>OV656713.1:877500-10877500 GCA_927399405.1 Agonopterix arenella
TATCATAAACAATCAAATAAAATAATTTCATCAAAATCGGTTCAGTAATCTGCGTGCGATAATATATCTAATGGCGCTTGACTCAGTGTTGCTATTACTTCGTACAGCGCGACGTATGCGAAGTTGCCGTCTGGCAAGAGTGGCAGAATTCATACAAGCGCATCGCTTACGATGCGACAAAGTGTAGGTACTATCTCGGTTCCTAGGGCCGAGTGACGGAGGCCGGCTTCTTTGCATCTAATAAATGAAATGTATATAATTTCAGAACGCAGAGCTGGCGGGCATGGGCTTCGGTCAATCCGAGTACTACCCGTACGTGTTCTACAAAGTCAACATCGACATGATCGAGAAGTCGACCGTCTAAGTGTCGAAGCCATTACACTACGCGCTACAAGTTTAGGTAAATACAATCATAATGATCAATAATGCATACCCTCCCTTCCTTCGCCTCTCTTGCCTTATTATACAACTTATACAATTACTCATGCCCTCTCGCTCGCACTGCCGTGGTGGTCCAGTGGCGAGTAACCTTGCCTGCCGTGCAGGAGGCGACGGTTCGATCCCCGTCAAGGCAGACTCGTACCAATGAGTTTTTCGGAATTTATGTACGATTTATAACAATAATGGCTTTTCGGTGAAGGAAAATATCGTGAGGAAACCTGCATGCTTCAATTTCGAGGCATGTATTGTACGCACTGTCCATTACAAGTGGCGACGGGCTCACTCCCCGTCACTCTGGACTACTAGTGAAACGTGAATGTTATGAATTTTCTGTATATCTCTGACTACCCCCTCGGGGATATGCATGCTCTCGCTCGCACCACGCGACGCGCCTTATGGTGTTATGCAAGTCATTGCATAACCTGTGGCAACACGTTCCACGCCTACTTTGCACTTCTAACCCCTCTTATAATGTTCTGTGGCTGCGAGCCTGTCAAGGCCCAGGCTCCAGGTTGGAAGTGTCCAATGTGATAGCGCTGGGGCCTGCTGACTGGTGCGCCCTGCAAACTGCCCCAGTGTGAAAAATGTGTTTATTTCAATTTGATTTATAATTTTTTTACAACAAAAATTATTGTTTGCAGGTAAATGTTACCCGGATTGCGGCGCGTCCGATCAACGCATTTGATCGCATAAGTTAGTCGCAATATCTTGTACAATTTTATTTTCAAGACATTTCGTTCTGTTGACTACTAAATTTATTTCTATTTCCCCCTTTTCAAATGTAAATTAAAAATCAATTATATTTCATACATTATTTTTCTATGTACAGATTTTGATATTTTATTTTCAATTCTTTTTGAAGTATATTAATTATAATGTATTTATATTATCAGGGAAATTACAATCGTGTTTCTATGTGTTATTTAATGGTAAGAAAGTGTCGTTAAATAGATATTTTGATGCAATAATTTTGTGAAGCTTGATGCTTGCAGTTTTTTCAGTTTCTGAAGCGCAACAAAGTTTTGTAATTCAGTATTATGAGTTGCGTGAATTGAATTGAATTGAAGCGTAGAGTAGTGTAACATGCAACAGGAGCCTGTAAAATAAATAAATGTTCAATAAATTATATAATATTGGAGTTATGAAACAAAAGCTATGTAAATAAGAACATTCCTCAGTATAACTCGTGTAGTACATAATAAAAATATTATTCAAGTTACTGTTTTTTTTGTTGTTTCATTTTTGATCCTGAACCTCCTTCGGTAGCCATGGTACTTGGTCCTGGATAATTCAGTCAGATGGCGGCACAGAACATCGCAAAGTAGGCGTGGAACATATCGCCACAGGTTGTGCAATGACACAGGTCCGGCACTCCGAGGGCATGAGTAATTGTAGCAGCGTGAGCGGGAAGACAAGTGGCGGGTTGGACATGGATCACATTGGCACAGGACCATGAGGAGTGGCGCAATAAAAATGCCTATAGGTACACAGTAGTGGGTCGATATGGGCTGATTTGATTGAATACATCTAAGGCATAAGACGACCCGGTTGGTGTAATGGTCACCACGCAGGACTGCCAAACCAGGGTCCTGGGTTCGAATCCAGGTTCGGTCATGGATGTTTGTGTTTGTGCCGTTGTTGTATAGTTTCCATAATAAACAGCCTATAGTGCTTGCTTGGGATCATTACAATAAATACATACTAATCTATGAATTTATGTGCCTGTGAGCGTTATTTTAGAAAAAAAAAAGAATAAAGTGTGTTATTGTGTTTGATTCAAAGAGTAAAGTAATATAACGTTTAATTAAAACAAGCACTACAATCAGAACAGTCTTTAGATAGGTGACCGTTGTATTGGCATTTCATCATGTAGGGGTTGCCAGGTCTTAGAACCGAATAGCCGGACAGACCAGCCAGTTTAGCTGGACATTTGAGTAAAAAGGCTGGGCACCCTTAATTATTGAGAACTTTTTTGTCTTATACAACAACATTTTTAAACAAAACCAGTTTTTTTTTATCGTTTACCATAAAGTCATCTTAAATTCTAATTATGGGAGACTGTCATATGATTCTTGCGAGGGGGTCGTACAACAGTGCGGGTTGCGGGTGCGGGCAGTTGTCACTAGGCAACAAGGAATAGCATTATTATTAATCATTCATTTCATTACTTTATACTAATATTTGCAATGGAAAGGGGGGTGATAAATCCCACCTATCCCCCCCCCCCCCCTGGATATGTGCCTGTTCATTATTGAAACAAAAATGATTATAATTTATTTTTGTTGGATACCTGCCTCAAAAGCTCAGTTTCGCTCAGTTTCAGGAGTAGACTGGTCAAATGTAAAAGCCGCACAGGCCGAACACACGTCCAAAAAGCCTAACTATATCCGGCTTTATCCAGATGCCTGGCAACGCAAGTAACTCCATGCTTTGGGAGTTACGGAGTCCTATCAATGTTACATTTAAACTGCAAGATTTAGGAATGAAAACACATTAGGAGTACAAAGTTTTATTAAACTAACAAGATTATATTTACACTTAAACCTAATAATACGTTATAACTGCTAATCTTTCCATTCATCGTCGTCCTCTGTCTTGTTATCAGGCTCCGTAATTTTAGACGAAGATTCTTCTTCGTCCAATCGCTTGAAAAGTGATGCGAGTAATTTCTTATTTAGATGGTCGGTCTGGCTTATTTCCCTCGGTGGCTGGTCTGGTATCTGCTCAGGGTTATTTACTACGTTATTTTGTGGCGTCGGCATGTTGTTCAGTTGCGATTTCAATTAAATATTTAATTAAAACAAAGGAAGAAAAACAATATCAAATGAGTCACAAAGTGGAATGTGGTTAATTTTAAGATATTTCGAATGGGGTATAAATGTATGGAAGGAATGATATTTTAAATTTAGTCGGGTTATAGGAAGCGCTTAGTAAGTTCCGGTTCACTAAGTGTTTTGACAGCTCGAAAGTTATTGTCGTATGTTTGGATTTCTGAGGGAAAACTCTGTTAAAAAAATTGCGCATCCCTAAAATTTTATTAGAAGCATATAAAAAAATATATAATGCCATCAAAATCTTACGATATTCTTTTCATAAAACCAGATGCAGCGATTATTTTTAATTTTTCTGCGTATACCGTAACAAGTTTCAAACGTCACTTACAGGTGTTGCCTAAAGTTGCGTTCTGAAATAATTATTCTTAAATTCTATAATTTTTGAATCCTGGTTAAATAAAAGCTGTTATAGCATGAAAACCCGTCGTAGAATTTAAAACCGCCTTCTTTTCTAACTATTTCATAATTTTTCATAATCTTAGTATTAAAAGTTAACGGTGCGTTCAATCGATTTATTTTTTGTTGGCCTCCCCGAACGACGTTTCCAACCAGCGACATTTTAGTCCGCTGGCGTATTTTATCAAAAAAAGCCTATAAAAGTTAGTATTTTGTTTTCTAATTAACTCTAAATACGCTTAATTACCAGTGTGCCTAATTTAGTTTGTTACCAGACGAAGAAATTTCGTAAAAATTGCATTTGAATGTGACTTACGGTGCTTACATAACTTGCACATAACCTGACTATCGTAAAAATTTTCGTGAATTTTTCTTTTCAGAGCGGTGAAAATGTTTGGCCGGCTCACTCCAGGGGTGTGCCAAGTGGTGGCTGTGGTCAACCAACAGCAGAACAGAAACATGGCTACCTTGAAGTCCATTCAAATGCGTCTGAAGTCCGTCAAGAATATTCAGAAGATCACCCAATCCATGAAGATGGTGTCTGCTGCTAAGTAAGAAATCGCATCTAAATCATCTTTACTTTTTTTTCTAGTGGTTTCGAAGATAAAATTTTGAAAAAGGAACAGAGTCACTGAGAAATGTGTAAGAAACAAAATGAAAATCGCCTAAGTTTTAAAACTTTTTAAAAACTGGGTTGTGCCCAGGAAGCAGGAAATAGTTATTTTCTATACCTCGGAGTACAGACCAGGCTCGCACAACTCTCTAACAAAAAACTTTATACGAAACGTGTACTGCGGTTGCTCACGTTTCAAACATTCTGGATCATCGGTCATGACCAGTTTTTAGTATGGAAGTCCTGACTCTTATAACGTAGTGAGCTACATTCTCTTTGGTTTTTCTTGTTTCCATGCTTGTAAGGAGGACTGGCATCCTCATCCTTTATGATTTTAAAATCCCTGCTGCCTAACAAGCGGTGAAACATGATAATACTCCTTAGTGGTCGTTAATGATCTTCTTCTTTCGTAAATTCCCATCATTGTTTTCGATGTTACTTTGTCCCTTTCTAATCTAATGACAAAAGTTGTAGCTCCTGTCATACGTCATTGGATAGAAAGGGACACAAAAACGTCGGAAATATCGATGACGGAGACGTACAAAAAGAGGTAGAACATTACCAACCGCCATGGTTGTTTCCATGCTTGTGATAAATAATATTAGTACACTATACAGAGTGTTACAAAAATACAAATTAACATTTAAGGTGGTGGTTAAGACCACCAAACTGAACATCTTTCACTATGGGACCAATATCGAAATCGCGAAAAAAATTCTGATTTTCCATCATCATCATATAAGCCGATAGACGTCCACTACTGGACATAGGCCTCCCCCAAAATGGGGAGATTTGACATAATCGCCATGATGCGATGCTTTTGCGATGTTCCATACTAAACTTCAATTCCACTGGAGCTAAATGTATGGGACCAAAGATTTTTTTTCATGATTTCGATGTTGGACCCATAGTGAAAGTTGTTCAGTTTGATGGTCTAAACAACCCCCTTAAAAGATTAAAATGTTTATTTTTACTTCTGTCGACGAGTTTTACCACTGTTCTTTGGGTCGAGTAGGCTTTGCAGGTATGCAACAGCTGTTTTTTTTTGCTCCAATCGGTTTGCTCCAATAGTAAAAGTTGTTCAGTTTGATGGGTAGACTCTTAGTTTAAAAGGATGCCAATGATATCGATTTCACCTGTAGAAACAAAACTCGTGTTAAATGATTAGATTCACCAACAAAATGTAAAGTTACGCCTACCAATCTAGTGTTAGTTTAACCATAGTTTCGCTTCTAAATAGTGTACTATTATTGTGTATCTCTGTAAAAGGATTACTCATGGGCCGTAGCCCGGACCTTTGGAAGTCTTGCGTGGGGACATAGGTCCAACACATAGAGGCCCCTTTGAGACACTTTTATCTAAATGCGATGGGATGCACCAACCGTGGTCTATCTCTGAATGCATTATGGAAATGCACCAGAAGACAAACCACGTTCAGTGCAAAGACTATTGTAGAAAGGACAGAAAACTACTCGGGTTAAGGGGGGTGAACTGAGTAGGCCGGGAAATCTGGGTTATTGCGGAGAGACTCGGGACGCCTGCCATTACAAATGTCTCTAGTTTGTCAAAAATGGCAGACTCATTTGATGGGCTCCCCAAAAAGGCCGCTCGCAAGGAGCGACAAGGCGGCAACATTTAGTGAGCGGCTAATGTTGTAGAGAGGTGAGTTTGCGGGCGCCAGTTCCCGGTGCTAAGCGCACCAGTCAGCAGGTCCCGGCGTTATGACATTTTACACTTCCAACCTGGAGCATAGGTTCCGCTCTTGCAACTCCACTCCTGGCCGGCCGGTTAAGGCAAGACAGGAGGTGAGGGCCAGATCAATCCGGGCCCTCTGGAGAATGGTGTCGCAAAAAGAAGGACGAACATTACCGACTGCCAAGGAGTATTTTCATGTTTCATTACTTGTTAGGCAGTCTGTACTCCTGGTATAGACAATACCTATGCCAGCTTCCTGAAATAAACCCAGTGTAAATCCATTACAGAATGCTTCAGTTTTGAAGATTTTGTGATGAAAGTAAACTTAAGTTGATGATAGACTGATAAGAACGTATCATGCTTAGATGGTTCGGTTACGTATAGAGAATGAATGAAAGAAGACTTACGAATGAAATTTATCAAGCAAAGGTGAGCGGAAGTGTTAGGAGAGGCCGTCCGAGGAAAACATACCATGATCAAATCAATGATCTTTCCGAAAAGGACAAGTGCACCCTCAATCGACGGAAGTGCATGAAAAGATGTATAAATGTCAATGAGGCTAAAGAGGTGTGTCAGAGTCGTAGCGTGTGGCGGTCCGTGGTCTCTGCCTACCCCCTTGGGACAATGGCATGAGCTTATGTATGTAGAATGTATCATTAGCACATGTATGCTGAATGAGTCCAATCTCAAGTTTGAGCAAAAACAGCCTGCAGAGCCTCGTGGCATGCAAAAACGCGAATAGCGCGAACAACACGCAAAAAGCAACCACTTGCGGCAAAACTTGCAACTTGCTTTATTTAAATTTGTGCATATTTTAGTAAAATTTTTAACAAAGAAGACAATGAAAATTGATTTGATTAATTATCTATCCATAAGTATGCACACGCATCAAAATGTGTTATCTTGCTCTCATATTGTATTCTTCTTCTTCTTCTTCTTATCGTGTGGGACTAGGGCTAGGGCTCTGCCCTAGTGTCAGAGTTTTTTCAGACCGCCTTACTGCCTCTGACATGGTTTTTTTGTAACTACCACCTTAACGTGCCATCAGAAGCACGGAATCATTTTTCTTTTCAGACAATCAGGTGATTCAGCCTGCAATGTCCTAACCAACTGGGGAAAAACGCACAAAGTGACATATCACTAAGTGTCCCCCGTGGGAATCGAACCCACAACCTCCGTGTTGAGAGTCAATGCTCTTAACCATTAGACCACGGAGGCAGTTATATTGTATTGATATTGATATATAACTTGTATTGCAGGTACACTCGCGCGGAGCGTGAACTGAAGGCAGCTCGCCCTTACGGCGAGGGAGCCGTACAGTTCTACGAGAGGGCCGAGGTATGACGTCATTAAGAAATCATTATTTATTTATTTTATATTGCCCGGATACCCCCTTAGATCATTTAACTAGGGACCAGCCTCGCGTTATCATTCCCCTTTGCCAAGTTATAAGATCAATTGATCATGTGCATACAATTTTATACCTTACTAGAGTTTACCCGCGACTTCGTCTGCATAAATTATACAGGGTGTAAGTGACAGCCTAGAAAATACTGAAACGGTGAACTCAGACCATCAAACTGAACAACTTTCACTATGAAGCCTACCCCAGGAAACGCGAAAAAAAATCAGCTGTCTCATACAAGATTGCTGTACCTAAAAAATAAAATAAAATAAAATCTATAGGGATATTTATCCATAAATGCCTTTATTTTCATTAAACTTTATATGTGCACATATTATATTAGGCTCATGTCAGGTATTTTATTTATTTACAGGTGACTCCCACTGAAGATGATACCAAGCAGCTATACATTGCCATGACTTCTGACAGAGGTATGCTTTTAGCAATTTTTAACCCCCGACGCAAAAAGAGGGATGTTATAAGTTTGACGCCTATGTCGTGGCATATTGTAACGCCCAATCGGCTGAACCGATTTCGATGCGGTTTTTTTTTAATAGAAAACTAATTCTAGCAGGATTGTTCTAGGCTTCGTTTCATGAAAATAGGTTCAGCAGTTTTTTAGTAAGTTTAAAAATTACGAAATAAAATAAAATTACAAATTTAAAAAACCGCCTACGCTAAAAGCAAATATTTAAAAAGTGAATTCGGCCACGGTTATTTTTGATGCAAGCAAATGTATGTTTTACTTCTTAACTCTCTTTAAGATATTTTTTTGGTCAATTAATGTGTCTGGGACCGCAAGTGTAAAAAAATCAAAGGTCATTTCATAGAGGTCCCCTACGTATGAATTGACCTATAATATCTTAAAGAGAGTTAAGAAGTAAAACATACATTTGCTTACATCAAAAATAATAGGTGACTGAATTATTTTTCACTTTTTAAATGTTTGTTTTTAGTGTAGGCGGTTTTTTAAATTTGTAACATTTAAAAAAAAGTTCTATGCCTATTCTACACCCCTAGTTTTTAATTACTAACGTAAGCGTTTATTCAGACAATTTCACAAGCAACATGGGTCGGAAAACGAAAAAAAATGTTGGACCTCCCATAGAAAATCGATCGACTGATCTGCACTTTTGTATGTGAGGTGCCGTTTAAGGTAAGGGTTGTTTCGGATGGCCAGCTTTTTGGCCGCAGTTTGGGCCTAAGACTCGATGTCAGCGCCGAAGTTAAGTTTCGTTGTCAACCTGATGCCCAGGAGCTCAAGACTGTCGGAAACAGGGACAGATGTACCCCGGAAAGTAGAAGTCAGATTAAATGGACTCCTTTTGGCGGTGAACAGACAAGCCTGAGTTTTGGTGGCGTTGAAGTTGACTAGATTACTAGGGTCAAAGAATCTAGGGTATTTGTTTTCATCTCAACCTTCGAAATCGTCTCAATGATGGTACAGTTGCCATCAGATATATCATAGCAAACAAGGAGGTCAAAAATTTCTAAGCAGTTTTAATTTTCAATAATTTCTATACATATAACAATCAAAAATATCTGAACGCCTAGAACTTCAAATTTATCTACGCAGTCAGGGCGATCATAAAAATCTAAACAGTTTAAGAAAAAAGACCTTCCTCCGTTGTTTTACATTTCAATTTTAAATAAAATTGTAGAGTAATTATTGAAAATTAGCTGTTTAGATATTTATGACAAAATACACGTTTAGTGTTACCAATTATTGGTAACATTTACTGTAATTAATTTATTGAAAATTAGCATTGATCAGAAATATTAGAACAACTTGTATGCTAGGATATATCCGATGGTGACTGTACAATGTCCCGGCATCGGCATCGGCAGGTCTGTGCGGCGCGGTGCACACGGGTGTATCCAAGGTGATCCGCATGCGCCTCGCGGAGCCCGGCGCCGAGAACATCAAGGTGATCTGTGTGGGCGACAAGTCCAGGGCCATCCTGCAGCGTCTTTACAGCAAACACATCATCTTCGTCGCCAACGAGGTGGGCTATATTACCTGCTAAAAGTATTTCATTCAAAATTATGCATTACATAGCTATGTTCCCGACTATATTCCCCGAGGTAGTCAGATATATTCTGAAAACTCAGAACATCCACGTTTCACTCTTAGAAAAACTATATGTCTAGAAAGAGCCTCATGCTCCTACCGTATAAAACAAAAGCGGCCAACTTTCTTAGGTTGGTGTGCGTGAGGCGCTATACTAATTATGTCTGTGTGAGTGTATATGGATAGGGTTTAGACGCCAATACTGGTTACAATTTTTTTTGTAGCTTCGACTGTCAATCTTGACATATAACTTATCCAAGGTTTCACTATTAGTATCGAAACACTGTTCAGTATGACGGGCAGTTAGCCCGTCACCATTTTAATGGACAGTGAGTACAATACATGACTCGAAATTGAAGCACGCAGGTTTCCTCACGATATTTTCCTATACCGAAAAACCAGTGGTGTTACAATCCGTACATAAATTCCGAAAAACTGGTACAAGTCGACCTGGACGGTGATCCAACCACCGCCTCCTGTACGGGCCAAAGACTGAGAATACAGATTTCGAGGATGATTCAAGGAATTTATTGACTAAGTTTGAGTCGAGGCAGAGTTTGAGGACGCGACTGTAAATAGGGGTGCAAATGCTGCCGATGCCGTCGTTATCAAGACGGCAAAAGACATTACCCAGGTGACGAAGTGTATTCGTTTCCAGCTGGGGAATGTCAAATCAAAGAACACATACAAATCGTATGATAGCTGAAATTATACACAGGATAGGAGGAATGCGCACCCACCACGGTAACCTTATATCGCATGAAGTAATGCGTCTCTAGCCACCGGTTGGTTCACTCGCTCCTCGCTCCCGTGTCGGATATTTAACCGAAACTTTGATGTTTATTTAATGTTTATCTAATTCGGAAGAGGTAGAAATGGTAAGCAAAGGTTCAGTATGGTCGCACCTTATAGAGCTCGTCACAAGAATTCCAAAAATGTGACTCTATTTTGTCGAAAAATGCTTACTACAGTTTTGATAAGCAAGGCAGAATATTTATAAATAAATAAATAATAATAAATATCTTGGACATTGTCACACAAATTATCTAGTCACATTTAAAGTACCTGGACTTGTATTATACAACGATATAGAATACATATATAGATACAAACATCCATGACTCGGGTACAAATATTCATATTCATCATATAAATATTTGTCCCTTACGGGGTTCAAACCCGCGACTCTCGGCACAGCAGGCAGGTTCACTACAGACTGTGCTACCGGGCCGTCGCCGGGCCAGGCCGTTCTCAAAGATAAAACCTGTTTTCTAAAAAAAAAAACTCCATTGCAATCAGTAGGAAGCCGTACTTTACTTACTAGGGTGGGTATTACAAAATATTGTATTATGTATCCCCCCACAGATCGGTCGCCTCCCCCCCACATTCTCGGACGCGGCTCGCCTCGCCAGCGCGGTGCTGACCTGCGGCTACGACTTCGGTTCCGGCAAGATCATCTACAACAAGTTCCGCTCCGTTGTGTCCTACGCTCAGGCAGACCTGCCGCTATTCAGCCAGAAGGCTGTCGAGGTATGTTACATTATATTGGTTTTATTTCAACGAATGTTGGTGGCTCGTTGCGAATCGGCACGGACGACATGCTTAGACCAATTAACTAGGGACTTGCCTTACGTTAGCATTCCCCTCTGCCTCTTTACATGTGCATACAATTTTATATCTTATCACTAAACAAGACAGCCTGTAATTGCGGAACAACTAGTCTCGTTTGGGATTCACACGAGAATATTTGTCATGATTTTTGACATTCAAAATTAGACTCTAAAGTAACGGAATTAAATCCAAAGTTGCGTATTTTATGCTATTCTATTTTTTGTCTAATGGCGTTCCCTTGGTGATTTCGCGAGTGTTAAGTGTTTATGGGAGAATCTATCCCAATCTCAGGAATTGTTTTTGGTCAAGAACGTGACTCCTATTTCATGCTACCTAGTATTTCATGCTACTTCGTCCCCCGCAAAAAGTGACAGAAAAGTTTGTTAGTAGAATTACACGCGTAACCCGTCCATATTAAAATGGTCTGACGACATGCCATGTACTTACGGTCAGCATAAAAAAAATCTAACCTTAAAATTTACTTTCCAGGACGCACCAAAACTGGCGACCTACGATTCCTTGGACGCCGACGTCATCCAATCCTACATGGAGTTCTCCCTAGCTTCCATGTTGTTCTACGCCATGAAGGAAGGCGCTTGTTCCGAGCAATCCTCCCGTATGACGGCCATGGACAACGCTTCGAAGAACGCCGGGGAAATGATTGAAAAGCTTACTCTGACATTCAACAGGACCCGCCAAGCCGTGATCACCAGGGAACTTATTGAGATCATCTCTGGTGCCGCCGCTTTGACATAAATATGATGTTGGGAAATCGTTCGGCGGGGTTTTTTAGTTTTTTCAGCAGCTAATAATGAAATTGGTAATTTTATTTCAAAAATCATGGTATACTTGAATTGTGTCTGCACGAAAAGTCGCCCGACAATGTAGCCGGGTTCTGTGTAGATGACATTAATAAATAATAAAATAATCATAACTATGTTGGCCAATCCTTTCCAAGATTATATTCACGGGGTGATAAAAAAATTTACGGCGTCTGAATGGTAAATTGAGGTGTCTACACCAAAAGTAGACTCGTGAATGAATAATAAAATTAAACTATTTGGCCGATCCTTTCCAAGCTTATATTCACAGGGTTACAGAAAAATTGAGGGAAAAAAAACAGCGAACGATTTACAAATACGAAACAATACAATATTTATTCAACTGCCGATCAATAAATTAATAGTATAATGTACAATACTGCCGATATCCTCGAATAGATATTATGGATTATCTGTGAAAGTACACGCAAATATAACTCTGAACTGGCTTTGAACATCTTTTTGCAGATTGTCTTTGGTATCAATTCGATTGTTGGTGTTTATTCGTGTGTAATGGAATCGTGTTATGTAAGGATACAGTGGTGGTTAGCAATAAAGTCTTGTTTAGAGTTCATTTGTTTTATTTATTGCCCAGGGGTGGAAACTAAAGTTTTGTTTAGAGTTCATTTGTTTTAATTTAACATCCAGGGGTGGAAACTGATTCCATGGTCATGATTTTACTGACTAAAACCCTCAATAATACTGACCAAATCTCTGTGACTACAAAATTGGACAGTGTTTTTCTTCCGTTGCTTTTAATTTTTTGTTATGATTTGATGAATTAATCACCGATACTATAAATAGACCTGTGATATTATACAAATTCTTATTTAAAGGTAAGTTTAGGGACCTACCAAAAAGAAAGAGGTGTGTTAAGAGATTTTTAACACGTTCGCGGACAGTCACCGGCTATAGCAGTGATAACAATAAAAGTTCTATTGTGTCTCGTTCAGTGTCCGCGAAAGTGTTAAGGGAACTCCAAAACGGCTATTTTTAACCTCAATCTACTGAAACCAGACCAACGTAGTGTGGGAACGTAGCCCCTCATCCTCAAAATACTGACTTTACTGATCATTTTTCGAAAAAAACTGACTTTTACTGACCTTAGCCAAAAAACTGACTCTTACAACAGTATAAGACAGTAAGCCATCTTCATACAAGGTACCAAACGCGGCTTGTATGTGTGCTCACGGCGTGTAGCACGCACACACTGACGATATCTCAGGCAGCCAAGGCAGCGCCAGACGGGGGCTACGCGGAGATATTGTCAGTGTGCGTGCGTACGCCGCGTTTGGTACCATTGTATGAAGATGGTTTACTGTCTTATACTGTGCTCTTACGTTTTCCACCCCGGATGCCCCAATCATAAAGTTATTATATCTTACAGTAATAGAGGAACTGACATGAGTTGTCAAATGAAACCGTTTTTGAAGGTTATAAGGAGATTATCGGCAGGCAAAAATCTGAGCACTGTATAATACGGAGTCAAACGTGAAATCGTGGATTATTTAATGAAATAGTGTTAGTATATTTTAAAAACGGTTCTATTGCCTCGCTTCACGTATCTCTTTCTATTATACAGTGGTGCCGCTAGGTACATCTCGCTCTCTCAGTCAGTTCCTCTATTCCGTAAGGTATAATAACTTTATGGCCCTAATAAGTTCATGATAGCCTATTCAGATAAAAATATCAGGCTTGCGCAACTCTCTTAACAAAATAACGTTATACGAAACGTGCACCGCCGCCATTAAATTTCTTTGAACGGTTGCAAACATTTCATACATTCTGGATCATCGGTCACGACCAGTTTTTAGTATGGAAGTCCCGACTCTTATAACGTAGTGAGTTACATTCTCTTTGAAAAATATGTCTAATAAGCTATCAAGAATTTATTCGGAAGTTATGAAACAGGCCCGCGAGTTTAAAAAAACACAAACAAAGTAATATTGCAGCCGATGACTTTTTCGTTTGCATAATATACTTATATTACTCTTTGGTTTGCATCATAAGAACATTAATTTGTTTTATCGAAGTCGCTGTCAAGCCGGTACGATTCGCGATAGGGCTTGCATTCGTTTTTTGGCTTGGCTTGACACCGACTTCGATAAAACACATTAATGTTCTTATGATCAGCTGCAATATTATTTTTTAACTTTTTTTGAAGGCAGTTTTGATTTTTTGTTTAAACTTTGTTTATTTTACAATTTTCAGTGGTGAATTCATTAGTTCGACTCAGATATCAGTTATATACGCAAATGGTACATCGATATGAAGCGAATTTTTAAATCGCCGATGATTTGCTGTCAACTTTTAAGGAGTTGTATTGTGTAGCTCCGGGATGCCATCATCAAGTTCCTGGTTTCCTTATCATGGTAACACCCTTGGGATATCTCCTTTCCAACAAAAAAGAAGCATCAAAATCGGTTCGTTCGGAAGTTATCCGCGAACACACAAAAAAAATATATAAGGTCTAACAAAATTAGTTGAAACTATTTTAAGGGGATGATCAGACCATTAAACTGAATAACTTTCTCTATGGGACCAATATTGAAATCGCGATAAAAAAATCTGTTGTCCCATACATTTAGGTTGAGTAGGTTTGTATGGAACATCCGATTTTTTTTTCGTGATTTCGATATTGGTCCCATAGAGAAAGTTGTTCAGTTTTATTTTATTTATTTATTTTATTTATTTATTTATTTATTTATTCTATGTTTACAATACACAATATCATCATTACAGGTTTTTTCCTAATTCGATGACATTGACAACAACATTTTTGTTATTTACTTAGGTACACATAAATGTTTAATCGTCAATTCTGTGAACTTTATATTCTGATCATCCCCTTAAAATAGTTTCAGCTAATTTTGTTAGACCTTAAATAAGGTCGAATTGAGAAACCTCCTTTTTGAAGTCTGTTAAAAATCAAGGAAATTTTTTAAATGGGAAATTTATAAAAACACTAGAATACTTGATGCAAATTTTTATTAGGTACTAACTTAAGTTCAAAAATCCATTCGTATTATAACAGTCTTAATGATAAAACATTATTCTAAAACTCGTGATGCGTCACTTACGTAACAAATCATACCTTTATCTAAAAAGTTTATTTGCTTGGGCTATTCTGACATATTGCAAAAAATGTGGAATTCTATACGTATACAACGTAGAATCAGGTCGTTTTGAAGCCTGAACAGGGTGCCACCCACCTACAAAATCACCTACATCCTTAAGGGCCTATGTCGAAAAATAATGAGGGATTTTCCAGAAGCAAAAAAAAAAAAAAAAGTTAGTGCTTAATTTCTCGATAGATGGCGTTGACCAGAGAGGTCCAATAGGTATGAGCAAATATATTAATTAATATTAATAGTAAAAAAACAGTACAAACCCATTCTTATTGTGGTTGGTTTATTATTTAGCAATCTCGGTTTTAATGTCCGTCAACAACGAATCGAGTATCGGACGTGGCTGTATGGGCTACGTATCTATTTCGCTCTTTATTAGCAAAGCAATTTCAATATTCTTTAAATTGAAAAGTGAAGTGACCAATTTGAATATTGTTCGTATATTCAAAAAGCAGCAACGCCCATACAGCCAAGTCTGATACTTTATTCGTTTTTGACAGACAATAAATAAATAACGCTCACAGGCACTAGTTTGTAATGATCCCAAGTAAGCCTTAGGCTTTTTGTTATGGGAACCATTCAACAATGGCACAAATATATTCCGTCCATATCTATGACCGAACCGGGACTCGAACCCAGGACCCTGGTTTGACAGTCCGGCGTGGCAATCATTACACCAACCGGGTCGTCAATAACACCCAGATTGTTAGTAACTTGTTTGTACTGTGTAATTTTATTATTAATACATATTAATTAATATATTTGCTCACTCCTATTGGACCCCTCTCTGGTCATCGCCATCGCCATCTATTGAGAAATTAGGAACTAACTTTTTTTTTCTTCTGAAAAATCCCTCAATGCGAGAAAGAGATGGGGCGGCGCGCGCGACTGAAACGACGCAAGCGTAAAACACACTTTATTTAATTGTGATTGTACTATTTATGTATGTTCAATTCTGCTCTAATCAAAATTTGTAAAAAATCAATCTCTTTTTTTTTTAAATCCAGTCTAAATAAAAACAGATGCTACTTTGGCTTGTTTTTCTATCGAGAAAATGTGTCTTAATCGTGTTTTGGCTCTAATCAAAACTTCAATTATATGTTCAATTTACACATATCCGCAATTCATACTCCTACTGTTAGTACTTCATGATATATGACGCTTTGAAGAATCCTATTTTTTCACATATCCCTCTTAAGGGTGAAGCCAAACGAGCGTAATTTTGTGAGTTGTGAGTCGCGTATTTTCAGTCCGTTTCATATAAAATTAGGGAATGCATTGTCTATGACCTCGAGTTTTTGGCGGTAATTTGTCAGCTACGTTTGGAGTCCTCATATTTTATTGAATTTTTATTGTTTATAGTGAGTTTTGGTTCGTAAAATTGGTGTTGTTTTGCGTAACAAAGTGTCGTGCAAGTGAAAAATATACAGTTCCGTGAAATATGATGGTGTATGGGTCGTAAACAGGAAAAGTGATCCGTCATTTGTAGCGCGGCAAAGCGATCGGTTCACCTTTCCTGTGGACTTCTCTGCGTGTCCTGCGTCTTTCGATTGTCTCCAAAAACTCCATAGAAACCTCAAAACGACGAACACTAACGTTTTAATTGCTATAAATAAGATAATTTTATTAAAGACATCGGTAGTATGGGATTTTTAACCCTTTACCTTGAATTGTACAAAAAAAAATGTCTATGACCTCAGCCTTTATATGAAACGGAGTCAAAATACGCGACTCGCAAAATTACGCTCGTTTGGCTTCACCCTTATAGTACTTAGTGATCAAACTGAAAAACTTTTACTACGGGACCAATTTTTGAAAAGGAGAAAAAAAAATTGTCTTTTTCCTACATTTCTGGCGAGAAGCTTTTCACATTTTCTATGGATTAGCTCGATCAGTGATTGCGAATTTTATAGATTCGCAGACCGCGTATATTGGAGTGGGATAAAGGTATGACAAAAATGTATGAAAAATCGTACCCTTCCCTATGTTGCAAGATTTTGTAAGCAATAAGCGTTTTTGTTTTGGTTTTCTAGGGGATCGATAGATGGCGCTACGGTCTGTGCGAATAAAGGTCAAAATTTCAAAAAAGGGTTTCTTTAAAATAATAAAGAGGGAAATGATGATCAAACGCATCTTTTGATGGAATATTTCATTATTTGCGAATCATTTTGATCGAACATTTGAAACTGTTTACTTCTGACATGGTTGTAAGGGCTCGATCCCTTGGCCTTAAAAAATGGCACGCACAGTCTTGACATGATTTTGACAGAATCTCACGAACGTCACAATGGAGCAATAAAATGCCATCTGTTGAGTTTTTTAAGAACTAAAATTAAAAAAGATAAGAAAAACGCTCATTTCAACTTAGTCACAAAAAATACCGCATACGCAGAAAGGTACAAACAATATAGATTTTATCTTGCTCACTAAATGCGATTAGCGTGTAAGCCTGTTTCGGTTTCGCGACTACTATTATTTTAATGCTTTTTCTAGTCATTCTCTTTCTACGTTTCGCGATTTCGATGTTGGCTCCATAGTTAAAGTTGATCAGTTTGATGGTCTGAAGCACCCTGATACGGCTTCAAAACGACTCCGAGTCCAGGGTGTATAGAGTAGAGCGCGCGTACAGTGGCGTAGCTAGGCGTGGGCCCTCGCGAGGCCCAGACATAAATTCCCCGTTAATTTTTAAATTAAACAAAAACCTAAAAAATATTGACGAGTGGTCACAGACTGGCAACACAGCTTATCTTTGCAAAACGTTTCTTTACACGAATACTTCATACAAAACGGTGGTAAACATTTTGGAAATAAAAAGGGAAGATTTTAAAAATTCCAATAAAAAATTAAATCACTCAGTTACAAAATAAAACCTTTTTCAAATCTAGTATATGCTTTTTAATATTCTCCCACCGCGCATTTATAATTATTTATTCACTATCACGATAAGGTATGTCGTGTCAAAGCATGTATGGTAAGATAGATTTATTGGGTAGATCTTGGGAACGAAAGAAAAGGGGCCTCGCTTATGCGACTTCACCCACGTCTACAGGGTGAAATTGATATCATTAGCATCCTTTTAAACTAAGAGTCTACCCATCGAACTGAACAACTTTTACTATGGGAGCAATTCGATCGGAGTACATACATTTGACGCTAGTAGGCGTAGGCGTTGCCGTTTAATATGGAAAAGCAGTTTTTTTTTGCTTCTATTGAATTGCTCCCATAGTAAAAGTTGTTCAGCTCGACGAGTTGACTCTTAGTTTAAAAGGATGCTAATGATATCAATTTTACCAAGTATATTAGTCCACGCTACGCCACTGCTCGCGTATCTGTCACTTACATTGGCGCCGAGCGTGAGCAATTATATTATTGTCTAGTTTCTTAGCACTTAAATAACGTTAGTCTAGAATAAGAATTATAGACGTTTATGCGAAAAAAAATAGATGGCTATAGGAAGCGTTTTATTTTGGTTCTAATGGAACGAGAAATTAACACATTTTGCTGTTCATACTCGATAAGGCTCGCTCTATAGTTTGCTTATACCTACTTTAATTTATAATTCTCAATTCAGAGTAACCCACGCAAACTGACTTCTCCGTACGTATTATGTACGGTCAGAGCGATAATTAATTTTTGACATTTGCAACTTTCTTCCCTATTTTCTCTGAGCAGTACTTAACAAGTAAATATTTGCTCGAATTAGCAAAATATCTTTTTTACAATAAAAATTGGATCAAAAAAGTGTATTTTGATCAAGAATTCAAATACTAAAGCTATTACTAATCAAATACATATAAAATACAACAAAAAGTTAGTAAATATATTAATCATTTGATATCATTTTCCAGTGTTAATTCTTTTGTTTTAAGGGGGTTTCAGTCCATACAAAAGTTTGACTTAATAAAAGTAATATTTTATACATGGAAAAATAGTTAAGAAAATCTCGTTGCCGCATCACAAATAACATTTGCAATTTATAATATAATTACGAAGAAACAGTGTTTAAAATTTTGTATGACAAATTTCAAAGCCTACCCCTAGCCTTTCATCCTACTCCACTAACTATAGACAAAACGCGTTTGTGCCACGAGCGGGCAACAACTTTAACATTCTATCTAAAGATCTTGACTTTGATATCTTCTGCACTAGCGTGGCGTCAGCGAGGAATGCGCTAAGTCGTAGATTTTTTAGCGAGTGAATTGGCTTTATAAGTGTTTATTGTTACGTTTAATGATGTTGCTTTGTAATTCGTTTTATTGCGAGGAAGACTGCTTCTTATTCAGTCGATTGTTGTAACTTGAATACGTTCGTTATCTTTTTGTTATCCACTTTGTATTTTTAGTGTTAGCTCTGCTTTGTTTTTTTTTTTTTTAATTATGTTTTTATCAGCGGAGACCTATAATTGGCTTTCTGTTAGCCATCCATATTTTGTATTGTGTCAACAGCTGTTGGTCTTCCCAAGAAAATAAAATAAAATAAAATAAAATAAAGCTTTATATCGTCGTAATTATTTTATAAATTGCAAATGTTATTTATGACGCGGCATCTAGATTTTCTAAAGTATTTTTCCATATATAAGGTCTAACAAAATCAGCTGAAACTATTTTAAGGGGAGTATCAGACCATCAAATTGAACAACTTTCTCTATGGGACCAACATCGAAATCGCGAATAAAAAATCAGCTGTCCCATACAAACTGCCAACCTAGCTCGACCCGAATGTATGGGAAAGCTGATTTTTTTTTCACGATTTCGATTTTGGTCCTATATAGAAAGTTGTTCAGTTTGATGGTCTGATACTCCCCTTGAAATAGTTTCAGCTAATTTTGTTAGACCTTATATACAAAGTTACTTATACTAATATCGTCTACGCGTATTGTGCGTCAAAGTTTTGTATAAAATTGATCCCTAATCTATATCAATCCAGACTTCTTTCTCTAGCAACACTTGTGAACTAGTAAACTGGTAACACTGTATCTTCTTTACTTCCGTCCGGTTGTGTCCGAGAATGGCTGTTCTTCTTTTGCTATCAGTTTAAATGTTCAAGTCATAATAAAGTGCATCGTATCAAATCTTGTTTTCTTCTGGCGCCCTTTAAGACTGCCTGCCATTGACCTTAATTAGTTATGAAACGATTAACATTAACCGAAATCGTCTATTATTATTGCGATTTGAGGGTTACCTATTAGTTACATGTATTTTAATTTTAAATAGTAATTTATCCAAATTCTAAACAGAAAGCGACCCGCTCGTTTGGGAATCGCACGGGAATACTTCTTCATGAATCAGTCTATCTATCGGTGAACACCGTATGAAAATTCCTGCAGTAGTTTCTTAGTTCTATACAGACAGAAAAGCGAGGCTGGCGACTTGTAAATTATACAGGGTGTAAGTGACAGCCTAGCAAATACTGAAACGGTGTAATCAGACCATCAAACTGAACAACTTTCACTATCGAGTCTACCTCAGGAGACGCGAAAAAAAACATCTGCATGCATCACCGTTTCAGGTAGGTAGGCTCCATAGTGAAAGTTGTTCAGTTTGATGGTCTGATTACACCGTTTCAGTATTTGCTAGGCTGCACATACACCCTGTATGTAGTTGATTGTGTAGTTTCTATACGTAGTTAGAAGTTTACGATAGATACGTAGTTAGAAGTCCGTTATCAGGTAGACGCGTGTCGATTGCCTGCTCCCTGGCTTGCAACGAAGCTCTACCATTTTTACGGTGGTATACATTGACTTACCAACTACTGGACTTAGGCTCCGCGCTCAAAATCAAAAGTGTCCGAACTAAAACATATAAAGAGAAACAATTACGCGCAAGTCCTCTTTTGATTGACGGACTATGCGCACGTCTGCATACCGTGCTGCCGTGCTGTTAGAATTTGTAAAACCTTCGCAAGCAAAATCGAATAAAAATTTCATAAGTTTTAGCTTTCTTTTTAATTAGGTTAGTCAAGGACACTTTTTTTGAGAATTTTTTAGACCAGGTGTCCATAAGTTAGTAAGTCAATGGTGGCATAAGTGTGTTTTGTGTATAAAACAAGGCTTAAAGTTACCAAATATCTATTACCGTAAAACGTAAAGAACTTTTGCTATTTAAACTAGATATAGATAAACCAGGGCTATGCCCACACGATAAGAAGAACTAGATATTGGCAAAATCATCAACAATAAGATGGATACAAGTTTAATTTTAGAATAGAATGGAATTATCTTTTACAAAAATATTGTCGACTTCATGATTGTGCATTTCGGAAATAACAGAATATCAAAGAGTATTATACTACATATATTCGTTTTTCTTCCTTCTACTAGACATGCGAAATAATGCTCTAATACTTTGAAGAAAAAATGTTATACCCATTGCAATATTTAATTCTAATTTAAATTTAAATATCAAAAAAACTGTAAAATGTCAAATATTACAGGAGAACAAAATAAATGAGTAGCAAAATAACATAAAATAGAGCTACTACATAATAATCTGATAATAGTGATTACATAATTGTTATATTATTAACATAATAAAAGGCAGTAAGGTTATATTTACAAGCGCCGCCAGCGACTGCGAGTTACATTGATTAGTCAGGTCGAATCCCAACCTGCAACAAAATTATTAATTTTTATTATACGCCTAACAGGTTCTGTTGACAAATCGTAGAAAGAGAAGGTACCGTACGACCAGTAAAATAATTGCGCTCGTCAATCTTCGTTTGCGCAGAGCAGCACGGCTAGCATGCCACCCACGACAAAGCGTTTAAACGAGAAAAACGTCATGCGCGCTGTTTCTGGCATAAGTAAAATAATAAAGATGGAGGCTCATCTCGATTTTTGTCGTTTTCTTGGGGATGGCATGCGAGGCCTACTGTCCCGAGTCCCCGACAAAACCCGAAGTCATTTAGTAATCAAAAGGTGCAAAGTCGGATTGCAGCGAAAAGGGCGCGAAAACAAATTAGCCAATAGTGTAAACGGATTGAAGGTGGCACATCCTTTGACTACTTTTATAGGGACTAGTTACGCGTGTAATTCTACAACAAACATTTCTGCCACTTTTTGCGGGGGGCGATGTAACATGAAATCCGCAACTTTGGATTTTATTCCCATAACTTTAGATTCGAATTTTGAACGTTAAAAATCATGAAAAGTAGTCTCGCGTGAACCCCAAACGTTCTAAGTTCGCAATTATTGTTTCGCAATTATAGGCGGTCCAGATTAGTGATAAGGTATAAAATTTAATGTAAAAGCACATGATTAATTGATCTTATACCATGGCAGAGGGGAAATGCTACCGCAAGGCTAGTCCTTATAATAAATAGTCAAAGGGATTTGTATAGATTCAAGCATGTTTAATAGAGTTTGTCCGGAAATGGTACAAATTTCTGCAGCCACTGCCGCTGCGATTGGGCAGGCGGTAGTCTATCTCTCGAGTCTAGCGCGCTCTATGTCGGGGAATATCTCTTGCAGGTATACAGACAGACAGACAGATATATTATACAATACTCACAGTATCACTATCACTCGGTGACAGGAGGTAGTCTAGGCGGAGTGCGCCACACGGCGGAGGATGTTCTCTTGAGTCTAGCGCGCTCTATGGCGGGGAATATCTCGCGCAGGTCCGGGCTGTGAACCCGCACGCTGAAGAGTGCGTCGATGTGTGTCGGGGCTATGCACGACTGTACCACTAGCGTCAACCTGCGCGCCTGCAACCAAACAAATACAATGGTTCATTTATGTTTGACACATGTTATGTGGTTATATCACGTGTGGTAACGGTTTAACCGATGATATTTAACACAAGATGTTGTAACGAGCACGCAAGTACGCAAGCAAGTAACATCAACAGGCGTCAAAGAAGCCACCGAGCGAGCGTGCGGGGCGCGGGGCAACCGAGCCGGGCGAGCGGGCGGCTACCCCGCGGCCACACAACACAACACAACACACAACACAACACAACACAACACAACACACAACACAACACAACACACAACACACAACACAACACAACACAACACACAACACAACACAACACAAAACACAACACAACACAACACACAATACAACACAACACAACACAACACACAACACAACACAACACACCACACAACACAACACAACACAACACACAACACAACACAACACACAACACACAACACACAACACAACACAACACAACACACAACACAACACACAACACAACACAACACACAACACAACATCACTCAAAACAGATACGGTTGCGCAAATGCCCCCCCTAGTCAAACCCGATAGCTCGATTCCAGCCTTTCTGGATGAAGAGAAGGCCGAGGTGTTAGCAGACAGCCTCGAGTCTCAATGTGCCCCTAGTACACTGCCAGTAGACGCCGATCACCTATTAGAGGTGGACGGTGAGGTCGAACGCAGACTCTCTGTTCCCCCCACTGACACTCTGTCACCCATCACCCCCTCCGAGGTCCATGACGTTATAAAGACACTCAAACCCCGGAAGGCTCCGGGTCCCGATGGCATCGCCAATAAGGTACTCAAGTGCCTATCGGCGCCACTCATTGTCCTACTGACCGCCATCTTCAATGCGGCCATGAACAACTCGACCTTTCCCGACACCTGGAAAGAGGCAGATGTCATCGGAATCCCGAAGCCCTCCAAAGACAAGACCATCCCCTCTAATTATCGCCCCATAAGTCTCCTCAAGACTATGGGGAAGATATACGAACGCCTCCTACTCAATCGCCTAAAAGATTTCGTACAATCCAAAGGCATTCTCATAGACGAGCAATTCGGCTTTAGATCCGAACACTCGTGTATCCACCAAGTGCACCGCCTCACGGAGCACATTCTTAAATACATGCACACGCGCCACCCACACGGGACGGGCGCACTCTTCTTCGACGTAGCGAAAGCCTTCGACAAGGTCTGGCATAACGGTTTGATTTACAAACTGTTAGTACTTCAAGTGCCAGACCGTCTCGTTCACATCATACGAGATTTTTTGTCGAATCGTAGCTTTCGCTATCGAGTAGAGGGTACGCACTCGTCCCCTCGCCCCCTTACCGCCGGAGTCCCGCAGGGCTCCGCCCTATCCCCCCTACTCTTTTCACTTTTTATCAATGACATCCCGCGTCCCCGGGACTGCCAGTTAGCCCTATTCGCAGACGACACTGCGCTATACACCTCGAATCGGAACAAAGCCCTAGTGTGTAAGAGACTCCAATCCGCAACCAGCGCCCTCGGGAACTGGTGTCGGAAATGGAGGATCGAAGTCAATCCGGAAAAAAGCGCGGCAGTGTTCTTTTTCCGGAGGGACGCACACTCTGGCCTCCCCCCGATCAAGCTATTCGACCGTACAATCCCCTGGGTGAATACGGTCAAATACTTGGGTGTCACCCTAGACCGCGGGATGACATTCCGGCCTCACATCCAGCGCGTTCGAAAGAATGCGCTGCATGTGATGCATCGTCTTTATCCGGTCCTGAACAAGCGTTCCAAATTGACACTTAGAAATAAGCTGACAATTTGGAAAACTTGCATCAGGCCGATAATCACGTATGCCGGAGTGTGCTTCGCGCACGCCGCCCCCACCAACATCCACCTATTGGAAGTCATCCAGAATAGGTTCATGCGTACGGCCACTGGTGCGCCATGGTTCGTACGCAACAAAAACCTTAATCTCGACTTAGAGTTGCCTACCATCAAGCAACTACTCAAATGCATGGTGGCGGACTATTTCGCCACCACCCCCCGCCACTCCAACCCTCTAATTAGGGCAAACGCCATCTATCCTTGCGATACTACTAGGACGAATAGACGTCGACCCCGCAATGTACTGGTCGATCCAGACGATGAGATCACGGTTGCCGTACAGGCGGCCCAACAGACACGACTAACAATCGCAAATTCACAACACACGACAACAACACGCCGACACAGTAATCGACGTCCCCGCCGGCGGAGACAGCCGCGACCACTGCACACTCCCTTCAATTCAGGCGCCTACAGACGCTATAGGCCAATCCCAGGCCGCTTCTCACCTATCCCAGCTACACAATCCGCCGCGTAGCCCCAGCAACGTCCTTGGCCGAGGTCCGTACCCCGCTGGGTGCCCCTAGGTCGGTTGCTTAAGTTCATTCAATTGGCTCGGTGACCCTTCGTGGTCCCCCCAATAGCCCGCAGTAAAAAGCAGTAGTTGCTCCCGGAGCAAAGCTGTAATAGTCACTTTCAAAAAAAAAAAAAAAAAAAAAACAACACAACACACAACACAACACAACACAACACAAAACACAACACAACACAACACAACACAACACAACACACAACACAACACAACACAACACAACACAACACAACACACAAAACACAACACAACACACAACACACAACACAACACACAACGCAACGGCGCCGGCTATAAAGAGCGGCATGCCACCTACGAAAAATGCGCGCTCTTTGTGGCATACGTAGAATAATAAGGATGGAGGCACATTTCGGTTTTTATCGTTTTCTCGGGGGTGGCATGCGAGGCCTACTGGTAGTGCCGCGACACACAGAACAAAAACGTGGTTGTATGAAATGCCGAAGAATGTATGGGCTTCAAGGGTAGAATTAGAATGCCCTAATAGCTTCATGTTCCGGTGGCGGTGGAAACGTCTGGTGCTTGGGGATTTGAGGCCAAGGCTTTGTGCGAGAGCTGGGCAGGGGGCTTGTTGAAAGCAGGAACGATCTCCACTCGTTCGTATCCGGTCTAAGGCGCGGTTTATACAGAGTGAAATTGATATCATTGGCATCCTTTTAAACTAAGAGTCTACCTATCAAACTGAACTACTTTTACAAAAAATCTGCTGTTGCATACATTTGAGTCAAGTAGACACTGCAGTTTAGTATAAAACAGCTGATTTTTTTGTTGTTCCGATCGGTTTGCTCCCATAGTAAAACTTTTTTTAGTTTGATGGGTAGACTCTTAGTATAAAAGGATGCTAATAATATCAATTTCACCCTGTATAGAAGTGACGTGGCGCGGAAGGGGTGCGGCAATATAAACCTTATAGTACGTAACATAGCGTCGCTTGGAGAATTACGCCCGCGCCTCCAGGCGACGTCGCCTGGTGGCGCGTGCGCGATTTTCCTTTACGACAAAAACGACGCTATGCTACGTACTATAAAGTTTATATTGGTGTTACTTTGACTATCCGCTACCGCCACACATCTATTCTGTATAAACAGCACCTAAGGGTGAAAACAAACAAGCGTAATTTTGTGAGTTGTGAGTCGCGTATTTTGAGTCCGTTTCATATAAAATCCGGGAATGCATTGTCGATAACGTCAGCCTTTATATGAAACGGACTCAAAATACGCGACTCACAAAATTACGGTCGTTTGGCTTAACCCTAAAGGATTTCTCTAGCCATTCAAGGCGGGAATGCTGCTAATGTAATGAGTTCCTTTGAGCCAGCTGCGTTTTAGTTAGTTTTTGGTTTGTTACTGACGAAGCGTGTACAGTACGACCAGGAAAATAATTCCGCTCGTCAATTTTCGTTTGCGAAAAGCAGACCCGAGTCCCTGTCAAAATCCGAAGTCATTTTAGTGATCAAAGGGTGCAAAGTCGGATAGCAATCAGTCAATAGCGACAAAGGATTGAAGGTGGCGCATCATGATTGGTGAATATAATTTCGCGCGGTATTAAAATTTGTCGACTGCGCATGTACATCGGTAAAATTTATGAACCTGGTACTAATGTAATGGATTTTAGTATGGTAAGTTGCCGAAGACTTGACGAACTGGTAGCCGTAGTGTGGGACGCCCTGCTGCCCGCTGGACAGACGACCTAAAAAAGGTAGCGGGGAGCGACTGGATGAGGAAGGCAAAGGACAGAGTTTTGTGGCGCGCCTTGGGAAAAGCCTTGTTCTGCAGTCGACGATCATAGGCTGATGATGATGAAGTTGCCGAGGTATTTTGCGATTCTCTAACTGTTTATCTAAGGTTTTGAGGAAGCATGTTGCTGATTTAAAAAAAACTAAAATGGTTAAAATGTTACCTTGGAGGTGCTCCATTCGGGGACAGATCTCTTCGGTGAATCCTCGTCCTCGTCAGAGTTCAAGTACTGGAAGCCGTCCTGCATGTAGACTGGCTCTTGTGGGTAGTGGGTGTATCCTGGTGTTCCGGGGTACTTAAGTGGAGTGTGTGCTGTGGGAGATATGGTGAAAGTTAATAAAGAATGTAGATTGAGTATTTTATACAGGGTGAAATTGATATCATTAGCATCCTTTTAAACTAAGAGTCTACCCATCAAATTGAACAACTTTAACTATGAGAGCAAATGGATCAGAGCAAAAAAAAAAATGCTATTCTACAAGGTGTTACAAAAATACAAATAAACATTTAAACTGAACAACTTTCACTATGGGACCAACATCGAAATCGCGAAAAAAAAAACGGATGTTCCATACTATTATTTTTATTATTTGGTTATAAGGGCTTGGTCGATGACCAAAAAAGCTACTGCGACCTGGATAGATCTATTGTAACTGTCACCCTAGACCTAAAGGTCATTTCCTAGGCCCACGGACTTCATGAACCGTGTTATGCTTTTGGAGGGAAGGTCCCTAATGTCAGTAGGTGTTATTATGTATCCACCTTGATGGCGACTTCTGCTGTGAATGAGCACTTCGCATTCGCAGAGGTGTATATGGGCGTTTCCTCTGCTTCACAGCAGAATCTGCAAGTGGGTGAATCTACAAGCCCCATTCTGTGTAGGTGTTTGTTTAACTTGCAGTGTCCTGTTAAGGCACGTACTAAGAGCCTTAAGTCCTTGCGGTTTGAATTGATGGCATCCGAGGTATGTCTGTTTGAAAAGCCGGTCACAAGTTCTTTCGCATGCCTCAGTCCTGGTGTATCCGACCAGAGCCTGCGGCTTTGGTTCACAGCCCATTCCTTTAGCACACGTCTAGAGGTGTTGCGAGAGATGCCGTAATAAGGCTCGGGGCCTATGTTCCATACTAATACCAAACTAAAAATCTACTCGAGCTAAATGTAGGTATGGGACTGCTGAATTTTTTTTGCGACGTTGGTCCCATAGTGAAAGTTGTTCAGTTTGACGGTCTAAACAACCTCATTATACAGGGTTACAGGGAAATTAGACCTAGAACCGTTAACAGCTTGAAGTAGAGGTCATTACAAACAGATTTGACTATACGATGTCCTATCCAAAAATGAACACCTTTCGAGATATTCGACATCTATACTATTATAAAACTGTAACAGGAAGTTTGTCTGTACATTGAAGATATTAACAAAAAAAAAGTTACGATATGGTTTTTAGATGTCCCTGATTCCATTTCACCAATTTTTGGATTTTTTGTCTGTCTGTTTGTTTGTGTGTTTGTTTGTTTGTTTGTTTGAACTAGTATCACGCAAAAACTACTGAACCGATTTTGATGAAACTTTTTTTGTTTGATAGCTTATGATCTGACTTAAAATCTGGTATATAATTTGTGCGGACGAAGTCGCGGGTTAACGCTCGTTTAATATATTTTTTTAAAATACTACCATAATGCAAAGATTTATTTTTAATTCTTAGGTTTATCCACTTGTTGCGATTTTTTTTACAGTTTTTGTATAGTGGGAAAGTTAATTAATATTTATCATTATTAAAAAACATTATTCTCACACATACAAAAACATAGAGAAACACGTAACTCGTACCCCGATAGGAGTGGCCCTTACGCATAATTTCCCATACTTTCCCCTCTGTCAAAGTCTCACCCCCGCGACGGCCCCGACCTAGCCCCGATGGGCTACTTAATTCGATGCGTTTTACTGTTATTGTCATAGCAAAGGAGAAATAAACAATACCTTACTCCTTTACGTGTTTCTCTTTGTACAAAAATATAAAAGAAATGACATGAATTAAAAAAAAAAATCAAATGTCTTCGCGTTATAAAGAGTTAGGTCACAACTCGCCAGTAAAAAATCTCACCTTGCGGCGAGTTGCGACTCTTGCTATAGGTAGGGGACATGTCGCCTTCAATACAGGGCGAGTTGGGCATTCAAAAAAAAGGATTTGTGAAAAGGGCAAATTATTTGCTTTCTTTTCATAATTTGTTTTCCCTTCATAATTTGCAGGTAGGTTTGTAAGTATGTATGTAGGTTATTACCCTTTAGCGCGCTCCATACAATCAAAGTTTAATAACATTTTACATTACACTATTTATTTTATTTTATTTATTTATTTATACATGACAATACACTGTTTACTTAAATTAACAAATATCAAAGCACTATAAACCATAACTGGTTTGTTCGTACGCCGGTAGGGACTCATCCTTATTATTAAGTAAGTATAAAAGACATTATATATATATATATTACATTTACATTATTATTATTTTGACGAAACGTACAATCTTTGATTTTACTTTCTTTTGACGATGCGTGACGCGGCTTTAAAATATTTTTTTTTTTTATTAAAAAACATGTTGCGAATATTATTATCTGTACACTAACGTAGTGAGTAAGCAATACTAACAATGAATTTTTGGATATTGAACCAAATAAAGAATATTTTCAGCATGACTTATTTTCGTTAAAGTATATGGTTCCAAATTACAGTAGATTTAGCAGTTAGATTTCCATACAAATCCTTAACTTATCCCAGCATGGAAACAATATAATATTTTAAAGGAAAACTTACAAACCAAACACAGATATTCTATATCGTGATCTATTAAAAAAAAAATGGCTGCCATCTTGGTTGTGATGTTTTTGCCAATGTCTAGTTTATGTAGCAAGAGTGCTTGACGTTGTGCGGTAGTTTATGTATTTTGGTAACTTCAAGAATTGTTTTTCGTAAAGAACACTATCTTGAGCCACCACTGGAGCTATGTTGTAGGCCCGGGAGGGGGCAACAAACAATCGACGAGTGACTACCCAATAGCAGACCTAAAACGCGACTCCTAGATCGTGATCAAAAATTTCATTGACTTTAATTGGTTAGTATTGAAAATAGAATCTAACTTTATTTGTATGCAGCGCGCTCAGGCGCGTTCCAAGCACTATCCTCTTAATCTTAATCCTCCCAACTTAAAAATATTGAATTAAAAAATAAAAAGTACTAACTCTTGTCGTTTTCCATTCTGTGCTTGATCTTCTGTTTCTCCATGTACTCTTTCTGTCTCTTTTCTATCTCCTTCGCCATTATTGCCGCTTCCTTCTTCATACTGCAGAACAAATAAAACATTATTTAAAATAGTAAATTGTAAGGTAGTTCGTTTGGCATATCGTGCGTGCGGTTTCGAAATCGGACAGGTATACTTCTTGAGCTATCTGGCCAAAAGAAGGCTGAGAGCCGATGCTATTTTGAGCGTAGTAGTTGACGGAACGATATAGTTGCGATATCGCCACGTTATTGCGACGTCGTTGCAGTGCCGTTCCGACATCACCTATGCTCAAAAATTGTTTGCCCTGGCTCTAAACTATAAAATTCTAACGCCTTAGCCTCCTCCAGTTACTTCCGTCTACGTCTAGCTGTATCGGCTCTCTTCCGTCTCGCTTGTTCTTTAGCACGTCTAATATCTTCCGTCTCGGCCACCTGACCGAGAAGGCAAAATATCTAGGCCACCTGACCAACAAGGGTAAATATCTTAATACTCACGCCTCAGCCTCCTCCAACTGCTTCCGCCTGGCTGCATCTGCTCTCTTCTGTTCCTCTGCTAGCCTCTGCTGTCTCGCTTGCTCCTCGGCACGTCTACGTTCTTCCGTCTCGGCTACTTTACGCGCCAGCTCTTGTTTTTTCTGTTAATTATAATAATAAATGGTTATTTTCATAGACTTAATTAACTTAATATGCGTTATCATTGATTAAGAATTTTGGCAAATTAATATTCAGGATGTAAATAGGACAGTTAGTTAAAGGGGTGCTTCAGACCATCAAACTGAACAACTTTCTCTATGGGACCAATTTTGAAATAGGGAAAAAAAAATCGGCTATCCCATACATTTCAGTCGAGTTATGTTTGCAGTTTTGTATGGGACAGCGGATTTTTTTTCGCGATTTCAGTGTTGGTCCCATAGTAAAAGTTGCTCAGTTTGATGGTCTGCAGCAGCCCTTTAAGTGACTGTCCCATTTTATATTACACCCTGTATTTATATTTCTATTTGTTTCTAAAACATAAATTCTAGCGTGTCAATTGTAGTGTAAGTCTAGGATACAAGTAACTGCCGCGGTAACTAGAGGGCAATGGAGGGGGTGAGGTAAAAAGTTATTGGGAGGCAGGGAGTGTCAATATTGTATAGTAATAGATATTGTTTCTTATACTGTGTACGGTACGGAGGCGTCGGTTATTTTTTTTTAATACGCTCTGCGTCCAAAGTATTTTATTTATTTTATTATTATTTATTTGGCATAGTAAATAAGTACAAACTACTCGAAAACAAAATACTCGATCTTAAAAATATAACAAACGAGCGTTAACTCGCGACTTCGTCCGCACAAATTATATACCAGATTTTAAGTCAGATCATAAGCTATCAAACAAAAAAAGTTTCATCAAAATCGGTTCAGTAGTTTTTGCGTGATACTCGTTCAAACAAACAAACACACAGACAAAAAAACCAAAAATTGGTGAAATGGAATCAGGGACACCTAAAAACCATATCGTAACTTTTTTTTTGTTAATATCTTCAATGTACAGACAAACTTCCTGTTACAGTTTTATAATAGTATAGATTAAACAACATCAAATTTGCACCTAAATTATAATTGCGCACAGCGTTTTAATTATATTGTTACGAATTTACTACACGTGGTAAATTTATATTTTTAAACATAAGAGCTAGGTAGGTTGGTATATGAATAAATACATGAATAATTGAATTTGACGATGTCAGTATTAAGACTGAACCGAGCTTATTGTGCTGCCCCCAATCGTATTTTGTTTTATTTCATAACAATTAAACAATATTTCAAAAAAAAGAAAAAAACAAGAATGTCACATTGTAGTCACTGCTCATTTTCAATTTATCTGATCACTGCGGATTTGTTTTTATAATGTCTGTAGTAATTATCGTTAAAACCGCCAAAAGTGGCTACTTTTGACGATAATATCTACAAGCATGAAACATAATAATCCGTAATGTTTTTATAAATTGATAGCTAATCAGGACTACAATGTGACATTCTTGTGTTTTGGAAATGTTTCATTGTTTAGAAATAAAAAAAACATGATTAAGGCAGCACAATGCACAATAGGGTTGGTACTCGGTAGGGTGTACCCGGTATAACGTACCCGTTCGACCTCCCGGAGTCGCTCCAGCTTGCCCAGGTCGGCGTGGGCCTGTTTCTCTTGGCGCTCGCGCGCGGCAGCCTCCATGCCGAGGCGCCGCTCCCTCTCCGCGGCCGAGCGCGCCGCCGCCGCCGCCGCCATCTTGTCCTCACGCTTTCTGATCAAAGACGGCCGGATTAGTAAAAAAACAACAACAAGTACTATGTATTAGAATAAATAACTTTAAAGGTTACTATAAACTCGATATTTGAATGACCAAAATGTCCGGTCTTGACAATGTTACACTATGTAATGCAATATTGTATTTTAATTGTTCGTTGTATATTTTGTTGTGTTCATTAAAAGATGTGTATTGTAGAGTTTCTGGCTGCATCTTCTCTCAACGGAACACCTTCCGACGCTCCGTTTCCACAGGCATACTTCGTGTTGTGAGACTTGTAAACACTTTAAAGGCACGGGCCATATTATCAATGGTGTAGATTTCTACTTCACTCAGTTAATCACTAGATTCTCATTCTCCCGCCCGCATTCCTCAATCAATCAATCAATTATACTTTATTTGACACCAAAAAACATAGTATACAGAGAGCAAACAATCAGGAAATAAAAAAGGCACAAAAACAGGCGGTCTTATCGCTAAAAAGCGATTCCACCTACTAGATACATAGGATCATTCTCAATATCTGACGACTTTTTAAAGGGATGATCAGACCATCAAACTGAATAACTTTATCTATGGGACCAACATTGAATCCCGAAAAAATAATCAGATGTTTCATACATATTGGTCGAATAGCTATTGACATTTCCTATGTAAACTGTGATTTTCTTTTCGCGATTTCGATGTTGGCGACAAAGCTTTGACTATTTATTATAAGGACTAGCCTTGCGGTAGCATTTCCCCTCTGCCACGATATAAGATCAATTAATCATGTGCATTTACATTCAATTTTATACCTTATCACTAAACGAGACAGCCTATAATTGCGAAACAATAATTTCGAACTTAGAACGTTTGGGGTTCACGCGAGACTACTTTTCATGATTTTTAACGTTCAAAATTAAAATCTAAAGTTATGGGGAATAAAATCCAAAGTTGCAGATTTCATGTTACCTCGCCCCCCGCAAAAAGTGACAGAAATGTTTGTTAGTAAAATTACACGCGTAACTAGTCCCTATATAAGTAGTCAAAGCGACAAAGTGATTTGTTTTTTAACAAATGTATTAAATTGCATTACAGCTGACACCTTTTCACAATGTAACTTATAGGTAGGTACTTAAAAGAAAATATAAATTAATAAAGACAGACAACAACTACACACAGACAGACTGATCAATGGCCCGTTATAGAGCTAACTCTTGCAACACTCTCACAGAACTCGGAATAACTATGGGACCAAAGTCGAAATCGTGAAACCCAAATGTATGGGACAGATGATTTCTTTTCGCGATTTCGATGTTGGTCCCATAGATATAGTTGTTCAGTTTGATCGTCTGATCAGAAGCACCTAAACGTCTGATCGGAAGGAGAATAAACAAATGAAGTTCTTACTTCTTCTGCAACTCCCTCTTAGCCTCAAGCATGGCTTCCTTTTTCCTCCGGGCGGATTCCTGGTCGTTCTTTATCTCGTCGGCTGCCTCCTTGTGTCGCTGTATGGAGTTAAGTTTGGAGGTCGTGGAGGGAAGCTGAGGCTTGGAGGAGGGCACGCGGGGCTTGGACGCGGAGCTCGATATCTGAGGATATTACAAAATATACGTCAATACTACAGGGTGAAATTGATATTAGCATCCTTTTAAACTATCTTATCTTCTTATCTTGTTGTGTCTGGCAAGCCAGCAACACTTCGACCCAGTGGGATCTTTTGTGTTAGCCCCAATACTTTTTGTTTTCTTCACCCTTCAAATACATGGTCAATGAAGGAGGCAACACCATTGAGGGGAAGAAACCTAAGATCTCCCGGTTTTGGGTATCCATCTCCGAGGAGGCACATGCGTTTTACCGCCAGGACATCACAGTCACAAAGAACATGCTCCATAGTCTCTTCATCCTCTCCGCATGTTCTGCAGCTGGGATCCAGGGTGAGTTTCATTTTGTGCATCATCGCGCCTGTAGCGTAGTGCCCAGTGAGGGCTCCGACTATGGCACGAGCCTTGCTCCTGCTATTATTCAGTATGAATCTTGAGATGCGAGTTGTCACATTGCTGATAAAGTTTTTGGAGTGTTGTAGGCCTACAAGGCTAGACCACTCCAGTTTGTGTGCTTTATCAGCCCAATCCCTAATGGCCATTCTTATACTGCATGCCGGGATTCCCACACTTGGTTCTGGGCCAACCATCTTTCGTTCTGACCCAGCCCTCGCCAGCTCGTCAGCATTCCTTTTAAACTAAGAGTCAAATCAAATTGAACAACGTTTACTATGGGAGCAAACCGATCGGAGCAAAAACAAAATCTGCTGTTGCATACATTTGAGTCACGAACTCGCGCGTCGACATTGCAGTTTAGTATGGAACAGCTGATTTTTTATTTGCTCCGATCGGTTTGCTCTAGGTTTGCTCCCATACTAAAAGTTGTTCAGTTTGATGGGTAGACTCTTAGTTTAAAAGGATGCTAATGATATCAATTTCACCCTGTATACAGGGTGGGTGCTACAAAAGTAAAAATTAACATTTAAAAATTTTAAGGGGGTTGATGAGACCATCAAACTGAACAACTTTCACTATGGGATCAACAACGAAATCAGGAAAAAAAAAACTTTTGTCTCGTACATTTAGCTCGAGTAGACCTGTAGTTTAGTACAGAACATCGCAAACGCATCGCATCATGGCAAATCTCCCCCGTTTTGGGGGAGGCCTATGTCCAGCAGTGGACGTCTATCGGCTGATATGATGAACATCAGATTTTTTTTTCGCGATTTCGTTATTGGTCCTATAGTGAAAGTTGTTCAGTTTGATGGTCTTAACCACCCCTTAAATGTTTATTTGTATTTTTGTAACACCTTGTAAGTGTACCAGAATTTGATGGCAAAAGAGAAAAATGAGAATTTTAGAGTAAACAACACTGGGGTAATTGGATTAGGGCCCTTGACACACTGCTACTTTTTGCAGCACTTCTGCTCTGCATCGATTCAGTCGTGAAACAGCATCGATGCACGATGAGCTGTGCCGGTTTCCAGTTGAAGATCATATTGTAATTGTTCGTTTTGCTGAGGGTTTCGGCAGATAGAACCGGTTTTATCATCTTATAATAATGAAAGGAGACATTACCTGCGCTGTGGGTTTCCTGTTGAAGATCATGTTGTTCATCTTGCTGGATGGTTTTGGATGATAGAACCGGTTTTACCATCTTATAATAACGAAAGAATACATTACCTGTGCCGTGTGGTGTCGGCTAAGAATAGCACCATCCCATTTCCTCTCGCGGGAGTCGTAAAAGGCGACTAAGGGATCTACTGAAGGATGGGCAGCAGCATCTTCTGAGTAACCACATTGATTCGATCCAACTGCGATCACCAACCCGCCTGTAAAGCGTGGCGATTATGGCAAATCCCCCCATTTTGGGGGAGGCTTATGTCCAGCAGTGGACGTCTGTCGGCTGATATGATGATGATGACATTACCTGCACTGGTGGTTTCCCGTTGAATATCATATTGTTCATCTTGGTGAGGGTTTCGGCTGATAGAACCGGTTTTATCATTTTATCCGGTGGAGTTTGTTTATCTTGATCCTCCTGAAAATTATATAAATATTATAAAAGATGTAACAAGACACGCTAGTAATATTTAAAGGGTTGGCTGAGTTTAGACCTGATCAACTTTCACAAATAGTACAATCAACAAAGACCAAAAAAGATATGCCATCCGAAGCACGGAATCATCTTTCTTTTTCAGGCAATCAGCTGATTCGCCCTGCAATGTCCCAACCAACTGGGGAAAAACGCACAAAGTGACATTTCACTAGGTGTCCCCTAAGACTAAGAGATAAGTGTACTTTTTGCAACCATCAGCAGCAAGGCTGATTCAGTGTTTATGGGGTGTAGAGCATCTCTGTGATCGGGATGGACTAGGTCTGCCTGCATAACTTCAGTCGGTTTAGGAGTTACAGACATTTAAAGGTCAGTAAAAAATTAAAGATCAGCTGCAACACTACAATAATATGATACGATCAGCCTTGCAGCTGATCTTTAATTTTTTACTGACCTTTAAATGTCTGTAACTCCTAAACCGACTGAAGGCGACTCATAAACTCGATGACTATTTGCATGACCAAAATGTCTGGTCTTGACAATGTTACTCTATGTAGTGCAATATTGTATTATAATTGTACTTTGTATATTTTGTTTTGTTTACAAGATGTGTGTTGTAGAGTTTCTGGCCGCATCTTCTCTCAACGAAACACCTTCCAACGCGGTGGTAGACTCAAAAAATTACGTCAAAAAGCTATCTATGTGATATTATTTTGAATTAAAAAATTTTGAATTTTGGATTTTTTTGAGTTATGCAGGCAGACCTAGTTCATCCCGATCACAGAGATGCTCTACACCCCATAAACACTGAATCAGCCTTGCTGCTGATGGTTGCAAAAAGTACACTTATCTCTTAGTCTAGATGCTCTTAACCATTAGACGGTTTAGGTTTCATCTGAAAATCAACACCCTGATCTCGGGCAAGGTCTATGTTGAGCTGGGACCTATTTGCTGCTATAGCATACAATAAATTACATGTTGTTCTATTGATGTTTCGTTGTATTCTTGTTTTGTAAACTTTTTGTGAACTGTAATATTGTGTGTGTGTTACTTATGCAAATAAATTGTTTATCTATCTATCTAGACCACGGAGGCAGTTAAGGCGGTTGCAGAAGGGTCAATTTTATACAAAACGTTGACGCACAATACGCGTAGACGGTATTAATATAAGTAACTTTGTATATATGGAAAAATAGTTTAGAAAATCTAGATGCCGCGTAACAAATAACATTTGCAATTTATAAAATAATTACGAAGATATAAAGCATTGACATTTTTCATACAAAATTTTAAAAGCTTTATATCTTCGTAATTATATTATAAATTGCAAATTTTATTTGTGACGCGGCAACTAGATTTTCTAAACTATTTTTCTATATACAAAATATTATTTTTATTAATTCCGTCTACGCGTATTGTGCGTCAAACTTTTGTATGGACTGAAACCACCTTAAGTAGCAAAGATAGATACAAAATGTATATAAACATACCACTTTAGCCATGGCTCTCGTTTTAGTGCGGGTAGTTCTGGCAGCTAATTCTTCAAATTGTTGCACCTTCTCTTTTACTGCAGACCTATAATTTTAAAATTGAGAGATTAATTAGAATCCGAGCTGATGAGATATTAATGACATTATGGACAACATTACATTTTATATTAAAAAAATATTATTGAATACATTAAAAATGAACTTTGACTACTTTTAGTAACGCGTGTAATTCTACTAACAAACATTTCTGCCACTTTTTGCGGGGGGCGAGGTAACATGAAACTTTAGATTTTATTCCCGACGAGCGTTAACCCGCGACTTCGTCCGCACAAATTATATACCAGATTTTAAGTCACATCATAAGCTATCAAACAAAAAAAGTTTCATCAAAATCGGTTCAGTCGTTTTTGCGTGATACTCGTTCAAACAAGCAATCAAACAGACAGACAAAAAATCCAAAAATTGGTGATATGGAATCAGGGATACCTAAAAACCATATCGTAACTTTTTTTGGGTAATATCTTCAATGTACAGACACACTTCTGTCACAGCTTTATAATAGTATAGATTACTTTAGATTCTAATTTTGAATGTTAAAAATCATGAAAAGTAGTCTCGTGTGAACCTTAAACGTCATATGTACTTATTATAGACTGTCTCGTTTAGTGATAAGATAAGGTATAAAATAGAATGTAAATGCACATGATCAATTGTTCTTATACCGTGGCAGAGGGGAAATGCTACCGCAAGGCCAGTCCTTATAGTAGTCTAAGAAAATGAGCCATACGTATTTTTTCCCTAAAATGAAATGTTGTCCATTGTAAAATTCGTCGCATTACAAAACGGCTAGTCTTTTTGTATTACGGCGGATTAACGTTTAGCCAGAATGTAACACGGCTGATCAATATTTCTATGTTAGATATACTTACGAGGGTTGTTGCTGGGGTATAGATTTGGGCGGAGTGTGTTCGTGCTCGCTGTTGTCATCCGTCAGCAATGAGTTGTCGTCCGTCATGTTACGCGCCTTGCTTTCTGCTGAGAACAAAACACATTTATTTCTAAAACAATCGTGGAGATATAATGAATGATAATGTATAAATTATAAACTTAATATTACTACCGTAAGTAGACCAACAGAGTGTGCGAATGAGATTCCAACCTTACCGAAAAACCTACGCGTGCGAAAGAGATTCTAATATCATCATCATTGTCTTGCCCATTTCCCATTATTTGGGGTCGGCGCAATATGTCATCCTCTTCCATTCATCTCTCTTAGCCGTCGTTTCAACACTCACTCCTTTTTTACACATATCATCCTTCACACAATCCATCCATCTTTTCTTCGGCCTCCCTCTCCTACTACAGCCATCCACATTCATACTTAACACTCGTCTCGTAACATGACACTCTTCTCTCCGCATTACATGCCCATACCACGATAATCTATTACCCTGCAATTTTTCCGTTATAGGTGCTACTTTCAAACTTCCTCTAATATACTCATTCCTAATCTTGTCCATTCTAGTTACACCACACATCCATCTCAACATTCTCATCTCAGCTGCATGCAATCGTTTCTCATCCGTCCCTTTTGTGGCCCAACACTCTGATCCGTACATAACGACAGGTCGTATTACGGTCTTATATATTTTCCCCTTCAATTTGAGGGGGATTCGGGAGTCGCAGATCGTTCCCGTAACCTGCCGCCACTTCATCCACCCTGAGTTGATTCGGTGCTTCACGTCCCGGTCTATCTCTCCATCTTTTTGTATGAGTGACCCGAGGTACCGGAAGTCGGAGCAGACTGGCAAAGGCACGCCATCAAGGGCAATAGGCATGCAACTGGAGAGACCGCCGAAATCGCAGAACAAACGTTCCGTTTTAGTTCTGCTAATTTTCATGCCAACAAGAGTTTCTAATATAATAGCCGTAAAACCACTTTTAAACAATAATAGTACATTATGGTACAAGTGTGTAATGTTGGTGATTACCGCTGATACCGCATTGTCTTAAGAGAGCCGAGGACGGTAATCATCAATACACACGTGTATCATACGACGTTTTTCAACACACTTGTGAAGAAAATAATAATAAAAAATCATTTTATTTAGTAAATAAAAAGTTTATTTAGAGAATTTATTTGTACTATTGAATATGATCTTTTTTGTATCGAAATTTTTTTAAGAACAAAGCAATTCAAGAACTCAACCAAGAAGTTTACATACCTACTATAAAAAAACCTATAACTCCCTTGTGAATAATAGTAATGAAAAAGTCACAGTTTGATTATAGGTGTCATTATGTGCCTAATTGCGGTGAAATAAGGGCCATTTTAAGAGCAAGTGTGTTGAAAAAAAATTATTTCATATTATTTTACGATTTTCTTTATTATTCACTTTGTGTAACATGTTCTGTGTTGGAATGTAGTGTAACTTGTACCAGGAACTCAAATAAAGAGACGTCTCAAAGGTAAATAACATTAGTACAGTACTCCTTTCGTAATACTTTTTTCATATATGTTATTCTTAAAATTATTTCGTACCACATGCAGTAAACGTCCTATTTTCTAGATAATATATTATTTCGATGTGTAAAATCAAAAAATATTTTACACGTGAAAAAGAAACCGTTTCGCATAGAGATTGATTCAAAATTTATCACTAAACCTCACACACGTATCAATTTCGCACATATTGACATTTCGATTTCGGTGATGCGATCATGAGGAGATTGTTGGTCTAGTATATTAAGTTATAGCACAGAATATATAATAGTACTAGCGTACAGAAGAATCACTCCCTAACAAACAGCAAGTTTAGGTATGAAAAGATACCTACACTTTCCGGCGCCGCTTGCCTGCAAGCTAAATTGTATCTTATATCAGCGCGCGAACTGTGAATGTTCTTTGCGCGCCGCAGTTCAAGGACGTTGCCGCCGGCGATCGCAAAGGTTGTCACTTGCGAAGTTTTTGAGTCTAATTTATAAATGCGATATTGATTTCAAACTAAGACATTATTATGTGTAACTAAGAAAACTACGAATCATTAAAATATTTAGCATAATAAATACACAACAAATCCATAGCCTAGCCTTATTATGAATACGAATAGGTAAGTACGTCGTACATACCTACATTCAGCGAAGCTGCTACCTTATTGGGAACTCTTATTTTCTATTAACTAGAGCAAAAGTTATTCATATTTCCTTAAGTAATTACCTTAAGCCGCGAGCCGAGCGGCAACCCACTGACGTTAGCCGCCCTCGGCGGCAGTTCGGCCGAACATACCTAAACTGCGGAGTGAACCAGGCCTGGTTATAGCCTGTAGTGGTGCCACCTATCGGGTCCAAAACTATCTTATCCTTCAAGGTGAAATCAACCATACACATTCACAAAATGCCATTGACACGTGATTTTTAACCCCCGACGCAAAAAGCGGTGTTATTAGTATGACGCCTATGTCGGTGTCTGGGGATCTGTCTGTCTGTAAGTAAGTAAGTAAATCTTTATACATACATACATATTCTCACGCCTGTCTCCCAATGGGGTAGGCAGAGACAACGGAACGCCACCTGCTACGATCCTGACATACCTCTCTAGCTTCCTCCTTTCATGCATGCTCGTCGGTTACGGGTAGATCTGACCTGGCCCTTTTTAAGCACGTCGCCAATTTGGTTCGTATATGTACGTCTAGGGCGTCCCCTTCCAACATTTCCACTTACGCTTGCCTTATAGATAAATCTTTATTGTGCATAAATTTAGGTTTTACAATTTGCAGGTAAACAGTAAATCGGGATCTGCCAAATCTTGCCCTTTCGGACGTACACACAAAATTAATAATATATGTTTAAATATCTTCAAAATTAAAAGTCAACAACATTCAATAAATACAATAGCAAAAGTTAAAATTAATGAATATGATAAAGAAAATAACTACAATGTCAACAATGATAATAAGAAATTAGTTAAGTATTGTACAACAAAAATAATCCATTCATAACAATGTCAAAATTATAAAAAGCTAGGTCAGGTACAAGTCAGGTATTAAATTCTGTAGAATCGTAGCGACGGGTGGAACAATTTCGATGCGGTTTTTTGTAGCAGAAAGCTAATTTTTGCGGGAGTGTTCTTAGTTGTTTCATGAAAATAGGATCAGCAGTTTTCTCGTTACTTTAAAAATTACGAAATAACATTAAATTCTAAATTTAAAAAAACCTCAGCGCTAAAAACAAACATTTAAAAAGTGAAAAATATTTCAGTCAATGTTTGTTTTTAGCGTTGGGGGTTTTTTAAATTTGTAATTTAAACTTTTTATATAAGGTCTAACAAAATTAGCTGAAACTATTCTAAGGGAATGATCAGACCATCAAACTGAACAACTTTCTCTATGGTATCAATATCGAAATCGCGAAAAAAAATCAGCTCTCCTATACAAAACTGCAAACATAACTCGACTGAAATGTATGGGACAGCTGATTTTTTTTCGCGAATTCGATATTGGTCCCACAGACAAAGTTGTTCAGTTTGATGGTCTGATCATCCCCTTAAAATAGTTTCAGCTAATTTTGTTAGACCTTAAGGCCCGCTTGCGCCTAGCAGGGTTATCGTTATTAACTCGGAACTAGACGCTAATTTGGAATAAAATTATAATTATGTCTTGCACCATCCTGTTTTAGGGGCTAAACCGCCGATGTGGTCGGTTTAAGTCACTAAACTACGTGCTAAATGTCAAAATTGAGGCAACAGCTGTTTTTACAGTTTTGTTGTAGGCTCGCGCAACTCTCTAACAAAAAAAAATTATATGAAACGTGCACCGCGCCATTTAATTCCTTTGAACGGTTGCACACGTTTCATACATTCTGGATAATCGGTCACGACCAGTTATTAGTATGGAAGTCCCGACTCATAACGTAGTGTGTAACATGCTCTTTGATAACATGAATGAACGATGAAGACGAAATGTCATTGCCAAAATAAAACAAATGAGACAGACAAATACAAAGAGATGCAGTGTGAAAGAGACGTGCAAATATTATGTTCATTCATCATTCACTTTTCATATTTTGTCGGATTACCTAAACTCTATGGTCATTTAGGATGTTGCCAACGAAAAACAGAGAACTGTCAGGTTAGTTAACTATGAACTAGTTTTCATTGGCGCAAGACTATCTTCGATAACACTCGTTCAATCTTTAGGTCGGTGCTACTAAAGACGGGGTTACGCAATTTAACCCAGCATGTGGCGCAAGTGGGCCTAAGAGTATTATTAAAAAGATTATTCAGTAAGAGTGAACAAACGAGAAAAAAAAGTTCAATCATCCTGTCATACTGAACACTGTCATACCTGCTTATTACCTGGACTTTGAATGTGGTGTTTTGCGAAAGAGTTGTATTATGAATATGGTGTCTTGAGAATGTAGTGTTTTGCGAATGGTGTTATCTTGAGAATGTATTACCTTGAGAATATGAATGAATGAATTAAATATACTTTTTATACATCAAACATAAAAGACATTGCACAGGAAACGAAAACTGTTAATGGTATAAATAAGGCGGTCATATGGCTAAAAAGAGATTTCTTCCAGACAACCTTAGAATATGGTGCTATGTGAGCATGCTTTGCGAATATGATATTCGGCGTCTGAGGGGATTAAAAGCCTACCTTTCTCAATGATGACGGTTGCGTCGGAAGCTTTGTCCGGTATCTCACATCTCTCCAGGACTACCGTCGCGTTGCACTGCAAATATACATCGACATTAAAGCATCATTAGCCTACACAGGGTGGTCCAGATCAGATTTTTTTACATTGCCACGACCTGCCAGAAAAAAAATGGTTCCCAGTAATAACAAGAAAAGATTTGTTATTTCTCTATCTTGAGAAACATTAAATTTTATTTTTTCATTGACTATTTTTTATTTTTTCATTGGCTATTTTTGCAGTTTTTTTATGACATGTGTTCACTTATTAACTACTCTCGCAACAACAAAAAAATACGATTGGTTGATTTTAAGTACACAAAATTTTATACAAATCTAATTAAAAATATATTTTTCTTATCTTTTTTCTCGTAGGTGCCCGGGTGCCCGATTGCGCTAAGTTAAAACATAGAAGTTCTATTCTTATCCAATTTCAGTTCTAATCACATTGCAATCCAAATACTATTCAACTGTGCTGAATTCCGCATCGCGCTAAACTCTATGTAACTGACAGCCAATAACGTCTGAGCGATCTGTCAAAACGGCTCTAACGGCTGTACCGCGTTTAGCGCAATACCAAATGTGTCAAAAGTTATGGTTCGTACGTAGTCCCATAACGGTTCAATCACCAAATATTTACCGCGATTGCAGTTTTCTCCTACTCTACCTACTCGTCAAACGGAACAACTTTCACTACAGAGCAAACATAGAAATCGCGTAAAATCTACAGTCCCATACAATTTGAGTCTGTCTAGTCTACCTACTAGTACTGTATTTTTGTCTGGAACAGCCGATTTTTTTACGACTCACCTCTCTCTAGCTCCTATAAAATATTACGATGTAACACAATTAATACTTATATTATAAATCAATTAATATAATATTAATAACACTACATTATTCAGCATAACATAACATACCACATACTACACTTCCAACACACAATATCCATAATTATGTATAATATTTACTATCAACTGTATCCAATTATATCTATATGTATCTAGTATATTTTCATTTTTATCTGTGTATCGATATAACTTACACTCATTTAAATATATTTGTTTATTTATAATACTAACTACAATAATTTATAACGAGCGTTAACCCGCGACTTCGTCCGCACAAATTATATACCAGATTTTAAGTCAGATCATAAGCTATCAAACAAAAAAAGTTTCATCAAAATCGGTTCAGTAGTTTTTGCGTGATACTCGTTCAAACAAACAAACACACAAACAAACAGACAGACAAAAAATCCAAAAATTGGTGAAATGGAATCAGGGTCACCTAAAAACCATATCGTAACATTTTCTTTGTTAATATCTTCAATGTACAGACAAACTTCCTGTTACAGTTTTATAATAGTATATAGATAAATCCAGTATATTCATTAAACATAACAATAAAAAGAAAAAGCTTGGAAAGAGCATAATTTTATTGTAATGTTAAAATAGTAATTTTTCTTTTTCCTGATTCTTTTTGTAATTTTTGGCATCACATCGCCACAAATAACTTTGTATAACAAAAGGGAAACCTATCATTGGCCTTACAAGTTATTTTTAAGAATTTATTGTAACTATGTTTAATGCGCTGTTAGTTTTCTCAATAAATAAATAAATAATTATAATACCAATAAATTATACTTACAACAGTTTCGGGCGTACCCGGAGCATGGGTATAAGTCCCGTTAGGTAGCACCATAGTTTTGTCCATATCATTTGAAATAGTTACAGTTGAGTTCATCTTTTCCAAAACTCTAGTTTCATCTAGAACTCTATTATCTATAACGTCTGTTTCTACCGCTTCTACTGATTCTACTGAATTGAGTAGTTTTTCTTTATTTATGGTAGTTTTCTTGATTGGTACTGGTAGTTTTTTGGAATTTTTGGTTGGTTTTAAATCTTTTTGGAGGACCGGAGAGTGAGATTCGGGTTTTGAAACTCTTTCTTCTTTTGGAGAAATAGTTTGTGCTTCTTGTGATTTATGGGATTCTTCAGGCTTTTCTGGTTCTTTTTCACTGTAAATGAAAACCAAATGTGAAATAATTATCAAAGAACACATACAAATAGTATGATAGCTGAAGTTATACACAGGATAGGAGGAATATGTTGCTTCCCAAGAAAATGGAAATTATCCTTTTCTATCATGGCATTTCTTATAAAATTTAAAATTAACAGTTTTGCGTCGAAACGGGATTGGACGTTTTTCTTTTCCAGATTAATAAAAATAATTAAAGAGAACAGTATACTTACGGAGCTTTTTCCTTTCCTCTTCTCGTTCTCTTTGGTCTTGGCTTTTCCGCGGGAGAGCCTATTGAACAAAAATATTTAATTATTTTATTATCTGTAACTGGTATGTCTGTCATGATTCGAGTTTTAAGGGGAGTATGGACCATGACCCTGCTGCTGACCGACATGTGTACTATCCTGCCCATCCTAACTTACTGAGCTCAAACGTGGTCACTCACTGAGGCCCAAAAGTCCAAGCTGAAGCGCAGCACTCTAGTCGTTAAACGAACCGACCGGGTCAGAAACACCACGTTGCGCTCCAAAACTCAAATAGCCGACGTCGGAGAGAAAAGTGCCAATCTTAAATGGGAGTGGGCCGGTCATGTCTGTCGGATGCATCCCGAGAGATGGGCAAAAATCATCATGCCCTGGATCCCCGAAAACGGTCGGCGGCGTCCAGGTCGACCGAGGAAGAGGTGGCGTGATGACTTGGACAAATTTGACAACCAATGGCCAGAGGTTGCCCACAACAGGAACGAGTGGAAGAGCAGGGCAGGGGCCTTTGTCCAGCAGTGGGATGAAATAGGCTAACAAAAAAAAAGTTATCAGTAAATACTGAATTTATTTTTATTCATTTGCGTCCACTCACGTATGGAAACGAATTGAGGGTGCAGTTAGAATTTCAAATAGGAAAGCGTCAAGTCTGGATTAACTTACCGATACCATTTTCTTGTGGTGTTTCCTTCTCCGGTTCCACAGCAGCATCTGATACTTTCTGTAAGTAATAACATATTTAATTAAATTGAATAGATATTTGTTTATTTTTACGAAATTAGTTGTTTTCGTGTACACAAGAAAATTTGATACCACTTTTCACCAAGTCGTTTATTATTTATCGGCTTGTGATCTACAGTGGGACGTATACAGGGTGTTAGGGTAAACAGTTGTTTCACTTTAAGGGGTGATTGCACCCATGATACTGAACAACTTTCCTTAAGAAACCCATTGAAAAATTATAAAACTGTAACAGAAGTGTGTCTGTACATTGAGGATATTAACAAAAAAAGAAGTTACGATATGGTTTTTAGGTGTCCCTGATTACATATCACCAATTTTTGGATTTTTTGTTTGTCTGTTTGTTTGTTTGTTTGAACGGGTATCACGCGAAAACTACTGAACCGATTTTGACGAAACTTTTTTTGTTTGATAGCTTATTATCATGGGTACAATCACCTCTTAAAGTTATGCAACTTTACCCTAACACGATATACAGGGTGTTACAAAAAATATACCTAAAGAAAAAAGGGTTAAAAATGGTGCCTTGTAAAGAGTCTATTGACAATGTATGACAACCGTAGTATAATATTATTATTTACCAAAACCTAAATATCGATAATAACATAGTCATCGTTGAAGCGCAGCACTATTGTACTGACTGCGTGCTAGTTCAAAGACTACGTTTTTTCGACAAAGAAAGTCTATTTCGTCTCTTACTGAGATGTAGGTACAAATGACTTACTAACACTACCCTTCTGAAAAAAAAGTCTGTTTTAGATGTCACACTAGAGTTGGAACAGATCGGGACGTGAAGCACCGAATCAACTCAGGGTGGATGAAGTGGCGGCAGGTTACGGGAACGATCTGCGACTCCCGAATCCGCCTCAAATTGAAGGGGAAAATATATAAGACCGTAATACGACCTGTCCTTATGTACGGATCAGAGTGTTGGGCCACAAAAGGGATGGATGAGAAACGATTGCATGCAACTGAGATGAGAATGTTAAGATGGATGGGTGGTGTAACTAGAATGGACAAGATTAGGAATGAGTATATTAGAGGAAGTTTGAATGTAGAGGGTAATAGATTATCGTGGTAAGGGCATGTGATGCGGAGAGACGAGTGTCATGTTACGAGACGAGTGTTAAGTGTGAATGTGGATGGCTGTAGTAGGAGAGGGAGGCCGAAGAAAAGATGGATGGATTGTGTGACGGATGATATGTGAGAAAAAGGAGTGAGTGTTGAAACGACGGCTAAGAGAGATGAATGGAAGAGGATGACATATTGCGATAATAATGACTAGAGTTGGAATCTTGTATTGATTGGCTTCGATGAAGTATTTTTTTTTTCGGTTAATTATGTAACACCCTGTATGCCGATGATAGATAATAAAATAACGTACCTTTTTAGCGCGTGTCCGTTTAGGTCTCGGTTCTGGCGGCACCTCCTCGGGCTCTGCCAGCTTGGTGGCGCGAGAACTAGCGCGAGAACTGGCGCGGGAACTGGCGCGAGTTGATCGAGCCGATGGCACTGTTTTAATTAAATAGACAACATTTTTATTATAATTTTTATTTTTTAATGTCCACGATATTTATTTATTTTACTATAAGGTCTAACAAAATTAGCTGAAACTGTTTTAAGGAGATGATAAGACTACCAAACTGAACAACATCAATTTGTAGCCTCCGCAGGTATGAAGAGAAAAAAGCGATACGATTAATAATAATACCCTGAAATCTTGTACATTATCAATAATAAATAAATAATAGCCTTCATTTTACTGAGTTTTACTAGGCGGGGTAGGGAGTAATTATTAATTGGACTTTTAAACTGTAACCACCACCTAGTCACAAACGGGCACCATTTAGTGACAAAGACTATCCTAAAACATATTTAAAAAAAATTCGCTACGCAACATAGAAATCAAAATTGTGTGTCCCAGAAGGCTTTTAAATTAATAATATTCATACTAATGCACTCATTTGACTTAGATTTAACAATATAAATTATTTTTGAGCAATAAAATAGGCTCTAAAATTAAAAAAATGAGGTATTTATAAGAAAATACAAATGTATTTTTCAAAACCTTCTAAAAAGACAAAAATATTCACACCATGTTTGTAGTATGTATAATGGTAAAGCCTTAAATATGTGCAAAAAAAATTTATCATCAGGTTTTTTAGAACGAGATGATAGCTAAATTTTATAATTGCTGACGTGATTTTTTTTTAATTTTGGTACATTTCTAGGTTCAAATTGGCTCTTCAATATTACACCGAAAAAAAAATTACAATTATTAATTAGTCCCGGCTCAAACCGGATGATTAAAATGACTGGGCTATAAACGTACATATATGCATTGGGATCATCATATCAGCCGTCCCTCAAGGATCATCACAACTCTTGGTCCCGCGCTGCCCTCATCCAACGTGTTCCCGCCGCCTTCACAAGGTCGTCGGTCCACTGTATTGCGATGTGTTACGTAAATAAAGAGTCACCGTCTCAAGTTTGATGCCTATGTCTGTCTGTCTGTGGCATCATAGCTCCCAAACGGGTGGACCGATATCGATGCGGTTTTTTTTTTAATAGAAAGCTAGTTTTTGCGACTGTTCTTAGCTTTGGTTCATGAAAATCGGTTCAGCATTTTTCAAGTAACTTTAAAAATTACGAACATTAAATTACAAATTTAAAAAACCCCCAACGGACAAAAACAAAATGGTCATTTCATAGCGGTCCCCTACGCATTAATTGACCTCAAATATTTTAAAGATAGTTAAAAAGTAGAACATACATTTGCTTACATAAAAAATAATAGGTGACCGAATTATTTTTTACTTTTTAAATGTTTGTTTTTGCCGTTGGGGGTTTTTAAAATTTGTAATTTTTGAGTAGACATTTGGTTATGACAGGTGTCGCGAGACTCGGAGCGTCGGTGGCGCATTGCGGAGAGCGATTATGGGGGTCCGAGTTTATTTATTTATTTATTTAGGTTTACCAACAGTAGTTACATTAAAATTTTACAAATTACAATGTTAAATGCATTGAGCAAAATGCACTACCAATTACAGGTAAACACAGCATGCACAATGTTCTTACAATATTCTTACAATATATTTTACTAATATTATTATAATGATAAACTGTGCGCACATGCACTCAAATATAATTAGAGATAAGCAAAATAAACTAAAGTAAACAACTAGCCAATGCAAAAATGTGTCGCTGTAACAAAAAAAATATGTAAAAAAATATATAAAAATTATATAAAAAAAATATATATAAAAGTAAAAAAAGAAGGAAAACAAAACAAAGAATTTACCAATAATACATAAAAGGAAATTGTTAGGTATCATTGCCAAAAAACGTTATAATTTTTCTCTTGAACACAGCCAAAGATTGAAAGTTAATGTCTGTCGAGTCATAACACTGGTTGTAAAGTCTAGATATGCGTGGGATAGGAGAGTTGAATCCCAAAACTGTTCTACGGAATGGTGGAACCAAAGGAGTCAAGGTATGTCGAGGGCATCTACCAGGAGCTTTAAAGTTAAACTTTGCCAGTAACTGTGGACAGTTAATTGTGCTTCTGAGTACTTTATATAAAAACGTAAGGTCCAGAAGGTTTCTCCGTGTACTTAGTGAACACATTTTGAAGTGTTTTAACCTATTCATATAAGAGAAGGATCTTCTAGCCCTGCCGATTGAAAATGCTAGATGCCACAGAAATCTTTTCTGTACTCGTTCCAGCCTGAGATTATGTGTCGCATAATGTGGCCTCCACACAGGACTGCAGTACTCCAAGATACTACGAACCAGGGTGTTATATAACATTATTTTGGTTTCATATTTTCGAAACACTCCCCCATTCCTCATAACAAAGCCCAACATTTTGGAAGCTTTTTTAATAACACTCTCTACATGTGGCACAAAAGTCAATTTAGCATCCATTAACACACCTAAGTCTCGAATTTTGTCCACTTCCTGAAGGAAAACAGTATCTATATGGTATCTTGAATCAAGTATATTCTGTTTGCGGGTAAACTTAATACGAAAACATTTTTTAGGGTTTAATTCCATTTCATTGTTATTGCACCATAAGCGTAGCCTATCCAAATCACTTTGGAGCAAGGCAATATCATTACATGTTTTGATACTTCTTATAATTTTCAAGTCATCAGCAAAAAGATACGGTGTGGAGAAACGAAAACAAAGAGGGATATCATTTATAAACATGTTAAAAAGTATTGGTCCCAGATTAGTTCCCTGTGGGACGCCAGATGTGATATCATATGTTAACGAACCATATCCCCCGACCACAACATAAAACGAGTTCGAATCCGCACGGACAACATGCCATGTACCAATGAGTTTTTCTAACTTATGTACGTAATACAGACTGCTCTCAAACGGTGAAGGAAAACATCGTGAGGAAACCTGCATACACTGAAGAAGAAATTCTGATGTGTATGTGAAGTCTACCAATCCGCATTGGGCACGCGCGGTGGACTATTGCCCATACACCCTCCCTGAGGGTAGGCCTGTGGCCTGTACCATGCAGTGGGACGTTTATAGGCTGATGATGAGGTGTCGCGAGCCTCTTTGAACATTTTTAACCCTAGAGTGCGGCTACGCTACAGGGTAGCGAAAACAAAGAAAAAAAAGAGTGTAGTGTTTAATTTAAGTTTTACTATGTTATATATATATTCTAGATTAAGGTATTTATTATATGGGCCTGATATAGTTAAGTTTGTACCGTTGCCTGACATAAATAAATAAAAATTAAAAAAAATTGGTACGTAATTATACGGTCTGTAGGCCTCGCATGCCACGCAAAACGATAAAAATCGAGATAGGCCTACATCTTTATTATTTTACGTATGCCAGAAAGAGCGCGCATGACGATTTTCTCGTTTAAACGCTTTGTCGTGGGTGGCATGCTAGACGTGCAGATCTGTATGGTATCATACCTGGTGGAGGTGGCATAGTATCTGTCCCCTTCTTAGTTCTGGCCGTACGTTGCTTAGACCCCGACTCATCTTCACTGCTCTCTTCTGACTTCTCTTTAGCCATTCCTTTTCTTGGCTCTAAGGAATTAAAAAGAAGAATTGCATAAAGTGCATTAGTTGCAGAAATCTAAGGTTGACAGTTGTTTAATTTGGTCAGGCTTGACTCACACCACACTGTCAGAAAGAGGGTATACAGGGTCCTTCTTAAGGTGGTTTCAGTCCATACAAAAGTTTGTCGCACAAAACGCGTAGACGGAATTAATAAAAGTAATATTTTATATATGGAAAAATAGTTTAGAAAATCTAGTTGCCGCGTCACAAATAAAATTTGCAATTTATAATATAATTACGAAAATATAAAGCTTTTAAAATGTTGTATGAAAAATTTCAAAGCTTTATATCTTCGTAATTATTTCATAAATTGCAAATGTTATTTGTGACGCGGCATCTAGACTTTCTAAAAAAAAATCCATGTATACAAAGTTACTTATATTAATACCGTCTACGCGTATTGTGCGTCAAAGTTTTGTATAAAATTGACCCCTCTGCAACCACCTTAATATGCGACAGTTTTTTAAGGGGATGTTCAGACCATCAAATTGAACAACTTTCTCTATAAAGACTAAAGACGAAATCGCGAATAAAAAATCGGCAGTCCCTACGAATAAAGAAATCTGGCTGTTTAGTATGGAACAGCTGATTTATTTTTCGCGATTTCGATGTTGGTCCCATAGAGAAAGTTGTTATGTTTCATGGTCTAATCATCCCCTTAAAATAGTTTAAGCTACTTTTGTCAGACCTTATACAGGGTGTTAGGGTAAACAGTTGCACTACTTTAAGGGGTCATTGTACCCATGATACCGAACAACTTTCCCAAAGAAACCTACAGGAAAAACGCAATTTTTTTTTACTTTCAATACTGAATGCAAACGGCTGATCGAACGTTTGTATGAAAAGTCATTTTTTTGCGACTTTCCTATAGCTTTCTTTAGGAAAGTTGTTCAGTATCATGGGTACAATCACCCCTTATAGTAATGTAACTGTTTACCCTAACACCCTGTAAAAGGTATTGACATTTGATTCGAATTAACTAGTACTATAATTTGTTATTAACTAATTAAGTGATTGTTAATACATCTAGTGGCTCTTTATTACCCGACTGCGCCAGAAGGAGGGTTATATTTTGTTTGCTGTGCCCTTACAGGGCGTCACCTGTACCTATTTTATTTATATTACTAGAGTTAACCCGCGTCTTCGCCCACACAAATTATATACCAGATTTTAAGTCAGATCATAAGCTATCAAACAAAAAAAGTTTCATCAAAATCGGTACAGTAGTTTTTGCGTGATACTCGTTCAAACAAACAAACAGGCAGACAAAAAATCCAAAAATTGGTGATATGGAATCAGGGACACCTAAAAACCATATCATATTACCATTTTATTAATATCTTCAATGTACAGACACACTTCTGTTACAGTTTTATAATAGTACGAGCGTTAACCCGCGACTTTGTCCGCACAAATTATATACCAGATTTTAAGTCAGATCATAAGCTATCAAACAAAAAAAGTTTCATCAAATCGGTTCAGTAGTTTTTGCGTGATGCTCGTTCAAACAAACAAACAAACAGACAGACAAAAAATCCAAAAATTGTTGATATGGAATCAGGGATACCTAAAAACCATATCGTAACTTTTGTTGTTGTTATCTTCAATGTACAGACACACTTCTGTTACAGTTTTATAATAGTATAGTATAGATATAACATCGCAATAACTATGATTTGTAATAAAATATTTGAATCAGAATCTGTACCATACCTGGTGGAGGTGGCATAGTATCTGTCCCTTTCTTAGTTCTGGCCGTACGTTGCTTAGACCCCGACTCATCTTCACTGCTCTCTTCTGACTTCTCTTTAGCCACTCCTTTTCTTGGCTCTAAGGAATTAAAAAGAAGAATAATACAAGGGGTTACACAAATACAAATAAACATTTAAGTGGGTGGTTTAGACCATGTGTCCGAATTCCGCGCTTAAAGTGGCTCCCAATCCGTCGTCGAAGAGACACCCATGTCCTGTCCCTCCTCTACTCTATCCTATTTAATCCATTGACTCCCCACTACCTTAAAGAACGCTTCATCTTTAGCTCCCTTACTACTGACCGTCCCTTACGTTCCTCTAAGAATCTCTCTCTCAATATCCCATCCCACTCTTCCGACTTCTACACCCATTCCTTTACAGTCCAAGCTGCTCGACTTTGGAACTTGTTGCCAGAGTCGATCAGACATTCTCCTTCTGTGGATGTTTTTAAATCGAAAGTCAAAGCACACTTCCTGGACCTCTGTTCCTGATTTTTCCTTCTCCCCCCCCCCCCCCTTCTATTTTTCTATCTAAATTAATCCGGTACGTGTAGGTATGTTTTGTTGTTCATGCTACAGCATGTATGATATATATTATATATTATTATTTATATGTCATTTATCTATGTACCTTTAATTATATGTAATATGTATGTATTTATGTATTTGTTGTATTCACTTCTTTTTCACCTATAATTTTGTTTTTTATAACACCGACCCGTTCTTTGTTATATTTCCTCTACCCTAAGGTTGTCTGGAAGAAGTCGCTTTTTAGCGATAAGACCGCTTTATTTGTACCATATTCAGTTTATGTTTCCTATTGTGCATTGTATTTACTTTTGGTGTAAATAAAGTATATTTCATTCATTCATTCAATCTGAACAATTTCACTATGGGACCAACATCGAAATCGCGAAATAAATCGGATGTTCCATACTGTTAAACTACAAATCTACTCGAGCTAAATGTATGGAATAGCAATTTTTTTTTTCGCAATTTCGATCTTGGTCCCATAGTGAAAGTTGTTCCATTTGTTGGTCTAAACCACCCCCTTAAAAGTTTTCAATTTTTTTTACTTCTCTAACATCCTGTATACACAAGACTCTAACAAACTGCAATATTTATAAAGACCAATATACATTTATTTGAATATGTAAAAAGTAGACGCCGCTGTGACATGTTGAGAATAATATCAACTAGAACAATGCATCATGCATTCATGTTCATGCATCAAAGTATATTTGCCATAGCTCCAAAAATTTATAACAATATACCGAAAACTATACGGAACTGCAGCAATGTAAATGAGTTTAAGAGAGCTTTATTTGGGTTGCTAGTAAACAAAGCCTACTATTCTTTAAATGAATTTTTATCAGAGGAAGTTTTGTAAGATACTTACTATCATGTCCGAATTACTTGCATGTCTTATATATAATATTGAATATTGTAATTATTATTGTACTGACAACTTTAATTTAATTGTTTGAATGTTTTGACAAATGTATTATTTTTAGTAGTGTTGTTTAATTAAGATTTTTTATGTTTATTTAAACTGGACATTAATTTTGTAATAACTAGTTATGTTATGATGGTTTGATAATTATATTGTTAATTGAATTTAATTCCCAATTAATTAATGTTATTTTTATATTGTAATGCCCTGACGGGGTGCTACATTGTACAAAAGGTTTAACATCCTGTACGACTACTACATTACTATGTACATTATAATGTAGCAATGCAATAAAATATCTGAATCTGAATCAAAAATTTGCATATCAAAATCAATGCAATAAAAAAACGCTAACATCGAAAAATATTTTTCCCAAGATTTTATTTTACCACTTTGTCGGCGTTATTAATATATGTATTTCCATGCCAAATTACAGCTTTTTCGTACTAAACGTCTCTGAGCTCTGAGCGTCTCTGAGCTCTGAGCGTCTCTGAGCAAGACCGAAAGAAGGGCATAGCGAAACTATAAGGGTTCCTTGTTGACTACGAAATCCTAAAAACCATCAGTTTGGATTTTTGATAGTCAGTCTATCACCTTAAAAATATTATTCCATATTTCAGAAGGGCCTCATGTGCAAGGAAAGCTGAAAGAGTAAAAACAACTTACTTGGTACTGGCGCGATTGGCGGCGGCATCGCAATATCGTCCTTATTGACCTCCTGTTTAATGTCTACATTGACAGGCAACGACTCCTCTTCCATAGGCTCGGGTGGGAGAGATATCTTCTCTTGTTTTACTATTGAAGAACATCATCATCATCAATAAAAAAATATCGTTGTCTGTGGTCTGTTAGATTTTAGTTAAAATGTATGGTTTCAAAGTTTAGATTAGAAATCTTTGAGCCAGTGTAACTTTGAAAGTTTAAATTTTGACGGAAATCTGACAAAACACAGTCAAGGATATAAGTTTCTAGATCGTGTTTGAATTAGATTAGTTGCATTGAATTAAATTGGTTAATATTAAAAATAAAATCAAACTTCGTTTGGATGGACCGCGCCTATAAATAATAATTTAAAAAACAATGCATTAAAATAATTAAAAGAACATAAAAAAAATTTCAATTACATTTAAAAAATAATCCTATTTATTGAGTAATTTACAAATAATCCTGCCTCATACAAAGGTAATTTTTGCTCATTATATGTTATTTCAGCAGCCGTAGCATGGCAGTGTGATATAAGCGCTATCCCGCCATAGCTCTCTTGAACGAACGAGATAAAAGGCGTGATATAGGCTTATCTCGTGCATCATGCTACGGCCGCTGAAGAGTCGTGATATAAATTATAATAAAATGAACTTACTCTCTACCGGCGGGAGAGGAAGAGCATTCTCCTTGTCCTCTTCCTTGCGCCTGCGACCCTTTGATTTATCAGTGGACTCCTCTCGTCGCATCTTCTGCGTTAGATTCACGTTCACCTAAATATTAAGTAGAAACGTTTAGTTCGGGCCAAACCCAAAGCAGGCACTACAGTCTCGCCGAGAACGGACGAGAACGAGAGTGTGGATGCCGTTCATTTTTCTCGCGGTTTCGTGAGCCAAAGTAATTTTCCTCTGGAAGTTCTTGCCGAGAATTCTCGCCGAGAAGTTCTCGCGAGAGTGAAGTGCTTGCTTAACACTAACGGTACTGTTCCCAAGAACAATATATTTTTAAATTTTATTTGTTGACGAATAAGACAGATTTCAGCGGCTAATACAACTGTTTATCTACATTCTACAACACACATCTATTACACATAACAAAACACACAGAATTACATAACATTTTATTGTCATATCCGGGCATCTTGGTCATTCATACAAATCGCAACCACACTGTAAAAACCGGCCAAGTGCTTCTCAAATTCCATATTTCTGTTTTTGGGTTTCTATTATCTAGGTTCAAAAATGAGGGAGTTATTGAGCTTGGGCTTACAGACAGACAGACAGAATGGACGAAAGTATAAGGATTCCTTGTTTGACTAAGGGACTCTAAAAATGATAGTGGTATAAATATTGGTGAGGTGGGGTTCTTCACGCCGTTTAGTTTAGTTTTCATAACAAAATTTTGATTTCTCGATGAAGAAGACTAAAAATTAAAAAAAGTACCTACCTAACATTCTACAAAAGCCTAAAAGCAATTTTTATACAACTTATTAGGTTCGAAACATTCCACTTTTAAGAAAATCAAAATACTGACCTGTTTGTTTTTTTTTTTTTTTTTTCTTTAAATTGGTATGTTTGACCACCAATAAAACTATTATCTATACTATTATAAAACTGTAACAGGAAGTTTGTCTGTACATTGAAGATATTAACAAAAAAAAAGTTACGATACGGTTTTTAGGTGTCCCCGATTCCATTTCACAAATTTTTTGGATTTTTTGTACGTCTCTTTGTTTGAACGAGTATCACGCAAAAACTACTGAACCGATTTTGATGAAGCTTTTTTTGTTTGATAGCTTATGATCAGACTTAAAATCTGGTATATAATTTGTGCGGACGAAGTCGCGGGTTAACGCTCGTATAGAATAAAATAGCTTTTAGGCTTTTGTATAGGCATTTTTTTATTTTAAGTTTTCTTGGCGTAGCCTCAAAATGGCTACCCTTTGTACTTAGCTTACTCATAGATTTTTTTTTATTCACTATGGGTTTGCTCTTGACATCAATCCAGTCCTCAGGACGAAGATAGGGTCGAAGATGTAGCGAGTTTACCCAGAAGAAGCCTATTCACTCGTACTTTAAAGGAATTCGGGTTGAAAGCGCTCGGAAATACTGACGCAGGCAGGACATTCCACTCCTTGGCCGTGCGCATTATAAAAGATAAAAGGCGCTTGGTGCGGATATTTGGGATGTTAACCAAGAAGGGTTGATATCCCGCGGTGCGTCTGGAAGTCCGATAGTAGGAAGGTGAAGGTGGGATGAGCTAATGTAGCTCTTGGGCACACTCACCGAAGTACAATCTGTAGAAGACCGACAAGCAGGCCACTCAATAAATAAAAATAATTCTCGGACTTTAACATACTAGCTAATTACATTTAGAATACAGTACTACTCTTCTAGAATACTTTGATTCTACAATTAAATTATAAGTACCAGTTTAATTGAAGACACAAATGCAACTCCATTCTCATTCAAATCCTTCAGTATTTCTCTCTCCTAATAAAATAAAAATTAAATATTGAGAACTGCATACATATAGGGGTCTTACATACTTTAGACCATCAAATAATTTAATAATAATAATTTATTTATTTGCATTTCATTTAGCCTAATTACATTACACAAATTCTTAATAATACACGTTATACAAGCGGCTGATACACTTTTTTGATTAAAAACTCTGACCCCTAAACCAAAAATGGATGTACTATAGGGGTCAGCGCTCTTCACAGTTTTGAGGTCGAATCAAAGTGTTTAGAATTTGGTAAGAAACATTTGTTTTGAGCCATGCTGGTATTTCATAGGTAGTTTACAAGTTAATTTAATGACAGGGTAGTTTAATTATTGTATGAAGCCAAAGTAGATAATTACCTATGTAATACCAGTCTATAGCAACAAAAATTCACATCAAACTAAATAACTTGATATACAAAAACGTGCAGGCGTATTTTTACTCGCAATTTCGATGTTGACTCCATAGTCAAAGTTGTTCAGTTTGATGGTCATAAATATAACTACACCTTTCTATAATTGTATGAAGCCTTATGTTGCCCCTTAAAGTACAAAGGCAAAGGGATAGGGGCGTCAGTTTCCCTTCAAATCAAATATACGTGTACCAGCTCCTGTAACATGACACAGGTGAGAGCGACACAGATCACTTCTAAACGTCAAATTTGTATGTCCACACTAATGTATTTGTATGGCACTCCAGAGCAATATTATCACATCAAGCATAGTTCTGGAATGTCACTAAGCCCCATCAGAGGTATGTGAACGAACATGCGAGGAGTGCTCTACCAAGGGTGAACCCTCACCTCACCAGGAGCCTCTTGCTCAGGAGAGCTCAATTACGCCTAGTTACTGGAGCCCTGACTGGTCACGACCTTTTTGACAAACATCTGTTCAATATTGGTGTTACTAACAGTCCTCTATGCAGGATGTGCATGGAGGTTGAAGAAACGGCTGCGCACATGCTGTTGGAATGCAACGGGCTAGCACACTATCGGGCACAACACCTCGGATCACCGGGGTCTCTTCCAGATCCAGAAGACTTCGGTAGCATTAACAAGCTGGTGGGCTTCTTAGAAGAGTTGGGGTGGCAGGAGTAGTCATTCCCACCTAACGCAAAATTGGCGCCTAAGTCGTCGAGTTGCGGAAAATGAGCCTGCTCTACCAATACATCAAATTTAAGTGAGATACTATGGAGATAACCGTCATCTCACTTAAATTTGACGTTTGGAGTGACCTGTGTCGCTCTCGCCCCTGTCATTGTTACAGAAGCAGACTGAACGTGTAACATCCGTCTTAAAGTGGTCAATGGTCATATTTCCTGCACACACAAAATTCTCAAAGAAAGCCCCGAGCGTTGACAGCAGTCACATGACGCTCTACAGTCTGGAGGTATATATGTAGGTATTTTAGTAAGATGTATGGAACACTTTAACTAGAGATAGTTTAGACAGAAATATGTAGTATCTAATAATAATAACCTGACGTCAAGTCACGTTGCAGACATGAGCTCCGCAATCCCCAATCTCTTCTTGTTCTTGACCAAAAACAATCCCTTTGATTGGGATAGATACTACCACAAACTATTTGACACTGGCGGAAATGCAGTGCTAATGCACAAGCAAAAGTCCATTATAAATATTTAATTTTATTTTATTTTATTTTAACACTTTATTGTACACACGGAAATATAAATGAAAACAGCATAATAGACAATTACAAAGGGCGAGCTTATCTCTAAAGAGATTTCTTCCAGCAAACCCGTTTAAAAAAAAAACTGACTTCAAATGTCAGTACACAGATGCGCTGCAAGGAATATCCTCTTAGGGCCAACTGAGTAATATGTTTAAAAAAGAAAGAAATGCCTGTCATACCTGTTTGGTAATAATGCTCTGTGCTTTAACGCTAGCGTTCCTCTTCTGCCGCTTATCCTGCTCAGGGCTCGACATGTCTTCAACCTCATCTTTGCTTCGTTTCTTTGATCTTCTGCTGTTTCTGTCCGTTGAAGATCTTTTGTAATTTTTGTTCTTCTTGTCCGAGTCAAGGCTTTTGGTTTCATCTGAAACATTTGATTAAAGCAGTGTACGCATAGTCTGAATTATATGTATGTAGACTAGATATAGGGCGCCACAGCACTGCAGCTGTTTTGTAGTACTAATCCATATCTATACAAAGAAATTCATGACCACAATTCATTTAGGGGTGTCTTAGAATTTTGAATATTGAGGTAAATTTTTTTTATAAGACACATGCATAGCTGGGGAGTCATCATCATCATTGGCCTCTATAAAACTCTCTGTGAGAGTGATCTCCCTATTTCTCTAAAGGAATCATTTATTCAATTAATCAATCAAATATATTTTATTTTACACCAAAACATAAACAGTAAAATACAGAAATAAAGATACAAGAGGCACAAAATAAGGTGGTCTTATCGCTAAGAAGCGATTTCTTCCACCTTAGGGTATTTTTTTTTTTTTACACATCACTCTGCTCCACTTCAGTGGAAATGCACCCCGAGAATATCAACGGCCATGCAAACACTATTTTTTTTTTTTACTTATATTTAATGGACTCTTGCTTGTGCGTTAGCACTGCATTACCGCCAGTGTCACGTGTTTATGGGAGAATCTATCCCAATCTCAGGGATTGTTTTTGGTTAAGAACAAGAAGAGATTGAGGATGACGAAGCCTCGTGGCAGGCAAAAACGCGACGCGCGACGTGTGCTCGGGTCAGAACCTGCAACGTGACTCGCAAACACTATTGTTTAAAATTTCGGGAATCTAGAAGCCATATTAGGGTACTTCTCTACAATTACTTCTCTATGTGAGAAGTACATTGGTGCATTGGTACATTGATGTCCGATTAGTAGAAAAATACCCATTGAGTCGGGCACGGGTGGAACGTGTGTGCTGTGATAACAATAATCCTACTAACCTACTTAATATTATAAATGCGAAAGTTTGTAAGTATGGACGGATGTTTGTTACTCTGTCACGTAAAAACTACTGAATGGATTTTAATGAAACTTTACAATAACATAGCTTATACATCAGAATAACACATAGGCTACAATTTATAAAAATATTGTGTGAATTGTCGCGGGCACCAGCTAGTAATAAATAAATTACGCTCACAGGCACATATATTGCATTGTAATGATCTCAAATTCTATTTTGAAAAAATGGCTGTCATCTTGGTGGTGATGATTTTGCCAATATCGAATATGAATACCTGGGTCAAATCATATCACCAGTAGGTCAAACAGACAAAGAAATCGAGAGAAGAATGAGCAACTCATGGAAGAGGTTCTGGTCCCTCAAGGAAGTACTGAAAGCCAAGGAAATACCAACCAAAGATAAGTTTAAAGTATTCAATACCTGCATCCTACCAGTCACCACATATGGCTGCCAGACATGGGCTCTCACAAAAAGGAACTGCCACAAATTAAAAGTATGTCAGAACAACATGGAAAGAAGCATCCTGAATATAAAAATAAAAGATAAGGTTAGACTAACATCAATAAAAAGGAAATCAAAAACCAGAAATATACTAAAGGTAATTAAACAGCAAAAATGGCGTTGGACAGGACACATGTTAAGAGAAAACATAAATGGACAAAGGACATTGTAGAGTGGTACCCAAGAGAAGGTAAAAGAAAGAAAGGGCGACCATGTCGCAGGTGGGAGGATGATATTAGGGTGATAGCAGGAGGAGAATGGATGCGGAAAGCGAGGGATAGACGGGTGTGGAAGTCTCTGGAAGAGGCCTATGTCGGAAGACAAGTTGAAGAGATAGTTGAGTTAGAAGATTAGGGAAAGAGGTGTTGTGTAGTGTACGTAATATAATAGAAATTAAGTTTAAATGATTTGTAAAATAATACCTATGTAATGTATATTGTAAACCCTTCAACAATAAAGGCTGTAATAAATAAATAAAAATTGTACGGTAATGGATATGGCGATCTCAAAGCCCTGTTTTTATACAAAAACACACATCCGAAACCGCCATTAAATGGCGGAGCCACGTGGCTACTTAAATCGTGAGCTGAATGAAAGACGTCTACTCGAGAGACCTCAAGCCATGCGACTCCGATCTCAAATTAAGCCTTTTTGTTATGGGAACCATATACAACATCGGCACACACATGTAACATCCATGACCGAACCGGGATTCGAGCCCAGGACCCTGGCTTGGCAGTCCGGCGTGGTAACCGTAACACCAACCGGGTAGCCATAGTTTGTGTATCGTCTCTGGTATATAAGGGTTTGATCTATTAACTTTGCATTTCAGATCAGTGACCCCAATTCACAAGACCCAGATTCTGCTGATAATAGATTTTCTATTTTAAAATTACTATCTGGAGGTTCTAATTCTAATTCTATTTTGGAGATCATGGCTCCATCGGTTTGTCGATGATTCTACCAAGGTCAAAGTTTTTTTTTTTTTACTTAAATTTAATGGACTTTTGCTTGTGCGTTAGCACTGCATTTCCGCCAGTGTCACGTGTTTATGGGAGAATCTATCCCAATCTCAGGGATTGTTTTTGGTCAAGAAAAAGAAGAGATTAAGGATTACAGAGCCTAGCGGCAGGCAAAAACGCGACGCGCGAAATCCACGTGAGACGTGTGCTCGGGTCAGAACCTGCAACGTGACACAATGTCAAAGTTGAGCGACACGCGTTTCTATTTGCTGATTGACCGGTTGATAAAATCTTCCTCCGTGGATTTCAGTTGAGCACAAACTAATTGGAAGAACCAGTTGAGTATGTTAAAGAAGAGAGAGGGCAACACAAACATGTTATTACACTTAGGGATGGACAAGCACATTTTTATAAAATAACAAGCGTTAACCCGCGACTTCGTCCGCACAAATTATATACCAGATTTTAAGTCAGATCATAAGCTATCAAACAAAAAAAGTTTCATCAAAATCGGTTCAGTAGTTTTTGCGTGATGCTCGTTCAAACAAACAAACAGACAGACAAAAAATCCAAGAATTGGTGAAATGGAATCAGGGACACCTAAAAGCCATATCATAACTTTTTTTTTCTTAATATCTTCAATGTACAGACAAACTTCCTGTTACAGTGTTCTAATAGTATAGATATTTACAAATGGGGAATAAACTAGGGTGAGTAAAGAGGGAATGTTAGAAGGGCGAGGAATGTTACAAGGTATTAAGTCATATAGGGAAGAGGATAGTAGGGGACAATTAAAAAACAAATGCTCTAGAGTTCCTTCTTCCAGCCCACATCCACATAATGAGTGGTCTCTTACTCCTAACTTAACAATAAATAAAAAAGGTGCCATTGCATCAGCTGACACTTGCTAAAGGCGCCAAAACTGTTGAGTTCATCAAATGTACTTTACTATTGGTTTCAAACAGAAAACGAACATAAATGAGTTGTTTAATTTGTTTTTTAGGTTACAGCAGCTAAAAATCACTCTAAAATAAATGAAATCGGCTTGAAAGTTATTGGGAATCAAGCAAAGCAGAGGAGATTTAGGAAAAAACACTTGACATGTACCAAGTGTCAATTAAGGCCAAAAACCTGATTTTATATCGAAAATTATCAGTATTTCTACTTACCATCGTCCTCATTTATACTTTGGAGAGTCGTCATTAGTGTTTTATCCTTTTGGGCCTTTTCCCGGGCGATATTTCGCCCATTTAGAAATTCCTCCTCAAACTTGTCCAGTTGCTCAAACGCGTCCTGAAATGCACGAATTTGATAACTTTGAATCACTTCACACTCGTAGCACTGATCTGGAAGCACTTTTCTTGAGTAAACACTTGAAATAACAGCCAAAGAAGCCCTAAAAACCGAGCATCCACAACGCTTTTTGTGACTGTAACTTTTTTTTACCTTGAGCTCATCTTCGAAGTTTCTGGCTGAAATTGTACCTATCTCAAGGATTTTAGGCAGGAATACGTTGAATATTGACATAATTACTGTAATAAAAACACCACTTTCATGAAAGTTTTCATAAATCCGGCTAACGCTAAAAACACTACACAATCGAAAACCGTTTGAAATTGAAAAGCAGTAATGCCAACTGTAGAAAAACACGAATTTTTTGTCTATGGTCAAGCGTTTAGATGCGTTCACGTTACACAAAAGCGATAGAGTTTGTGAATGGGTGGTTTTAGATTTAGTTTTTGTTGTCCTCCGTAGATGGCGCTTACATTTAATGTTTCATAAGTTAAATTAACTTGCCACTAGATGTCACTAAATCACATTGTAAATATATCTGTGGTAAATATGCAGCAAAATATTCTGGTTTTCATAAAAACTCATTAGGTTTTCTCTCAGAAAATACATACCTAATTGGAAAATTCACATCTTCTTTCTTCTATTTTTATTATTTTCCAAGCATAAGCAATCAAACACATCTGCAATTAAAAGTTACTAAAATAGGCAAGTACTTACCAACATTAGGTATTGGTATGGCAGGTATGTACCGAGTGTTAGGTTAGAGACAATTTATTATGATTTCCAACTTTGATCTAAGATTGTACCTACTCACGATATAGCCCAGTCATTTTACGGTTTGAGCCGAGGCTAATTAGTAATTGATATTTTTTCGGTATAGTATTTAAGAGCCAAATTGAGCTTAGAAATGTACCAAAATTAAAAAAAATATCACGTCAGCAACAGCCCCAAATTTTAAATTTAGCAATCTCGTTCTAAAAAAACGAATGCATAATTTTTTTCCTTGATTTTAAGGCTTTACCATTATAGATATTTTCTATTAAATATCTCATATTTTAAATCTCAATGCCTATTTTATTGCTCAAAAATAATTGATATTCTTAAATCTAAGTCAAATGAGTGCATTGGTATTAATATTATTAATTTAATCGCCTTCTGGGAGATACAATTTGGATTTCTATGTTGCGTAACAAATTTTTTTTTAATATGTTTTCAGATACTTAGTCTTTTTGTCACCAAATGGTGCCGGTTAAAGTTCAAAAGTTCAATTCATAATTACTCCCCACCTCTCCAAACAAAACTCCGTAAAATGACTGGGCTAATACTAAGCAACTTTCCCAAAGAAACAAAGGGATAATCGCGGGAAAAAAATACTTTTCAGACAAATGTTCGATCAGTGAGCTGATTGCATTTTAGTATGGGAATTCCAACATTTTTTTTTTGCTAATTTCCTAAAGGTTCTTCTGGGAAAATTGTTCAGTAGGTATCATTATGGGTACAAATTATAAATGAAATAGGTACCTAATGCAACTGTTTACCTTAACATACCTTTATTATGTACCAACCACCTAGTAGGTATGTAAGGAGGTACGTGAAGTCAAGTCTTAACAAATCGAACAAAGTACTGCCTCCGTGGTCTAATGGTTAAGAGCATTGGCTCTCGACTCGGAGGTCGTGGGTTCGATTCCCACGGGAGGCACCTAGTGATATGTCACTTTGTGCGTTTTTCCCCAGTTGGTTAGGACATTGCATTGCATTGTCTGAAAAGGAAAATGATTCCGTGCTTCGGATGGCACGTTAAGCCGTTGGTCCCGGCTACTATCTCTGGTGGTAGTAGTCGTTACATAAAAACCACGTCAGAGGCCGTAAGGCGGTCTGAAAAAACTCTGACACCAGGGTTCTGCTCAAGCTCTGCCTACACGATAAGAAAGAAAGAAAGAAACAAAGTGACATCGTTAGCAATGTTAAATAAAAGTTAAAGTTACACTTAGACAGTAAATGTTCTTATCTAGATGGCCTACGAACGAATGCGAATGAGAGAAGTCAGATATACAGGACAGGGTGTAAGTGACAGCCTAGCAAATACTGAAACTGTGAACTCACACCGTCAAACTGAACAACTTTCACTATGGAGCCTACCTCAGGAGACGCGAAAAAAATCAGCTGTCCCATACAAAACTGCTATACCTGCCCGACTCAAATGTATGGGACAGCTGATTTTTTTACCTACCCATCACAATGGACAGAGTCTCGGTACTACCTACTAGTGAAACGTGTATGTTCTGAGTTTTCGGAATATATCTGTATCTTGTCCTTACGAAATATAGTCTTGACTATAACGTAGTGAGTTACATTGTCTTTGGTCTTAACTTGAGCATTTAGTAAGTGTAGGCAGAAAGTGCTGCACAAAATGATGTGAAAATTTCATAAACCCTCACAATATTAACAAAATATTGTACCACGACCGAACGTAATCTATCAACGAGTTTCAAGACATAACGTAAAACCCTTAATGGGTGCCATCAATGCAACGTATTCATGTTGTCGCGATACTCGTCGACATCTTGTTAAAATTTTTATAACAATTCAAAATGGCGGCCCGTAAATCGTCGAGTATGACGTAATAAAAGCAATCGCGTTACTGTATTGCGACATGGTTCTAACGTGCATCGCATTTGTAGGGGTGGCTCATGAAATACGGTACAGTTTAGCATATAGGTAACTAGATTAGGTATTATTAAGCAGATAGCCTTCCACTGATGGACATAGGCGACAACGACCGGACCTGCACTGCCATCCAACGGGTTCCTGCCGCCTTCTCCAGGTCATCGGTCCACCTTGTGGGGGGCCGACCCACGCTGCGCTTTCCGGTAGGTACACATCGCAAGAGATCTCAGCCAATAAGAACACGTACCTACTTTCTTTCTTTCTTATCGTGTGGGCAGTGCTTGAGCAGAGCCCTTGTGTCAGAGTTTTTTGAGAGACATGGTTTTTATGTAACGACTACTACCACCAGAGATAGTAGCCGGGATCAACGGCTTAACGTGCCATCACGGAATTATTTTCCTTTTCAGACAATCAGGTGATTCAGCCTACAATGTCCTAACCAACTGGGGAAAAACGCACAAAGTGGCATATCACTAGGTGTCCCCCGTGGGAATCTAACCCACGACCTCCGTGTCGAGAGCCCAACCACGCAGGCTCTATCTATATTCCATCATTATTGTTTAATCAGAAACCGCACAACCGTAAGCACGTACCTGATGATGATGATGAGCTCCAGACCGATTTCGGCCACGGCGACTGCTTCAGCTCCGATTTTGGCGCTCATGTGCTCGAATGTGACTCACGAAGCCTATTTTGTGAGTAAAGGTCCTCGCACATTGCGGACACGAGAGTACACCATTAATATATGTGTAATTGATCGCCGCAGGTGGTCGGGCTTTCAATTCGTCGCGCTTTGAGTCAAGGTCAGAGCGGCGTTGAGCTTCAAAGGCACGTACCTACTGCTACCCCTGCACCCAAATTGTGATTTTTATAAAGTCTGCGATAAATTGACAAACTGAAGGGTGCTTTGGTTTTTTCCCCATTTGTTCAGGACATTGCAGGCTGAATCACCTGATTGTCTCATGCTTCGGATGGCACGTTGAGCCGTTGGTCCCGGCTACTATCTCTGGTGGTAGTAGTCGTTACATTAAAACCACGTCAGAGGCCGTAAGGCGGTCTGAATAAACTCTGACACACGATAAGAAGAAGATCCTATCCATCTATCCAGTTATCTAAAGTCTCCGCGTAGTACATAACATAACCCTTAAGAATCGTCGGGGTAAGCGCGAGACGGAGCGAAGTCGCGCCAAAATATACTGCTATAAAAAGGCCGATGTAGCGCCGAGATTCCGTTCAGCGGGTAGGTACAGTCGGACTAAACCACAAACTTTGACACTTTAGATTACGAGCAATTATGATTAAAGCTTTTAGTGCTATTATTAGGGCGGAGATGTTTCAGGATATGTCGTAAGGAATGAAAACCGGTCAAGTGCGAGTCTGAGGAGTCCACCGAGGGATCCGAACCACCATATAAAATATTTTATGTTACCATGATGTTATTGTTACCTATGAATAATTACCAAAAACGTTTATCTTTCTTTATTGACAACCCGGTTGGTGTAATGGTTGCCACGCTGGTTCAGTCCGTTCCGTGATTGTACGATTCCCATAACAAAAAGCCTAGGGCTTACTTGGGATCATTACAATGTATGTGCCTGTGAGCGTTATTTATTTATTTATTTATTACCCTGTTTTGGGATCCTTCGTAGCACTACATTCACACCAAAATTGACGCTTATATGCAATGATATTAAATGTATTACCGTTTTAACGATAGAGCAAAAACTAAAAAAAACGTTGAAAAAACTCGTTTCTTGTTTGTGTTGCCCACTTTTCTACTTTTTTTTTTAAATTATTTGTAAAAATGTTAACCAGCTACCTATTAAGTTAAAAAGATAAACCCTTTAAAGGTAGGACAGACGGACATCCTCTCGGGAATATTAAGCGTGAAAAGGGCACGTTATAATGCCCTATTTCTCCTATTTTCTTTTTTAACACCTTTTTCGCAAGGAAGATATTAGATAGTCATTTTTACCGGTTTTGTCCAACAACTGGGGAAAGGTGTCATCTAAACTCTACACTCTCTGTTATAGGTATGCTATATCCCTCCATTTCATATCTTCAGCCCTAGCTTCAGCCTAATGCCTCGACGTCGAATAGAAAACTATAAATTTTTTCGATCACTTTTCTATTCTATTTTTAAAATAATGGCTGCTATCTTGGTTGTGATGATTTTGCCAATGTCTAGTAAACGTAGTGATTTTTATTCTCTTTGATGTCTAGTTTATTTAGCAAGAGTGCTTGACGTTGTACGCTAGTTGGTGACTTCAAGGATGGTTTTTCGAAAAGATCACTATCTTGAGCCACCACTGGAGCTTCGTTGTAGGCCCGGGAGGGGGCAACCAACAATCGACGAGCGACACGTGACTACCCAATAGCAGATCAACAACTCGACTCTCGATCACTTTTAAAGTTATTACAAGTGAAGTTACCTACCAGTTTTGTTTTTTGAAAAATTTTAGTTTCTTTTCAATAATTATACCGTAAATAGATTATTAAAAGATTTGAATTTCTAGAATCAAGTAAACACTATAAATCGAGGCTACTCGGCCATCAATATACCGACCCGCCTGTACTCCGGCGTCACGCTGTCGCGTGTCGATCGAACGCCCCCACCCAGACCGAAATATCTGCCAAACTGAACCCCGGACCAGTCGAGTTATGGAACGTACCATTCGCATTCACATTTACAAGCCAATTGACTTTGTCTTCATGGGTGCTATTCACGTATGTTTATGGGTTTTTGGTCAAAAGAGAAAACAACATGGTTGGTTTACTATTTTCAATTGTGAATTGGTGGTATTGATTGATAAATAGCAACTAAGCAGGTACCATAAAATCTAACGGCCAGAGCGTGTCCGAGATGCCCATAATCACAGACTTCTGTATTAATGTAATACAGAAGTCTGTGCCCATAATAGAGTCCCGTGGCCATTGTATAGTAGAGTGAAATTGATATCATTGACATCCTTTTAAACTAAGAGTCTACCCATCAAGCTGAACAACTTTTACTATGGGAGCAAACCGATCGGAGCAGAAAAATAATCACCTGTTCCATACTAAACTGCAATGCCTACTCGACTCAAATGTATGCAATAGCAGGTTTTTTTTTTTGCTCCGATCGGTTTGCTCCCGTAGTAAAATTGTTCAGTTTGATGGGTAGACTCTTAGTTTAAAAGGATGCTAATGATATCAATTTCACCCTGTATATTGATTGTCTGAAACTGATTATGCTAGCTACAGCATCTGATATAATAATAAAAGTAATTTTCATTGAATATTTTCAGATTTTTTCCTCAAGTACCTGTTTTAAAAGTTAGAGGCAGGAATAGGTAAATTTCAATGTTGGAAATTATGTTGGCTCCAACGTAAAAGTTGTTCAGGTTTGTGGTAAAAAGCACTATTGTTACGCATTTCAGTTTTTTTTATTAATAGATTTTTATGAAACTAAACAAATTTCCCATCATTGTTGCTTAGAACAAGGATTTTTGGACCTCCCATAGAAAATCGATTGGCTGATCCGCACTTTTGTACAGAACGTCCTACAAATTTTCTCGTTTTTTACCCATTTTCCTTAGGGAAAGTTGTTTAGTTTCACTAACTGACTATACCGTTGAAATACAAGCAATTAAAAAAAAAATTATGCATAAAAATGGAGCCCTCAATTCTATTTAAATCTGCTATTAAAAACTAAGTCTAAATTTTAAGAAAAATGTCAAAATATTACCCTTGGCACGCTCCAAACAATCTAGAATCTACTAATCTAATCTCTATGGTTGCATTTAGTTAGATTTTCGTTCAAATATAGTTTCAATGCTAGCTACTGTAACTTTAAAACTAAACATTTTAACGAAAATCTGACTGAATTCAAGCATAATATTGATTAGTGTTAAAATGATGTTGAATGCATATCATATTTTTTATTATAAATCTATAGGTACATTTCAACATTATGGAATTAAATGATTATTAAGCGTTTTCAATGTAGGCAATATAATATTGATTAATTTCTATTTCTAGAATTTTTTATTATTATCATCACTACATAGTATAAAACAAAGTAGCTTCCCGCTGTCTGTCTGTCTGTCTGTCCCTATGTAGGTATGCTTAGATCTTTAAAACTACGCAACGGATTTTGATACGGTTTTTTTAATAGATAGTAATAGTATAGTGATTCAAGAGGAAGGTTTATATGTATATAATACATCAGCATTGCACCCTGTCGAAGCCGGGGCGGGTCGCTAGTCAAAAATATAACCAAACTTCGTTTGTACAGAGAGCGCCAACGGTAATATCTATGGGGCTCGCGTAATTTCTCTATGGTAATATCCCAGTTTCTATTTACCCAGAACGTATCACCCGAGATTTAAACCCGTTACAATCTTGAATAGAACTCCAAATAAGAGGACTAACGTCAGGTGTGGTTGCTTCGCATCCTCTCAAGACAGTCGGAGGTGTTAGATAAAAGCGCGGACATCTGATACTGGGACACTCAGCGATATCGCACTCACACCACTCTATAGTGATGTACCTACCATTGATGTCGATAACATGTTTTTATCATAAAGATATTATACCTTACGGAATAGAGGAACTGACTGGTGAGCTGGCACCACTGTATAATAGAAAGAGATAATAAATAGAACCGTTTTTTGGGATCTTATCTTATCGCAGGGTAAAAATTCGGTTTCCGTGAATAATTGCGAATCAAAAGTGAAATCGTAGATAATTTTGTGAAATATACTAACACTATTTCATAAAATAATCCACGATTTCACGTTTGACTCCGCATTATAGACAGTGCTCGAGTTTTTGCCTGCCGATAATCTCCTGAAAACCTCCAAAAACGGTTTCATTTGACAACTCATGTCAGTTACTCTATTGCTGTAAGGTACAATAACTTTAAGCATTTTATACGTATTAAAAAATAATAAAAAAATTATTTTAAATAACCAAATAAAAGTGTGTCGGGCACGTCCATGATATCTTCTCCATCATCATCATCACCTTATGTAAGAGCTACGCTATTGTCGGTGGAGTATTCACCAATCAAGTCTCTTTTCCACCAGTTCCTTGAGTTCCTGATATTTACACGACATATTAACTGCCACTGAATGCGCTATAGCTTCCACTATAATATCAAAGTTATTCAAGTCAAGTCATCATTTGTGCATGTAAGCTACGGCGATGAAATTAAAAGAACATGGGGCAGAATGGGCCCAGCACTGTAGCACTGTTTTATCTACTTTAAATTAAAGGCCTGAATAATACCAACATTTTATTATACGGCAGCATAACTGTAACGCATTAAATAAAAAAATTACAGCCGTTTAAAAATTCAATTAATTACCCATACGAATGCTTATATTTTTGACCAACAGTAGAAGAAAGAGTATGGTACTCTAGGAGCTAGCTAGCTATGCCTGGTGGATGGTGGGCGTTGGGTGGTGTGTGTTGGGTGGTGGGTGGTGGGTGTTGGGTGTTGGGTGGTGGATGGTGGGTGGTGGGTGATGGGTGTTGCCTGGTGGTTGGTGGGTGATGCCTGGTGTGGTGGGTGTTGGGCGTTAGATGTTTGGGTGTGGGTCTTGGCCGGTTTATGTTTGGTTTTGGGAAGCTCCCACAGTACCATACTCTTTCTTCTATTGTATGGGCATTATTAGGTAAAAAAATATAAGCATTCATATAGGTAATTGATTGAATGTTCAAACGGCTGTAACTTTTTTAATTAACGCGTTACAGTTGTGCTGCCAAATAATAAATTGTTAGTATTGTTCAGGTCTTTAATTTAAAGTAGGTAAGAAAGTGCTACAGTACTGGGCTCAGGGTCCATACAAAACTGCCCATTGTTCTTTAAATGTTGAATCTTATTTAAGGGGCCTCGATAACGGCACATCACTACGGCACCGGATTGGATCTCATAAATAATATATAGGTCGCGGCAGGTGACTGTTCCCACGTCCACCTGCCGACTGGCTAGCCCGATGCAAACGAATTTATAACATCCTGTATTTTTAGCCGCTCTGCTGAATTTCACCTGAAATAGAACTTCCATTCGATATAGGCCGTTATTGACTAATGTTTTTGACTATTTTTAGAGTTCCACGTCAAACAGGTAAAAGCAGGAAAACTATGGTGTCACTTCGATGAAGGTATGCATAGACGAAAATTTTTTCGCTTACGCTGAACCACAACGTAACCACGTATGAGACACCGATAGTCATAAAATCCTATACAATTTATACGAAGCTAAATGACTGACTCCGGAGTCAGACAGCCGTCGCAGTACAAAAAAGTGGTTACGTCGATCCTTATCGACAGTTATAGGTAGCGATCTCCTTTTTTAACTAGAACTAATTTGCTATGTGCATCTCTTATTGACGAATATGTCAAGACACGTGCTTCATTCTAGTACATTCTCTTTCTACGAAGGTATGTGTGTGTTTTTTTTAGAGTGAACAGTAAAAAATTCTGAAAATATTTCAACTTTTTATTGAGCCAATGAACAATGGGGCGGCAAAGGGAAAAATATAATTAATATTGATCGACCTCTGTCTAATCGATTCGTAGGAGAAAAGTCGAACTAGCTTTGCTTGCTTCAATACAATATAATTTAAAACAGTTGCAACTACAGTATAACTAACTCGTGGCGCTACAAATTTCGAGCTCGCTTCGCTTACTCGGAGCATAGAGCATAGAACATATTGTTTTAATGAAAGAGACTCGTATCGAGGAGAAAAGTCGAGCTCGCTTCGCACGCTCTAAGTTATATGGATAAACAAAAAGATTATTGACCATAACCCGATTAGTGTGCTAAAAAATTCGAGCCCACTTTGCTCACTCCGTAATTTTTTGTGTAGGAGCTCTCGATGTAGACAAAAGGGGGCGGCAAGTATGTGCCCCGGGCGACAGAAACCCACGCAATGCCATTGCATTCTAAGACATAAGGACCTATCTTTTATCCCCCAATACAATACTTTTTCAATGTAAAGAATCGCCAAGTTATTATAACTTATAAGTAGGGTTAATAGGTAAAAGTATGTACAAAATCTTCATCTCAAATCCTCCTTTATGTTTTAAATAAACGTACAACTGAAGCTTGACATGGAAAGGTCGGGTCGTAAATACTTCAGAAGGCTTTGTAAGGTCTACTTTAACCTCTCGGAGCAAAACACTGAGATTTTTCCCTGATAATAAATAGTGGGACACTTTACTTTTTAAGGTGCTTACCGCTGTCTCTTTTTATAGAGATCGGACAAGTAGAACGAAGTTAGTTAAACATTATTTTAAATGAATATTTGCGTAATTATTCAGGGTGCATATTAGGGAAAACAGTAACATTGCCTTTAGGGGTGATTGAGCACATGATACTGAACAACTTTCGTAAAGGAACACAAGGAAAATTTTCAACTTTTCATACAAACATTCGATTAGCTGATTGCATTTAGTATGTAAATTCCAAAGAAGATAATGTCTCCAGATATGGGGAAAAGGCCCCCAAAAAATGTTAGCGTCTAGGAAAAATAAGGTTTGAGATTGCATTAAAGTCACTTTAGTAAATTGTGTTTGAACTAATATTACTGTTAGTTTGTAACACTTTTGTCGATATTTCGTGATTATGTAGGCCGAGGACCCTGAGAAATACCTTAAAATCTATATAAATATACAAGGGGCAAGCTTATTTCTAAAGATATTTCTTCCAGCATACCAGCAAAAGAGACAGTTAATTATCACAAGGCAAATTTAATGTGTACAGTCAAACGTTAAATAATTAAGTTTTGAGGTTATAATTTTGGGAATCATACAAAATATTATATATCTACTCAAATTTACGATATTAACCGGTGATTATTATTGTTATAAGTAAAACGTATTGAACGAAGCCAGTTTTCCATTTTTTGTTCATACCTAAATTTAATGTTTTGTAATTGTCTTAGTTAATCAGTAATACACAATAAGAAATCAGGGATTATTGAGAATTTATGTTTTTCAGGTATGTATCTACTATATTCCAAATTATCACCAAAAGTGCAATTAATGCAACCTACTCCATACAAAAATCCGTAGATTTCCCCGACTATATAGTTGGCGTATAGTTATGGAACTCATGTCTATTTGTTTCTCATAATCTCTATAATATTAGCTATAGGTACCTCATCTAAAGGGAATGTCGCTTAATCGCAATTAGCGCACATCTTGTCTTGGTACTACAATATATGGTGGTTTTTTATTTTTATTTTATTTTCGTATGAACATCTAAGACATTGATTTCATAATTCCGTTTGCATTTTTACCAAATTTTTCGTCTGATTACTATAATAAATTAAAATAGTTTTTTTTAGTGTAATACCATCAATAAACGTTACCGTTTGTGGGTCTAAAAGAAATTGACTCCTTTATTTTTGCAATTTTTTTTTTAAATTAAGTTTCTTAAAGGAAAATTATTCAGTACCTATCATGGGTACAATAAAGTAATGCAACTGTTTACCCTAACACCGTGTCCTTCTAAATATGTGGAAGGTTTTAAAGTGGATGATAAGACCATCAACCTAAACAACTATACTCCATTGTAAATGGCAACGAAATTTTAAAGCTTTTTGTAAATTGAGAGATTTGTAACACTTATTACTCTCACTTATTATTAGAACAGCTTTGGTAACGTACGTACGGCGACACATCAAGCTATACAAAACTAACATAACTCTGGACGCGCGACGTTATACGTTACTCGACCTACGCGCGGCCAGCTTATGTTGGTTTTGTATAGCTTGATGTGTCGCCGCCGCCGTGTGTACAAGATATGTCGGATACACGGATAGCAGGTATACCTATCTAAGATAATCTATACTTAATCATAAATTATATTTGCTAACCAGATTTGGCCAGAAAGCTAAATAGGAATCGGAATATCTTTTGATCATTTCATCCTTGCATAGATGGAATGAAGTTCAGGTATCTCAATCTCATCATTTGGGTCAAAATCAATCTCAAAAATTTTTATTCAAAATAATTATTGTTTATACGTCATTAAGTTTTTTAACTACCACCGCATGGGAAGGTGTTCCGTTGTAGAGAAGATGGTCTATTGTTTTGCAGATTCTGCATCTGCCAATCAACATCTGATATGTAGCAAACTTTATGACCACCCCGAAAGGAATTATAGTCGTGAATTTTTTAGAGATATATGTCAGGCTTACTTGAAAATAAATCGTTAGATTTTAAAATTAAGTCTTCCAAATAGGCCGTGTCCCGTCATAATGTCTTTGGATTAAAAAATAAAAACTTTTTTCACATCTCAATCAAAACCACAGACTGAAAAGGTATAATGATTAAAGACAGGCACAATAACAACAAGCCTTTAACAATATTCAATTTAAAAAAAAATGGGTCAAGTGCGAGCCGAACTTGCGTATTTAGTGTTCCGTACAACAATGATTGTCGATTCCTTTTTATAATGTATTAAAGAATATATCAAACTTGAACAAGACGGCATGTTTTTTTAAGACCTTCAAGGCAATTCTTGGAATACATGTTTATCTAATTATCTGTATTATTTTAATTTGTGAAGCTATGATTTTAGAAGAGATTTTTTGGATATTCTACTTCTACGTGAACGTATCATGGATGTTGGTGTATTATAGATTAATAGACTTCGACACCGTTTGACCGATTGCGATGAATAGCCCAGTAATTTTACGGTTTGAGCCGGGACTAATTAATAATTGATATTTTTCTTCGGTATAGCATTTAAGAGTCAATTTGAGCTTGGAAACGTACAAAAATTAAAAAAATATCACGTCAGCAACAGCCCCAAATTTTAAATTTAGCATTTATCTCGTTCTAAAAAAAACTAATTATTATTAATTAAAAAGCCTTCTGGGAGATACAATTTTAATTTCTATGTTGCGTAGCTATTTTTTTTTAAATATGTTTTCAGACAGTTTTTTTGTCACTAAATGGTGCCAGTTACAGTTTAAAAGTCCAATTCATAATTACTTCCAACCCCTCCTAAACAAGAAACTTTGGAGGGTTATTGAACGCTTGAATAAGTTATATGTCAAGATTGACAGTCGAAGCTACAAAAACGTAGAATTTTTTTTTAACCAGTATTGGCCTTTGAACCCTATCCATATACACCGACATAATTAGTATGGCGCATCACGCACACCAACCTAAGAAAGTTGGCCCCTTTTGTTTTATACGGTAGAAGCATGAGGCTCTTTCTAGACATATACTTTTTCTAAGGTTGAACGCATGATCGGAAAGGTTCATGACAAAAAAATGAATTGATTGTAATGCTAACGCTAGCATTTTTTTAAAATTGACATTAATATCGAAATTCTTCATTAAGACGTACTGATATCTAACTTCCCACCACCAAAATCACTTTTAACCAAAATACAAACAGAAACAATTCCACAAGCGTTCCTTAACAATTTCGACAGGGAACTCTAATAAAAAGCTTTGTGGGAATAAATAACTCGCCCGAGAAAGATCACGTTTTTTTTTTTCGTGGTTAATCCTTGGATGCCTCGGTTCCAAACAATTAAAGCTATCCGCTTAAATCCCAGACTACTTGCGGGTACGGTCAGCGAAAAAGAGAATGAAAGGTTAAACGAATGGTCCTCGAAACTTTTTAATTTTCACGACCCAATTTTTAAAACGGATGTTTCGTTTTATTGTTATTTCGTACAATGTCTACACTTTTTTTTGGTATTGAATGAACTTTGGTACAGTTTTTCATTAGGGAAACCAATTTTGTTTATTTTATTATAAATTATTTTAGGAATTAGTCATCTCTATCGAAACTCCTCAGGGTTAGTTTAACAATTCTGTCGGCTATTCTCTTTGACTACTTATATAAGGTCTAACAAAATTAGGTGAAACTATTTTAAGGGGATGATCAGACCATCAAACTGAATAACTTTCTCTATGGGACCAATATCGAAATCGCGAAAAAAAAATCTGCTGTCCCATACATTTAGGTCGAGTACATTTGTATGGAATAGCAGATTTTTTTTCGCGATTTCGATATTGATCCCATAGAGAAAGTTGTTCAGTTTGAAGGTCTGATCATCCCCTTAAAATAGTTTCAGCTAATTTTGTTAGACCTTATATAGGGACTAGTTACGCGTGTAATTCTACTAACAAACATTTCTGCCACTTTTTGCGGGGGGCGAGGTAACATGAAATCCGCAACTTTGGATTTTATTTCCCATAACTTTAGATTCTAATTTTGAACGTTAAAAATCATGAAAAGAAGTCTCTTGAACCCCAAACGTTCAAAGTTCGAAATTATTGTTTCGCAATTATAGGCTGTCTCGTTTAGTGATAAGGTATAAAATTGAATGTAAATGCTAGTCCTATCCTAGTTCTTTTGAGAATCTCTTGTCATTTCTGATTGGAACTCGTAATTTTTTTTTAATTTTTTTACTTCCCTTTACTTATAACATTTTAGTGCATTAAATACAATTTTTCGTAATTAAGTATTTTTGTGTACAATAAAGAATCATCAAAGAAACTCTAGCCCTGTATTTAGGGTGATTTTTTAGAGTTCTTTTGAGTAAAGTAGTCTAAATCATCACCATCATGTCATGTAAGTAAGTAAGTAAGTAGGTTGTTTCAAAATCGAAGAACCAACTTTACAAACAATAAAAATATGAAAAACACAAGGAGTTTGATTTCCTCGAAACCGTTGAAACTTTATAATGATCAGACAAAACTTCCGCTTTTGCATTTTATACATATCTAATATATAACGTATCAAAGTCTATTTCTGTTTAACGTATCATTTTACCGGAGGGTTCTAACTTTGTGCATTCGTTAATAGTTTTAAACTTTTATTTCTATGTTGCGTAGCTATTTTTTTTTAAATATGTTTTCAGACAGTCTTTTTGTCACTAAATGGTGCCAGTTACAGTTTAAAAGTCCAATTCATAATTACTCCCAACCCCTTCTAAACAAGAATCTTTGGAGGGTTGTTGAGCGCTTGAATAAGTTATATGTCAAGATTGACAGTCGAAGCTATAAAAACGTAGAATTTTTTTTTAACCAGTATTGGCCTCTGAACCCTATCCATATACAACGACATAATTAGTATGGCGCATCACGCACACCAACCTAAGAAACTTTTACGCAAGCATTTCTTTTACCTATTATACCTACTAATTTTAAAAACAAAAAAATAGACAAGACGAAACGTTATTTTCTGTATACAATCTGCTTTATTAAAATATGCAATTTGTGTAACATTAAGTCGAGCCTTGCTATTATTTCATCTTTATCCCATTTCAGATGGGGTAGGCGCTCTTCATCATTCTTACTCAGGCGTGTCTTTTCTGAGTTGTCTATACGTCTACTTCGGTTTTCTTCAGGTTAAACCATAAACTTAATATGCTATCGTAATAGACCAACAATCCCCTCATGGTCGCATCACCGAAACCGAAATGTCAATATATGCGAAATTGATACGATTGTGAGTTTTAGTGATAGATTTTGGAAATCAATCTCTGTGCGAAACGGTTTCTTTTTCACGTATACAATATTTTTAGATCTTACACATAAATATTTGAAATAATATATTATCTAGAAAATAGGACGTTTACTGCATGTAATGAATGTATTACGAAATAATTTTAAGAATAGATAACACATAATATGAAAAAAAGTATTACGAAAGTAGCACTGTACTAATGATTTACCTTTGAAAAGTCTCTTTATTTGAGTTCCTGGTACAAGTTACACTGCATTCCAAAACAGAACATGATACCGTAATGATTTTTTATATTTGTCTGATAAAACACAAAAAGAATAATTATAAAGAATATCATAAAATAATATGAGAAAATTTTTTGACAGGATACCAACCGAGACTTCATTGTTTAAAAATGGTTTTACGGCTATTATATTATAATCTCTTTCGCACGCGTAGGTTTTTCGGTAAGGTCGGAATCTCACTCGCACACTGTGTTGGTCTACCGTAAGGTAGTAATATTAATTTTATGGGTTAAACATTGCTATTACTGCAGCTTAAAATAAAAAAAAGTGGATGGTGATTGTAGCAAGATAGATTAGAGTCATCCTCTGCTCGCTCGTTGGTTGCCGCTGTCGGGCATCGGGCTGATCCTGGTTTACACTAGTTACAGTATAAATAGTCAGAGTTACAGTGGTTGTGGTAGATAGGCATCTATGCTTGAAAAAAGTTATAGCAAATTTTCTGACCAGCAACGCTCGCACTGCAATATAGTAATAAAATAGTATCCTGGCTATCCTGCGTGCCTGGCGAATTAATATCAATCAAATTATTACGCGTGAATTTTGGTGGTCAGGTTTTCGTAGCTTAATAAAAAAAAAAAGTTCACTTTATATCATCATCATCATCTCAGCCGATGGACGTCCACTGCTGGACATAGGCCTCCCCCAAGGATCGCCATAACGACCGGTCCTGCGCTGCCCTCATCTAACGTGTTCCCGCCGCCTTCACCAGGCCGTCGGTCCACCGTGTGCGGGGCCTACCCACGCCGTTCTTTCCGGTACGCGGTCGCCACTCGAGAACTTTTCGGCCCCATCGGCTGATATAACTAAGAAAATAACAAGCAATTTTTTTTTTGCAGATTTTGAAAATTTCCCTTTAAAACAGTTAATTATGTAAACATTTTTCTGCTGCCACTACATGGAATTGATTTAGTATGTAAAAAGTGTAAAGACTGTGCGGTTGAATTAAGTAGGCGTCAAACCCCAAGCCAAATTAGATTAGATTTACTCTGTAATGCCTAGCATAGCCTGGATGGTCTAGATTCTAGAACATTGTTTTGAATATAAATCAGAATATTAACGAAGCAATGAGGTGTTTTCATTAAAAAATATTGTTCAATGGGATGGTGTTACAATCTCAAAAATTTTGCTGTCTGATCTAAATTGTTTAAATTTTGTTTTTAATTCCCTGATTTTAGTTTGTTTATTCATTAAATACTTACGATTTTGACCTTTACAATATGAAATACAAATACAAATAAAAAAGTTAACCGAGTAAAATGTTTTATCTAGGAGCCAGCTGTCTAACTGTCTTAAAACAAAAGACTTCGATCAGTGTGTATTGCCAGTGATGACATATGGAACAGAGACGTGGTCGTTCACTCAAGGCCTCATAAAAAGGGTGAAAGCCACCCAAAGGGCAATAGAGAGGGCTATGCTCGGATTTTCCCTGCGAGATCGAATCAGAAACAACGAGATCCGCAGAAGAACCAGAATAGCTGACATAGCCCAAAGAATTGCAAAACTAACGTGGCAGTGGGCGGAGCACATTGCTCGCAGAACCGATGGCCGATGGGACCGAAAAGTTGTCGAGTTGCGACCGCGTACCGGAAAGCGCAGCGTGGCGTGGGTAGGCCCATTCGGTGGACCGACGACCTGGTGAAGGCGGCGGGAAACCATTGGGTGAGGGCAGCGCAGGACAGGTCGTTATGGCGATCCTTGGGGAAAACGAAAGTTATCAGTACATACTTTGAATTTACCTATTGATTTTAATAAGTTTAGTTCAACGTCCCCAATCTGCCTATTTCATTAACATGACAAAAATTCTCATTTTAAATGACAATTCAGGATTTCAGGCTACATTGCTAGTTATTCTAACTTTCTCAGTAATGTATGTGAAATTGTCATTTTAGTATTAAATACCCATAAAGGTATTACCACAGATCACAAAAACTAAAGAGAGATGTGAAATCGGGGCGGGGCCAGTGTCGCAGCAATATGCGCAAGAACGGAACACATTGCTCGCGACAGTAAGGATTCATTATATTATGAGGCTGAAAGCCAGTCGAGATATTATGTGTAAATAGTTTACAATGCTTGCGTAGTACTAAAGATTATTCGAACGTTGAGTTCTGATACCGCAATGGATAATGAGCACATTCAAGCTAACGAAATACTTTCTATCGCGTGGTACTGGTGGTAATGCGACACTCGGTTTCGTACTCAGCGCGTTGGTTGGCTTCTCTCTAGATCTCTATGGCCCCTACCTACGTCTTCCTAGGTATTATAAGATATAACATTTTAGTATGTATTATAAGATATAACATTTTAGTATGGTAACGTATAGGTACCATACTAAAACCTCGTTCTTTCTTACCTTGACCATCAATTAATTTATGGTAGGTACCATGATAAGGTCTTTTAAAATGAAATTGCCCTAATTGGCATTTTAGTTGGTAAAATGTAGCCTACAATTTTGGTAAAGTTCTCGACGGAGCGTATGTAAGTATAATAATCATCTTAAGAAATCAATTTGAGATAAAGAGGTGGATGAAATTGAATTTTAAAAATAAGGGACGTGTTGATAACAATTATTAAGATAAATTGGATGCTGCTTGGGCGCCAGAGTACGTTAAGGAGGTAGGTGATTTTGTAGGTGGATTACTAATTGGCTTTACATATTTATGGCATGCATGCATAGCATATGCTCACGATCGAACATATCACCGAAGGGATAGTCAGAGATATTCTGAAACCTCAGAATATCCACGTTTCACTAGTAGTACCGATACTCTGTACAGTGTGACGGGGAGTGAGCCCGTCGCCACTTGTAATAGACAGTGGGTACAATACATGCCTCGAATTAGAAGCATGCAGGTTTCGTCACGATGTTTTCCTTCACCGAAAAGCCCCTGGTGTAACAAATCGTATATAAATAACGAAAAACTCATTGGTACGAGTCGGCCTGGACTAAGATCGAACCATTCGCTTCCTGCAGGACAGGCAAGGTTACTCGCCACTGGACCCACACTGCTTTTAGTTTATGGGAAGAACATTATAAAGGTACCTACTGTGCCAAACTACTTACCTACATCGAACTTTCAAAAAAATATTCCTTAAGGCGGTTGCAGAGGGGTCAATTTTATATAGTCTAGGAAAAATACGGTTTGAGATTGCATTAAAGACACTTTAGTAAATTGTGTTTGAACTAATTTTGCTGTTAGTTTATAACACTTTTGTCGAGATTTGGTGGTTATATAGGCTGAGGACCCTGAGAAATACCTTAAAACCGATGTAAATGTACAAAGGGAAGCTTATTTCTAAAGATATTTCTTCCTGCATACCAGCAAAAGAGACAGTTAATTATCACACGGCAAATTGATTGTGTACAAACAAACAGTAAATAATCAGGTTTTGAGGTTATAACTTTTTAATACTTACAAAACATTGAATATCTTATCAAATTTACGATATTAACCGGGGATTATTATTGCTATAAGTAAAATGTATTGAACGAAGCCGTCCTGTACAAAATCACCAGTTTTCAATTTTTTGTTCATACCTAAATTTAATGTTTTGTAAATGTCTTAATTATTCCATTCCATTTATACACAATAAAAAATCGGGGGTTATTGAGAATTTATGTTTTTCTAGTATGTATCTGCTAATATTTCCAACTATCACCTAAAGTGCAATTAATGCAACCTACTCCATACAAAAATCCGTAGATTTCCCCGACTAATACCAAACTTTGACGCACAATACGCGTAGACGGTATTAATATAAGTAACTTTGTATATAGGGAAAAATAGTTTAGAAAATTTAGATGCCGCCTAACAAATAACATTTGCAATTTATAAAATAATTACGAAGATATAAAGCTTTGAAATTTTTCATACAAAATTTTAAAAGCTTTATATCTTCGTAATTATATTATAAATTGCAAATGTTAGTTGTTACGCGGCAACTAGATTTTCTAAAATATTTTTCCATAAATAAAATATTACTTTTATTAATTCCGTCTACGCGTATTGTGCGTCTAACTTTTTTATGGACTGAAACCACCTTAAAATAAAATAAAAACTGGGTAAAGTTAATAAAAAAGACGCTAACATAACTTTTAACGTCATATTTAATTATTTACGAATCATTTTCATCGAAACATACACATACATAAATAAACGAACATAATCCCATTCAGGGTAGTCAGAAGCTTCATTCATCGCCAATTTTTAACTATTTACGTATGAAATTGGCAGTATGGGCTCAGTCTGTCCTTTAAAAAAAGAACGAGGCAGGTACAGTATTGACATGATTTTGTTTGGTACACTTGAGTTATTTAGGAAGTCGATTTAAAAAAGTAATGAAAAACGTTAATTGGCCAGTCGCTGGCCTTATCTTACTGTATGCTTAGACAAAGTAGGTATATGTCTAGAGTGAGCCTCATGCTTCTACCGTATAAAACGAAAGGGGCCAATTTTCTTAGTTTGGTGTGCGTGAGGCGTCATACAAATTATGGATATGTGCATGTATAAGGATAGGGTTTAGATGTAAGTACAGGGCCTCTACATGCACATTCGAACTTCGCAATTGCGTGAATGATTTCGTTCCAATGTCAACTCTATTACAATGAAGTGCGGACCGAAACAGTGGCGATATATCGAACATCGAAAGTCCGGGTACAGGGCCTGGCTGCAATTTTTTTTCTACGCGTTCGTAGCTTCGACTGCCTATCTTGACATTATAAATTAATAAAGACCGTATGGATAGTTATGAAATTTGCTATTTTTGCTGGCCACAATATATAAAAGTTTACGTTTGAGTAGGTACTTACCATCAAATTTGAATATAGAACTCACATAATGAATTTTAAAATAGGTACCTATTACTTACAAGCTCACATAAAATGATTCTATGGAAAAGATAATCCGCTTAAACAATTTTAGATCCTTTTATTATAAACAAAAGCTGGGATTGGCCCAAATATATGTTAATAACGAAATTGGTTAAGGCCTCGTAAATAAATGTTGACCTTTTTAGTAATAATCCTAATTTAATTGGATTTTAAATTGTTGTATTGAAATAAAAATTGGAAATTGTCAACTTCGTGGAATTTTTGTGACCATACGCACAAAAGTGCTTGAGGGTTGAAGCTAAATCGAAAAGAATATGCCGGAAAATACGTCAGTTTTTTTTTATATGACAAGTTTAAATATACAGTTTGAAATTGATATCATTAGCATCTTTTTAACTATAGACTCTTAGAGTCTACCCATCAAACTGAACAACTTTCACTATGCGAGCAAACCGATCGGAGCAAAAAAATAATCAGCTATTCCATACTAAACTGCAATGCCTACTCGACTCAAATGTATGCAACAGCTGATTATTTTTTTGCTCCCGTAGTGATAGTTGTTCAGTTTGATGGGTAGACTCTTAGTTTAAAAGGGTGCTAATGATATCAATTTCACCCTATAGAATAGAATTATTTATTTGTCTAAAAAAAAACATTACAAAAATGAACAGGGTTTTCAGGGAATTACAATAATATACAGGGTGTACAATTAAATGTGTTACATATCGAACGGGGTGCTTCAGACTATAAAAACTAAAAAAACTTTCACTATGGAGCCTAGAACATTTCAATACTCATACATACATATACTGCAATACATACATATAACTCTATGTAATGCAATATTGTATTTTAATTGTACTTTGTATATTTTGTTTGGTTTAAAATATGTGTGTTGTAGAGTTTCTGGCCGTAACGGAACACCTTCCGACGCGGTGGTAGAGTCAAAAAATTACGTCAAAAAGCTATCTATGTGATATTATTTTGAATAAAAAATTTTTGATTTTGATTTGATTTGCATAGCTACCTCCCAAAATGTATGAAACATATGATTATTTTTTCTCGATTTTGAAGTTGGCTCCATAATAAAAATTGTTCAGTTTGATGGTCTGAAACAGCCTTAAATATATATGCCTGTATTACACAGTCAATAGTACTTACCTACAAATATATATAAAACACAAAAAAAAAACACATTCAAGACAAAATGGTCTGTGACATCAGTATACGTTAGTTGGTCAAACCAACAACCACTGATGTTGTAGTAGTTTGTCTATAAAATCTATTTACTATTATAAAAAAGTGTGTCTGTACTCTGTACATTGAAGATATTATTAACAAAAAAAGTTACGATATGGTTTCTAGGTGTCCCTGATTCCATATCAGCAATTTTTGGATTTTTTGTCTGCCTGTTTGTTTGATTGTTTGAACGAGTAACACGCAAAAAGTACTGACCCGATTTTGATGAAACTTTTTTGTTTGATAGCTAATGATCTGACTTAAAATCTGTGCGGGGAAAGTCGCGGGTTAACCCATCGCTCTAACTACATTTCCCTTCATGCAACGAGAGTCCACTTTAGGTCCATTATCGACCAATTAACTGAACTTTAAACTTAAACAATTTAGTTAAACAAATAACTTTGTCTCCTTACTTTATTCGCCATAAGAAATCCCCAGAAAACACTCCTAACCCGACATGTTAAAGTTCACAATATCTTGATTTACATGTCTTTGCGCTTGAAACTAACTAGGGCATACAAGAAGTCTCTTAACATCAGACTTAAGTCAACACGATAAGGTTAAAAATAGCTTGATTTAGGAGAGGTAAGAAGGGAATGCTCCTAAAGTAAACTGGTCAACTTTGTACAAAGGGTGCATTGTGGTCTGTAATTTGTTGTTAAATACTTAACAGTATTGTTTTAGGGTTCAAAGTTGAATGTTTGCATTTGGCCGGAGTGAGTTCGCATGATCTTTTACTAATAGACTAGTGATTTAACACTATTTTTATGTATTTTATGCAGTGGAAACGGCTGGCACGTGAGGGACAGAGGCTAAAAAATTTATTTTTGAGATTGGCCGACGGCTACGCCAAAAAGGTCTCGACCGCCGGTCCGGGTCATATCTCTTCTAAAGGATGTCGTTGGCCATCCAGCGAGGCAACGCAGCCAGCATAATGGGCACCATAGATTAATATGTATATTGGATATAGATAGGTAACTCGCCTTGAATTTTAGGACGTCCTAATTGCGTTGCCGCTTTATCGTGCATCATGCAAAAAATACTGAACCGATTTTGATGAAACTTTTTTAGTTTGATAGCTTATGATCTGACTTAAAATCTGGTATATAATTTGTGCGGACGAAGTCGCGTGTTAACGCTAGTAAAGTATAATAATAAAAGTGAAACATACAGACACAGCCAAACTCTTTCTCTTTATTGAAAAAATAATAAAATCATTACTAAACATCTTTACAAATCTTTACAAAACTTATTAAACATCAAATCTTTTTTTTTCTTAAATAAATTTGGCGAATTTTCGTTTTATTATTTATAGTTTTCTACATTATAATTGCAACTACAGGATCTCAGCCGTAACTGCAGTAAGAAGTTTTACTGTCGGGTGCACTAATAACTTAATACAAAATGTGAACTGAATTCAAAGTGCAATTAAAGACGAGTTAAGACTAGAGTTTACAAATCCGTTGTAAATTCGCAATCCCGGTTTTGATGGGATTAAAAATTTGTTAACTCTCCGGGATCTCGGGATTTGACAAAATGCAAAGAACAAACAAAAAACTTACGATTTAATCTCCTTTGGGTGGCCAGAAACTTTGCTAACAAGATAACCAATTATCTCTAAAACCATGCAGTGTAGCAAGCCTTGCATACCTACTGAAGGTTTTGGGAAAAACGTGTCAGTAATTTTTATTAATATATTTATTATTGTTGTATGGAGTATTAAAAAAACTGCAAAATAATGCAAAATTATTCAAAATTGTTATGCTACGGCAGCTATGCCAGAGTGAAGTAGGCTTCCTTATAGATGGAGAGGCGCCACAGGCTCCGAAATAGCCGGGGACAGCCCCGGATCTCGCCGCGCAGCTGCCTACGGAGCGGTAAAGCCCATGTAGTGTGACTATTATCCCAGAAATCCCAGTTACTTTAATTCCGTTTACTTAACTCATAGAATTATAGATCCCGGTATTTTGGTATCTTGATAAACCGGGACTGCCAACGCCCAACTCTAGTAAAGTCTTCGTGGTTTCCGAACTGCCTTTGTTGTCTCGAGGTGTTCTGATTAATTATTTAACACTTGAGGGTTTACCTGAGGATTTATACTTTCAGCTCCTTATAGATTTGAACTTAAACTCAGTAAGATTTAAGAGAAAGATTCGTTGAAGATTTGATGAAGCGTTATTTCTATGGGATAGTGTTTCTTATTTTCAGAGACTATGGATCTCCACTTTGAGCGGTTCTGACACATCAATCTTGCTTCCTTTAGGCCCATACATCTCGTCATACGTTTCCCGTCGATTTCGGCTACTTTTAACCTGTCATTTTTTAATGACTTCCCTGATCTGCCTAGCTAGCATGCCACCCCCGAGAAAACGACAAAAATCGAGATGTGCCTCCATCTTTATTATTTTACGTAGGCCAGCCTAGCTAGCAACCCACCCACGACAAAGCGTTTAAACGAGAAAAACGTCATGCGCGCTCTTTCTGGCCTACGTAAAATAATAAAGATGGAGGCACATCTCGATTTTTGTCTTTTTCTCGGGGGTGGCATGCTAGCTAGGCAGAAAGAGCGCGCATGACGTTTTTCTCGTTTAAACGCTTTGTCGTGGGTGGCATGCTAGCTAGGCTGGTCTAGGTACGTTCCTCCTCAGTCTGCCTCTACCTATATTTCCTTCCACACACGCCTGCCTTCCCCTCTCGGAAAGAGGCGTGAGCTTATGTATGTACAAATTTCCTCTAGGTTTCTTAGAAAAAGTTGTTCAGTATCTTGGGTACAATCACCCTTTAAAGTAATGCAACTGTTTACCCTAACACCCTGTAGTGCCTATACTTTTTAATTTATTTTAATTTTAATTTAGAACTGAATAATTTTCTCTTTGGGACCCAATTGTATGGGACAGCCTACTTCTTTTTCGTGATTTCGATGTGGGTCCTATACAATGTATTAAAACTTGTTGGTAAACCAAACCAGTATAAATTACATTTTACAACTCCAAAATATAACACAATACCCTTCTTTCCACTGTCGAGTCATAACGAGTTCACTAAGAGCTCATAGTCACAATGCGATATCCATTTTGTAAGTTATTTACTATTTACTCCACTTCAACAAACTAGTACAAAGTTCTTACCTTTTTAACCATAAAAAGCATCTAAATGTAAATATTTATGTTTAAAGTACAGTTAAATTTTAACCAGAGTCGGCGTTTCTATCAGTTGCTTTAGTCTTGGTTCAAGTGGTGAACTGAAGCGGTAACCACTAACATGCAGTTTTCCTTAGAAAATAACTTACTTAATAGTTATTGGCCTGGGCCCCATTTAATAAACATGATAATTTTAATATTTTTTTTTACTGTTTTTTTTAGTGTCAAATAAAGTATAATTGATTGATTGATGACAATTCAGGGTACCTAAATTACTGGTTACTAAAGGCGGTAAACACCTAAAATTGTCAGCAAAGTACCGAATTGTCATTGTAGATTAATTACATATTAAATAAATCCATTAAATGGAATCGAATCGCCCCGCTCCGCCTCGCAATTCGTAGGATCTATTTTATTGCTCCAAGAATACGTAACAGATTATTAAAATTAAAAACAACTCAAAAATGTTGTCTCTGAGCAGTAAATAATGAATTATGATTATGACTCACAAGATTGTCGTCCACGCAAAAAGGGACCGTTTGTTGGCATTTTAACCCAGCTTTTTTCTTAATCCATATGATCATGTGTCTGATCTAAGACGCCGAATCTACCCTTAACTCCAAACCCGACCACTGCATCCTTTTTGTGTGGATGCCCACAATTATGGTTCGCTTCAAGTAAAAAAAAGAACTATACGGTCAAATTGCAGAGCAGAGCACCGGCATTCACTCTTTTTACTTATATTATTATTAAGTTAGAACTAACGTTTATTGTACAAAACCTCGTACCATCTCTTACGAAACCAAGACGAAACCTCGTGCCGTCAAATAGACCGGAAAACACTCAATCAATCAATTATACTTTATTTGACACCAAAAAACCGAGTATACAAAAGGCACAAAAACAGGCGGTCTTATCGCTAAACAGCGATTCCTTCCAAAACACTCTGCTGCGACTTGTGACTTGGACCAAACTTCAAGATGGACGGAGGGCGATCGTTAGAATAAAAAAAAACGTGACCGATCCAATTTCATTACTCGACTATTTTACGGTCCGCGTGTCCTGGCGGCTCGTCTACAGGGTGCTCTGTTATAGATAACTTAATTAGGTATACAAGTTTGTTACGTAAGGTCAAAACTCTTACTATGGGTGCAAAATTGCAAATCGGAGCAACAAGAAAAATCTGCTGTTCCATACGAAACTGCAATGCCTACTCGATTTAAATGTATGCAATGCAACAGCAGATTTTTTTTTTGCTCCAATCGGTTTGCTCTCATAGTAAAAGTTGTTCAGTTTGATGGGTAGACTCTTAGTTTAAAAGGATGCTAATGATATCAATTTCACTCTGTATACAGTAGGTAAGGACATTCACTGCCGCACAACCCATTTTTTTACTAAATTGGTTACTGTTAGAGTGCCCTCATCATCAGGCTATCAGCGTCCACTGCTGAACATAGGCCTCTCCCAAGGCGCGCCACAAAAGTCTACCCTCCACCTTCCTCATCTAGTCGCTCCCCGATACCTTTTATAGGTCGTCTGTCCAGCGGGCAGCAGGGCGTCCCACACTACGCCTGCCAGTTCGCGCATAGATTAATATGTATATTGGATATAGATAGGTAACTCGCGTTGAATTTTAGGACGTCCTAATTGCGTTGCCGCTTATTAGCACTAGGGGGCGCCACATTATGAAATAAATTGAAAAAGACGATCAGCCGACACGAGGATCGAACCTTAGCTACCCGGATCGTAAGCCGGTTGCCTAGACCTCTAGACCAACAAGACGTTGATTGATATGGACGAAATCTTTCATTACTACAGCGCAGTGCATGAGGTGTAGTGCACTGTTACGCCGATATGAACCCTAGTTTAAAACATAATGCTTCGAAACATAACCGATAGATGGCGGAAGCTGTCTATGGAAAATCAGCGTTCCACTTAGTTCGTACTAAGATAACATAGTTCGCGGTCTCAACTCTAAAACTCTGACACCCCATCGGTTGTCAGTTCTTCGGCAAATATGACCAGAATATTGCCACTTCAGCTTACTAAGTGCATCTGAGAGCACTTAGTAAGCTGAAGTGGCAATATTCTGGTCATATTTGCCGAAGAACTGACAACCGATGGGGTGTCTTCTTTATTATTATTTGATTTTATTATATTTTGAAGAACTGACACTGTAACTTGACACGTAACTTTCACATCGTCATTCTCTTGCCCATTTTCCATTATTTGGTGTCGGCGCAATATGTCACCCTCTTCCATTCATCTCTCTTAGCCGTCAGCTCAACACTCACTCCTCTCTTACACATATCATCCTTCACACAATCCATCCATCTTTTCTTCGGCCTTCCTCTCCTACCGCAGCCATCCACATTCATACATATCGTCTCGTAATATGACACTCATCTCTCCGCATTACATGCCCATACCTAGACCATACAAGTAACTTACACAATAGTCAGTTAATTACAAGTTTCCACATTACAGGTTATGATTTTTTTTGTCATATAATCATTTTGATTTTGGAATTTCTATTCGTTTAAGGCACTTTCAAAACCGCCCTTTATGGAGTGTTGATTGTTCATGTTCATGTAGCTGTTTTTATTAGTGATCGAATATGCTATTTGCTAATACCATAATAAATATTTATGATCCAATTGAGCCATAAAATGTAATTTAAATATGTATCGGTTATTTCGCTACAAAATCGTAGCACCCTGAACAACCGATTACACTTAACATACAGTTATAAAACTTTATAGTCCTCTTGCAGGACATCGTATCAATTGCCCGCATTAAGATGTCGACTATGTCTGCCCCACATCTCGTCTAGCTTAGTGATCATAAAATGTGTGTGCTTAATTTGAGCGAGGAGTGAGTGAAGTGGAGGCGAAGTGGCGACAAGCAAGCGAATTGGCGACAAGCAAACAAAGTGGTGACAAGCAAGTGAAGTGGGGACAAGTGAGCGAAGACGCGACAAGCAAGCAAAGTGGCGACAAGTAAGCGAAGTGGTGACAAGGACACGAATTGGCGACAAGCAAACAAAGCGGTGACAAGCAAGCGAAGTGGGGACAAGTGAGCGAATTGGCGACAAGCAAACAAAGTGGTGACAAGCAAGTGAAGTGGGGACAAGTGAGCGAAGACGCGACAAGCAAGCAAAGTGGCGACAAGTAAGCGAAGTGGTGACAAGGACACGAATTGGCGACAAGCAAACAAAGCGGTGACAAGCAAGCGAAGTGGGGACAAGTGAGCGAAGACGCGACAAGCGAGCAAAGTGGCAACACGCAAGTGAAGTGGCGACAAGTAAGCGAAGTGGTGACAAGGAAACGAATTGGCCAAGCAAGAGGCTACAACGGAGAGGTTTTTTAGAAGTTCAGTTTGATGGTTTTGACATATCGAAAGGATGAATAAAAGTCTACTTGCACTTACCTACTAAACCAGGTCAGGGACGTCATTTTGTGTTATTTAGTACTTTTTGGGATCCAGTCGAAGTATATGTGTAATTTATTTATTACTTGAAATTGTTTATTTAAATTAGGTATATAGGATGCAGGTAAAAGAAATTAACGACTATTCAATCAGTCAATTTATTTATTATACTTCGGGTAAAAGAAACACGAGAGGTTTCGTGTTTCCTTTACTGTTTCGTCCGATTCTACCAATATTTTTAATCTCAGATTTCGTTTCTTATTAAAACAATTTCTACAAAGGCCACGTCAGAAACTTGATGGGAGAAAAACTCATTTCGTTGCGAACCCGAAATGAACTCAGTTTAATTCAATTTTTATTAAAAAAAAGGGACCTCGTAACTTTTCCAATCTAAGGATGACATACGCCATCGATTTGGGGCCCAATTTCCTAAATAAAGGTCACTTAATATGGCCATAAATTAAGTAATGGGCTTATATAAATTTTCATTTGAAGAATTTTATATTTGTTTCCATTTCAATTATTTTAAAATGACCAAAAGGATTTTTAAAATTTACGTATTGTCGTAACCAAGCGGATCATTGTCTGTTATTACTCAATTAGCGATCATCTTCTAATCATGTGGGCAGCAAGCTCTGGTGTCAAGAGTTTTTTAAAACCGCCTTACGACCTTTTCATTATTTAGATGAATGTTTTCAATGAATATAAATATATTTTATAATGAGAACCGGTAAGGTTTGGAACTCACTCCCTGCGTCTGTGTTTCCAAGCAAATACAATCAGGATATTTTCAAAAGAAGAGTTAATAGGCTTTTTCTGGGTGAGCGCGCTACATCCTCGGCTTCGTCTACATTTCCCATCAGGTGAGATGAAGCCAAGCGCAAACCCATTATGAATAAAAAAAAAAAAAATATTTATTTGCGAATATGAATACAATTTACAATAGATCTTATTATACTAAATTGGCGACAAGGGCCAGGTCAGATCTTCCCAAAACCAACGAGCATGCATGAAAGGACTAATGAATGTGGAGAGGCTAGGAGAGGTTTGTCAAGATCCGTAGTCTCTGCCTACCTCAGTAGACAGGCGTAATAATATGTTTGTATGTATATTCAAATAAGTTAAGAGCACGTACTATAAGAATAAGCCTCCGATTTCGCCTACCAGTCTTCTACATCGCACTCTAAAGCGCTATAACAATAAACATTAATAAAGTACCATAAAGATTTAAAAAAAAGATTGTATGGTACTCAACAAGGCTCTAAAATTAGTAGAATCGGTAGAATCCAGTGGACGTTGGTTGTAAAGATAAGTTTATAATCATATTGGTCACTTATTGAGTCCAGAGTCTAGTATTAAAAAGTTTTCTGTTATGAAGAATTGTTTTCATTGTTGACAACCCTACTCATTAGGGTTTTATAAAAACAGACTCTTACCAGTAAAATGGACTGGGTCTTATTACACTACGCTGGAATAGGGGATGCAGATAGAGGCATAATTCATAATTATTATATTATACACATTTCACATGCAGTTTTAGTAGATTCGGTAAAAGGGTAAACATAATGCGAATTGATTTGATTGAATAGATCGGACACGTTTATTAAAATCTTTATTGTGCTATAATGCCATCGAATACTAGAAATAATAAAGTCAATATAGCGATGAGCAGAGGCAGTTTAGTAGTTGCTTATTTGCTACAAATACCTTTCAAAGTCCCACTTCAGTATGCCGAATTCAGTATGGTAATTAGGGGCGGTTGCAAGGTATGGACCAATAAGGAAGCTACTCGTCAGAAACTAGAGGCTATAGAAAAGTGGTTCTTCTGAAGAATGCTGCGAATTAGTTCAACTTGTCACCAAATTCTACGATGAGTCCGGAAGTCCCGTGAGCTTTTGCAAACCATTAAAAGGAGGAAAGTCACCTACCTTGGTCTTATCTTGAGGAATGAGCAATATCAACTGCTTTAGACGGTCGGACACGAATGTCGCTCGCGAACCTGAAAGAGTGGACAGGCATCGCCAGTGTCGAAGAGCTGTTTCGTTTAGCGAGAGATAGACAGGGATATGCAGAGCGGACTGCCAACCTCCAGTAATGAAGAGGAACCCGATGAAGAAGAAGAAATTGGTTTGACAAATAACATTAACTAGAGACATTAATTTGGTTAAAATTCTTTACTTGCATTCCAAAGCACTTGATAATATGAAATCACCAGTTGTTCAATAACATGAATATTTACATTTAAATCTCACTGATATTTCAACATGCCTTAAACTTTATTTCATTTAATTTAATGAAAGCATACGTATTATTTCTACGAAATATGTAAATTTTATAAGTGTTTAATTAAATGAATGTTAATTATAATTTAAAATTATGTTAAGTACCAATTGAATTAAAAGTATTCCAATTTATAACATTTCAGGTAACTTTAAATACTAATTTTAATTTTACAAAGTGTGTCAAGCTGTGCTCAATTGATACTTATCGTAAATTTTGGTCTCCGTATGTTATATGAATAATTTATTTATTGATAGGCAAAAAATACAGAGCGACTGATAAAACTAAAATATAACTAGACTAACATGCTATCTTCAGATATAAACAGCATCTTATCGCAAAACATAAAAGCCTACAAATAATACACACACTCCAGAGCGTCGCCGCAAGACATGGTGCCCAACAGGCTAGCAGCATTCCCCCTCTGGATGGTGAGGCTGATTCCTTGTGCCAGGAAGCTGCCAGCTCCGCGGTCACCAGAGGCCCGGATAGGTCTGCAATAATTAAGTATTAAAACTGTCTTAAATCCGCACTACGTTTTCTATTCCATCAAATTTATGTTTATAATATTGAACCTTTACAAATTGTATTTATTGTGCCTAGAATTTGTATTGCACTCATCGTATATAAATATCTATGATACGAAATTGAAGCATGCAGGTTTCCTCACGATGTTTTCCTTCACGGAAAAAGCCAGTGGTGTTACAAATCGTACATAAATTCCGAAAAACTCATTGGTACGAGTCGGCCTGGACGGCAGGCAAGGTTACTCGCCACTTAGTCCAATCATTATAATCTTTCTTATACTGCAACTGGAGTGCGCCTGCAAGATGACAAAACACAATACCCTTACAAAGTTTTACATAATGATGTAACGTTCTAAGACATCACAACTCAGAGGCTATCAGAATATAACTAGGTACATGTCCCTTCTACTATTATTGTTGAATACGAATAGCTTCATCCATCGACAATGGGATGGCGGACATTTTGTTTTATTAGGTACGTTTTCTTTTTGGGATAAATAGATTTTTTTACAACTTTTTCTTTTGTCTCAACCAATTTCAAAAAAAGCATGAGGTTTTATATTTGACGCGTATTTTTTTGTATCTTTAATAATAATTTTATTCATAACTTTGGCATTTACAACTTTACACACTGTATACATAACCATGAAAATAGTACTTTTTATAACTTTTAAAACACAATATGCCAAAGAGCCAACATAAAAAACTAATCTTTTTATTGAATACCTAATTAATAAATTTAACAATACTGTAACTGTGTAACTTAAAAAAAACCATTCTACCAGAAAACCAATAAAAAATTAAACAATAAGCACTCATTTCTGCACACAATGCGAAAAATGTGAAGCGAAGTTTTCCGAAAAATTTATTTCGGATTTCCTTCGGTCCGGACGGCCAGTCCATTCATATGAGCATACCGCTTTATGCACCTACCATTGTAACAAAAACAAAGAACTCACTTCGAACTCACTCATTCTATTCTTCTTCTTATCGTGTGGGCAGAGCCCGGTGTCAGAGTTTTTTCAGACCGCCTTACGGCCTCTGACGTGGTTTTTATGTAACGACTCATCAACAACTCATTCTATTAAGATTGTACGATAATTATGCAATGGGTCAAGCGTGCCGGCGGAATGCATCTCCCTTCTTCAGTTCTGGAACAAAAACAATAAATAAAACCGGTCGGGCTACTCGCGCACCGAGGGTTCCGTACCATACTACACAACCAATTTCCAAAAATGTTTTGTTTCCTCCGGGACCTTTAGCGCGAGACCGACTCACAGTTGGCCAGTTTTTATTATTTATTGTTATACTGTAAAGTTTTGTCTATAATCATACCAAGTTTGACGCTTATTTGTACTACTGTTTTTACGATAGAGCGAGAAGAAAAAACGTTGATAAAAACTAGTTTCTTGTATGAGGACTCCCCTTGACTTTTTTATTATTTGTTAGCAAATTCTGCATAATAACGCACATTCTGTGAGAAATATTCACAACACTAACTATTACGGTTTAAAAGTTACAGTCCTAAATAGGTAGGACAGACAGACAGACTGAGAGCGTACGCTTATGAATAAGGCCCCGTTGGCACTCTTTGAGTATGAAGCCATAAAAACCGGTTGAGATGGGCCGGTAAATATTTCTTCCTTTTTTTAGCATATTTAAGTAAGTTTTTATTGAATACACAATTTTGACCATCTTTTTCATCCAGAAAACGTGAATTTGAAGTGAATTTTTCGTCTCGAAAGTATTAACAAATAGTAGTGACCAAGAATTTGTTGGCGTAATAATTTTATGAATGTTAAAACCGTTCTTTGTTACATTTCTATTCGGTTTTTTAATTTTCTGTTTACTCTAACGTTAAATATAAAGAATTTTCTAAAAATTTAATTTATTATTAATTGTAAAAATTTTATCTAAATGTGAAATTATTTAATTACACGAATAGTTACCGACTAAAATAGTAACCAAAGATGTCATTTGGTCTTTGCTACCAAATAAAATTTTTGAGTAAAAAAATACTTACCATCGATAATATAATATTCTTGAGATCAGGCATGTGGCTCGCAGAGACACAGGGATCCTTCTATGGAGTTGCTACAGGGAATGTTCCTCCATTGAAAAGGGAAGATCTTCCACCACGCTATGTGTGAAGCCTGGGGACCGGCCGTGGTCCAACAGTTCTTAGTTGGACCTTGTATATGTATCGAATCTCTGATTATTTCTCTTGCGCGATGTATGTCTTGATTGTCTATTGTGAACCTTATTTGTAGTAGGTTACGTGTTACGTTTTCACAGTGAACGTTATCAATGTATGGAGCATATTTCCGAGAGCGACGGTATCGCCATCTGTTGGCATCTTTGTTATAACTTGTGGGTGCTAACATCTGTAGCAAGTCCCCACACTTCTTAAAATAGGACTGCTTTTTACAAAGATTGGTAGTTTCACATTTTTTAACCTACTTCGTTCCACTGCTGGGCAAAGGTCTCCCATAAACTGCTCCACACATCTCTATCCAATGCGGTATCCCTCCATTCGTTGCAATGGGCATCCAACTCATCGCGCCACCTTTTCCGGGGTCAGCCTCTACCTCGACTACCATCATTCAACTAATCTTTCAACTCTTACATAAATAAGGAAAATTATATTAAAATCCACTATACGTGGATGGAATAAATTATTATTATTAATAACATAACAATAATATGTTCTTAACATTTTCATATTTAGACCAGTGGAGTCACATCCGGATATCTATTCTTATAAAACAGTTCCGTTACTGACTGATTGACTGGCAAAACGCAGCAGACAGAAACATGACATTTGGCATATAGATTCTACAGTGGATGTGGGTACTCTAATTTCTCGATTGGGAAGAAGTCGCGGGCAAAAGCTAAGAGAGTATCCGATATCTCTTTGAACTCGGTAAACTTCAATGAAAACTCGTCCAATAATTTAATACTGACCAAAAAGTGTTTTATTATAATCCCGTAAAGTTCTTTGTATCATCATCATCATCTCAGCCGATGGAAGTCCACTGCTGGACATAGGCCTCCCCCAAGGATCGCCATAACGATCCTGCGCTGCCCTCATCCAACGGGTTCCCGCCGCCTTCACAAGGTCGTCGGTCCACCGTGTGCGGGGCCTACCCAGCCCCGCTGCGCTTTCCGGTACGCGGTCGCCACTCGAGAACTTTTTGGCCCCATCGGCCATCGGTTCTGCGAGCAATATGCCCCGCCCACTGCCACTTTAATTTAAAAAGTTAAGTTTTAAAGTTCTTTGTATATTTAAAAGAAAATAATAATTGCAAGACACTTTTATACAGGGTGGTCCAGAAAGTCCAGACCACTAGGTTACGATAAGTTTTTTTAGATTGCTGAGTTGGGTACCTACCATGGACCATTACAAGAAAATATTTTTATTTAGGTACCTCTATCATACAGGAACATTATATTTTCTTTAAATTTTGTCAGTTATCTTTTTTGTAATTTTTTATGCCGTATGTTTACTTTATTACGTCTCAACAAAAAACGATTGTAGAATTAAACATTTTAACGGGTTTTGGTTGACTGATTAATGTCACCCGTGATATAAAAAATAATCACCCACAACTCAAATATACCAAAACGCGGTAAGAACCCGTTAAATTAAATAATAACCGCGTAACTCTCAAAAACTGTATTAAAAAACGATTGGTGTCCGATTGGTTGATTTTAAGTGCACTTAATTTTAAATTAAGTAATCTAAACCAATATATTCATTTTTCGATTTTTTTTTCTGGCGTGTTCTGATAGGTCCCCAAGTCAGCAATCTAAAAAAAGTATTGAATCCTTCTGGTCTGGAACACCCTGAAATCTGTGATCTGATAATACCACCACAGTGCCAATAATTTTAAGTTGCGTCCCCTTCGGCACGCGTGCTGTTGGTTTGTCATCCCTGGAGCCCGATTGCGCTAAGTTAAAACAACGAAATTCTATTCTTATCCAATTTCAGTTCTAATCACATTGCAATCCAATTACTATTAAACTGTGCTGAATTCCGCATCGCGCTAAAGTCTATGTAACTGACAGCCAATAACGTCTGAGCGATTTGTCAAAACGGCTCTAACAGCTGTCAAGAGCAGTACCGCGATTAGCGCAGTACCAAATGTGTCAAAAGTTATGGTTCGTACGTAGTCCAATTACAGTTCAATCACCGAATATTTACCGCGATTGCAGCCATGATCTAAGTATACTAACGCTGCACTAGGCTATTTTAGCATACCAGTGTACTTGCTATTAATGTTCAAGCAATCCATTCTGACATTGAAAAGTTCCTTATCATAAAGTCAAGGAAAAGGTCATCGAACCATGATTATTATCAGTGAAACAATGTTGAAGATAACTGCATTTAAACAGTTAATATAAACAAATGAAACACCTTTCATTGCTTTACAAAAACTTTACAAAACGGTTTAAGCACCGAACTAATTAAGTTACCTCTATGTTTTTAGTAGCGTTCGAGTGTTTCTTCTACTACCCCACATTTTCGACTCGGTAAGGTCAACACATCTTTCATGGGGCACTGTATACGCTATTATAATAAGATTAATAAGATACCAGAGGATATTCTAAACTTGTCAGACAAAAAGTTTAAGTCCCATGTTAAACAAGTCCTCTGTAAAAAGGGCTACTATAAACTCGATGACTATTTGAATGACCAAAATGTCTGGTCTTGACAATGTTACTCTATGTAATGCAATATTGTATTTTAATTGCACTTTGTATATTTTGTTTTGTTTAAAAGATGTGTGTTGTAGAGTTTCTGGCCGCATCTTCTCTCAACGAAACACCTTCCGACGCGGTGGTAGACTCAAAAAATGACGTCAAAAAGCTATCTATGTGATATTATTTTGAATAAAAAAATTTTGAATTTTGAATTTTGAACTACTTTGAGCGATCCTTGGGGGAGGCCTTGTCCAGCAGTAGACGTCTATCGGCTGAGATGATGATTATCGTGTTATGTTGTAATGTTTCTGGCCTTATATTCTATACAGCGAAAACACTTTCCGATGCAATGATTGCTTTAAAAAAATTGGAGACTCTAGATTCTAGTCTCCGCTTGGTATTTCAACTCTGTTTCATCTAGATTCTAGACTCTAGAATCTAGATGAAACAGAGAGGAAATACCATGAAAAATCTCCTCCTTTTTTGAAGTCGGTTAAAAACCGTAACCAATTCAAAGTCTGACCAGACTTGACGTTGCTTAACTTATGCGATAGTTTCCATTCCCATACTGAAGCACCATCTACGACAACTTGTGAGAGCTACTGAAAATCGAAACAAAATGGCTTAACCGCCAGACGGGATTTGTAACCTGTAATATATATACAGAATAAGTATAGAGAACGGAGATCTTTAGGAAGATATCCTGGCTGACTCATCAGGCTTCTACAAAAGCCTTTGGATTTAAGCCAAAAACCAAAAAATTCAAGACCTAGAATCTTACAATCTTGATATTTTGGGGTTGGCTTTAGTCCAATAATTCAAAATCAACTATTAGAAAGAAAACTTATTTTGGTAATTAAATTAAAATAATTTACCTACCAAAAAGTTTTTTGAAAAAATGGGTCTTGAAAAATACGTTTTCAAAAAACTCGATAAAATTTTTGGTGGGTCAACTTACTTCTTCTTATCGTGTGGGCAGAGCCCTGGTGACAGAGTTTTTTCAGAGCGCCTTACGGGCTCTGACGTGGTTTTTATATAACGACTACTACCACCAGAGATATTAGCCGGGACCAACGGCTTAACGTGCCATCCGAAGCACGGAATCATCTTTCTTTTCAGACAATCAGGTGATTCAGCCTGCAACGTCCTAACCAACTGGGGATAAACGCACAAAGTGAGATATCACTAGGTGTCCCCCATTGGAATCGAACCCATGACCCCCGTGTCGAGAGTCCAATGCCCTTAACCATTAGACCACAGAGGCAGTTCAACTAACTAAATCAAAATAAAAAAAATATTAGGATATAAAAATAAAAAAACATGAATTTGGTCCTATAAAAAGGCTAAAATATTTGAGAAAAATATTATGAAATGAAATCTTTTTAAATATTGAAACAAAATGTCTCATCCATCAATACAGCTTTCAAAATAAATTACGAATGAAAATAGTTAGTACTTCCAAAAACCCCTCTGACAAAAGAATGAAATAAAAAAATCTGTTACACTACAAAGCAGAGGAATTGTGGAATAATGAATCTCAAGCCTCCTCAAAGCTGGCAATAAAGTAATTTAAATGAGTCTAAAAGAATTTTATTCTTTCTTCCTCCAAAGCAGAAAGAGCCTCATGAGCTGGAGCACTAAAGTTAGTACATAAATAATAATTTTAAAATTTCAGGGTTTTAGTTTTACTTAAAAAACTGTTTGGATACAATTCTTTTGAATTTCTTTTTTATATTGTATTTTTTCTGTTTTGATTTCAAAAGTGTTTAAATTTAGTATCATTAGGTATTATTATATTGGAACAATTTTACAAAACTATAATGCATTCCATATTGTTAAATTGGAACCTAATTACTTATCTTTAGAGACCTACTAATAAGTTAAGGATGTATTTTGAATAGAATTCCACGATATTTTCATACAAATACATACTAATACCTAACATTTGTAAATTTAAAAAAAATTTTGAATGTACTAAAATTAGTACATTCGAACATTAAGTACTGAGATTAAGACCAGTTTTTGAACAATATAACGCAATGCGACGTACGTCATTTTGTACTAGGACGGAACCATGCGCAAAAGGCATTCGGGGTTTCGGAGCGGACGAGACCGGTCGTCCCGTTTCCCGCTGCTCTACCACGCGCGCTTACGATAATGTAAATTTTTTTGAATATCGAAGTTATTGCGTTTTGACTTTGGCGTTCTTGGATTTTTTTTTAATAAGGTAAGATTGGATTGTTTAGTTAAACTAGTGTCCTAAAAGGATTAGAGGTTTTTTTTTTAGGAAAAAAAGTGTTTTTAGAAGCTGATTTGTGAAACTTAACCTCTAAAGGTGGTGTGCAAATTTACTCCTGTGAAATAGAGTGTCGAAATTTTTCGCAGTGATTTTAAATTGACGGGAAAAGTTTTATTTTTGTGAAAAGAATTTAGTGTTGTGAATATTATTAGCGCAGATTCCGGGGCACTGCGGCAAACGACGGTAAGTGTAATTTATGAATTTTTGTTTTTATCGTTGTTAACTGTAGTGTGAATTAAATTTATTATCATGCCTAGGTTATGGAGCGTATTTTGAAATTATTTTTGCAGTGCGTATAATTAAAATTTACCGTTTTTGAAAGAAAACATTAGCTTTGATGTTTATCTATCGAATGGCATCAAAACAATTGGATGTTTGCTGAAAAATTTTAGTATAAGAATAACGAAAGCTCTTCAAATTTTAATTGATACATTATACAACAATTATATGGGTTACAATTTTTTTATTTACGTAATGAATATAGGTAATACTATATTGGAAGTTTAAAACCGTGGCGTAGGTACTATTTTTAAATTTATGTACCTACTTATTCAAATGTGTAGATAGAATAAATAGAGAGTTCTATGATTTTCCACATTTTAATAGGTACTATTAATTTATGGATGGAGTAAAAAAAGTAACTCCCAAATTATGTTATTTAGAATTTCTTTTTATAAGTGGGCAAAATAATTGAAAATAATGTAATATCATAGACCTACTTATAGTTAATTAAACTTATAAATCAATATGAATAAAATAAATGCGTGACTAAGTAATATTCAAAACTTTCAAAATACAATGGTTTTGTCCTTTTTCGCCGGATTCCTTTTTGGACGGATAATCTTTTTAGTCGCCTAACTGATGGTACAATTTAATTCATTGATATGTATCATGAGTACAAACCAAATACCTTTGCCAGCTTTCCGATGAAAAATAAACTTGTCAAATGGAATCACTAGCGTTTCCAAACAAGAATCTGGCCAAAACGGAATCCGTCCAATAAGGAATCCGGCGAAAAAGGACTAAACCAATACAATTAGGTACTAACTAGGTACGAGAATTCCGCACAAAAAAAGACTCGCTGCTCTTGATTAAAATAACATTTGCCAAACAATTTCTTAGAATTACGCATTCAAATTAATTCATAACCAGCCTCATCTATCAACGGACGAATTCTAAAGGATACCTTATTTTTAATGACACTTGATTTAAATGACATTTATTGGAAATAAAAACATTATTTTTATGTTTCGGAATCCGGTAATCGGGTTAAAAACACTGTATGGTTTTTAACACAGGTTTAAACAGGTTTGCGATTCGTTTGTTCCAGTTGGTTTCTTATGAGTTGACTAAGGTCCACCACATATATAAGGTCTAACAAAATTAGGTGAAACTATTTTAAGGGGGTGATCAGACCATCAAACTGAACAACTTTCTCCATGGGACCAATATCAAAATCGCGGAAAAAAATCTGTTGTCCCATACATTTAGGTCGAGTAGGTTTGTATGGAACATCAGATTTTTCACCAATACCGAAATTAAAAAAAAAATCAGCTCTCCCATACAAAACTACAAACATAACTCGACTTAAATGTATGCGACAGTAGATTTTTTAACGCGATTTTGAAATTGGTCCCATGGTCTGATCATCCTCTTAAAATAGTTTCACTTAATTATGTTAGACCTTACATACCCAAAGGGTGCCAATGGGATCATATCACTATAAGCCTACGTCCGGTCTTCCCGTCCGTCTGTCCTATCTTTTATGTCCGTACTGTACTTAGGTATTAGTGTTCTTTATATAGAAAAAGTTTCAAAAAGAAATTGAAAGATCCGTTCACAAAAAATAACTATTCCCTTTTAAAACGAGAAAGCTTTCTATGTTATTCTTATCCCAATGGCATTGTATGTGCTCCGATGATAATTTTACTGCCAACGATTTGCTTCGAAACATCCCCCGGGGTAACTGTATAGCTGAGGGCATTAAATGTGAAATAAAAATACGTAAAAAGGGGTTTTTATAGGTTACAAGGTTATTGGACCCGTCATTGTTTGGTTCTATTTTGTTACGTCAATACAATCATTATGATGATACGGTAATAGTCGATTTTGATAATATGATTGCTTATAAATATTATATAAGAACTATTAGAAACTTCTAATACATGTGTTTTTTACTACATTAATGTAGGTGTAACTAAATTGTTCAAAATAATTATTACCTGCGACTTCTGGTTTTGGTAAAAAAAGACAGCTTTTATTATGATAGCTACAATGTGAAACGTTTTGTTACTATGAATTGACTGATTTTTTTGTGCTGTCTGTTTTTTTTTTGTTCTTAGCCTGTTCAATGTCGATAGGCCAGTTATTAAAGAAACCATCAATTTCGTCCCGCCACTTTCGTCTAGGTCTGCTTTATTTTTCTGGGGACTATTCATTAGGGGTTGGGGCCTTAACATATTCTTTACTAATCCCTACTGCAGTCAAGAATCGTACTAGGTTTTTGATAGGGACGATTTGTATCTCGTCAATTCGCTTCTAGTGTCAATACATAACTTAGACCTAGAGTACAACATTTGTACATTCTGGGGACTTTTGGCCAGGAGGGCGATCGCGCTAATTGAAAACAACTTCAATCCATAAAGTAGGATAACCTATTTCAGTTCTAATCACATTGCAATCCAATTATTAATCAACTGTGTGCTGAATTCCGTATCGCGCTAAACTTGACTTATTTTCTATGTGACTGGCAGCGATAACGTCTGTCTGAGCGATCTGTCAAAACGGCTGTCAAATGAATAGAACAATACTGAATGTGTTAAAAGTTGTGGTTCGCAAGCGGTTCAGTCATGGCTCAGTTGCGATTTATTTAGCGCGATTGCTCTCCTGTTATGCGGCAGACATACGGACGTGACTTGAAGTTTTGCTAAAAGAGAATTGGTCCTCGAAGGCCAAAATGAAACCTTACGCTACGCTTTAGTGTTTAAGCTAGAATCTATTGGCAAAGCGATTCAGTGGAAGTTTGGCTTTCACCCAATATAGCAAGCGCCTTTTAACCGTGTGATAATTAACTGTATTCCGAGGAGCACTTTGATTAAGCGATTGTTGCCACGCGATGTTCCGGAATCTTTGTTTCTGGCGATGCAGCCATTTAAAAGTTGTTTTCGTTCGAATTAGTTCATCATAATCGTGAGTCCGTGTGGTATTGGCTAAGAATAGTACCATCCCATTTCCTCCCGTGGGTGTCGTAAAAGGCGACAAAGGGATCTACCGGAGGATGGGCAGCAGCATCCTCTGAGTACACACATTCAATCACAACTGCGATCGCCAACCCGTCTGCCAAGCGTGGCGATTATGGCAAATCCCATATGTCCAGCAGTGGACGTCTGTCTACTGATATGATGATGATGATGAATCGTTAGCTAGTAGGTAAATTCTGTAACTGGGTATACCTATACTTCTTTTTTCCCTATCAGCAAGGGTCTTGCAGAATAATTTACCACCAATCCGCATTAAGCGCGTGTCACTAATGAGTTTCTCTAATTGAATTATTTGTAGTTCTTGACAATCGCTTTTCTTCCTTTATTCGTGATTCTACATAATATGGATTCCGCACAACTGCCACTGATCATATTCTCTATTCCACACAGTCTTTAGTTTTACTCAAATCTGCCATCGTAGTATGCCAGCGTGATATAGCGATATCATTCTTTTGCTCTCTTTCAATTTGCGCGCGAGCGAACAAATCAAATCAAATCAAAATTTTCTATTCAAAATAATAGATAGCTTTTTGACGTCATTTTTTGACTCTACCACAGCGTCGGAAGGTGTTCCGTTGAGAGAAGATGCGGCCAGAAACTCTACAACACACATCTTTTAAACAAAACAAAATATAAAAAGTACAATTAAAATACAATATTGCATTACATAGAGTAACATTGTCAAGAACGAAAGAAACGAAGAACGAAATAAAAGGCGTGATATAGCGGTATCACGTGCAACATGCTAGAAAACATCGTGATCCGCAAACCTGCATACGCTGAAGAAGAAATTCTGATGCATTATGTGAAGTCTACAAAATCTACATTAGGCACACCACGCGTTATGGATTAATGCCCATACATCCTCCTTGAAGGTAGATGAAGTAGGTGTACCACGTGACACGGGACATACTCTTAGACCTCCCAAGGGTCAAAATTAATGGGTATTAGGTACCTATGAAATTTAGATCTTCGGTATTTGATATTAATTTTAACTTGATATAGAGTATCAAGTTGATATTCTACCCCTTTAGAGAATGGCTCTTGACAGAATGACAGACGGACGGACCTAAGTTATACCTAAGGGATCAATTTTTTTCATTTTAGGTATCGAACCCTTAAAAATGTAACACTTCTTCATTAATCCCTTATCAGATCTGTCCAATATCCTCTCCATTCTCCTCTTTCTGAAAATATTTTAAAACAACGCCCTCTTTCAGTTAGTTAACTCTTGAGAGCGAGAGAAGTTAACTGAACGAAGCAAATATTAATTCATATTTTCATGACCTTCCAAAGTGCAAATATAAAACGGTTCTCTTTAAATTTTGTTCAACTCCACTCTGCTTTTATGAATGTCCATAAAATCGAAAACATCGTTTCTGTTTTAACAGTTTTAGTAAATCTGATATAGCTGGAAATATTTTCCAATGTTTAAGTTGAAAATACATTGGCAACTTTTACCTAGATGTAGTGGAAAAAGCTAGTTATTTTATATTCATTAACACTGGTTTCCAAACTATTAAGGCTGGTATAGGTTGAGCTTATTTTCCGCAATATCAACGTTACTGGCACCTATTTTTCTTATTTCAGGTAGGATTGTTTCATATATTATACCTAGACTTCATTGAGTATTTTTAATTCCTGACATAAAATATCATGCCCAAAATTACATGAAAGTTAGGCTGAACTTGCGTCTGGCCAAATTATCACCTAAAGATAGGAAATGTACATTACTATAATAAGAAAATCATTAAATATTTCATAGAAAATATTTTAAAAGTCAGAATTTATAAAATAGATAGGATATAATGTAAGCACAAAAGCATTGATTCCTTACAAAAAATTACTATAAAATTGTATTTTATTTTTAAATCCTCATTCCTACAGGGCGAAAAATACATATAAAGGGATTCATAATTCAGACTAAATATTTTTGGAAAATTAATGATGATGATGCATTCTTCTTCTATCGAGTCGATGGCATGTCATTTTATATATTTTTTTTTGACGCATTGATGACGCATCTTTAGCCTGGTTTTGGGCATTGTCTTTTGCTGTGCTGTGGCTTCGTTCACGCTGATCACTAAAATACGTGCCGATGAAACCGTACAATTTGGTTATCTTTTGATTGCCGATTGCAATGAAATAAAAATCTAATGTTACCTACTATCATGCTCTAATGAAAGCCGTTTATAGTGTATAAAAAATAATAAATATCTTGGATATTGTCACACAAATTATCTAGTCACATTTAAAGTACTTGGACTTGTATTACGATGACTAGACAACGATATAGAATACATATATAGATACAAACAACCATGACTCGGGTACAAATATTCATATTCATCATATAAATATTTGTCCCTTACGGGATTCGAACCCGCGACACTCGGCACAGCAGTTAGGTTCACTACAGACTACCGGGCCGTCAACGAGACACTTGTAGTTGTCATGATTTTTTTTGTTCTTTTCTTTATAATGTACTGGTTATACAAGTAAATAGTTTGAGAACCACTCTAGTGTAAGAGGAAAGATAAGGGAGACGTTTTGGAATTTTTGTGTTTAAACAAAGACATTAGATTTTGGTTGGGTTGAAGATTTACTATTTGGTTTTTGTTCTTTTTAAAAAGATAATGGAAGAGCGGAGTCTTCTCGTTGTATTTCAGGATTCCGTAGGTACCTACTTAAAACGGGAATTGTTATTAGATAAAAGAAGTAGCACATAAGCTGTGAGGGGGATAGGGAAAAGGAGGCGTCTAAATACACCGACTTGAATACAATATAGGTACAGCATTGATATCATTAGCATCCTTTTAAACTAAGAGTCTACCCATCAAACTGAACAATTTTTACTATGGGAGCAAACCGATCGGAGCAATAAGAAAATCAGCTGTTTCATACTAAACTTCAATCTCTCGACTCAAATGTATTCAACAGCAGATTTTTTTTTGCTCCGATCGGTTCGCTCCCATAGTAAAAGTTGTTCAGTTTGATGGGTAGTCTCCTAGTTTAAAAGGATGCTAATGATTTCAATTTCACACTGTATAAGCCCACGACCAAAATCTCTTTCGGGGTGGTCAAAAAGCAAGGGTTACCTTATTTAAGAAAGGGTTAACAATTTAAATGTACTTACCCGAAATCAACGAGCATTTTTGTATTTAGTGACTTATACAGGGTATGCGTTAAATATCGGACTTTAGATCATCAAACTGAACAACTTTTACTATGGAGTCAACATTGAAATCGCGAAAAATAAATCAGCTGTTCCATAGAAAAGCAATAGCTGAGCTAAAATGTATGAAACAGCAGATTTTTTCGCGATTTCAATTTTGGTCCTGAAATAAAAGTTGATCAGTTTGATTGTCTCAAGCATCCCGCTCGATATGTTTACAGCCTGTATTTATTGTCTGTCGAAGTTGAATTGACTTTTTTGTGCGTTTTGTTGAAGACAGTTCAGATTGTATTATTCAAGTACCTAACTAATAAAAATGTTGTATCTTTTCAAACGACTTCCTTGTTACAAGCATGATACAATGTAGGTTCTTGCTTCGGCACTGCTCGTTCTGTTAGCGTATAATTAACACTTTGCTTCAGATCCGACGTCGCGATTTAGTGAATGTAAACACGCGAGGAGTTCAGTTTTGATCTTTAGATACGTATTTTTAGATATGTATTCTTAGATGATGTATCTTTAGATATTTATTTTTAGATATACAAGGTGAAATTAATATCATTAGCATCCTTTTAAACTAAGAGTCTACCCATCAAACTGAAAAATGTTTACTATGGGAGCAAACCGATCGGAGCAAAAAGAAAATCAACTGTTCCATACTAACCTGCAATGCCTACTCGACTCAAATGTATGCAACAGCTGATTTTTTTTGCTCGGATCGGTTTGCTCCCATTGTAAAAAAGGATGCTAATGATATAAATTTCATCCTGTCGTATTTCTAAATAAAGTATTTTTAGATTATATGTATTTTAGATAAGTATTTTTAGATACCATCTAAGTCTGGTAGCGGGCAGCGACTAAGCAGCAACTAGAGTAAAAGCAAAGACTGTCATTTCGTTATTTTTACGCGAGTTAAAAAATAGTTTTACTAACCGTGTTATAGAACTTACATAACCCAATATGACGCAGGTATAAATATAGCAATAACATGAGTCGGTAACGTACCATCAAGGTCATCATAAGCCTCGGGGGTTGATTAACTTTTCATCGCGATTGTACCGCCGGGTGCCGTTTGGAACGTCGCATCGTTCGGACGTGCCGCCAAATTAAGTTTATAGGGTTCCGCAGGCAAATAAACAGACCAGGAATAGTTTCGATATTTATTAAAAAGGTGCTCAGAAATGATCGTAAAACCGTTGCATTCCCCCTGGAACCTGGTGGACCTGGTCTCCGGGGTCAATCTGCCCGCCCAGCGAGCCTGCGGCCTCTCTTGGCCGTCAGATTGACCCCGGAGACCAGGTCCACCAGAGTTCCAGGTGATATGGCCCGCCCGGGACGTAGCCTATTGAGGGGTGGCGCCTACACTCCAAATGTCAGGGTCCTTAGTCACTTTCTCACCCATAACTGCCCCTTTTTTCAGCAAAATTTACCTCTACCTACTACACCTACCTCTTATCAAACGCCATGCGCATCTGTACCATCTCCCCATCCCCTACATCCTTTACCCTACTGAAAGGTTTAATTTGACACTAAAAAACTATAACCCACCATTCGCGGCGGCTCCGCGGGATGCGAAGCCCCCGGCCTAGCCAAAACCTATTCAACTATTATAAAACTGTAACAGAAGGGTGTCTGTATATTGAAGATATTAAACAAAAAAAGTTACGATATGGTTTTTAGGCTTCTGTGATTTCAAATCACAAATTTTCGGATTTTTGTCATTCCGTTTGTTTGTTTGCGCAAGAAGTGCGGAAACCCATTCGGCGCGGCGGACGAAGTTGCGGGTAAAACTCTAGTACATTATAAAATTGAAAAAATATATTTAAAGTTTACTTAAATGAATAAACTTTAAAAACTAAAGCGAAAAGAAAACGTTATTCTGTTCTATTTTCCAAAATAAAAATAGGCCATAGTTTGTTTCAGAGTTCAAGCTTTATCCAAACAAAACCTTTAATGGGACTACCAATTCTGTAAAGTCAGGGCATTCTTATCTCTGAATGAAAAGGTTAAACAAAATTTTCTTCATGGCAACCCTTTCGATATAGGGAACCAGGGCAGAATTTAATCGATAAGTGCTTAAATTCACATGGAAAGCACGTCAATACCATACATAATGTGACCGCCATTATGCCCACACCCTTCGGAAAACGTGGTAAGAATGGCGCCGGCACTTATGTTGAAAATAAAAAAGTAACTGGGATGGACAGAGAAATTTTTATCTTTTACACCATATTATTTTTATTTTTAGCTAAATATTAAATTTATTTAATATTTCCTTTTGGAGACTTACAGCTAAATAAAACGAAACGTGAAACGTGGATGTTCTGAGGTTTCAGAATATCTCTGACTACCCGCTCGGGGAGTACAGTCGTGAGCATATGCTATGCTACAGCTAATTAACAGTTTGATTTATACAAAGACAAATTTATGGTCAAATGCTGACAACAAGTTCCCACATACAAAAATAGAGAAATAAATACTAATAAATAAAGCTAAAAACATCTAAGGTAAAACAAAATTATTATAGGCCATCAAAGAAGTCACGTGCTAGGATATTTTTAACTCAATTGAAGCTTGTACAGAACAAATCGATATCGATGTCCACGCAAATTTCGTTGAAGCCGTTGCTGGCGCGCTGCAGGAATTCTATGAGCTATGTTGAGGAGGTAAGAGGAAACCTGCATGCTTCAGTATCAACTTATCAGCCAGTTAAATCATCTTATGTTTTTATGGGGGCTGGCCACTGGAATTTTTTGTTTTGCCTGTTCTTGATCCTTCAAAAACTTGGTAATTGATAGGCAAATACCATTCTGGGGAAGAAACCTGTAATCTCCCGGTTTCGGATATCCATCTCACAGTAGCCTCATGCTTTTAGCCGTCAAGACATCCCAGTCACACAGGATATGTTCCATGGTTTCCTCCACTCCGCATGCTCCGTAACTGGGGTCTAGGGTGAGCTTCATCTTGTGCATCAGTATAGTTGTTACGCGATATAGCTCATGCTGAAAAGAAACAAGAAGTGATCGAAGTAGGAAATGGGTGTTAGAAAAAGTTCATTAACCTTTAAAGAACATGGTCTTCCCATCAAACTGAACAACTTTTGCCATGGGAGCAAACCTGTCAGAACAAAAAAAAATCGGCTGTTTCATAGATTTGAGTTGTGTAGACATTGCAGTTAAGTATGGAACAGCTTATGTTTTATTCGCACTGACAGGTTTGCTTCCATAGTAAAAGATGTTCTGTTTTATGGGTAGAGTATATGGTTTAGTAAATTTTATTTACTTCTTCTTCTTCTTATCGTGTGGGCAGAGCCCTGGTGTCAGAGTTTTTTAGACCGGCTTACCACCTCTGACGTGGTTGTTATGTAACGACTACTACTACCAGAGATAGTAGCCGGGACCAACGGATCATAGATTAATATGTATATTGGATATAGATAGGTAACTCGCCTTGAATTTTAGGACGTCCTAATTGCGTTGCCGCTTATTAGCACTAGGGGGCACCACATTATGAAATAAATTGAAAAAGACGATCGGCCGACGCGAGGATCGAACCTTAGCTATCCGGATCGTAAGCCGGTTGCCTAGACCGCTAGACCAACAAGACAGTGATTGATATGGGCGAAATCTCTCACTACTACAGCGCAGCGCGTGAGGTGTAGTGCGCTGTTACTCCGATATGAACCCTAGTGCACCACATAGTGCTTCGATACATCGCCGATAGATGGCAGACGCTGTCTATGGAAAATCAGCGTTTAACTTAGTTTGTACTAAGATAACATAGCATGCAACGGATTAATGTGTCATCCGAAGCACGGAATCATTTTTCTTTTCGGACAATCAGATGATTCAGCCTGCAATGTCCTAACCAACTGGGAAAAAACGCACAAAGTGACATTTCACTAGGTGTCCCCGCGACCTCCGTGTCGAGAGCCAATGCTCTTAACCATTAGACCACGGAGGCAGATATTATATTATTTACTTGGTTACTGATACTTTTCTATACCTACGTACCTATATACATACTTTGATTACAATGTATGTCACAACTAAACGGAAACGTATCGTGTAGGTGTAAAATATAAAACTTTGAGTTGTTTTTATTAAGCAAAATGATTTCTATAAAAAAAGAGGCGATCGCGTGACGCGAACAATTAAACAAACAACCGAACAATTGATTACTATGTTTTTAACGTTTGCCAACAAATAATTTAATGTTAAAGAAGTGGGTCAGAATTCTATAACATGACCTGATGATTGGAGTGATTTAATTTTAGCCTCCATAGGCAAATAAAAAACCTCGCAATGTTGCGGAAAATCATACGAAGTTTTAGTACTTGAAACATTGTCATTAAAGGTTATAAGTTAATTGTGATTCATCTGTTGGTGACCCTTATAAATAAATAAAATATAGTCGATTGCAGCCCCACAAAGCAGGTTTTTTATTTTTCTGGTCAGGCTTTATCAGATTTATAAGTTTCCCTCATGTACCTTGCGCAGTTAACAAATTTTAATAGCCCGCGAAATTATCTTGACCAATCAGGATGTACCACCTTCAATTCCTTGCCACAATTGGCTAATTTGTTTTCGTGCACTTTTCGCTGCTATCCGACTTTGCACCCTTTGCTTACTAAACGAGTTCGGGTTTTGTCGGGGGACTTTGCGCAAACGAAGATTGACAAGGTTAATTATATTCCTGGTCGTACTGTACATAGTTTATGTATGTATGTATACATGGCGACACATCAAGCTATACAAAACCAACATAAGCTGGCCGCGCGTCGTTATACGTTACGCGACCTACGCGCGGCCAGCTTATTTTGGTTTTGTATAGCTTGATGTGTCGCCGTGCGTACGCACCTACATACATAAACACACGACCTTAATCCCTTTCGGGGTGGTCACAAACATTATTACAGCTACGACTTACCTATATTGCAAGTGCTAGCAAGGATCACTTTTATAAAATTGAAAGTGTCAGTATAGAATGGCGTGTCAAAATTATGGTAGTTTTTTGCCTACAAAAACATTCATTAGAATCCTTATCCCTTAGTCGTCTCGTACAACCAACTCAACCAAGAGCAGAAATTGGCCGCCACGTGGTTCTATGAAGCCGTTTTACTGGTAGGATATCTATTCTGTAGCACAGGTCTGCCCTCAAGGAGGGTGTATGGGCATTAGTCCACTACGCGTTCACTGTTGGACTTCACACACGCATCAGTATTTCATCTTCAGTGTATGCAGGTTTCTTCACGATGTTTTCCTTCACCGTTTGAGAGCTGTCAGTATTACGTTACGTATATAATGAATTAACGCAAAACTAGAAAGTAGTTTGTTTAGAATGGAGAGCAGAATCGAATTATCATGGTTTCAACATAGATAATTTTTTTCAAAACATTAAATAATTTGTTTGTAAAATTTAAAATTTACTGAACCCGATGTCAACCCACCGTGCGGTGGGCATACTCTCCCATACTTACTACCAAAACAAGAGTATTAAAATGTATCATATCATGAGTACGTTAGCGCTTTCATTCATTGCTTAAATAATAACAAATCATTTTAAACTCAAAACTTAAAATATGAATAACTTTATATTTTAATTATGAAAATAATGAAATTATTGTTTCAATCTAATTATTTTGTTATAAATCAGTTGAAGTGTATGAGGTTTTGCGTTAATTTATTAACACGTTGTATAATTAAGTTAAAAACTACGAGCACATGCCGATGACAACGAATGGCGATTAATCGTAAAACCGTTAAAATATTGCATCAAAAATCTTAAAAATATCGAAACAGTTTTTTGCATTATAATTTTAATCGGTTGATTAGTTTGTTTATGATTCTACGTTTGAGATAACAAACGTTTTAAACGTTTATAAAAGTGGCAAGTAAATAGACTTTATGTGTATGTTTTTATGGTTGAATATGGTTTGAATAGTTTTAGAATAGATAAATAAATTAAGATAGTACTTGGCATCTTGATAGATAACGTTAACTTTCGATTTCTCAGTAAAGTCGCAAGATAAGCTCTACAAAATTATAAAAGAAGTTAAAAAACGTAAATCAAATTTATGTAGACCCTATATCTTTTACATTAAGACAGATTTCCCTTGAGTAAATTAGAATAAATTGTTTCGTTAATGCAAACGTATCTTTGTAAGCCGTCCGTTCAAAATTCAAATAGATAATTATCATTTTAAAACGTTGAAATAAAACATAGTTAAATTAAATATAGCTATAAATATTTTATTTTATGTACCGGTTCTTTAGTATTAACCATGGAAAATTGTGAATGTCAATATTGTCATCAAATAGGCTTAAATATGGTTTAACTATAAAAATATTGGGTTTTACATAAATCTAAACATGTAAAGTGAAGATTTGCATATTAAATATTAGCTAGATACTCTATAGCCCAGTCATTTAACGGTTTGAGCCGGGACTAATTAATAATTGAATTTTTTTTTCTCTATGATATTGAAAAGCCAATTTGAGCCTAGACATGTGACAAAATTAAAAAAAAAATTACGTCAGCAACAGTTCCAATTTTAAAATTTAGCTGTTATTTCGTTCTAAAAAACCTGATGGTAACTTTTGCACATTTTTAAATCTCTAACATTATACATACTTCAAACATGGTGTAAATATTTTTGTCTACTTAGAAGGTTTTGAAAAATACATTCGTATTTTCTAATAAATACCTATTTTTTTTAATTTCAATGCTTATTTTATTGCTCAAAAATAATGTATATTGCTGAATCTAAGTCAAATGAGTGCATTGGTAGTAATATTATTAATTTAAAAGCCTTCTGGGACACATAATTTTGATTTCTATGTTGCGTAGCGAATTTTTTTTAATATGTGTTAAGATAGTCTTTTTGTCACTAAATGGCGCCGGTTATAGTTTTAAAGTCCAATTAATAATTACTTCCCACCCTGCCTAACAAAACTCCTTAAATGACTGGGCTAACATACTTACATGCGCATACAGTTACGTATAGGGTGATTATTTAGTTCAACAAGGAACTTTGCGAACTTATTCTATGAGCGTTTTCGGGTTTCATAGTCAGACAAGAAAACAGTGAAATAAAAATTTATGACCATAGGCGTTATCGGAACTACATAATCGCGATATCGCCGTGATTCCACCACGATATCGCCGTAAAATGACTGGGCTACTACGCATACACACTCACGTCCGAATTCGCTGACAGGGTGGGCAAAAATGTTGCTAAAACTGCCAATAGACAGGTAAAGCTATTATGATTTGCATTATAATCAAATGACTTGTGCCTAGTCAAAGAAAGTAAAATTGGTTATGATTGGGCAGAAAACCATATACAGGGTGTACGTGACAGCCTAGCAAATACTGAAACGGCGAACTCAGACCATCAAACTGAACAACTTTTACTATGGAGCCTACCTCAGGAAATTCGAAAAAAAATCAGCTGTCCCATACATTTTAGTCAGGTAGGTACAGCAGTTTTGTATGGGACAGCTGATTTTTTTTCGAATTTCCTGAGGTAGGCTCCATAGTAAAAGTTGTTCAGTTTGATGGTCTGAGTTTCAGTATCAGTATTTGCTAGGCGTTACTTACATCCTGTATATAAGGTCTAACAAAATTAGGTGAAACTATTTTAAGGGGATGATCAGACCATCAAACTGAACAACTTACTCTATGGGACCAATATTGAAATCGCGAAAAAAAAATCTGCTGTCCCATACATTTAGGTCGAGTAGGTTTGTATGGAACTGCTGATTTTTTTTTCGCGATTTCGATATTGGTCCCATAGAGAAAGTTGTTCAGTTTGATGGTCTGATCATCCCCTTAAATTAGTTTCAGCTAATTTTGTTAGACCTTATATAGGTAGATTATTGTTGATTTATAAGAATAAACCCTTTCCTACTCATATAGGGTCCTTATTAATTTGCTGACGGTTTGACGACCCGATTGGTGTAATGGTTACCACGCCGGATTGCGAAACCAGGGTCGTGGGTTCGAATCCCGGTTCGGTCATGGATGTTTATATGTTTGTGCCGTTGTTGTATGGTTTCCATAATAAACAGCCTATAGTGCTTGCTTGGGATCATTACAATGTATGTGCCTGTGAGCGTTATTTACTCCGAAATCTCTCGAGCGCGCTGCATACAAACGAAATTTCGTCCTATTTTCTATATTACCTAACCTAACCAATTAAAGTGAAGGACATTTTTTAAACACGATCTAGAAACCAATATCTGTGCTTTTAATGTGAAGATTTCCTTTAATAAATAAATAGTTTCAATGCTAGGATTAATTTAAGATTTGTATGGAAAACTTTAAGCCGCGATAACTAAATATTTAAATGAAAATCTGACACATTAAAAGCACATATTGGTATCTAGATCATGTCTCAAAAATTTCATTTACTTTAATTTAATTATTATTCTAATTCATCATTAATCATTAATCATTTATTGTATCAAAACTGAATTAATTTATTCATAAAAGCATTTAGATTAAACACAAAAAAAGAGGTCAGCACAAGCGTCGTCAAATATAAAGTTACAAAAAAAAAATACAGACATAAATCAGCAACATGCTTCGTCAAAACAATGAAATACAAACTCAGTCAAATAACCCGCCCCTGGTCGATCCCGGCGCAAAGGAGCCCATTATGCTAGCAGCGTTGCCACGTTGAATTGCTATGGCTAGCCTCTGCACCAGAAACGACCCGGAACGGGGGTCACAATTTCTCTCCCTCAGTCGACGGCCAACCTCCGCAACGAAGGTCTTAGCCTCGGCAGCCCAAACCCCCGTGGTCTCAACGTCGACAGGCACAAAAAGATAATCGGCCACCAGGGCCGAGTACGTGTCCCACTTCCTAACGGCAAAAAATATCAAAAAAGTTTGTTACATAGTGGGTGTACACTAGACTTCACACGAGGATTCCCTGGTGTGTGAAGGCTAGGCTCTTTCGTGAGTCTAAAGTACGCGTGATACATAATCTGCTTATAAAATATATTAAACAAGAAGAAATTGATTGATTTCGTATGCGGGTGTATGAGGGTGTGTGATACCTTTTTGTTGTTTTCATTTTTAAATTTTTTCACTTCTATTGTATGTTGTAAGTCCATTTAATTTATTTAATTATTATTATTTTTACTTTAATTATTACTGCAATTAGTATGGAGCGCGCTCCAAATTATATCCCCTAAAGATGATGATCTGACCATCAAACTGAACAACTTTATCAATGGGACCAAAAGCCGAAATCGAAAAAAAAATCGACTGTTCCATACAAAACAGCAATCCTACTCGCTCGACCCATATGTCAGGATTTTAGGTTTTATATGTTGGTCTCAAAGTTGTTTAGTTTGATGGACAGATATACTCTTAAAAATCCATCAGCGTATTGAGTATAGGACCCTGTATATCTACCGACACTTTTTCAAATTTTATTTAATTAGCACTCAACGTCCCGAATGATACCAGCCTAGCTAGCATGCCACCCACGACAAAGCGTTTAAACGAGAAAAACGTCATGCGCGCTCTTTCTGGCCTACGTAAAATAATGAAGAGGAGGCACATCTCGATTTTTGTCGTTTTCTCGGGGGTGGTATGCTAGCTAGGCTGGATATCTAGATAAACAATTTATTTGCATATTATTATTATTTGTGGTTGGGCTATTGCAAGCAAAGGTTGATATGTAACAGAATGCAGGTTTCCTCACGAGGTTTTCCTTCACCTAGCTAGTAAATGATAAATACAACCGTACATAAATTCCGAAGAACTTAGTGGTACAGGCCAGGAATCGAACCGCGGCCTCGTGATTGAGGCGCTAGCTCTCTTCCGTATGGCCTATCATCGCTCTGATAAGCATGATTTGCATAAGTAACACACACATGACATTACAGTTCACAACAAGTTTACAAAACAAGAATACAACGAAACATCAATAGAACAACATGTAATTTATTGTATGCTACAGCAGCAAATAGGTCCCAGCTCAACATAGACCTTGCCCGAGAGCAGGGTGTTGATTTTCAGATGAAACTTTTTTAGTTATGTAAATCCTACGCAGGCAAAACCGTGGATTAAAGCTAGTCATCATGACCTGGTATTAAAAATAATTACTTAGTAACATTGAAGATAATATTGTAGCCTCTTTAGTTCAAAGGTTATTGAAGCTCTTCAAAATGGACGGAGATTATACGATATTACTGAAATGTTCTTAGATTAATTTATTCATTATTACTTTAAACGATATTAGCTTTGCCTGTTTTTTAATAAAGCTTTGAACTATATAGGGTGTATTTTATTATTATTAATTGATTGTAAGGGCTTGATCAATGACCACAATAGCTATCGCGACCTGAACAGATCTATTGTAGCTGTCACCCTTGACCTAAAGGTCATTTCCTACGCCCATGGACTTCATGAACAGTGTTATGCTTTTGGAGGGGAGGTCCCTAATGTCAGTAGGTGTTACCACGTACCAACCTAGTTTACGACTCCTGCTGTGAATGAGCACTTCGCATTCGCAGAGGTGTATGGGCGTTTCCTCTGCTTCACAGCAGAATCTGCAAGTGGGTGAATCTACAAGTCCCATTCTGTGTAGGTGTTTGTTAAACTTGCAGTGTCCTGTTAAGGCTCGTAGTAAGAGCCTTAAGTCGCTGCGGTTTGAATTGATGGCATCCGAGGTATGTTTGTTTGAGAAGCCGGTCACAAGTTCTTTAGCATGCTTAAGTCCTGGTGTATCCGACCAGTGCTTACGGCTTGACGTATACAGGGTGTAGCAAAACACACTAGTAATATTTAAAAGGGTGGTTTAGACCATCAAACTGAACAACTTTCACTACGGAGCCATCATCAAAATTGCGAAAAAAAATCTTATATTTTGGTCGAGTAGATTTACAGTTTTGTATGAAACAGCTGATTTTTTTGTGATTTCGACTTTGGTGCCATAGAAAAAGTTGTTTAGTTTGATGGTCTGATCATCACCTTAAAAACCATCAGCATAATAAAAAGGAATACCTACTGGGTGATTTTTTTTACCGTTTCAAAATTTTTAGGTGTGGTTCAGACCATCAAACTGAACAACTTTCACTATGGAGCCAACATTAAAAATCGCGAAAAGAACAAGGTTGTCCCATATATTTTTTCCATATATTTGTAGGTTTACAGTTTAGTATGAAACAGCTGATTTTTTTTTTGTGATTTCGACCTTGGTTCCATAGAGAAAGTTGTCCAGTTTGATGGTCCGGTCATCCCCTTCTAAACGGCTTGACCGATTCTTATGAATTGTATATTCAGTAGGTCTGAGAATAGGACGTAAAGTATCACAGATCACAAAAACTAAAGAGAGATGTGAAAAGGGGGCGGGCCAGTGTCACAGCAATATGCGCAAAAACGGAACACATTGCTCGCGACAGTTAGAATATATTATGAGGCTGAAAGCCAGTCGAGATATTATGTGTAAATAGTTTACAATGCTTGCGTAGTACTAAAGATTATTCGAACGTTGAGTTCTGATACCGCAATGGATAATGAGCACATTCAAGCTAACAAAATACTTTCTATCACGTGGTACTGGTGGTAATGCGACACTAGGTTTCGTACTCAGCGCGCTGGTTCGCATCTCTCTAGATCTCTATGTAACGTATATAATATTTCAGTGGTCTGCGCGTACCTCCGAAGTCGCGGGCATCAGCTAGTTAACCCTGTATAATTATATTGAACGTATAGTTTTTATAAACTTTGAATTAAAAGTACTTAAAAACATAACGATGTATGTGCAAATAAAGATAAAGCAAAGAGCGGTCAACTGTTTAACTTTTTAATAAGGCAAAGCTTCTAACGGAATAAAAATAAAAGTTTAATTTTATATCTTTATGCTAAAGCCGGGTAGAGACGGGATCCAGTCCACGCCACATTAAACAGTCAAATAATTTAAATATAACATTATGTTGGAAGGGGTCTTTATTAAAGGCAACTCTAGTGATGTTATAGGGTTATCGATATCGATACTTGTAATGTAAAAATGAATAAAATATACAACATTAAAATCAAATAAAAAAAATACTCTAAACTCATGTCGAAATACATATTATTTACACTGATTATTACAGTTGTGCAGATCAAATTGTCTTTATTACTTAAATACACAGACTTAATCATATGCTCACGACTATATTCCCCAAGGGGGTAGTCAGAGATATTCTGAAACCTCAGAACATCCACGTTTCACTATAGTACCGAAACTCTGCCCAGTGTGACGGGGAGTGAGCCCGTCGCCACTTGTAATGGACAGTAGGTACAATACATGCCTAGAAATTGAAGCATGCAGGTTTCCTCACGATGTTTTCCTTCACGGAAAAAGCCAGTGGTGTTACAAATCTATCTAAACTATTATAAAACTGTAGCGGGAAGTTTGTCTGTACATTGAAGATATTAACAAAAAAAAAGTTACGATATGGTTTTTAGGTGTCCCTGATTCCACTTCAGCAATTTTTGGATTTTTTGTCTGTCTGCTTGTTTGTGTGTTTGTTTGTTTGAACGAGTATCACGCAAAAACTACTGAACCGATTTTGATGGAACTTTGTTTGTTTGATAGCTTATGATCTGACTTAAAATCTGGTATATAATTTGTGCGGACAAAGTAGCGGGTAAATTCTAGTCTTGTATAAGTATGTGTATTTACTTTGCACCCAAAACATATTACCCTCCTAACAGGTGACCTTATTATAGGTAGTAAATTCACCTAGTAAGGATATTTGGGTGCGCTAAAGGTCACAAGGTCAATGTACCAATATTTAACGTTATTCTAGTTAACGAGAAATCCTGTCCATATTTTCATTTAGAAAATAAATAAAAAATTTCCAAATCAAAACTACTTGAAAATATTTTTAATAGAATGCTTGGTATTCGTTTTTGGTATTCCGTAGTCTAATAAGGAATCTTTATAGTTTCGTCCTATCTCTCTGTCTGTCTCACTTCAATTACTTCTTCATTTTTGAACCCATTAGGTACAGTACAACATCATATGACACAAATACAGATAATAAAACAGAATTAGAGTTGAGAAAAAACATATTTTGACCTCCCCTCCCAATCCCATTCAACGAAAAGGGGATTGAGGAAAGAAATATTTCTACCCTTGGAGTGAGAATGTGAGTGATGCGTGTACAAACAAATACATAAAAATTCATGGAACATTTTCGAAATTTCAGTCTTACTTTTCTACCGTATAAAACAAAAGAGGCCAACTTACTTAGGTTGGTGTGCGTGAGGCGTCATACAAATTATGTTTTGTGTGCGTGTATATGGATAGGGTTAAGGGGCCAGTACTGGTTGCAATTTTTTTCTACGCTTTCGTAGCTTCGACTGTCAATCTTGACATATGTTATGTCTAAAGAGAAAATTGTTTAGTTCGATGGTTAGAAGCACCTTCCAAAGTATGAAACGCATTTTAGTTTGCACCCTGTATTCTAGGGTCAAATTGAAACAGAATCACTGAAGTGTCAGCTAGAATTCCCGACTAACTTTTGACTACAAAGAGAAATTCTTCAGACATTTTATCGACATTTTATCAAATTTCTAGACACTTATCTAGGGACCTGAAAGTTTGTTATTACTAAGTGATTTCGAAGAGTGGTCATTTATTTAGAACCTAGAATTTAGTGCGAACAAAACTTTTGTTCAGGCGTTGCTAAAAAGAAAATGAGCTGATGGAAAACTTCTATCGGATAAAATGATTTTCTTTTAGGTTAATAAGAGTACTGAAATGAATTACTATTTTTGAATTTCACACTTTTAAATTAGTATAGAAATTATGCATTAGACATTAGACTCTATAGTTCTATACTATTATAAAATTGTAACAGGAAGTTTGTCTGTACATTGAAGACATTAACAAAAAAAATGTTACGATATGGTTTTTAGGTGTCCCTGATTCCATTTCACCAATTTTTGGATTTTTTGTCTGTCTGTTTGTTTGTGTGTTTGTTTGTTGACATTTTGGTATAGAAATTTGAATGAGTTTGTTTCTAAATAAAATAGCAATGCTAATGCTGAAAATGAAATGCTGTGTTTTTTTAACCAATTCAATATTTTTATTTGCATGGTCAATTATAACTATTTCATAAACTGTTTTTTTGTTAAATATACTTAACCAACAATATAAGAGTTCGTCCATCTAATGGTTGTCTGGAAGAAATCGCTTTTAGTGATAAGACCGCCATTTGTACCCTTACGTTCTTTTTATTCGTTTTTGTTACTGTATATTTTGGTGTGCAAATAAAGAATATTTATGTTATGTTATGTTAATATAAGTTATAAATAAGAAAAAGTTTTGCTTTTTATAACCAAACATTTTTTTTTTATGACCGATCGTAATGTTGTCCGCAAAACTTTAATAAAGGTACGAAGCCCTATCTCGCACGTCAGTCAGACATGCTTAGATGTTTTACTATAATTATTTATCACGAGCGTTAACCCGCGACTTCGTCCGCACAAATTATATACCAGATTTTAAGTCAGATCATAAGCTATCAAACAAAAATTGTTTCATTAAAATCGGTTCAGTAGTTTTTGCGTGATACTCGTTCAAACAAACAAACACCCAAACAAACACCCAAACAAACAGACAGACAAAAAATCCAAAAATTGGTGAAATGGAATCAGGGACACCTAAAAACCATATCGTAACTTTTTTTTTGTTAATATCTTCAATGTACAGACAAACTTCCTGTTACAGTTTTATAATAGTACGAGCGTTAACCCGCGACTTCGTCCGCAAAAATTATATTCCAGATTTTAAGTCAGATCATAAGCTATCAAACAAAAAAAGTTTCATCAAAATCGGTTCAGTAGTTTTTGCGTGATACTCGTTCAAACAAACAAACACCCAAACAAACAGACAGACAAAAAATCCAAAAATTGGTGAAATGGAATCAGGGACACCTAAAAACCATATCGTAACTTTTTTTTTGTTAATATCTCCAATGTACAGACAAACTTCCGTTTACAGTTTTATAATAGTATAGATTATGTTAGAAACTAGATATAACCAGAACTAAAACACCCATGTGATGAACAAATCGTGTATTGGTTAATATTTAAACATCATACTTGTAAGTGCCAAACAAACTTTGTAGAATGTATATCGAAGCATCGTGTAGAGTAGAGGTTCTCAAACTTTACAAAGCGGCCACGTCCTGTAGGCCTACCAATATACATCTATACTATTATAAAACTGTAACGGGAAGTTTGTCTGTACATTGAAGATATTAACAAAAAAAAGTTACGATACGGTTTTTAGGTGTCCCTGATTCCATTTCACCAATTTTTGTATTTTTTGTCTGTCTGTTTGTTTGTTTGGGTGTTTGTTTGTTTGTTTGTTTGAACGAGTATCACGCAAAAACTACTGAACCGATTTTGATGAAACTTTTTTTGTTTGATAGCTTATGATCTGACTTAAAATCTGGTATATAATTTGTGCGGACGAAGTCGCGGGTTAACGCTCGTATTAATCTATGGGCCTACCATGAGTTGACACTGTAGTATACTACTGTAGTTACGTTGCGCAACGTTTTTATGTCAAAATCAGTTCTCAAAGTTATCACTAGGAGCGCTGTTCGAAATTCGATACGAAAAAAAGGGAGTATAACTACTGTAGGTTAGTGCAAACTCATGGTGTGAGATAAGGACTTGGAAACTTGCTCATTACCTGTCAAAAAGGACAGAGTTTATGAACTGCTAGTGCGATTTTTGCATGTTCTGAAATATGCTATGTTTAAAATACATATCTCTATTTGTCTATTTTTCATAATAACACCTACTGACATTAGGGACCTCCCCTCCAAAAGCATAACACGGTTCATGAAGTCCGTGGGCCTAGGAAATGACCTTTAGGTCTAGGGTGACAGCTAGAATAGATCTATCTAGGTCGCAGTAGCTATTTGGTCATTGACCAAGCCCTTATAACCAAATAATAATTGTCTATTTTTATTGAATTAAATAATTCGAGTGTATTTTTAAACTTGATTACCTATACGAGAAATATTCAAGGGGCCCGGTAAAAATGAAACAGTTTGGGAACCTTTGCTGTATAGGATAACTCCTAATATAGAAGTTAAGATCCCGTAAACTTTATCGTTCAAATAATCATAGTTTCAGACGCGCAATTTCCGTCAATGATATCCCCCAAATTGTATGTCATCTCTGCCAATATCTTCACCTTTAGTACAGCACTTAAGTTTAAGCTTCAAAACCATTTGATATATTTTTTAATTTATTTAACACTTTATAGTACACATAACATTACAGAAAAAAGAATTAAAGTAGATATGTTTTTTTGTTATTAATTTATGGCGCAATGTAATTCGTCTAAAATATTTTTTTTATTAGCCAATTGCATGTTACTGCTGGGCAAAGGTCTCCTTTTTACTCTTCCAGTCGTCCTGTTTGGGCAACCTCTGGCCACTGGTTATCTTTAACCTGGTCATCCCACCAACTCTTGCTGGGACGACCTGGACGTCGGCGACCTTCTTCAGAGATCCAGCCTGTGATCGTTTTTTGCCCATCTTCCGGATGCATTATGAAAATATGACCGGCCCACTTCTATTTAAGTTAGACACTTAAAACTTACGAAGTGTGAAGATGTTTTTAGAAATTGTCGTATGAATTCAAAACCTAAACGCTTCCAAAGTTTGAACTGTAATAAACAGTAGATAACTATGTAATTTACGATGGTTGAAAAGAAAGTAAATTAAAACTTATTTCGAGCTTTCAATCGGGAAAAATTTACAAGACATGCATATGACAATGGATTTAGGATGCTGTTGGGACTGTCTCGATTTTGTGGAGCCTCAGAAATATTTTCACAGGTAGATAATTCGCAAAAAAACAGCATCTCTCTCATCATCGATATGATGATGAGAGAGATGCTGTTTTTTTGCGAATGGCATTTTTTATCTTCTTGCTTGGATCCGGGGAGGTCTAAATTTCAAGGTCAAGGTGTTTTAGCCAGTCTTCCGCTGCCGGGGTTAATCTATGGAGTTCCTTAATTCCACCGAGGAAACGGCACAAGGTGCATTCATTTACCACATGGGCGAGGGTTTGGTCAGGTGCCCCGCAGCATCTCTCTGTTACGCCGGGTCCGGGCTAGAGGCAATAGCATCCTGATCCTGAAGGTCGTTTGCTGAACGAAACGAGTGTTCACTACTATGGCACTAGTTCCGTTTTTGTAAACGTAATTGTAATTGTAATATTTAAATTTTTACATTAAATGTTCAAAGTTCAAATGTTCAAACTTTGAACATTTAATGTAAAAATTTAAATTTTAATAAAATTACTAATACATAATTTGTTCTTTTTATTTCATGATGGTTTCTGAAATTTTTACATTAAATGTTTAAAGTTCAAATGTTCAAACTTTGAACATTTAATGTAAAAATTTAAATTTTAATAAAATTACTAATACATAATTTGTTCTTTTTATTTCATGATGGTTTCTGAAATTTTTACATTAAATGTTCAAAGTTCAAATGTTCAAACTTTGAATATTTAATGTAAAAATTTAAATTTTAATAAAATTACTAATACATAATTTGTTCTTTTTATTTCATGATGGTTTCTGAAATTACTAACAAAAACCTAAACAAAATGAGCAAAAATTTTCCCTTAAGTAAATTTACCATAAATTTGCACCTTTCGACAAAGGATTACGTACAAAAAACTAGCCATTTATGACAAACAAATAAATCATTTTGAATAAGGCTAATTTAATGAAATTGCACCTTGATGTGAAAAAACGACCCTAAAACCAAAACTAAAAGTCAAACAGTAACGTGTTGTACCTCATTTGAATCAGCATTAAATCAGCAAGTTTTTTTAATACAGGGTCACTTTTCCGTAATACATTTTTTTTTTCACAGGGTGCTCTTAAATTGAGAAGTTATTTTTTGTAACGCTTCAAAATTTACAGAAAAAAAATCATTGCTCGTTAAATTTGGTACCAAGAGCTGCAACACAATTTTTGTAGTGTTGATACATTGTCGAGTCATAATACAACACCTTTTGTTTCATTGTTTTTAATCAATTTAATTATTTTTTCATTCAATTGTAAAAAAAAATCGGTAGTTTTATTGAAAAACACAAAAATATTCATAACTTTTCATGCAATGAGTTTATGGCCATGCTGTAGAAAGATTTTTTGTAGGAAATTATCTCCTTTATCTCCCCGTTTCATTTGATCCACGACTTTTTGACCACCCTGTATATTATATCGATAACTTACATTAGAGCACAATGCCTAATTCGTTTTTGTCTCTTTCAGTGACATGAAATAATACACCATAATACACTATTGGTGTTTTGTGGTGACCATGGTGACATCAACTTAAATAAATTTACAAAAATCTAAATCAATGCATAATCTCAATTTTTCACTTTGTTGTGCTGGACTTACCAATACTTTTACAGACAAACATGCATACATACATAAGCTTAATGCCATTCGGGGTGGTCAGAAGCTACTATCTTTATTAAGGACTAGCGTTAACGCGCAACTTTGTCCGCACAAATTATATACCAAATTTTAAGTCAGATCATAAGCTATCAAACAAAAAAAGATTCATCAAAATCGGTATAGTAGTTTTTGCGTGATGCTCGTTCAAACAAACAAACAAACAGACACACAAAAAATAAAAAAATTGGTGATATGGAATCAGGGACACCTAAAAACGATATTGTAACTTTTTTTTTGTTAATATCTTCAATGTACAGACATACTTCTGATACAGTTTTATAATAGTTTATTAGCTGATAACATATTCAAAGTCTCAGGACAGAGCGTAATTTTTTTTTTGTTAAACATTAATTGATAAAATGAGTAGGTATCGATGTAATGTTCCCAACCCTAGCCGGTGTCAAATGGTTGGAATTATGATAAAAGCCCGTTCATTACGATGTCTGAATATAATCAGAACTTGACGTTTTTTCGTTACAAAATTAAGTTCTGTTTTTTTTTGCGATTTCGATATTAGCCCTTTAATTAAAGTTGTTCAGTTTGATGGTCTGATAATGCCATTACACAACCAACAACATAATAAGTAAGACCCACAATCTGTTCCGTAAGTCGATTTTCATTCATCCTTTCGATATGTCCAAAGCATCGAAGCATTTCTCTTCTCTAGATCGATCTCTAGATTTTGGTACCTATACAGACATGGCTAAATAGCGAGTCTATACTAGGCACTAAAGGCAATGGAGAGGGCTCAGCTCGGAGTTTCCATGCAAGATTGAATCAGAAATGAAGAGATCCGCAGAAGAACTAGAGTGGCTGATATAGCCCAAAGTATTGTTCAACTAAAGTGGCAGTGGGCGGGGCACATTGCTCGCAGAACCGATGACCGATGGTGCCGAAGAGTTCTCGAGTAGCAACCGCGTACAGGAAAGCGCAGCGTGGGTAGGCCTCCCACAAGGTGGACCGACGACCTGGTGAAGGCGGCGGGAACCCGTTGGATGAGAGCAGCGCAGGACCGGTCCTTTCGGAGATTTGGGAGGCCTATCTTCAGAAGTGGACGTCCATCGGCTGAGATGGTGATGATGATGATGACTAGGCACTAGCTCCTGTGCATAAAACAACTCCCGATGAGTAAATTTAAAAGACCACTGCGTGAGTGGCTGCTTCAAAACACGTTCTACTCGATTGATGAATTTTTAAAATATGATTTGCGCTTCTAATTGGTTATTATTGAAGCAGTAGCAATTTACAATAAACATAATTTGACATTATTGTATGACATCTAAAAATGAGATTATTTTGTATAATATTGGTTGACGAATTTTCATAATATTAGTGACATTATATAGTTGACATTGTATAAATATTTTCACATTATATGGTTGACATTGCATCCTAATTTAATTGTTTAAATTCAAATCAAATTATCGATTGTACAATAATTATTTGCATGCTATTTAAAATGGCTAGATAGGCATGATCTTAATGTATTGTTAATTGATATATTATAGCTAATGTAAAATTTACCCTATTTGAGGCAAATAACATGATTAGGAGCTAGGATTTTCAATGTTTTGTTCTTATTGAGATATTTTATTGAACAAATTTTGTTTTATTTCATTTATACTACCGCTCACAGCTCTGATGGAAAGCCAGCCCTCAGAAAGTTCCAAGAAACTTTATAATTCAATCAAATTACAAATGTTTAGAGAAAATTCCTGGAGATCTTCTAGTATTTTATTCTTTTGTATTTTAGTTATAATATAAGTAAGTACTCTGAAACCATTTCAATTTGAATTTATGTATTCTGAATTTCTGAGTAAGGTCTTGGGTTGCCTTTTATAATTATATTTCAACTTTAGGTGTATGTATTTCATTTGTTTTTATATATTTTTAGTAATACCTTCTTAATAAATACATAAATAATGCTCACAGGCACATACATTGTAATGATCCCAAGCAAGCACTATAGGCTGTTTATTATGGAAACCATACAACGTCACAAACAAATAAACATCCATGACCGAACCGGGATTCGAACCCAGGACCGCCTGGTTTGGCAGTCCGGCGTGGTAACCATTACACCAACCGGGTCGTCGTTAATATGCTGACACTTTTTTAAATCAGACCAAAAAAATCTGCTGTCCCAGTCCCATACATTTGGCTCGAGTTTAAGGTTTGCAGTTTTGTATGGACCTGCTGATTTTTTTTTCGCGATTTCGATGTTGGCCCCGTAGAGCAAGTTGTTCAGTTTGCTCTGATCATCCCCTAAACAAGTGTCAGCATATTAAGAAGGTCCCTAAATTCATGTATTCTATATCGTTGTCTAGTCATCATAATAAAAGTCCAAGCTAGATTCAGGTACTTTCCATATTGACTAGATAACTTGAATCATTCGCGAAATGGTTACCGATTCGTGAAATTCCTAATTCGTTAAAGGCCCAATTCGTGAAATGCCTTATTCGTTAAAGACCCAATTCGCGAAATGGCCAATTCCGAAAATGCCTAATTCGCGAAATGGCTAACTTTGAAAATTTTTCTTCCATTTTTTTATTTATGATATCATAGGATTGTGATTGATTTTGTGTGACAATGACCAAGATATTTATTTATATTTATTTCTAACTATATAAATTATGTACCAATAATAGTACTAAGTTGATTATACCTTGCATTGCAGTATGATGTATGAAGGTAATTAGTGAGAATACATAATATATTCACGCCTGTTTCCTACTGAGGTAGGCAGAGACAATATGTAGAAGGATTATTTTATGGATTTATAGAGAATCGAAATAAAGAGAAATTGGTGTGTCGATAATGATTAAAAAACACAAATTCTAACATTAAAATATAATATCCCTTAGTCGATTTCGACACACACTTATGCCCAGGACACCTAAATAAAAATATGCTACAATTAATATGAATACACACCTGGGTTATTTGCATAAAATACATATTCTATTTGCTCTAAAAAGGAGAACGGTCGTGATTATAAGTACGCAAGCATGTAATTTCGTTTACTTTTGTATGTTTTGGTCCGCAACAAAGAAAATAATGATATGCAATGTAACCAATACGATATGTAACATTGAAAATTTTCCGCCAGCAAAATGAATATGTACAAAGCAAATTACAACCTTATTTTTAACAACGCAATTCCTTTAATTCCCGTATCAAATATTTATAATAATCCAAAACGGAAATATTCCTCTTTCCGGTATGAAATATGGATGTTGCTAAGCCATTATACTTCCGGTCGAAATTTGAGTTCCGTAATAATATGAAATTGAATTGTACAACCCTTTCTGGGGATTAGCTTAGTGAATGTTTTTTGGCTGCTGTAAAACCACAGAGTAAAAAGGTAAGCTTTTTTGTAAAACTGTCAACGTAACAGCCACCCTAGAGCCGAAAAGTATTGTACGGGTCGATGGCGAGAGACCAGACGGGATGTCTCTCGTCCCCTGGGATATGGGTCGAGTGCTGGTGTGGGATGCCACCCGTGTGGACACTCTGACCTCGTCCCATCAACGGGGAACGAGCAAAAGAGTTGGCTCGTAGCATTCGGTGTAAAAACCCTTTGACCGTGGGGTCCCGGCACTCAGGTGCTTTTTAAAGATCTTGCAAAGCGCCTGGTAGACTCGACCGGGGATCCAAGGGCTGGCGCTTTCCTCGCTTAACGGATCAGTTTAGCCGTTCAGCGAGGAAACGCTGCCAACATCTTGGCTACCCTTCCGCGCGGTCCATACCTGCACCACATTTTAGGTTAAGTTAGTTTTATGTTCTTAACATTTTCATTTATTTTTAATGTACTTACCTACCTTTATTTTAAATATATTACTTATAGTTCAATATTGTTGGTACCTAACTCGTTTATCATCTATATCCGTAGAGTTAGAAATAGAACGCCACAATTCAAGTAAATGAATCAAATTGTCTGAATACGGTTAAACACGGTCCTTCAGACCATCAAACAGAACAACTTTCATTAAGAAGCCGACACCGAAATCGCGAAAAAAACAGCTGCTCCATAGAAAATATCAATGGCTTCTCGACAAAAATGTATTATTAAACCGATGTTGACCCCATAGTGACAGTGAAAATGTTAAATCAAATTAAAGATTGAAAAATTAAGTCTCGAACTGGACTTGAACCCGAAATCTTCCAAAACAGGGAATTGCTTTCCAATTTAGCTACCGAGCCCATTATCTAGAGAACTCTTTCTCTCCAACCTCTCTTCTCCAACATGAAAATATTGTTCCCATAGTGGAAGTTGTTCAGTTTGACGGTCTGAAGCATCCCGTTCTGGCCTCAAAACGACCCAATTTTCACGGTGTTTTTATGATTCAATTCGTTGTTGGTTCTAAGATCGGCTCGCTCGCTAGACTTCATTTTCTGGTTGCCCTGTTGATAGTGGTTTAGAAGAGTAACAATGCCGGACAAAAAACAGCAAAGTAAACATTGAAATTGACTTTCTGTTTGATTTTATGCTGTGGCAGATTATTTTGTAGGAAAAGTGAAGTGGGCCTAATTAACATAAAAACTGACTGCCCGTTATAATTGTTATTTTAACTGAGTAGCGTCGAAGAAGGTACCTCATTAAATAGCTCACCTTTTTCAGTTTTTCTCTTTGATGTTTAAAGAAGCTTCTTTTGAAATGAACCTTAAATTTCTCAAAAGTCATCTACTGCTTGGTTCTCTGGGTGCGCCTTAAGGTGCGGCCCGATTTGGCAAACATTGCTTGCTTTGACCGCTACATTTTAAAAAAGACAGATCAAATCTGGCAACGTATGCAGAAATCAGGGCCTTCGAATCGGCGGTGTAATCTATAGTACATATAAGTACAGGGTGTAACGAAACACTGTGGTAATATTTAAATGGGTGTTATAGACCATCAAACTGAACAACTTGCATTATGGAGTCAAAGTCGAAAAAAACAACAGTTTCATACAAAACCATTTCATACAAAACAAACTATACATATAGGGTGTAAGTGAAAGTTGTTCAGTTTGATGGTCTGAGTTCATCGTTTCAGTATTTGCTAGGCTGTCAATTACACCCTGTATAGGGTCCTTCTTAATATGCTGACCCTTTTTAAGGGGATGATCAAACTGTCAAACTGAACAACTTTCTCTATGGCACCAACATCGAAATCGCGAAAAAAACAATAGGTGTTCCATAAAAAACTGCAAACCAACTTGAGCCAAATGTATGGGACAGTTTTTTTTATCGCGATTTCGACATTGGTCCCGTAGAGAAAGTTGTTCAGTTTGATGGTCTAATCATCCCATTAAAAATATGTCATCATTTTAAGAAAGACCCTGTATGAGACTGGGAAAGCCTATTTGTTTTAAATTTCTAGACTAGACATCGATATAGAATACATATTATATAGATGTTTGTATCTATATAATATGTATTCTATATATCCATGACTCGGGTACAAATATTCATATTCATCATATAAATATTTGTCCCTTACGGGATTCGAATCCGTGTCCCTGGCACAGCAGGCAGGTTCACTACAGACGCAAAATCTGGCCGTATTATATTGCTGTTGGTTTTCCAATAAAATAAAAATAAATAAATAAATACGAAGTACTCTAAGATGAGAAGGAGAACCACAGGGCTATACAAAAGTATGATAATATTTAGTAATGTTTTAAACATTACAAAAGACAATTTTATTATTTTTAATATTTTTATAAATTAATATTAATAGAACAAGAAAAAACAAAACAAACAGAAAAAAGAAAAACACCTAGGCTACTTAAAGGTAAAAAATGTCCTCTAAAGCCCCTACTCGGGGCAGAGTGCCTAGGAAGCTGGCAGCGTTGCCTCTTTGGATTGCAAGGCTGATCCTTTGCGCAAAATAGCTGCCAGCCCTCCTGTCACCTGTAGCCTCGAATAGGCGCTTTGAGAGGCATTTAAGGAACATTTTCCCCTCAGGACCCCAGCAATCTAGGGTCTCCACGGCGAAGGGCAGGAAAATATAGCTGTCACCCAATCCCTGGTAGATCCTTTTTTTTCTGATTCCGCTAAAGACAAAAGAGACAAAGACAATACTTATAATAATAATTCATAGAAGCATTGTAGTACCATTCCATTTATTTTCTTAGAAAATAATGCTCCTTTATTTTCATTGGATAAAGAAAATAAAGTAACGTTTAATGGTAGTTCGATTAATTAATAATACATGAAACGTTTTGACCTATTTCTCTGGTACCTACTACGCCATTTTGTAGCGAAGTTTTGTTATACTAAGGGTTTCAATGTCGATTGTATAAATTGTTTTAATTTATTTTTATTGATTCAACGTCATCTATATACTATACTATTATAAAACTAGCAAAACGTTTGTCTGTACATTGAAGATATTAACAAAAAAAAAGTTACGATATGGTTTTTAGGTGTCCCTGATTCCATTTCACCAATTTTTGGATTTTTTGTCTGTCTGTTTGTTTGTTTGAACGAGTATCACGCAAAAACTATTGAACCGATTTTGATGAAACTTTTTTTGTTTGATAGCTTATGATCTGACTTAAAATCTGGTATATAATTTGTGCGGACGAAGTCGCGGGTTAACGCTCGTATAATAATAAGAGAGATGAATGGAAGAGGATGACATAATTGCATATAATAATTAAATCCTTTAGGCACACTCCAGAATTAAAAGGAGACATGTGTATCCACTTTCAAGGAAAGTCATTACGGTTTAGGAAAGTAAGAAACAGAATCGAAATATATTGCAAAATGTCGAGCTCGCTTTGCTCGCAAATTTTTTTTCGTTTTGTCTTTCGTTCTGAAACTGAGTTCTTGCTACAACCGAACCATTATCCTGGGAAACATAGACTCGCTTCGCTCTTGTTTTTCATGCACAAACCGATTCGATTTCAGCATGATCTCCACAAACAAAAAATCTTATGTAGTAAAATCATGAGTTAGCTTCGCTTGCTTCAGTTTTTGTTTCATACAAGAATCGCCTCGATTTCAGAGGGCGCTGGAAATCGAGTTACAATGTAGCGTTTCGAGCTCCCTTTGCTCGATCCATGTTTTTGACCTAGTCTTTACAACTAAAAAAGAAAACGAGCAACTTTTTATCTTCTTCGGATTCCTCTCCATCACTGGAGGCTTTACATATCTCTGTCAAACGAAACAGCTCTTCGAGCCTGGCGATGTCTGTACACTCTTTCAGGTTCGCGTGTGACATTCGTGCCCAACCGACGCTTTTCTTTTATTTTGCCCATTATTATAGTCTGGAGCAGTTAGAATCACTTATTTTTAAAGCTATGACCAGGGTACGCGACTTTCCTCCTTTTAATAGTTTGCAAAAGCTCCCGAGACTTTCTGATTCGTCGTACAACTTCTAATTTTACATAAGGTATATTATCATCATACAATATGCGCCTTATATCATCACAGTTTAAAGGCGAGAATGAATCGAGAACCATTATTACCATCCCTAAACTTAGAAGGGTCAAAGTATATTCCCAGGCAGCAGTTACGATTATTAATATGTAACTCAAGTTGCGTTGATTTAGCGATAAGATAGATTGTTATTGTGGAGCGGTACAATTTAAATAAATTATTTGGAGTTATATTATTGGTGGGGTTTAATTGGTTGTTTGGGAGGCTTGCGTGGATATTTAGTCTGTGGAATAGTAGAGTGTCGATTGTACGTTGTTGAGAGGTGTGGACTTTTAGTCTTGAGCGTGACGAAAATGGTAGATCTTCTAGCATAGCATATGCTCAACACTATATTCCCCTAGGGGTAGTCAGAGATATTCTGAAACCTCAGAACATCCACGTTTCACTAGTACCGACACTCTGTCAGTGTGACGGGGAGTGAGCCCGTCGCCACTTGTAATGGACAGTGGGCACAATACATGCCTCTAAATTAAAGCATGCAGGTTCTAGGTCTTCTAGGTTTTAGCAAATTACCGGCTGTCAAATAATTTTTCTATCTAATTGATTTGAGCCATTTTGCCGTCGTACGTTGCAATAGGTGCTTACGAGTGGCTATAAGGTAATTAAATTAACGTATTCTAAACTATATTTTCTTTATTCATCTTGACACTGCCATCCAAGGTATTATGGTTGTCGAGGAAAATAACACATGTTTTTCAACATAATAATACTATTATTCGAGTAATTTCCTTGCGTGTGGGGAACCTACACTTTTTTCCTCAAACAAAATGAATTAAGGTCGAGTCACGTTTGCGTAATAAGGGTTCTGTTCTGTATTCTTATAATTGACTGTCCGATAGCTCAGTCAGTATTGAACCTGCGCTTGCTGTGCCGAGGGTGATCGGTTCGGATCCCGTACGGGGGCAAATATTTGTATAGTAAATACCTACGAATATTATATAGTACCCAAGTCATGGATGTATTAATTTCTTCAGGATCTTTTATAATGATACTGATGGTTTTTAATTGAAATGATCAGACGTTCAAACTGAACAACTTTCTACCTATATGGGACCACCGTATACAGGGTGAAATTGATATCATTAGCATCCTTTTAAACTAAGAGTCTACCCATCAAACTGAACAACTTTTTCTACGGGAGCAAACCGATCGGAGCAACAACAAAATCAGCTGTTCCGTACTAAACTGCACCCGGTGCCGCTGCCTACTCGACTCAAATGTATGCAACAGCAGATTTTTTTTTTGCTCCAATAGGTTTGCTCCCTTAGTAAAAGTTGTTCAGTTTGATTTTCACCCTGTAGAGTCCTTCTTAAAATGCTGATAGTTTTTTAAGACGACAACTTTCTCGAGAAAGTTGTTCAGTTTGATGGTCTGACCATCCCCTTAAAACCCGTCAGCATATTTAGTTGGACCCTTCAGAAATCGCAAAAAAAAATCTGCAGTTAAACTATAAAATGATTATCTTTTTGACCAAAATGTATGAAAACGAACAGATTTTTTCTCGCGATTTCGATATTGGTTCCATAGAGAAAGTTGTTCAGTTTGATGGTCTGATTATGATCATCCTCTTAAAAACTGCCAGCATAATAAAAAAGACCCTTATAATACTTTTTTAAAGTCCACGCAGACGACTTCACGGGCAAAAGCTAGTTAACTGAAAACTTATGTTTTTTAATAGTTTATCAACTCTAATAGTAAGAGTTTACGTTTCTTTCAAGGAACCCCAAAAAACATGGAAGCGGCTAATACGATAAGCTCCGCGAAACCCTTAGCAAGTCGTTCAAAGAAAATATTATAATCCACGCCGTGGGGGGGTTGCAGAGCGCGGGGAAGGGGGCACGTGACATGTGTTGTAAACAACTTCCCAAGTTGTCATAACTGTTTACACGCCTGCTGGAGGATAGAGAATGTAAGGATATCTCCGAGAAGTATTAGAAATAGCATGAGGACATGACATGGTGACAATTTATTTGAGTCATATCCTTAGACTCTAAGCTAGAGTATGTAGTATGCATCCCTAGTCGTAAGCTCTGGTCGGATACACCAGGACTGAAGAATGCAAAAGAACTTGTGACCGGCGGGTTCTCAAACAGACGTACCTCAGATGCCATCAATTCAAATCGCACTCTTGGTACGAGCCTTAATAGGACATCACAGAATGGGGCTTGTAGATTCACCCACTTGCAGATTTTTTGTGAACTGGAGGAAACGTCCATACACCTTCTCTACGAATGCGAAGTGCTCAGTCACAGCAGGAGTCGCCATCTAGGTGGGTACGTGGTAACACCTACTGATATTAGAGACCTCCCTCCAAAAGCATAACACAGTTCATAAAGTCTGTGGGCTTAGGAAATGACTTTTAGGTCAGGGGTGACAGCTACAATAGATCTGTTCAGGTCGCGGTAGCTATTGGTCATTTACCAAGCCCTTACAACCAAATAATGATAAAATAAAGTATGTATAAATAACAATAAATTGTTTATACCAACTCTAAAGCCATATGATATATCACACCGCATCACCGGTCGTTATGGCGATCCTTGGGGGAAGGCTATGTCCAGCAGTGGACATCCATCAGCTGAGATGGTGGTGGGTGATATATCACACAAGCGATTTTTGCGCTACTGCACCGAAACGGCGTCCTAACTGCATCGCCGTAACGTCGCAACTGAATCGTGATTACTGAACGTTATTACCGCGATTCCGCCGCGACATTGATTGATCTGAGTAATATCGCGGCGATATCGTGGTGGAATCACGGCGATATCGCGATAATGTAGTTCCGATAACGCCTATGGTCATAAATTTTTATTTCACTGTTTTCTTGTCTGAGTATGAAACCCGAAAACGCTCATAGAATAAGTTCGCAAAGTTCCTTGTTGAACTAAATAATCACCCTATACGTAACTGTATGCGCATGTAAGTATGTTAGCCCAGTCATTTTAAGGAGTTTTGTTAGGCGGGGTAGGGAGTAATTACTAATTGGACTTTTAAACTGTAACCGGAACCAATAAGTGACAAAAGGACTATCTTAAAGCATATTAAAAAAAAATCGCTACGCAACATAGAAATCAAAATTATGTGTCCCAGAAGGATTTTAAATTAATAATATTAATACCAATGCACTCATTTGACTCATATTTTTGAGCAATAAAATAGGCAATGAAATTTAAAAAATGATGTATTTATTACAAAATACGAATGTATTTTTCAAAACCTTCTAAGTAGACAAAAATATGCACACCATATTTTTACTATGTTTAGTATGGTAGAGCCTTAAATATGTGCAAAAACAAATTTACCATCAGGTTTTTTAGAACGAGATAATACCTAAATTTTAAAATTGGAACTGTTGATGACGTGATTTTTTTTTAATTTTGGTACATATCTAGGCTCAAATTGGCTCTTCAATATTATACCGAAAAAAAAATTCAATTACTAATTAGTCCCGGCTCAAACCGTAAATTGACTGGGCTATGTAACTAAACTTATGCGTCGAGAAACTAATTTGGAGTCATGTTGAACATTTGTCAAATTGTCCGGGACGAAAGTTTACAGCGCTATTCATTTAACAACGCAAGCAATTACACCCTTAAGAGTCCTTTTACCGTTCAGTGACGCCCTCATCATCAGCCTATATGCGTCCCACAAAAGCCTACCCTCAGGAAGGGCGCTGGTCCACCACGCGTGCCCAATGCGGATTGGTACACTTCACATAGGTACGCATTAGAATTTTCTTTCAGTGTATGCACCTGCATACGGTAATACCGACTACTCTCAAACGGTGAAGGAAAACATCGTGAGGAAAACCTTTTCCTCACGATGTTTTCCTTCACCTCTGCCCAGACACTGCATAAAAGAAATTGAAATTGACAAGATGACGTCAGCACATGCAAAATCAAAGAAATGGAACCTTAAGTCTTCTTCGTAGGTAACTGTCGGGTAACAAGAGGGCGATAGAGGGGGTGAGGTAAAAAGTTGGTGGGAGGAAGGGAGTGTCCATACTGTATGTAGTAACAGATACTCTTTCTTATACTGTGGTAGTAGGTACGTTAATAAGATAGAAAAACTCATTGATACATGGGTACATGGCATGTAGTCCATGCGGATTCGAACCCGTGGCTTTAGATTGGGTTTCCATATATCTTTCCACAACGCGCCACCGTATTAGCTTTGTATGTTTAGACCATAGATATACAGGGTGTTACAAAAGTAAAAAAAACATTTAAAACTTATAAATGGAGTTGTTGAGACCATCAAACTGAACAACTTTCACCATGGGACTAACATCGAAATCGCGAAAAAAATGGGACAAAATTGTCTCATACATTTAGCTCGAGTAGATCTGTAGTTTAGTATGGAACATTGCAAACGCATCGCATCATGGCGAGTATGGCAAATGTCCCCATTTTGGGAAAGGCCTATGTCCAGCAGCGGACGTCTATCGGCTGATATATGATGATGACGATGATGGAACATCAGATTTTTTTTTGCTATTTCGATATTGGTTCCTTAGTGAAAGTTGTTCAGTTTGATGGACTTAACCACCCCCTTAAATGTTTATTTGTATTTTTATAAAACCCTGCATAATATTTATGGTTTAGACCTATAAAAAGTACACATACTTGGCTTGGTACAGGCTTTTGTAGTATTTGTAGTAGCACTTTGTTAATTTAGGCTTTTTTTATTGAGAAATCATAAATATTGTGATTAAGGGCGCCACTGGCACTGATTGGTAAAAGGAGCCTTAAGAGGATATGTGCAAAAAATAGGATTCTTCAAAGCGTCATATATCATGAAGTACTAACAGTAGGAGTATGATTAGCGGATATGTGTAAATTGAACATATCATTGAAGTTTTGATTAGAGCCAAAACACGATTAAGACACATTTTCTCGATAGAAAAACAAGCCAAAGTAGCCTCCGTATTTATTTATAAACGCTTGGAACTGCTAAACGGTAAATAATAGAAAACGAGACTTGATTTAAAAAAAAGAGAGATTGATATTTTACAAATTTTGGAGCAGAATTGAACTTACATAAATGGTACAATCACAATTAAATAAAGTTTGTTTTACGCTTGCGTCGTTTCAGTCGCGCGCGCCGCCCCATCTCTTTTTCTCGCATCAGGCAGTAATATAAGCTATGACACGCCCATTTCGCTTCAATTATTTTTCGACATTAGGGTAAATCTAGCCGGGGTTCTTTCTATAAATTTCTTATATATCTCCTTTCTATTGAATAATAAATAATAATAAATAAATAACGCTCACAGACACATACACTGTAATGATCCAAAGTAAGCACTATAGGTTTTTTTAATTATGGAAACCATACAACAATGGCACAAACATATGACATCCATGACCAAACCGGAATTCAAATCCAGGATCCTGGTTTGGCAGTCCAGCGTGGTAACCATTACACCAACCAGGTCGTCATTTTACACAAAAAGCAAAAAGTTTAATCCATCAATGGAATCCTTCAAATCAACCCATATAGGTACAGTTACAGGACCTATAGGGTCCGGGATGATAGAACCATCAAACTGAACAACTTTCTCTATGGTACAATTCTCTTAAAAAAACCATCAACATTTTAGAAGGATCCTGTATAGTAGACATGCAGTTAAAATGTAGTTTATAATGTTATCTAGATTCTTGAAAGTACTATTCAAATGTTATTTAATTTTTAACCGACTTCAATTTTTTATGTGTGTTCGCGGATAACTTCGTCGTTTATGAACAGATTTTGATGATTCTTTTTTTGTTGGAAAGAAGATATTCCAAGAGTGGTACCATGATAAGGAAACCAGGATCTGATGATGGCATCCCAGAAAAATCGAGAGGAATCTTTGAAAATCGTAGTGCCAGCTAGTGCGTTTGTTAATTTAAAGTACTAATATTAAATTGAACTAATGAATTGAATTCACCACTGAAAATTGTGAAGTAAACAAAATTTTACCAAAAACCGCCTTCAAAAAAACTAAAAAGTTAAAAAATCATATTGCAGCCGACATCTTTCTCATTCACATCATAAGAACATTAATTTGTTTTATAGAAGTCGGTGTCAAGCCAAGCCAAAAAAACGAATGCAAGCCCTGTCGCGAATCGTACCGGCTTGACAGCGAGTTCTATAAAACAAATTAATGTTCTTATGATGCTATTATTGTATAATAGTTTAAATCTAAATATTGTGAATGTAGGCTCTTTTGTCACCATTTTAGCCGCCCCTACGTCGGGAGAGGCTAAAATGGTACCTTTTTATTTATAGTACTAGTGTTTAATATGTGTGTTTGTTTGTATATTCGTTAGGTAGTGTTAGGTTTTTATTTCATTGTAAAATTGTTTCTTTTTGTAGAGTCTTAAGGGTTAAGGCACGATGGGGCTGACGTAACCTCAGGGTTAAAAGCTCCAAAAAAAAAACAAAAGAATAAAAAAAAAAAAATGATGCGAACGAAAATCTCGTCGGCTGCAATATTATTTTTTAACGTTTTAGTTTTATAGATTCTATGTTCAATGGATTTTACATTCAACATTAATTGTTAACACATTGTAAAAGGTTTCAAAACAGCTATATTCACAACAGAAGAACTTTCAAACCCTATAAAATTCGTAAAGTCGTGGTAAAGTCTATAAGTAGGGTTGCCACCCATAGGTACTATATTATAAAGTATCGTGCTATATTTTGGTCAATTGTACTGTACAATATTGAGAAAAGATAGTGTGGAAAATACTATGTTTTTATAGTTTATTCAACTCTCACGCAAATTACTGTTGATCGACAGATATGGATAAGGGCAGGAAGATTATAATGATGATTTTAATAAAAACCTAAACCACTTTAATAATTTAAACATAATAAAACCTCAGGAACAATAGTGTTAAATACGTTTTGAAAAATAAATGAAATGAAAACTAAAACTGTACTTTTATTTCTCCCGGATTTTCTAAAAGTACTATACAGGGTATTAGGGTAATTAGCAATTAATCAAATAATACTATATATGGTCTAACAAAATTAGGTGAAACTATTTTAAGGGGATGATCAGACCATCAAACTGAACAACTTTCTCTATGGGACCATAATCGAAATCGCGAAAAAAAAATCAGCTGTCCCATACATTTAGGTCGAGTACATTTGTATGGAACAGCTGATTTTATTTTCGCGATTTCGATAGTGATCCCATAGAGAAAGTTGTGCAGTTTGTTGGTCTGATCATCTCCTTAAAATAGTTTCAGCTAGTTTTGTTAGACATTATATATTTTCCAAAAAAAAGTGGCAACCCTAAGTCTAACCGGAAACTGCAAATCCTTTCCTCGCGCCGCACCACCACTTCTCCAACGGTTTTCTTAAGAAAATTTTCATATTACTTTAGATGCAATAACCAGGCCTCCGATATGAGAATATTCTCCAAAGAGATTTTATTACGAGAGAGGATAAACGATGGTTTTATTAGTATAGTGCCTTTACCTCGCTTTAGATGAACAACTTTAGTTATAGACGAGCGTTAACCCGCGACTTTGTCCGCACAAATTATAAACCAGATTTTAAGTCAGATCATAAGCTAACAAACAAAAAAAGTTTCAATAAAGTCGGTTCAGTAGTTTTTGCGTGATGCTCGTTCAAACAAACAAACACACAAACAAACGAACAGACAGACAAAAAATCCAAAAATAGGTGATATGGAATCAGGGACACCTAAAAAGCATATCGTAACTTTTTTTTTGTTAATATCTTCAATGTACAGACAAATTTCCTGTTACAGTTTTATAATAGTATAGATTTAAGGACGCCGACGACGACTGACTATAAGACTTTGGATGCGTAATAGTGAGTTAAAATGTTCTCAATAAAATTTTGTCACTATTTTATTAATAAACAGGGTATAAGAAAAAGTATCATTAACCTTTAAACCACATACTCTACCCATCAAACTGAACAACTTTTACTATAGGAGCAAACCTGTCAGAACAAAAAAAATCTAAACTGGAATACCTAGTACCTACTCGATTCAAACGTATGGGACAGCAGATTTTTTTTTGTTTTGACAGGGTTGCTCCCATAACAAAAGTTGTTCAGTTTGATGATATTGTACGTGTTTTAAGGTTAATGATACTTTTCCTTACACCCTGTATTCATCTTCCTGACAAATAGTAACAAAATAAATTGCACTGTTAATCTACAGAGAAACAATCCGTATAATTTGTTTCAAAATGTCATCTTCTATCGAGTCGATGGCATTCCATTCTAAATTATTCCAGCTCAGTATTTTGCCACACGGATAGCGCTACTGGCAGTGTCCAAAAGCTCCGCTCCCTTGCAGTGACACCTTCAAAGGCAGGATACAAGATAGGCCAGAGAGGTCCGACCCGTCTATGTAACCTCACTTGATCAGGTTGTCTTTACTACTGAGTTTGAACACCTCAAAATGCCACGCCTGAGCCGCTGCGCTCCTGCCCAGCTCAAATGTCATTATCTACATACATACATACATATTCTCACGCCTGTCTCTCACTGGAGTAGGCAACGGAACGCCACCTGCAACGATCCCGACATACCTCTCTAGCTACCTCCACATTCATAAGTCCTTTCATGCATGCTCGTCGGTTTCGGGTAGATCTCACCTGGCCCTTTTTAAGCACGTCACCAATTTGGTTTATATTCATATTTGGTCATTATCTCGCTCCAAATAATCTATAATAAAAACCTAAACTTACAAAATTGTAATAATTAAGAAGAAAAAAGGTTGCCTTCCCCATTATTGATTGTTGGATAGTATTAAGTAAGATATAGCCTGTAGAATCCTAGTGCAGGGCAAATGCCTCCTCTTACGAATGAGAGGTAGTGAGCCATACTCCACCACGCGGGCCCAGAGCAGGTTGGTGGTCAATTTACTGTCAGAGAATTTTCAATTTGTTAGATAGGTTTTATATACAATATAAACTTTAAAAGATCTAAGTCTATGACTTAATTATTTGCTCTGAGCGTTTTGTTTTCCTTTTGTTTTCGTTAAGCCACATTTAGGCGCGATATACGTGGGCAAATGGGCAAAAGTAATGTGACATAATTGTATATGTGACGTAAATGGAAAACACAATAATTGACCCAATTTGTCAGACACGTACGTTAGCCCAATATATACAATGTTCTTGCGTTAGCCTTCTTGGAAGAATCTTTCAAATGCGAGGAGATAATATAAGGGATGGGACACATTGACCGACTGCAAACGACGGCGGGCCAATACAAAAAACAACGATTAGTATGGGAACGTGTTCGGCGCCGTTCGCCGCGTCGGTCGACGACGGAGGACGCTGACGGCGCGTTCCATACTAAACGTACTTTGGGGGCAGGGTGAGGTTCCCTGTCTTATTTCTATGAAATAACCTATATTTTTTTTACGATTTGGATTTTGGTTCCATACTAAAAATTGTTTTGTTTAAGGGCCTATGTCGAAAAATAATTGAAGCGAAATGGGCGTGTGATAGCTTATATTACTGCCTGATGCGAGAGAAAGAGATGGGGCGGCGCGCGCGCCTGAAACGACGCAAGCGTAAAACAAACTTTATTTAATTGTGATTGTACGTACTATTTATGTAAGTTCAATTCAGCTCTAATCGAAATTTGTAAAATATCATTTTTTTTTACATCAAGTCTCGTGTTTCTATTATTCACCGTTTAGCAGTTCCAAGCGTTTATAAATAAAAACGGAGGCTACTTTGGCTTGTTTTTCTATCGAGAAAATGTGTCTTAATCGTGTTTCGGCTCTAATCAAAACTTCAATTATATGTTCAATTTACACATATCCGCTAGTCATACTCCTACTGTTAGTACTTCATGATATATGACGCTTTGAAGAATCCTATTTTGTTCACATAGCACAGAACACATTTTAACACAGAATGCGGGACAACAGCGATGCGGTGCAGTAGCACGATATAAGCAGCAGTGGCCATTCTGTATGTAGTACTATTTCATATTCTGTGCCCAAGGCTATAACACCTGAAATGATTGCCGTAGATTATGTGTCTCAAAATTATGCTTCGTAAAAGCTCCACTTTTATTGCTTCACCCGGCTAAAGTAATGTTTATACGTAGGTAATAAAGTGTAAGAATTACTTGTTACTTCTATTCTGAAAAGCTTTCACTGTTTCTGAGGAATTTTGATTACATTGTAAGCTTATGTTGAAGATTATACGAGGAGAAAGGGGAGTCCGAGATAAGTATATCTTTATTTACAGGTGAGAAGGCAGAGAGTGTCCTGACTGTATGTAATAAAATTATTATACTGTGACGACAGGGTCCATATGCTGACACTTTTTAAGGGGATGATCAGACCGTCAAATCCAACAACTTTCTCTATGGGACCAACATCGAAATAAAAAAATCTGCTGTCCCATACATTTGGCTCAAGTAGATTTGCAGTTTTGTATAGAAAAGCTGTATTTTTTTCGCGATTTTATAGGTGCCATAGATAAAGTTGTTCAAGTTGACGGTCTGATCATCCCTGAAATTGATTTTGCATATTATATCTGGCTTTTGTTTACTCGGGTGTCTTTCACCCGAATTAAACACTCTGCTTTTCATTTCGAATACGAGAAAAGTAGACACTGCTTTGAATTTTACACTCGAACTATGGGCACCCCTCACATTCGTTCGGGCGCCAAACATCTCGTGTGAAATGGGTGACTTTCATCCCTTGGTTAACAATCTACTATTACACCCCGTATACTCCGCCTTCTAATGAACCGTCTCAACCGCCGGGTCGAGACCTTTCCGAGTAGGTGGTAGTCATAGAAAATATTCAGACCACCCCAAATTAGATTACGGTAGTGACTTTTTATAATATTGTACAAAAAGAACTGCAATCACCGAAAATCTATTCTCCAAATAGTTTAAAACTACTTTCTCATTCGAACTAAAGGAATTGAAGAAATTCACACACAAAGGTTTTATTCGATGGAACCGGAGCATTTTACTAGAGGATATAAAGTGTTTCCCAAGGAAAGGAAAGGGTAAATTATATGTTTGTAAGCAATAAAATTGGTTTAGACATTGTGTAATGGGGTCTTGTGATACTGGTTTTATTTCGCTTTGTTAGAAATTAGATAGTCTCAGAAATAGCCCAGTCTTTTTACCGAGTTTTGTTAAGAGGGGTGAGTAATTAGAAATATGACATTTAAACTGTAAGCGGCACCATTTAGTGACGACGAGACTATTTGAAAACATATTTAAAAAAATTCGATACGCAATATAGACATCAAATCAAAAATGGTAGAAGAGGGGTCAATTTTATACAAAACTTTGACGCACATATGGCATCACATGTCTTGCGTCTGTGACAACGCTCACAAGTACCTATATTATTTGTTCGTTAAAATCATAGAGATCTAGAGAGATGCCAACTAACGCGCTGAGTACGAAACCTAGTGTCGCATTACCACCAGTACCACGCGATTGAAAGTATTTTGTTAGCTTGAAGGTGCTCATTATCCATTGCGGTATTTATTTTTAATTTATTTTTTTCTATTGGAAAACCAACAGCAATATAATACAGTAGTTACATGAGTATAAAGCAGAAAGCCAATAACAGGTTTTCACTGCTAGATACAGGTATAGTTGAGAAAAAACAGAAGATTAACAATTTTAAAAAACGCTCTTGAGTCAGGACACATGTCAGCCTAAAGGTAAATATAAAAAAGCATTGCAAAAACAATAAACAAAACAAAAGAAAAGACCCTAGTCTAACAATAACCTCTACACTTCATCAGCAAAGAAATCACTACTTAACAACCTCCTTGTCGACTCGAATCAGAACTCAACGTTCTATTAATCTTTAGTACTACGCGAGCATTGTAAACTATTTACACATAATATCTCGACTGACTTTCAGTCTCATAATATATTGAATCCTTACTGTCGCGAGCAATATGTTCCGTTTTTGTGCATATTGCTGCGACACTGGCCCCGCCCCCTTTTCACATCTCCCTTTAGTTTTAGTGATCTGTGGTTAAAATAGTGAGCGATCTAGTTCCTAGAAGAAGCCTAAACCTCATTGGTATTCCCTCAAGGCTGTATCTAAAGAAAATCAATTTTATTTAGCCCATAATCTGAAGCGTCGGCACCAGCGGGTAACTGGACCCGGGTAAACTCTGAATAGTGTTGTATGGTTGTAATTTTTTTATCGATACTTCTTTAGAAAGTTGAAACAATATTATCATTATTTTCCTACTTTATTCCATTAAGTATATTATTATTGTAGTAGACAGAATCAACGACGAGGAAGCCACGTCGCCTTTCGATGTGAGTCCAAAATGGTACTCCGCGTGGCAAGCGGAAATGCAGGCAGGCACAGATCTGGTCTCCGACCCTACATAGCAGCTTCCTGGTTTCCAACTGGACCGAAAACCGTGGGCTTGCCTGAATAGAATTAGAACAGGAGTTGCTCGGTGTAACTACCATCTTCACAAGTCATGTCATGTCATGGGGCATCAAAAGCTCACCCGAGTGCGACTGTGGTGCTCCGGAGCAGACTATCGAGCACATAGTGAATGAGTGCCCGGGCAGAAAATTTGACGGTGGAACCCGGGAATTAAACGAACTGACCCCGAGAGCCAAACTATGGCTTAAAACTATTGATATAAACTTGTAATTTCCGCAGGAATAGAAAGCCATACGAATAATAATAAGTAGACAGAATGTACCTTCTCTTTTAATTCATATCATAAACAGAAGATAGATGTTTCACTCTATATATTAGGTGTAAGCTTATTAAATGCGTTACATATATAAATGGGTGCTTCACTGCCAGTTGCACGTACGTTACGTAGTATATTAAATGAGACATCTATCTTCTGTCTGTGATATGATTCTTAATCCTCCATTAAATCTCATGCTGTCACTTTTTGTTTTGTTGACATAATAAAAGAGATTTAATGGAGGATCATGTGTCCAACTGGTGGTCAGACTATTAAACTATGAAACGGACCAATTTTGAAAATGCGAGAAAAGAAATCAGCTGTTTCATACATTTTTGTTGAGTAGCTATTGGCCTTTACTATGAAACAGCAGATTTTGCTAGTATAATGTGCATGTTCCGATGATTGTTTAATTAGAGTATCGCTGACTATCCTCTATGGAAGTACTGCCCTAACCGTATGTCATGGCACGAGCTGAAAACATTGAAAATACAGAATCCAGACCCACTCAACCGACCTCTACTCCTACTCTTTCACTATCCATGCTGCCCGGTTGTGGAACTCACTCCCCACCGATATTCGTGATTGTCAAACATTTGCGTCCTTCAAAAAGCAAGTGAATGAACACTATCACTCTCTAAAATAAGCCATAGTTTATGTATGTTTATTGTATCTATTGAAATTGTAAGGGAGTATAATTATTTATTTAAAGGAATAAAATAGTAAAAGCACAAATAAAACTTACCCTAAACTTAAACCATTCTAAACATTCTAAACTACAAATTTAACTAATCCTACTTAGTCGAAAAGCCCGCCCCAGGTCATACCTGGCCCGAAGGTGGCCATAATGCTGGCTGCATTTCCGCGTTGAATCGCTAATGATATGCGTTGGGCTAGGTATGACCCGGCACGAGGACCGTTACCCGCATCCCGTAAACGTTTGCCCAGGTCCTTCATAAAGGTTTTTGCTTCATGACCCCACGGGCCCGCCGTCTCCACAGCGAAGGGCACGAATAAGTAGCTCTGCTCAAAAGTTGTGTAACATTGGTGTTTACGTACTGCTGCCCTTTCCGCTGCCGACCCTGCTACTCGAATGGAACCTCTCAAGTAAGATGCAGCGTACGTACATACGCACGTTGCATCCCATAGAAGACATTTGCCCTTTTGCCACGGCACAAGGGTCAATCCGTCTGGTCTCTTCCCGTCGGTACGGCTCAAACCAGGTGGCTCAGTTGTACAGTTATTTGTTTATTTATAATTATATTTATTTATATTATATTTATATATATTTTATTACTTCCATTTAACTACAAGTATCTAGTTTTTATCATTTGTGCTGTACACATTTTGTCTGCCTCACACTTCAGAACTGTCTCTGTCTCTGGGTTTGCTGGAAGAGATCTCTTTAGAGATAAGCTCGCCCTTTGTACATGTCTACTTTAATTTTTTTTTCTGTAATGTTATGTGTACAATAAAGTGTTAAATAAATAAATAAAATAAAACTATAAAGTATCTTATAAGGATTGTGTCAAAGCAGGTTCAGGCATCCAAAATAATGCATCGATATCAAAACATGTCAGAAACCGAACGAAAAGTATACTGTTGGGATATATCAATACCGGAGCGATATTGCAACTGTTTGCAAAGGTTCGTGACCTTGTACATATCGATAGCAAAACTATCGATACTTATGCGACACTAAACCGGACCCGGGTAAATTACATTACTCCCCCGGTCATACCCGGGTTGATCTAGTAATCAGTTAGCTAAGTTTCTGGTCTAAAACCGGTGATGGATTGAAACGAGTTCTAGAAACTTATTCGTATTTGTTTTAGTCAGATTGAACAAATTGTTCTGGTTTCTTCTGATGCGGTAATTTACTGGAAATTAAACCTACACAAAGGGTGAAAATGGGACCCTATTCATAAGCCTTCGCTGTCCGTCCGTCCGTCCGTCCTACCTATATAAGGTCTAACAAAATTAGGTGAAACTATTTTAAGGGGATGATCAGACCATCAAACTGAACAACTTTCTCTATGGGACCAATATCAAAATTGTGAAAAAAAAATCTGCTGTTCCATACAAACCTACTCAACCTAAATGTATGGGACAGCAGATTTTTTTTTCGCGATTTCAATATTAGTCCCATAGAGAAAGTTGTTCAGTTTGATGGTCTGATCATCCCCTTAAAATAGTTTCACCTAATTTTGTTAGACCTTATATAGGGCTGTAACTTTTGAATCGTAATAGCTAGACAGTTGAAATTTTCACAGAATGTGCGTTATTATGGCGGATTAGCCAACAAATAATAAAAATGACAAAAGTGTGAAAAACTGCTTTTTAACAACATTTTTTTTCTCGCTCTATAGTAAAAACGGTAACACATACAGGCGTCAAACTTGGTGAGATTATAGAGCAAACTCTACACAATAAAAAAAAATTATAAAAACAGGCCAAGTGTGAGTCGATCGCTAAAGGTCCCGGAGAGAACAAAACTTTTTTGTAAGTTAATATGTAGTGTGGTTGTGAGGTACGGAACCCTCGATGCGCGAGTATCCCGACTCGCACTTGACTGGTTTTTATACACCTACTGAAAAAAAGGCATGAAAGAACTAAGTGTCGTTTTAGATAGTCATCGAAATAAAAATCTGGCCTTGACTCTGGTATTTCATTTTGGACTAGACAGTATGTTAGACAATATCCGAGATATTATAATTATTCATTATCTATTTCTTCCAATAATTCCATTAACATTTTTAAAGTCTAAAATGTTTATTTACTCTTTCGATTATAAAATGAACTGAATTTCAAGACCCCATTAAAATCGGTTTTCATGATTTTACGCAAAAACCTCTAAATATTACCGCAAGGGTTTCTACTCTTTCCCAAACGGACCCCTCCGTACTTTCATACCTAATGCAACCTAATGCGAGACCTTAATTATGTGGTTTACTTGTACTTAAAAATGATTACTTTCTTTATAGACGCGGTTAAGAAATAATACAGGGTGTAAGTGACAGCCTAGCAAATACTGAAACGGTGAACTCAGACCATCAAACTGAACTTTCACTATGGAGCCTACCTCAGGAGACGCGAAAAAAAATCTGCTGTCCCATACAAAATTGCTGTAGCTACCTGACTAAGATGTATGGGAGAACTGATTTTTTTTCCCGTTTCCTGAGGAAGGCTCCATAGTGAAAGTTGTTCAGTTTTATGGTTAGTTCACCGTTTCAGTATTTGCTAGGCTGTCACTTACACCCTGTACATAATAAAGCTGGAAGGAATATCTTCAGAAGTTTTCTATTACAAACATGCGTTGCATACTAAAATATTATTAATTATACATTGTGTGACATAACACTATCAAATATTATTGATTTTTAAACATGTTACAGCCATGTTGTGCTATTTCGAATCAAATTAAAGATTGATATATTTGTCTCGGGCGGGACTTGAACCCGCACTTTTCCAAACCGGGGAACTGCGGGGGTGCTGGCGCTCACGTCCCCTTAAGACGCAACAGATTGAAAATTTCGTTCTCTGGGTAGTGGGGTCGGTGGCTAACGCATCGAAAAGGCAACGCAAATTGGATAACGCAGTTCCCCGGTTTGGAAAAGTGCGGGTTCAAGTCCCGCCCGAGACAAATTTTTCAATTTTTAATTTGATAACACTAGTAATATTTAAAGGGGTTGTTTATACCATCGAACTGAACAACTTTTACTATAGAGCCAACACCGAGGAAATGATAAAAATAAAAAAATAAAATATCTCCTGTTTTTTTACAAAACTGCAGTATTTTTTTTTGACTTGGTCTCCGAAAGTGATAATTGGGCCATTATTTTATTCAGGGTACAATTTGGATAACATTTTATTTTCTTTTATTGTATAAATTCTATAAGTCTTTTTTTACCGTTTTATGCCCATTTTTGTTCATAATTGTTTATAGTAATCATTAAAGACATTTGCAGCGATATTTTCTTGCTACTTCTTATATTTATTGATGTGATTTCTGCAAAATAACCAAGAACTCGCATTTATTTTGGATTTGCTGCAAAATGATCTGCTACGGGAAGTTAGCTAGAACTCTTTCTAAAAAGTATCAGGAACTATAGAACTCAGCTGCATGCGAAAAGAAATCACATTTATTTTTGATCTGCTAAGTTCACATACATTGCGTTACCGTCCCTCTAAATCATATTGCGTTGCTTACACAAACAACTGACAACGTTTCAACGTTTTCCTCTCACTCAACGGTTTGCTGGAAGAAAACTCTTTTAGAGTTAAGCTCGCCTTTGTACATCACGACTTGTTGTAATTTTTTTTTTTTTTTTTTTTTTTCATAATTATGTTTTTGTGTACAACAAAGAATCTAAAACGAATCTAAACTAAGTTAGGTACCGTAATTTGCAAAAAAGTATAGTATTTTACTTTATTTCCAACGTTTATTTCTTATTCTTATTCAGTAGCTACCGATAATAGTTTTATTTTGGAATTTACAAATTTTTTTACTAAAAAAATCGCCTTTATTCCGTTGCCTTTAAAGGGGACCGGATTATAGTACCCTGAATAAAATAATGACCCAGTTATTCAATTTGATGGTCAAAGGTACACCTTGTATCATGTAAATAATTTTCAAAAATAACAAAAACAATACTTTACTTCCAGCGCAGTCGGTTAAAAAGGAAAGTAACATGAGAATAGAAGAACCGTTCGTTACTATCTGTACGCATTGAGACCATCCCATTTACGCAAAGAGGGAAAAAGCTGAGGAAACATATAGAATTCTTTTTTTTTGGCTCTCCAGCAATATGACACTTGATAGGCAAGGAGTTTATCTGTGAAGGGTATCTTTGTACATGTTTTGTAAGTTACGAGACGTCGCGGAAACGTCTACCTTCACGTAGCATCCTAAACTTACTAATGTCACACCTTGAATATTCCGTACAAACTAGCAAAACTGACCAAAAGAGAAGTTGGCACATGTCTGCTGTGTGAGAGAAAAGTGCTTACTGTCGTCTCCCTCCCGTACCTACAAGTCAAAATTCTTCTCTGTCAGCATCAGAGAAGTTGACGATGCATGATGCGTTTCGAAGCCTCTTGCGACACCCGTCTAGATTAGTGGTTACCTTTCTAGACAAAAACCTACTCTAAGAGCTCAACAAGCAATTTTTGAGCGTAAACATTGAAGAAACGATATAGTTGAGACCTCAATCTCAAAATGTTTCAAAATATTATCGCGTCGGAAGGTGTTCCATTGCAGGGAAGATGCTTCTAGAAACTCTACAACACACGTCTTTTAAACAAAACTAAATACCTACACAGTCTTGTCGAGACCTGAGATTTCGGTCATTCAGTATCTCGGCAAAATGGCGGATATAACGGTAAATAAAAATAGCAAGGACTCAATTGTGACGTCACGGCAGTGCAGTAGCGACGTCGTCGTTGCGGTGCGATTGCGGCATCGCTCAAAAATAGCTTATTTGATTATCTTTAAAGTCGCTCCCGCCCACATATTGAACCATAACAAAACGACGCCAAGAAAATTGTCAACATAAACACGTACATCCGGATTTCGCTAAAGGGATAATGTAATTTGTGGAGTTATTCTCCCTAAGGGCTCGTTAGCATCCACACTTCGCTGAGTTGGACATTTTTGTTCCTAAGATTGTAATTATTTGGGGAAGGCTTTCTCTACACTAACGAGGTTTTATGAGAGGAAAACACGGAGGAGGAGGATCGAGGTTTGTAACACCATTGGCTTTTCGGTGAAAGAAAACCTCGTGAGGACTGGAAACTTGTATACTTCAATTTCGAGGCTTGTATTATTATTTAATTTTTTTTATTTACCCACACCAGTAATGTAATGTACAACTTATGGCGTTTTATCATTTAAATTAATAAACACACTAAAAATATACAAGATTAATTAAACATCATAGGTAAGTAACAAAAAAATAAAAAAGAAATTGAAACAAAAACAAAACAAAAAAGGGCAGGGAAATGGGTAGACTGGCCTGGTAGGTGATGGGAGTTCAGCCTGCAGATGGAATGCCGATTATAGATTCGTCGGCAGACCAGACTTTATATATGGCTATAATTAAAAATAAAAATAAATGTAATAGATAGGTACAATACAATAACACATGAAACATTGTACCCACTGTCCATTATAAGTGGCGACGAGCGAGCTTCTCCGTGATATTGGATAGAGATTCGGTTCTACAAGTGAAACTTGGACGTTCTAAGTTTCCAAATTACATCTGACTACCCCTTTGGGGAATATAGTCGTAAGCATACGCTACGAGAGGAAAGAGAGGTGTACGTAAGTACATTCTTCTTCTTATCGTGTGCGCAGCAAGCCCTGGTGTCATAGTTTAAGTACACTAACATTCCTGTTTGTCCTGTAAGTTGTTAGCAAATCTTGATAAAGAGAAATTTTTGAATTTTTAAAGCAATCCTTTACAAAATATTCAATTCAATACTTTACTGCATTCATGTTGTACATAAGGTCTTAAATAACATACTTATAGAAGGAACAGCTTCAACACGAACCCTGAAAAGGGGCAGCAAAGAAAATATGTTAATAAAAATAAAAATAAAAATAAAAATAAATTCGACGCGGCGTGACGAACATTCATTCTTCCTTTGCCAACATGCACACAAACGAATGTCGCCAATTTAATTCAATTATCCCCCTCCTTTCCCCGAGAAAATCCCTCTTACTAGCCCTCTTAGGAAGAGAAATTGGAATCGATTTGAAAGTCCAAAAATCCACCTTGACCTAAGAGATTCTTATTATATTTCCCCCGAGAGAATTTTCGGGGGGAAAACTAGACTCGTTGTCGCTTATGTTTAAGTGAAGAAAAACATCGTGAGGAAACCTGCACACGCTGAAGAAGATATTCTGATGCGTGTATGAAGTCTACCAATCCGCATTGGGCACGCTTGGTGGACTGACGCCAATACACCCTCCCCGAGGGTAGGCCTGTGCCCTGCAGTGGGACGTATACAACGTGTTAATGAATTAAGGTGGTTTCAGTCCATACAAAAGTTTGACGCACAATACGCGTAGACGGAATTAATAACAGTAATATTTTATATATGGGAAAATAGTTAAGAAAATCTAGTTGCCGCGTAACAAATAACATTTGCAATTTATAATATAATTAGGAAGATATAAAGCTCTTAAAATTTTGTATAAAAAATTTCAAAGCTTTATAGCTTCGTAATTATTTTATAAATTGAGAATGTTATTTGTTACGCGGCATCTAGATTTTCTAAACTATTTTTCCATACATACAAAGTTACTTATATTAATACCGTCTACGCGTATTGTGCGTCAAGGTTTTGTATAAAATTGACCCCTCTGCAACCGCCTTAACGCATTAACTAGAAAGAAGTTTGTTTAGAATCGAGAGCAGAATCGAATTATCATGGTTTCAACATATTAAATAAAATGTTTGTAAAATTTAAATGTTACTGAACCCGATGTCAACCCACCGCACAGGCACACTTACCCTACTTACTACCAAAACAAGATTATTAAAATATATCTATGAGAACGTTAGCGGTTTCATTCATTCATTTTGCCTCAAAACTTAAAATGCGAATAATTTTAAATTTTAACTATTAAAATAATGAAATTTTGTGTTAAATCAGTTGGGGTGTATGAGGTTTTGCGCTTATTCATTATCACGTTGTATAGGCTGACAATGAAGATGACTTTTCTATCGCTGCTTTTCAGAACATCAAGAATCCAATCAAATTTAACCACATTAAAACTATATCAACTCTCAATAACACAAACAAAACTTTAATAACGAATTCACAACAGAATGAAAATAAAAAGAAATAGGTAGAGATTTCAGCGTAACGTTTCATTTCAGCTCTTCCATTGAATTGGTCGCCTGGGAGGAGCGTGTTCGCACTTTATTGCATTTGTACTTACTGTAGGTACGTGGGACTGAGTTCGCTGGAAGGATATTCCTGGAAAATATTATAGTGTGGATATTTGTATGGAAAAGATTTTCTGAATATTTGGAAATTGGCACAGGTCAAAGGGTGTTGACATGAGCGTTGGTTTCGCGATGCGGAAAGGTATATGGATACTCAATCATGAGGGTCCAGGTTCGAATTCCCCAAGGACAACACGCCATTGTACCAATGAGTTTTGCTCTCTGCCACTGCCTCCGTGGTCTAATGGTTAAGAGCTTTGGCTATCGACACGGAGGTCGTGGGTTCGATTCCCATGGGGGACACCTAGTGACTTTGTGCGTTTTTCCCCAGTTGGTTAGGATATTGCAGGCTGAATCACCTGATTATCTGAAAAGAAAAATGATTCCGTACTTCGGATGGCACTTTAAGCCGTTGGTCCCAGCTTCTATCTCTGGTGGTAGTAGTCGTTACATAAAAACCACGTCAGAGGCCGTAAGGCGGTCTGAAAAAACTCTGACATCGAGGCTCTGCCCACACGATAAGAAGAAGGTGAATGAGTTTTTATAACTTAATATGTACAGACTGCTCTCAAACGGTGAAGAAAAACATCGTGAGGAAACCTGCATACGCTGAAGAAGAAATTCTGATGTTTATCTAAAGTCTACCAATCCACGTGGTGGACTTTTTATTTCAATGGTTTTTCTTGCGAGGGTTTTTGTAGGCTTGTAACGGGATGACCAGACTTCACCAGACCAATGAACTAAACAATGGTTTCAGTCCATACAAAAGTTTGACGCACAATACGCATAGACGGAATTAATAAAAGTAATATTTTATATGGAAAAATAGTTTAGAAAATCTAGTTGCCGCGTCACAAATAACATTTACAGTTTATAATATAATTTTTATACAAAATTTTAAAAGCTTTATATCTTCTTAATTATATTATAAACTGCAAATGTTATTTGTGACGCGGCATCTAGATTTTCTAAACTATTTTTTTGATGTATACAAAGTAACATACCGTTTACGCGTATTGTGCGTCAAAGTTTTGTATAAAATTGACCCCTCTGCAATCACCTTTTAAGACTAACATTCTGAAAAACTTTCACATTGCAGCCTAGACGGAAAAAAAAGTTTGCGATTTCGTACGAAACTGCAGTAGGTACAAACTCGACTCAAAAATTGTTTTTCTCTGATTGCCATAAAATATTGTGCAGTATTCCAGACGGTAGATAGGCAGTTCAATGGAAACGACTTCGTGAGGAAAAAATAATATTATTGAAGGCGCGATAAAAATACTAATCAACCCCTTTCATATCTGGAACCTTTTTCTCCTGAAAGGTTATCTATCGTTTTATACTAGAACATTGTACGTAATAAATAATGAACCCAATATCATAGGCATGTTGACCTTGCCTTACTGGTGAACACGCTTCATACATTGACCCCCAAATTGTACCTTAATCTTACCTGTAGTTTGTTGATCGATAAAATATAAAAATACGTTGTTGGAATGTTGTTCTTCACCATTTGAGAGAAGTCGGTATTATACGTACATCATTATCGTATCAGCTGATGGACGTCCACTGCTGGACATTGGTCTCCCCAACGAGTTACGCGTGATATTCTACTAACAAACATTTTTGCCACTTTTTGCAGGGGGCGAGGTAACATGAAATCCGCAACTTTGGATTTTATTCCACATTACTTTAGATACTAATTTTGAATGTTAAAAATCATGAAAAGTAATCTCGTGTGAACCCCAAACGTCATAAGTTCGTAGTTATTGTTTTGCAATTATAGGGTCGTTAATCGTTTAGTGATAAGGTATAAAATTGAAAGTAAGTGCACATGATCAATTGTTCTTATACCGCGGCAGAGGGGAAATGCTACCGCAAGGCCAGTCAAAGCGTATACAGGGTGAAATTGATACCATTAGCATCCTTTTAAACTAAGAGTCTACCCATCAAACTGAACAACTTTTACTATGGGAGCAAACCGATGGGAGCAAAAAAATCTGCTGTTACAATTGAGTCTAGGACCAACGGACGGACGTGCAGACACCGTAGGCTTATGAATAGGGTCCCGTTGGCACCCTTTGAGTACGAAACCCAAAAAATATTGAATTAAGAAAATTCGAGAAAAAATAAAAGAGAAAAAAAATAATCCACTTGTACACGCAGTGTATTAGGTTTCCTAAGGGTTAATATTGGTGAGTTCTTAGAATTTTCCTTTACTATTTTATTTATTACTAGAGTTAACCCGCGACTTCGTCCACACAAATTATATAAGGTCTAACAAAATTAGGTAAAACTATTTTAAGGGGATGATCAGACCATCAAACTGAACAAATTTTTCTATGGGACCAATATCGAAATCGCGAAAAAAAAATCTGCTGTCCCATACATTTAGGTCAAGTAGGTTTGTATGGAACAGCAGATTTTTTTTTCGCGATTTCGATATTGGTCTCATGGAGAAAGTTGTTCAGTTGGATGGTCCGATCATCCCCTTAAATTAGTTTCACCTAATTTTGTTAGACCTTATATACCAGATTTTAAGTCAGATCATAAGTTTTTTTTTTTTTTTTTTTTTATAGCCTATTTCATCCCACTTCTGGGCAAAGGCCTCCCCTTTTATCCTCCATGCATCCCTGTCCTGAGCCAGTTCCATCCACTCTTCGTCGAATGTATCCAGATCGTCCTTCCATCTCTTTCGGGGTCGACCCTGACGGCGACGCCCATTCTCCGGGATCCAAGGTGTTAATACTTTGGCCTGTTTTGGCCTTTCTTTCCGGGTGCAATCGACAGACATGGCCGGCCCAATCCCATTTCAACTTGGCGGTTTTCTCACCGACATCCGCTATTTTCGTTTTTTGGCGTATTGTGGTGTTTCTGACGCGATCTGTCCGTTTGATTCCCAATATGCTACGCTCAATCGCCCTTTGGCAAACCTTGAGTTTGGACTTCTGTGATTCTGTTAAAGACCATGTTTGAGCACCGTAGGTTAGGATAGGCAGGATACACATGTCGACGAGTCTGCGTTTGAGTGATAAAGGAAGGTCACCCTTCATCAACTCTTTCATGGACCAGTAGCTCTTCCAGGCGTTGTCTACCCGTCGGGCGACTTCTCTGTCCTGCCTGTTGTCGAAGGAAGATCATAAGTTATCAAACAAAAAAAGTTTCATCAAAATCGGTTCAGTAGTTTTTGCGGGATCCTCGATCAAACAAACAAACACACAAACAAACAGACAGACAAAAAATTAAAAAATTGGTGATATGGAATCAGGGACACCTAAAAACCATATCGTAACCTTTTTTTTTGTTAATATCTTCAATGTACAGACAAACTTTCTGCTACTATTTTATAATAGTTTAGATAAATATTTTATTAAAGCAACTGGTTCTACTCAACCGACTCATCTACCTGTATTATGATATGACATAATAATATATTGTGTAACAAAAAAATTTCTTCCTTTTGATATTTTCTTACAATTACATTAATCCTTCTAAATTTTTTCTATGCCCTAATCTCTTAGATCTAAAAGGCCTAATCTACAGATAAAGTGATCAAAATGGAATCCACCCACAGAAGTAGTAACAATAAAAATAAATGTTGGTTTTATTCCAACAAAATATCGCGTTACTAAGAGATGGAAGAAAAAATATATCTTTTTATTTTTTCGCTGAAATATTTCCTCAAACGACATGTCTTGCCGTGGAAGGAGACAAAAATATGTAAACGTGGTACTATTGTTGCGAATTGAGAGTTTAACTCGAACGTATTCATAATTTACTCGAAGGGTGTTTTTGAGAATACTTTATGTGATGCATAATATTATAGACGTGTTTAAGAACGTTTGTACGATATGTACCACCACTGGTTTTTCAATTACGGAAACCATCAGGAGAAAACTTGTTTTCATTTAAAGGAATCGTGTTCACAGTCAAATTGTATTCTAATTTAAAAATAATGTCTCCATCGTGGTATTGATGATTTTGCCAATGTGCAATACTTTGTCACATTGGAGTTGGAGAGAGATTGGGCACTTCTAGAGAAATGTGGATATGTATTATATGCATATGACATAAAGTGCGGCATTGAGATAAATGTCTACAAAACTTGTATTTCTGTATGTCTGTTTGTATAAGCTTTAATCCCCGAAACAACAGTAGGGGTTTTAATACAGTTTTAAATGTTAGATAGACAGATTTACAAGGAAGGTTTGTGTAGGTATCCGTTTAAAGCCAGTGAAAGTCACTAGTTCATAATATCCACATTCAAACTCCGTTCAATCCAGTCCGTTTTAGTTGGAAATTTTTAATTAACAACTAGAACAATACACGTGTTGCAACTACTTTTTTACAACTAAATTATTATTTCCTCGATGCAAAATCTCACTTAGTTCTCACCCAAAACGAATTTCGTGAACAAAAAGTAGCAAAACAGGAAGGAAATCAATCGGGAACACAAAAGGAACAGAGGGGCCCAAGATTGAAGACATGGCCGCTTGTAAACGTCGTAAGACTCTTATAGTTGGTAACAGATTTTATCAAGCCTTAGTGGTTGGTAAAAATAGATTCCTTTGTATGAATGTAATCATTGTGAAGTGATATTAATATTTGTAGGTGCACGTGCAGAGATTTTCTTCTAAACATTTTGTAAGCAAAAATGGGTTAGGATATCCTCCATGTACAGTACGACCCGGAAAATAATTCCGCTCGGCAATCTTCGTTTGCGCTGAGCAGGCCCGAGTCCCCGATAAACCCGAAGTCATTTAGTAATCAAAGGGTGCAAAGTCGGATGGCAGCGAAAAGGGCGCGAAAACAAATAAGCCAATAGAGTAAACGAATTGAAGGTTGCGCATCCTGCACGGCTAGCATGCCACCCACAACAAAGCGTTTAAACGAGAAAAACGTCATGCGCGCTCTCTCTGTAGGCCTCGCATGCCACCCCCGAGAAAACGATAAAAATCGAGATGTGCCTACATCCTTATTATTTTACGTATGCTAGAAAGAGCGCGCATGACGTTTTTCTCGCTTAAACGCTTTGTCGTGGGTGGCATGCTAGCAGTGCTGGCATACGTAAAATAATAAAGATGGAGGCACATCTCGATTTTTATCGTTTTCTCGGGGAATATAATTTCGCGCGCAATTAAAATTTATCAACTGCGCAGGTACATAAGTAAGACTTATAAAGCTGGTACTACTGTAGCTACCTGATAGAATGATTACTTTCCACTTCATCTATTAGAGGTTTTCCGTTCTTGGGAAGTGCTCATCATAGAATTAACTGGTGCCCACCTTAGAAATATCTGATGCCGACCCCAGGATTGGCCGTGTGGTATCGGCTAAGAATAGCACCACCACATTTCCTCCCATGGTTGTCGTAACGCGACTATGGGATCTACCGGAGGATGGGCAGCAGCATCCTCTGAGTACACACATTCAATCCAACTGCGATCCCCAACCCGCCTGCCAAGCGTGGCGATTATGGCAAATACCCCGATTTTGGGGGAGGCTTATGTCCAGCAGTGGACGTCTGTCGGCTGATATGATGATGATGATGACCCCAGGATTGACCTTCCTCTGTTACCAACTATAAAGTATATTAGGGTCCGTCTTAATATGCTGACGGTTTTTCAATGGGATGACAAACTGAACAACTCTATGGCACCAACATCAAAATCGCGGGAAAAAAAACTAGCTCATCCATAAAAAACTGCAAACCAACTCAAGCCAAATGTTTGAGCCAGCTGATTTTATTTCGCGATTCGGATGTTGGTCCCATAGATAAAGTTGTTCAGTTTGATGGTCTGAAGCACCCCCTATAAGTATTACTTACTAGGTCGTTTTGGAGACGGCGGGCCCGTGGGGTCATGAAGCAAAAACTTTTATGAGGGACCTGGGCAAACGTTTACGGGATGCGGGTAACGGTCCTCGTGCTGGGTCATACCTAGCCCAACGCATATCATTAGCGATTCAACGCGGAAATGCGGCCAGCATTATGGGCACCTTCGGGCCAGGTATGACCTGGGGCGGGCTTTTCAACTAAGTAGAATCAGTAAAATTTGTATTTTAGAATGCTTAGAATGGTTTAAGTTTAGGGTAAGTTTTGTTTGTGCTTTTACTATTTTATTTTCCTTAATAAATATAATACTATATTATATGTATATATGTTTAATTGTATACTTTTTTGATATACTACACATATATTGTCCTATATATTATTTTTCAATTGCAATGTTCACTAAGGAGGATTTCTAGGAATGCCCTTTGGATTGGCATAATCAATTTTTTTACTTTCTTCCTTTTCTTTGAGAGAATGATGTAGCATGAGGCGTATTAGTGACCTATAGAATTCAAACAAAGTGCAAGACTAAATGGTACAAAATCATACTAATTTACACCTTACACAGAGGAGATAAAGTCCGAGTTATCTAGTGCAATTCCATTAGATTAGCATCCCTTTATGTTTTGAAAACATCCCAGCAGGGTTTTTGCTCGATTGTGCGCTAATCGGTGGGCTGTTTACTGAACAAGATGAGGTGGGGTAGTTGTGACAGCGTTGCAATGAGATTTAGAAAAAAATTACATCGTTTTTAAAACAGGGTCCTTCTTAAAATAGTTTTATGATGATCAAACCATCAAACTACTTTATCTATTGGACTAAAATATAACCTAAGTTCCCCTCTGGCACACCCTTGGCAGTCAGCCTCAAAACTAACATTGGTGGAAAGCACTGGCTTATCTATTATCTACACTGCAGTGACAGTCACTATACCATGCGTGATTGTCATACGATATAGCTCATGCTGACACGTAAGAAGAAGACATCAAATCAATTAAATAACTTCTCGCACAAAATAAAAAAATAAAAAATTGTTGCAAATGTAAAATCTTATCAAATTGTTGTCGGAATCTTGAGGTGTACTTTCAGCGAGACCAAAGTGCCCTCAGATATCCGTTTGAAAATCCTTTTAAATCTTTAATTATTTTAATATCTTTTTAATTAGAGACATAAGCGTGAGCATATGCTATAAGCGTGAGCATATGCATGCTCACGACTATATTTCCCGAGGGGGTAGTCAGAGATATTCTGAAACTTCAGAACATCCACGTTTCACTAGTAGTACCGAAACTCTGTCCAGTGTGACGGGTAGTTAACAGTAACATTACAAATCTAACCAACCCAGGAGGGAGTCCGCTGTAAAATAAACCCCACCCCAAAACATTGCTGATTCACGTTCCATCGGGTAAACGTACTTAGTCGAGGACAGTCAGCAAATTTACCTTTTTGTACACTTTACCCTCAAAACACTCACGCTTAAGGGAACACGAGTTATATTAATGTTATTGGTTCTTTACCATTCAGGGGGCAGATGTTCTCCTAACTGCCAGTTATAAACGAAATGAGATTTACTTATGAGGTACTTATTTTAGCAGTTTTGTTAAAATAAAAGTACAACTATCTGAACTACATTTCTACCTCTCAGAATTAAAAATATGAGATTTTAATTAAATAAGGTTAACTTATAATAAAATTAATAATGCTGTCTTTTTGCTACATTTACGCCCAAAAAACACAGCATTAGAAACCAAACATATGGTCACTGTGTCGTTAGTGTATAACAAAAATGCGATTGGTATTTTTAATAGCAAACCAGTGTATGTTAAAAATGCGATTGGTATATTTAAAAGCAATCTGTGTGTGAAGTAATATTGAATTTACATGGATTTTACATCCCCATAGGCGAGATAGCTGGAAGAACAGAAAGATTGAGTTGCCATAAAAATACAACTTATTGTGGAAATTTTATAAATTTAAATTACAATAATATTATTTTCTTAAGGTGGTTTCAGTCCATACCAAAGTTTGACGCACAATACGCGTAGACGGAATTAATAAAAGTTATATTTTATGTATGGAAAAATAGTTTGGAAATCATAAAAAAAAAGAAAATCACAAATAACATTTGCAATTTATACTATAATTACGAAGATATAAGGCTTTTAAAATTTTGTATGAAAAATTTCAAAGCTTTATATCTTCGTAATTATTTTATAAATTGCAAATGTTATTTGTGACGCGGCATCTAGATTTTTTAAACTATTTTGCAATATATAAAATATTACTTTTATTATTTCCGTCTACGCGTATTGTGCGTCAAAGTTTTGTATAAAATTGACCCTTCTGCAGCAATAAGGATTAGATCGGTTAAGTCCTTTTCCCCGAACGTCCATAGTACAAATTTCTTGTAAGAGGACGTTCGGGGAAATGAACGTTCGGGGAAAAGGGCGTTACCAACCTAATCCCATTATAAGCTTTAGTACTAAACATTAACAACAAACGTAAGTAACAAAAAATCCTACGACAAAACTAAAAGGTCATCTACATAATGTACCATTTTAACAACCCCCAATTACCCTCGAATTATTAATACGAAAGGAGGGTTCAAACCTTTGTAACTACAACTTTGACCTAAACTTTTTTGTCGCGTTCAAATTTTAACGGGTTAATTTGTGACTGAATCAAATTATGTATGTTTAAGTTCATAATTATGGTATACCTTATTTTTTGATTGTAGGGTTAAGGATGTATTTCAGTTTAACTGATTATTTAAATAGCTAGGAAATGAGGTTGAAACTTTTAATGGCCTACCCATTCAAATTAATTCAAACCCATTATTTTATTTATAAATTAAATTGACTCTTGGTTGTGCGTTAGCATTGCATTTCCGCCAGTGTCGAGTGGTTTGTGGTTCCCAATCTCAAGGATTGTTTAAGCAAAAACACAGCTGAGAAAGATTGCAGAGCTTCGTGGCAGGCTCAAATGTGAACCGCGCAAACAACACGCGGAAGAAAACTTCTGACGGCAAAACCTGCAACGTGACTGCTAGGGACTTTTCAAAAATGGGAATAAGGTATATTTACGGGCTAAAGGCTAAACCAACCTACCTATGTAGAATAGGTTAGGTTATGTATATTACAATAAAGGTAATCACATATCACGACGGGAGGCAACGCAGCGGAAAACGTGTGCTTTGCGCACTAGAGCGGGCGGGCGGGGGTTGCGACCCCATGCATTAACGGATTTTTAGTTTGACGTAATACTGCATTCGTTGTAAAAAGTTCCGCTTGGTATGGCACACAACGACGGGCCACATCAAACGGACGGATATCCGCCGCGACCTGCGACCCGCTCCGCCCCGGAGGGCGTAGTATGCGATAGTTCATATAAATTGTATGGAAGCTATTTGAGCGGATTTTTGCGCTCCGACCCGCCACGAAATGAGGCCGTTATACAGAGTAAAATTAAATGGGATACTTACTTAAAGGGGTGCTTCAGACTATCAAACTGAACAACTTTCTCTATGGGACCAAAATCGAAATCGCGAAAAAAAAAATCCGCTATCCCATAAATTTCAGTGGAGTTATGTTAGCATACCTCCACCTGCGCCTCCATGTTGGGCAGGCTCCGAGCTAGCACTAACGGTCTCCTGAGCGTGTTCAAAGACTGTTGGGACTCCCCGCTGTTGCATCACTGGGTGAAGCTCCACACCGGGTTTTAAAATGTTTTGTTACTAACACTAGCTTTAAGATAAATCTATACTATTATAAAACTGTAACAGGAAGTTTGTCTGTACATTGAAGATATTAACAAAAAAAAAAGTTACGATATAGTTTTTAGGTGTCAGAGACACCTTCCATTTCACAAATTTTTGGATTTTTTGTCTGTCTGTTTGTTTGTGTGTTTGTTTGTTTGAACGAGTATCACGCAAAAACTACTGAACCGATTTTGAAGAAACTTTTTTTGTTTGATAGCTTATGATCTGACTTAAAATCTGGTATATAATTTGTGCGGACGAAGTCGCGGGTTAACGCTCGTGTATACTAACACTGTATCGGACATCTTGTCTGAAATACATTATTTGAATTGAATTAGCAGTTTTGTATGGGACAGCGGAATTTTTTTCACGATATCAGTGTTGGTCCCATAGTAAAAGTTGTTCAGTTTGATGGTCTGAAGCAGCCATTTAATTTTACATCCTGTATGTGCTTATCTTAATTCGTGATATTCAAAACACGATCTTAAATCTAATATTGACGACCCGGTTGGTATAATGGTTACCACGCCGGACTGCCAAACCAGGGTCCTGGGTTCGAATCCCGGTTCGGTCATGGATGTTTATATGTTTGTGCCGTTGTTGTATGGTTTCCATAATAAACAGCCTATTAGTGCTTGCTTGGGATCATTACAATGTATGTGCCTGTGAGCGTTATTTATTATTATTATTAATATAATTTCTTCCAGTCAGCCGTTCAATAAGTACTAGAACCATTAATCTTTTTAGTTTATATAATTTGAAAAATAACTTTGAAGCGTTGAAAAAAGACTGCGAAAGAAAAACAAATTAGACTTTCAATTTCAACTAATTGAGTTCAGTTTGACAGATGCGTAGCACGTAGCAGAAACAGACTACGAGACTGCTACGCGGCTACGAGATCTATATCTCTGCCTATATAGTTAATACGTTTTTTTATTAAAATACAATATACAGGGTGGAAAGTTAAGATGGGACACAAAGGGCAGCTACCAGAAGCATTATAGGTACAAGAAAACGTTCTTAGGAAACTAATCCTAGCTTTTGGAGCCTTTTACTTCTGCATTCACCGATTTTGAAAAAAATTACAGTCATCGAGAAAAACTGAATTTTTCACAAAAAAATTTTTTCGTCCCATTCGATTCTCTTACTGATAAGGAACATAATTCTCTATGGGGTCAACCGAGGTCGAGGTGTTAGAACTATCAGAAAACGCAATATTAAATTCCCATACATTTAGTAGGGAAACATCATTTCGACCCTGTATAAGGTGATCAAAAATACACGCTTAATTTTTATTATTAATAATCATACTAATAAACAATGACAGACTTTTTTTGAAAATAAATTATATAAGGTCTATCAAAATTAGGTGAAACTATTTTAAGGGTATGCTCAGACCATCAAACTGAACAACTTTCTCTATGGAACCAATATCGAAATCGCGAAAAAAATCAGCTGTTCCATACAAACCTACTCGACCTAAATGTATGGGACAGCAGATTTTTTTTCGCGTTTTCAATATTGGTCCCATAGAGAAAGTTGTTCAGTTTGATGGTCTGATCATTCCCTTAAAATAGTTTCACCTAATTTTGTTAGACTTTATATAAACAGAAAACCCGTTTCTGAAGGATATGTTACTAAACAAAATTTTCAATATACAAGGTGTATCAAAATATCCTTGTTATAATTAAAGGGGAGGTAACCATCAGCAATGCAATTCTCTAAGCGCAAACATCGTCACAACCTTAAATTCGTCGTCGACACATCGGCGAGCTGACAATTCGGTATTCGCTATAGTTATATCATTTTGTCAAACTCATATAAAAACTTCGACGATCTGAAGGATGCAAGAAGGATGTTACATTTGTGAGCTCATCGATGTTTTTGACAGAGATGTGACGCATAGTGAATTGCACTCCAGGACCATCAAACTGAACTTTCACTATGGATTGTCTCCAGAAGTCGAAAAAAACAATTTGCCGTCCCATACATTTGAGTCGAATCGATACTGTAGTTTTGTATGAAACATCAGATTCATAGTGAAAGTTGTTCAGTTTGAATGTCTGATCAACCATCAGCATAATATAAGAAAGCACCTGTATATCCATTTTTAGTTTTTGCACAATGATCCGATACGAGAAATTAAAAAAATTCACAATCCTGTTTCTTTTTGGTCCAGAATTCGGTTCAAATGGTTATTGGGTACATTGTTTATTTGTTTACACCATGTATTAAAGCACGATCCTCCAATACATTTACTCCTCTAATAAGACTCGAACATTCTTCACGGGCTCTTAACGAATTCCGAACGAAACAAATTGGCTTGGTGCTTTGTAAAAAGAACATCAAGTTTTCCTCTCATTTTCCGTTAAACAAGCTCTAACTTGTGTTCCACATTCAGTTCAATATTTTTTATACAGGTTGTAACAAAACGGCATTGTAGCGCGTCGGGAATGTTTGCGGAGGCGCACACGGACGACTTCTATGCTATATTGAGAAAACGGTGCGCAGCACGGTTGGGCAGGCTCCGAGCCAGCACTAACGGTCTCCTGAATGTGTTCAAAGACCGGTAGGACTCCCCGCTGTAGCATCACTGGGTGAAGCTCCACACCGGGTTTTTAAAATAAAATGTTTTTTTTTTTTGTTTTTTGTTACTAACACTAGCTTTAAGATAAATATGTATGTATGTATACTAACACTATATGGACATCTTGTCTGATATAAATTATTTGAATTTGAATTTGAAAAACACCATTAGCCCAGTCATTTTACGGTTTGAGCCGGGACTAATTAATAATTGATATATATTTTTAATTACTAATTGATACTTTAGGGGTTGCTACAGACTATCAAACTGAACAACTTTCACTATGGAGCCAACATCGAAATCGTAAAAGGAATTCGATAGTAAATTTCAATGGCTGTTCAATACAAATGTATAGCTGATTTTTTTGCGTTGTCACTGTTGGTCCCATTGTGAAAGTTGTTCATTTTGTTGGTCTGAAGATTTACACCCCGTACACCGCTTTTAGCCCATTCATTTTACGGTTTGAGCCGGGACTAATTAATAATAGATTTTTTTTTTTCGGTATGATAATGAAGAGCCAATTCAAGCCTAAAAATGTACCAAAATAAAAAAAAAATCACGTCAGAAACAGTTCCAATTTTAAAATTTAGCTATGATTTCGTTCTAAAAAACCTGATGGTAAATTTTTTTTCACATATTTAAGGCTTTACCATTATTACATACTTCAAACATGGTGTAAATATTTATGACTGATTAGAAGGTTATGAAAAATTCATTTCCATTTCCGTTTCGTATTTTCTTATAAATACCTCAATTTACAAATTTCAATGCCTATTTTATTGCTAATAATAATTTATATTGTTAAATCTAAGTCAAATATGTGTATTGGTATTAATATTATTAATTAAAAAGCATTCTGGGACACACAATTTTGACAAAACTCAGTAAAATGACTGGGCTACATAGTAATACTTAAGATTGTTCGACACACCATCAAACTAAACAACTTTTACTATGGAAAAAAATACGCTAGAAAAAAATCTGTTTCATACCGCAGTACCGACTAGACTCAAATGTACCTATGCGATTTCGACGATGATGAGTCTATAGTGAAAGTTGTTCAGTTTAATGGTATTTGTATCGTGTGGGCAGAGCCCTGGTGTCAGAGTTTTTTCAGACCGCCTTACGGCCTCTGACGTGGTTTTTATGTAACGACTACTACCACCAGAGACAGTAGCTGAAACCAATTTAACGTACCATCCGAAGCACGGAATAATTTTTCTTTTCACACAACCAGGTGATTCAGCCTGCAATGTCCTAACAACTGGGGATAAAACGCGCAAAGTGACATAAAGCTAGGTGTCCCTCATGGATCGAACCCACGACCTCCGTGTCGAGAGCCCAATGCTCTTAACCATTAGACCACGGAGGCCGTTTGATATGAAACAGCAGTTTTTTATTGCAACTTCTGGTTTGCTTTCATTAGTGAAAGAGGTTACGTTCAATGGGTAGAGTCTCACTTTAGAAGGACGCTAATGACTTCAAATTCACCCTGTAGTTAACCTATAGAAAATAGTTAGTAGATTAAGACGAGCTTTAACCCGCGACTTTGTCCGCACAAATTATATACTAGATTTTAAGTCAGATCATAAGCTATCAAACAAAAAAAGTTTCATCAAAACCGGTTCAGTAGTTTTTGCGTGATACTCGTTCAAACAAACACCCAAACAAACACACAAACAAACAGACAGACAAACTTCCTGTTACAGTTTTATAATAGTACGAGCGTTAACCCGCGACTTCGTCCGCACAAATTATATACCAGATTTTAATTCAGATCATAAGCTATCAAACAAAAAAAGTTTCATCAAAATCGGTTCAGTAGTTTTTGCGTGATACTCGTTCAAACAAACAAACAAACACCCAAACAAACACACAAACAAACAGACAGACAAAAAATCCAAAAATTGGTGAAATGGAATCAGGGACACCTAAAAACCATATCGTAACTTATTTTTTGTTAATATCTTCAATGTACAGACAAACTTCTGTTACAGCTTTATAATAGTATAGATAGATAACATTCCTAACAAAACAAATGACTGTTAACGGGCGCTTTGTAAAAAGAAGAGCATCAACTTTTTTCCGCACCCTCATTTCCGTGAAGCAAACAAGTGCCTAACCACTTGTGTTTTTTTTCGTGTTATTCCAAGTTTTTCCTTTTTTCGCGCTGTGCGATAAAAGATTTTTAGGGTTCCGTTTTGTGAACCTAGTATTTTCTCAGTTTATTTATAACCCACTAAACATTACAAAAATATAATATTATGGTTTTAGTCGCATTTGATTTAGCCAGTGCTTGTTCAGCCAGATTTTGAATTGTATATGTTGTCCCGTAAACCGACGTCAACCCGGCGGATGCTGATAGGTTAGGTCATGACTAAGCAGAATATCAAAATTTGACTTTAGTAAAAGTGTCTTAGTTTTTGACAGTTTTAACACAGATACTGCATAGAATATTTGTAGCCGTGTAGCTATGTACTGTTCTCTTTATTGAACCAAATTTGTTATTGAATAATTAATGTAAAATGTAAGAATCTTATATAATAAGTATAAGGATGTTAGTAACATCCTAAGTACCACCAAAAGTGTTTCAAATAAATGATTGCATTTCATTTCATTTCATTTGTAGCCGTGGCACTCAAAATAGTGACTAAGGTAAAGAGTTTCACAAATTTCATAAAACTGTCCTTATCTCGAAAACTAAGAACCTTTTCCTAAAGAAAAATGTTGACAGATTGATTTATCAACCAACTTTTTTTTTTTTTTGGTATATTCTGGTTAGGCATGAACTAACCTATCAGCATCCACCGGGTTGACGTCGGTTTACGGGACACCGGTTTATAGTATTTATCTCAAAATCTGCTATGAGAACGTTATCACTAAATATCTACGTGTATTATCTAGTTCATTATCGTTATCTATTTACCATAAACAAGTTTGCACTAAATTTTAGTACTTCATAATTGAAGTACTAGTATCACGCTCAGTTGCAGAAACGCTAATTAAAGTTAATCCTCCATTAAATCTCTTGCTGTCACTTTTTGTCTTGTTGACGTAGTTATAGCTAGCAAGAGATTTAATGGAGAATTAATAGCAGGTGATTCAGCCTGCAATGTACAAATAACCAACTGGGGAAAACTCACAAAGTGACATTTCACTAGGTGTCCCCCGTGGGAATCGAACCCACGGCCTCCGTGCCGAGAGCCAATGCTCTTAGCCATTAGACCACGGAGGAAGTTACACTCAGTTGCAGAAACGCTCATTAAAGTTAATCCTCCATTAAATATCCTGCTGTCACTTTTCATCTTGTTGACGTAGTAAAAGACAAGACAAGAGCGTAGCTCTTAAATGAGATGATGATGACGTAGTAAAAGCTATCTAGAGATTTGATGGAGGATTAACTTTAATGAACGTTTCTGCAATTTAGTGTTATAAAACAGTTCCATGACTGACTGATAGACAACGCACAGCCTAAACTGCTAAAAATATAAATAGTAACATACTATTTGGAATGTTTTTATTCTATTTTTATTTTTATATCTATTCTATGTTTGTATCTATATATGTATTCCATATCGTTGTCTAGTCATCATAATACAAGTCCTGGTACTTTAAATGTGACTAGATAATTTGTGTGACAATGTCCAAGATATTTATTTATTTATATATGGTGGATGTTGGGGTGCACTAAGAAAGGATTTTTCGACAGTCTAATTTCACGCCGACGACGTTGCTGGAAAAAACTAGTTTAATATAGGTACAACAGAAGGGTCTAACGGTTATCTGGCCACTGGCCTGTTTGAAGAAGATTTAACCTGCGGAACCATTTAACGTTTAACCAACGCACTCTTCGCCAAAACATTCCTTTGTGGTGTGCGCTGTAATGTGTTGTCGGACAGTATTGTGCTCGGTGTTGATGATGGTTGGAGGTAGTTTCTTCACTCCCGTGACGTCATTATAGACTAAGAGCTTGCGACTGAAAATTCATCTTAGTTACAAGAAAGTTAATGTGTTGCAGGCAGTTGTAGCAATGGTCCCTTTTAGCCATTGGCCAAGAACTTTCGTTTACGCTAGAAGACAGAACATCAGCGTAATCGCGTATAAGTTAGCGATGTGGAGTTGGAGAAATACAATTTGACATAAAATTTTAGTTTCTTGGATGTGGAAATGTGCCCAGCTATAATACAAAATATGGTCACGTCCATAAGGACAATAAGGTAGCGATCTCTTTTATTTAACACATACAGAGTGAACCCACGACTTCGTCCGCACAAATTATATACCAGATTTTAAGTCAGATCATAAGCTATCAAACAAAAAAGTTTCATCAAAATCTGTTCAGTAGTTTTTGCGTGATGCTCGATCAAATAAACAAAAAATTGGTGATATGGAATCAGGGACACCTAAAAATTATATCGTAATTTTTTTTTGTATATCTTGAATGTACACACACACTTCTGTTACAGTTTTATAATAGTATACATATATAAGATGAGTAAATTTGCTGTATGTAGCTGTTATTGTGGCAATAAGACAAAACTCGTACTGACCTGCATTTCTTCTCCCTCAACGCTTTGAGCGAATTGAATTACTTATCAATTCCGTATCCCTTAGTCGCCTCGTAACACATCCACGGGAAGAAATGGGGTGATCCATTCTAAGCCGGATCACACGGTTATTTTCGGTGCTCTACAACTTATGGTAAATCCTTACTATTAAAATGGGGTGCAATGGCACAAAATACAGAAGAAACATTTTAAATGTTCAAAGAAGAGATGAAGTGAATTTTATGGCGCTACCTCCTAGTCTATAAGAGCAGACGTGATGGATTGGTTGGAAGGTAAAGACAGTTTTGTTCGAGTACCATTACCGAACCATCTTCAGCTAAATTTATTTTTTGTGGTTTTTCCAAATTGTTTTCTGACGTTTTAGTTAGGAATGGTTAAAGGTGTATTGGATATGTGCGAAGTGGGTGATGGGAGCTGTCAAATCGATCGCAGCGCCCGGGGTGGCAGAAATTTGTACTTTTGTTGGACAAGCTGTGTAAAATATGCTTGAATCTATGTAAATCCACACACTAACTCAACACGAAATCTCCAAAACTGTCAAGGCTACAAACTTTCGCATTTCAACCCCTAAATGTATTAAAACTGAGGTAAAAGATTGAATGGGAATTCCCATACAAATTAGATTTAGTCCGTGGCTTCGTCCGCATCCGCTTCCGTCAACGTACCGAGATAAAATATAAGCTAGCTTTTAAGAATAATAATATGCTTTTAAATATAAAAAGTTTTATCAAAATCGGTCCAGTAGTTTTGGCAGAATCCTCGAACAAACACAGACTATAACAGTACTATAATAGTGTAGATAATTCACGGCTGTCCAACATAGTTCTGGCGCTACGCCGCGCTAGTGTAAATACATAAATACATACAATTATAAATAACGCTCACAGTCACATACATTGTAATGATCCCAAGTTAAGCACAATAGGCTTTTTAATATGGAAAACATACAACAACGGCACGAACATATAACATCCATGACCGAACCGGGATTCGAACCCAGGACCCTGGTTTGGCAGTCCGGCGTAGTAATCATTACACCAACCGGGTCGTTGAGTGTGGCGCTAGTGTCGTGCACACAGCCATAGCTCTAGTTTGGAATTAACCTCTGGAGCAAACGAGGAATGCCAGCGTTCGTACTGCTAATTAAAAAACGACCACTTCTCCTCTCTTCTCTAGTGTGTTGTTTTAAAACATGTTTTCCCATTATTTTGTAAATTCGTCTCTCCGCTCCGTTACTAAAATAAAAACATAAAGTTATATTAATAACAAAATCCCAAGTTTAATCCAAAATCAAATCATCCTTTATTTATCCATCTTGGATCTTCGTCTCCTTTGTAATATAATTTTCATTTCATCTTTTAATATAATATTTCGGCAATAACGCTGAAGTAAATATTATTTTGTTGATGAAAATATTAAAATCTTCGTAACCTTCTAGATAAGTTTTTTGCTCGTATTAAAAAATTTAGTTCAGATTGTTATTAAAATTCCACTTGAAATAATTTCGTTTTGAGGTTATTATTGTGATTGCATTTTAAGTCATGTACAATACGTACGCCATTTGTTTAATAGTTAGGCTCTAGACAGACAGACTGCATTCCGACTGCAAAATTGCAGTTCAGATGCAGTTTGAATGCAGTTCGAATGCAGTTGACACGACTGCAAACCAAACGCGCAGTCCGATTACAGTTTACCCGCGGAGCGTGCGGGCGGGTGGGTATGGTGCAGTTCGGATGCAGTTTAAATGCAGTCGGTGTGCAGTTGACACAACTGCAATTAAACTGCAATCGGACTGCGCGTTTGGTTTGCAGTTCTATTGCAGTCGTGTCAACTGCATTCAAACTGCATCTGAACTGCAGTTTTGCAGTCGGAATGCAGTCTGTCTGTCTAGAGCCTTAGGGCGAAGCCATACGAGCGTAATTTTGTGAGTTGTGAGTCGCGTATTTTGAGTCCGTTTCATATATAATCCGGGAATGCATTTTCTATGACCTCAGCCTTTATATGAAACGGAGTCAAAATACGCGACTCACAAAATTACGCTCGTTTGGCTTCACCCTTACACAGGGTGTGAACTTAAATGTAGGTATAATATTTTAAGAACAGCCTCAGACTATCATACTGAACAACTTTTATAATACGAAAGGGAATGGACTGGTAAATCATTACAAAAATCGATCAAGAAATAGCGAAGTTATCGTGCAACATACCTACATTAAAAAACACATGAATTACAAACTTTCTTCTTTTTTTAAGTCGGTTTATATAAAAGGGTTAAATTTTTTAAAGCGCATGAACTTCCTTCTTTTTAATTGGGATAACATATTAAAAAATTACATTTTTTAGAGCCCAAACTAAGTTCTAAAATTGTCTTTTATAATAAAAATGCCACAAGAACAACAAAAACTCAAAAACGGTATTGGCACAATAAGCTTTAACTCGAAGCAATAAAGTCCATAGCTTCTAAGCCTATCATAACAAAGTGGGCTAATAATATTCAATAAGAAAAAAAAACCTTTCGGTAATGCTACCTCGAATCCTATGGAAATTTCCCAAATGGATTTTCCATAAAGAAATAATATAGGGGAAATTTTTATGCTATTTTTGGTACGGATATTTTCTTTGATGATATTATGATTATCTTTTTGGTAATGATCTAGGCTGACTTGAGTTTTATTATTATTATTCGTATTATAAACAGACTTTTATTAATGTCTTGAAACAAAATACAGTATTTTAAAAGACTTAAGGGGGCACCGAGCCTATTGTGCTGCCCTCAATCGTATATTTTTTATTTTTTTACATTTAAGAGGATATGTGAAAAAAATTGGATTCTTCAAAGCGTCACATATCATGAAGTACTAACAGTAGGAGTATGAATTGCGGATATGTGTAAATTGAACATATAATTGAAGTTTTTATTAGAGCCAAAACACGATTAAGACACATTTTCTCGATAGAAAAACAAGCCAAAGTAGCCTCCGTTTTTATTTATAAACGCTTGGAACTGCTAAACGGTGAATAATAGAAACACGAGACAAGATGTAAAAAAAGAGATTGATATTTTACAAATTTTGATTAGAGCAGAATTGAACTTACATAAATAGTACAATCACAATTAAATAAAGTGTGTTTTACGCTTGCGTCGTTTCATTTGCGCGCGCCGCCCTATCTCTTTCTCTCGCATCAGGCAGTAATTAAGCTAAGCTATCACACGCGCATTTCGCTTCAATTATTTTTCGACATAGGCCCTTAATCAACATTTCCCAAAAACAAGAATCTCACATCGTATATAAAAAAAATCAAATAAAAAAAAAACCGGCCAAGTACGAGTTGGGACTCTGGCAATTAGTGTTCCGTACTACCAGATGTTTAACATGGGTCATTGATGACAACCACTATAAATTGACACTTACTTTAGTATGTGGTCAATAGTAACTGAAGATCATTTTACACTGGAGTTCGTTTTTTGGGTAAAGAAAAAAAACTATCCAAGTTAGTGCCACTCTGATAATTTTCCCTCCATCTGCACGTTATTTCTGACGTTCATAATTTTTTCAGATTTCATGCAGACAGTAATTTCTCGGATTTAATTGAATATTTTGTTGAACAAAGTTTTAATTAAAAATTTGAAAAATATATTTTTACTCGTATTTTCATACGCTTTCAATTGGTACCCCACACCATAGGGTAGAAAATATTTTTTTTATTTATTTATCCTTTGTACCTCCCCAAGTTGCCACCCAAAATAAAAATTAAGCTTTTCTACTTCATTTATGATATTGGACCAGCAATTGCTATATCTGTGCCAAGTTTCAACTTCCTATGTCTTACGGTATCTGAGAAAAATGGCCTGTGACAGACGGACGGACAGACACCGAACTGATTCCATAAGAGTTCCGTTTTGCCAATTTTGGTACGGAATACTAAAAAGGTGGGTGGTGGTTTTTTGAAATGATTTAGTTTTAAAAGTTGAAGTATTTTTTAGTGTTGAATGAAGTGTCTAAAAAGCTTTTCAAAATGCTAAATAAATGCTTGTAAAAATATCATGATGGCTTATTGTGACAAGTTGATAATATCAGTGTATAAAAATATCAGCTTCCTCTCGTGTTATATTATGTGGGAAAAGATAAAAATATTCATGAGAAACCGCAGATTTCGTCGATGATTTTTAAATTGTGTCCCGACGGGAAACTCTTTATATAAGGGATAACGCAATAAATTCGATTTGTGCCCAGGATCCCGGGCTTAATACAGAAAATCGGTCAAGTGTGAGTTGGGTGCGGGAATTAACTACAATTTAGAGGTAAAGCAATAGGTCTCCACGCGATTTTGATTGCGTAAAAATACGATGGGGTCAGAATTTTAAAATTAGAAGAATAAGTTCGATGATTTTGGTAATTTTGTTTGGTAAGTTTGGCACCAACTTTAATGTATGGAAGTGAGAGTTGGGTATGGCAGAAGAAGCATGAATCTAGATAAATGCGGTTGAAATGCGCTCCCTCCGTAGTATGTGTGGTGTGACTTTGAATGACCGGTTACGGAATAGTGTGATTAGAGAAAGATGTGGTATGAAAGAAGATATAGTGACTAGGATTGAAAAAGGTATGTTGAGGTGGTTTGGCCATGTGGAAAGAATGAGCGAAAGTAGGTTGACGTATAAAATTTACAAGGCAAGTGTGAATTGAATGGTTGAAAGGGGTCGCCCTAGGCGCACGTATGCTGACCAAATCGGATGCGTACTGAAGAAGGGCCAAATAAAATGTACCCGGTACCGACGAGCTTGTATGAAGAAACTTATGGATGTTGAGGAAGCTAAAGATGTGTGTCAGAATCGTAGCATGTGGCGATCTGTTGTCTCTGCCTACCCTAGTAGTGCGACATAGGCGTGAGCATATGTATGTATGTATGTATTTTGGTAATATCAGTGTAAAGAAAAAAAAATACATGAATCGTCGTGCTATAATAGAAAATACAATTATATGCGAATAACTCGCATAACTTTATTCCGTTTCTGTTTCTTCCTGTGTAACAATTTCAACTTAATTTTATTTTTGTAACAATTTTACGGATATCCTTTAACAATGAGACTTTTCCCTTGTTTGCAAATAATTGAATATGCTTTCATCTTTATTTTATAAATTGTATGATCTTCCCACGTATAGGTAACTAGCTGTTGCCCGCGATTTTGTACGCGTGGACTTAGGACTTGCTTATGGTGTTTTTTTGTGGCACTGACTTGTTTTTGTGACTTTTGAAAGAACTCCCCCTACGCACTCCCTACTCACCACTTACACATCCCCTACTCACCCCTACTCGCCCCCTACTCACCCCCTACGTATCCCCCACTCACCCCCAACTCACTCCCTAGTCCCTAATCAGCCCTATGTACCCCTTGCACACCTGGGTTTAGTCCTTTTTCGCCGGATTCCTTATTGGACGGATAATCTTTTTAGTCGCATAACTGATGGTACAATTTAATTGATTGATATGTGTCACGAGTACACACGGCGACACATCAAGCTATACAAAACCAACATAAGCTGGCCGCGCGACGTTATACGTTACTCAACCTAAACGTGCCCAGCTTATGTTGGTTTTGTATAGCTTGATGTGTCGCCGTGCGTACAAACCAAGTACCTTTGCCAGCTTCCTGATATGTATACATTTCCGATGAAAAATAAATTTGTCGAATGGAATTACTAGCGTTTCCAAACAAGAATCTGGCCAAAACGGAATCCGTCCAATAAGGAATCTGGCGAAAAAGGACTGAACCCACACCTGTACGCATCCCCTACGCGCCCCCTACGCACCTCCTACGCACCCCTACTCACCCCCTCTAGCCCTCTACTCCTACCATCAATGCACCTCCTACTGGTACCCCCTCCTTATCATGGTACCACCACCATGATAACGAAACCAGGATCTGATGATGGAATCGCAGAGAAATCGACGGGAACCTTTGAAAATCGTAGTGCCGGTTAGTGCGTTTGTTAATTTAAAGCGGTTTTAATTTTTTGTTAATATTTTTATCTAAATGCGATGGGATGCACCAACCGTGGTCTATCTCTAAACGAATTATGCAAATTTATGCACCAGACGACACCACGTTCGGTGCAGAGACTGTAGTAGAAAGGTCAAAAAATTACTCGGGTTATGGGGGTGAATTGGGTGGGCTGGAAATTATTATTATTATTATATTTTTGAATACTTATTACTTCATTATCTATATTATTGAAATGTCTTGATTATCAACCGATAGCAAGTGCGTACAAAGTTACAAACAGAGCATTAAAATTATAATTTTATAGACATAAGATCAAAACTTAAAACTTTCTAGAGAGTTTAACAGTGTGTATATAAGAGCTAAGGGAATATCACTCATAGCCTCATGGCAATAAAAGTCATTAACGTGCAATAATTCGTAAGGCAATCTCTGTAAAGTTGTATTCTTTTGGGACTAGCATGAACGTGAGCTAAAATAAACTACGCACAAGAAGAATTTCGGTACCGAAGATTTGAGACTTTTTTACCTCCAGTAGGTCGGTCAGGCTTCCGGTCACTCGGATACCTACTATACTTTGGTGCATCGTCAGCGATACTTATCAGAGATAGTTGCCGGGACCGCTTAAAGTGCCATCATGAAGTACGGAATCAACTTTCTGACAATCAGGTGATTCAGCCTGCAATATCCTAATCAACTGGGGAAAAACACACAAAGTAACATTTTCACTGGGTGTCCCCAGTGGAAATCGAGCCCACGACCTCCGTGTCAAGAGCCCAATGCTCTTAACCAATAGACCACGGAGGCAGTCGGAGGCAAGGTGGAAAAATTCCAATAATGAAATGAATACAAGGTGTTACGAAAAAAGATGAATGAATGAATGAATGAATGAAATATACTTGATTTACACCAAATGAAAATACAATGCACAATAGGAAACATAAACTGTGTATTGTAGAGTTTCTGGCCGCATCTTCTCTCAACGGAACACCTTCCGACGCGGTGGTAGAGTCAAAAAATGACGTCAAAATGCTATCTATGTGATATTATTTTGAATAAAATTTTTTTGAATTTTGAATTTTTTTTTGACAAAAAATATTTAAGGGGGTGCTTTAGACCATAAAACTGAACAACTTTCACTATGTGACCAATATCGAAATCGCGAATAAAACATCTGATGTTCCATACTAAACTATAAATTGACTCGAGCTAAATGGCTCGAGCTATATCCCATAGCTCGAGCCATTTAGCTCGAGTCAATTTATAGTTTAGTACGGAACATCAGATGATATTTTTCGCAATTTCGTTGTTGGTCCCATAGTGAAAGTTGTTCAGTTTGATGGTCTAAACAACCCCCTATAAATATGTATTTTTTACTTTTGTTGTTCAGTTTGATGGTCTAAACAACCCCCTATAAATGTGTATTTTTTACTTTTGTAAATATGTTATAAATATTGTGTTGCCGAATCTACTTGCACGTGGTATACATCTCCCACTCTCAGTAATATAAAAGCGAGAACAACCACGGAACTAATTTAACCTGTAAAATTAACCTTCTGCGCTATTTCATGTTATTGCGTCTATAAAGGTGAAGCCCAGAGCCGTTGCTAATCTAGGGCAAAGAGCCCCGGGGCCCTGAAGGTAAAAGGGCCATTATTCTAGAAAGGCCTTGGTGCTAAGACTGTTTAAAAACGTTGAAAGCGGAATTCTGAACAGTATATTATTAATTTGATTGAAGGAATAAAATATTTAATTTGGTATTTACAAGAAAAAAAGAAGAAAGAAATAACGTAATAGACAAGGCGCGAATAAAACTATACAACCTAAAAGCCTTTTCTACAGAGACAAAACCTGTAGCCAATAACTAAAAATGACGCCTTTTTTCTTTTAGCCTATTTTTTTAGGGCCGTCATCAATGAAACTTGAATATTATAGTTTAGAATAAAGTTACAAACAATACTTCTTATGCCAAGTATATCTCTAAGCTCAGTCCGAACGGAGATATAAAGGCTTAAAGTAAACGTAATGAATATATATTTTTTTTAACTTCAAGCTTTATAGCCTTCAAGCCTATATATCCGTTCGGATTGAGTGCAGGGATAATTATATACATGTAATAACAAGTTTTGTTTGTTACTTTATTCTGAACTAAAATATTCAAGTTAGGTTGATGGACGCGCCAAAAACAACGTCGAAAAATAAGGAGCCAACCTTCCATATAAAACTCGCACTGTCTTTTAGGTTATTGAGCATATTCAAAATTCAAAATTCATAATTTTTTTATTCAAAATAATATCACATAGATAGTTTTTTGACGTCATTTTTTGAGTCTACCACCGCGTCGGAAGGTGTTTCGTTGAGAGAAGATGCGGCCAGAAACTCTACAACACACATCTTTTAAACAAAACAAAATATACAAAGACCAATTAAAATACAATATTGCATTACATAGAGTAACATTGTCAAGACTAGACATTTTGGTCATTCAAATAGTCATCGAGTTTATAGTAGCCTTTTTTACAGAGGACTTGTTTAACATGGGACTTAAACTTTTTGTCTGGCATGTTTAGAATATCCTCTGGTATCTTATTATAATAGTGTATACAGTGCCCCATGAAAGATGTGTTGACCTTACTGAGTCGAAAATGTGGGGATACTAATTTATTTTTATTTCTTGTATTGTATTTATGAACGTCACTGTTTTTGGGAAAGAGATACATAATGTCTTGTTCTGTTATTATATTTTTCCAGCTTTAAGTCTAATTGTTTACACCTTTTGTACGTTTGTTCGCAACCGTAGAGCTGAATTATATTTACCCTGAATAATAGGAGCGTCGATCCTTAGGAATACACCAAAGTGAACACCGATGCCTTTGACAAAATCGCACTTAGCATGTTATCATATCTATTCATTTTGATAAAATAATTATTTAAATAGAGGGGCCTTTTTTTGCCTCTGGGCCCATATTGCTTCAAGGCCTCAACGCAACTAGGTTTGCTAGAATAACTAAGTTTTCCTACGGGATTTTATTGTGTCTAATTTTGGTGGGAATTGTATGTACCTAGATCCCAGGTTAGTAAGTTGGTAGGTCCCAAAAGTTGAGGTTACCATGTCCTGTTTGCTTTGGCTATAAAAAAAATAAATATTGTTATATTCTCTCGTTTTCGAAATATTGATTTTGACCCGTCGTATGCTTAAAATATTGTACGTAAAAGCCAAAAATAACTAAAATCAATAGTGTTCCTTTAAATATTTTACATTTGATTCTGTAATCAAGCCAAAAGTTTATTTACATACGTACAAAAAAGATAGGTATTAAAAAAAAGAATTGAAAAATCAGGAGGGCTCTCGTATATCGTCAGGAGGGATCTCGTATCTGCCAATGTCCCGTGCGTACTTGAGCCGCCTTGTCTCAGCCGTGCCGACGGCAAGAGGCCGGATGGCTTGACTTTGGTGCCCTGGCAGAAAGGCAAGTGCATTTTATGGGACGCAACGTGCGTCAGCACTTTCGCCGCCAGCTACCTGAGCCGCACGTCGCGGACGCCTGGAGCAGCCGCGGAGCTGGCTGCCGTTAGGAAGTGGGATACGTACTCGACCCTGGTGGCCGATTATCTTTTTTGTACCTGTCGCCGTTGAGACCACGGGGGTTTGGGCTGCCGAGGCTAGGACCTTCGTTGAGGAAGTTGGCCGTTGACTGAGGGAGCGAAATTGTGACCCCCGTTCCGGGTCGTTTCTGGTGCAAAAGCTAGCCATAGCAATTCAACGTGGCAACGCTGGTAGCATTATGGGCTCCTTTGCGCCGGGATCGACAAGGGGCGGGTTATTTGACTGAGCTTGTATTTCATTGTTTTGACGAAGAATGTTGCTGATTTATGTCTGTTTTTGTATCTTAGTTTTTGGAGACGCTTGTGCTGACCGATTTACTGTTTTAATAAAAAAATAATAAAACACAATACAAATTAAAAAGGAAAAAATAAAGAAAGAAAATCTACATTATATTATAAAAAATTAGAATCCATGAAGTTGTTGTTAATTGTATACTTTTATTTGTTTCAGGTAAGAGTCTTCACAGAACTCGTCGGTAACTTTTTATTTATAGTACTAGTGTTTAATATGTGTGTTTGTTTGTATATTCGTTAGTATAGTCTGGGACGCTACCTGTGTAGATACACTGGCACAGTCCCACGTCCATGCGACCTCATCCAATGCGGGTGCGGCGGCGGCTACCGCGGAAAACCTCAAACGGCGCTTATATGTAAACCTCGGCGAGGCTTACATATTTGCACCGTTTGGGGTCGAGACATTGGGTTCGTGGGGGCCAGAGGCGCGCCGATTATTTAAAGAATTATCGGCGCGCCTAATCGAGGTCTCCGGTGACCAGAGGGCTGGCAGCTACCTCGGTCAGCGCATCAGCCTGGCCATACAAAGAGGTAACGCTGCCAGCCTCCTGGGCACCTTGCCGCCAAGCGGCGGAAATTTCGAGGACATTTTTTATTTGTAAGTAGTATTAGTTTTGTTTTATTTTAGGTTAATGGTTATGTATGTAGTGCTTTAATATAAATAAATGTACATTACTGATCAATTCGTTAGGTAGTGTTAGGTTTTAATTTCATTGTAAAATTGTTTCATTTTGTAGAGTCTTAAGGGTTAAGGCACGATGGGGCTGACGTAACCTCAGGGTTCAAAGCTAAAAAAAAAAAAAAAAAGAATTAAAAAAAATATATATATATATATACATAGGGTCCAACTTCATATGCTGAAATTTTTTTAAGAGGATGACCTTGATGATCCGAACAACATTCTCTATGGGACCAACATCAAAATCGCGAAAAAAATCAGCTGTCCCATACATTTGGCTGGAGTAGGTTTACAGTTTTGTATGGAATAGCAGATTTCTTTTCGTGATTTCGATGGTGCCTTAGAGAAAGTTGTTCAGTTTGACGGTCTGATCATCTCCTTAAAAAAGTGTCAGCATATTAAGAAGGACCCTAAATTTTTGCTCCTCTTTTGAAGTCGGTTAAAAATAATAATGTATGCCATCGACGCGACTGAAGAAGTAAGTGAATTGGCATGAAGATAGTTTTAACAAAATAATAAAAAAAAGAAATTTCCAACAGCGGCAACAACTTTTTAATCAGCGTTTGTTAAAAAGGAGCTTTAGTTTCTGAAGCATAGAAATAAGAGTGAATATTTTTTTAATCTGCAAAAGTTTGAGATTGTTAGCTTAAATTAATAGTTCGCTTCGGTTTCACAACTTCGGTTTTGTACAATTTTTAACTTGGATAAAAGTAAAATAATGTTATATTCTGTTAGAACTTGTCCGTCTTCAAGCATTTACTTATAGTATCAAAGTTTTAGGGCCATTTCACATTTGGACCAAAAAAGTATGAACCATGTCATAAATCTGCTGTCCCATTTATATTTTTGTTGACTAAGTTTGCAGTTTTGTATGGAACAGCAATTTTTTTCGCTATTTCGATGTTGGCTCCACAGTGAACATTGTTCAGTTGTTAAAAGATATGTGTAAGACAGGAATAAGCGATGAAATGACGGTTCATCCTCATCATCAGCCTATTTACGTCCCACTGCAGGGCACAGGCCTATCCTCAGGGAGGGTGTATGGGTGTTAGTCCACCACGCGTGCCCAATGCGGATTGGTACACTTCAGATACGCATCAGAATGTCTTCTTCATTGTATACAGGTTTCTTAAAGATGTTTTCCTTCACCGTTTAAGCAGTTGGTATTACGTACATAAGTAATAAGTTGGCATTATATAATATATGTATATATATATATATATAGCTGGTATTACGTATATATATATATATATATATTTATATATGCTCACGATATTCCCCGCGGGGGTATTCAGAGATATTCTGAAACCTCAGAACATCCACGTTTCACTAGTACCGAAACTCTATCCAGTGTGACAGGGAGTGAGCCCGTCGCTACTTGTAATGGACAGTAGGTACAATACATGCCTCGAAATTGAAGCATGCAAGTTTCCTCACGATGTTTTCCTTCACCGAAAAGCCAGTGGTGTTACAAATCGTACAAAAATTCCGAAAAACTCATTGGTACGAGTCGGCCTGGACGGGGATCGAACCATCGCCTCCTGCACGGCAGGCAAGGTTACTCGCCACTGGACCACCACGGCTTATTGGTAAACATGGTATTTCGTCCGTGCGGGATCGAACGCGGACCCTCATGATTGAGTATCCAGACCTCTCCACAACGCACCTCCGACGCTCTTATTCGCAAGAATGACGATCCTATAATATATAAACAAGTCTACACAAATGGCTTCCAAATCAGCAAATTGTAAGTAACGAGTCGATTGTTCGTTAGAGCACTTAACTAAAGTTAGCGTTAATTAGCGACCTGCCGAGCCTCCGTTAATATAGCCCTGTTACAACCACTGCCATTAGAGTGGCAAGTATTCACTTATAGTAGGTTTGTCACTTTATTAAATAAGGGCCTATGTCGAAAAATAATTGAAGCGAAATGGGCGTGTGATAGCTTATATTACTGCCTGATGCGAGGGAAAGAGATGGGGCGGCGCGCGTGCCTGAAACGACGCAAGCGTAAAACAAACTTAATTTAATTGTGATTGTACTATTTATGTAAGTTCAATTCTGCTCTAATCTAAATTTTAAAAATATCAATCTCTTTTTTTTACATCAAGTCTCGCGTTTCTAATATTCACCGTTTAGCAGTTCCAAGCGTTTATAAATAAAAACGGAGGCTACTTTGGCTTGTTATTCTATCGAGAAAATGTGTCTTAATCGTGTTTTGGTTCTAATCAAAACGTCAATTATATGTTCAATTTACACATATCCGTAAATTCTCTTACTGTTAGTACTTCATGATATATGACGCTTTGAAGAATCCTATTTTTTTCACATATCCTCTTAAGAGCGTGAGCCCGTTTGTGTTGCTTTTTATTATGTAACAGTGCTGCACAGTCTATCGGTCAATTGACACTGAAAGATCAGATTTCGACTCTGTAGTGGAAGAGGGCGGTACAGTTGACCACAGATCACAAAAACTAAAGGGAATTGTGAAAAGGGGGCGGGTTCAGTGTCGCAGGAATATGCGCAAAAACGGAACTCTTTGCTCGCGACAGTAATGATTCAATATATTATGAGGCTGAAAGCCAGTTTTCTGTCGCCCGGGACTGCAATTTCGCCACGTATTCTTAAATAAAGATAAGGGTTCTTTATTAATAACATACACAAAAAATAACGAAGCGAGCTAAGCAAGCTCGAAATAATTTTAGCATAATTATTCGGGTTGTGGTCACATATATTTTTGTTCATTCAAATAGAAACTTAGAGAGAGCGAAGCGAGCTCGACTTTTTTCTACTCAATACGAATCGGTTAGAGCCAGAGCTTTTTATGTACAATACATGTGCAAAGTATCTTAAGTAAAAGCTATGAATCGAGCGGAGCAAGAATTTTTAGTACCACTTCTTAGTTGTGGTCAGAACTCTTTAGGATTATGTGTAGGTACAGTAATTAAAACAGAAACTTAGAGCGAGCAAAGCGAGCTCGACTTTTTTCTGCTCTACGAATTGGTTTTAGACAAAGCTCAACCAATCTATATTTTTCCTGAATTTGCCCCCCCCCCCTCTCCTCCAGCCCCCCTCGCCTACGCTCCTGACTTTATCTACAGTGAGATAAGACAAAATTCCAATTGACGGTCTAAAAATGACAGTTCAGGTTGTCAGAAACTCTGCAACAACTAACTACCTTTTTAACCTTCCAGTTGTAGAAAAGCTCGAATTTAGCATAATTATATATTATTGAAAGTTTTATGATGGACGTGTTATATAAGGTCTAACAAAATTAGGTGAAACTATTTTAAGGGGGTGATCAGACCATCAAACTGAATAACTTTCTCTATGGGACTAATATTGAAATCACGAAAAAAAATCTGCTGTCCCATACATTTAGGTCGAGTAGGTTTGTATGGAACAGCAAATTTTTTTTTTTCGCTATTTCGATATTGGTCTTATACAGAAAGTTGTTCAGTTTGATGGTCTGATTATCCCCTTAAAATAGTGTCACACGATTTTGTTAGACCTTATATAGTAGGTGAGAAGGTGGCTAGCCTTTTGTCCTCAAAAATATTGCATAAAATATAATATCCTTTAGTCGTAAGAAATGGGAAGAAATGGAGCTATTCTAAACCATTACCACATTGTCATATTATAGGTAAGAGATTAAATGTTACCATTCCACTGTAGGGTAAAAAACACCTCTCACTACCTTGACGGTGTCGTATAGAAACTGGCCCAAACATTGGCTGTACTCAAAATTAATTTAAAACCTCTTCAAACTCCTCAAAATTTAAATATATATTCTTATTTTGTAACAAAAATCAACACCTTAATAAAACAGTGGAGTGAAAATCAATAGGGCTCCACTTAACTGGTGCCCACTTGATATATCCTTAATTTTTCCTCAACATTTCCAACCTAAGTCCCGAAAACTCTCAAGGGAAACTCAATCGTAAAATTTCTTTACCCAAAGACTAGATTCGATTGGTACCAAAATTAGATACGTCGATTTAAAATTGAATTTAGACAATGAAGGACCCTATTCTTGCAAGATGTATTCTTTCAGAGGTTTTTCCTTTTTAGGGTTCCGTACCCAAAGGGTGACAACGGGACCCTATTCATAGGCCTACGCTATTTAAAGTGCTGGATCTTTTGAAATATAATAGCTAAGAGGTTGAAATTTTCATTGAATATGCGTTATTTTGGTTCTTAGATTCTACACAAAAACAATATAATTATGAAAAAAATACTGTAAGTCGGCATGTAAAGGCGAGCTTAGCTCTAAAAGAGTTGAATGGTTGATTTTCGAACAAATAATAAAAAAAATAACAAAAAGTAGAATCCCGAATACCTTTAACCTCGGACCTATATCTACAACCAAGACATTATGCTGGAAAATATACTTAAAGCTCTCTTTGCTCATATAATTTAGTAGCAGAGGCTATTTATATTTCAGTATTAAGTTTAGAAATCGAGTTTATTATGTAGTAAAATCTTCTCTCGATCCTCTTTTTTCGATATTGCAGCATCCAAGGTACTCTTGCTACAGAAAAATGTTGGGCTTGTTCCAGGTTTTAGATTTGTTTGCACCGACTTGACCTCCGAACTGGCACCTAGGAAAAAATCATTGCTACGCCCATGTATTTATTTAGTATAATTTTCGATCGTCCGTCCAACAGTTAGAGGTGGAACTTGGACAACAATTCCGTTCGTAGAAATGTCCAGGAATTCATAAGCCTGCATCTGGCAACCGTATGTGCGTTTAAACTTGAAGTAGGTACATTGCTTTCCGTAGTGTGTTCTTCTCATTGAAACAGAATCCTGCTAGAAACGTTTTTTTTTTATCAACTTTTTTTATTTTTGCTCTATGGTAAAAATGGTAATACATACAACGGTTGAACTTAGTGCGATTATAGTGCATACTCTAAGGTACAGCATTAAATAATAAAAACCGGTAAAGTGTGTGTCGGGCTCGCGTAAGGATTGATCCTTGAGGAAAACACATTTTTTTTCGTTTATTTGTTGGTACGGATTATGGAATCCTTGGTGCGCGAGTCCGACTCTCACTTGGCCGGTTTTTTTTTCTAAAGAGCTTGTATATTCTGAGTTTATGTAGACGTTTCAAAGATAAGGGACGTTTCAACGGGAAGGAGGGAGAGAAATGTATATTTTTACGCGCTCTTCGGATCTGAAATATATTTTTTATGATTCGTAACGCGAAGTTATGAGTGCTTACTTTTCATTTATAGAGCTATTATTTATTTCTCGTCATCCGCTTTGATGAGAGTGTGCTGTTTACACTTAAATAAACTCACGACCATAGTCCCTTTCGGGGTGATCAGTACTTTGTTACAACTATGAACTAAACAGGGTGTCCCGTAAACCGACGTCAACCCGGTGGATGCTGATAGGTTAGTTCATGCCTGACCAGAATAAACTAAAATAAAAAAAAATATATATATATATCAGTCAATCAATCAATCAATCTCTCAACATTTTACTTTTGGAAAAGGTTCTTAGTTTTCGAGATTAGGACAGTTTTATAAACTTCGTGAAACTCTTTACGTTAGTCTCTATTTTGAGTAATTATTAATGTTCTATGCAGTATCTGTGTTAAAACTGTTCAATATCTCGAAAACTAAGACACTTTTACTAAAGTCAAATTTTGATATTCTGCTTAGACATGACCTAACCTATCAGCATCCGCCGGATTGACTTCGGTTTACGGGACACCCTGTATATACTATTTTAAAATTGTAATAGAAGTGTGTCGGTACATTGAAGATTATAAAGAAAATATATCATTATGGTGTTAATGAGTTTGATGATTTTGATTTATCTCTTTGATGACTCTATCTATCTATAACGTCACGCCTCTTTCCCAGTGGAGTAGGCAGAGACTAGGGCGCGCAATTTACTACGATCCCTACATATCTCTTGATGACACTTTTTGTTTTTAAAATATTATGATAAGGCTCAAAAACTGGTAACTATACAGGGTGTCCCGTAATCCGACGTCAACCCAGCGGATGCTGATAGGTAAGGTCATGACTAAGCAGAATATCAAAATTTGACTTCAGTACAAATGTTTTAGTTTTCGAGATATTGACAGGTTTAACACAGATAATGCATAGAACATTTCTAGACGTGGCACTCAAAAGAGGTAAACAGTTTCACGAATTTCATAAAACTGTCCTTATCTCGAAAACTAAGAACCTTTTCCTAAAGTAAAATATTGACAGATTGATTGACAGATTTTTTTTTATTTTAGCATATTCTGTTTAGGCATGAACTAACCTATCAGCATCCACCGGGTTGACGTCGGTTTATGGGACACCCTGTATATTTTATCTTTTTACGATGACGGAAGCCAGTGTGGATGAAATTGCAGGCAAAATTAAATAGGGGATATAATCCGGAGCCCGCTCCATACATCAATACTAATCAATTAAAGTCAAGGACATCTTTCAGAAATCTCGAATCAATCTAGAACCAAATCTCTATGCTTGAATGTTGTAAAATTTTCGTTAAAATATAATAGTTTCAATGCTAGGATTAATTTAAGATTTGAATGGAAATCTTGGAGGCACTGTAAATTTTAAGGGCATATGTCGAAAAATAATTAAAAGCGAAATGGGCGTGTGATAGCTTATATTACTGTCTAATGCGCGAGAAAGAGACGGGGCGGCGCGCGCGCCTAAAACGACGCAAGCGTAAACAAAACTTTATTTAATTGTGATTGTACTATTTATGTAAGTTCAATTCTGTTCTAATCAAATTTTATAAAATATCAATATCTTTTTTTTAAATCAAGTCTCGTGTTTCTATTATTCACCGTTTAGCAGTTCCAAGCATTTATCGATAAAGACGGAGACTACTTTGGCTTGTTTTTCTATCGAGAAAATGTGTCTTAACCGTGTTTTGGCCCTAATTAAAACTTCAATTATATGTTCAATTTACACATATCCGTAAATCATACTCCTACTGTTAGTACTTCATGATATATGACGCTTTGAAAAATCCTATTTTTTTCACATATCCTCTTAATTGGTTAGTATTGGAAATATAACCAGACTTTGTTTGTATGGAGCGCACTCCGAATTATATTAGGCATTTCAGTTCAGCAGGGCATTTAGCTATTTTTTTGCCCATGGTTGTTGTTCTTTCGTAACCCTTGTTTTATTATTAAACAGCGTGGGAGGAGTGATGAGGTAGCCAGGAAAATTATCTTTACAAAACCCACTTTCAAACTTACGAAGGCCGTGGTCAAAAGTTTTCCACGTTATCGAACTAGGGTTGTTATTGTTACGGATATATCGGTTACGGATACGTTGGCTTACGTATTTACAACCACATCGTCATTATAGACTTGAGTTGAGACTGAATGAAGTTTGACAAACTGCTTTGTAAGTTTCAATTTCTGATCAATTTTCGCATGACAAATCATGTAGCAACTTTTTTTCGTGCGTTGATCAAATTTTGACATAATATTTTAAATTAGTTTTGACACATTCGAACGAAAGTACGTTTCGATGGTTCTAGCTATTGCCCGCGACTTCGTCTGCGTTACCCGGATAAAAAGTACCCTATGTGTTTACAGGCTATGGTCGAAATTTCAAAATTCAAAATTCAAAATTTTTTTTATTCAAAATAATATCACATAGATAGCTTTTTGACGTCATTTTTTGACTCTACCACCGCGTCGGAAGGTGTTCCGTTGAGAGAAGATGCGGCCAGAAACTCTACAACACACATCTTTTTAACAAAACAAAATATACAAAGTACAATTAAAATACAATATTGCATTACATAGAGTAACATTGTCAAGACCAGACATTTTGGTCATTCAAATAGTCATCGAGTTTATAGTAGCCTTTTTTACAGAGGACTTGTTTAACATGGGACTTAAACTTTTTGTCTGACAAGTTTAGAATATCCTCTGGTATCTTATTATAATAGCGTATACAGTGCCCCATGAAAGATGTGTTGACCTTACTGAGTCGAAAATGTGGGGATACTTATTTATTTTTATTTCTTGTATTGTATTTATGAACGTCACTGTTTTTGGGAAAGAGATACAAATTTTCCCGAACGTATAAAATTCGCATTTATAATATTAGTAGGAAGCAGGATAGTAGGAAGTAGGATTTATTAAGTAGGATGACAAAATGTGATTGTTTGTTGCAACGGAAAAACAAAGAAATGTGACTTTATTTAAGGATGGTAGTTCACTCTAAGAACCATACCACACTATCTGACAACAGTACCTAGTTATTGAATTAGTTTTAAGTTATGATTATGAGTGTAAAAGGTATTCTATTCTATTCTATTTTTATTAAATGGCGTTTCCTTAAAGATTTCGCCAGTATCAAGTGTTGAAGATATTATTATAATTAAAGTTAACGTTCATTGTACGGTAATTGATATGGCGATCTCAAAGCCCTGTTTTTATACAAAAGCACACACCCGAAACCGCCATAAAATGGCGGAGCCGCGCGGCTACCTAAATCGCGAGCCAAACGAAAGACGTCTACTCGAGAGACCTCTAGCCACGCGACTCGTATAAAAGGTAATTATAATGTTCGGGTATTTTTTGATGTTTTTCTATTGTTTTCTATTCGGATATCAGATATTTTGGTTACAATAAAAACACTTGGTAACATCCCTAACTAAAACACTTTAACAATCAACTGTCAGTCAAAAACGAAGCATAAATTGAAAACTTAATCCGCTTTCTGACAAGTACCCACGATTGAAGCTTGTTTAATTATTTGCGGTATTAGATGTATAAAATCCAATTAAAATTGTAACGAACAAGGCTTTTGTTCAGGGCTAAATTGTAGTTGGCAATTGATTGCGGAGGTAAAACGCCTTAACAAGTAATTATTATTATCTTTAATGAGCTTTTATTGAGGTGGTTGCAGAGGGGTCAATTTTATACAAAACTTTGACGCACAATACGCGTAGACGGTAGTAATATATATAACTTTTTATATATGGAAAAATAGTTTGGAATATCTACATGCCGCGTAACGAATAACATTTGCAATTTATAAAATAATTACGAAGATATAAAGCTTTGAAGTTTTTCATACAAAATTTTAAAAGCTTTAATATCTTCGTAATAATATTATAAATTGCAAATGTTATTCGTTACGCGGCATCTAGATTTTCTAAACTATTTTTCCACATATAAATTATTACTTTTATTAATTCCGTCTACGCGTATTGTGCATCAAACGTTTGTATGGACTGAAACCACCTTAACAAGTAATTATTATTATCTTTAATGAGCTTTTATGAAGGTGGTTGCAGAGGGGTCAATTTTATACAAAACTTTGACGCACAATACGCGTAGACGGTATTAATATAAGTAACTTTGTATATAAGGTATAACAAAATTAGGTGAAACTATTTTAAGGGGATGATCAGACCATCAAACTGAACAACTTTCTCTATGGGACCAATATTGAAATTGCGAATAAAATCAGCTGTTCCACACAAACCTAATCGACCTAAATGTATGGGACAGCAGATTTTTTTTCGCGATTTCAATATTGGTCCCATACAGAAAGTTGTTTAGTTTGATGGTCAGATCATCCCCTTAAAATAGTTTCAACTAATTTTGTTAGACTAGAATATTTTAGAAAATCTAGTTGCCGCGTACCAAATAACATTTGCAATTTATAATATAATTACGAAGATATATAGCTTTGAAATTTTTCATACAAAATTTTAAAAGCTTTATATCTTCGTAATTTTATTATAAATTGAAAATGTTATTTGTGACGCGGCAACTAGATTTTCTAAACTATTTTTCCTTGTATAAAATATTACTTTTATTAATTCCGTCTACGCGTATTGTGTGTGAAACTTTTGTATGGACTGAAACCACATTAAACACATTTAGCCTTAGACTATACAACGTGTTAATGAATTAACGCAAAACTAGAGAGTATTTTGTTTAGAATCGAGAGCAGAGTCGAATTATCATGGTTTCAACATGGGTAATTTTTTTTCAAAACATAAAATTATTTGTTTGTAAAATTGAAAATTTACTGAACCCGATGTTAACCCACCCCACGGGCATACTACATACAACCAAAATAAGATTCTTACAATGTATCCATGACAATACGTTAGCGCTTTCATTCATTGCTGAAATGATAACGAATCATGTGTGCCTTAAAACTTAAAATGCGAATAACTTTAAATTTTAAGTATCAAAATAATGAAATTATTGTTTCTATCTATTTATTTTGCAATCAATCAGTTGGGGTGTATGAGGTTTTGCGTTAATTCATTAACACGTTGTATAACTAGCGACCAGCCTTGCGGTAGCATATCCCCTTTGCCACGTTACAAGATCAATAAATCATGTGCATTTAAGTACATACAGTTTTATACTTTATCACTTAACGGGATTGGCTAATGGTCCCCAAACGAGGTTCAGAATCTAAAGGTCTGGTTTTTTTAAAGTCGAAGAAACATGAAAATAAAACAAACAATCTATTCTTTAACTAAATCAAATAGTACAAATGTCAATTCAACATCAAAAAGAAACACCAAACTTTAGATTACAAGATGACTTTTACGAATTTTATCTACTCCACAGAGTCTCTGCTCTTCGGACCACAAAGAACAAAGTTTTCTCATAAAAACTCTTATAATGGTTCTTGGTGATCCAATATTGAAGCATTGTTCGGTTCAGATAAGACGTTAAGAGTTCGAGTAGATGCAGAAGTTTACTATAGATATGTCAACGTCTTTGACTGTATAATAGCTGTACAGTAGCTGCATAAAGGTAATTTCCTTTATGCAGCTACTGTACAGCTATTATACAGCTTACGTGTTGCTTGGGTGGCCTACATGGAAGCATTTCCCCTCTGCCACGGTATAAGTACAATTGATTATGTGCATTTACATTCAATTTTATACCTTATCACTAAACGAGTCAGCCTATAATTGCGGAACAATAACTACGAACTTATGACGTTTGGAGTTCACACGAGACAACTTTTCATAATATTTAACATTCAAAATTAAAATCTAAAGTAATGGAGAATAAAATCCAAAGTTGCGGATTTCATGTTACCTCCCCGCAAAAAGTGGCAGAAATGTGTGGTAGTAGAATTACTCGCGTGAAATTGATATCATTAGCATCCTTTTAATCTAAGAGTCTCACAAAAACAAAACACACACTCACAAAAAAAACACACACACCAAAAATCACACACACAAAAATCACACTCTAGCAAAAATTTGCTTTCTTTTAGAAAAAACTATTAAATTAGTTTGAGAGCTATGATGCCTCAGACAGACAGACCGACATAGGCGTCAAACATATAACACCCCTCTTTTTGCGTCGGGGGTTAAAAACGGCCAAGAGCGCGAGCGTGACGGACTAGCCTATGATAGGGTTCCGTACCCATTGTATAGCCATACAATATAATATGTTCAGTAGCGCCCTCATCATAATATTAAAAATTTCTTAATAATGAAAACCCAAAATAAAATAAAAGCTACTCGAATACTTTTGGGACAGACAGAATGTGCAAAAGTATAAGGGTATTTTGACTACGAAACCCTAATATGATATAACTTGAGTCCAAATTAAAGATTTTTACCTATATAAAAAATATTGATCAGTTTGTAAGTTAAAACGAAAATATTTATTAAACAAATTGTTTCATAGGATATTATCCGCAACACGTTTCGTCACGCATAATTCTGTTATATTTTTATTTTATTTTTGTCTGTCTGTTTGTTTGAGCATCACGCTTAAACTACTCAACCGATTTTGATGAAACTTCTAGTATTTATATGAGTCTTATACCAGTATAACTATCCAAATTCAAGCGCTCATGCGTTCGTAAGTTCCTCTGACGTATAACAAGATTAGTAATTTATTAATCAGAGTGCAACTGATGTGCTCCGGAATAGACTGTCGAGTTTCACCGTCGAATCGCACTCTTTAACAATGAATCCGGGAGTTAAACGAGCTAACCCCAAGAGCCAAACTATGGCTTAAAACCATAAACATCAATTTGTAATCTGCGCAGGAATGAAAAAGAAAAACGCCATACGAATCATCACCATAATCATCATCAGCCCATCATCGTCCACTGCTGGACATAGGCCTCTCCTAAGGCGCGCCACAAAACTCTGTCCTCGGCCTTCCTCATCCAGTCACTCCCCGTTACCTTTTTTAGGTCGTCTGTCCAGTAGGCAGCAGGACGTCCCACACTACGTCTACCAGTTCGCGGTCTCCACTCCAGAACCATGACACCCCACCGGTTGTCAGTTCTTCGGCAGATATAACCAGCCAATTGCCACTTCAGCTTGCTAATTTTCCGAGCAACGTCAACTACTTTAGTTCTCTGACGTATCACTTCATTTCTGATCTGATTTCTCAGTTCTCTAAGAGAACTCTCTCTATTCTTCTCGGTTTTTCTACACCGAGCATAGCTCTATCCATAGCTCGCTGAGCGACCTTGAATTGATGAACTAGTCCTATCGTCAGGGACTCAGGGTCCACTATAATAATAGTTTATTAATATTGACTTAAAGCACTCACTTTCCTACTACGTCTCACAACGCACCATCATCATTCTATCCTTGTCATATACGATGAAAACCATCTCAAAATCATACGCCATTAGTTATTATGGTACCCACATCTTAGAGCATTAAAATGGGAGACGGTCTGTTATTGAGTGCTTTACTGCGATTGCCCTGCGATTCTGCAATTTCGCGACTTTGTGTAAATGTCTGCAAACATATGCAAAAGTTGGTACCTACATCTGAGTCCACACAATAAAGTTCATTTATCGATCATTTACCATTCCATCGGCTGATGAAGTGGACACTCGAATAATAGACGTACGAACACATGTATTCTACCTATAACGCTTATGGCCGATTTGTAACTTCAGCGATTACGTTTTGGCAGAGAGCCGCCTCCCGTTCGATTGCTCCAGAGCAGGTACATCAAAGTCCCAGTCAAACGGTTATGTGATAGTTCCGTGCCCCGAGACTCCCATAAAAACAATTTCCCGTCCAATTTCCCCGTTACCCAGTTTTAGGGGTAAATTAATTATTTGCTAATGGAGGGACTAACTGTTATTAGCATTTTAAAAGGCGTTTTGTTTCATTTATTGGGGACATTTTGTCGGTTTGATTAGATTGTTGCTTTAACGTTACGTAATAATTGTATCTCTTTAATATCTTCAAGAATAAGGTAACTGTTGCTAAAGCTGTGCATCATCAGCATGTTGAGTAGGATTAATAATACAGGTTAACACGTTCCGGGACAGTGAACGAGACACAATAGAATTTTTATTGCAGCAGTAGTAATATAAGCTATCACACGCCCATTTCGCTTCAATTATTTTTCGACGTAGGCCCTCAAATTATAAAACTGATGCGTCCAGTGGCGAGTAACCTTGCCTGCCGTTCAGGAGGCGATGGTTCGATTCCCGTCCAGGCCGACACGTACCAATTAGTTTTTCGGAATTTATGTACGATTTGTAACTCAACTGTCTTTTCGGTGAAGGAAAACATCGTGAGGAAACCTGCGTGCTTAAATTTCGTGGCATGTATTGTACCTGCTGTTCATTATGAGTGGCGACGGGCTCACTCCCCGTACAGTATACAGGAGGATGTTGAAGATATCATGGACGGACAGGATTAGCAACGAGGTGGTCCTGCAGAGGATGAACAAGAGAGTAGAAATCCTAAAAACCATGAAAACTCGGAAATTAGAGTACCTCGGATACATTATGAGAAGTGATAAATACCAACTTCTCTAGATTATTCTGCAGGGGAAAATTTCGGGAAGACGAATGCCTGGTAGAAGAAGGACGTCCTGGCTTAAAAACCTGTGCGAATGGTTCGATGTGGACACAACCTCACTGTTCAGGGCTGCAGTCTCCAGGTTCCGAATAGCCCTATTGATAGCCAACCTCCGATAGGAGATGGCACCACAAGAAGAAGAATTTAGGACTATTAAAATGAAATATTTTGTTAGGGGACGATGATGATGTAAACAAATTTTGATACAAAATTAGGTAAGTACATGAGTTCTGAAGTTAGACAATCCCTAACCTAGCCTAGACTACAAATTGCCTTATTAACTTAAATTGGTTACCAAAACTTGTATTAGCTTTTGGTTACTTCTATTTGATTACGGTTCAAACCCCGAAATACTTAAAGGTTAGTTTTGACGAGATATCTGTCTTTGAGAATGTTAATTAGTACTTGATTCTGAATCTTTAAGTAAGTAAGTGAGTTTTTTCACTAGTGGATTAATTCCAAATCGATGTTAATAATAGCACATTGCTCTGCGACAGTCCATACAAAAGTTTGACGCACAATACGCGTAGACGGAATTAATAAAAGTAATATTTTATATATGAAAAATTAGTTTAGAAAATCTAGTTGCCGCGTCACAAATAACATTTGCAATTTATAAAATAATTTCGAAGATATAAAGCTTTTAAAATTTTGTATGAAAAATTTCAAAGCTTTATATCTTCGTAATTATTTTCTAAATTGCAAATGTTATTTGTGACGCGGGATCTAGATTTCCTAAACTATTTTTCCATATATACAAAGTTACTTATATTAATACCGTGTACGCGTATTGTGCGTCAAAGTTTTGTATAACATTGACCCCTCTGCAACCACTTTAACACCCACCGCAGACACCAGTCTATCACCAAGTGTACCATTGAAGTAAAAACATTTATTTGTTCTCTTAGGTACTACTTAAGATCTTACTTTTGCTGTATATTTGTTAAAAGAAAATAAAAATACCTCATTTAAAACAAAACCTTATTATAATGTCATTACTGGTCAATCACTATTTACATGGAAATTGAAGTCATTGGCATAATTTTCAACTAAGAGTCTACCCATCAAACTAAAGAACTTTTACTATGGAAGCAAAGAGATCGTTGCAAAAAAAATCTGCTGTTTCGTACAGTTGAGTAGGCATTTTAGTTTAGTATGGAAAAGCAGATTGCTCCTTGAATCTTTGTCCATGGTTTGCTCCCATAGTAAAAGTTGTTCAGCATCAGTTTGATGGGTAGTCACTTAGTATGATAATCTTAGGATGGCAATGATTTCAATTTCACCCTGTATAGATTATCGTTACTATCGTTCCCTCAAAGAATAGTAAAAGTATTGATAATAGGCGATAGTTCTACTCTAAGATCTAAAGTACCTTTTAGACGTGCAACCGATCGCAGGCTAACGATCAAAGCTAATAGTCGGGGAAATCTACGGATTTTTGTATGAAGTAGGTTACATTAATTGCACTTTAAGTGATGGTTTGGATTATTAGTAGATACATACCTAAAAACATAAATTCTCAATAATCCCCGATTTTGTATTTTGAATTATGGAATAATTAAGACATTTACAAAACATTAAATTTAGGTATAAACAAAACATGGAAAACTGGTGATTTTGTACAGGACGGCTTCGTTCAATACGTTTTACTTATAACAATAATAACCTCCGGTTAATATCGTAAATTTGAGGAGATATTTAATATTTTGTAAGTATAATAAAAATATAACCTCAAAACTTAATTATCTGCTGTTTGTTTGTACACAATAAATTTGCCTTGTGGTAATTAACTGTCTCTTTTGCTGGTATGCTGGAAGAAATATCTTTAGAAATAAGCTAGCCCTTTGTACATTTATATCGATTTTAAGGTATTTCTCAGGGCCCTCAGCCTATATAACTACGAAATCTCGACAAAAGTGTTATAAACTAACAGTAATATTAGTTCAAACCCAATTTACTAAAGTGTATTTAATGCAATCTCAAACCGTATTTTTCCTAGACTATAAAGGCTGGAGGGGAGGAAGGACTCCTTATTTGCTGAGACTGGGCTTGCGATCGATCGTGCGATCTACCTTTACACTTGCAATTTGGCTTACGGACCTTTGGGCCTTTGGAAAGAAGTCTGCGCTCAATTCAGTCTAAATCCTGGCTGACATAACCCCAGGGTTAAAAGCTCGAGCAAAAAAAAAAAAAATGCTTTAGACTATCGATAGTATAAATTTCTCTTAGAGTAAAACTATCAAAAATATTGATAATATCCAATGACATTCTATACAAGGAGGACTTCAGTGCGCTATTAACGGGACCACAAAGTTATGCCCAGTTGTTTTACATTACTGCTTTGTAACAGAATAAATATGAAAGATTTGAAAGGACTGGAATGTCAGCGGCAATGTATGACAGCTGGGTATAACTAAAGCATACAAAGGTGACATTAGAGACATGTGCCATGTTTAAGCTTTGTTATTGTATGACATGATTACTCTATGGCTATAAAAACTCATTGATAATATCGATAGCACTTGAGTAAGTAACTCAAGTTACTTACTCCACAGTACCTTAAAGTCTCAAGAGCCGCAAAAACTTTCTGAAGTGTGTCCACCCTATACAAGGTATTGGTAATGGTCCTCGAGCTAGATGTGACCTCTGGCGAAGAAAGAGCACGCTACCCGACCCGTTTGTCCCCCCTCGGAAAGCCTTCCCCCAGGACATGAACTACCCAGGCCGATTTGGAGGTTTTTAAACAGGCTCCGAACTCAAGTCGGCCGGAGTATGGAGAACCTGTCCAAATGGGGTTTTATCGATGGATCAGACCTGAGGTGTGTGTTGCCCCTCAGACTATGGCCCATCTCATATCTTGCCCTTCCTGCCCGCAAACTTGCACGCGAATGGAGCTTATGGACGCTGCTGGTAGTGCTATCCGCGTGGCAAAATACTGGGCTGGAAAAATATAAAATGACATGCCATCGACTCGATAGAAGAGAAGAGATATAGTGTTCTTTGAGCAGTCTTTTAAATAGAAGTAGAGACGGAGCTTTTCTAATAGACATAGGTAGTTCACTCCAAAAACCTACAGACTGAACTGAAAAGGACTTGTCATAGAAGGAAGATGTGTGTGAAGGCATACCTAGTTGTAGATTCTGGGCTGATTGCAATACTCGATCATGGGTGGCGTGGAGAAAAGTGAACCGGTCCTTGAGATAAGACGGGGTTAAGGGAAGGAACAGTACAGAGTAGAGAGATGAAGAATAGTAACTCAAGTAACAAGAGCTTATTTATTTTTCCCGTATAGGAGCTCAATGAGAGGGTGATTTGATGTGTTTAAAAAAATACCCAGGACAATTTGTAAACCTTTTTATAGAAGAGGAATAAACAAAACAGTAAAACTTGTTAGTACACATGTTGGCGTTACTGAAACTTAAACGATACTTAGTTTAATTGTAAAAGTTTGAGTTGGAGCGTCGGGTTTGTTTGTTATGTTGTTATTTTTGACTTTACAAATTAACCGAGCAAGTATGTAAATGTATAGAATGCTTGCGCTATCTTTACATGTAGGTAGTCGTAAATTCTGAGAATCTTTACATTGAAAATATTATTATTTAACTATTTGCAATAACCTTTAGGCCGGATTCGACCAAACTTCGATTTATAGAATAGTAACTATACAAGGCACAATTTAACTCCTAGTGTTTACTCCCAAATAACTTGATTTGTCTTCTACCATACTAAACCGATACTAAAAGAACGAATGTAAATCCACCTAAAGAAAGAGGTCGTTGTATCCGTACTTATTGCAATGTGAGGTTATACAGTTTTAATTTGTTAGATTTCTTTTTATTAATTTTTTTTTAATTATGTGATATTGACATTTCATTAGTCTCGATATAAGCTTTACACCGTCCAAATTGGCCGTTTAAAATTTACACTCAACTTATTCATAGATTAGGGTTGGTAAAACGTAAAATCAGTTTACTCTAGAGTAACTGGTGACTTAATCTACGAATAAAATTTACTCGCGTTTGGTCGAATCGATCCTAAATGATGTATTTTCGAAACATAACAATACGATTTTTTTAAATAAAAACATCATAGTCGATTATCTTTTTTTAAGGAATGCCTGAAAAAAACCTTATTTACAAACAAAATACAAAAACACTCCTTTTCAAATTGCCGCGCCGTCTAACAAAAGTGTGATACAAGTGTGTAGTGTGTTCCCGGTGTTTTTGAAAAGTTAAAATTCTCATAGTTTCATACGTATTTATTTTCATTCATTTACATACAGTATAGGTGTTACATACAAAAATTACAGCTAAATAGGGTACATAGACCCTTACCAAACTAACCTAACAAGTGCTAGCCTTCGTTTTTCTGATAACACTACAAGACTACAAACAAGCACTAAAAGATGATTTTAAGTAAAATAAATAAATAATTAATAAATAAATATCGCTCACAGGCACATACATTGTAATGATCCCAAGCAAGCACTATAGGCTGTTTATTATGGAAACTATACAACAATGGCACAAACATATTATATAAGGTCTAACAAAATTAGCTGAAACTATTTTAAGGGGATGATCAGACCATCAAACTGAACAACTTTCTCTATGGGACCAATATCAAAATCACGAAAAAAAAATCAGCTGTTCCATACAAACCTACTCGACCTAAATGTATGGGACAGTAGATTTTTTTTTCGCGATTTTGATATTGGTCCCATAAAGAAAGTTGTCCAGTTTGATGGTCTAATCATACCCTTAAAATAGTTTCACCTAATTTTGTTAGACCTTATATATAAACATCCATGACCGAACCGGAATTCCAACCCTGGTTTGGTACTCCGGCTTGGTAACCATTACACCAACCGGGCCGTCAAAAAAAAAAAACAATTCTAAATTATATAGTTTAGCTTAGCTTATCCATTATTGGCAATTAATACATTAACAATATCAGACTAATAAATAAAACCGGTCAAGAGCGAGTCGACCTACTCGTACACCGAGGGTTCTATACCACATAACATATTAATTTACAAAAAAAAAAGTTTTCTTTAGGACCTTTAGCGCGAGACCGACTTACACTTGGCCGGCTTTTATTATTTTTTGTTATACTGTAGAGTTTTTTTCTATAATCGCACCAAGTTTGACGCTTGTATGACCGTTTTTACGATAGAGCGAGAAGAAAAACGTTGATAAAAACTAGTTTCTTGTACCCTTTAATTTTTAATTTATTGTCATTTTTATTATTTGTTAGCAAATCAGCCATAATTACGCACATTCTGTGTAAATTTCAACTGTCTAGCTATTACCGTCTAAAAGTTACAGCCCTAAATAGATAGGACAGAAGGACGAACGAACGGACAATGAATAGAGATACATTTTCACTCTTTGGGTACGGAACCCTAAAAAAACAGCGCGTAGCTGTAGATTTCTAACTGGTATGTACTTTGTAGATTAAAAATAACCAATAACTGTTTTTCTATCTATAGACATCGACAGAGAAAACCACTTAACCTAAAATATTGTTATTATAAACCAATTTGACATTTACACAAAAAAATCTATCACATATCGAAACTCTAGAATCGATTATTATAATTGGTGTATAATTATATCGATCTGAATATCGACTATCAGTCAAAAGATCGATTAATATTGCTTTTAAATCGTTAAATTAGCATAATGTGACAATTTGTGTATTATTTAAATTCACTAAGCTAACAGCTGGTGATAGAAAAGAATAACTAAATGTGTAATTCAGAGATGCAAACTTTTAGTAACCTGTTGTTCTTCTGCTCTGTAGCGAGTGGAGTGAAGACCATATTCTACAGGATGTTAGGTTAAACAGTTGCATTACTTTAAGGGGTAATTGTACTCATGATACTGAACAACTTTGCTAAAGAGACACACAGGAAATTAGCAAAAAAAAATCTACTTTTCATACAAAAGTCCTATCGATTTAGTATGGGTAGTCCACAATTTTCATTACGAATTTCCTAAAGGTTTCTTATGGAAAGTTGTTCTGTTTCATGATGGGTACAATCACCCCTTAAAGTAATTCAACTGTTTAACCTAAAACCCCGTATATTTAATTTCATTTCTCTGACAACAAGTTGACCATCAACTTGTTTCCACCAATTCAGACTTGGTGAAGTATTGTCCACTCCCTCTTACCCTTATCCCTGAGAGGAGACCTTTGCCCTGAAATAGCTTTAAAGCGGATCGACATTACAGCCCAACAAACAATTTGATCGTAAAGTTCAACATTTATAATGGTTTAGGTTTATGGAGTTTTATAAAAGTATGACTTCCACCGGAAGAGAATAATAAAGAAATATACCTATATACTTATATTAATTTTCGCAACGCGTCACGCACAGTTTCGCAACCGAACGCCATAATCTCTTTTCTAATAAAAAAGAACAGTATAACAATCTAAGAGAACCGCTAAAAAGGTTTGTGAACTCGTTAAATAAAAAGTGAACCGTCCCTCGGTGAGGACGGACACTAAACCTTGGTTATAAACACGGTATATCGAGATGAAAAAGTTTTGCGCACCAGTTTAATTTGGGACACACGGGCTGTGCAATCAGCGAGCATCATGTAAGATTTTTTTGTTCTATTTCGACTGAAGTTTATGTATAGTGATACCCTGGCACGGGTACAGACTCCTTCGTCTTGAATCAATAATATATTGTACATAATATACTGAAAACCTGAATATTCCTATAATCTTTTTTGAGATTAGCCTATACAGACAGACATCATAAAACGCGTCGTTGCGTCTTCATGGATTGTATTACAATATGCTTCTAAGAATCCGCACGGACGTCATGCCATGTACCAATGAGTTTTTCTAACTTATGTATGTAATACTGACTGTTTTCAAACTGTAAAGAAAAACATCGTGAGTAAACCTCCATACACTGAAGAAATTCTGATGCGTATGTGAAGTCTACCAATCCGCATTGGGCGCTCTTGGTGGACTAACGGCCCGCCATGTGTGTGCATGTCGCCCCGCCGCCTGCTCCCTAAAGGCTTCCATGTGAAGGCGACTCTGGCGGAGATGTCCTCTTCCCTCCGAAGCGTTTGACCGTACCACTTCCACTTGCGTCCACAGCTCTTCGTTGCTGATAGTGTTCGGCCAGTAAATTCGCAGGATGGATCTCAGGCTTTTGTTGACGAAGACTTGTACTTTGCTCGTCAATCCCTATGTTTCCTTCCAGGTCTCACAGCCGATTTCATACAAATGGAAAAATTAAAAAGAGGAGGTAAGCATGTGCGATACTGAGTGAGTGCCAACGAGAAAGGAATACGCATTTGCTTAACATTGGTAACTGCCGAGGTAATCAGAGGACAATAGAGGGGGTGAGGTAAAAAGTTGGTGGGCGGCAGGGAGTTTCCTTTCATAAACTGTGGCAGTATTGTGTTCCTTGAGTAATAATGTAGTCTGTATTGGTCAGTATATAAAAAAAGTATGTTTTCAGCTCCTCAAACTGCTCAACCGTATATACTACGGTTAATTGCCAAGTTTCGCAGTCTAACGTTCAGTTTAAACGCCTGCAGCTAGTTTGAGTAACACTAGTTGACTTTAGATAAATTAGTGCTAGGGACTGCTTATTTATCCAGGGAATCGAGCACTACTTGCCTAATTGACTAATTAAGGACCACTTCATTTTGAACTGAGTTTTGTGGACTTTGATTTCTGTTTGATCTTGGTTTCAACCATAGAGATCTAGAGAGATGCCAACCAACGCGCTGAGTACGATGCCTAGTGTCGAATCACCACCAGTACCACGAGATAGAAAGTATTTTGTTATCTAGAATGTGCTCATTATCCACTGCGGTATCAGAACTCAACGTTCGAATAATCTTTAGTACTACGCAAGCCATGTAAACTATTTACACATAATATCTCGACTGGCTTTCAGCCTCATAATATATTGATTCCTTATTGTGTTTCGTTTTTGCGCATATTGCTGCGACTCTGGCCCCGCCCCCTTTTCACATCTCCGTTTAGTTTTAGTGATCTGTGGTTTCAACCCTGGCCACATTTTAGTGCTGTGGACTTTCACGATGGAATCAACGACAGAGTCGTGGAAAAATTTGTAATAAATGGCTATTAGATCCAAATGTATGGAACAGCTGATTTTTTTGCGTATTCAATGTTGTTTCCATAGTTGTTCACTTTGATGGTCTGAACCATATAAAGCAAAAAATCCAGAGGGTAGGCCTGTGCCGTTTATAGGCTGATGATGATCATTATACTGTATTTACGTACAAATACGTAACGCCGTAGCATGCAGTTGCTTGTGATATGGCTATATAACGCCTTTTATCTCGTAACTGCCTCCGTGGTCTCTCGACACGGAGGTCGCGGGTTCGATTCCCACGAGGGACACCTAGTGATATCTCACTTTGTGCGTTTTTCCCCAGTTGGTTAGGACATTGCAGGCTGAATAACTTGATTGTCTGAAAAGAAAAATGATTCCGTGCTTCGGATGGCACGTTAAGCCGTTGGTCCCGGCTACTATCTCTGGTGGTAGTAGTCGTTACATAAAAACCACGTCAGAGGCCGTAAGGCGGTCTGAAAAAACTCTGACACCAGGGCTCTGCCCACACGATAAGAAAGAAGAAGATCTCGTAAGGCGCGATAGTACTATATCACACTACCATACTACGGCTGCTAGTCTTCTCCTGCCAGAAAGAGTTACATTTATTATTAATAGCAAACTTAAGGTGGTTTCAGTCCATACAAACGTTTGACGCACAATACGCGTAGACGGTATTAATAAAAGTAATATTTTGTATATGGAAAAATAGTTTAGAAAATCTAGATGCCGCGTCACAAATAACATTTGCAATTTATAATATAATTACGAAGATATATAGCTTTGAAATTTCTCATACAAAATTTAAAAGCTATATAATATCTTCGTTGTTTGTGACGCGGCAACTAGATTTTCTAAACTATTTTTCCATATATACAAAGTTACTTATATTCCCAGCAAACAATTTGGTCGTATTAGGCCCACATTTATATGACTATTTTGACTTATAAAAGTAATATTACGGTAATTTGGTCATATACTGGTGCTTTATGGGTCTGATGTTCGACTATACGACACCTGTACGACCAAATTGTTAGTTGGGTTAATACCGTCTACGCGTATTGTGCGTCAAAGTTTTGTATAAAATCCCTCTGCAACCGAATAATGCTATACCAAACTAACATGGGAAACAGAAATCCATAGCTACAGTATCAAATATTAACACAGTTTATTGATTATCTCCGGTATTAATTAATAACTAAATTATTAATACAATCCGCCATTGTTTCGCTCCTGAACTAAATGGAGCGGAATGGATATGACAGTGTCATAACGATTAGTAGTTCATTCGTTCATTCAATATTTATGGATGCTTTGGTTGTTTATTTTAGCCAAGTAGCGAGGGGGTTGGTATTACGGCTGGGATTTCGTGGTAGATAAAATCACATATAGCCCAGTCATTTTACGGAATTTTTATCAGGCTGTAGATTAATTACTAATTGGACTTTTAAACTGTATCATTTAGTGACAAAAGGACTATCTTAAAGCATATAAAAAAAAAATTCACTACGCAACATAGAAATCAAAATTATGTGTCCCAGAAGGATTTTAAATTATTAATATTAATACCAATGCACTCATTTGACTTAGATTTGACAATATAAATTAATTTTGAGCAATAAAATAGGCAATGAAATTTTAAAAATGCGGTATTTATTAGAAAATACGAATGTATTTTTCAAAACCTTCTAAGTAAACAAAAATATTCACACAATGTTTGTAGTATGTATAATAGTAAAGCCTTAAATATGAGCAAAAAATTCAGATTTTTTTAGAACGAGATAATAGCTAAATTTTAAAATTGGAACTGTTGCTGAAGTGATATTTTTTTTTAATTTTGGTACATTTCTTGGCTCAAATTGACTCTTCAATATTATACCGAAAAAAAATGTCAATTACTAATTAGTACCGGCTCAAATCGTAAAATAACTGGGCTAATAATACAAGGTGTAACTGAAAAGTGTGGTTATACTTCATGTTTTTTCTTCGCGACATTAAGGGGGTGCTTTGGACCATTAAACTACAACTTTTGCTATGGAGCTAACATCGAAATCACGTACAAAAATTTGTTGTTCCATAGAAACGTCCTCGATCCCAGAAAATGGAGATAGTTGGAAGATTAAAGGGGAGGATTTTTCCCAGCAGTGGAATAAAAAGAGTGGTACAAAAAGTCACCGGCAATCGATGAACGGCCGGCACCGGCTCCAGGCCGTGCCGGCGGCGCGCACGGCGGTGCACCACCACTCTCCGCTCGTGCTCCCCCTCAGGCTTATGCCTCAGGCGTCTCACCACGCTACTCCAACACTCACCACAGTTTGACGTCTTTGCTGACCGCTTATTGTTTACGAGAATGCCTGACCTTTTCCTTGTTGTATGGTTTCCATAATAAACAGCCTATTAGTGCTTGCTTGGGATCATTACAATGTATGTGCCTGTGAGCGTTATTTATTTTATTTTTATTTATTTCTGAGAATGTTTACATCGTAATATTAAGTTAAGTTGGAGAAAAATTTAATATTCTTGTTTATTTTGTATACTTACTTGCATGGCGTATTAAAGTTCCTCTGTGAAGCTGTGTAATTGTTTAATAAATAAATAAATGAACTAACCTAAATGTATGGAACAGAAGATTTTTTTTCGACATTTCAGTCTGTTCGTATACCATTTAGGGGTGCTATTTTTCTATAACTGCCTTATTAGGGAATACATTAAACTTTGGTACTACTAGTGAAACGTGGATGTTCTGAAGTTTCAGAATATCTTTGACTACCCCCTCGGGGAATATAGTCGTGAGAATATGCATGCATGCACATTAAGCTTAATTGAAACTAAACTTGGTCTTATTATGAACAATATGCACTTTAGTTTTTTAACAACGTTCTCGAAAAACCGTCCGATCTTACCCGAGTGCACCTTAATGTATACAGGATGTAAGTGACAGCCAGCCTAGCAAATACTGAAACGGTGAACTCAGACCATCAAACTGAACAACTTTCACTATGGAGCCTAGCTCAGGAAACGCAAAAAAAAAACTTGCTGATCCATACAAAACTGCCGTATCTACTCGAATAAAATGTATGGGACAGCTGTTTTTTTCACGTTTCCTGAGGTAGGCTCCATAGTGAAAGTTGTTCAGTTTGATGGTCTGAGTTCACCATTTCAGTATTTGCTAGGCTGTCTGTTACACCCTGTATTGTATAGTCTGATGATGATGATAATTTTATACAGGGTGTAAAGAAAAGTATCATTGACCTTTAAACCACATACTCTACCAATCAAACTGAACAACTTTTACTATGGGAGCAAACCTGTCAGAATAAAAAATGCAGCTGTCCCATACGTTTGAATCGAGTAGGTATTGCAGTATAGTTTGGGACAACAGATTTTTTAGTTCTCACAGATTTGCTCCCATAGTAAAAGTTGTGTTTGATGGGTAGTGTTTAAAGGTCAATGATATTTTCCTTAAACTCTGTATAATTTATTAGACTGTGATCCCAAATAAGAAACACTCTCCGTAATGACAAGGTATTTAACACCATAAATTTTTTTTTTTTTATTTTATTTTTTTTTATTTTTTCTCACAAAACGCAGTACAGTATTACAGACACATAAAATTGCCTTTAAGTGAATTTAACTGTAACGATTACATTAGACATAACATTTCAATTAATTATACAGTCAATTAATGGTATTTAGCTCAGGAAACGCTACAGTTTCAGTATTTGCTAGGCTGTCACTTACACCCTGTATTTGTAACTGTTTCGTAGTAACTCTTTAGTAATCTGCAGTTGCTGTAACGTTGTAGACGCGTTGCTATTTCTCAAAACTTGTTAATTACAAATTAGAGATTGAAAAATTTGTCTCGGGCGGGACTTGAACCCGCACTTTTCCGAACCGGGAACTGCGTTATCCAATTTCGCCACCGAGCCCACTACCCAGAGAACGAAATTTTCAATCTGTTAGTTTGTAATAACTACCAGTAGATGGTGCTCACGTCCCCTTAAGATGCAACAGATTGAAAATTTTTCAAGTCCCGCCCGAGACTAATTTTTCAATCTTTAATTTGATTTGAAATAGCACAACATGGCTGTAACATGTTTAAAAATCAATAATATTTGTTAATTACAGGCCACAGCAGCACATGAGCATTGCTAAATAAACCTTCAGCCTAAAGTAATAAAGCTCATCGGGGCACAAAATAAAAACGAAATAATTATCAAAACTCAGTGGAGTATTTTTCAATTCATTGCAGTAAAATTTGTATCGTCCAAATGGGCGAAGTTGGCACTTAAAGCTTGAATTCTACCACTCCGTTTCCAAACTTTTGCAATAAAAGTGTCGGGTGGGGCGCGAGTGTTGGAGGGGAGCGATAGCGGTTGTGTAACACGGAACTGAAAAAAGACGGACGTAATCACAGATCACAAAAACTAAAGAGAGATGTGAAAAGTGGGCGGGGCCAGTGTCGCAGCAATATGCGCAAAAACGGAACACATTGCTCGCGACAGTAAGGATTCAATATATTATGAGGCTGAAAACCAGTCGAGATATTATGTGCAAATAATTTATAATGCTTGCGTAGTACTAAAAATTATTCGAACGTTGAGTTCTGATACCGCAATGGTTAATGAGTACATTCAAGCTAACAAAATACTTTCCATCGCGTGGTACTGGTGGTAATGCGACACTAGGTTTCGTACTCAGCGCGATGGTTGGCATCTCTCTTGATCTCTATGGACGTAATGTTACACTTAAAAGATGTAAAGCGAACAAGGTGCTACTATTTTGTTTGTTCTTCAAGGACCTACACTCACACAGATTCACCAGTAGGCCCGAGTAAATGATAAAAATCGAGATGTCCCTCCATCTTATTATTTTACGTATGCCAGAAAGAGCGCGCATGACGTTTTTCTCGTTTAAACGCTTTGTCGTGGGTGGCATGCTAGCCCTGCTGGTCCTACAACCCGCCGCCATTACGCAACGCGTGACAGTGCGAGAGAAAGCATTTAAATGGGCATGTTTCGCTCATAATTAGACGAGATTGCGTCCGTCTTTTTTCAGGTCCGTGTTGTCTAAATTTAGATAAAATAAAATTGTATTTACAAATTGAAAATCAAGTGGAAGACCGAAAAAAAGGTGAACAAATTGTGTGAAAGTTAGATAATATGTGTATAAGAAAGGAGCGAACGCTGGAATGATTGCAAACAGAAATACATGAAAGAACGTAGAATTATAGCGTCGACCACAAATAATGCAAGTCAAAGCTGTATAATGATTACATTGAAATCACTGTATGAACTATTATAATATTGAGACAAAAATACATTTGATAGAGATAAATGGAAGGGAGAAAACGTACTATGCCGATCTAAGCTTTCGCTTTGACTGCCAAATGACCAACAAAAAATGGAAAATCGATTTTTATTAACTGCCTCCGTGGCGTGGTTTAATGGTTAAGAGCATTGGCTCTCGACACGGAGTTGATTCCCACGGGGGACACCAAGAGTAATGTCACTTTGTGCGTTTTCCCCCAGTTGGTTAGGGCATTGCAGGCTGAATCACCTGCTTGTCTGCATAGGAAAATGATTCCGTGCTTCGGATGGCACGTAAAGCCGTTGGTCCCGGCTTCTATCTCTGGTGGTTAGTAGTCGTTACATAAAAACTACGCCAGAGGCCGTAAGGTGGTCTGAAAAAACTCTGACACCAGGGCTCTGCCCACACGATGAGAAGAAGATTAAAACCGAGGCGTTTTGTAAAGGGTGAAGCCAAACGAGCGTAATTTTGTTAGTTGTGAGTCGCGTATTTTGAGTCCGTTTCATACACATATAATCCGGGAATGCAATGTCTATGACCTCAGCCTTTATATGAAACGGACTAAAAATACGCGACTCAAAACTCACAAAATTACGCTTGTTTGGCTTCACCCTACGTCGCTGCCAAAATTGTTATCTGCTAAATTATAATTTTGGCAGCGGCTTTGCCAGAGCATACACAATGTATGCATTTTTTTGATAGCATGTAATTTAATTTTTATGTTCCTTTTATCAGTTTCTGATTTAATCATATAGATCTAGAGAGATGCCAACCAACGCGCTGAGTACGAAACCTAGTGTCGCATTACCACCAGTACCACGCGATAGAAAATATTTTGTAAGCTTGAATGTGCTCATTATCCATTGCGGTATCAGAACTCAACGTTCGAATAATCTTTAGTACTACGCAAGCATTGTAAACTACTTACACATAATATCTCGACTGGCTTTCAGCCTTATAATATATTGAATCCTTACTGTCGCGAGCAATGGGTTCCGTTTTTGCGCATATTGCTGCGACACTGGCCTCGCCCCCTTTTCACATCTCCCTTTAGTTTTTGTGATCTGTGGATTTAATATTTGACTTGGCAAGATTTATGAGAACGTAGTTTTTCATGCAATGTTTAATTTAATTTAACCGTAACCATCTATACAGTTACGTACCGATCGTTTATAAAATACCTTCCCGCTCCCCGCTAACACCTGCACCACGAACTACATTCCTCGATTTGCCAAACGCTATTGCCTACTGCGGTTCCCCAACATTGAAGGATTGCCCGTTATTTATTTTGTACGGAACCAATTGTCTCGCATATTGGACGTTAACTTGCGAGTGTAGTTACTGCTAAACGTTTATGTAACTCGCTTCTGTTATTAGTGGTTTCTGTTTCATGTTTTGAGTAACTAATATTTTAAACGGCGCTTAACGGAGATGAGAGAAATGAGTTCCTCCGTGGTCTAATGTTTAAGAGGATTGGGCTCTTGATTGCTCTTCGAGGTTGCGTGTACGTGGGTACGTGAGTTCGATTCTCACGACACCTAATAAAATATTACTTTGTACGGCGTAGTCAAAATCGAGCATTCAGAAATCAAATCATCACCATACAGTTGGTTGTTTTTTGGGCTGTTGCAAGCAAGGGTCGTTATGTAACGCTGCGACCATCGTTGGTCCATTGTGTTTGTCCCAAGGTGAACCATATTTTACGCCATAGAGATAGAGAGAGATGCCAAGCAACGCGCTGAGTACGAAACATAGTGTCGCATTACCACCAGTACCACGCGATAGAAAGTATTTTGTTAGCTTGAATGTGCTCACTATCCATTGCGGTATCAAAACTCAACGTTCGAATAATCTTTAGTACTACGCAAGCATTGTAAACTATTTACACATAATATCTCAACTGGCTTTCAGCCTCATAATATATTCAATCATTACTGTCGCGAGCAATGTGTTCCGTTTTTGCGCATATTGCTGCGACACTGGCCCCGCCCCCTTTTCACATCTCCCTTTAGTTTTTGTGATCTGTGTTTTACGCATATCTCTGAACGTATGGTATTTTCTTTTTATTCTCGGGTATGCAGGTTTCCTCACGATGTTTTCTTTCACTGCTGAGCTAACCTGTAATATGCATGCTAGTGCGTGCATTGCTATGCTAGTGCATTTCATGCTAGTGCTAATGATAAATACAACCGCTCATAAATTCCATAGAACTTATTGGTACAGGTCAGGGATCGAACCGCCGCGTCATGATTGAGTTGCTAGCTCTCTTCCGTATCATCGCTCTTCAGCATCACGTCATGCAGTTATTACATTACCGTTTTTGGTCCAAAATGAGTGAACTACTTATAGCCGTGGTGGTCCAGTGGCGAGTAACCTTGAATTTTATGAACGATTTGTCACACCACTGGCTTTTCGGTAAAGGAAAACATCGTGAGGAAACCTGTATGCTTCAATTTCGAGGCACGTATTGTGCCCACTGTCCATTACAAGTGGACAGACAGTCACACTGGACAGAGTTTCGGTACTAGTGAAACGTGGATGTTCTGAGGTGTCAGAATATCTCTGACACTACCCCCTCGGGGAATATAGTCGTGAGCATATATGCTATGAGCGAATTTTGGTAAGGAAAACTAATAAATCAATATAAACATTATATAACCCTCGGCGAGTCTATTTCTTCGTACATGGTGTGTAAATATCACAAATCACATTATTGGAGATCTAATCGCTTGATAGAATTAAAGGGGCAGTGCTAGTCCCTAAAAATGTCATGAAATAAATTGTTTTTTGGAGAAAGGAGCCAGGTTGTTGTACGGGACAATAATTATAGTTTTTTTTTTGTTTTGTTTTTCAAACATTTTAATATTAAAGTTTAAAAGTCCGTGTATTATATTTATATATCCAACTGGGGAAAAACGCACAAAGTGCAATTTCACTAGGTGTCCAATGCTTTTAACCATTAGACCACGGAGGCAGATCTAAAATGACGTGAATGTGTAAAATGATTCGTACTAAAATGACCCTTATTCCTAATGCTTCCTTTACTTTAAGAGTATACTTACTCAGAGTTCAACAATAGCAAGTTCCAACAAAGGAACGAGTTATAAAGAAGTTTTCTTTCATAATAAACTCAATTTTCTTTCATTATATTAGTTTTGAGCTTTATTTCTTTACAATAAAGGGTAGCAATTGTGTAAATTGATAACAATGTTAAGTTTGATGAAGAGACTTAAGTGTTTGCATGTTTTGTAAAACAGTAAAAAGTAACTCGTTAAAATCATATACATACAAAACCTCGGAAGCCCCATCAGCATCCTGAACCTATTATTGTACTGGATACGCAGAGCATTGTAGGCTCTCTGCGTATAGCCGACACACAGGCTGCACGTGTACATCGACTGGCAAAAAGCTCTGAAAAGTTTACGCTTTAACCTGCGCGCCAACATATTACAGCGCACCGTCAACGCCCCGCGCTCCCGCTTCATATCAGTTGTCCTTAAGGTCATCGGTGACCCAGTGTCCCAAATACTTGAACTCGTTCACCTTTACGAGTGGCGAGCCAGCCAGAGTGATGCCAGGGATATTATAGCATTTGTTACCTGCTTTAAAAGCAAGCACTCTTGCTTGCATTGTATTTGAGACCATGAGACCGTATAGTCCTTGCAGACCCTTAACAGCATACGGAGGGCATTGATTGACGGTCTCAGCAGCACCATGTCATCGGCATAGCTGATATTGTTCATAGAGTTTCCGTCAATAGAGCAACCCAACTTGGTGCTGCTGAGCTCCACAATCAGCTTGTTCATGTACAGATTGAAGAGACGGGGCGAGCTCAACCCTTAATAATGATTTAGGCTGAGATCCCTTCAAAGTTCTAAATCAAAATTGATAATCTTGAAAACCTCTTAACAATTTTAATGAAACATCGCGAAGAACACTCTCGCCAAAATTTGCCTTCGGTTACAAAATCGTCATCATCATCATCTCAGCCGATGGACGTCCACTGCTGGTCATACGCCTCCCCCAAGGATCGCCATAACGATCGGTCCTGCGCTGCCCTAATCCAACGGGTTCCCGCCGCCTTCACAAGGTCGTCGGTCCACCGTGTGCGAGGCCTAACCACGCTGCGCTTTCCGGTACGCAGTCGCCACTCGAGAACTTTTCGGCCCTATCGGCCATCGGTTCTGCGAGCAATATGCCCTGCCCACTGCCACTTCAATTAAGCAACTCTTTGGGCTATGTCAGTTACTCTGGTTCTTCTGCGGATCTCTTTATTTCTGATTCGATCTCGCAGGGAAACTCTGAGCATAGCCCTCTCCATTGCTCTTTGGGTGACTTTCAGCCTTTTTATGAGGCCTTGAGTGAACGACACGTCTCTGTTCCATATGTCATCACTGGCAACACACACTGATCGAAGACTTTTAAAAAATACTGCACGGAAATTAGCCTACCCGTTTAGATTAGAGAGCTAAGTGTTAAAAATATAGATGTCTTTAACTGATGGATTATACTTAGTCGTCTTGTTCATTAAAGCGCACATTTCCAACTCGTTGCTTTTAAAATAAATCAAAGTCAATCCAAGATCGACCTTTACATTTAAATCTGAGAAACACGCGAGATTATAATCATAAATTTAAAAATCAACCATTTACCAAAATTTAGTTATTAAGCCATTCTATATCGCAATACATCAAATTAGATGAGTTTAGGTATGTAATCCCATCGCGCCTGTCATATACATGGTCTCCCATACATCATGCAATTCATACATAATGTATGAGATTGAATGAAGTGGGTTCTATATGACAATTTAATGGAGTGATATTTTGCGATATCAATGTAGCGTGAAATGTTGGTTTCTCAATTTGGGCATTCTGAATAAGGTCTTATAGAATAGGTATAGACTATAGAATTATTAGTTTTCTTTGAAAATACGTTAATAAAATATGATTGACAAAATCATAAAGCTTCAATTCTCTTAGCATAAGCATAAGCATAGCATAAGCATATAGCATATGCTCACGACTATATGAGGGGGCAGTCAGAGATATTCTGATACCTCAGAACATCCATGTTTCACTATAGTAGCGAAACTCTGTCCAGTGAGACAGGGAGTGAGCCCGTCGTCTCTCTCTCTCTCTCTCTCTCGTCTTCAATTCTCTTTTCGAGGAAAATCTAATTGCTTTGATGTAGATGAGATGATGATGAGAGATTATATTTTTCTTTTAAATGGAGCATGAGCAGGTCGGACCGGGATTTTGACATTTTGGGAGTGTGACATTTTGTGAATATGACGTTTTGAGAATATTACATTTTACAATGTGACTTTTTGGATATTTCGTAAAAAAAAATATTTTGCGAATGTGCCAGACATTTTTGTATTTTAGAATGATTCATTATTTTTCTACTTTTCATACTAAATCCAAACCAACGACACCGTTCTATTCAGTCTGAAGTATTAACATATTTTCCTAAAAAATTGTTTTTGCTCTCATTGGAAAAACTATTCAATAAATAGAGAGAATGCTAAAATTTTGCTTACTTTTATCAAAATTGTAACGAAAAATTTATTTGTTGATGTCTTTTGTTCAATAAATGATTGATTCAAAAGCTTATTCCTACAAAAGACTTCAACGTGAGCTATGCGCAGACGCAAGACGTATTTTTTTATTTAGACAAAATAATAACCTAGATTTAAGCTTTAGATTTTTTGAATTTCATTATTTTGTAAATATTAGTATTTAAGTTTAAACTATCGTATAGTATTGAAATATTTCAAAAAAATTATGTTGTAGGTATGTATTTTATACAGGGTGAAGTTGATATCATTAGCATCCTTTTAAACTAAGAGTCTACCCATCGAACTGAACAACTTTTACTATGGGTGCAAACCGATCGGAGCAAATAAAAGCAAATAATTTCACCCTGTATATTTATTTATTGTTTGTTTGTACACAATATATTTGTCCTTCAAAAAATATTTAAAAAAAATGTAAAATGTTATAAAATGGATTGTTGGCCTTCAAAATAACATCTTATAATATTAATATTTTAGTGCACTAAATCAAATGAGACTTAGGAGTCATTTTACCGTTCATTGGCACCCTCATCACAATATTAAAAATTTCTCAATTATGAAAACCCAAAACATAAAATATGTAACATGTGATTTTTAACACCTTGTATATTTTATATCCATTAGTATTTTAATCACTAGATCATAATCATCAAGGTGGGCCGAAAATGATCCACATTCATCTTAAAAACGTCAAAATAAGAAATGACCATAAAATATCCAAAAAAACATAAAAACCCGTGAACACACATTAAAATATCACTTCAACAACTCACGCGCAGCTTGACGTATTGCGTTATTTATTTATTTACAAACCAACGACATCGTCAAACAAATATTTTACTATAGTTATAGACCATTTGGGCGACATCCATTATAAATTGACTCCTATGTGTTTGAACTTGTTACTTTGTAACAGCTCAAGTTAGATCGGACGGATTAAAAATTATGGTTCCGAAAACGCGTCTTTGAACGCAATTTGTTAACGAATTCGGTGTAGAAAGTTAATTTAATATCGAAACGAATAAGGGCAAAGGTTGTTTGAAATGTTCAACGTTTTATGAGTTTATGATTAATTTTAAAGAAATTCGGTCACACACTTTGAAGTCAATATTAATAAGCTGATTAGATCTGAAGTAAATAACATAAAGAAACTGGTCAAGTGCAAGTCGGACTCGCGCACTGAGGTTTCACACTCATAACCTGATGAATGGGCTAATGAAACATGGGAATCAGACGACGAGATTAAAACCCGGATCGAAATAGCCCGCGCGTCGTTTACAAAAATGAAAAAGGTCCTAACTAATCGAAAACTGGATATACGACTCCGAGTTAGAATGCTCCAGTGTTACATCTGGCCAATAGTTCTATACGGTTGCGAGGCATGGACCATTAAGGAAGCTACTCGTCAGAAACTAGAGGCTATAGAAATGTGGTTCTACCGAAGAATGCTGCGAATTAGTTGGGTTCAACGAGTCACCAATGTGGAGGTTCTACGACGTGTCAGGAAGTCCCGGGAGCTGTTGCAAACCGTTAAAAGGAGGAAAGTCGCCTACCTTGGTAATATTTTGAGGAATGAGCGATAACAACTGCTCCAGACTATAATAATGGGCAAAGTGGAGGGCACAAGAAGCGTCGGTAGGCCACGAATGTCATGGCTCGCGGACCTTAAAGAGTGGACAGGCATCGCCAGCGTCGAAGAGCTGTTTCGTTTGGCGAAAGATAGACAGGGATATGCAGAGCTGACTGCCAACCTCCAGTAATGGAGAGGAACCCGAAGAAGAAGAAGAAGAACCTGATGAAGTAGGAAGTACTCGAAACCTGCGGGCATGCATAAGAACATACGAGTTAAATATACAGGGTGTAAGTGACAGCCTGGCAAATACTAAAACGGTAAACTCTGACCATAAAACTGAACAACATTCGCTAAGGAGCCTACCTCAAGAAACGCGAAAAAAAATCTGCTGTCCCATACAAAACCGCTTTACCCGACGAAAATGTATGAGATAGCTGATTTTTTTCGCGTTATTGCAATCATTTTTTACTTTCGAACCGCATACATTTATAATCGTAACAATAAACAATTACAAAATCTAATTAGTAGTTAATTACATTTAGCCCAATTTTTTTTTCGCAATTTCGTTATTGGTCTATCTATCTATAACGTCACGGCTCTTTCCCAGTGGGGTAGGCAGAGACCAGGGCGCGCCACTTACTACGATCCTTACATACTTCTTTTGCCTCATGCACATCCATACATCTCTTCATACATGCGCGTCGGTTTCGAGTACTCCGCACCTCCCCTTTTTGTAGGACGCAACTGATTTGATCAGCATACGTCCTACGAGGGCGCCCTCTGCCTATTGGTCCCATAGAGAATGTTGTTCAGTTTAATTGTCCGAAGCACCCCTTGTAGTAAGTGTCCCATTTAATTTTACACCCTGTATAAAATTATGTTTATGCTTATAAAATAACAATAATCATATATTTACTAACCGTTTATTCCCCAGTTCCGTGGTGAAAGTTCCATTACGGAAATACTTTTTCTCCTACTATTTCCACGGAACAAGGTAAGTAAGGATTAAAAACATAACTGCTTTGCCTTTATAGGAACAGAACAGACATTTATATCTCTTTGAAGTCCGACATTATTAAAAAAAGCCTTTTAAGTTCCAGTATAATTTAATACTAAAACACAACGAAGTGTGAAACAGCGTGCAAAAGTTAAATGAAAAATTTAACCATTTCAACTTAAAAAATCTCTCTACCTTCAAACAACGGAAAAGGTAATCCGAATTTGCATTTTCTATGTGTTCATAATCCCTTTAAACCCATTAGCCCAATGTTACCTTCGTAAAAATCTCGAATCTAGGTCAGGAAATAATCGATTCTTAATTTACGATTTTATAAATAGAATCGAGAAGTTTTATTCGAACTCCGCGGGCGGTAGCGTTGACAGTGTTTTGAATTCGAATGTTGTTACTATAAGCTTTGAAGTTAGAGGTTTCACACGAGGTGAAGAGAAGCTGCGATATTGCATAATAATAATAATAATAATAAGAAATTACGACGTCATTATTTAAACAAAACAATTTAAAAAAAATCATGATATGCTAATAATAATCGCGAATTAACTTTATAGCCTAGGCAAAAAGCAATCCATGGATGAGAGAGGGTATCCAGAGGGAGAGGGTAACACTCAACAACGCGCGCCCATCACTGTCTTTAATTAATTAAATATATTTTCTTTTAGATGCTAATATAAAGGACATAGGTTTGTATTGTATCAATGTACTATAGAGCAGCGCACACTTGGTTACCCGAGTCTTGTGTTGAGATGTATACAGGTTGAAATTGATATCATTAGCATCCTTTTAAACTAATAGTCTACCCATCAAACTGAACACTTTCACTATGGGGGCAAACAGATCGGAGCAAGAAAATAATCAGCTGTTGCGTACATTTGAGTCGAGTAGGCATTGGAGTTTAGTGTGGTACAGCTAATTATTTTTTGCTCCGATTGGCTTGCTCCCATAGAGAAATTATTCAGTTTGATGGATAGACTCTTAGTTTAAAAGGATGCTAATGATATCAATTTCACCCTGTAGAGCAGAACTCGGGTAAGCGAGGTAAGCGCACAGGCTTACCCCGGTTACCCGAGTCTTGTGTTGAAACGTATTTAAGTAGGTAATGATGTTGATAAAATTATAATGCACTGGTTAATAAACGCATTTAATCAAAGATTGCTTAAAGATAAATTCTTGCACTTTTCACCGTGAACTCTTTTCAGTGTCATCAAACTAAAAAGCTATCAACATTTCAGCGAATCGCGCGAAAGAGCCGAAGATTACAAATAAATAGGATCGTTATTTTCGGACGTTTCGGCGGCGGATAAATGTCTCGTCTGAAACGTCATTATGTTCGGATTCGATCTCGCGCCCCGCTGGCTCGCCGCACAAATTATGTTTTTTTTTTATGTACGCTCTGACAAATTGGGTATTTTACGATCGCACGAGCTTATGGCGAACGTTTCGTAGTTGTGAGTGGACGATATAGGTGATATAGATAGATATTATAGTATTGAGTGTAAAGAAAATTTAATTGAACCACATTATACAAGTTGTTACAAACGTAAAAATAAACATTTAAAACTTTTAAGGGGGTTGTTAAGACTATCAAATTGAACAACTTTCACTATGGGACCAAAATCGAAATCGCGAAAAAAAAAAATCTGCTGTCCCATACATTTTTTAGCTCGAGTAGATTTGTAGTTTAGTATCGAACCTCCGATTTTTTTTTCGCGATTTCGATATTGGTCCCATAGTGAAAGCTTGCAGAATAGCCTGCATAGGGGCTCTATACCCCCTTTTGTTAATGTTAAATAAGTGAAAAAAAAAAAATGATGTCACTAACATAGTTTTAGGTTTTAAGTCATTGTTACTAACACTACTATGGATCTATGATCTGAAATAAAATAAATGAGTTGAATTGAATTAACGTGCCCTCCGAAGCACGAAATCAACTTTCTTTTTTGAGACAATCAGGTGATTCAGCCTGCAATGTCCTAACCATCTGGGGGAAAATGCACAAAGTGACATATCACTAGGTGTCCCTCGTGGGAATCGAACCCACGACCTACGTGTCGAGAGCCCAATGCTCTTAACCATTAGACCATGGCGGCTGTTATTGACGCATCTAATAATAATTGTGTCCATAAAAATTTAAATCGGATTGTTAATAACATAACCCTCCTTCTGACGCAGCTGAGTAGAAAAGCGGTAACGGGTATGATAATTATTTATTAAATAAAATACCTACATAAAATATCGAGTTCAATAATTAAACTTGGTTTTTTTTATGCAATGGTTCGATCCCCGTCCAGGCCGACTCGTACCAATGAGTTTTTCGGAATTTATGTACGATTTGTAACACCACTGGCTTTTCGGTGAAGGAAAACATCGTGAGGAAACCTGCATGCTTCAATTTCAAGGCATGTATTGTACCCACTGTCCATTACAAGTGGCGACGGGCTCACTACCCGTCACACTGGACAGAGTTTCGGTACTACTAGTGAAACGTGGATGTTCTGAGGTCTCAGAATATCTCTGACTACCCTCTCGGGGAATATAGTCGTGAGCATATGCTATGCTATGCTTTTTTATTTAAACTCATTTTAATTTAGTTTAAATTTTTAGCTATTTCATACCTCGAAACGGTTTAGCAGAATCATAATTATTATTGGAAGCTATAATGTGGAATGAATTTTATTTATGATATCCGGTTACACCGATGAGCAAGGTATTTGACTTCTGTGCGGTATTATGTTTATAATAATTTCGTTCAAATTAAAATTATTAGTGTTCTAACTGACTTTAAAAATGAAAAGAGCGATAATTTAAATAAAGGATTAGCTTCATTTGGTTAAGGTGATTTCAGTCCATACAACAGTTTGACGCACAATACGCGTAGACGGAATTAATAAAAGTAATATTTTATAAATATGGGAAAATAGTTTAGAAAATCTAGTTGCCGCGTCACAAATAACATTTGTAGTTTATAATATAATTACTAATTAAATTAAAATTAATTAATTATCAATTATTTTAATACGCTTTCAACTTATATGGTAGTAAATTTTTTCGTTTTTTCCCATTAGAATAGCCTTATATAATTACGAAGATATAAAGCTTTTCAAATTTTGTATAATTATTTTATAAATTGCAAATGTTATTTGTGACGCGGCATCTAGATTTTCTAAACTATTTTCCCATATATCCAAAGTTACTTATATAAATACCATCTACGCGTATTGTGCAAGTAATGAAACTGTTTACCCTAACACCCTTTTCACTATGGGACCAACATTGAAATCGGGAAACAAAAATCTGCTGTTCCATACATTTGGGTCGAAAGGCGGCGGGGGACTTCAATTTACACACTTAATTATACTATACTATCAACGACTTAAGGCTCTTAGTACGAGCTTTAACAGGACACTGCAAGTTAAACAAACACCTACACAGATTGGGGCTTGCAGAGCAGCAGAGGAAACGCCCATACACCTCCTCTGCGAATGCAAAGTGCTCATTCACAGCAGGAGTCGCCATCTAGGTGAATAAATAATAACACCTACTGACATTAGGGACCTCTCCTCCAAAAGCATAACACGGTTCATGAAGTCCGTGGGCCTAGGAAATGACTTTTAGGTCTAGGGTGACAGCTACAATAGATCTGTCCAGGTCGCGTAGCTATTTCGTCATTGACCAAGCCCTTATAACACATTTTTCAACACACTTGCTCATAAAATGGCTCTTATTTCACCGCAATTAGGCACATAATGACACCTATAATCAAACTGTGACTTTTTCATTACTATTATTCACAAGTGAGTTATAGGTTTTTTATAGTAGGTATCTAAACTTCTTGGTTGAGTTCTTGAGTTGCTTTGTTCTTAAAAAAGTTTCGATACAAAAAAGATCATATTCAATAGTACAAATAAATTCTCTAAATAACCTTTTTATTTACTAAATAAAATGATTTTTTATTATTATTTTCCTCACGTGTGTGTGTTTAAAAACGTCGTATGATACACGTGTGTATTGATGATTACCGTCCTCGGCTCTCTTAAGATGAATGAGAAATGGCGCCTCAGCGGTAATCACCAACATTACACACTTGTACCATAATGTACTATTCCTACTTGCTATGCTTTGAACAGGCTTCTAAGCCCAATTCTATAATATTCAGTCTTCATTCAAAGTGCTTCTAAAACGTAGATATTTAGAGACCAATTTTTATTTCCTCCAAATATTGGCTATTACGCAAAGCCCACTACGATTTGGCAGAAATGTATTAGAAACGATAGTATGGGCGTAATATATTTATGTGATACCGGATCCGGTTTTATTCGGCTTTCGGCATGATTCGGTGGAATCTTTGACTATTTATTATAAGGACTAGCCTTGCGGTAGCATTATCCCTCTGCCACGGTATAAGATCAATTAATCATGTGCATTTATATTCAATTTTATACCTTATAACCCGCGACTTTGTCCGCACAAATTATGCACCAGATTTTAAGTCAGATCATAAGCTATCAAACAAAAAAAGTTTTATCAAAATCGGTTCAGTAGTTTTTGCATGATGCTCGTTCAAACAAACAAACACACAAACAAACAGACAGACAAAAAATCCAAAAATTGATGATATGGAATCAGGGATACCTAAAAACCATATAGTACCTTTTTTTTGTTAATATCTTCAATGTACAGACAAACTTGCTGTTACAGTTTTATAATAGTTTAGATCACTAAAAAAGACGCCTATAATTGCGAAACAATAATTTCAAACTAAGAACGTTTGGGGTTCACACGAGACTACTTTTCATGATTTTTAAGGTTCAAAATTAGAATCTAAAGTTATGGAAATAACATCCAAAGTTGCGGATTTCATGTTACCTCGCCCCCTGCAAAAAGTGGCAAAAATGTTTGTTAGTAGAATTACACGCGTGTTATGGATCGCGGTACCCCCTGCAGCCCTTAGTGCATCGATCAGTGCAGTGTTGTGCAATAGTGTGTGATTGATTCATAAAAACCATCGCGGACTCGGCGCCCGCGCCTTCCTTACTCACCAATCGAACGGGTCGGACACCGATTGTAGTTGATAAGAGCACTCTGTATTATCGTAATAAAGATTCTATTTTTGCACCATTTATCTAGTAGTGTTTTTTAAAAGATCCTCCGCTGCTGCCCTCACGTAATTGGCGCAGTCGGCAGGATAGTCGAGTCAGTGCGTAAATAGACTATCGTAGTAAATTTCCGCCTGATCGCGTTTCAACGTGTGCATCGACTATCGAACTTATAGTGAGGAGCAGTGAGTGATCAATCTACATCCAGACATCGATGTACCTGTGGTGGTGAGAGAGTGCATATTTTTATTGGTTGCTATTCCTATCCAATCAAGATTTTTCATCCACGCACTTCCCAATCTAGGGCACCAACCCCCGATAGGTTAAGTCGCTTGTATCGTCGCATTGTGCAACGAGACGCTTGGCGAAATATAGAATTAGATATTGTAAGAGAGGAAAACATGGCTGACATGGATACTGTACATAAGGCATTAAGAATAGTCCCCGAGTTTGACGGAAATGTAAATACTTTGGTCCGATTTATTTCTCTTTGTGACCAAATTGTTACTACCTATGTTGATCCGACACCTGGAAATGAGTTAATTAATCTCTCAGTTCTTAATGGCATACTGAATAAAATCACTGGCCCCGCCGCCAGGTTATTGGCCACAAACGGTACCCCGGACACATGGCAAGGTATTCGAGACTCATTACGAAACAATTTCTCGGATCACCGTGACGAAACTGCATTATATTCCGATCTTTCGATGCTTGTTCAAGGATCAGATACACCTCATATTTTCTATGAAAAATGTCAAAATTTATTGGGCACTATAATAGCTTATGTTCAGTTAAATGAAGTTGTACTAACAACCATTGAAGCGAAAAGACAATTGTATAAAAAATTGGCTCTACAAACATACCTTAGAGGCCTAAACGAACCCTTAGGATCTAGGATCAGATGCATGAAACCTGAATCTCTTGAAAAGGCTTTAGAATATGCACAAGAAGAGCTGAATGTTATGTATATGCAACAAAAATCGAATATGTCTAACAAGTTTCAATCGCCTCCCGAAAAATTCTCTATTAATAAGAACATAAACTTATCCCCTCGTGAAAATCATTGGCAAATGAGATTTCCTTCTGCACCTTTTCAGCAAAGAACCCAAGCCCAAGCTGGCCCTTCTAGAACTGAACAAGTGTTCCGAGCCTTACCACGCTCGAACATGTCAACAGGCTTTAGAATTCAACCCCAATACCAACAACAAACCTCATATAATAGACCTCCACCTACACCTATGAGCGGCATTAGTCACCCACAGGCACGAAACATACCCTTTCCTCCCAATCGTAGAGACTGGCGAACTCATGGAAATCCTCCCCCGTCAAACTACTTCAGAAGTAGGGAAATGAATCATCATGATACTTACCCTTACTATCCTTACGATGACAACTACTCCTACCCGACCTACGAAGAAAATGACTTACCTTGTGACTACCCTGAAAACACCTACCCTGAAATCGCGTACCCTGAAATAGCGTACCCTGAAATCGCGTACCCTGAAACCGCCTACCCTGAAATCTGTGACAGTGATCAAGCTGGCCAACTTTCAGGAAAGCGTGAACCTGAAACTGAAAAGCCAAATTTTCCCAAGGACCTGAAACCTCATTCACCAAGATAGAAATTAATTTACAGAATCAAAGACAACTACCCTATATACAGACACATAATCCCCCGCTAAAACTATTGATTGATACTGGCGCTAATCAATCTTTTATTAGCCCAGAAGCAGTACATAAATTTTACCCTAATGTACCTCTACAATACGATCCATTTATAGTGACAAATATCCATGCGACCACCCAGAATAATTATTCCATTACAATACCATCTTTGCCCGAATTAAATGATAACCGACCGATTAAACTTTTTGTTTACAAGTTTCACGACGTTTTTGACGGCCTTATAGGTACTGATTTGTTAGGACTATGGAACGCAGAAATTAGTTACGGATCGAAAGAATTTAGAACCCCGAATGCAATCAACCCCATACGCATGTTTCAATCTCAAAACGTAAACTTGTATGAAACGATAATTCCAGCCAATAGCTCGCAATTACTCCGAGTACCTATCGATGTAAAAGAAGGTGACATCATCATAGATAATCAAACTATGTGCAATTGTATTATCACTGATTGCATTTCTACGGCAAAAAATAGCCGGTGCTGTTTAGAAATTACCAACCCGAACAATTGTGACGTCATTTTCACTTTAACTCAGCCCATCCAAGCGCAGGTGTTCAATATGAATTGCGAGAGCACCTATGACTCATTACCATCGCGAAGCGCTTATGTCTTATCACAATTGAGAACCGATCATTTAAATATTGAGGAAAAAACTAACTTAGAATTCATTTGCAGAGAGTATAGCGACATTTTTTATATTGAGAATGAACATCTAACTTTCACAAACCGAATTAAACACTGTATTAAAACAACCGACGAAATTCCCGTCTACACAAAATCTTACAGGTACCCTTACATACATCGCGAAGAAGTTCAAACTCAAATAAAAAAAATGTTAGACCAAGGCATAATTAGGCCCTCCGTCTCCGCATGGAGTGCACCAATCTGGATAGTGCCTAAAAAAGCAGATGCGTCCGGAAAGGTAAAATGGAGACTTGTAATAGACTTCAGGAAACTGAATGACAAAACTTTAGACGACCGCTATCCGATCCCAAATATCACAGACATCTTAGATAAGCTAGGCAAGTGTCAATATTTTTCATGTCTCGATTTGGCTAGTGGGTTTTACCAAATTGAAATGGATCCCTCAGACATTCATAAAACAGCTTTCAGCATCGAACAAGGCCATTTTGAGTTTCTGAGAATGCCTATGGGCCTGAAAAACAGTCCTGCAACGTTTCAGCGTGTAATGGATAATGTACTCAGAGGTATTAACTGTTGTATTGTCTATTTAGACGATATTTTAGTCTATTCAACATCCCTACAAGAACACATGGAAAACCTGAAAAGAGTTTTTCAGCGTTTGCGAGACTCAAACTTCAAAATCCAAATGGATAAGTCGGAGTTTTTAAAACATGAAACTCCGTACTTAGGCCATATCATAACTCGCGAAGGTATAAAGCCTAACCCCGACAAAATTCAGGCGATTCAAAAATATCCCATACCGAAATCTACAAAAGAAATAAAAAGTTTCCTAGGCCTATTAGGATATTATCGGAGATTCATTCCTGATTTCGCACGAATCACAAAACCAATGACATCATGCCTTAAAAAAAGAGCCAAAATTACTCTAACACCCGAGTACATTCAATGTTTTGAACACTGCAAAACACTCTTGGTAAACGATCCGATACTGCAGTACCCTGATTTCACGAAAGAATTTGTTGTCACAACCGATGCATCGAATTTTGCAATCGGCGCGGTACTCTCACAAGGAACAATAGGTAACGACAAACCCGTGGCGTATGCGTCACGAACATTGAATGACAGTGAGATAAATTACTCTACAATTGAAAGGGAATTATTGGCAATCGTATGGGCTACCAAATACTTTCGACCGTATTTGTTTGGTAGAAAGTTTAAGGTCGTGACGGATCATAAACCTTTACAGTGGATGATGAACCTCAAAGAACCAAATTCTCGTTTGACTAGGTGGCGTCTTAAATTATCCGAATATGACTTCACAGTTATATATAAAAAGGGAAAGCAGAACTGCAATGCCGATGCTCTATCTCGCGTTGAGATTCACAACGAAGAGGTTAGCTCTATCATTGCTAATGCTTCAGAACATCCTCCCGAAAACCCTGAAGAGGCTGACGGCTCTGAAAGTAGACACACCAGTGCTGAAAACCCTATTTTACAGATCCCTATCTCAGACGACCCTCTCAACAAGTTTTCTAGGCAAATAATTTTGAATATCATTAACCACCCGCCTCGCACAAGACCTACACTTACTAAACCGTTTGAAAATCATCACAAAACTAGTATAGATATCCACGAGGAAACGTTAGAACACGACGTCGTTGAAGCTGTAAAGAAATACGTAGACCCGAGAATACGTACCGGCATCCTAGTTAATCCAATAGAAAAAATGTACTCAATTGTACCTATCATTCAGAATAGTTTCAGAAGTTCAGCAATGCGCATCTTTCTAGTGAAATCGGAAATCGAAAATGTTGGGGGATATTTGACCCAACAAGAAATTATCCGCAAGTACCACGAAGGTAAAACAAACCACCGTGGGATATCTGAAACTTATTTATCTCTGTTCCATCAGTACTTCTGGCCGAAACTTCGAGAATCTGTTACGAAATTCATCAACGAATGCACCGTGTGCGGTCGAGCTAAGTACGATCGTAACCCGGTGCGCCCCGAGTTCCAAGTAGTACCGCCACCGTCCAAACCTTTCGAAATCGTTCATGCTGATGTCTTTACTGCCGAGCGGGAAAAGTATTTGACAATCGTTGACTCATTCTCAAAATTTGCACAAGCATTTCACTTACCTAATGGCACAGCCCCGAATATTGTAAAATCATTATTGTTATTCAGTACTCATCACGGTCTCCCGCGGAGATTAGTGACAGATCGCGGAACGGAATTCACAAATCAAATTGTTTCGGAGTTTCTACGACTACATAACGTCGACCATCATACTACCTTGGCGCACGCACATAACGACAACGGTATGATAGAACGGTTTCATAACACTTTATTAGAACACTTAAGAATTTTGAAAATCCGGTACCCGAATGATGCCATACTGGCTTACAATAGTACCATTCATAGTTTGACTAGATGCAGACCGCTAGACCTCATAACTGGCCATTACGACCCCAGAGATCCCCTTGATCTTAATTTATCCGAACGACTTATGCAACAATATTCCAATGACCATCGAGATAAAATGAAAATTGTCTATGAATTGATTCATAACTATTCCGAAGCTCAGCGTAACTCTATTATGGAGAACGTTAACCGTGATAGAGAACCTGAACCCGTACTGGAACCAGAACAAGAAATTTTTATACGGAACCCTGTAGCAGAAAGACATAAACTAGCCCCACGTTACACTCATGATACGGTAGTTTCTAATTTGCCTATTCATATATACACATCCAAAAAACGCGGTCCGGTAGCTAAGTCCCGACTAAAAAGACCCCGTAAAACTCAATTGTTACAGAGACGAGATGAACCCCCTACTACCAATCCTGATCGTCCAGATAATGACGCAACACAGCCTGGCCCTAGCCGACAACACGATCCAACTTGAGAACCTAGATAATGGTCCTGGTATTTTGCCATTTAAAATGGGACAAACTAAAGTTGTCTCTCATTATCATACATTTTTACAATACACGGATTTAAATTATATTAACATCAATGTTGAACAAATAAAGTCCCAATTAACGGATGCTTCAAATTTGTTAGATAACAGAACTTTTAATATTTTTAAATACCAAATTAAATACCTTTATTCCAAATTAGATAAACTTTCAGCTCAGCTTGATACCTTTAAACCTAGTAGATTGAAGAGAGGTTTAATAGATCCATTGGGTTCGATTATAAAGAGCATAACAGGAAATCTAGATCATAATGATGCTGTTCAATATGATAATGCAATTAAAATGTTACAAAATAATGAAATCAAATTATCAAAAGGTTTAAATGATCATGTAAGGTTATGTAAACAATGGATGAGTTCACAGAAACAAATTTTGTTAACCTTAGTTAATAATCAAGAAAAACTTCAGTTTGCTTTGTCAAAATTAACTAATAGTTCTAATAGCGAGAAACAATTATTGTTACATTACAGTCATATTATGCAATTATTTTTAATGATCAATGAAAACGTCAATGATCTTCTGAATGAACTGTTTCGAATTGAAAATGTTTTAGCCTTTAGTAAAGTAAGTAAAGTGCACCATTCTATTATTAATCTGCACCATTTAAAAGAAATGTTATCTACTTTAAGCAAATTGTATAACAAGGAACAAATTTTAGACTTGAATGTAAGAGATTATTATGATTACATTAGAATAGGCTCCTACTTATCAGGAGATAATTTAGTTGTAGTTTTAAGAGTTGCCATAGTTTATAAATCATCTTATAGTTTGTACCGACTCTTTCCTTTGCCTAACAAAAATAACCAAGTCCTTATTCCTCCATATCCCTTCATAGCAACTAATATTGAAGAATATGTGTACATGGAGGCAGAATGCCCAAAATCCGGAGATTGGTATGTCTGCGATCAAAAGTTAATCCATCAAATACGCAAAGAGCAAGACTGCATACAAAGGTTAATCACATTACAGGAGATAGATTCGTCATGTACTCCGACAACGGTCTCTCTCAACAAAGAAGCCTTATTAGAACTAGACGAACAACATTATGCAGTCTCTTTTCCCAAACCCACCAAGGTACAGATGAGTTGTGAACAAGAGCAACATATCGTTCTTCATGGCAGCTACGTCGTCACCATTCCTCAGCACTGCTTCCTGAAAACTTCGGAATTCACTATAATAAATATAAATAATAAGCTCCGTGGTCAGCCGTTGAAGATCATGTCCGTACCTCTACAGATAACTGAAACAAGAGAAAATCTACCAACTCTGAAAGTAAACTCCATCAATTTGAATAGCCTCAACTCTATAGAAAGACAGATTTCAATGGAGAAACCCGTAGAAGTCGACCAAATACAAACTACCAGTTTTTATCATACAACTATGCCTTTATACACTTTGGCTTTATTCGGTGCAGCTGCACTTATATCATTTTATATACGACGTCGTCGCCGAAACAAAGATGTTCAAGACAAAGAGAAAACTAGAGACATGGAGATACCAAATGAAGAAAATGGACCAGCAACATTTTCATTAAACATTAGCAAATAGTTGCTTTTCTAGGGGTGGAGATGTTATGGATCGCGGTACCCCCTGCAGCCCTTAGTGCATCGATCAGTGCAGTGTTGTGCAATAGTGTGTGATTGATTCATAAAAACCATCGCGGACTCGGCGCCCGCGCCTTCCTTACTCACCAATCGAACGGGTCGGACACCGATTGTAGTTGATAAGAGCACTCTGTATTATCGTAATAAAGATTCTATTTTTGCACCATTTATCTAGTAGTGTTTTTTAAAAGATCCTCCGCTGCTGCCCTCACGTAATTCGCGTAACTAGTCCCTATATAAGTAGTCAAAGGGTGGAATCCATAGACTTCTGTCCGGGTTTTATGGGGTTATAAATTTTTATTAATTTCTTACTGTTTTTAAATGCGTGTTGACAAAAATGTTCGAGATGAGTCTGTGAGAATAATAAGAGTTGTTTTGTTTTCAGGTAAGCGTTTTTTGGATGAGCTGGTGGAAGTTTGAAGTGCCTTGGTAATTGGTATGTTGAATGTTGATGAAGAATTAATTCTCAAAATCGAATCGATTATCAAGAAAATAACACTTTTCAAATCATTCAACGACCATAATAAAAACCATAAATTTTCTAATGGCGTCGTTTGGAATCATGACTTAATTAATTTAATTACTATAATTTTAATATTAAGTGCCTTAACTAATTAATGGTAAGATTGATTGGCAGACGTGTTTATGAGCTGTGATTTTTTAATGATTTATCTAACCTAATCAAATCAATCATAAATTAATAGCTTTATGGTAGTCTTTCAGTCAGTTGCAGAAACGCTCATTAGAGTTAATCATTCATTAAATCTCTTGCAAGCTTTAACTAGGTCAAAAAGACAAAAAGTGACAGCAAGAGATTTAATGGAGAATTAACTTTAATGAGCGTTTCTGCAACTTGCTCTCAGTTTCAGAAACGCTCATTAGAGTTGATCCTCCATTAAATATCTTGCTAGCTTTAACTACGTCAACAAGACAAAAAGTGACAGCAAGAGATTTAATGGAGAATTAACTTTAATGAGCGTTTCTGCAACTAGCCGTTTCGCAGCTGGCGAATGAGTATGATCAAAGAACACATACAAATAGTATGATAGCTGAAATTGTACACAGGACAGGAGTGCGATTTTTGAATCTCATACGTTGAACTCAGCAATGGAAAATGTATGGAGATACGCATCTTCGAACCACTGATTTGACTTTCAAAAATCGCACTCCTGGAGTTTAATTTTTGAATGTCTAATCAGCAGTAGAAAGATGCATATCTCCATAGTAATATTGACATTTTCAACTGCTGAGTTCAAAAAATGAGATTCAAAAATCGCACTCCTATCCTGTGTATAATTTCAGCTATCATACTATTTGTATGTGTTCTTTGATCATACACATTCGCCAGCTGCGAAACGACACGAAACGAATACACTTCGTCACGTGTGCCTTTGAACCTTATTCCAATAGCATAAATCCCAATAAACAACCAATGTCACAATTCAAATCCAAGTTTATTTCAATCTCAACCAATCACATTAGGTTTATAATCAAGAAATTAATATTGAATGTTTAAGCCCGCTTAACTCGGAGTTTATTCGACATGTCGTAGGTTCGAGTCCCGTTTAGCATATAAATGCGAGGTTTCACCACCCGCTGCGCTTCTGTGATTATGTTGTTTACGCGTTATCGGTAGGTTAGTGGCGGTACAGACTCGGTTTAAATGGAAATAAATCGGTTCTGGTAAGGATTGGACAGTGTTTTGCGGGGATTATAAATAGTGTTTGAAATCTGTAGGGATAGTTTTGGCGATCCTTGGGGAAGGCCTTTGTCCAGCAGTGGACGTTTATAGGCTGAGATGATGAAGGAAAGTTTTCCAAACACTAAATTTAGTACCTATAGATCTCTTTTAGGATACATGTAGATTTATAGACAGTTATTATAGCGGCAATGTAATGCATAGTGTAAATTACGAAATATACATAGTAAACAAAAAAGAAGATCTATCAATCAGAAACATAAGCGGTACCTACAAGAAGTAAAGTTTACTTGTAATGAAACCACATGGTTTCATCTGCGGTTCCATGGTGGAGGCCAATGGGCACCACGCTTTGAGTTGCCGTCGCTGCTCGGGGAGATTTCCTCGCCACCATGCCCTCAATGATATCGTCAGGAGGGCTCTCGTATCTGCCAACGTCCCGTGCGTACTTGAGCCGCCTGGTCTCAGCCGTGCCGACGGCAAGAGGCCAGATGGCTTGACTTTGGTGCCCTTTCAGAAAGGCAAGTGCGTCAGCACGTTCGCCGCCAGCTACCTGAGTCGTACGTCGCGGACGCCTGGAGCAGCCGCTGAGCTGGCTGCCGTTAGGAAGTGGGACACGTACTCGACCCTTGGGGCCGATTATCTTTTTGTACCTGTCGCCGTTGAGACCACGGGGGTTTGGGCTGCTGAGGCTAAGACCTTCGTTGCGGAGGTTGGCCGTCGACTGAGGGAGCGAAATTGTGACCCCCGTTCCGGGTCGTTTCTGGTGCAAAGGCTAGCCATAGCAATTCAACGTGGCAACGCTGCTAGCATAATGGGCTCCTTTGCGCCGGGATCGACCAGGGGCGGGTTATTTGACTGAGCTTTTCATTGCTTTGACGAAGCATGTTGCTGATTTATGACTGTTTTTGTTTTTGACGACGCATGTGCTGACCGATTTACTGTTTTATTTATTTATAAATTAATTGTAATGAAAATTATTAACAAATATATGTCTATGTTTATTTCTAATATTTCGTATTCTATAAGTAGGTAACTACTTTTTTTAACAGACTTTAAAAAAGGAGGAGGTTTCTCAATTCGACCGTGTATATGTATATATATTATTTTTTTATGTGCGTTCGCGGATAACTTCGTCGTTTACGAACCGATTTTGATGATTCTTTTTTTGTTGGAAAGAAGATATTCCAAGGGTGGTCCCATGATAAAGAAACCAGGATCTGATGATGACATTCCAGAGAAATCGAGGGGAACCTTTGAAAATCGTAGTGCCGGCTAGTGCGTTTGCTAATTTAAAGCACTACTATTGAACTAATGAATTCACCACTGAAAATTGAGAAATAAACACAATTTTAACAAAAAATTTAAACCACCTTCAAAAAAACTAAAAAGTTGAAAAATAATATTGCAGCCGATGACTTTTTCATTCGCATCATAAGAACATTAATTTGTTTTATAGAAGTCGGTGTCAAGCCAAGCCAAAAAACTAATGCAAGCCCTGTCGCGAATCGTACCGGCTTGACAGCGACTTCGATAAAACAAATGAATGTTCTTATGATGCGAACGAAAAAGTCATCAGCTGCAATATTATTTTTTAACTTTTTAGTTTTTTTGAAAACTGTTATAATTTTTTGTTAAAATTTTGTTTCTTTTTAGTTAAAATAAATGTTTGTCACGCAGTCGGGTTTTCTTTCTGTTACTTAATATTTTTGTATTATTTGTTAGTAAATGTAAATAATTGTACATTATCATGACGTGAAAATTTCAATTCGCTACCTATTACGGTTTAAAACATACAGCCTTAACTACTGCCTCCGTGGTTTAATAGCTAAGAGCATTTTCTCTCGACACGGAGGTCGTGGGTTCGATCCCCACGGGGGACACCTAGTGATATGTCTCTTTGTGCGTTTTTCCCCAGTTGGTTAGGACATTGCAGGCTGAATCACCTGATTGTCTGAAAAGAAAAATGATTCCGGGCTTTGGATGGCACGTTAAGCCGTTGGGCCCGGCTACTATCTCTGGTGGTAGTAGTCGTTACATAAAAACCACGTCAGAGGCCGTAAAGCGGACTGAAAAAACTCTGACACCAGGGCTCAGCCCACACGATAAGAAGAAGAAGATCTTCTTTAGAGTTAGTTCGGATAGGTGCGGACGGACGGACAACATTAGTAAATATAGGCCCTTTGGGTACGAAGCCCTTAAAAGAAAACTGCGTAAGGTCGTAAGGCATATCCACAAGAGGCTTCTTTGAGAAATGCCACCCGTGTATTTAAACCCTTACACAAAGTGTGGTCACCATCCGTTTCTCTTAAATATGTTAGCTAAGTGGCGTAAGGCTCTGTTTTATAATTCTTTATTGATGAATGCAAATCTATGACTACTTATATGTATAGGGACTAGTTACGCGTGTAATTCTACGAACAAACATTTCTGCCACTTTTTGCGGGGGGCGAGGTAACACGTAATCTTCAATTTTGAATTTTATTCCGCATAGCTTTAGATTCTAATTTTAAACGTTAAAAATCATGAAAAGAAGTCTCGTGTGAACCCAAAACGTTCTAAGTTCGAAATTATTGTTTCGCAAATATAGGCTGTCTCGTTTAGTGGTAAGGTATAAAATTGAATGTAGATGCACATGATTAATTAAGCTTATACCGTGGCAGAGGGGAAATGCTACCGAAAGGCCAGTCCATCAAATAAATAGTGAAAGGTGCAAATAAATTTGCCGCGAGTTTAAGATAAAATGATAATAAATCAAATTAAAGATTGAAAAATTTGTCTCGGGCGGGACTTGAACCCGCACTATCATCATCATCATTGTCTTGCCCATTTCCCATTATTTGGGGTCGGCGCAATATGTCATCCTCTTCCATTCATCTCTCTTAGCCGTGAACCCGCACTATAAAATATAAAATATAAATATTTGAAAATGATAATAATCTAAAAACCATTTATTCCAGAGAACTAATTATTATAAATCTTTTTGAAATTATCAGAAAATATTTCAGACTTTTCATACAATTTCGACCGTGTTAAAATTTATCCGTATCTTGCAATTAAGTCATAGGTGTAGAGTGAAAAAATAACGTCAAAGGGAATTAGCGTATGTACACACGGCGACACATCAAGCTACACAAAACCAACATAAGCTGGCCGCGCGTAGGTCAAGTAACGTATAACGTCGCGCGGTCAGCTTATGTTGGTTTTGTGTAGCTTGATGTGTCGCCGTGTGTACCTAAGTTGTTTGTTGGAATGTATCACTTCATTTTAATATCTTTTCTATAAGTACTTACTTACGTACCTTTTTATTAATAATGCTGACGGTTTTTCAAGGCTAAACAATGAACACTTTCGCTGCTAAGTTCAAAACCATGATCCTCGTGCAGTGCTAAAACTGACACCCCGCGCGGGTCTTGCGCACAGTCGTAACGTAAAAGGACCATTGTGGCTCGCGTCGTGGGTCACCCGCGCAGGCGTAAAGTTTTCGATGACTCGCGCGGTAGGTCATGAGCATAGGCGAAATGCAATTGAACTGGCTCGCTACGTGGGTTGTTCAGCACTGCGGCCCATTTGTCGCCGACCTACGGCGTAGGTCGTCAGCAGCAAAAGTGTTAATCGAAGTCGCAAAAAAAAAACATCAGCAATCCCAAACTTTTGAGTCAAGTAGGTTTTCAGTTTTGTTAGGAACAACCGATATATTTTTTTGCTAATTCGATGTAAGAACCATAGAGAAAGTTGTTCAGTTTGATAAGCCTATTCACTCGTACTTTAAAGGAATTCGGGTTGTAAGCGCTCGGCAATACTGACGCAGGCAGGGCATTCCACTCCTTGGCTGTGCGAATTATAAAAAATTCAGAAAGGCGCTTGGTGCGGATATGTGGGATGCCAACCAAAAAGGGGTGATATCCCGCGGTGCGTCTGGAAGTCCGATTGTAGAAAAGGGAAGGCGGGATGAGCTCATGTAGCTCTTGGGCACACTCACCGAAGTATAATCTGTACAAGACCGACAAGCAGGCTACTCTGCGGCGCGGCGTTGGGCTAGGCTATGAAGCTTGGTCTCCACCAGCTTACTGTCGCCAATGAGCCTCCTGGCTCTGCGTTTAACCGAGTCGAGTGCGGCAAGTTGATACTTGTTTATGTTCCCACAATTTTTATCTAGGTTAGGTTTTTTAAATGAGATATGTTAGGTCCTTTTATTTTTTTAAACAATTTATTAATTTTAATTGTAATCTCTATCGATCGGTGGCAAGTTAATCAAATGCCCTATAGTTAACTGGTTGACTTTATTGTATAATAAAAGCGGTAAGGCCCTTCTAAAAACATCTAAACCGAAAACAGTTTCCAACCAACTCAAAATAGGCTATTTAGTATTGACGGCGCATAGAGCACACAAATCACTGAAACTTTGTATTGCAAACGATTTATTGGCAAAAACGCCGCGTTGTAGCCGCCCCTACCCGCGATGTTTCTACTATTTTGCGTTTAGAAAACAGAAAAAGTATGTCGAAATGTTGGTACATATATTAGTTTTTTTATATTTATGAACGTAAAAGATAATTATATAAATATTCGAGTTTAATTATATCTCCGTGAGGAAACCTGCATGCTTCAATTTCGAGGCATGTATTGTACCTACTGTCCATTAGAAGTGGCGACGGGCTCACTCCCTGTCACACTGGACAGAGTTTCGGTACTACTAGTGAAACGTGGATGTTCTGAGGTTTCAGAATATCTCTGACTCCCCCCTTGGGGAATATAGTCGTGAGCATATGCTTATGCTTATGCTTATTATATCTCCCACAATGTGCAACATTTAATTTTTTAGTCACCTTTTATTTATTGAATAAATAAAAAATAAGTATGGTTTAAAATAACGATTCTTTTCTTTTGATTTTTTTTTTATCCGATACTTTTATTTTATTTTTATTTTTCTAACATCCTATGCATCACGGCCGTTGCTACTTTGGCCAGAAATATGATAAATAAAACTTCAGAGAAATGTAAAGAAATGTCAAGTGATAATAACAGATCGAAACTAAGAATGTGCATCCCATTTTGGTTGTAATTTTTCAGTGGTTTTAAAATAACTCGAGAAAATTTAAAATAATTTTATGAGTAAGTAAACAAAACAAAACTCGAGTAATAATAAATAGAAAAATCTGTAGTATATTACATAACCTTCTAATGGTTTGAGAATTTTGGTACCTTTCCTAAAAGGAAATAATGTCAATTGACATTTTATTTGAAGATTTGTTTGCAATTTTCGTTTAGTTCTATATAAGTTCCGGTCCTGTTCCTACCAGTAATGACATATTGTGCGGAAACATGGACCCTGACGATAGGACTAGTTCATCAATTCAAGGTCGCGCAGCAAGAGAACTATGCTCGGTGTTTCTCTGAGAGATAACTTCAGAAATGAAGTGATACGTCAGAGAACTAAAGTGGTTGACATAGCTCAGAAAATTAGCAAGCTGAAGTGGCAATGGGCTGGTCATATCTGCCGAAGAACTGACAACCGGTGAGGTGTCAGGGTTCTGGAGTGGAGACCGCGAACTGGTAGACGTAGTGTGGAACGTCCTGCTGCCCACTGGCAAGACGACCTAAAAAAGGTAGCGGGGAGCGACTGGATGAGGAAGGCCGAGGACAGAGTTTTGTGGCGCGCCTTGCGAGAAGCCTATGTTCAGCAGTGAACGATGATAGGCTGATGATGATGATGATAATACAAGTTCGCTTTAAGCTGGGATCAAACCACCGCTCCCTGCATGAGCATAGCGAGTCCACCAAACCACAACGGCTTACTAAAAAATAAGGTTTTATTTTTCCCAAACTAACGTAACAGTTAATCCGTCAAAGTAGGTCTCCCGATTAAAATATCAAGTTTCTTGACAAAGAGATTAACATTTGATCGCCGTTAGCATACTTACAGTCGATATGTTGTCGGTAGGGGATCAGGAGGGATTGGGAAAATAGTACGCTCTTTAGTTTATTGTGGGAACGTTGTTATTTTTATATTTCTAGCTACTATCTCTGGTGATAGTAGTCGTTACATAAAAACCACGTCAGAGGCCGTAAGGCGGTCTGAAAATACTCTGGCACCAGGGCTCTGCCCACACGATAAGACAATTCGACTAAAAAGTTATTTCAGGGTATTAGGGTAAACAGTTGCATTAATTTAAGGGGTGATTGTACCCATGATACTGAACAACTTTCCCTATGAAACCTATAGGAAATTCGTCTTTTCATACAAACGTTCGATCAGCTGATTGCATTTAGCATGGGGAAGTCCAAATTATTTTTAGAATTTCCTTTTGGTTTCTTAGGGAAAGTTGTTCAATATCATGGGTACAATCACCCCTTAATGTAATGCAATCGTTAACCCTAACACCCTGTATATTGGCGGTGAATTTCTGTATTTCAAGGTGTATATTTCTTTCTTTTCTATTAACAGTTTGAGGATGAACTAAACAATTTTTTCTATTGGGCTAACATCGATGTTGCTCAAATTTTTTTTATCCTATTTCGTCCCATTGTTAGACATAGGTCTCCCACAAGCTTCGTGGGCATCAGTGTTGCCAGAAGGTTACTTTTGTAACCTTTTAGGTGATTTTGAGCTCCGTCAGGTTACTCTTAGGTTACACGATTCAAAAGGTTACTTTTAGGTTATTTTTCGGAATTTGTATAGTCAATTTTAAAATTCTCATTTTTTCATGAAATTGGAAAGCTTTTTCATATTTTTTCCAATGTTTTATGCCATATTATGCCACATAGTGAGTGCAACTCCTAAAAACGCGTGTTTCTCTCTCGCACTAATAAAAAAGTAACTTTTGGGTGTGAAAAGTAATATAATATAAGTAATATAGTAATGATGCGTATGTGAAGTCTACCAATCCCTTTGACTACTTATATAGGGACTAGTTACGCGTGTAATTCTACTAACAAACATTTCTGTCACTTTTTGCGGGGGGCGAGTCAACATGAAATCCGCAACTTTCGATTTTATTCGTAATAACTTTAGATTCTAATTTTGAATGTTAAAAATCATGAAAAGAGGTCTCGTGTGAACCCCAAACGTTCTAAGTTCGAAATTATTGTTTCGCAATTATAGGCTGTCTCGTTTAGTGATAAGGTATAAAATTGAATGTAAATACACATGATCAATTAATCTTATACCGTGGAAGAGGGGAAATGCTACCGCAAGGCTAGTCCTTGTAATAAATAGTCAAAGACCAATCCGCATTATGCACATGGGGTGGACTGACGCCCATACACCCTCCCTGAAGGTAGGTATGTGCCCTACAGCGGGACGTATACAGGGTGTAAGTCACAGCATAGCAAATACTGAAACGGTAAACTCAGACCATCAAACTGAACAACTTTCACAATGGAGCCTACCTCAGGAAACGCAAAAAAAAACTCCTTGTTCCATACAAAACTGCTGTACCTACTCGAATAAAATGTATGGGACAGCTGTTTTTTTCACGTTTCCTGAGGTAAGCTCCATAGTGAAAGTTGTTCAGTTTGATGGTCTGAGTTCACCATTTCAGTATTTGCTAGGCTGTCTGTTACACCCTGTATTGTATAGTCTGATGATGATGATAATTTTATACAGGGTGTAAAGAAAAGTATCATTGACCTTTAAATCACATACTCTACCAATCAAACTGAACAACTTTTACTATGGGAGCAAACCTGTCAGAATAAAAAATCAGCTGTCCCATACGTTTGAATTGATGATCGTGATGGTTACTGTTTAAAGGTCAATGATATTTTCCTTAAACTCTGTATAATTTATTAGACTGTGATCCCAAATAAGAAACACTCTCCGTAATGACAAGGTATTTAACACCATAAAATTGCCTTTAAGTGAATTTAACTGTAACGTTTACATTAGACATAACATTTCAATTAATTATACAGTCAATTAATGGTATTTATGTGAATACTCCAACTTTTTATTACTATAATACTTTGTTTCGTAATTTTGAGGTGTTAGTGTAATGGATCGAGTTTTTTTTAATATGCTATTACAGGGTCTTTTATGGTTTTTTTTTTCAAATGATCTAAAATATCCGATTACTGCAACATTTCAACATTTATTTCTCTACCCTTGCTTATGTACGTACTTCTTATCTTATCTTATACAGGGTGACAGCCTAGCAAATACTGAAACGATGAACACAGACCATCAAACTGAACAACAACCACGGAGCTTACCTCAGGAAACGCGAACTAAAATCAGCTGTCCCATACATTTTAGTCGGGTAGGTACAGCAGTTTTGTATGGGACAGCTGATTCTTTTTCGCGTTTCTTGAGGTTGTCTGCATAATGAAAGTTGTTCAGTTTGATAGTCTGAGTTCAATTTTTTATTATTTGGTAGGCTGTCACTTACACCCTGTATATTATGGAGCTGGCAAGCCAGCGACACCTTGACCCAATGGAATCTTTTGTGTTCACCTCAACATATGTATTTCTTCACCCTTCAACGACGTGGTAAATGAGTCAATTCCGTTCATGGGAAGACACCTGTAATCTCCCGGTTTTGGATAACCATCTCCCAAGAGGCACATGTAGTAGCCTGGCAAGACATCGCAGTCAAAAAGAATATATTCCATGGTTTGTTCCTCATCTCCGCATGCTCTGCAGCTGGGATCCAATGTAAGCTTCATCTTGTGCATCATCGTGCCTGTGGCGTAGTTCCCGGTGAGGGATTCGATGAGGGCACGAGCTTTGCTCCTGCTGTTGTTCAGTATGAGCTTTGGCATTTGTGTTGTTACGTACGTTCGTTCACTCAAGGCTGAAAGTCATCCAAAGGGCAATGGAGAGGTGCTATGCTCGGAGTTTCTCTGCGAGATCGAATGAGAAGATCGAAGAACCAGAGTAGCTGACATAGCCCAAAGATTTGCTAAACTACGTGGCAGTGGGCGGGAGACGTTGCTCGCAGAACCGATGGCCGATGGGAACGAAAAGTTCTCGAGTGGCAACCGCGTACCGGAAAGCGCAGCGTGGGTAGGCCCCCCCACACGGTGGACCGACAATCTGGTGAAGGCGGCGGGAACCCGTTGGATAAGGGCAGCGCAGGACCAGTCGTTATGGCGATCCTTGGAGGACGTTTATGTCCAGCAGTGGACGTCTATCAGCTGAGATAATAATGATGATGATGACTATACGTAATTATGTTCTTTAGCGTCATGTTCAATACTACATCTTCAACCGAAGAAACTCCTACAGAAATAATCAACAACTTAACAAAGGGGGTTAACTGAGTGTCTGTACATCAGTTGAAACAAGAAACTCTTGTCCCATTCTTGTATAATTCAAGACCCGCTTTGACTGAACTGAGGATAATTCATAAATTAAGTTATAGCAGTTGGACCAGTGCCTGTCGTAGACGGCCAGTTATTAGCATAATTTCAAACTATGACAATTTGCTTGTCTCACAATGTGGTTGGAAATCTTTGCTATTTCGGGACTTGGGGTAAGCTTATTTTTTTACGAGCGAATTTTACAATCTTTAATTTGATTTAAAGTGTCAAACATGGCTCATACCTAAATAATAATAGGTATACACTTAAATGCGTTACATAATATGTAATAGGGTGCTAGACCGTCGAACTGAATAACTTTTAATTTAAAAAAAATATATTGTTATATAAAAAAATATCAATTGTGACTCCACCCAAATGTCCACCACAGTAAGCACAGATTTTTTGATAATCAATAATCGTTTACATCCTGTATACATAAACTCACAATGGATGGCCGACGGGGCAGAAGAGTTCTCGAGTGGCGACAAGCGCAGCGTGGGTAGCCCCACAAGGTGGACCGACTACCTGGTGAAGGCGGCGGGAACTCGTTGGATGAGGGCAACGCAGCACTGGTCGTTCAGCAGTGGACTTCTATCGGCTGGAATGATGATAACTACACGACAATTGCTATTACCTACACATAAATAAATAAAATATATTTAAGTGTGCAATTGAAGCAATATTTCCTTATCGTAATTTATTGAATGTTCAAATTTCCTCAACTACGAGTTTATTTCATTTAACTTATTTATTATCACTCATTGATTGCTGCGTCCGGATACTAATCAAATGGTTTCATGTGAAAATCAACACCCTGCTTTCGGACAAGGCCTATGTTAAGCTGGGACCTATTTGCTGCTGTTGCATTATTATTATTGTTGGCTGGGCTATCGCAAGCAAGGTTCGTTATATAACACTGCGACCATTGCTAGTCTATTGTGTTCGCCCCAAGCTCAACCATATAATACACATATGTACATCCGAACTATTTCTTTTCATTCTCAGGTATGCAGGTTTTCTCACGGTGTTTTCCTTCACCGAGATATAAAAATTGAAAACTTTTAAACGGTTTAGACCAACAAACTGAACAACTTTCACTATAAATAAATAAATGACGCTGACAGGCACATACATTGTAATGATCCTAAGCAAGCACTATAGGCTGTTTATTATGGAAACCATACAACAACGGCACAAACATATAAACATCCATGACCGAACCGGGATTTGAACCCAGGGCCCAGGTTTGGCAGTCTGATGTGGTAACCATTACACCAACCGGGTCGACTATGGGACCAACATCGAAATTGCAAAAGAAAAATCGTTTTGTCCCATACATTTAGCTCGAGTAGATCTGTAGTTTAGTATGGAACATCGCAAACGCATCGCATCATGGTGATTATGGGCGGGAATCTCCTCGTTTTGGGGGAGGCCTATGTCCAGCAGTGGACGTCTATCTGCTGATATGATGATGATGATGATGGAACATCCGTTTTTTTTTCGCGATTTCGATATAGTCCCATAGTGAAAGTTGTTCAGTTTGATGGTTTTAACCACCCCCTTAAATGTTTATTTGTATTTTTGTAACACCGTACTGTAATATTATGTGTGTGTTACTTTATGTAAATAAATTCTTTATCCATCTATCTATCAATATTCCCTTTTAGTATAATAACTATTTCAGGATGGGTTCAGGCAAGCCTTTCGATCACATTGCTACAAAATGCCAAATAACATTTTGGAAGAATTTCAAAATATATTTCAAAACTAGCGGCAACCTAAATAACATATTGTAAAAAGACCTGAATTCAAATCTAGCTAAAAGCCGTGAACCTAAAAGAGATTGTTACGTAAACCTTGTTAATTTTATAACTTGGCAACTTCTGCAAAAATCTTTTTAAATGAAATGAATTTCGAAATTTTACGGCAACATTACTTTTAGAATTTTTGTGCCTAACCAAATATAACCATGTAGAGAATTTGGAGTAATCGTATCTTAAATATAAATATACGTAGGATGTGTTACAAAATAAATGGGATGCTTTTTAGACAGTCAAACTGAATAACTTTCACCATGGGACCAGCATTGGTAAATCCCGAAAAAAAAAAAACAGCTATTCCATATAAGAATGTCAACTCGAACAAACTGTATACATCCGATTTTTTTTTTGCCTTATCAATGTTGGTTTGTTGGTCCCCGGTCCCATACTACAAATTAAATCAATCAATCTAAACTATTATAAAACTGTAGAAGAACGTTTGTCTGTACATTGAAGATATTAACAAAAAAAAAGTTACGATATGGTTTTTAGGTGTCCCTGATTCCATTTCACCAATTTTTGGATTTTTTGTCTGTCTGTTTGTTTGTGTGTTTGTTTGTTTGTTTATTTGTTTGTTTGTTTGTTTGTTTGAACGAGTATCACGCAAGAACTACTGAACCGATTTTGATGAAACTTTTTTTGTTTGATAGCTTATGATCTGACTTAAAATCTGGTATATAATTTATCTCGCTACGTTGACGGGAGCCGGAGATATAAACATATAACCGCAAGTGCAACCAATGTACGGTACCATTTCAATTTCAACTAAGTAACTAATTAAAATTAAAAGACTTGTAATAAAGTAAGCTAATTCTGAAGACTGTTTGATTTATAAATTACGAAAATAAAAATAAATTACAAAATAAATACCAATAATTATAAATTTTATCATTGTCCAGTGCTGATGACTGCACCGGTATAACATTGTTTTTCTTTTTGGCTATAAAATCTTTCAAACTCCATGGAGAAAACCTTTGCATAACAAAAAAAACCTTAGTACTGGCCACAAGAAAACAAGATTCGAATTACAAATTTCTTGACATTTTGTAGAATTACAGTGCAAACAAAGCAGGAGTAATTATTTTAAAAAAAACTGCACGCCAGTTTCAAACAAAGAGAATATAATCATGATTTCAAATCAGCAGCCGAAAGATGTCTTAAACTCGATTTTTAATTCGGAATGTTTTTATTTACGGTGTAATCACACAGTTACGCAAGACTGGATACTAGCTAATATTTTAAAGCAATTATAAGACAGGTAAGGAACTATTATGAAATACCGTAAATTATTACTAAAATACAAACGAACAACTCTAACAAATTAATAAGGGTCGGTTTTTTATGCCGCCGATGCGGTGTGCCGCCGTGCATTTTGCGCATTTTCTACGGCGCTCCATACAAAACGAAGCTTAGTTTGAATATTTAGTAATTAAAGTAAAAAATGAATGGTTTTAAAACAATCTAGAAACCAATATCTGTGATTTCCTTTTAAATGTTTAGTTCTAAAGTTATCTTGACTCAAAGTTTGTAGTCCGTGCTGCGGTCCGTCCGTGTCGTGTGTCGTCCACCATTTGGGCTCTCTCTGAGGAACCTGCCACAGCCCTACGGACTGTCGTTTGATATGAGCTTTACATAAATTAATGTAACATTCGGCAATAGCCGACTGCGTCCTTCCGGACGAAATTATTCGCTGTAATCCAGGCGCATACGTGCGCCTCAGCCGTTGTTTCAAATGCACGCAAATTGACAGCGAGTGCTGAACAGGCGACGTTGCAGTGGAATGCGGCCGTCACCGATTTCGCGCGCATCTGACCGGATTGCAAGATGTATATGGTCCTTCTTATATGCAGACAGTTTTTTAAGGGTATGATCAGACCATCATACTGAACAACTTTCTGTATGGGACCAAAGTCAAAATCACGAAAAAAAATCAACTGTTCCATACAAAACTGCAATCCTACTCTACAAAAATGTATGGGGCAGAAGATTTTTTTTCGCGATATCAATGACAGTCCCATAGAGAAAGCTGTTTGATGGTCTGATCATCCTCTTAAAAAAGTGTCAGCATATTAAGTTAAATATATAAAAAATAAAGTAATATATATATAATGCGCCCCGACGCGTTCCGTTCAGTGATAATCATACTTAAAAAATAATTTTGTATCTGCCAGTACACTTGATTGTTTTCAATAATGAAAAATGCCATCACGAAGAAGAACTAATAATCTCATAATCTCACTAATATTATAAACGTGAAAGTTTGTGACGATGTTTGTAAAGTTGTAATGTTGTATGTTTGTGGCGCAATCACGCATAAACGGCTGCATGGATTTTGATTAAATTTGGCACGCAGATAGAATGTGTTCTGGATTAAGATATAGGATACTTTTTATCCTTGCAATGGGTTCCTGTGGGATAAATTACAATGTTTAATCCTGCTGAAACATGTACCACGTTTTTATTCTATGCTCACTAGCGCCAATTTGACGCTGACAGATACATTTGTGTAGATTGCAGTGATAAAAATAGTATTTACTTTTTTCAACAGTTTTGACAACAGCTGTGTAGTATATTTGGTATATGGTTAGATTTTCGTGCATGAGGTGAAGGTTCGATTCTTGGTCGAGAATGTTTTTTTTTATTTTTTTTTAAATACATTCCACGACTATATCCATTTTTCACCGGATTAGACAGAAGCAGTTAAGCTTGATATGTTAAGGGCCTGACCTTCAATCATAATAATATCCTGAGATCATATCAGATCTAATATTAGCGCAGGATGTTTTATTTTGGCTTTTTTCTAATTTTAATCCTACCATCCTACCAGGTATCTCACTAATATTAATATTATGTTTGTGGTTCTTTCATCAACACGTCTCAGAAATTCGGTTTTACAGATTTGATTGTATAGGTACTGGGCGAATTGGAAAAATAATCTTCTTCTTATCGTGTCGACTTCAAATTCTGAACAAAGTCGCTAAATAGTAGCTTGCCAAAATCGGGCAACCGATACTGCACCGTCGCTAGCAGTCATGAGCTCCTCCTGCGTGCAGATGTTAGGGCACGCAGGGCACGATGTGAGATGGGCCATCGTTTGTGGAGTTCCACACAAGCAAGTCACATTTTGCGCATCCGCGTATCCCCACCTGACCATGTTGTCCTTACTGCGACCGACCTGGGTTCGAAGTCGGTTTAAAGACTTCCAGGTCGCCCAAGGCAAGTCATGTCTAGGCGTGAGGCTCTCAGACGGCGACACAAATGGAGTTGGGAGGGACACTTTATGTCGCCATAGAGTACACCATGCTTGCGCTGGGCCAGTATTCAGGGGGTCGACACACTTCATAAAGCGCGTCGGCTTGGCAGCCTTTGCAGCGCAGGAATAAAGCCATGCATGGGATGTCGTGTGTCGTCCACCATTTGGGCTCTCTCTGAGGAACCTACCACAGCCCTACTTACATCTGGGGGCGCTATGCCAGCCAGTGGGTAAAGCAACTGTACTGGAGTCGGTTTCAAGCAACCAGTTATAATCCGACACGTTTTGTTTAGTGCCGGTATCCACCAGCTTGGCGTGGGCAGATCGGCCCCACACTGGGCAAGCGTATTCTCCAGCGGAGAACGCGAGAAAAATAATTAAACAAATAAATAAATAACGCTCACAGGCACAAACATTATTTTAATTATCCCAAGCAAGCATTATAGGCTTTTTATTGTGGAAACCATACAACAACGGCATAAACATATAACATCCAAGACCGAACCGGGACTCGAACCCAGGACTCTGGTTTGGCAGTCTGGCGTGGTAACCATTATACCAACCGGGTCGGCAAATACTAAAAATCCTCTTTCTTTTAACCTTTTCTAAAGTTAGTGTTCATAATTTTATCGTAGTATTGTTTTCATCTTAATAGATGGCGTTGCGTGTTTTTTTTTAAGCAAGTACCATACTCAATTCACGCTCAAGACATCTCAGTATTCGGTCTTACAGATTTGATTGTATAGTTACTTACCGGCTGAATTAGAAAAATAATTAAATAAATATATAACGCTTACAGGAACATTGTTATGATTCCAAGCAAGCACTATAGGCTTTTTATTATAGAAACCATACAACAACGGCACAAACATTTATAACATCCATGACCGAACCGGGTTTCGAACCTAGGACCCTGGTTTGGCAGTCCGGCGAGGTAACCATTACACCAACCGGGCCGTCAAATATTAAAAATCAAGTGTTCAAAAATTTAATCGTAGCATTGTTTTCATCTTAATAGATGGCGTTGGGAGTTTTTTTAAAGCATGTGTGCTACAATTATTAATTTAAAAACCTAGCTATAGCAGAAGCTTACAAATTTAGTTGATTATATTATCGTTGTAATACATCGTTGTAAGTATATTGATTGTTTGAGTCCAATCTGAGCCAATGCTACGGAATGATAACCTTATTTTACAGAAAGGACGAATTTTGTTGCAGTAATTCTTGCCAAATTTTTGTTTTGTTTGATTTTCGGTCTCAATTATGATTTTTTGAGGGCTTGTGCAACTTAACTATAGAACATCATTCTACCACAACGTATAAAAAGGTACCAACGTATCTAAAGGGTCCTTATAATATAACACCACAGGTCGGTAATGTAGCTACTTACATAATTGAAAATCTTTTTTAGCAAATTGACCATTAGCTTCCTAGAATATTATCGTTTTAGCTCTTGCCTTCACCATTTTACAGTAGCCCGCGTAGTAGAGTATCCTCTAACGTTTATACGTGAGTGGAGGTCTGTGACCCGCAGTGGGTCGTAAGATGATTATTATGCTGCTCGACATATTAAAAAACTAATAAACGACGAACAGTAGAAAAATTAAAGTGATGGATCCAGTGAATGACTTTTAAATCTGATACCTACAGAATTGCTTGGGGTACTTTCTGATTTTGATTTAGCTTAAGTTCATGACTTTCTTATCTTATTATGGGAAGCAAAGATACCATTGAGTCGAAGTGTTGCTGCACTTCGACCCAATGGTATCTTTTGTATTGAACCCTACATATTATTTTCTTCATCCTTGAAAAACTTGGAAAATGAGGGGGGCAATAGCGTTCAGGGTAAGAAACCTGTAATGAATAACCATCTCTCAGGAGTCACATACGTTTACCCACCAAGACATCACAGTCGCACCGTACAAATGTTCCATGGTTTCCTTCTCCTCTCCACACGCTCGGCAACCGGGATCTAGAGTGAGCTTTATCGTGCCTGTTGCGTAGTGCCCGGTGAGGGCTCCGACGATGGCACGAGCTTTGCTCCTGCTGTTGTTCAGTATGAACTGTGGGATTCGTGGTGTTATATTGCTGTTATACTCTGACACCAGGGCTTTGCCCACACGATAATAAGAAGATTGCTGATGAATTTCCTGCAGTGTTGCAGACCCGAGAGGCCAGAGCATTCTAGCCTGTGTCTTTTATCAGCCCATTCCTTAATCGCCATTCTAATGTTACATGCCAGGATTCCTAGACTTGGTTCGGACCATGACCTTCATGACCTTAGACGAGACATTAGACAAATTACATGTCTACGCAGACGAAGTCGCGGGCAAAAGCTAGTACTATTATAAAGCTGTAACAGAAGTGTGTCCGTACATTGAAGATATTAACAAAAAATAAGTTACGATATGGTTTTTAGGTATCCCTGATTCCATATCACAAATTTTTGGATTTTTTGTCTGTCTGTTTGTTTGTGTGTTTGTTTGTTTGTTTGAACGAGCTTCACGCAAAAAGTACTGAACCGATTTTGATGAAACTTTTTTTGTTTGATAGCTTATGATCTGACTTAAAATCTGGTATATAATTTGTGCGGACGAAGTCGCGGGTTAACGCTCGTTAAAGTATAAAGTTGATGATTTTTTGAGAGATTTATAGTCTGTAGGACCCTCAAAAGGTGTAAGGCAAAGTATAATTCACCTTTAAACCACATACTCTACCCATCAAACTGAACAACTTTTGCTATAAGCGCAAAACGTTCGGAGCAAAAAAAAAATTAGTTGTTCCATACTCAACTCCAATACCTACTCGACTCAAATGTATGCAACAGCTGTTTGTTTTTGCTCTGTTCTGTTTGCTCCCATAGTAAAATTTGTTCAGTTTGATGGGTAGAGTATGTGGTTTAAATGTTATTGATACTTTTCCTTACACCCTGTCGTCATCATCACCATACTCCGCATAATCTACATTCACTTTGGACTCACAAATCATCCGAGACGCGCCACAAAACTATCCTCGGCCTTCCTCATCCAGTCATTCCCCGCTACCTGTCTCAGGTCGTCGGTTCAGCGGACTGGAGTCACAATGTTTGCATTTATTTACGGATTCTCTCCCCAACATGTTTTGATAAACAAGTGACTTTTGTTCTAAATATAGAACATGTTAAAATTCCTTTGGTCTAATGACATGTTCGTTCAAACTCCAGGCAATTTTACTGAGAAATTTTCTACTTAGTTGTACGAGTGTGGGGTACGAGTTAGAAGAGATGGCGTTTGAGAGCTGAATTATTATAACAGATAAATGAATATCTCGGATTTTACCATGTGATTTTGAATCTCTCAAATCAAATCAAAATCATTTATTGTGTATGGTATTCAGGTACATTATGCTGTTCAAATTGCAATATAAAGTAATATGACTCACCGAACCCTGTCTTTTCATTTCCAGACTTACACAAAAAACATTAAAATACCAAATAATTATGCATACAACTACTAAACAAATTTCATTGAAATGGTAAGTAAGTTAAAAAATTTAATACCTACAATAATTCTCTCTAGATAATATTTATTTTCTTACCAACCCGTCAAGGAATACAATTGTCACCATCTTCTTATTTAAGAGCTACGCTCTTGTCGGTGGAGTATTCGCCAATCCTGTCTCTTTTCCGCTAGTCTCTTGAGTTCTTTATACGACATGATATCAACCTTTTCCTTTACTTGGGCCAGATAACTCTAAATAGGTCTTCCTCTGCCTCTCTCCCCCTCTATCTTCCCTTCCAATAATGTTTTAAAGAAATTGTCGTTTCGTTACAAGTGTCCGATCATTTAAAACTCAACACAACTCAATACAATTGTAAGCATCTATTAAATTGCTAAAAAAATAATATATAATGGATGTCAAAAATAAATGAAACAAACTTTTATGGTTTTATTAACAAAAACATTAAAATAATTGGGACACAAATCAGGGTTTAAAATTAACTAAAATAAAAAAAACCTAGTTATACATAGCAGGTTTTGTACATTATTTAGGTTACAAGTTTTGCTACTATGTGCCATGCTATGTTATCTTAGTACAAACTAAGTGGAACGCTGATTTTCCAATCGCCAGCTTCCGCCATCTATCGGTTATGTTTCGAAGCACTATGTGTTAATCTAGGGTTCATATCGGAGTAACAGCGCACTACACCTCACACGCTGCGCTGTAGTAGTGAGAGATTTCACCCATATCAATCACTGTCTTGTTGTTCTAGCGGTCTAGACAACCGGCTTACGATCCGGGTAGCTATGGTTCGATCCTCGTGTCGGCCGATCGTCTTTTTCAATTTATTTCATAATGTGGCGCCCCCTAGTACTAATAAGCGGCAACGCAATTAGGACGTCCTAAAATCCAAGGCGAGTTACCTATCTGTATCCAATATACTACATATTAATCTAGGCTATGTGCCGAATTTCAAATCGATGGCTTTAGTATTCAGCTAAGGAACGTGGCTATCTACCTTGATACGAACAAAAAGGGGTCCGTTTTCCTTTTTGAGATCCGACTACCCTAAAATTGCTCCGATTTTCGCTACCTCTCGCTTGTGACTTGTTCAGCTAGTAACTTGAATAAGGGACATCAGTCACCAAGTTTTGGTGAAAACCCTTATCTGTCAAAATCCCCGAGCCTTGCCAACTGTGGCCAGAGTGTGATGACCATGAACTAGGGAGAAATATGGATTGCTGTATGACTTTGAGCTTTGTTTTTAACATGAGATTTTTCTTGGGTTGGGGAAAATGGGTAAGATTACAGGAAAATATATTTTTGGTGAAAATACTTATTTTTATTCGTTTGTTTTCTATAGACATCTAAACTATTATAAAACTGTAACAGGAAGTTTGTCTGTACATTGAAGATATTAACAAAAAAAAAGTTACGATATGGTTTTTAGGTATCCCTGATTCCATATCACCAATTTTTGGATTTTTTGTCTGTCTGTTTGTTTGTTTGTTTGAATGAGCATCACGCAAAAACTACTGAACCGATTTTGATGATTGTTTTTGTTTGATAGCTTATTATCTGACTTATAATTTGTGCGGACAAAGTCGCGGGTTAACGCTTGTATTATATAAATGTGTTATTTCATTAGAACAATACAAGACGAACAGTGTGTTTTATGTTATTCTCTTTTAAGAATCGTTAGGTATGATCTTAACTAAAAAGTACCGCCTATTCATGGGCTTTGAGTTCAAATCTTTGTTCTTTCATGAAATTTTAACTATATTATGTATATTTTATAACAAAAATTTTAGGTATCTTCTCAACTTTTCAGAATGAAATTTTTTTACACAACGGTCTTTTTTTTCTAGTAAGAATTTTAAATACAAATAAAAAATCACGTAGTTTTTATGCAAACATATTCATATATTTATTGCAATCACATGGTACAGTAAACAGAAATATGTTTTCTTATAATCCCCTAAAAACTTCACCATAGATACGAAATATAATCCGCTTTACTTGATTAACCTTAATAAATTAAATTGCCCGATTAATCCATTTTATTATTCATTCGTCCCAAAAATAATACTACCGAATTATATATTATTTTTAAGGTCCCACCCTTTTCTTATCTTTCAGCACCACGCATGGTCACCCTACATCAGGCTAAGGTGGTAAATGCAGGGATAAGTAATTTGCCTACTTTCCGGGATTTCGTACCGGTACTTTTACGTTTTTATCGGTTTACCGGTATAGGGGTTGCTTTTGAGAACATATTTAGTTTTGTTATAAAGCTTCAAGCTTATCATTAAACTGCTGTATTACTTTGCGGGGTGGATAGAAACTTGGCTCTAACTACTTAGGGTTAGAAATTTCATGATCGATTTCGAATAACAGGTTTCGGGTTTTGCCTTAGATGGATTGGATAGTGTTGCTGGACTATCTATAGAAAAACTATCGATAGTCGAACTAGAAAATCAGTTATAGATAATGAGAATTTGTTTGCGAAACTCATTGATTGATTTTCACGCAATCTTCGTTTGCGCAGAGTCTCCGACAAAACCCGAAGTCGTTTAGTAATCAAAGGATACAAAGTTGGATAGCAGCGAAAAGGGCGCGAAAACAACTAACAACTAGCCAATCATTGCAAGGCATTGAAAGTCGCATATCCTGATTGGTCAGTGTAATTTTGCGCGCTGTTAAAATTTATCAACTGCGCAGGTACTACTGTACCAACTACTGGACGTACGCGGACGAAGTCTCATGCAAAAGCTAGTACTATCGATAGTACTGGTACCATCACCTCTACATATGCTACAGATTGAGACTAAAAATCATAATATTTTCAATGTGCTATCCTCGGGCAATTCATCGATCATCAAGCATGTGAGAGGTGTGGATCGGTGAAATTATTAGGTATACTAATATTATTGTTATTATACTAATATTAGATGTAAGCTTATGCTACTAACAAAATATGTAATCTGAAATAAAGTATTTTTATTTTGTATTATTAATATTAAAGAGAGTAATTGTTTTTATTCCGTAGATGAGTTTCTCGATCACTGTCAATGCTTCTATTGAGGTTAGGTATTATAATATGTAATACAATTTTGTGAATTCTTATAACTTGACATTTATTTGGTCAGATTTAAATGTTGATAATTACTACTAATAAATATAATTAATCGAGAATATTTTATATGTAAACTGCATGCAAAATGGTGACTTTCTTTTGTAAATTGCACGTAAATAATTGTCTTCTATGTACTGTTCTCTTTATTGAACCAAATTTGTTATTGAATTATTAATGTAAAATGTAAGAATCCTGTAGCTTCTTAACAAAATATTTGTACGCCATCACGGCAGATTTTTGTTGTCTCTGTGAGAAATTATTACTAACATCCTAAGTACCACCAAAAGTCTTTCAAATAAATGATTTCATTTCATTTCATTTTATTTCATTTCATTTATTTTCAGTTACAACATGAGTATCGACAATCGAACAAAACTATCGACAATATTACCCCGTTCTAAACTATGGGTAGTAATATTAACAATCACAGTGCTAACGACAATATTGAAATTCCTTGTCTATCGATATCGAGTAACAGCACTAGTACAAAATAAGATTTATCTAAACATCTTGTTACCACACCGCCACATCAACACGTCGCAATCTACAAATAGCACCAATTCAAAAAAATAGCTAACATTTTTTATCCGTCCTTTTCTCCGTAACAAAAAGCGATTTGTATGAAAAATCCTATTGTATAACTCCAACAATATGTCAAAATGTTGCCAGCTTTTACGTAAATTACTTATTTGGATGAGTTGTTTACTGGCGGGTTGGGAATTTTGTTTTGATAAAATAGCGTCATTATTCTTTCCTCCTTACGGCTTTTTGGTGACGGTAATTATGTTGAAGGGACGGTAATGACATTTACTAATGTAGTGAACTCGGAGTTATGACATCTGAAGGCGCTATATTAATATTTGCATACGAGCATTAACCCGCGACTTCGTCCGCACAAATTATATACCAGATTTTAAGTCAGATCATAAGCTATCAAACAAAAAAAGTTTCATCAAAATCGGTTCAGTAGTTTTTGCGTGATACTCGTTCAAACAAACAAAAAAACAAACACACAAACAAACAGACAGACAAAAAATCCAAAAATTGGTGAAATGGAATCAGGGACACCTAAAAACCATATCGTAACTTTTTTTTTGTTAATATCTTCAATGTACAGACAAACTTCCTGTTACAGTTTTATACTAGTATAGATTATTATTAAATAAATAAATAAATATCTTGGACAATGTCACACAAATTATCTAGTCACATTTAAAGTACCTGGACTTGTATTATGATGACTAGACAACGATATAGAATACATATATAGATACACACATCCATGACTCGGGTATAAATATTCATATTCATCATATAAATATTTGTCCCTTATCATCATATATGGATTCGAATCCGCGACGGTCGGCACAGCAGGCAGGTTCACTACAGACTGTGCTACCGGGCCGTCGAATTATTGGTTATTAATATGTCAACGCCATGTTGTGCTGTTTTAAATCTAATTAAAGATTGAAAAATAAATAAATAACGCTCACAGGCACATACATTATAATTACCCTAACTGTAAGCTACTAGGTTTTTATTATAGAAACCATACAACAACGCCAAAAACATATTAACATACATGACCAAACTGGGATTCGAAGTCAGGTTTGGCAGTCCGGCATGGTATAACCATTAACAGCAACCAGGCCGTCTCTGGGGCTCTAAAAAAAATCTGAATTTTCTACTAGATTCTCAGCCTAAAGGGAAAATATACTTTTGCCTTAGGTATGATGTTTATACATTTTGAGACTCTTTGAACATTAGGTTTTCTGATCAAGAATAATGTAAAAAAGTGGTAAAAAACATGATAATTCCGATTTCGCTTTTTTGTCGACGACTTCTATCAATTCACTCTCTTTTCAACTTACAGATTTCGTCACCTTAATTTAAAACCAAAAATCGACAAAGATATTCTTAGATTAATTTAGATTAGACAAACATCTTAGAATTCTCATTGAATCAATGGCCGACCGAAATGTCAAATTGACAGCTGTCGAATTGGGAGTCAGTGACGTTTTTCCACGGATAATGGCGTCGGGAATAGTGTCACAGCAATAAAAATAGTCGTGGGTCCACATCGGTAGCGTCTGACGTTTAGATACTGATCGGGTTCGACAAAAACGTTAACTGCTAGTTAAGATAACGAGGTGCTTGTAAAAACGAAGCCAAGGTTTTGTTTTACAAGTTATGTTTACGTATAAACTATTTGCACGTACAAGGATAGGCACTACACTTAATGTGGTTTTTAATGCGACGTTTAGTCCATCCAACTGAACAAATTTCTCTATGGAACGGACGGATGAACTAATAATTCTCATGAGTATGTGAGGGATAAAAGAAAAATTCTAAATTACAAATCCACATTTCACTATAGTATGTGATACCCAAACTCTGTGACAGTTAAGTATTTAGCAAAATTTCTTATTACAAAAAGTAAAAGAAAGAAAGAAAAAGAAAGAAAAATCTTTATTCACCATTAAAGGCACACACACGAAACAACTGAGTAGGTACATCAAGAGAAATAATAGAAAAAAAAATAATTTAAAGAAAATCAAAAATATACACTAAGTACATAAGTCCCTAGTACTTGTAATATTAAGTGGGGGTGCCATCAAACTAAATAACTTTTCCTTTGGAGCCAAAATTAAAAAGTACTAGTGTTCCATTCGTTGTAGTCGAGTCAGTAACTACTACAGCTTTGTATGAAACATCAATTTTTATTTATTTAATTTTATGGCAGTTCCCTGGTAAAAGTTGTTCAGTTTGATAGTCTAATCTAAAACACTACATTAAGTATGACTGAGAGTTCTGTTACACTGTATAACACAAGGTATCGCAATCTTTTCCGAAAACAAATTTTCTGTCTCCCCACAGAACTTGGCTCCATTTAAACGTGCGCCTCAATAACAAACCAAGTGGGTGTGAATGAATTCTTGGTTAATTCCAATTCACTCCGTTTATTTTAATTTTATTCTGTTATTCAAATGAGATTCAATCAGTTTCTATAATGTATGAACGGGAGACGAGCGGAGGATGGAAAATTATTGTTTTAGACGTTTTGAAGCTCAAAATGCTCAATTTTGGATTTTGGAAATATGTAGTACCTCTTTTTAGTCTATTTCAATTACTGTTGCCTAACAATAGTGAAACTATTATTACTATTATATACGAGCGTTAACCCTTGACTTTGTCCACACAAAGTATATACCAGATTTTAAGTCAGATAATAAGCTATCAAACAAAAAAAGTTTCATCAAAACCGGTTCAGTAGTTTTTGCGTGATGCTCGTTCAAACAAACAAACACATAAACAAAAAAACAAACAGACAGACAACATATCCAAAAATTGGTGATATGGAATCAGGGATACCTAAAAACCATATCGTAACTTTTTTTTTGTTAATGTCTTCAATGTACAGACAAACTTCCTGTTACAGTTTTATAATAGTTTATATTATTTTATTGTAAACACGTACATAATAATACACAAAGTTGAGAAAACATGTACAAAGGTCGAGCTTATTTCTGAAGAGATTTCTTCCACCAACTATTGATAGTCTACATAGTGTTAGGGTAAACAGTTGCATTACTTTAAGGGGTGATTGTACCCGTGATACTGAACAACTTTCGCTAGTAAACCTATAAGAAATTCGTAAAAAAAGTTGAAACTTTGTTTTTTCGAATTTGCTATAGGTTTCTTTGGGAAAGTTGTTCAGTATCATGGGTCTTAAAGTAATGCAACTGTGTATCCTAACACCCTGTATAATACTAAAGTTACCTCGAAAAATTAAAACAATATCGATAGTATTGACACTATTACCTCTCAATACCGACAATATCATCAAAATTATCGATACTTTCGAAAATATCGGTACCACTGTCGATATTGATTTTCAACTACTTTTCAAGTTAAATTATCGATAGTCAAACTATCGATACTTAGGCAACTCTGATTTCAACATCTGCAGGCCTACCATGAGTTGATTTTGACGGGTCAGTCGGTAGTAAACCTGCCTACTATGCCAAAGGTAGCAGGTTTGAATCCCGTAAGGGTCCAATATTTGTATGGTGGATATTAAATCTTGTTCCCTAGTCATGGATGCTATCCTATGAGCTTTGCATATAGCTCTCCGCAACGTGCCACCGACGCTCGCACCAAAACCTATAACCCAGTCATTTTACGGTTTTAGACGGGACTAATTAATAATTGATTTTTTTTCGATTTATAAGCCAATTTGAGCTTAGAAATGTACCAAAATTTAAAAATATCACGTCAGCAACAGCCCCAAATGTAACATATTTATAAATTCGTTATAAAAAAACGAGTGGTTAATTTTTTTTGCAAGCTTTTGAAGCTTTACCATTAGACATACTTCAAACATGGTGTTAATATTTTTGTGAACATAGAAGGCTTTGAAAAATACATTAAGTATCTAATTTTTTAAATTTCAATGCCTATTTTATTGCTCAAAAATAATTTATACTGGCAAATCTAATTAAAATTAGTGCATTGGTATTAATATTATTAATTTAAAAGCCTTCTGGGACATACAATTTTGATTTCTATGTTGCGTAGCGAATTTTTTTTTTTAATTTGTTTTCGATACTCTTTTTGTCACTAAATGGTGCCGGTTACAGTTTAACCTACCTAACTCCCCATCCCTCCAAACAAAACTCCGTAAAATGACTGGGCTATACAAAATCACAATTCCGAATCAGAACTCCGAAACGGAATTCCGAATTTAACGAGCATAACTGCTGCCTGAGCAATGCTAATAAATATTGTCATTTCGAAAAAAAAAACGACGGTTCATAAAGAATGTAAAAACCAAGTCAAAAGAACAAACTAGTGCAAACTGCTAGTTATCTGAACAAACATAACGTAACACGATCGGATATAATGTTAAAGATCTGTACAAATACGCTTTGCTCTGTTTGGGAGGATGTACGGGAATGGACAGTTATATGCTCCGTTCGACTAATAAGAGTGCAGCGAAATCTTAACTATATTCTTAATCTAAACTATTATAAAACTGTAAAAGGAAGTTTGTCTGTACATTGAAGATATTAACAAAAAAAGATACGATATGGTTTTTAGGTATCCTTGATTCCATATCACCAATTTTTTTATTTTTTGTCTGTCTGTTTGTTTGTGTGTTTGTTTGAACAAGCATCACGCAAAAACTACTGAACCGATTTTGATGAAACTTTTTTTGTTTGATAGCTTATGATCTGACTTAAAATCTGGTGTATAATTTGTGCGGACAAAGTTGCGGGTTGACTCTAGTATTATATAATAATAATGAATTCTTTAATCAGATAATCAGAGAGTTAGTCCATAAAAGTGATAGTAACAGTATTTTCCCTATCGGTAGTAAAACAGATCATTAGAAATCAAAAGCAACAACATTGGGAAAGTCTACACATTTCCTCGAGCGTAATCAATCACATCCAAAGTCTCCTTAAAGTAGTGCTCATACCCGGGCGTCTGCGACGCGGGACGCGAGAAGAGAAGTAGAAGCGTCTACGACACGAAACTCGGCCTCCAAACCGACGCGACTGCGACGCGGGACGCGAACTTCATTTGTTGATGAAAAGTCATTGAAGCAACACTTCTAAAGCTATTGTTGTGGTAATGTCATTTTCTTTTTAACATCAGAGTCTAACTAAATTGAACATCTAGAGTACTTTGGTTTTGGTTTTGGTTTTTGTTAGTTTTTAAGTTTTTGTTGTTTTTGTTTCCAACCTAAAATTTCCAAAATCTACTTAAAAGAACCGAAAACAACCAAAATCTGGGAAAAACTACCAAAAACGATCCAAATCTATCAAAAAGAACCAAAAACTACAAACAAGAACCAAAATGTACTAAAAATTTTTATTTTATTTTGTTACGAGAGCGTAACATTGTACACGTCTGACCACTAGACGCGCGCTTCCCACTCTGCTGACGCTGCCTTCCCGCGTCGTGGTCGCTTTGGTTTGGGCGACTTGGCGGGACGCCAGCGACCGCCACGCGGTAGACGCTCCCACTTCGCAGTCGCAATGGTCGTGCGGGTCTGAGCACTCCTTACTACAATCCGCAGATCTTGTAGTTTTGTTGTGGTATCAATTTTTGTTTACATTATCTGTTCTTTGCCTGAAGTTAATAAATCCTCTCTCATAATGGTTACCTATTAATGCTTAATGGAATTGCTAAATCAATTGGTCTTAATACTATTGTTAATTTTAGTAGGTACACGGCGAAACATCAAGCTATACAAAACCAAAATAAGCTGGCCGCGCGTAGGTCGAGTAATGTATAATGTCGCGCGGCCAGCTTTATGTTGGTTTTGCATAGCTTGATGTGTCGCCGTGTGTACTTGAAATTTAAATTAAAGCATTTTTTTCATTACCTACGTAATTTCATAAAAAGAACGAAAAATTTTACCATCACGTTATTTTTAAACTCCCTAAAAATATGATGAAATATAATTAAAAAAAAAACTTTTTAAGTAAAACGTTGAACAAACGCCCAAGCTTCATGAAAATGCCTTACAAAAGTTAAAACTTTTTTCGGCTAATAATAGGAAATGTTTTGTGATTGTGAGATTCTGTCAATGGTTTCTTTACAAGACGAATAATTTTGTTTTTAAAAGCTACAACCTATTTTAGTGAAGCAAGTGTAACCGATCGTGAACTTAAAAAGAATGTGTTTGGTCATAGAGTATTTGAAGCGCATATTTGTGTTGACTTAAAACTGTTATTATCTTTAGAAAGTTTAACTTGAAGTAATAAGTTTAGTATTGTTTGGTTTTAAGTGCAACGTTTATACCATTGCGTTTATTGAAGCTGACATGGCATATATGGCATCCCAGCAAACAATTTTGTCGTATTAGGCCCCCATTTATATGACTATTTTGACTTATAAAAGTTATATAATGGTAATTTCGTCATATACTGGTGCTTTATGCGTCTAATGTATCGGCATCGACTATACGACTCTTATATCTCCAAATTGTTGGTTAGGATGGCTCGGTGATAGACAATTGTAAATCCAGTGTTTGAAACATCATCATCATCACTCCATATGTATGTCCCACTGAAGGGAACAGGCCTACCTTCAGGGAAGGTATATGGGCATTAGTACACCACGCGTGCGCGTGTACCCGTGTAAAATGCAGAATGATAGACTTCACACACGCATCATTATTTCTTCTTCAGCGTATGCAGGTTTTCTCACGATATTTTCCTTCACCGTTTGAGAGTAGTCAGTATTACGTAGGTACTGTGGAGGGTATGCTACTCTTCTGCTTGGCTGCGAGAGGTTTCTCGTAGTAAAATACTCGTTGAGAACTTGACTTACAATTGTATATCTTTTATATGAAAATTTATTATAAAGCAAGATGTCAATTTCTCTTTCGTCCCATGGACCCTAGCATGGACCTAATCAAAACCTCGTCAATCACTGTCGAATCTTTGCTTTTTCTCAGACCTGTGTTCGAAATTTAATCTTGTACAGCACTAGTATTAAACCTCGTGATATGCAATCCCTACAGTACCTACATAAGTCAGAAAAACTCATTGGTAGGTGCGGATTGAAACCCGGATTCTTATGATTGATGGTCCATACCTCTCCGAAAAGCGCGATCAATGATCTTCTGTTTTAATCGAGTCAACATTTTTTTTTGACTTGAACCAAAGTATAAAAAAATATGATTTTATTTTAAACGAGCGTTGACCCGCGACTTTTTCCGCACAAATTATGTGCCAGATTTTAAGTCAGATAATAAGCTACCAAACAAAAAAAGTTTCATTAAAATCGGTCCAGTAGTTTTTGCGTGATACTCGTTCAAACAAACACACAAACAGACAGACAAAAAATCCAAAAATTGGTGAAATGGAATCAGGGAGACCTAAAAACCATATCGTAACTTTTTTTTGTTAATATCTTCAATGTACAGACAAACTTCCTGTTACAGTTTTATAATAGTTTAGATATCAGTTTTATCCCCCGTGGTCTAATGGTTAAGAGCATTGGCTCTCGACACGGAGGTCGTGGGTTCGATTCCCACGGGGCAAACCTAGTGAAATGTCACTTTGTGCGTTTTTCCCCAGTTGGTTAGGACATTGCAGGCTGAATCACCTGATTGTCTGAAAAGGAAAATGATTCCGTGATGGCACGTTAAGCCGTTGGTCCCGGCTACTATCTCTAGTCGTTACATAAAAACCACGTCAGAGGCCGTAAGGCGGTCTGAAAAAACTCTGACACCAGGGCTCTGCCCACACGATAAGAAGATCAGTTTTATCACCAATAAAGATGAGGAATTATTCGTGGTCGTGATTTCAGTCTTGTTTAATTTCAATAGGTAGTTGAGCCATTAAAATGCTTGTTTTATTAATGAATGCATATAAAAAGTTATCGTTGGCGAAACATTGTCTGTCTGTGAGTTGACCACTTCACTTGCCTCCACCAATCCTGTGAGATATTTAAAGCGCAGAAACTTGAATTGAGGCGCACGCAACTAGACCTCTCCACTCTCCACAAACTTCTTCATTCGGCCATCGACTGCCCTGCTCTCCTATCGTCTGTCAATATACCCACTATAGAGTATTCAGTATTTATTTGCAGTATCACAATAATGAAGTACATACTTACGTGTAACACAAGATCTTATTTAATTATTGTGACTCCCTGTTAGGGCATGGCAATATAATTGCAGAGTGTTTGAAAGTTTTATTACATTACATAATATATTCATTAATTCAAGTAATAGAGATGTCGACGTTAACGTCAAGAGCCTAAAATATAAGAACATTGTTGTCCTGGAAAAAATCATTAATGTTGTAGTAACTTTTTGAGATGAGGAAGCTTTTTAATTTTTGTGCAAAAGATTTCTTGGTCTCTATTTTTTTAATTTCATTAGGGATGGCGTTAAATATTTTAATTGCCATTAAGTGGGGTCCAGATGTAATTAATTTTAGTTTTGAAAAGGGTTTTTTTAGTTGGTTTTGGGTACGATTATTTCTTTTTATTGTTTTAACTGGGGAGTACAGAGTTTCATGGGTCCTGACAAATTTGCATGCCTCTAGTATATAGATTGATGTTAGTGTGAGTATACCATGTTTTATAAAATACGGTTTGCACGATTCCATTTGATCAATATTAGTTAGGATTCGAATACATTTTTTCTGTTGAATAAAAGAGTCCGAGTCCCCAATCGTTTTCCTTGCAGATCCATATTAATAATACTTCTTTCTATAACCCCCCTATGTGTCGTAATTATATTGAAATTGTTGCGAAATCAAACGAGCTAGATATATTCGATTCGAACCAGTATCGGTACAAAAGATGCGTTATCTCCGCTCTCCGCTCAGCTGTGAATACCTAGTTACAATTAAGTACAACCAATTACGACTAGATATCATATATTTTGTTTCTTTTTTTCTTTTAACCTAGTAGTAATTTTTTGTCGTTCGATGCATTGAAGAGTTATTATCTTGTTTTCTTTTTCTTTTTATTATGTATACAGACACGCACACGATGCTAATTGTTTATCCTTTACTTATTTCATGATGTGCACATGTGCTTAGGATTATTGCTTTACCTTTTAATCTGTCTATATTTTGTGTTTTTATAACTGTTATCGGTTTTATGTGCCTAATAAATAAATAAATCCGAACTGGAGCCGCGTGGTCGAGTATGGCCCACTGCCTCTCATCATCCGCGAGAAGAATCCTTTGCCCTGCAGTAGGATCCTACAGGTTATAACTTTACTAACATAAAAGGCAGGTTAATAAATAAAACATGCTGAATATTATGTTCTCCTAACCAATTCAATAACACCGCATAAATTCAATTTGTTATTTTGAGCTCTCGCCGACAAAATCGTTTTACAAATTTAACAAGCTTCATAACTTTGCTTTGGAGTTTGATGAATTTTTTGGCATTTCTTAGCTTCTAGAAAGTTGTAGATTTTAGTCAGGTGTGAGTTTGAATACTTTGGAATTAGTCTGAGAGGGTCGCAGAAAGAAGTTCTTTTTTTATCGGGCATTTGCCCACCAAGCAAATACAATCAGGGAATATTTAAAAATTGTAATCATACACTTTCCATCAATTGAGCTGAACCAAAGCGTATGTCCATTTTACTTTTGTCATAATTTTCTGAGGTAACCCATTATTTGGAGTTGGTGCAATATGTCCATCTATGTGCCTTCCATCCATATCTCTAAGCCGTCATTACAGAACGTACTCATTTCTTAAACATAATTATCATCCTTCACACAATCCATCCATCTTTCTTTCGGCCTTCCTTTCGTACTTTATCTCTTGTAAACCAAGATCAGCAGCGATGACTCCTCAAAATATTTGAAGGTCCATTGATGAGGGATGACTCTAACCTGTGTTGCCCGCAACGAAATTATAACGATGAAGATGGCTGACAGTGCACGAAAAGGTTTATGAATGTGGATCAGGCGAAAGAAGTGTGTTAGATTCGTGGTATATGAGGGGTCGTAGTTTCTGCCTTTATTATTATTAGCTTTCAGAACATTCATACATCAAGTTTTGCATCCATTAGGCCTCTTTCGTTGCTTTGACAAGGTCTCAACGGCACAAACTTCACTCATCATCAGCCTATCATCGTCCACTGCTGAACATAGGCCTCTCCCAAGGCGGGCCTTCCTCACCCAGTCGCTCCCCGCTGGCAGCCGGGCGACCCACACTACGCCTGCACTGATTCTAATGATAATATGGCGAACTGTTTAGAAGTTCTTCCCCACAGTCACAGGTGGGAGAGCTAGTCCACCCACGTGTTCTATATTGGGCGCAACGGCCTGGCCTGTAAGAACTCTAATCAAGTGGCACAATTGCGGCCTCGGCTGATTAAAACCCTTCATTTTGCCTTCAGGAGTAACTAAGTATCCAAAACTTACGCATGCCTCAGGCTTCCAAGCTACCTTCCATTCCCTTTCTAGGAAGAAGTCGTATTGACCAAAGGTGTTTCAAAGAAGGTGAGGCGGGTGAATATTTCAACTTTCTTTGCTTATTATGGGGGCTGGCAATCCAGCTACATTTCTAACCAATGGGATCTTTTGTGTTGACTCTTACATATTTATTTCTTCACCCTTTAAAAGCGAAGTAAATGAGGGAGGCAATAGTGTAGTCTCAATAACCATCTCCCAGGACTCATATTATGCGTTAAGCGGCCAATATATCGCAGTCACACAGGACATGTTCCATGGTTTCTTCCTCCTCTCCACACAGAAGGCTGCTTGGATCCAGGATGGGCTTCATTTCGTGTATCTTACATCAACCTTAGTATCTATTACTACCTATCCTCATACGAAATGAGTTGAGCGTATGTAAGAAACCGAGGGTTTCCATGGTATGAGGACAGGATCAGGTTTGGCGAGAGTATGATTGTACTCCAGATTTAATTAATCAAATTAGTGGTTTTGAACGCTGGCGCTAACATGTATGTATAACATGATATTTCTATCATCATATGTAAAACAGGTCAAACTAGTGCTGCGAAAAACATTATAATTTAAAAACATTCTGTCCAAACCATTATTTAGTACCTACAACTCGCATAGCTAAAATATGACAGCGAATAAAAATAGCAGAAAAATAAGCACGACTGCTATGGGAATATAAAATATGGCCCCCAAGAGGGAAAAGTTGCGCGGAGCTATTTTCAAAACATTATACATGACGCCTCTGATATGATATTTAGCAAGTTTACAGGAAAATGTGCAAAATGTTACTGTTTAAGAAGTAGGTTAGCTTTCTGGAACGTTTGTTTTGAAATTTTGGATGCTATTCCTTTGTGTATGAAAGTAAAGGGCAATGGATATTTTATTTTAGGAACGGTACCGAAACTTTAAAACCTTTTGGAGATTATTTTATAAAAAGCGTTGTACGCGGTGATTATGTAGACAATTTCCAAATTTTTAGAGGTGATACAGACTATCAAACTTAACAACTTTTATTATGGGAGGAAACCAGAAATTGTAACAACATTAAAAATCGGCTGTTTCATATATTATATTTGAGTCGAGTAGGCAATAGGCATTGCAGTTTAGTATGAAACAACAGGTTTTTTCGGTACAACATAGAAAGAGTTATTCAGTTTGATTGTCTGAAGCACCCCCTAAAGTTTGTACCGAATTTAAGTTTACACCCTGTATACATGCTGTAAGTGACAGCCTAGCAAATACTGAAACGGAAAAGCCTACCTCAGGAAACGCAAAAAAAAAACATGCTGTCCCATACAATTGAGTCAAAACTTATATACCAGATTTTAAGTCAGATCATAAGCTATCAAACAAACAAAGTTTTATCAAAATTGGTTCATTAGGTTTTGCGTGATACTCGATCAAACAAACAAAGAAACAAATATCTTTTATAAAATTTACAGTTTTATAATAGTATAGATCTATAGATCTATAAAGACTAGGAATCTCATTATTTAAGTATATATCGCATTAACTTGCCGACCTTTTGCATGCACACTGTCTCTTCAAATTACGCACTTAGACAAGCGAATAACCCAGAACATATAGCCAACATTAACATAACAAAGAAACAAAAACATGTGCCAACATAACGCTAAACATGGCCCATGTTCATGTGTAACTAATTAAGGGCTCGTTCACAGAAAGACGCGACGGAAAAAATGTGTAACGAACCATGCTGCTTGTGTTTCGAACGTTTGGTTTAAAATGTCGGTGGAGGCGATATAGCAATATTATAATCGTATACATACAGTTCGTATATAAGGTCTAACAGAATTAGGTGAAACTATTTTAAGGGGATGATCAGACCATCAAACTGAACAACTTTCTCTATGGGACTAATATTGAAATCGCGAAAAAAAAATCTGCTGTCTCATACATTTAGGTCGAGTGGGTTTGTATGGAACAGCAGATTTTTTTTTCGCGGTTTCGATATTGGTCTTATAGAGAAAGTTGTTCAGTTTGATGGTCTGATCATCCCCTTAAAATAGTTTCACCTAATTTTGTTAGACCTTATATACAGGGTGAAATTGATATCATTATCATCCTTTTAAACTAAGAGTCTACCCATCAAACTGAACAACTTTTACTGTGGGAATAAACCGATCGGAGCAAATAAAAAATCATAGTTTGGTCATATGGAAAGAATGGATGAGAGCATATTGACGAGTGCAATATTAAACAAGCGTAAGTGGAAATGTCGAAAGCGAACGGCCGGGAAATACAAACACCGTGCCAAATTAGGTGCGTGCTTAAAAAGGGCCAGGTATTATCTACTGTTTCTTCAAAAATATTTTATCTTGTACCTTGTACCACGCCCTTGTCTTATTTGTAGACTTAGAGAATTTTTCTCAGCGCAAAATGAAAGAAAACTTCAGGGAAAGCGGTGATTAGGTTCTACCTATATTTTAATGTTAAATGTTTGTTGGAATTTGTTTTTATTTGAATAGTAAACGGTTGAGCTCGTTACGTGCATACTAAAGTCAATCAATGTTTTGAGAGAACTGTGAAGATAGCGTGAGCAATCTCCAAACAAAAAGCGGAAACCATTTTGCAATCTTTTTAATTTTATTTTATTTATTTACCCTAAATTCAATCCTTATTTAATTTCAGTTGTACCCACATTTGTAATCCAATTTCAAGCCAGTTACTTCAATGAGCGTTTTACTTTTCTTTTTTAAATTTAGTTCCAAAAAACTCCATAGATGACATGTTTATCGCTCCATACAGACGTTCGCGACATCCTGTCAAAATCATGTCAAGACTGTGCCTGCCTTTTTTTAAAAGGCCAAGGGATCGAGCCCATACAACCATGTCAGACGTAAATATTTTCAACCTTACCTTTCTCTATCTTTGCAACTACATCCTCTTTCAGAACTTAACTAAACGATGAATTTTAATTACAATTAAACTACGTTTATTAATATCCTCTTCTATCGAGTCGATGGCATGCCATTCTAAAATTTCCAGCGTTTTCGGTTTTGATTTATATCCCACTAGCTTTTGCCCGCGACTTCGTTCGCGTGGAGTTTGGAAAACCCCTTTAGGGGTCGATTTCTCCTACATCCTCTATGGAATATAATAAGTATTCCAAGTTTTATATTTCTATCTTATTGTCTCGTGTTGTATGTCAGTCAGTCATGGAACTGTTATATAAGGTCTAACAAAATTAGGTGAAACTATTTAAAGGGGATGATCAAATCATCAAACTGAACAAGTTTCACTATGGGACCAATATCGGAATCACGAAAAAAAATCTTCTGTCCCATACATTTAGGTCGAGTAGGTTTGTATGGAACAGTTGATTTTTTTCGCGATTTCGATATTGGTCCCATAGAGAAAGTGGTTCAGTTTTATGGTCTGATCATCCCCTTTAAAAAGTTTCAGCTAATTTTGTTAGACCTTATATAAGTATGTATACGATTATAATATTGCTATATCGCCTCCACCGACATTTTAAACCAAATGTTCGAAACACAAGCAGCATGGTTCGTTACACATTTTTTCCGTCGCGTCTTTCTGTGAACGAGCCCTTAATTAGTTACACATGAACATGGGCCATGTTTAGCGTTATGTTGGCACATGTTTTTGTTTCTTTGTTATGTTAAGGTTGGCTATATGTTCTGGGTTATTCGCTTGTCTAAGTGCGTAATTTGAAGAGACAGTGTGCATGTAAAAGGTCGGCAAGTTAATGCGATATATACTTAAATAATGAGATTCCTAGTCTTTATAGATCTATAGATCTATACTATTATAAAACTGTTAATTTTAAAAAAGATATTTGTTTCTTTGTTTGTTTGATCGAGTATCACGCAAAACCTAATGAACCGATTTTGATAAAACTTTGTTTGTTTGATAGCTTATGATCTGACTTAAAATCTGGTATATAATTTGTGCGGACGAAGTCGCGGGTTAACGCTCGTTCAGAATAAAGTAACAAACAAAAACTGTTATTACATGACTGTATATCTCTAAACTCAGACCGAACAGAGATATAAAAGCTTGAAGTTGAAAAGGTATTCATTACGTTGACTTTAAGCCTTTATATCTCCGTTCGGACTGAGTTTAGAGATATACTTGTACTAACAAGTTTTGTTTGTTACTTTATTCTGAACTATAATATTCATGATTGGTTGTTGGCCGCGCCAAAAAATAGGCGAATGAACAAAAGGCGAAATTTTTTGAAGAAGAAAGAACAAAGGCATTGACTTTTGTGACTTCCAAACTGTTTTGTAGCACATAATTGAACATCTATCTAAACTATTATAAAACTGTAACAGGAAGTTTGTCTGTACATTGAAGATATTAACAAAATAAAAGTTACGATATGGTTTTTAGATGTCCCGGATTCCATGTCACCAATTTTTGGATTTTTTGTCTGTCTGTTTGTTTGTGTGTTTGTTTGTTTGTTTGTTTGAACGAGTATCACGCGAAAACTACTGAACCGATTTTGATGAAACTTTTTTTGTTTGATAGCTTATGATCTGACTTAAAATCTGGTATATAATTTGTGCGGACGAAGTCGCGGGTTAACGCTCGATTGGTTATAATTTGGAAAATGTTTTGCTACATAAAACTTAACGTTTGTTTTTGTGCTACAAAACATCTTGGAAGTTATATATTCAATCAAATCAATAAAAAAATTAATAACAAAACAATATAATAAACATTTTATTTATGTATTAACGAGCGTTAACCCGCGACTTCGTCCGCACAAATTATATACCAGATTTTAAGTAAGATCATAAGCTATCAAACAAAAAATGTTTCATTAAAATTCGGTTCAGTAGATTTTGCGTGATACTCGTTCAAACAAACAAACAAACACACAAACAAACAGACAGACAAAAAATCCAAAAATTAGTGAAATGGAATCAGGGACACCTAAAAACCATATCGTAACTTTTTTTTTGTTAATATCTTTAATGTACAGACAAACTTCCTGTTACAGTTTTATAATGGTATAGATACTTATTTATAATATTATTTAAATTCTTTTTACACGTTACCGCCAAGCGGCGGAAATTTCGAGGACATTTTTTATTTGTAAGTAGTATTAGTTTTTTTTTTTGTTTTTTCTTTAGGTTCATAAGTAGTATTCGTTTTGTTTTTTCTTTAGGTTAATGGTTATGTATGTAGTGCTTTAATATAAATAAATGATTTTACCACTTTTACACTTTCTTCCATGACTATATTTCATTTGAACTTACACTTACATTTATTTTCACTTATTTCATTGGTTGCTGCGTCTGACTACTACTAGAAAGGTTTCATCTGAAAATCAACACCCTGCTCTCGGGCAAGGTCTATGTTGAGCTGGGACCTATTTGCTGCTATAGCATACAATAAATTACATGTTGTTCTGTTGATGTTTCGTTGCATTCTTGTTTTGTAAACTTGTTGTGAACTGTAATGTCACGTGTGTGTTACTTATGCAAATAAATTATTTATTTACCCCGCTCTTCGAAGGAATTTTTAGGGAAGGCGAGCAACTTATACAGAACATAATTATAAAAACGTATCCTGTATCTAAAATCTTTAGAATCTTTAGTTGCTAATTATAATTTACTAGCTGGGGCCCGCGACTTCGTCTGCGTTTCGTCTCGACAATTCATACAATATCTTTATAAATTGTAGCCTATGTGTTATTCTGATGTATAAGCTATATAAGGTCTAACAAAATCAGCTGAAACTATTTTAAGGGTATGCTCAGACCATCAAACTGAACAACTTTCTCTATGGGACCGACATCGATATCAACAGTTTTTGAAATAATAATTTACACTGATCTACTAATATTTTGGTATCACCCTGAATACGGACCTGTGTTTTGGTTACTTCTATTAGCCATAGTCACGCCGCAAGGACGCGGCGTGGCGAGGCGCCGGCGGCTTCCTTTGAACTTAACGCCACCCTCGCCCCCACCTTCCGCCCACTTGCTTGCGACCTTGCTCAGTATCGTCAGTAGCGCACGTAGTGGTTATATTCTCTTTGAGTAGCGCGCGCGCCGCCGAACGGTCGATGTCTTGCAACTGTGAAATCGCGCGCGCGCGCCGCGCGCCTCATCCTCTTGCAAGGTTACGTGTGTGGTATGATTTACCAGCATGCAGTATCACGTAGTACTCCAGCGCTCTACGTGACATCTAGTGACAAGTGTATGGTACGGACCGACTTGGAAGATACCTACAGACTTCGGTGGATTGGCAGAGGTGGGCCTGACCTGACCTTACGCCACTTTATTTCCATGTATGGGGTCGTGCAAAACCATTAGTGTACGGACGGACAAGACGACGGTTACATGGTGAGAACCACCCATGAGCTCCTACAACGGACAGTGAAGTGTACGCATGTGATGTTATTAAATACGATAGAAAAGTTTTAATCCAAGTGCAAAGACACATCCAAACACGTCTCATAACATAAAGTTCATTGAAAAAGGTACAAAATTTAATGTAAGTACCTACCTACCTACTTACCATACCATTGGACCCATTTTTAAACACTCCTAAGTAGAATAATTGTTAAGTATTCATTTCATGTTTAAAATAGGTAGGTATTTCATTGTCTTAACGTACACTGATGTGTGATAGGAAATGGTAATCCAATTATTAAGCAAAATGCTACCTACGAAGAATATCTACCTAGCACGCGCGCTCCGTGCGTAAGTTCAGTGACCTCACATCGCCCCGTACGCTGCGCCGCCGCACTGCGCTCACAGCACAACAGGGCCAGGGCAATAGTATATGTATTCTTTGGCCAGGGCCAGATTCAGTGGTAGATAGGTATTATTGTTTACTTTTAAACAGCAGATTTTTTTTTTCGATTTCGACATTGGTCCCATAGAGAAAGTTGTTCAGTTTGATGGTCTGATCATCCCCTTAAAATAGTTTCAGCTGATTTTGTTAGACCTTATATTATTGTAAAGTTTCATTAAAATCCATTTTGTAGTTTTTACGTGACAAGGTAACAAACATCCATCCATACTTACAACCTTTCGCGTTTATAATATTAGTAGGAAGTAAGGTAGTAGGAAGTAGGATAAGCGAAATAAAATGACAAATTACAAAAACAAAAAAGTTAAATGATTAGGTACATAAACAAGCAAGCAAGCGTGATTGCTGCACGGACCTGAAAAAAAGACGGACCTAATGTCACACTAAAAAGAGGATTTCGTTTGTTCTACAAGGGACCTACACTCACACAGACGCACCAGTTCTAGGCGCAGCCGCAGGTCCGACAACCCGCCGCCATTATGTACCGCGCGACAGCATAGCCCAGTCATTTTACGGTTTGAGCTGGGACTAATTAGTAATTGATATTTTTTTTTCGGTATAGTATTTAAGAGCCAATTTGAGCATAGAAATGTACCAAAATTAAAAAAATGTCACGTCAGCAACAGACGCAAATTTTAAATTTATCATTTATCTCGTTCTAAAAAAAGAATGGTAATTTTTTTTGCAATCTTTTAAGGCTTAACCATTATACATACTTCAAACATGGTATTATTATTTTTGACTACTTACAAGACTTTGAAAAATACATTAGTATTTTCTATTAAATATCTCATTTTTCAAACTTCAATGCCTATTTTATTGCTCAAAAATAATTTATATTGTTAAATCTAAGTCAAATGAGTGCATTGGAATGAATATAATTAATTTAAAATCCTTCTGGGACACACAATTTTGATTTCTATGTTGCGTAGCGATGTTTTTTTTAATACGATTTAAAATAGTCTTTTTGTCACTAAATGGTGCCGGTTACAGTTTAAAAGTCCAATTAATAATTACTCCCTACCCCGACTAACAAAACTCCGTAAACTGACTGGGCTAGAAGGAAACCTATACAGAACATAATTATAAAAACGTATCCATACAGGATAGGTTTTTATAATTATACAAAATCTTTAGTTGCTAATTATAATTTATAAGCGAGATAAAATGACAAATTACAAAAACAAAAAAGTAAAATGACTAGAAACATAAACAAGCAAGCAAGCGTGATTGCTGTACGGACTTGAAAAAAAGACGGACCTAATGTCACACTAAAAAGAGGTGAAGCATGCAAGGTACTACAATTTCGTTTGTTCTACAAGGGACCTACACTCACACAGATGCACCAGTTCTAAGCGCAGCCGCAGGTCCGACAAACCGCCCCGCCATTATGTACCGCGCAACAGTGCGACAGCACGCACAATCATATAAATGGGTGGTTCACTTTTGATTAGACGAGATTAAATCCGAATTTTTTCAGGTCCGTGGATTGCTGTAAGTACGAGTATGTGAGCGTATAACATTGCTGTTGCCATATTACGCTCAAAACAACCTAAAAACCAAAAAAACAATGCCTTCAACTCCCTACAAAATTACAAAAAGATGAAACGCAAAATATATGAGTCCATAAATCTGGAAGCTCTTTCTCTTAAGCCAGAAAGTGGCGGAATAAATTTGTGGTTTCCGATAATGTAGCATATCTAGTCCGTTGTGATATATACCCTTTTGAAATTGTGAAATTCTTGGTGAGTTAACACTTTTAGGAGCCGAATATGGAAAAATAAGATGGAACGTTCCTCCTTTGAAAGAGGAACATCGTCCTCTATCAGTTTTTAGGATTCCGTACCCAAAGGTCCTTGGGAGAGGTCTATGTCCAGCAGTCCACGTCCATCGGCCGAGATGATGATGATGATGATGATCCAAAGGGTGCCAACAACCTACACTGTTCGTCCATCCTTACTTCAAAGGACTGTATCTTTTGAACTGTAATAGGTAGTCAAATTGAAATTTTCATAGATTACGTGTCATCCGAAATAACAATGAGAAATAATTAAAAGACAAAAAGAACGAAAATAAAAATACAAGAAACTAGTTTCATTCAAAAAAATTGTTTCATTTTGTTGGGTCTTAAGGGTTAAGGCACGATGGGGCTGACGTAACCTCAGAGTTAAAAGCACAAAAAAAAAAACAAAAAAAAAAATTTTTTTTTTCTTGCTCTATCGTAAAAAGGGCAATTCATGGCAAGCGTCAAACTTAATGTGATTATTATATTTAGTGCAAACTCTACAGTAAAACTATACATATTATATAAAAAAATAAAAAACCTGCCAAATGGGAATCAGGCTCCCGATAAGTTCTCTTGATTGGGAAATCTTAAATATTGTAATGAGGGCACAATTGAACGGTAAAGGGACTCTTAAAGAAGAGTTTCACTTTGCTTCAGCCTTCAATTTTCATTAGCCAAATAGCCCAGCTATTAAATCTAACCGAGTACGATGCCATCGGATAATTTTGAAACTGTCTGGTAATCGCTTAAATTCTTTCTTTCAACTTTCTTTAAAAGTTCCGGTAACTTTTTAAATATCTCCCCTAATTCGGGAAGATTCTTAACACAGTTTTTCGTGTGCGTTAAGGTCTTTATTCACTTGTCTTTTAATTAACTTTGATTATATCTGGGAAACATACACGTATGAACTTTACATAATTTTTTCTCTTTTATAATGAGAACCGGTAAGGTTTGAAACTCTCTCCCTGCGTCTGTTTTCCCGGGCAAATATAATCAGGATATTTTTAAAAGATGAGTTTATAGGCTTTTTCTGGGCGAGCGCGCCACATCCTCAGGTTCATCTACACTTCCCATCAGGTGAGCTGAAGCCAAGCGAAAACCCATTATGAATAAAAAAAATTACAGGGTGAAATTGATATCATTAGCATCCTTTTAAACTAAGAGTACCCTCAAACTGAACAACTTTTACTATGGGAGGAAACCGATGGGAGAAAAAAAAATTCCATACTAAACCTACTCGACTCTAATGTATGCGACAGCAGATTTTTTTGCCTCCGATCAGTTTGCTCCCATAGTGAAAATTGTTCAGTTTGATGGGTAGACTCTTAGTTTAAAAGGATGCTAATGATATCAATTTTGCCCTGTAGATAAATAAATAATATAGATACAAACATCCATGACTCGGGTACAAATATTCATATACATCATATAAATATTTGTCCCTTACGGGATTCGAACCCGAAACAGCGACTCTCGGCACAGCAGGCAGGTTCACTACAGACTGTGCTACCGGGCCGTCAATATACACGGTGAAAATGATATCATTAGCATCCTTTTAAACTAAAAGTCTACTCATCAAACTGAACAACATTCACTATGGGAGCAAACCGATGGGAGCAAAAAAAAAAACCTGCTGTCCCATACTGCAATGCCTACTTGACTCAAATGTATGCAACAGCAGATTTTTTTTTTGGTCCGATCGGTTTGCTCCCATAGTGAAAGTTGTTCAGTTTGATGAGTAGGCTTTTAGTTTAAAAGGATGCTAATGATATCAATTTCACCCTGTAGATATGCCGTAGATATGCAATTTTACTTACTTACATGATCATTAACCGACTCGTGTACATCATCATCATCATCATTGTCTTGCCCATTTCCCATTATTTGGGGTCGGCGCAATATGTCATCCTCTTCCATTCATCTCTCTTAGCCGTCGTTTCAACACTCACTCCTTTTTTACACATATCATCCTTCACACAATCCATCCATCTAACCGACTCGTGTACATGCTACTTAAAAAATCTGACCCATTTAACACGAGTTCCGAACACCCTTTGCACTCAGATTTACCGCAAGATTTGTAGAGCAAGTTTCAAGCAAAAATGTACCTTTTTCTGACTAATTTGCTCACAAATTAAGCTCAAACTCGTATTCCATTTGATGAATGTGACTTCACCTGGAAACAAATACGTCTTTATTATTATAGCAGCAAGGTTGAATTTATGGCTGATTTTTTACGACTTCTTTAATCTTTGTGACTCCCTGGAAGGCAGTAGGTAAAACACGTAAAAAGTTTATGGGTTCGTTTCACGCTGAGAGTTCCCGAAGCGTTTATCTTATGCCGTCTTCATAAGTTTATAAATGGCTTGATTCATGGTTTATGATTTTGTGGAACTGAACATAGGTGCTTAACATTTTCTTGAGTTTGCTCCAAAAGGGTCAATGTTAAAGAATGGACAAACACAGAGCAAATATTTTGAATGCATAGTAAACAATATAATTAAAACATTATGTTTAGAATTTTATGAGATAACTATTCTAGCTAGCCTCAACTACAAAAACACCGCATTAAACCCTTTATCTCTTGGTCGCCTCGTACAACATCCACGGCCATTCTAACCCCAGGGGAGCGCGTAATATAATTTGTCTGTGATTCCAACTAAGTATTTATGGTCTTTCTTAAATGCTGACGGTTTTTTAAGGAAAAAGACAAATTTCTGCATGGGACCAAAATCTAAATCGCGAAAAAAAAGCAGCTGTTCCATACAAAACTGCAATCCGATTGCGATATGTACCTACGGGAGAGCTGTTTCTTTTATTTCGCGATTTCGACCTTGGTCCCTTTTAGAAAGTTGTTAAGTTTAGATTGTCTGATCATCCCCTTAAAACAGTTAGCATATTAAGAAGGACCCTATATAGATACAAATATCCATGACTCGGGTACAAATATTAATGATGTTCATCATACAAATATGTATATATCCCTTACGGGAATCGAACTTGCAGCCCTCGGCAGAGCAGGCAGGTTCACTACCGGCTAAAATAGGCTAGCGCCGGGCCGTTGAGTTAAAAAGAAACACATTTTTTTCGACCTCCCATGCGACGCAAAGGGGGTTAAAAGAAATTTGTATTTTCTAAAAGTTTGAGTAAGGTATCATTGGATAAGTCTTGTGAACTGGAACAAAACACCCATAAAAACTAAGTCGTTATAATGCTTGCGTCTTAATATATATGCGCTTGACGTCAAAAATAGGGCGTACGTAACCGTTAGCATTACAAGGAAATAAGTACTTTGTATACATGAAGAATGCAGTACAATACTACTTTACTAATAGTTAAGCCACACGGTTTCAACAAACCGTATTTTTCCCCCATTATAATCCGGCAAACTTGTACATGAAATCCGTTCATATTTCACAATGACTCGAAGACTTATCCGACAGGTTCACGGCTTGCCGGCAGCGGGGTAAGAAGTGCAAATACAAATATTGTCATAACTCGGTGGGATTTGTTTAATTTGACACGGGCGGCGACGCTCCGTCTCTCAAAGACTTAGATAATTTAGGCAGAAGCGGCAGATTTCAGGAAGGATATTATGCCTATTACCATTGAATACCATAATACGCCGAAAAACACAAATAGCCGATGTTATTAAGAAAAACGCCAAGTTGAAATGGGATCGGGCAGGCTATGTCTGTCGATTGCACCCGGAAAGATGGGCCAATGTGCCTTGGTGAATGGACACCTTGGATCCTAGAGAATGGACGTCGTCGTCAGGCTCGACCGCGGAAGAGATGGAGAGACGAGCTTAATGCCTTTGACGAAGAGTGGATGGAAATGGCTCAGGAGGATAAAGGGAGGCTTTTGCCCAGCAGAGTGATAAGAAATAAGCTTAGAAAAAAATCTGTATTGTGCCTATTACATGCAGTATTATAGTACTCTGTCATCCTCGATCTAGAGTGCGATTTTTGAAACTCATACTTTGAACTAGCAGTTGAAAATGTAAATATTACTACGGAGATATTATGCATCTTTCTACTGCTGATTTGACTTTCAAAAATCATACTCCAGGAGTGCTAATTTTGAAAGTCAAATCAGCAGTAGAAAGATGCCTATCTCCATAGTAATTTTGACATTTTCAATTGCTGAGCTCAGCAAATGAGTTTCAAAAATCGCACTCCTGGTCGCATCTTCTCTACAGCAGCGACCAAACGTTCGTTAAATAAGTTGGCTTCAAGTTCTTTTTTGAATAAATTATTTTGAGTCTGAGAGTCCACCGCCGAAGGAGTAAGGTCAAAAAGTATAGTGTACGTACGTTACGTACGTGCATACGGAAATAATAGGAAATTCAAGCTAATGCCACAAGCACAACTGCAAGCTTCAAAAAATGGTTCGTAATTGTAGGAAAGCTACTGACAACCCCTGTAGGGATAATGAGATGATTAGCTCATACAAGGTGTTACAAAAATACAAATAAACATTTAAGGGGATGGTTAAGACCAGGCAGAGGACAGTCGCCTTTTGGTGGCTTTTTCCGATTCAGTTTGCATAGAATGTGCTGCCATCTATTAAATATTTCGCAGAACTATGAAAAAAAAGATTTTATTGTCTCTGTCAATGTCAAATTGACAAATTCACAAAATGGCTACCTATCTTGCGTAATGTACGGGTTGTTTGTAGTTTTCGTTCAATTTCGTGACGATTTAGTGATGTTCTGGAGTTTCTGTTGTTCTCTTACCAATGCTTAGATTACAGGAATAGTAAGGATACTGGAATTTCACTCGATCGGTGCGGGATTGAACGAAAACTAGCATTCAAAATAATAATGTCCATCGGTATGAGTAGAAATAAGTGGGTATGTATAGTATAGGTTGAATTATTGTCGGTGAAACATAGATGGCTCTAGCTAGCCTTCAATTTGACATAAAGTGGATGCGTAATGTTGCCACGAGTGGGTTTTCTTTTCTTATATACTTATATTACTCTTTGGTAAGACCATCAAACTGAACAACTTTTACTATGGGCCAATATCGTAATTGCGAAAAAAAAATCATATGTTCCATCAAAATCATCATCATATCAGCCGATAAACGTCCACTGCGTGACATAGGACTCCCCCAAAATGGGGAGATTTGTCATAATCGCCATGATGCGATGCGTCTGCAATGTTCCATATTAAACTATAGATCTACTCGAGCTAAGTTTTTTTTTCGCGATTTCGATGTCGGTCCCATAGTGAAAGTTGTTCAGTTTGATGGTCTCAAAAGTTTTAAATGTTTATTTTTACTTTGTATAAGAATGTACCTACAGAATAATATTAGGATAAGTTTTGAAAGTTAACTGAGGCTCTTTGTGAGGCATTTCGCTCTTTTATAGAATTTTCCTGTCCTCCATTTAGCAGTCTATGCCGAGTCACAAAATACGATTTGGATAAATGCCAGAACTAGAAATGAAATGTGTAGTTGTTGCCTTATATTTACGGAGATTGGGACCAACTTGAAATTATGTATATACGTATGTTATGTATGTATAGCTACTGCTAGTACTGCTAGTGTTTTTATTTATCTGTCTGTCTTTTTTGAATTGCTGAACGGGTTGTTGTTTTTACTTTTATCTGGCATAGCTATGCTATGCCAACGACTATATTCCCCGAGGGAGTAGTCGGAGATATTCCGAAACCTCAGAAAATTCAGGTTTCACTAGTACCGAAATCATGCTATGTTATCTTAGTACAAACTAAGTGGAATACAGATTTTCCATAGACATCTTCCGCCATCTATCGGTTATGTTTCGAAGCACTATGTGTTGAACTAGGATCTATATCGGTGTAACAGCGCACTACACCTCACGCGCTGCGCTGTAGTAGTGAGAGATTTCGCCCATATCAATCACTGTCTTGTTGATCTAGCGGTCTAGACAACCGGCTTACGATCCGGGTAGCTAAGGTTCGATCCTCGTGTCGGCCGATCGTCTTTTTCAGTTTATTTCATAATGTGGCGCCCCCTAGTGTTAATAAACGGCAACGCAATTAGGACGTCCTAAAATTCAAGGCGAGTTACCTATCTATATACAATATACATATTAATCTATGAACTAAACTCTATCCAGTGTGACGGGGAGTGAGCCCGTGTTGACACTTATAATGGACAGTGGTTACAATACATTCCTCGAAATTAAAGCACGCAGGTAACTGTTATCTATATCATTATTTAATCTGGTAGTGTTTCATATTTATGCTACAATACAGTGTATGCTATTACATTTAAAAAAAAAGCTTCCCTCCATACCATACCATAATCTTCTTCGTGGCGGTGAGAAGCAAAGGTACGCACCAACTCTTCTTAGGGTTGCGTAGTCAAACAAGGAACCCTATCATGGGCGACTCCGCCATGCTCTTGGCTGGTTTTTAAACGACTTCAAAAAAAGGAGGTTTCTTAATTTGACCGTATAATATATATATTATATTTTTTCTTTTTATGTGTGTTCGCGGATAACTTCGTCGTTTATGAACCGATTTTGAAGATTATTTTTTTGTTTAAAAGAAGATATTCCAAGGATGGTACCATGATAAGAAAACCAGGATCTGATGATGGCATCCCAGAGAAATCGAGGGGAACCTTTTTAATGTGTATAGTTGTACCAAGGCCTTCATAAATTCAATAGCCATCACCTTTATAAAGTTGAAAGTGCCAGGATGGAATTACGTGCCATTGGTCTCAAAAATAGTCCATGAGTCGTTGCCATGCGATATGGCATAAGCTGACACGAAAGTAGAAGAATAAGGTCATTAAAATATTGAAAATCTGTAACTAGGTTGGCAAAAGGACAAAACACTAATCACTCTCAAAGTCCCAGCCATTTAGGCAACCATAAAACCTCACTAACTACGATTTAATCCCGACTTAAAGAACAAAAGCTAAAATCAATTATTCAAAGAGTCTCTCCAAAATTCACAGACGAGATTATTCAGAAACGCTTTTATACTCCACTATTTACTACCTTGATAACGTCCTCTCTGTTACACCGCTTAATCTATGACACCGCTGCGGCCGAGAGATAAGCTGGCCAAATAGAGAGGTAATCTCGGCGCTAGTTTTATGAGTTTATTATTGGACGGGTAAACGACCTACTTTATTTGGTAGGGTTTTTTGTTAGCTGCATCTTGTAGTTTTTGTCTGAGTTATGGGAGAGTTATGTGATATGGTTTTTTGGTGTGGCCAGAAAGTTTCTTAAACATTTTGTGGCTATTAATATCTTCTATTGATTTTAGGAAGTTTCTTACCTTCAATAGATTACAGTCGAAAAAAAAGGAACGTATTGATTGTTTATTATTTAAATAATTCTGTTATTTTATTAGTAATACAAGCGTTAACCCGCGACTTCGTCCACACAAATTAATACCAGATTTTAAGTCAGATCATAATCAAACAAACAAAGTTTCATTAAAATCGGTTCAGTAGTTTTTGCGTGATGCACGTTCAAACAAACAGACAGACAAAAAAATCCAAAAATTGGTGATATGGAATCAGGGACACCTAAAAACCATATCGTAACTTTTTTTGTTAATATCTTCAATGTACAGACACACTTTTTGTTACAGTTTTATATAGTTTAGATAGATTAGTGCTGCAGTTTCAGGTAGCAAACCTGTATACCAAGAGACGAATATGTATTTGTAATAGCGAATATTGAAGTTAAGACATTGAGGTTTATATTCTACATCACGTATTTGTAGGGTTCCGTACTCAAAGGATGAAAACGGGACCCTATTCATGAGCCTACGCTGTCCGTCCGTCTGTCTGTCCTATCTATATAGGACTGTAACTTTTGAACCGCAATAGCTAGAAAATTGAAATTTTCACAGAATGTGCGTTATTATAGCGGATTTGCTAACAAATAATAATTACTTCAAAATGTTAAAAACTAAGGGGGTCCTCATAACGGAAACTTGTTTTTTTCTGCGTTTTTTCTTCTCGCTCTAGGTAATACATACTTACAACGTACAAACTTGGTGTGATCAGGTATAATATAACAAACTCTACAAAATAACAACAAATTATAAAAACCGGCCAAGTGTGAGTCGGTCTCGCGGTAAAGGTCCTGCAGAAAATAAATATTTAATCATAATCATAATCATTTATTTCATAAAGATATATTTACATGTCAAATGCACTCCTTAACTACTTATAATTATATTATTTATATTACAGTCCGGTTACATTCTAATAACATTAGGTACAAAGTTATAAAATTCATCAATGTCATAGAAAGCACTACGCATCTATAAGCCATGTTTTTAATTTACGTTCAAAGATACAATTTGCAAGTAAAATGGCTTAAATGCGTAATGCTTAATGGCGTAAGGGCTTTTTTGTAAGTTAAATGTTATGTGGTGGTGTAGTACGCAACCCTCGGTGCGCGTGCTGCCCAGCACGCACTTGACCGGTTTTTACGCAATATGATGGTTAGACAACCTAACCGTCAACTTATTAAAATTAAAAGTCCGGTCTTAATTATAGCAAGGAGTCGCGTGGCTAGAGGTCTTTCGAGAAGACGTCTTTCGTTCGGCTCGCGATTTAGGTAGCCACGCGGCTCCGCCATTTTATGGCGGTTTCGGGTGTGTGTTTTTGTATAAAAACAGGGCTTTGAGATCGCCATATCAATTACCGTACAATGAACGTTAACTTGAATTATAATAATATCTTCAACACTTGATACTGGCGAAATCTTTAAAGAAACGCCATTTAATAAAAATAGAATAGAATAATTATAGCAATTTGATTGGGAATATCCAAGATTTTTATTCATTTGTATAATTGATAAATCATCATTATCATCACCCTAGCATCATCCACTGCAAAGTCCACTGATGTTCATAGGCCTCGCCCCATGCTATGTTATCTTAGTACAAACTAAGTGGAACGCTGATTTTCCATAGACAGCTTCCGCCATCTATCGGTTATGTTTCGACGCACTATGTGTTGAACTTGGGTTCATATCGGAGTGACAGCGCACCGCTCAACTCACTGCTGCGCTACAGTAGTGAGAGATTTCGCTCATATCAATCACTGTCTTGTTGGTCTAGCGGTCTAGACAACCGGCTTACGATCCGGGTAGCTATGGTTCGATCCTCGTGTCGGCCTATCGTCTTTTTCAATTTATTTCATAATGTGGCGCCCCCTTGTGCTAATAAGCGGCAACGTTAATAATTAGGACGTCGTAAAATTCAAGGCGACTTACCTATCTATATCCAATATGCAGGGTGGAAAAAAAAGGCCGTGGTTGGAGGGAAAGTACCCTTAATATTTATGATGGCAAATTTTACTGAAAGGAAACATTCCTTTATTTTCAAAAATAATTAAAACTGCATTTAAAGGTTTTTGAAAAATCATCTGCTTGAGCCGGGAATCGAACCGGTGAAACGTGAAAAAAAACATCCTGTATTTTATGATACCAACCGAAAGAGTCATTCATAAGGATCAATTTCTTTTAAACAACATAGTATTTAATTAAAGAAAGACCAAGAAAAAATGATTTTTTTATTGTTAAACTTACTATCTAAAGAAAAACTTCTACTCATACTTTAAAGTATTTTCTTTAGATAGTGAGTAAGTTTAACAATGAAAAAATCATTTTTTTCTTGGTCTTTCTTTAATTTAAGATACTATGTTGTTTAAAAGAAATTGATCCTTATGAATGACTCTTTCGGTTGGTATCATAAAATACAGGATGTTTTTTTTTCACGTTTCACCTGTTCGATTGCCGGCTCAAGCAGATGATTTTTCAAAAATCTTTAATGCAGTTTTAATTATTTTTGAAAATAAAGGAATGTTTCATTTCAGTAAAATTTGCCATCAATAATATTAAGGGTACTTTCCCTCCAACCACGGCCTTTTTTTTCCACCCTGTATATTAATCTATGCCTCTCCCAAGGCGCGACACAAACCTCAATTGATATTATTATTATTGGGTGATGCGACCATCGCTGATCTTTTGTGAACGCCCCTTCTACGGTTCCCTATTAATCCCATTTTAACAGGGAGATCTTGTATCTCAACTGGAATCAGTACCTACCTCAATTGATAAATAATCTACTTCAATAATAATTGACAACATTACATTTTTTAACCACCTGTTTGTAATAAAAATAGGTAGTTAAATAAGAGATATATATTTTTCCGATTTAATTTTTGACCGATATTTCTATTTTTAATTTACTATTTACTTTGAATTTTTTGAAAAACGTAAGATAAATGGCTATAAGTAATACCTTGGCCGAAATAAAATTAAAAATAAAAACTGTCAAATAGAATAGAAAAGCCAAGCAGGCAAAGGAATAAAACGTCATTCAACCTCTATTTAATTTTTCAGTATTTTTCAAATAACTCGATAAATAATGGATCGAAAAATCTGATAATTTTGATATAAGCTTTGAATCACATAATCTCCAAATGATTTTCTAATTTTAGTACTTTTCTTAAAATTAAATGTTGTCAATTCTGTCACTCATTCGGGTTGCGACCTTTTGCTTGAATATCTGCTTAATTCACGAGTTCTACATCAAACGACAATGTTAACAGGACAATAAAAACAAAATTAAATTAAAATCGCAACTCATTCTAACTTTAAATTAATAAAGCCTACGTTATTTGAATTGTATAATTTAAATATATTACCATTTTAAAATAACATAAAAAAACCGTAGACAGGTTTAAAGTCAATATTTATTTTAAAATGTTATTCTATGTCCTACTATGGCGATGAACAATAAAGCTAGGACGATTTTACCAGTAAAGTGATAAGAAAATACAATATTTTTAATAAAATAAAAGTGTGTATGTCAATGGTAATATAAAAACAAATAGTACATTATGGTACAAGTGTGTAATGTTGGTGATTACCGCTGAGGCGCGTCTTAAGAGAGCCGAGGACGGTAATCATCAATACACACGTGTATCATACGACGTTTTTCAACACACTTGTGAAGAAAATAATAATAAAAAATCATTTTATTTAGTAAATAAAAAGTTTATTTAGAGAATTTATTTGTACTATTGAATATGATCTTTTTTGTATCGAAACTTTTTTAAGAACAAAGCAACTCAAGAACTCAACCAAGAAGTTTAGATACCTACCAAAAAAAACCTATAACTCACTTGTGAATAATAGTAATGAAAAAGTCACAGTTTGATTATAGGTGTCATTATGTGCCTAATTGCGGTGAAATAAGGGCCATTTTATGAGCAAATGTGTGTTGAAAAAAAATATATTATATACGGTCGAATTGAGAAACCTCCTCCTTTTTTGAAGTTGGTTATTTGGAGATCGATTGTGAGGCGTGTGTGAGGGTTGCTTTGGTGGCTAGGGCAGTTGTAGTGAAAGGTTTTGAGTATGGGTGCGTACTGATTTATTCTTAAAATTGTCCCCTGTTTTATACCAGATCGGCGCGGCGGTTCCCTATTTGCTGGTGAACCGCCGAGTTAAATGTATCTAAATGTGGGTACCCCACAGGTTAAAAAAGTAAGTTAGTTGATAAATGATAATTTATAAATATTTTACTGAAAGGTTAAAAATAAATATTGCAGGTACGGGAAAATTGTTAACAAATTGCATGGGTTTTATAAAAAAAAAGTCTAACAAGGAAAAGCTACATAACCATAAGAAATAAAGGAAAGAAAAATAAATGTAGAGATTGTGTTGTTGTGTGTGACTTTCGAGTATTTGCATTATTGATGTAAAACATCTATTGGTGCGCCTTGGTAGTAAAACTGACTCGTATGCCTATGATCTCTCGCCATTTGACAGCTGCGGTAGTTCAACATTTTCGAAAAAGTGCGCGATATTGACAGCTGCCATCGAAAAAAGCGCGCGAAATGGGCAGAGTGCGGTATTTCGTTGTTTCACATCTGCCGAGCGTCCCGCGACGGCCACTTTTTTATTTTATTCTGTTTTTTCCCCATTCTATAAACTTCCTAATACTATGAACGAACGGACAGTCAAACAACACATTTCTATCCATCGACAAACATTTGATATTTCGACTCGGCTCTATTCATTCTCAAACAATTTTATTTTGTCTGGTGCAGACGAGCGTTTAAGTTTGAGCGCTTCGTGACCACTTTATTTGAATATCAGTAACTTTAATATCATTTACGGGATTTTTTTTACCGTGGTTCAGACCATCAAACTGAACAACTTTATGGAAGCAAACCAGAATTCGTAAAAGAAATCTGCTATCTCATACAATATTTGAGTCGAGTAGACATTGCAGTTTAGGAAGAGAAGATTTTTTTTTTGCTATTTCATGATTGCTTCCATCGTAAAAGTTGTTTAGTTTGATGGTCTGAACAACCTCTGAAAATTGCGGAACGGTAAAAAAACCCGATGATGATAACTAATTGAAGTAAATTAACAGAAAAATCAAATCTTACTCAAGAAAATTATATAAATTTTTTTATTGATTTCGCACTTGAGCTGTCTCCAGTCTCTATCCTTTTTAGTTATTTCATTTATTCTATCATTCACGATACGTCTTGACTTTTAAGTTTAAGTTGTAAGTAGATTTGTTTTTGATATGTCGTTTTAGATTATTTTTCACAATTCAGATGTTGGCTTCATAGTGAAGGTTGCTCAGTTTGTTGGTCTGTTGCACCACCTTTCCATATGTAACGCATTTAAATTTATATTTAACACGTTCCGGGACAGTAAACGAGACACAATAGAACTTTTATTGTTATCACGTCTATAGCCGGTCACTGTCCCGGAACGTGTTAAACATATTCTCACGCCTGTCTCCCACTGGGGTAGGCAAAGTTAACAGAACGCCACTTGCTACGATCCTGACAAACTACTTCAGCTTCCTCCACATTCATTAGTTCTTTCATGCATGCTCGTCGGTTTCGGGTAGATCTGACCTGGCCCTTTTAAAACACGTAGCCAATTTGGTCAGTATATGTACGTCTTAAATTTACACCCTGTATAAATGTACAACTTTGTACCTTTTAATATGTAGCATTAATGGACATTATTAATTTTAACAATTTACGCGTCAAAAAAATAGGAGCGTCTTTCTACCGCTGGTCTGCAACGCGACGCGGGTTCGTTAGCCGTCTCTGACGCTAATGTGAATTCCGCCTTACTTTATCACTTCCCTGTAACTGTTGTCGGACTTTCTTTGTGAAATATGCCTTATAAAGTTTTCATTTCGGAATAAATCTGGCGTTCTTTTTGTTTCTTTTTCTTTTGGAATTCTTTTAGGAAATTAGCGGATGGCTGGACTAATTTTAAACTTATAAGTGTGAAAACTAGCAGTTGGCTGTAATAATTGTATAAGGTCTAACAAAATTCGGTGAAACTGTTTTAAGGGTATGCTCAGACCACCAAACTGAACAACTTTCTCTACGGGACCAATATCGAAATCTCGAAAAAAAATCTGCTGCGAGATCGAATCAGAAATGAAGAGATCCGCAGAAGGACCAGAGCAACTGACATAGCCCAAAGAATTGCTAAATAAAAGTTGCAGTGGGCGGGGCACATTGCTCGCAAAACCGATGGCCGATGGGGCCGATTAGTTCTCGAGTGGCGACCGCGTACCGGAAAGTGGGTAAGCCACGGTAGACCGACGACCTTGTGAAGGCGGCGGGAACCCGTTGGATGAGGGCAGCGCAGGACCGGTCGTTGTGGCGATCCTTGGGGGAGGCCTATGTCCAGCAGTGGACGTCCATCGGCTGAGATGATGAGATGCTCTAACTCGGGTTCTCTTACTCTATTTATGCACTAAACTTGGTTAATTTCATTGTATAAACGGAAACCGCAATTCTAAAATCTATAATACTACTAACTACTATTAATACTAAGTTCACGGAAGCAGATTCATTATCACTAAACTCCTCTCGTTAGTCGAAAATCGACCACAATTCGATCCACGAACGAAGGCTCTCAAATCTAGCTATTTTAATACCTGTTTCTTAGACTTAAGTGTGTTATTGAGGGAGTTATCGGCTCATTATATTGGGGCTTTATCGAGGAGCTGATGTTTTGGTCGGATAAAGTTTTGGTTTTCAATTAATAGCGTTTGTTTGTTTTGATGAATGTTAGATAGCGGAAAAGTGGCTCAGGAAATGATGCTTGATGCTAATTAAATGCCCTATGATTGGTGCTATGCTTGGTGGTAACTGACATAGCCCAAAGAATAGGTAACTGAAGTGGCAGTGGGCGGGGCACATTGCTCGCAGAACCGATGGCCGATGGGGCCGAAAAATTTTCGAGTGGCGACCGCGTTCCGGAAAGCGCAGCGTGGGTAGGCAGCACGGTGGACCGACGACCTGGTGAAGGCGGCGGGAACCCGTTGAACGGGTTCCCCGGTCGTTATGGCGATCCTTGGGGGATTGCCGGGGGGGGGGGGGGGGGATTACACCGATACGTGCCTGTAACGTGTCATAAGTGAGTCTGTGAGGAAGCATCTCGTCCTAACCATCTGGGGAAAAACGCATGACCATGGAGGTAGTTGGTAGTGGTAGTGACGCGACACTAGGTTTAGTACTCAGCGCGTTGGTTGGCATCTCTCTAGAACTATATGTGTATACAACTTTTATTTTATTTTATTTTATTCATTTTAGGAAAACTTACGGACTAATTACAGGATAGTAATATCAACATTTTTATAAAACAACATTGCCAACTAAAAGTTTCCACAGATAAATCTCATTCGTTTTACACACGTTTGTGTGTAAAAAAAATACAAATTTGAATCAATAAAGTAATAAAAAGTTACATTACAAAAAGCTCCAAGTTTGCTGGTACTTCAAACCATCCACAAAAGAAAAGGAATTATATAATGTGTTAATGAATTAACGCAAAACTAGAAAGTAGTTTGTTTAGAATCGAGAGCAGAATCGAATTATCATGGGTAATTTTTCAAAATATTAAATAATTTATGTGTAAAATTTTAAATTTTAAGCACCCGATCTCAACCCACCACACGGGCACACTTACCCTACTTCCTACCAAAACAAGATTCTTAAAATGTATCCATAACCACGTTAGTGCTGAAATGATAACAAATCACTTTTGCCTCAAAACTTAAAATGCGAATAACTTTAAATTTTAAGAATCAAAATAATTAAATTATAGTTTCAATCTAATTATCTTGTTATAAATCAGTTGGGGTGTATGAGGTTTTGCGCTTAATCATCAACTCGTTGTATTAACTAAAAACCAAAAGTAAAGAGGTGCCGAGTGAGCCGCTAACTCATTAACCTAGGTAGATATTTATCAGTAAGCACTCGTTTAACTGAGGTCGTGCTTGTGCAAAACAAATCAAAGTCAAGATCAACCGAGACACTATTAAAGCTATTAGCGCTACGCAGTAAGAATGCATTTTGTCTGTAGTTAGTTTTAGCAAGGGGAACGTGTAACAAGGGACGCTGCCTAAGGCCTAACTGATTGGCACGAAGATGTATTTTAGAGACTAGATCGGGGCTGTCAATGGATCCACTAGAAATATTTATCAAGTAGCAAATATCGCTAATATTACGTCTATAATAACTAGCTGTGTATAGCAATAAAGTGCTTTCATTTTGAGTTTGACTAAAATCGTTTTTTTTTTTTTCGATTTTAAATGTTGTTTTTGCTCTGTGGTCATTATGTCATAAACAAAAAAGTTGTAGCATAGTAGCTGATCACCCCTAAAGGGGTTATGGCCGTCAGTTTGTTTGTACCAGACCTGGCTAACTACACGTCAACTTGCACAAACCATTACACTAAACAAATAATGATTACCTTAAACTGTATAAGGGCACGCGTCGGTGGAATAAAGACATAACTGCATATTCACACTAGCAACACCTTTAGCAAATATTCACTTACCTGCTACCATTTGACACATTAGATAATGAGTCTTATTACTATTAACGATAAGAGTCAAAATTTTAGTTGAAGTAAGGTTGATGACACTTGCATGCATATTTGGTTTTTATTGGTTTTATGCAGAGGAAGTCGTTATGATTTGTTGAGATTAGAACTTTGGTTGTTAAAAATAAAGGTGATTATTGAATGAGGAGTCGTGAATTATTGGATTATAATTGGTTTAGGGTTCCGTGAAGAAGTAAAAGTTTATAATCACAGGTTCATTGTTTAGTTTTCTCACAGACGAAAAAGCGTTTTGAAACAGAATGTTCCATTCAACGATTTTTTTGTCTCGGATGGGATTGAACCCGCAACCGAAACACGACTGGCTGTAATCAATATTCTATATATGATAATGTTATTCCAACGTATTTTTATTTAACAAACACATTTAGTATAATATACACTCCAGAGCATCGCCGCAAGACACGGTGGCCAACAGGCTAGCAGCATCCCCGCTCTGAATGGTGAGGCTGAATCTTCGCGCCAGAGAGCTGCCAGCTCTGCGGTCACCAGAGGTCTCATTGAGACGCCCCAATAGGTCTGCAAGGAACGCTTTGGCCTGTGGGCCCCAAGGGCCCAACGCCTCGAAACCTGTTGGCGTGAATATATATCGCTGCAGGCCAAATCGCGGTACTTTGACCTCAGCGCCCACAGCAGCGCAGTGGAGGTCAGGCGGGGCCAGGGTGTCCACGCAGGACACATCCCAATCCCAATGAATTTTCATTTAATTTTTCATGTAACACACACTAAGTAAAAAACCTTATTTGTCATTCGAAGTCCCATTATTCTTAGAACAGTCATACTTTTTTACGAAGCTAACAAAACAAACGCCGTGGTGGTCCAGTGGCGAGTAACCTTGCCTGCTATGCAGGAGGCGATGGTTCGATCCCCGTCCAGGCCGACTCGTACCAATGAGTTTTTCGGAGTTTATGTACGATTTATAAAACCATTGGCTTTTCGGTGAAGGAAACATCGCGAGGAAACCTGCATGCTTCAATTTCGAGGCAAGTATTGTACCTACTGTCCATTTACAAGTGGCGACGGGCTCACTCCCCGTCACACTGGGCAGAGTTTCGGTACTATAGTGAAACGTGGATGTTCTGAGGTTTCAGAATATCTCTGACTACCCCCTCGGGGATTATAGTCGTGAGCATATGCTGTAACAAAACAAGAAACTTATTTTAGTAATTCGCACACTTGGTGTCACAGTAATTTTTTCAGATAAAACGCATGATTTCAAGTCTATTTAAAAAAAAAAAAGGATCTGTCATTGTTTTAAAAAAAAAAAATTTTATTTGGAACTGTTCAGTATAATTATATATACCTATATATATATAATATTCGGGCTTTTATTTATGAAAAAAAAAACGTAGGAAAAGTGTTAGCAATGACATAAAATTCAAATCGACGCCATAGAATACGCCATTTTCTTTAATAAACAATAAAATTAAAAATTTTTTTTTTTGGCAGTAAATCTGAAATTCCAAGTGTCTCGAAAACTATAAATTCTCGACCATAACTATGGGGGTTCACATTACTGCATCTTGGCTGCCTCCTAACGTCCTGGAAAGAATACGTCAAATTACGAGTAACCCTGTATAACCACTTCCTTTTGAAAATTGCATTATATACAGAACCTCATAAGTAAAGTCCACAAAGTAGCAAAGTGTATAAATGATGTACAGTTGTACAAACATTGTCGGAGGTATGGGAGGAGAGAAGTGGGCGCGAGTGCAAGTTTGTACACTTGAGTGGAGTGATTCAATCACATACTGTGGCGGTTTGAAAGTAATTTATTGCTATTCTGTCTACGAAGGACATTTAATTTTTAATACAGATGCATTGTATACAGGGTGTAAAGGACAGCCAAGAAAATACTGTGGCGGTAAATTCATACCATTAAACTGAACAAAATCTGCTGTAGACTTTTGACGTTTGATAGTCTGAATTCACCATTTCAAAACTTATTTACCGATTTTTATACGAACTAGAAAATTGCCGACACTATTCATTATGCATTTTGCATGGTTATGCATTTATTCAATATCAAAATAAATTGTCTTTGAATTTGTAAAAAATAAAAAAAAAACTATGAATCAAATCAAATTTTTTTTTAATTATTTAGAAAATGCAAAGTTAAGAATATTATCATAAATTTAATTGCAGTTAAAAGTTAAAATACACAACCAAACCAAATAATCAGAAGTAATAACATCTTCCTTTTGGCCGCATCTTCCCTACAACGGAACACCTTCCCACGCGATGATAGAGTCAAAGAAATGACGTCAGAAAGCTATCTATGTGATATTATTTTGAATAAAGAACATACAGACTAATATAGAACCTCCTCCTTTTTCGAAGTCGGTTAAAAGTTTGAATAAACATTTATTACATCAATGTCAGCATAAAATGTCAATTTAATTACTCCACCATTGCGGATTAGAAAGAGTCTTCTATACAACGTGTTAATGAATAAGCGCAAAACCTCATACACCCAAACTGATTTATAACAAAATAATTACATTGAAACAAGAATTTTATTATATGGATAGTTAAAATTTAAAGTTATTCGCATTTTAAGTTTTGAGGCAAAAATGATTTGTTATCATTTCAGCAATGAATGAAAGCGCTAAACGTACTCATGGATACTTTTTAATAATCTTGTTTTGGTAGTAAGTAGGGTGAGTGTGCCCGTGCGGTGGGTTGACATCGGGTTCAGAAAATTTTAAAGGATCTTGACCAAAAGTAGGCTGAAGATGCGTCATGCTTCATCACCATTCATTAACTAAAAATATTGGTCCGAATTTTGAATCACTTGAGTCTTTTTATAGCCCTGTGCGAATGGGGGTATAAAATTAAATAAAATAATAAGGTAACTTGACCGAACATTAAAACCATGACAATTCGATTCTGCTCTCTATTCTAAACAAACTACTTTCTAGTTTTGCGTTAATTCATTAACACGTTGTATATTATAAAATCTGAATAAGTATTTAATTCGATCTTATTTGTTTCAGGTAAGCCTACAACTCGACTACTTGACTGCCCAAAACATGCCCAAAACAAATATTCATCAGTCATAAAAGGTTTGTGATACTGGACGGGACGGAAGTCAGTGGGCAAACCACAACTTATTGCGCTGGTTGGACGACTTTGAAAGGTTCACGGGAATTTTTTTTCTATTAGAGTTCCGTACTAAAATTGGCAAAACGGAACACTTATGGAATCATCTCGGTGTCTGTCCATCCGTCTGTCACAGGCATTTTTCTCAGATACCGTCAGACATAAGAAGCTGAAACTCGGCACAGCAATTGCTGGTCCAATACCATAAATGAAGTAAATAAAAGCTTAATTTTTGTATTGGTGAGCAATTTGGGGAATAAATAAAATAAATAAATAAATATCTTGGACATTGTCACACAAATTATCTAGTCACATTTAAAGTACCTGGACTTGTATTATGATGACTAGACAACGATATAGAATACATATATAGATACAAACATCCATGACTCGGGTACAAATATTCATATTCATCATATAAATATTTGTCCCTTACGGGATTCGAACCCGCCACCCTCGGCACAGCAGGCAGGTTCACTACAGACTGTGCTACCGGGCCGTCAAAAGGGAGGCCGCCGGGAGGTAGAAACGATGACATTAGTTCTTTACTAATGTCATTGGGTAAATAAAATTGGGTACCCTTCGGTGTGAGATATAAATTGAAAGCTTATGAAAATAAGAGTCTAAAAATATATTTTTCAATTTTTTTATTAAAACTTTGTTCAACAAAATTTTCAATTAAATCCGAGAAATTGCTGTCCCAACCAATATAGCCGTGTAAAATCTCAAAAAGATTATGAACATGAAAAATAACATGTTGATGGCAGGAAAATTATCAGGGTGGCACTAACTTGGATAGTTTTTTTTTTTCCAACGCCATCTACAGGGTGTTGGGGTCATCATCATCAGCCTATAAACGTCCCACTGCAGAGCACAGGCCTACCCTCAAGGTGTATGGGCATTAGTCCACCACGCGTGCCCAATGCGGATTGGTAGACTTCACATTCACATCAGAATTTCTTCTTCAGTGTTTGAGAGCAGTCGGTATTACGTACATAAGTTAGAAAAACTCATTGGTACATCGCATTTTGTCCGTGCGGATTCGAACCCGGACCCCCGTGTTGGGGTAGACAGTTGAATTACTTTAATGGGTGATTGTACTAATGATATTTAATGACTTTAAATAGGAAAATAGGAAAGGGTATGGCGCAAAAAAAAATCTACTTTTCATACAAACGTTCTATTAGGTGATTTCATTTAGGTATGGAAAGTCTAAATATATTTTTGCGAATTTCCTGTAGGTTTCTGAGGGAAAGTTATACAATATCATAATTTGTTTTTGTGTAAAAACGGTTTTCGCTTCTTAGTGATAAGACCGTCTTATTTTGTGCCTCTTGTATTTTTATCTCTGTATTTTACTTCTTCTTATCGTGTGGGCCGAGCCCTGGTGTCAGAGTTTTTTCAGACCGCCTGACGGCCTCTGACATGGTTTTTATGTAACGACTACTACCACCAGAGATAGTAGCCGGGACCAACGGCTTAACGTGCCATCCGAAGCACGGAATCATTTTTCTTTTCAGACATACAGGTGATTCAGCCTACAATATCCTAACCAACTGGGGAAAAACGCACAAAGTGACATTTTACTAGGTGTCCCCCGTGGGAATCGAACCCACAACCTCCGTGTCGAGAGCCAATGCTCTTAATCATTAGACCACGGAGGTAGTATTTTACTGTTTATGTTTTGGTGTAAAATAAAGTATATTTCATTTGATTTGATTTTCTCAGGAATGAAACCTGTACATTGTAATGTACATTATGTTAAACAATAGCTTGGAAATAACTTTATTTTTCTCTATATTTGTAATGTTGGTACAGATCGTACCTTTACCATTTCGTCAACTACGCTGCCCACTTATAATAAATCAAACACAAAGCCCGAGGTAACCCACTACTTATATATAAATATTTACTGCAAATAACATCAAATGACCCTCTTTTTTCTAAATATGTCTGCGACAGTTTTACCTTTTTTTTACCCTTTGTTGTTAACGGAGAAATATGAGTCGGAATAGTTTCGGTTAAGAGACTATGTGAAAAAAATATGATTTTTCAAAGCGTCATATATCATGAAGTACTAACAGTAGGAGTATGATTTACGGATATGAGTCGCGCTGCAAGTCTGGGGGAGGTCAGACGCGTGCGTATTGGCATCTGTTAGGCTTGCACGTGGCTCCGCCATTTTGTAAACTATTTTGTGTTTTAACTATAAAACGTTAACTTGAGATTATAATAAACTATTTGAAATTGGGAGAAATGCTACTAATCATTTTCCTACGTGTACTCTCCACATAACGATACATTGGCACAATTGTGATAACGCATCGGACGCCATTAAATAAAAATAGAATAGAATAGAATAGATTTACGGATATGTATAAATTGAACATATAATTGAAGTTTTGATTAGAGCCAAAACACGATTAAGACACATTTTCTCGATAGAAAAACAAGCCAAAGTATCCTCCGTCTTTATCGATAAACGCTTGGAACTGCTAAACGGTGAATAATAGACACACGAGACTTGATTTAAAAAAAGAGATTGATATTTTATAAAATTCGATTAGAGCAGAATTGAACTTAAATAAATAGTACAGTACAATCACAATTAAATAAAGTTTGTTTCGTTTCAGGCGCGCGCGCCGCCCCATCTCTTTCTCGCGCTTCTGGCAGTAATATAAGCTATCACATGCCCATTTCGCTTCAATTATTTTTCGACATAGGCCCTTAAAGTTGGTTTTTCGTTAAAAGGAAGTAAATGTTTAGTTTTGTTGAAAAAAGTGGTATAATTTCAGATGATTGATCACACGTGTTTTTATGTCGAATTGACCTTTTGTAAGTAACTATTATATTTATGTTACTTGTTTGTATGATTTTCGATTTCCTTACGTAGTTCTACAGGATGTAACAAAAATACAAATAAACATTTAACGTGGTTTAGACCATCCAACCGAACAACTTTCACTATGGGACCAATTTCGGAATCGCGAAAAAAAATCAGCTGTTCCATACAAAACTGCAGTACCGATTCGACTAAAATATATGGGACCTCTGATTTTTTTTCGCGATTTCGAAGTTGTCTCCATAGTGAAAGTTGTTCAGTTTGGTGGTCAAAAGTATTCTTAAGTATTAATACAGGGTGAAATTAATATCATTAGCATCCTTTTAAAGTAAGAGTATACCCATCAAACTGAACAACTTTTACTATAAGAGCAATCCGATCGGAGCAAATAAAAAATCAGCTGTTCCATACTAAACTGCAATGTCGACGCGCGAGTTCGCGACTCAAATGTATGCAACAGCTGATTTTTTATTGCTCCGCTCGGTTTGCTCCTATAGTAAAACTGGTTCAGTTCGATGGGTAGACTCTTAGTTTAAAAGGATGCTAATGATATCAATTTCACCCTGTATAAGGTGTTTTGTTCGTGTTTTGTTCGTTGTGGTCGTTCACTCAAGGCCTCATAAAAAGGCTGAAAGTCACCCAAAGAGCAATGGAGAGGGCTATGCTCGGAGTTTCCCTGCGAGATCGAATCAGAAATGAAGAGATCCGCAGAAGAACCAGAGTAACTGACATAGCCCAAATAATTGCTAAATTAAAGTGGCAGTGGGCCCCACATTGCTCGCAGAACCGATGGCCGATGGGGCCGAAAAGTTCTCGAGTGGCGACCGCGTACCGGAAAGCGCAGCGTTGGTAGGCCCCGCACACGGTGGACCGACGACCTTGTGAAGGCGGCGGGAACCCGTTGGATGAGGGCAGCGCAGGACCGGTCGTTATGGCGATCCTTGGGGGAGGCCTATGTCCAGCAGTGGACGTCCATCGGCTGAGATGATGAGGGTGTTTTGTTATAATTCATCCGATATAATTCACAAGCCATTATAAAGAGTTCCACGAACGTTCATAAGTCACACATAACTAACTATTTACTTAACTTGAAACAGTTACTGTTCAAAGTTATTTAACTTTAGTTAATTTATCTGAAACTATCTTCTTAGACAAACGTTCGACGTTGAATAGAGAAAAGTTAAATTATTTTCTTAAGTTTTACTACCATCTTGGATAAAACCAAAAGAGTCTGGCGACCCGTAAACGAAAGGAAGAAAAATCATTTGGACACAACATTCAATCAATCACTCAATCAAATATACTTTATTTGACACCAAAAGACATAGTATACAGAGAGCAAACAATCAGAAAATACAAAAGTCACATAAACAGGCGGTCTTATCGCTAAAAAGCGACATTACAACCTATCATTATAATTTTTTTTTATTTATACAAGATGTTACAAAAATACAAATAAACATTTAAAGGAGTGGTTTAGACCATCAAACTGAACAACTTTATAGATGGGCACAACATCGAAATCGCGAAAAAAAAAATATTTGATGTTCCATACTAAACTACAAATCTACTCGATTTTTTTTCGCGATTTCGATGTTGGTCTCATGGTAAAAGTTGTTCAGTTTGATGGTCTAAACAACCCCCTTAAAAGTTTTAAATGCTTATTTTTACTTTTGTAACTGTAGATATGTGAAATTGTCAGTCGTAGTATAAAAGTGAATCATCATAACCATACTATACATATTTTGATGTTGGTCCCATAGAGAAACTTGTTCAGTTTGACAGTCTGATCATCCCTTTAAAAAGGTGTCATCATATTAAGAAGAACCCTGTATAGAGTGTGACAAAACACCGAAGAAATATTTAAATATATAGTTTAGACTTTAGACCATCAAACTGAACAACATGAAGAGAGAACATCGAGAAAAAATAAAAAAGATCAGACCTTACAGTCATACAAAACTGCAGTTCCTTTTCCACTCAAATGTATCGGACAGCTGACTTTTTTATTTGGACAAATGGCAATGATGATAAGTCAAAAACTGAGAAAACCTGGTTCCAATACCGAAGTAACACTTTTATTTATTTCTAGCTAAATTTATACTAAGTATTACACAGAGGTCTGAGTTCTTCAGAAAGTGTTCAGCTAGTATTAAATATTAAAAGACCTCCGACCCTTTCCGAGCATTCAAAGCCTTCCAGTAAAGGTGTGCCGGACCAAATCACAGTAATAACATTCAATCTAGTAAAAGCCATCAAATTATGACTCCGTTTGAGTTACAAGCTGTAAGCGGAAATAGCCATCTACATAACTGTGATTGTTGTATGAATATAATAATATCTTCACCACGATGAACATAATCAAACTCAATGGTATGCCATCGTCTCGACAGAAATGAGAAGAATTAGAAACTAAGACGATAATGTAAGATTGGTGTAAATGGACCATTTTATTTTAAATGAAATCTTTTAAATAATTTTTTGCACTGCACATGCATTAATAAAGTCTATGACTAAAAATGGCGCCTTTTGTCATTTATTCTCTAAACTCAGTCCGAAAGGAGAGATAAAAGATTGAAGTAAACGTAATGTAGATATTTTCAACTTCAAGCCTTTATATCTCCGTCCAGACTGAGTTTGGGGATATAGGTGTAATAATAACAAGTTTTGTTTGTTACTTTATTCTTAACTAAAATATTCAAGTTTGGGTGTTGGCCGCGCTAAAAACAACGTCGAAAAATAAGGCGCCAACCTTCCATACAAAACCCGCATTGTCTTTTAGCAGAATGTTTCCAAAAGCTGGCTGCTACTTACTAGGCCATGCAATTTTTATCAAAAGTGGCTTCGGTGTACGGTATGCTGTACCTACATTTGAGGGTCTGCTTTCCCCAGGATAATGAGCGTAAGTATTATAAATGGTAAAAATACTGCCAATAAAATAGAATAAGTAGTACTTAAACTAAAGCTGACTGAAAACTGTTTGTATAGAATCTATCTGCTATCTAATAACGAAGGAAAATATCGTGAGGAAAGCTGAAGAAGCGTAACTATTGGGCGTACAGATTGAAAATTTCGTTCTCTGGGTAGTGGGCTCGGTGGCAAAATTGGATAACGCAGTTCCCCGGTTTGGAAAAGTGCGGGTTCAAGTCCCGCCCGAGACAAAATTTTTTTTAAACTTTAATTTGATTCGAAATAGCACAACACGGCTGTAACATGTTTAAAAATCAATAATATTTGAATATTGGGCATGCGTTTTGGAATAACGCCCATGTAACCTTCTTGAGCCTCCATGTATGATGCGGTTGGTACGATAGATTTTGATGATGATGGCAAGTTAGTAGTCAACTTCGGCCTTCCTAATAGATCTTTAACCCCGTTCCGAATTAAACAATTAACAAGATTTCATATATCCTGGTCTTCGTAATAATTATAACTTTCGTTGAATTTTTTTTTTTCTTTTTTCTTTTTTTTTATTTTTTCTTTTTTTTTCATCACTCACTCTTCTCTCTTCACTTGGACCCCAAAAATATTCCCCACCAAGGTGGCTGGCCTGGTATTAGAGTTTTATAGTAATCATAGGTGTAGAAGCACCCAAATCATACTGAGTCTATTTATACTAGAACATGACCTGACTGTGATAATGTTGGTAAGTATGTTTTTTTTTTAATCGCTTCTTTTCGACTCTTTTTTTTTCATTCGAAACTACTAACTTAGTAGTATTAAGGTCCGCCACACACAGACGGAATTGCGATCCGGAATCCTGATTCAGTGTTGTCAACTATGGTTGTGGTATATGCTCAGAGTTTCCCTGCGAGATCGAATCAGAAATGAAGAGATCCGCAGAAGAACCCTGAGTAACTGACATAGCCCAAAGAGTTGCTAAATTGAAGTGGCAGTGGTGATATTGCTCGCAGAACCGATGGCCGATGGGGCCGAAAAGTTCTCGAGTGGCGACCGCGTACCGGAAAGCGTATCGTGGGTAGCCCCGCACACGGTGGACCGACGACCTTGTGAAGGCGGCGCAGGACCGGTCGTTATGGCGATCCCTAACGAAAAATACTAAAGTGCTATTTAAAAAATGCCTAAAATAAAAATATATGAAACGCCAAAAGAATGACGATCTACTAATTTCTATCAAGTGATGAGGTCATGACGTTACGATGATGATTTGTAAATTGTATTTCAATATTATGCAACTATATCAAAAGACTATCGATAGTTTTAACATTAGACATAATCTGCATACAAAATGGCATGAACCATTATCACACAAGCTATTTTTGAGCGTTGGCGGTTTCGCAACTATACCGCAACGACGTCGGAACTGTACCATCACGATACGGTATCGTTCCATCAACGCTCAAAAATCACTTGTGTGATATGACTGTAAATCTTTAAAAAAATTCCACGTAACACATAAAAAAATCTAGTAAAAAAGTCTCTGAAAGCGGCAACACTACATCCGGAACCAATTCCGAATCAGGTTTATTCCGTATGTATGTGGCGGACTTTAGGCACACAGTTTCTTTGGGGGTGTTTTGTTTTTCAAAAGACTAAATAACACACAGGCTGAAACGCATCACGGTGTTGTAAGATATCGTAAGGTCGAGCTCTTCTAACGCACGTATGTTGATAATGGCTTCCTCTTACTTATACAGGAACGAGATGTGCTTATGTAATTTAGCGTGCGTTAGAAGAGTACACCCTCGCCTTTAAGATATCTCATAGCCACCTTGTGTCCTTCCTTAAACGTGTGTATGTACACACGGCGACACATCAAGCTATACAAAACCAGTATAAACGTTATACGGAACTCGTCCTACGCGCGGCCAGCTTATTTTGGTTTTGTATAGCTTGATGTGTCGCCGTGTGTACCTTCATCCGCAAAGCTGCGTACGTCCTGAAGATTCAAATTGTACACGCAGTAATGATTCTAACCACTCCTAAATAAAATACTAACCACTGCTACAAAAGGCTCAATCCAAAACCGTGAATTTTAATTAAACTCCATAAATTAATCTCCAAAAAGCGTTGAAAACCTTAAAAAAAACTCAAATCGCATAATATCATTCCCCCAAGTGATGTGAAAAATCACAGGATTATGTCAGCTTACCTTCTATTTATCCTGTCGGCCGCCGGCGGGATTTTATTATGAAATCTCTGGATTGTCGTGACATTCGTCTTCTTACTTTGTCGTACCGTTGTTTACTAACTCATTGGGAACTCGTATTTACTTAACATCATACCGGAGTCACGTTGCAGGTTCTGATCCGAGCACTTGTCCCGCGCGGTTTTCGCGCGTCGCGTTTTTGCCTGTCACGAGGCTCCGCAATCCTCAATCTCTTCTTGTTCTTGACCAAAAACAATCCCTAAGAATCCCATAAAATACTTGATACTGGCGGAACTGCATACATGCTAGCCCACAGGCATGAGTCCATTAACAAAGTAAAAAAAAACATCATACCACAACCTGCCGCTGAAGAAGAAATTCTGATGCGTATGTGAAGTCTTCCAATCTGCTTTGTGCACGCGTGGTGGGCTGACTCCCGTTCACCCTCCCTAAAGGTAATTCCGGTCTGTGCCGTGCCATGGGACGTATATAAGATGATGATGATGAAAGAGAGAAAGAGCTATGGCACGATAATATTACGTCGTACAGACATGCTAGACTATTTATGGTTCAATTAAGTCAGTTTGCCAGCAGGCTGGTTGTAAGTGGGGAGCATTTTGATTATCTTATAGCAGCAATGGCCAAATCATCTGTTTGAATTGATAACTGATGGGGCATTGGAATTCTTGTGTGAAAAATAAGTCAGGCATAGTGCCAGAGCCAGATGATCTCTGACGCTAGACTGACGATCTAAGACAAGAAGTTGTGGCGCATTTTAGGAGAGCCCTATGTTTAGCAGTAGACGATTTAGCATGATGATGATTAGGAATCAAAGTTCATAATTACCATGTAATGACAGCGAGCACTGAACTATTCAGCCTCAGAGGTATAAGCGTGGTGTCTTTTCTATCCATAAAGTAAGAGTAAGATTCTTTTGTGAGAGACTGGTGCCCGAATAATGAGGATTCATTTGAAGGTTGACTACTATAAATGCATAGTATTTTGTACCCAGCTTTTGTTGTGAACTGTAGAAGTGAGTTCCATTGGTAACGCTTGTTCCAGTTAACGGGCACATTTACATTTCGTTACAATTCTTCACGGGGAGCGTTGATGTTCCGATGTTTTGCGTGAACATTGTCAACGCTAAAAGTAAAACGGTGTAAGTGACGGAATGATAAAAATATTTTTTTTTTTATATTTCGTTGTTTTGGGAGGTTTTGAATCTTTTTTCGTCAGAGACATAGCTCAGAAGATTAACAAACTGAAGTGGCAATGGGCTGGTCATATCTGCCGAAGAACTGACAACCGGTGAGGTGTCAGAGTTCTAGAGTGGAGACCGCGAACAGGTAGGCAGGGTGTGGGACCCCCTGCTGCCCGCTGGACAGACGACCTAAAAAAAATAGCGGGGAGCGACTGGATAAGGAAGGCCCTCTGCCTTCCTCATCCAGTTGCTTCCCGCGAGTTTTGTGGCGCGCCTTGCGAGAGGCCTATGTTCAGCAGTGGACGATGATAGGCTGATGATGATGAATCTTTTTTTTTATGAAAATTTTCTCGCTTGTGTCCGAGCCAGCGCAGTCGCACAGATTTTATCTCTTCTAAGATGTAGGGAGTGGAATCTAGGTCCTATTTCCCTATTCTTCCTTGTGTGCCAACTCCCATCTTCTTTCTCTTCTTCAGTCTCAAAAATCTTCCGGAAGATTTTTATTTCGGCGACTAATAGCTTATTTTCCTATTTCAAGGCAAGTGTCACTTTAAAATACAAATTAGGATAATGTGACTTTCAAAAAGACCACTCCAGGTCAGATGCCTAACGTCGGCTTGAAAATTATCTGACTGAAATAACTTGCCTCCACCAATCTACCAACTTTATGTTTCCTTTGAATCAGTTACAAATTGAAACCACTAAACTACGAACTATCTTCACAACAGTTCACTTAAATAATAGAGAGCATGCCGTACTAGTAACACGTATGTACCTAGTACTACGCCTAGTATTAAACAGTGAGGTGGCAACACTATCCTGCGGTGAACCGTGAATTACCCGAGAATATAGAGGCAGGGGTGTTTAAGTTCCGGTCTACTAGTAGCTTTGTGGTGCCTGCAAGCTGCATTGTTCAGCACACATGTTGTGATAGGGTGCGGTATGAATTAACGTGTGATATTAAATCAAATTTATAATCCGTGCTTCTTAATATGCGACTCAATCATGAGGTTCTGTAGTTCGCATCCGTACGGAGCACATGCCATATACAGGGTCCCTCCTAATATGATGACACTTTTTAAAGGGAATGATCAGACCGACAAACTGAACAACTTTGTCTATGGGACCAACAACGAAATCGCGAGAAAAATCTGCTGTCCCATACATTTGATTCGAGTAGATTTGCAGTTTGGTATGGAACAGATGATTTTTATTTCGCGATTTCGGTATTGGTGCCGTAGAGAAAGTTATTCAGTTTGACGGTCTGAACGTCCCCTTAAAAAAGTGTCAGTATATTAAGAAGGACCCTTTGCATTGTCTTTTTTCTTGATACGTGAGGAAACCCGCATACGCTGAAGAAGAAATTCTGATGCTTATGTGAAGTCTACCAACCCATACACCCTCTGAGGGTCGAATATTGTCCTATATAGGCTGATGACGACATCTTAGGCGCCATACAAGGTAACTAAGGGATAAGGTTTCTTTTGTTTTGCAGTATCATTGTTGGCGAAAGTCTAACCACCTATTACCACATGATATTTTAATTTGATGCTATTCGGGAACCCTTCAATATGCTAAAGGTCTTGCTACAAATGCCGCTCCATTGCCATTGTGATTGATTACACTCTTCTTCTTTGACTGCCTCCGTGGTGTAATGGTTAAGAGCATTGGGCTCTTGACACGGAGGTTGTGGGTTCGATTTCGAAATGTTACTTTGTGCGTTTTTCCCCAGTTGGTTAAGACATTGCAGGAACACCTGATAGCCTGAAAAGAAAGATGATTCAGTACTTCGGATGGCACGTTAAGCCGTTGGTCCTGGCTACTATCTCTGGTAGTAGTAGGTATAGGTAGTAGTCGTTATATAAAAAACCACGTCAGAGACCGTAAGGCGGTTTGAAAACACTCTGACACCAGGGTTTGCTGCCCAGATTATACTCTTCGATTTTTCATGTTTTTTACTGCGATGTATTAGTTTTTTTTTTAATTCTTTTTTTTTTTAGCTTTTAGCCCTGAGGTTACGTCAGCCCCATCGTGCCTTAACCCTTAAGACTCTACAAAATGAAACAATTTTACAATGAAATAAAAACCTAACACTACCTAACGAATATACAAACACACACACATATTAAACACTAGTACTATAAATAAAAAGGTACACCATTTTAGCCTCTCCCGACGTAGGAGCAGCTAAAATGGTGACAAAAGAGCCTACATTCACATTTTTGTACAGAATTTTACCTTACAACATGGCCTAAAACTGGTTTATTAATTCCTCACCCAATTTATAGGTTTATTCAAATAATGGCCTAAGACTTGTTTATGTATTAGTCTTCCTTACAATTGGTTGAGCTCCCCTTCCGAGGCAACAAACGGTGTGGTTTGTTCTGACCTCATAACTCTGTACGAAGTATATTGTAGAGCGACTGGTGGCTTCTTGGGTGTTGTTTTACTATTATTTCCTTCTGTTCTTACACTTTATAGGTAGGCTTTTGTTACTTATTATTAGGGGCACGCAGATATAATAGATTGAACGTATCTTGTCCGTGCCCGTAGTTCAACTAGTTAGACTAAGGTCCGCCACACACAGACGGAATTGCGATCCGGAATCCTGATTCAGGATTCAGTGTTGTCAACTATGGTTACAAAAAATAATAAAGTGCTTTTTAAAAAAAAGGCCTAAAATAAAAATGTATGAAACGCCAAAAGAATGACAATTGTATTTTTAAGTATTTATTAAAGCGAAACAAACAATTTCTATACATGATAATTTCTATCATGTGATGAGGTCATGATGATAATTTGTAAATTGTATTTCAATATTATGCAACTATATCAAAAGACTATCGATAGTTTTAACATTAGACATAATCTGCATACAAAATGGCATGAACCATTATCACACAAGCGGTTTTTAAGCGTAGGCGATTTCGCAACAATATCGCAACGACGTCGTACCTGCACCGTCACGATACGGTATCTTTCTAACAACGCCTACGCTTAAAAATCACTGTAATATATGCCACCTAAGACATCAAAAAATCACTAGATCTAATGAAAAAGTCTCTGAAAGCGGCAACACTCCATACGGAACTAATTCCGAATCAGGTTTATTCCGGATCTGTAAGTCTGTAATTAGACAGACCAGCTGGACCAGGAAAATATGCGGTTGTTGTGACATTTTTCGAAAAAATTAAGTGACCTTATGCGAATGTGTCATTGTGCGCCTAATCACCCGTAGCAACAAGACTGCCTTATTTATTTCAATGTGTACTTCACTATTTGCTACTGTATTTTTGGAAATCAATTATACAGGGTCCTTCTTAATATGCTGACACTTTTTAAAGGGGATGATCAGACCATCAAACTGAACAACTTTCTCTATGGGACCAACATCGAAATCGCGAAAAAAAATCAGCTATCCCATACATTTGGATCGTGTAAGTTTGCAGTTTTGTATGGAAGAGCTGATTTTTTTTTAAGATTTCGATGTTAGTGCCATAGAGAAAGTTGTTCAGTTTGACGGTCTGATCATCAAAAGACCCTATATAATTTTTCATTCACACCAGCTTTGCATTAGACACCACTTTTTTCTTTGAAGTACGACAATTTTATCATATACAGGGTCTATCAGTAGGCCTAGCATGCCACCCCCGAGAAAACGATAAACATCGAGATGTGCCTTCATTCTTATTATTTTACCTATGTTAGAAAGAGCGCACATGACGTTTTTTTCGTTTATACGCTTTGTCGTGGGTGGCATGCTATATCTGTGCAGAAAGGTAGGGTAGGTAGTCATATTTAAAGGGATGATTTAGTATTGCAGTTTTCTATGGAACGACAGATTTCGATAAATTATTACGATTTTAAGGTAGGTAATAAATCATATTTTACATTATGGTAGGTAAATCTCTTTGGTAAACGGCAAGAACGTCGGGCATGGGGATTCGAACCCGGATCCTCATGATTAAATTCAATATCCACGCCACGCCACCTTTCTCTAGGCATGTAACGAGTAACAACTAAATCATTTACTGTTGGGTCCAAAAAACGTAAACATTATCTTTAACTGCGGCATTAGAGAGTTTGTTTGTAACCAATCAACACTACAAATGATGACAAATGATCCTCATAGGTGATTATCACTAGGAAAATGTTAACAACATTTTATGAAATATTCCAGAGTTTTAAAGTTTTATAACGTTCAATGGCTTGGACACTGAACACAAGATAAATTACAAAACCGATATCGTTTGGTTCAAAGAGAAAGATTCTAGCGGGGAAAAAGATGTCTGACAACCCTTTTCTTAAGTTGTGTCCTTGAGATTTCCTCTACTTGAGATGACGTTCGTTCAGCCAAAAATTTCAAAAACGTCCTCAACTCATTTCTCCGTCAATTTGAGTAAGAGTAGAGGAAGGAAACGTCAAACTTAAGGTTTGCTCGCGACCTACCCTAAAGTCTCCTCGAGATGCGTAAACGTCGTCGAAGCACAGTTTTTCGTAAAATAATCAAATATATTTGTGCGGATAAAGTCGCGGGTTAACGCCCGTCTAATATATTTGTCTTTTAGTATTCTAAACAGCAAGAAAAAGTACTCATCTCTAACTTACAGTTTCCAAATGTAAAAGAGCATATTAGGTACGCCGGGCCGCATGACAGAGAAAAATGCATACTTCGCTCACTGTAGCGGGCCGTGTCCCAACCACAGCACGGCTAGCATGCCACCCACGATAAAGCGTTTAAACGAGAAAAACGTCATGCGCACTCTTTCTTACATACGTAAAATCTCGGAGGCACATCTCGATTTTTATCGTTTTCTCGGGGGTGGCATGCGAGGCCTACTGTGAAGTTAAAAAGGTCGCAATGCCGCAATGCAAAGGTCAGATTTTTAGTTTGACAATAAAAGCAGACGTTTTAAAAAGTTCCGCTTTGTAATATTATTTTTTAACATAATACAACTGAAAGGCCGCATCGCACGGACGGAAATCCGTCGCCAGAAAATGCGGCCCGTCTCGTAGTATGCGATTTGGACGGATTTTTGCGCTGTGGCCAGCGTTGCATGCTGTAGGCCTCGCATGCCACCCCCGAGGAAACGACAAAAATCGAAATGTGCCTCCATCCTTATTATTTTACGTATGCAGTAGGCCTTGCATGCCGCTCCCGAGAAATCGATAAAAATCGAGATGTGCCTCCATCTTTATTATTTTACGTATGCCAGAAAGAGCGCGCATGACATTTCTCGTTTAAACGCTTTGTCATGGGTGGCATGCTAGCCCTGCAGCCCGTTTTAATACAATATGCTTACCGTATAAGGAATAGAGTGTACTGCCACTAACGCGTCTACGGTATGGTAAGGACCACGGCAACTTGTAGTTTGTAACTTATACCACAAACAACAAAGCTTAGCTAAACCATAAATAAGAATAATGTTTCTAAAACTCGATTTTATTGTGACTACGTGGTTTTACTCCTTACTTTGTGGCCGATCGCTTTGAGATCAGACTCACGACCAGTAGTCCCTTTCGGGGCGCTCAGAAAGTTAAGTTTCTTTTGATATCTGATATAACTTACGCTGACCAAAAATTAGAAGCTGGAGGACGATTAGCCCAGTCATTTCACGGAGTTTTGTTAGGCGGGGTAGGGAATAATTACTAATTAAACTTTTAAACTGTAACCGGAACCATTGACATAAGGACTGTCTTAAAGCATATTAAAAAAAATCACTACGCAACATAGCAATCCAAATTATGTGTCCTAGAAGGATTTTAAATTATTAATATTAATACCAATGCACTCATTTGACTTAGATTTAAAAATATAAATTATTTTTGAGCAATAAAATAGGCAATGAAATTCAAAAATTGAGGTATTTATTAGAAAATACGAATGTATTTTTCAAAACCTTCTAGACACATGTCACTATGTTATTCACACCATGTTTGTAGTATGTATAATGGTAAAGCCTTAAATATGAGCAAAAAAATATACCTTCAGGTTTTTTAGAACGAGATATACTTATAATAGCTAAATTTTAAAATTGGAGCTGTTGCTGACGTGATTTTTTTTATTTTAGTACATTTCAAGGCTCGAATTGGCTCTTCAATATTATACCGAAAAAAAAATTCAATTACTAATTAGTCCCGGCTCAAACCGTAAAATGACTGGGCTAAGAATTTAGTAAAGTAGGAAACATAATATGATTTTTTTGAGAAAATGAGTCTTCATATTCCACCTATAATATTAAACTAAAGAAAAATACAGAGGAATTCTAGAATATTGTCAAATAAAGTTAGAAAGGAGTTAGTATGAAGGTATCAAAAAACAAGATAGGGGACAACTACGATGGTATGGACACCTAGTTGCTGGTGTTGGCTTAATTGTACGGCATTTTATGATTAAGACATTTCCTTTTGCTGAGTTTTTCCTTACGATTCAAAGAGAATTTTTTACTTATTTTTCATTTTCATTATAAAATTACGAGCGTTAACTCGCGACTTCGTCCGCACAAATTATATACCAGATTTTAAGTCAGATCATAAGCTATCGAACAAAAATTTCATCAAAATCGGTTCAGTAGTTTTTACGTGATGCTCGTTCAAACAAACAAACAAATACAGTTTTTACCCGTTAAAACCCGTTAAAATGTTTATTTCTAGATTACACAAACAAACACACAAACAAATGTTTGTTTGTGTAAACAGACAAAAAATCAAAAATTGGTGATATGGAATCAGGGACACCTAAAAACCATATCGTAACTTTTTTTTTAATATCTTCAATGTACAGACCATAGGTACAGACACACTTCTGTTACAGTTTTATAATAGTTTAGATAATAATAAAATCTCCCCCTTTCAAGACGGCTCTCCTTCGTAAAACGATCAAAGGGTTATGGGGATTATCCTGCCAAAGGACACCTCTGGAATCTCTGGAAGCTTCCGTTTTAGAGATCAGCGTTATAGGTCGTACGAACAGGTGGACACACTCAGCCGGGATATGTATACGACGACCTCACTATATGTGAGTTCACCGGCAGCGGTCGCTTGTAGGAAGCTTTCAATCTGTAGGATGTTTATAGTCTGTACTCGGGGGCCGCCCCGTTCATAATGGAGAACCATAGAGATCTAGTGAGATGCCAACCAAAGCGCTGAGTACGAAACCTAGTGTCGCATTACCACCAGTACCACGCGAAAGAAAGTTTTTTGTTAGCTTGAATGTGCTCATTATCCATTGCGGTGTCAGAATTCAACGTTCGAATAATCTTTAGTACTACGCAAGCTTTGTAAACTATTTACACATAATAATCTCGACTGGCTTTCAGCCTCATAATATATTGAATCCTTACTGCGAGCAATGTGTTCCGTTTTTGCGCATATTGCTGCGACACTGGCCCCGCCCCCTTTTCACATCTCCGTTTAGTTTTTGTGATCTGTGTGGAGAACAGTGTATGAATTTTCATAGTAGTGCATGAAGAGATGGCTCTTTTAGTGTACTTTAATAAAATTCAAAAATAAAACAATTCTTATGTTTTTTTTTTCGGAATGTTCTCAATTCAATGGTTTCAGAGCTCTTTCTCTGAGTAACAATTATTTTACAAAGGGCTTTGTCTTCGAAACAATTTAAAGCTTATCAATAAAATAAGCTCCAATTAGTCAGACGAGGTATTTAATAAAACAATAAAATTTATCATTTTGTAGGTACCTTGAATCTAGATGTAAAATAATAGAAGGTAGGTAAGTAGTAACTTTTGTCTTAATTGACTATTTTTTTAGAAAGTTTGTACAGGGTGAAATTGATATCATTAGCATCCTTTTAAACTAAGAGTTCACCCATCAAACTGAACAACTTTTACTATGGGAGCAAACCGATCGGAGCAAAAAAAAAATCAGCTGTTGCATACATTTGAGTCGCGAACTCGCGCGTCAACATTGCAGTTTAGTATGGAACAGCAGATTTTTTATTTGCTCCGATCGGAATGAGCCCGTAGCAAAAGTTGTTCAGTTTGTTGGGTAGACTCTTAGTTTAAAAGGATGCGGATGATATCAATTTCACACTGTATAGTTTTCTTCTTATCGTGTGGGCAGAGCCCTGGTGTCAGAGTTTTTTCAGACCGCCTTACGGCCTCTGACGTAGTTTTTATGTAATGACTACTACCACCAGAGAGAGTAGCCGGGACCAACGGCTTAACGTGCCATCCGAAGCACGGAATCATTTTTCTTTTCAGACAATTAGGTGATTCAGCCTGCAATGTCCTATTCAACTGGGGAAAACGCAGAAAGCGACATTTCCCTAGGTGTCTCCCGTGGGAATCTGGGCTCGTAATTATTAGACCACAGAGGCAGTTTATAGTCAAAATTATATTGATTAGCAAAGTATGGCATATATTCTTCGTATAATTAAATTTAGTCATAATATCCCAGTAAATATCCCGTAATGATTATTATTATAATATTAACATTTAATTACCATTGCTAACAGTCTGACCAGTATTTTTTTTAATTTATTTATCAAATACATAAACAAACATCTTATGACCTAAAAGCATTGATAAACCTGATATTAGGTTTGTCCCAATGCAGAAACATCAGTCATAACAACATCGATAGCAAAAGTAGGCAAACAGGTAGATTGATATATAACTAATTGTCATTGTAATTGTAATTGACCAGACGCAATGTGACAGGCAGTGAGACCGTGTCCCTTTTTACCCGACTGCGTCAGAAAATCAGGTGATTAAAACATCACCCTCCTAGGGTGGCATAGTGGACACGGTTTCACACCTTCGCCCAGTCACTTTACGGTTTGATCCGGGACTAATTAATAATTGATATTTTTTTGTTGGTATAATATTGAAGAGCCAATTTAAGCCTAAAAATGTACCAAAATTAAAAAATATCACGTCAGCAACAGTCCCAATTTTAAAATTTAGCTATTATCTCGTACTAAAAAACATGATGGTAATTTTTTTTTTGCACATATTTAAGGCTTTATCATTATACAGTACTTCAAACTTGGTGTAAATATTTTTGTCTACTTAGAAGGTTTTGAAAAATACATTCTTATTTTCTTATAAATAGGTACCTCATATTTACATTTCAACGCCTATTTATTTCTCAAAAATAATTTATGTTGTTAAATCTAATTCAAATGAGTGCATTGGTATTAATATTATTAATTTAAAAGCCTTCTGGGACATTTTGATTTCTATGTTGCGAAGCGATTTTTTTATAAATTTTGTTTTAAGATAGTCTTTTCGTCACTAAATGGTATCGGTTACAGTTTTAAAGTCCAATTAGTTATTATTCGTATGGCTTTCCATTGCAACGGAAATTACAAGTTTAAGTCAATAGTTTTAAGCCATAGTTTGGCTCTCGGGGTCAGTTCGTTTAGCTCCCGGGTTCCACCGTCAAATCATTCACTATTCTCTAATTACTCCCTACCCCGCCTAACAAAACTCTGTAAAATGACTGGGCTACCTCTCGAAATTGGAGCATGCAGGTTTCCTCACCCACTTTTACTCCTGTAAATTGTACTCTCTAAACATTGTCTCTAAAACTAATTTTCAACACAAATTTAAAGTCACTTCGCACCTAAACAAAATAGTCGAATAAGTCACGAAATCCTAAAATTTACAAAAAAAAAAAGGATTTTTTTTCAACAAATCTCGTACAATCTTGAAACAGGACACTTTATGAGTCTAGTTCTATCCCTTTATATCCCAATCCTGATTGCCTCACCCTGAGGGTACGGACAGCAAATGAAATGGGAACACAAATTTATTAAGGTTATTTTTTTTGGACAATTCGTTATTGGTTGAAAAGTAGGGATTTTGTTTCGTATTAGGTTATTTGGGAGTGTTTTTGGGATAGTTTGTATTGGAAGCTCGTTTGCAATATAGAGCTTGCTTTGATGTCTGAAACGATACGAAAATGTTAGGAGGCTATGTGAAAAAAATAGGATTCTTCAAAGCGTCATATATCATGAAGTACTAACAGTAGGAGTATGATTAGCGGATATGTGTAAATTGAACATATAATTGAAGTTTTGACAAGAGCTAAAACACGATTAAGACACATTTTCTCAATAGAAAAACAAGCCAAAGTAGCCTCCGTTTTTATTTATAAACGCTTGGAACTGCTAAACGGTGAATAATAGAAACACGAGACATGATTTAAAATAAAAGAGGGTAATATTTTACAAATTTTGATAAGAGAAGAATTGAACTTACATGAATAGTACAATCACAATTAAATAAAGTTTGTTTTACGCTTGCGTCTCTTTCTCTCGCATCAGGCAGTAATATAAGCTATCACACGCCCATTTCGCTTCAATTATTTTTCGACATAGGCCCTGAAATGTGTATTTGGACGGATATTAGTGATGTAGTCTGAAGTCGTGGTGGTCTAGTGGTGAGTGCCGCTGCAGGTGACGGTTCGATTCCCGTCCAGGCCTCGTATCAATGGGTTTTCGGAATCTATGTTTGACTAGCGCCGACCGCGATTCCGTACGCGCAGAACACAGACTTTAAATAAAAAGAACTTTTGATTGAATACACTGATTGTGACGAAATCAAACTCAAATAATAATTCAAACTTAGCCCTATACTTTTGTGAAAACTCCATTTAAAGAGGCTCAGTAGTTTTTAAGTAATGCGAGCATAAACAAACAGACAAACGGTTAAACACACAATTTAAAAATTATTTCAATGCATTACATTGCGTAACATAAACTAATGAATATTTTTATAATAATTTAACTTTATTAATTATTAGTTATCAAAAAGAAAATTACTTAATTGGTACACATTCACTACTGCTACTTACTTTAATATCACTTTGATAAAGCCCTTTGTACCCTTCTTGTTCATGTATAGTGTTGTCCCAGCAAACAATTTGGTCGTATAAGTCCTCCATTTATATGACTATTTTGACTTATCAGACTATACGACACCTATACGACCAAATTATTAGTTGGGATTGTTTTTTGTGTGCAAATAAAAAATATTTTACAAAATTTAAATTTTACAGTGGCACTTACATGAACCCGTTTTATAAACTGTTTAACACGTTCCGGGGCGGTGAACGAAACACAATAGAACTTTTATTGTTATCACTGCTATAGTCGGTCACTGTCCAGGAACGTGTTAAGGTACAAAGAACAAAACGTACAAGATATGATTTTTTTTTATATCAGAAGCATATCAAGGCCACCAAAGATATAAAAAGACCTTCGTTGACCATGCATTTGAAGGGTAAAGAAAGCAAAAAGTATTGGGGCTAACACAAAAGATCCCACTGGTTCGAAGTGTTGCTGGCTTGCCAGCCCCCACAACAAGATAAGATAAGATAAGGCCACCATGGCATGACTCATGATTTCATTTTCATTTCCCTTTCACAAAATTTATAATCTCACAATCAAGAAAGCCGAAAAGTTGGAATAAACTTTTTTATTTTCGGCCTTCATGCTATGCTGAGGGCGCCACTGAATGGTAAAAGGATTTTTAAAGAGTAAGCCTCTTAATAAAACTGATATTTAAATAATTGTTTTGCTGTCCATACAAATAACATAATCTCAGAGAAGTGTAGCCGAGGATCCCAAACATTTTTACCAATAATCTCAGTAAGCCTGCTTCATGTATGATCTCGCTTTCAGTTAATACTCGTACATACACACATACTTGAAAGAAAACTTGACTTAACAGGAAACCTGGAAAACCAGGAAAAGGTAAACGCCCAATCCTGTTTCGCCTACAAAACTGGTAAATTTGAATTGTATAAGAAACTAGCGTTAACCCGCGCCTTCGTCCGCACAAATTATATACCATATTTTAAGTCAGATCATAAGCTATCAAACAAAAAAAAGTTTCATCAAAATCGGTTCAGTAATTTTTGCGTGATGCTCGTTCAAACAAACAAACAGACAGACAAAAATCCAAAAATTGCTGATATGGAATCAGGGACACCTAAAAACCATCTTACCTTTTTTTTTTTATTACGTACGTTTACGTTTTTTTGTTAATATCTTCAATGTACAGACACACTTCTGTTACAGTTTTATAATAGTATAGATGCCATGATAGAAAAGGATCATTTCCATTTCCTTGGGATCCCTGCTATTTTGTGCATAATTTTAGCTATCACACTATTTGTATGTGTTCTTTGATCATACTCAGCAATTTGGTCGTATTCGTAGTCATATTTGTGTTGACTTAAAACTGTTATTATCTTTAGAAAGTTTAACTTGAAGTAATAAGTTTAGTATTGTTTGGTTTTAAGTGCATCGTTTATACCATTGCGTTTATTGAAGCTGACATGGCATATATGGCCCCCATTTATATGACTATTTTGACTTATAAAAGTAATATTACGGTAATTTCGTCGTATGCTGGTGCTTTATGCGTCTAATGTTCGACTATACGACACTTATATGACCAAATTGTTATTTGGGTACTCATTCGTTAGTTGTGAAACGATTTAAAACGAATGCATTTGGTCACGCGGGCAATATCTTTTATCCGCTCGTCAATCTTCGTTGCGCAGACCAGACCAGATTTTCGCAAATTGTGTGAAAGTTTTCGTTCCATTGTTAACCTCTATTCCAATAAAGTTCAAACAGAAACGGTCACGAAATATCGAAAATAGGTATATAACGTGTTATTGAATTAACGCAAAACTAAAAAGTAGTATCGAAAACATAATCGAATTATCATGGTTTCAACATAGGTATTTTTTTTTCATAACATTAAATAATTTGTTTGTAAAATTTTAAATTTGCTGAACCCGATGTCAACCCACCGCACGGGCACACTCACCCTATTTACTACAAAAACAAGATTATTAAAATGTTTCCATGAGTATGTTTAGCGCTTTTATTCATTGCTGAAATGATCACAAAATCATTTTTGCCCCAAAACTTAAAATGCGAATAACTTTAAATTTTAAGTATAAAAATGTAAGGGAGTGCTAATTTATTTTACCGATTTTAGTGTTGGTCCCATAGTCAAAATTGTTCAGTTTGATGGTGTGATCACCCCGTTAAAAAATAGAGACCTTCTTAATATGCTGACACTTTTAAGGGGATGATCAGACCATTAGTCTGAACAACTTTCTCTATGGGACCAATGTTGGTCCAAAGTTGAAAGTTGTCCATGTGGAAATCGCGAAAAAAAATCAGCTCGTCCATACAAAACCGCAAAACTACTCGAGCAAAATGTATGGGACAAGTAATTTTTTTTTCGCGATTTCGATGTTGGTCCCATAGAGAAAGTTGTTCAGTTTGATGGTCTGATCATTCCCTGTATATAAGCTGAATACAATACATGGCATCTTGTCGCTAAAGTGGGTCGTTCTGCCCTTCTCCACTCAGTACAGGTATCGCTAAAGACTCAGGGGAGCCAGGGGAGCGCACGTACGTGCCTGCAACGACTTATGAATATGTAAGAGGTCGCAGATATGTGTCAAGAGCGTGCCGGTTTGTGCCGTCTCTTCAAAACAATGACTAAAGAGCTGAAGATGTTCAAAGTGTTCAAACTACTACTGCGACTTGCTTTATCCTTAAGGTGGTTTCAATCCATACACAAGTTTGGCGCACAATACGCGTAGACGGAATTAATAAAAGTAATATTTTATATATGGAAAAATAGTTCAGAAAATATAGTGGCCACGTAAATAACATTTGTATTTTATAATATAATTACGAAGATATAAAGCTTTTAAAATTTTGTATGAAAAATTTCAAAGCTTCATATCTTCGTAATTATTTTATAAATTGCAAATTTTATTTGTGATGCGGCATCTAGATTTTCTAACGAATTTTTCCATATCTACAAAGTTACTTATATTAGTACCGTCTAGCGTATTGTGCGTCAAAGTTTTGTATAAAATTGACCCCTCTGCAACCACCTTAAGTTAAGACCTTACTGTATACCATAATCTTTCAAATAAATAAATCTTATCTTATCTTGCTATAATATAAAATTAAAACGAACTTCTAAACGAATACATAGGTAATTATACATATTCTCACGCATATGTCCCGTTTGTATGGAGCGCGCTCCAAATTATATCCCCTTAATTAGTCTCTTCATGCATGTTCATCGGTTTCGGGTAGATCTGACCTGGTCATTTTTTAAGCACGTCGTCGCCAATTTGGTCTTGTACACACGGCGACACATCAAGCTATGCAAAACCAAAATAAGCTGGCCGTGCGTAGGTAAAGTAATGTATAACGTCGCGCGGTCATCTTATGTTAGTTTTGCGTATATGTGCCGCCGTGTGTGGCCAAGCCCTTCAAACATTTTTACTTACGCCTTGCCTTATAAAAACACTAGTAGAATGTAGGTATTTCATTCAACAAATAAAACTAATGAAGGGTAGAAATAAATAATAGTACAACCAACGCCTTTTAAATTCACATCTATGAAGAACACAATTTTTTTTTATTTTTATTACATTTCATTTTGTTCATTCTTAGTGAAATCTTTGTCGCTACCGAATTTGGATACCTGACCGTCTTGATAGTGTCTACTCTCTCAGGAAAAGTGAACATAAGGTCCGCCACACACATACGGAATTGCGATCCGGAATCCTGATTCAGGATTCAGTGTTTTCAACTATGGTTAGAAAAAATCCTGGAGTGCTTGTTTAAAAAATTCCTAAAATAAAAATGTTTGAAACGCCAAAAGAATGACAATTTCATTTTAAAGTATTTATTAAAACGAGGCAAACAATTTCTGTACATGATAATTACTATCAACTGATGAGGTCATTACGTTACGATGATGATTTGTAAATTGTTTTTCAATATTATGCAACTATATCAAAAGACTATCGATAGTTTTAACATAATCAAACAATTTAACATAATTCAAATTTAACATAATAGACATAATTTGCACACAAAATGGCATAAACCATTATCACACAAGCTATTTTTGGGCGTGGGCGATTTCGCGACTATGCCGCAACGACGTCGCAACTGTACCGTCACGATACGGTATCGTTCCATCAACGCTGACGCTCAAAAATTACTTTAAAATATGCCACCTAAGACATCAAAAAATCACTAGATCTAGTGAAAAAGTCTCTGAAAGCGGCAACACTCCGTACGGAACTAATTCCGAATCAGGTTTATTTCGGATGTATGTGGTGGGCCACTCATTTTCCTATTAATAGAATACAAATAAACAGGGATATAATTAGAAAAAAATACGATAAAGCAGGGCTAACAAACATTTGGTTCAATAAACAATTTAGACACAAATTCCACCGCAGATCAAGTAAAACAGAAGTGGCGGACCGTACAACGTTTATTGTTACGAAATTAATTTCGGCTCGAACGCCACGTCTGCGTTTGACGTGCTATTCATTATAGTATAGAAAACTGGATGGCTAGTTTGATGGTGACATAGGCGGGAGCGGGAATGGAGAAAACTCTTCGATTTTTATGCAAATATTATTTTAAAAACTTAAGACCTGAACCGACTGTCAATGTGGTGTGGTGTGGTGTTTTTTGCCTCCTGTATTATATTATTTTCTGTATTTTACTGTTTATGTTTTGATGAAAAATAAAGAATCTAGAATTAAACATTGTAACGAGTTCTTACCGCATTATGGTATATTTGAGTTCCCGATATTTCGGCAGTGTTACAATTGTCATACAATGTTTAATTTTAGATTAAATAATAACCGCGTAACTCTCAAAACTGTAAAATAAAGAATATTTGATTGATTGATTGACTATCAATGTGGTTAAAAACATTGCTCGACACACACTTGACCAGTTCTTATTATTTTTTTAACTAAGATTATGTACTATCGCACCAAGTTTGACGTTTGTATCTATTACTGTTTTTACGATAGAGCAATAAAAATAAAAAACGTTGTTAAAAACACGTTTCTTGTAAGGGCAACCCCCCAGCATATCCGCCATAATAACACATATTCAATGAAAATGTCAATCGTCTAGTTATTGTAATTCAAAAGATACAACCCTTTATAGGCAGGAAAAATAGACAGATAGACAGACTGACAACGTAGGCTTATGAATAGGTCCCCGAATACTTTAAAAACAAAAAAACGGATAAAGTGTCTTTTTACCTGACTGCGTCAGAAGGAGGTTAATGTTTTTAATTTTGATACCTACTGCCAATAAAGCAAAAACATGTTGTGTTATATTTAGACAAAGCATTTAGACGAAAAACGAAGTACAAAAAAAAGAAAAATAAAACGGAAAATCCTCACATCTCTACCACCACCCTTATCAGATATCCTACCAGCATGGTTCGTAATAATATTTCTTTTGTTAATTGCTATTACGTAGCCTTTTCTCTACGAGAATAATTAATACCGGTTTTAAAGACTTTATTTGGTAAGTAAATTCATTTCTGAAGGCTCTGAGTGTACATAAACTGTCTTGTAGATGTAAAGTGAATGTTTAATACATCATCATCATCATCTCAGCCGATGGACGTCCACTGCTGGACATAGGCCTCCCCCAAGGATCACCATATCGACCGGTCCTGCGCTGCCCTCATCCAGCGGGTTCCCGCCGCCTTCACATGGTCGTCGGTCCACCGTGTGCGGGGCCTACCCACGCTGCGCTTTCCGGTACGCGGTCGCCACTCGAGAACTTTTCGGCCCCATCGGCCATCGGTTCTGCGAGCAATATGCCCCGCCCACTGCCACTTTAATTTAGCAATTCTTTAGGCTATGTCAGTTACCCTGGTTCTTCTGCGATCTCGCAGGGAAACTCCGAGCAGAGCATAGCATAGCAATGGAGAGGTCCATTGCCCTTTGGGTGACTTTCAGCCTTTTTATGATCACTCTAGGCGAGTGAACGACCACGACTCTGTTCCTGAATGTTTAATACGTAGGAGTCTATATCGGTAATTGACTAATTTAAGATAAGTGTTTAAGTTTTGCAAGATTTCATAGGTAAATTTTTTATCGGATCGTCCAGTTCGTCAGTCCCAGTCGGTCTCGGTCATAAATTCTTAAATTATGAACCAAAATATATAAATTATGTCTTAAGGTGAACGTGCACTTGACCGCGCCGTAAAAACCGCAAGTTCGTGTTTACCATTAAACATGTTTTAGATTATAGATCCCCAACAAAAGAAAATTTCAAGCTATTAATTTAATTAATTAATTAGAAAAAAAAAGTCATTGGAACTAAGCACGAGAAAAATCGCAGCAATAGCCCAGTCATTTTACGGTTTGAGCCGGGACTAATTAATAATTGTCTTTTTTTTCGGTATAATATTGAAGAGCCTATTTTAGCCTAGAAATTTACCAAAATAAAAAAAAATCACGTCAGCAACAGTTCCAATTTTAAAATTTAACAATTATCTCGGTCTGAAAACCTGATGGTAATTTTCTTTTTCACATATTTTAGGCTTTATACTATACCATCTAGCATACCATACATACTAAAAACATGGTGTGAATATTTTTGTCTAATTAGAAGGTTTTGAAAAATACATTCGTATTTTCTAATAAATACCTCATTATTTAAAATTCAGTGCCTATTTTATTTCTCAAAAATAACTTATATTGTTAAATCTAAGTCAAATGAGTGCATTAGTTCAATAATTTAAGCCTTCTGCGACACACAATTTTGATTTCTATGTTGCGTACCAATTTTTTTTTTAAATATATTTTAAGATAGTCTTTTTGTCACTAAATGGTGCCGGTTACAGTTTAAAGTTCCAATTAATAATTACTCCCTACCCCGCCTAACAAAACTGACTAACTAAAATGACTGGGCTACTAGCATAATAACACGTATCATTTTAATAGAGCTTGTAAAAAATTATGTTTTTCATATAAAAAAAAATGTTTATTATAACTGCCGTCCCTTTCCTCCCCAATCGAGAAAATTGATGACGTACTTTCTTAATAAACCGACATAAGGCATAATTAGCCGCGTTTGACCCACGTTTAGTATGCGACCCGCGGGTTGCTTACCCCTGACATCGCAAAAGTACTAGCGTAAGCTTCTGTGTACACAAAATTCAACCTTACCTCTACGGGGTAAGGAGTATTTTAGATCGCTAAGAAATTGTTACTTACGACAATTAGGTCAATAACCTTAATCAAAGATACGTAAATGTTGACTAGCGTGAGAAAACAAATTGAATCGTAATTCATTAGCGTTAAGGTCTAATTTGGTTTGTAGATTCAGTGTTTGGATATTTTCGCGTAGGGTCGCCCATTTTCTGTGAATTTCCTCCGTGTTAGATTTAATTTTCTTTTGCTCCTATTCAATGTATTATTGTTAGAGGGATCTCGGCAAAACTAATTGTTTACGAGCAAATTTAATTAAGAATCTGTTTTTAATTAAGATTTGTAATTATTTTCTGTTTTATATTTTAAAGGCGAAGTGGTCTCATCGTCATCATCAACTACAGAGAATACATTCGTAAGGGCGCCCGAGCGCGCTGCATACAAACAAAGTTTCGTCCTATTTTCAATATTAACCAATTAAAATTTAAATAAATACCATCTTAAATAATAATATATAATATTTTATGTTCTGAGGTTTCAGAATACCTCTGACTACCGGGGAATATAGTCGTGAGCATATATATATATATTGAACAACTTTCACTATGGAGCCAACTTCGAAATCGTGAAAATAAAATCAGTTGTTTCATACAAAACTGCAGTACCGACTCGACTCAAATGTATGGGACGCTGTTTTTTTTATATAATTCCGAAGATATTAAAGCTTTTAAAATTTTGTATGAAAAATTTCAAAGCTTTATTATCTTCGTAATTATTTTATAAATTGCAAATTTTATTTGTGACGCGGCATCTAGATTTTCTAAACTATTTTTCCATATATAAGGTCTAACAAAACTAGATGAAACTATTTTAAGGGGATGATCAGACCATCAAACTGAACAACTTTCTCTATGGGACCAATATTGATATCGCGAAAAAAAAATCAGCTGTTCCATACAAACGTACTCGACCTAAATATATGAGACGGCAGATTTATATTGTTTGTATTTTTTTTCGCGATTTCGATATTGGTCGAGAAAGTTGTTCAGTTTGATGGTCTGATCATCCCCTTAAAATAGTTTCACCTAATTTTGTTAGACCTTATAAACGCTTTTACTTATATTTATACCGTCTACGCGTATTGTGCGTCAAAGTTTTGTATAAAATTGACCCCTCTGCAACCACCTTAAGGGATATGGGATAGTACGTTATTTGGTTATAAGGGCTTGGTCAATGACCAAATAGCTACTGCGACCTAGATAGATCTATTGTAGCTGTCACCCTAGACCTAAAGGTCATTTCCTAGGCCCACGGACTTCATGAACCGTGTTATGCTTTTGGAGGGGAGGTCCCTGATGTCAGTAGGTGTTATTATGTATCCACCTAGATGGCGACTCCTGCTGTCAATGAGCACTTCGCATTCGCAGAGGAGATGTATGGGCGTTTCCTCTGCTTCACAGCAAAATCTGCAAGTGGGTGAGTCTACAAGCCCCATTCTGTGTAGGTGTTTGTTTAACTTGCAGTGTCCTGTTAAGGCTCGTACTAAGAGCCTTAAGTCATTGCGGTTTGAATTGATGGCTTCTGATTCTGAGGATGTCTGTTTGAAAAGCCGGTCACAAGTTCTTTCGCATGCCTCAGTCCTGGTGTATCCGACCAGAGCTTACGGCTTTGGTCCACGGCCCATTCCTTTAACACACGTCTAGAGGTATAGAGGATAGTACGTTTTAATAGTTATTAATTTAGCATAAAGGTCATGGAGCAATAGAATTCCGTAGTAAAGTTTTTAGGGTTCAACGATAAAGTTCCAGATGTGACAAACATTTTGGTCTCCCGCATACTAATATTATGACGGACATTAATTTTAATTACTTTTACTACTTGGTTTCATATAAGAGTAGAAAATAAATTTCCCGATTTCGAGTCATAGTTCTCATTGGAAATTACGTAGAAAACCTTATTTTTAAATTAAATTAAATTTTAATTAAAATACAAAATAAATACTTAATTTTTTTAAAGTTGGTATCAGTAGTCATATTTCTGATCACCCAAAAAGGGATTATGGTCGTGAGTTTATGTATGTATGCACCTAAGTATGTATAATTTTTAAATAGGTACTATTCGTAATAATTATATTGAAAAAAATGTTTCAGATCTATGTTTAAAAATCAAATCAAATATATTTTATTTTACACCAAAACATAAACAGTAAAATACGGAGATTTAAATACAAGAGGCACCAAATAAGGCGGTCTTATCGCTAAGAAGCGATTTCTTCCAGACAACCTTAGGGTAGAGGAAACGGTGAAAGAAGAAAGGTGGGCGGTGTTTCCAGAATAAATGATCAAGAATGAGCAGTTATCAGTAAATAATATACATACTCATATAAATATATATATATAAGGTCTAACAAAATTAGGTGAAACTATTTTAAGGGGATGATCAGACCATCAAACTGAACCACTTTCTCTATAAGGCCAATAACGAAATCGCGAAAAAAAAATCAGCTGTTCCATACAAACCTACTCGATCTAAATGTATGGGACAGCAGATTTTTTTTTGCGATTTCAATTTTAGTCCCATAGAGAAAGTTGTTCAGTTTGATGGTCTGATCATTCCCTTAAAATAGTTTCACCTAATTTTGTTAGACCTTATATACATAAATACCCGTACTACACAACAAAATACCATAGGAATAGATGTACCTAAGGAAAACAGATCGAGGGTCAGTTCAGTGATCAAGGAAATGAGACAAAAAAAAAAGAGAGAAAATCGATGAAAAAGTGTTCTAGATCTATGTTTTTATTGTTATCTCGAACAGAGAATAGCATTTTTATCTTCATCATCTCTCTCTCCCTCTCTTCCTGGCTTTTAATCCCATATAGTGGTGGGGTCAGCCTTCCGTATCTGCTCTCTCCACCTTGCGTCACCTGACGTCGTCTTCGGAGACATTGCACTTGATTATATCACTACGAACTGTGTTCATCCATCTAGGCTTCGGACGTCCTCTTGGTCATCATCATTGCACATAAAAAATGCCCACGATTTATAGTAGTATTTGGACTAGACAAATATTTTAGAAATCTATGCAATGTAATATGGAAAACATGAAATCAAGCGTAAGCTCAAGCTCATAGTAGTTTTGTAAATGCAACTGCATGTTGTAAGCAATACAAACATTGCACCAAAGATTGTACATTGATATTATTGAATACCTTTGACTATTTATTATAAGGACTAGCCTTGCAGTAGCATTTCCCCTCTGCCACGGTATAAGATTAATTAATCATGTGCATTTACATTAAATTTTATACCTTATCACTAAACGAGACAGCCTATAATTGCGAAACAATAATTTCGAACTTACAACGTTTGGGGTTCACGCGAGACTTTTTTTCATAATTTTTAACGTTCAAAATTACAATCTAAAGTTATGGGGAATAAAATCCAAAGTTGCGGATTTTGTGCTACCTCGCTCCCCGCAAAAAGTGGCATAAATGTTTGTTCGTAGAATTACACGCGTAACTAGTCCCTATGTAAGTAGTTAAAGTTGAATACAAATAAAAAATGCGTCGTGCGTCGGTGCGGAGAGGTGTGGACACCCAATTATGGGGGTCCGGGTTCGAATCCGCACGGACAACATGCCATGTACCAAAGAGTTTTTCTAACTTATGTACGTAATACCGACTGCTCTCAAACGGTGAAGGAAAACATCGTGATGAAACCTGCATACAGCATAGCATATGCTCACGACTATATTCCCCGAGGGGGTAGTCAGAGATATTCTGAAACTTCAGAACATCCACGTTTCACTAGTAGTACCGAAACTCGGTCCAGTGTGACGGGGAGTGAGCCCGTCGCCACTTGTAATGGACTGTAGGTACAATACATGCCTCGAAATTGAAGCATGCAGGTTTCCTCACGATGTTTTCCTTCACCGAAAAGCCAGTGGTGTTACAACCTGCATACACTGAAGAAAAGAAATTCGGATTTGTATGTGAAGTCTACCAATCCGCATTGGGCACGCGTGGTGGACTAATGCCCATACACCCTCCCTGAGGGTAGGCCTGTGCCCTGCAGTGGGACGTTTATAGGCTGTTGATGATGATGATGATGAAAAATAAAAAAACTGTTTACTTATTCCATTAATACCCTCCATTAGGTCCCAAACACACCTTTCCTCTCCTTAATTACGAATTAACACCAGGACATATCCGGCAAATTGTATTACAGAGATCTCAATTCCCTTAATCATTCCCTAAATGGAGGTGAGAAAAAATATTTGCTTTTATAGGTGTAAGCTATTCATAATTTGTTAATTGGATCATATTTTTGCACCAATGGCGATTATAATTTGCACTAAGTTAGATTTGGTAAATCTGATTGTTGTCTCGCTACGTGGTAGGTAAGATGAAACCCGAAGAAATGTGTTTCGTCGCTTTAAGTCGAAATAGTGCCTTCTTCAGTAGGGCAGCGGTATTTCACAACTTTCTTGTCGGCGTTGTGGTGTGGTTTTGGCAAGATAAGATGGCGTCGCCGTCACTTGGCCATGTTGCAGACGGGAACTAGACAAGACCTGACAACTTCAAACAGGTCCTGTCACGGTCGCCAGTTTTTATTAGATACAAAAGGAAAAATTTCTTCAGATTTATACAATGTTGTAATTTTTTTTATATGTACATAGGTTTTAGCACTGGTTTTATAACAGTTAAAGTTAAGTATGCGTTACGGTGCGCGGGAGCGAGCTGAATGACCGAGATGTCAAAGCTGTCCGTCCGGGGGTGTCATAGTGACATTTCCGTTTCCGCTCGGTAAAGGTGATTTCAATTTGGATACACGTCGCGTCGTGGACAGACAGGTTTTAATTAAGTTTGTTGCAGGTGGTATTAATGATGCAATTTGGGTAGATTATTTGCAAGATTGCCGCCACGGATTTTGAGCGATATTCTTGAGTTAATGGGCCTGCAGTACCTGGGTGTATATCTACCTAATAAGTCATAATATCTGAAGAAAATCTAATAAAGAAATCGCTTTTTAGCGATAAGACCGCTTTATTTGTACCATATTCAGTTTATGTTTCCTATTGTGCATTGTATTTGGTTTTGGTGTAAATAAAGTATATTTAATTCATTTCATTCAATATCTGACCAACAATTTTTTCTTCAAGATATGCTGCAGGTTTGTTCGTGAGGTTTTCCATCGCTTAAGAACCAGTAGCTACAAACCATTCTTAGTTCCTAAAAACTTATTACATACAACATAATAGGACAAAAACACCTGACCAATACGACCACCCGCTAAAAGACTTGCCAGCTTCCTCTTAAACCTTGTTTTCCATTGCATCCTGAAAAGGTTGGTCGATGTAGCAAAGTTGCTGTCAAAATGTGAAATAACAAGGTTTGTCCTACAGTTTGTTTCATGTCCACGGTTTCCCGGGATGTCCGCTGCGACATTAATAAAGGGCCAGATGTTGAGAGTCAGGGGCCGAATACTAATTAACGAAAGGAATAAACGAATTAATTTATTAATTACTCACCTTAAATATTTGTTTTTGCTGAACGTTTGTGATTATACCCTGTATTTCATTGACGTTCTATATTACAAAAAAATGGAAGTGCTATTTATTTTTTTCTTTTTTAGCTTGTTCTTTCTTATAAATAAATGAGCTTTAACCCGCGACTTCGTCGGCACAAATTATATACCTGGCCCTGCACCCGGACTTTCGTTTTTCGATATATCGAGACCGTTTCGGTCCGAACTTCATTGTAATAGAGTTGACATTGGAACAGAAACGTTCACGCAATTGCGATGTTCGAATCTCCGGGTAGAGGCCCAGATTTTAAGTCAGTACATAAGCTATCAAACAAAAAAATGTTTCATCAATATCGGTTCAGTAGTTTTTGCGTGATGCTCGTTCAAACAAACAAACAGACAGATAAAAAATCCAAAAATTGGTGATATGGAATCAGGGACACCTAAAAATCATATTGTAACTTTTTTTTGTTAACACTTCTGTTACAGTTTTATAATAGTTTAGATTAGTGTTCCATAAAGTTTATTTACAAAATAAATACGACTTAAATCTCAGTTTTAAGTCGTATGTTACTGTGACTTAAAACTGAGAATTTCGGTCTCCAAGTTTCAGGCAAGCCTAAAGTGGGGGATCATGGTTAAACTTATATAGTTAATGTTAAGCCCAATCAATGTGCATAAATTACTCATATTTATGTAATTATTTTTATGTAGGTAAATCCTAGTTATTATGCTTGTCGCTAACAAATCATTTTTCATTTTCATTTTTCTAAATAATGATTTTTTTTATACCTATGAAGTAGCATATGAGTAAATACAACACAGAGAAAAAGCTTTTAGGGGGAGCGCACAAATGTGGCGCGCTCGCTTATAGATTTTCCACTGCCCGAGCCAGTTTGTCCACGGGTGGCGTGTAGGTGAACGTGTCAGTGAAAGGTCACGCAAACACCGCCGCACCTTGTAGTAGTGGTCATATCGTAGCGCGATTGTATGAATCTTTGTCTCTTTTTCTACTGTCATTGAAAAAAAACGTAGTCTTTGAAATCAAATGACTCACATATATATTTTTTTTTATGTTTGATAGGTAAACACTCGACCCCAATCTCACCTGATGTTAAGTGACGATGAGGCCGAAGATATAGCACACATATGATGTGACGCACATATGTTTTGTTACGGTTCTAGGGAGTCTTCGAAATTTTTATCTTATATTCAAGAAGGTAGAAAAACTATATAAATAATAATATAAATAAAATTTTATTTCTCAACAAATTTTTACATACAAATAGACACAGATACACAGAAAATACAGGCATTTTTATACAAAACCATTTGAGGGAGAATGGAGCCTAACGTATGTAAACCTGTGAATTGTAAGTCTCCAGGCACGGCACTCGCAGCTTATTTAAGTAACAAAAGTTTGTAATAATAATCTGATTGATCCATGATGCAGTAAGGGGTTAGGAGAAATAAAGTATAAAAGTTATAACTAAAAACATTATGTTTTAAAAACAACAGATTGAGAGTAAATTAAGACTGAGATAATAAAATATTTTGATATACACAAGTTGATTGTGGTTTGACTGTGGTGTGTAAGTGTGGTGAGTGAGAGTAATGTATGAATGTCGGGCTGAATTTAGTGACCAATGCTAATCCGTTGGCTGAAGAGACACCTCCAACACAGCAATGTCATATCAGCCAACCGACCAACGCTGAAACAGCCAATCCGAACAAGGGAAAACAAGCTTTTGGGCATAATGTGGCTGCGAGCGATTCTATAATTGAATATTTTATTGAGCTTATGTTACAAGAAAGTCGTCCATGTAAAGCCTAGCCCCAATTCAACATACCATCAATTGTACAACCCTAATTGTTCCCTCCATTGTGTTGAACTCGAACCATATGAATTATTATCATCCAATAATTCCATTATTGGTTTTGGCTGTCACTGCTAGGGGTGTGTGTCTATTTCACTGTCACTTTTGACGTTATGTCAGGATCGATGGGTTTAGGTTGTTAAATTATGAAATACGGTGTATAATTTGTTTCCAATCCGTTTGAAAAGATATTTTATGGCGGTTGTAACTTAAGGCTTTACTATTATTTTATTCCCCAATGCAATACTCCACAAAGGTAAAGCTTTATACAATATTTTTGTTGTCCTATGGTACCCCGATGGTACAGAGGGCCCTCGTGAGACGCCGCCACCTCTCCCTGTCCTGCGCCTGGTGTTCTATGTCGCGCCAACTCAAACCGGCTGCTCGTAGCTCGGAGTCGACGGTGCGCCGCCACGTGTGTGCGGGTCGCCCCCGCCGCGCCGCCTGCTCCCACCAGGCTCCCACGTGAAGGCGACCAGCCTACCCACGCTACGCTACTGACATTTTCTGTTAATTTTATGTAATTTTAGATGTGTGGTGTTACGCTGAGCGATAGGTGTGATTAGAGATTTGTTAGAGATGGATAAAGAAGTTGTTGTGACAAGAATAGAGAAAAGTATGCTTCGTTATTTTGGGCATGCCGAAAGGATGAGTAACAGCAGATGTACGAAAGAGATAATATGTTAACGTAATGATCAAATCGGTTGCGTCCTACAAAAAGGGGAGATGCGGAGTACTCGAAACCGACTTGTATGAATAGAAAAGATGTATGGATGTGAATGAGGCAAAAGAATAACAATTTAACTCGAATGGTTTTATTTTTTTTATTTATTTCATATAAAGGATAATATAATAACAATATTGCTTCGTGTCATTAAACATTACAATGTTTATATTGACACTGCACACTCGTCTTAGGTTACGTAATATTAAAATTTAATATAGTTAGTGGTGATGTATACTTATTCTATAGTTAAACCATAATACATCGTACTTATTTAGTATTTCTACGAGACTAAATTCTAGGTAGGTAGGCACCCTAACTGGCTGTGTCGTCGTCAGTGTCCAGAGGTGATATTCTTAAATCGTCGATTCAAAATCATGATCGAATGATGCATAATCTCCATAGTAGTTTTAACATTATCTACTGCTGATCTGGTTCCGAAATTTGAACTTCAGTGAACCTAAACGTGTTTTCAAAGCGCTATAAAAACAATCTAGTCTAATGTTAAACACGTTCAAGCTACAAATTACCCGCTCGTGTATAATTTACCCCATTCTTTGGGTACGTAGCGTGATTTTATAGTTCTACTTAAAAATGAAATTTTATTAGAGAAAATTATGGAGGTTAAACACCGGTACACTGGTGGACATAATTATGTGTACAGATAATTTTTATGAGAGATAGACGCAGGATGCTATAATTATACAAGGTGTTACAAAAATAAAAATAAAAATATAAAACTTTTAAAGGGGTTGCTTAGACTTTAGACCTTCAGACATTTTTTTTATAAAAAAATTCAGCTCGTCCATACAAAACTGCAAACCTACTTGAGTCAAATGTATGGGATTGCCAGCAGATTTTTTTTTGCGATTTCGATGTTGGGCCCATAGAGAAAGTTCTTCAGTTCCATGGTATGTACATCCCTTTAAAAAAGTGTGAGCATATTAAGAAGAACCCCATAATAGTCTGGGTCATTGTTTCTGTTACTATCATGCAACTTCTAAACAAATACCGATTCAGGGCCTCTACCCGGACTTTCGTTTTTCGATATATCGTTTCGGTCCGAACTTCATTATAATAGAGTTGACATTGGAGAGAAAACGTTCACGCAATTGTGAAGTTCGAATGTCCGGGTAGAGGCCCTGGTTTTTAATATTTGGTTGAGACGGTTCATAACTATAAAAAAATAAATTCTACGCCGACCAAGTCCCTGAAAAAAAGCTAGTAACATTATAAATTTTATGCAGACAAAGTTGCCTGCAAAACTAAGTATGCTGCTAAAACAAAAGTATTATAATTAAAAAGCAAAACGAAAAGCCAAAACAAAAACGGCGAAACCTTTAAAAGTGAGCAATTTTCATTGAAAAATAACACGGTGACGTAGTTTCCGGTATACTCGTTTTATAAGAGATTTTTTTTCCTTGTATTTTTAACGGTCTTTGCTTCCAGCAAGCTTTGTTCCCCACTTCCATTAAAATGAGTATAAACATACACAATCTTTGTGTTGGTCGGTAGTTGACTATCCGTTTTACTGAGAGTTTCTCAAAGAATGCCGTGTGGCTTTTGGCTTGGAATAGATCAGTATTCTTAGTTGTTCTGTACATGGTGTAAACAGAAATGCGTTAAATACTTATTACTTAAGGGGGTGTTTAGACCATCTAACTGAACAACATTCACTACGGGATCGCTTGCTGTTTCATACATTTATGTCAAGTCATCATTGACGTTTTCTAGGAAAGAAAATTATTATTCTTTGCTATTTCAATGTTGGTTCCTTTATAGAGAATTGTTGATGTTCTGAAGCACCCCTTAAGTATGTAATGCATTTAAGTTTGCACCCTGTATTTTGCTGTGGTTTCAAGCATGCCCTGGATACGAAGATTGTATGACATAGCTGATTCCTTTGACCTTCACAAGTTGCCAATGCAAAAAAATTGCTGCTTCATAGAAAACGTGTAATAGCAAATTTTTATCACATTTCAATTGTCCCACGTGGGTTAAGTAACAGAAGATTGTCTTTACATTGAAGATATTAACAAAAAAAAATTACTATATGGTTTTTAGGTGTCCCTGATTCCATATCAATAATTTTTGGATTTTTTGTCTGTCTGTTTGCTTGTTTGTTTGTTTGTTTGAACGAGCATCACGCAAAAACTACTGAGCCGATTTTGATGAAACTATATTTGTTTGATAGCTAATGATCTGAATTAAAATCTGGTATATAATTTGTGCGGACAAAGTCGCGGGTCAAAGCTCGTTATTTATAAATGTTCAACTATTTTCTGTGTTTTTGGTTTATCTCTAACAGCAACAATAGGAAAACAATTCAGAACGTGTGAGTTTCTAAACAGCTAAGATAAACCGCATATTGCAGCAATTTACATGCCATTATTGATTCTAAAACAAAAGCCGTCTACCAAAATACCGGTACAGATTCTAAACTAAAATCTGCTAAACAATGGCGGCTACTAAAACGGCAATTACCGTGATCAGTTTCTGTATTGCGATCCGGTATTAAACCTCCTTTGACGATCAGACGTGCACGGGTCCGAGACAATGCAATTTTGCCGGATATACGACCGGTATGTGCTTGCGTATACTTACGATTGCAATGCAGTGTACGTGATATTTTGTTTGGTTTGCTTTGGAAAATATTGAGAATATTGAGTTTCATTTTCCGAGTTTGGATATTAGGAAATGAGTCTTAGTTTTACATGAGTACAGTTTTTTTTTTTAAATTGAAACAAAAGTAAACTATAATAAAATAAATGATTATGCAAAAATGTGTTATTAATTTTACATGAGGACAGATCAAGGGTTTACAATGATAAAGGATACCAATCCTCCTTACAAGCAAAATAACCCGAAAATTGGCCATGGCAGTTGGGAATGTTTAACCTTCTTTCGTCCGTCGATGTTTCAAGCTTTAGGTTTGTCCCTTTCTTTCAGAACAAATCATCATCATCATCAGCCTATAAACGTCCCACTGCAGAGCACAGGCCTACCCTCAGGGAGGGTGTATGGGCATTAGTCCACGCGTGCCCAATGCGGATTAGTAGACTTCTCATACACATCAGAATTTCGTCTTCTTCTGCGTATGCAGGTTTCTTCACGATGCTTTCCTTCACCGTATGAGAGCAGTCGGTATTACGTACATAAGTTCAATAAGCACTTATGTAAGTAATACCGTACGTTTACTCCGTGTGGTGTCGGCTAAGAATAGCACCATCCCATTTCCTCCCGTGGTGGGTGTCGTAAAAGGCGACTAAGGGATCTACCGGAGGATGGGCAGCAGCATCCTCTGAATACACACATTCAATCCAACTGCGATCGCCAACCCGCCTGCCAAGCGTGGCGATTATGGCAAATCCCCCGTTTTTGGGGAGGCCCATGTCCAGCAGTGGACGTCTATCGGCTGATATGATGATGATTTTTTTTTTGAGCGATGGTAGCCCATACGGAAGAGAGCTAGCGCCTAAATCCTGAGGCCGCGGTTCGGTTCCTGGCCTGTACCACTAAGTTCTTCGGAATTTATGTACGGTTGTATTTATTATTTACTAGCTCGGCTGTGAAGGAAAACATCGTGAGGAAACCTGCATTCCCGAGGATGAAAAGAAAATACAATAAGTTCAGAGGTTTGCGTAAAATACGGGTGAGCTTGGGGCAAACACAAAGGACCATCGCTGGTCTCAGTGTTACAACGACCCTTGCTTGCAATAGTCCAACCACAAATAATCAATAATCGTACATTTTTTGGTGTGGTATTGCTATGCTATACATATCGTATCTTACGATTACGGCCGTATCTTTTTCGGGGTTATTAAGAACATTGCAACAACTGCCAACTTTCGTTTCCAACACCCGTAGAAATAAAAGTTCGTGAAACAAAATACTTCGGTTTGAAGTATTAAACCCGAGCCTCTCGATAGCAAGACAGCTACCAAAATTGAGCTGTCATCTAACGAGATAAGTAAAGTATAATGAAATTCAAAACTTTTCCCTTTTGAGCGGGTCTTCGTAAAACCGCACTGTATCCTTTGAAGTGGCCTACAGTGTAACGAAGTGAGTTAACTTAGTTCAAAGTGAGATTAGGTTTAGGTTTTTGGCGTAAAGATTAGTTACAATTTCTTTATTGTGTAGAGTCTTTATACATGGTGTAAATAACGCCCGTGTAATATTCAAAGGGATGGTTTTTTAAATTGTTTGTTTGCTATATTTTCCTTCACCATGGCGGGCAAAGACTTTTTAAACGATTTTATTATGGAGAACAGCTTTTATGAAATAATTTTAATTGTGCATCGGAAGCATTGGCTTGAGTTGAGCAAGGGGAGGGTGTTTCAGGAATTTGTTGGCATGGGTTTTGGTAAGTAAATACGTAAACAATATATTTTTTTTTTGGTATGGTATGGTTAGTTGTTACAACTTTCGCTATGGAGCCAACATTTTAATATTACAAGGTCTTTTGTTACACCTTGGGTACAATCACCCCTTATAGTAATGCAACTTAACCAGATCTTAAGTCAGATTACAATCTATCAAACAAAACAAGTTTCATCAAAATCGGTTCAGTAGTTTTTGCATGATGCTCAAACAAACAAACATACAAACAAACAAACAAACAGATTTGTAATCAGGGCCACCTTAAAACCATTATCGTAACTTTTTTTGTTATTATCTTCAAAGTACAGACACACTTCTGTTGTTGTTTTATAATAGGTACGATTCAGATTTACCGGCTTTAGGCAAAGTTTTTACTGAAATTCCAAAAGCCTCGTACTTTCCTACCTATAAATAGGTAACATTAAATAACAGCATGCAAAATGGGTAAGAATTTTGACACTCTTTGAGGTTCTACGAGATACAAGAATTTTTGGAATTTGAGATGCGATAAAAACCTTCAACCAAAATTATTTGGTCGAATATAAAAACACGATAATTTTGTTGTCAATCTGGCATAATTCTTAAGTATGGATCTGGCAACACTGATTTTCTAGAACTAAAACTAATACAATTCCAAGCATGATTTGTATACACATTTTGTATACAAATATAACCAAACAGAATTACAATCGACTTAATTGTAACTTGTCAATCCAATTTAACTGACACGCCTCGAGATAGGGATTGGTGTCAGTTAGGCTAATCCATTCTTCGACTAGACTGTCTGGCTTTAGGCAATACTAGCTTTTGCCCGCGATTTCAGATGCATGGACATCGATTTTCCCATTTAAAGTACCTACCATAATCCTAGTAATATTTTAAGGAGGTGGTTTTGTTAGACCATCAAACAGAATTTTCTCCAAGGACGCAAATTCGAAAAGGTAAAATAAAATTCTGTTTCATATAAACTGCAATACCGACTCCACTCAAATACAGGGTGTCAGGGTAAACAGTTCAATTACTTTAAGAGGTGATTGTACCCATGATACTGACGAACTTTCCAACTGGGAAACCACCAATAGGAAATTAGCAAAAAATATCTACTTTTCATACAAATGTTTGGTCATAGGTGATTGCATTTAGTATAGAGATTGCAACATTGTTTTGAAAATTTCCTCTGTTTCTGAGGGAAAATTGGTCAGTAGGTATAATGGGTAAAATCACCCCTTAAGGCGGTTGCAGAGGGGTCAATTTTATACAAAATTTTGACGCACAATACGCGTAGACAGTATTACTATAAGTAACTTTGTATATAATTATGGAAAAATAGTTTAGAAAATCTAGATGCCGCGTCACAAATAACATTTGCAATTTATAAAATAATTACGAAGATATAAAGCTTTGAAATTTTGCATACAAAATTTAACTACTTTTTCCATATATAAAATATTACTTTTATTAATTCCGTCTACGCGTATTGTGCGTCAAGCTTTTGTATGGACTGAAACCACCTTAAAGTAATGCAATTACTTACTCTAACACCCTATGGGTATATGTGTATAGTGAAAGTTGTTTAGCTTGATGGTCTCAACCACGTTTTTAAAATATTACGAGGAAATTTTGTTACACCCTGTATATAAAGGTCAAAAACTAGAAAAAACTAAATGAATCGACAGCGTTACTCTTGTCACGAGGCTTGTCGAGAATGGCCGAGTGACAAATGCAAGGGTCAACCAGTTGACAGCCCGCGGGCGTGTGGCCTAAAAGAAAAATGGCGGATACAAAATGGCGGCTGGACGTGCGGCGAATTTATTTTTTTAGCCGAAAAGCCTGTTAGTTTTTGGCTTAAAATTGGAGGAAGCTTGTAAATTGATACTTGATTAAAAGTTAAAACTACAACATTTTCAACTAGACCGTTATGTTTTTTTAAAACGAATTTAGTATTTGTCATCACTGGCAACACACACTGATCGAAGACTTTCGTTTTCGTTTAATTTTATAGGTACCTAATCTTTAAAAATAATAAATTAAATTTTAGAAAATATATTAGTTGGCTTCAGTAGAACTCCAATCTCAATCGTATTCCAATCCAGCTGTAAGACACTCGAAATAAATTGAAGCCAGAATTTATCGTAATAAATTCCATATTAAATTCAATGAAGGCCCAACACCGAGGTGAAATGAATTCTACACACAATCACTTAATTTATTCTGTAAAACAGACACGCACGCTTTGGCAATTCCATAGTGTAAGAAAAAACAGTAGCACAGTAGTACTACACTGGCCATCAAAACTTAGTACCACACTTTTAAAATTGCGATAACCTTTAAAGTGCACAAGATGTATTTTCGAAACAAAAACAATGATTTTTTTTTATTTCGTTTATATAAAAATTTCATAGTCGATTATCTTATTTAAAGGAATGCCTGAAAAACACTCCTTTTCAAATGGCCGTCTTACTAAAGTGTGGGAGTCACGTTGCAGGTTCAGACCCGAGCACTCGTCTCGCGTGGATTTCGCGCGTCGCGTTTTTGCCTGCCGAGGCTCCGAAATCCTCAATCTCTTCTTGTTCTTGACAAAAAACAATCCCTGAGATTGGGATAGATTTTCCCATAAACACTTGACACTGGTGAAAATGCAGTGCTAACGCACTAGCAAGAGTCCGTTATTTATAAATAAATAAAAAACTAGTGTGATACTTAGTTTTGCAGGCCAGTGTAGTTTTAGGTCAATGTATAATTATGTATAGAACAGACAACGCTAACAAAATCTGTGCATCACGATCAGCAGTGCGATAAGTTAGGTTGAGCCAATTAGCTTAAACAAGTGTTACAAAGAATTAAGTCTGGGTGTCGCCTCTAGTAGGAACTTCAATGCTTTAGGTACTACGTAACAGATATATCACTTCCTTAGAAAACGATAAATTTCTAAACTTCATAAACTACCAGAGACAGTACATGCAAAAATGTATCTAAAAAGCTTGACTCAGCATTTTTAATACTTGATACAGCGCGCGGCCTATGCGACTTCGACCTGCGCGAGTCGCAGAAAGAAAGCAAGCGCTTCGCTTACGATGCGTCACAGAGTAGGTACTTATCTTGGTATCAACATGACGGAGGTCTGACTGTATGTGAAGAAAGATATACAACAAATAGGACGTAAGAAAACTCCCTAGTAATACTTAAGGGGTGCTTCAGAACCTAGTTCAGATCATGAAATTGAACAACTTTCACTAAAAATCAGCTCGACTCGGGCAAAAATTTATGGGACAGCCATGGAACATCTGTTTATTTTTATTTTTTCTCGATGTTGGCTCCATGGTGAAAGTTGTTCAGTGTAATTGTCTAAACCACCCCTTTAAGTATTACTAGGGTGTTTTATTACAATCTGTATGTAAAAATAAATAGAAAGCGCTTGTCACTTAGTTACTTCTAGCCCAGTCATTTTACGGAGTTTTGTTAGGCGGGGTAGGGAGTAATTATTAATTGGATTTTTAAACCGTAACCGGCACCATTTACTGACAAAAAGACTATCTTAAAACATATTAAAAAAATAATTCGCTACGCAACATAGAAATCAAAATTGTGTGTCCCAGAAGGCCTTTAACTTAATAATATCAATACCAATACACTCATTTGACTCAGATTTAACAATATAAATTATTTTTGAGCAATAAAATAGGCATATAAATTTTAAAAATGAGGTATTTATTAGAAATTACGAATGTATTTTTCAAAACCTTCTAGGTAGACAAAAATATTTACACCATGTTTAAAGTATGTATAATGGTAAAGCCTTAAATATGTGCAAAAAAAAATTTTCCTTCAGGTTTTTTAAAACGAGATAATAGCAAAATTTTAAAATTGGAACTGGTGCTGAAGTGATTTTTTTTTATTTTGGTTCATTTCTAGGCTCAAATTGGCTCTTCAATATTATACCGAAAAAAAAAAACAATTATTAATTAGTCCTGGCTCAATCCGTAAAATGACTGGACTATTCGCCGAAAACCGAAGTGAAGTAACGCCTGGTAAGGTACTTTGATGGTTTTACTGGCATTACATCTTGAACGCATCCGTGTTGGTTCAATGTACTGCGTTCATTTAACTTTGAATACTAGGGAATTAGGGATATTTCATTCATCTCAACTTAACCTACCGTTATAACTTACACTATGTAAACTTTTAATCACATTCAAGTATTAGCGTCGTTCATATCCTTAACGACATAGCGTGATGATACAATTAGTCTTCTTCAGACGTAGAGTACTCTTGAATAACAGAGTACAATGAGATACATTCAGAGGCAATTAGATTTCTAGATTAATTTACTCATAAGAAGATTTCACACTTTTGTTCCTTTCATTATTGTCGTTTTGGATGTTTTCAGTGGGTTCGTGGGTTAGTTTTGCCCGAGGTAGCCGGAATGGCATGCAAGGTGTTGCAAATTTCTGTAACGCGTGTTGTAGCGTCCGCATGTGGGGCATCGTTTTCATTGATAAATACCGCCCGCCTGCGGGTTTAGGGAGATTATATTACGCATGGTATAGACCCCGCGTGCGGGTGTGAGATATTTCTGTAAAAAAAATCGAAAACGATGCCCCGCATGCGAGTTCTAATTCTAAGGCACGCGGCCTTAGAACTCGCATGCGGGGCATCGTTTTCGTTTTTGTTTTTTAATTTATTTATTTCTGTTTTATTTCATTATTTATCCGCCAAACTGCAGAGCCGTTTGTTTGTAGTCAATTTCAGTTCTCACTCGGGTACGATAAAATATTTATATTTACTTATGTATATTTTTATTGTTATTCTATCGAATGCTGGGTGTGGCAGATTTCTGTATCGCATGCCATAGAACCCGCATGCGGTGAACAGTTTTTATTGCATGATACCGCCCGCATGCGGGGCGCAGTAGATTTCTGTGTCGCATGTCATAGAGCCCGCATGCGGGGAATATTTTCATTGGTCGAGATCGTATGCAAGTCCCATTCGCAGTTCGTCCTGCGCAAATACAGGGTGTAACCTGAAATGCATTTCATACTATATAGGGGGTGCTTTAGACCAACAAACTCAACATCTTACACTCTATAAAAATGGAAAAAGTAAAAACAAAGTTAAAAAAAAATTATGGGTCAGTTTTTTGTACCATTGTGAAAGCTGTTCAGATTGGGGAACGGCATGTGGGAAGGGATTTGACTGATTTCCTTTAATTTGTATTGAAGCTTTATGGAAAACAAAGCGCTGCGTGGGAACAGACTCATAATGTTGAATTCCCGCCTACCTTAAGGCGTCTTTATTAGTTTCATTCAGTATAAAAACTTAATTAAAACACAAAAGGACGCTCTAATAATGACTTGAAAAGGAGCCCATTAAGGCCTTCTCCTAATTTTCTAAATAATTAAATTAAACGTGTCAACCTATTTGACGTTACTCCGCGCCGAAGAAAAAAATTGAATTTCCGCAAAATTAATTTTAAATCGCCCCCAAATTGATACAGAGGACCCTTAACATTGTGCCTATCACAACGAACTGTAATTTAGAAAATTATTTCTGTTGCTTTTTAATCTTATTCAGGGTGTAACACAACGATATTCTACAGGCCGCAATTGATATCATTAGCATCCTTTTAAACTAAGAGTCTACCCATTAAACTGAACAACTTTCACTATGGGAGCAAACCGATCGGAACAAAAAAATAATTAGAAGGCTGTTCCATACTAAACTGCAATGCCAACGAGACTCAAATGTAGGCAACAGCTGATTTTTTTTGCTTTAGTCGGTTTGCTCCCATAGTTGTTGTTCAGTTTGAGTCTGAAAAAACTCTGTCACCAGGGCTCTGCCCACATGATAAGAAGAAGACATTAGCATCCTTTTAAACTAAGAGTCTACCCATCAAACTGAATAACTTTTACTACGGGAGCAAACTGATCGGAGCAAAAAAAAATCTGCTGTGGCATACATTTGAGTCGCGAACTCGCGCGTCGAGATTGCAGTTTAGTATGGAACAGCAGATTTTTTATTTACTACGATCAGTTTGCTCCCATAGTAAAAGTTGTTCAGTTTGATGGATAGACTCTTAGTTTAAAAGGATGCTAAGGATATCAATCACCCTGTATATGGGACTCACCATGTCGCGTCGTACAATAACAGAACCAAAAAAATGGCACATGTCCAAGGGGGACGCTTCGGACCTTCGCTTCTACGCGTAGCTCGGTTAAAAGGGATGGTTCAGAGTTCAGACCATCAGCGCCAACATCGAAATTCGCAAAAAGTTATTTACGAACCCTTATAAGATAACAGTTGATGTTTTTTGTCATTTTATTCATTGGCCTTTTTTATGTGAAAAAAATATTTTTCGCCATTTCGTTGATGGCTCCATAGTAAAAGTTGCTTAGCTTGTTGGTCTGAATCACCCTCTTTAGGTATACTCTAACAATTATAAACATTCTAAAACTAAAATCCAAATAAACTACACTGAAAATTTATTTTTGCTAAATGTAAGCCACATTTTGTAAAAATAATATTAGTAAAAAAATAAAAAATAAACGATATTTTGTGTCATAATTTTTTTGAGTGTTAAAAAATAATTTTTAGTAATATTTAAAAAAATGTCGCTCCTGGCCATACCTGGATCAAAGGTGCTCATTATGCTGGCAGCGGGGTAGTTTTTAGCCATTTATTTGCCATAACCATTAAAAATATGAAACTGGTTATAATAATTCAAACTTTACCTGTTTTTAATTTTTTTTGTAATATCTTCTCCCCATCTATTGGGAAAGGCAAAGGCAGAGCCATGCAGCCATCGTCTTATTTCGATTTCATGTAAAGTTTTACCTCGCTAGACAGATTCCTGTCTAGACGTCAGTTCTAGAGTAAATCTCGTGATAATGTGAAAATACTCGAGATGCATTTCCCGGACATCTAGCATACTATGGGACGGAGGAAAATTTGTATTTTCACGCTTTAGCGGTAGTTTTGTGCTTTACTTACTATTACTTTGATATTTCTACGTACTGTTATCTTCTCCGGCGAGGCAATACATCTACTAGATGGGTATTTAATTAAACTATCCGTTTGAAGGACCAATAACCAAGGATGACTCCTAATTAATGTGAATAAATCAATTCTGATTAAAATTCCACACTGAACAAAATATCTAGTATTATTTTAGCGGACTTTACAAGAAAATGAGTATTTATAATTCGAATTCTGGTATATTTTAACTAAAATCTACTTATAACAACAAATTGTTAATTAAAGTTTGCTAAATATGAAAAAAGTCACATATCTCGGAGGCAGTGTGTTATTCTTTTTACCCGACTGACGAATAAATGGAAGCGACTGGCTGACCAAAACCGAGGATAGAGTTATATTTATGTATCGGTCGGCGTTTTCAGACATTTCTTGTAGATTATGCTTTTTACAATACTGGGGTGCGATTTTTAAAACCGATATATTCATATCCGCAGCAGCAGCAAAAAGGCATTTGACTTTCAAAAATCATACTTCTTTTTTTTTATAGCTTTGACATTTTCAGGGAAACGGTAATAAAATCACTCAGTATAAAGATTATAGGGTGTAATGCTCAAAGAGATAAAAGTACCCATCAATATGAACAACTTTATCATCAACTTTATCAGAGAGCAACAGATCTTTTTTGAGTTGTCACAGTTCGCCCCGTAGTAATATTTCAACAAATCTAGACCAATTGATAAATGGCCTTACCCTGGTGCCTTGGGATAAGGGTCGGTCTCTTTTATGGGACGCCACCTGCGTGAGCACGTTTGCACCATCTCACTTGCCGGGCACCATGAGGGTGGCTGGAGAAGCGACAAAAACCGCTGCTCAGAAAAAGCACACGAAATACCAAGATCTAGAAGGTTCGCATTTGTTTGTGCCTCTTGCGGTAGAAACGGCGGGTACTTGGCCTGCCGAAGCCAAAGTGTTTGCCAGGGCCTTGGGCCGCACGATGAGAGAGAGGGGCTTGGACCCCCGCTCCGGGTCTTTTTTCGTCCAACGTATCTCATTGGCCGTCCAATGCGGCAATGCTGCGAGCATAATGGGTACGTTTGGCTCGACCCGGGGTGGGCTACTGGACAGTTGTCAGGTTTGGTCGCTTTGTTTGTTCTTTTAGTAGTTTTAGGATACTGTGTACATTTCTTTCTAATTGTGATTGTACTATTTATGTAAGTTCAATTCTGCTCTAATCAAAATTTGTAAAATATCAATCTCTTTATTTTAAATCAAGTCTCGTGTTTCTATTATTCACCGTTTAGTAGTTCCAAGCGTTTATCGATAATGACGGAGGCTACTTTGGCTTGTTTTTCTATCGAGAAAATGTGTCTTAATCGTGTATTGATAAATTATAATGATTAGAGAAACACAGTATCATATAACAATTATGAAAACGTTATCGATCTTGTATCGATGTAATCGAAAACTTAGACAATAGCTCTACAGAACGCTTCGGTGTAATAGTCAGCCACATTAATTTGTAATTCGAACTTCGTTTGAGGTTAGAGAGGTCTTTATTTGGGTACGGACCTACATTAAGAGGGGCAATCAAAATGCCCTTTTCATGCTAAAATGGTACGGCACTTGTGATAGAAATAATTGGGCCCAGTTTGTGGTGTCTCCCTTTTTTAAATTCGGACATGTGACAGCTCTTGACTTTTGCCGGGAAAAGTTTTTAGATAATTAAAAATTTAAGGTCTTTTTAATTAGAGGAAGTGGCGTTAGGGTGCGTCCACACCGGCGACTGTGAAAAGCACAGCTAGCATGCCACCAACGACAATGCGATTAAACGAGAAAAACGTCAGGCGCGCTCTTTCTAATAGACGTAAAATAATAAGGATGGAGGCACATCTCAATTTTTAACCTTTTTTGTCGGGGGCAGCATGCGTGGCCTACAGCACGCTTTCTTTACGTAATGCAATCTGTAGCTTAATGTCTGTAAGGTCCTAGGTTCACAATGAGTCGACGCTGTAGCTACAGTAATTTGTTGTTTTTTGGAATTTCGTACAGCGTACAGTAGGCATTGACATTATTATAGCGCGTTCTATTAGCCTTATAGGTCTTAAGTAAAAGCCAAGTAAGATTCCACGCTCATGTCAATGTATTTACGATAGGTAAAGAATTTAACAGGGCAAAAGTTTTTTTTGTTTTACTAAAAATCCAGTCCCAAAATGAAGAAGAATGAATGAATGATGAATGCCCTAGACCAGAATGAAATAAACGGCGTCGTGTGCATGCGGACAAAAGCAAAGGGGAGATTGTACATCACTCAACCATGATTTTGAATCTTACGATTAAAAATTGCTCTTCTGCCCGTGTTCAGCGAACTCACAAATGTGGATGTACCCTTAGAAAAATTTTAAAGATCTTTAATTAATTAGGTGCCTATTAAACTCGGTAATAAAAAGGAAATTATTAATTAAAACCTTTTAACTTTTCAGATTAATTCTTCAATGCAGAATGAAAACTGAATGTAAGTCAATTTCCATTTACATACATTAATGACATAATTAAGCATAGCATATGCTCACGACTATATTCCCCGAGGGAGTAGTCAGAGATATTCTGAAACTTCAGAACTTCCACGTTTCACTAGTAGTACCGAAACTCTGTCCAGTGTGACGGGGAGTGAGCCCGTCACCACTTGTAATGGACAGTAGGTACAATACATGCCTCGAAATTGAAGCATGCAGGTTTCCTCACGATGTTTTCCGGCACCGAAAAACATAATACTTATGACATAACTGGACAAAAAAATTTGAAACACGGTTTCCTATTTTTGCCACTAAATACCCTACGAGGGTACCCTGTATCTACACTTCCAGATATTCCAGGAAAAGTGCCAATTTCATAAACATGACAATTATAATTTACAATGGCAATCCAGGGTATATTGCTGGTTACTTATGGCTTTTAAACAACATGTGTTACATAGACCTCTGGGCGCTTGGTTCGTAGACAGTCTTAGATAGAGAAAGTCCCAGTCATTTTACGGTTTGAGCCGGGACTAATTAATAATTGATATTTTTTTCGGTATAGTATTTAAGAGCCAATTTGAGCTTCGAAATGTACCAAAATTAAAAAAAAATCCTGTCAGCAACAGTACCAAATTAAAAATTTTCCTATAATCTCGTTATAAATAACCTGATGGTTATTTTTTTTGCATATATTAAAGTCATTACCATTATACATACCTCAAACATGGTGTAAATATTTTTGTCTACTTACCTCCTCATTTTTTAAATTTTGATGCCTATTTTATTGCTCTAAAATTATTAATATTGTTAAATCTAAGTCAAATGAGTGCATTGGTATTAATATTATTAATTTAAAAGCCTTCTGGGACTTACAATTTTGATTTCTATGTTGCGTAGTGATTTTTTTTATATGTTTTCAGATAGTCTTTTGCCACTAAATGGTGCCGGTTACAGTTTAAAAGTCCAATTAATAATTACTTCCCACCTCTCCTAACAAAACTCCGTAAAATTACTGGGCTGTGTAATACCTAAGCTAAAAAAATCCCCTAGGTCTACGTTTTTAATAGATTTTTGTGTCGTAAGTATATGTTTAGATTATACTTTAGTGTATGAATACGAAAACATCATAATAGAGCGCGCATGCCTTTGATACCGAGCGTTATGTAAGAGTGAAAATTTTTCATGGAGTTTTAATTACGCTATTCTAGAATTTTCTTTAAAATTTCCATGATAGACAGACGTTTATGCGAAAATAGGCAGGATGAAATTGATATCATTAGCATCCTTTTAAACTAAGAGTCTACCCATCAAAATAAACAATTTTTACAATGGGAGCAAACCAATCGGAGCAAAAAAAAATCGGTTTGCTCCCATAGTAAAAACTGTTCAGTTTGATGGGTAGACTCTTAGTTTAAAAGGATGCTAATGATATCAATTTCACCCTGTAGATGGTAGAATATTATTGCTCTTGAATATTCTCGCTGACACAATCAAGGCACGTTTTATTTTGATGCAAATTGAACGAGAAATAGACACATTTTGTTGTTTACAATCGATTAAGCGCACTGTATAGCTTACTTATACCCAGTGAACGCAAATTATCTGTATTTGTGTTCACTGCATATACCATACTCTAAGGTTGTAGTTATCGCATCATATTATGTTCTCGGGCTGACGTAACCTCAGGGTTAAAAGCTCCAAAAAAAAAGCAAAAGAATTAAAAAATATATATATATTATGTTCTCAGATCCAGTCCCATTCACTACACTATTCACATCAAACGACGCTGTAACTTCCTCTATAATAAAGTTCCCTGGAGTGCCAACCTGTGACGTATTCATTAAAAATTCACCGTTCAGCTAATGAAACCTGGGACCCTGAAATATTGAACAGATACGGTACCCTGTCGCTTAGTAGGAAGTTGTAGGGTTGTCATCAATGTGTTGGTTCGGATATGGATTTCAGATCTTACTTTAACTCGGTGTAAACATAAGTGGACTCAAAACCTTAACCCCTTTAGATACCAGTCACAATACAAATAAACAATTGGTTTTTGGAACAGATGTTCCGCTGGGATGTGACTAGTCAAAATGATTTCTATGGAATAGAAAACGAAACGACACTTTGACTGCGAGATCGAATCAGAAATGAAGAGATCCGCAGAAGAACCAGAGTAACTGACATAGCCCAAAGAATTGCTAAGCTAAAGTGGCATTGAGCGGGGCACATTGCTCGCAAAACCGATGGCCGATGGGGCCGAAAAGTTCTCGAGTGGCGACCGCGTACGGGAAACCGCAACGTGGGTAGGCCAACACGGTGGACCGACGACCTGGAGAAGGCGGCGGGAACCCGTTGAATGAGGGCAGCGCAGGACCGGTCGTTATGGCGATCCTTGGGGGAGGCCTATGTCGAGCAGTGGAGGTCCATCGGCTGAGATGATGATGATGACTTTGATATTTAACTTTTAGGGTTTTGGATCAGATTAGTCATGGCTTAAGAAAACGAGGCATGAGATCTGCCCAGATTGATTGATTGCTTTAGATTTTTAACTTTTATTTACAAACTAGAAAACCTACAAACCTAAACTGTTTTGTAAACATTTTCTTTGTCTAATCTCATAAAATATCAATCTAAATAGTATTCACGTATCAATATACCTAGGTTTTAGATTTAGGTTTTGCCAATGACATTTTATACAAGGAGGACTTCGCATCAGTGCGCTATTAACGGGACCACTAAGTTATGCCCAGTTGTTTTACATTACTGCTTTGTAAAAGAATACATATGAAAGATTTGAAAGGACTGCTATATCAGCGGCAATGTATGACAGCTGGGCATAACTGATGCATACAAAGGTGACATTAGAGACACGTGCCATGTTTAGGCTTTGTTATTGTATGACATGATGACTCTATATGATTATAAAAACTCATTGGATTTTGCTTTAATATACTGACATCTTTTATACAATACACGAGAAAGTTTGAGCACAGTGATAATAGAGCGTGGGTTATAAAAAAAATTACTTGTTAAAGCATAGCTCCCTACCGTGTGGCTCTGGCGGGGCGTTCTGTTCTAGAAGACAGACAGAATATAATATTTTATAAAAATATTTTAATATCCATTACACATATGGATATTTCGGATTCGGATCCAACACGAAAGTATCCATCTATCAATCACATCCCTAGTAGAGTATCTAAATTAGTAAAGTGATGTGAGCAAAAGTTGGTTTTCGTAAGTTATAATTGAATGTGATTAGTAAATTTCAAGTTTTGTTGGAACATGTTAATTGATACCTTTTACTTGACTAGGTGAAGTTAGAAAAGAGGGTAAACAATGTTTTCTAGTAAGGATCGTAGTATTATCCGCCAAAATATACCTACCTACGTGATAAATGAGACGTGACTAGAGACCTTCGGAAGCGCGAAAGCAGTTTGTTGATTTCTTGGTAGGGTTGCTTTCAAAATAGCACCATTCCACAGCGTCCATCGTTTAGTTAGGCCAAAACACTTTATAACCAAACAAAGTTCGACTATACACCGTATTGAATTATAAATAAACGCAAAACTATAAATTAGTCTGTTTAGAATCGAGAGCAAAATCTAATTATCAAGGAGACTGAAAGCATTTAAGAGGATAGACGGGTACGGTTTTATCCATACAAACGTATTTCCCTGTTTTCTTCCTGGATAATGATACTTGAGCAAAAAAAATATTTACCATACAATCTGCGCTGCTCAGGGACCTTCGAAAATTACCAATTTTACCGCCCTTTTTCAGACATCCAGCAAACAAATTTGACAAATATAAACAAAAAAGCAAAACATACAGACATAGCGAAAGTCTTTCTCATATTATTCTTGAAAAAATTATAGTTTTAAGTCTCTTTATTTATAATTTTATTTAATGTTATTTTATGGATCTTTCGAATAAACAATTAAGACTGTTCATTAAAAAGTCGGTTAAGTTTTGGAGGAGGAAATAGGGGAATACAAAATGCTGATTTCCACGATTTTATGTCGATAAAAACGGTCAGTCCGCCTATCCTCTTAACATATGAGACAAATAAAGATAGGTAAATAGGTACATTAAAAATAAATAAAAATATTAAGAACATAAAACTATCTCAGAAAACCACGTCAGAGGCCGTAAGGCAGTCTGAAAAAACCAAAGAGATCTATAGAGATGCCAACAAACGTACTGAGTACGAAACCTAGTGCCGCATTACCACCAGTACCACGCGATACATAGTATTTTGTTATCTTGAATATGCTCATTATCCATTGCGGTATCAGAACTCAACGTTCGAATAATCTTTAGTACTACGCAAGCATTGTAAACTATTTACACATAAAGTCTCGACTGGCTTTCAGCCTCATAATATATTGAATTTTGCGCATATTGCTGCGACACTGGCCCCGCCCCCTTTTCACATCTCCCTTTAGTTTTTGTGATCTGTGGAAAAAACTCTGACACCAGGGCTCTGCCCACACGATAAAAAGAAGACTAATCTAACCTAAAATATAGTGCAGGTTATTATCAAGGTTTCAACATAGTTAATTGAATCAGGCGTTACTTTGCGGAAATCCATGACTAATATGTAGATGACACGATTGTATCAAGACCTCCGCTTGTAAGTACCTAGTAGACAAAGTTGTATTACGTTATGCAACACAACCTGCCCACCAAATAATTTCTACTCTACACGTGTTTCGCTCCACCAAGGAGCATCCTCAGGAGTTAGACCGACGAACGTTCGAAACAGAGTTGTTACTCCGCCGAGCGTCCGACTACGGGTCTACAACTTTGTCTACTAGGTAATTAGAAGCGGAGGTCTTGATACAATCGTGTCATCTACATATTTGTTTCAACATAGGTTACATTTTTTCAAAATATCAAATAATTTGTTAGTATAATTTAAAATTTATTGAATTCGATTTTTTTACGAATTCAGGTTTGCTTCCATAGTAAAAGTTGTGCAGTTTGATGGTCTGAACCACCTCTGAAAGTTTCGGAACGGAAAAAAAATATCTGTGTGACTATTATCCAAGATGTTCAGAAAAATTATATTTCAACGCAGGCCTTTAACACAAAACAAAATTTTATGGCACGATCCCCGCCCATTTTTATTTTGTAACCCTTATTAAAAAGAAATAAATTTCAAACCAATTTCACGTACAATTTATACGAAGATCTGCGCGAATCGTGTTTTAATTTACGAGTTGGCTTTTCTTTATTTGTAACAAACAAATAAATCTGAATAATCCTTTAAAACATCTAATCCACTTTGAAGCGGGAGGCATGGAGGGGGGGGAGTTAACAATGAATCGGTTCAGTGATTGCATCATTTTAATTTGAATCAGGGAGTTGAGTAAATTCTTTCTCAATCTTATTTCGTTTCATTTTATTGCTTCATGCATTTTACTTTGAGAGAAGTTTCATTTTAATTAAATTATTAAATGCATTTTAATTTGGTTTTGTGTTTGTTGAAAAATTTCTGCGTAGTATTATACGGTATGCCTTAATCAAACCAGTATGTCAAAAATTATACAAAAGACAAGAAGAAATGAGCTTCTCCCTTTTTTTGAAGGGAGTAATTACTAATTGGACTTTTAAACTGTAACCGGAGCCATTAAGTGACAAAAGGACTATCTTAAAACATATTAAAAAAAATCGCTGCGCAACATAGAAATCAAGTTTATGTGTCCCAGAATGATTTTTAATTTATAATATTAGTACCAATGCACTCATTTGACTTAGATTTAACAATATATATTATTTTTGAGCAATAAAATAGGCAATCAAATTTTAAAAATAATGGATTTCTTAGAAAATACGAATGTATTTTTCAAAACCTTCTAAGTAGACAAAAATATTCACACCTTGTTTGGTCAGGTCCGTCAGGTTTTTAAGAACGAGATAATAGCTAAATTTTAAAATTGGAACTGTTGCTGAAGTGATTTTTTTTAATTTTGGTACATTTCTAGAAATGAGCCAAGGTTCAAATTGGCTCTTCAATATTATACCGAAAAAAAATGTCAATTACTAATTAGTCCCGACTCAAACCGTAAAATGACTGGGCTATTTCCCAAAAACAGTGACGTTCATAATTACAAGAAATAAAAATAAATTAGTATTCCCACATTTTCGACTCAGAAAGGTCAACACATCTTTCACGGGGCACTGTATACGCTATTATAATAAGATACCAGAGGATATTCTAAACTTGCCAGACAAAAAGTTTAAGTCCTCTTTAAAAAAGGCTACTATAAACTCGATTACTATTTGAATGACCAAAATGACTGGTCTTGACAATGTTACTCTATGTAATGCAATATTGTATTTTAATTGTACTTTTTATATTTTGTTTTGTTTAAAAGATGTGTATTGTAGAGTTTCTGGCCGCATCTTCTCTCAACGGAACACCTTCCGAGGCGGTGGTAGAGTCAAAAAATGACGTCGAAAAGCTATCTATGTGATATTATTTTGAATAAAAAATTTTGATTTTGATTTGATTTGAACGTATGCACTCGTGGTCTAGTCAATGAGTTTGTCCAAGTCAAAATATCGTCTACTGTCGCTGTGGCAAATTTTTAGCAGTTTTCGGCCATTAAAAGAAACAGCTTTTTTATTATTATTATATTATATGAGCATGTTCTTTGTGACTGTGATGTCCTGGCGGTAAAACGCATGTGCCTCCTTCATTGACCATGTATTTGAAGGGTGAAGAAAACAAAAAGTATTGGGGTTAACACAAAAGATCCCACTGGGTCGAAGTGTTGCTGGCTTGCCAGCCCCCACAACAAGATAAGATAAGATAAGATATGATAATATAATTTAAATAAACACATAAAATTACACCGTATTTTATTGGATGTCAATAGAATCATTAGTAAAATTTTCAGCTGTGTTTTAGGTGATCGCTTTGCATTATACGAAAGTTACGGGAAGATATTACAACAACCAATGAGTGTTTTTGTATTCTTTTTTCATTTTAGTTTCTAAAAAACTCAACAGATGGCATGTTTATTGCTCCATAGTGACGTTCGTGAGATTGTGTCAAAATCATGTCAAGACTGTGCCTGCCATTTTTTTAAAGCCAAGCGATCGAGCCCATACAACCCTGTCAGAAGTAAACAGTGTCAAATTTTCCATCAAAATGGTTTGCAAATAATGAAATATTCCATCAAAAGATGCGTTGGCATCTTTTTGATCATCTTCGCGCTCTTAATTATTTTAAAGAAACCCTTTTTGAAATTTTGACCTTTATTCGCACAGACCGTAACGATATTCTATCGATCCCCTAGAAAACCAAAAGAAAAACCCTCATTGTAGACGCAAATATACTTCAATCCATTGTAGGTCAGCAAATAAAACTACGCTATGGCCTTTTAGCCCCGTCATTTTACGGAGTTTTGTTAGGCGGCGTAGGGAGTAATTATTAATTGGACTTTTAGACTGTAACCGGCATCATTTAGTGACAAAAAGACTATCTTAAAACATATTAAACTAATAATCGCTACGCAACATAGAAATCAAAATTGTTTTTCCCAGAATGCTTTTTAATTAATAATATTAATACCAATGCACTCATTTGACTTAAATATTATTTTTGAGCAATAAAATATGAACTGAAATTTAAAAAAAAATTAGGTATTTATTAGAAAATACGAATGGATTTTTCAAAACCTTCTAAGTAGCCAAAAATATTTACACCATATTTGAAGTATGTAATAATGGTATATCCTTAAATATGTGAAAAAAAATTTACCATCAGGTTTTTTAGAACGAGATAATAGCTAAATTTTAGAATTGGAACTGTTGTTGACTTGATTTTTTTTTAATTTTGGTACATTTTTAGGCTTAAATTTGCTCTTCAATATTATACCGAAAAAAAAATCAATTATTAATTAGTCTCGGCTCAAACCGTAAAAGGACTGGGCTATTTGAAAAACCTCTCGAAAGGCATTTTATAGGTTAACTGCTCCAATTACGTTATTAGTCCACAATTGCTTCAAAGAAAATTTACATTTATCAAAACATGTCAACAATTGTTGCATGAAAAGTGAACGATTTACATTTTAAAGTAATGCAATAATTAACCAATGTAAATGGTTTCATGCATTCTTTTCGTATCGTTGGACTAGGTCACCAAAGATCTCGAGAAACTGGAGGTGCCTAACTGGACTGAAATGGCATAGAATTGAGATAAATAGTGTATTTTTTTGTCAGAGGCTAAGACTCCGGAGTCCGTAAGTAAGCCTTGGTAGTAATTTCGTACTATATTAATATCTTCTTCTTATCGTGTGGGCAGAGCCATGGTGTCAGAGTTTTTTCAGACCGCCTGACGACCTCTGACGTGGTTTTTATGTAACGACTACTACCACCACAGATAGTAGCCGGGACCAATGGCTTAACGTGCCATCCGAAGCACGGAATCATTTTTCTTTTCAGACATTCAGGTGATTCAGCCTGCTAATATAATTACTATACTATACTAATAAAATATACTATAATAATTACATTATTATTTGTTTTTCCTTTCAACCCTGCACCAGATTTAATTAAAGATAAGGTCGCGAGAAGCTAATCGATAGTAATTCTGAAAAAAAAAACTAATTCGTTGTGGAAATATTGAAAGATTACATCTAGCCGCTGCAATTTACATTTGCGTGTTATCAAGGTTTTAAATCGTTTTTTAGCAACTTCTATAGGGAGAGTCGGCTAGTGAGTAGATTCACGCGCAGTTTTTTTAATCGTGCGCTTTCTAGCTGGCTACGAGACTCCGCAATTTAAAATTTTGCGATAATAATTCCTAAACAAAAAAAAATTGCTGAAATGCAGAGCTTAGAAACCATTAATTTAATTTTTTAAAATAAAATTCAACAACAACCATTTTGCGACATATCGCTTATTGTCGCAGTGACAATCTTTTTGAAGATTTGACTCATAACTCACAAAGTTATGAACAGATCACCCCTAAATCTGAAACATGCCGAGCGGGTCCAATAGCCATTTCATTAAGGACACTTTAAGTCGCAAATTCGTCCCGGGAGAGTTTTCTGCATTCCTACTTGACGATTCGACGAATTGAACTGTGACTCCGAATACTCGGCACAATTTTCAACTTTTCTTTAACTTTCATCTGCTTATTTATATTTTTGATTAAAACAGAAGGTAATATTGTATTTTGATGAAGAAATTGGCTTTATTTTTGAAGATGAGAGACGTTACATTGGAAAGATTTATTAAGGTCTGGACCTCTACCTGTCTCTCTTTCTAAGCAAATACAATCAGGATATTTTTAAAAGAAGAGTGAGTGCGTTATATCTTCGGCTTCATCTACACTTTCCACCAGGTGAGCTGAAGCCAAGCGCAAGCTTTTTTTTTTTTTTTTTTTAAATTTTGATTACATAGAATTTAAAAAAAAATAGGTATCTTAAAGGTATATAAAATTAAATGCGTTACACATCGAAAAGGGTGTTTCAGACCATCAAATTGAACAACTTTTACTATGGAGGCAACATCGAAACAGTTAAAAAAAACAGCGGTTCCATAGAAAATGTCAGTAGCTATACGACAAAAATGTATGGAACAGCAGATTTTTTATTTCAATATTTCTAAATTGTTTTCATAGTAAAAATTGTTCAGTTTGGTGGTCTAGAGCACCCTATAAAGTATGTAACGCATTTAAGTTTAAATTAAATTAAATTAAAAAGTATTTATTTGTCTTTTATTTATACACAAGTACATAATAAATATAGCACGGTTTTAAAAATAACATGAAGACAAAATGGTAAAGGACTCAGTATAACAGTCGGGGTTGCCGACTGCCTCTGCTATTCTGTCCCTCCCTTAAACATAAATAAATAATATATTCTTAATAACTATAAACAAACATTCAATATTGACATTTTGGAACAATAAAAATTTAAATTTAAAAAACATGAAAAATATATACAATTACAGTTTTATTTGCAGGCAACAAGGTCCTAAGGAGGGATGCCAGCCGCTATTATTTGCTGCTTCACACCCTGTATAGGTTGTGTCGTATTGAGAACTCAAGGCATTTGTGGAAAAGATACAAGATTAACGAAGACTCCACCGATAAGAGCGCTCTTAAATAAGATAATAGGTAATTAGATACATTTCAAGACCATTCTAACCCGAAATCCAAGCCTAAAAGTAGCCAAAGTGAAGCAGAAGCTACAGTAGATGTGTCCTAATCACACTAGCTTTTGGTCAAGGACTTCGGTTTACCAAATAATAATAACCCTAAAAGTAAACTTACTCAAGATTTACTCTTACGTACCCATTGTTAACCACATCTCCTAAATCATTTTTCGTCTCCCGCAAAAACCTAAACAGTCCCCAGTCTGTTAGAACATGTTTAAGCACAAGACGTGGGGTGAGGGAGTGACCTGAAAACCGGCACTCAGTCCACAAAGCCTGTAAGGAGCGGAGCTTGCTGCGGTCATTAGAGAACTCGTGTTTAGCTACGAAACAGGCGATTCCCAGAAGCTTTGTGTGTTGTGGCCTCCGTAGGTACCTATCAAGATCGTCGTAAGCGTTGCGCTTTCTTGATTTCTGCCTTTCGCTCCAGACGGCAACGTCGCGTCGTATATGTTGCGCGCTGTAACAAGTTATAACAACGCTGTGCATGGCTAGCTGAAGGAAGAGATGTATATGTTACGAAGTAACTAGTATTTTATTATTATTTGGTTATAAGGGCTTGGTCAGTGACCAATAGCTACTGCGACCTGGACAGATCTATTGTAGCTGTCACCTAAAGGTCATTTCCTAGGCCCACGCTCTTCATGAACCGTGTTATGCTTTTGGGAGGACCCTAATGTCAGTAGGTGTTACTACCTATCCACCTAGATGGCGACTCCTGCTGTGAATGAGCACTTCGCATTCGCAGAGGAGGTGTATGGGCGTTTCCTCTGCTTCACAGCAGAATCTGCAAGTGGGTGAATTTACAAGTCTCATTTTGTTAAACTTGCAGTGTCCTATTAAGGCTCGAACTAAGAGCCTTAAGTCGTTGCGGTTTGAAATGATGGCATCCGAGGTACTAGTAGATTACCTAATCTGTGCTAAAAATATGAGCATGAGCAAAAACGCGGTTTTGTAGCAAGAAGGCAAGTTCGAACAGACCGGCCATCATAATCTGGCTATGACAAAATAACAGCGGCAGCTGAGCTGCAATTGCGGTAAATATTCGGTGATTGAACTGTTATTGGACTACGTATGAACCATAACATTTGACACATTTGGTATTGCGCTAATCGCGGTACTGCTCTTGACAGCCGTTAGAGCCTTTTTGACCGATCGCTCTGACGTTATTGGCTGTCAGTTACAAGAGAGTTTAGCGCGATGCGGAATTCAGCACAGTTGAATAGTAATTGGATAGCAATGTGATTAGAACTGAAATTGGATAAGAATAGAACTTCGATGTTTTAACTTATCGCAATTGAGCTCCTGATTTCTTCATGTGTCGCTAAGTCATAGACCATTTTGTGTAGAAGTAGGTACTATAGTAATAATTTAAAATGTATAGAAGACAAAATGGTATAACAAAATGGTCTTAGCGATACTTGAATGGGAGCCCGATGGAAGCCGGGGCCGGGGCAGACCAAGAAAGAGATGGCGCGACGACCTGGATGCCCACGAAGCGAAATGGCAACTGATGGCACAGGATAGGGAAGGCTGGAAAAGCTTGGGGGAGACCTTTGCCCATTTGGTCAAAATAGGTTTAAAAAAAAAGTACCTACTTCCACCCAGTATAAAGAAAGTTTGTTTAGTGGCCACACACTAAATTTCAAACAAAGTACCGCTCTAGTATTAAAAGGAATTTACGTTTTTTTGGTGTACTATCTAAGAAAATGTTTCAAAGAGAATTTAAGGGTGTCTGAAGAGATATAGGTACTTTAGGTAGTAATTTGACATTGAATTCAGGACCACAGTCCACAGTCCGGATCGAGAACTATACAGGTCCGGAGGAAGTAAAGTGTTTAGGTCCCCTTTTTTTATGTAAAACATCTATGGGATGGACGCGCCTTGGCGCGTAAAACCGACTCGTTGCCGTCACACGCGTGAGGGAGTGAGACTCATCGTTCGAAATTTTCCAAAAAAACGCGCGAAATCGGAAGATTCCTAATAATGTCTGTGGTTTTTTTTATTAATAATATCTTTAACAGCTCTGGATACTTGTCCTTTTTAGCCACTCGTATTTTGTATTGAGTATTGACAGCTGCGTTTTAGTTCGTCGCAGAGTGCGGTATTTCACATCTTCCAGGCTAGGCGTTTCGCGACGGCAACTTTTTTTTAAAATTAGGTATATACTAATATTATGTAGCCTGTACCACTAAGTCCTTCGGAATTTATGTACGGTTGTATTTATCATTTACTAGCTCGGCGGTGAAGGAAAACATCGTGAGGAAACCTGCATTCCCGAGGATGAAAAGAAAATACCATAAGTTCGGAGGTATGCGTAAAATATGGGTGAGCTTGGGGCGAACACAAAGGACCAGCGCTGGTCTCCGTGTTACATAACGACCCTTGCTTGCAATAGCCCAACCACAAATAATAATACTAATATTATGTAGGACAAACAGTACAGTATTAGATAATAAAGTCAACATCGAAAAAGTCATGATGTTGAAATACACACAATGTGCAAGTTCAAACACATTTTTTATTCTTAATTAATTAATGTCTTCTTTGGAATCTATCTTGTAGAAAGGTGTTCCATTGTAGAGAAGATGTAGCCAGAATCTCTACAATACAACATCTTTTAAAACAAAATGTACGAAGTAAAATTACAGATACAATATTGAATTACATAGCGTAACAATAGCGCCAAAGAGAATGGAATCACTACGTTTTAAGAGTATGCACTGCCTAACTAGCTTCGAAATCCAAAATAGTATGAAGCTAGGGTATTCAATCTTTGGAGCCCATACAATATAGGGCATTTCATAAAATTATTTTGTTCTGAGTGTCGCGGCACTGAATAGCGCTACAAAACACTCACCAAGCCTCGGTTTGATTCAGGGCGTTGACAGGAGACACGTTTTCCTCCATGGCTATAAAAAAATTAAAAAAAAAACGTAGCTTTCTACGAAGTTCTAATTGTGTGACATAACATAAACATAACCCATTTACAAATAATCTAACTGTCAACTTGTCAATAATGTAAGCTCGATCGTGACCAAAAACCATACATTTTGAAATAATCGAACTAAATAGATAAACTATGCCCACTTTATGAGTGCTCGTATGGGTTTTAGGGATCCCTTAACTAATTTAAATCCACACAAATATTAAGTATGAAAACTGTTGAAAAAGAAGGTGGCACCTTATTTTTAGCTTAATTTTCTGGCTCGGCCAGCAACAAAACTTGAATATTTTAGTTGACAAGTATTTATCTCTTAACTCAGTCCGAACAGAGATATAAAGGCTTGAAGTAAATGTAATGAAGAAGTTTACAACTTCAAGCTTTTATATCTCTGGTTTGGCTGATGGCTGCCCCAACCAATAGGCAAAAAATACAAAAGGCGCAATTTTTAGGCATTGGCACAGGAGGTGGAGTCATTTTTATTTAATCTAGATATACTCTTTTCTTCCGTATACGAAAAATAAAGTCTAACAATATTAGCTTCTTCTTCTTATCGTGTGGGCAGAGCCCTGGTGTCAGAGTTTTTTCAGACCGCCTTACGGCCTCTGACGTGGTTTTTATGTAACGACTACTACCACCAGAGATAGTAGCCCGGACCAAGGGCTTCACGTGCCATCCGAAGCATCATTTTTCTTTTCAAATAATCAGGTGATTCAGCCTGCAATGTCCAACTGGAAAAAAACGCACAAAGTGACATATCACTAGGTGTCCCCCGTGGGAATCGAACCCACGACCTCCGTGTCGAGAGCCAATACTCTTAACCATTAGACCACGGAGGCAAGGGGATGAGTAGAAATCAAACTGAACCACTTTACCTATGGACCAACAGTGAAATCGCAAAAAAAAAAACGCTTTCTATAGGTATATTCGGGTCAAGTATTATTACAGTTTTGTATACAGCAGACTTTTTTCGTGATTTCGACATTTGTCCAAATATTAAAGAAAGTTGTTCATTTTGATGGTAACATCGTTGTGGCCATTACAGTATCAACGGAACCCTGCACCCAAACCCCCGCCTCTTACCTTACCAATTTAAACAACACATTTTTATCTTCAACTATTTTGTTCTCTCACGTCATACATACATTCCTTATTAGTATAGTTTGTATGACTCATCGATCTATTTGGAAAGTAGAATTATCTATAAACTGGTCTCTGGGAGGAGCTACCGGGTATCGAAATTGGGTACAAATGGGTCAAGGGACAGGAAAATGTATTTTATTTAGGAGAACGGTTTAGACCACAGATCATTAAAACTAAAGGTAGATGTGAAAAGATGGCGAGGCCAGTGGTCGAAAAAACGGAACACATTGCTCGCGACAGTAATGATTGAATATATTATGAGGCTGAAAGCCAGTTGAGATATTATGTGTAAATAGTTTACAATGCTTGCGTAGTACTAAAGATTATTCGAACGTTGAGTTTTGATACCGCAATGGATAATGAACACATTCAAGCTAACAAAATACTTTCTATCGCGTGGTACTGGTGGTAATGCGACACTAGGTTTCGTACTCAGCGCGTTTGTTGGCATCTCTCTAGATCTCTATGGTTTAGACGTAGGTATTGCTGAAGAAAGTGTTTGTTAATCATAGTCAGCCAATATGTAGTCCATGTAGTCCACAGAACATTATAAGAGGGGTTAAAAGTGCAAAGAAGGCGTGGAACGTGTCGCCACATTTTTTTAACACCATAAGGCGCGCGGCGTGGTGCGAGCGAGAGGGCATGAGTAATTGTAGCAGCGTGAGCGGGAAGACAAGTGGCGACAGCCGTCTCCGAAGCAAAAGTGCTACTTTGCATTTCTAACCGCTCTTATAATGTTCTGTGATGTAGTCCTTTAATATGCTGACTGTTTTTTAAGAGGATGATCAGACCATCAAACTGAACAACTTTTTGTTATTGAACAAGGCCAAAATCGTAAAATAAAAAAATCTACAGCTCAATCTTTCTTTTTCTAATATATAAAATTCTCCTCCGAAACGGCTTGACCGATTCTTAGGAAATTTTGTGTGTATATTCAGTAGGTCTGAGACTAAGTCGTAAAGTATATTTCAGTGGTCTGCGCGTACGAAGTCGCGGGCAACAGCTAGTAATATTTTAAAACTGCGTTCCTACTCGACCAAAATACATCGAATATGCGGACGGGTTTTGAAAAGAATGATCAGACCATCAAACTGAACAACTTTCTTTATGGGACTCAAATTAAAATCGAAAAAATATCTGGTGTCCCATAAATTTTGATCGAGAAGGATTGCATTTTTGTATGGTACAGCAGATTTTTTTCCCGCAGTTTCGACCTTGGTCCCATAGAGAAAGTTGTTCACTATGATGGTCTGATCATCCCCTAAAACCATCAGCAAGCCAAGAAGGACCCTTTATGTAATAAACAGACATAGAACGAATCTTTTCTATTCATGGGACAAAATCCTTTCACAAAAACAACAAGAGGGCACTAGTTCCCACAAAATCCGGGACATGATAATATAAGCCCGAAAACGTCCCGGAGTTAACGAGGTTGCCCGGTCAATATTTACAAGGAGGACGCGGAGATTTTACCAGGGCCGGTGTAAGGGTTAACACTTTGGACCTTACAGTTTGAGAGGTTAAAACTTAATGAAATCGTTTTTATGACCTAAGAATATTTTTAAATGACTATCATTATCATTATGCTCGTCTGAAAATTGAACAGTAAAAGTTAATAAACGTGTAAAGAACTTATAAGATATAGAAAATTACTTAATCATTTTAAAAAAATGTCATACCTTAAAATAAATTCAAAATTCAAAATTTTTTTATTCAAAATAATATCACATAGATAGCTTTTTGACGTCATTTTTTGAGTCTACCACCGCGTCGGAAGGTGTTTCGTTGAGAGAAGATGCGGCCAGAAATTCTACAACACACATCTTTTAAACAAAACAAAATATACAAAGTACAATTAAAATACAATATTGCATTACATAGAGTAACATTGTCAAGACCAGACATTTTGGTCATTCAAATAGTCATCGAGTTTATAGTAGCCCTTTTTACAGAGGACTTGTTTAACATGGGAATTAAACTTTTTGTCTGGCAAGTTTAGAATATCCTCTGGTATCTTATTATACAGTGCCCCATGAAAGATGTGTTGATCTCTTCTTGAATATCTTTTGTGAGTCTCATCATCTTGAATGAGTCATTCAGAGCGTGTATATGAGTTTTATAATACTGAGCTAATAAAGTTGTAAGAGATAGCCAGTGTTTGTATTTTATATCAGTTTATGCACCGTTTTTTTTCGTAAATATTGACAATAATATTTAATTATCGGCAGCGCAAGACCGGTCATTATAACGATCCTCTGGGGAGGTCTTTGTTCAGCAGTGGACGTCTATCGGCTGAGATGATGATGATGATATTGAATTAAAATTTAATATCTATGTCTGTCTATACGCTCAATATCCATAGTGGGCTTCATAGCCATCAGGTGTACATAAATTCCCTTTTACCAAAATTGACATGGGCTAGTTAGTTGTCATGAATGTCCCTTGTGGTGACAATAGGTTGTCATCCTGTCTCCAATAATTTGAACCACTATTTCCACAGATCACTCGACTCTCGCTCCCAGACCAGCGTAGCCGATTATATACTGCTAGAGGTAACCCGCGACTTCGTCCACACACACATTATATACCAGATTTTAAGTCAAACCATAAGCTATTAAACAAAAAAAAATTCATAAAATTCGGTTCAGCAGTTTTTGCGTGATGCTCGATCAAACAAACAAACAGACAGACAAAAAATAAAAAAATTGGTGATATGGAACCAGGGACACCTAAAAACTATATAGTAACTTTTTTTTGTTAATATCTTCAATGTACAGACATACTTCTGTTACAGTTTTATAATAGTACTAGCTTTTGCCCGCGACTTCGTCTGCGTAGACATGTAATTTGTCTAATGTCTCGTCTAAGGTCATGAAGGTCATGGTCCGAACCAAGTCTAGGAATCCTGGCATGTAACATTAGAATGGCGATTAAGGAATGGGCTGATAAAAGACACAGGCTAGAATGCTCTGGCCTCTCGGGTCTGCAACACTGCAGGAAATTCATCAGCAATCTTCTTATTATCGTGTGGGCAAAGCCCTGGTGTCAGAGTATAACAGCAATATAACACCACGAATCCCACAGTTCATACTGAACAACAGCAGGAGCAAAGCTCGTGCCATCGTCGGAGCCCTCACCGGGCACTACGCAACAGGCACGATAAAGCTCACTCTAGATCCCGGTTGCCGAGCGTGTGGAGAGGAGAAGGAAACCATGGAACATTTGTACGGTGCGACTGTGATGTCTTGGTGGGTAAACGTATGTGACTCCTGAGAGATGGTTATTCATTACAGGTTTCTTACCCTGAACGCTATTGCCCCCCTCATTTTCCAAGTTTTTCAAGGATGAAGAAAATAATATGTAGGGTTCAATACAAAAGATACCATTGGGTCGAAGTGCAGCAACACTTCGACTCAATGGTATCTTTGCTTCCCATAATAAGATAAGAAAGTCATGAACTTAAGCTAAATCAAAATCAGAAAGTACCCCAAGTAATTCTGTAGGTATGAGATTTAAAAGTCATTCACTGGATCCATCACTTTAATTTTTCTACTGTTCGTCGTTTATTAGTTTTTTAATATGTCGAGCAGCATAATAATCATCTTACGACCCACTGCGGGTCACAGACCTCCACTCACGTATAAACGTTAGAGGATACTCTACTACGCGGGCTACTGTAAAATGGTGAAGGCAAGAGCTAAAACGATAATATTCTAGGAAGCTAATGGTCAATTTGCTAAAAAAGATTTTCAATTATGTAAGTAGCTACATTACCGACCTGTGGTGTTATATTATAAGGACCCTTTAGATACGTTGGTACCTTTTTATACGTTGTGGTAGAATGATGTTCTATAGTTAAGTTGCACAAGCCCTCAAAAAATTATAATTGAGACCGAAAATCAAACAAAACAAAAATTTGGCAAGAATTACTGCAACAAAATTCGTCCTTTCTGTAAAATAAGGTTATCATTCCGTAGCATTGGCTCAGATTGGACTCAAACAATCAATATACTTACAACGATGTATTACAACGATAATATAATCAACTAAATTTGTAAGCTTCTGCTATAGCTAGGTTTTTAAATTAATAATTGTAGCACACATGCTTTAAAAAAACTCCCAACGCCATCTATTAAGATGAAAACAATGCTACGATTAAATTTTTGAACACTTGATTTTTAATATTTGACGGCCCGGTTGGTGTAATGGTTACCTCGCCGGACTGCCAAACCAGGGTCCTAGGTTCGAAACCCGGTTTGGTCATGGATGTTATAAATGTTTGTGCCGTTGTTGTATGGTTTCTATAATAAAAAGCCTATAGTGCTTGCTTGGAATCATAACAATGTTCCTGTAAGCGTTATATATTTATTTAATTATTTTTCTAATTCAGCCGGTAAGTAACTATACAATCAAATCTGTAAGACCGAATACTGAGATGTCTTGAGCGTGAATTGAGTATGGTACTTGCTTAAAAAAAAACACGCAACGCCATCTATTAAGATGAAAACAATACTACGATAAAATTATGAACACTAACTTTAGAAAAGGTTAAAAGAAAGAGGATTTTTAGTATTTGCCGACCCGGTTGGTATAATGGTTACCACGCCAGACTGCCAAACCAGAGTCCTGGGTTCGAGTCCCGGTTCGGTCTTGGATGTTATATGTTTATGCCGTTGTTGTATGGTTTCCACAATAAAAAGCCTATAATGCTTGCTTGGGATAATTAAAATAATGTTTGTGCCTGTGAGCGTTATTTATTTATTTGTTTAATTATTTTTCTCGCGTTCTCCGCTGGAGAATACGCTTGCCCAGTGTGGGGCCGATCTGCCCACGCCAAGCTGGTGGATACCGGCACTAAACAAAACGTGTCGGATTATAACTGGTTGCTTGAAACCGACTCCAGTACAGTTGCTTTACCCACTGGCTGGCATAGCGCCCCCAGATGTAAGTAGGGCTGTGGTAGGTTCCTCAGAGAGAGCCCAAATGGTGGACGACACACGACATCACATGCATGGCTTTATTCCTGCGCCGCAAAGGCTGCCAAGCCGACGCGCTTTATGAAGTGTGTCGACCCCCTGAATACTGGCCCAGCGCAAGCATGGTGTACTCTATGGCGACATAAAGTGTCCCTCCCAACTCCATTTGTGTCGCCGTCTGAGAGCCTCACGCCTAGACATGACTTGCCTTGGGCGACCTGGAAGTCTTTAAACCGACTTCGAACCCAGGTCGGTCGCAGTAAGGACAACATGGTCAGGTGGGGATACGCGGATGCGCAAAATGTGACTTGCTTGTGTGGAACTCCACAAACGATGGCCCATCTCACATCGTGCCCTGCGTGCCCTAACATCTGCACGCAGGAGGAGCTCATGACTGCTAGCGACGGTGCAGTATCGGTTGCCCGATTCTGGCAAGCTACTATTTAGCGACTTTGTTCAGAATTTGAAGTCGACACGATAAGAAGAAGATTATTTTTCCAATTCGCCCAGTACCTATACAATCAAATCTGTAAAACCGAATTTCTGAGACGTGTTGATGATAGAACCACAAACATAATATTAATATTAGTGAGATACCTGGTAGGATGGTAGGATTAAAATTAGAAAAAAGCCAAAATAAAACATCCTGCGCTAATATTAGATCTGATATGATCTCAGGATATTATTATGATTGAAGGTCAGGCCCTTAACATATCAAGCTTAACTGCTTCTGTCTAATCCGGTGAAAAATGGATATAGTCGTGGAATGTATTTAAAAAAAAATAAAAAAAAACATTCTCGACCAAGAATCGAACCTTCACCTCATGCACGAAAATCTAACCATATACCAAATATACTACACAGCTGTTGTCAAAACTGTTGAAAAAAGTAAATACTATTTTTATCTCTGCAATCTACACAAATGTATCTGTCAGCGTCAAATTGGCGCTAGTGAGCATAGAATAAAAACGTGGTACATGTTTCAGCAGGATTAAACATTGTAATTTATCCCACAGGAACCCATTGCAAGGATAAAAAGTATCCTATATCTTAATCCAGAACACATTCTATCTGCGTGCCAAATTTAATCAAAATCCATGCAGCCGTTTATGCGTGATTGCGCCACAAACATACAACATTACAACTTTACAAACATCGTCACAAACTTTCACGTTTATAATATTAGTGAGATTATGAGATTATTAGTTCTTCTTCGTGATGGCATTTTTCATTATTGAAAACAATCAAGTGTACTGGCAGATACAAAATTATTTTTTAAGTATGATTATCACTGAACGGAACGCGTCGGGGCGCATTATATATATATTACTTTATTTTTTATATATTTAACTTAATATGCTGACACTTTTTTAAGAGGATGATCAGACCATCAAACAGCTTTCTCTATGGGACTGTCATTGATATCGCGAAAAAAAATCTTCGGCCCCATACATTTTTGTAGAGTAGGATTGCAGTTTTGTATGGAACAGTTGATTTTTTTTCGTGATTTTGACTTTGGTCCCATACAGAAAGTTGTTCAGTATGATGGTCTGATCATACCCTTAAAAAACTGTCTGCATATAAGAAGGACCATATACATCTTGCAATCCGGTCAGATGCGCGCGAAATCGGTGACGGCCGCATTCCACTGCAACGTCGCCTGTTCAGCACTCGCTGTCAATTTGCGTGCATTTGAAACAACGGCTGAAGCGCACGTATGCGCCTGGATTACAGCGAATAATTTCGTCCGGAAGGACGCAGTCGGCTATTGCCGAATGTTACATTAATTTATGTAAAGCTCATATCAAACGACAGTCCGTAGGGCTGTGGCAGGTTCCTCAGAGAGAGCCCAAATGGTGGACGACACACGACACGGACGGACCGCAGCACGGACTACAAACTTTGAGTCAAGATAACTTTAGAACTAAACATTTAAAAGGAAATCACAGATATTGGTTTCTAGATTGTTTTAAAACCATTCATTTTTTACTTTAATTACTAAATATTCAAACTAAGCTTCGTTTTGTATGGAGCGCCGTAGAAAATGCGCAAAATGCACGGCGGCACACCGCATCGGCGGCATAAAAAACCGACCCTTATTAATTTGTTAGAGTTGTTCGTTTGTATTTTAGTAATAATTTACGGTATTTCATAATAGTTCCTTACCTGTCTTATAATTGCTTTAAAATATTAGCTAGTATCCAGTCTTGCGTAACTGTGTGATTACACCGTAAATAAAAACATTCCGAATTAAAAATCGAGTTTAAGACATCTTTCGGCTGCTGATTTGAAATCATGATTATATTCTCTTTGTTTGAAACTGGCGTGCAGTTTTTTTTTAAATAATTACTCCTGCTTTGTTTGCACTGTAATTCTACAAAATGTCAAGAAATTTGTAATTCGAATCTTGTTTTCTTGTGGCCAGTACTAAGGTTTTTTTTGTTATGCAAAGGTTTTCTCCATGGAGTTTGAAAGATTTTATAGCCAAAAAGAAAAACAATGTTATACCGGTGCAGTCATCAGCACTGGACAATGATAAAATTTATAATTATTGGTATTTATTTTGTAATTTATTTTTATTTTCGTAATTTAAATCAAACAGTCTTCAGAATTAGCTTACTTTATTACAAGTCTTTTAATTTTAATTAGTTACTTAGTTGAAATTGAAATGGTACCGTACATTGGTTGCACTTGCGGTTATATGTTTATATCTCCGGCTCCCGTCAACGTAGCGAGATAAATTATATACCAGATTTTAAGTCAGATCATAAGCTATCAAACAAAAAAAGTTTCATCAAAATCGGTTGAGTAGTTCTTGCGTGATACTCGTTCAAACAAACAAACAAACAAACAAATAAACAAACAAACAAACACACAAACAAACAGACAGACAAAAAATCCAAAAATTGGTGAAATGGAATCAGGGACACCTAAAAACCATATCGTAACTTTTTTTTTGTTAATATCTTCAATGTACAGACAAACGTTCTTCTACAGTTTTATAATAGTTTAGATATATTATTTAGACCCAACATTTTTATAAAGGACCATAAACTGCTGAGTCTAGCTCTGTATTTATCTGGGATTTGTATAAAAAATGTATTGTGCCGAGGTAGGCTTCATCGGGGGGCGATTCTTTAGGAATTACTCCATGAATAAATAAGTGTTCTTTACTTAAATTTATTGCCCTGTGAATTTATGTGCAGAGAGATTTGTTTAGTTCAAGTAAATGAAGATTATTTTCAAGTTTTAAACGTGCCTTTGTTTTTATTAAGTATTGTTATATTCACTTCACCTCAGACCTTATAACTAGGGACCAGCCTTGCTTAAGCATTCCTTTCTACCAAGTTACACGATCAATTTTACCATGTACATTTACATACAATTTTATACCTTATCACTGAACTAGACAGCCTATAACTGCAGGACAATAACTTCAAAATAGTCCCGTTCGGGTTTTTTAACAATCAAAATTAGAATATAAAGTAATGGAATAAAATCCAAAGTTGCGGACTTCATCCGGGACTTCCCCCGCAAAAAGTGGCAGAAAAGTTTGTTAGTAGAATCACACCGTAATTCGTCCATAGTTGAAATTGAAATTGAAATAATTTTTATTGTGGAGCATAGGTACAAAGGTTACAGGGGTATACTTACATCTATATAGTTATATCACATATATGGTCTAAGCCATTCTAAGGTGTTCCTTACCTCAGATTAAAGACTTTTCGCTTACGCTGAAAGATGTAGCCAAGAAATGAGAGAGCGAGATAGCCAGTTATGAAAACTTATGCAAACAAAAAGGCAGAAATATTATTTTTTGTTTTGGTCACCATGGCCGGTTTTTGTGTTAACCTATGGAATGTTGATGACATTTTGCCAAAGAAATCGTCTTTTTAACCGACTTCAAAAAAGAAGAAAGTTTCTCAATTCGACCGTATACAGGGTGTAAGTGACAGCCTAGCAAATACTGAAACGGTAAACTCAGACCATCAAGCTGAACAACTTTCACTATGGAGCCTACCTCAAGAGACGCGAAAAAAAATCAGCTGTCCCATACAAAACTGCAGTACCTACCCGACTCCAATGTATGGGACAGCAGATTTTTTTCGCGTCTCCTGAGGTAGTCTCCATAGTGAAAGTTGTTCAGTTTGATGGTCTGATTACACCGTTTCAGTATTTTGCTACGCTGTCACTTACACCCTGTATAAGGTCTCACAAAATTTGCTGAAACTATTTTAAGGGGATGATCAGACCACCAAACCGAAAAACTTTCTCTATGGGATCAATATCGAAATCGTGAAAAAAAATCAGCTGTTCCATACAAACCTACTTGACCTAAATGTATGGGACAGTAGATTTTTTTTTCGCGATTTCGATATTGGTCCCATATAGAAAGTTGTTCAGTTTGATGGTCTGATCATCCTCTTAAAATAGTTTCACCTAATTTTGTTAGACCTTATATACATTTTTTTTTTGGAGAATGCAAAAATCACACTATTGGTGTTTCATGTGCGGCTACCTTATGATTTCATCTAGTTACTATATCTATGGTATTCACCTATTGATTCTATAGAAAGGACAGAGTTTCCAAAAAAAGAAAAAAAAATCTATCCCGATGTTTTCCCTCCAAAAAAACAAACAGAGCTGCACCTGACTCATAATCTCCTAACGTTTATCCGTATGTTTGTCTATCTGTCCCCGTTTCTGTTTGTCCTACGCATTGTTTCGAAGTGTTAGCTTTGGAGAATGTTTATGGAAATACAGTATCCGCTTGCTGGTGGGCCTTTTTTTCCCTTTTTCGCATCCGGTTGTGGTTTCCAGGTGGTATTTTGATTTTTAAATAGGTAAGCGCTTTTGGAAAAAGCATTTTTGGGGGAATATTTACAAAATATCATCATTCAATCAATCAATTATACTTTATTTGACACCAAAAAAAAACAGAGTATACAGAGACCAATCAATCAGGAAATACAAAAGGCACAAAAACAGGCGGTCTTATCGCTAAAAAGCGATTTCTTCCAGACTACCTTAGGGTAGAGGAAATAGTGAAAGAATGTAGATAACATACACAAATAAAGCTATACAAATACAAACATACTGTAATATAAAATATATATATATACTATAAATACATATTACGAATACATATTACGAATACATACCTAAATAAATAAATAAAATAAAAAAAAATAAAAATGCACTTTATTGCCACACAAAATACAAAAAAAAAGGTACAGAAACAATAGACAGTTAATCTGTCTATTGTTTCTCAAATAGAAAAATCTAATATATATAAAAACACATTGTGGCAATGGGTTAGGACTCAGTGTCCGCTGGCAGGACCTAATAACATCTGCTGCTCAGCACTGATTTGCAGTCCCAACCTGCTCTTATATCAGCATACAGACATCGAGGGTACAGGGTAAGTAGGCACTACACAATTTTGACTTAGGTTATACTATATCACATTACATTATCTTCATTATGGTATTTAGCATTATTATTATCATCTTAAAGTTAAACTAGGATTGTAGATTAAAAAAAGTGTGGGGGTGTCAGTCGGGGTTTGTGTGTGTGTGTGTGTGTGTGTGTGTGTGTGTGTGTGTGTGTGTGTGTGTGTGTGTGTGTCTAATAATCATCATCGTTCATAATATCATATCGTGAGTAAACTTGTCTACACAATTATCTATGAGTCATTTATTTCAAAGATATCTTCGTAATTATAATATGAATTGCAATTGTTATTTGTGACGCGGCACCATGATTTTCTAAATTATTTTCCCATATTTTTTTACAGCTATGTGATGTTTAGAGAATTGCACTCCTGCACGTCTAGTATGATTGAATTACTTAATTACACTTAGAACCGGAACCACACAACCATTATAGAATAAGAAAGAGTAGGTTCGTATCTACTTATAGTAGGGCCAATGTTGTTTTCAATGATATAAGAGGTTGACGATAATAAGTAGCGGTTACTGTATCGATAGTTTTCATCTAAAAAAAGCCATACTATCGATAGCATCGAATTTCTGAAGAACGATAGGATCGATACTATTGCAGCATGCATATGCTCACGACTGTAATCCCCGAGGGGGTAGTCTGAGATATTCTGCAACCTCAGAACATCCATGTTTCACTATAGTACCGAAACTCTGCCCAGTGTGACGGGGAGTGAGCCCGTCGCCACTTGTAATTGACAGTGGGCACAATATATGCCTCGAAATTGAAGCATGCAGGTTTCCTCACGATCTTTTCCTTCACCGAAAAGCCAGATATTATTGATTGTCGGTAATCAAATGCCAACACTATGAAGTCCTCTCTCACTCGCACTCACGTATCGTACATGTGCTAACCTCTTCTTGTCAGTACGAGCCCTTTTGAACAAGTGTCCAGAGTGTGTTACAGCGTTATATCATCGCTTGCGTTCAAACATCGTTACAAGAAATGTGAACGCAGCCGTAGGTACCTCTATTCTAATTTGTACTTCATAAGTTTTATAACGTAGGTCCGCCACATACATACGGAATTGCCATCCGGAATCCTGATTCAGGATTCAGTGTTGTCAACTATGGTTACAAAAATTACTTACAGTGCTGTTAAAAAAATGCTTAAAATAAAAATGTATTAATTAAAACGAAACAAACAATTTCTTATACATGATAATTCCTATCATGTGATGAGGTCATGACGTTAAGATGATGATTTGTAAATATTTCAATATTATGCAACTATATCAGAAGACTATCGATAGTTTTAACGTTAGACATAATCTGCATACAAAATGGCATGAACCATTATCACACAAGCGGTTTTTAGGCGTAGGCGATTTCGCAACTATATCGCAACGACGTAGCAACTGCACCGTCACGATACGGTATTGTTTCATCAACGCGTACGCTCAAAAATCACTTTAAAACATGCCAACCTAAGACATCAAAAAATCACTAGATCTAGTGAAAAAGTCTCTGAAAGCGGCAACACTCCATACGGAATCTAATTCCGAATCAGGTTTATTCCGGATGTATGTGGCGGACCTTAACCGATTATTTTTTCATCAAATCCCCCCTCTATTATAATGAACTTTCAATGGGAAGGTCCAAAATTAATGCTCAAACATAATTCATTGTTTGAGCACACAATAGATTTAACAAGGTATAATGGCTTCAATTATTCCTTGCTAGGAATTTCATTAAGTCTTTGTGTGACCTCAGTTGGAAGTACTTTGTTTTAGAGATGTTATTGGTAACTAATTTCGGATTTATAATGATTTTTTTATATTTGGATAATAGTTTAGTCCAATATTATGTTCTCTGTCTCTTTCCTCTGATTTATAATCATATACTGGGAATATGTATTTAGATCATATTTGAAGACCTAAACAAAACAAGAAGTAGGTATAGGTATTAATTTTCAAAATATGTGTCATCAAGAAAAGTCGGTTTTATCGTGTAAATTTTAATTTTATAATAGTGATTTAGTACGCACGGCGACACATCAAGCTATACAAAACCAACATAAGCTGGTCGCGCGACGATATACGTTACTCGACCTACGCGCGGCCAGCTTATGTTGGTTTTGTATAGCTTGATGTGTCGCCGTGTGTACATTACATTATACTAAAAGTAAAAGTATTTTTCTAGTCTTTTATTATGTCTATTTTCTTTTTGAAACTCTGTGGAATGAAGGGTACCTACCCCCACCAGCTGAGTTCATTTCCCCACAGGAACAACTACCGCCCGGACACAATCTGCGATGGCAAGTGTGGAAATCCTTCAATCGGCTTCGCACTCAGGTCGGCCGTTGCAGACTAAATCTGTGTAACTGGGGGTTTAGGGATCCTGGTCTGACACAGTGTGATTGCGGTGAACCTATTCAGTCGATGGGTCATCTGCTGGAATGTCCGCTGTGCCCGAACACCTGCACGAGAGAGGATTTAAATACAGCTACTCCTTACGCTGTCAGGCTTGCCGAACACCTGGCTACTAAAATATAAAAACATCACTGCAGAACCATTGACACGAAAAGAAGAAGAAGAATGGACTTTTGCGTGCGTTAGCACTGCATTTCCGTCAGTGTCAAGTAGTTTGTGGGAGTGTCTATCCCAATCTCAAGGATTGTTTTTGATCAAGAACAGGAAGAGATTGAGGATTGCAGAGCCTCATGACAGGTAAAAACGCGAACCGCTCGAACACCACGCGAGACAAGTACTCGTATCAGAACCTGCAACTACCTAAATACAGTTAATCTTCTTCTGTAGAGTCGGTGACTTGTCATTGAATTTATATGGCCATAGTGGTAAAGATATTTACAAGGCTTGCTGATCAAAGTGTAAGTAGTCTCCTGTTCTATTTTATACAATGGGGTAAGACTCGTAATGATCCGATCAATTTGGGATAAAATAGTAACTCTTTCGGATATCCGGCATTCTTGATTACGAGTACGATGTTTTATAACAACCCTATATAGAATGGGAGTTGGGTTCGAAAATTAACGGTTAAAACTGTATCTCTTTATGAGGTTGTTACTAATTTATTTTATAAGATATTAAGATAAATATTATATATGGGTTTTCTTGTAAAATACAGGGTGTACTTAAGTTTAGACATCGCATTACTTTAAAGGGTAATTGTCAACAACTTTCCCAAACATTAATTATAAAAAAATTGGTTTTGTCCGACTAAATGCAACTAGCTGTTCGAAGGTTGCGTTAGTATGAAACTTGTTTTTTAGCGCACGTCCCTTAGTTTTCTTGTGGAAAGTTTTTCAGTATCATGAGTACAATCACTCTCGCCTAAACTTAAATCCTGTACTAGAACAAACAAATAATAGAATAGAATTGAATAGAAAACTTAATTTTCTACCAACTGGGATTATCACAATGTTGTTAGCCTATTGTCACTAACCGCTTGTACTCTGATTTTAAATTAATCAATCTGGAAAACTAATTCTGATGCGTATGCTCATTCGCTGATCCTTGAGGGTAGGTCTGCGGCGTATATTCGCTGATGATGAGGATGAGGTCAATCAATCAATCAAATGAGCCCACATCATCTGCTGAACATAAGCCTCCTTTTAATTCCGCCATTCCTCACGGTCCTTATCTGATCCATTTCTGACCCGTATTCTTGTAATGTCATCTGACAAACTTGCTGGTGGCCTATTAATCTATTAGATAGCACATAACAAGATTTTACTACTTTATATTTAGAGTCAAAAACAACCCCCAACTCCTGGCCTAATATCGAATAGAGAGCAACCATGATTTACGTGGTTTAGAAATTAAGCTATTGTTAGCAATGTTACGTAACAACTTACCACCTTCGAAGGCACTCAAACCAAAGCATTTTCATTCTAAAGACGTAAGTAATAAGGACTTCGTAAACGTCTTACTATAGAGTTGTAACGTTAACGCGTGCGTTTATGGTTAGAGATACGTGAAGTTCTCGATTAATTTGATCGATTTAAATGTTATTAAGGTTCTTTGCTTGTTGATTAAGGAGGTGAAAGCGCCATCTGGCGGTTATAACTAAGTACAACATACCTTTAAGATAAAATGATAATTTTCATACTGAAGCCAAATAAATAAAACATCCGTCATTTTGTAACTACACAAAGAGAACAATTTATTTATTTTTATTTGATTATTTTAGTATAATTAATAATGTGACAGCATTGTGTGACAGCTACTAATTTTGGTAAACCTTGCTAGAAAATTCATTGCTAATTATAATTAGCTATGAATTAAAAATAAAATATTATTATTTATTTATAATATAAATTATAATAAAATGTTATTATTTATTTATAATAATAAATTTATTATATTTATTGCTAAAATAATTCTGATAGATGGGTATACTTTAAACCTTTTGGTGATTTTATATTTGCTCCCATAGAAAAGGTTGTTCAGTTTGATGGTCTGAACAACCTCAATTTCAATTACACCCTGTGTAAAATTATAACATACACCTCATTAATAACAATTATAATAATTTTATTAGGTTCATAATATACAGGGGGTCTTATACATAGGTAAAAAAAACAAGGAAAAAATAATAAACTAAATAAAAACCCTATAAACAAAACACCTCATTTAAGGCCTCACCTTGGGGCGCCGTACCCAGGAGGCTGGCAGCATTCCCCCTCTGGATTGCTAGGCTTATCCGCTGCCGAAGGAAGCTATACAAAAAAATTGATACTGTCAAGTTACAAATATTGGTTAATTTATACTGTTTTACTTTATTGTTGGTAATTAACAGGCAGGCAGCGCAGCGTGCGATTTGAAGTCATCCAGTACTTAAAATTGACAATCTTTAATTTGCTAAAATTTTACAATGTTACATTGCAAAATTTTTTTTTCTCCGTTCAATTAAATATAAATTCCTGCCTTAAAATATCCATAGACCACCCTATCTCTTCTCACCATTCCTACTGTGAAGCTCGTTACGTCAAATGTGATATCACAGCTAAATAAAAAAGATTAAAAACAAAATGAAGACCAGTAAAAAGCGTCAGGTAACAAACCCAACGTTATCTACGCTCTAAACAAATATTTTACGTAACACTTTGACTCACTGGCTTTAATCCGGTGATGTCGACTTGTATTTTTTTAGAATGTGGTAGATTATATTGGGTCCTTCTTAATATGGTGACACTTTTTTAAAGGGATTATCAGACTGTCAAACTGATCAACTTTCTCTATGGCACAAACATCGAAATCGCGAAAAGAAACAGCTGTTACATACAAAACTGCAAACCTACTCGAGCCTTCTTTTATCGAGTCGATGGCAAGTCATTCTAAATTTTTCCAGCCCAGTATTTTGCCACACGGACAGCACTCGAGCTCGAGCTAAATATATGGGACAGCTGATTTTGTTTTTGCGATTTCGACAGTGGTCCCATAGAGAAAGTGGTTCAGTTTGACGGTCTGATCATCCCCTTAAAAAAGTGTCAGCATATTAAGAATCACCCTGTATAGTTGTTAACAAGTCATAAGGGTTCATAGGCATAGCTGTCTGAGGTCGGCTAGTAGGTTTCCACTCGGAATCGAACGACGTCATTCGGAGGGATTTGTCTGCAGACATCCCGTGTCTTAGAACCGTCAGGTTTAAGCTGTTCCGATGGCAAGCGTCCCAATGGCCTCATATTAATTCCTTGGAACAAGGGCCGGTGCAAAGTCAAAGACAACATTATTTAATATAGGAGCTGAAGCACTCATTCAACGTCAAATCTTTTTTTGAAGTTACCACCGTGTCTGAACATGTTGTCGCTGTGGAGAAAGTGCGGCCAGAAACTCTATAACATAATAACTATCATAATATAACTAAGGCTATCTGTACAATAATACATCCATCCATCCATCCATCACAGCCTTTAATCAGTCCGTCTTCGAACATAGGCCTTATCTATATTTCTCCATGATGTTCTGTCCCTCGCCCTCTGCATCCAGTTGGGACCCACGTGTCTCCTAATGTCATTGACCCATCTTTAGGATTTTTCTGGTGGGCGGACCTTACCAGGCTGGGTTTCTCTGGGTCTCCACTCCAGTGTTCTTCTGGTCCAACGTTCAGTATCCATACGTGCAACATGGCCTGCCCATCGCCACTACCGGCGTTCTATAGTTGCTACCACATGTACGCGACGTGTTGCTGTATTGCGCCTTTCCATCTTTCTGGATCAGTGCGGCATGCGGGATCTGCTGCCGAGACATCGGCCAGGGCACAACATACAAGGCATATGCCTGTAGTCCGCGTATCAATTTGATCCGGTGGCAGTGGAAACAGCTGGCATGTGGGGGACAGAGGCTAAATAAATTATTATTGAGAATGGCCGACTGCTCCGTCAAAAACTTTTTGACTGCAAGTCTAGGTTCATATCTCGTCCAAAGGATGTCACTGGCCTGGATCGCAATGCAGCCAGCATAATGGGCATCACCTTTATGCGGGATATGATGCGGGGCGGTTCGGTGTTCGATTAGTTTTATTTAATTAACAAAAGCGATTATATTAATATCGATTTATTATGTCATGTCCGCATCATATCTTCTGTGTTGCCATTGACGAAGCTTGTTGCGGATATAGATAAATGTTGTTCAGGTTTGCCGAACCCTTCTTCTTCTTGTTTGCACTTTCCCGCTTTTAATCAAACGGTTTTCACGTTCACTGCTAGCGTTAGCTTGGTCTTGGCTTGGTGTTAGGGCGTCCTCTACCTATTTTCTAGACAGACGTAGAGCCTTTTGGACCACATGTTCTTAGTCCAAAAGGCTCTACATTTTAGCCTCAGGGCGGCATACCTTGTATGTTTCGCTGATGACTCGACTGCAGATCCCGCATGCCGTATCAGAAAGATGGGTAGGCGAAATGGTACAGCGATACATCGTATCCCAAAGAAATTGTTGAAGGGGATGTTACAATAAGCGCGCTCCATACATTCGAAGTTTGGTTATATTTTCAATACTAGCCAATTGAAGTCAATTATTTCCAGAAACAATCTAGAAACTAATCTCTAAACTATTGTATGATGTCAGATTTCCATTAAAATATATAGTTTTAAGGCTAGAATTAATTCAAGATTTGTATGGAAATATTTGAGGCACACTATAACTTTAAAACCAACGATATTAAAGTACTCCAAGTCTATGTTTAAAACTATACATATTAACGAAAATCTGACTAAATTCAAGCAAAGAGATAAGTTTCTAGATTGTTTTTAGAAAATTGCATTGACTTTCGGGCGATCGGGCCGCTTGCTTAGATCAAAACCACTTGCCATCGGAACCAAATCGGAACGGCTTAAGGTCCGCCACACACAGACGGAATTGCGATCCGGAATCCTGATTCAGGATTCAGTGTTGTCAACTATGGTTACAAAAAATACTAGAGTGCTGTTTAAAAAATGCCTAAAATAAAAATGTATAAAACGCCAAATGAGTGACAATTATTGCATTTTTAGGTATTTATTAAAACAAAACAAACAATTTCTATACATGATATTTACTATCATGCTGTGATGAGGTCATGACGTTACGAATGTTACGATGATGGTTTGTTAATTGTATTCCAATATTAATGCAATTTTAACAGAAGACTATCAATAGTTTTAACATTAGACATAATCTGCATACAAAATGGCATGAACCATTATCACACAAGCGGTTTTTGAGCGTAGGCGATTTCGCAACTATGCCGCAACGACGTCTCGCAACTGCACCGTTCCATCAACGCCTACGCTCAAAAATCACATTAAAATATGACCACCTCAGACATTAAAAAAATCACTAGATCCAGTGAAAAAGTCTCTGAAAGCGGCAACACTCCATGCGGAATCTAATTCCGAATCAGGTTTATTCCGGATGTATGTGGCGGACCTAAATGTTTATTGGTTTCAATTTCACCCAGTATAACCAAAATAATTCTACTAAATTATCAACCACAATGTAACAAATACCTATTTAATATGAAGCTTAAATTCAACTCAACCACTATACCTCCCTCAAAGAAAACCTCTCCTTTAAAAGTCGCGACATATCTTTATTTGGACGCGCCGATAAAAAAATAATGTCTTACATTAAGGGAGGACTTAATTTAAATATTCTCTACCTCTCTTTCGTTCTTGTAAGGCTGTGTATATTGTGGTCCTTGTCTGTCGGACAACGATAAGTCACAGAACCGTCGCTGGGTAAATGCCTTTTTAAGTGAACCCCTATAGCAGGGGTGGTCAAATTATGGGCTGGTATGGATTTTTTGAGGCCCGCTTTCATTCGCAAAATAGTTCACCGTTGTATTAGAACTCTAGGCATATTGATGCTTTGGTGCTTAGATCAAAGTAAAATTAATGGATAGGCCTCCGCGAACAATTTGGACAGGACAGACAATTTAGGCAAAACAAATGACTGTTTTACTTCAAATATGTACCGAGATGATCAGATGACAGACTAATTGTGCTTGTTTGTATGGACCAAGAGTACTAGTTGTGAGTTGTGTGCTTCAACTTAACACACTTTGGGCCTATCCATTAATTTTACTTTGATCTAAGCTTTGGTGACGTTAAACAATGTTGACCACTAAGAGTGGTTAGAGTTGGTCACCGTCTATTGCCACTAGATGGCGTAATTGGTATTGTGTTACATTTCTGAGGTGACTTAAAAATACTCTGACAGCAGACTGACCACCAACCTGCACCCACCAATTCGCACTCCCACGTGTTGGAGTATCTCTCCCTCCCAACCTTATTTACCTTTAAAGGAAATCTTTGCTATTATTATTATAAGATCAGCCATCTCTGTTCCACAGTTGGGAAACGGCCTCCTTTCGTTCTCTTCAAGAGTCACTATTCTACAGAACGATAGGCCAGTTCTTAAGGAAACCGTCAATTTCGTCCCACCACCTTCGTCTAGATCTGCTTTGACGCTGATTTCGTTCGCCTATAGGCTTATAATTAGGCCTCCTATGCTATGCTATAAAGTCATTGATTTAAATACTATTTTAATTATTCAACGTATAATAACGTTATTCGTAGGTGGTCTGAAAAACTCTGACACCAGGGCTCTGCCCACACGATAAGAAGAACGTATTATAGTACTAAAAAAAAATAATGTGAACATTTAGGTGTGAATTCAAGTATTATTGATTGATTGAATGAAATACAATATTTGTTAGGTACTTATTTCACAACAAAACTTCTAAAGCAGATTTACTTCAAATCAAATCAACGCAAAACAAATTAAATTCTGTATAGTACAACAACTCCACCCACCAACACCTTTCACAATACGCTTGTCACTCTCAATTCACGGCCCGCTCGTCAACAAAGCGACCCTCAATTTCAATGTACTGACCACCCCTGTTTTCCAGTTAACTTGCGTTCCGTTTTTTCTTCTAAAATGTTACGATATTATACTCTTCGGTCCATTAGTCGGAGTACTTTACGTTAAATTGAGCGGCAATTTGAATCGTAGTACCTTTAATTATGGTATTGTTTTAATTGAGGTAGATCGTTATTGATTAGGTTAGTCGTTTGTAGTCTAGACGCTAAAATTGTTTTGTAATTAAATATAATTGATAGATACTTTATTTTTGGCCGTCAAAAAATTAATAAACAAATAAAACTGGTCAAGTGCGAGTCGGGCTACTCGCGCACCAAGGCGAGGGTTCCGTACAAAATATTAACTTACAAAAAAGTTTTGTTTTCTCCGGGACCCTTAGCGCAAAACCGACTCACACTTGGACGGTTTTTATTATTATTTGTTGTTATACTGTAGAGTTTGCTCTATAATTGCACCAAGTTTGACGCTTGTATGTATTACCGTTTTTACGATAGAGCGAGAAGAAAAAACGTTGATAAAAACTAGTTCCTTGTATGAGGACCTCTCTTAATTTTCAACTTTTTGACATTTTATGGCCGTCTAATCTAGCTCTTAAAGTTTAAAAGTTACGGCCCTAAATAGGTAGGACAGACGGACGGACAACGTAGGCTTAGTAATAGAGTCCCTTTTTCACCCTTTGGTGGGTAACCCTAAAAATGTGTTTTAAGAGGATATAATTCAGAGCGCGCTCCATACAAACGAAGTCTTGTTATATTTTCGAAACTAACCAATCAAAGTCAATGAAATTTTTCAAAAACAATCTAGAAACTAATCTCTATGCTCGTATGTTGTCAGATTTTTGTTAAACGGTCTCATTTTAAAGTTACAGTGCCTCAAAGATTTCCATACAAATCTTAATTTAATCCTAGCATTTAAACGTATACTTTAACGAAAATCTGACAACATACAAGTATAGAGATTAGTTTCTAGATTGTTTCTGAAAATTTTTATTCACTTTAATTAATAAGTATTGAAAATATGTCCAGACTTCGTTTGTATGGAGTATGGAGCGCGCTCCGAATGATCAGTCAAACCATAGAAATGAACAACTTATCTGTGGGAATAGCGTTAAAAGCGCGAAATAAGAGAAAATGAAAAAAAAATAAGAAAAAAAAGAGAAATATGAAAAAAAAAAAAAAAAAAATTAACTGAAAAAAAAAATGAGTTATCGATCTATCTATCTAAATACAATTAAGCAGTCCCATACAAAACTGCAAACAAAACGTACTCGACCCAAATGTATGAGACAGTCGATTTTTTTTCGCAATTTCGACGTTGGTCCCATAGAGAAAGTTGTTCAGTTTGATAGTCAGATCATCCCCTTCAAAAACCATTATCATATTTAAGAACACTGTATCTACAACGTGTTAATAAATAAGCGCGAAACCTCATACACCACAACTGATTTATAACAAAATAATTAGAATGAAACAATAATTTCATTATTTTGATAGTTAAAATTGAAAGTTATTCGCATTTTAAGTTTTGAGGCAAAAATGATTTGTTATTATTTCAGCAACGAATGAAAGCGCTAACGTACTCATGGATACAATTTAATAATGTTGTTTTGGTAGTAAGTTGGGTGAGTGTGCCCGTGCGGTGGGTTGACATCGGGTTCAGTAAATTTTAAATTTATTAACCAATTATTTAATATTTTGAAAAAAAATTACGTATATTGAAACCATGATAATTCGATTCTGCAATCGATTCTAAACAAACTACTTTCTAGTTTTGCGTTAGTTCATTAACACGTTGTATATAAGGTCTAACAAAATTAGGTGAAATTAATTTAAGGGGATGATCAGACCATCAAACTGAACAACTTTCTCTATGGGACTCTCTATCGAAATCGCAAAAAAAAAATTTGATGTCCCATACAAAACTGCCAACACAACTTGACTCAAATGTATGGGGCAGCAGAATTTTTTTTTCGAGATTTCGACATTGGTCCCGTAGAGAGAGTTGTTCAGTTTGATGGTCTGAGCATACCCTTAAAATAGTTTCAGCTAACTTTGTTAGACCTTATATAGCTCTATAAGTAACTACACGTTCCAGTCCCTTTTTTTCAAATCAACAAGGAAATTCTTTGTCCCTTTCCTGGAAACAAAGTCCATACAATTCCCTCGTGTAAATCCAGATATACCCGGATTAAATCCCTATAGGAAAGATATTCTGTAATGCATCTGCTTTCAGCTAAAAGATTGGTTGATATTTCAAACGAAAACAATCCTTAACTTGAACTGCGTTGAGTTCAGATTGGTAGAGAAATGTAGAGGTTGGTATAGGATGGTTTGAGAGATGTCAATTTAGACTTGTCATCAAATATTATTATTTGAGTGCTTTCTAAATTGTTCTTTTTATTTTAGTTTGTGTTATGTTACAGATAATTTTTCTTTTTCAATGTTTTATAAGTGAAATGCCACCTCACCACTTTATATTTCATAGTCTACATTTCATACTCTACTCTATCTATCTATCTATCTAAACTATTATAAAACTGTAGCGGGAAGTTTGTCTGTACATTGAAGATATTAACAAAAAAAAAGTTACGATATGGTTTTTAGGTGTCCCTGATTCCATTTCACCAATTTTTGGATTTTTTGTCTGTCTGTTTGTTTGTGTGTTTGTTTGTTTGTTTGTTTGTTTGAACGAGTATCACGCAAAAACTACTGAACCGATTTTGATGAAACTTTTTTTGTTTGATAGCTTATGATCTGACTTAAAATCTGGTATATAATTTGTGCGGACGAAGTCGCGGGTTAACGCTCGTATTAAATATATTTGTTTATTTCTTATTTTACTAATTATTAACATTGTTTGTTGAATCATTGCTATCATTAACGTAATTATTGTATTGTGACATAATTTTTGACTGCTGAATAGTTATTATTTGTAAATTAATATTTAATTTTTATATGTAATTTTTTTGTACGCCGGAAGGCAAGGCATGAAGGACTTTTTTAAAATCTACTGGCATCTCCTTGTTCATTATACTCATGTTCTGAAGCCTAAATATTCATCATCATCAGCCTATATACGTCCCACTGCAGGGCACAGGCCTACCCTCAAGGATGTATGGGTTTTAGTCCACCACGCGTGCCCAATACGGATTGGTAGACTTCACATACGTATCAGAATTTCTTCTTTACCCTTTGCAGGCACTGCACCCGGAGTTTCGATTTTCGATATATCTCGACCATTTCGGTCCGAACTTCATTGTAATAGAGTTGACTTTGGAATGGAAACGTTCACGCAATTGCGAAGTTTGAATGTCTGGGTAGAGGCCCTGGTTCCCTAAAAAGTAAAAATCTAAGCATACATAGGGACAAACAGACAGAGGGAAGCGACTTTGTTTTATACTATGTAGTGATTGGAAAGTTGTAGGTCGGGGTCGCTAGGTCAATTATTTGTATGAAAAACTGTTTTTGTTACGGGTTCAAAGTTATACTGTGGGTTTACTGGAAGAAATATCTTTATATAGACAAAGAGGCGTTTAGCCTCTTTGTCTATATTCTATTATTTTTGTCTTTACCTGAATTTAAACAAATAAAGATTTAATCTTTTTAGATTTCCGAAAAGATACAACAATACATTAAATTAAATTAAAAAATTAAATTACAAAATCATTTATTGCCTTAGTTTTTCTTACAATCTACAGTACAAAATAATAAAAAGTTACATGACTGAGGCAAAAGGTCGAGGCACAGCCTGTGCTGGCACGGGGTCGAACCTGGGCTGCGCTGATTTTCAGCCCCTCCCTTCTCCCTAAGGTCTTGAGTGGGAGATGAGGAAGTGAACGCAGATAAAATAAACAACTGCTCTAAACATCTTAATCTAACATAGGTACATACAAAGTTATAAAATAAAATCTTAAAATTAAACAAAATATAGGTTAACTAAGATTCATGGCATTCTTATGAAGTCAATGTAGTACTTGCGTGTGTGTGTGTGTGTGTGTGTCAATTAAAATTTTAAATTTGTGGTAATATGATTTAAACGGTTATTAGTTTTGTACATTTTTAACACCCTGTACAATATTTATAGCCCAGTCATTTTACCGAGTTTTGTCAGGCGGGGTAGCGAGTAATTATTCATTGGACTTTTAAACTGTAACCGGAACCATTTAGTGACAAAAAGACTATCTGAAAACGTATGAAAAAAAATTCGCTACGCAACATTTGTGAATCCCAGAAGGCTTTTAAATTAATAATATTAATACCAATACACTCATTTGACTCAGATTTAACAATATAAATTATTTTTGAGCAATAAAATAGGCATTGAAATTTAAAGAATGAGGTATTTATTAGAAAATACGAATGTAATTTTCAAAACCTTTTAAGTAGACAATAATATTCACATCATGTTTGTAGTAAGTTTAACGGTAAAGCCTTAAGTATGTGAAAAAAAATTTACTATTAGGTTTTTTAGAACGAGATAATTGCTAAATTTTAAAATTGGAATTGTTGCTGACGTGATTTTTTTTTTAATTTTAGTACATTTCTAAGCTCAAATTGGCTCTTCAAAATTATACCGAAAAAAAAATGACCATTATTAATTAGTCCCGGCTCAAACCGTAAAATTACTGGGCTATACGGCGTAAAATTTTATAAAACATTACAAACCGTATACTTACCTCCTAACTGAGGCCATAAATCAGAACCACGATAGCGGCAAAACTAAGTTTTTTCATTCAAAACACGACAAAATAAAAAAAGTTCCTTTATTGTCCAACCACATTTCGTTCCAAACACCATGTGGGGGCACCTAATTTAAAGCCAACACACAAGGTCCCTCAATTATACTAATTTTGACTCTTGACCCCTTGTTAGACGAGTTATGACATGGAACTTTTTACAGTGTATGAACTAAAACATCCCTATCTGATTTATTAGGACGTTTTTTTGGTGATTAATTCAAAATTAGAAGTTATCTCTTTTTGACTTCGGCTTTAATTGGAAGTTCTTTGACTAATGTAATTTTAACGAATGCATTTTCTCACTTCGTATTTTTAGGTAAGTAATTTGTGTGTTTTTAATATTGTCTAGCTGTCCTTGTCAAATTTGACAACGGCTTCTTCTTCTTATCGCGAGGGCAGCAAGTCCTGGTGTCAGAGTCATAGATAGGTATTTTTTTTTACGGGCATAGGCCCACCACACATTCCCACAGCTGTAACTCCTGTAAGCCAGAAAAACAAATAACATTTGTAATTTATAATATAATTACGAAGATATAAAGCTTCTAATATTTTGTATGAAAAATTTCAAAGCTTTATATCTTCGTAATTATTTTATAAATTGCAAACGTTGTTTGTGACGCGGCATCTAGATTTTCTAAACTAAAGTTATATACATTAAAACCGTCTACGCGTATTGTGCGTAAATAATTTTTTTTTACAAAATTGACCCCTCTGCAACCGCCTTGATTACTCGACGTTGTCAACAGATGGCGCTGTTCGATTTTAAATCGCGCTATTAATGTCGTTACTACAAATCCATTAAGCTGAACTAAAACAAATCATAAATTTTGTGGGCACGTCATCGTTTCAGGTTAAAATACTTAATACTTGCTCGCGAAGCCGAACACAGCGTTGCCAAAGTCTAAGCCTACGGAAATCAATGGCGAATCTTGAAAAAAAAAAGTGTTGCCATATCGGTCACAGTAGTGTAAGAAAGACACGCATATAAGAATAATCAATAAGTATTCGCGTGCGACATCTCCCCGAAGTCGTGGATTCAGGGACTTCAGCGACTACGTAGCTGTTTGGGATGTCAGCGTCAGAAAACGCTACTCAATGAGGGCAACAAAAAGTTAAGGATGAGTAATATCCGACTTTCACAATATCAAATCGAAACTATACAGGGTGGAAAGTCGACATGGGGCCTACGAATAAGAATTGGCAGGATGGGGCACAAAAGGCAGCTACCCTGGAGCATTATAGCTACAAGAAAACGTTCTTATGAGACTAACCCTAACTGTTTCACAGATTTGGAAAAGAATGTTCACATGGCGCAACATCAAGCTATACAAAACTAAGATAAACTGGGCTTCGCGGTAAATATTCGGTGATGGAACCGTGATTGCCGTGAGGGCCGTCTTCAATCAATCTATACTATTATTGATTTGTAAAAGAAGTGTGTCTGTACATTGAAGACATTTACAAGAAGATTACGATATGGTTTAGTGTTCCTGACTCCAAATATATAATATTTCGTCTCTCTGTTTGTTTGTTTGTTCGAACATCGCGCAAAAACTACTAAACCGATTTTGATGAAACTTTTTTTTTAAATTTATGATTTGACCTAAAATCTGGTATATAATTTACTACCTGTTGCCCGCGACTTCGTCTTCGTTACCCGAATAAAAAGTACCCCATGTGTTAATACAGGCCATAGTCTATCTGTATGCCAAATTTCATCGATATCCGTTCAGTAGTTTTTGCGTGAAAGAGTAACAAACATCCATCCACACTCACAAAATTATATTCTCTCTCGTTAAATTATAAATCTGGAGGTTTTTCGATTATTCACGTTGTAGGTACTATGTTGACTTTGATTTCATAGTAAAAGATTTTTTGATACTGAATCCTTTACTTTCACTCTACTTTATGTCCAGCAGTGGACGCATAAAAAATGCTGAAATGATAATGATTGACTTTGACTTGGCCAACATTTGAGCACCATCCTAATGTTCGCAACTTCTAATTCTCAATTGGATGCATGTTTGTAAACCAACTCAATGAGGAGTTTTCTGACAGCTAGTCAAACGTAGTTCAACAAACCGGCGATAGATGGCGTTGACCAGAGAGGGGTCCAAAGACGAAAATTTTAGGCTAAAAAGTGAACAAAAATGCATTTCACTGAGTCAGACCCATCCGTTGACGAAATATATGTTCATATTTAGCAGTTTACTTAAAAACACAAATTCTTACTATTTTATTTGTATTTTATTATATGCAAAGTCGCTGACCCCTGTCTCGTCAACGCCATCTATCGAGCCATTAGGAACTACTTTTTATTTTTTAATGGCTTTCGGAAAATCCCTCATTGCTTCGGCGTCGTAAGAAAAGAAAACAAACAATCAAAACTTCGTTTTATGGCAACATTTAATAGAGCTCATTGTCACATGAAAAATTATTTACAAAGTAAAAAATTACTTTCAAAGATATCATTAAATTACTCTGTTTCATCAAACACTGTATTTTTCCTCAATATGTACAATACAAAATAATTATTATCTAATAGGTTTCTTAATTCATACAAAGTATAGGTACTTGAAGCACTAAGTAGACAATTTGACAGAATAGTGCAAAACGTAGTGGAAACCCAGGAAGCTGGCAGTGCCACCAACTTATCTGTAGAATGGCCAAAAGCGGAACTACTGACGCCATTTTGAAACGTCATTTTGTTGCTGTCAGTCGATGTCAGTGTTGCCAGATCCACACTTAAGAATTATCCCAGATTAACAGCAAAATTATCGTGTTTTTATCGCATCAAAAATTCGAAAAAGTCTCTCTTAGAACCTAAAAGAGTGAAATGATGCGTGAAATTCAATCATTCTTACCTATATTGCATGCCACGTGCATGCCACTATTGAATGTTTTAACGTTACCTATTTATAGGTAGGCAAGTACGAGGTTTTTATGATACCCGACTTTAATTTTCTATCGCATGCCCCTCAAAAATATCTTGGATCTAGGATAATTATTGCACGTCTGGCAACACTGATGTAGTCTCTCATTCTTTGATACAGAAAGTGGCGCCATCGCTCATTCTACAGATAAGTTGGTGACACTTGTATTGTCTATACCTTGCAGTACAGATTGCCCAGAAAGCTGGCATAGGTATTGTCTATACCTTGGAGAGCACACTGCCTAACAAGCGGTGAAACATGATAATATTCATTGGTGGTATGATCGTTCTTCTTTCGGAAATTCCTGTCTATGTTTTCGACGTTACTTTGTCCCTTTTAAATCCAACGGCAAAAATAAAAAAAATAGTTTTTTTTTTCTGATAAATCAAAATCATTATAATTTGATTTCGTCTGAAATCTGACTGTGTCTACAGTCTATAGATTGTTAGTATATACTTAAATAGGGACAAAAAAACGTTGGAAATATCGACTACGGAGAAACGAAGGAAGGTCGAACTTTACCGACCGCGATGGCCAATTTTCTTGTTTCCATTCTTGTAAGGAGGAGTGGTGTCCTTTAAGATTCTAAAATCCTTGAGACTGCCTAACAAGCGGTGAAACATGATAATACTCCTTGGTGGTCGGTAATGATCGTTCTTCTTTCGTAAATTCCCGTCGTTGTTGTTCGCCGTTACATTGTCCCTTCCTAATCCAACGAGTAAAATTGTAGCTCCTGTCATACATGATGTTACGTCATTAATTATTAGTACAGTACCACCAACTTATCTGTAGAATGGCCAAAAGCGGAACTGCTTTTGAAAACGTCATTTTGTTGCTGTTCAATCGAGTTCTTGTTTTTGTAAAGAGTATTTTTTGTGAAAATCATGCCGAAAGTGGTGTACGAGAAATTATTCTCAAAATTAAATCATTCTTTGATACAGAAAGTGGCTCCATCGCTCATTCTACAGATAAGTTGGTGACACTGTATTATGTATCTCTGTAAGAGGCTTACTCATGGGCCGTAGCCCGGACCTTTGGAAGGCTTGCGTGGGGACACAGGTCCAACACGTAGAGGCCCCTTTGGGACATTTTTATCTTAATGCGATGGGATGCATCAAGCGTGGTCTATCTCTGAATGCCTTATGGAAATGCCATGGAAAACATTCGGTGCAGAGATATTGTAGAAAGGACAGAAAACTACAAGGGTTATGGGGGGGTGAACTGGGTGGGCCGGGAAATCTGGGTTACTGCGGAGAGACTCGGGACACCTGCCGTAACAAATGTGTATAGTTTGTCAAAAATGGCAGACGGTGACTTGCCAACTCGTTTATTATTATTATTTGGGGGTTTTGGTCCTTGACAGGCTTGCTAAGCCTGTGCCACGTAGACCAATCGCTGGTCCTTTGTGAACGTCCTTTTTAAAGTTCCTTACCAATCCCCACTGCGGCCAGAAATCCCAGTAGATTCTTGGTCGGGAGAGTTTGTATCTGGATACTGGATACGTCATTGGATAGAAAGGGACACAAAAATGTTGGAAATATCGACGATGAAGACGTACGAAAGAAGGTCGAATAATATCGACTGCCATGGCCAATTTTCTTGTTTCCACGCTAAGGAGGAGAGGCATCGTGCCAGAGTGGATGTGGCATAATTTGTAGGGGTTCAATGTTTCATATTCATCCCTATTCTTTTTTAATCACTAGAAAAGTTTTCAGGGTGCAACTTTCCTTTAAAAAACATGATTTGAAAAATGAAGATTTTTTTAGACCTGAATCATTCGGCCCATGCAAATGCATGGAAGGCCAAAATAAATATTCTCATTTTTTAACCCATGTTCCTTACAAAAATACTGTACTTACATCATTCATTTACGCAGTATATAAGGTCTAACAAAATTAGCTGAAACTATTTTAAGGAGATAATCAGACCATTAAACTGAACAACTTTCTCCAGGACCAATATCGAAATCGCGAAAAAAATCAGGTGTCTCATACATTTGGCTCGAGTAGGTTTGCAGTTTTGTATGGAAGAGCAAATTTCTATTCGCCATCTCGATATTGGTGTCATAGAGAAAGTTGTTCAATTTGATGGTCTGATCATCCCCTTATAATAGTTTCAGCTAATTTTGTTAGACCTTATATACACTACACATCTTCATCAGCTGTAAATTCTGTCAATCGATCTCTCCACTATAAGTATACTATGGTACCTACTTATCTCTTTTTGATAGCCCTAGATATATATAGATATAGACACTTACGTAAAGCCCTCTTATGATAACGCACACCACCTCAAAATACAGTCCCAGGGTTGCTCATGTATAAAATGTCAAATATACGAGTGTACAGGGTGTAAGGAAAAGTATTATTAACCTTTAAACCACATACTCTACCCATCAAACTGAACAACTTTTACTATACAACAAAAAACAGCTGTTCCATACTAAACTGCAATACCTACTCGATTCGAACCTATGGAGCAGCAGATTGTTTTTTATCCCACGTCAAAAATGACTTCAAAAAAAAGAGGAGGTTTCTCAATTCTTCCATAGTAAAAGTTTTTCAGTTTAATGGGTAGATTATATGGTTTAAAGGTTAATGATACTTTTCCTTACATTCTGTATAATTATTGTCTTGACATGGTATTTATTAATGCCAAACACTCTCAAATCTATCTACATAGTGCTACAAAATATAGGTTATCTTAATTGTTAATACTTTTTAGTCTAATCATCGGTTCCCAATCCTCTGCGGACAGCATGCTGGGAACGGTTCTGTCAAGTTGCCAACCCTGAAGAATCCAGGTTCATTTTCCATTTGACAGCTGTAAAAAGATTAAAATATTATTGTGTGTGTGGCTAGTAGAATACAACTTAATCTTGCGTTACATACTTAAGGGGCCATAGGTTCAGACCACTGATCAGAAAAACTAAAAGGAGATGTGAAAAGGGGGCGGGGCCAGTGTAGCAGCAATATGCGCAGAAACGGAACACATTGCTCGCGATAGTAATGATTCATGTTGATGATGCTGCTTTCGTGTCGCGCCAGGCTGCGGCTCTCCCTCTTTCCTCAGGATAGATTGTATGATGCCGACGAAATGATAGATGGTTTCTAGAATATAATATCGTTTTAATTCCGAACTGAAGCTTTACAAGCAAAAATATAGGTTTATAGAAAATTTTGATGTGATAGTGACGGTGGTATCGAATCGAGTCAGGACGGGTCCCTCTGCGCGCCGCTCTCCTTCCCCTCAGGTAAGTATAGCAGGTAAGTGATGTATATATTGGTATAGGCTTGGGTTGTAGATGCGTAGACAATTCAATATATTATAGGCTGAAAGCCTTATGAAAGCCTTATCGAGATATTATGTGTAAATAGTTTACAATGCTTGCGTAGTACTAAGATTATTCGAACGTTGAGTTCTGATACCGCAATGGATAATGAGCACATTCAAGCTGACAAAATACTTTCTATCGCGTGGTACTGGTGGTGATGCGACACTAGGTTTCGTACTTAGCGCGTTTTCTATGAGAAACGCGATTGCCCAGCCCTTCGAAAAGTGCGTGCGTGTACCGTACAAATCGGTTTCGGTTACAATAAGAATTAACAAAAGTACTTTTTATTTTTTTTTTTTTTTTTTTGATTATATTGTTTATTTCTCCATATATCATTCTTCTGCCATTTTTTGCGGGGGGGGGGGGGGGGGGGGGTTGCTATGACAATAACAGTAAAACGCATCGAATTAACTAGCCCATTTGGGCTAGGTTGGGGCCGTCGCGGGGGTGAGACTTTGATCTGTCAAAAAAAAAGTAGGGGGAAAGTATGGAAAATTATGCGCAAGGCCACTCCTCTCGGGGTACGAGTTACGTATTTCTCTATGATTGTACTAGATAAACTAATGGTGAATAATTATGTGAGTAAAAGTACCAATAATCGGAAAGTATTTTAAGTTCTTCTAAAACGAGAAAAATGTTTTAAAATTCAATAAAGAACGTCATTTTTGTGACGACAATCGTGAATTCAATTGATGATTTCACTAGATAAACTATCCAAGAATACTGAGGTATGACTTTGGTTCCGATAAATTGTATAAACCTAATAGAAAAATTAAAAATAAAAGAAGCCTCCAAGGTGTTTCGTCCTACCGCAGGGCCTTAATGCCTTAAGGGGTGGCCATAAAACTGATCAACTTTACACTCCATACATTTGAGTCGAGCAGTCGTTTATATTCTCTACAAGGTGTTACAAAAGTAAAAATAAACATTTAAAACTTTTAAAGGTGTTGTTTATAACATCAAACTGAACAACTTTCAGTCTGGGACGAACATTGAAATAGCGAAAACAAATCTGCTATCCTATACATTTAGCTTTGTAGTTTAGTATGGAACATCCGTTTTTTTTTTCGCGATTTCGATATTGGTCCCTTAGTGAAAGTTGTTCAGTTTGATGGTCTAAACCACCCCTTTAATTTCTATGTTTATTTTTGTAACACTATATAAGGTCTAACCAAATTAGGTGAAAATATTTTAAGGGGACGATCAGACCATCAAGCTGAACAACTTTCTCTATGGGACCGATATCGAAAACGCGAAAAAAAAAATCTGCTGTCCCATACATTTAGGTCGAGTAGGTTTGTATGGAACAGCTGATTTTTTTTCGCAAGTTCCATTATGGTCCCATAGAGAAAGTTGTTCAGTTTGATGGTCTTATCATCCCCTTAAAATAGTTTCAGCTAATTTTGTTAGACCTTATATATTAATATTTTCAAGCCACTGCATTACACAGACTTGACATAAACAATCACAAAGTTTCCCTAAATCCCTTTACATCCTCAGCATTCAAAACCAGCATCAACATTTCTGAAACCTAACCTAATTCCTCCCATTGTAACAAAATTCAAAAATGCTCCACAAAAATTCAAGAAATTTCGTCACACGCACGCGAGGAAAATACAGTAAAATTGTTTCTACAAAACACGCGCGTGTCTGCATGCAGAATTGCAGATCAGGTTGCGTGAGTCGCATGCTAGATATGATATGGCGACTGGCGAAAGAGGAACAAAGAAAAGTTACTTATTCGAGGAATAATAAAGTACCTATTCCGCTTTTTATATCAATTTTTATTAACCGACTTCAAAAAAAGAGGAGGGAACTCAATTCGACCGTATATATATATTTTTTATTTTAACCGACTTCAAAAAAGGAGGAGGTTTCTCAATTTCAATTCGACCGTATATTATACATTTTTTTTAAACGCGCTCGCGGGTAACTTTGACGTTTGTAAACAGATTTTGATAATTCTTTTTTTGTTGAAAAGAAGATATGCCAAGGGTGGTACCATGATAAGAAAACCAGTATCTGATGATGGAATCCCAGAGAAATCGAGAGGAACCTTTGAAAATCGTGGTGCCGGCTAGTGCGTTTGTTAATTTAAAGCACTACTATTAAATTGAACTAATGAATTCACAACTGAAAATTTTGAAATAAACAAAATTGCAGCCGATGACTTTTTCGTTCGCATCATAAGAACATTTTTGAGAATTTGTTTTATAGAATTCGGTGTCCACCACGGCTCTCCCCAGACGATAAGAAATAAGAACATCTAAATTAGAGCACCCAACGTTAGGTATTCATAACAGAGCACTGCAAATTTTTTACACCCTCTGTTTAGGCAGTAACAAATATATCAGTGGAAAGTTTATAGTTTAAGCGACCTAAAAAATTGGGTTTCCAATTACCACCCCTAAGCCTGTCGCAACCACCTGGCAGCCAGGCAAAAATTGTTTTTCTGTTGATTTACCTCCCTCATTTGTTGAGCCAATAAATTCTATACAAAATTAAAGCTAAACGTGTGACAAAATAAGATTGCATGCATAATGATGGTCACAACGTACATAGAGAAACACGTACTTTTGACAGGAAGGAGCGGGCTTACGCATAATTTCCCATACTTTCCCCTCTGTCAAAGCATCACCCCGCGACGGCCCCGATCAAGCCCCGATGGGCTACTAATTCGATGCGTTTTACTGTTATTGTCATAGCAAACGGTCCCCCCCGCAAAAAATGGCAGAAAAACTTACTCCTCTCCGGGCGTTGTTGACACGTTTTTCTCTATGACAACGTAGGATTGCCACATGATTTTCAACTTTACGAATGGGGAAGATTTACTCGAAAGCTATTGGATTTATTTTGAATATCCTTTTACATATGAAACTCCTCTACGATTGCTGCTTATTATCACCTATTTAATTGAATTAAGTACAGTATGTAAATTTAAATGCTTTACATATTTAAGGAGGTTCTTCAGACCATCAAACTGAAGAACTTAAACTATGGAGCCAATAATGAAATAACGATAAAAAATTTGCTACAATTACATTTCGGTTGACATTCTTGCATCATGGGGCCGAGTAACTTTTGACGTTTTCTATTATGAAGCACCAATTATTTTTTTCGCGATTTCGATACTGGCTCCATGATTTAGGTTGTTCAGTTTGGCGGTAAAAATTAACGTTATTACAACTGCTACGTTTCCTTACGAGTAGTTGAAATTAAATAAACAATAATAAATATCTTGGACATTGTCAGACAAATTATCTTGTCACATTTAAAATACCTGGACTGGAAATTTATTTCAAAAAGTACCTGACCAATCTAGAAGAAAACACAACGTGTATGTCGTTGTCTAGTCATCATACTACCAGGCCAGGCTAGACTCTTTAAATATGCCTTTTTTATTTGACTTTTAGAGAATGCGTACAATCTAGTATACACAAGATTAGCTGGAGATCAACAGTTGCTCCGTGACGTTAGTCATCAGTTCATCACACTCTAATTAGTAAAAAATTACAGTGCAATAAAAAATGCAGATTATTTCATTTTTAACTAAAAAATAACAATAATATACGAGTATGTGACAATGTCCAAGATATTTATTTATATAATTATGAATGTATCAAAAACTGACAAGAACTAGAATAAAAACCAAGATCTCATTGATAAAAACAAACAATTCAAAAATGTTAATCATTGTTCGTTTAACCACGCTCTTTTATAAAAAAAATACGTCTCATTAATTTTAATCCAGTAACAAAAAGTTAAAAATATTTGTTCAATTGTAGAAAAAACAAAGAAAATGAACAACTGCGTTTTTTTTAATTTTAAAGGGTTGTAACATCTGTCTAGACAGAAGGGTCGAATTCCGAAGCCCTTTTTTTTACTTTAACACTTATTCGTCAAGTTTTTTTTGTGACAGAAGGTGTAACCTAACAAGCGGTTGACTAGAAATAAATTTAGAAGTACTTCGTTACGAGTTTTGTTATAATTCAAAACTTAGTATTGTGATCGCTTCTTTTAATTCAGTAAATATCAATCGGATATCAGTAGTGAATTTATTATTGTACAACTGCCTCCGTGGTCTAATGGTTAAGAGTATTGGCTCTCGATACGGAGGTCGTGGGTTCGATTCCCACGGGGGACACCTAGTGATATGTCACTTTGTGCGTTTTTCCCCAGTTGGTTAGGACATTGCAGGCTGAATCACCTGATTGTCTGAAAAGAAAAATGATTTCGTGCTTCGGATGGCACGTTAAGCAGTTGGTCCCGGCTACTATCTCTGGTAGTAGTAGTTTTTACATAAAAACCACGTCAAGAGGCCGTAAGGCTCTGCCCACAAGATAAGAAGAAGAATTATTGTACAGAATGTAAACTGAACTCTGTAGTATTTCCATTCTCATTGGGACCAACATTGAAATGGCGAAAAGAAATACAGCTGTTCCATTTATCTTTCATTATGGAACCAATATTGTAATCGCGAAAAAAATCGGCTGTTCAATTGAAAAATTAATCTAAATTTTATTACTTAGATTGAGTCGCAATAGTGAAAGTTATTCAGTGTGATGGTCTGAAGTACCCTCTAGTATTATAAGAGATAAGTGTACTTTTTGCATCAGCAGCAAGTCTGATTTAGTGTTCATGGGGTGTAGAGCATCTCTGTGATGGGGATGGACCAGGTCTGCCTGCATAACTTCAGTCGGAAGTTCATGATGTTTAAAGGTCAGTAAAAAATTAACGATCGCAGCTGATGATTGCAAACAGTAAACTTATCTCTTAGTCTATAAAATATGCAATGCTTGTAAGTTTACAGTCGAACCTCTTTTCATAAAGGCAAAGACTATTGTCATAAAATTTACACACCATATTATTAAATGTTTTACATAATATTAACTACCATATTTTCTTTAGGTATGGCAAGTTGCTACAGCTACAACTAAAAATTAACATTTCAAGTAATTAGTTGTTGTATTTTTCATCTAAGGTATCACGAAGACGAACGTGTCGAATGGTGATCAGTGACATTACCAAACAAAAATTGCTAGACTGTATCAGGGACGCACTTGCAATGGAGTACGTTAAAAGTCTTGTACCGAATAATGGCTTCTATCCTCTAAATAACGGCAATAAAATAATAATACTGGTAGGCATAGTAAATAAGCGATCTTGCCATAACATTATTTTGTTACATAATTATGGTTTTTTTGCAAGTGAAACGTCAAAGTGAATAAGATGTCTGCTATCGGGTAGTCACGTCGCTCGTCGATTGTTGGTTGCCCTCTCCCGGGTGTACAACAAAGTTCCAGTGGTGGCTCAAGATAGTGTTCTTTTCGAAAAACCATCCTTGAAGTCACCAAAATACATAAACTACCGTATAATCTACAAGCACTCTTGCTAAATAAACTAGACATTGACAAAATCATCACAACCAAGATGGCAGCCATTTTTTTAAAATGGAATAGAATAGAAGCTAATAAAAAAATATCTGAATTCAAAGATTACGTGCACTATTTAATGCCTCTACATAATATGTACAACCATTTTTCTAACCGCAAATAATAACAAACTTTACTTACGTATTTTTTTCCAAATACACGTCGTATCCTTCGTAAACTTCTGTTGGTTTCTCGTCACTGGTCTCTCTCTTCGATCTGCTGTGCTCTTCTATCTTTATAACTTTCCCGACCCTCTCCAGTTTCACCTTCTTTCTTAAAGGAAATGGGAATAACTTTGATTTAGAAAGCATATTTGCTTTGATTTCATCTAAAACTGACGTAGGTAAATCATCGGTTTGCCATTCTAGATTCTTTTTAGGCTTATTTTTAGATAAATCGTTGGCGTTCACTAGTTTTTCTTGTTTTACAGGCTTTTGTTCTATATCTTGGATTTCATCGTTCAAATTTGGATTGATAAGAACTGCGTTTGGTATTTGTGCTACATACGTCGCGACGTATGAAGGTATATTTTTTTGTGCTTGGCTGTAGAATTTTACGTTTGCCCAAGGATTTTCGTTACTATAGTTAGGGTTTACAGGTTTACTGGAGTTGTAGTGGTGTACGTAAGCGAAGGGGAATGGTAGGAATATGGGCTCTTGAGCATTAGTTCTTTTCATCGGTGGTTCCATTGGTTTTTTGATGAGCAAATTGTTCCATGGTGAATAGTGTTCTTTCTTATTACACGGTTTTTTTCCTACTTCTGCTGGAATACCGTATGGAGGTTTAGAGTTCGGCTGATGAATGTATGAGGAAATTCTTTGGAAATTTGATATCGGATAATAATATGGTAGTTTTGAAAAGTCTTTGTGGAAAGCGTTTGAGTAAGGTAAAGGTTGTGTTTGAATTGTGTTGGACCCTTCGTTATATAAGTTGGATTTTTCTTTGTTGATCGGTTGAACAGGCATTCCATCTTCACTTTCTTTCACTTTACTGTTGGATACTGTTAATGGTTCGTACCAATACGAAGTAGGTTTTTTATTATTAATGCCCATGCCTTTGCGGATTTCATCGGAATTCTGACTTATTTCTTTAATTGTTTCTTCTAAAATATGTTCGTCAGCAGTTTTATCTACTTCTTTGTAAATATCTCTGGCTATGTTATAAATTTCTAATATTGCTTCTAAATCACTTTTCTTAACAGAATAAAGAAGATCAGTCAATGCTTTTATTTCAGGATTAGTTAGATATCTATCACCTTTTTCGCTCATAGCTTGTAGCTCTTTTAATTTTTGTAAAGCTACACTTTTTGCATCATCTTGATTTTGTATATTTTTACTATTTGAGTCTGTATTATGAGCCATCAATTCTATTTTGATTTCGTTCAGTACACTTTCGGCATTAGTAATGTCACTAGGATTATTTATTTGACTTTCAATTTCATTTTTACTGATAACATCTCCATCGGTTAGATTTAACTGTCTAAAAGGTAAGTATTCATAGTCAGTTAGATTTCTTTTTCTGATTCTACAAGTGTAACTGCCGCAGAATGAATCTGAAGGCCATGTTGCGTTGATGGGATACAGTTTGCCGGTGTCTGGATCTCTGCAGTAGAAGCCTGGAATAGAAGAGAAGAGTATCTTAGTATTATTACAAATAGAATAGAAGAAGTAAAAGATTTGTAATCAGTTTTCTCACACCTCTTTCTCAATATTTGGTTTCTCAATAGTACCAAATAGGTGGTATAATCTTATAATACCTAGTTCAACATTATGAACCCTGTTGGGGCACAGGGATTTTAAAAGAAGGGGGAAGGGGGACACAAGTTATACAAGATATCATAATTAAGATGCTAATAAAATATCTATATCGGCTGCAATGGTTAAGTATTGCGTAGAGGTATATAAGATTACGATTGTGAAGAAATAGCATGCCCCAAAAGTAGGAATTTTTCATAACTTACGCAGTACTCTTTCCAAAACCTCATCATCATCATCATCAGCCTATCATCGTCCACTGCTGAACATATGCCTCTCCTAAGGCGCGCCACAAAACACTGTCCTACATGCTACATGCTTATAATTATAAAACCGCCCAAAGGAACAAGGCCATATATTTAATATTTCCTCGCTATTTATATTTTAATGTTTTTTCATATATTTATCATCATCTCAGCTGATAGACGTCCACTGCTGGACATATTCCTCCCCCAAAGATCACCACAACGACCGGTCCTGATCGGCCTTATCTTGGGTTCCCGCCGCCTTCACAAGGTCGTCGGTCCACCTAACCAAGCTACGTTTTCCGGAACGCAATCGCTACACGATAACTCTTCGACCCCATCGGCCATCAGTTCTGCGAGCAATGTGCCCAACCCATTACCACTTTAGTATAGCAATTCTTTGGGTACTGTCGGGTACTCTCATTCTTCTGCGAATCTCTTCATTTCTGATTCGATCTCGCAGGGAAACTCTTCATAATGTAGACATTGTAACTATGGCGTCATCATCTATTGTTACGGACAGTTTGTTTTTTTGTCTGTTATCTATTGATAGTTCAGTGAATAGTGGTAGATCAATAATATTAGTATAATGTAGTGACATAACAATGCGTATATCGTCACTTCTACCGGTACTTACAAAGGACTTATTATATAATTGTTTGCTATAGCTACAGTTGAGATAACCTCGGCTCTGCCTTAATGCCCTGATACGTCTCCTCTAGAAAATACCTGAGAGAAAGAATGTTCTATTTTTAGGGTTCCGTAGTCACACAAGGACCTTGCACCGTTTCCCCGGTTGAATTAAGGAACTCCATAGATTAACCCCGGCAGCGGAAGACTGGCTAAAACACCTTGACCTTGACATTTAGACCTTCCCGGATCCAAGCAAGAAGATAAAAATGCCATACGATATGATGATGATGACAAGGAACCCTTATACTTTCGTCCATTCTGTCTGTCTGTCTGTATGTCGCTTAATTACTCTAACTTCTAAAATAGTGTACCCATCAAACTGAACAACTTTTACTATGGGAGCAAACCGATCGGAGCAATAAAAAAATCAGCTCTTCCATGCTAAACTGCAGTGCCTACTCGACTCGAATGTATGCAACAGCAAATTTTTTTGCTCCGATCGGTTTGCTCCCGTTAGTAAAAGTTGTTAAGTTTTGATGGGTAGACTCTTAGTTTAAAAGGATGTTAATGATATCAATTTCACCCTGTATATTGTAAACGAAGCAAAAAATGAAATTGGAAAAAAATCTGCTGTTCCATAGAAAACAACAACGGCTACTTAAATTCTTAAAAAAGAAATAAGCTGTTCCATACATTTGGGTACAGTAGCCGTTGTTTTTTTCTATGGAACCACTGATTTTTTTCCAATTTAATTTTTTGCTTCGTTTACAATATATTGAAATTGATATCATTAACATCCTTTTAAACTAAGAGTCTACCCATCAAACTAAACAACTTTTAATAACGGGAGCAAACCGATCGGAGCAAAAGAAATCTGCTATTGCACACATTTAAGTGGAGTAGGCATTGCAGTTTAGCATGGAACAGCTGATTTTTTTATCCAGTAGTAAAAGTTGTTCAGTATAATGGGTAAGTACTCTTACGCGTAGTTTGAAAGGATGCTAATAATACCAATATCACCCTGTATAACATCATCATCATCATCATCAGCCTATAAACGTCCCACTGCAGGGCACAGGCCTACCCTCAAGGTGTATGGGCATTAGTCCACCACGCGTGCCCAATGCGGATTGGTAGACTTCACATTCACATCAGAATTTCTTCTTCAGTGTATGCAGGTTTACATCTGTATAACATACTTACTGTTAAAAATATCTGCAACTAGGTCGCATTGTTATCAAAGGAAGTATGGTATGAACAATGATATTTACTTTTTAGTAGGAATAGGCTGCGCTTGCACAGTTCATGTTTTCTTTCAAGTAATACGCGTTCCTATTTCAAATTGCATTGAGTGGAAGAGCGGTAGATTAAAAAGACTATTGTTTCGGAACTGGTCAAACCAAAAAGCTTAAAATACCTGCAGAGATGGAGGTTGCATCACAAACACTTTTTTGAAGCCAGAATTTATGACCTTTATGACGTCACTGATGTTTCCCATCTCGTTTCTTCTTTACATAGAGTTGTCATTGAATGACCTTCATTCATAGACGAAGAATTGTTCGCTTACGCCGGTAGACGGAATATCAGTGTAACCGGGTATGAGATAGCTATAGTCATAAAATCCTATACAATTTATTTGAAGTGACATGTCGGAGTCAGGTGGAGTCAGTACAAAAAAGTGGTTACGCCGATAAGAACAGCAATAAGGTAGCGATCTCCTTTGTTAACTAGAGTGAATTTGCTATGTGCATCTCTTATTGAGTGAATATGTCAAGACACGTGGTTCCTTCTAGTGAGTTCTCTTTCTACGCCTTCATTTGACCTCCATGTAAAGAGGAAATGAGATGGGAAACGTCAGTGACGTCATAAAGGTAAAAGATTCTGGCTTCAAAAAATTGTTTGTGATGCAACCTCCATCTCTGTAGGTATTTTAAACTTCTTGGGTCAAACCTACTCCGATTTTAATTGTTTTTTTTTTTAAATATCTGTTATTTGAAATACTACAACCGTTACAGTTTAAAAATTGACGCCTAATCATTTAAAAAGTTGTAACCCAAAAAATGCAAATTTTTAAGAAAAAATGCTCTATAACTTGCGAATTCATATAAAAAAAGGAAATTTTTTTTACATTGAGGCGATTTTAATTGAGACTGGCTGACGAATAAACCTTTTGTGGCGTTTTATTTGTTGGTATGTGCGCTCCATACAAACGAAGTTTGATTCTATTTTGATTATTAAACAATTAAATTCAATTATTTTTTTAACAAGATCCAGAAACTAACATCCTTGTCTGTGGTTTGTCAGATTTCCGTTATGTTATATAGTTTCAAAGTTACACTGGCTCAAAGATTTTTATTGAGCATTTTTCTTTCTTTTTCATTTTTCATCTCTACAGGGTGTAAGGAACAACCCTCCGTCTCAGACCATCAAACTGAACAACTTTCACTACGGAACCTACCTCAGGTGTTTAGTAACGTTGCCGAACATTGTGAGAGTCACGTGTTGCGTGCCAATTGTTGCCAAGTGGATACGAGGCTCTAATACCGGATACTAGGCACGTATCCAGGGGGGGTAGGTGGAATTTATCCCCCCCCCCCCCCCCGAAATCCGAATATTTGTATGGAAAAGTTATTACAGCACTTACTTTTTCATTGTTTTTCTTTAGACAATTAAATATCGTCGTCGTCCCCCGAAACAAAAGTCTGGATACGCGCTTGCCCGATACCCGTCAATATGAACAACTTTTACTATGTAACCAAATATGAGAACTTAAATAAAAACCTCCTCCTTTTTTGAAGTCGGTTAAAAAATGCAGGTATTTCAAACGTTTCGATCAAAATGTTAGCAAATTCTCGATTGTTTATAAACGATGTTTATAGACTAAGAGATAAGTGTACTTTTTGCAACCATCAGCTGCAAGGCTGATTCAGTGTTTATGAGGTGTAGAGCGTCTCTGTGGTAGGGATGGACCAGGTCTGCCTGCATAACTCCAGTCGGTTTAGAAGTTACTGATGTTTAAAGGTCAGTAAACAATTTACGATCAGCTGTAAGGCTGATCGTATCATATTATTGTAGTATGCACTGTAGCTATGTGAACAGTACTAAAACTGACATGGTTCATCAGTCGGTTTAGGAGATACAGCCGTTCAAAGGTCCGACCTTTGAACAGCTGTATCTCCTAAACCGACTGGCAGTTCATGTCAGTTTTTGTACTGTTTACATAGCTACAGTGCACACTACAATAATATTATATGATCAGCCTTGCAGCTGATCGTTAATTTTTTACTGACCTTTAAACGTCTGTAACTCCTAAACCGACTGAAGTTATGCAGGCAAAACTAGTTCATCCCCATCACAGAGATGCTCTACACCCCATAAACACTAAATCAGCCTTGCTGCTGATGGTTGCAAAAAGTACACTTATCTTTTAGTCTATTAGATTTCAAGGTTACTTTGATTAATTTTGAAATATAAATGCTCATAACTTCTTTATTATTTAGAATAAGAATATAAAAAATCGTCGACATGGGTTTTTCCTCTAGTTTACGATAAGCTAACTAGAAAAAATTTAAATGAACTATATTTCAAGAAAAAAAATAAAAACATCGCTTTCAACTTCATACTTGAATTGGGGTGACTTTGATACCACCCATTTTTTAATTGAATTTGAAAGTTTAACCATTAAAGAACATTTATAAAAAATATAAATTCTACTCCTTCAAAAAAAAATCGAAGTTATAGCCATTTTGGTAATCAGGAGTGACAGTGATGACATATTATTAAAGTAAAAGTTAAAAGTATTTAAAACTTAATGCAAAACGCATAAAAATGATTTCTAATCTTTATTTCAATTAACTTCTATCAAATTTGATATTATTATTTATGTAAGTATATTTAAGTATATAAGGTCTAACAAAATTAGCTGAAACTGTTTTAAGAGTATGATCAGACCATCAAACTGAACAACTTTCTCTATGGGACCAATATCGAAATCGCGAAAAAAAACAGCTGTCCCATACAAAACTGAAATCATAACTCGACTCAAATGTATGGGACTGCTGATTTTTTTATCGCGATTTCGATTTTGGTTCCATAGAGAAAGTTGTTCAGTTTGATGGTCTGATCATCCCCTTACAATAGTTTCAGCTAATTATGTTAGACCTTATATATTATATTTATTTGTTTGTATAGGTGTATCTTATATTATTTCTTATTTTATAGGTATTCATTTTACTATCTCATAATTAAGTAGATTTTTATTTGTGTGCACATTGATTTTAGCCAAACATATTAGTTTTCATCTCACTCAACGGTTTGCTGGAAGAAAACTCTTTTTTAGTTAAGCTCGCCTTTGTACATCACGACTTATTGTAATTTTTTCTAATTAAATTTAATCTTATTAAATTTTTTTAAATCTAAGAAAAATCATATAATATCAGTAAATTTTATTACATATTATAATGCGTTTGTATCCATCCATATATTTCTTATAACCTCTTAGAAGATCTTTCTTGTAGTTTCGAGTACCCAGTGTTTTTTTATACGAGCAAACTTTATTATTTCTTCATGCTGAAAAAAAAAAAAAACGTATGGTGAAATTTATAATCCACACAAAATATCCATATTTTTTTTTATAAAACATGCCAGAAGGGATCACTTTGATTCACTATCAAAGTCACCCCGTGTTCTATAAACTCATTGGAGGCAAAAGTGGCCGCCTGAGCAAGAAAACTAAAATGTGTCTGTAATCACTATAGAACATGGCTATAGTCATCATGAATGAAATAATATAGTGCATAAATTCAATAGGTTTTCCTGCACATTAGAAGTTATTTAGCCTTAAATTTCTTACCTTTTGTGTGACCATAAACACAAATTATTTCCCATGACACTAACGCACTGATAAGCACCAAAACCCACATATACGATAACTGAAATGTTATAGTTGCTACAGAAAAAAATGTTTTCTGCTGCGTTCCGATTTAAGCTGACAATTTAGAAAAAAGTTACCAAATAATTTAATCATCAACTTCGCCCCGATGATCAAAGCCACACAGGTTTTTTTATCGATGTAATTCACCTATACCCCGTTCAGCGAGTCAATGTGGTACCGAAAAATTAATCTTGCCCGTGATTGGACGAAGATAAGGCGCATAGGCCGCGTTCACATTGCGAGTCATCTTTAGTCTGTTCATGCGCTTCGTACCGTTCAGACGTCTTCTACGTACTTATCACTGCGATCGTTGTGAATCTTTGACCTGGGTTGAACTTGCCTTGCCTTGTTTATATTTGTTATGTTGAACTTTTAATATTTATTAGAATTTATTGCTATTGAATCAGTATCACAGTTGCGATCAAATATTCTACATTTGTTTATTCATAAATAAACTATTATAAACTGTAGCAGAAAGTTTGTCTGTACATTGAAGATATTAACAAAAATAATGTTACGATATTATGGTTTTTAGGTGTATCTGATTCCATATCACCAATTTTTGAATTTTTTGTCTGTCTGTTTGTTTGTTTGTGTGTTTGTTTGTGTGTTTGTTTGTGTGTTTGTTTGTGTGTTTATTTGGGTGTTTGTTTGTTTGAACGAGTATCACGCAAAAACCTTTGAACCGATTTTGATGAAACTTTTTTTGTTTGATAGCTTGTGATCTGACTTAAAATCTGGTATATAATTTGTGCGGACAAAGTTGCGGGTTAACGCTCGTTTATTCATAAATGTTTACATTTAAATGTACCAAAATTTAATTTTGAAAAACTCCCTCTTAAAAAGAATTCTTTTTAATATCATGAGTACACAGTATGAACAGGCCTTATGATTTTAAACCGGTTGGTTAAGCTTATGGGAGGGGCAGTCTCATTTGTTGTCCCTGTCTTTTGTATGCAAATGTGGGACAGAGATAGCCCCATGCCACACGGACTCCGTGAATGGGGTATAGTGACTATGACCACCGACTCTATTATTGATAGAGTATTAACCAAATACATAATGCTCGCGTCTATATCCCAGGTGATGGGCAGAGACAATACATCGTCACATGTTACAATTCTGACACACATCTCTCGCCTCTTCAAAATCGACAAATCTCTTCGTGCAGTGCTTGTCGGTTCCAGGTACATTGTACTTAGCCCTTTTTAAGTACGCATTTGATTTGATCAGCGTACGTGCTTCTATGGGGACCTTTTCCAGCTATTCCATTAACATTTACCTACACATGACCAAACCACCTCAAAATACCTTTTACACTAATATGTTTGTATACAAAAAAATCTAAAGTATTATAAAACTGTAAAAGAAGTGTGTATGTAAATTGAAGACAAGAAAAAGATGACGATATCAACCTTTTCTAGAACTACTGAACCGATTTTGATGAAACTTTTTCGTTTGATAGATTATGATTTGACTTAAAATTTGGTATATAATTTGTGCGGATGAAGTCGCGGCTAAACTCTAGTAGTAAATAAATATCTTATGATTGACATATGCCTCTCCCAAGGAATGCCATAACGACCGGTCCTGCGCGGCCCTCATCCAACAGGTTCCCGCCGCCTTCACCAGGCCGTCGTTCCACCTTGTGGGGAGCCTACCTACGCTGCGCTTTCCGGTACGCTGTCGCCACTCGAGACCCTTTCATCCCCATCGACCATCGGCTCTGCGAGCAATGTGCCCCCCCCTCTGCCACTTTAGTTTAGCAATTCTTTGGGCTATGTCAGCTACTCTGGTTCTCCGCTGTAACTCCTGTAAGCCAGGATCAACAGCGGCGACCATTCACAACACTAGACAATGAAGTCCAGCGAGCCCGGGGATGACTCTAATCTGTCTTGGAACCCGCAATGAATTAATCAAAGAAGATAGGAGGAGTAGGAAAACGAAATATTCGACTTCGAAATCCGAAAGTAGGTACCAGTCTCAAAAAGATGACATTGTGAGAGTGACGGGTTCACATTGGATCAGATTAGCACAGGACCGTGAAGAATGGCGCAATAAAAGGGAGGCCTATGCCCAGCCGTGGGTTGATGTCTGCTGACGTCCAAGCTGCTGACTTGATTGATTGATAGAAAAAATCTCTCGACCTCTTAGTAAGTACAACACGAAACTAATTTATTCCCAAAATCTTTAACCAATGCGAGCAAATACAAAATAAAAAATGGTTTTTATTGAATGAAATTAATAGTAACAGAATCTGCTTGAGCAACATGCGTGGTCATAATTGCTTACAAATACCCCTTCAGCAACATGCGTCGTTTGACGACGCATGTTGCCTACAAAATTACAAAAAAAAAATACATAATATTTATTGAATCAATGTGTGATACAGGTTTTCAGGACACCTTATGATTAACAACATTAGATTATCTATACATAGCACATTGGATAGATAATACAATAAAAGTTTTAAGCTGTGATCCCAAACTAGACACAGGGCCTGGTTAGTGAGGATCAACCAAGGATTTTAAATCATAAAGCCACATCATACCACTCCTCCTTACAAGCGTGGAAACAAGAAAATTGGCCACGGCGGTCGGTAATGTTCGACCATCTTTCGTATCTCCGTAGTCGATATTTCCAACGTTTTTGTGTCCCTTTCTATCAGAACAAAAATTAAATAAAAACTGCACTTACAACTTAGCCACCTTTTAAGGTATTGCAAAAGGAGTTAAAGAAAGAAAGAAAGAAAGAGGACAGTATTCCAATAACAAAATTAACTATTAACTTATACAACATACGGTATAAAATAATATTCTTAGTGATAAAGTCTACTTTTTTATTCCTATGGGTTAAGATACTCATGTAGAGAGTAGAAACATTTCGAAATTAAATATTTTTTAAAAATTTTTGAAAATGTATTAACATTGTGCTCGTTTTTTATATTTCTAGGCAACTTGTTAAATATTTTTACGGCCATATAATAGGGGCTACAGTTTAACATTTTGATCCGAGATGATGGTAGGTATAGTCTATCTTTGTGTCGGGTGTTACGGTTGTATAGACGGGAAGAAGAACATAAGAAGATCATTACCGACGATTTAGTCCTTATTCGCCGGATTCCTTATTGGACGGATTCCGTTTTGGACAGATTCCTTTTTGGACAGATTCCTTTTTCACCAGAAATGTATACATATCAATTAATTAAAATGTGCTGTCAGTTAGGCGAAGAAAAAGATTTTAACATAAGTAAAGAGAATCTTATCCTTTGAAGAGATTTCGCTCTGGCCATTTATAATAATGGCTATAAATAATTATCTTAGAAAACAAAATAAGTGTCACTTTCGATTGCCACTTGATAGGCTCGGTAGGCTCTTAAGTAATAATTTTTAATGCAGTCGGTTTCTTTTCTTAATTGTATAAATTACATAGGCAAACCCGGACGTAATACACAGTTAAATTTGACATTCCGGTGAAAAAGGAATCTGTCCAAACAAGAATCTGTCCAAAACGGAATCCGTCCAATAAGGAATCCGGCGAAAAAGGACTAAATCTTACCGACCACCAAGGAGTATTATCATGTTTCACCGCTTGTTAGACAGTGTGCCCTTCAAGGTAAAGACAATACCTATGCCAGCTTCCTGGGATCGAAATTAGTATTAACATTTAGACACAAAATGAGCGAGCTATTTATAATATAGTCCATGTCTTTATGTCTGCATATGGTTGTGACGACTTCTTTTTATCGTGTGGGCAGAGCCGACGACTACTAGCACCACAGAGGATCAAGGGATGGCACGTTGTGACGAATAAAGAGTAAATTTTGTACATACATCAATTTATATATATTTTTAAGTAGTCCTCAATAAAACTATAAAATGTAATTTATCATTCATATAACTTGTATAAAAATTGTGAACTGGAGTAAGATATTGAAGAATAATATAATAATTGTTGCATGCTGACACTGGCAAGTTACAGTGAAACTGATCTATTGTGATGTATTAGCCTATTATACCTGTAATTGTGCAATAAAGAATATTTGTTTATTTTATATGGTTTGGATAATACATGTAATACATGACTTTATAGCCTTGCTTTAAAAAAAGTTTTATACATATACTATCAAGAACGTCTCCAATTCACAAAAATCAACTTTACGTTATTTACCTTTAGCATTCAAAATTCCAGCACCACCAACAGCAGCAATGAACACCAAAACTGCACACACGGTCAAACTGTCCGCCATTTTGTCTACGGATGCGCGGGAGTGTTTTTAGCGAGCGCCGGATAAGAAATGGTGTTTAGACGTGATTGTCGCACGTTGTTATGGTTTTAGCGGCGTTTGCTATTTTGGTGTGAGGTTCTCAAAGTTTTTTGCTAGGAATTTTTATTAGCTGTTTGTTTTTAGTCTTAGTCTTTGGAAGTTCGCTGTTTTAAAGATTTATGCCCTGATGATGAAGCTGGGTACTAATAGTACAGTAGACAGTCAGTGACGAATATTTTGATTAACAAAAAATGTATACCTATACGTACTTTACCCATCAAACTGAACAACTTTTACTATAGGAGCCAACCTGTCAGCAAAAAAAAATCTGCTGTTTTATACGTTTGAGTCAAGTAGGCATTGCAGTTTAGTATGGAATAACAGATTTTTTTTGATCTGACAGGTTTGGTAGTGTATGTGGTTTAAAGGTTAATGATACTTTTCCTTACAACCTGTATATGTTTTTTAATAAAATTTGTTTCATATCACAAGAAACACCAGCCAAGTGGAAGCCGGACTTGCGCCTTGAGGGTTTCGTACAAACTTAATTATGAAAACTTAGAAGTGAAAAAAGTGTTCTCGCCTGTATCGGTCTTTACATCACACTCCAACTGAAAACGGAAGTTAGTCGTTGAAAAAAAAATTTAAGTGATATAACTACAAATAAATGATTTTCAGATTTATTCCTTACAGGCAATATGTAGATACCTGATTACGCAACACAAAAAAATTTTACCAGGTTGCTGGTTCAAGTTTCGTCTGATACATACAGTTTTTTTTTTTATTATTTATTAATTTTTTGTTTATGTTTACGAGTTACGTTTACTTACGGCATCCTTACTTTAGATCCAGACACCGTAGTTATACAAGAATCTCCATGTTAACATCTACCGACACTTATGATTTACTAACCTATACCAAACTCCAGGTAATTCCACATAGTTCGAACCGTTCCGCTCCACGATTTATCGTACAAACTTGCGGTAAGGAAAATACTTTACGTAAAACCGAACGGAACAATTCGTTCGAACAGCTTCCCAAGTTATTGGGTGCCAACTTTTCTTTGTCCGATTCTATTGGTGTTCCAAGTTAGGTTTAAGTTTGTATTGCATACTTGAGTAGAGAGGGCTTTGTGCCATACGATGTACGGTTGATTTTCATTGGGTCAGGCTATGGGCTCAGATTTAGTAAACAGGATTTAAGGAAAAGTGTAATTCTCTTCAAAAATATAGTGTAAGTCAAATACAATTCATTGAACCAAGTTTTTTTTAGACGGCCCGGTAGCACAGTCTGTAGTGAACCTGCCTGCTGTGCCGAGGGTCGCGGGTTCGAATCCCGTAAGGGACAAATATTTATATGATGAATATGAATATTTGTACCCGAGTCATGGATGTTTGTATCTATATATGTATTCTATATCGTTGTCTAGCCATCATAATACAAGTCCAGGTACTTTAATATGTGACTAGATAATTTGTGTGACAATGTCCAAGATATTTATTTTATTTATTTATTTTATAGCTAATCTGTCGCCGTGAAATGAAATGAAATAAATTTTTATTGATGTCTTAAAATTGAGGTACAAGTATGATGATTAATATTCATAAAGTCGCCTAACACATCTAGTCATTACTACAACAATTTATGAAATTTACAATACTTGGGAATCTCAAACGCATGCTAAGTTCGCTCTTACAATAGAAGACATTACAAAAAAATCAAAAATTAATTTAAAAGTAAGATGTCAATGCATTAAGTGTTACCGAACTAAAACATCAATCTTACATATTATTGGGTTCCAACAATTCCCCAACCGTATAATAACATCGCTCTTTCAACATTTTTTTAGCTGTGACCGAAAAGGCTTTAATGGCAAATCCTTGTACCCGTGTGTATAGTTTGAGAACCGTCGTGTTATGGTATTAGCGAACGTGTCAGAATTTGATCATTATTATCGTTGAATTCACTATCTGTTAGGAATATCGGTCTAATGTAAGAATGTTATTAGAATTTGCAAAATTGTACAATGGGCGGTCGCATATAAGATACTTTACTTACTTTCTGGCTTGCCACGTGGCTACACCATTTGATATTAGCTTAAATAATGTTTTTTTTTCTATCTATCTATAACTTCACGCCTCTTTCCCACTGGGGTAGGCAGAGACCAGGGCGCGAAATTTACTACCTCTTTTGCCTCATGCACATCCATACATCTCTTCATACATGCCCGTCGGTTTCGAGTACACCGCACCTCCCCTTTTTGTAGGACGCAACTGATTTGATCAGCATACGTCCTACAAGGGCGGCCTCTGCCGACACTTTTTTTTTAATACATAAAACAATTCTTAAGATTATTGGTGGACCTCTACTAGTAGCCCAGTCATTTTACGGTTTGAGCCGGGACTAATTAATAATTGATATTTTTTTTTCTGTATAATATTGAATAGCCTATTTGAGCCTAGAAATGTACCAAAATTAAAAAAAAATCCCGTCAGCAACAGTTCCAATTTTAAAATTTAGCTATTAATATTATTAATTTAAAAGCCTTCTGGGACTCACAATTTTGATTTCTATGTTGCGTAGCGATTTTTTTTTAAATATGTTTTAAGATAGTCTTTTTATCACTAAATGGTGCCGGTTACAGTTTAAAAGTCCAATTAATAATTACTCCCTACCCCGCCTAACAAAACTCCGTAAAATGACTGGGCTATAGCTGCGTTTTCGTACATTAAATAATTCTTTAAGATTATTATACTACGATACTCCCAAAACGCATTCAATAAGAAATATATATTTTTTATTTAGCCTATTTGGTGTCCCACTGCTGGGCAAAGACTTCCCCTCTTCTCCTCCAATCCTCCCTTTGCAATGAAATATTGATATCTCTGGCTAACATCGCTCCATCTTCTCCTGGGTCTCCCACGATGTCGGTAACCATCTTGTGGAACCCATTCTGTGGCAGATATGTCCTGACCAGTCCCACTTTAGCGGACCTGTTTTAATGCCGAAAACATAATAATTTAAGATATAATAAACAAAGAAATTATATAAAACTCCGCGAAAAATGGGATGAAAAACTCCGCGTGGATGGGCAGGTGGTGTCATGGCGCCAGGCGGTCGGCTTCTCTCTTGAGCGCACGCTGTCTTCGAAGGTTTGGCGGCGCGATATGGCTCAGTACAGGTAGCCAGTGCGTGGGCGTCGATTTTACCGTCCCAGACACGCGCCTCATGGTGTCGTTCATCCTGGCGTCTATCGCTTGCACATGCGCGCTCTCCAGCCAGACAGACGCTCGCTGCCGAGTAGACCAAGCTGATTGCAGAAGTTCGGAGGCAGTCAGCCGAAGCTCCCCACGATGTGCCACTCAGTTTGTGAACAATGTTGTTTCGTGTCGAGATCTTGTGTGACAGTTTAGTGAGGTGTTCTTTATACGTGAGCGACCTGTCCAGCGTGACTCCCAAGTACTTCGAACAGGGGTGGTACCGTAGAGTTTCATCTCTAAATATGACAGCCGGTTCGTACTTGGCATGACGGTTGTTCAGATGGAAACAGGAAACTTCCGTTTTGCTGGCGCTTGGTATTAGTCTCCATCGCGTGAAGTAGTTCGAAAGCTTTCTGAGGTCCGACGATAAGATGTCCTCTCCCACGCTGAAGTCCCGGTTCTGTGCCACTAGCCCAATGTCATCCGCATAGATGAATTTACGAGCTGTCATTTCGGGCAAGTCGGGGATATATAGGTTGAAAAGAGGAGGTGCTAGAACGGAACCTTGCGGTAGCCCGTTGTTCAGTTTTCTTTTCCTGCTTTTCACATCACCAAGATAGACCGCCGCCTCTCACTCAGCATGTTAGAGACAAGGTCTACCATCGCCCTGTTTGGGACAGCCGACATCAGCTTGAAGACAAGGCCCGTTCTCCACACGGTATCGTAAGCGGCGGTCAGGTCAACAAAGACAGCCATTGATTTCAGCTGTTTCTGGAAGCCGTGCTCGATGTGTGTGGCAAGGGCCAAAACTTGGTCGGTGCAGCTGCGACCGCATCTGAAACCAGCCTGCTCTGGGGGTGTTACTGCCTCGATAAAAGGAGCTATTCTAGTCAGTATAAGACGTTCCAGAAGATCTCCATACTAAACTGCTGGGACAGCTGATATATTTTTCGCGATTTCGATGCTGGTCTCGAAGAAAAAGTTAATCAGTGTGATGTTCACCCCATTAAAAAATATTACTGGGGTATTTTGTTACGCCCTGTATAATATAACATTGAAAGGTGAGTCTAATCAAAACAACGAAACGAATACATTCTCTGGACGCAATTACGAGCAATTTAAGGCTCCATCAACAGAGCGATTCGTTTTGTCTACACTTAAGGGTGTGATACCCCGCTGTGACGTATTACGGTTAAGGCTTGTACTGTGGTGAGAAGCGATAGCGAAGCTATAAACAATTTCTTTTAAACTTATTTTTAGTTTTTTTCCTCTTATCGTTTTCATTCCGATAAATCCCTTTGCTGGGATTATGACTCGTCTTTTTTAGACCTCCTAAATACAAATGTCCTTCGCTTGTCGGGTCTGATTCACATCATTGTGACTATGAGGAATAAATTGTTCTGTCTTTTTCAATTATTTTTACCCTTTTTGATAGTTTAATAATGATGTATTTTTTGGTTAAAGAATATTTTTATTGATAAAAGAATTTTGGATTAAAAAATACAATATTATACTACGTGATATCACAAAGTAGGTACTATAAGTGATATTAAGGTAAACATAGCTTTATTTTTTTGGTGGCTTAGTATTAAATAAGTACTCTTACTTGTTGAACTCTTTGAATATTGCTTATTCTGATTTAATTTTCAAAATTTTCGACGTGTAATCTCGTACTGGTTTACTATATTTATAAGACGTTAATTCTTATTATGATAGGAATGCAACCTCTACTACAACAATGGTGTTTTTGTATACCTACTGGTACATAAGGAATAACGTTCATACTCTTTATATCTTCTAGAGTAGGGAGAACATAGCTTCAAATTTTTACTACAGAAGTACATTGAAGCCACTTTTGATAAAATTGGCATAGGCCAGGTAGTTCAATTGAGTAAATCATAGCTTTTACATAGCTTCGTTTTCACTGGAGCACAACCCTAACAAACTCGAAGCAAGTTTAACCACCCGCTGCTTGTAAATTAAGGAATGATTCCTTTCCATCCTTTTTCGGATTGTTTTGAAGTTTTTAAAGGTTCTTTACACTTAATAAGCGTCATGTTAATGTCTTCACGGGTTGTCTTAATTTATTCTTGAATTAGCTTTAGAGGAACAATTTATTTTTAATAATTTTTGACATCATTTTCGTACATTGAACTGAAGTTGACCTGAATTTACATTACCGAGAAGTTTCGCTCACGCTAGAAGGCAGAACGTTAGCGTAACCTTCTTAAGAGGATGGTTCTTGCAGCGCGCAGACTTGTTTGTATTTGACAAACAAAGTTTAATTATTTGTTCAATACTCTATTTTTTAATCATCAACATATCAGCCATTAAACGTCCACTGCAGGACATAAGCCTGCAGTGGACCCAAAATGGGGGGGATTTGCCATAATCGCCACATTTGGCAGGCGGGTTGGCGATCGCAGTTGGATCGAATCAATGTGTGTACTAAGAGGATGCTGCTGCCCATCCTTCAGTAGATCCCTTAGTCGCCTTTTACGACACCCACATGAGGAAATGGGATGGTGCTATTCATAGCCGACACCACACGGCAAATTATAATTACACGGTATTTTTTAATACGATCAAGCAATCAAATACTTTATTTTACACCAAAACATTAACAGTTAAATATAGAGATAAAAATACAAGAGGCAAATATTAAGGCGGTCTTATCGCTAAGAAGCGATTTCTCTTTTCTTCAATGTCAAAGATATTTATTTATTTATTCTTCTAGACAACCTTAGGGTAGAGGAAACAGTGAACGAAGAAAGGTAGGCGGTGTTTCAAGAAAAAATGAAGAAGAACAATCGATCTAAGAACTGATCCCCGTGCTTGTGGTTTGTTTAGGAATAATTTTAAAAACAATACGAAATCTTTGAGCCATTCTGACTTTAAAAATATACTAACATTAAAATCGGTCAAGAGCGAGTAGGGCTACTCGCGCACCGAGGATTCCGTACCACTCCACCACACAAAATATTAACTAACAAAAACGTTTTCTTTTCTCCGGGACCTATAGCGCAAAACCGATTCGCACTTGGCAGGTTTTTATTATTTTTTGTTATACTGTAGAGTTGGATCAATAATAACAACAAGTTTGCCGCTTGTTTGTGCTACAGTTTTTACGACAGAGCGAGAAGAAAAAACGTTGATTCGTACTTACCTACCTTAACAGGGTGTTAGGGTAAACAGTTGCATTAGTTTAAGGGGTGATTGTACCCATGATACTGAACAAATTCCCCTAAGAAACCTATAGGGAATTCGCAAAAATGTATTTGGACTTTCCATACTAAATGCTGATCGAATGTTTGTAGGTATGAAAAGTCGAAAATTGTTTTTGCTAATTTCCTATACGTTTGTTACGGAAATATGTCCCAAATCATAGGATACACATTTTTACCCTAAAATCCTGTACTTATAACTACCTACCTCGTATAAAGTCTTTTCTAAAGTGAATACCATGTGAACTAATTTTATTTACCTATAATTACCTTATTTTTAATAAATAATAAATAAACGCTCACATGCACATACATTGTAATGATCCCAAGCAAGCACTATAGGCTGTTTATACAAACCATACAACAACGGCAGAAACATATAATCATCCATGACCGAACCGGGATTCGAACCCAGGACCCTGGTCTGGCAGTCCGGCGTGGTAACCATTACACCAACCGGGTCGTCGAGTAAAACCCAAAGGTGATTAAAATAACTAACGTTAATTAAAAAATCCAACCAATTGTAAATCTATCATCTTCAAAAGTGATCTTGGTGATCCTTGGGGGAGGCCTATGTCCAGCAGTCGACGTCCATTGCCTGAAATAATGATGATAATCATCAAAAATGTGATTCAGCACCTAACCCAACACAATAAAACCTAATTTAAGTATAACGAACGATATTGCTGACGCTCCACCAAGCTCACGTACTAAGATAGCCATCTAGAGAATACGGCACGACTGATTTATCTTACAACTGATATTTTATGCCGTCAGCACGTACGGCTTGTGGAATGAACCTGGGGCAACACTAATGTAGACTAACAAGCAACAGACGGGTCAGTGAGAAAGAGCGTATATTTTGTGACAGAACAAAACTTTTAATGAATAATTATGAACCGTTTTCGACTACCAAGTAGCAAGTCAAAAACGGTTCATAATTATTTATTTTAAGTAGGCGTAGAAGTCAGTAGGTAGCAGCGCTGTAATCGATTAAATCAGAGGAAGGATCGAACGAGTAGCCACGTGGATAGACATCAATGTCTATAAGCAAGGAAATTAGTAACTAATCCATCAAAATATTTAAATATTTTTCTGTTGCGCTCTTTAAAGAATTAAATATTTATCAATTTGGCGTAACTACTCCATAGGTAATAAATTTAATATGAAACTTCAATTAAAATCAAACAATTTTTTTTCATTGGTCAATTTGTACCTAGTACTTATAATTATTTACTTTCTGCATCTGATTTATTCTGCGTCTGATTTATCTTGTAGCAAATATTTTATTCCTTCAGTTATCTTCCACAGACAGTAGAAAAAGTAGTTTAAATGCTTAATTATTTAGGAAAGTTATTAAGGTGGTTGCAGTCCATACAAAAGTCTGACGCACAATACGCATAGACAGAATTAATAAAAGTAATATTGTATAATATGGAAAATAGTTTACAAAATCTAGTTGCCGCGTAACAAATAACATTTGTAATTTATAATATGATTACGAAGATAATATAGAATTTTGTATGAAAAATTTCAAAGCTTTATATCTTCGTAATTATTTTATAAATTGCAAATGTTATTTGTGACGCGGCATCTAGATTTTCTAATCTATTTTTCCATATACACAAAGTTACTTATATTAATACAGTCTACGCGTATTGTGCGTCAAAGCTATGTATATAAAATGGACCCCTCTGCAACCAACTTAAAGTACATATTATGACTTCTCAAAATTCTTGTTTATTAGTCTTGCCGTGAAAAGAGTTGAGTTATTGTTATGCTTATTTTTACTTGCTGATTATAAGGATTTATCAGTGTAATTCCCAATTTTCTTAGCCCATGGAGAAGTCAAAATATTTATACCTTCATCGTTAATATTTTAACAGTATCTATAAAATTCCAACAAAGCTTTTAAATTAGCAATACTTTTGTTTCAAGTCGAGCATCACGACAGATTTTATAGGGTTTTCACTGCTTGAAAGCCTTATTGTCTATCTTTTATACCTAAATTATAAAAATGTAAAGTTGGTGTATCTGTACAAGAAATCAGCATGAACATAGTTTATGCTATTTTTATTTGTTTGTAGGTACACGCTTTGACTTAAAAACTGATGACAAAAGCTTAGTTAAGAGTATCAGTTATTTTGTTGGACTGGATTGAATATAATGCATAAATTTTATACAGTTTTAAATTCAATAATAACACTTCTTCTTCTTCTTATCGTGTGGGCAGAGCCCTGGTGTCAGAGTTTTTTCAGACCGCCTTACGGTTTTTATGTAACGACTACTACCACCAGAGATAGTAGCCGGGACCAACGGCTTAACGTGCCATCCGAAGCATGGAATCATTTTTGTTTTCTGATATCAAGTGGATTCAGCCTGCAATGTCCTAACCAACTGGGGAAAACGCACAAAGTGACATTTCACTAAGTGTCCCCCATGGGAATCGAACCCACGACCTCCGTGTCGAGAGCCAATGCTCTTAACCATTAAACCACGGAGGCAGGCAATAATAGTACTAATGAAGTGTTATTTTTTAATGTCACACATCCCAATTCCAACTCGAAAGTGATGCCAAACTCTATGAAATTTAGAAATGGTATTTTTGAAAGTCACATGATCAAATCAGCAGTTGAAAATGTCAAAATACAATGGAGATTATGCATCAAATGTAAGATTCAAAACTTCATAGTATTTCTGTAGGCCTCGCATGCAACCCCAGAGAAAACGATAAAAACGCCAACCTTTTTTATTTTACATATGCTAAAATGACCGTGCATGAAGTTTTTCTGGTTTTGTCGCTTTTTCGTTGGTGGCACGCTGGCCGTGCTGCAAGTAAAATAATCGCTGGCACCACTAGTCTAACTTAAAAACTGCGTTATCTATCTTCCATTCTTCTATTCTTCTTCTTATCGTGTGGGCAGAGCCCTGGTGTCAGAATTTTTTCAGACCGCCTTATAATAGTAGCCGGGACTAATGTCTTAAAGTGTCATCTGAAGCACGGAATCATCATTCTTTTCAGATAAACAGTTGATTCAGCCTGCATAGTCCTAACCAACTGGGGAAAAACGCACAAAGTGACACTTCCATTCTGAAATCAGGCTAATGCTACGTCATCAACTTCCTAGCTGCTGTCCCGCTTGGTAGCGGAGACTGCTTTCCTAGTCTGTTTCATCCTTTTTGCTCTATCCTGAACATCGTCGATGGAGAGCTCGCAGCTGTCCATTACTTTCTGATCAGACCATTTACAACATCATATGCTATCATTATGTCATCGATAAGATTTTAGAGAATGAAGCCGCGAGTAAAAGCTGTATTTAAATTGAACCTTTGACCCCGCTAATAAGGGTCAAAAACCCCACATTTTACCATCAAACTTTATGGCTAAACTACATAACAAATAATATCATGCCAATACTTTTAGCGTTCGAGCAAAATGGCGCAGCACGGCATGTACCATCGATTTATTTGTTACTGAAGACAATATGCCATTCGGGTAACCTCAATAAATGTAATATATGTTTGTCCTCTTTCAATTCGTTTCCAGATGAGTAAACTTTGAATTGTGTAGCTTATTTTGAGGTATTTTATTTTAACACTTTATTGTACACACGGAAATATAAATAAAAACAGCATAATAGACAATTACAAAGGGTGAGCTTATCTCTAAAGAGATTTCTTCCAGCAAACCAGTGAAAGAGAGAGAGCATATTAAGTGAGGCAGGCATAGTGTGCACATTTAACAAATAAAACAGTATTTAACACTAATAATAGATATGATTATATAAAAATACAGGTATGTACATACGTACATAGATACATTATATATAAAGTATGATAAACAAATAAATATACTAGTTTATCGAATGAAGAGAGAGATAGTGATCTTTGACTTGTTTTTTAAATGAAGCAATTGTTTGACAGTCTCCTATATTAAATGGGAGAGAGTTCCAGAGCCGGAGCCGCAGAGCAGGTATTATCCGACTTAAAAAATTTTAGTTCAACAATACGACTGCAAACTTAATAAATTACATTAAAAGTCATTAAACTGAGTCGTGATAACATTATGATGATCTTCTTCTTATCGTGTAGGCAGCATGTCAGAGTTTTCAGACCGCCTTACCGCCTCTGACATGGTTTTTATGTAACGACTACTACCACCAGACTAATACTACCGACTAGTAGCCGGGACCATCGGCTTAACTTGCCATCCGAAGCACGGAATCATCTTTCTTTTCAGACAATCAGGTGATACAGCCTGCAATGTCGCAACCATCTGGGGAAAAACGCGCCAAAGTGGGGAAAAATCCCCCGTGGGAATATGTAATTGGTACATACATATAATAAATATAGCATGGTTTTTAAAAAGTACCTAACATGGAGACAAACAGGGTTCCCGAATGCTACTGCTATTTTGTCCCTTAGGAAGAACCAGAATAGATGATACCTAAAAATGTAATGACTAATTATAATATACATTCAGGTATGGAGGTGCTACTTGGGAATGTTCCTCCATTGAAAAGGGAAGATCTTCCACCAGGCTATGTGTGAAGCCTGGGGACCGGCCGTGGTCCAACATTTCTTAGTTGGACCTTGTATATGTATCGAAACTCTGTGATAATTTCTCTTGCGCGATGTATGTCTTGCATTCGATTGTGAACCTTATTTGTAGTAGATTACTAGTTACGTATTCACGGTAAACGTTGTCTATGTATGGAGCATATTTCCGAGAGCGACGGTATCGCCTTCTGTTGGCATCTTTGCTATAACTTGTGGGTGCTGACATCAGTAGCAAGTCCCCACACAGGATTAACATTTTAATATTTTATACATATAATAAAATCGTAAACGCAAGTCTGCTTGAACGCTCATCACGCAATAATCACTGAACGGATTTGGATGAAATTTGGCACACAGATAAAATATGATCTGGATTAACACATAGGATACTTTTTTATGGTCTACGCAGTTGGAATCGCGAGCAACAGCTAGTAAATAATAAATAAGTAGGTCACAGTCACATACATACACAAAAAAGTAGACAAAAATAACCCTCTTGGCGCAGTCGGGTAAAAATCATAAACTAGTAAATAATTGGCTTATTCTTAGAATCCAAAACAAAAAGAATTTACTAAACCGGCTAAACAATTTACAAAGTATTCCACATTAAGTCCCAATTCTAAAGATCACCAAAATTATATTTATAACACATATTCCATAGAAGCTGTGTGATTATGATTCCATCGCCAAACTGAGTGCAAGGATTTGTCTGCTATTTGTAATTGTTACTAATCTAAGGCCCGCTTGCACCTAGCAGGGTTATCGTTATTAACTCGGAACTAGACGCTAATTTGGAATTAAATTAGAATTATGTCTTGCACCATCCTGTTTTAGGGGCTAAACTTGTGTTATATTTAAACCCCAGATGTGGTAGGTTTAAGTCACTAAACTACGTGCTTAATGTCAAAATTGAGGCAAAGCTGTTTTCACAGTTTTGTTATAGGCTCACGCAACTCTCTAACAAACAAAATTTATATGAAACGTGCACCGCGCCATTTAATTCCTTTGAACGGTTGCACACGTTTCATACATTCTGGATAATCTGTCACGACCAGTTTTCAGTATGGAAGTCCCGACTCATAACGTAGTGTGTTACATGCTCTTTGATAACATAAATGAACGATGAAAACGAAATGTCATTGCTAAAATAAAACAAATGAGACAGACAAATACAAAGAGATGCAGTGTGAAAGAGACGTGCGTATATTATGTTCATTCATCATTCACTTTTCATATTTTGTCGGATTACATAAACTCTATGGTCATTTAGGATGTTGCTAGCGAAAAACAGAGAACTGTCAGGGTAGTTTGAACTTTGAAACTTTGAACTAGTTTTCATTGGCGCAAGACTATCTTCGATAACACTCGTTCAATCTTTAGGTCGGTGCTACTAAAGACGGGGTTACGCAATTTAACCCAGCATTTGGCGCAAGTGGGCCTAACTGAAGTTCCAATAATTAAACAATGGTTTTACGTCTGGATTTACAATCTGTAAAACATCTTTCATAGTAAAAGAATAATGACGCTTTCTTGTCATCCAAGTGGAAAGCCAAGCAAAATTTATGCATTTTAATAACGGTTGAAATGTACATGCAATTCTTTTGGCCTTGCTGGTACGTCTGGAGAGATTTAGGTAGCTTTACCTATGTATTCTATCTAATCTAAACTATTATAAAACTGTAGCGGGAAGTTTGTCTGTACATTGAAGATATTAACAAAAAAAAAGTTACGATATGGTTTTTAGGTGTCCCTGATTCCATTTCACCAATTTTTGGATTTTTTGTCTGTCTGTTTGTTTGTGTGTTTGTTTGTTTGTTTATTTGTTTGTTTGTTTGTTTGTTTGAACGAGTATCACGCAAAAACTACTGAACCGATTTTGATGAAACTTTTTTTGTTTGATTGCTTATGATCTGACTTAAAATCTGGTATATAATTTATCTCGCTACATTGACGGGAGCCGGAGATATAAACATATAACCGCAAGTGCAACCAATGTACGGTGCCATTTCAATTTCAAGTAAGTAACACTAATTAAAATTAAAAGACTTGTAATAAAGTAAGCTGATTCTGAAGACTGTTTGATTTATAAATAGCGAAAATAACAACAAATTACAAAATAAATACCAATAATTATAAATTTTATCATTGTCCAGTGCTGATGACTGCACCGGTTGTTAGTGTAACATTGTTCTTATTTTTGGCGATAAAATCTTTCAAACTCCATGGAGAAAACCTTTGCATAACAAAAAAAAACCTTAGTACTGGCCACAAGAAAAAAAGATTCGAACTACAAATTTCTTGACATTTTGTAGAATTACAGACGATACGATCGAAGATTGGCTCATTTCCAATTGATGTCATTAGCGAAAAGGAGAGACATGCTAGACTTGATCTTTTTATGTAAGGTTCTAAGAGGCCTTTTGGATTGTCCTCAGTTATTACGCAGATTTAATCTTAGGGTTCCTGCCAGATACCCGAGATACCTCGTATCAACACCACTTGCACCGCCATTCCGAAGAACAGTCTTAGGCTTTGTTTCTGTCGTGGCACGTCTTTGTAGACTGTATAATAATAATTGCGATAAGTCGGCAGACATCTACTCTGACTCTCTCGCTAGGTTCAGAAGGAACATAGTTTGAAGGAAGAAAGGGGGAAATAGGAGAAGGATAACGGAAGGGAGTTTGCTCATTGTATTGTCTCCACCACGTTATCACTGCAATTGTTATTTGTCACTTTCTCATTTCGTGTATTTTACTTTTTAATTTTCTAAAATATAATAATAAACAGTACCTAAGTTATTTGTCATCTGAGGTCAATGTTTCTCTTTCATTGGGTGAAACGTTCTGTTTTTTTTCCTTTTGTGACTGTAAATTACGCATGTTGTGTTCACTTTTAAGTGGTTATGCATTTAGCTTAAGACGTAGTTAAGTATCACAATGATTGTATGAGTGTAATAACTGTAAGTGAATCAAATAAATAAATAAAAAAAAAAAAAATACAGTGCAACCAAAGCAGGAGTAATTATTTTAAAAAAAACTGCACGCCAATTTCAAACAAAGAGAATATATAATCATGATTTCAAATCAGCAGCCGAAAGATGTCTAAAACTCGATTTTTAATTCGGAATGTTTTTATTTACGGTGTAATCACACAGTGTGATGTAATACACATTTTAAGCAAGACTGGATAATAGTTAATATTTTAAAGCAATTATAAGACAGGTAAGAAACTATTTTGAAATACCGTAAATTATTACTAAAATACAAACGAACGAACTCTAACAAATTAATAAGGATCGGTTTTTTATGCCGCCGATGCGATGTGCCGCCGTGCATTTTGCGCCCGATTCGATTAAGAGGATAATTTATTTTTCTACGGGGTCCATACAAAACGAAGCTTAGTTTGAACATTTAGTAATTAAAGTAAAAAATTAATGGTTTTAAAACAATCTAGAAGCCAATATCTGTGATTTCCTTTTAAATGTTTAGTTCTAAAGTTATCTTGACTCAAAGTTTGTAGTCCGTGCTGCGGTCCGTCCGTGTCGTATGTCGTCCACGATTTGGGCTCTCTCTGAGGAACCTGCCACAGCCCTACGGACTGTCGCTTGATATGAGCTTTACATAAATTAATGTAACATTCGGCAATAGCCGACTGCGTTCTTCCGGACGAAATTATTCGCTAGAATCCAGGCGCATACGTGTTGCCGTTGTTTCAAATGCACGCAAATTGACAGCGAGTGCTGACCAGGCCATGTACCCGGACTTTAGATTTTCGATATAACGCGACCGTTTCGGTTCCGGTCCGAACTTCATTGTAATAAAGTTGACATTGGAACGATAACTTTCATGCATTTGCGACGTTTGAATGTCCGGGTCAAGAACAAAGAACATTGTATATAGTATTCGTCCGGGTAGACCCCTGCTGTCAAACGTCAAACGGTGACGTTGCAGTAAAATGCGGCCGGCACCGATTTCGCGCGCATCTGACCGAATTGCAAGATGTATATGGTCCTTCTTATATGCAGACAGTTTTTTAAGGGGATGATCAGACCATCATACTGAACAACTTTCTGTATGGGACCAAAGTCGAAATCACGAAAAAAAATCAACTGTTCCATACAAAACTGCAATCTTACTCTACAAAAATGTATGGGGCAGAAGATTTTTTTTCGCGATTTCGATGTTAGTCCCATAGAAAAAGCTGTTTGATGGTCTGATCATCCTCTTAAAAAAGTGTCAGCATATTAAGTTAAATAAATAAAAAATAAAGTAATATAATATATATAATGCACCCCGACGCGTTCCGTTCAGTGATAAAAATACTTAAAAAATAATTTTGTATCTGCCAGTACACTTGATTGTTTTCAGTAATGAAAAATGTCATCACGAAGAAGAACTAATAATCTCACTAATATTATAAACGTGAACGTTTGTGACGATGTTTGTAAGGTTGTAATGTTGTATGTTTGTGGCGCAATCACGCATAAACGTTATCGTGTCGACTTCAAATTCTGAAGTCGCTAAATAGTAGCTTGCCAGAATCGGGCAATCGATACTGCACCGTCGCTAGCGGTCATGAGCTCCTCCTGCGTGCAGATGTAAGGGCACGCAGGGCACGATGTGAGATGGGCCATCGTTTGTGGAGTTCCACACAAGCAAGTCACATTTTGCGCATCCGAGTATCCCCACCTGACCATCTTGTCCTTACTGCGACCGACCTGGGTTCGAAGTCGGTTTAAAGACTTCCAGGTCGCCCAAGGCAAGTCATGTCTAGGCGGGACACAAACGGCTCTCAGACGGCGACACAAATGGAGTTGGGAGGGACACTTTTTGTCGCCATAGAGTACACCTTGCTTGCGCTGGGCCAGTATTCAGGGGGTCGACACACTTCATAAAGCTGCGTCGGCTTGGCAGCCTTTGCGGCGCAGGAATAAAGCCATGCATGGGATGTCGTGTGTCGTCCACCATTTGGGCTCTCTCTGAGGAACCTGCCACAGCCCTACTTACATCTGGGGGCGCTATGCCAGCCAGTGGGTAAAGCAACTGTACCGGAGTCGGTTTCAAGCAACCAGTTATAATCCGACACGTTTCGTTTAGTGCCGGTATCCACCAGCTTGGCGTGGGCAGATCGGCCCCACACCGGGCACGCGTATTCTCCAGCGGAGAACGCGAGAAAAATAATTAAACAAATAAATAAATAACGCTCACAGGCACAAACATTATTTTAATTATCCCAAACAAGCAATAAAGGCTTTTTATTGTGGAAACCATACAACAACGGCATAAACATATAACATCTAAGACCGAACCGGGACTCGAACCCAGGACTCTGGTTTGGCAGTCCGGCGTGGTAACCATTACACCAACCGGGTCGGCAAATACTAAAAATCCTCTTTCTTTTAACCTTTTCTAAAGTTAGTGTTCATAATTTTATCGTAGTATTGTTTTCATCTTAATAGATGGCGTTGGGTGTTTTATTGAAGCAAGTACCATACTTAATTCATGCTCAAGACATCTCAGATATTCGGTCTTACAGATTTGATTGTATAGTTACTTACCGGCTGAATTCGAAAAATAATTAAATAAATAAATAACGCTTACAGGAACATTGTTATGATTCCAAGCAAGCACTATAGGCTTTTTATTATAGAAACCATACAACAACGGCACAAACATTTATAACATCCATTACCGAACCGGGTTTCGAACCCAGGACCCTGGTTTGGCAGTCCGGCGAGGTAACCATTACACCAACCGGGTCGTCAACTATCAAAAATCAAGTTTTCAAAAATTTTATCGTAGTAATTTAATCGTAGTATTGTTTTCATCGTAATAGATGGCGTTGGGAGTTTTTTTAAAGCAAGTATGCTACAATTATTAATTCAAAAACTTAGCTATAGCTGGAGCTTACAAATTTAGTTGATTATATAAGGTCTAAAAAAATTAGGTGAAACTGTTTTAAGGGTATGCTCATACCATTAAACTGAACAACTTTCTCTACGGGACCAATATCGAAATCTCGAAAAAAAATCTTCTGCCCCATACATTTGTGTTTGCAGTTTTGTATTGAACATCAATTTTTTTTTCGCGATTTCCATATTAGTCCCATAGAGAAAGTTGTTCAGTTTGATGGTCTGAGCATACCCTTAAAATAGTTTCAGCTAATTTTGTTAGACCTTATATTATCGTTGTAATACATCGTTGTAAGTATATTGATTGTTTGAGTCCAATCTGAGCCAATGCTACGGATGATAACCTTATTTTACAGAAAGGATGAATTTTGTTGCAGTAAGTCTTGCCAAATTTTTGTTTTGTTTGATTTTCGGTCTCAATTATGATTTTTTGAGGGTTTGTGCAACTTAACTATAGAACATCATTCTACCACAACGTATAAAAAGGTACCTACGTATCTAAAAGGTCCTTCTTATACTATAACACCACAGGTCGGTAATGTAGCTACTTACATAATTGAAAATCTTTTTTAGCAAATTGACCATTAGCTTGCTAGAATATTATTATTTTAGCTCTTGCCTTCACCATTTTACACTAGCCCGCGTGGTAGAGTATCCTCTAACGTTTTTTATTTTTTTTTGATTATTATGCTGCTCGACATAAATGAAAAACTAATAAACGACGAACAGTAGAAAAATTAAAGTGATGGATCCAGTGAATGACTTTTAAATCTGATACCTACAGAATTACTTGGGGTACTTTCTGATTTTGATTTAGCTTAAGTTCATGACTTTCTTATCTTATTATGGGAAATGGCAAGCCAGCAACACTTCGACCCAATGGTATCTTTTGTATTGACCCCTACATATTATTTTCTTCATCCTTGAAAAACTTGGAAAATGAGGGAGGCAATAGCGTTCAGGGTAAGAAACATGTAATGAATAACCATCTCTCAGGAATCACATACGTTTACCCACCAAGACATCGCAGTCACACAGTACAAATGTTCCATGGTTTCCTCTTCCTCTCCACACGCTCGGCAACCGGGAATTAGAGTGAGCTTTATCGTGCCTGTTGCGTAGTGTCCGGTGAGGGCTCCAACGATGGCACGAGCTTTGCTCCTGCTGTTGTTCAGTATGAACTGTGGGATTCGTGGTATTATATTGCTGTTATACTCTGACACCAGGGCTTTGCCCACATGATAATAAGAAGATTGCTGATGAATTTCCTGCAGTGTTGCAGACCCGAGAGGCCAGAGCATTCTAGCCTGTGACTTTTATTAGCCCATTCCTTAATCGCCATTCTAATGTTACATGCCAGGATTCCTAGACTTGGTTCGGACCATGACCTTCATGACCTTAGACAAGACATAAGACAAAATTACATGTCCACGCAGACGAAGTCGCGGGCAAAAGCTAGTACTATTATAAAACTGTAACAGGAAGTTTGTCTGTACATTGAAGACATTAACAAAAAAAAAGTTACGATATGGTTTTTAGGTGTCCCTGATTCCATTTCACCAATTTTTGGATGTTTTGTCTGTCTGTTTGTTTGTGTGTTTGTTTGGGTGTTTGTTTGTTTGTTTGTTTGAACGAGTATCACGCAAAAACTACTGAACCGATTTTGATGAAACTTTTTTTGTTTGATAGCTTATGATCTGACTTAAAATCTGGTATATAATTTGTGCGGACGAAGTCGCGGGTTAACGCTCGTTTTATATAAGGATATAATCATCATATCAGCCGATGTACATGTACTGCTGGACATAGGCCTACCCCAAGGATCGCCACAACGACCGGTCCGTGCTATGTTATCTCAGTACAAACTAAGTGGAACGCTGATTTTCCATAGACAGCTTCCTCCATCTATCGGTTATGTTTCGAAGCACTATGTGTTGAACTAGGGTTCATATCGGAGTAACAGCGCACTACACCGCACGCGCTGCGCTGTAGTAGTGAGAGATTTCGCCCATATCAATCACTGTCTTGTTGGTCTAGCGGTCTAGACAACCGGTTTACGATCCAGGTAGCTAAGGTTCGATCCTCGTGTCGGCCGATCGTCTTTTTCAATTTATTTCATAATGTGGCGCCCCTTAGTGCTAATAAGCGGCAACGCAATTAGGACGTCCTAAAATTCAAGGCGAGTTACCTATCTATATCCAATAAACATATTAATCTATGGTCCGGTCCTGCGCTGCCCTCATCCAACGGGTTCCCGCCGTCTTCACCAGGTCGTCGGTCCACCTTGTGGGGGCTCACTGCCTACCAACGCTGCACTTTCCGTCACCGCTCGAGAACTCTTCGTAAGTTTGGACATATTGAAAGGCATGAATCCTTTCAACATGCCCAACTTAAAGGCTACTTACGTAACAAATTTGTAAGTAGTGTGTGGATAGAAATGTTAGGTTAGTAAGAACAGACCTAGTAAAATATAAGGTCTAACAAAATTAGCTGAAACTATTTTAAGGGTATGCTCAGACCATCAAACTGAACAACTTTCTTTATGGGACCGATATCGAAATCGCAAAAAAAAAATCTGCTGTCCCATACATTCAGGTTGACTAGGTTTGTATGGAATAGCTGTTTTTTTTTCGCGATTTCGGTATCGGTCCTATAGAGAAAGTTGTTCAGTTTGATAGTCTAATCATCCCCTTAAAATAGTTTCACCTAATTTTGTTAGACCTTATATAGAGCAAAATATTATAGTCGTTGCTGGACAAAAATATATAAAAAAATAAAAACAGGTCAAGTGCGAGTCGGGCTACTTGCGCACCGAGGGTTCCGTACCCACACTAGGTACATAATAACTTACAGCAAAAGCATATGCTCACGACTATATTCCCCGAGGGGGTAGTCAGAGATATTCTGAAACCTCAGAACATCCACGTTTTACTACAACTTACAATTATTATATAATACTATAGTTATCCCGCGACTTCGTCCGCAGAAATTATATACCAGATTTTAAGTCAGATCATAAGCTATCAAACAAAAACAGTTTCATCAAAATCGGTTCAGTAGTTTTTACGTGATGCTCGATCAAACAAACACACAAACAGACAGACAAAAAAACGAAAAATAGGTGATATGGAATCAGGGACACCAAAAAACCTAATCGTAATTTAATATCTTCAATATACAGACACGCTTCTATTATAGTTTTATAATTTTCTCCAAAAACGACGAAATCGCGCAAAAAAATATCTGTTTCATACAAAACTGCAATTACACTGGACCTAAATATTATATGGGACGACTGATATTTTTTTCACTATTTCGAAATTGGTCCCGTAGTGAAAGTTGTTCAGTTTGATGGTCTGATCGTCCCCTTTAAAAACCGTCAGCATATTACCCTGTATTAATTTAATCAAAGCCCTGTATTGTAATTTATTCAAGTGTTTCTTTCGGTTTTCAGTGGATAAATATATAGTTTTAAACAAGTTACCTACCCTTTTTATTTTATTTTAATAGCGAACGAAAATTGCAAAACGTAGTGTCCAAAACAGTGGTTTAGCACATCTAGCATTATGTTTCCTCCGAGAAAATTACAAAAATGGAGACGTGCCTCTGTCTTTGTTACTATGCATTATGCAAAAGCGTGATCATGTGATGGTTTTCTCGTTTTGTCGCTTTGTTGTGCGTGACATGCTAGCCCTACAGCATTCTTATGAAGCGAGTTGTCTTCAAAACGTGTTGTTCCGTGATTCTCACAATATTGAACGTAATGTATCTGTGGCACGCGAAATGTGCATTTCTGTATATTCCTTATTTCTGTACGAACGGGAGCTATTTGTGCTTTGTTGTACTGAGCCTTTGTTTTGAATGATGAGTGAATGAGTTATTAATCTTGTTAAGTGCTTCGTTCATTCGTTCGTTCCTAATTTTTTAGGGTTCGGTCATGGTTCGGTCAATCGCTTTTGCATTAAATAATTGTTCAAGTAATTAATCACCTAAAATTTACATGTGATTTGGGGATAACTATATAGTTTACACATAAATTATTTAATATTTTGAAAAATTACCCATGATAATTCGATTCTGCTCTCGATCCCAAACAAACTACTTTCTAGTTTTGCGTTAATTCATTAGCACATTGTATAATTCCTTTTCTTTTGTGGATGGTTTGAAGTACCAGCAAACTTGGAACTTTTTGTAATGTAACTTTTTATTACTTTATTGATTCAAATTTGTATTTTTTTTTTACACACGAACGTGTGTAAAACGAATGCGATTTATCTGTGGAAACTTTTAGTTGGCAATGTTGTTTTATAAAAATGTTGATACCCTACTATCCTGTAATTAGTCCGTAAGTTTTCCTAAAATGAATAAAATAAAATAAAAAAAAATAAAAATAACAAAAACTGAACTGACAGTGACAGTGGAATAAACATAATTTAACACATTCGCGGAAACGCTTGTAGAAAACCATAGCATCTGAAATCCTCTACCTTTCTGTAACACTGATGATGTAGCGATGCCATTGTAATCACTGTCACACACTAACAATGCGCTGAGGAAACAATATGATAGAACTGCTATGGCAGTCGACAAGGGCGTAGCCAGGACCTCGCTACGCCCATGACAGTCGACCGCCATAGCATTAGGCGTGTCCACAATCCACACCAAGCGAGCAGCCTCGCGCGAGGCACGCCGCGCGGTCGGTAAGGCCGCTCGCCCGAGGCTGAGCATGCGCCTGGCACGCGCGACGCACGTCCTTACCGACACGACCGCGCGGCAGGGCGAGGCTGCTCGCTCGGTGTGGACCCACCTGATCGCTGTCACATGCTACATACCGTACCGTACACCAGATAATTATAGAGGCATAAAGTACTATTATTACCTGGACTGATCTATTGTAGTTCTCACCCTAGACCTAAAGGTCATTTCCTAGGCCCACGGACTTCATGAACCGTGTTATGCTTTTGGAGGGGAGGTCCCTAATGTCAGTAGGTGTTATTATGTATCCACCTAGATGGCGATTCCTGCTGTAAATGAGCACTTAGCATTCGCAGAGGAGGTGTATGGGCGTTTCCTCTGCTTCACAGCAGAATCTGCAAGTGGGTGAACCTACAAGCCCTATTCTGTGTAGGTGTTTGTTTAACTTGCAGTATCCTGTTAAAGCTCTTACTAAGAGGCTTAAGTCGTTGCGGTTTGAATTGATGGCATCCGAGGTATGTTTGTTTGAAAAGCCGGTCACAAGTTCTTTCGAATAAAGTACTAGTACAAATTTTTCATAGAAAAAATATTAGTGTCTAACATGTCCTAAGAAAGTGCCAAGTGCTACTTGGTAAGATAGGTATAATTTAAACACCTTTTTGTAAAAAAATACGTTCCCTTGTTTTTGCTATCACGTAGTTTCAATGCATGTATGTAGATACTTAACTCACTAGATACAGCAAATAATAGGAAGCCTACGGAACCACTAATATACATATACCTACTTGATCGTGCACTTTGCAGTTCTGTGCTACTGTTCGTAATAATCTTTGCTTGAATACCTGCCCAACAAATTTGCAATATCCGTTTAACAATCCGCTGTTAAAATAATGAGTAAAAATAAATTTTTGCAATGTTATTGCTTCTTTGGAATTTTTAATTATATTTTACACGAGTTTCTTGTAGGTGGTAGTCACAGTAGCAATTTTGTAATGGTTTTGAGGGATTTATGATTTCATTATGAATTCTACTTACCTTTTCACTGATCGTTCACTAAAGGCCTAGTAAAAGGGTGTAAGTCGCTGAAAGGGCAAAGGAGAGGGCTATACGGAATGAAACCAAAAATGAAGAGATTTTCAGGAGAACCAGGGTAGCCGACATAGCCCAAAATATTGCTAAATTAAAGTGGCAATGAGCAGGCACAATTGCTTGCAGAACCGATAGCCGATGGGGCTGAAGAGATCTCGAGTGGCGATCGCTTACCTACCGGAAAGTGGAGCGCAGTTCGTGGTCTTCACTCTAGAACTCGGACTTCCAACGGTTGTCAGTTCTTCGGTAGATTTATGATGATACTAGCTGGTGCCCGCGACTTCGTCTGCGCTTCGTCTGGACAATTCACACAATATCTTTATAAATTGTAGCCTATAAGTTATTCTGATGTATAAGCTATATTATTGTAAAGTTTCATTAAAATCCATTCTGTAGTTTTTACGTGAAAGAGTAACAAACATCCATCCATACAAACTTTCGCGTTTTTATAAACGCACATTATACATTTGAGGCGAGTAGGCATTGCAGTTTAGTATGAAACAGCTGATTTTTTTGTGCTCCGATCGGTTTGCTCCCATAGTAAAAGTTGTTCAGTTTGATGGGTAGACTCTTAGTTTAAAAGGATGCCAATGATATCAATTTCACCCTGTATAGAAAATTCGCAAAAAAAATCGTCGTTTCATACAAACGTTCGATCAGCTGTTTGCATTTAGTATGGAAAGTCAAAAAAAAAATTGCGAATTTCCTATAGGTTTCTTAGGGAAAGTTGTTCAGTATCATGCGTACAAACACCACTTTAAGTAATGCAACTGTTTACTCTAACACCCTATAGTGAGAGTTGTACAGTTTGATCGTCTGAAGCACCCTGTTTAATGGCCCAGTCATTTTACGGTTTGAGCCGGGACTAATTAATAATTGATTTTTTTTTTGGTATTGAAGAGCCAATTTGAGCCTAGAAATGTACCAAAATTTAAAAAAAATCACGTCAGCAACAGTTCCAATTTTAAAAGTTAGCTATTATATCGTCCTAAGAACCTGATGGTAAATTTTTTTGCACATTATTTAAGGCTTTACCATTATACATACTTCAAACATTGTGTAAATATTTTTACCTACTTAGAAGGTTTTGAAAAATACATTAGTATTTTCTAATAAATACCTCATTTTTTAAATTTCAATGCCTGTTTTATTGCTCAAAAATAATTTATATTGTTAAATCTAAGTCAAATGAATCCATTGGTAGTAATATTATTAATTTAAAAGCCTTCTGGGACACACAATTTTGATTTCTATGTTGCGTAGCAAATTTTTTTTAAATATGTTTTAAGATAGTCTTTTTGTCACTAAATGGTACCGGTTACAGTTTAAAAGTCCAATTAATAATTACTCCCTACCCCGCCTAACAAAACTCCGTAAAATGACTGGGCTATAATATGTAAAGCATTTAATTTTACACCCTGTCTATATCTACAGATAGATTTATTATCAAACAATCTCCTAGTTAGTTAATTTCAAATAACAAACATTACACAGTACAATCCATCACAGTTTTATCTCAAAACTCAATTGGGTCAATTAAAAAAGTTACCTATTTGTTATCTGTGGTATAACGAACCATTTTGTGGGGATTTTAATTAATAGAGCCAGTCTATGTGGGTTAGAGAGCATCCTATCAATAACGAAATGTTCTGATGATGACGTATTGGTTTGGTACAAGGTGTTAAGCTTTAGCGGGTAGAATTATACTTATCGTCATCATATCGTTCTTTTTTTTTTTAATCCTCTTTCTAATGCAATCTGTCCTGCATGGGACATTCGGCAATGATTTGTGTTAATTTCTTTTAAGATGTCATTCAAGGAATGGAACCACTGTCCCACCCTTATACAATATTCTAATCTGTGAGAAGATCTTGAGGTGTTTTTCTTTTTAATCTTGTGATTGTCTTTTGATCTTTCATTAATTCCACAGCCTCTTGGTTTGGATGTTGTTTAAGTCTGTCTCTATACGTAGCAGTTCTGATTTTGATTTCTTCCTTTATTGTAGTAATGTTAAGATCGTGGTGAATTTGTTCATTTGTCACAAATGAACAAAATCATATCGTATGGCATTTTTTATCCTTCTGCTTGGATCCGGGGAGATCTAAATTTCAAGGTCAAGGTGTTTTAGCCAGTCTTACGCTGCCGGGGTTAATCTATGGAGTTCCTTAATTCCACCGGGGAAACGGCACAAGGTGCACTCATTTACCACATGGGTGAGGGTTTTGTCAGGTGCCCCGCAGTCGCACATCGGTGACTCCCTCAGGCCCCACTTGTAGAGATGGAGAATTATACTGAAATATATACAATATATTATTAACTGGGGTTTCAGATTCATTCATTTCAAAACAACTTACATTGTGTTTCAAATAAAAAATTACATCAGAATAACAAAATACTCACATAAATTCTTTGACTATATAGGGACTAGTTACGCGTGTAATTCTACTAACAAACATTTCTGCCACTTTTTGCGGGGGGCGAGGTAACATGAAATCCGCAACTTTGGATTTTATTCCAATAACTTTAGATTCTAATTTTGAATGTTAAAAATCATGAAAAGTAGTCTCGTGTGAACCCCAAACGTTCTAAGTTCGAAATTATTGTTTCGCAATTATAGGCTGTATCGTTTAGTGACAAGGTATTAAATTGAATGTAAATGCACATGATTAATTGAACTTATACCGTGGCAGAGAGGAAATGCTATCGCAAGGCTAGTCCTTATAATAAATAGTCAAAGCATAAATTATAATACCAAAAAAATAAAACGGCACCTTTACCAAGATACTTCACGCCTTCAACAAAAGGAGCTGGCAGTAAATCTCAATAAGTATGTAAATGGGCCATCTATTTTAATTAGTCACTTCGTTTGTTGGTACTTTTGATGTATTGCACTTGTACAGAGTTTTGAAACTAAAGAAGTGGCGAATTTTTGACTCTGCTAGTTATGGATGCTGCTTTGCCATCACACTGAACAACTTTTACTATGGGAGCAAAAAAAAAATCTACTGCATCATACATTTGAGTCGACTAGATACTGTAGTTTAGTGTACCCTTAGTAAAAGATTGTTCAGTTTGACCATCAAACCTGAAAAAAGAAGCACTCTGTTCCGGCTTTAAAACGACCCCGATTCCACGTTCAAATGCGTTACTTACATACTTTACGGAGTGGTTCAGACCATCAAACTGAACAACTTTTTTTTTTTTTTTACGTTGAGATCGCTATAAAAAAATATGTTGTTTCATACATTTTGGTCACGTAGCTAATAACATTTTCTATGGAACAGAAGATTTTATTTCCGCGATTTCGTTTTTGGCTCCGTAAGTAAGTTTACATTTGTGCAGAAATCTTTGAGCCAGTGTAGCTTTGAAATTATACATTTTGATGTTTGACTATTTATTATAAGGACTGGCCTTGCGGTAGCATTTCCCCTCTGCCACGGTATAAGATCAATTGATCATGTGTATTATTTGGTTATAAGGGCTTGGTCAATGACCAAATAGCTACTGCGACCTAGATAGATCTATTGTAGCTGTCACCCTAGACCTAAAGGTCATTTCCTAGGCCCACGGACTTCATGAACCGTGTTATGCTTTTGGAGGGGAGGTCCCTGATGTCAGTAGGTGTTATTATGTATCCACCTAGATGGCGACTCCTGCTGTGAATGAGCACTCGCATTCGCAGAGGAGATGTATGGGCGTTTCCTCTGCTTCACAGCAAAATCTGCAAGTGGGTAAGTCTACAAGCCCCATTCTGTGTAGGTGTTTGTTTAACTTGCAGTGTCCTGTTAAGGCTCGTACTAAGAGCCTTAAGTCGTTGCGGTTTGAATTGATGGCATCTGAGGTACGTCTGTTTGATCATGTGTAATTACATTCAGTTTTAAAAGCATAGCATAAGCATATGCTGACGACTATATTCTCCGAGGGGGTAGTCAGAGATATTCTGAAACCTCAGAACATCCACGTATCACTGGTAGTACCGAGTTTAAATTTTATACCTTATCACTAAACGAGACAGTCTATAATTGCGAAACAATAACTACGAACTTATGACGTTTGGGGTTCACACGAGACTACTTTTAAGGATTTTTAATAATCATTAATTAGAATCTAAAAGTTATGGGGAATAAAATCCAAAGTTGCAGATTTCATGTTACCTCGACTCGCCCCCCGCAAAAAGTTGCAGAAATGTTTGTTAGTAGAATATCACGCGTAACTAGTCTCTATACAACGTGTTAATGAATAAGAGCAAAACATACACCCCAACTGATTTATAACAAAATAATGAGGATGAAACAATAATTTCAATATTTTAATAGTTAAAATTAAGTTATTCGCATTTTAAGTTTTGAGGCAAAAATGATTTGTTATCATTTCAGCAATGAATGAAAGCGCTAACGTACTCATGGATACATTTTAATAATCTTGTTTTGATAGTTAGTAGGGTGAATTTGCCCGTGGGGTGAGTTGACATCGGGTTCAGTAAATATAAAATTTTACAAACCAATTATTTAATATTGAAAATTGTAATTTGAAAAAAATTACCTATGATGAAACCATGATAATTCGATTCTGTTCTCAATTCTTAACCAACTAATTTCTAGTTTAAGTAGTCAAAGATTTTGACACATGCATCGGACCACATTTGTTTCTAGATTTTTTTTCATACTTATCAGAGAACTCCAGTTTTTATTTCCACAACGTAACCTCCATAAGAGTCGTAGCTCTATGTCATCTCGTTACTCCTCTCAATTTAATTGGTAGATTCTTGTAGAGATATCGATTCTGTCTGATACCCGCTTTCTGTATAATTGTAGATCTTTGGTACATGAGAATTTTATGGTATATCGACATAAAGATAGAAAATATATAAAATCACGTTTCACTGTATGTTTGTACACGCCTTAGATTAAACTATTTAAATATGGACAAGTTCAAAAAAGATTTCTTAAATATTTAAATTACAGATCATTTACTAAGCCGGACACATACAGTGATGCCTTAATTGCATAAATTACTTTGTATGTAACAGAAATCTGAGAAGAAAGGCTCTCTTCGCTCAACCCGTTGTACACACTAATTATACGCAAAATGAATATATGTATAGAGCTACCGTATTATACAACCTTACATACTTTGATTTGGATCCATTTTGTTTATCTTTGGCACAGTTTAAGAAGGGCATAACTGGTAAAGCTCTTTAGATTGAGTCTTTGCCTCGCAATATACCTTCTTCTTATCATTTATTGTTATTTTAGCCTACCTACCTTCTGATGGGTAGCTATTATTGTATAAGCTTTGCAAGCACTTTTTCATTTAATTTTAAATTACCATTAGCGGATTCCTGTAATTGGTCTATTCTATGTTCATAGTTTGTAACCATTCGTTTGTAATTTGACTGTTGGTTTCCCGAATAAAAATTTATTTATTTATTTATTTAAGCGTGTAATTCTTCTTCTTATCGTGTAGGCAGCAACTAGCAAGCCCTGTAATTAATTCTACTATTATCTTTACTGACACTTTTTGCTGGGGACGAGGTAGCATAAAATCCGAAACTTTGGACTTTATCCCATTACTTTAGATTCCACACTTTGAATATTAAAAAATCATGAAAAACAGTCTCGTGTGATAAGTTCGAAGTTATTGTTCCGCAATTATAGGCGTTTGTTTAGCGATAAGGTATATAATTGAATGTAAGTGCCATAGAGATCTAATGAGATGCCAACCAACGCGCTAAGTACGAAACCTAGGCTGCAAGCGCGGTAAATATTTGGTAATTGAACCGTTATTGGACTACGTACAAAACATAACATTTTACACTTTTGGTATTGCGCTAATCGCGGTACAGCCGTTAGAACCGTTTTGACGCTCAGACGCTCAGACGTTATTGGCTGTCAGTTACATAGAGTTTAGCGCGATGCGGAATTCAGCACAGTTGAATAGTAATTGGATTGCATAAAAATAGAACTTCGATGTTTTAACTTAGCGCAATCGGTCTCCTAGTGTCGCATCACCACCAGTACCACGCAATAGACAGTATCTTGTTAGCTTGAATGTGCTCATTATCCATTGCGGTATCAGAACTCTACGTTCGAATAATCTTTAGTACTACGCAAGCATTGAAAACTATTTACACATAATATCTCGACTGGCTTTCAGCCTCATAATATATTGAATCCTTACTGTCGCGAGCAATGTGTACCGTTTTTGCGCATATTGCTGCGCCACTGGCCCCGCCCCCTTTTCACATCTCCCTTTAGTTTTTGTGATCCGTGGTAAGTGCAAATGATTAGATAGTTTTAGTATCTTGTACGTTGGCAGAGGGGAAATGCTAACGCGAGGCATCCCTATACAGGGTGTAAATGACAGCCTAGCAAATACTGAAACGGTGAACTCAGACCATCAAACTGATTTTTTTTCGCGTCTCATTAGGTAGGCTCCATAGTGAAAGTTGTTCAGTTTGATGGTCTGAGTTCGCCGTTTCAGTATTTGCTAGGCGGTCACTTACACCCTGTATAAATTGTCTAAGGTACACGCTGATCTTCGAAACCACCTAACCGATTTCAATGAAATTTTGTGAACGTGTATGGTTGGTTCTAGCTTGAAAAATTAGATAGTTTTGGACCCGATAGGTGGCGCCACCCGAAGCTGAGGAAAGCTAAGAATCTAGACATAGCGATCTGATTATAGTCGTGATGTTTATGCATATATACCTGTTTTATTGATGAACGTTTATTCAACACGTTGTATAATAGTGAACACGTTGTATAGCCATAAACAATCAACTTCAACATACCTAACACGGTGTAAGCTAGACCTATACTGTTCGCACATTGTTTGATCCAAAGCTCGACCGGAAACAGGAAGTTGCGAACCGACGCTCACTTCCGGCGCAGTCCCGCCATTATTGTGCTTTTAGCTGGAACCTACAAGCTACTGGCTAAGCTAGACTCGATGTTAGGACACATGAATAAATATCTAAACAGAACGAAAGCTTCAAACAAACGACTGTTGTTAGTGCACTCACACAGCGCAAGGAGTACATACCTTGGCTGAGTGTTTGCACTTGTTCGTACGACCTCTAATGCACGCTATGTGTGCGTGCACCGACAACGGCCAGTATGGTCCGCACACATACATACGGAATAAACCGGATTCGGAATTGGTTCCGGATGAAGTGTAGCCGCTTTCAGATACTTTTTCACTAGTTTTGGTGATTTTTTTTATGTCATAGGTGGCATTTTTAAAGATTTCCAGTCATATCACACAAGTGATTTTTGAGCGTAGGCGTTGATGGAACGATATCGTATCGTGATGGTGCAGTTGCGACGTCGATGCGGTATAGTGGCGAAATCGCCTACTACGCTCAAAAACCGCTTGTGTGAGAATGGTTCATGCCATTTTGTATGCAGATTATGTCTTATGTTAAAACTATCGATAGCCTTTTGATATAAGTAGTTGCATTATATTGAAATACAATTTACACATCATCATCTTAACGTCATGACCTCATCACATGATAGGAATTATCATGTATAAGAAATTGTTTGTTTCGTTTTAATAAATACTTAAAAATGCAAGTGTCATTCTTTTGGCTTTTCATACATTTTTATTTTAAGCATTTTTTAAACAGCACTCTAGTTTTTTGTAACCATAGTTGACAACACTGAATCCTGAATCAGGATTCCGGATCGCAATTCCGTCTGTGTGTGGTGGACCTGAAGCTCCATAATTCCGTTCGGAATTGCGGAGGTATCAACTCCTCACAACCCTGATTCGGAATTCCGTATGTGTATGGCACGTCTCGGTCACGGTGTTTGTAACAAAACTCCTCCGAAACGGCTTGACCGATTCTTATGAAATTTTGTGTGTATATTCAGTAGGTCTGAGGAATAGGACGTAAACTATTTTTCATACCCACGCATACGAAGTCATGGGCAACAGCTAGTTTAAAACAAAGTTAAAGGTTTTACAGCTCAAAAGATTTCAGAAAGTCAAATCAAATCAAATCAAAAATTTTTTATTCAAAATAACATCACATAGATAGCTTTTTGACGTCATTTTTTGACTCTACCACCGCGTCGGAAGGTGTTCCGTTGAGAGAAGATGCGGCCAGAAACTCTACAACGCACATCTTTTAAACAAAACAAAATATACAAAGAACAATTAAAATACAATATTGCATTACATAGAGTAACATTGTCAAGACCAGACATTTTGGTCATTCAAATAGTCATCGAGTTTATAGTAGTCTTTTTTACAGAGGACTTGTTTAACATGGTACTTAACTTGAAACTTTTTGTCTGGCAAGTTTAGAATATCCTCTGGTATCTTATTATAATAGCGTATACAGTGCTCCATGAAAGATGTGTTGATCTTACTGAGTCGAAAATGTAGGAATACTAATTTATTTTTATTTCTTGTATTGTACCTAATTATGAACGTCACTGTTTTTGGGAAAGAGATACAAATTTTTCCGAACGTATAAAATATTTTCGTAAATATATTGACTGTAGAAAGTCAAGATACTGATATCTTTAAAAAGATCTCGTAGTGAATCTCGACAACGCAGATTATAAATGGCTCGAATTGCCCGTTTTTGAAGGATAATAATCGCCCCAACATCTGCAGCACGGCCCCACAGCAAAATACCATAAGACTCTTTTATAAGTAAAATAATTGCAGTAAAACGATCTTTTAAAATAATAGATCTATCTTGAACGCACTATAGGTATATTCGATTCACAAAAGATTATTTACCGTAACCTGACACCAGCAATAAAGTAAAGAACATCGTATAAAGTGAGGTAATAACACTAAGTGACCACTTTTACTCGTGCCCTTGAGGTCGAGTCGTGAAGATGCGACCTATCGCGGTAACTAGATACTCTTATTGCCTATTGTGTTCTATTATACAGGAAGAATGCAAAGGTAACCTAATGATATTATTGTTAGTGCTATAAGGTTTGCTTTGCAGTGATTTGTTAGCGAATTTAAAATAAATGCAATTTAAAAATAATAACACTAATATTAAGAGAATCCTTAAGTAACATTGTTATCATTATTACGTTGTTATTAATTACTAGTGTTATATGTTTGAATGTTTAGGTCATACTTGCTATATTAAGGTTAAACTATAATCAACGACTACAGTTTATTAATTATATCCAGGTTTTAAGTCGCAATTGTTAATGTTTCTGTGCATGCATGTTTAGGGTTGAAACCTAGATTTAAGCTATATTTTCTTGTGAATTATAGTGGGTGGCTACAGTGGAGGTGAAATGAAGACGAGAAGAGATTGGTACTAAATTATATTTACATTTTACAAATAAAAGTCTTAATCTAGGAATTTGGATGCGACCGGAGTTAGGTACGCTGGGCCGAAAAGTGACACTATATAATATTAAAATTAGAATGAGGTCAGCGGTCACGTTGTGTGGCATGCCTCGCGAACTTCCACAGCGGCTGCAAGTCAATAGAGCTGACGGTGCAGGTGTTGGTAGGAGTCATACATAACATCTCCCTCCCGAAGATGAGCGACTATTTGCTGATGTCTACTGCAAATGTCGCATCTGGATTCTTTAAATTCAGTTTGTGTGCCGTTCTTTGGCGTATGAAATAGGTAGCGATCAGTGCAAATGTCTCTGTAATGTAATACTGTACAAGGAAATAGATGGATTCCATTGTAATCGGATATCTTGCATTGCTAATAAATAAATTGTATTTGAATGTTCTGCAGGTACGTTTGTGAGATCGACTGTGGTTAAATGGAACATCGGTTTTTGTAATATTTCTGTGTTGATTTTGTCCGTGGAATATTAGGTAATGAACTTGATTGTAGTCCTTCAATTTTGTATTCAGTATTCATTAGGTCTGGTCCATAGGTGTATAATTCGAAATATTCAGCCACGTTGCAACTGCAGAATAAAAATTATATCTAGATCTCTTCTTTGTCTTGGAACCTTGTTCTATCAATGCCTGGATAGGGATCCTCTTCACCTCTCGTATAGCCAGCCTCTCGTAGGTAATATTGTAGATTAGTCGTGCGATACGACGATCAGCAGCAGGAACAGATTTGATGAACCCGAACTGACTCTACAACTCCAAGACTGCGCCAATTATAGTGGGTGGCTACAGTGGAGGTGAAATGAAGACGAGAAGAGATTGGTACTAAATTATATTTACATTTTACAAATAAAAGTCTTAATCTAGGAATTTGGATGCGACCGGAGTTAGGTACGCTGGGCCGAAAAGTGACACTATATAATATTAAAATTAGAATGAGGTCAGCGGTCACGTTGTGTGGCATGCCTCGCGAATTTCCACAGCGGCTGCAAGTCAATAGAGCTGACGGTGCAGGTGTTGGTAGGAGTCATACATAACATGTGTGTTATTATTTCACTGATTGTTTCCTGTTTTGTGTGTCTAAAAAATAAAATTAAAAAAAAACTTGTCTTCCTGCAGTTAAATATTACACCATTAATTAGGTACACTGTTCAGACAATGAAACTAAGCAACTTTCTCTAAAGTATCCATCCATCACAGCCCTTGATCAGTCCGTCTTTGGACATAGGCTTCCTGCATATTTCTCCATGACGTTCTGTCCCTCGCCCTCTGCATCCAGTTGGGAGCCGCGTGTCTTCTAATATCATTGACCAATCTTTCTGGTGGGGGTCCTCTACCCCGCGTGGTTTCTCTGGGCCTACACTCCAGTGTTCTTCTCGTCCAACGCTCAGTATCCATACGTGCAACGTGGTCTGCCGATCTTCACTTTCGACGTTCTATAGTGGCTACCACATCCACGAACTTTGTATTTCGCCGAATCGATTCATTGCGCTTACGGTCTAGCAGCGTGATGCCGAGCATAGCTCTCTCCATTGCTCGTTGCGCGACTCTGAGTTTTTCGGTGGACTTTTACGTCAGTGTAGTAGTCTCCATGTCGTAGGTCAGTACCGGGAGGATACACTGGTGGTACACTCTTGTCTTGAGGTATTGTGGTATATGTTTGGAGCCCGAGTATATGTTTATTTACCCCATATGCAGACTAGCCTGGAGCTATGCTGCGATCGACTTCTAAACTAAAGTATTTCCCTAAAGTATATGGCTTGAAAAATGAAAACTGCCTCCGAGGTTTAACGGTTAAGAGCATTGGGCTCTTGACACGGAGATTGTGGGTTCGATTCCCACAGGAGACACCTAGTGATATGTCACTTTGTGCGTTTTTCCCCAGTTGGTTAGGACCACGGACTTCTGTATGACTTAGGACATTGCGGCCAAGTGAAGCACGGAATCATCTTTCTTTTCAGTCATTCAGTTGATTCAGCCTGCAATGTCCTAACCAACTGGCGAAAAACGCAGAAAGTGACATATCACTAGGTGTCTCCCCTGGGAATCGAACCCATGATCTCTGGCACGTTAAGCCGTTCGTCCCGGCTACTATCTCTGTTGTTAAAATCGGCGTTACATAAAAACCAAGTCAGAGGCCGTAAGGCGGTCTGAAAAAACTCTGACACCAGGGCTCTGCCCACACGACAAAAAAGAAAGAATGGGTTGAAAAACCGAGAAAAATTTTCGGCTGATCCGCACTAAATATTTCTTTATTTTCGACCCATGTTCCTTTGGGGAAGTGGTTTACTGTCTGAATTAGTAATAATAAATGTGAATGTAACGCTATGTGTTTTTTGTGTAATAAATACATTTTAATGTTTAATGTTAAAAAAAAATAATAAATGTGACTACATATGTAATATTCTTATATGAAAAGTGGGCAGCATAGGCTCGGTTCCCCTCTTTCCGCGGACCGCCAGAAGTATGTCATAGGTCTAGACTTAAAAACAGCATCCAATACAAGTGTTAATAAATTTGCACGTATGGATAATATCGTTTTATATGCATGAAGGGGCACCGCATAACTAAACAGTTGTGCATCTCATAAAATATGCGAATATTAAACGAGCCATTAAACTTTGTGATTTGTTCCCGCGTTAGAAAGTGCATTCTTGAATAATTTTTACATGTTACCTCCGTTCCTGAGAAAAATGGTCTCGACAGACGGACTGATAGACGGACAACAAAGTGAACCTATAAGGGTTCCGCTTTTTCTTGTTGAGGTACGGAACCCATTTAGGATTATCAATTACTCACTTCCTGATTATCAATCTGCAACTTTTGTTTTGGTTATCAATTTGTCGTCTGCTGCCTGTATTAGGTCCGCCACATACATCCGGAATAAATGAATCGGAATTAGATTCCGGATGGAGTGTTGCCGGTTTCAGAGACTTTTTCACTAGATCTAGTGATTTTTTTGATGTCTTAGGTGGCATATTTTAAAATGATTTTTGAGCGTAGGCGTTGATGGAACGATACCGTACCGTGACGGTGCAGTTGCGACGTCGTTGTAGCATAGTTGCGAAATCGTCTACGCTCAAAAACCGCTTGTGTGATAACGGTTCATGCTATTTTGTATAATAATTTGCCAGATTATGTCTAATGTTAAAACTATCGATAGTCTTTTGATATTTATTTATTTACTTAATAAGATATTTATTAAGATATTTATTTAATTATCACAAAAAAGAACAATATTATTACACCTTTTACTTGGAACCCAGCATGCGTTTAGACTTATCTAGATATAGTTGCATAATATTGAAATACATAATATTTACAAATCATCATCGTAACGTCAGAACCTCATCACATGATAATAATTATCATTTGTATAGAAATTGTTTGTCCCGTTTTAATAAATATCTAAAAATGCAATTGTCCTTCATTTGGCATTTCATACATTTTTATTTTAGGCATTTTTTAAACAGCACTCTATTACTTTTTGTAACCATAGTTGACAACACTGAATCGTGTATGTACGTATGTGTGTGGCGGACCTCAAAGGAGGGTGTTTGCCCAAACACACCACCTTGCGAATTGGTAGACTTTACATAGGCATCGGAATTTCTTTTTCGGCTTACACAGGTTTCCATTCGATGTTTTCCTTCACAGTTTGAGAGCAGTCGGTATTACGTACATAAGTTAAACAAACTAATTGGTGCCACAGACGCTATCGCATCGTTAATTAAGCGTGTAAACATAAATACTTATGTTTTGCTCCTCACAAGGTAAGGTAATCCTAGCAAGGTTCACTAATAATACCAAAATCCATAAACAGAATTATGATAACCAAAGCCTTCTACTCCGTACACAAAATCACATAATCTATCAGTCACCTTCAAAGAGAAAAACCATTATTCTCAAATACACCGTATCTGCTTTCAATAAGGATCATAATACAAAGTCAAAAGTAATAACCTATAGTAAATAATGAGGTGTATACCCAAATGATTAATGGGGAATCACTTACAGTGTACAATTTACCTTAGCGGATAGGAGGAAGAGGGCATGTTTATAGGAGAAAGCGATTAAAATATTTCCATTTCATCGTATTTTAGGCAAAACAAATTCTCATAGTTACAATAATCGACTAGAAGACTGCTGACCACTGACTCACCAATAAGCTTTTTACTCTGTGAATCACAAATTAAGCGCAACCATTTTCTCCGAAGGGGTAGTCAGAGATATTCTGAAAACTCCGAACATCCACGATTCACTAGTAGTACCCAAACTTTGTCTAGTATGACGTAGGAGTGAGCTCGTCGCCACTCGTAATGGATATTGAGTACAATACATGCCACGAAAATCAAGCATACAGTCCGAAAAGCCAGTGGTCTAACGGCTGACCTGGTGGCCAATTGCGCTAAGTTAAAACATCGAAGTTCTATTCCTATCCAATTTCAGTTCTAATCACATTGCAATTCAATTACTATTCAACTGTGCTGAATTCCGCATCGCGCTAAACTCTATGTAACTGACAGCCAAAAACGTCTGAGCGATCTGTCAAAACGGCTCTAACGGCTGTCAAACCATTGACACGAAACGAAGACCAAGAATGAATAACGCAATACCGAATGTGTTAAAAGTTGTGGTTCGCACTCGGTCGAATCATGGTTCAGTTGAGATTTACTAAGCGCGATTGCTCTCCAGGAGCCCGATTGCGCTAAGTTAAAACATTGAAGTTCTATTCTTATCCAATTTCAGTTCAAATCACATTGCAATCCAGTTACTATTTAACTGTGCTGAATTCCCCATCGTGCTAAACTCTATGTAACTGAAAGCCAATAACGTCTGAGCGATTTGTCAAAACGGCTCTAATGGCTGTCAAGAGCAGTACCGCGATTAGCGCAATACCAAATGTGTCTTATGCTTCGTACGTAGTCCAATAACAGTTCAATCGCCGAATGTTTACCGCAATTGCAGCCCAGGACGGGGATCAAACCATCGCCTCCTGCACCGCAGGCATGAGTATACGGCGGAGAAAAATCATGACGCAGATTTATCTCAATAAAATTGGAAAAAAAAAATTCTCTGAAAATTATATCACATAGACAGCTTTCTGATGCCATTTTCTTGACCCGACCACCGCATCGAAAGGTGTTCTGTTGCAGAGAAGATTCGGCCAGAAACTTTTAACCTACGTACGCTAAACGTATTTACGCTACCTCCCATCAATATAACAACACCCGTACATCCTTGTTAGTTGCCGCCAAGTCACGATCTCATCATAAACCTTGCGCTCCGGTGTGTAGAAAGAGCTTCTACTTGCTTTGCTTCCCTAAACTTTACGGGTTTTGTTGCTAGGGGTGGTTACTTGTTTAGTATGATAGGGGAAAAGCTGGACCCAACAAAATGCACTGCAATATTAGACTAAGATCCGACAGTAAGTTGAACACAGTATTTGTTTAGGCAATAGAAATAGAAATAGAAATATATTTATTTGCCAAAATACTTTGTTATAAAAGGGTGTTACAATTTTGTTCAGTAGTTGTATTTAGCCTGCTTGCAGTCACGCAAATTAAGTTTGATTCGATAAAATCTTATTAAAGCTAATATAATTCTTAATATTTCTTAATCTAGGTACTTATCTTCTACTTATATTGTCATAATTCAAATATTCATCTACGCTATAAAAACACAATTCACACAGCCATTTTGTTAATTATAGTTTTGAAAAACTTTCCCTGTAACAGTTTTATACAATCAGGTAGTTTGTTATATATAAGTATACTCATATTATACACGTTATGTTCGTATATATATGTATGACAAGAAGGCTGGTATAATTGGTGTAAGTATTGTGATCTAGCTTGCCTAGTGTAGACTTCTGAACGCTTTTTATAATATTCGGCCAATGACATAGGACCAGTGGAAATTTCGTACTTATCTATATATCTATAATGTCACGCCTCTTTCCCAGTGGGGTAGGCAGAGACCAGGGCGCGCCACTTACTACGATCCTTACATATTTCTTTTGCTTCATGCACATCCATACATCTCTTCATACATGCCCGTCGGTTTCGAGTACTCCGCACTTAAGGATCCTAAAATACTAGGGCTGCGACTCCAAAGCCTGTTGTAATTCTTTTATGCAGGGTGAAATTGATATCATTAGCCTACCCATCAAACTGAACAACTTTTACTATTACGGGAGCAAACCGATCAAAACAAAAAAAAATTCTGTTGCATACATTTGAGTTGAGTTATAGGCATTGCAGTTTAGTACGGAACAGCCGATTTTTTTTGCGCTGAGGTTTGCTCCCGTGAGAAAAAGTTGTTCAGTTTTATGGGTAAGGTATGTGATTTAAAGGTTAATCATACTTTTCCTTATACCCAGTAGTACCTAGTCTTTTTTATACTGAGACTATGTAAGCACGGCGACACATCAAGCTATACAAAACCAACATAAGCTGGCCGCGCGTAGGTCGAGTAAAGTTTAGCGTCGCGCGGCCAGCTTATGTTGGTTTTGTATAGCTTGATGTGTCGCCGTGTGTACATAGCCTACAGGGTGTAAGAAAACACCAAACTGAACAACTGTCACTACGGAGCCAACTTGGAAATCGTGAAAAAATGAATCTGCTATAAGCAATTTTTTTTCGACCTTTTCTCGAACTTGTTCAGTTTGATGGTCTAACATAAACCACCACTTTCAATATCGCTAGAGTGTTTTGTTATACCCTGTAAGTAGGCATCTTCGTCAGCTACGCATAAGTTTTGAAAGTTCCCTATTATTCTTAACCGGAAGAACTGTACAAGATAACATAACAAGTTGAACAACAAAACCGCACAACACTCAAAACAACGTCAATCATTGTAACCAACAGATGGCGCTAGTTGGACGCGCGCCAGAATGCGGCAATTGTCCAATTGGGACGTACTGCATTGATTGTGCACGGATGTTATGTGCTTTACGATGTCGACGTTGTCATGGTTATGTTTATGTTGGTTTAGTTGTATTGTAGAGAAGTCGGTATAGTCTAAGATCCCACTGCAAGTTTTCTACATAATTTGATTAGGTAATGAATAATGACACACAATAGGGGATCGGACAATTAGTCAAATTAGCAACTATTAATCGAACGTCAAAACGCGCGGGATGTATGAAAAATTGTACTAAATACTAACAAGTGACGTCATCAACATTTCATTACTTTTAATAGTTCACAATGTTAGTGTTCTAGCTAAAAAAAAAACTAAAAATACGAATTTTCTATAGGCTTCTTAGTTCTTAAAGAAAGTTGTTCAGTATCACGGATACAATCAGCCCTTAAGGTATGGCAACTATGCAAGGTAACATCCTGTATAGCCGATTACGAAAATGTTGTTCTGGTTATACTATTTTAATAAGTAATAAAACATTACCAAAAAAGAGGAGACAGAAGAAATTTTTGCAATCGGCTTTAGGGGTCTGCGACAGCCTTTAGGGTGGCAACCCAATTTTTTAGGACCTTTAAACTATAAATTTTCCTCTGGAATTATTTATCATCGCCTAAACTAATACTGTAGACAACTTGCAGTGGGATCTTGTAATAGTATTATGTGCAAAGCAAGAAGTGCCTACAAAGTAAAGAACGAGTGAATTTTATATCTATCAACCAATTACCTATTCTATTTCAGAAGTTCATTTACCCACGCAGAGTTTTCAGCGTCGTGTCGGCGACGCGGCGTATTGCCTTTCAAAACTAATGTGCTTTTTCCAGTTCCACACCAAAAGGGTAAAACGGGACCCTATTCATAAGCCTACGCTGTCCGTCCGTCCTTCTGGCTGTCTGTCTGCCCTACCTATAAAGGGCTGTATCTTTTGAACTACAATAGCTAGACTGTTGAAATTTTCATAGAATATTACACTCGAGAGCAATAAAAACGGGTCACCAACATACCTTAATATCTTGTGAACTAGGAATGATAGCTTATTCAAATAAAAAGTATTTAATAGACTATTTAATACTTCTTAAATTAATTGCTAACATTCTTAGTTTTCATTTGTTTGACTTAATTAAAATACATAAATACAAATGAATCAATTCTATCTCAGACCAAAAATTGGAAATAACCATTTTTTTATCACAGTTATAACAACTTCTCCATATTTAAGTGTATGTGAGTGTTAAAATTAACACATTAATAATAAATGTTAAATACTAAAAATTAAATTTTCAAAAAATAATTTATTTAGGTTTTAGCCTTGTTTATTAGCATTTACTTTATAGCAACCAGAAATTTTATTAAATTAAGTAATAGTATTAAATTGTATATGAAATACTTTTTATTTGAATAAGATATCATTCTTAGTTACCGAGATATTAAGGTTTATGTTGTTGGTGACCCGTGGCGACCCGTTTTCATTGCTGTCGAGTCTAGTTAATATGTTGGAGTTGCTAACAAATAATATGTTTTTTTTAAGTTAAAAAATGTATCTCCGTAACGTGTTTTTTCAATGTTTTTTGTGTTTGCTCTATCATAAAAACGGCATATACCGTACAAGCGTCAAACTTGGTGTGCTTATAATGCACCATACTCTAAGGTAAACCAACAAATAATTAAAACCGGTCAAACGTGTGTGTCCGGCCTGCGCTAAAGATCAAAGAGAAAACAATATTTTTTTTGGTAATATTGTATAGCGGTAAGGAATCCTCCGTTAGCGAGTCCGACTCGCACTTGGCCGGTTTTTTAACTAAAGCATTATTTCCTATATTATTGTGTCTCTATATGAAGAGATCTGCAGAAGAACCAGAGTAGCTGACATAGCCCAAAGAATTGCTAAACTAAAGTGTCAATGGGCAGCACATTGCTCGCAGAACCGATGGCCGATGGGCCGAAAAGGACCGGAAAGCGCAGCGTAGGTAGGCCCCCGGTGGACCGACGATCTGGTGGAGGCGGCAGAAACCCGTTGGATGAGGGCAGCTCAGGACCAATCGTTATGGCGATCCTTGGGAGAGGCCTATGTCCAGCAGTGGACGTCCGTCGGCTGAGGTGATGATGGTGATGATGATCTCTAGAGCAAAACATGTACTGATCTCTATGCCTTTTCTTTATGGTGCCTATTGTACAAAATAAACAGAGCAAAGATCTTAGTTTTGACTTGGGTCCTTTCCGGTCCCAATTTTATCTAAGTTGTCACCTCCAAACGCAGTTGAAGTTTTCATGCAATCTTATTATAAGTTCTTATTGAAATACTAACAAAGAACACTGCTCTTAACAATAAAGCGGCGTGTCGGGAACAATGAAGCTTGCAATGGAAAGGCGCTTATTGAATTCCGCTTTTATTCTCAGATTTTCACTTACAGGGTGCTCGAGAGAATTATCGACAAGGTTCCTTGTAGTGGAGGATTCCAGTAACGTAATACAGCGTAATGGCCCTTTTGTCATTGCTATTGGTGTACGTAGTACTTCCTATCTCTATGTTGCTATTATGTAATAATCTTTTCAAATTTAAAGGCACATTGCGAATCGTAGAAAGAGAAGGCACTAGAAGGAAGCACGTGTCTATAAATATTTATTTATAGCATTAACCCGCACAAATTATATAAGGTCTAACAAAATTAGGTGAAACTATTTTAAGGGGATGATCAGACCAAACTGAACAACTTTCTCTATGGGAAAAAAAGATCTGCTGTCCCATACATTTAGGTCGAGTAGGTTTGTATGGAACAGCAGATTTTTTTTTCGCGATTTCGATATTGGTCCCTTATAGAAAGTTGTTCAGTTTGATGGTCTGATCATCCCCTTAAAATAGTTTCACCTAATTTTGTTAGACCTTATATACCAGAATTTAAGTCAGATCATTAGCTATCAAACACAAAAAGTTTCATCAAAATCAGTTCAGTAGTTTTTGCGTGATACTCGTTCAATCAAACAAACAAACACACAAACAAACAGACAGACAAAAAATCCAAAAATTGGTGAAATGGAATCAGGGACACCTAAAAACCATAACGTAATTTTTTTTTGTTAATATCTTCAATGTACAGACAAACTTCCTGTTACAGTTTTATAATAGTATAGATAGATAATAGTATAGATAGATTGAAGTGACAGGTGTTTAGAAAAGTGGTTTTCAGTATAAATGGTTACTACATAGTTGGTACTAACCATAGAAGTACTAAGTATGTTAGGCTGGGTAAAGTGCAACACTTTTATACCAGCCTTAGAAACAGCAGAGTAAAAATATCTTTGAATGCGGAATATCTAAATGAGCACAGCAGTGTTGCCAACATTTTTTGACGGGGATCGTACCATAAATAGGTCTGATCGTACAATAGATCGTATTTTGCTGGGAATTCTTGTGAACAAATCGTAAACAACGAAATGTATACAAAAAGTACTGATTAAGGACATATCTAATTAATATTCATTCATTCATTTCTATTAATGTATTGTTGCTGTTGATGTACCATAAATAAATAAATATTTTTTCAGGATAACATATCAAGGTAACAAAAGTTAGTTAAGTATTATATTTTTTTAATATTAAGCAACTAATTCCAACAATGAACAATAACCAACTGAACAACATAAACCAAAAATCATAGAACTGTATCTATCCAAAAATTGAACATTTTTAAATACAATTTCCAAAAAAAAAACACGTAAGTTGCTGGCGGTGATATTTCGCAGAGAATTCATGTCATGTCGCATTACGTTTATCTAAAGAGTGTCTGAGACAAAAATGAGGTAAAAACCATAGAAATTTAATGGAAAATTATTGATTGTTATGGACATTCTAAGATTTCAAAAGATCGTGTGTTTTGCGTGCGATTTACAATATGAGATCGTACATAGTATCAGGGCCAAAAAAGTCGTATAAATATATTTAAATCATACGGTTGGCAACACTGGATCACAGCCTAGATTCCTAATTGTACCCATTTTAGCTGCAGACAAAATAAAGCCTTCAAACTTTTATATCGCAAACCTCTTAAATGCAACAAAAAGAACACAAAAAAATGGCACAATACCTTTATAGTCAGAGTTAATTAAACCATTCCTTCCAATGCCTCTATTGGTAAATGCAAAACTTTTGTTCTGTTTCGTTCTTTTCTCTTTTTCAATTAATTGTTCCCTCTTTGTTAGTTTAAAAGAGTTTCCGTCCGCGATTTAATTGGATACTTTAAAAGCTATTTTGTTGTATAAAAGTGGTATAAATATCTTATACAGGGAACAGTAATAGATTTATTCAACTTGAGAAAATGTTCTATTTTATTCATGTCTGTGTTCAGAGGCCTCCATTGGACATAGAAACAAAATAATTATGAAAAATTACAGAAAGTCGTTATATGCAAAGGAGTTTGCATGAACGGTAGTTTATTTTTTTGCAATTTCGACTTTGGTGTCATAGAGAAAGTTGTTCAGTTTGATGGTCTGATCATCCTCTTAAAAGACCGTCAGCAAGGACCCTACATAATTATATGTCAAGATTTTTTAAATACATACGCATAACTTCGAAGGTTGTATGGAAGAAATCGCTTTTTAGCGCTAAGACCTACTTGTTTTGTATCTTCTGTATTTCTTTTCGGTATTGAGGTCATTCGCGCCAGAACCAAATTGACAGACGTTGCCACGACCGCTGCCAATCTAAAGTGGGATTGGGCTGGTCTACCAACTGGCCCGCAGTAAAACGAAATCGGCGTCGAGGCAGACCCAGAAGAAGGTGGCGGGACGAAATCGATGGCTTCTTGAGGCCGAACGAAGCGCAAACCCGGGACGCATGGAGAGACCTTTGCCCTAATAGTTTATTAGCCTTTTTTTACAGTACTATAATTATACACTACTTTCATTGGTGGCCGCTACTGTCAAAAACGACAATGCCTTTACTCGTACCTATTTGCTTGCCTCTTTACTGCAAGTCCGTATGTATGAGGCACAGAGTACTATAAATAAGGTACTTGACAGGTTTTCAAAAACTGTTCTCTAAGGACTCTATAGAAAATTTATATTTTACGTTTTTACGTATATATTACATAGAGTGCAAGAAAAAACAAAAAATATTATTTAAATATCCCGCGAAAACGCTTATATTGACAATATAAGTTTCTACATGCAGGTGACGTCACCTGCTTGTGACACTCATACTCTACACGCAACTGACGTCATCAACCGTTCGGCCAATCACAGTCGTTTACGATCACGTGACTATAGTCGACAAAAAAAATATTTTCTTTGTCGATTTTCTCCTAAAATAACCAGATTGTTGGCTTTTAAAATTCATATTCAATACGGATGCCATCAATAGATCCTATATTTATCAATGCTGTCAAATTACTATAACTACAGTGTCAATTGACACATCATACCATCCTGAAACTTTAAAAGAAGCTAATTTGAATCTAGCTACAATTGCAATAAAGGTTAGCAGTAGAAGATAAAACTAACGCAGCAAAACAGTAAATACAATCTGATCTGGTTCTCTCCTTTTCCCACTCCTACACACCCTCGATGTCTGTATGCTGATATAAGAGCAGGTTGGGACTGCAAATCAGTGCTGAGCAGCAGATCTTATTAGGTCCTGCCAGCGGACACTGAGTCCTAACCATTGCCACAATGTGTGTTTTTATATATATTTGATTTTTTCTATTTGTCTATTGTTTCTGTACCTTTTCTTTTTTTGTATTTTGTGTGGCAATAAAGTGCATTTTCATTTTTAATTTTTTTTAGTTGTAGCAATTTCTTTGAACACCCCAATAGATATACGGTTGAAATCACGTCACGTTTACATACGATTATGTGACATGTAATCGTTTTGATAAAATCTCTTCTCAGAAAAGCCTTTTGTTCGTTAGAGAAATTGTGCCCCAATTCTTTTCATTTTCCACACAAAAAAATCTACATTGAAAATAGTACTCTGACAGCGTACAGCGCCACACAACTTCGGCTCCACTGAATATTTTATTAAGTAGAAAATCAATGGTTACACTGTCCTATAAAGGGTTGACTAAGGGTGTTATTACACCGACGCGATCAACGTCAAAAAACATACGATTTGGTCCAAAATGTGAAAGTGCTTGACAAAAAAATATATATTCTGTTAGGATTTGTCCGTCTAAACATTTATTATTTTGGCACCAAAGCTGTAGGGCCATTGTCCTTGGTTATATAGCACGGTCATTTAACAGAGTTTTGTTAGGAGAGGTGGGAAGTAATTATTAATTGGACTTTTAAACTGTATCTGGCACTATTTAGTGACCAAAAGACTATCTGAAGACATATTAAAAGAAAATTCGCTACGCAATATGGAAATCAAAATTGTGAGTCCCAGAAGGCTTTTAAATTAATAATATGAATACCAATGCACTTATTTGAATTCGATTTTACAATATAAATTATTTTTGAGTAATAAAATAGGCATTGAAATTAAAAAAACGAGGTTTTTATTATTTTTATTCGAATGTATTTTTCAAAACCTTCTAAGTAGACAACAATATTTACACCATGTTTGAAGTATGTATGATGGTAATGCCTTAATCATTAAAAAAAATTGGAAAAAAATTACCATTACGTTTTTTATAACGAGATAATACCTCAATTTTAAATTTGGAACTGTTGCTAAAGGGATTCTTTTTTAATTTTGGTACATTTCTGTGATACAATTTGCTCTTTACTAAACTACTATTACTACTTACTTTAAATACCATACCGAAAAAAGAATCAATTACTTAATAGTCCCGGCTCAAACCGTAAAATGACTGGGCTATTATTTAGATTCGAATAATCTGCCTTTTTATAAATTTTCAATGGAATCCGCTAATATTCGGTTAGGACTTGTTCATCTAAAGATTTATATATAGATGTATTATGGCACCAAAACTGGAGGCCCAAACGCGGATCATGTCCTTTTCGAGATAAATTCTTATAAAACTTACTACAGACAGATCTACCTAGTTGTGGGAACACTGACCCGATCGACAGCACCAATTACATAATAGTACTGTAGCCCCGGGACTTTTTAATTACTAATAAGATTACCGATTGCCGTGTAGAAATTGTCGTAAGGTACGAAATTACTAATATAAAAACCTAAGTCTACAGATTACAACCAGCCGAAACAAAAAAAAATGAAAAAAATTGTTAAATTTCGAGTTGCCACTTGCCATACAAAGCTATAAGACCCATTAAAAATGAGGAGTTTTCTGACAGCTAGTCAAACTTAGTTAAACATAGCGACGATAGATGGCATTGACCAGAAAGGGGTCTGAAAACGAAAATTTTAGGCTAAAAGGTAAATAAAAATGCATGTCACTAAGTCAGACGCATCCATTGATGTTCATAATTTTGCCGTTTGTTAAAAAAAAACAAATTGTTACTATTTTATTTGTATTTTACTATCTGCAAGATCGCTCACCCCTGTCTCGTCAACGCCATTTATCGAGCCATTAGGAACTACTTTTTCTTTATTCTAGAAATAAACATTTTAACGGGTTTTTACCGCGTTTTGGTATATTTGAGTTCTCGATAAGAACCCGTTAAAATGTTTATTTCTAGATTCAATAATAACCGCGTAACTCTCAAAAACTGTATTACTTTTTTAAAGGCTTTCACAAAATCCCTCATTGACTATTTCATCTGGTCTTATAGCTTTGTATGGCAACTTTAGACAGTCTTGCTATTACGTATGGGTATTGAACTAAGGTGAAGAACATGACAGTATAGAAAAAAAACTGTTACAAGCTATTTTTTTTCGACTCGTTGTGATCTGTACAACTTAGGTTTTTATAATTAGTAATTTCGTACCTTACAACAATTTCTAAACGGCAATCGGTAATCTTTTTGGTAATTAAAAAGGGTCGGGGCTACAGTACTATAATATTGTAATTTTCTTGTGGAGGACCACAATATAATGACAATTTGTTATATTATTGATGCTGTCGATCGCGTCGGTGTAATCAAACCCTTACATGTAGGTCTAGGTACTAATAGTTGTCTATTATTCATAGACGCCTCTGTTCTGTTAACCTCTCTTTGAGTGACGTGGAGACACATGTATTTTTAAGTTCTTTTGCTCTAACACTTGCATGAATATGAAATGTCTTCAATATTTTATTTGTACGTTTTTTACGGTTGCTTATGTGATACGTTGTTATTCTATATATTTGTGTTTCAAAGCTAATTATTTCATTATCAGCAAGTCAGCAACTATTAAAGATCATACTAGGAACTACTTTTTCTTTTTTAATTTCAGAAAATCCCTCATTGACTTTTGCATGATCAATATCACATTATAATATCAGACATATTATCTTAACTATCTATCTATCTATACTATACTATTATAAAACTGTAACAGGAAGTTTGTCTGTACATAGAAGATATTAACAAAAAAAAAGTTACGATATGGTTTTTAGGTGTCCCTGATTCCATTTCACCAATTTTTGGATTTTTTGTCTGTCTGTTTGTTTGTGTGTTTGTTTGTTTGAACGAGTATCACGCAAAAACTGCTGAACCGATTTTGATGAAACTTTTTTTGTTTGATAGCTTATGATCTGACTTAAAATCTGGTATATAATTTGTGCGGACGAAGTCGCGGGTTAACGCTCGTACTATTATAAAACTGTAACAGGAAGTTTGTCTGTACATTGAAGATATTAACAAAAAAAAGTTACGATATGGTTTTTAGGTGTCCCTGATTCCATTTCACCAATTTTTGGATTTTTTGTTTGTCTGTTTGTTTGTGTGTTTGTTTATAATATAGTTTATTTATAATTTGTGCGGACAAAGTCGCGGGTTAACGCTCGTTATTTATAAAACTGCAACATAAGTGTGTCTGTACATTGAAGATATTAACAAAAAGAAAGTTATGTTATGGTTTTTAGGTGTCCTTGATTCCAAATCTCAATTTTTTTTTGTAGGTCTGTTTGTTTGTTCGAGCATCACGCAAAATCTAAACTTTTTTTGATTGATAACTTATGATCTGACTTAAACTGTAAACTCTGTACCTTAGAGAAAGTTGATCAGTTTGACGGTCTGATCATTTTCTTAGAAAAATCTCAGCATATTAAGATGGACCCCCAAATATTATCTACTAGCTTTCGCCAACCCCATATTTTTATTTGGCTTCTTTCTGCATGAATTACAATATAGGTACCTACAAAATTATCATACCTACCTACTAAACTCAAGACGATGCTCTCTCCTTTGAGGTGGTCAGAGGTCTTGCTACAACCGCCAAAGACCTTTTACAGTAAAATTTTGAGGTAAAACCAAAACTCTTAATATACTTCTATTAAGATTAAGCCCGATAATTGTGTAGGAGAGAGCAATAACAGAAAATTATTGCTAAAGTTATTGTTACAAATTATACAAAACACTGACAATGAATACATAAACATTTCGATAAAATCTTTAGGGTATTGTATAGATGACTTACTTATACAACGTGTTAATGAATTAACGCAAAACTAGAAAGTAGTTTGTTTAGAATCGAAAGCAGAATCGAATTATCATGGTTTCAACATGGGTAATTTTATTCAAGACATAATTTATTTTTGTTTGTAAATTTTTAAATTCTCTGAACCCGATATCAACCCACCGCACGGGCACACTCACCCTACTTACTACCAAAACAAGATTATTAAAATGTATCCATGAGTACGTTAGCGCTTTCATTCATTGCTGAAATGATACACAAAACACAGGCTTGTCTGTTCACCGCCAAAAGGAGTCCTATTAATCTGACTCCCACTTTCCGGAGTACATCTGTCACTGTTTCCGACAGTCTTGAGCTTCTGGGCATGAGGTTGACCACGAAACTCAACTTCGGCGCTGACATCGAGTCTAAGGCACAAACTGCGGCCAAAAAGCTGGGCATCTTAAACAAGGTGAAGCGGTACTTCACTCCTGGACAGCTTTTAAAGTTGTATAAAGCTCAGGTCCGATCCTGTATGGAGTACTGCTGCCACCTGTGGCATGGCTCAGCCAAGTATCAACTTGCCGCACTCGACTCGGTTGAACGCAGAGCCAGGAGGCTCATTGGCGACAGTAGGCTGGTGGAGACCAAGCTTCATAGCCTATCCCACCGCCGCAGAGTAGTCTGCTTGTCGGTCTTCTACAGATTGTACTTCGGAGAGTGTGCCCAAGAGCTACATGAGCTCATCCCGCCTTCCCCTTTCTTCTATCGGACTTCCAGACGATCCGCGGGATATCACCCCTTTTTGGTTGACATACCACATATCCGCACCAAGCGCCTTTCTGAATCTTTTATAATGCGCACAGCCAAGGAGTGGAACGCCCTACCTGCGTCAGTATTTCCGAGTGCTTACAACCCGAATTCCTTTAAAGTACGAGTGAATAGGCTTCTTCTGGGTGAGCTCGCTACATCTTCGATCCCATCTTCGTCCTGAGGACTAGATTGAGGTCAAGAGCAAACCCAAACGTAAAAAAAAAAAAAAAAAAAATAATAACAAATTATTTTTGCCCCAAAACATAAAATGCGAATAATATTTATATTACTATCAAAATAATGAAATTATTGTTTCAATCTCATTATTTTGTTATAAATCAGTTGCGGTGTATGAGGTTTTGCGCTAATTTATTAACACGTTATATAACCAAAAAAGAAAATTCGATGCGCTCTTTTGTCCGGTGTGTGGTGTTATTCGTACCTTTTTATTTATACTTAGTTAGTAGTAGTATTTAGTTTTATTTTCGGTAGGAAGTGTCATGTTTTCATTTCATTGTTTTGTAGATCTTAAGGTTCAGGCATGATGGAGCTGACATAACCTCAAGGTTAAAAGCTCCATAAAAAAGAAAAGAAAAAAAAATTCCTTGCATAAGGTGCTAAAAGAATAGTGGAAGCAATAACCAAGTCTGAAAGCTTAAAAAAAACAGAAAAAAATTGCGTAAAAAAAATTTACATGATCACGAATATATTCCCGTCAGAGATATTCGGAAACCTCAGAACATCCACGTTTCGCTAGTACCGAAACTATGTCCAGTGTGACGGGGAGTGAGCTCGCCACTTGTGATGAGAACAGGATTTCATAGTGTCAAAATGTATTAGTTGCATGTATAATATCTTAGTTGCATGCATATACAGCTTTCTGGTTGCATAGTAGGAAGATTGAAACGTTTGTAAGTATTTTCAATATATTTATTATTTTCAAAAACATTTCTTTTAAAATTTCGAAAGCGATGTCAACAGAATTTTAATAGCCAATCATTCCAGTGCATAATCAACTGATTTTTTATTAATTAATTTCGAAGAGCGGCATAACACGGTCTATGACAAGTTTACTTGCAATCGTAGTGAAATTCAACTCCAATGCTGGCAAAGGAAGTACTGTTGGTAACTTAACTTTTCTTCCAACAGCAGATAGTAAGCCGATAAGACCAGAAGGCTTCGGATTGTCAGCTTCCGTATTATGTAAACCGTATGTTTCCTTAATGAAATCCGCACCCTTTTCACCAATCATAATGGTGGCAGCGTTAATGTTTGCACCGTTGATGTACGGTATAACGCTAGCATCGATAACACGCAATTTGGATACACCGTTGAGCCTCAGATGCGAGTCTACCACGGAGCCCATAGAACATGTACCACTGAAATGCCATTCTGTGAACATCACAGCCAATACAAAGCAACGCCAATACTCTCTGCTTCCATAGGGAAAGCAATCACACTTCGGTAAGTCAGGTCGCACATGTTCAGCTTCTAGCTCCCTGTAAGTAGGCGTGTCTAAAACTTTAAAAAAATCTTCAACGCACATAGCAGCCCTCTCAAGATCGATATCATTTGAAAAGTACCCCATCTCAATTCTCGGTGGAGCTTTAGGGTCAGTACTTTGCAATGAAACTTTGCCTCTGGATTCTGGATGAAGGAAACTCACTAAGGATTGCAGCACATCGCCTTCCAATGATGCATCAAAATATTTTTGACAAATACTATCATTCAATTCCAGAATAAATGTACAGTATGTTAAGAAGAGAATAGGTTCTATACTTGCTTGCGGCGTTAAACAAGTTATTGTTTCGTAGTCTGGATAAGTTTGAGAATCGTTAATTGTCGCCATGCCCATAAAGAAATCTGCTAATGATTCGGTTGGTAAATGTGGTAGTTTAGGTGGATGAGTTTTTTTTGTTTTTATTGATACTAGCACCGATACGTGGTCTTGTAGATTTTCTCCAACAGGTGTGTCGACAAGGACCTCTATGCCCAACGACTCAAGATGCTCTTTTGGCCCGATTCCTGACAACATTAGTATCTGTGGAGAGTTAAATGCTCCTGCCGATAATATCACCTCTTTTCTAGCTTTGTATGTTATATATTTGTTATCTTCTGTTAGCGCTTTGACACCGATTGCGTTTTTATTCTCATCAAAAATTATTTTAGTTACTAGCGTGTTTTTCCTGATGTGTAGGTTCGATCTATCTTTGATGGGAGTTAAAAATGCTTTGGCGCTACTCGAACGAATACCATTTGCTTTTGTATACATTGGTTGAGTATATCCAAGAGTTTCATTACCATTGAGATCCAGAGTCAGTTTGTGTCCAAGCTCTTCAAAACCTTTCATGTAAACCAGATTTTGATCGAGTGTTTGTCTAGATATGTCTAAATATCCATCAAACCCATGGTAATCTGCAAAATGTGAGTTTTTAATCTCCTCGTCATTCAATTTTTCACTCTTTTTGAAATAAGCGAGTACGTTTTCATAGCTCCAAGTATCGTCTTTTGTGATTTTAGCCCATTCATTGAAATCATGGGGTTGTCCTCTAATAAAGATCATTAAATTGGAACCACTGGTACCACCCAACATTTTCCCACGAATAAGGGGAAGATTTTTGTTCTGATGATCTTGTAATGTATAACCGTCATTTTCCGATCTGTACATCCAGTCGTATTTTTGAGTTTTTGCTACTAGCGCGTTGGTGCCAGGAAGCTGTAATAAAAAAAAATTATTAAATTGAGAGCAATGACTCACTCTGGCGCTTTTATCGCGATTCCATAGGTAAAACACGGAGGCACAGTATAAGAAAGAGTATCTAGTAGGGGAGAGCTGTACAAGATGAACCCCTTAATCCAGAATGCTCGTAGTTTATACAATATCCGGCTTAATGCTGATGTTTAAGGTTTTAATGATAGCAAGTTTATCTGTCTATTTTTTTAATGTTGAATTTATTTTTCTTTCATTAGTAAATTTCAATTTTACTAAAAGATCACCGGGGTGTCCAAGATGATCCCTAGAGTATGGACAAGATGATACTACCCTATTTAAGGAAAATTATAGGTTTTGGTGGAATTTAATGAAATCAACAACGTGTTATAGTTAACAATGACTTATTTATATAATCCTTAGATCTACAGATTTTTATCTCACAAAACTTAGATTTTTAACAATCAGAAATATTTCGTAGCGAGAGATAAGAAAGTAAAACATACATTATGCTTACATCAAAAATAATAGGTGACCGTGTTTCGCGTTTGGGGTTTTTTATTAAATAAATTACCATTTTAGAAGTTGACGAAGCTTGTTGCAGATATTCAGGATGTATTTATTGACGAAGGAGTTGTGGATCTGAGTGATGTATTTTCGTTGACGAAGCCTGTTGTGGATATGAGTAATATAATACCTTTGACGAAGCCTGTCTTGGATACGCATTTTGAACAAATAAATATTATTTTTAGGCAATTGAATAAATTCATAAAAACTGACTTACAAATGATTCTATGGGAGCATCCCCTCCAGCCTCTATGAGCAGCACATTAACATTCTTGTCCTCTGACAGTCTGTTGGCGACCACACATCCTGCCGACCCAGCTCCTACCACTATGAAATCAAACTCCGCGCCATCTAAAATATTTTTAGAAAAAAAATACATCATAATTACGTACCTAGACTTTAACATGAGGATATAATTCGGAGCGCGCTCCATTATACAAACGAAGTCTAGTTATATTTTCAATACTTACCAATCAAAGTCAATGACATTTTTCAGAAACAATCTAGAAACTGAGATTAGTTTCTAGATTGTTTCTGGAAAATTTCACTGACTTTAATTTATTAGGTCCGCCACATACATACGGAAAAAACCTGATTCGGAATTAGTTCCGGATGGAGTGTTGCCGCTTTCAGAGACTTTTTCACTAGATCTAGTGATTTTTTGACGTCTTAGGTGACACTGGAAACATGTTTTAGGTTGTCTGGAAGAAATCGCTTTTTAGCGATAAGACCGCCTGTTTTTGTGCCTTTTGTATTTCCTGATTGTTTGCTCTCTGTATACTCTGTTTTTTTTTGGTGTCAAATAAAGTATAATTGATTGATTGATTGATTTTTTACAGATTTACAGCCAATATCACACACGTAATTTTTGAGCGTAGGCGTTGGTGGAACGATACCGTATCGTGACGGTGCAGTTGCGATGCGTCGCAACGACGAAGCGACGTCGATGCGGTGTAGTTGCAAAATCGCCTACGCTCAAAAATCGCTTTTGTGACTCACACTCGTAATATGCGCATAGAGCGTCGCCGTCAGTGGCGCGTTGCGGAGAGGTATAGACACTAGTGTTGCCAGATCCACACTTAAGAATTATCCCAGATTGACAGCAAAATTATCGTGTTTTTATCGCATCGGAAATTCCAAAAATTCTCGTATCTTAGAACCTAAAAGAGTGTCAAATGATGCGTGAAATTCAACCATTCTTACCTATACTATTTAATGTTTTAATGTTACCTATTTATAAGTAGGCAAGTACGAGGTTTTTAGGGAATTTTAGTGAAAACTGACACGACACAGTGAGGAAATATTTTCTATCTCAATTTTTCTCATTAGAACTTCAATTTTAGTAATTGGTATTTGAAAACTATTTAAGAGATACTTAACGCCAAAATGATGTATATTATTGGAATTTGACGGATAATATGGTTGAAAGTATAGTATTTGATACACAGATTTCAATAAATTACAAAATTATCGTGGATTATCCTGGAAATTTTGTGAAGTATCGTGCGATACGTGACTTTTATTTTCTATCGCATGCCCCTCAAAAATATCGTGGTTCTAGGATAATTATCGCACGTCTGGCAACACTGATAGACACCCAATTAGGTCCGCCACACACATATGGAATTGCAATCCGGAATTCCGAATCAGGATTGTGATTTTGTATAGACGGACGGAATTGTGGAGGGGGAAAATCTATACGAAATCGTAATCCTGATTCAGGATTCGCTATTCCATATGTGTGTGGCGGACCTTATGGGGGTCGAATCTGTCTTCTGCAATTCTTTATAAATCGATTTGCATAGGTAGGTACTTACTTTCAATGGAAGTCTGTCTTGGAAAGAAGACCGCAGTCAGTCCCAAAGCCGCGAAGACTTTGAAAGCAACCTGCGCCGCTCTTACGACGGCTGTCAGTGTTTGCGGAGTGACGAGAACCATTTTTGGAAAAAGAAAAACGGTGACGCTTTTATACATGGCATTTAGGGGAACTGCGGTAAAGATGATTCTTTTGATAATATATGTTTATCTTGAACGAAAAAAGAGAGGTATTATAAGTTATAAGCCTATATCGGTCGGTCTGTCTGTCTGTGGCATCGTAGCTCCCAAATGGGACCAATTTCGACGCGTTTGTTTTAAATAAAAAGCTAATTTTTACTAGTGTTCTTAGCTTTTTTTTCATGAAAATCGGTGCAGTAGTTTGCAGGTAACTTTAACAATTACGAAATAATATTACGAAATATAAATAAATTGTTTTGAAAACTCCCCAACGCCAAAATATAAAAAGTCAAAAATAGTTAGTTCACTTATTATTAATGATTAGTTTAAAGAAATCAGTTATTGCTAAAATATACAGGGTGTCCCGTAAACCGACTTCAACCCGGTGGATGCTGATAGGTTAGTTCAAGCCTATCCAGAATATACTAAAATAAAAAAAATAAAAAATAAATCTGTCAATCAATCTGTCAACATTTGAAATTGTCATAGGAAAAGGTTCTTAGTTTTCGAGATAAAGACAGTTTTATAAAATTCGTGAAACTTTTTAATTTAGTCACTATTTTGAGTGCCACGGCTACAAATGTTCTATGCAGTATCTGTGTTAAAACTGTCAATATCTCGAAAAACTAAGACACTTTTACAAAAGTCAAATTTTGATATTCTGCTTAGTCGTGACCTAACCTATCAGCACCCGCCGGGTTGACATCGGTTTACGGGGCACCCTGTATACAATTATATTTATGTTTAATTAAACGCGATACCTATGATTCTAGTTTATTTTTGGAATCGACCCATGGAAACTACATCCACTACAAATGCATTGCCCCACTAGATTTAATTACTTACTTATTCTTTTATTTTTTAGTTCTCATCAAGATGAATCAAACGAGCCCAAACTCGATGGGATTATATCGTTTTATTGCGGAGCTCCTTTGGCCACCTTCCAGCTCCAGCAACAGACCCTGGTTATCGTAAAGGATCAAATATACTTGTCAATACAAATCAAACGAGCCCAAACTCGATGGGCTAGTGTCGTTTTATTGCAGAGTTCCTGTGGCCACCACGCAGCTCCAGCATCAGATCAGCTCCATGTCATCATAATATTGCATTGTCTTGCAATATTCATATGCTTGCAAAATTTCAGCTCAATTCGAAACTGGGAAGTGGGTCAAATTTAACTTGCAAGAATTCATTACAGTCACCGGGTTAGGTGAAACTAAAATAATATAATAAAAATAAAAATAAAAACTTCTAATTGTAATAAAATAGCTTTTAGGCTTTCGTAGTAAGTTGGTGGTGTATTTTTTATTATAGGTTTTCTTGATTGGGTAATCTTAAATATTTTGATGAGGGCGCCACTGAGAGATAGTTAATAAAAATTCATGTCAGGCCACACATTTATGTCATTTTTGTTTGGTCGTGGTTATGGACATGTCGATTTTCAACATAAAAGAAATTTTTTAGAATAAATATGTATAACTGGACCACCTCCCCAGACTTCCCTTTTTCGAATACAGTCTAGGAAATTCAGTTACATCTGAGTAAATATACGACAGCGGAACCGGAGTAAATAATTAGTGCCATAAATATTACGAATTGACGTAGATCCTATTGTAGGAAATAATAACATAGTGAATAATAGTTATAATATTTGTGTAATTCACACTCTTGTACTTGCGGTGCTTTGGTGGTGGAACCACTTTTTGTCTTGTTATTGTATGTGGAGAGAAATAATTTATTTTTATTTTATTTATTTATTTAAATGGACATCACGGCTTAAGTGGCGTGAAAAGCGCTGGAATGTCTGCACAACACCACGCACTCATCGAAATTATAAACGTACCTTGTGTTCAGGAACCATCAGGTCTGAGCCGAACAGATGGTAAGAAGCCGGATGGATTAACTCTGGTGCAATGGCAAAAGGGACTTTGCTTATTATGGGTCGCCACTAGTGTCAGTACTTTCGCGGCATCTCATTTAAACGGTACAATGCGCGTGGCCGGGTCAGCAGCGGAAACAGCGAGAAGACTTAAAGACCTCGTTTATTATCTACTTCATTTACTGCATTTATTACAATGACATAACCTCAAAAGTCAAATTTATCTTAGAAGTTCTTATTTTCAAATACATGTACGCTATCCTGCATGCTTCAATTTCGAGGCATGTATTGTACCTACTGTCCATTACAAGTGGCGACGGGCTCACTGCCCGTCACACTGGACAGAGTTTCGGTACTAGTGAATCTTTTTTGGCTGCTTCCACGTCCACTCCTTATTTTGAAACCAGTGTGTGACGTTAAGTGAGCCCGTCGCCACTTAATGAGAACAGAATTTCATAGTGTCAAAATGTATTAGTTGCATGCATAATACCTTTCCCAGCTACTTGGTTGCAACTATGCAACTACTTATACTTCCTACTAAGGAAGATTGAAACATTTGTAAGTATTTTCAATATAAATTTATTATTTTCAAAAATATTTATTTTAAAATTTTGAAAGCGAAGTTAACAGAATTTTTATTGCCAATCATTCCAGTACATAACGAAATGATTTGTTATTAATTAATTTCGAAAAGCTTCACAATACGGTCCATGACAAGTTTACTTGCTATCGTAGTGAAATTCAACTCCAATGCTTTTAACGGAAGTTCTATTGGTATTTTAACTTTTTTTACAACAGCAGATATTAAGCCGATAAGACCAGAAGGCTTCGAATTGTCAGCTTCCGTATTATGTAAACCATGTGTTTTCTTAATGAAATCCGCACCCTTTTCACCAATCATAATGGTGGCAGCGTTAATGTTTGCACCGTTGATGTACGGTATAACGCCAGCATCGATAACACGCAATTTGGATACACCGTTGAGCCTCAGATGCGAGTCTACCACGGAGCCCATAGAACAAGTACCACTGAAATGCCATTCTGTGAACATCACAGCCAATACAAAGCAACGCCAATACTCTCTGCTCCCATACGAAAAACTATCACATTTCGGCAAGTCAGGGCGTACATGTTCAGCTTCTAGCTCCCTGAAAGTGGGCGTGTCTAAAACTTTAAGTAAATCTTCAACGAACATCGCAGCTCTCTCAAGATCGATATCATTTGAAAAGTACCCCATCTCGAGTCTCGGTGGAACTTTAGGGTCAGTACTTTGCAATGACACTTTGCCTCTGGATTCTGGATGAAGGAAACTCACGAAGGATTGCAGCACATCACCTTCCAATGACGCATCAAAATATTTTTGACAAATACTATCATTCAATTCCAGAATAAATGTGCAGTATGCTAACGAGAGAATAGGCTCCAAACTAGCATGCGGCGTTAAAACACTTATTGTTTCGTAGTCTGGATAAGTTTTAGAATCGTTAATTGTCACCATGCCCATAAAGAAATCTGCTACTGATTTGGTTGGTAAATTTGGTAGTTTAGGTGGATGAGCTTTTTTTGTTTTTATTGTTACTAGCGCCGATACGTGGTCTTGTAGATTTTCTCCAACAGGTGTGTCGACAAGGACCTCTATGCCCAACGACTCAAGATGCTCTTTTGGCCCGATTCCTGACAACATTAGTATCTGTGGAGAGTTAAATGCTCCTGCCGATAATATCACCTCCTTTCTTGCTTTGTATGTTATATATGTGTTATCTTCTGTTAGCGCTTCGACACCGATTGCGTTTTTATTCTCGTCAAAAATTATTTTAGTTACTAGCGTGTTTTTCCTGATGTGTAGGTTCGTTCTATCTTTGATGGGAGTTAAAAAAGCTTTAGCGCTACTCGAACGAATACCATTTGCCATTGTATACATTGGTTGAGTATATCCAAGAGTTTCATTACCATTAAGATCCAGAGTCAGTTTGTGTCCAAGCTCTTCAAAACCTTTCATATAAACCAGATTTTGATCAAGTGTTTGCCTAGTTATTTCTAAAGATCCATCAAATCCATGGTAATCTGCAAAATGTGAGTTTTTAATCTCCTCGTCATTCAATTTTTCACTCTTTTTGAAATAAGCGAGTACGTTTTCATAGCTCCAAGTATCGTCTTGTGTGATTTTAGCCCATTCATTGAAATCATGAGGTTGTCCTCTAATATAGATCATTAAATTGGAACCACTGGTACCACCCAACATTTTCCCACGAATAAGGGGAAGATTTTTGTTCTGATGATCTTGTAATGTATAACCGTCATTTTCCGATCTGTACATCCAGTCGTATTTTGGAGTTTTGGCTACAAACGCGTTGGTGCCAGGAAGCTGAAATAAAATTTTTTTTTAATAATTTTAAATTGAGAGTAATGACCCCTCACTTTGTTGCAGAGATTGTATTTGGCCATCCAAAGGAGAAAATACTGCCAGCATCATGGGTATTAATGTGTTGCAGAATTCAAATGTGTGGATTTAAGTTTTTGATGAAGGATATTGGTTATTAAAATTTCGTATATTTTCCTTTCGTTTTTTACGAAATAAAAAAAGAAAAAAGTCAATAAAATGCTTTATTGACTATTTTTTTTTATTTTGAAAATCATTGTGTTTTGAACATCAAAAAACTGGCGGAAATGAGACTGGATTGGCGTATACTCCACTGACAAGAGCGTAATAAGATAAATATATACAATATTATTTATTTGCACACCAAGAATAGACAAATACAATTTATAACAAGAATGAGAAGGGTACAAAGGGCGGTCTTATCACTAAAAGCGATTTCTTCCATACAACCATTCGATGGAAGAACTATTTACAGAGACAAATGCAACGGCGGTGCGCTATTAGGTATCTATGTACCTGTCTTCATATATATGAAGACAGGTGTGTATATTATGTATATATTATATTTACTCTATATAGAGTAAATATAATATATACATAATATACATACACACCAATACACAAGGTGTCACAAAAATACAAATAAACATTCAAGGGCCACCCCCTTGGCCAAGGCCATCAAACTGACAACTTTAACTATGGGACCAATATCAAAATCGCGAAAAATCATCATCATCATCCTATCAGCCGATAGACGTCCACTGCTGGACATAGGCCTACCCCAAAATGCGTTTACGATGCGTTTGCTATGTTATACTAAACTACAGATCTATTCGAGCTAAATGTATTGGACAAAAAACTATTTTTTTTTCCGATTTCGATGTTGGTCCCATAATGAAAGTTGTTCAGTTTGTTGGTCTAAACCACCCCCTTAAAAGTTTTCAATTTTTATTTTTACTCTGTAACACCCTGTATATTCCTAAATATACATACATATATGATTATGCTGTTAAATATATAAAAATAAAAATATAATAGTCAAAAAGGACACATGCAAACAGGAAACGTGAGGAAACCTGCATGCTTCAATTTCGAGACATATATTGTATTTGTATCCTCTGTCCATAACAAGTGGCGACGGGCTCACTCCCCGTCACACTGGACATAATTTCGGTACTAGTGAAACGTGGATGTTCTGAGCTTTCAGAATATCTCTGACTACCCACCTCGGGAATATAGTCGTGAGCATATGCTTATGCTTATGCTTAGGAAACATTGTAGTCAGAGAGAGAGATAGCGTTTTTCGAGCAGTCTTTTAAATACAGGTAGGGAATGATTTGTGTTCCCTTGATGATTTTTTTTTTATTTATTTTGGTAGTCAACAGCGTTACAGAATTTTCTTAGCTTAATTTATTTATTCATTTATTTTTATTTTTCAATTTTGGACACAACCAGTCTTAATAAAAACAATAAATCTAAAACTAGTGAACAGATACCAGACTTGGAGGTCCCAAAAATTATTTCTACAAATTTATAAAAATACGTAGGTGTTTGGCTTAACATAAGTTTGATTTTAGTTTAAGGATTTACAGTTAGATATAGTTAAACAATTTTGGAAAGTGAAAGTGTTGCCAACTTAAATGTAGCATAATAGATAAAAAATAACATCGGTTTTATGACTTTATATAAATTTAGATTAGACTTAAGATATTACAGTTATAGTTAGACGTAAACAATTTCAGCTTATAGTTAAGTAAATAACTTGGCAGTTAAATATTGCATTACTAATAGAGAAAGATAAATAAGTTTTTCTGGCTTTATATGAATTTGGATTAAGGAGTTTACAGTTACAGTGAAAAGCCATCCTGAACATTGCGTTATAGAGAAATACATAAGGATACAGAATAAGGTCAAAAAGCAGTGGTGGTCCAGTGGCGAGAAACTTTGCCTGCCATGCAGAAGGCGATGGTTCGATTCCATTGAAGGCCGACACGTACCAAATGAGTTTTTCGGAATATATTATTTGTAACGTCACGGACATTTCTGTGGAGTAAAACACCGAGAGAAAACCTGCATGCTTCAATTTCCAGGCATGCGTTATTGTACGCACTGTACATTACAACTGACGATGGGCTCTCTCCCCGAAAAACTGGACAGAGTTTCGGTACCACTCTTGAAACTTGGCTGTTCTGAGGTTTCAGAATATCTCTTTCCTCGGGGAATATAGTTGTGAGCATTATGCTATACTATGTTATGCTAATTAATCAGGTCAATAACAGACTTACAACTGATTCTATCGGAGCATCCCCTCCAGCCTCTATGAGCAGCACATTGACATTCTTGTCTTCTGACAATCTGTTGGCGACCACACATCCTGCCGACCCAGCTCCCACCACTATGAAATCAAACTGTGCGCCATCTAAGAGATTTTTGGAAAAAAATACAGTATAATCATAGGGTCCTTCTTAATATGCTGATACTCTTTTAAGAGGAATAAACTGAACAACTTTCTCTATGGCGTCTAATGCGTCCCCTAGTAATACTTTTTCGGTAATCTCTCATGACTCAATGATGTTTACCAAATCGATTGTATATTCGATTTGGTAAACATCATTTATTATCGGAAACATAATGAGCGTTTTTCTTTTGGTTTTCTAGGAGATCGATAGATGGCGCTACGGCCTGTGCGAATAAAGGTCAAAATTTCAAAAAGTGTTTCTTTAAAATAATAAAAAAATTCCAAAACATTATTTGATTCAATATTTCATTATTTAAGAATAATTTTAACCGAAAATATGAAGCTGTTTACGTCTGACATAGTTGTATGGCCTCTATCCCTAGGCCGGCCTAAGAAAGGCAGGCACAGTCTTTACATGATTTTGACAGAATCTCGCGAACTTCTCTATGGAGCGATAATCATGCTATCTGTTGAGTTTTTTAGGAACTAAATTTAAAAAAGGAAAGAAAAACGCTCATTTCAAACTTAATATTAAACCATTACTAAATAATTAATTTTAAAATTGGGAACATCCCTTCTTCTTCGTCACAAGAATTTGACGACCCGGTTGGTGTAACGGTTACCAGTTACCACACTTGACTACCAAACCAGGGTCCTGCGTTCGAATCCCAATTCGGTCATGGATGTTATGTTTGTGCCGCTGTTGTATGGTTTCTATAGCAAAAAGCCTAAGGCTTACTTGGGATTATTACATTGTGTGTGCCTGTGAGCGTTTTAAAAAAAAAGTTTTGTCAGCGAAACAAAAAAAAAAAATAAAAAAATGTATTTAAGAAGGTACAAACTTACTTTTAACGGAACTCTGTCTTGGAAAGAAGACCGCCGTCAGTCCCAGAGCCGCGAGCACATTGAAAGCAACCTGCGCCGTTCTTACGACGCCTCTCAGTGTTTGCGGAGTGACGAGAACCATTTTTGGAACACAAAAATTTCCGCGACCCTTTTATACATGGCTTCAGAAATGCATTTAGGGGAACTCCGGGAAAGATGATTCTTTTTATGATAAAAACGAGGTAAGCAACGCGAGGTCTATGATTGGATATCTTTATAATAAACAAAACAGGCATAATAAAAAAGGCTAGCGCCATAGCCACTTCCATAACCCAATTACCTTTACTTTTTATTAATTTTACTTTTGGCACAGACGCATATCTACCCATAGCAAATATGAACGCACGCACACACACACACACACACACACACACACGCACACGCACACACACACACACACACACGCACACACGCACACACACGCACCCCAACACACCCCCAGATATATACATACACGCAACACACTGACACGTTTCTTATAATATGTAGTTTGTAAATTCTAGTATATTCCTTAGACATAAATAAAATAATAGATATGGAAGAGCGGATCCTTCTGGCACAGGTATTTTTCGGATACTTACCAGAAGAACCCAATCACTGATATGTTTATGTAACAAAGTTTAAGAAATATACATTTTTCATTTTCATTTTCACCTAGCTAGGCCACTAGCACCCCAAAGTAATGGCCCAGATTTCTTTCATTCCTTGCTATAGTCCTACACAGGCAGGTACTGTCGTTGGATACACTTCTATAGTGTATTCAGGGAAAGCCGCCAGTTGGTGTCACATCACCTTTAAGAGCAAATTGTCTTAAGGGCTTCTAAGTGTTGGCTTCGGCTCCAAGCACGCCTTCCAAAGGTCCGGGACTCTTATTTCCCGTAATAAGGAAATAACCCAGTCATTTTACGGAGTTTTGTTAGGAGGGGTGGGGTATAACTATGAATTGGACTTTTAAACTGCAAACGGCACCATTTAGTGACTAAAAGACTATTAAATAGAATATATTTAAAAAAAAAATTGTATCTCTCAGAAAGCTTTTGAATTATTAATATTAATACCAATGCACTCATTTTATTTAGATTTATAACATTATAAATTATATTTGAGTAATAAAATAGGCACTGAATTTTTCAAAATGAGTTTTTTAATAGAAAATATACTAATGTTAGAAACAGATAAATGCTAAATTTAAAATTTGAGGCTGTTACTGACGTGCAATTTTTTTAATTTTGGAACATATCTGACCTCAAATTGGCTCTTAAAAACTATACCGAAAAAATATAAATTATTAATTAGTCCCGGCTCAAACCGTAAAATGACTGGGCTATAAGAGCAAATTGTCTAAAGGGCCTCTACGTGTTGGCTTCGGCTCCACGCACGCCTTCCAAAGGTCCGGGTCCTTATGCCCCGTAATAAGGAAATAACAAAACAAAATGCATTTAAGTTAAGTAAAAGTATAATTAATATAAAGTGAATGATTGTTATGAGGTTGAGGGCGCCGCGCTACTGAGAGCGTTTCTAAAAATTCCTGTCAGGCCATAACCATACGCAATTTTGCTTTGATCGTGGTTAATGGACATGTTGATTTTCAATGTTAAGTCTGACCAGGAAAATAAAAAACCTCACCATGTTGCGAAAAATCATTGGAACTCATTTTTGTACTTAAAACAATATCATTAAAGGTTATAGTCGATTGAAGCGCCCCCAAAGCAGGTTTTTTTTATTTTTCTGGTCAGGCTTTATAAGAAATTTGTTAGAATAAATAAATATAACTGGACCATTTTCCCAGATTTCCTTTTTGCGTACCTAATTACAAATTATGCAGCGTATGAAATTCAGTTACATCTGAGTAAATAAGAAGTGTAGAAAATTAAAAAAAAAAGGAAGTAAATCAACTGTCAAGAAAAAAATTTAAAAAATTATTCTACTTGTAAAGAGTCATGCTGTTAATTTCATTGTCTTTAAAACATGTAGTTGTTTCGGTGTAAAATTAAATTAAAAATATACATTATTTATTTGATACGTTGGATATTATTTACTACTTAATATTGTAGGTACATGGACAGTGGGTTTTGAAAGCCTTGAAATCGAAGCATGCAGGTTGCCTTACGATGTTTTCCATCACAGAAAAGCCCATTATAAGTGGCGACGGGCTCACTCCCCGTCACACTGGGCAGAGTTTTGGTACTATTAGTGGAACATGGATGTTCTGAGTATCAGAATATCTCTGACTACCCCCTCGGGGAATATAGTCGTCATATGCTATGCATAAATATTACATCGTACCCAAGATAGAACTGAATTTGACTGAAAACAAACTGCGCAGAAAAGCATAGCATGCATAAGCATATTCCCTCGACTAGGTATATTCCCTGAGAGGGTAGTCCGAGATATTATGAAAATTCAGAATATAGACACAGTTTCAAAGATAAATATATAATAAAACCATATTCTTTAAAGTGGTAAAATAAATAAATTTAACAATTAAAACCCTCATTATAGAGAGTATGAGACCACAAATTTTTATTATAATTTTTGCAGATGATTTGCTTAATATTAAATTAAGAGACTTGATGTTTTTGTCGGACATATTTTTCTCCAAATCCTCCAGTATTTTATGAAATAAATATACCAAGATTATACAATATTTTGAGGGTCAATACATCGCCAGCAAATTAAAAAGAAAATCGAACACTAATTTGTATTTCAAATTAAAAAAAAACCATGTCACAGACTGACAGACATGCCATCAAACTTATAGCACCCCTCTTTTTGCGTCGGGGGTTAAAAATAATAATTCCACAAAATCCACATTTACTCTCCACTCGATGTCTTGGAACTATCCCGATTTCTAGAATCCTTTATTCGAAAACTTCGGCAAACTTCGGAAAATCCCGTAAAAGTTGGGGAGGCTTTCGCATTCAATCCGTAGCATGATTGTAATGCTTGATGTATTGTGTTGTAGTTTTTTTGTGATAACGTCTGTAGTTTGTTTACTTTTCTTGTTTATTCGAAGGTTATTTACATTTTAGTCGCAAACTGTAAGATTTCTTCCGAAATTTACTTTTTAGTCTCCTTCATGGTTATATTGGAATGTCGCTACTGGGGAGTGCAAATACCATTGAGGTATTTCAAATTTTTGAGAGCCCATGTTGATATTTTCCTTACTTAAACCATCCATGGATAGCGACTTCGATAAAACTAATCAATGATCTTATAGATGCGAACGAAAAAGTCATCGGCTGCAATATTATTTTTTAATCATAAGCATGTGCTCATGACTATTATTCAGAGATATTCTGAAACCTCCGAAAGTCCACGTTTCACTAAAATTATTTTCAAATAATGCAGTTTTATTACAGGGTGTATTTTGTTCTGACTTAAGTAATAACTGTGTTTGATTTTGTTTATTTAGTTCAATTATTTGTAATTAATGTAATGATTAATGATATTGCATGAATGCTATCTACTATTGTATGCCCATGTGGCGGAACATAGCTGAACTGTACCATAAGTAATAGTGTCATCAATTATGTATTACCTATGATTCACAATAAAGAATATTTCTATTTCTATTTTTAAACACAGTGGTTTAGCATCAAACTGTACAACTTTTAGGGTCAACATCGAAATAGCTATGTCATTTAGCTATTAGAAATCTGCTGTTCCATATATCTGGATATAGATTTTTCTATGTAACAGCAGATTTTTGTTTCGTGATTTCAATGTTGCTTCAAAATAAAAATTGTTCAGATTAATGGTCTGAAGTACAACCTACGATATTATTGTAACTTATTTACTTTTATACCTATAAAGTACAAGAGATTCTTTAGATTAAGACAGGTTGTAGATTTTTCCGACTACCTTAAAAAGAATAACGTTCGTAAATTTATCTATACATGTATAAAAGACGAGCGTTAACCCGCGACTTCGCTAAGCTATCAAACAAAAAAAGTTTCATCAAAATCGGTTCAGTAGTTTTTGCGTTATACTCGTTCAAACAAACAAACAAACAAACACACAAACAAACAGACAGACAAAAAATCCAAAAATTGGTGAAATGGAATCAGGGACACCTAAAAACCATATCGTAACTTTTTTTTTGTTAATATCTTCAATGTACAGACAAACTTCCTGTTACAGTTTTATAATAGTATAGATTCATAATGTACCTAATACCAATCTACAAATACACGAAGCAATAACACATCAACATTTCGCTCCGAAACACGAACACGGCGAAGCGAAGGACAAAAGAAAATAAGCATCGATAAAGCTTCGATTCTTATTTAGCTGAAAAGAGCTGCTACAATAGGCGGTCACGCGATACCTCTCACGCTAAATGGTGTGTAGTTGTTGTGGAGCCAAATTGCAGAATATGCCACATTGCATAACGGTCTTTTAAACACACTTGCTCATAAAATGGCCCTTATTTCACCGCAATTAGGCACATAATGACACCTATAATCAAACTGTGACTTTTTCATTACTATTATTCACAAGTGAGTTATAGGTTTTTTATAGTAGGTATCTAAACTTCTTGGTTGAGTTCTTGAGTTTCTTAAAAAAGTTTCGATACAAAAAAGATCATATTCAATAGTACAAATAAATTATCTAAATAAACTTTTTATTTACTAAATAAAATGATTTTTTATTATTATTTTCTTCACAAGTGTGTTGAAAAACGTCGTATGATACACGTGTGTATTGATGATTACCGTCCTCGGCTCTTCCCTCGCCTACGGCTCGGGTCTTAATGGCGCCTCAGCGGTAATCACCAACATTACACACTTGTACCATAATGAACTATTGTTATACGTTCTATAATAACTCGACGGCAAGGTAATGAAAAAACGACTATAATTAATCTATACTATTATAAAACTGTAACAGGAAGTTTGTCTGTACATTGAAGATATTAACAAAAAAAAAGTTACGATATGGTTTTTAGGTGTCCCTGATTCCATTTCACCAATTTTTGGATTTTTTGTCTGTCTGTTTGTTTGTGTGTTTGTTTGTTTGTTTGTTTATTTGAACGAGTATCACGCAAAAACTACTAAACCGATTTTGATGAAACTTTTTTGTTTGATAGCTTTTGATCTGACTTAAAATCTGGTATATAATTTGTGCGGACGAAGTCGCGGGTTAACGCTCGTACGATTATAAAACTGTAACAGGAAGTTTGTCTGTACATTGAAGATATTAACAAAAAAAAAGTTACGATATGGTTTTTAGGTGTCCCTGATTCCATTTCACCAATTTTTGGATTTTTTGTCTGTCTGTTTGTTTGTGTGTTTGTTTGTGCGTTTGTTTGTTTGTTTGTTTGAACGAGTATCACGCAAAAACTACTAAACCGATTTTGATGAAACTTTTTTTGTTTGATAGCTTATGATCTGACTTAAAATCTGGTATATAATTTGTGCGGACGAAGTCGTGGGTTAACGCTCGTAATAAAATAAAATTACTGTTTGTCCTTAAAATCACAATTTTTACCCGTATTTGACATGTTTTCCTCTTCTACAAACTCTGGTGCTACTTAGTTAGGGCTCCTACTTATGGGCTCCTAGTAATGGGCTTCTATTAAAAAGCTTCTACTTAGGGGCTCCTAATAAGAGGCTACTATTTAGATTAGAGGCTCCTACTTAGAGGCTTTTAGGGCTGTCCTTTATTAGGGCTGTCCTGACGTGCACTCATTGCGCACGTACTTTCTTGAAAAAAATCGACTATATAAGCCACATTAGGGCACACGAGCGCCAACAACAAAGGGATCAGAGGCAGTCGTCGTAGCCGAAATCGGTTAGGAGTAGCATCAATTAGGACTTTCTATTTAGGTGCTCCTACTTAGTAGCCCCCTACAGAGGGGCTTCTACTAAGGAGCTAATATTTACAGGGTCTTACTCAGGGGTTTCTGCTTTTAAACCCCTATCTAGGGCTTTCTACGTAGCCTTAGTAGCTCCTACTAAGGGATTTCTATTTCGAGGCTCATACTTAGGGGCTTCTAAATGGCCCCTATGTAGGGCTTTCTATTTAGCTTCTACTTAGTGGGTTCTACTAAGGAGCTACTATTTCCAGGCAAATTCTTAGCAGCTTCTGCTTTCTGGCACCTAAGCAGGGCTTTCTGTTAACCGGCTCCTAGTGACTCTTTCGTGACATCTATTGATTCACAACTTCCACAATTCCAAGTCTAAAGTTAGTTTCATAAACACTTGTTTATTGCGCTGCAAGGTAACTTCATCTCTATAAACGGTTCTCTGAGTTCAATGTCCCAAAGCTACAGTGTTAATGTAAACATCAGATAACTCTAAATTTCCAATGCAGGTCGCTATCGAACGCCAGCAGATTTAAAAGCGTCCACCGCAGCTGAATGGGCCAATTTAGGGATGACGCCTCTGCCATTGATTCGCAAATTGAATAGGACTGCTGATAGGTTCCGGACATACGGCTTTGTAAATAGGTTTGTATGGATGCGTAGTTTTAGTGAAGCTAACATAGATTCACGCATAGTACAGGTCTGTTAACTAAAGCTGGCGCGTTCAACACATTTACACATTGCGCTTGTGTAGTGTCTGTGAATAAGCGCGCGGCGTGACGTCGTACTGCATACGCATCATGAAAAGTCTGCCCGTCTCTCTCGCGCGCGGTCTATCTTATGAGCGTGAAAGGGACAGTTATTGTTTTTCTTTTGCTACTGTTTATAAATACAGCGTGATGTTAAATGTTAGCGTCAGTCAGTCACATGTGATCGAAGCGAATGTAATAATCATAATAAAAGGAAGAGGACGCCATAGGCCCCGAGCCTTATTGCGGCATCTCCCGCAACACCTCTAGACGTGTGCTAAAGGAATGGGCCGTGGACCAAAGCCGCAAGCTCTGGTCGGATACACCAGGACTGAGGCATGCGAAAGAACTTGTGACCGGCTTTTCAAACAGACATACCTCAGATGCCATCAATTCAAACCGCAACGACTTAAGGCTCTTAGTACGAGCCTTAACAGGACACTGCAAGTTAAACAAACACCTACACAGAATGGGGCTTGTAGACTCACCCACTTGCAGATTTTGCTGTGAAGCAGAGGAAACGCCCATACATCTCCTCTGCGAATGCGAAGTGCTCATTCACAGCAGGAGTCGCCATCTAGGTGGATACATAATAACACCTACTGACATCAGGGACCTCCCCTCCAAAAGCATAACACGGTTCATGAAGTCCGTGGGCCTAGGAAATGACCTTTAGGTCTAGGGTGACAGCTACAATAGATCTATCTAGGTCGCAGTAGCTATTGGGTCATTGACCAAGCCCTTATAACCAAATAATAACCAAATAATAATAATAATCATAATAAAAACAAGTAACACATATATTTGTATTTATTTATCTACAACGCACCCATTTTACTAAAAACTAACTCTAGTCTACACTTATGAATCAATTATTTGAAAATCATTTATTTTTAAACATCCTGTATAATGAAATTGCATAAGTGTGAGTACTGTGAACGCGCCAGCTTTAGTTAACTGACCTGTAGGTACTTCATCGTCATCAGCATATACAGGGTGTCCCGTAAACTGACGTCAACCCGGCGGATGCTGATAGGTAAAGTCATGACTAAGGAGAATATCAAAATTTGACTTTAGTAAAAGTGTCTTAGTTTTCGAGATATTAACAGTTTAAACACAGATACTGCATAGAACATTTGTAGCCGTGGCACTCTAAATAGTGACTAAGGTAAAGAGTTTCACGAATTTCATAAAACTGTCCTTATCTCGAAAACTAAGAACTTGTTCCTAAAGAAAAATGTTGTCAAATTGATTGACTGACTGATTTTTTTTTATTTTAGTGTATTCTGGCTAGGCATGAACTAACCTATCAGCATCCACCGGGTTGACTTCGATTTACGGGACACCCTGTAGACGTTCGACTTCAGGGCACAGGAGGGTGTATGGGCCACTGCACGCGTTCCCAGTGCTAGACTTTACAGACACATCAGAATTTCTTATTCAGCGTAAGCAGGTCTCCTCACGATGTTTTAATTCACTGTTTTAGAGCAGTCGGTATTATGTATGCACGGCGACACATCAAGCTATACAAAACCAACGTAAGCTGACCACGCGTAGGTCGAGTAACGTATAGCATCGCGCGACCGGCTTATGTTGGTTTTGTATAGCTTGATGTGTCGCCGTGTGTACATAAGTTATTAGATCCAAGCATAAGTTAAAAAAACTTATTGGTAGATGGCATGACGTCCGTGCGGGTTCAAAGCAGGACTCTCGTCATTGAGACCACAGCGCGCCACCGACCCGCTAGGTATTTACGTATACTTTATTCCTTTCAGGCAAGTCAAAATAGCTATGTTTTTGACTAACTATATATTATAACATTTGATAGGGTGTATTAGTCTCAAGCCACACGGTGGACCGACGACCTGTTGAAGGCGGTTGGGAACCCGTTGGATGAGGGCAGCGCAGGACCTGTCGTTATGGAGTTCCTTGGGGGAGGCCTATGTCCAGCAGTGGACGTCCATCGGCTGATATGATGATGATTTGTCGCAAGGGTCAATTATGGCATATTTAAGGTTTTTGGATAGAATAACATGTCTGGAGGTTTTCGCCGTCAAAAAACACCAGTTAGACACCCACGGTGAGAAATGGGGTGGTATGTTCTAAGCTGGAACCACAATCCTATACAGGGTGTAAGTTGGTGCTTCAAACCATCAAACTGAATAACTTTCACTATGGAGCCAATATCGAAATCAGGAAAAACTGCTGTTCCATTAAATAAGGTCAATGGCCACTCGATAGTCAATCTATACGTTTATAACATCTAACATGTGAAATTATTCATGAAACATGTTCTGCTGAAATCACCATTCATACATAGGTATTCGATATCTCTTTGCTTACATTATGTACTATAAAAATATCGATTCGATACAGTCACGCAATCCGATATTATATGAGTGCAAAGTTTGGTTTCATTTTTATTAGCCCTCCTTTTAGTGTGTTATATCGATAAATTTATTCTATAGATTCTAAGAACTACCTATGCCGCTATATTGCAGAAATTGGAAGGTAATATCGTGTTATTGTGATGTGACACCGCCTACCTATCTTCTTTCACTATTTCCTCTACCCAAAGGTTGTCTGGAAGAAATCGCTTTTTGGCGATAAGACCGCGTGTTTTTGTGCCTTTTGTGTTTCCTAATTGTTTGCTCTCTGTATACTCTATTTTTTGGTGTGTCAAATAAAGTATTTAATGTAATTTATCTTTATTGGTTATCAAACAGCAAGCTACTACAACAATATTTAATAATTGATTGATTGAAATATTGTTTTTGTGTAGGCATCTTCTGGGGAAGCTCGCTACATCTTCGACCCCATCTTTGTCCTATGGACTGGATTGAGGTCTAGAGAAAACCCATCAGTATAAAAAACGAGTTTTCTCACGAATAAAAGTAAAACACTGTCTAAATATAAAATTGCATCCTAATCGTTAGAGCCGTTTTGGTAAACGGCAGTGTTGCATTCCGTACTATAGTTTTAGTATTTGTACTATAATTTCATACTGAGTACTTTATACTATCGCCTATATAGGATAGTACATTAAATTACTATAATTTGTCAATACCTCCGATTCTTCTTTTCGTGTCAATGGTTCTGCAGTGGTGTTTTTATATTTTAGTAGCCAGGTGTTCGGCAAGCCTGACAGCGTAAGGAGTAGCTGTATTTAAATCCTCTCTCGTGCAGGTGTTCGGGCACAGCGGACATTCCAGCAGATGACCCATCGACTGAATAGGTTCACCGCAATCAAACTGTGTCAGACCAGGATCCCTAAACCCCCAGTTACACAGATTTAGTCTGCAACGGCCGACCTGAGTGCGAAGCCGATTTAAGGATTTCCACACTTGCCATCGCAGATTGTGTCCGGGCGGTAGTTGTTCCTGTGGGGAAATGAACTCAGCTGGTGGGGGTACCCTTTCTTTTCACAGAGTGCATCTTGTAGCAGACGGGTCATTATGTATAGCCGACGTATAGCGTTGGAAGCTCCAGCAGCTCTTGAGGCGGGCTTGTGGGCTTTGGTGGCCATATAGCGGGTGTCGGCTATTGTGCTCTTGCTTATATTTTTCTATGGAACAAGCCACATACCGCCGCACTCCAGGAGGTGCTATACCAGCCAAAGGGTAGATTACGTTGAGAGGGGTAGGCTTTAGGCAACGGCACGTGTCATTCCGAATACCTCCGATGTATCTATTTCACCCTAATTTTATTTCTTTTTTGTAATGTATTGTGGTAAAGTTCATCGAGGATACGTTCAAACATGAACATTAATTATGACTTAGTATTACCTATCTCTATGCATTTATGTATTTCTTTTGACACTGACAGCAGGATACAATATTATTTAGGTGCGAGAGAAATGGCAATAAAATGAATGTAGTAGGTATACGATATTATCTTAATTTAACAAATACTAAAATTGTATTGAAATTAAGCCTACCGACGACTACTTCATGAAAGAAGTTTTTCTGATGAGATAATCTTACCATAACATTTTTACCTTTGAATTTAATTGTATGAAAACAAATTTTCTATGTGATTTTTATTCAAATAAAGCTTGTTTCAAAAATCGTACTATAATTTTTCTCGAATACTATCCTACTAGAAATTTTGTACAGTATACTGTACATGATTATTCCAGTGGAAATGTTATATTTTAAGGATTCTAGGAAACAATTTTGCTACTTAGGCTAATATGTTGCAAACCCTAGCTGGGTGCAAATGCCAGCATGGACCACGTCTAGCAAGCCTTTTCCAAAATACGAGTACTAAAATACATTTATTTATTTTCAGGTACAAATGACGTAGAAATAACATGAAAGAAGACGCTGAACCAATCTGACAACATGGCAACTCGGGTCTGCCTCATTTTAGCTGTTTTGTTCACTGTAACGGTAAGTTTTATCCATAGAGATCTAGAGAGATGCCAACCAACGCACTGAGTACGAAACCTAGTGTCGCATTACCACCAGTAGCACGCGATAGAAAGTATTTTGTTAGCTGTTTTGTTTTTGAATCAATAATATTTGAATTTGGATGAGAAAGACAGATGGCAGAGTTTTGTTGCGCGCATTAGGAGAGGCCTATGTTCAGCAGTGGATGATGATAGGCTGATGATATTAAAAACAATTGAAATACGTGGCTAAATTGATAACCCTCTAAACTCACCTGGTGGATATTCCCCGTTCCACCAAGCAAGCTTCGCTTCTCCATAAATGTACAACTCTTGTCTAATTAAACCGCAAACACATTTGGAAACAATTCTGCAGAAAACAAAGGTTGTTAAAGCAATGCAAAGCTAGGCACATTAGAGCTTCCCAGTGCGGAATACACCAGCCGTGTCTTAATTGCGCGTTCCTTCCTGTGCTTAGGTTTATTCCTAACTCTACCACTGAATTTGATATAATGCTGTGAAGAAAATTTTAGTGTTGCCAATCCACAAGTACGGGTGCCTTGAATATCGTAAAACATAACTTAAATTGAGTTACGATAAGACTTATGGCAATTTTTTTAAATATGTTATGGACGTTCTTATACAAAGAAGATTACTGGGAAAATTATTGAAATTCTAGCTCTGAAATTTTTAAAATTTCTACCGAGTAGATTAAATGACACATAATACATAAACATATTATAAACGCGAAAGTTTGTAAGTATGGATGGATGTTTGTTACTCTATCACGTAAAAACTACTGAATGGATTTTAATGAAACTTTACAATAATATAGCTTATACATCAGAATAACACATAGGCTACAATTTATAAGGATATTGTGTGAATTGTCCAGACGAAGCGCAGACGAATTCGCGGGCACCAGCTTGTAATACATAAACACAGAACCATAATCCCTTTCAGGGTAGTCGGAAACATTAACACGACTAAATTACTAACTAACTCTTGTAGTCTTCTAAGTCTAAGTCTTGCTATAAAGCATGCAGTTATTATAGCAAGACTCACCTTTACGACATTAACGGTATTCGAAAAAGGGTTTATTATTAACATAGGTCATTATAAAATAGTATTCAAAGGTCAATAAAAGATAACTTATGCAATTATCGTCAAATAAAATTATTGTCAAATAATTATTATTTAAATGATTTTTTGAAGAAAATAGGTCATTGTCAGTAACTGCCAGTTCAGTTTAGATTACAAAATCAATAAAATTGTAAAAGTGTAGCTATGTAAAATGTCTAAGAGAGAATAAACCATGTCGTGCCGTGACTCTAGCATGCAGTGTCGGTACATTATAGCTACTACGTGTAATCGCGCAGAGCGCTTACTGCCACATGTGGTACATACAATACATAAATAATTAAGTAGCCTAAGTAAAATGTGTAAATGGGAATGAACCGTCAGTGAATAGATTTGCAGTGGAGCTACAAATTAGCTGACTAGGTAATGTCGACGCACTGAGTCCATGTAAACAACAGATCTAGGTCAGCGTATTCGATACGACATCATCAGCATAATCATCACAAAATTAATAGATGCAGTAGCAGGCACAAATTATAGAGGGTGTTAGGGTACCCATGATACTGAACAACTTACACTAGAAACATATAGGAAATAAGCAAAAACAAATTTTTGACGATGCAATCAGCTGATCAAACGTTTCGTATAAAAATAACATTTTTTTTGTGAATACAAATTCACATTTTTTACTTTGGGAAAGTTTTTCAGTATCATGGTAACAATCATCCCTTAAAGTACTGCAACTAACTCCCTGTAGACGTGTAAATTTACACACGGTGACACGGTGACTACGCAAAACAAACATAAGCTGGCCGCGCGACGACGTTATACATTACTATAATAACGCGTGGCCAGCTTACTTTGGTTTTGCGTAGCCTGATGCGAATTTTGGGGGGTAAGAAGGGGGTATTTAGCGCTCTCGCCTTCAAATTTCGGTCCGCCACATACATACGGAATAAACCTGATTCGGAATTAGATTCCGGATGGAGTGTTGCCGCTTTCAGAGACTTTTTCACTAGATCTAGTGATTTTTTGTTGTCTTGGGTGGCATTTTTTTAAAGATTTACAGTCATATCAAACAAGTGATATTTGAGCGTAGGCGTCGATGGAACGATACCGTATCGTGACGGTGCAGTTGCGACGTCGTTGGGGTATAGTTGCGAAATCCTCTAAGCTCAAAAATCGCTTGTGTGATAATGGTTTATACAATTTTGTATGCAGATTATGTCTAATGCTAAAATTATCGATAGTCTTTTGATATAGTTGCATAATATTGAAATACAATTTACAAGTCATCATCGTAACGTCATGACATCATCACATGATAGTAATTATCATGTATAGAAATTGTTTGTTTCAATAAATTCAATAAATTGTTTTAATAAATACCTAAAAATACAATTGTCATTAATTTGACATTTTTTAAACAGCACTCTTAGTAATTTTTGTAACCATAGTTGACAACACTAAATCCTGAATCAGGATTCCGGATCGCAATTCCGTATGTATATGGCAGACCTTAGTTCTGCCGTTCTGCGCAGTCAAGGTTTGTGCCATGTTGTTTGCCGGCCATTGGGGGCAATTTTTTGCGATTTCAGATTTGCTCCCATATTGAAAGTTTTAAAAGGATGCTAATGACTTCAAATTCACCATGTATATCTTAGATTTTACTACTCTCTAAAAATGGCATCTGCTTCAACTTATATGACTTGAAATAAAACTTAAAACATAAAGCGACCATACTGCAAATAGGTATTAATATTTAATCCCTAAATTAATTTTAAAATCACGATAGCAATTTCAACTGCAAATAGTTGAAATTACTTCTCTTTTGACCGTGGTGGGACATTTTAATATGAAAATACAAAATTGTGCACATGCAACAACGTTAATGTAAAATGTAAATATTCAGTAATTTTGCGGTTAATCGATACAGACATAACCGAATTATAAATTCTTAAATAACAATGTAGGACGTGGCATAGTTGAGCGTTGGTGCTTAGAATGTTAAGCTTCTGTACAATAGTTTAGTTCGCAGTATTCTTGAGTATGGCAGCGTGGTCTGGCGTCCCCATTACGCTAATCACTGTCTGAGAATTGAAAGAGTTCAGAAAAGATTTCTTTGGCACCTATGTCGCTCTTCAGGTCTAGGCAGCATCGCTCTGAGATCTTTGTCATACGTCGACAGGCTAAATAAATTTAAAATCGCCTCTCTTGATAATCGTAGAGACATGCTGGATTTATTGTTTTTATATAAATTATTTAGAAATAAAATAGATTGCCCTCAACTAATGGAAAAATTTAGAATAAGAGTTCCATTCCGGTATCCTCGTTTCAAAATTGACCCTCTCGCCCCATTGTTTAGAAGAACGGTGCTAGGTGCTAACTCACCCATCCCACGCCTAAGTAGACTACTTAACAGTAAAAGTGATATTTGCGACATCAACTTTGACTCGTTGGCCAGATTCCGAAAAAATGTTTCCGTTTATGCATAATTGTTCGAAATTTTACCTTCCTACCTACTTAATGTTTCTAGTAAGTTGCTTTGTTTTGTTATATTGTAAAATCTCTTCGTTATTACTTTTTTGAAAAGGCTCATTTATTTTATATAACTACTTAAATCTTATAGTTAACCCTAGTTACATTGCATGCTGTGTTTGCCTGTAATTAGTTATACATCTTAGCCTAAGATCACTGTGTAATGTACTTAAAATTGTGTCAGATGTAATAGCTGTAGGCTGACCTAATAAATAAATAAATAAATAGAATGTTGACTGAAGTTAAGCAACGTTCCGTCAGGTCAGTCTTTGGATGGGTGACCGTTATAGTGTTTTGTCTTAAGCGCCTCCGTGATTCTTCTTATTTTCTTCCTGTCAGTGTCAACCCTACGTGGGTTATAGGGCTCGGATAATAGCTCTCCACCGGTTGCGATCTTGGGCAGCCCTGTATATATCCTCCCAGGTCACCTTGACAGAGCGGCGCCAGGTTATTTTAGGGCATCCAGTCTTTCGGTGCCTGGTGGGTGCCATTCTAAGGCAGTCTTGGATGGGTGATCATTAGGCCTCCTTAATACATGGCCTATGTAGGGTCCAACTTAATATGCTGACACTTTTTTAAGAGGATGATCAGAACTTTCTCTATGGGACAAACATGGAAATCGCGAAAACAAAATCTGCTGTCCCATACATTTGGCTGGAGTAGGTTTGCAGTTTTGTATGGAAGAGCAGATTTTTCGTCGCCGAGGGCTATGGCAGTAATTTTTTAACGTGATCATATTCTTAATTTTCATCTTTTTAAGTAAGTGCTCAGCTTCATTTACTTTTTATATTTTTATCTTTTTCAATACCAATATCCTTTCCACCATTGCCCGTTGTAAAATGAAAATTTTAATTACTGTATCAGAATTGTATAAATATAGGTAAACTGTTTGTTTGTTTACATTTAATCAAGTCGATATTATGTTTTATCCGTTTCTTCGTAAACATGGTCTGATCCCGTTCATTAAATGTTTACTTTGTTATTTTGTAATTAATATCCTATTTGCCAATAGAAATAGCTTTGTGGTTTTTGTGTATGTAATTCAAACAGTTTGAAAATTGATAGGAAATAAATTTGTAAAAATGGTTTGTGAACTTTTTGTTTATCTTTTTTTATTTAGCGCATTTATTATTTATTTTTATTTTATTTATTTATTTGATTACACTCATACAATCATTGTGATACTTAACTACGTCTTAAGCTAAATGCATAACCACTTAAAAGTGAACACAACATGCGTAATTTACAGTCACAAAAGGAAAAAAAAAACAGAATGTTTCACCCAATGAAAGAGAAACATTGACCTCAGATGACAAATAACTTAGGTATTTTTTATTATTATATTTTAGAAAATTAAAAAGTAAAATAAAAGAAATGATAAAGTGACAAATAACAATTGCAGTGATAACGTGGTGGAGACAATACAATGAGCAAACTCCCTTCCGTTATCCTTCTCCTATTTTCCCCTTTCTTCCTTCAAACTATGTTCCTTCTGAACCTATTGAGAGAGTCAGAGTAGATGTCTGCCGACTTATCGCAATTATTATTATTATACAGTCTACAAAGACGTGCCACGACAGAAACAAAGCCCAAGACCGTTCTTCGGAATGGCGGTGAAAGTGTGTTTTTTAATATAATACATGGTCCTTCGACGGTTTTTAAGGGAATGATTAGACCGTCAAACAGAACAACTTCCTCAAAGACAAATACCAATAAAATTCGTTGAAAGACGTGTGTTTTTTTTCACACTTATTGAATATAGATTACAGAAAATAACGCAAATTTGCTTTTTATAGTTAAAAAAAAACAAAATTCAAAAATTATTTGTTCAATATAAATTTTGTATGAAAAATTTCAAAGTTTTATATCTTCGTAATTATAATATAAATTGTAAATGTTATTTGTGACGCGGCATCTAGATTTTCAAAACTATTTTTCCATATATACAAAGTTACTTATATTAATACCGTCTACGCGTATTGTGCGTCAGTTTTGTATAAAATTAACCCCTCTGCAACCACCAGAACAAATTAGCTCTCGACGTTTCACGTCGAAAACCCTACATTATAGCGGTCAGTTATAGCAAAGTTAACTTTTTAGGCTTTATACAAACGAATCCAAAAAAAATGTAAACAAACCAGATAAACAATATTTCGAACTCATTGTATTATATACAACGCATTGTACTGAAAGCTGCGAACTGAAATGAAAACCCGGTGTTAATTAAAACTTTATTCCCTGACGAACAGGCGAGGTAAACCGAACAAAGAAAAACAATGCCTAAGTATAAAGTTTGCTTTGAGGAAATGACACATTTTGAAATTGGTTAGTTTATAGGCGGAAGACTGCGAACTACCGATTGCTCTCAAACTGTGATGGAAAATATCGTGAGGAAACCTGCATACGCTGAAGGAGAAATTCCGATGCGCATGTAAAGTCTACCAATTCACATTGTAGCCCAGTCATTTTACGATTTGAGCCGGGAATAAATTAGTAATTGACATTTTTTTTCGGTATAATATTGAAGAACCAATTTGAGCCTAGAAATATACCAACATTAAAAAAAAATCACGTCAGCAGTTCCAATTTTAAAATTTAGTTATTATCTCGTTCTAAAAAACCAGATGGTAAATTTTTTATTGTACATATTTAAGGCTTTACCATTATACATACTACAAACATGGTGTGAATATTTTTGTCTACTTAGAAGGTTTTGAAAAATACATTCGTATTTTCTAATAAATACCACATTTTTTAAAGTACATTGCCTATTATATTGCTCAGAAATAATTTATATTGTGAAATCTAAGTCAAATGAGTGCATTATTAATTTTGATTTTGATTTCGCCGGAAGAATTGAATTCCACTGCAGGGCAAAAGGGTTTCTCGAAAACAGATCTAACGATTTGGATGAAATTATGTATTGAATCTAAATGTAGAATTAGAATAAAGAATATTTATCTTATCTTATCTTATCTTATTTTAATTAAACATTTTAACGGGTTCTTACCGCGTAACTCTCAAAAACTGTACTAATCTTAATGGTTTCGCATCGCAGCGAAAAAAACTATGAAGATAAACATTGAACACGCTAAGCAAAGTTCGATTTCCCAGCACGGCTAGCATGCCACCCACAACAAAGCGTTTAAACGAGAAAAGCGTCATGAGCGCTCTTTTTTGCCTACGTAAAAATCATAAAGATGATGGAGGCACATATCGATTTTTATTGTTTTCTCGGGGGTGGCATGCGAGGCGTGCAGGTACTACAGGCTGAAATTGATATCATTAGCATCCTTTTAAACTAAGAGTCTACCCATCAAACTGAAAAACTTTCACTATGGGAGCAAACCGATGGGAGCAAAAAAAAATCTGCTGTCCCATACTAAACTGCAATGCCTACTTGACTCAAATGTATGCAACAGCTGATTTTTTTTTTGCTCCGATTGGTTTGCTCCCATACTAAAAGTTGTTCAGTTTGATGGGTAGTCTCTTAGTTTAAAAGGATGCCAATGATATCAATTTCATCCTGTGTAAGGGTATAAGGTTTATACAACAAAAAAAAATTAACATTTAAGGGGGTGGTTTAGACAATCAAACTGAACAACTTTCACCGTGGGACCAAAATTGAAATCGCGAAAAAAAAAATCGGACTACAAATCTACTCGTGCTAAATGTATGGGACAGATGATTATTTTTCGTGATTTCGATGTTAGTCCCATAGTGAAATTTGTTCAGTTTGATGGTCTCAACAAACCCCTTTAAAGTTTAAAACGTTATTAAGATAAAATTTTAGTCAGTCCGGAAACTTACAGAAGAAAACTTTAACAAAGAGTTTTTTAACCATGCATTAATAACTAAACAAAATTCACTATGGAGCAATCTTTGAAATCACAGATAATAAATCAGCAGTTTCATACATTTAAGACGAGTAGGTAGGTCCTGCAGTTTTAGTGTGCTAAGTGTTGAAGGCTAGCAAACATTTAACTGACTAAAAAAACATATTCTTTATTTAGTTATCATCATCAGCATGGGCCTTATTTTATCTAAATTAGATGTTTCAAACATTTTTGACCAATATCGAAATCGCGAAAAAAAAATCTGCTGTTCCAAACAAACGTACTCGACCTAAATGTATGGGACAGCAGATTTTTTTTTCGCGATTTCGATATTGGTCCCATAGAGAAAGTTGTTCAGTTTGATGGTCCGATCATCCTCTTAAAATAGTTTCAGCTAATTTTGTTAGACCTTATATAAGTAACTTTGTATATATGTAAAAATAGTTTAGAAAATCTAGTTCCCGCGTCATAAATAACATTTGCAATTTATAAAATAATTACGAAGATATAAAGCTTTGAAATTTTTCATACAAAATTTTAAAAGCTTTTTTTCCATATAGAAAATATTACTTTTATTAATTGTTGGCAATTCAACTAAAAATTTTTTCTATGGAAACACCTGATCTGATCTGTCAGTGTAAAATGTCAATGTCAAGGGCTGCGCCCCCTCTCTCTCTCTTCATCCATCGCCTCACCGACTACTATCGTGTATCTGTCGTAATTAAAAACCATATAAAAGAAGATCCAGCTGTTTCCTTTCTACGTCGCATCCAGCTACCAGAAATACAGTCCACTAGCCCACCATCAAGAGTCCAACATTAATTCTGTCTACGTGTATTGTGCGTCAAACTTTTGTATGGACTGCAACCACCTTAAGACACCGACGTTCATGGCTGTATAAGCCAATTCGGGAGCGGCAATGCCTGCCGCATTTACGGCATTTATTTAGTTATAGGCTGTAATAATTCAAGCCGCCCGAACGAGCTTATTTTTAGATCTATTTTATATTAAACTCTTCTTTTATTAATAAACTGCACAATCTAACTGTCAATTACTGTCTTTAATCAAGCTTGAGTGAAACAGCAGCATTTAATGGGGGAAAGAGAAATTAATAAGGTCTTTTCTCGTCGTTCTGTCGCTTTATTTCCGTCATTTGACTTTTCATCTTTTCTTAAATAAAATAAGGGGAGGTGAGATTAAATTTAATGAAAAGTAACAGAAATAATATAAAACACACGTAATACTAAGTGAGCTTACCACAACTCATATAAACCATACTTTGACTACTTATATGAGGACTAGGTACGCGTGTAATTCTACTAACAAACATTTCTGCCACTTTTTGCGAGGAAACATGAAATCCACAACTTTGGATTTTATTCCCCATAACTTTAGATTTTGATTTTGAATGATAAAAATCATGAAAAGTAGTCTCGTGTGAACCCCAAACGTTCCAAGTTCGAAATTATTGTTTCGCAATTATAGGCTGTCTCGTTTAGTGATAAGGTATAAAATTTCATGTAAATGCACATGATCAATTGCAGCATACTAATGAAATACTACCGCAAGGCCAGTCCTTATAATAAATAGTCAAAGAAACCATACGTGGTTTTCGTAGGGTGGCTTTGTATGATAAAATATAATGTTTTTGTTTTAGATAAAAAAATTTAAAAAAAATTTTCGTCGGAAAGTGAAAGGTTCGCCAGAGCATTACCGCCTCAGAATTAGTTTTTCCCGACACACACTTGGCCGTTTTTTGTTTATAATCCTTTCCTGTAGCCTTGCATGCCACCCGAAAGCAAACGATTAGAATCGAGATGTTCCTCCATCTTTATTATTTTACGTATGCCCAAAAAGAGCGCGAATGACGTTTTTCTCGTTTAAAAACGCTTTGTCGTGGGTGGCATGCTAGCCGTGCTGGCATGTGCACAACAACTCACTATTGCGAATTTTTTTTTCGCGATTTCAGTGTTGGTCCCATAGTAAAAGATGTTCAGTTTGATGGTCTGAAGCACATCTTTAAGTGTCCCATTTAATATTACACCCTGTATAGATAGATACATTATTTGCCATATTTCGATCGATGGATGGCCATGTCACCTACTCGACCCAAATGTACCTATGACACAACTGATTTTTTTTCTCGTTTTCAATGATTGTCCCGTAGAAAGTTATTCAGTTTAATGGTGTGGTCATCCCCTTAAAAATCTGTCAGCATATTAAAAAGGAACCTGTATTAAGTAGGATCCCGTTCCTGAAAAAATCATTGTTAACGAGTAAACCGAACAACCACATCACATCCTACAAGGAAGGCGACTTTATAGACCACGAGTGTTAACCCGCTAGTAGTAATATGCTGACAGAGAAGGATGAGATATCCAAATCGTATCGTTCTTGGGACAGTGCCTAAAACTCAGCGTTTTCTAAACAACTGCTATGCAATGTGTAGGGCTATATTTAATAAATTACCATCAGGCATGAAAGAGCTGCCCTTTAATAGGTTTAAGTCATCATTATACAGATGGCTCCTTGATAAAACATTTTACTCGGTAGACGAATTTTTGATGTACACTGATCTTGACGGTAACAGATAGTCGATGCATGGTTTAACCCTAGTAAGAAAGCCCTAGTCTTGTTCTGACATGATAATAATGTATAAATTTAATTATATTTCTCAATTAGCTTAATATTTGCATGCTACTTACATGGCTAAATAGGCGTGATCAAAATTTTATCTAATTACATCTGAATTGTACCTACCCTATTTATTGGCAAATAAATTATTTGTATTTGTATTTGTATTTGTAGTTTTTGCGTGATACTCGTTCAAACAATCAAACACACAAACAAACAGACAGACAAAAAATCCAAAAATTGGTGAAATGGAATCAGGGACACCTAAAAACCATATCGTAACTTTTTTTTTGTTAATATCTTCAATGTACAGAAAACCTCCTGTTACAGTTTTATAATAGTACGAGAGTTAACCCGCGACTTCGTCCGCACAAATTATATACCAGATTTTAAGTCAGATCATAAGCTATCAAACAAAAAAGTTTCATCAACATCGGTTTAGTCGTTTTTGCGTGATACTCGTTCAAACAAACAAACAAACAAACACACAAACAAACACACAAACAAACAGACAGACAAAAAATCCAAACTTCCTGTTACAGTTTTATAATAGTATAGATAGATTACGACATATGAAATGCAATCGAATTTTCAACCTTTTTTTAAGTAGGTTAAAAACCAAATAAAACTGTCTCTCATCAAAACACTTCATCCGAAGCAATAACACTTAAGCGAAATAACCTAATGTTAGAGTAGATTGCGCTATGTCAATGTAATATTTATAGCTAGCAGTTATTTACGCGAGCAACGGATATTGCTGTGTCCAGGGAATCGTCTTGGTGGATCTCATCATATTACGTAGCTGTAAACGGGTTATGGACGGTGTTATGCCCGAGTGAATTATTCCCTTTATGATTTTTGTTGTGAAGTTTTTCTTCTGTATAAGTTCTTATTGGTTGGCATTGCAGTGAGGATTTAGTTCGGAACTTTAGTTGGATAACGTATTTTTGATCGACTTCAAAAAAGGAGGTTCATTGTGTTTAAACAGGGTAAAATTGATATCATTAGCATCCTTTTGATCTAAGAGTCTACCCAACAAACTGAACAACTTTTAGTATAGGAGCAAAACCGATCGGAGCAACAAAAAAATCAGCTGTTCCATACTAAACTGCAACTCCTACGCGACACAAATGTTTGCAACTGCTGATTTTTTTTTTGCTCTCGTTGGTTTGCTCCCATAGTAAAAGTTGTTCAGTTTGATGGGTAGACTCTTAGTTTAAAAGGATGCTAATGATATTAATTTCACTTTATATAGGGTGTGAATGTGTTGTATAATTCAGGTGATGCTTTCAGATCGTCAAACTGAACAACTTTTACTATAGAACATTTGGGTTGGTTGAGTAGCCATTGTAATTTTTTTTGGAACAACCAATTTTTTTTGTCTGAGTCTCACTTGGCTGGTATATTTAGTCTCCGACGCAAAATACTGTAATAATTTTGACGTCTGTCTTTGAGATTTCGGTGCGGTTTTTAGTAATAAAAAGCAAAATTTTGCAAAAATGTCATCTCAGCTTTATTTCATGAAAATCGGTTCTGCTGTTTTCAAGATAGCTTTGAATTGAGAGTTTTGATTTCCAAAATACGACATAATATAGAAATATTAAATCTTTTAAAAACTCAGTACTTGGCATGTTATGGGTGCAGTTGTCAATGATCATGCTCTTACCCACCTGAAAAATAATTTAGCTCACGTGGAAGTAAAATGTTGTTAAATAAATCTAATTCATTTCATTTCACATAATGTATTAAGCACTCCAAAGTGTGAGACAACGTCTTTTACTTGATTGTGATGTTTATGTTCGTCTTTCGTGAGTATACTTGGGATGATAGGAAAAGTTTTGCCAAGTCAACAGGATTGAGTTCCAAGTTTAGATATTTTGTAAACATTGCTTTGTTACCGTAACACTCGCGGCTTATGATACGTATCTATGTACTTTGGAAATCTTTATGAATAATGATGAAGTCTTCGCTTGCGGCATGAACACCTCATCTGCTCTTTCGATCCTCCTTATGCAATGCAAATCAGCCGTTTACGAAGGTATTCTTGTCATCACTCTATCTTTTCCTGGGTCTTATACGACGCGTTGACGGCATCTGTCTTGTAGCACCCATTCTGTAAATATTTTGGTCCAATTTTCCAGAAGCAGGCGTCGAATAAATGGCGTTATTGGACTACGTACGAACCATAACTTTTGATTCATTTGGTATTGCGTTAATCGCGGTACAGCCGTTAGAACCGTTTTGACAGATGGCTCAGACGTTATGGGCTGTCAGTTACATAGAGTTTAGCGCGATGCGGAATTCAGCAAAGTTGAATATTAATTGGATTGCAATGTGATTAGAACTGAAATTGGACGTTTTAACTTAGCGCAATCGGGCTCCAGGTCTGCTATGCGACGAGCGTGACAGCCTCTTCTAGTTATTATAAGAACATTCGAAATGTAAAGAAGACTTAGAATAGGGCACGTTTGTTTTCTAAGAACAGTCCTGATCACGCACTGGTCCGTAGCGTAAAGATATGGATTTTTATTTAAAACCCCTTCTGAAATTTATCACGTGCGCGTTTTCGAGCGCATTTCCTAAAATGCTTCTCTCCACCGCTCGGTGGCAAATCTTGAGTCTGGATATTTTCGGATATTCAGTCAAAGACCGTATCTGAGCACTGACCGTAACCTCAGCTTTAATGTATGAAAACCTGAACATAACGAATATAACGTCCATGATCGAACCGGGATTCGAACCCCGAACCTCAGAATTGGCTTTTTGGCATGGTAACCATTACACCAAACGGGTCATGAAAAACTATGCAATAAAACGCACTACATAAGAAAAAAAAGTTGTGGTCCTTAGCCGGAACCACACGGCAATGTATTTTTTTATGATAACAATAATATTTTGAATGGTTCACTCTTGTATAACGCCTAACCCTAACGCGCCCATGCGGGCGTCGATTCACCAAAATTGCTGTGCGGCCCTCGATTGAGCGCCTCTGTTTTATTGTTCCACTCCGACCCCCAATGTTTATTGTTCGCCCTTTGGACACCCCTGGATAATGTTAAAGCTAACGTCGCTTTTTAGCGGTCTTATTTTATTACTCTGTGGCTACATTTTTGTTTTTGGAATTTTGATTAAAAGTTGCAGAATGTAAAGTGTTTTCTAGATATTTTTATTGACTTGGAAATTGTTTAAGTTGAATATAACTTTTGCAAATTATAATTATATAACCTAAGATCAAACTAAAATTAATGGATAGGCCTTACACAAACATTTCAAACCAGAAAAATGAGGCAAAACAAATGACAGTTTTACTTCAAATATGTACCGAGATGACAGACCAAGTGTGCTGGGTTTGTATGGACCAAGTGTACTAGTCGTGTGCTTCAACTTAACGCGCTTTGGGCCTATCTATTAATTCTACTTTGATCTAAGAATATAACATACAAATTACAAACATACAGGGTGTAAAATTAAATGCGATACATATTAAACAGGGTGCTTTAGACCATCAAACTGAACAACTTTCACTATGGGACTAACACTGAAATCGCTTAAAAAGTCTGTTGTCCCATACCTACATTATATTGGGTCGAACACCGATTGACGTTTTCTATGGAACAGCAGATTTTTTCACGATTTCAATATTAGTTCGGTAGTGAAAGTTGTTCAATTTGATAGTCTGAAGCACTCCCTTAAGTATACATAATGTATTTAAGTTTACATCCTGTACTTACGACTACAAGTGCGGATTCGAACCCGGAACGGACCCTCATGATTGAATGTCCATACCTCTCCGCAACGCGCCACAGCTCTCTGTTTACTTATAATTCATATTTTTCATGTTTTCTTTGTCCATTTCTTAAGGAGGCACCGAGCCTTTTGTGCTGCCCTCAATCGTTTTTTTTTTATTTCTACATAATTAAACAACACGGGACACGTACTCGGCCCTGGTGGCCGATTATATTTTTGTACCTGTCGCCGTTGAGACCACGGGGGTTTGGGCTGCCGAGGCTAAGACCTTCGTTGCGGAGGTTGGCCGTCGACTGAGGGAGCGAAATTGTGACCCCCGTTCCGGGTCGTTTCTGGTGCAAAGGCTAGCCATAGCAATTCAACGTGGCAACGCTGCTAGCATAATGGGCTCCTTTGCGCCGGGATCGTCCAGGGGCGGGTTATTTGACTGAGCTTGTATTTCATTGCTTTGACGAAGCATGTTGCTGATTTATGACTGTTTTTGTTTTTGACGACGCATGTGCTGACCGATTTACTGTTTTATTTATTTATAAATTAATTGTCCTGAAAAAAAAATTAAACAACATTTCTAAAAAAACAATAATGTCACTGCTATTTTTCAATTTATCGGGTCGTTATATGATTGTAGTTATTATCTTTAAAACCGTCAAAAGTGGCCACTTTTACATACACACATAAAACATAATAGTCCGTAATGTTTCAATAAATTGTTCCAACAGGCCAAATAGGACTAAAATGTGACATTCTTGTATTTTGGAAAAATGTTGTTTAGTTATTTAAAAATGAAAAAAAAAAACGATTGAGAACAGCACAATAGGCTCGGTAACATCTTAACCCATTGACATTCTCTTGACAAATACGTACAAATAAAATAAAAATTTTATTTTACAAGCAAATTTTAAATCATAAAGTTGTGTAAACTAAAATATCAACGTCCCAAACTTGTGTGGCTAAAGTTCAACACCGGCGTTTATAACAGTCGACGGTTCTGAACTTTTACACTCCCGTTTAATATTAGAGGTGGCCTAAATTCTAGAGTAAAAGTACAGTATGACAAAGTTTGTGTGTTTGTTTAATTGTTTATGAATTTTGTTAAGTTTTTTGGCTTTTCTGACTGCACCTCTAGTATGAATACATAATTATCATTAATTTAGTAAAGGAAATACAATATAATAGAACAACGGATAGAAAAAACAAAACAAACAGAAAAAAAACACCTAGGCTACTTAAGGTGGTTTCAGTCCATACAAAAGTTTGACGCACAATACGCGTAGACGGAATTATTAAAAGTAATATTTTATATATGGAAAAATCGTTTAGAAAATCTAAATGTCGCGTAACAAATTAAAAAAAAAAAAAATATCTCGGACATTGTCACACAAATTATCTAGTCACATTTAAAGTACCTAGACTTGTATTATGATGACTAGATAACGACATAGAATACATATATAGATACAAACATCCATGACTCGGGTACAAATAATCATATTCATCATATAAATATTTGTCCCTTACGGGATTCGAACCCGCGACCCTCGGCACAGCAGGCAGGTTCACTACAGACTGTGCTACCGGGCCGTCAAAATAACATTTGCAATTTATAATATAATTACGAAGATATAAAGCTTTTAAAATTTTGTATGAAAAATTATATAATACACAAAGTTACTTATATTAATACCGTCTACGTGTATTGTGCGTCAAAGTTTTGTATAAAATTGACCCCTCTGCAACCGCCTTAAAGGTAAAAAATGTCCTCTATAGCCCCTACTCGCGGCAGAGTACCTAGGAGGCTGGCAGCGTTGCCTCTTTGGATCGCAAGGCTGATCCTTTGCGCAAAATGCATTGGTATTAATATTATTAATTTTGATTTCTATGTTGCGTAACAATTTTTATTTTAACATGTTTTAAGATAGTCTTTTTGTCACTAAATGGTGCCGGTTACGGTATTGGTAAAAGTCCAATTAATAATTACTCCCTACCCCGCCTAACAAAACTCCGTAAAATGACTGGGCTACAAAGGAAAAGGGGATAGACTAGTACCGTTTTGTCCATACAAATGTATTCCCCTATTTCCTCCCTGGATTTTTACCATACAATATATGTTACCCCGTCGTTGTTTTGCTTTTTTGCATAAACTAATTACTGTAAGAACTAGGGACATTCAAAAATGAAAAATTTTACCGCCCGTTTTCAAACATCCAGCAAACTTTGACGAATATAAACAAAAAAAGCAAATCATACAGATATACAAGGTGTTAATGAATTAACGCAAAACTAGAAAGTAGTTTGTTTAGAATCGAGAGCAGAATCGAATTATCATGGTTTCAACATAGGTAATTTTTTTCAAAATATTAAATAATTGGTTTGTAAAATTTAAAATTTACTGAACCCGATGTCAATCCACCCCACGGGCATACTCACCCTACTTACTATCAAAACAAGATTATTAAAATGTATCCATGAGTATGTTAGCGCTTTCATTAATTGCTGAAATGATAACAAATCATTTCTGCCTCAAAACTTAAAATGCGAATAACTTTAAATTTTAACTATCAAAATAATGAAATTATTGTTACATTCTAATTATTTTGTTATAAATCAGTTGGGGTGTATGAGGTTTTGCGATAATTCATTAACACGTTGTATAGCCAAAGAGATCTCATATTATTCTTAAAAGAATTATTAAAATCAGTTAAGTTTTGGGGGAGGAAACAGGGGAATACGAAATGCTGATTTGACAATTTAATATGTAGCTAAAATCAGTCTAAGCTACAGTTGTCTCTTTCGCACTCTAGTCGGCGGGGTCAGTGGGACAAAATAATATGTCATCATCATCATCATATCAGCCATTAAACGTCCACTGCTGGACATAAGCCTCCCCCAGAATGGGGGGATTTGCCATAATAGATAGATAGATAGATAACTCATTTATAATCGCCACGCTTGGCAGGCGGGTTGGCGATCGCAGTTGGATCGATTGTGTGTACTCAAAGGATGTTGCTGCCCATCCTTCAGTAGATCCCTTAGTCGCCTTTTACGATACCCACGGGAGGAAATGGGATGGTGCTATTCTTAGCCAACACCACACGGACATATATGTATACAGGGTGTAAGTGACAGCCTAGTAAATACTGAGATGAACTCAGACCATCAAACTGAACAACTTTCTCTATGGGGCCTACCTCAGGAAACACGAAAAAAAACAGCTGTCCCATACCAAACTACTGTACCTACCCGACTAAAATGTATGGGACAGCAGATTTTTTTTCGCGTTTCCTGAGGTAGGCTCCAAAGTGAAAGTTGTTAAGTTTGATAGTCTGAGTTAACCGTTTCAATATTTGCTAGGATGTCACTTACACCCTGTACAAATATACATATGTATATAAATATACAAAATAATATGTATACAGTTGGAAAAGTGACCTATTCTCCAAATTTCTTCAAGAGCCCGCCTATCCTCTTAAGCATTGAATGATCAGAGAAAAGACGCCGCCGCTTCAAAAGCCTTTACAATAACCAATTTTCGATAAAATACTAAAATAAATGTTACCCAAAATTGCTTTATCCCCTAGATAGGCCCAGCCTACGTTCCCCCCTCTTTTCACCCTCCCTTCCAGTAATGATATGACTCTGACTAATAAATCTATGCTCTGACATCGATGAATATTGATGGGGTGTACAGACAGCGAAAGAAGAAATATCGTGGGCGTATAAATATGGATTATTTGTTATTGGATTTTTTTCGGATGAATGATTGGTTTTTGTTTAATTCGAGTATTTTTGGTTAACGTGTTTATTTTTAGGTGGTTATGTGAAAGGAAACAGAGATCAAAGCCGTGTTTGCTTTTATCAATTAATAGATGGGTAGGTTAATATATTAAATACAAATACACCGGGTGCAAACTATGTAGGTAACGCCTTTAGCTATCCATACTCAGACCATCAAACTAAATAACTTTCACTATGGGTCTAACATAGAAATTAAAAAACAGCTGTTCCATACATTTGAGCTCAGTAGCCGGAGACGTTTGCTATGGAACTGGTTTACAACCTGTGAGGCTGATTATGAGGATGAATAATATAATATAACTAGCGTTAATCCGCGACTTCGTCCGCACAAATTATATACCAGATTCAGTCAGATCATAAAATAAGTTCAGTAGCTTATGCGTGATCAAACAAACAAACACACAAACAGTCAGACAGACGTAAAATCCAAAAATTGGTGATATGCAATCAGGGACACCTAAAAACCATATCGTAACCTTTTTTTTTTTGTTAATATTGTTAATATTGAACCAAAAACAATAGGAATGTTCTAGAACAAAGAGAGAGAAGAAATATTTGTAAAGAAACAATAAAAGGGGGCGTGTTTAGGAAAATTCGATAAAGAAGGCGGGATTAGGAAATATCCAGAAGGGAACAAAGGAATAAAGAAAAGACTAACGAATTTCGGGCATCTAGAAAATTCTAAGGGGTATATAAGGCCGCGAGTTTGCGGACGCAAGTCAGTATTGGTTTTACTGTGAAAAGTGTGAAACAAAAAGGAAGAAAAGTAAAAAAAGTGCTAGTGAAAAGTAAAGTGCAAAGTAAAGTGGAACAGTGAGTGTCAGTGTAGTGCCGTGTCGTGACGTCATAGTGTGTCACGCGTCGTGACGTCATAGTTGTGACGTAGGGAACAGTGAAAGTGGTGTAAGGGGAAACCCCTGCGAGGAAGACCGTGTAAAGGGGAACCTCCGCGAGGTGGACCGTGTGTAAGTGTGTAACTCAATAAACTCTGTAAAATTGGACTTAGCGTTTCACTCCAATCCCGAAACCCGTCGCTCGTAACATCTTCAATTTACAGACACACTTCTGTTACAGTTTTATAATAGTATAGATAATATAAATAATATAATAATATAATATGCAAAATAGGAAATCTGGTAAATTCTTTATGATACAATTTCAGTGTTTATCCGTCAGTTGGCACATTTGGTATATTTATTTAAAATTAAGATTGTATAAAGATTGTGTTGCTGACGCTCCTTGCATGTGGTAGTTTCAGTCTATTTTTGAGGCATCACGGCGGTGCAGTAATGATGGCGTTGTTGTGTAATGTTCTACCAAGACTTCCTCCTTCTGTTTCATAGATAAATTCCTAGGAAGAAACCTCCCCGGATCAAAGCAGGAAGACAAAAAAAAATCCATACGATATGGTGATGACAAATAAGTTTAGTTTGTATAAAGACTGTGTTCGGGAAGCTACGTATTATCTTCACGTCCCAAATACCGCAGTGTCTTAAAACGAAAGTCTTCGATCAGTGTGTGTTGCCAGTGATGACATATGGAACAGAGACATGGTCGTTCACTCACGGCCTCATAAAAAGGCCAAAAGTCACCCAAAAGGCAATGAAGAGGGCTATGCTCCGAGTTTCCCTGCGAGATCGAATCAGAAATGAAGAGATCCGCAGAAGAACCAGAGTAACTTATATAGCCCAAAGAATTGCAAAACTGAAGTGGCAGTGGCCGGGGCACATTGCTTGCAGAACCGATGGCCGATGGGGCTGAAAAGTTTTCGAGTGGCAACCGCGTACCGGAAAGCGCAGCGTGGGTAGGCCCCTCACACGGTGGACCGATGACCTGGTGAAGGCGGCGGGAACCTGTTGGATGAGGGCAGCGCAGGACCGGTCCCTGTAGCGATCCTTGGGGGAGGCCTATGTCCAGAAGTGGACGTCCATCGGCTGAGATGATGATGATGATGATTGCATTACATAGAGTAACATTGTCAAGACTAGACATTTTGGTCATTCAAATAGTCATCGAGTTTATAGTAGCCTTTTTTACAGAGGACTTGTTTAACATGGGACTTAAATTTTTTTTAAATAAACATGTCCATTTCGTATAATCATATCCTCAAACTATAACCTAAACTTAATACATACAAACGTTACGTAAACTAAGAAACACAGTATATAGATAAAGCAGATAACACTCTCGGAACTAGATTGTGTCCGGGGTCAGAAATTATCAATATCTCAGATCTTACTCGACGGCAAAAATCTGCAGTCAGCGGTCCGAACGTGATGCCAATAGCTGAGATTGTGCTGCGTTTAGATTGCAGATAGCCTACTTGACACTTGCATTCCACCTCCAATTATACTGGTAACTGCGACGACGACCGATCTGGTGAACTGGTGTGGCGGGAACCCGTTGGATAAGGGCAGTGCAGGACCGGTTGTTTGTGGTGATCCTTGAGGGATGCCTATATGTCAAGCGGTGGACGTCTTTCGGCTGAGATGATGACTGACAACTATTGAAATACTTTAAAGTTTTATTTTGAGAAGTTAGTTTTATTTTTACAGTCCTCAAACCAAGGTTATATTAGTCAAGTGCCCGGCCTAGGATTTCTATCGCAGTGTTTTTGGGGATAAAAGGCTAACCAAGGCACTTAACACGTCATTTTATTATTAAAACATAACATAACATGAACATAAATATCAAAACATAAAAACTTCCATAATGCTTCAGCAAAGTTCACTACAGCTGCACACGTAAGACGTTAATTTGTTTTCGCGCCCTTTTCGTTTCTATCCGACTTTGCACCCTTTGATTACTAAATGACTTCGGGTTTTGTCGGGGACTCAGGCCTGCTCAGCGCAAACGAAGATTGAGGAGCGGAATTATTTTCCTGGTCGTACTGTACTGTACAGTCCTTACAATCCTGAATCCGATGAAAGTGGAAACCGCTCTTGTCGTATGCAGTGACTAACCGATAACTAATCGGCGTTAGCATCAGAGATGTTGACCATGCATGCCGTAATCAGAACACTACATTATAAACTAAAACTAAAAAAAATTCTGTTGTGTAGTTTGTAAACAAAGAATATTTTTGTGAACTATTACTGGACAAGCAAGTAGCTTACCAAAGCTACATTTAAACGCTCCACGCCTTCTTGGCACGTTCATACTATCACGTAGCCGCACTTACCGAGATATAATTATTCGCGTAACCGAAATGCGACCTTGTGATATTCAATTTTGTGCTAAAACTAAAGAAATTCGTTTGCAGCGATGGTGTTTAAGGTGATTATTCAGTTATTAATTATTGGTCCAATAGCTTTTGCGGTTGTTTAACCTATTTTGTAGATACTCTGAGAATATTTATACACATACATAAATGCACGACCATAATCCCTGTGGGGGTAGTCAACAGCTTTTCTACACCTACCTTTTTTTTTTATCATCACGGTACCGCAACTTCCACTTCTAAATTTGATTTTTTTTAGGAAAATGCTGATATTATTTTTCGTGATTTCGATGTTGGCTCCATGTTAAAAGTTGTTCAGTTTGATGATATAAATCACCTCTTTAAATATTATTACCCCTTTCTGTTACACCCTGTGTAAAAACTAAGTAAAAAAAAAGGATTTTTTCTAACTTATGTATGTAATACCGACTGCTCTCAAACGGTGAAGGAAAACATCGTGAGGAAACTTGCATACGCTGAAGAAGAAATTCCGATGCATAAGTGAAGTCTATTCTACCAGTCCGCACTTGGCACGCGTGGTGTACTAATGACCTTACATCCTCCATTAGTCGTTCTACACGTGCAGCCTGTGGGTCAGTTACACGCAGAAATCGCTCAGTGCGCTGCGCGTGCAATACAACAATGCACAATGGGCATGAGGATGTTGTTGGGGCTGCCTCGTTTCTGCAGCGCATCGGGCATGTTTGCGGCGGCGCGAGTAAATAGATTTGCAGCCATCATACGCAAACGAGCCGCCAACCTGCTGCGCAGGGTACGGGGCAGCATCAACACCCTCCTCCAGCACATTGCAGAGCGGTTCCAGTGTCCCATCATTGGGCATTGGAATAGCCTGCATAGGGGCTCTAGGCCCCCTTTTGTTAATGTTAAATAAGTGGAAAACAAATGTGCCACTAACATAGTTTTAAGTCATTGTTACTAACACCACTAAGGATCAATTATCTGAAATAAAATAAATGAATTGAATTGAATTGAATTAGGGTCGGCCTGGGGCCCAATTGCGCTAATGTAAAACATTCAATAATAATCCAATTTCAGTTCTAATTACATTGCAATCCAATTACTATTCAACTGTGTTAATTCCGTATCGCGCTAAACTTGACTTATTTACTATGTGACTGTCAGCCTTTAACATTCGTCAAAACGGCTCTAACGGCTGTCATGAGCTGTACCGCGATTAGCGCAATACCAAATGTGTAAAAAGCTAAGCTTCACACGCGGTCCAATCATCGTTCAGTTGCGATTTATTTACCGCAATTGCTCTCATGTGCCCTGCAGTGGGACCGACTCGATGATGATGATAAAAATCAAATAAAGTAAAATTACACTTTCTTACTGTCCTTGATTCCTCATTTTCTAAAAATATTAAACGCAAGAGCGGAAAAAACGTAAAAAAACTCGGCAATGGAAATTGAATATTCTCCAAATTGAATGAAAATGCGAGCGCAATCAAAGATTTGGAATCTCGGATTGTAATATAATAAAGTATTATATTATGTCATAGATATACCTATACTCTTCACATAGGCGAAAAACAAGCTATGTTCACTCTTATTAAGTTGGCATAAGAGTCCTTTCAGAATTCATCCTTGTGAGCAATAGTACGTAATACACGTACATAAGTACGTACGTAGTAAGTTTTTGTTACTGTATATTTTTGGTGTGCAAATAAAGAAAATTTATGTTATGTTATAAGTTTGAGTAAGCTCGGTTCAACTCAGCTATTTAACTTCAGACCCGGTTGATTCAGCTAAAATTTAGTTTAGTACTTAGGTAGTTAAACATAAAAAGGATCCCAATCTTAGTATGGGCAATAGGCTAATATAAAAATGTTAGCGTATAGTTGGCGTATAGTTATGGAACTTATGCCTATTTGTTTCTCAAAATCTCTAGATTATAGCGGTAATATTAGCTATACCCTCAGATAAATTAACAGGAATGGATGCGATGTTTTATGTTCAAGGTCAAGGTCATTGACCTTGAAGGTCACCAGAGGTCACGCACGGTGACAAATGAAACCTATAAAAAAAAGCAACCATTTCATGTTCAAGGTCAAGGTCAGTGACCTTGAAGGTCACCAGAGGTCACACGTGGTGACAATTGAAACCTGTAAACAAAAGCAACTATTTCATGTTTAAGGTCAAGGTCATTGACCTTGAAGGTCACCAGAGGTGGTGTTCCTCCACCCTAATACTCCCACATCCCCCGGATCCCGAATGTTACATTTGTCGATTGTTTTTTATTGAAAGTCCTAATTTTGTATGGGACCCTCTTTGCGACACCCCGACCGTGAAAAATATTATATTCATTTCATTTGATAGTCATATACGATTATTCATGATTGCCAAACTTATCGATAAATAAGGTATCGATAGTGTCAAGCACTAGCACTTTTATGAGTCCATTTCAACTAGCCAGCATAACTAGACCTCTATTTTGAAATACTTTGCGTGAATATGTGGTTCAATTTATATGGTCTTTCTGTTTACGTATTTAATACACGTCTATGTGTGCGAATGTAATATGTTTGTGTACAGTTCAAGCTAGTGTTTGTAAATGTCGTCGTTTGCGTGCATAGCGACGTGATCGATAGCTTTGTGTGCGTTACCTCGCCCCCCCGCAAAAGTGACAGACTTTTTTGCGTAGAATTGAGCGATCGTTTCCAATCAATTCCTGTTAATTTATCTGAGGCTATACCTCAAAGAGTAATATAAGTATATTAGAAAAGAGAACCCACTCGTGGCAACATTATGCATCCACCTTATGTCAAATTGAAGGCTAGCTAGCGCCATCTATGTTTCACCAACAATAATTCAACCTGTACTATACATACCTACTTATATCTACTCATACCGATGGATATTATTGTTTTGAATGCTAGATTTCGTTCAATCCCGCGCCGATCGAGTGAAATTCCAGTATCCTTACTATTCCTGTAATCTAAACATTGGTAAGAGAACAACAGAAACTCCAGAACATCACTAAATCGGCACGAAATTGGAAGAAAACTACAAAAACGGTAGTTCTTCTAATTAGTTTGTGACTACAAACAACCGGAACCCGCACGTTACCCAAGATAGGTAGCCATTTTGTGTCATTGACATACACAATAAAATTTTTTTTTTCATAGTTCTGCGAAGTATTTAATAGATGGCAGCACATTCTATGCAAACTGAATCGGAAAAAGCCACCAAAAGGCGAGTGTCGCGTAATAGCAATTGGCGCACATCTTGTCTTGGTAAGATGTGTTGGTTTTTTATTGTCGTATTAACATCCAATATGTTCGTTTAATCGCATTGCTTTACATGTGCCGTTTTAATAGGATAAAAGAATCTTAACAAAAAAAGTCAAAACGGTGCATTTCTTATATTTATTTCATAATTCCGTTTGCAGTTTTACCTAATCTTTCGTCCGATTACTACAGTAAATTAAATTATGTTTTTATAGTGTAATACATTGTGGGCCTACAATAAATTGACTCCTTTACGAAAGTATTTCCATTTGGAATGTTCAAATGTATGTTACAATTACAACTATAACGTAAAAACCAGCACGTAGCCGTAGGTACAATGGTGCAGTTATCGTAACAACGTAAATTTGTAGGGTTCCGTAAGTACCCAAAGGGGGAAAGCGGGATCCTATACATAAGCCTACGTTGTCCGTCCGTCCGTCCGTCCATCTGTCCTATCTATTCAGGGCTGTATGATGGTCTGATCATCCCCTTCAAAACAATAATGATAATGATAATTTATTTGCAAAAATATGGTACATAAGGTTTTATAAAAATACAATTTTCCAGCATATTCTACCATGAAGGCATGCAAATGTTAATTACAGGTATGATTCAGTCAAGAAATTATATTATTGTATACAGTGAAGCAAATTAATTATTACGAATAACAAATTCAGTAATTGGTAATTAGTCATGTTTAGAATGTCAGGTAGGTAGGTATTATATTCAGATAAGATGTCATACATTCAAAATAATCAAACATAGCGTCAATAACCATAAAATAAGTCACTTGATAAACTGTTGTATTGAATAATAACACTTATCCAAAAGATATTTGTACACCTCCTTCTTAAACTTATAAGTATTAAGTTTTTTAAATTCGTTAGGTAATGAGTTATACACTTTTACACCCATACAGTAGGCATTTTTACTGAATAGTTGTAGTCTTTGTCTATTCGGTACGCATAATTCATGTTCGTAAATTTTCCTTTGTCTGCGTGTGCTCAAGTCAGAATATTACGGAAATAAATGAGAATGCTTGAGGACAAAAACACACATTTCATATATGTACAGGCAGGGCATCGGGAGGATATTTTCCCGTTTAAATAGAGGTTGGCAGGAGTCCAGGAAGCCTGCACCACATAATGCCCTAATGCATCTTTTCTGAGATTTGAAAACCCTATCAGATTCCACCGAGTTTCCCCACAAAATGATACCATATCGAATATTCGACGAAACGAGACCATGGTAAGCCATGAGAACAGCTTGTTTAGAAGTAGTTAGTCTCAAACGATTCAAGACGTAGACATAACGATCTAGTTTCAGGCACAGTTTCTGAATATGGGGTTTCCAGTTGCAATACTTATCTAATGTGAATCCTAAAAATACAGTATCGTTTACTGACTCAATTTGCTCATTATTGAATGTAATTTTAGGTACAATAGAGGTACTATTATAGGTTTGAAATTCCATTATTTTAGTTTTACTAACGTTTAAGCTTAAGTTATTACATTTAAGCCATTCAGTAATCGACGTTAGAGTATCATTAATCTCTCTTTTGAAGGTATTTTCATCATTTGCTTTTATGATAAGAGTTGTGTCGTCAGCAAATAAGATGCAATCGTGCTTTATGGCTTGTGGCAAGTCATTAATGTAGAGCAAAAATAGGAAGGGCGCGAGTACGCTCCCTTGGGGCACACCGAATTTATTGTGACTGTAAGATGACCTGTGAAAAGACTTATAATGAGTATTTCTATTTCTTTTTATAATTGCGCTTATCTCTACACACTGTTGCCTATTATTTAAGTAGCTTTGTAACCATTCGTTAGCCCTACCACGAATACCTAGATTTTGTATTTTATTTGTTAAAACACCATGCGAGACAGAGTCAAAAGCTTTCTTTAGGTCAAGAAATATAGATGCGAGACGCGTTCCATCATTTAGGCTTTCTGTAACACTCTTTACAAGGGAGAAGCAGGCTAATGTTGTAGAGCTGCCTTTCCTGAAGCCAAATTGTTTATTATTTAGAAGGTTATGCAATTCTATAAAGGACGTAAGTCTGGAGCACATGATTTTCTCGATTACTTTACTCAGCACGGGGTTCAGAGAGATGGGTCTAAAATTATTCATGTCTTGGTTGTTACCCTTTTTAAAGAGCGGTTTTATGACCGAGTATTTAAGTCTAGCTGGATAAATCCCTTGACACAGTGAAAGATTTATTATGTGACACAATGGTTGGCATAAGTGTTTTGAAACTAATTTTAATATTCTTATATTTAGGTCATCATATCCTGTGCATTCTGAGTTCTTCAGTAACTTAAATATATTTAAGATTTCGTTAGGATCCGTAGGAGAGAGATATATCGTATTGGGATTAAATTGACATGTATGAACCGAGGATATGGGGTTAATAATTAGTGGATCCGTTGGTTTATTGATATTTATGTCTATAAAAAATTTATTGAAAGACTCATAAGCATATTAAGAAGGACCCTATGTATCTAAATTCATATAGGCATCTACAGCCAGGTAGTAAATCAAAGCCTACACCTAGGTAGGTACATATATGACAAAGCATTCAGCACATATCAGTTGTGACAGACAAACATAATAAGCTATTGTACACGTTATCTGTATTCATGTGTGCCTAGACTGTAAATAATGCTTTAGAAAACTTAGTTCTGGATTTTCTTGGCCTAATTTAGTACCACAGGAGACCTAACCGTCATTTCATATCAGATTTTCGTTAAAATATATAGTTTTAAAGTTCTTCTTCTTGGTCGTAACCTGATGGCTGAGAGATGTGAGTCACGTCACGACCACGTCACGTGACCATCGTGGATCGTTTGTGCCACCTCAGCTCTCCAGGCCGCTTGATCTTAAAGTTACAGTGCCTTCAAGATTTCCATACAAATTTTAAATTAACCCTCGCATTGAAACTGTATATTTTATCGAAAATCTGACAACATACAAGTATAGAGATTAGTTTCTAGATTCATCATCATCTCAGCCGGTGGACTTCCACTGCTGGACATAGGTCTCCCCCAAGGATCGCTATAACGACCGGTCCTGCGCTGCTCTCATCCAACGGGTGAGCCCGCCGCCTTCACCAGGTCGTCCAGATTATGAGCTGCAATCGCGGTAAATATTTGGTGATTGAACCGTTAAGGGACTACGTACGAACCATAACTTTTGACACATTTGGTATTGCGCTAATCGCGGTATAGCCGTTAGAGCCGTTTTGACAGATCGCTCAGACGTTATTGGCTGTCAGTTACATTATAGAGTTTAGCGCGACGCGGAATTCAGCACAGATGAATAGTAATTGGATTGCAACGTGATTAGAACTGAAATTGGATAAGAATAGAACTTCGATGTTTTAACTTAGCACAATCGGGCACCCAGTATTGAAAATATAACCAGGCTTTGTATGGAGCGCGCTCCGAATTATATCCCCTTAATGCTACTTATTTGCATTACAGGGATGCTGTTCTATTCAATAAAATAAAGCCGCAGTTTATAAAATAGAGTATTAAATAACATCAACTTTCATTTCGACATGCCCCGCTTAATTATGTGGCATCAGATTAAATTCATTTTCGCTTGTTTGTACTACTTTGACGTTAATAATATTTTCCTATTCAAAGGATGAGTTACGTCATTATTTTTGGATGTAAAATTAATACTGGAATCTGCCTTCTCTTCTTCTATGATAAAACTGAAAGATTTGTCTAATCAAAGCTCCCTCGAGCCTCCCGCCTGGACATGACTTGCCTTGGGCGACCTGGAAGTCCTAAAACCGACTTAGAACCCAGGTCAACATGGTCAGGTGGGGATTCTCGGATGCGCAAAATGTGACTTGCTTGTGTGGAGCTCCACAAAAGATGGCCCATCTCACATCGTGCCCTGCGTGCCCTAACACTAACACCTGCACGCAGAAGGTGCTCATGACCGCTAGCGACGGTGCAGTATCGGTTGCCCAATTCTGGCAAGGTACTATTTAGTGACTTTGTTCAGAATTTGAAGTCAACACGATAAGCAAGCAATCAAAGCTTTATTAGAGAAACAAAATACAGGAACAAGAAATAGCATTCATCATCATCATTAGCCTATATTATGCGACCCAATGCAGGGAGGCTTACCCTCAGGATATGTATGGGTGTTAGTCCACCACGCCTGCATAATGCGGATTGGTAGACTTCACATACGCATCAGAATTTCTTCGTCAGCATATGCAGGTTTCCTTACGATGTTTTCGTTCACCGATTTATAGCAGTCTGTATTTCAGATGTGTACGGAGATACTTATAAATGTTGAATTAGCGAGAGATGTGTCTCAGAATACTCGAGATCAAAGCATAATTATAGCGGTCAACTGCATTAGACAATATAACCTCTGCCACGTTACATGATCAATTAATCATGTGCCTTTGCAAACAATTTTATACCTTATCACTAAACGAAATAGCCTTGCAGAACAATAACTTCAAAGTAGTCGTGTCCACCTGCCAAGCATTGCGATTATGGCAAAACCTCTCTTTTGTGGGAGGGCTATGTCCAGCAGTGGACGTATAAAAAAAGCTGAAATGATGAAGATGAGTCTTGTTCGGGGTTCACACGAGACTATTTTTAACAATCAATATTAGAATCTAAAGTAATGGAATAAAATCCAAAGTTGCGGATTTCATGTTTCCTCGTCCCCCGCAAGTAGCAGAAAAGTTTGTTAGTAGAATTACACGCGTAACTCGTCGATAGTGAAATTGTCTAAGGTCTCTGGTCCATGTTCAATAATGGACGTCGGCATAGTAAATAATGTTAGGTACTTTGATATACCACTTCCAGCAAAAACAAATAACGACACTTCATTCATCTGCCAGTAATTACTGTCCTCATTAGCGGCGACAGTGCGGATATGGCGGCCTGTAACCGCTTCTAACCGGTTATAAACGGATGTGAGCGGATATAGCCGGTTATTACCGGTAAGCTCCAAGTAATCCGGTTTGTTGATTAATGTTTACTGTTTTTTTGGATTATTGTTTTGTAGTAAATAAGGTATTACAGTAGTTTATTTATATTGACAACGTTGTTTTACATTCATAGCATGAAAATAACAAACATCATCATCAGCATAATATGTCCCCTTGCAGGGCACAGGCCTACTCTTTATTTTTTTTTTTATTTCTCATAATTACTAATTGATCATGGTTTCGTTGCTCTTAGTGTCCAGCGCCACAATTTTGCCAGTGTCGAGTAGTTTCGTGTAATCTCAAGTTTTGTTTTGTGGTCAAAACACAACAAATACACAAAATGGCGGAGCCACGTGCAAGCCGGATAGAAGCCAATATACACGACACACGGCGCACGCATCCGCCCACCGTCAGTCTTGCAGCGCGATTCCATCATTAATTTAACACTCTGTTAAAGTTTCAGTCCATACAAAAGTGTGACGCACAATACAAGTAGACGGAATTAATAAAAATAATACTTTAAATATGGAAAAATAGTTTAGAAAATCTTGTTGCCACGTCACAAATGAAATTTGCAATGTATAAGGTCTAACAAAATTAGCTGAAACTATTTAAAGGGGATGATCAGACCATCAAACTGAACAACTTTCTCTATGGGATCAATATCGAAATCGCGAAAAAAATCAACTGTTCCATACAAACTTACTCCACCTAAATGTTTGGGATAGAAGATTTTTTTTTCGCGATTTCGATATTGGTCCCTTAGAGAAAGTTGTTCAGTTTGATGGTCTGATCATCCCCTTTAAATAGTTTCACCTAATTTTGTTAGACCATATATAATATAATTACGAAGATATAAAGCTTTGACATTTAATCTTACTTATTTGACCTCATAAAAAAATTGTAAAAGCCTTATATCTTCGTAATTATTTTAAAAATAGCAAATATTATTTGTTACGCGGCATCTAGATTTTCTAAATTATTTTTCCATATTAAAAATATTACTTTTATTAATTCCGTCTACGCGTATTGTGCGTCAAAGTTTTGTAAATCTTAAAAAATTTGCAAATTGACCCCTCTGCAACCACCTTAAGCAGAGGCGTCAATTTACATTTTTTTTCGCTGTATAAACTTTGTCGCTGTATAACACACTGCTGTATAAATTACGAGCGTTAACCCGCGACTTCGTCCGCACAAATTATATACCAGATTTTAAGTCAGATCATAAGCTATCAAACAAAAAAAGTTTCATCAAAATCGGTTCAGTAGTTTTTGCGTGATACTCGTTCAAACAAACAAACAAACAACCAAACAAACACACAAACAAACAGACAGACAAAAAATCCAAAAATCGGTGAAATGGAATCAGGGACACCTAAAAACCATATCGTAACTTTTTTTTTGTTAATATCTTCAATGTACAGACAAACTTCCTGTTACAGTTTTATAATAGTATAGATAGATTCTAGTGACAGATTCACGACGCAAACGACTGTCATGATGGATCACGCAAGGGTTGAAGGAATACGACATGAAAAGAAAATATTGCCGATGACGTAAGGACTTAGAAACGTATTTGTATTAGATAAGAACGTCGTCGTACCAGAATGGAACATTTTTGAATCACATCGATTCTAAACTGTAGTAAGGTTAATACATAGGTATCTACCACCTATAGTTTCAAACGCTTAGAGGTAGGCGTAACTCTTCAACGCCGAGTTACGCCTTCCTCTTATAGTACTTTCTATCTCTATGCTTCCTGGTTTAAACCATATGTGACTTGATGTGACCATGTTCTTGATGTAACATCACACTTGACGTTGAAATGTCACATTCTCAGAAAAATTCTTAAATTGAAATTGGAATTTCATGTTGAGACATGCTCTGCATTGCTATTTACCAATGACATTCTATACAAGGAGGACTTCGCATCAGTGTGCTATTAAGGGGACCCCTAAGTTATGCCCAGTTGTTTCACGTTACTGCTTTACAACCGAATACATTTGAAAGGACTGGAATGTCAGCGGCAATGTATGACAGCTGGGCATAACTGATGCATACAAAGGTGACATTAGAGACATGTGCCATGTTTACGCTTTGTTATTGTATGACACAAAGAGATTTAACATAATACTAAAATACTACTTATAGAGAGGACATTGGACAGGTTTTCATACAAAAACGTTCATCCGTTGTCAGTGGCGTCATCTACCATTTTATAGCGAAACCACTAACTAAACGAATTAAAAACGCATTCCCTAGGTGTCCAAGTAGCACACAAGCTGCTTAAATGGCTTCTGTACAACCTGAATGTTGTATAATAGCTGTTGAAGGTTTTTACTATAGAAATACGTTGTTCAGTAGCGTATTTTATAACGATTTAACAGGCATGTGGTACAATAGCCATACAACGGTAAATATAATCCCAATGAAGATACAAAGGCGTGTCATAGAGTTATTATATAAAACCATTTAGGTTGTATATTGTATATTTCTAAACCTCTAAGCTGTTCAAATAGAACTTATGACAGCCTTTGAAACGCTATATCTACAGCAGAGAAATATAATTCTATAGTCGCATGTAGGCCGTTATATTTGAGAATTTTACAGCAACTGTATGGTAAATAGCTGAAATAGGCAAGAAAAACACGCCTTGTACAGCTAAAAGCGTAAAAATTCCGTTACTATGGTCACTATAACGGCTGAAGCGATAAAAGAGTAATTTAATTGCTTGCTTTTCATATTTAAAGGTTCAAATGACGTTATTTGTAAATATTTAGTTGATGGTATATAAACAAGAAATATTGCAGTAAGAGTCCTATTTAATAAGTAGAGTATAAATAGAAACACACAAAGTGTAAGAAGGAATTAACAGGGGTTTTAAGATTCTGACAATATACCCCTAAATAAAATTACCCTTATAATACAATATCAATAGCCTGTTGTACAACCTTAGACTCTTAAAAAAAGATATTAATTGCACATCTAGAAAAGTACAATAGAGCGTCAATACCACAATTATTGTAGATCCGAAAGGTCTACAACGGTGGATACTAGCGGCTTAAATCGACAGAACGTTTCTAGTAAACTCTGAAGGCTGTTGTAACCGAAACGCCATTATAGTTTTTGATCAAAGCAATTCTCATGATTATTTATAATTTATTATAAATCATAAATATGTATAAAAACCAAATTCACGTCACTCTCTCTCACTCAGGATTCTAAAGAAACCACCTTAAAAGCTAAACTATCTTATATTAACTAAGTTCTGAATTCACACCCTCTAATTAAATTTAATTTTTATACAAAAAAACTGCATGAATAGCAGGCGCGTGAAAATTTAAGCTTAAACATATGTATATATTCACTATAAACTGGTACTCGCACTGATATTTTCCACGCATATAAGGAAATATCAACATCTGTTTTTATTTTTTTATTATTTTCAATCGTATTTTCCATCAATCACTTTCCAATTGGCACTGATCTTTGTTAAAATAAGCTATGTTTGGTTCATTTCTCCAAAATATCGCTACTTTATACCTAATACAGATCCGTAAACTCTAATTCAGAGATACAGGCGCGTCTAAATAAGATGCGAGCGCTATAGTCGCGCTACAAGATCTTATTTTAGATACTTATTTTTAATGTACCTACTTACCTTCTTTTATTTGACTTTAATAAAATAATACCACATTTTAGATACTTAGGGGTACACTACCGCTCGTATAGCACCTTTGTATCTCCGTACTAACACACATTTACGAAAATTGTAAAGACATTGTAGAACCTAAGGCTGTATGAAACGGGGCCTCTTCCGGGAGTACAGTGGCGCTGTAACCGCTTGTACATCCACTGTAGAACTTGTTTATAGAGCCAATGCCGTTATTAAGAACTTCTAACCGGCCAGTGTACGGCTTGTTATAGAGCTTGTGTGCTACTTGGGTGATGGATGTCTATTGACGATTTTGTTTTATTCAAATTATCAATAAATATATACACAAAACTTACGAAAATAAGCTGAAATCACGTCCAGTGCTTTTGCCGTAATGTGACTTATAGGATCTCAAGGCGCAACTAGGCATATTTCCCGTTAAATTATTTTTATTTCTAATATTGATTTGCAATATGAATGCCTCATGTCAGTGCGAAGTGTCAAGCTCATAGACTTATATATTACGATACCTATGATTTTATGTGTTCTGTGTGTATATCGTGTTCGTGTGATTATCTTTTATACTTACTTAATAATAAGGATGAGTCCCTACCGGCGTACGAACAAACCAGTTATGGTTTATAGTGCGTTGATATTTGTTAATTGAAGTAAACAGTGTATTGTCATGTATCAATAAATAAATAAATAAATACAAATGTGTTAATCCAGATCATAATCTATATGTGTGCCAAATTCGATTCCAATCCGTTTAGTAGTTTTTGCGTGATGAGCGTTCAGACTTGCGTTTACGATTTTGTTATATGTATAGATAGATAGATTATGACTCTTCAGAAATATTTGATCACCTTTTTTTGCTATGATATTTAATCTGATGGTGACTGAAGCAGTTAAAACCATACAGAAATTAGGCGCTCCCCTACAGTTGAAACCATATCTCAATGCGTATAAAAACGCAAAATTATCTATCACATTTCCATCTAATATACCATTAAATTTAACATGAAAAGTACATTTATTATCACTCGTCAAACGCCATTATTGTCATGAGCCCGACATTATCTACCCCTCGCCTTTTATATCGCTCGATATAATAACGGGACGAAAATGATATCGAAATCAAAGATAATATTTTCATGACATACAAAACACAATATCGGGACTTCTGACGATTGCTTCGTAGAAATGAATTGGAGCATAATATTATGTTCTGAAAACTTTATTCGTCTCTTTATGTCCTTGACCTTTATGCCTTTATATTAAGAGCCTACCGAGCCTATTGTGGTGCCCTCGTAGAAAGAGAAGGTACTAGAATGAAGCACGTATCTTGTCATACATCAATAAGAGATGCACATAGCAAATTAGTTCTAGTTAAAATGGAGATCGATACTTATTGCTGTCCTTATCGACGTAACCACTTTTTTGCACTAGGATGACTGTCTGACTCCGGAGTCAGTCATTTAGCTTCATATAAATTGTATAGAATTTTATGACTATCGCTGTTTCATACGTGATTACGTTGTGTTTCAGTCTATCAGCGTAAGCAAACAATTTTTGTCTATGGCTGCCCTCAATCGTTTTTTTTTTATTATTTCTAATCAATTAAACAACAATTTCAGAAAACAAGAATGTCACATTGTAGTCCAGATTGTCTTTCAATTTATCGAAACATTGCGGATTATTATGTTTTATGCTATTGTCGTAAAAACCGCAAAAAGTTGCCACTTTTGGCGGTTTTAAAGATAATAACTACAAACATTATAAAAACAAATCCGCAGTGACCCGATAAATTGAATATCAGCAATGACTACAATATGACATTCTTGTTTTTTGAAAATATTGTTTACTTGTTAGGAAACAAAAAAATATGATTGAGGGCAGCACAATAGGCTCGGTGCAGCCTTAATATAAAGGCGCAGTTGTAGGATTGGAGCTCGCTAATTATCTCAAATGCTGTTGTGGGAAATTGCACCTACCTATTATATCCAGACGCACTGCGGGATACCACCCCTTCTTGGTTGATATTCCACAAATCCGCACTAAGCGCTTTTCAGATTCTTTTATAATGCGCACAGCCAAGGAGTGGAATGCCCTGCCTGCGTCAGTATTTCCGAGCGCTTACAACCCGAATTACTTTAAAGTACGAGTGAATAGGCATCTTCTGGGTAAGCTCGCTACATCTTCGACCCCATCTTTGTCCTGAGGACTGGATTGAGGTCCCATTTGAATTAAAAAAAAAATATATATATCCTCAAGTTCCTTTTTACAATTGTTTATTTATCATTTAGGACAGAAAATAACGATGGCGTGCCTTCTTTGCAAACCAATATTCCTTGTTGTAGACTAGTTGAGATTTTGTTTAAATGAAAATTGAAATCTTGAAAATGCTAAAAGATACCTTCTTCTATTATCTATTCTATCATCATCTCAGCCGATAGACGTCCACTGTTGAAAATAGGTCTCCCCAAGGATCGCAACAACGACCGGTTCTGCGCTGCCCTCATCCAATGTGTTCCCGCCGCCTTCACCAGGTCGTCGATCCACCTTGTGGGGGCTCACTGCCTGCCCAGGCTGCGCTTTTCGGTAAGCGGTAACCACTCGAGAACTCTTCGAAGTCACATTGCTATAATAGAAACCTTAGTGGGAGGTTGGAAGGTTTTGGAGAAATGTTTCTGAACGCTTCGAATACGGTTTTGAGATTATGCATGGTTTATTAATATATTATTACTAGCTTTTGCCCGCGACTTCGTCTGCGTGGACATGTAATTTTGTCTTATGTCTCGTCTAAGGTCATGAAGGTCATGGTCCGAACCAAGTCTAGGAATCCTGGCATGTAACATTAGAATGGCGATTAAGGAATGGGCTAATAAAAGTCACAGGCTAGAATGCTCTGGCCTCTCGGGTCTGGAACACTGCAGGAAATTCATCAGCAATCTTCTTATTATCATGTGGGCAAAGCCCTGGTGTCAGAGTATAACAGCAATATAACACCACGAATCCCACAGTTCATACTGAACAACAGCAGGAGCAAAGCTCGTGCCATCGTTGGAGCCCTCACCGGGCACTATACAACAGGCACGATAAAGCTCACTCTAGATCCTGGTTGCCGAGCGTGTGGAGAGGAGGAGGAAACCATGGAACATTTGTACTGTGTGACTGCGATGTCTTGGTGGGTAAACGTATGTGATTCCTGAGAGATGGTTATTCATTACAAGTTTCTTACCCTGAACGCTATTGCCTCCCTCATTTTCCAAGTTTTTCAAGGATGAAGAAAATAATATGTAGGGGTCAATACAAAAGATACCATTGGGTCGAAGTGTTGCTGGCTTGCCATTTCCCATAATAAGATAAGAAAGTCATGAACTTAAGCTAAATCAAAATCAGAAAGTACCCCAAGTAATTCTGTAGGTATCAGATTTAAAAGTCATTCACTGGATCCATCACTTTAATTTTTCTACTGTTCGTCGTTTATTAGTTTTTCATTTATGTCGAACAGCATAATAATCATCTTACGACCCACTGCGGGTCACAGACCTCCACTCACGTATAAACGTTAGAGGATACTCTACCACGCGGGCTAGTGTAAAATGGTGAAGGCAAGAGCTAAAATAATAATATTCTAGCAAGCTAATGGTCAATTTGCTAAAAAAGATTTTCAATTATGTAAGTAGCTACATTACCGACCTGTGGTGTTATAGTATAAGAAGGACCTTTTAGATACGTAGGTACCTTTTTATACGTTGTGGTAGAATGATGTTCTATAGTTAAGTTGCACAAACCCTCAAAAAATCATAATTGAGACCGAAAATCAAACAAAACAAAAATTTGGCAAGACTTACTGCAACAAAATTCATCCTTTCTGTAAAATAAGGTTATCATCCGTAGCATTGGCTCAGATTGGACTCAAACAATCAATATACTTACAACGATGTATTACAACGATAATATAAGGTCTAACAAAATTAGCTGAAACTATTTTAAGGGTATGCTCAGACCATCAAACTGAACAACTTTCTCTATGGGACTAATATGGAAATCGTGAAAAAAAATTGATGTTCAATACAAAACTGCAAACACAAATGTATGGGGCAGAAGATTTTTTTTCGAGATTTCGATATTGGTCCCGTAGAGAAAGTTGTTCAGTTTAATGGTATGAGCATACCCTTAAAACAGTTTCACTTAATTTTTTTAGACCTTATATAATCAACTAAATTTGTAAGCTCCTGCTATAGCTAAGTTTTTGAATTAATAATTGTAGCATACTTGCTTTAAAAAAACTCCCAACGCCATCTATTAAGATGAAAACAATACTACGATTAAATTACTACGATAAAATTTTTGAAAACTTGATTTTTGATAGTTGACGACCCGGTTGGTGTAATGGTTACCTCGCCGGACTGCCAAACCAGGGTCCTGGGTTCGAAACCCGGTTCGGTCATGGATGTTATAAATGTTTGTGCCGTTGTTGTATGGTTTCTATAATAAAAAGCCTATAGTGCTTGCTTGGAATCATAACAATGTTCCTGTAAGCGTTATTTATTTATTTAATTAATTTTCGAATTCAGCCGGTAAGTAACTATACAATCAAATCTGTAAGACCGAATATCTGAGATGTCTTGAGCGTGAATTAAGTATGGTACTTGCTTCAAAAAAACACCCAACGCCATCTATTAAGATGAAAACAATACTACGATAAAATTATGAACACTAACTTTAGAAAAGGTTAAAAGAAAGAGGATTTTTAGTATTTGCCGACCCGGTTGGTGTAATGGTTACCACGCCGGACTGCCAAACCAGAGTCCTGGGTTCGAGTCCCGGTTCGGTCTTGGATGTTATATGTTTATGCCGTTGTTGTATGGTTTCCACAATAAAAAGCCTTTATTGCTTGTTTGGGATAATTAAAATAATGTTTGTGCCTGTGAGCGTTATTTATTTATTTGTTTAATTATTTTTCTCGCGTTCTCCGCTGGAGAATACGCGTGCCCGGTGTGGGGCCGATCTGCCCACGCCAAGCTGGTGGATACCGGCACTAAACGAAACGTGTCGGATTATAACTGGTTGCTTGACACCGACTCCGGTACAGTTGCTTTACCCACTGGCTGGCATAGCGCCCCCAGATGTAAGTAGGGCTGTGGCAGGTTCCTCAGAGAGAGCCCAAATGGTGGACGACACACGACATCCCATGCATGGCTTTATTCCTGCGCCGCAAAGGCTGCCAAGCCGACGCAGCTTTATGAAGTGTGTCGACCCCCTGAATACTGGCCCAGCGCAAGCAAGGTGTAATCTATGGCGACAAAAAGTGTCCCTCCCAACTCCATTTGTGTCGCCGTCTGAGAGCCGTTTGTGTCTCGCCTAGACATGACTTGCCTTGGGCGACCTGGAAGTCTTTAAACCGACTTCGAACCCAGGTCGGTCGCAGTAAGGACAACATGGTCAGGTGGGGATACTCGGATGCGCAAAATGTGACTTGCTTGTGTGGAACTCCACAAACGATGGCCCATCTCACATCGTGCCCTGCGTGCCCTTACATCTGCACGCAGGAGGAGCTCATGACCGCTAGCGACGGTGCAGTATCGGTTGTCCGATTCTGGCAAGCTACTATTTAGCGACTTCAGAATTTGAAGTCGACACGATAACGTTTATGTGTGATTGCGCCACAAACATACAACATTACAACCTTACAAACATCGTCACAAACGTTCACGTTTATAATATTAGTGAGATTATTAGTTCTTCTTCGTGATGACATTTTTCATTACTGAAAACAATCAAGTGTACTGGCAGATACAAAATTATTTTTTAAGTATTTTTATCACTGAACGGAACGCGTCGGGGTGCATTATATATATTATATTACTTTATTTTTTATTTATTTAACTTAATATGCTGACACTTTTTTAAGAGGATGATCAGACCATCAACCAGCTTTTTCTATGGGACTAACATCGAAATCGCGAAAAAAAATCTTCTGCTCCATACATTTTTGTAGAGTAAGATTGCAGTTTTGTATGGAACAGTTGATTTTTTTTTCGTGATTTCGACTTTGGTCCCATACAGAAAGTTGTTCAGTATGATGGTCTGATCATCCCCTTAAAAAACTGTCTGCATATAAGAAGGACCATATACATCTTGCAATTCGGCCAGATGCGCGCGAAATCGGTGCCGGCCGCATTTTACTGCAACGTCACCGTTTGACGTTTGACAGCAGGGGTCTACCCGGACGAATACTATATACAATGTTCTTTGTTCTTGACCCAGACATTCGAACGTCGCAATTGCATGAAAGTTATCGTTCCAATGTCAACTCTATTACAATGAAGTTCGGACCGGAACCGAAACGGTCGCGTTATATCGAAAATCTAAAGTCCGGGTACATGGCCTGGTCAGCACTCGCTGTCAATTTGCGTGCATTTGAAACAACGGCAACACGTATGCGCCTGGATTCCAGCGAATAATTTCGTCCGGAAGAACGCAGTCGGCTATTGCCGAATGTTACATTAATTTATGTAAAGCTCATATCAAGCGACAGTCCGTAGGGCTGTGGCAGGTTCCTCAGAGAGAGCCCAAATGGTGGACGACATACGACACGGACGGACCGCAGCACGGACTACAAACTTTGAGTCAAGATAACTTTAGAACTAAACATTTAAAAGGAAATCACAGATATTGGCTTCTAGATTGTTTTAAAACCATTAATTTTTTACTTTAATTACTAAATGTTCAAACTAAGCTTCGTTTTGTATGGAGCCCGTAGAAAAATAAATTATCCTCTTAATCGAATCGGGCGCAAAATGCACGGCGGCACATCGCATCGGCGGCATAAAAAACCGATCCTTATTAATTTGTTAGAGTTCGTTCGTTTGTATTTTAGTAATAATTTACGGTATTTCAAAATAGTTTCTTACCTGTCTTATAATTGCTTTAAAATATTAACTATTATCCAGTCTTGCTTAAAATGTGTATTACATCACACTGTGTGATTATACCGTAAATAAAAACATTCCGAATTAAAAATCGAGTTTTAGACATCTTTCGGCTGCTGATTTGAAATCATGATTATATTCTCTTTGTTTGAAATTGGCGTGCAGTTTTTTTTAAATAATTACTCCTGCTTTGGTTGCACTGTAATTCTACAAAATGTCAAGAAATTTGTAGTTCGAATCTTTTTTTCTTGTGGCCAGTACTAAGGTTTTTTTTTGTTATGCAAAGGTTTTCTCCATGGAGTTTGAAAGATTTTATCGCCAAAAAGAAGAACAATGTTACACTAACAACCGGTGCAGTCATCAGCACTGGACAATGATAAAATTTATAATTATTGGTATTTATTTTGTAATTTGTTGTTATTTTCGCTATTTATAAATCAAACAGTCTTCAGAATCAGCTTACTTTATTACAAGTCTTTTAATTTTAATTAGTGTTACTTACTTGAAATTGAAATGACACCGTACATTGGTTGCACTTGCGGTTATATGTTTATATCTCCGGCTCCCGTCAATGTAGCGAGATAAATTATATACCAGATTTTAAGTCAGATCATAAGCAATCAAACAAAAAAAGTTTCATCAAAATCGGTTCAGCAGTTTTTGCGTGATACTCGTTCAAACAAACAAACAAACAAACAAATAAACAAACAAACAAACACACAAACAAACAGACAGACAAAAAATCCAAAAATTGGTGAAATGGAATCAGGGACACCTAAAAACCATATCGTAACTTTTTTTTTGTTAATATCTTCAATGTACAGACAAACTTCCCGCTACAGTTTTATAATAGTTTAGATTATTATTATATATGATACACTAGCAGCTCAAAGCTGATGCGTGTATATCACTGCACTTGTTTAGTTTTTTAAATATTTTATAAATAAATATGTATACATAGAAGGAGAAGTGACATTTCTTAGTGAATATACTAGGAACATCAATATAATTCCAGCTTCTTGTAAAGGTATAGTTTATATCCATGATGTATACTGATTAATGTCATGCAGGAATATTCCACAAATGAGAAATCGAAAATTCCATATTATGAATCATTGCATTCAGAAAACAGAGAAAATTATCTTTAGAGAATAGAAACAAATGAATCAGATGCATTTTGGTCAATATACCAGGAACATCAATATAATTCCAGCTTCTTGTAATTACTGTCATGCAGGAATATTCCACGAATGGAAATTGTAAATTCCATATTATTAATCATTGCGTTCAGAAAACAGAGTAAATTATTTTTAGAGAATAGAAACTGATGAATCAGGTGCTATCTTTTATTTATTGCATTACAATACTTTATCTAAAGAGCTAAAACAAAGCCTAGAGTGTTGTACAACTCAAGCTCAATGACACTACAATATAAACTAATCTTTCGCATTAAATACGTCCACTCTTAATAAAAACAAAGCAATACAATTCAAGCACATGATATAAAATAAAGCTTTTAATTGTGACTCTAATCAAGAGTCAATATCATCTGTAATATCTCGAAAATCTACAATAGAACCACAGCTATTACCGGTTATCAAAAACGTATAGGAATAGGGATTTTTATTTTTAACCCCCGACGGAAAAAGAGGGGTGTTATGAAGTTTAACGCCTATGTCGGTCTGTCTGTTTGTCTGTCGGTCTGTCTGTCTGTGGCGTCGTAGCTCCAAAACGGTTGGACCGATTTCGATGCAGTTTTTTTAATAGCAAGCTAATTTTTGCAACAGTTTTCTTTGCTTTGTTTCATGAAAATCGGTTCAGCAGTTTTCATGTAACTATTGATTATGAAATTATATTAAATGACAAATTTAAAAAAATCCCAACGCCAAAAACAAACAAACTTTTTAAATGTTTCTTTTTGGCGTTGGGGGTTTTTTATTATACAGGGTTTAAGTGACAGCCTAGCAAATACTGAAACGGTAAACTCAGACCATCAAACTGAACAAATTTCACTATGGAGCCTACCTCAGGAAACGTGAAAAAAATCAACTGTTCCATACATTAGTCGGGTAGGTACAGCAGTTTTGTATGGGACAGCTGATTTTTTTTCGTGTGTTTTGTTACCCTGTATAGGGATGCTTAGAGTGGAACGGGGCCTTTACCCAGCAGTGACTGATATAACAGATAATAATCAGAAAATCATGTTAATCAGAAGTCCAAGCAAAGCAATAATTTGCAATAACTAGTTGCCATTAAAGCTTTCAGTATAATATTATTTTAACAGTTATTGATGACAACAAAAACCAGTAGTAGGTTAGGTATACCACTCCACTAGACGTAATATAAGAAAGACTGAAAAGAAACTCGATGCACGGTTATAAACTAAATACAAAATGAACAACCTAGACTTCGTATTTACTTTGCATCAGGTCACTAAAGCCCACCATGATTAAAAGATCATCGTAATATACTAAAATTAGTGTAATATTTCACGTTGAAAAAAAAGCTATATAAGGCAGTTCTTCCACCAAAGATATCATCGCCTTACTTCCCAACAGATGGCTTCCAAGAAATATTATTCATCCCATGGAACTGCCTCTTCAGATTCTGCCCATCAGCCCATTTAGAATTCATGTAGCTATCATCATCATCTTGCTCCAGTTTCTTCCATTCCTCCTGTTTCCTGTACGCGTGCAGCATGAGTTGCTTGCGTTGATCTTCAGATAGGACTGGCTCACGACCTGGTGCTCCTTCAGAGTTGGAGCACAGTTTCACTGTCACCTTTGATTTGTTGTTTTTACCTGTAATCAGATTGAAAAATTCGTTGACTAGACATCCAGATACATGACAGATAGGGTCTTAAAAATAAATTACCAAAAGAATGATGTGTATTGTAATATTTATGTTACCTTCCTTGATCATACAACGTTATTCAGATTATGTTTCTTACAGAAACTTGACAATGAATGTTGTCTCACAAAACTCTGCCATCGGCTTTCTTCATCCAGTCGCTCCCCGCTACCTTTTTTAGGTCGTCTATCCAGCGGGCAGCAGGGCGTCCGACACTACGCCTGCCAGTTCGAGGTCTCCACTCTAGAACTGACGTCTAGTATATGACGTATCAAGTGGCAATAGGTAGACCATTCCCTTCATAATACTGCAAAAGATACTTTATCCCTTTTTCCTCAAAGAAATTAGGTACCTTAGTACCAATGTAGATCATCGCCCACTACCAAACAAAAGCTGTCTCCTTGTTATTGCGTATTTTACCAAGGTCTTGTGCTGTTCTTTCAAACAGAAATCACAAAAACATCACGAGTTGTTGTAATTTTTTTTCATAATTATAATTTTGTGTACAATAAAGAATCTAAGAATCTAAGAAAAACTCACCCAAATGCTCACTAAGTAGATTCCCACTCAGGAATTTTTTCCCGCAAGCCCATAAGCAGGCTCTGGTCGGGTCGATGACCTCATTAGCAGCCTGGGTCCCGGTCAAATCTTCAACGTTATCCAGCTCCATACGGACCGGGTCATGAGGAGGTAAACCTCCAGGGAAGACGATCTTGGTTGCTCCACGAAGCTCGTCAAGAGCTCTGGCTACGTCTTTCTGGGTCATGCAGTAGCGTAGGTCCACCTGGTCATTTGTTTGAAGAATTATTATTAGTTATAGACGAGAAAGAGTCTTGTGAAGTTCCAATAAGGTTCAAGTATTTTTAAAATATGATGACAGCCATAGACGAATGACTTTTGGTTTGAATTCATGCAAATAGGGCATTGAAAGATGGCAAAATTTTGGGAAGGCTTGTTAACCTGACGTAGAATACAAATACGAGCTGATGATGATGAGGAAACAAACCAATAATTATTTATAATATTGTATGTGGAATAAATACAACAACAAGGTAATAACTTGACTACGCCTACATAGAAAATGCAAAGTCCAAATGGAAATTTGGATGCCAATAAGATGTCCGGTTTTTCTTCGCACATGCAATTTTCCGTATCATGTCATTTGGTATCTTTTTAAAGAAGTCAGCAATAGTTCAGTAAAGTCCAGAAAACTTTCCGATAAAACTTTTCAATCAAACCCCACTACTTCAAGTATTATCTTACACAGAGCCGTTTCAATCGGCGATCTTACAGAGTCTCGCATCATTGAACTCTTCTAGTTTCATGCTCCATTGACCTTAATGCACGTTTAGACACTACTCTACTACCCTTCCCTAGCCTAATAGCTCTGCGTTAGTCTTATCTACTGTCTGCATGGAGACTTAGGCATGCGCGTTTCAGTGACACACATACATAAACTCTCCACCATTATCCCTTGCTAGATCAGAAACTTTGCTACATCTACCAACTCTTTTCTCAAAGTGGGAAAGGATTCCTTCTATTTATAGCCCAGTCATTTTATGGTTTGAGCCGGGACTAATAATTGATTTTTTTTTCAGTATAATATTGAAGAGCCAGTTTGAGCCTCCATGAGCCAAAATTAAAAAAAAAAATAACTTCAGCAACAGTTTCAATTTTCAAATTTAGCTATTATCTCGTTCTAAAATACCTGATGGTAAATTTCTTTTCGCTCGTATTTAAGGCTTTACCCTTATACATACTTCAAACATGGTATACTTAGAAGGTTTTGAAAAATACATTCGTATTTTCTTATAAACAAATCATTTTTTAAATTTCAATGCCAATTTTATTGCACAAAAATAATTTATATTATTAAATCTAAAGCGAATCTTTTTTAATATGTTTTAGATAGTCTTTTTATGAACAAATGGTGCCGGTTACAGTTTAAAAGTAATATTAAAAATTACTCCCTACCCCGCCTAACAAAACTCCGTAAAATGACTAGGCTATTAGGTTGCTTTTGCACTGAGACCGATCCGAATACCAGAGAATTACTAGAGGATTTTGACAGTCACATCCATAAGGGTTGAGATACATTGACCGAAGCCGAACGACGGTGGGTCCATACAAAAAATACGTTTAGCATGGGACACCGTCAGCATTCTCCTCCGTCAAAGCGGCGATCGGTGCCGAATCCGTTCCAAAACGAATCGTGGTTTTTTCTATGCGCCCGCCGTCGTTCACCGTCGGTCAACGTGTCCTGTAGCTGTAGGCCTACCATGAGTTTTCACTGTACGTCACTATTGTAGTTGCGGAGCCAATTTTGCATGACAGAATTAGTTCTCAACGTAACCACTAGGAGCGCTGTACGAAATTCAATACAAAAACTGTAGTTTACTACAGTGTTAACTCATGGTAGGCCTGCTGACCCTAATTCTATCTCAGATGGAACTATCAAAATCCATATAGGACGGACTGTGTTTTTTCGGATGTAGTGCAAAAGTATTCTTAGCCTATTGAAGGTTTTTGGATGGAATAATAATCTGTCAAGGGGTGGTAGTGGAGCGTTGGTCATTTCAGTTGCTTTACATGTTAACTACCATCTCTGCCATCATCAATAAAAAAATTATTACTATTCTGAAGGAAAAGTTAAGAGATGAAATACTCGACTATAAATCTAAGCTTTACTATGCTGCCTCCGTGGTCTAATGGTTAAGAGCATTGGCTCTCGACTCGGAGGTCGTGGGTTCGATTCCCACGGGGAGCACCTAGTGATATGTCACTTTGTGCGTTTTTCCCCAGTTGGTTAGGACATTGCAGGCTGAATCACCTGATTGTCTGAAAAGGAAAATGATTCCGTGCTTCGGATGGCACGTTAAGCCGTTGGTCCCGGCTACTATCTCTGGTGGAAGTAGTCGTTACATAAAAACCACGTCAGAGGCCGTAAGGCGGTCTGAAAAAATTCTGACACCAGGGCTCTGCTCAAGCTCTGCCCACACCATAAGAAAGAAAGACTATGCTGCCACAAAACGTACATGCTTCTTGCTGACAAATTCTTTCGCGGTTTCGGCAGCCTTCTTCAAGACTTCTTGCATGTTGGCCGGAGGTGCCAAGCCGCAGCGACGGCCCATATCGTCCTTGCAGACCACGTAGTCTTGTGGAGCACAACGTTTAGCCCACGGATCTTCAAGTTTCAGCTCTACAATCTGGAAGAGAAAGCTTATTTTTGAATGAAGATTGTTGAATTTCGTCACGCTTTGACGTCCTAGAATTTTTTACAAAGATCCAAACCTATTTTGAAATTGAAAGTTGACGATAATTTTGTTCCAATTTCAATGGCAGAACTTTCTGAAGTTCCGAACCTAAGAGAAAGGATACTTTCCGAACACCTCATCAGCCTTAGTTAGTCCCTATTACTGGGCAGAGGTAGCCGTAGCCTAACAGCAACTATCCCTACAGAACGAAAGCTTCATACAAGCTGCTGCAGTAGGTGGACTCACACAGCGCATGATAGAAGACGTACAAACCGGCACAAACCCCTGAGTATGTGCACCTGTTGTATGATTGCACCGACAGGATTGCACAGCGACTATTCCGAAGCGATATTTATTCATGTGCTAATAGATTACTGTCGTTTGGTGTTTTATATGGTCGTCAGTCACTATTACCACAGTATTACTATAAGGCTCACAGCATGGCAACGCTCTTGATGGCGGGCAATGGCGCCACCCCCCGGCGCCGCGCCCGTGTACTTACTCGCATGATGCGACCCCCTCCGCCCTCTTCCCCGCAAGGCCCCCTCCGTTGCTCTGCGCAAGTACATCCATTGCCGTACTGTAAGGACTATAATAATTATGCTGTGCCATTACCGTTACCATTGCTTTTATTCCTATTGACGATTGTCCAAATAAACCTACATTTCTATTGTGTATCTCGCATAGCTCTGCCTTTAATATAAGGATAAAAGAATAAAGTCCACTACGCGACAGCAATCTTTAAGTAGTTCCATACTTATCCGGGCTTAAGCTCACTTGCCTACTTACTCGCTTTGTGTCTAAGGATAAACTCCAGTATATCGGTAAGGTTGGAGATATTACAGGGAGTGTTTTATTTGTTACCAATAATATAGGTAACAAAATGTTACGTAACAATAGAGAGATTTGTTAGATTGGCCTGCCTAATGTTTTTGGACTGGGAAAAATAAACAAATTTTTATTTATTATTGGTATAGCTGAAGCATACCTACTCTTTCGTATACTGTGGCGGAAGTGTACGTTTTCTAAACTAATATAAAACTGTAACAGAAGTGTGTCTGTATATACATTGAAGATATTTACAAGAAAAAATAAGGATTAAAACTTTTAAGGGGGGTTGTTGAGACCATCAAACTGAACAACTTTCACTATGGGAATGGGACCAACATCAGAACCGCGAAAAAAAATATCTTTTGTCCCATACATTTAGCTCGAGTAGATCTGTAGTTTAGTATGGAATATCGCAAACGCATCGCATCATGGCGATTATGGCAAATTTCTCCATTTTGGGGGAGGCCTTATGGCCAACAGTGGACGTCTATCGACTGATATGATGATGATAATGATGATGGAACATCAGACTTTTTTCACGATTTCGATATTGGTCCCATAGTGAAAGTTGTTCAGTTTGATGGTCTTAACACTTTGTTTATCATCATCATCTTAGCCGATAGACGTCCACTGCTGGACATAGGCCTTCCATTAAAAATCGCCACAACTTGCGATCCTGCGCTGCCCTCATCCAACGGGTTCACCTGCCTAGCTAGCATGCCACCCACGACAAAGCGTTTAAACGAGAAAAACGTCATGCGTGCTCTTTCTGGCCTACGTAAAATAATAAAGATGGGGGCACATCTCGATTTTTGTCGTTTTCTCGGGGGTGGCATGCTAGCTAGGCAGGTCGTCGGTCCAACTTGTGGGGGGCTACCCACGCTGCGCTTTCCGGTACGCGGTTGCGTTCTGTGTTTATGCCCCGCCTTGCCCAAACAAAATTTGTTGCTTCTTAACACGGACCTGATTCAGTTGCGACTTCATTACGGTGCAGATGCGAAATCTTCTATAAAAATATTTTGTGTGATCAGGCTTTTAGGTGGAATCACGAGAATAACAAAAATACACTCTACTACTAAACTAACCCCTTAAAATGAACAGTGCATCAACATACCTGATCTTCATTTAACCCCTGCATTTCAGGGGGCAAAAACGTGCCGTGTTTCTGCAACTCGTCCAGCTCATAGCAAATTCTAGTCACCTTCAGTCTCCCATTGAAAATGGCCACAATATCCTTTGTTACTTCATCCACTGACTCGTTAACATTAGTTTCGTATAGAAACTGGTTCTCATCGCCTCTTTTTACAAGTAAAATAACCATTTTTACCTTTTTGAAATCTGTTTCTATTTTTCCTGAGTAGAAACGGAATATTATTGAACAAATAGACTTCGTTATAAGGTTGCTACGGTGACGGATTTTGTTTCTATGGTTACTGATCTGATATCGTTTGGATTTTTTTTTTATGTTTGATAGGTAATCATTAGAAATAGAAATATTCTTTATTGTGAATCACAGGTAATACATAATTGATGACACTATTACTTATGGTACAGTTCAGCTATGTTCCGCCACATGGGAATACAATAGTAGGTAGCATTCATGCAATATCATTAATCATTACATTAATTACAAATAATTGAACTAAATAAACAAAGTCAATCAATCAATCAATCAATTATAGTTTATTTGAAACCAAAAAAACAGAGTATACAGAGAGCAAACAATCAGAAAATACAAAAGGCACAAAAACAGGCGGTCTTATCGCTAAAAAGCGATTTCTTCCAGACAACCTTAGGGTAGAGGAAATAGTGAAAGAAGATTGGTAGGCGGTGTAGATCACAATAACACAATATAGATAACATACACAAATAATGTTATACAAATACAAACATACTAATATAAAGTCAAACACAGTTATTACTTAAGTCAGAACAAAAACAACAATTTACAAAATCCAAGTCATTTCAAAAAATCTTAAATGGAAGTATCATCGAGAAATTCATTCAGTCTGTAGTAGCATTTAGAATTAAGCAGATCAAAGAGTTTTTTCTGAAAAAAATTTATATCAGTTGTATCTCTTATGGGCTTGGGAATTTTATTATAAATATGAGGTGTCCTACAGAACAGACTTTTATGTAGTAAAGCTGTCCTAGAAGGTATCACTGCCAACTTGTCTTGATGCCGCAGAAGAGTTCTAAAATTAAATAAGCTAATATTTGTTTTTACAAATACGGCACATTCATAAATGTACATACACGGAAGAGTTAAAATTTTAAGTTTTGAGAAATGTGGCCTACATGATTGTGTTTGTCTCAAATTGCAAATAGCCCGAATACAGCGTTTTTGCGTTTTGAAGGCGAAATCTTTGTTCGTAGAGTTTCCCCAAAACATTATGCCATACCTCAAGATAGATGCCACGTACCCATGGTATGCTGTTATGACAGCTGCACTATTGACCACTGCAATTTTGTTGAGGTTATATAGTGTATATGAGCCTTGGTTTACTCGTTTACATAGGTTTTCTATATGGCTATTCAAGTTCATTTGGCACACCATCGCATCGAATATATAATTAATACTGAATTTTAAAATTATAGTACATTTATTTATCTGTAAACTAAAATAAATGCCCACCAACTTATCAATTGTTTTGATAAATTTAGACACAGGTACTTTAGAGCTAACTGACTGTCGGTTGCAGAAATGCTCATTAAAGTTAATCCTCCATTAAATCTCTTGCTGTCAGTTTTTATCTTGTTGACGTAGTTAAATCAAGCAAGAGATTTAATGGAGGTTTAACTCTAATGAGCGTTTCTGCAACTGAGTGTGAGTGATCTAATTAGGGACTTGAAAACTTCCCATATTATAGTCTAACTGCTGTACAAATAAAAACTTAATTTATATTAGGAATAGTTATGATTAGAATAAGATAAGCATAAGGAGATCATAATTTCTTACTTATAAAGTCGTAACTACGTTGGAGGCAAAACGTCGCGGTTCATAGATAAACTTAAGCATAGTGCCGCCATTGGTTGGGCGGTTGTGCAGGCGCGTTTCGTTCTACCTCACGTTTTATATTTTTTATAGACTTAGTGTACTGTTGGGATGTCACTTAATTTTTTGGAGTGTGGTTTGGGAAAAATGAAACGCAATAAAAAATAAAAATGTGGTTCGCGGGCAGTGCCGACGTGCGGCAATGGCGGCCGGTTTTTGTTTTGTTATTTAGTTATTGTGGCGTAATTCTAGTGTTTAGAAACAAAGTATTGTTACTATAAAGTGATAAAATAAGAGCTTATTATATTATCGTGTAGTTAACTGAAATATGTCTATGATACAGAACAGTAATGCCAATGTTATACTAGGTTTATGTTATTCCGGGTTTATTATTATCTATGTGTAGTCCCAAAAATTTTGCTATGTTTACTTTCTTTTATCGAAATTCCAGAATAATTAATGTCAAAATTATGCAGATTATTATTTCTCTGCCTAAAATTCATTATGTTTGTTTTGTCAAAATTTATCCTAAGATTATTGCGATTAAGCCATTGAATTATTGATGTCAGTGAATTATTAATGTCATTACTTAAATTATTTATGTCATTAGATCCCGATCTCACCTGATGAAATGCACAGAGTTGCATGATAGCAGGGACGTTGTCATGATAGAGACAAATTGGATTTGATCTTCAAATCTGAAGCCTCAAATTCTACATTATTAAGTTAGAGAGCCCCCCTGCCCCCTGCAGAGTTTTGAACACCAATAGTTGAAAAATTGCCATAAACTTTTTGTAGGCATTTTAGACTTCGAATTTTGGAAAAATCACACCTATCCCCCCTGGATTAGACAAAACAGAAAACGGAGTAAATAGGAAAGAAACAAAACAGACATAACGCTCATCTAATGCAAAACATCCATAAATACAAATTATACAAAAGTCAGGCATTTACGTTCTAATCACAATCCAAAAGAACCACATTTGTAAATCAAGTATTAAATCCACAAGGAAGCTAATGATGTTGCTTTTAATTATTAATTAAAAAAAAATACAAAAAAACTCTAATATAATACTCTTAAAATTCCTCAGTTAGCACATGAGTGTTTGTTTTGTATTTAGGTGAGCGACATTTACATACCAACAGAAACAGAAACTTAACTAAATAAGTTACGTTGTTATTTTAGTTTAAATGGTTATACAGGGTGAAATTGATATCATTAGCATCCTTTTAAACTAAGAGTCTACCCATAAAACTGAACAACATTTACTATTCCCATAGTAAAAGTTGTTCAGTTTGAAAATCTGCTGTTCCATACTAAACTGCAACCGCCGCCGCTGCCTACTCGACTCAAATGTATGCAATAGCTGATTTTTTTTTGCTCCTATGAATTTGCTCCCATAGTAAAAGTTGTTCATTTTAATGGGTAGGTTCTTAGTTTAAAAGGATGCTATTGATATCAATTTCACCCTGTATAGGTACTTTGTATTTATTTTTCAATGTTGTAAAGACTAAATATTCCTAAACAAAACACAATGTCCGTATCAGAAGTAGGCCACAGTTCGCATCACACGGTCCGCTGGTCTTCTCTCGCTACATTAGGCAAAGGTTCAGTCCTGGCCTGAGCTATTTTTCAAAGCGGCAAACTGTTGATGGAAAAACTTAGTCGAAGCTAGCTGTGATGGAATGTGGGCCATTATTTTTGGGCAGGAGAATTTTATGTACAGATTTCTGTGGTAGGATTGAGATTTTTTTTTTCACTGTAGGTAGCAGTAAATCGTCAATCACTTATACAGGGCAGACGCGAGCACAAAGTTTTTGGATAGGGTAGACAGAAAATAAAAAAACCGGCTAAGTGCGAGTCGGACTACTCGCTCACCGAGGGTTCCATACCCCCGAACAATAATAATATTAACATACCAAAAATTTTAGTTTTTCCCAGGACCCTAAGCGCGAGACCGACTCACACTTTGCCAGTTTTTATTACAGGGTGTAAGAAAACACCCTAGTTATATTTAAAATTGTGATTTACACCATCAAACTGAACAAACGATGTAGGGCCAACCTCGAGAAAAAATATATTCTGCTGTCTCATACAAAACTGCAGTACTAGACTCAAATGTCTCTTCAGTGAAAGTTGTTCAGTTTGTTAGTCTCAACCCCTTTAGATATTAGTAGTGTATTTTGTTACACCGTGTAGCCCATATAATTATAATCAATGTCTACAGGATGTAAAAAAACACGCTAGTAATCAGATTTAGACCATCAAACTGAACAACTTTCAATATGGAGCCAAAGTTGAGATAAAAATCAGCTGTTTCATGCAAAACTGCTGTAGGTACACTACTCGAAATGTATGGGACAGATTTTTCTTTTTTTCGACTATGTCTCCATAGCGAAAGCTGTCCGCAGCGGCACTGCACAGTCGCTGCAACGCACAGCGTGACTTGTCCCTTATTTTTGCCACATACCTGTACAAATAATATACATCTATCTTCTTTTAATACATAAAATTCTCGGTGTTTGTAACAAAACTTGTCCTAAATTTTGACCAATTCTTATGAAATTTTGTGTGTATATTCAGTAGGTCTGAGAATAGGTCGTAAAGTATATTTCAGTGATCTGCGCGTACGAAGTCGCGGGTAATAGCTATCTCTAATATATAAAATTCTCGGTCTCAGTGTTTGTAACAAATCTCCTCCTAAACGGATTGACCGATTCTTATGAAATTTCTCATAGGCCTAAACATATTACAATACAAGAAATAAAAATAAATTAGTATTCCTACATTTTCGACTCGGTAAGGTCAACACATCTTTCACGGGGCACTGTATACGCTATAATAATAAGATACCAGAGGATATTCTAAACTTGCCAGAAAAAAAGTTTAAGTCCCATGTTAAACAAGTCCTCTGTAAAATAGGCTACTATAAACTCGATGACTATTTGAATGACCAAAATGTCTAGTCTTGACAATGTTACTCTATGTAATGCAATATTGTATTTTAATTGTACTTTGTATATTTTGTTTTGTTTAAAAGATGTGTATTGTAGAGTTTCTGGCCGCATCTTCTCTCAACGGAACACCTTCCGACGCGGTGGTAGAGTCAAAAAATGACGTCAAAAAACTATCTATGTGATATTATTACTAGGTAGGATAGGTATACGACTATCCACACCAATCCCAACAAGACTTCCAATCAACCTAATAAGTGTTAAAGTTAGTTTCCCCGCAGAATGTTTAAACCAGCTAAAACGTAACTAAATGAAACACAAAATATAAAAACTCGCATTGAAATACCAGCCGTAAAGTAAACAAAATAAAGCCATCGGATGTCAATGAAAACTGATAAAAAACTGCCTATGAAGCTGTCAAAGCAACCGGTATATTTTGTTAGTGAAATGCAACTGAATGCAGTGAACTGCAAACAGGGTATCAGTTTACCAGATACAAATACTGATTCGAGATACAGATACGGTGTGTTGATACCGAATAGGATCTTGATAGTTGAATGTATTTGGGTCAATACTTTGTTCGGTTACCTTTGTACGTATTGTTACGAGCGACGGGTTTCGGGATTGGAGTTAAACGCTAAGTCCAATTTATTTACAGAGTTTATTGGGTTACACACTTACACACGGTCCACCTCGCAGAGGTTCCCCTTTTAACAGTCCTCCTCGCAGGGTTTTCCCCTCTCACCACTTTCACTGTTCACTACGTCACGACGCGCGACACGCTATGACGTCACGACGCACGGCACTATGGCGTCACGACACGCGACACTATGACGTCACGACACGCGACACACACTACACACTGCACTACACTGACACTTGTCTACTCACTGTTCCACTTTACTTTGCACTTTACTTTTCACTAGTACTTTTCCACTTTTACTTTTCTTCCTTTTTGTTTCGCACTTTTCACCGTTAAATCAATATTGACTTGCGTCCGCAAACTCGCGGCCTTATATACCCCTTAGAATTTTCTAGATGCCCGAATTTCGTTAGTCTTTCCTTTATTCCTTTGTTCCCTTCCGGATATTTCGTAATCCCGCCTTCCTTCTCGAATCTTCCTAAACACGCCCCCTTTTATTGTTTCTTTACAAATATTTCTTCTCTCTCTTCGTTCTAGAACATTCCTATTGTTTTTGGTTCTTTTCAAATATTCCTTCTCTCTCTGTTTTCTAGAGCATTCCTAAACACGCCCATTTTCTGTCTCTTTCCAAATATTCTTACTCCCTCTTACTTTTCTCGAACATTTCCAACAACAATAAAATCTAGAATTATTTTCGACGAGTCTCGAACCATCGACCCCCGGCACGGGAGTCCATGCGTCGACCCGGCGGTCGACGCATGGACTCCCGTGCCGTAGCTCGGCAGCTACGAAGCTTGTTGACAAGTCGGCCGAATTCTGAATGCCTTTCTATAGCTGCGTCATTTCACAGCATCCGTGACAGTATTATTGTGATTGGTTGAAACTGGTAGCAAAGATTACCAACTATGGCCCGGTATCGATTAAAGCGGAGGAGGGCCGAGGGAAGCATAGTCAAAGAATATATATACGCAGAGTGAAGATCAGCATGGCTAGCATGCCACCCACGACAAAGCGTTTAAACGAGAAAAACGTCGTGCGCGCTCTTCTTGGCAATTCAATTCAATTCAATTCATTTATTTATCCAAAAGACATTACAAAATGGTATCTTTACATTAAATCTGCCAAACTGCATGACAGTTTGTTGGCAGATGTAAGCTTTCATTTTTTACGTAAAATAATAAAGATGGAGGCACATCTCGATTTTTGTCGTTTTCTCGGGGGTGGCATGCTAGGCCTACAGGTCACATTTTTTCCTCATGAAACGCCATCATAAGTCATAGGACGCCATATTGAACTTACATCATCAGCAGCGGCATGCCGATGCCGTGTTGAGGCTTCAGAAGCTTATAACCTGTGGTTTTTCTGGAATTTTCGCTTGAGTTGAGATCCCTTAGTCGCCTTGTACGACACCCACGGAAGGAAATGGGACGGTGCTATTCTTAGCCGACACCACACGGCCCGGATGTATGACATAATAGTATTAATTGGTTAAGATTAGTTGGTTTCTTGGTAAAATATCCCTATTTTTGCATTCTTGATTCACTCTATACATACTTATAACTACAAGTTATAATATAAATTATATCGCCGACACTAGCGCGCCATAGCGGACCTGTTCAAACTAACTGAAAATGTCACTGTCGCAATTATAGCTTGCTATTTGTAGTGGAGATGTAGTGGAGGCTTGGGTTTATCCACCGAAGATGAGCGGAGTGGAGATAGGCGGGCGGACTCAAACGGAGTCGGGCGGGGTCGAGCGGAGATCTATGTGGTAGCTTAAGCAGCGATAAACAGGGCTGATTTCGGCATGTATTCCTTGCTTTATTCTCTCTATTTTAAAGTGTAGGGATCAAAGCAAGCAATGTATGTCGAAATCGGCCCTGCGGTAATGTAATTGCTGCGTCATTGACAAGCCACAAGCAATCCGCTTGCCGTCAGCTGCACACCGCTCACATCTTCGCTCCACTCCGCTCGAATCCGCCTGCCTATCTCCGCTCCAACCCATCTTCACTTTAATTGCGCCATAAAAATATGAGAAATCTCTTCTCTGCTTCGCTTGAACCGTGTCTTGTGTACTGAAGCTGAGCCACTGTGTACGAAAGATTATCTATTACTAGATGCTGCTGAGCGGAGTGCCATCCCCCCGTTTTGTTTTTATTTTTATTTATTTTGGCACTTTTTGATACTATCTGTTTTGAGACTTATATTGTTTCCACTGTACCTATACATATAAAAAATAACCTTGTATGGAATCGCCGTTTGGGCCCCAAATATAATGTTTCTAGTGACAGCTCTCGCAATCATTTTGAGAATCAAATTGAGGAGGCTCGTGCCAGTTAGAAGGCGCACGATCTGGGTATACGACCATCGACAAACCAGTTCGCCACGCAACTCCTGTTGTCCCTTTACAATAAATTGTACATAGGTCTGCGAAAAATTCTTCGTCTATGACATAGGTATATTTAATACGCTTCATTTCAACATGCGATAAACTTTTATAACTTGCAGAAGGTGGATACTGATGATGATGATGGACTCAATGTTGTCTGTTTGTTTCAGATACCGGGTCGAGCCCATAGGCATGGCCACGACGTCTCCACCGAGGATCCTGAGCTTACTGATGTCCATGACAATACTACGCACCATGGGAAGGTAAGGCTTCATTCGAATTTTCACCTAACCTTCTTACTCCCAAGGCCAGGCCACACAGAGGCGGTTTTGCGGGAAAGCGGGCCGCAGGCGGACCTGCGAAAAGCGAATATCTCCGGACCCGCTCGGTTTTCTGTGTGTTTTATTGTGTATGGTGTGGTGTGGTGGTAATGTTCGAGTTTGTATGTACCCTACCACACAGAAATACGCGCGGGTCCGGAGATATTCGCTTCCCGCAGGTCCGCCTCCGGCCCGCTTTCTCGCAAGACCGCCTCTGTGTGGCCAGGCCTTTAGGGTTGAGACACATTTGCCGACGGCGACCGACGGCGGGCCCCTCAGAGGAAGGATCTCTTTATGCTAAAGCATAGAATCCGCATCAATTTACGATTGTAGTTAGTCTCTTTTGTCTTATGACGTACTTTTTATAGTAGAAGGAGACGGAACTATAGATATTTGTTAATGCGGCTTTCCACTTTTTTTTGTGCAAGTGTGTGTGAAAAGTGACCGTAAACATTAGGTCAGTTGACACTTTGGTCTACTTGGTCTCTTTTGTCCATAATACTTGACACCACACACTCAAACACAAAAGTAAAAAAAGTGGACATTCTTGCAATCGTATGGCTCCCTCTATGTCTTTAGGTATAATCTCTTTGGCGGGCCAATACAAAAATGGTATAGGAAGCTGTCAACCATTGTCGCCGCGTCAATGGCGGACGGCTTCCCATACTAAATGACATTTTGACAAGGCCATTAATTTATAAATAAAAAATAAACAAAAATTACAATGTTTGAGACGCGGTTATTATCTGCGTGTTATATTGGGTACATTCAAGTATTTTCAAAAACGCGGCAAAAACCCTTTAAAACAAGAGTTTGCAGTCACATTAAAATTTAAAAAAATATAAATTTGAAATAATTTGTATACAGTTTTGTATTTTTGACTCTACCACTATGTTGGTGTTCTGCTGTAGAGAAGATGCGGCCAGAAACTATACAACTGAAAACTTCTGTGTAACTATTTGCAGCTACGTTAAGGCCATCACATACATACGGAATAAACCTGAATTCGGAATTCAGTGTTGCCGCTTTCAGAGACTTTTTCACTAGATCTAGTGATTTTTTGATGTCTTAGGTGGCATTTTTTAAAGATTTACAGTCATATCACACAAGCGATTTTTGAGCGTAGGCATTGACGGATTGATACTGTATCGTGACGGTGCAGTTGCGACGTCGTTGCGGTATAGTAGCGAAATCACCTACGCTCAAAAATCGCTTGTGTGATAATGGTTCATGCCATTTTGTATGCAGATTTTGTCTTACGTTAAAACTGTGGATAGTCTTTTGATATAGTTGCATAATATTGAAATACAATTTACAAATCATCATCGTAACTTCATGACCTCATCACATGATAGAAATTATCATGTATAGAAATTGTTTGTTTTGTTTTAATAAATACCTAAAAATGCAACGGTCATTTTATTTAGCGTTTCATACATTTTTATTTTAGGCATTTTTTGACAGCACTCTAGAATTTTTGGTAACCATAGTTGACAACACTGAATTCCGAATCAGGTTTATTCCGGTTGTGTGTGACGGGTATTACACAGCTAACGATGTTCTGACACGTCATTTAGAATTGGTTGACTGTTTAACATTACAAGCTGTTACTAAGTCATGCTATGTTATCTTAGTACAAACTAAGTGGAAAGCTGATTTTCCATAGACAGCTTCCGCCATCTATCGGTTATGTTTCGAAGCACTATGTGTTGAACTAGGGTTCATATCGGAGCGACAGCGCGCTACACCTCACCGCTGCGCTGTAGTAGTGAGAGATTTCGCCCATTTCAATCCCTGTCTTGTTGGTCTAGCGGTCTAGACAACCGGCCCACGATCCGGGTAGCTATGGTTCGATCCTCGTGTCGGCCGTTAGTTTTTCAATTTTAATGTGGCTCCCCCTGGTGCTAATAAGCGATAACGTTTATAATTAGGGCGTCTTACCTATCTATAACCAATATACATAATATTCTATGAACTAAGTATGTAAAGTCCTTGTTACTCTCCAAAGAGGATATCTATAAATACCATCGGCCTATGCATACAGTCGGTAAACACTTTGACAAATTACATCACATCTACACGCATTCCTACTGATTTGCATGCCCTCTGCCTTGCCGGCTCGTGTTCAATTGATATGTCGACATAGATTACTTAAGGACATATTCGAGTTACATTTGAATATGGGATACCATGCTGGGTGTATCAAAATACCCTATTAATATGTATACAGTTGATTTGCTATCAAACTTAACCTAAACCGACTGAAATACCATGTCAGTTTTGTAAACTTAGGCAAGTCATTTTACGGAGTTTTGTTAGGAGGGGTGGGAAGTAATTATTAATTGGACTTTTAACCTGTAAGCGGCACCATTTAGTGATAAATAGACTATCTGAAAACATATTTAAAAAAAATTGTTACGCAACATAGAAATCAAAATTGTATCTGCCAGAAGGCTTTTAAATTAGTAATATCAATACTAATGTGCATTTTAATTAGATTTAACAATACAAATTATTTTTCAGCAATAAAATAGGCATTGAAATTGAAAAAAATGAGATATTTAATAGAAAATACTAATGTATTTTTCAATGCCTCCTAAGTAGACAAAATATTAACATCATATTTGAAGTATGCATAATGGTAAAGCCTTAAAAGCATGCAAAAAAAATTACAATTTGATTTTTTAGAATAAGATAAATGCTAAATATAAAATTTGGGACTGTTGCTGATGTGATATTTTTTTAATTTTGGTACATTTCTAAGCTTAAATTGGCTCTTAAATACTATACCGAAAAAAATATTTATTAGTCCGGGCTCAAAACGTAAAATGACTGGGCTAATTGACAAGGTCTGTCAGTCGGTTTAGGAGAAACCAGGCGCGTATTCAGGGGGTGGGGGGGGGATAGGTAGGATTTATCCCCCCCCCCCCCCCCTCCTGAAATCCGAATATTTGTATGGAAAAGTGATTACAGCACTTACTTTTTCATTGTTTTTCTATGAATATCCCCCCCCCCCTCCCGAAATAAAAGTCTGGTTAAGTGCTTGGGAGAAACAGCCGTTCAAAGGTCGGACCGTCTACCTCTTTTACTACAGGGTATAAATAAAAGTATCATTAACCTTTAAACCACATGCTCTACCCATCAAACTGAACAACAATTACTATGGAAGCAAACCTTTCAGAAAAAAAAGAAATCTGCTGTTCCATATGTTTGAGTCGAGTAGGCATTGCAGTTTAGTATGGAACAGCAGATTTTTTTGTTTTAACAGGTTTGTTCCCATATAAATAGTTGTTCGGTTTGATGGGTAGAGTATGAGGTATAATGGTTAGTGATACTTTTCCTAACACACTGTATAATAATCGGATATATAGTCGTAAACATATAATGCTATTCGGGAACAATTTTTTAAATACATTTTCGTAGTCATGAACACAAAATATTTAAAACAATACTGTTATATAGAGGATGAAACTCTTTTGTTCAGCTTCCCTTTGTCACGAAAGCGTCATGCAAATGTAATGACGTAATAAGCAGAACACATGTTTCATTATTATTATATGCATGTTTGTTTGTAGAGATGAGATTTTTCAGTTTCTTATTAATATAAAAAGCAACCTTTGATAACAAAGTGAATTACTATTGTATGTTATGAATGATATTTTGTTACTTTATTTTTAACGTGAATATAAAGTAACGAAATATAAATCCCTTAGACATCATCATCAACTTATACGAATATACTTCCTACTGCCAACTTACGGACTAATTACAGGATCAACATTTTTATAAAACAACATGGCCAACTATAAGTTTTCAACTATAATTTTTGTCTTTGCGGATTCGAACCAAGACCCTCTGACTGAGTTTCGATCCATACCTATCTCACCCTTGAATGAAACCTCACCGCACCGCGCCACCACGCTCTACCGACGACTATACAGGGTGTAAGGAAAAGTATCATTATTATAGTATAGTATTTTTTTCTTATTATGCACTGTAAAAAATCTAAGAAAGCCAAAAATATCTTCTTTTTCTTGTTGAAGTTTTCCAAAACTGGAGGAAAAATAAAAGATGTATGGCAAAAAATATGTCGATCTATATCATAATCTTTAGCACATCTAACATCAAGACAGGCTTTCATAAAAACAAACCACATACGCCATGCACCGTGCCTGTACCGTGCGCTGAAATTTACAATCAAAACGTTGGTTCGTCAAAGGGTTGGGCTTGGCACAAGCCATGAGAGGTCGGTACAAAGTTTTAAGGAGCAAATGCATACCTGAAACATTTTATGACTCTACCCGATTTGTAATTTTCGCGTAACAGATACATAGACGTTTTATAAGTGGACTAAGGAATCGCGTTGTAGGTCTGCTATTGGGTAGTCACGTGTCGCTCGTCGATTGTTGGTTGTCCCCTCCCGGGCCTACAACGACGCTCCAGTGGTGGCTCAAGATAGTGCTCTTCTCGAAAAACAATCCTTGAAGTCACCAACTACCGTACAACGTCAAGCACTCTTGCTAAATAAACTAGACATTGGCAAAATCATCACAACCAAGACGGCAGCCATTATTTTAAAAATAGAATAGAATAAGTGGACTAAATTTTGCCCGGAATTTTTTCTGCCCCCAAGCTTTTGAACTCAAAAGTTTCAACAAAATTTATCTAGTAGTTTTTGCGTGATGCTCGAACAAACAGACGAAAAGAGTAAATACCATATCGTAACCTTTGTTTTGTAAGTACAGGGTGTAACAAAAGACCCTAGTAATACTTAAGCGGGTGTTTCAGACCATCAAACTGAACAACTTTCACTATAAAGCCAACACAGAGAAAAAAAACTGTGAAAAGTTGTTTAGTTTGATGGGTGTTTTGTTAAACCCCGTATTCACAAAACAAAGGTAACGATATGGTATTTAGTCTTTTTGTTTGTTTGTACATTTTGATTGTAAACATAATGTTTCCACGTTAATTTACTCGCTATCTCTTCTAACTTGTCCCTTATCCAAATATACAAAACAACCAAGACATATGCAAATTTGAAACCCCTGGAGCTACCGACTTCAATTTGTCAACCCTATTGCCGTTTGCATTTTTTACCTTGAAGCTTTTAAGTCCAAGGGGTAAGGTTCAATTTAGAAAATAAGCTTCGAAGGCTAATGTGTTTGGAAGGTATTCGATTTTGACATGGAAATCCATGGAAATAGATTTAGAAATGATTTTGCAAACATTATTACTTTCTGTATACGAAAATAATGTCGGTATATCTGATGTGATTGTTTTTGTAAGCAAAGTCTTACCACTTGTAAAATACAGGGTGTAAACTTAAATGCGTCACGTACTTCAAACCGAACAACTTTCACTTTATAGCCCAGTCATTTTACGGTTTGAGCCGGGAATAATTAGTAATTGACAATTTTTTTCGGTATGATATTAAAAAAAGCCAATTTGAGCCTAAAAACGTACCAAAATTTAAAAAAAAATCACGTCAGCGACAGTTTCAATTTTAAAATTTAGCTATTATCTCGTTCTAAAAAACCTGATGATAAATTTTTTTATTACACATATTTAAGGCTTTACCATTATACATATACATACTACAAACATGGTGTGAATATTTTTGTCTACTTAGAAGGTTTTGAAAAATACATTCTTATTTTCTAATAAATACCACATTTTTTTAATTTCATTGCCTATTTTATTACTCAAAAATAATTTATATTGTTAAATCTAAGTCAAATTAAGTGCATTGGTATTAATATTAATAACTTAAAATCCTTCTGGGACACAAAATTTTGATTTCTATGTTGCGCAGCGAATTTTTTTTAATATGCTTTAAGATAGTCCTTTTGTCATTTTAATGGTTCCGGTTACATTATAAGTACAGTAAAAGTCCAATTAGTAATTACTCCCTACTCCGCCTAACAAAACTCCGTATAATGACGGGAATATTAGGTCAAACATTGAAATCGCGAAAAAAATATCTATTGTTTCATATGACTCGACCCAAATAAATGGAACAGCGATTTTGTTTTCGCGATTTCAATGTAGGTCTCATTGTTCAGTTTGATTGTCTGAAGCACCGCTTTAAAGTTTTCACCTCGTATATCGATCTCCGTTTCAACCTGAATAGCCCAGTCATTTTAAGGTTTGAGCCGGGACTAATTAATAATTTTAATTTTTTTTTTCGGTTTAGTATTTAAGTCATTTTGAGCTTAGAAATATTTAAAAATCGAATCTCGTTCGAAAAAACGAAGAGTAATTTTTTTTGCAACCTTTTAAGGCTTTACCATTATACATACTTCAAACATGGTGTTAATATTTTTTTCTACTTAGAAGGCTTTGAAAAATACATTCGTATCTTTCTCATTTTTTAAATTTCATTGCCTATTTTATTGCTCAAAAATAATTTATATTGTAAAATCTCTTTAAAACGAGTGCATTGGTATTTATATTAATAATTTAAAAGCCTTCTGGGTGATACAATTTCGATTTCTATGTTGCGAAGTGATTTTTTAAAAATATGTTTTCAGAAAGACTTTTTGTCACTAAATGGTGCCGGTAACAGTTTAAAAGTCCAGTTCATAATTACTCCCCGCCCTTAATATATGTAACTTTTATTATGCAAACGGTCAAATAAACTTGCTTAAAATATATGAAATGTACTGGATATTTGTATCAAGTTTTCTGGTCACCCTGAAAGGCAATACATGCGTGAATTTATGTATGTATGGATTTGTCACTATCATTCCTCACCACCTGTTTTATATCAGTAAAGTTGAAAATAAAAAAATAAACAAAAAACTCAATTTCGGAATTGAATTTCGCCGCGAAAAGTAAAAACGTTGTTTCGACAGTTTTAATCGAAACTTTGTTTGAATTCCCGTTTTCCATACGAATCGTGCTATTGCTTCTATTCGATATCAGAATTTTTTTTTATACAAGGTGTTACAAAATAAATCAAACAAACTCGAATCAAACTGAACAACTTTCTCTATGGGACCAATATCGAAATTCGGTCGAGTTATGTTTGCAGTTTTGTATGGAACAGCTGACTTTTTTCCCGCGATTTCAATGTTGGCTCCATAGTGAAAGTTGTTCAGGTTGATGGTCTGAAGCAACCCTTTAAGGCTCCAACAGGGTTTTTTAGTCAGGGGGTGCCCAATGCGGATTGGTAGACTTCACATACGCATCAGAATTTCTTCTTCAGAGTATACAGGTTTCTTCACGATGTTTTCCTTCACCGTTGAGAACACGTACTTACACGTATTACGTACATAAGTTATAGCCCAGTCATTTTGCGGAGTTTTGTTAGGTAGGGAGTAATTATTAATTGTACTTTTAAACTGTAACCGGCACCATTTAGTGACAATCTTAAAACATATTAAAAACAAATTCGCTACGCAACATAGAAATCAAAATTATGTGTCCCAGAAGGCTTTTGAATTAATAATATTAATACCAATGCAATCATTTGATTTAGATTTAACAATATAAATTATTTTTGAGCAATAAAATAAGCATTGAACTTTAAAAAAATTATGTTTTTATTAGAAAATACGAATGCATTTTTCAAAACCTTCTAAGTTGACAAAAATATTTACACTATGTTTGAAGTATGTATAATGGTAAAGACTTAAATATGTACAAAAAAAAATTATCATCAGGTTTTTTGGTACGAGACAATAGCTTAATTTTAAAATTGGAACTGTTGCTGTCTTGATTTTTTTTTAATTTTTGTACATTTCTAGGCTCAAATTGGCTCTTCAATATTATTCCGAAAAAAAATATCAATTATTAATTATTCCAGGCTCAAACCGTAAAATGACTGGGCTATTAGAAAAACTCATTGGTACATGGCAAGTCGTCCGTGCTTCACCTCCCTAATGCGTTCAGAGTATCTATTCACTGTAAAAATAAAAAACTTCGCCACCGAGCTGACCGAAAATGCGGAGTATTTTTAGACATTTTGCATTCCGGTCGATTGTCTATTCAAGTCATGAGGTAGCAACATCGTGCCTCAAATCTTGTGAGCCTCCAAGCACAAGCCCAAACCCAAGTTGCGCCTGAACTTAATAATATTGTGAAAAGGTTTGTTTGTCTCTTCTTCTATCGAGTTGATGGCATGTCATTTTATATTTTTCCAGCCCAGTTTGCCACACCGATAGCACTACCAGCAGCGTCGATTTACAATTTAGCCCAGTCGTTTTACGGAGTTTTGTTATGAGGGGTGGGGAGTAATTATGAAATGGACTTTTAAACTGTAACCGGCACCATTTCATGACAAAAAGACTATCTGAAAACATATTAAAGAAAAATTCGCTGCGCAACATAGAAATCAAAATTGTATCTCCCAGAAGGCTTTTAAATTAATAATATTAATACCAATGCACTCATTTTAATTAGATTTAACAATATAAATTATTTTTGAGCAATAAAATATGAATTGAAATTTAAAAAATGCGATATTTAATAGAAAATACTAATGTATTTTTCAAAGCCTTCTAAATAGACAAAAATATTAACACCATGTTTGAAGTACATATTAGTAAAGCCTTAAAAGCTTACAAAAAAAATTACCATTCGTTCTTTTAGAACGAAATAAATGCCAAATTTAAAATTTGGGGCTGTTGCTGACGTGATATTTTTGCTGGCCCTTAATACTATACCGAAATAAAATAATCCTGGCTCAAACCGTAAAATGACTGGTCTAATTTTGCATTGACAATGTACGGCCTATGTGTCTAATCCCATACTAAACAGACAGTTTATACAGGAAATTGTGTATTAGAGATGGGCACTTATCGATTAGAAAAAACATTAGAATAATAAATAACTGGCCAGCATTTGAGCGAACGTTCTTGATTAAAATAAACTAAGTACTTTTTATTATTATTTTTATTGTTCGCAATAGTCGGATGAACAATTAACAATTTCATTCGATTATTCATTAATAAAGAACGAAGTTCCATGAACGTGAAATAATTTCCAATAATGCACGGTTCGCAGATATTTATTAAACAAACAAATTAGATTTTAATGTTCTAGTTTATCTTTCCTATTTGATTTATTATAACAGTACAACTGCGATGTCATAAGAGAAAGGCCATAAATAATTGATTTTTTTTAACCATGTTTTGGTTTTATCAATATGTTTTCATTTTTTATTTATTTTACCTAGGTACTCAATCAATAAACAAATATCTTCAACATTGTTACACATATTATCTATTCCTATTGAAAGTACCAGAATCTAGCCTAAAATAGATAAAAACATCCACACATGGGAGCAAACCTATCGGAGCAAATAAAAAATCTGCTGTTCCATACTAAACTGCAATCTCGACGCAGAGTTCGCGACTCAAATGTATGCAACAGTTGATTTTTTTTTTGCTCCGATCGGTTTGCTCCTTGTTTGGTAAAAGTTGTTGAGTTTGATGGTTAGACTCTTAGCTTAAAAGGATACTAATGATATCAATTTCACCCTGTATATAAAATATAACTTTTCCGTCTACGCGTATTGTGCGTCAAAGTTTTGTGTAAAATTGACCCCTCTGCAACCACCTTAAAAAGGATTCGAATCGAACCCGCGGCTCTCGGATCAGCAGACAGGTTTACTACCAACTGAGCGACCGGGCCGTCGGCGTCGATCAGTTGATCAATCATACTTTATTTAAACCAAAAACATAATTCCTATACATGGTGTAAGTGACAGCCTACCAAATACTGAAATGGTGAACTCAGACCATCAAACTCAGGAAACGTGAAAATTACCAGACTAAAATGTCCCATACATTTTTTTATTTTACATTACAGCTGATTTTTTCTCGCGATTCCTGGGGTAGGCTAAAGTTGTTCAGTTTGATGGTCTGAGTTCACCGTTTCAGTATTTGCTACTGCTACTTACACCCTGAACAGTAAAAAAGTAGAACAAAGTTAGGCAGGTATCTATTTATTACTTTTATGTAAATAATAACTTGAATATTAGTAGGAAAAAATAAAAAAAGGCGGTCTTATATTCAATTTTGAGATCCTTAGTTTCTGTCTACCCCTGAAGAAAAAAGGTATGTTTATGAATAAATATTCAAACTGTTTCTTTTGTGTAGAAATCGCTTTTAGGTATAAGACCGCCATTTGTACCCTAACGTTCTTTTTATTCTGTTTTTGTTTCTGTATGTTTTTGGTGTGCAAATAAAGAATATTTATGTAATGTTACGTTATGTTATGTTTATTTATTATTCTCTCCATAGGTACTTACCTAATCACATTAATCTCGCTAGTTGTTTTAAAGGTGGACGCACATTTATCCGCGGCGAACGAACCGAAGGAGGCGAACAAAGATGGTGTTGGAAGAGCTAAAAAGCCTATAAAAAATTCAATAAGCCCTCTATCCTGAACTTTTTGTGTTGTGAAGAATGCGGTTGTATTTATAAAATGTCTCGCAGTTCAGTATGCCTCTCGGCAAAAGCCAAAAATGTATGTGGATATAAATGCGTTCAATTTAACTATTATCGACACAATCATTAGATTTTTCCCATCCCTATTCGACACAAAAGAACTCCAAGCGTTCCATACGTTGACACTTCTGTACTCCTGTTCAGATTTTGACGTCTGATCTCTTTGAACAATTTGAACTGTGTCAGAGGTGCCAAACGTGTGATGTCAGGGGTGGCGAAACGTAATGGAATGTGTTCTGTTGTTTAGGACAGAGGTTGTTTGGCACGGTGGCTGGATAAATTGATGTTTTTATTATGTTCCTGTTCTATAAAACGCTTTTTGTCTATTGTTTTTTTTTTCTAAAGCTTTGTTTGGAAAATTGAGTTACCCTACCTCTCTTTTCATTCTGGTTGTTTTAATATCGTTTTTAGGATCCGTAGTCAAACAAGAAACCATTACTTTCGTCTATTCTGTCTATCCGGCTACATGCCTCGCCTTAATTAATTCTTCATATTTTGAAACTATTGAAGCACGACTATAGAGCACATTGGAAATGAATCTACGGAATTCGGAAAAATATTGTCTCAAAAAAGTTAGGCTACAGGGCAAACCCTTAACCCGATCGTCTTTGTTTTAGGCTCAAATTTTAGCTGACTAAATGGTCCAGAGGTCTTTTGCTCAAATTTTTTATATCATTCCTCGTTTCCAAAATATCGAGCGCCAAAATTAAAAATTCTGAAAAATAATGTTTTTTTTTCTACTCTTTCGGCCATAACTTTTTTGTTTTTGACTTTCTCGAATAACTCTTTTAACACTTTACAGTCCTTGTAAATACGCGTCTTTTGAGTCTTTTTTGAATATCATATCTTCACAACTCTCCGAGATATAAGGGGATCGCACTTTTTCGTGAAATTGCAGCCTATACTGCGAACGAAAAGACATTTCCAATGTCAAAAGTACCACGCTAGACATAAATAGGTCTTTTTTTATTGCGCAAAGAATGTGTCCACCCAGAAAAGAAAAAAACGGTCGTGAATCTTACTAAGAAATCCTATACTATTCGAAACTTTACCTTCACGCATTCTGAATTACAATCTACCTCCCAACAAACAGAGATCAAAATCAATTGATTACCATGAACCTGTATCCTAAACCTGTTAATCACAAACCAATTTCCAGATTAATTTCATTACTATAACATCTGCATTGTAATCTATGTTCTATCTCGAATCAATCGAGATCGAATTCAATTGATGGTCTGCTACATTATCTTACTACTGTGTCTGACCAATCACAAGTAGACAATTTGATCAGAATGTCTATCAGAATGCCTTTGTATCTAATCGAGATCGCTATGCGACTTCAATTTAGCATTGTATAATGTACACACGGCGACACATTAAGCTATACAAAACCAACTGGCCGCGCGTGGGTTGAGTAACGTAAAACGTCGTGCGGCCAGGAGCCCGTTTGCGCTAAGTTAAAACATCGAAGTTCTATTCTTATCCAATTTCAGTTCTAATCACATTGCAATCCAATTACTATTCAATTGTGCTGAATTCCGCATCGCGCTAAACTTTATGTAACTGACAGCCAATAACGTCTGAGCGATTTGTCAAAACGGCTCTAACGGCTGTCAAGAGCAGTACCGTGATTAGCGCAATACCAAATGTGTCAAAAGTTATGGTTCGTACGTAGTCCAATAACAGTTCAATCACCGAATATTTACCCAGCTTTTGTTGATTTTGTATAGCTTGATGTGTCGCCGTGCGTACATGCTCACTTTTTTAAATGTGTTAAAGTCAATACTATAATTCTAAATATAAATAAAACCGGTCAAGTGCGAGTTGGACTACTCGAGGGTTCTGTACCACAGCACTAGACCACCACACAAAATATTAACTTACAAAAAAGTTTTGTATTCTCCGGGCCCTTTAGCGCGAGTCCAAATCACACTTGGCCGATTTTTATTATTTTTGTTATACTGTAGAGTTTGCTTTATAATAATAAAAAATAATATAACGAATTAAACATCAACAATGTTGTATTGTAGTAAATAAATAATTGTATAGCCAAAAAAAATTAATAATTGCCTAAAAGCGTTATTAAAATTAAAACTAACAATCTTAACACGTTCCGGGGCAGTAAACGAGACACAATAGAACTTTTATTGTTATCACGTCTATAGCCGGTCACTGTCCCGGAACGTGTTAAGACTTGCTCAATAATCAATTAAACATTAATCACACCAAGTTTCACGCTTTTATGTATTACCATTTTTACGATAGATCGAGGAGAAGAGCTGGAGCGGTCTTTGTGGTGATCCACGAAGGACCTATGTCCAGCAGTGGACGTCTATTGTCTGCAACACAGAAAATTATAAGAGGGGTTAGAAATGCAAAGTAGCGCTTTGCTTCGGAGCCGGCTGTCGCCACTGTCTTCCCGCTCTCGCTGCTACAATTACTCATGCCCTCTCGCTCGCACCAAGCCGCGCGCCTTATGGTGTTATGTACGTTCCACGCCTACTTTACACTTCTTACCCCTCTTATAATGTTCTGTGACCTGCAATGATGATGATGAATTTAAGAAAGCAGAATTATAATAAATGAATAGTTGCCTCAGTTATTACTGTACCGGTGGGTTTTCAGTTTCAGCAAAATCAGTAAATTATTCCGAAAAAGAAACTGCAATAACGTCATCATCACCAGCTAACGATTTAAGCACAATCTTCACCTTTATGGTAAAGATGAAGATTGTGCATTTGTTTTTAAAAAAGATTTCATGTTAAAACATAAAGGTGCTAACACACTAACGTCTACAGGAGCGCGGAGGCTGGTCCCAGTGGAGCGAGTGGTCGCTGTGTTCGCGAACATGTGACGGTGGCGTGTCGCGACAACTCAGGACATGTTCGTCCCCGGCCGGGTGTCGTGGCGAGCCTGTCCGCTACAAGATATGTAACATGCAGGTGAGTGGTTACTCATTTAGTTTCTCAAAATGTTCCCCGATACAAGAATCTTTCCCAGAATGTCCCTTTCCTTGAATATCCTTTTCCTAGAATGTCCCTTCCCCTAATGTCACTTCCTCAAATAATCTCTTGGCCAAATCCCGCCTATCCCGAAATGAACCTATAAGACTTCATTTCACTGTTTATTTCGGACATTCCTATTCAAAATCATTTCAGGAAAGGGTATTTTTTAAACTTCATCTTTCGTGTAAAAGTTGGTTAACATGAGCCATACATATCGCATGACAATAAAATTATCAGTGCTAGCCTTTGATGAAATTAAAATATTAATTTAATCAAAGGTGCTTTTAATTTAATCAGAAGGTGCTTATACTTTAATCAAAGCTGCTAGCAGACCACAAGACTTCGTATATGTATTCAACACGAGCACAGAATAAATGATAAAATAATCAGACGTAGTTAACCGCAAGACTTAGTATATTGCCCAAACTGTCCCATTCCCTAGAATGTCCCATTCCCAAAAATTTTCCCTTTCTTCTTCCCTTTCATCTTCAGAATTTATGCAGTTATCCATACGATGTTTTCCTTCGCCGTTTTTACGCATGTATGGAGTTAAAGTATCGATACCCGTATAATAAGCTGATATCGTTTCTTCCCTTACCTATTCCAATTCCAATAGCTAACCGACCCCTAACAAGAATGTGCCACAATTTCTAATTAACTTACGTCTTTAATGTAACGAGTTAAGATCTTACTAAGTAGCTATCTACATTTAATTATACGAAACCACTTCCCACGTTCGGCGTCCGGGGTCCGGGGTCCGGAGTCTGTAGTCCGGACTTAGTTTCCGGAGTTTCGCATTTATTCAATAAACTCAAGACAAGACTTGTCGGTGAACTCGTGGCACGTGCAGTTAAAGACAAAGTGAAGTGTGCAGTTGGGTGGATAATGAAATAGTTTGAAAACTTTAATTGTTATGCATATTATAGTTGGATATTAAGAGGATAGGCGGGCTGAAACGCTAATTTGGAGAATAAAGTAAAGTAAGAGTGAATAGAAGCCTATTAGGGGTATATGGGTTAGCTCGCTACATCTTCGACCCCATCATTGTCCTGAGGACTGAATTGAGGTCAAGAGCAAACCCATTTTTAATTTAAAAAAAAATCAAATTAAAGATTGAAAAATTTCTCTCGGGCGGGACTTGAACCCGCACTTTTCCAAACCGGGGAACTGCGTTATCCGATTTCGCCACCGAGCCCACTACCCAGAGAACGAAATTTTCAATCTGTTGCGTCTTAAGGGGACGTGAGCGCCATCTACTGGTAGTTATTATAAACTAACCAACCCGCAAGTCCAGCATTACAACTGGAATTCATACGATATAGATGACACACCCTGTTCCAATTTCGAATATTATTGATTTTTAAACATGTGACAGCCATGTTGTGCTATTTCGAATCAAATTAATTTGATTAAAAAAAAAGTTCACTTTTCTGACTGTATACGTATTTGTCAGATCCGCCTCACCTATACACCCCGCTGACTAGAGCGCGAAAGAGACAACTGCAGCTCGGAATGATTTTATATACAAAAGATCGACGAAATCAACATTTCGTATTCCCCTGTTTCCTCCTCCAAAACTAAACCGATTTTAATAATTCTTTCAAAAATGATATGAGAAATACTTTGGCTATATCTGTATGTTTTGCTTTTATTGTTTCTTATATTTGTCAAATTTGTTTACTGGATGTCTGAAAACGGGCTGTAAAATTGGTAATTTTTAAGGTCCCTAGTTCTTACAGTAATTAATTAATGCAAAAAAGTAAATAATAGACACATGGCATAGATTGTATGGGAAAAAAATATTTACTCTAGTGTCCAATAGCCAGGGAAAAAACAGGGGAATAAATTTGTATGGACTAAACCGTACTGGTCTAACCTCTTAAGGTAGGGGAATGTGTATATTCTGAATACGATATTAGATGTCTGATTCGCCTAGGGGAATATTATTATGGTCATGCCATGGATGCTCTTTGAAGTGCGATGATAATCCATACGGAAGAGATTTAGCGACTTAATCATGAGGCGACTCTTCGATCCCTGGTCTGTACCACTAAGTTCTATGGCATTTATGTACTGTTCTATTTGGCATTATCATTGGCTCGGCGGTGAAGGAAAAAACATCGTGAGGAAAGCTGTATACCCGAGAATAAAAAGAAAATACCCTGAGTTCAGAGGTATTGTGTTAGCGAGCATGGTGCGAAAACAAAATATCTATTCAGCAATAGTCGCATTGTTGTAAGTCATGGCTTGCAAAATGTCCTCCCAATTAGTAGATGCTCTCCTCTTTGTTTACCGATGCGACGACCTCAGACATATAGCTCAGATCAGCTTGGAATAAGGAAGACCAAATCGACGTATGACGAATCGGCAATGATCGAAAATCTATTAAACTATTATTGTTATTATTGTTATTCTAGTGGTACTTCCCTCGGAGTATATGTACACAACCAAACTTGTTTGTGTATAGGTGCCCTGGGGAGGTATCATTATCATACTAACAACAGAAAACAACACTTTTATTTTTAATGTCCTTTTGTCTCGTATTACCAATATCTACTTCTGTTTGTGTACAAATGTAAAAGACAAATAAACGATATTTAATTTAATTTAATTTAATTTTCGTGTCAATGGAACTGTTATATTTACGGTGGTGTTTTTATATTTAATTGGCGACTATTTGTCGTTCAAATCAGCAGTAGAAAATATCAAAATTACTATGGAGATTATCATGATATTGAATTTCACGACTCAAAAATTGCACTTCAGGTATTTGGTGAGACTCATAGCGTCTGATGCAGCTTTATTTAAATAGTGCTATTATATGAATTATAATTATGGTAGACTTGACCGGGGATCCAAGGGCTGGCGCTTTCCTCGCTCAACGGATCAGTTTAGCCATTCAGCGAGGAAACGCTGCCAGCATCTTGGCTACCCTCCCGCGCGGTCCAAACCTGTACCATATTTTAGGTTAAGTTAGTTTGATGTTCTTAATATTTTTATTTATTTTTAATGTACGTACTTACCTGTATTAGATCTAGAAATAAATATTTTAACGGGTTCTTACCGCGTTTTGGTATATTTGAGTTCCCGATATTTCGGCAGTGTTACAACTGCCATGATCACGGGATGACTGTCATCCCGTGATCACGGGATAACTGTCATCCCGTGATCATGACAGTTATTCCGTTTTTATGGTTGTCTGGAAGAAATCGCTTTTTAGCGATAAGACCGCCTTATTTGTACCATATTCAGTTTATGTTTCCTATTGTGCATTGTATTTTCTTTTGATGTAAATAAAGTATATTTCATTCATTCATTCATTCATTCATATTATAATTATTAAAGGTTGATGTCGTTTTATAATATCAGGAACTGAAGGCAAATACAAAAGTGTGTAAAAGAGATAGAATTAGCGAATACTCCACCGACAGCACCGTAGCCCATAAATAAGATAATGATGATGACTAAAATAATGTGAATGCCTTACATTGTCCGACAGTTTACAGTCGAAACCAATTATCTAGGAGACGGCAGGGACTGCAACAGTTAGATTGCGACTGGTAATGTTACAAACATACCTACATTACCTACTCACTTTGTATGCTCTAAGTCTAAAATAATGATGTAGGTTTCAAACAGTATTCATTATAAACATACTAAAGCCATGTTGTGCTATTTCAGATCAAATCCCTTAAGGTAGTTGCAGAGGGGTCAATTTTATACAAAACTTTGACGCACAATACGCGCAGACGGTATTAGTATAAGTAACTTTGTGTATATGGAAAAATTGTTTAGAAAATCTAGTTGCCGCGTCACTAATAACATTTGCAATTTATAAAATAACGAGCGTTAACCCGCAACTTCGTCCGCACAGATTATATACCAGATTTTAAGTCAGATCATAAGCTATCAAACAAAAAAAGTTTCATTAAAATCGGTTCAGTAGTTCTTGCGTGATACTCGTTCAAACAAACAAACAAACAGACAGACAAAAAATCCAAAAATTGGTGAAATGGAATCAGGGACACCTAAAAACCATATCGTAACTTTTTTTTTGTTAATATCTTCAATGTACAGACACACTTCTGTTACAGTTTTATAATAGTACGAGCGTTAACCCGCGTCTTCGTCCGCACAGATTATATACCAGATTTTAAGTCAGATCATAAGCTATCAAACAAAAAAAGTTTCATCAAAATCGGTTTAGTAGTTTTTGCGTGATACTCGTTCAAACAAACAAACAAACAAACACACAAACACACAAACAAACAGACAGACAAAAAATCCAAAAATTGGTGAAATGGAATCAGGGACATCTAAAAACCATATCGTAACTTTTTTTTTGTTAATATCCTCAATGTACAGACAAACTTCTGTTACAGCTTTATAATAGTATAGATAGATTACGAAGATATAAAGCTTTGAAATTTATCATACTTTTTTTTTTATCAAAATAATATTTCGTAATTAATCAACTGGTTTTATGTCAAGCTGTAGAGTCCTAAATATTAATTTTATTGCAATGAAATGTAGTTTTAAACCTTGTTTTTTTCTTATTGTGTACATTGTTTAAAACTTGTCTAATCTGTGTTTTTAAACACGTTATAAAAAAATTCGGTTTTAATTCAAACTGTTTTAAACACGTGTTTTAAAATAACTTGTTTTAATTATGCCAACCCTGCCCGTCCGAGACTTAATTTTTCAATCTTTTGGCAAATTTTTGTCAGAATTATACGTTGTATTTGATTATTGATCAATGTGTTTGGTATGATTAATGTTAGCTTGTTGGAAAATGAGCCCATTTTGGGGGAGGCCCATGTCCAGCAGTGGACGTCTATCGGCTGATACGATGATGATGACGATGGAACATCCGTTTTTTTTCGCGATTTCGATATTGATCCCATAGTGAAAGTTGTTCAGTTTGATGGTTTTAATAACGTTTGGATGTTTGTTTGATGGTATTAATAAATTTAAGGAGGTGACCCTTAAATGTTTATTTGTATTTTTGTAACACTCTGTATATGCTGATGGCCAGTACGGCTTGTGAGCTTGTAGTTTTCGTAAAAAAAAGACTTGGTCCAGTTTGCCACCCTCCTTTGTCAAAGGAATTTATTTATTTTATTTATTTATTTGTAAGACAACATAAATACAAGACACAATATACACTTTAAAATAGGCTCAAGTAAGCGTCTCCAATATTATGCAGGTGTTGCAGTAACAACCCAAAAAGACCGAGGCCTATATCAGGGTTAGCTACAGTTCACATTGGTGAAAAATTCCAAGAGCGACCGGTACCGTGGTTATACAAAATAGAATTAAAAAATCAAATTAAGTAGATATAAACCAATACATGCATCAGACATGCATAGTTTTAGAAAACTTTCAAAAAATGAACTAATGGAAAGAGAAAAAAAATTAAAATATGAAAATACACACTGTACCAAAAAAAAAAAGAAGATGTTTTTTTTTTAAATTAACAAAAGATTTTACAAATATTGTACCTAAACGTAATATATTATTATAATTCTTCTACTTATAAGTTATATTATTTTTAGTATAATATGTATATTATATATAAGGTCTAACAAAACTAGATGAAACTATTTTAAGGGGATGATCAGACCATCAAACTGAACAACTTTCTCTATGAGACCAATACGGAAATAACGAAAAAAAAAATCAGCTGTTCCATACAAACGTACTCGACCTAAATGGTCAGTTCATGGCTAACCAGAATATCAAACTTTGTCTTCAGTAAAAGTGTCTCAGTTTTTGAGAAATTGACAGTTCTGTGAAATTCGTGAAAATCTCCACCCCAGTCACCGTTTCGAGTGCCAGTGCCACAAATGTTGCCATCTTGCGATTCCGTCCCCTGTCCAATATTACAGACAGACCAGCCCATCACACGAACCCAAAGATTCGAAATTGACCATGATGAATTGCATTAAAGAGTGTGACAATATAAATTAAGACTGACATTATAGATTTACGAATATTCGGTACCTACAAATGTGAATTTCGTGTCCATTGATTGATTGGGCGTATCAATTTTCATTTACGTTATATTTGAAGGGTATTTATGAATAATACATTTTTGTATCTGATGAAGAATTCATTTGAAGAAATAAAACTCTTTACTCGAGCAGTTTTTTTTTAACCAGGTTTTCTAACAGGGGGTCTAACCGGACATTCGAACTTCGCAATTGCGTGAACGTTTTCGTTCCAATGTCAACTCTATTACATTGAAGTTCCGACCGAAAGTGTCGCGATATATCGAAAATCGAAAGTCCGGGTACAGGGCCAGTAATGGAAAGCTTTTTAAATGTTTCATATCTCTCTCTCCCTCTCTTTCTTTTAAAAGCCGTGACAGCAACGCAATTTTAGTTCTTCTACCACGATCTCTGGTTTTTAAGACATCTGTTACCCAAAGGATGCCAACGGGACGCTATTCATAAGCCTACACTGTCCGTCCGTCCGTCCGTCCATGGCATGTATCTTTAGAATCGTGGTAGGTAGCGAGTTGAAATTTTGTAAAATATATGTAATGGTTGTAGATTAGCTAACAAATAGGGGATCGGACAATTTGTCAAATTAGCAACTTTTAATCGAACGTCAAAACGCGATCGATGTATGAAAAATTGTACTAAATACCCACAAGAGACGTCATCAACATTTCATTACTTTTTATAGTTCATCATGTTATTAAAAATATTATTCTAGCTAAAAAAAAACTAAAAATGTGAGTAAAGCGTCATTTTGAAATGTTTTTTCTACTAAGAAGTTAAAACTAAAATATATTTTATGCAGTCCGCTCCCCTATTATAAAAAATAACAAAAAATTAAAAATAAGGGGGATCCCCCATAAAAGAAGAATAATTTTTCAAGGTTTTTTTTTTGCTGTATTTTATAAACGGAAATACAAACAAGCAACCAACTTGTAATAGTGCATACTCTAAGATAAAAACAAATAATAATAAAAACCGGTCAAGTGTGTTTCGGGTTTCTACTAAGGATCCCAGAGAAAACAAAACATTTTGGAAACATTGTATGGTGGTACAGAAGCCTATTTGCGCGAACATAAAATTTTAATATTTTTTAATTTTTTTTTCTATCTTCTTTTTTTTTCTTTTTTTTCCTTATTGTTGATGAGGTGAAAAAAGGTCAGAATTCCTACCCCTAATGAGACTCAACTCTACTTACGTTTCCCGCCAACTTTTATTCCTACAATTTTACAAGACGAATAACAAGGGTATTCCATCGTGAAACAAAACAGAGCCCAATCAGATTTAAAAGCGTTGGCAGTCAATAAAATGTGCAAATACCATTTCTTATTGTCTCTCCTCTCACGATCTCCGCTCGCTGGCAAAACGTGTTAACTTAAAAATAAAAGAAAATTTTAGTATATTTTTTTCAGAATAGCTGTAAATTGAGTTTGTATGAATTGTCAGTGAGATTTATGGAGAAAGATGTTTTATGTTCTTTGTGTTTTTTTAACTTTGACACATTATGTAATTAATCTTTTGTAATATTAAGTAGGTTTTCTTTATTTTATACTAGTTTTTGCTCGCCCTTGTGGATTTTGAAAAAAATATTAGGGGTGCTCAGAAACTTTGCTTTTAACCAAATATGGTTTAATAAACGTGCAGTTCAAAGGGAAACCTTTACCTGTACAAATAAGCTTTCAGGATATACTGAACGATATAACAAGCAGTGATAGGAAGATAGCATTTTGCCCATTAAAATACCCTAAGTATAAGAAACTTCCCTTAGTCACCTCGAACGACACCGACAGGAATAATGCCCAACTAACAATTTGGTCTTATAGGTGTCGTATAGTCAAACATCAGACGCATAAAGCACCAATATATGACGAAATTACCGTAATATAACTTTTATAAGTCAAAATAGTCGTATATTTGGGCCTAATACGACCAAATTGTTTGCTGGGTGGCAATGGCGGCCAAATAGGAAAATATTAATCAGTTTTTTTTCCCACAAAAACTGAATTTTTTGCGTTACACCGTTCCTTTTCCCCACCTTCCCCCTTATTGCAAAGTAGTCCCCCCTCGTTCCAAAGAACTCAGGATAGCGATTAAACTCATAAGTGGATTGGACGGTATCCATTCTGAATACGAATGCAAACATCTTAGTACTGATTGCTGTTGAAGTGGCCTCGATGCTCTTTGTCTGTAAGGCGTATTAATATCTGAGATATTGGCTCGATATATCATCATCATCCTGATATACGTTCCACTCCAGGGCACAGGCCTACCCTTAAGGAAGGTATGGGCAAACCACGCGTGGCGAATGCGGATTTAGTAGAGATTTAGTATGCCGGTTCTGGGCTGAGTCTAAGAATACAATTATAGATCTTTTTGAAAAGGAATACTCTCCTAGGGTTGTTATGTGACTAAGCCCTAAACTGATTTTCTTAGTTATGTCCAGAACTCTGAAGCTGCTTCTCACGACAAAAGTCAAAGTCACCAGTTAGAAAGTATCACCAAAGTATCACTCTTTAGTACAAATACACGTTTTACTTCAATAACTAACCAGCCCAATCTTCTTCCAGCCCTGCCGTGCCAACTCCTCACTGCTAGAAGAAGACATATGGCGAGAACAACAATGCAGTGCTCACGACAGCACCCCGTATGGTGGAGAGCTATTCCACTGGCGAGCACACAGAGATGACGATGAACCATGCGCTCTGACATGCAGGGGAACCCCTCAGCATTCTGGGCAGAGACCTGAACCGGTGAGATGAGCTTTAAGACACTAGTTTGTAAGAATTAAATTCAAATAGTAGTCTTTTTTATATCTGCCTTTTATGGACAGAGAACTGAACAGGTAAATTAAACTTTGGACATTTGTTAGACAGGCTTTAAAATATTGGAAGCTCTCTTATTAATCATGATGATAGTTCCACCAAAAAGAGATGCCTAAATATTCTGAACAGAGACCTGAACCGATTAGTTGAATCTAGACTCTATTTCGTGAGGATTAAAACCGAATAAACAAAGCAATGAATAAGCAAATAAATAACTTAATTTCATTTCAATAGCAGTTTAAAGTTTTCAAGAGTCATTTTAAAAACATCTTTTGTTAACAAAGACTGTCTCACCACAAATAGATGCCTAAACAATTTGCAGAGACCGGAACTGGTAAATCGAACTTAAGACACTGGTTCTCAAAAATCAGAATCGTATCATTCTCATAATTACGAACGAATATCAGGAAGCTTTCTACAATACAACCTTCTTCTTCTTATCGTGTGGGCAGCAAAATCCCTGGTATCAGAATTTTTTCAGACCGACTACCACCAGAGATATTAGCCGGGAACAACGGCTTAACGTGCCATCCAAAGCTTGGAATCATCTTTCTTTTTTAGACAATCAGGTGATTCAGCCTGCTATGTCCTAACCAACTGGGGAAAAAACGTACAAAGTGACATAATCACTTTGCTGTCTCCCGTGAGAATCGAGCCCACGACCAAAAGATCCAAGTATGCTCTTAACCCATTAGACCACGGAGGTAGTGATACAAACTAATACATCTTCTTGTTACAGACGGTATCTCTGGATGATGAGGACCGGGTGGTGGTGGTGGTCCTCGCTGCCAGGGTGTCTGATGGGACGAGGTGCCGTACGGGAAGCTTGGATATGTGCATAGATGGAAGATGTCAGGTTCGTGCCTTTGTTATTATGTTTGTAACTTATTTACTATCTTTGACGATCGGTGTTGACATCCAATGACTCATGCACGAGAAAGATTTACGTGAGCGGAAGAGTCGAGTAGAGAGGGGGAAAAAGGATAACGAAACATTAAAAAAAATGTGATTGTCGCTTTTTCGTAATATTTTGGTTAACAGTTGCATTACTTTAAGTGGTGATTTTACCCATAATACTGAACAACTTTTCCTAAGAAACCTGTCCCTGTCCCCCAAAACTAACCACAAGTTTTGTTTTATTATATTGGACTATTAATTGTCATAACTATGCCATAATTTAGACCTTAGGTTTAGGAAAAAAAGCAGGTGGTTGAGAAAGCTTGTGCAGTCTCGGTCTCTAAGAAAAACGCGTATGACGAACAGACGGACGGACACTAAGTGTTCCGTTTTACCAATTTTTGCGGAACAATTTATAAAGATCTTTTTCCAAAAGAGCAAGAATCTCTTTTTAAATTTATCTTTTTTTTTTCTCTTATTCAAGAGCGTTACACCCTAACTGACGGAAGTGCATGAAATAATGCATTATTTAAGGTTGTTAAGGCGAAAGAAGTGTCAGAATTGGAGCCGTAGTCTCTGCCTATGGGATAATGGTGTGGAAATATGAACGTATGCAATTATATTCACCCAGAAACAGCTTCAATCAAAACAAACGTCATTCGAAACAGATATTCCTGAAATATCTTATAAAATATTCAAAAGCTTTACACAGAGTAATGTGTAAAAGCTTCAGAGAGTGGCATGTTTACTCTATGTAATAAAGATAGCGTTTTGTTTTAGAGGGGCCGTTTGGAATTTTTGAAGCGAAAATCTTGCGGTAACACTGAAGCATAGAGATCTAAGGTGCGTTCTCATCTGTACAAATTGGTTTCCACCAACCAATTATATTTTTATTAAGGGACCATAGGTTCAGGTAAATATTTTCTATGAGAGACACGATTGCCCAGCTCTCCGAAAAGTGCGTGTGTGTGCCGTGTTGTCGATTAAAAAGAATTAATAAAAGTACTTTTTATAGATTTTTTTTTATAATTTCACTAGATAATATAATAATGGTCAATTTGTGAGTAAAATACCAGTAATTATTAAACGGTTTCGAGCTATTCTAGTTTGAGAAAAAAAATGATAAAAATGTGTTATTTTCTTCACTTTTCGAAAAGAAATTCTGTCGTGTGAGATAATTTCAATCGTGTATTCAATTTATGATTTCACTAGATAAACTAACTAACTGCTGATTTGACTTGCAAAAATCGCACACCTGAAGAATGATTTTTGAAAGTCAAATCAGCAGTAGAAAGATGCATATCTCCATAGTAATTTTGATATTTTCAAACTGCTGAGCTCAGCGAATGAGATTCAAAAATCGCACTCCTGGTCTTACGACAAGTAACTTGTTTTGGACATTCTGTGTGAACAAACCCCTTAAAAGAATAATTTCAGACAGGTCTAAGTCTGTTTTCAGTAAAGCTATTTTTAGTGTTATCTTACTATTACCAACAACCACACAACATACCAACATTTTCACTAATAATTCAATTGTAAAATGTACGTTGAGGGCAACGTACATTTTACAATAGAATTATTAGTGAAAATGTTGGTATTTAGACGTCTTGTAATAATTTCACGACCGTATTATTTAGAGGGCGCTCAGAAACACCACATGACATTTGAAAAAAAAATTCAGGGTGTTAGGGTAAACAGTTGCATTACTTTAAGGTGGTTTCAGTCCATACAAACGTTTGACGCACAATACGCGTAGACGGAATTGATAAAAGTAATATTTCATTATGTGGAAAAATAGTTTAGAAAATCTAGATGCCGCGTAACGAATAACATTTGCAATTTATAATTTAATTACGAAGATAAAAAGCTTTTAAAATTTTGTATGAAAAACTTCAAAGCTTTATAATATCTTCGTAATTATTTTATAAATTGCAAATGTTATTCGTTACGCGGCATCTAGATATTCCAAACTATTTTTTCATAACATTTGCAATTTATAATATAATTACGAAGATATAAAGCTTTGCAATTTTTCATACAAAATTTTAAAAGCTTTATATCTTCGTAATTAATCGCAAATGTTATTTGTGACGCGGCATCTAGATTTTCTTAACAATTTTTCCATACATAAAATATTACTTTTATTAATTCCGTCTACGCGTATTGTGCGTCAAACTTTTGTATGGACTAAAACCACCTTAACAGTGTTCACATTCATTTGATAAGTACCTAGATGTTACAGTTAAAACTCACTTTTAGTGAAAATGTGTTTTCGCTAGTGAAAAGTAGTTAAATTAAAGATTGAAAAATTTGTCTCGGGCGGGACTTGAACCCGCACTTTTCCAAACCGGGGAACTGCGTTATCCAATTTCGCCACCGAGCCCACTACCCAGAGAACGAAATTTTCAATCTGTTGCGTCTTAAGGGGACGTGAGTGCCATCTACTGGTTATTACAAACTAATCAACCGAAATAGCACAACATGGCTGTAACATGTTTAAAAATCAATAATATTTGAAATTGAAAAGTAGTTTTTACTAAGCGCTTCAGAATACACTGGTAATAAAAAATAATATCAGTTTAGCTTTAATTAAGGAAACGTGCTATAAATTGTAACAATGGCACTTTATCATATAATTCGTATTCGCCTACAGAAGCCAAAACATCAGTGTATTTCCATCGGGGCCATACCATCCTAAAATCACAACGACTATAAAATAGCTCTAACGCAAAACTACGAATTCCATGAATTTACTCAGTATGTACGCGTATACCGCAAATTTGTGCCTTTGTATGGTTATAGCTGTATATCTAGTAAGTCAATCTATACTATTATAAAACTGTAACAGGAAGTTTGTCTGTACATTGAAGATATTAAGAAAAAAAAAGTTACGATATGGTATTTAGGTGTCCCTGATTCCATTTCACCAATTTTTGGATTTTTTGTCTGTCTGTTTGTTTGTGTGTTTGTTTGTTTGAACGAGTATCACGCAAAAACTACTGAACCGATTTTGATGAAACTTTTTTGTTTGATAGCTTATTATCTGACTTAAAATCTGGTATATAATTTGTGCGGACGAAGTCGCGGGTTAACGCTCGTACTATTTTAAAACTGTAACAGGAAGATTGTCTGTACATTGAAGATATTAACAAAAAAAAAGTTACGATATGGTTTTTAGGTGTCCCTGATTCCATTTCACCAATTTTTGGATTTTTTGTCTGTCTGTTTGTTTGTGTGTTTGTTTGTTTGTTTGTTTGAACGAGTATCACGCAAAACTACTGAACCGATTTTGATAAAACTTTTTTTGTTTGATAGCTTATTGTCTGACTTAAAATCTGGTATATAATTTCTGCGGACGAAGTCTCGGGTTAACGCTCGTACTATTATAAAACTGTAACAGGAAGTTTGTCTGTACATTGAAGATATTAACAAAAAAAAAAGTTACGATATGGTTTTTAGGTGTCCCTGATTCCATTTCACCAATTTTTGGATTTTTTGTCTGTCTGTTTGTTTGTGTGTTTGTTTGTTTGTTTGAACGAGTATCACGCAAAAACTACTGAACCGATTTTGATGAAACTTTTTTTGTTTGATAGCTTATTATCTGACTTAAAATCTGGTATATAATTTGTGCGGACGAAGTCGCGGGTTAACGCTCGTATCGTATAAAATCAATGTCTGGGTTTAGATTCACTGTATAATAGGTAAGGATAACAGAGTGCACGCAAATCACTCGGACACTTTAGCCCAGATATTTGACGGTTTGAGCCGGGACTTATTAATTATATAATTTTTATTCTGTATAGTATTTAAGAGCCAATAATTCACATTCTTAAGGTGGTTGCAGAGGGGTCAAATTTTTACAAAACTTTGACGCACAATTACGAAGATATAAAGCGTTTAAAATTTTGTATGAAAAATTTAAAAGCTGTATATCTTCATAACTATTTTATAAATTGCAAATGTTATTTTTGACGCGGCAACTAAATTTTCTAAATAATACTTCCATATATACAAAGTTATTTATAATTATTCCATTTACGCGCGTTGTGCGTCAAAGTTTTGTATGGACTGAAACCACCGGCTTTACCATTATACAGCATACTTCAAACAAGATGTTAATATTATTGTCTTAGAAGGCTTTGAAAAATACATTAGTATTTTCTATTAAATATCTCATTTTTTTTAATATTTAAATAAAATGAGTGCATTGGTATTAATATTATTAATTTAAAAGCCTTCTGGAAGATACAATTTTGATTTCTATGTTGCGTAGCGATTTTTTTTAAACGGGGTTTATTCAGATAGTCTTTTTGTCACTAAATGGTGCTGGTTACAGTTTAAAAGTCAAATTCATAATTACTCCTCACCCCTCCACAAAACTCCGTAAAATGACTGGGCTATGTAGACGCTGTAGTTGAAATCTGGTTTCAATGCCATCTGTCCCCATTCCCAGCTGCCCCCGGCCCAACTGACCCTGATTTTAGTGCCCCACTATAAATGTAATTAAATACCATATCACAAAAAAAATCCCAGCTGCACCCGACTTCAGATGTTTTAATAATAAACTGGTACACTGAAGAAGAAAAATGCTAAGGTAGTTTTATTAATCACAGATCTTGTTATCACAATAACAACTTACATAAATCAAATAAACTATTGGTGTTAATAACAAGTTTCAAGTTTTATTTACACCAATAGCTAAAAAAGTTTCAATTGTAAAAGAATACACTGCCAAAATACGAGAACCATAAATACATTTGTATAAATATTTTTATGAGTAATCTACAGGGTGATGTTGATATCATTAGCATCCTTTTAAACTAAGAGTCTATCCATCAAACTGAACAACTTTTACTATGGAAGCAAACCGATCGGAGCAAATAAAAAATTCAATGAATTCTTTATAATGACACCAAAATACAGAAGGATACTCAAAATCTAGTCTAGTTTGTCTATAGCAGCAGAGCATCACAATCGAAATGCTATCCTTTTTTTAAATACTTTAAACAGAAGTATTATCGCGACTTAGATTCTATGGGTGTTTTGTCCAATGTCACATTCGCAAAATGACACTTTCTTTTTCCGTAAAATGTCACATTACGGACGTTACATTCGCAAAATGTCACACTGTGTATGTGTGAGTTTTGTTAAGCCGATACGATTCCAATTATCATCACTATCATCATCAGCCTATAAGTCCCACTGTAGGGTACAGGCAAACTATCAAAGTAGGTCGGATGGGGTTGTAACAAAACACCCTAAAAAAGTAATATTTAAGGGCCTATGTCGAAAAATAATTGAAGCGAAATTTGCGTGTGATAGCTTATATTACTGCCTGATGCGAGAGAAAAAGATGGGGCGGCGCGCGCGCCTGAAACGATGTAAGCGTAAAACAAACTTTATATTACTATACTATACTGACTGCCGTTTTGTATGAAACGGCAAAGTTATTTCGCACATTCTATTTTGGCTCCATAGTGAAAGTTGTTCAGTTTGATGGTTTACCATTCCTATAAATATTACTAGAATGTTTTGGTACACCTTGTAGATGTCAATGGCGGGCTCACTCCCCGTCACACTGGACATAGTTTCGGTGCTACTAGTGAAACGTGGATGATCTTAGGTTTCAGAATATCGCTGACTACCCTCGGGGCTATAGTGAGCATATGTATGCATGCATGTACGCCTCGTAATTGAAAGTTATTTCCACCCCCAATAATATTTTGTTTGTTCATAACTACCTACCTGCAGCAGCAAACTGTTTTAGTTTTAAAGCAGAGCATGGAGGAGGGTATTTATTTAAAAATAAGCTCGTTATCTGCCGGTCTCCGTGTGAACTAGTTCACTCGTGACGTGAATATTTGATGCTGGGGGCTTGAGGGTCTACGTCGAAAGCTGGAGCGATTTATAAATAACTACTACGTAACTAACGATAGGCTGGTCATATCTGCCGAAGAACTGACAACCCATGAGGTTTCAGGGGTCTTGGAGACCACGAACTGGTAGGCGTAGTGTGGGACGCTTTGCGGCCCGCTGACGATCTAAAAATGATAGCGGGGAACGACTGGATGAGGAATGCCGAGGATAGAGTTTTGTGGCGCGCCTTAGGAAAGGCTTTTGTTCAGTAGTGGACGATGATAAGCTGATGATGATGATGATTGCATAGCTTAGGTATTGTGAGAATTTTGTTTTATTTTAATTTTATTTTCCAACAGTTGTTACACTAATAGCATAGCATAGCACGACTATATTCCTTGAGGGGGTAGTCAGAGATATTCTGAAACCTCAGAACATTCACATAAAGGTGACGCAACCTATTTTATTTTAAATTGGTTGCGTCACCTTTATGTGAATGTTCTGTTGACAGTAACGAGTTCGAACAGACCGCTCATCATATTCTTTGGGAGTGTGAGCTCTGGTACGCCGAGCGCCAGACCATGCTTGACTCAATAAAATCGTTTTCTGGTGTCCCTTACTACATGGATCTTGTTGCGACTAGGGATAACTTCCGTGCGTTCAGATGTTTTTGCCATACTTATTACTGGAACCAAAATAGGTCATAGTTTCAGTACAATGTTAGGTTCCTATTGTTTTATTTTGTATTTTTGGTGCTTGTGCGGTCGTGTCTTCAACACTGCCATAAATGATCTCTTGAATTGGCTCTCTAATAGCCATGTTTTTTCCTTCTTATTGCTGTCTCCCGTTTGCAATGGAGGGAAGTCGGATATTTCGTTTTCCTACTCCTCCTATCTTCTTTGATTAATTCATTGCGGGTTCCAAGACAGATTAGAGTCATCCCCCGGGCTCGCTGGACTTCATTGTCCAGTGTTGTGAATGGTCGCCGCTGTTGATCCTGGCTTACAGGAGTTACAGCGGTGGGAATGTGTGGGAATGCCTAAGCCCGTTAAAAAAAAAAAAAAAAAAAAACAGAATATCCACGTTTCACTAGTAGTAGCAGTGTTACACTAATACAATACAACAATATATATCTTCAGAAACATTTAAGCTAAATGTACAACTAATTATAGGGAAATACAGCATGCACTGAAACTAGATTAATGGTACATTTACTTACTATTAATTACAGTCTTTTTAAGAGCTTATTCGTCCCAATCAAGACACACTATTTGTACCTGCCTAGCCAGCATGCCACCCACGACAAAGCGTTTTAACGAGAAAAACGTCATGCGCGCTCTTTCTGGCCTACGTAAAATAATAAAAATGGAGGCACATCTCGATTTTTGTCGTTTTCTCGGGGGTGGCATGCTAGCTAGGCTGGAATGATGATGGATTTTTAGTCGATTTCGACTACAGCAGCTGCTAATAAAAAAAAGCAATCAGGTACGCGGGATATTTTGAAGTGCATAAGTGCACGCGCTAAACACAGATGCATTCTCTCGTCCTTACCCTCCTATGTCTGATGAAACGGGAGACCGATACGATCAGAGGTAAGGTCCATATTCTGGCAAATGAATGTGTTTTTTCTATTTCTAATGAGATGTAGTGGCTTTTACCGGCAGCCACACCTTTGAGCGTCAAAGATGTGTATTACACCAGACACCACATGGCACAAATAAAAGGTCAAAATAGAATAACGAATCAAGGAATTCAAACCTCGTGGTTTCTTATGTTTACTACAATTTCTTACTAAAGTAATGAAGAGCTAAACTAAATTTAATTTCGTGCTCATTGTCTCATTTAAGAGCAACGCTCTTGTCGGTGGAGTATTCGCCAATCCTGTCTGTTAGTATCTTGAGTTCTTGATACGACACGACATCAACATTTTCCTTCACTTGGGCCAGATAACTCTGTCTAGGTCTTGTTTCCCTCTATCTTCCCTTCCAGTATGGTTTTAAAGAAATTATCGTTTCGTATCAAGTGTCCGATCATTTTTCCCCTCCGGTTTTCGTGCCAAGAGGATAAAAATACCTACTTAATTAGCTAATGACTTCAAGCAATCGCTTCATCTTATGCCTCGTGGCACCCTCTCATACTATCACAGTGCAATAATTTAGTTAGTTATGCTCTGCGGACCGGCGACCAGAATTACTGAAGCTTTTTTGCGTGAAAACAATGTTGAAGTACCGTATGTATGAAATTTACATATTTTATCATTATTTATAGTGGACGAGGTGGTCTAGTTGGTGGTCTATCGCATAATCTGGTATTTATAATTCATAATTCATTTATTGCATCATATGGTAAAGTACATAAAGGTGGTATACATAATTTGTTGCATCTCATATGATACCCATTTATGGGCACAGCAAAAACACCCTAGTAAATAATTAAAAATAACATTAGTATCAAAATTTTAATATCAAAAAGTTAATTCATTCATTTATACATTTAAATAATAATAAAATTTATAAAAATTAATTAGCAATTAATGATAACTAAATAATACATTATTGTAATACATTTTTATTTTACACAAATGATGCAATAATAATTTGAAATTAAATATATAAACCATGGCTCGTGAGAGTAAAACAATAGAATTAATAATCTTCAATCAAGAGTAAAAGACTTTAATCATGGAGCGTTGACTCTTTCAATTTATGCCCTCTTCTTCTTCTTATCGTGTAGGCTGAGCCGTGGTGTCAGAGTTTGTTTAGACCGCCTTACAGCCTCTGACGTGGTTTTTATGTTACGACTAGGTAACCACCAGCGATAGTAGCCGGGACCAACGGCTTAACGTGCCATCCGAATCATGGAATCATTTTTCTATTCAGACAATCAGGTGATTCAGCAAATCATTCAGTAATTGTGAATGGGACTTTTGAACTGTAACCGGCACCATATAGTGACAAAAAGACTATCTGAAAAAATATTTTTAAAAAATCACTACGCAACATAGAAATCCTAATTGTACCTCCCAGAAGGTTTTTAACTTAATAATATTAATACCAATCTAAGATGTTTTTATATGTATATGCGTTGCCCACGGTCCAAAATGGCAATAAAAAAGCAAATTAATTTCACATAGCCACGCGCCGTCTAGTGTACGGGCTACACGTCACTATATCGCGCCATTTTAAAGTGCAGTGATGTTAGCGTATGACGCGTCTATATGTAAAATGTCTTTGATGCCAATGCACTCATTTTAAGTAGATTTAAAAATATAAATTATTTTTGAGATATAAAATAAGAAATGAATTTTAAAAAATGAGGTGTCCGATAGAAAACAATAATGTATTTTTCAAAGTTAACAAAAATATTAATACCATGTTTGAAGTATGTAAAGCGTTAAAAATGTGCAAAAAAAAATTTACCATCAGGTTTTTTAGAACGAGATAAAAAATATCAATTATTCATTAGTCCCGGCTCAAACCGTAAAATGACTGGGATATTACGAAGAAAATAAAAACATCATTAACGATTAAAAACATTCATAACCGCCAAGGGATAACTCGAAACCCGTCCGAAACCCGAATTCTTCAATAAAATCCAAATTGTTGACATCTTCGCTGAGATGTACTGAATTTATTTGAAAAGAGGACGGCCTGATTTGAATAACTGGACAAATCGAATAGCGGATGTCGTATTTATTTTAAGTATTGACACGGGATCTTTTCGTCCCTTTTAGGCTGCTCTCACACCGTTATACAGAGATAACATTTGTTTTGATTATTCCAACAAGGTACACAAACCTTTCTCGTGAATTGGTCTAAATATTAGCGAAATCCATACCTAAATTCCTACTGTAGTTTCTGAGATTTTCTTTTACAGTCTGATAGAACAATATACCACGGAGACGAAATATACCAGAGAGAGAATTATAATGTACGAGCGTTAACCCGCGACTTCGTCCGCACAAATTATATACCAGATTTTAAGTCAGATCATAAGCTATCAAACAAAAAAAGTTTCATCAAAATCGGTTCAGTAGTTTTTGCGTGATACTCGTTCAAACAAACAAACAAACACACAAACAAACAAACAAACACACAAACAAACAGACAGACAAAAAATCCAAAAATTAGTGAAATGGAATCAGGGACACCTAAAAACCATATCGTAACTTTTTTTTTGTTAATATCTTCAATGTACAGACAAACTTCCTGTTACAGTTTTATAATAGTACTAGCTTTTGCCCGCGACTTCGTCTGCGTAGACATGTAATTTGTCTAATGTCTCGTCTAAGGTCATGAAGGTCATGGTCCGAACCAAGTCTAGGAATCCTGGCATGTAACATTAGAATGGCGATTAAGGAATGGGCTGATAAAAGACACAGGCTAGAATGCTCTGGCCTCTCGGGTCTGCAACACTGCAGGAAATTCATCAGCAATCTTCTTATTATCGTGTGGGCAAAGCCCTGGTGTCAGAGTATAACAGCAATATAACACCACGAATCCCACAGTTCATACTGAACAACAGCAGGAGCAAAGCTCGTGCCATCGTCGGAGCCCTCACCGGGCACTACGCAACAGGCACGATAAAGCTCACTCTAGATCCCGGTTGCCGAGCGTGTGGAGAGGAGAAGGAAACCATGGAACATTTGTACGGTGCGACTGTGATGTCTTGGTGGGTAAACGTATGTGACTCCTGAGAGATGGTTATTCATTACAGGTTTCTTACCCTGAACGCTATTGCCCCCCTCATTTTCCAAGTTTTTCAAGGATGAAGAAAATAATATGTAGGGTTCAATACAAAAGATACCATTGGGTCGAAGTGCAGCAACACTTCGACTCAATGGTATCTTTGCTTCCCATAATAAGATAAGAAAGTCATGAACTTAAGCTAAATCAAAATCAGAAAGTACCCCAAGTAATTCTGTAGGTATCAGATTTAAAAGTCATTCACTGGATCCATCACTTTAATTTTTCTACTGTTCGTCGTTTATTAGTTTTTTAATATGTCGAGCAGCATAATAATCATCTTACGACCCACTGCGGGTCACAGACCTCCACTCACGTATAAACGTTAGAGGATACTCTACTACGCGGGCTACTGTAAAATGGTGAAGGCAAGAGCTAAAACGATAATATTCTAGGAAGCTAATGGTCAATTTGCTAAAAAAGATTTTCAATTATGTAAGTAGCTACATTACCGACCTGTGGTGTTATATTATAAGGACCCTTTAGATACGTTGGTACCTTTTTATACGTTGTGGTAGAATGATGTTCTATAGTTAAGTTGCACAAGCCCTCAAAAAATCATAATTGAGACCGAAAATCAAACAAAACAAAAATTTGGCAAGAATTACTGCAACAAAATTCGTCCTTTCTGTAAAATAAGGTTATCATTCCGTAGCATTGGCTCAGATTGGACTCAAACAATCAATATACTTACAACGATGTATTACAACGATAATATAATCAACTAAATTTGTAAGCTTCTGCTATAGCTAGGTTTTTAAATTAATAATTGTAGCACACATGCTTTAAAAAAACTCCCAACGCCATCTATTAAGATGAAAACAATGCTACGATTAAATTTTTGAACACTTGATTTTTAATATTTGACGGCCCGGTTGGTGTAATGGTTACCTCGCCGGACTGCCAAACCAGGGTCCTAGGTTCGAAACCCGGTTCGGTCATGGATGTTATAAATGTTTGTGCCGTTGTTGTATGGTTTCTATAATAAAAAGCCTATAGTGCTTGCTTGGAATCATAACAATGTTCCTGTAAGCGTTATATATTTATTTAATTATTTTTCTAATTCAGCCGGTAAGTAACTATACAATCAAATCTGTAAGACCGAATACTGAGATGTCTTGAGCGTGAATTGAGTATGGTACTTGCTTAAAAAAAAACACGCAACGCCATCTATTAAGATGAAAACAATACTACGATAAAATTATGAACACTAACTTTAGAAAAGGTTAAAAGAAAGAGGATTTTTAGTATTTGCCGACCCGGTTGGTATAATGGTTACCACGCCAGACTGCCAAACCAGAGTCCTGGGTTCGAGTCCCGGTTCGGTCTTGGATGTTATATGTTTATGCCGTTGTTGTATGGTTTCCACAATAAAAAGCCTATAATGCTTGCTTGGGATAATTAAAATAATGTTTGTGCCTGTGAGCGTTATTTATTTATTTGTTTAATTATTTTTCTCGCGTTCTCCGCTGGAGAATACGCTTGCCCAGTGTGGGGCCGATCTGCCCACGCCAAGCTGGTGGATACCGGCACTAAACAAAACGTGTCGGATTATAACTGGTTGCTTGAAACCGACTCCAGTACAGTTGCTTTACCCACTGGCTGGCATAGCGCCCCCAGATGTAAGTAGGGCTGTGGTAGGTTCCTCAGAGAGAGCCCAAATGGTGGACGACACACGACATCCCATGCATGGCTTTATTCCTGCGCCGCAAAGGCTGCCAAGCCGACGCGCTTTATGAAGTGTGTCGACCCCCTGAATACTGGCCCAGCGCAAGCATGGTGTACTCTATGGCGACATAAAGTGTCCCTCCCAACTCCATTTGTGTCGCCGTCTGAGAGCCTCACGCCTAGACATGACTTGCCTTGGGCGACCTGGAAGTCTTTAAACCGACTTCGAACCCAGGTCGGTCGCAGTAAGGACAACATGGTCAGGTGGGGATACGCGGATGCGCAAAATGTGACTTGCTTGTGTGGAACTCCACAAACGATGGCCCATCTCACATCGTGCCCTGCGTGCCCTAACATCTGCACGCAGGAGGAGCTCATGACTGCTAGCGACGGTGCAGTATCGGTTGCCCGATTCTGGCAAGCTACTATTTAGCGACTTTGTTCAGAATTTGAAGTCGACACGATAAGAAGAAGATTATTTTTCCAATTCGCCCAGTACCTATACAATCAAATCTGTAAAACCGAATTTCTGAGACGTGTTGATGATAGAACCACAAACATAATATTAATATTAGTGAGATACCTGGTAGGATGGTAGGATTAAAATTAGAAAAAAGCCAAAATAAAACATCCTGCGCTAATATTAGATCTGATATGATCTCAGGATATTATTATGATTGAAGGTCAGGCCCTTAACATATCAAGCTTAACTGCTTCTGTCTAATCCGGTGAAAAATGGATATAGTCGTGGAATGTATTAAAAAAAAAATAAAAAAAAACATTCTCGACCAAGAATCGAACCTTCACCTCATGCACGAAAATCTAACCATATACCAAATATACTACACAGCTGTTGTCAAAACTGTTGAAAAAAGTAAATACTATTTTTATCACTGCAATCTACACAAATGTATCTGTCAGCGTCAAATTGGCGCTAGTGAGCATAGAATAAAAACGTGGTACATGTTTCAGCAGGATTAAACATTGTAATTTATCCCACAGGAACCCATTGCAAGGATAAAAAGTATCCTATATCTTAATCCAGAACACATTCTATCTGCGTGCCAAATTTAATCAAAATCCATGCAGCCGTTTATGCGTGATTGCGCCACAAACATACAACATTACAACTTTACAAACATCGTCACAAACTTTCACGTTTATAATATTAGTGAGATTATGAGATTATTAGTTCTTCTTCGTGATGGCATTTTTCATTATTGAAAACAATCAAGTGTACTGGCAGATACAAAATTATTTTTTAAGTATGATTATCACTGAACGGAACGCGTCGGGGCGCATTATATATATATTACTTTATTTTTTATATATTTAACTTAATATGCTGACACTTTTTTAAGAGGATGATCAGACCATCAAACAGCTTTCTCTATGGGACTGTCATTGATATCGCGAAAAAAAATCTTCTGCCCCATACATTTTTGTAGAGTAGGATTGCAGTTTTGTATGGAACAGTTGATTTTTTTTCGTGATTTTGACTTTGGTCCCATACAGAAAGTTGTTCAGTATGATGGTCTGATCATACCCTTAAAAAACTGTCTGCATATAAGAAGGACCATATACATCTTGCAATCCGGTCAGATGCGCGCGAAATCGGTGACGGCCGCATTCCACTGCAACGTCGCCTGTTCAGCACTCGCTGTCAATTTGCGTGCATTTGAAACAACGGCTGAGGCGCACGTATGCGCCTGGATTACAGCGAATAATTTCGTCCGGAAGGACGCAGTCGGCTATTGCCGAATGTTACATTAATTTATGTAAAGCTCATATCAAACGACAGTCCGTAGGGCTGTGGCAGGTTCCTCAGAGAGAGCCCAAATGGTGGACGACACACGACACGGACGGACCGCAGCACGGACTACAAACTTTGAGTCAAGATAACTTTAGAACTAAACATTTAAAAGGAAATCACAGATATTGGTTTCTAGATTGTTTTAAAACCATTCATTTTTTACTTTAATTACTAAATATTCAAACTAAGCTTCGTTTTGTATGGAGCGCCGTAGAAAATGCGCAAAATGCACGGCGGCACACCGCATCGGCGGCATAAAAAACCGACCCTTATTAATTTGTTAGAGTTGTTCGTTTGTATTTTAGTAATAATTTACGGTATTTCATAATAGTTCCTTACCTGTCTTATAATTGCTTTAAAATATTAGCTAGTATCCAGTCTTGCGTAACTGTGTGATTACACCGTAAATAAAAACATTCCGAATTAAAAATCGAGTTTAAGATATCTTTCGGCTGCTGATTTGAAATCATGATTATATTCTCTTTGTTTGAAACTGGCGTGCAGTTTTTTTTTAAATAATTACTCCTGCTTTGTTTGCACTGTAATTCTACAAAATGTCAAGAAATTTGTAATTCGAATCTTGTTTTCTTGTGGCCAGTACTAAGGTTTTTTTTGTTATGCAAAGGTTTTCTCCATGGAGTTTGAAAGATTTTATAGCCAAAAAGAAAAACAATGTTATACCGGTGCAGTCATCAGCACTGGACAATGATAAAATTTATAATTATTGGTATTTATTTTGTAATTTATTTTTATTTTCGTAATTTATAAATCAAACAGTCTTCAGAATTAGCTTACTTTATTACAAGTCTTTTAATTTTAATTAGTTACTTAGTTGAAATTGAAATGGTACCGTACATTGGTTGCACTTGCGGTTATATGTTTATATCTCCGGCTCCCGTCAACGTAGCGAGATAAATTATATACCAGATTTTAAGTCAGATCATAAGCTATCAAACAAAAAAAGTTTCATCAAAATCGGTTCAGTAGTTCTTGCGTGATACTCGTTCAAACAAACAAACAAACAAACAAATAAACAAACAAACAAACACACAAACAAACAGACAGACAAAAAATCCAAAAATTGGTGAAATGGAATCAGGGACACCTAAAAACCATATCGTAACTTTTTTTTTGTTAATATCTTCAATGTACAGACAAACGTTCTTCTACAGTTTTATAATAATAAGTATAGATAGATAGATAGACAGATAGATGGAGGGAAGTGAGATTGGCCCCTTAGAAATTAGAATAGGAAATAATAAGTCTCCCCCTGGAAATCCAAGCAAAGGGGAATTTTTAAAAACTGCCCTCAAATCTCCTCTGAGAAGAATCTGTAAGAAAAGAATGTACAGAATCTTTGTCTATGTCAGTAAAATGTTTAGACGCTTAATATCGCCGATGACCTTGCTCGATCGCACTGTAAGCCACGCCCACAACTCCCGCATGCCCCCGTGCCTCATGTTTACCCCTGACAAAGTAATATAAAGTAGTACAAATTAAATAGTTTTTACTTCGCGTCCCGATCGCGATGTCGCGAGAAAAAGTGATACACGTCAACCTAGCAAGGCGCCTCAGCGCTTTCTGTCGGTTTCGATGCAAATGAAAGAGATGCAAAAGCCAACGTCGGCGTGTTGCGCTTGAATCTAGCGGAAAATAACGAAAATAATTATTTACGTAAAATCTAAGCTCTTATTTAAAATTCTGAATCAATAAAAATCTTTAAAATAATGTATTTAATCATTTTCTTGAATATAATTACGTATTTTAATGCACATTTAGTGGTATTTTAGTTTTAAGTTCCTTTAAAGAGGTGACTTTGGAATAATTTTTATCAAGAAAATATCGTTCAAACGTGTTTTGGAAACAATAATTTTTTCAGAAATACGGTCAAATATAACATATATTTTTCCTGCTGCAATCTGTTGCTCTGATCTTGCTAAAAAAGTTCTGAAGTGGAGCTCAATTGGGTGTTGTCAGCATCTTAACGAGAGAATGCTAGTCTATTTAGCGTCCATAGAAGTTGCCTAACTACTTTGGTGCCTATTGAATCAAAATCTGGTAGACAGACAGATAACAGTTACCCAAAAACAGAAATTAGGTACTCACAAAGACAATATTTTTTTTCTATATTTCTATATTCCCATACAACGAAAAGGTGGTTGACAAAAAAAACATTTTTTTTAATAAATCTAGTGAGGTGTCGTTGGATAGGTCTTGTCTAGTGGAACAAAACTCACATAGAAACTAAATCGTTATAATGCTTGTGTCTCGATATATTTGCGCTCCAAGTTAAAAATAGGGCGTAACCCCCCCCCCCCCCCCCCCCCAACTTCTAAAATACAAGAGTAAAAAATCAGAAAATATAACACAATATAGCTTTTGGTAAGTACTTGCAATAAAAATTATAACGAAAGCTGTATCCCTACTAGTTTCGGAGAAATTAAATAAAAAATCGACGGCCGGCGTCTGTCATTAAGCTATGTTAGGAGAAGCTTTTTATGGAATGACTACGGAACCCTACCTGGGGCGAGACCGAAACGCTCTTGGCCGGTTTTATTTTAGCCATAGATAAATACAACGAAAAACCCAAATGGATTGGACTATTCTAAGCCGAAACCACTCGTATAGTTATGTAGCTAAAAATACCCTCCAATGCTACCTAAAAAGTATTGTTAAGCTTTGCACGTCCCACGCAAAACAACTGTGGATTTCGTACGCGAAAAAATTTCAGACGTGTTGTTATGCTGACCCTAGATGCAATCGGTCCTTTGCTTAGGTGGTTTATTATCACTCACGACCTTTTAGTAGTCTTCAACTTTGCCGAAAATTATCTCTAGAGTTGACTTACAAATAGCCATTATTTCTGTTTGAGATTTAAAGAATTGCAGATATTTTTGATAAAAACGTTTTTTTTATTAAAACTTATGACGCCAGTCGTTGACTTGTTCCATGGTGAACTTAAAATAATTGGCCATTAAGAAAAAATATATTTTTACCAAGTCCGAATTATGTATGGCGTTTTTGTTTCTAGTTACTTTAAAATTTCTAGCATAGACCTATGTACGTACGAGATAGATAACCGGTGCTTTTTTATCTATGTAAAGTCTTTAGAGTTTGAAATATTTTCTTGCTACCATTTGTATTTAGAGATAGCAGATTGACGGCCCTGTAGCACAGTCTGTAGTGAACCTGCCTACTGTGCCGAGGGTCGTGGGTTCGAATCCTTTAAGGGACAAATATTTATATGGTGAATATGAATATTTGTACCTGAGTCATGGATGTTTGTATCTATATATGTATTCTATATCGTTGTCTAGTCATCATAATACAAGTCCAGGTACTTTAAATGTGACTAGATAATTTGTGTGACAATGTCCAAGATATTTAAAAAAAAAAAAAAAAATAGCCATTACGGATATTATTTCCTCCTACTCCTATCTTCTATGATTATAATTTATTGGAATTAATTAATTAATTCCAATAAATTAATAGATATTGGAATCACCCTGCTCGCTCGCTGGACTTCATTGTCTATTGTATGAGTGATCGCCTCTGTTCTTCTTCTTTTTCTAATCGTGTGAGCAGCAAGCCCTGGCTTACGAGGTTTCGAGAGAGAGAGACCGCTTTACGGCCTCTGACGTGGTTTTTGTGTAACGACTACTACCACCAGAGATAATAGCCGGGACCAACGGCTTAACCTGCCACCCGAAGCACGAAGCATCTTCCTTTTCAGACAATCAGGTTATTCAGCCTGCAATTTTCTAATCAACTGGGGAAAAACGCACATAGTGACATGTCACTAAGTATCCCCCGTGGGAATAGAACCCACGACCTCCGTGTCGAGAGCCCATTAGAACACGGAGGCCATCATGAGACCACGGTCACCGCTGTTGATCCTGGTTTACACAAGTTAAAGTGTTAACCACAATTGTATGAATGACTCTTGTCCCTTTCGGGGTAGTCAGAATTCTTTAATAACCAACGATCCTTGTATACGTGCTTTAACTCTAACTTTTAGCATATTATTGGTTATCAAACAGCGAATTTTTACTTAATTTATATTTATATTCATAAATGTTTTGGTATAGATTTTATAACAATATCCATGCGCCTGCTGTGTGCCGCTTCTTACTCGGCGAGGCTATTCAATTCTACTGGTGAGGTGGTGATATATAAAGTTGGTGAGGGGTTTATAGTACTGTAGTCCCGAGACTTTTTAATTACAAAAAAGATTACCGATTGCCGTTTTGATCTGTTGTAGGGTACGAAATTACTAATATAAAAACATAAGTCTTAAAAATCACAACCCGTCGTAGCAAAAAATTAATAAAAAAAACTTAAGTATTAAACGAGTTTACCCATAAAATTAACCCCCATCAAAATTGACTTTTTCATAGCTTTGTATAGCAACTTTAAACAGTCTTGCTATTATGAATGGGTATTGAACTAAAGCGGAGAACATGACAGTATAAAAAAAAAACGTTAACCTCGAAATTAAAAATTTTACGACATATTTTTTTTTTTTTGCTTCGGCGGTTTGTGATCTTTTTATATTAGTAATTTTGTACCCTACAACAATATCGAAACGGCAATCGGTAATCTTTTATGTAATTAAAAAGTCTCGGAGCTACAGTACTATTAGGAATGGCTACTCTGTGCTTAGTTCTGTATGTTTTCTGCTATCTAGTAGTACTAAGGTCCGCCACACACAGACGGAATTGCGATCCGGAAAACTGATTCAGGATTCAGTGTTGTCAACTATGATTACAAAAAATACTAGAGTGCTGTTTAAAAAATGCCTTAAATAAAAATGTATGAAATGTCAAATTAATAACAATTGTATTTTTAGGTATTTATTAAAACAAAACAAACAATTTCTACACATGATAATTACTATCATGTGATGAAGTCATGACGTTACGATGATGATTTGTAAATTGTATTTCAATATTATGCAACTATATCAAAAGACTATCGATAGTCTGCATACAAAATGGCATGAACCATTATCACACACGCTATTTTTGAGCGTAGGCGAACGGAACCAATTCGGAATCAGATTTATTCCGTGTGTATGTGGCGGACCTAAGATAGTCACTTATGATACTTTAGTACTATTAACTATTATGTAGAATAGTTATTTTGCATTGAAAAAAAACACAACATTTAGCTTTGATTTGTTACTGTTTGGTGTAACAAACAGCCAAATAAAATGGACACCTTTTTAGCATAAACCCAAATAAATCTTCACTCAATTTTGTACCTTACACCATCGCCCTAAGGGTCTGTTACTATAGAAATTCGATCTCTAAAACAATAAATTGAATTCGCTGGAGTAATGTATAAGTTTTGCAGACTTATCACCAGTTTCTTTGCTTTTTGTTGTTTTATTGGCAGCGTTGTTTGAACCGTTAATAAGATGTCTCCGTTTTGTTTTTTTCTATTGTTATTTGTTTACATACGATCACAGTCGTTGTTCTTTTTGAGGACAGAATGGCTTCAACAAACCACTTATTAAGGGTGCAATTTCGCTGATGCTGCAAGCTTATTGTTAACAAAAAAACCGGCCAAATGAGAGGCGGACTCTCGCACTGAGGGTTCCGTATTAGTCTTCTTCTTATCGTATGGGCAGGGCCCTGGTGTCAGAGTTTTTTCAGACCGCCTTACTGCCTCTGACGTGGTTTTTATGTAACGACTACTATCACCAGAGAGAGTAGCCGGGACCAACGGCTTAACGTGCCATCCGAAGCACGGAATCATCTTTCTTTTCAGACAATCAGGTGATTCAGCCTGCAATGTCCTAACCAACTGGGGAAAAATGGGAATCGAACCCGCTGCTGGCGCGCTGCAGGAACGCGTTCTGCTTATAGTTGGTTCTCGCGATCTGAACCTGTAGGGGCGGCCGATGACGGAGACCCCTCTGGTTAGTGCGAAGGTTTACCTTTGCCAATAAATCAGGGCAGTCTATTGCTCCATTAGCGACATTCATTAGGTAACAAATATCGCCAATATCACGCCGCTTTTCCAGAGGAAGAAAAGATAATGTTTACACCGCTGCGTGTAACCCGAGGTTCTACTACGAGGTTATATGAAACAGTTGGTTATTGTTTCGCGATTCAGAAGTTGGCCCCATAGTAAAAGATGTTCAGTTTGACGGTCTGAAGCACCCTGTTAAATATGTAACGCATTTAAGTTTACACCCTGCATACGAATAGTAGGCATTCCAATTTATCGATTAATCAAAACTAACTCAAAAGCCGCCATGGCATATTTTTTTGCTAAAATCCTTTATTTTTCATTCATTCAAGTTTATTTTGAACAAAAAAGTCAATAAATAACGTTTTAACGCCTGGACAAATTGAAACGCCAATCAAACTGTCGATTTGTTATACTTCAACGGATATAAATGAGTTGCCTTTTATGAAATTTTGTTGCCAAGTTATTTTATTATATCAACACTTTATTTTGCACATTAGGAAATATATTTTTCACCTCTCCGGGCGGAAAGTGTCAACATTTGTCCCGCTGCGCTAAACGAAATTGCCGATTTCCGCCTCCGTCGAGGAGAAAAATAGTGTAATAACCTCGAGCAGTAAATAAGAAAGCCTCAGATCACATGTTTGTTCTGAGACTTTTCTTACTTTCCTGCCCTCGGTGTGTAATCTACTATTAAAGCCCTACCAGCGGCAGTAGCATGATGGGCGCGTTACGGCTGAATCACGCCTTTTATCTCGTTCGTTCGCGCGTAAATATAAAGAGAACTAAGGCGTGTTGGTAGCGGTACATCACGCTGCTATGCTACGGCCACTGAAGTTTCATGAGTCATGAGTCATGAGTCATGACTAACTTATCGCTTATTAATCGCTTAATGCTCCTGTTGCCCTGCCCTAGATACGACCCTGCCCATGTAAGACTACATTACTTCTTTCCATGCAAGAACTCATTGAGATGAGATGTGTTCCTTAACCGTTTGAGAGCAGTCGGTATTACGTCCATAAGTCAGTTAAAGTTATTGGTACTTGGCATGCCGTCGAGTCGAGTGGATTCGAGCCTGGTACCTCGTCATTGAATGTCCATACTTCTCGACAACGCGCCACCGACGCTCTTATTGAGCTAAGAAGTAAAGTTGTTCAAAGAAAAAAACTCGAATAGTTCCTTCTTTCGGCATCATTGACTTACCAATAACTGCACGTAGGGTCCGCGCTCAAAAGTGTCCGAACCAAAAGAGCACCAAAAATTTAAAAAGAGTACCGATTACGCGTCAGTCTTCGTTTGATCGGCCGACTACGCGCACGCCCCGTGCCCTGAATTTCAATTTCAGCATTTTCAATATTTCTAGTTGGTTTATATACACGTACTTAAGTTAGTGTAGTTTATGCTCGGACACTATTTTTCGAGAATTTTGTACTCGACCCGGCGTTCATATTATTCTACGTCATGTTCACCGTAGTATAAAAATCTACCGTGTTCTGAAAGTCGATGTTTGTTGAGGCTTATCTAGTCAAACCTTGCGGATTTAGTGAGTGTTTGCACTTTGTGCACGACGCGTCGACTAATATTTGTTTCGTTTGTATGTTTGGAACTTTGTTTCTATATTACTGGTTATTGTAGCTTAGGGAATTCCTGTTCTGTGTATTAATTCTTAAGAGGATAGGCGGGCTGAATTGGTAATTTGGAGAATAGGTCACTTTTCCGACTATATTCGTATTTGTCTGATCCGCCCCACCCATACACACCGCTGACTAGAGTGCGAAAGAGACAGTTGTCGTAGCTCGGACCGATTTTATCAACATTAAATCGACGAAATCAGCATTTGGTATTCCCCTGTTTCCTGATTTAAAACCAAACCGATTTTAATAATTCTTTCAAAATAATATGAGAAAGACTTTGGCTATGTCTGTATGTTTTGCTTCTTTGTTCATATTCGTCAAATTTGTTTGCTGGATGTCTGAAAACGGCTGTTAAAATAGGTAATTTTCGAAGGTCCTTAGTTTTTACAGTAATTAATTAAAGCAAATAACATAAACATAGGGACATAGCAGAGGTAACATAGATTGTATGGTAAAAATTTGTTTGCTCTAGTGTCATTATCCAGGGAGGAAACGGGGGAAAAAACCGTACCCGCCCATCCTCTTAAGTTCTCTGGGTAATCGTGTGGTTCCGGCTTGGAATAGACTACTCCAATTCTTCCCGTGGGTGTCGTGCTAGCCTACTAAGGGATTAAAAGTTTCTTGAGCTGTGTTTATGTGGGCGAAAGGCTAGCTTTCACCACTTGACACATCATTCCATCCTGAAATTTGAGTAGCTAAATGTGAACATTGCTACAATTCCATTCTTAAGGCCAGGTATCCCTAGTGCAAGCGTCTCTTTCTAACAAGCAAACTTTTGCAATTAGCCATCCCGCTTCAATAGAAAGCAAGATCGCAAAAACGCATATTTCATCAATATCTTTTCTTTTGGGTGTTTGGGGTAAAAACCATCGGGTAGAATCGCTGCTATAATTACCTTTCAATGATGGTATATTCAGAAGAAATGGTGTATGGTGATTCTTGTAAAACTGGTTATAAATCAGAAATCGAACTTACTTCGTGTTTTCAACGGTTAGATTTACTGCAGAAAGAACTTATCTACACTGTTATTTGAACTACAGGGTGAAATTAATATCATTAGCATCCTTTTAAACTAAGAGTCTACCCATCGAACTGAACAACTTTTACTATGGGAGCAAACCGATCGGAGCAAAAAAAAATCTGCTGTTGCATACATTTGAGTCGCGTACTCTCGCGTCGACATTGCAGTTTGGTATGGAAAAGCAGATTTTTTATTTGCCTCGATCGGTTTGCTCCAATAGTAAAAGTTGTTCAGTTTGATGGGTAGACTCTTAGTTTAAAAGGATGCTAATGATATTAATTTCACTCTGTATATGTATTAAGCGTAATAATTAGGTTATCAAAAACCGGTTTGAAAACAGACAAAATAGGTTCAACCCTTCCTTAAACAGAAGGTTTGTAATTAGTTGTAGCAATACAGAAACAATTGTTATTTTTAACAATATTATTAACAGTAGGATAGAATGATGTGCCAAGTGGTGATAGGTGGCTAGTCTTTCGACCACATAAACACTGCACAAGAAACATTTAATCCCTTAGTAGCCTAGTACGGCGGCCCACGAGAAGAATCGGGGTGGTTCTCTAGGTATATTCTGTGCATAACTTCCTCTAGGTTTATTCTGCGTATTATCTCTTAAGGTGGTTTCAGTCCATACAAAAGTTTGACGCACAATACGCGTAGACGGAATTAATAAAAGTAATATTGTATATATAGAAAAATAGTTTAGAAAATCAAGTTGCCGCACCACAAATAACATTTGCAATGAAAAATATTTTTGAAAAATTTCAAAGCTTTATATCTTCGTAATTATTTTATAAATTGCAAATGTTATTTGTGACGCGGCATCTAGATTTTCTAAACTACTTTTCCATATCTACAAATTTACTTATATTAATACCATCTACGCATATTGTGCGTCAATGTTTTGTATAAAATTGACCTCTCTGCAACCACCTTAAGTTCTCTAGCTTCATTCGGTGTTTTACTTCTTAAGGCATCCAGCTGTATTCTGTGTATTTCTTCCAAAGTTCTCTTGGTATGATTTGTGAATTACTTCTTAAGGGGCCTCTTAAAAGGGTCGTCATAGAATTCAGTATGCTATGGTTAAATAATACCTAAGTGTATTCATACTAGATGGAGCTTTTTAATTAATTTCAGCTCTGTTTTAAACACAGAATCATCATTTGTATGTTTCCCCTCCGAATCAATCTTGCATCATCATCAGCGAACATTAATTCGAATGCTTTCAGTTTGACGTGAACCTTTTGAAATTTCGCAATCTATTCGAGGATTTTCTCAAAGAAATTCTTGTGTTATACACACAGTTCTGGCGGTTAGCGAGTATAATCATAATAATGAACCTCGTCCATTAACACCCCAACCCAATAGACTAGATATATCTTTTCGTCCGCGTGGATTACCCCTTTAGCGGTAGATTTTTGATAAATCCTTTTTTAGTGCACCCCTCTACATCTTCTGTAGAATATTCTATATTCCAAATTTCATGTTTTTATCTTCAGCGGTTTAGGTTGTGCGTTGTCTGTCAGTCAGTCAGTCACTCATGGAACTCTTTTACAGTAGTACCAGGTTTATAAGTCTCACCGATGTACCTGCGCAGTTGACAAATTATAAAAGCGCGCGAAATTATATTGACCAATCAGGATGTGACACCTTGCCGCTATTGGCTTATTGCTTTTGCGCCCTTTTCGCTGCCGAAGCATCCATAGTCTGCTATTCAAGTTGGAGCGAGATAGAGAATACCCGATTTTGCACTGCTCTGCGCAAACGAAGATTGACGAGCGGAATTATTTTCCTGGAAGGTTCCAAATATAAGGTCTAAAAAAATTAGGTGAAACTATTTAAAGGGGATGATCAGACCATCAAACTGAACAACTTTCTCTATGGGACCAAAGTCGAAATCGCAAAAAAAAATCAGCTGTTCCGTACAAACCTACTCGAACTAAATGTATGCGACGGCAGAATTTTTTTTTCGCGAATTCAATATTGGTCCCATAGAGAAAGTTGTTCAGTTTTATGGTCTGATCATCCTCTTAAAATAGTTTCACCTAATTTTGTGAGACCTTATAATAATCAGCATTTTCTAGAACACTGTGTAACCACCAAGCCTATTTCCCTTTCGAAACTGATTTTATAAATGGCGTCGAAACCACAGTTCTTGTATTGAAAAGACGTTTTCAAATACCTCCCCTTTTGTTATAAACAAACAGAACCCTTGAAACAGATTGCTTCTGGCAATAATTAATTGCTTTAAGATGATTTGTATTACTTATTATACTTAACGTTTTATTTCTATTTTGTTTTGAGTAAACAAGGGCTCATTTTGAAGATGTAAAGATTATACTTTATTATTTACTACGTTTATTATTTCATTATTAGCGCTCATTAAGGTGGTTTCAATCCATACACACGTTTGACGCGCAATACGCGTAGACGGAATTAATGAAAGTATTATTTTATATATGGAAAAATAGTTTAGAAAATCTAGTTGCCGCGTCACAAATAAAATTTGCAATGTATAATATAGTTACGAAGATATAAAGCTATTAAAATTTTTGTATGAAAAATTTCAAAGCTTTATATCTTCGTAATCTATCTATCTATCTATACTATTATAAAACTGTAACAGGAAGTTTGTCTGTACATTGAAGATATTAACAAAAAAAAGTTACGATATGGTTTTTAGGTGTCCCTGATTCCATTTCACCAATTTTTGGATTTTTTGTCTGTCTGTTTGTTTGTGTGTTTGTTTGTTTGTTTGTTTGAACGAGTATCACGCAAAAACTACTGAAAAGATTTTGATGAAACTTTTTTTGTTTGATAGCTTATGATCTGACTTAAAATCTGGTATATAATTTGTGCGGACGAAGTCGCGGGTTAACGCTCGTTATATTATAAATTGCAAATGTTATTTGTTACGCGGCATCTAGATTTTCTAAACTATTTTTCCATATATACAAAGTTACTTACGCATACGCATACCGTCTACGCATATTGTGCGTCAAAGTTTTGTATAAAATTGACCCCTCTGCAACCACCTTAAGAAGTATACTTGATTTTAAATAAAGACGACAAGATTTTCTGATTCCTATATAGCTTTCTGGCCAATTTTGATTAGGAAATATAATTTATTTATCAGATAGATATACTCAAAGACATTCTATACTTAACGGGGCCACTAAGTTATGCTTAGTTGTTGTACATTACTGTTTTGTGACCGAATACATTTGAAAGATTTGAAAGGACAAGAATCTCAGCGGCAATGTATACAAGATAATTAGATTGGAACTATAATTTAATTATTTTGATTCTTAAAATTTAAAGTTATTCGCATTTTAAGTTTTGAGGCAAAAGCGATTTGTTATCATTTCAGCACTAACGTGGTTATGGATACATTTTAAGAATCTTGTTTTGGTAGGAAGTAGGGTAAGTGTGCCCGTGTGGTGGGTTGAGATCGGGTTCTTAAAATTTAAAATTTTTCACATAAATTATCTAATATTTTGAAAAATTACCCATGTATTTATATTTTATTAGTACTCGCGAAAAGTCGCGAGTACTAATAAAATATAAATACATACAATTGTCTGCAGTGGTGTTTAGCCTTTCGTCGACATACCCTTTGGAATTTCATCCCTTTGTAGCACCGTGAGAAAGTTGTATGCCGTGTCGGAGGTGGGACTATACATGATGTAAAATTATATGCATATCGAACAGGATGCTTCAGACCATCAAACTGAACAACATTCACTACGAGGCCGAAATCGAAATCGCGAAAAGAAATTAGCTTATCCATACAGTTGGGTAGAGTAGCCATTAACGTGTTCTATGAAACAACAAACATTTTTGACTCCATAGTAAAAGTTGTTAAGTTTGATGTTCTGAAGAACCCTCTTTGGTATGTAATGCATTTAATTTTACACCCTGTATACGGCTACCTATTTTTTTAACCAATCGAAACCCGACAAGTAAAAAAACACAACCATAAATTAGAAAAGTTAATAATAAAGTTTAAGAAACAAGTCGTCAACAAAACAAGAGTAACCCAAATAACATCAAAAACAACGTCTGAATATTTTGGAGAAATTGTTAAGTTTGTAATTTTAATCAAATTTGTCGAGTGTCGAGTTGGGTGGCCGTCCAAACTGGGATGTCGACGGTTGGTTGACGAAATCGTGTAAGTCACAAATTCAATATTTCTGACTTAACGGTTTGCTGAAAGAAAACTCTTTTAGAGTTAAGCTCGCCTTCGTACATCACGATTTATTGTAATTTTCATAATTGTGTTGTTTTTGTGTACAATAAAGAATCTAAGAATCTAATATTTGTTAGTAATGCGTTAGCCATCCTAAGGTTAGCACTTTTTCTATCCTTCTATGCACTGGGTAAAAATATGATCCCTGTCTGAATTAAAACTATAACAATAAATTTTTAGTAATTTTTCCAAGATTTTTAAATCTATCTACTGTCTTTTTAGTAAAGACAAGGTTCGTACAGAAACCTGCAGGGTGTAAATTTAAATGCATTACATAAATTAAAGGGGTGCTTGAGACAATCAAACTGAACAATTTTCACCATGGAGACAACACGGCGGTGCCTCTTCAAACAGTATAGCTAGCGTTATTATTATTTGTGGTTGGGCTATTGCAAGCAAGGGTCGTTGTAACACTGAGACCAGCGCTGGTCCTTTGTGTTCGCCCCAAGCTCACCCATATTTTACGCATACTTCCGAACTTATGGTATTTTCTTTTCATCCTCGGGAATGCAGGTTTCCTCACGATGTTTTCCTTTAGCGCCTAGCTAGTAAATGCTTAGTGGTACAGCGATTGAGGTGCTAGCTCTCTTCCGTATGGGCTATCATCGCTATAAAGATGGAGGCACATCTCGATATATCGTTTTCTCGGGGGTGGGTTGCGAGGCCCACTGTTCGCGCGCGGCCACGCGGTTTCTCGCTGCGTCTCGCTATCCGTTCTATTACTTCAAATCAATATGAACTTTATTCAACCGTAGTAGAATTCAAATCGCTAGATAAAATATTTCACCGGAAATACTTCTCCGGCCGTCGCTGCTCTTTCAGTATAAATTGACCCCTAGTCGGTGAGGATCAGCATCAGTATAACTCTGACCACTTTCTTGGGGAATATAATCGTGAGCATAATTATGCTATTTTATTAAAATTAAGGCGATCCTTGGGGGAGGCCTATGTCCAGCAGTGGACGTCCATCGGCTGAGATGATGATGATGATTAAATTAATATAACATAATGTTCAGTAATTTTCTTCACTTTTTCCATAAAATTTTAATATTCCTATAAATTGAAAATATTGACTTACGCGGTAGTGGTACTCAGCTGAGAGGTTATGCTAATTGTTTTAAGCTCTTCGCCTTGTTGCTTGCGACGAACGGGCTGACAGCAGAAGCGGGTAACTTAAAACTTTAACATTATTATCTTGTTTTGAATAAGTGGCCCAAGAATTAGCTACGTGGTTGATTTGCTATGTGAGAACGTCGGTGTCGCGTTGCAGTGACGTATGGACAATCAATCGTAAGAAACCGGGTTCGAATCCACATGGACAACATGCCATGTACCAATGAGTTTTACTAACTTATGCACGTAATACCGACTGCCTCTCAAACGGCGAAGGAAAACATCATGACGAAACCTGCATACGCTGAAGAAGACATTTTGATGTGTATGTGAAGTCTACCAATCCGCATTGCACGCGTGGTGGACTGATGCCCATAAACTCTTCCTGAGGGTAGGCCTGTGCCCTGCAGTGGGACGTATATAGGCTGATGATGATATTGTCTATACTATTATAAAACTGTAACAGGAAGTTTGTTTGTACATTGAAGATATTAACAAAAAAAAAGTTACGATATGGTTTTAGGTGTCCCTGATTCCATTTCACCAATTTTTGGATTTTTTGTCTGTCTGTTTGTTTGTGTGTTTGTTTGTTTGTTTGAACGAGTATCACGCAAAAACTACTGAACCGATTTTGATGAAACTTTTTTTGTTTGATAGCTTATGATCTGACTTAAAATCTGGTATATAATTTGTGCGGACGAAGTCGCGGGTTAACGCTCGTATTATATATTATTTGAAATCAAATGTTAAACAGTTTAGCACTTGTGTGAATTCACAGACCTATTCGGTATATCCAGTACTTGCTGATTGCTACACCAGTGAATCATTGAGACGCCCCGAAAGGTCTGCAACGAAAACTTTCTTATGCTGTGTCTAAGAGGATAGGTTTTACTGCGTACTCCATACAAACGAGGTCTGGTTACATTTTCAATACTAACCAATTAAAGTCAAAGAATTTTTTAGGCACCATCTAGAAACCAGTGTCTTAAAACGAAAGTCTTCGATCAGTGTGTGTTGCCAGTGATGACATATGGAACAGAGACGTGGTCCGTGGTCGCTCACTCAAGGCCGCATAAAAAGGTTGAAAGTCACCCAAAGGGCAATGGAGAGGGCTATGCTCGCAGTTGCCCTGCGAGATCGAATCAGAAATGAAGAGATCCGCAGAAGAACCAGAGTACCTGACATAGCCCAAAGAATTGATAAACTAAAGTGGCAGTGGGCGGGGCATATTGCTCGCAGAACCGATGGCCAATGGGGCGATTAGTTCTCGAGTGGAGACCGCGTACCGTAAAGCGCAGCGTGGGTAGGCAGTGAGCCCCCACACGGTGGACCGACGACCTGGTGAAGGCTGCAGGAACCCGTTGGATGAAGGCAGCGCAGGACCGGTCGTTATACCGTTCTTTGGGGGAGGCCTATGTCCAGCAGTGGACGTCGGACGATGATAATGATGATCCAGAAACCAATATTTCGATGCTTAACATTTGTCAGAATTCCGTTAAAATATATACACTGGCCTGCAAAACTAAGTATCACCCTTTTAAAATTGCAATAACTTTTTCAGTGCACAAAATATACTTTCGAAATAAAAAGGACTCGAAAAAGAGTTTAATTTACAAAGAAAGCTGATAGCATTTGCTATAAAACGTTTTTTATTTTAAATCTCTAATTTCTATAGTTCAGAAAAAATTTAAATATTAATAGTGTAGTTCTTAGTTTTGCTGGTCAGTGTAGTTTCAAAGTTATTGTGACTAAACATTTTCCATACAATTCTTAAATTAATCCTAGCATTAAAACTATACATATTTTAACGGAAATCTGACAAATATAAAGCACAGATATTGGTTTCTAGACCATGTCTAAAAAATTTATTGACTTGTATTGGTTAGTATTGAAAAGACTTCTTTTCTATGGAACTCGCAGGAAAAACTATATCCTCTTAAGGTGGTTTCTGTCCATACAAAAGTTTGACGCACAATACGCGTAGACGGAATTAATAAAAGTAATATTTTATATATGGAAAAATAGTTTAGAAAATCTAGTTGCCGCGTCACAATTAACATTTGCAATTTATAATATAATAACGAAGATATAAAGCTTTTAAAATTTTGTATGAAAAATTGCAAAGCTTTATATCTTCGTAATTATTTTATAAATTGCAAATGTTATTTGTGACGCGGCATCTAGATTTTCTAAACAATTTTTCCGTATATACAAAGTTACTTATATTAATACCGTCTACGCGTATTGTGCGTCAAAGTTTTGTATAAAATTACGCCTCTGCAACCACCTTAAGATTTGTATTGTAAGAGTGTTTTCTTTTCCTATCAAGGATTTTGATAAACAGGAATGTTAAGACACTAAGAATCAACAAAGAAAACCATTTGTTACAAGACCACTTAAATAAAATGTTTCCAGTAAAAACATGCAATATTTTTGAGCTGACGTAAAGGAAAACCATTTGGGTTCCGTATCAAATGGTAAAGAGCCGGGATTCTGATTTCAAGTTTTTTTCTGGAGCTTGGAGGGGAGAATTGAAAGCTATTTCGAGATAATATTTTCATTAACAATAATATCTGTTTGAGATTTAAAGAATTGCAGATATTTTTGATAAAATCGTTTTTTTTTTATTAAAACGTATGACGCCAGTCGTTGACTTGTTCCATGGTGAACTTAAAATAATTGGCCATTAAGAAAAAATATATTTTTACCAAGTCCGAATTATGTTTGGCGTTTCTGTTTCTTGTTACTTTAAATTTCTAGCATAGACATAGACGAGATAGAAAACCGATTCTTTTTTATCTATGTAAAGTCTTTCTCCTTAGAGTTTGAAATATTTTCTTGCGACCATTTGTATTTAGAGATAGCAGATTGACGGCCCAGGAGATTGCACTCTGTGCCTTTCTGGACATAGAGGGTGCATTTGACAATACCTCTACTGAAATCATACTAAAATGTATGGATGATCGAAATGTCGACTCCACTACCAAAAAGTGGATTGAGGCAATGTTAACGACAAGAACAGTCAGGACCTCACTTCTAGGTAAAACCCTAGAGGTAAAGGTATCCAAAGGTTGTCCGCAGGGGGGAGTGCTTTCACCTCTGGCCTGGTCGGTGGTGGTGGACTGCCTCCTGTGGGACCTTAACAACGCCTACCTAGATACTCAAGGGTATGCTGATGACCTGGTAGTGATGATTGTGGGCCCATGTCCCAGCACTATATCCAGTCTCATGCAGACAGCACTTCACAAGATAGAAAGATGGTGCAAGAACTTCGGTCTTTCAGTAAATGCCGATAAAACGGTTATAGTACCCTTCACAAGAAGGCGAAAATTGGAGCGCCTTAGACCTCCAACACTCTTCAACAAATCTATACCGTTTTCCAAGGAGGTTAAATATCTAGGAGTAATTCTAGACCAAAAACTCACTTGGAACCAACACCTTGACCACATTGTGCGAAAGGCAAAAATAGGACTAGGGACATGCTGTCGCTTAGCGGGCTCCAGATGGGGCCTGAAACCGAGTTCGGTTATGTGGATCTACACTGCGATAGTGAGGCCTATGGTATCCTACTGCAGTGTAGCCTGGCATAAGAAAACCGAACAAGCGAAGTGTGTAAACACCCTAAATAGCCTACAAGGATTAGTATGCAGAATAGCAACGGGGGCAATGAAATCTACACCCACGGCTGCTATGGAGGCAATATTAGGTTTGCCTCCACTACACATCCATGTGCAGAAAGCAAAAATTGCAATGCTCCGAGCCTTGGAACGAGGAGATTCCAAATGGAAGTCCTCTGTTATGAGAGGGTTACATGAAACTCTCTTAACAATTCCGATCATGTGTATGCCGAAAGACACCATGAACAAAGAATATAACTTCAACAGGTTATACAAGGTAATCCTACCCCAAAGAGAGGACTGGAACGGGAATACCCCACAATCCTTCAGCGCTGGAGATGTCGTCTGGTTTACAGATGGCTCCAGGAAGGACAACCGTGCTGGAGCTGGAATATGTGGCGGCAATCCAAGAATTAAAAAGGCGATTCACCTTGGACAGCATGCCACAGTATTCCAGACTGAAATGTACGCTATCATAGATTGCGTACACGAGAATCTGAAAAGATGCCCAAAGGGGAAACATATTGTTATTTTATCAGATAGCCAGGCTGCTCTAAAAGCGCTAGGATCTGATGAAATAGAGTCGAAACTAACATTAGAATGTGCCCGAGCACTCAACCAGCTAGGACGGACAAACTCTGTCACCCTAGGCTGGGTGCCCGGACACTGCGGTATTGATGGAAATGAGGCTGCTGACGAGCTGGCACGAAGAGGGGCGGAAGAGGACGCCATAGGCCCCGAGCCTTATTGCGGCATCTCACGCAACACCTCTAGACGTGTGCTAAAGGAATGGGCCGTGGACCAAAGCCGTAAGCTCTGGTCGGATACACCAGGACTGAGGCATGCGAAAGAACTTGTGACCGGCTTTTCAAACAGACATACCTCGGATGCCATCAATTCAAACCGCAACGACTTAAGGCTCTTAGTACGAGCCTTAACAGGACACTGCAAGCTAAACAAACACCTACACAGAATGGGGCTTGTAGATTCACCCACTTGCAGATTCTGCTGTGAAGCAGAGGAAACGCCCATACACCTCCTCTGCGAATGCGAAGTGCTCATTCACAGCAGAAGTCGCCATCTAGGTGGATACATAATAACACCTACTGACATTAGGGACCTCCCCTCCAAAAGCATAACACGGTTCATGAAGTCCGTGGGCCTAGGAAATGACCTTTAGGTCTAGGGTGACAGCTACAATAGATCTATCCAGGTCGCAGTAGCTTTTGGTCATCGACCAAGCCCTTATAACCAAATAATAATAATTGACGGCCCGGTAGCACAGTCTGTAGTGAACCTGCCTGCTGTGCCGAGAGTCGTGGGTTAGAATCCTGTAAGGGACAAATATTTATATGATGAATATGAATATTTGTACCCGTGTCATGGATGTTTGTATCTATATAATATGTATTCTATATCGTTGTCTAGTCATCATAATACAAGTTCAGGTACTTTGACTACAGGTAATGTGACTAGATAATTTGTGTGACAATGTCGAAGATATTTAAAAGATAAAATTTTTAAATTAAATTTATATTGCGAAACTCGATTGGTCGCCAAAAAGAAATTTCTTTGATATATGAAGTATAGTATAATTGGTAACAACATTATAACCGTTATTAAACATAAAATACATACATACTGAAATAGGCAAGGAAATGGTTCTCATCCGAAAAAGACTATTGCTGACTGTTGTAATTGAAATCAGTTTTGAGAAATCTTTCCTTTAGGTTAATAAGGACCATTTCCCAAAACTACCACTTCCCGAAAGGACCTCTTCTCCAAACGAACCCTTCATAAAATAACACCTTCCCAAAACTACCTCCTTCCAAAAGGGCCTCTTCCCAAAAGGAAGGAGAAAGAGAGAGAGAGAGAGAGAGCGACAGTGAGACAATGAGAGAGAGTGTTCATATTTTGATGTAAAATAAAGAATATTGGATAGATTGATTGAGAGTGTGCGTTAGAGAGAGATAGTTCAACATCGCTTTAACTTTCCTATGAACGGAACCCTGCGTGTTTTTCTTTTAGTTCCACCACAAAGTTGGACGAAGTAATATGCATATTGCTTTGCTCGCTCCCAGTTTTATCTTTATTTTCTTTTTCATATAATTTTTTTCTTAGAAAACTTCAATAAAAATACTTTGTATGGCGATTCCCGAAATACCTTTAATAATAAAAGATCCTGGCTTATGCCGATATTCCTACAGTTTCCTAGTAGAATGTTTATTTTAGAAAATATTATGTATTAATAAACTGACGGCCCGGTAGTGAACCTGCCTGCTGTGCCGAAGGTCGCGGGTTTGAATCCCGTAAGGGACAAATATTTATATAATGAATATGAATATTTGTACCCGAGTCATGGATGTTTGTATCTATATATGTATTCTATATCGTTGTCTAGTCATCATAGTACAAGTCCAGGTACTTTAAATATGACTAGATAATTTGTGTGACAATGTCCAAGATATTTATTATTATTATTATTATTTATTATTATTAACTAAACAACATAAAAAACGCGCGTTTTGACATCCAATATGGAGTTGCTAATAATTAAATACAAGCAGACTCCCTTCTGTTATCCTTCTCCTATTTTCTATTATGTTAAAATAATGTTATTAAAATTATGTTGTTTTCGTATTATGCATTGCGGGATTTTGATTCTATTTTGTACGGTAAAGTCTATTTTAAAGCACATTTATAATTATTGTTTTGCTACAAAATAACGCTACGCTCAAAGCTACGAGCTACGGCGTAGCAAGATGAGTAGCTAAAGTTTTGAAGTATTCAACCGGCTTTAGAATTTGTATGAAGAGTCCTTGTCCAAAAATTACACCCTTACCTCATAATCTATCTATACTATTATAAAACTGTAACAGGAAGTTTGTCTGTACATTGAAGATATTAACAAAAAAAAAGTTACGATATGGTTTTTATGTGTCCCTTATTCACCAATTTTTGGATTTTTTGTCTGTCTGTTTGTTTGTATGTTTGTTTGTTTGGGTGTTTGTTTGAACGAGTATCACGCAAAAACTACTGAACCGATTTTGATGAAACCTTTTCTGTATGATAGATTTTTTGTCTGAATTAAAATCTGGTATATAATTTGTGCGGACGAAGTCGCGGGTTAACGCTCGTTAATTTATAAAAATATAAATTTTACTGCTTAGAGACCGTTTGGGAACTAATGTGTTTTTTTTAAACTTATTTCGTCCCATTGTTGGGCAAAAGTCTCCCACAAACTTTACAAGCCTACTCTATCCCGTACTATCAATTGCTATTTTGCTTCGTGGGCATCCAAATTGTCAAGCCATGTTTTTTTAATGGATTTGTCGTTTAATAAATAAAAGCTAAATTCTTCCGCATTGAAATAAAACCGCCTTCAAAAAAACTAAAAAGTTAAAAAATAATATTGCAGCTGATGACTTTTTCGTTCGCATCATAAGAACATTAATTTGTTTTATCGAAGTCGCTGTCAAGCCGCTGGTACAATTTTCAGTGGTAAATTCATTAGTTCAATTTAATAGTATTGCTTTAAATTAACAAACGCACTAGCCGGCACTGCGATATTCAAAAGTTTTCTCTATTTCTCTGGGATGCCATCATCAGATCCTGGTTTCCTTATCATGGTACCATCCTCGGAATATCTTCTTTCCAACAAAAAAATAATCATCAAAATCGGTTCATAAACGACGAAGTTATCCGCGAACACAAATAAAAAAAAAAATGTATACTGGGTGTCCCGTAAACCGACGTCAACCCGGTGGATGCTGATAGGTTAGTTCATGCCTTCCAGAATATAAGAAAATAAAAAAAATTAAAAAAAAAATCAGTCAATCAATCAATCTGTCAACATTTTTCTTTAGGAAAAGGTTCTTAGTTTTATAGATAAGGACAGTTTTATGAAATTCAAGAAACTCTTTACCTTAGTCACTATTTTGAGTGCCACGGCTACAAATGTTCTATGCAGTATCTGGTTTAAAACTGTCAATATCTCGAAATCTAAGACACAAAAGTCAAATTTTGATATTCTGCTTATGACCTAACCTATCAGCATCCGCCGGGTTGACGTCGGTTTTACGGACGACAACCTGTATACGCGGTCGAATTGAGAAACCTCCTCCTTTTTTGAAGTCGGTTATTAAAAAAAAATGGTGAACCTATAAATACTTTAGTCCATCCTTTTAGATAGACAAGGAAGCTGGCATAGCATAGCATGTTCCTTGGCAGCCCGTCGTTGTTTCCAACTTTAGGTTTGTCCCTTTCTAATCCAAGGACGGAAATTAATTGCATTAGTATTAGAATTAAAACTGTAAAAAATGAGAGCTTACATCTGCCAACAAACTGTCGTGCAGTTTGGCAGATTTAATGTAAAGAAACCTTTTTGTAATGTACAAAAATACGTTTATTTTTAAATGCATAATATTATCAATAACATTTTCGGGGCTTCCTTTTAAATATCTAAAAGACATTTGTTCCAGAAGGCTCCGCTCTTCCATATCTATGAGTGTATACATTAAAAACAAACTAATATTTAAAAAAGTTTAACAAAAGTTTTGAAATAGATTCCTTTTATTTTATTCTTAAGGCGGTTGCAGTGGGGTCAATTTTATGCAAAACTTTGACGCACAATACGCGTAGACGGTATTAATATAAGTAGCTTTGTATATATGCAAAAATAGATTGGAAAATCGAGATGCCGCGTAACAAATAACATTTGCAATTTATAAAATAATTACGAAGATATAAAGCTTTGAAATTTTTCATACAAAATTTTAAAAGCTTTATATCTTCATAATTATATTATAAAATGCAAATGTTATTTGTTACGCGGCAACTAGATTTTCTAAACTATTTTTCCATATATAAAATATTACTATTATTAATTCCGTCTACGCGTATTATGCGTCAAACGTTTGTATGGACTGAAACCACTTTAAGGACAACCAACAAGTAAAACACCAATACATTTCTATGTTACAATGTTACACAGTAGGCGTATAGACTAAGTGCTAACTTAATTATAGGCTGCCACGTCATTCAAAATGCGGAAATGGACCATAATGCTTATTAAGTAGATGTATTATTTCAATTTGTGCGTTTAATTAGTACAATACCTTTGACTTATTTAATTTAGTTATTGCCAAAAGTTTTAGTCGTAGGTAGAAAAAATATCCTTTTTAAATTTGTTGATGCTTGTTTCGAAAATATCTACATTTGCTTTTTTTGTTAAAGTATTGAACTGTCTTTGCAGTCTATTTAGGGTGCAATGATAGCCTAAGTTTGTCTTTGAGAATTTTTCTTTAAAAAGTACGTATTTGGACTGGCGTGGCAATCTGTGAGGTGTATTAAATGTAATGGCTTGAAGAAGTTTACAACAATCTACATTTACCTTCAATAATTTATGTAGAAAGACGCTGTCCAAGAAATGTCTACGGTTTCTGAGACTATTTAGTTTGAAATGCTTTAAACGATCAGAGTAGGACGGGAGTTTTTTTGCCAGATTACACTGGAATGCCAAGTGCCACAGGAATCTCTTCTGTACTTATTCCAGTCTTTTAATAAGAACTTCATAGTTTGGAGACCAGACAATACTACAGTATTCAAGCAAACTTCTCACTAGCGCCTTGAAGATGATTCCTTATCGAATAAACAGAGTTTAAGCGTTAGATTGTGTTAAAGAGAAAGTGTAACAAATGTCTTTTGGATAAAAAAATGAAAATGAAATGAAATGAAATAAAAAAAAATGTTTTTATGGAATTTTTGTTGTGATAGGAAAGGACAAACCTATTGTTGGAAAAGTCGACGATGGAAACGTACGAACGAAGGTTGATTAATCGACAGCCATGGCCAATATTGGTGTTTCCATTCTTGCCACTGGTAATACCACAGATCACAAAAACTAAAGGGAGATGTGAAAAGGGGACGGGGCCACTGTCGCAGCAATATGCGCAAAAACGGAACACATTGCTCGCGACAGTAATGATTCAATATATTATGAGGCTGAAAGCCAGTCGAGATATTATGTGCAAATAGTTTACAATGCTTGCGTAGTACTAAAGATTATTCGAACGTTGAGTTCTGATACAGCAATGTATAATCAGCACATTCAAGCTAACAAAATACTTTCTATCGCGTGGTACTGGTGACGCGACACTAAGTTTCGTACTCAGCGCGTTGGTTGGCATCTCTCTAGATCTCTATGGGTAATACACGGTATCTGCTATGCTCATTAAATAGTTTGCATAAAGCATAATTCGCTCATTCATGCATTGATTAACTCCCTCGTTCATTCATTATTTCGCTCATTCATTCACTGATAAATTCCCTCATTCATCTAGTCATTCATTTATTATTGCAAAATTTCAATAACCTACTGCTTTCACCAAACCAAGCGTACTAGAAACAAAATAAAATACGTTCCGTACAACAAATGTTTTGTGTACGGTTCAATTATTCACGGGGCAGAAGTGCAAGCTTAACATTCCGGCCCACATAGTTTTAATTTTAAAAACGGGAGCGAACTGCGCTAGACAAAGGCGTACACAGTACGAATGCAGTGGCGTGTGGGGAAAGGTATAAGTGGAAGCGATTTTAGTTCATCGAAATATTAAGCTTTATATATAACATAAAGAAACGTCCCGTCTTGTCACACTGTGTTTAGACAACATACATACATATACTCGCGCCTCTATCCCACAGGAGTAGAGACTACGGCTCGCCTCACACTATAATTCTGACGTACTTCTCTCGTTTCATCCACTTTCATACATCCCTTCATGCGCTTCCGTCGGTTGAGGATGCTACGCACTTTTTTTTTCTTTTTTTTTTATTACGTATGGGTTTACTCTTGACCTCAATATCTAGTCCTCAGGACGAAGATGGGGTCGAAGATGTAGCGAGCTCATCCAGAAGAAGCCTATTCACTCGTACTTAAAACGAATTCGGGTTGTAAGCGCTCGGAAATACTGACGCAGGCAGGGCGTTCCACTCCTTGGCTGTGCGCATTATAAAAGATTCAGAAAGGCGTTTGGTGCGGAAATGTGGGATGTCAACCAAAAAGGAGTGATATCCCGCGGTGCGTCTGAAAGTCCGATAGTAGAAAGAGGAAGGCGGGCACTTGTCCTTTTCGGAGAAGACCATTTATGTGGTCGTGGTAAGTTCTCCTCGAACGCCCTCTCCCGACTGATCCTCTTGTTTTTAGACAACTTTCACCGTAAATAGTACGTAAACAGTAACCTACTACAGATACCGTTCATAATGGAATGCAAGACATAAATCATGCGAGAGAAATAATATACTTACATACAAGGTCCAACTTAGAATCGTTGGACCACGGCCAGGCTTCACACCTAACCTGGCAGAAGATCTTCCCTTTTCAATGGAGGAAGCTTCCACCCTATTCTTTCACAGTGGTACACTGTTGTGGGTGTTGACGTATGGTGCCATCTGTGGTAAGCTCTTCACAGTACGGTGCAGGGGCTCGTGCTCGCGCTCTTGAGTATGTGACGGGATATTTAGAGAGAAATCTTTGTATGGAGCTTATTTCCGAGGGCGACAAGTAGTGCCATCTGTTAGCTTCGTTGCTATAATTTGCGGTGTTGTGGGAGATGCTTCTGTGGCAAGCTCCCCACAACTTATAACAACACAATAAGTGTTAATTACGTCAATAACAGATAATATTTGGACAGTCATGTTTTAGGGTTCTCTAACTTCTCAAATACTGGAGTAAAAAATCTGAAAATTTTCCAAAATATACATCGTTTTTTATAGGTACTTTCAATGAAAATTATAATGGATGCTGTAGCGCAATCAGTTTCGGAAAAACCTATAAAAAAGGTATATTTTCTAGTAACGTACTAGATGGCGTTGCACGTAGATAAATCGCGCTATCGTTTTTTTTTTGCAAAAATGTCTTTACTTTTCTTCTTATTCTACTCATGCAACGGCTACGAAACCCTATCATTGTCGAGTCCGTCATGCTCTTGGCAGGTTTTTTAAAATAAAATAAAGAATTCTTATATCTCCTACTTTAGACCATCGCCAAGCCTTATTATTTCGCGTCCCCATTCCCTGATGATGTCAGGTCGCATCCGCTATTGTGTCACGAGGTTTCAATTCCCTTTTTTTTTTGTTTAACCGTGAATGGATTTCGTCTGGCGCTGTGAAATTCTTGAAGTTTTCTTAGAAATACAAGGATTGTGGACTCTAGTTTTGTTTGGTTTGCTTTGCCCGGTAATGCATTAACATTACTTCGTTAAAATGGAATTACAGAGCTTTGCCAGGTTTTAGAACTGGTTTATATTTCGTTGGGCCTTTTTGTGAGCTGCTAGGTTACATTAGGTAAAAGTACAAGTAAGTTATAGCCTGTAAGATACCACTGTAGGGCAATAGCCTTACGAATAACGGTGAGAGGGAGTGAGCCATACTCCACGACGCGGGTCCAGTGCAGTTTGGTGGAGGCAAGTTAGTGGTCCACTTGCTTTCTGAATTTTTAAGCCTCTGTCCTGGTTTAACGAATAGTTAATTAATGCTGCTTTTCTACTGCTTTTCTCCGTAATTATCACATTTCTGTTTCTATAGGTAATTACTAAGAATATAGGTATAAAAAGGAGATCGTCATATCAGCCGATAGACGTTTGGCGATCGCAGTTGGATTGAATGTGTGTACTCAGAGGATGCTGATGCCCATCCTCCGGTCGCCTTTTACGACACCCACGGCAGGAAATGGGATGGTGCTATTCTTAGCCGGACACCACACGGACATAGAAAGATAGTAGGTTAAAATGGTGCATGGTACAGTCAGAGAATAATGGACGAAATAGTCAATGATTCTGAACAATCGTTTCCATTTCTGTTAGCATATGTTACACATACTTCATTAAGCTTGTCCAAATCACACGCCTAATTAGCCTCCCAGAACCTAATGTGTACTGAATCTTTTTATTTATTTATGAAATTGGTGCGAGGGTGCGACCTTTGCAATCCGTCCATCTGGAATGCGTGAGGACATAAAATGAATAACTAGTCAATCAGCTTTCGGCTTCAACTGTTAAGATCGGTTTTGTGGAGCACAGCCCTCTTCCTCTCCTTTTCTACTATTGGTGAGAGGATACCTATGACATACAGTGGAAGTGCAATAAATTATTGGCTGATGAAAATAACACGTCGTCTCCATAGGGTTGAGACACATTTGTCAACGGCAACTGTTGGGCGGGCCCATACAAAAATGACATTTAGATATAGAGGTGGGCGTAACTCGAGCGTTGACACGAGATACACTTACCTCTATGCTGTCCGCCATCGCCGCCGCGTTGACCGCGGACGGCTTGCTTCCCATACTAAATTACATTTATGCATGCGGCCGCCGGTCGCCGTCGGTAAATGTGTCTCAACCCATAATCGACCTGCGATCTCTGCCCACTCTTTTTTTCTGGCGTGTACAGACTCTACAGGCACATCCCAGGCTGCTTCTCACGGATCCACCGCGTAGCCCTAGCAACTATCTATGCCGAGGTCTGTACTCTGAGTGCCCGTAGGTCGGTTGGTTAAGGTGGTTGCAGAGGGGTCAATTTTATACAAAACTTTGACGCACAATACGCGTAGACGGTATTAATAACCTATTTTTCCATATATAAAATATTACTTTTATTAATTCCGACTACGCGTATTGTGCGCCAAACTTTTGTATGGACTGAAACCACCTTAAGTTCATTCCCTAGCTCAGTAGAACCTTAGTGGTACCTCCAATTATTTGCAGTAATAAACAGTAGCTGCTCCCTGAGAAATTATGTATTTGTCTTCAAAAAAGAAAGAATAACCAAGTACTACATTTTATTTAAAACAAATATTAGCGAAAGCAGGCTGTGTGGTGAATGACGTTTGAAGACTGATGATAATGACGTTATTTAGTTGATAATAAAAATATTATTGATATTCTCAATCGATAAAATAAACAGCATCCTCAATACCTACGTTGCAAAACCTCTAAAAAGTAGCAGCAAATTCCAAGTATCAGTGAGAGGAAACTACAGTCAATATCAAATACGTCGTAGTACTTAAGCAGTGGTAATACAGTCTACTTCTCAAAGATATTCACGTGCCAAGTACCCCATTCCATAGGTTTCACCTTTTCACCAAAATTGGGTACTTCACAGCCGATTACTAAAAGGTCACAGGGTCGGAGTCAGGGCAGGAATTGAGTCCCTTTTGTTCGTTCTATTAGAGATCCTGTGGATTTAGGTGATAGAACGGATTTTGAATAACGCAGTCCCTATTTAAGCTGAATATAAGTAGGTCTTGTGTAGGGTTGGATCTTAGTAGGATTAACACTGTAATTTTGATGCGCATTTAAATTACGTAACAATCACTATGTTTTAACGAAGAATGTTGCGGATTTACTGACTGCATAATTATGTTTATTGAACTGACTAAGCAATCCTGACGACTTGTTTTATAAAAAATGTTCTCAATAAAAATCATATAAATTATAACAATTGACCGACAAATATGTCATTGTCTGCTAATTTATTTAAATTATGTTTGCCTCATATACCTACACATAAAAACTCTTTCGAGCAATTGTTTATTTTTCTTTTAACAACTGTTTATGTTGTCTGTTAGAAGAAAATGTATTTAGACATCCCATGGGATATCAAGTATTTTAATAAAGTAGTGTATTTTTTTTATTTTACCAATATTCTAATTTAGGCCAGGCTCCTCGTGCCCTGCGTGCCCTAACACCTGCACGAGGCAGGAGCTCATAACCGCTAGCGACAGTGCAAAATCGGTTGCCCAATTCTGGCAAGGTACTATTTAGCGACTTTGTTCAGAACTTGATTATTATTATTATTATTATTATTTTTTTTTTTTGAAAGTGACTATTACAGCTTTGCTCCGGGAGCAACTACTGCTTTTTACTGCGGGCTATTGGGGGGACCACGAAGGGTCACCGAGCCAATTGAATGAACTTAAGCAACCGACCTAGGGGCACCCAGCGGGGTACGGACCTCGGCCAAGGACGTTGCTGGGGCTACGCGGCGGATTGTGTAGCTGGGATAGGTGAGAAGCGGCCTGGAATTGGCCTATAGCGTCTGTAGGCGCCTGAATTGAAGGGAGTGTGCAGTGGTCGCGGCTGTCTCCGCCGGCGGGGACGTCGATTACTGTGTCGGCGTGTTGTTGTCGTGTGTTGTGAATTTGCGATTGTTAGTCGTGTCTGTTGGGCCGCCTGTACGGCAACCGTGATCTCATCGTCTGGATCGACCAGTACATTGCAGGGTCGACGTCTATTCGTCCTAGTAGTATCACAAGGATAGATGGCGTTTGCCCTAATTAGAGGGTTGGAGTGGCGGGGGGTGGTGGCGAAATAGTCCGCCACCATGCATTTGAGTAGTTGCTTGATGGTAGGCAACTCTAAGTCGAGATTAAGGTTTTTGTTGCGTACGAACCATGGCGCACCAGTGGCCGTACGCATGAACCTATTCTGGATGACTTCCAATAGGTGGATGTTGGTGGGGGCGGCGTGCGCGAAGCACACTCCGGCATACGTGATTATCGGTCTGATGCAAGTTTTCCAAATTGTCAGCTTATTTCTAAGTGTCAATTTGGAACGCTTGTTCAGGACCGGATAAAGACGATGCATCACATGCAGCGCATTCTTTCGAACGCGCTGGATGTGAGGCCGGAATGTCATCCCGCGGTCTAGGGTGACACCCAAGTATTTGACCGTATTCACCCAGGGGATTGTACGGTCGAATAGCTTGATCGGGGGTAGGCCAGAGTGTGCGTCCCTCCGGAAAAAGAACACTGCCGCGCTTTTTTCCGGATTGACTTCGATCCTCCATTTCCGACACCAGTTCCCGAGGGCGCTGGTTGCGGATTGGAGTCTCTTACACACTAGGGCTTTGTTCCGATTCGAGGTGTATAACTTGAAGTCGACACGATAAGCAAGCAAGCAATGCTACATCAATTGCGTTTGACAGCTCAGATAAGAACCTATGGTGCCGTGCATCGCACACGATACAGGTTGTCGTGAATTTACATAATGCGCGTTTTAGTTCGTCGTTCTTTGCTGTTGGCTGTAAAAGCGCGCGAAATCGGTCGAGTGCAGTATCTGTTACGTTAGTAGCTGTAGCGAGCTTGTCACAGATGGCTTTACCCACAACAGTGCAAGTTATAGCAACGAAGCCAACATAAATGGTGCTACCCGTCGCACCTGCAAATGTGCACGTAAGACAACAAGCGACGTCCCATTGGTAACCTGTAAGCTGCTGTAGCAGCAGAACCTTATGTGTACATACGGTTTACAATCGTATCACAGAGATTCGGTATAAATACAAGCTCCATCTAAGAACAGTTGGATCACGGCCGGTTCCCAGGGTTCACACTTAGCCTGGCGGAAGATTTTCCGGGTGCGACGGTTAGCGCCATCTGTTGGCTTAGCATAACTATAAAATAATCTGGGCCTCAACTTTAAAGGGCCCCAGTTTTCCCTAAATCCGTCCCCTGCTCACGTCTCGAACTCAACAAAACTTCCCAGTGGCCACTCAAAAAGTGATATAACTTCAGAATCACCACTACGCCACTTTCTTTGCGTATTTTACATAATTTCATATATTATTTAAGTGGCAACTTCGAGAATGTCGTTTGCATAATCTTGCTTCTCTGCGGAAAGCGAATACTAATTTTGTCAACTTATTACTTTATAATGGTTTTGGTTATTTCTTTGACCTCGAATTTCATTTCAGTATCGTGGTCACGCCGTTTTCTTTATGAAAAAAAGAATGGATGATAGCAGATTTAAGAGTGCGATTAGGAACTTTGGCCACTTTGACACACTGTGAAAGTGATGATGTAGGTATTTTAAAAGGGTTAAAGCAACTATTGTGTAGGTACCTGGTATTAAATCGATATAAACGACTACGATCGACTTATTTATTCTTATGTAATCGTCTTTTTAACAATTTTTGTTAAACAAAACAAAACTTTTTGTTTTAAATCGAGATGGTGTTTTGTGGCAGTTCTTAGCAATTCTGCGTAATATTTATAAATATTTAGTTAATGAACGTTTTTCTTTTCTTTTTTAAATTTAGTTCCTAAAAAACTCGCCAGATGACGTGTTTATCGCTCCATAGAGAAGTTCGCGAGATCATGTCAAGACTGTGCCGGCCTTTTTTGTAAAGGCCAAGGGATCAAGCTCGATCTCTTTCCAACCATGTCACAGGTAAACAGTTTCAAATTTTCGATTAAAATTATTTGTAAATAATTAAATATTCCATCGAAAGATGCGTTGGCATCTTTTTGATCATCCTTTCCCTATTTATTATATTAAAGTAACACTTTTTGAAATTTTGACCTTTATTCGCACAGAACGTCGCGCCATCTTTCGATCCCAAACCAAAAGAAAGCTCATTGATTTCTGACAAAGGATAACATCCTTTGACCATTTTTTTTTCCTTTGAATATTTTTTAAATGTATTTTTGACTTCAGAAACAAAATATTACTTATTATTATTATTATAGTAGAAAATCTAGATGCCGCGTCATAAATAACATTTGCAATTTAAAATATATAATTATAAATTGCAAATGTTATTTGTGACGCGGCAACTAGATTTTCCAAACTATTTTTCCATATATAACATATTACTTTAATTAATTCCGTCTACGAGTATTGTGCGTCAAACTTTTGTATGGACTGAAACCACCTTAAATCTTGCCCAGCACAGTCATAAGTTACCGATCGTGTATAGGTACGATATAATCGAAAACTTACTTTTAAATACACGGTTAAATTGGCTTTTCAAACAGTGTGTTATCGAATCCTCAGTTCAAAATAAATTAGAACCAAAAATACTATAAAATGTTCTCTTGAAAACAGTAAAGTTAGAAGCTTAAATTTCAATAACGAGCTAAGTCTATCTCAACATTAAGAGCATTCAACCATTCATGGAAAATCCTCTTTAATAATAAGTCAAAATCAATTATCTCCCTATCTTGTTCCGCTCACACACATCCCGTTCGCAAGAGAGAGACAGAAAGCTCCTGCTTAAATATGATAATCAGAAAATTCGCCACATTTGTGCGAAAACGCCATCTCGATTTCAGATGGCTTGTGAATAAATGATTAAGTGTACCGTTTTTACATAACGCTTCAATTTATAACGCTTTTTGAGGCTGAGTTTCTGGGATATTGTTGATAAAAAATAGGTAGGTATAAGTAAATTTTACTGACAATTTGCTTTTACAAATTGAGGTCGTAAGAAAACATGCTGAAGAAGAAATTCGGATCCTTATATATCCGTTATAATTACATTAAGGGGGCACCGAGCCTATTGTGCTGCCCTCAATCGTATTTTTTGTATAGTATTTGTATTTTATATTGTTAGACATTGCAGATTTTCAATTTATCGGGTCACCTCGGATTTGTTTTTTAAAACATAAAACGAACAAAAAAAAAACATAATAATCCGTAATTTTTTGATAAATTGAAAGCCAATCAAGACTAGGTACAATGTAACATTCTTGTTTTTTGGAAATGTTGTTTAATTATTTAGAAATAGCACAATAGGCTCGGTACCCTCTTAAACAGACAAAAACAGGCCAAGTGCGAGTCGGTACTCTGGCAATTAGTGTTCCGTTATACTGATAGTACTTTTTTGGTAAAACCATGTTAAGTTAGTTCCAACCTGATAAACCCGCCATCTACAGCATATTTTTGGTATGTATGTATTTCTCTTTTGGAGCATTAAAGTAAAGTTTTGATATCCCAAAATATGAAATTCATAAATTATACTATCACGCTAAACTAAACGAAGAAAACAAAGTTACCTGACTTTCGTATCATATTATTCAAATTGCCAAAAATCCACATATACCCAACATATTATGCTAATCTAAACATTCGAAAGTGTAGCTTATTCCGATTGCATTAAAAGTTATGTGAACTGCAAAAGCGAGTTTGGTAAAACGTGTGTCATGCGAAAGTGACTTTTGCTCCCTTGAAATAAAGTGGTCCCAGATAGATTACATGTCCGCCATATATCACCTGGCTACTGCCATCCCTTTAGCAAACGGATGTATCTCAAACACGTGGTTTTTCTGGAGAGTCTTTCTTTCTGTTTTTAGTGGAAATTCGTTTCTATAAAAATTACATTTGTTGTGTGATAAATCATTTGCCAGAAAAGACTTTCGTTTTTGATATATTAGCATAGTATATAGAGCATTGGTGATGCGTTGCGGAGAAGTATGGACACTGAATCTTGAGGGACCGCGTTCCAATCCGCACGAATGACATGCCCTGTACCAATGAGTTTTCCTAACTTATGTACGTAATACCAACTGGTGTTAAAAGGTAAAGGAAATCATCGTGAGGCAACCTGCATACGCTGATGAAAAAATTCTGATGCGTATGTGAAGTCTACCAATCTGCATTGGACACGTGTAGTGGACTAACACCTATACCTCCTTGAAGGTAAGCATGTGCCCTGAAGTGGGACATTTATAGGTTTATGATGATGGATGTAATTAACTACGATTCTTAAAAACTTCCTAATAAGGTTAATCGTAATATCTAATGATGATGATTATTATATTCCACTGTTGGGCAAAGGCTTCGCTCTATTCTCTCCAAGAGTATCTGTTCTACACTTCGATTGGCCAGATCTTAAGTAAATCATCAATATTGTCCCGCCACCTTCTTCTAGATACGCGTTGGCGTCGATTTTGTTTTGCTTGGGACCAGTAAGTTGGTTTTGATCCATAGGTCATCTGGCATGCGGCAGATATGTCCAGTCCAATCCCACTTTAGACTGGCAGCGGTGGCGGCGAAATCTGATGATAAAGTTTCCTATTTCTTTTTATATCTCGTTTCTTCTGAATATAGGTGTGACATTTCCTATTTCTGTTTCTCTCGGTTCTAAAGATATGACATTTCAGCGCGGCGCCCATGTCTCACTTTGTGACAGATCGCTCGAGATCGAGTCCTCATGGAATATTCATAGACAATGACGCTCCGGGTAAGGGCAGTTATGTTTCATATTTGTACGATTGTGGAGGACACATTTTTCATTCGTTCTTATGCGTAGTCACACAAACTGCTTTTCAACTGCAAAACGACTGCAAATAGCAGTCAAAAGCCGTCGGTTTGCAGCCGTATTGCAGTTGTGAAACAGCTCTTGTGACTCAGCTCTTAGTCTGGCCAATTACCTTATTAGTAAAAGCCGATTATTACGTGTGTGTGCCCGGTGTCCCAGAAAGTCACAGACACAGTTAAATTGAATTAATTGAATTGAATTCATTTAAATTATGTAAATTGAATTGTGTTGAATGATGTGTACCTAACTAACATAGTTTTTAAGTCATAAATGTATCTACTAACCAAACTATGGACATCGTCTGATTTTATTTATTTATTATAGATGTGCGAATCATCAAGGCGGTGCGCGAGGAAATAATGAGCCAATAGCGCGCACAATTGGTGGATTATTTACTCGCACGCTGCCTCGCACATCTTTGGTGGAAGGCCTTGGCTTCGAGCTGTACCCAATTAAAGAATTTCATCCTTTGATGGAATGTTGGGTTGAATCAATAGCAAAATTTTACTCAAAAGCGTGAGAGTTTTAACGCAGGTATGCACTCCTCTGCGGCACATAAAATTCCCTCTGAAGGAACTTCTTCTTGTTTAATGCTTTGTGATCGCTGATCAAATCATAACCACAACCTAAGGGTGCGACCACATTGGTTAATGCTCTGAATATGTCCTGCTACAACTGCGAATGCAGACGTTCTATTCTGATGCCTTTGAGTGCATTTGCGGTGAAACGTTCTGCAATGTGGACGCACCCTAAGACGCTCAGATCTGTTCTGCTGCTGCAACTGCGAATGGGCGCGTTCTGCTGACATGCCCCTTTAAAACAGGTGCATTCGCGGTGCATCGCTCTGCAATGTGATCGCACTTACCCTTAGGTCCGCCACATTAATACGGAATCAGAATTACGATTTCGTATGGATTTTTCCCCTCCATAATTGCATTTAGAATTGCGTAGGTATCAAATCCTATACAAAATAACAATCCTGATTCGGTATGTGTGCGGCACGTCTCAGATCTATCTAACTCTGACTTTACGTTAGATTCACTCAGTCCTTGAGCGATAGCATGCAGTCAAAATACGTCGTGTAAATAAACTTTCCGAAAGATAGTTCATGTGAAAGTCGTAGACTACAAAATGTCACAACTATCGACGGAGCATCCTTCAGAAGTCGAAAGTTTCTGATATAGGGTTACGTTTGTTTATTCTTCTTGAGCGTCTCCTTATGTCTACACATTTGTTTTTACTTTAATCTTTTTAACAAACTTTCTCTCATATTATTAGCGGAAATGGCTGGAATTAGACATTGACTTTTGCCTTTTGAATCACAATATTTGTGAAGAATAAAATTTCTTGAAAGCCATTGCTAGTGGTCTATTAGACTTACTGCAATTTTTTTCTCCTGAGACTACACTCTGTGCAAATGCTAATCTGTCCAGTTAAGAATCCGTCCAAATGCTCCGAAGGCGGTGAGAACGCTGAAACTATACTCGTTTTGTCCAGTTGCTAATCCGTCAAATTGCGAACCCATCCAGTAAAGAATCTGTCCAGATGATCCGGAGGCTTTTCACCCACGGGCAACCAGCTTTCCCATTTTACGTCCTGGTAACCCTAATCAAAACTGACTGATGCCCTCATATAAGGACATCTCCACAACGTGGGTCGTACAATCATGAGCATAGACAACATCATCATCATGACCACAGCGACTGTTTGCTCACTGTTTAGAGCAGAGTTCTTGTGCTCTCAGGTGGCTGCCGTACTGCGTTTAGCAGTAAATGTTTGGCCACCCTCGACATGTCAGCACCTCTCCAACTGGATTATAATTGATGGCCGCGGGTGGACGGGCCTACAGCCCACGTTTCGCATCAAAGTCCAAACGTCGCGCTTATTCAAACGCATCTTGTGTTCACAGTATGCCTTCAATGTAGCTGGTTTTTAGCCAGAGTTTCTTGACGGAACAACGTCACATCTCTTCATCTCAACTAACCTTCCCACTTCTTGTCCACAGCGCGTCGGCTGCGATCTCAGAGTTGGATCAACGAGGCGAGTAGATGAATGCGGCGTGTGTGGCGGCGACGGATCATCCTGTTCCAGGCCACGGTACCACTGGCTTGCAACACCTGGATCACTGTGCTCCGCTACTTGCGGTGGAGGTAGGTCTTATTGTTGTACAGATAGAGTTAATTGTCGTGTGAAAAGGGTGCGATCTACTAAACCACTGGATATACGTCGATATTCCGCTACCATTCCCTGCAACTATGTCCTTATTGGCACATGCCATCTTGGTGAGGATATACGGGCATTAATTGACCACGCATGACCAAAGCTGTTTGGGAAACTGAATAATTTTATAATATGGTAAACATCACTTTTGTATCTGAATTTTTTCTTTCAGTACCTATGTGCAGGTTTTGAAAATTGGTCTTTTTGCGGATATGTCCTATTTAGTTCTACTGCGTATTGGTCGTTTTACGTATGCCATTTGCTTAGGCTGACAAACCTATACGACCAGGATTATAAATTTTATTTTGTCCCCCGCCATATTTGCGGACAGCGCATTAGCATTGCCATCCAAAGAGGTAATAGTTATACATGCAGTTGTTATCATTTGAACAAACTAAAATGGCTCATTAACTCTCCAGTAAATAATGTTTCATATTTTATCTAATCGTTTGCTGTTTAACACTACCAAAGCATTATTGTACGTAAATAGCCTGCTTGGCACACTCCCGCACGGCAGTGTGTTTTTCTGTAGTTTTTGCGTGATGCTCGTTCAAACAAACAAACACACAAAAAAACAAACAGACAGACAAAAAAATTAAAAATTGGTGATATGGAATCAGGGATACCTAAAAACCATATCGTATCTTTTTTTCTGTTAATATCTTCAATGTACAGACAAAATTCCTGTTACAGTTTTATTATAGTTTAGACTAGAGTGAACCCGTGACTTCGTCCGCACAAATTATATACTAGATTTTAAGTCAGATCATAATCTATCAAACACAAAAGTTTCTTCAAATCGGTTCAGTAGTTTTTGCGTGATGCTCGCTCAAACAAACACACAAACAAACAGACGGACAAAAAATATAAAAGTGGGTGATATGGAATCAAGGACACCTAAAAACGTACAATATACGTACAATAAACGTACAAACGTACTTACCTAAAATGTACAGACACATTTCTGTTACAGTTTTATAATATTTTAGACACTATAGAGCTTGATATTATAGACTCTATAAAGCTCAATGGTATAGAGCAAAGATTTTGCTCATGCGAGGTTTTTTATTTTTCTGGTAGAGCTTGTTTTTTCTTATTTTTTAACGCACTCGGATTTATTTTTAACACCATAATGTAAGGTATTACTATGTAGTATAAGATATTCTTTCTTATACTGTGTTATTTTCTTAGATTCTACCTCATCTTTTGAATCAAAATACGCCTTTATTCCATTCACAACTCGACAATAAATAATATTTCAATGTTCGCTTCTAATCAAATGGAAAAGCTACACCTCACGCCTTACTAAATCTTAATACAAGTTGATAAAAGCTATTTTGTACAATGAAAATATTCGGAGAAGACTGACTTGTCTACGTCTAATAAGTTGTAACGAAAAGTCAAGCCATTTTATTACGTATGGTCTTGACATTAAGGCTTTTGCCAAATGATTTCTTGGAAAACATGGGTGAAATTGAATAAGTCATTCAAATAGAAAGGGCGGTGAATTGTTTGATTGTGAGAAACGGACGTTTGGATGAATGAATAGAGAACTAAAAAAACTAATCATTACCAATACCGGTCTAAGAGGGGGTGAGGTCAACATTGGGGGCAGGGAGTGTCCGTTCTGTAATTAGGTATTAGTACTGTTTCTTAGACTGTGGTTTCGGGATACAGTAATGAATGATCTTATGAATATTTGACACTGGGAAAAAAACTCTTCTCCCTTACCTCGCCCATCTCTACAGGGTAAAATTGATATCATCATCATCATCATCTCAGTCGATGGACGTCCACTGCTGGACATAGGCGGAGGCCTATCGCCATAACGGCCGGTCCTGCGATGCCCTCATCCAACGGGTTCCCGCCGCCTTCACAAGGTCGTCGGTCCACCGTGTGCGGGGCCTTCCCACGCTACGCTTTTCGGTGCGCGGTAGCCACTCGAGAACTTTTCGGCCTCATCGGCCATCGGTTCTGCGAGCAATATGCCCCGCCCACTGCCACTTTAATTTAACAATTCTTTGGGCTATGTCAGTTACTCTGGTTCTTCTGCGGATCTCTTCATTTCTGATTGGATCTCGCAGGGAAACTCCGAGCATAGCCCTCTCCATTGATATCATTAACATCCTTTTAAACTACAACTTTTACTATATGTGCAAACCAATTGGAGCCAAAAAAATAGCTGCTGTTGCATACATTTGAGTCGAGTAGGCATTGCAGTTTAGTATGGAATAGCAGATTTTTTTTTGCTCCGATCGGTGTGCTCCCACGGTAAATCAGTTTGATGGCCAGACTCTTTGTTTAAAAGGATGCTAATGAAATCAATTTCACCCTGTATATCGACACCTGTATGTACAGGGTGAAATTGATATCATTAGCATCCTTTTAAACTAAGAGTCTACCCATCGAACTGAACAACTTTTACTATGGGAGCATACAGATCGGAAAAAAAAGCTGCTGTTGCATACATTTGAGTCGAAAGCTCGCGCGTCGAGATTGCTGTTTAGTATGGAACAGCAGATTTTTTTATTTGCTCCGATCGCTTTGCTGCCATAGTAAAAGTTGTTAAGTTTGATGGGTAGACTCTTAGTTCAAAAGGATGCTAATGATGTCAATTTCACCCTTTATAAGTAGAGTCATATATATATGTTAAAAGTCTTAAGGATCATACGTTGAAAACCGTTGAAGCAGTCTCAGACAATGTAGATAACATTGTCTGAGACGATCACGGGACATTAGTCAGAATTGAGTTTAGGATAACCATGGTCATGGATGTTTTATGTAGGAGTGAGTAATTTTATACATGCTCCAACTCTCACAATCATATTTTGGAGTGTACAAGGGACAAACACTTGCTTGGTTAGATCTATCAAACATAAAGGCAGGAAAAAAAGAGAGAGTGAAACTCTTTCTTCATTTTTACTATTTCAATGTTTGTGACACTGATTCAACTGTTTTGAAACAAGGTGTTGTTTGTAAATAGCTCGTAACATTATGAGCTTTTAGATTATCATATAGGTTTAGTGCATTGTGAAGTGTAATTATGTGTAAAATGGTGACAAAGCTAATTGAGGCTTCTCGGTTTCTTCTACGAAAAGTATGAAATGAAAACTGATCACGTAATATTTCATTAGGTAAGTCCTTGTATAGAACAATATGTGTTTAGAATGATAGGACATCTTATTGACTTTACGTAGATATATAATTTATTAACATAATTTCATAACATAACCTCGAAAAATCAATTTTTCGATAATGTGGTAAAAAAAAAATGTCATCTCATCAAACACGCGACACGTACGAAGGCTTCTGTTTGGCAGAGCTCCATCACAGGACGGGTTAATGTTTTAGTTGGTTTATATTACCCGGCGTCCATATAATTCTACGTCAATGATTACAGTACCTGCTTATAAAATTAACAGCAAGTGGTGAGCACAGTAAATGCGTTACATACCTACTTACTCAGGTGGTTTTTCAGACCATCGAACTAAACAACTTTAACTATGGAGCCAACACCGAAATCATCCAACTCGGTCCAAATGTATGGCACAGTACATTTTTTTCCGATTTCTATTTTGGTCCCATATTAGAAGTTGTCTAGTTTGATGGTCTAAATCTAATCTTGTTTAAGAGGAATGGCGGGAATCATTTTTTTTTTCACAAAAACGTTTTCTCCTGTTTCCTCCCTGGATAATGACACTAGAGCAAAAATGTTTTTACCATACAATCTATATTACCTATGCTATGTCCCTGTGTTTTGCTTTTCTGCATTCATTAATAACTGTTAGAACTGGGGACCTTCAATAGTGAACAATTTTACAGCCCGATTTCAGACATCCAGCAAACAAATTTGACAAATATATAAACAATAAAAGCACAACAAACATAGCCAAACTCTTTCTCATATTCATCTCACATTCTTGAAAAAAATTATTAAAATCAGTTTATTTTGGAGGATGAAACAGGGGTATACGAAATGCTGATTTCGTTGATTTTATGTAGATAAAATCAGTCCGAGCTGCAGTTGTCTCTTTCACACGAGTCGGCGGGGTGTATGGGTGGGGCAGATCTGACAAATACGTGCTTATGCAGTCGGAAAAGTGACCTATTTTCCAAATTTCGATTTCAGACTCCGTGGTCTAATGGTTAAGAGCATTGGGCTCACGGAGAGACACGGGGGATACCTAGTGATATGTCACTTTGTGCGTTTTTCCCCAGTTGGTTAGGACATTGCAGGCTGAATTTTTTTTTTTTTTGGCTGGAATTGAAATTGATGATTGTCTGAAAAGAAAGATGATTCCGTGCTTCGGATGGCACGTTAAGCCGTTGGTCCCGGCTACTATCTCTGGTGGTAGTAATCGTTACATAAAAACCACGTAAGGTGGTCTGAAAAAACTCCGACACCAGGGCTCTGCCCACGCGATAAGAAGAAGAATTTCAGCCCGCATATCCTTTTAATACGTAACGCATTTAATTTTACACTCTGTATAGTAACTACCAATGTTCACAAATTAACTGTTTGAATTCAATGTCGTTCAATAAGTAACTTTATTACTTCTCCAGCAAGTCCTTAATTTGTTCCATTTATCAATATAAGTGACTCGAGTGAAGCAGAAGATAAAAACGTAATTATAAGGGAGTAGTATTCTGTTAATTACGTAAATTAGAGTAATAATTCACGTTTAATTGGCGACAAATTGCTTAGAGATAGCTGGAGTTTTTGTATGTATTGACCCTTATATTTTCTTTAAAATTTCCTTTTTTTTAATTTCTTTTTTTTGTTGGAGCTTTTAACCCTGAGGTTATTTCAGCCCCATTATTGTGCTAACCTTAAGAATCTACTAAACTATTTTCTTTAAATATATAATATTATGCTCACAGGTCCATGGCTCAATGTGGTCCAGTCGCCATTGATGTTTTCTATGGAAAAACAGTTTTTTTCGAGTTTTCATTGTTGGTTCCATACTGAAAGCAAGCACCGTCTTAAATATGTACAGTAGTACCAGGTTTATGGGCCATTATTTTATTCAGGGTACAATTTGGATAAATTTTTATTTTCTTTTATTGTATCTATCTATATATACTATTATAAAACTGTAACAGGAAGTTTGTCTGTACATTGAAGATATTAACAAAAAAAAAGTTACGATATGGTTTTTAGGTGTCCCTGATTCCATTTCACCAATTTTTGGATTTTTCGTCTGTCTGTTTGTTTGTTTGAACGAGTATCACGCAAAAACTACTGAACCGATTTTGATGAAACTTTTTTTGTTTGATAGCTTATGATCTGACTTAAAATCTGGTATATAATTTGTGCCGACGAAGTCGCGGGTTAACGCCCGTAAATTCTATAAGTCTTTTTTTAACGTTTTATGCCGATTTTTGTTCGTCGTTGTTTACAGTAATCATTAAAGACATTTGCAGCGATGTTTTCTTGCTACTTCTTACATTCATTGATGATTTTTGAACAAAATAACCACTGCGTTAGCGTCCCTCAAAATTATATTGCGTTGCATACACAAACAACTGAGATAACGTAATTTGCAAAAAAGTGTACGTTTTTCTAAGACTGGCCTCTTATTCGGTAGCTACCGATAACAGTTTTATATTGGACTTTTCTACTAAAAAAACCGCCTTTGCTCCATTACCTTTGAAGGGGACCGGATTATTGGTACCCTGAATAAAATAATGTCCCTTATAACTCTTCACAAGCGCAGTTGACAAATTTTAATACCGCGCGAAATTATATTAACCAATCAGGATGCGCCGTCTTCAAATCCGTTTACGCTATTGGCTTATTTGTTTTCGCGCCCTTTTCCTGCTATCCGACTTTGCACCCTATTCTATTCTATTTTTATTTATTGGCGTCCGATGCGTTATCACAATTGTACCAATGTCCCGTTATGTGGAGAGTACACGTAGGAAAATGATTAGTAGCATTCCTGCCAATGTCAAGTAGTTTATTATAATCTCAAGTTAACGTTTTATAGTTAAAACACAAAAGAGTTTACAAAATGGCGGAGCTATGTGCAAGCCTAACAGATGCCAATACGCACGCGTCTGACCTCCCCCAGACTTGCAGCGCGACTCGACTTTGCACCCTTTGATTACTATATGCAATGAGTTTTTAAGTCATTGACTATATTACTTCGGGTTTTGTCGGGGACTCGGGCCTGCTCTGCGCAAACGAAGATTGACGAGCGGAATTATTTTCCTGGTCGTACTGTAACGCATTTAAGTTTATACACTCTATTGTGTGGCGATACGAATACCCTCGGTGTGCGAATAGTTTTTTCGGAATTTATGTACGATTTGTAACACCACTGGCTTTTCGTCGAAGAACGAAAACGTGAGGAAACCTGCATGCTTAAGTTTCGAGGCATGTGCTAGCCCAGTCATTTTACGGCGTTTTGTTAGGAGAGGTGGGAAGTAATTATTAATTGGACCTTTAAACTGTAACCGGCACCATTTAGTGACAAAAAGACTTTCTTAAAACATATTTTAAAAAATTCACTACGCAACATAGAAATCAAAATTGTGAGTCCAAGAAGTCTTTTAAATTAATATTATTGATACCAATGCACTCATTCGAATTAGATTTAAAAATATACATTATTTTTTAGCAATAAAATAGGCACTGAAATTAAAAAAAAAAGGTTTTTATTATAAAATAAGAATGTATTTTTTAGAACGTTCTAAGTAGACAAACATATTAACACCATGTTTGAAGTATGTATAATTGTAATGCCTTAAATATGTGCAAAAAATACCCTCAGGTTTTTTATAGCGAGATAACAGATAAATTTAAAATTTGGAACTGTTGCTGACGGGATTTTTTTTTAATTTGGTATATTTTTAAGCTCAAATTGGCTCTTAAATACTATACCGAAAAAATATCTGTTTTAATTATGACTGGGCTAAGAGGCGACGGGCTCACTCCCCGTCACACTGGACAGAGTTTCGGGAGTACTAGGGAAACGTGGATTTCCTGAGGTTTCAGAATATCTCTGGCTCGGTGTATATAGACGTGAGCATATGCTATGCTATGCATGCTGTCTATTGTGTGGAGACACGGATACCCTAAGCACGCGAGTAGATCAACTCGCACTTGGCCGGTTTTAAATAATGTGTTATCGATAAATCTATCGATTGATTGATTGAAAATAAGGTCGACCTTCCAATGCCTCCCAATACATCAAGACCGTAACACCAGAACTCAGGCATCAAAGCCCACAGCAGTCGACACAATACAGTACGCAGCAACATTGTTAATTGCACCCGTCGAGAGAGCTTGTAATTTATATCTCCAAATCCGCCATTAGTCGAAGCCTACAGATAAATCAGTGGGGAAATTCCTTTTGTCTCTAACACCGAGCAACAGTTCTTGAGAATGTTAAGGTTGAGTAGACTTGCGATTTATTAATAACAGAAATAATAAAAACAACAATAATAATTATCTGTACAAGATGTTTCAAAAATACAAATAAACATTTAAGGGGGTGGTAAGGTAAGGACCATCGAACTGAACAACTTTCACTATGGGACCAATATCGAAATCGCGAAAAAAAAAGTCGGATGTTCCATCATCATCATCATCATATCAGCTGATATACGTCCACTGCTGGACATAGGCCGCTCCCAAAATGGGGAGATTTGCCATAATCGCCACGATGCGATGCGTTTGCGATGTTCCATACTGTGATGTATTGACGTTTATAATTATGTAGCAAAGTGAGGGTAACGGCAAAGGACGAAGCCGAAATAAACGCTCCTGTTGAATGGTTGTTCGTGTATCATTTCTAGCCCTTTACTTTTTTTTTTCTTTTATCATAGATCGAGCTAAATCTATGGGACAAAAGATTTTTTTTTCGCGATTTCGATGTTGGTCCCATAGTGAAAGTTGTTCAGTTTGATGGTCTCAACAACCCCCTTAAAAGTTTTAAATTTTAATTTTTACTTTTGTAACAACCTGTATAGTTGCCGGTTGGTGTCACATTACTCGTATTATTTAGATGAAATTGTCTGACCACGCACACCTCCGAAAGGTCCGGAACACTTATGTCCAGAGATACACACGGCGACACATCAAGCTATAAAAAACCAACATAAGCTGGCCGCGCAATGTTATACGTCACTCGTCCTACGCGCGGTCAGCTTATTTTGGTATTGTATAGCTTGATGTGTCACTGTGTGTACATAATAATGACCTAATAGTTAAATAACTGGCCAAGAGCGAGCGGCTGGCTGCCTACTCGCACATACAGGATGTCCCGTAAACCCGGCGGATGCTGATAGGTTAGGTCAATGACTATGCTGAATATCAAAATTTGACTTTAGTAAAAGTGTCTTAGTTTTCGAGATATTAACAGTTTAAACACCGATACTGCATAGAACATTTGTAGCCGTGGCACTCAAAATAGTGACTAAGGTAAAGAGTTTCACAAATTTCATAAAACTGTCCTTATCTCGAAAATTAAGAACCTTTTCCTAAAGTAAAATGTTGTCAGATTGATTGATTGATTGACTGTTTAATTTTTTTATTTTTTTTATATTAGTATACTCTGGTTAGGCATAAACTAACATATTAGCGTCCGCCGGGTTGACGTGGGTTTACGGGACACTCTGTATAGGGTTCCAAACCTAATGTAACCTATGTATGAAGTCCGACTCGCACTTGGCCGATTTTTTTACTACGCCATTAGATAACATGCGTTTGATTCGAACAACTAATCGGAATTAAAAGTAGCTGGTCTATAAAACTCGGCCAATTTCTCTCCGACCGATTCTAATTAAGAACCTTTGAAAGATGAATACCCTGATAAGAATTAGCACTCTCGATTGTGGCGCAGGAGCAATTTGTATGATGACTCTTATTACAATGGGTCAGAGTTGATTGTGTTGTTGGCACGAACGCGAGGTCACGGCATTTGGATGATGTTGTAATGTATTATTTACAACAAAATAAGTAGCTAGTTTGATTCTGCACCAACTCCTATTATTGCAGCGAGTTAAAAAATCGAGATGTGCCTCCATCTTTATTATTTTACGTACGCCAGAAAGAGCGTGCATGACGTTTTTCTCGTTTAAACGCTTTGTCGTGGGTGGCATGCTAGCTAGGCAGGAGTTTTTGCGTGATGCTCGAACAAACAAACAGACAAACAATTCAAAATCTGTTTTTTGGATATTGGGACACCTAGGCCCGTAATACAGAACGAAACTCAAACATTATTTGATCTCTAATCATCTGATCATTGCTTGAGTATTGAATCTAGACTTAAGCATTCTATTTAGTCCAGAACAGTTATCAGCACTCAGCTGAATCTACTCTCAGTCCAGTGGTCTCAAACGTCAAAATCCGCCTGATATTAAAGCTCTGTCAGGCAAAAAGTTCCTGAATAAACTGAAATCTGTGCTAGTCAATATGTGTCCATATGACCTAAACGAATTTCATAATTATGATTTTAGTACGTAGTTAATATAATAATACAAAATAATAATTAAAATTGACATTGGGGATTAAACTGACATGTAATTAAATTGACTTGATTCGTTGCACGATTGTTATTGTACCGTATGTATTGTACCAGAATGTAGTAGATTTTTTAAATTCCTCTCTAAAAAAAAAATTTCTTCATTCCTTGTTTATGCATGATTTTAGTTAGTTTGTATAAATTGCTACACCCACAAGGGTAAAATTACATTGTGCCAATCTTATTGTATTCTAAATAACATCCTACAATAACATGTAATGAGGGATTTTCCGAAAGTCAGAATTTTTGTTTTTAAGTAAACTGCTAAATATGAACATATATTTCGTCAACGGATGGGTCTGACTCAGTGACATGCATTTTTGTTCACTTTTTAGCCTAAAATTTTCGTCTAGAAATAAACATTTTAACGGGTTCTTACCGCGTTTTGGTATATTTGAGTTCCCGATATTTCGGCAGTGTTACAACTGCCATGATCACGGGATGACTGAGGAACGGCAGGTAGATTTTTAAGAGCAGACAAATCTTTCTACCCTCACTCTTCGTCGTTTGCTCTGCACACTATCGGAACTCACTCGATTGTCATTGTCACTTTTGTCACTTGGTCCAGCCCGACAAAATACACTGACTGTGTCACTCCGACGTTTGTTCGAACCCGAGTATGACGGTGAAGCACTAACACCTATAACCACTGGATTCCACGTACTTGAAAATTTGAAACCATCCTCTCTGTTGAAATTTCGATGTTTCTTAATTTCGATCGCTTCTCTCACCTTTCTTGGGTAGTAATGGCGGTCAGTAGAGAGGACCCGTGGTTTGTGCAACTCAAATATATAATCGGGAACTCAAATATACCAAAACGCGGTAAGAACCCGTTAAAATGTTTAATTCTAGATTAAATAATAACCGCGTTACTCTCAAAAACTGTAAATTTTCGTCTTTGGACCCCTCTCTGGTCAACGCCATCTATCGCCGGTTTGTTGAACTACGTTTGACTAGCTGTCAGAAAACTCCTCATTCAACGCAATAAAGAAATTGAATTGAAAAAAAAAATGTGAAATCGGTAGAGTTGCCCATAAATATCGGTAGATTTGTACCAAAAATCGGTAAATGTTTAAAAAACAATATTCAATCAAATTTGTATCTTTTTAAACATTAACGTGGTTAGACGTACATCTCCAAATAACCAATTTTTGGATTTTTTTGTCTGTCTGTCTGTTTGTTTGTTCGAGCATCGCGCATTCCCGCGCAAATACAAAGAGACCTGAGGTGCGATATCGCTATATCGCGCTGATATATTACGGCAGCATATTGTAATTTTTTTTGGTATAATCTTCAATGTTCTTCTCCACACAAACTTCTGTTATATAATAGTGTAGTCTTCTGTTATATAGTAGTGTAGATAACATTAGCAATGTTGCTTTAAAAAATGTTGATATCATATCCTGTCAATAGTCCGTTTTCCTATATAATGAGTAAAATAAAATAAATATGATTTAGATATAGATATATATATGATATGAATAGATGTAGATATAGAAAACCAACCTCAACAAATATCAAAACCATAGTACCTACTTAATTAGTAACAACCCCGTTTTTCACCTAATTTTCCTTCATTGTCAAGATCTCACTTTCTAACCCTTCCACTGCGGAAGCACGATCCAAGATTATCTCCTTGTTTGACCTAAGAAGTTTCTCAGCTGGACTTTGGACATTTCAATTGTTAATTAGGTGCCAGGACCCAATGATAAATGGGAAACGTCAGCCCCTTTGTCGGTTAAAGGGTTGAAATTAGGGTTGTCACTATTTGTACCCTTATTCGTGAGAAGAGGATTGTTGTCTATGAAACTTATACAGAGTGTAACAAAACAACCTAGTAATACTTAAAGGGCTGATTTAGACCATCAAACTGAACATCAACAACACTTTCTCTATGGGACAAAGGACGAAATAGCGAAAAAAAAATCGGCTGTTCAACCAACATTTGGGTCGAGTAGGATTGCAGATTTGTATGAAACAGCAGATTTTTACGACTTTTTGATTTCGGTCTCATTTAAAAAGTTGTTAAGTCATATTAAGAAGGACCCACTATATCCCCAATCCACATACCGATTATGTTTTAGGGGTGGTGTGACGCCTTATAATCAATCGGGAGTATGCCTGCCCCCATACAAAAATTTACAAACCCCTTTCTACAAATTTATACATACAGTGTGAAATTGATATCATTGGCATCATTTTAAACTAAGAGTCTACCCATCAAAGTGAACAACTTTTACAAGTTAGTTAAAAACAATGATATCAGTATGTAAGTTTTTTAAGGAGATGATCAGACCACCAAACTGAACAACTTTCTCTATGGGACCAAAGTCGAAATCGCGAAAAAAAATCTGCTGTTCCATATAAAACAGCAATCTTTCCTACTTGACCAAAATTTTTGGGACACAAGATTTTCATTCGCGATTATGAAGTTGGTCCCATTCAGAATATTGTACATGTTTGATGGTCTGATCATCCTCTTAAAAATCCTTGAGTATAATTAAGTTAGAATTCAAACTTATTTTTTAAGTACTATTTGGCTGTCTAGCCCAGTCATTTTACGGAGTTTTGTTAGGATAGGTGGGAAGTAATTATTAATTGGACCTTTTAACTGTAAGCGACACCATTTAGTGACAAAAAGACTATCTGAAAACATATTTAAAAAAAATCGCTACACAACATAGAAATCAAAATTGTGAGTTCCAGAAGGCTTTTAAATTAATAATACCAATGCACCCATTTGAATTAGATTTAACAATAAAAATCATTACTGAGCAATAAAATAGACATTGAAATTTAAATAATGATATTTTATTAGAAAATACCAATGTATTTTCAAAACCTTCTAAGTAGACAAAAATATTTACACTATGTTCGAAGTATGTATAATGGAAATGCCTTAAATATGTGCAAAAAAATTACCATCAGGTTTCTTATAACGAGATAAAAGCAAAATTTTTAATTTGGAACTGTTGCTGCCTTTTTTTTTTTTTATTTTCGTACATTTCTAAGCTCAAATCGGCTCTTAAATACTTTAGCGAAAAAAATATAAATTATTAATTTGTCCCAGTTCGAACCGTAAAATGACTGGGCTATGTCTGTAACCTCTTAATTTGTTCTCCACTAGACAGACTTAAGTAAATTAAGACCAGTATTAAGTTCACATTAGGTCCCATATTTGTTTTAAGTCTATTGTATTGTACAGATGACCCAAATGACCCGATGTGCAAACCGCGTGCTCTTAACCGTTGTAGGGTTAAGGTCAATATGACCTTTAAGGTCACGTTTAAGGGTTTAAAAGGTGAGGCTGTTGAAATAAGTACCTGTCCTTTATTGAAATACAGATATTGAAAATGAATGTCTTCTACATTATCATAGAACTGTAACAGAAGTGTATCTGTACATTAAGTTTATTTTTCAGACAAAAATCCAAGTCAATGGTTTTTAGGTGTCTCCCGACTCTAAATCACAATTTGTTCGACAAGTTCTTGTCTGTTTATTAGTAGTTCAAACATAACACAAAAACTGAATACTTATTTTGATAACAATTTTGAGTTTTTGTGTAAGGGTTGAGACGTTATAGGATACTATATACAATGTTCCGGGCCCATACAAAAATTACATTTAGTATGGGAAGCCGTCCGCCATCGTCGCCTTGTCGACGGCGGATGATAGGTATCCGTGCGGAAGAAATTGCGGGCAAAGCCTAGCTTAATATATTATTTCAAATATTTTATTGTCATTTCAAATCTCTTGCTTTGCTCTTTTTCTTCTGCAAATACTTCGTTAACTCAAAAAAGATAAGGACAGGGAAGCGGTTACAAACAAAATTTATATCTCGAACAAATTACAAAATCTGTATGCGCACTTAACTGAACTTTTATCTTTATTTGCATATATTTATGTATTCAAAAGAAGTAGCTCCGAGCGAAACTCGTTAATCGCTCATTACCATGGTGTTGGTCTTGGGACGTGGATTATTTTTGTACGGAAGAACCATTGTTCATACACAGCGTCAGAGGTGTGTAATTTGAAATTAGTAAAATCAGGCGCACTGAGAAATATCAACCCTACTTGGTTGACATCCCACATATTCGCACTAAGCTCCTTTCAGCATCTATTATAATGCGCACAGCCGAGGAGTGGAATGCCCTTCCTGCATCAGTATTTCCGAACGCTTAAAACCCGAATTCCTTTAAAGTACGATTGAATAGGCTTCTTCTGGATAAGGTCGCTACATCTTCGACCCCATCTCTGTCCTCAGGACTGGATTGACGCCAAGAGCAAAAAATTTTAGAGCCCTTTAAAAAAACCACAAAGGATCAGCGATGGTCTACGTGGCACAGGTTCAACAAGCCTGTCAAGGCCCAAAACCCCCCTAATAATAATAATAATAAACCCACCTGTAATAAAAACAAAATAAAAAATATATATCATCATCATCTCAGATCTCAGCCGAAAGACGTTCACTGGGCTTCCCCTTAGGATCGCCACATCGACCGTCTCCTACGCTTCCCTCATCCAACGGATTTCCGCCGCGTTTACCAGGTCGTTGTTCCTCTTTATTGGGAGCTGACTTTCTACCCACGCTGCGCTTTCCGGTACGCGGTTGCCAGTCGAGATTCGCGTGCCAGCCACATTGGCCCCATCGCTCATCAGAACAAATCGAAGAGATCGAATCAGGAAGTAGTGTGTCAAATGAGTAAACTAAAGAGTGTGCAAAAACACCACATGAAGCATTACGAGATCGATCCGGATTGTTGGGGGGAACTTGCTAGAAATCGACCGAGATGGAGGCATGCTTTCCAGAAATAAGTTTTCAGGCTAAGCTTTAGATGCCAAGCGCAACTTAAAGCCCGGCCACCCGCGGCCATCTAGTACAACTATCTTTATCCTATATGGGGTGTAAGTGACAGCCTAGCAAGTACTGAAACGGTGAATTCAGACCGTCAAACTAAACAACTTTCACTATGGCACCACCTTCAGGAAACGTGAAGAAAAACAGCTATTTTCAGTCACATTTGAGTCGAGTAGCTGTTTTGTATGGACCAGGTGATTTTGATTCGCGTTTCCTGAAGATTGTCCCATAGTGAAAGTTGTTCAGTTTGATGGTCTGAATTCACAGTTTCAGTTTTTGCTAGGCTGTAAGTGTAAGTGACATTAGTAGCATTTTTAGTTAATGCGGAAACATAAACCATGCTTTCTAGCCTTTAAACTGAACAACTTCGAAATCTCGAAAAAAAAATCAGCTGTTCAATCCATTTGATTTGAGTAGGTAGGAGGCTTTGTGTGGCCCAACAGTTTTTTTTTTCGCTATTTCAAATTTGGCTACCTAAATAGTGAAAGTTGTTCAGTTTGAATAGAATGCGTGGTTAAATCAATACCATAAAATAACATTTTCGGGAAAATGGTTTATTATGCGTCCGATGACCTTGACCTTATAAATCTAAAATACACTATCCAGTAACAGAACATCTGTGACTAGTAATTTTGTTCCTCGGTGGTTGCTCTAATAGCCATTTAAACAGTGCACTGTTTTTCCTCTGAATAAACTTACTCTTGCATTATAAGTAGGTAGAAACACTCGTATTTTTCTCATTTTCTGATTCTATCTAAATGCTTTGACTGCAGCTGTGTAATTTTGTATACTTTGATATCTTTTTATGTATGCTGAATACTTCCATACTAATATTATAAATGGAAACGTGTAGTCTATCTGTTACGTTTTCACGGATAAATGGTAAAAAGGATTCACGGATAAAAAGTAACCGATTTTGGTGGCTATAATTACCAAATATCTTTTTAATCGTGCTGCAAGGAGTAAGCGAGTCATTAAAAATTGAAGTCTCGGTTTGGACTTGAACTCAACTTGAACTTGTTTTTTTTAATTTAGATCCTACTAAAGTCTACAGATAGCATGTTTATCGCTCCATAGGGACGTTCGCGAGATCCTGTCAAAATAATGTCAAGACTGTGCCTATTTTTTTATAAACGCCAAGGGATCGAGCCCATACATCCATGTCGTTAACAGTTTAACATTTTCGATTTAAATAATTCGTAAATAATGAAATATTCCATCAAAAGATGCGTTGGCATTTTTTTAACCATCTTTTCCCTCTTCATTATTTTAAAGAAACAATTTTTGTCATTTTTTTTTTATTTGCTCAGACCATAGCGCCATCTATCGATCCCCTAGAAAACCAAAAGAAAAACGCTCATTATGCATCTGAACCTACTACGTCAAGAACGAAATTTGTCAAACCGAATGGTTACCAAAAATTCGTTAAATTCGTTTTCGTTAAATTTTTCAATCTTTAATTTGACAACGTAAGTGAGTAAGTTAACCACTACCACCAGTCATCCACAAAAACACCGCAAAAGAAATCTGTATATAGGCTGCGAAAGTCATTACTTCGTCCGATGACCTTTAACCTTGACCTTGTAAATCTAAATACACTATCCAGTAACAGAGCATCTGTGACCAGTAATTTAGTTGCAGAGTGCTCGCTCTAATGGCCATTTAAACACTGCAACTTTACTTTCATTTTGCTTCAGTTTTGCTTTACAGAAAATTATTATTTTTTCTCTAAATATACTTCTAGTCTAGAATGCTAGTCTTGCATTACAAGTAGGTAGAAATATTTTTCTCATTTTCTGATTTCATCTTAATGCTTTGACTGAAGTTGTGTGTAATTTTGTTTGCTTTGAAATCATAGTATGCATGCTGAATACTACTGAGAGCGTCGGTGGGATATAGCGGAGAGGTATGGGCACTCAATTATGAGGGGGTCCGGGTTCGAAACCGCACGGACGACATGCCATGTACCAAAGAGTTTTTCTAAAGTATAATTATCTCTAGATAGAGCCTCACGCTGCTACCGTATAAAACAAAAGTGGTCAACTTTCTTAGGTTCGTGTGCGTGAGGCGTCATACAACTTATCTCTGTGTGCGTGGATACCGACACGGTTTATCACCCCAGAATTCGGTGATTTTTTTTTTGTCGACGCGTTCGTAGCTTCGACTATCTATCTTGACATATAACTTATCAAAGACCGACTGCCGTCAAACAAGGAAGGTAAACATAATGAGAAAACCTTCATACGATGAAGAAGGAATTCAGATGTGCAGGTATTGTGAAGTTTACCAATCAGCATTGGGCACGTCCTGTGCCCTGCAGTGGAACATTTATAAGCTGATGATGATGAATACCAGCTTAACAATTTCCGGGACAGTGACCGGCTATAGCAGTGATAACAATAAAAGTTCTATTGTGTCTTGTTCACCGCCCCGGAACGTTTTAACACGTTCGCGGACAGTGAATGAGACACAATAGAATTTTTATTGTTATCACTGCTATAGCCGGTCACTGTCCGCGAATGTGTTAATGAAGCTGTAATATGCTTTAGTAAGTAAGATAACCAGGCGTTTATTATTAACATTCGGACATCTGCGCCACCGTGACCACCGCTGGGCTTTTGTGACCTCCACTTATAAAATGTCCCTGTTATTTGCATTGCCACTGCATTTAGGAATTGCAATAGATTTTTAATAGGGAGAGCGCGTATTTCATCGGTACATTATGGTACTCATCTCATGGGTGAGTAGTTAGGTAGGTTTTTTTATTGCCCAAATACATACTAATATTTGTGTTTGTTTGCAGGCTACAAAATGTCGCTTGCCGTATGCCGCGACCGGCTCACGGGTTCTGACGCAGCCGAGCAACTCTGTGATGCGTCTAGCAAGCCTCAAGCTTCGGTCGTCAGGTGTAACACGCATCCTTGCCCTTTCAAGTAAGTATAAAATCATCACGACCGTTGAAGGATGGTCAATATAGCTAAGCTCTTGTCATTGGAGCATTTGTCAATCCTGTCATCGTTCTGCTTTGACTTGCGACATGCCTGCAAACTTTTATCTTCATAATTTGTTAAATAACTCTGACTAGGTCTCTCTCTAGCTCTCTTCCTTTAAACTTTCATCATCATCTTCCTTTAAAGTTTCTATCTTTTCTTCTTACTACTGAGGCAGAAGTCTGGCTTCATCGTGAGGGAGTATGCAAGATACAGGCATCACTGCGTATGATTCGGTGACATTATCAGGGAACTATAGAAGGGGCGATTATAAAAGTCCAGCAGTGGTTGCAATGGCACAGGCGCATGTCTGTCAAGGTCCCCTGATCCCAATAATAATAATAATAATAAGCCTGGTTTTCTTACTCGCTACAGCTTAAGTTTTTAGTATTATCAGATCATAATGTATGGTGTACGTTGTACATGAAGGGAGTCAGTCCACCACTAGTGCTCAATGCGGATTGGTATTAGACTTCACATACGCATCAGAATTTCTTCAACATCATATTATGCAGGATTCTTCGTGATGTTCTTTCACCATTCGAGAACAGTCGTTAATATGGCATATCGTGTGTGTGGATTCGAAACATGACCCTCGAGATTGAAAGACCACGCTACTCTACAAGGATATCCTACAAATTACTGAGAGAAGTTGGTATTAGCAGTGATCTGTGAAATAGCTATGATCACCAAAGATCTGCTGAAGGTTGAAGTGATACTAGTCTATAAAAGTCCCTATCATCATATCAGCCATTAAACGTCCACTGCTGGACATAAGCCTCCCCCAAAATGGGGGGATTTGCCATAATCGCCACGCTTGACAGGCGGGTTGGCGATCGCACTTGGATCGAATTGAGGATGCTGCTGCCCATCCTTCAGTAGATCCCTTAGTCGCCTTTTACGACACCCACGGGAGGAAATGGGATGGTGCTATTCATAGCCGACACCACACGGACTCCCTCCCTCCCACGTGCTCCCCCTATACACTAAAAGAATACTCCGTAAGTCACCATCGAAGCTTTAATTCTTTAACTTCTATCACAGGTGGTACGTCGGCGACTGGTCATCTTGCAGCGTATCTTGCGGCGGTGGCATGCGTACACGCCGCGTCCTCTGCGCAAGATCAGCTAACGTCACCCGAGCTGACACCTACGAGCCTGGGTCCAGCGATGAGCCGGGCTGCGTGTCCCCGGCACCCAAGTCGAGCCAGCCTTGCAATCAGCACGACTGTCCCAGTTGGGTTGCTGGGCCGTGGTCTGGGGTAAGCTTTATTCTTTGGCCACTTGATGAAATCTAGATGAATTTTAAGAGTCGTCGTCGTCGTTTTTAAGAGTTTGTTTTTATTATTTTGTTGATGAGATTTTATTTTTTTTGTCTATTATGGTTGTTTTCATGTATATTTCCGTGTGTACAATAAAGTGTTAAAATAAATGAATAAATAAATAAATAAGAGTCGGCCCTCCTACAGCCCGTTTGACATATCTGTCAAAAGTAATAGACCGGTGACCGATAACACTAAACCCTATCTTATAAGATTAATGAACAAATTTATTTTATAGCTAAATTAGGCTAAAAGTAAGTTATAAAAACTTGGTCAGCCGCGGCGCAGCTTGGCACGTTTACAGGTGTGAAGGTAGAATGAGCCCTGGTGACACAACATTTCTAGGTATGTCACAGCTGCATGTCTCAGGTCATTGAGGAAATTCATGGGGCCAAAATATCTGGCCATGTGAGAGTCGGACTCGTGGCCTCAGGATTCCATACAAACTTGACTTTGCAGTGAAAACAAAATTTTCTCCATTACATCGATCTACATTAAGGTCGATGCTCCAACTAACAATTTTAGTTTGTAAAGGAAAAAATAATTATGTTTATGCCATAAAACTACAAATGTAAATTTTTGGATTGATTCCTTTTAAAATTTTATCTTATATTCTTGCGTTTTGCTAAATATGATTCTAGGTCACCGGGAAGTAGGTACCCTATAGGTTTTGATGAGTGAGCTTTTGAGTATCAAAATAAAATTCGTGACATAAATGTCCGTATTTTTTATCTAGATCTTAGTATTTAGTATTTCTACTTTAGACCTCTACCCATTCCTGAGAAAAGGAGTTTTTGACAGATGGATAGACGGATGTCTGACGTTCTATTTGTCTTTGAGGGTTCTAAGGGGCCCGTTTTTTTCCTTTTGAGGTACTTAACCCTAAAAAGAATTCGGATATGTTTTAAGCCCTGCTCAGGGTTGCTGCATGGGAAAGCCGATGATGTTAGCTCTACCCCCATTTTCTATGCGCTTTGTGCGTGTACGTGTCATATGTGAATGGGTGTGGGTAAATCATATTATGAGTTTATATAATTACCTACTCCTTATCCAGGTCGCAGTAGCTATTGGTCATTGACCAAGTCCTTAAAACCAAGTAATCCTGCTTGTCCCCGTCTCCTATCAATTAATGAATAATGCTGTCAAATTCAAATATTTATTGCATTGCCACATTGGACTATTGCACACAGTAAGGGAATCGTACATAGATCTTAATAATTATACAATGGTCTCCAATGTATTTAATTTATTTGACTATTTTAGAGAGATAGCAATAAGTAGCACATTATAAGTTTACAGATTATACTGTCGGCGTCTAAAATGTGTGATCCCACAGGAATTGCGACAAGACGTTAGTTCCACAAGTTTATATCGTTGTAAACAGAAACTAGGATGTACAATTTGATGCCTTGAAACTGTCTTCGGCTGCCGTACAGGCCGTGTTGTAAATACATAAGGTCTAGATCAGGGATGGCTAGCCAATGGTACGCGTGCCGTAGTTGGCACGTGACAGAAAATTGTGGGCACGGTATTGATTGAGATAACCAAGTGATAACAGATAATTACATAAGAATTGGAATAAGAAATGACCTATGGTGCAGAAACATGGACCCTGACGATAGGACTAGTTCATCAATTCAAGGTCGCTCAGCTAGCTATGGAGAGAGCTATACTCGGTGTTTCTCTGAGAGATCACATCAGAAATGAAGTGATACGTCAGAGAACTAAAGTGGTTGGCATAGCTCAGAAAATTAGCAAACTGAAGTGGCAATGGGCTGGTCATATCTGCCAAAGAACTGACAACCGGTGGGGTGTTATAGTTCTGGAGTATAGACCGCGAACTTGTAGGCGTAGTGTGGGACGTCCTGCTGCCCGCTGGACAGACAACCTAAAAAAGGTATCGGGGAGCGACTGGATGAGGAAGGTGGAGGGTAGACTTTTGTGGCGCGCCTTGGGAGAGGCCTATGTTCAGCAGTGGACGATGATAGGCTGATGATGATGATGAACTTAAATTTCTATGATTTAAAGTTTCAAATTTCTTTAAACCATGTTCAGACCAAAAATTACGGGTTGGTTGACTTATATTGCAGTGATTGTATGGAAATGATTCAGGAGCTTTCTTTGGTACTAAATTCTTTTTACCAAGATTTTCTGAGTATACCTAATAGGACACTCGAATTCAATATGGATCGCAAATTTTTATGTATTCATTAATAATCCCTCTATAATAAGATTACTTTTTGGCTTGGCACGTCATGACTATAACAATTTGTTTGGCAATTATTAGCACATAGTTATAAAATGGTTCGCCATCCCTGGTCTAGATGCATAAACGACCGGGTATAATGAATGCATGTGACTATCATAGAGTAGATACGGTCTAGATACCGACATCATAGCTGCATGTCTCAGGTCATTGATGTTCTCCATGACCACTGTATCCAAATGCTCCTTGTATAGAAAAGAAGCATTCCGATTTCGAATACAATATTCAAATTAAAGATTGAAAAATTTGCCTTGGGCGGGACTTGAACCCGCACTTCCAAACCGGGAAATTGCGTTATCCTGCGTTTGATTCGAAATAGCTGTATCATGTTTAAAAATCAATAATACCTATATGTATGAATAATAGTATAATCCTGCTCAGGAATGCCGTGTTTCCAAAGTTATGTACAATTTGTTGCCTTGAAACTATCTACGGCAACTCTGCCTGTACAGGTAGAGTTGCAAATACATATGTACAAAGCCCTTCTCCCACAAACAAGGGTGAGAGGTAGTAAGTCATACTCCACCAGTGCGGATTTGGTGGAGGTAAGTTATTGACCATCGTGCTGATAGAGAATTTTCAAGCCGTCTTGAGGTGTGCGTTGCCCTCCCCGGCCAACATCGAAGCTCCAATTGTGTCAAGAAAGGGTTTTTTGAAGTCCCCAAATATTTATAACCGTACAAGTTGCGAGTTCCTCCCAATACAAGCATTTATCATGCTCGAAGGGTGGATCTCAACTCAAATTATGTAAAAATAATGAGAAATAATAAACACTTTTATTTTTTATAACTTCAAGCTCTCAAATTGCTATATAAACTAGACTTTGGCAAAATGAAGATAGACGCCGCATTTTTATTAATATTAGAATTGAATATAAATTATTTCTGATTTAGGCCTCTGACATGGCTTAACGAATAAGGTACACCGCCATCGGACGGAGCTATCTGAGACCTTGAACAAATCGTGTATTTCAGACTTTCATCCATATTGTTAAAGAATTAACAGTCGAAATCAATTTACTCAAACTAAACTATTATAAAACTGTAACAGAAATGTGTACATTGAAGATATTTACAAGAAAATTATGACGATATGGTTATAAGGTGTCCCTGACTCCAAATCAATCATTTTTAAATTTTTTGTGTGTCTGTTTGTTTGTTTGTTCGAGCATCATGCAAAAACTAGCGAACCGATTTTATTAAACTGTTTTTGTTTGAAAGCTTATTAGATTTTACTTAAAATCTGGTATTTAATTTAAGAAGACTTATACTCAGTTGCAGAAACGCTCATTAAAGTTAATCCTCGCAAGCAAGCAAGAGATTAAATGGAGTATTAACTCTAATGAGCGTTTCTGCAACTAACCGCAAGTCACGGGTAAAAGCATAGATTAATAACAAGTTACTATGTTTAAAAACTCGTAGGTAATAAACGTGGCTATTATTATTGAAAATTATAAGAATGTTTAATGCAAGCTTGGGTGATAGAATACGTGTATGATTGCGTAGTGTGTGGGTGTGTATGTTTGTGTTATTTTTTCCTTAAAAGATAGACCTGTCTTGTAATAGTATGTCGTTATAATAACCACAATAACAGCCGCGCTATGCTAAGCGCTCGGTCGTTCGGAACTTCAAAGTTCTCTCCCTTGTTAGTTCTGCAAGGTGCAAGTTTGATATTGTGTAAGTTTGAGATTGTTCGAAATCCGTTTCTTCGTTTTGTAGAGATAGATAGAGCGAGACAAATTTTCAATTCGATTTTAACTATTTTCTTATCTTTTGCTGTCAAATTTATATCGACTGAGTTACAGTCATAATATTAGCATGTAGATAAAATTTATCTGGTTCTTTCATCCTACGTCATGTGCAAGCATAGATGTAGGCGTAAGGCGGGACTCGGGGCTCTGACGCGAGTTACGCCTACCTATATGTGTACAAGCGTAAAAATTAAGGGTACCCAGACAAGAAACTATTTTCATTTTCTTGCTCCGTGCGCGCCTCCGCGAACACAGTGGATGCGCTACAAAAGCGGGGCAGCCTCATCAGCACCCTGAATGCGTTGTTATTTTGAACGCGAAGAGCGCTGTACTGTTTTCGAGTATAATTTACCCACAAGCTGCACGTATAGAAGGATGTGCAGTAGGCTCTGAATAAAGTGAGTTTGACCTCTTTTGAGCTAAGTGCGAACCTGCAGGCATTCATATTAGCTCTGACAGACAACGCTCTTCGCTCTCTTTCAATGTCTGCATTGTCCTCAGAGACAATACAGACGGAGTCAGAGGTTATAAGATGTCCGAGATATTTAAATTGTTCAACACTTTTAAGAGAAACACCATTTAATTTACCATGAAGACCATGCATTCACTCTTGACGGCGCTGCACCTTTGGCCATGTGATACAGCATATCTCTCAATACATACAAGCGTCAGTCTTGGTGTGGTTATAGTGCAAGTTCTACAGTATAATAAAAAATAATAAAAACTGCCTCCGTGGTCTAATGGTTAAGAGCATTGGGCTATCGACACGGAGGTCGTGGGTTCGATTCCCACGGGGGACACCTAGTGATATGTCACTTTGTGCGTTTTTCAATCAATCAATCAAATATACTTTATTTTTCACCAAAAACATAAACAGTAAAATACAGAAATAAAATAAAAGAGGCACAAAATAAGGCGGTCGTATCGCTAAGAAGCGATTTCTTCCAGACAACCTTAGGGTAGAGGAAACGGTGAAAAGAAGAAAGGTAGGCGGTGTTTCCAGAAAAAAATATCAAAAATCAGCAGTTATTAGTAAAAACAAAAAGTAAATATACAAAATAAACCTATTATAAATACATATATAATATACATACTCATATAAATATATATATATACACACATACATCATACATAAATACGCATACTACACAACAAAATACTATAGGAAAAGATGTACCTAAGAAAACAGATCGAGGGTCAGTTCAGTTATCAAGGAAATGAGACTTAACTTTCGACTTAAAAACATTCAAGGAAGGTGCACGTCTGATCGACTCTGGCAATAAGTTCCAAAGCCGAACGGCATGCACGGAGAAGGAATAGGTGTAGAAATTAGTGGAGTGGAGAAAAATTAGTTTTTCCCCAGTTGGTTAGGACATTGCAGGTAGAATCACCTGATTGTCTGAAAAGAAAGATGATTCCGTGTTTCGGATGGCACGTTAAGCTGTTGGTCCCGGCTACTATCTCTGGTGGTAGTAGTCGTTACATAAAAACCACGTCAGAGGCCGTAAGGCGGTCTGAAAAAACTCTGACACCAGGGCTTGTTAGTTGCTGCCTACATGATAAGAAGAAGAAGAAGAAGTGAGAGTCGTTCTCGCAATAAGAGTCAAGGAAAAAAATGTTGTAGGTAGCACTTCGTTTTTTATTTTGCCAATTCTTTTATTATTTGTCATCAGATTCAATACAATGATACATATTCTGTAAAAATTTCAACTGGCTAATTTCGCATGCATCGTGTGTATGTGTGGGTGAATGCGTGGGGTTTGTATGTGTGTATGTGCGTACACTTATTTCATTTCACAAGAACTGTTTTATTATCGTATCAGTATTATCTTCAATAACAGTCTACAGTTGAAACCGCAATCAATGTCGGACTATGCTAAGCGCTCGCGCGTGGAGTTACAAACTTCTATGCCTTGTTAGTCTCCACCTCAAGTTCTGATATTGCACGAAATTTGTGTTTCCTTGTTATTTTGTTACCGTCTTTGTTTTGAAGATGTTTTTGTTATCTTACTTCAATCATTCGATTGTAATACCTTCGAATATGAAACGGTTTATGTAATAATATGAAAATTTTGTTAAGATAAACGTTTGCAAAATAAGCTTAAGCTTCGTTATACGTGGTTATATTTATCTCAGTTTGTACCGATATTAATAACAATGGTTGCTTATTTCGGTACCTCAAACTCAATTTTTTTTTATTCAATAAAACGTAGATATCTTTCTGACGTCGGATTCGTCGGACTTATCGGAATTTCATTGGAATAGAGTTAATTATTTGAAAGAAAATATTCAACGAGTAGACTCCACGGAATCTGAGAGATATTTTATCAATTGATTTATTTATATTTTCATTCTGTAAATATGCTTTACTATACAAAACTGACATAATAAAGCAATTAATATTCTTAATCTTATTTTTAATATTTCATAACTATTTTATAAGATATCGTGTAACAATAAAGAAAAATGAATCTTTAAAATACGTAACAAAGTAAATAGTCCATAAAGAAAGATTGTGACAACTTTGTAGTAAGATTTCAATACTTTAACTTCCTCTATAAACTTTCCCGGGACAATGTAATATTGCGAATAAAACAAGAAATATAACTGAAAGTGGAGCGTTAAAATATCGTCTAGATTTATTCCAATAACATCACCTTTGTTCAAATACCCCTTTTTACTAACTACTTTGTAAATTGAAAGCTTTTTGTTTTGTATTTGTTAATTGTTATAATGAAAATAATTAAAGTTAGGAAAGATGATTTTAACTACGTAGAAAAACCAGTCCAGACCATAAATAAAGTAACAATAACAGAATAATGGATTTTATACGTAATCTGAAATAAATGATTTGAAAATTAGTCATCACATTCAGTCCTTTTATTATATTTTTGTATAACCAGTGTTGCAATAAATAGTATTTCTTAATAATAAATATATAAATAATATTTTTTTCCTTCTTTCCATCTTTGTTTCGTTCGAAATGGATATTAAACATTTAAGTATTTCATTTCCATCCCACAGTGCTCAGTATCGTGCGGCGAAGGCGTACAAGTCCGTGGGGTAGAATGCACCCCAGCTGGGGGCGGATGTGACCCTGCGACCAGGCCGGAGATATCGCGACCTTGCTCAACTGGCATCAGCTGCCCCCAGTACAGAGAGTCTGATGAACCTGAGGTAATTACCATGTGTCAATCCGCAAGAAAACTTGCAAAAGCATAAAACCAATAAATGGGGTTCCAAGTCCGTGGGGTAGAATGTACCCCAGCCGGGGCCGGATGTGACCCCGTGACAAAGCCGGAGTTATCGCGACCTTGCTCAACGGGAATCAGCTGCCTCCAGCGCAGAGAGTCAGATGAATCTGAGGTTATTATGCGGGTTGTAAAATTAAATAAGTTACATTATTAAAGAGGGTACTTCAGACCATCAAACTAACAACAATCACTATGGAGTCAAGATCGAAATCGCGGAGATATAAATTAATTGCCATGCAATCTAATGAGTAATGACTGTCTTAAAAGACTGCAAATAAAAAACGAAAAAGATTAAAATGAAATTTAAATAAGATTCAGACCTTTTCCGCATGTTCCCAGATAAAAAAACTATAACTAAAAGAAAAATGGGTATAAAAACCTAGACCCTGAAGCTCCAGAAGTTCAGTTTTTTCTTTTTGTACAAACTTTGAAATTAACTTTTAAAAATGCATAATTCAGTTTCTTAGAGATTTTAATTAGAGTTTTTATTCTTTTATTTGAGAGTTTTCCTTCAATTACCGACCACTTTATTTTATAAGGTTGACTATTGAGGTTTCAGGATGATTTGTAAAGTGATGTGTAAAAAAACACTGCGAAAGAAACCATTTCCCGAAAGAAATGCGAATGTCCATTACTGGAACATAAACTCTTCGTAGTAAGTTATCGTCGCACAATGGAAAAGTTCCAGGCAATTAAAGCTGTGCGACATCCAAAATTCTGCCCTCTCTGTACCTTTGTATATATGAAGATTCATACATTTTCTCTTTTCGATGGAGTATTCACCAATCCAGTCTCATTTGCGCTAGTGTCTTGAGTTCCTGGTACGATACGATATCAACTCTTTCATACTCATCTTCTTCTTTTAAAATGTACTTTGCTTTGTTTTGTGTGTGCCTATAATGGTGAATAAAGATTTTTCTTTCATTTGTGCTAGATAACGGTGTCTAGGTCTACCTCTGCGTTTATTTCCTTACCTATGTGTTTCCTTCTAATGTAGTTTGAAAGAAATTGTCGTGTCATGTCAAGTATCCAATATTTTTTCCTCTCCGGTTGTCTACTGTTTAAAATAGGTTGCTGGTTTATAGGTACTAATAACCGGACACTTTTATGACATCAAACTCAATACACCAATTTTTATTGTAACGCCCATGGATTTCCTACTGTTGGACAAAGACCTCCATCCGTTCTGTCTAAGACTTTTGTTCTGCGCTTCGATATACCAGTTATTAAGGAAACCATTAATTTCGAGCCATTAGTTTTTTGGAATTAATGTACGATTTGTAACACCACTGGCTTTTCGGCGAAGGAACAAACATCGCGAGGGAACCTGCATGCTTCGATTTTGAGGCATGTATTGACTACCCAAGATTATAGATTTGAGCATATGCTTATGCTTATGCCATCAATTTTGACCCACCACCATTATCTGTGTGTGCTTCGATTTCATTTCATTGAGGACCAGTTGGTGATTGTTTTGGCCCATAGGTTATCTGTGGCAGATGTCCCGCCCAATCCTATTTTAGATTGGCAGTTAAAATATAATATAAAATAATTTATACCTACCTATGAACATTTAATCAAAATGTCATTTCCCCACAGGATGACATAGAAGATCTTCTACCAGGGGTAGTGTATCACACGCAGCCCCTCATACAACCGTATCCACCGCCTCAAGCCCGAGCCGAGCGGCTGGTGGGAGAGCCTGATGTACCAGTTGAAGCCACGTAAGTTGTGTTTTGTGTGTTGTTAGTGGTCGGGGAGGCATTTTGAGTTCTTTTTCCCTGAGGTTCAATTCACACCGAGATGGGATCGGCCGGAAGCGGCCCTTTGTAATCCAAGTGTAGTTGGTAGAAACTGCACTGGAAAAATGGTTAACCGAAAATAAATAAATTCGGTTTCTCATTTGTTTTCAATGCGGTGGCACGCGCGGTTGCGTGGACTGCTCCGATCCCTTCAAACGATACTAGTATATTTTAACAATGTAAATAACGTCTAAAATACTGTGCAACTGAAGCTGCTCACCACTTTGTTGCTGGCCGTTGCCATCTCGGTGCGAATTGAGCTTTTGCATGATTTAAAATTGTTTGGTCTTTATTAGGTTCATGATTGGGTAGATCAATTGGAAATTGATAGTTAAAAACTTATTTACGGTGCAATCATAATATTTACATACCTACTTAGAGCAATCTTGATGACATTCGTTCAATCGCGCACTCAACATTATTTCGTGTTAGTTTTATCCTTACAAATGGGCATTTCAGAAACATGACAACTTTGTTTAAGAATATACTAAAAAAATACCCATCAAAACCGCTAAAAATTATAACTTTTCTTAGAAATTATAAATGACTTCTTTATTCTTGACCTATTAATTTGTTCTTTGGAAAACACTTTTTAATTAATTTTGCCTTCCCGACAAAAGTAGCTAAAGCCGTATTGTGGTCTATCGAATATGATAAAATGGGCTATTTTCAAAATTCTATTCTATTTTTAAAATGTTGGTTCCATTTATGGCTACCTACTCTTATTATTTTATTTTTATATTCGATGTGATTATAATACGACAAACAGTAGTTTGGTAAATTGTGAATGTCCTGTCTTCTATGTTAATCGTTGTTATCATAATATATTTCTTCATCTTAACAATTTCTTGCGCTGGGCATCGTGTTGGGTAGCGTAAAATAATCTCAATACGTAATGACAAACGTGGGCGGGCTTGTACCAAAACGTATTAAGCTTGAAAATATGATGCTGTCACTGTCATCAGTATTAGTAATGTAAGAGACAAAGCGACATTAAAGGGGTACGAAGAATTTGGCGTCGTTTTCGTTCGGTATTTTGTAAAGTGGCGTCCCCAAAGGTTCTTACAGAAATCGATAGCTAACGTTAATACAAATAAAAAATGTTTTTTGAAAAATCCTTGTAAAACGTCACATTTCGAAGAAATAGGCACGTACAGTTTTACTTCAAAACTTTGGTATCTTCAAAATATGGAGCTTTTCAAGTTTTTACTTCGTAATATGTCTCGTTTGTATTTACGTTTACTATTACTATAATTTATGTAAAAAAAAACAGGGACGCTAATTTAGAGAAATCGGGATCTGTAAGTAAAGCCACTCTCCATATTAAATCTTTGGATCCCTAAAAGCCTAAATAAGTTTTGGTGCATGCCACCCCTCCCTTGTCAGATTGTCACACATTGTCTGTTTCACTCACTTTTTATCATCATTGATATAAAAAAATTAGAGCAGGCCTGGGCTAACCAATTCGCGAGTTCAAATCCCGATCGCAACATTAAAAAATATCGTTGTGTAACTGTGAGAAACTAAAGATAAGCGAAAACAACTCTTAACACTATAAACATTAAGTTGTAAGTAAAACAAGCAACGGATGGGCACTTTTAAAAATATTTTGTATATACGACTCTGTAACGATAATTTGTACCGTCACGGTTCAACTGCAATTCCAATTTTAACAATGGATACTCTTTAAATTTAATGTACCTACCTACTCGTAGGTTTTGCCGTAAAAACGTTAAAAAGTTTTTCCTAATTTACTTTTGTACGAAGTGCTTTTATTGTAGTTTTGTTCTACCTGTAGCAGGAACAGGAATTTAGAAAATTTTTCAAAGTAACTAGATTATAGAATAGACTTATAAAAAATATAGATAGCACAGAATTCGCGCTGAAGAGTTTTTTAAATCCAGACTAATAATTAGGTTTTTGTCTCTGAAAACACACCGCCTCCATTGGCTTGCCCACAGAAATAATGGGCAAAGATGACTTGTCAGGAGAGCATTATCTGATTCGATATACTGGCTGACTGTCTTGGAAATAACTATACCCTTAAAAAGTGGGTAAGAAACCATATTATGAATTTCAAAACCCTCGAAACGTGACGATATAAATTATAATTTTGCAATAGGTCAAAATAAGGTCGACACCAAAAATTATTTTCAAAAATAATTAATTAATTTAAGACAGTTACTATTTAAATGAAAGTTAAACATTGTAACCAGTAAAACCACTAATCGTGATCAAGGCAGTTTATAATATAACACTGCCGCAAATATAGTACATCAGGCATTCAAATAAATTACAAACGCCGTGGTAATATGAACTTCGTTACAATGTTTAAGTCCTTATTGAGGGGTACCACCACTAGATAGCGTGACTAACACGAGAGGTAGGTATATAAAATTATATGTTCCTGGTACAACTAGTTTCAAAAAACTATTAAACGAGCAACATTTTGTTTGTATATCTCTGTAATCGCGTTCTAGAAAATTTTAAGAAAAGGAGTTTATGGAGGCAAAGAACCGATCTAAATAGATAGGTCTCTCGCCCAGGTTCGTATGTTATATTAGAAACTATTACCTCTCGATTTAGTGGCGCGAACTAGTGAAGCGGGTAATGGTAACCCAAATTATTTTAACATACCTTCTCAAGAGCTAAGGGTATTTTGTTATTGTCTCTTTCAGCAATTACAAAATATTCTTTGCGTGTGGCTGGTTGTATGTAAGGTATTGTACCTACGAAATACAAGTTTTTAAAAAGGTTTTTTTTGAATTCGAAATAAACATCACACATTTTATTACAAAGGAATGACATCTACCCCTTTTCCATCCGACACGATTTCAATGGCTGTTAGATACCTTTGGTTTATTAGCTTTGTGTATTTTATGAGTTGCTCGAGAAACGATTTTGGACTTTAAAAGTTTGTATCTTCAGTCGTATTTCGAGCGTCTCCTAATTTCACTTTCACGTTTTATAGTGGTCGTAAAATTAGAATCCGAAACCTGAGTGAATGTTTACAAAAGAATGCGTTCCTTTTGGGATGTCCTAGTGTAGTTATCTTGTAAATAATTGGTCACTATACAAACAAAATATACAAATGCCAAATATGTCTTACGAAATGCGATTTGCACTAAAACTTTACACCTAACCTTAAAATCACTTCCTTTCACAAACCATTTTCTATCACCTACACTTAACACTTTATCTTTTTCTATTATGCACTGCACAAAAAGTTTTGAAATTTCCTCGCACATAACTTTGACACCTTGCATTCAGTTTTATTTCTTATGCTTTCAAACACTTTTCCAGTTCTCTTTAAAACTACTCCTAAAAACTCTTGAACTAGCACTTACACTACACAGCTATCTTACAAGATTTTCACAGAGTGCTAATAAAAAATCACTCTTAAATATATAATTATATAAAAGCAATTTTCAAATTTGCAGGTGATGACAATTGGTGGATAACATTTTACACTAACACTGGTGCACATACTTCTACATAAACCAGCCAGAATGATGATTTAGGAATAATAGAAATCCCTAAGCACCTCGCATGTATTGAGAAACCATTGTGTGAATCTATAGAAAATCTTAGTATACAAATCTAAATTTTAGGAGATATAATCGTTTAACCTTTTCCTACAGCTACATCAAAGACGATGATTGGGGACCCTGTAGCGTGTCCTGTGGTGAAGGGTGGAGAAAAAAAGAAGTCCATTGCAAAATCTTTCTAGAATTCAGTAGGACTATAGCGAAATTGCCAGATGATAAATGTATGGGTCCTAAACCTGCTGAAGAAACTGAAAGATGTGTTATGGAACCATGTTCTATGGCATATGGGACGTCATTTGGTGATTCTAGTATGCCGTCCTACAGTGGTGGCGATAGGTAAGCCTTTTCCTTACTATTGGTTATGTCTTTATGTACCTACCTGTATATACACTGGCCCGCAAAACTAAGTATCACACTTTAAAAATTGCAATATCCTTTTAAGTACATAAAATATATTTTCGAAATAAAAAGGACTCGAAAAAGAGTTGAATTTAAAAAGAATAGTTACAAAGAAAGCTGATAACGTTTGCTATAAAACGTTTTTTATTTTAAATCTCTATTTTCTATAGTTTAAAAAAAAATTAAATATTACAGTGTAGTACTTAGTTTAGCAGATTAGTGTATTTACTTATCTCTTTGAATATTCCTAGTATAATCTTTAATTGAAAGTACTAAGTCTAGTATTTTATTCTCACCTTTCTTTGCCATCTTCTTCTGGATGTTGGCTATTAGTAACGCTGTTATGATTATGAAGTCTGTACCCCAGAACATCAGTGTGTTTTTCATTACATACAAAACTTTATAAAAAATTATCATCGTGTTACGATTCAATGTTCTTCGTCTATAACAATTGATTTTTTTTTTATTTCAAATGGGTTTGCTCTTGACCTCAATCCAGTCCTCAGGACAAAGATGGGGTCGAAGATGTAGCGAGCTTACCCAGAAGGTGCCTATTCACTCGCCCTAAGAAATGTTTAGATATTATTTATTGATCAAACTATTATATCTTAACAAGTCTAAAATGAGTTACGCTTTACATAACAATTAACATTTTATTTCACTCACAAGTTTATCTAGAACACCATTATTGACAAATTCTTGAACAACGTCATTAACTCTCATTCTAAACAAATTATTTACACATGGTACTTCTGTGTTATTACCACCTACTAAAAAATTACCTTCGTCAAATGAAGCTTCATCTTCTGCTGAAGTAGTAACTATTCTTAACTCGATAAGAGCTATTAGTAGTCCAAATGGAAGTAAATCTTCTATGTCTTTTACAAATTCATCTCTTGGGTATGTCTTTTTAATATCAATTTCGTAAAATTCTAAAAACGATTCCATACTTTCATAGTAAACGTTTTGTAGATCGTTAAAGTGATTTGATCTGAAGATAGAATCAGTGCAGATATGGAGGAACATCATGATGTCGGTAACCGGGCATGCGTAACGCATCGCTTGGAAGTCCAGAAAACAGATTTGAGATTGCCCGTTTTCCTGAAAAATAAAATTAGTTTATTAGGTCACGTAAAATCCACACAAATTATAAGATGTTTATCAGATGATTTGTCAGATGTTTATCTCTAAGCCAGCCTGGTTCTATGTCTAAATTATCATACCGATATATTTAAATAATGAGAGGTTACTTTTACAAACGAATTCTATGCGATTGAAACGCGGGCAATGGATAAAACCAACATAATAAACTCTAACGACGATTCTAAATTGGTTCCAGCCATTGCCATCAGCCCAATGCTATCGTTATTATGACGGTCTTATGTAGACCATGTAAAAGCCTTAAATAACTTCCGAAGCATCAGCTATTTTCTTAATATTTAGTGATTATTTAATTAACTAAGAAATATTTAAGCTTACCTCCCGCTTGAATAGTACATTATTAATCCAACAGTCACCGTGACACAAAACATTATATTTTCTTGGCTTCATGAAACTCCTTAACGTCTCTAACAATTTAGGTTGTATTTGTTTTAACTTCTTAAAAGCTTCAGAATCTGTGACTTCTTTTATGGACATTTCGTACGACCCAGAAAAATAGTTCCTCAGTTTGCTTTTGTTTAAGAACTTTTCTTGAAATGTTAAGTCAGCGAATTTAAGTTTCGTTTCCAAAAATCCTCCTGGATCTTTTCTTTCATAAACAAATGTCAATGCATGGAACTTAGCTAACTCTTTTATAACTAAACAAACTTGATTATAATCCAAATTTTCATATTTCGATAATTTATCATCCATTTCAAATCCGCTAACAAGCAAATCTTCTAATATTAATACCTCGTTATTCTTTTCTGTCTTGGATAAAAGACATTCTGGTAAAATGACTCGTTCTTTCACGTCCAAACAATCCTGTACACGTATGAATTTTGGTACTACATCTGTGTACACTGTCACTTCCCTTTTATGTAATTCACGAAACAGTTCTTGCCTTGTCGTATTAACTAAAGTTTTCACAATAACACTCACTTTATTAACCTCGTCTTCAGTATCTTTGATCAATACTCTGAATATATTAGCTATATAATTATCACCTTTACCACTAATAGAATCAACGTGATATTGGAAATCTTCAATACCTTTAATTTTAGCTATTTCTTCAATGCAACTGTGTAGTTCAATACAATTGAATTCTTCTGGTTCACTTATATTCACGTCTAAAGACATTTCTTGTTTTTTTTAGCGATTAGGTGGCGACTAGACTTACTATCAGTGTGATATGGAATGAAGAGAGGTTTGGTGTAAATTAATCATTTTATGATAGAGCAATGATAAGATGCTGATAATATTTTCTTGTCAAGTTAGGTGGTTTTGTGTAAATAGAATACAAATTTTTGTTGATAAGATAGTATCATGTTATCAAAATATAAAATGTCAAAGTAATTGATAAAATCATGATTAGAATTGTTTTTGCTAATAAGTTTTACGATTGTATTCGTAAAGCAATTTTAAATTAATTATGTACATAACAAATATGCAAAGGTTTTAAATTACTGCAAAAACAATATTCTCATATTTCAAATATTATTGATTTTTAAACATGTTAAAGTCATTTAATATTCTCATAAGTAAGATAATAAGGTTTTTACGTATATTATCAAATAAAATTGTTTAATGTTCAAATCTGCGTAAAAATTATGATCTAGAGCAAACATATTTTCTTATTTTGTTATTTGACTGTTTTATTCGTAAGTTGGGCTTTAACAAAACCCCTGAATGCAAATTACTTGTATGATGCAAAAATCTATGACTACATAGGGTAAACAGTTGTATTACTTTATGAGGTTATTGTACCCATGATACTGAACAACTTTCCCTAAGTAACCTATAGGAAATTTTTAAAAAAATTATTGTACTTCCCAAATTTAAATGCAATCAGCTGATCGAACTTTTGTATGAAAAGTCGAAAAAGAATCGAATTTCTTATAAGTTTCTTTGGGAAAGTTGTTCAGTATTATGGGTACAATCACCCTTTTAAGTAATGCAACTGTTTACCCTAACAGCCTGTATAATAATATCAACCAGCTGGATGAATTGTGGCTTAACTGTGGCGATCAAAATAAAACACCTGTGTCAAATGACAAAGGCAGTATCAAATTACCTCACTCATACCTAAGATAATCTAAATGATATAACATTTCTACTTAGGGGCATATGGGCGTAAGTCGAATTTAATATGGATGGACTTATAGCCTTGTGCTTCTAAGGTTAACAATATCATAAAAGTGTATTTTATTACCCAGCAGGTCATTGACCTTCGGCACATCTAGTAACATCAGGGTGGCTCCAGGCTCTCCGGGGAAATCATATTCTTGGAAGGAAAAGGGATATACTAGTTGCAGTGCTTCTTGCCTTAGCGGTGTACAGGTAAATGTTATATTTATACCAAATTGTGCAATAAACAGTATAGATGTTGAATCAAAGAGCTGTTCACAATCAAAATTATTTCTAAATCTAGACAAGACCAAGTCACCAATTGAAATAAATTCAGATACTACATTACAGGGTGTAACAAAACACCATAGTAATACTTAAGGGGTGCTTCAGACCATCAAACTGAACAACTTTCACTATGGAGCCAACTTCGAAATCACGAAATAAAAATCAGCTGTTTGATAGAAAACTGCAGTACCGATTCGACTCAAATGTATGGGACAGTTAATTTTTTTAATTTTTTTCTCGGTGTCGACTCAATTGTGAAAGTTATTCAGTTTGATGGTGTAAATCACCTCCTTCGATGCTTGCTTATCGTGTCGACTTCAAATTCTGAACAAAGTCGCTAAATAGTACCTTGCCAGAATTGGAAAACCGATACTGCACCGTCGCTAGATCGATGATGATGATCTCTATGCCGTTCTGGGTCGTACATTTAGCTGACCTTGTGCTTATGCCGAGAGTAACAAACACTGCGTTGCCGTGTTTCGGGTGGCAAGTCTCGGCGATAAGCTGAAATCCAGGAGTCTCGTCTCTATGGGTTTCCTGTACACACATCGCATACCCCCTTCGATATAATAACGCATTTCATTTTACACTCTGTATAGGTACACATATATTTTTCTCCTCGTAGGTAAGTATCACTAATTTATGTCCATGTTATATCCAAATGCAGTATAAATGCAAACTTATTCAATATAAAAACTTTTAGGAGCTGATTATTCAATGCGTTAGAGATGAAGACGGAAAGAATGCATCCCCATACATGTGCGACCCGTTGACCAAGCCAGAGAACCGAGTCAGAACCTGCAACGATCATCCATGCCCTCCCAGGTAACGTATTCAACTATATTGTTAATTTAGAAAGATTTCAAATTGCGAAACGGGCTGGAGAACTGAAGGTCTTATGAAACCAACGACACCTCATTTGATTTAATAGAAGGTGTAACAAAAATACAAATAAGCATTTAAGGGGTGGTTAAGACTATCAAACTGAACAACTTTCACTATGGGACCAATAACGAAATCGTGAAATAGCCCAGTCATTTTACGGAGTTTTGTTAGGCGGGGTAGGGAGTTATTATTAATTGAATTTTAAACTGTAACCGGCACCGTTTAGTAAAAAAATAACTATCTTAAAATATATTTAAAAAAAACGCTACGCATCATAGAAATCAAAATTATGTGTCCCAGAAGGCTTTTAAATCAATAATATTAATACCAATTGATTTAGATTGAACAATATAAATTATTTTTGAGCAATAATATAGGCATTGAAATTTAAAAAAATGAGATATTTATTAGATAATACGAATGTATTTTCAAAACCTTCTAAGTAGACAAAAATATTTACACCGTGTTTGAAGTATAATGGTACAGCCTTAAATATGTGCAAAAAAATTTACTATCAGGTTTTTTGGAACGAGATAATAGTTAAATTTTCAAATTTGAACTGTTACTGACTTGATTTTTTTTTATTTTGGTACATTTCTAGAGGCTCAAATTGGCTCCTCAATATCATACCGAAAAAAAAATATTAATTAGTCCCGGCTCGAACTTCTTATAAGTTTTGCAGATTTTTTTTTCGCGATTTCGATGTTGGTCCTATAGTGAAAGTTTTTCAGTTTGACTGTCTAAACAGCCTTCTTAAAAGCTTCAAATTTTTATTTTTACTTTTGTTACACTTTGTATTTATTGTCTTAAAATAATTGGAAAATTTTCGCTACAGATGGAACTACACAGAATTTTCTCAATGCACAAAGTCCTGCGGAATTGGAATCCAGACTAGAGAAGTTACTTGCATTCATGAGGTAAATATTTTCCTTATAATTATTATATTCCCATATTCCACATTTCCTTCCATTCGCTTCAAGCATTTAAATTGTATATCAAATATCGACATCCATCGTTCTGTTTTCACAGTTTGATAGAAATAGCATACCAATTATTATTATAACTTTAACAATAGGGCTAGTATGCCATGCACGATAAAGCGACAAAATGAGAAAACCATAATGACATGCTAGGCCATGCATTCATTCATACGACATTTTTTGTTTGTGTGTGCCGTTGTTGTATATGTTTCCCATAAAAAAAAGATCATTACAATTGGGTAGTTATAAGGTAATACATTGTACTCATACTGACTGACTTTTTTTCGAATTCCCCTAAGGCTTTTTTAGAAAAATTGTTCATATCATCTGTTAGAGTAATGCAGGCTGACATGACCTAAGGGTTAAAAGCTCCCAATAAGAAAAAGGCAAACATTTTTTTTTAGAAAAAGGCAACTTTCTCTACAAAGCCGTAATTTCAACGGTCAATCCTTTCTTACACATGTTTTCTTCTTCATCATCTGATAATGATGATTCAATAGACATAGGCCTCCCCCAAGGATCGCCACAACAACCAGTCCTGCGCTGCCCTCATACCCTGCCCTGTGTTCATAACTTCATCAATAATTTCTTTGCGTCATACTATTACGAAACTACCTTTTTCAAATCAAGTACGATATCTTTAGGTGACAAGAGGCGGTACCAACACAGTCGTGGTTCCAAACAGCATGTGTCCACAACCGCCGCCACCCGACCGTCAGTACTGCAACGTGCTTGACTGCCCAGTCAGGTGGCACTCCGGAGATTGGTCTAAGTGCTCCAAGACTTGTGGGGGAGGTGTGAAACAGAGAGAGGTATGTTAAGTTTAACGATGCTACGAATCTTCGAGAGTGTACAATTCGCACTCAAATTATCGAACGGACGTCTATCTGGAATATGAGTTTCGAACACATGCTTCCTTTCAGTGTAGGTACAAAATTTTGTTCTCCTGCGTTCAGATCGATACGCAAGACCGCATTTTACTGCCATTGCGTCGCATTCATGTAGAAGATGTATGCACATTCGAAACGATTGGAGCTATGGTTACACCCCTGGCACTCCATAGAACGGTCTAACTGTCCTTGACTAGTACTACTACAAACACACGATGGCGTCGGGATACTCGCAGGCCTACTCGCGCGCCTGCTCTATGCTCTTCTTGTTCGGCTCTCCTGAAGTGCGAGTGAGGTTCGGTATACGAAGTTATAGAGGGGCAGGTAGTGACCTTTCTGTACGTAGAACTATATACCTATACTTTGTTACAATCAACGTCAATTTCGTATATAATATATTCCGTAATGGGACTGTTGAAATTTAGGTATTCAAATATTTCAAACAACGTTTAAATCTTATCTTTCTTCTCCAAGGTTCAATGTAAGCAAATAATGGCCCAGTCCCACGTGGTGGAACGGCCGGCTTCTCTTTGTGGTTCACCACGACCTGCGGCCACCAAGGCCTGCAATTCCAGACCTTGTCTCCTGGATACTTCATCACCAGAGATATCGTTGGCCAACTCTTCTTATATCCAGCATGATCCAAAGAAGAAAAAGGTAAGAGAAAGTGATTATAGTATTGTACATTGATGAATTTTGTCACTCAACAAAATTTGTAAAGCAGATTTTCTTCCATTCCGCAGTTTCTAATGTCACCGACTTCACATTTAGATATAACGCTACTACTATAACTGGTATATAACTTGTAGTGTACTAAGTATTTCTTGAACCCCAAATAAAACAGAACTCAACAAGAAATCCATATTTAGGGTCACTTGTTTTCGTCTGTGCATCACAGCCACAGTTTTTGAAACTGCAGAAAATTTTTAGTAATTTCTCGTGTCGACTCTGAAACGGAATGCGCTATTTTGGAGCCCCCTTCTTGTTGGAACGAGAACCTTTTAGAGGACCAGAAACTTATATAAGGTTGTAGGACCCTAAAGGATGTAAGCTGCACATTCCGCTCGTATTGTTAACATTGTAGGTGTGATTATTTATTCTTTACGCAACAGGTCACAGTGAAAGTTGGCGGATCAGCGACGATATTCTACGGGACACAGGTGAAAATTAAATGTCCTGTGAAAGGATACAACAGGACAAAGATCCAGTGGGCGAAGGATCACCAGATCATTACCAAATCGAAGAAGTATAAGATTTCTAAGAAGGTAAATGTTGAAAAGATTATCTCGTTTATGACCTTATCTAATCGGTTAAATCTTACAGAAAAGTGTGGTGCGAAGTACGCAAAACTGGCGGGCAAGTATGAAAAGCCCGTTTGAAAAGAAAGATGTATGGATGAGGTGACAGAGATGTGTAAGAACCGTATAAAGTGGCCCACCCTAGTCTATGCCTATCTCAATGGGAAAGAGGTAATCTAAAACTAACAATAATGTCCTCAAAACATGCAACACTATTCGGTGAATTGAACGGCAAATCTAACTCAAATCGATGTCAATGATCATGTCGATGACAGAAGAAAGACCCAAAAACGACGGTTCGTCTGCGACCCTAAACAAAAGTCTTTGGTATATATATTATTTTCTTTTAACATGGAGGATGTTGACCTAATAAAACTTTCCCGTTGAGAACAAGGACAAAAAGTTTCATAAAAAGTTGGTCTATCAGGAAGAAAAGTTCGCAGGTTTTGTAGTCAAGAAAATTGGTGACATCGGGTCTCCAACGATAACTTTTCGATCTACTGTTCTTCATTTTTTAAATATCGATGGCTCGTTATTCTCTATTTTTCTAGCCCTGTGAATATTGATCGTTAAGTAATTATCGATTTCAGACTTCAGTTTGCGCATCTGTTATTAACTAAATTCTCAACCCAACTCTCTTCCAAGCAGGGTGCACTCCGCATAACGTCTCTCTCACTCCGCGACCACGGTGTTTACACCTGCGTAGCTGGGAGATCCAGTGCAAACCTGACATTGCTGGTAAAGCCGAGACCAGGGGAGTTTCCATCCAGTGAGGAGATTGAGAGGCATAAAGCCTTGGACGAGCCGTCTTCTCCACTTGCTGACAGGTAAGTTGGAGACAAGTACCATTATATTGAAATAGTACAAAAATAAAAATTTTTATTTATGTAAATGAGATGCTCCAGAATCATTCTGGAGCTTTCCACATCCATCCATCCTTAATGGATGGAAAGTTCCATGTTGTGTTTTGTTCATGTTGTTGTTGTGCATCCAGTGGTCTACACCGTATGAATTTTCGGAGACAACTGATCAATGCATAAAGAGAATATTCCTGAATGACGACGTACTTGAACCCTTAATACTTCCGGCGCACCCTGCGCAACCAGCAAGCGTGTAGTCCTGTTTGACAAATCTCTTCACCACGATTTATCAATTCAAATTCAGTAATATGTCATCGCTTGGTTAGAGCCTACAATGTTATCTCTCTTCAACAGCAGAGCGGACGGAAGATACCGAGCTATGATCGGAGGTCGATCCGATGACCAGTCGCACGAACAGAGGCCGGGGGATTCCAGGAAGAATTATAAGAGTAGGCAGAAAGGTGAGTAACGACTTCTCTTTCCTATTTATACATATATAGAAGCGAAATAAGTAAATAAAAAAAGAGCGTTGGTGATTGTTCTGTTTATGGATCTTGCATATTTTTGATTATTTGTGTTCTTGGAGATTTTGAAATAATAATTTATTTATGCAGGATAATTAAGTGCGGTCGTTTTACCTCTTTTAACTAGGTTAGGTACCTCATTTCCCTAATTTAGTTATCATTATCAGTTATCACGCAAGGCCAGATTTTCTTACGATTTTTACTCCACCGTTTGAGAGTAGGTAGGTAAGTTAGTTAGAAAAACACATTACGATACCTTACCATTGTGCATGCGGATTTCAACACGGACTTATTAAAAATTCACGCTGAAGTTGCCAACACGTTGTTTATTTCACTATTTTTAGTGATTGTGTACACCAGTCACCTTGGGTTCACCGATTTTAATTATAGTCATGATGGCGGAGACTATGGAGGAACTCAGTCGAATGCTCGATGATCTCAGCAGAGCCTCGGAACGAGTTGGTCTGAAGATGAACATGGACAAGACGAAGATCATGTCAAATATCCATGTTGTACCCACTCCTGTAATGATCGGAAACTCTGCGCTCGAAGTTGTTAACGATTATGTTTACCTGGGACAAACTATTCAGTTAAGTAGGTCCAACTTCGAGAAAGAGATCAACCATCGAATCCAACTCGGCTGGGCGGCTTTCGGGAAGCTACGTATCTTCACGTCCCAACTACTTCAATCGAAAAAAACGAAAGTCTTCGACCATTGTGTGTTGCCAGTGATGACATATGGAACAGAGATGTGGTCGCTCACTCAAGGCCTTATAAAAAGGCTGAAGTCACCTAAAGGGCAATTGAGAGAGCTAAACTCGGAGTTTTCCTGCGAAATCGAATCAGAAATGAAGAGATCCGCAGAAGAACCAGAGTAGCTGACATAGCCCAAAGAATTTCTAATCTAAAGTGGCAGTGAGCAGGGCACATTCCTTGCAGAACCTATGGCTAATGGGGCCGAGTGGCGACCGCGTACCGGAAAGCGCGCGATGATGATAAATATGCAAAAAAATAACAGAGTAACTTCCTCCTTTTGTAAAGTCGGTTAAAAAGGTATAATAAGAACTATTAGGTTTGCCAAGAACTTACTGTCAAAGATATTAATATACATTCAAAATCGATCGAGCACCAACAACACCATAGCCCCACAGGCTTCAAACTTAAAGTTTGTTACTTGCTCAACAAATTTGCTAAATTAGCCGGAGATATTAAACTCGAAGGCAGTTTCTTTAGCAGAATAAATTATACTAAATAAACGGGAAGAGCTGAAATAATTATTGTTTTGCGGTAGACGATGCGGCTGCAGTACTGTTGCAAGCAGTAGAACGTATCTCACCGCCGAGGCCTCCTTTTTATTGCACCACTCCTCGTAATCGGGGAAATCTAGGGATTTTGTATGGAGTAGGTTGCTTTAATTGCACTTTAGGTGATAATTTGAATTATAGTAGATATATACCTGAAAAACATAAATTGTCAATAATCCCCGATTTTTTATTGTGCGTTATTGAATAATAGCCGTGGTGGTCCAGTGGCGAGAAACCTTGCCTGCCGTGCAGGAGGCGATGGTTCGATCCCCGTCCAGGCCGACTCGTACCAATGAGTTTTTCGGAATTTATGTACGATTTGTAACACCACTGGCTTTTCGGTGAAGGAAAACATCGTAAGGAAACCTGCATGCTTCAATTTCGAGGCATGTATTGTACCTACTGTCCATTACAAGTGGCGACGGGCTCACTCCCCGTCACACTGGACAGAGTTTCGGTACTACTAGTGAAACGTGGATGTTCTGAAGTTTCAGAATATCTCTGACTACCCCCTCGGGGAATATAGTCGTGAGCATATGCTTATGCTTATGTTATTTGAATAATTAAGACATTTACAAAACATGCAATTTAGGTAGGTATATACGAAAATGGAAAACTGGTGATTTTGTAAAGGACGGCTTCATTTAATACGTAGTAATCCCCGGTTAATATCGTAAATTTCAGTAGATATTTAATGTTTTGTAAGTATTCCAAATTTATAACCTCAAAACTAAATTATTTACTGTTTCTTTGTACACATTAAATTTGTCTTCTGATAGTTAACTGTCTCTTTTGCTGGTATGCCGGAAGAAATATCTTCAGAAATAAGCTTGCCCTTTGTACATTTATCCTATAGTATTTTGTTGTGTAGTATGCGTATTTATGTATGATGTATGTGTGTATATATATATATATATTTATATGAGTATGTATATTATATTTGTATTTATAATAGGTTTATTTTGTATATTTACTTTTTGTTTTTACTAATAACTGCTGATTTTTGATATTTTTTTCTGGAAACACCGCCTACCTTTCTTCTTTTCACCGTTTCCTCTACCCTAAGGTTGTCTGGAAGAAATCGCTTCTTAGCGATAAGACCGCCTTATTTTGTGCCTCTTGTATTTTATTTCTGTATTTTACTGTTTATGTTTTTGGTGTAAAATAAAGTATATTTGATTGATTGATTTATATCGATTTTAAGGTATTTCTCAAACAGACTAATAGTAACAGACTCAACTAACAGTAATATTGGTTCAAACAACATTTACTAAAGTGTATTTAATGCAATCTCAAACCATATTTTTCCTAGACTATCGCAATCCTGTACCCTTCTGATCCATCTCTGAAACGCAACCCATACAATGTCGTTTGACCAACACATCGATGGTCTGCTCACTGACCTCCTTCCCTCCCTTGGTCCACCAGCTTCCTTCCCTTCTCGTCAAGTGTTCCATGTCCCAAAAAGATGTTCACTGCTTAACCTTTTGACGTCATGTCATAACGCCACGTCATGTTACCATACATGACAGAATAATTTTAGGGATTACAATATGAGACATCGATACTTGAAATTTACTCATGATTACAGTTGAAATAATCCTTGTTTGTTATAAAGATAATGTAACGTCACTTTTGGTATAAAATAATCAAACTTTTGATTATTATCGAAGGAACTTACTTAAGTTTATTATTGTTCATTTATGTTTGTGCCGTTGTTGTATGGTTTCCATGATAAACAGCCTATAGTGCTTGCTTGGGATCATTACAATTTATGTGCCTGTGAGCATTCATTTGTTTATTTATTATTACTGCTTAAAACTCGATAAATTACTTGTCGTGATATCCCGATATGCCGTATTTGGCGTGAAAAAAGGTAATCATAATTATTATCGACCTATATACGTCCCACTGCAAAGCCTGTGCCTACCGTCCGGGAGGGCGCCAGTACACCACGCACGCACAATGCGGATTGGTAGACTTCACATACGCATCGGAATTTCTTCTTCAGCGTATACAGGTATCCTCACGATTCCTTCACCGTTTGAGAGCAGTCGGTAACACGTACATAAGTTAGAAAACCTCATTAGTACATGGCATATCGTCCGTGTGGATTCGAACCCGGACCTCATGTTCGAGTGTCCATACCACAGAACATTAAAAGAGGGGTTAGAAATGCAAAGTAGCGCTTTTGCTTTGGAGAAGGCTGTCGCCACTTGTCTTCCCGCTCACGCTGCTACAGTTACTCGCTCGCACCACGCCTCGCGCCTTATGGTGTTATGCAAATCATTGCATAACCTGTGGCGACACGTTCCACGCCTACTTTGCACTTCTAACCCCTCTTATAATGTTCTGTAGTCCATACCTCTCCGCAACGCGCCACCGACGGCGACGCTTTTATACTGCTTGCTTATACGAATATACTGTAACGTGGCGTTCATCCAGGATCCCGGCGGCCTTATCAGAGGATTAATTAAGAGTGCCTCACCAAGTCCCGGCGCGGCGTCTAGGGCTTTGTAAACAATACGGATTCAGTTTATTATTAAAACTGTTTTTATTTTTATTCTTTTAGTAGATTCTTCAGCTCAAAACACTCTCGCACTCTTTAATAGCCTAGGTCTCTTGTGCTGTGATTAGTCCCATTAAAACCGTTTCATCTTAAACTTTCGTAGCCAAGACTCTCAATCCTACATACATACATACATTTTTATAATTCGTATGGCTTCCCATTCCTGCGGACATACATAAACTCACGACTATAATCTTTAGCGGGGTGGTCAGAATCCTTGCAACTTGTAATAACTACCAACCATTTTAAAACAGTCATCTCATCTCATGTTCAGTTCTATACAAGGTTTTAGGATAAACAGTGGGGTGATTGTACATATGATACTGAACAACTTTCCTTAAGAAACCCATAAGAAATTCGCATTTAGTATCGAAAGTCAATTTTTTTTTTTATAATTTCCTAAATTTTTCTTAGGGACAGATGTTCAGTAACATGGATTCTACTGTTTACCCAAACATAAGCGTTTTAATAAGTTGTTTATTTCCTTGATCTCATTTAAAAAGATACCTCCCGAAAACACAAGCAAGCAAGTGAATGAACACTATCACTCTCTAAAATAAGCCATAGTTTATGTATGTTTATTGTATCTATTTGTTTATTTATAATTATGTTTATTTATATTATATTTATATATATATATATATTTAACTTCCATTTAACAACAAGTATCTAGTTTTTATCATTTGTGCTGTACACATTTTGTCTGCCTCACACTTCAGAACTGTCTCTGTTGCGGGTTTGCTGGAAGAGATCTCTTTAGAGATAAGCTCGCCCTTTGTACATGTCTACTTTAATTGTTTTTTCTGTATTGTTATGTGTACAATAAAGTGTTAAATAAATAAATAAATAAACACAAAGGGGTGAAAGAACCCAACAGCGCGCACAACTTTTACTATGGGACCAACTATGAGAACTCGAAAATAATCAGCTATTTCATACTAAAATTAAACAGCTACCACGCAAAATGTACGGAACAGCAAATTTCTTGTTCTCATAGTTGGTTCAATAGTCAAAGTTGTTTATTTATATTGATGGGGAGAAGTCTTTTTATTACGCCCTGTATTAGTTTAAATACTTATGTCATAATTAATGCGTATTTGTATCATCTAAGTGTTTTGGATTCGTTTCTGTTTTACATGTGGCATTGATAGTAAAATAAAATAAAAATTAAACCTTATAATAATTGTCTACAGGCAAAAACGTAGACAAAGTACGTGACGCTCTCTATGGTACGGCCACAACGAGCACGAAGTCACCTCCGAGCTTCAACTCTCAGGCTCGAGATGTTTACGACGAGAATGAGGTGAGATTGATTACTTTACCTTTACTGAACGCTCTGTCATTTATGCTAGGGGTTTGAAAAACTATTTTTAACCGTGGTACACAGGCGCACAGAAATCTGTTGTGATTGTGAAAGATAAAACACTAAAGTATTTCGTCAGGGACTGCAATAGCGCGTAATTAGCATTTGTGAAAACCGCGTAAAAAAACTTTACATAGGAATGAGAAAAAACTGCATAAATTCTTGAACTAGTATCAGATACAAGATCAGTGTAAAATCTTGTATCAGATACAAGATTAGTGTAAAATCTTGTATCAGATACAAGATCAGTGTAAAATCTTGTATCAGATACAAGATCAGTGTAAAATCTTGTATCAGATACAAAATCAGTGTAAAATCTTGTATCTGAATCTTGTTCAAATTTCAACAAGTTATTTAGTTTTTTCTCTTTCCGATGTAATGTTTTTCTACGCGGTTTTCACAAATGCTAGTTACACGCTATTGCATAAAGATTTGTGATCGATATACCTATATTTTGAATCGACAAGTTCAACAATTAGTTACTCAAAATTCAATCAAAGACAGCATGTCCATGGATGGATGAAGCAAGAACAACATAAAATAATTCCTATTTGTATACAGGCAGAGTGTAATGTGGTAGGATATACTTTAAGCGATTGACCGGTACAATATTTTAAGAGATAATATTTAAAATCGACGTTTTTAGCAAAAACTGAAATAAGGAGATGAATCGTTGAATCATATTATTATTGAATTTTTTTAAGTGGAAATTTATTATTCTTGTAAAAGTACGTACGTTGTTGTAAGGTACAAGCAAGGCGCTCACGTCCCCTTAAGACGCAACAGATTGACAATTTCGTTCTCTGTGTAGCGGTGGCGAAATTGAATGACGCAGTTCCCCGTTTCGGAAGAGTGCGGGTTCAAGTCCCGCCCGAGACAAATTTTTCAATCTTTAATTTTTATTTGAAATAGCACAACATGGCTGTAACATGTTTAAAAACCAATAATATTTGATACAAGTAACTTTTAATATAGGTGCTAATGTCTTATTTATCCGTCAAGCCCTTATACCAGACACAATACATAAACAATTGTTATCGTTACACTATTAATATTATTATTTGTTTGTCTTTTCGCTTTCTCGGGATATAAGTGTCCCGGACCTTTGGGAGGCGTGGGTGGGGCCGAAACCAACACGTAGAGGCCCGTCGGACAATTTGATCTAAATAGTAATGTGACACCAACCGGCAACTATACAGGGTGAAATTGATATCATTAGTATCCTTGAAACTACGAGTCTACCCATCAAACTGAACAACTTTTTCTATAGGAGCAAACCGATCGGAGCAAATAAAAAATCTGCTGCTCCATATTAAACTGCAATGTCGATGCGCGAGTTCGCGACTCAAATGTAATGCAACGGCAGATTTTTGCTCCGATTGGTTTGCTCCCATTGTGAAAGTTGTTCAGTTTGATGGGTAGACTCTAAGTTTAAAAGGATGCTAATGATATCAATTTCACCCAGCAGAACAGTATACACTATAGAAGTGCATCCAATACAGCCCCCCGGTCAGTGTAGGACTATTGTAGATAGAAACAAAATCTGGGCTATTGGGGTTGGGTGTTAGTGGATTATTATTATTATTACTTGCCTCCACCAATCAGCAATGGGCCCGCGTGGTGAAGTAACATACCTACCGTTTACCATATTCTTATTTACAAAATAAAGTATTATGTCATCAAGAAAGATGTACTAATAAAAATAGATAGAAAATTGAACCGATAAGCACGGACCTGAAAAAAAAACGGACGCAATCTCGTCTAATCAAAAGTGAAGCACCCATTTATATGAGTGTGCGTGCTGTCGCCCTTTCGCGCGGTACATAATGGCGGCGGGTTGTCGGACCTGCGCCTAGAACTGGTGCTTATGTGTGAGTGTAGGTCCCTTGTAGAACAAACGAAATTGTAGGACCTTACATGCTTCACCTCTTTTTAGTGTGACATTACGTCCGTCTTTTTTATCAGGGTTCGTGCCGATAAGAGTCATTTTCCAACGCCAATATCCATATCTTTATATCAATATTAAAAACATAAACCATCGCAAGCAAACTCTAAAAACATAGCAATAAAGACTGAAATCCAAAGAGAGAATTTTACAAAACTAATCTTTTAAATGAACCATAACGATTTGCAATATCAATTTTACGGCAACATTAAGTATGCTGTAAATTTTATTACGTTCATTCCAGTTCGAATAATTATAGTAAATCGATTAGGTTTTCTGAGCAAGTATGTGAATATTCTGTTCGAGAACGAATCTAATCTAAACTATTATAAAACTGTAACAGGAAGTTTGTCTGTACATTGCAGATATTAACAAAAAAAAGTTACTATATGGTTTTTAGGTATCCCTGATTCCATATCACCAATTTTTTGGATTTTTTGTCTGTCTGTTTGTTTGTTTGTTTGTTTGTTTGTTTGTGTGTTTGTTTGTGTGTTTGTTTGTTTGTTTGAACGAGCATCACGCAAAAACTACTGAACCGATTTTGATGAAACTTTTTTGTTTGATAGCTTATTATCTAACTTAAAATCTGGTATATAATTTGTGCGGACAAAGTCGCGGGTTAACGCTCGTTCTCAATAATTGTGTAATATACTTTTTCAACATAATTGCTCGTAAAGTGGCTCTTATTGCACCCCTTTTAGGTTCATAATGCAGCTATAGAACACGCGTGCGAAAATGATAGTGCGGTAATGTTACTTTTTTTCTATAGATTGTTTTTTTTAATCTCAGCAAAGAGTTTTTATGTAAAAGAAAAACATTTTTCTGAGTAAATTAATCTGTTTCAGTTAAAATATGATAAATAAAAGTTTACAAATTGACATTAATTTGTGTTATAAATACATAAATATTAAGTTTATAACGTTTTTAATATTATGTTGTTTGCAACAAAATATCATTGGTTGAATGTCGGTTAACGTCTTTGCCTCTTCGTCGACCTGCGCGCGCATAAGCTATCTCAACCAAAGGTACGGATCGCAAAAAAAAGAAGCCCAGCGCCATTTTCACCAAAAATATTTATCTAAAATTGTAGTATTTTACGAAATTTTATTATTTTTTCCTCGCAAGTATGTTGAAAAACGTCGAATGAAACGCGTGAGCGTTGGTCATTACAGCCCTCAGCTAGTATGCATCATTCGCCTGGCGGCTCGTGCTGCAATCCCGCTCAATGACTAACTTTGCTCACTTGTATCATAACGTACTATAGTTTTGCAGAGAAGTCAAGTTGATAGGATGACCATTATTATCTAAGAGATAAGAATTTTTAGATACCTATTTGCATCTTAGAGTCTAAAGATTTATTTATTTGCGATTAAACATTATATTCCTTCGCATGAAAGGTTACTTAAGGTAAAGGTGTCTTACCTCATCGGATAATTAGGTCGTCATCCTATCAACATGAATCTGTGCAAAACTAAAGTATGCCATGCAATTAGAGAAAGTTCATTTCTCCGGCGGAAAAATTCACACGCTTGCTCAGAAAACCTAATCGAATTTAGTGAGGTGTTGTCCGTGTTGTCAGATACATTATGTCTTAAAATTGAACAAAACATAGTTCAGGATAAAGCCACTTCAATGCTTTTATCTCAATACCCTGGAGCCACGTCTTATTTCTTCCTCCCTAACTTCTAAATTAATGTATTAAAATTTTGTAGTTACTACTACTTTCTATAAAACTTAGGGAGTGCCGGTAACCAAAAATAACCCCATTGGGAATCGGTGGCAGGTGAGAGTCTCCGTCACCGGCAGCCATTTTCGGTGCCAGCGCTGGCAGCCATTCTCGGTGCTGGCACTGGCAGCTGTTGTTTATACCGGCGCCGGCATCCAAAAAGGAAACTGGTGTCAGGGATTTGTACGACAGCCTGTGCTGGCATCCAAAAAGGCAACCGACGACAACCGGGGCGTGTAAGACTTAGAATATAACTGCTGACTTGGCCGCTGGCACTAGATGCTGGCATAAACTATATAATACCTAGTGGACTATAGGTTCGGTTATGGCACTCGCCGGCCCGCGTTCGCTTGGCTCGTGCGCTGGGTCGCAAGAAACCTAACATGTTCGTCGCTTCGCTCCTCGCTAACCTAACCTAAGAGTTAGACCTGGGATCTTTTGACCAGGGAGGAAAGGAGGTTTCTTGTGACCACAGAACCGAATTTCTACTACCTAGGCCACTAGGTATTATAGTTTAGGCCAGCAACTAGTGCCGGGTGCCGGCAGTCAAGTCAGCAGCTGGCGCCGGCATGCGCCAGCTATTCGGCAACCAGCGCCAGCACTCAAATAAGCCACCGGCGGCGGCAGCGGAGGCACTCCCTACAACTCATAATTAATATTGTATCCCTACCAAAAGATAAAAGCCCTTTTTAAAATGAAGCACACATTATACAATGGTTACGAAACAACCCCTATACATGTCCGACGCACTTTCCAGTTTTTTTAATCCAGAATAAAATTTCCAGTAAAGTGAAGCTCTCCTGAATTCTGTTATATTCTGATGAACCCGATTATAAAATATTCCATTTGAATCCGCTTTTACGCAGATACTTCTAAAAAACCATTGGTGATTTTTTTTTGAAAACTTTTAATTTTTAATGTAAATCCACCTGGATTGAAACAGATTTTGTTTTGAAGCCAGGGTTGAGAAATAATTATCGATAGAAATGTTTTATTATCGATTCATTTGAAGCAATAATAGTAAGAGCCTTTTTACACTTGGCACTTTCAGCGTCGCATCGGCGTCCATATCAGTTTCCATACTAATTATGTTCGTATGTAAAATCACTCAAAACTGTTTTTGTATTTGATCACCATATATCGGCGTGGTCAGTATCTTTGCTGTACTATCACATTTAAGGGTCATATGAGATATGACATAATCACACAAGCGTTTTTGAACGTATGCGTTGACAGAACGATACTAACGCTCAAAAATTGCTTAGAAACAAAAAAACCAGCCAAGAGCGTGTCGGACTCGCCCATGATAGGGTTCCGTAGCCATTGCATAAATAGAATAAGAAATAGTAGTAAAATCGATTATCATACGCCACCTGCGTGAGCACGTTTGCACCATCCCACTTGCCGGGCACCATAAGGGCGGCTGGAGCAGCGGCAGAAACCGCTTCTCAGAAAAAGCACACAAAATACCAAGACCTAGAAGGCTCATATCTGTTTGTGCCTCTTGCAGTAGAAACGGCGGGTCCTTGGGCTGCCGAAGCCAAAGTGTTTGCCAGGGACTTGGGCCGCAGGCTGAGAGAGAGGGGCTTGAACCCCCGCTCTGGGTCTTTTTTCGTCATACGTATCTCATTGGCCGTCCAACGCGGCAATGCTGCGAGCATAATGGGTACGTTTGGCTCGACCCGGGGGGGGGGGGGGGGGGGGGGGGGTAATCAAAGGGTGCAAAGTCGGATAGCAGCGAAAAGGGCGCGAAACAAATTAGCCAATAGCGTAAACGAATTGAAGGTGGCACATCCTGATTCGTCAATATAATTTCGCGCGCTATTAAAATTTGTCAACTGCGCAGGTACATCGGGGAGACTTATAAACCTAGTACTAAGTACTGTAGTCTAAAAACATAATAATGTTTATGGGACGACATGTGACATTTTGTCGTTAGTAAAATCCACGACAATTTGTCCCAGTGCGTGCAAAGCTCTAAAATGTTAACTTTTAGTAACCCTTACTTTTAGTACCATGTCGTATTAACTTCCGTGTAAATGGTTCAAACTTTTGATTGAATGGTTAAATTAAGTTACAATGACATGGTGCTAAAGTTTCTCCAGATTAAATACAAGTATTATTATTCTCGGTTCAAATGTTAATATATTCGATCGTACTATTCCTGTGAAACCTGTAAACAATTCATATATAATTAAAATCTAGAAGGCTTGGTATTTACGTAAGTAGGTATTTGTAAAATGAAAAAAAAAACGTTGCTTTCAAAGATTTCAATTTTTTTCAGAAATTATTAACGACACTGCTCAGTTATGGATCCTGTATACGTCTTTCAGGATTTCAGTTCTCTAAACCACTTAATAATATTATATAAATAAGCACCTATTTAAAAACTAGACAAATTGGATTTGCGAATTGGTAGTTTGAAAAAACGCCAGTAGATGGCGCCACATCTCCCTTAAAGGCGGAAAGTTGAAGAATTTCATTCTCTGACGTAGTAGGCTCGGTAGCTTTGGACGAAAGCAAATCGCAGTTGGGCAGGTTGCGGGTTCAAGTCCCGTCCGAGACTTAATTTTTCAATTTTGAATTTGATTTGAAATATCACAACATGGCTGTAACATGTTAATAAATCAATAATATTTGAAATAAGTACTTAGTCTACTATATTTTCAAGAAAGAACGACGATTCATCTCCAAGCCAAACTAACTTTTATTCTAACAAAACCTTGCTCTCCGCACGCTGCTTCGGACTTTAACCAACTCCACTAAAGGAGAGTGCTGTACCCTCCCAGATGTTACCACCAAAGCGCAGCAGCGCCTCCCGACTTCTGCCGTGTCTTCATTACTTAGTTATGCAGCTTCAGGTGAGGAGTTACCAGAATAGTGGGGATGGGACTTAATTTTTGACATCGGACTTCTTGGGATCCAATTGGTATCTTCTTTGGGTTTCAGTGGGCTTCTACTTTTAGGTTCAATTGGTTTCTATTTTGAGGTTCCATTATTTTTTACTTTGGGATTCAATTAGTTTCTACTTTGGGGTTCAATTGCTTTTTTCTTGGGTATCAATTGGTATTTTCTGTGAAAACCAATTTTTGAACATAAACTGTTTCATTTGGTATCTTTTTAGATGTCAATTGAGATTTACCTACTGAGACCAATTTGTATATACTTCAAGAATCCGTTAAAATCTACTTTGGGTATAAATTGGGGACTATTTTGTAGACCAATTTATTTCTACTTTGTTCACTAATTGATATCTTATTTGGGGACCGGATAAGGCCTTCTTTTGGGACCGATTGGCATGCGTTTTTGGTAGTGGTATTTTTTTCAGTTTTTTCGGGCTGATATGGTTATAATTTTCCTTTGAAAAATCATCCATTATTTTCTAGAAAGGTTTTTAGTATCTTCGTCATGCATGAAAGCATGGCTTGTTCATTATGGACTATAGTCAAAGAATCAATCTAATTCATCTGTAGTTACATCTGGTTAACTTCCTCATTTTTAATGTAATCATCTTTTCATACCATAGCATTGGGATTAAATTCAACATTCTTTAAAAATTAACATTGCTCTGGTATCATTTTTTTTTCGACCATTTGCATCCATCAATGCAACTTACAAAAGTGCCCATATAACTGATATGTTCAGAAATTTTGGAATTTTCAGACCCTGGGCAACTCTAGAGGCCAAAGAATGGTGGACCCTATAATAATGTATCAGAACTATGGTACTCCAACTAAGAGCAGAGTTGTGAACCTCCAAGATAAACAAATGATGTTCCCTGATGATGACGATTCTGATATTATTATAGTCAACGAAGATTATAATCGAAATTCCATTGAAAATAATGCTGTGGATAATTTGAGAGAGGACTTTGAAGATACGACGGATATTACTACAGAAAACAAGTAAGTGAACCGTGACTAATAAAATCACTTAAAAATCGAAATGCATTGGAAATGGAGTAGTCTCAAAAAATAAAAGGCGCATACTGATCAAACTTAGGACGTATGAAATAATTTACAAAATACTGTTTTTTGTTAAAAAGTTCGGTACTATGTATTGTTTTGATTTAATCATTGATTGGGAAGGCATTAGCTCCCAGGGTTCAGGCATCTAGATTAGGAGCTAGAGTTTTCAATGTTCTGTTCTTACTGAGATTTAATAAAACAAAGTTCAATTTTTCCTTCGTTTATTATCAGGTCAAAAGTACATGAAACTTTGCAATAAATAACAAATTATTATTTTTATTTCTTTGCTGTGCCTACAGTTGTTACATCTCATACAAGTTAAAGTAAATTATACTTATATAAGGTCTAACAAAATTAGGTGAAACTATTTTAAAGGGACGATCAAACCATCAAAATGAACAACTTTCTCTATGGGACCAATATTGAATTCGTGAAAAAAAATCTGCTGTCCCATACATTTAGGTCGGTTTGAATGGAACAGCAGATTTTTTTTTCGCGATTTCGATATTGGTCCCATTGAGAAAGTTGTTCAGTTTGATGGTCTGAGCATACCCTTAAAATAGTTTCAGCTAATTTTGTGAGACCTTATATTATAGAGATCTTAGGCTAAGATATACCTACTAATTACATGCAAACACAGCATGCAAAGTAACGCATGCATTGTACAGTTATAGAAAAGTTCAATCTGAGCATATTTAATGTTCCAAGTTGGAATTACGTAGTCAAGTGGTGATAAGTAACTATGGAAACCATATTCCTTAATGGTCTTTGAAGATACCCACGGTAAGAAATTGAGCAGTTTATTCTAATCCGAACCACACGGCAAATCTAATTAAGAAAGAAAAGAAAAATAAAGTATAAGAAAAAAAAGAAAAGAAACAGAAAAAGTTGTAGTAGTAGTAGTATTCTTTATTCTACGGTGAGCTCAGACCATCAAACTGAAAAACTTCATGGAGCCTAACTCAGGAAACGCAAAAATAATTCAGCTGTCTCATAGATTTTAGACGGGTAGGTACAGTAGTTTGGTATGGGACAGCTGATTTTTTTTCTCGTTTCCTGAGGTAGGCTCCATAGTGAAAGTTGTTGAGTTTGATATCCTGAGTTCACCGTTTCAGTATTTGCTAGGCTGTCACTTACGCCCTGTAAAATAAAGAATATTTCTATTTTAACACGTTCCTGGACAGTGACCGGCTATAGCAGTGATAACAATAAAAGTTCTATTGTGTCTCGTTCACTGCCCCGGAACGTGTTAATTTCTTTTCTATTTCGAAATTTTATCGAAAACCAACATTCGAATCACAATGCATTTCTAATACTATATTCATTTAGACGTTACCTATCAGTGTCAATTAACATCAATGCCGAGAGATGGACTGAATTTGAAATTGAATCCCGTATTAATTGAATGGATCACTTTGCAGACTGATAGATATATTTGACGCGAACGAATACGTCTGGATGACGACGGAGTGGTCGCCGTGCACGGCGCTGTGTGGTCAAATTGGTCATCAGGTCAGAGGAGCTGTTTGTCAGGTAAGTGGTCACGGAAGTAAAGAAAAGATTTTTTTTCCATTTTATCTACGACGTGTTTCCTAAGGGCCTCATAAAAAGGCGCCTTTGAAGAAGGTATGGAGGCTCCCTGCATCGAATCAGAATCAGAAATTAAGAGATTCGCAGAAGAACCAACATAACGCCAAGCAAGGCAATTAATATTACGACAAAGGCTTTAGTGTTTAAATAAATAAATATCATAGGCAAGAATGTTCCTAGTTGCACATAGATCATTCAGTCTTATTTAAAATGCCAAAAACTAGTCTAGATTGTATTATGACAATGATATAAGTACAATACTTGATTATGGATACCATACAAATATATTTACCCCTTGCGGGATTCAAACCCTCGACACTCGGCACAACCGGCAGGTTCACTTCTGACTCAGCTACCGGGCCGTTCCTGAGAAACTGTCCGAGATGAGCTTATCGGGCCGTCAAACTTCTTTTTCGCTGTTAGTATGTTAGATCAGAAATTGACTAGCGCTGTTTTTCAGCATAACCCTTATACAGTAGTGTGCTTAGACACTGTGGCAAAAACAAACACTGTCACAGAACGGTTGCACCCATAACCATAGCCGTTGATAAACGAATTCGATAGTTTCGAATTTAGTTTCCATACGGGTATGATATTCCATGCATAAACCTAATACCATGAACTCAAGAACTAAACTTCACGAGCAAATCCTTGCTGCATTGTCCTATAATCTCATGTCCTCGTTAAAAGCTAGCACTTATCTCTAACACAATGTCGCGAACTTTGTCCCTCAGTTTAACCGGTCCTATGTTTACATTACTCCATTTTATAAATTGTCTACTTCCCCCTCGTGTGCCGGGGTAACAACGACTAATTGTGCAATTTGTTTGCCCTAATGAGAAGAGGCTAGATTTTCTTAGCGTCCGTCTTGATTAGTTTGAGACTGGAATAATGTGTTCGATATTTGTCTAATTAATCACACATACATGTACTTTTTTTATTTGTGTATTAAATATTTCATTTGGGCACAATTAAATAACTTTTTAATGATATTTTTAAGTTTGTTTGAGAAGAAGACAATATTTGAATTTGAAAAATGCTAACCCATGGCAATTTAGTCTCAAGTGGTTTGGTGTACTACACCCATGACTGTACACACAGTAGACAATCTATGTACGAACGATTCACGTGATCATTTTGTGTGCTCGTTGAAGTTTTGCACTTTAAAATATCCTGCGTAGGTACCTGCCCTCTTATCTAATAAAGTGTGCGTTGTAGTTGAGGTTGGTTATGATCATTCATTCATTCATTCATAGTCTGTCTGTTGAATGACTACCCGTCCAATGTGTCTCCATTCCTCCGTCTCTATCCTCTATCTCCATTCCTATGTAAGGCGCAGGAAATAACTAGCGCCCAGATTTCATTTTTCTTTTCCCTTTTCACAGCACAAGAAAGATAACAAAACGACGACAGTGGAGACTGATGAATGCTTGTCCCGAGGAGCGACACCCCCTAGCGTACTCCGCGACTGCCTTGGAAACAACTGCGCCAGTTGGAGGGCTAGCGCCTGGTCACCCATCAGATGTATTGCTAGTGGAGCTGGTAAGTTCTTTATGATTCCCAAGTACTAGTGGAGTTCAGACTATGGCACATCTTATATCTTGCTCTTCCTGCGTGAATACTTCCATGCCAATGGGTACAGCCGGTAGTGATGTCCGTGTGGAAAAATACTGAGCTGGAAAGATATAAAATGACATGCCATCGACTTGATAGAAGAATAAAAAGTTTGAATGCAGTGATCCTAACGATGTGATGTTGAAGGTACCCAAAGGGATTATAAAGCTTTTTAATTATTATACTTATCAGGGTTAGCACTATGCAGAACGCCATATGGCTCCAGATATCAGTACTTCTATTTAATACCATAGGCTTCTTCTGATAAAAGCGTTGCTCTTCAATCCGATAGATGCATACATCTATCGGATTCCAGCAACTTTAACATGTTATGGAAGACTGAGGTGGAATATTCCTCCGCCAGGCTAGGTGGGCTGCCAGGGGACCGTCCAGATCCAAGAGTTCCGTAGTAAAGTCTCTATTCTAATAACAATTTCTATTACCAGCTGTAATCCGTCGTCGAGTGGAATGTGTCAGCAACAACGGTACAACACTGCTGGCATCTGCTTGCGACTTCAGCACGCAACCCGAGAAGACCAGGCGGGAACCAAGGCCTTGCAAGCCTGCTTGGGCTGTTGGCGCTTGGAGTAAAGTAAGTTACTTTATCATCATAGTAGATGCTGTTCTTTCACTGCATGTAAGCTATTTTGGTCGTTGGTGGCGCGTTGCGGAGAAGTATGGACACTCAATCATAAGGGTACGAGTTAGAATCCCCAAGGACGACATGCCATGTACCAATGAGCTTTTTCACTTGTACGTAATACCGACTGCTCTCAAACGGTGATGTAAAACATCGTGTAGAAACCTACATACGCTGAAGAAGAAATTCTGACGCGTATGTGAACCAATCCTCATTGAGCATGCATGGTGGAATAACTTCCATACATCCATACATCCCATACTCCCATATATCCTCCTTGAGGTTTTGTTGGAGGACTAGTGCTGGTTCTTTGTTTTTTATTTTTATAATAGCTACTCGCAAAATCAAATGCTAACCAAACCTGTCACCTCAGTGCATAGGAACATGCGGAACTAAGGGCCGTCAGCATCGGGTGCTGCGATGTGTATGGCGCGTCGAACGACAAGGGGCGAGGCGCCGCAAGGAGCGCCGTGCCGGGGCAGCCTGTGAGGGCATGCGGAGGCCTAACGTGGCCAGGAGCTGCAACCTGAATTGTACCGCTAAAGGTGACCGGCATAAACACTTTTTTGAAACATCTCGTTGCTGGCAAAGTTTTATCTCAAGATATTCTAAAGATTGCTTGCACCGATATTTATTTAGGCGTAAACATGTTAAAATACGATGTTGTCACTGTCATTAGTATGAGCAGTATGATAGATGAAGCGTTCTCTAAATACTTCCAAGCCTAAATACATATTTTGGTGCAATCAATCCTAAGACTCTTTTTCCTTATGTTTAGTCAGAAATCAATAAAATGAGTTTAAAAATAAACATTTATTTACTTATTTATCTTTAATATTCACGCATTCCAGAAACAAAAAACTCAACCAATAAATTTTCTGTAATTTTTTGGAACGAAATGACGAAATTGTCGCTAATAAACGGATTCTCAAAAATAATTTTATTCTTGCTTGGATAAAAATGTATTGGCATATTTCTATCATCCAACAAATTGTTATTTATGGATAACTCGTATACCCATGAAATGTATAACTTTAACTTTTGTTTAATAAATTATTCTATTCTATTTGTAACAAAAATACTTTTTATATTTCATTTGCTTATTTGCCAAATAAAACAAAAAGCAATCAAAGAAAATGAAATACCAATTTTATTTGAACAATAGTTTTATTGCTTATTTTACCTAGACGATATGATTTACATTTACCGAACTTTTACACTATTGGTACATTTTCTATTCAAGCTTTACTACCGTTCGTTATCATACCCATAAAACTGTTACGACTCTACACAAAACCAACATACATATTAAATTCTATATACATACGCAGTACGTTTATATTATAATCTTCGTTTCTCATTTCCTTCAGACGGTATCTGCCGAGATACATCGAGATTTTGTGAAAACGTTCGTGCAATGAATATGTGCGCACTAAGAAGATATAAAGAACAATGCTGCAAAACTTGTGCCGATTGAACAAAAAAAACTTTGAGAAAAAAGAAGTGTCAGAAAGAACTCGTATAAAGATGTGAATTGACATGTTGTGAAAAAGAAATGTTTTTGTTTTTTAATTAACAAAAATCTTCTAAAGACATTAAATGGAATTGAAATTTAAAATGGAGGCTAATATTTAAAAAGTATAATTGAGTGAAAAAGTGTTGTTAAGTTTAAGCTTAAAAGCTCAACAAATTATTTAAATAAATAATTTATTTAATTTATTTAAATTAAAATAAAAAATTATTTAAATAAATAATTTGTTTGATTCTTAGATTTGATGATAGTTTAATTGTAATAAAACGAATTGATTGTACTTATCTATTTTCAAAATGGAAAAATTGAAAAAAATGCTATAGGAAATGTGTTTCCAACATCATTTAAAATTACCTAAGTTATTGATCGGAAAGATACGAAAGGTATAAAAATATATATACAATATGATAAAAAGTTTTGTATGGAAGCACAAAAGAAAACAAATAGATCTAGACGTAAAAAGCACTAAGTGTTAACGAAATAAAATAAAAGGTATCTTCGAAAGGTAACTCAAACAAATATCTTTTTTCGAATTAATATTTGGTTTCCAGATATAGGTAAAACTTAAAAAGCTATTATTATCTGCATAAACTCGTTTGATAAAAATCAATTGAAACGAAAAATTGATTAGAAATTAATATCCTCAAATGGATTTAACTTTAAGTAGGAAATTAATCAAAATGTTTAGTTAAATGTTTTGTACATTACTATAATATAATTATTTAGTAAACAATATAATAAAATATTACGTCATGGTGGCTTATAATAGGTAATGCATGACGACGATTTCAAATTTACCTTTTGCAAAAACAAGGTTATTATTAAAATCGTTAATATCAAATCAGGAAATACTTATTTTGTTCTTTAATTTTATACAAATTATTTCTTCTTTCTCTCATCATGGAAACTTTACTACTGAACTGTACAAAGTTTAGAAGTGCTTCTGTTTAAAATCACTTTTACATTACGTTTATTCCAGTGTGTTTTAAATGGAATGGGCCACGTACCGTTCAGTAGCAAAAATGAAAGGACGTTCCTTATTTATAATTAAATTGTGTTATTGAAATTTTCATCAAAATTTACTTCTTAAAAGTCACCGTAAAAATAAATGTAAAAATATAACATAACTGAATTGAACACTAATATTGCTTAACTGCGATTATATCAAAAGAAATTTGCACAAAAATATAGTTATCACAAAATGAATGTATAGATAAAAATGTATGTAGTGAAATTGCCAAATAAAATGCTACTAAATGAATTGTTATTGAAAAGTATAGTACATTATACGACCTTGAGCTTTCGAGCAATTTATATAGAATCTATACTTAAAGAGAACCATACCTATCGATAAATACATAACCTTATTTAAAATTGTTTGCTGTTTAGCTCGCCTATTATGTGTATGTTTTTATCAACCGTAAACAACTGTTGTGCCCCTGTTTAATTATAATAACATAATACAAGGCTTGACTTGATTCTGGTACTTCGTTTGGGACTAGATAATCTTCATGACAATGTTCATAATTTTTATATAGTACTAACGACAAAGACCTCCCTGTCCTTATCCCTTTTCCCCTCATCAATCACCAGGTTTCTTCCAAATGTCTTCTAACGAGTTTCGACGCTAGTGACAAAGGTCGGATCTAGGAAATCTTGGCTTATGGATAATATTTCTATCAGTCCAGAGGCAAAAGGTTGTATGTCGATTTTACGTAACTACCTTTTAGGAGGTACGTGAAATAAAAGTGTCATCATAATTTTTATTCAGGCACTACGGACTTTTCAACACTTCTTGATATAAGTAAAAGAGATGTCAAAATGTTGAATTAAACGAATGGAAAGATTCGGAGGTCTGACGTTTACATCCCGACCCTCTGGTCTGTAGATGTCAAATGAAATAATTTGTAAAATCAAAAACGCCCTCAATCACTTTTTAATAAATAAAACTTTAAAAAACGTAAATATCATTATTATGGCGATGTGTAGGTAAAAAATAATTATAGCAACAAGATTATGATTCAGTAGGCCAAACACGAGAGAAAAAGTTGCGGTTTATGCGAGTGTCGAAAACATGCTAGGTTATCTTAGTACAAACTAAGTGGAACGCTGATTTTCCATAGACAGCTTCCGCCATCTGTCGGTTATGTTTCGAAGCACTATGTGTTGAACTATGGTTAATATCGGAGTAGCACTACACCTCACGCGCTGCACTGTAGTAGTGAGAGATTTCGCCCATATCAATCACTGTCTGTTGGTCTAGCGGTCTAGACAACCCGCTTACGATCCGGGTAGCTAAGGTTCGATCCTCGTGTCGGCCGTCTTTTTCAATTTATTTCATAATTTGGCGCCCCCTAGTGCTAATAAGCGGCAACGCAATTAGGACGTCTTAAACTTCAAGGCGAGTTACCTATCTATATCCAATATACATATTAATCTACGGTCGAAAAATCAAATTCGTTATACGTTTTGATCCGGCCTTATACGTCTCGGATCAATAGTTATTATTACAAACATTGTATTTATAGCTGTAATTGTATTTAAAATTAAAATGAAAATAATATTATATTAATAACATTTATTTTATCTATAGGTATGTTCTCTTTATACATAGTAAATCTATAGATGGAAAGGTATATATAATTCCTACTGAACGGAGCAAAACTAGCGCCACGTCGCGTCGGTAGATTCGAGATATTTAAAACCGAATCCTCATGAGTAGTATGGCAATTATTGGCATTATTGGACTTCGCAGGAATCACTTAGACATAATTGGAATTGTATGTATAGGAGCTAAAGTTGACATTTAAATTATCTCGAATTTGCTGACAAACGCAGGCGCTTGCGTGCCAGTCAGAGGAAATTAAACCTAAAATTGCAATCTTATGTATGAATTGACTTTAACAAAGTCTATTTAGAAAATTATTTTTCGACTGTCGTAGACGGTCAAATATAAGTGAGGAGTTTAATGTATATTCGTATTTATAATACAACATAAATTAAAATATTACCTATCTATATTGAAAATAAATTATAGAAATGGCATTTCTAAAAATTAAAAGCAATACTATTTGCTTAAAGGTTGTATATATTAAAGCTAACGCGCCGATGTTTATTGTAACTCATTTAAGAAATGAGATTTAGTAAAACATAATTATTTAATAAATTGTGATGGTATCTAAGATAAGGGCCATTAGACATAGACATTGAAAAATGTCGTATCTAAGTGACAAGCTTTTGCTCTCCACATGCGATGTTTTTCAATGTCTATGAATGAAATTCAAATAGAGGTCTAAAGGACCCTTTTCCTAGATTTCGCCACAAGCTGGTACAGGCATAGTAGGTCGCAAATATCATCAGAGTTTCTGCAAAATGCACTGTATCTAGTAAAAATAAAGATCAGAATTCAAAGGAGTTTGTAACAATAGCTAGGTCACTACAATTGTTTGTATATTATTTAAGGTGACTCGTTTCGCAGCATTCTGCATAAAAACTTTGAGGTAGATACCAATGTGAAGCTTATTATAATACCTAAAATATCATTAAAATATTCAATTGAGTGGTACCTATATTTGCGAAAATACAGTTTTAAAATCATACAGAAATAGACATAAAAACGCAAAACATTGTTGTTGTTGAAATGTTACTTTTTCTTATGGGCATTAACACAAATAGTAACTCAGTTCAATCAATAATTAAATTTTGAATCTATATCGTGTAACACAGAAAGGTCTTAATTTTATATTCATTCGTAAGATTTTTAGTGATGTTAAGGTGTTTGTTATTGCAAAGGTCCACAAAAATCTGCCATTAATGGTGTATAAATATTTAGTTTATTAGCATAAAAGGAAACACTGAATAGATATCGGAAAAATTGGTTAATTTGGTCTTGGTCTTGACATTGATAGAATTTCATTTTAATGAAGCAACATGATACGTGTCACCTTAATATTAGAATTTCTTTCTATTATTTAGTAAAATTTTCTATAACACTTTAATTTAGTGAATGGAGCAGTATTATATTCTACGAGATATTTAGATAAATAATTTGTTGTCAATTGTTAGATACATTATAAGGGCTAAGCCTTTTCGTGAAGTTTCGATTATAAAGTGCAATGGAGTCGGTATAAGATAATTATTTTGTAGCATTGAATGAATGACTGAATGATTTTCTTGTTTGTTATACTTACAAATTGAATTCAGTTCGATAGAATTTTGAAATACAATGAAATAAGATCTTTTGAAAGTTAAAGTGCTTTTATAAATTTTTTGACTATTACGTACGTAAGTTTATAACTAACTAGGAAGGTTACATAAGTATATACAACGTGTTAATGAATTAACGCAAAACTAGAAAGTAGTTTGTATAGAATCGATAGCAGAATCGAATTAACATGGTTTCAACGTAGGTAATTTTTTTCAAAATATTACATAATTTTTTTGCACATTTTAAAATTTACTGAACCCGATGTCAACCCACCGCACGGGCACACTCACCTTATTTACTACCAAAACAAGATTATTAAAATGTATCCATGAGTACGTTAGCGCTTTCATTAATTCCTGAAATGATAACAAATCATTTTTGCCTCAAAACTTAAAATGCAAATAACTTAGAATTTTAAGTATCAAAATAATGAAATTATTGTTCCAATCTAATTATTTTGTTATAAATCAGTTGGGGTGTATGATGATTTGCGTTCATACATTAACACGTATTATTTTCATCATTATTTATAGTGTAGAGACAAAAAACTAATTTGTTTTGCGCTTCCATTTTATTCCAGTTTGTTCAGGCCAACAAAATAACGGATCTACTAATAATTTTTGTTTTCACTTATGATCTTTCATGAATAATATTGTCGATTATTAATTTAATTTCATAATAGAAAACAAAAATTATTAGTAGACCCCGCTATCTTGTTGGCCCATACAAACCATAGAACTATGAAAGTCACTGTAGACAAAAGGTTCTTGAGCTGTGATAAAAATAATTTACTCATTTATTCAATAATAAAAAAATATAAATATGCGACTCCAATGCATTCTCTAATCGAAATACCACCAAAATCCAGACCCTGATTATTATCCAGTGTATATAAATTAAGTATATACTTAGATTAATATAACACAAAGTTGTTCCAAAGTATGATACGGCATTATATCTGCTATTATGTAAACATTCTCAAAATATTGACTAGTTTAATTTTGACATTTAAAATTAAGCCTAAGCGTCAAATAAATAATGTTCCATATCAGTTGTAACTGCCATTGTAAACTTATTAACAAAAAAGCTAGGCAGCTTCTTTTGTGCCATAGTTTTTTGTTTTAGAGAATAAACTTGAACGAATGAAGTTTTTATGTACTCTCTTTACCATTGTTCCTTTGATCCACGAATGAATTTAAAAGTAAAAAGTTTTTGTCGGCGACAGTACTATTTGTTTTCCAAGATAGAAAATATTATGGTGCATACACGGACCTGAAAAAAAGTCGGACAGAATCTCGTCCAATCAAAAGTGAAGCACCCATTTATATGAGTGTGCTGTCGCCCTGTCGCGCGGTACATAATGGCGGCGGGTTGTCGGTCCTGCGCGCTGCGCCTAGAACTGATGCGTCTGTGTGAGTGTAGGTCCCTTGTAGAACAAACGAAATTGTACGACCTTGCGTGCTTCACCTCTTTTTAGTGTGACATTACGTCCGTCTTTTTTCAGGGTTCGTGGGTGCATAGTGAATAATAATTTAGCGAGTGGAAATCATTGCCCATAAGTGGGGCAATAATCCTACAGGCATACTATGGGCATACTATTATTATGTTGTTCTCGACTTTAAAAATATACGCCTAAAAAAGAATACCTCAGCCGCGCTCCATACAAACAAAGTTTAATTTTATTTTGAATATCAATCAATAAAAGTGAATTAATTTTTTTAAACACGATTAACAAACTAATCTCTGTGCATATGGTTTGTCAGATTGTCATTAAAATGTATCGTTTCAAAGATACAGTGGCTCAAAAAATTCCATACAATTCTTAAATTAATCTTTTTTTTTTAATGTTTGATAGGTAAACATTTGGCCCCAATCTCACCTGATTGAAATTGAATTGAATTGATTGATCACAATTGAAATTGTATATTTTAACGGAAATCTGTCAAACCACAGAAATTTTGTATCTAGATCGTGTTTAGAAAATTTAATTGACTTTAATTTATAATTATTATTGAAAATAAGATATAACTTCTTTTGTATGGGCGCGCTGCAAGTACTATCCTCTTAATTAAAACTGAAATGTATTAAAAGTTATTTGAGATTGGAGCTAAGTTTCTGACCATCCCGAGATAAGTGATCGTGATCATAGAGATCTAAAGAGATGCCAACCATCGCGCTGAGTATAAAACCTAGTGTCGCATTACCACCAGTACCACGTGATGGAAAGTATTTTGTTAGCTTGAATGTGCTCATTAACCATTGCGGTATCAGAACTCAACGTTCGAATATTTTTTAGTACTACGCAAGCATTGTAAACTATTTACACATAATATCTCGACTGGCTTTCAGCCTCATAATATATTGAATCCTTACTGTCGCGAGCAATGTGTTCCGTTTTTGCGCGTATTGCTGCAACACTGGCCCCGCCCCCTTTTCACATCTCCCTTTAGTTTTTGTGATCTGTGGTCGTGATATTATGTTTATTAATGTTCAACTCTCGCTGAAAAGCATTCGACATGATAATAATTATATGGAAAAAAAACAGCGCTGTGCCATAGGAAAATGTGCAAAGCCGTAAAAAGGAGCTTTCAAATGGAAAATGCACGGTTCAATTAATGTCATTTAATTTTGTCATAGGATTGAACTACATTTTAAACAAAATATTTTTTGTAAAATAAAATTGAGAAATATGGAATATACTATTATTATCCTTCATATCTTTGACTACTTATATATGTGGATTAGTTACGCGTGTAATTCTACTAAAAAACATTTCTTTCACTTTTTGCGGGGGGCGAGGTAACATGATATCCGCAACTTTAGATTTTATTCCCCATAACTTTAGCATCTAATTTAGATTATTAAAAATCATGAAAAGTAGTCTCGTGTGAACCCCAAACGATCTAAGTTCGAAGTTATTGTTTCGCAATTATAGACTGTCTCGTTTAGTGATAAGTCATAAAACTGAATATAAATGCACATGATCAATTGTTCTTATACCGTGGCAGAGGGGAAATGCTGCCGCAAGGCTAGTCCTTATAATAAATAGTTAAAGATTCATATGGTACGGCATCTACCCGTCATCGTATAAATTGTACCGCACGCAACCATAGTTCTTGCAGCTCTAGGCTAAGTTTTTTATGTGCTGACGTCATCTTGTCACTTTCTGCCCTTTGTAGGCAGTGTCCGGGTTGTGTCTTGGTAAAGAGATTTGATTTGTATAAGCTTGTCGATTTCCCAGGATGCGTCAATACGTCAATCGGGAGATTTTTTAATTTAGTGTGTCTGTGACAAATAGATTCGACTCCAGTCTTTCAGCAATAATTAAGAAAACTTGAACAGAAAGGAATCTTATTTTGAAGTTCGCTGTACGTAATAAAATTTCCATTAACGTCACCAGAATTCTTTTTAGAAATTACCATCTTTCATCTACAGTTTCATTTATGCTTTTTATAGAGTGAACGTGAACGTTTGATTAACAATTTTTGATTACCCAGCAAAGAAATTTGTTTGTATTTTCACCTATATTTATAAAGAGAAAATTCCGATTCAAAGGAAGAAGGCATGTTTAGTAGTACGTTAAATTTAATTTAAAACACGACTCATTTCTTGTAATTTTAAATTATGTTTAGTTATAAAAAAATAGGTCTAAAAGACAGTCTTTGAAAACTGTCAAAAAATAAGACTAAAAGACTGGAGTCTTTGACAAAAAATTGTGTGCATCTTAGTGTGAAAATATATTAAACTTTTGTTTATACCTGCGCATACCTCTAGAACTATATCCGTTATTGAAATAATTAATGAAATTTTATTTTTAAGTCCCAGAGAATTAAGTCCAAAATTGTACATTGTAACATGAATTTTCGAATAAAAATATATTATATGAGTAAGTTACTGAATTATTGTGTTTTATTAATCAATACCTCAAATAAACTGAGATCTACAACATGCTTCGTCAAATAACTAAACTAAAATCAATCGTAGGTAATATAAAAAGCACATAATTTATTAGGACAGCCGCATCACAGCAGAAAATGCGTACTTCGCACACTAGAGCGGGATGGGTTGAAACGCATTAACGGATTTGTAATTTGACGTAATATTGGTGGACGTTGTAAAAATTTCCGCTTGGTATAGCACATTAAGACGGGCTGCATCGTACGAGCGGAAATCCGCTGCGCAAAAATGCGACCCGCTCCGCATCGGCGTAGTATGCGATAGTCGACATAAATGATATTATACTTAGGATCGATTTGGGCGGATTTTTGCTCTGCGGCCCGCTCCGATGCGGCCCGTTTTAATATAAGCATAATTTTAATCAACTACAATAATGTAGAACGTCATTGATCAACTAACAAGAATAAAAACTGAATGAATGAATGAAATATACTTTATTTACACCAAAAGAAAATACAATGCACAATAGGAAACATAAACTGAATATGGTACAAATAAGGCGGTCTTATCGCTAAAAAGCGATTTGTTTCCAGACAACCTTAGACAAGAAAAAACCTTAAAGAATAAAAACTGATAGCAGAGTAAAGAAGAGTGGAGAAACTAGAAAACAAGCTTTTCAACAGCACATAAAATCTAGGAGCTCTCATACACTACGATTACAAATTCAAACAAACACGAATTTCAAAGACATTTCTATCGAATGACGTCACGAACCCGGCCCCTGATTGGTTGCCAGCCCCGCATGCTACGCTGCGCTAAATCTGATTGGTTTAATGAACAATCAACTCTGATTGGACCCATAGAATAGAGGATTGCAAAGTGGATAATTCGATTAAGTGCAGTAATAATTTCAGGTGATTTTGTTACTTCTTTTTTAGATTTTAATTTAAAATCCAGTCCTTTTCTTTCAAGATTGTAGAATTTTGGTATCTGTACGTAATGTGCAAAGGAATTATATTTCCAGAGGTGTTCAATGAAAGATAATATTTACATTTTAGTACCTTCGATAATTTTACCTACTTTGATCGAAGGCTCCAACCTAGTCCAGTGTGACAGGTAGTGTTCAAGTGAATGATAGTTGACACAATAGACCCCTCAAAACTGAAGCATGTGCTTACATGCTATATATAAGGTCTAACAAAATTAGGAGAAACTATTTTAAGGGGATGATCAGACCATCAAACTGAACAACTTTCTATAGGGAACCAACATCGAAATCTCGAAAAAAAAAAGCTGCTGCCCCATACATGCCCAGTCATGTTGCGTTTGCAGTTTTGTATGGGACATTAAATTTTTTTTCGCGATTTCGATATTGGTCCCATTAAGAAAGTTCAGTTTGATGGTCTGAGCATACCCTTAAAATAGTTTCAGCTAATTTAGTAAGACCTTATATATCAATGCTTATAGAGAAAGACGTAACTCGTGTCTCTATGCATGTAAGTATCCTAACGGTGCTACCTCAAGACCCTCACCGAAAAGTCAAGGTTATTACAAATTAAACATTAAAGTTCTTAAGGTACTAGATAGACCGTGAACTGGCAGGCGTAGTGTGGGACGTCCTGCTGCCCGCTGGACAGATGACCTAAAAAAGTAGCGGTGAGTGACTGGATGAGGAAGGCCGAGGACAGAGTTTTGTGGCGGGCCTTGGGCTCTCCCTCGCTGCCTATGTTCAGCAGTGGACGATGATAGGCTGATGATGATGAAGGTACAAAAAGTAAACTATGCACACTTATAAGCTAGTGTGTGTACTCCCTGAAATTTATTATTGTCGTGAGTTTATGTACATAATGTACTGTAATTAACATAATTATGTACCGTTTGATTAGTGTAAGTAGATTAGATGTATTGTTGAATGATACAATCTGACTGAAACAAACGTTAATCTCGGATTTAATTGTCAGAACAATGTATCCTCTGTGTTAATTATATTCTCTGGATAAGGGGTGAGGTTACATTGATTTTGGTTTAGTTTACTAATATCATTGTGTATGGCAGCGCTATTTTTAATTGCATACGTACTTATTAGAATAGAATAGCGGCAACCGCGACGCGCGACCACAGATTTTAAATTCTCATAACTTTTGATTGAATGCACTGATTACGATAAAATGAATCTCCATGTTCTTTACACTCCTGTAGGCCTCGCATGCTACCCCCGAGTAAACGACAAAAATCGAGATGTGCCTCCATCTTTATTATTTTACGTATGCCAGAAAAAGCGCGAACATTTTTCTCGTTTAAACGCTTTGTCGTGGGTGGCATGCTAGCCGTGCTGTAAAGCCGGCGCTTCACTCTCGCGAGAACTTCTGGGCAAGAATTCTCGGCGAGAACTTTCAAAGAAAGTTACTACGGCTTATGACGCTACGAGAACAATGAAGGGCATCCACACTCTCGTTCTCGGCTGTTCTCGGCGAGAATGTAGTACCCGTGTAAAGATCGGAGACTCGGCGCTTGAAGTTGCTATGATTATGTTTACCTGGGACAAACTATCCAGTTAGGTAGGTCCAACTTCGAGAAAGAGGTCAATTATCGAATCCAGTCAGGCATCGGCTGTGCAGCTTTCGGGAAACTACATCGAGCACGAGTATCTTTTCGTCCCAAATACCACAGTATCTCAAGACAAAACTCTTTGACCAGTTGAAGCTAAAATAAGCTGGCCGCGCGTAGGTAGAGTAATGTATAACGTCGCGCTGCGAGCTCATGTTTGTTTTGCATAGCTTGATAGACTAAGAGATAAGTGTACTTTTTGCAACCATCAGCAGCAAGGCTGATTCAGTGTTTATGGGGTGTAGAGCATCTCTGTGATGGGGATGGACTAGGTCTGCCTGCATAACTCCAGTCGATTTAGGATTTACTGATGTTTAAAGGTCAGTAAAAAATTGACGATCAGCTGCAAGGCATATTATTTTAGTATGCACTGTAGCTTTGTGAACAGTACAAAAACTGGCATGGTTTATCAGTCGGTTTAGGAGTTACAGCCGTTCCAAGGTCCAACGTTTAGGAGATAAACCGACTGGCAGTTCATGTCAGTTTTTGTACTGTTCACATAGCTACAGTGCATTCTACAATAATATTATACGATCAGTCTTGCAGCTATTCGTTAATTTTTTACTGACCTTTAAACATCAGTAACTCCTAAACCGACTGGAGTTATGCAGGCAGACCTGGTACATCCCCATCACAGAGATGCTCTACAGCCCATAAACACTGAATCAGCCTTGCTGCTGATGGTTGCAAAAAGTACACTTATCTCTTAGTCTATGATGTGTCGCCGTGTGTACTGCCAGTGATGACATATGGAACAGAGACGTGGTCGCTCACTCAAGGCCACATAAGTAGGATAAAAGGGCAGGTCACACAAAGGGCAATGGAGAGGGCTATGCTAGGAGATTTTCTGTGGGATCGAATCAGAAATTCTAAGATTTGCAGAAGAACCAGAGTAACCGACATAACACAAAGAATTGCTAAACTAAAGTGGCAATGGGCTGGACACATTGCTCGCAGAACCGATAGCCGATGGGGCCAAAGAGTTTGAAGGCGGTGGGCGTATGCCCGTTTGATGAGGGCAGCGCAGGACCGGTCATTTTGGTATTATTTATTTATTATTTGGTTATAAGGGCTTGGTCGATGACCAAAAGCTACTGCGACCTGGATAGATCTATTGTAGCTGTCACCCTAGACCTAAAGGTCATTTCCTAGGCCCACGGACTTCATGAACCGTCGGACAAAAAATTATGTATGTATTAAGTATGCTTTTGGAGGGAAGGTCCCTAATGTCAGTAGGTGTTATTATGTATCCACCTAGATGGCGACTTCTGCTGTGAATGAGCGCTGCGCATTTGCAGAGGAGGTGTATGGGCGTTTCCTCTGCTTCACAGCAGAATCTGCAAGTGGGTGAATCTACAAGCCCCATTCTGTGTAGGTGTTTGTTTAACTTGCAGTGTCCTGTTAAGGCTCGTACTAAGAGCCTTAAGTTGTTGCGGTTTGAATTGATGGCATCCGAGGTATGTCTGTTTGAAAAGCCGGTCACAAGTTCTTTCGCATGCCTCAGTCCTGGTGTATCCGACCAGAGCCTGCGGCTTTGGTTCACAGCCCATTCCTTTAGCACACGTCTAGAGGTGTTGCGAGAGATGTCGCAATAAGGCTCGGGGCCTATTGCGTCCTCTTCCGCCCCTCTTCGTGCCAGCTCGTCAGCAGCCTCATTTCCATCAATACCGCAGTGTCCGGGCACCCAGCCTAGGGTGACAGAGTTTGTCAGTCCTAGCTGGTTAAGTGCTCGGGCACATTCTAATGTTAGTTTCGACTCTATTTCGTCAGATCCTAGCGCTTTCAGAGCAGCCTGGCTATCTGATAAAATAACAATATGTTTCCCCTTTGGGCATCTTTTCAGATTCTCATGTACGCAATCTATGATAGCGTACATTTCAGTCTGGAATACTGTGGCATGCTGTCCAAGGTGAATCGCCTTTTTAATTCTTGGATTGCCGCCACATACTCCAGCTCCAGCACGGTTGTCCTTCCTGGAGCCATCTGTAAACCAGACGACATCTCCAGCGCTGAAGGATTGTGGGGTATTCCCGTTCCAGTCCTCTCTTTGGGGTAGGATTACCTTGTATGGTCATTTTGGTAATCCATGGGAGACGCCTATATCCAGCAGTGGACATCTATTGGTGATAATATTAGTTATGTAGTAAAGTGTGGGGCCATACATCCGATTAAACAATAACAAAGTGACATTATGAAGTCGGTCACTCCACTTATCCCTTGCCACGTAAAGCACAAGCCGGAGTGTCCCGTATAATTGAATGACTATGCTAATGCCGACGAGGTTATATTGTATTACCATATTAAGTCTTTGAATATAGTTTCGACGAGTTTATTATGTTTGTATGATTTTTTTCTTAGGTCCGCCACACACACACGGAATTGCTATCCGGAATCCTGTTTCAGGATTCATTGTTGTCAACTCTAGTTACAAAAAATAATAGAGTGCTGTTTAAAAAAGTGCCTAAAATAAAAATGTATGAAATGCCAAATGAATGACCATTGCATATTTAGGTATTTATTAAATCGAAACAAATAATTTCTATACATGATAATTACTATCATGTGATGAGGTCATGACGTTACGATGATGATTTGTAAATTGTATTTCCATATTATGCAACTATATCAAAATACTATCTACAGTTTTAACATTAGACATAATCTGCATACAAAATGGTATAAACCATTATCACACAAACGGTTTTTGAGCGTAGACGATTTAGCAACTACACCGCAATGACGTCGCAACTGCACCGTCACATTACGGTATCGTTCCATCAACGCCTACGCTCAAAAATCACTTTACAATATGCCACCTAAGACATTAAAAAATCACTAGATCTAGTGAAAAAGTCTCTGAAAGCGGCAACACTCCATACGGAACTAATTCCGAATCAGGTTTATTCCGAATGTATGTGGCGGGCATTAGAGGATGATACGATTGCTCTCGAATTGTGAGATGATGCATATACAGGTTGAAATTGATATCATTAGCATCCTTTTTAAACTAAGAGTCTACCCATCAAACTGAACAACTTTTACTATGGGAGCAAACCAATCGGAGCAAAAAAGAAATCAGCTGTCCCGTACTAAACTGCACCCACCTATAGGCATGGTTAATCGCGACTGAACCACCATGACTCAATTAGTTTTGAAGAACAAATATCATAGTATAAGATTGTTTCTAGGTGCTTTGAAGCCGGACTCTTCGCGATTTCAATGTTGGTCTCATAGTAAAATTTGTTCAGTTTGATGGTCTGAAGCACCCTGTTCCAGCATTAAAATGAACCCGGATCTACGGTATGTTGTTTATTTAGAATTATCCTGATTATCCTGTGGGGAATATAGTCGTGAACATACGTGTTAACTTAGATAGTTTTCTATATGCCAATTACTTCCCACAAATACCATTCTATCAATTTAGATTGGCTATGCCAGCTAATATATTTGGGTACCTGTACTTATTAAGTAAAACTTAATTAGTACAAACTCCTGGTGAATGGAGTGTCAGTGGTGTGCAGAAACAATAATCTTTAAATCCTACTTTACATGCAGATTGAAACAGTTGGCCGAGCTCCAAATGATGCAGTTTTCACAGATTATAACTATGTTCTGGTGAGGTTGTATTTTTTTTTTAATTTGCAAAATGACTACGGCCGCTTGGCCTTAGAAAAATAATCCACTCCGTTTCTTCTCGATGACTATAAGATTTCAAGTTTCTGTGTAGTGTTATTGTATGGAAAAGACTCTCTTATCACTACTTGATACTTCGACTTGTGTTTTATTTCATTGTTTTAACTATAAACAACAAAAAAGGCTGAATTAGTTGTTGACCATTTCCATAAAATCATCTCTATCATTGCCTCCGTGGTCTAATGGTTAAGAGCATTGGCTCTCGACACGGAGGTCGTGGGTTCGATTCCCACGGGGGACACCTAGTGAAATGTCACTTTGTGAGTTTTTTCCCATATGCTTAGGACATTGCACGCTAAATCACCGGATTGTCTGAAAAGAAAAATGATTCCGTGCTTCGGGTGGCACGTTAAGCCGTTGGTCCCGGCTACTATCTCTGGTGATAGTAGTCGTTACATAAAAACCACACCAGGGCTCTGCCCACACGATAAGAAGAGGAAGATCTCTATCATTATAGCCCAGTCATTTTACGGTTTGAGCCGGGACTAATTAGTAATAGATTTTTTTTTCGGTATAATTATTTAAAAGCCAATAAGAGCTTCAAAATGTACCAATATTTAAAAAAATATCACGTCAGCAACGGCCGCAAATTTTAAATTTAGCATTTATCTCGTTCCAAAAAAACGAAAGGTAATTTTTTTTTCCAAGCTTTACCAATTTTACCATTTTACATACTTCAAACATGGTGTTAATATTTTTGTTTACTTACAAGGCTTTAAAAATACATTAGTATTTTCTATTAAACATCTCATTATCGAAATTTCAATGCCCATCTTATAATCATAATCATTTATTCCTTGCTTAATTGCTCAAAAATAATTTATATTGTTAAATCTAATTAAAATGAGTGCATTGGTATTAATATTATTAATTTAAAAGCCTTCTGGGAGATACAATTTTGATTTCTATGTTGCGTAGCGATTTTTTTTAAAAATGTTTTCAGATTGTTTTTTGTCACTAAATAGTGCCGGTTACAGTTTAAAGGTCCAATTCATAATTACTCCCCAACCCTCCTAACGAAACTCCGTAAAATAACTGGGCTATTATTATACCTACCGAATGATTTTTTTAGCGTTCCGAAACTTTCAGGGGTGGTTCACACCATCAAACTGAACAACTTTTACTACCATACTTGTGCTGTTGTGGTGCAGTGGCCAGTAGCCTTGACTGTCGTGCAGGAGGCGACGGTTCGATCCCCTTCCAGGCCGACTAGTACCAATTAATTTTTCGCCACATTTGTATTCATCATCATCATCATAGAGCCGACAGACGTCCACTGCTGGACATAAGCCTCCCCCAAAATGGGGGGATTTGCCATAATCGCCACGCTTGGCAGGTGGGTTGGCGATCGCAGTTGGATTGAATGTGTGTACTCAGAGGATGCTGCTGCCCATCCTCCGGTAGATCCCTTAGTCGCCTTTTACGACACCCACGGGAGGAAATGGGATGGTGCTATTCTTAGCCGACACCAGACGGCAGTTTTTGTATTGTATTGTATTTATTTATTTAACTGACATAAATAATACATCACATAAACCAAAAGAGATTTTTAGGTGACATAAAAATTCTGCACAGTTTTTAGAATAGTTTTTTTATAATTTATGTACAATTTGTAGCACCATTGCCTTTTCGGTGAAGGAAAACATCGTGAGGAAACCTGTATGCTTCAATTTCGAGGCATGTATTGTACCCACTGTCCATTATTATGTGGCGACTAACTCACTCGCCTTCACACCGGACAGAGTTTCGGTTACAGAATTCTCGGGATGAACCCATTGGATTAGGGTAGCGCAGGACCGGTTGTTATGGCGATCCTTGGGGGAGGCCTATGTCATCACATCATGCCAACACATCTTTCATGGGGCACTGTATACGCTATTATAATAAGATCCAGAGGATATTCTAAACTTGCCAGACAAAAAGTTTAAGTCCCATGTTAAACATGTCCTCTGTAAAAAAGGCTACTATAAACTCGATTACTATTTGAATGACCAAAATGTCTGGTCTTGACAATGTTACTCTATGTAATGCAATATTGTATTTTAATTGTACTTTGTATATTTTGTTTTGTTTAAAAGATGTGTGTTGTAGAGTTTCTGGCTGCATCTTCTCTCAACGAAACACCTTCCGACGCGGAGGTAGACTCAAAAAATGACGTCAAAAAGCCATCTATGTGATATTATTTTGAATAAAAATTTTTTGAATTTTGAATTTGTCCAGCAGTGGACGTCCATCGGCTGAGATGATGTTGATGACCTTCTCGGGGAATAAAGTCGTGAGCATACTACTCGAAGTACATCTTAGAGTAAAACTAAAACAGAAACTATTCTCGCATGTACATTTCTAAGAATGCAAACTTTGCATTATCCAAAGCACTACGAAACTTTGTATAACCTTTCGAGACTACAAATTCGTTGCCCAAAGTCTCTACGAAGTCTACGAAGTTTGTAGCAATGCTACGCTTATCTCGTCTACTACTATAGAATATTGTAACGAATTATTTCTATACAATGTCACACTGGGACGAAGTTTTTATTAACGGTATAGATATTAACAATTAAAACATTATGTACAACTTATACAAATAAAGTAGGCGAAGAAAAAATGAGCCACTATATCGAGCACGTCTTCCGTTCGACTTACACTAAACAGAAGACGTGCTCGAGGCCACCGTCCTGCGGGAGGGTACCCGAAGTACGCGCCAGCCCTTCGGTCACCGGACACCTCAATCAAGCGCGACGACAACTCTTTGAAGAGCTGTCGGGCGTCCGGCCCCCACGGCCCCAGGGTCTCTACACCGAATGGCGCTAGAATGTAGCCGTCACCCAGGGTGGCATATGTGCGCCGCTTGCGACCCTCTGCAGCAGCCGCCGCCGCGCCCGCTCTTAGAGAAGTGGCAGGGAGGTGTGAGGGCGCCACAGTGTCGACACCCGTAGCGTCCCAATATCACACTACTGTAGATAGATAAACAATTTATTTGCATAAGTAACACACACAAACATAACATTACAGTTAACAACAAGTTTACAAAACAAGAATACAACGAAACATCAATAGAACAACATGTAATTTATTGTATGCTATAGCAGCAAATAGGTCCCAGCTCAACATAGACCTTGTCCGAGAGCAGGGTGATGATTTTCAGATGTAACCTTTCTAGTAGTAGTCAGACGCAGCAACCAATGAAATGAGTGATAATAAATAAGTGTAAGTTCAAATGAAATATAGTCATGGAAGAAAGTGTAAAATTTATTTCATTTATTTATATTAAAGCACTACATACATAACCATTAACCTAAAGAAAAAAAAAAAAAAAAAACTTATACTACTTACAAATAAAAAATGTCCTCGAAATTTCCGCCGCTCGGCGGCAAGGTGCCCAGGAGGCTGGCAGCGTTACCTCTTTGTATGGCCAGGCTGATGCGCTGACCGAGGTAGCTGCCAGCCCTCTGGTCACAGGAGACCTCGATTAGGCGCGCCGATAATTCTTTAAATAATCGGCGCGCTTCTGGCCCCCACGGACCCAATGTCTCGACCCCAAACGGTGCAAATATGTAAGCCTCGCCGAGGTTTACATATAAGCGCCGTTTGAGGTTTTCCGCGGTGGCCGCCGCCGCACCCGCATTGGATGAGGTCGCATGGACGTGAGACGGTGCCAGTGTATCTACACAGGTAGCGTCCCAGACCAGCGACCTCCCCAATTTCCATGGAACGAGCGTTATTCCGTCGGGCCTATTCAGAATTTGAATAATCTTCTTCTTCGGAAGTCTTTAAACCGACTTCGCACCCAGGTCGGTCGCAGTAAGGACAAGATGGTCAGGTGGGGATTCTCGGATGCGCAAAAAGTGACTTGCTTGTGTGGAGCTCCACAAACGATGGCCCATCTCACATCGTGCCCTGCGTGCCCTAACACTAACACCTGCACGCAGGAGGAGCTCATGACCGCTAGCCATGGTACCTATCGGTTGCCCGATTCTAGCAAGCCACTATTTAGCGACTTTGTTCAGAATTTGAAGTCGACACGATAAGAAGAAGAAGAATACATAAATAAAATGTTTATTATATTGTAAATTATTATTATAATTATGTATAGCCTAAAGTTGGGTACCTAGTGAAACTATGACACAAAAGTTACGATAGCTATCCAAGATGTAACAAAACATCCTAGTTACTAGGACCTAGTAGTTAAAGGACTGGTTAGACCACCAAACTGAACAACTTTCAGAATAGAGTCACCGTTGAAAAAAAATCAGCTGTCCCATGTCATTTGAGTCGGGTAGGTACAGCAGTTTTGTATGGGACAGCTGTTTCTTTTCCGCGTTTCCGGAGGTAGGCTCTATAGTGAAAGTTGTTCAGTTTGATGGTCTGAGTTCACCGTTTCCTAGGCTGTCACTTACACCCTGTATAATTAGTTCGGACAAAGTCCCGGGTACACTCTATAGCCCAGTCATTTTACGGAGTTTTGAGGGGTGGGTGGGTTTTGTAAGGAAGTAATTATCAATGGGACTTTTAAACTCTAACAGGCACCATTTAGTGACAAAAAGACAATATGAAAACATATTTTAAGAATTCACTACGTAACATGTATCTCGCAGAAGGCTTTTAAATTAATACTTAATATTTATACCAATGCACTCAATTTAATTAGATTTAACAATATACATTATTTTTGAGCAATAAAATAGGAATAAAAAAATTTTAAAATGAGGTATTCCTTTGAAAATACTAATGTATTTTTCAAAGCCTTCAAAGTAGACAAAAATATTAACACCATGTTTGAAGTATGTATAATATAAATCCTTGAAAATGTGAAAAAAATTTCCATCAGGTTTTTTAGAACGAGATAAATGCAAAATTTTAAATTTGGGGCTGTTGCTGATACCATTTTTTTTTATTTTGACACGTTTTTAAAAAATATCAATTATTAATTAGTCCCGGCGCAAACCGTAAAATGACTGGGCTACTAGTAAATAATTAAAGTGGTTCAATTTTATGGTCTAAGGTTTAGACCTAAAGAGGGAATAACTAGGAAATAAATGTCATCTCTAATTTTGACTTCACCTCAAAGCGAAAAGTTGGGAAAGTTTTTCGATATCATGACTCATAAGTTTATAGGGTGTTAGGGTAGGCAGTTGTAGTTGCAATTTTTTCTTGAATTTCTTCATTTTTCATATCCATTTAAGGTGGTTTCAGTCCATACAAAAGCTTACGCACAATACGCGTAGACGGAATTAATTAAAGTAATATTTTATAAATGGAAAAATAGTTAAGAAAATTTAGATGTCGCGTCAAAAATAACATTTGCAATTTATAATATAATTACGAAGATATGAAGCTTTTAAAATTTTGTATGAAAAATTGCAAAGCTTTATATCTTTGTAATTATACTATCATAAATTGCAAATGTTATTTGTGACGCGGCATCTTGATTTTCTAAACAATTTTTCCATATGTACACACGGCAACACATCAAGCTATACAAACCCAACATAAGCTGGCCGCGCGTAGGGTGAATAAGGTATTGGTCGCGCAGCCAGCTTATTTTGGTTTTGTATAGCTTGATGTGTCACCGTGTGTACAAATTTACTTTTATTAATACCGTCTACGCGTATTGTGCGTCAAAGTTTTGTATAAAATTGACCCCTCTGCAACCACCTTAAGCTGTAATTCTTCTTTCTTCTTATTATAACATACGATAAAAAAACTTCTTTCTTCTTAAAAATAATTCTTATAATCTTCTCTAATTTTTTTTCTTTATTTGCCTTCAATTGTATCTTCCTTGTTTTCCTGTCCTAGGCACACGCTACAGCAGTACCTATTAAAGTAATGCAACTGTCTATCCTTACACCCTGTATAAACTGTAATTCAACATAGATCAGGGTTATATCTTAAGTAACACATAAAAATACGAAACAAACATTGAGAGGAGCGGAGGTTCAATTTAGATGCATCTCGTGATATGCACTCAGCACCGACAGAGAACCGTCTGCAAAACAACGCAAAAGGATTATAATTTTCTCAAATAGTTTTTCAATCTTATGGTTATCTGGAAGAAATCGCTTTTAATGTTAACGCTGCCAACCACAAAACATAATAAGAGGGGTTAGAAGTGCAAAGTAGGCGTGGAACGTGTTACCACGGGTTATGCAATGATTTGCATAACACCACAAGGCGCGCGGCGAGCGAGAGGGCATGAGTAATTGTAGCAGCAACGTGAGAGGGAAGACAAGTGGCAACAGCCGTCTCCAAAGCAAAAGCGTTACTTTGCATTATTTTCTCAAATTAAATAGTTTTTCAATCTGGTTCAATCAATCAATCAATCCCCTTGCTTGTTCCCTATTTGGGGTCAGCCCAATCAATATTTGGGGTTTCAATCTGGTTATATGGAAGAAATTGCTTTTAATGTTAACGCTGCCAAACATACCTTTTTGTTGACTAAGCAAAAAAGTTGTTTTAGCGAAAAAAAAACTTTCTATGTCTAACTTATGTCACTGTCATGAAGTTTGGCAAATTTAATTTGAGAAATTAATGTTGGGGAGTCGCGCTGCAAGTCTGGGGGAGGTCAAACGCGTGCGTATTGGCATCTGTTAGGCTTCCACTTGGCTCCGCCATTTTGTAAACTCTTTTGTGTTTTAACTATAAAACGTTAACTTGAGATTATAATAACTACTTGACATTGGCAGAAATGCTACTAATCATTTTCCTACGTGTACTCTCTACATAACGGGACATTGGCACAATTGTGATAACGCATCGGACACCATTAAATAAAAATAGAATAGAATAGAAATTAATGTTTCTGCAGTAATATATAAGTCTATGGTTTCTGCCGAACGAGTAGAAGAGCAGGAGAGAGGCCTTTCCCAGCAGTGGAATAAAATAGGCTATTAAAAAAAAATGTTTCTTCTAGAAAGCTGGCTTACGTATTGTCTAGTTTCATCAATGTATTTTTGGATAAGGTAAGATAAATATTACTGGTTGTCTGGAAGAAATAACTTTTAGTGATAAGGCCGCCTTTTGTACCCTTCTTGTTCATATTGTTGTGTTTTTTTTTCTTGTTGTTTATTTTGGTGTGCAAATTAAGAATATTTTTTTTATATTTAATTCTTTATTTTTTGCACACCAAGAAGAGACAATTGCAATGTATAACAAGAATGAGTAGGGTATAAGGGGCGGTCTAAATAAAGGGGGGATAAATAAATGATAATAATAATTTACTGACTATTTACTAACTATGAACTTTTTATGCGGACAGTACCTGCATAAAACGGTTGGTAATATTCATCTCGCCGGTAATGCATTAAGAAACACCTCTTTACCCTTCCGGCTCACTGTACTACCAACAGCACTGAGAGCTTTTATTTAATATTTATAATCTTATCTTCTATACAGTTCCGTGACTGACTGACAGACTATGATAAGATAAGATAAGATAAATATTCTTTATTTGCACACCAAGAACATACAAATACAATTTATAACAAGAATGAGAAGGGTACAAAGGGCGGTCTTATTACTAAAAGCTACGCAAAGCCTATACCACTGAAAATACATGAAATCTACAGGATGTTAGGGTAAACAGTTGCATTATTTTAAGGGGTGGCTGTACCCATGATAAAACATTAGGAAATTCGCAATTTTTTTTCGACTTTTCATACAAACCTACGTTCGATTGCATTTAGTATGAAAAGTCCAAAAAATGTTGCCAGTTTCCTATAAGTTTCTTAGGGAATGTTGTTCAATATAGTATTTGCTAGGCTGTCACTTACACCCTGTATATTGGTCATTAGGTAGCCAGTCCAGTAGGCAGGTAGGTACTATAGTTTTGTATGAAACCCCCGGTTTTTTTATAGTTCCGAAGTCAACAAGGAACCCTTATAGTTTCGCCAAGTCCGTCTGTCCGTCCGTCCGTCCGCGGCTTAGCTCAGAGACGCTCAGTACTAGAAAGCTGTAATTTGGACTGGGCATACATATTCGTCACGCCGACAAAGTGGTAAAATAAAATCTTGAAAAATATTTTTTTAGGGTATCTCCCCTACACGCGAAATGGAAATAGATTTTTTGTATCTCGTCTACCGTATGTTGTGGGGTATCGTTGGATAGGTGGTTTAAAAATATTATGAGTGTGGGAAAACCATTTTTGTATTTAGGGATCTGTTAGCGACATATTAAGCTTAAAAGTAAAAATTTTTGTTAGAGTCATAAACGGTTGTTTCTGGATATGTAAAAATATTCATGGCAGTATTATTATATATAACGAGCGTTAACCCGCGACTTCATCCGCACAAATTATATACCAGATTTTAAGTCAGATCATAAGCTATCAAACAAAAAAAGTTTCATCAAAATCGGTTCAGTAGTTTTTGCGTGATACTCGTTCAAACAAACAAACAAACAAACACCCAAACAAACACACAAACAAACACACAAACAAACAGACAGAAAAAAAATCCAAAAATTGGTGAAATGTACAGACAAACTTCCTGCTACAGTTTTATAATAGTATAGATAGATATATAACAAAATTAAAAGGAAAACTATCACCCGCTAAGTAGGCTTTACAAGAAAAAAATCGGGACATAACGTTTTTTTTTATCGTTTTTTTAGTGTGGCTAGTGGCTACTTTTAGCTACAAACATAGAACGAAGTAGGTAATCCATAATGTCGCGATACATTGAAAACCAGCAATGAATACAATGTGATTTTCTTTATTTTTTTGATATTAAGAAATAAAAAAAAATATTTTTGAGGTCAGCACTATAGGCTCGGCATCCTCTTAATGAGACACAAACTTGGTTTCCCGTTATGGAAATAACACAAATTAAGTCAATTTAAAGCGATTTGTGTCAACTACAGTCACAGCGAGACAACCCAAATAGTTCTGTACAAAATTACATAATAAATCATACTTTGCGCTAGAAAGCAGCCTGGTACAGTCAGGGCACAAGTTATAGTGAGAACAGTAGGTCCACTTCGAACAAACAACATCTATGTAGCACTGCAAAGGTATTTGCCCGCTCCATCTCATTCCTACCTCACAATCAGACTTTTATCCAGTAGTAGCTTGGTTAGTCCACTGAGATTCGATGATGTGGTCAAACAATTCCCAGTTTGCCCATTGTTTGTCCGAATGGGAATTCAGAAAAAATTTCCGACGAACGAATGAGTGAGCTACAGGGTGAAATTGGCCCATCGAACTGAAAAACTTTTACTATGGCAGCAAACCGACCGGAGAAAAAAAGAATCTGCTGTTGTATACATTTGAGTCTCGAACTCGTGCATCGACATTGCAGATTAGTATGGAACAGCTGATTTTTTATTTGCTCCGATCGGTTTGTTCCCATACTAAAAGTTGTTCAGTTTGATGGGTAGACTCTTAGTTTAAAAGGATGCTATTGATATCAATTTGATAGAAGATCTGTAGATTGAAGAGATGGATGTGCAGAAAAAGATGCTTACATGTGTTTGGTAAATGCATGACACAAACGGCATGCCATGAATAAGATATGAAATAAATTAACCAACTATTGAATGAATTTTTGGATGCATTAATTAATAAACGGATGAGTAAACAAAAAAAATCAAATTTTGCAGCCAGAGAGAGAGAGCTACCTGTATTCTGAGTATAACATGGGTTATGGTAATAAATCGTGAGCGTCAACGCAGCGGTATCACCGCCGGCTATCTGTAAACAATTACTGGACGACTACTGATTCCCGTCACGTCTCTGTACAGTCGTAGTCACGGAGGTTCTTGTTAACCGTCTGTCGTCGAGAATAATTCAACAAATAATAGCATGTATGAGTGAAACAACGACTAGATGAATGAGTGAACGAAAGGTCGCCTGAATGATTGGGAGAATGAATGAATGAATATTTCAAACTCAAACTCAAATTAATGTATTCAATATAGGATCTTGAAGCCCACTTATTGAACGTCAAATCTTTTTTTTAAGTTACTACCGCGTCGGAACATGTTTTCGCTGTAAATAGAAATAGAAATAGAAATCATTTATTTGCCTCAAATAGGGTAATTTTGACATTAGGTGTTATCAAATAATATATCACTTAACAATACATAGAGATCATGCCTATCTAGCCATTTTAAATAGCATGCAAATAATTATAGTAAGTACAATTGATAAATTATATTTTTTGAATATTTGAATTTAAACAAATAAATTAGGATGCAATGTCAACCATGTATTGTGAAAATATTTATACAATGTCACTAATATTATAAAAATTAGTCAATCACTATTATACAAAATTATCACATTTTTAGATTTCATACAATAATGTCAAATTATGTTTATTGTAAATTGCTACTGCCTCAATAATAACCAATTATACGCGCAAATCATATTTTAAAAATTCGTCAATCGAGTAGAACGTGTTTTGAAGCAGCCACTCACGCAGTGATCTTTTAAATTTACTCATCAGAAGTTGTTTTATCGCATCAGGTATTTTATTATAAATGTTTATGCACATCGCGTAGCAATTACTTTGGAACCGTTTAGTTCTCGGAACATTTTCAAGGGCCAGGCGGTTTGGGTTCCTGAGATTTCTCTGAGTGAAGTCTCTTACTTTTTTAAATATGTTACTGTTTTGCTTTACGAACTTTGCTGCCTCAAGTATATAAAGACAGGGTTAAAGAACAACATAGCATCGAGAGAGCTGCCTGTTCTATAAGTATAACCTAGGTTATGGTAATAAATCGTGAGCGTCAACGCAGCGGTACCACCCCCGGCTATCTGTAAACAATTACTGGACGACTACTGATTCCCGTCACGTCTCTGTACAGTCGCAGTCGCGGGGGTTCTTGTTAACCGTCTGTCGTCGAGAATGATTCAACAAATAATAGCATGTATGAGTGAAACAACGACTAGATGAATGAGTGAACGAAAGGTCGCCTGAATGATTGGGAGAATGAATGAATGAATATTTCAAACTCAAACTCAAATTAATGTATTCAATATAGGATCTTGAAGCCCACTTATTGAACGTCAAATCTTTTTTTTAAGCTACTACTGCGTCGGAACATGTTTTCGCTGTAAAGAACAACATAGCATCGAGAGAGCTGCCTGTTCTGTATAACTTAGGTTATGGTAATAAATCGTGAGCGTCAACGCAGCGGTATCACCGCCAGCTATCTGTAAACAATTACTGGACAAATAATGATTCCCGTCACGTCTCTGTACAGTCGCAGTCGCGGGGGTTCTTGTTTACCGTCGCGTGATGGAGGGCTAATATTTTGAAGGAGATTGATGATTTCTTAAGCGTTTGTTTTATGTTCTTTGCAAATATTTTAGCTGGGCTTTTTAGTTCACTAATGCGATAAGGAGATGAAACTATTCTCAACATGTTCATGCTTGTCGGCTAGCGAATCCAGATGATTTACACTCAGTTGCACGTACCTTCATCATCATCATCATCATCTCAGCCGATGGACGTCCACTGCTGGACATAGGCCTCCCCCAAGGATCGCCATAACGACCGGTCCTGCGTTGCCCTCATCCAACGGGTTCCCACTGCCTTCACCAGGTCGTCGGTCCACCGTGTGTTAGGGGCCTACCCACGCTGCGCTTTCCGGGACGCGGTCGCCACTTGAGAACTTTTCGGCCCCATCGGCCATCGGTTCTGCGAGCAATGTGCCCCGCCCTGCCACTTTAGTTTAGCAATTCTCTGGGCTATGTCAGTCACTCTGGTTCTTCTGCGGATCTCTTCATTTCTGATTCGATCTCGTAGGGAAACTCCGAGCATAGCCCTCTCCATTGCCTTATGGGTGACTATCAACCTTTTTATGAGGCCTTGAGTGAACAACCACGTCTCTGTTCCATATGTCATCACTGACAACACACACTGATCGAAGACTTTCGTTTTAAGACCCTGCGGTATTTGGGACGTGAAGATACTACGTAGCTTACCGAAAGTACGTACCTTCACGTACCTTCATTAAAGTTAATTCTCCATTAAATCTCTTGCTAGCTTTTACTACGTCAACAAGATAAAAAGTGACAGCAAGAGATTTAATGAAGGATTAACTTTAATGAGCGTTTCTGCAACTGAGTGTCAGTCTTTTTAAGATGACAAATGAAAAAAAAATGAGTTAACTGGTTAACAGTTAACTAACCAGTGATTGAATGGATGCATGCCATGAATGAGAGATAAAATTATGCTGAGCTGTGCAGGCTAAGAAAATTATGCAATGATAAGAAAATTTGATAATGCTATTGATTGAAAAAAAACAGTGGTGGTCCAGTGGCGAGTAACCTTGCCTGCCGTGCAGGAGGCGATGGTTCGATCCCCGTCCAGGCCGACTCGTACCAATGAGTTTTTCGGAATTTACGTACGATTTGTAACACCACTGGCTTTTCGGTGAAGGAAAACATCGGGAGGAAATCTGAGTGCTTCAATTTCGAAGCATTTTTTGTACCCACTGTCCATTACCGTCGCATATCTCTGGTGGAAAGCCACCTGAAATAATAATTGAAAGAATTAATTAACGGATGAATGAATGAAGACATCCGTTTGAATTTTAAAACTAATGAATGTCACCTCGGTTGACGTTATATTTAATTATTATCTTTTAAGGGAAGAGCTGATCACGATAGAGCGTCGTTTGTTTCCTTGTAGCCCAGTCATTTTACGGTTTAAGTCGGGACTAATTAATAATTGATATTTTTTTCGGTATTATATTGAAGAGCCAATTTAAGCTTATAAATGTACCAAAATTTAAAGAATCACGTCAGCAACAGCTCCAATTTAAAAATTTTGCTATTATCTCGTTCTAAAAAACCTTTTTTATACTTATTTAACCTTTTTTATATTAATTATACTTCAAACATGGTGTAAATATTTTTGTCTACTTATAAGATTTTGAAAAATACATTCGTATTTTCTAATAAATACCTGATTTTGTAAATTTCAATGCCTATTGTATTGCTCAAAAATAGTTTATATTGTTAAATCTAAGTCAAATGAGGGCATTGGTATTAATATTATTAATTTGAAAGCTTTCTGGAATACACAATTTTGATTTCTATGCTGCGTAGCGAATTTTGTTTTAAGATAGTCTTTTTGTCACAAAATGGTGCCGGTTACAGTTTAAAAGTCCAATTTATTAATAATTCCCTACCCCGCCTAACAAAACTCCGTAAAATGACTGGGCTATTGGCTTCTTCTTCTTATCGTGTGGGCAGAGCCCTGGTGTTTTTCAGACCGCCTCACGGCCTCTGACGTGGTTTTTATGTAACGACTACTACCACCAGGGAGAGTAGCCGGGACCTACGCCTTAACGTGCCATCCTAAGCACGGAATCACCTTTCTTTTCAGACAATCAGATAATTCAGCCAAGGCTCAAGGGTCGTCTGCCCATACTGCCCCGGTTCCACCAGGTTGTTTGTGGCTCCGAGGGGTTTGGGTGTTCACATTAGTCGTGTTCACCGGGATGTAGCCGCCCAGGATGGGGTTGCCTCAATTAATGCAGTGAGTGTCCCTTCGGTTGTGGCCGGTACCGATGCTGTCGGATTGGACTGCCTCCCTGATTTAAAAAGAAGGGTCCGTGTTTTGAAGCATATTCCCAAGGGCGCGCGGAACTTAGCGGCTGGTAGGCTTTGCTCGCTGTTGGATGATTGCGTTCGGTCTAACGGCGTTGACGACTGGTTGGCTCTGTTAACGTTTTCATTTTCTGCCTTGCAGGTTCCGGAGTCGGGCTCGCAGTCTCTTACCGCTAGGGTAAGGGAGAACGTTTTTAGACAAAACCCTTATTTTCCCCCGGCGCAGCCCAGTAGGCGTCCTTCTTTCTCGCGGGCTGTGGAGGCAAAGGTTTTTGATGGGGACATGCGGGGGGCGGTCCGCCTATTGTTATCGGATTCAACTTTGGCCCCGGCGGGTGCGGAAACTTTGGCCTCTTTGAAGGAGAAGCATCCGGACCCGTCGAGACCACTCGTTCTTCCACCGGAGCCGGGCCTCTCTAGTCCGAGTGTGTCTGTCACAGCCGCTGATGTAGCACTAGCCATTGGATCATTCCATAATGGTTCAGCTTCTGGCCTGGATGGTCTTTGCCCTCAACATCTCAAGGAGATGATATCACCATCTGCGGGTAACAATGGGCCGCGCCTTTTGGAGTCCTTGGCGGGCCTGTGCAATTTTCTTTTGAAGGGTATGCTGAACCCTTTGGTGTGCCCCTTTTTGTACGGTGGGTCCTTGTGTGCACTTGCTAAAAAGGATGGTGGCGTGAGGCCTATTGCTGTCGGCAACACCCTTCGCCGTCTTGTGGCAAAGCTTGGTTGCCGGGCCGTGAAGGAAGATATGTCCGCTTACCTCCAGCCTCGTCAGCTGGGCTTTGGGACACCTTTAGGTTGTGAGGCGGTCATTCACGCCACTCGGTATTTCGCGATGGACCACAACGACGGCAGTGACTTTGCGATCTTAAAAATAGATATAAAAAACGCTTTCAATAGCATTGAAAGGGATGCTATGCTGTCGGAGATAAGAGATCAGGTCCCGGTTTTGTATCCTTTCCTTTACCAGTGCTATGCAGCGCCATCTAATCTTTTTTACGGTGAAGACCGCATTTTATCACAGGTGGGTGCGCAGCAAGGGGATCTGTTGGGTCCATTGTTATTTTGCCTTGGTATACAGAAGGCACTGATTACCTTGCACTCACCCCTTAACGTATGGTATTCAGATGACGGCGTTATTGGTGGTAGCCCGAGTGTTCTGTTGAGGGATCTGGAGGCTCTCGTACCAGCTTTAAAAACCATTGGCTTGGAAGTAAACACCAGCAAGTGTGAGTATTATCCATGTGGTTCCGGAGCTTTGGATTCAGCAGGCATGTTTGAGGAGGTCTTACCGGGCATGAGGATTTTAGATAAGGGTTCGTTTAGTTTGTTGGGGGCACCCATTTTTCCCGAAGCTTTGCCGTCGGCCCTTAATGAGAAGGCTAACATGCTGTCTGGAATCCCACAACTGCTGCAGGATATATCGTCTCATGTTTCATTGGCGCTCTTGCGTGGTTGTCTCTCTTTGCCGAAACTGGCATACTTTTTGAGAACGACTCCATCTTGGATGTTTCCGCTAGAAGTAGTGCGAATGGATGAAGAGATAAAACTGTCGCTGGAATCGGTGCTTAACGTGAGTCTGGACGCTGATCAGTGGACGCAAGCGTCGTTGCCTGTCCGGTTCGGTGGTCTGGGGGTGCGTCGTGTTCGGGACATCGGCCTCGTTGCTTTCTTGGCTTCGTCTCATGGAGTAGCGGATCTCGTCACTCGAATTTTACCCTCTTATGGTGTCGGGATCCCTATTCCATTTGTGACGGAGGCTATGGCGGCTTGGTCAGTTGGCTCGTCTAGTGGTGCATTCCCGGAAAATTTGACCGCGCAGAGGCAGTGGGATGAGATTGCTGCGAAGGAATCAGCGGCTCGGTTGCTTGAGGGCGCTACTGGTGCTGATCTGGCCCGTCTTAGAGCGGTCTCGGAGCCGGAATCGGGTGCTTGGTTGCATGCTCTCCCTTCTCCATTTGTGGGGACGCTGCTGGACAACGACACTTTAAGAGTAGCGGTAGCCCTGCGCCTCGGTTGCAAGGTGTGCGAGCCGCATAACTGCATCTGTGGTTGTAGAGTGGAAGCTAACGGCCATCATGGACTTAGTTGTCGGCGGTGTGCGGGTAGGTTTCCGCGGCACCAGGCTTTGAATGACGTCATTCGTCGGGCCCTGGTGTCAGTGGATGTCCCATGCCTTTTGGAGCCGCCTGGTTTGTCCCGCAGGGACGGTAAGCGCCCTGATGGTCTGACGTTGATCCCCTGGCAGAGAGGCCGTTGTCTCATTTGGGATGCGACTTGCGTGAGCACTTTTGCTCCTTCCCATTTAGGTCGGACTATGCGAGCGCCGGGTTCGGCGGCGGAGCATGCGGCAAGACACAAGAGGTCTTGGTACAGTAATTTGGCTTTGGCTTACGACTTCGTTCCGGTCGCGTTTGAGACTGCGGGTCCTTGGGGTAATGATGCCAAAATGTTTGTGCAGGAGATTGGGCGGCGGTTGAGAGCTAAGGGTGGTGACCCACGCTCTGGCGCGTTTTTGGTGCAGAGGTTGTCTTTGACCATCCAAAGGGGAAATGCCGCTAGTGTCATGGGGCATCATCTTCAGACCCAACCAGGTTAAATGGGCGCTTAAAACCTTTAAGCCCTTTAAATCAGCTGGAGATGACGGAATATTCCCAGGCCTCTTGCAACAAGGCGCGGAAATCCTAACTCCAATTCTAATAAAAATATTTAGAGCCAGCTTTGCGTGTAATGTTATACCTGAGCCATGGACTAAAGTCACCATTAAGTTCATACCAAAGACAGGAAAAAGGGACTACGCCCAACCAAAGTCCTACAGACCTATAAGTCTCACCTCTTTCATGCTGAAAGCCATGGAAAAGGTACTAGATCAAAACCTACGGGAAGGTGCTTTACTGACACACCAACACAAAGATCAGCATGCCTACCTAAAGGGCAAATCAACAGAAACCGCCTTGATAGATTTAGTAGACAAGATCGAAAAATCAATCGAGGACAGGCAAATTGCCCTTTGTGCATTCCTTGACATTGAAGGAGCCTTTGACAATACCCCTACAAAAACCATAATTAGTGGACTAACTGCCAAAGAGGCAGATCGGACCACTATAGGTTGGATAGAGTCAATGCTCCGCAATAGGTCTGCAAAACTAACACTGAATGGTCACATCCATACAGTTAAAACAACCAGAGGCTGTCCACAGGGAGGAGTACTATCCCCCCTCCTATGGTCAGTTGCGGTTGACCAACTCTTGCATCTACTGGCCGAGGAAAGACTTCCCACGCAGGGATATGCCGACGACCTTGTAGTAATCATTAGAGGACCGTGTCTAGACACAGTGTCCTCTCTTGTGCAAAGAGCTCTTCACATCATACAGAAATGGTGTGATGAAAACACTTTGTCTGTCAACGCAGACAAAACCGTCATAGTACCATTCACGAACAAACGGGACCTCAGAAAGTTAAGAGTCCCCCGTCTCAATGGGAAAACTATACCCTACTCCAAAACCGTTAAGTACTTAGGCGTAACTTTTGACCAACGCCTAAACTGGAATACGCATATTGAGACCGTCATTCAGAGGGCCAAGACTTCGCTCGGCATCAGCTATCGCATGGCAGGGACTAGATGGGGAATAACCCCTAAAATAGCCCTCTGGCTTTACACCGCCATAGTTAGGCCTATCGTATGCTACGCCGCAGCTGTCTGGTACAAAAAGACCCTCCAAAAATCCACAATAGACAAACTCAATAGCCTTCAAAGGACTGCGTGCCTAATCGTAAAAGGCGCGATGTCCACCAGCCCTGGGCTAGCCCTTGATGCATTACTCAATCTCCAACCGCTGCACATCTTTGCACAAAGGGAAGCGAAGGCATGCATATTAAGAGTTAACCCAAACAGGAATCGTAACTGGCAATCGAAGTGTCTGATTAGCCTGCAGGAGGATGCCACGTGCCTCCCAGTGCTAAGAATGACCACAGACACTATGATGCCAACTTACAACTTCACCAAAAACTATACTGTTACATTTCCTTCGAGGGACGACTGGCTTGAAGGCCAAACGTCCATCAAAGACAACTGCCTAACCTGGTTCACAGATGGATCCAAGAAAGGCAATGACGTTGGCAGCGGAATATATGGCGAAAACCCAAGATTAGGGCAAATCCAAAATCTTGGCAACTACGCCTCCATATTCCAGGCGGAGGTATACGCCATCACAGCCTGCGCTGAAATCAATTTAAGCAAGCGCTACGTCAACCAACATATCACAATCAACTCCGATAGCCAAGCAGCCTTGCTAGCCATAGATTCTCCGATCATAAAGTCTAAGCTAGTACAGAACTGCGTAGCACAACTGAACGCTCTAGGCAATAACAATCAGCTTGTGCTACAATGGGTGCCAGGACACTCAGACATAGAAGGGAACGAAAGGGCGGATGAGTTGGCCAGAAGGGGCACAGAAAACCACTTCATAGGCCCCGAACCCTTTCTGGGAATACCTAGCAGTCTAACGCGAGATTCTTTGAATAAGGTCAGCTTTGGAGAGGCAATAAAGCTTTGGTGCGACACCCCAGGCATGGGCCACTCCAAAGAACTTATCAAAGGCTACAATCGCAAACTTGCTAACGGTCTCCTTGCCCTCAGCAAGGATCAAATTTGTACAGTAGCAAGGTCACTCACAGGCCACTGCAAATTAAATAAACACATGCACACACTAAATTTAAGTGATACCACCGGCTGCAGATTCTGCAAGGAGGAGATGGAGACTCCTATACACCTCCTATGTGACTGTGGCCCCCTGATGTACAAACGTAGTACTCATCTAGGTAGGCAGGTTCTGACACCAGATGAGATACAAACTATCCCTATCAAAAATCTACTGCGTTTTCTGGCCGCAGTGGGGATTGGTAGAGAACTTTAAAAAGGGCGTTCACAAAGGACCAGCGATGGTCTACGTGGCACAGGCGTGATAAGCCTGTCAAGGCCCAGAATACCCCCAAATAATAATAATAGTGTCATGGGGACCATGGAGCCGGGGTTGCGTGGGGCTGGGTCTTTGAGTGTGCGATAGTCTTCATGTTGACGAAGCTTATTGCAGATTTCGAGTGTATAGGTTTAAGTTTTGACGAAGCATGTTGCTGATTGGTATCCTGTTTATTTAATTATTATTTTTTTGGATAAATTTTGACGAAGCATGTTGCAGATACGGGCGTGTTGCCATTTTGGACGAAGCGTGTTGCAGATTTGGATTTTGTACTTTCCTATATCTAATAAGACTTGTAAACTATATTTGGTAAATAAATTTTAAACATTCAGCCTGCAATGTCTTAACTAACTGGGGAAAAACGCACAAATTGGCTGCCGGCTATTGGCTGAAAAGCGGGAAAGGAGGCATGATCGACTTGCAAACCCAACTGATAGAAAACTCTAATCCGACTCGCTGTACATGCGGCCGTACCTGTCGCTCTCGTATTGGGCTTTTTAGTCACGAGCGCAAGTGCCGCCAAGACGCTGCTTAAACCATCTTTTATAGATAGAAAGGCCAATGATGATGGATGGAATGCACTGATAAAACACTATTTCTTCTTTTCATCTGCTTCAACCAAAGACATTAGTAAACTTCAACTTAAATCAGAAAACTCACTTCTTCTTCTTATCGTGTCGACTTCAAATTCTGAACAAAGTCGCTAAATAGTAGCTTGCCAGAATCGGGCAACTGACACTGCACCGTCGCTAGCGGTCATGAGCTCCTATTGCGAACTGATGTTAGGGCACGCAGGGCACGATGTGAGAAGGGCCATCGTTTCTGGAGCTCCAAACAAGCAAGTCACATTTTGCGCATCCGAGAATCCCCACCTGACCATGTTGTCCCTACTGCGACCGACCTGTAGGCCTAGCATGCCACCCCCGAGAACGCGATAAAAATCGAGATGTAATAATAAAGATGGAGTCTTTATTTTTTTTTTTTTTTTTTTTTTTTTTTTTTTTTTTTTTTTCTCACAAAACACAGTACAGTATTACAGACACATTTTATGCCAAACTGCATAACAGTTATTATTTTACGTATGCCAGAAAGAGCGCGCATTACGTTTTTCTCGTTTAAACGCTTTGTCATGGGTGGCATGCTAGCTGTGCTGGTCTATACCTGGGTTTATAGACTACCAGGTCGCCCAAGGCAAGTCATGTCCAGGCGGGAGGCTCTCAGACGACCACACAAATGGAGTTGGGAAGGACACTTTTTGTCGCTATAGAGTACACCTTGCTTGCGCTGGGCCAGTATTCAGTGGGTCGACACACATCATAAAGCTGCGTCGGCTTGGCACTGACTGAGAAAACTCACTGGAAAAATTAAATTCCGTTCTGTTCAATGAAACCACTATAACTGACTGTACCAATTTTCCCGGCATTAGTTTCGAATCCGTTGCGAACGGAGCACGATTTATGCATTATTCAACATTATTTATTAATTTCCATCAAAATGCACTCCTGAACTATAACTGAATATAGTTTAGTATAGTTTCAAGTGCCGGTACAAAATTTAGTACAAACTTTTGAACCGAGAAAAGAAAATACAAAATGGAAACACGAGGCTTGTTTAAATGAACTTGTGACTGGCTACTAGCACAGTATTACTATAAGCCTTGTACTTACGCCGTCATGCGCAGATATGCAAGGCAATCCCGACACCTTCATTCAGATCTCGTGATGCGACCCCCGCCGCCCGCTACCCCGCAAAAGCCCCCCCCCCCCCCCTTTCTCTGCGCAAGTACATTCGTTGCCGTACTGTAAGGACTATTTAAGGTCTAACAAAATTAGGTGAAACTATTTTAATGGGATGATCAGACCATCAAACTGAACAACTTTCTCTATAAGACCAATATCGAAAATGCGAAAAAAAATCAGCTGTTCCATACAAACCTACTCGACCTAAATGTATGGGTCAGCAGATTTTTTTTTCGCATTTTCGATATTGGTCTTATAGAGAAAGTTGTTCAGTTTGATGGTCTGATCATCCCCTTAAAATAGTTTCACCTAATTTTGTTAGATCTTATACAGTTATGCAGTGTAACGTAGCTTTGTACATTCTACTTAATATAATGGGCAGACTTCACGATACTTCGTTCCATATAAGGACGAAAAGAAATTCTGATTCCTATTTATTCTGACCAATTCTGATTAGCAAATCTAATTTATTTATCAGAAAAATAATACTATCCGAGTTTTATCTTGGATTTGACTAAAGCTGTTCTAAGAATAAGTGAGAGTTTATTTTTATTTCGGGTTTTGTAATTATGGTGCTATGTTGGAGTTGGAGTTTCTGGCAGCATCTTCTCTACAGCGCCAACACGTTCCGACGTCGCGGTGGAAGCTGCAAAAAAAAATTTGACGTTTAGTAAATGGGCTTCAAGTTCCTATATTGAATAAATTATGTTTGGTTTGAGTTTGATATCTACTTACTTATTTACTACACTTTAGACCGTACTATCTCAGTGTAAGCCAGTCTTAACCGTCAGCTTACTCGACCGGAAACGAATTTGCTCCATTATATCTGTAGAGGTGCTAGAATATTCTACAACTCCACGACTTGACAGTGACGGGGCGAGCAGAGACAATGTCCTTTCACACCGTGGAACAATGCAGTAGCTGGAAATAGTTGTTCTTGAAGAATTTAATACTAACGCTTGTAAAATGAAGACTTTAGATATCTAGAAAGGATGGACACTGTAGACTTAAAGTCGTTGCTTCAGACCATCAAACTGAACAAATTTTAGTATGAGACCAATTTCGAAAATGCGAATAAAACATAGCCAAAATGTATGGAACAGCTGATTTTCATTTCGCATTTTTATCGTTGGTCCCAAAGTAAAAGATGTTCAGTTTGATGGTCTGAAGTACAGAAGTTTACTCCTTATACAGGGCAGTAGGGTAAACATTTTCATTACTTTTAGGGGTGATTGTACCCATGATACTGAACAACTTTCCCAATGAAACCTATAGGAAATTAAAAAAAAAACGATTTTTCATAAAAAAATTCAAACAGGATGTAATAGAATGGAAGACGATGACATATTGCGCCGACCCCAAATAATGGGAATTGGGCAAGAGAATGATGATACGAAAGTTCGATCAGCTGTTGCATTTAGTAGGTATGAGTCCAAATTTTTTTTACTAATTTCCTATACGTTTTTTAGGGAAAGTTGCTCAGTATCATGGGTACAATAATTACTTGAAGTAATGCAACTATTTATCCTAACACCCTGTATACAAGGTGTTACAAAAATACAAATAAACATTTAAGGGGCCACCCCCTTTTTCGCGATTTCGATGTTGGTCCCATAGTGCAAGTTGTTCAGTTTAATAGTGTCAGCAACCCCCTTAAAAGTTTTAAATGTTTGTTTTTACTTTTGTAACCCCCTTTATTATGATTATTATGATTTAAAAAAATAGTTAACGAATTTCTTTTAACATTATTGGGATATTATTCTTTAAATTCTTCTCTTTATAATCAATGTACATCCCTACCTTTCCGTACCTAAAATATACTTGCTTACGTTGCTATCTAAAATCCACAGTATAATCCAGGTCACCGACTCTAGATGCAAGCACTAGATCTATCCCGATCTAGTACATAATATAACAGAGTGGGAGGTTTAGAATCCCAGCCATATTCTTCGTTGCGCAACGCCAAATAGAATTTTTGGGAAGATAATTCTAGAGTTGGAGATACCATTGATACCTTTAACAATCTACGCTCCAAAAATGGCCAAGCCAAAACAGCTACCAAAGAACTCTTTTAAAACAGTAGTAGCAGTGAACATACCAAATACAACTTTATTAATCAAATACAAGGTATTATTAGTACCATTCAACAGCGTGCATACTTGATTTGTGTAGGTTATTGTGTCAAATTTGACAAAAATCTATCTCGAATTTGCCATGATTTTATAGGAAACTTGGAGTGTATAGTATTTATAACGCCCTTCTTCTTCTTATCTTGTGGGCAGAGCCCTGGTGTCAGAGTTTTTTCAGACCGCCTTACGGCCTCTGACGTGGTTTTTATGTAACGACTACTACCACCAGAGATAGTAGCCGGGACCAACGAGGTAACGTGCCATCCGAAGCACGGAATCATCTTTCTTCTCAGACAACCAGGTGATTCAGCATCCTAACCAACTGGGGAAAAACGCACAAAGTGACATTTCACTCGGTGTCCCCCGTGGGAATCAAACCCACGACCTCCGTGTCGAGAGCCTATTCTCTTAACCATTAGACCACGGGGACAGGCCCTGACCTACCAGAAATCTGCGGATCGTTTTTCGCGCCATCACACGCTAAATCCACCGGCAGCTCATTTCAGCTAACGTTTCGAAAGTCCGCGTGCCCCCTGGACTGTGTCGCACCGATGGCAGAAGACCCCAATGGCCTAACTCTTATCCCTTGGCAGAAGGGCCGCTGCCTCCTTTGGGATGCCACCTTTGCACCAACATACCTTCCCAGTACCACGCAGGTAGCCGGGTCAGCTGCCAAACACGTAGCACACCTGAAGCACTCCAGATACTTCTGCTTGGAAAGGAACCACATATTTGACCCGTTCGCCGTGGAGACAGCCGGCCCCTGTGGTGCAGAAGCAAAGGAATTTGTCAAAGAATTGAGCTGATGGCTCCGGCTCCAGGGGCTGCGACCCCCGCTCCGGTTCATTTTTGGTCCAATGCATAGCCAATAGTAATTATATGCTATCGACTCGAAACCTTATCTGGTATACAATTTTTAAAACTCGTAGTATCATCTCTGTAAAGCACATAGGCTCCGCGACGGTTGCATTCGCAATGCGCCGCGCCATTAGATTTACAACCTGCGCTGACTCCGCTGAAATACTTACTATGTATTACACATACACATTATATATTCGAGGGCATATTGTGAAAGCTTTGTATTATTTTATAGGTATCAGAACAATTAAAAATCATCATAGGCTTCTGTCCGTAAAGTTACTGGTGATGTTTTGAGAATTTTCCTAGTATTAACTGGTTGTTAATGTTATAGGCAACATAGATAAGCCGTGGTGGACCAGTGGCGAGTAACCTTGCCTGCCGTGCAGGAGGCGATGATTCGAGCCCCATCCAGGCCGACTCGTACCAATCAGTTTTTCGGAATTGCGAAACGTGGATGTTTTGAGGTTTCAGAATATCTTTGACTACCCCCACGAAGAATATAGTCGTGAGCATATGTGGATCCTTCTAAATAAATGTTTTAACCATAGTTTGCTGTTTTATAATTTATGTCAAACTAGAGACTGAAAAAATAAGTTTCGGATATCTTAGCAATCCGGGGCAAGCTCCGAATTTTTTAATCTTTAATTTGATTTAATAAAAATGTCTTTCACCATGTTCTATGCCATGCGAGACACTCCTAGAGTGAAAAACTATACTGACGGATAGATAAATAGAGAGATGACACGAAGTACGAAGAAATGGATCGAAAAATCAAATTGCAAACTTCTGACTAATTCGTCGGGAAATTAATCATCATCATCATTCTTCATTGTCCACTGCTAAACGTAGGCCTTTCTCAAAGGCAAAAAAGGCACCCTCATCCTTTCTCATCCAGTCGCTCCCAGCCTGGGTTTGCCCTCCATACCAGATTCCTAAAATACAGGATGACGACCATTTTCCCACAACATCAGAATTTTTAGAGTAAGTAAATTGTTATTTCGTTTTTCATACTCTGAAATTAGATCCTGTATACACAATAATGCTTACGGTTTTTTTTTTCTTTTTTATGGGGATAAATAGACCATCTAACTACCAGAAATTTAAGTTTCGAACGTCCGCTGCACGAAAAGGTTGCGGAACCGAATTTCAAAGCCCTCCCATAAAAAATTTCAGTTCAAAAACAAGTTCAATAATAAAACTTCTACTCTGCCTAATTACTCAATCTATCGATACTATTATAAAACTGTAACAGGAAGTTTGTCTGTACATTGAAGATATTAACAAAAAAAAAAGTTACGATATGGTTTTTAGGTGTCCCTGATTCCATTTCACCAATTTTTGGATTTTTTGTCTGTCTGTTTGTTTGTGTGTTTGTTTGGGTGTTTGTTTGTTTTTTTGAACGAGTATCACGCAAAAACTACTGAACCGATATTGATGAAACTTTTTTTGTTTGATAGTTTATGATCTGACTTAAAATCTGGTATATAATTTGTGCGGACGAAGTCGCGGTTTATTCATTTATTCATTTATTAATTAACGCTCGTACTCAATATATTTATTGCCTAAATAGGTATAAAATATAGGACAGCTGATATTTTATTCGCGATTTCAAACTTGATCCGATAGAAAAAGTTCAGTTTGATGGTCTAATCATCCCCTTAAAAAGCCGTCAGCACAGGACCCTGTACACGGCTTTGATTATACCGGTCCAGCCGGCCAAAGGGTCCCCCTAAAAATTAAGGTAAAATAATTACCTAAAATGTATTAAAGGTAATAACGTCTCTGCCCATAGAGAAAACCACGTTTTACTGCACAAAGAGCTTCTACCTATTCACTTTAAAATGTGAAAGCTTGCGTAGAGTACTAACGTAAGTAGAGGCGATGCGAATTGGTGCTTTATACCGTTAACTCACTTTGGCATTGGACGGGAATTTAATTTAATGAAGACAATAGTACTTTGAAGGTTTGAAGACTCCTCCACGCTTGCCCAGAGGTAAAAAGTAGGTGAGAGGAAGCTAGTGTACGTACTGTATGGAGTAATAGAAATGTGTGAGGTAGCGAGGCGGTGAGCGAGGAAAAAATCGACCATTAAGAGTGCTTCAATTTCCCAATGACGTGATCGAGCGACCGCGCTATTGACGGATTGTTTCCTCGCTCACCGCCCCGCTACCTCGTACATATCTGGTGGAAAAGCAACCTTATACTGTGGTAATACACTCATTACCTCTCTAAAGAATTATTATTTGGTTATAAGGGCTTGGTCGATGACCAAAAGCTACTGCGACCTGGATAGATCTATTGTAGCTGTCACCCTAGACCTAAAGGTCATTTCCTAGGCCCACGGACTTCATGAACCGTGTTATGCTTTTGGAGGGGAGGTCCCTAATGTCAGTAGGTGTTATTATGTATCCACCTAGATGGCGACTTCTGCTGTGAATGAGCACTTCGCATTCGCAGAGGAGGTGTATGGGCGTTTCCTCTGCTTCACAGCAGAATCTGCAAGTGGGTGAATCTACAAGCCCCATTCTGTGTAGGTGTTTGTTTAGCTTGCAGTGTCCTGTTAAGGCTCGTACTAAGAGCCTTAAGTCGTTGCGGTTTGAATTGATGGCATCCGAGGTATGTCTGTTTGAAAAGCCGGTCACAAGTTCTTTCGCATGCCTCAGTCCTGGTGTATCCGACCAGAGCTTGCGGCTTTGGTCCACGGCCCATTCCTTTAGCACACGTCTAGAGGTGTTGCGGGAGATGCCGCAATAAGGCTCGGGGCCTATGGCGTCCTCTTCCGCCCCTCTTCGTGCCAGCTCGTCAGCAGCCTCATTTCCATCAATACCGCAGTGTCCGGGCACCCAGCTTAGGGTGACAGAGTTTGTCCGTCCTAGCTGGTTGAGTGCTCGGGCACAATCTAATGTTAGTTTCGACTCTATTTCATCAGATCCTAGCGCTTTTAGAGCAGCCTGGCTATCTGATAAAATAACAATATGTTTCCCCTTTGGGCATCTTTTCAGATTCTCATGTACGCAATCTATGATAGCGTACATTTCAGTCTGGAATACTGTGGCATGCTGTCCAAGGTGAATCGCCTTTTTAATTCTTGGATTGCCGCCACATATTCCAGCTCCAGCACGGTTGTCCTTCCTGGAGCCATCCGTAAACCAGACGACATCTCCAGCGCCGAAGGATTGTGGGGTATTCCCGTTCCAGTCCTTTCTTTGGGGTAGGATTACCTTGTATAACCTGTTGAAGTTATATTCCTTGTTCATGGTGTCTTTCGGCATACACATGATCGGAATTGTTAAGAGAGTTTCATGTAACCCTCTCATAACAGAGGACTTCCATTTGGAATCTCCTCGTTCCAAGGCTCGGAGCATTGCAATTTTTGCCTCTTTCTGCACATGGATGTGTAGTGGAGGCAAACCTAATATTGCCTCCATAGCAGCCGTGGGTGTAGATTTCATTGCCCCCGTTGCTATTCTGCATACTAATCCTTGTAGGCTATTTAGGGTGTTTACACACTTCGCTTGTTCGGTTTTCTTATGCCAGGCTACACTGCAGTAGGATACCATAGGCCTCACTATCGCAGTGTAGATCCACATAACCGAACTCGGTTTCAGGCCTGTCCCTAGTCCTATTTTTGCCTTTCGCACAATGTGGTCCAGGTGTTGGTTCCAAGTGAGTTTTTGGTCTAGAATTACTCCTAGATATTTAACCTCCTTGGAAAACGGTATAGATTTGTTGAAGAGTGTCCTCTCTAAAGAAATAAATTGTTATAAAGACAAAAATTATAATTTTATAATATCAATGACTACTTAAAACTGGCGCAAAACCGGGACGCATGGAGAGATCGGAGGGAGGCCTGAGGCCTGGGGCTGATATAATAATAATAATAATAGCAGGGCCCGCTTGTGGCGAGCTGTTGGTGATTGGCGACACCACGGACCCGATTCTCCAGAGGGCCCGGATTGATTTGGCCCTCACCTCCTGTCTTGCCTTAACCAGCCGGCCAGGAGTGGAGTCGCAAGAGCGGAACCTATGCTCCATGGTGGAAGTGTAAAATGTAATAACGCTGGGACCTGCTGACTGGTGCGCTTAGCACCGGGAACCGGCGCCCGCAGACTCACCTCTCTACAACCTTAGCCGCTCACTAGATGTTGCCGCCTTGTCGCTCCTAGCGAGCGGCCGTTTTGGGGGGCCCATTGAATGAGTTGGCAAGTCACCGTCTGCCATTTTTGACAAACTTAGAGACATTTGTTACGGCAGGCGTCCCGAGTCTCTCCGCAATAACCCAGATTTCCCGGCCCATCCAGTTCACCCCCCATAACCCGAGTAGTTTTCTGTCCTTTCTACAATAGTCTCTGCACCGAATGTGGTATGTCTTCTGGTGCATTTCCATAATGCATTCAGAGATAGACCACGCTTGGTGCATCCCATCGCATTTAGATAAAAGTGTCTCAAACGGCCTCTACGTGTTGGACCTGTGTCCCCATGCAAGCCTTCCAAAGGTCCGAGCTACGGCCCGTGAGTAAACCTTTTAAAGAGATAATAATGACTACTTAGATGAATAACTTCTTTTATTTAATGAATTTATTTTTGTCAAAAAATTAGAATCAATTTGAGTTAGAACAGAGATATATTTTATTTCAAATACAGGGTAAAAATATAAGACAAATTCATAACCTAAAACCGAAATAAAGAGAGAAAACTTGCGCTACAAATAAAAAAACATCTTCTATACAACCGCTGCGCTGGATGGCAGGGTGCCCAAGAGGCTGGCAGCGTTACCTCTTTGTTAGAACCTACCTTTTATTAATTTAAATGGAATAAATTAATTTCGCTTATGCCATTATTATCGATACAAGTAATTTAAATTATAATAATAAAATTGCTAATTTATTCAATTACGAGCGTTAACCCGCGTTTTCGTCCGCACAAATTATATACCAGATTTTAAGTCAGATCATAAGCTATCAAACAAAAAAAGTTTCATCAAAATCGGTTCAGTACTTTTTGCGTGATACTCGTTCAAACAAACAAACAAACACCCAATCAAACACACAAAAAAACAGACAGACAAAAAATCCAAAAATTGGTGATATGGAATCAGGGATACCTAAAAACCATATCGTAACTTATTTTTTGTTAATATCTTCAATGTACAGACACACTTCTGTTACAGCTTTATAATAGTACGAGCGTTAACCCGCGACTTCGTCCGCACAAATTATATACCAGATTTTAAGTCAGATCATAAGCTATCAAACAAAAAAAGTTTCATCAAAATCGGTTCAGTAGTTTTTGCGTGATACTCGTTAAAACACACAAACAAATAGACAGACAAAAAATCCAAAAATTGGTGAAATGGAATCAGGGAGACCTAAAAACCATATCGTAACTTTGTTTTTGTTAATATCTTCAATGTACAGACAAACTTCTGTTATAGTTTTATAATAGTATAGATATAGATATGATTGATTAAACTTTAGTTCTAATGCTCAGTAATTTGATATGTGGAGATTAATGCTCAGTAAGTTCTGTAAAGTGAGTCTGTGTCGTGATATTTTTGACCAGACTTCATGTATTTTTATTTTTATTCTTGAATGTTAATAACATGTAATCTAATAAAGTAAAAATACATGCTGCTCTAAACGACCTTATAAAGCGGGCCCTGGCGTCAGTGAATGTCCCATCTATACTGGAGCCGCAGGATATGTTTCGTTCAGATGGGAAAAGACCGGATGGCCTGTCCCTCATACCGTGGAGTCGTGGTAAGTGTCTGGTTCGGGACGCCATGTGTGTTGACACTTTGGCGCCTTCTCACGTCCGCGGGTCTTGTAGCCGTGCGGGGGCGGCGGCTATGCTAGCGGATTCTGAGAAGAGAAGGACGTATACTGGTTTGGGGGAGGGCTATGAGTTTCTGCCTTTCGCTGTGGAGACCTTAGGCTGTTGGCTGGAAGCTATTTCGCCCAAAGGGTAAGTTTGGCCATTCAGAGGAGCAATGCGGCCAGCCTCCTATGTACTCCGCCTCAGGTGGGCGCTTTTGAGTACATCTTTTATTTGTAATTTGTGTTTTAGTTTATTATGGTTTCTTTTTTTTTTTGTCTGGTGTTCTGTATTTTGTATGTGTTTTTAATAAATCAATCTAATAGTAACATACTGCAAAAAAAAAGGAATATACAGAGTGTAAGTGACAGCCTAGCAAATACTGAAACGGTGAACTCAGACCATCAAACTGAGCAACTTTCACTATGGAGCCTACCTCAGGAGACGCGAAAAAAATCAGTTCTCCCATACAAAACTGCTGAACCTACCAGACTTAAATATATGGGAGAGCTGATTTTTTTTCGCGTCTCCTGTGGTAGGCTCCATAGTGAAAGTTGCTCAGTTTGATGGTCTGAGTTCACCGTTTCAGTATTGGCTAGGCTGTCACTTACATCCTGTATAAAGAAATATTAAAAATAAATTAGCGCGTGGGTAGGCCGACACGGTCGAACGACGACCTGGTTAAGCAGCGCAGGGGAGTCGCGTGGCTAGAGGTCTCTCGAGTAGACGTCTTTCGTTCGGCTCGCGATTTAGATAGCCACGCGACTCCGCCATTTTATGGCGGTTTCGGGTGTGTGTTTTTGTTTAAAAACAGGGCTTTGAGATCGCCATATCAATTACCGTACAATGAACGTTAACTTGAATTATAATAATATCTTCAACACTTGATACTGGCGAAATCTTTAAGGAAACGCCATTTAATAAAAATAGAATAGAATAGAGGGCAGCGCAGGACCGGTCGTTCTGGCGATCCTTGGGGGAGGCCTATGTACAGCAGTGGACGTCCATCGGCTGAGATGATGACGATGATTAAAAGTAAAGATAACCTCTGTAACATAACATTAATCTACACAAATGAATGCGAGAGTACGTCGCAAGACGGCTGGGCTTCCTTGGATCAGATTTTGCTTTCACACTAAAGATTCACCGAAGGTTTACCGTTTTAAAGCACTTTTTGAATAAATAAAATATAAATTAGCTAGAGGAATGTCTAAGGAATTCTATTTAAGTATTATAAAGCTAGATCTTGGTGTTTGTTTGTATATACAGGGTGAAATTGATATCATTAGCATCCTTTTAAACTAACAGTCTACCCATCAAACTGAACAACTTTCACTATGGGAGCAAATCGATTGGAGCAACAAAAAAATCAGCTGTTTTAAAAGGATGCTAATGATATCAATTTCACCCTGTATAGCAAGTAGCATGTCCACGATAACACTTATAAAACCTAGTCGAGCTCAAAGAGATTTTTAAAAGTGTAATTTAAAAATCTCATAAAAGGTGGTAAAAAGCTTTCAGGAGCTAAGTAAAACATTGTAAAGTGCCACAATATGGCGGCTTGCATGCATTTTCTAAGCAATACAGAAGAATAGGAGGGGTGTGAGATAATGTACAATTTTCTTTTAGTATGTTTATAGTATGGGAGTTATCATATAATGTAAGAAGCATATTATAACTATATTTCTTGAGGTGATGGCATAAAGGTTTTTTATCAATAACATCACGCCTCTTTCCCGGTGTTGTATACAGAGACTAGCACACGCTACCTACTATTATCCTTATATTATTACGAGCGTTAACCCGCGACTTCGTCCGCACAAATTATATACCAGATTTTAAGTCAGATCATAAGCTATCAAACAAAAAAAGTTTCATCAAAATCGGTTCAGTAGTTTTTGCGTGATACTCGTTCAAACAAACAAACAAACAAACAGACAGACAAACAATCCAAAAATTGGTGAAATGGAATCAGGGACACCTAAAAACCCTATCGTAACTTTTTTTTTGTTAATATCTTCAATGTACAGACAAACTTCCTGTTACAGTTTTATAATAGTATAGATTAGGTCCGCCACACACATCCGCATTGGGCACGCGTGGTGGACTAACGCCCATACACCCTCCATGAGGTAGGCCTGTGCCCTGCAGTGGGACGCATTGTATAGGCTGTGATGATGATGATGATTACTGAGAAGACTCATTTGTATGACCGTTTTATTGTTACAAATATCTTTATTAACAAACTAGAGTTAAACCGCGACTTTGTCCGCACAAATTATATACCAGATTTTAAGTCAGATCATTAGCTATGAAACAAAAAAAGTTTCATCAAAATCGGTTTAGTAATTTTTTCGTGATGCTCGTTCAAACAAACAAACAAACAAACAGACAGACAAAAAATCAAAAAATTGGTGATATGGAATCAGGGACACCTAAAAACCATATCGTAACTTTTTTTTTCTTAATATCTTCAATGTACAGACACACTTCTGTTACAGTTTTATAATAGTTTAGATTAGAAGAGAAATTCAGTACACAATGGACCCCGCATGCGGCAAGCCAGAATTAACTTAATTATTATTAACTTTCTGTAATTCCTTTGTGTTATTTTTATTACCTATTATGTTTTTCGTACAATATATTATAATTGGTTAATAAACCATTATTAACGTGTTGTTGTGTAATGATAGGTCTTGTAATTGAGAAGTTAAGGTTCTTGTAATAGATCGGTCTAGCACAAGGACTTCAATTTAAGTCTGTATTAGCAACCGATGCCATCAGAAACTTGAGAGCTACGTCATAGCGACTGGCACGTACTTAGGAATATTTGGGGGCACCAGTAAGTTAAATAAGATTTAATGTTCCTTGCAGCTTTAGTTTGGGTACAGTATAAGAAAGAGTATCTAGAATTACATATAGTACGGACTATTTATAGTACATAGATATTTTACATAATGGTCTATCTACATAGCATTGAGAATCCAACTATCTAGAACCACAACCTGCGTGTTGTGCCCAGAGCTGTACCCAACACTATCACTCATACTGCATGTATCCGAACCGAATTTAAATGAATAAATATAAGGTCTAACAAAATTAGGTGAAACTATTTTAAGGGGATGATCAGACCATCAAACTAAACAACTTTCTCTATGGGATCAATATCGAAATCGCGAAAAAAAAATCAGCTGTTCCATACAAACCGACTCGACCTAAATGTATGGGACAGTAGTTTTTTTTTACGCGATTTCAATATTGATCCCATAGAGAAAGTTGTTCAGTTTGATGGTCTGATCATCCCCTTAAAATAGTTTCACCTAATTTTGTTAGACCTTATATATTTGTATTTGTATTTGTATCTAGTCTAGGGCCTAGGCAGTACACTTTCACTCACGTTTGACAGCTGCGATATTTACCTTTGACAGCCTGCATCTTCTAAGATGCACTTCTAGGCTGTCACTCATTGACATAAGGCGCATTTTATTTTTCGCTTCTGAATCGCACAGTTCAAAATTCGAAAAAGCGCGTGAAATCGGGTTGAGTGCAGTATCTGTCAAGGTAGTAACTATTAAATAATCTGTGGCTTAGGTAGTTGGATTCTCAATGCTATGAATGAATAATGTTTTGAGAATGCCTAGGTCGTTGGTTAAGTATGTTAGTATAAAGGGTGTAAACTAAAAGGCGTCAAAGGGCTGTTTAAGACCATCAAACTGTACAACTTTTAGTATGACAACAACTTTGAAATCGCGAAAAAAACAGCATTTTATGTGACGCATTTAAGTTTAGGTACACACGGTGACACATCGAGCTATACAAAACCAATATAAGCAGGTCTCGAGACATTATACGTTACTCGTCCTACACGCGGACAGCTTATTTTGGTTTTGTATAGCTTGATGTGTCGCGGTGTGTACACCCTGTTTACTGACATAATAACAATATAGTAACATAATATTCTATACCGTACTATAAGTAATTTATAGCCTGTAGGATCCCAGTGTAGGGCAAAGGCGTCTCACGAATAAGGGTTAGAAGGGAGGTAATTTTGGACTTATTATTTTATAACTTTAAAAGGGGCCTCCACCCTGACTACATCCCTGTCAGCTAATGTCATAGGAAACTTGAGAACAATGTCAGGGGGCCGCGGTTCAATCTGCTCACTTCGCTTGTGATTAATTGACCAACTTCCCCAGTAGCCTATTGTGCTTGTCGTTAATGTGTTTGTGACAAGGTGGAGTGCCTAGCAACCAAGACTAACTAATAGTAACGGTTTATAATAGCCCAGTCATTTTACGGAGTTTTGTTAGGAGAGGTGCGAAGTAATTATTAAGCGGCACCATTTAGTGACAAAAAGACTCTCTGAATAAATATTTTAAAAAAATTCGCGATGCAACATAGAAATCAAAATTGTGAGTCCCAGAAGGCTTTTAAATTAATAATATTTGAATTAGATTTAACAATAAAAATATTTTTTTTTAAAATGAGACTTTTATTAGAAAATACGAATGTATTTTTCAAAACCTTCTAAATAGACAAAACTGCCTCCGTGGTCTAATGGTTAAGAGCATTGGCTTTGGACACGGAGGTCGTGGGTTTGATTCCCACGGGGGACACCGAGTGAAATGTCACTTTGTGCGTTTTTCCCCAGTAGGTTAGGACATTGCATGCTGAATCACCTGATTGTCTAAAAAAGGAAGATGATTCCGTGCTTCGGATGGCACGTTAAGCCGTTGGTCCCGGCTACTATCTCTGGTGGTAGTAGTCGTTACATAAAAACCACGTCAGAGGCCGTAAGGCGATCTGGGAAAACTCTGAAACCAGGGCTTGCCTACACGATAAGAATAAGAAGTAAACAAAAATAAAAATATTTGCACTATGTTTGAAGTATGTATAATGGTAATGGACTAAATATGAGCAAAAAAAATTACCATCAGGTTTTTTATTACTAGATAATAGCAAAATTTTAAATTTGGAACTATTGCTGACGGGATTTTTTTTAATTTTGTTACATTTCTTAGCTCGAATCGAATACTGTACCCAAAAAAAATATCAATTATTAATTAGTCCCGGTTCGAACCGTAAAATGACTGCGCTAATAGGGTGTTAGGGTAAAAAGTTGCATTACTCTAAGGGGTGATTGTACCCATGATACCGAACATCTTTCCCTAAGAAACCTACAGGAAATTCGCAAAAAAAACTACTTTCCATACTAAATGCAATCAGCTGATCGAACGTTTGTATGAAAAGTCGTTTTTTTTTGTGAATTTGCTATAGGTTTCTTAGGGAATGTTGTTTAGTATCACCCCTTATACAGGGTGAAATTGATATCGTTAGCATCCTTTTAAACTAAGAGTCTACCCAACAAACTGAACAACTTTTACTATGGGAGCAAACAGATCGGAGCAAATCAAATAATCAGCTGTTGCATACATTTGAGTCGAGTAGGCATTGCAGTTTAGTATGGAACAGCTGATTATTTTTTTGCACCGATCTGTTTGCTCCAATAGTGAAAGTTGTTCAGTTTGATGGGTAGATTCTTAGTTTAAAAGGATGCTAATGATATTAATTTCACCCTGTAGTAATGCAACTGTTTACCCTAACACCCTGTCTGTATACAGAATGCAAACTGAAATGCGTTACATATTATTTTAGACGCAAACATTTTTCACCTGCATTTAATTTTCTTTGAAAAACAATTTTGATAAGTTTTCTCATATTGATTATTCCAGGTATCTAGTTCAGCAAACATTTCCCTATAAACACATTTATAAATAGAACCGTCATTCACAACCCCTGACTTCAGTGAAAATAAATTATGCACTCTTTTACCCTTGTACACGTCAATTAGGGGAATTAAAATTAGAATTAGAGGCGAATGTGAAACACAATTATAATTTAAAGGGAATTTCAGAGTATTTGTTGGTTAATTTCTTTTGAGTGTTTCTTGCCCTATGGGTCCGGTTTAGAATAGATTATGTGAATGTACCACCTCATTTAGGTCCGCCGCACACAGACGGAATTGCGATCCGGAATCCTGATTCAGGATTCAGTGTTGTCAACTTTGGTTACAAAAAATACTAGTGGTATTTTAAAAAATGCCTAAAATAAAAATGTATGAAACGCCAAATGAATGACAATTGCATTTTTATGTATTTATTAAAACGAAACAAATAATTTCTAGACATCATAATTACTATCATGTGATGACATCATGACGTTACGATGATGATTTTGTAAATTGTATTTCAATATTACGCAACTATATATCAAAAGACTATCGATAGTTTTAACATTAGACATAATCTGCATACAAAATGGCATGAACCATTATGACACAAGCGGTTTTTGAGCGTAGGCGATTTCGCAACTATGCCGCAACGACGACGCAACTGTACCATCATGATACGGTATCGTTCCATCAACGCCAACGAACAAAAATCACTTTAAAATATGCCACCTAAGACGTCAAAAAATCACTAGATCTAGTGAAAAAGTCTCTTAAAGCGGCAACACTCCATACGGAATATAATTCCAATTCAGGTTTATTCCGGATGTGTGTGGCGGACCTTATTCCCGTGGGTGTCGTACGCGACAAAGGGATAAGGCCGCGTTCAGACGACCCGCGCCCTCTCCGCGCTGCATTTTGTCTTATGACACGATAATAAATCTCGTATCGTATTTTGGGGAGCACCTTTGGCTATTTATTATGAGGACTGGCGGTAGCATTTCCCCTCTGCCACGGTATAAGAACAATTGATCATGTGCATTTACATTCAATTTAATACCTTATCACTAAACGAGACAGCCTTTAATTGCGAAACAATAACTACAAACTTATGACGTTTGGGGTTCACACGAGACTACTTTCATGAATTTTAACATTCAAAATTAGCATCTAAAGTTATAGGGTATAAAATCCAAAGTTACGGATTTCATGGTACCTCGCCCGCCGCAAAAAGTGGCGATATGCTTGTTAGTAGAATATCACGCGTAACTAGTCCCTATACAATACATTTAAGTCAAAATAACACACCTTTACTTTAGCACAGTCCGTTGAAAATCCGAAGTGACCACAAACATAAAGTAAAATAGTGATGTGCCTCAATTTGAATAGTCGATAATATTTCCAGTCTGCGGGGCGAAAAGCCCGAGCACTAAATCCAGTACATTTTACTGAATATTTTATAGGGTTGTGACGCTACGATGCTCTCCACGTTGTGAATTATGGACTAGTGTCGTGCTATTGTCGATTGTTTAATTTCGTATCATACTTGTGTTTAACATTTCTATATTATTGTTACTACCTACTTATACAAATGAAGGTTTGAAACCTTTTCTCTTTTCAAGTATCAAACACATTTTACGACCTTATTTTTTTATTAGTTTTTAAATAAAAGTTTCGAGTTTCGATTATTCAAACAAACTATATAGAATTGCTCTATCAATATCCCAAATAATATTATGAAATGATGTGTCTTTTGGCATGGAAATTGCTGAAATGATGAAATATAACAAATTATTATATTATATTTGAATGAATGAATGAATGAAATATACTTTATTTACACCAAACACAATTTATACAAATTACAAAAAATTCATGCTACTTTTTCTACTTCCATGCGTGTTAAGTTATACTAAAAGGTACCTACCTAACTAATGAACAACTAAGGTCATCAAACATAGAAGGTACCATACAAACAACTGACGGTGTACGGCCGATCTTCAAACATCACACCTAAATCGAGGAAAATAACTAAGTGACACTTATCGATAAACTTTATCGATTCGATTGAAATACTATCGATACCGTTCCAGCAATTACCATTTTCATGGCCGTAAAATTTCAAAGTGTCGCCCATGAATAACAGACGTGGTGGGGGAGGGAGGTATTTCAGAATTATGACGTCATCACTCTGTGGACACGGCGAGACGGGCTGTGGGCAAAGAAGGCAGATAAATAGACAGATGCGACATGCGTTTGAGAGTGACTTTTATTGTAATATTAGAGTTATAAGTGAAATGAGTGAGGTTGAAATGCTTGTACAAAAACGCCACTGTCAGTCCGACTACAGGACCAGAACTCAAAACCTATTCTACTGCAGCGAAGTGTGAGGCAGGGAGACGTTATATCACCGAAACTGTTCACCGCTGCACTAGAAGATGTTTTCAAGGTTCTGGACTGGAAAGGGCTAGGCAGAAATCAAGCAAGCGCATCGCTTACGATACGCCAAAGTATAGGGGTTTATCTCAATATCTACGGCCGAGTGACAGAGGTCTAGTTATACCTCTTTGCCATGAACAAAAACATACTTTTCATTTTATGAACGCAAAATTTAGGTTTTATCTCTTTTAGGCACTTTTTACGTAAATAATACTTTTTATTACTTTTGCATTATGAAATTTATTACGTACTAGCAGACCTGGCGAACTGAGTACGGAACCCTAAAGAAAAAGGTATTAGATAGGTGGTTAGTGACGCTATCCCAGCAAACAATTTGGTCGTATAAGGCCCCCATTTATATGACTATTTTGACTAATAAAAGTTATATTATTGTAATTTCATCATATACTGGTGTTTTATGGGTCTAATGTTCGACTATACGACACCTATACGACCAAATTGTTAGTTGGGAACCACTGCTACGGCAAGAATTAATCATGTCGCATATCTACCTCCCACTTAATCTACAAGAAGGTCCATTTACGATATATTCGTAACGAGAAGACCTGCCGATGTTCACTGATGGAAACGGAGTTGAGTGCAGCCATTTTACAGTCAAGCACCACGTAAGATGTCCCCGGAGACATTCTATTTTCACTCTTATTATTTAGACAAGAAGAGTTATGTCAAGAGCCTTTTAGAATTGACTTTAGTTCACTTTGTATTTACTCTGTTAGAGGATTTTTGAGATTACAGTTTTAGAATAGCTTCTATAGGTTTTGTTGTTGATAGAACATATATTTAGGTAAACTCACAACCACGTCTTCTTTTGTAAAAAAAATAGCTTTTATCAGCAACAGTGTCCTGAGCGTGTTGGCGGAGCGATGGGACTCTAATGTTAGTAGGTACAGCTGCATGGTGTTAAAATGTACCTATTAAGTATTCTGTACCTACTAATATTAGTTTTCTAAGTTTTTATTATGTATACTAACAAATTTTATGGATACCATGTCTGAAATAAACTATATATTATTATTATTATGTATCTCTGGAAGGTATTTCACTGGCCGTAGCCCGGACCATTGGAAGGCTTGCGTGGGGACACAGGTCTAACACGTAGAGGCCCCTTTGAGACAATTTTATCTAAATGAGTGCACCAGAAGACAAACCACGTTCGGTGCAGAGACTATTGCAGAAAAGACAGAAAGTTACTCGGGTTATGGGGGTGAACTGGGTGGGCTGGGAAATCTGGGTTATTACGGAGAGACTAGTGACGTCTGCCGTAACAAATGTCTCTGGTTTGTCAAAAAAATGGAAGACGGTGCCTCGCCAACTGATTCAATGGGCCCCCCAAAACGGCCGCTCGCAAGGAGCGATAAGGGGGCAACATCTAGTGAGCGGCAAAGGTTGTAGAGAGGTGAGTCTGCGGGCGCCGGTTCCTGGTGCTAAGCGCACTAGTCAGCAGGTCCCGGCGTTATTAGTATTTTTATACTCTATTTTAAGTATAGTTACAATTTATTAAAGTTTTAGGGTGTCTGGCATTGTAACGATACTTACGTTAGAGTATAAAAGCTGAATTTTATACATGTTACTTGGATACCTATTGGAAGATGTTTCCTCAGTAGCCCGACAGTTTTGATACTTCCAACCCCTGGCCAGACAATTTTAACCTGCTACCTGCCAAAGCAACCATGACTCAAACTTCATCATTCCTACATGTGTAGGGAGCATGTCCTGAGAAACTTTCAGCTTTTATATAATAACGAAAGTCTGATCGTCACGGGCTCTTGGACTATATAGATTTATTGCAACCATTTTCATTTTGAGCATCATTTCAGGCTAAAATGACATGTCAAACGGTGACATGTGGCCAGCTTTCCGCCCACAGCAAAATCATTTTAACGTTCTAACAAACCGTAAACCATCACGTTGCAGGGAATCACGTAAACGTTATGGTGACTACGACTATTTTACCTGACAACTAACTTCTGTCCGCAATTGTTTCCGAGTAGAATTATCGTGTTAGACTAAGAGATAAGTGTAATTTTGCAACCATCAGCTGCAAGGCTGATTCAGTGTTAATGGGGTGTAGAGCATCTCTGTGATAGGGATGGACCAGGTCTGCCTGCATAACTTCAGTCGGTTAAGGAGTTACAGACGTTTGAAGATCAGTAAAAAATTAACGATCAGCTGCACGAATCAGAATCAGAATCAAAATCAGAATCATTTATTGCCATATACCATAGGTATAGAGTACAGAAGGAGAGTGATACAGTACAAAAACTGACATGAACTGCCAGTCGGCTTAGGAGATACAGCCATTCAAATGTCGGACCTTTGAACGGCTGTATCTCCTAAACCGACAGATGACCCATGTCAGTTTTTGTACTGTTCACATACCTACAGTGTACACTACAATAATATCATACGATCAGCCTTGCTTCATCGTTAATTTCTTGCTGACCTTTACACGTCTGTAACTCCTAAACCGGCTGAAGTTATGCAGGCAGACCTAGTTCATCCCCATCATAGAGATGCTCTACAATCCATAAACACTGAATCAGCCTTGCTGCTGATGGTTGCAAAAAGTACACTTATCTCTTAGCCTATGTGCGTCAGAACCGCGGGTGGAGTACCCACCTATTGCAAAGTATTCTATGTTAACCTGGTGTGTACCTTTCATAAAATTCTGTGTACCTAACCATGTATGAAGCTATACATAAAAGAAGGTACTTACATCCGCCATCCTGACGTCAGAATGGCAGACGTACCAATTATGAGACAAAAGATTCCATCGTTTGAGATAGTTTGGAAAGTCGATGTTACGTAATTATCTATTTATTTAAAAAAAAAAAAAAAAGATGCCATACAATATGATGATGATGATCTTTTTATTTATAAACTAGCTGTTGCCCGTCTGCTTAGACCTTAAAAAGTATCCAGATGTGTTAATCCAATTATAATAATAATTATCTCTATCTATCTAAACTATTCTAAAACTGTAGCGGGAAGTTTGTCTGTACATTGAAGATATTAACAAAAAAAAAGTTACGATATGGTTTTTAGGTGTCCCTGATTCCATTTCACCAATTTTTGGATTTTTTGTCTGTCTGTTTGTTTGTGTGTTTGTTTGTTTGTTTATTTGTTTGTTTGTTTGTTTGTTTGAACGAGTATCACGCAAAAACTACTGAACCGATTTTGATGAAACTTTTTTTGTTTGATTGCTTATGATCTGACTTAAAATCTGGTATATAATTTATCTCGCTACATTGACGGGAGCCGGAGATATAAACATATAACCGCAAGTGCAACCAATGTACGGTGCCATTTCAATTTCAAGTAAGTAACACTAATTAAAATAAAGTAAGCTGATTCTGAAGACTGTTTGATTTATAAATAGCAAAAATAACAACAAATTACAAAATAAATACCAATAATTATAAATTTTATCATTGTCCAGTGCTGATGACTGCACCGGTTGTTAGTGTAACATTGTTCTTCTTTTTGGCGATAAAATCTTTCAAACTCCATGGAGAAAACCTTTGCATAACAAAAAAAACCTTAGTACTGGCCACAAGAAAAAAAGATTCGAACTACAAATTTCTTGACATTTTGTAGAATTACAGTGCAACCAAAGCAGGAGTAATTATTAAAAAAAAAACTGCACGCCAATTTCAAACAAAGAGAATATAATCATGATTTCAAATCAGCAGCCGAAAGATGTCTAAAACTCGATTTTTAATTCGGAATGTTTTTATTTACGGTGTAATCACACTGTGTGATGTAATACACATTTTAAGCAAGACTGGATAATAGTTAATATTTTAAAGCAATTATAAGACAGGTAAGAAACTATTTTGAAATACCGTAAATTATTACTAAAATACAAACGAACGAACTCTAACAAATTAATAAGGATCGGTTTTTTATGCCGCCGATGCGATGTGCCGCCGTGCATTTTGCGCCCGATTCGATTAAGAGGATAATTTATTTTTCTACGGGCTCCATACAAAACGAAGCTAAGTTTGAACATTTAGTAATTAAAGTAAAAAATTAATGGTTTTAAAACAATCTAGAAGCCAATATCTGTGATTTCCTTTTAAATGTTTAGTTCTAAAGTTATCTTGACTCAAAGTTTGTAGTCCGTGCTGCGGTCCGTCCGTGTCGTATGTCGTCCACCATTTGGGCTCTCTCTGAGGAACCTGCCACAGCCCTACGGACTGTCGCTTGATATGAGCTTTACATAAATTAATGTAACATTCGGCAATAGCCGACTACGTTCTTCCGGACGAAATTATTCGCTGGAATCCAGGCGCATACGTGTTGCCGTTGTTTCAAATGCACGCAAATTGACAGCGAGTGCTGACCAGGCCATGTACCCGGACTTTAGATTTTCGATATAACGCGACCGTTTCGGTTCCGGTCCGAACTTCATTGTAATAGAGTTGACATTGGAACGATAACTTTCATGCAATTGCGACGTTCGAATGTCCGGGTCAAGAACAAAGAACATTGTATATAGTATTCGTCCGGGTAGACCCCTGCTGTCAAACGTCAAACGGTGACGTTGCAGTAAAATGCGGCCGGCACCGATTTCGCGCGCATCTGACCGAATTGCAAGATGTATATGGTCCTTCTTATATGCAGACAGTTTTTTAAGGGGATGATCAGACCATCATACTGAACAACTTTCTGTATGGGACCAAAGTCGAAATCACGAAAAAAAATCAACTGTTCCATACAAAACTGCAATCTTACTCTACAAAAATGTATGGGGCAGAAGATATTTTTCGCGATTTCGATGTTAGTCCCATAGAAAAAGCTGTTTGATGGTCTGATCATCCTCTTAAAAAAGTGTCAGCATATTAAGTTAAATAAATAAAAAATAAAGTAATATACTATATATAATGCACCCCGACGCGTTCCGTTCAGTGATAAAAATACTTAAAAAATAATTTTGTATCTGCCAGTACACTTGATTGTTTTCAGTAATGAAAAATGTCATCACGAAGAAGAACTAATAATCTCACTAATATTATAAACGTGAACGTTTGTGACGATGTTTGTAAGGTTGTAATGTTGTATGTTTGTGGCGCAATCACGCATAAACGTTATCGTGTCGACTTCAAATTCTGAAGTCGCTAAATAGTAGCTTGCCAGAATCGGGCAACCGATACTGCCCCGTCGCTAGCGGTCATGAGCTCCTCCTGCGTGCAGATGTAAGGGCACGCAGGGCACGATGTGAGATGGGCCATCGTTTGTGGAGTTCCACACAAGCAAGTCACATTTTGCGCATCCGAGTATCCCCACCTGACCATGTTGTCCTTACTGCGACCGACCTGGGTTCGAAGTCGGTTCAAAGACTTCCAGGTCGCCCAAGGCAAGTCATGTCTAGGCGTGAGGCTCTCAGACGGCGACACAAATGGAGTTGGGAGGGACACTTTTTGTCGCCATAGAGTACACCTTGCTTGCGCTGGGCCAGTATTCAGGGAGTCGACACACTTCATAAAGCTGCGTCGGCTTGACAGCCTTTGCGGCGCAGGAATAAAGCCATGCATGAGATGTCGTGTGTCATCCACCATTTGGGCTCTCTCTGAGGAACCTGCCACAGCCCTACTTACATCTGGGGGCGCTATGCCTGCCAGTGGGTAAAGCAACTTTACCGGAGTCGGTTTCAAGCAACCAGTTATAATCCGACACGTTTCGTTTAGTGCCGGTATCCACCAGCTTGGCGTGGGCAGATCGGCCCCACACCGGGCACGCGTATTCTCCAGCGGAGAACGCGAGAAAAATAATTAAACAAATAAATAAATAACGCTCACAGGCACAAACATTATTTTAATTATCCCAAACAAGCAATAAAGGCTTTTTATTGTGGAAACCATACAACAACGGCATAAACATATAACATCCAAGACCGAACCGGGACTCGAACCCAGGACTCTGGTTTGGCAGTCCGGCGTGGTAACCATTACACCAACCGGGTCGGCAAATACTAAAAATCCTCTTTCTTTTAACCTTTTCTAAAGTTAGTGTTCATAATTTTATCGTAGTATTGTTTTCATCTTAATAGATGGCGTTGGGTGTTTTTTTGAAGCAAGTACCATACTTAATTCACGCTCAAGACATCTCAGATATTCGGTCTTACAGATTTGATTGTATAGTTACTTACCGGCTGAATTCGAAAAATAATTAAATAAATAAATAACGCTTACAGGAACATTGTTATGATTCCAAGCAAGCACTATAGGCTTTTTATTATAGAAACCATACAACAACGGCACAAACATTTATAACATCCATGACCGAACCGGGTTTCGAACCCAGGACCCTGGTTTGGCAGTCCGGCGAGGTAACCATTACACCAACCGGGTCGTCAACTATCAAAAATCAAGTTTTCAAAAATTTTATCGTAGTAATTTAATCGTAGTATTGTTTTCATCTTAATAGATGGCGTTGGGAGTTTTTTTAAAGCAAGTATGCTACAATTATTAATTCAAAAACTTAGCTATAGCTGGAGCTTACAAATTTAGTTGATTATATAAGGTCTAAAAAAATTAGGTGAAACTGTTTTAAGGGTATGCTCATACCATTAAACTGAACAACTTTCTCTACGGGACCAATATCGAAATCTCGAAAAAAAATCTTCTGCCCCATACATTTGTGTTTGCAGTTTTGTATTGAACATCAATTTTTTTTTCGCGATTTCCATATTAGTCCCATAGAGAAAGTTGTTCAGTTTGATGGTCTGAGCATACCCTTAAAATAGTTTCAGCTAATTTTGTTAGACCTTATATTATCGTTGTAATACATCGTTGTAAGTATATTGATTGTTTGAGTCCAATCTGAGCCAATGCTACGGATGATAACCTTATTTTACAGAAAGGATGAATTTTGTTGCAGTAAGTCTTGCCAAATTTTTGTTTTGTTTGATTTTCGGTCTCAATTATGATTTTTTGAGGGTTTGTGCAACTTAACTATAGAACATCATTCTACCACAACGTATAAAAAGGTACCTACGTATCTAAAAGGTCCTTCTTATACTATAACACCACAGGTCGGTAATGTAGCTACTTACATAATTGAAAATCTTTTTTAGCAAATTGACCATTAGCTTGCCAGAATATTATTATTTTAGCTCTTGCCTTCACCATTTTACACTAGCCCGCGTGGTAGAGTATCCTCTAACGTTTATACGTGAGTGGAGGTCTGTGACCCGCAGTGGGTCGTAAGATGATTATTATGCTGTTCGACATAAATGAAAAACTAATAAACGACGAACAGTAGAAAAATTAAAGTGATGGATCCAGTGAATGACTTTTAAATATGATACCTACAGAATTACTTGGGGTACTTTCTGATTTTGATTTAGCTTAAGTTCATGACTTTCTTATCTTATTATGGGAAATGGCAAGCCAGCAACACTTCGACCCAATGGTATCTTTTGTATTGACCCCTACATGTTATTTTCTTCATCCTTGAAAAACTTGGAAAATGAGGGAGGCAATAGCGTTCAGGGTAAGAAACATGTAATGAATAACCATCTCTCAGGAATCACATACGTTTACCCACCAAGACATCGCAGTCACACAGTACAAATGTTCCATGGTTTCCTCTTCCTCTCCACACGCTCGGCAACCGGGATCTAGAGTGAGCTTTATCGTGCCTGTTGCGTAGTGCCCGGTGAGGGCACCAACGATGTCACGAGCTTTGCTCCTGCTGTTGTTCAGTATCAACTGTGGGATTCGTGGTGTTATATTGCTGTTATGACACCAGGGCTTTGCCCACATGATAATAAGAAGATTGCTGATGAATTTCCTGCAGTGTTGCAGACCCGAGAGGCCAGAGCATTCTAGCCTGTGACTTTTATTAGCCCATTCCTTAATCGCCATTCTAATGTTACATGCCAGGATTCCTAGACTTGGTTCGGACCATGACCTTCATGACCTTAGACGAGACATAAGACAAAATTACATGTCCACGCAGACGAAGTCGCGGGCAAAAGCTAGTACTATTATAAAACTGTAACAGGAAGTTTGTCTGTACATTGAAGATATTAACAAAAAAAAAGTTGCGATATGGTTTTTAGGTGTCCCTGATTCCATTTCACCAATTTTTGGATTTTTTGTCTGTCTGTTTGTTTGTGTGTTTGTTTGTTTGTTTGTTTGAACGAGTATCACGCAAAAACTACTGAACCGATTTTGATGAAACTTTTTTGTTTGATAGCTTATGATCTGATTTAAAATCTGGTATATAATTTGTGCGGACGAAGTCGCGGGTTAACGCTCGTAAATTATAATGTTAGTGTAGGAGATGAAATTAATAGCCTTTTGCTTGTGCGTTAGCCATTTTTACCAATGTCAAGTAGTTATTAGATATGGCTATATTAATCTTAAGGATTGTTTTTGGGAGTATCTATCTATAGGGTGAAATTAATATCATTAGCACCCTTTTAAACTAAGAGTCTACCCATCAAACTGCACAACTTTCACTATGGAAGCAAACCGATAGGAGCAAAAAAAAATCTTCGCATACATTTGTGTCGCATACTTGCGCGTCGAGATTGCAGTTTAGTATGGAACAGCAGATTTTTTATTTGCTCCGATTGGTTTGCTCCCATAGTGAAAGTTGTTCAGTTTGATGGGTTGAGTCTTAGTTTAAAAGGATGCTAATGATATCAATTTCAACCTGTATATTGTAAAACAGACGTCTTTGATCTACCCCAATCTCAAGGATTGTTTTTTAAGCAAAAACACGGTTGAGAAAAGATCGCAAAGCCTCGGGGCGAGCTCAAACGCGAACAGCGCAAATACAACTCGAATGACACAACCACTCGCGGTCAATTTCATTTCATTTATATAAGTGAGGGTTCGAACCTGATGATTTAATATACGCTTATCGATAAACTCTTGTGAAGACTGTGGGGTAGTTGAGGACGTCTACCATGTCCTGATGGAGTGTCTGCGGGGCGAGGCCTTCAGGAGACAGGTGTTTGACGGCTTGCCGTCTCTTAAAATCGGGCGTTGTAATTGTGCCTTGGCTGCACCTACATCGGCTGCTGCCAAGGCACTGTACTCCATCTACAAAAAAACCTTAAATTTGTACTTATTTATTTTTCTATTTCATCACTGTGTAGTTATTAGTTTTTTTATTGTTATTATAATATCTGTGAACTTACCCAATAGGAAATCCCACAGAGCGACATGGCCTCAGGCCAAGCTCTTCAATAAAGATTTTTTTTTAAAAATCGTTAAACTCATACGTGAAAGGGATTTCAAGTAATCATAATTTTTCAAAACAGCACAATGCCAAATAGTAGACCGTTAGCCTCTCGTGGCAACATCTCAAAAAGCGGTGCATTAAAAACCGCAAATAGTGTAGTACCGCTATTTCCTAGCCGAGCCTCGGACAGTGCGGCGCCGGGCGGCATAGACTAAGTACGACACAGACTGGCTTTATCAGCGTATGTAGAATTTACACTTTATTCGTCTATCGGCAGAGTTCTTCTCACCGACGCATATTCGTAGTAATCCTACAGGCTAAAACTAACCTTTTTTTTCCTCTTCGGACATGCAGTTTGTAAGGTTTTACAGTTACAGTTATAACACTTTATTGTACACACGGACATAATAATACACAAAGTTGAGAAAACATGTACAAAGGGCGAGCTTATCTCTGAAGAGACACTTACTTACTTTAAGTTTTAAGATAGAACGACGTGTTAAATGGAGATCAGTATCAAAAATACTGCGTCAAAATGTCACCACTGTGACTGTCAATAAATCACCGCTTTTAGTTTTAATAGTACCTTTTTTTTACTCCATAATAGGTAGGACCTATGACGGAAAAATTGCTGGGTAATAGATTATCGTGGTATGGGCATGTAATGCGGAGAAACGAGTGTCATGTTACGAGACGAGTGTTAAGTATGAATTTGGATGGCTGTAGTAGGAGAGGGAGGCCGAAGAACGTTCCTGCCATTCTCGAGCCGAATGGCATCATACGGAGCGATGGAAAGAGACCAGACGGGATGTCTCTCGTCCCCTAGAAGATGGGTCAGGCGCTAGTGTGGGATGATTCCTGCGTAGCAGACACACTGGCCCCGTCTCACTTACAGGGCACGAGTCGAAGGGCTGGCGCAGCGGCGGAGGCGGCCGAAAAACGAAAGGCCTACTGGTACCGGGATATTGGCCGCCAATACCATTTTGTGGTTTTTGGTGTCGAAACTCTCGGGCCGTGGGGACCTAATGCGCAGGCGTTTTTTAAAGACCTGTCAAAGCGCCTGATAGACTCGACAGGGGACCCAAGGGCTGGCACTTTCCTCGCTCAACGGATCAGCATAGCCATTCAGCAAGGAAATGCGGCCAGCGTTCTGGGTACCCTCCCACAAGTACCGAACCTGCACCACATCCTAAGTTAGTTTAGTTTTAAGTCTCTTTATTTATAATTTTATTTAATGTTACCATTTTATGGATATTTGTATAGGATAGAAAATATTGACTTTTCTGCCCAATATTATTTAATCCTACTCTATGCACCAACTTGCCTCAACTACGGAATACACTGTTTAGTCTGAAATTTATTACAATATCCCATATCTTGTGGATCATACGACATCATACGCTAGCTGTAGTGACATAAGGTATATTTTGGCTTGCTAACTGAAATATCGAAGTAACTTGGTAAAATTGGGGCGGTTAAGACAACTGTAGTAAGTGACTGTTACATGTTTATTTAGTTATTTATTGTCTGGTTGTTTACTTTGTTAATTATATTTGTGTTTTGTTTACGAAGTGGTTCGGGCATAGAAATATTAATTTACTACGATGGGTTCAGGACGTATAAATTATGTTCTATTCTATTTTTTTTTTTTGGCCTTGGTGGTCCAGTGGCGAGTAACCTTGCCTGCCGTGCAGGAGGCGATGGTTCGATCCCCGTCCGGGCCGACTCGTACCAATGAGTTTTTCGGAATTTATGTACGATTTATAACACCACTGGCTTTTCGGTGAAGGAAAACATCGTGAGGAAACATGCATGCTTCAATTTCAAGGCATGTATTGTACCTACTGTCCATTTACAAATGGCGACGGGCTCACTCCCCGTCACACTGGGCAGATTTTCGATAGTATAGTGAAACGTGGATGTTCGAGATTTCAGAATATCATGGATTATAGTCGTAAGCAAATGCTTATGCTTATGTTTTTTTTTAAATGGCTGACATCTTTGTTTATGATGATTTTGCCAATATCTACTTTATGTAGCAAGAGTGCTTGACGTTGTACGACAGTTTATGTATTTTGGTGACTTCAAGGATTGTTTTTCGAAAGGAACCCTATCTTGAGCCACCACTGAAGCTTTGTTGTAGGCCCGGGAGGGGACAACCAACAATCGACGAGCGATGCGACTACCCAATAGCACAACGCGACTCCTACAAAATTATTTTGTATTTTTCTAAAATAGTGACAATATGAATGAATGAATTTTGTAAATGTCTTAATCGTAGCATAATACACAATACAAAATCGGGGATTATTGCGAATTTATGTTTTTCAGGTATATATCTACTAATATTTCAAACTATCACCTAAAGTGCAATTAATGCAACCTACTCCATACAAAAATCCGTAGATTTCCCCGACTATTAAAGTAATGCGACTGATTACCTTTACCCTAATGCCCTGTATATTTTACCTACATCAATATTATTCAGTACGTCTAGGTACTTCATCATCAGCCTATCATCGTCCACTGCTGAACATAGGCCTCTCCCAAGGCGCGCCACAAAACTCTGTCCTCGGCCTTCCTCATCCAGTCGCTCCCCGCTACCTTTTTTAGGTCGTCTGTCCAGCGGGCAGCAGGACGTCCCGCACTACGTCTACCAGTTCGCGGTCTCCACTCCAGAACCCTGACACCCACCGGTTGTCAGTTCTTCGGCAGATATGGCTCTACCACAATGCCTCAAAACAAAGGTGTTCGATCATTGCGTCCTGCCAGTAATGACCTATGGTGCGGAAACATGGACCCTGACGATAAGACTAGTTCACAAATTCAAGGTCGCGCAGCGAGCTATGGAGAGAGCTATGCTCGGTGTTTCTCTGAGAGATCACATCAGAAATGAAGTGATACGTCAGAGAACGAAAGTGGTTGACATAGCTCAGAAAATTAGCAAGCTGAAGTGGCAATGGGCTGGTCATATCTGTCTAGGTACTTAAAGATCACAAAATCATGACTCCCCGTTCCTAAAATTTCGCTGAAATAGGCTAACAAATCCGTCCAATCGACCGCTGCCTAATTAGTTACGATGAAAAACATTTTCCGGAACGATGACCGATCATGGATTACTGCGTTTTTATACTGTACGATCCGATTTTAGAGTCGTGGCGTAGTATGTATTATTTCTATTTAATTCAGCGACAACAGAGCATTGGGCTCTCAACTCGGAGTTCCTCGGTTCGATTCCTACGGGGGGACACCTAGTGATAATGTCACTTTGTGCGTTTTTCCCCAGTTGGTTAGGACATTGCAGGCTGAATCACCTGATTTTCTGAAAAGACAGATGATTCCGTTCTTCGGATGGCACGTTAAGCCGTTGGTCCCGGCTACTATCTCTGGTGGTAATAGTCGTTACATAAAAACCACGTCAGAGGCCGTAAGGCGGTCTGAAAAAACTCTGACACCAGGGCTCTGCCAACGCGATAAGAAGAAGAAGAAACGACAACACTTTCCAACACGGTGCAGAGCATCAAAAATGATATTTAACAAGTTGGCATCAAATCCATTGATAACTTTGATCTAAATTCACAGAGTTTCATAATCAATGATTTTTGTTAAAATGTTGGTACAGTGCCTCAAAGATTTCCATACAAATCTTAAATTAATCCGAGCCTTAAAAATACAAGCATAGAGATTAGTTTCTAGATTGTTTTTGAAAAAAAATCATAGACTTTAAATGGTTGTTATATTATTATATCAGCCGTCGCTGTCCCATTGTTGGGCAAAGGCCTCCCTCCGATCTCTCCATGCGTCCCGGTTTTGCGCTTCGTTAGGCCAGTTCTTTAGGAAGCTATCGATTTCGCCTCGCCACCTTTTTCTTGGTCTGCCTCGACGCCGATTTCCTTTTGCTGGGGACCAGTTGGTAGTTTAAATGGTTAGTATTGAAAATATAAAGTATGGAACGCGCTACGAATTACATCCCCTCAACGATTAAATATATAAAAACCTCCGCATAGTATAAAACTCTCGAATGTAATCTTCCAAAGATTGCCTATTAGAGGGAAACGAGAAATTAGCGCCGGTTCGAATCTTTTTGCTTACTAATATGTATCCGAAGGACTGACCGTTACACATCAGTTTGTATAGGATGTTCAAAAAGTACATCTTGGCCGTAAAGTGTAGAAAAAAATTGAGGACGCCATTTTCTTTGCAAAAAAGCATAATGTGGCAAGAAGGTAAATTTTTTTTTTTTTATAAATTTGCTGTTACACTTTTGTATTGTTGGTTTTCTTCATGAGCGTTTTTTTTTGTTTTCTAGGGGATCGATAGATGGCGCTACGGTCTGTGCGAATAACGGTCAAAATTTAAAAAGTGTTTCTTTAAAATAATAAAGAGGGAAAAGATGTTTAACAATAAAAGATGTGATTATGTTTAAGATGTTTACGTAATAAAAAAAGAATAAAATATAAAAAACAAAATGCCAACACATCTTTTGATTGAATATTTTATTATTATATAGCAGCAGCTCAAAGCTGATGCGTGTATATCACTGCACTTGTTTAGTTTTTTATATATTTGCGAATAATTTTAACCGAAAATATGAAAATGTTTAAAAATACGTCTGACATGGTTGTGTTTGCTCCATCTTTAAGAAAAAGGAAGGCACAGTCTTGACATGATTTTGACAGGATCTCACGAACGTCTCTATGAAGCGATAATCATGCTATCTGTCGAACTAAATTTAAAAAAGAAGAAAAACGCTCATTGAGAAATCATACATACATATACTCACGCTACTATCCCACAGGGGTAGGCAGAAACTACGGCTCGCCACACACTACGTTCCTGACATATTTCTCTCGCCTCATCCACTTTTATACATCTCTTCATGCACTTCCGTCGGTTGAGGGTGTTACGCACTTGTCGTTTTCGTAGAAGACCATTTATTTGGTCGTGGTAAGTTCTCTTCGGACTCCCTCTCTCCACTGTTCCACTCACATTGGATGAAGAATTGGAGAAGTCATAAATCTGCGTTTATGAGGTTTTTTTTTATATAAAAGATGGGTATGCTCCATAGAGATCTAGAGAGATGCCAACCAACCAACGCGCTGAGTACGAAACCTAGTGTCGCATTACCACCAGTACCACGCGATGGAAAGTATTTTGTTAGCTTGAATGTGCTCATTATCCATTGCGGTATCAGAACTCAACGTTCGAATAATCTTTAGCGCTATGCAAGTATTGCAAACTTTTTACACATAATATCTCGACTGGCTTTCAGCCTCATAATATATTGAATCATTACTGTCGCGAGCAATGTGTTTCGTTTTTGCACATATTGCTGCGACACGGGCCCCGCCCCCTTTTCAAATCTCCCTTTAGTTTTTGTGATCTATGGTTTGCTCTTGACCTCAATCCAGTCCTCAGGACAAAGATGGGGTCGAAGATGTAGCGAGCTAACCTAGAAGAAACCTATGCAATCGTACTTTAAAGTATTTCGGGTTGTAAGCGCTCGGAAATACTGACGCAGGCAGGGCATTCCACTCCTTGGCTGTGCGCATTATAAAAGATTCTGAAAGGCGCTTAATGCAACATTAAACATTGCTACATTTAATGATTTCTTTTTTTTTTTTAATTTAGAATTTTTGAATTTTATAAATGTTATTTTAATTGAATGAATGTTATGTAATGTTATTGTTATTGAATTTAATTTGTAATTTAAATGAATGTTGAAATTTTAATCTAATAATATTGTTGAATTTAATTTAATTTGTATAAACTTTAAATGTTGTTCTGTGTTCCACAGCATGCTGTGCCCACAATGGGTATCATATGTTGATCTTTTCTATTTTGTAATATCTTTTATGTACCATATGATCCGCATGAATAAATGAATTATTATGAATTATGAATGCAAATATGTGGGATGTTAATTGAGTTGAATACTTACCTTATTTTCATGGCGAATCCCGTCCCGTTTGATCGTTGAACCTCACTGACATTCGGAACGAGCATAACTAGGTCAAGATAGGGATTGATTTGATCTTCCTGTGTTTATCTTGTTGCTATACATAGTTGCCTATATACACATTTGTAGGGTATATTATTGACTGGGATTGAGCTGTGGGTATAAGTTTACTGCCTGCGGATTGTAAACTTGATTTTGAGGATTTAGCGGCCAGATAGCTCCGATAACCTACTTGCTGTGTCGAGAGTTGCGGGTTCGAATCCCATATTTGTATGATGAATATTAATATTTGTACCCGAGTCATGGATGTTTGTATCTATATGTTATGTATTACAAGCTATTGCCTGCGACTTCGTACGCGCAGCCCACTGAAATATACTTTACAACTCAGACCTACTGAATCATCATAATCATTATCAGCCTATAAACGTCCCACTGCAGGGCACAGGCCTACCCTCAGGGAGGGTGTAAGGGCATTAGTCCACCACGCGTGCCCAATGCGGATTGGTAGACTTTACATACACAGCAGAATTTCTTCTTCAGTGTATGCAGGTTTCCTCACGTTTCCTACTGAATATACGTACAAAATTTCATAAGAATCGGTCAAGCCGTTTCGGAGGAGTTTTGTTACAAACACCGTGACCGAGAATTTTATATGTTAGAAGATATATCGTTGTTTAGTCATTATAGTACAAGTCGAGGCTATTAAGTTCTTGTACTTTAAATATGACTAGATAATTTGTGAGACAATGGTTAAGTTAATGGTTAGGATATAGTCATCATCATCATCATCATCATCTCAGCCGATGAACGTCCACTGCTGGACATAGGCCTCCCCCAAGGATCGCCATAACGACCGGTCCTGCGCTGCCCTCATCCAACGGGTTCCCGCCGCCTTCACAAGGTCGTCGGTCCACCGTGTGCGAGGCCTACCCACGCTGCGCTTTCCGGTACGCGGTCGCCACTCGAGAACTTTTCGGCCCCATCGGCCATCGGTTCTGCGAGCAATATGCCCCGCCCACTGCCACTTTAATTTAGCAACTCTTTGGGCTATGTCAGTTACTCTGGTTCTTCTGCGGATCTCTTCATTTCTGATTCGATCTCGCAGGGAAACTCCGAGCATAGCCCTCTCCATTGCTCTTTGGGTGACTTTCAGCCTTTTTATGAGGCCTTCAGTGAACGACCACGTCTCTGTTCCATATGTCATCACTGGCAACACACACTGATCGAAGACTTTCGTTTTAAGACACTGCGGTATTTGGGACGTGAAGATACTACGTAGCTTCCCAAACGCTGTATGTATATATAGTATTCCAACCGATTTCGGTTATTGCGACCGCTGTGCTCTTTCACGCCGCACATGTGCTCTCATGTGGCTAGTGTAACCAATTTTCGCCTTGAATTTATTTATTTTATTTATTTATTTATTTATTTGATTCACTTACAGTTATTACACTCATACAATCATTGTGATACTTAACTACGTCTTAAGCTAAATGCATAACCACTTAAAAGTGAACACAACATGCGTAATTTACAGTCACAAAAGGAAAAAAAACAGAACGTTTCACCCAATGAAAGAGAAACTTTGACCTCAGATGAAAATAACTTAGGTACTGTTTATTATTATATTTTAGAAAATTAAAAAGTAAAATACACGTAATGAGAAAGTGACAAATAACAATTGCAGTGATAACGTGGTGGAGACAATACAATGAGCAAACTCCCTTCCGTTATCCTGAATGTTCGGTTGTACAGAGAACACGTCAGCACTCCATCCACATAATTATAATGATAGGCCACAGGTGGGCGGGCCTTTAGCTCGTCACGCTTTCTTTCTAGCTCGTTACGTCTGCGCTCCTCGAAGTCAAACACGCTATTCTGCACCAGTTGCCTCCACTCATCTCTGTTTCCAGCACTTCGTTCCCAATCTGAGCTCTCAATGCGACAGATGTTCATGTGTAGTACTGTGGTGGTTTTGTTACAACTTATATCGTCTTATGGTCGTGTATTCTTGTGAGCCTTATGAGTAATAGGATCAAGCGATATTCGATAGAGAACATAACATTTAATTAATAAGGTAATCTTCAATAAGGTTCCTATCTATACCATATACCATTGCGGTGTGCCAGTGCTTCTAGCCTTTTTCTTGCTGACTATACATGATACAGGATTTTTTTTCAAAACATTGCTGTTAAACTATTTCATAAGGACGTATTCCATGAGCATGCTATACACGACAAAACGAGAAAACCGCCATGCGTGCTTTCTTTCGCATACACAAAGTAACAAAGACGAAAAAGTAAGAAATAAAAGTAAGTACGTCTCGATTTTTGTCGTTTTCTCGCGGGTAGCATACATTGTAGTTACAACGTATTCGGTTCTAAGCTTTACACTTTTGTAAGCTAAAAGTATATTAAAAGTGGATACGGGCTCTTGAACTATAAATATCGGTACCAAAATAAAACTATACTTTCTACGCCGTAGTCGGCAAACAACTACGCCGTAGCACCAAAATAGCTACGCCGTAGCCATAACACCGCAAACTAGAATATACACCCACTGGAATGTTCTGTGGCAAACCAATTTTCAACTAATCTTCTTTAGATAGGGTAGCCGGAGAACCTTTCTATTTTCGCCCTTATATTTAAGAGGTTAAGGTTCAAATTATTTTATAAAATTAATCGTAAAATTATAAGATTTTATTCTAAAATCAGTAAATTGTTCAATTAAAGCCACTCGCTGATTGGACTATGAATCAAAGTCTTTGGTTCTATTTTGATTGATTGATGGAAAATAGGACGCTTTTGTGAGAGAAATAAAGCGTAAAATGGTTTGGCAGAGAATTGCTGAATTTTAGAGAAAGTTTCAAACACTTTCAATTAAAATATTCAACCATAGAATTTAAAAAATACAGGGTGTAAGGGACAGCCCTACGCAGACTGAATTGGTGTACTCAGACCATCAAACTGAACAACTTTCACTATGGAGGCTACCTCAGGAGACGCGAATAAAAATCTGTTCTGTAATGCATTTGAGTCAGGTAACTTATACAGGGTGTAAGTGACAGCCTAGCAAATACTGAAACGGTGAACTCAGACCATCAAACTGAACAACTTTCACTATGGAGCCTACCTCAAGAAACGCGAAAAAAAATCAGTTGTCCCATACATTTTAGTCGGGTAGGTACAGCAGTTTTTGATGATTTTTTTCGCGTTTCTTGAGGTAGGCTCCATAGTGAAAGTTGTTCAGTTTGATTGTCTGAATTCACCGTTTCAGTATTTGCTAGACTGTCACTTACACCCTGTATTTTTAATGTATTTATGTGACAGGGTGTAACAAAACACCCAAATAATATTTAAGATTAGACAATCAAACTGAGCAACTTTCATTCTAGAGCCTACCTCAGGAGACGCGAAAGAAATCATCTGTTTCATATAAAACTGCAAACATAACTCGATTAAAATGTATGAGACAGGAGATTTTCTTTTTCGGCGATTTCGATATTGGTCTATTGGTATAGAGGAAGTTGTTCAGTTTGGTGGTCTGAAGCAACCCTTTAAGTAAGTGTCGTATTTAATTTTGCACCCTGTAGACGTGCGCGTCGATCGATCAAACGAAGACTGGCGCGTAATTATTATTATGCGTTCTGTTCCGTGAAAGAAAAATGATTCCGTGCTTCGGATGGCACGTTAAGCCGTTGGTCCCGGCTACTATCTCTGGTGGTAGTAGTTGTTACATAAAAACCACGTCAGAGGCCTTAAAAGACGGTCTTACAAAACTCTGACACCAGGGCTCTGCCCACACGATAAGAAGAAGATGCGTTCTGTTACTCTTTTGGTTCGGATACTTTTGAGCGCGGACCCGACGTCCAGTAGTTGGTATGTCAATGGTTGTTTCATACAAAACTGCAGTACCGATTCCAATATATGGAACAGCTGAATTTTAATTTCTTTTTCGACGTTGGTTCCATAGCGAAATTTGTTTAGTTTGGTGGTCTTAACTTAGGTCCATCCACTACGTCTTATTTCAGTATTATTATATAATATAATACTATACAGTTATTAAGTCAGATCATTAGCTATCAAACTAAAAAGTTTCATCAAAATCGGTTCAGTAGTTTTTGCGTGATGTTCGATCAAACAAACACACAATCAAACAAACAGGCAGACAAAAAATCCAAAAGTTGCTGATATAGAATCAGGGACGCCTAAAAACTATATCGTACCTTTTTTTGTTAATATCTTCAATGCACAGACATACTTCTGTTACAGTTTTATAATAGTATATAGATTTGTAATTCCATGTTATTTTAAAATACTAAGTAACGTTCAGTGTGCAAAATACTCGATCTTTCGACCTATCGGCATATAGACTAGAGAAATATTGTCCGTGCATCTGCGATGCGGATCTCTAAAAATGTAGATCGCATCTGGAATTTCTGCGCACAATCCCGGCGGGAGCGGGAGCGTGAGGGCTCCGTACAAAACGCCAGAGTTCGCGTCACGAGGTGAAAGTTTTCACCTGATATCGACAGGCGAAGTTACACTCTGCTAACTGAGGACTTAGGAACATTAATCTATACTATTATAAAACTGTAACAGAAGTGTGTCTGTACATTGAAGATATTAACAAAAAAAAGTTACTATATGGTTTTTAGGTGTCCCTGATTCCATATCAGCAATTTTTGGATTTTTTGTCTGTCTGTATGTTTGAACGAGCATCACGCAAAAACTACTGAACCGATTTTGATGAAACTTTTTTTGTTTAATAGCTCAAAAATTCAAAATTCAAAATTTTTTATTCAAAATAATATCACATAGATAGCTTTTTGACGTCATTTTTTGAGTCTACCACCGCGTCGGAAGGTGTTTCGTTGAGAGAAGATGCGGCCAGAAACTCTACAACACATATCTTTTAAACAAAACAAAATTTACAAAGTACAATTAAAATACAATATTGCATTACATAGAGTAACATTGTCAAGACCAGACATTTTGGTCATTCAAATAGCTAATGATCTGACTTAAAATCTGGTATATAATTTGTGCGGACAAAGTCGCGGGTTAACGCTAGTTCATTAATATTCGTTTTTGTTATCGTCATACTGGTGGGCAGGCCAAGGTATCGCTAGATAAGGACACCAAAAATGTTGAGAAGCTAGAGGTGTCAAACTGGACTAAAAAAATGGCGCAGAAAAGAGATGAATGGCGTGTAAGGTCAGGTCATACTAGGTTTTCTAGCAATTTCAACTGTGTGGATTATAAGCGCACCCTCCTCCCCCCTCCCCCTCCAATCACGTACTAAACGACGTTTGTTTGGTAACTATTCTATAGGGTTAATATTTTGACAAACACAAAAACCGGCCACCGTGACCGAAACAAAAAACAATGTTTACTTTTTAAACTTTTTTTCATTCAGCAAGGTCGATCTAATGAGCGGCGTTTGGGTGGTACCTATACATTTTCTAGTTCCTGGAAATAACTCAAACTTGTCTTTGGTCTTTGAACTGTCAAACGTATTACCATAGAGTACAGCAGTACCAGGTTTATAAGTCTTACCGATGTACCAGCGCAGTTGACAAATTTAAATAGCGCGCGAAATTATATTGACCAATCAGGTTGTGCCACCTTCAATCCGTTTACGCTATTGGCAAATTTGTTTTCGCACCCTTTTCGCTGCTATCCGACTTTGCACCATTTAATTACTAAATGACTTCGGGTTTAGTCGGGGACTCGGGACTGTTTTGCGCAAAAGAAGATTGGCGAGCGGAATTATTTTCCTGGGCGTACTGTACTACCTATAATGTATAACCACAGAGTACTATAATTACTAGGTATTACTGAAAATCGTCTGATTTACCAGCCTATAAAATTAGCTGGAATATTTCCCAAGTGCAAAGTTTACCCGTCCGCCCAATACATATCGAACTCGCCCAAAACCGAATACAGAATTCGCTGATACCCATCCCGTATTCCACCAGGATCTGAATTTTGCACCTTTATTTGTGTACTATATTGTACTATAGGTATAACCAGATTGAGCTAGGTTCATACTATCTTCGAGAACAACGTAGGTATATTTTGAATTTGCTAATTTAAACTTTATGTATATAAGGTCTAACAAAATTAGGTGAAACTATTTTAAGGGGATGATCAGACCATCAAACTGAACAACTTTCTCTATAAGACCAATATCGAAATCGCGAAAAAAAAAATCTGCTGTTCCATACAAACCTACTCGACCTAAATGTATGGGACAGCAGATTTATTTTTGCGATTTCAATATTAGTCCCATAGAGAAAGTTGTTCAGTTTGATGGTCTGATCATACCCTTAAAATGGTTTCACCTAATTTTGTTAGACCATGTATTTTAATGATTTAAATTGTTTGCCCTCGAGGTGTAATCTAAATATATAAAAGAAGAAACTGACGGTAAAAAAATTCATAGCTCGCTTCGCTCACTCCAGGTTTTTCGTTTCAATTCAATTCGAATCAGATTATTGCCAGAAAACAAAAAAAAATATAAACTGTTGTGTAAAACTAAAATAGGTAAATAATTCAGATTAGTTGGTTGTTTTTTTGAAGTTTCGAGAGAAGAGTGCTAATAAAGTCGAGCTCGCTACGCTCGCTCTGTAGAAATTTTTAATATACCTACCACTGAGTACACAATTAAACACATTTACCCTTCTTTTGCGTTGCGCAGTCGGGTAAAAAGGTTTCTGGTCATAGTCAAATCGTATTGCAGAAAAGTTATGCGTTCGCTTCGCTCGTTCTGGTTTCTATTTTTACTATAGTATTGGTTTCATAAACCGACAGAGTTACAATCACGGCTAGCTCGCTTTCTAACACACCGACCGATAGAGTTCTTTTTATAGCTAAGTCGTACTACGGAAAAATTTCGAGCTCACTTCGCTTGCTCCGGTTTCTATTTTTTATTTATAGACCGACAGAGTTCTGGTCTTAGCCATATTGTAGTGTTGACAAATTTCGAGCTCACTTCGCTTGCTCTGGTTTCTATTTTTTATTTATAGACCGACAGAGTTCTGGTCTTAGCCATATTGTAGTGTTGACAAATTTCGAGCTCACTTCGCTTGCTCTGGTTTCTATTTTTTATATATAAACCGACAGAGTTTTGGTCTTAGCCATATTGTAGTGTTGACAAATTTCGAGCTCACTTCGCTTGCTCTGGTTTCTATTTTTTATTTATAGACCGACAGAGTTCTGGTCTTAGCCATATTGTAGTGTTGACAAATTTCGAGCTCACTTCGCTTGCTCTGGTTTCTATTTTTTATTTATAGACCGACAGAGTTCTGGTCTTAGCCATGTTGTAGTGTTGAAAAATTTCGAGCTCGCTTCGCTCACTTCAATTTTTTACTGATTACTTGAATACAATTTTGATCACAGTTCTTTCAAATTTCGAGCTCGAATCGTTTGGATGAAACTCTTGGTAATGCTGTTATGAATATCCATATGTTACTGAAAAACACCTACCTAGGTTAATGAGTTAGCGGCTCACTCGGCACCACTTTAATTTTAGTTTTTAGTTAATACAATGAGTTAATAATTAAACGCAAAACCTCATACACCCCAACTGATTTATAACAAAATAACTAGATTGAAACTATAATTTAATTATTTTGTTTCTTAAAATTTAAAGATATTCGCATTTTAAGTTTTGAGGCAAAAATGATTTGTTATCATTTCAGCACTAACGTGGTTATGGATACATTTTAAGAATCTTGTTTTGGTAGGAAGTAGGGTAAGTGTGCCTGTGTGGTGGGTTGAGATCGGGTTCTTAAAATTTAAAATTTTACACATAAATATGAATTAATTTATTCATAAAAGCATTTAGATTAAACACAAAAAAGAGGTCAGCACAAGCGTCGTCAAATATAAAGTTACAAAAAAAAATACAGTCATAAATCAGCAACATGCTTCGTCAAAACAATGAAATACAAACTCAGTCAAATAACCACACATACAAATAAACACATAAATAAATATAAATAAAAAAACACAAACACAACAACAACACATAAATTATTTAATATTTGTAAAAATTACCTATATTGAAATAATGATAATTCGATTCTGCTCTAGATCCTAAACAAACTACTTTCTAGTTTTGCGTTAATTCATTAACACATTATATAATTCCTTTTCTTTTGTGGATGGTTTGAAGTACCAGCAAACTTGGAGCTTTTTGTAATGTAACTTTGTATTACTTTATTCATTCAAATTTGTATTTTTTTTACACACAAACATATGTAAAACGAATGATATTTATCTGTGAAAACTTTTAGTTCAATGTTGTTTTATAAAAATGTTGATACCCTACTATCCTGTAATTAGTCCGTAAGTTTTCCTAAAATTAATAAAATAGATAAATAATGAAATAAGCAACAACTCTGAACTTATTTATTTATGATCTTTTGCCCGCTAACAAATATACAATTAAATATTACAAAGTTTATGCTAAAGTTAAAAAAGTTAATAAAAACCATAAAATAAAAATGAGACAAAAATCACGAATGTTGAAATTAGCCCATATCCACGCCAAGTTTACACTTTTGATTATATGTTTAGATAGATATAGAAGATAGAATAGAAGAAAAAACAGTCAGCACAAGCATCGTCAAACAAGAATACACAATCATCATTATCATCATCTCAGGCGATGGACGTCCACTGCTGGACATAGGCCTCCCCCAAGGATCGCTATAACCGGTCCTGCGCTGCCCTCATCCAATTCACAATATACAGACATAAATCCGCAACATGCTTCGTCAAAACAATGAAATACAGGCAAAGATTTGCATCACGCATCTTCAACTATGTCTGTTTTTTTGAGATTAATGAATAAATTTCGAATAGAAGATGTCATTCATGAAATTCCATAGCCCTTTATTGAAATTTCTACAAAAAAAAGAATGTCTCAATTTATTCATCAAAAACAGAAGGTTTTCTTCACATAACATTCATAACACAATATTGAGATTGAGTACCCTTAAAAGGTATTCCTGGTATTATAAAAATAAAAGAACGCCCTCAACTTGAGAACATTCGAAGCTAATAACTGATGATTTCATAGTTGAAATCATCATTTTTATATTGGCATGATCCATGATGGCATGGATTCCATCTTCAGATTATTCATCGATTATTTTGCTGCAGATTATTCGGCGACACTTGGAAAACTCCTCATTGGTAATGTTCACAAACGAACGCTCCCAACGAGGGCGAGACTTGAGAAAAAAATAAAATATTAGCGACGGAACGGAATGAAATTTGGCGGCGAGTCTCAAAACGTCAAAGCTACACAGTTGATTTAACAAGCGTTCCGTATTCAGCTAATTTCGCGTCTTCTCGCTTCTCGCCGCTTCTCTAGACTTTAATACAGATTCACTGCTGTAGGTGGATGTGGCATGGGGCGTTTATAACTCCACTAATCCGCACTGGATACCAATCGCGCACAATACATCTCCACTGAACCGTGATTGGACCGCGTGCGAACCACAACTTTAAACACATTTGGTATCGCGCTAATCATTTGACACATTTGTGATATAGTAGGGCGTCTAGTGGTAGTACCTTTCAGGTTCCGACAGTCGGCTTTCATCGTAAGAGAGGGTGTGGGGACCACACTGGTCCACAGACGTCCTACAGATCTCTCACCAGTGGCTCCAGGCAGCTGGACCTGCACGCTTCGGCGGTCAGGTCTAGGCGTGGACACATCCCGCGAGTGCATGAAGGCTTTCCGGCGACGAAGGCAAACCACGGCTGATAAGGGACGGTCTTTGGCGGAGTCGGCGGATAGCAAAGGCAAGGTGGAAGGCCAAGGGCGACAGCAGAGGCCTGCAGCGGCTATCGGCCAGACACTACATCCGAACTCATCTCTGGTCGTAGCGGTACCCGTTCCATCAGATTCAGAAGAGGGAGGACCTGTGGTCGCGCGCCCACTTGTGCACTGAAATATGATGTGCGCATCGGACTGCTTCTGGATAAAGGATCATTTGACAGCCGTTAGAGCAGTTTTGTCAGCTCGCTCTGACGTTAAAGGCTGTCAGTCACACAGTAAATAATTCAAGTTTAGCGCGAAATGGAATTCAGCACAGTTGAATAGTAATTTGATTGCAATGTGATTAGAACTGAAATTGGATTAGGATTGAACTTCGACGTTTTAAATTAAAACGATCGGGGCCCTGGACCTGCGCGGTGAACAATGGTCCTCTCCCTTTCAGCTGTTTGTGGGGTTACATATTAGAAGAACTAAACACAGTCTAACTATTTTCGACATAACTACGGTCGAATCACATACTGGTTTAAATGACTAAAGACCGTTTCACAGATTTTTGTTTAAAATACTGATCGATACCCATAAAGGTGAATTCACCTACGATTTATTCAACTACAATTAACTCATCTACGATGTATTCAACTATAATGAAATGACCTAAGGTTTATTGAAGTAACCGACGATTCACCTGAAGCCCAATTCCAAAGGTGTTTGTTGGGGTACGTATTTGAATGTCTAAAATAAAAAAAATTAAAGTGGCATAACCTACGATCAAAATCAAAATTTCTATGGAGCTCTGCGAAACACGTCCGTACTCTGGTCCCGCACGCGCGTTAGGTTAGCGAGGAGCGAAGCGACGAGCATGTTAGGTATCTTGCGACCCACAGCGCGCGAGCCGAGCGAGCGGAGCGAGCGTGCCGCGGCAGCGGCCGGCGAGTGCCAGAACCGAATTGCTACTATTTACCCTTGAACCTTATTTTTATTTGACCTTGAACATGAAATGGAGGGAATGTTTTTGGGTAGACTGGGTAAATAGTAGCAATTCGGTTCTGGCACTCGCCGGCCGCTGCCGCGGCACGCTCGCTCCGCTCGCTCGGCTCGTGTGCTGTGGGTCGCAAGATACCTAACATGCTCGTCGCTTCGCTCCTCGCTAACCTAACGCGCGTACGGGCACCAGAGTACGGACATGAGTACGAAACGGAGTATGAAAACGCTTCCTTTAAAGACATTGACATTGTAATTACCCACCACTAGAAGTATCAATCGAGCGCACAGTATTAATACCTACCCTCGTTTTAGTAAACAATCCAGCGCGGCGCGCAGTACTGATAAGCCGTACGTAGGCGAGTCGTCCATTAGGTATTTCAAACGTAGTTGAAACATCCAATAGCTAAAAAAACCATTAGAATAAACGTTCGATAGTGCATTTAATTTTAGTTTAATCAAAACTATGTAAGTTGAATAGTACTTGAGTCGACCAATATGCGCAATAAACATATGTGATTCGACCGTAGTTATGTCGAAAATAGTTAGACTGTGTTTAGTTCTTCTAATATGTAACCGTTTGTGGAGATAGTTTAGAGTCGCTGTCATAAGCACGCATACACACAACCAAAGTGACATTTTGCGATGTATGACGTTTTGCGATTGCGGCATTTTGCGTCAAAATAACATTTTTCGAATATGACATTGTGCACCTAATGCCATTTTAGTTGGTACCATGTGAATGAGGATTAACATTTGATACGCGGGTTTGGGGGATTCTTATGAGCTGTTGAGTTCATATAATTCGTATCAGGCTTAGAATCCACCTTAAGAGAGCGAAGAGCTGTCGTGAACAACCAATAGGAGGACCCCGCTCCGCCCATTTCCGTTCCGCTCTGCTCAGCTTCAGTGGATACACCCTAGTCGCTAAGCATCTCCGTTCTTCTCCACTCCACTCATCTCCGCTTTGATTAATACCAAACCTTATTTATCTCGGTTTCTCTATCATAAATATATTTTTTCGTTCTGCCTGTCTTTGAAATTTAACACGAATAATGGATTATAAGCCACAGACCAATGACCACCGCACGCTACGACTCTTTAGACTCATTGACATTCATAAATCTTTTCATGCATTTCCGCCGATTGAGGGTGCTACGTGCTTTCCTTTTTCGGGAAAGATCATTGATTTGATCATTGATTATGTTTTCCTCGGACGGCCTCTCCCAACATTCTTCTTCTTATCGTGTGGGCAGAGCCCTGGTGTGAGAGTTTTTTCAGACCGCCTTACGGCCTCGAACGTGGTTTTTATGTAACGACTACTACCACCAGAGATATAGTAGCCGAGACCAATGGCTTAACGTGCCATCCGAAGCACGGAATCATCTTTCTTTTCAGACAATCAGGTGATTCAGCCTGCAATGTCCTAACCAACTGGGGAAAAACGCACAAAGTGAGATATCACTAGGTGTCCCCCGTGGGAATCGAACCCACGACCTCCATGTCGAGAGCCCAGTGCTCTTAACCATTAGACCACGGAGGCTCCCAACATTTCCGCTCACCTTTGCTTGATATATTTCATTCGTAAGTCTTCTTTGTGAATCCAATAATGCCGCATCCAATATTCAACTTGTCTTAGAAGAGCTTCGACTCGGAGCAGTCGTAGCTCTCAGCGTCCTGATTGCCGCCTCGGATATTTATTAAATAAATATTGAATCTTTTCATTTGTACAATTTTGCGGCGCGGGCGCGCTGCTAACTGTCAAAGTGTCTACGCTTACTAAAATTAATGTTTTAGTCTCTTACCGTGCTTCGGAACACTAACCAGTTGTTCACAGATTACTGGTTATTTTGTTACATCACTTCCTTAGGACACGGTAAATTATTACGTTTTTTTTTAATGTATAATTATAGACTCTTGCTTGCGCGTTAGCACTGCATTTCCGCCAGTGTCAAGTAGTTTATGGGAGAATCTATCCCAATCTCAGGAATTGTTATTGGTCAAGAACAAGAAGAGATTGAGGATTGCGGAGCCTCGTGGTAGGCAAAAACGCGACGCGCGAAAACCACGCGAGATGAGTGCTCGGGTCAGAACCTGCAACGTGACTCTAATGGACTCTTGCTTGTGCGTTAGCACTGCATTTCCGCCAGGGTCGCTTAGATGCGGCGTCGCATCGCATCGCAGTTTTGTGTGGGAGCCTTCAATGACATACTGTAGAAAACCTAATGTTAACCCCCAAAAAGCACAATTGACCCATCCATCAAAAAGCCTCACAAGGGGGAATTGAAATTCGAACTCCCGTATCCAGTTCCGAATATCCTCTGTCCCTGTCTACCGTGACGTGGAACCTCATTACCCGTCCCGCTCTTTAATTAAGGGCGGGCTGTCAGTGGAGTAGAGACACTTGACGGGAACGCAGTGACTCTGCCAATTTGACGTTTAACTAGTGATGTACTGTCTAGCGGGACGGTTGTTATTACGTGTTGATGTGATAGCATTTTGCAATAAGAATCTGCTGTTTAAAGGACGTCATCATTATAATATACCATAACATATGTTACAGATGATTTAAAGCTGGGCCACACAGAGTGCAGCTGCAGAACGGGTGCAGGCCGGCTGCAGGCCCGCAGTAGCTGTAAACTATGGAATTATATGCGAGGTGTAACACTGAATGCAGTCCGGCGCGGCTGCGGAACAGCTGCGTAACGGTAGCCGCAGTGCGACACCTCGCATATAATTCCATAGTTTACATCTACTGCCGGTCTGCAGCAGGCCTGCACCCGTTCTGCAGCTGCACTCTGTGTGGCCCAGCATTTAAGCAGTGTTCTTTGGTGAATCAATTTTGCTCATGGTTGATGGATTGTAATGTATAACCTATTATACCTGTAATTGTGCAATAAAGAATATTTGTATTTGTATGGATTTTTCTAGTTTAGACGCAATACTGCAGACGTAAAAATTTCTGCTTTTTGCACACTACGACAGGCCGCATGGGGGCGGAGCGGGCTGCATCGCGTGGGCGGAAATACGATCCGGAAATGCATCCGCTCCGGCCAGGCATAGTATCATATAAATATATATAACGGGTATTTGCGTTGCGTCCCGCCCCGATGCGGCCCTTCGTAATTATGCGCTTACCTTAAAGTGGCCACAATCATCGGCTACAGCCACTGCTGCTGCCTCTGCCTTGATATCTGTTTCTGTCTATATCATTGCCACTGACATAGTTTCTGCTGCCGCCACAACCACAGTTTTTCTTCTGCCGCTGCTGTTTCTGTGTCTGTTTGTCATTTCCGTTAGCCTAACATAGTTATTAGGTTCTAGCAACACAAAGCACAGTAATTTATTTGCTTCTACCACTGTCACAGGTTCTGGTACTGTCACTGTATTTTTGCTTCTGCCACTGCATTTGTTTCTGCCACTGCCACTGACTCTGTTTCTACAACTGTCTTTGCGTTTGCGACTGCCTCATGTATTGTCACTGCCATTGGTTCTGTTTCTGCCATATTGATTCTATCTGTACTGCAATAGCTAGTAACCGTCAGAGTAGAGACTCTTGACGTGAACAAAATGACTCTGCCAATTTAACATTCAACAAAAATTATTCCTATTCAATAGCAATATACCATGTCAGAAGACAAAGGCAAAAGATAATATAGTAATAACATAAACACACGTAATACATCTGACGTCGGCTTTGAAGTTTGTTGTGCAGTTTCATACCAAACTCAGCCTCCATCAGTTTACAGAAGGTTTACAGGGTTGAAATCCGTCATTGAACAAGCAGTATCGAAAGTCCATGTCATCGTATTGCCTCTGCGCTTATTAAGAGAGTTGAAGATATGTCAACCGATCTGGCAGATAAGCTATCAAGGCCTCATTCAGAAGTGGTGAAACAGCCCCTTAAATAGTTTTTTTTTTAATTTATAATACAGCAAAAAAACATAACAAAGGGGAGGGGGCTTTTGCCTAGCTGTGAGATGAAATAGGCTAGTAAAAATAATAATAATACAGCATTACTCAGAGAGCAGCTACAGCAGTAGCTGCTAAAAAGCATTTTACTGCAGGCTATAGTCCAAGAAGTGACGACGAACCGCCCTGAAGTGCTATTTTTGAATCGTGAGATTCAAAATCATGACCGAATGGATACAAGAACTTCATACTGTCTACGCCATTTTCTAATGCTGATTGGTTTCGACGTGTTTCAGGCCGAATGCATGAGCATCACCCTAGCAGCCAGGGCGATTACGGATAGAGCGACCACCAATCACTCAATCAGAATTTTATCGGATAGTATGTCTACATTAATGGCACTCCAGAGCAATGTTATCACATCAAGCATAGTTCTGGAATGTCACAGAGCCATATCAGAGGTATGTGAAGGTAACCACATCACCCTGCAACGGATAAAAGGCCACAGCAACTCGCATGGCAATAATGCAGCGGACGATCTGGCGAGACGCGAGTTCAGCACAGTCGCAATAAGACCCGAGCCCATCATACCGCTACCTTTCGGCTGGATCGCTCCCAGTTACGCAAGCGCACCAGTAAAAAAGGGACGCACTCTGGGCTGCACTTACAGATTGCGAACACAACAGGCGAGGAGTGCTCTATCAAGGGTGAACCCTCGCCTCACCAGGAGCCTCTTGCGTCTCAGGAGAGCTCAATTACGCCTAGTTACTGGAGCTCTGACTGGTCACGGTCCTTTTAACAAAAATCTGTTCAATATTGGTGTTACTAACAGTCCTATGCAGGGTGTGCATGGAGGTTGAAGAAACGGCTGCGCACGTGCTGTTGGAATGCAACGGGCTAGCACACGGGTCTCTTCCAGAAGTCTTCGGCAGCATTAACAAGCTGGTGGGCTTCCTGGAGGAGTTGGGGTGGCAGGAGTAGTCATTTCCACCTAACGCAAAATAGGCGCCTAAGTCGTCGAGTTGCGGAAAATGAGCCCACTCAAACAATACCAATACAAATGGTTTCGACGTGTAACTTTAAAAAATCGCTCTCCTGGTGGGTTAACCGTACCAGCCACCGGCCTAAGGACACCCAGGGTACGGACCTGGCATTAGGGTGCTGCTGGAACTACGCAGCGGATTGTACTACGGTAAAATGTACTGTCCCTACTGCTTCAGTAGTATACTGCGATCAAACTCTCACGTACATTCGGGGCAGTATGATCCTACGGAGCAAAGTTGCCTCAAGAGATGCGGACTTGGCATTAAAAATAGTGTGTCAGCTAGCGATATTCCCAGACCAATTGGTTAACGTTCCTTCCAAAGCACGGAGGCGCTCTAGATGAAAAACCACTCAAGACGTGCACCGACCGGGTTTGCGTCGAAGACAGTTGGAACACCTATAGAATATACAGGTTCTAACAAAAAATGCTAGTCTAATCTTAACTAATATATCTTCTATATCTATACTATTATAAAACTGTAACAGAAGTGTCTGTACATTGAAGATATTAACAAAAAAAAAGTTACGATATGGTTTTTAGGTGTCCCTGATTCCATATCATCAATTTTTGGATAGCTTATGATCTGACTTAAAATCTGGTATATAATTTGTGCGGACAAAGTCGCGGGTTAACTGTAGTAATCTTTAAAGGGGTTGTTGAGACCATCAAACTGAACAACTTACACTGGCTTTTCATCGAAGTCTGTTATACTACTGTAGTTTACAATGTGAAGTATAGTGTGACAGGTTTTAATGAACAGACATAATGCATGCTTTGAAAAACCATCAAGGTTTTCTCTTTATGAATAACTCTGTATTTACTTAAAGAATCAAAATCGGGTAGGCATTATCAGGGCACGTAATTTAATGGCTTCTATCGTCTAAATAATAGTCATAAAATAATGCCACACAGAAATACTAATATTGCAATACATGGTGAAATTGATACTAGAATGATTTAAACGTCTTAGAATTGATAGAATTGATATAATTAGCATCCTTTTAAACTAAGAGTCTGCTGAGTTGCTGTTCCACACATAGAGAAAAAACGCGCTCCCCTAGGGTTCCACACTAAACAGCAATACCTACTCAACTCAAATGTATGCAACAGTTTTTTTTTGCTCCGATCGGTTTGCTTCCATGGTAAAAGTTGCTCAGTTTGATGGGTAGACTCTTAGTTTAAAAGGAAGTTAATTAAAATTCAAATAATTTATCTCAGACAAGATGTCCATATATTGTTAGTATACATTTATCTTAAACCCTGTATGCTTTCTTCCAAAGTAATACAATAAGAGATCTTGTCTGAACATATTTCGATACTTATTCATTGCTTACAATTATACTAATAATACATTTCGCTTGGATAAGTTATATGACAAGATTGACAGCCGAAGCTACAAAAACGCAGAAAAAAATTGTAACCAGTGCTGGCCTCTAAACCCTATCCATATACACGCACACAGACATAAATAGTATGGCGCCTCACGCACACCAACCTAAGAAAGTTGGCACCTTTTGTTTTATACGGTAGAAGCATGAGGCTCTTTCTAGACATATACTTTTTCTAAGACATTTCGTTACAATATTATTATGGTTTTTGCAAGTGACTCTCTACTCAAAGAGAACGTAACTCACTACGTTATACTATTATCTCACTACTGCCTCCGTGGTCTAATGGTTAAGAGCATTGGCTCTCGACACAGAGGTCGTGGGTTCGATTCCCACGGGGGACACCTAGTGAATTTCTCCCCAGTTCACTTTTTCAAGTTCACTTAGTGAATTTTTCCCCAGTTGGTTAGGACATTGCAGGCTGAATCACCTGATTGTCTGAAAAGAAAAATGATTCCGTGCTTCGGATGGCACGTTAAGCCGTTGGTCTCGGGTACTATCTCTGGTGGTAGTAGTCGTTACATAAAAACCACGTCAGAGGCCGTAAGGCGGTCTGAAAAAAGTCTGATACCAGGGCTCTGCCCACACGGTAAGAAGAACTACGTTATAAGAGTTGGGACTTCCATACTAAAAACTGGTCGTGACCGATGATCCAGAATGTATGAAACGTTGCAACCGTTCAAAGAAATTTAATAGCGGCGGTGCACGTTTCTGATTCGCTAGCCCAAAGAGTTGCTAAATTGAAGTGGCAGTGGGCGGGGCATGTTGCTCGCAGAACCGATGGCCGATGGGGCCGAAAAGTTCTCGAGTGGCGACCGTGTACCGGAAAGCGCAGCGTGGGTAGGCCCCGCACACGGTGGACCGACGACCTTGTGAAGGCGGCGGGAACCCGTTGGATGAGGGCAGCGCAGGACCGGTCGTTATGGCGATCCTTGGGGGAGGCCTATGTCCAGCAGTGGACGTCCATCGGCTGGGATGATGATGATGATGTGCGCGTTTCATCGTTTTTTTGTTAGAGAGTTGCGCGAGCCTGTCCCTACTGACTGAAATAAAAGACGTTCCATGTGAACATTTCATTTCGAAGCCTAGAATTTTGTTTCAATTCCATTTTTCTAGGATAAATGGAATAATTCATGTTTTCTTTCATCGAAAACCCAGTCGGTTCTATCAATCTTCTTCTATAATATTAATAAAACTATCGTAAAAACAAATGAGCCTTTCTACCTACCTACAATAAGTCGGTAAGTATGACAGATAGCAAGTAATTTCTCAAAACAACCAACAAAGTATAAAAATTGTGCCGTTAGCGAAGTGAAAGGAAACATGTGTTGGAATTTTTACCAATTTGTTACTTGGCAAAAGCTTCGAGAGGTTACTCTGAGAGCCCGCTGTAATTTTTTAAGTGCTCTTTCGACGGGCAATTAATCGCAGGTATACGATCAAGGCCCAATAGCAAGGTGGAGGGGATGAGCACGCGCTCCTTATTGGCTGACATCGGGCTTGCGATCTGCCTTAACACGTGCAATTGGGCGATTCGGCTTTGGAAAAAAGTCTGCGATCACTTGCTCGTCTAAATGGAACTGTTAAAGTCGTTTCCTCAAATGGCACAGTGCTAACGTAACAACGAATAATTGGCGTGGCCACAAAGCCAAAACAGATTGCGCCATGCCATCTCATTTTTCTCGAGTCACGCTCTTATAAAAACCCAAGAAACCATTCTTAAAGTTCAACTTTGTTCCTAAAGCAAAAACTCTGTGGCAAGTCTGTGTCAAGATTAGGGAGAGAAAGCGCGAAAAAGCATCTATGTTTAGTGTGCACACTTACGTATTATTTTGCATCCACCTATGATTTTTTCTGCAACGAAGCAGTTGCGACAAAAGATTAAAATTAAATACAGGGACAGACTACAGGGTGTAAAATTGAAGCGTTACATACTTAAAGGGGTGCCTCAGACTATCAAATCAAACTGAATAACTTTCACTATGGAACTAAAACTGAAATCTTGAAAAATTTAATTTGATCAGTTTGACGTCTTTGACGTTTTCTATTGAGAAGTGATTTATATTGCGCGATTTCAATATCGGTCCTGGTTACTATGTCTGGTGGTAGTAGTCGTTACATAAAAAAACCACCTCAGAGGCCATAAGGCGATCTTAAAAACTCTGACACCAGGGCTCTACCCATACGATAAGAAGAAGAATATCGGTCCCAAAGTAAATGTTTTTCAATTTGATGGTCTGTAGCAGCTACTTAAGTATGTAACGCATTTTATTTCACATCCTGTATAGTCCAAAACGCGCATCGCATCTAATATTCTGATAAACTAATAACGACAAACAAACTAACAACTAACTAGTACAATAAATGACTTTGACTTGACTTGACTTAAACGTTTCTTAAGCTTCATAAATGATGATGAAAATATTGCGATGGTCTCTCGGACTATAGTCTAAAGCGCGCATCCCCACAGGACGGGCTGGTGGCGACCTCAGGGACCGAGATGTTCTGATAAATGTAACTTTATGGTTTACAACACATTTTTCTCACTCCCGTCCCGAGTGTTCTCAAGACATGAAGACGTTTTTATTTTTGCTAACCTTGAAGCTTGCTTAGTTTTTTTTATAAAGATCTTGAAGAAAATTTTTTTTTGTGAAGTATTTTTACTGATGGATATTACTGAATAACCTTTCCCCTGATTACAGGGTGTTAGGGTAGACAGTTGCATTACTTTAAAGGGTGATCTAGTATTGTATTAGTTGAAAGTATATACTGTATATACTGAAAAAGGGCCAAATAAAATGTACCCGGAAGCGACGAGCTTGTATGAAGAAACTTATGGATGTTGAGGAGGCGAAAGATATGTGTCAGAATCGTAGCATGTGGCGATCTGTTGTCTCTGCCTACCCCAGCAGTGGGACATAGGCATGAGCATATGTATGTATGTATGTATGTATGTGATAGTATTGTATCCATAATACTCAACTTTGTTTTTAGCAAAAAAAAAAAAAAAACAGTTTAAGAAAACACGTTTCTTGTATGGGGTCCATTTTGTACATTCTGTTTCTTTTTGCTTTATTAGTTGTTAGCAAATCCGCTATAATAACGCATATTCTGTGAAAATTTCAACCGTCTAGATGTAGTATATTCCTTGGTCTAGATGTTACGCTTCAAAAGATACATCCATATAGGTAGGACAGACGGATGGACGGACAGAGTAGGCTTAGTAATAGGGTCCCGATGGTACCCTTTCGATACGGAATCCTAGAAAAATTCAAAAAAGTTTTCATCATCATCATCTCAGCCGATGGACGTTTACTGCTAGACATTAGGCATCCCCCAAGGTTCGCCACAACACAACCGGTCCTGCGCTGCCCTCATCCAACTGGTTCCCGCCGCCTTCACCAGTTGTCGGTCCACCTTCCTACCCACACTTCGCTTTTCGGTACGCGGTTGCCACTCGAGAACTCTTCAGCTCCATCGGCCATCAGTTCTGCGAGCAATGTGCTTCGCCCACTGCTACTATAGTTTAGCAATTCTTTGGGCTATGTCAGTTACTCTGGTTCTTCTGCAGATCTCTCAGGGAAATTCCGAGCATAGCCCTCTCCATTGCCCTTTGGCTTTCAGCCTTTTTATAAGGCCTAGAGCAGGAAGCTGGCATAGGTATTGTCTATACCCTGGAGTACAGACTACCTAGCAAGCAGTGAAACATGATAATACTCCTTGGTGGTCGGTAATGATCGTTCTTCTTTCGTAAATTCCCGTCGTTATTTTGGACGTTACTTTGTCCTTTTCAAATCAAACGACAAAAATTGTAGCTCCTGTGATAGAAAGGGACACAAAAACGTTGGAAATATCGACGATGGAGACGTACGAAAGAAGGTCGAACATTACCAACCGCCATGGCCGCCATTTTCTTGTTTCTATGCCTGTAAGGAGGAGTGGCATCCTTTATGATTCTAAAACCCTTGGCCATGAGTAAGCGACCATGGCTCTGTTCCTTATGCCATCACTGGAAAAAAGGTTTTTAGTGGCGTATAATGGAATTTTAAACTAAGAGTAAGAATAACACACACCAGAAAGCACAAATGTAATAAATTCACCACTAACCAAATTTACTAATCTCTTAGCACTGACTAAAGCCACTTAACTCCCCAGCTTTACTAACTACGTGCTAATCCCAGTTTATTCCTAAGCTAACAAAGTTCTTTAAAATTAATTTAACTGTACCTGGGCTATGAGATTTTCTAACATATGGTTGTACTTTATATTCCTTGCATATGGTACGTAACACGGAATGCTCTCAAACGGTGAAGGAAAACATCGTGAGGAAACCTGCATACACTCAAGAAGAAATTCTTCGTATGTGAAGTCTAATCTGTATTGGGCGCGCTATCGCTATGGGGGTGAACTGGGAACATAGTTTCAGGAGTCGAGTGGCTAGAGGATTCACGGGCGGTCGTGTTTAATACGCACGCGGTTTGGCTTACAACGTGGCTCTACCATTTTGAACTTCTGATGTTTTATATACCCGGAACCGACGAGCTTGTATAAAGAAACTTATGGATGTTGAGGAGGCGAAAGATGTGTGTCAGAATCGAAGCATGTGGCGATCTGTTGTCTCTCCCAATAGCTGGACATAGACGTGACAACAATACTTGAAATTACACAAATAATTTGAAATTGAATATGACATATAATAAAACTGTAAAAAGTATATTCGTTCGAGCATCGCGCAAAAACCACTAGACCGATTTTGATGAAACTTTTTTTTTTAAATCTCGTGAAAAATACTTATATTTTATCTAGCTACGGTAATGGAAGCCGTTGCGGACGAAGTCGCAAGCAAAATGTAGTTAAACATAAAATCCTTACTCTGTCTATTCAGTACTGTTTACTTGTTATAAGATTACCTTCGCATTTTAGTTTTATTTGTCTAAACAATCGGCTAAATAAACCTGCATAAACCATTTATAGTGCAGGTGTAAATCCGGATTTTATATCTAAAACGTGTATAAATAAAAAGGGTGAACGCTTTCACTCCGATCCGAACAAAGAGAGAACAATAGAAATTGGAGAACAAGCTTTACAGCTTTGCCAACGAAATAGTGCGCTTTGATTAGTATGAAAAAGGATTGTAAAGAGTACTATACCGGTAGTATACAGGTATTGTTTTCAACAGTTTTGTACAAAACATAACACCCTACGTATTTTTATTGAGTTTATGTTACTGGTGTAACAGTTGAATAATAAAAAATATTTAGGTACACTGCGAGCAAATGAACGCTAAATCTGTTTGCGAACAGAATATGTTAATAAACTTTTTGAATAATATTCATATAACTCAATTTCATTCACTCACTCACTAATTCCAGGCGTCCGTCACCGAGATATGTACCTAACAATAATACACTATAATAATAACAAAACTCCGGGTGAAGACGGAATAACAACAGAGCTTCTGAAGGCTGGAGGTACTGCTGTCCTGAAGGCCCTAGGAAGGCTCTTTAATTCCGTCATTCACAATGGCATAACACCGGAGGCGTGGAGTGGAAGTGTAGTGGTCTTGTTCTTCAAGAAAGGAGATAAAACCCTCCTCAAGAACTACAGACCGATCTCACTTCTGAGCCACGTCTATAAGTTGTTCTCGAGGGTTATTACGAACCGTCTCGCTCAAAAATTCGACGAATTTCAGCCCCCAGAGCAGGCCGGGTTTTGAAAAGGCTACAGTACCGTAGACCACATCCACACGGTAAGACAGATTTTACAGAGAACTGAGGAGTATAATCGGCCTCTGTGTCTAGCCTTTGTGGACTATGAGAAAGCCTTCGACTCGATCGAGACCTGGGCTGTTCTGGAATCCTTGCAGCGATGCCAGATCGACTGGCGATACATTGAGGTGCTCAGATGTCTATATGACGCCGCCACTATGTCCGTTCAAGTACACGATCAGCAGACGAAGCCGATCCAACTGCTAAGAGGAGTGAGACAGGGGGATGTTATTTCCCCGAAACTGTTCACCAATGCGCCGGAAGACGTCTTCAAGACGCTCAATTGGAAAGGACGAGGCATATGTGTGAACGGCGAGTACATCTCACACCTGCGTTTTGCCGATGACATCGTCGTCATGGCGGAATCGCTGCAGGACCTCAGTGGCATGCTTAGCGACCTTAATACCGCTTCCCGACGTGTCGGTCTTGGCATGAACTTAGACAAGACGAAAGTCATGCTTAATTCTCATGTCGAGCCAGAGGCGGTTTACGTCGGTGAGGCGGCGCCAGAAGTTGTGCAAGACTATGTCTACCTTGGACAGACTATAAGACTAGGTAGAAACAACTTCGACAAGGAGGCCGCTAGGCGCATCCAACTAGGATGGGCTGCTTTCGGGAAACTCCGCCATATATTTTCCTTGGCTCTACCACAATGCCTCAAAACGAAGGTGTTCGATCAGTGCGTCCTGCCAGTAATGACCTATGGTGCGGAAACATGGACCCTGACGAAAGGACTAGTTCATCAATTCAAGGTCGTGCATCGAGCTATGGAGAGAGCTATGCTCGGTGTTTCTCTGAGAGATCACATCAGAAATGAAGTGATACGTCAGAGAACGAAAGTGGTTGACATAGCTCAGAAAATTAGCAAGCTGAAGTGGCAATGGGCTGGTCATATCTGCCGAAAAACTGACAACCGGTGGGGTGTCAGGGTTCTGGAGTGGAGACCGCGAACCGGTAGACGTAGTGTGGGACGTCCTGCTGCCCGCTGGACAGACGACCTAAAAAAGGTAGTGGGGAGCGACTGGATGAGGAAGGCCGAGGACAGAGTTTTGTGGCGCGCCTTGGGAGAGGCCTATGTTCAGCAGTGGACGATGATAGGCTGATGATGATGATGATGAATAATACACTATGCTAAAATCGAAAGTAGCAGTACTATAAATATTAAATTGAGTACATTTTATAAAAGTGACGACCACATGCTGAAAATTTGAGTTCACAGGTACTATCCAGACCGAAGTTATGAGCGCTCAACAAAAATACGCCGAATCTCTTCGAGAAAACGATGCGCCATACATCGTCACTTTTATAAAATGTACTCAATTTAATATTTATAGTACTGCTACTTTCGATTTTATTAATATATGGAGGAGCTACTGGGAATTTTCCTCCATTGAAAAGGGAAGATCTTCCACAAGGCTATGTGTGAAGCCTGGGGACCGGCCGTGGTCCAACAGTTCTTAGTTGGACCTTGTATATGTATCGAATCTCTGTAATTATTTCTCTTGCGCGATGTATGTCTTGCATTCGATTGTGAACCTTATTTGTAGTAGGTTACGAGTTACGTATTCACGGTGAACGTTGTGTACGTGAGCATATTTCGGAAGTATCGCCATCTGTTGACATCTTTGCTATAACTTGTGGGTAACCTGTAGCAAGTCCCCACAAATACGCAAACTGTTGATCATCAAAACCTGACAGGTACTTCCCGAAGTCCTAGAAAGCTGAAATTCGGCATGCAGGTTTAGCGTATAACTAAACAAAAATGTTTATGTCTATTTGTGGGGGGGGGGGGGGGGGTACAAATATGTATCAGATATTGTATAGATAGGTAAAAAGGTTCTCTGTTCTGTTCAACTGTACTAGTTTTACTAAACCGATTCTCATGAAACTTTTTGTATACGTGTCCTGTCAATTTCAACCTTCGATCCTCAAACGTCGGGGGTTAAAAATGGATTTAAGTATGTTGCTACCATACCGAAAGTTGTTCAGTTTGATAGTCTGAACCACGCCTGAAATTTTCGGAATCGAAAAAATATCATGCGTTTAAAATGTTACAATTAAACAAAATGTAAATCCGTACAATACGGGCGGCATCGGCATAACAAGTTGCCGAAGCCATAGTTAAAATTCAATAGAGGACTCAAATCTGCGCATATACATACCCGCCTATTAGGTGGAACGATATTATAATGAACGATATATTATTTATCTCCATAATTCATTATCGATTAATGGAGGATATCAATTGACACTTCATGTCTCGATAGTAAAATTTGGGTTTTTCTATCCATTACCTACTTTGGACAAAGATCACATATTTTATTTATTTTATTATATTACTAGCGTTAACCCGCCACTTCATCCGCACAAATTATATACCAGATTTTAAGTCAGATCATTAGCTATTTCAAACAAACAAACAAACACACAAACAAACAGACAAATTTCCAAAAATCCAAAAATTGCTGATATGGAATCAGGGACCCCTAAAAACCATATCGTAACTTTTTTTTGTTAATAATATCTTCAATGTACAAACACACTTCTGTTACTGTTTTATAGTAGTATAGAAATTTTGTGAGGGCAGCGCAGGACCGGTCGTTATGGCCATCCTTGGAGGAGGCCTATGTCCAGCATAGGCAACATAGCAATGGAATTTTACTCTACCAGGTCAACGAACGTGGAGTAGGCAGGCCAACACTCAGATGGCCTGATGTTGTCATGAAGGACATGGACAGCTGCGAACTCTCATTCGACGATGTTCAGAATGAGAAGATAGGAGAAATCAGACAAGGAAAACAGAATCCGCTACCCAGCGAGACAGATAGTAGCTAAGAAAATGGTGATTTTGAATGGCCAATGGCTTTAAAAGAAGCTAAAAGAAGCCCCCGCAATAATAGCTTAATCCAGGAACAACAGCTTTTAAGGGAAAGCTGGATATCTCCAATTAAAAAAAATTCCGGTTGTACACTCCTAAACCTTATCAATTTACGTCCTTCAAGGCACGGGAGGCGCTTGAGATCAAAAATGTCAAGCTTTTTATTGTGTAAATGTGATGTTACTAACAAAATGAATCATTGTTATATGAAAAAATAACGTTATTATTATTTGGATTGGTTGACCAATAAATGGTGCCGGTTGCAGTCTATCAATCGATCAAAAATCATATCTATCAATCGATCTATTATCGTGTATCTATCGATCCTATATCGTTTCCCCATCTATACCACACCGTCTCTCCCGATACCCCTTGCGGTATGGTCATCAATATTCTGTTGGCAGTTTATGCAAAACATGTCCGTAGTTAGACCGGATCGACCAAACTTTGTACTATAACGCGATCACTACATTTGCCCTAACATGTGCAAGCGAGTAGAATGCAGAAGGGATGGTTAAAATCAGAGACCGAAAATTTTCGGTTACCTTTATTTAAATGGTACCTTTATCCAGGTAACAACCGATTTTAATACCGGTAACCTAAATATGACCTTCAAAAGAATGCGAGTGAGTGCGGGTGAGGGTCAGTATAGACGGAGCGGCCAAAAGCACGTGTGGTTTTTAATAACACTGAAAAATTTACTTTAATCTCTACTTATCAAAAGTACAAAATTGATTTGATGAGAACGTCGTTGTTCTAGCGGGTGACGCCAATTTTGGAGCACCCGACGAGTGACGCGCTCACTATTTTTAGTGTTGCTACAACATTGGACAGGTCGAGATAATAAAGGAGATGATTATTTATAATTTATTGAACCCAAAAGCATAGAATGATTTAAGTTTATGTTCACGTTTGAGTTTAAGTTTGTTATTATTTAACAAACTGACTATTATTTCTGACTATAGTTTACTATTGGTATTTTCATTCCTCTATGACATTATATTTCAGATTCCACTATGACATTAAATTTTTTTGATTATTTTATTGTAGCTGTTGATGATGGCATTTAGTTTAATCCAATTGTTTGTAAATTAAAGATAAGATTTTATTACCATTGTTACTCCACTATGAATTAATTTTATTCTATTGTATTCTTGTGTATATGCCTGTATAGGTAGAGTATAATGATACTATATTGGCGTGACCTCACATCCACAATGTATATTGTAAATACTTATAACTCATTGTGCACAATAAAGAATTATTGAATTATAATTGATTTCATTTGTATTTAGTAACGACTAACGAGGTACTTATTAAAAAATTTAATACTTACTATATTTATGAAGAAACAATTTTTTATTTAAATATATCTGTGTGTACGGGGACCGTTAGTAGAATGATATTAAGGTTACCTCTAAAAATACCTGTAAAAAAAATAAAGGTTGTAACCAAAAAGTACCGGTATTATCTATACAGGTTTCGGTCCCTGGTTAAAATATAGGGCACAGAAGCGAAAGGTCGGATGTAACACACCACATAATTATGTTCATTCTGTAAAATGTCGGACCAGGAGGCCGCCAGTAGTGTTCAGGATCCGACATCTTTATAATTATCACTATCAGAATGTCAATTAAAAGTCAATGAATATAATCACTCACTGAGCGTTTCTGCGACTGACGGTTAGTCTATTTACATGTCAGTTTTTGTATATATATATTTTTTTTTGGGGATGACTATCACAGTTCTGCTCAGGGAGCAACTACTGCTTTTTACTGTGGACTATTTGAAGGACCACGAAGGATCTACCGAGCGAAAGACCTAGGGGCACCCAGATGGGTACGGACCTCGGCATAGGACGTTGCTGGGGCTACTCGGCGGATTCGGTAGCGGGGAACGGTGAGAAGTCAGTTTTTGTACTGTTCACATAGCTAAAGTGCATATTGAGTCACGTTGCAGAATTCGCTGGATTTCGCGCGTCGCGTTTTTGCCTGCCACGAGGCTCCGCAATCCTCAATCTCTTCTTGTTCTTGACCAAAAACAATCCCTGAGATTAGGATAGATTTTCCCATAAACACTTGACACTGGCGGAAATGCAGTGCTAACGCACAAGCAAGAGTCCATTAATTATAAGTTTAAAAAAAATGTGCATATTACTATAATACCTGCAAATTCATTTTTAGGAACCACGCCACCCTTTAAACGGCTGTAACTCCTGAACTGACGGCAGTTATGCAGGTAAACCTGGTCCATCCCCATCACAGAGATGCTCTTCACTCTATGAATACTGAATCAGCCTTGCAGCTGATGATAACGAAAAGTACGTCTATCTCTTATACTTTTGGCGAGATTTTTTTTTTATTTTTATTTTATTTTAACAAATGTATTGCATTGCATTACAGCTAAAACGCTTTTCTTATGAGAATATATGAGTATTCCCCGTTAAGGTGGTTGCAGAGGGGTCCATTTTATACAAAAAGTTGACGCACAATACGCGTAGACGGTACTAATATATATAAGGTCTAACAAAATTAGCCGAAACTATTTTAAGGGGACGATCAAACCATCAAATTGAACAACTTTCTCTATGGGACCAATATCGAAATCGCGAAAAAAAAAATCATCTGTCCCATATAAAACTGCAAACATAACTCGACTCAATGAGACAGCTGTTTTTTTTCGTGATTTCGATATTGGTCTCATAGAGAAAGTTGTTCAGTTTGATGGTCCGATCATCCCCTTAAAATAGTTTCAGCTAATTTTGTTAGACCTTATATAACTTTGTATATATGGAAAAATAGTTTGGAATATCTAGATGCCGCGTAACGAATAACATTTGCAATTTATAAAATAATTACGAAGATATAAAGCTTTGAAGTTTTTTTATACAAAATTTTAAAAGCTTTATATCTTCGTAATTATTTTATAAATTGCAAATGTTTAGATTTTCTAAACTATTTTTCACATATAAAATATTACTTTTATTAATTCCGTTGACGCGTATTGTGCGTCCAACGTTTGTATGGACTGAAACCACCTTAAGGTAGTCCCGCCGGCGCCAACAGAAGCAGCGGCTTCAAGAAGTGGGCGATGTGACCCACCGCTGCCTCACGTTTCGAGAGGCCTAGTACCTTAAGGGCAGGCCTCCATCACTCGGCTGTAGGTACCGAGAAAAGCAAAGCACCACACTTCGGCGCATTGTAAGCTAGATTGTAAGAGATGCACTTGCTTGATTTCTACCAAGGCGCGCGGCGTGGTGCAAACGAGAGCGCATAAGTAGTTGTAGCAGTTTGTGCGGGAAGACAAGTGTCGACAGCCGCCTCCGAAGCAAAAGCGCTACTTTGCATTTCTAACTCCTCTTATAATAATGTTCTGTGGTAATCTATGCTTAAAGGTTCATGTAGCGTAAAAAATGCGGCCTACAATCAAGTTATTGCCTCTCCAAGCCCCGCGAAACCTAGCTTTAAGGGTTTAATTCAGGTCTTGCCTTCCTTTGTGAACCTTTCGTACTTAATGTATTTTAGCATGCACTACATGAGACGCTATTGATTCTGTTACTAACTTCCCTGGACAACAGGGCATCGTTGATAATTAAATAACGTTAAATTTCCTTTGCTATGACAGCACTAAACTACACCGTTTACAGTACGACCAGGAAAATAATTCCGCTCGTCAATCTTCGTTTGCGCAGAACAGGACTGAATCCCCGACGAAACCCGAAGTAATTTAGTAATCAAAGGGTGCAAAGTTGGATAGCAGCCAAAAGGGCGCGAAAACAAATTAGCCAATAGCGTAAACGGATTGAAGGTGGCACATCCTGATTGGTGAATATAATTTCACGCGCTATTAAAATTTGTTAACTGCGCAGGTACATCGGTAAGACTTATAAACCTGGTACTACTGTACTTCCCGCTGTACAAGGTACTTATTAGAGCGCGAATACCCCACAGAAAAAAATGAATAAATTAAATAATTACTCATTTATTTCAGACCAAAAATAGTAACAATTTTTACTTAAAATTATGCTAGTGTATGTTAATTAGGTATCTAAGGCAATAACAGTCAAATCTGGCAGCAATTCATTTCATGATGCTGTTGTCAAGCTTCGACACAATCGTGGCGACCGACCAAAAAATATATTTGATTATAATGTTGAGCGAGCGAGCGTCATAATTTTGTGCGCTACTGGTCTCAAAGCCTTTCTAAAGAGATTTCTTCCAACAGACCCTCAGATACATTTTTAAAGTGAGATGCAAGCATAATTGCGGCGGCCTTCGCCGAAAACTCGAAAAGACGCAAATATGCAGCCCTCGGTCAGAACTACATAGCCGTACCGTCATCTAGTGCGTACCCTGCACTGCTTGCCAAAAGAGTGTACTTCATGCCTTTGCCCATAATTAACACTACTTTTGCGAGTCGCTTTCCACGATTTTTGCATCCCCGGATATATAACAGAGTTTGTAAACTTCTCGACATAAAAAAAATTTCAGTGCGCCGTGCAAAATTCGAGATTAAGAACTGGTTGCAGACTTTGACTTACGATGGAACTGAAGACTTAATCAAGGATATATCTTAACATACAAGGCATATACACACGCATACAGACACACACCTACACACCCCCCCCCTTCCCCCCTCCCCCCACTGACACCCTCTCACTTTGCTTCAATTGTACTAGTTCGTAACTAAATTATTTGTTAATTGTCAAGGGTTCCCAATCGTAGACCTCGCGTATCAGGCTTGCCTCGTTTTTGGTCTACCGTTTAATGTAATAGTTTTAAGCAAAAGTTAAAAATAAACATTTATCATTATCATTACATATTTGCGCCTTTTGGAGTAGAGACCATGGGCACCTGGGGTCTAGATGCGAGGAAGCTATTCAAAGAAATATCTTTCAGGTTGATCGACGCCACAGGCGACACGAGGGCTGGCGCCTACCTCGGTCAGCGCATTAGCTTCGCCATCCAAAGAGGCAACGCCGCCAGCCTTCTTGGCACACACCCGCACGGCAGCAGCTTTGATGGAGTGTTCTACCTGTAGATGGTCTGCCGACGAATCTACGATCGGCATTCCATCTGCACGCAGAACTTCCATCACCTACCTGACCCGTCTACCCCTTTCTCTCCCCTTTTTTTGTTATGTTTTTGTTTCAGTTTCTTTTTTATTTTTTTGTATGATGTTAATTAATCTTGTATATTTTTAGTGTGTTAATAAAATAAAAAGCATAATTTGTACAGCACAAATAATAAAAACTATTATAATATTTGCCGTGTTGGTCCAGTGGCCAGTAACCCTTGCCTGCCGTGCAGGAGGCAATGGTTCGATCCCCGTCACCGTACTAATGAGTTTTTCGGAATTTATGTACGATTTGTAACACCACTGGCTTTTCGGTGAAGGAAAACATTGTGAGGAAACCAGCATACTTCAATTTCGAGGCATGTATTGTGCCCACTGTCCATTACAAGTGGCGATACGGGCTCACTCCCCGTCACACAGGACAGAGTTTCGGTACTAGTGAAACGTGGATGTTCTGAGGTTTCAGAATATCTCTGACTACCCCCTCGGGGAGTATAGTCGTGAGCATATGCTTATGCTATGTACGATGCACGTAAATCACGTATTATCTGGGTCAATCGCTAGATGGTTAATTCGGTAACATAGCAACGATTATAGACATTGGACGCAGACACTGCGCGGCCCCAATAAAAGTGTATCGAACGTAGAGCGCTCAACATTACCTTATCTATACTATTATAAAACTGTAACAGGAAGTTTGTCTGTACATTGAAGACATTAACAAAAAAAAAGTTACGATATGGTTTTTAGGTGTCCCTGATTTCATCTCACAAATTTTTTTATTTTTTGTCTGTCTGTTTGTTTGTGTGTTTGTTTGTGTGTTTGTTTGTGTGTTTGTTTGTGTGTTTGTTTGGGTGTTTGTTTGTTTGTTTGTTTGAACGAGTATCACGCAAAAACTACTGAACCGATTTTGATGAAACTTTTTTTGTTTGATAGCTTATGATCTGACTTAAAATCTGGTATATAATTTGTGCGGACGAAGTCGCGGGTTAGCGCTCGTTATTATTATTTGTGGCTGGGCTATTGCAAGCAAGGGTCGTTATGTAACACTGCGACCATCGCTGATCCATTGTGTTCGCCCCAAGCTCACCCATAATTTACGCATACCTCCGAACTTATGGTATTTTCTTTTCATTCTCGGGAATGCAGGTTTCCTTACAATGTTTTCCTTCACCGCCGAGCTAGTAAATGATAAATACAACCGTACATAAATTCCGAAAAACTTAGTGGTACAGGCCAGGAATCGAACCGCGTCCTCGTGATTGAGGCGCTAGCTCTCTTCCGTATGGGCTATCATCGCTCTTGCTCTTACCTTATATGTACATTTAACTAATTTACTTTAGTGTTCGAATATACGTGGATACGACCATTACTCTCAGCGTTTTCATTCCTTCGGCCGTATCTTACTTCAGCACTCAGTATTCAGGAAATCATAAAGATATAATTGTCCATAGCAATTATCATTTAGCATAACATTCACATCATTGTGAGAGCGTACTAACTCTCACATGCTATTATAATATTTTTGTTGTTATTGGAAAACAAGAACCTAATTTTATAAAAACAACATTGTCCCCATTAATATTTCCCAATCGCGGCGTCGTGAATGAAATAAGAAATAACAATGTAAAGGGGAAAGCAATTTTCCACCAAACACGGAAATATTTTCTAATAGCTTGCCGCCCTCGGCCGACGGGATGTGGAAAAAATAAATGGATTCAAGTCGAGTGCTGTGTTTGATATTTTATGTTTTATTTTTCATTGCTTTGGTTGACAAACTAATCTCTATTAATTAATAAGATCACGGCTTTCCTTTATGGATAGTCAGAGTCTCCACTTAAGTATGGATTTAAAGTCATAGGCGTAGCAAGGGGAGGAGCCCGGCCCACCCCAGAATTAAAAGGATAAATAAAATAAATAAATATGGTCAGGGAAAGTCAGGTATAGGGTCAGAATGTATCTAGAATGTATATATGTATGATTTCGAGCTTGCTTTGCTCGCTCAATTTTTCGTTTTTTGTTTTGCGCTCTAAAACTAGGCTTTCAAACGAGTCATTATTCTGGGAAACATAGAGCTTTCTTCGCTCGCTCCAGCATTGATTTCATACACAAATCAACTCGATTTCGGCATCATTCGGCATGGGCTCCACAATCGCTTCATTTCGGCATGAGGCACAAAGTTCGCTTTGTGTTGCAAAGGCTGTCGCATTGCAGACTTGCATTAGAATCTCCAGCTTCACTCAATCCTGGTTTTTTATTTAGGTTTAGATCGCAATGTAAAAGCAACGACTTACAATATTGCTGTAAATCTTGACCTCGCTCCTGCTAACATCGCAATGCATTGCAGTGCAATCTCGAGCTCACTTCGCTCGCTCCTATTTTTCATTGCATAGGAACGACCTAATCGTATTGAGGAAAATTTTCAGCTCGCTTTACTCGCTCCAGATTTTTGATCATATTTTAAAGATGACCTAATTAATGTAATATTGAAGTGATATCTCGAGCTCGCTTCGGTCGCCCTGATAAACTCTCTGATGATTGTCATTAGAATAATATCATCATCATCATCATCATCAGCCTATCATCGTCCACTGCTGAACATAGGCCTCTCCCAAGACGCGCCACAAAACTCTGTCCTCGGCCATCCTCATCCAGTCGCTCTCCGCTACTTTTTTTAGGTCGTCTGTCCAGCGGGCAGCAGGGCGTCCCACACTACGTCTACCAGTTCGCGGTCTCCACTCCAGAACCCTGACACCCCACCGGTTGTCAGTTCTTCGGCAGATATGACCAGCCCATTGCCACTTAAGCGTGCTAATTTTCTGAGCTATGTCAACCACTTTAGTTCTCTGACGTATCACTTCATTTCTGATGTGATCTCTCAGAGAAACACCGAGCATAGGTCTCTCCATAGCTCGCTGTGCGACCTATCTAGTCCTATTGTCAGGATCCATGTTTCCGCACCATAGGTAAATTCACTGGCAAAATAATATGTTCTGAATTAAATACTAAAGAAACTTTTTTAAATCAACGCAGGTGAAGTCGTGGGTAAAAGCCAGTAAAGAGTATTTATTTTATTTTATTGAGTCTGGCCATAGATAAAATGAAAGATTTGTATGTTCGTGTGTTTTGCTATGTTTTTCTGCGTTTGTTTTTGGCCGGATACGATGGTGATACATACAGGCAAGTAAAGTGGTAGTAGCTATAGTTCAAAGGCATCAAATCAACAAAAAGCCTTTGTATAACAGTGAATATCTACACGAGCCTGTAACAGACACCGTGTGACAGCTTTGTCATCGTCACTGTATCGATATGTCACGATCACACCTCAATGTGTACAGTTCACTTCATAAAGATTTGCCATGTGGCTCCTGCCGAATCTAAAAGCAAAACAATTGAAATGTTATACAGGGTGAAATTGATATCATTAGCATCCTTTTAAACTAAGAGTCTACCCATCAAACTGAACCACTTTTACTATGGGAGCAAACCAATCGCAGCAAAAACAAAATCAGCTGTTGCATACATTTGAGTCGAGTAGGCTTTGCAGTTTAGTAGAGATGGGTCATTGTTTTAACTTAAATCGAGCGTTCAATATACTTTGTAGTTTTGAACTTTATTGCTTAATAACTACTTAATAAACTCCAAAAAAGGTCTGTTATGGTTGGAAAAAATTTATATGCAAGAATATGCAGGTATTACTGTTGCTATGCGAACAGAGATACAGCCGTTCAAAGGTCTGACATTTGAACGGCTGTCTCTCGTAAACCAACTGGAGTTATGCAGACAGACTTGGTCCATCCTCATCACAGAGATGCTCTTCAACCTTTGAATACTAAATCAGCCTTGCAACTGATGATAACAAAAAGTACATCAATCTCTTATGCTACAAGGTCATTGTATTAATTAACGATTCTCAACTCTGAATGGCTCTTAAGTAACGTCAGACGCATAACTAATTTGAGTTTTGTTTACTTATATGGACCTAAGGCGCGGTTAAGGCTGCGTTTCCACCAGAGATGTGCGATGTAGCGAGGAAAAATCGACCAATGAGAGTGCTTCAATTTCCCAATGACGTGATAGAGCGAGCGCGCTATTGGCTAATTGTTTCCTCGTTCACTGCCTCGCTACCTCGCACATCTCTGGTGGAAAAGCAGCCTTATACAGAAGAGACGTGTGGCGGTGGCGGATAGTCAAAGTAGTTAACACAATATTAAACCTTATAGTACGTAGCATAGCATCTTGACCAGCACGGCTAGCATGCTACCCACGACAAAGCGTTTAAACGAGAAAAACGTCGTGCGCGCTTTTTTTTGCGTACGTAAAATAATAAAGATGGAGGCACATGTCTATTTTTGTCATTTTCTCGGGGGTTGCATGCGAGGCCTACAGGGCGTGATTCCCCAAACGACGGTATGCTACGTATTATAAGGTTTAACATTGTGTCACGTTGACTATCCGCCAACGCCACACGTCTCTTATGTATAAACAGCACCTAAGATAACGTGTCATATTAGAAAAATTATCTTTTAAAAAAAAACATAATAATGTAGATTATTTTATATGTGACTGTACAGACAAACCCGGAATCTAGAATATTCGTAGCACGGCTAAGCTATCATCAGTTTAGTTCGTGTTGCGGCCACGACCGGCTACCGGCGTGAACCGGTTGCGTCCGGTTTGAACCGGTGATTTACAGCCCCGCTCCGGTGTTCGTTTTGACGTATTGACATAGGCTTTGAGCCTATGCCGTAATTAATAGTATCTTTGTTGGAGTTCTGGGACGTTGAATTTAATGAAACAATGACAATAAAATATTGGTTAGGAACATTTCAGACACGCTTATGATAGGGTTCCGTAGCTATTGTTTAATCATATTTATTTATTTCATAAAATAAATTTTGCATATAAAATGCACTACTTATTTTATGTTAAACAATCAAATTCGTTACAGTACCTAATATTACATCAAATCAAATCAATCAAAAATTTATTTATTCAAAATAATATCACATAGATAGTGACGACATTTTTTGACTCTACCACCGCGTCGGAAGGTGTTCCGTATTGATATCATTAGCATCCTTTTAAACTAAGAGTCAACAGATCGGAGCAAAAAAATAATCAGCTGTTCCATACTAAACTGCAATGTCTACTCGACTGAAATGTATGCAACAGCTGATTTTTCTTGCTCCGATCGGTTTGCTCCCATAGTGAAAGTTGTTCAGTTTGATGGGTAGACTCTTAGTTTGAAAGGATGCTAATGATATCAATTACACCCTGTATATGTAATCTCATGTTATATTATGAATTCTAGTAATTTTATTGGTTAAGGAGAATTTATTCTTATCGCCTTTCTCATAACATAATATTAACATTGAGTCGCGTTGTAGGTCTGCTATTGGGTAGTTGCGTCGCTCGTCGATTCAATTTTCGGTTGCGACGACGACGAAGCTCCAGTGGTGGCTCAAGATAGTGTTCTTTTAGAAAAACAATCCTTGAAGCTTGAAGTAACCAAAATACATAAACTACCGTACAACGTTAAGCACTCTTGCTAAATAAACTAGACATTGGCAAAATCATCATAACCAAGATGGCAGCCATATTTTTAAAAATAGAATAGAATATAATTACGCTAAAATTCATTGACTTTTGCTGTTGATTGTACCATCAAAATATTATGTTAAATCTGTGGGACTTGCTACAGATGTCAGCACCCACAAGTTATAGCAAAGATGCCAACAGATGGCGAAACCGTCGCTCTCGGAAATATGCTCCATACAAAGACAACTTTGACTACTTACATAGTGACTAGTTACGCGTGTAATTGTACTAACAAACATTTCTGCCACTTTTTGCAGGGGGCGAGGTAACATGAAATCCACAACTTTCGATTTTAGTCCCATAACTTTAGATTCTAATTTTGAACGTGAAAAATCATGAAAAATAGTCTCATGTGAACCCCAAACGTTCTAAGTTCGAAATTATTGTTTCGCAATTACAGGCTCTCGTTTAGTGATAAGGTATAAAATTGAATGTAAATGCACATGATAATTGATCTTATACCGTGGCAGAGGGGAAATGCTACCGCAAGGCTAGTCCTTATAATAAACAGTCAAAGTTTGTTTGTTTGAACGAACATCACGCAAAAACTACTGAACCGATTTTGATGAAACTTTTTTGTTTGATAGCTAATGATCTGACTTAAAATCTAGTATATAATTTGTGCGGACAAAGTCGCGGGTCAATCCTCGTACTATTATAAAACTGTAACAGAAGATTGTCTGTACATTGAAGATATTACCAAAAAAAAATTTCTAAGTATATGGTTTTTACGTGTCCCTGATTTCATATCACCAATTATTGGATTTTTTGTCTGTCTTTTTGTTTGTTTGAACGAGCATCACGCAAAAACTACTGAACCGATTTTGATGAAACTTTTTTTATTTGATAGCTAATGATCTGACTTAAAATCTGGTATACAATTTGTGAGGACAAAGTCGCGGGTTAACGCTCGTATTCTTATAAACGTAAAAGCTATATTCGAAATTATTGTTTCGCAATTATAGGCTCTCGTTTAATGATAAGGTATAACATTGAATGTAAATGCACATGATAATTGATCTTATACCGTGACAGAGGGGAAATGCTACCGTCGTTAAAATAAATAGTCAAAGATAGACAACGTTCATCGTAAATACGTATCTCGTGACCTACTACAAATAAGGTTCACAATCGAATGCAAGACATACATCGCGCAAGAGAAATAATCACAGAGATTCGATACATATACAAGGTCCAACTAAGAACTGTTGGACCACAGCCGGTCCCCAGGCTTCACACATAGCCTGGTGGAAGATCTTCCCTTTTCAATGGACGAACATTCCCAGTAGCACCTCCATAAATCCATAAACTTAATAATACTACCGTGTTAAATCCTTACTTAAAAATGTATTTGACGCGTAAAGTGGTACAATGGCGGTCATTATTATGGCAATTATTATGTAAATGTCGAATTGTAGTTGCAGGCCTATGTTATTGCACGACAATGTACCTACGTGTCACTAGGCTTGTTATATTGTTTTTAATTGTAATGTTGTAAATATTTCACTATTAATAAATATCAATTTGTCGAATAACAACAAAACCTTTCTACAGGGTGAAATTGATATCATTAGCATCCTTTTAAACTAAGAGTCTACCCATCAAACTGAACAACTTTTATTATGGGAGCAAACCGACCGGAGCAAAAAAATAATCAGCTGTTCCATACTAAACTGCAATGCATACTCTACTCAAATGTATGCAACAGCTGATTATTTTTTGCTCCGATCTGTTTGCTCCAATAGTGAAAGTTGTTTAGTTTGATGGCTAGACTCTTAGTATAAAAGGATGCTGATGATATCAATTTCACCCCGTATAATTAAAAGCCTAGTAGCCTCAATTTTTTTTACTTTAAAGCTTAATATTTCGCTAACGTGTCCCTAAATCGAAAAATGGTTTTCCCATACCCAATAATTTTAAACTACCTATCCAACGGTACCCCACACCATGGGATAGACGAGAAAAAAACATTCCATCCCCACTTCGCGTGTAGGGGAGGTAGGTAAGGTACCCAAAAAATTTTTTTAAAGATTTTTTTTACCACTTTATCGTCCTGATGAATATCTGATCCATGCTAAATTACAGCTTTCTAGTACTAAGCGTCTCTGAGCTAAGCCGCGGACGGACAGACAGACAGAAGGAAAGACAGACAGATAGACGCGTCATATAAAAACGTCTAAGCTAAGTCACTCTTTATTATCACTATTGTCTAAGGTGTGAAATGCGTGAAATGTATGATGTATTATGTATTACAGGAGATTTATTTTTTGCGATTTCGATTTTATCATAGTGATATAGTTGTTCAGTTTGATGGTCTGAAGCACCCCCTTAAGTATTACTAGGGTGTTAGGCAACTTTGCTCTTTTAGAACAGTTGGGTAAGTCCCTAGCTCTCGTTACCACTAATGTAAACCGCATTGAATTTGATGAACAATATTGTTACTGCAATTCAGTGGTTAATTCTATTCGTGGTTATAGAATTTCAGTTCCCAAAACTGATTTGCAAACTGTAATTTTGCTTAATCACGCTTTTACCAAATCTCTCTATGTTAGTTAAGGCGACAAAATATGCGTTTAACATAGTTTAATTAATTATTTATTGAACATAATACTTCACTCATATCTACAACAGGCTTCTTCATAGGTATTCACATCACTCACATCCACAACAGGCTTCGTCAAAGAAAATTCATCACTCAGATCCACAACATGTTTCGACAATAAATACATCCTGAATATCTGCAACAAGCTTCGTCAAATTCCATATAAAAATGTAAAAAAGGGGGGCCCTACAACCTATAAACCTCCTCCAAAGCCTCTATGGACGGTACCAAGAACGCTGGCAGCATCGCCAACGCTCTGTATCGCCAAGCTTATGCGCTGACAAAGGTAACTGCATTTAACTATTTTTGACATTATTTGAGTGTAAGTATTTTGTTATTTATTTCACGGCCTTAAATGTTGTATTAAGTAGAATTTACATGCGCTCCTAAATCGTTTTATGGTTAAATGTATAAACGTGTTTTCCATTGACGATTATATTTCAATTTTCTACTGTATTTATAGGTTAAATGTATATTCGATTGGAAAATCCAATTGTATTTCAAAAATTAGTTAAAAGTTAAATATGATATTATTATTGATGACAGCAGGGGACGAGGGCGGATCCATGATTTCACTTTGGGGGGCCCATCTAATATTTTCCAAGACGGATCCTCGGCGGCGGGCCCCATGAGGCCCCGTGTCTCAAAACAGCGTCCAGGAGTACAATTCACTAAGCGTCACATCACTGTCAAAAAAGTCGAAGAGCTCACAAATATAACATCCTTCTTGCATCCTTCAGATCTTCGAAGTTTTTATATGAGTTTGACACAAGATATAACCATACCGAATACCGAATTGTCAGCTCGCCGATGTTTCAACGACGAATTTAAGGTTGTATATACATAGACGAATAATGTTTCGCGACGGAATGAACCTAAGTGTAACCGGGTATGAGATAGCAATAGACATAAAATCCCATGCAATTTATATGAAGTGACATTTTTGAGTCACCTGACTCCTCACGTTTCCAGCCGTAGTAAGTGGTTACGCCGATAAGGACAGCAATAAGGTAGCGATCTCCCTTTTGTTGACCTCCCCTTGAGTGAATATGACAAGACACGTGCTTCGTTCTATTCTAGTACCTTCTCTTTCTACTGGTTACTGTATCCCGTTGTCCAGTTGCAGTCAAATAATAAATTACTTTTGAAAAATGAATTAACGATAATAACAAAATAAAAAATCAAAAAACCCGTCTGCGTAATAAGTGAACTTTAAATAAAAACTGAAAAGAAAAAAACGTCCAGTAGTGTAGAATTCTTCAACACGTTCCGGGGCGGTGAACGAGACACAATAGAACTTTTATTGTTATCACTGCTATAGCCGGTCACTGTCCCGGAACGTATTAAAGTAATATTGAAGCGACTTCAACAGGAGGATCAAATTTTGCCAATAATGGGTCCCGCCATTATTTGCAAAAGATCCGGTCCAGAATTTTTATAATGGATCCGGACTGTTAAAGTCGCTTCAATATTACTTAAAAGAATTCTAGACTACTGCACTTGTTTTTTCTTTTCAGTTTTTAAATAAAGTTCACTTTTTACGCAGACGGGATTTTTTAATTTTTTTTATTTACTTTACACTTTTTAGTTTCTTTAACTTTAAATCTTTAGACGTCCTAAATGTTTATTCCAAATGAAAAATGATTAGAGAAACCTAAAGATGATTTTCAAATACCTATTCAATGATACCCCACTCAACATAGGTCGTCAATTAAAATTTTTTTATTTTTCACAATATGGCGTCTGGTGGTCGCTATATTGAATTTTGATTACTGTCATGTATTTAGTGCCACTCGCAAGATTAAGACAAATCGATTGACGTAAGAATCATCAAAATCGGCCAACGCGTTTGGTCTCTAGATCGCCACAAAGGAACAAGCTTAGATACATACACAGGCTGATAAACATATTACCCTTCTTTAAAGTCGCGCAGTCGGGTTAAAATACCGAAGGATGTAAGGACAAAGTCTCCGCGAGTGACAAAACCTGAGTTCGTCTAGCGCACCCTGGGCAGCATTCCTCGATTTGATCATTGGCATTGCTGATGGTACATTTTACCACCACTTTGAGTGGTTTTCGTGCGATTGTATAGCTCATGTTGACGTAAAAGATTAAGAAGAGGACAATACAATTTATGCTTTGGGAATATATTTATTTCATAAAATAATATGAAATCAAATAATAATAGGATTACTAGCTGAACCACTATGTTCTATGTTACAATGATTTTCACCACGAAGAATTTTAAAGAACCCTTTATCACCCCAATGACGGTTCCACGAGTTAGCCACCAGCCAATACTTGGTACCGTTCTCTACTCCCCATCCGAGCATCTTCACTGCATGACCACCTAACACATCTTTTCCATCAACGTTCTTGTACACGCCAGTTTTATACTGCAAAAAGTCAGGATAAACTACAAACCCAACTTCTATAGGACCATTTGTAAACATCTCTGCTTTAATGTCATCTTCAGTTCTGAACATTTTCATTTCACCTCCAAAACGTTTATCTTTACTGTAATCTACTCCGTAACTAGATATACATGAACGTTTGCATTTTGGAGTAGCTTCTTCCTTACATTTTTTTCCAGGTACATCTGTATGGTGTTCACATGGTTCTATTTCGTATGGTCTGCAACCTTCATTGGAGTTGTAAAGGCCACCGGATACAATACCACTTTTTTCCCAATACGTCCATCCATCCCAACCTCCTCCATTACAAGAACCAGCATCACCGCATGTGAGGAGATCTTCAGTTGAGAAATGAAATTGTTTAGTTCCGTTTGAGAATATACAATATCGATCGGTCATGGCCTCCACAGCGGCTATAGCCCAGCAACTGCCGCATCCTCCTTGATCCCTTATTTCGTTTAAGGAAGGACAGTTTGGCCATTTGACTCTTGGGTCAAAGGATTCTGGAAGACTGCTAATCAGGTTCTCATCATGATGTTTAATCCTAGTATCATCGTTGTCTCTTCTAGACTCTTCGATAAACCCCATGAGTCCTTTGATATATTCCATAGAGGTGTCAGGATGGAAGTTTCTACCGGCTATCCATGATGATTGCTTCGCGTTAATCAAGTCTATGTATTCATCGGAGAGCGGGTGCAATTCTTTGGCTTCAGTGAGGATAAAAGCGCAAAACAACGCGAGAAAAGAGTTCAGTGACACGTGAAAAAGAGACATCACTTACAGTTTACAGGTAGTTTGAATTTATAGTAATTGCAGAAGTTATAATACTTAATTAAATAGTTGTTCCGATGCACTTATATATTGAAGGCAGTGTGCAAAAAATGTCAGGATTGCGCATACGGTCATAATGTTTAAAGACATGTAGGATTTCTACATTAATTATTATCTAAGGAATGCTTTTAATCATTGTATTGAAAATATTTGCTTCCTTTAAAGAATTTGTCGTAAAATTTTATACTGAATTATAAAACTAAATTGCGCCCTTTGAGTATTACTAGCCTTGCGGTAGCATTTACCCTCTGCCACGGTATCAGAACAATTGATCATGTGCATTTACACTCAATTTTATACCTTATCACTAAACGAGACAACCTATAATTGCGAAACAATAATTTCGAACTAAGAACTTTCGGGGTTCACAGCAGACTTCTTTTCATGATTTTTAACATTCAAAATTAGAATCTAAAGTTATGGGGAATAAAATCCAAAGTTGCGGATTTCGTGTTACCTCGCCACCCACAAAAAGTGGGAGAAATGTTTGTTCCTAGAATTACACGCATAACTAGTCCCTATATAAGTAGTCAAAGTCCTCTATGGAATTCGAAATTTTTTTAGTGTAAAAACCAGGGAGCTGTTGGTGGACTCATTGGTTTTGTCGCCTTTGAACTATTGCGACACAGTTTATGGTCCGAGACTGTGGTGTAAAACAGAACGCGCCATACAAAGAGTGCACACTGCAGAATTCCTGCGCTCGTTTCTGTTACAACATCCCCAAACGTGCACACATTTCTCCTTACCTCAAAGAGCATGGCGTACTGAATATGCAGATGAGGCGCGAGCTTCAACTTGCATGTCTGACTCAAAACGTCATTTACAGTAAGAATCCCAGGTATCTATCTGAGAAACTCACGTGGATGGAAGAAATATTTGATTTTTCTGTTTGATGAATCTGTTTATTGTTTCTGTACTTTTTTTTTATTTTGTGTGGCAATAAAGTGAATTTTATTTTCACCCTGTATATAAGTAGTCAAAGATTGCGCCACACCTTGGACACTTAGCTGTCATTTCATACAAATGGGAAACATTAAAAAGACGAGGTAAGCATGTGCGATACTGAGTCAGTGCGAGCAAGAAAGGAATACGCATTTGCTTACAATTTACGCCATTTTCCTACCAGAACCAGAAGGGTGAGGAAAGAAATTGGTGGGGGGCAAGGGGTGTCCGTAATGTATGTACCACAGATTATTTAACAGGTACTACCGTAACAGATAACTAATGTCAATGAGTGACCATGAACTCCACGGTGGGGTCCGGCTGTGAAGCGTACCTGAACAGTGGAGGGAGACAGGCCTGGTAGTACAAGATACTCTGTCTTATACTGTGATTGCGCTTTATTTTACACAATATCATCGTTGTGGTTTAGAATAATCAAAATTTCTACAAAAATTAACCAGTCAGCACATGCTTTGTCAATATTAATATAGAAAATACAAAAGCCAGTATCAGCATATCCTTCGACACCTTAAACGTTCTTTTGTCCTTCATCCTTCGTCAACTTTTTTTATTTTTTTAGTAGCCTATGTCATGTCAATGCTGGGCTTCGTCCATTTACTAAACTAAAATCCACCACATGCTTCGACAATAAAAAAATAAAAAATGCCTTCCGCGTTACGTAACGCACCCGGCTCCAAGTAACCAATCACCATTCCCACTTTAGGTCTGCCACACACAGACGGAATTGCGATCCGGAATCCTGATTCAGGATTCAGTGTTGTCAACTATGGTTACGAAAAATTTACATGCGCTCCTAAATCGTTTTATGGTTAAATATATAAACGTGTTTTCCATTGACGATTATATTTCAATTTTCTACTGTATTTATAGGTTAAATGTATATTCGATTGGAAAATCCAATTTTATTTCAAAAATTAGTTAAAAGTTAAATATGATATTATTATTGATGACAGCAGGGGACGAGGGCGGATCCAAGATTTCACTTTGGGGGGCCCATCTAATATTTTCCAAGGCGGATCCTCGGCGGCAGACCCCATGAGGCCCCGTGTCTCAAAACAGCGTCCAGGAGTACAATTCACTAAGCGTCACATCACTGTCAAAAAAGTCGAAGAGCTCACAAATATAACATCCTTCTTGCATCCTTCAGATCGTCGAAGTTTTTATATGAGTTTGACACAAGACATAACCATAGAGAATACCGAATTGTCAGCTCGCCGATGTTTCAACGACGAATTTAAGGTTGTATATACATAGACGAATAATGTTTCGCGACGGAATGTACCTAAGTGTAACCGGGTATGAGATAGCAATAGACATAAAATCCCATGCAATTTATATGAAGTGACATTTTTGAGTCACCTGACTCCTCACGTTTCCAGCCGTAGTAAGTGGTTACGCCGATAAGGACAGCAATAAGGTAGCGATCTCCCTTTTGTTGACCTCCCCTTGAGTGAATATGACAAGACACGTGCTTCGTTCTATTCTAGTACCTTCTCTTTCTACTGGTTGCTGTATCCAGTTGTCCAGTTGCAGTCAAATAATAAATTACTTTTGAAAAATGAATTAACGATAATAACAAAATAAAAAATCAAAAAACCCGTCTGCGTAATAAGTGAACTTTAAATAAAAACTGAAAAGAAAAAAACGTCCAGTAGTGTAGAATTCTTCAACACGTTCCGGGGCGGTGAACGAGACACAATAGAACTTTTATTGTTATCACTGCTATAGCCGGTCACTGTCCCGGAACGTATTAAAGTAATATTGAAGCGACTTCAACAGGAGGATCAAATTTTGCCAATAATGGGTCCCGCCATTATTGCTAGACTACTGCACTTGTTTTTTCTTTTCAGTTTTTAAATAAAGCTCACTTTTTACGCAGACGGGATTTTTTAATTTTTTTTATTTACTTTACACTTTTTAGTTTTTTTAACTTTAAATCTTTAGACGTCCTAAATGTTTATTCCAAATGAAAAATGATTAGAGAAACCTAAAGATGATTTTCAAATACCTATTCAATGATACCCCACTCAACATAGGTCGTCAATTTTAATTTTTTTATTTTTCACAATATGGCGTCTGGTGGTCGCCATATTGAATTTTGATTACTGTCATGTATTTAGTGCCACTCGCAAGATTAAGACAAATCGATTGACGTAAGAATCATCAAAATCGGCCAAAGCGTTTGGTCTCTAGATTGCCACAAAGGAACAAGCTTACATACATACACAGGCTGATAAACATATTACCCTTCTTTAAAGTCGCGCAGTCGGGTTAAAATACCGAAGGATGTAAGGATAAAGTCTCCTCGAGTGACAAAACCTGAGTTCGTCTAGCGCACCCTGGGCAGCATTCCTCGATTTGATCATTGGCATTGCTGATGGTACATTTTACCACCACTTTGAGTGGTTTTCGTGCGATTGTATAGCTCATGTTGACGTAAAAGATTAAGAAGAGGACAATACAATTTATGCTTTGGGAATATATTTATTTCATAAAATAATATGAAATCAAATAATAATAGGATTACTAGCTGAACCACTATGTTCTATGTTACAATGATTTTCACCACGAAGAAATTTAAAGAACCCTTTATCACCCCAATGAGGGTTCCACGAGTTAGCCACCAGCCAATACTTGGTACCGTTCTCTACTCCCCATCCGAGCATTTTCACTGCATGAGCACCTATCGGTCTTTTTCCATCGAGGTGCTTGTACACTCCAGTTTTATAATTCAAAAAGTCAGGATAAACTAGAAACCCAACTTCTATAGGACCATTTGTAAACATCTCTGCTTTAATGTCATCTTCAGTTCTAAACATTTTCATTTCACCTCCAAAACGTTTATCTTTACTGTAATCTACTCCGTAACTAGATATACATGAACGTTTGCATTTTGGAGTAGCTTCTTCCTTACATTTTTTTCCAGGTACATCTGTATGGTGTTCACATGGTTCTATTTCGTATGGTCTGCAACCTTCATTGGAGTTGTAAAGGCCACCGGATACAATACCACTTTTTTCCCAATACGTCCATCCATCCCAACCTCCTCCATTACAAGAACCAGCATCACCGCATGTGAGGAGATCTTCAGTTGAGAAATGAAATTGTTTAGTTCCGTTTGAGAATATACAATATCGATCGGTCATGGCCTCCACAGCGGCTATAGCCCAGCAACTGCCGCATCCTCCTTGATCCCTTATTTCGTTTAAGGAAGGACAGTTTGGCCATTTGACTCTTGGGTCAAAGGATTCTGGAAGACTGCTAATCAGGTTCTCATCATGATGTTTAATCCTAGTATCATCGTTGTCTCTTCTAGACTCTTCGATAAACCCCATGAGTCCTTTGATATATTCCATAGAGGTGTCAGGATGGAAGTTTCTACCGGCTATCCATGATGATTGCTTCGCGTTAATCAAGTCTATGTATTCATCGGAGAGCGGGTGCAATTCTTTGGCTTCAGTGAGGATAAAAGCGCAAAACAACGCGAGAAAAGAGTTCAGTGACACGTGAAAAAGAGACATCACTTACAGTTTACAGGTAGTTTGAATTTATAGTAATTGCAGAAGTTATAATACTTAATTAAATAGTTGTTCCGATGCACTTATATATTGAAGGCAGTGTGCAAAAAATGTCAGGATTGCGCATACGGTCATAATGTTTAAAAACATGTAGGATTTCTACATTAATTATTATCTAAGGAATGCTTTTTATCACTGTATTGAAAGTATTTGCTTCCTTTAAAGAAATTATCGTAAAATTTTATACTAAATTATAAAACTAAATTGCGGCCTTTGAGTATTACTAGCCTTGCGGTAGCATTTACCCTCTGCCACGGTATAAGAACAATTGATCATGTGCATTTACACTCAATTTTATACCTTATCACTAAACGAGACAGCCTATAATTGCGAAACAATAATTTCGAACTTAGAACGTTCGGGGTTCACAGGAGACTTCTTTTCATGATTTTTAACATTCATAATTAGAATCTAAAGTTATGGGGAATAAAATCCAAAGTTGCGGATTTCGTGTTACCTCGCCCCCTGCAAAAAGTGGCAGAAATGTTTGTTCCCAGAATTACACGCGTAACTAGTCCCTATATAAGTAGTCAAAGTCTTCTACGGAATTCGAAATTTTTTGAATGTAAAAACCAGGGAGTTGTTGGTGGACTCATTGGTTTTGTCGCCTTTGAACTATTGCGACACAGTTTATGGTCCGAGACTGTGGTGTAAAACAGAACGCGCCATACAAAGAGTGCACACTGCAGAATGCCTGCGCTCGTTTCTGTTACAACATCCCCAAACGTGCACACATTTCTCCTTACCTCAAAGAGCATGGCGTACTCAATATGAAGATGAGGCGCGAGCTTCAACTTGCATGTCTGACTCAAAACGTCATTTACAGTAAGAATCCCAGGTATCTATTTGAGATACTCACGTGGATGGAAGAAATATTTGATTTTTCTGTTTGATGAATCTGTTTATTGTTTCTGTACCTTTTTTTGTATTTTGTGTGGCAATAAAGTGAATTTTATTTTATTTATTTTCACCCTGTATAAGTAGTCAAAGATTGCGCCACACCTTGGACACTTAGCTGTCATTTCATACAAATGGGAACTTTCTCTATGGGACCAATATCGAAATCGCGAAAAAAAATCAGCTGGTTCATACTAACCTTCTCGACCTAAATGTATGGGACAGCAGATTTTTTTTTCGCGATTTCGATATTGGTCTCATAGAGAAAGTTGTTCAGTTTGATGGTCTGATCATCCCCTTAACACGTTCCGGGGCAGTGAACGAGACACAATAGAACTCTTATTGTTATCACGTCTATAGCCGGTCACTGTCCCGGAACGTGTTAAAATAGTTTCAGCTAGTTTTGTTAGACCTTATATACAAATATAGAATATTGAGACTAAAAAGTAAGTATGTACAAATTTATAATCTTAATAGTAATTATCTACAGGAGGCCACCGCACAGTCGAATGCATTTTCTATCTATCTTACGACAAATAGAAAATGCATTCGATGTCGCTATCGAGCGGAAGAGTGCCCAGTGGGCCTCGCATGCCACCCCCGAGAAAACGATAAAAATCGAGATGCGCCTCCATCCTTATTATTTTACGTAAGCCAGAAAGAGCGCGCATGACGTTTTTCTCGTTTAAACGCTTTGTCGTGGATGGCATGCTAGCCGTGCTGGACGCTGGCGGCGTTACCTCGCTGTATCGCAATACTGATGCGTTGCCCGACGTATGCGCCAGCCCTGTTGTCCCCCGATACCTCTACAAGGCGCACAGACAAACTAAGTTAGTACTTAATAACTAATTGAGATTTGGTTATCTCGACGAAGTGCCTCATTATGGGGCAATCAACTTTTTCAAAAATTACCTTTAGGATGCCGTTGCTGCTGCCCCGCACTCTACTCAGTAACGATGCTGGTTTTGCTAAACAGCAGGATAATATCTGCAGGATTCAGATGTTACTTGAAATACATAGGTTCTAAAATATGGAATATTTTACCTCACAAAATATCTATAATAATAACCTGTTTACGTTGGAATGTTTTTGAAGCAAAACATGACAGAACAATTTGAAGCATGTTTACAAAAATCAATGGCCGTAGTATGGCAGCGTGATATAGCGCTATATCTTGCCTTAACTCTATTTCTATTTGCGCGCGAGCGAACGAGATATAAGGCGTTATATAAGGTGTAACAAAATTAGCTGAAACTATTTTAAGGGTATGCTCAGACCATCAAACTGAACAACTTTCTCTATGGGACCAATATCGAAATCGCGAAAAAAAAATTGTTTTCCTATACAAAACTGCAAACACAACTTGACTCAAATGTATGGGGCAGCAGATTTTTTTTCGAGATTTCGATATTGGTCCCGTAGAGAAAGTTGTTCAGTTTGATGGTCTGAGCATACCCTTAAAATAGTTTCACCTAATTTTGTTAGACCTTATATTATAACCTTATCGCGCGCATCATACTACAGCCGCAGATGGAGCTAAGCATACCATACCCCTTAAGGACATATAGGCCCACCACACATTCCCACCGCTGTAAGTCCTGTAAGCCAGGATCAACAGCGGCGACCATTCACAACACTGGACAATGAAGTCCAGCGAGCCCGGGGGATGACTCTAATCTGTCTTGGAACCCGCAATGAATTAATCAAAGAAGATAGGAGGAGTAGGAAAACGAAATATCCGACTTCCCTCCATTGCAAACGGGAGACAGCAATAAGAAGCAAAAAACATGGCTATTAGAGAGGCAATTCAAGAGATCATTTATGGCAGTGTTGAAGACACGACCGCAAAAGCACCAAAAATACAAAATAAAACAATAGGAACCTAACATTGTACTGAAACTTAATTGTGATTGTACTATTTATGTAAGTTCAATTCTGTTCTTATCAAAATTTGTAAAATATCAATCTCTCTTTTTTTTAAATCAAGTCTCGTGTTTCTATTATTCACCGTTCAGCAGTTCCAAGCGTTTATAAATAAAAACGGAGGCTACTTTGGCTTGTTTTTCTATCGAAAAAAATGTGTCTTAATCGTGTTTTGGCTCTTATAAAAACTTCAATTATATGTTCAATTTACACATATCCGCCAATCATACTCCTACGGTTAGTACTTCATGATATATGACGCTTTGAAGAATCCTATTTTTTTCACATAGCCTCTTAAAATTTTGTTAGTGATTAAAATCCAGTGGTGTCTTAATAAACGATTTTGAGTTGTATCCTAGACGTTACACCACAAAGCACGATGTACCAGGCATCGTATCGGTGCACGTTCAAGATCTCTCCACTCGAGAGGCCTCTGTGACGCCGACCACGGAACGGCACGTTTCGACCGGCCACGAGGTTCACTGTGCTATTATACAACCAAGTCTGAGCTTGAGTCTTATTGTGTGATTTTAAATTATTTGTATTTCAGTTTTTATTTCCAACTCTTTTTGTAATTGACAGTAAAGAATTTTTGGGGGACGACCTTACGTCCTATTGCGGTAATACTTCAGAGTCTAGTATGCACTGAGAAGTGTTCAAGGTTCATGAAATAATAAGAAGTTTAGTCACTTTACCGATATGTACTTTCTTTAGTTACGCAGAATTAATACCGACAGTACTACACAACACAGTCACAGCGGGAGCCGTTCGGGGACCGACTGCCGCTCCAAAAGAGAAATGAAATAAATAAATGCAGCGGAGTGCATTTTTAATATACTTGCAATGTGAGTCACCACACATTTTTTTCCGCGATTTCGATGTTGGTCCCTTAGTGAAAGTTGTTCAGTTTGATAGTCTGAAAAATCCCCTAAAATCTTCATCTATTGTGTTGATAGCAAGTTCAAAAATTTTGAATTATAGAAGAAGATGTTAGAGGATTTTCAGACCATCAAACTGAACAACTTTCACTTTCACTAGTAGTATTACTGGCAGCGTCCATAAGATGAGATATACAGCAATGGAGAGGAATCAGAAAAAGAATGATGATTTAGGTGTAGCAAAGTTACTGACCACCCCAAAACGATACGGTTGTAAGTTTATTAATAACTAGGGTTAACCCGCGACTTCGTCCGCACAAATTATATACCAGATTTTAAGTCAGATTATAAGCTATCAAACAAAAAAAGTTTCATGAAAATCGGATCAGTAGTTTTTGCGTGATACTCGATCAAACAAACAAACACACAAACAAACAAGGAGACAAATAATCCAAAAATTGGTGATATGGAATCAGGGGCACCTAAAAACTATATCGTAACTTTTTTTTTGTTAATATCTTCAATGTAAAGACACACTTTCTGCTACAGTTTTATAATAGTTTAGATATGTGCACGTTTCAAGCCCGCGACAGCAAAAGTCACCTCTTTCCAAGAGATTTCAAAAATCCACTGCATTTTTAAAGTCTGAATCAGAACAAAGTATTGTACTTTGTATTTGCTTGCGAGTTGCGGGCGGTCGCAGTTGAACTGATCTGCCGCTTAGCTTGGCTGACAATAGCAATTTATATCAGAAATATTGCAGCCAGCTGCTTGATCCTATAGCAACTTATTCTGCATCCTAAAGGCTGGTTCGGTCTATGCTGGTATTTTAGAAGAGTGGCGAGTAAAATTTAGTAGGTACGACAAAATAGAAACCAGAAAAAGCTTAGAAAGCTGAAGGTGAAGCAATTTTATAACCTTGTCTTTGCTTTGACTATTTATTATAAGGACTAGCCTTGCGGTAGCATTTCCCCTCTGCCACGGTATAAGATTAATTAATCATGTGCATTTACATTCAATTTTATACCTTATCACAAGCTTATCACTAAACGAGACAGCCTATAACAGCGAAAAAATAATTTCGAATTTAGAACGTTTGGGGTTCACAAGAGACTACTTTTCATGATTTTTAACATTCAAAATTAGAATCTAAAGTTATGGGGAATAAATTCCAAAGTTGTGGATTTCATGTTACCTCGCCCCCCGCAAAAAGTGACAGAAATGTTTGTTAGTAGAATTACACGCGTAACTAGTATTCAAATAAGTAGTCAAAGTGTCTTTGGCTGTGAAATCCTAATAGTTTCAAAGTTCATAATAATCGTACTTCAAAACCTTGAACGATAAAACACACAAAATATAAGAGTTAAAATTTGTATCTCGCTCCGCTCGCTCCAACTTAGGTCCACCTTTTACAAATACGGAATTCCGAATCAGGATTACGATTTCGTATGGATTTTCCCCCTCCATAATTGCGTTCGAAATTGCGGAGGCATCAAATCCTATAAAAAAACACAATCCTGATTTGGAATTCCGTATATATGTGGCACGTCTAATTGATTTGATTGATTTTGTTACACAAATAGATAGACTGAGCTGTGGCCATAACCAAGTCGTGGAGCTGTAAAATTTCGAACTCGCTTCGCTCGCTCCAACTCTTAATTTATATTTTGTTGCTCAAATAATTTGTCACGACGCGATGCAAAAACTTTCAGACTATCTTTGCTAGCATTATTTTTCATTCTCTGTGCCCAGGGGCCCCTGCATAGTTCAAATATATGGGGCCCTATTTTTATGGAAAATTTTATACCTAGCGCTACTAGCTACTAGGAATTTAGGATGATTAATGAATAAACTAAGTCACTCTATCAAACTTGACTGTGTCATTCAGATCATTTTGGAAAACAGATTATACAGACACGAAATGGAAAATTAAAGTTCCCCTCTCATAATCAATCTCTATCAATACGTCAACATTGTCAACTCTATGTCCATTACAACACGGTTCAAATTGTAATTAAAATATTTGGCAGAACGTAATCTGAGTTATTAATTTTATATTTAATCAACTCTTGTTAATAGTCTTGACAAGGGTTGAAGACGTCCTTTAAAGTTGCTTGTCGATTTAGTTCGCAGTCAGTCGCTCGTGAAGCTCGTGCGTTATCGGGCTTGCCACGAGGCGCCGCCATTTTTCAATTCAATTCAATTTATTTATTCAACAACTTACACTAACAGTGCAAACACTACACATGTAAGTTTTAGTCATTTGATAATTTAAATTACATTATTTCTTAGATTAATATTTCGAGAGGTAAATCATTTAATTAATAAAAGAATTATAACATTTACTACAAATTAAATAGGGAGTAATTATTAATTGGATGAATTTAGGTATTTTAATACCAAAGAGCACATTCAAAGACCCATCTAAAAGTTGTAACATAATTTAATAATCCGGCTTAACGAACGCTAAATTAATTCATATGATAATTTCGTTCGTCGAATTCAAAAGGCAATTTTCAACAGCCAATTGTCAGTTTTGAATATCGAATATGGTGTTCGAAGTTTGAAATTCGTTCTAAATTCAAACAATAACGGCTGGTAATCGTTCCACAATCGATTTTGGCGGGAAATTTCTGAAGTTTGACAACAATCGAGGCTTAACGGTCGAGTTCGATGTTTAAATTAATTTATTATCATAATTTCATTATAGAGGGTGATAATTGGACGAAACGACGCTTCTGGATTCAAATGGAATTTGTTTAGCTTTCGGGACTAACTTCTGTGTGACATTGAAATGAGGGATTTTCCAAAGGCAAAAAAAATAAAAAAGTTAGTTCCTAATTTCTCGATAGATGGCGTTGACCAGAGAGGGGTCCAATAGGTATGAGCAAGTATAATTTATATAAATAGTGAAAATACACAGTACAATCCCTTTATTATTGTGGTTGGTTTATTATTTAGCAATCTCGGTGTTATTGTCCTTCAACAACGAACCGAGTATCGGTCGTGGCTGTATGGGCTACGTATCCGTTTTTAATATACGAACAATAAACGAGAAACATTAACAAACTACAAAAACCTAACAGAAACTGAGAATTTCAATAAGAATAAACCGGAAATATTTAAATCCTACGTCAGATTCCGTGAATGAAAAGCAAAGCCATAGACGAAAAATTTCGCTCTTTATTAGCAAAGCAATTTCAATATTCTTTATATTGAAAAGTGAAGTGACCAATTTAAATATTGTTCGTATATTCAAAATGAATACGAAGCCCATACAGCCTTAATATACTTTAATCGTTTTTGACAGACCATAAATAAATAATAAATAACGCTCATAGGCACATTATACTTTGTAATGATCCCAAGTAAGCCTTATTAGGCTTTTTGTTATGGGAACCATTCAACAACGGCACAAACATATAACATCCGCGACCGAACCGGGACTCGAACCCGTTGGTCAGTCCGGCGTGGCAATCATTACACCAACCGGGTCATCAATAACACCCAGATTGTTAATAACTTATACTGCATATTTTTATTATTAATATATTTGCTCATACCTATTGGACCCTTCTCTGGTCAGCGCCATCTATTGAGAAATTAGGAACTAACTTTTTTTTCTTCTGGAAAATCCCTCATTCAGGAACACCATGTTGCATATCATTCATAAGCTTTGACTATTTATTATAAGGACTAGCCTTGCGGTAGCATTTCCCCTCTGCTACGGTATAAGATTAATTAATCATGTGCATTTACATTCAATTTTATACCTTATCACTAAACGAGACTGCCTATAATTGCGAAACAGTAATTTCGAACTTAGAACGTTTTGGGGTTCACACGAGACTTCTTTTCATGATTTTTAACGTTCCAAATTAGAATCTACAGTTATGGGGAATAAAATCCAAAGTTGCAGATTTCATGTTACCTCGCCCCCCGCAAAAAGTGGCAGAAATGTTGTTAGTAGAATTACACGCGTGGCTACTCCCTATATAAGTAGCCAAAGTTCATAAGTTATAACATCCTTGGAAAAATTATTGAATAATTATGTATAGAACAGACAACGCGAACAAAATCTGTGCACCACGATCGGGGAGTGCGGGGCGCGCACTGGGGGCGTCCCGGTGCAGCACGCACCCGGCACATGCTTAGTAAGGTTGAGCTAATTAGCTTAAACGAGTGTTAAAAGAAATGTAGTCTGGGTGTCGCCTCTAGTAGGTACCTCAATGGGAAAAATAGGGGGCTTAGCATTATGTCACGAAAAAACGACAAAAATCGAGACGTACCTACATCTGTGTTTGCACATGCAAAAGCGAGCGCGCATGACAGTTTCTCGTTTTGTCGCTTTCTCGCGAGTGGCATGCTAACCCTTCAGGTAGATACAAAAAATATGGCTTCCCATCAAAATCTTTCCTGCGTTAAAATCTGAAAAATTTTCGCGATGACACGTCTCGTGACTAAATGTAAGAAAAAAGATTTAAAAAAAAAAAAAAAAAAAAAAAAAAAAAAAAAAAACATGTATTTATTTTACAGACAACAATTTGTAGTACAGCATAAAAAACAATGAGAAATACAATATAGAATAGTTATCTTCGTAGTAAAGGGTAAGGATATCGATTCTGACCTCCAGGAATAGGTAATCCTGCAACCTGGATGTCAGTGGTCCGTCACTCTAATATTATTGTATTCTATACTTTTACTTACAGAATTACAAACTCCAAAGTAAACAAAGGCAAAAAGTAAATAAATTAAACAATAATTCAAGGAAGTGAGCACTTGTGTGTATATATGCGTGTGTTGTATGAGAGTGTGCATTTGTAAAGTTCTTACAGATAACTTAGTAATCATTTTTTTGAAAACGTCAAATATTCAAAAGCAGGGCTTCGGGATTCAGGACGGAGAAAAAGCGGGCCGATGCGATGTGACAAGATCGCGATGTCTGGACATTTCTCGGACGACTGCTGGAGTACCGACAACAAAATGCCTTTCGAGTTTCTTCGCCTTGTACCGATGGCAGGAGATTTTTGTTTTTGAACTTATACAGGGTGAAATGTTCTTCCTACTCCTGTAATGATCGGAAACTCTGCGCTCGAAGTTGTTGACGATTATGTTTACCTGGGACAAACTATTCAGTTAGGTAGGTCCAACTTCGAGAAAGAGATCAACCGTCGAATCCAACTCGGTTGGGCAGCGTTCGGGAAGCTACGTAGTATCTTCACGTCCCAAATACCGCAGTGTCTTAAAACGAAAGTCTTCGATCAGTGTGTGTTGCCAGTGATGACATATGGAACAGAGACGTGGTCGTTCACTCAAGGCCTCATAAAAAGGCTGAAAGTCACCCAAAGAGCAATGGAGAGGGCTATGCTCGGAGTTTCCCTGCGAGATCGAATCAGAAATGATGAGATCCGCAGAAGAACCAGAGTAACTGACATAGCCCAAAGAATTGCTAAATTAAAGTGGCAGTGGGCGGGGCATATTGCTCGCAGAACCGATGGCCGATGGGGCCGAAAAGTTCTCAAGTGGCGACCGCGTACCGGAAAGCGTGGGTAGGCCCCGCACACGGTGGACCGACGACCTTGTGAAGGCGGCGGGAACCCGTTGGATGAGGGCGGCGCAGGACCGGTCGTTATGGCGATCCTTGGGGGAGGCCTATGTCCAGCAGTGGACGTCCATCGGCTGAGATGATGATGATGATGATGATGACAGGGTAAAATTGATATCATTAGCATCCTTTTAAGCTAAGAGTCTACCCATCGAACTGAACAACTTTTACTATAGCAGCTAACCGATCGGAGCGAAAATAAATCTACTGTTGCATACATTTGAGTCGCGAACTCGCGCGTCGACATTGCAGTTTAGTATGGAACAGCTGATTTTTTGTTTGATGGGTATTATTATTATTTGGGGGTATTCTGGGCCTTGACAGGCTTATCAAGCCTGTGCCACGTAGACCATCGCTGGTCCTTTGTGAACGCCCTTTTTAAAGTTCTCTACCAATCCCCACTGCGGCCAGAAAATGCCAGAAAATAGATTTTTGATAGGGATAGTTTGTATCTCATCTGGTGTCAGAACCTGCCTACCTAGATGAGTACTACGTTTGTACATCAGGGGGCCACAGTCACATAGGAGGTGTATAGGAGTCTCCATCTCCTCCTTGCAGAATCTGCAGCCGGTGGTATCACTTAAATTCAGTGTGTGCATGTGTTTATTTAATTTGCAGTGGCCTGTGAGTGTTGATGGGTAGACTCTTAGTTTAAAAGGATGCTAATGATATCAATTTCACGAAGAAGTCTCCAAGTTTCGGTCTTGGTGAAAAGAATAATTGTGCACGTATGTTCGCGTTTTTAAAAGTAGCATCTTAGATTCTTTATTGTATACAAAAACAACATAATTATGAAAAATTACAATAAGTAGTGATGAACAAAGGCGAGCTTAACCACGGAATATACAGGGTGTCCCGTAAACAGACGTCAACCCGGTGGATGCTGATAGGTTAGTTCATGCCTAACCAGAATATACTAAAATAAAAAAAATAAAAAAAAAATCAGTCAGTCAATCAATCAATCTGTCAACATTTTTCTTTAGGAAATTTTTTTTTCGTTATCGAGATAAGGGCAGTTTTATGAAATTCGTGAAACTCTTTACCTTAGTCACTATTTTCAGTGCCACGGCTACAAATGTTATATGTAGTATATGTATTAAAACTGTCAATATCTCGAAAACTAAGACATTTTTACTAAAGTCAAATTTTGATATTCTGCTTAGTCATGACCTAACCTATCAGCATCCGCCGGGTTGACGTCGGTTTACGGGACACCCTGTATAAGAGCTTAACTGTAAAAGTAAATATTTTATAATATTTTTCTATTCTAATGGACTGTTGCGTGCGTTAGCACTGCATTTTTGCAAGTGTTAAGTATTTTATAGGAAAATCTCAAGGATTGTTTTTGATCAAGAACAGGAAGAGATTGCGGGTTGCGGAGCCTCGTGGCAGGCAAAAAAGGGAACCTCGCGAACACCACACGAGACAAGTGCTCATGTCAGAACCTGCAACTTGACTCTCTTATCATATTTTTGTTGAAGAATAGATAATAAGGAGAAAAGAAAGGTCAACAAGATCAGGAGAGCAATCGCTCTAAATAAATCTCAACTAAACCATGATAGGACTTTTAACAACACATTCTGCTTGCGCTAATCATTTGACAGCCGTTAGAGCCGTTTTGACAGATCGCTCAGACGTTATTGGCTGTCAGTCACAAACAGCTTAGCGCGATGCGGAATTCAGCACAGTTGAATAGTAATTGGATTGCAATGTGATTATGACTAAAATTGGATTAGGATAGAACTTAGATGTTTTAAATTAGCGCGATGAATTTTCTATTGTAAATTAGTGCGTTCTGGAGGGATCCAGAACGCACTAATTTACGATAGAAAATTCATAAAAAAAAAGAAAAAACTTCGATCAAAACTCTCATTCGCTCACAAATTTTTCTGCATACCGTACGTAAATAACAAGCATCCAAGCAGATAGTGGCTCTCTCAATAAGCGCATTCGAGTAAAATCATAGTACGAGTAGACGGAGCATATCGATGTTGTGTGGTGTCAGTGAGAGGCTGAAGCGGTTGTAAGATAACTAATTATTATTATTTGGTTGTAAGGGCTTGGTCAATGACCAATAGCTACAGCGGATCTATTGTAGCTGTCACCCTTGACCTAAAGGTCATTTCCTAAGCCCACAGACTTTATGAACCGTGTTATGTTTTTGGAGGGGAGGTCCCTAGTGTCAGTAGGTGTTACTACGTATCCACCTAGATGGCGACTCCTGCTGTGAATGAGCACTTCGCATTCGCATAGAAGGTGTATGGGCGTTTCCTCTGCTTCACAGCAGAAACTGCAAGTGGGTGAATTTACAAGCCTCATTCTGTGTAGATGTTTATTTAACTTGCAGTGTACTGTTAAGGCTCGTACTAAAAGCCTTAAGTCGTTGCGGTTTGAATCTCTTCTTTTGCGGTCACAAGTTCCTTTGCATGTTTCAGTCCTGGTGTATCCGAAGATAACTTATACCTTTACAGTATAAGAAAGAGTACCCAGCAAACAATTTGGTCTTATTAGACCCACATTTATATGACTATTTTGATTTATAAAAGTTATATTACGGTAATTTGGTCATATACTGGTGCTTTATGCGTCTGATGTTCGACTATACGACACCTATACGATCAAACTGTTAGTTGGGTATCTACTAATACGTACAGTACGGACGACACTCCAATTTTAATCTCACCCTCTCGTTGGTACGGGAGGTGGACGACAGAAAACAGTGGTGTTATTTCTCTCTGTCTGAATTCCAGTACTCAGCATACATGTACACACGGCGACACACAGCTATACAAAACCAACATAAGCTGGCCGCGCGTAGATCGAGTAACGTATAACGTCGCGCGGCCAGCTTATGTTGGTTTTGTATAGCTTGATGTGTCGCCGTGCGTACTAACCCGTGTATATGAAGGACGTGCCTTATTTCTCTTACTTAGATTAACATTGATCATATGCAAATAGGGAATTTCAGCGGGAGCGTATGCTCTCTATTATTTCATCCTGTAGCCCACCTCGCTTGTCAGTGGGTCTAGAAGAGTATGTTTGACACTCGGTTTTAGTCTTTGATAACCTCTCACTAAAGGCATGTACCCTTCATAGGGATGTTCTCGACTTCGACATCAACGAAGGCTTTAAACAGGAAATTCGTAAGGTATATAATTGCATCAGATGCAGATTGCATACTTCTTTACGGAATCTAATGGAACGCGAAGCCTCTACGATCAGAGAAGCAGTCGTATAGTCGTATATAAGGTCTAACAAAATTAGGTGAAACTATTTTAAGGGGATGATCAGACCATCAAACTGAACAACTTTCTCTATGGGACCAATATTGAAATTGCGAAAAAAAATCTGCAGTCCCATACATTTAGGTCGAGTAAGTTTGTATGGAACAGCTGATTTTTTTTCGCGATTTCGATATCGGTCCCATATAGAAAGTTGTTCAGTTTGATGGTCTGATCATCCCCTTAAAATAGTTCCACCTAATTTTGTTAGACCTTATATACACCCACTCAGGTTCGTAAAAACTAGCGTGAAAACTACGACAAAGCAACTAATTTAACTCCCGCTATCGCTTATGCCTTATTCCACGGCAGGGACATGAGCGATCCCATAAGTGGAAGCGATATGGTACTCGATAGAGATGGGTAAACGGCGGATTTGCATTCCGTTTTGAATATAAATAGTTGAATGAATAAATCAGATTTTGGAGTGCAATTTAGAGCTTGGAGTGCGGGTTTAAATCTATGGGAAGTCGGAAATGTTTTGTAATATCCCTCTAATAGCCTTATATTGGTTATAATGCAGCTTCGACCTACCATCAAGCAACTACTCAAATGCATGGTGGCGGATTATTTCGCCACCACCCCCCGCCACTCCAACCCTCTAATTAGGGCAAACGCCATCTATCCTTGTGATACTACTAGGACGAATAGACGTCGACCCCGTAATGTACTGGTCGATCCAGACGATGAGATCACGGTTGCCGTACAGGCGGCCCAACAGACACGACTAACAATCGCAAACTCACAACACACGACAACAACACGCCGATACAGTAATCGACGTCCCCGCCGGCGGAGACAGCCGCGACCACTGCACACTCCCTTCAATTCTGGCGCCTACAGACGCTATAGGCCAATCCCAGGCCGCTTCTCACCTATCCCAGCTACACAGTCCGCCGCGTAGCCCCAGCAACGTCCTAGGCCGAGGTCCGTACCCCTCTGGGTGCCCCTAGGTCGGTTGCTTAAGTTCATTCAATTGGCTCGGTGACCTTTCGTGTTCCCTCCAATAGCCCGCAGTAAAAAGCAGTAGTTGCTCCCGGAGCAGAGCTGTAATAGTCATCTCAAAAAAAAAAAAATGCAGCTTCGAAACCGCAGTACTTTGTCGTGATTGGGAATTTTTTTTACAGCCAATTTCGGACGGCCAATAAAAAAGAAAATATAGTTCCAAATTACTCGAAAGATGGGGTTGATGCGACATGGATGTGCTGCAACCTTGCTGTTAACAAAATACAAATAAAATTTTAGTTAGTTATTTTTTCTAAATAAGCTATATACCTACATAATAAACAAAATTTTAACAAAAAATTAAAACCGCCTTCAAAAAAACTAAAAAGTTAAAAAATAATATTGCTGCCGATGACTTTTTCGTTCGCATCATAAGAACATTAATTTGTTTTATCGAAGTTGCTGTCAAGCCGGTACGATTCGCGACAGGACTTGCATTAGTTTTTTTTTGGCTTGGCTTGACACCGACTTTTATAAAACAAATTAATGTTCTTATGATGCGAACGAAAAAGTCATCAGATGCAATATTATTTTTTAACTTTTTAGTTTTTTTGAAGGCGGTTTTCATTTTTTATTAAAATTTTGTTTATTTTACAATTTTCAGTGGTGAATTCATTAGTTCAATTTAATAGAAGTGCTTCAAATTAACAAAACGCACTAGCCGGCACTACGATTATCAAAGGTTCCCCTCGATTTCTCTGGGATGCCATCACCAGATCCTGGTTTCCTTATCATGATACCACCGTTGGAATAGTTTCTTTCCAACAAAAAAAGATTCATTAAAATCGGTTCATAAACGACGAAGTTATCCGCGAAAACACATAAAAAAAACATGTATACGGTCGAATTGAGAAACCTCCTCCTTTTTTGAAGTCGGTTAAAAAGATAACTCCGTCTACAGAACCAGTGGAATGTTTAATTTTATTTTATTGCCTTATTTCAATTACAATCTTCGGAGCCATGTCGCGTCGTCAACGCCATCTACCGAGGCATAAGCGTCCGAGCTTAGAACGTAGAACATTACAACGTTTATTACTTTTGTCTATATCTGTCAGAAATTCCCTCATTAAAAAATATTTTTTTTTCCTAATATCTCCACGACGAGGTGGTTGAGCAAAAGAACACGCCATCCTTGAAATAAGTATTTGTGACTTGCGGGATTCGAACCCGCGACCACAGTATAAGAAAGAGTATCTATGCCGCGATCCTCGACTCATGCAGGTTCAAAATCCCTTAAGACTTTAAAAGGTATTTTATACAGACTAACAAATATCGCTTACAAAAGTACCCAGTTGAAAACTCTATACTTCACTCTACAAAGATCCCTGATTCAACTTTTATGTCCATGGTAAAAGGGTTAAAATCGCTTGTTTCGTGAGAATTGTTAAGTTGAATAGTTTGGAATGGGGGTAGTACGATCTATAACAAAGGTATTATTATGATAAGTTCTTTTTCTTACACTTTTCCACACTGGCTTCTTTGGCTATCAAAATAGGGGTGAGAGTTTAAGATAATACAGAATGATCTGAATCATTTTAAAATATTCAATGATTTGAATCATTTTAAACATTGATACTAAATGAAATATAAATAGAAGTAGAACTGTTTAATCATTTAAGTATCACAGTCATAATTTCTGTCAGCCCATACAATTCGTAAAAATTCATGGTCTCATTGATAATAAATGAACTAAACAACATTTATTATGAAACTTTAGTAAATACTCAATATTTTTTCATTTTACATATAATTTGGTTTCCTATTTAATTAGTACGAAAAATAAATCATAATTATATTTTTGCAGTCATCGATTCCGAACAAACAGGCCAACGGATTTTAACAATATTTTTCAAATATTATTGATTTTTAAATATGTTACAGCCATGTTGTGCTATTTCGAATCAAATTAAAGATTGAAAAATTTGTCGCGGGCGGGACTTGAACCCGCACTTTTCCAAACCGGGGAACTGCGTTATCCAATTTCGCCACCGAGCCCACTACCCAGAGACAATATTTTATATTTTAGGTATACGCATAACACATTCTCTTTTCTTGATCTTTGTTGTCCGTAATAAAAAGTTTTTATTTATTATAAAGCACGTATTTGATAAAAAGCAATTACGTCTGACACCACCACCGGTCTGAAGACGAACTTTTCTTTAAACAGTTCGCCTTCCCTTGGGTCTTTCAAATCATATAACACATAGTTGACTCTACTCTACCCACGATCGCAACAAAGTGATTCGACTCAGTGACTCACAATCATTTCTAAGCCCACCTCTAACACTTCACAACTAAGGTTCTCTCTTGGAATACTAATTTAGTTGTATAACGTCAGCTCCTAGTTTTTATGAGTCTAGTTAGGAATTAATTAAGAAATTGTGAAATAGAGCTGCGATGTGAAGCTACGTAATTAGATACTTCATCATCATCAGCCTATCATCGTCCACTGCTGAACTTAGGGCTCTCACAAGGCGCGCCACAAAACTCTACCCTCGGCCTTCCTCATCCAGTCGCTCCTTGCTACCTTTTTAAGTCGTTGGTCCAGCGAGCAGCAGGGCGTCCCTCACTACGCCTACCAGTTCGCGGCGGAGTCCACTCTAGAACCATGCTATGTTATCTTAGTACAAACTAAGCGGAACGCTGATTTTCCATAGACAGCGTCCGCCATCTATTGGTGATGTATCGAAGCACTATGTGTTGCACTAGGGTTCATATCGGAGTAACAGCGCACTACACCTCACGCGCTGCGCTGTAGTATTGAGAGATTTCGCCCATATTAATCACTGTCTTGTTGGTCTAGCGGTCTAGGCAACCGGCTTACGATCCGGGTAGCCAAGGTTCGAGCCTCGTGTCGGCCGATCGTCTTTTTCAATTTATTTCATAATGTGGCGCCCCCTAGTGCTAATAAGCACCAACGCAATTAGGACGTCCTAAAATTCAAGGCGAGTTACCTCTCTATATCCAATATACATATACATATTAATCTATGTTTAGAACTCTGAACTCCCCCATCATCGATTGTCAGTTCTTCGGCAGATATGACCAGCCCATTTGCCACTGGAACTTGCAAATTTTCTGAGCTATGTCTTTTTATCATTGCTTTATTCTTCTTCTTGGGGTTCCTCTCCATTACTGGAGGTTGGAAGTCAGCTCTGCATATCCCTGTCTATCTCTCGCCAAACGAAACAGCTCTTCGACGCTGGCGATGCCTGTCCACTCTTTAAGGCTCGCGAGCCATGACATTCGTGGCCTACCGACGCTTCTTGTGCCCTCCACTTCGCCCATTATTATAGTCTGGAGCAGTTGGTATCGCTCATTCCTCAAAATATGACCAAGGTAGGCGACTTTCCTCCTTTTAACGGTTTGCAACAGCTCCCGGGACTTCCTGACACGTCGTAGAACCTCCACATTGGTGACTCATTGAACCCAACTAATTCGCAGCTAATTCGCTAATTCTTTATTGAATCTAAACTATTATAAAACTGTAACAGAAGACTAAATAAAATATTCAGTAACAGAAGTGTGTCTGCAGAAGAAAAAGATTTGGTCTGTTCGTTTGAAACAGCATCACGCAAAAACTACTGAACCGATTTTGATGAAACATTTTTTTGTTTGAAAGCTTATATTTTATTTAAAATCAGGTACCTACCTATATAATTTATGCGGAAGAAGTCGCGGGTAAAAGCTCGTTGTTATTCGTTTTTAATGAATTTTTAATTTTTCTTAATTGAATCTAAGAGTTGGCTCAGCGGCGGAATCTGCCGAAAAGGCAAAAGAGGGTAAATACAAGGGTATCGGCACCCAATACAAATTCATAGCATTCTGTGTCGAAACCCTTGGTCCGTGGGGTCCCGGCGCCCAGGCGCTTTTAAAGATCTGGCAAAGCTGGTAGACTCGACCGGGGATCCAAAGGCTGGCGCTTTCCTCGCTCAACGGATCAGTTTAGCCGTTTAGCGAGGAACAGCTGCCAGCATCTTGGCTCCTCCCCCTTTATGTACTATTAACACCACTGGCTTTTTCGGTGATGGAAAACATCGTGAGGAAACCTGCATGCTTCAATTTCAAGGTATGTATTGTACCTACTGTCCATTACAAGTGGCGACGGGCTCACTCCCTGTCACACTGGACAGAGTTTCGGTACTACTAGTGAAACGTGGATGTTCTGAGGTTTCAGAATATCTCTGACTATTTATTTTTTTAATGTACGCACGGCGACACATCAAGCTATACAAAACCAACATAAGCTGGCCGCGCGACGCTATACGTTACTCGACCTACGCGCGGCCAGCTTATGTTGGTTTTGTATAGCTTGATGTGTCGCTGTGTGTACATACTTACCTTCCTTTATTTGTCTTTAATAAAATTAAATTTAGTTATTGTCCTTTTATTAAATAGGGCCCAGAGACCTTAGCTTGATGCTAGTAACAAGGCTATATCACACGCCTTTTATCTCGTTCGGTCGCGCGCAAATAGAAAAAAAGGTAAGGCGCGATAGCGCTATATCACGCTGCCATACTACGGCCGCTGCGCTGTTCTGTCAGAGAACGTTTATCCGAAGGATTTGCTCTCTCTTTCACTCTTATATTAGTGTCATTAAAGACCACCTACTCGCTTGCACGATATGTTTTTCTACGCAAAGCTACAGAATTCCTTACTTTTGCTGCAAATTCAATTCTACTTGCACTATAATAAAAGCTATTGTTGTAAATCATATTTAAACAAACTCCCACTGTTAGGGTTAACAAGAAAACTAGTTCTTGCAACAAAAAACTGGTCAAGCGCGAGTTGGATTCATGAACTGAGGTTTCCGTATCATGAAAAATCATGTTGGTAATTAATGAAGAATTATCACACACTAGGGTTAAGCCGCGACTTCGTCCGCACAAATTATACTTATACCAGATTTTAAGTCAGATCATAAGCTATCAAAAAAAAAAAGTTCCATCAAAATCAGTTCAGTAGTTTTTGCGTGATGCTCGATCAAACAAACAAACAGACAGACAAGAAAACCAAAAATTGGTGATATGAAATCAGGGACACCTAAAAACCATTTCGTATCTCTTTTTTTTGTTAATATCTTCAATGTACAGACACACTTTCTGTTACAGTTTTATAATAGTTTAGATTCCACTCCACCTCGCCTTACCCTGGTTAACCTCCTGGTCAAAATAGTCGTAAGCGTATGATTATTATAAGTAAATGTTTTAATCCAAATATTCCAAATAGGCGATGTAGAATTTCTCTGACTATAGCCACTTTGATATCTAGTGCCCATTTATTCATGTATGTATTGGTAGTATAAAAATGGAACATACTGTGTTATAAATGAATTGAACCTGACAACCGGTGGGGTATCAGAATTCTAGAGTGGAGACTGTGAACTGGTAGACGTAGTGTGAGACGCCCTGCTGCCCGCTGGACAGATGACCTAAAGAAAGTAGCGAGGAGCGACTGGATGAGGAAGGCCGAGGACAGAGTTTTGTGGCGCGCCTTAGGAGAGGCCTATGTTCAGCATTGGACGATGATCTATAGGCTGATGATGGGTTGTAAAATGTCATAATCGACTCGATAGAAGAACAAGAAATAAAGACGCAAATAGACATTTATGAACAATGGGAAATCCCCAAATATCACCCCTTTTGGATATTATTATTTGTGGTTGGGCTATTGCAAGCAAGGGTCGTTATGTAACACTGCGACCATCGCTGGTCTTTTGTGTTCGCCCCAAGCTCCCCCATATTTTACGCATACTTCCGAACTTATGGTATTTTATTTTCATTCTCGTGAATGCAGGTAGGTTTATCTGAGATTTATTTATACTCACAACAATAGGTAACGTTGCAGTTACCTTAAGTTACTGTCAACTCTAATTTGACGTTGGAAAATTTAGATTTAGTTCAATCGTAACCCTCTCAACGCGGAACCCTAAAAACTTTAATAAGAGAACAAAACATATTTTCTCTACGTCAGACCTAATACCGAAGTAAACATGAAGTGGAAAACTTGTATAGAATTGAAAACATAAGCACCTACGTGCATGCATTCAGAGAAACTCAATTCCTTTCTACACTGCAATGCAAACAAGTTATATTCTTCCATCTAGCATCTTAACGGTGACATTGGGTTACACCGTTGCGTAATATGACCATTAGCTTGGAGCCCTCACTGGGCCAAAGGCTCGATGATGCACAAAATGAAACTCACCCTCACCCAACAAACTCACCTCATCCTAGCTGTCGAGCGTGCGGAGAGGATAAAGAGACCATGGAGCATGTTCTTTGTGGCTGTGATACTCGGAGATGGATACTCAAAACCAGGAGATTTCTTCCCCTCAATGGAATTGCCTCCTTCATTGACTATGTATTTGAAGGGTGAAGAAAGCAAAAAGTATTGGGGCTACAAGACAAAAGATCTCACTGGGTCGAAGAGTTGTTGGCCAGCCCCCAAGATAAGATAACCATTAGCTTTGTATTGTACACACAGCGAGCGCCACATTCATCAAGACAGCCACTATCCCACAGGGTTAGGCAGAGACCAGACACGTATCCAGGGGGAGGGGATAGGTGGGTTTTATCCCCCCCCCCCCCCCCGAAATCCGAATATTTGTATGGAAAAGTGATTACAGCACTCACTTTTCATTGTTTTTCTATGAATTCCCCGCAGGAACGAGATGTCCTTATGTAATTTTGCATGCGTTATAAGAGTACAATAATATATTACAGCTTATGTGTGTTGTGATCCTAGGTAAGCGTGTAATTTCTCTATGGTTGTGACAGTTATTTGTAAAAGCCTGTATCACTATAGGAGCTTGAAGAAAGAGTTCCTATTTGGACAGCATGTTTCATCTTTTTATCCATCACTGCCTGTGAAATAACCAAATCTTAGAGAGATAATGGACAAATCACGTCGCGAAAAACTCGACATCCTAAACCAAGTTATGTAGGAAGTACCCTATGAATATGATTCGTAACCGAACATTGGTGTAAAAGCGGCCGTCGCAGCTTAAAACTTTGTCTGCAACGTTTTAAGTTGAGTTTTCAAGTGGGAAAATAAATTGTAAAACGCGTGGGCCCGTTCGTTTCGCAGTGCTTCGGTGTTGCCATAACTCTCTTGTTTTATTTTATTACAATGCGGTGTTACGGTACGTTTAGTTTTATTTATATTTGTGTAATCCTACTCACAAATATAATAGAAATACAGGCATGAAATATTCAGGACCAAAAATGCAAACAAGTAAGGTCTAATTTGCACAAAATTCCTGTCTGAAATAAAATGAAAGAGTTGTTAAGCTCGCCTATGTACAATCACAACTTATTGTAATATTTTGTAATTAATGTTATGTCACTGGGTACAATAAAGAATCTAAAAAAACATCAAAGGATTTTTTTTTCTTTTAACTCTTTCGCGGACACTGAACGAGACACAATAGAACTTTTATTGTTATCACTGCTATAGCCGGTCACTGTCCGCGAACGTGTTAATAGACAGAAATGAAATTGAATGAAATGTATTTAATTTAATGTAAACAAAAAAACCAGCCAAGTGCGGGTCGGAATACTTGGCCATGGCCACGCAGTATAATTTATTTAAAAATTGTGTTTTCTCAGAGACCATTAGTGCGAGCCCGACACACACTTGGCAGATTTTTATTAGTTTTTTTTTAAACTGTAGAGTTTGCACTATAATCACTGTTTCTTGTAATATTTAATATTTTAAATTTTGATAACTATTTTTTAATTGTCAGTAAATACGCCACAATAACGCATTTTCTGTGTGTGTGTGTGTGTGTGTGTGTGTGTGTGTGTGTGTGTGTGTTTGTTTCTGTTAATTTCAGCCATCCAGCTATTATTGTTTCAAAGATATACAGCCGTTTATAGGTAGGAAAGACGGACGGACGGACAACGTAGTATTCACCGATGTACCTACGCAGTTGACCAATTTTAAATCGCGCGAAATTATATTGACCAATCAGGATGTGACACCTTGCCGCTATTGGCTTATTTCTTTCGCGCCCTTTTTCGCAGCCGAAGCATCCATAAGTCTGCTATTAAGGCCAGGCCACACAGAGGCGGTTTTGCGGGAAAGCGGGCCGGAGGCGGACCTGCGGGAAGCGAATATCTCCAGACCCGCGCGTGTTTCTGTGTGGTAGGGCACATACAAACTCGAACATTACCGCCACAACACACCTAACACAACAAAACACACAGAAAACCAAGCGGGTCCGGAGATATTCGCTTCCAGCAGATCCGCCTCCGGCCCGCTTTCCTGCAAAACCGCCTCTGTGTGGCCTGGCCTTTAGAGTTGGTGTGAGATAGAGAATACCCGATTTTGCACTGCTCTGCGCAAACGAAGATTGACGAGCGGAGTTATTTTCCTGGTCGTACTGTAATAGGGTCCCGTTTTCACCCTTTGGGTACAGAACTACTACTACTAGTAAAACATTACCTACCTAAAATAGTGACAAAATTGAATCCTTTTGACACGACTTAAAATACTCGAAGTATTGGACAAACTTTATGTCAAACTTTTACAAAATCAATGCAATATATTCAGTACATAACTGAACCTTATTACCAGTGAATAGAGCGGAAAGGCAAAGTAAGCCAACTAACATCGTTAAACAGATGACGCAAACTATCGACGGCTTTCTTCGCTAATGATTGTCAGGGTTGACACATTCAGAGAATCCATTAAAATTTTTGGTTACATTTTTGTAGCAATTGCAATTTAAAAGGCATTTTACCGTTCAGTAGCGCCCTCGTCACGTAATTTATCTCACCCCCGCTACCCAATCCGCCGCGTAGCCCCAGCAACGGACATGCCGAGGCCCGTACCCCTCTGGGTGGCCCTAGGTCGGTTGCTTAAGTTCATTCATTTGGCTCGGTAGACCCTTCGTGGTCCCTCGAATAGTCCGCAGTAAAAAGCAGTACTTCCTCCCTGAGCAGTGCTGTAATAGTCATCTCCAAAAAAAAATCACGTAAATTATGATTTCCCAATAAAAAAAACCTATTTAATAAAATTTTATAGGTAAATAATAATAACAATAAATAAATATTTATGTTCACCATCATCATCATCATATCAGCCGATAGACGTCCACTGCTGGACATAGGCCTCCCCCAAAACGGGGGGATTAGCCATAATCGCCACGCTACGCCACGCAACCCGCCTGGGGTTGGCGATCGCAGTTGGATCGAATGTGTGTACTCAGAGGATGCTGCTGCCCATCCTTCGGTAGATCCCTTAGTCGCCTTTTACGACACCCACGGGAGGAAATGAGATGGTGCTATTCTTAGCCGACACCACACGGACAAATATTCATGTTATGTTAAATTTCGCAATATATAGCGCCACTGAGCTGTAAAAGGCCAAGGGAAACTGGATCGGAGAGGTATTGTATCGCCAAGTTCTTCGTTATCAGTTAGGTCATCACTCATCAGTTTGCGAATTGAACGAGTTATCATTTGAGATTATTAACTATGATATTTTTCTTGTTTTGTATTGTCAGGTATAGAACTAAGAAAGGATGTTGCGATATTCGAAGAAGTTTGCATAAATACGGAACAGTTGAACCCGGGCATTCCAACAGCACGTGGAAGACCTTCCCTTCCCAAAAATATTAAACTAAGTAAGTAAGTAGCTAACCCTGATATAGGCCTCGGTCTTTTTGGGTTGTTACTGCAACACCTGCATAATATTGGAGACGCTTACTTGAGTCTATTTTAAGGTGTATATTGTGTCTTGTATTTTTGTTGTCTTACAAATAAATAAAAAAATAAAAAGTGTGTGTCAGCCCTGCGTAGTTGGTCTCGTTTGCAGAGAGACAGTTTCGGCGGCACTAGAGGGGCGCTCTGCGCTGCTTCGTTAAACTGCTCTCCGTGGAGCAGCTCTAGCTTTAGATAGAGCACTCGACTTTGACGAGTCAGTCAGTGTAGCACTACTGTTTACCGATGTCATGTTACGCATACTTTTTTTTTTAATTTGGCACCGAGTCTCCGCCACTCCCTCTTAGCATCACTCAATCACGTGACGCATACACGTTAGAATTGGAGTCGTTTTAAAGCCGAAACAGGGTGTTTCAGACCATCAAACTGAACAACTTTTTCTATGGAGCCTATATCGAAAACGCGAAAAAAAAATCTGTTGTTCCGTAGAAAAAGTTGGTCCTATAGGTCGTGAAAGTTGTTCAGTTTGATGGTCTGAAGCATCCGGTTCCGACTTTAAAACGACCCCGAATCCATGGTGTATAATTTACTTACGGATTCGACCAAAATTTGATTTATAGTAGAGTAACTATACAAGGACCAATTTTACTCTTAGCGTTTTGTCTTCTACTACTCAAAACCCATACTAAAAGAACGAATGTATAATCCACCTATCTTATCTTATCTTATCTTATCTTATCTTGTTGTATGGGCTGGCAAGCCAACAACACTTCGGCCCAGTGGGATCTTTTGTGTTAGCCCCAATACTTTTTGTTTTCTTCACCCTTCAAATACATGGTCAATGAAGGAGGCAACACCATTGAGGGGAAGAAACCTAAGATCTCCCGGTTTCGGGTATCCATCTCCAAGGAGGCACATGCGTTTTACCGCCAGGACATCACAGTCACAAAGAGCATGCTCCATAGTCTCTTCATCCTCTCCGCATGCTCTGCAGCTGGGATCCAGGTAATCCACCTAAAGAAAGAAGTCATTGTATCCGTACTTATTGCAATGTGAGGTTATACAGTTTTAATTTGTTAGGTTTCTTTTTATTTTAATATTTTTAATTATGGGTCATTGACATTTCATTAGTCTTGTTATAAGGTTACACCGTCAAAATTGTCCGTGTAAAATTTAGTCTCAGCTTATTCATAGATTAGGGTTAGTAAAACGCAAAATCAGTTTACTCGAGAGTAACCGGCGACTTAATCTAAGAATAAAATTTACTCGCGTTTGGTCGAATCGGGCCTTAGTTGAATTTTGAGCACCCCCAACGTCGCGTGTCTTTTATCATTAGGAATTTAAAAAATGATTAATTAACCAAGTATTAATTTTAATAATCTAGAAAGGTATCGAAATTGCAACTTAAAACTTAGGAGAAATATATCTAAGCAATTTTACACTTTTTCCACCCATGACCTATATTGAGACTTGCACACTAGTCCAGTCATTTTACGGTTTGATCCGGGACTAATTAGTAATTGACATTTTTTTCAGTATAGTATTTAAGAGCCTATTTGAGCTTAGAAATGTACCAAAACTACGCTGTTTCAAAGAAATTGTTCTAACATGTGTATTAAAGTTTATAATAAAATACCTGATAGATTTAAGGTGCCACCCATGAAACTAATGTTAAACAAACTATACGCATGGCTTTCACAACATAATTTTTATAATGTTTCAGAATTTTTAAATAATAACTTTCAATAAATATTTGCATGCTATTGTATTTTAGCTGAATAAATAATACTATCCTAGACCCTAAGATTAATTTTATGTACCTATTCATAGCAAATAAATTATTTCATTTCATTTCATTTAATGTTACTATTTTATGGATCTTTCGAATAAACAATTAATTCTTTCATTTTATTTCAAAATTTAATAAAAATCCCGTCAGCATCAGTTCCAAATAAAAAATTTTGCTATTAAATCGTTATAAAAAACCGTGATGGTAATTTCTTTGCACATATTTAACGCCCATTACCATTATACATACTTCAAACATGTTGTAAATATTTTTGTCTACTTAGAAGGTTTTGAAAAATACATTCGTATTTTCTAATAAAAATCTCATTTTTTTAAATTCCAATGCCCATTTTATTGCTCAAAAATAATGTATATTGTTAAATCTAAGTCAAATGAGTGCATTGGTATTAATAGTATTAATTTAAAAGCCTTCTGGGACTCACAATTTTGATTTCTCTGTCGCGTAGCGATTTTTTTAAATATGTTTTCAGATTGTCTTTTTGTCACTAAATGGTGCCGGTTACAGTTTTAAAGTCCAATTAATAATTACTTCGAACCTCTACTAACAAAACTCCGTAAAATGACTGGGCTACACTGTCACAAAGTATGAATTTCAGACAACATTTTCAGTTGCTTGTTTTTATAAAATCGCCTAATGTCACGTGATTTTGGTTCAGACCCCTTCCCTCTCTACGCTAAATAAATCTCAACTGAACCATGATTGGACCGCGTGCGAACCAAAACTTTTAACACATTCGGTATTGCGCTATTCATTTGACAGCCGTTAGAGCCGTTTAGACAGATCGCTCTGACGTTAAAGGCTGTCCGACACATAGTAAATAAATCAAGTTTAGCGCGATGCGGAATTCAGCACAGTTGAATTTTAATTGGATTGCAATGTGATTAGAACTGAAATTGGATTAGGATTGGAGATGGATGTTTTAAATTAGCGCAATTTCGCTCTCCTGGATGACAATTGACAACCTATAATAGAGAGGATGTACGACCCGATTGTTAGTCCACTACACGTTCCCAATGCGGATTGGTAGACTTCACATACACATCAGAATGTCTTCTTCAGCTTATGCAAGTTACCTCGCGATGTTGCATGATAATAATACTAATGTAGTGTTGATTGCAGATTCTCACGATCTCAGCAAGGACTCATCATATCAGACCGGAGTCTGAGTATGCACTCAGACTTGTTATCAGATCTGCTGACTCGATGGAGGCACGTTTTAGATCGAGATAGGAAGCATTTTTTATACTTACATAAATGTTTTGTATTAAACATTTGTTTACAAATCGAAAAAACAATTCGCGTTGGATTGCAAGTCTGTTTTAAAAGATGTGTGTTGTAAAGTTTCTGGCTGCATGTTCTCTACAAAGACCTTCAGACGCGTTCGTAGAGCCAAAAAAATTAAAGCATGTATCCAGGGGGGTATAGATGGGATTTATCCCCTGAAATCCGAACCTGCAACTATGGAGCAATTGCAGTTATAAGAATCACAATTCAGTCCTTCTCTTTATACCAACACCTGCCTTCTAGATGACTAGACATTAGTCTATTGAGAGAAGAACTGAATCGAGATTCTTATAAGTGCAATTGCTCCATAGTTGCAATTACCAGATAGTTGCAATTACAAGACTCCACCTTACCTATTTTATTTAGTAATTCTAACAGTATTTTAGTAGACTTTTTTCTATGTGTATGAAACTTTATATTTATTCGCCTTGTACGGCACTGTTCACAAACAACTATTTTTACGCCGGAATCATAACAAAAACGAGTAGTGGTGAAGCTCAGGTGAGCGGGAGACGGAAGGAGCGAGTCCCGGCCCCCTCTGCCTGCGTACCCTCAAATCGAATTCAACTATGGTACGCTCGTATCCCTCACACCGCGCAACCATAATGGACCCGCCGCGACCGCTGAGCTTCACCACTATTAGTTCTTATTACACTATGCCGGAACCACGCAATCACTTTACCTTGTTTTGTTATTAAAAATATGTGGATTTTTGAAATATTTTCAGTCTGTTTAGTAAACATCTGGTAAAATGATTAGGTTAACAAACGAATAATCGATTTCATCGTCAGTTATACTAATAACAGTGCTAGACCTAACACAATTATACTTCGCGTTTTGTATAAAATGATAAAGTCAATATTAGTGTTTGCTAATTTAATTACAGGTTAGTGATAAGTGATTTTCTGCTCTTTAAGTGATGCGGAGAGAAGACATTTCTTATTACGAGACGATTGCTAAAGAGGCCCTGTACCCGGACTTTCGATGTTCGATATATCGCCACTGTTTCGGTCCGCACTTCATTGTAATAGAGTTGACATGAACGAAAACATTCACTAAATTGCGAAGTTCCAATGTGCGGGTAGAGGCGCAGGGTGAAATCGATATCATTAGCATCCTGTTAAACTAAGAGTCTACTCATCAAACTGAACAACTTTTACTATGGGAGCAAACCAATCGAAACAAAAAAAAAATCAGCTGTTGCATATATTTGAGTCGAAAACTCGCTCGTCGAGATTGCAGTTTAGTTTAACAGCAGATTTTTTATTTGCTCCGATCGTTTTAAATAGTAAAAGTTGTTCAGTTTGATGGGTAGACTCTTAGTTTAAAAGGATGCTAATGATATCAATTTCACCCTGTGTATGGCTGCGGTAGGAGAGGAGGGCCAAAGAAAAGATGGATGGATTGTGTGAAGGATGATATGTGTAAGAGAGGAGTGAGTGTTGAAACGACGGCTAAGAGAGATGAATGGAAGAACATGACATATTGCACAAGACCACAAATAATGGGAAATGGGCAAGAGAATTATTATGTTGATCTTTAAGTGCAGTATTGGTATGAAGCTTGCTTGCGAAGTGCGTCGCGGGTTTGAGTTCCACTAGGGGCAAGTGTTTGTGTAGGTAATTAATAAGATACGCTATAAAATTGTACTTACGTTTATAAAGATACGCCAAAGTTGTTGCTGGTTTCTGACCCCCCGGGAAAGTAAAACATATTGAAAGTTGTTCATTTTGATGGTCTGAAGCTGCGGGGGGGGGCAGCGGGGGTCCGTTAAGTATTTCTATTGTGTTTTGTAACACCCTGTATGGCCGTAAAATAAAAATATATCCTACGAGCGTTAACCCGTGACTTTGTCCGCACAAATTATATACCAGATTTTAAGTCAGATCATTGCTATCAAACAAAAAAAGTTTCATCAAAATCGGTTCAGTAGTTTTTGCGTGATACTCGTTCAAACAAACAAACAAACACACAAACAAACAGACAGACAAAAAATCCAAAAATTGGTGAAATGGAATCAAGGACACCTAAAAACCATATCGTAACTTTTTTTTTGTTAATATCTTCAATGTACAGACAAACTTCCTGTTACAGTTTTATAATAGTATAGATAGATAGGTACTTAAACTTAAATATGTTACAAATAGGGAGGTGAATCAGACCATCAAACTGAACAACTTTTACACTGGGAGCAAAATTGAAATCGCGAAAGAAAACATATCAACTAAAATGTGTAACGCATTCAAACTGAACAACTTTCACTATGGAGCAAACATCGGAATCTCGAACAAAAAACAGCTGTTCCAAAGAAAACATCAACCGGGCAACTCAATCCAAACGTATGGAACAGCTGATTTTGTCCCCGATTTCCAAGTTGGCTCCATAATGAAAGTTGTTCAGTTTAATGGTCTCAGGACTAATTTCTCTGTGTTTTCAACCAACCTCTAAAATATGAAACGCATTTAATTTTACATCATCATGAAGACCTTTATTGTCAAGCCTTATTGCTCTTATTTTCAGCAACCACAGTGCGAGGTCGACAAAGAAACATGTCATGTGGCATTGACGGTACTTCAATGACATTTGTGTATGAAGGAATTTCAAGGATTGAATACTACCCCTGGCTTGGTATACTTTATTACCCAGTTGGTAAGTACCGTTGATATCTGCCAAAGAACAGACAACAAGGTGTCAGAGTTCTAGCTCACCCCGCGGACACTGCCTACAAAGGACAGAAAAAGACAAGACGACGTCAGCACATGAAAAACTGAGCCTAGGGCATGCTATGTTATCTTAGTACAAACTAAGTGGAAAGCTGATTTTCCACAGATAGCTTCCGCCATCTATCGGTTATGTTTCGAAGCACTATGTGTTGAAGTAGAGTTCATATTGGAGTAACAGCGCACTACACCTCACGCGCTGCGCTGTAGTAGTGAGAGATTTCGCCGATATCAATCACTGTCTTGTTGGTCTAGCGGTCTAGACAACCGGCTTACGATCCGGGTAGCTAAGGTTTCGATCCTCGTGTCGGCCGATAGTCTTTTTCAATTTATTTCATAATGTGGCGCCCCCTAGTGCTAATAAGCGGCAACGCAATTAGGACGTCCTAAAATTCAAGGCGAGTTACCTATCTATATCCAATATACATATTAATCTATGGCCTAGGGATTCAAGTACTATGGTTTCATACGTTACAATTTATAACAGGTAATTTGGCGCGCGTGACGAGATTTTATAGTTCCTAACAATTTATAAGATTAATAATTTTCGAAAATATTGTTTAGTTAACCTACCTTATGTTATTCGGAAAACAGAGGACACTGCCTCCACTATTTAATAATGAATTTTCGGTCGTTCGCTTAAATAAACAAATATTTCACCTCAATGAAATATGAAAAGAGATGAAAGGATTTGAGAAATGGATGCAATATTAATCAACTCAGTTCATCGAGTACTTTTCATTGAAATAAATGAAATGATATATTGTGATTAAATGCACTATAATGTTTCAGTTTTAAATAAAACCTTTCTCGTAAATGTAAAGTCCAACTAAATAAGCTGAAACTATTTTAAGAGGCTATGTAAAAAAAATATGATTCTTCAAAGCGTCATATATCATGAAGTACTAACAGTAGGAGTATGATTAGCGGATAAGTGTAAATTGAACATAATAATTGAAGTTTTGATTCGAGCGAAAACACGATTAAGACACATTTTCTCGATAGTGAATTTCTTCTCCCTCGTATGCAGGTTTCCTCACGACGTTTTCCTTCAACTGAGAGCAGTAGGTATTACGTTCAAAAGTTAGAAACTGAATAAAAACAAATAAAAGCAAATAACTCGACTGCGAAGTTGTGTTCATAGAACCAAATTATTGTTGCTGTTGAAAACATCTTTAGCGTCTACAAAATACACTCGATTTAGTGGTTGAAGAACAGCAAACACAGTTTGTTTTCGTTGAAATCTTTGATTAGTGTAGAATTACAAAGCCATTATCGTGGGTATTAGCTGATTAAAAGTTTTATTTTTCTTTACTTTGGTATTCACTTCGCAGGGAAGTCGGATGTTTGCATTTTCCACTTTGTTTTCTTATGTTTGCGCTTCCGGTACCGTTTTGTCAAGCGCCTACATACATAATCTAACGACCGTAATCTCTTTCGGGTGTTCAGAAACATAGATACAACAACGCATGTAGTTGTAGAAATGCGTTAAATTTTAAATTTCAGCACATTTTGGTTATCGTTGGCAGTTTTTTGTTCTTTTTGATAGATTTTGGTTGCGTTCGGTTTTTTTTAGTCGATTTTGGAAATTTTTGGTTCTTTTGGTGGTTTTTGGTAATTTCTGGTAGATTTTGGTTGCAAAACTAACAAAAGCAAAAGAACTAGAGAGGAATTTGCGCTACGGCTACTTCGCGCTGCGGGTACCGTTTTGTCAAGCGCTTACATACATAAACTAACGACCGTAATCACTTTCGGGTGTTCAGAAACATAGATACAACAACGCAATTTAAGTTTCATGATGGAATGACGTGTCAAGTAGTGAGAGGTGGCTAGGCTTTCGAACCACGGAGGAAGCAAGAAGTGGAGGTGTCGCAAGGCAATTAGGCATGTCGTCAGTATATTAGGTCATGGTGGGCGTGGCCTATGAGTGTCACTGCGTCGCGGACCGCCATTCTTTTTGCTGAGAGGGGTTTTGTTAATAAAATACACTTAAAACGATGAAGTTCGCTGTTCCTGGATTCGGTTTTAGGGGCCTCCGCCGCAATAGGGTATTTGACAGCATGTAAAATACAGGATTTATTGATGGCATCCGCGGAATTTTGGAAACCAACTATTATTTAGTCAGTAAAAAAAAATACTGGATATTTTAAGAGAAAATCGACAGTGAATTTTTTTTGTCTACTTTATTCACGTGATCATAAACGACTGTGACTGGCCGAACGGTTGATGACGTCAACTGCATGTAGACAGTTGTGTGTAGAGTATGAGTGGCACATTCAGGTGACGTCACGATGACGTCGCCTGCTTGTAGACACGTATATTTTCAAGAAAAGCTTTTTCGCGGGATATTTAAATAATATTTGTTAGTTTCGTTGTTTTTCTTGCATTATATATAATGGAACGTAAAATATACATTTTCTATAGAGTCCTTAGACATCAGTGATTAACATGGAACAGTTTTTAAAAACCTGTCAAATACCCTATTTTCTCCATTGGATGAAGCTACTAAGCCTAAGATATATTATTTACAGGTCGTAAGCGATTCACTACACCAGTGGTACTGGTCACGCGACAAACTGTGATCGCAACTGCTACGGAGATCGACAGCTTGCCTAAGGATCAGTTCAGGTAAATAATAAATAAAGGAGTGCTCAAACCCGCACAACCAAAGCGACTGCGAAGCGGGAGCGTCTATCGCGCGGTGGTCGCTGCCCATGTAATCTTATGGCGTCCCACCAAGTCGCCCAAACGACGCGACCACGACGCGGGAAGGCAGCGTCAGCGGAACTGGATGCGCGTCTGGTGGCCAGACGTGTATGATGTTACGCTCTCGACAAAAATAAAATAAAAATTTAAAATTTCAGTACATTTTGGTTATTTTTGGCAGTTTTTGGTTCTTTTTGATAGATTTGGACAGTTTCTGGTAGTTTTTCCTAGATTTTGGTTCTTTTAAGTAGATTTTGGAATTTTTTGGTTTTTTTAGGGAAGTCGGATGTTTGCATTTTCCACTTTGTTTTCTTATGTTTGCGCTTCCGGTACCGTTTTGTCAAGCGCCTACATACATAATCTAACGACCGTAATCTCTTTCGGGTGTTCAGAAACATAGATACAACAACGCATGTAGTTGTAGAAATGCGTTAAATTTTAAATTTCAGCACATTTTGGTTATCGTTGGCAGTTTTTTGTTCTTTTTGATAGATTTTGGTTGCTTTCGGTTTTTTTTAGTCGATTTTGGAAATTTTTGGTTCTTTTGGTGGTTTTTGGTAATTTCTGGTAGATTTTGGTTGCAAAACTAACAAAAGCAAAAGAACTAGAGAGGAATTTGCGCTACGGCTACTTCGCGCTGCGGGTACCGTTTTGTCAAGCGCTTACATACATAAACTAACGACCGTAATCACTTTCGGGTGTTCAGAAACATAGATACAACAACGCAATTTAAGTTTCATGATGGAATGACGTGTCAAGTAGTGAGAGGTGGCTAGGCTTTCGAACCACGGAGGAAGCAAGAAGTGGAGGTGTCGCAAGGCAATTAGGCATGTCGTCAGTATATTAGGTCATGGTGGGCGTGGCCTATGAGTGTCACTGCGTCGCGGACCGCCATTCTTTTTGCTGAGAGGGGTTTTGTTAATAAAATACACTTAAAACGATGAAGTTCGCTGTTCCTGGATTCGGTTTTAGGGGCCTCCGCCGCAATAGGGTATTTGACAGCATGTAAAATACAGGATTTATTGATGGCATCCGCGGAATTTTGGAAACCAACTATTATTTAGTCAGTAAAAAAAAATACTGGATATTTTAAGAGAAAATCGACAGTGAATTTTTTTTGTCTACTTTATTCACGTGATCATAAACGACTGTGACTGGCCGAACGGTTGATGACGTCAACTGCATGTAGACAGTTGTGTGTAGAGTATGAGTGGCACATTCAGGTGACGTCACGATGACGTCGCCTGCTTGTAGACACGTATATTTTCAAGAAAAGCTTTTTCGCGGGATATTTAAATAATATTTGTTAGTTTCGTTGTTTTTCTTGCATTATATATAATGGAACGTAAAATATACATTTTCTATAGAGTCCTTAGACATCAGTGATTAACATGGAACAGTTTTTAAAAACCTGTCAAATACCCTATTTTCTCCATTGGATGAAGCTGCTAAGCCTAGATATATTATTTACAGGTCGTAAGCGATTCACTACACCAGTGGTACTGGTCACGCGACAAACTGTGATCGCAACTGCTACGGAGATCGACAGCTTGCCTAAGGATCAGTTCAGGTAAATAATAAATAAAGGAGTGCTCAAACCCGCACGACCAAAGCGACTGCGAAGCGGGAGCGTCTACCGCGCGGTTGTCACTGCCCATGTAATCTTATGGCGTCCCACCAAGTCGCCCAAACGACGCGACCACGACGCGGGAAGGCAGCGTCAGCGGAACTGGACGCGCGTCTAGTGGCCAGACGGGTATGATGTTACGCTCTCGACAAAAATAAAATAAAAATTTAAAATGTCAGTACATTTTGGTTATTTTTGGCAGTTTTTGGTTCTTTTTGATAGATTTGGACAGTTTCTGGTAGTTTTTCCTAGATTTTGGTTCTTTTAAGTAGATTTTGGAATTTTTTGGTTTTTTTGGTAATTTCTGGTAAATTTTGGTAGCAAAAACAACAAAAACTAAAAATCTACCAAAAACTAAAAAAAACTAACAAAAGCAAAAGAACTAGGTAGGTTCTAGAAAGTTCCGAAAAGTAATAAAAACTACCAAAGAGTACCAAAGTACTCTAGATATTCAATTTAGTTAGACACTAATGTTAAAACGAAAATAACATTACCAGAACAATAGTTAAAGAAGTGTTGCTTCAATGACTATTCATCAGTATATTTCATTCATTCATTCATTAATTCATTCAACAAATGAAGTTCGCTTCCCGCGTCGCAGTCGCGCCGGTTTGAGTTTCGCGTCGTAGACGCTCCTGCTTCGCGTCCCGCTTCCCGTGTCGCAATCGCCCGGGTATGAGCACTGCTTAAGAGATGAGCTAATTAAATCAACCAACATGCGAATCCTACCCATAACTTATGGTACTCAAGCGTGGTCACTTACTGAGGCCCAAAAGTCCAAGCTCAATGTTAGGAGAAGAGCGATGGAGCTATTGATTCGGCAAGTAAACCCAAGAAAGGAATCATTGGGGGTCATGGTTTTTAGGGTTCCGTACCCAAAGAGTGAAAACGGGACCCTATTACAAAGCCTACATTGTCCGTACCTATTTTTAGGGCTCTAACTTTTGAACCGTAATAGCTAGACGGTTGAAATCCACAGAATAATATATACGGCGGATTTGTTAGCAAATAACAAAAATTTCAAGAAGTTCAAAATTAGGGGGATACAAGAAACTAGATTTTATCAACGTTTTTTCTTCTCGCTCTGTTGTTAAAACGGTAATACATACAAGCGTCAAACTTTGTGTGATTATAGAGCAAACCCGACAGTATAACAACAAATAATAAAAACCGGCCAAGTGTGAGTCGGTCTCGAGCTAAAAGCCCCGTAGAAAAAAAATGTCTTTTGTATGTTAATATGTTGTGTGGTGGTGTGGTACGGAACCCTCGGTGCGCGAGTAGCCCGACTCGCACTTGACCGGTTTTTATGTAAAATGTCCCTTTAGCCGACGAATGAGCCCATGCTCGTGAGATAAGCTAGATCCCATGTTTTATCAACTATATGAATTGTTATAATAATAATAACGTGTATTGAAAGAGCTTAATGTGACTGTGGAAGAGGCAAAAGAGGACTCAGGATCGGAGCCGATGGCGATCAATTGCCTCTGCCTACCCCAATGGGACACAGGCGTGAGGATATATAAGGTCTAACAAAATTAGGTGAAACTATTTTAAGGGGATGATCAGACCATCAAACTGAACAACTTTCTCTATGGGACCGATATCGAAATCGCGAACAAAAATCAGCTGTTTCATACAAACCTACTCGACCTAAATGTATAGGACAGCAGATTTTTTTTTCGCGATTTCGATATTGGTCCCATAGAGAAAGTTGTTCAGTTTGATGGTCTGATCATCCCCTTAAAATAGTTTCACCTAATTTTGTTAGACCTTATATATGTATGAATGTCGCTAAATCAAAACCTGAAGATTTTGATTTGAATTTGTTTCCCACAACCACCTGGTAACTCGAAAACAAACTTGACCAAACATACACCACGTTTCCGCATACACGACAATCATTAATCATGTATGCAGTTGCATCAACTTAATCGTTCGGTGTATTACAGGGCACGATCGAGGGTAATCCTTGGGCACAACTGCAGCGGCCCTCCCATTCGAGTGAGGGACTATACTTACCATCCCGAGTTCAGGCGAAACTCTTACACTGCGCTCGCGTTGATTCAGCTGGACGTTGATGAAGTTAGACAAGGTCAGGGCATTCTTTTGTATACTGCTTTGTAACCGACTTCAAAAAAGGAGGAGGTTTTTAATTCGTCTTTATGTTCCTTTTTTTACGCCTTAATTTCTCATTTATTGACCAATATAGGTAGATGGTTCTTGTTTCATGGTGATTTTTTTATTTAAGTACGAGCGCTAACCCGCGACTTTGTCCGCGCAAATTATATACCAGATTTTAAGTCAGATAATAAGCTATCAAACAAAAAAAGTTTCATCAAAATCGGTTCAGTAGTTTTTGCGTGATTCTCGTTCAAACAAACAAACACCCAAACAAACACACAAACAAACAAACAGACAGACAAAAAATCGAAAAATTGGTGAAATGGAATCAGGGACACCTAAAAACCATATCTTAACTTTTTTTTGTTAATATCTTCAATGTACAGACAAACTTTCTGCTACAGTTTTATAATAGCCTAGATTTGCTTCGTATCGATATACTCCTTACGTGTATAAATAAGTAACGCTCACACGCACATACATTGTAATGATACCACGTAAGCTCTAACAGGCATTTCGTTGTGGAAACCATACAACAACCTCACAAACATTAACATCCATGATCAAACCGGGATTCGAACCCAGGACCCTGGTTTGGCAGTCCGGCGTGGTTACCGTAAGACCAACAGGGTCCAACTGATATCTGAGTCGAACTAATATTATTACGACCACTGAAAATTGTAAAATAATTTATTAAACTAATAATTTTAATCGACTTCAAAACTAAAAGAAGGAAAAAATTATATTGTCGCCAATGATTCTTACTTTCGCATTCGCAGAACATTAATTTTTCTTATTGAAGTCGGTGTTAAGCCAACCCCAAAATCTTACGCCAAGCCCAGTTACGAATCGTACCGACTTGACACCGACTCCGATACAAGATGTAGACTTAAATGCGTTACATACTTATTTTACAGTATGGGACCAACACTGCAATAAAATTGAAGAAAAAAAACATTTGTTCCACAGACAATGTCAACCGCTACACTCTTCCCAAATATATGGAACCGCAGATTATTTTGCCAATTTCGAAGTTTGCTCCATAGTGAAGGTTATTTAGTTTGATGGTTTTTTTTTCCGCATTTCTCTTTTGGTACCGCAGTGAAAGTTGTTCGTTTTGATGGTCTGAAACATCCCCTTATTTATGTAATGCATCTAAGTTTACATCCTGTAGACATACCCTCGGGATCGTATTCCCAATTACAGTGATCAAAAACTTTCTCGTAACAAAAATTTTTGCTATTATCAATGTTAACATACACAACACAGATTTGCGGCCGATTTGTCCACCTCCTTCATACTTCATCAATCCTCAGATCTACGCAATGGCTGTATCTTCAGGTATGTTATTTAGCTATTATATACTTGTATAATATGCCTATTTACTCAGGATTGGAGAAAAGAAAGGAGCGGAGTTGAGGCAAGGCAGTGAGTTCAGTCGCCATTCGATGAGGTCATGACGTCACAGTGGGCGTGGCCTATGCTGCTCAGTTCGAATCGGACCGCCATTGTTTTCGTACGTCATTATTGTGTTTTCTGAGTGGTGTTTTGTCAATAAAAAACATCTAAAACGATGAAGTGCGCTGTTCCTGGATGTAAAAATTGTTCAGGATCACAGACAAAGCTTGCAGATGGCATAACTTTTATAAACATTACTTTTTAACACGCTTATATTAGCTTCACCTGTATGTAACTAAGTAAGTATGTAAGAAAATCGAGGAAGTCAATTTTAACATAACTACTTCTAATTATAATATTAGAAGAATATTAGAATAGAATAGAATAGAATAGAATAGAATAGAATAGAATAGAATAGAATAGAATAGAATAGAATAGAATAGAATAGAATAGAATAGAATAGAATAGAATAGAATAGAATAGAATAGAATAGAATAGAATAGAATAGAATAGAATAGAATAGAATAGAATAGAATAGAATAGAATAGAATAGAATAGAATAGAATAGAATAGAATAGAATAGAATAGAATAGAATAGAATAGAATAGAACAGAACAGAACAGAACAGAACAGAACAGAACAGAACAGAACAGAACAGAACAGAACAGAACAGAACAGAACAGAACAGAACAGAACAGAACAGAACAGAACAGAACAGAACAGAACAGAACAGAACAGAACAGAACAGAACAGAACAGAACAGAACAGAACAGAACAGAACAGAACAGAACAGAACAGAACAGAACAGAACAGAACAGAACAGAACAGAACAGAACAGAACAGAACAGAACAGAACAGAACAGAACAGAACAGAACAGAACAGAACAGAACAGAACAGAACAGAACAGAACAGAACAGAACAGAACAGAACAGAACAGAACAGAACAGAACAGAACAGAACAGAACAGAACAGAACAGAACAGAACAGAACAGAACAGAACAGAACAGAACAGAACAGAACAGAACAGAACAGAACAGAACAGAACAGAACAGAACAGAACAGAACAGAACAGAACAGAACAGAACAGAACAGAACAGAACAGAACAGAACAGAACAGAACAGAACAGAACAGAACAGAACAGAACAGAACAGAACAGAACAGAACAGAACAGAACAGAACAGAACAGAACAGAACAGAACAGAACAGAACAGAACAGAACAGAACAGAACAGAACAGAACAGAACAGAACAGAACAGAACAGAACAGAACAGAACAGAACAGAACAGAACAGAACAGAACAGAACAGAACAGAACAGAACAGAACAGAACAGAACAGAACAGAACAGAACAGAACAGAACAGAACAGAACAGAACAGAACAGAACAGAACAGAACAGAACAGAACAGAACAGAACAGAACAGAACAGAACAGAACAGAACAGAACAGAACAGAACAGAACAGAACAGAACAGAACAGAACAGAACAGAACAGAACAGAACAGAACAGAACAGAACAGAACAGAACAGAACAGAACAGAACAGAACAGAACAGAACAGAACAGAACAGAACAGAACAGAACAGAACAGAACAGAACAGAACAGAACAGAACAGAACAGAACAGAACAGAACAGAACAGAACAGAACAGAATAGAATAGAATAGAATAGAAGAATATTTATCTTACCTTATCTTTTTACTGTTGTAGTTTTATTTACAAGATTACTTACAAGTTTTTACTATTTCTTGTTTACAGACTGTAAAAAATCACAAATACAAATATATGAAATGAACTATGTAGATCCTAAAGAATGCAGAACGTTCTACAGAAGATCGGGGGTGAGTAAAAGAAAATATTTTCATAGAACATACCATCTATTTTGGGGTTCTGTACCCAAAGGTTGCCAACTCTAAACCTATTACGAAGCCTACTCTGTCTGTCCATTCGTCTAACCCTAAAGAGTTGTGTATCTTTTGAACCGTAATAGCTAAGAGGAAGGATCTCTTAGCGTAATAGTTAGCGAGTTGAAATTTTCACAGATTACGGAAAGAATAATTAAAAAAAAAAAGTAAAAAATAAATCCCATACAAGAAACGTACAAACGTACGTTTTCAAGGTTTATTTTTGCTCTATCATACAAAAGGTAAAAAATACAAGCGTCCAACTTGGTGTGATTATAGCTTTTTTCACCTTTAGGGTGCCTGTCCAATGACGCGGTGATAGGCAGCGAAGCTGAGAAACGGAGTTTTATTAACCAATGACATTGCATGAAAAATCAGAGCTGCAATCTTATTAGTATTTATTGGTTATTAGTATTTATTAGTTATTGGTTAGTATAACGGAGTTATACTAACCAATTTTCAGCTCCACCGCCTATCTCCGCATTAATGGACAGGCACCCTTAAACTGGCAAGATGCCGGAGAATTTTCTTTTTATTGTACCACGCGGAACCCTTGATGCGCAAGTCCGACTGGCACTTGGCACTTTTTTTATTACTAAACATGAAAGAGTATATTCAACTTTCTGCCGAATCATGTACCATTCAATATACTACCCTAAATATTTTAAAGCTTTCCTAAAGTAGCTAAAACCTCTACACGACACGTAGTCACGTTTCTAATTCCAAGTCTCTTCCAGTTGGATATAAACAGTATATGGCCGGCGCACACAGCTTGCGCACGAGCTAAAACAGGCGGCAAGTGTGTTTGGAGGAGTGGTACGGTGCTGGCAGTGCGTCAGGGAATCAGGTGGCGACTGGTATGGATTGATTGTGTTTCTATCTTGATAACTCTTGTGACTCCCGTCTAAATTTGGGGTGATATCCCGCGGTGCGTCTGGAAGTCCGATAGTAGAAAGGGGAAGATGGGATGAGCTCATGTAGCTCTTGGTCACACTCAATACTATGGAGATTATGCATCTTTCTACTGCTGATATGAACGTGTGACTTTTAACAAAACATACCTACATATCTCTCTTTCCATGCGTGTCGGAACGTAAGGTCGATTAAGGTATCTCTTACAGAATTTGTTCTTGTCCCCTAAAACACTGCTTTCTGCTAGCCCCAGGTCACAAATAGACCGTCATTTGAACCAGAGTCGGCAACAGCAAAGAAGATTTCGACGTGACGACAAGTGGCACTTCCTATAATTATTTTAATACGGTGGTCTTCACAGGCTAAGTCGTGATTTTAACGTTCTTGCAAAGAAAGCAGCGCCCACATTTTTTCCAAAATCAAACTGTTATTAACGTTGTAAGTAACGGCATGGGCGATATAGATAGATAGATAGATCAACAATTTATTTGCATAAGTAACACACACATAATAGGCCACCGCCTAAGGCCTTGCAGTCCAAGGGGCCTCGCTTCTCGAAGTTTATGCCGGTTTCTATGACTCATGACACATGAGACATATTTACCTTGGACCATTAGAAGTCGTACAAATCCTGATACATCCATGCTCCACCACACCACCACCATGCTCCACATGTCAAGCAATGGAGACATCGTCCCATCCTTTAGATCGTCGGAGATTTCATATTAAGTTTGACACAACGCATACTGAATTGACAGCTCGCCGATGTTAGAACCGATGTTTGCGCTTAGAGAATTGCACTCCAGAACTGCAGTGGAACCAACAGTTCGTAAGGGTGACTGCGAGCAAAGATCGTAAAACGATAAATCCCACCGACAAGCCAACATCAGGCAATACTAACCTACCAGATTTGTTTTTAAAAATCAAGTTTAGGAACTTTTCCTGGTGTTGCTGTGCCAATTTAGACCTCACCGTCTCGGTGGAAGGTGAATGGGACGACAATATATTCCTCCCTCCTTTTCTTGTCAGTGCAAACACGTTTGTATAAAATAAAGTGTACAGGATGTGGATGCTGTGTTGAACTGTTGATGTATTTTCGGTCCAATTTGACCCACAAGAATGATTTTATAAAGAGCTAATTCATATACTTTTCCTTCCAGTTAGGATTTGGTGTGCTCGGTCCAGGGTGCGAAGATCCGGCCAGGTTTGTGGACTACGGCTTTTACCAGAACTGGGTGAAGACTTCCATCTCCAGGATCGGAAGAACTGCCATCACTAGAGTTGCCGATGACTATGTTATATTGAGAAGATGTTAGTTTGGTTGTAATTATTGCGTAACTCCTTCAGACATCATCAAGCACGTCTGGCGTGATTTCTCTTTTTGCGCGCGACTCGGCTTCATTCTACTTCGACTTGTCGCGGCAAGCGCGGCTTTCGCTCTTGGAAAAGCGCGGGAACAGGTTATTTTCTATGGAGCAAAGGCGCGTCGCGCGCGTGTAGAGAAATCATTCTAGACGTGCTGTACATCCGTTTTAATCCACGGTCTTTAATATTATAATTTTATTCTCTAGCCTTATCTAAAATGCAGAGATTCGGCAAGTGCGACAAGGAGGAGAAGCGAGTGGAGCTATATTCTGACAGCACTAACGTTACTGGATCACACCTGGCATATAAGCGCATGCGACTAAATGTATGTTCTTAATCTTTATCTTATACATTGTTACACGATTACCTGTCACGCTGAACCATTTGGGCGGTTTGGGCCTCAGATCAGAGACAATATAGGGTCCTTCTTAATATGCTGACACTTTTTTAAGGGGATGATCAGACCGTCAAACTGAACCACTTTCTCTATGGCACCAGCATCAAAATCCCGAAAAAAAATTAGCTCTGCCATACAAAACTGCAAACCTACTCGAGCCAAATGTATGGGACAGCTGATTTTTTTTTCGCGATTTCGATGTTGGTTCCATAGAGAAAGTTGTTCAGTTTGATGGTCTGATCATCCCCTTAAAAAAGTCTGCATATTAAGAAGGACCCTGTATACAGGGTGTTTGTAAGGAAAAGTATCGTCATATCAGCCAATAAACGTCCACTGCTGGACATAAGCCACCCAATTGCAATCAAAAAAATTGCGAATTCGCTATAGGTTTCTTTGGGAAAATTGTTCAGTATCATGGGTACAATGACCCCTTACAGTAATGCAACCCTAACACCCTGTTCAGTTTATAATTAAAGTCCTCATTAAAGCCTGACCGGAAAAATGAAAAACCTCGCCATGTTGCGGAAAATCTATGGAACAAATTTTTGTACTTGTAACACTGACATTAAAGGCTATAGTTGATTGTAGCGCCCCCAAACCAGGTTTTTTACTTTTCTGCCTAGCTAGCAAAGAGTAATATAAGTATATTCTAGCTAGCATGCCACCCCCGAGAAAACGACAAAAATCGAGATGTGCCTCCATCTTTATTATTTTACGTAGGCCAGAAAGAGCGCGCATGACGTTTTTCTCGTTTAAACGCTTTGTCGTGGGTGGCATGCTAGCCATGCAGCCTAGCTAGCATGCCACCCACGACAAAGCGTTTAAACGAGAAAAAGGTCGTGCGCGCTCTTTTTGGCGTACATAAAATAATAAAGATGGAGGCACATCTCGATTTTTGTCTTTTTCTCGGGGGTGGCATGCTAGCTAGAATATACTTATATTACTCTTTGCTAGCTAGGCAGAAAAGTAAAAAACCTGATTTGGGGGCGCTACAATCAACTATAGCCTTTAATGTCAGTGTACATAGAATAATAAAGATGGAGGCACATCTCGGTTTTGTCGTTTTCTCGGGGGTAGCATGCGAGGCCTACAGGTCAGGCTTCAGTAACAACATTTTTGTCAAAATCGGTCCAGTAGTTTTTGTGTGATGCTGGAACAAACAAACAAACATACAGACAAAAAAACCTTAACTTTATCATACTTCTGTTACAGTTCAATGTTTGTTGTTGGTTTATTTTTTTTTTTACTGTACCCGGCCTTTGACTATTTATCATATGGACTAGCCTTGTGGTAACATTTCCCCTCTGCCACGGTATAAAAACAATTGATCATGTGCATTTACACTCAATTTTATACCTTAACGAGACTGCCTATAATTGCGAAACAATAATTCCGAACTTAGAACGTCCCAGACCCAGTGAGTCCCAGTAATTTCATGATTTTTAACCTTCAAAATTAGAATCTAAAGTTATAGGGAATAAAATTCAAAGTGGCGGTTTTCATGTTACCTCACCTCCCGCAAAAAGTTTCAGAAATGTTTATTAGTAAAATTACACGCGTAACTTGTCCCTATATATATAAGTAGTCAATGTACCCGGCAAACAACTTGAAAAATGGGCGGGGGTGAGGGGTATGCGCACTTGCGCAGTAGCGCAAATTTTATTCTGCGCAGTCAGTCTGGCTCAAGATGTCGTCCATTATAAATTATACAGTGTGTTAGGGTAAACAGTTGCATTACTTTAAGGGGTGATTGTACCCATGATACTGAACAACTTTCCCTGAGAAACGTAAACGAAATTCGCAAAAAAAATGTTGGCTTTTTCATAGAAACTTTCGATCAGCTAATTGCATTTAGTAAGGAAAGGCCAACATTTTTTTTTTGCGAATTTCCTATAGGTTTCTCAGGGAAAGTTGTTCAGTATCATGGGTACAATCACATTGGGGTTAAAGTATTGCAATTGTTTACCCTAAAACCCTGTATAGTCGTCCTAACCTTGTTCGGCTATGGCGACTTCGACGGTAAAATTATATTACGATATGTAATTATTTTCAATAAGATTAATTAAATAAATAAAATATTAGGTACTTACTACACTACTAAATTCGAATAGACCCTAATATGACTCGCAAAATCGAACTTGGTTTTAAAAATTCGATCACATGAAGAGCCATAGCGTCTTTTTTTTCGGGCATAGGCTCACCACACATTCCCACCGCTGTAACTCCTGTAAGCCAGGATCAACAGCGGCGACCAGTGGTCTCGAATCTACCGATTTTTCGGTATTTCTACCGATATGGGGTCTCATCTACCGAAATACCGAATTGTAAACTTTTTTCCACGATTTCTGAGAATACAAGGAAATTCTCCCGAATTTTTTACCGATTTTCCGTTTCTTAACTGCAAACCCTGTTCGTTTCATTTATGTTTCACCGTAGATCTCCCCACGTTGAGAAAAGTCGTTTAATGTTCACAACTGTATGGATGAAATGATCATCAACTGAGATAACAACTCTTAAATAAGTAAGAACCGATTTCTTTATGTTGGTTTGTACTGCCAACTGCCTACTTTCTCTAACAACACATGTATTACAGATGTATTTTTTCGTTTTTTATTGGTGAAAAAAAGCAGAGTTCAGTAGTTTTTGCGCGATGCTAAAAAATATACAGACAGACAAAAAAACAAAAATTTGTGATTTGGAGATGTACATCTAACCACGTTCATGTTTGAAGAAAGAAATTTGATTGAATATTGTTTTTTAAATAACTACCGATTTTTGGTACAAATCTACCGATATTTGTGGGCAACTCTACCGATTTCACATTTTGACGTTCGAGACCACTGGCGGCGACCATTCACAACACAAGACAATGAAGTCCAGCGAGCCCGGGGGCTCGTGCAGTAGCATAAAGAAAATCTCTCACTCACATTTCTCCTTCCTCAGCTAACTCTGCTAGCTAACGTGGAATATTCCTGCGTCCAATTTAAAATAATCCAAGATGGTTCACCACGCGAATACAAGCCCTTCATTCGTCTCCGACGTTGGTGCGCCAGCACCCGCGCTATATGTTCCGGCTTCCAACTGATCGACTTCGAATTCTACGTTGAAATATTCTTTATAAATAAAGTGCAGTTTAAAATGAGAGCTTACGGGAAGGAAGCTGAAGTTATTGACTCGGACATGGCAATGGTTTATGCTAACGTGGCTAGGACGAGACCAAATCTGAATTTAAGCGAAGCTGACATACATAAACTTCGTGGTAGAAACAATTTTCATTGGGACTGAGGCATTTCCCAATGCTAGTGAAACGAAATACCAGTAGATGACAATCACTAGCCCAGTCATTTTACGGATTGAGCCGGGACTAATGAATAATTGTTTTTTTTTCGGTATAGTATTTAAGAGCCAATTTGAGCTTAGAAATGTACCAAAATTTAAAAAAATCACGTCAGCAACAGTACCAAATTTAAAATTTAGCTATTATCTCGTTATAAAAAACCCGATGGTAGTTTTTTTTTTGCACATATTCCAGGCATTACCATTTATACATACTTCAAACATGGTGTAAATATTTTTGTCTTCTTAGAAGGTTTTAAAAATACATTCGTATTTTCTAATAAAAATCTCATTCTTTAATTTATGTGCCTGTTTTATTGCTCAAAATTAATTTATATTCTTAAATTTAATTCAAATCACTCAGCATTGGTATTAATATTAAGCCTTCTGGGACTTACAAATTTGATTTCTATGTTGCGTAGCAATTTTTTTTTTAATATGTTATCAGATAGTCTTTTGTTACTAAATGGTGCCGCTTACAGTTTAAAAGTCCAATTAATAATTACTTCCCACCTCTCATGACAAAACTCCGTAAAATGACGGGGCTACACGGACCTTTCCAATTTCAAAAGTTTACAAAAACCTGTCACCTTTGATAATTTATTATATCAAGATAGACAAAAAGAATATAATACTTCCTAGGAGATAGACAGTCAAAGCTACGAATGCGTAGAAAAAAATTGCAGCCAGTAGTGGACTATAACCCCTATCGCTATGCAAGCACACATACATAATTTGTATGACGCCTCACGCACACCAACCTAAGAAAGTTGGCCCTTTTGTTTTATACGGTAGAAGCGTGAGGCTCAATATGTATAGACTAGATCTAGACATACTTTATCTAAGCCTGTCACGTTGACAGTAAAAAGCTTACAGTGTCACCAACTTATCTGTAGAATGAGCGATGGCGCCACTGGAGACTACAACTCAGTGTTGCCAGCCGGATCTGGTTAAAAGTAACCAGCCTAGCTAGCATGCCACCCACGACAAAGCGTTTAAACGAGAAAAACGTCATGCGCGCTCTTTCTGGCCTACGTTAAATAATAAAGATGGAGGCACATCTCTATTTTTGTCGTTTTCTTGGGGGTGGCATGCTAGCTAGGCAGAAATAGATAAAAAAGTAACCTTTTGGTGTGAAAAGTAACCTTTCATATTTTTTTCCAGTAATAAGGTGAAATTGATAGGAAATTGATAGACAGATGTTAGTTATATTAACAAAGAAATATAAATTATTTAGTAGCGTTTTCCATTTCAACTTGCATTTTTCATCCGACTGATTGATCGACAAAGTAAGTGAGAAGTTTTAGTCATTTGTGAGTATACATTAGTGCGAGCGAGAATAACATGTTTTTGGGAGTTGCACTCACTACGTTACGTTTTTCGTTATAAAACATTGCAAAAAATATGAATAAGCGTTCCGTTTCATTGAAAAGTAATAATTTTAAAATCGATTATATAAATTCCGAAAAATCAACTAAAAGTAACCTTTTGAATCGTGTAACCTAAAAGTAACCTGACGGAGCTAAAAATCACCTAAAAGGTTACAAAAGTAAACTTCTGGCAACACTGCTACAACACTGACATCGCCTGACAGCAACAAAATGACGTTTTCAAAATGGCATCAGTTGTTCCGCTTTTGGCCATTCTACAGATAAGTTGGTGGCACTGTAGACGATTTACTATGTAAGCGAAAAGTTTTTAATCTATGGTAAAAAGTGATGTTTGTCTATGGTTTGTATCCTTTGACTATTTATTATAAGGACTAGCCTTGTGGTAGCATTTCCCCTCTGCCACGGTATAAGATCAATTAATCATGTGCATTTACATTCAATTTTATACCTTATCACTAAACGAGACAGCCTATAATAGCGAAACAATAATTTCGAACTTAGAACGTTTGGGGTACACGCGAGATTACTTTTCATGATTTTTAACGTTCAAAATTAGAATCTAAAGTTATAGGAATAAAATCCAAAGTTGCGGATTTCATGTTACCTCGCCCCCCGCAAAAAGTGGCAGAAATGTTTGTTAGTAGAATTACACGCGTAACTAGTCCTCATCTAAGTAGTCAAAGTTTGTATCATATCTGACAGGTGGTGCGGCCAATGTATAAATTGTTCACTACCAATAAATACCCAATATTGTTTGTTATGCATTAAATGAACATTCATTGTACAAAAAGTAGATGAATTCAAAGTATTAATAGGTCTTTCATATTAAGGGGGCACCGAGCCTGTCGTGCTGTCCCCAAATGTATTTTTTTTATTTTTTAACAATTAAACAATATTTCCAAAAAACAAGAATGTCACATTGTAGTCATTGCTGATTTTCAATTTATCGGGTCACTGCGGATTTGTTTTTATAATATTTGTAGTTATTATCTTTAAAAGCGGCCACTTTTGGCGGTTTTAATGCTAATAGCTATAAACATAAACCATAATAATCCGTTATGTTTCGATAAATTGAAAGCCAATCAGGACTTCAATCTGACATTATTGTTTTTTAACCGACTTCAAAAAAGGAGGAGTTTACTTAATTTTTGGAAATGTTGTTTAATTGTTTACAAATAAAAATAATACGATTGAGGGCAACACAATAGGATCGGTGCCCTCTTTAGATCCGCCACATACATACGGAATTCCTATCCGGAATTCTAATCAGGAGTACGATTTCTATCCTTGCCTATCCATAATCGCGTTCGGAATGAGCGTTTTTCATTTCTTTTTTAAATTTTGTTCCTAAAATACTCGACAGATGGCATGTTTATCGCTCCATAAGACGTTCGCGAAATCCTGTCAAAATCATGTCAAGACTGTGCCTGCCTTTTTTAAGGGCCAAGGGATCGAGCCCATACAGCCATGTCAGACGTAAACAGTTTCATATTTTCGATTAAAATGATTCGTAAATAATGAAATATTCGATCAAAACATGCGTTAGCATCTTTTTGATCATCTTTTCCCACTTTATTATTTTTGTCATTTTGACCTCTATTCGCACAGACCGTAGCGTCATCTATCGAGCCGCTAGAAAACCAAAAGAAAAACGCTCATTGCCGAGGCAAAGATTTTTTTTAGTCTTCATCGTCTCGTATAGACCATAAAAAATCTTTGTGCGGAGGGATGTATCAAATCCTATACAAAATCACAATCCTGGGCTGCAATCGCGGTAAATATTTGGTGTTTTTACCGTTATGGGACTACGTACGAAACCTAACTTTTGACACATTTGGTATTGCGCTAATCGCGGTACAGCCGTTAGAGCCGTTTTGACAGATCGCTCAGACGTTATTGGCTGTCAGTTACATAGAGTTTAGCGCGATGCGGAATTCAGCACAGTTGAATAGTAATTGGATTGCAATGTGATTAGAACTGAAGTTGGATAAGAAAAGAACTTCGATGTTTTAACTTAACGCAATCGGGCACCAGTTACCTATATAGAGTTTAGCGCGATGCGGAATTGAGCACAGTTCAATAGTAATTGGATTGCAATGTGATTAGAACTGAAATTGGATAAGAATAGAACTTCGATGTTTTAACTTAGCACAATCGGACTCCAGATTCGGAATTCCGAATTGGAATTCTGTATGTGTGCGGCACGTCGACAACAATCATAATCTTTTCATCATAATCCATAGAGATAGGAAGTACTACGTACACAAAGCCCCATCCTTCCCGTAGGTACCTAGTCTGTTTTACTACTATATAAGGTCTAACAAAATTAGGTGAAACTATTTTAAGGGGATGATCAGACCATCAAACTGAACAACTTTCTCTATGGGACGGATATTGAAATCGCGAAAAAAAAATCTGCTGTTCCATACAAACCTACTCGACCTAAATGTATGGGACGGCAGATTTTTTTTTCGCGAATTCAATACTGGTCCCATAGAGAAAGTTGTTCAGTTTGATGGTCTGATCATCCCCTTAAAATAGTTTCACCTAATTTTGTTAGACCTTATATACAATGTTCTTAGTTTTACTTACCTTTTATTTTTATTTTTAAAATTGTATTTTGGTTTACCTATTAACTTCCTTTTTTAATCATTATAGTTTTTATGATTTTTTTAACAAAAAATTATAAATTAACTGTTTTGTAGTTTTATTTCATTCAAATACTTAATCAAATACTTTATTTACACCAAAAATGCCTCCGTGGTCTAATGGTTAAGAGCATTCGGCTCTCGACAAGGAGGTCGTAGGTTCGATTATGTCACTTTGTACGTTTTCCCCCAGTTGGTTAGGACATTACAAGCTGAATCACCTGATCGTCTGAAAAGAATGACGATTCCGTGCTTCGGATGGCACGTTAAGCCGTTGGTCCCAGCTACCATATCTGGTGGTAGTAGTCGTTACATTAAAAAAAAACGGCCAAGTGCGAGTCGGACGCGCGCACCGAGGGTTCCGTACTACCATAAAATATATTCGTGGTTTGTATTTACCAAACAAATTGTGTTTAATTATTGTTCTGATTAGAAAGGAACAAACCTAAAGTTGGAAACATCGACGTACAAAAGAACGTTGAACATTACCGACGACCGCCAAGGACACCAAGGACACGGAGGTCGTGGGTTCGATTCCCACGGAGAACACTTTGTGTAATGTCACTTTGTGCGTTTTTTCCCCAGTTGGTTAGGGTTATTTCAGGCTGAATCCACCTGATTGTCTGAAAAGAAAAATGATTCCGTACTTCGGATGGCACGTTAAGCCGTTGGTCCCGGCTACTATCTCTGGTGGTAGTAGTCGTTACATAACAACCACGTCAGAGGCCGTAAGGCGGTATGAAAAAACTCTGACACCAGGGCTCTGCCCACACGATAAGAAGAAGAAGGAGGATTGGTATAGTTTATCAGATCAGGCAGAATGATGCAGCGCTATCGCTTCTTCACTCTCTTTCTATTTGCCCGCGAACGAAAGAGGTAAAAGTCGTGATATAGCCTTATCACGCGTATAAAAGCGCGTATATCACGCTGCTATACTACGATGGCTGGGCTTGCATCCGAAGCACGAAATCATCTTTCTTTTCAATCAGGTAATTTAGCCTGCAATGCCCTAACCAACTGGGGAAAAACGCATAAAGTAATATTTCACTAGGGTGGCCCCCGTGGGAATCAAACCCACGACGACGATCCCACGATCAACAGGAGTGCAATTCTCTAAGCGTCACATCGCTGTCAAAAACATCGACGAGCTCGCATCCTTCAGATCGTTGGAGTTATTATATGATTTTGACACATGAAATTGAAAGGTAGCCGTTGTTTCAACGACGAATTTAAGGTTGTGACGAATTTTGCGCATAGAGAATTGCATTACTGATCACGCGTCGTGATTGAACGTGTGAAAGTGCGAGCAATTAAAGACAACTATTGCTCTACAGTGTAGAGTGTACACCATAGAGATCTATAGAGATGCCAACCAACGCGCTGAGTACAAAACCTAGTGTCGCATTACCACCAGTACCACGCGATAGAAAGTATTTTGTTAGATTGAATGTGCTCATTATCCATTGCGGTACCAGAACTCAACGTTCGAATAATCTTTAGTACTACGCAAGCATTGCACATAATATCTCGACTATAGATTAATAATATGTATATTGGATATAAATAGGTAACTATATAGATAGGAACCTTAGCGACTCGGATCGTAAGCCGGTTGTCTAGACCGCTAGACCAATAAGACAGTGATTGATATGGGCGAAATCTCTCACTAGTACAGCGCAGCGCGTGAGGTGTAGTGCGCTGTTACTCCGATATGAACCCTAGTTCAACACATAGTGCTTCGAAACATAACCGATAGATGGCGAAAGCTGTCTATAGAAAATCAGCGTTCCACTTAGTTGCTACTAAGATAACATAGCATGATCTCGACTGGCTTTCAGCCTCATAATATACTGAATCCTTACTGTCGCGAGCAATGTATTCTGTTTTTGCGCATATTGCTGCGACACTGGTCCCGCCCCCTTTTCACATCTCCTTTTAGTTTTTGTAATCTGTGGTGTACACTATGTACTAAAATCAGTTTCAAAGGCACGTATATTCACGTTCACAAAAGCTAATGCACAAAGGCTCTATTACAGTTCCAGTGTGTGCACAAATACTTTGTCAATCCCAAGGATTTCAGTGAACTAAACCTGTTTTTGCATTTATCTCTCATGTTTTTCATAATGCCACAACATTTTATTTTGACGAAATTGCTCAAACGAATACTGTTTTGAGTTTAGGTAATAAAATACGAGAAAGTTAAGTTAGAGTCGAGTTTGCACCTGAGTTCTATTCAATATCTACTTTACGAAGATGCATTTTGACAATTCGTGCTCCCGTGCTTCGAATAGTACATTCGCTATCAGATATATCGTAGCATACAAGGTGTTCAAATATTTCTTATCAGTGCTAATTATCAATAAATTATTTACGTTACCAATTATATCTAAACGTTTTATCATCTCAGCAGGAAAGGGGATGACCAGACCATCAAACTGAACAACTTTCACTCTGGGACTAACATAGAAATCGCGGAAAAAGTCAGCTGTACCCACACATTTACCGCGAGTAGGTTTGCAGTTTTGTATGCAACAGCTGTTTTTTCGCGATTTCGATGTTGGTGCCATAGAGAAAGTTGTCCAACTGCACGTTCTAAACATCCCCTTAAAAAAGTGTCAGCATATTTTAAGAAAGACCCATTTTTTTTATTGTTATTTATCAACGGATCGTATATCGAGAGAGGCTTGGTTCATTCGTCCAGCGGAACTCTATAAATGTGGGAAAAAATCAACAAACCAGCTTTCAAGCCTACGAGCCTTCAAACTACAAAGGACTGCTGGTTGTAACTACTCATCGGCTATTCCCATCTGTACCTTCCGCCTTAAATATTAGTCTTAAAATATTTTGCCGTCAACATTGTGACCTTTCGATAGAACAGTTTTTTTGGAAGCTATCGATTTCGTCCTAGTATATATATTAAGAGAAATAAATAATATATGTAAACGTTTAAGGCTAGGTCACACAGAGTGCAGCCGCAGAACGGGTGCAGACCGGCTGCAGGCCGGCAGTAGTTGTAAACTATAGAATTATATGCGAGGTGTCACACTGAATGCTGTCCGGCGCGGCTGCAGAACAGCTACGGAACGGTAGCCGCAGTGTGACACCTCGCACTGCCGGCCTGCAGCCGGTCTGCACCCGTTCTGCAGCTGCACTCTGTATGGCCCAGCCTTTATTCTTCTCCAAACAGTTTTCAATTACAAAATGGTCTTGAAGTTATAGGTACAGTTATTTATGTGGAGACTGGTGTTAGTGGTACTTAGATAGACGTACTTTTTGTTATCATCAGCTGCAAGGCTGATTCAGTATTCATAGGGAGTGGAGCATCTCTGTGATGGGAATGGACCAGGTCTGCCTGCATAACTCCAGTCGGTTTAGAAGTTACAGCCGTTCCAAGGTCTGGTGTGGTTGCTAAAAATGAATATGCATGAATATGCAGGTATTAATGTAATATGCACTGTGGCTATGCAAACAGTACAAAAACTGACTGGTTCTGTTTGGGAATAGGTTTAGGAGATAGAGAGCCGTTCAAAGGTCCGACCAATAAGTACGTCTATCGATACTATCCCGCCACCGGCACCGTTTTCTAGATCAGTCTCGATACCGATTTTGTCACAAAAATGTATACAACAACAAAAAACAGAATAATAGAACATACAAAAAAAACAAGATTTGTATTAAAAATAACAATAAATAAAATAATGTTATTTTGTATGATAAATAAAATTGATAAATCAAGAAAGTATGTGTGGTATTACTTTGGTTGATCGAATCAAGAACAGTGTGATAAGGGATTGGTGTAAGTTGAAGGATGATATTGTAACAAGGATTGAGAGGGGTATGCTTAGATGTTTCGGTCACGTAGAGAGAATGAATGAAAGAAGACTTACGAATGAAATTTATCAAGCAAAGGTGAGCGGAAGTGTTGGGAGAGGCCGTCCGAGGAAAACATACCATGATCAAATCAATGATCTTTTCCAAAAAGGACAAGTGCGTAGCACCCTCAATCGACGGAAGTGAATGAAAAGATGTATGAATGTCAATGAGGCTAAAGAGGTGTGTCAGAGTCGTAACGTGTGGCGGTCCGTGGTCTCTGCCTACCCCTATGGGACAATGGCGTGAGCTTATGTATGTATGTATGTAAATCAAGAAAGAAATTACAACATTAACCACTTTTAACTTTATATTATACTAGTTGTCTCGCGACTTCTTATGTGAGGGACATAAGGCTTCAAGCCATCTCTATATACAATTTCATCAAAATTGATTCAGGGTTTAGCCGTAAAAACGTAACGGACAAACAGTCGGCGAGACTTTCGCATTTATAACTTTGTGAATGAGTTATAGACTATCAGTCTTGCTACGAATCGTATACGTAGCGCCGTAGGCATACCGTAGGCATTCGTATATACAGAATGGTCAAAGCGGAGACATCCAAAACATATTTTTAGATTCTTCACACCTAGGTGTATACGAAAATACCCCATGTACGTTCCGCGATTTTTTGTAATTTAGAAGTTATGATTTTTTAAAGGTGTATTTGAGAATTTTCTACCAGCAGTGCGATTTTTGAATCTTATATGTTGAACTCAGCAGTTGAAAATGTATGGAGATGAAAATGTATCGATTTTTAAATCTCATTCGCAGAGCTCAGCAGTTGATAATGTCAAAATTACTATGGAGATAAGCATCTTTCTACTGCTGAATTGACTTTGAAAAATCGCACTCCTGGAGTATCATTTTTGAAAGTCAAATCAGCAGTAGAAAGATGCTTATCTCCATAGTAATTTTGACATTATCAACTGCTGAGCTCTGCGAATGAGATTTAAAAATCGCACTCCTGAGCGGCTTAAAAATGTTATAACTTTTTTCATAGTAAGAATTTTATTTTATTTTGTTTTTGCAACATGATCATCTGGAAACACTCTTTTATGAGTAAAATAATCGACAACACAACATCCATACAAGTTATCATAGTCATCATCATCATACATCCAATCAGAATTGCATTACGGAATGCGGGATGTATGTGGCAGGCCTTATAGCTGGATTTATCCGGTTGGGTTAGGAATAAACCTTCCTCACGTTGCTTCCGTCGCCACAATCAGTCTTTTGTATAAGAATACAATGTTTGCTTTGCAGACAAGAAACAACAACTTCCAATCCTTGAGCCGTATCACCAAGCAATAAAACCCACAACTATAGTATAAAATTTAAAGAGTGGAAAATTACAAAAGTCATATTGCCAGAAGGCGCGAATCAAGGATTTGCATGTCGTTTGACGCCAAAACAAAGGTTTTTGGCGGCTTTTTTATGGCAACTTTTGTAGGAAGGACTTTTGTGGATAGTAGGCTGAAATTAGAGTGAATGCTTCTTGTAAGAATTTAGAGGAAAGCCTTTTTGATTTGCCGTAGGCGAGATGATTACCATTTTTAGTTAGGCAACGATTTTTTTTCTCTGATTCGAACCGGAGAGGTGGCCGTACTGAACGATTAGACTAAGAGATAAGTGTACTTTTTGCAACAATCAGCAGCAAGGCTGATTCAGTGTTTATGGGGTGTAGAGCATCTCTGTGATCACAGCAGAAGTCGCCATCTAGGTGGATACATAATAACACCTACTGACATTAGGGACCTTCCCTCCAAAAGCATAACACGGTTTATGAAGTCCGTGGGCCTAGGAAATGACCTTAGGTCTAGGGTGACAGTTACAATAGATCTATCCAGGTCGCAGTAGCTTTTTGGTCATCGACCAAGCCCTTATAACCAAATAATAATAATAATAATCTCTGTGATGGCCCGGTAGCACAGTCTGTAGTGAACCTGCCAGCTGTGCCGAGGGTCGCGGGTTCGAATCCCGTAAGGGACAAATATTTATATGATGAATATGAATATTTGTACCCGAGTCATGGAGGTTTGTATCTATATATGTATTCTATATCGTTGTCTAGTCATCATAATACAAGTCCAGGTACTTTATATGTGACTAGATAATTTGTGTGACAATGTCCAAGATATTTATTATTATTATTATTATGGGGATGAACCAGGTCTGCCTGGATAACTACAGTCGGTTTAGAGGCAAACCTCTTTAACATCCATAAGACTTTTCATAACTTGCTCCATACTGTCCATGAGTAACGTAACTACATTTTACTTTATTCCACTATAACTGCTTATGTATATAATTTATTCATACGACACCCTGTAAAGACGGGGTGGAGCGCATATAGCGCAATAAGCAGCATGGAGTCCAAAAAAAATATTTGAAATTATTGTGTGAATAAGCAGGGACATTATATAAGGTCTAACAAAATTTGGTGAAACTATTTTAAGGCGGTGATCAGACCATCAAACTGACCAACTTTCTCTATGGGACCAATATCGAAATTGCGAAAAAAAATCAGCCTGTTCCATACAAACCTACTCGACCTAAATGTATGGGACAGCAGATTTTTTTTTCTCGATTTCAATATTGGTCCCATAGAGAAAGTTGTTCAGTTTGATGGTCTGATCATCCCCTTAAAATAGTTTCACCTAATTTTGTTAGACCTTATATATTTGGTCGTAGTGAATAAGGCATAGAACATTATAAGAGGGGTTAGAAGTGCAAAGTAGGCGTGGAACGTGTCATAAGGCGCGGGGCGTTGTGCGAGCGAGAGGGCATGAGTAATTGTAGCAGCGTGAGCGAGAAGACAAGTGGTGACAGCCGTCTCCGAAGCAAAAGCGCTACTTTGCATTTCTAACCCCTCTTTATAATGTTCTTTGGAATAAGGCATAGAAATATTAGGTAGGTGCCCGAAACTCCGGCCGCGTGGATTCGGAAATCTTCACAACGGGGTGCAACGGGTTAGGGGCCGATTTTCGAAAAATCCTTACACTACATGCTCTGTACATTCTAAATGTTCATTAGGTAGTTAAGGCGTATCGTTTTCTGGTGTCCCTTACTACATGGATCTTGTTGCGACTAGGGATAACTTCCGTGCGTTCAGATGTTTTTGCCATACTTATTACTGGAAGCAAAATAGGTCATAGTTTCAGTACAATGTTAGGTTCCTATTGTTTTTTCTTTTAATATGTATAATGTCGAATTTGATGTAATTATTAATTAATATCTACTATTTTACTACGCTTTGTCAAAGCAAATTTACATTGGAACTATTTTAACCCTAAGACCATCACTATGTATAAGAATACCTACATGTAAATTATGGTAAATAAATAAATGAAATTGTTTTATTTTGTATTTTTGGTGCTTTTGCGGTCGTGTCTTCAACACTGCCATAAATGATCTCTTGAATTGGCTCTCTAATAGCCACGTTTTTTCCTTCTTATTGCTGTCTCCCGTTTGCAATGGAGGGAAGTCGGATATTTCGTTTTCCTACTCCTCCTATCTTCTTTGATTAATTCACTGCGGGTTCCAAGACAGATTAGAGTCATCCCCCGGGCTCGCTGGACTTCATTGTCCAGTGTTGTGAATGGTCGCCGCTGTTGATCCTGGCTTACAGGAGTTACAACGGTGGGAATGTGTGGTGGGCCTATGCCCTTTATTTCTAGGTAGTTAAGGCTGTGACTTGTCTGTCAGTCAGTCAGCCATATACAGGGTGAAATTGATATCATTAGAATAAGAATAAGAATAATATTTATTAATCCACAAAAAGCCATTTTACAGATGGATATGTAATAAAATAAGGAAGCACTAAATGTTAGAATAGTAGGCTAGATGTATTGGTAGGTACAACTGATGCCATCATCATCATCATCATCAGCCTATCATCGTCCACTGCTGAACATAGGCCTCTCCCAAGGCGCGCCACAAAACTCAACAAACTGATGCCATGAAAGGTAGGAATTACCTGCCGGAGCTATTGACATAATTGACATCAGTTACAACTGTAAAACTTATTGCAAATTAAATTTACAATTGTAAGATGTGTGGTTTGTATGGGTGTGTGAATAAGTAAGTGTCATTATCATCCTTTTAAACTAAAAGTCTACCCATCAAACTGAACAACTTTCACTATGGGAGCAAACCGATCGGAGCAAAAAAAAATCAGCTGTTGCATACATTTGAGTCGAGTTGGCATTGCAGTTTAGTATGGAACAGCTGATTATTTTTTCGCTCCGATCGGTTTGCTTCCATAATGATAGTTGTTCAGTTTGATGGGTAGACTCTTAGTTTAAAAGGATGCTAATGATATCATTTTCACCCTGTAGAGTGTAGATATACCTACAGGGTGTCCCGTAAACCGACGTCAACCCAGCGGATGCTGATAGGTTAGGTAATGACTAAGCAGAATATAAAAATTTGACTTTAGTAAAAGTGTCTTAGTTTTCGAGATATTGACAGTTTTAACACAGATACTGCATAGAACATTTGTAGCCGTGGCACTCAAAATAGTGACTAAGGTAAAGAGTTTCACGAATTTCATAAATAACTGTCCTTATCTCGAAAACTAAGAACCTTTTCCTAAAGAAAAATGTTGAAAGATTGATTGATTGACTGGCAGATTTTTTTTTTTTTTTTTTAGTATATTCTGGTTAGTCATGAACTAACCTATCAGCATCCACCGGGTTGACATCGGTTTACGGGACACCCTGTATAGATAGATTACGCATCTTTGGAATAAGATACTATAATTGAGTGCACAATAAAAGCGACCAGCCAGTGTCAGCTACAAACTTACTGAAGGCAACTTTTCCAGCATCCTACCAACAATGTGCTAACAATCTATTTACAGATCCCATTGTGCCTCACCACCTGCCTGCCTGTCAGCTCGGTTGACATTCACTCGTTCCGTTCATTCATTTATTATTCATTTGTTCACTCACGACGTGACTGAAGGTTGCCAATTGAAAGTTTTGCAACTTTTACGGGGAAATGGACTGATTGGACTGGGAATTTTTTTGTGGCTCATAAATTAAATATTTGAATAACTTACCTCAAAAGAAGGCCTTATTAATACCTCACCTAAAACATGGCTCAAAAACAATAAAAGGAAAACATACAGACATAGCCAGTCTTTCTCATACCTATTACCTATTCTTGAAATAAATATTAAAATATATTTAGTTTTGGAGGAGGAAACAGGGGAATATGAAATCGTGCTTTAGTCCATTTTATGTAGGTAGGTAAAATCAGTCCGAGCTGCAGTTGTCACTTTCGCACTGGTAGCTCGGTCGCTCAGAAACAGCAGGACAGCAACAGATCTGTTAAAACCTATTCTTCTCTTGCAGACCGCCTTTCCACTTAAAACTATTTTTATACAATACTACATACATAAATATTATTCTTTTATTGTTTTTTGTTCTTGCTCTCTCGTAAAAACGGTACGTTACGCACAAGCGTCAAACATGGTGTGATTATAGTGCAAACTCTATAGTATAACAACAAATAATTAAAACCGGCCAAGTGTGAGTCGGTCTCGGTCTCTAAGTAAATATTTTTGTGTGTTAGTATGGAACTCTCGCTGCGCGAGTAGTCCTACTTGCACTTGACAGGATTTTTATTGCCTTGTTTTAGGGGTAATTGTTTGTTGGGTAATTATTATTTTAAGTTGGCAACCCTAGCCGACGAACTCGGTTTAAACCCCATCGGGTATTCGTCTATAATGCTCCTAAATTGTAAATGACCGTTTCGACTTGAAGCGAACTTAGAATTTTGGGATGTTTAAATTATGAAGGTAGAGGGTCAGCCATAAGACGTGGTGAAATGTTTTTATAGAAACCAGCTCTCAAGGGATATAACTTTGTATCACTATGGGTTTGTATTATAATGCTACGAATGAAATGCATAAATTGAAAGTTAGTTTCTTAGTGAAACAGTTAAGAAGTTAGAGAGACAGAAACACGTTGACGAGACATAACTCACAAGCGGCTGGTCAAAAACTTAATTATGCAGGGTGAAATTGTTATCATTGAGATCCTTTTAAACTAAGAGTCACCCAGCGAACTGAAAATCTTTAATTCATACTTTTACTATGGGAGCAATACGATTGGAGCAAAAAAAATCTGCTGTTCCAAACTAAACTGCAATGCCTACTCGACTCAAATGTATGCAAGAGCTGATTTTTTTTTCGCTTAATGAAGTTGGAGTGGTGGTGGTAGTTGTTGAACTTGGAGAGGTGCTGGAGTGCAAAGAGTGTGGGCGCACATTTAGTAGAAAAATCGGGTAAGTCAGCCACCTGAGAGCACACGAATGCCGCTCTCAGCTGTAAGTGAACAATCGCTGTGGCTGAAAATGGTCATGATGATGGTGATGAATGAAGTGCAATGTCTCTTCTAGTATGTAGTAGGCACATAATACCTAATTGATTGCATTAGGTTTCAATTGTTAATGGACATTTGAGAATTTGGAGATAATGCAAGGCTTGGAATTGAACAAACGGAACAATACCGTTTTATTTTTTCCGAAACTGACAAATATGTGTATCTATTGCTCAGGGTTCTTATCCGTGTGGTCTCGGCTAAGAATAGCACCATCCCATTTCCTCCCGTGGGGGTCGGGTCGTAAAAGGCGACTAACGGATCTACTGAAGGATGGGCAGCAGCATCCTCTGAGTACACAAGTTGATTCGAACCAACTGCGATCGCCAACCCGCCTGCCAAGCGTGGCGATTATGGCAAATCCCCCCATTTTGGGGGAGGCTTATGTCCAGCAGTGGGCGTTTAATGGCTGATATGATGATGATGATGATGATTGCTCAGGGAGCAGCTACTGGTTATTACTGTGGACTATGGAAGTAACACTCCACCACACCAGTGACAGCGAAGCGCACTGGCCCTATCAGGCCGCAGGAACCGAGATAAGGAGTGCAATTCTCTAAGCGTCACATCCCTGGCAAAAACTTTGACGAGCTCACAAATATAACATCTTTCTTGCATCCTTCAGATCGTCGATGTTTTTACACGAGTTTGACACATGACATTAACATAGCGAATACCGAATTGTAAACTCGTCGATGTTTCAAAGACAAATTTATGGTTGTGTAATCTGGTACTGGTACGGACGTCGGCATTGGGCGTTGCTGGGACTACGCGGCGATGCGGGGATGAGTGAGAGGAACAATACCGCCTCAACGTAGTTTATGAAGAGCACCTATCTTGCATGCGTGGTGCGTACACCTGAATATTTCAGTGTAAGGTTGAAAGCGGTCTTAGGTATCATTTAATTTGATTGCGCACTGATTTTGTCGCGCCTAGGTTTTCTTTTTATCGTTTTTCACTTATTTTTATACTTCAGGATTTGTTTTTATGAAATAACTTTAAAATTAAGGTGACATGCTAACATAATCTATACTTCTAAACTATTATCAAACTGTAAAAGAACTGTGTCTGTACATTGAAGATATTGTTATTTTCGAAAAATGTTTTCGATATGGTTTTAGGTGTCCCTGACTCCAATTCTTGGATTTTTGTCTATCGGTTTGTTTGTATGTTTGTAACAGCATCACGCAAAAACTATTGTACCGATTTTGATAAAACTTTTTTGTTTGATAGCTTATGATTTGACATCAAATCTTGTTATGTGCGGATGAAGTCCCGGGTAAACTCTATACTATTTTTATAGTAAACGCTGTTAACGCTTGTTTGTTTGTAACAGCATCACGCAAAAACTACTTAACCGATTATAATGAAACTTTTGATAACTTATGATTTGCCTTAAAATTATACCTAATTTGTGCGGACGAAGTCGTGGTTCATCATCATCATCATCAGCTCAGCCGATGGAGCTCCCCCAAGGATCGCCATAACGACTGGTCCTGCGCTGCCCTCATCCAACGGGTTCCCGCCGCCTTCACAAGGTCGTCGGTCCACCGTGGGAAACCGTATCACCGTGGGTGTGAAGTCGTGGGTAAACTCTAGTAACTTCAATGGGGTACCTCTGTTGCACCCTGTACCAGTCAATGAGGGTTTCTGGCTACATCATCTCTACAATAACACCTTTTCCGACACGGTGTGGTAATAGAATCACAAAAAAGGACTTAAGGTGGTTTCAGTCCATACAAAAGTTTGACGCACAATACGCGTAGACGGAATTAATAAAAGTAATATTTTATATATGGAAAAATAGTTTAGAAAATCTAGTTGCCGCGTCACAAATAACATTTGCAATTTATAATATAATTACGAATTTATTTATTAATTAATCTTCGTAATCATTTTATAAATTGCAAATGTTATTTGTGACGCGGCATCTAGATTTTCTAAACTATTTTTCCATATATACAAAGTTACTTATATTAATACCGTCTACGCGTATTGTGCGTCAACGTTTTGTATAAAATTTACCCCTCTGCAACCACTTTAAGAAAGATGTCTCTATTCGATATTTTAAAGAAATGATTTAAATGTAGGGACAATAATAAGTTTAAGATGATGATTTTAATTGAGGTATCTGGTAACTTTTTGGAAAAGCTAATATAGGTGTAACATACAGCCCAACTAACAATTTGGTCCTACACGTCTCGTATAGGCGAACATTAGACGCATAAAGCACCAATATATGACGAAATTACCGTAATATAACTTTTATAAGTCAAAATAGTCATATAAATGTGGGCCTAATACGACAAATTGTTTTCTGGGAGGGAACTGCCTCCGTGGGCTCTTGAACGGAGGGCGTAGGTTTGATTCCCACGGGGGGCACCTCGTGAAATGTTACTTTGTGCGTTTTTCCCCAGTTGGTTGGTTCGTAGCTTCGACAGTGATTATATTCTCTTTAGCTTCGACTGTCTATCTTGAGCTTGACACATATCTTACATCAAAGCCGTGCAAAATCAATAAATTTATGAAATAGGATACCTTGCCTAAAACTATATCACTATTTGACCCAAATAACCTATACAGTATAGAACTAAGCTTCAACAATTTCATAACAGAATTAACCCTAATGCAAGCTTTGTCGTGCACTGTACATTTCCTTTCAGAATCCCAGATCCAGGAATTCAGACAATGGCTGTACCTATGTTTGGCTCCAAATAGAACAAAGCCCTAGGGGCGGGAACAATACCTAGATCTAGCCTAGCCTTTGTGCTGGTCTAGACCTGCTTAATATCTTAGTGCTATTGTGTGTCAAATTTATTACGTCGTCTTTTGGTGTAAAATTCTATTGCATTTTTTATATGGTTGTGGTGTCTTTGATACAGAAACTATCAATACACACATATATAGTACACCTACTGTGGTGTTCACTGCGTGAGGTGGGTAAATAATTACACAATATGTTATTAGTTAAGTTACACACGGCAACTGGTGGATGCAACGTCCGCTCGCTACGAGGAGTAGATTAGTAATGATGGCGGGTGTTGCCCCCACCACCTACAATGCATACATTTATTTAAGATCAATACAATAACTATTATTATCACAGTACACTATTACTGAACGTGATATATATTTATAATTAATAATATAATAATATTTATTTATTTGAATAGCAGAACACCACACCTACATATTTTTTTAAGGGGATGATCATTCGATTAAACTGAACCACATTCGCAAGTCACGAAAAAAAATCAGCTATCAATCAAACAATCAATCAATTGTACTTTATTGCACACCAGAAAAGAAACAAGCTGTCCCATAGAGAAAGTTGTTCAGTTTGATGTTCTGATCATCCCCTAAAAAACCAACAGCATATTAAGAAGGACCCTATAATAATTACATGCAATAGACTCGATAGAAGAATATAAACTATTAGATCTGATTAAAAAAATTATCCGTGTGTGTTCTACTTTCTATAATTAAGTTTATTTTCAACTAGCTTTTGCCCGCGACTTCGTCTGCGTGGACATGTAATTTTGTCTTATGTCTCGTCTAAGGTCATGAAAGTCATGGTCCGAACCAACCAAGTCTAGGAATCCTGGCATGTAACTTTAGAATGGCGATTAAGGAATGGGCTAATAAAAGTCACAGGCTAGAATGCTCTGGCCTCTCGGGTCTGCAACACTGCAGGAAATTCATCAGCAATCTTCTTATTATCATGTGGGCAAAGCCCTGGTGTCAGAGTATAACAGCAATATAACACCACGAATCCCACAATTCATACTGAACAACAGCAGGAGCAAAGCTCGTGCCATCGTTGGAGCCCTCACCGGGCACTACGCAACAGGCACGATAAAGCTCACTCTAGATCCCGGTTGCCGAGCGTGTGGAGAGGAAGAGGAAACCATGGAACATTTGTACTGTGTGACTGCGATGTCTTGGTGGGTAAACGTATGTGATTCCTGAGAGATGGTTATTCATTACATGTTTCTTACCCTGAACGCTATTGCCTCCCTCATTTTCCAAGTTTTTCAAGGATGAAGAAAATAATATGTAGGGGTCAATACAAAAGATACCATTGGGTCGAAGTGTTGCTGGCTTGCCATTTCCCATAATAAGATAAGAAAGTCATGAACTTAAGCTTAATCAAAATCAGAAAGTACCCCAAGTAATTCTGTAGGTATCAGATTTAAAAGTCATTCACTGGATCCATCACTTTAATTTTTCTACTGTTCGTCGTTTATTAGTTTTTCATTTATGTCGAGCAGCATAATAATCATCTTACGACCCACTGCGGGTCACAGACCTCCACTCAAGTATAAACGTTAGAGGATACTCTACCACGCGGGCTAGTGTAAAATGGTGAAGGCAAGAGCTAAAATAATAATATTCTAGCAAGCTAATGGTCAATTTGCTAAAAAAGATTTTCAATTATGTAAGTAGCTACATTACCGACCTGTGGTGTTATAGTATAAGAAGGACCTTTTAGATACGTAGGTACCTTTTTATACGTTGTGGTAGAATGATGTTCTATAGTTAAGTTGCACAAACCCTCAAAAAATCATAATTGAGACCGAAAATCAAACAAAACAAAAATTTGGCAAGACTTACTGCAACAAAATTCATCCTTTCTGTAAAATAAGGTTATCATCCGTAGCATTGGCTCAGATTGGACTCAAACAATCAATATACTTACAACGATGTATTACAACGATAATATAAGGTCTAACAAAATTAGCTGAAACTATTTTAAGGGTATGCTCAGACCATCAAACTGAACAACTTTCTCTATGGGACTAATATGGAAATCGCGAAAAAAAAATTGATGTTTCGATATTGGTCCCGTAGAGAAAGTTGTTCAGTTTAATGGTATGAGCAAACCCTTAAAACAGTTTCACCTAATTTTTTTAGACCTTATATAATCAACTAAATTTGTAAGCTCCAGCTATAGCTAAGATTTTGAATTAATAATTGTAGCATACTTGCTTTAAAAAAACTCCCAACGCCATCTATTACGATGAAAACAATGCTACGATTAAATTACTACGATAAAATTTTTGAAAACTTGATTGTAATGGTTACCTCGCCGGACTGCCAAACCAGGGTCCTGGGTTCGAAACCCGGTTCGGTCATGGATGTTATAAATGTTTGTGCCGTTGTTGTATGGTTTCTATAATAAAAAGCCTATAGTGCTTGCTTGGAATCATAACAATGTTCCTGTAAGCGTTATTTATTTATTTAATTATTTTTCGAATTCAGCCGGTAAGTAACTATACAATCAAATCTGTAAGACCGAATATCTGAGAAGTCTTGAGCGTGAATTAAGTATGGTACTTGCTTCAAAAAAACACCCAACGCCATCTATTAAGATGAAAACAATACTACGATAAAATTATGAACACTAACTTTAGAAAAGGTTAAAAGAAAGAGGATTTTTAGTATTTGCCGACCCGGTTGGTGTAATAGTTACCACGCCGGACTGCCAAACCAGAGTCCTGGGTTCGAGTCCCGGTTCGGTCTTGGATGTTATATGTTTATGCCGTTGTTGTATGGTTTCCACAATAAAAAGCCTTTATTGCTTGTTTGGGATAATTAAAATAATGTTTGTGCCTGTGAGCGTTATTTATTTATTTGTTTAATTATTTTTCTCGCGTTCTCCGCTGGAGAATACGCGTGCCCGGTGTGGGGTCGATCTGCCCACGCCAAGCTGGTGGATACCGGCACTAAACGAAACGTGTCGGATTATAACTGGTTGCTTGAAACCGACTCCGGTACAGTTGCTTTACCCACTGGCTGGCATAGCGCCCCCAGATGTAAGTAGGGCTGTGGCAGGTTCCTCAGAGAGAGCCCAAATGGTGGACGACACACGACATCCCATGCATGGCTTTATTCCTGCGCCGCAAAGGCTGCCAAGCCGACGCAGCTTTATGAAGTGTGTCGACCCCCTGAATACTGGCCCAGCGCAAGCAAGGTGTACTCTATGGCGACAAAAAGTGTCCCTCCCAACTCCATTTGTGTCGCCGTCTGAGAGCCGTTTGTGTCCCGCCTAGACATGACTTGCCTTGGGCGACCTGGAAGTCTTTAAACCGACTTCGAACCCAGGTCGGTCGCAGTAAGGACAACATGGTCAGGTGGGGATACTCGGATGCGCAAAATGTGACTTGCTTGTGTGGAACTCCACAAACGATGGCCCATCTCACATCGTGCCCTGCGTGCCCTTACATCTGCACGCAGGAGGAGCTCATGACCGCTAGCGACGGTGCAGTATCGGTTGCCCGATTCTGGCAAGCTACTATTTAGCGACTTCAGAATTTGAAGTCGACACGATAACGTTTATGCGTGATTGCGCCACAAACATACAACATTACAACCTTACAAACATCGTCACAAACGTTCACGTTTATAATATTAGTGAGATTATTAGTTCTTCTTCGTGATGACATTTTTCATTACTGAAAACAATCAAGTGTACTGGCAGATACAAAATTATTTTTTAAGTATTTTTATCACTGAACGGAACGCGTCGGGGTGCATTATATATATTATATTACTTTATTTTTTATTTATTTAACTTAATATGCTGACACTTTTTTAAGAGGATGATCAGACCATCAAACAGCTTTTTCTATGGGACTAACATCGAAATCGCGAAAAAAAATCTTCTGCCCCATACATTTTTGTAGAGTAAGATTGCAGTTTTGTATGGAACAGTTGATTTTTTTTCGTGATTTCGACTTTGGTCCCATACAGAAAGTTGTTCAGTATGATGGTCTGATCATCCCCTTAAAAAACTGTCTGCATATAAGAAGGACCATATACATCTTGCAATTCGGTCAGATGCGCGCGAAATCGGTGCCGGCCGCATTTTACTGCAACGTCACCGTTTGACGTTTGACAGCAGGGGTCTACCCGGACGAATACTATATACAATGTTCTTTGTTCTTGACCCGGACATTCGAACGTCGCAATTGCATGAAAGTTATCGTTCCTACTCTATTACAATGAAGTTCGGACCGGAACCGAAACGGTCGCGTTATATCGAAAATCTAAAGTCCGGGTACATGGCCTGGTCAGCACTCGCTGTCAATTTGCGTGCATTTGAAACAACGGCAACACGTATGCGCCTGGATTCCAGCGAATAATTTCGTCCGGAAGAACGCAGTCGGCTATTGCCGAATGTTACATTAATTTATGTAAAGCTCATATCAAGCGACAGTCCGTAGGGCTGTGGCAGGTTCCTCAGAGAGAGCCCAAATGGTGGACGACATTCGACACGGACGGACCGCAGCACGGACTACAAACTTTGAGTCAAGATAACTTTAGAACTAAACATTTAAAAGGAAATCACAGATATTGGCTTTTAGATTGTTTTAAAACCATTAATTTTTTACTTTAATTACTAAATGTTCAAACTAAGCTTCGTTTTGTATGGAGCCCGTAGAAAAATAAATTATCCTCTTAATCGAATCGGGCGCAAAATGCACATCGCCTCGGCGGCATAAAAAACCGATCTTTATTAATTTGTTAGAGTGCGTTCGTTTGTATTTTAGTAATAATTTACGGTATTTCAAAATAGTTTCTTACCTGTCTTATAATTGCTTTAAAATATTAACTATTATCCAGTCTTGCCTAAAATGTGTATTACATCACACTGTGTGATTACACCGTAAATAAAAACATTCCGAATTAAAAATCGAGTTTTAGACATCTTTCGGCTGCTGATTTGAAATCATGATTATATTCTCTTTGTTTGAAATTGGCGTGCAGTTTTTTTTAAAATAATTACTCCTGCTTTGGTTGCACTGTAATTCTACAAAATGTTAAGAAATTTGTAGTTCGAATCTTTTTTTCTTGTGGCCAGTACTAAGGTTTTTTTTGTTATGCAAAGGTTTTCTCCATGGAGTTTGAAAGATTTTATCGCCAAAAAGAAGAACAATGTTACACTAACAACCGGTGCAGTCATCAGCACTGGACAATGATAAAATTTATAATTATTGGTATTTATTTTGTAATTTGTTGTTATTTTCGCTATTTATAAATCAAACAGTCTTCAGAATCAGCTTACTTTATTAAAAGTCTTTTAATTTTAATTAGTGTTACTTACTTGAAATTGAAATGGCACCGTACATTGGTTGCACTTGCGGTTATATGTTTATATCTCCGGCTCCCGTCAATGTAGCGAGATAAATTATATACCAGATTTTAAGTCAGATCATAAGCAATCAAACAAAAAAAGTTTCATCAAAATCGGTTCAGTAGTTTTTGCGTGATACTCGTTCAAACAAACAAACAAACAAATAAACAAACAAACAAACAAACACACAAACAAACAGACAGACAAAAAATCCAAAAATTGGTGAAATGGAATCAGGGACACCTAAAAACCATATCGTAACATTTTTTTTGTTAATATCTTCAATGTACAGACAAACTTCCCGCTACAGTTTTATAATAGTTTAGATTAGATAAAAAATGGCGAGCACACTGTTTTGGTTCAATTGTCCATAATTGTCTTTCACTGCAATTAGTCCTGCACTGTGGTTCTAAAACAGGGTTGTCCAAAACAATATTTACATTCAACCATTCAGCCCATCAACCAATCAATTACCTTATTAGGTAAGTATACTGTATGGGCTATTTTGTGCATGAAATCACAGAAAAGAGAATCAATAGAAATAGCATAATGACTATTTTGTAGAAAAGAAGCGTGACCAAAATAAATACCACAGAACATTATAAGAGGGGTTAGAAATGCAAAGTGGCGCTTTTGCTTCGGAGACGGCTGTCGCCACTTGTCTTCCCGCTCACGCTGGCTACAATGAGGGGTTTTCTGACAGCTAGTCAAACGTAGTTCAACAAACCAGCGATAGATGGCGTTGACCAGAGAGGGGTCCGAAGACGAATATTTTAGGCTAAAAAGTAAACAAAAATGCATACCACTGAGTCAGACGCATCCGTTGACGAAATATATGTTCATATTTCGCTGTTTACATAAAAACACAAATTCTTACTACCTATTTTATTTGTATTTTACTATCTGCAAGGACGCTCACCCCTGTCTAGTCAACGCCATCTATCGAGCCATTAGGAACTACTTTTTCTTTTTTAATGGCTTTCGGAAAATCCCTCATTACTCATGCCCTCTCGCTCGCACTACACCGCGCGCCTTATTTTGTTATGCAAATCATTGCATAACCTGTGGCGACACGTTCCACGCCGACTTTGCACTTCTAACCCCTGTTATAATGTTCTGTGATAAATACATTGTAGTCAAGGTCGGTACCCACCTACATTTGTTTTTTTCGCGTTTCTTGAGCGAGGCTCCATAGTGAAAGTTTTTATTTTTGTATTAAGAAAAAAACCGCCTTAAAATAAAACAGATTTGAACCATTCATACAATCAAAATATAGGCCAAGGTTTCTCTAGATTAACATAACAGTATAACAATATTACAGCGGCTTAATAAGTAAAATTAATGGATAGGCCCAAAGCGCTTTAAGTTGAAGCACACAACTAGTACACATGGTCCATACAAACTAGCACACTTGTCTGTCATCTCATTACAAATTTGAAGTATAATAATTAACAATGTCCGCGTATGGCCCATACCTTAATTTTACTTAGATCTAAGCTTAATAAGAGCAAGGAGATATTTTAAAGTTATAGATATTTTAAACTAGGTAATGTGTGTGTTCGTTTGTGTATGAGTTGTTCAGTTTGATGATCTGAATTCACCGTTTCAGTATTTTCCAGGCTGTCACTTACAACCTGTATAAGTAACTATGTAATAAAAAGAAATATATTTGGGCAGCCCTAATCTAAAGCAAGCACCGAACCCAATAATGTTGTATAGACATTAAATTTGCTTATCAACTCAACCGCGCCGCAGCAGTGGGCCGGTGCCGGTCGGTGTACCAATATTTTACAATTAGCCCACTTTGATTCCTATTTACTAGTGTGGTCAGTTGGAATTTTAGTACTATTTAGGACTTTGGAGAGAAATGCCAATTTACGTAGGGTGGAGTCTTGTAATTGCAACTATCTGGTAATTTCAACTATGGAGCAATTGCACTTATAAGAACCACAATTCAGTCCTTCTCTTTATACCAACACCTGCCTTTGAGATGACTAGACATAAGTCTATTGAGAGAAGAACTGAATCGTGATTCTTATAAGTGCAATTGCTCCATAGTTGCAAGTACCAGATAGTTGCAATTACAATATCTATCTTCAATTCTATACAGACTATTAGACCGTAAAAGTTTGCTTGTTTGTTTACGCATCACGCGAAAACTACTTGACTGATTTTCATGGAAATTGTTGTGTCTGAAAGCAGGGCCGTCTTCACCCGGGGGTTCAAGGGGTGCATGGCTCCCGACCGAGCGCAGGGACCTTGGGGGCGCAAGCCGACTTAATCTGCTAGTTTTTGAAAATTACTTAACCAACAATCATATTCATATTAATTTATTTCATAAAAATAATGTTTCATGTCAAATGCACTACTAATAATTGTATTATTTATTTTAATCATATTAACTATAAAAACATAGGCACCAATATCGTTTAAAAATATGCCTCACGCAGCGCCTCAATCGGCTCAATCATCAGACCAGGCGGAGGACATTCTCTTTTTGGTGGCTTTCTCCGATTCAGTTTGCATAGAATGTGCTGCCATCTATTAAATACGTCGCAGAACTATGGAAAAAAAAAATTGTATTGTCTATGTCAAATGTCTAATTGACAAATTCACAAAATGGCTAACTATCTTGCGTAATGTGCGGTTTATTTGTAGTTTTCGTTCAATTTCGTGCCGATTTAGTGATGTTCTGTAGTTCTCTTACCAATGTTTAGATTACAGGAATAGTAAGGGTACTGGAATTTCACTCGATCGGTGCGGGATTGAACGAAAACTAGCATTCAAAACAATAATATCCATCGGTATGAGTAGATATAAGATTCAGGTCGCAGTAGCTATGTATCATTAGTATCATTGACCAAGCCCTTACAACCAAAATAATAAGTAGGTATGTATAGTATAGGTTGAATTATTGTCGGTGAAACATAGATGGCGCCAGCTAGCCTTCAATTTGACATAAGGTGGATGCACAATGTTGCCACGAGTGGGTTCTCTTTTCGAATATACTTATATTACTCTTTGCATCAGACCCTGATCATCATTTTGTAAGCTAAATACTCATCGATACCAATCTAAACATACAGTTTGGTCTAAATAAACTGCAGCGGAGATCTCTGTACTACCTTTCGGCTAATACATCAGATCAACTCCTGGACACCGCAATATAGCATTATCATCTGTTTATGTATACCAAGTTTCTGTTCGATAGAATACCTCATCTCTACGGAATACCTATTCTAAGTTCACCGGGTCAAAATTCACTATCACGATTTTTACCAAGCATACTAACAAACTAACTAACCAGGTAGGTAAGTTAAATAAAATTTTGGTGTTCTTTTTTTTTGTTGGTAAGGGTGGCGAAGACAGGCAGGACGGCCCTGTCTATGTCTGAAGGCATTGATTGCAGCAAAACGTTCTGCTGCCTGCTGCCGGCAAAACTGGCCTGCGGCTGCGGCCCTGCGGCTCGTGCTGCAATCCCGCATATGCTGTAATGAATGACCAACTTCGTTCTCGCTCAGATTTCATTTTAACAAACTTGCATTGAGACCTACTATTTAGGTCCGCCACATACATTCGGAATAAACCTGATTCGGAATTAGATTCCGTATGGAGTGTTGCCGCTTTCAGAGACTTTTTCCCTAGATCTAGTGATTTTCTGATGTCTTATTTTTTAAAGTGATTTTTGAGCGTAGGCGTTGATGGAACGATACCGTATCGTGACGGTACAGTTGCGACGTCGTTGCGGCATAGTTGCGAAATCGCCTATGCTCAAAAACCGCTTGTGTGATAATGGTTCATGCCATATTGTATGCAGATTATGTCTAATGTTAAAACTATCGATAGTCTTTTGATATAGTTGCATTAATATTGGAATATAATTTACAAACCATCATCGTAACATTCGCAACGTCATGACCTCATCACATGATAGTAATTATCATGTATAGAAATTGTTTGTGTTGTTTTAATAAAAAGTTTAAAAGATGTGTGTTGTAGAGTTTCTGGCCGCATCTTCTCTTAACGAAACACCTTCCGACGCGGTGGTAGAGTCAAAAAATGACGTCAAAAAGCTATCTATGTGATATTATTTTGAATAAAAAATTTTTGAATTTTGAATTTTTGAATATTCAATAAATACCTATAAATGCAATTATTGTCATTCGTTTCGCGTTTCATACATTTTTATTTAAGGAATTTTTTAAATAACACTCTAGTATTTTTTGTAACCATAGGTGACAACACTGAATCCTGAATCAGGATTCCCGGATCTCAATTCCGTCTGTGTGTGGCGGACCTTTTGGTTATTTGCAACCTTACCTAACTTTATAAAAACTGTGTCACTAGTTATAAAGTTCATTCCCACGCAGAGCTGTCCGCTATACGATAAAAATAGTTGGGCATACTTTGCATAGCCCAGTTTAAGTCCGCTTAAAAAACGGCAAGGACCCAAACCCAGTGTCCTTATTCTAGCCCTCCGAAGCTAGGTCATATTTGTATAGCTTATTTTTTAAACCCTACTACTACAGGTATACATGTAGGTACACACGGCGACAGATCAAGCTATACAAAACAAACATATAAACTGGCCTCATGACGTTATACTATGTTGTAATAAATAATCTTTCTTATACTGTGGTTATACGTAACTCGACCTACGCGCGACCAGCTTTTTTTTTATGTATCGCTGTGTGTACCTACGTTATAATTACAAATATAACCTGTAGGATCACACTGCACTGCAAAACCCTCTTCTCAATGTACCATACTTCACCACGCGGGCCTTTAGTCGCACAGACAGCCGCTATAATATGTTGCTGTACCCTTCTTACACACACAAAATTATATAAGCACGACTGGTTCCTGCATGTGAGTGAGAGGTAGCAATTAGCAACTTGTGTGCGTAAGAAGAGTAGGTACAGCAACATATTATAGCGGGTGTATGTGACGAGCTTTATAGTCAATCATTTTGAAACTAAGAGACTACATTTTAAATTTCTTGACTATCATTGTGACGAAAATTTTTCGAATTATGACTACGGAACCAATTGCGTTATACAAATCTCCACTGAACCGTGATTGGACCGCGAGTGAACCACATCTTTTTACACATTCGCGACATCGCACTAATCATTTGACAGCTTATGACAGCCATTTGACAAATCGCTCCCTCAGACCTTTCAAGATGTAAATCACAGTCAAGTTTAGCGCGATACGGAATTCGGTTAAGTTACTGCATATGAATAGTACCTTCCTGGATTGCGATTACAATTGAAATTAAATAAGAATTGAACCTCGATGTTTTAAATTAGCGCGATTGGGGACCAGAACAGTAAAAGAAAAAATGGAAAAGGGACACTCCTATCGAACCATTTTCATAACAACAAGACCACCCAAACTAGAATAAGGCTTCACGAAGCCGCGGTAAAATTATGCAAATGGGAATTTAACTTGTCCGAACTCGGGAACTTCTTTACCTTTGAAGTTTCATCGGTTTTACTGAGAAAAAGATTTTTTTTATGTTACGATGGGATGCAACCGTCTTTTTGAGCTACCCTATATTTATGTACTGGAGCGGTCGTCATTAGGAAAGTGTAGCCGAAACATTGAACCGGATGCGTAGCGAGGAAGGGCAGAGGGGGGAGGCAAATGCCACCGGCGGCGGCACTTTGCTAGGGGCGGAAAATTCGGGGAAAATATAGATTGATTGAGCTCTGTCTATAACTAATTCGTATAGCAGTGAAGAGTCGAGCTCGCTACTGTTTTTATTACTTTACCTACCTAGACATAAACCTAAAGAGTTCTGACTACAGCTAATGCTAAAAACGTCGAGCTTGCTTCGCTCGATCCATAGCTTTTACTTATGTGACTTTGCACATAAGTAAAAGCTTAACTTTATACGTTAAAACCTCTGGCTCCCACCGATTTGTATTGAGGAGAAAAGTCGAGCTCGCTTCACTCGTTCTAAGATTCTATTTTTGTATAAACACCTAAACCAAAAGATGTCTGACCACAACACGAATATTTGTGCTAAAAAACGTCGAGCTCCGTTATTTTTTGTGTACTTAAGTCTTCTTATACCTAAAGATAAGGGGGCGGCCAATTCGGTCTGTGCCCCGGGCGACAGAAACCCACACTACGCCACTGTGAATCATTACTAGATGGCGCGACAAACAGAACCAAACCTAATAATAATACCTGCAAGGCAGCTTTTGGTACCCGCAGGGCAGCTTTAGTGAGTGTCGACACCACGGACCCGATTCTCTAGAGGGCCCGGATTGATTTGGCCCCCACCACCTGTCTTGCCTTAACCCGCCGGCAAGGATTGGAGTCGCAAGAGCGGAAGCTATGCTCTAGGTTGGAAGTGTAAAATTTCATAACGCCGGGGGCCTGCTGAATGGTGGCTTACACAGATCACGAATAAAGTGGCTTATCACCGGGAACTGCCGCCCGCAGACTCACCTGTCTACAAACTTAGCCGCTCAGTAGATGTTGCCCCCCTGTCGCCTCTTGCGAGCGGCCGTCGCCGTTGGCGAGTCACCGTCTATGTCTGACATTTTATTAAAACCAGAGAAAGTTACGTCGGATGTCCCCAGTCTCTCATAATGCATTGAGAGTTAGACCATGATTGGTGCATATCATCTATGAATAAGAACTTATCTAGGCCTAGTAATAGAAATTGATAATAGGTTTAACTGGTATAAGCACATAAACAGAGTCTGTGACAAACTACGTGCGGTTATGGCGAAGAAGATTGTGGAACACAGTGAAGTTGAAAATGGACAAGGCCCTGGTAGAAAGTATAATTTCTTACGGAATCAGCAGTTATAGTCGATCATTTAAAACCTACCTTGACCGAATAGCCCAGTAATTTTACGGAGTTTTGTTAGGCGGGGTAGGGAATGCTAGGGAATGCTAAATCGAAAAATAATTGAAGCGAGATTTGTCTGATAGCTTATATTACTGCCTGATGCGAGAGAAAGAGATGGGGTGACGCGCGCGCCTGAAACGACGCAAGCGTAAAACAAACTTTAATTAATTGTGATTGTACTATTTATGTAAGTTCAATTCTGCTCTAATCAAACTTTATAAAATATCAAATTCTTTTTTTTAAATCAAGTCTCATGTTTCTATTATTCACATTTTAGCAGTTCCAAGCGTTTATCGATAAAGACGGAGGCTACTTTGGCTTGTTTTTCTATCGAGAAAATGTGTCTTAATCGTGTTTTGGCTCTAATCAAAACTTCAATTATATATTCAATTTACACATATCCGCAAATCATACTCCTACTGTTAGTACTTCATGATATATGACGCTTTGAAGAATCCTATTTTTTTACATATCCTCTTAACCCGTAATGAGCAATATGCGCGTGGGAGACGACTTAATGATAAGGGGTTCATATGCTGTGTATTTGTGAACGAAAGACACCCATCACTGATTTACTCATCATTCCATCTTGAAAACTTTAACATGCTAAACGAGAGCCTTGCTACAACTGCCTGCTATAAAGTTTGCAGTTGTAGCAAAGTTTCTGATCACTCCAAAAGGGATTATGATCAAGCCCGTATCTAGACTTTTATTTAGAGGTCGGGGCATTAATTTTCGAGGGGCGTCGGGATATTCATAGAAAAACGATGAAAAAGAAAGTGCTGTAATAACTTTTTCACCCCTCCGGGCGGAAAGCGTCATCTTTCGTCCCGTTGCGCTAAACGAAGTTGTCGCTTTTCGCCTCCGTCGGGGTGAAAAATAGTGTACTAACCTCGGGCAGTAAATAAGAAAGCCTCAGATCACATGTTTGTTGATTTTCACAATTACATGAGATCTGAGACCTTTCTTACTTACCTGCCCTCGGTGTGTAAGTTACTATTTCATTTCTCATACTTTGAAAGTATGTCATTAATAATTATTTAATCTAAGAAGCGGGTTGAAAGTGATACATTTCTTCCGTAGTAGGGCGGAAAGTAATAAAAAAAATAAACTACGTCTATACTGAGCAAAGGCAGAAACCTTGTATAGGCTTCACACTTCGATAAAATTATATTAAGTAATTCTTATTTTTTTATAACTATTATGATCAATATATAAGGTCTAACAAAATTAGGTGAAACTATTTAAGGGGATGATCAGACCATCAAACTGAACAACTTTCTCTATGGGACCAATATTGAAATCGCGAAAAAAAAATCTGCTGTTCCATACATTTAGGTCGAGTACATTTGTATGGAACAGCAGATTTTTTTTCGCGATTTTGATATTGGTCCCATAGAGAAAGTTGTCCAGTTTGATGGTCTGATCATCCCCTTAAAATAGTTTAACCTAATTTTGTTAGACCTTATATTTGTATTATAAATATATAAATATTGTAAATTATAATTAAATACCTACCTATTCTTCTTTTTAGTATTGTAATTTTTTTTTTGTAAACGCTCGCTCTCTGCGTTGCTGCGCCCTACCAGGGTTCATGTAAATACTTTGCATGTAATTCTTTACCACCTTAAGCTGTACATGAATACAATAAAGAAATCTAATCTAATCTAAAGTTAATTTAAAAAACAAAATTTTTTGTCATTTGGAGACTTTTGTAAAAATTAGGTATAAGCAGACAGAAAAAAATGATCCCGATTAAAACTTCCAAAAAAAACAGTAAAAAAAACGTGCTGGCTGGCTTAAAAAAATATAAAAGCCATATAAGTTGCGCGAAAAAGAAAACCAGACCATCAAACTGAACAACTTTTCTCTATTGGACCAACGACAAAATGGAAAAAGCATCCCTATATATATAAACATATCTTCTGTCCTATACCTACTTTTGGGTCGAGTTAGACTGCAGTTTTGTATGAATCAGCTGATTTTTTTTTTTGCGGTTTTGTCATTGGTCCTCTAGACAAAATTGTTCAGTTTGACTGTCCCATCATCTCCATAATATATCCGTCAGCATATTACACAGACAACTTCTCTGTGGTTTAAGTAAATACCTGTTCCCTATATAAATAAACCAACGATATCAGTGAAGGAAATAAAACAGTTTGAGAAACTTGGGAAAACTACGTGGAATTTTTGACGTGTCCTTATAATGAACCTAATTTTGAATGGTATTGAAACGAAGTGATTTAAAATTTGCCATTGGCGCTAGTAGTCAAGAGACGAACGTCAAATTCTACGCATTTTCTGTTAGTTCCAAGTTTCACCATTTGCACAAACTGCTACATCTTAAATTAGCTGTCAGTACAATAAGTTCCGGTTCCGCCACAAACTGTATTGCCACTTCAAAGTAAAAGCACCTTTTTTGATAAATTCTGGGGTCTTTTCACCCCCCATTTTGGGCTTATTTTAGATCTTAAAATCATGAGAAGGAATGTAAAATACGGAATACAAAACGAAATATTGTAATGTTTTTTACGACAAATACCTACCTATTTATGCTGAACAAGATCATTTACATTACATTATGGGAAAAAACGTAGGTAAAGTTTCTCAATTTCTTTTTAAGATCAAGGCGCATACTTCTCATATCACACTTTTTAAAGGATATCATCGTAAATAACAGAATGTTATTTGTTTGGCTATTTTTAGTTACACTGGCCCTTGTAAAATTGTAATTCTTTTAGTAAAATTATAGGAAAAAATTAAAACCGCCTTAAAAAAAACTAAAATGTTAAAAAATAATATTGCAGCCGATGACTTTTTCGTTCGCATCATAAGAATATTAATTTGTTTCATAGAAGTCGGTGTCAAGCCAAGCCAAAATACTAATGCAAGCCATAGTCGCGAATCGTACCGGCTTGACAGCGACTTCGATAAAACAAATAAATATTCTTATGATGCGAACGAAAAAGTCATCGGCTGCAATATTATTTTTTAACTTTTTAGTTTTTTTGAAGGCGGTTTTAATTTTTTGTTAAAATTTTGTTTTAACATTCAAAATTAGAATCTAAAGTTATAAGGAATAAAATCCAAAGTTGCGGATTTCATCTTACATCGCCCCCCGCAAAAAGTGGCAGAAATGTTTGATAGTAGAATTACACGCGTAACTAGTCCCTGTATAAGTAGTCAAAGGGTAAAAATAGAGGTGTATGTAGGTAAACTACATGTATACAATACAGCCATATTTTTCAATTATTAAAAAAATCTGCCGTCCCATAGAAAACCACAATGGCGAGTCGACCAAAATGTCTGGAACAGCCATAGTGGACGCCGACTGCGATTTTGTAGATGGCAGCATCAAACCGCCCGCCCACCCCTTGTGGGTCGCACCCATCGTGTCGCTAGGGTCGGTCGGAGCCTCCGACCGACCCTAGCGACCTACCCTCCGACTCGGAGGTAGTAGAGGGTTCAGATGCTTATAGAATAGACCCGTCAGATGGCGCTGCATGGTTTTAAAACGCACTATCGTTGCTCACATAATGAAACATCATAATTCTTTGGCGGCAAATTGATAGCACAATAATAATGGAATAGACACAGATTAAGAGGACAGATATATTGTATAATGTACAAAATCTGAATTTTTTTGAAATCCTTATCATTGATTAAGGATTTCTTAGTGCATCCCTTTATCCTCTGTAGAATATACAGGGTCGTTCTTAATATGGTGAGTTTTATAAGAGGACGAGCGTTAACCCGCGACTTTGTCCGCACAAATTATATACCAGATTTTAAGTCAGATAATAAGCTATCAAAGAAAAAAAGTTTCATCAAAATCGGTTCAGTAGTTTTTGCGTGATGCTCGTTCAAACAAACAAACAAACAGACAGACAAAAAATCCAAAAATTGGTGATATGGAATCAGGGATATCTAAAAACCATATCGTAACTTTTTTTTTGTTAATATCTTCAATGTACAGACTTCCTGCTACAGTTTTATGATAGTTTAGATGATCAGACCGTCAAACTGAACAACTTTCTCTAGGGCACCAACATCGAAATCGCGAAAAAAATCTGCCGTCCCATACATTTGGCTCGAGTAGGTTCGCCGTTTTGTATGGAACAGCAAATATTTTTTCGTTTCGATTTTGGTGTCGTAGAGAAAATTGTTTAGTATGATCATTTTCCCTTAAAAAAGTGTCAGCATAATTATTAAGAAGGACTCTATACAGGAATATCATTAGCATCCTTTTATACTAAGTGTCTATCCATCAAACTGAACAACTTTTACTATGGGAGTAAACGGATCGGAGCAAAAAAAAGGCATTGGCCTAGGTAGGTGCACAACAAATGTATGCAATAGCACATTTTTTTGCTCCAATCATATTGCTCCTATAATAGTAAAAGTTGTTCAGTTTGATGGATTGGCTCTTAGTTTCTTAGTTAGTTACTATTATCTGATCAAAATACTGTACCTACGTCGTAACACGAGTTCTGTTTAAAAAAAATGGCTGTCATCTTGGCTGTGATGATTTTGCCAATATCTAGTTTATTTAGCAAGAGCGCTTGATGTTATACGGTAGTTTATGTATTTTGGTGACTTCAAGGTGTTTTCGAAAAGAACACTATCTTGAGCCACCACTGGAGCTTCGTTGTAGGCCCGGGACCCCTCCCGGTATACATTTTTGTGCAATAACAGCCTGCAACTACAGGTCGACATTTACATAATAATTGCCATAATAATGACCGCCATTGTACCACTTTACGCGTCAAATACATTTTTAAGTAACGATTCAACACGGCAGTAATATTAAGTTTATGGATTTAACATAATATTTTGATGGTACAGTCAACAGCAAAAGGAAATGAATTTTAGCGAAATTATGCAGGGTGTAAGTGACAGCCCAGCAAATACTCAAACGGTGAACTCAGACCATCAAAATGAACAACTTTCACTATGGAGCCTACCTCAGGAGACGCGACAAAAAATCATCTCTCCCATATATTTAAGTCGGGTAGGTACAGCAGTTTTGTATGGGACAGCTGATTTTCTTTTGCGTCGCTGTCAAGCCGGTACAATTCGCGACAGGGCTTGCATTAGTATCTCGGCTTGGCTTGACACCGACTTCTATAAAACAAATTAATATTTGTATGATGCGAACGAAAAAGTCATCGGCTGCAATATTATTTTTTAACTTTTTAGTTTTTTTGAAGGCGGTTTTAATTTTTTGTTAAAATTTTGTTTATTTCACTATTTTCAGTGGTGAATTCATTAGATCTATTTAAGTAATAGTAGTGCTTTAAATTAACAAACGCACTAGCCGGCACTACGATTTTCAAAGGTTCCCATCGATTTCTCTGGGATGCCATCATCAGATCCTGGTTTCCTTATCATGGTATCACCCTTGGAATATCTTCTTTCCAAAAAAAAAGAATAATCAGAATCGGTTCATAAACGACGAAGTTATCCGCGAACACACATAAAAAAAAATATATATATATACCTAATATACATATATTACTCTTTGATATATACGGTCGAATTGAGAAACCTCCTCCTTTTTTTGAAGTCGGTTAATAAAAACGACTGGCAACACCTCCGTCTTCAACAAACTGTCATTGTTGCAGTGTCGTTAGATCTTCGATATTTTTAAGGGGCATGTGATAGAAAATAAAAGACAGGTATAGCACGATAATTCACAAAAATTCCACGACTATCCACGATATTTTTTAAATGTAATGGAATCTGTATATTCAATTACTGTTTTCAACCATATTATCCGTTAAATTCCAACGATATATCATACTGGCCTTTATTATTGGATAAAATCTATCTACCTATCTATAACATCACGCCTCTTTCCCAGTGGGGTAGGCAGAGACCAGGGCGCGCCACTTACTACGATCCTTACATACTTCTTTTGCCTCATGCACATCCATACATCTCTTCTGTCGTTGGGTAAAACAGTTTTCAAATATCTAGTACTAAAATTGAAGTTCTAATGCGAAAAATAGAGATTGAAATACTTCCTTACTGTGTCCATGTGATTTCAATCAAGAGTTTTTACTAAAATTCTTTAAACCTCGTACTTGCCTACCTATAAATAGGTAACATTAAATAGTAGCATGTAATGTAGGTAAGAATGATTGAATTTCACGCATTATTTGACACTCTTTTAGACTCTAAAGGTCTCGTTCAGCGAGACGCAGGGCGTCGCGGGCGCGGGCTTAGCACAGGCAATAAATCTATGACAAAACACGTGTGACAACGCTTCTCCTTGAAAGCTTTAATGCATCGCCGCGCCGTATGTTTGTGTTTCTGGCAGCCCGATCCACGCACCGCGGCGCCTGACGCCCCGCGTCTCTTAACGAGGCCTTAGATACGATAATTTTGCTGCCAATCTGGGATAATTCTTAACTCATGGATCTGGCAACACTGCATTGTTGCCACTTGTCATTCCCATTCCGTCATTGTTGCCGTTGGCGGGACATATTCTAATTGATCTGTGGTTGGCGGGTTCAGTTTGTTTATGCTTCCTTTCCTACTTTATTTTATATATTTACTATTGACGAAAAGACACAAGAAACAAATCTAAATAATTCACGGAGTTCTGTTTTGAACACCGGTTTAAACTACACTTCCATTTCTAGCCTGAATAAATTGGTAAGTCCACAAAATATACATTTTATATACGCTGCAATATTCGTGCATGTATTTTCTAATAAATAAATTGTTTTTCTAACTTAAAGATTGATGTTTACCATTATAATTATATAGCCTTAGGGGTCGTTGGTCTAAGGGGTAAACGGTTGCATTACTTTAAGGGGTGATTGTACCCATGATACTGAACAACATTCCTTGAGAAACCAACCTATAGGAAACTAAACATTTTTTTTTCTTTTCATACAAATGATCGATCAGCTGATTCCATTAAGTATGGAAAGTCCAAAAAAAAAATTTCTCAGTACATGTTTCTTAGAAAAAGTTGATCATGTTGTTTAGCCTGTAGAAATTTTTTACTTAGGAATGTAGACATGTCCAAGATATTTAGGTATTTATTTATCTTTCCATAAAATATACAAGGATTGTCCGTGTGGTGTCGGCTATGAATAGCACCATCCCATTTCCTCCCGTGGGTGACGTAAAAGGCAACTAAGGGATCTACTGAAGGATGGGCAGCAGCATCCTCTGAGTACACACATTGATTCGATCCAACTGCGATCGCCAACCCGCCTGCCAAGCGTGGCGATTATGGCAAATCCCCCCATTTTGGGGGAGGCTTATGTCCAGCAGTGGACGTTTAATGGCTGATATGATGATGATGATGATACAAGCATACCATTCCATCACTACATAGTATAAAATAAAGTCGCTCCCTGCTGTCTGTCTGTCTGGCTCTTTGACTATTTATTATAAGGACTGGCCTTGCAGTAGCATTTCCCCTCTGCCACAGTATAAGATTAATTAATCATGTGCATTTACATAAAATTTTATACCTTATCACTAAACGAGACGGCCTATAATTGCGAAACAATAATTTCGAACTTAGAACGTTTGGGGTTCACACGAGACTACTTTTCATGATTTTTAACTTTCAAAACTAGAATCTAAATTTATGGGGAATAAAATCCAAAGTTGCAGATTTCATGTTACCTCGCCCCCCGCAACAAGTGGCAGAAATGTTTGTTAGTAGAATTACATGCGTGGCTTGTCCATATATAAGTAGTCAAAGGTCTGTCCCTGTGTATGCTTAGATCTTTGAAACTACGCAACGGAATTTGATGCGTTTTTTATTTTTAATTGATACAAAACTCTCACCCTTTGTACATGTTTTCTCAACTTTGTGTATTATTATGTCCGTGTGTACAATAAAGTGTTATAATATATATAATTTAAGAGGAAGGTTTATCTATCTAACTATTATAAAACTGTATCAGAAGTGTGTCTGTACATTGAAGATATTAACAAAAAAAAGTTACGATATGGTTTTTAGGTGTCGCTGATTCCATATAACCAATTTTTTTATTTTTTGTGTCTGTTTGTTTATGTGTTTGTTTGTTTGAACGAGCATCACACAAAAACTACTGAACCGATTTTGATGAAACTTTCTTGTTAGATAGCTAATGATCTGACTTAAAATCTTGTATATAATTTGTGCGGACGAAGTCGCAGGTTAACGCTAGTACTATTATAAAACTGTAACAGAAGTGTGTCTGTACATTGAAAATATTAACAAAAAAAAGGTTACGACCCAACCTTGACCCAATACTTTTTGCTTTCTTCACCCTTCAAATAAATGGTCAGTAAAGGAGGCAATACCATTGAGGGGAAGAAACTTAAGTTCTTTCGGTTTTGGATATCCATTTCCGAGGTTACGGTATGGTTTTTAGGTGTCCCTGATTCCATATCACCAATTTTTGGATTTTTTTGTATGTCTGTTTGTTTGTGTGTTGGTTTGTTTGTTCGAGCATCACGCCATAACTACTGAACAGATTTTGATGAAACTTTTTTTGTTTGATAGCTTATGATCTGACTTAAAATCTGGTATATAATTTGTGCGGACGAGGTTGTGGGTTAACTCTAGTATGTATTTAATTGCAGTAGCATGGCACCCGTGCGAAGCCGGGGCGGGTCGCTAGTCAATTATAATTCTAAAATCGGTTAAGCCATAGAGGTCTAGAGAGATGCCAACCAACGCGCTGAGTACGAAACCTAGTGTCGCATTACCACCAGTACCACGCGATAGAAGATATTTTGTTAGCTTGAATGTGCTCATTATCCATTGCGGTATCAGAACTCAACGTTTGAATAATCTTTAGTACTACGCAAGCATTGTAAACTATTTACACATAATATCTCGACTGGCTTTCAGCCTCATGATAATCATTACTGTCTCGAGCAATGTGCTCCGTTTTTGGGCATATTGCTGCGACACTGGCCCCGCCCCCTTTTCACATCTCTCTTTAGTTTTTGTGATCTGTGGGTTAAACCATACCAACCAGCCTACCCTCTTTATTGCAATTGCTGGGCCGTGGGATTTATACCCCCCCCCCCCCCCCCCCCAATTTATACCCCCTAACCAAACTCTGGATACGTGCTTGCTTTATTGCATCACAGTTGAGTAAAGTCTTGTAATTGCAACTATGGAGCAATTGCACTTATAAGAATCATGATTCAGTTCTTCTCTCAATAGACTTGTCTAATCTGCCTCCGTGGTCTAATGGTTAAGAGCACACGGCACTGAGGTTGTGGGTTCGATTCCCACGGGGGACACCTAGTGATATGTCACTTTGTGCATTTTCCCCAGACGGTTAGGACATTGTAGGCTGAATCGCCGGATTGTCGCCGTTGGTTCCGGCTACTATCTCTGGTGGTAGTAGTTGTTACATAAAAACCACGTCAGAGGCCGTAAGGCGGTCTGAAAAAACTCTGACACCAGGGCTCTGCCCACACGATAAGAAGAATAGACTTATGTCAAGTCATCTAGAAGGCAGGTGTTGGTATAAAGAGAACTGAATCGTGATTCTTATAAGTGCAATTGCTCCATAGATGCAATTACCAGATAGTTGCAATTACAAGACTCCACCTTACACAGATAACATATCTTACTCTAGCTGTATTTATCACTAGAGTTAACCCGCGACTTTTTCCGCACAAATTATATACCAGATTTTAAGTCAGATCATTAGCTATCAAACAAAAAAGTTTCATCAAAATCGCTTCAGTAGTTTTTGCGTGATACTCGTTCAAACAAACACACAAACAGACCGACAAAAAATCCAAAAATTGGTGCTATGGAATCAGGGACACCTAAAAACCATATCGTAACTTTTTTTTTTGTTAATATCTTCAATGTACAGACAAACTTTCTGCTACAGTTTTATAATACAATAGACCAGCAATGATCGGAGTGTTACATAATGAACCTTGCTTACAATAGCCCAGTCAACAATAAAAAAAATCTTTTATCTATTAAGGAATATAAATTGTTTCCTGCAATTGACTTACAAGTGCCCTCTTGATTGATAAATGATAACAATGGAATAATACTACTAAAGTTACTATGTTGGAAATGAAATGTTAAAATTACATCTGTACTTAAATAAAATAAAATAGATTTTATTCACCGACACAATTATATATAAGGTCTAACAAAATTAGGTGAAACTATTTTAAGGGTATGCTCAGACCATCAAACTGAACCACTTTCTCTACGGGACCAATATCGAAATTGCGAAAAAAAATCTGCTGCCCCATACATTTGAGTCTAGCTGTGTTTGCAGTTTTGTATGGGACATCATTTTATTTTTCGAGATTTCGGTAATGCCCCTATACTTAGCCTCTGTAAGGCAAAATTGGCATTCAAAAAAATAATCAAAAGTTAAATGTTTCTCTATTTGCATTGACATTCTATACAAGGAGGACTTCGCATCAGTGCGCTATTAACGGGACCACTAAGTTATGCCAGTTTTTTTTACATTACTGCAACCACCTTTTTCTTCTTAATATATTTACAATTTATTTATTTATTTATTTATTTATTTATTAGGTCAGCCTACAGCTATTACATCTGACACAATTTTAAGTACATTACACAGTGATCTTAGGCTAAGATGTATAACTAATTACAGGCAAACACAGCATGCAATGTAACTAGGGTTAACTATAAGATTTAAGTAGTTATATAAAACAAATGAGCCTTTTCAAAAAAGTAATAACGAAGAGATTTTACAATATAACAAAACAAAGCAACTTACTAGAAACATTAAGTAGGTAGGAAGGTAAAATTTCGAACAATTATGCATAAACGGAAACATTTTTTCGGAATCTGGCCAACGAGTCAAAGTTGATGTCGCAAATATCACTTTTACTGTTAAGTAGTCTACTTAGGCGTGGGACGGGTGAGTTAAGGTGATGACCAGATTATTAAACGTCAAACGTAAAAGTCGAAGACTTTCTTAAAACGAAAGTCTTCAATCAGTGTGTGTTGCCAGTGATGACATATGGAACAGGGACGTGGTCGTTCACTCAAGGCCTCATAAAAAGGCTGAAAGTCACCCAAAGGGCAATGGAGAGGGCTATGCTCAGAGTTTCCCTGCGAGATCGAATCAGAAATGAAGAGATCCGCAGAAGAACCAGAGTAACTGACATAGCCCAAAGAATTGCTAAACTGAAGTGGCACTGGGTGGGGCACATTGCTCGCAGAACCGATGGCCGATGGGGCCGAAAAGTTCTCAAGTTGCGACCCCATACCGGAAATCGTAGCGTGGGTAGGCCCCTCACACGGTGGACCGATGACCTGGTGAAGGCGCTAGGCGGCGAGAACACGTTAGATGAAGGCAGCGCAGACTGGTCGTTATGGCAATTCTTGGTGGAGGCCCATATCCAGCAGTGGACGTCCATCAGCTGAGATGATGATGATCAGATTATTTAACTAAACACCTTTCTCTATGACACAAATATCGAAATCGCGGAAAAAAACAGCTTTTCCATATACAAACATTTGGGTATAATATGTTTGCAGCTTTTTATGGAAAAAAACAGACTTTTTATTATTAATTCCAAAATTCACTATGAATAAGAATAATTATAGAAGAGTAACTAACCAAAATCTATATAATTTTTGGCCCCTAATGAAAAATGACGTGTTGTATGAGTCTTGGCGGGAAGGTAGTTTTTAAAGAACAAAGCTAGAACATGTTACAGTTTTGGTGGTACTTACCACTTTTTGAGCTTGAATTACATTTCTATAGTTATTCTTAATCGTAGAAATTTCATGTTCTATCTTCAGTGAAAGTCAATCCGTCAATCACGGAAAATCAATAACATAATTTTTATATTTAATTTTTCAGTATTAGAATGTCGGAAGACTTCACTACGTTGACGAACGTGTCTCCCGTGCTGACTAACGAGAGACTGAGCAAGGCTCTCACTAAGTGGTTTGCGGAGGATGTAGTGTTTTCACACTGGGAGGTGCGTACATTCTGTGGTTGAAAAAATCATTTTCTTTTTAAGAGAGCACCGACCCTCTAGCTCTGCCCTCAACAGTATTTTGATAAATTTCTATAATAACGACAGCCCGATAGCTCAGTCGGCAGTGAACCTGCCCGGTGTGCCGAGGATTGCGGGTTCGATTCTCGTAAGGGTAAAATATTTGTATGATGAATATTTGTTCCCGAGTCATGAATGTTTGTTTGTATCTATACCTATGGGTAAATCCATTCTCCATTGTCTAAATATCTGCCTTTTTCTTTTCAGTATGTCGGTGATACCGGTAAAGGGGACTCCTACCTAAGCGAGCTAATCAGAATAAAAATACACGGCAAAAACCAAGATGGCGCCGACAAATACATACAGGTGATATTAAAAAACATTCCCAAAAGCCTATCCAGAAGGCTCACATTCCGTAGCGACGAATTCTTTCGAAACGAAATCAATTTCTACGAGATAGTTCTGCCAGCTTTACTAAAATTCCAATCAAGTAAAAACTTGACAGATCCTTTTACGAACTACGCCAAGATATTATTATCCTACTGTGATGGTGTTAACGACGTTATTTGTTTGGAAGACGCTTCGGTTCAGAAGTTTGGGAGTGCAGTTCGACAGGAAGGTATAGATTACGAGCATTGCAAGCTTACTTTCAAAGCTCTGGCCCAATTTCACGCAATGTCAATAGCAATGAAAGATCAGGAACCAAAAGAATTCGATAAAATCCGAAACGCTATATTCGAGACTTACTACGACGATCGATTATGGGACTGGTATGAAAAGTTCTGGGAGAGAATATCGTACGTAGCCATCGATGCCGTAGAAAAAGAATTCCCTGACTCCATCTATTTGGATAAAATAAAGGAATTCGCTGTACCAGAACGTTACAAAGAGATGATTAAGGCAGCGAAGACTTATGAGACCGGAGTGATTTCTCATGGTGATTGTTGGACAAACAATTTCTTATACAAATACGTTGATAATAAACCAGTGGATGTTAAGTTGATTGATTTTCAATTAGCAAGATGTGCAAGTCCAATTTTGGATATCAGTTTTGTTATATACGCTTGTACAACTCAAGAATTGAGATTGAAACATTATGATGTGTTGATGGCGTATTACTATGCAGTTCTATCAGAACAGATTAAGGAAATGGGCAGTGACCCTAGTAAAGTGTATTCGTATGAGCTGTTTATGGACGAAGTGAAGAAATATTCTTTCTTTGGATTAGCATTCAGTTTTGAATCGACTCCATTCATCGTTTTGGCTCCAGAAGATGCCGTTAACATGGAAATGACTGTAAGTTTTTTTTGTTTAAACCAAACCTTACTTGTAGCTGCCATTTTATACAAATGGAATAGGTTTACATTCATAAACTCACGCCTTTTTCCCAGAGAGGTACGCAGAGAGTATGGATCTCCATTTTGGGCGGTTCTGACACGCCTCTCTTGCTTCCTCTAGGTCCATAAATCTTGTCATATATTCCCGTCGATTTCTGCACAAGAAGAGGTAAGCATGTGCGATACTAAATGAGTGTGAGCGAGACAGGAGGAGCCATTGCCAAAATTTTCCGTCTCGATTCTTACCGAGCGGGGGTGAGGTGTGAATTGGCGTGGGGCAGGGAGTGTCCGTACTGTATGCTTAGATCAAAATAAAATTAATGGATAGGCCCAAAGTGCTTTAAGTTGAAGCACGCATCTAGCACACTTGGTCTGTCATCTTGCTACACACGGCGACACATCAAGCTACACGAAACCAACATAAGCTGGGCGCGCTCTTGATCGCGATCTTATAGTTAAATAATTATATCATAATTCATGATAATGCATATGTAAAAAAGATTATTTGTACAAAAATAATATCAACTATTTTCAAATATTATTTATTTTAAATTGCTCTACTACTACTAATACATTGGCTCTCGACACGGAGGTCACGGGTTCGATTCCTAGTGAAATGACACTGTGCGTTTTCCCCAGTTGATTAGGACATTGCAGGCTGAATCACCGAAAAGAAAAATGATTATCTGCTTTGGATGGCACGTTAAGCCGTTGATCCCGGCTACTATCTTTGGTAGTAGTAATCGTTACATAAAAACCACGTCAGAGGCCGTAAGGCGGTCTGGTAAAACGATAAGAAGAAGAACATGTTAAAAAAATGTTGTGCTGTTTCGAATCAAATTAAAGATTGAAAAATTATGTCTCGAACATGACCTAAACCCATACTCCTCCAAACCGAGGAACTGCGTTATTCGATTTCGCCACCGAGCCCACTACCCAGAGAACGAAATTTTCAATCTATTATATAAATAACAAATAAGTGTAAGTTTAGATGAAATATAGTTAAGAAAGTAATGTAACCAATAATAGAAACCTTTTATGACAAATACCTGACAGTTATAAAAACGACAAATCAATTTATGAATTCTCGTATTTCTTGTTAAAATAAAAGCGTCGAATTTCTATAGACGGAAAATATAGGTACCATTTACATTACTGGTTACGAATTACTGAAAATTATTAGTCTAAACCTATATTTGTGCAATTCTATTCGACGCAAGTGTGTTGCAAAAATTCTTATAAAAGTTATTACACTCTCGGCTCCAATAACGCCCTCGCCTAAGGCTCGGGCTGCAATCCAGGCTCGGCCAAGTTAGCTCACTTGTATCATAAATAATGTACTATTTTTGTTCCAGGGAGATGAAAAACTAAATATAATAAATGTATGGAACCAAATAGGACCATTCAAAACAAAAGAGGGTAGGCTGAGGGAAGCCAACAACGTGGTATTCTGCGTGGACCGTGGATACATATAGACCATATTTTATCGTTTTGTATCGTCACTCTCTTAACCTATTTTATTAGGAAAGTAAGTGACAGAAATATATTAAGGCCCGATTCGACCAAACGCAAGTAAATTTTATTCTTAGATTAAGTCGGCGGTTACTCCAGAGTAAACTGATTTTGCGTTTTACCAAACCTAATCTATGAATTAGTTAAGAGTATATTTTACATGGCCAATTTTGACGGTGTAACCTTATAACGAGACTAATGAAATGTCAATGTCACATAATAAAAAAAATTAAAATAAAAAGAAACCTAACAAATTAAAACTGTATAACCTCACATTGCAATAAGTACGGATACAATGACCTCTTTCTTTAGGTTGATTATACATTCGTTCTTTTAGTATGAGTTTAGTGTGGTAGAAGATAAATGAAGTTTTTTTCGGAGTAAACGCTAAGAGTAAAATTGGTCCTTGTATAGTTCTTACTCTTACACTTCTATACTCTTCTATAAATCAAAGTTTGGTCGAATCCGGCCTAAGTAGTTTAAGAAACTCTTTGATACATGAATAGTAGCAAATAGTAGTATAAGTATAAGCAGTATAAGTATACAAGCTTGGCCGAAAAGAGTAGAAAATTGTAGCAACAGTAACTTGTTTAGTATGAGTAGCTGAGTAGCGTGTATACTTTTCTAGAGGGTTCACGGGCGGACTTGTTTCGTTCGGCGCGTGGGTTAAATGGCGTGTGGTGGTTTCGGGGGTGTGTTTTTGTGTAAAAACAATCCTTGAGATCAAATATTTATTACCGTACAACGTCAAGCACGTACACTGCTATTTAAACTAGATATTGGCAAAATCATGAACACTACTGATGGAAGCCACAATTAAATTACTAATAAGGAAATTTTGGTCGTTCTTGCCCTTTGACTACTTATATAGGGACTAGTTACGCGTGTAATTCTACTAACAAACATTTGTGCCACTTTTTGCGGGGGGCGAGGTAACATGAAATCTGCAACTTTGGATTTTATTCACCATAACTTTAGATTCTAATTTCGAACGTTAAAAATCATGAAAAGTAGTCGCGCGTGAACCCAAAACGTTCTAAGTTCGAAATTATTGTTTCGCAATTATAGGCTGTCTCGTTTAGTGATAAGGTATAAAATTGAATGTAAATTCACATGATTAATTGATCTTATACCGTGGCAGAGGGGAATTGCTACCGCAAGGCTAGTCCTTATAATAAATAGTCAAAGTTCTTGCCAGGTTATGCGTGGTTTGACATTCTTGCAAAGAGAGTGGCGCCGTAATTTTACGCACACAATAGAGAACCTTAGTAGATGTAGCATTTTGATAGACCTTATATTGAAAATCGAAATTCCGGATACAGGGTCTGAATCTTCATAAAATTGTCGGAGTGACTTCGACCTTTTATTGGACGAAATTTATGAATAGATATTGTGGTATATCGCACATATGTGTGGGACGCGGGCTCCACCTGCATGCTACATCTATTAAGGGCCTATGTCGAAAAATAATTAAAGCGAGATGGGCGTCTGATAGCTTATATTACTGCCTGATGCGAGAGAAAGAGATGGGGTGACGCGCGCGCCTGAAACGACGCAAGCGTAAAACAAACTTTATTTAATTGTGATTGTACTATTTATGTAACTTCAATTCTGCTCTTATCAAAATTTGTAAAATATCAATCTCTTTTTTTTAAATCAAGTCTCGTGTTTCTATTATTCACCGTTTAGCAGTTCCAAGCGTTTATAAATAAAAACGGAGGCTACTTTGACTTGTTTTTCTATCGAGAAAATGTGTCTTAATCGTGTTTTAGCTCTTGTCAAAACTTCAATTATATGTTCAATTTAGACATATCCGCTAATCATACTCCTACTGTTAGTACTTCATGATATATGACGCTTTGAAGAATCTTATTTTTTTCACAGAGCCTCTTATGGTTCTCTATTCTGTGAGTGGGAAAGCATACAGATGCGTTTAAGGGGGTGGTTCAAACCATCATACTAAACAACTTACACAATTGGGCCAACATTGAGATCGCGAAAATATTTGGCTAACCTTGGCATCAGCCAGTACAACCAGTATCAGTAAATGTATGGAATTATTAATGCCTAGCAATATATCTTGTGATAATCAAGTGATAATATTTACATTTTTACAGTACTATTTACAATAATATAAGGTCTAACAAAATTACCTGAAACTATTTTAAGGGTATGCTCAGACCATCAAACTGAACAACTTTCTCTACGAGACCAATACCGAAATCTCAAAAAAAAAATCTACTGCCCATACATTTGAGTCAAGTTGTGTTTGCAGTTTTGTATTTGACATGAAATTTTTTTTTAGAGATTTAGGTATTGGTCCCACAGAGAAATTTGTTCAGTTTGATGGTCTGAGCATACCCTTAAAATAGTTTCAGCTAATTTTGTTAGACCTTATATACTTATTATGTTTTATTTAATTAATTTATGTATTACAAAATAGTGTTATCAGTTTTTATAGATTTATACAGGGTGTCCCGTAAACCGACGCCAACCCGGCCGATGCTGATAAGTTAGGCCATGACTAAACAGAATAGCCCAGTCATTTTACGGTTTGAGCCGGTACTAATTAGTTATTGATTTTTTTTTTCGGAATAATATTGAACAGCCAATTTGAGCCTAGAAATGTACCAAAATTAAAAAAAAATCACGTCGGCAACAGTTCCAATTTTAAAATTTAGCTATTACCTTGTTCTAAAAAAAATTTTTTTTGCACATATTTAAGGCTTTACCATTATCCATACGACAAACATGGTGGGAATATTTTTGTCTACTTAGAAGGTTTTGGAAAAAAATCGTATTTTCTAATAAATACCTCATTTTTTATATTTCAATGTATATTTTATTGCTCAAATGAGTGCATTGGTATTAATATTATTAATTTAAAAGCCTTCTAGGACACATAATTTTGATTTCTATGTTGCGTAGCGATTTTTTTAAATATGTTTTAAGATAGTCTATTTGTCACTTAATGGTTTCGGTTACAGTTTAAAAGTCCAATGAATAATTACTCCCTACCCTGCCTAACAAAACTCCGTAAAATGACTGGGCTAGAATATCAAAATTTGACTTTCGTAAAAGTGTCTTAATTTTCGAGATATTGACAGTTTTAACACAGATACTGCATAGAACATTTGTAGCCGTGGCACTCTAAATAGTGACTAAGGTAAAGAGTTTCCCGAATTTCATCAAACCTTCCTTATCTCGAAAACTAAGAACCTTTTCCTAAAGTAAAACGTTGACAGATTGATTGACAGTTTTTTTTTTAATCTAAACTATTATTAAACTGTAACAGGAAGTTTGTCTTTACATTGAAGATATTAACAAAAAAAAGTTACGATATGGTTTTTAGGTATCCCTGATTCCATATCACCAATTTTTGGATTTTTTGTCGGTCTGTTTGTTTGTGTGTTTGTTTGTTTGAACGAGCACCACGCAAAAACCACTGAACCGATTTTGATGAAACTTTTTTTGTTTGATAGCTTATTATCTGACTTAAAATCTGGTATATAATTTGTGCGGACGAAGTCGCGGGTTAACGCTCGTTTTAGTACATTCTGCACGGCTAGCATGCCACCCACGACAAAGCGTTTAAACGAGAAAAACATCATGCGCGCTCTTTCTAACATACGTAAAATAATAAGGATGGGGGCACATCTTGTTTTTTGTCGTTTTCTCGGGGGTGGCATGCGGAACTAACCTATCAGCATCCACCGGATTGACGACGGTTTACGGGACACCCTGTATAAATATCCTTTGTTTCATTTATTTACGAATCAATACACAATTAATTAAGTATAAGTATTTTAATTCTTTTTCTCTTTACAGATAGTTAGGGTAACAGATTGTCGCTGTGCATCAAAGGTAGGAATAGTGATGATGAAATTTTTTTTTTCATTACTTTTTTAAAAAACTCTTTGATATCTTTAACACTAATTAAAATTAATTTATGAACATCTTTAAAAATGACTGAAATATAAATGTTCAAAATTTACGATTAGAGCGAGAGGCATATATTATAACAAAAGTGACGTCATAATTGAGTATTGTCATACAAATCGTGACGACGTGTCATACAAACACCTGTTTTGTATCAAAGAGATAGAAGATGATATAAAACATTTTTTTCAATAGCTTATAACTTTTTTGTTTTCTATTCAATTGTAATTTCGTTTACATTTTGCTATTAAATTTAGCCTATTTCTGTAATTCGTCACAATATATAAGGTATAACAAAATTAGGTGAAACTATTTTAAGGGGATGATCAGACCATCAAACTGAACAACTTTCTCTTCGGGACCAATATTGAAATTGCGAAAAAAATCAGCTGTTCCATACAAACATAGATTTCCGGGATCAATCATTATCCCTATTGCGGGAATCACAACGTTCGTTAGAATGATATACAAATACAAATAATATATTAGTATCATAACAACATAATGCCGTGTGGTATCGGCTAAGAATAGCACCATCCCATTTCCTCCCGTGGGTGTCGTAAAAGGCGACTAAGGGATCTACCGGAGGATGGGCAGCAGCATCCTCTGAGTACACACATTCAATCCAACTGCGATCGCCAACCCGCCTGCCAAGCGTGGCGATTATGGCAAATCCCCCCATTTTGGGGAGGCTTATGTCCAGCAGTGGGCGTCTGTCGGCTGGTATGATGATGATGATAATAACATAAGGCATATTTAGTATATGGTTACCTATGCAGACAGGGTTTGAAGTACTAAGACCAGCGCCCTCCTCCAGGCAGTAGTACCAAAAGAATTATATAAAATACTAGCTGTTGCCCGCGACTTCGTACGCGCAGACCACTGAATATACTTTACGATCTATTCTCAGAGCTACTGAATATACACACAAAATTTCATAAGAATCGGTCAAGCCGTTCAGGAGGAGTTTTGTTACAAACACCGTAACCGATAATTTTATACCATAAGAATTATAAATACAAGCTGTTGCCCGCGACTTCGTACGTGCAGACCACTGAAATATACTTTACGACCTATTCTCAGAGCTACTGAATATACACACAAAATTTTATAAGAATCGGTCAAGCCGTTCAGGAGGAGTTTTGTTACAAACACCGTAGCCGATAATTTTATACCATAAGAATTATAAATACAAGCTGTTGCCCGCGACTTCGTACGTGCAGACCACTGAAATATACTTTACGACCTATTCCCAGACCTACTGAATATACACACAAAATTTTATAAGAATCGGTCAAGCCGTTCAGGAGGAGTTTTGTTACATACACCGTAACCGAGAATTTTATATATTAGCGAAGATTTTTATCAGTAGGTAGGTACAGTACTATACTAATCGAGACTACAAAAATCGGTCGTCCTTATATTACAAATTTTGTTAGATCTTAGACCTTGTCCAGAAGGGGTGAATTCGCCGCGAATCGTATCGCGCGAATTCATACGCGCGATGTCGAGGTACTAGACATCAATACATCGCGTCCACAAGCATCGCGCGAATTCAAAATACGCGCGTAAATCGCGTGCACTACGCCAGATACTAGGGACGCCTTGTTGCGTGCAGTTAACGAGCGAACTCTAGAGCTAGTGCTCCGTGTTTCGTACTGAATTCCTCTCCAAATGCTCGCGCGTTGGTACGCACCGTACGCACCTTGTTGACGCAACGGTCGCGCGTAATACGCGCGAGAGAATCGCGGCGAATTCGCTCTTTCTGGACAAGCTCTTAGTGAATGTACGACGAGAACACCGAAGTGTCAATTTTAATTAGTTTAGAAGTTATGTATTTTTAATAATTTAATTTTTTCGTTCCCGGGAAATCGAAAAAAAAGAATACTTTGTACGGTCAGCAGCAATAAGTTGTATACACTTTTGTTATACGTCGTAGTACTAAAGTGCATATAACTTATTGCTGCTGACTGTACCTACTACCTACTCATAAGGGATAATAAATAATTCGTTATACTATTGCAATTTTTTATTTGTTAAAATGTTTATTTTCAAATAGATTCGTTATACAGTTCAATAGGTCTATTGAAATTGCAGTATTAGAAATGATTTAGAACATTTTATTGTTTATAGTTACGGAGAAATTAAAAAAAAAAACGTGTCTTTCTTCAAACATTTTTCTACGCCACAATTATAGGAAACCGAAACAATTTTTAAGTTTCATAGATTCCTTTTTTTTATTTGCTACAACATTTATAAACAACAGTTTCAGTTTCGTATAAATCTTCTACGTTCTTCTTATTGTGGGCAGAGCCCTGGTGTCAAGAGTTTTTTCAGACCGCCTTACGGCCTCTGACGTGGTTTTTATGTAACGACTACTACCACCAGAGATAGTAGCCGGGCCCAACGGCTTTACGTGCCATCCGGAGCACGGAATCATTTTTCTTTTCATACAAGCTTTGAGATGTGGTGTTGGAGACGAATGGAGGGGGATAAGTTGGACGGAACGCATAACAAATGAAGAGGTGTTAAGAATGGTTAAAGAAAAGAGAAACATTTTAAAAACAATCGAAAACTGGAGGGGGAAAATGATCGGACACTTGATACGAAACGACAATTTCTTTAAAATCATACTGGAAGGGAAGATAGAGGGAAAGAGAGGCAGGGGAAGACCTAAACAGAGTTATCTGGCCCAAGTGAAGGAAAAGTTTGATGTCGTGTAGTATCAAGAACTCAAGAGACTAGCGGAAAAGATACAGGATTGGCGAATACTCCACTGACAAGAGCGTAGCTCTTAAATAAGATGAGGTGATTCAGCCTGCAATGTCCTAACCAACTGGGGAAAAACGCACAAAGTGACATATCACTAGGTGTCCCCCGTGGGAACCGAACCCACGACCTCCGTGTCGAAAGCCAATGCTCTTAACCATTAGACCACGGAAGCAGTCGTGACCGCAAGTGACACTGGACGACAACCTTTCCCCTAATTACCGTCACCTAATTTATGGACGCCCGGCACCCTTAAAGTCAAAACACAAACAACAACATCATTTCCGAATGCTAACAATTGACAGAATCTAATTCACAAACAAAACACTTTACAAATAAATAAACAAAACATCGAATAACATAACAAAATTCCGAAACTAACTACCAAACAATATTTGTTGAAATGTACACTTGAAATATGATCTTAGTTTACAAATACTTAAACTATAAAATACGCGTGTTGCTATTTTCTCTAGCCATTTCTATTGTGATATTCATTGCAATGAGGTACATGCAAATTTTACAATGCTAAGTACCACTAACGCCATCTATTGAATATTTTTCAAACGGAATTTTGAAAACGCCATATTATTTATAAGTAGAAGAAGAAAAGTAGAAGTCGAGACTAACTCTTATAAAAGAGATGATAAATCATTTATAGTAGAAGATTAATTATTGACAAAGTGATAATGTACAGTGAAATTATTGTTGTAATTCTAATATTAAGTAAAGGTAAGTTCTAAGTTAAAGCTCCTTTTACCGTTCTGGAGTGCGATTTTACTCAGCAGCAATAAACACTGACACAGTCTTGTAGCTGATGGTTGCGAAAAGTACAGTTATCTCTTAGTCTATTAAGTTGTTAATTTAATATATTAGAATGTTGCTCCTACAGCTGAACAAAATAAACTTATTTCATATTTTACGCCATCTTTTGTAATATTTACCAGTTTCAAAGCAAATAAATCATATTCTATAATACTGTCGATATTAAAAATGTTATGATACCTAACTAGCTGGAATTCCCATACAAACTTTCCCCCCGTTTTCACACCTTTGGTGGTTGATTTGCGAAAAGTCTTTTTTTTTTGTTCTGAACACCTGGCATGGCAATAAAAACATTCCTGCCAAATTATAAGTTCAAATTCTTTGTAGTTTTGGATATTTGAGTGTTGAGTGAGTGTGCTGATTTGAATAGATTCAAGCAAAAATTACACGGCTTCGCTGAAAATATATTACTGCGTGCGCTGTGATCGACTTGACAGTTCCCAACATAGCCAATACCCAGCAGTGGGGTTTACCGGGCTGATGGCAATGATCAAAGAGTAATATAAGTATTGTTACGAGCGACGGGTTACGGGATTGGAGTGAAACGCTTAGTCCAATTTATGTACAGAGTTTATTGGGTTACACACTTACACACGGACCACCTCGCAGAGGTTCCCCTTTTAACAGTCCTCCTCGCAGGGGTTTCCCCTCTCACCACTTTCACTGTTCACTACGTCACGACGCGCGACACGCTATGACGTCACGACGCACGGCACTATGACGTCACGGCACGCGACACACACTACACTACACTAGACTGACACTTGTCTACTCACTGTTCCACTTTACTAGGCACTTTACTTTTCACTAGTACTTTTCCACTTTTACTTTTCTTCCTTTTTGCTTCGCACTTTTCACTGTGAAATCAATACTGACTGCGTCCGCAAACTCGCGGCCTTATATACCCCTTAGAATTTTCTAGATGCCCGAATTTCGTTAGTCTTTTCTTTATTCCTTTGTTCCCCCTTCCGGATATTTCTTAATCCCACCTTCCTTCTCGAATTTTCCTAAACACGCCCCCTTTTTTTGGTTCTTTTCAAATATTCCTTCTCTCTCTGTTTTCTAGAACATTTCTAAACACGCCCATTTTCTGTCTCTTTCCAAATATTCTTACTCCCTCTTACTTTTCTAGAATATTTCCAACAACAATAAAATCTAGAATTATTTTCGACGAGTCTCGAACCATCGACCCCCGGCACGGGAGTCCATGCGTCGACCGCCGAGCTAAGACGCTTGTTGACAGACCGGCCGAATTTTTGAATGCCTTTCTATAGCTGCGTCATTTCACAGCATCCGTGACAGTATATTAGAAAAGAGAACCCACTCGTGGCAACATTATGTCAAACTGAAGGCTAGCTAGCGCTATCTACGTTTCACCGACAATAATTCAACCTATACTATACATACCTACTCATATCTACTCATACCGATGGATATTATTGTTTTGAATGCTAGATTTCGTTCAATCCCGCACCGTTCGAGTGAAATTCCAGTATCCTTACTATTCCTGTAATCTAATCATTGGTAAGAGAAAAACAGTAACTCCAGAACATCACTACATCTGCACGAAATTGAACGAAAACTACAAACAACCCGCACATTACGCAAGATAGGTAGCCATTTTGTGAATTTGTCAATTAGACATTGACAGTAAAACATTTTTTTTATAGTTCTGCGAAGTATTTAATAGATAGCAGCACATTCTATGCAAACTGAATCGGAAAATACCACCAAAAGGCGTCCTGTCCTGTCCTCCGCCTGGTGATGATAACCATAGAAACAGCGTCATTTTAGCGAGTGCTATTATGTATCCTATTTCTAAGACGATAAGGTTGTTTTTTCAGTGCCAACAGTATCACCAGCTAAAATAGACCTGGTGGACTGCGGGTTAGATCTAGAGGTGGAGGTCCCTCGAGGAGAAATAGAACAAGAAACGTATCCTTGGTACGGAATACTCTATTATTACAACTGTAAGTATTTTTTTGTATTTTATTAGTCCATTTCTATCTACAGGGTGAAATTGATATAATCAGTATCCTATTACATCGTGAGGAAACCTGCATGCTTCAATTTCGAGGCATGTATTGTACCCATTGTCCATTAAAAGTGGTGACGGGCTCACTACCCGTCACACTGGACAGAGTTTCGGTACTACTAGTGAAACGTGGAAGTTCTGAAGTTTCAGAATATCTCGTGACTACCCTCTCGGGGAATATAGTCATGAGCATATGCTTATGCTAGTATACTTTTAAACTAAGTTGTTCAATTTGATGGGTAGACTACCCATCAAATTGAACAACTTTTACTATGGAAGCAAACCGATCGTAGCAAAAACAAATCAGCTGTTCCATACTAAACTGCACCCGCCGCCGCTGCCTACTAGTCTCAAATGAATGCAACAGCAGATTTTTTTTTGCTCCGATTGCGTTCCTCCCGTAGTAAAAGTTGTTCAGTTTGATGGGTAGACTCTAATGATACCAATTTCACCTGTATAGATCAGTAGTCCCGTCATTAGTTGACACTGTACTTACACGCTATGGACATATTACGCAACAGACGAAAAAAAGTACCTATGGAGGAACTGGGTGGAAGATTCCTCCATTGAAAAGGGAAGATCTTCCGCCAGGCTAGATGTTTCGGCTGGGGACCAAAACTCATAACCGGTCAAAACCACTTTCGATTGCAAAAATCAGGCAACAGTGGTTTTACCTTTTTTTTTTATTTCGTATGGGTTTGCTCTTGACCTCAATCCAGTCCTCAGGACGAAGATGGGGTCGAAGATGTAGCGAGCTTACCCAGAAGAAGCCTATTTACTTGTACTTAAAAAGGAATTCAGGTTGTAAGCGCTCGGAAATACTGACGCCGGCAGGGCATTCCACTCCTTGAGCCCTGCATTTCCTTAAAGCCCTGTACAGTAGTACCATGTTTATTAGTGTTACGGATTGGCTATTACTGACACCGGAGGAACCAATCATAATATTCTACGATTGCGCGCCAAAAATCTGCTTCTATTGGTGGATTGATTTCGCGCCTGACGCATGACCAACGCGATCTATATTACATTACATTAAAACGCGGTCTTTAGACTACACGGCATTCAATTTAATTCTTTAACAAAGTAGTCATAAGGTTAATTATATTATCAAATGGTTTCGAGTACCTACCACCGGAAAATTATAGTTCCATGTCTGCGCGACCGAAGATTGAAAAGTGGACTTAATTCCCTGGTCTTACCGTACCCTATTATAGCCCAGTCATTTTACGGAGTTTTGTTAGGCGGGGTAGGGAGTAATTATTAATTGGACTTTTAAACTGTAACCGGCACCATTTAGTGACAAAAAGACTATCTTAAAACATATTAAAATAAAACGCAACATAGAAATCAAAATTGTGTTTCCCAGAATGCTTTTTAATTAATAATATTAATACCAATGCACTCATTTGACTTAGATTTAACAATATAAATTATTTTTTAGCAGTAAAATAGGCATTGAAATTTAAAAAATGAGGTATGTTTTAGAAAATACGAATGGATTTTTCAAAACCTTCTAAGTAGCCAAAAATATTTACACCATGTTTGAATTATGTATAATGGTAAAGCCTTAAATATGTGCAAAAAAATATTTACCATCAGGTTTTTAGAACGAGATAATAGCTAAATTTTAAAATTGGAACTGTTGCTGACGTGATATTTTTTTTAATTTTGGTACATTTACAAGCTCAAATTGGCTCTTAAATACTATACCGAAAAAAATATCAATTATTAATTAGTCCCGGCTCAAACCGTAAAAAAACTGGGCCTATTAGTGGCGAAGTAGTAGTAAGTGACGTTGATATACTTAGGCTGATGATAATGATGTTAATGTTTGAAAGATGACGACATGGGCGAGACTAGAGCGGTGACACCAGTAGCGCTGATACATGAAGAGTTTGTGATCGCCGCAGCCTCCGACATCGGTCCCATGCCGAAACACAACTTTAGGTAAGTTACTATACTTATGGGGACATCAGACCATCAAACTAAGAAACTTTCTAGGCATTAGGGATTGCAATCCGGTAATCCAGCGGATTCAGCACCATTTGAGAGTCTAGAGTAAATCTCTTGAAAATCGCCTAAAACCGTTTCTTTTATGAAAATACTAGTGTTGTGTTACTGAGATACCTGGAGCGACACTCTGCGCTGCATTATTATATCAAGGACATTTAAATATTTTTAGGAATATGTTTAAAATTGTAAACTTTCCCAATCATTTTTAGCCACAGAACATTATAATGTTCTATGTTTTTACAAGTACAAAAATCGTGTTTTCAATCATTACGTTTAGAATCAAATTAAAGATTGAAAAATTTGTCTCGGGCGGGACTTGAACCCGCACTCTTCCAAACCGGGGAACTGCGGTACCCAGACCCGCCCGAGACAAATTTTTCAATCTTTAATTTGATTCGAAATAGCATAACATGGCTGTAACATGTTTAAAAATCAATAATATTTGAAATTACGTTTAGATCTTAGGTTAATTTAATTACTACCATGAAAGGAGTCATTCAATTCAAACTAAAGCCCTTGACAAATTAATATTATGTCAATGCCACTATCGCAAAGATAGCTGCAAAGTGGTAGTTATCAAACATTGAAAACGTTTTGTATTCGGACATAGGTACAGCATTGAACCCGCTACTGGCCATTCCGGGGCTGTGCTTTGGTTCAATGTGGCCTAATTTAGCTATCGCTACTATACACTGATAGGTCTTCAAATTGCATCTCCTTTCTATTTTTTCACAAAATAATTAAAAGAAATTTTTTTAGCATTATTACTACGCACGATAAAAACTATCACTACGAGACAATAAGTTTTTTTTATAATTTCTGAAAACATCCCTATTTTTATACAGTTGATTTTAAAATGGAATGGCAAATTTTTATGGATATTACCAATCCGGTCGGATCCGGTTACTGATGTGATCACTCATAGAAACACCGAGCATAGCTCCATAGCTCGCCGAGCGTCCTTGAATTGATGAACTAGTCCTATCGTCAGGGTCTACGTTTCCACACCATAGGTCATCACTCGGGCATAGGCCCACCACACATTCCCACCGCTGTAACTCCTGTAAGCCAGGATCAACAACGGCGACCATTCACAAAACTGGACAATGAAGTCCAGCGAGCCCGGGGGATGACTCTAATCTGTCTTGGAACCCGCAATGAATTAATCAAAGAAGATAGGAGGAGTAGGAAAACGAAATATCCGACTTCCCTCCATTGCAAACGGGAGACGGCAATATGAAGGAAAAAACATGGCTATTAGAAAGCCAATTCCAGAGATTTAGGCGTCACTCATCACTGTACGGCATAACCCTCTCATATTATACAGGGCGATGTCCCGAGTCCTGCTAGGCGAGGGGTGGGAGAAAGCCGGGAGGCGTGTGCGCAGCTACGTGCTGCACCCCGAGTACGGGGAAACCTACAACACTATAGCTTTAGTGCAGCTTAAAGATCCCATACGTAATAGTGAGTTACCTATACATTTATTTTATTATAGCTTTTAAGGCCCTATGGTAGGACGAAACACCTTGGAGGCATCTTTTATTTTTAATTTTTCGACTAGATTTATACAATTTACCGAAACCAAGGTCATACCTACTAAGGTAATTCCAATCGTGTATTCAATTGATGATTTCATGATTTCATTGATGATGGTATAACAAAATTAGCTGAAACTATTTTAAGGGTATGATCAGACCATCAAACTGAACAACTTTCTCTATGGGACCAATATCGAAATCGCGAAAAAAAATCTGCTGGTGCTGTCCCATTTGAGTTATAATCGGCAGTTTTGTATGGGACAGCTGATTTCTTTTTCGCGATTTCGATATTGGTCCCATAGAGAAAGTTGTTCAGTTTGATGGTCTGATCATCCCCTTAAAATAGTTTCAGCTAATTTTGTTAAACCTTATATACTTTATCTAGTGAAATCATCACTTGAATACACGATTGGAATTGCTTCACTGATAGAAAATCGTCACAAAGATGACGTATTTTCTTGTATTTTAAAACATTTTTCTCGTTTTAGAAGGACCGAAAATAGTTTCCGATTTTTTGTATTTATACTCGCATATTCACCATTAGTTAATCTAGTGAAAACATTACAAAAATCTATAAAAAGTACTTTTGTTAATTCTTTTTACTCGAAAATACGGCACACGCATGCACTTTTCGGAGGGCTGGGCAATCTCGTTTCTCATAGAAAATATTCGTCTGAACCTATGGCCCCTTAAGGTGGTTTCAGTCCATACAAACGTTTGACGCACAATACGCATAGACGGAATTAATAAAAGTAATATTTTATATATGCAAAAATTTCAAAGCTATATCTTCGTAATTATTTTGTAAATTGCAAATGTTATTTGTGACGCGGCATCTAGATTTTCTAAACTATTTTTCCATATATACAAAGTTACTTATATTAATACCGTCTACGCGTATTGTGCGCCAAAGTTTGTTATAAAATTGACCCCTCTGCAACCGCCTTAAGCTCACAGAGATGGCGTACGCAGTAGAGGCAGACCGGTACGACTGTGGAAGGATGATGTCCAGAAGGGTTGGAGATTAAGAACAAAGGATAGAATAGAGTGGAGAATGTTGGAGGAGGCAGGACAACCCGACCAAATGTAGAATAAGGAAATAAATATTGTGTCGGTGAATAAGGCTATTTTATTTTATTTATTTATTTATTTTAAGATCACTGAAGTTAAGAGAGGTTTATTCCGAAAGTTTCGAAGCGCACTGCATACAAACGAATACCTAAAAGTTTTTTGTCACGATCTATGTAGAAACCTATATCTGTGCTTTACATATTATGTCAGATTTCCGTTATAGATGCAAAGTTATCGTGGCTCAAAGTAACAGACATAGGTCAAAGAATTGCTAATCTAAAGTAGCAATGTGCCCCACATTGATCATAGAACCGACCGCGTACCGGAAAGCGCAGCATGGGTAGGATGAGGGCAGCGCAGGACCGATCGCTGTGGCGATCCTTGCGGGCCTATGTCCAGCAGTAAACGTCTATCGGCTGAAATGATGATGGCGAATCTGGTGGCTGGGATCGAACTGCCACCGCCGTACCGGAATGCGAGGCTACTGGCTATTAGACCACGGCTGTTAATATATTCTTTTTATTCTCTTTGCAGAACCAATCAAACCACTGTGCCCGCCCCCTGACGTAATACGCAACCCAGTGTTTTACGTTATCAAATACAAAGATGGCGAAGGTACGTAGCCAGGTATAATTTTAATTGTTATACAGGGTGTAAAAAGACATTGCCTACGTGAATTTAGTAAACGAAATTCTGCATAGTGTAAATAGCAAAAACTATACTACTGCTATTTTCCTAGATATGTCATGTGCTTTTGACTCGGTATCGCATGATCTACTCTTGGGAAAGCTGGAACACAACGGTGTTAGGGGCCCAGCTCTAAACTGGGTAAAATCTTATCTGAGTAGGAGGCTACAATGTGTTGAAGTATCCCAATTAAATACAAAGTTTACCACTGAAACCTACAGATCTGAACTTAAACAAAATAAGTTTGGTGTTCCACAGGGTAGCGTTCTAGGCCCTTTATTATTTTTGATATATATCAATGACCTACCTGATGTGACTGACCATAAAACAATTTTATTCGCGGATGATGTTTCAGTTATTGTAACTTCAGAGAAGAAAATTACACTTGACGAACACAAACTTGACATAAACAAAACACTGACATTAATAATAAATTGGTTAAATAATAATAATCTACAAATTAATCTATCTAAGACAAATATAATTAATTTTAATAATTTCAAAAATCAATCTGTTAATATCACTCATAACGGACATTCTATATTGACGGCAAAGAGTGTCATTTTTCTTGGACTAGTTGTAGAGCCAACATTTAACTGGCAAGAGCAAATAAAGAAGGTACGCGGTAAAGTAAGTGGGTTTTCATATGCACTTTACCAGCTTTCAAAAATAGCAAGTAGAAATGCAGCTGTAACTGCATACTACGCCTACGTGGAATCGATTCTCCGATATGGTCTTGTGATATGGGGTAATGGTACCGGAATAGACAGTGTATTCATTGCACAAAAGAGCTGTATACGAGCCCTATGTGGTATTGCACCTGATGTGTCCTGTCGACCCTATTTTAAGAGCTTAAATATACTACCTTTGCCCTGCCTGTATATCCTTGAAGTAGGTAAATTTGTTAAACAAAACAATCACTTATTCATACAGGCTAAAGATGTTATACAGAGAAGGATGAGATATCCAAATCGTATCGTTCTTGGGACAGTGCCTAAAACTCAGCGTTTTCTAAACAACTGCTATGCAATGTGTAGTAATTTAATAAATTACCATCAGGCATGAAAGAGCTGCCCTTTAATAGGTTTAAGTCATCATTATACAGATGGCTCCTTGATAAAACATTTTACTCGGTAGACGAATTTTTGATGTACACTGATCTTGACGGTAACAGATAGTCGATGCATGGTTTAACCCTAGTAAGAAAGCCCTAGTCTTGTTCTGACATGATAATAATGTATAAATTTAATTATATTTCTCAATGACCTTAATATTTGCATGCTACTGACATGGCTAAATAGGCGTGATCAAAATTTTATCTAATTACATCTGAATTGTACCTACCCTATTTATTGGCAAATAAATTATTTGTATTTGTATTTGTATTTGAAGAAATATATTCGTTTCAAATCGTTTCACAACTAACCAATGAGTATGATCAATGAACACATACAAATAGTATGATAACTAAAGTTATACACAAAATAGGAGGAATATCATAATTTCCAAGGAAATGGAAATTCGGTATGTAAAGTTTTTTTCTGGTATATTTTTTACAGTTTAGTTTCATAGATTAGGCTATTTTGAACAACTAATTTCATTATTTTCGTTATCCAAGCTATAGTTAATTTTGTATAATTTTTCAAAGTTTTTCTAGTGATGACGTCATGACATGATTGACATTGACATTTGAAACCAGTGCTGCCAGATATGATTTCGGAAATTTTCCCAGATTCATATTTTTATCCCCCAAAACGTTTCGACTGTCTCCCCAAATCAACAAACATCACTTTACTTACCTACTGATAGGCACGGGTATCGAATCATGATAGTTAAGTTAGTCAGGCTATAAATAACAGAACACCTTAGGAATGTTGTTTTTACGATGATAAATTGGTTAAGAAAACACTCGAAATTCTACACTTTGATCATTTTTTCCCCAGAGACCAAATATAAATAAATCCGGTCAAGTGTTAGTCGGGCTACTCGCGCACCGAGGGTTCCGTACCACACCACCGCACAACATATTAACTTAAAAAAAAGTTTAGTTTCCTCCGGGACTTTTTTTTAGCGCGAAACCGACTCACACTTGGCCGGTTTTTATTATTTATTGTTGTATGTATTACCGTTTCTACGATAGAGCGAGAAGAAAAAACGTTGATTAATACTAACTTCTTGTGTAGGATCCCCCCTTATTTTTTAACTTTTTGACTTTTTTATTAATTGTTAGCGAACCCGCCATAGTAATGCTGGTTTTGTGAAAATTTCAACTATATAAGGTCTAACAAAATTAGCTGAAACTATTTTAAGGGTATGCTCAGACCATCAAACTGAACAACTTTCTCTATGGGACCAATACCGAAATCGCGAAAAAAAAATTTCATGTCACATACAAAACTGCAAACACAACTTGACTCAAATGTATGGGGCAGTAGATTTTTTTTTGAGATTTCGATATTGGTCTCGTAGAGAAAGTTGTTCAGTTTGATGGTCTGAGCATACCCTTAAAATAGTTTCAGCTAATTTTGTTAGACCTTATATAGGTATTACGGTTCAAAAGGTGTTCAGGTAATGCTCATCGCGCTTTATAACTTAAATTTTTACTTTACCGGAGCGTGTAGCTCGAAAACTATTGAGAAATAGGAAAAAGTATATAGAATACGAGCGTTAACCCGCGACTTCGTCCGCACAAATTATATACCAGATTTTAAGTTCATCAAAATCGGTTCAGTAGTTTTTGCGTTATACTCGTTCAAACAAACAAACACCCAAACAAACACACAAACAAACAGACAGACAAAAAATCCAAAAATTTGTGAAATGGAATCAGGGACATCTAAAAACCATATCGTAACTTTTTTTTTGTTAATATCTTCAATGTACAGACAAACTTCCTGTTACAGTTTTATAATAGTTTAGATAAAGTGTATAGAACAAAAAAGTAAACATAAACATTTTTGAAATTGCTTTATTGACGTTTGATATGAGGATATTATAAGTCACTTGGCGTATGTTTTACAAAAATTTATTCAGCCGTTTCCTACCTGGAGGGGCCCAAACTTGGTATGTTTTGAAAATAATTTTTGGATTTTTTTAAAACAATAGGCTGAAATGTAATAGTGTAGTATATTTTTAGAACCGGCTTATAGAGCCCTTTCATTTGATACCCCACACGATAGGTTTCAGAAGAAAAAAATGTTTTACCCATACAAAAATTTTATGACGTCAAAACTGGAGACCCTGACACCTTAGAGAATGTCTCCCGGTAGTTTTGAGGTCTAGAGAACATACCTAGCAACGTACAAAAATTTGGTGCTGGTATCCGGAAGCGAACTTTATTTCCATTAAGGCAGTGCGCTAAAAGAAGAATTTTGTATTTTCAGATTACGAGAAATTAAAAAAAGAAATAATACCCGTCTCGCACGTACCTGGTAACATGTGCAAAGACTTCTACGTCGCTGCGAATGTGAGTACAGTAATAGGTACCAGGTACCCGATTGCGCTAAGTTAAAACATAGAAGTTCTATTCTTATCTTCTGTGCTGAATTCCGCATCGCGCTAAACTCTATGTAACTGACAGCAAATCGACGTCTGAGCGATCTGTCAAAACGGCTCTAACGGCTGTACCGCGATTAGCGCAATACCAAATGTGTCAAAAGTTATGGTTCGTACGTAGTCCCATAACGGTTCAATCACCAAATATTTACCGCGATTGCAGCCCTGGAGTGCGATTTTTAAGCATTTCAGCGTTCGGGAAGCTACGTAGTATCTTCACGTCCCAAATACCGCAGTGTCTTAAAACGAAAGTCTTCGATCAGTGTGTGTTGCCAGTGATGACATATGGAACAGAGACGTGGTCGTTCACTCAAGGCCTCATAAAAAGGCTGAAAGTCACCCAAAGAGCAATGGAGAGGGCTATGCTCGGAGTTTCCCTGCGAGATCGAATCAGAAATGAACAGATCCGCAGAAGAACCAGAGTAACTGACATAGCCCAAAGAGTTGCTAAATTTAAGTGGCAGTGGGCGGGGCATATTGCTCGCAGAACCGATGGCCGATGGGGCCGAAAAGTTCTCGAGTGGCGACCGCGTACCGGAAAGCGCAGCGTGGGTAGGCCCGCACACGGTGGACCGACGACCTTGTGAAGGCGGCGGGAACCCGTTGGATGAGGGCAGCGCAGGACCGGTCGTTATGGCGATCCTTGGGGGAGGCCTATGTCCAGCAGTGGACGTCCATCGGCTGAGATGATGATGATGATGAGTGCGATTTTTGAAACTCATATGTTGAACTCAGCAGTTGAATATTATATGTCAAAATTACTATGGAGATACAATGACGTTTTACAAATAGACGCGTCATATGCTAACATCACTGCACTTCAAAATGGCGCGGTATAGTGACGTGTAGCACGTACACTAGACGGCGCGTGACTATGTGAAAGCCGGGCAATTACCTTGTTTCTACCAAATTAGCTGAAACTATTTTAAGGGAATGATCAAATCAAATCAAATTGAGCAAGTTTCTCTGTGGGACCAATATCGAAATCGCGACTATATCGATAATGTTCCTTTTTTTTCATTAGGGTGAAGCCAAACGAGCGTAATTTTGTGAGTTGTGAGTCGCGTATTTTGAGTTCGTTTCATATAAAATCCGGGAATGCATTTTCTATGACCTCAGCCTTTATATGAAACGGACTCAAAATACGCGACTCACAATGGCTTCACCCTTAGTTTGTTTTTAAATCTCAGCAAAGAGATTTTATGTAAAAAAAAACTTTTCTGAATATATTAATCTGTGTTATAAATATGTAAAGGAAATACTTTAGGGTTTAGAGCATCAAACTGAACAACTCAACTTTATCTATAGAACCAACACGAAACCAGCTGTCCCATACATTTGGGTTAGTCGACTAGCTATTGACATTTTCTACAGAACTGCAGATTTTTCTTTTGTGATTTCAATATTGGCCTCATAGCAAAAGTTGTTCACTTTGACAGTCTGAAGCACCCCTTGTATGTAACGCATTTAATTTTAAACCGACTGCCTCCGTGTTCTAATGGTTAAGAGCATTGGCTCTCGACACGGAGGTCGTGGGTTCGATTCCCACGGGGGACACCTAGTGAAATGTCACTTTGTGCGTTTTTCCCCAGTTGGTTAGGACATTGCAGGCTGAATCACCTGATTGTCTGAAAAGAAAAATGATTCCGTGCTTCGGATGGCACGTTAAGCCGTTGGTCCCGGCTACTATCTCTGGTGGCAGTAGTCGTTACATAAAAACCACGTCAGAGGCCGTAAGGCGGTCTGAAAAAACTCTGACACCAGGGCTCTGCCCACACGATAAGAAAGAAAGAATTTTAAACCCTGTCATAACTAACGAAATATTAATTTCGCAGTTGTACGCAAAGAAGATGCGACCCCCGAACGTAGTATGCGCGGTTTCACTCGAAACTGAGCGCATCTGTGTGTGGGAGGCGGGCAGTATGCTCGTCATGAGGGATGTGTGGGGACGATGGCAGCTTGTGAGTTATAACTTCATGCTATGTTATCATAATACAAACCATAAACTCCGACGTTTGTTCGAACCCGAGTATGACGTCATACTCTGGTTCGAACAAACGTCGGAGTGATACAGTCAGTGTATTTTGTCGGGCTGGATCAAGTGACAATGACAATGGAGTGAGTTCCGATCATAGAGATAGTAAGCACTACGTGTTCCGATAGTGGTGTGCTGTAGGCCTAGCATGCCACCCCCGAGAAAACGATAAAAATCGACATGTGCCTCCATCTTTATTATTTTGCGTATGCCAGAAAGAGTGCGCATGACGTTTTTCTCGTTTAAACGCTTTGTCGTGGGTGGCATGCTAGCCGTGCAGAGCAAACGACGAAGAGTGAGGGTAGACAGATTTGTCTGCTCTTAAAAATCTACCTGCAGTTCCTCAGTCATCCCGTGATCATGGCAGTTGTAACACTGCCGAAATATCGGGAACTCAAATATACCAAAACGCGGTAAGAACCCGTTAAAATGTTTATTTCTAGATTAAACCATAAAGTTATTATTATACCTTACAGTAATAGAGGAACTGACATGAGTTGTCAAATGAAACCGTTTTTGGAGGTTTTCAGGAGATTATGGAGGCAAAAACTCGAGCACTGTCTACAGGGTGAAATTGATATCATTAGCATCCTTTTAAACTAAGAGTCTACCCATAAAACTGAACAACTTTCACTATCGGAGCAAACCGATCGGAGCAAAAAAATAATCAGCTGTTCCATACTAAACTGCAATGCCTACTCGACTCAAATGTATGCAACAGCCTCTGACTATTTATTATAAGGAGTAGCCTTGCGGTAGCATTTCCCCTCTGCCACGGTATAAGATTAATTGATCATGTGCATTTACATTCAATTTTATACCTTATCACTAAACGAGACAGCCTATAATTGCGAAACAATAATTTCGAACTTAGAACGTTTGGGGTTCACACGAGACTTCTTTTCATATTTTTTAACGTTCAAAATTAGAATCCAAAGTTGTGGGGAATAAAGTCTAATGTTGCGGATTTCATGTTACCTCGCCCCCCGCAAAAAGTGGCAGAAATGTTTGTTAATAGAATTACACGCGTGGCTAGAGTCCCTATATAAGTAGTCAAAGGCATCAGCTGATAATTTTCTTGCTCTGATCTGTTTGCGTCCATAGAGAAAGTTGTTCAGTTTGATGGGTAGACTCTTAGTTTAAAAGGATGCTAATGATATCAATTTCACCCTGTATAATACGGAGTCAAACGTGAAATCGTGGATTATTTAATGAAATAGTGTTAGTATATTTCACAAAATTATCTACGATTTCACTTTCGATTCGCAATTATTCACAGAAACTTTTACCGAATTTTTACCCTGCAATAATATCTAGTTACGCGTGTAATTCTACTAACAAACATTTCTGCCACTTGTTGCGGGGGGCGAGGTAACATGAAATCCGCAACTTTGGATTTTATTCTCAATAACTTTAGATTCTAATTTTGAATGTTAAAAATTAGTGAAAATAGTCTCTTGTGAACCCCAAATGTCATAAGTTCGTAGTTATTGTTTCGCAATTATGGGCTTTCTCGTTTAGTGATAAACTGATAAGGTATAAAATTGAATGTAAATGCACATGATCAATTGTTCTTATACCGTGGCAGAGGGGAAATGCTACCGCAAGGCTAGTCCTTATAATAAATAGTCAAAATTCAGTCCTGGTGTCGGCCGACCGTCTTTTTCTATTTATTTCTTAACTAGAGTTGATCCGCGACTTCGTCCGCACAAATTATATACCAGGTTTTAAGTATGATCATAAGCTATCAAACAAAAAAAGTTTCATCCAAATCGGTTCAGTAGTTCAGCGGCACACAAACAAACAGACAGACAAATAATCCAAAAATCGATGATATGGAGTCAGGGACACCTAAAAACCATATCGTCACTTTTTTTTTTATATCTTCAATGTACAGACACACTTCCGTTACAGTTTTATAATAGTATAGATGTGGCTCCCCATCGCGCTAATAAGCGGTAAGGCTAATAATTAGACGTCCTCAAATAATCAGGCGACTTACCCTACTTATAACCAAATATAGGTATAGAGCATCTCTGTGATGGGGATGGACTGCCTGCCTGCCTGCATAACTCCAGTCGGTTTAGAAGTTACTGATGTTTAAAGGTCAGTACAAAATTAACGATCAGCTGCAAGGCTGATCGTATGATATTATTGTAGTATGCACTGTAGCTATGTAAACAAAAACTAACATTGTTCATCAGTCGGTTTAGGAGATACAGCCGTTCAAAGGTCCGACCTTTGAACGGCTGTATCTCCTAAACCAACTGGCAATTCATGTCAGTTTTAGTACTGTTCACATAGCTACAGTGCATGCTACAATAATATCATACGATCAGCCTAGCAGCTGATCGTTAATTTTAGATGTACCTGGTAGTCTACCTTCAACCGCAACAGGTTTAGCAATCAATGTATATGAATAGCCTGATTTTGATAGACATGCTGTGATTTTTTTAGTCTTTAATTTAGTTATTAATCTCTTTGTGGGCCTACCATAAAAGTCGACCGCGGGCGGCCGGTAGACTGCGGTAGACGTCTTGGCCACATCTGCTCTACACTCTACACCCCATAAACACTGAATCAGCCTTGCTGCTGGTGGTTGCAAAGAGTACACTTATCTCTTATAATATATACCCAGTATGTAACGCATTTAACTTGACATACATACATACATACATATGCTCACGCCTATGTCCCACTACTGGGGTAGGCAGAGACAACAGATCGCCACATGCTACGATTCTGACACACATCTTTAGCTTCCTCAACATCCATAAGTTTCTTCATGCAAGCTCGTCGGTTCCGGGTACATTTTATTTGGCCCTTCTTCAGTACGCATCCGATTTGGTCTGACACCCTGTACAATCAGATACGTAATAGGGAACTTGTGTACCACAGCTGGGACTGGGCACCCGCGGGCCGGGCTGCGGCGCGCCCTCGCGGTACCTCGACATGATGAGCTACTACCCCTGGTTATTAGAGAGCCTCGACAAGTTCCGGATGATCTCCATCTCCAAGATTAACAACCACAAATTTGTGCTGAGGAGTGAGTATGAATCATAAAGTTATAGAACACCTTTTCACTCAGGGTTAGTTGAGGTTACGTATATACAGGGTGTCATGTAAACCGATGCGACGTCAACCCGGTGGATGCTGACTGATAGGTTATTTCATGCCTAACCAGAATATACTAAAATAAAAATAAAATCTGTCAATCAATCAATCTGTCAACATTTTACTTTAGGAAAAGGTTCTTAGTTTTCGAGATGAGAACAGTTTTATAAAATTCGTGAAACTCTTTACCTTAGTCACTATTTTGAGTGCCACGGCTACAAATGTTCTATGCAGTATCTGTGTTAAAACTGTCAATATCTCGAAAATTAAGACACTTTTACTAAAGTCAAATTTTGATATTCTGCTTAGTCATGACCTAACCTATCAGCATCGACCGGGTTGACGTAGGTTTACGGGACACCCTTTATAATAAAACACAATATATACAGGGTGGCAAAAAAGTTATGGATTAAACGAATTGAGGTGATAGCTGAGCTCATTTCCAACCAAAATTGTCAAGCAAGTTGGGGTCCTATTGGTAATGGTTCAAAAGCTACACTGAATTTTAACTTTTTGAGAAAAACTCGATTTGCCGCTACAAAAATACTGATGTCAAAAAAACTATGGAACATTTCTAACTTTTCATTTTAATTTCATGTTCCTTGGTGGTTGCAGAGGGGTCAATTTTATACAAAACTTTGACGCACAATACGCGTATTAATATAAGTAACTTTGTGTACCTATAACTATAAGGTCTAACAACATTAGGTGAAACTATTTTAAGGGGATGATCAGACCATCAAACTGAACAACTTTCTCTATGGGACCAATATTGAAATCGCGAAAAAAAAAATTTCTGTCCCATACATTTGTCCCACACAGCAGATTTTTTTTTCGCGATTTCGATATTGGTCCCATAGAGAAATATGTTCAGTTTGATGATCTGATCATCCCCTTAAAATAGTTTCACCTAATTTTGTTAGACCTTATATATGGAAAAATAGTTTAGAAAATCTAGATCCCGCGTCACAAATAACATTTGCAATTTATAAAATAATTACGAAGATATAAAGCTTTGAAATTTTTCATACAATATATTAAAAGCTTTATATCTTCGTAATTATGTTATTGCTTTGAAATTTTTCATAAAAAATTTTAAAAGCTTTATATCTTCGTAATTATATTATAAATTGCAAATGTTATTTGTGACGCGGCATCTAGATTTTCTAAACTATTATTCCATATATAAAATATTACTTTTATTAATTCCGTCTACGCGTATTGTGCGTCATACTTTTGTATGGACTGAAACCACCTAAAAGGTGTACCTTTGTAACGAGGCTACTTTCAATAAAATCACCAGCTTAAGCAGGAGACGATTTTGTGACAGACTATCATTTTGTGACAGACTATCATTTTGTGACAGACTATCATTTTGTGACAGACTATCATTTTGTGACAGACTATCATTTTGTGACAGACTATCATTTTCTTGAAAACAATTGTCTGACTTCAGAAGCATGCTGTGAAAAAAAAATGTACAACAGAAAAGTGACCCAGTATTACAAAAAGTTGCGCAACTCATGCAGATTCTAAAACTGTAAAACACATGCATTTTCTGCCAAAGGTACCTCTGAAATAGACTATTTTTTCAGGCAAGGCAACTTTTCTATGAAATTTTTCGTTTTTGAAGTTTCAGGAAAGACAAACAGATCCTGCAACTTTGGTTACAAAACAGGTCAATTTTTACAACAGGTTTATTGGCTCCGTTCGGTTTGCTCCCATAGTAAAAGTTATTCAGTTTGATGGGTAGACTCTTAGTTTAAAAGGATGCTTATGATATCGATTTCACCCAGTAGTTATGCTGTGGTTATATGGTCTAAGCATCTGTGGCAAGCTCACCACATGTTTGATGATGATCTACGCATTAACATTGCAGGCAGCTACGTCGCGTTCCAAAGGTTCGGCGCCTGCGACCCCTGGGAGAAGCAAAATCTGGTCTACCGTGAATACATCACGTTGCGTACGGACAACAATCAGTACCAATTCTTGACGTACAACGTTAGTATTACCACAGATTATTTCATAGTGTTTACACACATCGGGGTTTTCATTCAAAACAGTTGGTTAAAAAATGTAATGTTGTCAAATCGATTGTCGATTGATTGATTATTGATTTCAAAGTACTTTCTGTGCAATTATTTAAGTGTCCACTCTCGAATTTTGGATTTGGTAACCCGACATCCTGAGGTGCGCACCAGAAAGTTCTGCACCTGCGTTTATTAATTTTAATTTGACAATGTTTCCATTCCAGCTGACAATTCGAGATAACGTGGAATACACGTGCCTCACATTGGAGCTGGTAAACGCGTCTGCCGTATCCGAGATGAGGATCACCCACATTTGCTTCAGAGAGCCCTACGGCACTCCCTGCTACATGTTCAGAGGTAACATTATTACAGTGGTACTACTGTACCAGGTTTATAAGTCTTACCGCAAATTTTCGCACTAATTCGCATTCTTCCGAGCCTCGGTGAAAAACGTTCTATTGCAACCACAGACTTCTGATTGCAACTCGGTTGTCACAACTCAACCGTTCCGAACCTCTGACGGGTTGCATCTTTTAACATCAAATTCGATGGTTAATAAACACTGACGTTTTGATTATCTGTGGTTACTTGACTTTTCGCTCGTTTTGAATAAAAGTTTGTTTTTCAAATAATTTTTATTCACTTTTTGATTCGCTAACATGGAAGATGAGTTTTTTTATTGTATTTGGAAAAAATCTATTCTATTTTTATTTAATGGCGTCCGATGCGTTATCACAATTGTGCCAATGTCCCGTTATGTGGAGAGTACACGTAGGAAAATGATTAGTAGCATTTCTGCCAATGTCAAGTAGTCTATACTATTATAAAACTGGAACAGGATGTTTGTCTGTACATTGAAGATATTAACAAAAAAAAAGTTACGATATGGTTTTAGGTGTCCCTGATTCCATTTCACCAATTTTTGGATTTTTTGTCTGTCTGTTTGTTTGTGTGTTTGTTTGTTTGAACGAGTATCACGCAAAAAGTACTGAACCGATTTTGATGAAACTTTTGTTTGATAGCTTATGATCTGACTTAAAATCTGGTATATAATTTGTGCGGACGAAATCGCGGGTTAACGCTCGTTTATTATAATCTCAAGTTAACGATTTATAGTTAAAACACAAAAGAGTTTACAAAATGGCGGAGCCACGTGCAAGCCTAACAGATGCCAATACGCACGCGTCTGACCTCCCCCAGACTTGCAGCGCGACTCCTATTTGGAAATAATGGAAGCAATAAAACAACCGTGATCGTTCCGTACCTCATAGCGAGTTAAAAATTGGCGCGGTCGTTCTTTACCTTAGAGCGAGTTGAAAAACAACCAAACAACCGCACCCAAAGGTTGTGAACGCAGCCCTGCGCAGTTGACAAATTTTAATACCGCGCGAAATTATATTCACCAATCAGGATGTGACACATTCGATCCGTTTACGCTATTGGCTTTTTTTTTTGCTCCATTTTCGCTGCTATCCGACTTTGCACTAAATGACTTCAGGTTTTGTCGGGGACTCGGGCCTGCTCTGCGCAAACGAAGATTGACGAAGCTGAATAATTTTCCTGGTCGTACTGTACTTTGTATATGTTCACGACTCGTGAATTATGAACCTATACATAAACTAGTATTTATTATGTGACATAAATAGAATAACTAATATAGTGTGGCTCCTTAGCTCGCTATAGGATCATGAGGTCCCATCCGGCAGAAAGCACGAAATTTGGCGTGCATATAGCTTTTACGTTCATAAGAATACGAGCGTTAACCCGCGACTTTGTCCTCACAAATTATATACCAGATTTTAAGTCAGATCATTAGCTATCAAACAAAAAAAGTTTCATCAAAATCGGTTCAGTAGTTTTTGCGTGATGCTCGTTCAAACAAACAAAAAGACAGACAAAAAATCAAATAATTGGTGATATGAAATCAGGGACACGTAAAAACCATATACTTAGTAATTTTTTTTTGTTAATATCTTCAATGTACAGACAATCTTCTGTTACAGTTTTATAATAGTACGAGCATTGACCCGCGACTTTGTCCGCACAAATTATATACTAGATTTTAAGTTAGATCATTAGCTATCAAACAAAAGAGTTTCATCAAAATCGGTTCAGTAGTTTTTGCGTGATGCTCGTTCAAACAAACAAACTTTGACTGTTTATTATAAGGACTAGCCATGCGGTAGCATTTCCCCTCTGCTACGGTATAAGATTAATTGATCATGTGCATTTACATTCAATTTTATACCTTATCACTAAACGAGACAGCCTATAATTAACAATAATTTCGAACTTAGAACGTTTGGGGTTCACACGAGACATCTTTTTCATGATTTTTAACGTTCAAAATTACAATTTAAAGTTATGGGGAATAAAATTCAAAGTTGCGGATTTCGTGTTACCTCACCCCCCGCAAAAAGTGGTAGAAATGTTTGTTCGTAGAATTACACGCGTAACTAGTCCCTATATAAGGTCTAACAAAATTAAGTGAAACTATTTTAAGGGGATGATCAGACCATCAAACTGAACAACTTTCTCTATGGGACTGATATTGAAATCGCGAAAAAAATCAGCTTTTCCATACAAACCTACTCGACCCAAATGTATGGGATAGCAGATTTTTTTTTCGCGATTTCAATTTTGGTCCCATAGAGAAAGTTGTTCAGTTTGATGGTCTGATCATCCCCTTAAAATAGTTTCACCTAATTTTGTTAGACCTTATATAAGTAGTAAAAGCCAATAGGTACACCTAATTCTTATATCTCGCTCAAACACTCAGAAAGAAAGGTAAGTTTGCAATATAAATGCTTTCTTTTTCTCAGGATCCCGATTCGACATATCTGTCTACATGATGTTTTCAGACAAATGTAGTTTCGAAATGTTCGCATGGGGCTTTAAAAAGCCCATGATGACTTTAGACATTTTGGAGTGGAAGTGGGAGGAGGGTACTTACTACAAAGACTTTGCTGTTGCTAGGGAGGAATACAGAGGGCCTACTTGGATGACTGGGTTCGGCTTCGAGCCGCTGGACACCAAGATGTGGATACCTGAGTATGACATTTGGACGACGACGGAGTTTGATAACTCGTCCTGGTCCAGTACTACACCTATTCCAGGCAGAGATTATAAAGGTAAGATACTAACATGACAACTGCCTCCGTGGTCTAATCGTTAAGAGCATTGGCTCTCGTGGCCATCAGCGATGCGGGTCTTGGACGCAGAGTGTTTCTGATACGGTCGATCCTTCTGACACCATTGCTCTCCATAATAATATTTAAATGTGACATACACCTGTAAAGGTAGAAGTATGAGGCTCTGTTAACTCTGCGCTATGATCTGCAAAATGTACCTAATTTTCATGCACAATAAATGATTCTATTCTATTCTATTCTTGGCTTTGCTTTGCCAAATAATGATTAAAAATTAAATTAAAAAAGAATACGTATCTATGATGAAATATTTGTTTCCAGTTCCGACAGAAAGCCCTCTCGCACACTTCCGTCTCACAGCAAGTGCGTATCCGTTCTACATCTTCGGTAAAAGACTACGTCGTGAAAGGAAAAGACATAAACCGGCGCCTTATAGACAGTTAATAAATGTATAATGTTAACATAGCGTAAATAAATGAATACTGAGCGCGCTCTACGGTCGCGACAGGCCACCCGAGCGGGGCGCAGGGGGGGGGGGGGGGGGTCCTTGTCCCCTCTGTCCCTGTCTGATAAGTGTACTTTTTGCAACCATCTCATGTAGAGCATTTCTGTGATGAGGATGAACTAGGTCTGCCTGCATAACTTCAGTCGGTTTAGAAGTCGTTCAGACGTTTAAAGGTCAGTACAAAATTAACGATCAGCTGTAAGGCTGATCATATGATATTATTGTTGTGTGCACTGCAGCTATGTGAACAGTACTAAAACTGACATGAACTGCCACAATAATATCATACGATCAGCCTTGCTGCTGATGGTTGCAAAAAGTACACTTATCTCTTAGTCTATTTTGAACTTTGATTTAGGGTACAGTAGTACAGTCAGCAGCAATAAGTTATATACACTTTAGTACTACGACGTAGAACAAAAATGTAAACAACTTATTGCTGCTGACTGTTGAAGGTTTATAAGTCTTTCCGATGTACCTGCGCAGTAGACAAATTTTAATATACAAATTTTGACATTTGAATAAAAAATATTGATTTTATAGAAATCTGGTCACACCGATTAAAGTTGCAGATAATACTACAGATATGTATGCCTTATGCTCTGAGGGCATGCTAATTCTACTTTCTTGTTTTTGTAAATAATAAATGTTATAAATAAAAAACACCCTGTGTTTTACTGCTACAACTTGGAACTAAAACGTATTTGTAAAAAAAACAAGTACCTATACTCCATTCCAAATAGCAACGACAATTTATTACTCTTTTCAATAGGTACTAGAAAAAGAGATTTCACTTCCTCTCACTTAGGCCCGATTCGACCAAATGCGAGTAAATTTACTCTAGAGTGAACAGATTTTGCGTTTCACCAACCCTAATCGATGAATAAGGTGAGAGTAAATTTTACACGGCCAATTTTGACGGTGTAAAGCTTATACTGAGACTAATGAAATGTCAATATCACAAAATTAAAAAAAATTTAATAAGAAGAAACCTAACAAATTAAAACTGTATAACTATGTATGCTCTACACCTCATATTGCAATAAGTACGGATACAAAGACCTCTTTCTTTAGGTGGATTATACATTCGTTCTTTTAGTATATAAGGTCTAACAAAATTAGGTGAAACTATTTTAAGGGGATGATCAGACCATCAAACTGAACAACTTTCTCTATGGGACCAATAGTGAAATCGCGAAAAAAGAATCTGCTGTCCCATACATTTAGGTTGAGTAGGTTTGTATGGAACAGCTGATTTTTTTCGCGATTTCAATATTGGTCCCATAGAGAAAGTTGTTCAGTTTGATGGTCTGATCATCCCCTTAAAATAGTTTCACCTAATTTTGTTAGACCTTATATATAATGTAGAAGACAAGTAAGTTATTTCGGAGTAAACGCGAAGAGTAAAATTGTTCCTTGTATAGTTACTCTTCTATAAATCAAAGTTTGGTCGAATCTGGCCTTATTCTTAAATTCTTAAAACAGCTTTAGTAAGGTTCAAGATATATCGGATAGTTATATCTACCTGATAAATAAATTATATTTGCTAATCAGAATTGGCCAGAAAGCTATACAGGGTGTTACAAAAAAACAAATAAACATTTAAGGATGTGGTTAATATCATCAAACTGAACAACTTTCACTATGGGACCAATATCGAAATCGCGAAAAAAAATCGGATGTTCAATCATCATATCAGCAGATAGACGTCCGCTGCTGGACATAGGCCTCCCCCAAAATGAGGAGATTTGGCTATAATCGCCATGATGCGATGCGTTTGCGATGCTCCATACTAAACTACAGATCTACTAGAGCTAAATGTATGGGACAAAAGATTTTTTTTCGCGATTTCGATGTATTGTACCCACTGTCTATTAAAAGTGGCGACGGGCTCACTACCCGTCACACTGGACAGAGTTTGGGTACTACTAGTGAAACGTGGATGTTCTGAAGTTTCATAATATCTCTGACTACCCCCTCGGGGAATATAGTCGTGAGCATATGATTTCGATGTTGGTCCCATAGTGAAAGTTGTCCAGTTTGTTGGTCTAACCCCCCCCCCCCCCCCTTAAAAGTTTTCAATTTTTATTCTTATTTCTGTAACAACCTGTAGGTATAGGAATCGGTCCTTATTTGGAATAAAGTATAGGTAGGTATTATGATTCCACCAATTTATTTTAATAATTGTTCTACAGTTAATATTAATAATGTTACTTTTTTCATATGATTTTGTACATGATAGTTACAACCCTTATTTATTAGCGAATCGTTGGGGCGTCACGAGGCTTCTTAGAAACTTCACGACTTATAGATTTATAGGCTAACGAGCGTTAACCCGCGACTTCGTCCGCACAAATTATATACCAGATTTTAAGTCAGATCATAAGCTATCAAACAAAAAAAGTTTCATCAAAATCGGTTCAGTAGTTTTTGCGTGACACTCGTTCAAACAAACAAACACACAAACAAACAGACGGACAAAAAATCCAAAAATTGGTGAAATGGAATCAGGGACACCTAAAAACCATATCGTAACTAATTTTTTGTTAATATCTTCAATGTACAGACACACTTCTGTTGCAGCTTTATAATAGTATAGATAGATAATAAAATAAAGTATGTTTTAGTTTTATTTTATTTAAAAAAACAAACGTTTGAAAATATCTTTAAACTTGCATTTTCAGTTACTCTTTAGCTTGAATACGTTGAATACTAGTTTTAATAACAGTATAAACTAATGAAATATTGTTGACGTCACTTAGTACACTGTACAAATACAACATGAGCGTTAACCCGCGACTTTGTCCGCACAAATTATATACCAGATTTTAAGTCAGATAATAAGCTATCAAACAAAAAAAGTTTCATCAACATCGGTTCAGTAGTTTTTGCGTGATGCTCGTTCAAACAAACAAACAAATAGACAGACAAAAAATCCAAAAATTGGTGATATGGAATCAGAGACACCTAAAAACTATGTCGTATTTTTTTTCATATCTTCAATGTACAGACAATCTTCTGTTACAGTTTTATAATAGTACGAGCGTTGACCCGCGACTTTGTCCGTACAAATTATATACCAGATTTTAAGTCAGATAATAAGCTATCAAACAAAAACTACTGAACCGATTTTGATGAAACTTTTTTTGTTTGATAGCTTATTATCTGACTTAAAATCTGGTATATAATTTGTGCGGACGAAGTCGCGGGTTAACGCTCGTTATTTATAAAAGTCCATAAATTGTAGCAAGCTATAAGGACACATATTAAGTAAAACAGATTTCAGTTTCGCAAAAAATTTCCTATCTCCAAGGGCTTTTACATCGGTAGGCGATTTAGTGTACACTGAAACAGCATTGTAGATAGCAGTTCGTTCGTACGCAGTCCTTCTACAGTGCGGAACTTGCAGCTGAGGCTGATGTAGATTATTTAATCGATTGCTATGGAAATCGGGTCTATATGGGAATTTTTCCGGATATCGCCTAACCAACTTACATAACTCCATTATACAGGTGAAATTTATATCATTAGCATCCGTTTAAACTAAGAGTCTACCCATCAAACTGAACGACTTTTACTATGGCAGCAAACCGATTGGAGCAAATAAAAAATCAGCTGTTCCATACTAAACTGCAATTTCGACGCGGGAGTTCGCTACTCAAATGTATGCAACAGCTGATTTTTTTTTGTTCCTATCTGTTTGCTCCCATAGTAAAAGTTGTTCAGTTCGATGTGTATATCAGCTTAAAAGGATGCTTATGATATCAATTTCACCCTGTATAAAGGGCCGAGACTGTAGGAAGTTTCAGCTAATAAATGCTGATGAGCCGGACCAGTTCTAAAAACAAAGTTTTTGGCCGACTCTTGTACCAAATTTGATGATGTATTTTGACCAGTTGTCCCGTCTTTTTTTTTTTTTTTTTTTTTTTATTCATAATGGGTTTGCGCTTGGCTTAATCTCACCTGATGGGAAGTGTAAACGAAGCCGAGGATGTAGCGCGCTCACCCAGAAAATTATATTAACTCGTCTTTACTTTACTAAAGACATCGGCTATAATATGGGCTAGATCCCTTATCCAAGAATAAAAAAAAATTATTACTGAAATTTTCTTAATCAACTTTCAGCAGCCAAGGTAATAATGGCCATAATGCCGTCCATTTGAGGAAAATTCAAACATTAAAAAATAATCTATACTATTATAAAACTGTAGTAGAAAGTTTGTCTGTACATTGAAGATATTAACAAAAAAATAGTTACGATATGGTTTTTAGGTATCCCTGATTCCATATCACCAATTTTTCGATTTTTTGTCTGTCTGTTTGTTTGTTTGAACGAGCATCACGCAAAAACAACTGAACCGATTTTGATGAAACTTTTTTTGTTTGATAGCTTATTATCTGACTTAAAATCTGGTATATAATTTGTGCGGACAAAGTCGCGGGTTAACGCTCGTAATAAATAAAAATGAAATGTTGTCCATTTTACGGTATTTTAACAGTGTAGATATAAATCAGATCAGATCAGACAATCGAAATGAACAACTTTTTCTATGGAATCAATGTAGAAATCGCGAAATAAATCTGCTCTTCCAATTCCATAAAATACAATATACTTTGGTATGGGACAGCTGATTTTGTTTCACTATTTCAGCATTGTTCTCGTAAAGAAAGTTGTTCAGGTTGTTGGTCTGATCATTCCCTTAAAATAGATTCAGCAATTTTTTATAGACCTTATACAGGGTCCTTCTTAATATGCTGAAATTTTTTTAAGCTGAACAACTTTCACTATGGGACCAACATCGAAATCGCGGAAAAAAACCTGCTGTCCCATACATTTGGCTCAAGTAGGTTTGCAGTTTTGTATTTAACAGTTGATTTTTTTTTCCCGATTTCGATGTTGTTGCCATAGAAAAAGTTGTTCAGTTTGACGGTCTGATCATCCCCTTCAAAAAGTGTCAGCTCATTAAGGAGCCTATATTTTGTTGTTCAGTGATAGCCCCTCCAGTGCTCGCTATGACAGCATTTCTTCACTACGACGCGACGCTTCCACAGCCCAGTTTTATACAATTCACATAATATATCACAAACTTCAAGCATTCCTCAGTCCAGTTACCTTCCTGTACGCACTAAAGTGTTCTAAGTATTGGTATATAGTGTCTATTGGAGTGTATATTTCGTTCATTCTGTTAGCGAGATGCTGGGACGGCTGGATAGGGACCGTGGGGCCCACGAGGCCCTGAAGAAACTCCCGGAGAAGGCCCCAGACTGCGTTCGCCATAACACATGGTCTGTATTCTACCTGTTGATGGATTGTTTGAGTTAGTTACATTTCATTTTTATTAACCGACTTCAAAAAAGGAGGTTTCTCAATTCGACCGTATATATATATAAGGTCTAACGAAATTAGGTGAAACTATTTTAAGGGGATGATCAGACCATCAAACTGAACAACTTTCTCTATGGGACCAATAGTGAAATCGCGAAAAAAAAATCTGCTGTCCCATACATTTAGGTCGAGTAGGTTTGTATTAAACAGCTGATTTTTTTTTCGCGATTTCGATATTGGTCCCATAGAGAAAGTTGTTCAGGTTGATGGTCTGATCATCCCCTTAAAATAGTTTCACCTAATTTTGTTAGACCTTATATATATAATATATATTTTTTTTATGTGTGTTCGCGGATAACTTCGTCGTTTATGAACCGATTTTGATGATTCTTTTTTGTTGGAAAGAAGATATTCCAAGGGTGGTACCATGATAAGGAAACCAGGATCTGATGATGGCATCCCAGAGAAATCGAGGGGAATCTTTGAAAATCGTAGTGCCGGCTAGTGCGTTTGTTAATTTAAAGCACTACTATTAAATTGAACTAATGAATTCACCACTGAAAATTGTGAAATAAAAAAAATGTTAACAAAAAATTAAAACCGCCTTAAGAAAACTAAAAAGGTAAAAAATAATATTGCAGCCGATGACTTTTTCGTTCGCATCATAAGAACATTAATTTGTTTTATAGAAGTCGATGGCAAGCCCTGTCGCGAATCGTACCGGCTTGACAGCGACTTCTATAAAACAAATTAATGTTCTTATGATGCGAACGAAAAAGTCATCGGCTGCAATATTATTTTTTACCTTTTTTAGTTTTTTTATTATTATCTAATGCTCCGTCCACACACACCTTCTTGCCTACGCAGTTAAAACCGTACGGTTTTAATGGAACGCAAGACGGGACACGAAGGTGCCGTCCACACGATACAAGAAAGCTTTCGCGCAAGTCCGCGCGCAAACCTCAGTATTCACCATAGAACATTATAAGAGGGGTTAGAAGTACAAAGTAGGCGTAGACCGTATCGCCACAGGTTATGCAATGATTTGCATAACACGATAAGGCGCGCGGCGTGGTGCGAGCGAGAGGGCATGAGTAATTGTAGCAGCGTGAGCGGGAAGACAAGTGGCGACAGCCGTCTCCGAAGCAAAAGCGCTACTTTGCATTTCTAACCCCTCTTATAATGTTCTGTGGTATTCACGGAGCCACAAAGTAAAGTCTTTCTAGCATCGCAGCTGACGGAAGATTTTTTTGCCTTAAACATTTGTTTTATTTTCAAAAAACAGTACATTCACTATAAAATATTATACCAAAATATAAAACAGTTTTTATGAAACAGATTGTCGGCTTAAAATAGAAATATCATCCAATATCAGGCTTAATATTCCCTTGATTGCATGTAGTAGGTACACACGGCGACACATCAAGCTACGCAAAACCAAAATAAGCTGGCCGCGCGTAGGTAGAGTAATGTATAACGTCGCGCGGTCATCTTATGTTTTGTTTTGCGTAGCTTGATGTGTCGCCGTGTGTACAACTGATATGTCAACTAAATATAATTCCACCACTAAAAATAATGAAATAATATTGTTTTTACAGAAAATTAAAACCGACCAAAAAAAGAACAACATAATAATACAACCAGCGTCATTTCAATTCGCACATTAATTTGTTTGATCGGAGTCGGTGTCAAGCCAAGCCCAAAAAATTCTCTCAAGCCCTCAAGCCCAATCGAATCGCGAATCATACCAGCTTGACAGCAACTCCAATAAAACAAATTATTATTATAGATGCGAATTTTAAAACCGCTGGTTATATTATTATACAGGGTGTAAATTATAAATATATGTATAATAGGATATGTCCCTTACGGGATTCGAACCCGCGACCCTCGGCACAGCAGGCAGGTTCACTACAGACTGTGCTACTGGGCCGTCAAAGCGTTACGGCCGGCCGTCGTTACGGACCGCCGGTTCGTAAGGAAAAGTACCATTAACCTTTAAATCACATACTCTACCCATCAAACTGAACGACTTTTACTATGAGAGCAAACCAATCAGCGAAAAAAAAAAGTCATCTGTTGCATTGCAATACCTACTCGCTTCAAACGTATGGAGCAGCAGATTTTTTTTATGCTCTGTCACTTTTGCTCCCATGTTACAATTTGTTCATTTTGATGGGTAGAGTATGTGGTTTAAAGGTTAATGATTTAATTTTGTTTTTATTTGTATTGGTTCAATGAAGGATTTCGAAAATAAACCCCTAAAGCCTAAAGGGGTAAAACAGGTTGTTGAAGTTTTTTAAAAACCAATTAGTGCACTGCCTTAATGGAAATAAAGTTCGCTTCCGGATACCAGCACCAAATTTTTGTATGTTGTTAGGTATGTTCTCTAGACCCCAAACCTACCGGGAGACAGTCTCTAAGGTGTCAGGATCTCCAGTTATGACGTCATAAAATTTATGTAAGGGATTAAAACAATTTTTGTTCTGAAACCTATCGTATGGGGTAAAGATATACTACACGATTACCTTTCAGCCTATTGTTTTAAAAAAATCCAAAAATTATTTTCAAGTTCCTCCAGGTAGGAAACGGCTGAATAAATTTTTGTAAAACATACGCCAAACGACTTATAATATCCTCATATCGAACGTCAATGAAGCAATTTCAAAAATCTTTATGTTTTCTATTTTATATAAATTTTTTCATTAAATATAAAGTTGAAAAGTAATAAAAAATATTATAAAAAATAGTAAACATAAACATTTTTGAAATTGCTTTATTGACGTTTGAGATGAAGATATTATAAGTCATTTGGCGTATGTTTAACAAAAATTTACTTTGCCGTTTCCTACCTGGAGGAACCCAAACTTGATATGTTTTCAAAATACTTTTTGTATTTTTTTTTTAAAGTGGCTGACAGGTAATGGTGTAGTATATTTTTAGAACCGGTTCATGAAGCCCTTTCATTTGATACCCCACACGATAGGTTTCAAAACAATTTTTTTTAAATCCCATACACAAAATTAATGACGTCATAACTGAAAACCCTGACACCTCAAAGACTGTCTCCCGGCAGTTTTGGGGTCTAGAGAACATACCTAACAACATACTAAAATTTGGTGCTGGTATCCGGAAGTGAACTTTTTCAGACCTTTTTGACCCTTAGGCAGTACACTAAATCAGACTAAATCGCAGGCAAAAGCTAGTAATCAATAATATTATGGAAGTTTTACCTCAACCAATATCCCCTTAAAGTTCTGATTCATAGTGACGGAGCCGAGTTTCACACAAAAATCCCCGAGTTCGAACCTCGGCCCTTTGCTCTCAATCTTGGTCTGCTTTTTAGAAGTGTAATGTTGTGATAGCTTCATCATCAGCAAGTCGAAGAGGCCGTCCGCTATGACGTGGATGTTCTTCGCACCGCTTTCGAGGATCGAGAATACAGACGCTGGTTGCTCGGAGTTGTGGAGAATGTGCACCGTTTTTGCTGTCCCTAATAAATAGAAATAAATAATTCGAAACATGTTACAGTAGTACTAGGTTTATAAGTCTCCCCGATGTACCTGCGCAGTTGACAAATTTTAATAGCGCGCGAAATTATATTGACAAATCAGGACCTTCAATCCATTTAAGCTATTGGCTAATTTGTTTTCGCTGCTATCCGACTTTGCACCCTTTGATTACTAAATGACTTCGGGTTTTGTCGGGGACTCGGGCCTGCTTTGCGCAAACGAAGATTGACCAGCGAAATTATTTTCCTGGTCGTACTGTAATAACTAATGAGCTAGCAGTTGCACTAACAGATCACAGTTATGTCACGGAGTTATGTCTATTCTATTCTTTGATTTAAGATATTAAAATAATGGCATCCATCTTGGTTTTATAAGATTTAGCCAATGTCTAGGTTTAATAGCAAAAATGCTTGACATTGTACGGTTATAAATGAATTTCGGTGACTTCAAGGGTTGTGTCGTTCCACTGTATATAAGACGGGAGTATCTGGCTATCAAGTATTGTCTGAAAGTTATGTCACGATCAAGTAATGTAACAGTCACTTTGTTGTCGGAACTTGGCACTCTCTGCGCCAACTGTTACTGGTCAAATAAGAAGAAGCCTTTGCTGACTCTATCATATTATATAGAAACTAAAGAGGAACCTGTTAGCTCGGCTCCAGTCTTGGAAATGTTCACACTACAAACTTGGGTCACTAATCTGAACATCAAAAAGTACATTCGATTGAAATTAGACTGCGTAAAACTCACAAAAAAGGCAACTGATATCAACACTGTGAAGTTTAATATTTTGTCGGAACTACGTGAAAATTTTCCTAACTGGCATATTGTATACACTGATGGCTCAAAGAGCGCTAGCGGTCTTGGTGCTGCTTTTTATGACCCGTCTAATGGCAATCCATTACTTGATAATATGTTTAAATTAGAATGTAGCAATGTTTCTATTATGTCATTGGAGCTCATTGCAATGTCAGAAGCACTGTCGTATATGCAATCCAGGAATGTGAGGAAAGTCGTAATTGGTGTCACTACAGACAGCAAGAGTGCCTTACAGCACATTGCTCGATGCGCCTCTGGGAAAAGAGGTGTATCGATAGCATATGCTATTTTGGCCAAAATGGCAGATCCCACTACCGGCGGAGCGGATCTGATGTTGCAATGGGTTCCATCACACATTGGACTAAGGGGTAATGAGGAAGCAGACCTTTTGGCTAAGCGAGCTACAGTGGAAGGAAAACATGTAGATTTTGTACCACATTATTCGTTAATACTGCCAAAATTCAAAAATATTTTTGTTTCCAGTTATGGATTGATCAGTTTAATGAAAAATCAAAAGAAAAGGGCATTTGGTACAAGTCGATTCAAGGTCTGCCTTCTACCTTGGTCTAATGTTGCCCATTTAGGTAGAAAGTATGTGGTGCTAGCGCATAGGCTTCGATCAGGACACATGCCACTGAACAAGTTCGGGTACCTAATGAAAAAGACAAACTCACCAAACTGTGAGACTTGCGGAGTAGTTGAGGATGTGTACCACTTGTTGGTGGAATGTCCGGTACGAGCAAGCTCGGGAGGCACTGATGGGAAAACTATAGTCGAGCAGGCTTAATGCAGGAACGTTCCACTCAATTTTGGCATCACCGGAATCGGAGGCTGCAAGGAGCCTGTTCACCTTTGTTAACTCATCAGTGTCTCAATAAATAGTTGTAAGTTTTATATGTTTATGTATATAAGAGTAAAAGGGTACGATGGGACTAACATGTACAAAAGTCCCTAAATAAAATTAGATAAAAAAAGGTTGTTTTTAGAAAAGAACACGATCCTGAGCCACCGTGGTGCACCAATGGAGCCCCGCTGTATCGCGCGGAAGGGGGCAAAGGATGACCGACGCGCGATATGACACCCAATAGCCACAATAGACCTACAACGTGACTCCACAGTAATTACGTAAAAAAGGCTAAAGCAACTAGCAACAGGCTTGAGACACATTGACCGACGACGGCGGGCCTATACAAAAAGTACATTTAGTCGAAGAGGTGACGACGGCGAATGACTTCCCATACTAAACATGCTTTTTGTATGGGCCCGCTGTCGGTCAATGCGTCCTGACTCTTAACATACACAATCTAGACATTCCTAGAAGGCAACAAGAAAGGAATACCCTCCACTAGGAGCTGGTTCATTCCACAAATAAACATCCTCACGTGATCCTCACCCTCATGATCTGCGTATAGTGTCAGCACTGATTGCAGATTCTTTTTATTGTTTATATTCGTCAAATTTTCTTTCTGGATTGCTCTTGGATATTTGCTCTAGTGTCATTATCCAGGGAGGAAACAGGGGAATACGATTGTGTGGACTAAACGGCACCCGCATTTCCTCAGAATAGAATTTTGTAGCGAACACAGGACTGCTTCTATTCTATTCTATTAAGCCACCAATGGAGCTTTGTGGTAGGCCGGGGAGGGGCCAAACATCGACCGACATGCGACACGACATAGCGCTCTAAGAGACGAGCGTCGCAGAGGGTGGCGCCCATAGACTTTACTGTCGCGCGACCCTCTGCGACCGCAAAGTGTCGCTCGTCTGTAAGGTAGGTGAAGTAGGTCCAACTTAATATGCTGACACTTTTTAAGGGGATGATCTGACCATCAAACTGAACAACTTTCTCCATGGGACCAACATCGAAATAGCAAAAAAAAAGTACGTTTGTATGGAACAGTCGGTTTTTTTCGCGATTTCGATATCGGTCTCGTAGAGAAAGTTGTTCAGTTTGAAGGTCTGATCATCATATAGTAGCAGGGTTACGAATCGATACTCTTGGCTCAAGTAGATTTGCAGTTTTGTATGGAAGAGTAGATTCTTTTTTCGCGATTTCGATGTTGGTGCCATAGAGAAAGTTGTTCAATTTGACGGTCTGATTATCCCCTTAAAAAAGTTTCAGCATATTAAGAAGGACCTAGTTTATAGGCACTAGTTACGCATGTAATTCTACTGACAAACATTTCTGACACTTTTTGCGGGGGGCGAGGTACATGAAATCCGCAACTTTGGATTTTATTCCCCATAACTTCAGATTCGATTGTTAAAAATCATGAAAAGTAGTCTCGTGTTACCCAAACGTTCGAAATTATTGTTTCGCAATTATAGGCTGTCTTGTTTAGTGATAAGGTATAAAATTGTACTGACCAATACAGCATTACTCAAGGAGCATCATTACTGCGGACTATGGGGGGACCACACCAGTGACGGCGAAGCGCCCTGGTAGGTCTACCGAACCATTGAATGAACTTAAGCAACCTGCCCAAGGGGCACCTCTAAGGGGTACGGACCTCGGCAATGGGCGTTGCTGGGACTACGCGGACTACGATTGGGTAGTGGGGATCGGTGAGAGAAAACACTATTCTGATCACAGTTCTGTAAAATTTTGAACTCGCTTCACTCGCACTGGTCTCTTTTTTTATTATTACATGCATATACAGACTGATCAGACTTCTAGCACAGCTAAGTCATATATAAGGTCTAACAAAATTAGCTGAAACTATTTTAAGGGGATGATCAGACCATCTAATTGAACAACTTTCTCTATGGGACCAATATCGAAATCACGAAAAAAAAATCAGCTGTCTCATACATTTGAGTCGAGTTATGTTTGCAGTTTTGAATGGGACAGCTGATTTTTTTTCGCGATTTCGATATTGGTCCCATAGAGAAAGTTGTTCAATTAGATGGTCTGATCATCCCCTTAAAATAGTTTCACCTAATTTTGTTAGACCTTATATATAAAAATCTTGAGAAAGATCTTTTCTTTTATTTATAATTAATGGACTCTTGCTTGTTCGTCTTGCGAGTCGAGTAGTTTATGGGAGAATCTATACCAATCTCAGGGATTGTTTTTGGTCAAGAACGAGAAGAGATTGAGGATTTCGGAGCCTCATGGCAGGTAAAAACGCGACGCGCGAAAACCACGCGAGACAAGTGCTCGCTGCTCGGGTCAGAACCTGCAACGTGACTCGGGAAAGATCTTGATCTTCATATTTTTAATTTTACTGCTACTTATGCACAACACCATTCTGACCACAATACCGAATATATTTGCCCAGGGGCGCAATTTGTAAATACATCCCTGGCTTCTTATGGGATAATTATAAGACGTAGAATGAGAAGCTACTAGAATGAAGCACGTGTCTTGTCATATTCATCAATAAAGGCCAGGCCACACCGAGGCGGTTTTGTGGGAAAGCGAGCAGGAGGCGGACCTGCGGGAAGCGAATATCAAACATTACCACCACACCACACCATATACAACAAAACACATAGAAAACCGAGCGGGTCCGGAGATATTCGCTTCCCGCAGGTCCACCTCCGGCCCGCTTTCCCGCAAAACCGCCTCTGCGTGGCCTGGCCTTAAGAGATGCACATAGCAAATTCGATCTAGTTAAAAAAGGCGATCGCTACCTATTGCTGTCCTTATCGACGTAACCACTTTTTTGTACTACGACGGCTGTCTGACTCCGGAGTCAGTCATCTAGCTTCATATAAATTGTACAGCATTTTATGACTATCGCTGTCTCATACGTGGTTACGTTGTTGTTCAGCCTATCAGCGTAAGCGAAAAAAAAAATCGTCTTTGTTATACCTAAGCAGAGTCCGGAATTTTGGTAGCACTTTTAATATGTCAAACGGATTGCACGTTTATCGACTTCCGATTGTGTCGATCTGCCTAGCTAGCATGCCACCCACGACAAAGCGTTTAAACGAGAAAAACGTCATGCGCGCTCTTTCTAACCTACGTAAAATAATAAAGATGGAGGCACATCTCGATATTTGTCGTTTTCTCGGGGGTGGCATGCTAGCTAGACAGGTGTCTATATATTAAATCTGAAACAGATTGTTAGGTCCAAAGAGTAATATAAGTATATTAGAAAAGATAACCCACTCGTGGCAACATTATGCATCCACCTTATGTCAAATTGAAGGCTAGCTAGCGCCATCTATGTTTCACCGACAATAATTCAACCTATTCTATACATACATACTTATATCTACTCATACCGATGGATATTATTGTTTTGAATGCTAGTTTTCGTTCAATCCCGCACCGATCGAGTGAAATTCCAGTATCCTTACTATTCCTGTAATCTAAACATTGGTAAGAGAACAACAAAAACTCCAGAACACTCTAAATCGGCACGAAATTGAACGAAAACTACAAACAACCCGCACATTACGCAAGATAGGTAGCCATTTTGTGAATTTGTCAATTTGACATTGATATAGACAATAAAATCTTCTTTTTTTTCATAGTTCTGTGAAATATTTAATAGATGGCAGCACATTCTATGCAAACTGAATCGGAAAAAGCCACCAAAAGGCGAATGTCCTCCGCATGGTTAGGTCCTTATCATATTGATACTGGCACTGACAGTTATACTATTTAACTTTGATTACTGTTTTAAAGACGTATGTCAACATAATGTCAATCATTTGGTATCTAATCACAAACTAATTAGAAGATATTTAATATAGAAAATGTCTCCTAATAAGAAAAAAATACGATAGAGAAATGGTTAGAAAAATACCCAGAGCTTATTTATAAAGAAGAAGATTCCTCGATATACCATTCTGTTTGTGGTGTTAATTTAAAACAGTTAAAAAAACATAATATCTAAACTCATAGATTAAGAGATAAGAGTGTACTTTTTGCAACCATCAGCTGCAAGGCTGATTCAGTGTTTGAGGTGAAGAGCATCTCTGTGATGGGGATGGACCAGGTCTGCCTGCATAACTCCAGTCGGTTTAGAAGTTACTGATGTTTAAAGATCAGTAAAAAATGAACGATCAGCTGCAAGGCTGACCGTATGATATTATTTTAGTATGCACTGTAGGTATGTGAACTACAACTGACATGGTTCATCAGTTCTGGCAGTTCATGTCAGTTTTTGTATTTTTTACACAGCTACAGTGCACACTACAATAATATAATACGATCAGCCTTGCAGCTGGTCGTTCATTTTTACTGACCTTTAAACATGAGTAACTTCTAAACCGACTGGAGTTATGCAGGCAGACCTGGTCCATCCCCACCACAGAGATGCTCTACACCTCAAAGTACTAAAACTGACATGGTTCATCAGTCGGTTTAGGAGATACAGCCGTTCAAAGGTCGGACCTTTGAACGGCTGTATCTCCTAAACCGACTGATGAACCATGTCAGTTTTTGTACTTTTAACATAGCTACAGTGCACACTACAATAATATCATACGATCAGCCTTGCAGCTGATCGTTAATTTTTTACTGGCCTTTAAACTTCTTTAACTCCTAAACCGACTGAAGTTATGCAGGCAGACCTAGTTCATCCTCATCGCAGAGATGCTCTACACCCCATATACACTGAATCAGCCTTGCTGCTGATGGTTGCAAAAAGTACACTTATCTCTTTGTCTATCATGGGTAGGGTACTAAACATGATTTTTTTATTGATTTAATGACATTTCTAATTTCTTGTAATATTCCCTGGACACAGTTGGATAACCCACATTTCATTATTTTTTTCAAATACATATGTTTACATTTTAGTTTTCTTATCTAGCGTTGGTACAGTTCATAATAATTTTACTTGCACGAAACAGAAGTCGTGAAATTAATGAAGTAATTAACATCAGAGAAATAGGAAGTATATTTATTGCCATAGATAACAATGCATTTTACAAAGCGACAGTCAAAAAGGAAAAAAACAAACACTGGTTTTTTTTTCACACAAGATGTTTTTCGACACTTCTTGTCATTACTATTTTAAACTCATTTGGCTTGTTCTGCCATGTACCTATGCAGATGACATGCATGAAGATTACATTGTAGAACAAACTCTCTTTGCTTCAACACTCCTCCTTAATCTCATGCATATACTTCACATCTCATCTCACTTATCATGGACACAATCCCATAGCATTCACACACCACAAAAATTTGCCTCTCGGCAAAGATTTGGTTAGGGCATCTGCAACTATCCTTTCAGTTTCCCGGTACTCCAACCATATAAGACATCCACATGTTTTGTACGCTGGTGATGCACTGGATTATTAGCAATAGCTATTGCTGACTGGCTGTCCGAAAAAACAGTTAAAGTCTTTTGCTTCTCTTGGCCAGTCCTCTCCTCTATAAAGCGCCTTAGACATACAGCTTCCTTAGTTGCCTCTGATAACGAGACATATTCCTTCTTCAGCTGTGCTAAGAGCCACTGTGCGTTGCTTTGTGCTCTGCCACGACACAGCTCCTCCTTGAATAAGGAACACTGAGCCCGAATACGAAATTAATCAGCATCAGCGTATGCCTCGATTTCATGGCGTTTCTCCCTTGAGTATCTCAAGCCAAGACTCTCTGTACCTTTGAGGTATCGAAGGACCCTTTTAGCTGCTACCCAATGTTGCTCTTCGAAGCACTCATTCAATTGGCTCAGGTAATTTCCCACATGACATGAGCTATGTCTGGCCGGGTACAAACCGCCAGATACATAAGTGAACCTATTAGGGTTCGAAAAGGTATCTTCTCATATGGTTTTCTGACATCCGTAGGCTTCTCTTGCCTTTAGCCTATTGCAGCCAGAGTAGCAACTGGTTTGCACTCTTCCATATTGTATGTTTTTAGGAGCTTTTTCACATAATTCTCTTGATGTAGCTTTATCCCTTTATCATCTTGTGCAATATGGATTCCCAGCATAAGTTCAGCATTGCCAAGATCCTTCATCTCAAAACTGGATTTCAGGTCTCTCTTGACCTTGATCATCTCTTGCTTATCATTCCAAAAAATCAGAATATCATCTACATATACCGCAATGATGATTAACTTGTCGTTCTGTGAACGCGTGTACACGCATGGCTCATTTTCCGATCTTCTGAACTTTAGTCTTATTAGCTCGGAATGAAGTTTTGCATTCCACACTCGTGAAGCCTGTTTCAGACCATACAGCGACTTTTGTAGCAGGCACACGTGATCCTCTTTGCCTTTTACCTCGAAGCCCTGTGGTTGCTTTATATAAACGACTTTGCTTAGATCACCATTTAAGAATGCCGTTTTGACATCCATTTGGTCGATGTTCTCGCCTCTTCGTTGGCGGAAACCTCTCGCAACTAGTCGTGCCTTATAGCGAGTCTTTCCCCCCGCCTCTTCTTTGATTCTGAATAATTATTTTGAATCAACGATGTTGCACGATTTTGCTGGTTTGACAAGCGTCCATGTTTCGTTATTCTTCAGGTCGTCTAGCTCCTTCTCAATTGCGACCTTCCACTCCTCTCCATCCTCTCTGGATAATTATTCTTGAATCGTTCAGGGATCTTGGGATGCATTGGCAACTTAGTAAGTCACAAAGTCTGGAAGCTGTTTTGCTTTCCTTTCTCGTAGTGGCTATCTCCAGGCCTGCAACTCATTGTCATGAGCTGGCAGGTTGTCTTCTGTATCTGACTCTTCTCTCTCATCAGATGTTGCCCACACGTCATCGTCAATAACCTCGTTTGAACGACAATCCTGTCTTAATTCAGCTTCAGCATCATTCTGATGTTGTTCATGCGGGGCACTCCTCTCCGGAAACTCCATATTGATGTATTTCTGAAACTCTTTCTTGTTCTATGACTATCTCTGTTGGTGGAACAGCGTTATCAACAGGTGCTTCATGTTTACTCCCATATAATGCATTTTCAAAAAATACTACGTCTCTGCCCTTATGTATTTCCGTTGTGATTGGATCGAATCGGCGGTAGCCCTTTGTTTCACTGCAGTATCCAACAAGAACCAGTTCTTTGCTCTTTGGATCCCACTTCTTGCGCTTTTGGTCTGGAATGTGTAGAAACGCTTGCACACGAAGACTCTGAGGGGGCTGAGGTCTACCTTTTTTCCAGTCCATGCCTCTTCTGGCGTCATATTCTTCACGGCTATTATGGGTGATCTGTTCTTCAGATAAACTGCAGTATTAACTGCTTCAGCCCACAGCTGCCTGCTCAAATTTGCTTCTTCTAGCATAGTTCTCGCTTTATCCATGATGGTTCTGTTTGCTCGCTCAGCAAGTCAAGAATCCACTCTCCGGGTCCTTGTTTCCCTGAAGTAGCCATCGCCAATTCCGTCAAAGCTTCCGTCTCCTGCTTAGGGTTCTTCGGACAGACCTTCGCTTTGTGAGGTCCATCACAGAAGAAGCATTTCATCGGACGAGCTATGTTAGTACTTCTCTGCGGGCGCTTGTCTCTCTGACATTTGCTTTTAGCTTGGAGTGCATTCGTTGCGGCACTAGAACATACTTCATATGCGTCCTCCATTTGGAACAGTTTCTTCTTGACGTAATCTGTGGTTAATTCTATGTTTGTGTTCTCTATTGCTAGCCTGGGTTGGAAAGCCTCTGTCAATCCCTGTAGCATTAAGGCTGCAAGCAACTCATCGTCTACCTCCTTGCCAAGATCACGAAGCTGCTGTGCCACTGACATCATGGCCGTTACATAATCTCTCACTGTAGTAAATTGTTCCAGTTTCTGGCTCACCAATTGTGATAGAAGTCTGCACCGATTATTCAGGCCCTTATCCTCGAAGGCACCCTTAAGGGCATCCCATTCCTCCTTTGCAGACTTTGCCTGACGAACATGCACTAAACAGTGTGGCATCACGATTAAGCAGATTTTTGCTCTGGCTTTTTGGTCTCTTCTCCCGCCGGATGCATCACTTACTGCTGTTGTTGTCATCCTACACTCCCACAGATCTTCGTGGATTAGGTAAAGCTCCATCATGAACTTCCATGTGTATTTATCAGCGCTACCATCAAGCTTTGTCATTGCTGGTACGCCCGAGTTAATGTTACCTCCTTGAGAAGATTGACTGTGCTTACAACAGGATTCCCATTTCCAGTATCCGCCATGGTTATTCAGTGTTGCTGGCTGCCCATAACCTAATGAAGTAATTAACATCAGAGAAATAGGAAGTATATTTATTGCAATAGATAACAATGCATTTTACAAAGCGACAGTCAAAAAGGAAAAAAAACAAACACGGGTTTTTTTTCACACAAGATATTTTTTTACACTTCTTGTCATTTAGCTTGTTCTGCCATGTACCTACGCAGATGACATGCATGAAGATTACATTGTAGAACAAACTCTCTTTGCTTCAACAGAAATATATCGATATAAAAAAGTCGATAAACGTGCAATCCCTTTGACATATTAAAAGTGCTACAAAAATTCCGGACTCTGGTTATAAGACAACATACCCATCTGCGGTGGAGACAGGTAGCTCTCACAATCCACTAGAAACTGTCCCTGTTGTGTAGCTCCGAGAGCCAGCAGACGTTTCGTTAGCAACTCTATAACGTATGTACCGGTCTTGTGCTCCGGCACTGGGTACTGCTGTAAACTAACACGAAACATTTTATTAAATTGTCTGTGCAATTGTAGTCATTGAGGAAAACTTTGAATGAAATAATGAGAAACTTACAATGTTACACCCATTTTTGTTGCGTATTTGTTTATTTGTAACTGAATTATCAAGAAACAAGGTTAGAATCACTCAGTGTTGCCAGATCCAACCTTAATCATAAAGTCAAAACAGTTGCCAGCCGTATCTTAGCAAAAGTAACCGGCGCCAGCCGGGTCTTGCCAAAAGTAACTGGAAATAGATAAAAAAGTGACATTTTTGTGTGAAAAGTAACCTTTCATATTTCTTTCCAGTAATAAGGTATTAAAAGTTGATAGACAGAGGCTGGTTGCATTTACTTACAAAAATATAAACAATTTAGTAGCGTTTTCTATTTTAAGTTGCATTTTTCATCCGATTGATTGATCGAGATGATTTGGTCTCAGATTTGGTATACGTTAGTGCGAGAGAGAAAAACGTGTTTTTAGGAGTTGCACTCACTACGCTGCGAACGTTTTTTGGGTTTTAAACCATTGCAAAAAATATAAAAACCATTCCGTTTTATGGAAAAAAAAAAAATTTAAAATGTATTTTATAAATTCCGAAAAATCACCGAAAAGTAACCTTTTGAATCGTGTAACCTAAAAGTAACCTGACAGAGCTAAAAATCACCTAAAAGGTTACAAACGTAAACATCTGGCAACACTGAATCAACCTGTCGACCACAGGCCTGTGACAGCTTTAGTTCCGATAGGTCCGTTTTGGCGTAGCAGTCACATTTTCCCCTTAGACCATATAACGATGGACATGGCAAAGGCGGGCGTACCCTTATGCCAAAGTATGTAGCCATTTTTATCCATACGCGTTACATACAACTAGTTCACGCCGGTCCGCTACCATTCGGTATATTTTTGTGTCGCAAAACAGTGCTCCAAAGAAAATTGTTAATTGTGTTGTTTTTTAATGTAAAAGGTGATGTGCCACATTAAATCTGTCGGAATATGGCGTTTCCAATCAATTATGAGTATTCTTACCAACTATCAAGTTTTAATTTAAGTACACACGGCGACATAAGCTGGCCGCGCGTAGGTCGAGTAACGTATAGCTTCGCGCGGCCAGCTTATGTTGGTTTTGTATAGCTTGATGTGTTGCCGTGCGTACAATTTCCAAATAACTTAAAGCCGTTGCGACAAGTAAACGATAGAAAAGGTAACAGTGCTACAGGGGTAGCTCGCGCGCATTACAAGTCGGTTTGTTTGTGGTGTCGCTTTTATAATGTGTTTGTTTGTATCAGCATGAAGCGTTGTGTCTTTGCGTGTTTTAAATTCGTGGTGCGCTGTACGTGTTTACCTCGCCTCTCGGTAAAAGTGGGAGAAAAAGAAGATTGGCAAATTTGGAGCCAGCCATTTTTTACGAAAACTAGAAACGGAAAAAATTAAGGCATTATAAAAAAAACTTTCACATCTCCAGAAGTCCGGGATTTGGTCGTTACGGAATGTATTTGGCCTGGTTGAACTGATTGTTCGTGATTTCGTTTTCTTCCATTATCATAATGTTTTCCGTGAATTTGCATTAAAATAAACACAATGAATCCGTAGAAGATTGAGTGGACTATCTAATAATAAAGATTATGAGTTTCATACACTTGCTACAAAAAGTATCTTATGGACAAATATCTTTCCCTAATCTTCTACAGGTTAGAACCAATTTATTTATTGTTTGTTTTGTTTCACTCTGCTCGTATTACTAAGTTTCATTCATGTACGGGACCTCTAAGTCTGGGTCGCAAATTACATGGCCGTCCGCCAAACTTCTTTGTAAGGTGAATGAGCGCCATAACGGAGTCGCGTTGTAGGTCTGCTATTGGGTAGTCACGTATCGCTCGTCGATTGTTAGTTGCCCCTCCCGGGCCTACAACGAACCTCCAGTGGTGGCTCAAGATAGTGTTCTTTTCGAAAAACAATCCTTGAAGTCACCAACTACCGTACAACGTCAAGCACTCTTGCTAAATAAACTAGACATTGGCAAAATCATCACAACCAAGATGGCAGCCATTTTTTTTAAATAGAATAGAATAGAGCGCCATAACAATTCCATTTACTGTATACTCAAAGATTTTCCCTCATCCAGCAGCGTCATGCCGTCTTTTTGCGTCAGAAGCTTATATCTTGTGTGTTTTTAGGGATTCTCAATTCAAAAAAAAAAAATAATAATAATTTAAATTGAGAATCCCTAATTCTTGTCCATAATAATGTAGTTGATTAGTTTGTCCCGTGGTCAAATATTCCTATTTTTGCATTCTGGAATCACTAGTAGTACCAGGTTTATAAGTCTTACCGATGTACCTGCGCAGTTGACAAATTTTAATAGCGCGCGAAATTATATAGACCAATCAGGATTCCACCTTCAATCCGTATACGCTATTGGCTAATTTGTTATTGCGCTCTTTCTGCTGCTCTGCTATCCGACTTTGCACCCTTTGATTACTATATGACTTCGGGTTTTGTCGGAGACTCGGTCCTGCTCTGCGCAAACGAAGATTGACGAGCGGAATTATTTTCCAGGTCGTATTGTACCTACCCTAGGGGAGCGGGTAATTTCTCTATGGTACCTACTTACAAGTACTCTATACAAATTAGCTAAGATTAATTAATACAAGACAAATTAGTTTGACGACAGCAGCGCCAATACGGGCCTGTTAGAACTAAGTGAAAATTTCACTGTCGCATCTGTAGCTTGGTACCGTAGGCGTAGATTTAAAACTTTTCGCTTCTTTGCTACATATCAGTATTCTGTGGTCAACCCAGGAAGTTGGCATATAGAATATAATCTTTGACTATTTATTATAAGGATTAGACTTGCGGTAGCATTTCCCCTCTGCCACGGTATAAGAACAATTGATCATGTGCATTTACAATCAATTTTATACCTTAACACTAAACGAGACGGCCTATAATTGCGAAACAATAATTTCGAACTTAGAACGTTTGGGGTTCACACGAGACTTCTTTTCATGATTTTTAACGTTCAAAAGAATTTAAAGTTAAGGGGAATAAAATCCAAAGTTGCGGATTTCGTGTTACCTCGCCCCCCGCAAAAAGTGGCAGAAATTTTTGTTCGTAAAATTACACGCGTAACTAGTCCCTACATAAGTAGTCAAAGAATATAATACAATGTTCTTGGTTGGCATAGGTCTGGTCATCCAGAAGCCGTTCTCTTTGTTAAGTATGGTAGTTATATTACACATCCAAAAGCCGTAGCATGCTACACGTGATACGACTGTATAACGTCTTTTATCTCGTTCGTTCGCGTGCAATTAGAAAGAGAGCGAAGGTGTGATAGCGGTGTATCATGGTGCCATGCTACCCATGCAGAATATACTTATTAATGCCATGCAATTGCATTGCAACCAAGGGTGCATTTCAAAACGTGAAATAATCACTCGGGGAGTGGATCTCTTTCTTATACTGTGGTATCACACTCTAGCACACAAATCAGCCTAGCTAGCATGCCACCCCCGAGAAAACGACAAAAATCGAGATGTGCCTCCATCTTTATTATTTTACGTAGGCCAGAAAGAGCGGGCATGACGTTTTTCTCGTTTAAACGCTTTGTCGTGGGTGGCATGCTAGCTAGGCTGGGAATGCTTTTTCTCTTTCGTATTGGCACCCCGAGTGATTTTAACACGTCATGAAACAGACTCAAATTAGTGTCAAAACAAAATCATAACCGGCCCGAGACACGTAGTATTTACTATCTCTATGCCCGAGACAGATACAACCTTGATGACGTCACACAGTACTACCCAAAACGTCATTCCGACTCCTAAAGACTTCTATCCATGCTGCACAAATAAGAAAGACACTTTTAGCTATCTAGGATGGCAACATTCGGAATCATTTTCAATGAGGGATTTTCCAGAAGAAAAAAAAAAGTTAGTTCCTAATTTCTCAATAGATGGCGTTGACCAGAGAGGGGTCCAATAGGTATGAGCAAATATATTAAATAATATTAATAATAAAAATACACAGTACAAGTTATTAATAATCTGGGTGTTATTGACGACCAGGTTCGTGTAATGATTGCCACGCCGGACTGTCAAACCAGTGTCCTGGGTTCAAGTCCCGGTTCGGTCATGGATGTTATATGTTTGTGCCGTTGTTTAATGGTTCCCATAACAAAAAGCCTAAGGCTTACTTGGGATCATTAGAAAGTATGTGCCTGTGAGCATTATTTATTTTTTATTTACTGTCTGTCAAAAACGAATAAAGTATTCATTCGTATATTCATAATGGATACGAAGCTTCGTATCCATTATGAATATACGAACAATATTTAAATTGGTCACTTCACTTTTCAATATAAATAATTGCTATGCTAACGCCACGTCCGATACTCGATTCGATGTTGACGGACAATAACACCGAGATTGCTAAATAATAAACCAACAACAATAAGAAAGGGTTTGTACTGTGTATTTTACTATTAATATTAATTAATATATTTGCTCATACCTATTAGACCCCTCTCTGGTCAAAGCCATCTATCGAGAAATTAGGAACTAACTTTTTATTTTTTTTGCTTTTGGAAAATCCCTCATTTGGTCGCGTATCATTGCTCGGAAGTTCTTCGGCAAGAAATTGTGATTTGAATTGAATTTAAAAAAGAAATCTGAGGAAATTAGTAAAGTGGTGGTGACTTTAATATAAAGAGAATGTCCTGTATTGTGCGCAGTTGCAGATCGTATTCAGAAAACAAAGAAAACTCGGGTGAAAATATCGGTTTCCACAAGTGAGTACAAAGTTATATTTTCTTGAGTAAATAAGCCAGAAAGTGTAATGGTATTGATGAAAAAAGTTTTCCCATGGCTTAATTAATAACAATCAGATAGTTTATAGATTGTGGACTTATAGAAAGTACAGAAAATCGGAAATGAACCAATTCCATTTTGAGGTTATTAGTGACGGAAAACATTTAATCAATCGATTTACTTCACCATTAATATTTTAGCTTTTTTTCTACTGTTTTTATTTTCTGACCTACATTTTGTTGACCATCTCTTATTTGAACTGTAACAGCAAATAGGAAAAAATATTTGTTTTAATTTTTTAATATTTTTTTTCAGAGTTCGTCAAAATCTGTGACGTTTAGACAAACAACTTTGGAAGCAATGTACAAAGGGCGCATAGATAAACTTCAAAAACGAATTAAAGTACTGGAGATGATTGCCAAGAAATGCTTATTAAATAATAAATAAGATGTTTTTTTTTTTCATTTATATCCTTGACTTTTTATGACTTATATCAATAACTATGAGCATGGCATAAATATGTATAGATATTCTGAAATGCGCCATTTACTGTGATTCTGACATACTTCTTCCCCTCATTCACATCCATAAATCTCTTCATACATGCTCGTCGGTTTTTAGTACTCTTCACCTCACCTTTTTATAGATCGTAACCGAATTGATCAGAGTACACCAAGAAGCTGGAAAAGGTATTGTGAGTAGGTACCTTACGAGGAGGGCAGCTTCTACTATAATCTCTTGATTCCCGCTACTCCGTCTGCGTGGACCATAACCCGTCCAGTGAAGAGGCCTGCCTAAACAAAGTATCCTATATGTTAATCCAGAATAGATTCTATCTGTGTGTCACATCCAAATCCGTTCAGCTGTTTATAAACTGAACGCGTGATTGAGTGACAAACATCTAAACTTTGATATTATTATATTAGTGAGATTATTATAAATGTCCTTGCATAAGCATATGCTCACGACTATATTCCCCGAGGGGGTAGTCAGAGATATTCTGAAACATCAGAACATCCACGAAAAACGATCCATAAATGTCTTTGAGACTCAAATGATTTTACAGGTTTCGTAACACTTATTTTTCCTGTCGACTAATGATGACATCGATTAAAACTGTACTCTGCACATCCCTAGTTGCTAGCTTTTGACACTCGTTTGACATATAGGGTCGTTGGCTGTTTGGAATCGACAATTGATAAAAATACTGCCATCTGGTTTTTTCACGCGTTATTTTGTATTTGCGCAACCAAGATAGCATTACAATCGCAGGTTGTTATTAATGAGGGATTTTCCAAAGGCAAAAAAAAATAAAAAAGTGAGTTCCTAATTTCTCGATAGATGGCGATGACCAGAGAGGGGTCCAATAGGTATGAGCAAGTATATTAATTAATATAAATAGTAAAAATACACAGTACAAATCCTTTATTATTGTTGTTGGTTTATTATTTAGCAATCTCGGTGTTATTGTCCTTCAACAACGAATCGAGTATCGGACGTGGCTGTATGGGCTACGTATCCGTTTTTAATATACGAACAATAAACGAGAAACATTAACAAACTACAAAAACCTAACAGAAACTGAGAATTTCAATAAAAATAAACCGGAATTATTTAAATCGTACGTCAGATTCCGTGAATGAAAAGCAAAGCCATAGACAAAAAATTTTGCTCTTTATTAGCAAAGCAATTTCAATATTCTTTATATTGAAAAGTGAAGTGACCAATTTAAATATTGTTCGTATATTCAAAATGAATACGAAGCCCATACAGCCAAGTCTGATACATTAATCGTTTTTGACAGACCATAAATAAATAATAAATAACGCTCATAGGCACATTATACTTTGTAATGATCCCAAGTAAGCCTTAGGCTTTTTGTTATGGGAACCATTCAACAACGGCACAAACATATAACATCCGTGACCGAACCGGGACTCGAACCCAGGACCCTGGTTTGGCAGTCCGGCGTGGCAATCATTACACCAACCGGGTCGTCAATAACACCCAGATTGTTAATAACTTGTACTGTATATTTTTATTATTAATTAATATATTTGCTCATACCTACTGGACCCCTCTCTGGTCAGCGCCATCTATTGAGAAATTAGGAACTAGCTTTATTTTTCTTCTGGAAAATCCCTCATTAACTGGAGGCCTTGGCCCGAGACGCCAAACTAAAGAGAATATAATCACTTGTTTTCGAGACGCTGCCGCAGAGTTCTTATTTTTATTATGTGCTTTTTGTTTTGACTGAAGAAGAAGCTTGCAAGAAGTTTAAAAATACACTACAGCACAAATCAAATCAAATTCAGGAACCGGAAAGGGAATGGAGATGAACTTTGGACGAAATGGAAAACAAAACAGTCACGCGCAGTTGGATGATTACATGTAATCAAACTATCGTCCAATGATGAACAAGAATCAATCGTGTTTAGCCAAATCACCAATCACAATAAAAGAAAACAGCAAACGAAAACAAAATCTTGACGTCACTTGTCAACGCTGGACCAATCAAAATACGACAAATAATTGTATGGGCAAATTGACAAGTGCGAGGCCTCACCATCAATTTATGAGTATTTATTTACGTAAAATCCAATTAAAATTGGTCATTTCTTAAATTTAACAACGCATAGTACACGCCAATATATTTTATAATTATTACGTCATCCTAAAATTCTGTTTTATGTGAGTGCTCTGATAAAAAAACGCAATATTTTCTTTGTGTGTTAAAAAAGGATTCGAGTGCTTATCTAACTTGAAGAGACAATTGAATGATTGAAAATGATACCAGATAGCGTAACACTGATTGTGAAGGCGCCTAATCAGCAAATTGAGGATCAAAATGTGGAATGCCAGACCGCTTGGACCGTGCGCCAGCTAAAGGGACATCTTTCGGAAGTTTACCCTAGCAACCCGGTATGATTGTTTATTTATAATTCCAGCTGAATCTATTTACGGAATATTGACCTTTTAATTAATTTACGTGTAAAATTAGAATTTAATAAAAACCGGCCAAGTGCGAGTCGGTCTCGCGGACCGACGGTTCCGTACCATCATATTGACCAAATGAAAAAGTTAATTAGGTTGGAGTGTAGCTTTAGGGTCACAAAAAAAAGACTTAGAAAAATAAATAGGGCAATTTTTCCAAAATCAGTGAATCATCATCATCATATCAGCCGATAGAAGTCCACTGCTGGACATATGCCTCCCCCAAAATGGGGGGATTTGCACACGCTTGCAAGAAGGGTTGGCAATCATAGCTGGATTGAATGAGTATACTCAGAGGATGCTGCTGCCAATCCTCTGGTAGATCCCTTAGTCGCCTTAGTCGACACCCATGGGAGTTAATGAGATGGTGCTATTCTTAGCCGACACCACACGGACAAAAAAAAATCATAAATCAAATTGGTGAATGCAGAAGTAAAATACTACAAAAGATAGGGTTAGTCTCCTAAGAACGTTTTCTTGTAGCTATAATGCTTCTGGTAGCTGCCCTTTGTGCCCCATCTCAACTTTCCACACTGTATGTTGATAATTATCCTGATAATTATAAAGTTAATCGGAAATAAAAAAAGCTTGCGCTGGCAATGCTTCTGCCATGTGTATTCAATCACTATTTGCTAAAAAAAAAAAAAGCTTAGTCACAAAATAATTTTTCACACTGTTTTTCTCAATTATTTGTTATTCGTTGTGATACGAAACGAAAATGCCCAAGACCCGGTGCTGTTTGGTCTTGATACGAGTGCATTAATGCAAAAACTACAATTTTAGAACTTTTAGCTAGAAAATCTGAAAACTAAGAATCAGCTTGGATAATTATCATGATAAATATCAAAGAAAATAATTATCTTGAGACGTCTGTCTCACATGAAAATTTTAAAGAAAATCCTGCTGTTTCAATACTGCTAGTCAACTAGCATTATTGAAACAATAAGAAAATTTACCAAATATGTTGTACAAATTGGTGACAATAGCTGTTCAAATAGGCACTATTTGTACATATTATTATTTATTACATCTTTTGTATCCAATGCTGAGGTAAATAGAACTTGTTTAAACATAATTGTAAATTATCATTATTTGCATAACAATTTGTTTACTTTGATATAAAATTAGTAATCGCATACAAAATACATACAAAAGATAAAATAATATAGATAATAATTACAATGACTTTATTATTCACTTGATTATTTGTGTCTCACGATGTTTTCCTTCACCGCCGAGCTATTAAATAATAAATACAACCGTACATAAATTCCGTAGAACTTAGTGGTACAGGCCAGGAATCGAACCGCAGCCTCATGATTGAGGCGCTAGCTCTCTTCCGTGACAATGACTACAGTACTCAGCGAACAACTTGAAAAATGGGCAGGGGTGATGGGTATGCACATTAGTGCTTTCACCTAAAAATTGTTTTCTGCGCAGTCAAGGTCTTGCTCAAGAAGTTTGCCCGCCACTATACCACCCGCCATAGCCATTTTCGGGCCATTGCCCAAGACTTTTAGCAGCGATGAATTGATGATGAATTGATGCATTGCGACTGTATCATGCTTGTAGTAATACAGACTACTTGCACACGCTGAAGAAGAAATTCTGATGCGTGTGTGAAATATACCGTAGTCTACCAGTAGACTACGGTAGGCAGTGGTAGGCTACGTAGCATTTACAACTCTACACGTGATACGTGATTCGTTCGTACGTAAATAGATAGAGAGCGAAGGTGTGATAGTGCTATATCACGCTGCCATGCTAGCCATGCAGTTGCTGGAATTTAAATTATCTTAAATTAAATTATGTAAAATATGTAACTTAATTAATTAAATTATGTAAAATTTTGCTGCTGTCAGAGCAAAATTTAGCTAAGTTTAGATAACATTTTGCATAATCTTTTGGCGAAAAAAACAGCAAGTAGGTATCAAAATAGTTTAGGTAAACTATATACAATGTTTGTGTATAATATAGATTATACACAAACAGTATGAAGTATATGTGTGCGGAGTAGAATACCAATCTGCAATGTGCATGCGTGGTGGACTGACATATTAGGTTGGGGAAAAAGTTTCATCGCATTCCCTATTACGGATAAAATGGATGCCATTTTTGAAAAAGTGGAGCAAGATCGGCATATCAGTAGTTACGACGTAGCTGAAGAACTGGGAATTGACCACAAAACAGTTTTGGCGCAATTGAAAAAAACTGGGTACACACAAAAGTTTGATATTTGGGTACCTCACGAGCTCACTTAAAGAAACCTAATGAACCGTGTACTCATTTGTGATTCTTTATTACGACGTAATGAAACCGAACCATTTTTGAAGAAGCTGATAACTGGTGATGAAAAGTGAATCACGTACGACAAGAACGTGCGAAAAAGGTCGGTCAGGCTTAACCTGGCCTGGCGAAACCTGGGTTAACTCGCAACAAGGTGATGCTGTGTGTGTGGTGGGATTGGAAGGGCATTATTCATTATGAGCTGTGACCACCAGACAGGACCATCGATTCTGAACTCTACTGCGAACAACTGATGAGATTATAGCAAGAAGTTGAGAGAAAGCGGCCGGAATTAATCAACAGAAGGGGTGTGGTTTTTCATCATGATAACGCTAGACCTCACACATCTTTAGCCACTCAGCAAAAATTAAGAGAGCTTGGCTGGGAGGTGTTAATGCATCCGCCGTATAGTCCTGACCTTGCACCTTCAGATTTCCACCTGTTTCGGTCTCTTCAGAATTCTTTAGGCAGTGTCAGGTTAACATCACGAGAGGACTGCCAAAACTACTTGTCGCGGTATTTTGATCAGAAGCCCCAAAATTTCTATAGCAATGGGATCATGTCCCTACCTACAAAATGGCAAAAAGTTATCGAACAAAATGGTACCTACATACTTAAGTTAAATGTAAATAAACTATATTAAAAAATGTTTTTAATTTTCTTAAAAAATGCGAAGAAACTTTTTCCCCAACCTATTACATACACCCTTCCTGGGGATAAGCCTGTGCCAGGGCACCGGCCACTGCAGGCAGTGGAACGAATAAACTGATGATGACAATATATCCCTATGCATTACATAATGTAGTAGGTATAACATGTAACATACCTGTTATCAAATTAATTACTTTTGTGTGTATTCCAATTATTTCGAGTACTTGCAGATAAGGGTTTTAGCAGCCAATCTTAAAAATAGTTTATTAGGAATGTTTATGGCCTATGCAACACATTCACGCATTTTTGAACAGTATGTTAACGAATGAACACTAAACGTTGGGATTCACATTTCATTATTAAACTTTAAATCCTTTGAAGTAGAGCGCTTAGAAACAGCAATACACAAAATGGCACAAGAAATGTAACACAATATTAATTTAAATATTGAGTATTAAGTTTAGAGACAAAAAGGTCTTATGACTCAGCATGATGGAAGTTGACGAAATCACCAACAACCGTAGTTATTCTGTCATAGCCTAAGCCCAAGAAACAAGTATCAATACAGAAATATGAGTATGCACTATTATTATACAACAAGGAAAAACATTGAATTATTGTGTGTACTCAGGCCTGTTATTACCTTTAATTCAATTCGATTCAAAAAAAATATTTTAGACGAGATGTCCATATAGTGTTAGTATACATTTATCTTACAGCTAGTGTTAGTAACAAAACATTTTATTTTAAAAACCTGGTGTGGAGCTTCACCCAGTGATGCAACAGCAGAGGGAGTCCCACCAGTCTTTGAACACGCTCAGGAGACCGTTGGTGCTGGCTTGGAGCCTGCCCAATATGGAGGCGCACCGTTTTCTCAATATAGCATGGAAGTCATCCTTGCACCACCGCTTTAATAAATAAATAACGCTCACAGGCACATACATTGTAATGATCCCAGGCAAACACTAATTTTATTTGTCTGGCTGTTTATTATGGAAACCATACAAAAACGGCACAAACATATAAACACTGACACATGACCGAACCGGGATTCGAACCCAGGACCCTGGTTTGCCAGTCCGGCGTGGTAACCATTACACGAACCGGGTCGTCAAAATTTTATATACTTTGTGTTCACTTTTCATCATTTCAAAGGTCATCAATGGTTTTTCAATGGGATGATCAGACCATAAAACTGAACAACTTTCTGTACTCTGATCATCAAACTGAAAAAAATCTGCTGTCCCAAACATTTGGGTTGAGTAGCATTGCAGTTTAGTATGGATATTTTTAACTTTCTTTGGTCCCTTATAAAAAGTTGTTTAGTTTCATATTCTGATCAAACCTGTAAAAAACTGTCAGGATATCAAAAAGGTTCCTATTGTGTATCCTTTAATTAATTGCTCTTTTCGTCTTTTCGCAGAAAGCAGATGAACAAAAAATAATATATTCTGGTCAACTCTTAGATGACAACACAGTTTTAAAGGACGTACTACGCACCTATGAGAGTCAAATCGCTCATACGATGCACCTTGTGTGTACACCAAAGAGAATAATGCCCGAACCGGAACCAAGTGGGCTAAGGAAGCGAAACATCCAGAATGCCCAAAGTGAAACTACTCCCCCAAATACTACAACTGCCCAGACTGAAACTGAACGGCCAGTAGAAACAACTTCAAGGCCAGAGACGAGGCAGAATGATCAGAATCACACGGTTGAGATGCAGAATTATTTGAGCTCGTTCGTTAATAACTACGGACGGGTTCCTCCGTACCCTAACTATCCTATGGGAGAGGGTTATTTGCCGGTACCAAACGACCCGGCGTTGTTGGCGAATCATGTTATGATGATGCAGCAAGCTTACTTGCAATATATGCAACAGTATGCCAATATGTAAGTTTTTTTAGTTATATTTAGAGTATCTCGGACTAGCTGTTCAAAGAATATAATAGTGAGCAACGTCTTAATAAGCACAAAACTAGAATATAGTTGGTTTAGATTCGAGAGTAAAATCGATTTCTCAAGGTTACAAAAAAGTTTGAGAACCGCTCAAACTGAATAACAAAAAATCTGCGGTTTCATACAAAACTACTATATATCTACTCGAACCAAATGTATGGGACAGCAGATTATTTTTCGGTATTGTTTGCATAGGGAAAGTTCAGTTTGATGGTCTAAAGTCTAAACCAAGTCTAAACAACCCTTTTAAATATAAACGAAATTATATATTTAAGTATAAACTGAGAATAAAAACCTGACGCTTCTGACCTTATTGGGTATTAAAACTATATAATACTCTGACACCAGGGCTTTGCCCACACGATAAGAAGAAGAAGATTTTGATAATGCTTTGGCCTTTGACTTAAGGCAGATTATTCGGTCTTCAATGTTATTGTCTAAAAATTTTAAAACTCAAAACGCATAAATCACGCGCTATGAACCCGTTAAAATGATTCATTTTCGATCAATATCGGTTGTTATGTTGTAAATCGGTAATATCATGCGTCCGATAAATGTCAATGTTTATTTTTGGAGGACTGAATCGAAAACCGTTGGATACGTTATATGTCAAGATTGACATTCAAAGCTACAAAAGCGTAGAAAAAAATTGCAACCATTACTGGCGTCTAAACCCTATCCATATACACGCACACAGACAATTTGTGCGCCTCACGCACACCAACCTAAGAAAGTTGGCCCCTTTTGTTTTATACGGTAGAAGCATGAGAACATGAAAACCATTTAGAGATAATTTGTTATAAAATGAAAGGATATTTTAAATTAAATATTGCAGTCAACCGAGTGACATCACTAAGTCAAAGTTCGAGTTGTAAATTCCATGGTAAACTTAAAAAAATTGGCCATTAATAAAAATAAAAAAGAAATACAATGTCAGAATTTGATATTTGCCGTTTCTATTTCCGGCGTAGAATTAGAAAGAGAAGACTGGTGTTTTTTGAATCTATGCAAAGGGTTTCTTCATGGACTTACGCTATCTATCGTTCTGTCAACGTATAGGTTCAAAAATAAATCTTTTTTGATGCAGCTGTAATTAGCGGTTTAGTTTCGAAAAATAAATATATTTATCAGTACATCGGTTTTGGCTGGAACTACAGGGGCCCCATTGGTACCGGGGTCCTGGGCCGAGTGCCCAATGCCTCCAAGATTCTTGTCGCACAAATATCAATTCGCGTCATTTCTCTAAGGTGGCAGGCGACCGGCTTGGCTCCGCCCGCCCCGCCCCCCGAGGTGCCCCCTGCGCCTCCCGCGGAGCCCCCCGCGCCGCCCCCCGAGGACGAGGAAGCGCACAGGGACTGGCTGGACAACTTGTACGCCGCGTCGCGCCTCGCCATACTATTCTCACTGGTCTACTTGTACGGCAGCCCCGCTAGGCTGCTGCTGGTGCTGCTGCTTGTCGCCGCTGGTTACCTGTGAGTATATTAATTTATGTACTGTACACCAAACGGTCATATTAAGCCATACCGGACCGGGACTCCTTCTGAATGAGATTGAGTGCAAACCTCAAAATTATATAATATCAGGGTTACGAATCGATACTCTTAACTTCCAAATATTATTGGTTATGCGATATAGCTCATGCTGCCACGAAAGAATACTGTTTTTTTTACTATTTTTAATTAATGGACTCTTGCTTGTGCGTTAGCTCTGCATTTCCGCCAAGTGTTTATGGGAGAATCTATCCCAATCTCACGAGATTGTTTTTGGTCAAGAACAAGAAGAGATTGAGGATTGCGGAGCTTCGTGGCAGGCTAAAACTCGAGGCGCGAAATCCACGCGAGACGAGTGCTCGGGTCAGAACCTGCAACGTGACTCTTTTTTTATGTTTATATTTAGCTATTTGCGAACCTCATCAAATCAGCAACTCTTTATCAAACGTCAAAACGCGCGTTTTGTATGAACTATTGTACTACAACCAGTAATATGAAATCATATCAAATTAAAGATTGAAATAAACAACGCAATCTTCCAAACCGGAGAATTACTTGTTACACAACAAAAAACAACATGCAATATGGCTGTAGCATGTTTATCTAAACTATTATAAAACTGTAGCAGAAAGTATGTCTGTATATTGAAGATATTATCAAAAAAAGTTACAATTTTTGGATTTTTTGTCTGTCTGTTTGTTTGATCAAGCATCACGCAAAAAGTTTCATTAAAATCAGTTCAGTAGGAACTGATTTTAATGAAACTTTTTTTGTTTGATAGCTTATTATCTGACTTAAAATATGGTATATAATCTGTGCGGACGAAGTCGCGGGTTAACCCTATGTTGTTGTCCTATGGTACCCCGATGGTACAAAGGGCCCTCGTGAGACGCCGCCACCTCTCCCTGTCCTGCGCCTGGTGTTCTATGTCGCGCCAACTCAACCCGGCTGCTCGTAGCTCGGAGTCGACGGTACGTCGCCACGTGTGTGCCGCCACGGGTTAACCCTTTAATCTATAATATTTGAAAATGATATCATATTACAACACATCGTTATTTTTATAGTTTAATTATTAAAAATAGTATTCAAACTCACAGCCTGACTGACTGACTGACTGGCTAGTTTTATGGGACATGATAATCAGATAGTAAATATTGTCACACTCACTATATTGCTCTCCAATTGCCTTACGTACATGACCTGCATTTTGCAGGTGTCAATTAGAAACATAACCACAAGTTCAAACTAGATTCTTGTACTTTAAATGGGACTTGATAACCTGTAACATTGTCCAAGATATTTATTTAACTGAATATTTTAGGTATTACTGTATTTCTGACTTGTAGGTTGCATTACTTTAAGAGATGGTTGTACCCATGATACTGAACAACTTTCCCTAAGAAACCTATAGATAACTCTCTAAAAAATTTGGCTCTTTCCTTACTAAAGGCAAACAGCTCATCGAACATTTGTATGATAAGTCGACATTTTTATTTTGCCAATTTCCTGTATGTTTCTTAGGGAAAGTTGTTCAGTATCATGAACTGTTTACCCTAACATCCTATATACAGGGTGAAATTGATATCATTAGCATCCTTTTAAGCTAAGAGTCTACCCATCAAATTGAACAACTTTTACTATGGGAGCAAACAGATCGGAGCAAAAAAAAAAAAACAGCTGTGCCGTACTAAACACCTGCCGCCGCTGCTTACTCGACCCAAATGTATGCAACAGCTGATTTTTTTTTGCTCCGATTGGTTTACTACCATAGTAAAAGTTGTTCAGTTTGATGGGTAGAATCTTAGTTTAAAAGGATGCTAATGATATCAATTTCCCCCTGTATAACCAAACAAAGTATAAGAAAGAGTATTTCAAATCAAATCAAATCAAAATTTTTTTATTCAAAATAATATCACATAGATAGCTTTTTGACGTCATTTTTTGACTCTACCACCGCGTCGGAAGGTGCTCCGTTGAGAGAAGATGCGGCCAGAAACTCTACAACACACATCTTTTAAGCAAAACAAAATATACAAAGTACAATTAAAATACAATATTGCATTACATAGAGTAACATTGTCAAGACTAGACATTTTGGTCATTCAAATAGTCATCGAGTTTATAGTAGCCTTTTTTACTGAGGACTTGTTTAACATGGGACTTAAACTTTTTGTCTGGCAAGTTTAGAATATCCTCTGGTATCTTATTATAATAGCGTATACAGTGCCCCATGAAAGATGTGTTGACCTTACTGATTTACGATACAGTACGACGGACACTCACTGCCGTCCGCCAATATTGACCTCACCGCAGTCATCCTAAGCAGTCGTGTATTCCTTTATCACCTTTGCCTACGAAAACACTTTTCGTGTCAGCACGAGTTATGTCGTATGTCGATCACTCGTTCTGTAGTGTAAAGATTAGCCAGTCTAAAATGGTCGTATCTGCCCAGTAAGGGTGAAGCCAAACGAGCGTAATTTTGTGAGTTGTGAGTCGCGTAATTTGAGTCCGTTTCATATAAAATCCGGGAATGCATTGTCTATAACCTCAGCCTTTATATGAAACGGACTCAAATTACGCAAGTGTCAGAATTACGCTCGTTTTTTGGCTTCACCCTTAAACTCAGGTTTTGTCTCTCGGGAAGGTTCTGTCCTTGCACCGCTACAAAAAAGAAAAAAAACGAACAATTTTTATTAATTCCAGTTTATTACTTATTAAATGTAAACTTTTCTTTCTTTCGCAGACACCAAATCGGATTCTTCCGTGACCTCCAAGTCAACCTGGGACAGAATGCCCAGCGCGAGCCTAATAATGCCCAGCGCGAACCTAACAACGCACCACGTGAGCCTAACGCCCAGCGTGACCCTAACAACGCCCCGGGCGAACCTAATGTTGCCCAGAACGAACCTAACGTTAACGTCAACGACAACATTAATCAACAGTCGTTATTAGCTGTTACATGGATGATATTTTCATCGTTTTTCGCTTCATTAATACCCGATACTAATTAGTTTGTTAATTCACTCCCATTTTTGTGGTCTTTGTATATGAATATTGATTTAAAATATTGTTTTTTTTTTCATTTGGTAAAGGAATATGTTGGGAGCAAAATTTTGTTTTGATAGGGATCTCTCTCAATAATCTGGGTTTGTCCATTTTTTAATAAGGGTGGAAGTTTACTATAGAAGGTCCAAAACTAATTTAAGGGGATGATGCAAATTTGTAATAACTGCCACTAGATGGCGCTCACGTCCCCTTAAGACGCAACAGATTGAAAATTTCGTTCTCTGGGTAGTGGGCTCGGTGGTGAAATTGGATAACGCAGTTCTCCGGTTTGGAAAAGTGCGGGTTCAAGTCCCGCCTGAGAGAAATTTTTCAATCTTTAATTTGATTCGAAATAGCACAACATGGCTGTAACATGTTTAAAAATCAATAATATTTGAAAATTACGAAAATTTGCTGTCTCGTACATTTGGAAGTCGGCATAATTATTATGCATCGCAGATTATTATTCTAATACTTTTTAAGGAGATGATCAGACAGTCAAATTTAACAACTTTCTCTATGGCACGAACATAGAAAAAAAATCTGCTATTCCATACAAAAATGCAAACCTACTCGAGCCAAATGTATCGGACAGTTGAATTTTTTTCGCGATTTTGTTGTTGGTCCTATAGAGAAAGTTGTTCAGTTTGATGGTCTGGTCATCCCCTTAAAAACTGTCGGTATTTTAAGAAGGACCTAAAATCTAATAAACACAGTCTTTAAACTAATGCCTTCCTACATTAAATGTCCGTATTTATTCAAAAGTAAACTGTATTACAAAGATTTAAGATACCTAAGACACAGTATAAGAATGATTACAGGTCGATAACCAGGGTACGAAGTTAACGATAATTATCAAGATAATTATAAAATTAATCAGAAAAAGAAAAATCTTGTACTAGCAATGTCACGCCATGTTTATCCGATTACGATTTGCGAAAAAAACAAATAGTTTTTCTGTTTTCTGCTGTTTTTCTCAGTAATTTGTTATTCATTGTGAATACGAAACGAAACCGCTGAAGACTAGGTGCTTGTTGGTCTGAATACGAGTGCATTAAAGCAAAAATAACAATTTTAAAACTTTTGAGTTAGAATTTTTACTCAAAATTAAGAATCAGCTTGGATAATTATCATGACAATTATCCAATAATTATCAAAGAAAATAATTATCTTGATAATTTCGAACCCTGTCGTATATGATTACGAGGAAAAGTGGTAGGGATGCTCGCATACTTATGACGCAAAAGGTGACCAATCGACCAATGGGGGTAGCGCTATGCCCGCTTCCCCTTAAGGCTGCACAGAGCCTATTGTGCTGCCCCCAATTGCATTTTTTTTTCATAACAGTTAAACAATATTTCCAAAAAAACAAGAATTTCTCATTGTAGTCATTGCTGATTTTCAATTTATCGGGTCACTGTGGATTTTTTTATAATGTTTGTAGTTATTATTTTTAAATCCGCCAAAAGTTGCCAATTTGGCTTTTACGGTAATAGCTACAAGAATAAAACATAATAATCCGTAATGTTTCGATAAATTGAAAGCCTATGTATCAGGGCTACAATGTGTGACATTGTTTTTTTTTTAAATATTGTATAATGGTTTAGAAACAAAAAAAACGATTGGGGGCAGCACAATATACTCAGTGCAGCCTTAACAAATAGACCCGAATTTGAATTCTGCGCATTCAAGCGCTCATACATAAATCGGTGCGCGACCAACCACGTGAATAAATATCCCCACAGAACGAAAGCTCCATACAAGCGGCCGCCGTCTGTGCACTCAAACGTAACGCCCGTTACGCGAACACACGTCATTAGGATATATCTCTTGCACGCTATTTTCAAATCTATTTCTATTGCCATTGGGTTCATTATGAAAACTGCACGAGCATTTTTCGGCTAGATGTGCGCTGACCCTGAGGACGTACGAACAGCCCCTCTATTCTCTACTTGTGCGCGACTCTGCTTTTGTTAATTCATTGTCGTGGTAAGCGCGGCTTCGGCTCTCCCAAAAGCGCGGGAAGACTGCTTTTTACCCGACTATGCCAGGAGGGTTATTGCATGCAGATTGATAATGCAATCTGATATCATTAGCAAGTGCCCTTGGTGCAGTTTCGCCAACTATCTATCCTATACATAGGGGCATTATACATAGTCCTCTCTCAGTCGCACTCGCTCAGTATCGCACGTGCTTACCCTCTTGTCAGTGCGGGCCCGTTTGGCTGTGGTAGAATATAATAGAATGATACAGTGACGTCACAACTGCGTAGTTCTACATACAAAGTTTTTAGAGTGTTGGTTCGGCAATAGATTGCGCTGGACCGATAACTTGAGACAGGTCGCGGAAGCGACTGGTTGAAGGACGGGGATATAGTTTCTATCTATCGATACCATACAGATACAGGATGTAACAAAACACCTGAGTTATACTTAAGGGGGTGCTTCAGACCATCAAATTGAACAACTTTTACCATGGAGCCAACATCGAAATCGCGAAAAAAATAGCTTTCCCATACTTTTGAGTTTGAGTGCTGCAGTTTTGTATAAAACAGCTCATTTTTTTCGCGATAGATAGTATTGCTGCTCATGAATTGTAATCTTTTTTTTTTTTTTTTTATTACGTATGGGTTTGCTCTTGACCTCAATCTAGTCCTCAGGACGAAGATGGGGTCGAAGATGTAGCGAGCTCACCCAGAAGAAGCCTAAATCAATAATACCTCAATAATATTATCGAAATTCTGAAAAAGATTAGTATCGATAGTGTCGATGCTATTATTATTTGGTTATAAGGGCTTGGTCGATGACCAAATAGCTACTGCGACCTAGATAGATCTATTGTAGCTGTCACCCTAGACCTAAAGGTCATTTCCTAGGCCCCACGGACTTCATGAACCGTGTTATGCTTTTGGAGGGGAGGTCCCTGATGTCAGTAGGTGTTATTATGTAGCCACCTAGATGGCGACTCCTGCTGTGAATGAGCAGTTCGCATTCGCAGAGGAGATGTATGGGTGTTTCCTCTGCTTCACAGCAAAATCTGCAAGTGGGTGAGTCTACAAGCCCCATTCTGTGTAGGTGTTTGTTTAACTTGCAGTGTCCTGTTAAGGCTCGTACTAAGAGCCTTAAGTCGTTGCGGTTTGAATTGATGGCATGTCGATGCTATCGTTAGTATTGTTCTTCAGAAATTCTATACTATCGATAAGACGCTAATCCTCGAAACCACCGAACCGATTTCAATGAAATTGTGTGAATGTGAGATGGAGTTTTGTGTTTTAGGTAGATTTAAAGATACAGTTTTGGACCCGATAGGTAGCGCCACCCGGGCGAAGCTGGAGCTACCCGCTCTATTAGAGCATTCATGAGTAGCAATACTATCGATAGTATCGCTATCGCTTTTACAAATGAAAACAATCGATTTCTAAACTATTCATAGTCTGGCAAGACTACACAGAAAAAAATTACTTGAAGGAAGTAATATTATTTGAGTCAAGAGATTCTCGAATATGTCTTCGTTTGAAATATAAAATGTTTCGTATTATAGTTTTTGGGCCGAGAACTAATTTCTTGAATAAAATTAAAATGTTTCTTTTCATAATGCGTGAAACAAATCTGTTTTTATTCAAGATTTCTAACCCTGTAATACAATTCTCGTCACAAGAAATTCAATCGTGAATTTTGAGAATTAAACATACTTCAAACTTTAATGAGCGTGGTTTTCTAGTGGATCGATAGATGGCGTTAAACACTTTAAAATGTTGACCTTACCGAATAAAGGTCAACATTTTAAAGTAATAAAGAGGGAGAAGATGATCAAAAAGATGCCAACGCATCTTTTGATTGAATATTTCATTATTTACGAATCATTTTAATCGAAAATATGAAACTGTTTACGTCTGACATGATTGTATGGGCTCGATCCCTTGGCCTTTAAGGTGGTTTCAGTCCACAGAAAAGTTTGACGCACAATACGCGTAGACGGAATTAATAAAACTAATATTTTATATATGGAAAAATAAAATCTTGTTGCCGCGTCACAAATAACATTTGCAATTTATAATATAATTACGAAGATATAAAGCTTTTAAAATTTTGTATGAAAAATTTCAAAGCTTTATATCTTCATAATTATTTCATAAATTGCAAATGTTATTTGTTACGCGGCATCTAGATTTTCTAAACTATTTTTCCATATATACAAAGTTACTTACATTAATACCGTCCACGCGTATTGTGCGTCAAAGTTTTGTATAAAATTGACCCCTCTGCAACCACCTTAAGTCAGGCACAGTCTTGACATGATTTTGACAAGATCTCGCCTACGTCTCTATGGAGCGATAAGCATGTCATCTGTCGAGTTTATTAGTAACTAAATTTAAAAAAGAAAAGAAAAACGCTCATTGGATTATCTTAGTCCAAGACATATTTGAGATTAAGAAATATCAGGATATCATATATTATCAGTTGAAACATACTTGGTTCTTGTTTCTAGAAAGTATTTTTTTTCAGTGTATCTTCTGCAATTGCTGAAGACAGGCTAATACACAGAACAATATAAGTGGGGTTAGAAGTGCAAAGTAAGCGCGGAACGCGTGCCATACGATTATTCAATGATTTCCATAACACCGAAAGGCGCGCAGCGTGGTGCGATTGAGAGGGCATAAGTAGTTGTAGCAGCGTGAGTGAGAAGTCAAGTAGCGACAGTCGTCTCCGAAGCAAAAACGCTACTTTATTAATTTCTAACCCCTCTTATAATGTTCTGTGTGCTGATAATAATGATGATTATAGATTTATGGAGATTTTTTTTTGTTCAGTATTAAATACTCTTTTAAAAAAAATGTGTTTTAAAAATTATGGTAATTAAAAAAAAACTTATAAACTATTTTGGTTGAGGCCCTTAGAATTTTAGAATCAAATAAAAAAGTTATTACTTATTTATAAAAAAATTTCATGTAAGTACTGATATGAAACCAAATACTAATTGTATAAAAATAAATATTTTAGTTTAATTACATGTAAAATAGTTTCTAGTGATAATTTTGCTATTCGTTTAAGAGCGTTTACGCTGTTCAGTGGCGCCCTCATCACAAAATTTAAGATGACTCAATCAAGAAAACCTAAAATTAAAATGTTCCTTACTAACTTTATCCGAAAGCCTTAAAGGCTATTTTTAACAGACTTCAAAAAAGGAGGGGGTTTCTCAATTCGACCGTATACAACGTGTTAATGAATTAACGCGAAACTAGAAAGTAGTTTGTTTAGAATCGAGAGCAGAATCATTATCATGGTTTCAACATGGGTAATTTTTAATTAATTGAATCAGGCGTTACTTTGCGGAAATCCATGACTAATATGTAGATGACACGATTGTATCAAGACCTCCGCTTCGTCGTTACTCCGCCGAGCGTCCGACACCGAGCGGTGTCGGACGCTCGACGGAGTAACAACTCTGTTTCGAACGTTCGTCGGTCTAACTACTAAACTAAACTAGTATTCAACGTATTCAAGCTAAAGAGTAACTGAAAATGCAAGTTTAAAGATATTTTCAAACGTTTGTTTTTTTAAATAAAATAAAACATACTTTATTTTATTATTAGCCTATAAATCTATAAGTCGTGAAGTTTCTTAGAAGCCTCGTGATGCCCCAACGATTCGCTAATAAATAAGGGTTGTAACTATCATGTACAAAATCATATCAAATAAGTAACATTATTAATTAATTGAATCAGGCGGTACTTTGCGGAAATCCATGACTAATATGTAGATGACACGATTGTATCAAGACCTCCGCTTCCAAGTACCTAGTAGACAAAGTTGTATTACGTTATGCAACACAACCTGCCCACCAAATAATTTCTACTCTACACGTGTTTCGCTCCACCAAGGAGCATCCTCAGGAGTTAGACCGACGAACGTTCGAAACAGAGTTGTTACTCCGCCGAGCGTCCGACACCGAGACCGTCCGTCCGTCCGTCTCTCGGTGTCGGACGCTCGGCGGATGCTCCTTGGTGGAGCGAAACACGTGTAGAGTAGAAATTATTTGGTGGGCAGGTTGTGTTGCATAACGTAATACAACTTTGTCTACTAGGTACTTAGAAGCGGAGGTCTTGATACAATCGTGTCATCTACATATTGGGTAATTTTTTTCAAAACATTAAAAAAATAATCGTAGTAATTTAAAGCACTGCTATTAAATTGAAGGTTTTTTGTAAGTTTTCTTTTATAGGTTTTTATATGTTTAATGATACAAATTTGAAGTCAAGACGAAAACTAGCACTAGGTACTACATTTTATTTAGATTCTCTTTAAAGTGGAATATTTCAAATCTATAAAAGTATTGTATAAAAAAATACTGCCTTTAGACTTCCGGGTAAAGTTAATAGTAAGAATTATTTTTACTTCAAGTTTCCTTGATTGAGAAATCTTATATTGAGGGCTAAAAATACATGAGTTAACTTAATCACTGAACCGATATTGATATGGTGTGTTTATAATATTTAGCACGATTAAACAAGCACACCTTGCGATGCTATCTATCCGATTTGAGCTACATTGCTGCAGCAAAATGAAAATTTCACTAAGAGGTGAACTAAATGAAGCAATGAATATGGATTTGGTTAATAGCAACGTGTGTAAAATGTCTTCTTAGATTTAAAAAATCATTATTAGATTTTGTGATTGCCTTTGCATTTCCATCGTTAGTTATTTTGTAAAATAATTTATTTATTTAAACAAATATGTTTAGCTGGTTAGTTATAAAGTTGAAACAACTTAATGTAAAGTTTTTGATTACGCAAAGCTTTGCGTGTTTCGGAAAGGGCATCATTTTTATTATAAAAGAGCCTGGCATACCTGCTTTTCGCCATCTTGAATATGTAATGATTTTGTGGCCACCGGTGCCCAAGATGGCTGACAGTAGGACACATCTGTCCTATATATATATATATATATATATTGTTTTTATTACGTATGGTTTTGCTCTTGACCTCAATCTAGTCCTCAGGACGAAGACGGGGTCGAAGATGTAGCGAGCTCACCCAGAAGAAGCCTATTCACTCGTACTTTAAAGGAATTCGGGTTGTAAGCGGTCGGAAATACTGACGCAGGCAGGGCGTTCCACTCCTTGGCTGTGCGCATTATAAAAGATTCAGAAAGGCGCTTGGTGCGGATATGTAGGATGTCAACCAAAAACGGGTGATATCCCGCGGTGCGTCTGGAAGTCCGATTGTAGAATGGGGAAGGCGGGATGAGCTCATGTAGCTCTTGTATATCATCTTTACAGAAATAAAATGTTATTTAGTCATGGATTCTATATACAATTATTTTCATGTTTTATGTTCTTTTTTAGACGCATGGTATAATTTCTAATTTAACTTTTTTAAAGCAAAAACATTGATATAATGTAAACCGGGCACTACATTCTTGCCGAGAACAGCCGAGAACGAGAGTGTGGATGCCCTTCATTGTTCTCGTGGCGTCATAAGCCGTAGTAATTTTATAATATGCTTAAAAATAAAAGATCCGATCACCCCGTATCGTATGTATGGATGAATAAGTTATTTCGTTGAAAATTAAACTCTAATCAATTAGCACAAAGATTACATCAGCCTATTCTAAAATACGTCGCGGATATTTTATTTAGACTTTATTATCAATACCTAAAAACATTTAAATAGTTAATTCTTATTTATTATTCGCAGGCCATGTAATTTTGGCTATTTTTTAATTATGTATAATTCTCACAATGACTTGACTTTTTAAATGTCAAATAATTATATCAGAAGTGTACACCAGCAATTGGTGGTCATTTTGTTTGGGTCTTTATTATCGCCGGAAAAAAGTTATAAATAATAATGAACTCTATCTGTTGTAAATAAACTCTAAAATCACGTAAAAAGGACGCGTGTATTATTATTTTGTCAAAAGTAAACTGCTGTAAAGTTAGCACTGCTGAGATTGATATGAAAATTAAATAAGTTCGGTCATTTATGTACTGTGATAAGAATTAATTTTTGTTTGCACCTTCCTAGAATAAAATTTTGGAATGGATTTTGATTTGTTTTATTTATTACAAAAAAATCAAATAGATCTTGTACATTAAAACGGCGTTCAAAAAAACAAAAAAATTAAAAAATAATATTGCAGCCGATGACTTTTTCGTTCGCATCATAAGAACATTAATTTGTTTTATCGAAGTCGCTGTCAAGCCGGTACGATTTGCGACAGGGCTTGTATTAGTTTTTTGGCTTGTCTTGACACCGACTTCTATAAAACAAATTAATGTTCTTATGATGCGAACGAAAAAGTCATCGGCTGCAATATTATTTTTTAAATTTTTTGTTTTTTTGAAGGCGATTCTAATTTTTTGTTAAAATTTTGCTTCTTTCACAATTTTCAGTGGTGAATTCATTAGTTCAATTTAATAGTAGTGCTTTAAATTAACAAACGCACTAGCCGACACTACGATTTTCAAAGGTTCTCCTCGATTTCTCTGGGATGCCATCATCAGATCCTGGTTTTCTTATCATGGTACCACCCTTGGAATATCTTCTTTCCAACAAAAAAGAATCATCAAAATCGGTTCATAAACGACGAATTTATCCGCGAACACAAAAATAACAAAAAAATAATATATGCGGTCGAATTGAGAAACCTCCTCCTTTTTTGAAGTCGGTTAAAAAGTTGTAAAGCCTGGCCAGAATAATAAAAACCGACTATAACCTTTAATGACACTGTTGCAAGTACAAAATGATACTAATGAGTTTCCGCAACAAGGTGAGGTTTTTATTTTTCTGGTCGGTCGGGCGTTAATATAATAATCATTGATCAAGGTTTCCTTTTCGCTTACGCTTTAGTCATAAATACAATGAAGTGATATTTCTGAGTCAGGTGGCTGTATTACAAAACTGGTTACGTCAATAAGGACAGCTATAGGTACTGCTTTTTTAACTAGACCGAATTTGCTATGCGCATGTCTTATTGATTGAATATGACAAGACACGTTCCGACCTCTATCACTTCTCCTCTTCTACCTCTCCTCACCAGACAATACCTATGCCACCTTCCTATACGTCACCTCGGGCCTCGTTGGTCTTGTGATGCGATGCTACATAGAGGAGTGATGAAACATCAGCCGAATTTACGCGGCGCGGATCTACTAGGAAAAATGGCGCATACCTACTTGTGTGCGAAACTGGTGCTGGCGAAAAGTGGCCAGTTTCAAGTCTCGTCTCATCTCATCAGTTTCAAGTTTTCGTAAGCAGGAGTCTCCCTAATTTACCAGTTATTGCAATATTCTTCGACAGTTTTCCTATTTATGACAGTATTCGCAGGCTGGTGTTCGATGGAATGAAAAAGAAAGAAAAGGGCAAGTGTTTTTAGAGTGTAAACTCTATTGTTACTTAAAACAACGGTAATAAAATAAGTTAGTCCGCAAAACTTAAATTAAAAATCATCACTGAAATCAACATCCATTAATTCCTGCACTTCTTCGTTTTGTATAACATTGCTATCAATATTTTCTTTCTCATCCTGCATTTCATCATCATCTTTATAATTTGTTTTATTTTCTTTAGTTTTTTCTTCAAGATCTGTTTCTACTTCTACTCCTTCTTCTATATTATTAGTTTTAATATCAAGTTTATCCTTAATTTCACTCCCGTCTTTGACCACATCTGTGGTTATTACATTCATTTCAGATTCTGTTTCTATGTGATCATTATTTCCACTCATATTTGTAGTAGCTTCTGTAATTTCAGCATTGACATTCGAATCATGATCATCATTCCTATTGACATGTACATCAACGGATATTGGCTGAATAATTGTTATGTTTTCATCGTCGGAACTATCATCATTTTGTTCACTTCTTTTCACATCTTCTCTCGCATCTTTATCAGTAAGATCAATTACTGAATTCATTGCTTCCTTAGTATTTACAACTTCACGATCTACTTTATTTGAACCAAGAGGTCCAACTCTAGTTTGGTTATTTATTTCTGTTGTCATATCGATAACTAAGTTGTTTTCATCTACTACATTTGTTTCATCATCCAATTCTATGATGTCTGATTTATTTTTTCTCTTATCAGTTTTTTTAGGAGACAGTTCAGATTGCTCAGTCATATCAATAACCAAATTGTTTCCTGTATCAGATTCATCAGAATCAATAACATTTGATTGATTATTTCTTTTCATTCTTGCCGTATCTAGGTTTACTTCTGTATCGGATATATTTTTTCGCGTAACAGCTTTTTTAGGAGAGAGTTCAGATTTCTCAGTCATATCAATAACCAAATTGGTTTCTGTATCAGATTCCTCATCAGAATCAATTACATTTGATCGATTAACCTTTGTCGCTCTTACTGTATCGATGTTTACTTCTGTATCAGATATATTTGTGTCTTTTTCAGTCATGTCTATGACTAAATCATTATTTTGTACATCATTACTAATTTTTGATGTCACTTCGACTGCATCGTTGATCATTATTGGTTCTTCAAAAGAATTCGATTTATCAACTAAATTGATTGTAGTATTTTGTTTAAGGCGAGCCAGTCTCCTTTCTTCGGCTAGTTTTCTGTTACGGATCATTCTCTCTTTCTGTTCATCGCTTATTGAAGGAGATGACGTCGCTTTTGGCATTGTTAGGGATGATCTGAAAGGTAAATAGATTTGAGTGTTAGATATATGTATAATAAAATGTACCATTTTGAAAAACAAAATTGTTAATCAGGGATACGCAAAGACATTCTATACAAGGAGGACTTTGCCTCATTGCGCTATCAACGGGACCGCTAAGTTATGCTTAATTGTTGTACATTACTGTTTTGTCACCGAATACATTTGAAAGATTTGAAAAGACTGGAACGTCAGCGGGAATTTATGGCAGCTAAGCATAAATGATGCATACAAAGGTGACATTAGAGACATGTGCCATTTTTTAGTTCTGTTATTGTATGACATGGTGAGTCCCATATAGAATGTCATTGGGGATACGTTATTGTTTTTGTTTAAAGCGTTTCCGCCGTTTGCTATTTGCACTATAAATTAACAAAAACGTTTTTAAAAAGAAGTATTACTCTTCAGTCTTGGACTAAGGGTAGAGATCTGTAGAAATATCTTTCTTCACCAATGAGAACGATTAAGGTTGGGCTATTAAAATCCGTGGTGATCCAGTGGCGAGTAGCTTTGCCTGCCATACAGGAGGCGATGGTTTGATCCCCGTCCAGGCCGAGTTGTACCAATTTGTTTTCCGAAATTTGTGTACGATTTGTAACACCACAGGCTTGGTGAAGGAAAACATCGTGAAGAAACCTGCATGCTTCAATTTCGAGGCATGTACCCACTGTCACTTACAAGTGGCAATGGGCTTACTCCCCATCACACTGGACAGAGTTTTGGAACTAGTATTACGTGGATGTTCTGAGTTTTCAGAATATCTTTGATTACCTCCTCGGGGAATATAGTCGTGAGCAAATGCTCATGCTAAGAACACATGCAAAATTTTTTATAGGTACTACGCTTCAAATACCAACATAACTAACCTTCGGTCCACACTAGGGGTGCCAAAGCCCGGTTTCTTCACAGACCCGGGAGCAGGAGTTGCTCTGGCCAGCTCTATTTGCTGCTGCAGCAATTTATCAAACTCGTCTTCCTCCGGTATGGGCGCTGGAGTCTCCTCATCGCTCGAGTCTTTCTGGACTACTGTCTCTTCGGACAAGAATTGATCGGAGCGGATTTTGTGTAGGTGGACCTGGAAAATAAATCATGTAATTTTAATTGGTTCTTAGCATAGAAAAATGAGCTGCCCCTTTTCTTAGGGTTCCATGGACGTTCCGTCCCATTTCGAAAAATGTGTGAATTGAAAAAAATTTTTTAAAAAAGTCTATTCTTTATACTTCTTTCGTTTATTATGTCTCTGTAGTCTATACCAGCAAACTCTGGCCTCAATTTAGCCCAGTAAACTTACGGTTCGATTGTATGGCGAAAGTAAATAATTTATAACAGCTGTTTTTATTCTTTTATGCTATAGATTATAATTGTAGTTACCATTTAGATTGAAAATCCAACTAAAAATTATCTTATTCATTATAGAAATAATTAAACAAAGTCAAAATAAATCATGTAAAATTCGAAAAAGATTATAATTTTAATTTTTTTATGCCATTTGATAAATAAATTTCTATTCTTTTATATTACAAGTAAATCCAAAGAAAAATCACCACGGCTCCTTTGTTTTTAACTAAGTAGGAATTACAAACAACTTTCAGAAATACTCAATTTTAGTACAAATTTTATACAGTGTATGTAAACTCATAACCTAAAACAAACATTAAAAATAAAATATAAAAGAAATCTGACATTATAAATAAAAAATATACATTTTTGTAATTTTTTGTACTAAAAAAGTAATATGTAAGTCTATGACTAAAACTTCTTTTTTTTTCAAGTCTATTTCATCCCACTGCTGAGCAAAGGCCTCCCCTTTAATCTTCCAACCATCTCTATCCTGGGCAAGCAACAAAAATTTTTACTAAAAACTAAAAAAAATATCATTTGTTTCAACGATCTAGCAAAAAATTGCTTATTATAAATTATTTCCTTTCGATCCGTATTTTTACTGGACTAATTACTCGCTCATTTTTGCACTTTTTGCGCCAATTTAATCGAAAGGCAAAAATAAATTAAGTTAGTAAAATAAGTTTTTTGTAATAAATTGAGTCAGGTGTCGTTGGATAGGTCTTGTAAAATGGAACAAAAGATTCATACATAATTACTTGTACCTCTTGATATACATATGCGCTCTAAGTCGAAAATGTTATCTTTGTAATCAGCAGAGTCCGGAATTATGGTAGCACTTTTAATATGTCAAAGGGATTGAACGTTTATCGACTTTTTTACATAGATATATTTCACAACTTCTGTTTCGTGCAAGTAAAATTAGTATGAACAGTACCAACGCTAAATAAGAAAACCAATATGTTTTTAATTCAGTTTATACTTGAACAAAAATAACCAATTAAAGATACATTAATATGCACTGTCAGAGGCTTCGGTTTCATACCTTTTTCCAGTACTGAAAGATTCCGTTTCAGATACACATCCGTTGGTACAGTTCATACTAATTTTACTTGCACGAAACAAAAGTCGTGAGATATATCGATATAAAAAAGTCGATAAACGTGCAATCCCTTTGACATATTAAAAGTGCTACTAAAATTCCGGACTCTGGTAATCAGAGTGATTATCAATATCGATTAATGATAATTATCACAATAATTAATTATCAATTTACTATTGGCCCCCAATACCATTTTATGGGTTTTGGTGTCGAAACTCTCGGGCCGTGGGGACCTAATGCGCAGGCGCTTTTTAAAGACCTGTCAAAGCGCCTGATAGACTCGACAAGGGACCCAAGAGCTGGCACTTTCCTCGCTCAACGGATCAGCATAGCCATTCAGCGAGGAAATGCGGCCAGCGTTCTGGGTACCCTCCCACAAGGACCGAACCTGCACCACATCCTAGGTTAGTTTAGTTTTAAGTCTCTTTATTTATAATTTTATTTAATGTTACTATTTTATGGATCTTTTGAATAAATAATAATACAACGTTAGTATTGAAAATTTACTATTTATTGTCCGTTTGGTTTATGCATCTTTGTTATTGACGATGCTTGTGCTGACCACTCATGGAGATCTAGAGAGATGCCAACCAACGCGCTGAGTACAAAACCTAGTGTCGCATCACCACCAGTACCACGCGATAGAAAGTATTTTGTTAGCTTGAATGTGCTCATTGTCCAATGCGGTATCAGAATTCAATGTTCGAATAATCTTTAGTACTACGCAAGCATTTTAAACTATTTACACATAATATCTCGACTGGTTTTCAGCCTCATAATATATTGAATCATTACTGTCGCGAGCAATGTGTTCCATTTTTGCGCATATTCCCAATTTTTTTTTTTTTTTTATTACGTATGGTTTTGCTCTTGACCTCAATCTAGTCCTCAGGACGAAGATGGGGTTGAAGATGTAGCGAGCTCACCCAGAAGAAGCCTATTCACTCGTACTTACCTTTACCTTACCTTTAGTTTTTGTGATCTATGTGACCACTATATCTAAATGCTTTTATGACTAAGGGTCGATTCACACCAAAAGAGCAGTGAAGCGCATTTGCTAGAAGCGGCAATCGTATCACTAGTGAATAAAAGTCAATTTTATTTGCGGCCGCCGCGTCGGCTACGCGCAAATAAATTTAAACTTTATCAATCAATCAAATATACTTTATTTTACACCAAAACATAAACAGTAAAATACAGAAATAAAAATACAAGAGGCACAAAATAAGGCGGACTTATCGCTAAGAAGCGATTTCTACCGGACAACCTTAGGGTAGAGGAAACGGTGAAGAGAAGAAAGGTAGGCGGTGTTTCCAGAAAAAATGATCAAAAATGAGCAGTTTTCAGTAAAAAACAAAATGTAAGTATACAAAATAAACCTATTATAAATACATATATAATATACATACTCATATAAACTTTATTCACTGGTGATAAGATTGCTGCTGCGAGCAAATGCGCTTCACTGCTTTTTTGGTGTGAATCGACCGTAAATTATTATTTTCATTAATTATTCTTTCAAACCCTGATATGGGGATAACTTTAAATTTGTGTATTATTAAACAACATACCATGACAGGTCTCTTTTTGCCCAGAGTTTCGATTTTCTTCAAGCAATCTTCAAACTGGAACTTGGGATACAGCCTGTACGCCCAGTGTTCTAGCTTCTTCAACACCATGTCTAGATCTTCTTTTTCATGGCCCTTTCCTGAAACATTGGCGTAGCTAGAAATTTTCCCTGAGGGGGGCAACCGGCCACCTAGCTCATAGCTACCACCCATAGAGATCTAGAGAGATGCCAACCAACGCGCTGAGTACGAAACCTAGTGTCGAGCCCAGTACCACGCGATAGGAAGTAATTTGTTAGCTTGAATGAGCTCATTATCCATTGCGGTATCAGAACTCAAAGTTCGAATAATCTTTAGTAACACATAATATCTCGACTGGCTTTCAGCTTCATAATATATTGAATCGTTACTGTCGCGAGCAATGTGTTCCGTTTTAGGCGCATATTGCTGCGGCACTGGCCCTGCCCACTTTTTACATCTCCCTTCAGTTTTTGTGATCTGTGCTACTGCCCCAGCGGCAAGACTCATATTTCTCGGATCAAAAGTTCATTTTCCTAGGGATCCCCGTAACCAAAACTTGGCTTGGGAATTTAAGGAGGTTGTAGAACATGTTATAAACGTGTAAGAATGCAATTATTACTTTCTTAGGCAGGGGTCGCCCACTTCTGCCCCCCCTTGCTACGCCAATGCTGAAACCATATTTGGTTATTTGGTGGGCACAATGATATATCTTCATTGGGTGGGCAGGTTGTATTGCATAATGTAAAACTACATTGTCTATTGGTATTTAAAAGTGGAGGTCTCGATAAAATCTACCTACAACATCACCCTATACAAGGTGGAAGAAACGAAACACTAGCTATTTTCAAAGGGGTGGTTCAGACAATCAAACTGAACAACTTTCACCATGGAGACAAAGTAGAAAACAACATGTAAGAAATTGATGTCCCATACATTTGAGGCAGTGGGTTTGTATGAACCAGCAGATTTTTTTAAAGTTTTTTGCTGCAAAGTGAATGTTGTTCAGTTTGATGGTTCCTATAATATCACTAAGGTGTTTTGTTTCACTGCGGGTCTCTTGAAAAAAAGTTCATGATAAAAACACACATTCAACCTGTGCAAGGATATAAATGTCGCCTCCTGCACATCAGGTGAGGCTATTTGCCACCATGGGTACCAATCCAAGAGAAAGGAGTATTTCACACAAACCTTTGAATTTAAAGTCCTTGAAGTGTTCTGGTATGACCTGTATACCCCTCGGACCAGTCAGACGGGCCGGATTGAGAGTGAAGCGAGGATTCTTCACAACTCGCTTTGCCTTCGCGTTCGGGTCTACTCTCCTTTTATCTTCAGCTATAAAACACACAAATTGTTTACCATTTGTTTGCGGAAGATGGTGCCCTTTCAGGCTTACTTCACTAGGCCACAGGTCCGGCTCTCTTGAATGATGCCCACTTTGTGGAAACTGTCCATGAAATTGCATGCAGGTACAGTTGAAAGCCGCGCTTTGCTTTTAACATCATCTACATTTGATACTTTTCATGGTTCGTTTTGTTATTAAAAATAGTATTTGAGCTAAAGAATTACTGAAAATGTGAATTTAAGTTTTTTTTTCAATGTTTTTATGCACTTTGACACAATTTTATGTAGTCAAATCCAACGGCGCATGACTCCATTCCCTTGCTCGGGCTCCCCTAGTGTCCCCAGAAAGTGTGAGGTGAGGTCGGGTACCTGGAGTCAGAGGGGGGCGGGGAGTGGCCGTTCTGTAAGTAGAACTATATACTATTAATTACCTATCCTGTGCCACAGGCCTACCCCGAAAAGAAATGTACGCACGGCGACACATCAAGCTATACAAAACCAAAATAAGCTGGCCGCGCGTAGGTCGAGTAAAGTATAACGTCGCGCGGCCAGCTTATGTTGGTTTTTTATAGCTTGATGTGTCGCCGTGTGTAGGTACATATGCATCAGAATTTCTTGACCTATCAAAATTATGTAGGACAGACATGGCAAAGTATCTTAGACGAATAATTAAAGATTTTAAATACCTGCTTCGTCTTCCTTTTCGCTATTATCATCACTGTTCAAAGGCGAACGAGGTCTCTCTTCAAATTCGTCGCCCTCGATCACCCGTTCCAACTCTTGCGCCTCTCCGGCTTCGTCGTTGAGGAAAACGTCTTCGAGGAGCGACATTTTAACAACACAAACACTTTTCACTAATCACAATAGTTGATTAATGTAGTTGATTTTGTATTTAATAAAATTTTGTTGTTTTGAAATGGTCTATCAATGGTCACTGACTGACAATGACATATTTTTTGGCGGGAAAAATCATCCGACAGGTTAGGTGCGTTCGAATCGTTGTTTTACTTGAAATAAACTTAGCGCAAAATATTTTATATTACTTTACTCTTTGACATATTTTCTAAAAAAAAAATTATTCAGTACCTAATATTGCATAGTAAAATTTATTTTATATCTCGATCCTCTTCTACTTGGAAAAAATTTAAAAACATTGTTTCAAACAAACGGTTCCAAATGGTTTATTGGAAAAATAATGTTTTTAAAGAGAATGTTACTCACTACGTCGTTACAAGCGTCGGAACTTCCATAGAAGCTGGAAAAGGTATTGTGAGTAGGTACCTACACCTTACGAGGAGGGCGGCTTCTACTATAATCTCTTTTGATTCCCGCTACTCCGTCTGCGTGGACCAAAACCCGTCCAGTGAAGAGGCCTACCTAAACAAAGTATCCTATATGTTAATCCAGAATAGATTCTATCTGTGTGCCAAAATTCATCCACATCCGTTCAGCCGTTTATAAACTGAATGCGTGATTGAGTGACAAACATCTAAATTTTGATATTATTATATTAGTGAGATTATTATAAATGTCCTTGCATAAGCATATCCTCACGAGTATATTCCCCGAGGGGGTAGTCAGAGATATTCTGAAACTTCAGAACATCCACGAAAAACGATCCATAAATGTCCTTCAGACTCCTCAAATGATTTTACAGGTTTCGTAACAATTATTTTTCCTATTGACCAATGATGACATCGATTAAAACTGTACTCTGCACATCCCTAGTTGCTAGCTTTTGACACTCGTTTGACATATAGGGTCGTTGGCTGTTTGGAATCGACATACTGGTAAAAATACTGCCATCTTGTTTTTTCACGCGTTATTTTGTTTTTGCTCAAACAAGATAGCATTACAATCGCAGGTTGTTATTAATTAATTGGAGGCATTGGCAAAGAGTAAAGTAATATGGAGTAATTGTATTTTAAAACATTTTTTTTTTAAACTGCGGTAAACCAGACAGAAAGAAGGAGACAGTAATTAAATTATCGACATTTGTTTTCCATACATTTCCATTACATTTCAGATACATTTTATATTGTTGTCTTTGTTTCATATTTCAACTAAGCTTAATAAATTTTCGTCCGAAAATATTGCAGTTGTTGAAACGTTCAAAAGCGTTCGAAAATTTTTGAGTGATGTACCTATTGCCAATTTTCAAAATGATGTAAATCAGTGAATCGAGATCTTTATGGTTTTAAAAGTTCGTAACGAATTCTATTTCTAGACTCAATGGTTTTCCACATTCCTTATTTAAGGAATTCCTATTTAAATAATGTCTTAAGATTAATACGAATTCAGCGGAGGAGTAGGAAGAAGCATTGTGCAAGCATTGTGTGTGATTCTAGACAGTGATGTGGCTGTCGCCCGGAGCACAGACCGATTTTGCCGTCCTCTTATCTTAATAAGAAGACCAAAAATAACGGAGCGAGCGAAGCAAACTCAAAATTTGTTAGCACTACTATTTGCGTTGTGGTCAGCCGATACTTATCTTTTGGTTTATCCATGCAAAAAATAGAAACTGAGAGAGTCCGAAGTGAGCTTGACTTTTCTGCTCAATACGCATCGGTTGCATAGGAGTTGTAGTTTTTTACGTGCAAACCATGTGCAAAGAAACCTAAGTAAAAGCTATGGATCGAATGAAGCGAGCTCGAAATTGTTAGCACCACACACGTCTTAGCTGTGGTCAGTTTAGTAATTGAAACAGAAACTTAGAGCGAGCGAAGCAAGCTTCTTTATAAGAATATGCATGCATGCATATGCTCACGACTATAATCCCCGAGGGGGTAGTCAGAGATATTCTGCAACCTCAGAACATCCACGTTTCACTATAGTACCGAAACTCTGCCCAGTGTGACGGGGAGTGAGCCCGTCGCCACAAGAATAAGAATATAAGAATACCTACAAAAAAACAACGGAGCGAGCGAAGCGACATCGAAATTTTTTAGCACAACTATTCGCGTTGTGGTCAGACATCCTTTGGTTTATCCATGCATAATTAGAAACTGAGAGAGTGTGAAGCGAGCTCGACTTTTCTCCTCAATACGAATCGGTTTGTGCAAACGATGTGCAAAGTAACTAAGTAAAAGCTATGGATCGAGCGAAGCAAGCTCAAAATTTTTAGCCCCATTTTATACCTTATCAGTGTTATCACTAAACCAGACAGCCGACAGCCTATAATTGCCGAACAACTATTCATTGTTTAGGTTTCACTCGAGACTATTTGCCAAGATTTCTGGCATTCAAAATTAGACTCTAATGTAACTGAATAAAATGCAAACTTACGTATTTCATGCTACCTCATCCCCCGCAAAAAGTTACAGAAAAGGTTGTTAGTAGAATTACACGCGTAACTCGTCCATCTTTAAATGGCCTAGGACCACGTCTTAGCTTTGGCCAGTACAGTAATTGAAACAGAAACTTAGAGCGAGTGAAGCGAGCTCGACTTCTTCTGCTCTACGAATTGGTTTTAGACATAGCTCAATCAATATAAATTTTTCCCGAATTTGCCGCCCCTAGTAATGTACCGCCTGGGGCAATGGAATTCAGATGATTTTCTAGCGACCACTTTTGTATTTTAGAGATTATAGATCAAAATCAGGTCCCACACAAAACCCTTGGCCTCACCTCTCCAAGATTAGATATGTAGATTAGGTGAACTTAATTATAAATAAAAAAAAATATTGTACTCAAAATAACGTAATTATGAAAAATTTGTTACAAAATGTAAAAAGGCGAACTCTAAACAAAAGAGTTTTCTTCCAGCCAGCGGTGTTAGAGGAAAACTAATGTTTTTAAGTAAAATCATTTGCTTATAACATAACTCAAAATCATAAATAAACTTATTGCAAATCAAAATGATCTCACTTGAATTATCTAAGCACTTGAATATAGCAATGACATAGAAGGCACATCACTAGCTAGCCATCAAGTCACGTGATCAGCTTGCGTTTGAGAGCGCATTCACAGGTATGGAAATCTGTAAATTCTTTTAGAAATCAAGTTATTTCTCATTAATTATCGTAGAAATAAGGTAAAAATCAAAGTTGACGCTCTAATCTGTGTTGTTACGTGCAAAATGGGTGTGTGAATTGGTGCTGTGAATGGTTATTTCTGCAACAAAGACTGTCATTTTGATACCAAGAATGGTGCTTCAAGAATGGCGTCCCCACATGTGTGCCGCAGCCCGATCGTTTTCGTCTTGGACTTGCTAGAATCTGATGACGTGAGCCCTCGGAATGGGCGGAAAAATGCTTTCGTTTTATTTTTTCATGTAAATCCGTTGGAAATCGACGTCAATCGTTCGGCTTTCGTAGACCGCCCTTACGTTCTACTTGCAATGAATCATTGTTCCTATTTCCACGTAAAGTAGCTAATAATTTCCTCTATTTCGCTACTGTAGATATTCTAAAGGTCATATTCGAGGTTTTCACGTAAAAATTCTTTGGATGGACAGGAAAAAAAAGTTGGTTATGTTTTGTTCCATATCCGCCTCGGCTGTTTTGTTTACCAATTTACCGCTTTTTCGACGCGTCGTATTTCGTCACAGGTGAAATTATCTTTGAGATCTTCAGATATCGATAACAGTGTTTTTCCTACACTTGGTTGTCTTTGTTTTTTTTTTTTATAATTAGAGGGTGTTTCTGTATTAGGTGTGTCCATTTTTTGCGAGAGTCATTCTATAACCAGTCCTTTTACATTCCAACAAGAATATTGAATAGCTTTGTGTATTATATCACAGTACAAGATATTATACATAAAATCACAACCATAATCCCTCTAGGGGTGGTCAGAAACATACCTACAACTACCAACTTTCTGTTGAAGAGTAGCATAGCATAACATATGCTCACTATATTCTGAAACCTCGGAACATCCATGTTTCACTAGTACCGAAACTCTGTCCAGTGTGACGGGGAGTGAGTTGTCTGTTGATGAGTGTCATACTTTTTTAATGGGATGATCAGGCCTGACTGAACAAATTTCTCTATGGCACCAACATTGAAATCGCGAAAAAAAATTTGCTCTTCCATACAAAACTGCAAACCGACTCGAGCCAAATGTATCAGACTGATGTTGGTCCCATAGAGTAAGTTGTTCAGGTTGATGGTCTGATCATCCCCTTAAAAAAGTGTCAGCATATTAAGAAGGACCTTGTATGTATATTTTTCTTGACAACAAGTCAAAAGAAAACTCAAAACTTAAACTTCACTTGCAATATTAGTGTTAGATGTAAATAATTTGCTCCTTCTCTAGTGTGGTTCCGTAAACAGACCACTCAATGTCTTCTTGTTTGTGTTTTCCGTGTGGTTCCGGCTGGACCCACCCTAATTCTTCCCGTGGGTGTTGTATGAGGCGACTATGGGATTAAAAGTTTCTTATGCTGTGTTTATGTGGGTGTTCCCATACTGTCGCAAGGGCCCGCGCGCGGGGGGGGCATAACTTTAGGGAAATGTAACCATTTTTATGCAACAGTTGAGGGTATATAATAACAATTACGATGATGTTGTTATGTAGGTATGTAACTAGCTTATGCCTGGGACTTCATCTGCATGGATTTAGGGAAACATCAACACCCTGTTGTACCCCTTTAAGAACTGCCTCCGTGGTGGTTAAGAGCATTGGCTCGAGACGGAGGTCGTGGGTTCGATTCCACGGGGGGACACCTAGTGAAATGTCACTTTGTGCGTTTTTCCCCAGTTGGTGAGGACATTGCAGGCTGAATCGCCTGATTGTCTGAAAAGATAAATGATTCGAATGGCACTTTAAGCCGTTGGTCCCGGCTACTATCTCTGGTGGTAGTAGTCGTTACATAAAAACCACGTCAGAGGCCGTATGGCGGTCTGAAAAAACTCTGACACCAGGGCTCTGCCCACACGATAAGAAAAATCGAAAAATCCTTTCCGAGTTCACCCTAACATCTTTTTGATAGCTTAGACTTGGCTTTGTCTGTCGGTCAGTCAATCATTGAACTGTTTTATATGTAGATTGTTTTATCTGTATTTATTTATTTTTAACAACATCCTATTTTGAGCAAGCAAAAGCCCAAGGTTGTTAGAATGAAGGTTGTTATAGTTTGACCTTGAGGTCAATGACCTTTGAGATAACTTTTAATTGGTCATGCAAAAGTTGATGGAATTTGGCAAAAGTTGTTTGATAATTTAAACAGAATTGTGTTTATCTTTTTGTCATGTCTCATACATACATAAACTCATGAACATAAGCCCTTTCAGGGTAGTCAGAAACATTGCTACAACTATATTTTTAAGCATGCCCCATAAATGTCCCATACTTTTGACAACAACGGATGAACCAATTTTCGTTTAGTTTTTTTTTGTGTCACAGATAATTTTATCCCGAGTGTTCTAAGCCATGTTTCATGAAAAGCGGTTCAGTAGTTTTGATGTAACTTAAAAAATTATGAAATAACATTAAATTACAAATTAAAAAACCCCTAACGCCAAAAAAACATTTTAAAATTAAACAATTATTTGGTCACCTATTATTTTTGTGTGATGCAAATGTTTTACATTTTAATTCTGTATAAGATATTTTATGTTATCACACAATAATTTTTCTATGGGCTTTTATTTGGTTAAACTAAGGTGAGGAGGCTGATATTGTATTGTTTTGTACCAAATTCCTTTTTCGCTGGATATTTCATCAAAATATTCTTTCCACATCTTACAACCGGTCTGTGTTAAAAAGGGCACGTCTCTGGCTGTTCACAACGGTGTGTTGGTGCCTACCCTGATGTATGGGAGTGAATGTTGGGTATGGAATAAAAGGAATGAAAGTCGTGTGAATGCAGTTGAAATGCGCTCCTTACGAAGTATGTGTGGTATTACTTTGGTTGATTGAATCAAGAACAGCGTGATAAGGGATTGGTGTAAGTTGAAGGATGATATTGTAACAAGGATTGAAAGGGGTATGCTTAGATGGTTCGGTTACGTAGAGAGAATTAATGAAAGAAGACTTACAAATGAAATTTATCAAGTAAAGGTGAGCGGAAGTTTTGGGAGAGGCCGTCCGAGGAAAACATACCATGATCAAATCAATGATCTTTTCCGAAAAGGACAAGTGCGTAGCACTCTCAATCGACGGAGGTGCATGAAAAGATGTATGAATGTCAATGAGGCTAAAGAGGTGTGTCAGAGTCGTAGCGTGTGGCGGTCCGTGGTCTCTGCCTACTCCCATGGGACAATGGCGTGAGCTTATGTATGTATGTATGTACATCTTACAACACACATTTTCTGTTGTCGTGTTTCTGACATCGTTTTTAGCAACTCTTCTCCAGTTAGATAGAGATAAACAATTCATCATCTTCCTGTGTATGGTCTACCCCGTTCTAGTCATTCCGTCGTTCATCTCTAAGATACCCTTCTGATACAAAACGAAAGCAAGCCTTGGATTGAAAGGGTTTGGGTTCATGTCCCTTATAGGAATGTTACAATTAAAATACTTGTTGCATGCATTATGTTTGCGAAGGAAATCATTAGTTGTCATTACTCATTTATTGTTTTACCTACTTATTAAAGGTCATTCGGGATTTGACCTTGTACACAAATAGGTATCTCTTTTTAAGAGCCATATCAGATATGAACACAAGAGATACCTGCTCAAAACACAAGCGATTTTTGAGCAGGTATCTCATTTTAAGAGATATCACACAAGCAATTTTTGAGCGTAGGCGTTGACAGAACGACATCGCCGCAATAATTCCGAGATCAGTCAGCATCGCGGCTATATCGCGGTGGAATCACAGCGACACGTAGCGATATCACTGAGTAAAAATCACGGCGATTCGGTCGCGATGTCGCGGCGGTGCAGTTGCGACAGAGCTACAGTACTATAGGTCTAATGACAATCCCGTAATCTTATCTAACAAACAGTGCCCACAAATTAGGTTGTGCGATTTGTCAAGCTTAGATATGCACAGCTGTGCATCCTGTTTATAATTCAAATTATTAATATGCTATAACGGGCAGTTTAGATTGACACAGTGACTAAGTCCAGTGCTGTTCAAAAACTAGTTGAAAATTTTTTTCACTCTGTTTCCGAATTTTTCCCAAGTTTCTATTTGGTCATAAATAATGAACTGAAAGATTTAGATAGATAGGCGAATAAATAAATATCTCTCACAAGCGCAAACATTGCGCATTTATTTGTCTTTCAAATAAATGATTTCATTTCATTTCATTGTAATACACCTTAGTAAGCTAATATGCTTTTTAGCCGTGATTTAAATTAAATTAAAAATTATTTATTTCAGTTTATTCATAATTTATTTAGGATTTAAACCAAGGACTCTGGTTTGGTAGCCCAGCATGGTAACCATAAAACTGGGCCAACCAGCAGTTAGCTTATACCGGTTCGTGGGGCTGTCCCTGGCCCTAGATCGATAAAAAAAAATATAAACCTATGAGGCTGGCATCTACGGGTAACAAAAGCTTCGAAAAAAATTTAAATAAAAAACCGGGTCGTCCAAGACACTTCGGTGAAAAAATGATAAAACAGCATAATATGTATTTCGAACGGTACTGGACCCAGTCACTGTACCAATCTTAACTAAACAGTCCATTAGGTTTCAAAATACTATAGCAGCATGTTGACCTCTAATCACATTAGTAAATACCATAAAGAAAGAAAGCCTCATACAATTGCACTACGATAGGCACTCTGGATTACATTAATTTTTTATTTCTTTTTTAAACAATTGGGGAGTTGACTGCATCAAATATATTTTAGTTTTATCTTCTCAGGAAAAAATACGTTTGAAAATAAAGCTAGACTTACATTTTCAGTAATTCCGTAGGTTGAATACTATTTTTAACAAAAGGATAAACTATAAAAAGTATCTAAAACGACGAAAAACAATGACGGCACTATTCATGATTTAGTTCAACTTTTCATACAAAGCTCTTGTTTTGACGTTTGATAAGAGTTGCTGATTTGACTAGTTGGAAACTCGCGGATTTCTTAGTCATTCAGAAGCTACGTAGTATCTTCACGTCCCAAATACCGCAGTGTTTCAAGACGAAAGTTTTTGACCAGTGTGTAATGCCAGTCATGCCATATGGAACAGACGTGGTCGATCACTCAAGGCCTCATAAAAAGGCTGGAAGTCACCCAAAGGGCAATTAGAGGGTTATGCTTAGATTTCCCTGCGAGATCGAATCAGAAATTAAGAGATCCGCAGATGAACCTTAGTAGCTGACGTAGCGACAATCACTTGTGCAGTAGTGTAAAGATTAGCCAGTCAGCAATGGAAGTATCAAGGTTTCGTCACTCGGGGAAATTATTTCATGATGCCCATGAGATGAATAGTTTTGACATGTCTTTCCTATGTTTTGTCTGCTCTTCTTGATTTTCCAGTGGATCTAGGTTGTGGTTTATTTTTTTGGAAGAAAAGGGAAGGTCTTCCACAGACATGGATATCCAAAACCGGAAGATCTTAGGTTTCTTCCCCTTAATGGTATCACCTCCTTCATTGACCATGTATTTGAAGGGTGAAGAAAGCAAAGCTAAAAGATCTCACTGGGTCGAAGTGTTGCCCCACAACGAGATCAGATAAGGTCTTCCACAGGCTGTTGAGTTGTAATGCCCGGGAACGCGTTCCAACTGTTCCTAGTCAGATGTTGTATTTATGCTCTTTATAACTTTGATAGTGTAATTTAGGCCACCACATGATTGGTAATATTCGTAAGGTGCTGCATCGTCTTTGCCATCTTATTGTCTTATTACTAGTGGTGCCATCTACTGGACGTTGGTTATCATTAGAGCTTGGATATCAGTAAGGCTATTCGGACTCCGGATCCTACAGCCCTGAACAGTGAGGTGTTAATATCGAACTATTCACGGTAAAACTACTGAACTGATTTGGATGATATATTTTGCTAATATTGATTCTATAATAGCTGGCAAACAACTTTGCAGAAACCTTGCCGACATCAAAGAGATATACAGTACAGCAATTTTATGCAAGCACTCGAATCGACGCACGCACATAGACGAGCGTTGCAGTATCATGGGTACAATCACCGCTTTAAAGTAATGCAACTGTGTATGGGTTGAGCCTCATTTGGCAGCACGAAATCGCAATTTTGATGCTCCATTCTTTTCTGTCGCTCAAGAACGTCATTTGCTAGAGCGAGAAAGGTCGCAGCACTGCCGGTGCTGTCACATTCTCGCTATCTTTCTCGCTCTAGCAAATGACGTTCCTGAGCGACAGAAAAGGATAGAGCGTGAAAAAATTTGATTCCGTGCTGCCACCAGACGCACTTAACACCCCACTGATATAGATTGTTTGATATTGTTTCAGCTGCTTGTAAATAGAGGCTGTAAATATAAGCATAGTGAGTAAAGATGAGTTTGGGTGCGCGCGCCACCAAGGGTGGTGCGAAGGCCGGCAAGGACCTCAAGCCGGACAAGGGGAAAACAGAGAAGCCCCAGCCCAAGGAGAAGGTGAAACCACAGGTAAATTATCAAATCTTAAGGTGGTTTCAGTCCATACAAACGTTTGACGCAGAATACGCGTAGATGGAATTAATAAAAGTAATATTTTATATATGGAAAAATAGTTTAGAAAATCTAGTTGCCGCGTCACAAATAACATTTGCAATTTATAAAAATGTAGAAGATAATTATAAAGCTTTTAAAATTTTGTATGAAAAATTTCAAAGCTTTATATCTTCGTAATTCTTTGAAATTATATTCATTCTTAAAATCATATTCTTATAGTCAGCAGGCAGGTTCACTACCAACTTAGCTATAACGCGGTTTTAATTATAGCCAACTGCGCACGTACATCCGTAAGCATTATAAACCTAGTACTACTATAATAAGATAATAAGCATATAGTTATGGAGGTGCTATTGGGAATGTTCCTCCATTGAAAAGGGAAGATCTTCCACCAGGCTATGTGTGAATGTAAAGCCGGCCGTGGTCCAACAGTTCTTAGTTGGACCTTGTATATATAAGGTCTAACAAAATTAGGTGAAACTATTTTAAGGGGATGATCAGGCCATCAAACTGAACAACTTTCTCTATGGGAACAATATCGAAATCGCGAAAAAAAATCAGCCTTTCCATACAAACCTACTCAACCTAAATGTATGGGACAGCAGATTTTTTTTTTGCGATTTCGTTATTGGTCCCATAGAGAAAGTTGTTCAGTTTGAAGGTCTTATCGTACCCTTAAAATAGTTTCACCTAATTTTATTAGACCTTATATATCGAATCTCCGTGATTATTTCTCTTGCGCGATGTATGTCTTGCATTCGATTGTGAACCTTATTTTGTAGTAGGTTGCGAGTTACGTATTCACGGTGAACGTTGTCTATGTATGGAGCATATTTCCGAGAGCGACGGTATCGCCATCTGTTGGCATCTTTGCTATAACTTGAGGGTGCTGACATCTGTAGCAAGTCCCCACATAGTATTGATTGATATATTTGTTTATTTGCAGGCAACAACAGAACAGCTCCGGATGGCACACATGATCGACCGTAAAAACGAAGATGCGTCTGACGTCCGGAGGATGGTAAGCTTTTAGTATACAGGCATACATAGTATATAGACCTACATACAGAACGGCCACTCCCCGAGAAAAGGAATGCAGTCAGGCGCGCACACCCGTTGGATTTGACTGCATAACATTGTATCTTTGCAGTGCAAAAAAAACGTAAAAAATAAGCTGTAAGCTCCCCAATTAAAATATAATAAATAATAAATAAATAAAATAAAATAAATCATCATCTCAGCCGATGGACGTCCACTGCTGGACATAGGCCTCCCCCAAATAAATAATAATAAATAACGCTCACAGGCACATACATTGTAATGATCCCAAACAAGCACTAATAGGCTGTTTATTATGGTAACGCTAAATTCAAAATTTCAGCAATTCTGTAGCTCAAATACTATTTTTTTGAAAGAACGAACAATAAAAAGTATCGAAATGTAGATGACGTTAAATACAAAACGCGGTCTTTTAGCCGTTTCAGCCCTACACACAAAGTGATAGACCAGTTTGCAGTTGGCACAAAATGCGCATGTGCAGACGCCATTTCGAAAATAAAAAACGTTCTATAAAGTGCCGGACCTGTGATACAGGGTGGAAAGTTGAGATGGGGCAGAAAGGGCAGCTACCAGCTACAAGAAAACGTTCGTAGGAAGACTGTAGAAGGGGCGTTCACAAAAGATCAGCGATGGTCGAAGTGGCACATACGCAAATCTGTTAAGGCCCCAATCACCCAATAATAATAGGAGACTAAACCTAACTTTTGGAGTATTTTACATCTGCATTCACCGATTTTGTGAAAAAATGTAGTCATTGACAAAAACTAAAATTTTAACACAAATCTGGTGCCCGATTGCGCGAAGTTCAAACATCGAAGTTCTATTCTTATCTAATTTCAGTTTTAATCACATTGCAATCCAATTACTATTCAACTGTGCTGAATTCCGCATCGCGCTAAACTCTATGTAACTGACAGCCAATAACGTCTGAGCGATCTGTCAAAACGGCTCTAACGGCTGTACCGCGATTAGCGCAATACCAAATGTGTCAAAAGTTATGGTTCGTACGTAGTTCAATCACCAAATATTTACCGCGATTGCAGCCCTGTTTTATCTTCCCATTCCATCCTCTTACTAATAAAGAATATAAGTCTCTATGGGGTCAACCGAGGTAAATGTATTAGAACTCTCGGAAAACGCAAAATTAAATTCTCTTACATTTAGTAGGGAAATAACAAAATCAAATGATTTTGTAAACACTTTAATATTTTCAGGGGTGGTTCAAACCATCACCAAACCAACTAACCAACTCTACTGAAGAATCAGCTGTTCCATACTAAACTGCAATGCCTTCTAGACTCAAACCTATGAAACAACTGTGTTTTTTTTTTGCGATTGAGACTAGATATTCAGTGGGACCGCACCCAAGATATTTGTTGTAACCTCATAGATATCAGGGGTGAAAAACGGTGAAAAAGGCTCAAAAAAAAAAAAAAGTCTGTAAGGGTCAGTTTTTTTGGCTAAGGTCAGTAAACTCACCAAATTGTAATCCTGGGAGGGCGTTGGTATCTCTAGAACTGGCCCAGTGCCGTGTTGAGGTCCAACGAGCCACAATGTAACGTTATTTGTTTTTTTGTGTAATAAATACATTTTTAATTTAATTTTGATGATCGGGGACGTTCCCACAAAAGTGGTCTGATTTCAGTAGATTGGAGGGAAAAACAATGCCGTTTTAGAGTGGGAGTCCCTTAAAAATCTCTCAACATATCTTTTTCTTTTTGTTAGATCCCTAACTTACCTTTAATTAAGAATTTGTATAATATCACATAAAGGCAACAATAAAGGCTGTAATAAATAATAAAAAATTATATCATAGTTCTTTTTAATGTTCTAGTGATTAATTCATCAAATGATAAAACATTTAAAGTAGCGGAAGAAAAACATTGTCCAATTTTGTAGTCACAGGTAAAATTTGATAAGATTAGATAGAGATTTGGTCAGTAAATGGTCAGTATTTTAGAGGGTTTTAGTCAGTAAAATCAGTATTTTTGGCCATTGAATCAGTTTCCACCCCTGAGATATGTTGACGCCGTTTTCTCTGATACACCTATTATGCCTCAACTGACAGAATTGCCATATAGACAAAGATCAGCGTCATACATTTTTTCCTCCTATAAAGTTTTTTATCTCTCTCAATATCGTGGGAAAGACAAGTAACACAATAGGGGCATTCGACCCGACTACATTCAGTTAGAACGATTATTGTAGTTTTAATTTAATTGTGTAAGTTTAACACTGCGTTAAATGTGCGTTTAGCTAGTCATAAAAAGTCATTGAGAAATGAATCGACCGTTCCACCCAATTACCACACATACCAATAGTATAAGAGATTTTTTGTACTAGCCCACTTCATCCCACTGCTGGGCAAAAGCCTCCCCTTTCATCCTCCAACCATCTCTGTCCTGGGCATACTCGGGCCACGCGTCATCAAAAGCATCCAGATCGTCCCGCCACCTCTTCCTAGGACGACCTGGACGCCGACGACCGTTTTCTGGGATCCAGGGCGTTACACTTCTTGCCCACCTTTCCTGGTGCATTTGACAGACATGGCCCAATCCCACTTTAATCTGGCGGTTTTTTCCCCAACATCGGCTATTCGTGTTTTGGAGCGCAGTGTAGTGTTTCTGACACGATCCCTTCTTTTAACACCCAGTATACTACGCTCCATTGCCCTCTGGCAAACCTTGAGTTTGGACTTTTGAGACTCGGTGAGAGACCAGGTCTGGGCACCGTAGGTTAGGATAGGCAGGATACACATGTCGATGAGTCTTCGTGGAGGATGAGGTGGATCTGGAGTTTACCCTTCATTAACTACTTCATGGACCAGTAGCTCTTCCAGGCGTTGTCGACACGACGTGCGACTTCCTTGTCACATATAAAAGGAGTGGCGTCGTGGGGGTCCAGTGGTGAGTAACCTTGCCTACCATTCAGGAGGCGATGGTTCTATCCCCGTACAGGCCGACTCGTACCAATGAGTTTTTCGGAATTTATTTACGATTTGTAACACCACTGGCTTTTCGGTGAAGGAAAACATCGTGAGGAAACCTGCTTCAATTTCTACTACTAGTGAAACATGGATGTTCTGGATCTCAGAATATCTCTGACTACCCGCTCGGGGAATATAGTCGTGAGCATATGCGTAAAAGGAGTGAAATAGGTAAAAATGGAATCAAAACATCTAGTGGGGTCTACGATTACCTATTTTCAAGTAGAAACGTTTATTTGTCATTGTGTGACATTTGTGAAATGCCAACATAACATATACTTCGTAAGACGACTCGGTTGGTGTAATGGTTACCACACCGGACTGCCAAACCAGGGTCCTGGGTTGTAATCCCGGTTCGGTCATGGATGTTATACGTTTGTGCCGTTGTTGTATTTTTTGTTTATGTGTGATGGGTAAACATTTGACCCTAATCTCACCTGATGTTGAGGGAAGATGTAGCATGCTTACCTATAAAAATGCCTATTCACTCTCGCCTTTAAGGAGCCCAGGTTGTATTGCTCAGGGAACAGGTTCGCAGGCAGTGCGTTCCACTCCTTAGCCGTGCGCATTATAAAAGAAGAAGCAAACTTTGAGCATCGTATGACTCCCATAATTAAAAGCCTTACTTGGGACCATTACAATGTATGTGTCTGTGAGCGTTATTTATTTATTTAAGTCCGCAATAATGTGTCACGCGACGCGCACGTGTTCCCACACCATAAAGTTTTAATTTTTTGAGACTTCCAGTGAAATGAAACTGTCGCGATCGCCGCGATTAAGAGGCTATGTGAATAAAATTTGATTCTTCAAAGCGTCATATATCGTGAAGTACCAACAGTAGCGGATATGTGTAAATTGAACATATAATTGAAGTTTTGATTAGAGCCAAAACACGATTAATTCACATTTTCTCGATAGAGAAACAAGCCAAAGAAGCCTTCGTCTTTATCGATAAACGCTTGGAACTGCTAAACGGTGAATAATAGAAACACGAGACTTGATTTAAAAAGAGATTGATATTTTGTACAAATTTTGATTAGAGCAGAATTGAACTTACATAAATCTAGCAGCCTATGGGTTAAGTATACGCAACGAGCCTACAATGCTTTGCGTGTCCAATATAACACCGCCTTCAGGATGCTGTTGAGGCTCCCACGCTTCTGCAGCGCGTCGACCATGTTCGCGGAAATGCGTACTGATGGCTTCCTCGCGATCATGCGGAAGAAGACAGCCTCTCTGCTGGGCAGGACGCGGGGGAGCACCAACACCATTCTGAAGGCTATTGTTGATAAATTTGACTGTCCCATTCTGGCTCACTGGGTCAAACTGGTGAACAGAGTGGGTACTATATTTATGCAGTAGTAATAATTGACATTGTTTTTATGTAATTTATTCTGAATTGTGTTCGTGTTTCTATCCTACCTCTTAACTTATATGGGCGAAAGTCTGAAATAAATGATTTTAATTTTTATTTTTTATATTGTTTATAAATAGTACAATCACAATTAAATAATGTTTGTTTTACGCTTTCAGGCGGGCGCGCCGCCCCATCTCTTTCTCTCGCATCAGGCTACTGCCTGATACGTGTGATAGCTTATATTACTATATAAGCTATCACACGCCCATTTCGCTTCAATTATTTTTCGACATAAGCCCTTAACGACTGTAAGGATTAAACTGTTAAAACAAGGTAAATAAAGCAACAATGTTTTGTCCAGGTGTTGGAGTTAATGGAGATGACGTGTCGCACGGAGGAGGAGGTGTGTTCCGCGCTCCACGACTCCGACAACGACATGGTGGCGGCCTGCAACCTGCTGCTGGAGGAGAGTCAGCGCATACAGGTCATTTTTCCATAATAATTCTAGAAGATACAAGAATTGTGACGGTTCAGATGGGAGATAACATGGAGGGAACCTTGGAAGAAGCAGCTTGACAGTCTCTAACATTGGTATAATGCTTGTAGCCCAGTCATTTTACGGTTTGAGCCGGGACTAATTAGTGATTGACATTTTTTTTTTCGGTATAATATTGAAGAGCCAATTTGAGCCTAGAAATGTACCAAAATAAAAAAAAATCACATCAGCAACAGTTCCAATTTTTAAATTTATCTCGTTCTAAAAAACCTGGTGGTAAAGTTTTTTTTGCACATATTTAAGGCTTTACCAATATACATACTACAAACATGGTGTGAATATTTTTGTCTACTTAAGAAGGTTTTGAAAAATACATTCGTATTTTCTAATAAATACCTCATTTTTTAAATTTCAATGCCTATTTTATTGCTAAAAAATAATGTATATTCTTATATCTAAGTCAAGTGAGTGCTTTGGTATTAATATTAATAATTTAAAATCCTTCTAGGACACATAACTTTGATTTCTATGTTGCGTAGCGAATTGTTTTTAAATATGCTTTTAGATAGTCCCTTTGTCACTTAATGGTTTCGGTTGAAAAGTCCAATTAGTAATTACTCCCTACCCCGCCTAACAAAACTGGGCATTGTCTGGGCTATTGCATAATGTAATGTGAGTGATTTCGAAGACGACGTATTTAATTTTCTTTCTATTTTGATTATACTGATTGAGAAATTTAATACCCTGTGCGAGACATGCCGTTGGCGTGCATATTTAAAATGGAATTAAATTCCTAGGAGATTGGCATCTTCTGTTTTAAGAGAAAAGAAATATATACAGAGATGTCAGGGAAAGCTTTGAAGTTATGATAGTTCATATAGGTTGATTTTCTTAATAACAACAGGATCAAATATCATCAGCCTATAAATGTCCCACTGCAGGGCACAGGCCTACCCTCAAGGAGCGTGTATGGGTATTAGTCCACCACGCGTGTTCAATGCGAATTTGTAGACTTTACATACACATCAAAATTTCTTCTTTAGCGTATGTAGGTTTCTTCACAATGTTTTCCTTCACCATTCAAGTTAGAAAAACTCATTGGTACATGGCATGTTGTCCGTGCGGATTTGAACCTGGACCCCCATAATTGTGTGTCCATACCTCTCCGCAACGCGCCGCCGACGTCCAAAGTAGTGTGACGTTATAAAACTCAGTCTAGTATAATTATAAGCCCATTATAAACTCGATGACTATTTGAATGACCAAAATGTCTAGTCTTGACCATTTTACTCTATGTAATGCAATATTGTATTTTAATTGTACTTTGTATATTTGGTTTTGTTTAAAAGATGAGTGTTGTAGAGTTTCTGGCTGCATCTTCTCTCAACGGAACACCTTCCGACGCGGTGGTAGAGACAAAATATGACGTCAAAAAGCTATCTATGTGATATTATTTTGAATAAAAAATTTTTGATTTGATTTGCGTTTTTTGACGTTCGTACGATAAAAAGTTGCCGATTTGATTAGCTTAGCGAATATCCTACTGCTGCACATATACTAACTTATATTCTTTTAATCAACAGGGGGAATGGCAAACCAACGAAAAGAAGAAAAAGAAGCCGCCAGCCACCACGGGCAACGGCGAGGCGGAGCCGCCCACCGACCCGCGGTCACGCTCACAGCCGCGCCCGCGCCGCGGCGAGGGCGAGGGGGCGCCGCGAGGGCGTGGGGCGCCGCGCGGCCGGGGCGCTAGGGGCGCCGCCCGGGGGCGCGGCGGCAGGAGGGGCGGCGGACTCATGCGCGGCCTCCGCTCCAGGGACGCGCGTGTCTGCGTCTGGGGCAACGAGCCCACTGGTGCCGGCGGTCAGTCACATACACATACTTACACCATATTACTAGAGAATAGCCTTGTGTCAGAATCAGAATCAGAATATCATTTATTTTTGCGAATATGGGTACATAGACAAAACAGAGATGTTATATTTAATTTGTTCCGTACATATTCTGCCATTTACGGCGTGAAAATAGTTTGTTACAATAGTCATAGTTGTTACAAAATTGAAACTAAATAAAATTGGTAAGTCAAACAGACAGAATATTACGTATTTAATACATCGAAATTATAGTAATTAAAAGAATGATACTTATTTATAAAAAATTGGCCTTCATTACAAGATTACAATATTATATTTAAAATGTCAAAATATGTCTATAATTGTGGGAATTGTATAAAGAATCGAATGTCAAGGAATCAAAGTTGAATATTGAGCCTGCCATCAGACATACCTAAAGCGTGTCCGTGAAGTATTCTGTGATATCGTAATAACATTTCCCAGTTAAAATCTTCCTCAATTCCCGTTTGAACAAATTGTATTTAGCAGGCACTTCATTCTCGCCGAGAACATACGAGAAAGACCGAGAACGACAGTGTGGATGCCCTTCATTGTTCTCCTGGCATCGAAATGCCTAGTAGTTTTGCTTGAAAGTTCTCGTGAGAGTGTAGTGCCTGCTTTAGCATTTCCACTCTGCCACGTTACACGATGAATTAATCATGTGCATTTACATAACAATGTATACCTTATCAATAAACGAGACAGCCTATGATTGCGAAACAATAACTTTAAACTAGTCGCGACAATTTTTAACCATCAAAATTAGAATCTAAAGTAATGGAATAAAGTCCAAAGTTGCGGAGTTCATGCTACCTCATCTGCTACAAACAGTTGCAGAAAAGTACCTACACCTACCTATCTTGTTCTCATTTCCGCTAACTTATCTTATATTTCCTACAGACTGTTACCTAATTTCCTTTTCGAAATATTTTAATTTGTTAGTATTTTGTCGGAAATCTTCAACAAATTGAACCGAATTGGCCGTCTAGAGCCAAGATCAACAGGTATTTCCCCGCATATAACGTCAAATACATTTGGTTGTACTAAATTGTTTGGAAAATAGATTTCGGTGGACGGATGCAGAATTTATTTTTGAGATGGACTGAGGGTCGGTTTCGTCGAGCTATTTCAGTAAATCAGATTTAATACCAGATTCTGGTTCTGGCCCTTATGGTTTGATAGCGGGCTTCAGCCCTTTGGAGTTTTCGCGAGTTTACCGTGATCCCACCCTCTCGCATGTACATTTTGGTTGTAACAAAACACCCTAGTAATACTAAGGGGGTCCTTCATACCAAGGGGAACCAGGGGGACTATCACTATGGAGCCAACTTCGAAAATCGCGAAAAAAAAACAGCTGTTTCATACAAAACTGTAGTCTCAACTCAACTCAAATGTATAGGACAGCTGATTTTATTCGAAACTACCGATTCAACTCAAATGTACGGGACAGTAGATTTTTTTTTGCGAAGTTGGCTCAATAGTGAATATTGTTCAGTTTGATGGTCAAGCACCCCCCTTAAGTATTACTAAGGTGTTATGTTACATCCTGTAGAAAGCCCACAATAACATTGAATACTATAAACATTAATGAGAAACGTAGGAATAGGCGCTTTTATAAGAAAACTCTAATCCAGATTGTGATAATGTAGGTTGTTGATTATTTGTTGTTGGGCTATTGCGCTGGTCTCAGTGTTACAAGGGTCGTTGTAACACTGAGACCAGCGCTGGCCCTTTGTGTTCGCCCCAAGCGCGCCCATATTTTACGCTTACCTCCGAACTTATGGTATTTTCTTTTCATCCTCGGGAATGCAGGTTTCCTCACGATGTTTTCCTTCACCGCTGATCTAGTAAATGATAAATACAACCGTACATAAATTCTGAAGAACTTAGTGGTACAGGCCAGGAATCGAACCGCGGCCTCAGGATTGAGGCACTAGCTCTGTATATTTGGTTGTTAGTAGTTTGTGTGTAAATTGATTTGAAACAATAAGTAATGAACAATGTGTTGCAGGCGGTAACCTGGGCGACTCGTTCCCCGCGACGGAGGACTGGGAAAACGAGGAGTGGTCCGGCTCTCTATCCGACACTAAGGTATGCCTTATTTTAGACTAGCTTTTGTCCGCGACTCCGTATAAGTGAACCTTAAAAAGTTTGTTAAAAAATGTTAATCAAGAAATATTCTATCTGTGTGCCAAATTTCATCCAAATCCGTTCAGCCGTCTATGTGTGATTGAGTGACAAACTTCAAGCGAACTAAAATACTATAGAAGAATAACTTCAAACAAAATCGCCTCGCAAAATGGCCCCACAAATGTTCATAACCAATATTTACATCTTTATATACTTATGGCCCATGCCAAATTCGACCTTACCTTATCCCAATAGGTAAAATAATACGATGTGTTAGGAATTACGCGTCGTTATGACAACTGACACCGGCAACAGGCTGGCCAATGTCCGCTTTGACACAGCGTCGTGCATTTAAGTGTATAAGCGTGTGTGTTAAACACAAAACGTATTCTTTCGTCCTCACCCTTCTGTATGTGATGGATTCCTAGTCAATTTCGTCTACTATAGAATATTTTAGAAAAGCAATCAGGTACGCAAGAGATATGATAGGAAAATTGAATATTTGCAAGCTATTCTTATAGCCCAGTCATTTTACGGTTTGAGCCGGGACTAATTAGTAATTGGTATTTTTTTTCGGTATAGTATTTAAGAGCAAATTTGTGCTTAGAAATGTACTAAAATTTTAAAAAAATCCCGTCAGATTTTCAATTGAGGTATTATCTCGTTATAAAAAACGTGATGGTAATTTTTTTGCACATGTTTAAGGCATTACCATTATACATATTTCAAACATGATGTAAATATTTTTGTCTACTTAGAAGGTTTTGAAAAATTCATTCGTATTTTCTAATAAAAACCTAATTTTTTAAATTTCAACGCCTATTTTATTGCTCAAAAATAATTTATATTGTTAAATCTAATTCAAATGAGTGCATTGGTATTAATATTATTAATTTAAAAGCCTTCTGGGACTCACAATTTTGATTTCTATGTTGCGTAGCGATTTTTAAAAAAATATGTTTTCAGATAGTCTTTTTGTCACTAAATAGAGCCGGTTACAGTTTAAAAGTACAATTAATAATTACTTCCTACCTCTCCTACCAAAACTCCGTAAAATGACTGGGCTATTAAGGGGACACGGACCCTATAGTTCTGCCCTCAATCGTATTTTTTCTATATCTGAACAAATATACATTAAAAAAAGAATGTCAGATTGTAGTCATTGTTTGTCGGACAACTTGGATAAGTTATATGTCAAGATTGATAGTCGAAGCTACGAAAGCGTAGAAAAAAATTGCAACCAGTACTGACCTCGAAACCCTATCCATATACACGCACACATACATTATTTGTATGACGCCTCACGCACACCAACCTAAGAAAGTTGGCCCCTTTTGTTTTATACGGTAGAAACTTGAGGCTCCTTCTAGACATATACTTTTTCTAACGTTATCAATTTATCGGGTGATTACAGATTTGTTTCTGATGTTTGTAGTTATTATCGTACTATAGGCACGGTGCCCCCTTTAATGATGGCTTAAAATTGGAATTTTTAATAATTGTAGCATATTAAGGTGGTTTCAGTCCATACAAAAGTTTGACGCACAATACGCGTAGACGGAATTAATAAAAGTAATATTTTATATATGGAAAAATAGTTTAGAAAATCTAGTTGCCGCGTAATAAATAACATTTGCAAAGCTTTTAAAATTTTGTATGAAAAATTTCAAAGCTTTATATCTTCGTAATTATTTAATAAATTGCAGATTTTCTAAACTATTTTTCCATATATACAAAGTTACTTATATAAATACCGTCTACGTATAGTTTTGTATAAAATTGACCCCTCTGCAACCGCCTTAAAATCTGATATTTACTGTACCTTACCCTATTTCTAGTTATGTTTTGTGACTTAACAGTATGTTTGTCGTCAGGTGTTCACGCCGAGTGCTAGTGCCCAAAATTCGTCAGCCGACGACCCGTCCCAGGGCAACGCCACGGTATGTTATCATTTTTCCACTCTACAGGGTGAAATTGATATCATTAGCATCCTTGAACTGAACAACTTTTACTATGGGAGCAAACCGATCGAAGCAAATAAATAATTGTTGATACAGGAGGACTGGGATGCCGCGGAGACGAACGGCCCGTCGGAGAGTCACATTCCTTCCTACACGTACCACAACGCGTCCCACACTGTTTGCGCCGTATCGCCCACTGTGCAGCCACACCATCTGAAGAGAGTAGAGGTATGTACCCACTGTGCAGCCACACCATCTGAAGAGAGTAGAGGTATGTACCCAATGTGCAGCCACACCATCTGAAGAGAGTAGAGGTATGTACCCAATGTGCAGCCACACCATCTGAAGAGAGTAGAGGTATGTACCCACTGTGCAGCCATCATCTGAAGAGAGTAGAGGTATGTACCCACTGTGCAGCCACACCATCTGAAGAGAGTAGAGGTATGTACCCAATGTGCAGCCACACCATCTGAAGAGAGTAGAGGTATGTACCCAATGTGCAGCCACACCATCTGAAGAGAGTAGAGGTATGTACCCAATGTGCAGCCACATCATCTGAAGAGAGTAGAGGTATGTACCCACTGTGTAGCCACACCATCTGAAGAGAGTAGAGGTATGTGCAGCCACACAATCAGAATATCTCTGACTACTCCCTCGGGGAATAAAGTCGTGAGCATATGCTAATGCATGCTAAAGTTACGCAACTTAAGAGGATAGACCAGTACGGTTTAGTGCATACAAACGTATTCCCCTGTTTTCTCCCTGGATAATAACACAACAGCAAATATTTTTTTACCATACAATCTATGTCACCTCTGCCATGTCCCTATGTTTTGCTTTTCGCCTTAATTAAATAATGTAAGAACTAGGGACCTTCGAAAATGCCCAATTTTACAGCCCGTTTTCAGACATCCAGCAAACAAATTTGACGAATATAAACAAAAAACGCAAAACATACAGACATACCTAGTTAGTCTTTCTTATATTATTTTTGAAAGAATGATTAGAATCGGTTTAGTTTTAGAGGAGAAAACAGGGGAATACTAAATGCTGATTTCGTCGATTGTTTTGTGTATAAAATCGGTTTGAGCAGCAGTTGTCTCTTTCGCACTCTAGTCGGCAGGGTATATGGGTCGGGTGGATCTGATAAATATAAATATACAGTCGGAAAAGTGACCTATTCTCCCAATTAGAATATAAGTCCGCCTATCCTCTTAAGGGACACCCTAATTCCCTAGCTACGCTAATGGCGCTAATATAGTCCTCTCGTGCAGGTGTGCAGCCCTGGTTCCCCGGCTGGCGCGGGCGCGGGCGCGGGCGTGGGTGTGGGCGCGGGCGCGGAGGGGGCGGGGGTCGGTGGGGGCAGCGGGGGCGCCGCCCCGCCCGCCGCCTCGCCCTGCGCTCAGGACTACCACAACGTGAACGTGACGCACCAGGTTACATTACATTACATTACATATACATACACATATACATATACATATACACCACCGAACCTACAACTAACCTACTTGACATTGACCGTTGCACATTAGTACATTATGATACAAGTGAGTGAAGTTGGTCATTACAGCCGAGGCGGGATTGCAGCACCAGTGCTGTTATAATAACAGAGGCCAAAGTATATGCAGGGTGAAATTAGCATCCTTTTAAACTACGAGTCTACCCTTCAAACTGAACAACTTTTACTATGTGAGCAAACCGATCGGAGCAAATAAAAAATCTGCTGTTCCATACTAAACTGCAATCTCGACGTGCGAGTTTGCGACTCAAAGGTATACAAAAGCTAATTTTTTTTGCTTCGATCGATTTGCTCCCATAGTAAAAGTTGTTCAATTCGATGGGTAGACTCTTAGTTTAAAAGGATGCTATTGATATCAATTTCACTCTGTATAACAATAATAGTAAGAGCGCTTCTAAGAAACCGCGCGACACGCCGGAAATGCGACAAGATGGCGGCCATGCTAAGGGTTGATACTTGTTACACTTACGTTCGGAGGAAATGAAATAAAATATAAGACAATCGATATGAAATAAGTCTAATCATTTAATATTTTATTAATTGGCAGTGATCCTAATACCTACCTAGGTATTTATTTTTGTTATGTACTATTACATTTACTTTTTTAATTCAGTCTTATAAACACACATTATTTTTCAATAAATGACACGTTCATTGATGTGTCGCCGTGTGTACATACACACGGCGACACATCAAGCTATACAAAACCAACATAAGCTGGCCGCGCGACGTTATACGTTACTCGACCTACGCACGGCCAGCTTATTTTGGTTTTGTATAGCTTGATGTGTCGCCGTGCGTACAAAAACAATTGAGTAGTACCGTAGCTTACCTATTTATAGTATTTGACTTAAATGTCTAAAACGTCACTAAACGTCTTAAAATTCTACAGTTTACCTATATGTATAAGTCGCGGCACGAATCTCTAGCGCTGACCTTGGATGCGCTGACCGTATGTACAAGACACTATGCACTATTTTCGTCTAAATTCCCTGATTCGAGCGCTAGAGTTTCGTGCCGCGAGGTATAATTAAGATTGTTATAATACATCTACCTACCTACTACTGCCTGTTGTGTTCACAGCCGATGGGCATGTCAGGTAGTCTGACGGCGGCGCAGTCGCAGTACCTGTCCCAGCTCACACAGCAGTCACAGCGACACGACAACAGTGAGTCTATTATACTACCTTTTATCTCTGCTTTAACAAAATACCATTAATCTAAACTATTATAAAACTGTAATAGAAAGTGTGTTTGTACATTTAGGATATTAACAAAAAAAAAGTTACGATATGGTTTTTAGGTGTCCCTGATTCCATATCACCAATTTTTGGATTTTTTGTCCGTCTGTTTGTTTGTTTGATCGAGCATCACGCAAAAACTACTGAACCGATGTTGATGAAACTTTTTTTGTTTGATAGCTTATTATCTGACTTAAAATCTGGTATATAACTAGTGCGGACGAAGTCGCGGATTAATCCTAGTCTATACTAATATAATACTACGAGGAAAGATTTGATTTTTTGTTTGTTTGTATTGTATAGGCTCCGAAACTACTGGACTGATCTGAATAATTCTTTCACTATTAGAATGCTACATTATTCGTGATGAACATAGGCTAAAGAAACGGCCAAGTGTGTAGGGAAGATTCTAAGGCGGCACGGAGTTCGCCTCTTACCGATGGACCTGCGCAGCACGGCTAGCATACGTAAAATAATAAAGATGGAGGCACATCTCGATTTTTATCGTTTTCTCGGGGCTGGCATGCTAGGCCTACAGTGAACAAATTGTAATATCGCGCGAAATTATATTGATCAATCAGTATGTGACACCTTCAATCCGTTTACGCTATTGGCTTATTTGTTTTCGCGCCCTTTTCGCTGCTATCCGACTTTGCACTCTTTGATTGCAAGTCAAATCATTTAGTAAATGACTCGGGTTTTGTCCGGGTTTCGGGCCTGCTCTGCGCAAACGAAGATTGACGAGCGGAATTATTTTCCTGGTCGTACTGTAATTTGAAGGAGCACTTTTGTTTCGAATGCTTTAATAGCGTGAAAACAAACCAGATAATTGTATCTCTTTCCGGCTATTGATGCTTCTTCAGTTCTCTAGTATGTACCGACACCTAACCGTGACTCGTCACAACACCTAAATTTAGTACTTATGTCTAGTAGAACTTATTTATCAGTAACGGTATATTAACAGGTGTATACACGTCCAACTACGGTGTGTACGGGGCGGATCTCAGCGGGCAACGCAAGCAGAGGGCGAGGGTGCCTCCCCCTTCTAAGGTATATTACTATACATACATCATATCAGCCGACAGACGTCCACTGCTGGACATAAGCCTCCCACAAATTGGGGGGATTTGCCATAATCGCCACGCTTGGCAGCCGGGTTGGCGATCGCAGTTGGATTGAATGTGTGTACTCAGAGGATGCTGCTGCCCACCCTTCAGTAGATCCCTTAGTCGCCTTTTACGACACCCACTGAAGGAAATGGGATGGTGCTATTCTTAGCCATTATTACTATACATACATCATCATTATTATTAAATATTCTTTTTGAGACGTGATCGCTCACTCAATGCCTCATAAAAAGGCTGAAGCACAGCCCAGACACTGCATACAAAAATTTTAAATTAACAAGATGACGTCAGCACATGCGAAACCAAAGATGTGACTTATGTCTTCTTCATAGGTAACTGCCGGGTAACTAGAAGGCGACAGAGGGGGTGAGGTAAAAAGTTGGTGGGAGGAAGGGAATGTCCGTACTGTACGTAGTAATAGATACTCTTTCTTATACTGTGGCTGAAGGTCACCCAAAGCCAGCCGGCATAGCCCAAAGAATTGCTAAACTTAAGTGATGGTGGGCGGGGCACATTGCTCGCAGAACCGATGCCCGATGAGGCGGAAGAGTTGTCGAGTGCCGACCGCGTACCGGCGCGTGGGCAGGCAGTGAGCCACACACACACACACACACACACACACACATACACACACACACACACACACACACACACACACACACACAAACACACACACACACACGGTGGACCTGCGACCTGGTGAAGGCGGCGGGAACACGTTAGATGAGTGCAGCGCTAAATCGGTCGTTGTAGCGATCCTTGGGGGAGGCCTATGTCCAGCAGTGGACGTCTATCGGCTGATATGATGATGATGTGACACCAACCCCCCAGCCCCCAGGTCTCATTAGGGCTGACCGACGGCGAACGACGGCGCTTTCATACAAAAAACACGTTTAGTATGGGAACATCACTGTCCGCATCCTCCGCCGTCGGCGCGGCGAACGCGTTTCTATACTAATCGTGGTTTTATGCATGGATCCGCCGTCGTTCGACGTCGGTCAAGGTGTCCTGTCCTGACCCCTTATTATTATTATAAAACGTATAATATTGTTAACAGATCCCGTCGATGGCGGTGGAGATGCCGGGCGGCACGGAGAGCGGCGCGGGCATGTTCCTGGACGTTCAGTTCGGAGCCCTGGAGCCCGACGCGCTGCAGGACCCCCCACCCAAACAGGTACTCTATACATACACAGACACACATGACAACAGGGTAGGTTAGGTACCAAAGCACTGGTCCGGCAATCTACAAGGTCTAACAAATGATCAGACCATCAAACTGAACAATTTTCACTATGGGACCAATATCAAAATCGCGAAACAAAAATCGGATGTTCCATACTAAACTACAAATCTACTCGAGCTACTAATGTATGGGACAGCTGATTTTTTTTTGCGATTTCGATGTTGGTCCCGTAGTGAAAGTTGTTCAGTTTGATGGTCTAAACAACCCCCTTAAAAGTTTTGAATTTTTATTTGTACTTTTGTAAAACCCTGTATAGAACGTTTATAAATTTCGAAATGGCGTCTGCACATGTGCACTTTGTGCAAACTGTCCATAACATTGCGTTTAGGATTGAATCTCGGCTTTGCGTTTAACGTCATTTACATTTCGATACTTTTTATTATTTGTTCAGTTACTAAAAATAGTATTTCAGCTAAAGAATTACTGAAAATGTGAATTTAGCGTTATTTCTCAACGTTTTTTATGCACCGAAAAGACATATTTTTATGTAGTCAAATCCAACGGGTGCACGTGCTTGACTGCATTCCCTTGCTCGGTTCTCCTAAAGTGTCCCCAGAGACTGTGAGGTGAGGTGGGGTCAGAAGTGTGATCTGTAGTCAGAAGGGGGCCGGAGTGGCCGTTCTGTATGTAGAACTGTATATTACCAATTCTGTGCCAATGGTTGAGCATAATCGATCACTGAACATTTAAATAATAATGAATAATTTAAATATTTGCAGGTGACGTCACAAGCCGAAACTCAGCCCGTCTCAACTAGTCACGAAGCGCCGAGCGAGACGCCAAGCAATAGCTACCCCAACAGTAACAGTATGGTGAGTTACAATCTTTTACACCATTGCTACGATGTATTCACTATTGTGGTAGTGATGCATTCACTTTTGGTATGAATGATATAGTCACTATTGTTGTATTGATGCAGTCACTATTGTAATGATTTAGTTACTATTGTAATGATGTAATCACTATTGTGGTAGTGATGCAGTCACTTTTGTAAATTATGTAGTCACTATTGTGTTATTAATGTAGTCACTATTGTAATGATGTAGTCACTTTTTTTTTTAATTTAAAACTGCCGTTATAAAATGTCATGTCATTATCCCTTATGCTGAGAATGTTAGGACACATGTTACCTACTGCATGTTTAACGCCATAGTAACCAGCCATGTACTCTAAATTGTCATTGTAAATTATGTTTTCCATGTTTATTAAATTCAATTTATTTAAATGGGGTCCAGGAGTGCGATTTTTGAAATTCATTCTTTGAAATCAGCAGTTGAAAATGTCAATATTATTATGGAGATATGCATCTTTCTACTGCTGATTTGACATTCAAAAATCATACTCCAGGAGTGCGATTTTCGAAAATCAAATCAGCAGTAGAAAGATGCGTATCTCCATACATTTTCAACTGCTGAGTTCAACGTATGAGATTCAAAAATCGCACCCCAGAGGTTTTTTTTTAAATATTTTTGCGAGTTCATTGAGTAGGTACGACTTGCAATGACACTCAGCCATTATAAGCGTTGTATGAACTTGCTTATACGCGGCTAATGATATAAATTGTGTTGTTTCAGTTAAGTGAGAGCCTGTCGGTCGTAGACACGATGCCTGCAAGCCAGCCCGTCACCACGGAGAGTGTCGTCACTAACAGCACAGGTCTGTACGATTTATCATCTACATACATACATACATATTCTCACGCCTGTCTCCCACTGGGGTAGGCAGAGACAACGGAACGCCACCTGCTACGATCCTGACATACCTCTCTAGCTTCCTCCACATTCATAAGTCTTTTCATGCATGCTCGTCGGTTACGGGTAGATCTGACCTGGCCCTTTTTAAGCACGTCGCCAATTTGGTTCGTATATGTACGTCTAGGCCGTCCCCTTCCAACATTTCCACTTACGCTTGCCTTATAGATTGCCCTCGTCAATCTGCTCTTATCCATTCTTTCCACATGACCAAACCATCTCAACGTACCTTTCTCTATTTTTGCCACTACATCCTCTTTCAAACCACAACGTTCTCTAATAAAACTATTTTTCAATTTGTCCATCACAGTCACACCACACATACTTCTCAGTGAGCGCATTTCCACTGCGTTAATCCAACTTTCATGCATCTTCTGACATACCCAAGATTCACTTCCATACATCAATGTCGGGACTAACACTCCATTATGAACTGCCATCCGTGCCTTTTTGGACACGTGTGAGATCGGAAATTCGGATGCATATAACTTTGCGCTTCAGGAACGAAAACTAAAATGTGCCTTATGTCAATGAGCGACTATTCGCCCTTCGGTGGGGTCCGGCTGTCAAGTGTACCTGAGCTTTGCATTGAGACAGAACTGTCTAAAGTTAATTTTTGGCTATGGAATAAACAAGAAGTAGCAAGAGAACATCGCTGCAAATGTCTTTAATAATTACTATAAATAACGCTCACAGGCACATACATTGTATTGATCCCAAGTCAGCCTTAGGCTTTTTGTTATGGGAACCATACAACAGCGGCACAAACATATAACATTCATGACCGAACCGGGATTCGAACCCAGGACCCTGGTTTGGCAGTCCGGCGTAGCAACTATTACACAACCGGGTCGTCGACTATAAAGAATAATTAACAAAAAATCTACATGAAACGGTGAAAAATACTTATACAATTCTACTGCTAGAGGATGACTTCGCTTTTTAGCGATAAGACCGTCTGTTTTTGTGCCTTGTGTTTTTCCTGATTGTTTGATCTCTTGTATACTCTGTTTTTTTTGGTGTCAAATAAAGTATAATTGATTGATGAATGAGAGTAGACTCACTAGGTAGATTTAACGATCCGATGTGAGTGGAACAGTCGAGAGAGGGCGTCCGAGGAGAACTTACCACGACCAAATAAATGGTCTTCTCCAAACACGACACACAACACGGACAAGTGCGTAGCACCCTCAACCGACGGAAGTGCATGAAGAGATGTATGAAAGTGGATGAGGCGAGAGAAGTAAGTCAGGAACGTAGTGTCTGGCTAGCCGTAGTCTCTGCCGACCCCTGTGTGATAGTGGCTTGATTCTATGTACAGCAGGGCCTCTTAATCCGAACACCGGAAATGTATACCCTGTTCGGATGTACGAAGCGTTCGGATTATAGTATGTAGACAGAAAGGCATTTCTCGAAATAAAACAAAAATATTTTACATTATAATGTATTTATTTAAGTATGTAAGATACAATGCTATTAATCACACTTTTTTAAAGAATTCCAACATAGTGCTTTGACGAGTAGTATTTAGGGACATAGAAAGTGTGTGTGTGTGGGGTCGTTCGGATTATAGAGGCGTTTGGACTAGCTGTGGTACGGACTATCGAGGCCCTGCTGTATGTATGTACAATTTTTACAAAAAATAATATCAATTTTCATCCAAATGGTCTTTTAATAAAATAATGGCCGAATTATCATGATAATTTCATTTCGAACCCAGGCTTTCATACAGCTGTCGATAAAAGCGGCGTCTTCAGCTCATTGGTGTGTGCTGGTGTATAAAGGTAATTGAACTAGGTTGTATTGTCTTAGCGTCGCTGGAGAAGCAGCTGACGGCGTCCATGAAGCAGCTATCAGTGAGCGCGGAGCCGCCGGCGCCCTCCGCCTCCCACGTGTCCAGTGCCGCACACCCGTACACACAGCACCACAGGCCCAAGGTTTGATAAAACTAGCATATGCTCACTACTATATTCCCCGAAGGGGTAGTCAGAGATATTCTGAAACTTAAGAGCATCAACGTTTCACTAGTAGAACCGAAACTCTGTCCAGTGTGATTGAACCCGTCGCCACTTGTATTGGACAGTGGGTACGATACATGCTAAATTGAAGCAATGGGTTTCCTCACGATGTTTTACTTCATCGAAACACCTATTGGTACGAGTCGGCCTGGATGGGAATCGAATCAGCGCCTCCTACACGGCAGGCAAGGTTACTCGCCACTGGTGGCTATTTTACCGATAAAACTACTCTAAAAACTGACTGCTTCCGTGGTATAATAAGAGCATTGAGCTTACGGAGGTCGTGGGTTCGATTCCCACGTGTTACACCTAGTGTTTTGTCATTTGGTGAGTTTTTCCCCAGTTTGTTTAGGACATTGCAGGCTGAATCACCTGATTATCTGAAAAGAAAGATGATTCTGCGTTTCGGATGGCACGTAAAAACGTTGGTCTCGGATATTATCTTTCTTTAGTTACATAAAAACCACGCCAAAGGCCGTAAAAAACTGACACCAGAGCTTGCTGCCCTCATGATAAGACGATTATAAAACTGTTACAGATATCTGTCTGTCATCATCATCAAAGTCTATATACGTCCTACTGCAGGGCACAGGGCACTCTCAGGAAGAGTCCACGCGTGCACAATGCGGATTGTTGGAGTTCACATACGCATCGGAATTTCTTCTTTAGCGTATGCAGGTTTCCTCACGATGTTTTCCTTCACAGTTTAATATCAGTCGGTATTACGTATATAAGACATAAGTTAGCAAAACAAATAGGTTCATGACATGTCGTTTGTGCGTATTCGAACCTGGACCTAATTGAGTGTCCATACCTTTTCGCAAATAAATTATCGAAACCAATCTCTCCATAAACACTCAAGTACGAAACTTCGGAGATGACTATTCTTAAGGTTACTATGCTGAAACTTTGAAACACGATTCATTGGCGTAACTCTTACTCTTAGTTAAGTTTTAGTTTAAACTAGAGTTAACCCGCGACTTCGTCCGCACAAATTATATACCAGATTTTAAGTCAGATCATAAGTTATCAACACTTCTGTTACAGTTTTATAATAGTTTAGATAATAGTGTTGTATCTGTCAAGTAGTATTGTACTAATGTTAAATAATGTTGTACACAGCAGCAGCAGCAGCAGCAGCAGTCGGTGGGCGGGGCCGGCAACGTGTACACGCACCACGCCGTCTCGCACCACCCGCCGGTCTACGGCGCCAACGTGTACGCCGGACAGGTTGTTATATATATACACTGATTCTATACTAATACTAATACTACGCCCGCGCCGTCTCTCTCTAATCTCCCTTCCCGACTTTATAATCCCAATGAATTTAAGGTCTAACAAAATTAGCTGAAACTATTTTAAGGGTATGCTCAGACCATCAAATTGAACAATTTTCTCTATGGTACCAAAATCGAAATCGCAAAAAAAAATATCAGCTGTTCCATACAAACCTACTCAACCTAAATGTATGGAACAGCTGATTTTTTTTTCGCGATTTCGATAATTGGTCCCATAGAGAAAGTTGTTCAGTTTGATGGTCTGATCATCCCTAATTTTGTTAGACCTTATATACAGGGTGTAAGTGACAGCCTAGCAAATACTGAAACGGTGAACTCAAACCATCAAACTGAACAACTTTCACTATGGAGCCTAACTCAGGAGACTCGAAAAAAATCAGCTCTCCCATACATTTTAGTCGGGTTGGTACAGCAGTTTTGTATGGGACAGCAGATTTTTTTCGCGTCTCCTTTGTTAGGCTCCATAGTGAAAGTTGTTCAGTTTGATGGTCTGAGTTCACCGTTTCAGTATTTGCTAGGCTGTCACTTACACCCTGTATAAAAGCGATCAAAGCGCCATTGACCAATCTGTCACCTTTTACGTCATCAACATGTGACCATTCCTACCACTTTCACCGAGCGATCATAAACCGTTTTGAGGGCTGTACTTACTATACATTTAAATGTAACATGAAGTATAAAATACTTGCAGGTGAATTCAACGAACGCGTCTCTAACGGGCGCCTCGGCGATGGCCGCCACGGCCTACCCGTCCAGCGTCACTCTCACACAGTACCAGCCCATGATCAACTCGTACCAGGTTAGTTATACATGCATGCATGCATATGCTCACCACTATACTATACAAACTGAAATTGATATCATCATGGGAGCAAAAAAAAAGTCACCTCAAATGTATGCAACAGTTGATTATTTTTTTTGCTCCGATCGTTTTGCTCCCATAGTAAAAGTTGTTCAGTTTGATGGGTAGACTCTAGTTTAAAAGGAATCTAACGATATCAATTTCACCCTGTATACCTCGATAGATATAGATAGAGATATTCTGAAAGCTCACAAAATCCACGATTCACTAGTAGAAACGAAACTCTTTTCAGTGAAGGAAAACATTGCGAGGAAACCACTGTCCATTATAAATGGCGACGGTCTCACTCCCCGTCACACTGAACAGAATTTCGGTACTACTAGTGAAACGTGGATGTTGTGAGTTTTCTGAATATCTCTTACTACCCCTTACTAATAATAATAAAATGCATGCACTTTATTTATATGTATGTCACTGCTCAAAATATTTGATTGCTATTATCATAGAGTAAAAGACAAGAAGAGTGAGTATTTAAGTATACTCCATACGTCGGCAAAGGGTTAAAATCATTTGTGCTAAGAGTGAGGAAGACGCCTGCTGGCGTGCGGAAGCAAGACAAAAGCTATCCCGAACGGCTCGCACGGACTTCACTCTTCGAACTAACGGCTAATTTTCTTATAAAACAATTCATTACTTTAAACTTTAATAAATACTAAGTTCAAGCATATAAAGTGGTTTCTATTCCAAAATCCCGTCTCCTAGATGGCGCTGACTCCTTGCCCGCGAGTAGATGAAATGCGAATATACAGGGTGTTACAAAAATACAAATAAACATTTGACCACCCGGTTAAGATCATCAAACTGAACAACTTTCACTATGGGACTAACATCGAAATCGCGAAAAAAAAATCTGATGTTCCATCATCATCATCATCGTATCAGCCGATAGACGTCCACTGCTGGACATAGGCTTCCCCAAAATGTGAAGATTTGCCGTAATCGCCATGATGCGATGCGTTTGCGATGTTCCATACTAAACTACAGATCTACTCGAGTTATAAAAGAACAATTTTTTTTTTCGCGATTACGATGTTGGTCCCATAGTGAAAGTTGTTCAGTTTGTTGGTCTAAACCACCCCCTTAAAAGTTTTCAATTTTTATTTTTACTTCTTAATACCCTGTAATTTTGATTAGTCTTCCAATATTATGAACAAAACAAATTAGGGTTGACCCTCATCTGGCAGCATTCTGTCACTCAGGAAGGTTATTTGCTAGAGCAAATAAGATAGACGAAACGCGACCGCCCTACGTAAGAGAGGTAGCTTAGGTAACTATTAACTAAACAGATTAGTAGATTCGAAATTGTTGTTGTCGAAACTCGCCGGCAACGAGTCAGCGCCATCTATGAAACGGGATTTTGAGCTTTTTCCGACGTACGCCATTTAGTATGGAGTACAGCACTTTTCTTGTTTTTTACTCTTGTGCTATTATTAATAACAATATATTTTATAGCTTGTAAATGGTTTAATAATTATAACTGAGACATTGTGATCTACCAGCAGACATCATCATCAGCGACGGTATACGGCGGCAGCGCGCTATACACCGCGGCGCCATACACCGCCTACCAGCCCACACCGGCCAAGATACAGGCCAAGGACAACACGCCACAGGTACTGGCTATACTAGCACACTAGCTGCGCACATGGCTTCATTCACGCAAGCCTAAGTACGTAAACCCGATGGTATAGTCAACAGTAAAAAGTTAATACACTATCATCATCTCAGCTGATGAACGTCCACTGCTGGACATAGGCTTAGGCCCCAAGGATCGCAACAACGACCGGTCTTGCTGTTTGCGCATGCAACCATGCTGTCAGTTTGCATCCATCGTGCCATCGTGTCATCATTTACTTTTAAGGTCTATTAGAAGCATATTATGAAATACACGTTCCTATATCCATCCATATCCATACACCAGTTTAAGGTGTTATTTATTAATTATTACACAATGGTATTAATTGCCGTGTGGTGTCGGCTATGAATAGCACCATCTCATTTCCTCCCGTGGGTGTCGTAAAAGGCGACTAAGGGATCTACTGAAGGATGGGCAGCAGCATCCTCTGAGTACACACATTGATTCGATCCAACTGCGATCGCCAACCCGCCTGCCAAGCGTGGCGATTATGGCAAATCCCCCCTATTTTGGGGGAGGCTTATGTCCAGCAGTGGACGTTTAATGGCTGATATGATGATGATGATGTTGGTATTACAATATTAATGTGTTTGTTGGCAGTACGACAGCTCGGTAGCGTCAAGTAACAGTTTAACGAGTACGTCGACGTCACAAGCTTCCACCGCCAAGGTCGCCGCCACTGCCGGTAAGATATCATTCAATCACATTGTAAACTCTACACAACTAAAAAAAGAACTAAAATAATATGATGAGCAGCGTTTTTTTAATTCGCATCTATAAGAACATTAATTTGGTTTATTGAAGTCGCTGTCAAGCCGGCATGATTCGCGATTTATGTTTTGGGGTTAGCTTGACACCGACTCCAATAAACCAAATTAATATTCTTATAGATCCGAATAAAAAGAAGCTGCTTATTTTAGTACTTTTTTAGTTTTGAAGTCGGTTTTAATTTTAGGTTAAACTAATTTATTTTAAAATTGTTAGTGTTGGTATTATATTGGGTATTAGTCTTGGTTGGTACTAGTCTGGGGTGTGTTCTCGCACCGACCTTCTTTGGAGTATTTTTCTCGTTGCTTCTTAGAACAGCATTCGGTGGCGAGCAGCACGGTATTCACCTTCACACCAGACGAGACGGGAAACTGTTAAACGTCTCCCTTCTGCGGTCGAAGAGCAAGCGTGACGATGCGTTTGTCGACTCGCTCCTGTTCGCCGACGATGCTGCTTTCGTAGCCGAATCTCCTCTCGAGCTCCAATCCCAGCTGGACAAATTTGCTTCCGCGTGCTCTCTCTTCTCCATCTCCATAAATGCTAAAAAGACCGTTGTGCTGGCGCAGGGAATTGGCTCTACTCCAGTGATCCTGTTAGACGGGTCACCCTTGGAGGCAGTCGATCGGTTTTGCTATCTCGGGTCGACCGTTTCGAGCATCCTCTCACCGGACGTGGAGATCGGTTCTCGCATCGGCAAAGCGGCCGCGACGCGACGAGAATTTCATTGGTTTTTGATGTGAAAAGTGAAGGCTGTCATTTTAATTAAGACGGATTTAAGACATTTGTAAATCTAAACTATTATAAAACTGTACATAAGTGTGTCTGTACATTGAAGATATTTACAAAAAAAATTACGATATGGTTTTTAGGTGTCCCTGACTCTAAATCAAAAATTTTTGGGTTTTTTGTCTGTCTGTTTGTTTATTCGAGCATCACACAAAAATTACGGAACGGATTTTGATTAAACTTTTTTTGTTTGATAGCTTATGATTTGACTTAGAATCTGTTATATAATTTGTGTGGACGAAATCGCGGGTAAACTCTAGTAGTTTTCCTGTGCCTTTATCCTGTATTGTTAGTCAGTCTAAAAATAGTTATTTGTTATGCAAGGTTGCAAAGTTGCTTTTTGGCGCGAGTACCTGTATTGAAACCTGAGCAAGTGAAGGATTCTAAGCGAGTGGTTCAAATATAGAATCCTAAGCGTAGCGAGGGTTTCAAAGTACCGAGACGCAGAATAACTTTGCAGCCGAGCGAAACACAACATTTCACCTCACTACAGTAAGGAAAATGTCATTGCGTCAACCTCATTTTTAGAATAATCGCACTGGCCAGCACGAAAATAAAAACTAGAAAAAAAAAACTTGTTTACACTCAGTTGCTGAAACTCTCATTAGAGTGAATCCTCCATTAAATCTCTTGCTAGCTTTTACTACGTCAACAAGACAAAAAGTAACAGCAAGAGATTTAATGGAGGATTAACTTTAATGAGCGTTTCTGCAACTGACCGTCTGGCTGTTTTTCTTTATTGAATAGAAAGATTCGAATTTCTTTTCGCGCTAGCGGATAAAATGCACTTTTGCCTCAATGACTTTTGCACTCAGATTTCGAATGATTAGCAGAATCTTTCAGAGCTTGTGAGGTGAAAAAGTTTGTTTTCATTCTAAAGGCTGTTTTGATTTTCCTCAGGCTGACTTGAATTCTGTGATTTTTTGAATAATTTTTTACCTAGCATATTTATTGGCAAAAGCATTTTTTGTATTTTAATAATGGCCGTTTGCTGTGTCTAGCACTGCGATTCTGCTTATGTCAAGTGATTTATGTAATCTAGAGGTACATCAATTCAATTCATGTATTTTATTGCAGATCATAGATCCATAGTGGTGTTAGTAACAATGACTTAAAACTATGTTATTGACAACATGGCCACGTGCCCAGCTAAACCGCGCGCGAACGACATACGTCTTCCTGTGAATACACTTTTTTTTCTTTTTTTTTTTCAAATTGGTTTGCTCTTGACCTCAATCCAGTCCTCAGGACAAAGATGGGGTCGAAGATGTAGCGAGCTTACCCAGAAGATGCCTATTCACTCGTACACACGGCTTATGTGTGTATTGTGATCTTCGGCATCGAAGAATCACAACGAAGGATTGTTGGTGGCAGTTTGGCCCCAGCGTCCAGACATGAATTGCTCGCAAACAGAGAAGCAAATAAATTCACTTTCTCAGTTGCGGAGTGAGCCAGCGACCCATCTGGTTTCTGCATGGGAGGCAAAGTGGAACAGCTGAAATTGGATTCGACCGAATTTGAAAGGGACCAGAACTGTTTACTACCAGATGGGTAGGATGCCAGTCTGGCACCAATGCGGCAGACATGATCGAATCGAGCCTTCCGGATCACCCGTTTGCAGGACTTGGCGGCAGAATTAAAGGCCCTCTTCTTCGGGCGAACCCTACGTGCTCTAACTTTGCGGTCGCGAGCTTGGACCCATGCTTGGTAGGCGGATTCCTTTCGAGCCTCAGCGCGAGCACAATCCGCATTGTACCAAGGTTGGGCTTTGTGACCGAGTGCGATGTCGGAGAATGGAATATAATATTCCATTCCCTGCCGTATCACGTCCGCAACCGCATCAGCAGAACAAGCAGGGTCACTCGAAGAAAAACACACTTGCCGCCACGGATAAGACGCAAAGAAGTGACGCATCTCATCCCAATCTGCCGACCCGTGTCGCCACACTCGCCTCGTGCCCTTAGGGTTGTCATCAGGAGGAGAGCAGATCGACACGGATTTCACCAGACAGTGATCGGACGTTCCCAGTGGGGCAGAGACCGATACTGAGTGCCTGTCTGGATCTGATGTCAGCAGAAGGTCCAAACAATTGGGCGTATGGCCATCAACATCCGGTACCCGCGTTGCTTGATTTACCAGCTGGGTGAGATCTAGCGATAACGCTAACTTGCGCGCCTCTCTCCCAGCATGGTCAGTTTTCTGGAACGGGAACAGCCACTCGCTATGGTGGGCATTGAAGTCCCCCAGAAAAACAAGCTCCGCCGTTGGATACCTTCGTTGGGCTGTATCTGCCGATTCAGTGAGATACTCCATGAGCCTGGTTGTCTGCTGGTCACCGCTGTGCGATCGATAGACACCGACGTAGAGATTTTTAAACTCCGGTGTCCACCAAAAGCCATAGTACGGAGAACCAGGAATCTTCAAAGCACCGGAGACGCCGACAGCAAATGTCGTCGCGGACGTACACACAGACCCCAGCTCGCTTCTTGAACTTATGTTCCAACGAGTATCCTGGGTAGTTGAGGTACGCCGTATCAGACGGGGTTGCTATCTGCGTCTCCGTTAAGAAGAATAGGTGTGGCCTTTCGGTCTCAAGGTGGTGGTGGACCGGATCGATATTTGAGTGCAAACCTCGAATGTTACTGAGGTGCACTTTGAGTGGGAGGAAGTGCAGCCGTCGTTTACCTTTTTCTTTTTTTGACTTTACGATTCATAGTTTTGTAGTGAATGATAGAGAAATGGGTAGAAAGCTAGCCGCGTGATTCATTGTTAAGGCCCTATGTTAGGACGAAACACTTTGGAGGTATCTTTTATTTTTCAGTTCTCGACTAGATTTATACAATTTATCGAAACCAAAGACATACCTCAGTATTTTTTGATAGTGAAATCATTAATTGAATACACGATTGTAATTAAAAAAAGATGAAGTATTTTCTTGTATTTTTAAACATTTTTCTCGTTTTAGACGAACTTGAAATAGTTTCCGATTTTTGGTTTTAATACTCACATATTTACCATTAGTTTATCTAGTGAAATCATAAAAAAAAATCTATAAAAAGTCACCATTAGTTAATCTAGTGAAAACATTAAAAAAATCTATAAAAAGTACTTTTGTTAATTCTTATTAATCGTAAACCGCATTTTTCGGAGGGCTGGGCAATCGCGATTCTCATAGAAAATATTCGTCTGAACCTATGGCCCTATGTAATGATCTGTGTTGTGTATCCGTACAGTGACGGCGGCGGGTGTGGGTGTGGGTACAGTTTCGGGGGGCGGCACGGCCGGTGTGTCGGCCAACGCGGGCTATGCGGCCGGCGCGCTGTACGGCGCGGGCGGCGCCAGCGCTACGTACGCCGCCTACGACGAGCAGATGATGCGCTCCACGCTACCGCATCACATGGTGAGTGTATCTACATCTACATCTACGAGTGTGGCTACAGTGTCCGGGGCAAGTCGGCTCAAGCGCCATTACACGCGTACCATCTGCCAGTTAATTATTAAACCCTGAAAACTTATCTTTTTCTAAGGAAGTGATGTGTCAAATAGAATAATAGACAAATTATTCTTGACGGGCTATTATATCATTCCTTTCTAAGTAGTTAAAAATAATCTTTCAGACCATTGTAACAATGACATGGCATTGTAACTTTGACTATTTATTATAAGGACTAGCCTTGCGGTAGAATTTCCCCTCTGCCACGGTATAAGATCAATTAATCATGTGCATTTACATTCAATTTTATACCCTATCACTAAACGAGACAGCCTATAATTGCGAAACAATAATTTTGAACTTAGAACGTTTGGGGTTCACACAAGACTACTTTTCACGATTTTTAACGTTCAAAATTAGAATCTAAACTTATAGGAATAAAATCCAAAGTTGCGGATTTCACGTTACCTCGACCCCCACAAAAAGTGGCAGAAATGTTTGTCAGTAGAATTACACGCGTAACTAGTCCCTATATAAGTAGTCAAAGCATTGTAACATGCCAACAATTTATGAAAATACACTCAAGAGTAATGAATCTGGGTTACCAACAATAAAGTCATTGGTTACCAATATAAACCTCAATATCTCGAAGAATAAGAATCATCTTTTTTATTAGAATTAGCTATTCTTAGTTTCCGAAATATGAGGGTTTATGTTGTCTAGTAGAGTTTAGTAAAATTCTCCTTCCCTTGTTACAAGTAATCAAAATAATTTCTAATCTCGATATTACTTGTTTTGATTATAATTTTTCCTGCTACAATAAAAGTACTAGTGAAACGTGGATGTTTTGAGCTTTCAGAATATCTCTGACTATCCCCTCGGGGAATATAGTCGTGAGCATATGCTATGCAATGCAGGAGGCGATGGTTCGATCCCCGTCTAGGCCCACTCGTACCAATGAGTTTTTCGGAATTTATGTACGATTTATAACACCTCTGGCTTTTTGGTGAAAGAAAACATCGTGAGGAAACCTGCGTGCTTCAATTTGGAGGCATGTATTGTACCTACTGTCCATTATAAGTGGCGACGGGCTCACTCCCCGTCACACTGGACAGAGTATCGGTACTACTAGTGAAACGTGGATATTCTGAGGTTTCAGAATATCTCTGACTACCCCCTCGGGGAATATAGTCGTGAGCATATGCTTTGCTTGTTTATTGTAAGTGTTTAAACAAAACGTGTGTGATGTTTGCAGGGAGGTTACTACGAGGTGGGGTACGGAGTGAGTGGAGGCCGGGAGGGCACGTTCGGGCTCGGCGCCGGGGAGAGGTTTGGAAGGACTGACGCCGCCTCACCACAACAGGTATTTTTTTATTTTTTTGGAAAACTTTTTACGAAAGGTATCAAAATTCGAATACCGTTTGGAGATTCTTAGCTGTCATGAGGAGGCATAAGACCTCATTTCATACTAGACTGACGGAAAGTAAAAATTTGATTGTGACGGAAGTGTTTCGCACCATTTACTCTGTATCAAAGAACTATAATATGACGATGATTCTATAAAAGGTCCTGCTCAGTTGGTTATAGAATGTAAATGGTATAACATGACATGAAAATTAGCTAGCTCGTATGTAGGCGTTTGACATAATTTAATCTAATAATAATTCTATTTCTATGTTTAATTTCACTTTAATAAAATAAAAACATTTTTTTTTTAATTTGATATACTTGTATATTAAGTGTACATATGGGTGTTTTACTTGAAATAAAAGTAATTTATTTATTTATTATTAAATCACCCTTTGGGCCAAGCAATGACCATAAACTTCAAAAAATTTATAAAAATTGAAATAATAAAGTTTCAATCGAGAAAATAACTATCGCTTATTTTTAAACCATGTTTTATAATAAATGGTGAGGTTGTCCATACGGAAATAAAGTTGAAAACAGCTTAATGAATAAGTGTCTTTCAAGGTTGGCAGTTCTGCATACTCTTTGAGACCTTTCAATCAGGTCATTTGTCGAAATAATTTATAAGTATGGGACCTAAATGACATACACAATAGCATCCCTATACGTATATTTTCACAACATCACCACCGTAAAAGCTTTGTACAATGCATTAGTTAGGAGCCGACTTGAAAGCAGCGCAATTATCTGGAATCCACATCAGGCTAAATGTATAACAATGATCGAAAAAATTCAAAATAAATTGACTCTATATATTTACTGGAAATTGTATGGCGTTTATCCCTTTAACCCTCTTATGTACCCGACAAAAATTCAAAATTCAAAATTTTTTTATTCAAAATAATATCACATAGACAGCTTTTTGACGTCATTTTTTGAGTCTACCACCGCGTCGGAAGGTGTTTCGTTGAGAGAAGATGCGGCCAGAAACTCTCCAACACACATCTTTTAAACAAAACAAAATATACAAAGTACAATTAAAATACAATATTGCATTACATAGAGTAACATTGTCAAGACCAGACATTTTGGTCATTCAAATAGTCATCGAGTTTATAGTAGCCCTTTTTACTGAGGACTTGTTTAACATGGGACTTAAACTTTTTGTCTGGCAAGTTTAGAATATCCTCTGGTATCTTATTATAATAGCGTATACAGTGCCCCATGAAAGATGTGTTGACCTTACTGAGTCGAAAATGTGGGGATACTAATTTATTCGACCTGCGACTCTTTTTGTTTTAGGTATGGTAGGTTATAAAAGTTTAGAAGTCCGGAGAAAACTAGGCCTTGCGATATACTTTTTTAAAATATTAAGAGGGAAACTTCATAATCCAAAAATATTAAAAGCAATTAGCTTGCAGGTCCCGAACACACGGTGGCGGAGGGGGCCCAGGCCCCAATTGTTTGCATTGCCCTCCTGTAGGACTAACGTATTGTCGCACGCCCCGACTACAACAGCACTACGTATATTAAATGACGTCTCCAAAGACGTCGACTTATTTCATTGTACACTGGCCAAGTTCACAGAATTGACGATTAAACATTTATGTGTACCTAAGTAAATAACAAAAATGTTGTTGTCAATGTCATCGAATTAGGAAAAAACCTGTAATGATGATATTGTGTATTTTAAACTTAGAATAAAATAAATAATATAAATAAATATAATTAATCTGTACATTAAACATTATTCTGGTATATTCTAAGGTGCCAGCGGCCGCGTTACCACCCGGCTACGCGTACTTCTACCAGCCACCTCCTACAACGTACCAGTATGGAGTCTACCCCACGGTGAGTGTTTATTCTTATATCGAGTCTATTGCATGCTATTGTTATTTATCTAGGCCATTTGTCACACGGATAACACGACCGACGGCGTCTAAAGGGTGGAATTGATATCATTAGCATCCTTTTAAACTAAGGGTCTACCCATCAAACTGAATAACTTTTACTATGGAAGCAAACTGATCGGAGCAACAAAAAATAAGCTGTTCCATACTAAACTGCAATGCCTACTCGACTAAAATGTATGCATCGGTTTGCTCCCATGGTAAAAGTTGTTCAGTTTGATGGGTAGACTCTTAGTTTAAAAGGATGCTAATTATATCAATTTCACCCTGTTTATACAGGGGGTTTTTCTCGTGCGTATGCACGAGATATGAGGTGGGTCATTGTCTGACGAGTAACACAATTCACACCTGATCGAAATCCGTCGACAAAAACCACTACTTTAGGTCCGGTGTTCTCCAAACAGGAGCAAATAGTGTAAGAGATAGACGTACTTTTTGTTATCATCAGCTGCAAGGCTAATTCAGTATTATAAGGGTGAAACATATCTGTGATGGGGATGGACCAGGTCTGCCTGCATAACTCCAGTCGGTTTAGGAGTTACAAGAGAACAAGATTATTGAGGAATGGTAACAAGGGTTTTCATAAAAAAATGTCCGAAGGACAACGCCCAATCCCGTTTCGCCTCAAAACGGGTAAATTTGAATTTTATAAGAAATGCCATAATAGAAAAGGATAATTTCCATTTCCTTGGGAAGCAACATATTCCTCCTATCCTGTGTATAACTTCAGCTATCATACGGTTCTTTGATCATACACATTCGCCAGCTGCGAAACGACCCGAAACGAATACACTTCGTCACATGGGCAATGTCTTTTGTAGTTACTAAATCCAAAAGTTGAGCGCAGCGTGGCAATTTTTTTAAATGTAAAAAAAAAGACAAAATGTCGAAAATTATAAAACTTTGAATTTTTTTGTATTTTTCCCTGAACAGTTATAAATTCACCTATCTCCTGTTTTCTGCTTGACGTTGAGATTTGTGACACCCTGTGTATTAGTGAGCTAATCAATGTATTTGTAACATTGCAGTACGGGGGCGGTTCGTCAGTAGGCGGAGTGGGGGGAGTAGGGGGAGTGGGCGGGGTGGGGGGAGTGACGGGCGCGGGCGCCGGCAAGCTCAATACGTACGCGCCGCAACAACCGCCCTACGACGCGCAGGACTCTTATAAACCTGGTATGTACTGTAATACAGGTTGTAAGTGAAACGGCCTAGCAAATACTTAAACGGTGAACTTAGACCAGCAAACTGAACAACTTTCACTATGGAGCCTACCTCAGGAGACGCGGAAAAAATTTGCTGTCCCATACAAAACTGCTGTTCCTACCTACACGACTTAAATGTATGACTTAAAAGTTATTCAGTTTGATGCTCTGAGTTCACCGTTTCAGGATTTGCTGGGCTGTCACTTACACCCTGTATAATAACCTCTTACCCTATCATTGGCGAATCCAACTCGTCTTCATCCTGTTTTGAGGGTTCCGTAGTCAAATAAGGAACCTTTATGCCCCAACTCGATTACTCGCTCATTTTTGCACATATTGAACATATTTGGATATTGCACATATCGAAATATGGCATGAGGACAGATAACAGTAACCCAAAAGCAGAAATGAAGTGGTCATATAGAAAACAAAAATTTTTGACACCCCTCCCGTAATCCCGTACAACGGACAAGGGAGTAGTTGGAAAAAAATATTTTGAGATTGGTCTTTCTTTCGCTCCAATATAGGCTCCGATTTCACGAAAAAGTGCGATCCCTTATATCTTAGAGAGTTATAAATAATAAATAAATAAATATCTTGGACATTGTCACACATCATAATTTTTGAGAGTTACGCTGTTATTATTTAATCTAGAAATAAACATTTTATCGGGAACTCAAATATACCAAAACGCGGTAAGAACCCGTTAAAATGTTTATTTCTAGATTGTCACCCTCGGCACAGCAGGAAGGTTCACTACAGACTGTGCTACCGGGCCGTCAAACCGTTATGAAGATATGATATTCAAAAAAAGGCTCAAAAGACGCGTATTTACGAGAGCTGTAAGGTGCAAAAAGAATTATTCGAGAAAGTCGAAAGCGAAAAAGTTATGGCCGAAATAGTGAACAAAAAAATCAATTTCTTCCGAATTTTTTATTTTGGCGCTCGACATTTTGGAAACGAAGAATGATATCAAAAATTTGAGTAAAACTCCTCTGGTCACTTTATTCAGCTACAGTTTGAGCCTCAAACAAAGATGATCGGGTTAGGGGTTTGCCCTGTAGCCTAACCTTTTTGAGACAATATTTTTTCGAATTCCCTAGATTCATTTCCAATGTGCTCGATAGTCGTGTGAGGCACGAAATCTGTGAATTTTTTTTATTAAATGATTCGAATGAGGTATCGTTGGATAGGTCTTGTCCAACGGAACAAAACTCCCATAGAAACTAAATCGTTTTATTGCTTCTGTCTCGAGATATTTGTTCCCGAAGTCAAAAAATATGGCGTACTAAGCTTTTCATGCAATGACTACGGATCTTGGGCGGGTTCGACTCGCTCTTGGCAGGTTTTATTATTAGTTTGTTGTTATTTTTAACAAATCGTTTTGAAAGTATTAGTAGTCATATTTATTCATTTAAAACCGTGGTACCATCTAGCAATCCCCTAGGTAAATGCTGAAAAAACACCCATAGTTATATCCCATCCCACTCTTCCGACTTCTACACCCATTCCTTTGCAGTCCAAGCTGCTCGACTTTGGAACTTGTTGCCAGAGTCGATCAGACATTCTCCTTCTGTCGATGTTTTTAAATCGAAAGTCAAAGCACACTTCCTGGACCTCTGTTCCTGATTTTTCCTTTCCCCCCTTCTATTTTTCTATCTAAATTAATTCGGTACGTGTAGGTATGCTTATGTTTTGTTGTAGCATATATAATAATATAAGATCGCCTTATTTGTACCATATTCAGTTTATGTTTCCTATTGTGCATTGTATTTTGTTTTGGTGTAAATAAAGTATATTTCATTCATTTCATTCAGTTATAATGCTAGGAGTAGAAGTATGATGAAAGAGCTAAACTATAGCTGTACCTGGCTATGTGGTAACAAGTTGGTATGCGTACATTGCAGCGGGGCCGTACACAGGGGCGGGCAGCAAGGCGGGGTCGGCCGCCGCGGCGGAGCTCGCCAACCCCATGTACGCCAAGACACACGTCGCGCTCAACAAGGTCAACGTGAGTACATTATATTGCTTACCTTACTACGCTCTTTACTTTCAGCCACGCCACGATGCTGCATAGGGATGAAAACCAAAATTACCTAAGTAAAATACAGTAAAATTCATCTTAATTTTCGGTAAAATTCAACGTAATTTTCGGTAAAAATAAAATATTTTACGTACTTTTCAGTAAAATACGTTTTTTTTTTCATTTTGTCCGTTGGTCGGGTGAGGTGATCGCTAAGCTCAGCTTAGCTCGTTTATTTTAATTGAAAGTTTGCTATAGCTAAAAGTATATAACGTAAAATTACTGTTGAAAATCAGGGGTCAAGGAAAAAATGGCTCTTGACGCATATTGTCCTAAGGACAGGCTTTTCTAGGTACATCTACAGAATGAAATTGATATCATTAGCATCCTTTTAAACCAAGAGTCTACCCATCAAACTGAACAACTTTTACTACGGGAGCAAACCCGATCGGAGCAAAAAAATAATCAGCTGTTGCATACATTTGAGTCGAGCAGGCATTGCAGTTTAGTATAGAACAGCTGACTTTTTTTCTCCGATCGGTTTGCTCCCATATTGAAAGTTGTTCAGTTTGAAGGTCGGACCGACTGATGAACCATGTCAGTTTCAGTACTGTTCACATAACTACAGTGCATACTACATTAATATGATACGATCAGTCCTGCAGCAGATTTTTAATTTTTTACTGACCTTTAAATGTCTGTAACTCTTAAACCGACTGAAGTTATGCAGGCAGACCTAGTTCATCCCGATCACAGAGATGCTCTACACCCCATAAACACTGAATCAGCCTTGCTGCTGATGGTTGCAAAAAGTACACTTTCTCTATGGGACCAATATCGAAATTGCGAAAAAAAAGTCTGTTGTCCCATAACAGCTGATTTTTTTTCGCGATTTCGATATTAGTTCCATAGAGAAAGTTGTTCAGTTTGATGGTCTGATCATCTCCTTAAAATAGTTTCACCTAATTTTGTTAGACCTTATATATTTTTGCCCCTCTTCACAAATTCATGTTGTTCAAATGTAACAGAATTGAGGTTCGCTTTTTTTAATTTGGGAAATATATTAACAGAACTATCCACAAATCATTTAATTTATCGTGTACAGTAAGTAGTTCATAGTAAAATATATTCTTAAAAGTGACTTTGGCGTAAAATGTTCAATCTTTTATTTTGGAACAGCCGACATGTCCCGGCGCTGACTACACCATATGAATAGATACGACTAGAAGTCAAGCTTCTTGAAGCGCGCGCAACGGCGCTAGACTCGTGAAAAAAGTTGTAATCCATCGCTTTATGGATCAAAATGGCGTAAATATGCGTCTAGCGGCGGGCCATGGCGCGGCTTCTCGCTTGTATGAAGCTTATTCTTCTGGTCCGGCCTCGCCGAGATATCTATTCATGTGACTATACCCTCCTTGAAGGTAGACATGTGCTCTGCAGTGGTACGTTGCTGATGTGATCCCACAGTAAATTCAGTCTGTTTCACGTATGATTTACTAATGCCCGCAGAGTTACGAGAAGGCGTCGTTCCACAGCGGCACGCCGCCGCCGTTCGGTGCGGGCTCACACCTCTACATCGCGGCGCCGCCGCACCACCACCCGCACCACCACCAGCAACACCACCAGCAGCACCAGCACCAGGTAACTACACCAACACCAACACCAACATTACATACTGACTTACTTACACAGCTCCGACCACTTACCTCTATTATTACCATAGCCTAGATGTTTCACCTCAGAAATGTACTAGGTCATCTGAAAAGTTTCTGGCCTTACTATGAAATAAGAACTTTTTTTATAAAATCTCTTTGGTACTACAATCATCATCCGCCGTGTGGTGCCGGCTAAGAATATTGCACCAACCCTGCCTATTTCGTGGGTGTCGTAAAAGACTACTAAAGAGATTAACCGGAGGATGGACAGAAGCGTTCTCCCAACTGCGATCGCCAACCCGCCTGCAAAGCGTGGCGATTATGGCAAAACCTCCCTTTTGGGGAGGCCTGTGTTCAGCTGTACACGTATAAAAAACGCTGAAAGGATGATGATGATTACAATCATATTGACACAAACAAACCTATAAAAAAACCTATTGGAACCTTAAAGGGTTGCTTCAGACCATTAAACTGGACAATTTTCACTATGGAGACAACATCGAAATCGCGAAAAAGTCGGCTATTCCATACAAAACTACAAATATAACTCGACCGAAATTTATGGGACAGCTGATTTTTTTTCGCCATTTCGATATTGATCCCATAGAGAAAGTTGTTCAGGTTGATGGTCTGAAGCAACCATTTAAGGCTCCAACAGGGTTTACACATTAACTGCAGAATTGGATATGCTAAAGCTAGCCATATGTTGTGTGCCGAGCTTGCTGAATTTAGATCAAAAGCGAGTCTTATTTTCAAAACTCTTTTGATGCGATTCAAGCTTAATAAATCAGATTTTTTGCGACGTTTGATAACCGTTCATGAAACATGGAATCATCACTTCACGCCTGAGATTCAAATCAGTGATGCGAAACCAACTGCGAAGAATGAGCCTGCTCCAAAGAAGGCGAAGACGGTTTCATCGGCCGGAAACGTAATGGCGACTGTATTTTGGGATAATAGCGGAATTATATTCGTAGACTGTCTTGAAAAAGGAAAATCAATAACTGGAGCTTATTATACATCGCTACTTGATAGGCTGAAGGCAGAAAGTGCTGTTCCACCAACGCACCGTCTCTCAAATCAGCTGTAGCAATGGCAGAAATTCATGAGTTACGGTTCGAAATTTATTGACCATCCACCGTATTCACCAGATCTGGTTTTAAGTGACTTTTTCCTGTTTCCTAGACTCAAAGTTTGGGTCGGTCGACAAGAGATTTTCATTTAACGAAAAGGTCATTGCTTCCGTAAATGCCTATTTTGCAGAGCAAGATGCCATCTTTTATTTGGACGGGTTAAATAAATGGGAGCATCGCTGGAAGTGTATAGGTATAGGCATTGATTAAATTAAAATAGCAAGATCGATGACTAACCTATAGCGCATGGACCGCATAAATTGAGCCCCGTCCCCTAATTCAGTAGTGGCATTGCGTGATTAAGATACTTTTTTATTTTAGGCGTGATAAAGATACCACAATGTCTTCGCGTGCTTAAAACTCGTAAAAATCATTCAAAAAGAAAAAAACTAATCGTAAGGCATTACTTTTCACTCATAAGTAAATGAAAAGCAGATCCATTTTTCGAGTACGTAAGAGAGTATGTAAGAAAGAACGTCACCCATCTTCCGCTATTTTTTAATTTAATCATAGAGTTATAGTTTACAAGGAGATTATGTTAAGAAAAAAAAATTGACCAAAAAAATATTTTTTTTGTCTATGTCAGGCCAGAAACTTTTCAGACGACCTGTGTATGCGATAGGGATTGACCATTGTCGTTTATCAACTGACATCTATCGATATTAGTGTACTACTGTATCTCTTATAAGACCTATTTACATTCTCTTTTTCGGTCGCAAAAGACTGTAACTATGATAATAAATGCAAGAGGAGAACTCCCGAGTACCAATTTTGTTTGGTAAAAGAACAAAATATTCAAATTAGACGGTTATTTGGCCGTAAAACAGAATAAAAATGAAGAGTTTCCTGACAGCTGGTCAAACGTAGTTCAACAAACCGGCGATAGATGGCGTTGACCAGAGAGGGGTCCGAAGACGAAAATTTTAGGATAAAAAGTGAATAAAAATGCATGCCACTGAGTCAGACCCATCCGTTGACGAAATATATGTTCATATTTTGCTGTTTACTTAAAACATCAATTATTACTATTTAATTTGTATTTTATTATCTGCAAGGTCGCTCACCCCTGTCTCGACAACGCCATCCATCGAGCCATTAGGAACTACTTTTTCTTTTTTAATAGCTTTCGGAAAATCCCTCATTCTATTCCAAAAACTGTCATACATACAGAAGATTTTTTAAATATCATTTGATAGGGCTACAAAAACTTAATGGAGGATTAAATCTAATTAGCGTTTCTGCAACTGAGTCGTAAGGACGAAGGACTAACCTTCGCAGTTTGACTTCAGTTTTATTTATTTTATTTTAGCCGGTCTCATTCGTTACCTGCTTTGACCACTTATATAGGGACTAGTTACGCGTGTAATTCTACAAAATATTTCTGCCACTTTTTGCGGGGGCCTAGGTAACATAAAATCTGCAACTTTTAATTTTATTCCCCATAACTTTAGATTCTAATTTTGATTGTTAAAAATCATGAAAAGTAGTCTCGTGTGAACCCCAAATGTCATAAGTTCGTAGTTATTGTTTCGCAATTATAGGCTGTCTCGTTTAGTGATAAGGTATAAAATTGGATGTAAATGCACATGATCAATTGTTCTTATACCGTGGCAGAGGGGAAATGCTAACGCAAGGCTAGTCCTTATAATAAATAGTCAAAGGTTATCTGCGTTGATTGTAGTAATTTTGTAGTTATTTCGTTTGTAGTAGAATTTAAAATCCATTGACATTTCATCAGATCGCATCGTAGCTGCAAGACTTGTAGCATGCAAACTATATGTCAAAAAAACTTGTTATGTTTGCATGACGTTAGTTATATTTTGAACTTTATTTTATTATATACTTAGAGTTTGCTTTCGTTTGTAGATGGATGTTCGGGTGAACAGTAGTCATAATAGGCGGGTAAGTTGTATACACATTTATATATAATTATGTTTGTCACGTACGTGTCTGCACTTATGTTTAGTGTTATTATGTATAGCATTACCCGCCTTTTTTGTTTGTAGTGCATGTTAATGTTTGCATGTATTTTTTGTATGAGACATGATTGAAACCAACGACATCAATATACAGAGTGTAAAAGAAAGGTAGTAATATTTTAAGGGGTGGTTAAGACCATCACACTTAAGGTGGTTGCAGAGGGGTCAATTTTATACAGAACTTTGACACACAATACGCGTAGACGGTATTAATGTAAGTAACTTTGTATATATGGAAAAATAGTTTAAAAATCTAGTTCCCGCGTCACTAATAACATTTGCAATTATTTTCGCGCCGACCCCAAATAATGGGAAATGGGCAAGACAATGATGAATTATTTTCTAAATTATTTTTCCTTATATAAAATATTACTTTTATTAATTCCGTCTACGCGTATTGTGCGTCAAACTTTTGTATGGACCGAAACCACCTTAACAACTTTCACAACTTCAACATCGAAATTGCATTAACCTTAAGTATGCCGGAACGCGGATCCGCGCAACGAAAACAATTCATTTCTATTGTGTCTGTAATTCCCGGCATACGAGAGGTTAAATAACTGCAGTACCTATTCGGCTCAAATGTATGTTGTTCAGTTTGATGGGCTGAAACTCGATTAAACTTTCTGTTACAATCTGTAGACATGTTTAGGAAAGACATCTTACATTTTTATCGACGTGAGCTGACTTATTTTACAATTTATGCCGTCGGGCATAATAAGGGTTGAGACACATTTACCGACGGCGGGCAAATACAAAAATGACATAGTATGGGAAGCTGTCAGCCATCGTCGCCGCGTCGACGGCGGATGGCTTCCCATACTAAATGACATTTTCAACCCTCATTATGCCCGAAAAATTCGATTCCGTGCTGCCAGATGAGGCTCAACCGCAAAAACTAAAGGGAGATGTGAAAAGGGGGTGGGGCCAGTGTCGCAGAAATATGCGCAAAAACGGAACACATTGCTCGCGACAGTAATGATTCAATATATTACGAGGCTGAAAGCCAGTCGAGATATTATGTGTAAAATACTTTACAATGCTTGCGTAGTACTAAAGATTATTCGAACGTTGAGTTCTGATACCGCAATGGATAATGAGCGCATTCAAGCTAACTAAATACTTTCTATCGCGTGGTACTGGTGGTAATGCGACACTAGGTTTCGTACTCAGCGCGTTGTTTGGCATCTCTCTAGATCTCTATGGGCTCAAACCTAAATGTTACCAAACTACGAATAATTTGAAATTATTTAGGAGATGTTTACTCACTCACTCACTCATGTTTACTTATAATTATAATTATAGAACCTGTCTGTGAAAAAACATAAAAAGTTAAATAAAAAACCGCTTTTCACCTTAGTAATTTAAGGCTTCAAAGCGCTTAACTAAAGGGTTATTAAACTACTGCGTTGTGGCGTCGCAAGTTTACTTATTCAAACATTAGAAAATCCTTGTTTTTTCCATTTTCGTTTTGTTGTTGTCTTGAATGAGGCGTTTTCGTTTAAAAACAATTTGTTCGGTGACACGGGATGGATGGCGTTGCAAAATTATAAACAGGATTATGATGCTATGGTTACAGTGTGAAAGATGTTAGTTTTAATATTGTAAAAAAATAGTATATTTAAAGTGGCAACACTAATGTTCGACAGATTGTCTTTTTTTTTAAATAAAATCGGTCAAGTGCGAGTCGGGCTACTCGCGTACTGAGGGTTCCGCACCACACTAAATATTAACTTACAGAAAAGTTTGTTTTCTCACCTATAGCGCTAGACTGACTTACACTTGTCCGGTTTTTATTCGTTGTTATACTGTAGACTGCTCTATAATCGCACAAAGTTTGACGTTTGTACCTATTACCGTTTTAACGTTAGAGCGAGAAGGAAAAAAGTGATAAAAATTAGTTTCTTGTATGAAGACCCCGCTTAATTTTTTTACTTTTTGCCATTTTTATTATTTGTTAGCAAATCCGCTGTAATAACGCACATTCTGTGTAATTTTCAACTGTCTAGCTATTACCGTTCAAAAGTTACAGCCCTAAATAGGTAGGACGGACGGACAACGTAGGCTTAGTAATAGGGTCTCGTTTTCACCCTTTGGGTACGGAACCCTAAACATGAAGTCTGTCGTATCCCGAATGTCAACGTGTTTCAATTAAATACATTTTGATACTTTACGTTGATCGACTTTTTGTGCAGTCAAATAGAAATTAGAAAAAATTATTTAATACATGGTTTTGGTTCAATATTATATAACCAACATTTTCGGTGTTATTATGTATTTATTGGTAGTGAAGAGTTTATCCATTGGCAACGCCAATTGCAATGTTAGTTAGGTGATGATGATGAATGTAACCATAGACAAATATTTCAAATATTATTGATATTTTTCACGTCCCCTTAAGACGCAATAGATTGAAAATTTCGTTCTATGGGTAGTGGGCTCGGTGGCGAAACTGGATAACGCAGTTCCCCGGTTTGGAAAAGTATGGGTTCAAGTCACACCCGAGACAAATTTTTCAATCTTTAATTTCATAGACGAATAACCCTGTGGGGATACCCACAAGTATTCGGCGGTTCCATATTCATTAGTAAACCGCCGAGTTGTGGGTATCAAACAAACCCTAATTTACTTTCAACGTGACTGTTCAATGGTCTTCTCAAGTTTTAATATTAATATCTACGGATTTTTCGTTTTACAACTTTCTGAACACATCTCAAACGTGCACAATCTTATGTATCGCTACTATGTGTTGTTGGCAACTTTTAATAAACATTTGCGACGCCACGCCAGTATCGGCTCGGTTCTAAGTTCTAATCTAACACCGGAGTGTTATACAGCAGTATAATCTATACTATTATAAAACTGTAACAGGAAGTTTGTCTGTACATTGAAGATATTAACAAAAAAAAGTTACGATATGGTTTTTAGGTGTCCCTGATTCCATTTCACCAATTTTTGGATTTTTTGTCTGTCTGTTTGTTTGGGTGTTTGTTTGTTTGAACGAGTATCACGCAAAAACTACTGAACCGATTTTGATGGAACTTTTTTTGTTTGATAGCTTATGATCTAACTTAAAATCTGGTATATAATTTGTGCGGACGAAGTCGCGGGTTAACGCTCGTATAATAATAAAGATGATGAAAAACAAATTGCAGCAGGAGAGCGCGGGCGGCGGCGGCCGGAGCGCGGCGAGCAAGCCGCCGGCGAGCAAGCCCACGTACTCCCAGTCCTACTGGGCGCCCAACTAACTAGCTGACCAGTGGTAACTATCTACATCTTCCTTACCCCACTCATTTTACTGTTTGATCCGGGACTAATTAATAATTGGATTTTTTTCGGTATAGTATTTGAAACCAATTTGACCCTAGAAATATAACAAAATTAAAAAGAAATCACGTCTTCAACATCCCCAAATTTAAAATTTAGCATTTTTCTCGTTCTAAAAAACCTGATGGTATTTTTTTTTTCTCACTTTCCCATTATACATACTTCAAACGTGGTGTTCATATTTTTGTCTACTTTTAAATCTTTGGAAAATACATTAGTATTATTCTAATGAGTACCTCATTTTTTAAATTTGAATGCCTATTTTTATATTTCTCAACAATAACTTATATTGTTAAATATAATTAAAATGAGATATTAATACCATTGGGTATTAATATTACTAAGTTAGAACCCTTCTGGGGCATACAATTTTGATTTGGATGTTGCTTAGCGAAATTTGTTTTCAAATAGTCTTTTTGTCACTAAATGGTGCCGCTTACAGTTTCGAAGTCCAATTAATAATTACATCCCACCTCTCCTAACAAAACTCCGTAAAATGACTGTGCTAATAGATAATTTTTTGAAATTCAATCTGTAAAGTTTGGGATGGAATATTTTCTGGTAATAACCCTAGTGATTAGTGAAGTCTTTTCAGCGGCGGCCGTAGCATGATATGATGTATGGACCCACCGTTGTGGGCACGGTGGGCATGCCCACAACCCTAATGAGGGATTTTCACCCTAATGAGGGATGAGGGATGGAAAAAAATTAATACAGTTTTTGAGAGTTACGCGGTTAATGTTTATTTCTAGATTAAAAAAAAGATTAAAAAAAATCACCGTCATCTATCGAGTAATTAGGATCTAACTTTTTTATTTTTTTTGCTTTTGGAAAATCCCTCATTGAGGTCGATGGGCTTTCAAGCTGTAAAAGTGTCGTCAAAATCGGTGGTTAGAGTCTAGATGTGATATTGTGACGTGCAAACAAACACACATTTATCGTTTGTAATTATCGTGAGTAAACCCGCTATTTTAATAACACTTTACAGGTACAGTCCGACTCGCACTTGGCCGATTTTCGAGTGGCAGTGCCCACAACCTTTTATGAGGGCTGGATCCGCAGCTGCGTGCAGCCATACTACGTCCGCTGCTAGTCTTATTCTATCGAGTCGATGACATGTCATTCAAATTTTGTCCAGCCCGTTATTTTTGTGAGGAAATTTTATTGTGTTTTTCTTGTCCGCAGGCACCCAAACACAGTCGCTAGACACATGTAAATAGAAGGCTATACGCCCCCCTCACATTCAGTCAATTGTCGACCACTGGTCGGCTACATCCGCCCTACGTCCTTCAGCTTCTGCGCGCCCGGTACCTCGGATCTCATCTCCACGCGTCTAGGGGGTCCAAACGGGGGGTCGGGGGCTCAAATAGGGGGCCAGGGGGTAGTTTGTGACGTCGTCATGATCTGTAGTTAAATTGGGTTGAAATTCGTGAGGTTAAGTCACGAGTTTTTTCTTCCAATAGTAATTAGGGCCTTGTTTATTATTGGCTAAGGTCCAAATCATAGTATCGGTTTTTTGATCAGTTATTTGTAAAATCGATCGTGAATTCGTCACAAACTTGCGATGTAAATGGTCGCGTTGACTGATATATTTAGCATATGAAACTTTCCCCCCCTCCCCCAAAGACTCCCCCCTCCACGATGTACTGGCGTTACGAGACAAAACAGACCGACAATTTCGACAATATGCTTTTTGTAGTAAATCCGGTCTAAATTTGTCAAGCTGGTCGGACATAGGGTATTTCTATGTCACAATGTGACATAAAAACAGTATAAACACTAAAAAACACAAGTCTCTATACGTGTACCTATTTTAACTGTTTAATGTAAAATAAAATGAAGGAAATTGAAATAAAAACTGTTAAATAATGATTTTTTTAAATTCTAGTGTATTTTTTTTGTATCGCGGCCGCGGTCGGTCGGTTTAATTTTTTTATATCAATGTAATAATGCGATTTAAAATAATAGATAATCGAGATTAAGTGTTAGTTTTAATTCAAGATGTTAGGGCTGCCGCCTGACCGATATTTTATTAACATTTTTAGTTACCGGTCTTAGTGATGCAATTTGGGTAGATTATTCTTCATTAGGTACTAAAAACATGACTGAACTAGGCTCAAATTGGATCAAGTACTAGGCATGGTGGTGAATATTTTTGGAAAAACAAATCGCTTTTTCAGAATTAACAGCATTTTAAAACCTATTGTTGGTATCTTGTCCCAATTATAGTCTTTCAAGACTCATATTTTCGTATCTAAGAGAGTTTAAACTACACGAATGGTATCACTAAGATCGGTAACTAAAAATGTAGTCAAATATCGTACAGGCTACAGGTCTATATGTGTAACAGGTTGTCAATGTATCGACTTAGTTAATAGCTTAGCCGGCCGTCGCCGCCCGTCTCATTTTTATAAGTCCGCTCTATAGGTTACAATAAAATTGTTTAAAAAAATTAATAGTAGTGCTATGTATATCTCTTTTTATATATTATGTATATGTATGTAAGCGTTTGGTACGCTGTGCGCGCCGAATTATTTTGTATTTAGTTAACAGACTTTGTAATTACATAATATTATTGAAAATAAAATAAATGTCATAGGTCGATAATCGTATGTAACAATACTGTATTAGTCGGAAACTTTTTTTATTATGTGAAAAAAAATGCTGTTGATGATCTCGCGGGCATTTGGAAGTATGAGGGAAATACACATATTGGAACTTGATATCTTGTTTTACTGTTTTTCAATATAGGATTTGACAATCTTTAAAAAAATATCCGCCTAAGGCGCGATTTACATAAGGTCTAACAAAATTAGCTGAAACTATTTTAAGGGTATGCTCAGACCATCAAACTGAACAACTTTCTCTATGGGACCAATATCGAAATCTCGAAAAAAAAATCTGCTGCCCCATACATTTGAGTCAAGTTGTTTGCAGTTTTGTATGGGACATTAAATTTTTTTATCGCTATTTCGATATTGGTCCCATAGAAAAGTTGTTCAGATTGATGGTCTGAGCATACCCTTAAAATAGTTTCAGCTAATTTTGTTAGAAGTGACGTGGTGCGGCAATATAAACCTTATAATACGTAGCATAGCGTCGCTTGGAGAATTGCGCCCGCGCCTCCAGGCGACGTCGCTTGGTGGCGCGAGCGCGATTTTTGATATTATTAGCGTCCTTTTAAACTAAGAGTCTACCCATCAAACTGAACAACTTTTACTATGGAAGCAAATCGACCGGAGCAAAAAAAAAATCTGCTGTCCCATACTAAACTACAATGCCTGCTCGACTCAAATTTATGCAGCAGCAGATTTTTGTTTTGCTCCGATCGGTTTGCTGCCATAGTAAAAGTGGTTCAGTTTGATGGGTAGACTCTCATCAATTTCACCATTTATAAGGTTTATATTGGTGTTACTTTGACAATCCGCCACCGCCACACGACTCTTCTGTATAAACAGCACCTTAGGGCCGGCGCACACCTGGCTAAGCGCAGCGCAGACCAAGTTCACTGCCTAAGCCTAACCAATATGGACTTTGCTTGCGTTGAAATAACATGGAGGTAGGCTCCATAGTGAAAGTTGTTCAGTTTGATGGTCTGAGTTCACCGTTTCTGTGTTTCCTAGGATGTCACTTACACCCTGTATAAGAGGTCAGCATGTGCGATACAGAGTGCGAGCGAGACGGATACGCCGTTGCCTACATTTTCGGCCACGATACTGCCAGAGGGGGTGAGGTTAAAATTGGTAGGGGAGCAGGGAGTGTCAGTACGTACATACATAAGGTCTAACAAAATTAGCTGAAACTATTTTAAGGGGATGATCAGACCATCAAACTGAACAACTTTCTCTATGGGACCAATATCGAAATCGCGAAAAAAAAATCAGCTGTCCCATAAAAAACTGCAAACATAACTCGACTCAAATGTTTGAGACAGCTGATTTTTTTTCGCGATTTCGATATAGGTCCCATGGAGAAAGTTGTTCAGTTTGACGGTCTGATCATCCCCTTAAAATAGTTTTAGCTAATTTTGTTAGACCTTATATGTAGTACTAGATACTTTTATAATGTGCGTATGGGGAAGATAATACTAACAAATAAAATAGCCGATTCCTTCCCAAGTTTATTGAAAACAAATAAAAAAAAACAGCCATAAATCGGAATGTAAATAAACATTTCATTTCATTTCTAACCGTAGATTCCAACCCATTTACATTTTTTAGCACTTTAACAGACTTACAACATTTTTAGGCACCATACAACTTAGGCTACCGGCATACAACTACAAAAAACATCTTCCAGTACTTGGTAACATGGTTCAAAGTCCGTTACAAGTGAGCGGCGGCGGCGTTATCGACTATCCAATACAATGAGCCGTCTTCTGGCTTCACTCGCCCTGCCGGCAGATCCTCCTTGTCTTTCAGAATGCGCTGTAAAATACATTAATCTGATTAAAATATTGACAAATTTTGTTTTTACCATACTAAGGGCCTGTTTCACCAATTCTTAGTAAGTTCTTATTAGATTATCCGAAAGATATTTTGACATATATTTCATACAAAATATGTCAAACTCTTTGACTACTTATATAAGCTGTAACTATTTTAAGGGTATGCTCAGACCATCAAACTGAACAACTTTCTCTATGGGACCAATATTGAAATCGCGAAAAAAAAATCTGCTGTCCCATACATTTAGGTCGAGTAGGTTTGTATGGAACAGCTGATTTTTTTTTCGCGATTTCAATATTGGTCCCATAGAGATAGTTGTTCAGTTTCATGGTCTGATCATCCCCTTAAAATAGTTTCACCTAATTTTGTTAGACCTTATATAGGGACTAGTTACGCGTGTAATTCTACTAACAAACATTTCTGCCACTTGTTGCGGGGGGCGAGGTAACATGAAATCCGCAACTTTGGATTTTATTCCCCATAACTTTAGATTCTAATTTTGAATGATAAAAATCATGAAAAGTAGTCTCGCGTGAAACCCAAACGTTCTAAGTTCGAAATTATTGTTTCGCAATTATAGGCTGTCTCGTTTAGTGATGAGGTATAAAATTGAATGTAAATGATCTTATACCGTGGCAGAGGGGAAATGCTACCGCAAGACTAGTCCTTATAATAAGTAGTCACAGGTCAAACTATCTATCGGATAGGTTAACAAGAACTTACTCAGAAGTGGTGAATCAAGCCCTAAGACTTTTTATCTATACTTATAAAAGAGTTCCGTGACCGACTGACAGATAACGCACAGCCTAAACCGCTGAAGAAAGAAACATGAAAGAATAAGGTCCGCCACATACATACGGAATTGCGATCCGGAATCCTGATTCAGGATTCAGTGTTGTCAACTATGGTTACAAAAAATACTAGTGCTGTTTAAAAAATGCCTAAAATAAAAATGAATGAAACGCCAAATGAATGACAATAAATCATTTTTAGGTATTTATTAAAACAAAACAAACAATTTCTCTACATGATAATTACTATCATGTGATGAGGTCATGACGTTACGAATGTTACGATGATGGTTTGTAAATTGTATTCCAATATTAATGCAACTATATCAAAAGACTATCGATAGTTTTAACATTAGACATAATCTGCATACAAAATGGCATGAACCATTATCACACAAGCGGTTTTTGAGCGTAGGCGTTTTCGCAACGACGGACGTCGCAACTGCACCGTCACGATACGGTATCATTCCATCAACGCCTAGGCTCAAAAATCACTTTAAAATATGCAACCTAAGACAAAAAAATCACTAGATCTAGTGAAAAAGTATCTGAAAGCGGCAACACTCCATACGGAATCATAATTCCGTATGTATGTGGCGGACCTAAGAAACGATTTTTAGAAAATCGACCCCTAATGTGGTAATCCACGCGGAGGAATTAACGGGTTATACGCTCTTGAATCTTTAAAATTGAGCCTTTCTACCAAAATGACGTTTTTCAAATAGACATTTCATACGCTAACATCACTGCAGTTGCACTAATAACGTAGCCCGTACACTAAACGGCGCGTGACTATGTGAATGCCGGGCAATTACCTTGTTTGTTTATTGCCATTTTGGAGCGAGGGCAACGGCATCTACACATAAAAATATCTTAGCTTACCACTAGCTGATAGTTGCAGCAAGGTTTCTGACCACCCTGAAAGGGCTAATGGTTGTGAGATTACACAGAAATAATATTATTGACTTACTTTAACCATATCGGCTTTACCAGCACCACTGATAGCAAAAATACAATTCCTCGCATTGTTTATAACTGGATACGTCAACGTTATTCTCTGTGGAGGTGGCTTGGGAGAATCTGTGATGGAAGCTACCATCAAGCTTGTTTCTTCTAAAAGAGGGTGGCCAGGGAATAGAGAGCATGTATGGCCGTCTGGCCCCATGCCCAGCAAGAGTAGATCGAACTTGAATTCACTGTTGAACAGAGATTTTAGTTTTTCCGTGTAATCTTCGGCTGCTGCTTTAGCTGAAAATTATTTATTGAGAATTAGAACGATCACCTATATAATATTGTTAAGTAAAAGAGCTAGGGAGGCACTAATGAGTAAACTAGAGTTGAACAGGCTCAATATAGGAACGTTCCACTCAATTTTGGCATCACCGGAGTTGTAAGTTTTATATATTTATGTATATAAGAGTAAAAGGGTACGATGGGACTAACATGTACAATAGGTACAAAAGTCCTTAAATAAAATTAGAATAAAAAAAAAAGTAAAAGAGCGAATGGATCTTTCAAATGTTGACGGAAAACATCATGAGGAAACCTGCATATGCTGAAGAAGAAATTTGTCCGTTTGTTTCGTTCAATATAATATAAATGTCCCACTGCAGGGCACAGGCTTGCATATGCAAGTTTTCTCATGATGTTTTCCTTCACCGTTAGAGAGCAGTCGGTATTACTTACATAAGTTAGAAAAACTCATTGGTACATGGCATGTCATCCGTGTGGATTCAAACCCAGGACTTCAAGACTCCCTATGTCACAGATAGATCCCTATGTCATTTTACGGTTTGAGCCGGGACTAACTAAATAATTGATATTTTTTTTCGGTATAGTATACAGGAGCCAGTTTGAGATTAGAAATGTATTAAAATAAAAAAAAATCCCGTCATCAACAGTCAATGTAATGCCTATGATTCATGCATGCATGCTCATTCATTATGTAACATATACAGTGAGGAAACTGAAATGGAAATGGATAGGTATAGAATAGGTATGGTTTAAATGCATCTGAAATATTACCTGAAACACCTTGTTTGATAATAATAAATTGGTTTTCTTTTAAATTAGTTTTCGGTATAAGATCCCGTTTATAAACTCCAAATGTTGAATCGGCATCATTTTCTGGGACGAGTCTCTCATCGCAGAACGCTAGCACCCATTTAGACCAGTCCGTTGTTACTTTAGGTAGTCCCTCACATAAATATTTCAATACAGATCCACCTGGAAAGAAAAAATTCAATATTATATTAACACAAATTAAGTTTTTATTTTATTTGGTTTAATTTTGTAATTGTGATGAATGTGTAGTGGTTGAGGACGTTCATCACCTGTTAGTTGAGTGTGTTTTGTACGAGCAGTAGGGTGGGTGGCCACGTTTTTTTTGATCCTGTAAGGGACAAATGCTCATTTTGGCAACAAAAAACAGGATTTAAAATTTTTCCCTGGGACAAATAAATACATGTTTTTTACGGTGTTTTTATTGCTAGTTAATAGTTATATTTTAATGAAGATTTTGTTAGTTTTATCATAGTTGAAAACGAATCAGTTTTTGAGTGTCATGCGGTTTTTATTTAATCTAGAAATAAACATTTTAACAGGTTCTTACCGCGTTTTGGTATATTTGAGTTCCCGATGTCATCCCGTGATCATGGCAGTTGTAACACTGCTGAATATAAGAACCCGTTAAAATGTTTATTTCTAGATAGTTGAAAACGGTCATTAATTCACTCTTTATCAAATCCGCAGTACATTTTTTGCGCACTTCAGTCCATTTTAATGCGATCTGCAAAAAAATCCTTTCTACAAAGCAGTTGGAACTAGGGATACTAAAGACAAACGATATAGGTAATTAGAAAAATGTTAGGGATTTTTTTTTTGAAAAATCCTTCCAATATTTTCTTCCACTTTTCAATAGTACTCATTTTTTTGTCATCAAAAGATGTGGCGATGCGGTGCGTATTTTAATCGAATAATGTTAAAATACGGGACAGAGCCTGTCCTAGCTGCGGCGGGACGTTTAAAATTTATACCTGAAATACGGGACGTATGGCAACGCTAACGAGCAGGCTCAAATGACACTGATAAGGGACCTGATAAGAGTGAATAGACTTGAAGTGGGCATATTTCATAAGAAGCTAGCATCACCAGACTCTGATGCTGGTAGAAAAGTATTTGCCTTTGCAAACATATTAGTTGGAATGTGGCCGGAATGCAGATCTAAGAGTTAGGTTTATAGGTACAAACAACTGTCACAATGGGCAGCTCAACTGCTGGTTGGCTGACCCTCTGTCTAGCAGAGCAGTAGGCTTATACCAGTTTGTCGGGCTGTCCCTTGCCTTATATATGTATAAACCTATGAGGCTGACATTGTCACCAAGCGTGACAAAAGCCTTGAAAAAAAAAGAAAAAAAAAAAAAAAACATATTAGTGTCATTTAATAAATTAGAACTAAGATCGTTAGAGTGGAATCTACACATAAGATAATACAATGGAACTGACATGTACACACGGCGACACATCAAGCTATACAAAACCAAAATAAGCTGGCCGCGCGTAGGACGAGTAATGTATAACGTCACGCGACCGGCTTATATTGGTTTTGTATAGCTTGATGTGTCGCCGTGTGTACATATTACACTTTTGTATTAAATCGCGATAAAAGCTACAAAAATGCACCTGATTCATTGTAATTCTGCAATTATAAATCTTGGACAGATGAAACATGTACCAGAATATTGATAAAATTATAGTAATAACACAATAAACATGATAAAACATTACCTGATAGACCGACAAAAAACTTTCCACGATTCTGTATAGCATCGTTTGATATCTTCTCTACGTAAGATGATAGTTTGTTTATTATTTCTTGTTCATCTCCCACTTTTATTACGGTCATTTTGTTATAATTTATTACAAACTACAAATTCAATTTCATTAAAATTAGAGGTTATTTGGGCATGAGTGACATATTACTTTTTTTTTTTTTTTTGGTTCAATTCAAGGTAAAGGGTTTAATATCCCATACAACCGATGTCTGCAATAAAGTTATCTCATTTATAGCAATTAAATCGTAGGTGTTCGACGTTTTGACGCTTCTTTGGAGTTTTTGAGACAATCGAAAGACGCAGGAAACGCAGAGAAGTCCACAGGAAAGAGGTGAACCGACCGCTTTGCCGCGCTACAAATGACGGTACACTTTTCCTGTTTACGACCCATACACCCTCATATTTCACTGAAATGTATATTGTTCATTTGCATAACACATTGTTACGCAAAACAACACCAATTTTACGAACCAAAACTCACTATAAACAATAAAAATTCGATAAAATATGGGGACTCCAAACGTAGCTGACGAATTCCCGCCAAAAAATCGGGCATGTGTCGACATCCGAAGTGAGAAAAGTATGTAGCAAATAATTTTGTATGACTCTGTCTCTTTTTTTGTGCATTATATTGAACGCATGAAGTTAGAAAAGGAAGACACCTTTATTATGCCTATTTTAATTGTTTTAACCTTTTCATCAAAATATGACTATCCATCGCAATCGAAAAGAAATTAAAAAAGTTCTTGTCAGAAGTGGGATTCGAACCCACGCCCACAGAAGTGGACTGCGACCTGAACGCAGCGCCTTAGACCGCTCGGCCATCCTGACTTGCAGTTCTTGGTTGAAATTACAGGTTAGCTGCTGAAGCACTGAAAATTCAGATTAAAAGATAATTTCAAATGTTAGAACGTGCTATGTTTGTGCACGCATCTATATATAAGGTTTAACAAAATTAGGTGAAACTATTTTAAGGGTATGATCAGACAATCAAACTGAACAACTTTCTTTATGGGACCAATATCGAAATCGCGAAAAAAAAATGTACTGTCCCATATATTTAGGTCGAGTAGGTTTGTATGGAACAGCTAATTTTTTTTTTTTTTTTTTTTTTTTTTTCGCGATTTTGATATTGGTCCCATGGACAAAGTTGTTTCAGTTTGATGGTCTGATCATCCCCTTAAAATAGTTTCAGCTAATTTTGTTAGACCTTATACAGGGTGTAAGTGACAGCCTAGCCAAACAATACTGAAACGGTGAACTCAGACCATCGAACTGAACAACTTTCACTGAGGTAGGCCCTCAGGAAACACGAAAAAAAAAACACCTGTCCCATACAAAACTGCTGTACCTACCCGACTAAAATGTATGGGACAGCCGATTTTTTTTTTCGCGTTTCCTGATTAAGCTCCATAGTGAAAGTTGTTCAGTTTGATGGTCTGAGTTCACCGTTTCAGTATTTGCTAGGCTGTCACTTACACCCTGTATGACTTAAAAACTACTGAACCATTTTTAATGGGTTTTTCACTCAAGGTTTAGACAAAACTTTGTATTGGATAAACATTTAGGGTTAATTTATTTGTAACATACGTTGAAATCAGCAGTTAGAAATAGAAAAGTATGAAGTTTGTGTATTCTCGCTCATGATTTCGAATTCAAAAATAGCACTTGAGAGTTGAGACACCGTAAGCGAAAAATTCTTCGTCTATGCTTATTTTTGAATTCGAAATCATGAGCAAGAATCAAGAATAGACAAACTTCATAGATACTTTTCTACTGCTGTTGCACGTTTCATACAACATTTTTTTTGCTAGAGAGTTGCGCGAGCCTGATAGGTACATACTTACCTACAATAAGACCAACAAAGTGTATGCCGCCTATGCCTGTGACCTGTGATTTCGGGGTGCGACCGGGTGGCTACCTCCCAGTGTGTGCCGTATGGTTGCTGTTTGACGGTTAAACGTCAGTTTGACTGTCGTTTAGCAACCCGCGGCACCGGTGCATCCCGGGCAACGTAGTTCGGGGCGGAGCATTGGCAGTGACAAACCGCTGCCAATGGGCCGCCTCTGGCTACGGCTGAGAGCTACCCCACTCATTGTAGACTCACGTGCAATGAGTGTCTCCGAAAACCCCATTCCTCTGCTCCAATCCACAATAAACAACCTCCTGTCCAAATCCCAAATCCTTCCTAATCCTGGAGGAGTCAACCTCGACGCCAAAAATCCCCAATCCAAGGTGTGATCCTACCGTGCCGATGGATGCGTGGCTGAGGGGGAGCTCAGTCGTGAACGGGGGGTCTTCGAAACCGGGTCGCCTCGGGGACAGTCTTAGGCCTTAACCTCCGCATGCGGGCTCTGCGGAGGTTCGACTACCCTTTCCTAGCTACTCGTGGGATCAACATGGATAGTAATTTGAACGAATTAATTGAAGAGATAGGTATTCTATCTGCGGAGGATGGTAGCGCAAGCTCCTCCAACGCTATGGAGTTTGGGGACCCAGAGCCGCAAACCCATACTGAAAATAAAGACGACGAGGGGGGCTTAACGGACCCCGAGGAGTCTTCTAGCAATACCAGCAGCTTAAATGCGCAAGGAGAGAATGAGCGTCGTATCTTTCTCTCCGGTGCTGCCAAGAGGCGGTACCATTGGTGGAAGGCACAGGGCAAGGAGGAAGAGGAGGCCTTAGTCCTGTGTAAAAAACCTTTCTCCGAGCTTCAGGACTTACCGGAGGTCCAGGGTAGGCCAATGAGCGGACCGTAAAAACGGCAGCGCTCAGAGGACACCTCACCCCAAGAGAGGCCGATAAAAACCGTCAAACGTGGGGAATCAAACCCCACCTTTGGCGATATCGCGAAATCGGTGCGGGTTGGTATACGGGATACCAACAAAACCGCTTCCGAGACCGAGCTCCGCCAGTTACAAGAGGAACTGACGGAGAAACTCGATTCAGCAGGAGACCAGGTTGTAAACTTCCTGGGTTGCTCCATCAGGACAGGCTATCTTTTGCTCACCTGTGCTGATGAGGCAACCCGAGGATGGCTCGCCGGTGTGGTCCCTGAACTCAAGCCATGGGAAGGGGCGGAACTGACACTCGCCAGCGAGCAGGATCTCCCCAAACCCATGACGGGAGTTGCATGGATCCCCGACGCGAATCTGGACTCGAACAGACTGCTGTCGCGATTAAATTCGCAAAACCCAAAGGTAGGCTGTAGCCACTGGAGGGTTCTCAACAAAAAGGTAGAGGAGAAAGGACAAACCGTAACTTTCTCCTTTTACCAATCCTCATATGAGGTCCTGAGGAAACAGGACTGCAGACTCTTCCTCAATCTTGGCACCATTCACCTAAGGGTGAAGGGTGGCAAACAGCAGGATGATGCGAGGGGCGATGGGCAAGAGGGGCCGAGACCTGAAACTTCTTCTCCGCGGACGCAAGGACGCGGAGGTGGGGCCTCAGGGAGCGGCACAAACCCTCGAACCGACCCTCCTCGCACATCAGGCTCATCGAGAGGAGGAGCCAGAGGCGGGACAGGACAGCCCGCATCTGGAATCCCAAGAGGCGCGGGGAATAGCCGTGCGCCCAGGCCCCCGCTAACACCAGTCGGAAAGTGGGGTCCTAAACCGGCTAGGGGAGGACGAGGAGCCCTGTCACGCGGGCAAGCAACGCGAGGCAGGGGACTGACAGGGGGCGGGAATGTGCACCCGCAATCCCCTGTCAGTGGCCACTCCAGCAAAAAGGCCGCCCGTAACCCCCTAAACAACCAACCCCAACCCTAACCCAACCCCTACCGAAACAGAGTCCCTAATCCCAGCCGCTTTCCCCTATTCCCACTAGTAAATTACCTTCCTCCGCTTATATTCCCTATCCCACTCCCAATCCCTAATAAATAACAATATGATCAAAGCCATCCAGGCAAACCTCCATCATGCAAAGGCGTCCAGCGCAATACTTTGCCAAACATTCCTTGATAAGGACCTGGACGTGGCTCTTATACAAGAACCGTGGGTCAATCAGAACACGATCATGGGACTGAACTCCTCGGGTAAGATTCTTTATAATACCGAGGGAATCAGACCCAGAGCTTGTATAATTTTTAAGAATAACATTAAATTCTTACCTATACCTTGCATGTGCACAGATGACTTGGTAGCAGCCTACATCGCCCCGAAAGGTAACGAGGAGATGAGGCTGATTGTATGTTCAGCTTATCTGCCTGGACCCCCGGAATCAACAGATCCGGTGGCAGACCTCACCCCAATTGTAGAGTATTGCCAGGAACAGGACGCCGAGCTGGTGCTAGGCACCGATTGCAACGCGCATCACACCTCCTGGGGCAGCACAGAAACCAACAAAAGGGGTGAGCTACTTTATGACTTCTTTATGACTAACAACCTATATGTACTAAACAAAGGCAACACTCCAACATATGTCACAAGAAATTGTCAACAGGTGTTAGACATCACTTTCTGTACAGGACACACTAAGGACCGTATAGACAACTGGCACGTCAGTGGAGATGTGTCCATGTCTGATCACAGACATGTTATATTCGATATTCTGGGTAACAAAAACAGACATATTGAACACTATCGTGACCGAAGGAAGACTGATTGGGATGGGTTTAGGTCCGATCTCGAAGACAGCCTAGGGTCGATAGGGAAAAGTGTAAGATCCAGGGAACAACTGGAATACACAGTGGCTGCAGTTGAGACTGGGTTAATCTCAGCCTTCTATAACAACTGCCCGCTTAAAACCATAGCTTCGAACAGAAGAGTACCATGGTGGAACAATAAGCTTCAAATACTCAGACAGAGGGCCCGAACCTTATTCAATCGGGCAAAAAAACACTGTAACTGGGATGCATATCGCAAGGCCTTAACGGATTTTAATAAAGAACTGAGGAAGGCGAAAAGGAAGTCGTGGCATAGGTTCTGCGAGGAAATAAATGGAGCCGCACACCTTGCAAAAATTTATAAGATTATGTCCAAATCGCCAACCTCTCATCTGGGGCTACTGAGGAAACCAGATGGAAATTTTACCAGAACTGTTGAGGAAACCCTAACACTTATGACCAGTGTCCACTTCCCAGGTTCAACAGTTCTGGAACCAGGATCCGAGCCACCTTCACAAAGCGGGACTAAATCCAAACCAAGGATTGAAGACTGGCGTATGTCGGCACTGGTCTTTAAACCCGATCGAGTCAAATGGGCTATAAATAGCTTCAAACCATTCAAGACTGGCGGAGAAGATGAAATCTTCCCTGCTCTCCTACAACAGGGAAGAGAGATCATCCAACCACTGGTAGTTAAAATCTTTAGAACGAGCTTTGCTTGGGGATACCTACCAGAGAAATGGACTAAGGTTAGGGTTACCTTTATTCCCAAAGCTGGGGATAAAGATAAATCACAACCCAAATCTTATAGACCAATTAGTCTTACCTCTTTCCTTCTAAAAACCATGGAAAAGGTAATAAACCTGCATATTAGGGAGACCTACCTTAAGGGTAGGCCATTGCACTTCAGGCAACATGCGTACCAGAAAGGCAAATCCACAGAAAGTGCTCTGCTAGAACTGGTCGACAGAGTGGAAAAAGCTCTCGATGATCAGGAGATTGCACTCTGTGCCTTTCTGGACATAGAGGGTGCATTTGACAATACCTCTACTGAAATCATACTAAAATGTATGGATGATCGAAATGTCGACTCCACTACCAAAAAGTGGATTGAGGCAATGTTAACGACAAGAACAGTCAGGACCTCACTTCTAGGTAAAACCCTAGAGGTAAAGGTATCCAAAGGCTGTCCGCAGGGGGGAGTGCTCTCACCTCTGGCCTGGTCGGTGGTGGTGGACTACCTCCTGTGGGACCTTAACAACGCCTACCTAGATACTCAAGGGTATGCTGATGACCTGGTAGTGATGATTGTGGGCCCATGTCCCAGCACTATATCCAGTCTCATGCAGACAGCACTACACAAGATAGAAAGGTGGTGCAAAAACTTCGGTCTTTCAGTAAATGCCGATAAAACGGTTATAGTACCCTTCACAAGAAGGCGAAAATTGGAGCGCCTTAGACCTCCAACACTCTTCAACAAATCTATACCGTTTTCCAAGGAGGTTAAATATCTAGGAGTAATTCTAGACCAAAAACTCACTTGGAACCAACACCTTGACCACATTGTGCGAAAGGCAAAAATAGGACTAGGGACATGCTGTCGCTTAGCGGGCTCCAGGTGGGGCCTGAAACCGAGTTCGGTTATGTGGATCTACACTGCGATAGTGAGGCCTATGGTATCCTACTGCAGTGTAGCCTGGCATAAGAAAACCGAACAAGCGAAGTGTGTAAACACCCTAAATAGCCTACAAGGATTAGTATGCAGAATAGCAACGGGGGCAATGAAATCTACACCCACGGCTGCTATGGAGGCAATATTAGGTTTGCCTCCACTACACATCCATGTGCAGAAAGAGGCAAAAATTGCAATGCTCCGAGCCTTGGAACGAGGAGATTCCAAATGGAAGTCCTCTGTTATGAGAGGGTTACATGAAACTCTCTTAACAATTCCGATCATGTGTATGCCGAAAGACACCATGAACAAAGAATATAACTTCAACAGGTTATACAAGGTAATCCTACCCCAAAGAGAGGACTGGAACGGGAATACCCCACAATCCTTCAGCGCTGGAGATGTCGTCTGGTTTACAGATGGCTCCAGGAAGGACAACCGTGCTGGAGCTGGAATATGTGGCGGCAATCCAAGAATTAAAAAGGCGATTCACCTTGGACAGCATGCCACAGTATTCCAGACTGAAATGTACGCTATCATAGATTGCGTACATGAGAATCTGAAAAGATGCCCAAAGGGGAAACATATTGTTATTTTATCAGATAGCCAGGCTGCTTTAAAAGCGCTAGGATCTGATGAAATAGAGTCAAAACTAACATTAGAATGTGCCCGAGCACTCAACCAGCTAGGACGGACAAACTCTGTCACCCTAGGCTGGGTGCCCGGACACTGCGGTATTGATGGAAATGAGGCTGCTGACGAGCTGGCACGAAGAGGGGCGGAAGAGGACGCCATAGGCCCCGAGCCTTATTGCGGCATCTCCCGCAACACCTCTAGACGTGTGCTAAAGGAATGGGCCGTGGACCAAAGCCGCAAGCTCTGGTCGGATACACCAGGACTGAGGCATGCGAAAGAACTTGTGACCGGCTTTTCAAACAGACATACCTCAGATGCCATCAATTCAAACCGCAACGACTTAAGGCTCTTAGTACGAGCCTTAACAGGACACTGCAAGTTAAACAAACACCTACACAGAATGGGGCTTGTAGACTCACCCACTTGCAGATTTTGCTGTGAAGCAGAGGAAACGCCCATACATCTCCTCTGCGAATGCGAAGTGCTCATTCACAGCAGGAGTCGCCATCTAGGTGGATACATAATAACACCTACTGACATCAGGGACCTCCCCTCCAAAAGCATAACACGGTTCATGAAGTCCGTGGGCCTAGGAAATGACCTTTAGGTCTAGGGTGACAGCTACAATAGATCTATCTAGGTCGCAGTAGCTATTGGGTCATTGACCAAGCCCTTATAACCAAATAATAATAATAATAGACCTGTGATTTCGCAGGCGCAGGAGTGCGATTTTTGAATCTCATACATTGAACTCAGCAGTTGAAATTGTCAAAATAACGATGGAGATATGCATCTTTCGACTGCTGATTTGACATTCAAAAATCATACTCCAGAAGTGCGATTTTTGAAAGTCAAATCAGCAGTAGAAAGATGCGTATCTCCATACATTTTCAACTGCTGAGTTCAGCGTATGAGATTCAAAAATCGCACTCCTGAACAAAATTTAAATAAAAACTTTTTTTTTTCTATCAGAACAAAAATTAAATAAAAACAAATTTTTGTCATTGGATTAGAAAGGGACAAAGTAACGTCGAAAACAACGACGGGAATTTCCGAAAGAAGAACGATCATTACCTGGTCGGTAATGACGTATTGTCATGTTTCACCGCTTGTTAGGCAGTGTGCCCTCCATCACCTATACAATCACACAAGCTTGGGTCACGACCAATTTTTAGTACGGAAGTCCCGACTCTTATAACGTAGTGAATTACATTCTCTTTGTTAAGTATGGTAGTTATATTACACACCCAGAAGCCGTAGCATGCTACAAGTGATACGGCTGTATCGCGTCTTTTATCTCGTTCGTTCGCGCGCAAATAGAAAGAGAGCGAAGGTGTGATAACGCTGTACCCATGCCGGAGTGCGATTTTTGTCCAAATTACTATGGAGATTTGGATCTTTCTACTGCTGATTTTTGAAATGCAAAAGTAATTTTGACATTTTGTACTGCTGAGTTAAACTTTTGACTTTCAAAAATCGCACTACATCAAGCCATCAAGCTATAATACGTGATTATATTCTCTTTGTATAATACGAAACCAACATAGCTGGCCGCGTGACGTTATACCACCATACATTACTCGGCCAGCTTATTTTGGTTTTATGTGGATTGATGTGTCGCCGTGTGTAACAATACCTATGCCCAAAAAGAGCGCTTGACATTTTCTCGTTTTGTCGTGCGTGTAGTACCTACATGAAATACCTATTTGTACGGCGTTTCAGCGTAAGCGAAAAATTCTTCGTCTATGAACCGGTGTGAAGATGGCAGCAATTACCCGACTAAATTTAAATATCATTAAATTAAGTGCGCTTAACTACTACTAAATGCACTGAACCACTATCCCCTGTATTGTTTAGGCCTTATACTACCCGTTTGTACCATCGACATCATCGAATTCGATTTTATAACTACCTTTTTCATCGACCAAAGTTAGCAGCTAAATTATCGGAAGTCGACACCGTTTAATTTTTTTTTGTACTACTATGGATTCTATAGATTCTTTATTGTACACAAAAACATAATTATGAAAAAAACTACAATAAGTTGTGATGATTATACTATACTATATTTATGATTTAGCCACAATGAGACCTACACTAGTTTATTGTCTAGTCTTTATACTACCTGAGGGTTTTGGTGGCAAGCCCAAAAAAAGTAAAAGTGAGAGCACCGCGTGGAATTGCATTGACAGCCGTAGTCGTAGCGCACTTCGGCTGCAGTGCTGTAATTACAGGACAAGGGACCCTTGCCCTCTTGCCCTGTGCTTTCGGGAAACGACTCCGGAAGCGGGATCCATTCCGGACTCGCGATCCGAATGCACTGGGCTAGTGGGCGAGGGTGCCCTTGCGGCTTCTTCACCACTCATCCCGTAACCGCCAACCAAGACTGGAATTTCCAGTCTTGGTCGGCAGAATCGATCTGTGTGGAGCTCTAGGCAGCGGACTTCCCCTACTGATATAAGCAAGACTAGATCTGTGTGTCGTCACACACAGCTTTGTTTTGCCTAGCCCAGATAGGCGTTGACCGGCGGTTAATGACCGCTGTGCCCACCTAACCAACTAACTGCGATGGCTCCCGTTCGATGCGTTAAATATTGCACTTAGTTAATGCAGTTGTTGCTTGCATTCGATTCTGATCTGAGGCCGTTTTAGTTTTGTTTTTTTAAATAATATATGGAGTACATGGAGATAATATTTAAATAATGTATGTGCATAATTACGAAAAAGGGAAATATTATCGGACACATTTTTTCATACTAATTCTACTCAATACTAGATGGCGGTTTTAGGTTATCAAGGTGTTTACAGCACTTAGTAACTTTACTCGATACTAGATGGCGCTGTTATCTCCTCACATTTGTTGACAGATGTCGCTACACGCCTCGTAAGTTTTAGTAATATTTTTACAGCATAGTAAAAAAAGTGAAAGTGGAGTGCAGTTAGCGAGAATGAACGCGACGACCGCGACCGTACGCGGTTGTTGACCGTCAAAACTATTAGGTGACGTAACAGCGGTAATACTGACTGTGACTGAGATCTTTTCCTTCCTTTCGTGGCGGAGATGGAAGGGAGATCGAAGGGAGATCGAACGACACCGAGTGCTATTTTTAAAACTCATTCGTCGAACTCAGCAGTTGAAAATGTACGGAGATACGCATCTTTCTACCGCTGAGCACAGCGAATGAGATTCAAAAATTGCATGGCAGAGAAAGTAACAGCATTTCAAAAATATGACATTCTTATGGCGACCCTCACGAAAAAGATAAAAAAAGAAAATGATTTCATATTTTTAATCAGCGACCCCTAAAACTCCCGGATACATCAGTCGGTTCATGGCGTTTAAAATCCATGGCATCCATTCCATCTTGGATTTCGCCATTTCGGATTTTTTTTTACCCCCAACCAAATCTGACCAGGAGTGCGATTTTTGAATCTCATCCGTTGAACTCAGCAGTTGAAAATATATGGTGATACGCATGTTTCTAATGCTGATTTGACTTTCAAAAATCGCACTCCTGGAGTATGATTTTTGAAAGTCAAATCAGCAGTATAAAGATGCACATCTCTATAGTAATTTTGACATTTTCAACTGCTGAGCTCAGGGAATGAGAATCAAAAATCGCACTCCTGGAGTGCGATTTTTGAAACTCATTCTTTGAACTCAGCAGTTATGAATGTATTTGAGATACGCATGTTTCTACTGCTGATTTGACTTTCAAAAATTACACTCCTGGAGTATGATTTTTAAAATTCAAATCAGCAGTAGAAAGATGCATATCTCCATAATTTTGTAAGTTAATAGTAAGTAAGTAATTTTGATATTTTCAATTGCTGAGTTCAGTGAATGAGTTTTAAAAATCGCACTCCAGGGTCCTCTATGACATTCGTTCGGGATCCATAACCCTATTTCACATAGTTTCACGGGCCGTTGCGCTGACATCATCCTTCAGGATCAGGAGTCGATCTTCGAATCTTCCGCTATCTACCTGAACCTCTCTCCAGTATATAATATCTTACGCATGCGTACCTGACTGCATTTCTAATGCAGTCGCTGTATGTAGTCGAAATAGACTATTGCTAACGCGCATATTTTTTCCGCAAACTAAAAAGTCGGCCTTCGTCTATCTGTAAAACCTAAAATGTAATGGTCATCCTACACAAAAGTGTTCACATATCGAAAGCGTGAGTGGATGTGTGTCAAGTGTAACGGGCATATGTGTGAGGTCGCCGGGTTACTCAGGCCTTTCTTGTACTGGAACTTCATTTACTTGACGCGCAAGGGTCAACCAATTTATCGAATTGCAGAGGTTTTTAGGACTCCAGTACCCAAAGGGTGCCGATGCCGACGGGATCCTATTACTACAGGGTGAAATTGATATCATTAGTATCCTTTTAAACTAAGATTCTATCCATCAAACTGAACAACTTTTACTATGGGAGCAAACCGATCAAATAAAAAATAATACTTAAATGTATCCAACAGCTGACTAAACTGAGCTGAGGTTTGCTGCCATAGTAAAAGTTGTTAAAGTTTGATGGTTAGACTCTTAGTTTAAAAGGATGCTAATGATATCAATTTCACACTGAATCATACGTTCAACTCAAACTCAAAATGATATCACATGGGTAGCTCTCTGACGTCATCTTTAACTGTACATAGGCCGGCTATGCGTAGGAGCGAAGCTCCGAAGCGTCCCCCCTGGAACCTGGTGGACCTGGTCTCCGGGGTCAGTCTGCCAGCCAAGCGAATGCCGAATATACCACAGCGTCGGGAAGTGTTCCGTTGTAGGTGGTTGAAATTTTCACAGTATGTATTTATCTGCTATATTTTATTATGGTGGATTTTCTAACAAATAATGATTAAAAAAAGCTAAAAATAAAGGAGGTATCCAATACTCTATAAACTCTATTTTAAAAACAGACAAAAAATCCAAAAATGGTGATTTGCATAGAGGTAAGCGTAACTCGTGTCAACGCCTCTTAACACGAGTTACGCCTACCTCTATGGGAATCAGGGACACCTAAAAACCATATCGTAACTTTTAAATATCTTCAATGTACAGACAGACACAACGTCCGTCTGTTACAGTTTTATAAATACAGAGATACAGACACCGTTATTTTTTATTACCAACAAAATTTGAAGGGTGGGATAATGAATCTAAATAATTTTTCCCATGGAACATAGGGCGAAAAACGAGAAAAAAAATTGTGAGGTGTGGTGTGCGTGAAAGTTGAGCTGTGCGGGATGCGTAGCGAAGCTGCGAAATGGACTAGTTGTGTTCGGAAGCTGAGCTGTGAGAGGATGATAGCTTAAAAAAAAGACTTAATATCGAGGAATTAATATCTAGGCCAAGAGAATGTAACTCACTATGTTATAAGAGTCGGGACTTCCATACTAAAAACTGGACGTGACCGATGACCCAGAATGTATGAAACTTGTTCAATCATTCAAAGAAATTTAATGGCGGCGGTGCACGTTTCATATAACGTTTTTTTGTTAGAGAGTTGCGCGAGCGTGATATCTAGGCTTCAAGTAAAGATTTTTTTTTTTGGTTGGCTTGAAGTAACTTTGACACGCGTACACCTCCACACGCATCCGTCGATTCGATAGCATAGCACTTCTCTAGCTCGCGTTGTGTATAAAACCCCGATCTGCAAGTCCTTTTCCACCGGAACTAGAGTGCGATTTTTGAATCTCATTCGCTGAGCTCAGCAGTTGAAAATGTCAAAATTACTATGGAGATATGCATCTTTCTACTGCTGGTTTGACTTTAAAAAATCATACTTCAGGAGTGCGATTTTTGAAAGTCAAATCAGCAGTAGAAAGATGCGTATCTCCATACATTTTTAACTGCTGAGTTCAACGTATGAGATTCAAAAATCACATTCCAGGTACCTAATCTGATGGTTTTTGTAGCAAGGATTCTAACCACCTTGCATTTTAGTATATAACTACTGGGTGTTAGGGCAAACTGTTGCACTAATATAGGAGGAGATTGTACCTATGGTAATGAACAACTTTTCCAAAAAAACCTAGACAAATTCGCAAAAAAACATTTTGACTTTTCATACAAACGTTCGATCAGCTGATTGAATTTAGTATGGAAAGTCTGAATTTTTTTTTGCGAATTTCACAATTTTGGGAAAGTTGTTCAGTATCATGGGAACAATTACCCCATAAAATAATATTAACCCTAACACCCTGTACATCTTAGTTATAATCGCAACTAAACTAGGCGTTGATTCATACAATCATACTACTATTAATAAGTGACATTAACCTACATTTATAAAGCTCACGTTCACACTGCGTATGCGCATCTGGTGCTAAGGACATGGTTTGTCACGCTATTCGATAGTACTTACTTACTTTTTTCAGTACAATATAATTTATGATCATCATGGTACATTTCGAAGTCTATGGTGGCTGTGTCTCTCAATTGTTACTTATCACATGCATATATCACAATGTGGCCGAAATAATTTAGCTAAATCTTCTTAAGGGGATGATCACGAGTGCGATTTTTGAATCTCATACGTTGAACTCAGCAGTTGAAAATGTATGGATATACGCATCTTTCTACTACTGATTTGACTTTTAAAAATCATATTCCTGGAGTATGATTTATGAAAGTGCTGATTTTTGATATTTTTTTCTGGAAACACCGCCTACCTTTCTTCTTTTCACCGTTTCCTCTACCCTAAGGTTGTCTGGAAGAAATCGCTTCTTAGCGATAAGACCGCCTTATTTTGTGCCTCTTGTATTTTATTTCTGTATTTTACTGTTTATGTTTTTGGTGTAAAATAAAGTATATTTGATTTGATTTGATTTGAAAGTCAAATCAGCAGCAGAAAGATGCATATCTCCATAGTAATTTTGACATTTTCAACTGCTGAGCTCAGAGAATGAGTTTCAAAAATCGCACTCCAGACCATCAAACTGATTCAGTTTGATTGACTTGTTCAGTTTAACTGAACAAGTTTATCTACAGGATCAACATCGAAATTGTAACGAACTAAGTATTTGTACAAACTGAGAAATTGTACCAACTGCCCGTAATTCAAAGAAATCAGTCGAGTTGGTTGGCAGGTTTGTATGGAACAGCTGTATTTTTCGGGATATCGACACGAAAGTTCAGCATTCAGTTTGATGTCTGATACCCTCTTAAAATAGTTTCAGTAAATTTTTAACCTACCTATTTGTTTCAGAGTAAAACAACTTAGAGTTTAGGTTCCAAGTGGTGATAGAGTAGCCGTTTAGTACAAAAACAGTGCAAAAGAACCTTTTATCCCTTATTTGCCTCGTACCTACTAAACCCACGTTAAGAAATTGATCCATTCTTATAGCTGGAGTGCGATTTTTGAATCTCATTCGCTGAGCTCAGCAGTTGAAAATGTCAAAATAACTATGGAGAAATTCAAATTCTACTGCTGATATGACTTACAAAAATCATAATTCAGGAGTGCGATTTTTGAAAGTCAAATCTGCAGTAGGAAGATGCGTATCTCCATAGTAATTTTGACATTTTCAACTGCTGAGCTCAGTGAATGAGTTTCAAAAATCGCACTCCTGGAACTATTATGGTACAAACAACATAGCAAACGCATTAATAACACATAAGACAAGTAAATAAACCATGTAATTCTATGGCACATATCCAATAGTGTCATGGCCTAAGTAATGAAATGAACACTATAAACTTATATTATTTATTATTATTAGACTGTAATGTTAACATTGGGATGATGATACCACTTAAATTAAATTATTCAATACATTTCTCATTAAACGTGCTGCGGCGTGCGCTGTAAAAAACGGGTGTAAAATTTAAAATGCGGTCGCATTTATGCATTTTTGGTTTTGACGTTTCGGGATGTTACAACTGGGCTGCGTTCCGAACCTACGCCCCAGGTGCACCCCGAGTGCAACTTTTCGCACTAACGCCGCGCCGTTCCGAGCCTCGTGAAAAACGTTCTATTGCAACTCGGTTGTCACAACTCAACCGTTCCGGACCTCTGACGGGTTGCAACTTTTAACCATCAAATTCGATGATTAAAAAACACTCTGACGGTTTGATTATCTGTGGTTACTTGACTTTTCGTTCGTTTTGAATAAAAGTTTATTTTTCGAATTACTTTTATTCACTTTTTGATTCGCTAATATGGAAGATGAGTTTTTTTTATTGTATTTGAGAATGATGGAAGCCACAGATCACAAAAGCGAAAAACAAAATAGAGTGATATGTGACCAGACAACAAGGTATTTATTTTAGCAGAATTTACTAGAAAATTAGTTGTAATCAATGAATTGTTATAAATTTAAAGCTTCGGTGGCGCATCGCGGAGAGGTATGGACACCCAATTATGGGGGTCCGGGTTCAAATCCGCACGGACAACACGCTTACCAATGAGTTTTTATACCTTATGTACGTAATACCGACTGCTCTCAAATGGTGAAGGAAAACATCGTGAGGAAACCTGCATACGCTGTAGATGAAATTCTGATGCGTGGACTAATGGCCATACTCCCTCCCTGAGGGTAGGCCTGTGCATATACTTTGCCTGTGCTCTGCAGTGGGACGTTTATAGGCTGATGATGATGACATACATAAACTCACGTCTTTTCCCAGAGAGGTAGGCAGAGACTATGGATCTCCACTTTAGGCGGTTCTGACACACCTCTCTTGCTTCCTCTAGGTCCATGCATCTTGACATACATTCTCGTTGATTTCGGCTGCTTTTAACCTAGCATTTTTTAAGTCCCTGATCTGGTCTAGGTACGTCCTTTTAGGTCTGACTCTACCAATGTTTCCTTCCACACACGCCTTTATTATACCTATCTGTTTCGTAAGACGACCATCATTCATCATTTCGATATAATGTCCAAACGTAATAAATGTAATAAAATATAATTCTGGTAATAACTACCATCGACTTATAAACTGCAAAAATAAAATAGTTGTCACATAAACAACTAAGTCGAGGCTTTTCTCCGTGATCTTTCTTCTGGCCCAGTCGGGTAAAACGAGGTCTTCTTAGCTTACCTTACATTAAATTGATCCGGTAAATGAAAAAGGGTAAAAAGGACAGAATGCAAATAAAATGCCAGGTATGTAGGTGTCCATAATATACCTATAGAATTCTGTACATTATGTCGGTACGGTCAGCACATACGGATCTCGAACGCAACGCGTGCCGCGCCCCGTGTGTCGACACACATTCGTAGTATTGAGTAGGGATAGCAAAACAAATTGGCTGATATTTCAATAAAATAACTCTCATTGATATAGATAGGCGAATAAAGGTACAAGTTGGTAGCCGACCGCACGCAGCACGCCAGCAGCGGCGTGTCGCGACGAAACTACTGGATTGTATGTATTTCTATGAAATAGCTTGCGTAGCTAGCGACACTGCTGTGCGGTCGAGCTTCACTGTCGCTCGTGATCAACGGCACTCACTCAACAACAACAACTAACTGGTGATCAACGGCAACGGCATTCATCCTAAATCTTTAAAAGTTGAAATTGTACCAGGCTACTAAGATCACTGATGCTATACAGTTTGTTTATTATGGAATAAATAAATAAAAATATACATTAAAATGGTTGTAACAAGGATTCTAACTACCCCAAACCAAAGGGGAGCACGGTAGGACCCAAAAAATACACTGAGAGAAATTATTACCCCAAAATATACCCTAATTTGGCAACACTGTCTGCGCTGCATAGCTGCGGTCTGCTGCTGCTGCGTGCAGCCGGGTTCTAATGAGCGTTTTTCTTTTGGTTTTCCAGGGGATCGATAGATGGCTCTACGGTCTGTGCGAATACAGGTCAAAATTTCAAAAAGAGTTTCTTTAAAATGATAAAGAGGGAAAAGATGATCAAAAAGAGGCCAACGCATCTTTTGATGGAATATTTCATTATTTGCGAATGATTTGAAATCGAAAATTTGAAACTATGTACTTCTGACATGGTCGTATGGGCTCGATCCCTTGGCCTTAAAAAAAATTGCAGGCACAGTCTTGACATGATTATGACTGAATCTCACGAACGTCTCTATGGAGCAATAAATTCGCGCGCTTTGAAAATTTGTCAACTGGGCTGTGTTCAGAACCTACGCCCCAGGTGCACCCCGAGTGCAACTTTTCGCACTTACGCCGTTCCGAGCCTCGGTGAAAAACGATCTATTGCAACTCGGTTGTCACAACTCAACCGTTCCGAACCTCTGAGGGGTTGCAACTTTTAACCATCAAATTCGATGGTTAAAAAACACTCTGACGTTTTAATTATCTGTGGTTACTTGAATTTTCGCTCGTTTTGAATAAAAGTTTGTTTTTCAAATTATTTTTATTTATTTTTTGATTTGCTAACACGGAAAATTAGTTTTTTTATTGTTTTTAGAAATGATGGAAGCCCTGGAAGCCCATATTACTTTAAATATCAAAATTTAAGGTTATAAAACTACCGTGATATTTTGACGCGGTCGTTCCGTACCTTAGAGCGAGTTGAAAAACAACCGCACCTAAAGGTCGTGAACGCACCCCTGCGCAGGTACATCGGTGAGACTTATAAACCCGGTACTACTGTAATCTTCCTTATTTCGGCAGATCCTTTCTTTGTCCGCGCGGGCTGTAATTGTTTTTCTATCGCTGGTTCTATTGCTAAATAAACTAGCCTAAGATTGATCTAGTCGATAAAAGCGACATGTGAACCGGTAGGTAAGACATTACCTCTTAATAAATCCCCTCTCCGAACTTCTACATTCAATACATTAAGACGAAAGTGGCTTGTTTCGCGGGACTTCGTATGCAAGGTGAGTAAAGAGCTTAACTTTAACTGTATATGCAACCTTGTATGCAGTGTTGTATAACATGTAGATGTCGCTGGAAATGGAAATAGTTCGGTATATCTTAAAAAGTCTAATTCAATACTGAGGTTCAGTGGCGATAAATATCGCGGTTTTACTAATAGCCGTTTTCCAGCTAAGTATTAATGTTATTTAGGTACCTATTTATACTCTATTATGTGAATTAATATGCCGGTTAATGGTTTTATATTATGGGTTTTGCAATTATATCACACTATTCACTCGCACTACAAAAACAGTAGGTACTGTAAGGAGGTTGTATAGCTTGCTGGCTGGTTTTTATTTGAATTAAATTATGAACATCGTGGAATCCCGTTGCGGAATCCAATTATTATGGGGGGTCAGATATATGAAGATCGGTCTCAGGGCCAAAAAAGCAAAATAATACAGAATAAATAATTAAAACAGTCAGTAAAGCATTATTTTAATTACCACCTGAATTACGCCTCCACAGTACCTACTAGATTCTTTTTTGCTCCGATCGGTTTATTCCCATAGTAAAAGTTGTTCAATTTGATGGGTAGACTCTTTTAAAAGGATGCTAATGATCAATTTAACACTTCATATGAATATTACTTGTTTGTAACCGTAATGTAAAGCCGGATTAAATAAAATTAGTAGATAAGTAATCATCCATCTTCTTTCCCCCATCCCCATCCTCCTTAATCTCCTTCCTTTAACAAATCATAAATTTATTCAGCCATTTCCCAATATACTGAATAGTGAATAGCATAGTTTTACTGCAACATGGCAGAAGGCCAGTGACCTCTCCACTTGCCTTGGAAGACCCCATAGAATATAAGAGAAAACATTATAATATGTATACTTAACTTACCTGTTACCTAATAAGGTACTATTTTTTTAAAGTCGTGACGAATGAGACATTGAGATCAGCGATTTTGTGGTACCTCGTGGATCCATGACCTTAGTGGTGTTATGTTATGGTTATGACATGATACTCTATCTACAGGGTGACATTGATATCATTAGCATCCTTTTAAACTAAGAGTCTACCCATCAAACTGAACAACTTTCACCATGGGAGCAAACAGATCGGAGCAAAAAAATAATCAGCTGTTGCATACATTTGAGTCGAGTAGGCATTGCAGTTTAGTATGGAACAGCTGATTATTTTTTTGCTCCGATCGGCTCGCTCCCGTGGTAAAAGTTGTTCAGTTTGATGGGTAGACTCTTAGTTTAAAAGGATGCTAATGATATCAATTTCACTCTGTGTTGGTAACTAATATTAGCATGATTTTATATACCATGGAATCGGTGTTGTTTTGAAGCCGGAACTTGGTGCTTCAGATCGTCAAACCGTTTTGATTTGAAAATCGATGAAACGAAAAAGCTACACTAAATAGTTTCTGAAGGTTTCCTTTCTAACGCATGTGAACTGCAGACAATTTCAAAGTTGGTACCACAGTAAAAGTTGTTCAGTTTGATGATCTGAAGCACCCTGTCCCGGGTTCAAAACGGTGAATAGGTACAACTTGTAAAAGAGCAAAATCAGAGTAGGTTTGCAGTTTTGTGTGTAATAGCAATTTTTTTATCGCGATTTCAATTTTAGTCCTATACTTTAAGTTGTTTAATTTGATGGTCTGATAATCCTCCTAAAAAAACCGTCAGCATATTAAGAAGGACCCTTTTAAGGGCCTTAAAATTTTGTTCTCATAATAAATAAAGGCATAAGCGCAAGCGCACCTCATGTACAGGGTGTTGTAACAAACGGTGGGTGACTTACACACGTGCGTTTCGACATATCTACTGCATGTCAGAGTCAGACGTTTGTCGCCTGAACTTCTAGTGAGGGACCGATATATCGGTAGAGGTGGAAATGTAAGTTATAGCATGTAGATCCTACTGCAGGGCAAAGGCCTCCCCCAAGGATCGCCATAACGACCGGTACTGCACTGCCCTCATCCAACGGGTTCCCGCCGCCTTCACCAGGTTGACGGTCCACGCTGCGCTTTCCGGTACGCGGTCGCCACTCAAGAACTCTTCGGTCCCGTCGGTTCTGCGAGCAATGTGCCCCGCCCACTGTTAGTTTAGTTTAGCAATTCTTTGGACCATGTCAGCTACCTTGGTTCTTCTGCGTATCTCTTCATTTCTGATTCGATCTCGCAGGGAAACTCCGAGCATAGCCCTCTCCATAGGTACTCGTTAAAATTTCTGACCACACCACGGCTAAGACGTGGTGCTACTGGTGCTAAATATTTCGAGCTTGCTTCGCTCCACCCCTAGCTATTATTTAGCTTAATTTACACATGTTTTTTTGCATAAAAAGCTCTGGCTCCAACTGATTTGTATTGAGGAGAAAAGTCGAGCTCGCTTCGCTCGCTCTAAGTTTATATTTTTGCATGAATAAACTTAAAGATGTCTAACCAGAACCCGAATAGTTGTACGGGTAAAAATTTCATGTAAAAGATGGGGCGGCAAAATTGGTATGTGCCCCGGGCGGCAGAAACCCATTCTAAGCCACTGTTAAGATGACAATAAATTAGAAATCGTACCATGTGCTATCCGGCTGTAAATAGCAATAGCACCAACCTAGATGAGTGTCGTTGACAATTCGTCTCCACCAATCCGTTCATCTCATACTTTTTGTGAGAGGAGGCATGAGGCCATGTAGTGGGATGTATAATTGTTAGAGGCTGATGATAATGAAACCAATATAACCAAATATGGTTTAAACATTAATTGGACATTGTTTAATCAAATTAAACGTTTATTATCCTTTTTCGCGAGCAAGGCTCGAACTATTTTAATTTCTTTTATAAATGTTTGGCTATTAAACTTTTTATCGACAACTATCTATAATGCATGGGCGTAGCACTAGTAATCAGATTGGAGTATATCTGGGCGCGGTTGTTTGCCTTGCACACATGCCTCGTCACATGTACTTTTTGTAGAGTTAGCAAAAAAATAACTTATTATACAGACCAATCAAACTGAACAACTTTCCCTAAATTAAATCAATGTAAAAAATATACTCTTATGAGTATAAATAATTTATTTCTCAACAGATTGTTACATACAAATAGACACAGATACACAGAAAATACAGGCATTATACAAACTGTAAAATTAAATGTGTTACGTTCATGATTATGTTCATTATAATATGAAACGGATTTCTTCTGGCCATCAAATTGGAGCCCGATTTTTTATGGAGCAACCAATAAAATAATATTTAAATACTACTCTAATATAAGCTAGGAGGTTTTTTCTTTTTTTGATTGCTAACGCTACAGAATTCCAAACCAATCTAATTTAAAGGCAATGCACCAGAATCAGGAGCCGATTTGCAAATGTGATACTGTGATTTATAGTTTGAAACAAACATATTTTAGTATTATAGGCTGTGAATTCGTAACAGTGTAGGTAATGTCTTCTTAAATACAGGGTGTAAGTGATAGCCTAGCAAATACTGAAAAGCTGAACTCAGACCATTAAACTGAACAACTTTCACTATGGAGCCTCAGGAGACACGAAAAAAAAAATCAGCGGTATACATTTGAGTCGGGTAGGTGTAGCAGTTTTGTATGGGAAAGCAAATTTTTTTTCGCGTCTCCCGAGGTATGCTCCATAGTGAAAGTTGTTGGTTTGATGGTCTGAGTTCACCGTTTCAGTATTTGCTAGGCTGTCACTTACACCCTGTAAAGTATACCTACAGACTAATTTTTAGTTAGTGCGGAATCATGCCATTGCAAACGGGAGACAGCTCTAAGAATAACATGGCACTCAGCACCTGAGGCAGAACTGATGAACCATTGGAGTAATGGCTTCTGGTATGGGTACCATAATTTAGGCAGACGACCGTACTATCCGTAGGTATAGTATAGACCCCTCTGCTGGATGTGGCGATGATCTGCGCAAGGTGACTGGAAGGGACTGGATGCAAAAAGCACAATACCAGCCACAGTGCTGTTTATTGGTAGAAGCCTTAACTATCTGGTAGGTATGAGGAACGAAAATGATAAAGATAATATATGTTGTTCTATATAGTATATCTACCTAGGCAATTGTTTACACTCCAAAGACTACAACGAAAGTATTAGTCTGGGAGAGTTTGCAACTGTCTTTCAAACAGAGACGTATGCTATCTATATTTATACTTAACCATAAGATCTACATTGTGTCCACCTATGTTTACGAATAAATAGAATTTCATTTTTTTCATTTCATTTCATTTCATTTCATAGCCTGTGCGTAGAAGAATATATATAGGAAGGTAGCCAACAAGACTATATATATACTTAGTGACAGCCAAGCAGCTCTCAAATTTCAAGAATTTGAGAGCTGCTTGGAACTCCTATTATGTAAGTTCCAAGATGGTTTTAAATGGAGTGAAGACCCTTAACAAGCTTGGTCTTCACAATACCTTAAGATTAGTTTGGGTCCCGGGACATACCGGTGTCCAGGGCAATGAGAATGCTGATGAGCTGGCGAGAGCTGGGTCAGAACGGAAGATGGTTGGCCCAGAACCAAGTGTGGGAATCCCGGCATGCAGCCTAAGAATGGCCATTAGGGATTGGGCTGATAAAACCCACAGGTTGGAGTGGTCTAGCCTTGCAGGTCAACAACACTCTAAGAAATTTATCAGCAATGTTACACCTCGTGTCTCAAAGTTCATACTGAATAACAGCAGGAGCAAGGCTCGTGTCATAGTCGGAGCCCTCACTGGGCACTACGCCACAGGAACGATGATGCACAAAATGAAACTCACCCTGGACCCCAGCTGCCGAGCATGCGGAGAGGATGAGGAGACTATGGAGCATGTTCTTTGTGACTGTGATGTCTTGGCATGTGCCAAAACCGGGAGATCTTAGGTTTCTTCCCCTCAATGGTATTGCCTCCTTCATTGACCATGTATTTGAAGGGTGAAGAAAACAAAAAGTATCGGGGCTAACACAAAAGATCCCACTAGGTCGAAGTGTTGCTGGATTTCCAGCCCCCACAACAAGATAAGATAATAGACTAAGAGATAAGTGTACTTTTTGCAACCATCAGCAGCAAGGCTGATTCAGTGTTTATGGGGTGTAGAGCATATCTGTGATGGGGATGGACCAGGTCTGCCTGCATAAGTCCAGTCGGTTAAGGAGTTACTGATGTTTAGGACCCTAGGACGACGTCCTTACGAGAGAATGCAGTTATATTCCTGCGCTGACTGCTTTCTCCTAAAGCAGTCGCTGTAGCAAAACAAATCTAAATTGGCTCTAAGAATTCTTACATCTATTCTATCTATCTATAACGTTAAGGCTGGGCCACACAGAGTGCAGCTGCAGAACGGTTGCAGACCGGCTGCAGGCCGGCAGTAGTTGTAAACTATGGAATTATATGCGAGGTGTCACACTGCGGCTACCATGCCCCAGCCGCGCCGCGCCGGACTGCATTCAGTGTGACACCTCGCATATAATTCCATAGTTTACAACTCCTGCCGGCCTGCAGCCGGTCTGCAACCGTTCTGTACCTGCACTCTGGGTGGCCCAGCGTTTATCCTCTTTCCAAGTGGGATAGGCAGAGACCAGAGCACACCATCTACTACGATCCTTACATACCTCTTTCGCCTCCATACATCTCAAGAAAGAATTTTGACTTAGCTCTAGTTTATTTAAATAAACCTGATTTCTCTATGTCGTAGTTTCAAAACGACTCCCTTCCCCGACCGTCAGCGTTGCCGGCAAAGTACCTACCTATATATTTGCAGGTAAGGGTTAGGCTAGGTCAGGTTTTTAAGCCTATAAAAGTAGCCACTCTTGAGTCATAACAAAAATAAATATCATTTAAAAAGACACATCATGTTAATCTTTCTGGGGAAAGTGGATTCGTAATCTACAAGGAGGTACAGTGAACAACATAATCACATAATCCAATAAGTTGGCTTCTTCCTGGTGACCGCGTGCAGTGACACGAACAGTTCTTATGCAGTTAGGGTTGCCAGGTCTGAACATGATTATAAACTGAGGTCAACTCGCACTACAATACGCAATATTTGACGAATGCCAGCTATAAGAATAAAAAAAATTATAGTAGTTTTTTTGAACAAAATTTTTTCTTAGCGGATTTTTCACTTAACTAACTTTGGAAGCCGATTCCAGCGAAAAATAGCACATTTATTGTTATTAACTGAAACCAAAAATTTCGACGCTCGACCCTTTTTTCTCGTATAGGACTTTACAGCCATGAGAAAAAGTGCTTCTCCAAAAACACTGCTTAAATCATCTGCAACAGATGTAAAGATTTTTTTTCAATTTCAATTTCAATTATTTATTGCCATAAATTACATGTAGTCAGTATAAATATACAGAATAGGTACAAGGATGGTAACAGTACAGAATGTACAGTGAATTTTACCCTAGGGTGTAGCACACTAGCAATTAAGTACAATATACTTTAATGAATAATTTATATACAACATGAAATTACCTAATTAATTAATTTGATTTTTGTGAAAAAATGATGATGATGTTTCTAATTATTTTACGTACATGGAACAGGTTCCCAGACGATCATTTTGCAATAATAAAATTTAAAAAATATTTGTTGTGAAAAAAGTTATGACAGTTTTAAGCCGCTTCGGTAGAAAATTCTCTTAAAAAATTCATAACTTCTCATCATCTTATTTAAGAGCTTAGTTGCTTAGCTTGTCGGTGGAGGAGTATTCGCCAATCCTGTTATCCAATCATAAATTCTAAGCTCCAAAAAATCGCGGAACACACATGGGGTATTTTCGGATACACCTAGGGGTGAGGAATCTAAAAAAAATGTTTGGACGTCTCCATTTGGACCACCCTGTAGGATGTAAGGGAATTTAGCCTTCCGCAAACTGAAACGGTGAACTCAGACCATCAAACTGAATAACTTTCACTATGGAGCCTACATCGTGAAAATAAATCTCCTGTTTCATGAATACAAAACTTGCCCGACTCAAATGTATGGCACAGCTGATTTTTTTCGCGTTTCCTGAGGTAGGCTTCATAGTGAAAGTTCTTCAATTTGTACATTATAACACTGCAGGCAGAGTTTCTTAACCTGAGGTCCTTGCCTGTCATATATGCCGGGGTCCATAGCTAGATGATTCATTCTTGATTCCTGTGAGAAGAAAAGAACAAACAATATTGTTCCTATAGTGAAAGTTGTTTAGTTTTGATGGTCTGATGCACCCCTTTAAGTAGGTAAGTATGTGAAGTGTAATTTCTGAATGTCACACTTTCAAAATCATGATCGAATGATGCATAATTTCCATAGTAGCTTTGACAGTCGCGCTGCTTTACTGGTTTACAGGAATTGCATTGGTGGGTCTACGCAAGAAAAAAAAATTCTGAGTATGCGTATATCATTAATTAAAATAAAGAAGTTAAATACATTACCCTTGTATTTACTATAGTTAATAATCTATCGGTAGTATATAATCTACATCTATCTACATCTACACTAATATTATAAAGATGAAAGATTTGTACCTATTTTTGTATGTTTGTAATGAATAGGCTCAAAAAGTACTGGGCCGATTTAAAAAATTCTTTCACCAATAGAATGCTACATTCTTCCAATTTGACATAGGCTACATTTCATTTTGAAAAAAATTAGGGATCCTTGGTAAAATTTGAACAATGTAACCGAAGGTGTAGAAAAATGAGTCTTAAAATGTCTTTCGTCGAATGCGCTGCCGAAACTATTAGCGATAGAACAAAATAATGTATAACAATATTGAAGAACATCATAATGTCTACAAAAAACTCCGCGGTAGCATATGTCCAACTATTGTAGTTATGTCACTACAACAACTTTTTTCATTTTAAACATTAATGAAAATGCTAACCAAATTCAAACCATGCTATTTATGTGTTTATATTAATCCTTATCCAAATAAATTATTTTATGGTCAAGACCATTTAACTACCTATAAAATTAATATATTTGTGAAAAAAAGTGTTTTATATCCAAATTTCCAAAAATAAATAATTGTCTACCCCGTGCGAAGCCGGGACGGGCTGCTAGTTAAGCATAAAGTCAGAACGCATTTTGTCTGCTCACATCACGTTCGCCAATTTGCCAATTTTGATTGGCATTCAATATATCATAATCTATTATGAGAGCAACATTTAAAAGTCAATGTTTATAGCTGTCAATAATAGTAATAATTCTACTTGTACATTATTGATAATAATTAATGAGATGGTTTACATGGAGGCACGCGGGCGGCGATGTTATTAATTAACAGTAATACCTAGGGCCTATGTCGAAAAATAATTGAAGCGAAATGTGCGTGTGATAGTTTATATTGAGTATATAATAAAGGTAATATATATAAAGAGATGGGGCGGCGCGCGCTGAAACGACGCAAGCGTAAAACAAACTTTAAACGTTTTTCTGCCTGCACTAAATTATGAATGAACAAATAGCAGGTACATTTTAAAGATTGTAACGCCATTGCCACCGGTTTTTTTTTAATGACCACTTCTCATTATTCTACAGGGTGTAAGTGACAGCCTAGCAAATACTGAAACTGTGAACTCAGACCATCAAACTGAACAACTTTCACTATGGAGCCTACCTCAGGAAACGCGACAAAAAAATCAGCTGTCCCATACAAAACTGCTGTACCTGCCCGACTCAAATATATGGGACAGCTGATTTTTTTTCGCGTTTCCTATTGTAGGCTCCATAGTGAAAGTTGTTCAGTTTGATGGTCTGAGTTCACAGTTTCAGTATTTGCTAGGCTGTCACTTACACCCTGTATAATTAACTATCCTATTGAAAATTCTTTGTGAGTACACTTAATTAGTAATTTATTTTGCAGTTATAATCACCACTTCACAGTGGCTTTCTACAACTACAAATAAAATAAAACTAAAAATATATATTAAAAGGTTTGGCAAAGGCATTAGGAAATTATGAATTGGTAGTTACATCAAAGATTTTACTAAGCATTGATTAACAAATGTCTGAAGATGGTCGAAAAAATTTCATGTTTCGTTTGGAAGTCAGTCAAAGCTCTGCCCATGTAAACTAACCTTAAGCTCCGTGCACATAAGAATAACACATGCTACATGCTACAACTTAAAGCGACAACGTACCGCAAGTGTGTCAAGGTCTTCTACTGATTTTTGAAATAAGAATTTATCTTTCGATTGGCCGTATGCATTCGCGAAGTGCGTGCGATCATGTCGAATTAAACGGTGTAAACTGGTTCGTATTAAACTGTACGGTATTTTGAGCAAAGTTTAGTTTGATAAGGTTGTAAGAGTAGGATTCATATGTGAATATAAATCAATAAGATATGAGCTTTATAATTACAGCCGCTAGCTTTTAGGGTTCCGTTTTGTAAACTCACAGATAACGTCATCGCCATTATCATGGTCCTGTACAAAGAGTAATATAAGTATATTAGAAAAGAGAACCCACTCGTGGCAACATTATGCATCCACATTATGTCAAATTGAAGGCTAGCTAGCGCCGTCTATGTTTCACCAACAATAATTCAACCTATACTATACATATCTACTTATATCTACTCATACCGATGGGTATTATTGTGTTGAATGCTAGATTTCGTTCAATCCCGCACCGATTGAGTGAAATTCCAGTATCCTTACTATTCCTGTAATCTAAACATTGGTAAGAGACCAACAGAAACTCCAGAACATCACTAAATCGGCACGAAATTGAACGAAAACTACAAACAACCCGCACATTACGCAATATAGGTAGCCATTTTGTGAATGTGTCAATTAGACATTGACATAGACAAAAAAACCTTTTTTTTTATAGTTCTGCGAAGTAGGTAATAGATGGCAGCACATTCTATGGAAACTGAATCGGAAAAAGCCACCAAAAGGCGACTGTCCTCCGCCTGGTCCTGTTTCCTTCATCAGATACATTAGGGCTCAATGTCATCATGACAATAACTAAATAAATTTTGTACACACATGGACAGAAGCCGGTAAAATAACCTAACACCTTAAAATTCTAGGCGTATGTATATTGAATCCACTGTCCAATGATAGCTACCTGTCACACTGATGGTCAGAATTTGTGCACTGCCTCTGAAACGAGCATATATTTTCTGGTATGAGTATTTATTGTATCTCTGACTACACATTCAGGGAATATAATCGAAAACATACCTAATCGGTGTTTTGTAGAAAGGGCAAATCCGCCCTGGATTCGGTACGTAAAAAATTCACAGATTTCGTGCCTCACACGACTATCGAGCACATTGGAAATGAATCTACGGAATTCGAAAAAATATTGTTTCAAAAAGGTTAGGCTACAAGACAAACCATTAACCCGGTCGTCTTTGTTTTGGCTCAAATTGTAGCTGATTAAATTGTCCAAACGAGCTTTTCTCAAATTTTTGATATCATTCTTCGTTTCCAAAATATCGAGCGCCAAAATAAATTTTTTTTTTTAACTATTTCTGCCATAACTTTTCTCGTGTTTGATTTTCTCGAATAATTCTTTTTGCAACTTACAGCTCTCGTAAATACGCGTCGTTTTCGCCTTTTGAATTTATCATATCTTCACAACTCTCCGAGATGTAAGGAGTTCGCTTTGTCGCGAAATTGGGGCCTATACTGGAGCGAACGATAAGACATTTCCGATGTCAAAATTACATATTCAATTCGACCTATTCACAAAACGCAGGTGCGCTATGTTTGCTTACACTAGTTGTTTGCTCATTTCTCACGACTCACGACTGACATTAAAAAACTGTACGTTATAATCCAAAATATATTCTATCTGTGTGCCTAATTTCATCTGCATTCGTTCAGCCGTTCATGTGTGATTGAGTCGCAAACATCTAAACATCCAAACATATCGTCATAAACTTGCACATTTAGGTATTTGCATTTGATATAAGTAGGGAATAAGAGCGCTTACAGACGAGCGACACTTTGCGGTCGCCGTGTGTCGCGCAGGGTCACGCGACCGTAAATTCTATGAGCGCGACCCAGTGTTGCCAGCCGAATCTTGTCAAAAGTAACCGGAAATAGATGAAAAGGGAACCTTTTAGTGTGAAAAGTAACCTTTCATATTTTTTTCCAGTAATAAGGTAAGCTATTAAAAGTTGATAGACAGATGTTGATTGTATTAACTCACAGAAATAAAACAATTTCGTAGTGTTTTCCATTTTAAGTTGCATTTTTCATGCGATTGATTGATCGAGCGAATAAGTGAAAAAAATAAAGTGTAATTTGTGATTTGGTCTCAGATTTGGTATACAATAGTGCGAGAGAGAAAAACGTGTTTTAGGAGTTGCACTCACTACGTTACGAATGTTTTGTGTTATAAAACATTGCAAAAAATTCATATTTTCCGTTCAAAAGCGTTCATGTTCCGTTTCATGGGAAAATCCGAATTTTTAAAATTGATTATAAAAATTCCGAAAAATTACCTAAAAGTAACCTTTTGAATCGTGTGACCTAAAAGTAACCTGACGGAGCTAAAAATCACCTAAAAGGGTACAAAATTAACCTTCTGGCAACACAGGCGCGACCCTCCTCTGCGACCCACAGCGATAGCAAAGTGTCGCTCGTCTGTAAGAGCCCTTAGTAGATAGTAGGAATGATTACAGAAGCATATTTATTTTCAGCTACAGAACCCGACAGTTTGTTAGCGAAACTGACTTGACCAGTACAAATATGTCGACAGGGTTAACAACTTGACCGGCTGGATATTTTTTTTAATTGCGCTCGTATCCGGACCTTGGTATTTATTTTTTTTATTAAAAGGAAAAAGGAAGTTACGTAATTTCATCTATGGTTGTATATTTTTGGTAATCGATTTGTTTAAAATCGGGTAATTTGATTGAGACAATTATGTTATATTTCAGTAGGACTATCTTGAGATGTAAACAATACTTATTTACACATAACCTCACGACTACAATACGTTTCAGGGTCAGAAATATTGCTAAAACTATTGAATGTTTTAGAATGATATGACGTGCCAAGACGTGACTCATAAATCTCATAATATTAATTCAAAGAAAATAAACATACCTAAATTGGCGATTCTTGGGGGAAGCCTATGTCCAGCGGTGGACGTCTATCGGCTAATGATGAACACAAAATTCATACATACATTGGGTTGTGCTCTGTATTTCCATTCTTACTTTAAACACTTATGCTGTTCAGTTTCTGGCCGCATCTTTTCTATGATCCGATAGTAGAACCATCTTCTTATCGTATGGTCAGAGCCCTGGTGTCAGAGTTTTTTCAGTCCGCCTTACGGCCTCTGACATGGTTTTTATGTAACGACTACTACCACCAGAGATAGTAGCCGGAACCAACGGCTTAACGTGCCATCCGAAGCACGGAATCTTTTTTTTCTTTTTCTTTTAGTAGAACCATGAAAAATGGTATGATTTTTAAGAGGAGTTCATCAAACTGAACTATTTGATCTGTATCTATGGAACTGTTTGATGATCTTATCATCCCCGTAAAAAATAAGAAACAGCCTATAAATATAATGCAGTGCTTATACAGGGTGTAAGGGGCAGCCCTCCGCTAACTGAAACGGTGAACTCAGACCATCAAACTGAACAACTTTCATTATAGAGCCTAACTCAGGAAATCAAGAAAAAAATCTGTTGTCCCAAACATTTGAATCGGGTAGGTAAGTACGGCATTTTTGTATGGGACATATGATTTTTTTCTTGTAAAGATAATTTAATTAAAAAGATCAAGATTAATTTTTAAAACAAGACGCATTGGAATACAGTATGGCTGTTGTTTATGTTTACATAATTATTTAGGTTGAGTTTTTATGCTTAACATTAGTTTATTAGACGCGGATGTCATAAAATAAATTTGTTCAATTTTGAATGTAAAAAAGTAATTATTCACTGTATTTGTTAAGTAAAATAATTTTAAGATTTATTATTTGTTTAAAATACTTTAATTCGGAAGCTATGATTCCTTTGCAGCTTAAGGTGGTTGCAGAGGGGTCGATTTTTTACAAAATTTGACGCACAATACGCGTAGACGATATTAATATAAGTAACTTTGTATATATGGAAAAATAGTTTAGAAAATCTAGATGCCGCGTCACAAATAACATTTGCAATTTATAAAATAATTACGAAGATATAAAGCTTTGAAATTTTTCAGACAAAATTTTAAAAGCTTTATATCTTGGATAAGTTATATGTCAAGATTGACAGTCGAAGCTACAAACGCGAAGAAAAAAATTGTAACCAGTATTGGCCTCTAAACCCTATCCATATACACGCACACATACATAATTTGTCAGGCGCCTCACGCACAGCAACCTAAGAAAGTTGGCCCCTTTTGTTTTTTGCGGTAGAAGCATGAGGCTCTTTCTAGACATATACTTTTTCTAAGAGTTATATACTGGTTTTGTAACCAAACAAACCCTGTAGGTAGTCGAAACCCACAATGCGCATATCGAAACTAATGAGCATTAATATCAAAGTAGGTATATACTTACATATTATGTAACCACTAACTGCCCCCATATATTAAAATTGACATATATGTAACCATATGTATTTAGTTCACACAAACGTGTTTACATTAGCATACAATGGACACTTTTGAGGTTATGTTAGAATAGAACCATATAGTTTGAACAAACTTTTTGTTTGGTTACGTAAGTTAAAAATATTAACTACGTCTTGTTGTAGGAAGTCGTTTGTAATTAACTAGTTTTTGCGTGGAAATATGAATGATGTTTACTTTAGTTGTTTTTTGGATTTGTAAACCAAAACATTAATTAATCAAGTTTTTTGCGTGATTAAAACGATCATCAGAGAGCTGTGCTAACCGGTCTTTGGATTGGTGACCATTTTATAGGGTATTTTATCTCAAGCTTCTACGTGCTTTGGAGGGCACGTTAAAGTTCAACTTAATATAGGTACTGGCGGTTTTTTATGGAGATGACAAGATCATCAAACTGAAAGTGGGCGGGGGCGTATTGCTCGCAGATATGACGACCTGGAAGGCGGCGGGAACCCGTTGGATGAGGGCAGCGCAGGACCAGCCGTTGTGGCGATCCTTGGGGAAGGCCTAAGTCCAGCAGTGGACCAATGACATTAGTAAACAAGAATGGACCGGCCTTATGCGAACATTTCAAACCAGAAAAATGAGGCAAAACAATTGACAGTTTTACTTCAAATATGTACTGAGATGACAGACCAAGTGCGCTAGTTTGTATTGAAGTGTGCTAGTTGTTGCGTGCTTCAACTTAAAGCGCTTTGGGCCTATCCATTAATTTTACTTTGATCTAAGCAGTGAACGTCCATCGGCTGAGATGACGATGATGATAGGTTTGCACCTTTGTATGGAACAGCTGACAAGTTTATAAGTTCTCGACTACCGCTATTGCCCTCGAAATAAACCATCCATGGTCGAAAATAAACAAAACAGTCGACTTGACCGGTATTCGTGATCCCGTGGCAGCTCATCAGTCTTCACATTTGTCTTGCTTTGTCTGTCTGAGTGTAGGCTTGTCTGTCGTTAAGAGGATAGGCGGGCTGAAATACTAATTTGGAGAATACACTGAAAAAAATGTTTTGTTAAATATAACCGTTTGGAAGTCACTAAAGTTCGGTTATATTTAACAAAACATTTTTTTCAGTGTAGGTCGCTTTTCTGACTGTATGCGTATTTATCAGATCTGCCCCAACCATACACCCCGCCGCCCCGACTAGAGTGCGAAACACAAAGAAACAAATTATATACAAAAAATCAACGAAATCAGTATTTCGTATTCCCTTGTTTTCTCCTCCAAAACTAAACCGATTTTATACATTCTTTAAAAAAATTATAGAAAAGACTTTGGCTATGTTCGTATGTTTTGTTTATATTCGTCAAATTTGTTTGCTGGATGTCTGAAAACGGGCGGAAAAATTGGTCATTTTCGAAGGTCCCTAGTTCTTACAGTAATTTATTAATGCGAAAAAGCAAAACATAGGGACATGGCAGATGTGACATTGCATGGTAAAAAAATGTTTGCTTGTGGAATACGTTTGCATGGACTAAACCGTACTGGTCTATCCTCTTAAGTGCAACCTCTAAACGTTGCCTCATGTCATCATGTTTAGGTGTGACAATAGCGAAGGTTCGTTAGAATGATAGTGATTTAAAATAGTTTAGATTGGACTTGGTTTATTTTGGTGTCAGTGTCTTCAACACTGCCATAAATGATCTCAGATTCCAAGCCATGTTTTTTCTTTCTTATTGCTGTCTCCTGTTTGCAATGGAGACAAGTCGGATATTTCGTTTTCCTACTCCTCCTATCTTCTTTGATTAATTCATTGCGGGTTCCAAGACAGATTAGAGACATCCCCCGGGCTCGCTGGACTTCATTGTCTAGTGTTGTGAATGGTCGCCGCTGTTGATCCTGGCTTACAGGAGTTACAGCGGTGGGAATGTGTGGTGGGCCTATGCCCGAAAAAAAACCTCTGACATCTGCTACAGTGTATTTAAAAGGGTTTTTAAGGGGATGATCGGACCATCAAACTAAACAACTTTCTGTATGAGACCAATGTTAAAATCGCGATAAAAAACAGCCGTTCCATACAAAACATTATACTCGGCCCAAACACAGGTATGAGACAGCAGATTTTTTTTATCGATTTCGATGTTGGTCCCATAGAGAAAGTTGTTCAGTTTGGTGGTATGATCATCTCCTTAAAATACCGTCAGCATATTAAGAAGGACCTTATAAGTACACTGAAATTGTCTCGTCTTTTTATAAATTTTAAAATGTTTTTTCATTTCTCCAGGCGGAAAGCGTCAACTTTCGTCCTGCTGCGCTAAACGAAGTTGCCGCTTTCCGCCTCTGTCGAGAAGAAAAATAGTGTACTAACCTCGAGCAGTAAATAAGAAAGCCTCAGATCACATGTTTGTTGACCTTACATGAGATCTGAGACCTTTCTTACTTTCCTGCCCTCGGTGTGTAATCTACTATTGAAAGAATATGTAGATAATATACCCACTTTAAAAAGGTAAAAATTAAAACATTGGTCCTATATCGATTCATCTTGACATTCATTAATTTGTTCATTATCATCTCATCATCATCATTCATCAAAATAATCATCATTATCACGTTACGTTGTATGCATGATGTCAATCAAATATCGATCGAAATCAGTTTTACAAGTTAATTTTAACAGACAGTTAAACTATACACTATAATAAACATTAACTCTATAAGTTCATTATCTCATCGACCTCTTAATTATACAAAGCTATTATCAAATTATCACAATTAAACATTATACAAAATAATACGCCCCTGAAAAGTTTATCTCTAAAAGATGGAAGAGATTAAATTAAACAAATTACTGTTACATATTAAAACTGTTTATTTCACTACAAATACTGTTAATGTAAAGTAAAATGATCTTTATAACTAACAGAATTAGGTTGCGTGAACATTTTACAAACCGCATTATGAATTTGTTAAAATTAAATCATGCAAAGTTATGTGGGAATTGTTTAGAGGAAAATAGATCGTATTTAAAAGACAATAAGAATTATGTAAAGTGAATAGATAAATGTAGCACATGCGAAAGGTGTAGCTATTGTCGCCAAAAGCGACATTGGGGAAGGTCAGACGCATGTTAGTGCGGGTCGGTAGAGCCAGCATAAACATTTTATTAATTCTGAGATATTATTTTGAACACGTGAAACTGCTTAATCATGAAACAAAACGAAGAACACTCTCGCAAAAATTATCTTTCTGTTAAAGAAAACCGCATCGAAATCGGTCCACTCATTTCGGAGCTACGATGCCACAGACAGACAGACAGACAGACAGACCGAGACGTAGGCGTGTAGCAAAACACCCAGTATTAATATTTAAAGCTGTGGTTTAGATTCAAACAAACTCATAGTGAAAGTCGTTTAGTTTGATGGTCTTAACTTAAGAGTATCAAACGACTTCATTAAGAAGCCAACAGCTAGAAAAAAAATTCAGCTGTTTCATACAGGACTGCAGTACCGACTTGATCCAAATTTATGGACGTGACTTTGTGAGACTTAGCACCATTTGTATTTATTTTGAGTGATTTGGTGGAATGGAAACGCATTTAATGTTCTTTTTTTATTGTATGTAAAATAATAAACATTTTATCCATAATAATAAGCCTTTTATTAAATAGGTAAGTTTAAATAATTTCACGAGGTGAAGTAGCGAAAAGGGTCCTTTTGTGGCGAAAAGGCGCGCGCCTATGAACACTGCAGCTCCTTTGCATATTCGATTCATCCTTAGATTCAGCCTCTGCTAACATTCTCCGAGCAAAATATACTCATCTTATCTTGTTGTGAAGGCTGGCAAGCCAGCAACACTTCGACCCAGTGGGATCTTTTGATTTAGCCCCAATACTTTTTGCCTTCTTCACCCTTCAAATAGGTACATGGTCAATGAAGGAGGCAATACCATTGAGGGGAAGAAACGTAAGATCCGGTTTTGGATATCCATCTCCGAGGAGGCACATGCGTTTTGCCGCCAAAACATCACAGTCACGAAGGATATGTTCCATGGTGTCCATCCTCTCCTCAACTCGTCAGCTGGGATCACGGGTGAGTTTCATCTGGTGCATCATCGTGCCTGTGGCGTAGTGCCCGGTGAGGGCTCCGACAATGGCACGAGCCTTGCTCCTGCTGTTGTGTTTGAAACACGAGTCGTCACATTGCTGATTAATTTCTTAGAGAGGCTTGCTTGTGTGTTATACCAGCCCATTCCGGGCCAAAATATACTCGTGCAGACATATTTATAAAAAAACTCAACAAATACAAGGTATTAATTGTTTATTCGAATGATCCATAAAATAGTAACATTAAATAAAATTATAAATAAACTAAACTAACCTAGGATGTGGTGCAGGTTCGGTCTTTGTAGGGAGGGTACCCAGAACGCTGGCCGCATTTCCTCGCTGAATGGCTATGCTGATCCGTTGAGCGAGGAAAGTGACAGCCCACAAATAAAACGATATCACGGAGAAAAATTAAGGTGACAGCCGTAATTACTTTCGTTATAGTAAATTACTATGACATCTGTCTAATATGTAACTCTTGGTGCCGAAATTGTATTTGAGCTACAATAAGTGTAGTGTCGTTTTAGTTACGTTAACGGCGATAGTCAACTACAGCAACTCATGGTGCGGATTTTAGTTACATAACTATCCGCCAGAGGCGCTGTACGGAATTCAATACAAATAATTTACGAATACGAATGTAGTTTTTTTTTTTTACTAGCCCACTTCATCCCCCTGCTGGGCAAAGGCCTCCCCTTTCATCCTCCAACCATCTCTGTCCTGGGCAAGCTCTGGCTACGCCAAAAAAAAAAAAAAAACTCATGGTAGACCTACTGAGGATTTTTTTTCGACCTTGTCTCCCAATTGAAAGATGTTCAATTTGATTTAATGGTCTAGTATAAAACACCCCTTTAAATATTACTACGGTGTTTTGTTACTTATATAGCAGGTGTACCCCCTCATCTGACGAATTAGGCAAAGGCGACATGAATTTAGGCGCGAGACAAAAATTAATCTCCTTGTGTCGAGTCTATGGCTTGTCATAGAGCAGCAGAGCATTGTGTCCTGTAGGGCTAGCATGCCACGCACGACAAAGCGAAAAAACGAGAATACCATCATGCGCGCTCGTTTTCGCATACGTCAAGTAACAAAGACAGAGGTCTCGATTTTTGTCGTTTTCTTGGGTGTGGCATGCTAGAGGGTCAGCAGTGGACGTCCATCGACCGAGAAGATGATGAGCATATGCAGGTAAAATGAATTCAGTAGGTATAGGTACTTTAAAGTTTTTCTGCTGCCACTACTTCGTTACTTTATCTTTCACCGGTAGCATTTCCTGAGGTCGTCGCGCGCGCAGCCGCGCCGGCGCAGGAAACTTATTGTCGCTTTTGTATGTCAATGACGTTACAGTTGCAAAGATAAGCCGTTGTTTTAATTTGTTATTAACTTGTTTGTAAAGCGTTAAATTGTTTTATTGGGTTGATTAGTAGTCATTGCCAGTAAAGTGTTCGGGTTTTTTTTCCAGCGGGCCGCCAGGCCACAGGCCACTGCGGGCCACCGCAGAGGCGTTGTGCCAGTTTTAGGTAGGCCCTGAGCAGAGACTGAATATCCTTAAGAGGTAAAAATAGGATTCTTCAAAGCGTCATGTATCATGAAGTACTAACAGTAGGAGTATGATTAGCGGATATGTGTAAATTGAACGTATAATTGAAGTTTTGATTAGAGCCAAAACACTATTAAGACACATTTTCTCGATAGAAAAACAAGCCAAAGTAGCCTCCGTCTTTATCGATAAACGCTTGGAACTGTTAAACGGTGAATATTAGAAATATGAGACTTGATTTAAAAAAAGACATTGATATTTTACAAAATTTGATTATAGCAGAATTGAACTTATATAAATAGTACAATCACAATTAAATAAAGTTTGTTTTACCCTTGCGTCGTTTCAGACACGCGCGCCGCTCCATCTCTTTCTCTCGCATCAGGCAGTAATATAAGCTATCACACTCCCATTTCGCTTTAATAATTTTTCAAAATAGGCCCTTAATAAAATTATGGAGCGAGTGAAGCGAACTCGATTTTTTTTTTGCATAACTACCTACAGGTACAGGTTGTGGTCAGATCGCTCTTGGTGTATCCATGAGCACCACTTTTCTCCGTAACACAAACAGATACAACAGCTTAGCTTAGCTTTCGGTACAAAATATAATTATACTATGTGTATAGTGAAAGTTGGTCAGTTTGATAGTCTGAAGAACCCCCTAAAATATTTATTTGTATTTATGTAACACCTTGTATAGGGGTCTACTTAATATGCTGACGATTATTAAGGAGATGAGCATACCATCAAACTGAACAACTTTCTCCATGTGACCAAGATCGAAATCGCGAAAAAAACCAGATGTTGAGGCCTGCTCTACGCAAACGAAGTTTGACGAGCGGAATTATTTTCCTGGTCGTACTGTACCCTAACATCCTGTAGAAGTGTGTCTGTCTGTAGGTAAAGAAAGTTAGTATATTACATTAAATATATTTACAAAAACAAAACCATACGATAATTTTATTGGTGTTTATAATTTATGTCTCTCCATTTCTCATAACACCGAATTGCCGATTTCAGATGTTGAAGTATAGAAGAAGAAGTATAGATGTGGAATAAGAAGGCAGATTAATACCTACCAACGGCATATGCCGTGTGGTGTCGGCTAAGAATAGCACCATCCCATTTCCTCCCGTGGTGGGTGTCGTAAAAGGCGACTAAGGAATCTACCGGAGGATGGGCAGCAGCATCCTCTGAGTACACACTTTCAATCCAACTGCGATCGCCAACCCGCCTGCCAAGCGTGGCGATTATGGCAAATCTCCCCCATTTTGGGGGAGGTTTATGTCCAGCAGTGGACGTCTGCCGGCTGATATGATGAACCGAACCGGCATTTAGCCGCCGAATCGATTATTATTTATGTTGAAGTAAGAAATCACTTACATCTCTGGAAGGCAACCAACGACTAGTATTGAAAATATAACCAGACTTCGTTTGTATGGAGCGCGCTCCGAATTTTATCCCCCGAGCTGGAATGGAAATTTGGAGAATAGGTCACTTTTCCTACTGTTACACGGTCGGAAAAGTGATTTTAATAGAAATTTTTCCGATCCGACCCACCCATACAACTCGCCGACTAGAGTTCGAAAGAGACAACTGCAGCTCGGACCGATTATATCTACATAAAATTTACGAAATCAGCATTTCGTATGATCCCCTGTTTTTTCCTCCAAAACTAAACCGATTTTAATAATTCTTTCAAGGATAATATGAGAAAGACTTTGGCTATGTCTGTCTCTGTATGTCTTGCTTTTTATGTTTAAAATTCGTCAAATTTGTTTGCTGGATGTCTGAAAACGAGAGGTAAAATTGGTCATATTCGAACGTATCTCTTGTCAGTGCCGGATTTATATTTTTTATGAGTGTAGGCCATTTTACTTCCGCTGCCTTGTACCTTTCTAAAATAATAATTTTCCATTAGTAGTAAGGAAGGCACTAAAGTTAAATAAACGAATTTCTTTTCTTCGTGAAACGAATGAATTAGTCATTAAGAAAGAGCGTAAAAAAGAAACAAGAATTAAAATTTTTTAGCAAAATCATCTACAATATCATAATAGTTTACGGTGTTCATTATCTTATCTCTGCTTCTATGTAGAGAAGAATTCATTTTTTCTTGAGATAATGAAGACCTTTGATAATTTTTCACGCGTTTTTAAGAGAAACCAAAAACTCCTTTCCCCAGAACAATTTGTAGCCGCAGTGGAAATAGTGTGATGCGGAGAGCTATATGCAAGTTAGGGTAAACATTGGACAGGAATTGATTCCTTAAAAACATTGATAGACTGAGTAGTGAGTTTGCGGGCGCAGGCGGCTCGGTGAGTGCGGGCGGGAAGCGAGAGTGGTTACGATGAGCCACAGCCGCCCGCCGCTCTCATCCATAACTCACGCAGTAATATTGATAAAATAGGTACAATAACTGTACGTACCTTGGATTGATGAGTTTCTATAGGGGGATTTAACGTATAAAAAGCCATGAGAAAACAAATAAACTTGTTTGACTTTTATCGAGTGAGCGTCCTCTAAAATCTGCCGCCCCCAGGGCGCTGCCGCCTATTGACAAATCCAGGACTGTATCTTGTTCTTACATTAATTAATTTATGCAAAAAAGCAAAACATAGGGACATAGCAGAGGTAACATAGATTGTATGGTAAAAATTGTTTTGCTGGGAGAAAACAGGAGAATAAACGTTTGTTTGGAAAAAACGGTTCCCGCAAATCCTCTTTAAGGAATATCCTCGGCTGAGTGCTTGAGACCTGTTGCGCTAATTTAAAACATCCAAGTTCAATCCTAATCCAATTTCAGTTCTAGTCACATTGCAATCCAATTACAATTCAACTGTGTTAATTCTGTATTGCGGTAAACTTGACTTATTTTACTATGTAACTGACAGCCAATTTACAAGTCAAAACTGCTCTAACGGCTGTCATGAGCTGTACCGCGATTAGCGCAATACCAAATGTGTAAAAAGCTAAGCTTCACACGCGGTCCAATCATGGTTCAGATACGATTTAGTTACCGCAATTGCCCTCCTGTTGCATGCATGAATATTACAGATTGAAAGAGGATAAGCTTACGAATATTACGTATGCTAGAGTGAGATAGATAGGTTTTTACACGTTTTGAAATAGACCCTAAAACAATAATCTACCTACCTATAGGTGTTAAAGTAACTATAGGTACTATTATAAAACTGTAACAGAAGTGTGTCTGTACCATAGTTTTTGTGATCTGTGGTCTGTACATTGAAGATATTAATAAAAAAAGTTACCATATGGTTTTTAGGTGTTCCTGATGCCATATCACCAATTTTTGGATTTTTTGTCTGTCTGTTTGTTTGTGTGTTTGTTTGTTTGTTTGAACGAGCATCACGCAAAAACTACTGAACCGATGTTGATGAAACTTTTTTGTTCGATAGCTAATGATCTGACTTAAAATCTGGTATATAATTTTGTACAACAATTATAAACTTGACTAAGTGATATTAAGAATGAATCTAAACTATTATAAAACTGTAACAGGAAGTTTGTCTGTAGTACTTTGAAGATATTAACCAAAAAAAGTTACGATATGGTGTTTGGATATCCCTGATTCCATATCACCAATTTTTGGATTTTTTGTCTGTCTGTCTGTTTGTTTGTTTGTTTGAACGAGCTTCACGCAAAAACTACTGAACCGATTTTGATGAAACTTTTTTTGTACGATAGATTTTTTGTCTGACTTAAAATCTGGTATATAATTCGTGCGGACAAAGTCGCGGGTTAACGCTCGTATAATATAAATTCTTAGTTAATCGAATTTGAAGTGCTCACCCCTTTTCCAGTTTTACTGAAAAGTCCAGGGTTTTTGAAGTATTTGTCCGGGGCGACTCGACGGCGCCGTCCTCTATGGGAACAGCTGATGTTTTTTCGCGATTTCGATTTTGGTCCCTAAAAGTTGTTCAGTATGATTTTCTGAAGCATCCTCTTAAGTAAGTAACGCATTTAATTTGACATCCTGTATTGTTCGTTCGTTGGATTTTATAGAAACCTTCTAAAGCGTTCACATGACAACACCTTGTATAAATTGTTAATCCAAAGTTGTACACTTGCCAACTAGAGAATTCAGTAGATATTAGTAATTGTTTATATCCACCAGCTGCAGCTACATTGACCCTGACCATGTACTGACTATGTCTCGCATACGAAACTGACAAGACAATGTCACGAGCGAAACTCACCAGGACCACAATCGACGAGCGAGACGTGACTACCCAATAGCACACCTACAACGCGACTCCCATAATGGCTTCTAGAAAAAGGGTTGCAAAAGTCAAATTCAAAATTCAAAAATTTTTTATTCAAAATAATATCACATAGATAGCTTTTTGACGTCATTTTTTGACTCTACCACCGCGTCGGAAGGTGTTCCGTTGAGAGAAGATGCGGCCAGAAACTCTACGACACACATCTTTTAAACAAAACAAAATATACAAAGTACAATCAAAATACAATATTGCATTACATAGAGTAACATTGTCAAGACCAGACATTTTGGTCATTCAAATAGTCATCGAGTTTAGTAGCCTTTTTTACAGAGGACTTGTTTAACATGGGACTTAAACTTTTTGTCTGGCAAGTGACATATTTGTATAGTTTAAAATACAATGCCCGAAGATGTATCTTTTGCAAGGATATTAGCATTATCCTACTTCCTGTTTTAGGTCCGCCACATACATACGGAATAAACCTGATTCAGAATTAGTTCCGGATGGAGTGTTGCCGCTTTCAGAGACTTTTTCACTAGATCTAGTGATTTTTTGATGTCTTAGGTGGAATTTTTTAAAGATTTACAGTCATATCAAACAAGTGATTTTTGAGCGTGTTGATGGAACGATAATCGCCTACGCTCAAGAATAGCTTGTGTGATAATGGTTCATGGCATTTTGTATGCAGATTATGTCTAATGTTAAAACTATCGATAGTCTTTTGATATAGTTGCATAATATTGAAATACAATTTACAAATCATCATCGTAACGTCATGACCTAATCACTTGGTAGAAATTATCATGTATCGAAATTGTTTGTTTCGTTTTAATAAATTGGGTAGTCACGTGTCACTCGTCTATTGTTGGTTGCCCCCTCCCGGGCCTACAACGGTGGCTCAAGATAGTGTTCTTTTCGAAAAACAATCCTTGAAGTCACCAAAATACATAAACTACCGCACAACGTCAAGCACTTGCTAAATAAACTAGACATTGGCAAAATCATCACAGCCAAGATGGCAGCTATTTAAAAAAAAATCGAATAGAAGCTATTATCGTGTTGCGACGTAGGTACAGTAATTTGATCGAATATTAGTAACTAACTAAGAGACTATCCATTAAACTGAACAACTTTTACTGTGGGAGCAATATGAGCGGAGCAAAAAAAATCTGCTGTTGCATACATTTGTTGTATACCTACCTAGGCATTGCAGTTTAGTGTGAAAAAAACTGTTTTTTTGCTCCGATCCGTTTGCTCCCATAGTAAAAGTTGTTCAGTTTGATGGATAGACTAGTCTTAGCATAAAAGGATGCTAATGATATTCCTGTATAGAGTTCTTCTTAATAATTATGCTGACACTTTTTTAAGGGAAAATGATTATACTAAACAACTTTCTCTACAACACTAAAATCGAAATCGCGAAAAAAATATCTGCTATTCCATACAAAACTGCAAACCTACTAGAGCCAAATGTATGGGACGGCAGATTTTTTTCGCGATTTCAATGTTGGTGCCATACAGAAAGTTGTTCAGTTTGACGGTCTGATCATCCTCTTACAAAACCAGTGTTGCCAATAGTTAAATTAGCTCTCCACCATATTCAACTCCTGAAACCACCAGAAAACCACTAACAGAAAGTGGCCCACTCTCATAATCACTAAGTTTTCCACTAATATTGGCTGAGACCGGATTTGCGATCGTACAATCGGACTTTAGACGAGCAATTTTGGTGCCGCGCGATTCGGCAATGGCAGGAAGATTACAATCGATTGCCCGTCTAAAGGGCCCTTTACTCCCTAGTCGCGCCTAAAGAAGATTTACTTCAAAACTTCTTTGACGTTTTGTATTTTTGAATAGCGGAAACTGAGCGTTACGTCCGTCAGAAAAAAAAAATCGGAATTAGGTACTCCCGAGTCGCGCCTAAAGAAGTTTTACTTCAAAAATAGCTCTCTTGAAACTAAATTTTACCACTAGAAAAAACCACCAGCCACTAAACGCAAAATTTCTCCGCTAAAAGGGGGGTCCAAACCACCAGTTTTAGTGGAAAATCCACTAAGTTGGCAACACTGTACAAAACTGTCACCATATTATGAACGATCCTGTATATTCTACAGAAGATGAAGGGATGAAATAAGAAATCCTTAATCAATGGTAAGGATTTCAAAAAAAATTTCATGTTTTGTGTTGTTATAATATTATTAGTTAGTTATTAATTATTATATTGTCAATTATTATTATCAATTTGCCGCCAAAGAATTATGATGTTTCATTATGTGAGCAACGATAGTGCGTTTTAAAACCATGCAGCGCCATCTGACGGGTATATTCTATAAGCATCTGAACCCTCTACTACCTCCGACCGACCCTAGCGACACGATGGGTGCGACCCACAAGGGGTGGGCGGGCAGTTTGATGCTGCCATCTACAAAATCGCAGTCGCCGTCCACTATGGCTGTTCCAGACATTTTGGTCGACTCGCCATTGTGGTTTTCTATGGGACGGCAGATTTTTTTAATAATTGATAAATATGGGTGTATTGTATACATGTAGTTTACCTACATACACCTCTATTTTTACCCTTTGACTACTTATACAACGTATTAACGAATTAACGCAAAACCTCATACACCCAAACTGATTTATAACGAAATAATGAGATTGAAACAATAATTTCATTATTTTCATAGTCAAAATATAAAGTTATTCGCATTTTAAGTTTGGAGGTAAAAATGATTTGTTATTATTTCAGCAATGAATGTCGACGATGATGCCCGACTGTCGAGCCGGCTGGTTTTAAAAATGACCGTAAGACCTGGGTTAAGCTTAACCGATTCAGAACCAACCATGGAAGAACCAACTACCACCTCCACAAGTGGGGTTTGAGGGAGTCTCCGACGTGAGACTGCGGGGCACCTGACCAGACCCTCTCCCATGTGGTAAATGAGTGCACTCTGCGCGGTTTCCCCGGTGGAATCGAAGAACTTCACAGGCTAACCCCGGCAGCGGAAGACTGGCTGAAACATCTCGATCTCGAAATCTGACTCCCCCCACCCCCCTCGGATCCAAGCAGGAAGATAAAAATGCCATACGATATGATGTTGAATGAATGAAAGCGCTAATGCACTCATGGATACATCATGAATCTTGTTTTGTTAGTAAGTAAAGTAGTGTGAGTGTGCCCGTGTTGTGGGTTGACATCGGGTTCAGTTAATTTTAAATTTTGCAAACAAATTATTTAATATTTTGAAAAAAATTACTTATGTTGAAACCACGATAATTCGATTCTGCTCTCGATTCTAAACAAACTACTTTCGAGTATTGCGTTAATTCATTAACACGTTGTATAGGGACTAGTTACGCGTGTAATTCTACTAACAAACATTTCTGCCACTTTTTGCGGGGGGCGATGTAACATGAAATCAGCAACTTTGGATTTTATTCCCTATAACTTTAGAATCTAATTTTGAATGTTAAAAATCATGAAAAGTAGTATCGTGTGAACCCCAAACGTCATAACTGCGTAATTATTGTTTCGCAATTATAGGCTGTCTCGTTTAATGATAAGGTATAAAATTGAAGTGAAGTGCATGAAAAGATGTATGAACGTCAATGAGACTAAAGAGGTGTGTCAGAGTCGTTGCGTGTGGCGGTCCGTGGTCTCTGCCTACCCCCATGGGACAATGGCGTGAGCTTATGTATGTATGTATGTATAAAATTGAATGTAAATGCACATGATCAATTGTTCTTATGCCGTGGCAGAGGGGAAATGCTACCGCAAGGCCGTCCTTATAATAAATTGTCAAAGATTTTGGTCGACTCGCCATTGTGGTTTTCTATGGGACGGCAGATTTTTTAATAATTGAAAAATAGGGATGTCTTGTATACATGTAGTTTACCTACATACACCTCTATTTTTACCTTATTACCTTACGGTAATTAGAAGAAATTTAAAAATATTGCAGAGTCGTTCTGGCTTAATATGCATCACTTCATTCGGTGGGTATGGGTACAAGACGACTAAGGGATACGATTTTTTATACAGTGATTTTTTGACGATAGGCTAGACATTGTGATGTACTGCAAAAGTTGTTACGAAGCATCGCATGGCTCAAATAATAATAAATTGGTGGTTGTAGTAAAGTATTTGACCACCCTGAAAGGGATATACAGGGTGTAAGGAAACGTATCATTAACCTTTAAACAAGATACTCTACCCATCACACTGAACTACTTTTGCTATGGGAGCAAACAACTCGGAGCAAAAAAAAAAATCTGCTGTTGCATACATTTTAGTCGATTAGGCACTTCAGTTTAGTATGGAACAGCTGATTTTTTTTTTGCTTCTATCGGTTTGCCCCCATGGTAAAAGTTGTTCAGTTTGTTGGGTAGACTGTTAGTTTAAAAGGATGCTAATAATATCAATTTCACCCTGTACATGGGAGCAAACCTGCCAGAACAGAACAAATCATCTCTCATACATTTGAGTCGAGCAGGTATTGTAGTTTTAGTCTGGAGAGTCTGGACTAGCTAATTTTTTTTTTTCGCTCTAACATGTTTGCTCCAATAGTAAAAGTTGTTCAGTTTGATGGATAGAGTAGAGTATGTGGTTTAACGGTTAATGACACTTTTCCTTACACTCTGTATAACGAAAAAAAGTAATTCTGTTTCTGAGTTCCTCTTGTAAAAATAATAAATGAACAAAAGAAAGCAAAACAAAGCAACATCTAATTAAAAACAAACACGAAACGAACACCCCTAGCATACTGAGAAACAACCAAGGTTCACATGACCTAGCACCTAGGTTGCCTATACTAAAGCCTATAAATAGAATCCTGCGTGTTAGCACTAGGAAATGCTACGCGGAAGAGCTCTAGTGCATAAATGCAAGGCCTAGGATGTAAGGCATAAGTTGCAAAACGCCATAGATGGTGAAACAATGAATAGGTACTACCGAGTGTTATCTTTCTTTGACAGATCTATTTCTGTTACCGGAAATGTGGGTAGATATCCTAGTTAATTGCATGTTTTAATTAAAAAAAAAATTCACTTTATTGCCACACAAAAATACAAAAAAGGTACTGAAACAATAAACGAATTCATCAAACAGAAAATTTAAAATAAAAACAGATTATGACATGGCTGACATTATAATAAGGTCTCAATCCACAGAAAATAATATACAGGGTAAAATTGATATCATTAGCATCCTTTTAAACTAAGAGTCTACCCATTAAACTGAACAACTTTTAGTATGGGAGCAAACCACAGATCACAAAAACTAAAGGGAGTTGTGAAAAGGGGGCGGGGCCAGTGTCGCAACAATATGCGCAAAAACGGAACACATTGCTCGCGACAGTAATGATTCAATATTTTATGAGGCTGAAAGCCAGTCGAGATATTATGTGTAAATAGTTTACAATGCTTGCATAGTACTAAAGATTATTCGAACGTTGAGTTCTGATACCGCAATGGATAATGAGCACGTTCAAGCTAACAAAATACTTTCTATCGCGTGGTACTGATGGTGATGCGACACTAGGTTTCGTACTCAGCGCGTTGGTTGGCATCTCTCTAGATCTCTATGGGGCAAACCGATCGGAGCAAAAAAAAATCAGCTGTTGTATCCTTTCTGTTGTTCAATATGTTAAATTGTACTGTTGAATGAATAAACGTGTTATCTATCTAATATCCTAACCAACCGGGGAAAAACGCACAAAATGATATATCACTAGGTGTCCCCCGTGGGAATCGAACCCACGACCTCCGTGTCGAGAGCCACGCAGGTGTCGCAGGATAGTAAGCTACGATCAACAATATTTTATTGGTGTACCTAATAAATACTGCTCCTTTGAAATTCGAATTATAAGTAGGTACTTACCAATGTACTTACCTATATTTATTTTATTATACAGGGTGTAGAATAACATGATTTACAATACAGGGTACTTCAGACCATCGAACTGAACAACTTTCTTTTTTGGAGCCAATATCGAAAACGCGAAAAAATTAGCTGCTTCATAGAAAATGTCAATAGCTACTCGAACTCGAGTTTACTCGACCGAAATGTGTGAAACATCTGCTTTTTTTTTGCGATTTCGAATTTGGTCCATAAAAGTGGTTCAGTTTAATGGTCTGGGGTGCGATTTTTGAAACTCATTTATTCAACTCAGCACAGTTGAAAATGTCATTAGTACTATGGAGATATGCATCTTTCTACTGCTGGACTGCGATTTTTGAATCTCATACGTTGAACTCAGCATTTGAAAATGTATGGATATACGCATCTTTCTACTGCTGATTTGACTTTCAAAAATCGCACTCCTGGAGTATGATTTTTAAAAGTCAAATCCACAGTAGAAAGATGCATATCTCCATAAATTTTCAACTGCTGAGTTCAACGTATGAGATTCAAAAATCGCACTCCTGATTTAACTTTCAAAAATCATTCTTCAGGAGTGCCATTTTTGAAAGTCAAAACAGCAGTAGAAAGATGCATATCTCCATATTAATTTTGACATTTAGTACTGCTGAGTTCAACGTATGACTTTCAAAAATCGCACTCCTGATTTTTCCCTTGTAAAACCATCAGCATAATGAGCGTTTTTCTTTTATTTTAATTTTCGTTCCTAAAAATCACGACAGATGGCATGTTTACCGCTCCATAGAGACGTTCGTAAGATCCCGTCAAAATCATGTGAAGACTGTGCCTGCCATTTGTTTAAGGCCAAGGGATCGAGCCCACAGAACCATGTCAGACGTAAACAGTTTCAAATTTTCAATCAAAATAATTCACAAATAATGAAATATTCCATCAAAAGATGCGTTGGTATCTTTTTGATCATCTTTTCCCTCTTTATTGTTTTTAAGAAACCCTTTTTGTAATTTTGACTTTTAATCGCACAGACCGTTGCGCCATCTATCGATCCCCTAGAAAACCAAAAGAAAAACGCTGTTGATGTTTTATTACGGATGTTTTATTAACAAGGTGAGGGGGAATTTTGATACACAACATTAACGAGAATATTATTAGGCGCAGATGCAGGATCTCCATCAACTCATAATACTCAGAAAAAAATGTTAAGTAACGTTTTTGTAAAATCCATTCATGACAGAAGGTCAACAAACCGCACTGTTAGTGTGTCAGTCACAGACGAGATCTTATTGGTGTTTTTCCTTAAGATAACCTCTGTTTTAAAAGCGTCCATCTTTTTGGACAATCTTTTAATTTCGTTAATTGTTTTTAATTTACATTTTTTAAATTTTACGCTCAAAACAAAAACATTTTTTTCAGTGTTTACAAGTTAAAGTATCTTCCTATCCTCATTTTTAGGGTTCCGTGTAATAGATACTCTTTCTTATACTGTGGTTCCGTACTAAAATGGTGTCAACGGGGTCCCTCGTTGGTTGGGTTCAATGGTTGGAATCAATTGCTAAACACGGACACTCGAGTTGTAATACCACAGAGGTCATAGGAAATTCGGAGGAGAACCATCATAATGTTAAGGCTGCACTGTGCCTATTGTGCTGCCCCCAATCGTATTTTTTTTATTTCTTAACAATTAAACAATATTTCCGAAAAACAAGAATGTCACATTGTAGTCATTGCTGATTTTCAATTTATCGGGTCACTGTGGATTTGTTTTTATAATGTTTGTAGTTATTATCTTTAAAACCGCCAAACGTGGCCATTTTTGGACTTTTCGCTACAAGCATAAAACATAATAATCTGTAATGTTTCGATAAATTGAAAGCCAATCAGGAGTGCGATTTTTGAATATCATACGTTGAACTCAGCCGTTGAAAATGTATGGAGATACGCATCTTTCTACTGCTGATTTGACTTTCAAAAATCGCACTCCTGGAGTATGATTTTTGAAAGTCAAATCAGCCATAGAAAGATGCATGTCTCCATAATAATTTTGAAATTTTCAACTGCTATGCTCAGCGAATGAGATTCAAAAATCGCACTTCAGGACTACAATGTGACATTCTTGTTTTTTTGGAAATGTTGTTTAATTGTTTAGAAACTAATTCTAAACGGAGTGAAGACCCTAAACAGGCTTGGTCTTTACAATACTGTAAGATTGGTTTGGGTCCCGGGGAACATCGGTGTCCAGGGTAATGAGAATGCTGACGAGCTGGCGAGGGCCGGAGGGGAGGAGAACGAAAAATGGTTGGACCAGAACCAAGTGTGGGAATCCCGGCATGCAGCATAAGAATGGCCATGAAGGAATGGGCTGATAAAACACACAGTCGTCTGGCCTTGCAGGTCTACAACACTAAGAAATTTATCAGCAATGTGACAACTCGTGTTTCAAGGTTCATACTGAACAACAGCAGGAGCAAGGCTCGTGCCATTGTCTGACACAGGCACGATGATGCACAAGATGAAACTTACCCTAGATCCCAGCTGCCGAGCGTGCGGAGAGGATGAGGAGACCATGGAACATATCCTTTGTGACGCATAAGCCTCCTCGGAAATGGATATCCAAAACCGGAAGATCTTAAGTTTCTATCCCTCAATGGTATCGCCTGCTTCATTGACCATGACCATGTATTTGAAGTGTGAAGAAAATAAAAAGTATTGGGGCTAACACAAAAGATCCCACTGGGTCGAAGGTCAGCCCCCACAACAAGATAAGATAGAAAAAAAATACGATTGAGGGCAGCACAATAGGCTCGGTAGGCTCTTAAAGTAGGAAGGTACATAATTAAAAGATAGGTTCAAAGGTGGACTTCCGATGCCAGCGGCCGATATGAATTTTAAAATAAATTGACATTAAATCTTGTCATTTAGTAAAACAATTCAATTAATTATTGCGAATTCATATTAAAACATTAACATATTAACATACAATGATAAATTTAATGTCTATATTATACAATAATACAAGACATCTGACGGCTTATATTTAAATCTGTATGCTAGGTTGATAGGTAATAATTTATGCATTAAAATAAATGTCGGCAAAAACTTTGATCGCCGATTTATTTCATTTTTAATAATAATCATCATCATCATCATCTCGGCCGATGGACGTCCACGTTTAAATAATCAATTATTAATAATATAACAATAAATGTAAATATCTTGGACATTGTCACATAGATTATCTAGTCCCAATTGAAGTAGGCAACGATGGCCGATGGGGCCGAAGAGTTGTCGAGTGGTGACCACGTACCGGAAAACGCAGCGTGGGTAGGTCCCCCACACGGTGGAGCGACGACCTGAAGTGCGATTTTTGAAACTCATTTATTGAACTCAGCAGTTGGAAATGTCAATATTACTATGGAGATATGCATCTTTCTACTGCTGATTTGACATTTAAAAATCATACTCCAGGAGTGCGATTTTTGAAAGTCAAATCAGTAGTAGAAAGATACGTATCTCCATACATTTTCAACTGCTGAGTTCAACATTATGAGATTCAAAAATCGCACTCCTGGTGAAGGCGGCGGGAACCGTTGGATGAGGGCAGCGCAGGAGCGGTCGTTATGGCGATCCTTGGGGGAGGCCTATGTCCAGCAGTGGACGTCCATCGGCTGAGATGATGAATTGAAGTACCAGAATCTAATCTGGACTTGTAATACTTATGATGATGACGACAACGATATACAGGGTGAAATTGATATCATTAGCATCCTTTTAAACTAAGAGTCTACCCATCGAAGTGAACAACTTTTACTATGGGAGCAAAACGATCGGAGCAAAAAAAAATCAGCTGTTCCATACTAAACTGCAGTGCCTACTCGGCTCAAATGTATGCAACAGCAAATTTTTTTTTTCTTCGATCGGTGGGCTCCCATATTAAAAGTTGTTCAGTTTGATGGGTAGACTCTTTGTTTTAAATGATGATATCAATTTCACCCTGTAGATACATTCATGACTTTTGGTTTTGTGTACAAATATATTCATCATCATCATACAAAATATTTGCATCTTGCGGGATGCGCACCCATCCATGCCATTTCCCTCTGACCAGCAGGCAGGTTCACTACCTACTCAGCTATCGGGCCTTATAGTGTCTTTATGTACTAATCTATATACTATTATAAAACTGTAACAGGAAGTTTGTCTGTACATTGAAGATATTAACAAAAAAAAAGTTACGATATGGTTTTTAGGTGACCCTGATTCCATTTCACCAATTTTTGGATTTTTTGTCTGTCTGTTTGTGTGTTTGTTTGTTTGTTTGTTTGAACGAGTATCACGCAAAAACTACTGAACCGATTTTGATGAAACTTTTTTTTGTTTGATAGCTTATGATCTGACTTAAAATCTGGTATATAATTTGTGCGGACGAAGTCGCGGGTTAACGCTCGTGTATAATAAAAACCTGATTGAAAACAAACCCAACGCAAAGCCGCGTGCAAACACTAGTGCAAATTAAATGCTTTTGTAAATAAAACGTTTTCAAGCATTATAAGCATAAAGGCAATCGATTTTATCTTACACGATTATTGCTTGATATTGGTATAGGTTTAGTTAATTTGCATTTTAAGTTGGGAGAGATTAGCGGGAGCGTTAGCGGTTTTAAATTACCGTTCTTATGACGGTTTGGTAGTTTAGAAGTGATAGATTCCGGTTTCCGTTTCGGGGTCATTGCTAAAACTTCCAAGCTACCATCTTTCAATTTAAAGTTTTTTTAACCCATTTAGTTTCGGAGAAATAATGTGCCATGTGCAATTGCCTTAAAAATACTGAAATAAATAAAATAGACCCAATACGTGCATAGGATGAAATGGAATGGTCTATCCTGCAATCCACACGGCTAATATTCTTTTTTGGCTATGTCTCAATGATTTAAGGCGTTTTTACTGTAATTATGGATCTCGTCTCCGGAATGTTTTGTATTGCGTACTGGTAATGTAGCCAGTCAATGTTACTAATATTATAATATGGCAAAGTTTGGATGGTTAAATTGTTTATCACGCATTAACGGATTTGGATCAAATTTGGCCAACAGATAGAATATGTTCTGACTTTTTTAAAGTCCACGCAGAAGGAGTTGCGTGCAACAGCTACAGTACACAGCTACACAGGGTGTAACAAAACACCATAGTAATACTTAAAAGGGTGCTTCAGACCATAAAACTGAACAACTTTCACTATGGAGTCAGCTTCGAAATCGCGAAAAAAGATCAGCTGTTTCATTGAAAACTACAGTACCGACTCGACTCAAATGTATTAGATAGCTGATTTTGCAGTGATAGTTGTTCAGTTTGATGGTCTAAAGTACCCCCTTCCGTATTACTAGAGTGTTTTGCTAAACTCGGTATAAAAAATGCATGCGGTTAGCGGGCTACAGTAAAAACGCTCTACGTTTCGCCGCTCCCGCTCATCCCTCGGGCCGTTGTTTAAGCCTTAACTTTAAGAGATAGGTATACGAGTATGTGTCGAGATCTTGACCTTATTATATTTCGGCATTGAAAGTATCGCGAATGGATAACGTGAGTGACATGTCAGGTCTTCAGGGTTCCGCATGGTGTTGACGTCAAACCGTTTTTAGAGTCGAAGTGATCGAAGACCCATGTGGAGTCACGTTGCGGGTTATGAGACGAACACTTGTCTCGCGTTGTGTTCGCGCGGTTCGCGTTTTTGCTTGCCACGAGGCTCCGCAATCAGCGGTCTCTTGTTTTTGAATGAAAACAATCCCTGAGATTGGGATAGACCATAGAGATCTAGAGAGATGCCAACCAACGCGCTGAGTATGAAACCTAGTGTAGCATCACCACATTCACCACCAGTACCACGCGATAGAAAGTATTTTGTTAGCTTGAATGTACTCATTGTCCATTGCGGTATCAGAATTCAACGTTCGAATAATCTTTGGTACTACGCAAGCATTGTAAACTATTTACACATAATATCTCGACTGGCTTTCAGCCTCATAATATATTGAATCATTACTGTCGCGAGCAATGTGTTCCGTTTTTGCGCATATTGCTGCGACACTGGCCCCACCCCCTTTTCACATCTCCCTTTAGTTTTTGTGATCTGTAGATATAGGTATCTACTCCCACAAACTACTTGACACTGGTGGCGGAAATGCAGTGCTAACGCACAAGCAATAAAAAAAACATCCATGTGGTTCCCGCATGGAATACCTACATTATTTCTTTCCCTGGGGTTTCGTCACATCCTGAACTCTTAGCTGACACTTCATACAAAAGAGCTCGCGCTGACAAAGAGGTAAGGAAGTGGTGCAAGTGACTAAGTACATCATTTGCTCATCGCCTACACTGAAAAAAATGTTTTGTTAAATATAACCGAACTTTAGTGACTTCCAAACTGTTTTATAGCACATAAACAATCGTTTGGTTATAAATAGCATAACTTTTTGCTATTTATATACAAACGTTTGGTAGTTTGTACTGTCGTCTTCCAACATTTTCTCGATATTGGAACACCTCAATTCTCCCCAACCTTCCCGTGGCAGGCACTGTCCAGGAGGGGGGATAATTCTCCTCCGAAATCCGAATATTAACATTTTCATTGTTTTTCTATGAATATTTCCCATACAAAACTGCAAATATAACTCGACTGAAATGTATGGGTCAGCAGATTTTTTTTTTCGCGATTTCGATATTGGTCCTACAAAGAAAGAAGTTCAGTTTGATGGCACCCATTTAATTTTACACCCTGTATATTTATTTTGTTTAGAATGTCTTGCTTAGTTAGATTTTAATTTTAGGATATTGTTTGTTTTATTATTGTATAACAACAATAACAATATATAAGTATAATAGCCCAGTCATTTTACGGTTTGAGCTGGGACTAATTGATAATTGATATTTTTTTTCGGTATAGTATTTAAGAGCCAATTCGAGCTTAGAAATGTACCAAAATTAGAAAAAATACCTGTCAGCAACAGTTCCAAATTTAAAATTTAGTTATTATCTCGATATAAAAAACCTGATGGTAATTTTTTTTCACATATTTAAGGCATTACCATGATACATACTTCAAACATGGTGTAAATATTTTTGTCTACTATGAAGGTTTTGAAAAAAAACGTTCGTATTTTCTAATAAAAACCTAATTTTTTAAATTTCTATTGCTTATTTTATTCCTCAAAAATAATTTATATTGTTAAATCTAGTTCAAATGAGTGCATTGGTGTTAATATTATTAATTTAAAAGCCTTCTGGGACTTTATGTTTCGTAGCGTTTTCTTTTAAATATTTTTTCAGATAGTAGAATAGTTTTTGTCACTAAATGATGCCGTTATAGTTTAAAAGTCAAATTAATAATTACTTCCCACCTCTCCTAACAAAACTCCGTAAAATGACTGGGCTATAAGTAATTATTCAGTACTTCAGACTCTGTCTGCATAGATACCAGCGCGCCAACCATGCACTATTATAAAGTCTAACAAAATTAGGTGAAACTATTTTAAGGGAATGATCAGACCATCAAACTGAACAACTTTCTCTGTGGGACCAATAGTGAAATCGCGAAAAAAAATCTGCTGTCCCATACATTTAGGTCGAGTAGGTTTGTATGGAACAGCTGATTTTTTTTCGCGATTTCGATATTGGTTCCATAGAGAAAGTTGTTCAGTCTCGGTCTGAGCATACCCTTAAAATAGTTTCACCTAATTTTGTTAGACCTTATATAAAAAACTCAAAATGTCTGTACCTAAATATGCCTAATGTTATTATGAACCTGATAAATTATTTGTATTATTTTAACACCATCTAAGTATACATTTTAATGATTATTAAAAAAAATAGTGATGTTCTCACGTAATATCTCTAAGTATAATGAACCTATCTACATATAAACACTATAAATATATGTCCATACGTTTAATTGATAAATGAGTAACGTTTGACCTTATTTCCTTCCGATCTTGGCATTGAAGTACATCGCAAAAGGCAATGTTACTTTTACAAACTTTAATTTTCCTTCTTCCACTACCATTCACATCCTTATTTCATAGGTTTACGGTTCAAAATGTTAAAAAGAAATGGTATTAATAAGATTGCTAATAGTTACTTTCCGTAAGTGATATGTTGGACATATACAATGAATGTTGTTTATGTATTTATGTAAGGTTGACGACTATGTAATGAGCAAGGACGGATTAAAAAAAAAACTATGGAAGTATTCTAAAGGATTATCGAAAGCAATGATAGATTGGCGGCCTTGGGAGGGAAGACGGTCAGGCAGACCAGCAGCCAAATGGTCGGAAGACATGTGAAGTCTACATGACTTCCGACCATCTGGCTGCTGGTCTGACGTCTGAGTGACTAGTCCGCGGACCACAGGTGGTCCGTGAGGCCTCGGGAGAGGTCCGCGGGAGAGTCGTGCCTACCAGCACATATAAAAGAATTGTCAATAAATTGAGATTTTGGAAAATGAATCTAAACTATTATAAAACTGTCACAGAAAGTGTGTCTGTACATTGAAGATATTAACAAAAAAATAGTTACGATATGGTTTTTAGGTATCCCTGATTCCATATCACAAATTTTTGGATTTTTTGACCGTCTGTTTGTGTGTTTGTTTGTTTGATCGAGCATCACGCAAAAACTACTGAACCGATTTTGATGAAACTTTTTTTTTTGATGGCTTATTATCTGACTTAAAATCTGGTATATAATTTGTGGGGACGAAGTCGCGAGATAACCCTAGCTGTCTTTTAAACTTTAGATTCTTGAACTTTGTGGTCCCCTGCTAACAACAAAACAATCAAAGTGGTCCTTGGTCAATAAAAGTTTGGGAACTACTGGGCTAGAGGAACCGGAGTACTTAGTGGATGAGACTAGTGTGGGTGCAGGCTTACTCTCGAACTAGGTCTTTTTTTCCTCAAAGGATCATCAATATTATCATCATCATCATCAGCCTATCATCGTCCACTGCTAAACACAGGTCTCTCCCAAGGCGCGCCACAAAACTTTATCCTCCTCAAACACCTTCCTCAACCTTTCGCTCCCTGCTACCTTGTTTAGGTCGTTGGTCCAGCGGGCTACACTATCGTCGTCTCCACTCTAGACATCTGACTCCCCATCGGTTGTCAGTTCTTTGGCAGATATGACCAGCCCATTGCCACTTCAGTTTACTAATTTTCGGAGCTGTGTCAACTACTTCAGTTCCCTAACTTAGCACCTCATTCCTGATGTAGATTTCTCTGTAGCTCATTAATCGACTTAAATCGTCCCACTACTGGGTCACGTACTTATTACCCTCAGGGTGAAGGTGTATGGGCGTTAGTCCACCACGCGTGTCCAATGCGGATTGGTAGACTTCACATTTGGTAGACCTTACGACCTATCCTAATAATGTCGTCTATCCCTAGTCAGAATCGACGACGAACCGCTCACTTCCCTTGCCTCGTTCCAGGTCCCGCCTTTGCTTGAGGATACAGATGACTACAGGAATTGCCCGCATATTATGCTATACCTAATAATAATAAGTAATAACAATCGCAATTACAACAGAAATAAAGGCTTTCACGGCATTCTGTTATGGAAAGGGTCAATGTTTTATCCAGAAAAGGTACTTCTTTAGACATCTGTGACGCTAATGAAGTCACGAGCAATTCTAATAAATAAAATAAAGTAATAACCTCGTTTAAATATCATTAAAACACTTAGCTATTAGAGATATTAAATAAACCATACACTATTATAGAAACACATGTTTTAGCACGACCTATACTCGACCTATGCGACCTAGAATTATTCTAGTCATAGTGCATTAGGTACATTGCAGGAAGGAACCTTGTATGAACCATTAACGCTGCGGGGTGTCAACTGAAAGGATAATAATCCAACATAGGCTATGTCTACAATAATCATACATACAGTGAAGGAAAACATCGTGAGGAAACCTGCATACGCTGAAGAAGAAATTCTGATGCGCATGTGAAGTCTACCAATCCGCATTGTGCACGCGTGGTGAATTAATGCCCATACACCTTCACCGTGAGGGTAATAAGTACGTGACCCAGTAGTGGGACGATTGAAGTCGATTAATAAGCTACGGAGAAATCTACATCAGGAATGAGGTGCTAAGTTAGGGAACTGAAGTAGTTGACACAGCTCCGAAAATTAGTAAACTGAAGTGGCAATGGGCTGGTCATATCTGCCAAAGAACTGACAACCGATGGGGAGTCAGAGGTCTAGAGTGGAGACGACGATAGTGTAGCCCGCTGGACCAATGACCTAAACAAGGTAGCGGGGAGCGAAAGGTTGAGGAATGTGTTCGAGGAGGATAGAGTTTTGTGGCGCGCCTTGGAAGAGACCTGTGTTTAGCGGTGGACAAGGTTAGGCTGATGATGATGACGATGATGATAATATTGATGATCCTTTGAGGAAAAAAAGACTTAGTTTGCCTAAATGTTAATACCTTTTGTGTAGGTACTACCTATAATTTTGTTAAAAATTTAGACAAACCCAAATTGGGTTTTTTGGTCTCATCATAATAATGTTAATATGACTATGTATACTGCAATGTTAATAAATAAAAAAATAAATACCTAGTATACATTTTTTAAACAAAATTTCGCCACAATGTTTTAGCTACATTGCTTCGTCAAAAGGTGGCAAACATGACATTACTGCATTTGAATGATGATGCGTCTCTCTCATAACAGATCCAGGTGACTGTCAGGTACCCAGGATATTTTAATATTCATAAATGGACACTAAACAGGTACATTTTCTCATCCTTACCCTCCTAAATCTGATGGAACGGAGCGATATGGAACGGACTGATGATACGGTCGTAGGTGAGGTCTACAACAACTCTTACGACACCAGTCGGGTTGGTGGTGTTCGAAGTCCGACCCAAAGAGTAATCTATATCTATACTATTATAAAACTGTAACAGGAATGGATGTCTGTACATTGAAGATACTAACAAAAAAAAAGTGACGATATGGTTTTTAGGTGTCCCTGATTCCATTTCACCAATTTTTGGATTTTTTGTCTGTCTGTTTGTTTGTTTGGGTGTTTGTTTGTGTGTTTTTTTGTTTGAACGAGTATCACGCAAAAACTACTGAACCGATTTTGACGAAACTTTTTTTGTTTGATAGCTTATTATTTGACTTAAAATCTGGTATATAATTTGTGCGGACGAAGTCGCGGGTTAACGCTCGTATAAGTATATAAGAAAAGAGAACCCACTCGTGGCAACATTATGCATCCACCTTATGTCAAATTGAAGGCTAGCTAGCGCCATCTATGTTTCAACGAAAATAATTCAACCTATACTATACATACCTACTTATATCTACTCATACCGATGGATATTATTGTTTTGAATGCTAGTTTTCGTTCAATCCCGCACCGATCGAGTGAAATTCCAGTATCCTTACTATTCCTGTAATCTAAACATTGGTGAGAGAACAACAGAAATTCCAGAACATCACTAAATCGTCACGAAATTGAACGAAAACTACAAACAACCCGTACATTACGCAAGATAGGTAGCCATTTTGTGAATTAGTCAATTTGACATTGACATAGACAGTAAAATCTTTTTTTTTTCATAGTGTTCCGAAATATTTAATAGATGGCAGCACATTCTATGCAAACTGAATCGGAAAAAGCCACCAAAAGGCGACTGTCCTCCGCCTGGTCCGACCCCACACTTCACAAACATTGCTTTTGAATACACTTCGGACACTAAAAAGTGTTCGTTGACTCGCCTTTCTCAATTTACCCAATGCTAATGTAACAGGGAAGTTATTAAACCTAACGTAACAAATTGTTAGTGTACTATTTTGTGTCGAAGATTGCGCGTTTCTAGATCTTTTATAGATTTAAGTAAATGTTACAAAAGTGTGAGATTAAGTGCATTGATAAAGATAATCGAGATAAACGGGCTACTTGTACAACAGTCAAAAGTGGCTGGCCATAGTTACGTTTGTATTTTTTGTTTATTAAGAGCGTACCGTGCCTGCAGTGCTCATTCAATTCCAAAAATAATGTTACATTATTGTAATCATTGCTGATTTATAATTTGAAGATAAAGTGAAGAAAAAATCTATAAGTACGATATAACAAAATAATTGTACGTCATCGCTAACTTAGGGACGCTAAGTTTATGCAAACAAATTAAATGTGGGGGGGGGGGGGGAGGGGGGTTCAGGATATCCGTTCATCTATCTCGGCACGAATCTGTAATTTTTAAAAATCAGCTGTCCCATACATAATCAACGCAAACATAACTCAACTCAATAGCAGATATTTTTTTCGCGATTTCAATATTGGTCCCATAGAGAAAGTTGTTCAGTTTGATGGTCTGATCATCCCCTTAAAATAGTTTCAGCTAATTTTGTTAGACCTTATACATAACCTTACAGTCCGCATCCCCTTACGGAGAGGTCAGATACCTAGATCTACTTTCGCTCAGTTGCAGAAACGCTCATTAAATTTAATCCTCCATTAAATCTCTTGCTGTCACTTTTTGACTTGTTGATGTAGTAAAAGCTAGCAAGAGATTTAATGGAGTATTAACTCTAATGAGCGTTTCTGCAACTGAGTGTTAATCTCACTATTAATTGCAGCAATATCAAAAGCATCAAAAGTTAAATTCTCCATCCTATCTTTCGCAGTTTAGTTGCCAGGAAGTGTATTTTTTTTTACTTCCTGACAACTGAACCGCCAAAGAAATGATAATAAAACAAAAACGTTTAGCTATTTAGTATTCGCGGCGAGAAGCAAGGTCATGCAGCAAGATCTAGGTCGTTTTGTCAAAACAAACGAGTCGCAATGCGTCGGTTTATATCCTTGGTACGGGGGAATATTCCGTCTTCGCGCAATAATTATGATTTTAATTTTTGTAGTAAAACTTCTTTAGCGTAGATGTTCTGCGGTTTCAGAATATCTCTGACTGACTGGGGAATATAGTCGTGAGCATATACATACATATTTCTTTAGGCGCGACCAGGGAGTCCGATTTTCTTCTGACGGAAATAACGATCAGTTTAATACAAAACGTCTAACGTCAAAGAAGTTTTACTAAAATCGCGCGTAAAGATTACACGCACATACCTACACTCTACTTCCTTTTTTTTATTTTTCAATATTTAAATTTTTTTTTTAAGGTACGTATGGTTTTTTTTTATCTTACAATAATCAATCAAATAAAGGTAGGTAAGTAGGTACATTAAGGTAGGTACAGCCTGTTTCACCACTTCTGGATAAGTTCTTAATAGTTTATCTGACAGAACGTTTGACATATTTTGTATGAAAAATATGTCAAACATTCTGTCGGATAAGCTATTAGGTACTTATTCGGAAGTGGTGAAACAGGCCCTAAAACTAAATAAAAATATTGAGAAAATAAAACTAACTTAACCTAAATTATTGGACAAACATTATCTTCATTACTAACAGAGTATGCTAGGAGGTTGAGGAAACAGCTGTGCACGTGCTGTACAGACTGGAGTGCAATAGGCTAGCATGCTATCCAGCACAACACCACGGATCGCCGCTGGGTGGCTGGGGTCTCTCCAAGAATTCTTCGGCATCAGTAAAAAGCTGGCGGGCTTCCAGCGGCGTAGTATAGCAGCTTGATATAGCGCTATCGCTTCTTTAATCTCTTTTTGCGCGCGAACGAACGAGATAAAAGGCGTGATATAGGATAGCCTTATAACGCGCATCATGCTACGGCCTCTGGATGAGCTGGGATGTTAGGAGCACAGATGATTGTTTTTCTGTGGCAGGAGTGGTGTTCATAATTTATTTTAGGTCTTTTAGAAATCATGAAATCGTAAAATAAATGGTTTTAAAACATTTTCAAACGAAAATATAAAACAGAACATTAAAAAAGTAAAATGCTAAAAAAATATGCCCCGGGTGAGGATCGAACTCACGACCTTAAGATTATGAGACTTACGCGCTGCCTACTGCGCTACCGAGGCTTCTGACGTGGCAGTTAAATTTTGCGAACACATTCGGTGCCGCCGCCATGTTGGATTCCCACAAGATTATCGAACTCTGCGGTTACACAGGGTTGGAACGTTTTCACATTATCCGATCCGATATCGGTGTCGGACGACGATAGCCGACATCCGATAGCCGACACCATGTGCTATTTTCACATATTTCCGACAAAATCGTTCCGATACGGCCATTTGCTCGATAGCTTAGTGCGGGCAAATCATCAAGGCAGACTATAATAGAAAACTTTATTTGCTGTATCTCTTATATTTGAAATGCAAAAAAAGATCTGTCCACATACTGTCCAGTATTGGATACATCCCATTGTGGAAGCTAGATATTCAGAAGGAGCATTTTATACTCTGTTTAGCAAGCTACAAAACGCACCTAGAAAGTTTTTTAATTACTTTCGTATGAGTGAATCCCCATTCAATTATTTGCTAATTCATCTCACAAACAGTATCAAGAAACAATCCGCCGTGCATTGGGCTCTACGCACACAGAGACAATTTAGATACACGTATAGCACGTATCACGGGCGTCCGATGGTGCGGCCAGCATATCGGTGTCGGCTCCGATATCCGATATCGGGCCGGACAGTATGAAAGACAGGTACATATTTAATACATTTTACTTAACCCGATATCGGATCGGATAATGTGAAAACGCTCTTACACCTTTGGCCAAGATAACAAAACGTAAATTGGCTTAAACATAAATGCAAATTCTAGCTGTTTTACATTGTTAATGGTGATCTGATGCTTTGGTAATCGTTATTGTACCAAAATTAGAGCGGGTTTAAGATAAATAACGTGTTTTGTTTCGAAGGAATCCACTTTACTTATTGATAGGTACCTACCTACCAGCAGTAGCCCAGTCATTTTACGGAGTTTTGTTAGGCGGGGTAGGTAGTAATTATTAATTGGACTTTTAAACTATAACCGGAACCATTTAGTGACAAAAAGACTATCATAAGACATATTTAAAAAAAAAAATCGCTACGCAACATAGAAATCAAAATTGTGAGTCCCAGAAGGCTTTTAAATTAATAATATTAATACCAATGCACTCATTTGACTTAGATTTAACAATTTAAATTATTTTTGAGCGATAAAATAAGCCTTAAAATTTAAAAAATGAGGTATTTATTTGAAAACACGAATGTAATTTTCAAAACCTTCTAAGTAGACAAAATATTCACACCATGTTTGTAGTAAGTTTAACGGTAAAAATGTGCAAAAAAAATTTACTATCAGGTTTTTTAGATCGAGATAATTGCTAAATTTTAAAATTGGAACTGTTTCTAAGCTCGAATTGGCTCTTCAATATTATACCGAAAAAAATTTCGATTATTAATTAGTCCCGGCTCAAACCGTAAAATGACTGGGCTACAACCGTAAGCATTTTAGGAAGAAGGACTCTGTATTATGTTAAGAGGATAATGCTTTCTTACGCCGTTCATACAAGCGAAGTCTACTGCAAATAGGCACTTTATATTTTGGATAAGATAAGACGTTGTCCTGTCTATATTTTTTTGCGCAATTTTCTTATCTTTTCTTTCCGTAACAACCTTTTAAAAAGTATTAGAAAACATAAAAAAAAAAATTATAAATTCGGTTAAGTCGTTCTCAAGTTATGGCGTGACCAAGAGAAACAGGGTTAATATCAAAAATATAATTACCTAGCTATACAGGGTGTAAGTGACAGCCTAGCAAATACTGAAACGGTGAACTGAGACCATCAAACCAAACAACTTTCACTATGTATGGGTATCTACTTAAATTACCTATAATAACAAATGGAGCATAGTCGAACTAAAGAAAAACAACAAATACCTCTAACAAAAGATAAGATAAAAATAGATAAATGTTTATTTTTAACTTTTGCTTAAAACTATTACATTAAACGGTAGACCAAAAACGAGGCAAGCCTGATACGCGAGGTCTACGATTGGGAATCCTTAACAATAAACAATAATTTAGTTACGAACTAGTACAATTGAAACAAAGTGAGAGGGTGTGAGTGGGGGAGGGGGGAAGGGGGGGGGGTTGTGTAGGTGTGTGTCTGTTTGCGTGTGTATATGCCTTGTATGTTAAGATATAAATATATAGATATAAACCCCGACATAAACCAGCCAAGTTTGTGTCGGGGTCCCGGAGACAATTTTTTTATTATTTTGGTACGGTAACCCTCGGTGCGCGAGTCGGTTTCATAGGTATGTTATGTACAGTACAAAACACCTCATACCTACAAAAAGAATTAATGGTTTCTACTGTCCATGACATGATTCGATATTTTGGATGACATTTCCCTGACCCGTAAGCAACTTGCCACTACAGGCGAAGCCATAATATGATGCAACCTAGTTCGTACAGCCGAATTATATCAGATTATGTAGGCCACTAATTAAGTGTACCTATTATTCATGCTCTATTTATATCAAGCAAAATAAATACATAAATAATTTTTTGAAATGGATTTTGGTGTAAATCCTTGCTGAGCGCCCAAGCGCACTGCATACCTACAACCTACAACGAAGCTAGAACCTATATTTTTTTTTAATACTAACCATCAATTAATAAGAATAATAATAAAGACAGTGTATTTTTTTTGTCCGTGTGGTGTCGGCTAAGAATAGCACCATCCCATTTCCTCCCGTGGGTGTCGTAAAAGGCGACTAAAGGATCTACCGAAGGATGGGCAGCAGCATCCTCTGAGTACACACATTCGATCCAACTGCGATCGCTAACCCGCCTGCCAAGCGTGGCGATTATGGCAAATGCCCCCACTTTGGGGGAGGCCTATGTCCAGCAGTGGACGTCTACCGATGATGATGATGATTATTTGTTTTATAACCAAGATCTAGATAATAAATCTCTGTGGCAGTGGTTTGTTAGATGGCCAGTAAAATGAGCAGGGATATCTTTGAGTAGGTAACTCTGTAACTTTGAAACTGAAAACTGATAAACCACAGGACAGGAGTGCGATTATTGAAACTCATTCATTAAACTCAGCAGTTGAAAATGTCAATATTACTATGGAGATATGCATCTTTCTACTGCTGATTTGACATTCAAAAACCATACTCCAGGAGTGCGATTTTTGAAAGTCAAATCAGCAGTAGAAAGACGCGTATCTCCATGCATTTTCAACTGCTGAGTTTAAAGTATGAGATTCAAAAATCGCACTCCAGGAGTGCGATTTTTGAATCTCATACTTTGAACTCAGCAGTTGAAAATGTCAATATTAGTATGGAGATATGCATCTTTCTACTGCTGGCTGATTTGACTTTCAGAAATCATACTTCAGGAGTGCGATTTTAGAAAGTCAAATCAGCAGTAGAAAGATGCATATCTCCATAATAATTTTGACATTTTCAACTTATGAGCTCAGCGAATGAGTTTCAAAAATCGCACTCCAGGTCAGATCTACCCGAAACCGACGAGCATGCATGAAAGGACTAATGAATGTGGAGGTAGCTAGAGAGGTATGTCGGGATCGTAGCAGGTGGCGTTTCGTTGTATCTGCCTACCCCCGTGGGAGAAAGGCGTGAGAATATGTATGTACCTAATAAATTAGGGTATAAGAATTATTCCTCTCGGGGTGGTAAAGGATTAAGGAACAGGATCACAGGATCTTTGCTACATAATGTACCTATGAACTAGGAAGGTATTTTTTTAAAATGTATACTTATTAGGATATTTCGAGATGTTAATAGGATATCAGCATTGCAAACAATATCATTGGGGAATAAATAGTCAATGCATTAGATTTGATAACCATCTAAGATATTTCCAGCGTGGTTGAATAGAAAAATCGAATCGCTTCGTCTCGGTCATACGTAATTTTGTAACATTTTGAATTAGGTAACTACATTTAAATTGGTTTAGTTTATTTTTCTTTTTGTTACGTTCTCGTACTAAATTGCTTATTTGATTAGTTTTATTCAGGAAGCTGGCATAATATAGTCTAGTTTTATTATAAAAATAAAATAAAAAGCATTTTATGCTGAAAGATTTATTTTGTCGTATCTACAGGTTGTAATTGAAATGAGTCAACAAATTTTCAGGGGTGTGGCCAGGAGTTCGAATTTTGAATCTCATACGTTGAAGTCAGCAGTTGAAAATGTATGGAAATATGCATCTTTTTACTGTTGATTTGACTTTCAAAAATCGCACTCCTGGAGTATGATTTTTGAAAGCCAAATTAGCAGTAGTAAGATGCATATATCCATAGTAATTTTGACATTTTCAACTGCTGAGCTCAGCGAATGAGATTCAAAATTCGCACTCCAGACAATCAACTGAACAACTTTTACTATGGGAGCAAAAAATCTTCTGTTTCATACATTAGTAGAATAATGGCTGACGTTTGCTATGAAACAGAAGATTTTTTTCCGATTTCGGTGTTGGTCCAATAGTGGAAGTTGTTCAGTTTGATGGTCTGAAGCATCCCATCAAGCTTTTGAGTTTACACCTCCAAGAGGAGATGGCATCTCCGATAATGATAAGTATCTTCTTGTAGAAGAAGCAGATAGGTAGATACTTATACCAGGTTTTTAAGTGTAATCATTAGCTTTAATACATTTAAATACTTAATACAAAATAACGAAGCTTATTTTAACAAATAGCTCAGTCATTTTACGGTTTCATCCGGGACTAATAAATAATAATTTTTTTTTTCGGTATAAGTATCAGAAATGTACCAACATTAAAAAAATATCACGTCAGCAACAGCCCCAAATTTTAAATATTGCGTTTTTCTCGTTCTAAAAAAACGAATGGAAATATTTTTTTTGCTAGGTTTTGAGGCTTTAACCATTATGCATAGGTATTTCAAACATGGTGTTAATATTTTTGTGTACTTAGAAGGCTATTTTATTGCTCAAATATAATTTATATTGTTAAATCTAATTCAAATGAGTGCATTGGTACTAATATTATTAATTTAAAAGCCTTCTGCGACATACATTTTGATTTCTATGTTGCGTATGGAATTTTTCTTTAATATGTTTTCAGATAGGTAGTCTTTTTGTCACTAAATGGTGCCGGTTACTGTTTAAAAGTCCAATACATAATTACCTCCCCCTCCTAACAAAGCTCCGTAAAATGACCGGGCTAAAAATAACCCAACGAGATAGCGTGATATAGTACAATAAGTGAGATAAGGTATCGTAATTGTTACAAAATATAGATGTTGAGCATTTCCTATGTTTGTTCGTCTGTTTGTTTATGTTTCCGACACGTTAATGATACGTTTGACATTCTTTGTTAATTATTGTAATTAAATTATTGTACACGATTTTATTGTTATAGGTTTTATTTTTATCTTACAGTCGTTTCCACCGTGTATATAAATAGGTTCAGTCAAGCTATAAAAAGAAAAACTGCCTCCGTGGTCTAATGGTTAAGAGCATTGGCTCTCGACACGGAGGTCGTGGGTTCGATTCCCACGGGGGGCACCTAGTGAAATGTCACTTTGTGCGTTTTTCCAAAGTTGGTTAGGACATTGCAGGCTGAATCACCTGATTGTCTGAAAAGAAATGATTCCGTGCTTCGGATGACACGTTAAGCCGTTGGTCCCGGCTACTATCTCTGGTGGTTGTAGTTGTAACGCCGTAAGGCGGTCTGAAAAACTATGACACCAGGGCTCTGCCCACACGATAAGAAGATAAAAAGAAAAAAACATACTTAAATTGTCGTAATACTAAATAAGATAGACAGATAAACAATTTATTTGCATAAGTATCACATACATAATATTACAATTTACAACATAAATACCTACGAGCGTTAACCCGCGACTTCGTCCGCACAAATTATATACCAGATTTTAAGTCAGATCATAAGCTATCAAACAAAAAAAGTTTCATCAAAATCGGTTCAGTAGTTTTTGCGTGATACTCGTTCAAACAAACAAACAAACAAACAAACAAACACACAAACAAACAGACAGACAAAAAAATCCAAAAATTGGTGAAATGGAATCAGGGACACCTAAAAACCATATCGTAACTTTTTTTTTGTTAATATCTTCAATGTACAGACAAACGTTCTGCTACAGTTTTATAATAGTTTAGATTAGATAGATTACAACAAGTTCACAAAACGAGAATTGTCATTGTCATGCCCATTTCCCATTATTTGTGGTAGGAGCAATATGTCATCCTCTTCCATTCATTTATTATAAGCCGTCGTTTCTGCACTAACGCCTTTCTTATACATATCATCCTTGATCATTCACAAAATAAGAATACAAATTAAAATAATTTCGAGTCGAGTTCATATTTTTATCGCTGACCTTACAAATAAGCCAAGCACGTATCCAGACTTTTGTTTCGGGAGGGACATTGATTTTCAGGGGGGATATTCATATTTATTGATATTTTTCATATTTATTCATTTTAATATTTAAATAATAAAATTTAGATATTTAAATGGGGGGGGGGGGGGGGGTTTATAAATCCCACCTATCCCACCCCCTGGATACGTGCCTGAAATAAGCCTATTTGAAGTTCCCTCCACCTTATTCCTATTTCTAATTCCGATGTGTGATCTCTCAGTATCAGTTGTCAACAGGTTTCTAAGGCATAAAGGTAGTGCTTCATGTTCATGTGTCCTAGCCTTCTCTGCAATGTACTCTGAATTGTCATTGTCAATTGTCACTTGTCACATTTATTTAATAGGGCCCCGATCTGATACATCAAGCATGATCTCTCAGTTTAAGAAAGACGCGACATAGCCACGTCGCGTCTAGTATTCTAGTCGTAGAACTTCTGAAAACAATACCTAACCTCCTTCGTTACGTGTACATAATTAACAAACGAAAAAAAAATGTTAAATACTCTACAATTAACGATAATCTAATTAGTTGTTACACAATATGAGGTGACCGGCCCCTGGTAACCAATAATCCTGTTAAACTCTTCATACATCACAAAACTACCCTAACAAGAGTCCCTATTGTTACGTCGTAAGGTTGAAAATTGCGTGATTAACAGGACTTTGTTAGTGTGAATGAGGACTGAAACATAAGATGACCCTTACAGAGTTCTTATAGCAGCGTGGTAAGGTGGAAAATGGCGTGGTTATTAGAACTTCGTGTGGATTCAGGAGTGAACCCCCAGAACGTTGACTAAACAAGAATTAACGTAACAACTTGTGATGTAAACTGGCTTCTGTCTAATTACTTACACCTACACAATGTTAACATTTACATCATCGTCAGCCTGCCCTTATCACAGGTGAAATTGATATCAATAGCATCCTTTTAAACTAAGTCTACCCATAAAACTGAACAACTTTTACTATGGGAGCCTCAGATTAATATGGGAGCGGATTTCATGTTACCTCGCCCTCCGCAAAAAGTGGCAGAAATGTTTGTTAGTAGAATTACACGCATAACTAGTCCCTATAGTGTGAAATTGATATCACTAGCATCCTTTTCATCCTGAGTTTACCCAGTAAAACCCAGCAAACCGATCGGAGCAAAAAAAAATCTGCTGTTCTATACTAAACTGCATCCGCCGCGCCCGCGCCGCTCTAAATGTATCCAACAGCAGATTTTTTTTTTGCTCCTATCGGTTTGCTCCCATAGTAAAAGTTGTTCAGTTTGATGGGTAGACTCTTAGTTTAAAAGGATGCTAATGATATTATTTTCACCCTGTAAATAACCTCTGCCGATCCTATAATGTTGTTTTCAAACACTTTATCAAGACATAAAATAACTCATAAAAATATAATTCAATTCATAAATTGGCAAAAAATGTTCTTATCAGTTCTAGATCAAACCTTGGGCAAACCCCAGTGGTTCAGTTTTAGTTTAATTTATGATAACGACCCGCGTTGGCCTGCAGCCGATCAAGGATATGGACATAAAAATATCAGTTAAATTCTTATTTGGTCTGAGATCTCACGTTTTCTAATCATCATCATCATCGGCTTATACAGGGTGTTATAGAATGGTGCCGGTGCTTTAAATAAACATTTTAAACTTTTAAGAGGGTTGTTGAGACCATCAAACAACTTTCACTATGGGACCAACATCTATATCGCGAAAAACAAACACTTCCTTTTTGAAAGTTGTTCAGTATCATGAGTACAATCACCCATTTAAAGTAATGCAACTGTATCGTGAAAAAAAATCTGCTGTTTCATACCCATTTCCACAGCGCGGGTTGAGGCAAGATAGTGGTCAATTTGCTGTCAAAGTAAGGGTGTACAAATTGCGTTATGCAACAACAAAATCAGACACGTCCTGTTTTTTAAATTTTTAAAGCCCTTGAAGTTGTAAATTTAAAAGCGTTACATACTTTAAGGGGTACTTCAGACCATCAAACTGAATAACTTTCACTATGGGACCAAAATCTAAATCGCGAAAAAAAATCTGCTGTTCTGATACATTTAGGTCGAGCCGCGATTGTCACCCTGTATATTATTATGCCTTCAACGTACGCACGGCGACACATCAAGCTATACAAAACCAAAATAAGCTGGCCGCGCATAGGTCGAGGTCGAGTAACGTATGAGTATGACGTCGCGCGGCCAGCTTATGTTGGTTTTGTATTGCTTGATGTGTCGCCGTGTGTAAATCGATAAGCAAAAAAATTCTTTGTCTGATTGATCCCACCTTATCACAAGTACCATTGCATAAAACCTTGGTTTATTTAACCCTAATTACATTTAAAACAATGCTTACCTGCAGACACGCCCAACTATAATGCAAGTGCATAGGCAGGTAGTGTAAGTACGTAAGTTCGTATCGTGAGCATCGGTTGCATTTGTTTTTTTTGTACAATTAGCACAGATTCTTATAATAGTAATCATTGCATTTTATACCGACCTTAATATACACACAGTACAGAGAGTTAACTTCGTACAGTGGTTTAATTTACTTTTATTCATTGGAAAACCAACAGCAATATAATACAGTAGTATAATGAGTAAAAAGCAGAAAGCCAACAACAGGTTTTCACTGGTAGATACAGTATAGTTGAAAAAAAAAACAAATGGTTAACAATATTTTAAAACGCACATAAGTCAGCACACATGTCAGCCTACGAGTAAATATAAATAAACGTTATACACTTAAGTTAAACACAAAACAATTGCAAAAACAATAAACAAAAGAAAAGACCTTAGTCTACAATAACCTCTACACTTCATCAGTAGTACCAGGTTTATCTATCTATATCTATACTATTATAAAGCTGTAGCAGAAAGTTTGTCTGTACATTGAAGATATTAACAAAAAAAAAGTTACGATATGGTTTTTAGGTATCCCTGATTCCATTTCACAAATTTTTGGATTTTTTGTCTGTCTGTTTGTTTGTGTGTTTGTTTGTTTGTTTGTTTGTTTGTTTGTTTGTTTGTTTGAACGAGTATCACGCAAAAACTACTGAACCGATTTTGATGAAACTTTTTTTGTTTGATAGCTTATGATCTGACTTAAAATCTGGTATATAATTTGTGCGGACGAAGTCGCGGGTTAACGCTCGTACTATTATAAAACTGTAACAGGAAGTTTGTCTGTACATTGAAGATATTAACAAAAAAAAAGTTACGATATGGTTTTTAGGTGTCCCTGATTCCATTTAACCAATTTTTGGATTTTTTTGTCTGTCTGTTTGTTTGTGTGTTTGTTTGGGTGTTTGTTTGTTTGAACCAGCATCACGCAAAAACTACTGGACCGATTTTGATGAAACTTTTTTTGTTTGATAGCTTATTATCTGACTTAAAATCTGGTATATAATTTGTGCGGACAAAGTCGCGGGTTAACGCTCGTATTTTATAAGTCTTACCGATGTACCTGCGCAATTGACACATTTCAATACCGCTCGAAATTATATTCACCAATCATGATGCGCCACCTTCAATTCGTTTTACGCTATTAATTAGCTTATTTGTTTTCGCGCCCCTTTTCGCTGCTATCCGACTTTGCACCCTTTGATTACTAAATGACTTCGGGTTTTGTCGGAGACTCGGGCCTGCTCTGCGCAAACGAAGATTGACGAGCGGAATTATTTTCCTGCATGGCTAGCATGCACCCAAGACAAAGCGTTTAAACGAGAAAAGGCCTACTGGTCGTACTGTACTAAATGACTTCGGGTTTTGTCGGGGACTCGGGCCTGCTCTGCGCAAACGAAGATTGATGAGCGGAATTATTTTCCTGGAGTGCGATTTTTGAATCTCATTCGATGAATTCAGCCGTTGTAAACGTTAAAATTACTATGGAGATATGCATCTTTCTACCGCTGATTTGACTTTCAAAAATCGCACATCTGAAGTACGATTTTTGAAAGTCATATCAACAGTAGAAAGATGCGTATCTCCATACATTTTCAACTGCTGAGTTCAAAGTATGAGATTCAAAAATCGCACTCCAGGTCGTACTGTACAGATGTGCGGCCGATCACGCACACATCAATAACACCAGTGAAAAGTTTTACCAGCCGTGGGGTTCCGGCATAAAATAAACCAATTCTTCCCTTAATTGTCGTACTATGGAATTAAATGTATCTCGTGTAGTAGGTATTTATGTGGGCGAAAGGCTAGCCACCTTTCACCACTTGAAAAGTCATTCCATCCTGAAACTTAAATTGCTAAATGTGAGCATTGCTACAACTACATTCTTAAACAGAAACTTGGTAGTTTTAGCAATGTTTCTTGACCATGTATGTATTTATACGTTTTACTTACCTATCTGTTCTGACAAAGAAAATAGTTCATTGGCGGCCGTCATCACAAAATTAAGATTTTGCAATCAAGAAAAATTAAAACAAAAATGTTCCTTAGCTACACCTAGTAAGGAACAATTTTTTGTTACAATAAAGGCCACTTTCGTCTGGAAGAAATCACTTTTAGTGATAAGGCCGCCTTTTGTACCCTTCTTGTTCATGTATATTGTTGTTTTTTGTGTATTTTGGTGTGCAAATAATGAATATTTATCTTATCTTACTTTTGTACAATTTATTTTTAAATCGTGAAAGAAAAAATCTGCTGTCCCAAACATTAGCGAAGATAGATTTGCAGTTTTGTATGGGACAGATGATTTCTTTTTCACGATTTCGATGTTGGACCCATAGATATTTGATAGGCTGATTATACCCTAAGTTTCAGCAATTTTTGTTAGACAACTACCTTATATTATGTTCCTATAGATTTAAATAAAATGTTAGGTACCTACCAACTTAACTTTAGGTACTGATTCTTACATCTCAATCTTACTTGTATGAAGTAGACTTTCTGCATAACATCTATTTTGTGATTCAATTCCTCTTTTTGCGTGACTTTATGCGCTTCGCATTATTTTGTTGTATATAAATTCAAACTTATTTAGGTAAATTGAAAACTGTACCTATCAGTATATAACCAGTTCATTTAATTCATTTATGCCTACCCTTATTCATGGGAGGTATATGCCCACATTATTTGAAATGTAAATGCTTTTTTCGCGGCAAATAGGTATGAAAAAAAGAGGTTTGCTGTTAGCCCAGTCATTTTACGCAATTTTGTTAGGCGAGGTAGGGAGTAATTATTAATTGGACTTTTAAACTGAAACCGGCACCATTTAGTGACAAAAAGACTATCTTAAAACATATTAAAAAAGAAATCGCTACGCAACATAGAAATCAAAATAGTGTGTCCCAGAAGGCTTTTAAATTAATAATATTAATACCAATGCACTCATTTGACTTAAATTTAACAATATCAATTATTTTGGAGTAATAAAATAGGCATTGAAATTTAAAAAATGAGGTATTTATTAGAAAATACGAATGTATTTTTCAAAACCTTCTAAGTAGACAAAAATATTCACACCATGTTTGTAGTATGTATAATGGTAAAGCCTTAAATATGTGTAAATAAAAATTTACCTTCAGGTTTTTTAGAACGAGATAATAGCTAAATTTTAAATTTGGAACTGTTGCTGACGTGTAATTTTTTTTAATTTTGGTACATTTCTAGGCTCAAATTGGCTCTTCAATATTATACCGAAAAAAATATCAATTATTAGTTAGTCCCGGCTCAAACCGTAAAATGACTGGGCTATATTTTCAAAAAGTTTCAGCAAAAAATAAATATTCTCCATTCGTCCCGCTGAAACTTTTGAGTCTATTATGTCTCGTGGAGACACACGAAGACCTTAGGACCTTTTTATTATCATAAAGGAAGTTGTTTTTATACCTGGAGTGAAATTTCATTCTATGAATCTTTCTACTGCTGATTCAAAAATCATACTTTTTAAAAGTCAAATCAGCAGTAGAAATATGCGTAACTCCATACATTTTTAACAGCAGAGTTCAACGTATGAGTTTCAAAAATCGCACCCCTGGACTGTTTTATTGTTTTAATCACGTAGTAATTAATAAAAGTATAACTTTTTTAATTATACAAATAAATCGTTTTTTAAGAACGTAAACATTTATTGAATTGAAAATAAAGGTAAGGTTATAATGTACCTAATTACCTTAAGTAGGTACCTACATTATAAATAAATTAAAAAAATTGAGAAAGTAAAACTAACTTAACCTAAAATATGGTGCAGAATGGCTAGCATGCCACCCACGGCAAAGCGTTTAAACGAGAAAAACGTCGTGCGCGCTCTTTTTGCGCATACGTAAAATAAGTAATAAAGATGAAGGCACATCTCGATTTTTGTCGTTTTCTCGGGGGTGGCATGGGAGACCTGTAGGTTTGGACCACGCGGGAACGGTAGCAAAATGCTGTTTCGTTCTTTAATCATCCCGTAAAATAAAATAAAAAAAACGAAAAAGAAAATTTTAGGTCTATGTTAATGTTGAACTACAATAGCGCTAAGAAAAGAAATTAACTGTGCAAAGTTACGGAAATACATTACATGAATCATCCAAGAATCATCCATTAGACTGACCATAACAGAAAAGGCAAAGGGCGATGTAAATGTTACAACATGCCAGATTGAAAATCTCAAATCTGTACCAATTTTATACATAACTTTTAAAAAAAATAATTTTAGATAAGTAAGTTCTAGCCTGTACGATCCTTAGATCAAAGTAAACAAAAGTAAGATCCCATTAAAAAAATGCCTCATCTCACGAATAATGGTGAGAGGGAGTGGAGCCTACTCCACCACGAGAATAATAAATTGTATAAAAAGTATTAAAAGGAAATGGGAAAAAGGGAATTTGTACAATACTTAGGTACCTACCTAAATACTTATTTTGATAACTTTTTGAAATAGCAAAACACAAAAATAATTTAAAAACCTATAACTTACGTTAATTTGTGCGATTCCATGCAATTAGTATCAGATTTTTCTAACAAAAACTATTTCTGTTAACAAAATCAAAAACATCTCCGGATAGTTAATAAATCAATTTTATAGTTTAATCTGAACCGTAATCCAAAATATAACTAATAATATTCTTTTAAAGTAAAATGGTTATAATTTCTTTCGATCCTTGCAAATATTACGCACTCCCGCGTCACACCGTCTGGCAATGTCATCGCTTCCGATTTTCCGAACACTCATTTAGCTCCTTTTACCTTACATACGACCGATATTATAAAACCGGTGCGTGATCGCCGCGCGCCCGCAGTCCACCGCGCGCTACCAAGCGAGTCACACGCGCCTGTTATGTTCTAGTGTCTTACATACAACAATAAACCATGGAGGAAATCAACCCCTCCAGTGTACCCGAAGACGAAGGAATTACCACCGACCGCCGCCCTTCCACTGACGAACATGCCGATCTCTCAGATACAGCGTCCGAAACAGGATCGGGTGGCGGCAAAGATTCAGGGTGTGAAGTCGCAGTTGAAACTCAGGAACCCCCTTACAACCCTCCCGACGAAGAACTAGCTAACAGAATAGTGTCACAAGTTGAGTTTTACTTCTCGGACGCCAATATAACAAAGGATGCTTTCTTGCTCAAACACGTCAGGAGGAATAAGGAGGGGTATGTTTCCCTGAAGTTGATATCCAGTTTCAAAAGGGTCAAACACTTGACTAAGGATTGGAGAGTCGTCGCTGAAGCCTTGAAGAGGTCTACGAAACTGGAGATTAATGAAGCTGGGACGAAGTTGCGTCGGATGGAGCCACTGCCTGCCTACGACGAGACTACCCCATCGAGGACTGTCGTTGCTGTCAAAATGCCCATAGAACGTCCATCGGTGGAAAATGTGTCGCGTTTGTTCGCGGGTTGCGGCGAGATTGCATTGGTCAGGGTGTTGAGACCAGGCAATCCCGTGCCGGCTGACGTTCGCCAGTTTCTTAACAAGAACCCTAGTTTGGTTAACTGTGTGTGTGCTTTAGTTGAGTTCACGGAATCCGAAGCTGCGAGAGAAGCTTTGCGTCTCCAGAGCTCCGACGAGGAAGGTATGAGAGTGTACGAACTGAACGGTGTGCCTAAAGAACCAAAGAGGAAGGCTCCGATACGCCGCGCGCCTCCTCGAAGACACGAATGCGAATATTCCTCATGCTGTAGCGGTTCCGAAGCCGAATACGACTACAGATACGGAAATCCTTATTACAGGAGAAGCTCAAGCGGCTTCTTCACCCCTCGCGCTCCAGAAATTCAGACCTGGCTGCCAAGGCGGCCGTCGACCTGCAGCCACAGTTCGGATTCAGGGGTATCTTTCTACTGTAATTCTAGAAGAACTTCCCAAGTTAGTACGGGAAGCAATAGCAGCGCAGAAGGGTGGCTGTCGAGGAGGTTGTCCGGGTGTTCTATAACTGGGACCGAGTGTGGAGGAAGGAGGTTGTCGTGTGCGCCTCGCTTCGAACCCAGGACCCCGGCTGTCCCGGATGGTACGAGGGGTTTCCACGCTGCAGCTCGCCAGCGAAGAATCTCGGACCTAGCGTTGTATTCGCGCTAGAAAGCGCCCGCCAAGCGTAACTCCTTTCTAATCACGTTGGATAACTGCCTTTCACGTTCTGCCCGTTGGTTTTTTAATCTATTTTGTACGAGGAAACGATGTTATGCTGAATTGTTACCGTGATCGCGTGCTCCGATTGGCTATTTAGCTTTTAAAATTATCTTTATTGTTGGATCAATTTTAGAATTCTATGGAGAGACGTTCGTATTTAATTTGATTGGATTATGAAATCAAAGTTACCTATTTGTTCTTAAAAAGACATTTTCCATCTCCTTTTCTCGTATCTATTATCTAAGTTAAGTAGTTCTAAAAAATGTGATCGAATAAGCTCATTGTAGTATTAAGTCACAGACAGCTGTGTTTAGTTTAATTTATCTGTTATTTGTAATTTATTAGAGTTATTTATTTTTAATTCGCGTAATTTATTGCGGTGAGCGCGCACGCAACGTGGTCGAGTTTTCATCCGAGTTATGTCAGAGTTGTGTGCACAAAACTAATAAACAAAATCGACATTCAGAGTGAATGTAGACTCTAAAACATCAGGAATGTGAAGATCTGTCGATAAAATTTTATGTGGCGGAATAACAGAGCGTAAAACGGATTAAATGTTATGCAAGAAAATTGCGAGCGTAACGAAACACAGAAACTACGGCAAAGGAATCGTTGATATACAGCCTCTTATTCCGCCAGACGACATTTTTAATTAAAAAAAAATACAAAACCACGTTGCGTTATGGCCGAACTAACATGTTAATTCACTTTTACTAAAATAAGTCATTTAAATAATTTAAGTCAGTCGCGCCATGTCATGTTATTATTAATAGTTTTTTTTTTAATGTTATTTTTTAAGATTTTATTTGTGATGTAGAGTAGTTCAGATACTTGGTGAATGTGTTCAAGTTACATAACTATACTTTCGTGGCTTGATTGCTATACGTATTTATTTTTTCTTTTTATAAAGAGTTCGTAATGTCTTTACTTCTTTTGTAAAAAAAAATGTTATTTTATCGGCATACGAATCTCTGGTGAAACTATTGTATAATTTATTGTAAAAAAGACGATAATTGTAATTATAAACTTTTGAACAAACTTGCTTGTTTTTTTAATTTTTACTAGTGATGTGACCTTCTTGATCTTAATGGAAAGTAGGTCCATTTTCGACCCTGGTTAGCCTTGACGAATCGATTCACACGCTTGGACAGTTCATTTCGTTGCCCAACTTTTGTTTTCGGAACAAAAATAAGTTAAATAACTCGGAAACGGATATTGCAATTGTAATATCAATATTTACATTAATATTAGTAATGTCGCGTGCAGACTAATATTGCATCATAATGTTTTTTTACATAATAATTTGCAAAAAAGTCAGTTTTGAATATTTTGAAGATTAAAACAAAATAAGTTCAACGAAAATAGAGCTACATGACAGGCACGTATCCAGGGGTATCATAGGTGGGATTTAACCCCCCCCCCCCCCCCCCCCTTCCGATATCCGAATATCTGCATGGAAAAGTGAGTACAGCACTTACTTTTTCATTGTTTTTCTATGAATATCCCCCCCCCCCCCAAATTAAATGCCCCCCCTCCCCGAAACAAAAGTCTGGATACGTGCTTGCTACATGATATGTAGGTACCTTATATTCTAGAATATGGTATTTTATGATCTTATAACTACAAAATTATACTATTGCACACAAAACTTTTGTTTGCGGAACGAGGATATTGAAATTATAATATTAATATCTACATTAAGATTAATAATCTCGGGTGCAGACTAATATTGCATCATAATGTTTTTTTACATAATAATTGCAGCGACGCGACGTTTAAAAGTCAGTTTTGAAAATCAAAACAAAAGTAACGAAAAAATAGAGCTAGGTACCTTACCTTACCTTAGTGATAGGTACCTTATATTCTGGAATATGGTATTTGTGATCTAATAACTTTAAATAAAATTATTCCGAAATGTGTCAGAATTGTTTATTCGAAAGATCCATAAAATAGTAACATTAAATAAAATTATAAATAAAGAGACTTAAAACTAAACTAACCTAGGATGTGGTGCAGGTTCGGTCCTTGTGGGAGGGTACCCAGAACGCTGGCCGCATTTCCTCGCTGAATGGCTATGCTGATCCGTTGAGCGAGGAAAGTGCCAGCTCTTGGGTCCCCTGTCGAGTCTATCAGGCGCTTTGACAGGTCTTTAAAAAGCGCCTGCGCATTAGGTCCCCACGGCCCAAGAGTTTCGACACCAAAACCCATAAAATGGTATTGGGGGCCGATATCCCGGTACCAGTAGGCCTTTCGTTTTTCGGCCGCCTCCGCCGCTGCGCCAGCCCTTCGACTCGTGCCCTGTAAGTGAGACGGGGCCAGTATGTCCACGCAGGTAGCGTCCCACACTAGCGCCCGACCCATCTTCCAGGGGACGAGAGACATCCCGTCTGGTCTCTTGCCATCGCTCCGTATGATGCCAGTCGGCTCGAGAATGGCAGGAACGTTGACTGTGGCAAGAGACCTACGTATGATGTCGTTAAGGGTGACATGGCGAGGGAATCTGCCGGCACTCTTTTGACACGAGAGTCCGTGGTGACCCAAGCGATCGACGGCCGCACCACAAGGACATTGGTGGCGGATGCAAATTTCTGCGCCGACTCGAAGCCCGATTGCCACGCGCAAGGTGTTGGAGTCCAGGTAGGTTCCTGTGTTGACCGAAGGATAGGCGTGTAGCCAATACCCGGACTCCTTTGTGGTCGATGCTAGGAGTCTGGCGCGGTCGTGGCCTTCTGTGTTGGTGACAAGTGTTTCAAAGGTGATTTTGCTAGTAATGTCGTCCCAGCTCCTCTGTATTTTCGGATCGGAAGGGAAATTTTGATTCGGGCCAGCAGTAACCCAGGCTTGTCTTGCCTCATCCGAACACGCGACCTCATAGTTTGAGGATACACCTAGGATATTTCCTATGAGGTCTGACGCGCTGTGGATGGAGGAAAGAAAGGCTGGCAGTGCGATGCTACTGGTGTTGCGCATCCCTATGCCGCCGTGTCTTATAGGAAGGGATGCCTGCGTCCAAGAACGATCACTGAACTGAATATTGAGAATTTTTTCCACTTGTGTTTTGAGTGTTTGATCTACAAAAAGGAGTAAACTTTGAAATTTCCATACAGGACAGCAGCGCAGTAGGTACGTAAATTTCGGAACCAAAAGACAGAATTTTAATAGAAAGATAGCCGAGTGTGTGTTAATTTTCAGTAACCGGTCAGAATTTTGATGAAATTTTGTAACTGAATTATTTATGATTAACATTAACATTAATTCACAAATTAACATTTCTTTACTCTTATTCCTTTTATCACTGACTCAAAATTCGGTTCTAACACCTACACACAATCTATCACACTTTAAAAAATGTGCTTGCTGGTCATCATTTTCTCTTTTTGACTTAGGTGAGAAGAGATATATGCACCTACCTATTATAAAATCAATTGGAAACAATACAAACAACGGTAACAAAATATAATTATACAACTTACCGTTTGAAGAAGTTGTATATGCGAATTAACAATTTACATACATAATTAGGTTAGAAAAACACGATCTTAAGCATTCATTATTCTTATGTCTTAAGCTAATTTAAATATGACTCACCTCATCGTTTTCGGTAAACGGAACAAATTAAGTTCTTTTAACACCTGTTTTTGGTTTAACAGCTGTAGGTTTTCTACACGTAGTATCTTTGGTCCGCCCACACACAGACGGAATTGCGATCCGGAATCCTGATTCAGGATTCAGTGTTGTCAACTATGGTTACAAAAAATACTAGAGTGTTGTTTAAAAAATGCCTAAAATAAAAATGTATGAAACGCCAAATGAATGACAATAATGCCATTTTTAGGTATTTATTAAAACAAAACAAATTTCTATACATGACAATTACTATCATGTGATGAGGTCATGACGTTACGAATGTTACGATGATGGTTTGTAAATTGTATTCAAATATTAATGCAACTATATCAAAAGGCTATCCATAGTTTTAAAATTAGACATAATCTGCATACAAAATGGCATGAACCATTATCACACAAGCGGTTTTTGAGCGTAGGCGATTTCGCAACTATGCCGCTACGACGTCGCAACTGCACCGTCACGGCACGGTATCGTTCCATCAACGCCTACGCTAAAAAATCACTTTAAAATAAGACATCAAAAAATCACTAAATCTAATGAAAAAGTCTCTGAAAGTGGCAACACTCCATACGGAATCTTATTCGGAATCAGGTTTATTCCGGATGTATGTGGCGGACCTTAAAGTAGGTACCCTACACCTTCCTAACAACAACGGTTGATTTGTTTGCTCTTCAAATTATACTTAGTTAAATTAATATAGGAGGGCTCGTTGCTCACCGCAGATCACAAAAACTAAAGGGAGATGTGAAAAGGGGGCGGGGCCAGTCGAGATATTATGTGTAATTAGTTTACAATGCTTGCGTAGTACTAAAGATTATTCGAACGTCGAGTTCTGATACCGCAATGGATAATGAACACATTCAAGGTAACAAAATACTATGTATCGCGTGGTGCTGGTGGTGATGCGACACTACGTTTCGTACTCAGCGCGTTGGTTGGCATCTCTCTAGATCTCTATGGTGCTCACTCATTGCTGCTAACAAAAGGTTGTTTTTTAAACTTAACAATCATACAACATCTCCAAAAACCAAATCGCGACTTTACGGATTACTATACAGAGTGTAAGGAAAAGTATCATTTACATTTAAACCACATACTCTCCCCCTTAGCTTTACCCATCTAACTGAACAACTTTTATTATGGGAGCAAAGCTGTCAGAACAAAAAAAACAGTTGTCCCATACCTTTGAATCGTGTAGGTATTGCAGCTGGCATTTTTGGTTTGAATTTGGATAACATAAAATTAAAAAAAGTACTCTTTAATTTAATCTAGAAATAAACATTTTAACGGGTTCTTACCGCGTTTTGGAACTCAAATATACCAAAACGCGGTAAGAACCCGTTAAAATGTTTATTTCTAGATTAAATAATAACCGCGTAAATGAATGGAGATGTAAATTTTCTCGATAAATAAAAATATCCATATTTGCACCGCCTCCACTGAGTTACGTCCAAACATGGTGGAGGCGCCGCGTATTTCACCAGTAAAGGTGATCAGATAACACACAATGTAATACGCGTACGTAATATCACAGGAAGCAAACGACGAAAAAATAGGTCAAGTATTAGGCGCGTATCTGCAAGTACAGAACATCCCAACCTGAGTCACTGAAGAGGTGTGGCAGGATCCTCGAGGACAGGAACCAGGCGGCAAAAAGTGGGGAGAATATCAACGATCGGAACTCGAGGCGTACTGCGTCGCGTTCTAGGAGGACCATGAGGCAACGGTTGATAACTTGAGGACCTCGAGCTGGTCTTAGAGGGCCAAAGGCCGCGAAGGGCAAGAAAGAAAAACGTGTTTTGATGAAATATTTTTTATTATATGTTTTATGATTTACGGGATATCCAGGGGGTCCTCATTTAACAACTTTTTCTATGGGAGCAAACTTGTCAGAACAGAAAAAAACAGCTGTTCCATATTAAACTGCAACACCTTCACGACTTAAACGTATGAAACAGCAGATTTTTTTTTGTTCTGACAGGTTTGCTCCCATAGAAAAAGCTGTTCAAGTTGATAGGTAGAGTATGTGGTATAAAGGTTAATGATACTTTTCCTTACACCCTGTATAATATAGCTTATGGCAATTTTTAAAAGGCAGAGGTCGCCAGCTATTTTCAGGGTTACCAATGTCACTTGCTTACCTTGGCAAAGTACATGTTCTTTCACACTTTTTTGGATTGTCGTACCTTGTTTGCCATGCCCTTAAAAAAACATATTTTTTTTAATTTATCCTTAGGTAAACTGTACAAAAGATATAAATCGAAATATCAGAGTTCATTGAAATGTTTCCATGCATTTCTATTGGATGATTTCTACTATTTCTAGCAATTATCTGAGTATAAACAAAGTTAGGTATTAAAGGTGTAATATGTGTAAAACAGTGTATTTTAAACAACTTTCACAATAGAACCAACATCTGTTGTTTCATAGAAAACTGTGCAGTGCCTATTAGTGCACTGCCTTACGGTCAAAAAAGGCTGAAAAAGTTCACTTCCGGATACCAGCACCAAATTTTAGTATGTTGTTAGGTATGCTCTCTAGACCCCAAAACTACACAGAGACAGTCTTCGAGGTGTCAGGGTGTCCAGTTATGACGTCATAAAATTTAAGTATGGGATCAAAAAAATGTTTGGCTCTGAAACCTATCGTGTGAGGTATCAAATGAAAGGGCTCCATGAGCCGGTTCTAAAAATGTACTACACTATTACCTTTCAGCCAATTGTTTTAAAAAAATCCAAAAATTATTTTCAATACAAACCCAGGTTCCAGGTAGGAAACGGCTGAATAAATTTTTGTAAAACATACGCCAAACGACTTATAATATCCTCATATCAAACGTCAATAAAGCAATTTCAAAAATGTTTATGTTTACTATTTTTTATAATATTTTTTATTACTTTTTAACTTTATATTTAATGAAAAATTTATAAAAAATAGTAAACATAAACATTATATTGCACCGCTTTTAGGTATATAATACAGCTCACTGAACAAATAATCAATTTGTTCAGTGATACAGCTTATAGAACACGCGTGCAAAAACGATTACATTATAGAACTATTGCGGTAATGTAACTTTTTTTCTATAGTTTATTTTTAAATCTCAGCAAAGAGTCTTTATGTAAAAAAAAATTCTGAATAAATTATTCTGTTTTAGTTAAAATATGATACATAAACGCTTCATTTCATACAACAATTTATTTAAGTTAATAAATTAACATTAATTTGTGTTATGTATACCTACATAACTAATATTATCAATAAAGGATTTTTTTATGTTTATGTTTATGTTTATTATGGTGTTTGCAACCAAATATCGTTGGTTGTTCGATCGATTCGAAGTCTTTGCCTGTTCGATCTCAACCAAAGGCACGGAACACAAAAAAAGAAGCCCAGCGCCATTTCCCACAAATATTTAAGCATCGAAAATTGTTGTATTATACGAAATTTAATTACTTTTTCCTCTCAAGTATGTTGAAAAACGTCGTATGAAACGCGTGAGCGTTGTTCATTACAGCCCTCGGCTAGTATGCATCACTCGCCTGGCGGCCCGTGCTGCAATCCCGCCAACTTTACTCACTTGTATCATAATGTAAAATGAACTAAAATATGTACAAAATTAAAAACTCTATTCTTCGTCAACTTTAATTGCCAAACATGTTTTTTTTTCGGAAAAATAGCTCACTTTAAACCTAACCGAACACAACAGGATTTCCTACTAAAACAAGAAGATTATAATAAATAAATAAACAGTTAAATAACAGATAATTACATGTTTAAAAGACGAAGGTTGTAAACAAGTGGCTTTTAGCATGTTCAATGATCTTGTAATTAAATCAAATGATACTATATTCTGTACTATATGTAGTACCTATACGAACTAATTACATTAATTACTATAGAGGCAATTATAGAGGTGAAAAAAATTGTTCCAAGGCACTGCAACTGAAAGGATGGCACGGCATTACAATCTTCGAAACTTTTCTTCCCAGAACGATAGTGTTCCCATTTTTCTCATTTTTGGGACCCATTTGTTACTTAATTCATTGATATTATTTTAAAATACCTCATTTATGGGCTTTTCATTCCAATATTTTGTCAAGAGGCAAAAAGTCGACTTTATTTAAAACATCCGTCGAATTTGATCAGTTTGATTGTTTATCCAATACTTAGTAGTATCAAAACTTGTCGTTTACGCCTTAGAACACATCCACAACCTTACGTAAAACCGAGGATTTGAACCAGTTTAAAACAACTAAATGTTGCTTCAAGACGGTCTTTATAATAATCGATTAAATAATCGATTAGATAACCTCTCGATGCGCTTCTCGATCAGGGTTATTTCATTAAGTATTTATTATGTAGTGTAACTATAAATTTGATTTTAACAATGCCCGTTTTCCGTTGCTGGAACTATCACGTTTTGTATTTGGCTTCTGTTTCTGACCACCCTAAAATTTTTCGGTCGTTCGTTAATTTACAAACTTAAAAGGTACCGAACCTTAAGTACTTACCTAATTACTGGCAGGACGCATTGATTGAACAACTTCATTTTCAGGCATTGTGATGACGAGCAAAATAATGTCTAACACAATTTGGCGGTGATTAGACCATCATTCTGATCAATCTTTCTCAAATGGACCAAAGTAGGAATCGCAAACAAAATTCCAAATGCGAGCCTGTTTTTTTTGTCGTGACTTCGTTCGTTGTTACTTGGAACTAGATATTTTTCTCCATTTATGATGACCTCTTTCTTCGTGTAAGGTTGTCATCCATCAAAGTCAAAGTCACTTAATCAATATAGGAGCTTAAAGCTACCACCGTGTCGGAACGTGTTGTCGCTGTAAATACAGAAGATGCGGCTAGAAATTCTACAACATCGGCAATATAACCCCTTGTGCATCTTGGCTTCCTCATCTTCCATTTGGCTCTGTCTCTGGTCTTTCTCCAAGATGTTTCTTGCCTATGGAGTAAAGATTTCTCGACTCAATTCATCTTTTAGTTCGCCTGCCGCTGAAACAACGACTAAGGCAGGTAGCGGGAAGTGATGAGAAAGACCGAGGAAAGAGTTTTGTGGCGCGCCTTGGGAGAGGCCTATGTTCAGCAGTGGACCATGATAGGCTATAATTATGAAGGTACCAAAGGTGATATGGTTCGCGAACCAACGAATTTCGAGACGGTAAAATTTGCATTATTCATATTTGTAGACCGCGTACCGGAAAGTATAGCGTGGGTAGGCCGACAAGGTGGACTGACGACCTGGTGTGCGATTTTTGAAACTCATTCGTTGAAGTCAGCAGTTTAAAATGTCAAAATTACTATGGAGATATGCATCTTTCTACTGATGATTTGACTTTCAAAAATCATACTCCAGGAATGCAATTTTTGAAAGTCAAATCATCAGTAGAAAGATGCATATCTCCATAGTAATTTTGACATTTCAACTGCGGCGCTCAGCGAATTAGATTGGATTAAATCGCACCCCTGGTGAAGGCAGCGGGAACCCATTGGATGAGGGCAGCGCAGGACCGGTCGTTGTGGCGATCCTTGGGGGACTCCTATGTCCAGCAGTGGACGTCCATCGGCGGAGATGATCATATTTGTGGATACAAACAACACAGGTTGTTGATTATATAAGGTCTAACAAAATTAGGTGAAACTATTTTAAGGGGTTGATCAGACCATCAAACTGAACAACTTTCTCTATGGGACCAATATTGAAATCGCGAAAAAAAAATCTGCTGTCCCATACATTTAGGTCGAGTAGGTTTGCATGGAACAGCTGAGGTTTTTTTTGCGATTTCGGTATTGGTCCCATAGAGAAAGTTATTCAGTTTGATGGTCTCATCATCCCCTTAAAATAGGTTCACCTTATTTTGTTAGACCTTATATAATACTTAATGTCACACATTTGTCATCCAGCTACTTAACTTAGTTAACTGAAACATAATAGTAGAAGACAATTAGACACAATCGTTAGAATATTCACACGGTAATGAACCAGTATGTGTGGAGATTGTACCTACTGTGCGTTTAACCCTGACTTTGTTTACACTTTTATGTTATTAATGGTAGGATGGTTTAGCAAAAAAGTGTTGTTCGAAGGTTCTCGCGAGAATAGTTTCAAAACAAATATTTGGCACTACTTTAGGGCTTAGCAGGACTTAGAATAACAGCGGGTCACAACAGTGTCCTCTTGAAGATTTTCTGACAGCAAGTTGGTCACTAACTTGCTTCCACCCATCCGCACTGGGCTCGCGTGGTGGAGTATGGCCCACTCCCTCTTGCCCTTATTCCTATGACAACCTGGTGGTGTAATGGTTATTACGCCGGACTGCCAAACCAGGGTCCTTGGTTCGAATCCCGGTTCGTTCATGGACATTGTTGTTTCGTTTCCATCATAAAAAACCACCAGCTTACGTTGGGATCATTACCTACAACCTGCAATGTAAGTGTCTATGAGCGTTATTTATTTATTTTGTTTCTTCCTAAGACGAGGCCTTGGCCCTACAATGGGATCCCACAAGCTACCTTACATAGGTGTCTTAAGAGACGATTAAAGAGTTACTGCACCCGAATTTATCCCGTTCCATTAGATTCAGGAGATAAAGGTCTTGAGTAAAGACTAGAGAGGTGCATGTGTGTTGAGCGTACTTACACATTAAGTCTGTCCCTAAATATACTATGTCCTGCGTACCTGATGGCTTATTCTAGTCAAAATCTGTATGACTATGAACATTATATCATCTTCATCTCAGCCGATGGACGCATCCACTGCTGGACATAGGCCTTCCCTGCAGATCACCACAACGACCGGTCTTGCGCTGCCCTCATACAACGTGTTTCCGCCGCCTTCATCAGGTCGTCGGTCCACCTTTTTGGAGGGCCTACCCACACTGCGCTTTCCAGTACGTGGTTGCAACTCGAGAACATATTTATCATCATAACTAACTTTAAAAACTGTTGATGACTCACTTCGTCATACACATGCGACGAAAATGGCATCACATGACGAAACTTTACGACTAGCAGTAAACTTTAATAGATGTGAAGTTTCCACTTCCTGTCTTCCAGCGAGCCTTGTCCCCAACCGTGACCTGGTGACCTTCAATCAGCTGATATTCACTCCGATAGCTTTTATAAATAGATGAGATTGATTATGTTTTATTATTGCTAATGTATTGGCTTGAACCGTACTGTATAGCAAGGTTCACTATTAATATGCTCACGATTATGTCGCCAGAGGGTAGTCAGAGATGTTCTTAATTAGATACTTTAGTTTTGCATTCATCATTAGATTTCTGTAATTATATAAGGTCTAACAAAATTAGCTGAAATTATTTTAAGGGGATGATCAGACCATCAAACTGAACAACTTTCTCTATTGGACCAATATCGAAATCGCGAAAAAAAATCTGCTGTCCCTTACATTTAGGTAGGTAGGTTTTTTCGCGATTTCGATATTGGTTCCATAGAGAAAGTTGTTCAGTTTAATGGTCTGAGCATACCCTTAAAATAGTTTCACCTAATTTTGTTAGACCTTATATTATATTCCAATGTAGTTCCAGTGTATAAGACTGTTTGCAATGACCTAGTCACCTTTGCAGTAAAAATCTGAAGCTCGCATCGCTTTTCGTCCCTGTAGGTATCAGTTTCTAGATTGATATACACCTTCCTAACCATAGTGCGTAGTGTTGAAGCAGAGGATGACTTAGAACTATCTAGATCTAGCACAGGTGAAAGAAAAGCTTGATGTCGAATCGAATCAGGAATTCAAGGCACTAGCGGAAAAGAGATTGGATTGGCGAATATTCCACCTACAAGAGCATACCTCTTAAATGAGATGATGAACCATAGTCTTCTCGAGCTCTTCTCAGATACCCGATCGTAATGTTCCAACATGAACATGTTGTAACATGAACCTTGGGAAAAAATCATTGCCATATATGCCCTTGTCATTTAGCCGATTTTTACTTTAATTGAGAGAGGCCACACTGTAAGTGTTGTTACGCCCCTGGCTATGATCTACCCTTTTCATGGACAAGTGGACACCTTTTAGCTAAGGTTGTATGAGGTTCATTTGATAAACTAAAACTCTGAATGTCTCTATTCTATCTTTTAAATTATTGTGTCAATCTTGGTGTAACTAATAATAGCAAAAGAACGGTTGGAGTCGCGTGACTGGAGGTCTCTCGAGTAGACGTCTTTCGTTCGGCTCGCGATTTAGGTAGCCACGCGGCTCCGCCATTTTATGGCGGTTTCGGGTGTGTGTTTTTGTATAAAAACAGGGCTTTGAGATCGCCATATCAATTACAGTACAATGAACGTTAACTTGAATTATAATAATATCTTCAACACTTGATACTGGCGAAATCTTTAAGGAAACGCCATTTAATAAAAATAGAATAGAAAAGAACAGTTTTTTTTTCTAGAAAATACACTATGTCGAGCCACAGCCACACTATGTTTTCTCTACACGCGGGCGACGTGCCTTTTGCTCCATAGAAAATGAACTCTTCCCGCACTTGCCGCGACATGTAGTATGAAGAAGAGAAATCATACTAGTCGTGACTGACCCACAATGCGACTCCTTTGTAGGTATGTCTGAAAAAGGGCGCAATCCTAAGAGGCTAATCAGTAGTTACATTGATAAAAGAATAAAATTAACATATTGCATAGCAAATGCGTAACGTTATAAAAAGAAACACGCATGTCCCTTACCAAGGTTTATACCGATGCGCTCATGCCGGAGGAAAACTAAAATTTGCATCACGGCCGCTTAGAGGAAAATGTATGAGTTGCATTGCGAAATAGGAAGTGAAAACGTTTATTGAGGCGTGTTTAGTTTACACGAGGCTTTTAAGTCTCATCATCAGCTACAAAGTCCACTGATGGACATAGTGGGATGGCATAAAAGCTTAAGGCGTAAAGGGCATAAAGGCAATGTACACACACGCTTTATTTTAGATGTGTCTTCATTTATCATCATTATTCTATATTCGTCTTATTTCAGGGCACAGGCCTTCCCTCAAGTATGGGCCCATTGCGTTAGTCTACCACCCGTGCGCAATGCGGGTTGGTAGAGACTTCACATAACAAGAAGAATAATAGTCTACTTCTTCAGCATAACCTGCATATCATGCACGTTTCCTCACAATTTTTTCCTTTTCCGGATTGCCAATCCCGTCAAGCGCTCTAGGGACATTTGTGGAACGTAAACAATTTTTGGGGAGCTTCATTTGGCCTAAGCTTTCAGAATGAAGCAGAAGTTGTAGGCTGGATGCATACATTCTAAGAGCTATGCTCAAGTTAGGAAATGCAGGATGCAGAATTTTTTATTTTTTTTTGTACGTATGGGTTTGCTCTTGACCTCAATCTAGTCCTCAGGACGAAGATGGGGTCAGAGATGTAGCGAGCTCACCCAGAAGAAGCCTATTCACTTCAGGAATTCGGATTGTAAGCGCTCGGAAATACTGACGCAGGCAGAGCGTTCCACTCCTTGGCTGTGCGCATTATAAAAGATTCAGAAAGGCACTTGGTACGGATATGTGGGATGTCAACCAAAAAGGGGTGATATCCTGCGGTGCGTCTGGAAGTCCAATAGTAGAAAGGGGATAAGGGGGAAAGGATAGGCTATGAACCTTGGTCTCCACCAGCTTACTGTCGCCAATGAGCCTCCTGGCTCTGCGTTCAACCGAGTCGAGTGCGGCAAGTTGATACTTGGCTGAGCCATGCCACAGGTGGCCGCAGTACTCCATACAGGATCGGACCTGAGCTTTAGACAACATTAAGAGCTGTCCAGAAGTGAAGTACCGCTTCACCTTGTTTAAGATGCCCAGCTTTTGCAGGTGCAATTGCAGGTGACTGGCCGCCCCGTAGTCCTCGCCACCCGGGACAAGTGCTCCCTCTGACTGGATCGGCCGCGGCCCCGGAAGAGACGGAGAGACGACTAGGCCTTGTACCCGGACTTTCGATTTTCGATATATATATATCGCGGCCGTTTCTGTCCGAGCTTCATTGTAATAGAGTAGACATTGGAACGAAAATGTTCATGCAATTGCGAAGTTCGAAAGTCTGGGTTGGCCCTGGATGCCTTTGCCGAAGGGTGGATGGAGCTGGCTCAAGACAGGGATGCATGGAGGATACGGGGCTTTTCCCTTGCAGTGAGATAAAATAGGCTTAAGGAAAAAAGAGGTAGCTATGAAGTCGTAGTCGGTTAGGTATTAATATCTATAGTTACACAGTGAGTACCTAGTTTATTGACCATTACTTATGTCACGATGCGGTTCAATGCCCCCTTTAAGTTTAAGTTACGTTGCCAGAACGATATTTTATTTGTAATAAAAGTTTGAGTTCGTTTCTGTTTCTGCATCGCTTTTGAGTTTAAGGCGAAGCTCTGTTTTTATTTAGGTCCATAATTTCTCCCTAAAAACATGTAGTTTTATATAAACTGGATCTTGCAAAAACTTCCCCGTTCTTACCCTGATGATACTGAATAGCTGTCACTAAGGAACCAAAGGGAAATTCACAAAAAAACAATTTCACTTCACACAAACAAACGTCCGATCAGCTGATTGCATATGGAAAGTCCAACACATTTTTTGCGAATTTCTTATAGGTTTCTTGGAGTTGCGTTGTAGGTCTGCTATTGGGTGGTCATGTCGCGCGTCGGTCGTCGGTTGCCCCCTCCCGGGCCTACAACGAAGCTCCAGTGGTGGCTTAGGATAGTTTTCTTTTTAAAAACAACCCTTGAAGTCACTGAAATTTATTTATAATCGTACAACGTCAAGTATTTTTGCTACTAAACTTTGTAAATTCAAGGGTATCGGCACCCAGTACAAATTCATAGCATTCGGTGTCGAGACCCTTGGTCCGTGGGGTCCCGGCGCTCAGGCGCTTTTTAAAGATCTGGCAAAGCGCCTGGTAGACTCGACCGGGGATCCAAGGGCTGGCGCTTTCCTCTCGCAACGGATCAGTTTAGCCGTTCAGCGAGGAAACGCTGCCAGCATCTTGGCTACCATCCCGCGCGGTCCGAACCAGCACCTGCATATTTTAGATTAAGTTAGTTTTATTTTCTCAATATTTTTTTTTATTTATTTTTAACGTATACATACTTAAGTACCTTCCTTTATTTGTCTTTAATAAAATTATTTCTAGTAAAAAACTAGACATTGCGCATTGGCTAAATCATCAAAAACCAAGATGGACGCCATTATTTTTAAATTAGAATAGAATAAGTATGGGTCAATCTCAAAAGTTGGAGCAGAATAAAAAAAAAAATCTTACATTAATTTGTGTTACTTTTTACTTGCGTATCTTTAGGATTGATCCATAAACAATATTTTAAAAATGGAAACCAAGCATGAAACGTCATGGGTACTAAGAAAATTGAAAAATAAGAAAATGTATGCCCATGGAGTGGAATTGTGTCCACGGAGCTTGGCATGGAGTAGATTTTTGACCACGGAGTAGAGTTTTGTCAGAAGATATTGACGAATAAACTAATAAAAAACCAAAATTACAGATACATAATCATTTATTATCACTAGGAACAACAGTAACATAGCTTAGGAACATAATTGAGATCACGTTTCTTTCAAAAATCACAATAAAACTTATAATCAACTTTGTTGAACAAGTAAGTAATTAAAAAATATTATCATCCTCATCAGAACTTTCAATTGTATTGAGATTTTTTTCGTAAGGCACATCCTGAGGCATTTCAGTATTTATTTCTGCATTATCACATGCCATGTTATCACTTTTATCATAAAAAATCTTCATAGCCGGTCCTGCAACTTCACTGTCGCTATCGTCGCCGAAAAAATTTATTTTGCGTCTAAGATGCTTAAAAGCCATATTTTTATCACCACCAATCAAATCATTATCATAATTTTTTCGAGCAATTCCTTCAACCGATCCTGCATCTTCGCTTTCGCTACTATCAAGGCGCATTATTCTGCGTCTAGGTCGCTTGTTAACGATCTCAGGTGAACATTCCTCTTCAGTTTGCCCTGTGAACGGCAACGTCTGATCATCATCAGCTGGAAATTCTGGTGTTTGTTGTGAGGCTCTTTGGTATATATGTTTTCCGATACCGTAGTGCTGGCAATCTTTTTCACAATTAAGACAGCTAAGTCTACGCAAATAAATAGTATTTGGTTCAGAAATATTCCAGCGAACTTGGTGGACACGCATTGTGTTTTTGACCGGTTTTAGTTCCGGCACTAGAGACAAAAGATCATCGGCAGCGCAAAATTCTTCTTCTTTTACCAAAAATATGTCAACTTTTGTTTCCACTGCAGTTAGGGTTTGATACAGGGTCTTCAGATCTTCAATATCTTGACCGAGAGCTACATATCGATCAGCCGTTCTTTTGACGTAAGCACCTACTCCGTCTGGGGCACCTTTCCCATGCCCTGCTTCATGGAAATGCCAGCTAGCTTTTTGTAAACTGTAGTGTTCCACTAAATGGTTGGCAAATAAATAAAACATTTTTTTATTACGGTATTGGGTAGATGGACTGTCTGTAAGGATGTGCAAAGATTTGATTGGAGTAAATACTAAAAGACGAGACAAAATTCCTTTGAGATGAGCCAATACTGCACATGCATCATGCCTAAGGGATTCCGACAAACTGCAGAACGATTTTGCTACAATATCACCAGTTGAAGCTGATTTATGGTAAGTCACTACAGTGTGTAAAGTTATTTGTTGGCGAGATGCACCGAAATGCACGGACTGTATCTCTTGGCTGTACTTGCACATATAGTTCTCCGAAAAGTCCATGTGAATCAAAACTTCGCCATCTTCAAGTTGTTTCCTTAAATCTGACATTGTTTTTGATTGATGAGTCCAGGAATGTTTGTGTTGTAAGAATTTTGGCATTGAATCTTTCATTTCAGTAATAAGTTTAACTTTTGTAGTGTATACATCTTTTTTTATTACTCTTGACACTTTCTTTGCAACTCCTGAGATGATGCGTTGCTCACTGATCTTAGTCCACTTTTTATAACAAATGGGGCCATCTTCATAAGGACTTATTGTGGGAATTTTATGACAGCACAATTTACATTCTCTGTTCATACACTCATCACTATCTGTAGAACATGTTACACTTTTTGCGACGTCGTTTGAGGTTTTCTCGCGAATCAACTTATAAATATGTAACTTGTCAATTATAAATTGAAAATTCTCATGAGTACTGCACAGACAAGTTTCTCTTTTAGATATATTTGGCTCTAGAATCCAAAAGGGTTTGAGACGACAAAAGGTTGGGTAACTGATCTTGTAAGGATGGCCAAGAGATACAAACTTTTCAAAGAGATTACGTAAAGTGTCTGATAAAAGGCGTCTCTGTTTTTTTACTTGATTTCGTGTTATTGTATCTTTCTTTCCGGGCATAATTCTGCTATTTTCATCAGATTCCAAAAACTTCTGCACATCTCTTTTTCGCATTGCACACGTGACGTTAGATCTGTTGGCAATTCTAGCTCTTGGAGGTAATATTTCTTTATCTCTTTGCAACGCTCTTACAGCATTTCGGGATTTTTGAACTCTAAGTGTATTAAGTTTAATCTGTAACTTTTTTATAGCTTGTTGCTGCTTTTCAATAACACGCTTCAGTAAACTGTAGTTACGCTTTTTGATTCTTTGTCCAACGACTTTTTGACGTGAGCAAGTTGAAGATACCGGTGTTGAAGAACCTGAAGTCTGTGGCGGGGACTCTATAGGATGATCTAAAATTTGTTCATTTGCCTGAGAAGATTCATCGTCTGTAGTTGGGGGTGAGTTTTCAACTGCAATTCTTATGGCATTTTCTTGTCGTTTTTTATGTTGTTGTTTAACCCTGTATTCTTTTCTCCAAATAGCTCGTTGCGCTCTCTGTTCCCTTGGTGTCATTACCTTTATAGTCTTGACCTTTTGTTCAGCCTTTCTTTTCTGCCACCTTTCTCTTTCTTTTGCTTTAGCTGCTTCGTATGCCACGGGATTAGCTTTGATTTTATCTCTTCGCCTTTGCTCGCACTCCTTTTTTTTTCGTCTTCGCTCCTCTTTTTTTCTTTCTGACAGACTTCCACCCATTTTTTCAGGCTTCTGAAAAAAAAATGGTTAAAGAAAATCTATGAACTAAGTACCTACATAAAACTTTTTTTCATAATCCAATAGGCGATTAATAAAGTACCTAAACAAACTACTTAAAATAATTAATAAATACATACATACATACGCTCACGACCATAATCCCATTTAGGGTGGTCAGAAACATTGGTACAACTACTCACTTTTTGGTCAAGTCAGCAGCTGTAGCAATGCTCACATTTAGCCTTTAAGTTTCAGGATAGAATTATGGGCTAAGTGGTGATAGACCTTTCGCCCACATAAAAACTGCATAAGAAACCTCAAATCCCTTAGTCGCCTCTTACGACACCCACAATTACAAAAATACTTTAAATATTCAAATTACTTAAAATAATAATCAAGCTACTCTTATCAACAATTTCCATTCCATGGACGCTCTTTCCACTCCGTGGACAAGTCGTTACCACGGAGTGGAGGTCCATGGAGTGGAGATTTTTGAATATTTACCCGCCTGACAAAACAGGCTTTTACATTTGAAGGTTAGAAAGTAGAAATTCATAGAGATATCCAATTAGCGCATATTTTTTAATTATCAATCGATAGGAATACTTACCGGTTAATTCTTAGAATTAGCCCACGGAGTTGTTAAATTATGCTTTCTAATTTCAAATAATTGTAATTAAATCTCCAAAACAAAACACTAATTATCACAGCTGATGCACTGACACTACTTTTTCAAACTGTCAGTTACAGTGTGGCCAATTTGAGGATACAAATTTATACGAAAATTGCAAAAAGTTATTTTTTCCGGACTTTAAATGTTTGAAAACATAAAGTCCACGGAGTGGTAAAAAATGTTGCCGGTGAGATTAAAGTCGAAATTTAGGTACAGTAGTAGGTATTATTAAAGTGACAATTGCGTAAAAGCAATCCTATATGTTTAAAGCTATATTCAGATTAGCAAAAAATAGCGAGTTTTTAAGGGAACTCTAATAATAAACATCTTTTGTTTATAAAATCGTAGTTGTGACAGGGCACGGAGTGGAGTTTCCACTTCTAGAAAATAATAACATAATATGACTTTTTAATTCTACCTATTTCTTATCATACACAATGTTAAAATACATATGTAAGTTGACATTAAATAAAAAAGTTCTACTATAAAGTAATAATTTTAGTCGTAAAGCAATGTGTAACAGTTTTGCTGCTTAATTTTGAGTTTGACCCGTATGTAGAATAGGTTTCTTAGGGAAAGTGGTTCAGTATCATGGGTACAAGTACCCCTATTATTAAAGTAATGTAACTGTATACTCTAACACCATAAAGTGTAAAAGAAACAGTGCCTTAAAATATTACCTACATATCGCGATCGACTCGGCTTTTGTATCTGTAGCACATTTTTACATAACGCACTTTCACTTGCGCCGGAGTTGCCCAGATGAATCGATGTACTACTACTAGCCCAGTCATTTTACGGAGTTTTGTTAGGCGAGGTAAGGAGTAATTATTAATTGGTCTTTAAAACTGTAACCGGCACCATTTAGTGACAAAAAGACTATCTCAAAACATATTTAAAAAAAATCGCAATGCAACATAAAAATCGAAATTGTGTGTCCCAGAAGGCTTTTAAATTAATAATATTAATACCAATACCCTCATTTGACTTAGATTCAACAATATCAATTATTTTTGAGCAATAAAATAGGCACTGAAATTTAAAAACTTAGGTATTTATATTTATTGGAAAATACGAATGTATTTTTCAAAACCTTCTAAGTAGACAAAAATATTTACACCATGTTTGAAGTATGTAAAATGGTAAAGCCTTAAATATGTGCGAAAAAAAAATTACCGTCAGGATTTAAAGAACGAGATAATAGCAAAATTTTAAAATTTTACCTGTTGCTGAAGTGATTTTTTTTTATTTTGGTATATTTCTAGGCTCAAATTGATTCTTCAATATTATACCGAAAAAAATAATCAATAATTAATTAGTCCCGGCTTTAACCGTAAAATGACTGGGCTACACTGCAGACGAATGATCCAGTTGAGGGCATTATGTCAGTATTATTATAATTTATGAGCGACTCTGTGAGAATTTATGTAGATTTATTGTTGTTGTGATTGCTGGGATTACTTGGGATAATTATGTTTGTCAGTATGCCTACTTGGGCCAAATAGTTTCCTTTCAGGCTAGACAAGAAAAAGAATTTGCAAGACGCACCGAAAAGCTTTGGTCCATGAAAGAACACATGAAAGGAGATTTACCATTGCCACTCAAACGCAAGCTCATGAACATGTGCATTCTTTCCATTCTCAAACGTGGCCTTTGACAAAGCATCAGAAGTCAAGTCAGGGTTTGATGGGTTTGTCAAAAGGCTCACAGAGGTCATTCGCGCCAGGAGTGCGATTTTTGAATCTCATTCGCTGAGCTCAGCAGTTGAAAATGTCAAAATAACTATGGAGATATTCATCTTTCTACTGCTGATATGACTTTCAAAAATCCGGAGTGCGATTTTTGAAAAAATAAAAAGATGTCAAATTAGCAGTAAAAGATGCATATCTCCATAGTAATATTGACATTTTCAACTTCCGAGCTCAGCGAATGACATTCAAAAATCGCACTCCAGTGGCAGACGTCGCCACCACCGCTACCAAACTAAAGTGGGATTGGGCCGGACATGTCTGCCGCATGCCAGATCACCTATGGGCCAGAACCACTACCAACTGGTCCCCAGTAAAACAAAATCGGCGTCGAGGCAGACATAAAAGAAGGTTGCGGGACGATATCGATGGCTTCTTGAATAACTGGCATAACGCGCAAAACTGGGACGCGTGGAGAGAACGGAGGGAGGCCTTTGCCCAATAATGGGACAGCGACGGCTGATATAATAATTGTTGGGAGAAGTGTCGATAGGTATACTATATAGGGTCCTTCTTAATATGGTGACACTTTTTAAACGGATGATCAATGTGTGTGTGCAATGAGAGATCACCAAGCGAATCTAAACTATTATAAAACTGTAGCGGGAAGTTTGTCTGTACATTGAAGATATTAACAAAAAAAAAGTTACGATATGGTTTTTAGGTGTCCCTGATTCCATTTCACCAATTTTTGGATTTTTTGTCTGTCTGTTTGTTTGTGTGTTTGTTTGTTTGTTTATTTGTTTGTTTGTTTGTTTGTTTGAACGAGTATCACGCAAAAACTACTGAACCGATTTTGATGAAACTTTTTTTGTTTGATTGCTTATGATCTGACTTAAAATCTGGTATATAATTTATCTCGCTACATTGACGGGAGCCGGAGATATAAACATATAACCGCAAGTGCAACCAATGTACGGTGCCATTTCAATTTCAAGTAAGTAACACTAATTAAAATTAAAAGACTTGTAATAAAGTAAGCTGATTCTGAAGACTGTTTGATTTATAAATAGCGAAAATAACAACAAATTACAAAATAAATACCAATAATTATAAATTTTATCATTGTCCAGTGCTGATGACTGCACCGGTTGTTAGTGTAACATTGTTCTTATTTTTGGCGATAAAATCTTTCAAACTCCATGGAGAAAACCTTTGCATAACAAAAAAAAACCTTAGTACTGGCCACAAGAAAAAAAGATTCGAACTACAAATTTCTTGACATTTTGTAGAATTACAGACGATACGATCGAAGATTGGCTCATTTCCAATTGATGTCATTAGCGAAAAGGAGAGACATGCTAGACTTGATCTTTTTATGTAAGGTTCTAAGAGGCCTTTTGGATTGTCCTCAGTTATTACGCAGATTTAATCTTAGGGTTCCTGCCAGATACCCGAGATACCTCGTATCAACACCACTTGCACCGCCATTCCGAAGAACAGTCTTAGGCTTTGTTTCTGTCGTGGCACGTCTTTGTAGACTGTATAATAATAATTGCGATAAGTCGGCAGACATCTACTCTGACTCTCTCGCTAGGTTCAGAAGGAACATAGTTTGAAGGAAGAAAGGGGGAAATAGGAGAAGGATAACGGAAGGGAGTTTGCTCATTGTATTGTCTCCACCACGTTATCACTGCAATTGTTATTTGTCACTTTCTCATTTCGTGTATTTTACTTTTTAATTTTCTAAAATATAATAATAAACAGTACCTAAGTTATTTGTCATCTGAGGTCAATGTTTCTCTTTCATTGGGTGAAACGTTCTGTTTTTTTTCCTTTTGTGACTGTAAATTACGCATGTTGTGTTCACTTTTAAGTGGTTATGCATTTAGCTTAAGACGTAGTTAAGTATCACAATGATTGTATGAGTGTAATAACTGTAAGTGAATCAAATAAATAAATAAAAAAAAAAAAATACAGTGCAACCAAAGCAGGAGTAATTATTTTAAAAAAAACTGCACGCCAATTTCAAACAAAGAGAATATATAATCATGATTTCAAATCAGCAGCCGAAAGATGTCTAAAACTCGATTTTTAATTCGGAATGTTTTTATTTACGGTGTAATCACACAGTGTGATGTAATACACATTTTAAGCAAGACTGGATAATAGTTAATATTTTAAAGCAATTATAAGACAGGTAAGAAACTATTTTGAAATACCGTAAATTATTACTAAAATACAAACGAACGAACTCTAACAAATTAATAAGGATCGGTTTTTTATGCCGCCGATGCGATGTGCCGCCGTGCATTTTGCGCCCGATTCGATTAAGAGGATAATTTATTTTTCTACGGGGTCCATACAAAACGAAGCTTAGTTTGAACATTTAGTAATTAAAGTAAAAAATTAATGGTTTTAAAACAATCTAGAAGCCAATATCTGTGATTTCCTTTTAAATGTTTAGTTCTAAAGTTATCTTGACTCAAAGTTTGTAGTCCGTGCTGCGGTCCGTCCGTGTCGTATGTCGTCCACCATTTGGGCTCTCTCTGAGGAACCTGCCACAGCCCTACGGACTGTCGCTTGATATGAGCTTTACATAAATTAATGTAACATTCGGCAATAGCCGACTGCGTTCTTCCGGACGAAATTATTCGCTAGAATCCAGGCGCATACGTGTTGCCGTTGTTTCAAATGCACGCAAATTGACAGCGAGTGCTGACCAGGCCATGTACCCGGACTTTAGATTTTCGATATAACGCGACCGTTTCGGTTCCGGTCCGAACTTCATTGTAATAAAGTTGACATTGGAACGATAACTTTCATGCATTTGCGACGTTTGAATGTCCGGGTCAAGAACAAAGAACATTGTATATAGTATTCGTCCGGGTAGACCCCTGCTGTCAAACGTCAAACGGTGACGTTGCAGTAAAATGCGGCCGGCACCGATTTCGCGCGCATCTGACCGAATTGCAAGATGTATATGGTCCTTCTTATATGCAGACAGTTTTTTAAGGGGATGATCAGACCATCATACTGAACAACTTTCTGTATGGGACCAAAGTCGAAATCACGAAAAAAAATCAACTGTTCCATACAAAACTGCAATCTTACTCTACAAAAATGTATGGGGCAGAAGATTTTTTTTCGCGATTTCGATGTTAGTCCCATAGAAAAAGCTGTTTGATGGTCTGATCATCCTCTTAAAAAAGTGTCAGCATATTAAGTTAAATAAATAAAAAATAAAGTAATATAATATATATAATGCACCCCGACGCGTTCCGTTCAGTGATAAAAATACTTAAAAAATAATTTTGTATCTGCCAGTACACTTGATTGTTTTCAGTAATGAAAAATGTCATCACGAAGAAGAACTAATAATCTCACTAATATTATAAACGTGAACGTTTGTGACGATGTTTGTAAGGTTGTAATGTTGTATGTTTGTGGCGCAATCACGCATAAACGTTATCGTGTCGACTTCAAATTCTGAAGTCGCTAAATAGTAGCTTGCCAGAATCGGGCAATCGATACTGCACCGTCGCTAGCGGTCATGAGCTCCTCCTGCGTGCAGATGTAAGGGCACGCAGGGCACGATGTGAGATGGGCCATCGTTTGTGGAGTTCCACACAAGCAAGTCACATTTTGCGCATCCGAGTATCCCCACCTGACCATCTTGTCCTTACTGCGACCGACCTGGGTTCGAAGTCGGTTTAAAGACTTCCAGGTCGCCCAAGGCAAGTCATGTCTAGGCGGGACACAAACGGCTCTCAGACGGCGACACAAATGGAGTTGGGAGGGACACTTTTTGTCGCCATAGAGTACACCTTGCTTGCGCTGGGCCAGTATTCAGGGGGTCGACACACTTCATAAAGCTGCGTCGGCTTGGCAGCCTTTGCGGCGCAGGAATAAAGCCATGCATGGGATGTCGTGTGTCGTCCACCATTTGGGCTCTCTCTGAGGAACCTGCCACAGCCCTACTTACATCTGGGGGCGCTATGCCAGCCAGTGGGTAAAGCAACTGTACCGGAGTCGGTTTCAAGCAACCAGTTATAATCCGACACGTTTCGTTTAGTGCCGGTATCCACCAGCTTGGCGTGGGCAGATCGGCCCCACACCGGGCACGCGTATTCTCCAGCGGAGAACGCGAGAAAAATAATTAAACAAATAAATAAATAACGCTCACAGGCACAAACATTATTTTAATTATCCCAAACAAGCAATAAAGGCTTTTTATTGTGGAAACCATACAACAACGGCATAAACATATAACATCTAAGACCGAACCGGGACTCGAACCCAGGACTCTGGTTTGGCAGTCCGGCGTGGTAACCATTACACCAACCGGGTCGGCAAATACTAAAAATCCTCTTTCTTTTAACCTTTTCTAAAGTTAGTGTTCATAATTTTATCGTAGTATTGTTTTCATCTTAATAGATGGCGTTGGGTGTTTTATTGAAGCAAGTACCATACTTAATTCATGCTCAAGACATCTCAGATATTCGGTCTTACAGATTTGATTGTATAGTTACTTACCGGCTGAATTCGAAAAATAATTAAATAAATAAATAACGCTTACAGGAACATTGTTATGATTCCAAGCAAGCACTATAGGCTTTTTATTATAGAAACCATACAACAACGGCACAAACATTTATAACATCCATTACCGAACCGGGTTTCGAACCCAGGACCCTGGTTTGGCAGTCCGGCGAGGTAACCATTACACCAACCGGGTCGTCAACTATCAAAAATCAAGTTTTCAAAAATTTTATCGTAGTAATTTAATCGTAGTATTGTTTTCATCGTAATAGATGGCGTTGGGAGTTTTTTTAAAGCAAGTATGCTACAATTATTAATTCAAAAACTTAGCTATAGCTGGAGCTTACAAATTTAGTTGATTATATAAGGTCTAAAAAAATTAGGTGAAACTGTTTTAAGGGTATGCTCATACCATTAAACTGAACAACTTTCTCTACGGGACCAATATCGAAATCTCGAAAAAAAATCTTCTGCCCCATACATTTGTGTTTGCAGTTTTGTATTGAACATCAATTTTTTTTTCGCGATTTCCATATTAGTCCCATAGAGAAAGTTGTTCAGTTTGATGGTCTGAGCATACCCTTAAAATAGTTTCAGCTAATTTTGTTAGACCTTATATTATCGTTGTAATACATCGTTGTAAGTATATTGATTGTTTGAGTCCAATCTGAGCCAATGCTACGGATGATAACCTTATTTTACAGAAAGGATGAATTTTGTTGCAGTAAGTCTTGCCAAATTTTTGTTTTGTTTGATTTTCGGTCTCAATTATGATTTTTTGAGGGTTTGTGCAACTTAACTATAGAACATCATTCTACCACAACGTATAAAAAGGTACCTACGTATCTAAAAGGTCCTTCTTATACTATAACACCACAGGTCGGTAATGTAGCTACTTACATAATTGAAAATCTTTTTTAGCAAATTGACCATTAGCTTGCTAGAATATTATTATTTTAGCTCTTGCCTTCACCATTTTACACTAGCCCGCGTGGTAGAGTATCCTCTAACGTTTTTTATTTTTTTTTGATTATTATGCTGCTCGACATAAATGAAAAACTAATAAACGACGAACAGTAGAAAAATTAAAGTGATGGATCCAGTGAATGACTTTTAAATCTGATACCTACAGAATTACTTGGGGTACTTTCTGATTTTGATTTAGCTTAAGTTCATGACTTTCTTATCTTATTATGGGAAATGGCAAGCCAGCAACACTTCGACCCAATGGTATCTTTTGTATTGACCCCTACATATTATTTTCTTCATCCTTGAAAAACTTGGAAAATGAGGGAGGCAATAGCGTTCAGGGTAAGAAACATGTAATGAATAACCATCTCTCAGGAATCACATACGTTTACCCACCAAGACATCGCAGTCACACAGTACAAATGTTCCATGGTTTCCTCTTCCTCTCCACACGCTCGGCAACCGGGAATTAGAGTGAGCTTTATCGTGCCTGTTGCGTAGTGTCCGGTGAGGGCTCCAACGATGGCACGAGCTTTGCTCCTGCTGTTGTTCAGTATGAACTGTGGGATTCGTGGTATTATATTGCTGTTATACTCTGACACCAGGGCTTTGCCCACATGATAATAAGAAGATTGCTGATGAATTTCCTGCAGTGTTGCAGACCCGAGAGGCCAGAGCATTCTAGCCTGTGACTTTTATTAGCCCATTCCTTAATCGCCATTCTAATGTTACATGCCAGGATTCCTAGACTTGGTTCGGACCATGACCTTCATGACCTTAGACAAGACATAAGACAAAATTACATGTCCACGCAGACGAAGTCGCGGGCAAAAGCTAGTTCGTTAATAAAGTACTGCAGGTTTTAGTAGTAGTTATAAAACAATTGTAGAACTGCGTCCTGGAATTTGTAAAGCGATAATTAAAAAGATACAGCCTAAAATGTGTGATCTCTCAATCCTCACAGAGAACAGTTTTTGCTTACAGATATTTATCAGTACTTTATTTACAATGAATCTACCACATAACATGATACACAGCATCGTTTACAAAAAATTACAAAGCCTTTTCACTGAGCTCTCAATCCACACGCATGAAATTTTTAATGATAGCATTTTATCGTTAATTTATTAAATAAATTAATATTATTTGCGTTTAACTTTTAGTAGGTATATGTTGGGTAGGTGGAGATTGTAAATTTGAGAGTTTCTGGCCGCATCTTCTCTACAATGGAACATAATTCCGACGCGGTGGTACAGTCAAAAATGACGTCAGAACTCAGAAAGCTATGTGATAACTATGTATTTTGAATAAACAATTGTCATCGTGCACAGACGTTCCACTGAGGTATGACTAGAGTTAATTTAGGTACACTGGTCAGTATATGTCAGTATGGACTGCTGAGATGCATGCACCGTCATAAAATTGAATTATCATACCAAATGTTTAGTTAGTTCTTGTTTTAGCAGAATGTTTTAACAGAGTTGGGTTGGTCAGTTGGTCGCAAAATGTATACGTGATACTAGATGACACTGGACGACAAGACAACACACAGCATATGCTAAGCGAGTGCGAGTTACTGTTTTTTTCAGAGTATTTTCAAGTCGCCTCAACAGACAGAATCGATACGGCGATCTAATGGCATTATACATACTAAATAAGCATAGCTCCAGGGGTTCAAGCATTTAGAAAATGTTTTGTTCTTATTGAGATTTAAAGTTTATTAAAACTAATTTGTTACGATTAAAAGTTTATTTTTACGTTAATTTATTAGAAACAGGATCACCTAGATTTATTTAAAACACCACTCCGATGAGCCCAATTGATCGGATGATCGGACAAAAGTTACTCAACAGTTTGGGAGACAAATGAATAGGTACAGTGGCAACTAAGTTACATAGTAACCACTACAATGGACTAATTTATTGCACATTGTGATAACGTGATAATGCTTGTCATTTAACTGCATTCAATCTATTATTAGAACGTCTACCCTACCATTAGACGGCTGATGAAATTTTACGGAAGTTTTATTAGAGAATAATGAAAGTAGAACAGCTAATATACAGACAAAACATTTAACAGTAATTGCAGTCATTTGAGCGATTTTATTACGTAGCTTTAAATAATTTAATGAAAATTCATTTAAAAAAAGTGCAACAGTATGATTTTCAATGCCATCTATTGTCAAGTAGCTGAATAAAAGAAAAGCGCCTCTAGTAATAAGTAGCGGTACTAGAATCTTACTTGTTTTACTTAGAGAAGTATAGATGGCGCTAAAATCATTATGTGAACCCAAAGTAATATTTTTGTGAGTGAAAAATTTACAAATAAGCTGTTTTGAAGTTTTATTACAAAAATTAGAACAAACGTTAAATATTTTACTAGTTTCTTAGTTTGTTTATATGTTTTGTAAATTGTAAGTGGTCTAGAGTCTATAGTATAGACTTTTCATTTAGTACTGGCAGCACAGAAAAAAAAATTTAGTCTATGGCCCACCCGCCGCTTGTGACAGTTCGTAAGTGAAAAATCCGAAAAATTATGTGGAGATATATTTTCTAAAAAATAGCTCGTAAATGACAGCAGGAAAAGAAACCATGGGGTAAGTTTTATTCAGTACAATTAAGCGCATTTAATACACAAAGTTCCACTTATCAAAATCGCCGGGAAAGTCGAGAAAATGCCTTTTCTCGGACACCTTGTTATTTTTAGGGAGGGGATGCATTTTACCCCTTCGAAGGGATATTTTAGGGTTTCCTTCTGAGAACTGCGAGCTTATACTCTAAAAATAACAATCATTACTATTTTGAAAAGATAATATCCTTAAGTGACATCAATATGCAATCAACCAGGTTCCAATCTCGTTATTTGCATTTACGGCCAACTGAACATTGCACATCGATTGCACCGATTGAGTGATTTTACCTCGGCATTAAGGTCGTTCAGATTCCTCTTTCAGCTATTTTTACTTTCAGGATTATTCACTCGATTTAATTGCGAATACTTTACGCCTTTAGTGGTGATAGAGTGACCATGTTTTTTCCAATTTGCGTGATTTTTATTTGGATACTGTTTTTTTTATCAACTGTAGCAAAGCCGTTTTATATATATAAAAGCAAATTTTAAAGATAGAAGAAGGAGAAGAGAAAAGAATAAAAGCCCCATAAAAAAAAGAATAATATGTATTTATTTTACCACAACTCAATCTTTCGGCCTAGGTTCGAATTTGCACGTATAATATGCCATATACATTTTGATGGCCCGGTAGCGCAGCCTGTAGTGAACCTGCCTGCTGCGCCGAAGGCCGCGGGTTCGAATCCCGTAAGGGACAAATATTTGTATGATGAATATGAATATTTGTACCAGAGTCATGGATGTTTGTATCTATACAGGGTGAAATTGATATTATTAGCATCCTTTTAAACTCAGAGTCTACCCATCAACCAGAACAACTTTTACTATGGGAGCAAACCGATCGGAGCAATAAAAAAATCAGCTGTTCCATACTAAACGTACTGCCTACTCGACGCAAATGTATGCAACAGCAGAATTTTTTTGCTCCTATAGTAAAAGTTGTTAAGTTTGATGGTTAGACTCTTAGTTTAAAAGGATGCTGATGATATCAATTTCACCCTGTATATGTATTCTATATCAGTGTCTTGTCATCATAATACAAGTTCAGGTACTTTAAATGTGACTAGATAATTTGTGTAACAATGTCCAAGATACAATTACGATACAAATAAAAAAAAAAAACAAAGTTTTTCTAACTTGTGTATGTAATACTGACTGCTCTCAAGCTGTGAAGGAATACAGTGTGAGGGACCTGCATAGGTTGAAGAAGAAATTGTGATGTGTATGTGAAGTCTACCAATCCGCATTGGGCATGTGTGGTGGACTGACGCCCATACACCCTCCCTGAGGGTAGGCCTGTGTCTGTGTGGTATTATATAGCCACAGAACATTATAAGAGGGGTTAAAAGTGCAAAGTAGATATGGAACGTGTCGCCACAGGTTATGCAATGAATTGCATAATGTTCTGTGGTATAGGCTGTGACGTTGAATACTTTACCGTAAGACCATTTATTTTGTAAGGCAATCACCGAGCCCTATACCCCATATAGGGGTGACAGGAAGAGAAGAAGAAGACATGAAGCCATAAATGACTATTTTATTTTTTATTTATTATCATTTTACTGTGGCTAGGTGCTTATCAATTTTTTTATTGTTCTGATGTTATTTAAGTTTTGTGAACTATGCTGAAGCAGAGAAATATTGTTTTTTTTCATACATAATATTGGTGAATCATAAAATAAAATAACCATACTAGGTATACATACATAGGTACCTATACAGGGTGAAATTGATATCATTGGCATCCTTTTAAACTATGAGTCTAACTTTTTTTGCTCCAATCGGTTTGATCCCATAGGAAAAGTTGTTCAGTTTTATGGGTCGACTCTTAGTTTAAAAGGATGCTAATGATATCAATTACACCCTGTGTACTTAAAATTAGCTGACAATACATAACTATAAATAAGTTTGGCCGTTTCTTTTTTTCATTATACCTAATCCTATTTCTGTTTTTGGGCTATTATCATGTGTTCTTGAAAAATGTTTTATAAGGGGCATAAATGAGGGAGCAATTGAGGTGGAGCATACATACAGACAGACAGACAGACAGAATGGACATAAGTTATGGATAAATAAAAAAAAGTAAAGTAAAGAAAAATTTTCTGTTGTATAGAATATTAGGTACTTACTTAATAATTTTTTACCGACTTCACAAAAGGAGGTTTCTCAATTCAATCGTATATATATATATATATATATATATATTCTCACAAATTATATACCAGATTTTAAGTCAGATCATAAGCTATCAAACAAAAAAAGTTTCACCAAAATCGGTTCACACACACAAACAGACAGATAAAAAATGCAAAAATTGGTGAAATGGAATCAGGGACACCTAAAAACCATAACATAACTTTTTTTTTGTTAATATCTTCAATGTACAGACAAACTTCCTGTTACAGTTTTATAATAGTATAGATTATAAGCTTGTTAACATTATTATATTTGTAATTTTCTCTGTTTTATGCTTTTCAATTTCTATGTTTGTTTTATTTTATTTTACGACCCGGTTGGTGTAATGGTTACCACTCTGGACTGCCAAATCAGATGTCCTGGGTTCGGTCATGGATGTTACATGTTTTTGTCAAAGTTGTTTGGTATCCATACAATTATAGAAAAAGCTTTAACCCGTGACTTTTTCCGCACAAATTATATACCAGATTTTAAGCTATCAAACAAAAAAGTTTCATCAAAATCGGTTCAGTAGTTTTTTCCTGATGCTCGATCAAACAAACAAACAAACTGACGGACAAAAAATCCAAAAATTTGTGATATGGAATCAGGGATACCTAAAAACCATATCGTAACCTTTTTTTGTTAATATCTTCAATGTACAGACACACTTCTGTTACAGTTTTATAATACTACTAGCGTTATTTTAAATATAACAAACAGCACCCGCGGCATGACGGCGCGATACATATCTATCGCACCCTACCTCTCTTTCTTTTTGCGCGCGAACGAACGAGCCAGCAGGCGCGATAAAACGTTTATCGAGGCATCATGCCGCGGGCACAGGTCAACAATTTTGTGGACTTTACATTGTATAAGAGTTAGACAATAGAATTTTGGACGCAAACTGTGTGTGAAACTCCCACACATTGTTGTAGTAACAAATGGTATTTTGTTCACGGTGTGGAAATATTCGGAACATGTTTAAAACGAGCTATTATTTGGTACAAATGCTCCGAAAGCGTCCACCGTAGCGCCCTCATTATTTTAGAAATACCTCTAATGCTACCTGAGATTACCTCCGTGTATCAGAAGGCGCGTTATGGTGGTGGCAGAGGGGTCAATTTTATACAAAACTTTGACGCACAATACGCGAAGACGGTATTAATATAAGTAACTTTGTATACATGGAAAAATAGTTTAGATAATCTAGTTGCCGCGTCACAAATAACATTTGCAATTTATAAAATAATTACGACGATATAAAGCTTTGAAATTTTTCATAAAACATTTTAAAAGCTTTATATCTTCGTAATTATACATATTATACGTAAGTTACTTATATTAATACCATCTACGCGTATTCTGCGTCAAAGTTTTGTATAAAATTGACTCCTCTGCAACCACCTTAAGCTTTTGGTACCGGAAAGTTCCGTCAGATAGCGGTGTAACTAACTATTCGTTAAGGGGTATTATTGTGTTTTAACTTAACTACCCAAATATATCGGTATCTAATTGACGTGGTGTTTTTTGAATAAGACGCTCCTGCTAGGTAAACGCTTGGCCGGGTCATATTTTGCTGGTTTTTAGAAGCTATCTTCTCGTTATTTGAAAGGCATACAAATTAATGATAAACATAGCAATGATCTTCAACATCTCGGCTTTATTCGCTTAAAGTATATTTCTTACTTTAATTCTATAAAATACTTATGAAACCTGTGTTCAAATGGAAGTATCACGTGCTTCTACTTTATAAGTGGAAGTCATTTTTACTTGCGTTGCGACACACCATTGTGTAGACCAGGGGTGGCGAACTTGATTAGATATAAGATTAGTTAGATATAAGTTTACTAACGATCTACCACTTAGTTTTATGACATTCGGCTCTGAAAGGGTCAAGGTGGTTCAGTGGGGGATACGTCTAGCTTTCTGGCCAATTCTGATTAGCAAATATAATTTATTTATCAGAAAGATATACTATCCGATATATCTTGGACGTTACTAACGCTGATTTAGGAATAATAATATATAACAAAAAACAAGTGAGAGAGGAAGTGTTTCAAATCTCTGTTTCTAGAATTGAAAAGATCCTTAAATTATCGTAGCTATTTGTAATGGAGTTATAGTTCATTATCACACCTACTACTCACCACACATTATCATAATATAGTAACGCATACAAGCATAATTATCTACCCACCCTCTTTATTTTTATAATACTTACCTATAAATTTTAAGCAGCCATTTATTTATTTTAACTAATCATTATTTTTGAGCGAAATGTAACTATCATAACTACACGTGTTAACTAGTTGACTAAAGAGCAATCATTATGTCCGAGATGAGGGCCTGGAGATCTGTAGAACCAGGCTTAAACTTTTTAAGCCTATCCCAGACTCCAGTCTCATCACAACAAAATGTTTAATTATAATATAAACTAAGTACCTACTGTATCTGTTACTTTTGTCTGTGTACGAGAAAATAAAATAAATAAGTTCAGAATTAATCATTTTTTTCGTCACACGTTATCAGCATCTTCCTTTTTTGGTTGTATCTAAACTGCAATCAATTTGCAGTTCAATATTATATCTTATCAAAACCTCTCAGTTAAGTATGTCACAACTGTCACATACCTTCATTATCAGGGGACCCTTTTAGAACCGTTTGAAGACCTGTAAATCAAGTAATTTTCATCCTTATTACTTAGCCATAAGATCTCTGTCACGAGAGTTTGGTTGAATAAAACAGTGGCTGAACAATTTAGACCTCTATGTGAATAGAAATAAACATCAGAATTGTGTCTATAGTGTTTTGTTTAAGACTCTTTGAGTGTAGTATTGTTTTGGGAAGGGAGCAGTGTAACATAGTTCTATAGGTATGTTTTAGTTACATTTCAATTGTGGTTACAAATAGAATATTGTTCTAAATGGATATGCATAAAGAAGATAGGTATGTTTCCACTCATTCCATTATTGGGAAAATAATTTCGTGATCCTAATTTTGACAATCGGTCATCCATGATTTCGATTTCATGAGGTCTTCGAATCCTCATGGACGACATGCCATGTACCAATGAGTTTTTCTAACTGATGTACGTAATACCGACTGCTCGCAAACGGTGAATGAAAACATCGTGAGGAAACCTGCATACGCTGAAGAAGAAATTCTGATGCGTATGTTAAGTGTACCAATCAGCATTTATCACTTGTGGTATACCTTTCGATCACCTAGCCTGGATCAGCAGTCTAAGGTAGGAAAATATCGTGAGGAATCCTGCATTCACTTCAATTTAAAAGCTTATCTTAAAAGTGGAGACTGGTTCATTACCTGTCACACTGGACGGACTTCTGAATACAGTATATGATATTCACTTAACTTTTTAAAGATTCCAGTTGGTATTTCTTCTTTGTCGTCAGCTGTACGTATCGCATGAAAATCAATCATGCTTATAGTGTAACGATAAGCCAGTCAGCAATAGTCGTATCGAGGCTGACTGCCCAGGGTATTTTCGTCCACTTACGACACCCATGGGAAGAAATGCGGTGGTCCGTTCTAAACCTAACCTAACCTAACCACATACATTTTATCAAAGTATTTGTCGTATTTTTTTCTCCAAACGATAAACCCATTTCAAGTGATCTTAAACCCAATTATGTATGATCTAAAGTCAGTGTGACCCGCAGTAATTGAGTCTCATTGCTGTTTATAGCTCAGGTGAGCTAACTTGATTAACCTCGACACTGTTACTCATATGTTTCCATTCTAGAATATACTCCTATAGGTATATCGGTTAAGTTTTTGCATTTGATTAACTTTGCGTGAAATTATCTACGGCATAGTGGCGAATCAAATTATTTACCTTTCATTAAAATTTATTTTGGACACTTGGAAAGACTTTGGTTATCAAACGATATCAGAAGGGTGGAAGGGAGTTAATGAGGTAGGCAGAGAACATGTACGTTGGTCAGACGACATTATATGGGTCGGCCCTTCGTGTCTGAATAACCCATTAGCAAAATGACGTAAGCATCATAAGAACATAACGTCCGAAAACCGGAACACCCTAAAAACTGAAAGTCTAAAAACAAAATGTCCTAGAAGTTGAACGTCGTAAAAGTGAAACTTCCCAATGGTACAATTGGTATAAAAAAATATTTAACTTACGACTATAATTACCTTTGGGGTGGTCAAAAACTTTACTGCAACTACCAACTGTCTTTTGAAGCGTTTAGCCTTGTTATATCAGCAAGGTTCAAGGCTTTAACATATTCAAGTTTTCAGAATGCAAAGACGTTTAGTGACAGTTTGCCTTCACTTATTTATATTTAGGTACTTAAAGGAAGATTTACAGATCAAAAAGCATTATCGTTGAACAAATGCGTGGGAAGGACTTCTACATAAGTCCTACACAGGGAATAGGTGAATAAAAATATCTGTAACATGGGTTGTATTGTTATAAATCTCATTACATTATAATAATCTTCAGAATCATTCTAATATTAATTTAGACGACAGGTCTAATTAGCAAATATTTAATAACAAAACTAGTCAGATTATGCCGAACTGTAGCGGTACTAAATCATATTTATATTGTCTATTACAGTGAGCAGCCAATCTTCACGTGCAAGGCGCATGTGTTCCACATAGACCCGAAGACGAAGAGATCATGGATGTCGGCGAGCTCGGCCGCCGTCTCCGTCTCATTCTTCTACGACTCTTCCAGGAACCTGTACCGCATTATTAGCGTTGAGGGCACCAAGGTAAGGAACACGAAGAGATCGGGATGTATTGCATGGTCATAGATTTATTTACACAGGTCAGTACAAAATGTTGATGATTTTAAAATATTAGGATTTCGAACTGAAAACTTATTTTTATCAAATTCAAATATACAGGGTGAAATTGATATCATTAGCATCCTTTTAAACTATGAGTCTACCCATCAAACTGAACAACTTTTACTAATCGGGAGCAAAGCGATCGGAGCAAAAAAAAAAATCGGATGTTCCGTACTAAACTACAGTGCCGTGCCGTGTCGACTCGACTCAAATGTTTGCTCCCATAGTAAAAGTTGTTCAGTTTGATGGGTAGACTCTTAGTTTAAAAGGATGCTAATGATATCAATTTCACCCTGTATACTGTATTACTGAGGGATTAGTGTAGCTTTCTATCAGGGATAGCATTTTAAAAATCGCTTCAGAACTTTCAGAGATTACAAAAAATGTTACCTCTTTTTATTAATATTGGAATTGTTTCAGTACATTAACTGCTCAGGTTGATTTAGAGGTCTTTAAATATCCTCATATATTGTCTCATCTACCGACTGCTCTTAAACGGTCAAGGAAAACATCGTGAGGAAACCTGCATACGCTGAAGAAGAAATTCTGATGTGTATGTGAAGTCTACCAATCCGCATTGGGCACGCGTGGTGGACTAATGCCCATACACCCTCCCTGAGGGTAGGCCTGTGCCCTGCAGTGGGACGTTTATAGGCTGATGATGATGATGATTGTCTTTTGCGTGGATAAACTAAGATTTTTTCTATTTAATGTAATATCAAATTAACTAATTTTGACTAACTTTCCGCCAGTTGCACATACATTCAAGATAATCCTCCATTAAATCTCTTGTTAGCTTTTATTATGTCCACAAAACAAAAAGCGACAGTATGAGATTTAATGGAGAATTATCTTAAATGAACGTACGCGCCGGCAGTCAGTTTGACTGGTTGAAGAAGGCCGAGAGAAGTTTTGTGGCGCGTATAGGGAGAGGCCTATGTCTACAGGACATGCTGATGATGAAGTAATATCATAATTAGCCTCGTATCCACTACTGAGGCATAGGCCTAATGGACTACAATATCACTAGAATGTTTGATTTGATTTCCACCTCTCATGCTCAATACAGAATTCTATACCTCGATTATACTTTTAAAATACAATGTAAAAATCTAATAAAACTTTTACCTTTCTTCGCAGGCGGTGATAAACAGCACTATAACGGCGAACATGACGTTCACGAAGACCTCGCAGAAGTTCGGGCAGTGGAGCGATGTTAGAGCCAATACCGTCTACGGGCTAGGGTTCGCGTCCGAGGCAGAGCTTGGCAAGGTGACGAATGACGATAACTTTAAACATATTTTATCTTTATTGCTTTTGAAAAACCGGCTAAGAGCGTGTCAGACTCGCCCATCATAGGGTTCCGTAGTCATTAGCTTATCCTGACATAGAATGTTGTAACTTAAGGAACCTTTTAAACAATCAATAGCGTGATTTTATTTCGTTCAGCGCCAGGGTGTTTCTTCTCGGCGTTCGAACGCCGTCATTATCCTCACCAAATATTTTCGCTTTGGTTATAAGAAAAGGTATACAATTTTATAACGATTTTACAAAGCCCGCTAAAAAATAAACCTTTTCTTATAAACATGGCGAAAATATTTTATGAGGATAATGACGGAGTTCAAACGCCGAGGAGAAACACCCGCCACTTATCAATAGCTGAGAAAATCAATTTTCAATATTTATGTTACAGGTTTTTATTTGATTTTTCCGACACTGATTGTGCTACAGCGTTCATTGTAATTTTCATTGAAAGTAGACATCATTCAGTAGTAGTTCAGCAGTAGTTTCATTCTGAGAGCTAAATTTTTTCCAGTATTTTAAAAGTAAGAAAAATTGATCGCTAAATGTTTGTCTTTGAGCGGCATACATCATGTATATCTCAAGACTCAAGCACTGTAACGATTTAGTTTATATGGGTGTTTTGTTTCTCGTTACGCTCAGGCTTGGTCTTTGACTGAACATCAGATTTGCCAACGAGCGATGGAGCTCAGCATTTTAGGTGTAACCAATCTGGTTCGAAATATAGAACTTTAAAAACGTCCATATGTCTCTTCATACATTCTTGTAGGTTAAGGGTACATTTAAGATATTTTTCTTAGTTATAAATAATTGTAATTCTCCCTCCGCAGTTCATAGAGAAATTCCAAGAAGTTAAAGAGGCGATACAAGCCCAGCAATCATCGACGGGCGTCAAGAGTGTGACGAACGGCAACAGTGGTGCCACCACGCCCGTAGCGAGCGCCACAGCAAGCCCACTGCTGGCCGGACGAGCCGCCGCCACCCTCGACCCGCCCTGCGTGTCGCCCGCACAGGTACCCCTTCCTCCCTCCTCCTCCTCTTTTTTTTGAAGTCGATTAATAATAATATTTTATTTAACTAGCGGCGCCCACGACTCCGCACGCGCAGACCACCGACTTTAAATGCTCATAACTTTTGATAGATAGAACCGATTGCGATAAAACAAAGCCTACATGCTAATTCAAACTAAGCCCTATGCTTTTGCGAAAACCCCATCGATCAGGTTCGGTCGATCGGTTCAGTCGTTTGAAGTGATGCGTGCACAACCAAACAAATTTAATTAATGCATTCCATTACGAATTCTAAACACACTCAATTTTTTTTACAAATGTCAACAAGAGTCAACAAATTTTCTATATTATTATGCCCTTACAGGGTGTTCCATTGTATAATTATTAAGATCTATGTACGATTCCCTGACTATGTACTACATTGTGGCAATGCAATAAATGTTTGAAAATGAAATTGAAATTAAGGGCATGCACGCCAAATTAGCTGGAATCCCCTTTCTTCGCTACGAAATTCCCTTACATCCATACAACACCGATTTCACACCTTTGGGGGCTGAATTGCGAAAAATCTTTATTTATTATTTATTTATTTATTTAACACTTTATTGTACACATAACAATACAGAAAAAACAATTAAAGTAGACATGCCAATAAAATCATCCATGCCAAATTTTAAGCTCTTTGTAGTTTTGGAGCTTTCATATATTAAAAAAGCCGTGGTGGTCCAGTGGCGAATAACCTTGCCTGCTGTGCAGGAGGCGATGGTTCGATCCCCGTCCGGGCCGACTCGTACCAATAAGTTTTTCGGAATGTATGTACGATTTATAACACCACTGGCTTTTCGGTGAAGGAAAACATTGTGAGGAAACCTGCTTGCTTCAATTTCGAGGCATGTATTGTAGCCCGGAGTAACCGGGTCCATATCCTCAAACCCCATGATCCCAGTATAGTTCAGGCAACGAATGATTCTCGATGGAAAAGTCGAAAGCAGGATATTTGACTACGGAACTTTATTTGGACTAGTTAGGAGACAAATATACTAAAAGTCCTAACCCCTGTGAGATAAGCCCGAGGTGGGGGGCACAAATAAGGTCCCATTTTTTGGTTTTTTGCTTACAACTCGAACTTTATAAGTCTAATCGGAAAGTTTTGTAGGTACAAATCAAACCTGATAAAATTTCCTACAAAACTAGTTGTATGTACATAGGTCTGTCATAGGACTTAACCTTTGAGAGCTACAGGGTCGCGAAAGTAACAGCATTTTAAAAATTATGACATTTGTATGGCGACCCTCATGAAAGTTGAAGATAAAAAGAAAATGATTTCATATTCTTGATTAGCGACCCCGAAAACCCTCGGATACAAATTTTCAGTCCATTCGGTGAACCATTAAAAACTGCTTTGGCGTTTGAAATTTCCATGGCAGCCATCTTGGATTTCGCTATTTTGGATTTTTTTAACCGCCAACCGAGGACTTTTGGTATGTTTGTCTCTTATCTAGTCCAAACAAAGTTCCGAAGTCAAACTTTCTGCTTTCGACCTTTCCGTCTACACCCCTTGCGAGCACTCATTTACTGAACTAGTACTTCTTCATTGTCATCTGGAATTCAGCCACCCATCCTGCCTCGTGAACCGTCGCAGACCGCTCAGACACCTACTCCATCTCCTGGTGCTCCTCCGTCGCCTGCTGTTCCTCCGTCTCCTGCTGTTCCTCCGTCTCCTGCTGTTCCTCCGTCTCCTGCTGTTCCTCCGTCTCCTGCTGTTCCTCCGTCCCCTGTTGCTCCTCCGTCTTCTGCCGCGCACCTGAAAAATAAAGAAACCGTTAGTACAGATGTTCCTATTAGACCTACACAGACACATCTAGATTCAAACAAACAATACTCATCCTCAGGCAGAGAAATAAAGAAGTCACGTAGATTAATCGAAGTGTAGATTTAGTGTACGCTCTACTTGTGTTTGTCAAGTCCATTTTACGTTGTTTAAAGCACAGGCTAGATTAGAGATACTATGTATGTATAATGTAACAATTTTAGGTTAGGTTTTTATTTTGTGTAGTAGGTTACTTTGCTTTTTAAACCTTGATGACAGATGACTGTCAAGTCAACGTCAAGCAAAACGCCACATTGACAACAGCCTATTCGTTTAGAAATTGTACGCCTATAGGAACATCTGTCATCAAGAGGGGTTGTTCATTTTAATTGTTTTGTTTTTCCGATATTGTAATGTTATTTATTATAAAGAAGGAGATGTTATAACATACATTGTAATGTATGGCGGCCTTGTATTTATAAAAAAAAGAATTGTTTATTGTCTATGGCCCCTCTCGATATCGTTGGTCTCGATTACAAGACCTCGTCCTGAGCGGGTGTTTTATTTTCAAGACTTCCTTCCCACACCTAAACCAAGACTTAACACTGAGGTTTCAGAATATCTCTGACTACCCCCTCGGGTATTATAGATGTGAGCATATGCTAGGCTATGCTATGCTATGCTATATTTAATATGTTTAATATGTGTGTGCGGATACATTCAAGCAAATTTGACACAGCTTCTGGAGGAGTAAGTGCAAATTTCTGCCACAGCGTCCGCTGCGATCGACTTGACAGTTCCCACACCCACTTATTACATAGCCAATATACTGATTATGATGTTAATAAACATGTTTTGTTGCAGCCCAAAGCAGCGGAGAACGAAGAGATGGTTCACCAAAGAGCACATTCCGTGTCGTCAGCCATTCAGGTACATACGTACTTACTTAAACTCGTGTACTGGCAAAATTCGCGAGTCGCAAAAAACAATTTTTTTTACCAACTTCTCGTAACATTTGGAACGAGAAAAAAATCCTCCATCAGAAATGGGTAGATATTCCGCCAAGCGTGAAGCCTAGGGACCGGCCGTTGTCGATTGGTTGTAACTGTGGTTTAGCTTAGTACGTAGAACTTTGCATCGATTTTTCATATAGTTTCACTACGACTTTACATAAAATATGAGTACTGGCAGAAGCACTATAGCCCAGTCATTTTACGGAGTTTTGTTAGGAGTGGTGGGGAGTAATTATGAATTGGACTTTTAATGTGTAACCGCCACCATTTAGTGACAAAAATATATCTGAAAACATATTTAAAAAATTCGCTACGCAACATAGAAATCAAAATTGTATGTTCCAGAATGCTTATAAATTAATATTACTAATACCCACCACTAATGCACTCATTTTAATTAGATTTAACAATATAAATTATTTTTGAGCAATAAAAAAGCATTGAAATTTAAATAAAAAATGAGATATTTAATGGAAAATACTAATGTATTTTTTAAAGCCTTCTAAGTACACAAAAATGTTAACACCATGTTTGAAGTATGTATCCTTAAAAGCTTGCAAAAAAAATTACCATTGCTTTTTTTTTAAAAAGAAAAATATAAAATTTGGGGCTGTTGCTGACGTGATATTTTTTATTTTTGGTACATTTCTAAGCTCAAATTGGCTTTTTAATACTTTACCGAAAAAAAAAACATCCATTATTAATTAGTCCCGGCTGAAACCGTAAAATGACTAAGCTACTAATTCAGGCACTATTTATTTGATGTAGTTTTAATAAAAAGAAACGTCTCCTTCTGTATGAACTATTGTGTGAATACGTGTGTACGCCAGCGCAACGCAAGCTCCGTGTTTTATTCAAAAGACTCATTTATATCTCCGTTCCCTGAAGACCTAGCCTCATGAGATTTTGAATGCCCTAGGGCAAACATTTGAACACTATTTTTTGATTGTAAAATCGTTACTGTTTTGCAAGACGTTTTAGCCACAGAAAATGTGTACGCTTCTTTGACGTCAAGCAAGCGTACCAGGTAAAAAAAATCGATATCTCGTAAAGTACAGAGGCACTATTTATTTGACCAAGGTACTATTTAGGCACTAATCCTAGCCTGATCCCTTTCATGTGTACGCTGGCTATACGGACACTAATTTGCTGATGCGACAGTTGCCTTCGTTGCTATAACTTGCGCTGTAATCTGTGGCAAGCTTTGACTATTTACTATAAGGACTAGCCTTGCGGTAGCATTTCCCATCTGCCACGGTATAAGAACAATCGATCATGTGCATTTACACTTATTTTTATACCTTATCACTAAACGAGACAGCCTATTATTGCGAAACAATAATTTCGAACTTAGAACGTTTGGGGTTCAGACGAGACTACTTTTCATGATTTTTAATGTTCAAAATTAGAATCTAAAGTTATGGGAAATAAAATCCAAAGTCGCGGATTTGATATTACCTCGCCCCCCGCAAAAAGTTGCAGAAATGTTTGTTAGTAGAATTACACGCGTGGCTAGTCCCTTTATAAGTAGTCAAAGGTGGCATGCTCTAAAGCTTAAATATCGAAGGTGCTTGACGTTGTAGGGCTACAAATATTTTTTTGAAAAAAAAAAAACTACTTGTCATTTTCTTCGCCATCAGGGTGGATACGCGACAGTAGGTCGAGCGCCACGAGGTCCGCTAACGTCCGCCGGGGCGCCCGAACCTCCCCCACCGGAGTCCACCGAGCAACAGCTGCGCTACGAGAACGATCGACTCAAATTGGCATTGGCACAGAGGTTAGTCTTGTTTATATCTATGCTTGTTCTGACGAATCGTTCGCATGTCAATGAGTGTGTGAGTGCACCAGACACAGGCTTTCTTTGTGTGTATTCTCTGTTTTAAATTTATGCGGAGGCACTATATACTACTTTGGCTTATTTAGTCCAGTCATTTTACGGTTTAAGCCGGGACTAATTAATAATTGTTTTTTTTGTTATAGTGATTAAGAGCCAATTTGAGTTTATAAATGTACCGAAATTAAAAAAATATCACGTCAGCAACAGCCCCAAATTCTAAATTTAGCATTTATCTCGTTCTAAAAAACGAATGGTAGTTTTTTTTGCAAGCATTTAAGGCTTTACCACTATACATAGTTACATACTTTTTGTTTATTTCACACATTTCAGTAGTGAATTCATTAGTTCAATTTAATAGTAGTGCTTTAAATTAACAAAAAAAACTAGCCGGCACTACGATTTTCAAAGGTTCCCCCCGATTTCACTGGGATGCCATCATCAGATCCTGGTTTCCTTATCATGGTACCACCCTTGGAATATCTTCTTTCCAACAAAAAAAGAATCATCAAAATCGGTTCATAAACGTCGAAGTTACACATAAAAAAAATATATATATATACGGTCGAATTGAGGAACCTCCTCCTTTTTTGAAGTCGGTTAATAAACCAAATCGAACTCTCCTTATAATTTACTCGCAGTCTAGTAAAAAAGAAACATAATAACAATGAAAAGTTTTTATTTCCACAAAGAGTTTTGTACAAATACTTAAAAACTAAAGTTCAATAAGGTATCATAACATTACAGTCTTGTAAATCTTAATAAGATTTCATTAAACAAATTAATTAATCCAATAATAAATAATAACAAATCCTCAAGCATTATTCATTTTTTAGCACACACTATAACAAAACGACTCTGCTGTAAATCTAATTTTTATTTTATTTTAAAATACTGTTTTGTATAGGAAATCTATAGAATTACCATGGTGTGATAAAAAGAAAAGTGGTAAAGCTCAGCGGTCCCGACTGATCAATCGAGCGCGGTGTGCGGGGTCCGGAAGGAGCGCGTAACTGCTAAGCTTCACCACTTTATGTTTTTATTACATAAATTACACAATAGAATTACTGTGTAATACTGTCAGTAACTTCTTCATTTCATTATTTGTATATGGTTGACAATGACATGTAAAATACGTAGTAATAACTCGTGATATTTGCCGACATTTTTAATCTTATACCATCAAAGGTAAGTATCTTTTACCGATATAAACTTGGGGATAGTTGAAAAGTGTTTCGGAGGTTCGCATAGTCCTGAACCGCCATTTTGGTTTTTGTTTTTAAAATATAGTCTCACTATAAAACCTCTTTTAAAATTTTGTTTGTTTGTTTATTATGTTCCCCAATTAATATGATAGGTTTTATACAAGATATGTATGATAGTATCAACCTGTTACCTTCATAGAAAATGGCGAGTAAAATTGTGCCGCGCCACAACCGTTTCGCTCATAGCATTGCTTGACGCGGACTATTGAAAGAATACCCAATTGATTTTTTTCGAATCTTCACTTTGCGCGCATTAGTGACGTATCAGCTTCTTTAACCGACCTCAAAAAGTAGGAGGTTCTGTTTGTCTGTATGTATTTTTTTTGTAATTATAATTGGGTTCCAGAGCGCTGCTATTTTAAAATAGAAATCAAAATGGTGGAGTTTTGCAAACCGTTCCAACTTCTTTAGTTGTTCTTCAACTTTGTTTTTATTTGTGTTGGTCAGTTTTTTTCATTTTTCAGCGTAATTCTTATAATTTCATTCGAAAAACGAACGATCGTTCGATTTTTATCGATTGACAAAATATTTTACATAGACTAAAATTTAATAACAATAGGAAACTAAGCGACAAAACAATCTACTCGAAAGTCTAAAAACAATGCATTAATGTTCATATCCCCCTGCAATAGGCACGAAGCCTTCATCAAAGTCGTGATGTTGGTACTCGTGGTGTTGAAAGTCGTGATGCTTCAACTCGTGACCATATTGGGGCACGTATTCCTGTTTTGGCTCTTCTTTGGGCGTTCCTATTTTGTGTACGACAGCGTTGAAGCCATTTTTGTCGTCTGCTTCGTATTCTACGACGCGTTTCGTCCCGTCCGTTTCGGTTAGGGTGTAGGTTCCTGAGAGATAATTGTTAGAGTTAATTTTGCAATGATTTTTTGGAGGTTTCTATGCTGAGAGATAATTGTGTGACTAGAGATCGGTGTAATTTACGAAAGGTAAGCTTCGTTGAAAGCGTCGGTGGCCCGTTGCGGAGAGGTATGGAAACTCAATCTTGAGGTCTGGGTTCGAATCCGCACGGCTGACATGCCATGTCAACCAATGAGTTTTTCTCAATTCTCTCTTTTCGTTGGTTTGGTCATGTAGAAAAGATGAATGACAGCAGATGTACGTAAGAGATCTATTGTAAGAATATTAATAGAATTATCAGCAGAGGGCGACGTACCTTCTCTGATCAAATCGGTTACGTTCTACAGAAAGGTGAGGTGCGGAGTACTCGAAACAGACGGGCATTTATGAAGAGATGTATAGATGTGAATGAGGCGAAAGAGGGTTGTAAGGACCGTAGTAAATGGCGCGCCCATGTACCTGCCTATCTCACTAGGAAAGAAGCGTGATGTTAAAGATATATAGATTTTGTAGGTAGACTCGTAACAACGAGTTTTCAGGAAATTGTGTTCGATTTATGTTACACCACTGGCTTTTCAGTGACGGAAAAAGTTCAACATTCTTCAAAAATCTCAAGACGTATTTTTAGTCCACTACGTGGCGATGGGCTCACAAGTCACAACTGGACAGAGTTTGGGTACTGCTAGTGAAATGGGGATATTCCGAATACGGTATTTAGAATGTCGCTGACTAGTCCCTTGAGGAATATAGTCGTGTACATGTGCTTGAAATAAATGGTGTATTACCTTTAACCTTGTCTCCGTCTCTGGTCTCCCAATGCTCCTTCTCGTCTCCCGTGTGAGGGTCCTTCACTGAGTAGTCGAACGCGTATTTTGGGTGCGCCTGAAATAAGTTTACAAAATCTGTATGGCTATTGTGTAAGTTTCCGACTCGTCCAGGGTCTTATGATGTATGGGTTCGTGATGCTGCAGGTTGTAGCCCTCGAAGCATTGGACCTCGTATTGGGCCAGCGATGTCGATATGAACATCAGGAGCGGAGTGATCTCTGTATAGTATCTATTCTGTTGATACTCACATGGTAATCCAAGTTGTACTCGTCTCCATGGTGCTCGTCCAGGCTCTGATGTTGTATGGTCTCGTCGTGCTGCAGGTTGTAGCCCTCGAAGCATTGGACCTCGTATTGGGCCAGTGATGTCGATATGAACATCAGGAGCGGAGTGATCTCTGTATAGTATCTATTCTGTTGATACTCACATGGTAATCCAAGTCGTACTCGTCTCCGTGTTCCTCGTCCAGGGTCTGATGATGTATGGGTTCGTGATGCTGCAGGTTGTAGCCCTCGAAGCGTTGGACCTCGTATTGGGTCAGCCATGTCGATATGAACATCAGGAGCGGAGTGATCTCTGTATAGTATCTATTCTGTTGATACTCACATGGTAATCCAAGTCGTACTCGTCTCCGTGGTGCTCGTCCAGGCTCTGATGTTGTATGGGCTCGTGGTGCTGCAGGTTGTAGCCCTCGAAGCCGTGGAATTCGTCGTACTGGGCCAGCGATGTCGATATGAGGACCAGGAGTGGGAGTGATCTCTGTAATAAATAGGGAGGAATCTGCTTGAGAAGTGTTGTGTAAAGTATTGGCTGTGTGCACGATACTAGCGCCATCTAGTGCATTACGGTCCCGTTAAATAATAGAAGTACATTATGATACAAGTGAGCTAATTTGGTCCTTATGCTCGAGCCTGGATTGCAGCCCGAGCCGCAGGCGAGGGCGTAATTGGAGCCGAAACTGTAATGACCACAGCTGACGCGTTTCATTTCACGTTTTTCAACGCACTTGCAAGTGCTGGCTACACCAAAGGATTTACTGAGAATTGATCTTTTTCCTAAATCCTAAATAGATATGTTGGCATAGATGGTTGATAGTTAAAGCAAAATTTCTGTCATTCCAGTAAAAAGGTTGTGTTTGGTTTACTTATGTTATTTATATCATCATCATCAGCGTATATACGTCCCACTGTAGGGCATCTATGAGCGTTCGTTAGTACACCACGCGTGGACAATGCGGATTGGTAGACATCACATAGATCAGAATTTCTTTTTCAGCGTATGCAGGTTTCCTCGCGATATGTTTATAAGATACAAAAACTTATTTGTACATGGCATGTGGTCCGTGCGAATTGGAACCCGCACCATCATGTTCATGATTTAGTATCCATTCATCTCCGCAACGTAATCCTCTACTCTTTGTAATTGTATGGTATGTAATTTATATAACCTAGCATAACTAAATTGACCCAATTTAAATCTAAAACAAACATGCATAATCCATAAAGGCGTGACGATCGCAAAATCAAATTTCACGCAGGTGCGCTTACCACAGAAAAGAGAAATACAGTAGAGCAACTTCATGCAAACGCACGAATCGACCCTCGAACACAGACCCAGCGCCACGTACACGACCCGGTTAGGTATATCTGTACTAGTACCAGTTTAATAATTCTTACCGATGTACCTGCGCAGTTGACAAATTTTATTCGGCGTGAAATTATATTGACCAATCCGGATGTGTCCCTTGCCGCTATTGGCTTATTGTTTTCTTCCCCTTTTCGCTGCTATTCGACTTGAAAGAAAGAAAGAAATAAAAATGCACGACTGCATGCATAACTTTGCACCCTTTGATTACTAAATGACTTCGGGTTTTGACGGGGACTCGGGTCTGCCCTGCACAAACGAAGATTCACGAGCGGATTTATTTTCCTTGTTGAACTGTGCTGAAGTAGGTACCTTAGCCGCCTGTCTGTGTGCGCGCGTCGTTTCGAGCGCTTACATGAAGTTGCTTTACTGTAATATCTGTTTTCTGTGACTTAACTTTCACGTCACATTACGTTTCACCGCGTGCTCGTACGTGACGTCATTATATCAGCTTCCGTGCGTTGTGCAAGAGCTTGCGGCTTTTTCGTTAATTATCATTTACCAATGGGAGATAAGGAACTGATCTATGTATATCCCTGGTCCTATAACACAAATACTGACTTCTCATAGCCTTCTTATAGACTGACTTAGCATAGACTGACTGCTGTTCAGGCCGATATGGAGATGCTTAAATAGACTCCGAACTCAGGTGCCCGATTGCGCTAAGTTAAAACATTGAAGTTCTATTCTTATCCAATATCAGTTCTAATCACATTTCAATCCAATTACTATTTAACTGTACTGAATTCCGCATCGAGCTAAACTCTATGTAACTGACAGCCAATAACGTCTGAGCGATCTGTCAACTGCTGCTACGGCTCTAACGGCTGTACCGCAATTAGCGCAATACCAAATGTGTCAAAAGTTATGGTTCGTACGTAGTCCCATAACGGTTCAATCACCAAATATTTACCGCGATTGCAGCCCAGGTCGGCCGGAGTAAAAATCTATTCAACTGGGGTTTACACGGATCGAACCTCAGGTGTGAATGCGGTGTTGCTCCTCAGACTATGGACCCATCTTGTATCCTGTCCTTCCTGCCCGGATACCTGCGACCGGAGCTTATGGACGCTGCCGGTAATGCAATCCGTGTGGCAAAGTACTGAGTAGGAAACCTTTAGAATGACATGCTATCGGCTCGATAAAGGAAGCGATAGCCTTCGTATTCAGCGATTGCTTATTTACAAAAGCTGTCAGGCACGCAGAATATTTTTAGTGGATGCGCATTAAATACTTTCTTTTTTGTTGAATAAATTATTTGACGTAGCAATAAAATAACACAATAATTATTTGACAACCTGGGAACTTAGTGTTTGTTTTCAAACTTATGTGTCTTCGTGTCTTGTAAAAGACGTAAAAGAAGAAAGTATCTTGTAAGATTGGCGTCAGGGCTTGCATTAGTATTTTGGCTTGGCTTGACACCGACTTCTATGAAACAAATTAATGTTCTTATGATGCGAACGAAAAAGTCATCGGCTGCAATATTATTTTTTTAATTTTTAGTTTTTTTTGAAGGCGGTTTTATTTTTTGCTAAAATTTTGTTTATTTCACAATTTTCAGTTGTGAATTCTTTAGTTAAATTTAATAGTAGTGCCTTTAATTAAGAAACGCACTAGCCAGCACTACAATTTTCAAAGGTTCCCCTCGATTTCTCTGGGATGCCATCATCAGATCCTGGTTTCCTTATCATGGTACCACCCTTGGAATATCTTCTTTCCAACAAAATAAGAATCATCAAAATCGGTTCATAAACGACGAAGGTATCCGCGAACACACATAAAATGTATATATATATGGTTGAATTGAGAAACCTCCTCCTTTTTTGATGTCGGTTAAAAAGACATTTAGTCTTATGTGATGACGAAAGGAGCGGATATAAAAGATGAGTGATTCTGGTTTCACGAAGCCAACGTCGCGAATTCGAATTTTCCATTAAATAAATGAAGTACCTATTTACACTCGCAGATAAAAAACATACTGAATCCGAAGTCAATTTAGGTAAGTAGAAATGATTGTAATACACGCAGACGTAATTCATGTTCTCTCTACAAATCTATCCAAGAAACGTAAACGTTTTGTATTTACGAATGTGTAATTATATCGTTCGAATAAACATGTCTTCATTAAAGTCGGTAATAGCTTTCCATTGCCTCTGTCTATTGATATTCGTTCGCTTAATCGATGCGCACCATTATATAAGGTCTAACAAAACTAGCTGAAACTATTTTAAGGGGATGATCAGACCATCAAACAGAACAACTTTCTCTATGGGACCAATATCGAAATCGCGTAAAAAAAACCAGCTGTCCCATACAAAACTGCAAACATAACTCGACTTAAATGTAGGGGACAGCTGTTTTTTTTTTGCGGTTTCGATATTAGTCCCATAGAGAAAGTTGTTCAGTTTGATGGTCAGATCATCCCCTTAAAATAGTTTCAGCTAGTTTTGTTAGACCTTATATAAATTCCGTAATATTTCATTAAAAAATCTGCTGTTCCATACATTTTGGTCGAGTAGCCAATTAGCCATCGATATTTTCTATGGAACAGGAACAATTTTTTTTTTCGCGATTTTATGATGATGATTTTATGCTGATGATGACATCAGCTCTTTGACTATTTATTGTAAGGACTGGCCTTGCGGGGTAGCATTTCCCCTGTGCCACGGTATAAGAACAATTGATCATGTGCATTTATATTCAATTTTATACCTTATCGCTAAACGAGGCAGCTTATAATTGCGAAACAATAACTACGAACATATGCCGTTTGGGGTTCACACGAGACTACTTTTCATGATTTTTAACACTCAAAATTAGAATCTAAAGTTATGGGGAATAAAATCGAAAGTTGCGGATTTCATGTTACCTCGCCCCCGTAAAAAGTGGCAGAAATGTTTGTTAGTAGAATATCACGCGTAACTAGTCCCTATATAAAGCAACAACCTATTCGTCCCATATACGACCCATTGCAGGATACAGGCCTAGGGAGGGTGTAAGTCCAATACGCGTGCCAAATGCGGATTAGAATTTCTGCTTCAGCGTATGCATGCACGTTCTTCACGATGATACTTAATATAATTACGTACTTACATAGATAAGTTAGAGAAACTCATTGGTATATGGCATGTCGTCCGCGGATTCGAACCTCATGATTGACTGTCCATAATTGATACGTGTCCGTTGGGGATTAAACATTATTAAACCACAACCAGTCTTAGTCTGTCTGAACTCAAGATCTGCCAAAGAGCGATGGAGCGCAGTATTTTAGGTGTAAGACTAACTGATCGGGTTAGAAACACGGAACTGCGCTCCAGAACTGGCGCAAGACAGCTCAGCTGAAGTGGGACTGGGCCGGACATGTCTGTCGCTTGCATTCGGAAAGATGGGCCGAAATCGCCACTGACTGGGTTCCCCAGGATGGTCACGGGCGTCGACGCAAACCCAGAAAAAGGTGGAGAGACAACATGGATGCCTTCTTGGAGAGTTGGCCAGAAGATGCACACAATATAGATGATTGGCGAGTAAAAGGGAAGGCCTTTGCTCAGCAGTGGGACATTGAACAGGCCACGTAAAAAAAAGAACCAAAACCACACTTCTATAAACAAATTGCATAATTCTTACACAAAATGACATTACATATTTGTCTAACACATAATCTGTTTGAACTCTTAAACATTATGTCATGTCACCCGTTAATGTGGCATGGCGGTGCGAAATTTCCATCTCATTTGCACTCGGCACGATTGTTTCGCCAAGTCATTGCATGTAATTATTGGTCGTTCATTCATAAACAAATCTCGCACTTTCATTAAGTGTGTGTACTGTATGATTTGTGAATTAAAGCTTAGTTTACATGGCTGTAGGTTTGCTTTTTGTTTTATTATCTGCGAAATGTGTACATTGAGCGATACGCACAGAAATATTGAGTACTAGATCTTTGCCCGCGAGTTTGTATCAAGATACAATTTTATCCTGCATAACATTTTTTAGCATTAAATCGTTACATATTAAGGTGGTTACAGTCCATACAAAAGTTTAACGCACAATACGCGTAACCCGAATTAATAAAACATGCCGCGTCACAAATAACATTTACAATTTATAATAAAGGTCTAACAAAACTAGCTGAAACTATTTTAGGGGGATGCTCAGACCATCAAACTGAACAACTTTTTCTATGGGACCAATAACGAAATCGCGAAAAAAAAATCAGCTGTTCCGTACAAACATACTCGACCTAAATGTATGGGACAGCAGATTTTTTTTCGCGATTTCTATATTGGTCCCATAGAGAAAGTTGTTCAGTTTGATGGTCTGAGCATCCCCCTAAAATAGTTTCAGCTAGTTTTGTTAGACCTTATATATGGAAAATAGTTTAGAAAATCTAGATGCCGCGTCACAAATAACATTTACAATTTATAATATAATTACGAAGATATAAAGATTTTAAAATTTTGTATGAAAAATGTGACGCGGCATCTCAATCAATGTATATATGGAAAAATAGTCATCAAACTATTTTTCCATATATACAAAGATACTTATATTAATACCGTCTACGCGTATTGTGCGTCAAAGTTTTGTTTAAAATTGACCCCTCTGCCACCACCTTAACCTATTAACCGCCATGGTCTGAATTATAAGACGTAGCACATCGAGCTCACAACGCCGCCGTGTCATAAAAAAGAAAATTTTCCGGCGGTTAAAAGGTTAAAAACGTTGCTTGAAACCAAATCAAACACCTATTCCATAGAAAATGTCAATAGTTCTCGACCAAAATATTAGAAACAGTTTATTTCATTTTTTTTTTGGTCGCGATTTTGCGATTTTGGTCTCTTAGTGAGAATTGTTCTGTTTGATGGTCTGAAGAACCTTAAGTATGTAACGCATTTTAGTTCACACCATATGAATAGATAATAATAGTACACCATAGTAGCGAAACTATGGTTAAACCAACACGAGATTGGTAGGTATTTGGAGGTATCTTGACATTTTGCAGGCGTATTTTGACATTTAACGCGTGTGTTTCGTTTCTATTGTGTACTATTTTTTTTATACGCTCAAAAATTTTATACTCAAATATGACATTGAAAGAAAAAAAATACGTTTATTTGCAAACACCACAAAACACACTGACATAATTATACTAAACTAACACACAATTTAAAAATTACATAATTAAGAGCATTGTGTGCCGCAGCAGCAAACAAGGATACGACTCAGCATTATGCTGGACTCAACGAGCCCAGCGCTGATTTTCAGTCGCACCCCAAAAGTGCCATTTCTGAAACTCACACCCCCAAAGTTGGATTTGGACATTGGATATTTTATTTAAAAAAAAAACGTGATGATCACATCCTATTCTAAAAATTTGAGCTCAAAGGAAGTTATGTGTTGTTATGAGGGTTCAAAATATGCCGAATCCCTTCGAAAAAAGGTACCTAGTGCTCGTTTGGCTCGTCTTGGCAGCGACACTGCCGTGCCCCCAGATTATGTTTCGATCGAAGCTTTAAGTTAAGACAAAACTTGCAACTCTAGCCTTTCTAGTCGAGATTTGAACTTTAAAAAAAGCTTTCTTCTATTCTTTTATTTATTATCAGACGTTTCAGACAGTCATTGTGCTCGTAAAAGTCGTGACTTCAGTCTAGAAAGTTTTAAAGATGCAGATCTCGTTGAAATGTGCGAGAAATTGTTGAAACTTTCAGTCTGACTTCCCTTAGGGGAAAACAATTGAATGTGCCTTTCAAACTTAGTGCTCCCACACATAACTGCGAATTCGCATCGCATCGCAAGTATCTGCAAGCGCTCGATTCTTATTACGATGACTTATGTATGATTTTTAATCGTAGCGCTCGCAGATATTTGCGATGCGATGCGAATTCGCAGTTATGTATGGGAGCCCTAATGCTGACTTTATTATTCACTAGCTTTTGCCCGTGACTTCGTCCGCGTGAAATTAGAATATCGCAAAATACTATCTTAGTGTACTCCAACATCCTCCGTAGAATATATTCCAAATAGTCGCTGTATTTGATATCATCATCATCTCAGCCGATGGACGTCCACTGCTGGACATAGGCCTCTCCCAAGGATCGCCACAACGACCGGTCCTTCACCTACTCATCGGTCCACCTTGTGGGGGGCCTACCCACGCTGCGCTTTCCGGTACGCGGTCACCACTCGAGAACTCTTCGGCCTCATCAGCCATTGGTGCTGCGAGCAATGCCCTCTGGCATTTTAGTTAACTACTTTGGTTCTTCTGCGGATCTCTCCATTTCTGAATCAAATTAAAGATTGAAAAATTTGTCTCGGGCGGGACTTGAACCCGCACTTTTCCAAACCGGGGAACTGCGTTATCCAATTTCGCTACCGAGCCCACTACCTAGAGAACGAAAATTTTCCATCTGTTGCGTCTCCATTTCTGATTCGATTTCGCAGGGAAACCCCAAGCATATAGCCCTCTCCATTGTCATTTGGTCTCTGATCCATTATGTCATCTCATCACTAGCAACACACACCGGTCGTGAAGATACTAAGTAGCTTCCCGATTTGATAATTAATTCATGCAATTATGTCGTCCGTTTTAAATTCGAATTTTATTAAGGCAGTGTTCCACTCAATTACATCCATCCAGTTCCAGCAAGCTTCCGACTCAACCAGTCAGTGTGAAGTGCACCTATTAACACTGTTTCCTAGTACATTGTCGGTTACTATACAATGTACGTACATCTCGATCGCGTGACATTAATGTACGGTCACGCCAAACGAAGTAGTTTCACTTACTATTCATTTTTTTGCTTGTTTTGTTTGATAGTTTACATATATTTGTCCTTTTACTTTCTGTCGGGAATTTCCTTAGCAGAATTTAAATATTGTAACTGGTTCTTACCGCGTTTAGGGTTCACTCTTTCTTAACCGCTTGCAACCCGGCTTTATGATAACAATAGATAATCAATTGGTGGTTCAATAATATCCCATCCGTGGGAGTTCAAGGGTTAGACTGTGGTTTAATCCGTAATCATGTTAAAACTACAGAATCTACTCTATTATAAAACTGTGTCAGTATATTGAAGATATTGACAAGAAAGCATACGATATGGTGTTTAGGTGTACCTACGTGGTTTCCAAAACACAGATTTTTGTGTTTTTTATCCATTTGGTTGTTTTTTCACAACTACGATTTTGATAAAACTTTTTGTGTTTCAATATAACTAAATTATGAATCTTTATTTAAGGAGTTTGGTCTTATAGACTAGGTAGCTACGTGAGGGAAATCAATGTGTGACTATGACAATGTTGTGAATAAGACAACGTAAATAAAATTAGATTAATGTTGTCTTCTAAGACACTACATAGCTAACTGCAGCAGGGCAGCAGCCTCCGCTGATATGGGACTGGCCACACCTGACCAGCGGCCTTCTGCAGTCGCCTGTCTTCCAGCCTTAGATCAAAGTAAAATTTAATGGGTCTTACGCGAACATTTCGATCGAGAAAAAGAAGTCAAAATAAGCGTCAGGTATAAATCAAATAGGTACGTACCGAGATGACAGACCAAGTGTGCTTCTTTGTATGGACCAAGTGTACTAGTTGTGTGCTTCAACTTAACGCGCTTTGGTCCTATCCATTAATTTTACTTTCATCTAAGTCTGCAGCAACAACGGGTACATATATTTTGGCGAATATGTCCCATTTCAGTGCCTCAATTCTTGACAATTACTCAATGATTAACAAATATAATGAATATAGGTAAATAAAATAAAATTGAGCGGAATCAAAGGATTCTTCACACACGTTAATTCACGACTACCACTGCCATTCGGGGTAGAGTCAGAAAGTTAACTACAACTACCAACTATTTTACTCGTTATTTATAAAGGATCTGTCATCTCGTCTTGGTTTTATGGAGTATACCGGACGTTTGTTTTAACATATTTTTCTCGTTTGAAATGTTCGCGTAATGTCCATTAATTTTACTTTCATATAAAGCTGTCGACAAACTTAAATGCACCAAATACTTCAGACCATCAAACTGAACAACCATAGTAAGAATTATGGGACCAACATTAAAATCGCGAAAAATAATCTGCTGTTCTATATTTTTGGTCGAGTAGCTTTTTTTTTTTTATCGGGCATAGGCCCACCACACATTCCCACCGCTGTAACTCCTGTAAGCCAGGATCAACAGCGGCGACCATTCACAACACTGGACAATGAAGTCCAGCGAGCCCGGGGGATGACTCTAATCTGTCTTGGAACCCGCAATGAATTAATCAAAGAAGATAGGAGGAGTAGGAAAACGAAATATCCGACTTCCCTCCATTGCAAACGGGAGACAGCAATAAGAAGGAAAAAACATGGCTATTAGAGAGCCAATTCAAGAGATCATTTATGGCAGTGTTGAAGACACGACCGCAAAAGCACCAAAAATATAAAATAAAACAATATAGGAACCTAACATTGTACTGAAACTATGACCTATTTTGCTTCCAGTCGAGTAGCTTGACATTTTCTGTGGAACAGCAGATATAGCCCAGTCATTTTACGGAGTTTTGTTAGGCGGGGTAGGGAGTAAATATTAATTTGACTTTTAAACTGTAACCGGCACCATTTAGTGACAAAAAGACTATCTTAAAACATATTTAAAATAAAAAATAGCTACGCAACATAGAAATCAAAATTGTGTTTCCCAGAATGCTTTTTAATTAATAATATTAATACCAATGCACTGTTTTTTTTAAATTTTAGTTCATTTCTAGGCTTAAATTGGCTCTTCAATATTATACCGAAAAAAATATCAATTATTAATTAGTTCCGGCTCAAACCGTAAAATGACTGGGCAAATATTTTTGTCGCGATTTCAAAGTTGGTCCCGTAATAAAAGTGGTTTAGTTTGTTGGTCTGACTGAAGCACCTCCTAAAGTATGTAATGAATTTAAGCTTAAAACATAATGATAAATTTGTAACTTAAGAACATATCCAATCTCTGGTAATTTTGAACGCTAAAATGATCCTTTGATTAAACATCCTCTTCAAAAAATCCTCCAAAAAAGCACAGCACAAAACACCATAACCACAAAACTTGAGAATAATTACTCACAATTATAAACGCCATTTTATTTTTCACTAATAAAACGTATATCGTACTGTATCGTCTCGCGTTAGAATGTAAAATGTAAATTATTTTTAACGCGCAAGCTCACTTATACCCAAGAAATAGTTAATACCCCCCCTACGATGTAATAGGTAACATGGTTTAAACACGATAGTGATAAAGCTTTGCTTTGGTGCGGTTTAAGGCTGCACCGAGCCAATTGTGCTGGCTCCTTTGACTATTTATATAGGGAATAGTTACGCGTGTAATTCTACGAACACACATTTCTGCCACTTTTTGCGAAGGGCGAGGTAACGCGAAATCCGCAACTTTGGATTTTATTCCCCATAACTTTAGATTCTAATTTTGAACGTTAATAATCATGAAAAGAAGTCTCGTGTGAACCCCAAACGTTCTAAGTTCGAAATTATTGTTTCGCAATTATAGGCTGTCTCGTTTAGTGATAAGGTATAAAATTGAATGTAAATGCACATGATCAATTAATCTTATACCGTGGCAGAGGGGAAACGCTACCGCAAGGCTAGTCCTTATAATAAATATTCAAAGGCTGCCCCCAATCGTATTGTTTTTATTTCTTAACAATTAAACAATATTAAAAAAAAAAACAAGAATCTCACATTGTAGTCATTACTAATTTTTAATTTATCGGGTAACTGCGGATTTGTTTTTATAATGTTTTTAGTTATTATCTTTAAAACCGCCAAAAATGGCCACTTTTGGCGGTTTTAACGATAATAGCTACAAGCATAAAACATAATAATCCGTAATGTTTCGATAAATTGAAAGCCAATCGGGACTACAATGTGACATTCTTGTTTTTTGGAAATGTTGTTTAATTGTTAAGAAATAAAAAAATACGATTGGGGGCAGCACAATAGGCTCGGTAGGCTCTTAATACAACAACAATATCTTTGAGGCTGTATTGGAAAATATAGGATTACAAACTGTCACAATTTGATCCGTGTCAAGCTTCGGGTTGATTTGGGAAATAGGTGATGGTTAGTCATGACCTAACCTATCAGCATCCGCCGGGTCGACGTCGGTTTACGGTGCACTCTGTATATAAGGTCTAACAAAATTAGCTGAAACTATTTTAAGGGAATGATCAGACCGTCAAACTGAACAACTTTCTCTATGCTACCAATATCGAAATCGCGAAAAAAAAATCTGCTGTTCCATACAAACCTACTCGACCTAAATGTATGGGACAGCAGATTTTATTTTCGCGATTTCAATATTGGTCCCATAGAGAAAGTTGTTCAGTTTGATGGTCTGATCATCCCCTTAAAATAGTTTCACCTAATTTTGTTAGACCTTATATATGTAGTCGTAAGGCTTAATTTGGAATCATTACAATGTATGTGCCTGTGCTGAGCGTAATTTATTTTTAATTTTTCTGTAGGGTCTTCAACTCTGCCTTAAATGATCTCTGGAAAATGCTCAAATGGTTTTCTGGGACTTAGCGAGAGCCCGACTCACCCTTGGCCAGTATCTATTATTTGTTGTTATACTGTAGAGTTCGCACCACAAACACACCAAGTTGACGCTTTTAGGTATTACCGTTTTTACAAAAAACGTTGAATAAAACTTTCTAAAGGATCTGTATGTACTAAAGTTTTTGAAAGTTGACGTTCCTTTCTTCGTTATCTAATGTTTAATCAAATTATAGCGATAATAGTGGCGCTTTAATCGAGCGGGCTTTTAGTTATTATCTTCCCTTTGTTTGTACATTCACGTGCTACGTAATATGTAATGAAATGATATGAAATTCTTTTATTCGTTCAAGTTTAGTTCTTATAGGTATTTAAAATGTATTTTAAATGTACTTATAGGTATTTCGTGTACGAATATGTATCTATACTATTATAAAACAGTAACAGGAAGTTTGTCTGTACATTGAAGATATTAACAAAAAAAAAGTTACGATATGGTTTTTAGGTATCCCTAATTCCATATCACCAATTTTTGGATTTTTTGTCTGTCTGTTTGTTTGTGTGTTTGTTTGTTTGTTTGTTTGTTTGTTTGAACGAGTATCACGCAAAAACTACTGAACCGATTTTGATGAAACTTTTTTGTTTGATAGCTTATGATCTGACTTAAAATCTGGTATACCTATAATTTGTGCGGACGAAGTCGCGGGTTAACGCTCGTACTATTATAAAACTGTAGCAGAAAGTTTGTCTGTACATTGAAGATATTAACAAAAAAAAATGTTACGATATGGTTTTTAGGTGTCCCTGATTCCATTTCACCAATTTTTGGATTTTTTGTTTGTCTGTTTGTTTGTGTGTTTGTTTGGGTGTTTGTTTGTTTATTTGTTTAAACGAGTATCACGCAAAAACTACTGAACCGATTTTGATGTCACTTTTTTTGTTTGATAGCTTATGATCTGACTTAAAATCTGGTATATAATTTGTGCGGACGAAGTCGCGGGTTAACGCTCGTTATTTTATAAAAATAATGAGGGGCTTAGGTAGGCATTTAGGTCACATTTATATTGCTTAAATTATTATTATAACAATAAGTGAAGACAGTGCAAAAAGTAAAAATTGAACACATTAGGTTGTGTTCCTAAGTTCCGACTTAAATTAAAGATATTTCAAGATTTTTCGTAAATTGTATCATAACATAAAATTAGAAATTTTCATATGACATGTAAAAAATTTATACAGGTCAATTCTGCGGTCAATTAATTATCACAAATAATTACCTTCACAACTATAATTCCATAATGTATTCATGATTTATCTGGGTATAAATTCTAACATATTTTTTTTAAATTATTTATTTCTCACAAAAGTTATAACTAAATAGTAAAGTTAAGATCTTGTCTTATTTTTGTATGTTTTTTAGCGGGCAAATATAAAATATTTCAGTGTTACATAAAATATACCATAATCTATCTATCTATACTATTATAAAACTGTAACAGGAAGTTTGTCTGTACATTGAAGATATTAACAAAAAAAAAGTTACGATATGGTTTTTAGGTGTCCCTGATTCCATTTCACCAATTTTTGGATTTTTTGTCTGTCTGTTTGTTTGTGTGTTTGTTTGTTTGTTTGTTTGAACGAGTATCACGCAAAAACTACTGAACCGATTTTGATGAAACTTTTTTTGTTTGATAGCTTATGATCTGACTTAAAATCTGGTATATAATTTGTGCGGACGAAGTCGCGGGTTAACGCTCGTTATTTTATAAAAATAATGAGGGGCTTAGGTAGGCATTTAGGTCACATTTATATTGCTTAAATTATTATTATAACAATAAGTGAAGACAGTGCAAAAAGTAAAAATTGAACACATTAGGTTGTGTTCCTAAGTTCCGACTTAAATTAAAGATATTTCAAGATTTTTCGTAAATTGTATCATAACATAAAATTAGAAATTTTCATATGACATGTAAAAAATTTATACAGGTCAATTCTGCGGTCAATTAATTATCACAAATAATTACCTTCACAACTATAATTCCATAATGTATTCATGATTTATCTGGGTATAAATTCTAACATATTTTTTTTAAATTATTTATTTCTCACAAAAGTTATAACTAAATAGTAAAGTTAAGATCTTGTCTTATTTTTGTATGTTTTTTAGCGGGCAAATATAAAATATTTCAGTGTTACATAAAATATACCATAATCTATCTATCTATACTATTATAAAACTGTAACAGGAAGTTTGTCTGTACATTGAAGATATTAACAAAAAAAAAGTTACGATATGGTTTTTAGGTGTCCCTGATTCCATTTCACCAATTTTTGGATTTTTTGTCTGTCTGTTTGTTTGTGTGTTTGTTTGTTTGTTTGTTTGAACGAGTATCACGCAAAAACTACTGAACCGATTTTGATGAAACTTTTTTTGTTTGATAGCTTATGATCTGACTTAAAATCTGGTATATAATTTGTGCGGACGAAGTCGCGGGTTAACGCTCGTAATGTCATAAAATAAAATAGTTGGTAGAAGTTATGGCATGATTATTATGTTAACAACAATATTACTTGTAGTCGGGGAAATATACGGATTTTTGTATGGAGTAGATTGCATTAATTGCACTTTAGGTGATAGTTTGAAATATTAGTAGATACATACCCGAAAAACATAAATTTTTAATGATCCCCGTTTTTTTATTGTGTATTATGAAATAATTAAGACATTTACAAAACATTAAAGGGTCTAGCAGGCTAAGGAAGGAGAAGTGGCCCCTGTGACGAATATCGGATTTTTATAATGTCATTTGTTGGCTATCTCATAATATAGAAACACCCTAACTTTCAGCCCCCTATCTTGAACCGTCACCGAGATACTGTCAAAAACGTCATTTTATGGATACATTTTTCAAAGTCGTTTTTCTCCTGTACTATATAAGGTAGAGCAATCAAACCAAATCATAGCTACAAAGGATGGGTAGGAGTATAACTCTGATTTTTTTAAATATTTAATTCTATGAAAAAATATTGATTAAAATGTCAGAGAAATTTTTGACAGCACTTTTCAACACGTATTTGTAAAGGTACAGCTATGGAAAAAAACACATAAACCGTTAATAGTATTAGCTAGTACCATGTGAAAAATCAATTCAATATAATTGGTGCAATGGTTAATATCGTAAATTTTAGTAGATATTTAATATTTTGTAAGTATTCAAAAATTATAATCCCAAAACATAATTATTTACTGTTTATTTGTACACAATACATTTGTATGGAGTTAATTAACTGTCTCTCTTGCTAGTATGCTGGAAGAAATATCTTTACAAATAATCTTGCCCTTTGTACATTTATATCGATTTTAAGGTATTTCTCAGGGTCCTCAGCCTATATAAGCACCAAATCTCGACAAAGTGTTATAAGCTAGCAGTAATATTAGTTCAAACACAATTTACTAAAGTGTATTTAATGCAATCTCAAACCGTATTTTTCCTAGACTATTGATGTTTTTGGTGTTAAGATTAGAAGGGTGTCGATTTATTGTGATTGGAATTATTTTTCTACAATATCTTATTAATTTATAAGGGCTAGCGAGCCAGTATCAGTTCGACCCAATGGTATCTTTTGTACCCCTAGACATTTATTTTCTTCACTCTTCATAAACATCTTAAATGAGGGCAGGCTATTGCCTGCCCTGCCTCAGTGACGTCATCATCGATATAAATGTGGTTAGATTGGTTTGTCTTTAATGCCTGTTTCCCACTGGGGTAGGCAGTGACAACGGAACGCCACCTGCTACGATCCTGAAGTACCTCTCTAGCTTCCTTCACATTCATAAGTCCTTTCATGCATGCTCGTCGGTTTTGGGTAGATCCGACCTGGCCCTTTTTAAGCACGTCGCCAATTTGGTCCGTATATGTACGTCTAGGCCTTCCCCTTCCAACATTTCCACTTACGCTTGCCTTGTAGATTGCCCTCGTCAATCTGCTCTCATCCATTCTTTCCACATGACCAAACCATCTCAACATACCTTTCTCTATTTTTGTCACTACATCCTCTTTCAGACCACAACGTTCTCTAATAAAACTATTTTGTTTGCGCATATTCACTACGTTAATCCTACTTTCATGCGTCTTCTGCCATACCCAAGATTCACTTCCATACATCAATGTCGGGACTAACATTTCCAACAGTAATACAAAATACGTCTAATTTCGAACCGAATAATTGTACAAATGAAATAATTATGACAGTTAATGCAGCGCATCCAACCGGCTGAAACATAAGTGTTCATCGATTTGTTACTCTGGTATGCAACGCATTAGTCTCGGCTCGTTATTATTCTTGTTTAACCGAATGCGGGGCGAAGATGGGTTATTATTTAGTAGATACGTTTGTGAATTATTTCATAACATACTTACTGACGGTTTCTTATGGGCTCTCCCACACATAACTGCGAATCCGCATCGCGTCGCAAATATCTGCCAGCGCTCGAGGACTTTATTACGATGACTAATGTATTATTTTCGCTCGCAGATATTTGCGATGCGATGCGAATTTGCAGTTATGTGTGGGAGCACTAAGGGGATGATTTTGCCGGATGAGATACAAACTAGGGATGCAATCAACGGATTCGGCCATTACGATTACGATAACGATATTAATCGTTTTTTATTACGATAACCTATGCATTACGATTATTTAAACAAATTTAGTTAAGATTATCTTTCTTTGCATTCCAGTGAAAGTAAAATAATTAAAAAATTGATTTTTTAAATTCCAACATTTTGTAACTTTTTATATTAATTTGAGATCGAAGTCAAAGGTACACTTGGTCAGGATTCTGATTTTTGGATGCGTAGAGGCTAATTAGCTTTGAAAAACACAATATGAAACATGATTCTGTATAATCTCGTTAATCAAGCGATATCACATCCGATTTACGTGGGAGGTTAATCTTTTGAAATTTGGATGAGATATCGCGAGAACGAGAATGTATGTAATTCTTCAAACCGAAAATCAAATAAAAAACCTCAGTAGAATTTAAAAATAAAATGAGAGTCAAATCTGACCAAAAAAAAAAAGTCAGATTTAGCTCAAGATGGCAGCGAAAAATCAGGTTTTTTTTAATGTTGTTTTTCGGCTCTGGAATCTAGTATTCAGGTCTGGTATTTGTCAACAAGTGCGATCTGATTGACGTTTTTAATTAGTTTTAATAATCGTACGATTCTTACTACGGTGCATTGCATCGTTATTAATCGTGATTACAGATGCAATACGATGCACCGCTTCATAATCGTTGCTTCCCTAATACAAACCCTTTCTGTTAGAATCCTGCAGTGAGTGGGGATCAGATTTCCGAGCGCATACAACCCGAATTATTCGAATTAAAGTAAGAGTGAGTAGGCTTCTTCTGGGTAAGCTCGCTTCATCCTCGACCCTATCTTTTGTCCTGAGGACTGGATTGAGGTCAAGAGCAAAACCATCAGTAATAAAAAAATTATTAATTTTCTCTATGGGGCCAATATTGAAAGCGCGAAAAAAACTGTTGTTCCGTACGAAACTGCAATCCTATTCGACCCAAAACCTGTACGGAACAGCAGATATCAGATTTCTTTGTCGCGATTTCGATGTTGGTCCGGTAGATAAAGTTTTTCAGTTTGACGGTCCAATCATCCTTAAAAATCGTAAGCATATTAAGAAGAAACCTACATACGTCTAAGGCCCGATTCGACCAAACGCGACTAAATTTAATTCTTAGATTAAGTCGCCAGTTGCTCTCGAGTAAACTGATTTTGCGCTTTACTGACCCTAATCTATGAAGAACTTGAGAGTAAATTTTACACGGCCAATTTTGACGGTAACCTTATAACGAGACTAATGAAATGTCAATGTCACATAATTAAAATAACAAGGAACCTAACAAATTGAAACTGTATAACCTCACATTGCCATAAGTACGGATACAATGACTTCTTTCTTAAGGTGGATTATACATTCGTTCTTTTAGTATGGGTTTTGAGTGGTAGAAGACAAGTCAAGTTATTTGGGAGACAACGCTAAGAGTTAAATTGTTCCTTGTATAGTTCTCTTCTATAAATCAAAGTTTGGTCGAATCCGGCCTTAGACGACTTTTGACTAACTTTAGGAAATAAAACAGTGATTGATTTTATTACACGCCGATTTGCATAATAATTGAGGAACTAGTATTAGTAACACTTAAACACTCATATACTAAATGGTACTCGATAAATAATAGGCAGGTAACAGTTTGCTCCACATTACAATTGTAAATTAGCAGTCTAGGAAACTGTCACGTTAACAGTATCGGCCACTGTGTTTATTACTTTGTTGTTTATTTGTTGGAAATAAACACTTTCCTATGTAAAGCTATAGTAAAAAAAAAGAAGACAAGATTTGTTTTTTAGAAATAAATACATAAACTAAGTAGAAATGAGCTACTATATCGAGCACGTCTTCTGTTCGACTTACGCTAAACAGAAGACGTGTTCAAGGCCGCCGTCCTGTGGGAGGATGCCCAGGACGCTACCTCGTTGGATGGTAATCGATATTCGTTGCCCGAGTAACGCGCCAGCCCTTCGGTTACCGGACACTTCGACCAGGCGCGACGGCAACTCTGAGAGTTGTCGAGTTGGTTAAAAAAGCAAAAGTGACGAAGGATTTAACAGGGCCCTTTTTAATATGCCGACGGCTTTTTAAAGGGATGATCAGATCGTCATACTGAACCACTTTCTCTAAGGGACCAACTCCATCGACGTGCCAACGCTGGACGTGGTGTGCACATCAGAAATGTTGACAATCGGTTAGTCCGTCTTTTAACCAAAATAAAAATCTCCCCTGCGTGTAATTTCCATAATTGTTTAATCTACAGGTGGTGTCCTTGGGCAGGCTTGCTCACCGATCCCCACTACCCCATCCTCCGCGTAGTCCCAGCAACGCCCAACGCCGAAGTCTGTACCTCTTCGGGGTAACCTTGGGTAGATTGCTTAAGTTCTTTAACGGGTTCGGTAGACCTAGCAGGGCGCTTCGCCGTCACTCGTGTGGTCCTTCTATAGTCCACAGTAATAAGCAGTAGCTCCTCCCTGAATAATGCTGTAATTGTTATTTCGAAAAAAATACAAATAGAACAAAATTAGGTGAAACTATTTTAAGGGGATGTTCAGACCATCAAACTGAACAACTTTCTCTATGGAACTAATATTGAAATCGCGAAAAAAATGCAGCTGTCCCATACATTTAGGTCAAGTAGGTTTGTATGGAACAGCTGATTTTTTTTTCGCGATTTCGATATTGGTCCCATAGAGAAAGTTGTTCAGTTTGATGGTCTGATCATCCCCTTAAAATAGTTTCACCTAATTATGTTAGACCTTATATAATGTTGCCGGATTGTTAAGGGGATGATCAGACCATCCGATCCGCCCATTCCGCAACGCCCGCCGTTTTAAGATGCTTCGGCAACTTCAGTAAAAATTGGCATGTCATATCCTCTATTGTTTAAGAGGTAAAGGATAAAATTTAGCTTGAAATAAAAAGGTATGTCATGTTCCGACCCCAAATAAGATCAGGAGGATGACGATGATGTAAAAAAAATTGTTAATCACAATGTCGAAATAAGCACATTTCATTGTACAGACTAGAATTACGCGCTCTACATTCCACAACTATTTTTTTTATGTAACGCAAATCGTAATGTATGCGAATCAGGGAAATAATTCTTCACGCTTATTATTAAAATATCCGGAAAATGTACGACTAACTATCAATCACGATACTGTATGCGCCGGTGCGGCGTTGAGCAATTGATATGTATGCAATTATATTATGTTCGCGATGCACTCGTTCCTAAGTGGTGCATAGTTGTGCAATGTAATCGTTTAGATGCATTGCTTAAGTTTAGTGCAAGTTTAAAAAATAAACTAACTTTTGGTTGAAAAAACTTTGCTACTAAACCAATAAGTGCAGGAACACACATGCTGCATTTACGCGAAGTAAATTACGCGTGGTAGGCTTTTTCCTGTACACAGCCGACACTAGTCGGCACCATTTTGTAAGTCATCAAAAGAATGAGATCAGTGTTATAAAAATTACGCTCTTAGTGTAGGAACATATCTGAGAAAATCACGCTGCGTATTTTCGAGGGCTACTTAAAAAATGGTGTCAAGCCGAGAGAGAGAAAGACAAGTTTCATATTATATTACATTATACATATATATAAGCTATGGTAGGAGAGGAAGGCCGAAGAAAATATGGATGGCTTGTGTAAAGGATGATATGTGTTAGAAAGGAGTGTGTGCTGAAACGACGGCTAAGAGAGATGAATGGAAGAGTATGACATATTGCACCGACCACAAATAATGGGAAATGGGCAGTCCTACTGGAGAGACCTACAGGAGAGGACGTGGGGTGCCCAAGAAAACGATAAAAATCGAGATGAGCCTCCATCTTTATTATTTTACGTATGCGAGAGAGCGCGCATGACGTTTTTCTCGTTTAAAAGCTTTGTCATGGGTTGCATGCTAGCAATTCTAGTGCCGCTGGAGCGACATAGTGGATGCTGACCTACTTAAGCTTCAAGACGATATGTTACGCAGGATCGGGAAAAGTGGCGCTCTCTCGTTTCGGGGACTATATCCACTTTGGGTCACTGAACGAGCGGAGTTGTTTTTTACTGCTTTCTAAATAAGGAGTCGCTGAAGTAGAAATCGATATTGTCTGAATAGAATAGAGTAGTTTACTTGCTATGAATAGGTCTGAGAAATCATCAACAGATTTCTTTATGAAACACAAACAACAGCTAAATAGCGTGAAAAAGTAGCTAGCCAGTTAAATAATATAATTAATTATGAAATATGACCGTGTTTACTTACTACTGTTAACAAATTACTGTCATGTTCTAATTATCATCTGATTTGATTTTATATAGATTAACGTTTTTGAAATTAATTTAGATTACGTAATATCTTCATATTATAGGGATATAGGAAGTGGAGATTAATGTTTTAGTTTTTGTCACTAACAATTCGGCAAAAGCTTGATCAGATAATACTTACAAATCTGTCATCTCATAAAAAATTATTAGAATTATGCAATCAAAAGTCATCCATGTAAAATTATCCAGTCATGTTTTAAAAGTCAATACGTAATACAAACAATTCAATACAATTTAGATGAAAAACTCGAGATCTAGTTCATATGTATCACACTTTCTATCGTTAACTTCAAGTACAAATACGAAGCCTCACAAATCGAGGCATTTTCATTCTAACGTTTCTATAAATAAGGATTTAGTCGGATGACTTGTTATGTGGAACTTACAGTAAGATTTATCGTTGCATAATATCGATTCTGCGTGCGTGTCCATCTCTAATTCGTATCTGCATTACGCGCTAGTTCTTTTCATTTATTAATAAAGAACACGGATAACATACTCTGTTAATTGTGGATTAATGTAATTTTTTGATAGTTGTTTTACTGTGTAACCCTTGTGTTGAAAGTGCTCGTGGTCCATGCTAGGTTGATTCTTATTCCATCGAGTCGTTAGCATGTCATGGAGATTGACTTGTCATCGTGGTAAATGATTTGCTAACTAGCGTTCGAAATTTGCTGACAAGGAAAGGTATCGGGGATTTAGTAAGTCACTCGAAGAAGCTTTCTTCGTGTTCGAGCATTCCGAGGAAATTGACTGATTGAGGAGTTAAATGTTTGAAAAATTGGTCTCGGACGGGACTTAACCCTTAACCTGCCGAACTTTTGCTTTCATCTAATTAGGCTACCGCGCCATTACGTCAGAGGTCCAAAGTTTACAACACTATTTTTTAAGGGACGTAGCTCCATGGACAAGTGTTTTTTCAAACTACTAATTTTGTAATATGTCTAACGCTTTCTTTCTCCCACTTACAGCTCAGCGAACGCAAAGAAATGGGAGGTGGAACTAGCAACACTGAAGAGCAACAACCTGCGATTGACGGCCGCGCTGCAGGAGAGCACCGCCAACGTGGACGAGTGGAAGCGACAGCTGCACCAGTATAGAGAGGAGGTGGCCCGCGCTAGGCAATGTGTTGGGAAATGTGAGTCGCTTGAGTAGCTTTCGTTGACTGATGGAGATATTACTAAAGGTTAACCTATCGGGCATGTCTACGAATGTTGGATAGCCAGAAACAGCAGATTGCAACAACCTGCGGCTGGCTTACGTGGAAGAGAGGAAGCGACAGCTGCACCAGTATAGAGAGGAGGTGGCCCGCGCTAGGCAATGTGTTGGGAAATGTGAGTCGCTTGAGTAGCTTTCGTTGACTGATGGAGATATTACTAAAGGTTAACCTATCGGGCATGTCTACGAATGTTGGATAGCCAGAAACAGCAGATTGCAACAACCTGCGGCTGGCTTACGTGGAAGAGAGGAAGCGACAGCTGCACCAGTATAGAGAGGAGGTGGCCCGCGCTAGGCAATGTGTTGGGAAATGTGAGTCGCTTGAGTAGCTTTCGTGGACTGATGGAGATATTACTAAAGGTAGAACTATCGGGCATGTCTACGAATGTTGGATAGCCAGAAACAGCAGATTGCAACAACCTGCGGCTGGCTTATGTGGAAGAGAGGAAGCGACAGCTGCACCAGTATAGAGAGGAGGTGGCCCGCGCTAGGCAATGTGCTGGGAATTGTAAGTCGCTTGAGTAGCTTTCGTTGACTGATGGAGATATTACTAAAGGTAGACCTATCGGGCATGTCTACGAATGATAGATAGCCAGAAACAGCAGATTGCAACAACCTGCGGCTGGCCAACGTGGATTTTTTGCCCTTTTTTTACAAATTGATGAACCTTGTTCAAATGTAACAATTGAGGATCCTTTTTGAAATATTTGGGAAATATATTAACAGAACCATCCACAAATAATTTAATTTATCAGGTACAGTAAGTATTTGATAGTAAAATAAATTCTTGAAAGTGGCCCTGGCGTATAATCTTCAATGGCGTATTCCGTATTTTATTTTGGAGCTGCCGAAGTATCGTGATATCGTTCTATGGAGTGTTTCGGGCGTGACTTTACGCATGCCGGAATGAGCGCACGTGACTGCTTTCTCGTATACCGTATGCGCAACAACAGCATGTTTTAGAAATGACAAGACATTATCACAAAGATTATACACTCCCAATCGAAGTTATGTAGTAGACTTGTTTTAAGAATTAGAAGTTCTAATCATAGGTATTAATAGAAAAATATTGTTAATTTCTGCAGGTAGTGAGACGAATGAAGTAGAACAAATGCGGCAGCGCGTCGCACAGCTGGAGGCCGAGCTTGCCCAGAAGAACGAAGAGCTTGCCCAGCTCGCAAAGTCCAAGAAGAGTGAACAGGTTTGTATCTATGAGCTGTTTGAAGACCGGTTAATCCGCCCCATACTCAATATGATTTCTAAACTTGCGCGCGACTCGGCTTTTATCCAAGTGATAAGCGCGGTTCTCGCTCTCTAAAAAGCGCGGGAAGAGGTCCTTTTATATGCCCCGAAGTCCCTTTGCGCGCGAGAGCGATTCATACTAGAGGTGCTGAACAATATTCACTATCGCTAAGTGTTATCTTATTACTAGTGGAACAACACGGATTACGCAAAAATAATCTGCTGGTCTATAATATTTTTTTACATCCCTCCGGGCGGAAAGCATAAATAAAAATAAAGCCTTAGATCACATGTTTGTTGACCTACATGAGATCTGAGACCTTTCTTACTTTCCTGCCCTTGGTGTGTAATCTACTATTATATATATATGATTATATAATAGTACTATATACAGCAGGCCATCTAGGTGGATACATAATAACACCTACTGACATTAGGGACCTCCCCTCCAAAAGCATAACACGGTTCATGAAGTCCGTGGGCCTAGGAAATGACCTTTAGGTCTAGGGTGACAGCTACAATAGATCTATCCAGGTCGCAGTAGCTATTTGGTCATTGACCAAGCCCTTATAACCAAATAATAATAATAATATATATATGATCTTTGTGGTGGTAGCTGTGGACTTTAGTGATGGTGGGCCGGAAAATGCATTTGTGATTACAATAAATTAGTGTGTTTAAAACAGTATTTTTTATCCATATTACAGGACGCGGAAGTAAAACATACCCAAAGTCAGTTAGAGTTGTCCCTCGCAGCCCAAGATGGACAGAGGCAGGTTCTTCAGGCTCTCAACGATCAGCTCGCGAGGCAGCTTGAGGAGCTGGTGAGTAGACTAGTTAGGGTCATAACTTAAAACATACGTAGTAGTTATCTTAAGGGTCCCTGAGAGAAACTAGCCCAAAGTCAGTAAGAGTCGGCCCTCGCAGCCCAAGATGGACAGAGGCAGGTCATCCAGGCTTTCGATCAGCTCGCGAGGTTGCTCAAAGAGCTGGTGAGTAGACTAATTAGGTTCATAATTTAAAAACTGGGTAATTATGTTAAGGGTCTTTGAGAGACACTAGCCCAAAGTCAATAAGAGTGTGCCCTCGCAGGCAGGTTATTCAGGCTCTCAACGATCAGCTCGCGGGGCAGCTTGAGAAGCTGGTGAGTAAACCACGGAGGTTTTACACTTTATACTGAGCTTGAGTGAACACGACAGTAGACGGCTCGCAAGGCGGACATAGGGCTTATGAACTATTATTATTAATATTATAATACAAGAATACAACTTTTCCAAAAAAACAAGAATGTCACGTTATAGTCACGGTTGTTATTCAATTAATCGAAACATTACGGATTACGATTAGCCCAGTCATTTTACGGAGTTTTGTTAGGAGAGGTGGGAAGTAATTATTAATTGGACTTTTAAACTGTAACCGGTATCATTTAGTGACAAAAAGACTATCTGAAAACATATTTAAAAAAAAATTCGCTACGCAACATAGAAATCAAAATTGTGAGTACTTGTGAGTAATTGAAGGCTTTTAAATAAATAAAATTAATACCAATGCGCTCATTTGAATTAGATTGAACAATATAAATTATTTTAGAGCAATAAAATAGGCATTAAAATTTCAACAATGAGGTTTTTATTACAAAATACCAATGTATTTTTCCAAACCTTCTAAGTAGACAAAAATATTTACACCGTGTTTGTAGTATGTATAATGGTAATGCCTTAAATATGTGCAAAAAAATGACTCTCAGGTTTTTTATAGCGAGATAATTGGTAAATTTTAAATTTGGATCTGTTGCCGACGGGATTTTTTTTAAATTTTGGTACATTTCTCAGCTCAAATTGGCTCTTAAATACTATACCGAAAAAAAAATCAATAACTAATTAGTCCCGGCTCAAACCGTAAAATGACTGGGCTTTTGTATAATAAGGCAAAAGAGGTGTGTCAGGATCGTAGCCGATGGCGATCCACTGTCTTTGCCTGCCCCAATGGAACACAGGCGTGAGTATATGTATGTATGTTTTGTGTTATGATTGTAGTTTTGTTATTACCACATTTGGCATTGCATAATTGTTTAGAAATAAAAAATAAAAATGTGCAAGTTCGCCATTTTTAACTATACATTTTGGCGCAGTCGACAATCCACCGCGAGATAAACGCGGCGCTGCAGACATGAGACGCGATCCAGCCGCCGGCGATATACGCGAGCGTCAGCAAGGAGCGCCGCCTGCCGCTGCTGCTGCGCCCGCGCCCGCCCGGCGAGCCCACCTACGTCACGCTGAAGCCCAACAAATGAACCCGGTGGAACGTATTTCGCAAGGTGCAAGAATTCTTTTAGTTGATTTTTTTCGTAGTCAGGGGTTTACTGGTGTTGCCGGAGTTGTTCTAAATTGTTGTACTAGGAGGTTAGTCTGTGGAGCGGCCAAATTGTTCGGTCTTACTTTAAAATAAATCTCCAATGACATTCTATACACAAGGACTTCGCATCAACGCGCTGTTTACGGGACCGCAATTTAAAAGGACTGGAATTTTATGAAATGTCAGCGGCAATGTATGAAAGCCAAGAGACATGTGCCATTTTTGGGTTGTGTTATTGTATGACGTGGTGAGTCCATGTGTATGGAATGTCATTGTTTTTCCCCCAAATTTGTCCCTTTGGTGACTCCAAATGTTCTGGGGTCAGTGTGATTTTGCTTCGTACTGAACACTTCTCAGATCAGTGCCAAATCTTAAGCAATCGTGTAAATGTGAACCTTAAATCTTGTTTTATAAAGTGGATTTGATTTTGAATTATAGTTGACGGTTCGCTGTTGATACACCGACGCTCTTGCCATTGACTTTGTACTTTAAGGTTTGAGCCTCATCTGCCAGCACGGAATCAATTTTTTTCACGCTCCATCCTTTTCTGTCGCTCAGGCACGTCATTCGCTAGAGCAAGAAAGGTCACAGCACTATTGGTGTTGCCGCGTGCTGTCGCATTCCCGCTATCTTTCTCGCTCTAGCAAGTGACGTTCCTTAGCGACAGAAAAGGATGGAGCGTGAAAAAATGCTATTCCGTGCTGCCACATGAAGTTCAACCTTTGACTACTTATGTAGGGACTAGTTACGCTGTAATTCTACTAACAAACATTTCTGCCACTTTTTGCGGGGGGCGAGGTAACATGAAATCCGCAACTTTGGATTTTATTCCTATAACTTTAGATTCAAATTTTGAACGTTAAAAATCATGAAAAGTACTCTCGCGTGAACCCCTAACGTTCTAAGTAAAATTATTGTTTCGCAATTATGGGCTGTCTCGTTTAGTGATAAGGTATAACATTGAATGTAAAAATGCACATGATTAGTTGATCTTATACCGTGGCAGAGGGGAAATGCTACCGCAAGGCTAGTCCTTATAATAAATAGTCAAGTGGTTCAACCCTAAGAAACACGATTCAAAGCTCACAGTTGCTCATTTCATTTCGATATGAAGCGATGCTGATGCCAGTCCAATTAATGGCTGACACACAACCTTAGGTTGCCTGGTTATTATTTCGCACATCTGAATGTTTGTGTACAACTATGTACCTTGACTTCTTACGTTTCATACATGTTGGCACGAGTATCTAGGGACTGGGAGGGAGCTTTTAATTTGAATGTTATCCTTAATCAGACCCTGGTTTAATAATTTAAAATAACGTAGGTATTTGGCATTTAAAATACAATTATTGATATCAAGTCTAAATATTTCGTAAAAGAGGCTACTACAAATTATTAATGAATATTAGACTTTGATTGGTAAAAACCTAAAAGAAAAGCCTGAAAACCCCTATTATATATTTTATTTTGTTGTTCATAAAGTACATTATTTTTTTTAATTGTTCAATCAGATAATTGACTATAAATATTTCTTGATTCTTATGAGGAAATGGAATCACAGACTTTAAACTTTGTATGACTCTAAGGTATTCCAGAAAAGTTCTAATTTAATAAAGGAAACATGTTATTGTTGTCATGTGCTATTTAAATCAAATAAAAGATTGCCAAATTTAGTATCGGACAAACTTGAACCTGTAAGCTGCTAATTAGGGCATAGTTTCAGCCAGGGACCGAAACCGGTATCGATAATACCGGTACTTTTTGGTTACAACCTTTATTTTTGTTACAGGTATTTTTAGAGGTAACCTTAAGTTGGTTGCAGAGGGGTCAATAAATAAAATTTTATACAAAACTTTGACGCACAATACGCGTAGACGGTATTAATATAAGTAACCTCGTATATATGGAAAAAGAGTTTAGAAAATCTAGATGCCGCGTCACAAATAACATTTGCAATTTATAATATAATCACGAAGACATGACATTCAGCTTTGACATTTTTCATATAATTTTTTTTTCTATTTGATATTATATTATAAATTACAAGTATTATTTGTGTCGCGGCAACTAGATTTTCTAAACTATTTTTCCATATATAAAATATTACTTTTATTAATTCCGTCTACGCGTATTGTGCGTCAAACTTTTGTATGGACTGAAATCACCTTAATATCATTCTACTAACGGTCCGCGTACACATAGATATATTTAAATAAAAAATGTTTTGTTTATAAATATAGTAAATATTTAATTTTTAAGTAAGTGCCTCGTTGGTCGTTACTAAATACAAATTAAATCAATTGTAACAACACACTTAAACTCAAACGTGAACATAAACTTAAACCATTCTATGCTTTTGGGTTCAATAAAATGTAAATAATCATCTCCTTTATTATCTCGACCTGTGCAATGCTGTAGCAACACTGAAAAAAGTGCGCGCGTCGCCAACGGGTGCTCGAAAATTTGCGTCACCCGCTACAACAACGACGTTGTTCAATCAATTTCGTACTTTCGATTAGTACAAATTAAAGTTCATTTTTCAGTGTTATTAAAAACCTCGTGCGCTTTTTGCCGCTCCGTCTATACTGACCCTTACCCGCACTCACTCGCATTCTCTTGAAGTTCATATTTAGGTTATTAAAATCGGTTGTTACCGGGATAAAGGTAACATGAATATAAATTAAATATCCCCCCCCCCCTTTTATCTGGCTTTATCTGGCCAGGGGTTGGAGGTATCAAAACTGTCGGGCTAGTGAAACGTCTTCTAATATTTACCCAAGTAACATGTATAAAATTCAGCTTTTATACTCTAACGTAAGTATAGTTACAATTTATTAAAGTTTAAGGGTGTCTGGCATAGTAACTACGTTACGTTAAAGTATAAAAGTTCAATTGTATGCCACCATTATGCCACCAAAGCCACCCTGACTCAAACTTCATAGTTGCCCATCATTCCTACCTGTGTTGGGAGCATGCACTGAGAAACTTTCAGCTTTTATAAAATGACGAAGGTCTGATCGTCACGGGCTCGTGGACTATAATTGTAACATTCGACTTGACTAACTTAGAATTGATAGTATGTTGGCCACTAGATGGCACTCCTCCGTACGTTCCTTAAGAGGCTATGTGAAAAAAATAGGATTCTTCAAAGCGTCATATATCATGAAGTACTAGCAGTAGGAGTATGATTAGCGGATATGTGTAATTGAACATATAATTTTATTGTTGTTTTGACAAGAGCCAAATCACGTTTAAGACACATTTTCTCGATAGAAAAACAAGCCAAAGTAGCCTCCGTCTTTATCGATAAACGCTTAGAACTGCTAAACGGTGAATAATCGAAACACGAGAGTTGATTTAAAAAAAGAGATTGATATTTTACAAATTTTGTTAAGAGCAGAATTGAACCTACATAAATAGTATAATAACAAATAAAATTTGTTTACGCTTGAGTCGTTTCATGCGCGCGCGCCTCCCCATCTCTTTCTTTCGCATCAGGCGGTAATACAAGCTATCACACGCCCATTTCGCTTCAATTATTTTTCGACATAGGCCCTTAAAGACGAATTTAGAACGTATGGCAGAATTGCCGGCTCGGCATTGGTCGGCTTAATTGGACAATGCAAAGCTTTGGATTTGCAGGTTGCGGATTCTAGTCCCGTCCGATGCTAAAATTTCCAATCTTTAATATTTTGACGCATAAACACTTATTGTAGGTATTTGTACGTCAGGTGTGCCAAGAGACTAAACTGTTGTATAGAAGTCATTAAATCAGTCATTTTTGTTATTTAATTATTTAAACAATTTCTGGAATACCTTGTTGATTAAGTAACGATTTCGAATCTGAATCGGTTTAAATATTTGGTAATGCAAAAACACGTAATACTGCGCGCAAGAAGGCGCGATTTATTTCTCGCTCAGTAGCCGTAGAATGTTGCGCGTAATACGGTTAAATCGAGCCTCTTATCTCGTTCGTTCGCGCGCAAATAGAAAGAGAGCCAAGGCGCTTTAGCACTGTATCACGCTGCCATACTACGTAATGTGTCAATTGTTCGAGGAATTCACAGTTGGGTCAAAAGAGTAAATAAAGGGGAGAGCAGGAACTAAATATTTAAGTATACAGTATTGGTCGGTCTAGCACAGGTCATGCGTGATTTTGAAGTTCCTGCAAAAAAGAGGCGGACTCAATTTTTTTCAACTTTTTATTGTCAAGGTGATATTCTAACTGTTCACAATATTCACATTTCACAAGTAGTGTTCTAAGTTCAGTGTGACTGTTGGTGAACATGTGTTTTAATGCACATTGAATATACCTGTGGATGTCACGGTCCGGGGTTGAACCCAGGTCCGAATCAGCAATATGTATGGAGCATATTTCCGAGAGCGACGGTATCGCCATCTGTTGGCATCTTTGCTATAACTTGTGGGTGCTGACATCTGTAGCAAGTCCCCACATACCATACAATACGACCATTATTTTAATTAGACCACTGCTACTTGCTCATGCCCGTGGTCGTACTATATAACCACTGCCCTGTAGCGCAATACATGCCTCGAAATGGAATTATGTAGGTTTCCTCAGAATATTTCCCTTCCACAAAAAACCAGAGGTGTTATAAATCGGAAATAAATTCTTAAGAACTCATTGAGAGCGAGAAAGTTATGTCTTTTTGCATTATCATTATAGAGATGTCGAAATATTAGAGACGTTGTAACAAAATGCGAATAATTTCAACTTCGAATCGGTAAAATCATTAAAATGTTTCATTATCATCCTTCGAATGGATCATTAATTTAAGATGGCGTACTCATTCTGTAATCACCTCTTGTTAAAATTAATGACGTATAAAATTACGTCTCACGTAAAAAACATCTTACTGAAAAGCTAACGGAGCTCAAATTAAGTTAGCCACGTTTGAGACTATTATGGGTATACAGTATATCTTGATCTCCAACTTGGAGATCACCAAAAACTGGAAATTACTCTAGTTTAATATAAATGTCCAACATAATAAGAGCTCTGTTGAATAAATGTGAAAAGTTGATTCGAATTTAGATGTTCTCTATAGTTATTTTAACACTAAGTCAATTGGAGTGATATCTACCCACCCTTTCTCGTGTAAATAGTTAAAAGTCCGATTTGACATGTTTCGTTCAAAAATGATCTCTATTGAAATGGTGTTGTCTTATACCGCGAAACGAAATGTTATGTTTGCTGTAAGGACTAGTTTCGTTTAATTGTCAAATTGAGCTTTTGATGCTCGAATGTCGTGGAAGCACGATGACATGCCAAAAAAATCGAATATTTTATTGAATTAATATATTATAGTTGTTTCCAATACAATAAGTTTCTTCATACACTGGCTGCACGGCGAAATACCGTTAGAAAAACATATTATACCTAATTATTTTCTTTTTCGACTAAATTATAATGTCGCCTAATAGAAATTGACAGGCTGTGCCATGTCTTAGAGTATGTGAATAATTGATAATTGAAACCTATTCCCTAATTCATAAAAAAAAAGTATTAATTAAAACATTTCTACTAAAATAAGATCTCCATAGACTAGAGTTCTGGTTGATTGAAATTCTTCGCTTTTTAGGGTTTCGTAGTCAAACAAGAAACCGAGATACGAGCATAAGTCAAAAACAGAGAGGACTGATAGAGCAATGGCGCTAAATAAATCGCAACTGAACCATGATTGCACTGCGTCCGAACCAAAACTTTTAACACATTCGATATTGCGCTATTCACTTGACTGCCGTTAGCGTTTTGACATGTCGCTCAGACTTTAAAGGCTGTCACATAGTAAATAAGTCAAGTTTAGCGCGATACGGTGTTCAGCACAGTTGAGTAGTAATTAGATTACAATGTGATTAGAAATGAAATTGAACTTGGATGTTTTAAATTAGCGCAATCGCCCTCCAGAGAAATAAGTCCGCAAGTCATTCTTCGTTCGCGCAGAGATTGGCTAACATTTCCTAACGGTACTCGAAAACATTTGATAATATAGTCAACTTATGGCTATTCTGTTAAAAAAGGAAATTGATTGCCGTGCAGTCTAAAGACCGAATGTAAATGGCGTCGGTCATGCGTCAGGCGCCAATCAAGGCGCAATCAATTGACCATTAGAAGCAGATCATTTTTGGCGCGCGACGGTCGAGTATCGTGATTGGTTCGCGCGGTTTTAATAATGGTCAACTTCGCTGGTACATCCGTAAGCATTATGAACTTGATCATAGAACATTATAAGAGGGGTTAGAAGTGCAAAGTAGGCATGGAACGTGTCGCCACAGGTTATGCAATGATTTGCATAACACCATAAGGCGCGCGCGCGAGAGTACCGTGAGCGACAAGTGGTGACAGCCGTCTCGGAAGCAAAAGCGCTACTTTGCATTTCTCAATTTGTTTTTTTCTTTTTCTTTTTTTTTTCTTTTATCCCTCTTATAATGTTTTGTGAACTTGATACTACTATACCTTGGTTTTTTTATTCTCGGTTTATCTATAGAATCGCGAAATCTTTAGTATCTGTTGCGTTTGAATATTCTGTTTTAGAAGGAACTAGTTTATGGAGATCGTATGACCCACTATCCCTTTATAATCTTAAGGACCTTGCACACTAATCGGTTACTAGACAAGCTTAAACATAAAACATAATTGTTTATCACAAGTATCATCGTGTCCGAGTAGTATGTAAGATCTTTTACGTTTGACATGGAATTAAAATGTACTGCGCGGAATTGAGCTTTGTGATATTTGTAAACTACAAGCAAATATGACGTTTATAATAAGGGATTACGGTGGTAATTATTTTTTATATTCCCTAAGGACTAATTGCTTGACAAAATTCAATTTTGCGCAGTCCATCGAAAGGGATTTTAAAAATACAATGAATTAAAAATGCTTCGATTAAATTTTGAAAGCGTTTAGTAATAATGTATTGAATAGTTGTAAGCGATTTGACGTTACATATGTTATTATGGGAATATACAGGGTGGAAAGTTAAGATGGGACACAAAGGGCACCTTCCAGAAGCATTATAGCTACAAGAAAACGTTCTTAGGAGACTAACCCTAACTTTTAGAGTGTTTTACTTCTGCATTCACCGATTTTGAAAAAAAAAAATACAGTCACCGAGAATAACTGCAATTTTCACAAAACTTTTTTTTTCATCGCAATCGATTCTCTTACTGATAAGGAACATAAAGTCTCTATGGGGTCAACCGAGGTCGAGGTATTAGAACTCTCAAGAAACCAACAATTAAATTCCCATATATTTAGTAGGGAAATGACAATATCACCAAGTGATGATTTTTTAAACACTTCAAATTTTTAGGGGCTGTTCAGAACATCAAACAGAACAACTTTTACTATGGGAGCAAACTTGAAATCGCAAAAAAAAACTGCTGTTCCATAGTAAATTGCAAGGACTAGGTACTAGACAAATTTTTTTTTTTGCTATTTCAGTTTCGCTCCAATAGTAAAAGTGGTTAAGTTTGATATTCTGAACCACCCCAGAAATTTTTAAGTGTTTACAAAATAATGTTTTTTTCCCCACTAAAATGTATGGGAATTTAATTTTGCGTTTTCTGAGAGTTCTAATACCTCGACCTCGGTTGACCCCATAGAGACTTATGTTCCTTATCAGTAAGAGAATCGATTGCGACGAAAAAAAAAAAGATTTGTGAAAAATGCAGTTTTTTTCGAATTCTGTAATTTTTTTTCAAAATCAGTAAATTCAGAAGTAAAACATTCCAAAAGTTAGGGTTAGTCTCCTAAGAACGTGTTCTTGTAGCTATAATGCTTCTGGTAGCTTACCTTTGTCATCTTAACTTTCCACCCTGTATATTCCCAACTCTTCCTTTGATCTGTTTTGTGCATTTGTGTTTGCATTTTCATTTTTTTTCTTCTCGAATATTTTCATGTTTAGTCTTTGTGTAGATGTCAAATTATTTTTCAATTTAAAAAGCTGGTAAACTGTGTCTATATTATTATTAGCTTAAAATAAGATTATTTTTGTCACTGATAAACTTCAATTATTGCCAGAAAAATCGGTGACAATAAGACAATGACATCGTTTTATCAGCAATGGTATTAGAGTTTTTATATATATTAAAAAAAAGGTATTCCCATTTTCCTACTATGTAGGTATAACCATTCTTGTAATCTTAATAAAATTGAATGATACATACTGACTATGTTTAGCAAATTACTGAACTTGCAGTCAGGGCATAGAATAGGTATATAAGTTCTACATACAGAACGGCCGCTCCCCGCCCCCGTCTGACTTCAGATACCCCACCTCACCTCACACTTTCCGGGGAAACTTGAGGGGAGCCGAGCAAGGGAATGCAGTCAAGCGCGCGCACCCGTTGGATTTGAATACATAAAATGGTGTCTTTTCAGTGCATAAAACTGCTACTGCTAATACTGCCTCCGTGGTCTAATGGTTAATAGCATTGGCTCTCGACTCGGAGGTCGTGGGTTCGATTCCCACGGGGGACACCTAGTGATATGTCACTTTGTGCGTTTTTCTCCAGTTGGTTAGGACATTGCAGGCTGAATCACCTGATTGTCTGAAAAGGAAAATAATTCCGTGCTTCGGATGGCACGTTAAGCCGTTGGTCCCGGCTACTATCTCTGGTGGTAGTAGTCGTTACATAAAAACCACGTCAGAGGCCGTAAGGCGGTCTGAAAAAACTCTGACACTAGGGCTCTGCCCAAGCTCTGCCCACACGATAAGAAGTGCATAAAAAACGTTGAAAAATAATGCTAAATTCACATTTTCGCTAATTCTTTAGCTCAAATACTATGTTTAATAACAGAACGATCAATAAAAAGTATCGAAATGTAGATGACGTTAAATACAAAGCGCGGCTTTCAACCCTACAGGCAATGTCATGGACAGTTTGCACAAAGTGCGCATGTGCAGACGCCATTTCGAAATTCAAAAACGTTCTATTGAGTGCCGGACCTGTGGTCAGGGTTTGATACCAGTACCAAAACTACAGGTGCTGTACCGGTACTTAGCGGTTCTTTTCATTTCGGTACCTGTAGGCCTCGCATGCCACCCCCGAGAAAACGATAAAAATCGAGATGTGCCTCCATCTTTATTATTTTACGTATGCGAGAAAGAGCGCGCATGACGTTTTTCTCGTTTTAACGCTATGTCGTGGGTGGCATGCTAGCCGTGCTGGGCCTTGTATATCGAATCTCTGTTGAAGTTGTCTTGTATGGTGCACATTTGCGACAGGTAACGCCATCTGTTGGCTTCGCAGCTATAACATGCGGCAAGACCTCTGTGGCACGTCTCCACACAAGTTCAGAAAACATTTTTAAATATTGCATATTTTTAACCGACTTCAAAAAAGGAGGAGGTTTCTCAATTCGACCGTATATATTTTTTTGAATGGACTATATTCGTACTACAGTCCTGGGCTTGTAGACAAAGTAACATTTCTATTGACTACAGAATGTATGGATTTGACAATGGCGATCGAAACATTTTGACGTTTGCTTTCGTCACCATACGTCAAGTCCATACATTTTTTATGTTTTCTACTGTCGTTAACGCTAATCGAAAGTACTTTGTCTAGGGGCCCTGTTCGCATGCAATGGCCCCATTCGCCGTTAAGTCCATTCGCGCATGGTCCCATTCGCACATGGTCCCGTTGGGTCCGATGATAGTCCATATGGAAGAGAGCTAGCGACTCAATCATGAGGCGGCAGTTCGATTCCTGGCCTGTACCACGGAATTTATGTACGGTTGTAATTATCATTATCACTAGCTCGGTGGTGAATGGAAAAAGAATTAGTTCGGATGTATGTGTAAAATATGGGTGAGCTTGGGGCAAACACAATAGATCAGCAATGGTCGAAGTGTTACATGACGAACTTTGCTCGCAATAGCCCAACCAACAATAATAAAAAGTATACAGGGTGAAATTGATATCATTAGCATCCTTTTAAACTAAGAGTCTACCTATCAAACTGAACAACTTTTACTATGAGAGCAAAGAGATTGAAGCAAAAAAAAAAATCTGCTGTTCCATACTAAACTGCAATGCTTACTCAACTCAGATGTATGAAACAGCTGATTTTTTTTTGTGCTCCGATCGGTTTGCTCCCATAGTAAAAATTGTTCAGTTTGATGGGTCGACTCTTAGTTAAAAAGAATTCTAATGATATCATATTCACCTTGTATAATGGTCCCGTTGTTCGCATATGTCCCAGTGGCAACGGTATTTGCTTATTCAATATTTGCTAAACATCTTTAGTATGAACCTAAATGTATGGAAGACTCTGTTTAAAGTATTAAACCATTCCTAGTCTTAAGAGTAACAAATGTCATCACACTATCCGTCTAATTCCCTTAAAGTAGGATTTTTTTCTTTTAAAACCCAATTTTCTTTTATTTTAAAAAACCCTGTATTGAATAGACTCCCTTAGCAAATTAGTGATTACTGTTTTTTGACAGGGAATAATCATCATGCGAATAAAGAGGTACTTTTTTGTTGTGTTCAAATGTTGAATGTGCCATTTTATGTTGGATTTTGTCGTTTGCCAAAATGGCGTATTTTATTTTGTTGACTTCTTTTGCTAAAATTCTTCGGACAGTGTTAAAACAATTTTATTTATTTTATTAGAAAGTATTTTTTTATATTTAGGTTTATTTTTCTTTTTTTATAGGTGACTAGTCCCTGTCAATAAAAATAAAAAAAAGAGAAAAAAACAAAATGATATCATTGAAAAAGGCTGAGGACACAATTTTTAAGATATACAATGTCTTCTAAACAGGGTAATTTCATTTACTGTTGTGTATTTTTGAATAGACATTGTTATTGGATTTTTACTCTTGTCTACTGGTAACAAAGTACATTTCTCATAGTTGCAGTTATTTAACGTTCATCTTTAGATAATTGAAGTAAAATGTTTTTACTTACTATTTTTAATCTGTGTAGCTTATTTAAAAAGAATATTGTAATCCAATCGTTTAGAAATAAAAGCTTTATTTTTTTTTCGTTCTCCTGTCTTTGTATTTAAAAAAATATATTAATAATATATTATTATTTAATTAAAAATAGATTACATAAACAAGTTTATTTTATAGCTAAATTAATGCTTAGAATTAGCAAAGAAAATTTTATAGTGACTCGCTATTTATTTGTACATGAATATATGTTTATCACATAATTATAACATTTACTAAATGAAGTTTTCTTAATCACATATTTATTAGTCATACTAATAAATGGTGACAATGATTAAGAATATTGTATTAGTAAAACCTTAAATGGTTAACATTAAGTAGAAACCGAATGATCTGTTGGTATTTGAGACATGTAATATAGATTTAGATAATATTTAAGTGTTATTTTCATTTTTATTTGTAATGCCGAAGCTGTTATGTGTGATTACAATATATACATACATTAATATAGTTAAAAATAAAAATACTTATAACTGTAAATCACAAATCAAAAGTAGTTCCATTTGTAGATTTAATTAATTATTTGATGTTGGATTTTAATGTATCTGGCTGGGAGATTACATTTTTTTCTTAATGAGCGAATTTCGAAAATCTAAAAAAATTGTTTTTTTCTTTTTGTTTTCTGTCAAGAACATTGGCATATTAAGTATATTATTTTTGGCTTCCCATCGTGGAAGACTTTAAAAATATTCATTTTTTTCTTATGACATAAGACGAATTAAGTGCCATCGGCAGACAACATTTTGAACGTAGTATTTGCGAAAATCGCTCATTAATAATTGTTTTAATAATTATAATAGTGTACCCAACAATCTTGGCCCGCAGTGTACCCACCGACCTAACTTCCCTATTAACTGGTGCCAAGTTTACCCATTATATTTCCACTAAGTGTATTTTCATACTAGAGTCAACATTGTTGGTTACAAAAATGATAAAATTGTTGTATTGTAATCGCATTATAGAATGTAATTATTCAATATTATTGATGATATAGTCCGAGTTGCGTTTGTTTTATTGCATATCTCCACAACTGGTCCCTTATGAGGTGGTTACACATTTTGGTATAGCTAAATAGTATACAGAGAGAGAAATAGTTACTGAAGTAAAAATAAAAATTGAAAACTTTTAAGGTGGTTGTTTAGACTAACATACTGAACAACTTTCACTGCGGGACCAACATCGAAATAGCGAAAAAAAAATCTTTTGTCCCATACATTTACCTCTAGATCTGTAGTTTTGGCATGGAACATCGCAAACGCATCGCATCAATGGCGATTATGGCAAATCTCCTCATTTTGAAGGAGGCCTATGTCCAGCAGTGGACGTCTATCGGCTGATATGATGATGATGGTGATGGAACATCCGATTCTTTTTTTGCGATTTCGATATTTATTATAAGAGATAAGTGTACTTTTTGCAAGCATCAGCAGCAAGGCTGATTCAGTGTTTATGGGGTGTAGAGCATTTCTCTGATGGGGATGGACTAGGTCTGCCTGCATAACTTCAGTCGGTTTATTATTATTATTGGGTGATTGGGGCCTTGTAATATTTAAAGAGGTTGTTGAACCGATGGCCGATGGGGCAAATACTTCTCGAGCGGTGACCGCGTACCGGTGGTGCTGGTGAAGCAGGACCGTTCGTTTTGGCGATCCTTGGCATAGACCTGTGTCTAGCAGTGGACGTCCATCGGCTGAGATGATGATGAAGCATTAGGGTGGAACCTAACCACGGGATCGCATTTTATCACGCTCCATCCTTTTCTGCCGCTCAGGAACGTCATTTGCTAGAACCAGAAAGATAGCGGGAACGCGACAGCACGTGGCAGCACCGGTATTGGTATTGGTATTGGTTGAGCGGGCTCATTTTCCGCAACTCGACGACTTAGGCGCCTATTTTGCGTTAGGTGGGAATGACTACTCCTGCCATCCCAACTCCTCCAGAAAGCCCACCAGCTTGTTAATGCTGCCGAAGACTTCTGGAAGAGACTCCGGTGATGCGAGGTGTTGTGCCCGATAGTGTGCTAGCCCGTTGCATTCCAACAGCACGTGCGCAGCCGTTTCTTCAACCTCCATGCACACCCTGCATAGAGGACTGTTAGTAACACCAATATTGAACAGATGTTTGTTAAAAGAACCGTGACCAGTCAGTTCTCCAGTAACTAGGCGTAATTGAGCTCTCTTGAGACGCAAGAGGCACTTGGTGAGGCGAGGATTCACCCTTGGTAGAGCACTCCTCGCCTGTTCGCAATCTGTTAGTGCAGCCCAGAGTGCGTCCCGTTTTTGACTGGTGCGCTTGCGTAATTGCGAGCGGATCCAGCCGAAAGGTATGATGGGCTCGGGTCCTATTGCGATAAATGGCAGCACCGGTTCTCGCTCTAGCAAATTACTTTCCTGGGCGACAGAAAAGGATAGAGCGTGAAAAAATGCGATCAAAGAGAATGTAACTCACTACGATATAATTGCGATTACGTGCTGCCAGGTGAGGCTCAACGCTTATGCGGGCACTATACATTCTCGCCGAGAACAACCGAGAACGAGAATGTGGATGTCCTTCATTGTTATCGTGTGGCATCATAAGCCGTTGTAATTTTCCTTGAAAGTTCTCGCGAGAGTGGAGTGCCTGCACCCGCGGCATGACGGCGCCATACGTATCTATCGCACCCTACCTATCTTTCGTTTTGCGCGCGAACGAACGAGCCAGCAGGCGCGATAAAACGTTTGTCGAGGCGCCATGCCGCGGGCGCTGCTTTACAGTCTCCTCGCCGAAAACAGACGAGAAAGGCCGAGAACGAGAGTGTCGGCACGCTTCATCGTCGCAGCCTCTGTCGTAGTCTGATGTCTCTCTAGCACGGCTAGCATGTCACTCACGACATAGCAAAAAAAACGAGAAAAGCGTATGGGCGTTCTTTTTGGCATACGTAAAATATAAAGTTGGAGGCAAATCTCGATTTTTATCGTTTTCTCGGGGGTGGCATGCGAGGACTAGGCCTTTGAACGCCTCATTATCCTCACCGAATATTTTAACCTCATTTATAAGAAAAGGCATAAAACACAAATTAAAAGGGAATGCAACTTTTTAAACACGATCTAGAAACTAATCTCTTTGCCTATGGTTAGTATGGTTTGTCAGATTTTCGGCAAAATAAAATGGTTTCAAAGTTACAGTGGGTCAAAGATTTCCTTACAAGTCATAAATTAATACTAGCATTTAAAAAATTTATTATATTTTAACAGAAATCTGAGCAATCACTGTTTAGATCGAGTTTAAAAAATTTGGTACCCTATTGAAAATAATTATTAGAATCTAACTTCGATTGGTTGCAGCGCGGTCAGGGGTTCTGCAACATGGTATTACAAGGAAAACTGCAAGGAAAGGAATATCCTGTTGAGATGTCACTGGCTCAAAATCGGTAATTTATAGTACCGACTTACCCACATACTGGTTATTTAGAGAATTTGTTATTAGGCCCACCACACATTCCCACCGCTGTAACTCCTGTAAACCAGGATCAACAGCGGCGACCATTCACAACACTGGACAATGAAGTCCAGCGAGCCCGGGGGATGACTCTAATCTGTCTTGGAACCCGCAATGAATTAATCAAAGAAGATAGGAGGAGTAGGAAAACGAAATATCCGAATTCCCTCCATTGCAAACGGGAGACAGCAATAAGAAGGAAAAAAACATGGCTATTAGAGAGCCAATTCAAGAGATCATTTATGGCAGTGTTGAAGACACGACCGCAAAAGCACCAAAAATACAAAATAAAACAATAGGAACCTAACATTGTACTGAAACTATGACCTATTTTGCTTCCAGTAATAAGTATGGCAAAAACATCTGAACGCACGGAAGTTATCCCTAGTCGCAACAAGATCCATGTAGTAAGGGACACCAGAAAACGATTTTATTGAGTCAAGCATGGTCTGGCGCTCGGCGTACCAGAGCTCACACTCCCAAAGAATATGATGAGCGGTCTGTTCGAACTCGTTACTGTCAACAGAACATTCACATAAAGGTGACGCAACCAATTTAAAATAAAATAGCTTTCCCTTAAAGTTACCATGTCCAGTAAGAAATTGGTCTACGCAGTGATCTACCTCTAGCTACGCTTTGTCAAGACGATCGCGCACAGATGGAAAAAATTGGTATAGATGTCGACCCTTTGTAGACCCTTGCCACCGTAGTTCCCAGTCTAATAAAAGTTCATCAAAGATGTTGCAATCAAAGTTAAATAATTTACTAATTCTATTTCGGTCGCGAGGTTTTAAGAAGTTATGACTAACTTTTCTTGAACGAAAGTAATTGACCGCGCGGCGTTGTATTTCCAAGTCTACGGGAACCTTGTCACTAGTAGAATATTGGGAACTACCTATGCGGATTAGGGCAAAGAAAGTGACAAAGGGAGCGGTTTAACTTTTACACGTTCTAAACTAGCATAAAGCCGTCTTGTTCGTATACTTGTTAGAATGTGTGGAATTCAAAAATAACACTCCTGCAGCTGTAGTATGATGCACGCGATAAGACTATCACGTCTTTTATCTACAGGGTGATATTGGTATCATTAGCATACTTTTAAACAAAGAGAACCTATCAGACTGAGCAAATTTTACTATGGGAGCAAACCGATCGGAGCAAAAAAAAAATCTGCTGTTGCATACATTTGAGTCGAGTGATTGCAGTTTAGTATGGAGCGGCCGATTTTTTTTGCTCCGATCGGTTTGCTCCCATAGTCAAAGTTGTTCAGTTTGATGGCTACCCATTAAATAAGAGTCTACACTCTTAGTTTAAAAGGATGATAATGATTTCAATTTCACCCTGTAATGTAGATATCACACTGCCATAGTTACTACGGCGTCTGAACTCCAAATCGTTAATTATGCAATTCATATTCTTGCAATAGGTAGGTAATACATATACCTAAGTAGATAAAAATTTACTAAACCATCACAGTCGCACGTTTTTATCAAAATCGATATATTTCAAAATTAATTGTAATTGTAACATTTAGGACTTGCACACACTAGAGGGGATTTTAGTCTGTGTACTTTTTTCTTTTTCCCGGTTTCTAATAGACAACTTTAGTTTTTCATCGAATTAAGCGCACCGCAGACTCTGCTAACTAATATGTGTCGTAGGTCGTAGGTATATAATTATCTTCGATTATTATAGTAGTCGCTGTGAGCTACCATGCATATTAAAATAAATGGATTTAATGGGTGTTTTTTAAAATTAACTACTACCTAATAGGTAACTTATTACTAGGGTTTACGAATTATCAGGAATTCCCGGGTTCCCGGGAATTAAAACCCTAGTAAGTTACTGGGTATTTAATGAAGCCAAATTTATACCTGGGCATTGGAGGGGTTCCATACCAGGCTTTGGAAAGATTATCCTATATACTCACGACTGTACTGACTTTAATGGTGGCCAGAAACTGTCATACAAATAATAATTTGAAGTCTGGATGCCTGCAGTTGCTCGTATGATCGATTTATATCTATAAGGCAAGCGTAAGTGGAAATGTTGGAAGGGGACGGCCTAGACGTAAATATATGAACCAAATCGGCGACGTGCTTAAGAAGGGCCAGGTCAGATCTACCCGAAACAGACGAGCATGCATGAAAGGACTTATGAATGTGGAGGAAGCTAGAGAGGTATGTCAGGATCGTAGCAGGTGGCGTTCCGTTGTCTCTGCCTACCCCAGTGGGAGACAGGCGTGAGAATATGTATGTATGTATGTAAAATTTAATGCATTACCTACTTGATACCTTATGGGACCAACATTGAAAACGCGAAAAAAAATATTGGTTATTCCATAGAAAATGTTAATGGATACCTACTCAATTGAAATGAATGGAAACGTTTCACACGCAGGCTCTCATTTTCTTTATTTAGTATACCTTTTGTCCGCGGTTCACTTTCTCACGGTGGACCACGTGTAGAATATACCACCTATTGTAACCTTGGTCCACCTGGGTGGACTATAGGTAAAAATATCTGCCCATGGTCCACCAGGTGAACTAAATTGGGTGGACAACGGGAAAGCACTGGTTTTTTTCTGCGGTTTCAAAGTGGGCCGTGCCCACCCCAGATTGTGTGTCGCCCTGATGTTAACCCAGGGCCTGAGTTAACTAAATATTTAACCCAGAGTTAACTGCTAACCTAGTTTGACGCAAGTGAAGCTTTGGTAGGGAAACAAATTGAGAAAAGGTACCCACCTGTACTTTTTGTGATTTTTTGTTATTAGGTATCATATGATGTAGACCCCATTGGCAGAAAGTTACTTTTTTGCACAATCCCTTTACAACTGAAATTGTTTCTTTTACTATACTATACCGTAATATTTTTGTTCAATGATTTAAATGTCAGTTTACGTTAGGCTTACAACAATAACGAAAAAAAAAGCTTACCAAAATCTCGGTTTGAACGAAAACTTCGAACGGGCCGCGCTTCCACGGCCCATTTTCGCAATTATACCATCGATTTCCCAAAGCGCATGTCAGCTTTCCCGCCATTTCGGCAGTCCCGCGCCACCATTACCGCGCGAACGTCGCGCGCGAGGGAATCACGCGTATTCAACCTAAAAAAAGAAAAGAAAAAACTACACTAGAAAAATAATCAGTCGTTTCCATGAATGATTAAACAGAGTTGTTGTTAAATTGAGTTTTTTGTTGAACTATTTGAAGGAACTGGATAGCAGTTAGCGGCAGTTGTTTTTGGGTACGTTTTCCTTTCCCTTGTTATTATAAATCGATATAATTATGTATTTAGGTCCTGGTAGAAGCGATAAATATTTTCAAGTGTTTACTTAGCACCTTTAGAACTGGAAATCCGTTCTAAATAACTTGGTAGTATTTTTATTATTCGTTTTTTATTTGTCTCAAATGCTCAGGGTTTTTTTAAAATCACATACTGCTTAGTTTGTTACAAAGTTAGATGCAGGCACGTATCCAGGGGTGGGATTGGTGGGATTTATCCCCCCCCTCCCAGAAATCCGAATTTTTGTATGGAAAAGTGATTACAGCGCTTTATTTTTCATAGTTTTTCAGTAAATATGGGGAATATCTCCCCGAAATAAAAGTCTGGATACGTGCTTGGTTAGATGGTAATAAAATGAAATCATATCTGACTACTGCACACCGTAGGTTAGAATGGATGAAAATGCCATTTATTTTTAAACCGAATGAATACCAAATTTTTCTCCACAGGACTTTTTGAAAAGGGTCATAATTATTATGTTTTGTCATTGTGGTGTGAATTTCGGACCCAATTTTTTCCCGAGGTCAGTCTTAGATTTTCTCAAAGTTTCTTATTCTTTGTTAGGTACATTAAACATGATTAGGTAGTACACTATGTATGCAAGTACAACCACCTAATTATTAGTTGTTTCTTAGATACTTATTAGATAGCGATAGGTAGAAATTACATGTTCTATGTAGTTCTAGGTACCTATGTTCATAATATAAAAAAAAAAGAATACTTACCTACTTTTTAACTTCAACTTTACCTTTCTAAACAGTTAAAGTCAGTCGGGGCAAGTGCCCCTACGGGGTAAGTGCCCCTACGGGGTGAGTGCCTCTAGCTTAAAAATTTCGAAATTTCTGGACATATATTCAGACATACCACCTTCAAACGTCAAATTATATAATAGCAGGCTTTGACGTTTGAAGGCGGTATGTCTAAATATTATGTCCTAGTTTTCGAAATTTTGGGGCTAGAGGCACTTGCCCCGACTGAAAATACCTAAATTGATTTAAAACGTTTTTTTTAATTATATTAGGTATTTTATACCTTTTATCTACTGACTAAAGTACCTACTAACTACTTTAATACGCAAAGTTAACTGCTGAAGGAATACGAATAAAAACAGCGCATAAGAAGTCAGTGAAACTAATAAGTAGTTTTATAGTCGATGTCGTAATGGGAATTCCCATCACAATAAAGCTGTCATTATTCCCAATGGCACATTAGTTTTCCCGGAACTGTCCCCGTTAATGGTTCCGGTAGAACATCACTATGCACGTCTGTTATTTCCGATTTTCCGAAACAAATCGGTTATGAGAGAGAGAGACTCTCTATCTTTTGCTAGTGGAATTTTATTTAAATACGAGCGTTAACCCGCGACTTTGTCCGCACAAATTATATACCAGATTTTAAGTCAGATCATAAGCTATCAAACAAAAAAAGTTTCTTCAAAATCGGTTCAGTAGTTTTTGCGTGATACTCGTTCAAACAAACAAACACACAAACAAACAAACAGACAGACAAAAAATAAAAAAATTGGTGATATGGAATCAGGGATACCTAAAAACCATATCGTAACTTTTTTTTGTTAATATCCTCAATGTACAGACAAACTTCCTGTTACAGTTTTATAATAGTTTAGATTTGATACTTTTTATTTAAGTATAAATTAATTACTTAATATATCTTCCTAGCTTGTTTAGCCCAGTCATTTTACGGTTTGAGCCGGGACTAATTAGTGATTGAAATTTTTTTTCGGTATAGTATTTAAAAGCCAATTTGAGCTGCGAAATGTACGAAAAATTAAAAAAAAATCCCGTCAGCAACAGTTCCAAATTTAAAATTTAGCTATTATCTCGTTATAAAAAACCTGATGGTATTTTTTTTATATTATTAAGGCACTACCATTGTACATACTTCAAACATGGTGTTAATATTTTTGTCTACTTAGAAGGTTTTCGAAGAAAAAAATTCGCTACGCAACATCGTAACGATTTAAAAAAAAAAATATGTTTTCAGATAGTCTTTTTGGCACTAAATGGTGCCGGTTACAGTTTAAAAGTCCAATTAATAATTACTTCCTACCTCTCCTAACAAAACTCCGTAAAATGACTGGGCTATGTTGTTAGAGAGCCTCGGAAGAGATCTTTGCCTAACAACAACAGTGGGACGAAATATGTTAGAAAAAAATTATATGTAAACAGTACTTAGCCTTTTGCGAAAGCAAAAGTGTGTTTAGAGAGTATCGCAAATTCGTAATATCAAGGATTATTTGATGTACAAGAAAATACATTTGAGCTAGCAAAGGGGTGGAGCCATGTGGCAAGCCAGAAAGCACTCGATTACGCGACTATCTGCAAACCAACTTGCAACCCGACTCCCCAGTTCAGTATCGGATTCTCCAGTTAATTAACCTCAATAATAAGTATTGCCTGTACAAAGGGATGTAAAAAAAGAAAATGGGTTCGCAATGATCCTTCTTAATTGGTGCCACTTAGCTTCTCATTAGGTTCTCTATAAGAAATCTTCACAATTATTAGCTAGGTATATTACTCTATTGGGTATTCAGATAGTTTTAATATTATTATATTATACTAGTATAAGAGATAAACGTACTTTTTGTTATCATCAGCTGCAAGGCTGATTCAGTATTCATAGGGTGAAGACAATGACATCCACTTCCTACTAATATTATAAACGCGAAAGTTTGTAAGTATGGAAGGATGTTTGTTACTTTTTCACGTAAAAACTACTGAATGGATTTTAATGAAACTTTACAATAATATAGCTTATACATCAGAATAACACATAGGCTACAATTTATAAAGATATTGTGTTAATTGTCCAGACGAAGCGCAGACTAAGTCGCGGGCACCATAATAAAAGCTCATTGGGTGTAGAGCATCTCAAAGGTCCGACCTTTTTACCGCTGTACCTATCTCCTAAACCGACTGACAGACCGTGTCAGTTTTTGTACTGTTCGCATAACTACAGTGCATATTACAATAATACCTGCATATTCATGCATATTCATTTTTGCAACCATAAAAACAGACCTTTGAACGGCTGTGATTCCTAAACCGACTGGGGTTATGCAGGCACACCTGGTCCATTCCCATCACAGAGGCGCTCTTCACCCTATGAATACTGAATCAGCCTTGTAGCTGATGATAAAAAAACGCGTACGTCTATCTCTTAAGTATTATTGCTTTGTGTGTCCGGCTTTGAATAGCATCAACCCAGTAGAATGTCGTAAAAGGGGACTAATTCCTTCAGGTTTCACACACATCATTGACTCCCAAACCGTGTGGCTACCGGTTATCTATGCAGTGCTGTGGTCCTATGAAAATCGAGTTGCAATATATCATTGGGATAAAAATACTTCTTTTGTGTGGAGCGCGCCAACGGTAATTTTGTAAGTTTAACCTTTTGTACTCTTCTGTTTTCCTGGTACTTCTCAATGCTTACAACTCGCACTTGGCCGATTTTCTTTAATAATGAAGTTTGTATTGGTGATATATGACAACTCGAACTTGGCCGATTTTCTATACACAGGAAGTACATATTTGATTCAGCACGCCAGTAGGACCAACAGAAATAGGTTTCCCCACGTTTGACCAGGAGAAAACTCCGTTATAGCTACTGCATCTGACCCCACCTCTGATCGTATCGATCTCCCGTTCGATCAGACATAGGAGGGTAAAAGTCTCAGGACGAGAGAGCCAGGCGGGTGTCATGAGAAATGACTAATTCCTTCAGGCGTCATGCACATCTTTGACGCCCAAACCGTTTGGCTGCAGGTTATAGCCACTGCATCTGACTCCACCTCTGATCGTATCGGTCTCCCGTTCCATCAGACATAAGAGGGCAAGATCAAGAGAGCGCATCTGTCTTTACTGCACTTCTAATTATTTTGCAAGTATCCTCAGGTACCTAACCTGACTGCTTTTCTATAAAAAGTAGTTTAGATCATAAAACTGAACAACTTTCACTATGGAGATGGAGCAAAAAAATCGACTGTTCCATACATTTGAGTCAAGTAAGTAGGTTAGGTAGGTACTGCAGTTTTGTGTGGATCAGTCTCCTCGTAGGCACCCCTGGGAAGAAATGGGGGTATCTTCTAACCCGGAAACTGATATTTAATACAAAGTAGGTAAGTATATGTAATAAAATACCCTAAGGGCCTAAGGGTTATGTTGATTTTAGGACATCGAGTTAATCTTCGTGTTATTTGTTCGCTCTATTATTTTCAATGTTGCTTCCAAAACAATCAATCTAAACTGATACCGTAAACTGGTATACATTAAATGTTTGAATACCATTTTATTGAATTAGAAACGGCTAATGAATTGTGTTTGTTATTTGCTCGGAGCTGATGAGATTGTGCTGTTTGAGAAATTATTTTAAATTGATTCGTTTCAGACTGCAATTTAATTGTAAATGAGGTTATTGGTAATAATTTAAGTTTAGTGTTTCTGTAGGTATTGGTACTAAAGTTACCATCAGATATACCATAGCTTACAAGGTGTTCAAATATTTGAACAGTGCAGAGCAGGGCTAATTTTCAATAAATTCTTTACAGCAAATGTTATCAAATTAGGTACTGTATATCTAAACATGTATTTCGTCATAAATATCTGAACAGCTAATTTTCAAGAATTACATCACAATGTAATTTAAAATTGAAAATAGCGACTGTGTAAACGCGGGTCGTTTCATATTTTGCTGGTTTTTAGAAGCTATCTTCTCGTTATTTGAAAGACATATAAATTAATGAAAAATATAGCAATGATTTTATACATCTCGGCTTTATTTGCCATGGAGTATATTTCTTATTTTGTTCTAAAATACATTGGCAAAAATCTGTATTTATGTGCATCTACTTTATAAGTTGAAGTCATGTTTACGTCCCAGATACCGCAGTGTCTTAAAACGAAAGTCTTCGATCAGTGTGTGTTGCCAGTGATGACATATGGAACAGAGACGTGGTCGTTCACTCAAGGCCTCATAAAAAGGCTTAAAGTCACCCAAAGAGCAATGGAGAGGGCTATGCTTGGAGTTTCCCTGCGAGATCGAATCAGAAATGAAGAGATCCGCAGAAGAACCAGAGTAACTGACATAGCCCAAAGAATTGATAAATTAAAGTGGCAGTGGGCGGGGCATATTGCTCGCAGAACCGATGGCCGATGGGGCCGAAAAGTTCTCGAGTGGCGACCGCGTACCGGAAAGCGCAGCGTGGGTAGGCCCCGCACACGGTGGACCGACGACCTTGTGAAGGCGGCGGGAACCCGTTGGATGAGGGCAGCGCAAGACCGGTCGTTATGGCGATCCTTGGGGGAGGCCTATGTCCAGCAGTGGACGTCCATCGGCTGAGATGATGATGATGATGATGTTTACTTGAGAAAAACACCATTTTGTAGACAATATTAAGATCTAAAAATGTCATGAAGTAATTTTTTGTAAGACCAATATTTAATGAGTAAATTAGATGAATGCAAAATTTGTTGCGAATTCTTATGATTTTCGAATCAGATTTCCTTGGATTAGAAGGCACCATACAGTAACATAATGAAGGACAAGCCAGTCAAAAATAGGTATATCTACTAAAATGATGTAGTTTAGTAGAGGTGAGGCGGCTCTGAAAGGGTCAAGGTCGTTCGGTCAGGGAAACCTCTTAAATTTTTGCTACGTCTTTTCTAGAGTTCATATTCATATGATAGAAGTTAACTAACAGATTTTTGTCCTCCGTTTGTCATCTTGACTAATGTCATGTGAGTGAGGTCACGTAAGTACTTCTCATAAGTCGTTTAAGCCTAAAGTCCTTCTGTAATACCCCTTTCATTAATTCATAAAGTGGCAGAGAAAGTTTACGAGTTTCCAACTAGGGATGTCTTAAGAGATTTCGGACTCGGATATTTTTAAATTCCCTTTGCCGAACCTGCCTGCTGTGCCGAGGGTCGCGGGTTCGAATCCCGTAAGGGACAAATATTTTTATGATGAATATGAATATTTGTACCCGAGTCATGGATGTTTGTATCTATATAATTATGTGTTCTATATCGTTGTCTAGTCATCATAATACAAGTCCAGGTACTTCAAAAATGTGACTAGATAATTTGTATGACAATTTCCAAGATATTTATTTATTATTATATATTTTAAGTTGTAACATATTACTTTCTTACAGAATTAAATAAATATAATATTTTTATAAGTACCTACATATACTTACTAGTAGATACCATACTAATAAAATACTTTTTCTATTTGAAATAAAGAATGTGTATCTTGATTAATTCGTCTATTCAAGTCCTCCTCTCTTTTAAAATTTCTGTGCCCTACCTAACAGGGTTTACAATGTTGTACTATTATTAAGATTACACCACCATTATATACCATTGTGAAACGCAATAAAGCATTGAGTATTGAGTACCTAATTTCTTTTACAATATTCGGAAAGCTATTGCAACCTCTTTTATACAATATCTATAAAATGTAGGTACCTATACTTCAGTAACAGGCTATTCAAAGGACTCTTTATTTGCACACACATAGGTAGATACAAAATAACAATATTACAAATCCAGTCATACATACAAAGGATACTTATATTTAAGTGCGCACTGAAACTATACTTAGTGCCTAGTAAAGATAAAACTGTACAAACCACAACAAACATTTATTTAATTGCCTACTTACTTCCTGCAATATTATGTAATATATTAGGTACAATAGGTACCTAAGTGTCTCCATAAATATTGTTGTTTGTAATAGGATTTTTACACAAATACGGCATTTGAACACCTTCTTTCTACACGGCTTAAAATATCTTTCGGCCGTACGGCCGGAATGTACATTCCTGATACGGATAAATCGGGAAACTTGCTTCGTGTTCGTGGGAAGCGGTCGGATCCAGACTGTAACTAGCCACGCGGTCGCGATGTGGGTATCAGAGTTTCGGATATATCCGTATATTAGAACACCGTCGCATCTCTAGATTGTACGCAACGTACGCAATTCTCCCTCAAAGGACAAAAGAGGTAAATTTTAAAACATTTAGATGAAATGCTAATGTTATTCATATGCTTACTCACGAATATTTAGTTTCAAGCGCAAAAGGGTTTGAGTGTGGATTATACATAATATATTTGTTTTTGCGTATTTCATTCATATTTAAGGTCATCTTCATCATCATCAGCCTATAAACGTCCCACTGCAGGGCACAGGGCCTAACCTCAGGGAGGGTTTATGGGCATTAGTCCACTACGCGTGCCCAATGCGGAATTGGTAGACTTCACATACACATCAGAATTTCTTCTTCAGTGTATGCAGGTTTCCTCACGATGTTTTCCTTCACCGTTTGAGAGCAGTCGGTATTACGTACAAAAGTTGGTACATGACATGTTGTCTGTGCGGATTTGAACCCGGACCCCCATAATTGAGGCTGAGGACGTTCGGCGGCAATTTAAAGGGTAGGTAGTAGGTACCCTAAAACCATACAACTAGAGTCTTAGGGCGCAAGTATGGTACAATTTTCTTTTTTTTTCACTTTTAATTAATGGACTCTTGTTTGTGCGTTAGCTCTGCATTTCCGCCAGTGTCAAGTATTTTATGGGAGAATCTGTCCCAATCTCAGGGATTGTTTTTGGCCAAGAACAAGAAGAGATTGACACATGATACAATAAATTAACACACATAATGCCATCGATATGTAAATTTTTTTATTTAAAACCCTATTGAAGTGAACAGAAACAATTTTTAGATGGAGTTGTGTTGCAATTTTGGTAACTGAGTAGTACCGGAAATTTTTTTTTTCATCACCGATTCGTTAACTAAAGGAAAGGCAGGAGTAGGTACTCGTATGATTAAACGGAAAGCAAACAAATGAACTATCCTTGAACAATTTCAAATTAACTTTTATTCCCTAATGGATTGAGTCTATTCTCGAACCCTATGGGGCACGTAATATTAATTTATCCAAGTACCGCCCGTGGCGTTTGCCGATAGTTTTGTATGCATCATGTCAACATGGACCGACTGCCGTTTTGAACGCATGTTTGGAGGCGGCTGAAAATTACACACACTTACGTATTTAAGAGGCTATATTGTGAAAAAAATAGGATTCTTCAAAGCGTCATATATATTTCATGAAGTACAAACAGTAGGAGTATGATTAGCGGATATGTGTAAATTGAACATATACTCGATAGAAAAACAAGCCAAAGTAGCCTACGTTTTTATTTATAAACGCTTGGAAGTTGGAACTGCTAAACGGTGAATAATAGAAACACGAGACTTGATTTAAAAAAAAAGAGATTGATATTTTACAGATTTTGATAAAAACAGAATTGAACTTACATAAATAGTACAATTACAATTAAATAAAGTTTGTTTTACGCTTGCGTCGTTTCAGGCGCGCGCGCCGCCCCATCTCTTTCACTCGCATCAGGCAGTAATATAAGCGCCCATTTCGCTTCAATTATTTTTCGACATAGGCCCTTAATACCTAATATGAGTCTTCTCGCGATGTCCATAGTCGAATAATAAACCTGGTCAAGTGAGAGTCGGGCTACTCGCGCACCGAGGGTTCCGTACCACACAACAACATAATAACTTACAAAAAAAAATTCTCAGGGTCCTTTAGTACAGTCGCCAACAGATATATCGTAGCATACAAGGTGTTCAAATATTTCTGAACAGTACAAATTTTCAATAAATTCTTTACAGTGAATGTTACCAAATATATCTAAACATTTATTTTGTCATAAATATCTGCACATCCAATTTTCAATCATTTCTTTAAAATGTTATTTAAAATTGAAATGTTAAAAAACGGTAAGGTCTTTTTTCCTAAACTGCTCAGATGTTTATGATCACCCTGACTGTGTTGATACATTTGATGTTCTAGGCGTTCAGATATTTTTGATTGGTTACGTGTAAAGAAATCATTGAAAATTAGAACTGCTTAGATATATTTTACCACTCTGTTTGCTATGATATATCTGATGGTGACTGTACAAGACCGACTCACACTTGGTCGTATTTTATTATTTGTCATAATACTGTAGAGCTTGCTCTATGATAAATTAATGACACCAAGTTTGACGCTTGTTGGTATTACCGTTTTTACAACAGAGCAAGAAGAAAAAACGTTGATAAAAACTAGTTTTTTGTATGAGGACACTCCTTAAGTTTTAAATATTTTTTCAGTTTTTTTTTCAGACCGCCTTACGGCCTCTGACGTGATTTTTATGTAACGACTACTACCACCAGAGATATTAGCCGGGACCAACGGCTTAACGTGCCATCCGAAGTACGGAATCATTTTTCTTTTCAGACAATCAGGTGTTTCAGCCTTTTTTTTTTGACGCTGGGAAAAAATGCTTTACGCATCCCCCTCCCGTTGGGGGACGGGAGGGGTATGTGGGACTCCCCGGTGCGAGTCACCGGTATACCCACTAAAATAACCCAGCGGCATTCCCGCTTTGCCCGGATGGCAGGGAACTGGGAGACCAGCAGAGCCTTTACATCCAGTCCCCCACCGACGATATGTCCCGCCGCTCCTCCGCACAGGGAGGAGTCAGAGAATGTCTTCCCGCGAGGGTAGTGAGTAGTGCAATGCGGGCGGAGGCACCCCCGCACCTGTCGCCCGCTACTCACCACCGGGAGGCTGAAGGCGGTTATGCTACCGCGGACCGGTTTTAACGACTTCACTGTCGGGTGTTATTGACTTTTCCTTGTCTCGGTGGTGGCGGGGAAGGAAATCCTTCCCAGCCTGCTCTGCGGTACGGTGAGTACACGCAGAGCCCGCCCTTGCTCCTCCACTGTGCCCTCTGATACGCAGAGGGACACGTGGAGAAACGAACGCAGCCGAGGCACGCTGACCCGCCGCCCTCTTGTGCTCACAGCTCAGTGATGCGACCACCCCGCTTTGGGTTGGTTCACGCCGGCAAGCCGGTACCCCCCATATCTGGGGGGCATTCCCCAATCCACCACCTGCCACGGGAGGTGTTTCAGCCTGCAATGTCCTAACCAACTTGGGAAAAACGCACAAAGTGACATATCACTAGGTGTCCCCCGTGGAAATCGAACCCACGACCGTCCGACCGACGACTGAATCGACGAAATTTCAACAAATCAAATCAATTTTTTTTTTCAAATCAAAATTATTCAAAATAATATCACATAGATAACTTTTTGACTCTACCACCGCGTCGGAAGGTGTTCCGTTGAGAGAAGATGCGGCCATAAACTCTACAACACACATCTTTTAAACAAAACAATATTGCATTACATAGAGTAACATTGTCAAGACCAGACATTTTGGTCATTCAAATAGTCATCGAGTTTATGTTTATAGTAGCCTTTTTTTACAGAGGACTTGTTTAACATGGGACTTAAACTTTTTGTCTGGCAAGTTTAGAATATCTTCTGGTATCTTATATAATAGCGTATACTGTCTAGCTACTACTAGGCTACTAGGCTACTGCTAGTCTAGGTTCAAAAGTTACAGCCCTAAATAGGTAGGTCAGACATACAGACGGACGGACGGACGGACAACGTAGACTTAGTAATAGGATCCCGTTTTCGCCCTTTGAATACGGAACCCTAAAAACACTCTTTTTAGTCAGACCGTAAACGGGAAGTCTACAGCGTAATATTTTGTTTGTCATCCTCATCTCATCACTTTAACGAGTTCTCTCCGAGAGAATCTTAATCCTTTACAGTGTAAAAGGGATCCCAGGGGAAATTCGGCGGGAAATCTAATTTAGCGATAATCGAATCTCTGGCTCTCAGAAATTTAAACATTGAGTTGGTTTCTTGAATTTTTATTAAGAGTTACTCGACTTTAATTAAGTAGGATTTAATTTTATTTATTTAGATGAGGCAGAAAGAGTGGTGATAATGATAACCTATAAGGAAGAGAGGCGGCGGTGGTTTGATTCCTGGCCTATACCACAAAGTTTTATGGAATTTATGCACGTTTGAATTTGTCACTATTTATAACTCCGCGAGCAATGTGCCCCGCCCACTGCCACTTTAGTTTAACAATTCTTTGGGCTATGTCAGTTACTCTGGTTCTTCTGCGGATCTCTTCATTTCTGGTTCAATCTCGCAGGGAAACTCCGAGCATAGCCCGCTCCATTGCCCTTTGGGTGACTTTCAGCCTTTTAATGAGTCCTTGAGTAAACGACCACGTCTCTGTTCCATATGTCATCACACACACTGATCGAAGACTTTCGTTTTAAGACACTGCGGTATTTGGGACGTCAAGATACTACGTAGCTTCCCGAACGCTGCCCAGCCGAGTTGGATTCGACGGTTGATCTCTTTCTCGAGGCCTATGTCCAGCAGTGGACGTACATCGGCTGAGATGATGATGATAACTCTGCGATTGTTGATTATTGTCCCAGATACCGCAGCTTCTCAAAACGAATGTCTTTGACCAGTGTATGTTGCCATTGATGACATATGGAACAGAGACGTGGTCGCTCACTCAAGGCCTTATAAACAGGCTGAAAGTCACCCAAAGGGCAATGAAGAGGGCTATGCCCTGCGAAAACAAATCGGAAATGAAGAGACCCGCAGAAGAACCAGAGTAACTGACATAGCCAAAAGAATTGCTAAGCTAAAGTGGCAGTTGGCGGGGTACATTCTCGAGTGTCGACCGCGTAACGGAAAGCGTAGTGTGGGAGGCCCTCCACAAGGTGGATCGACGACCTGGTGAAGGCGGCGGGAACCTGTTGTATGAGGGCAGCGCAGGACCGGTAGTTGTGGTGATCCTTGGGGGAGGCCTATGTCCAGCAGTGGGCGTCCATGGGTTGAGATGATAGAAAAAATATCGCGGCGAAACACCTGCATAGACGAGAACGAATAGAAAATACCATAAGTTCGGAGGTTGTGTGAATAAGTAATATGAGGGAAAGGTGAGCATGGTGCGAACACAATAAGCACAGAAAAACAATCTGACCTGGTCCAACAGCTCAGTTGGTCGCATGAACCGGCCTCCGTATCCGAGTGACGCGCGGGTTCGAATTCTGCAAGGGGCAAATATTTGTGTGATGAATTGTGAATATTGTCCTTAGATAAACCCAAGACATTGATATTTGTATTTATGTAATCATCTTCTTTCCTTGTTTGTTTCTTCCACTTTACTCTATCCACAACATCGTTTCCTTCTTTACAACATCAGACCATCTGAGTTTTGTGCCTACGCCACGTTATGTTATACAGGGTGTAAAATTAAATGGGACACTTACTTAAAGGGGTGCTTCAGACCCTCAAACTGAACAACTTGTACTATGAGACCGACACTGAAATCGCGAAAAAAAACAGCTGTCCCATACAAAACTGCAAACATAACTCGACTGAAATTTATGGGACAGCTGATTTTTTTTTCGCGATTTCGATATTGGTCCCATATAGAAAGTCAACCATCAGCTGCAAGGCTGATTCAGTGTTTATGGGGTGTAGAGCATCTATAATGGGGATGAACTAGGTCTGCCTGCATAACTCCAGTCGGTTTAGGAGTTACAGACGTTTAAATGTAGTACTAAAACTGGAGTTATGCAGGCAGACCTAGTTCATCCCCATCACAGTGATGCTCTACACCTCATAAACACTGAATCAGCCTTGCTGCTGATGGTTGCAAAAAGTACACTTATCTCTTAGTCTATTATAATGTTTAATGACACGAAACAATATTATTATTATATTTTCCTTTATCTAAACTATTATCAAACTGTAACAGAAGTGTGTGATTGAAGATATTAACAAAAAAAAAGTTACGATATGGTTTTTAGGTGTCCCTGATTTCATATCACCAATTTTTGGATTTTTTGTCTGTCTGTTTGTTTGTTTAATCGAGCATCACGTAAAAACTACTGAACCGATTTAGATGGAACTTTTTTTATTTGATAGCTTATGATCTGACTTAAAATCTGGTATATAATATGTGCGGACGAAGTCGCGGGTTACCTCTATTATGAAATAAATAAATAAAAAAAAGATAATCTATGTAACAATGTCAAAGATATTCAATTCATCCCTTAGTCGTCGACGACACTCACGAGAAGAAATTTAAATCTTAAATCCTATAAAATAAAGTCAAATGTGCACTAAGTCATAAAACTCATAAAAGTCACAATCTATCAAATGCGAAATTCCCTAAACTAAAATACAAAAGAAACTGTACAATTCGCGCGAAATAAATCCTATAACAGTTGGCTATTGTTACCTAAACAAATCCAGCTGATCCCCGTGCCGGATATAACCGGATAACAACACCCTGTAACCGGCTCTGCCTATCGGAACTGCATAAACACTGAGATCATTCCGGTCCAGTTATATAGGGTGAAGTTTAAAAAACATTGGACAAACTTTTAGGGTTGGTTCTATCTACCCAATGATATTATTGGTTCTACCACAGTAAAACCATTGGTTTCTTTTTGCTGTGTTAAAATTACTGTAGATAAGCAAAATATGCGCACGACTATATTTTCGAAGGGATAGTCAGAGAAATTCTGAAAACTCAGAACATCTACATTTCACTAGAAGTACTGAAACTCTGTCCAGTGAGACTGGGAGTGAGCCCGGCGCCACTTATAATGGGCAGTGGGTACAACGCCTCCAAACTGAAGCATGCAGATTTCTTTACGATGCTTTCCATCACCGAAAAGCCAGTCGTGTTACAAATCGTACATACATTTCGAAAAATTACTCATTGGTACGAGTTTGCTTGGACATGGATCGACCATTCGTCTCCGCGCACCTTCATCAAGTTTAACCCCTATTTGTCTCTGCACTCAACTCGAAATTTCTTATTCAAAATAATATTTCAGATAGCTTTCTTACGTCATTTTTTGTTCCCGTCGGAAGGTGTTCCGTTGAGAGAAGATGCGGCCAGAAACTCTACAACACACATATTTTAAACAAATCAAAATATACAAAGTACAAATACAATATTGAATTACGTAGTGTAACATTGTCAAGACCAGACATTTTGATCATTCAAATAATCATCGAGTTTATAGTAGGTACCTAAACTTTTTTTTAACCACGACGGAACGGAGAACGTGTATTTATAGAAGAGGATTGCCAACTGCCTCCGTGGTTGCAGCATTAGGCTCTCTACACAGAGGTCGTGGGTTCGATTCCCAATGGGGGACACCTAGTGATATGTCATTTTGTGAGTTTTTCCCCAGTTGGTTAGGACATTGCAGGCTGAATCACCCGATTGTCTGAAAAGAAAAATTATTATGTGCTTCGGATGGCACGTTAAGTCGTTGGTTCCGGCTACTATGTCTATTGGTAGTAGTCGTTAATATAAAAACCACGTCAGAGGCCGTAAGGCGGTCTGAAAAAATTCGGACACCAAGGCTCTGCCCACACGATAAGTTAACATGGGACCTAAACCAAAGAATATATATAAGGTCTAACAAAATTAGGTGAAACTATTTTAAGGGGATGATCAGACTATCAAACTGAAAAACTTTCTCTATGGGACCAATATCGAAATCGCGAAAAAAAAAATCAGCTCTTCCATACAAACCTACTCGACCTAAATGTATGCGACAGCAGAATTTTTTTTCGCGATTTCAATATAAGTCCCATAGAGAAAGTTGTTCAGTTTGATGGTCTGATCATCCCCTTAAAATAGTTTCACCTAATTTTGTTAGACCTTATATACTACCTAAACAAATATGGGAATTTTAGGTAGATAGGAAACTACACTAATACGCCAGTATACGACCATAGTATCATGAGCGTGATAAGAACTATATCCTACGAATAAGAATAACTATAGAAGAATAACTCTAAACCAAAGCCACGTAATTTTTGTCACCTAATGAAAAATAACATTTTGTATGAGTTATGGCGGTTTCTTCACGTCCCAAATACCGCAGTGTCTTAAAACGAAAGTCTTCGATCAGTGTGTGTTGCCAGTGATGACATATGGAACAGAGACGTGGTCGTTCACTCAAGGCCTCATAAAAAGGCTGAAAGTCACCCAAAGAGCAATGGAGAGGGCTATGCTCGGAGTTTCCCTGCGAGATCGAATCAGAAATGAAGAGATCCGCAGAAGAACCAGAGTAACTGACATAACCCAAAGAATTGCTAAATTAAAGTGGCAGTGGGCGGGGCATATTGCTCGCAGAACCGATGGCCGATGGGGCCGAAAAGTTCTCGAGTGGCGACCGCGTACCGGAAAGCGTAGCGTGGGTAGGCCCCGCACACGGTGGACCGACGACCTTGTGAAGGCGGCGGGATCCCGTTGGATGAGGGCAGCGCAGGACCGGTCGTTATGGCGATCCTTCGGGGAGGCCTATGTCCAGCAGTGGACGTCCATCGGCTGAGATGATGATGGCGGTAAGGTTGAGTTTTCAAAGAACAAATAATTTAGAACGCGGTTGAGTTTTTTTGGTGCCACTTTTTTGAGCTTGATTTACATATCTATACATTCTTATTCGTAGCCTTTATCACACTTTTTGGCTTTTGGTAGCGTGATAATAGCGCTATCGCTTAGCTCTCTTTCTATTTACGCGCGTACGAAAGAGATAAAAGGCGTGATATAGCCTTACAGCGTGCATCATTCTACGGCTGCAGTTTGTGAGTTCCCAATGAATAGGTGTCCATAGTATTACCTGCTGCCTTTGTTTGTCACTGTTTTTCCTGTATCGTTCTGATAAAATAAATGAGTTATCTATCTATCTATCTATCAATCTATCTATCTATCTATCTAACTTGTCTTTCCAGAATACATTTAGGTATGTGTTACCAATTTTCACATCCAGATTCGTAGCCTCAGGCAGTCCATTGTGAATGTTTCACTCATATTCTTTCATGTAGGTTCCTACATTTTATTCGTAAATCTGTTTTTATTCTTTTTGTATTGTCACGCTTTTCTTTCATTTTACTTTATCGTATTAGCGAAACATTCTTGGTATTCATATACAGAATGTTACATAAATACAAATAAACATTTAACATTTAACACATTTAAATGTTTAATTGTATTTTTGTAACATTGTATGAATAACAAGAATGTTTCGGTAATACGTTAAGACCATCAAACTGAACAACTTTCACTATGGGACCAATATCGAAATCGCGAAAAAAAATCGGATGTTTCATCATCATCATCATCATATCAACGTATAGACGTCCACTGCTGGACATAGGCCTTCCCCAAAATGAGGAGATTTATCGCCATGATGCGATGCGTTTGAGATGTTCCATACTAAACTACAGATCTACTCGAGCTAAATGTATGGGACAAAAGATTTTTTTTTCGCGATTTCGATGTCGGTCCCATAGTGAAAGTTGTTCAGTTTGTTGGTCTAAACCACCCCCTTAAAAGTTTTCAATTTTTATTTTTACTTCTTTAACACCCTGTATAGGTATGCTCACTTCTTTGTTTCTTTTCCTACTAATAATACAAATCGGAAAGTTTGTGAAGATGATGGATGATTGCGACTCAATCATGCATTGATATATTTGCATAGAAACTGCCTCCGTTGTCTAATGGTTAAGAGCATTGGCTCTCGACTCGTAGGTCGTGGGTTCGATTCCCACGGGGGGCACCTAGTGATATGTCACTTTGTGCGTTTTTACCCAGTTGGTTAGGACATTGCAGGCTGAATCACCTGATTGTCTGAAAAGGAAAATGATTCCGTGCTTCGGATGGCACGTTAAGCCGTTGGTCCCGGCTACTATCTCTGGTGGAAGTAGTCGTTACATAAAAACCACGTCAGAGGCCGTAAGGCGGTCTGAAAAAATTCTGACACCAGAGCTCTGCTCAAGCTCTGCCCACACGATAAGAAAGAAAGAATCATGCATTAAACAGCGGAACGGATTTTGTTGAAAAGACATCATCCATTTTGTGAAAGTGCCACCCAAAGCAAAATAACAACCTATATTCAGGAAGAACTTGGCAGTCTAAACATTTTTTGGTCCAAATATGAAATGGACCTAAAGCTTTAGTCCCATAATAACAATAAATGCTTAGATGGACAAGCTCAAACAGTATTTTTCTGTGACCGGCATGTATGAAAACTGGATTATTAGCCCAGTCATTTTACGGTTTGAGCCGGGACTAATTAATAATTGATTTTTTCTTTCGGTATAGTATTTATTTAAAACCCAATTTGAGCCTAGAAATATACCAAAATTAAAAAGAAATCACTTCGGCAACATTCCCAAATTTAAAATTTACCATTTATCTCGTTATTCTAAAAAACCTGATGGTTAATTTTTTTTGCACATTTTCAAGGCTTTACCATTATACATACTTTAAACATGGTGTTAATATTTTTGTCTACTTTTAAGGCTTTGAAAATTACATTATTATTAATAATAACCACGTCAGAGGTCGTAAGACGGTCTGAAAAAACTCTGACACCAGGGCTCCCACACGAAAGTAGTGCTCAAAAATATCTTATATTGTTAAATCTAATTAAAATGAGTGCATTGGTATTCATATAATTAAATATTAAGTAAGAACCCTTCTGGGACAAACAATTTTGATTTCTATGTTGCGTAGAGAATTTTTTTTCTATTTTTTTTCAGATATACCTTTTGTCACTAAAAGGTGCCGGTTACAGTGTAAAAGTCCCATTTATAATTACATCTCCTAACAAAACTCCGCAAAATGACTGGGCTATACGTCCTTTGGCACTCAAATGGAACATGTTCAGGATATTTTTGAACTGGTGGGAATGAGTGGAGGGCGAGACACAAGTTAAAAAAACTAATAAATCTATTTGGATAGACCCACAGTGACATTGAAAACACAATTTCAATTCATTTCGATAGCAAATGAGGAATTTACGTGGACAAAAAAAGGTGAAAACGTTTTTTTTTTGGTTATATCAAGGCAGGTTTTTCATTAGCAGTGCTTTCTCACTGAATCTTTCCCGTTTTTCTGTAATGTACAAACTGAAATGAAAGACGGGCTTTGTGTTTTACTAAATACAGAATAAGGGCAATGAAAACTATTGTTTAAATTTCATGTTTAGTTGATGGCATGTGTGGTGTTGGTCTTGTTGTTCATGTTTGTGTTTTCTGTGTGCAAATAAAGAGTATTGTATTGCATTGTTGATGTTATTATAAACTAGCTCTTACAAGCGAATTGCTGTTGCGTTGACTTTGAACAAGGCGGAATCCTAGAACATTATTCTACAGGGTCAAATTGATAATGTATGCATATATTTGAGACGCGAACTCGCGCGTCGACATTGCAGTTTAGTATGGAGCAGCTGATCTTTTATTTGCTACGATCGGTTTGCTCCCGTAGTAAAAGTTGTTCAGTTCGATGGGTAGACTCAGGTTTAAAAGGATGCTGATGATATCAATTTCACCCTGTGTGTACAGGGTATAAGGGACAGTCAGACAGACAAATGTTTTTAATGTTGGCTCCATAGTGAAAGTTATTCAGTTTGATTGTCTGAAGTATCCCCTTTAATTTGTAACGCAATTAATTTTACTTACTGTTTAATATGCATAGATTGTGTTGATAGGTTCGTAGCCTTCGCCTCTTCGCTAACAAAAACACTTTATAATCTCTTATAATCCTTAAAACCCTATACTTTAATCTCTCCTTTACGGCACCCACGAGATAAAATAAGATGGTATATTAAAAGCCGCGTAATACCTACCTACCTTCTACGTCCCTTATTCAGCAAAACTGAAGTTGAGACGAAATTGACCTAAACCCTGGAGAAATTTAAACGAATTCCCTCAACAACGCGACGGGAACGAGTTTTGGATCGAAATAACACATTCCCATACTGGATTGCTTTTTTTAATTCCACACATTCTAATTCGAAAATTAGGTAAATTAAAAAAAACAGCCTTTTAAGCTTTAAGGCTGGCTTGATTAGGCTCCGAATCTTTTTAAACTAGTGTTAAAAAAAATCTGAGCCTAATCAAGCCTTAAGTTTAGGTGGTTTCAGTCCATACAAAAGTTTGACGCACAATACGTGTAGACGGAATTAATAAAAGTAATATTTTATATAATATGGAAAAATAGTTTAGAAATTCTATCATATAATTACGAAGATATAAAGCTTTTAAAATTTTGTATGAAAAATTTTAAAGCTTTATATCTTCGTAATTATTTCTAAAATTTTGCAATTTATAATATAATTACGAAGATATAAAGCTTTTAAAATTTTGTATGAAAATTTTCAAAGCTTTATATCATCACAATTATTTTATAAATTGCTAATGTTATTTGTGCCGCGGCATCTAGATTTTCTAAACTATTTTTCCATACATACAAAGTTACTTATATTAATACCGTCTACGCGTATTGTGCGTCAAAGTTTTGTATAAAATTGACCCCTATAGGTACCTAATTCAGCAATTAATTTTGACATCTTATTATCTTAACTTTTATAAAACTGTAACAGAAGTTTGTCTGTACATTGAAGATATTAAAAAAAAAAGGTTACGATATGGTTTTTAGGTGTCCCTGATTCCATTACCAATTTTTTGTCTGCCAGTTTGTTTTTTGTTTGATCGAGTATCACGCAAAAACTACTGAATGATTTTGATGAAACTTTTTGTGTTTGATAGCTTATTATTTGACTTAAAATCTGGTATATAATTTGTGCGGAGGAAGTCGCGGGTTAACTCCAGTAAGATATAAATAAAGATAATGATAATATTTATGAGACATGAGTAGACCTAGGTGTTATAATAATTATACTTAGGTCTTACAGACCTATTATTACAGTAATGTCAGAGATGCTAATTAGAATATTGAATTGACTCATTAGCTCATTACAATTACTTACACTAATTATAAATTCATGGCCAAGATAACAAGGCCATAGTGGAAGTAATTAAATATTCGAGTAATAAGATATAAGTCATAAAATTATACAATTAGTAATATCTTAGCTTGATGAATGACTTCCATTCCAGAAAAACCAAAGTTTTGTACATTTGAGTTGAATCGGTCGATACCACTGTAGATTACGTACCTTAATCTATTTTATTTTATTAACCGACTTCAAAAAAAGGAGGAGGTTTCACAATTCGACCGGATATATATATTTTTTTTTATGTGTGTTCGCGGATAACTTCGTCGTTTATGAACCGATTTTAATGATTCTTTTTTGTTGGAAAGAAGATATTCCAAGGGTGGTACCATGATAAGGAAACCAGGATCTGATGATGGGATCCCAGAGAAATCGAGGGGAACCTTTGAAAATCGTAGTGCCGGCTAGTGCTTTTGTTACTTTAAAGCACTACTATTTAATTGAACTAATGGATTCACCACTGAAAATTGTAAAATAAACAAAATTTTAACAAAAAATTAAAAACCGCCTTCAAAAGAACTAAAAAGTTAAAAAATAATATTGCAGTCGATGACTTTTTCGTTCGCATCATAAGGCTAGGCGCAAACGGGCCACCGACCACAGCCACCGGTGGCCAGCGACCGCGACTTAACACACTTTTTCATATATTTGTTAGACGCGCCCGCACACGTGTAGCCGGTGGCCGCCACTCGCTACAGTAGTGTCCGCGACTCGCCACTAGTGGTCGCTACGTGACACACAAAACGCTGACACCCGCCACTGTCGCACTGCTCCACCCCCCGCGCAGTTAACCGTCCGACGGCGTCGTCTACGTCTTCTGCGTATTAACAAAAGCGCGAGCAAACTTTCCGTGTCAGAATCCATCTTCACACTGCGCGCAACGAGAAGTCGAGAAGGTTAAAAATTGTGGCGGTTTCCAGACACCGGTGGCTGTCGCTCGCTTCTGACACTAAGCTTAATGTGGCGGTGGCGCGCTACAGCCACCGGTGGCTGTGGTCGGTGGCCCGTTTGCGCCTAGCCTAAGAGCATTAATTTGTTTTATAGAAGTCAGTGTCAAGCCAAGCCAAAAAACTATTATAATGCTTGTTTTTAGTATGCATATAACTTTATATGCATACTAGAAACAAGATGAAAATGTTCGGCCAGATAAATTACAGTTGAAGAACCAATGACACGAAAAGAATAAGAAGAAGAATTAGAGCTTTCAAACGAACTGAAGATTCACCCTTCAGTTCGTTTGAAATATACACAAACAGCATCAATTCAATCGCATCACTTTTTTTTTGTTTGCATCACTGTACCTATTAATGCGCCATCTAAAGTCATTACAAAAATGAACGCACGACTAATATCGATGGAAATGCGCGATTGAATATTATAGATACAAACATGCTTCTTTATAAGTATCTAGAGATGTCGATGTGAACGAGCATTTTTATTTACGTCAGAAAGAAGATAAAGAAAGAAAGATACAGAAAAAAAAAGGAAATAAAAAAATGAAAAAAAATTAAAGAAAGAAAAAAATTAAAAAGAAAAAGATAAAAAGAAAAAAAAGTTTATAAAGATATTTGTATTTGTATTTATTATCAGCAAACATCAGACAATCTGAAGTGGCAATGTGCTGGTCACCTCTGCCGAAGAACTGACAACCGATGGAGAGTCAAGAGTTCTAGAGTTGAGACAACGAACTGGCAGGCGTAGCTTTCTTTGCCGCTGTTCCGACGATCTTAAAAAGGTAGCGGGGAGCGACTGGGCTGCGTTCAGAACCTACGCCCCAGGTGCACCCCGAGTGCAACTTTTCGCACTAAAGCCGTTCCGAGGCTCGGTGAAAAACGCTCTTTGCAACTCGGTTGTCACAACTCAACCGTTCCGAACCTCTGACTGGTTGGAACTTTTAACCAAATTCGATGGTTAAAAAACACTCTGACGTTTTAATTATCTGTGGTTACTTGACTTTTCGCGCGTTTTGAATAAAAGTTTGTTGTTCAAACTATTTTTATTCACTTTTTGATTTGCTTACATGGAAAATGAGTTTTTTTATTGTATTTGGAAATGATGGAAGCCCTGGAAGCCAAAAAGGAATGTCAAAATTTGAGGTTATAAAACAACCGTGATCGTTCCGTACCTCATAGCGAGTTAAAAATTGGCGCGGTCGTTCCGTACCTTAGAGCGAGTTGAAAAACAACCGCACCTAAAGGTCGTGAACGCACCCCTGGATGAGGAAGGCCGAGGATATAGTTTTGTAACGCGCCTTGGGAGAGGCCTATGTTCAGCAGTGGACGATGATAGGCTAATGATGAAATGCGTGACTAAATCGATAAAGCGCGCGACTTTTTCGCTGTTAAAAGATGCCGTGTGCATAGGGCTTTTTACCAGTATCGATTTACAGTAAATAACCGCTCAAGTACGATTCAGGCGAGCCATTAATGGTTCCGTACCCTTATCGATAGATAATGTTGAAGTGCTATTGTACGTAAGCTAATGGATAATTCTTCTACTACGCTCAACATTTTCTTGGAATTACATCTTTTTGTTAAGTCTTCAGATTTGAAGCATTTGAAGTAGGTATTGAACTGATTTTATAGACAGGAAGATCTGGGTTGGGTGCTGGTTGGTATGGTGGGTTAGACAAGCGATGCCGCTTTTGGTTCTTTTTTTAATCTTAGCCATTGTTGAAACGAGGAATAGATCGTCCAGCAGCCAGGTGGGCTGATGATGTTGCGAAGGCAGCTGGAAGAACTTGCGTGAGACTGGCGAAGGACAGGAAAGAGTGGCATAATATATGGGGAGGACGCTCTTTGATTACATTTTGTAGAAAAATCAATCATATTTTTGTACACGATCTAGAAAACAATGTCTGTGCCAGGGTTTGTCAGATTTTCGTTAAAATGTTATAGTTATATAGTTTCAAAATTACAGAGGCTCAAAGATTTCCATGCAAATCTTAAATTAATCCTAGCATTGAAACTGTATATTTCATCAAAATAGGTTCAGTAGTTTTTGCGTGATACTCGATCAAACAAACAAACAGACATACAAAAAAAAAATTGGTGATATGGAATCAGAGACACCTAAAAACCATGTCGTAACTTTTTTTAAATTAATATCTTCAATGTACAGACACAATTTCTGTTACAGTTTTATAGTTAATATCTTCAATGTGCAGAGTACAGACACACTTTCTGTTACAGTTTTATATATTTTTTTTTAATTATGTATGGGTTTGCTCTTGATCTCAATCCAGCCCTCAGGACGAAGAAAAAACGGAAATTTGACAAACAACAGACACAGAGAATAGTTTCTAGATCGTCTATATCTATACTATTATAAAACTGTAACAGGAAGTTTGTCTGTACATTGAAGGTATTAACAAAAAAAAAGTTACGATATGGGTTTTAGGTGTCCTTGATTCCATTTCACTAACTTTTGGATTTTTTGTCTGTCTGTTTGTTTGTGTGTTTGTTTGTTTGAACGAGTATCACGCAAAAACTACTGAACCGATTTTGATGAAACTTTTTTTGTTTAATAGCTTATGATCTGACTTAAAATCTGGTATATAATTTGTGCGGACAAAGTCGCGGGTTAACGCTCGTACTATTATAAAACTGTAACAGGAAGTTTGTCTGTACATTGAAGATATTAACAAAAAAAAAGTTACGATATGGTTTTTAGGTGTCCCTGATTCCATTTCACCAATTTTTGGATTTTTTGTCTGTCTGTTTGTTTGTGTGTTTGTTTGGGTGTTTGTTTGTTTGTTTGTTTGAACGAGTATCACGCAAAAACCACTGAACCGATTTTGATGAAACTTTTTTTGTTTGATAGCTTATGATCTGACTTAAAATCTTGTATATAATTTGTGCGGACGAAGTCGCGGGTTAACGCTCGTATTTAATAAAAATCATTGACTTTAATTAATTAGTATTGAAAATAGGATTTAAGTTCGTTTGTACGTGCTACGGCCGTCCTACCGTACCTACCTTTACTGCTGATGTAGAGCGACTAACTGCCAGTTGCACGTACGTTCATTAGACATAATTCTCCATTAAGTCTCACGTTGTCACTTTTTGTATTGTTGACAAAAAAGTCATTGTGTTGACATAATAAAAGCTAGCAAGAGATTTAATGGAGAATTATCTTTAATAAACGTACGTGCAACTGGCGGTAAGCATATTAAATTAATTTTTAAACAAATTACGGAAAAAATACAAAACAGCAGGAGTGCGATTTTTGAATCTCATACGTCATTCAGATACGCATCTTTCTACTGCTGATTTGACTTTCAAAAATCGCACTCCTGGAGAATGATTTTTGAATGTCAAATCAGCAAGATGCATATGTCCATAGTAATTTTAACATTTTCAAATGCTGAGTTCAACGAATGAGTTTCAAAAATCGTACTCCAGGCACGTAAAACAAACAAAATCTCTAAAGAGATTTCTTCCTGCAGCTCCGGAGATCCGGAACGGAACCCCACAAGTTTCGAGATTAGGTTAATTTCATTAGCAGAGAAAAATAAAAATTATAAGCCATGTGGTTCCGGCATTATATATGACGCTTTGAAGAATCATATTTTTTTCACATAGCCTCTTAGAAATTAAGTCGGTAGTTGTAGCAAAGCTTCTGACCACCCGAAAGGGATTATGGTCGTGATGATGTATGTACATAAATATTAGAAATTCAAAATAAGAATGGTCTATTTTTTGGTACATTTTGTACAGAAATACTGACATGACCTTTTGTGCTTCTGATAACGGTCGTGAATTTATGTATGTATGTAACTTATACAGAAAATTATCCTTTTTGGCAGGAGAGGATACATTTACAGATCATAATAGCATAGCTAACTAAGACCCATGTAATAAACGATATAATTAACCTTATTACGGTTTTGGTAGAGTCTCATTTTCAACAAAATTTTGTCATTTGTGTCCAGCAGTGCAATTTCTTGGTAATTACGTTTTGAAGCAATTTTGAAGCATAAAGCGTAGAACGTAATTTCTACAAAGTTGTATTTGCTAAAAGTAGGTACTGTAAGGAGGTTGTATAGCCATAGCTGGCTGGCTGGTTCTTATTTTAAATTTGGAACGTTGTCGAATCCCGTGGTGGATTTCATTTATTATTATTATGGGACGAGGGGAGTCAAAGATAGGTTCTAGAAGCAATAGTAAAAAATATAAAATTTCAATAAGCAAGGTGGAGGCGTAAACTCAACGGTAGAATAGAACCTATAGAACCTAACTTCGACTCCCTTCGTCCCATAATAATAATAAATGAAATCCACCACGGGATTCGACAACGTTCCAAATTTAAAATAAGAACCAGCCAGCCAGCTATGGCTATACAACCTCCTTACAGTCTCAACCTCCACCACGGGATTCGACAACGTTCCAAATTTAAAATTAGAACCAGCCAGCCAGCTATGGCTATACAACCTCCTTTTACAGTACCTACTTAAATATTATTGGTGACTGGTAAAATATGTGTGATGTGACAAAAATCTGTTTTGCTTATAACAATTTTTTCTCCGTGTATGTATTAAATTAATTAATAATTTAAATTATATAATGAATAACATTATACATATTATATCTATCGTACGAAGCGACTAAGGAAAATTTGTTCAGTTTTATGGTATAAAGCTCTCCCCCTTTAACACTAATAAATAATACCACAAAAAAAAAATACCACCGGAAAGGAATTCTAATACTTTCAAAGAAATTGACGTTGAAACTTTTTACCTTCGACCTCTAAAGAAAATGTTTTTTTTATTTTAATTCTCAGATCGAAGGAAATATCTTTACCTCGCATTTTTATAGCTGTGAAGAAAAGTTCAATGAATAAAAGTTTAGCTAAGGTTAGACTATTCCGAGAATATTCATTTAAATTTATGGTTTCGTATCTTATTTTTCTTTTCACTAGGTATCTGCTTTTAATATTAAAATGTGGAAAAAAATGTATGACAAGCCAAGTGCGAGTTGGACTGGCAGCGATGGTTCGGTACCGTAACATAATGCTACCAGGGCGCGCAAAGTGAATAATCGAAAAAGACCACATTCGGTACCTATGTCATGTTTTTTTTGGTCTTCATTTAAATTTTTTGATTGAAATTTGCACATGATCAATTGTTCTTATACCGTGGCAGAGGGGAAATCCTTCCGCAAGGCTAGTCGTTATAATAAATAGTCACAGATTAATATACATTTAATTATTAAATAATTTTGATCTGTAATCTCTAAATGTAAAATTGGTGGATTGAAAATAATTCGAACTCCATGGAGAAAAACAACTGCATTATTTAAAAAAATCACTTCCCTTCTCTTTCTAACTCATACTGGAAACAGAACCGGCATCATCAAATGTCAAATTCTGACATTGTGAATGTATTTTTTTTCTTAATAGCCAGTTATTTTAAGTCGCTTAAGTTTACCAAGGAGTTTACAGTTCCGACGAGTGATGTCACTCTCGTTGGACCGAAAATTTATTAAAAATTCTTATATCTGTAATCCTTTCATTTAAAAAATCTCTGACAGAAAATATTGTTGTTGAGACAATAACCTCGAAATGGTTTTCAATTCAGCCCTCCAAAAAAAAAACTTGACATACCGAATTGGATAGGTATTTTTTCAATAGCCCGCCAGTGCCGCGACACTCAGAACTCGTAATTGTATGAAATGCCCTAGATTGTATGGGCTCCAAAGATTTAATACCCTAGCCAGGCCTGTCTCACTCCACAGCTCAGGTACGTTTGACAGCCGGCCCCCAGCGAGGGGTCAAAGGCAATAGGTTGCCATTCACCCTACGGTGGTCACCAAAAAGATTAAAATAAGGTACAGCTTGGCCAAAAAGGCCATAATCTATAATTACCGTTTAAACTTCTTGGTCAAATCTCATTAGACTTGCCGCCATTTTGTGAGTAGTCAATGCGAGACTTGAAAACCCTAGCGATGTCACGCTGCCAGTAAGTGAAAGAATGAAAGAGGGAGACTTTGTAAAGGAAGCTCTCATGCCTAATGATTCGGTTCATTTTCGTTTGCACGCGCACCGTTGTGACAGTTCTTAGGTTATTCGCGAGTTGTACGATAGAACGGGCGCGAATAACTTTACACCTTATTGCTGTGAAAAGATAGTCGTTATTTATTTAAATCTGTTTTCGAAGTAATCCTTCTGTACGGGTAGTACTAGTATTTATTCTGTGCCCTAGCTTCATACTATTTTGGATATCGGAGCTAGTTAGGCAGTGCCGACTCTTAAAACGTAGTGATTCCATTCTCTTTGTAGCCCGCGTCAAGCAATGCGACAAGCGTTACCACTGTGACGCGGCGCAATTTTAAGCGCCATTTTCTATTAAGATAACATAATAATATATCATTTTTCTATTGTTACAGGCGTCCAAACTAAACATCGAAAGACAATGTCCAAATAAATTAACTATTTAATTAAAGAAAGAGTAATAAAAATGTGCAATGAAATTATTTTGGTGCCCGTAAGCGATCGCGCAGTTCAGTTTGACAGCTGTCAGTAGAATCCAAGATGGCGGAGAAAGTCAGCTGATCAGAGATCTACCCGCGCAGGGCTCCAAGCAAGCGGCGAATCAAGCGCATCATGGTAAGTGATCTACATTTAAAGTTGACTTCTCGTCCTATAGAACTGATAGGTTCTTGGATCCACTCACATTTTTCGACATTATGTTCCACTTTTTAGTTTGTTTTGGGAGCTAGCAGGAGCACCTCCTCGTGGCGCCCCTCGAAACGACGACGCTGATCAAACTAAAAATGAAAAAAAGAAACGAAATGAAATGAATATGAATACTTACTCGACTTGTTTCTATATGAATTTTTATTTTATTTAACTTTTTTTATTTATTTTTTATTTAGGTCCACAAAATTATGATTGATAGAGTTATTTCTAACAGCAGGTGTTCGGAGAATGGGCGCAAGTGGAGGTAGTGGAGCTCGTGAACGACGGGTCAGGTCTCGCGTTCGGTATCGTCGGGGGAAGATCTTCCGGAGTCGTGGTGAAGAGTGTCCTGCCGGGTGGAGTCGCTGATCGAGTGAGTTTATACCTGATCGCTCGTTTATTTAATTAAATAATGTTACTTGAATGTAGGTAATCATTTTCTTTTGTGTCAGCATGAGCCGTAATTATCGCAATTACTCATGCTGTGGAAAAATGATCCGAACAACAATGTCTGTATCGAAGCTGACTGTCCAGGTTGCTCCAGAAGAACTCAGGTTTTAACTCTCGGGGAGGCTCTTTCCTTGCACCCTCTGTAGGGTAAGTAAGAGCCGAGTTAAAGATCGTTTTGGAAAGATCATCCGGAGTCGTCGTGAAGCGTGTCTAGCAGGGTGGCGTCGTTGATTGAGTGAGTGTCTACCTGATAGATAGTGAATAACCTTAAATCAATGTAGGTAAGAGCAGGGGAAGATCTTCCGGAGTTGTAGTGAGAGCTTTATCCTGCCAATTGGAGCAGGTGGTCGAGTTAGTTTCTACCTTATAACTCAATCTTGTTTAAAGTACCTAAATAATGTTATAAGACCATAATATAAAGATTGGTGTTTGCTTCGGAATCGTTTTGGGAAGATCTTCAAGCCAGGTCCTGCTGGATAGAGTCGTACCAAAGAGTAATATAAGTATATTAGAAAAGAGAACCCACTCGTGGCAACATTATGCATCCACCTTATGTCAAATTGAAGGCTAGCTAGCGCCATCTATGTTTCACCGACCATAATTCAACCTATTCTATACATACATACTTATATCTACTCATACCGATGGATATTATTGTTTTGAATGCTAGTTTTCGTTCAATCCCGCACCGATCGAGTGAAATTCCAGTATCCTTACTATTCCTGTAATCTAAACATTGGTAAGAGAACAACAGAAACTCCAGAACATCACTAAATCGGCACGAAATTGAAAGAAAACTACAAACAACCCACATATTATGCAAGATAGGTAGCCATTTTGTGAATTTGTCAATTTGACATTGATATAGACAATAAAATCTTTTTTTTCATAGTTCTGCGAAATATTTAATAGATGGCAGCACATTCTATGCAAACTGAATCGGAAAAAGCCACCAAAAGGCGAATGTCCTCCGCCTGAGTCGTACGTACAACACAACCTTAGGTTTTTTTTTAGGTAAATAGATAGTTGAATAAATTTCTTTACATGCTTTCGAAATTACCTTTGCTGACGGTTTTTGGAGGGGATGATCAGACTATTTTTTAACTGAAGAACTTTCTGTAATTTTATTGTTTTGTGTGGAACAGGTTTCGATGCTAATCCCACACTTTGACGATTCTCATTCGCTGAGCTCAGCAGTTTTACAATTTAAAAATTACTATGAAGATAAGCATCTTTCTACTACTGATTTGACTTTCAAAAATCGCACTCCTGAAGTATGATTTTAATCTCCATAGTAATTTTGACATTCTCAACTGCTGAGCTCACCGAATGAGATTCAAAAATCGCACTCCTGATCATCCCCTAAAAAGCCCCCAGCATTGTAAGAAGGACAAGTTTAGAAATACAGAGTTGTTTCTGTATTTTTTCTACGCCACAATAATGTTTTCAGGTGTGAAAAAGGTAGTGAAAGACAATCTTAAAAAATACCGTAACACCGACCTATGAAAAATTTCACAATAGACTGTTTTTATTACGACCGTAAAAATTTTAATGACTTGACTTTATGAACTGGTAAATGCTGTTTACATTAGCTTTCTCTGTTACTCTCATTATTTTTTGAGCTTATCATTCTCAGAGGAAAGAAGAAGCTTTGTGTTGTCTCATTCTAGTACAATATTTTAGGCAGTAGTAAAATTATTTTTGTTGTAATATCTTTAGGTAGGTACTATGCTATGTACACACGGCGATACGTCAAGCTATACAAAACCATCATAAGCTGGCCGCGCGTAGGACGAGTAACGTATAACGTCGTGCGACTAGCTTATCACGTTCCGGGGCGGTGAACGAGACACAATAGAACTTTTATTGTTATCACTGCTATAGCCGGTCACTGTCCCGGAACGTGTTATGATGGTTTTGTATAGCTTGATGTGTCGCCGTGTGTACACTATAATAAAACAGTAACATCACTTCTGTCTGTTACAGTTACTGTGTGTAGATTGAAGATATTGAAAAAAGATTAAATTCAAAGTCAAAGTGTTAGGTAAGAAATGGTTTTTAGTTTAGGTGTCCCTGTCCACAAATCACAGATTTTTGAATTTATGTCTGTTTGTTTGTTCGAGCATCACGCAAAAACTACTGGACTTATTTTGATGATACTTTGTTTAATTTAAAGAATGAATGAAATAGGTACACTTTATGTTAGGTTCACCAAAACGCAGATACAGCATTAGAAAACCAAAACGATAATGGTACGAATAAGGTGGTCTTATCGCTAAAAAGGGATTTCTTCCAGACTAGGCCAATGACATTCTATACAAGGGATTAGGCTTAAAAACTATGTTAGGTACCTTAGAAAACGTATATGTCTAGAAAGAGCCTCATACTTCTACCGTATAAAACAAAAGGGACCAACTTTGTTAGGTTGGTGTGCGTGAGGCGCCATACCAATTATGTCTGTGTGCGTGTATATGGATAGGGTTTAGAGGCCAATACTGGTTACAATTTTTTTCTACGTTTTTGTAGCTTCGACTGTCAATCGTGACATTATAACTTATCCAGGTTAGGTACCTATATTATTTTATCTAGCTATACGATTACGATGTATATTTTGTTTTGGTGTACAATAAAGTATAATTGAATTGAATTGTTGACGGGAATTGGTACGGACGAAGTCGCGGGCTAAATCTAGTGTTTACATTATTTTATTTAAATACCTATACAATAATGTACCTGCCTCACATAACCCACTTTTCCCGAAGAAGAAAGCAAAGTAACAGAGACAGAAGCATGTCTCGATTTTTGTCGTTCTCTCGGGGTTGACATGCTAGGCCCTCTGCTTAACCTCTCGCCTGGTTTGAAGATTGGCTTCAAATATTTTTTACCTCCATTAAATTTAATCTCATCAAAATTTTATGTACTTAATTGTTTTAACAAAAAGTTGAAATAGGAGTTTCATTAATTAACAAAAGGTAAAGGTATCTCTAACAAAGTTTTCTTTAATGTTCTTATCGAATTTCAAACTGAATTGACGTCTGATGTTTTAACGAGGTTCCAGGAGAAAGATAATTCCTTGGATAATTTACTTTGTAGTATGGAATGTTGTTTAAATCATTTTACGGGAGAAGATCGATGGTGCGCAAGTGAGAAACCATACATACATTGTTCCTACACAGAATGTAACAAAACACCCCAGTGATACTTAAAGGGGTTCTTCAGACCATCAAACTGAACAACTTTTACTATAGAGCAATCTTCAAAATCGCGAGAAAAAAAGAAATATGCTGATGCTCGTGTATTTTTTAAACCTTTAAATCTAAGTGAATGTGTCGTTGGTGTACCTAATAAACTATTTTTTTTTTTTTTTTTTTTTTATCGGGCATAGGCCCACCACACATTCCCACCGCTGTAACTCCTGTAAGCCAGGATCAACAGCGGCGACCATTCACAACACTGGACAATGAAGTCCAGCGAGCCCGGGGGATGACTCTAATCTGTCTTGGAACCCGCAATGAATTAATCAAAGAAGATAGGAGGAGTAGGAAAACGAAATATCCGACTTCCCTCCATTGCAAACGGGAGACAGCAATAAGAAGGAAAAAACATGGCTATTAGAGAGCCAATTCAAGAGATCATTTATGGCAGTGTTGAAGACACGACCGCAAAAGCACCAAAAATACAAAATAAAACAATAGGAACCTAACATTGTACTGAAACTATGACCTATTTTGCTTCCAGTAATAAGCATGGCAAAAACATCTGAACGTACGGAAGTTATCCCTAGTCGCAACAAGATCCATGTAGTAAGGGACACCAGAAAACTATTTTATTGAGTCAAGCATGGTCTGGCGCTTGGCGTACCAGAACTCACACTCCCAAAGAATATGATGAGCGGTCTGTTCGAACTCGTTACTGTCAACAGAACATTCACATAAAGGTGACGCAACCAATTTAAAAAAAAAAATACCTAATAAACTATTAAACTATCATTATTATTTTGGGGGGTTTTGGGCCTTGACAGGCTTGCTGAGCCTGCGCCACGTAGACCATCGCTGGTCCTTTGTGAACGCCCTTTTTAAAGTTCCTTACCAATCCCCACTGCGGCCAGAAAACGCAGTAGATTCTTGATCGGGATAGTTTGTATCTCATCTGGTGTCAGTACCTGCCTACCTAGATGAGTACTACGTTTGTACATCAGGGGGCCACAGTCACATAGGAGGTGCAGAGGAGTTTTCATCTCCTCCTTGCAGCATCTGCAGCCGGTCGTGTCACTTAAATTCAGGCTGTGCATGTGCTTATTTAATTTGCAGTGGCCTGTGATTGACCTTGCTATTGTACAAATTTGAACCTTGCTGAGGGCAAGGAGACTGTTCGCAAGTTTGCGATTGTAGCCTTTGATAAGTGCTTTGGAGTGGCCCATGCCTGGGGTGTTGCACCAAAGCTTTATTGCCTTTCCAAAGCTGACTCTATTCAAAGAATCGCGCGTTAGACGATTAGGTATTCCAAGAAAGGGTTCGGGGCCTATGAAGTGGTTTTCGGTACCCCTTCTGGCCAACTCGTTCGCTAACTATTAAACTATAATTATGTTCCAAACAAAACTGCGCACCTACTCGAGCCAAATGTATGGACAGCAGTGTTTTGGTTCGCGATTTCGATGTTGTTCCCACACAGAAAGTTGTTCAGTTCGATGGTCCGATCAGCCCCTCAAAAAACTGTCGGCATATTAAGAAGCACCCTACCTGTATATAAGGTCTAACAAAATTAGGTGAAACTATTTTAAGGAGGTGATCAGACCATCAAACTGAACAACTTTCTATAAGGAACTAATATCGAAATCGCAAAAAAAAATTTGCTGTTTCATACAAACCTACTCGACCGAAATGTATGGGACAGCTGATTTTTTTTTTCGCGATTTGTATATCGGTCCCATAGAGAAAGTTGTTCAGTTTGATGGTCTAAGCATCCCTTTAAAATAGTTTCAGCTAATTTTGTTAGACCTTATATACTTACCTACGTCCAGAGGCGTGTAAGAAGGAGACGCTACCCAGAAACAAATCACGCAATACAGGGTTTTAGGGTAGATAATTGCATTACTTTAATGGGTGATTGTACTTAGTCGTGATACTGAGCAACTTTACCTAAGAAACCTATACAGGGTGTTACAAAAATACAAATAAACATTTAAGGGGGTGGTTAAGACCATCAAACTGAACAACTTTCACTATGGGACCAATATCGAAATCGCGAAAAAAAATCAGATGTTCCATCAACATCATATCAGCCGATAGACGTCAGCTGCTGGACGTTGGCCTCCCCCAAAATGAGGAGATTTGCCATAATCGCTATGATGCGATGCGTTTGCGATGTTCCATACTAAACTACAGATGTAGAGCTAAATGTATGGGACAAAACATTTTTTTTTCGCGATTTCGATGTTGGTCTCATAGTGAAAGTTGTTCAGTTTCGGTTTCGGTTTGAGCTCCCCTAGATCCGTGGCTGGCCGTTGTCTAATATTACGTACTGGTGTATTTTGTTGGTTTTGTTACACCATTACCATTAGCCCAGTCATGTTACGGTTTGAACCAGGACCAATTAGTAATTTATATTTTTTTCAGTATATTATTTAAGAGCCAATTTGAGCTTAGAAATGTAGCAAAATTAAAAAAAATACCATCAGCATCAGTTCCAAATTTAAAATTTTGCTATTATCTCGTTATAAAAAACCTGACGGTAATTTTTTTGCATATTATTAAGGCATAACCATTATACATACTTCAAACATGGTGTAAATATTTTTGTATACTTAAAAGGTTTTGAAAAATTTATTCGTATTTTCTAAAAAAAACCTCAGTTTTTAAATGTTCATGCCTATTTTATTACTCCAAAATAATGTATATTGTTAAATCTAATTCAAATGAGTGCATTGGTATTAGTATTATTAATTTAAAAGCCTTCTGGGACTCATAATTTTGATTTCTATTTTGCGTACCGTTTTTTTTTTAAATACGGTTTCATCACTAAATGGCGCCGGTTACAGATTAAAAGTCCAATTAAAAATTACTTCCCACCTCTCCTAACAAAAGTCCGTAAAATGACTGGGCTATATTTAGAAAAACCTAAATTCTTCAACATGTCCAAACAACAGACTAAATAAAAGCAATAAATAAAAAGGACACATTAAGATGAAGGACGCGAAAAGATTGTTTTTCCACACATAAATATCGGATAATGTCGAAGTCAGGGATCGTAAACGTTGTGTAAGGATTACTGTATTTATGGGAGGGTGTTTCAGGGGTATTGAATCAGGTTCAAATAGAAATAGCTGATAAATTATTGGTTAGCCACAACTGAATACATTTCATTTCAGAACATAATGTTTTTATGATATCGCTTCAACTTTTACCAACGGTAATGCTCCGTGGTGGGTAGGGTAACACCGAATAGAAGACTCATTCTTAAATGCTGAGGTTTTTTTGATTGGACTTTTACACCAACATCGAAATCGCGTAAGTGTGATCACACACGATGAAGCATTGACAGAGCGGCAGACGCCAGTCCGTCATTTGTGCAGCAAGAAGTTGTATGAAACCGCACGTAGAAGCACACACGGTGCGTCAATCCGTTAACGTGTGTATTTCTACGTGCGGTTTCATACAACTCCTTGCTTCACAAATAACGGACTGACGACGTCTGCCGCTCCGTCATGCGTCATCGTGTGGGATCCCACTTAAATAAAATCCACTGTTCACATACAAAACTGCATAGGTTGAAATTACTTCCTTTAGGTCCGCCACACGCAGACGGAATTGCGATCCGGAATCCTGATTCAGGATTCAGTGTTTTCAACTATGGTTACAAAAATACTAGAGTGCTGTTTAAAAAATGCCTAAATCAAAATGTATAAAACGCCAAATGAATGACAACAATTGCATTTTTAGGTATCTATTACATCAAATCAAACAATTTCCATATATGATAATTACTATCATGTGATGAGGTCATAACGTTACGAATGTTACGATGATGGTTTGTAAATTGTATTCCAATATTAATGCAACTATATCAAAAGACTATCGATAGTTTTAACATTAGACATAATCTGCATACAAAATGGCATGAACCATTATCAATTTATCACACAAGCGGTTTTTGAGCGTAGGCGATTTCGCAACTATGCCGCAACGACGTCGCAACTGCACCGTCACGATACGGTATCGTTCCATCAACGCCTACGCTTAAAAATCACTTTAAAATATGCCACCTAAGACATAAAAAAATCACTAGATCTAGCGAAAAAGTCTGAAAGCGGCAACACTCCAAACGGAATCTAATTCCGAATCAGGTTTATTCCGGATGTATGTGGCGGACCTTAATTCGCTTTTTCGTCATGTTCATGTTTCTTCAAGTTTTTGTTTCGTCAAGATCGTGTTACGACAAGTCCCTTTTTCGTCAAGGCCAATCACAATCAAGTACCAGTGTGTTTTACGAGAGTAATTGTATTAGTGGCCTTCTAAAAATTTCCTCCTCGACCCCAATAGATGGGAAAGCAATTTTTTTCGAGATTTGAATGTAGGCTCCGTTGTGAAAGTTGATTAGTTGGATGGTCTGATCATACCCATACAGCTTATTAAGAAAAACCCTATTTACTTATACTACACGAGCGTTAACCCGCGACTTCGTCCGCACAAATTATATACCAGATTTTAATTCAGATCATAAGCTATCAAACAAAAAAAGTTTTATCAAAATCGGTTCAGTAGTTTTTGCGTGATACTCGTTCAAACAAACAAACAAACACACAAACAAACAGACAGACAAAAAATCCAAAAATTGGTGAAATGGAATCAGGGACACCTAAAAATCATATCGAAACTTTTTTTTTGTTAATATCTTCAATGTACAGACAAACTTCCTGTTACAGTTTTATAATAGTACTAGCTTTTGCCCGCGACTTCGTCTGCGTGGACATGTAATTTTGTCTTATGTCTTGTCTAAGGTCATGAAGGTCATGGTCCGAACCAAGTCTAGGAATCCTGGCATGTAACATTAGAATGGCGATTAAGGAATGGGCTAATAAAAGTCACAGGCTAGAATGCTCTGGCCTCTCGGGTCTGCAACACTGCAGGAAATTCATCAGCAATCTTCTTATTATCATGTGGGCAAAGCCCTGGTGTCAGAGTATAACAGCAATATAATACCACGAATCCCACAGTTCATACTGAACAACAGCAGGAGCAAAGCTCGTGCCATCGTTGGAGCCCTCACCGGGCACTACGCAACAGGCACGATAAAGCTCACTCTAATTCCCGGTTGCCGAGCGTGTGGAGAGGAAGAGGAAACCATGGAACATTTGTACTGTGTGACTGCGATGTCTTGGTGGGTAAACGTATGTGATTCCTGAGAGATGGTTATTCATTACATGTTTCTTACCCTGAACGCTATTGCCTCCCTCATTTTCCAAGTTTTTCAAGGATGAAGAAAATAATATGTAGGGGTCAATACAAAAGATACCATTGGGTCGAAGTGTTGCTGGCTTGCCATTTCCCATAATAAGATAAGAAAGTCATGAACTTAAGCTAAATCAAAATCAGAAAGTACCCCAAGTAATTCTGTAGGTATCAGATTTAAAAGTCATTCACTGGATCCATCACTTTAATTTTTCTACTGTTCGTCGTTTATTAGTTTTTCATTTATGTCGAGCAGCATAATAATCATCTTACGACCCACTGCGGGTCACAGACCTCCACTCACGTATAAACGTTAGAGGATACTCTACCACGCGGGCTAGTGTAAAATGGTGAAGGCAAGAGCTAAAATAATAATATTCTAGCAAGCTAATGGTCAATTTGCTAAAAAAGATTTTCAATTATGTAAGTAGCTACATTACCGACCTGTGGTGTTATAGTATAAGAAGGACCTTTTAGATACGTAGGTACCTTTTTATACGTTGTGGTAGAATGATGTTCTATAGTTAAGTTGCACAAACCCTCAAAAAATCATAATTGAGACCGAAAATCAAACAAAACAAAAATTTGGCAAGACTTACTGCAACAAAATTCATCCTTTCTGTAAAATAAGGTTATCATCCGTAGCATTGGCTCAGATTGGACTCAAACAATCAATATACTTACAACGATGTATTACAACGATAATATAAGGTCTAACAAAATTAGCTGAAACTATTTTAAGGGTATGCTCAGACCATCAAACTGAACAACTTTCTCTATGGGACTAATATGGAAATCGCGAAAAAAAAATTGATGTTCAATACAAAACTGCAAACACAAATGTATGGGGCAGAAGATTTTTTTTCGAGATTTCGATATTGGTCCCGTAGAGAAAGTTGTTCAGTTTAATGGTATGAGCATACCCTTAAAACAGTTTCACCTAATTTTTTTAGACCTTATATAATCAACTAAATTTGTAAGCTCCAGCTATAGCTAAGTTTTTGAATTAATAATTGTAGCATACTTGCTTTAAAAAAACTCCCAACGCCATCTATTAAGATGAAAACAATACTACGATTAAATTACTACGATAAAATTTTTGAAAACTTGATTTTTGATAGTTGACGACCCGGTTGGTGTAATGGTTACCTCGCCGGACTGCCAAACCAGGGTCCTGGGTTCGAAACCCGGTTCGGTCATGGATGTTATAAATGTTTGTGCCGTTGTTGTATGGTTTCTATAATAAAAAGCCTATAGTGCTTGCTTGGAATCATAACAATGTTCCTGTAAGCGTTATTTATTTATTTAATTATTTTTCGAATTCAGCCGGTAAGTAACTATACAATCAAATCTGTAAGACCGAATATCTGAGATGTCTTGAGCATGAATTAAGTATGGTACTTGCTTCAATAAAACACCCAACGCCATCTATTAAGATGAAAACAATACTACGATAAAATTATGAACACTAACTTTAGAAAAGGTTAAAAGAAAGAGGATTTTTAGTATTTGCCGACCCGGTTGGTGTAATGGTTACCACGCCGGACTGCCAAACCAGAGTCCTGGGTTCGAGTCCCGGTTCCGTCTTGGATGTTATATGTTTATGCCGTTGTTGTATGGTTTCCACAATAAAAAGCCTTTATTGCTTGTTTGGGATAATTAAAATAATGTTTGTGCCTGTGAGCGTTATTTATTTATTTGTTTAATTATTTTTCTCGCGTTCTCCGCTGGAGAATACGCGTGCCCGGTGTGGGGCCGATCTGCCCACGCCAAGCTGGTGGATACCGGCACTAAACGAAACGTGTCGGATTATAACTGGTTGCTTGAAACCGACTCCGGTACAGTTGCTTTACCCACTGGCTGGCATAGCGCCCCCAGATGTAAGTAGGGCTGTGGCAGGTTCCTCAGAGAGAGCCCAAATGGTGGACGACACACGAAATCCCATGCATGGCTTTATTCCTGCGCCGCAAAGGCTGCCAAGCCGACGCAGCTTTATGAAGTGTGTCGACCCCCTGAATACTGGCCCAGCGCAAGCAAGGTGTACTCTATGGCGACAAAAAGTGTCCCTCCCAACTCCATTTGTGTCGCCGTCTGAGAGCCGTTTGTGTCCCGCCTAGACATGACTTGCCTTGAGCGACCTGGAAGTCTTTAAACCGACTTCGAACCCAGGTCGGTCGCAGTAAGGACAAGATGGTCAGGTGGGGATACTCGGATGCGCAAAATGTGACTTGCTTGTGTGGAACTCCACAAACGATGGCCCATCTCACATCGTGCCCTGCGTGCCCTTACATCTGCACGCAGGAGGAGCTCATGACCGCTAGCGACGGTGCAGTATCGATTGCCCGATTCTGGCAAGCTACTATTTAGCGACTTCAGAATTTGAAGTCGACACGATAACGTTTATGCGTGATTGCGCCACAAACATACAACATTACAACCTTACAAACATCGTCACAAACGTTCACGTTTATAATATTAGTGAGATTATTAGTTCTTCTTCGTGATGACATTTTTCATTACTGAAAACAATCAAGTGTACTGGCAGATACAAAATTATTTTTTAAGTATTTTTATCACTGAACGGAACGCGTCGGGGTGCATTATATATATTATATTACTTTATTTTTTATTTATTTAACTTAATATGCTGACACTTTTTTAAGAGGATGATCAGACCATCAAACAGCTTTTTCTATGGGACTAACATCGAAATCGCGAAAAAAAATCTTCTGCCCCATACATTTTTGTAGAGTAAGATTGCAGTTTTGTATGGAACAGTTGATTTTTTTTCGTGATTTCGACTTTGGTCCCATACAGAAAGTTGTTCAGTATGATGGTCTGATCATCCCCTTAAAAAACTGTCTGCATATAAGAAGGACCATATACATCTTGCAATTCGGTCAGATGCGCGCGAAATCGGTGCCGGCCGCATTTTACTGCAACGTCACCGTTTGACGTTTGACAGCAGGGGTCTACCCGGACGAATACTATATACAATGTTCTTTGTTCTTGACCCGGACATTCAAACGTCGCAAATGCATGAAAGTTATCGTTCCAATGTCAACTTTATTACAATGAAGTTCGGACCGGAACCGAAACGGTCGCGTTATATCGAAAATCTAAAGTCCGGGTACATGGCCTGGTCAGCACTCGCTGTCAATTTGCGTGCATTTGAAACAACGGCAACACGTATGCGCCTGGATTCTAGCGAATAATTTCGTCCGGAAGAACGCAGTCGGCTATTGCCGAATGTTACATTAATTTATGTAAAGCTCATATCAAGCGACAGTCCGTAGGGCTGTGGCAGGTTCCTCAGAGAGAGCCCAAATGGTGGACGACATACGACACGGACGGACCGCAGCACGGACTACAAACTTTGAGTCAAGATAACTTTAGAACTAAACATTTAAAAGGAAATCACAGATATTGGCTTCTAGATTGTTTTAAAACCATTAATTTTTTACTTTAATTACTAAATGTTCAAACTAAGCTTCGTTTTGTATGGACCCCGTAGAAAAATAAATTATCCTCTTAATCGAATCGGGCGCAAAATGCACGGCGGCACATCGCATCGGCGGCATAAAAAACCGATCCTTATTAATTTGTTAGAGTTCGTTCGTTTGTATTTTAGTAATAATTTACGGTATTTCAAAATAGTTTCTTACCTGTCTTATAATTGCTTTAAAATATTAACTATTATCCAGTCTTGCTTAAAATGTGTATTACATCACACTGTGTGATTACACCGTAAATAAAAACATTCCGAATTAAAAATCGAGTTTTAGACATCTTTCGGCTGCTGATTTGAAATCATGATTATATATTCTCTTTGTTTGAAATTGGCGTGCAGTTTTTTTAAAAATAATTACTCCTGCTTTGGTTGCACTGTATTTTTTTTTTTTATTTATTTATTTGATTCACTTACAGTTATTACACTCATACAATCATTGTGATACTTAACTACGTCTTAAGCTAAATGCATAACCACTTAAAAGTGAACACAACATGCGTAATTTACAGTCACAAAAGGAAAAAAACAGAACGTTTCACCCAATGAAAGAGAAACATTGACCTCAGATGACAAATAACTTAGGTACTGTTTATTATTATATTTTAGAAAATTAAAAAGTAAAATACACGAAATGAGAAAGTGACAAATAACAATTGCAGTGATAACGTGGTGGAGACAATACAATGAGCAAACTCCCTTCCGTTATCCTTCTCCTATTTCCCCCTTTCTTCCTTCAAACTATGTTCCTTCTGAACCTAGCGAGAGAGTCAGAGTAGATGTCTGCCGACTTATCGCAATTATTATTATACAGTCTACAAAGACGTGCCACGACAGAAACAAAGCCTAAGACTGTTCTTCGGAATGGCGGTGCAAGTGGTGTTGATACGAGGTATCTCGGGTATCTGGCAGGAACCCTAAGATTAAATCTGCGTAATAACTGAGGACAATCCAAAAGGCCTCTTAGAACCTTACATAAAAAGATCAAGTCTAGCATGTCTCTCCTTTTCGCTAATGACATCAATTGGAAATGAGCCAATCTTCGATCGTATCGTCTGTAATTCTACAAAATGTCAAGAAATTTGTAGTTCGAATCTTTTTTTCTTGTGGCCAGTACTAAGGTTTTTTTTGTTATGCAAAGGTTTTCTCCATGGAGTTTGAAAGATTTTATCGCCAAAAATAAGAACAATGTTACACTAACAACCGGTGCAGTCATCAGCACTGGACAATGATAAAATTTATAATTATTGGTATTTATTTTGTAATTTGTTGTTATTTTCGCTATTTATAAATCAAACAGTCTTCAGAATCAGCTTACTTTATTACAAGTCTTTTAATTTTAATTAGTGTTACTTACTTGAAATTGAAATGGCACCGTACATTGGTTGCACTTGCGGTTATATGTTTATATCTCCGGCTCCCGTCAATGTAGCGAGATAAATTATATACCAGATTTTAAGTCAGATCATAAGCAATCAAACAAAAAAAGTTTCATCAAAATCGGTTCAGTAGTTTTTGCGTGATACTCGTTCAAACAAACAAACAAACAAACAAATAAACAAACAAACAAACACACAAACAAACAGACAGACAAAAAATCCAAAAATTGGTGAAATGGAATCAGGGACACCTAAAAACCATATCGTAACTTTTTTTTTGTTAATATCTTCAATGTACAGACAAACTTCCCGCTACAGTTTTATAATAGTTTAGATTAGATAGATACATACAGAACGTCCGTTCCGTTCTTAGGAACACTCCTAGGGGATATTTTAGGTTCTTAATAGGTTGCAGGGATTTTTCAAAAATCATTCTCTAAAAGGGTTGAAATGGGACATAAACTTTTGAATGAAAAATCGTATTCCATGTTTAATATCTGATATTCACGAGGACGTAGTTGCGGTTAAATGCGAGTATGTAATATGGAAATGGTTTCTTGTTTACTTATAAACGAGGCGTGTCAGACGCGCGGACATTAATTTTAATGGTATTAAGTCATCAATTGATACAAACAATGTGCCACACGCACATGTGTCATTAATTTTCCATCAATTTTTTTAAGATATGGGATCTAGTTGGTTATTTATACCTACAGTTATAATTATACCGTTTAACTTGACCTTTTTGTTTGAAAACATGAAATTTCGATTGTTCTACTTTTCGAAGCCGTGGTGGTCCAGTGGCGAGTAACGTTGCCTGCCGTGCAGGAGGCGATGGTTCGTTCCCCGTCCAGGCCGACTCGTACCAATGAGTTTTTCGGAATTTATGTACGATTTGTAACACCACTGGCTTTTCCGGTGAAGGAAAACATTGTGAGATATTCTTCTTATCGTGTGGGCAGAGCCCTGGTGTCAGAGTTTTCTCAGACCGCCTTACGGCCTTTGACGTGGTTTTTATGTAACGACTACTACCACCAGAGATAGTAGCCGGGACCAACGGCTTAACGTGCCATCCGAAGCACGTAATCATTTCTCTTTTCATACAATCAGGTGATTCAGCCTGCAATGTCCTGACCATCTAGGGAAAAACGCACAAACTGACATATCAATGGTGTCCCCCGTGGGAATCGAACCCACGACCTCCGTGTCTAGAGCCAATGCTCTTAACCATTAGACCACGGAGGCGGTTTATTTTCACTAACCACAACTGACACAATCTCTTCATTTCTGATTCGATCTCGCACGGAAACTCCGAGCATAGCACTCTCCATTTCCCTTTGGGTGACTTGTAGCCTTTGCCTTGATCTAATCATATGTATATTTCCTCCCAGGATGGACGCCTACGCAGCGGGGATATGCTGCTGCGCATCGGCGCGGTATCAGTGGTGGGGATGTGCGCACGGCAGGCGGCAGCGGTGCTGCGGCAGTGCGGCGCTTGCGTGCGGCTGCTGGTCGCTAGACCTGCGCCCGCGCCTCAGGCCCCGGGGTACACGAGGGAGCCTAGCGTTCAGGTCAGTTATAGACTAATCTTATAGTATAGCGTAGCGTGGTGGGTAGGCCACAGGCCCCACAAGGTGGACCGACTACCTGGTGAAGGCGGCGGGAACGCTTTGGATGAGGGCAGCGCAGGACCGGTTGTCATGGAGCGATCCTTGAGGAAGGCCTATGTCCAGCAGTAGACTTCCATCGGCTGAGATAATGATGAATACAGGGTGTAAAATAAAATATTCATATTCTTTATTTTTTTAATTCATACTTTTTTCTTTATTCTTTTTTTCATTCTTTGTTCTTTCTTTCTTTATTTTTTTCGGAGATAAAAACCGCGCTTGCCGCGACATGTAGAATGAGAAACAGCGCAGCAGTGGACGTCTATCGGCTAAGATGATGATGATAATATGGTATGCAAATTAAACAAATGTTACACGGGCAAGAACAAATAAATGGTAGGTAGCAAGTAAATTGTTATTCTTCCCGGATTTCCGTTACAAACCGGAAACGGAAAGATATAACGTTTTAATAATTGTCGCACATTTTGCACTGGGAATTTATGGAACGTAATTTTGAACAACCTCGTTAAAACAAGTCCTGCGTTTTACAGTCGAATGTGTCGTATTGTCGAGTTTCATCTGACCGTTTCGAGTTTCGGTTATTGTAATTATTTTCGAACATAGATAGGTAGTAAACCCAATTTAGTCACGTGCGTGAACCGTGTAACTTCGGGGGTGAAATAGATATACATGCAGAGTTAAATTGAAAATTTGTGACAAAGTTTTGGGGGTTGTTCTACTACTAGACTACCTATACTACTATAGTTAGCTACTTTAGGTACGTAATGTTTAATAAAACCAGACCAAATGAAATGAGACTTTGTTTGATAAGTTTAAAAAAATATACATATATCACATGGCATAGCTTTCTGACTTCATTTTTGACTCTACCACCGCGTTGGAAGGTGCAAAGAGAATGGAATCACTACGTTTTGGAAGGTGTTCCGTTGTAGTGTAGTAAACTAAATTTCGGGGTGGCACTTACATACACTCTAGCGACGGGGTGGTCATCAAGGGGCTGTTTAGGACACTGAGTTTACATACTATACGGAACCAAAGGCACATATATAAGGTCTAACAAAATTAGGTGAAACTATTTTAAGGGGATGATCAGACCATCAAACTGAACATCTTTCTCTATGGGACCAATATCGAAATCGCGAAAAAAAAATCTGCTGTCCCATACATTTAGATCGAGTAGGTTTGTATGGAACAGCTGACTTTTTTTTGCGATTTCGATATTGGTCCCATAGAGAAAGTTGTTCAGTTTGATGGTCTGATCATCCCCTTAAAATAGTTTCACCTAATTTTGTTAGACCTTATATAGGGTGAAATTGATATCATTAGCATCCTTTTAAACTAAGAGTCTACCCATCAAACTGAACAACTTTTACTATGGGAGCAAACCGATCGGAGCAAATAAAAAATCTGCTGTTTCACACTAAACTGCAATGTAGACGCGCGAGTTAGCCATTCAAATGTATGTAACAGCTGATTTTATTTTTGCTCCCATAGTAAAAGTTGTTTAGTTCGATGGGTAGACTCTTAGTTTAAAAGGATGCTAATGATATCAATTTCACCCTGTAGATTAATTTGATATCGTAGAAAGTTATCTCCCAATGCTCTGTTAGTTCACAATTTTATTCCTTTCAAATATAAATCTGAAATGAAATCTATTCTGCTTTGCCCTTTGAAGTATCCTGAGAATCCTGACGCCATTTTGCGTTCGTATTATAATGACATCCGTAGGCTAAATATAGAACTTCCACCTTTGTGAGATGACAATTTTGCGGATAGTATGTTATAGTTATAGTATAGCACAGAGTCCTATAATTACAACATTAAAGTCAATGTTACAGTAGGAAATAAGAATAATAGGTACACAATTAAATTAAATTAAATTAAAAATTATTTATTTCAGATTATTCATCCATATTGTGTTAGTAGCAATTGTCTTATAACTATGTTAGTTCACAAATAACAAGTAGTTAACGGCAAGAAGTTAAAGTAGTTGATTTAATCCATAATAATATGACATTTAAGTAAATCATATTCACGGTTTGTTGTTTGTATTTTGACTTTATTATCACTCTTGACATTATTTAATTTTTAATGCGTAATCCCTGGCGTAACAAAAAAAAATGTGTCACTAACATAGTTTTAAGTCATTGTTACTAACACCACTATATCAATGATCTTAAATAAAATAAATGAATTGAATTTAAAATTGTAACCATGCTAAATATTTCAATAAGCGTGTCCGATCTATTTAATCAAATCAATTTTTATTGTCTTCTTTTGTTAAAAATTGTACTAAAACATGTAAAAATTTGCAATACTATATAACTTATAATACTATGTTACATCTGTGTTTCCATATGCACTTGACCTATGTTTCACAAATAATTATATTATGAATTATGAATAAAAAACGGAAGATTGAATAATACTGGGTCTTTGTTCGATGAGGACACAATCGAGACACGGACCTAAATCGTAATTCGTGGTTTTTCATTCGTAGGGTTTTTCGAGGTTTTCGAGATAATGGGAAGTGTATAAAGCTTGTAAATGTAGACAGTTTCAAAAAAGTTACGATTTTCGAAAAATCCGTTCTTAATGCACCCCTCATCCTCTATAGAGTGTATATTCCAAATTGCAGGTTTCTATCTTCAGCGGTTTAGGTTGTGCCTTTTCTGTCAGTCAGGGAACTAATAATCTTCCACCTCTTCAACCTCTGCAACTTGTCTTCCAACATAGGCCTCTTGCAGAGACTTTAACACCCGCCTATCTATCACTTCTCGCATCCATTATCCTGCTGCTATCCGCCTAATATCATCATCCCACCTGTAACATGGTCTCCCTTCTTTTCATATTTTCCCATCATCCATCTTATTTAAAACCTGCGCTCCTCTCGGTGAAGTATTCGCCAATTCAGTCTCTTTTCTGCCAGTTTCATGAGTTCCTGATAAGATACGACATCAACCTTTACTTCCCAGGTCTGCACATAAACCAGGGTAAAACAAAATGTCATTTAAAAACCTTGCTTCGTTGAAGTGGCTCATTATTCTAGAGTAAAGTAGAATCTCTGGCGATGGTAGAAGGTCCCCGCGTCTCGAGAAGATATCCTTTCGATAAACCGATCCTAAGTACTCTCATGATTTCGTGACCGTTTGGTTACTACAGGGTGTTTGGTGAAAAGGTGAATGAATGAATTTGATGAATAAAAATTTGAATGATAGTATGAATGAATACGAATGAATGCATAAATGACATCATCGCTACATCTAATCTCACTAATATTATAAATGCGAAATTGTGTATGTTTCTGGCTCAATCACGCATAAACAGCTGAATAGATTGGGATGAAATTTAGAGATACAGGGTGAAATTTAGAACATTAGCACCTTTTTTAACTAAGAGTCTACCTAACAAACTGAACCACTTTTACTATGGGTGTAAACCGATCGGAGCAGAAAAATATAACTTTCCATAGGTTTAGTTGTTCCATACTAAACTGCAATGCCTCCTCGACTCAAACGTATGCAACAGCAGATTGTTTTTGTTGCTCCGATCAGTTTGCTCATGTAGTATAAGTTGTTCAGTTTAATGAGTAGACTCGTAAAATATAATATATCCAGCTAATATTATTGTTCTGAGCCAGTGGAACAATTTATTTGTTCCTATCCTATTTTCGCTACTGATTGCCTAGAGTATTGTCGATACACTCTGCTTCAAACACAGTTCCAGGAACTTACGAGCTAAGTACTTATTTAACTTGTCAAGAGTATCAGAACTCCACCAAAGCTAAAGTTGGAAACTTTCTCCTGGAATATTGTCACTTTCGAAACATCCTGTAGGTAAGGATCTATTTTAGGGAACGGCGTCATCGAATCTGAAGGGCAATGAGTGAACTTTGATATTTCGGATGGGATTGAGGTCAAATTGTATACATAGGGTCCTTATTAATATGCAGACGGTTTTTTAAAGGGATGATCAGATCATCAAACTGAACAACTTTCTGTACGGGACCAATATCGACATCGTGGCAATAAAATCAGCACTCCCATACATTTTGGGCTGAGTACGACTGCAATTTTATATGGAACAGCAAAACTTTTTTCGCAATTTCGTCTTTGGTCCCATTGAGAAAATCGTTCGGTTAGATGGTCTGCTCATCCCTTTAAAGAGCCGTCAGCATTAACAAAGACCCTTTATAAATTATATTTATAGGTGCGCACCTGCGCACCTGTAAGGTGCGCAGTTCTGGAATAAGATGATGTTGATGATAATAAGGATTAGAGGTTGTTCTATTTGGACTACTAAAAATATCTTAAGAAATGTTGCTTTTCCTTCTCCTTTGATTAAGTTCATTGCAAGTTGCGAGTTCCAAGATAGATTAAAGTAATCTTTGTATCTCTGGACTTATTTTTCTAGTGTTGTGAGTGTTCACTGCAGTTCTTTCTTTCACTGCTGTTGGTCTTCGTTTACAGTTGTGTAATGGGCCTGAACAAGAAATCATAGGAATACTCATGTTTTTGGTATTGGGGTCTTCTTTAAGGTACAGCTACACAGTTATAATAACGCTACGGTACATGAGATGATAGTTTTTGCTGCGGGATCCATACAGACAAAGTTTGGTTTTATTTTCAATGCTTAACCAATTAAACCAGTTGACGTAAACAATTAAACAGTAAATTGACGACCCGGTTGGTGTAATGGTTACCACGCCGGACTGCCAAACCAGGGTCCTGGGTTCGAATCCCGGTTTGGTCATGGCTGTTTATATGTTTGTGCCGTTGTTGTATGGTTTCCATAATAAACAGCCTATAGTGCTTGCATTGGGATCATTAGAATGTATGTACCTGTGAGCGTTAATTATTTAAAATTAAACTCAATAACATTTTTTTTAAAACTAATATCTATGCTGAACTATCTATCTACTCTTAGCGTCAAGTAGAGCGTCAACGAGAAACATATGTGACACTAACATTGACTGTTTGTATAAATTAAAACTTTTTGTTGTTTAAAAGGTTTTATTTCTATGCGTGTATGTTGTCAGATTTTCATTAAAATTAAAAGATTTCTATACAAATCTTAAATTAATCCTAGCATTGAAACTGTTTTACCTTGTATCGAGTGCATAGTGAATATAAAATGTATGAAAGTACATGACCCACTTCTTACATTTACGAGCACCGTTAATTGGACGGTCGCGAAGTTTTCTTACTTCATCTTCACACCCCCTCCCCCACAGCGCAGTTAAAAGTAGTTGCCGAGTAATTAACGCACGGACGTGTGTTTCTACAAGTGATGTAGTTTTCTTTGCACTTTTAATTCGTTACTGGTTTCTTTTCCATTTCTCGTCTTTCAAATTTTTTATGATTGGTTTGAAGTTTGTTAGACAATGTGGACATGTAGTGTTTTTCGATAAATTAAAAAAAATATAATACAGGGTGAAATTGATATCATTAGCATCCTTCTAAACTTGCCAGACAAAAAGTTTAAGTCCCATGTTAAACAAGTTCTCTGTAAAAAAGGCTACTATAAACTCGATGACTATTTGAATGACCAAAATGTCTGGTCTTGACAATGTTACTCTATGTAATGCAATATCGTATTTTACTTGTACTTTGTATATTTTGTTTTGTTTAAAAGATGTGTGTTGTAGAGTTTCTGGCCGCATCTTCTCTCAACGGAACACCTTCCGACGCGGTGGTAGAGTCAAAAAAATTACGTCAAAAAGCTATCTATGTGATATTATTTTAAATAAAAATTGTTTATTTGATTGATTGATTTGACTAAGAGTCTCCCCATCAAACTGAACAACTTTTACTATGGGAGCAAATAAAAAATCTGCTGTTCCATACGAAACTGCAATGTCGATGCGCGAGTTCGCGACTCAAATGCATGCAACAGCAGATTTTTTTTCGCTCCGACCGTTTTGCTGCCACAGTAAAAGTTGTTCAGCTTGATGGATAGACTCTTAGTTTATGTCGACGCGCGAGTTCGCGACTCAAATGCATGCAACAGCAGATTTTTTTTCGCTCCGATCGTTTTGCTGCCACAGTAAAAGTTGTTCAGCTTGATGGATAGACTCTTAGTTTAAAAAGATGCTAATGATATAAATTTGTGTATGTGTGTATTCTGTATAGTACTTTTGGGGAATTCGGGAGAAAAAAAGCACAACGTTAGAAACAGGCCTCTAAACTGAGTATCTATGCAGTGGGAGAAGTCCCTTTCAGTCCACCACCTTGAGTCTAGAATCTGTGACACTCCATGTATAGAAAAATACATGCGGATTTGAACCCGGATTATCATCACTGAAAATCCACACATCTCCGCAGCGCGCTACCAACGCTTTCTACTCCACTTACGTTCCATATCATGTTTATGAAAACAAAATGGAGTCAAATCAGCGGTAATGCAGTTTCCGGCGGAAGTGACGTCACACGTCCGCTCGATGCCAACGTCGCGGATGTTGCCGGATATGTACCTAGTTAATAGTACTGGCTTATTGAATTTGTAGCAAGCTTGCTCTTCGGTGGAAACATTGTGAGGTAACGCTGAAACTTTGATGCGGATGTGGAACCCGCCTATCTGCATCGGGCACAAGCGGTGGACCAAGGGTTGACCTTGATCTGTTAGCACGGAATCGAATTTTTTCATGCTCTATCCTTTTCTGTGGCTCAGGAACGTCATTAACTAGAGTGATAGAGATAAAGATAGTTGGTAACGAGTGCGGCAGCATCGGCGATGCTGCAATCTTTCCCGCTCTTGCAAATTACGAACGAAGAGCATCAAGACAAACGATTCCTTGCTGAATGATGTTGGTCAACCCAACCCTAATCCTTGTACACCCTCAGTACAGTATAAGAAAGAGTATGGCGCTACATACAGTCCAGACACTCCTTGTCTCCCACTACTTTTTACCTGACGTGGGAAAACGACAGTAGGCAAAGATGGTTCGCACTCGTTCATTAATTCATTACTGAAAGTGTGCTTACTGTACCTTTTGAAGTGTTCACGGCGTGCCCTAAGTATGAGGGTATGCCTGTGCCCCAGCAATGGGGACGTAGAGCCAAACGGTGATAATTACTTCCTAAAAATTCTTGTATTTTGAAACTCGCCGATTTCGGCAACCTTTTTATCTTTATTGTCTAATAACCACACGCATCGTAACACCAAGTAAACCCATGTTGACAAAACTGGATCTGACTGTACTAACTCGGACGTTGATTGATGAAACATGTTATTGCGTAGTCTAAGAAATGTGTAGCATTTTCACTCTTAAGGAATGCGTGAAAATGTTACATATTTCTTTGTAACTTAGTGACGAAGTATTTCAGGGAATTTGGGTGAATTGAGGGTCACTATTTTTAAACGCGCTTCAGGCTCTAGTACGATTTTTCTATCATTGATTTGTCTAGTGGCAACGTATCGAATCATCACCAGCTTATTGCAGTACATAGGCTTATTTCAAGGCGCGCCACAACATTTTATTCTTCTTTAACTTCCTTGTCCATTTACCACCTGTCTCAGGTGGTCGGTACAGCACAGTATGGTTACACCTCAGACACTTCACTGTCACTTCATAAAAATGGGAAAAACTGACAAGAAGAGGTACATGAAATACAAGTCCAATATCCCAATATGGGCTATTGAAAAGTCAGGCCACATGTCAGGCATTCATATTTATGTTTCTCTCTTTCAAACAATGTGTACAAGGATCTCCTCTAGTCATGAATTAACCATGTTATCTCTCTCTTCTAAACAGTCAATGGGAGCATCACCAGCTCCGGTGATACCATCTCGGTTGCTGGCAGACCCCATAGACTTGGAGCGTCGGCTGGCAGAGGCAGGCCACGATGGATTCGGAGCCCTGTGTGATGATACCACGCCGCCTGCGCCGTCTCCACCACCTACTATCATCGAGGAAAGATTGCATCGAAGGGTAAGCCTCAGAATTAGTTAAAATAGATCTGTTCAGGTCGCGGTAGCTATTGGTCATTGACCAAGCCTTTACAACCAAGTAATGAAGCCTCAGGATTGGACCTAAGAAAGATTGCTTTCAAGAACCTAACTCCGCAGTCAGAAGTCACTTTCAAAAGACTGATCGAATATGATGCATAATCTCCATAGAAACTTTGCTGATTTGAACGTGTGACTTACAAAAATCGTACTCCAGGGCGCTTGCAAGCATTCTTTCTTTCTCTACTGAATTATGTTTCTGAGCGACAGAATGAGAAAGAGTTACGGGGAAAAGCCAATTCGTGCAGACAAGTCAAGTCAAAAAAATAAAGTTTTTACTGATACTTAAAACTTATATTTTGTCTGAGCAATGAAGGGATAGTGACTCCATTATTTCTTATTCTTGAAAAATTTGAATCAGGTGGGAATATTTAAACGATTCAGAGATTCCGTATAATATAGCGGAAGCTTTCCAGAGAGCCCATAGAGAGCTTTCCGTTAGGTTGCTCCAAAATGTTCACTCCAGGACCTTAAAGACTTTCAAGACTTGCAATTGAATTTAATTTAATTGACATGCATTGAAAAATACTCTTACTATTGATAAGATTTTATTTAAATAGAATTCTAACTAAAGGCCTTTAAAAATCACCGTCGGGTAGGTATATGCCGATTTCGCATTATGTGTTCTTGTATCCAGCTGGATAAAGGAATGGATTGCAATATCAGTTCCCGTTTATCCCTGTACTTCTTTCGTGTTCCTGGTTAATCCTGGAATGCTATCTCAGTTCCACCAAGTGTTTTCTCTTGTTTATGGGTGCTAAAGCAAATATTTTGTCCACAGCCAGTAGCATCGATCGTGGCGGTTGTGCCTAGAGGTGCCCTCGCGCCATCTTCCCCCCGTCCCCCGCAGTACGTGCCCGCCCCGATAGACCCTCAACCACCACCAATGAGGTAAGTTGGAATACTTTATGCTCCTTTCACACAAGGGCAAGGCAGAGGAGGGCAGGGCCCTGTTTAATAAACGTGACAATTGACAATGACAATTGAGGGTACATTGCTGAGAATGCTAGGACACATGTTACCTACTGCGAGCTTAGCGTCATTAGTAACCAGCAATGTACCCCGAATTGTCATTGTCATTGTCAATTGTCGCGTTTATTAAACAGGGCCCTGGAGTGCGATTTTTGAAACTCATACTTTGAACTCGGCAGTTAAGAATGTCAATATTACTATGGAGATATGCATCTTTCTACTGCTGATTTGACATTCAAAAATCATATTCCAGGAGTGCTATTTTTGAAAGTCAAATCCGCAGTAGAAAGATGCTTACATCTATACATTTTCAACTGCTGAGTTCAACGTATGAGATTCAAAAATCGCACTCCTGGATAGTGGGACAGTTTTGTGGTGGTTGGTGTGTGAAGCAAGGAGTTGTATGACACCGCACGTAGAAGCAAAACCGTGTGTGCTTCTACGTGCGGTTTCATTCAACTCCTTGCTTCACAAATGACGGACTGACGTCTGCCACTCCGTCAATGCGTCATCTTGTGTGATCCCACTAAATCTGAGGGTCATACAAGAGTTTATTTTTATTTTCAATAATGTAGATTTTCTATTTTAAAAACTCATTTTCTTTTCAAACCCGCATCGCTGTAATCTATGTCAATTAGGAGGGAGCCATTTGTAATGAAAAAACTAACACGTCCATTATATCGGCACTGGCGGTTCCATAGAAATCAATACAAAGCAAGAAATCCTTCCGCCCCGTGCGTGCCGTGCCGATTCCGCCCCAGTGGACGCGTACCTTTATAAAGATGGACACTGTTTATATAAATTAGGCTCTGTTTACCTCCTTTATTGAGAGTATTGTCACAGAAAGGAGATATACAGTAAAACAACTGTATGCAAGGCTTGCACGCACACAGACGAGCGCCACGTACAAGGCCCGCAAGGTACCTACAGTAGTGCGACTAGGAAAATAATGACCCTCGTCAATCTTCGTTTGCGCAATAGCCCAGTCATTTTACGGAATTTTGTTAGGCGGGGTAGGGAGTAATTATTAATTGTACTTTTAAACTAACCGGCACCGCTTAGTCACAAAAAAACTATCTTAAAATATATTTAAAAAAAAATCGCTACGCAACATAGAAATCAAAATTGTGTTTCCCAAAAGGCTTTTAAATTAATAATATGAATACCAATGCACTCATTTGACTTAGATTTAACAATATAAATTATTTTTGAGCAAAAGTAATTATAAAAAATGAGATATTTATTAGAAAATACGCATGTATTTTCAAAACCTTCTAAGTAGAGAAAAATATTCACACCATGTATGTAGTATGTATAAAGGTAAAGCCTTAAATATGTGCAAAAAAAATTTACCATCAGGTTTTTTAGAACGAGATAATAATTATCTAAATTTAAAATTTGGGGCTGTTGCTGACATGATTTTTTTTATTTTGGTACATTTCTAGGCTCAAATTGGCCGTAAAATGACTGGGCTACAACCCCCCGACCAAACCCGAAGTGGTTTAGTAATCAAAGGGTGCAAAGTCGGATAGTAGCGAATTTAGCAACTGCGCAGGTACATCGAGGGAACTTAATAAATCTGGTACTAATATGTACCTACCAGTATACAAAACTAAAATAAATTGGCCACGCGACATTATCTATCTAAACTATTATAAAACTGTAACAGGAAGTTTGTCTGTACATAGAAGATATTAAAAAAAAAAGTTACGATATGGTTTTTAGGTGTCCCTGATTCCATATCATCAATTTTTGGAATTTTTGTCTGTCTGTTTGTTTGTTTGAACGAGCATCACGCAAAAACTACTTAACCGATTTTGATGAAACTTTTTTGTTTGATAGCTAATGATCTGACATAAAATCTGGTATATAATTTGTGCGGACAAAGTCGCGGGTTAACGCTAGTATGGCGACACATCAAGCTATACAAAACCATAATAAGCTGGCCGCGCTTAGGACGAGTAACGTATAACGTCTTGCGACCAGCTTATATTGGTTTTGTATAGCTTGATGTGTCGCCGTGTGTACATTATAACAACCCTACGCCTTGCCAGCTTATGTTGAGTTTGTGTAGTTTTCTGAGTCGCTGTGTGTGCGTACGTCGATTCGAGTGCTTGCATTCAGTTGCTTTACTGAATTGCATTATCTCTTTTCTGTGGTATTGTCTTTCACAACGTTACGCATAGCACTGGCTGATTCTCTTACATTTACAACGCGGGTCACGTCTAAGGCACGACCTTTGATTCCGCTCCATGGTTAGCAAACGTCTTATTCGTATTCTTATCTTACGTTAACCCAGATTGAGCTGGTTTCGATAAATCTAACGTTTTTGAATGCCGTTGCTTTGTAGTGAAGGCACGTGTGTTTGTTTTGCGATCCTGAGAATCTGAGATTGAGAAAGGAGGTTCATCAAGCTCATTCCTCGATTCTTGTTGCTGTAATTCTAAATTTAATATTTCTCCATCCCTGCCATTCTTTCTATTTTGTTTTGTGCTTTGCATTGAAATTTTCTCCAATATCGAAATCGAAAAAAAAATTCGGCTGTCCCATACATTTCAGTCGAGTAATATTTGCAGTTTTGTACGGGACAGCGGAATTTTTTTCACGATTTCAGCGTTGGTCCCATAATAAAAGTTGTTCAGTTTGATGGTCTGCAACACCCCTTTAAATAAGTGTCCCATTTAATTTTACACCCTTTATAACGTGCAGCTATTTCGTGGCATCTCTGAAACTAATCTTGGTTAACGAAATCTATCTAAAATACAGATTTCAGTGTCCAGTCCACTGATTTGTCTACCTTTTCCTGTCTATCATTTCCAAGTCTCACAAACCTACTTCTTCACCAGGCTGCCACTAGACATGGCAGTACGAGGATCCGGAGAACCAGAGACCCTGAGTTACGAGGTGGAACTGAGCAAGGACTCGGCTCTTGGTTTGGGGATCACCGTCGCGGGATACGTTTGTGAACAAGGTATGTGACGTAATCTCTACTTTCTAGTCTTTAGGTAATTACTCCCTACCCCGCCTAACAAAACTCCGTAAAATGACTGGGCTATAAGGTTAATTTTATGGATTTTAAAACCTGCTCATAGGCGATTTTAACTGTAGCGATTGCTTTATGGCCATACACATACAAATAATGCTGACAGATTTTTAATAGAATGATCAGGGGTGCAATTTTTGAATCTCATTCACTGAGCTCAGCAGTTGAAAATGTCAAAATTACTATGGAAATATGCATCTTTCTGCTGCTGATTTGACATTCAAAAATCATACTTCAATCATTCGATTTTCGAACGAAAAAATGTATAGAGTTTGATCCCATTGTGAAAGTTGCTCTGTTTGAGGGTCTGAAGCACCCCCCATAGTTATGTAACGCATTTAAGATTACACTCTATAAATGTCTAACAAAATTAGCTGAAACTATTTTAAGGGTATGCGCAGACCATCAAACTGAACAACTTTCTCTATGGGACCAATATCGAAATCGCGAAAAATAATTCTGCTGTCCCATACATTTAGGTCGAGTAGGTTTGTATGGAACAGCAGATTTCTTTTTTGTGTTTTCGATATTGGTTCCATATAGAAAGTTGTTCAGTTTGATGGTCTGATCATCCCCTTAAACTAGTTTCACCTAATTTTGTTAGACTTTATAATATAAGGTCTAACAAAATTAGCTGAAACTACAATATAATCCAGTTATGAAAAACTGGAACGAAACGACCCTTAAATTAAAAGCTACTTACTACTTGAAACTGCAAACCTATCCACTAAATACGGATAACGTGGGTATAGTCTTCAACATTGTTTCTTATACAGGGTGTTAGGAAAAGTATCATCTTAACAACATACTCTACCCATCAAACTACCACCACCCACTGAAACACTTTTATTATGTGAGCAAACCTGTCAGAACAAAAAACAGCAGTCTCATTCAACATTGTTTCTTATACAGGGTGTTAGGAAAAGTATCATCTTTTAAACAACATACTCTACCCATCAAACTACCACCACCCACTGAAACACTTTTATTATGTGAGCAAACCTGTCAGAACAAAAAACAGCAGTCTCATACAAATGAGTCGTGTTTGTATTGGAGTTTAGTATCGAACAGCAGATTTATTTTTTGTGCTGAAATGTTTGTTCCCATCGTAAAACTTGTTCAGTTTGATGTGTAAAGTATGTGGTTTAAAGGTTAATGATACGTTTCCTTACACCCTGTACTAAACAAACCCATAAGCCAAAATTTCATTATCGAACTTACTCAGGCTAACTAGTGGCAGAAAATAGCCTATTAGCCCAGTCATTTTACGGAGTTTTGTTAGGCGGGGTAGTAATTACTAATTGGACTTTTAAATTGTAACCGGAACCATTCAGTGACAAAAGGACTATCTTAAAGCATATTAAAAAAAAATTCACTACGCAACATAGAAATCAAAATTATGTGTCCCAGAAGGTTTTTAAATTATTAATATTAATACCAATGTTTAATGAGATAATAGCCATATTTTAAAATTGGAACTGTTGCTGACGTGATTTTTTTTAATTTTGGTACATTTCTAAGCTCAATTTGGCTCTTCAATATTATACCGAAAAAAAAATGACAATTACTAATTAGTCCCGGCTTAAACCGTAAAATGACTGGGCTATATAAGCTTGTAAGTACTTGACTTCGGGCTTAAATGATACCGAATTCTGGTGCAGAAATTCGTCATCCATCTTCCTTCGCAACAATATTGCGAACTAAGCCAGGCGGCAGATAAAATAAGCCTCCAATTTCAGCACGCTAACTGAAACTAGAAGAGTAGATGTTTCATTTCTGAAAAAGAAACGCTTCTGCAGTTGGCTACGATGGCAATTGACTACATAAAATTGTGTCTTTCCAGTGCGAAACGTTGAAAAAGTGCGCATGTGCAGACGCCATTTCGAAATTCAAAAACTTTCAACAGAGTGCCGGACCTGTGTCAAAACTTATTTTTAACCCCCGACGCAAAAAAAAGTGTCTATTGGAAATCAATAAAATTTTTTTTGTTTTCGACCGGAAAGTTGTTTAGTTTCATCGTCTGAATACATCCTTAAAATTTCTAAATTTTTCCCCAAATTTTTTATGTCCCATACCGCAGGGAACAGGCCTACCCTCATGAAGGGTGTTTGGACATTAGTCCATCACGCGTTCCCAATGCTTTCTTTTTTTTTTTTTTGGAGATGACTATTACAGCTCTGCTCAGGGAGCAACTACTGCTTTTTACTGCGGTTTGGTAGACTTCGCATACCTACTCATTTTCTTTCTTATCGTGTGGGCAGAGCCCTGGTGTCAGAGTTTTTTCAGACCGCCTTATTGCCTCTGACGTGGTTTTTATGTAACGACTACTACCACTACTACAGGTAGTAGACGAGACCAATGGCTTAACGTGCCATCCGAAGTACTGAATCATTACTCTTTTCAGACAATCAGGGGATTCAGCCTGCAATGTCCTAACCAACTGGGGAATAATGCACAAAGTGACATTTCACTAGGTGTCCCCTGTGGGAATCGAACCCACGACCTCCGTGTCGAGAGCCAATGCTCTTAACCATTAGACCACGGAGGCAGTTAATTTAATTTAAGTTAATTTCACTCTGTAGACTGATGATGATGATGACTGGAGGTAAGCAGTCAGCTCCGCATATATTAATATCTCTCATCAAACAAAACAGACCCTGTACCCGGACTTTCGATTCTCGATATATCGCCACTGTTTCGGTCCGCACTTCATTGTAAAAGAGTTGACATTGGAACAAAAACGTTCACGCAATTGCGAAGTTCGAATGTGCGGGAAGAGGCCCAGTTCTTCGACCACGGAGGCAGTTATATAAGGTCTAACAATATTAGGTGAAACTATTTTAAGGGGATGATCAGATCTTTCTCTATGGGACCAATATTGAAATCGCGAAAAAAAAAATCTGCTGTCCCATACATTTAGTTCGAGTAGGTTTGTATGGAACAGCTGTTTTTTTTTTCGCGATTTCAATATTGATCCCATAGAGAAAGTTGTTCAGTTTGATGGTCTGATCATCCCCTTAAAATAGTTTCAGCTGATTTTGTTAGACCTTATATAACTACTCATGAGCATTTTTTATTCAACGTATGTAGGTTTCCCGACGAATTAACGATGTTTTCCTTCACAAATTTTCATTTTGAAAATATACATTGTATTTGTAGAATAACTTAGAGAATACAGTCGTAAGCAATTGCTATTGCTTCACATTTATTTTCGTTGCTACAACCCCCTCGCAAACTAACTGTGTGTACCATACGTACACTAAATAAACAAAAATGTTCTCCCGCTTCTTAATATTGCATGTCTGTGGATTCAGAGCGTTCATACAATATTCAGTCGAAACCGCTCGTAAGTTAAAATAGAATTCCTCCGCTCTACCGGTACGGGTCGGGCTACGGTGACGAATTTAGCGGATGAGTACCTATACCTGTTTTAGTTGATTAGATTTTTCTCAATCCATACATGCATGCGGAAAATCAAGGTTGAAGCAAAGATGTATCTAGTGGGTGCGATAGTTGGGATTCATTCCACCCAGAAATTTAGCTTAGCTGTACATGGGACTGGGCTATTCATGAAGTGCTATTTTTAAATCGTGATATTCAAAATCATAATCGTATCTATAAATTAATTTAATCTCCGAAGTAATCTTGTAATTTTGACATTTTATTTTGCTGATTTGAACGTGTGACTTTCAAAAATCACACTCCTGAAGTCACATTTGAATGTATACATTACTTAATGGCCAATAGACGAAACAGGAAAATACGTGAATGCCAAATTTTGATGTATTTGTGTAGGATCTTTTCAGTATTTCCACAGATTACCTCTATAGCCCAGTCATTTAACGGAGTTTTGTCAGGCGGGGTAGGGAGTAATTATTAATTGAACTTTTAAACTGTAACCGGCACCATTTAGTGACAAAAAGACTATCTTAAAAGATATTAAAAAAAAAAATTCGCTACGCAACATAGAAATCAAAATTGTGTGTCCTTTCAAATTATATAATAATAAAAGGCTTTCAAATTAGTAATTTTAATACCAATGCAATCATTTGACTTAGATTTAACAATATTATATTATTTTTGAGCAATAAAATAGGGATTGAATTTAAAAAATGAGGTATTTATTAGAAAATACGAATGTATTTTTCAAAACCTTCTAAGTAGACAACAATATTTACACCATGTTTGAAGTATGTATAATGGTAAAGCCTTAAATATGTGCAAAAAACGAGAACGAGATAATAGCTAAATTTTAAAATTGGAACTGTTGTTGATGTCTTTTTTTTTGTTTTGGTACATTTCTACGCTCAAATTGGCTCTTCAATATTATACCGAAAAAAATTTCAATTATTAATTAGTCCCAGCTCAAACCGTAAAATGACTGGGCTACTACATACACAAACATTTTATACTTCTTTAAAATATTGTGTAGATGTCGATAAGGTTGTAGTTGTAAATACCACAATTCTCAACTACAAAAGTTACTTAACACCCCTTCAAGTTTCTTCCACTCAGAGACATTTGGGCGCCAGTGCAGCCAAATTAAATTGAAGTCCATATGCATAGACTTCGACCCACGCCTAAATACCTCTGAGGGGAAGAATTTTAAAACCGCTTTCCGCTCGCTAATAGATCCCCACCCAAACCGTTCCATACGTTCGGTCAGTTAATTTGACATCGGACAAGACAGATCTGAGGCAAGTTAATGCGCTCCTAGTCCTCATCCCCTACAAAATTAGCCCCTGACCTCGCACAGGATTGGACAGCAAAATAAAGAAAAATAAACCTAGAATTGTACGCATGTACCTTTGTTAGAACTTTTTGGGGAACACGAATGAGCAATCTCTATACGTGGGTAAGATGCGAGAGATAAGATTTCTTAGATAGCTCAGTCGATTGTGAGCCCTACTTGCTGTTTTGAGAGTCGCGGATTAATCCTGCAAGGGGCAAATATTGCGCTTAACATAAGCATTCATTTTAAAGAAGATCACCTGACTATATAGGCAACAAAGCAATGGACCTCACCCTACCACGTCAACGTGGCGTAGGCAGGCCAAAACTCAGATGGTCTGATGTTGTAAAGAAGGAAATGGACAGCTGCGAGCTCTCCATCGACGATGTTAAAGATAGAGCGAAGTGAAAGAAACAGATTAAGAAAGCAGAACCCGCTACCCAGCGGGACAGCAGCTATAAAGATGATGATGATAAGCATTTATTTTATGTTTAGTGACTAATAGAGTGACTGACACCTGAGAGAGCAAGATGTACCCACCGGCATCACTGTATAATAGAAAGAGATACGTGACGCGATGCAATAGAACCGTTTTTGGGATCTTATCGCAGGGTAAAAATTCGGTTTCTGTGAATAATTGCGAATCGAAAGTGAAATTGTTGATAATTTTGTGAAATATAATAACACTATTTCATTAAATTATCCACGATTTCACGTTAGACTCAGGGCCTCTACCCGGAGATACGAACTTCACAATTGCATGAACGTTTTCGTTCCAATGTCAAGTCTATTGCAATGAAGTGCGGACCGAAAAAGTGGCGATATATCGAACATCGAAAGTCCGGGTACAGGGCCAGGATTATAGACAGTGCTCGAGTTTTTTCCTTCAAATAATCTCCTGAAAACGGTTTAATTTGACAACTTATGTCAGTTCCTCTACTACCGTAAGGTATAATAACTTTATGGTTTATTCTCATTTTATTCAACGAGTTAAGAAATAGGTAAATGCAAAAAATAAAAAAATAAAACCGATGAACACACTAATCACAAAAATTACAAATAATACGCCTACACTGCAGAGCGTCAGGCTAGCAGCATTCCCCCTCTGGAGGGTGAGATTGTTGAGGCTGATTCTTTGTGCCAGGAAGCTGCCAGCTCTGCGGTCACCAGTAGGTGTAAACTATGGAATTATATGCAAGTTGTCACACTGCGGCTACCGTTCCGCAGCTGTTCCGCAGCCGCGCCGGACTGCATTCAGTGTGACACCTCGCATTTAATTCCATAGTGTACAACTACTGCCGGTCTGCAGCCGGTCTGCACCTATTCTGCAGCTGCACTCTGTGTGGCCCAGCCTTAAAAGCTTCTAAACTCCGATTTTTTATACGCTACCACACCCAGTTTCACCCTTCGTCTGTCGCTATATCCGTCCGTATAACGGATATATCCATAGCCGTATCCGATATACTTAAGTGGCGGACAAAGCAGCCTTTCTTACGTTAGAGAAATCACAATAGAAAATGTATGTAAAGTGAATAGAATGATGAAATTGCATTTTAAATTGAGAACTAGGTTTTGAACTTAGGTTTTATTGTGATTGTGAAAAGTGTCTTGCGGCTTGAGTTTTCTAGAGTATGGAAATGTCGCCGTCCTTGGTGTTATCTATAGAGGAATGGGCGATACCAGCTTCTCTATAATGAAGAGATTTGTTGTAGAGTTTCTAGCCGCGTCTTCTCTACAACGGAACACCTTCCGACGCGGTGATAGATTCAATACAATGATGTCAAAAAGATATCTATGTGATATAATTTTGAATATAATTTTTTAGTTTGCGTTGAGCTTGAGAATGGGCAAAATAGAGGGCAAAAGAAGCGTCAGTAGGCCACGAATGTCGTGGTTCGGGAAAACAAAGGAACCTGAAGGAGTGGACAGTCATCAATTTTTCGAAGAACTGGGCCTCTTCCCGCACATTCGAACTTCGCAATTGCGTGAAGGTTTTTGTTCCAATGTCAACTCTTTTACAATGAAGTGCGGACCGAAACAGTGGCGATATATCAAGAATCGAAAGTCCGGGTACAGGGTCTGTTTCGTTTGATGAGAGATATTAATATATGCGGAGCTGACTGCTTACCTCCAGTCACCATCAATCATCATCATCAGTCTACAGAGTGAAATTAACTTAAATTAAATTAACTGCCTCCGTGGTCTAATGGTTAAGAGCATTGGCTCTCGACACGGAGGTTGTGGGTTCGATTCCCACGGGGGACACCTAGTGATATGTTACTTTGTGCGTTTTTCCCCAGTTGGCTAGGACATTTCAGGCTGAATCACCTGATTGTCTGAAAAGAAAAATGATTCCGTGCTTCGGATGGCACGTTAAGCCGTTGGTCCCGGCTACTATCTCTGGTGATAGTAGTCGTTACATAAAAACCACGTCAGCGGCCGTAAGGCGGTCTGAAAAAACTCTGACACCAGGGCTCTGCCCACACGATAAGAAGAAGAGTGAAATTAATATAATAAAATCAAAGATTATTTAATAGTAGCCACAACTGGTCTGTATAGTATAGTAGCAAACATACTCGAGCGAAATGTATGGATCAGCAGATTTTTTTGACATTACTATAGCTAAGTATACAAGGTGAAATTGATATCATTAGCATATTTTGGTCAATATCGAAATCGCGAAAAAAATCAGCTGTTCCATCCATACTAAACTGCAATGCCTTTACTCGACTCAAATGTATGCAACAGCTGATTTCTTTTTGCTCCGATCGGTTTGCTCCCATAGTATAAACTATCAAATTAGCAATTGCATACTCAATGTCAATACTGATAAATGTCATTATTTTATTTATTCATATTAATTGACCGCAGTATCATTAAACTTGCACCAAACAACGTATTAAAGTAATGGACTAATGGCAGAACAGGTGGGCTTCCTGCGTTAATACAAAAACAAATTTATCGCTTCTGTTATGAAAATACAAAGGAAAAAAATATTCGAAAAAGAAAAACGACATTGTATATGAAATTCAAGTTCGTTTTTCTTTCGATTAACTTCTTGCTGAATTATTATTAACTGACGTACATAAAATGAAAGTCTGATTAGAAAATAGCATACCCAATACCTATGCCAGGAGCCCGATTGCGCTAAGTTAAAACTTCGAAGTTCCATTCTTATCCAATTTCAGTTCTAAACACATTGCAATCCAATTACTATACAACTGTGCTGAATTCCGCATCGTGCTAAACTCTGTAATGTAACTGACAGCCAATAACGTCTGTCAAAACGGCTCTAACGGCTGTCAGGAGCAGTACCGCGATTATCGCAATACCAAATGTGTCAAAAGTTATGGTTCGTACGTAGTCCAATAACAGTTAAATCACCGAATATTTACCGCGATTGCAGCCCAGCTTCCTGGAAAATAAATAAAATGTCTAAGTATGGTAAGAACAAACTAATTTTAACTTTGCTCAGTTTCTCACATTATGGCATCTCCTTATTTTGGTTTCATCTATGACAGACATCCTTGATACAATCTCAGAGTCACGTGTAACGAGAACTTTTCCAATATCTAGCGTCCAATTAGGGTTGTATTACATAACTATACGACAGGGTGAAATTGATATCATTGGCATCCTTTTAAACTATGAGCAAAAAAAAACATCATACTGAAAGGCCGTGCCTACTGCCTACTCGACTATTTATTTTGCTACGATCGGTTTGCTCCCATAGTAAAAGTTGTTCAGTTTGATAGGTAGACTCTTAGTTTAAAAGGATGCCAATGATATCAATTTCACCTTGTATACTTGCCTAGCTATAGTGGCTACACAGACCAGTTGTGCCTACTATTAAATAATCTTTGATTTTATTTTATTATGTAATAGCATATTTTTTTCGCGATTTCGATGTTGCTTGTTCTGATATCGCCTTAAAAAAGTGTCAGCATATTAAGAAGGACTCAATACAGGGTGTAAGTGACAGCCTAGCAAATACTGAAACGGTGAAATCAGAGCATCAAACTGAACAACTTTCACTATGGAGCCACCGTAGGGAAACGTGAAAAATAATCTGCTACTTCATACTTTTGAGTCGAGTAGGTATAGCTGTTTTGTATGAAGCAGCTATTTTTTCACGTTTCCTGAGGGCGGTTCAATATTGAAAGTTGTTCAGTTTGATGGTCTGAATTCCCTGTTTCAATATTTGCTAGGCTGTCACTTACACACTATATAAGGTCTAACAAAATTAAGTGAAACTATTTTAAGGGGATGATCAGACCATCAAACTGAACAACTTTCTCTATGGGACCAATATCTAAATCGCGAAAAAAAAAATCAGCTGTTCCATACAAACCTACTCGACCTAAATGTATGGGACAGCAGATTTTTTTTTCGCGATTTCAATATTGGTCCCATAGAGAAAGTTGTTCAGTTTGATGGTCTGATCATCCCCTTACAATAGTTTCACCTAATTTTGTTAGACCTTATATACCACTACTATATATTTTTCTCCGTGCAATTACAATGTTGTTCGCATAGAGATAGTTGTTTAGTTTGATGGTCTGATCATCTCCTTATAAAACAGTCAGCATATTAAAAATGACCGTACAAAGCACTTTATAGAACGACAAGTACGAGAAACAAGCTATCCGACTTCCCGTTCCCGGGACAGGATACATCCCGTTTGTAATGAAAGAAAATCGGATACCTTCCTTGTTTTTCGTTTTTCGTTCTCATCAAATTCGCTATTAAATAGCTGAATGTACGACAATGCCCTTAAGTTGGTGCCTCAGTTTAGTAGTTCGTTTGATATATTAGTCTCCATCTAGATGTTTTTGCCAATATTCGTTGAGGCTAGGTCAAGGCATCTTGTAAAGTGGTTGGAATAGCTTTCTGTTTGCGTTGTTTATCGTTGAAGAGAAATTGTTATTAATGTTACGTATCTACAAATTTGTATTTGTATTCTAAACGAGCGTTAACCCGCGACTTCGTCCGCACAAATTATATACCAGATTTTAAGTCAGATCATAAGCTATCAAACAAAAAAAGTTTCATCAAAATCGGTTCACTAGTTTTTGCGTGATACTCGTTCAAACAAACAAACAAACAAACAAACAAACAAACAAACACACAAACAAACAGACAGACAAAAAATCCTAAAATTGGTGAAATGGAATCAGAGACACCTAAAAACCATATCGTAACTTTTTTTTTGTTAATATCTTCAATGTACAGACAAACTTCCTGTTACAGTTTTATAATAGTACGAGCGTTAACCCGCGACTTCGTCCGCACAAATTGTATACCAGATTTTAAGTCAGATCATAAGCTATCAAACAAAAAAAGTTTCATCAAAATCGGTTCAGTAGTTTTTGCGTGATACTCGTTCAAACAAACAAACACACAAACAAACAGACAGACAAAAACTCCAAAAATTGGTGAAATGGAATCAGGGACACCTAAAAACCATATCGTAACTTTTTTTTTGTTAATATCTTCAATGTACAGACAAACTACCTGTTACAGTTTTATAATAGTATAGATTGGAAAAAACAGAAAACTGATCAAATGCAAGTCGGAGTCACGCACCAAGGGTTCCGTACCTTCCATTTCAGCCATCGCGCTATAATATCTGATGCCACTCTGTGTAGATTAGACCAGGTTAATAGCATCTATGATCCTAGTCAGTGGTTTTCCTATTCTATCCGAATCTGGAGTGCGATTTTTGATTCTCATACGTCTAACTCAGCAGTTGAATATATATGGAGATACGCATCTTTCTACTGCTGATTTGACTTTCAAAAATGGCACTCCTGGAGTATGATTTTTGAAAGTAAAATCAGCAGTAGAAAGATGCATATCTCCATAGTAATTTTGACATTTTCAACTGCTGAGCTCAGCGAATGAGATTCAAAAATCGCTCTCCTGGTCGGTTAGGTTAGGTTAGGATGAGAAAACGCATTTTTATTTAGCGCGCACACTTATTCGTAATCACACATTTTTCTACACTCTATTATTTTATCTAATAAGTATGCGCATTTTACTGTATTTACACAGTATAAGGAAAAGTATACACCTACGTAAAGTAGTACTAGGTTTATAAGTCACCCCGATGTACCTGCGCAGTTGACAAATTTTAATAGGGCGTGAAATTATATTGACCAATCAGGATGAGCCACCTTCATTTCGTTGCCACGATTGGCTAATTGTTTTCGCGCCCTTTTGATTACAACACAGAACATATAATGTTCTATGGATTACAAAACGACTTCGGGTTTTGACGTGGAATCGGGTCTGCTCTGCGCAAACGAAGATTAACGAGCGGAATTGTTTTCCTGGTCGTACTGTACAGGTACGGATACTCCCTGCCCCCACCAATGTTGACCTCACCCCTTCTCGGTGGTTAGGGAGATTGACGACAGTAAGTAGTGGTGTATTCTTCTCTCACTCGGACTCACTGCATACTGTTAGTGCGAGCTCTTGTTAGTGCGAGCACGGTTGTGTAAAGCTTCCAAGGTATGGTAATTATATATTGCACATTGCATAATAATAATCATAATATTTATTGCACAATCATATGGTACATAAGGTCTTAAATGCTACTTAGTCTCACATAGGATACCCTATAAGGGCACAGAAAAATTAAAAAAAAGGTATTTATCAATTTCTAGGTTTAGCAGCATGCATCAAAATTTGACAATAATTTGGAAAATAATATAAATAAGTTGAATTCAATACATATTGTTGTCGCAAATAATTTATAACTCGTATTTAGTCATTTGTAAAATCGTCATTAAATATAGGTTAAGTAATAATTTAGCAGTGCATTTAATCAATGCCAAGTGAATTTGATTGCTGTTGTGTCATGTTGAATTAAAAATAATATTAATTAGAAATTATCATTTAAAAAATCGTCAATTGCATAGTAGCATTTATTAATAAGAAAAGATTGCAGGGCATTTTCAAATAGCTTGTCTGTGTTTTTCATTTTTATATCCTGTGGTATTTTGTTGAAAATTTGGACAGCAGAGAAATACGGGCCTCTTTGGTTTAGTGCCATCGTCTTAGAGGGTAAAACTAGATCGTTCCCCCCCGGGCCCCCTATCTCTGGTGAGAGAGATCAATTATTATTGTATTGATTGTTATTATTTCTTGCAGAGGAGCTGAGCGGTATCTTCGTGAAAAGCATCAGCGCTGGAAGTTCTGCGGACCTCTGCGGCAAGATACAGGTCAACGATAGGATTGTAGAGGTTAGTATGGCTTTGTTATTATTTTTACAGCGGTGACCAGTATGCATACATGATTTGAGAACATACCTATGCGAGGCCAGCTTATTTTGGTTTTGCGTACCTTAATGTGTCGCCGTGTGTACATCATACCATGGGAAGTATTGGGGTGGTTTATTCTAAGCCGGAACCACACGGTTGGACGTACACATAAGGGCTGCAATCGCGGTAAATATTTGCTGATTGAACCGTTATGGGACTACGTGCGAACCATAACTTTTGACACATTCGGTATTGCGCTAATCGCGGTACAGCCGTTAGAGCCGTTTTGACAGATCGCTCAGACCTTATTGGCTGTCATAGAGTTTAGCGCGATGCGGATTCAGCGCAGTTGATTAGTAATTGGATTGCAATGTGATTAGAACTGAAATTGGATAAGAATAGAACTTAGTGGTTTTAACTTAGCGCAATCTGGCACCAGGATTTCATCTTCAGCGTATGCAAGTTTCGTCATGATGTTCTTAACCTTCACCGACTCACCATTGAGAGCAATACAATTAGTTGAAAAAACCTCATTCCTGCACAGCAGAACGTACATGCGGAGTCGAACTCAGACTCCCACGATTGAGATACCATGCCATACGTCTCCTCTCCGTCTTTTGCAACGCCCACAAAACATTTTCACTGATAGTGCTGTTGAAATCCTGAAAAGAAATAAGCAAATTATAGTGTGTTGCACGAACATCAGGGTGTAAAGCTGATAGAATGTACTGTATACTATAGGATTGTAATCACATGAGTAAATCCCTACTCCACAGAGAGAAAGGTTCGACATAATCGCGCCAGTGGTCAATCTATGGGAGACATTGGGCGAGCGCTTCACGTGATCATTTTGTGCGCACCTAAAAGCTTTGCCTCTATGGAGCCAATAGCGCACAACATGATCACGTGACGCGCTTGTCCAATGCCTTCCATACATTGTTCGTAAGGTATTGGCGACGCATGTGATTGTAATGCTGCGTCCAGTTATGTGAGGTCACGTACAATATAAAGCTTTGGCACTGGATGTATAGCCGGCTCCATGATGTCGGCAATCGAGCCAACTCTAACAAGATTCCTGTTTAACAGTGATCGTGGTTTTTGATAGAATTTTTGTACCGATTTGTATCCTTACATCATAAATCAGGAGTCAGTGGAGGATGAGTCAAAAGGGACCGCTTTATAGCATGCAGACCGATACAACATAAGAAATGTGAAATAGTTATGTAGGTAGAACCATTTTTTTACCCTCCTGAGCATAAATATGTACCTATCACAGGTTTTTAACACATAACACAAATTATTTGTACATTGTATGAAAAATAACACTCTACACAAAGCACGTGTAAAATCAAGTCCAGTTATGTAAGGGTCACGGTCGATTGAATTCCTTGGCACTGGCTGTAACCCCGGCTCCGCTTTGTCGGCACTTGAGCCAATTCTAAAAAGATTCCACTTTAATAGCCTAGGGTAGTTTAATAAGTGTCAGCTTAACAAGTCACACGAACACGAGCTTTTTTCTCAACTGTATCGCAACTGCAAATAGCAGTCGAAATGCAGTCGGAATGCAGTTGGCACGCCAGCGTCGCGACTGCATTGTGACTGCCAATGCTAATTTAGTTGCGTTGCAGGTAAGATGCAGTTTGTATACAGAGTGTCGGCTGCTTTTAAATTGGACTGTCAAAGCCGTCGCACACTGACTTTTGATCCCGCTCATCTAACACCCACCACCAGGGCTATTATTCATTATTTTATTTATTATCTTTGCTCTCTGTATACTCTGTTTTTTTGGTGTCAAATAAAGTATAATTGATTGATTGATTGATTTGGGGCCGTAACAGGCTTATGCCTGTGCCACTTAGACCATCGCTGGTCCTTTGTGAACACCCTTTTACAGTTCCTTACTAATCCCTATTGCGGCCGGAAATCGTAGTAGGTTTTTGATCGGGGCGGTTTGTATCTCATCTGGTTTCAATACCTGTCTGCCTAGATGAATAATTCGTTTGTACATCAGGGAGCCACAGCTACATAGAAGGTGCAGAGGAGTTACCATCTACTCATTGCAAAATCTGCAGCCGATCGTGTCACTTAATTTCAGTGTGTGCATATGCTTGTTTTTGGCGAAATGGGTGATGGGAGCTGTGAAATCGATCGCAGCGCCCGGGGTGGCAGAAATTTGTACTTTAGTTGGACAAGCTGGGTAAAATATGCTGGAATCTATATAAATCCACACACTAACTCAACACGAAATCTCCAAAATTGTTAAGACTACAAACTTTAAATTTGGCATGGATGTTTCTATTAGCATCTACGTGCTCATTAATAAAGGGTTTTTTGAAACACAGCCCCCAAAGGCGTGAAAACCGGGATAAAAGTTTGTTCGGAAATTGCCACTGCGAAAATCGTGGATTCTAGCGAATAGGTATTTTAATATTTTTGATATCGATAATGTTGCTTATTTCCTTAGTTTTTACATTATCTATACTATTATAAAACTGTAACAGGAAGTTTGTCTGTACATTGAAGATATTAACAAAAAAAAAGTTACGATATGGTTTTTAGGTGTCCCTGATTCCATTTCACCAATTTTAGGATTTTTTGTCTGTCTGTTTGTTTGTGTGTTTGGGTGTTTGTTTGTTTGTTTGTTTGAACGAGTATCACGCAAAAACTACTGAACCGATTTTGATGAAACTTTTTTTGTTTGATAGCTTATGATCTGACTTAAAATCTGGTTTATAATTTGTGCGGACGAAGTCGCGGGTTAACGCTCGTTTTATTATAAAATTAATAACTTTTAACTTGAAATAATTCACGGCTGTCCAAAACCGCTAGCACACCGCTAGGTGCGCTGGTGTCGTGTACATAGCCAATACAATGTTTAGGTATGGTTAGTTTGTAGTTGAAAAAAAAACATTTTATTGTTATCTTGATATTCTACGAGATAAAGTTGTGCAAGTCTAAAATTTTAGGCATTACTAAAACTATAACGAGAAACATGAAGATAAAATCTTTATCTACAAACTATACAGTTGAATATCCAACAACACATGAGCTAACAAATTTAACTGCCAAGCTCATAAACCTAGTATAGAGGGTGTGCTCTGGATTCATAATTAAGGCGCCCAGTCGGCCCAGTCCACTTCACAATGGAGGTTACTGATAGCAAAATAAGTTTTAGATCGTTTGCAAAAAGGTTTATTTTATTTTATTCAGAATAACAACAGCCTCGATTTATACATTAAATCGATTATAAAATGGTTAGAATTAAATAATTTAAAAATAAATCTTGACAAAACAGTTTACATGAATTTTTACCAAAGACGAAATAAGTTTGAACATAAACTACCAAGGAAAAGCAATTGAAGAATGCGAATCAACTAAATTTCTTGGGTTACATATAGACAAAAACGCAAAATGGGTTACACATTTAGACAAAGTTTGTAAAAAAGTCAGCCAACATTCGTATGCTCTGTACAAACTGGCCAAAGAAGTTAATAATAATGCGGCCTGTGATACTACTAGGACGAATAGACGTCGACCCCGCAATGTACTGGTCGATCCAGACGATGAGATCACGGTTGCCGTACAGGCGGCCCAACAGACACGACTAACAATCGCAAATTCACAACACACGACAACAACACGCCGACACAGTAATCGACGTCCCCGCCGGCGGAGACAGCCGCGACCACTGCACACCCCCTTCAATTCATCCGCCTACAGACGCTATAGGCCAATCCCAGGCCGCTTCTCACCTATCCCAGCTACACAATCCGCCGCGTAGCCCCAGCAACGTCCTTGGCCGAGGTCCGTACCCCTCTGGGTGCCCCTAGGTCGGTTGCTTAAGTTCATTCAATTGGCTCGGTGACCCTTCGTGGTCCCCCCAATAGCCCGCAGTAAAAAGCAGTAGTTGCTCCCGGAGCAAAGCTGTAATAGTCAGTTTCAAAAAAAAATAATAATAATAATAATAATGCGGTCTTAGCGGCTTACCACGGTTTTGTCGCCTCCACGTTGAGATATGGGGTCATATTCTGGGGTAATGCTATTGGTGTCGGAGACGTCCTTATAGCGCAAAAAAGGTGTATTCGTGCGATTTGCAATTTAAGGCAAACAGACAGTTGTAAACCACACTTAAAGAGACTTAAACTGCTTACCATGCCCGCGATATATGCGGTTGGGTCTTTATTATGCGGTTTTTAAGGAAATGATCAGACCATCAAACTGAATAACTTTCTCTATGAAACCTTGTGATAGAGTCGCAGGCTTTCTTCATTATAGGCTGTCTATCACGTAAGACTATTTTGCAGACTCTCCAGGCAGTTAACAAGAGCGGCTCCAGCCTGACCTTGCATAGTGCAACTGGTCTATTGTCCTATATTTACATGATTCTCCTACATTATTATGTCTATGAAGACTTTATTAAAGAAATATGTCTTGGAAAATATTGAAACCCATGGTTGACCACGAGAAAAGGTTGATGTCGAATACTCCACCGAAAAGAGCGTAGCGCTTGATGATGATGAATAGGTACTAGATATGGGGTATATAATATAGGGTTAATAATATGCTGACAACTTTTTAAGGAGATGATCAGGGCCTCTACCCGGGCATTTGAACTTCGCAATTGCGTGAACATTTTTGTTCCAATATCAACTCTATTACAATGAAAGTCCGGGAATAGGGCCTGACCCGAAAACTGAACAACTTTCAATAGCACCAACATCAAAATCGAGAAAAAAAATCATCATACAAAACTGCAAACCTACAGGCAGCTGGGACAGCAGATTTTTTTTTCGCGATTTCGATGTTAGTTAACAAAACACAACGGGACAACATGTAATTTATTATACGCTACAGCAAAAAATAGGTTCCGGCTCAAAGTAAGCACTGCATGAAAGCAGGGTTTACTCTCGTCTCTATTTACCCCACTTAGAAAGAGGCGTGAAGACATCCTATGCTGTGTATCACAAATAAATGAATTTAGTATTTGTATGGATACAAAAGCTGCGGTTTTAAGTATATTTCCTTAAAACTGTCTTTCGAAGGTCTCGCATTGACTGTTGGTAATTAATTATTTAAGCACCAGTAAAAAATTCAGTAATAATAAAAAGACGTCGTGGAAAAGAAAAAGGGGCCCATTAAAATGATAATGGACCTCTAAAAAGTCGGTACTTAGCCCGATGCCGTATTTTCTGTTCATGACATAATTTTACGGAGTTTACTTTTTATTTGTTCAGTTCAAAATTAATCGACTCTATTTTTAATGGAGCTGAAAAGTTTTGCTTTATGTCTTTGGACACTTGGAATGCAATCATCAGACTTTTGTATCGACCACTGTTGAATATAGGTCAAACTCAAATTCAAAGAGCCTTTTCCCACGTGACGTATTCAGCGTCGCTTCGTTTTGGTACAATTAGATTGAATTGAAAGGCTGTGTAGCTGACGCGACGCTGAAAACGCCACGTGGGAACTAGAAAGAGGCTCAAACGCAAAACTAGCTTTGAGATACATTTTTAGCTCATCCTACCTAACCGGTAGGTACCTATAACCTACCTAACCTACGATATTTTGCCGAAATTTATCATGACGCGATGACGGGGACTTTCCATAATTGCCTTGATTAGCAGGCGAATTGTTGGCAATCGAAATTTGAAGGTAGATTGAGATACGTACTAATTCTACACAAGAAGTAAATCCTAAGTTGAGTAGTGGATCAAGCTGGATATTTTCTGTTTTATCACGCAATCAGTTTATATTCGTCCCCGCAACTGGAGCATTGGCCTACATAAGAAAGCATAAGGGATCTTTTAGGGAAGAGCCCACCATGGATTGGATTAGTAATTTCTTTTCCAGCGTTTGTGTATTTCCTTCACCGTTTGAGAGCATTACGTTACATAAGTTAGAAAAAACGCATCTCATATCTTTGCAGGTGGACGGAGTATCCCTGCATGGTGTCACAAACCACAGAGCTGTGGCCCTTCTCCGGGATGCCAAGAGTCAAGTTGTACGGTTGAAAGCCTTGAGGTAATTATTTCATTTTAGACCCACCAATAATATTGTTTGACAAATCTCCCCATTTTGGGGGAGGCCTATGTCAAGCAGTGGACGTTTATTGGGGAAGGAGGGGAAGAGACGAAGAGGAAGACCTAGCTAGACAGAGCTATCTAGCACTGGTGAAAGAAAAGTATCGTATCTAGAACTCAAGTCACGAGCGGAAAAGAGACAGGATTGTCGATAACTCCACTGAAAGGAGCTCTTAGATAAGATAATGACCAATCATCAGCATCACTAGCCCGTATCCAACCACTCCATGGCATAAGCCTCCTCCCGATTTTACCATTCTTCTCGGTCCTGTGCCAATCGCATCCAAGTCTTGCCGATACTTTTCCAGGTGTCGGCTGCCAGACGACCCACCCCTCTTTTGCCTAATCTGGGTCACCACTTTGTTAAGGCCTTGCTCCACCTGCCATCACATCGCCTAGCTACGTGTCCCGTCTACCATTATTCGGTCCCCAACGTCCTGTACTTTAGTTGGATCTTGACATTTGTGACCTGGTCAAGATGGATGATCTGATGTCTAACTTGGCGCGCTTCATGGCTCTATTTTGTTCATAGTTTCCTTTGTGCGCGTCCATGTTTCAGTACCATTTATGTCATGGTAGGCAAGACACATTTATAAAAAAGCTTGGTTTTCGAGCATGATGACAAATGCTGTTGCCAAATTAACTTGTGAAACACTTATCTTCAGATACCTCAGAGGGGCAGGCTTCGAGAAGCTTCAGAAGGCGTTAGCAGCTCAGGACGGTAGGAGATCACCAATTGCACCGCCAAGCCCTTCCGTCACTTCACTTGCCAAATATAGTTTTAGTGTGGTGAGTTCACAGTTTCATGGTCTATATTTTAATGTAATGAGTTCACAGATGGTCGATATTTTAGTTTTATGAGTTCACAAATTGTCTCCAGTTTAGATTAGTGATTTCGACAAGCCATCTTTCGGCACAAAATGCAGTATATTATTATCTTAAAATAAATTTTGATATCGTTATTAACCGCTCGCAACCCGGCTTTAAGAGACAAACAATAGTTCAATAATATCGCGTCTGTGGGAGTTCAAGGGTAACAATTTTCTAATCTAACATATCGATGTATTATTTTTCTCAGTATGACGAATCTACAGTAATAGAAGCGGAGCCGGAGTCAGAAGTACAGCCGCACCGCCCATCGCCAAATTCTCCTTCCGAAGAGGCCGAGATCGTGATAGGCCGAGAGGACGAGCTCGCCGAGCGTGAAGTTCGAAGAATACAGGACAAATGGCGGGACATTTTAGCTGGAGAGCGGGACTGGCCGGGACATCAGTATCAGTATGATATTGTTGTAAGTACCGATACAGGAGTACTGACTTTTAAGACGCTCATTGGCGTAGTGTAGTTTAGGCATTGGAAGCAATCATCGAAGTAAGGCAGCGCAGCCAAACTTGCACTGTTGTGAGGAAACCTGTGTGATGCTGAAGATTTTTTTTTAAATGGATAAATACAGCATAGCTCAGGAAGCGACTGATGCTTATTACTGCGAACTATGGAGAGACCAAACCAAGTGATGGCGAAGTGCCCATGTAGTTCGGTTGAACCAGTGAATAAACTTAAGCAACCTGCCCAAGGGCACCCCTAAAGGGTCCGACCTCGGCAATGGGCGTTGCTGGGACTACGCGGTGGATTGGGTAGTGGAGATCGGTGAGAATGCTGAATATAGGTGTTCGCTTATGTGTATCTTGAGCTGGAAGTGGCTGGTGGTAGACATTGTAGTGGTCAATTAAAAACTGACACATATTTGAAAATAATCATGAACCTAAGGTGATGACTGAGCTATTTCTCGACTGAGGTAGAGATAGGCGGAGAGGACGAGTTACGTAAAGAGAAGTTTGACGAATGTAAGATATAAGTGTCTTCACATTTTACCCAGAGAGCGGGACTGGCAGGGACATTTTCATTACACATCATCGTCTGTGATCTAATTTCTTAGGAAGGCCGAGTTCATTTTAGGCCGCGAGCTCGAACTCGAAGAGAACAATATTCCATAATTTTCTATTAAATGATGGGACTTAGTTTCTATAATAGAGGCTTCAGTTTGGAGTAGGTAGTGCCTTTAGAGCTTTAGAGGTTTGCTGATGCCCAGGGTGTGCCGGACGTATCGGTTGTTCATGTTACTTGGGAAAGTTCAACTCTTACGTATCAATAAAAAAAAACTACTTTTGATATTTATTCCTCTTCGATCTCTAATTTCATGTTCTTTTTGTTCCCAGGTGGGTACAATAATGAAAGAGAAAGACAGTGGTCTGGGTATATCTCTGGAAGGAACTGTACGAGTCGTATCAGGCAAGGAGGTACAAGCGAGGCACTACATCAGAGCGATAGCTCCACACGGCCCTGTCTCCAAGTTGGGCATTTATAAAGTAGGCGATGAGTTGCTAGAGGTGAGTAGTTTCAATCTAAAAAGAGGCCATGGTACAAACCAATAAGCTACAAAATCGCGTGTTGACGGGCACCCGTCATCGCCGAGCATAAGCAGAGTACAACTAAAACAATGTTCTAATTGGTTCGTCCAAGGTCATGTTCTTAAAGGAACCGATTAGAGGTTGCGGTCCTGCCTCACATCCCACTCCCTTTTCGCGATTTCTTTTTCGTACAACAGTCGATGAAAGCGATGTCTTTAGTTTATTGGTTTGTGGGCCACGGTAAGGGTTTGGAAGGCTGAAGATAAGAGTTTTGTGGCGTGCCTTGGAGATATAATGCCTTAGTCGTCGTTCAGTGGACGATTGATAGACAGTTGAATTGATGCTGAGGCATTTGGAGAACCACAAATTGGTTGAACGTTTAAGAACTAACCGACCACCTTCTCTTTCTTATCGTGTGGGCAGAGCCCTGGTGTCCGAGCTTTTTCAGACCGCCTTACGGTCTCTGACGTGGTTTTTATGTAACGACTACTACCTCCAGAGATAGTAGCCGGAACTGGGGAAAAACGCACAAAGTGACATATCGCTAGGTATCGCTAGGAATCGAATCCACGACCTCCGTGTCGAGAGGCCGTGCTCTTAACCATTAGACCACGGAGGCAGTTATTTTTACCGACCACCTAAAAAGTAATCAGTGACTGGATCAGGAAAGCCGATGAAAGAGTTTTGTGGCGCACTTGGGAGAGGCCTATGTTCAAAAGTGGAAGAAAATGATGAAATTGGTTGAACATTTAGCCGTTCCAAGAAAGGCATGGCCCAAGCCACAGAATGGATAATAGCATATATGTAGCTCTACATACAGACAACCACACCCTGCCCCTTACTACATTCTGGGGACATTTTAGGGGAAGCAAGAAGCGCATACATCAGGCGCACTGGTGCGAGCGGGACGTCACGTCTGCCGATACCATCTTGTGTTTGTAGTAGTACTAATCAGTTCTATGGAGTGCCGAAGGTGTGGTAGTGATCTAGGCTAATTATGACAACGATACATGTAAGAAATCTAAACATAATCAAAATCATGTCTAAAATGTTTCAGGTAAACGGCTGGCGAGTACTAGGCGCCCATCATGTGGAAGTGGTGACGCGACTGAGGGCAGTGACGTCACCGGTGTTGCTGGTATGCGTGAGGAAGCGAGACGAAGAGCCGAAGATAAAGATCGATCCTAATAATTTTGCTAGGGTGAGTTTAGTTTCGATTATTAATATGTCAATCAAGCTGTTGGACCAGGACTGAAGCAGTGGCCTAGCGTGGGTTTCTGTCGCCTGGGGCACAGACCGATTTCGCCGCCCATTATCTTTATAAGAAGACCTACGGAAAAAATAACGGAGCTAGTGAAGCGAGCTCGAAATTTTTTATCACAACTATTCGAGTTGTGGTCAGACATCTTTCGGTTTATAAGTGTAAGTAGAATAAAAATATAAACTTAGAGCGAGCGAAGCTAGCTCGACTTTTCTCCTAAATATGAATCAGTTGGAGCCAGAGCTTTTTAAGGACAATGTGTGCAAAGTAACCTAAGTAAACGCTATGGATCGTAAAAAGCAAGCTAAAAATTTTTAGCACCACACGTCTAAGCCAGAATTCTTTAGGATTATGTGTAGGTTGGTACAATACTTAAAACTAAACTAGCTACGCACGACTGAAGTATGCGAAAGAACTTATTGTGACTGGCTTCTCAAGCAAGTACGAACCTTAACAGGACCTGTAAGCTAAACAAACATAACATGACATAAATATGGACACAGAGTGGGGCTCGTAGATTCGCCCACTTACAGAATCTGCCGTGAGGCACAGGAAACGCCCATACACCTCCTTCTGTGCGAATGCTTAGTGCTCATTCACAGTAGGACGATTCATATAGAGTCGCCATCAAGGTGTGTCTAGGTGAATACGTAGTTACACATGCAAATATGAGGGATCTCCCGTCCAAGGGCATACGGTTTAGGAAATCTGAGCTACAATAGAACTGTCCATTATGTCATGATCATTGACCAAACCAAATCCAAGCTGCAATACCTAGATCTGTCCACGTCACAATAGCTATTGGTCAATGACCAAGCCCTATTAAAAAATAATAAATAAAAGCTATCGTACGATTCTGTGCTGCAGTAGGTAAATATGAATGCTTTGATGTTTCAATAATCCTCAAAAAAGCGGTCAACGATTTTCATCACACTGAAGTATACAACGATCAACATGTAGGTAGTTATATTGATGTATAGTACTTCAATATCGACTCTAAGAAATCTTCTGGCGACCTGCCAAATTGCTTGTCATAGTTTTGAGCAGTCCATTATTTTCGGCCTTCTGTCGATTTGGAGAGTTGTGTGGATTGCGTTCCTTTACTGTTTTGCATTTTTCCATTTTTTTTTCGGTAAGTTGAAGCTTTTGAATTTGTGTTGTTTATTCAATGAGTAAGGTTGTTTATTCAATGTTCGGTTGTATTGCTTTCTACTTATTGATTTTATAATTGCCCCAGCTTGCGAGATTATAAGGAATATCGTATTTAGCAATGAAGCCCAATTAGAGCCGTATCACAAAAGTTATTTTTGAGCGTAGGCGATGTCTCAACTGCATTGCCACGACAACGTCGCAACTGAACCACCGCGATACTGATTGATCTAGCGATAAAGCTGATATCGCGGCGATTTCCCGGTCATATCAAGACGATATTGTTCTTTAAACTGCTACGATCAAAAATCGCTTTTTTGATATGGATCTTGTAACTCCGTACTTCTCAGGAAGTGATGGTTTCAGAACAAATTTCAAGACCTATTGTTAGGAATATCCACAAAGAAAGCATGCGTTAAATTATTATAATGAGGAAGATAGTGATCACCATCATTATCCCAGAGATTTGTCTATCTTCATAGCAAATTAGAGCTAAGAGTATATGGAACTAAATTACTAATTATTTAACTCTTTGGTACCCGCCGCGCCGGCTCCCTGAGGAGCCAACCACCTATTGTTTATCTACTGTGACTCATTAAGCCGGATACCGGGCAGTTAATAGTCACTCTAAAAGTTTTCGTATTAGTAGTTCCGACGTATTATTAGATTTGTTGAATCAACACGCTAGAAAACTCGTCGTTACCTTTATAGGTTTGGTGTCGCTTGAATAGGATTTGAACTCTCTCCTGGCTTGTCGATCCCATATGGTGATGGTGTCAGCCTTCCACGTCTGTTCTCCCTACCTTTCCATATTCCCGACGTTGTCTTCAGAGACATCGCTCTCGTTCATATTACTGCCAACATACATCTATCTAGTTTTCGGACGTTCTCTTGGTGTCTATCCTGGAAACGACAGGTGCAGTGCAATATTTCCCATATAGTCGGGTGGCTTTCGTTTCACGTGTCCAAACCACCTAAGCCTATGATCCTGAAGCTAATCTGCAATGTCACGTGCACCCAGGCTACCTCATATACGTTGCTGATTGAATAGGATTTGAACTGGCTACGATAAATGTAGTGGGGATAGAGTTAATCAGCGACTTGCCCGTGCAGGGAACCCAAGTAGACCACGAAACATAATTATTGTCCTTTGTGTTCAGTGACATGGAGGATTTCAATCAAACAGCTGTATCGTTCAAATTAGTTACATTGCTTTTTCTTCTTTTGGTGCCATCTCTTATCGGAGGTTGGCTATTCGGACTTTTGAGTTTGCTGCCCTGAACTGTCAGGTGTTCATATCGAACCATGCACATTATGTTCTTAAGCCAGGAAGTCCTTTTTTTACCAGGACACGACAATTACATGACTCACTGATCTATATTTAATAATTATGTATTGATTAAACGATACATAAATAAATCTCACATTACTCATCACAACACCATGGCTATTGCTCAACCATTTTTAAGAAATAGAAACTGTACCGAGTTAGTGTAAGAGTGTAACGTCGTTTAGTCCGTGAAGACTCATTTTATTAGAGTTGTTATTGTGATTCAGTTGTTTACGCGCTGTCAGTGTTTATAGCCAATAACTTGTTTAGTTATGGATCTATTTGTAGCGTTCAAATGTCTACAATCCAAGCATTTCCCTAAACAATAAAAGGAAACGCTGCAGAACCAATAAATACGTCTCTTCGTCTTTTAGATCGCAACATACATTTCATTATTTCTAAGTATTTCTTAAACTCTTCAAGGCGGTGATTGCGAAGGAGTGGCTTTACTTATGTACGATTGTTTTGTAATTATAACTAGTTCGGCGGTGAAGGAAAAACATCGACCTCGCTCACATTCAAGGTTGCTTTTATTCCGATTGATCTCCTCAGGATAAAAATTACACTTGAAAACCATTAAATTTTTATTTCCAGGCAAACATCCTTGGCGGTAGTCTCCAAGATCTACTTGCACCACCACAAAGGCTGATAAAAGCGAAATCTGAAAGTTCTGTAGCTTCACTCTGCAGCGCTGCCACAATCATGTCTGCCGGCCATGATCATGATGGTGAGTTGAGTAGACTGTGCGTTGTTCGTGACTAGACTTAGAGTAGACCATGAGATGACTACCTGCCAGTAGACCATACACAGATTATAAGAGGGGTCTTAGAGCAGAATATGAGTAGATCGTGAACAGGTAATGACTAGATCATGAATATACTGTGAGTAGACCATGAGAAGACTACGAGTAAACCGTAAGTAGATCATGACTGGACTAAAACGGAACTGAGAGTAGACTATGAGTAGATCATGAGTAGATCTTGAAAAGAAAATGACTATGAATAGACCGTGAGTAGACCATGAGAAAAGTAGGAGTAGACCATAAATAGATCGTGAGTAGACCAGACCATAAGTAGGCAATGTGTCGACTGGACAATGTGTAGACCGTGAATCGACCAAGTGTTTCATTGTGTTTTACTTTTAATGGTTTCACGATATTTTGACTCTTTTGCATAGCGGTAAGGTAGCAAGTATGAACTTATTAGCATGTTACCTTTCTCAAACAAAGGATTTTCCATCTTTTCCAGAATTCTGCACAGATGACTTGGAGAGGAATAGATCAAGATCCTTAGAGCCTCTCAGTGGTCTCGCTATGTGGAGCGACCATATAGACTACATACAGCTATTGAAGGAAGATCGAGGACTTGGCTTTTCAATACTAGACTATTTGGTAAGCGTTAACAGCATATTCTAAAAATCTTATGCCTACCGTGAACATTGTGCCACCCAGAAGAGGAATTTTTGGGCGTTATCTTAATGGACATAGAGCTTGGCATAAATACAACGTGTTCATGAATAAGCGCAAAACCTCATACACCCCAACTGATTTATAACAAAATAATAAGAATGAAACAATAATTTCATTATTTTGATGGTTAAAATTTAAAGTTATTCGCATTTTAAGTTTTTAGCAATGAATAAAAGCGCTAACGTGAGTACATTTTAAGAAGCTTATTTGGTAGTAAGTAGGGTGAGTTTGCCCGTGCGGTGGGTTGACATCGGGTTCAGTAAATTTTAAATTTTACGATCAAATTATTTTATATTTTGAAAAAAAAACACCTATGTTGAAACCATGATAATTCGATTCTGCTCTCGATCCTAAACAAACTAATTTCTAGTTTTGCGTTGTATATTATATTCTTCACTTGATTACCACACCGTAATTGTATAAAGAGGTGTGACGGAATGGCATCTGACTATTCTTTACACTGCTTTGGTACACTGTGAAGACAAAAAAAAAGAAAGACAAAGAAAAAAAATGAAGAAAGATAAATAAAAAAAAAAAAAAAAAAAGATTGATAAAGAATGATCGATTGATTTTGTGTGATAAAGATTTTTCTTTCTTTCTTTCTTTTCTTTTTCTGTGAAGGTCGCGAAATTTTTTCTTAACCTTCACGTGGTGTAAAGGATTGGAAAGTCACATTCCTAGCCGTCACACCGCGATTAAAGACGACCTTGATTTGCAATCATAATTTTTTTTTCTTTTGAAAAATGGCAACACCCGAGGTAATGCGGAAATGGAGTAACTTCCACTAGAATCTAGATATCGGGTAATGAATAAATAAATTTTGCAAAGCCTTAAAAACGAATGTCCTCATCACAAATGCTTCATTCTACAAACATGATATTTTTTTCCATTCCAGGATCCATCAGAACCAGGCAGTTCCGTCATAGTAGTCAGATCGGTAGTGGCTGGAGGAGCGGCCGCTGCAGACGGGCGACTAGCGCCGGGCGATCGGCTAATATCAGTTAACGGGCTGGATGTGTCGCGCAGTCCACTGGCCACAGCAGTCAGTGCCATCAAGGGCGCGCCTAAAGGTGAGTAGACCGTGAAAAGAACATGGTCTTCTCAGTACACCATAGAAGACCGTAAAGAAAATGGGTAGATTATAGTCCAATAATGATGAAAATGTTAAGGGTAGTATTTTTAAGTGGGTTTGGACCAAAAGATTCGAGAAAACTTTAGTAGACATTTGAGAAATATACTTTAGAATAACATTGTAGATTAAGGGGTCGATTTTTTATGTAAATCGTTGATCATGATTGTAAGAGCTAAAGGAGAGGAGATAGAGGAAAGTCGCAGTAGACCTTAGTAGACTGGCAAGAAATGTATCATCATCAGCCTATTATTGTCCACTGCTGAACATAGGCCTCTACCCAAGGCGGGCCACAAAACTCGGCCTTCCTCATCCCGTCGCTCCCCTCAACTTTTATTTTTTGAAGTAATGTATAGTTACTAGATTTTCACCTACATCACCTGCCTCCCACAAACATCTATCTAGAGTACCTCCCCTCCCCAAATGTCTGTGCCCTGTGAGGCTGTAGTGCACGATCTTGTCCGTCTATAATGATTGCACGCATCCTCTACATGCAACTGTGTGAGAATGATATTTAAAAGATAGCTGATAATAAACACTGTACTTAAATATTTACACTGTACCAATGATGCTCAAACACTAACGATACGCTAGTCAAATAAAAATGGTGATAACGTAACGTGGAGTTACGAATGTGTTATTTTTAGGTGTAATTTATGTCAATCCATACTGAGGACTGAAATATGCAAAAATCGCAGTTTAAGAAACAGTTACATAGGTACGTAACCTACGTACAGTACGGCACTTCCTGCTCCCTACCCCCCCGTCTCGGCGGTACGGGAGGTAGGTGCTAGGTGTAAGCAGTAGTGGTGTATTCTTCTCCCTCATTTCACTCACTCAACATTTATAGTACGTAGTCTATGCTCGAAAATTATTTAATATGTGCTAGCCTCTTTTTATTAGCACGAGCCCGTTTGTATCAAGTGTTCAGTTTGCTTAAGGCTGGGCCACACAGAGTGCAGCTGCAGAACGGGTGCATGCCGGCTGCAGGCCGTCAGTAGTTGTAAACTAAGCGTAAATTATGTGCGAGGTGTCACACTGAATGCAGTCCGGCGCGGCTGCGGAACAGCTGCGGAACAGCTGCGGAACGGTAGCCGCAGTGTGACAACTTGCATATAATTCCATAGTTTACAACTACTGGCGGCCCGCAGCCGGCCTGTACCCGTTCTGCAGCTACACTTTATAGTGAACCTTTCTACCCTTTAAAGTTATCGTTTGATGACTCCATAATGGAATTACTAGCTTTTGCTTCATCTGGATAGAATTAACTTCATATCTGGGAAAAGAAAGAGCACTATCAGAGATATTTTAAATAACTTTGCTGGCTCCTTGACCTAATGTAGGTCTTGGTCTCCAAAACATAAGAGCGTCACTTATCCCCGATCTTCAGCTACCTCTCGCCTGTAGCTGTCTTGAAGCTCACGTAGGTCTGCTTCCACTACGTCGCTCCAGCTATAACTGGGGGGACCCACTGCACGTGACTCAGATAATAAATATGCTCTCCTGTCCTGACAAGCCTATTCTTCCAATTATTTGTGGTAAGTAGCCATATGCTAGCGGAGTGGATAGCATAACTATTCAAATTATCTAAATTTCATTAGCAGTAATCAAACAGAACCACTTTTAATTTGGTAACATTATTTTATTCCTATGGCTATGGTGTCGTTTAAAATCGATCACTTCAAGTGGGAATGCCTTGCAAACGATATGGATGGGTGAAGAAAGGCTTAGACAGTCGTACAACCCACGAAGAAGTCTGGTTCGAATCTCTGGCCTTAAATCAAGCTAAAAGATACGGGAACCAGTCCAAGACGGGAACGAACAGTCTCCTGCACTAACTGACACACAGCATAAGTGCTTTAAAATCGACCACTTCAAGTGGGAATGCCTTGCAAACGATACGAATGGGGGAAGAAAGGCTTTGGCAGACAGTCGTACAACCCACGATGAAGTCTGGTTCGAATCTCTGGTCTTAAATCAAGCCAAAAGATACGGGAACCAGTCCAAGACGGAAACGAACAGTCTCCTGCACTAACTGACACACATCATAAGTGCCATAAATCCGGCAAGCCTTGTTACTCCCGAATTGGCTTATAAGCCTGTATAAGCTGTGTACAGCCACCAAAATAGGTTTCCATTCTAAACAGATGCTCTTTGAACCGTCTAGCTAGATTTTTTTATTCTTTTGCTCCAAGATATAAATGATATTCGTAGCTCCACACTAAAACTAATATTTATGACGGGAAAGATTTACTTCGGGCAAATAACACGGTAAAGTTAAGAATATGAGGAAAACAGATGTTTCAGTATGATTTGTGTTGTTGTGTTTGTTAGACGTTAGGTAAATCAGTTTGTGGTTGGTGTTTGTGATTTTCTGACTAGAATATATCTACTATTTTCATTTTGTGGTATTCGTAAGAGGCGACTTATAGAGATATCTTTTCTATTATATGTTTTAACTGTTTTCTTAAGGTTAGGTTGCCTATACATATTTGGACCTTGCTAAAATTAACGAACTTTACAGTAAATTGTTGTTCTTACCTAAAGTATGTGGCCAAATAGAAACTTAGGTACGTAGGTAGTTTATTAAGTCTAGACAGAGAAATAGAAAAAGAAGTCGATAGTATATTATAATCATTTATTCGAAAAAAAAATATTTAAAACACGACTAACTTTACAAAAAATACAAAATACAGTAACGTAGGCTTCGTCAAAACAGTAAAACAGTCAGTAATTTAAAACAATTATGTAATGTTTAGGTAGTTTAAAAAATAATCAAATAATTAAATAAAAACTTAACATAAATTTTATTTTATGATAAGTTATTAATTAATATAATTTAGCTTTTATTGTTTAAAACTATAGTACGTATAGCGTAGTACTATTATATAAATAATCGCTTCGCTTTTTAGCGATAAGACCGCCTATTTTTGTGCCTTTTGTATTTCCTGATTGTTTGCTCTCTGTATACTCTGTTTTTTTTTTTTGGTGTCAAATAAAGTATAATTGATTGATTGATTGAAATAAAAGTAAACACTCAAGCCAATTTAAATACCCTGATTTTATGATATTTACCTTATTATTGCATATAGGAAAGTTATTGCTACGGCGCGCGGCGGCAGTAAAAATAGTACTCTGTGGTTATTGTATTGTTTTATTTTAATTCTAAGACCAAAAACAGATAAAAATACTAGTTCTTACATACAATTTTTGTTGCAGGAGTAGTAACTATTGGAGTAGCAAAACCTCTTCCATGCAGTACAGTGGTTGGTGGTGAAAAAGCTAATGGGCATAGCATTCAGAGCAGTCAGGTATGTAAATAAATAATTAAAAACAAACTTAAATTCACCTCGGGATTTTTAATTATGTTAAATTAAGAAAAAAACATAATAATAACGTTTGTGGTTAAAATGTGTTTGATTAAAATAAAAATAAAACATATTTAAAGTTAAAACAATTATGTAAAAAACATTCGTTGTGTGTATGTGCGTGTGTGATTTATTGTACACTGAGGGGAAAAAAGGTGTAAGTTGAAAATAATTTTAATTTACTAAGGCTTTTTCTTTAACGCTTAGAGCAGTATTTCTACCTGTTTAAAAATAGCATGCCGTTTTTTTTAAATAAAAATACTTTTTTCTTATTTTTCTTGTACAGTAAAGGGAAAAAACCGCTCTAAGATTTGTTTAACGTTTTCTTTTAAATTGAATTCTATTCTCAATGTTGTAAGTGTGATTTCCCTTTAGTGTACAATATTTTGCATGCTTGATATTAAATAAATAAACATTATTGCTTAAATCATTTCGTACATAGATTGATCATTCATTATCATTAAAATACAGGGTGTTTAGAAATTAACTCATTTCTCAAAACCCGTGCTTCTATTACATTTAATTACGGCAAGAACTTATTATGTGAAAAATATACAACACTTCACAGAAAGCTGATACTACTTTGTTCATCAAAAACATAAATAAGCGGATTTTTTAAGTAATACCTACTTATAAATATCTTGAACATTGTCATACCGATTATTTAGTCCCATTTGAAGAACCAGATTCTAGCCTAATTCTAATCTGTTCTAATTGATGATCTTGACTGTATTATGTAAATAATAAATAAGAGTTTATTATTAAAATATAATACTCGTACTACATTATATATCAAAATATGCGAACCATATAATATTATTATTATTCATGTTTTTTAGGTATTTTTCCAAAAGTTGTTCTTGCTCTTACAAATTGTTTTTGAGAACTGCTTTCATATTTGGAATACTCTGTACTAAATTAAAGTTAAATTAAAAAAAAAATTCTAATAAAGTCATCAGCATCCATAGATTTCTTATTCACTTAAAAAAAATATTCAACAATAAACTCTATTTCTCTATTCACAGAAGCTGGAATACTTCACCAAGATCCTACGCCTCATAATGTCGCTGCATAGAGATATAATGGAGCTACAACTACAGTGCTCACACGAAATTATCCCCCCACTCCCCGCCTACAGGGTACCCCCCAACATAAAGACTGAGATATCTATGAAATGACATCAGGACAAAATGAAATATACAGTGTCAATAGAGGTTCCAGAAGGGAATTGTTCGAGAGATGAAATGGAATGTGAAGAGTCCAAATTGTGAGCACAATAATGGAAAACACTACTGCAAATGGTTCTTTGCGGCTAACCCTGGAGTTAAAGATGATAGTGGTTTAAATTTAAAGAGTGTTATAGAGGTTTTAAAGTCATCTGGGGCAAAGGCGTCTATGGACCAAATTGACCTATAGCAAATTTTAAAGCATATAGGAAAGGTACACTTTATAAACAACATTTCCTGTCATCTAGTACCTAGGCAAGATGCCTAGCATAATACACGCGATAACGCTATATCTCTCACCCTATTACGCGCCAAGTGAAAGAGAGGTAAATTGCAACATTGCCATCTAACGCTGCCACGAAATCCCCGCTACTAAATAAAGAAAAGATCTACTAATTCGAGATTTTAAAATAACTTGCAATTGTTGCCCCATTAGTGCTATTTCCCCATATATGTATATGCAATTGGCTCATAGACGCAATGGCCCCATAGACGAAATTTCCCCAGGTGACTTTATATTACTGTTTTGATAGGTTACTGTGTTTTGTTTGGTTTTGCGTTTTGTAATACGTACAATATAGTTATATTGATATGAAAAGTTACCTGAATTTGACAAAATTAGCTTAAAAAAATTGTGATTTAGAAAATTGATGTCTATTTATCTAGGTTGTGTAACATAGATACCTACTATATTATTGTTACCTATGATTATGCGTAGGTGAAGTAAAGTCAATTTAGGATTGTGATTGGACAGGATTGTCAATTGATTATTAACAAACGAAAATGGACTGTAACTATAGAACTGTAAAATTGACTGTTGAAATTTTGCCAAAAATGATAAGCGAAAGAAAGAAGTTTGTACCTAGTAGTTAGGTGAAAACTAAGTAAGAGTAAGACTAGAAGCGAAAAAAGAAAATACGTAGGTGGTATGGAAAAACAATTATTATAAAAGTAGGATTTATAAAATAATTTGTATGTTTTTACTCCTTCGTCTCACTAGTCTCACTAGTCTCATGTCTTATATAGTCTCATTCACTAGTCTCGTCTGTCAATTCCTTTGACTATTTATTATAAGGAGTAGCCTTGCGGTAGCATTTCCCCTCTGCCACGGTGTAAGATCATTTAATCATGTGCATTTACATTCAATTTTATACCTTATCACTAAACGAGACAGCCTATAATTGCGAAACAATAATTTCGAACTTAGAACGTTTGGGGTTCACACGAGACTACTTTTCATGATTTTTAACGTTCAAAATTAGAATCGAAAGTAATGGGAATAAAATCCAAAGTTGCGGATTTCATGTTACCTCGCCCCCCGCAAAAAGTGGCAGAAATGTTTGTTAGTAGAATTACACGCGAAACTAGTCCCTATATAAGGTTTAACAAAATTAGGTGAAACTATTTTAAGGGGATGATCAGACCATCAAACTGAACAACTTTCTCTATGGGACCAATATTGAAATCGCGAAAATAAAATCTGCTGTCCCATACATTTAGGTCGAGTAGGTTTGTATGGAACAGCTGGTTTTTTTTTTTGCAATTTCAATATTGGTCCTTTAGAGAAAGTTGTTCAGTTTGATGGTCTGATTACCCCCTTAAAATAGTTCCACCTAATTTTTTTAGACCTTATATAAGTAGTCAAAGGTCAATTCATCTGGAGCTTGGACATTCTTTATTGGCCTTATATTTTTACTTATTCTATTTATTTAATTTTCAAATCTTTGTGTCTTTTATATCGGACATCGAACGTGTAAGATTTCTTTTAACAATAATTGAATAATTTTTCTGGCCAGTACTACCTACACTAAATATTAACAATGAATAATTTTTTTAACCTGTTTTGTCCCACTGCTGGGCAAAGGTCTCCCCCAAACCCTTCCACGTCTCTCTGTTCGGTGCTGCATCCCGCCACTCATTGCAGTAGGCATCTAGCTCGTCTCGCCACCTTTTCCGGATGAATATTAATTATGTAAAATATTCTTACGGGAAAAATCTCTGTATTTTTTGGATGTAAAAATAATTTAATGAAATAAAGGATTGTACCTACTTATATAAAGATATTTTTTATTAATATGCCGATTTATAGTCAGTCAATAATGCAAAAGAAAATTAATGGTATCTTAAAAAGTTGTTGCTTTGCTTAGTGTGAAAATAAAATTATTGTAAAGTAAAAAGTCTGGCTAGCAGATTACTGAAATAAATTATTACCTACCTAAATAAATTTTAAGAACATAACAAGAATTCCAAAATACAGGAGTTTTTAAACATATCATAGAGTTAAGGTGAAATAAAAATAATGAAATAATAGTATAAAATATGAATCTAAACTATTATAAAACTGTAACAGGAAGTTTGTCATTGAAGATATTAACAAAAAAAAGTTACGATATGGTAAAAGATACGGTATCCCTGATTCCATATCACCAATTTTTGGATTTTTTGTCTGTCTGTTTGTTTGTGTGTTTGTTTGTTTGAACGAGCATCACGCAAAAACTACTGAACTGATTTGGATGAAACTTTTTTTGATCGATAGCTTATTATCTGACTTAAAATCTGGTATATAATTTGTGCGGACAAAGTCGCGGGTTAACGCTCGTAGATAATAATAGTACGCTATTGAAACGAAACTCCCGCGTTAAATGTCAAGATTCGCCTACAAAATGTCAAGATACGCCTACAAATCTCGTGTTGTTTTAACCATAGTTTCGCTTCTATAGTCTAAGTACTATTATTATCTATTCATATGATAATCGTTTGTTAGCACAAAACGGTAGGAGTACGGGTTTCTATCGTATTGCTGGTGTATGCATCAAAACCAATAACAAAATCGTTGAGGTAACTTATAATTTCGATACGATAAAATAGTCCTGGTTTCATAATGATGATTGTTAAAATAATGTTGAGGAGTATAATGATGACTCATAAAACCTTTGAATAAACCAATACAAATTTAAATAAACGTGAGGTTAACAACATTAATTTTCATAATGAGAAACGTAATGAGCAAAAAAAAAATACAATTTTTAATATTGAAGAATATCAATCTACTTTATTATATTTTTTTAGTGTAAAATATAGGTACTTTATTTTACACAAAAAAAAACAAAGTACTTATATAGAGAGTAATATCTTAGTAGGTACAGAATAATCAGAAAAATAAGGTCTTATTGGAAGAAAAAAATAAAATAAAATAATTGACACTGAAAAAATAATAATCAATCAAATCATTTATATTTCAGAACATAAAATCCATAATAATTTCACAAATTACAATTTCAGTGAAACGAACGAGAAATGTAGGATCGTCCATATTATTAGAGATTTAGTACTAAAAATAACATAGTTAAGGCCAATTAAGGCGCTTCCTAACTTGTTCTCGAGTCTGTTTAAAGTTTTGTACTACATTATGTTCTTGTTTTACTTTTTATAAAATTCACCGTCCTCCCAGCAAACAATTTGGTCGTATTGAGCCCACATTTATATGACTATTTTGACTTATAAACGTTATATTACGGTAATTTCGTCATAATACTAGTGCTTTATGCGCCTGATGTTCGACTATACGACACCTATACGACCAAATTGTTAGTTGGGCTATTAGCTGACATGTTCATTATTATTATTAAAAGCATAAAACTAAAATAATTGTTGTGAATTGAAGATAGATTTAAATAGTTATTTAAATGATGCTTTAAGCTGGTCTGTGTTAAATGTTGTTTATATTATAAGTAAATGCTTTGTTATGTGTGTTGCAATAAACGTTGCCAAAATTTTACTTTTGTTTTATTTGTAACTAGAAAACAGTTAAAAGTTGAATCAAAAAGAAATAAAAAAATACATTTTTCATTATCATTCATTTCATTCATTTTACTTTATGAAAGGCAAAATTAATTATCTACGTATTTGTCTTTAAATTATGATGGTAATAATGCCCTATCTAATGGCAAAAGAAAAAGAAAACTTAAAACATAAACAGAAGTGTGAAAAAAATTTAATTTAATTTTTAAACAAATTGGTACATAGGATATTATCCACGACACGTTTCGTCATGCATGCCATACTACAAATATATATTTTAAAGTGTGAAATGAGAAACATAAATTGCTAAACCACCACATTTACATTGCCTAATATGTAAGTTTTAGGTATGTTTAAGTCTTAGGATAAGTTCAGGATTCATTAATTTGTTATTCATTTCTTATCAAGATAATTATGTTTATTCTATTATATATACAATGCTTCATATATTTCTATAACATCCTCTATCCTACAGGAATGTGTGAACTCCCTGGCTTCAGATGACCACACTGGCATGGATTCCTTTCACGAATGTCTGCAAGAATACGGAGAAGGTCTAGAAGTAGTACAAATATGCTTAGAACCTGAAGATGCTTCGATAAAAGATGAAGAATTATCAGCTCTGGCAGACCTTAGCTTTGATGAGTGCAGTAAAAAGAATAAACATAACAATGACATGAATAAAGAAGTGAAAAAAGTTAATGGAGTCAATGAAATGAAATCTTCCAATGAATCGTTAGATCAAGAAGATGATTTAACGATAACTGATGATGTAGTTACTACACCTAGAGAACTTCAAGATATTAGAAGTACGTCAGCAGAAAGGAAAGGTGATAGGTGTTTATCCAAACAGCAAAGTAAAGATATATCTACGTCTGACGAAATGGTATTTGCTGTTACTCCAACAGGTTTAGAGAGAATCAGTTTCGACAAATATTGGAAAGACGATGGGAACATAATAGAAAAGACTAAATTAGAAAAAGTTAAAAGCGACGAGAGTTGGAAAGAATGTTTAAATTCACCTAATGATGACACAAGTTTTTACGACGCAACTACTAGAATCTCCGTACAGGAAGACAACAATTCTTTACTATACATAGACCATGAAATAGATGGATACGAAACATGTCTGGATGACGATTCTTCTTCAGCGAAGTGTGCTATAAAAAACGGCCGTAAACTCAACGGCAACGAGATCAAAGACAATTGTAAACAAGATAAAACTGTTAGGAAAGACAACATAAGTGCCAAAGTTCAGAACAGTGCCAATGTTGACGACGACGTGCCGTCTTATCCTTACGTACAAGAGCACATAATTAAGCAAATGAAATCATTAAGAATCGAACCGCTAAACGTAAACATAACTAAGAAAAAGAAACGAAGTCCAACAAAACCGTCCAAAAGTGAACGCAAATGCGTCGAATATTACAACGATCAAGACGAATGCCTAAAAGAAATACGACTGAAGAAGTTAGAGGAAGAAGAAAAGAAGCATAAGGAAGAGCAGAAGAAACTACTAGATAATAACATAGCAACAATGGAGAAGAAACTCCAGCATAAAAAGAAGGAACCAAGTGAAGAATCAACTGATTTAGAAACAAATTATGTACCAGGCTGTCACAAATGCTTCCTAGAAAACTATGCCTATGAAATTACTAAGGCTTATATCGCTGAAGCGAACGCGTGTAAATACTGTGAAGTGATAAGGGATATGCTGAAACCGCCGAAGACAATGCCAGAGAGGAGGATGTCGGCTCCGGCGCTGGTGAACCTGGAGAGTGCAGGGTCGGAGACTGATGAGGAGGACTTCCTGATGGTGCCAGTTGTGAAGGATAGGAGGAAGTCGGCGGGGCCGCTGAAGTTCCTCGTGCCTTCTAGAAGACAGAGGTGAGTGAATTTATTTATTTAATGAGACTTGTTGGCTTTTTCATTAGTTACAATTTTTATCGCACTTTCAGTACAGTCACCTGCATTAAAAACGCAATAATCTATACATTTTAACGCTTCAAACTTTTCCTTGATGTGTAAAATCTGTAAGTCTGTCGGATTTAAAAAGTACTTCGTTTCTAAAAGATTTCAGGGGCGCCAAATAAATATTATACAAATTTAAAAAACGATATTTTAACGGGCATAAGATGTACATGTAACAAAAATAAACTGATCAATATTCCTATTCTGGTTATCATAATACAGGGTCCTATACTTAATATGCTGGAAATTTCTCTAGACCAACATCGAAATCACGAAAAAAAAATCAACTGTCCCATATATTTGGGTCGAGTAGGATTGCAGTTTTATAACGGAACAGCAAATTTTTTTTATGCGATTTCGGTGTTGGCGGTATAGAGAAAGTTGTTCAGTTCGATGGTCTGTTCATCCCCTTAAAAACCCGTCAGCATATTAAGAACGACACGATATACAAATAAAAAAAATGAGACTAGATAATCTGTGCGACATTGTTCAAGACAAGTAAGTTATTTATTTTTATCCTTGTTTGATTATCATTTTCCAACACCTTCGTAACCTTGTCACTTGATCAAATTATCATTGAACTTCTTCTACTGAACTTGAACAATTGAATTCAACTGACGTTTGCTAAATCGACCTCGAAAACACATACACTCGGAAACCCACCTTATTTCCCACCCACAAACTCTTTTATCCATCACATGTTGTTAAGCGTGTAACTTTAAATATTATTTATAGGAATGTAGGCTTTAATCGTGAAGGTTAAGGGTTGATTTTGAGTGGTGGTCTGGTAGAGAGATCGTAGTAATTCCGTCCTTATTTGTAAGGCTTCATCGTGTTAGCGAGTTCACGTGTTTAAAGTAAATCTTTCAACTATACCTTTGTTTAGTTCTGTTGCTGGGATATTATAAGACGTCAATAAGCATAAACGTAGTACCTTCTCGTTCCAAAAATCGCAGTGTTTTAAGGTGAAAGTCCTGGACCAGTGTGAACTGCCAGTGATGACATACGGAACTGAGACGGGGCTGCTGACTAAAGACCTCATAAAAAGACAGAAAGTCACCCAAACGGCAATAGAGAGGGCTATGCTCTGAGTTTCCCTGCGAGTTCGAATCAGAAATGAAGACCGCCTGTTTTTGTGTCTTTTGTATTTCCTGATTGTTTGCTTTCTGTATACTCTGTTTTTTTTTGGTGTCAAATAAAGTATAATTGATTGATTGATTGATTGAGATTCGCAGAAGAACCAAACTAACCGACATAGCCCAAAGAATTGCTAAACTATAGTAGCAATGAGTGGAGCACATTGCTCGCAGAACCGATGGCACATGTGGCCGAAGACGTCTTGAGTGGCGACCGCGTACCGAAAAGCGCAGCGTGGGTAGGCTAACAACCAACAAGGTGGACCGACAACCCGGTGAAGGCGGCGGGAACACGTTGGATGAGCGCAGCGCCGGTCGTTGTGGTGATCCTTGGGGCCTCCCCCTATTATTTGATTATTTGTGGTTGGGCTATTTCAAGCAAGGGTCGTTGTTATACTGAGACCAGCGCTGGTAATGATAATGATAATTCATTTGCAAAAATATGGTACATAAGGTTTTATAAAAATACAATTTTCCAGCATATTCTACCATGAAGGCATGCAAATAGTAATTACAATTTGAAGAAATTATATTATAATTATCCATGGTCCTTTGTGTTCGCCCCAAGCTCACCCATATTTTACGCATACCTCCGAACTTATGGTATTTTCTTTTCATTCTTGGGAATGAAGGTTTCCTCACGATGTTTTCCTTAACCGCTGAGCTAGTAAATGATAAATACAACCGTACATAAATTCCAAAGAACTTAGTGGTACAGGCCAGAAATCGAACCGCGGCCTCATGAATGAGGCGCTAGCTCTCTTCCTTGGGGGAGGCCTATGTCCAGTAGTGGACGTCTATCGTCTGAGATGATGATGAATAAAAGTAAACATAATGCTCACGACTATATTCTCTCAGGGGATAGTCAGATATGTAGTCTAATCGATATCGGTTACTGCTAACTCTCTCACGCTGCAAATGTGTCGCCTCTTATGACACTATAGTATATCCCATACATGTCTAATACAAGGTGTAAACCTCAATGCATTCCATAATATAGAGGGTGCTTTAGGTCATCAAACTGAACATTTTACTACAGAAACAACATTGAATAATAGGTATTAAATACAACGAGGAAGCATATATTAGCTGTTCTACTAATAGGGTCAGGTTAACGGTTTTTTAAGGGGATGATTAGACCATGAAACTGTACAACTTTCTCGATGGGGTCGCGAACAAAATATCAGCTATCCCATACAATTTGATCGAGTAGGATTGCAGTTTAATATGGAACTGCTGACTTAGATCAAAGTAAAATTAATAGATAGGCCTTACGCGAACATTTCAAACCAGAAATATGAGGCAAAACAAATGACAGTTTTACTTCAAACATGTACCGAGATGACAGACCAAGTGTGTTAGTTTGTATGGAACAAGTGTACTAGTTGTGTGCTTCATCTTAACGCGCTTTGGGCCTATCCATTAATTTTACTTTTATCTAAGACTACTGATTTCTTTTTCGCGACTTGGACGTTGGTCCCATGGAGAAACTAGTGCATTTTGATGGTCTGATCATCCCCTTAAAAAACCGTTAGCCAGACCTCATTTCTAGAACAGCTAATGTGTTTCCTCATTGTATTTAATTCCTATTATTAAATGTCTGTAGTAAAATGTTCATATAAAACCGTCAACTTATTAAAAAGAATGCATAGAATAGCTGACATATAGGTTCAGTCGCAGTAACAAAACACCCTAGTAATACTTAAGGGGATGGTTAGTTTAGACCATCAAACTTAAGGTGGTTGCAGAGGGGTAAATTTTATACGGTATTAATATAAGTAACTTTATATATAAGGACTAACAAAATTAGCTGAAACTTTTTTAAGGGGATGGGACCAATAACGAAATCGCGAAAAAAAAATCAGCTGTTCCGTACAAACATACTCGACCTAAATGTATGGGACAGCAGATTTTTTTTCGCGATTTCTATATTGGTCCCATAGAGAAAGTTGTTCAGTTTGATGGTCTGAGCATCCCCCTAAAATAGTTTCAGCTAGTTTTGTTAGACCTTATATATGGAAAAATAGTTTAGAAAATCTAGATGCCGCGTCACATATAACATTTGCAATTTATAAAATAATTACGAAGATATAAAGCTTTGAAAATTTTCATACAACATTTTAAAAGCTTTATATCTTCGTAATTAGATTATAAATTGTAAATGTTATTTGTGACGCGGCAACTAGATTTTCTAAATTATTTTTCCATATATAAAATATAACTTTTATTAATTCCGTCTACGCGTATTGTGCGTCAAACTCACAGAACATTATAAGAGGGGTTAGAAATGCAAAGTAGGCGTGGAACGTGTCGCCACAGGTTATGCAATAATTTGCATAACACCGAAGGCGCGCGGCGTGGTTCGAGCGAAAGGGCATGAGTAATTATAGCAGCGTGAGCGGGAAGACAAGTGGCGACAGCCGTCTCCGAAGCAAAAGCGCTACTTTGCATTTCTAACCTCTCTTATAATGTTCTGTGGTCAAACTTTGGTATGGACGGATACCACCTTAAACAACTTGCACTATGTAGCCATATCGAGAAAAAATATGAAATCTCCATACATTTTAGTCGACTGGGTACTGCAGTTTTGTATCGGACAGCTTAATGATTTTTTCTCGATTTTGTCGCCATAGCGAAAGTTGTTCAGTTCGATGGTCTGAAGCATAACTGGGGTGTTTTCTTACATCCTGTATAATTATAATATTATACTTAAAAATAGTTAAACTAAACCCTTCATAGGTCTCTAATTTACCTAAGTGGGATACCCGATTCCGTTACCTATACGTAGGTGTACGGTAGCTTCGGAATTAGTTACCTAATGTAATTGAAACATAACCTGATGTCCCCCTGGGCCTGAGCTACTTCGACCGTAATATATTAGCATGAATTAGCAGGGAAATTCGTTTGAAATTGATTTTGGTATTTTTAGGTAAGTAAGTGAGTAACTAAGTAATCTTTATATGCTCTTGATTAGGGTACAGTATTACAGATGTTAGGTACAAACATTGTGGCTCTCCTAGATCAGCCATTAACTACAGCATGCAAAATATTAGTATAAGTATAAGTCAAATTCATGGTATTTATCATTTAGGGTATTGATTAGGGTATTTACATGATAGTACAATAATTTTACATATTAATTTTCATATAACATTGTCATCCTTAGTTAAAAATTCTTTTACTGAATAAAACGTATTTTGTAAGAGCCAGGTGTACAAGGCGGTCTTAAATCCAGTTAATGTCAAATCTTTCAAACTCTCTGGTAGTCTATCTATCTAAACTATTATAAAACTGTAGCGGGAAGTTTGTGTGTACATTGAAGATATTAACAAAAAAAAAGTTACGATATGGTTTTTAGGTGTCCCTGATTCCATTTCACAAATTTTTGATTTTTTGTCTGTCTGTTTGTTTGTGTGTTTGTTTGTTTGTTTGTTAGAACGAGTATCACGCAAGAACTACTGAACCGATTTTGATGAAACTTTTTTTGTTTGATAGCTTATGATCTGACTTAACATCTGGTATATAATTTATCTCGCTACGTTGACGGGAGCCGGAGATATAAACATATAACCGCAAGTGCAACCAATGTACGGTACCATTTCAATTTCAACTAAGTAACACTAATTAAAATTAAAAGACTTGTAATAAAGTAAGCTAATTCTGAAGACTGTTTGATTTATAAATAACGAAAATAACAATAAATTACAATAAGTTGTAATGTTGTATGTTTGTGGCGCAATCACGCATAAACGGCTGAATGGATTTTGATGAAATTTGGCACGCAGATAGAATGTGTTCTGGATTAAAATATAGGATACTTTTTATCCTAGCAATGGGTTCCTGTGGGATAAATTACAATATTTTATGCTATGCTCACTATCGCCAATTTGACGCTGACAGATGCATTTGTGTAGATTGCAGTGATAAAAATAGTATTTACTTTTGTCAACAATTTTGACAACAGCTGTGTAGTATATTTGGTATATGGTTAGATTTTCGTTTTCGTGGATTTTCGTGATTTTGGTGGAGGTTCGATTCTTGGTCGAGAATGTTTTTTTTTATTTTTTTTTAAATACATTCAACGACTATATCCATTTTTCACCGGATTAGACAGAAGCAGTTAGGCTTGATATGTTAAGGGCCTGACCTTCAATCATAATAATATCCTGAGATCATATCAGATCTAATATTAGCGCAGTATGTTTTATTTTGGCTTTTTTCTAATTTTAATCCTACCATCCTACCAGGTATCTCACTAATATTAATATTATGTTTGTGGTTCTATCATCAACCCGTCTCAGAAATTCGGTTTTACAGATTTGATTGTATAGGTACTGGGCGAATTGGAAAAATAATCTTCTTCTTATCGTGTCGACTTCAAATTCTGAACAAAGTCGCTAAATAGTAGCTTGCCAGAATCGGGCAACCGATACTGCACCGTCGCTAGCAGTCATGAGCTCCTCCGGCATGCAGATGTTAGGGCACGCAGGGCACGATGTGAGATGGGCCATCGTTTGTGGAGTTCCACACATGCAAGTCACATTTTGCGCATCCGAGTATCCCCACCTGACCATGTTGTCCTTACTGCGACCGACATGGGTTCGAAGTCGGTTTAAAGACTTCCAGGTCGCCCAAGGCAAGTCATGTCTAGGCGTGAGGCTCTCAGACGGCGACACAAATGGAGTTGGGAGGGACACTTTTTGTCGCCATAGAGTACACCTTGCTTGCGCTGGGCCAGTATTCAGGGGGTCGACATACTTCATAAAGCTGCGTCGGCTTGCGGCGCAGGAATAAAGCCATGCATGGGATGTCGTGTGTCGTCCACCATTTGGGCTCTCTCTGAGGAACCTGCCACAGCCCTACTTACATCCGGGGGCGCTATGCCAGCCAGTGGGTAAAGCAACTGTACTGGAGTCGGTTTCAAGCAACCAGTTATAATCCGACACGTTTTGTTTAGTGCCGGTATCCACCAGCTTGGCGTGGGGAGATCGGCCCCACACCGGGCAAGCGTATTCTCCAGCGGAGAACGCGAGAAAAATAATTAAACAAATAAATAAATAACGCTCACAGGCACAAACATTATTTTAATTATCCCAAGCAAGCATTATAGGCTTTTTATTGTGGAAACCATACAACAACGGCATAAAAATATAACATCCAAGACCGAACCGGGACTCGAACCCAGGACTCTGGTTTGGCAGTCTGGCGTGGTAACCATTACACCAACCGGGTCGTCAAATATAAAAAATCAAGTGTTCAAAAATTTAATCTTGGTATTGTTTTCATCTTAAAAGATGGCGTTGGGAGTTTTTTTAAAGCAAGTGTGCTACAATTATTAATTCAAAAACCTAGCTATAGCAGGAGCTTACAAATTTAGTTTATTATATTATCGTTGTAATACATCGTTGTAAGTATATTGATTGTTTGAGTCCAATCTGAGCCAATGCTACGGAATGATAACCTTATTTTACAGAAAGGACGAATTTTGTTGCAGTAATTCTTGCCAAATTTTTGTTTTGTTTGATTTTCGGTCTCAATTATGATTTTTTGAGGGCTTGTGCAACTTAACTATAGAACATCATTCTACCACAACGTATAAAAAGGTACCTACGTATCTAAAAGGTCCTTATAATATAACACTACAGGTCGGTAATGTAGCTACTTACATAATTGAAAATCTTTTTTAGCAAATTGACCATTAGCTTCCTAGAATATTATCGTTTTAGCTCTTGCCTTCACCATTTTACAGTAGCCCGCGTGGTAGAGTATCCTCTAACGTTTATACATGAGTGGAGGTCTGTGACCCGCAGTGGGTCGTAAGATGATCGACATAAATAAAAAACTAATAAACGACGAACAGTAGAAAATTAAAGTGATGGATCCAGTGAATGACTTTTAAATCTGATACCTACAGAATTACTTGGGGTACTTTCTGATTTTGATTTAGCTTAAGTTCATGACTTTCTTATCTTATTATGGGAAATGGCAAGCCAGCAACACTTCGACCCAATGGTATCTTTTGTATTGAACCCTACATATTATTTTCTTCATCCTTGAAAAACTTGGAAAATGAGGGAGGCAATAGCGTTCAGGGTAAGAAACCTGTAATGAATAACCATCTCTCAGGAGTCACATACGTTTTCCCACCAAGACATCGCAGTCACACAGTACAAATGTTCCATGGTTTCCTCTTCCTCTCCACACGCACGGCAACCGGGATCTAGAGTGAGCTTTATCGTGCCTGTTGCGTAGTGCCCGGTGAGGGCTCCGACGATGGCACGAGCTTTGCTCCTGCTGTTGTTCAGTATGAACTGTGGGATTCGTGGTGTTATATTGCTGTTATACTCTGACACCAGGGCTTTGCCCACACGATAATAAGAAGATTGCTGATGAATTTCCTGCAGTGTTGGCCAGAGCATTCTAGCCTGTGTCTTTTATCAGCCCATTCCTTAATCGCCATTCTAATGTTACATGCCAGGATTCCTAGACTTGGTTCGGACCATGACCTTCATGACCTTAGACGAGACATTAGACAACATTACATGTCTACGCAGACGAAGTCGCGGGCAAAAGCTAGTACTATTATAAAACTGTAACAGGAAGTTTGTCTGTACATTGAAGATATTAACAAAAAAAAAGTTACGATATGGTTTTTAGGTGTCCCTGATTCCATTTCACAAATTTTTGGATTTTTTGTCTGTCTGTTTGTTTGTGTGTTTGTTTGTTTGTTTGAACGAGTATCACGCAAAAACTACTGAACCGATTTTGATGAAACTTTTTTTGTTTGATAGCTTATGATCTGACTTAAAATCTGGTATATAATTTGTGCGGACAAAGTCGCGGGTGGGTTAACGCTCGTTTGTTATAAATAGTTTTGCACATGCTATAACAATTTTTTTGAAACCGTGTTGTATGAGGTACTTCGTTAAGGACTATGTCATTTGGATATCTAGTATTTGCGCGAATATCTTTTCCGAGTTTAAAGAACTTGTGTTGTGTTGGTGTTGCTTTACAAATTTTGAAGGGGTTCATGGTATGGTAGTTGTGAATATAAGACTGCTTAGGTACTAATATTAGACACGTGAAAGTTTGAATGTTTGTGACTCAATCAACTTTTTTTTTTTTTTTTTTTTTAATTTATTTTAAGTTTTCATTTTTACAAAAGGTACAAATTGCTTTAATTTTCGCCAAACTGCAGAACAGTTTGTTGGCGAAAAACATTACACTCAATTTGTTTCAACTCAACAACTAAATTTTACACCCTATCTATACCTATATAAAATTATGACTGTAATCCGATTCGGGGTAGAAGCTTTCTTATAACTATCTTTTAAGCGTGCATTTAAAGCAATAAGGCTCACTTTTAACATTTTGTATGGCCTGAATAACCTCCGACACGTAATCGCAACCAAACAGTGAAAAAAAAGTTAAACAGTAAATAAAATAATTAAAAACAATCCGAGACAGCTCCCGAAGCTTATGAAGGATTACAGAAAATAGTTGGCTAGTGATGACGGCCAGTGCTGTGACGTCTATCGCTATCGATAACTTGTCGATAACATATTTACCCAACCTATCTTGTCGATAACAAAAACCAGTATAATACTAAGATAAATTTATCGTTAGGTATATAATCTTATTTTCAAATATAATTATTTGTCGTCTTCAATGAGTATTAATGACGTAACGTAGCATATAAATAAATAAATAAAAAGAACTTTCCCTATAGAAAATATTTGCCCATACTATGTTCCTATAGGGAAATATTGATTTCTCGTGTATTTAAAATTAAGTGGTCTTTTTTAATTTCTTTTTTAATACGTCCAAAAGTTTCAGCAATATAATTGCACGTTAAGCCGTTGGTGGCGGCTAAAATCTCTGGTAGTAGTAGTCATTACATAAAAACCACGTCAGAGGCCGTAAGAAGGTCTGAAAAAACTCTGACACCAGGACTCTGCCCACACGATAAGAAGAAGCCATATAATCACCCCGAAAAGGAAAAAGACCGTGTGTTTAAATGTGTTGTATGAAAAACCAAATCTAATTTAGAGTTACTATTATTGACAATGATTATTTACATTACATTACATTAAAACATTTCATCATATCAGCCGACAGACGTCCAATGCTGGACATAAGCCTCCCCCAAAATTGGGGGATTTGCAATAATCGCCACGCTTGGCAGGCGGGTTGGCGATCGCAGTTGGATTGAATGTGTGTACTCAGGGGATGCTGCTGCCCATCCTCCGGTAGATCCCTTAGTCGCCTTTTACGACACCCACGGGACGAAATGGGATGGTGCTATTCTTAGCCAACACCACACGTCAAATTAAAACATTTATCGATTACAAAAATGAGACTATCGATATCGACAAATCACTCTCAGCCCGGTCACATCACTAAAGAAAATTGCTAATACCAGTAATTGAATTATAGCATCCGACCTCAATGCCCCACTAAGGATTGAAGTGTCATACTTTAACCACGCTTCTCTGTTATTTCGGTTACAAAAACGTTTTATAAAAAAAATTTACGAGTTTTTTTTTAATTTGTGACTGAAATGTAGTGTTGTAACAGGTTTTTTGTTTGTTTTATTAAATAAGGTGAGTTTTTTAATTAGATTTGCAGTTGTGGGGGAAATCTAATTAAGACGGTTCGTGACTATAGTGCTTTTACCCGACTGCGCCAGAAGGAGGGTTATCTTTTTTGTAATTTGCTTTTGATAGTATAGAAGCATTTAAAAAAATATAGGAGACTAATAGATACTTATTATCAAGAACTAAGGCTATACAGGGTGTCCCGTAAACCGAAGTCAACCCGGTGGATGATGATAGGTTAGTTCATGCCTAACCAGAATATACTAAAATAAAAAAAAATCTGTCAGTCAGTCAATCAATCTGTCAATATTTTTCTTTAGGAAAAGGTTCTTAGTTTTCAAAATAAGGACAGTTTTATGACATTCGTGAAACTCTTTACCTTAGTCACTATTTTGAGTGCCACGGCTACAAATGTTCTATGCAGTATCTGTGTTAAAACTGTAAATATCTCGAAGACTAAGCACTTTTACTAAAGTCAAATTCTGATATTCTGCTTAGTCATGACCTAACCTTTCAGCATACGCCGGGTTGACGTCGGTTTACGGGACACCCTGTATATTTTTACCCGAATATTATCAAAGGAGGTTCTGAATTCGCCTGTTTTTACCCGACTGCGCCAAAAGGAGGGTTATTAAGAGGTTTCCCTGAAAGACCTTGACTCTTTCAGAGCCGCCTCACCTTAACTAAACTACGTCATTTTAGTTGTTGTACCTATTTTTGACTGGATTGCCCTTCATTATGTCACTGTGGTGCCTTCTTATCCAAGGAAATCACATTCTAAAATCATAAGAATTCGCACCAAATTTAACAATTATCTAATTAACTAATTAAATATTGGTCTTACAAATACTTCATAGCAATTTTAGATCTTCAAATATGTCTACGCAAAGGTGTGTGACGCAAGTAAAAGTGACTTCAATTTATATAGTAGATGCACATAATACAGGTTTTTTCCAATATTTAGGCTTTCCTTTGAACACAGATTTCATATGTATTTTATAGAAAAACGAGCGTTAACCCGCGACTTCGTCCGCACAAATTATATACCAGATTTTAAGTCAGATCATAAGCTATCAAACAAAAAAGTTTCATCAAAATCGGTTCAGTAGTTTTTGCGTGATACTCGTTCAAACAAACAAACAAACACCCAAACAAACACACAAATAAACAGACAGACAAAAAATCCAAAAATTGGTGAAATGGAATCAGGGACACCTAAAAACCATATCGTAACTTTTGTTTTGTTAATATCTTCAATGTACAGACAAACTTCCTGTTACGGTTTTATAATAGTATAGAATAGATAGATAAAAAATATGATCTATAGCAAAGAAAGCAAAGATGTTGAAGATCATTGACACATTTTTTAATAATTTGTATGCCTTTCAAATAACGAGAAGATAGCTTCTAAAAACCAGCAAAATATGGCTCGGCCTTGCACTTACCTAGATTTGGAGCCTCTTAATGTATGTTCCATACATTCGATACGATAACTTCGGCATTTCGAATTACCCTGAGTTGATCTCAATTTATTATTGTGAAAATCTGATGACCCGAGTCCGGAATTTTGGTAGCACACACAATTGGACACAATCGGAAGTCGATAAACGTGCAATCCCTTTGACATATTAAAAGTGCTACCAAAATTCCGGAATCTGGTGATGACCCTCTCTTACCCCTTATAAAACGTATCTGAATCTCGTCCTTAGTCATAATAAACGTTTGCTATTTGAAGGGGCATGGATTTAGTGTGCCAATTATCAAAACTATCGAATCGAAGATAAAATTCAAATTCGTCAGTCATCTAAGGCGAGTTACAGACGTTGCGATATCGTGGTTTAAAACCACGAAGAAGAATCGCGAAGCTGTCCTAAGATACAGCCGTGCCCTCCCTGTAAAATAGCCTTAAATACGCCAATGGTGGACCGACGACCTGGTGAAGACGGCGGGAACCTGTTTGATGAGGGCAGCGCTGAACCGATCATTGTGGCGATCCTTGGGGGAGGCCTATGTTCAGTAGTTGACCTCTTATCGGTTGAGATGATGCGGTGATGATCTGACTTCTATGCCAACATTGTCCCCCCGGCATCGGTAGTGTGTTGTTCGGTTTCGAATTCTGCACGTTGTGTCGTTAGACAGGCACCTATTTTCAGCATCTCTGATGCTTCTTCTTATTCTTATCATGTGGGCAGTAAGCTCTAGTGTCAGAGTTTTTTCAGACCGCCTTACGGCCTCTGACGCGGTTTTTATGTAACGACTACCACCAGAGATAGTAGCCGGGACTAACGGCTTAACGTGCCATCCGAAGCGCGAAATTATCTTTCTTTTCCGACCATCAGGTGATTCAGTCTGCAATGTCCTAACCAACTAGGGAAAAACGCACAAATATCATATCACAATAACAAATAAGCACAAATGGCATATAACAAATAAGCAATGTCATATAACAAATAAGCACAAATGGCATATCATATCACTCTGCCCCCCGTGGGAATCGAACCCATGACCTCCGTGTAAGGAGCCCAATGCTCTTAACCATTAGACCACGGAGAAAGTTGTATCTCTGATGCTGACCCGTCGGTTTCCCGTTCCATCAGATTCAGGTGGTTAAGGATGAGAGATCGCGTTTGTATAGTAATTATCTTGCGTATTGAAAATAAGTAGACTGTTTTTTAAAAAGTATAGCTAGATGATACGCATTTACACTTAAGGCTGAGCCATACAGATTGCAGTTGCAGAACGGGTGCAGGCCGGCTGCAGACCGGCAGTAGTTGTAAACTATGGAATTATATGCGAGGTGTCACACTGCGCCCACCGTTCCTCAGCTGTTCCGTAGCCGCGTCGGACTGCGTTCAGTGTGACACCTCGCATATAATTCCATATGATAGTTTACAACTACTGCCAGCCTGCAGCCGGCCTGCACTCGTTCTGCAACTGCACTCTGTGTGGCCCAGCCTTTATTTTCCCCATAAATTATTAGTAGAGATCGCGCAATTGTTCCAAAAAAAGTAAAAACATGTAAAAACAGCCTAAATGAAACTAGTGAAAGCAGTAGATAATAGGAAGCGATGTGAATGAAAATTGTGCATCAAGTGCATCGGGCTGATGCAGTTTTCCGCTCGGCAGAGCGTACTAACTAGTGCACTCCTGGCTGGAAGCTATCTTAAGCCGAGAGAATTTGTCATCCGATTAATATCATTATCGCTTCTGCATACAAAAGAGTTAATTATGTATCTGATAGCTACATCTCTCCATTGGAAAACGATAAATTCCCACGCTTTAACCCAGATATTACTGAATCTATTAATTGTTTCTGATTCTCGCAAATTTTTAATATCTCTATGTTTATTTGTATAATACGACTCGTAAACTATCTATCTCTCTACCTGTAGAAAATTTGCAGTTTGTATGAAAAGTCAACAATGTTTTTGGAATTTCTTATAGGTTTCCTAGGAAAAGTTGTTCAGTATCATGGGTAAAATCACCCCTTAAAGTAGTGCAACTGTTTACCGTAACACCCTGTATATTAGGATAAGTAAGCCATGTACGAATGAGTTTTCTAACTATATGTACATAATATCGACTGCTCTCAAACGGCGAAGGAAAACATCGTGAGTAACCTGGAAACCTGGGGGGGGGGGGGGGGGGGTTAGTTTTTCCATACTTAATGCAATCTGCTGTTCGAACGTTTGTATGAAAAGTCAAAAATTTTTTTGGAATTTCTTATAGCTTTCCTAGGAAAAGTTGTTCAGTATCATGTGTAAAATCACCCCTTAAAGTAGTGCAACTGTTTTCCCTAACACCCTGTATACTAAACTATTATTATATATTCCGCATATATAATAATAGTTTATAAAATCTAAGCCTAGATTTTCTAAACTATTTTTCCATATATAAAATATTACTTTTATTAATTCCGTTTACGCGTATTGTGCTTCAAAGTTTTGTATGGACTGACCACTTTAAGGTAATTAATATAATCCCGTCATCGGAATTTCTTCTTCAGCGTTTGCCAGATTACTCACGATGTTTTCCTTCGCCGTTTGAGAGCAGTCGATATTATGTACATATAGTTAGAAAACTCATTCGTACATGGCTTACTTATCCTAATATACAGGGTGTTACGGTAAACAGTTGCACTACTTTATGGGGTGATTTTACCCATGATACTGAACAACTTTTCCTAGGAAACCTATAGGAAATTCCAAAAACATTGTTGACTTTTCATACAAACTGCAAATTTTCTACAGGTAGAGAGATAGATAGTTTACGAGTCGTATTATACAAATAAACATAGAGATACTAAAAATTTGCGAGAATCAGAAACAATTAATAGTTTCAGTAATATCTGGGTTAAAGCGTGGGAATTTATCGTTTTCCAATGGAGAGATGTAGCTATCAGTTACATAGTTAACTCTTTTGTATGCAGAAGCGATAATGATATTAATCGGAAGACAAATTCTCTCGGCTTAAGATAGCTTCCAGGCATCTAGATTTTCTAAATTATTTTCCCATGTATACAAAGTTACTAATATTAATACCGTCTACGCGTATTGTGCGTCAAAGTTTTGTATAAAATTAACCCCTCTGCAACCACCTTAAGAACGTTCACGTGTCAAATCGTCAACTCTAGAGTTAATTTACAATTGTAAAATGTCAATTGCTCTCAACAATCAATTCTCACGGGCTAGGCTGCACAATACAATAGGACATTAATAACAATGTTTCTGAGGAAACCATTTGAATATCTTGCCCTCGTTTAATAGGTACATTTCATACTTTGTTATAAGAAAAACGTGATAAGAAATGAACTCAATAACAAAATATCGTACGAACAACATTTTAAATTATGCGTCACGCGTCAATGCGGATTGGTAGACATCACATCATAGAGATCTAGAGAGATGCCAACCAACGCGTGTACGAAACCGAGTGTCGCATTACCACCAGTACCAGGAGATAGAAAGTATTTTGTTAGCTTGAATGTGCTCATTATCCATTGCGGTATCAGAACTCAACGTTCGAATAATCTTTAGTACTACGCAAGCATTGTAAACTATTTACACATAATATCTCGACTGACTTTCAGACTAATAATATATTGAATCATTACTTTCGCGAGCAATGTGTTCCGTTTTTGCGCATATTGCTGCGCCACTGGCCCTGCCCTCTTTTCACACCTCCCTTTAGTTTTTGTGATCTGTGCTTCACATAAACACATCCGAATTTCTTCTTCAGAGTATGCGGGTTTCCTCACGTTCGATGTTTTCCTTCACCATTTGAAAGTGGTCGGTATTATGTACATAAGTTTAGAAACCTCATTGGTACAATTATAATGACATCGTCCGTGCGGATTCGAACCCGGACCCTCATGATTGAGTGTTCATAGTTCTCGCCAACGCGCCACCGACGCTCTACGAATCTGACGGACGGACTTTCTATTTTCGATATATCGAGACCGTTTCGATCCAAACTTCATTGTAATAGAGTTGACATTCGAACGAAAACGTTCACGCAATTGCAAAGTTCGTATGTCCGGGTAGAGGCCCTGAAAGTTGAGACGATTTTCATGACTCAATTACACACAAACGGCTGAACGATTTTAGATGAAATCAAGCACACGGATAGAATAAAAGTTTTTAAAGTCAACGCAAACGTAGCATTGCGGGCAGCAGTTGTGTGATATAAAAAAAACATTCGATTGCTTATTCTTGTTTACATGAACACATACATACATACATGAGGTAGTGACAAACAAGAGGCGTGTTCGACCGTCCATGTCGCTTGTGTTAAGTGATTGAACTATATGCATCCCGTACTGGCGATGCGACAAGTTTAGACATATAAAGTTTCCCGTCCCGTGTCCCGTCTACAGGAATGCCTTGTCTATTGGAATGACTCGCTTTATGGAACGACGATTTAATGGGCCACGTTCAGGATCACGGGTTAGATAACTCCGGACCCCGTAATTTCTCCGTTTCCGTTACTATATTATGTTCTGACAAGTGACTTTTATATAGTAATATTTTAGATCTTTTTGGAAGACGTGTTTTTTATGTGTATTCTATTATCATCGCTCATCGTGTGACTGTGAGATAAAAGAACCCTACGTATCCGCAAGCTCTCTTTTCTTTTCTTCTCTCGATTACTAATGGAGTGTACGGGGGTCGGGGCCCTCTGGGACCCTGGGGCCCCCGTAACACGACAGCACGGAATCGCAATTTTTACGCTCTACTCTTTTCTTTCACTCAGGAACGTCATTTGATAGAGCGAGAAAGCTCGCAGCACCGCCGATGCTGCAGCGTGCTATACAACTTACGCTATCATTCTCGCTCTAGCTATGAAAAATTGCGATTTCATTCTGACATGAGGGTCAACCCGTAGCCAGTCAGTCATAAAAGGCGACCATCAACTCCATATCCAAAGGCTGCTCAGAAATGTTGCTGTAACTATCAAATACAGGGGGTATTGCAACTGCCTCCGTGGTCTAATAGTCAAAAGCATTGGGCTCTCGACACGGAGGTCGTGGGTTCGATTCCCACGGGGGACACCTAGTGCTATGTAACTTTGTGCTTTTTTCCTCAGTTGGTTAGGACATTGCAGGCTGAATAACCTGATTGTCTGAAAAGAAAGATGATTCTGAGCTTCGGATTGAACGTTAAGCCGTTGGTCTCGGCTACTATCTCTAGTGGTAGTAGTCGTTACATAAAAACCACGTCAGAGGCCGTAAGGCGGTCTGATAGGATAGCAGGGAAAAGGGTGCGAAAACAAATTAGCCAGTAGCGTAAACGGATTGAAGGTGGCTCGTCCTGATTGGTCAATATAATTTCGCGCGCTATTAAAATTCGTCAACTGCGCAGGTACATCGGTAAGACTTATAAACCTGGTACTACTGTAACCTATCTTGCTATTTTTTTTAATCAAAGTTTAAACGTTAAAAACAGACATGTCAATGGAAGGTGAAACATTTTCCCACTGAACTGTACGTCCTGCAAGGACCATCGCGTCGGACGGATCGTACTCACAATAAAACTTTTATGATTTCAATTTCATTTCGTCCATTTGAAAAGTTTTAATAAAACACGACGCTATACAGGGTGTCCCGTAAACCGACGTCAACCCAGTGGATGCTGATAGGTTAGTTCATACCTAACCAGAATATACTAAAATAAAAAAAATAAAAAAAAATCAGTTAGTCAATCAATCAATCTGTCAACATTTTTGATTAGGAAAAGGTTCTTAGTTTTTGAAATAAGGACAGTTTTATGAAATTCGTGAAAGTCTTTACCTTAGCCACTATTTTGAGTGCCACGGCTACAAATGTTCTATGCAGTATCTGTGTTAAAACTGTCAATATCTCGAAATCTAAGACACAAAAGTCAAATTCTGATATTCTGCTTAGTCATGACCTAACCTATCAGCATCCACCGGGTTGACGTCGGTTTTACGGGACAACCTATATACACGGTCGAATCGAAAAGCCTCCTCCTTTATATAATAAGATATAAACATCTCGAAAACTAAGACACTTTTACTAAAGTCAAATTTTGATATTCTGCTTAGTCATGACCTAGCCTATCAGCATACGATTACGATAGGTTGACGTTGATTTACGGGACACCCTGTATATAAAATTTTATACAACTATCATTTCAATTATGAATGCATAATAAAGTTGGATGAGATTCCCCTTTGTTATTGAAATATTTAGTTATTCTTTTGAGTTTGTTCGTATTATTACATTATGTGTTGGATGTAGCAGAGAAGTCGACAAGATGTATTGCAAGTTTTCTTTGTTAGTTAAATAAACAAACATTATAAGAAAATGAATGTTGACTCGACTTTAAATTATTGTCGTGTTTCTGTCTCATGTTTCTTGTTGTGTCCTACAATTCTTCAGGACCAGTATCGTTCCATTTCTATTTTACGCTATTCTGCTCAACATCGCAAAGTATTCTTGTTTTATTTTTAATTGTGTTTCAAATTTATGATTTAATTTTTTTTTGTTAATATCTGTACCTACATCGTACATTTCTTGTTTTCAGAAGTTTCTCTGCGCCATTTTAGTTGTTCTAGATTGATATCATTGGGCTCTTTTTCTCGAGCTCTTTCGTATTACGGAAGGCACTTTTATGCAGTTTGTACCGAATAGTGTAACTAAGTAATCCACAAGGCATACAAAAAATAACAAAAAAATCGAATCCACAATACAGGCTCATCAAACAAAAAATCTAAATGTTCTATTCGAAATAATATCACATGGATCGCTTTTTGACGTAATTTTTTGACTCTACGCTTCACTTCTATTTCTTTTAATGTACTCTGTTGTTTCGTGTGTGCCTTTAACGGTGAATAAAGATTTTTCTTTCTTTCTTTACTTTTTATTTTATGTTTGATAGGTAAACATTTGACCCCAATCTCACCTGATGTTAAGTGACCGAAGGCCGAAAGGCCGAAGATGTAGCATGCTTACCTAGAAAAATGCCTATTCACTCTCGCCTTGAAGAGGCCCAGGTTGTATTGCTCAGGGAACAGGTCCGCAGGCAGTGCGTTCCACTCATTAACCGTGCGCATTATAAAAGGTGTTCCCTTGTAGAGAAGATGCGGCCAGAAACTCTACAACACATATCTTTTAAACAAAACTATCACTTACACATGACATGGGTCACATATGCATCGCATTCATCGCAAGCATTCTTCTTCAAGTTCCTTTCCATTACTGGAGGTTCACTTGGGTGACAGTCAGCTCTGCATGAGTCAATAGGTCCATTTAATTTAAACGGGAACTAGGTGCTCTCAAATGGTCAAGGAAAACAGCGTGAGGAAACCTGCATACGCTAAAGAAGAAATTCTGATGTGTATGTGAAGTCTACCAATCAGCATTTGGCACGCGTGGTGGACTAATGCCCATACACCCTCCCTGAGGGTAGGCCTGTGCCCTGCAGTGGGACGATTATAGACTGATGATGACTGGAGGTTGACAGTCAGCTCTGCATGACTCAATAGGTCCATTTAATTTAAACGGGAACAAGGTGGCCTAAAAATGCTCTGACAACAATTTGTTCAAACATGCCTTCACCAATCAAATAAGATCACGGACCTGAAAAAAAGACGGATGGAATCTCGTCTAATTAAAAGTGAAGCACCCATTTATATAAATGTGCGTGCCGTCACCCTGTCGCGCGGTACATAATGGCGGCGGGTTGTCAGACCTGCGCCTAGAACTGGTGCCTCTGTGTGAGTGTAGGTCCATTGTAGAACACACGAAATTGTAGGACCTTGCATGCTTCACCTCTTTTTAGTGTGACATTACGTCCGTCTTTTTTTTTCAGGGTCCGTGGATAAGATTGAAACAAGTTCTTCGTAACAATAGTCTTTTCTTTCCAGCTACGCCCCACTACCCACGATGACGGTGACGGTGTCGCCAGACCGTAGAGCGGATGCTATAGTAGCCCAGCGCTGGGGTCCACCCAGGAAGGTTACTCTGAACAGATGTCCTGGCGCTCCTCTTGGAGTCAGCATAGTTGGGGGCAAGGTCAGTTTATTCATTCTACTACCTCATAAATCCAACAAATTCCATCGACAGGGCTTATAATCATGGGAAAAAGTGCTGGTCCAGCAGAAGAAATGTCGTGTGTTCGTACCGTTAGGTGACAGGTCTCTCTGAACAGAAGTCCTGATGAGAAGCGCCTCTTGGAGTCAGCAAAAGTTAGTGAGAAGGTGCACTTCTTCGTTCTTAGTAGAACGAAGAAGCGCACCTTGTCTCCAACTTTACTTTATTGTTAGGTCACTTTTCACCGTGATCATGGGCCTTTCCGCGGAGATTATTCGATTTATGAGGTAGTCCTCATAAATCGAATAATCTCCGCGGAAAGGCCCATGATCACGGTGAAAAGTGACCTAACACTGTGCCAGCAGAAAATGTCTTCTGTCTGAACAGAATTCTGAAGAGGAATACGTCTTGGAGTTAGCAAAATTCGGGGCAAGAAAGGTCAATATCTTCATTCTGCTATTTATAACCTCATATTAGAGTCTACCTCCTATACCCTCAGAAATCCAATAAACTCCACCGAAATGCGCCCATGAACATGATCACTGTGAAAGTAGCCTAAAGGATAGTAGTAGCCTAGGAGTCAGTGATAAAATGTATGTCCAAGATACAAAAGCACAAGAAGCTATCTGGAATCCAGGTATTACAGGTGTTATTGGAGTAAATTTTGTTAGGGGCAAGGTGGGTTATTCTATGGATGCTATAGTGGCTAAGCTTTGAGGCCCAACCAGGAAGGTCACTCTGAGGAAGGTCACACAGAATTATTGGCTAGGTCAGTTTCTTAGTCAACCTTTTATTTTCATAAATTCACCAAACTCCACCGAAATGCCCATCCCAACTAACAATTTGGTCGTATAAGTGTCGTATAGTCGAACATTAGACGCATAAAGCACCACTATATGACGAAATTACCGTAATATAACTTTTATAAGTCAAAATAGTCATATAAATGGCCAAATTGTTTGCTGGGCATGGTCACGGTAAAAAGTAGCCCAATGTTGAGCCAGCTCTTTTAGGTGACATAACACTGAACGGAAATCCTAAAAAGGAACGCATTTTGGAGTCAGCAATAGCAGCAAGCAGCATAAATAAAAAAACTCTACCGTTAGACCCATCTTGTTCTTATCGTGTGGTGCTGCCCACAAAGCCCTGGTGTCCGATTTTTCAAACCACCTACTGCCGAAAGACCCCGGAACGGCGAAAATAATACCAGCAGAAAAAAACATCTAAACATACGTCTCTCTAGACATAAGTCCTGAAGAGGAACGCCTCTTAGAGTCAGCAAAAGTTGGGGACAATGTAAGCTTCTTTAATTGGAACAACGGTAAGCTTTTAGACAGGGAAAGCCACCAATTATTCGTGAGAAGAGGCCTATGCCCTGCAGTCGGATCCTATAGGTTATGGATTATGGTTTAATCCATTATATTTTTTTGACAGGTTGATATCGTCGCCAATACTGACAGCGAAGATGGAGAAGAGAAGGCAATCTTCGGCATCTTTATCAAGAACGTTGTCCCCGATAGCCCGGCGGGCAACTGTGGGGAGTTACATGTAAGTTCAGATGTTAGATTGACGATTGTTATGTACCTTAGACCTTACACCTTACACCAGAGTTTAGGACCTTAAGACCAGCTTAAAAGGAACTGTTACTTTTCCCCTAAAAATGTCAGAGAATTATAGGATAAAGCCAACAACTCCCGACGCTGACTTATATTCACATATTATCCTCTTTTTAGGGTTCCGTAGTCAACAACCCTTATTAGTTTTGCCATGTCCGTCCGTCTGTGTGTCCGCGGCTTAGCTCAGAGACTCTTCACGCCAAAAAAGTAGTAAAATAAAATCTTGACTTTTTTTCGTCTATCCCATGATTATATAGGTCGTTCAAATATATTGCGGGTGTGTGAAAACCATTTTTCGATCAACGATAATTACCTATATTATTATGTTATACTGTTTTCGATTCAGGGATCGGTTTACGAAATATGATAATATTTGTTAGAGTCAAATGTGTTCTCACTATTCGTATTCTGCAACAAGCATAGTCATTACAATAAATAAATCCGCACATGCGTCGTCTAACAATTTAATCCAATCAAATAAACCGGCCCGCACCATTTCACGCCCAAAGGTACACATGATGCTGGCAGCATTGCCTTGTTGGATAGTCAGCGATATCCTTTGGACGAGATACGACCCAGACCGGCACTCCAGACCTTTCCGACGTAGCCGTCGGCCAATCTTGAAAACAAATTTTGTTGCCTCTGTGTCTGTCTGTTTCTTGATTATGTATCATTCGTTTCAGACCGGTGATAGGATACTGGAAGTGGACGGAGTATGTGTCAGGTCAGCCCAGCACGAGAGGGCAGTTCAACTCATCAAAGCTGCCGGGGATAAGGTCACTCTAACTGTACAGAGTCTACTTGCTTGGGTAAGCTGAACATTTTTTGTTTCAGATTTTTCTTTCTGGAGTGACCTTGAATATGAATTATCAATGATTTCGCTATTGTTAAAATTGCATTATCTACAGGATGAAATTGATATCATTAGCATCCTTTTAAGGTCCTATGTCAGGCTAGGCACTATGTAAACCTTTCGCAGGTTTAAGTGCCAGAACACCAACGTTACCAATGTATTGTTTTTAAGATGAATAAAATTAAATTAAAAAAAAAAAGGGAGCAAACCGATCGGAGCTAATAAAAAAATCTGCTGTTCCATACTCAACTGCAATGTTGACGCGCGAGTTCGCGACTCAAATGTATGCAACAGCAGATTTTTTTGTTGCTCCGATCGGATTGATGCAATAGTAAAATTTGTTCAGTTTGATGGGTAGACTCTTAGTTGATTTCAATTTCACCCTGTATACTTTTTATCTTTTACCCTATAATATCAGTATACTGTGGTATATTATACTTATAGTGTACCAGTATTTTAAATGATTATCTTGAAATTATAGTTTTATTAAAAAAGGAGCAGTAACTCGCGACTTTGTCCGCACAAATTATACACCAGATTTTAAGTCAGATCATTAGCTATCAAACAAAAAAAGTTTCATCAAAATCGGTTCAGACAGACAAAAAATCTAAAAATCGGAGATATGGAATCAGGGACACCTAAAAACCATATCGTAACTTTTTTTGTTAATATCTTCAATGTACAGACACACTTCTGTTACAGTTTTATAATAGTAAGAAAGATAGATAGATAGATACAACCATTCGGACACGTTTTACACGACGTAATATTTTTCCTAATTTGCTGTTTAATATTTCCATCATAAGGAAGGTGAATACGAGATGGCATATTTTATGCATCATTTGTTTTTAATTACTAGCAAAATTTCAAGGGTACGTATATCAGTTGTTGTGAAATTGGTTTAGTTTAATTGTCTGAATACACCCTTAAAATTTTGTTAGTAATTAAAATCTAGTGTTGTATGTGTTTAGCGCACACACATGAATATTTTATATAAGGTTAAATCTAATTAGTTGGCGAAACTTAACAAACTCGTTCGGTGTCTATTACTGAGTACAATTGCGTGATAATGACCCACCGCCCGATCATATTATTATTCTCAGGTCAATGTCAGCCCGCGCCCCGCGTACAACAGTCTTACGCACGATAATAATAATTTTGCTAATCATCAATACCAATTATAAACATTGATAATGCAGTCTGTTATCATTAACAAGTGCCCTGGTTCAGTTTCGCCAACTAATTTAAAATAACCATATATATATACTGCGTTCAAACGGCTTTTCTAAAGTTAAAGTCGGGTATGAAAATTCATCGTCATCATTATTATTACTAACCAAAAAAACTAAAATAGTAAGACAGATACTGTTGTGTACAGCAAACCGACTCATCTGATGTGGAAGCATCCACACCGCCACCGTCTCCCACACATTCAGCGAGGAAATCTCCTGCTCCTGTCACAATGGTCGATGGAAGTCCACAGCATGAGATCAAGGTAGACACTTTCACTTTAGGGAAATTATGAAAGGCACAGTTCTCAAAAATCTTCTGGGTGGTGTAATTGAAGAAAGCAAATCCAGCAACCACCAGTTTGTGTCTGGATACTACTACAAAAGCATGCCCCGGATCATAATCATCATCTTCAGCTTTATATACGGACGTCCAACTATAGGGCACAGGCCTACTCTCAAATAGTAGTCGTTGGCGATAGTCCACAACGCGTGCCCTTTTGCTAGACTTCACATATGCATCAGAATCTGTTTTTAAGCGTATGCCGGTTTCCTTCAGCGTTACAGGTCAGTTGGCATATCGTACATAAGTCCGGTTTTATACTCACCCATTATTGGGAGTTGGGAGTCTTAACAGATTTGTCACAGAAATCATTACTGATAGTTTCTCATCACCCCATTTATGATTCTCTATGAATTTTTTATACCTACAGTTTTGTGGAATCTCAGTAGCAAACCTGTGCACCACTAAGTTTTAATCTTTAGTTTAGTAAGGCAAACATAAATATTTTTCCTAATAATACAGACTCATGTATCTTTAAAAAAATTTGCCGCTTGATAACAGGATTATAAATCCTAGATTAAAGATCCTAGAAGATCTACACAAAAGGTAAAGGACCATTCATTTCAACAGATAACAGTAACATCAGAACCAGACGAAGAGAAAGAAGAACCAGAAGAGAAGGAAACAGAGAAAGACTCCAGCACAGAGAAGGAAGCTCCAAAACCTGAGTATTCTGACTCTGAGAGCAGTGATGAAGAAGATGAGAGAGATTTGGGAGGGAGAACTTATTCTGAGAAGGGAGTTGAGGTGAGTTATAACTAGACTGAGATACTGCGTTATAAAACAATTTATGTTTAAAAAAACTTAGAGGTAATGTGGGTGGCGTTTAGTCCATACAAACTTATACCTCTGTTTCCTCACTGGACACACTAGAGATATTTACCATACAACCTATGTTACCTGTGTCATGTCCCTATGTTTTTTTTTTTTTTTCATGTATTAATTACCATAAGATCTAGAATCCTCCTAAAATTACTAAAATTGCCCAATTATACTGCCGTTTGCAAACAAAGACGAATATGAACAATAAATGAAAAACATACAGATAGCCAAATTATTCTTGAATAAAATATTGGAATAGGAAACAGATGAATACGAAATTGTGATTTCGTCTGTTTCATGTAGGTAAAAACAGACCAAGCTGCAATTGTCACTTTCGCACATATGGCTCGGGAACAGAGCGACAGTAATAGGTCTGTTAAAAACCTATTCTTCAAATGTCTTACGGACCGAATTTCTTCTTAAGAGACGTCCGTTTCCTACTTCTAAAAATTATTTAAAATTAAAATGTATGAAATGTACATGAGACTTTGTGTCAAGAAAGTATGCATTGATTAATTAATTTCTCTCAGATCGACCGCGCCTCAGCCGGAGCCGTAAAACGCAGCAAAGAAGAGAAGGAAGCCGACCCAGAAGATGAAGATGATTACGGTTACACTACAAGTGAGTGGAAAGATACATTATTTACGTTAATAAACTTCTCTTTCTATCTAGTACACGTTTACGTATACGCGTGTCTATTGCTTGTGGAACAGAATAGATGATGTCTTGAGAAATGGGACGGTGTAGAAAGCTACGGCATTTTTATACTGTGTAAAGTTAGGCGGGAATATACTTTCAATACACGTGAGAGCTCATCAACGCCAACAACGGACTTGAAGCTGTCGCCGCCGTGGCCAAAATCGGCCAGGAGCAAATACACTTTTAATACTAAAATATTCATGGGTCCCACAAGGTCTATATGGATATTGTATTACACTCTTAATAATACAGGTACGGACACATTATTAAAAAAATCCCAAACCAAGGTTATAGACTAAGAGATAAGTGTACTTTTTGCAACCATCAGCAGCAAGGTTGATTCAGTGTTTATGGGGTGTAGAGCATCTCTGTGATGGGGATGGACCAGGTCTGCCTGCATAACTCCAGTCGGTTTAGGAGTTACTGATGTTTAAAGGTCAGTAAAAAATTTACGATCAACAGCAAAGCTCAGATCAAAGGTCCGACCTTTGAACGGCTGTGTCTCCTAAACCGACTGGCAGTTCATGTCAGTTTTTGTACTGTTCACATAGCTACAGTGCGTTCTACAATAATATCATACAATCAGCTTTGCTGTTGATCGTTAATTTTTAACTGACCTTTAAACATCAGTAACTCCTAAACCGACTGGAGTTATGCACGCAGACCTGGTCCATCCCCATCACAGAGATGCTCTACACCCCATAAACGCTGAATCAGCCTTGCTGCTGATGGTTGCAAAAAGTACACTTATCTTTTAGTCTATTACCTAATGTTCAATTACGTATCCAGTGAAGGGGGTACATATTATTATAATATTGTTTGGTATCTATTTTGTCATTTTAGGTAGCAATAGATTGAATTTTTTCTTTTTATACGGGGTGCAAACTTAAATGCGTTAGGTACATACTTAAGGTGGTGCTTCCGACCATTAAACGGAACATCCTATGCTATATATATGGTAGCTATGTGAACAGTACAAAAACTGACATGAACTGCCAGTCGGTTTAGGAGATTCCAACATTTAATATGGGATCAATGCTGAAATCCCGAAAATAAAACAGCTGTTAGCCATATATTTTGGTCGAGTAGCTATTGTCATTTTCTATTCTACTACAGCAAATTGTTTTCTCACGATTTCTTAGTTGATCCCATAGTAAAATTTGTTCAGTATGATGGTAAACGGGTGCTTCACCCGTATCAAAAGAAATATACTTATATTCGTCCCATAGTAAACGTTTTTCTGATCATTAATGTCAATAGACACTGTTTATAAAATTATACTAATGTTTTTCTACAAAAAGTAGAGGAAAAAATCATTTTAATTCCAACGCATCTAATAAATCATAATCTTATAAAGATATCCGATCTTCCAAAACGACCTCACCTCACTCTGATATTCTAAATATTTCGTCAGTGACCTAAATATTTGTATCTAAGATCATAACAATTTTGTTTTCGCTTCACACTTTCGCGGAAGTTATTTTAAATATCCAAATTTTTTGTCTTTTCGTTTTTGTTTATTATTTTTCTCTGGTTTTTAGATTTCTTTTCATAATCTGATTAGGACTGGTAAGGAATCTTTCTCCTACCAAAATAGGTTTGTCTATGCGCCCTACGTTTTTATTGTAGTTGATAAAAGTCCCAACGCCCACGAAGACCCAGATTTATGACCTAATTATCTTCTAGTTTTTGGTCATAAAATAAGTTATATAATCTAGAAATAAACATTTTAACGAGTTCTTACCGCGTTTTGGTATAATTGAGTTCCCGATATTTCGACAGTGTTACAACTGACGTGATCACGGGATGACTGAGGAACTGCAGGTAGATTTTTAAAAGCAGACAAATCTGTCTACCTTCACTCTTCGTCGTTTGCTCTGCACACCACTATCGGAACTCATTCGATTGTCATTGTCACTTTTGTCACTGCCGAAATATCGGGAACTCAAATATACCAAAACGCGGTAAGAACCCGTTAAAATGTTTATTTCTAGATTAAATAATAACCGCGTAACTCTCAAAAACTGTATTGAATAAGTTATACTATAGAACATGCATACGTAAACCCTAATCCCTTTATTAGTAGGTCCAAATTTTGCTACCTATATATTATTACCTTTTATGTGCAGTTCTCGCTAATTTTCCATAAAATGATATGAATATAATACCTTTCGGGGTGGCCAGGAATTTCGCTACAACTTCCAATTGTACAGTAGTAATAAGGCTCACACTTGACAAAATAATATTATGACATGTTAGGTGAATTTATAACTATACTATACCTACAGGATCTAACCTTAAATGCAATACATACTTGAGACTTCAGATCATCAAACTTAACAACTTTCACAACTTTCATAAATTGCTGCGTGATTATTTTTCCCAATTTCAATGTTGTTCCCGTAGTAAAACTGGTTCAGTTTGATGCATAAACACCCCCAACCCTTTCTCTCTTTGTTATACTAGTATATTTTCCCAGTTTCCCATTCCATCTCTTAGCGAAATCTTACAAATTGTTAAGAATTCAAATAAGCCTGACATTTATTAAGAAATTCTAACAAACTTTCAAGCAGAACCCAAAAAAATACCGAGTGCAGCTGTCATGAAAACGAACTTTTCAGCAAACTGACTTCGACATGAAAAACTCAGAATCCAACTACCAAACGACATAATCTTCTTACACGTCCTATAACATTTTGAACCATATTACAATGCTTCGAAGGATTATTTTTGAGAAACGTTGCTGACAGAATGTATTCGCGTAAGAACCGAAAGTTTTGCACTTGACGATTTCTTGTTCTTCAAAACCACTAAGTATTTCACTTGACTGAAGGTTCTTGTTTCAATGACGGCAAAAGCGAAAAGCTATAGCGACTATCTTTACCCGACTACGGTGCAGAAATGAAGGGTAATTGTAGGGTAAGCTGATCACAAAGTTGAGGTTGCGAGGGTGACGGGTTCGCATTGTATCCTGTGCTTATTAAAGTGAAGTTGATCGATTCATTAATTTTAATTTTTGTTACCATCAGCATGCCCTCTTCAACTGATGGAAAAATTGGATGTCTCCTTTGATATTACAAGATTATGAAAGCTATGTCTCTAATATTCTAGATTTTTTTTCTTGTACTTACTTTTCGCAACACGCTCATCTCATAACACAAACAGTGAGACGATTGCCTAAGCCAGTTTGATAAGTAGACACTTCTGCTACTTTGTGAGTGTATCTTGTCAAGTTGTGTTCTGGAACTTCTTTTGCATGATCGATGACGTAACTTGTGAGTTTTTTTGTTAGGTCCAGAGGTTCGTTTGATCTTCTTGGATTCATCATCATTATCAGCCTATATACGTCGCACTGCAGGGTACAGGCCTAACCTCAGGGAGGGTGTATGTGGATTGGTAGACTTTACATATACGCATCAGAATTTATTCTTTTGCGTTTCCTCACGAGGAAGAAACATATATTAGTAGTGTGCTGTTTTGCATTGGTTTACAACTTTAAGGCTGGGCCACACAGAGTGCAGCTGCAGAACAGGTGCAGACTGGCTGCAGGCTGGCAGTAGTTGTAAACTATGGAATTATATGCGAGGTGTCACACTGAATGCAGTCCGGCGCGGCTGCAGTCCAGTCTGTACATCCAGAATTAATTATTATTGTTTCTTCCAAACATCGACGTCAAAGTCTGAAATATAATTAAATATCGAGTTGAAAATGTTTATAGTATAACAATATAATATGTTGTAGTTACCTATGTGTTTAATGTCTTGGAAGCCACCACGGTAAATTTTTGGTCTGGAGCCCATGATGATTGCGGCGCGGCATATTGAATATTTGAATGGGTTGAACCAGTAGTGATATTAATGAACTTCGAAAGTGGCACAAACTCTATAGAATTTATGCATTATTCGTAAACGAATCAGGATGCGAAAAAAAATCAAAAATAGCCCTCCACAAACAACCCCGAGCGGGATCGCGGGGGATTAAATACAGCGTTCCGTCTAAGAACTTCGTTGTAAGCATTGACATAAACTCTAGCGTAAATATCTTTGGTTTTAAGCAATCATAATGTATCTTTTCACCGCTTTTATTTTATAATTTGTGTTTACTTGTGATTTGGGTGTTATTATTAAATTGGCTTATTCAGTTTGTTGTATTTGTTTCTCATTGAAAAGTCTAGTGCAATCAGTGCCCCTTCAAAAGTAAATAGGCATACATAAACTCACAACCATAACCCCTTTCGGGGTACACAGAAATTTTGCTACTGAACTACAATACAAACTATGTTTTTAAGCCTACAGTTGTAGCAAGGCTCACACTTGGCACGTTGAAGGTTTCGAAGGATGAAGTGTCAGGGGGTGCCCCGTTATGCTTTTTCCCTACTAACACACTATCTAGAAACCATATCTCTTAATCGACTCGTAAGTCTTATTTTACATTTGCCTAAATATAAGGTCTAACAAAATTAGCTGAAACTATTTCAAGGGGATGATCAGACCATCAAACTGACTTTCTCTACGGGACTAATGTTTATAACGCGAAAAAAAATCTGCTGTTCCATAGAAAACTGCAAAGCACGTCCCGAATGAATGGAACAGTAGATTTTTTTCGCTTTATACAGGGTAAAATAGATATCATTAGCATCCTTTTAAACTAAGAGTCTACCCATCAAACTGAACAACTTTTACTATGGCAGCAACCCGACCGGAGAAAAAAAAAATCAGCTGTTCCATACTAAACTGCAATGTAGACGCGCGAGTTCGCGACTCAAATGTATGCAGCAGATTTTTTTTTGCTCCTAACCTTTTGCTGCCATAGTAAAAGTTGTTCAGTTCGATGAATAGACTATTAGTTTAAAAGGATGCTAATGATATCAATTTCACCCTGTATATGTCCATGGAACAGGAGATTTAAAAAAAAATTAAAAATGGGGGCCTATTCACTCGTACTTTAAAGTAATTCGGGTTGTAAGCGCTCGGAAATACTGACGCAGGCAGGGCATTACACTCCTTGGCTGTGCGCATTATAAAAGAATTTGCTCCGATCGGTTAGCTCCCATAGTAAAAGTTGTTCAGTTTGATGGGTAGACTCTTAGTTTAAAAGGATGCTAACAATATCAATTTCACTCTGTATATGTTGGTACCATAAAAAGAGTTGTTCAGGTCGATGGTCTCATCATCATGAAAATAGTTTCAGCTTTTGTTAGAGCTTGTATATGGGTGCAGAAAAGTATAACTGGATTTTGGAATAATAGAGCAGAACATAGTTTAAATCACCTTGTCACGGGAAGAATATTTCACACCATCTGGGACTTTATTGCGTTGTTTTACAGTATAATTTATTGTTTACGCTTGTAAGTATTTATTTAAAACGGTTGTTTTACTGACCGTTACATGAAATTGGATGTGGAAGCTCTAAATTTTTAAGGAGACTGGTTTTTTCTGTTTTCTTTATTAGTTTTTGTCCAAACTGCAAGGTATAGGTAAGCCTCCGAGAATGGTATTTTTCCAAGAAAGGTTTAAAGGTTCAAATCAGCATTAGAAGTCATCAGAGTCAAAATAACTGGAGATTATGCATATTGTTTATGTCATGGCTTATATTATTCTGTGGAATGAGAATCAAAAGTAGGAGTATGATTTGCGGATATGTGTAAATTGAACATATAATTGAAGTTTTGATTAGAGCCAAAACACGATTAAGACACATTTTCTCGATAGAAAAACAAGCCAAAGTAGCCTCCGTCTTTATTGATAAACGCTTGGAACTGCTAAACGTTGAATAATAGAAACACGAGACTTGATTTAAAAAAAAGAGATGGATATTTTATAAAGTATGAATAGAGCAGAATTGAACTTACATAAATAGTACAATCACAATTAAATAAAGTTTGTTTCACGCTTGCGTCGTTTCAGGCGCGCGCGCTGCCCCATATCTTTCACTCGCATCAATGGGGGTGTGATAGCTTATGTAATATAAGCTATCACACCCCCATTTCACTTCAATTATTTTTCGACATAGGCCCTTAAACAGGGTTTCGTTTTATTTGTCCAAAGGCATCATTAATCCGAATAATGAGTATGCATAACCCTCTATCTCGCCATCGAATCTATGGCCGACACCTGCTGTACTGTTTATTATGGCCGACCTTCACACATCAGAAATAGATTCGAACTCGCTTCCGATCGATCTTACAATAGTTCGACTACTCTGGAATGTACAGTGGGAAGGTAATCGATCTTTGGTATTTACAAGGTACAATCTACCTACTTCTACAGTGTTATAAAACTGTAACAGAACTACGAGTATGTCTGCACATTGACGATTTACAAATGAAGTCGGTTAAAAGGCAGGTTATTATTTAGTGTTTAGATGTCATTGAATCCTTCTAATATTATAAGAGATAAGTGTACTTTTTGCAACCATCAGCAGCAAGGCTGATTCAGTGTTTATGGGGTGTAGTATCTCTGTGTTGGGGATGGACCAGGTCTGCCTTCATAACTCCAGTCGGATTAGGAGTTGCAGACGTTTTAAAGTCAGTAAAAAAATATACGATCAGTTGCAAGGTTGATCGTATAATATTATTGTAGTATGCACTGTAGCTATGTGAACAGTACAAAAACTGGCATGGTTCATCAGTCGGTTTAGGAGTTACAGCCGTTCAAAGGTCTGATCTTTGAACGGCTGTATCTCCTAAACCGACTAGCAGTTCATGTCAGTTTTTGTTCTGTTCACATAGCTACAGTGCATACTACAATAATATAATACAATCAGCCTTGCAACCGATCGTTAATTTTTTTACTGACCTTTAAACGTCTGTAACCTAGTCCATCCTCATCACAGAGATGCTTTACACCCCATAAACACTGAATCAGCCTTGCAGCTGATGGTTGAGAAAAGTACACTTGTCTCTTAGTCTATAATCAAAGAGTTTTTGTCCGTCTTTTTGTTTGTTTGTTCGAGAATCACAAAGAGTTTTTATAACCATAGAGTCATCATGTCATAAAATAACAAAGCCTAAACATGTCTCTAATGTTACCTTTGTATGCATCAGTTATGCCCAGCTGTCATACATTGCCGCTGAAATTGCAGTCCTTTCAAATGTATTCGGTTACAAAGCAGTAATGTAAAACAACTGGGTATAACTTAGTGCGCACTGACACTGATGCGAAGTCCTCCTTGTATACAATGTCATTGGAGAATCATGCAAAAACGACTGGACCGATTATGACTGATATCATGGAATTGATATCATAAGCATCCTTTTGAACTAAGACTTTTACTATGAGAGCAAACCGAACGGAGCAAGAAAAATCTGTATAGTTCCATACTAAAATGCAATGCCTACTCGACTCAAATGTATGCAACAGCTGATTTTGTTTTTGCTCCGATCGGTTTGCTCCCATAGTAAAAGTTGTTCAGTTTAATGGGTAGACTCTTAGTTTAAAAGGATGCTAATGATATTAATTTCACCCTGTATATTTTGGCACGGACATCATAACAGCTGTAGCCGGCATTCCCGTCTGCCATTTTGAGTCTTTGGCCTTTTCGTCATCAAATGCAAAAAAAAAATTCTATCTACTATGATACAGTATATCAAATAAACAATTGTTTGTTAAATTTAATGTAATGCTCATGATGGTTAACCTTGTTGCCAATATCGTCAAATATTTTACTATTTAAATGAAAAATATATTTACTAAACACAAAAACACATACAAAATACATAACACCAGAGAATAAAACAATACACCACCAACCATTTTACTATTCCATCATAAATACCTAAAGTCTGAATGAGTAAGCATCTGACAGAGGTGACATTGAAACAAAAATAATTTCCAGCGCTATAAAAGAAATAGTCGGGATTCCCACTATCCCAATTTAGAACCCTTACATCATTAATCATTCTACGCAGAAAAATACTGCAATCAATCACAAAATGATATAATTCTTAGACGATTCAATATGTGCAAAAACATTTGGTTACACTAGATTGAATTATGATAGGGTTTCAGGCGTAAAACGTATTTTATTATATCGTAAAGATGTTCAAAACTAGCGAAATGTAAACATAACTTTATTCTATTTTTGTTGTAGTGACATACTGTCGAACAGTTCGGGGAATATTTTAGGGTAAACAGTTGAATTACTTAAAAGGGTGTCTGTACCCTATGATACTGAAAAACTTTCCCAAGGAAACCTATAGCACAGAAACATATACCACAAATAAATTATGTGACACTTATATTATCTAAATTAAATTATGGCGATCTTGTCTACGGACCTCGTATGCTTTTCAAAACCCAGCGCCTTATACAGCGAGTGGAAAACGCGTGTTGCAGATTTTGTTTTACCATTCCTCCCTGGAGCCACATCACTCCTTACTCCTCAACAACGCTTCCATGCTGAATATGAGTTCGCGAAGGCAACTGCATCTGGCTTCCTTGGTTTTCGATGTTGTCAAATTCCGAAAGCCTGTATATCTATACTCCAAGTTGCAATGGTCATCTTCTTTCAATAGATATAACACCCGAGCATTCCAGTATCTGCTCATTCTCAAGATACATAGAACCGTGGCGTTTGATGGCAGTTTTCGCTATCTTGCTACCAAATGTTGGAATAATTTGCCCCCACCTCTGAGACAAATGACGTCAAAATTTACTTTAAAAAAACGATATAAACTCTATGTTCTCGACTGTCAAAAGAATATCTGTTAATTGGTAGTGGTAGTAAATTCTTCGTAGTAATTTTGTACTATTCTATATGTTTTTTACATTGTTCTGTTCATTTTTAATTTCACACACACACTCACACACCCACACCCCCACACAGCCCCACAGACACACACTTGATGCTAAATAGTTACAGTATAATAATAAGTGTTTATTGGATTCGTTGCACATAATATAATGTTTGATTCAAAGCTTAAGCCAGGCCCCGACATAAATTCAGAGTTCGGCTTCCGAGCCGAGCAGTTTGCTGAGTTGGGACCTTTTTGCCACTGCGGCGCACAAACAATCTCTTTTATTAATAGGTCTGCTTTAAATATTTTACAAAAACGTGATAATGTAAAAGATTGAATGTGTGTCGGAGATCCAAATAAATAATTTTTCTTTCTTTATTTCTTTCTATAGGAAATTTGAAATTTTCAGTATTTCCATACTAAATGAAATCAGCCGAGCGACCGTTTGTATGAAAGGTGGGGATTGTTTTTTGGGAATTTTCCTTATTTTCCCTTAGGAAAGTTGTTCAATATTATAAGTACAATCACTCATTAAAGTACCTAATGCAATAAAAAAAATTTAAATTACGATCTTGCTGACTATTGTTAGAATATGCCAATTTGTGTTATTTTATTTGGATGCTACAGAAGAACTTGTCAATAAAGTAAGCCTGGTTCAGTGGTACCTGTCTTAGTAGGAAGCTGGTTAAAATAGCTTTTAGGCTGAGTTCCGGACACATTCCACTAAACAAATTTGCGTTTTTAATGAAGAAGGCACCCTCACCTAATTGCGAGGTATGCGGTACTGTGGAGGATGTTCAGCATTTATTAGCGGAATATGTCCGGTATCAATCGCAGAGGCTATTATTGTATAATAGTTTAAATCTAAATATTGTGAATGTAGGCTCTTTTGTCACCATTTTAGCCGCCCCTACGTCGGGAGACGCTAAAATGGTGTAGCTTTTTATTTATAGTACTAGTGTTTAATATGTGTGTGTCTTTGTATATTCGTTAGGTAGTGTTAGGTTTTTATTTCATTGTAAAATTGTTTCATTTTGTAGAGTCTTAAGGGTTAAGGCACGATGGGGCTGACGTAACCTCAAGTTAAAAGCTAAAAAAAAAGAATTAAAAAAAATTATCATGTTTGCAGGACTCAGTTAAAATGGCTTTCTATTTGAGATCGTAGGAAATCTACAAAACCCTCCACAATCCTTCTGCTCCTAGTTATCTCCGCGGACGTTTCTCCTTCTCGTAAACCCTGTATATCCTACACTCTATACTCTCCATAGTATCCCGTCCCACTCCACTGACTTCTACTTCCACTACTTCAGGTAGCTTTAAGTTTTGTCCAGTATGTACTTACTTATTTTATTATCACGTATATTTTTTACAGTACAGTTACAGTGACCGACCGAATCAAGAACAGTGTGATAAGAAATCGGTGTAAGTTGAAGGATGATGTGATAGGTAACCATGATTGAAAGTGGTATGCTTAGGTGGTTCAGTCACGTACAGAGGATGAATGAGAGTAGACTCACTAGGGTGATTTATTGATCCAGTGTGACCCACACTGGACTCGAACAGTCGAGAGAGGGCGTTCGAGGAGAACTTACCACGACTAAATAAATGGTCTTCTCCGAAAAGGACAAGTGCGTAGCACCCTCAACAGACGGAAGTGCATGAAGAAATGTATGGAAGTGGATGAGCCGAGAGAAGTTTATGTTTTCAATCTTTAATTTGAATTGAAACATCAAATAAAATATTAAAAAGAACTTAGGTATGTTTGTATGAAAAAAACATTCATGGAACTAAACGGCCGTGTGTCGCAGTAGATACGATTAACAGACACATTCCACCTGATTGCATACGAACTGAACTTACTGTTCTGATCTAGTGATTCTTGTTGCTACATAAATAGAATCGTTATTGCAATACCATTAGAATGTGTATTTGTGTATCGGTTTGTTTGCAGAACTGATTTATCAAAAACATGCCTACCTGCGGCCGTAATATGACAGCGTGATATAGACCAATCGCGCCTTCGCCTTCTTTATATTTGCGAGCGAATGAACGAAATAAAAGGCGTGATATATGTATAGGTGATCTCAGTACAGTCATCTTTGGGTCCAACTTAATATGCTGACGGTTCTTTAAGAGCACGGTTAGACCATCAAACTGAACAACTTTCTCTATGCGGATACCGTCGAAATCTCGGAATAAAAATCAGCTCTCCACTACATTAGGCTCGAGTAGGTTTACAGTTTTGTATGGAACTGCTGTGTTTTTTTGTCGCGATCTCTATGTTGGTCCCATAAAGAAAGTTGTTCAGTTCAGTTGTCCGAAAGGGCAAGATTTGGCAGATTCCGGTTTACTGTACTAACACCTGCAAATTGTTATACCTAAATTTATGCACAATAAAGATTTACTTACTTACTTCGGTTTGATGGTCTAGTCATCCCGTTATAAAACTGACAGCATATTAAAAATGACCCTATATTATAGGAAGGAACCCTATAAATTAGATGCATCAAAATCCTTAAAGCTGCGCGATTTTCTAAATTCGATCTGGCCTACCTGCGTGATTGCGTGAATCTAGATAGTTCTTGCAATTTCACTGACAAAAAGCTTCAACAAGTCCAGTAAATATTTGGACGGACAAGAGGGCAATTTTTGATTCTCATTCGGTGAGCTTTCAGTGGAAAATGACAATATTACTATGGAGATATGCATCTTTCTACTGCTGATTAGACACTGAAAAATCATACTCCAGGAGTGCGATTTTTGAAAGTCAAATCAACAGTAGGAAGATGTGTATCTTCATACATTTTCAACTGCTGAGTTCAACGTATGAGATTCAAAAATCGCACTCAGGGCCGTAAAAAGTGACATTATGTCCGCTTAAGTCGAATTCCTGGTTTAGAGAGTCAAAGATACTGTTCTTGTAATTCTTTGTTCTTTTGACTCTACCACCGCATCGGAAGGTGTTCCGTTGTAGAGGAGATGCGGCGAGAAACTCTACAACACACATCTTTTAAAGAAAACAAAATATAAAAAATAGGTATATACAATTACACAATATTAAATCAAACATTTATACACATAAAAAATGATAAATCAACTTATCATGCTTTTAGTATTAACCCTTTTAAGAATCAGTGTTTTGTAAAGTATGGCAAACCACCAAAAACGCTTGGAAATTAAGTCCTGTCCTGTATTTTCGTCTCTCATTATTAAGAGGATATGTGAAAAAAATAGGATTCTTGAAAGCGTCATACGAGCGTTAACCCGCGACTTCGTCCGTACAAATTATATACCAGATTTTAAGTCAGATCATAAGCTATCAAACAAAAAAGTTTCATCAAAATCGGTTCAGTAGTTTTTGCGTGATACTCGTTCAAACAAACAAACACACAAACAAACACCCAAACAAACACACAAACAAACACACAAACAAACAGACAGACAAAAAATCCAAACATTGGTGAAATGGAATCAGGGACACCTAAAAACCATATCGTAACTTTTTTTTGTTAATATCTTCAACACAGTTCTTGTACAGACAAACTTCCTGTTACAGCTTTATTATAGTATAGATGAAGTACTAACATTAGGAGTATGGATTGCGGATATGTGTAAATTGAACATATAATTGAAGTTTTGATTAGAGCCAAAACACGATTAACACATTTTCTCGATAGAAAAACAAGCCAAAGTAGCCTCCGTTTTTATTTATAAACGCTTGGAACTGCTAAACGGTGAATAATAGAAACACGAGACTTGATTTAAAAAAAAGAGATTGATGTTTTACAAATTTTGATTAGAGCAGAATTGAAATTACATAAATAGTACAATCACAATTAAATAAAGTGTGTTTTACGCTTGCGTCGTTTCAGTCGCATGCGTCGCCCCATCTCTTTCTCTCGCATCAGGCAATAATATAAGCTATCACACGCCCATTTCGCTTCAATTATTTTTCGACATCTTCTCCTTATCTTGTGGGCAGAGCCCTGGTGTCAGATTTTTCGACATAGGCCCTTAAGATAATATTATAATGAATGAAATATACTTTATTTACACCAACAGTAAATATAATGCACCATAGGAAACATAAACTGAATATGGTACAAATAAGGCGGTCTTATCGCTAAAAAGCGATTTCTTCCAGACAACCTTAGGGTAGAGGAAATATAACAAAGAACGGGTCGGTGTTATAAAAACAAAATTATAGGTGAAAAAGAAGTGAATACAACAAATACATAAATACATATATATTACATATAATTAAAGGTACATAGATAAATAACATAAATAATAATATGTAACATATATCATACATGCTACAGCAAAACATAAACATACCTACACGTACCGGATTAATTTAGATAGAAAACTAGAAGGGGGGAAAGGAAAAATCAGGAACAGAGGTCCAGGAAGTGTGCTTTGACTTTCGATTTAAAAACATCCACAGAAGGAGAATTATATTATTACTTATAGTGATTCATGAGCTTGTATAACCAAGTAAAACAAAAGTTACACTAATTAAAACTTTCTAAGGATTCCTGGAACATGGTTCAAAGTTGTATTTTGTAAAGCGCAAGTGTTGCGTGGTGCAAATTGCAATCACAGGTTTGTTGCGTGGTGCAAATTGCAATCACAGGTTAACTAGTTAAGTAGTTTCAGACGTGTTTCAGACGAATGAATATCGGCACGTGTTGACCCTACAAGGTGGTGATAAGGTTTCTTTTGCAGTGTGAGGCATTTGCCCTACAGTGGGATTCAACAAGCAATAACACTAAACACATATTCAAGACAAAAAAAATTAATGTCAATAATAATTTTTTTTTTTAATGTTGATTAATAAAACAAAAAACCACAAAAATACGACTCAAAAAAACGTAAACGGAAAAGTACACGGAAAAAAATATCTGTGGCAACAACCCTTTTATTTTGTAGACTTAGCCATCTAGACAATGTTGTTGTTATTAAATCTAATTTAGGTACATTTAACTAAAGTCTACTACAATTAAATCAATCAATCAAATCAACCCACATCAGCCCACTGATGGGCATATGCCTCCCTTTTATTGCGCCACTCCTCACGGTCCTGTGCCAATCTGATCCATGTCCGACCCGCCACCCTTACAATGTCGTCTCACCAACGCATCAAATCAAATAAAAATGTTTTATTCAAAATAATATCACATAAATAGCTTTTTGACTTCATTTTTTGACTCTACCACCTCTCTAACAACACCTTCCGTGTTCCGTTGAGAGAAGATGCGGCCAGAAACTCTACAACACACATCTTTTAAACAAAACAAAATATACAAATTACAATTGCATTACATAGAGTAACATTGTCAAGACCAGACATTCTGGTCATTCAAATAGTCATCGAGTTTAAAGTAGCCTTTTTTACAGAGGACTTGTTTAACATGGGACTTAAACTTTTTGTCTGGCATGTGTAGAATATCTTCTGGTATCTTATTATAATAGTCTACCATCTGTGGTCTACCCACGGACCTCCTTCCTTCTCTTGGCCACAATTCCGATATTGCCTTGGTCCACCGGCCGTCTTCCCTTCTAGCCAAAAAAACGGCTTAAAAATTAAGATGAAAAAAAATATTTAACGGCCAGTAAAATGTTCATATATCAAATACTATATTCAGACACATCACTGGGAGAATTATAGTTAGGTATGCTTATATCTAACAGCCAATAACTCGAAAGTTCTCAGAATCTGCTTTCAATTTCAACAGAACAAATATATTCAATTTCCCGTCGTCCATCTTACGTATCCTCGTTACGACGTTATGGCACTCCTTTTTTTTGTCCTCAACTGTACATTTGTCATGCAAAACATAAATTTGCACGTCAAACGCCAAGTTATTCCATGGGCGAGTCCGCAACCGCCGTCTATGGGGCCTACAAAGTCTAAATGAACAATTTAGGTGAACATGGGAAAACACCAGACTTCTTATTAGTCCTGAAAAGCTCATAGCTAGCTAACGAGCGCAAAAATGTACGAACAACACGACATTTTCTGAACGACAACGATTTCTTATTCATGAAATCATTTGCACTTTTGCTTGCTTTTGCAGCATTATTTTTCTTTACAGCCGGCTAGGATTCTATTTTCGAAACTCCATCTTGTTCTTTTGTTTCTCCTTCTTCTCTCATAATCGAAAATCAACTTTGAACTTTCAAATTAAAGTTCAATTTCGATCGATAAAGATTTTATAATTTGAACTTACCTTTCCCCGCATTATTTTTCTTCTCTGTTTTTGCCAGCATTTTATTTTAAAAATACTATCTCTCAATCTATTTTCAAACTAAATTTAACTACATTAAAGTTTATTTTCGTTTGGCAAGATGAGTAATTTAGGTAGATTTTGTTATTGTAATGGTAGATTTTCTAAACCACGTGCGTCTCAGTGCCGCGTAGAAAATGGTTCCGAACGGACGCGGACGCTCCGTGTGAATTCGCGCCAATTTTCTCTATATTCGCGATAATTTTGTTTACGTTTTTTGCGATGTTATAAATAGGATGTCATTTTTTAGCTTTGTTATTTATTTTTTATGAATTTTTGCAGTGGTTTATTGCTTCAATAAATTACAGTATGATTTATGTATAGTGATTTAAAAAATTTGTGATCAGATTAAAAAAAAATGGTAAAATTTTTAAAAGATAAGTGTTTAGAATTTAGGCATAGCAAGAGGACAAAACTTTTATTGCTATTGGTCAAGGGGCCGTTGCATAGAACCTTTATATCTTTCTTAGTACTTACATAATTTCCTAATTATTTGGTTATAGGGTTTGGTCAATGACCAAATAGCTACTGCGACCTAGATAGATCTATTGTAGCTTTATATAATTTCCTAATATTTTATTTTAAAATATCTAATGAACACAAAACCAATCTTGAAAACTGAATATAAAAAAAATATAATAAGTTGGCCGTCACGGGATGCCCGACAGAAGTGAAACTCTCGTATCTGTCACATTTAAATTTCGAACTTCCGTCACACGAAAAGGTTGTGGATCCCAATTTCAAAGCCTCTCATAAAAAGTTTCACTTAATTTTTTTTTTCCAAAACCGTTAATTTAATTAGACTTCCAAAGTCACTTCTTTCCTACTACAGTTGCCATCAGATATATTATAGCAAACAAGGTGGTCAAAAATTTGTAAGCAGGTCTATTTTTCAATAATTTCTATACATATAACAATCAAAAATATCTGAACACCTAGAACATCAAATTTATCTACGCAGTCAGGGCGATCATAAATATCTGAACAGTTTAGGAAAAAAAACTTTCCTCCGTTGTTTTACATTTCAATTTTAAATAACATTGTAAAGAAATTAATGAAAATTAGCTGTTCAGATATTTATGACAAAATACACGTTTAGATATAACGTAACGTTACACGTTTGTTAACATTTACTGTAATTAATTTATTGAAAATAATCATTGCTCAGAAATATTTGAACAACTTGTATGCTACGATATATCTGATGGCGACTGTACAATGCATATTGTATACTAATATCAATTCTTTGTTAAAATTACCAACTTTACTTCGTGCAGTTTTAACGTTTTTCAATTGCTACTTTGTATATCATCAGCCCGGTAACTGCTGGGTATCTTCATTTCCAAGCCAATAACCTACTTAAATATAAATCAGTTCTGTAACTGACTTAAAAACGCTCATTAAAGTTAATCCTCCATTAAATCTCTTGCTGTCACTTTTTATCTTGATGACGTAGTAAAAGCTAGCAAGAGATGAGCGTTTCTGCAACTGAGACTTTCAGACATAACGTGGCTAAACCGCTGAAGATAGAAACTTGAAGAAATAGGTATTAATAAGTAAAAGGGCCATCATTCACTGAAACTATTTTAACCACCCTGTATATGTATAATTTCACCCTGTATATGTATATTTGAGGCTCGGTAATGAGAATGCAGACGAGCTGGCGAGGGCTGGGTCAGAACGAAAGATGGTTGGCCCAGAACCAAGTGTGGGAATCCCGGCATGCAGTATAAGAATGGCCATTAGGGATTGGGCTGATAAAGCACACAAACTGGAGTGGTCTAGCCTTGTAGGCCTACAACACTCCAAAAACTTTATCAGCAATGTGACAACTCGCGTCTCGCGCGAAGATTCATACTGAATAATAGCAGGAGCAAGGCTCGTGCCATAGTCGGAGCCCTCACTGGGCACTACGCTACAGGCGCGATGATGCACAAAATGAAACTCACCCTGGATCTCAGCTGCAGGGCATGCGGAGAGGATGAAGAGACTATGGACGATGTTCTTTGTGACTGTGATGTCCTGGCGGTAAAACGCATGTGCCTCCTCGGAGATGGATAACCGAAACCGGGAGATCTTAGGTTTCTTCCCCACAATGGTGTTGCCTCCTTCATTGACCATGTATTTGTAGGGTGAAGAAAACAAAAAGTATTGGGGCTAACACAAAAGATCCCACTGGGTCGAAGTGTTGCTGGCTTGCCAGCCCCCACAACAAGATAAGATAAGATCTGAGGCTCTATGTTCTCGCCATTAAGAGTAAATGAAGGTAGGTATCATCGTATCCTATCCCATAATGTCAGATTATGTATAGCTATAGTCACTAAATATTGACAATATGTTGCAGATGATTCTGATGATGATGAGCTAAACATAATCGATTAAAACGTTCGTGTTAGGTTAGGTACATGATTATGTCAGTAGATATTAATGGGGCTATAAAATAATTGAAGTCAATTGGTATCAAGGAAGCGTTAGATTAACTGATAAAGTGTCTTATAATACGTCATTGATTTAAGTGCATATAAAATACAAGCTTTTGTCCGCGACTTCCTCCGCGTGGGTAATATTGTGAAATACACAATGATTTTCCATACAAAAGTTTGGGTACACTGTCACCCATTTAGGGGATGATTTCCGAAAAATCATTTCTTAGTGCATCCCTACAAACCTATCAAGAATATAATTAAGGTCTAACAAAATTAGCTGAAACTACACTGGCCTGCAAAACTAAGTATCACACTTTTAAAATTGTAATAACTTTTTAAGTACATAAAATATACTTTCGAAATAAAAAGGACTCGAAAAAGAGTTTAATTTAAAAAGAATAGTTATAAAGAAAGCTGATAACATTTGCTATACAACGTTTTTTATTTTAAATCACTAATTTCTATAGTTTAGAAAAAAAATTAATATTAAAAGTGTAGTACTTAGTTTTGCAGGCCAGTGTATTTTAATGGGAAGATCCTGAACAAGTTTATCTACGGGACCAACATCAAAATTGGGAAAAAAAATCTGCTCTCCTATACAAAACCTACTAATTAGATTTTTTCGTGATTTCGATGGTGGTCCCATAAAGAAAGTGGTTCAGTTTGACGATCCGATCACCCTCTTAAATTTTTTTTGGATTGGTAAAAAAAATGTGTTTTCTCCGGAATTCTTAGCGCAAGCCCAACTTCACTCTACAATCACACCATGTTTGAAGCTTCTATGTATTATTTTACCGTTTTTTAAGATAGAGCAAAAATAAAATCCGTCTATGTAAACGAGTTTCTTGCATGGGGACTGGGGAACACCCCCTTTTTACTTTTTTTTGTTAAATATTTGATAGAAAATCCATAATAATACATATTCTGTGGAAATTACAACCTTGCCTATTACGGTTTAAGAAATACAGCCTTTCAAAGGTAGGAAGGACGAAAGGACGTGCCGGCGCTTGGTAATAGGTGACCCTATTACCAAGCGCACCCTTTGGGTCCTACGCAACCCAAAAAAATACAGATTATTTAGTCATGTACGCACGGCGACACATCAAGCTATACAAAACTTAAATAAGCTGGCCGCGCGTAGGTCGAGTAACGTATAACGTCGCGCCGCCAGCTTATGTTGGTTTTTTATAGCTTGATGTGTCGCCGTGTGTACACCTTTTAGTGTGAATGGAGACCACGAACTGGCAGGCGTAGTGTGGGACGCCCTGCTGCCCGCTGAACAAGACGTCCTAAAATTCGCTTACATCAAAAATAATAGGTGACCGAATTATGTTTTACTTTTCAAATGTTTGTTTTTGGCGTTGGTGTTCTTTTATTTTAATTTGTAATTTAATGTTATTTCATCATTTTAAAAGTTACATGAAAAGTACTGAACCGATTTTCATGAAACGAAGCTAAGAACACTTTCGCGAAAATTTGCTTTCTATTAAAAAAACTGCATCGAAATCGGTCCACCCGTTTGTGAGCTATGATACCACAGACAGACAGACATAAAGACAAAGGCGTCAAACTTATAACATCCTTATAACATTTTGCGTCGGGAGTTAAAAAGGTAACGGGGAGCGACTGGATGATGAAGGCCGAGGACGAGGACAGAGTTTTGTGGTGTGCGTTGGGACCTTGGGAGAGGCCTATGTTCTGCAGTGGACGATGATGATGATGATTCCTTTTGGAAGTCGGTTAAAGAAGAAAAAAATATTAAGTACGTTCATACCAGAGTCAGAGTTAGTACATTTATGACCAAAGCAAGTACAAAGTCCTGTCTTGTTAAAATATTACTTATGTTTTGAAATTGAATAAATATTTGGACGCATCTCGTCAACTTGTCACGTTTCGCTTATTTCGTGTCTTTTGTATAATTTATACGTTAATCATTGGGTACAGTTGAAGGAAAAAGTTTTATACTTTTAAATTTATAGGCATTTAAAATTTGGACGAAATATTTCAAGTGCGAAGTATAGAGCGGTTCACTTTAAGTATTTATTTAATTATTGACTGATGGCGAAAAATACTTTAGTCCGAGATAATAAAGAATAAGTATCTTATACAGGGTGTATACTTAAATGCGTTACTTACTTAAAGGGTGCTTCAGACTAGACCCTCAAACTGAACAACTTTTAGTTACAAAAAAATCAGCTTTTTCTACAGCTACAGCTATTGACATTTTCTATGGAACAGCTGATTTTTTTTACGATTTTAAATTCCCCAGGTAGGTACTTAATAGTTGTACAATTGTTTTTGTTCATGTTTTTTTTTAACCCAATTTCAAAAATAATTTTATTAATATCTAGCAGACTTATCACGTTGTGTTCGACACTTGTTTTTAACAAATTCCATAAACATTTCTGCGGTTTCTTTTTCGTTTTACCCGAGCACGTTCCTTTCCTCTCACAAAAGGTCTCCCCAACCATGCCCTTGGCGACGCCCCCTATAGAAAATGCACATAATTCACCGACAGTTTGAACTCTGGCCTGCTTTCAAAGTATAATGCTTGTTTATGCATCGATCACTTTGGAATGATTGTACAGTCACTTATAATATATTACAACGTTTCTTGAACAACTGTTGAAAGAACTACAACTGTTGGTACAGTAATACCAGGTGTCCGATTGCGCTAAGTTAAAACATCGAAGTTCTATTCTTATCCAATTTCAGTTCTAATCACATTGCAATCGAATTACTATTCAACTGTGCTGAATTCCGCATCGCGCTAAACTCTATGTAACTGACAGCCAATAACGTCTGAGCGATCTGTCAAAACGGCTCTAACGGCTGTACCGCGATTAGCGCAATACCAAATGTGTCAAAGTTATGGTTTGTACGTAGTCCCATAACGGTTCAATCACCAAATATTTACCGCGATTGCAGCCCAGGTTTATAAGTCTTACCGATGTACCTACGCAGTCGACAAATTTTAATAGCGCGCGAAATAATATTGACCAATCAGGATGTGTGACTTTCAATCCGTTTACGCTATTGGCTAATTGGTTTTCGCGCCCTTTTCGCTGCTATCCGACTTTGCACCCTTTGATTACTAAATGGCTTCGGGTTTTGTCAGGGACTCTTATCTTATCTTATCTTGTTGTGGGGGCTGGCCAGCCAGCAACACTTCGACCCAGTGGGATCTTTTGTGTTGGCCCCAATACTTTTCATTTTCTTCACCCTTCAAATACATGGTCAATGAAGGAGGCGATACCATTGAGGGGAAGAAAACTAAGATTTTCCTGTTTTGGATATCCATTTCCGAGAAGGCTCATGGGTTTTCCGCCAAGACATCACAGTCACAAAGGATATGTTCCATGGTCTCCTCATCTTCTCCGCACGCTCGGCAGCTGGGATCTAGGGTAAGTTTCATCTTGTGCATCATCGTGCCTGTGGCGTAGTGCCCGGTGAGGGCTCCGACAATGGCACGAGCCTTGCTCCTGCTGTTGTTCAGTATGAACCTTGAGACACGAGTTGTCACATTGCTGATAAATTTCTTAGAGTGTTGTAGACCTGTAAGGCCAGACCACTCCAGCCTATGTGTTTTATCAGCTCATTCCTTCATGGCCATTCTTATACTGCATGCCGGGATCCCCACACTTGGTTCTGGTCCAACCATTTTTTGTTCTGACCAAACCGCCAGCATTCTCATTATCCTGGACACCGATGTGCCCCGGGACCCAAACTAATCTTACGGTATTGTGAAGACCAAGCCTGTTTAGGGTCTTCACTCCGTTTAGAATTCGTTTGGAACTCACATAATAGGAGTTCAAGGCTTTGAGAGCTGCTTGGCTGTCACTGAAAATATATATAGTCTTGTTGGCTACCTTCCTATATATATTCTCCTGCGCATAGGCTATGATTGCATACGTCTTTGTTTGAAAGACAGTTGCAAACTCTCCTAGACTGACACTTTCGTTGTAGTTTCCGGAGTGTATGCCTGCACCTGTACCTGATTCGGTTTTTGAACCATCAATGTACCAAACAAGAGTGTTCGCGTTCGTGTTGTTGGGGACTCGGTCCTGCTCTGCGCAAACGAAGATTGACAAGGAGAATTATTTTCCTTGTCGTACTGTAATGTAGTCTTTACTTTAGATTCTGTGTCAAGTTTCCATTAAATCTATCCAGCCTTTTCGTTTGTAGGGTATTTGTTATACATAAATTAATTCTTTCTTTCTCATTTCCTACCGTGGGTGTCGTACGAGACGACTTCAAGATTTAAGGTGTATCCATGCAGTTTTTTGTAGGCGAAAGTCTAGCCACCAGACACCTTTCTAAATATTTCTACATCTATTTATAATTAATGCACTTTTGCGTGCGTTAGCACTGCATTTCCGCCAGTGTCAAGTAGTTTGTGGGAGAGTCTATCCTAATCTCAGGAATTGTTTTTGATCTAGAACAGGAAGAGATTCCATATAGCGGATCCTTGTGGCTGGCAAAAACGGAAACCGCACGAACACCACGCGTGACAAGTGCTCGTTTCAGAACCTGCAACGTGACTCCCTTCTAAATATTTGAAGCTCTGTTAATTATAGCTTCCATCTTGGTACTGGTGATGATTGATGATTTTGCCAATGTCTTTAAATAGCAAAAGACTCCAAGGGTTGTATTTAAAAAAAATACAATCTTTAGCGTCTATACAACTGGAGCACCTTTGTAGGTACCTCATCACTTGGTACGTCATTCTACCATGAAACCTTCAATGCGCTGTGAACCTTGTCAAAACTGCAAGCATTAAAGTTGGTAGCTGAAGCAATGTTTCAGACCACCTTGAAAAGTATTATGGTATGTATAAACATAAATTAAAAAAATTAAACTTAAGGTGGTTTCAGTCCATACAAAAGTTTGACGCACAATACGCGTAGACGGAATTAATATTTATTTAGACGGAAATAATATGTATTTGCAATTTATAATATAATTACGAAATTTTAAAACCTTTATATCTTAATTATCTATATCTATATACTATTATAAAACTGTAACAGGTCCTTAGTCGCCTTTTTCGACACCCACGGGAGGAAATGGGATGGTGCTATTCATAGCCGACACAACATTACGTCTACTATTTTTAATAAAATACAAATAACCACAAATAATAAAGAATACAGTACCACAGTAATCTGTGGGCAGTACGTAACGTAGGGCTAATATTTATGGTGTGGTTTTGGCAACATAACATTTCGAAATATTATTTAATTTTGCATTATTTTAATAATACAGAGTGTAAGTGGCCTAGCAAATACTGAAACGGTGAACTCAGACCATCAAACTGAACAACTTGGAGCCTACCTCAGGAAACGCGAAAATAAATCAGCTGTCCCATATATTTTAGTCGGATAGGTAACAGCAGTTTTGTATGGGACAGTTGATTTTTTTCGCGTTTCCTGCATTAGGCTCCATAGTGAAAGTTGTTCAGTTTGATGGTCCGACTTCACCGCTTCAGTATTTGCTAGGCTGTCACTAACACCCTGTATATTATGCTTTTCGATCAATCAATAATAATTATTAACTTTACGGTAATCTCATTTTATACAACAATACCAAAACAAACACAAAGTAACAAACAAATTGGACAACATTTCTGTAAAATATTTTCCGTGTACACTGTACCTGCGTCCCACATGCAAGCGTGCAAGCTATTCGATTGGATGCTAAAATAACCATCCATCAAATTTATTTACGTACACGTAATATGGGCCCATTTTCTGAACAGATGTTGTGTTAATCGATTATTATATTACACGAGCGTTAACCCGCGACTTCGTCCGCGCAAATTATATACCAGATTTTAAGTCAGATCATAAGCTATCAAACAAAAAAAGTTTCATCAAAATCGGTTCAGTAGTTTTTGCGTGATACTCGTTCAAACAAACAAACACACAAACAAACAGACAGACATAAAATCCAAAAATTTGTGAAATGGAATCAGGGACACCTAAAAACCATATCGTAACTTTTTTTTTGTTAATATCTTTAATGTACAGACAAACTTCCTGTTACAGTTTTATAATAGTACGAGCGTTAACCCGCAACTTTGTCCGCACAAATTATATACCAGATTTTAAGTCAGATCATAAGCTATCAAACAAAAAAAGTTTCATCAAAATCGGTTCAGTAGTTTTTGCGTGATACTCGTTCAAACAAACAAACAAACACACAAACAAACAGATAGACAAAAAATCCAAAAATTGGTGAAATGGAATCAGGGACACCTAAAAACCATATCGAAACTTTTTTTTGTTAATATCTTCAATGCACAGACAAACTTCCTGTTACAGTTTTATAATAGTATAGATGATCATTCATATTTGTTTTTGACAGGTTTTGAAGACATGCTACAGACATTCTGAAGTTCTATTAATTATAGCTTCCATCTCGGTATTGATGATTTTGCCAATGTCTAGTTTAAATAGCAAAAGTGCTACGGTTCTAAATATTTGGTTACTATACAGATTGCTTTTTGAAAAAAAAAAATTGGAAAATACCTTTACTACAAAATTTTTTAATTTGAATTCAAAATAAAGACCAAGAAATTTTGTTCCTTCATCGTAATAGACACGGAGGAGAGAAAGAAGCGGAGATGCCTCAAGCTAATTAGGTCTGTCGCGTTTTACTCCGTGATTATATGTAGTTATCAAGTTTACAATAAACGTACAAGACGACTAGTAAATCCGCATTTCACTAGTTTACATGTATAGATTATAGTTTAATATTAGCCATAACATCACTAGCCCAGTCATTTTACGGTTTGAGCCGGGACTCATCAATAATTGATTTTTTTCGGTATAATATTGAAGAGCCAATTTGAGCCTAGAAATGTACCAAATTAAAAAAAAATCACGTCAGCAACAGTTCCAATTGTAAAATTTAGCTATTATCTCGTTCTGAAAAACCTGATGGTAAATTTTCTTTTGCATTTATTTAAGGCTTTACCATTATACATACTTCAAACATGGTGTAAATATTTTTGTCTAATTAGAAGGTTTTGAAAAATACATTCGTATTTTCTAATAAATACCTAATTTTTTAAATTTCATTGCCTATTTTATTGCTCAAAAATAATTTGTATTGTTAAATCTAATTCAAATGAGTGCATTGGTATTAATATTATTGATTTAAAAGCTTTCTGGGAGACACAATTTAGATTTGTATGTTGCGCAGTGAATTTTTTTAAATATGTTTTAAGATAGTCTTTTTGTCACTAAACGGTGCCGGTTACAGTTTCAAAGTCCAATTAATAATTACTCCCTACCCCGCCTAACAAAACTCCGTAAAATGTCTGGGCTATAGGTACCAGACTCCCGTAAAAACTTGAAACTAGTCTCATTTGGGGTTACCAGTAGACTATTCATATCTTATCTTCTTATCTTGTTGTGGGGGCTGGCAAGCCAGCAACACTTCGACCCAGTGGGATCTTTTGTGTTGGCCCTAATAATTTCATTTTCTTCACCCTTCAAATACATGGTCAATGAAGGAGGCGATACCACTGAGGGGAAGAAACCTAAGATCTTCCAGTTTTGGATATCCATTTCCGAGGAGGCCGCCAAGAAATCACAGTCACAAAGGATATGTTCCATACAGTGTTGCCAACAGTTAAATTAGCTCTCCACCATATTCAACTCCTGAAACCACCAGAAAACCACTAACAGAAAGTGGCCCACTCTCATAATCACTAAGTTTTCCACTAATATTGGCTGAGACCGGATTTGCGATTGTACAATCGGACTTTAGACGAGCAATTTTGGTGCCGCGCGATTCGGCCATGGCAGGAAGATTACAATCGATTGCCCGTCTAAAGGGCCCTTTACTCCCTAGTCGCGCCTAAAGAAGTTTTACTTCAAAACTTCTTTGACGTTTTGTATTTTTGAATAGCGGAAACTGAGCGTTACGTCCGTCAGAAAAAAAAATTGGAATTAGGTACTCCCGAGTCGCGCCTAAAGAAGTTATACTTCAAAAATAGCTCTCTTGAAACAAAATTTTACCACTAGAAAAAACCACCAGCCACTAAACGCAAAATTTCTCCGCTAAAAGGGGGGTCCAAACCACCAGTTTTAGTGGAAAATCCACTAAGTTGGCAACACTGGTTCCATACTGCTACTCTGAGATGTTAAGAAAATGTTTATTTACACACAGCCAACTAACATCATTGAGGTATCATAAATAACATAGTTTAGTAATAAATAGATGACGGACGATGCTAATTTTAATGACGCCTGTCTTATTTATTGACCGTTAAATTGTTACGTCTCTACATACATACTAACAACATTTTTATGCTCCTATTTCAATTTCATAACTTTCTCGCTTTTATCCCTGACCATCAAACTGAACAACTATGGAGCCAAGACCGAGAAAAAAATCATATGTCCCATACCAAAGTCGAGCCGGTGCTGCAGTTTTGTATGGAACAACTGATTTTATTTACTGATACTGATTTCGACTTTGGTCCCATAGCGAAAGTTGTTCAGTTTAATGGTCTGATCATCATTTATCTCCTTAAAAAACCGCGTCAGCATATTAAGAAGGACCCTGCCCAGAGTCTGAGAGCCCTTTTTCCCAGACTGGCAGGCAGAGATAATAATTATTACATCTCCACTTTTTTCAATCAAAGACAAAGTTTCATTAAAATCTGTTTAGTACCCAGCAAACAATTTGGTCGTATAAGGCCCACATTTGGACTATTTTGACTGATAAAAGTTATATTACAGTAATTTCGTCATATACTGGTGCTTTATGCGTCTGATGTTCGACTATACGACACCTATACGACCAAATTGTTAGTTGGGTAGTTTAGACGGACATTCATGTGGACTACGTATTAAAATAATGCTACATCAAATCCCAATGTCAACAACATTTTTATTTCTTTGACAATCGCACTTAAAACTTACTACAATTCGTGTTTTTTGTGTTAATTAATTTAAATTAATGACCTAATTGATTATTTTTGTTATTCAACACCCAGTTATTGGCTATTGACATTTTGAACAAATATTGAATCCTAATCATTAATAAGAATTAATTAACTTAATATGGATGTACTGTCGTGTTGAAAATTCACCTTGGGACTTTGAACTTCGCAACGGTGTTAATGCATTTTATCACGCAAGTTTTATCCTGATGACCACGCTGGGGTGACCACGCCGGACTGTCAAACCAGGGTCTTGAATCCCGGTAATGGTTCGAATCCCGGTTCGGTCATGTATGTTATTAATAATGTTTGTGCCGCTGTTGCAGGCGCGTATCCAGGGAGGGGGATAGGTGGGTTTTATCCCCCCCCCCCCCCCCCCGAAATCCGAATATTTGTATGGAAAAGTGATTACAGCACTTACTTTTTCATTGTTTTTCTACGAATATCCCCCCCCCCCCCCCGAAAATTAAATATCCCCCCCCGAAACTAAAGTCTGGATACATGCTTGCGCTGTTGTATGGATTCCATAATAAAAAGCCTATAGAGCTTACTCGGGATAATTACAATGTATGTGCCTGTGAGCGTTATTTCTGTCTATCCCTCCTATACATCATCATCAGCGATGGACATCAACTGCTGGACATAGACCTCCCCCAATTTTCTAGCAAATACTTTCATTGTCCACGCCAAGCTGCTATAATACTAAAACACAATATATTATGTATACAGGATGTTAAAATAAATGTGTTACATACTTGTGGTGCTTCAGACCATCAAGCTGAACAACTTTCACTAGGGGCCAAACATCTGTGAAACAGCTACTAAAACTTAACACTCATATAGTCAATGAGTTTTTATAACCATAGAGTCATCATGTCATACAATAACAAAGCCTAAACACGGCAAATGTCTCTAATGTCACCTTTGTATGCATCAGTTATGTCCAGCTGTCATACATTGCCGCTGACATTCCGGTCCTTTCAAATGTATTCGGTTACAAAGCAGTAATGTAAAACAATTGGGTATAACTTAGTTGGTCCCGTTAATAGTGCACTGATGCGAAGACCTCCTTGTATAGAATGTCATTGCTCATACTGAACGTTTTTCATTTTGATGGTTGAAAATGCCCCTTCAAATATTTAAGTTTACACCATGTATAGATAATCTTCAGAGTAACAAGTCATGTCGGACAAAATAATATTTGAAAATATTTCCTACGTAAGTAGTTAAAATCATACAACAGAATAATTTTCCCATTCACCGAGCATTGGAAACCACTTAGCAAATAAAACATAATGTCTCTCTTCAATGGATTGCTAAGTATTGTTAATATTACGTTAATTGTTGAGTAATTAGTCCAATTACATACAAGGACTTTTTCAAGGAGTAGTTGATTTCATTGTACACGGAAAAAATATGTGTGACAACCCTTTTGTTTTGTACACTGTACTAAAAAATTTGTTTTGGTCAATATTTTGGTCAGAAAACATTGTTGAACATGGATCAGATTGCCACAGGACCGTAAGGAGCGGCGCAATAAAAGGGAGGCCTATGCCCAGCAGTGGGCTGATGTGGGCTGATTTGATTGATTGATTTAATTGTAGTAGACTTTAGTTAAATGTACCTGAATTAGATTTAATAACAACAACATTGTCTAGTAGGGTAAGTCTACAAAATAAAAGGGTTGTTGCCACAGATATTTTTTTCCGTGTACCATCCATTCTAAATAGCAACGAAATAAAGCTATTTTTAGTTACAAAAACAGAGATTTGAAACGCTTACTCTCACTTATTCTTATAACACCTTTGGTAACGTCCAAGATTTGTCAGATAGGTACTATTATATATCTTTCTGATAAATTAGATTTGCTTATCAGAATTGGCCAGATAGCTAAATAAGTAGTTTGGTATCAAAAACGCATATAATATCCAGACACAAAGGAAAATCCATTGTGGAATCTAATAGCAATCGGAAAATCTTTTCGTCCTTATTTGGAATGAAGTATAGAGGGATAAAGTTTCTTATCTAGGGTTTTTGTAAAGGTAACCCACCTATCACCACCACAACTTGACGCGCCATTCTATCCTGAAACCAATTTCATTTCCCTCTAAACTTAAACGATTAAAAATACAGTTGGTACCTGTAGCAAAATTTCTGATCGCCTCAAATTGGATTATGGTCGTGTGTTTATACAGATTACTTTAATTGGCTCTCTTTTTGAAACGGTAGCCTTACCATGATTCTTCTTCTTATACCAAAGTTTCCATGTAAATTGAAGCTAGGTAGGTAATATACAAAACCACTGCACAAAATCCTAGATCAAAAATATTTGTAATCAGTGATCAACAAAATCAAAAATCAAGCCTCGCCTAAAGTATAACTTTAGGCACCAAAAGTCAATCTCAAGTCTAGTTTAACTATCTTAATAAACATATAAAGTTAACAAAGATAAGCTTCAAATAAAGATATTAAAGTGAACCAGTGAAGTGATCAATAAACTTGATCAAGTTAAATAATGAATGTGATCCAGTGCATACAAAAGTCATCGTAAAGACTCAAATTGAAAATTTAACCAGTGAAAATAAAAGTCGTCACAATTAACCACTGAATCAGTGAACCAGTGCAAATTTTAGTCAGTGCGTCGACCGCCTTGTGCCCGGAGTGGTCGCGACGTTCGGGTCGCGCGCGTGGCTCGCTCGCGCGCGACCTCGAGCCATGCGCTGACAGGGTCATGGAGACCATCTCCGAGGATGCTGAGGCTGAATTAGAACTTGGTAATTGCTATTTTTGTTTTATTTTCAAATTTAATATACTCTTACTTGTTAGCACTGCATTTCCGTTCTAATTTATGTCAATATACAAAGACCTGTCTCTATATATTTTGCCCTACCTCTCTGTCTCGCCTCATAATAAATTATGTTAGCTTTTGGGACACTCACTTAGATATAGACATACTAATAAATCAGTGCGTATACAGTAATCCAGTGTGAACCAGTGTCAATAAAAGTCAGTGCGTCGGCCGCCTTGTGTCCGGAGTGGTATGGTTACTTGGTAATTGTTCTCTTTATTTGGTGCAAATTGTCGACTTTTTCATCGGAAGAAGTGTTATGTAAATTAATTTGTTTTGTCATTTAGGTAAAATATTATTTGAGATTGCGTCGGACTAACCTTTACACTGCTCTGTCACAAGTAATCGAGAGAATGATTTTTCTCTGCCTTTTTCTTCTTTTATATTTCTGTCTGCCTCGTCCCTATCTTCTTGATGGATGCGCAGATTAAGTTGATTGTCTTTTACAATAATGTTTGATTATAAACCGGGTAAAAAAGGAAATCATTGATTACCAAGGTTACCAGGTTTTTACCAGGTAAAGCGTGTGGGCGTTCGTCTAAATCTAAACTATTATAAAACTGTAGCAGAAAGTTTGTATGTACATTGAAGATATTAACAAAAAAAAAGTTACGATATGGTTTTAAGGTGTCCCTGATTCCATTTCACCAAGTTTTGGATTTTTTGTCTGTCTGTTTGTTTGTGTGTTTGTTTGTTTGAACGAGTATCACGCAAAAACTACTGAACCGATTTTGATGAAACTTTTTTTGTTTGATAGCTTATGATCTGACTTAAAATCTGGTATATAATTTGTGCGGACGAAGTCGCGGGTTAACGCTCGTAACACATAATTGAGTACCTAGGTAATATCATCATCAGCCTATAAATGTCCCACTGCAGGAGCACAGGCCTACCCTCAGAGAGGTAGTGTATCACATAAACATCATTTCTTCTTCAGCGTATGAAGGTTTCATCACAATGTTATCCTTCACCGTTTGAGAGCAGTCGGTAAACTCATTGGTACATGGCATATTCTCCTTGCGGATTCGAACCCGGACCCCATAATTGGGTGTCCATACCTCTCCGCAACGCGCCACCGAAGCTCTTTACGACCTAGGTAATATAATAACATAAAATCAACAGGGCTTTTACTAAAATGTAACATTTGATCCATTTTCCTAATACAAAATATTGTTGACTTAGGGCTGAATTTCTCATTCGTTATCAAATATTGACACACCTTAATTGCTCTGCAAACGTCATGATTTAGGTAGTTAGTCGTTTCTGTTTTATTGTCTCAATTCGTTACGCCATTTTGAACTTTATCTACACTAGGTAAGATTTTGTTTTTTCGGACGAAACATTTTTGATCCATAAAGTGAATAAAAGTAAAAATGATACAATCAACAAATTGTACTTATTCCATTACACTGAGGTCTTTTTAACCGACTTCGAAAAAGGAGGAGATTTCTCAATTCGACCGTACTTATGTTTTTTCAAGAAAAATATTTTTTTGAGTCGGATTATCAGTAGACTAAAAAAATTGCTCTTTATTTGAACACCGAACAATTTATTTTCTTAGTTTATTTTTTTATCCTTCGGAATGTTTACAGCATTGATTTGATTACGCATATCCTTTTAATATGTAAACAATATTTAAAGTCAACAAAAAAGGTAAAAATAGCTTATCACTAACAGTAGATTTCAATCAAAGTAAAAGTTGTTCAGTTTTATGATCTGTGATTGAAGTTTACACCTTGTATAGATTCTACATTTCACTAACAGTTCCCAAATTCGGTCTTGTGCTTTGACTATTTATTATAAGGACTGGCCTTGCGGTAGCATTTCCCCTCTGCCACGGCATAAGAACAATTGATCATGTGCATTTACATTCAATTTTATACCTTATAATAAACGAGATGGCCTATAATTGCGAAACAATAACTACTTTTCATGATTTTTAACATTTAAAATTAGAATCTAATGTTATGGGGAATAAAATCCAAAGTTGCGAATTTCATATGTTACCTCGCCCCCCGCAAAAAGTGGCAGAAATGTGTGTCAGTAGAATATCACGCGTAACTAGTCCCTGTATAAGTAGTCAAAGGTCTAGTGTGACAATAGGTGAACCCATCGCCACTTTACATTCTAAGTCTTTTAACAATAACACATAACGACGGTCTTAAAACTAATTGGCATCGGATAAAGAGCAGTGGTTTTCAGGACGATATAATCTCTGCATTTCATAAGTATTCGTAAAACACCACGTTCGCAAAACACCATATTCTCTGAACATCATGCTTCACAAAATATCATATTCTCAAAACACAACATTCTCTTAACATCATGTTCACAAAACATCATATTCTTAAAATATTATATTCGCGGTTTATAACATTTTCTTTCCTGAAATATTATTAAATGTCTTTGTGTCTTAGACTTGTAAATAAACTAGAAATAACGTAAATATAATAATTACAGAGATATGTAATAAATAATAGTGTCTCTGAATTTCGTTGGATGTCCCTTACGCCAATCAATAAAGTTTAACTTACAGTCATATTAAATTGAATATTTACGTATTGAAGCTCTTATAAAAAGTATGTATAAAGCTAATGAGGTTCTAAAAAAAGCCTCTCAATACGCTCAATTAATAAATACTTAATAAAAATGGAATTTACCCACGGCTACCTTGAACTATACTACGTCAATCGAAATATACTATTGATTCTCGAAACGTTTTCAACTTTGTACCTTTGAGAATTTTTTATTTCTGACGGCAATCGATGATTACTCATTGCCGATTACGTCGAGTGCTTATTACAAAGCATTCAGATATTCAGGTTATTTTAAATCGCGCTGCATCATACAAACGAAGTGTAGTCATATTTTAAATAGGTATACGAAGGCCAAAGGGCAATGGAGAGGACTATATTGTCGGAGTTTCCCTGCGAGATCGAAACAGAAATGAAGATCCGCCGAAGAACCAGAGTCATTAACTGACATAGCCCAAAGAATTGCTAAAGTGGCAGTGGGTGGGGCACATTGCTCGTAGAACCGATGGCCGATGGGGCAGAAGAGTTCTCGAGTGGCGACTGCATATATTAGTACCAGGTTTATAAGTCTCATCGATGTACCTGCGCAGTTGACAAATTTTAAAAGCTCGCGAAATTATATTGACCAATCAGGATGTGACACCCTGCCGCTATTGGCCTATTGCTTTCGCGCCCTTTTCGCTGTCGAAGCATCCATAGTCTGCTATTCGATTTGGAGCGAGGTAGAGAATACCCGATTTTGTACTGCTCTGCGCAAACGAAGATTGACGAGCGGAATTATTTTCCTAGTCGTTCTGTACCGGAAAGCGCAGCGTGGGTAGGTCCCCAAGGTGGACTGACGACCTGGGCCCTCTTGAATGAACGCTACAATTGACAGTTTCATGTGCCCTATCATTCTCAGACTCTCAGTCATGTACTCGGAATTGTCATTGCCAATTGCCACGTTGGTGAAGGCGGCGGGAACCAGTTGGATGAGGGCAGCACAGGATCGGTCGTTGTGGCGATCCTTGGGGGAGGCCTATATCCAGCAGTGGACGTACATCTGCTGAGATGATGATGGTGAATCAATCTGTCAATGAAATTTAAACACGATCTAGATTCTAATCTCTGTGCCTGTGTGCTCTTCAGACTTACTTCAATTATCACTTTCATCATCATCTTCATCATCAGATGCCTAACCATCCGTTGCAGATGATTTTATAAGCAGTGTTAGGAGGTTTTTCCTAACACTGCTTACAACAATGTAGGAAGGTTCAATGAGAAAAGTGTTTACTTTTCTCATTGAACCTACCTAAATTGTTGTTGTCCTAACTCTGACGGGATGAACGAACGCCGAACGAACAGACAGAGGTCAAAATAATGTATATTTTTAGACGAAATAAAATAAAATTAGACATTGTCTATAAAATCTTGGCTGTCATTAATGGTAAACTTTTAGGGTTCCTTGCCTTAACGCTAACAGCTGTTGTACGCTTTATGTCATGGGGGATGGGCCAGCATGAAATAAAAGTAATATACTCGTTTACAACTTTTGCGGATTATTTATTTAATGAATCCATCAAATATACTTTATTTTACACTAAAAACATATAAATAGAGAAAAACAATGAAGTACAGAGACATTTTATTCCTTAAGGTGGTTTCAGTCCATACAAAAGTTTGACGCTCAATACGAGTAGACCACCTTAATTAACATTGATAAAAGATAAAAGGTTTTCATAATTTGAATGATGCTATATTTCGTATCGTAGAATGGTGAACGTGAATTACGATACCTATCTAAAGTTTCTATGTCTTGAAAGACACGTAGTTGAACGTAATTTTGGGCCCAGATATTACCCCCAATAGAAATAGGGGAAATGATAGCAACTAGCCAGATTACTGGAGTGTGGCCCGTTCCTTGTCATATTTATTCCTGAGCGGGGGTCCTGTGTTCTGCACTGAGTCGTCTAATGGATGTAGATTATCAAATCTTTCAAAGGTACAGAACCCATTTTATTTGACTAGATTTTTAATTGTTAGGTTTTTAAAGCTAAAATAATGTTTTCTGTCATTTAAGTCTAGACCAAAGTCTAAGATTATGCTAATAGGTTTAATACAAAAAATTCGGAGATGATTTAACATCACACGGATTTTGTTTATTCATATTTGTGCAAAAATATATTTTTCTAACCTATGTTTATTTACACACGGTGACACATCAAGCTATACAAAACCAACATAAGCTGGCCGCGCGACGTTATACGTTACTCCACCAACGCGCGGCTGGTTTTGTATAGCTTGATGTGTCGCCGTGTGTACGTAATACGGACTGCTCTCAAACGATGAAGGAAAACATTGTTAGGAATCCTACGCTGTAAAAGAAATTCGGATACGTTTGTGAGGTCTCTTTTTATTTTTACCCTGGTCTATGTCACATAAATGATCAAGTCATTTTAAAGTACCAGAATCTAGCCTGGACTTCGTATTATGTTGACTAGACAACGATCTTCTTCTTCTTATGGTGCCATCTCCTATCGGAGGTTGGATATCAATAGAGCTACTCGGACCCTGGAGACTGCAGCCCTGAACAGTGAGGTTGTGTCTACATCGAACCATTCGCACAGGTTTTTAAGCCATCATCCTTCTTTTGCCAGGCATTCGTCTTCCCAAAATTTTCCCCTGCAGAATAATCTGGAGAAGTTGGTACTTATCACTTCTCACAATGTGACCGAGGTACTTTAATTTCCGAGTTTTTATAGTTTTTAGGACTTCTACTCTCTTGTTCACCCTCTGCAGGACCACCTCGTTGCTAATTCTAGATAACGATATAGATTACAAACTGGAAATCTATCCCTTCTAAGCGGGTATCCAATACCAGTAAAATATATATTTGAAGACAAAATTCACTTTACAAATCATATTACAAGCGTCAGATATATCGTGAGTCGGGCGAGATAGAAAGCTGAAAAAATAACTGGCTATAAAGAAAATTACATTTGGTCTCGTATCGGTAGCAGAATATACGTTTGAGCAGTACAACTCCTTTAAATTGATATTTATGAAACAATTTTTCAAAAAGGTATCGTGTTGAAGTGTGGGTCGTGGCTGATTTGATTTATTCCATTTGACCCCAACATTCACTCGTCGTGTGGTTCCGGCAATGAACTACAAGGAAGCGTCAGGAATAGAGTTATTAAGCAGTATTTTATTATATAAGGATGAATGGCTAGCAAGGCGATTAAGGCTACCTATTTTATTGGTAAGGATATCATAAGGACATCATCATCATCATTTTATTAGGCTAGACATTCCACGAAAGCGATTTGCTTCAATAAAATTAGGTGTATCCTTACGTGGTTGTTGAGTTGTAGAAAAGGTTTGAATCACCCCAAACGGAAAGACTTCCTTGTGCTTATTGTATGTATTGTGAACATCATATTATCACAGTTATCTTAGGGGTATCGCATATATTATCACAGTTATCTTAGGGGTATCGCATACAGAAGGAGTCGAGGCGGCGTCGCGGCGCGGGCGCGCGCCTTAAAGACCTTGACATACGGTCGGTAATTGTATGTCATACCAATCCGAGCTTCTTGGTACACAATAATATCGACCGTATGACAAAGTCGCCAAGGCGCGCCCGCGCCTCGACACCGCCTCGACTCCTTCTGTATGCGATACCCCTTAAACCATTACTTTCCTTCTCGACTCCACTGCATCCGGATACAAATGACATACAGAATGTTAGGGTAAACAGTTGCTTCACTTTAAGGGGTGATTGTACACATGATTCTGATCAACTTTCCCTAAGAAACCTATACCTTTGAATAAAATTTGTGCTCTTTCCATACCATCCAGCTGATCGAACGTTTTTGTATGAAAAGTTGTATTATTTTGCTAATTTCCTATCGGTTTCGTAGTGAAAGTTGATCAGTATCATGGTGACAATCACCCTTTAATGTAATGCAAATGTTTACCCTAGCACCGTGTACCTATATAAGTGGTTCTACTGCTAGTCGATTAGTATACGAAATCGGGGTGACTGACCTATCAGTTGTATGAATAGTGTGTAACACCCGATGGACCACTGCAATCCCGCTGTAAAAAAGTACAAGCCACTAGGTGAGCGCTGATGCACTGCAGAGGCGAGCAGAAAAGTGTTACACGCGTTTATGATTGGGCCCGCAAAGTCCATGCCGAAGTTTTCATAAGGTTGGCGCGTTCGGCGCGGAAACCGTAAAAGTGTAGCTGGTTGAAATTTTCGCAGAATATGTGTTTATTTTAAGTTATTTAAAAATATTAAGAGGACCATGCAATAAACACATTAGAGCCCTTACAGACGAACGACACTTTGCGGTGTGTTGCAACCGTAAATTGTATGAGCGCGACTCTCTGCGATTCTCTGGGACCGCAAAGTGTCGCTCGTCTATGTAAGAGCGCTTACCCTTCTGCGGTCAGACAATGCTACTACTTTCAAAGGCGCTGACAGAGAACTTGGAAATGCTGTGCAAGACTTAGATACTGACTAGCTATTACAAATCTATAGTTTACGTCAGATACACTGGAAGTTTATTTGCCCTGTTTCTCCCCATCACGGTGGGTGTTGGGAGAGAATGGTTCGGTCGGTGAAGACGGCCATCAAAGAGACTCTGAAAGAGAATGTCTTCGTCGTCTTCATTTATTTATTTATTTTCCATGCTATGTTATCTTAGTACAAACTAAGCGGAACGCTGATTTTCCATAGACAGCTTCCGCCATCTATCGGTGATGTATCGAAGCACTATGTGTTGCACTAGGGTTCATATCGAAGTAACAGCGCACTACACCTCACGCGCTGCGCTGTAGTATTGAGAGATTTCGCCCATATCAATCACTGTCTTGTTGGTCTAGAGGTCTAGGCAACCGGCTTACGATCCGGGTAGCTAAGGTTCGATCCTCGTGTCGGCCGATCGTCTTTTTCAATTTATTTCATAATGTGGCGCCCCCTAGTGCAAATAAGCACCAACGCAATTAGGACGTCCTAAAATTCAAGGCGAGTTACCTATCTATATCCAATATACATATTAATCTATGTTATTTTCCTTAGGATTTTCGCCTGAATTTGTCTACGTCAAATGTCCCATCAACATCGTCCGTCATAAATATTAAGTCAAGCTGTATCGTAAGCGGCCAGTCCGTCACAGTCAGACTCTTTGGTCTGCAACACCTTCCTTTGCGCCGTTCAGTCGGGTAAAAAACGGAACGATACCTCAATTTGAACAGAAATCTGACAAATCACAGACACGAATATTAGTTTCAAGATCGTGTTTAAAAAAACGAATTAACTGAGGAAGTTGTTAAATTCTTCTTCAGTTTAATGGTTTAGTCATCCCCTTTTAAAACCGTCAGCATTTGTACACTTGAATACAAAGCTATAAATTAATAAAAGCAAAGTTTGAACCAAACTTTGCAAACTTAAGCCTTAAGGATTTCCAGCAAGTTTATATTATCTAGAATGTTTACAATAGACAGTTGTTGGAATCCAAATCTGATAAGTCGGCTTTTGAGAACATTTTCAGTGTGGATATGATGTAACATTTCTGTAGTACTCTTGCCTTTTCATCAAATATAAAAAGTTGTAATGATAGTCTAGTCCAAAATTAAGTTATACCTATCGCCCAGTCACGAGTTGAGCTAGCTCAACATCGAGTCGAAAAAACACAGCCAAATGAACATGCGTATGTAAAGAAAAAAACGAAAAAGAAGATAAAAAGAAAAAGATAATAATAAAAGAAATTGATTGAAGGTAAAACATGGCATCTATTATTCAGTTTTCAAGAGAAAACATTGTCGAGTGGTGGGCATCCATCTCACTTAAGATTTAGACCATGAGGATATCGTAACTTTAAAAAGAATATAGCGGAAACATATGCTCAGTAAAACTGGAGATAAAAGGGCTGAACAAAAATAATAAAGAAGCGGAGTCTTCCACGAACTATTATGATTTTATTACAATATTGGCTAGTTTTTGCCCCGCAAGGGCACATCTAACAGACTGTTAAATTAGGCCGGTTTGACAGCAACTGGTTCAACAGCCCTGAGGCAAACGAATTCCCTTTTCGAGGGTTGCATTGCCGTTGGCCAGTAAGTTACGTAGATGACCATCTCTTAATCCGAAGGCTGGCTTTGCCTGGTTAATCCTATAAAACACATGTAAAATAAACTTTTGTAACTGAGCATTTTGTTTCTCCCAAACCCCTACCATTAAAACTGTATAATGAAGGTAAAACAGAAAGTTTAAAGTTGCCGTAACGGATACCGCGAGCGTTTGGTAACCGCCAAATATTCTCACTTGTTTCTAGTACACCTTTCGACTTTTGTTAAACGCTGGAACGTTCGTTTTGCTTTTGTGTTAGGTTAATTTTAATGCCAGTACGATAGGGATGTAACAGATTTGGACTGATTCTAATTCCTGTGGGTCATGATTCCATTTTTTCCTCTGTATTACGTCATGAGCATCTCACATTGATTTTAAAAGATTTTTATTATGAAGTGAAAGCACTTTCGTGCGCGGCAGTAGTTTTACATCCACTAATGGATCGAGATAAGCTTCATTGGTAACCAACGATTGACTTACATCATACGTGAATGAGTTTTCAGGTATTGACGAATAAACCAATCGAACTACTGAAACCAAAAAGTCTCAAAAGAGCGGCCAACAAACACTAAAAACCTAACACCAACTGATACCAAAGGAGTAATAGTTTAAAGGCGAGAAAAATCAATCAATCAGTCAAATCAACACAATGCTTGACATATACCTTCTTTTCACTGAACGGTCACGGTTCTGTGCTAATGTAATCCAATGCGAACCCATTACCAAAAAAAAAAAAAAAAAAAAGTATTAAAAAATAATTTAAAATAATAAATAATTATCTTCTCTTCTTTTCTTAACCCTCATAATGTCATCGGGTCAACTTACTGGTGATCTGCCTACTGACCTCCCTTCTTCGGCCACCAGTCTGATACTGTGGTTTTGATCTTCCAACATTATATTGTCGTTTTGACGACAATTTTTGTCACTCTATTGTATTGCAAAGATGCGGCCAGACACTACAGAATTATAAAGTGTATTAAACTCTAGAATGACAGATATTTTTCAAAAGTTTCGTTGTTATTAGGTACGTATTGTAGTTCATTGAACTTTTGCCTGTAAACTGACTCTTCAGACGAAGTTGTCCAACAAAGTTTGTAAAACGAAAATGGTATGAAAGTCGTTAATCTAAGAATGTAGTTTCTAAAATGGCATCTAGTTTTTGTGTATCATAACAAAATATCATTTTTAAGTGCACTTTTATTTGGTTGTCTATTTATTTACATGGAATTCCTAACTATGTGTCTAGAACTAGTAATGTTGTCAACTGATAGAATAGTAGGTAGTAAGAGAATCTACTACCTACGTACACAGTACAACGTAGCCGTAGTATCTGTTAAATAATCGGTGGTATAGACACTACCAGCCACTAGTATGATTTTTTTTACTTGCACGCGACTCCGCTTTTTTCCATACTACTCATCGTGGCAAATGTGACGTTCGCTCTCTAAAAAACGAGGGAAGATTATTTTCTATGCAGTGAAGGCGCGTCGCGCACGTGTAGGGAAAGTATACTAAAGGGGGCTGCCTCCCAGCAGATTCGACATCATCCCCTCTCAGTTCTTCGGCAGCTAGTCAAAGCAGTGCTGAAGTCCACACGCTCTCATTTACCATACAATGTCCCTATCATTCATGTTATAAGTTGTTTTTGTCTATTCTTGGTGTGCAAATAAAGAAAATTTATCTTATCTTAATGTCATGAGGTAGCTAGCTCTACTAATTAGAACACAGGCGCACAGCGCGGGATGTTAGAAATCTAGGCACCGTATTTTACAAATATTTATCTTAACCTTTTTTTCTGTTTTATTATTGTTTTCCTTACATTACATTCTCGGCTCGTTTACAGCACTCGCCTGCGGCTCGTACTGCAATCCATTGTCGACTCTGATTCACTTGTATCTTAAATTCATAATGTACTATTACGTTTGCAGGTCACGTGTAGCATTCAATGCCAGCCAACTACTTTTTATTCAAACGCAAATTAATTCTTTTCTACTATAGGTAACATAACTAATATTTCGAACTCTATTACAATAACCACAAGGTTAGTTTATTACAAATTGCTCGTACGCACTGCGACATATCAAGCTATACAAAACCAAAATAATCTGGCCGCGCGTAGGTCGAGTAACGTATAACGTCGCGCGGCCAGCTTATGTTGGTTTTGTATAGCTTGATGTGTCGCCGTGTGTAGATCTTCATTTTAATTAAGAAGTCCTGTAACAGAACACTTGTGTCGACGTATTATGAATGAAAGTCGCCTGATGTGAAAGACTTTGTAACAATGCAATAAATTCTTAGATATTTGGCTATGATCCAAGATAGAAGAGAAATACATCTCGTGACAGACAAATAGTAAGACGAATTGTGTAATTTTTGTGTACAGTCAGCAACAATAAGTTGTATACACTTTTGTTCTACGTCGTAGTCACAGATCACAAAAACTAAAGAGAGATGTGAAAAGGGGGCGGGGCCAGTGTCGCAGCAATATGCGCAAAAAAGGAACACATTGCTCGCGACAATAAGGATTCAATATATTATGAGGCTGAAAGCCAGTCGAGATAGTATGTGTAAATAGTTTACAATGCTTGCGTAGTACTAAAGATTATTCGAACGTTGAGTTCTGATACCGCAATGGATAATGAGCACATTGAAGCTAACAAAATACTTTCTATCTCGTGGTACTGGTGGTAATGCGACACTAGGTTTCGTACTCAGCGCGTTGGTTGGCATCTCTCTAGATCTCTCTCGTAGTACTAAAGTGTATAAACTTATTGTTGCTGACTGTACAGTGTGTACACACGGCGACATATCAACCTATCCATGGTTGAACTCTTATATCGAGTTCATTTCATACAATCTGGAAAAATTTATATATTCTTATATTGTGGTTAGGTTGATCTGTCGCCGTATGTATTGTACCTAAGAACCATAGAGATCTTTAGTTTTTCTGGAATGCGATTTTTAAATCTCATAAGTTGAACTTAGCAGTTGAAAATGTATGGAGATACGCATCTTTCTACTGCTGATTTGACTTTCGAAAATCGCACTCCTGGAGTATGATTTTTGAAAGTCAAATCAGCAGTAGAAAGATGGATATCTCCATAGTAATTTTGACATTTTCAACTGCTGAGCTCAGCGAATGAGATTCAAAAATCGCACCCCTGATCTATGCTAAGAACATATAGTGTACGACTAGTGTACCCACTCTTTTATGGTTTTACCATAGATTATTTATCTATTAGTAATCTGTGGCAAGACTTGCAACGTGACTCTCAACATTATTATTATATTATGAGCATTAACCCGCGACTTTGTCCGCACAAATTATATACCAGATTTTAAGTCAGATAATAAGCTATCAAACGAACAAAGTTTCATTAATATCGGTTTAGTAGTTTTTGTGTAATGCTCGTTCAAACAAACAAACACACAATAAACAGACAGACAAAAAATAAAAAAATTGGTGATATGGAATCAGGGATATCTAAAAACCATATCGTAACTTTTTTTTGTTAATATCTTCAATGTACAGACAAACTTCCTGTTACAGTTTTATAATAGTTTAGACTAGAGTTAACCCGCGACTTCGTCCGCACAAATTATATACCAGATTTTAAGTCAGATCATAAGCTATCTAACGAACAAAGTTTCATTAATATCGGTTCAGTAGTTTTTGCGTGATGCTGGATCAAACAAACAAACCAACAGACAGACACAAAATCTCTTGGATCCATAGTGATAGTTGTTCAGTTTGATGAGTAGAATACATGCTGAAGTTATCCGAAGTGATATAAATTTACCCTGTATAACCTAAGCGAAAAATTCTTCGTCTATGATAATCTAAACTATTATAAAACTGTAACAGGAAGTTTGTCTGTACATTGAAGATATTAACAAAAAAAAAGTTACGATATGGTTTTTAGATATCCCTGATTCCATATCACCAATTTTTGGATTTTTTGTCTGTCTGTTTGTTTGTTTGTTTGTTTAAACGAGCATCACGCAAAAACTACTGAACCGATATTGATGAAACTTTTTTCGTTTGATAGCTTATGTTCTGACTTAAAATCTGGTATATAATTTGTGCGGACGTAGTCGTGGGTTAACTCTAGTAAGTAAATACTATTAATATTTTAGAAACGTCACATAGTTGACATGGTTAACATTACTTCCCGGCATGACGTCACCAAGGTCTTAGCTCCTGAGTAATGAACGATAGTAGACAGTTTATATCGTTTTGAGTGCCCATCAAACTGTTATCGTAATTCAGCGGATGTGTGTAAGAACTGCTGGTGCTTTTGGGGATGATGAATAAAGATAGGAAGGGGACTTGAACCCACCCGGGTTCAAGTCCCGCCCGAGACAAATTTTTCAATCTTTAATTTGATTCGAAATAGCACAACATGGCTGTAACATGTTTCAAAATCAATAATATTTGAAAGATAGTACAGTATATAAACTCACGACCATTTATCATTTTAGGGTCGGCCAGAAGCTTTGCTACAAGTAGTTGAGGCGAACACAGTACTCACACAGGCGCATCTTTTGTACATATAGAATGATTAATTTGGATCTATTTACATTTTGAAAAATACTGAAAAATGCAAAGATAGGTGAATGACATGGATGTCATTGACAGCTTTTTAAAATTTCTACAGACCAAGGTTTATATAAGGTCTAACAAAATAAGGTGAAAGGATGGCCTGATCATCCCCTTAAAATAGTTTCACCTTATTTTGTTAGACCTTATACAAGGACAAGTTAAGTACAAAAATACAAATAAACATTTAAGGGGTGGTTTATACTATCAAACTGAACAACTTTTACTATGGGACCAATAACTAAATCGCGAAAAAAAAAATTGATGTTCCATACTAAAATAAAAATCTACACGAGCTAAATGTATGGGACAGGAGATTTTTTTTCGCGATTTCGATGTTGGTCCCATAGTGAAAGTTGTTCAGTTTGATGGTCTAAACAACCCCCTTAAAAGATTAAAATTTTTATTTTTACTTTTGTTACATCTGTGTAGCCAGGAAACCTAACTTTTTTAGAAAATGTCAAATCAAATTAAACAGAAATATCGATAATAATTCATTACCATAAATAAAATCGGAAAAATAATTATCTCTTATTTTTTATAACCCATTTTTGTAATATTTATTTTTCAATAAAAATAAAGTAGGTACTGGTGGTTAAAACAAATAATAATGTTGTCGATTCTGGTATTCTGGTTGATGTATCTATCTATACTATTATAAATCTATACTATTATAAATCTATACTATTATAAATCTATACTATTATAAAACTATAACAGGAAGTTTGTCTGTACATTGAAGATATTAACAAAAAAAAAGTTACGATATGGTTTTTAGGTGTCCCTGATTCCATTTCACCAATTTTTGGATTTTTTGTCTGTCTGTTTGTTTGTTTGTTTGTTCGAACGAGTATCACGCAAAAACTACTGAACCGATTTTGATGAAACTTTTTTTGTTTGATAGCTTATGATCTGACTTAAAATCTGGTATATAATTTGTGTGGACGAAGTCGCGGGTTAACGCTCGTGATAAATAAATCTGTTTTCTACAAATTTTTTTACATAAGTTGTTACTCATTTTTTTTCTCCATTTGGCATAATTTTTTTGATGATATAACACCATAGAGATCTAGAGAGATGCCAACCAACGCGCCGAGTACAAAACCTAGTGTCGCATTACTACCAGTACCATGCGATAGAAAGTATTTTGTTAGCTTGAATGTGCTCATTATCCATTGCGGTATCAGAACTCAACGTTCGAATAATCTTTAGTAGCACGCAAGCATTGTAAACTATTTACACATAATATCTCGACTGACTTTCAGACTCATGATATATTGAATCATTACTTTCGCGAGCAATGTGTTCCGTTTTTGCGCATATTGCTGCGACACTGGCCCCGCCCCCTTTTCACATCTCCCTCTAGTTTTTGCGATCTGTGTATAACACACAAATTTTCAGATCCAAAAGAATTGACACATTTCTGCCAAGATTAGGTCAAGAGATCATCACTTTGTATAGGTCTAGGTTTCAAGCTAGTACTAAACTGATGGAGTTGATAGGGCATGCCATTAATATAGCAACCTCTTTTAACAATGTCGGTTAAACTGGGCTGCCTTGATTGGAGCTTAATTGAGCGACGAAGGAGGGTGTCGGTTGACACAATTTTGCGAAATGAGATATCGTAACATATATTGAAGGTTTTACTGGGGTGGTAAAATACTTGGCTTTACCATAAACGTTAGCAACTTTAATATACAGGGTGTAAGTGACGGCCTAGCAAATACTGAAACGGTGAACTCAGACCATCAAACTGAACAACTTTCACTATGGAGCCTAACAGAGGAGACGCGAAAAAAAATAAGCTGTCCCGTACAAAACTGCTGTACCTACCCGACTTAAATGTATGGGGTCTCCTGAGTTAAGCTCCATAGTGAAAGTTGTTCAGTTTGATGGTCTGAGTTCACCGTTTCAGTATTTGCTAGGCTGTCACTTACACCCTGTAGATTAAATCACTTTTAGTTTTAAGACCGCCGGCGTAATTAAAAGACAGGCGTTGCTTGCATTTGAGTTGTTCAAAAATTTTCGTTGGCCGTGTGGTTAAAATAAAGTTGTTATATTATTATTATATTGGTTTAATTAAATTAAAAATATACATAATTATAATTAAATTATTATATCGTACCCAAGTGTGACAACTGTATTTGACTGCCACCAAACTGCTCTGCAGTTTGGCAGATAAATAATGTAATAAAACTGTATTATAGTTCTGATATAAAATAAATTGAAAAAAAAAACCATAAAAAAACTATTTTTTTTTAGTAAATTAACGCAATGGCTATGTGGATGACACACTCATTATAGTGAACACAAAATGGAATAAAAATATTTAAAAATGAGCAGAAATAACAACATTTCATACTAGTACCTCATAAATAATGTCATGTAAGTAATCCCTATTTTTAACCGACTTCAAAAAAGGAGGAGGTTTCTCAATTTGACCGTATATCGTTGTCTAGTTATCATAATACAAGTCCAGGTACTTTAAATGTGACTAGATAATTTGTGTGACAATGTCCAAGATATGTATTTATATATATTTTTTTTTACTCATTAATTTAGAAAAAAAAAATTTTTAAAAAATATTTATAGCTGTATTTGTAATATATTTTTTAATAAAGTATACGAAAATATGCGCCGTTGAACATTTGCAAGCGATGTTGCCAACCAAAATCGTTTTTTTTTTTCAAAGCGGTCTTCTATATTTCAACTGATTTACAAATTAAGGGTTTATTTTTAACTTTTATTTATAAGTACGGATTTTTTGAAATCGGTTCATTTTGTATCACATATTTTCACAACAAAATCGCTAATCATATAGACATAAGGAAGAGCGCACAGTAACCGAGCTCGCTAAGGGTCGCACTTGACCCCCCCATTGTCAACTAACCTAACAAAAGAACTGACATTACGCGGACAAAGTGTCCGGGAATATTTGGAAAGTTTTCCGGAAGTGCTTCGGTGTTATTAAATTTCTTCTGGAAGAGAAAGCTTGTTAGTTTATACAACGTGTGGAGATAATTTTATGAAAACTTGAAAAATATTTATACTCGGTTTTACACTCTGTATAAATATTTTTTAAGTTTTCTTCAAATTTTCTCCAAGAAGAAATTTAGAAGAGAAAGCTTGTTAGATTATAGGTACAATGTGTGGAGAAAATTTGAGGAAAACTTGAAAAATATTTATACAGGTTGTTAACTTAAAAGCGTTACATACTAAACAGTTTAATACTGATCCCATAAAAAATTGCTTACACGTCATAAAACAGTGTGTAAAAGACCCTAGTACCTAACATTTAAAGGAATACTTCAGACCATCAAACTGAACTAGGTACTTTCACTTTGGAACCAACATCGATAGAAAAAAAAACATCAGCTGTTCCATACTAGCCTACAGTACATGCCAGCCGGCAAGCAACTGCCCCCAGCGGTATGAATTCTCACAGACACTACAGGGTGTCAGGGTTTTAAACTAAGAGTCTACCCATCAAACTGAACAACTATTACTATGGGAGCAAACAGAACGGAGCAAAAAAAAAACAGCTGTTGCATACATTTGAGTCAAGTAGAACGCATTGCAAATTGCAGTTGCATTTTCCGTTCGGTTTTCTCCCATATTAAAAGTTGTTCAGTTTTATGGGTAGACTCTTAGTTTAAAAGGATGCTAATGATATCAATTTCACCCTGTATATAAACTACCCCTTCGAAATATTACCTACACGAGGTGTTTTGCTACACCTTATAAACCCCAGACCAATACTCTAATATTTGTTGGTAAACCTCTTCACCACGATGGCAAGTCAAATTATATGACAAGCCACCGACTCGGCTGAATAAGAATCATCAGAATTAATTAACTTTTTTCTTCCACAGATAAACTCCGCAAGAAATATGCTTCTCTCGGCGACAGCGTGGTCGCAGTACGCCTCGAGCGAACACCGAAAGCTGGTCTTGGGCTCTCTCTGGCTGGGCATAGGGATCGAAGTCGCATGGCCGTGTTCGTCTGCGGTCTCCATCCAGCTGGCGCCGCGGCCAAAGCTTCGCCACCTGTCAAAGTCGGAGACGAGATTCTGGAGGTGAGGGTAGAAGGTTTTTTTACAGAGACATCTATTGGTGAAGTTATTGAGCTTACACCTAACAGTGAAACGACATGACTGTATGCAATCTCTCGCCCTAACCATCTTCAATCTGATTGTACGGGAAAGCGCTACTGGAGGCCTGGCGCTTCGATCATGCTGGTTCGGAACGATATAATAATTCTAGTTTCAGTAATCTATACTATTATAAAACTGTAACAGAAGTGTGTCTGTACATTGAAGATATTAACAAAAAAAAGTTACGATATGGTTTTTAGGTGTCCCTGATTCCATATCACCAATTTTTGGATTTTTTTGTCTGTCTGTTTGTTTGTGTGTTTGTTTGTATGTTTGTTTGTTTGAACGAGCATCACACAAAAACTACTGAACCTATTTTGATGAAACTTTTTTTGGTTCGATAGCTACTGATCTGACTTAAAATCTGGTATATAATTTGTGCGGACGATGTCGCGGGTTAATGCTAGTTGTTTCTATAATAATATTTTATTAACACGTTCCGGGGCGGTGAACGAGACAAAATAGAACTTTTATTGTTATCACTGCTATAGCCGGTCACTGTCCCGGAACGTGTTAACAACTAGAGTTTACCCGCAACTTCGTCCGCACATATTAGACTGGGTGGCAATGAACGGGGGTCTTTCCTTTTAAAGGTATATTCAGACATTGAAACTTAACAACTTTCCCTAAGGAAAATGGGTTGAAAAACGAAAAACAGTTTTACAATAGTTAAGAAGTTTGTTTATGAAATGTCATAAATTGATTTTCTCGCAAGTGTCATTCTCGTCATTCTCGGCTCCATTACACCTTCGCCTTCCGCTCAGGCTGCAATCCAGCTTCGAGTGTTAACCAACATACCTAGCTGACTTGCATCTTTTATGTACCTACTATTCATTTACATCATTCATAATATACTAATTTTGTTTACCAACGTAAAACTACTAAACTAAGGAACTAATAATTTATATTCCTTCTACAATAAATACGAAATGATTAAAGCATTCGGACCGAATAAAAATGTGTCAACATAAAAAAAAGCATATCCATCAGTGAATTGGCACCAGACACGAAGAATAAAGAAACGTCGGAACATTTCTATTGTAGTCTTTAGATCGATGAATCACTTTCTACAACAGATGAGCCGATGCCAAAACCTTTTTGTTAAGCTTTGTTTACAATACAAACTATTTGCTTTACGGTATTTGCGTTAAGGTTGCAAGAAATAATATTCTCTATCTGCAGAATGAAATTTATATCATTAGCATCTTTTTAAACGAAGAGTCTGAAGTCTACCCATGAAACTGAACAACAGAACAACTTCAACTTTTACTATGAGAGCAAACCTATTGGAGCAAAAAAAAAATCTGCTGTTCCATACTAAACTGCAAACTTCCTTCTACTCGAATCAAAAATGACACCTTTAAAATCTTAAACTTTAATAATTTGTAACTATACTTACGTTAGAGTATAGAAAGCTGAATTTTTTGACGGCCCGGTAGCACAGTCTGTAGTGAACCTGCCTGCTGTGCCGAGGGTCGCGGGTTCGAGTCCCGTAAGGGACAAATATTTATATGATGAATATGAATTGCCTTCGTGGTCTAATGGTTAAGAGCATTGGGCTCTTGACACGGAGGTCGTGGGTTCGATTCCCACGGGGGACACCAAGTGATATGTCACTTTGTGCGTTTTTCCCCAGTTGGTTAGGACATTGCAGGTAGAATCTCCTGATTGTCTGAAAAGAAAGAAGATTCCGTGCTTCGGATGGCACGTTAAGCCGTTGGTCCCGGCTACTATCCCTGGTGATAATAGTCGTTACATAAAAACCACGTCAGAGGCCGTAAGGCGGTCTGAAAAAACTCTGACACCAGGGCTCTGCCCACACGATAAGAAGAAGATGAATAGGAATATGTGTACCCGAGTCATATATGTTTCTATCTATATATGTATTCTATATCGTTGTCTAGTCATCATAATACAAGTCCAGGTACTTTAAATGTGACTAGATAATTTGTGTAACAATGTCCGAGATATTTATTTATTTATTATTATTATTATTATACATGTTACCTATTTGGGTAACTATTAAAAGATGTTTCCTCAGTAGCCGGACAGGTTTGATACTTCCTACCCCTGGCCACAAACATTTTTAACCTGCTATTGCTACATGCCAGCCACGATGACTCAAACTTCATAGTTGCCTATCGTTCCTAACCTGTGTTGGGAGCATGCGCTGAGAAACTTTCAGCTTTTATAAAATAACGAATGTCTGGCGTTGGATCTTGCTCTGTTAGGTCCGCCACATACATACGGAATTGCGATCCGGAATCCTGATTCAGGATTCAGTGTTGTCAACTATGGTTACAAAAATTACATAGAGTGCTGTTTAAAAAATGTCTAAAATAAAAATGAATGAAATGCCAAATTAATGACAATTGTATTTTTAGGTATTTATTTAAATGAAACAAACAATTTCTAGACATGATAATTACTATCATGTGATGAGGTCATGACGTTACGAATGTTACGATGATGGTTTGTAAATTGTATTCCAATATTAATGCAACTTTATCAAAAGGCTATCGATAGTTTTAACATTAGACATAATCTGCATACAAAATGGCATGAACCATTATCACACAAGCGGTTTTTGAGCGTAGGCGATTTCGCAACTATGCCGCAACGACGTCGCAACTGCACCGTCACGATACGGTATCGTTCCATTAACGCCTACGCTCAAAAATCACTTTAAATTATGTCACCTAAGACATCAAAAAATCATTAAATCTAGTGAAAAAGTCTCTGAAAGCGGTAACACTCCATACGGAATCTAATTCCGAATCAGGTTTATTCCGGATGTGTGTGGCGGACCTTACTGCGGTCTTGATAAGCACGCCATCAAAGCAACCACTATCACAGATCACAAAAACTAAAGGAAGATGTGAAAAGAGGGCGGGACCAGTGTCGCAGCAATATGCGCAAAAACGGAACACATTGCTCGCGACAGTAAGGATTCGATATATTATGAGGCTAAAAGCCAGTCGAGATATTATGTGTAAATAGTTTACAATGCTTGCGTAGTACTAAAGATTATTCGAACGTTGAGTTCTGATACCGCAATGGATAATGAGCTCGTTCAATCTAACAAAATACTTTCTATCGCGTGGTACTGGTGGTAATGCGACACTAGGTTTCGTACTCAGCGCGTTGGTTGGCATCTCTCTAGATCTCAATGATCTTAACTTTAGTCTATGATCGCCTTGAATGACTTCCATGGGTAGAAATTTGATGGTCCATTACACATTAAAAGAGAACCGTACAACTTTGTGTAGTCTAACTTAATTCCGTCTTCACTTCTTTGTCGTTGATATTTCTTACGAGACACGTTCCATAAAATTCATCCCAAACTTTTAACCTAATGAATTGCTGATTAGGCAAATTTACATTACAAAAGTTATAACGACAAAACTGACAAAGTCATTTTCGATACAAATGTTTTAAGAAAATTCATTTTTGTGTTAAGAAAATGTTTTTTTGTTCGTTGTTTTGACCTTTTCAAGCCTAGTTATTCAGTTTGATAGTTTGAATTCACACGTTTCAGTATTTGCCTGGCTGCCCTTTCAGCCCAGTCATTTTACGGAGTTTTGTTAGGAGAGGTGGGAAGTAATTATTAATTGGACTTTTAAATTATAACCGGCACCATTTAGTGACAAAAAGTCTATCTGAAAACATATTTAAAAAAATCGCTGAAATCAAAATTGTGAGTCCCAGAAGGCTTTTAAATTAATAATATTAATACCAATGCACTCATTTGAAAACTTTCTAAGTAGACAAACATATTTACACCATGCTTGAAGTATATACTTATAATGGTAATGCCTTAAATATGTGCAAAAAAAAATTACAATCAGGTTTTTTATATCGAGATAATAGCTTCATTTTAAATTTGGAACTATTGCTGACGGGATTTTTTGTAATTTTATTACATTTTTAAGCTCGAATTGGCTCTTAAATACTATACCGAAAAAAATATCAATTGTTAATTAGTCCCGGCTCAAACCGTAAAATGACTGGGCTACTTACACCTTATGGTATATAAGAGAAACTACATTGTGATCTTGTTCTACGATTTCATTTTTAAATAAAAAGAAGTTGAACATTCCAAAAGCCGGTGAAATATCGCCTCTTTTTCTCAACACTTTAGACTTTAGTCAATTAAAGAATTTTGCTAAAAGTGACTTCAACAAGTACAGGATAATGTGAATTACCCCAGTTTCACGGACCACAAGTTAGAAGAGTGACACGGGAAATCCTTTGTGCGTTGGAGCCAGCCATCGTTTTTGGTTATCCTTAAGGGTTTTGGATAAAAAAGGGTCGGAGTTTAGGATTTTGGGCTTATTTTTTCCTCGTTAATAGTTCAAATTAATATTTTTCTCTTATAACGGATACGGATTGCTGGTATGCTGGTGTCGTTGGAGAGACTGGTGGAGAAATAAGCTAAGAAAGGCAGCTCCAATCAGACTGGTGATGAATTGATAGAGATTAGTGCTAATAAAACTGCCTCCGTGGTCTAATGGTTAAGAGTTAACACACGGTTGCGGAGCCAGGCCCCAATTGTTTGCATTGCCCTCCTGTAGGACTAACGTATTGTCGAACGCCCCGACTACAACAGCACTACGTATATTAAATGACGAATCCAAAGACGTAGACTTATTTCATTGTACACTGGCCAAGTTCACAGAATTGACGATTAAACATTGATGTGTACCTAAGTAAATAACAAAAATGTTGTTGTCAATGTCATCTAATTAGGAAAAAACCTGTAATGATGATATTGTGTATTGTAAACATAGAATAAATAAATAAAATAAAAAAAATAAAAAGAGCATTGGCTCTCGACACGGTGGTCGTGGGTTCGATTCCCACGGGGGACACCTAGTGATATGTCACTTTGTGCGTTTTTCCCCAGTTGGTTAGGACATTGCAGGCTGAATCAACTGACTGTCTGAAAAGAAAAAATGATTCCGTGCTTCGGATGGCACGTTAAGCCGTTGGTCCCGGCTACTATCTCTGGTGGTAGTAGTCGTTACATAAAAAAACCACGTGAGAGGCCGTAAGACGGTCTGAAAAAAACTCTGACACTAGGGCTCTGCCCACACGATAAGAAGAAGAAGTGCTAATTGCTGTCAACCTCAGGGCTCCTTAAGTCATTTTTTTCATAAGCCTACGCTATCCGTCCGTCCGTCTGTCCTACTTATGAAGGCTGTATCTTTTGAATCCTTATAGCTAGACGGTTGAAAAATTTTTATTTTTTAATTTCTTATGTTATTGTAATAGTTGTTCATATTGATCTAAGATGTTTTTATATATGTAGATGCGTTGTCCGCGCTCAAAAATGGCGATAAAAAAGCAAGGTAATTGCCCGGCTTTCACATAGTCACGCGCCGTCTAGTGTACGGGCTTCACGTCACTATACCGCGCCATTTTAAGGGCCTATGTCTAAACTTTATTTAATTGTGATTTTACTATTTATGTAAGTTCAATTCTGCTCTAATCAAAATTTGTAAGATATCAATCTCTTTTTTTTTAATCAAGTCTCGTGTTTCTATTATTCACCCTTTTTACACTCTGTATAAATGCTAAATGTTTAAAAAAAATTACGTATCTATAGGTAACAATTTTCTCTTCTCAGCATAAATTTATTCAACCGCCTCTATGCGCTCATCCCTAACTTTTGGATAAGTTCCAAAACTGGCGAACTATAAAATGTATGGAAAACAAGACGGATGACCGAATGAGGTGAATGTATGAATGGATGACATGAGAGAATCATTCAACAAATTGTTTACCGGAGTTGTAAAAGTTTTACGTTGCACTTTATTTCTTTGAAGATGTTTGTTTTGTTTTTTTTTATTGTTTTGTTGGAATAAGCATCAAAGTGGGTAAAGTATTTTAGTTTTTTGTAAGCTATTTTAAAATACAGGGTGTAAAAAAATCCCTAGTAATATTTAAGGGGGTGCTTCAGACCATCAAACTGAACAACTTTCATAATTTGTATGCTGAATATGAATATTTGTAACCACCAAGACACGGATGTTTGTGTCTATTTGCCGGCAACTATACTACTTCGATAGTAATTTATGTTTGAAAAGCATAAGCATATGCTCACGACTATATTCCCCGAAGGGGTATTCAGAAAACGGGGAGGGGGGCGGGGGGGTTCGTTTTGTGGTTTCAAAATATTTCTGACAATATCCAAGAAATTGCATTGAAATCGCGGCGAGCTCGCTGCGTTTTCGCCTTGCTGGGAAATCACTAAATCATGGTGTAAGCTGTAAGTATGAAAAAAAAAAGAACCCAGTATTAACCATCAAACAATGTGGTCATTAACAACTTCATAGAAATTAAACAATTAAATCATATAACAGGTTTACAGCGAAGATTTCATCAGAAATTACATGAGCGTTGCCAACAATGATAACCAAATAAACAATATCGTGGCATTACATTAACAGCTGATCAGTAGTTGAGCTGGAAGAAGGCCAAGACTAGAGAACTTGGTGGTGATTGAAGCGAATCAGTCTAACACCCATATTCTGTCGCTTTCTCCAAAGCTTCCTTGACTCACTCTTACTCAAAAATACCCCAAGAGTCAAGACACTCCCAATATTTAAACCCTGCGCCGGGCAATATTTTAAACTAAACTAATAAGACTAGCTTTTGCCCGAGACTCTGCCCGGATAATTATGAACTTCGGAAAATTTCAGTAATTTCAGACCAGTGTAATGTGCGTAGTGTGTGTAGCGATCAACTTAATATGCTAACGGTTTTTCAAGAGGATAATCAGACCATCAAACTGAACAACATTCTCTAAAGGACCAACGTTGAAATCGCGATAAAAAATCCGTAGTCCTCATTTAGGACCTAAATGGACAGCTTTTTTTTCCTACTATGACCTACATTTTTACGAGAAAGATTGCAGATTTGTATCTAGATTTTTTTTTTGCGATTTCGATATGGTCCCATAGAGAAAGATGTTCCATTTCATGGCCAATGCGATTTTTGAATCCCATTCGCTGAGCTCAGCAGTTGAAAATGTCACAATTACTATGGAGATACGCATCTATTTACTGCTGATTTGACTTTCAAAAATCATACTTCAGAAGTGCGATTTTTGAAAGTCAAATCAGCAGTAGAAAGATGCTTATCTCCATAGTAATTTTTACATTTTCAACTGCTGAGCTCAGCGAATGAGTTTCAAAATTTGCACTCCTGATGGCTGTCATAAAACACTGATCTTCTTAATATGCAGAATATCAAGAAGATCGCGAAACTAATTGCCCAAGTTGAACCTTAACTTTTTCCCAGGTTTAATTTAAACCAACCAAATTTTTTCGCAATTCATTTCGCTCGCTATCCGCTTTCCTGTGTTCATAAACAGACCCCTCGTCAAACGTCTAACACTACACTCTATCGTGCAGTACCGACAATGAGTCTAGTATGGCTCCTTTTCTGTTATGTTCTAAGTCTACCCTCGCTTTTCAGAGATCGAAAGCCGCTTACGACATATAACGTGTTAATGAATTATCGCAAAACTAGAAAGTAGTTTGTTTAGAATCGAGAGCTGAATCGAATTATCATGGTTTCAACATATGTAATTTTTTTTTCAAAATATTAAATAATTTGTTTCTAAATTTTAAAATTTACTTAACCCGATGTTCATTTCACCAATTTTTGGATTTTTTGTCTGTCTGTTTGTTTGTGTGTTTGTTTGTTTGTTTGTTTATTTGTTTGTTTGTTTGTTTGAACGAGTATCACGCAAAAACTACTGAACCGATTTTGATGAAACTTTTTTTGTTTGATTGCTTATGATCTGACTTAAAATCTGGTATATAATTTATCTCGCTACATTGACGGGAGCCGGAGATATAAACATATAACCGCAAGTGCAACCAATGTACGGTGCCATTTCAATTTCAAGTAAGTAACACTAATTAAAATTAAAAGACTTTTAATAAAGTAAGCTGATTCTGAAGACTGTTTGATTTATAAATAGCGAAAATAACAACAAATTACAAAATAAATACCAATAATTATAAATTTTATCATTGTCCAGTGCTGATGACTGCACCGGTTGTTAGTGTAACATTGTTCTTCTTTTTGGCGATAAAATCTTTCAAACTCCATGGAGAAAACCTTTGCATAACAAAAAAAACCTTAGTACTGGCCACAAGAAAAAAAGATTCGAACTACAAATTTCTTAACATTTTGTAGAATTACAGTGCAACCAAAGCAGGAGTAATTATTTAAAAAAAAACTGCACGCCAATTTCAAACAAAGAGAATATAATCATGATTTCAAATCAGCAGCCGAAAGATGTCTAAAACTCGATTTTTAATTCGGAATGTTTTTATTTACGGTGTAATCACACAGTGTGATGTAATACACATTTTAGGCAAGACTGGATAATAGTTAATATTTTAAAGCAATTATAAGACAGGTAAGAAACTATTTTGAAATACCGTAAATTATTACTAAAATACAAACGAACGCACTCTAACAAATTAATAAAGATCGGTTTTTTATGCCGCCGAGGCGATGTGCCGCCGTGCATTTTGCGCCCGATTCGATTAAGAGGATAATTTATTTTTCTACGGGCTCCATACAAAACGAAGCTTAGTTTGAACATTTAGTAATTAAAGTAAAAAATTAATGGTTTTAAAACAATCTAGAAGCCAATATCTGTGATTTCCTTTTAAATGTTTAGTTCTAAAGTTATCTTGACTCAAAGTTTGTAGTCCGTGCTGCGGTCCGTCCGTGTCGAATGTCGTCCACCATTTGGGCTCTCTCTGAGGAACCTGCCACAGCCCTACGGACTGTCGCTTGATATAAGCTTTACATAAATTAATGTAACATTCGGCAATAGCCGACTGCGTTCTTCCGGACGAAATTATTCGCTGGAATCCAGGCGCATACGTGTTGCCGTTGTTTCAAATGCACGCAAATTGACAGCGAGTGCTGACCAGGCCATGTACCCGGACTTTAGATTTTCGATATAACGCGACCGTTTCGGTTCCGGTCCGAACTTCATTGTAATAGAGTTGACATTGGAACGATAACTTTCATGCAATTGCGACGTTCGAATGTCCGGGTCAAGAACAAAGAACATTGTATATAGTATTCGTCCGGGTAGACCCCTGCTGTCAAACGTCAAACGGTGACGTTGCAGTAAAATGCGGCCGGCACCGATTTCGCGCGCATCTGACCGAATTGCAAGATGTATATGGTCCTTCTTATTTGCAGACAGTTTTTTAAGGGGATGATCAGACCATCATACTGAACAACTTTCTGTATGGGACCAAAGTCGAAATCACGAAAAAAAATCAACTGTTCCATACAAAACTGCAATCTTACTCTACAAAAATGTATGGGGCAGAAGATTTTTTTTCGCGATTTCGATGTTAGTCCCATAGAAAAAGCTGTTTGATGGTCTGATCATCCTCTTAAAAAAGTGTCAGCATATTACGTTAAATAAATAAAAAATAAAGTAATATAATATATATAATGCACCCCGACGCGTTCCGTTCAGTGATAAAAATACTTAAAAAATAATTTTGTATCTGCCAGTACACTTGATTGTTTTCAGTAATGAAAAATGTCATCACGAAGAAGAACTAATAATCTCACTAATATTATAAACGTGAACGTTTGTGACGATGTTTGTAAGGTTGTAATGTTGTATGTTTGTGGCGCAATCACGCATAAACGTTATCGTGTCGACTTCAAATTCTGAAGTCGCTAAATAGTAGCTTGCCAGAATCGGGCAACCGATACTGCACCGTCGCTAGCGGTCATGAGCTCCTCCTGCGTGCAGATGTAAGGGCACGCAGGGCACGATGTGAGATGGGCCATCGTTTGTGGAGTTCCACACAAGCAAGTCACATTTTGCGCATCCGAGTATCCCCACCTGACCATGTTGTCCTTACTGCGACCGACCTGGGTTCGAAGTCGGTTTAAAGACTTCCAGGTCGCCCAAGGCAAGTCATGTCTAGGCGGGACACAAACGGCTCTCAGACGGCGACACAAATGGAGTTGGGAGGGACACTTTTTGTCGCCATAGAGTACACCTTGCTTGCGCTGGGCCAGTATTCAGGGGGTCGACACACTTCATAAAGCTGCGTCGGCTTGGCAGCCTTTGCGGCGCAGGAATAAAGCCATGCATGGGATGTCGTGTGTCGTCCACCATTTGGGCTCTCTCTGAGGAACCTGCCACAGCCCTACTTACATCTGGGGGCGCTATGCCAGCCAGTGGGTAAAGCAACTGTACCGGAGTCGGTTTCAAGCAACCAGTTATAATCCGACACGTTTCGTTTAGTGCCGGTATCCACCAGCTTGGCGTGGGCAGATCGGCCCCACACCGGGCACGCGTATTCTCCAGCGGAGAACGCGAGAAAAATAATTAAACAAATAAATAAATAACGCTCACAGGCACAAACATTATTTTAATTATCCCAAACAAGCAATAAAGGCTTTTTATTGTGGAAACCATACAACAACGGCATAAACATATAACATCCAAGACCGAACCGGGACTCGAACCCAGGACTCTGGTTTGGCAGTCCGGCGTGGTAACTATTACACCAACCGGGTCGGCAAATACTAAAAATCCTCTTTCTTTTAACCTTTTCTAAAGTTAGTGTTCATAATTTTATCGTAGTATTGTTTTCATCTTAATAGATGGCGTTGGGTGTTTTTTTGAAGCAAGTACCATACTTAATTCACGCTCAAGACATCTCAGATATTCGGTCTTACAGATTTGATTGTATAGTTACTTACCGGCTGAATTCGAAAAATAATTAAATAAATAAATAACGCTTACAGGAACATTGTTATGATTCCAAGCAAGCACTATAGGCTTTTTATTATAGAAACCATACAACAACGGCACAAACATTTATAACATCCATGACCGAACCGGGTTTCGAACCCAGGACCCTGGTTTGGCAGTCCGGCGAGGTAACCATTACACCAACCGGGTCGTCAACTATCAAAAATCAAGTTTTCAAAAATTTTATCGTAGTAATTTAGTCGTAGCATTGTTTTCATCGTAATAGATGGCGTTGGGAGTTTTTTTAAAGCAAGTATGCTACAATTATTAATTCAAAAACTTAGCTATAGCTGGAGCTTACAAATTTAGTTGATTATATAAGGTCTAAAAAAATTAGGTGAAACTGTTTTAAGGGTTTGCTCATACCATTAAACTGAACAACTTTCTCTACGGGACCAATATCGAAACATCAATTTTTTTTTCGCGATTTCCATATTAGTCCCATAGAGAAAGTTGTTCAGTTTGATGGTCTGAGCATACCCTTAAAATAGTTTCAGCTAATTTTGTTAGACCTTATATTATCGTTGTAATACATCGTTGTAAGTATATTGATTGTTTGAGTCCAATCTGAGCCAATGCTACGGATGATAACCTTATTTTACAGAAAGGATGAATTTTGTTGCAGTAAGTCTTGCCAAATTTTTGTTTTGTTTGATTTTCGGTCTCAATTATGATTTTTTGAGGGTTTGTGCAACTTAACTATAGAACATCATTCTACCACAACGTATAAAAAGGTACCTACGTATCTAAAAGGTCCTTCTTATACTATAACACCACAGGTCGGTAATGTAGCTACTTACATAATTGAAAATCTTTTTTAGCAAATTGACCATTAGCTTGCTAGAATATTATTATTTTAGCTCTTGCCTTCACCATTTTACACTAGCCCGCGTGGTAGAGTATCCTCTAACGTTTATACTTGAGTGGAGGTCTGTGACCCGCAGTGGGTCGTAAGATGATTATTATGCTGCTCGACATAAATGAAAAACTAATAAACGACGAACAGTAGAAAAATTAAAGTGATGGATCCAGTGAATGACTTTTAAATCTGATACCTACAGAATTACTTGGGGTACTTTCTGATTTTGATTTAGCTTAAGTTCATGACTTTCTTATCTTATTATGGGAAATGGCAAGCCAGCAACACTTCGACCCAATGGTATCTTTTGTATTGACCCCTACATATTATTTTCTTCATCCTTGAAAAACTTGGAAAATGAGGGAGGCAATAGCGTTCAGGGTAAGAAACATGTAATGAATAACCATCTCTCAGGAATCACATACGTTTACCCACCAAGACATCGCAGTCACACAGTACAAATGTTCCATGGTTTCCTCTTCCTCTCCACACGCTCGGCAACCGGGATCTAGAGTGAGCTTTATCGTGCCTGTTGCGTAGTGCCCGGTGAGGGCTCCAACGATGGCACGAGCTTTGCTCCTGCTGTTGTTCAGTATGAATTGTGGGATTCGTGGTGTTATATTGCTGTTATACTCTGACACCAGGGCTTTGCCCACATGATAATAAGAAGATTGCTGATGAATTTCCTGCAGTGTTGCAGACCCGAGAGGCCAGAGCATTCTAGCCTGTGACTTTTATTAGCCCATTCCTTAATCGCCATTCTAAAGTTACATGCCAGGATTCCTAGACTTGGTTCGAACCATGACCTTCATGACCTTAGACGAGACATAAGACAAAATTACATGTCCACGCAGACGAAGTCGCGGGCAAAAGCTAGTACTATTATAAAACTGTAACAGGAAGTTTGTCTGTACATTGAAGATATTAACAAAAAAAAAGTTACGATATGGTTTTTAGGTGTCTCTGATTCCATTTCACCAATTTTTGGATTTTTTGTCTGTCTGTTTGTTTATGTCTTTGTTTGTTTGTTTGAACGAGTATCACGCAAAAACTACTGAACCGATTTTGATGAAACTTTTTCTATTTGATAGCTTATGATCTGACTTAAAATCTGGAATATAATTTGTGCGAACGAAGTCGCGGGTTAACGCTCGTTTATCATAATCATACTAGAGGGGCTGCCGGCTGCACTTCTCCACAATTTTTAATTCAAAACGTGAATGTTTCGCAATTCGCTATCCGCTCTCCTGTGTTCATAACCAGACTCTATCTCACGTCTAACCAAAACAAATGAACCGCGCTATTCCAGACAACATTGATTGAAACATAACTCTGACACAATACCATCAACCATCCAGTACCGACGAATGAGCCCGGGTGATTAAAATAATCGATCGCTAACAATAGTTAAACAAACATGGATGGATGATGCCTGATTCAATTCATTACAAACAAATATATGATATAATTTTAGGGGGGGTTTGTTTCTGTAATTGAATCTACTTTCATTCGACGACGAATGAAAGAAGATGGCATAAGTTATAGTAATTATTGCGCCGACCTAAAATAATGGAAACTTGCGCGTTCTTGGCGCTGAAAGACTATCAAATACATAAAGAAAATTTAATTTTTGTGATATATTTATATTACTCACAATGGCGTGTTAAATATTGCAAAAAATTCATGCAATAGATACTGAAGGACAATGAAGACATTGTCTGTACGAGCCAATATGACAGCCCGCAGGTTTGCTCGTTGTTCCACTCGTCAACATAACACTCTTTAGAGCATACTGTACTTCCTTTTACACGAGCGGCCTGTGGCTAAACTATACGAAGAAACAGTACAGTGCCTTGCGCGTCTAGTTCAATAACGCGTTCAGGGTGCTGGTGGGGCTGCCGCGATTCTGTAGTGCATCGGGGATGTTCGCCGATGCGCGAGTAGATTGTTTTTACAATACTATGCTCAAAAGGTGTACATCCCTCGTGCATAGGTCAAGCGCCAGCACCAACAGCATCTTGACCATGTTTGCAAGTAGGTTTGACTGTCAGTACGTGAACCATTGCTGTATGATTCACTTGCTGACAAACAAACAATTATAATTAAAAAGAAATATGTCGCTGTGTATAAACTAACAATAGGCTAAGTGTGTTACTAACAATATTGTGAGCTCAGTTGGTCGAAAATAAAGTTTTCTATTCTATTCTATTGTTTCACGTAAGAGCAGGTTTCCTCAAAATGCACAAACTAATGGTATTTTAAAGGAGAAGAATGTTCTGTCACTACTGCTTGATCAGTGTACTTCGTCTGAGTCGCACATTTTGTAACAGAACTTTACAACTATCATCCGGTAAGGATTCGTGCCAAGATCATTGGACGATTGTCGGATGCGCTCCGATACACCAAACACAGGTAGTTGGTGTATCGGTGGGTTTTTATATTAATTTGATTCGAAATAGCACAACATGGCTTTAACATGTTTAAAAATCAATAATATTTGAAATTCAGAAATAAAGTTCAAAAAGTTCGGTATTTCTATTTCATCATCAAATTCAAGATCAAAGCGATGTCAGACGGTCTATGAAAGTCAAAACATGAGGAAATTCTTTTGATGTGGCCGTTATTATCGTATCGTGATTGTAGTTTCATGGTTATTAATAAAACTATTTTTTTCATGGCACACGGTTTTTTTAACAGGTTTTAATATATAGGCAAAGATTAAAGCCATTTATCTAATAGTTTGTTTTTTAAACAAGAAGCTTCTTCTTGAAGAAAGCTTAAAACCGGTGAATGGAAAGATTTTTCCCATAAACGGCTGAACGGATTTTGATGAATGCACATGGAATGCACATAGATATAGATAATTATAATTATGTTATGGTTAAACACTTACAATTCTTTTTTTAAATTGAACGCAGACGATGTCGCGGACACAAGCTAGTGATTACCAAACCGAAAATAAAACAATGCGATGGGCTAATGGGCTCCTTTGCGCCAGGATCGACCAGGGGCAGGTTATTTGACCGAGTTTGTATTTCATTGTTTTGACGAAGCATGTTGCTGATTTATGACTGTTTTTGTATCTCAGTTTTTGACGACGCTTGTGCTGACCGATTTACTGTTTTATTTACTTACGAGCGTTAACCCGCGACTTCGTCCGCACAAATTATATACCAGATTTTAAGTCAGATCATAAGCTATCAAACAAAAAAAGTTTCATCAAAATCGGTTCAGTAGTTTTTGCGTGATACTCGTTCAAACAAACAAACAAACACACAAACAAACAGACAGACAAAAAATTCAAAAATTGGTGAAATGGAATCAGGGACACCTAAAAACCATATCGTAACTTTTTTTTTGTTAATATCTTCAATGTACAGACAAACGTTCTGCTACAGTTTTATAATAGTTTAGATAGATAAATTAATTGAATTCTAATAAATACGTATTAATACGTGAACAATGCGATTATTAAACTGAACAAAATCGAGATTGTTATGTTTGCAAATGTATAAAAAATACTTAGTTAATTTTACAAAGCAATAAATATGACCTTACCATTATTTTTTGTAAGCATTACAATATTTTGTTTCAGGTGAACGGAATAGTACTGCATGGGAGATGTCATCTTAACGCTTCAGTCATCATCAAAGGACTGGTCGGTCCATTATTCAAGATCATATTATTGAGGTGAGAATTAGGCATTAACTTACCAACTGCTAGGCGTCGGGTCCGCGCTCAAAAGTGTCCGAACCAAAGGAGTAACAAAAATGCATAAAGAGTAACAATTACGCGCCAGTCTTCGTTTGATCGTCCGACTATGCGCACGTCGATGCGCTCCTCTGTGCTGTAAAATATGTAAAAACTGTACGCAAGCAAAATGGAAAAAGAATTTCAACAGTTTCAATGTTATTAGTTTGTTGATATTACTAAAACGTACTTACGCTTGCGTTAGTTAGTCAAGGACACTTTTTTCGAGAATTTTGTATGAAACCCGGCGTCCATGCGTATATGTCTAGAAAGAGCCTCATGCTTCTACCGTATAAAACAAAAGGGGCCAACTTTCTTAGGTTGGTGTGCGTGAGTACAAATTATGTATGTGTGCGTGTATATGGATAGGGTTTAGAGGCCAACACTGGTTACAATTTTTTTCTACGCTTTTGTAGCTTCGACTGTCAATCTTGACATATAACTTATCCAAGAGTTTGTAAGTCAATCAATCAAATATACTTTATTTTACACCAAAACATAAACAGTAAAACAGAGAAATAAAAATACAAGAGGCACAAAAAAAGGCGGTCTTATCGCTAAGAAGCGATTTCTTCCAATGCTTCCAGGCCATAATTATAATCTTGCTACGCGGACAGCACATCACGCAGCGTCCATAAGATCCATTCGCGTGCAAATTGTCCGGCTTAGGACGGACAAGATATGAGATGGCCCATCACAAAGTCATAATAGTTTATTGCTTCATGTGGTTACATGAGGTGGAAACGTTTAAAAAGGAGCGCACAAAAATCCTGCAGAAAAGTGTGTAGAACCTGATGTAAGTAATAAGTACGCACGTTGGTACAATAAGGTCCGCCACACACAGACGGAATTGTGATCCGGAATCCTGATTCAGGATTCAGTGTTGTCAACTATGGTTACAAAAAATACTAGTGCTGTTTAAAAAATGCCTAAAATAAAAATGTACCTATCAAACGCCAAAAGAATGACAATAATTGCATTTTTAGGTATTTATTAAAACAAAACAAACAATGTCTATACATGATAATTACTATCATGTGATGAGGTCATGACGTTACGAATGTTACGATTATGGTTTGTAAATTGTATTCCAATATTAATGCAACTATATCAAATGACTATCGATATCGAAACATTAGACATAATCTGCATACAAAATGGCATGAACCATTATCACACAAGCGGTTTTTGAGCATAGGCAATTTCGCAACTATGCCGCAACGACGTCGCAACTGCACCGTCACGATACGGTATCGTTCCATCAACGCCTACGCACAAAAATTCAAACCTAAGACATCAAAAAATCACTAGATCTAGTGAAAAAGTCTCTGAAAGCGGAAACACTCCAAACGGGATCTAATTCCGAATCAGGTTTATTCCGGATGTATGTGGCGGACCTAAGAAGTTATACTTTTTTGGAGTGAATTTTGTATTGCTATTTTAATTAAAGCTAAAGTTTTTCTGATAGGGTCTTCAATTCCACCGTAAATTATATCTAGATTTGGTTTACCTACTTATGATTTTCCTATTGCACTGAGAAAAATATCTAGTCACTTTATTTACCTACCCAAGAATTTGCGAATTTTTCTGGAATTTTAAGTATTATACGACAACTATTTCATGGGTGAAATTGATATCATTAGCATTCTTTTAAACTAAGGGTCAACCAATCAAACTGAACAACTTTTCCTATGGGAGCAAACCGATCGGAGCCAAAAAAATCTGCTGTTCCATACTAAACTGCACCCGCTGCCGCTGTCTACTCGACTCAAATGTATGCAACAGCTGATTTTTTTTTGCTCCGGTCGGTTTGCTGAGGTTTGCTCCCATGTTAAAAATTGTTCCGTTTGATGGGTAGACAATTGCTATCTTCTTGCCCACCAGTGGCGGACTAAGCCCGTCGGAGGCCCGGGGCGACGAAACTAAATGGGGCCCCCTTGGTCTTCTCGGAAATTCATATCTATGATTTTTCAAGTCAGGGCAAAAATTGGGGCTAGGAAAACCTAAACTTAAAGCCCGAGCGAGCGAAGCGAACTCGAGAATTTACTGCAATATCGCAACAGGATTTAAAACCACGACCGAGCGAAGCGAGCTCGAGATTTTGATACATTTGATATATCTCAACTTCTAGTTTATACCGGTATCGATTCGATCTACTTGTAAATCGAAGATTGAGCGAGGGAAGCGAACTCGAAAATTCTCTACATATATTGACTCTATTTCTGACTGTCTTTGACTACGTACGGGGCCTCAGCATCCAAACTTGAAAGCAGATTAGAGTCATCTTTCGCTGGCTGGACTTCATTGTCTAGTGTTGTGATTGGTCGTCGCTGTTGAAACTGGTTTACAGGATCTACATTACGGTAATGTGAGGTGGGCCTACACATTGACCAAGAAATGCCACTTGCGCTTTTAAAATGTAATACTGATTTATTTGTAACTGTGGCTCCTGTGAATGAAAAGCTACGCGGTAATCGATTATCGTGGTATGGACATGTGATGAGAAGAGATGAGTTTCATATTACAAGACGAATGTTGAATATGAATGTGGATGGCTGCATGAAGAGAAGACGACCAAAGAAAAGATGAATGGATTGTGTGAAAGATGACATGTGTAAAAAGGGAGTGTGCGCAGACTGCTAAAAGAGATGAATTGGGGAAGGCCACATATAGCGCCGACCCCTCATAATGGGATAAGGGCAGGTATTTATTATTATTTAGTTTTATAAGGGCTTGGTCAATGACCAAATAGCTACTGCGACCTGGATAGATCTATTGTGGCTGTCACCCCTAGAACTAAAGGTCATTTCTTAGGCCCACGGACTTCATGAACCGTGTTATGCTTTTGGAGGGGAGGTCCCTAATGTCATTAGGTGTTATTATGTGTCCACCTACATGGCGACTCCTACTGTGAATGAGCACTTCGCATTCGCAGAGGAGGTGTATGGGTGTTTCCTCTTCTTCACAGCAGAATCTGCAAGTGGGTGAATCTACAAGCCCCATTCTGTGCAGGTGTTTGTTTAACTTGCAGTGTCCTGTTAAGGCTCGTACTAAGAGCCTTAAGTCGTTGCGGTTTGAATTGATGGCATCCAAGGTATATCTGTTTGAAAAGCCGGTCACAAGTTCTTTGGCATATAAGGGCAGGTAGAAGAAGAAGACTGATTTATTTATAACTAGGTCTCAAAATCGACACCGAATTCCGACAAAGATACGAGCTACTAACAATGTGGGTTCCAGGAAGCCGTCATAAATCCTTTAACCTTTCCCTATTTATCTATGTAGCTACCTATATGTAGGGATATAAATTGGTGACGTAACATAGACATAAAAGGATGTATTAAACGGACAAAGGGTCTTCTTAACAAGGTCCTTGGTGAGACAGGAATGTAGATTTGTACTGGATGTGGCTTTAATGATGAGATACCCAACTAACAATTTGGTCGTATAGGTGTCGTATAATCGATCGTTATACGCATAAAGCACCAGTATATGACGAAATTACCGTAATATAACTTTTATAAGTCAAAATATTCATATAAATGGGGGCCTAATAAGATCAAATTGTTTGCTGGGTAGGTATCTGCTAGTTCTGTTATTATAAAGTTAGGAGGTAAATATTTTATTATATTATACAGGGTGTAACATAAAATGGAACAGTTACTTAAAGAGGTGCTTCAGACCATCAAACTGAACAACTTTCTCTATTGGACCAATATTGAAATCTCGATAAAAAAATCGGCTCTACCATACATTTTCGTCTAGTTATGCTTGCAGTTTTGTATGGGACAGCGGATTTTTTTTTCTCGATTTCAGTGTTGGTCCCATAGTAAAAGTTGTTCAGTTTGATGTCTGAAGTACCCCTTTAAGTGACTGTCCCATTTATATTACACCCTGTATATTGACATTGAAATTAAACCTCATTTCCAACAACCCAGTATAGTACAATCCGATAGTTGTCCTTAGGGAAAGTTTTTTCATTTCATGGTCTGAGGAAAATTTTAAGGGTGTATAAAAAAAAATTATAATAAAAAAAAATTGAAAAAAAAATTAAAATTTTCTTAGCAGGTAAAAACGAATGGAAAGTTAGGAGTAAAGGATTAGGAGTTAAACATAAATTGAGTAGGCAATGCAGAGGATAATCTTCTTTCGGCTTTGTCCTCTGAGCAAAGAATACAAGAGAGAGCAGATACCTGTGTAATTGTTACAAGCAAATGTCCAATAACATGTTATTGCTACATCATACAAAGAAACGTGACGAAAAGAAAAACACTGCAAAAGAAACCTTAGTCCGATGAAATTTTGTTATAATGTTTCTACATCACTCCATCACCTTGTTGCATAGCATGCAACACATGCATAGTCTTAACTCTTAAGTTAGATATAAAAGTTATTGTCCCTGTACTTTAATGAGCATTATTACATCTGGAGATAGACCCTATCGTATTATTAAATCATCCCGAACTCCCAACACAACACCGCATGGACCCCAGTGCTGCCCAAGGCAGTGTTGAATTATAACGTCCTTCTAGTACTCTATCTCCATGACATCTGCAAACGATTCTTATTAGTAACTAGGCGGAACGGGGCGCGTATTTCGTAACCCCTCTCTAAGTCCGATCAAAGGAATTGGGTCCGTTCCGTTGACTGATAATCTTCCTGTTAAAGATTTTCTCGTTTAAACTATTATATAAAAAAATATGCCTGGGGTAGTTCTAGTTACTTAAGTGCAGACACCGTCAAACTATGCGATCAACTGATCATATTTGTAGTATGGCAAGTTCATAATTAAACCAACCAGTTCTTAATTAACTCGGGTTCGAACAAACGTCGGAGTGACACAGTCAGTGTATTTTGTCGGGCTGGACCAAGTGACAAAAGTGACAATGACAATCGAGTGAGTTCCGATAGTGTGCAGAGCAAACGACGAAGAGTGAGGGTAGACAGATTTGTCTGCTCTTAAAAATCTACCTGCAGTTCCTCAGTCATCCCGTGATCATGGCAGTTGTAACACTGCCTAAATATCGGGAACTCAAATATACCAAAACGCGGTAATTACCCGTTAAAATGTTTATTTCTAGATTAAATAATAACCGCGTAAGTCTCAAAAACTGTATTAAGTTCATAATTATTATAATTTCTTTGCGAAATTCCCTTAGGATCCTTGGAGAAAATTGTTTAGGATCATGGAAGAGGGCATTAACAACAGACAACTAAAAGCTTCTCAACAGTATTTTAGCAAACAAAATCTCACCTAACCTTTGATTAGATTAAAATATTGCATTACATACTCGAACAATGCATTTGTTTTTCAACGAGTGAAAAGTAATGGCCGTGTGGTTTGTTTTTTCGAGTAAAGCAAAGCACACGAAGGCATTGTGGTACATTTATTCCACCTAAAATCAAAAAGTATCTCAATCACGCACGCTGCGAATGCGAGTCAATTAGGCGAACGGGGCTTAATTTATGCGGTTCATGCGCTAGAAGCTAGTGACCTATCTTCCGCTATTTCAATTTAATCAATGCACCTAACCCAACCCCTTTGTTGCAGGCGGAAGGCGGCTCTCGAAGACGTAGCGGTGAAGCCGCTCACTCCAGCCCAATTCCCAGTGGCATTGGACGACGAGGTTAGTTCATTTTGTTTTGTGGATTTCAGACTTATTGTGTTTTGACTTTATGCGGTTGAGGGATAACTGTAGTTTGATTTTATGCAACCGTTTTGTGGGATTTTGTAATAGGCCCTCTTCGATCAAGAGTGAATTTTCATTTTCGAAAATAAATATAAATAATAAATAAAAAAGGTATTTATTTTCATCTCACATATAGGGACAATGAAACAGTATTATTATTACAAATTATGTTAAGCTTAGTACTATATGTGAGAGACCGGTGCACGTGGTAGATTTACAGATAACACCTGCAAATCTGGGTAACGAGTCACCGGGCTCCCACCCCCGTCTGGAGTCCATACATTTTAGATTAAATAAACTTATATGTAGACATGAAAATAGCAGTAGGAAACTAATGTAAGACATCTTTAATCACTGAGCTCCAGCATCTATCCATTAGGGGAAGGTTCTAAAGCTCAGTAATCAAAGAGCCTCTTAAATACTAATTTTATGTATTGCAGTTTAAAGTAGGATAGTTTGTACCTGAGTGTATGAGTGTGCGTGTGTGTGTGTGTGTGTGTGTGTGTGTGTGTGTGTGTGTGTGTGTGTGTGTGTGTGTGTGTGTGTGTGTGTGTGTGTGTGTGTTTGAGTGTGTGTGTAGTTTTCAGTTACCATTCAGTACAAAGATTCAGAAAATTGCAATATCTTTAGGGCAGATTTAAATAATTTAATTACTGTTAAATAATGAACTGTGATTTGATATTGTAATGCGTTTATTTGAAGATTTTATAATTTCTCAAAATTCATCGTCAACAACATAATTATTTTCTAGAAAATAGAGACGTAGGTAGTTATCTCTTAACCTCTTTAGGGAATATCTAAGATACACAGTGTTAAGGTATACAGTTGCATTATTTTAAGGTGGTTGCAGAGGGGTCAATTTTTTACTAAACTTTGACGCACAATACGCTTAGACGGTTATAAGGGCTTGGTCAATGACCAAATAGCTACTGCGACCTAGATAGATCTATTGTAGATTGATCTATTACATTTGCAATTTATAAAATAATTACGAAGATATATCTACGTAATTATATTAGAATATGAAAATTTTATTTGTGACGCGGCAACTAAATTATCTTAACTATTTTTCCATATATACAAAGTTACTTATATTAATACCGTCTTCGCGTATTGTGCGTCAAAGTTTTGTATGAACTGAAACCACCTTAAGGGGTAATCAATCTCGGTATACCGAGATCCCGAAATACCGACATCTCGCACGATTTTTCAATCCCGCTCAATGCGGATTCCGCGTGCGGAAACCCGCGAGATTTGCGGGATTCAAAATAGTTACGGGCACAGCCTTTTCCGCAAAAATTTGGGCGCGGCTGCGTTGCGCGTGGTCACCATTGTTAATTATGATTTGATTGTTCGTTCTTCTCGACTTCGTTTACTTTGTTTGCAAAGTTAGTCTAAATTAAAGCATGCCATATTTTATTTACTAGTTACTTTTAACCAATTTTATCATAAAATGCGGGATCCCATTATACCGAAATCCCGCACCGTTACAAATTTTTGATCTCGCTTATACCAAGATCTCGCAAGGGTATGCGGGATTGGAAGCTCTCCATGATACTGAACAACTTTCCCTATGAAATACAAAGGAAATTTGCAGTAAAATTTTAAATTTTCATGCAAACGTTCGATTAGTTTTCTTATGGAAAGTTGTTCAGAATCATGGGTACAATCACCCCTTAAAGTAATGAAACTGTTTACCCTAACACCCTGTATGCAAGTATTAAAATAATTTATAATACTTACATACAGGGGGTTAGTTATTATGCTTTTACTGTTAAGGTGGTTGCAGAAGGTCAATTTTATACAAAACTTTGACGCACAATACGCGTAGACGGTATTAATATAAGTAACTTTGTAAATATGGAAAAATAGTTTAGAAGATTTAGATGCCGCGTAACAAATAACATTTGCAATTTATGAAATAATTACGAAGATATAAAGCTAGAAATTTTTCATACATAATTTTAAAAGCTTTATATCTTTGTAATTATATTGTAAATTGCAAATGTTATTTGTGACGCGGCAACTAGATTTTCTAAACTATTTTTCCATATATAAAATATTACTTTTAATAATTCCGTCTACGCGTATTGTGCGTCAAACTTTTGTATGGACTGAAACCACCTTAAGTACATAAAGTGAATCGCCACCACGCCACGTGGGACCACATGGGAGACCATATCCCTTAGTACAACACCGGCGGAAAAAACGGTGATGCTTCATTCTAATCCACTCAAACGATTCCTATAAAATCTTAAACTAAGGGATAAATTGTTAATTACTACAGCACAATTGTTAGGTGTTTGACCGAAAATGATTTCTAGCATAATAATTAATATGATAAACCTGTTTCACGTACAAAAAAACATAATCTTAAATATGTATTCTATACATTTAATATACCTATATATATTAACGGCGACCTTGTCGACTCCAAATGCTCTATCTCTCTCGCACTTACCGGGCAATAAATATACCTCTGATTTCCGTACAATTTTCCTTCGAAACTTAACCAAGGAAATATAAACCTTAATACATAAACATAGATGTTATTTTATTATGAGCGAGCATATTTTTCAGTGTTTATCTTTAATCTTTAATACAAAACAGCGTAAGTCGTAAGAGATTTTAAACAGAATTGAACCTAATTGAAGTGATTTTAAGTTTGAATATTGTTTGTAATAAAACCAGTAGCATAATATGTTTAGTTTAGGTAGTTTTTGTCTATGTTATCTCACGTTTAGCAATGTCATATATTGCAAACATACTTTTGTAGTTCGCGTATTACATGTCGTGGATTTGAACGTATTCACTTTATTAAATTAAAAATTAAAAACTCTTATTTGAAAATAGAATTGTAAACTCAAGTGTTATGTGCCAGTGTTGGATTTAAATAGTGCGGTTATGTGACTAAAAATAAAAAGTGTTTAAAAAAAAAACCTACGTGTTTTTAAAAATAGAATTAATAAGGTCATTATTTGGATTTGCACTTAGTATAGAAACCAAAAACAAGGATTTGTCGATGCTGTAATATTTGACTGGTATTTATTACTATAGGTTTTTTTTTTTTACCAAATAATACCTAACGGCTATCGATTCTAACGGCTTATTGACTACAAAAACAGAACTTTGGTTCCGCTTCAAAAGGCAGTTGCGGCAATGTGTCTGAACATCCCTAAAATCAATAGGGTTGTGTATTATGCTGTACTTAAGTATACAGGTTGTTACAAAAGTAAACATTAACATTTAAAACTTTTAAGGGGGTTGTTGAAACCATCAAACTGAACAACTTTCACTATGGGACCAACAACGAAATCGCAACAAAAAAATCTTTTGTCCCATACATTTAGCTCGAGTAAGTAAATCTATCGGCTGATATGATGATGATGATGAAACATCCGATTTTTTTTTCGCGATTTCGATATTGGTCCCATAGTGAAAGTTGTTCAGTTTGATGGTCTTAACCACCCCCTTTAATGTTCTTTTGTATTGTAACACCCTATCTTTAAATTTTAGTTGACAACATAAAAAAATGTACAAAATGTGAGATTAATAATGATCATCTTCAGGTAGTTTAAAGTCCATTAACACCTTTCCACTTCTCCACCCTAGCTGTTCAGTAGATGTTGCCCTCTTGTTTCTCCTTGCGAGCAGTCGATTTGAGGGGCCCATTAAATAAGTTGGCGAGTCACCTACCATTTTTAAACCAGAGACTTTTACGGCAGGCGTCCCGGGTCTCTCCGTAATATTTCCCGGTCCATTAAGTTCACCGTATTTTCTGTCCGTTCTGCAATAGTCGACGTAAATGCACCGAACGTGTTGTCTTTGGATGCATTAACATGTATAATGCATTCAGAGATAGGCCATGATTGGTGCATCCCATCCCATTTAGATAAGTGTCTAGAAGGGGTCAGACCCCTTCACCCCAACACTTAGGTGTTAGAGCTGTGTCCCCACTCAAGCCTTGCAAAGGAATGAAGGTCAAAATTTCAAAAAATGTTTCAACAAACAAGAAAAACAGTGGGAATAGATGAACAAAAAGATGCTGACGCATCTTTTGATGGAATATTTCATTATTTACGAATCTATTTAATAGAAAATATTGAAACTCTTTACGTCTGATATGTTTGTATGGGCTCGATCCCTTACATTTTAAAAAAGGCAGTCTTGGAATGATTTTAACAGGATCTCGCGGACGTCTCTACGAAGCGATAAACATAGTATTTGTCGAGTTTTCTAGGAATAAGAAAAAAACGCCATTTTAGTACTCTTGTCATTTGTTTTTTTTTTGTAAATTGTGCTTTTGCGGTAGGATCTGCAACTCTATCATAAATTATCTCTGAAGTTGACTTACTAATAGCCGTGCTTTTCCTATTAGTGTCTCTCATTTGCAATGGAGGGAAGTCGGATATCTTTTCCTAATCCTATCTTTTTTATTAAATTCATTGCGGGTTTCTAAAGATTAGAGCCATCTCCCGCTCAATGAGAGTGGTCGCTGTTGATCTTGGTTTACAGTGAGTTAGTTACAGTGGTGGCAACGTGTGGTGGATCTTCCCTCAGTTGACTTTCAATAAAGTTTAAAATAATCTCACCAATCCCCGCTACCCAATTCGGCGCGTAGTTCCAGCAACGCCCAACGCCGAGGTCTGTCACCCCTTATGCCTGCAGCCTAGCTAGCATGCCACCCACGACAAAGGGTTTAAACGAGAAAAACGTCATGCGCGCTCTTTCTGGCCTACGTAAAATAATAAAGATGGAGGCACATCTCGATTTTTGTCGTTTTCTCGGGGGTGGCATGCTAGCTGGTTGCTTAAGTTCTTTCACGGGTTCAGTTCACCTACCAGTGCGCTTCGTATCATCCCCCGAGCAATACTGTACCTTGTCCTTAGACCGCATAATATGACTATGGACGAATTATGTGTAATTCTACTAACAAACTTTTCTGGCACTTTTTGCGGGGGGCATGATGTTATAGCATGAAATCCGTAACTTTGCATTTTATTCTATTACTTTCGAGTCTAGTTTTGACTGTTAAAAAATTACTTAGTCTGCTGGTACCTAGTGTAACTCGTGTCTCAAGGTTCATACTGAACAACAGCAGGAGCAAGGCTCGTGCCATTGTCGGAGCCCTCACCGGGCACTACGCCACAGGCACGGTGATGCACAAGATGAAACTTACCCTAGATCCCAGCTGCCGAGCGTGCGGAGAGGATGAGGAGACCATGGAACATATCCTTTGTGACTGTGATTTCTTGGCGTCCTTCTCGGAAATGGATATCAAAAACTGGAAGATCTTAGGTTTCTTCCCCTCAGTGGTATCGCCTCCTTCATTGACCATGTATTTGAAGGGTGAAGAAAATGAAAAGTATTAGGGCCAACACAAAAGATCCCACTGGGTCGAAGTGTTGCTGGCTTGCAAGCCCCCACAACAAGATAAGAATATAAGATAAGAATAGTCTACTGGTAACCCCAAATGAGACTAGTTTGAAGTTTTTACGAGAGTCTGGTACCTATAGCCCAGTCATTTTACGGAGTTTTGTTAGGCGGGGTAGGGAGTAATTATTAATTTGACTTTTAAACTGTAACCGGCACCATTTAGTGACAAAAAGACTATCTTAAAACATGTTAAAAAATAATTCGCTACGCAACATAGAAGTCAAAATTGTGTGTCCCAGAAGGCTTTTAAATTAATAACATTAATACCAATGCATTCATTTGACTCAGATTTAACAATATAAATTATTTTTGAGCAATAAAATAGGCATAGAATTTTAAAAAATGATGTATTTATTAGAAATTACGAATGTATTTTTCAAAACATTCTAAGTAGACAAAAATATTTACACCATGTTTTTTAGAACGAGATAATAGCTAGATTTTAAAATTGGAACTGTTGCTGACCTGATTTTTTTTTATTCCGTTACATTTCCAGGCTCAAAATGGCTCTTCAATATTATACCGAAAAAAAATTACAATTATTAATTAGTCCCGGCTCAAACCGTAAAATGACTGGGCTACCAGTTATGGTCTAAAATTTTATCAGATTCGAAAAAAATCTTAACATTTTTCCTTATCAAAAAGAACTTTATCACAGCTGAATAAGTACCTACAATACCAAGGTAACAACCTCTTGTGTATCAACAACCAATTTGCATTATTAAAGTAATAGTTGCTATGCGTCTGTTCTACGGCAAACCTTTGTTTTTCGTTTAGTTTGTTACTTTTTGTGCTTGACCTCAATTTTGATTATCGATCGATATACCTATACAGGATGTTATATAAGGTCTAACAAAATTAGGTGAAACTATTGTAAGGGGATGATCAGACCATCAAACTGAACAACTTTCTCTATGGGACCAATACTGAAATCGGGAAAAAAAAATCTGCTGTCCCATACATTTAGGTCGAGTAGGTTTGTATGGAACAGCTGATTTTTTTTCGCGATTTCAATATAGGTCCCATAGAGAAAGTTGTTCAGTTTGATGGTCTGATCATCCCCTTAAAATAGTTTAACCTAATTTTGTTAGACCTTATATAAAATGAGACAGTCACTTAACACTTTCGCGGACACTGAACGAGACACAATAGAACTTTTATTGTTATCACTGCTATAGCCGGTCACTGTCCGCGAACGTGTTAAAGGGATGCATCAGACCATCAAACTGAACAACTTTTACTATGGGACTAAAACTGAAATCGCGAAAAAAAATCGGCTGATAAAACTGCAAACATGATTCGACTGAAATGTATGGGACAGCCCATTTTTTCAATATTGGTCCCATACAGAAAGTTGTTCAGTTTGATGGTCACCCCTTTAAGAAACTGTCCCATTTTATGTTACACCCTGTATAATGCTATTTGGTTTTGATAATACGCACATATGCCGTGTGGTGTCGGCTATGAATACCACCATCCCATTTCCTCCCGTGGGTGTCGTAAAAGGCGACTAAGGGATTACTGAAGGATGGGCAGCAGCATCCTCTGAGTACACACATTGATTCGATCCAACTGCGATCGCCAACCCGCCTGCCAAGCGTGGCGATTATGGCAAATCCCCCGCATTTTGGGGGAGGCTTATGTCCAGCAGTGGACATAAACAATGGCTGATATGATGATGATGAATACGCACATACATAGGTATTCATGCCTTTTTCCCTAAGACTGAGACTACAGCGCCATACAAATTTCTATAGAATTTTGTAGTAGGTATCTATGCACTTTTTTTATAATTTATATTAGGTACATACTAGAAAATTTCAAGGGTGTAGGTATTCAGATAATGACACTATACTTATTATTATTATTAGGTGATTAGGGCCTTAAAGTGGTTTCAGTCCATACAAAAGTTTGACGCACAATACGCGTAGACGGAATTAATAAAAGTAATATTTTATATATGGAAAAATAGTTTAGAAAATCTAGTTCCCGCGTCACAAATAACATTTGCAATTTATAATATAATTACGAAGATATAAAGCTTTTAAAGTTTAGTATGAAAAATTTCAAAGCTTTATATCTTCGTAATTATTTTATAAATTGCAAATGTTATTTGTTACGCGGCATCTAGATTTTCTAAAATATTTTTCCATTTATACAAAGTTACTTATATTAATACTACCGTATACGCGTATTGTGCGTCAAAAGTTTTGTATACAATTGACTCTTCTGCAACCACCTTAACATATTCACGTTTGTGCCACTTCGAACATCGCTGATCTTTTGTGAACTACAGTGTGTTCTACAGTTCCCTATTAGTCCCACTAACTAAACTAAACTAAACTTACGTAGCCTATTCAATGTCCCACTGCTGGGCAAATGCCTCCCCTTTTACTCTGCATTCCTCTCTATTGTGTGCAACTACTGGCCAACTCTCCAAGGAGGCATCCAAGTTGTCTCTCCACCTTTTTCTGGGTCTACCTTGAACTTGAGTCGAAAAACGAGAATTTTTTGACCTCCCATAGAAAATAGATCGCCTGATATGCGCAGTTTGTGAAGCTCCAAACAATTTCACGTTTTTCGACCTATGTTCATAACGGAACATTTTTAAGATTCATTACCTAAATACACAGGTTATCGAATTTGTATGAAAGGAAAAAAACAATTTTAGCCCAGTCATTTTATGGTTTAAGCCGGGACTAATTAATAATTGTTTTTTTTTTGGTATAATATTGAAGAGCCAATTTGAGCTTAGAAATGTACCAAAATTAAAAAAAAATCACGTCAGCAACAGTTACAATTTTAAAATTTAGCTATTATCTCGTTCTAAAAAACTCGATGGTAATTTTTTTCCCCAGATATTAAGGCTTTACCATTATACATACTTCAAACATGATGTAAATATTTTTACTTAAAAGGTTTTGAAAAATACATTAGTATTTTCTAATAAATACCTCATTTTTTAAATTTCAATGCCTATTTTATTGCTCAAAAATAATTTATATTGTTAAATTTAAGTCAAATGAGTGCATTGGTATTAATATAATTAATTTAAAAGCCTTCTGGTATACACAATTTTGATTTCTATATTGCGTTGCGAATTTTTTAAATATGTTTTAAGATAGTCTTTTTGTCACTAAATAGTGCCGGTTACAGTTTAAAAGTCCAATTAATAATCACTCCCTACCCCACCTTACAAAACTCCGTAAAATGACTAGGCTATTTGAAGTAAAATAGTTAAGAATCGTTAACCCGGATCCGAAAAACAAATTCTAGATTCTCACATTTAATTAAATCAAATAAATAATGAGAATGAAGTTTTAAATAGTCATTATTATCTTATGCATGTCATAATTAAATAATACTTCAAAGATTTCATGTCAGTTAGGTCGTAGAGTATCAAGTGTCATGAAAATTAACTGCTGAACTGCCGCCTTGGGTGTCTATCTAAAGATATTAACAAGCTAAGAGATAACGGTAATTTAATATTTCATTTATTATTTAGTTTATTACCTATTATTTCTACCTACTATCGAGGGAGTCTTTATCTAAAGATATTTATATTGAACAGACTAAAAGATAACGGGACCTTAAGGTGGTTTCAGTCTATACAAAAGATTGACGCACAATACGCGTAGACGGAATTAATAAATGTAATATTTTATATATAGAAAAATAGTTTAGAAAAATTAGTTGCCGCGTAACAAATAACATTTGCAATTTATAATATAATTACGAAGATATAAAGCTTTTAAAATTTTGTATGAAAAATTTCTGGGATTGGGCTGGACATGTCTGCCGTATGCCAGACGACCTGTGGGCCAAAACCACTACCAACTGAACCCCAGCAAAAGACCAAGAAAAAGGTGGCGGGACGAAATCGATAGCTTCCTAAAGAACTGGCCTAACGAAGTAACGAAGCGCAAAAAGGGAAGCATGGAAAGATCGGAGGGAGGCCTTTGCCCAACAATGGGACAGCGACGGCTGATATAATAATAATACTTCATACAAAAATCCGTAAATTTTCCCAGCTATATTAAATTTGCTCAAAACGTTTCAACATTTCGCATTGATTTAAAATATTCCAGTTTTCCGTTTGTTCCACTTCAGTACAATACATAGCTATGATAATTATTATTATTAGACAAGCTCTATCCGCTTTTACTGAAAAGTTAATACCATATGACAGCTAATTCGTTTCACTTTATTACAATTCTAATATGCATTCAAAAATGATACATATTCCAATTAACATAAGAATACTTGTCACACCTATTGTACAGTATTTTCTGACACTATGAAATTGCTAATGTATAGGCTTCTAATTTTGTATACAACCTTTGTATAAGTCGAGTTCATGGACTCGTAATAGTATGCTTGAAAGACCGTAGAAAGAGAAGGTACTAGAAGGAAGCACGTGTCTTGTCATATTCACTCTTTGACTATTTATTATAAGGACAAGCCTTGTGGTAGCATTTCCCCTCTGCCACGGTATAAGATCAATTAATCATGTGCATTTACATTCAATTTTGTCTTCATCTTCAATTATCACTTAACGAGACAGCCTATTATTGCGAAGCAATAATTTTGAACTTAGAACGTTCACGGGTTCGCGGAACGTTCAAGGGTTCACGCGAGACTACTTTTCATGATTTTTAACGTTCAAAATTAGAATCTAAAGTTATGGGGAATAAAAACCAAAGTTGCGGATTTCATGTTACCTCGCCCCCCTGCAAAAAGTGGCAGAAATGTTTGTTAGTAGAATTACACGCGTAGCTAGTCCCTATATAAGTAGTCATAGTATTCACTCAATATAAGATACACATTTAAAAAAGGAGATCGCTACCATATTGCTGTCCTTATCGGCGGAACCGCTTTTTTGTACTAAGGCAACCTGACTCAAAAACGTCTTTTTTTTTTTTTTTGGAAGCGACTATTACAGCTCTGCTCAGTGAGCAACTACTGCTTTTTACTGCGGACTATTGGAGGGACCACGAAGGGTCTACCGAGCCAAATGAACGAACTTAAGCAACCGACCTAAGGGCACCCAGAGGGGTACGGACCTCGGCATAGGACGTTGCTGGGGCTACGAGGCGGATTGGGTAGCGGGGATAAGTGAGAAGCTCAAAAATGTCACTTCATATAAATTGTATAGGATTTTATGACTATCACTATCTCACTATATTCCGACCGTTACACTGATATTCCGTCTACCAGCGTTAGCGAAAAATTCTTCGTCTATGCAAAAGAGAATGGAAGTCTTTAGTCTTCATAAAAGATTTGGCTTGAAATTCTAAAACTAATTGCTCTGAATTGAGGTGAGATCGCTACATCTTCGACCCCATCTTCGACCCCATCTTCGTCCTGAGGACTAGATTGAGGTCAAGAGCAAACCCATAGGTAATAAAAAAAAAAAGATTATAGTTAGGTACCTAATAGCCACCAAAAAATCGAAACCAATGAGAAACATTTTTATTTTTTTATCATGTCAAATTTGCCGCCCGGGGCATTTTTTTCCAGAACTTAGATACAAGATCCAAATCATTCGGTAGTCTCGATTACTTATCGATATCGATAGTTAGTATTGTTCTTCATAAATTCCATAGTACCGATAGTGTTGCACTATGTCAATAGTATTTCGATCTGTCGATTAGCTAAGGGCTTTTCGAGGTGAAAACTATCGACTCAATTCCATTCGAGTAGATGTTAACGTCGTCGTTCTACGTAATATAAGCTTAGCGACTTTGATATTGCTCGTACATGATTACAGAGTATGTTTGTGTAGATATTAAACCTTTTAAGATAACTGTTGGTAAACTCTGGATTAACCGGTATTTTTATATCGAGTACCATAGACTATGATATCATCTAATCTGAATAGGTTTGTTTTGATAGTGACACTATTTGTCTCGTTAAAACATTTGATCAGAGACTATAGAATATTAAGGACAGAATATTGAGAAAAAAAGTACATTATACGTAACTAAAAAAACATAACCCTAAATGCAGATACAGGGTAGTCCAGACATGTTGGATATAATTTTTTTTTAATATACCTAGTAATTTAATATACTTAGGGCATGTTTCACCACTTCTGAGTAAGTTCTTGTTAGTTTATCCGACAGATAATCTGACATATTTTGTATGAAAGATATGTCAAAATATCTGTCGGATAAGCTAACAAGAACTTACTCAGAAGTGGTGAAACAGGCCCTTAATATTCGAATTGTAATCACAAAATAATTGAACTCAGATTCATTGATTATTTTCTCGTCAACTCTTAGCAACAAAATCTTGAAAAATCTAGAAATGGAATACAAATTAACTTCAAAATTGTGAACAAAATATAATAAAAAGTGTAACCAAAAAGACAATGGTCGCGCGAAAGTGACAAAAGTCGCGCAAAAGTGACAATGTTCGTTTAAAAGTGACAATGGTTGTGTAAAAGTGAACAATGATGCTTGTAAAGTAATGACTGTAATGAACGAAGTGCGCACGAGGCGAGGAGTTCATACGGATCATTATAAACCCACGGTGTTGCTCAGATCAATATGGCGGAGAACTTTGTCCTTCAAGAGGAAGAAGGTGAGTTCTTGAATCTTTTATAAAGCGCTTACAACCCGAATTCCTTTAAAGTACGAGTGAATAGGCTTCTTCTGGGTGAGCTCGCTACATCTTCGACCCCATCTTCGTCCTGAGGACTAGATTGAGGTCAAGAGCAAACCCATACGTAATAAAAAACCACCAGAGATAGTAGCCGGGACCAACGGCTTAAAGTGCCTTCCGAAGCACGGAATCATCTTTCTTTTCAGAATATTAGGTGCTTCAACCTTCATCCTTTCCTCCTTTCTTCCGTCCTTTCCACTTTGGGGTGCCCGTTCGCTGTGTTCAAATCTCGGGGTCATCACTTTGGAGATCGATTGTACTGCGTGTGTGAGGGTTGCTTTGGTGGCTAGGGCAGTTGTAATGAAAGGTTTGAGTATCGGTGCGTACTGATTTATTCTGAAAATTGTCCCCTGTTTTATACAGATCGGCGGTTCCCTATATGCTGGTGAACCGCCGAGTTAAATGTAAATGCGGGTACTCCACACCTGCAATGCCCTAACCAACTGGGGTAAAATACACAAAGATAGGTGCCCCCGTGATGGGAATTGAACCCACGACCTCCTTTTAACAACTGACTATAATAGTAGTGATATAATTATGTATGAAACTTAACAACCAAACATATTCAAAAGCGGTAGATTATATCAGACTGTTGAAAATTCAACAGTGTGGTTTATTTTTAAATATTAACGTATTTGTATATTTACTTAGTCATACGTTCGGATAACCTTGCTACTGAGCATTTGTTTTGTTTTGGATTGTATTAAGCTGATAGGTTGTATATTTTATATCATACAAGCACTCATTATCTATATTGGGTAGTGCAAAATCTCAGTTGTAGAATATTTACATCATGGTTATGGATTCGAATCCCACTTCGGTCATGGGTTACTGCCAAATGTGACGCTAAGAATTTCTATGATCTCCATAGTTGTCAAATCGCTCAAGTAGTCGAATGCTGTTCACTAAATTAAGTCCAGTATCCTTCCCATTCTTCTCAGGTAAAATTTTTACTATTTTCTAGAAGGTCTTTCATTGCTGGCTCCCTTTAAAAGATCAAACCAAAGTGTTTGTACATAAACACAAATTTTTACGCTTGTATCCTAGAGACTAGCTGAACGTCATCTGCTACGATTCTGTCCTGATAGACCTCTCTAGCTTCCTAAACATTCATAAGTCTTTTCACACATGTTCCATGGTTTCGGGTACGTCAGATCTGTTCTGACTTTGCCCTTTTTAAGCACGTCACAAAACCCAAAATGACAATAAAGGGTATGGAGGTGCTACTGGGAATCTTGCACCAGGCTATGTATGAAGCCTGGGGACCGGCAGTGGTTCAACAGTTCTTAGTTGGACCTTGTATATGTATATATAGAATCTCTGTGATTATTTCTCTTGCGCGATTTATATCTCGCATTCGATTGTGAACCTTATGTGTAGTAGGTTACGAGTTACGTATTCACGGTGAACGTTGTCTATGTATGGAGCATATTTCCGAGGGCTACGGTATCGCCATCTGTTGGCATTCTTGCTTTAACTTGTGGGTGCTGACATCTGCAGTAAGTCCCCACAAGGGTAGACAGTTGGATGATTGTACTCATGATACTGAACAATTTTCCTCAAAGAACAAAGAGAAAATAGAAAAAAATGCAACTGTTCATAGCAAACGTTCGATTAGCTAATTGCATTTAGTTTTGTTTAGTATCGTAGGTACAATACCCTAACACCCATAGTATATTCTCTCAGAATTCTCTCAAAGAAGCATGTCTATAATTATAGTTACGGCACAGGGTAGATTTCAACAAAACATCGGTGTTTTCCTCAAAATTCAGCATAACAAGCAAGTAGAGAACAATAATTAGACGACGAAGGTAATGTCTGATTTACATTGCAAAGCGTGAAGTGTTGAATTAACAATTCACGCTGAGACGAGTATCAAGTAAACGATGACCTTGTAACGTCAACTTTTACTTGTCTATTGTCACTTTGTTTACAAATTGTGAAGTTAACCAAGAACTTTAATAAGAGACTCGCGACTTCCTCCGCGTAGATTACAGGGTCTATTTTCGAAAAATCCTTTCTTAATTCTTTCTTAATTCCTTCGATCCTGTCAAACATTATCCGGACCAACATCTTTGGATTGAGGCAACTAGCCCAGTCATATTACGGCATGAGCCGGGACTAATTAGTAATCGATATTTTTTTCGGTATAATATTGAAGAGCCAATTTGAGCCTACAAATGTATCAAAATTAAAAAAAAATCACGTCAGCAACAGCCCCAAATTTTAAATTTAGCTATTATCTCGTTCTAAAAACCTGATAGTAAATTTTTTTTTGCACATATTTTTAAGGCTTTACCGTTATACATACTACAAACATGGTGTAAATAGTCTACTTAGAAGGTTTAGAAAAATACATTCATATTTTGTAATACAAGCCTTAGTTTTTAAATTTCAATGCCCATTTTAGTGCTCAAAAATAATTTATATTGTTAAATCTAAGTCAAATGAGTGCATTGGTATTAATATTATTAATTTAAAACGCTTCTGGGACACACAATTTTGATTTTTAGGTTGCGTACGCGATTTTTTTTAATTTGTTTTAAGATAGTATTTTTGTCACTAAATGGTGTTACAGTTACAGTTTAAAAGTCCAATTAATAATTACTCCCTATCCCGCCTAACAAAACTTCGTAAAATGAGTGGGCTAAACGTCCGATTTTATGCGTTCCTTTCGCTGGCACTGATTATAGGCAAAACGCGTTCCTACCATGAAGTTGCAAAGCTTTGAACGACGCGACGCATCGACTGTTCACAACATAGAGTTATTTTGTTCTAGTGCAAAATCCATTAAAATTAGTATAGCGAATGAGTATTTTAAACAGCTAGCTGTTTCTCCGACTGCGACTGCATATTTTGTTTCTCACATTGTTAATTTTTAATTTAAATAGGTAACACAATGTTTTTTTTTTGTTTGTAAGGCTTACCTACACCAACCACCAAGTACGTTTTGAAAAAAAAAATTATAGGTGGAGATTTGTAATTAGCTTACAGTTATTTAAGGATGTATTTAGTATGTAATCAATTCTGTAAATCTTCCTAAGGGCCGATTCGACCAAACGCGAGTAAATGTTATTCGTAGATTAAGTCGCCGGTTACTCTAGAGAAAACTGATTTTGCGTTTTACCAACCCTAATCTATGAATAAGTTGAGAGAAAATTTTACACGGCCAATTTTGACGGTATAAAGCTTATACCAATACTAATGAAATGGCAATGTCACATAATTAAAAAAATTAGAATAAAAAGAAACCTAACAAATAAAAACTGTATAACCTCAGATTGCATTAAGTACGGATACAACCACCTCTTTCTTTGGGTGGATTATACATTCGTTTTTTTAGTATGGGTTTAGTGTGGTTGAAGACAAATGAAGTTATTTCGGAGTAAACGCTAAGAGTTAAACTGTTCCTTGTATACTTATACTCTTCTATAAATCAAAGTTTGGTCGAATCCGGCCCAATAATAATAAAATAAAATTAATGCACTCCTACATCCTCTGTAGAATATATATTCCAAATCTCATGTTTCTATCTTCAGCGGTTTAGGTTGTGCGTTGTCTGTCAGTCAGTCAGTCAGTCAGTCGGTCACGTAACTCTTTTATAAGTACATATAATAGATGATGATCACAAATCACAATAAATCAGTATTATAATGGTTTTCCTCTTTCATGTCAGTATTATATGTACCTATGAGCCATATAGTATGATAATCTCTCATGTATATCTATAACTCAAGTTGCAATGGTCATCTTCTTTCAAAAGATATAACACCGTCGCGTTTGATGGCAGTTTTCGCTATCTTGCTACCAAATGTTGGAATAATTTGCCCCCACCTCTGAGACAAATGACGTCAAAATTTACTTTTAAAAAACGATATAAACTCTATGTTCTCGACTGTCAAAAGAATATCTGTTAATTGGAAGCAATTCTGCGTAGTAATTTTGTAAGGGTACATCGATACGAAGCAAATGTTTCAATCGCCGATTATTTGCTGTCAACTTTTGAGGAGTTCTATTGTGTAGTTTCAAAGCGCGTCATCAGATCTTCATCAAATTATAAATAGTAGTGCTTTAAAATACTTAATGAAAATAATTAACAAAGGCACGAGTCACCACTACGATTTTCGAAGGTTCCCCTCGATTTCTCTGGGATGCCATAATCAGATCCTGGCTTCCTTATCATGGTACAATTCTTGGGATATCTAATTTACAACAAAAAAAAATGTTTAAATCGGTTCATAAATGACGAGGTTATCCGCGAACACACATAAAAAAAGTATATATATAATTATATACGGTCGAATGGAGAAAACTCCTCCTTTTTAACCGACTTCAATAAGGGAGGAGGTTTCTCAATTTGACCGTATATATTTTTTTATGTGTGTTCGCGTATAATTGAAGTCGGTTAAAAACAGTAATGTATTAGTTATGAAGAAACTAATTAATTTTTCATAACTACCAAAATGTTTTTTCAGTCATCCCGTGACCATGGCAGTTGTAACACTGTCGAAATATCGGAAACTCGAACGTAATTAATAGTTATAGTACTTACCTACAAACCATAAACTTAATATTAAGTATATTAAGTAAACCCTAGAACCACGGTCTACCACAAAAATTGTTACCCGATGTGCGTTAAAACGTATAATGCTCTGCCGGATGCAATTAAGTATTTGCCTTTAAAGCGTTTTCCGTCGCAGCTCAAATAAATGTTGAAAGAGCGATGCTACTATACGGTTGGGGAATTGTTGGAACCATAGAGATCTAGAGAGATGCCAACCAACGCGCCGAGTACGAAACCTAGTGTCGCATAACCACCAGTACCACGCGATAGAAATTATTTTGTTAGCTTGAATGTGGTCATTATCCATTGCGGTATCAGAACTCAACGTTCGAATAATCTTTCGTACTACACAAGCATTGTAAACTATTTATACATAATGTCTTGACGGGCTTTCAGCCTTATAATATTTGGAATCCTTACGGTCGCGAGCAATGTGTTCTGTTTTTGCGCATATTGCTGCGACACTGGCCCCGCCCACTTTTCACATCTCCCTTTAGTTTTTGTGATCTGTGGTTGGAACCCAATAATTGACGATAGATTGATGTTTTATTTATTTTTATTGTTTAATTTGATAGTTCGGTAACACTTAATGCATTGACATCTTACTTTTAAATTAATATTTGATTATTTTGTAATGTCTTGTATTGTAAGAGCGAACTTAGCATGAGTTTGAGTTTCCCAAGTATTGTAAATTTCATAAATTGTTGTATGTCAGTAATGACTAGATGTGTTATTGTTAAGCGACTTTATAAATACTGACCATCATACTTGTACTACATTTAAGACATAAATAAAAATTCATTTCATTTAAGTATTTCCTAAGTTTATGGCTCTAAAATGCAGAAACGCGGTAAGAACCCATTAGAAGTATAAAATTTAGAGATCTTATTTAGTTAATAATTTAATAATATTCAGACAGACTCTTTTCTTATACAGTCCAATTTTCATAATGTTTTCGTATGTTTAAAAACAAAATGTTAACAAAATAAAAATTTGGCGCACGCCAAATAAGTTACAATACAAATAACGTTTCCTTATCTAAACATTGGGCAGACATATAACATTTGTTCAATTGTTTCTACACTTGAACCCACAGTGGCACGAGGTGTTTACCCACTCACGAATATTTTAACATTGTTTTTGTAGGTACTTTTGCTACCTGGCAACTGGGACCTATGCCACCTGCCTCAGAAAAATATGTACCATCTTGCGGTACTATTCATACCTACAGTGGCATAAGTAATACGAAACTGATGGCCGTTGGCACCAAAGAGTTCTCTAGTGGCGACCGCTTACCGGAAAGCGTATCGTGGGTAGGCCAGAAGGTGGACCGACGACCTGGTGAAGGCGGCAGGAACACGTTGGATGAGGGCGGCGCAGAACCGGTCATTGTAGCGATCCTTTGTAAAGGCCTATGTGCAGCAGTGAAGGCCTATCGGCTGAGATTATAATGATGACAGTATAAGAAAGAATGCTTAAATGTAGTATGGACTCGCCCTCACCAATTTTGACCCTCATGGAGGTACAAAAAGTAACGACATAAGAGCAGACACTGATGTATTGAATCTATGTATTGAAAATAACAAACATGAAAACTTATCGTGACGGACGGCTAATCCCCGTTTTGAAATGGGACTGCCATCATGCTTTCGGATGCACACAGAAGGATGGACCAAAATTGTCATCCAGAACGAGACCTTGGTTGATTGACCGTAGAATGACATTAGATTCCTCGTTAAGGCTGCTTTTCCACCAGAGATGTGCGAGGTAGCGAGGCGGTGAGCGAGGAAACAATCTGCCAATAGCGCGCTCGCTCGATCACGTCATTGGGAAATTAAAGCACTCTGATTGGTCGATTTTTTCCTCGCTCACCACCTCGCTACCTCGCATATCTCGCGTGGAAACGCAGCCTAATTCTCTCGTTCGCTCTATCCTCCGGTTCCAAAACGCACTCTCTTTTAGAACCCGTGGTCTCGCTGGACCTTTGATACGACACCTACTATTTATTCCGGTTCTAGAGGTTGTACAGAAGTGAATACAGTTGGCAACACTGAATACTAATGTAGATAGAAAAGATATTTTTCCCACGACGCGCGACGGTAAAGTCTTGAAAACAGACGCAGTTGAGTTTAAGAGAAACCTTTGTTGTTTTGACAGCTGAAACATAAATAAAATACAGATGGTAACAGAGGCACGTGTTTGCTGACTGATTGACGAAAACAGCTTTAGTCAAAGTTGTTGTTGTTAGTTATCCTATCAAACCAAAGTTTTAGTTATGATACCCTGAGGCTGTATTGTATTACAGCCAAGATCAAGATGTCGGTAAGAGAGTTCTGGATCTGAAATGGAAATATAATGGACAGGACACAATGGCAAGGCAAGGTGGCTGAGGGAAGGGATGCGAAGTGTGGGTTGTTCTGTGGCATGATGCGTTGATGATATAAAGAGATTCGCGGGAGCTACGTGGACGCGAGATGCTTAGGTCAGAGAAAGGTTCATAATCATCATCAGCCTATAAACGTCCCACTGCAGGGCATAGGCCTACCCTCAGGGAGGGTGTATGGGCATTACTCCACCACGCGTGCCCAATGCGGATTGTTAGACTTCACATACACATCAGAATTTCTTCTTCAGCGTATGCAGGTTTCCTCGCGATGTTTTCCTTCACCGTTTGAGAGCAGTCGGTATTACGTACATAAGTTAGAAAAAATCATTGGTACATGGCATGTAGTCCGTGCGGATTCGAACCCGGACCCCCATAATTGGGTGTTCATACCTCTCCGCAACGCGCCAACGACGCAGAGGAAGGTTGCATAAACGAATTGAGGCCTAAACCCAGTATCAGGTGCATTCAGGCTGTGGATAATGAATGCGGCATTCATATAATCAGACGTGGTATCAGCCGCTCATTGTGAAAACGTAAAATGTAATTCAGACTCTAAAGTGAGTCTACTTACTAAGGAACTGCTTATTATACACACATCTGATGTGAACGCGTCTTAAATCCCCGTCATGGGTCTGTTTTGGGCTCTGTAGCTAACTATTTATTCTATGGCATATATTTTTCAATTTAAGACATATCGCTTTATTTAAGGGCCTATGTCAAAAAATAATTGAAGCGAAATGGGCGTGTGATAGCTTATATTACTGCCTGATGCGAGAGAAAGAGATGGGGCGGCGCGCGCGCCTTAAACGATGCAAGCGTAAAACAAACTTTATTTAATTGTGATTGTACTATTTATATAAGCTCAATTCTGCTCTAATAAAATTTATAAAATATCAATATCTTTTTTAAAATAAAGTCTCGTGTTTCTATTATTCACCGTTTAGCAGTTCCAAGCGTTTATCGATAAAGACGGAGGCTACTTTGGCTTGTTTTTCTATCGAGAAAATGTGTCTTAATCGTGTTTTGGCTGTAATCAAAACTTCAATTATATGTTTAATTTACACATATCCGCTAATCATACTCCTACTTTTTTACGTTAGTACTTCTTGATATATGACGCTTTGAAGAATCCTATTTTTTTTCACATAGCTTCTTAAGTACTTACTATCGCCATCCCAGTGAATATCTGTTCGATGTTGTTTAATCTAGTTAGATAGAATAAGGAAGAGAGTAGAAGACATTTCAACTCAACTAAGCGAATTAAGAAAGGAGAAGAGTGTTCTTTGCTTAGGAATGGGATACTAAAACGGTTGCATAAAAGTTATGGGTAGATTAATATAAATAAAAAGGCCGAGTCGCGCGCGAGTAGAGACCTCAGCATCATGCTAGACGTGCAGATAATGAAAATCTGCAGTTCCATTCTTCTATATAAAACTGCAAACCTACTCAGGCCCAAATTAAATTAAAATTAAATGAAATACCCATTTATTTGGGACCAAAAAAGAAAATCCATAGAAATGAGAAATGGTCCAAATATGAGACCGTTAATTTAATTGAATTGAATTGTTAATTTGATGCTCTGCAGCCGTAGAAATGGCAGCGTGATATAGCGCTATAAGGCTTGTCTTTCTATTTGCGCGCGAACGAACGAGATAAAAGGCGTGATATTATGACTTGCATCATGCTACGGCCGCTGATCATACTGAACATACTGTGCACTATTTTAAAGTACTGTATGTTGAATTAAAATAAAGAAATCCGCTACTAAACAAATTATTGTCCTGGATCTACATGGTGTTAGGATACTGAACTACTTTCCCTATGAAACATAAATATGAAATGCGCACCAAAAAAATCTACTTTTCATACAAATGTTTGATCAGCGGATTGCATTTAGTATGGAAAGTACAATTTTTTTTTTTGCAAATTTCCTATAGGTTTCTTAGGGAAAATTGTTCAGTGTCATGGGTACAATCACACCTTAAAGTAAAACAACTTTTTACCCTAACACCCAGTATTCATATAACATGTTTTATAGTCATAAATCATAAATCATAAACTTTATTGCATCCTTGAGGTATTTACAGATCTTAAAAATAGGTTACAGCGCATCTCAGGGACCCTGTTAGGGCACAGCAATTATGGCAACAGTGCATTTTATAATTAGATTAAATGTAATTGAATTTAATTAAATTGGAAATAATGTCAACTTAAAATATAATAGAACAAAATATAGTCAAAAATTAAAACATAGTCAACAATTAAAGCATAGTCATAAATTAAACATAGTCAAAAATTAAATAGTTGTTATGAGTAGACCGAGATATTTTCATGTAAGTTTTGATAGCTAGGAAATAGGGATTTTATAGTTCGTCGTCCAGGTATTCTTGTGTTTTATAATACGATTTTTGATATAATATGTCCTTTAGTTGTTTTTCGAAAGAGGTGTCTTTATTATCGTTTTTTATATTAGGCGGAAGTTTATTGTGGATTTTTATGGCCATACAGTATGGGCCGGACCTATAGAGTTCCATTTTCGAGAAAGGTAATACGAGTCTATCTCTTTGTCTCAAATTGTGTTGGCCGTTATATGTATCTTTAGAATTTTTAAAAAAGTTATTATATTTTCTTACGAATTTGCACACCTCCAATATATATAAGGATGGTAGCGTAAGTATCCTGTGTTTGCTGAAGTGTGGTTTACAGCTCTCCATTTGGTCGATATTCACAAGGATTCTGACGCACCTTTCTTGTAGGATTAGGAGATCTTCCACCATCACTCATCATCAGTCATCAATCATCACAATATTTATGATCGTAATTATTTCTATTGCAGTCGGAGGACCGGTTCGCAGCCTACAAAGGCGTGCGGGATATCACAATAAAGAAGGTAAATTATATTATTTACACTAAGACATTTGTAAGTAATAGTCAAGATATCTCTACTACCTCTACCAGTCTATCACCACTTGATTCCCTTCTGATGCTCCAATAACTGCTTTCATGTCTGCATCACATTTTTTCCCTATTCAGTCCGCATGTGCATCTTGCCCATCTAAGTATCCTAACTTACGGTGCTCACTCTCTTTCTGTCTTTGACTGAACATCAGATATTTAATCTCAAGATTTGCCAAAACAACGAGCCGTGGAACGTAGCATTTTAGGTGTAAAATTAACCGATCGGTTACGAAACACAGATCAGTGCTCCACTTCTGGTACCTATAGCTGACATAGGCCTTATAGACTAAGAGATAAGTGTACTTTTTGCAACCATCAGCTGCAAGGCTGATTTAGTGTTTATGGGGTGTAGAGCATCTCTTTTATGGGGATGGACCAGGTCTGCCAGCATAACTCCAGTCGGTTTAGATGTTACTGATGTTTAAAGGTCAGTAAAAAATTAACGATCAGCTGCAATGCTAACCGTATAATGTTTGCACTGTAGCTATGTGAACAGTACAAAAACTGACATGGTTCATCCTGACCTGGACCTTTGAATGGCTGTATCTCCTAAACCGACTGGCAGTTCTGTTCATGTCAGTTTTTGTACGGTTCACATAGCTACAGTGCATACTTAAATAATATCATACGGTCAGCCTTGCAGCTGATCTTTAATTTTTTACTGTCCTTTAAATGTCTGTAACTCCTAAAGCGACTGAAGTTATGCAGGAAGACCTAGTCCATCCCCATCACAGATATGCACTTCACCCCATAAACACTGAAGCAGCCTTGCTGCTGATGGTTGCAAAAAGTACACTTCTCTCTTATAATATTAAAACAGCTCAGCTGAAGTGGGACTGGGCGGGACTTATCTGCCGCATGCATCAGGAGAGGTAGACCAAGATGGCCACAAAACGGGTTCCACAAGATGGTTGCCAACGTCGAGGAAGACACAAGAGAAAAGATGGAGCGATGACTTGAATAATTATCTTCCTGAAGGGTTGGCCCAAAATTGCATTGCATATAGGGAGGATTAGAGGGGAAGAGGGGAGGCCTTTGCCCAGCAGTGGCATACAAAACAGGCTAAATAAAAATGTAAGCCTTGAAAATACCGCCCATCGTGGCATAGAGTGTAGATATCTCTCCAATAATTTTGCCCAAACGCGATCCTTAAATTTTACTCCGCGGACCTCTTCTATCTTTTGCCGCCCACATTTAGCGGTCATAAGACGCAGTGCAACTTAGGTATGGTACTATCATCATCATCATCAGCCTATAAACGTCCTACTTCAGAACACAGAGTTTGCCTTACACTAATTATAGAATGATGCGCCGCGACGGCCACGAGTTGCTATGCGCCCAAATACGGGATGGCACCATAATGTCGCTTATAGCAAGCAATCCAGAGTGGTCATTTACTATTAGATTTGGAGCTGAAGTAAAACAGATTATACTTTAAACTTGTGATTTTATTAATCAACAACACGGTTACACCGATTGACATTTCCAAGAGAGAGATTAAACGACCAACCAAAGTAGGTCATATTACAACGCCACCTACAGGCGGCTCAATTTACTAAAGATACATTAAAAACAGTTTGGATTATACTATTCCAACATTTACAATGGGTAATTCAAAGTTTAGGGACGTTTGTTAAATTAAAAGAAAAACAAGTAAATTCTGGTCATGTTTTCGGCTACAATCAGATGACCGGATGTGGGATTTCCTCTTAGATAATTATGTGCTAATCTCTGGGTTCTGAGGGCTAATTATATACCTAAATATTATAATTACCTACATACATAATAACGACCTGGTGAAGGCGGCGGGAACCCGTTGGATGAGGGCAGCGCAGGACCAGTCGTTATGGCGATCCTTGGGGGAGGCCTATGTCCAGCAGTGGACGTCCATCGGCTGAAATGATGATGATGATGATGATGACATACATAATACAGAATTATGAAGTATACTTACCTACATCTTTAATTACATTGTATCTGTATTGGGTCCCTATCGGACCTTCTTCTATAGAGTCGATGGCATTTTAGAGTTAGAATTGTCTTCGTCGTGCTAGATATATTATCTCGCAAGCAAACAGCTTGCTGATTACCTGGCTGCACCTGAATTATCATCATCAACGTCCATCGCTGAACATAGGCTTTTCGCAAGGCACACCACAAAATTCTATCCTTGGCTTTCCTCGTCCAGTCGCCCGCCACCTTCTTTAAGTCACACTACGCCTGCCAGTTCGTGGTCTCCACTCTTAAACTTGCCTGAACTATCGGTTGATACAAACTTATTGTATTTTTCATAAATTCCAGGGTCCATCAGGATTAGGCATCATGATAATAGAAGGACGCCACACGGAAGCAGGTCGTGGGATATTCGTCTCGGATTTGCAAGAGGGCAGTGCAGCGGAACAGGTTTGTGGTGACTTATTTGACTTAAGGTGATGTGAGATGATGAGATACTAAGGATATCTTGGACATAGGGTCCAAGATATCCTTAGTATCTCATCATCTCTCGCGGTCTTAAGAAACTCCATATCACAAGCTAAAGTTCTTCACTTCAATTGCTACGGTACGACGCCAGGTCACTGATTCCAAAGAGTTACTTGGCCAGGTCTGTTTAGGACAGCTACGCTTTTTTTCCCTTGGGAGATCCTGGGGCTTGCCCCGGTAGGTTGTCAGGATTCCAGTGGAAAGTATATCATATCTAGTACTGAATGAATTTGTGATACAAAATAGCAAGAACTATTTATGTGATGCTCCTCCATGAAAGAAAGGTCTTGATGCGAAACTCTTGACCGGCTATGGTCCATTGTTTGTTTGTCGGAACTTTTGTAAACAATACGATAGCGTGATTTCGGTTAAAAGATCTGATTGATAGATTATTGTTACATGTCGCTCTTTGCGTCTAGATAAATATGTAGCGTCTCTCTCTTGCGCGCCGATAGCCACGCCCAAAAATACTTTTGAAAAAACAAGTTTTCCGTCTTACAGCCGGTAAGACGGTAAAGTCAACGAAATGGTAATTATTTTCAGTGACCATTTAAGAGCGTCATAGAAGTAAAATGCAAGCGCCACTTTGTTAACTTTTTCTCCTATTGTAAACTAGTTTTATAGTATCTTTTGAATTTTACTCTCAGGACAGCATGGTTGCAAGATATAGCCCATTTAACTTTAGTTCTCTTTTATATCGCAATCAAGATAACATAGACGCTTAAGCCTTATTGAGCGTTATCTTAGGACATTGTGGTCCATAAAAGGAACTAAACGTTTTTGCAAGGTTCTGATAAACCGTTCGACTGTTTAGTAACTGTAAAGTATAGACTAAAAAAAATAATCTACACAAATGTTAAAATAAACAGCGCTTTCGATTTCCGAATCGGTCAAAATGTGAAAACTTTAGTTTTCTTGCTCATACTTCAGCAACTTCTCTTTGAAGAAGCTAAGGACCTATTAGATTTATGATTTTATTGATGAGTTAAAACTACTACATCTTTTTTTATTCAATTAATTAATTAATAACACAAATGTACACAGTATCCTAAGACTAACTACTACTAAAAGAACAAACAAAGCATCCTAACCTGACAACTGTCTAGTCCAATAGCCCACCCCGGGTCGAGCCAAACGTACCCAACCCATTATGCTCGCAGCATTACCACGTTGGACGGCCAATGAGATACATCTCTTGAATAAGAAGCATAGCATAGCATAGCATATGCTCACGACTATAATCCCCGAGGGGGTAGTCAGAGATATTCTGAAACCTCAGAACATCCACGTTTTACTATAGTACCGAAACTCTGCCCAGTGTGACGGGGAGTGAGCCCGTCGCCACTTGTTAATGGACAGTAGGTACAATACATACCATACTTGAATAAGAAATAATGTTCAATTCAAATATTAGATTTTCGAAGTCATAATTTTAATGTTTAATTTTCAGGCTGGACTCCAGATTGGTGACATGATACTAGCTGTGAACAGAGACTCACTTCTCAGTTGCAGTTACGATGCTGTAAGTTTCCTAATCATCATTATTGTTACCTAATAAACCCCTGCTGAGTATAGATGCCTCATTATGTTTCTTAGACGCATAAAAAAAACAACCAAATTCTTTAAGTTTCGGTTTGATGTGCAATCAGAATTCGTTGGAAGGCACGTAATAGGCACCTGATAATTGTTGGAAACAAAGGCATGCCTTCGGATGATAGTGTACCTGTTAAACCAGGTCAGAGGCTTATTGATGGATTAAAGAAATACTCTGATAGCAAATTGGCCACAAACTTGTCTCCACCATTCCGCATTTTGCCTGCAAGGTGAAAAACTGCAAGCTAGCTCACTCTTCTTTGTTAAAGATATGTGACATGCAGCGGAATGTACATAGACTGATGATGATGATGACGACCTAATATCACCTATTATTGAATCAGAATTTATTGAATTGATGCAGATCACGCATACTGTAGATATAGATAGACGATGGGCATCAGTAATCGTACCAAAAGTATTTCTTTTGGTTCGTTACTTTTCCAAGGGTAAACCACAGGACCGATCTTTCAAAAATTTGGCAGGTTGTTAGCTTGCATTCGAAAGACGGAAATCGGTATGAAAATTTCACGCAGACTAAATTCCTGGTTACAGCTATACTGTAATATGTTTTGTATGAATATTCCAGGCGGCAGCGAAGTTGAAGCATGCAGAAGGAGTAGTAATACTAACGGTTTGCAGCCCTAACATGAAGGATGATAAGACTGACGAGGCTGACAGCGCTGGACCTGCGGGATCCAGTATGTACTTTTATTTTACCTCTTAGCTGGGCAAAGATCTCTCGTAAATTCCTTTTCATTTCACCGTTCGATGCGATATCACAGAATATCCTACCAGAAAAACAGTTTCATATAAGGACGCTTAAGTGCCTTGCCGCTTTTAAGGAGGCACCCTTTGATTAAATAAATAAATAAATAAAATAAATAACGCTCACATGCACATACATTGTAATGATCCCAAGCAAGCACTAATAGGCTGTTTATTATGGAAACTATACAACAACGGCACAAACATATAAACATCCATGACCGAACCGATCCGATGTGGTAACCATTACACAAACCGGGTCGTCAGTTTTATTATCAGTCATTACTAAATAACTTCGGGTTTTAACAGGGACTCGGGTCAAATCTGCGCAAACGATGATTGACGAGCGGAATTATATTCCTGTTCGTACCTACTATACGCCCCTATATTCGCAGTGATGTTTCTACCAAACCGCCTCTCATTCTCGTACGTTAACATTCAACTATTGCCGCACGCAGCGCAAAAATAGGGTATACTGGCCGTCTAGAGCTTATATGAAGCTATTTTCTGGTAGGATATCTATTTGGTGGTGATATCCCGCCATTCCTTGCAAAAGCAAGGCATTCAGGTCATCCTGCCTTTTTAGGAGTCTGCGCCAATCTTCGTCACGAGGCACCCAAATTATGCACATATTTTTCCTACCTTCTATCTTCTTTGATTAAATTCATTGCGGGTTCCAAGACAGATTAAAGTCATCCCCGTGGCTCGCTGAACTTCATTGTCCGCTGTTGATCTTGGTTTACAGGAGTTAAAGTGATAGGAATGTGTGATGGGAATTTATCCGGAAAAAAAGAGGCACCTATTGCATAATCTTAACTGTTATTATTATTAGCTGCTTGATATCTTACTTTTAGCCTCCCTTCATTCTCCTGCAAATCTATTTGCACCTCGATTAGTAATCCATCAATTTTGTCCAAATCTTTAGTACGAACAGTAAAAAATACAAATATAAAATTTTTTATTCAGAGTAAAAATTTGAAAGTTCACGCCTTAGACTTTAGTAACAGTAGATTTCAATTTCAATGCTTCCCGTCTTTTGATATTGATACACCTACTTAATTAGGTACATAACCAAGGTTACAGCAAACTTTCCAGTGCTGATTTAAATGTCAACATAATAATACGTTTTACAAAATTGCCGTCCATAATCCCATAATTCACGATTGTCATGATACACGTGGATTCATGGTCTATGAACAAATTAAATGTTATGAACAGAGAGTGCAGATTATGGAAAAACACGCAATTTTAGATTAATTTCAGTATTTCTGACATTACTTCATGTCAGTTTAACCTTATGTGGTGGCAAACTCGAGTAAACAGACAATATTTTCCACATGATTATTCTACTTCCTACAATCTACTACTTTGTTACTAGTTTGTGTTGATGTTGAGATGTTTGTGACTCAATCACGCATAATCGGCTGAACGAATGGTAATGGAATGGTATTTGGCTGAAATTTGTACTGACTATAATAAAAACAATTATTTAAATTCCAGCGTCGCGGCCAGCAAGCAGAAATCAAACTCCTGACCCTGGTAAAACAACCGGAGCATCGCGACCTACCACGCCAAGACCTGCACCATCACCTGTCAGAGGTAATTTGTTGGATTTACGCAAAATTCGACCATCAATTATGTAGTTAAATAACAGCACAATATAAATACATCTGGAACATCCTGCTACTTTGGTATATGCATGGAAAGGAATTTAGTCTGCATTGAAATTAAATTCTTCAGCATCTTTATAAAGAACAAGAATCCTATGCTCATCATCATCATGACTGTTATTGGCCACAGTAACTATTAACTCACAGCTGAGAGCTGCGTTTGTGTACTCTCAAGTGGCTGACGTGCCGCTCACACTGTCTGCACGTCAGCACCCCTACGATTAGATTATAATGAATGGCCGCAGTTGGATGGGCCTAACAATACTGTATACGTATACAAAGCCACGGCAGTTTTTCTCTTTGGTCTGGTCGGAAACTTAGCTTCAGCTATCAACTATCTTTTTGAGGGTGCATCTCGATGGAGTTCAATGAGATTTGAAACGTAACATTTGTTTCTTGCAGTTGAACCACCTCCAGATCCTGCGACAGCGCCGATTGTACCGAACAAAGACACAGTCATAGAGATAAACGCCGCAAGCGACATACTTGGCATGGTCTTGCTCGGTGGAAGTGATACGTTGATCAATGTACGTAAATTACCTACTGAATAACAAAAGTTTTACGATAAGTAGGTATAAGGTTCAACGATCGAATGAGCATCGGTAGCGCGTTATGGAGAGGTATGGACACTCGATCACCAGGGTCCGGATTTGAATCCGCACGTGCGGCATGCCATGTACCAATGAGTTCTTCTAAATTCTGACGTAATAGCGACTGCTCTCAAACTTAGAATGGAAACATCGTAAGGAAATCTGTATTCGCTGAAGAAGAAATTCTGAAGCGTATGTGAAGTCTACTAATCCGCATTGGGTACGCGTGAAGGAATTATGCCTATACACCCTCACTGAGGGTAGGCCTGTGCCCTGGAGTAGTTCTTATAATAGGCTGATGATGATGATAATGTCCAATAACCCAAGGTTAATTAAGTCAATATTATTATAAAGATGATAAAGCTATATTTTATGAGAGTTGGGTTTTGATGATAATATCGAAAGATTGTCAAGTAATGATTATGACTGTTGATGTGCTGCAGATTGCTGTTAACATTATGATTATTATAATTAACATTTATATTTCAATTTGACAGGGACCAGCAGGAGTAGTTTTAGATATTTATAAGAACGGAGTGGTGGCCAAGGACGGGCGGTTGCAGGTCGGTGATCAAATCACCGAGTGTAACGGCATCGCAATCACCAAGGAGATGGCACATGAAAGACTTTGTTTATCCCTTAAACAGCGAGCTCCTAAGGTAAAACTACTTACAGAACTTTATCAGATTAAGACGTATCCTCCACTAAACGACCTGGACCCTTTCAGAGCTTCTTTTTTCTTCTTCCATTCATCTCTCTTAGCCTCATTTCAGCACTCATTCCTTTCATATCATTCTTTACACAATCCATTCATCTTTTCTTTGGCTTTCTTTTTCTACCACAGTGATCCAAATTCATACTTAGCACTCGTTTCTTAATTTGACTCTCGTCTCTCTGCTTCACATGCCAATAGGACGATACGATTTTTCCGTCATAGGTGCTACTTTCGAACTTCCTCTATTATGATGATAAATTAAGTAAAACATTCATTTTTGCAGTTAAAAATGACAGTGCACCGTCCAGACCCGATACCTTACCAGGAGGTGGAAGTAGAATTGACGAGGAAGGCAGGACGAGCGCTCGGGATTACGTGCGTCTCACCCATACAAGGAACTGGCGTTTATTTGGGTGACTTGGTAAGTTACGATTTTATGTGTTTGCTGAGAGAAAGGGACGAAAAGAGGAAGAAAAATTATGTGCACACAAATTTGCAGCACTATACCTTGTACTTATTCGCTAAACCAGGTTACAAGCTTATAGAGGTGGCTTGAAAGTATATTATATAAGAGTCGCCAATTTGGCCAGTGTGTCTACATATAGGCTGTTTTGTTCTGGAGCATACGGAGTATCATTTAGTTTCCTAACACAAAAAATATATAAGTAGTATATTATTATAATTGTTTGTTTGAGGGCCTTAACTGTCATGTGCCTGTGCCACTGCGACCATTGCTGGTCTTTTGTGAACGCTCTTTTTATAGTTCCCTGCTGATCCCTGCTGCAGTCAAAAACTGCTGCAAATTTCCAACAGGTAGAGTTTTAAACCTCATCTGGTGCCATAACCTGTCTACCTAGATGGATACTTCCTTTGTACATGAGTTGGCTAATTTCATTTATTCTTCTCAACAGATTGCGGGCTCACCAGCCGACCTGGATGGTCGATTACAAAAAGGTGACTTCCTTGTAGCAGTCGACGGTAAGGACATGTCTGCAGCAGACTATATAACAGCAGCAACAACGTTAAAACTGTGCGGGACAAAAGCACAGATCAAAGTGAAACGGTTCAAGATTGTCCGATAGTTATTGATTTGTTTCATTGGGATAAAATAAATACCTGAGCAGGGACTCAAGATTTTGTAAAAATTGTTGTCTTGAATGTTGGAGGAGGTATGGAGGAACTGAGGTGGAAGGAATCTGAATCGAAAAGGGAAGATCTTCCGCCAGGTTATGTGCGATGCCTTGGCCGTGGTCCTACTAAGTCTCTGTGGTCTTGCTGGATTTTCGTGTCTTGCATGCAATTGTGAACCTTAGTGAAGCAGCTTACGAACGCGTGAAAGCGTGAATTTGGCGCCGATTCGCATATTTTTCGCGGGTTCGCGCGTTGTTAACCATTATTTGTCTGTTTTTGGCCCGCGTCAAAGAGCCTGCGAACGCGCGAAAGCTGCGTAGACACAACAGAGTGATAACGAATCGTGCGAGAATTTTGCGAAGAGAGAACGCCATCTATTCGCTAGCTGCTACAAAACCCATTAGGGAATTTCTTGGCGTCAAGGACGGCGATAATATTAATTATGGAGAAGATATGTTCAAACCGAAGTCATGGAGATGCGTAAGACATGGGACTCAGATCGGTTTTAAGCCAAGGTCAAATAGATGGGGTAAGGCATGATCGGTAGGGCTACTGTGCAATAACTTACCTACTATAATATCGTTTACAAGACCGATAACGTATTATGACTGTAGGAACTATGATTTTTAAGTAATGTTTCGTTTCTGTGATCACTGATGTCTGAAATTAATTAAGTAAAGTCCGCCACACACATACGGAATTGCAATCCGGAATTCTGATTCAGGTTTACGATTTCGTACGTATTTTCCCCCTCCACAATTGCGTTCGGAATTGCGCAGCTGTTAACAGCTCGCAAAAATCGCACTCCAGGATTGTGATTTTCTATAGGATCCTATAGAAAATCACAATCTTGGAGCGCGATTTTTGAAACTCAGCAGTTGAAAATGTCAAGATTATTATGGAGATATGCATCTTTCTACTGCTAATTTTACGTTTAAAAATCATACTCCAGGAGTGAGATTTTCGGAAGTCAAATCAGCAGTAGAAAGATGCGTATTTCCATACATTTTCAACTGCTGAGTTCAACGTATGAGATTCAAAAAATCGCACTCCTGATTCGGAATTCCGGATTGCAATTCCGTATGTGTGTGGCGGACATTCATCTCTTATAAGCAGAATCGCTAAGAACTGCCAAAAAATATAAGATTTAATACCGATTGAATCGGGTAGTTACACAATAAGACCTCAGTAATTAAGGACTAGCATGGAAAGGTCAGGTATCGGCCCTATACGTACTCCTAAGAGACGTAGTGTAGTGAAGACGAGATAGTTACTGGTGGAAGGCATATTTTTTCGTTACAAGAATTTTTTTTTCGAAATTGATTTTCAACAAGTTTTTATAAAATTGGGGTTCCAGTGTAAGTTGTAGTTTTCTAGTTGGCGGCATACGTTCATTTTTGCCTCCCTCTTTGTGATAGTAAATTTAAACTTATTTGTGTCATTAGGTTTACACCCCGTATAAGTTACACACTTATATTCTATGGCGCATTTTATGTAATTATAACTTGGTACAATGGAAAACTTGTTCATTCGCTAACATTTTGATTTATAGATGTATAACTTGTGATTTTTATAAATCATAAAACCTACTCTTTACAACATTGAGTTCTTATAATACTAATTTTATTATGAGAGAACCAACAATAAATTAACATCACACAATGGGAGGCATCGTTAGAGTGAATAGACAATAAATCACTTAATGCTATTTGCTGTCTCGCTTATAAAATAAATGAAATATATTAGACAGTTTATCCGCATCACTTTTTAAAAAATTACCAGTATTTTTGTGAAAACTGTAAAAATTTCTTTTTGGTCTTTTCGTCATAATTATGCATGAAACCAGGTTATAAAACAAATTTGTTACTATTGATGAACTATTTGATCCTGGCTTATGTTATTTCACTGGTTCGGTTGACCTTTCAAGGCGCTTCGTCTTTCCTCCATTGTTCGCAGTAATAAGCAGCAAGTGCTTTCTTAGCAGCGTAGTATAAGTTGTTTAGAAAAATGAAACCCAACTTAATAATTGGGTTTGAAGATTATTGGTATGGAAGGTGGCCTATGGTCAGCCGCCAACAAATAATATATTTAATTTAGGATCCCAATTCGCAGTCGCACCATGAAACATTTATAAATTGCTAAAAGCACATTTAGAAAATATAATAAAATAATAATAATAATATATATATATATATTTATTTACAAAATGTAATAAATAAACCAAGAGTTTCTGAGTTACTTCATGTCAACATTTGATTTAAGATGGAGTCTTGTAATTGCAACTATGGAGCAATTGCACTTATAAGAATCACGATTCAGTTCTTCTCTCAATAGACTTATATCTAGTCATCTAGAAGGCAGGTGTTGGTATAAAGAGAAGGACTGAATTGTGATTCTTATAAGTGCAATTGCTCCATAGTTGTAATTACAAGATAGTTGCAATTACAAGACTCCACCTTATCAGATTGTAGATCACCAAGATCAATTATTATCATTATAACCGGTGATATTAAGACAGAATTACATATATTTTTCTGATCACCTATTGTGGACTTGTATTATAAAAAAAAATAGTTCCAAACTGAAACATCACTTTTGTGAACATTCAAGATGTGTCGAAGGACCACAAATCTTCAATCCCCTTACTGTTATTAACAAAGGAACATTTTATATTAAAAGGATAACATATTTTGGTTTTCACACATAAGTCTGCTTTCAATTGCTAGTCACTTCCTGAGATATGGGTGCGGATTCTCATAGACCGCCATGACGCTATCCATGTCATATTGTCTGACCCATAGCCTATGTTCAGAGAAATCTTCATACTTACATACTGGGGTGGCTCAGGGACCCGAAGTGGCTGTTGGCCTCCAACAACAAAACACGCTTATCATCTCTTTTTTGTGCCATCTCAGTCCAGTTGAACACCTCCAGCTGCTGGAAATCCTTGGAGAGATATCTTCATAGATTCCTCCAAATCGAAGCACTCCCTTCCTCGTTCCACGTCCCACTTCCCTTGCCTGCCTTCAGGCACAGTATTAATATAAGCCTTACAGTATGGCAACGCCACCGCGCTCGTGTACTTACGCTATTATGCGCAGATATGCAAGGCAATCCCGACACCTTTATACAGATCTCTAGATGCGAACCCCGCCGCCCGCTTCCCCGCAAGGCCCCCTCCGTTGCTCTGCGCAAGTTCATCTCTTGCTGTACTGTAAGGACTATATAGTTATGCTGTGCTTCAGGTTTTAGGACGTCACGCCTCGCAACAATATAAACGTGGCTTATATATAAAAAGTTTGTAAAAATTTGTTATTGTAAATAGTTCTAATGAGATTCAGTATTGATAATGTTATTAGATCTGAATTTGTTTTAGTGAATTGATTAATTAGGTTCTATTTTAATGTTATACGTTCATGAATTCATGACCAAATGCCGTATGTGGGTGGTTAAAAACTTTGCTACAAGTAACAGTTTCAAGGGTACAGTTGAAGCAATGTTCAGTTTTAGCCCTTAAGGCGGTTGCAGAGGGGTCCATTTTATACAAAACGTTGACGCACAATACGCGTAGACGGTAGTAATATATATAACTTTGTGTATATGGAAAAATTGTTTGGAATATCTAGATGCCGCGTAACGAATAACATTTGCAATTAATAAAATAATTACGAAGATATAAAGCTTTTTTTCATACAAAATTTTAAAAGCTTTATATCTTCGTAATTATATTATAAATTGCAAATGTTATTCGTTACGCGGCATCTAGATTTTCTAAACTATATTTCCACATATAAAATATTACTTTTATTAATTCCGTCGACGCGTATTGTGCGTCAAACGTTTGTATGGACTGAAACCACCTTAAGGATGGCTTGCACCTATAATTATTTAGGATTAAACATGATGTTATCTCTGTCATTAGTACGAGCAGTGTGAGAGGCAGAGCGACCACCTACGTTTAGTCTAAATACTTTCTTGATGCAAGTCAGACTTAGAGTTTGTTTTTCTAATTCATAAATTATTTTATAGAATTTGGGCCGGAATAACCCTTTTGTTGTAGCTTGTTCTTAACTGCATTGTTTTAAAATTAGTAATATAATTTACTTACTGGTATGCAAGAAATGCTTTTGCAATATATGTATAGGAAACTGTTTTAGAGATTTACCAAGTTTATCGGGAACCTTAATTTTTTTTTTAAATACATTGCCCACGTCACGAATTGTATTCGTTTCAAATCGTTGCGCATCTAACGAATGTGTATAATCAAAGAACAAATACAAAGAGTATGATAGATAAAATTATACACAAAACAGGAGGAATATACTTCCCAATGATATGGAAATTATACTTTTCTGCAGTGGGATTTCTTATAAAATTCAAATTTAACAGTTTTGTATGCGAAACGGGATTGGGCATTGTCTTTTCATTATTTGAACTTTTTTTTGTTTTTGGTGAGACCATTATTACAAGAATAGTTACCTAATAAACTAAGAATAGTACACTATTATTAACTATTCTTTTGTCATGTAAAATTCTTAGCATTTTAGTAAAAATCAAAATGTATTAGTATGTCAAGTTAATTTCACGTTTTTAGTACAATTTTAGTTTAAATAATTTAAATAAAAAGTAATCTAGTCCTTGTATAAATCGATGTCTGTTCTTAAAATGCCTTTAAATAAAATAAATAAATATAAATAAATGATAAATAATCTTCATATTCCAATTGTTATAATCCCCATAGGAAGCTAGAATGATTAACAAATAGGGTAAACACAACACTAATTTCCCTGAGTACCATTTTCAAAGCCCTTTCATTATTAGAGCTAAGGATTCCATAATTCTTGCTTATCCTGTCTTAAGAATTATAATGAATATTATAAAGACTTAATAAAAGCTAACATGTGATTGCTTCACGAAAAAAAAATTAGACATGCATTTAAAAATAAAAGCGAATGAATTGCGTAGCATAATTCTAAACGTTGTAAAGTGTAAAAAGTCTGTTTTTCTTTACTAATAACTTATAGCATTAATGGAAAATGTAAAATAGAGATAATATTATACCTAAGTCTTTAGGTGATCGATCATTTTAAGAAAACAATTTACCTCTAGTCCTAGCCAAATTCTTCGTAAATATAAACCTAAACTACGAAAATAAAGCGTAATTTGTTTTAATTAAAATAACAGAAACTGTCAATAATAATTACAGTATGGACAACATGATCAGGTGAGGATTCTCGGATGCACAAAATGTGACTTGCATGTGTGGAGCTCCACAAACGATGGCCCATCTCACATCGTGTCCTGCGTGCCCTAACACCTGCACGCAGGAAGTGCTCATGACCGCTAGCGACGGTGCAGTATCGGTTGCCTAATTCTGGCAAGGTACATATTTAGCGACTTTGTTCAGAATTTGAAGTCGACACGGCAAGCAAGCAAGCAATAATTTGTCGCTGGAACAAGCAATCATTTTATCTAAACGAAAATTAATGTTTGCACACAAGATACAAGACAAATATATTTTATATCATAGTTTCAAAGTCAGTTATGATGAGACTTAGCAGATTAATATACCTATTATTTTTTTATTGCCTCTTATGGCATAATATTATGAGTATTCATGAGTCAGGTACTAGAATTTTGTTACATTTTTATTTTCGTACGCAAGTTCTTCCCATTATTCAAGTTTATGAACCACAATTGTACGCAAAATTATTATGTAAGTATTAGTCTAGTAATTCCTAATTATATTAATAGGTAACCTAATGTGATAGTCCTGTACTAGTGTTAAGCCAATTCTAACTCCGTAGATATAATTTAAATGTTCATTTCTGTATTTCATATACAGGTGAAATTGATATCATAAGCATCCTTTTAAACTAAGTCTATCCATCAAACTGAACAAATTTTACTATGAGAGCAAACCAATCGGAGCAAAAAAAATCAGCTGTTCCATACTAAACTGCACCCGCCGCCGCTGCCTACTCGACTCAAATGTATGCAACAGGTGATTTGTTTTTTGCTCCGATTTGTTTGCTCCCGTAGTAAAAGTTGTTCAGTTTGATGGGTAGACTCTTAGTTTAAAAGTATGCTAATGATATCAATTTCATCCTGTAGATAAATATTTATTTGTCTTTTGGTGGTAATTAGTTAGTTAAACAATATTTAGCTACTTCTACCCTATTTCCTATAGATTAAGATTTGAAGCCTTGTTAATAATAGTGTTTAAGTTAAATATAAATAGAAAATAAAGCAAAATGAATAAATAAGAACAAAATAACAGTATGATGATAGAATTTCAAATTTTCTAGAACATTTTAACGTATTTAGTGACATTTAAAAATTAAAATATTTCTTATGAAATTGTTGGATTTTAAAAAGAATATACCTAATAAATGTACACTGTGGAAAAATGTATGAAATAGTGAATTCTGTATTAAATTGTGCGCTTTTTTCATTTTGTCTTTTCTTTCCTGTCTAGCGGTCACAAACTGGACAGTTACCCTCCGATTATTCAACATTGTTTTATGAATTAAAAGTGATCATTTCTTTGGACAAAATAATACTATTGACGTTTTTTGATTACATTTTACACAAATAAAAAATATAATACTTATATCAGCATTTATTTATTCATTAAAGAAAATATATAACTATTTGTTCAAATTGTAATTATGTACATTAGTTAGTTGTTATTACAACTTATTTATTTACATTTAAATATCTCTTAAATTAAAATGAACAGTGGTTCAGTTTTGTTAAGATTAATAGTGATAATAATGTGACTAGATAATTAACGGTAACTATTCAATTTAGATGTTTTAAGTTATTAGGCACCAGATGACCGTGGTGAACTTCGTACCGCCTTAAGGCTGAACCTCATCTCGCAGCACCGCATCGCCTTTTTCCGTCGCTTTTCCGTCGCTCCATCCCGTTCTTTGTCACTCAGGAACGTCATTTGCTAAAGCAAATATATGATGGAAGGCGACCGCGGCGGTCCGTGTTCCGTCTATTTGTTTTGTCCTGAGTGACAGAAAAGGTTGGAGCGACGGAAAAATGCGATGCGGTGCTGCCAGTTAGAATCTTCCCGACACACACTTGGCCGTTTTTTTAGCTTATTCAATACAAAAAAAACAAACAAAAAATCTCATCTTTCCTCTATATAATAATTGACTTAAATAAAAAAATTAAATGTTTATTATTTGATCTGAAACGACACTTATTTGATACAAATCGATGTTTATGACTCTTATGAAGCTTATTTATAACAAAAATGTTTCCTTTAATAAAATTGATAGACTATTCACAAATTGTAAACTATTTTCCTCAAGTTATTTACAATATACAATTTAATAAACAAAACAATTTCCTCAAGTTTGTTAAAATTTTTGATGTGAACTCTTAGTGACGCCATAAAATAGGAGAATAGAAATACTTTATTAGCATAAACAAAGCTAAAAGTTCTTCCGTATCAAATAATCGGGTAAGTATAATGGTATAAACGATTTTTATCAACACATTCAACATAATTATAGCTACGTAGTTTTGAGCAATAAATACTGATAAGTTTCTTATATAAAACTAATAATTCTTAATTCCTTTTTCTTTTAAATTAAAAATAATTGGAAGTTGCTCTTTAAAAACCTATTATAATATTTACAAAGTTAAGAGAAATATGTCAAATAGAAGTACCTACAAACAGTCAAACACCAATTAAAGAAAACTAATAAGTCAAGAAAAGAAATGATGATTGATGAACTAGCTTTGATACAGAATCTATTAACTATGATTTGCTCGGTAAGTGTAAAATTTTAAGACTCTATTTATACTGCACAAAATCGTGAAAGAACATTTTGTAACATTAAATCCAGACTTTTATAAATTAAACCAACATTACAGCAACATTTAGAAAGGATATAAGAAATTAACAAGTTAGGCAGTTGCTGATTCAATGCAGTTATGTTATACAAAATATAAAATATAAAAACATTGTGTGCGAGTAGTTATCGGCATATAAATTAACATTTCATTAAACGATAAACAACTTTAAAGGCATCTTTAATGAAAAAAATATAACGTCCTAAAGATTGATACAGAAAGAAAGTAGGAAGATAATGTAGATTGTAAAAGTAAAATATATGTTAAGGCATTCTCATTGTGTCATCCACGTAAAACCATTTAGCATTCAATATCATTATTTATTTTATTATGTTATATTATTTATCTATACCATTTTACGCCATTAGAATTACTTCTATAACCTTTGATCTGAACTTTTCATTATAACCAAAGGCTTCAACCGACCCCTTAACTTAACCAATCTCTTGCTTACTTTACCCGTTGAAGAAGGGTTCCTTAAATCAGGCATAGACTTACTTTCGTGCACAGGAATCGGTTCTGTCTTTGTCAATGTCCCATAATACCTTGGCATACTGTAATCTTCCTGCAATAATTGAGCTTCTTTCTGCTGTATGGATTGAAGGCTGGTTTCACCTTTATAACCGGGCAAAGCAGGACTATCAGCAAAGAATCTTGGTAAATTATTACTCTTAATTATAGGTGTATCAGGGAGGCTACTTAATCTTAATTCGCTTTCGGTTCCTGATAAAACACCGATCATAGATTTACTCTTAGTCAACGGTGGTTTTTCTGGTATCAAATGTTCTGGAATATTCAGGAATGATGCGCTTCTGTATGGTACCCTGGCAAGGACTTTATTAATTTTGTTGGGATCGATGTTTTTGAGACTTTCAACTCTATTTAGCTGGGGTTTAGATAGCTTATTGTTACTGTCAACTCTTTCTAAAGTTCTTGCGCTGTTGCTTCTTGGTAAATCACCCTTTTGTCTTAATATTCCTTTGACGCTTTCCACTCTAGGTAGTGTAAGATTTGATGGTAAGGACAACACTGATATGGGATCATATTTGTATATGGGGTTCTGAGTCGTTATTTTCGTTTCATCTTTGATAGTAACTGTAGTAGGCTTTATAACATCTTGTTTTTTAGTAGCTACGTTCATAACTAGTCCTTCTTCAGTATCTTGACTCTTAATACTTTCTTCTTCTTCATCTATTTTGAACATGTCATGACTTGCTAATAATTCGTCTTTGAACATAATTTCGAAGTCTGTTACAGGTGAATTAATTTCGTCTTCGAAATATACTTTTGTTCTGTTTGGTTTGACATCGGATAAGTAATCGGGTTCGGATTTAGTTTCTAATTCGTCGAGTGAATCTTGGCTGCTTGATTTGAGTTCGTGTTCATCTCTGAATATCAGAGATTTTGAGAAGACCTGAAATGAGAAAAATAAACGTTTATCAGTTTGATTGTGCGAGCTGTCAATCATATTTTATGAAAAATTGTGCCTGTCTGTTTGTTTATTCACTACAAGGGGTGTCCCAAAAAACTGGTTAAATTAAACTATCTACAGCTACGAATTTTGATTAAAAATGATTGCTTTATGTGAGATTTAAGATAATACCAGTCTATTAAGAGATATTGTCTAATACCAAGTTAGCAGGAAACATTTTCATATAGGTACTTTGAAAATTATTGTTACATCACTTAATATAATCAGATCTTGCACGATTTCCGTAAGACCTTGGATAAAGTTCAGTGGCTGAGTCTTAGCCTTCATATTTTATCAAGTCATGGTTCTTACACAATTGATCTTGCACGATACGCCTGGGTAAACTGACATTTTACAAGGAGCTGCTTGCAGATGTCATTGCCAATATTGACGTTTTTATTGCTTCTGTTTTTTAAATAATTTAAAATGATTTAAAAAATTGCCAAGGTAATTATTATGAGTATTTATTAGTGAGTGATTGTGTATGTATCCCAAATCTTTCACCCTCTAGAAGGTAACACTCATAAAGCCAAGTCGTGTTTGGTTGAACATTATTGTTGAACACTAGCTTTAAGATAAATGTATACTAACACTATATGGACATCTTGTCTGAAATAAGTTATTTGAATTTGAATTTGAATTATCTGATACTGACTATAATAATTATGATCCAAGTAATGACGAGATAATGGCAAGAGGATAATGATGATACAAAATGTTCAACAAGCTGTTAATTAATGATTGTTAAACCTTAAGGCCCACTTGCGTTAACCTAGGCTAGCAATTAACTCCATGTAAAATAGTTTTCTCATAGATTTTTACAAAAAAATATGGAAATTGGGCTACGAACAAGAGTGCGATTTTTGAAACTCATTTATTGAACTCAGCAGTTAAAAATGTCAATATTATTATGGAGATATGCATCTTTCTACTGCTGATTTGACATTAAAAAAATCATACTCCAGGAGTGCGATTTTTGAAAGTCAATTCAGCATTAGAAAGATGCGTATCTCCATACATTTTCAACTGCTGAGTTCAACGTATGAGATTCAAAAATCGCACTCCAGATGCGGAAAATTGGTAAAGATGCCAACCGTTTGTCATAGACGCCGGTAGGATTAGGCTGGACGTATATGGTTATTGGTTACTAAATATAGTTAGTGCTAATAATCAAAAATTTATATCAAATTAGCCATATATAAGTTAAGTTCATCATAGATCATCGGTTGCGAAGAGGTATGGACACACAATTATGGGGGCCCGGGTTCGAATCCGCACGGACAACATGCCATGTACCAATGAGTTTTTCTAACTTATGTACGTAATACCGACTGCTCTCAAACGGTGAAGGAAAACATCGTGAGGAAACCTGCATACACTGAAGAAGAAATATAGGCTGATGATGATGATGATGAAGTTATGTTCAAGTCGCGTGGATTTGAATCTGCATCCACTCTCTCAGAATGCTAACTTTTCTTGTATTTTTTGCACCCCCCCCGTGCCCATGCCGTTTCTTGACCTTTCCCACCGTAGCTGCCATACCCATTCAGGCATCATAAATATAACTGAAATAGCCTACCTCATAAAGCTTATCAGCATGAAGCGGCAGTTCGTTGATCTCTCTTCCTAGCACATCGCGGGGTGGTAAGTGGTTGTTGTTGATCGGCTGCTGGGTGACCACGCTGTCGAGACTAGCCCCCATGTTGGAGTACCCATTGTGATAGATGTCGTCTTCTAACCTGGAATAGCAATGAAGAGAAGATTAGTGGACCTGTGAAATCTATGTGTATATTGTGGTACCCCGATGATAGAATACAGGGTGTAACAAAACACCCTAGTAATACTTAAGGGGGTTTTTCAGACCACCAAGAAATGAAAATTACCATAAGTTCGGAGGTACGCGTAAAATATGAGCGAGCTTGGGGCGAACACAAGACCAGCGATGGTCGCAGTGTTACATAACAACCCTTGCTTGCAATAGCCCAACCACAAATAATAATATTTAGATAAAAGTGTCTCAAAGGGGCCTCTACGTGTTGGACCTGTGTGACGCAAGCCTTCCAAAGATCCGGGCTACGGCCCGTGAAATACCTTACAAAGATACATAATAATAATACTAGGTAGGTATATTTTATTTTCCACGTTTATCTAGATAGGTGTCAACCGTGTGAAAATCAGTTTTCCCACAAAACAATTTATATTTTTCTTCTAACGTCATCTAGAAATAGAAGACGCCACTTGCCCAGGGTTATATTAATTATTATAAAGAAACACTTGACTAGAACAAATTGTCACTTCGTCATCATAAAGTAAAATTTATGAAGATAATTCGTCACTCTCCACGACCGCTGACAACCATTATTACGTTATTAACGTACTATTGTGTTTGTTATTAGTTGAACGATGGTCATTTGTTTTAAGTGTTTTCTTTCGGTCCAGGAGTGCGATTTCTGAATCTCATTCGCTGAGCTCAGCAATAAAATGTCAAAATAACTATGGAGATATGCATCTTTCTAGTGTCGCTTTCACTTTCAAAAATCATACTTCAGGAGTGCGAATTTTGAAAGTCAAACCAGCAGTAGAAAGATGCGTATCTCCATTAATTTTCAACTACTGAGTTCAACGTATGAGATTCAAAAATCGCACTCCTGGGGTGCTGCTACCTATATTTAAGTAGCACATGCAACTTCCTTCGTTCCAGGAGTGCGATTTTTGAATCTCATTCGCTGAGCTCAGCAGTTGAAAATGTCAAAATAATTATAGAGAAATGCATCTTTCTGCTGCTGATTTGACTTTAAAAAATCATACTGACTTATACTTATTGAAAGTCAAATCAGCAGTGAGATGCCTATCTCCATAGTAATTTTGACATTTTCAACTGCTGAGCTCAGCGAATGAGATTCAAAAATCGCACTCCAGGGGTGATACTACCTATATTTTAGTAGCACGTGCAACTTCCTTTGTTCTAGCTCTTTTTTATACTGTAGTTCCGGTGAGCGCTGCGCGCTTACCGTTCCCGCTACACCACCCACCCCACGCTACCATCTACATGACATTGAAATGAGTAGACTTAGGGATGGTTCAGACCATCAAACTGACCAACTTTTATTATGGAAGCAATCAATCAATTATACTTTATTTTATACCAAAAAAACATAGTGGTTCACGCCGGACTGCCAAACCAGGGTCCTGGGTTCGAAGCCCGGTTCGGTAATTGATGTTATATGTTTGTGCCGTTGTTGTATGGTTCCCATAACAAAAAAGCCTATGGCTTACTTGGGATCAATACAATGTATGTGCCTGTTAGCGTTATAAATTTTATTTTATTTTTTATAGTATACAGAGCGCAAACAAACAGGAAATACAAAAGGTACAAAACAGGAAGCTAACATGAAATCACAAAAAAAAACTCATAGCTATTCCGTACTGAACTGTAATGCCTACTCGACTCAAATGTATGCAACAGCTGATTATTTCTTCAGAGAGTTTCTGGTTTGCTTCAGGATAGAAAAAGTTGTTTATTTTGATGTTGTTGTCCATAGATTAATATGTATATTGGATATAGATAGGTAACTCGCCTTGAATTTTAGGACGTCCTGATTGCGTTGCCGCTTATTAGCACTAGGGGGCGCCACATTATGAAATAAATTGAAAAAGACGATCGGCCGACACGAGGATCGAACCTTAGCTACCCGAATCGTAAGCCGGTTGTCTGCGACCGCTAGACCAACAAGACAGTGATTGATATGGGCGAAATCTCTCACTACTACAGCGCAGCGCGTGAGGTGTAGTGCGCTGTTACTCCGATATGAACCCTAGTTCAACACATAGTGCTTCGAAACATAACCGATAGATGGCGGAAGCTGTCTATGGAATATAAGCTTTCCACTTAGTTTGTACTAAGATAACATAGCATGTTGTTGTCTGAACCACCCCTAAAATATTTTCAACTCATTCAATTTCACCCTCTAGAGTACCGAGCAGAGCTGTAGCCACAAGGTATAATTGTGGTAACCACGGATTCTTCCGGAGCACATAGCAAGTGCGTTCTATACCCGCGCTGTTTATTTCAGCAGATATGCGTTGATAGTAACAGGGACATTGGTTTTTGCGACAATGTTCCGATAGCGAATTGTGAAACGGTTGATTATCGACAATTCGAGATAATGATGATGATGTTTTTATTATCTCGATAATCGGATTTGATGATCACTATCACTACTCTAAGATTTTATTTAGGGAACATATAAACGGTAAACAGTTTCAACAGAATTTATAATAAGTAAGAAATAATAAATTAATTGTTGGCAACATAGAGATATGGAGAGATGCCAACCAATGCGCAGAGTACGAAACCTAGTGTCGCATCACCACCAGTACCACACGATAGAAAGTATTTTGTTAGGTTAAATGTGCTCATTATTCATTGCGGTATCAGAACTCAACGTTCGAATAATCTTTAGTACTACGCAAGCATTGTAAAGTATTTACACATAATATCTCGACTGGCTTTCAGCCTCATAATATATTGAATCATTACTGTCGCGAGCAATGTGTTCCGTTTTTGCGCATATTGCTACTACACTGGCCCCGCCCCCTTTTCACATCTCCATTTAGTTTTTGTGATCTGTGGTTGGCAATATATCTACCTCAAGGCCTCATAAAAAGGCTGAAAGTCACCCAAAGGGCAATGGAGAGGGCTATGCTCGGAGTTTCTCTGCGAGATCGAATCAGAAATGAAGAGATCCGCAGAAGAACCAGAGTAACTGACATAGCCAAAAGAATTGGTAAACTGAAGTGGCAGTGGGCTGGGCACATTGCTCGCAGAACCGATGGCCGATGGGGTCGAAAAGTTCTCGAGTGGCGACCGCGTACCGGAAAGCGCAACGTGGGTAGGCCCCCCACACGGTGGACCGACGACCTGATGAAGGCGGCGGGAACCCGTTGGATGAGGGACCGGTCGTTATGGCTATCCTTGGGGGAGGCCTATGTCCAGCAGTGGACGTCCATCGGCTGAGATGATGATGGTGATGAATATATCTACCTATTTCGTGATATTATACGATATTATGAAATGCGGAAAAATCTCGACTCGACTATTGGGTTTGTTTGAGAAAATAGGCTAATTTAATAATAATGTTCAAAAGCAATAAATGCTGTAGACAGTTATAAATTCTGTAGAAATCGTTTCCGGGTTTCCTGTTTTTTTGTTAAGAGGCTACCGAGCTAAGAGGCTATCGTATTTTTTGTATTTCTACACAAATTACAAAAAAACAACATTTCAAAAAACAAGAACATTAACACGTTCCGGGACAGTGACCGGCTATAGCAGTGATAACAATAAAAGTTCTATTGTGTCTCGTTCACCGCCGCGGAACGTGTTAAGGTGGTTTCAGTCCATACAAAAGTTTGACGCATAATACGCGCAGACGGAATTAATAAAAGTAATATTTTATACATTGAAAAATTGTTTAGAAAATCTAGTAGCCGTTACAAATAACATTTGCAATTTATAATATAATTACGAATATAAAAAGCTTTTAAAATTTTAACACACAAACAAACAGACAGACAAAAAATCCAAAAATTGGTGAAATGGAATCAGGGACACCTAAAAACCATATCGTAACTTTTTTTGTTAATATCTTCAATGTACAGACAAACTTCCTGTTACAGTTTTATAATAGTCTAGATTTTCTAAACTATATTTCCATATATATTAAGTTACTTATATTAATACCGTCTCTACGCTTATTGTGCGTCAAAGTTTTGTATAATATCGACCAATCTGCAACCACCTTAACACGTTCCGGGACAGTGACCGCCTTTAGCCGTGATAACAATAAAAGTTCTATTGTGTCTCGTTCACTGTCCCGGAACGTGTTAAGAGGCTACCGAGCCTCCAGTATAGCCCTCAATCGTATTTTTTTGTTTTTCTACACAAATTAAACAACATTTCCAAAAACAAGAACATTTATCAGGACTTTACGGATTAATGTGTAATTATACTTGTAGTTTTGCAGGTTGGCTATCATTAGGGCTATTGGGACCCTGGAGACTGCAGCCCTGAACAGTGAGGTGGTGTTCATATCGAACCATTCACTAAAATAGACAACCTCTGATTGGAGATTGCACCACATGAAGAAGAAGATGCTTGCTAAGCAAGATGTTCTTACATTATGTAGATGCGTTTCCCGCGCTTCAAAATGGCAACAAAAAAGCAAGGTAATTGCCCGGCTTTCTTATAATCACGCGCCGCCGGCGCCGTCTAGTATATATTATAAGAGATAAGTGTATTTTTTGCAACCATCAGCAGCAAGGCTGATTCAGTGTTTATGAGGTGTAGAGCATCCCTGTGATGGGGATGGACTAGGTCGGCCTGCATAACTTCAGTCGGTTTAGGAGTTACAGACGTTTAAAGGTTAGTAAAAATCAACAATCGGCTGCAAGGCAGATCAAATAATGTTATTGTAGTATGCACTGTAGCTATGTGAGCAGTACAAAAACTGACATGAACTATCAGTCGGTTAAGGAGATACAGCTGTTCAAAGGTCGGACCTTTGAACGGCTGTAACACCTAAACCGACTGATGAACTATGTCAGTTTTTGTACTGTTCGCATAGCTACAGTGCACACTACAATAATATCATACGATCAGCCTTGCAGCTGACCGTTAATTTTTTAGTGACCTTTAAACATCAGTAACTTCTCAACCGACTGGAGTTATGCAGGCAGACCTATTCCATCCCTATCACAGAGATACTCTACACCCCATAAACACTGAATCAACCTTGCTGCAAAAAGTACACTTATCTCTTAGTCTAGTACGGGCTACATGTCACTATACCGATTCATTTTGAAGTGCAGTGATGTTAGCGTATAACGCGTCTATTTGAAAAACGTCATTGGATGCTTGTAGTTTGATTGTTAAATGTTGTTTAATTGCTAAGAAATTAAAATAATGCGATTGAGGGAAGCACTGGAGACTCTGTGCCTCCTTAATCCTTATAATTATATACAAACAATAATTGGCAATATCGACGGTCGTTTGTTCATGGCCTATACAAGTAACCTTTGTTTTTGCAAGTCCGTTCAGATAGCGTATCGTTAAGTACCATCATTGTCTCCGTAATCAATAGATCACGCGATCGTGATGCTGTGCCTCTTTATACAATTTGTGGTCTGTCACGCGTCACAGTATACTTATTTAGTTAGAATTACTCTAGTGAATTATACTGCCTTACCTACACGATACCTCAACTAGGCATGGCTCACTTCACTCTGCACTGCTGATATACAGGGTGACTCTGATAGGTGACTAAGAAGAATATCAAAATTTGACTTTCGTAAAAGTGGCTTAGTTTTCGAGATATTGACAGTTTTAACACAGATACTGCATAGAACATTTGTAGCCGTGGCACTCAAGATAGTGACTAAGGTAAAGAGTTTTACAAATTTTATAAAACTGTCCTAATCTCGAAAACTAAGAACATTTTCCTAAAGAAAAATGTTAACAGATTGATTGATTGACTGTCAGATTTTGTTTATTTTTTTTTTATTTTATTATATTCTGGTTAGGCATGAACTAACCTATAGCATCCACCGGGTTGACGTCGGTTTACAGGACACCCTGTATACAAATTATAAAAAAAGATGTTTCTTAAATCAGTTTAAGGGGCCATAGGTTCAGACGAATATTTTCTATCAGAAACGCGATTGCTCAGCCCGCCGAAAAGTGCGTGCGTGTGCCGTATTTTCGAATTAACTAAAGTACTTTTTATAAATTTTTTTATGATTTTATGAGATAAACTAATGGTGAATATGCGATATAAATACCAAAAATCAGAAAAATGTTTAAAAATTCAAGAAAATACGTCATCTTTGTGACGATATTCTATCGAGTGAAGTTATTCCAATCGTGTATTCAATTGATGATTTAACTAGATAAACTATCCAAGAATACTGAGGTATGACTTTGGTTTCGATAAATTGTATAAATCTAGTCGAAAAATGAAAAGTAAAAGATGCCTCCAAGGTGTTTCGTCCTACCATAGGGCCTTAAATGGTATATTTTATTGGAGCAATGCAGAATGATATATTTATATAAGTGGATGTATTTCGTATAGGTGGATTCTAATAAATATTGTATCAAAGTTATCACTAAAATATAATAAATTAATAATAATTTAGTTCTAATAATTGCTTTAATGGCCGATGATTGGCCGTGTGGCTAAGAATAGCACCACCCCATTTCCTCCCGTGGGTGTCGTAAAAGGCGACTAAGGGATCTACTGAAGGATGGGCAGCAGCATCCTCTGAGTACACACATTCAATCCAACTGCGATCGCCAACCCGCCTGCCAAGCGTGGCGATTATGGCTAATCCCCCCATTTTGGGGGAGGCCTATGTCCAGCAGTGGACGTCTATCGGCTGATATGATGATGATGAATTGCTTTAAAACCTTGACGTGCAAGAATGTTCTGTTACAATAACAAATATTTACGCGACAAGCTTATTAAAAATCAAACTGACAAGTCATTTTCGGGTAATTCAAATCGGGCATCGATTTAAATGCCAAAGAGTTCCGAATCAAGGGAATAATAAAAAGAAAATCTCAATACTTACTTATAAGCTGCTATTTTCTTGTCGAAACAGAATTTTTCTTCGCAGCATTTCCAGTACATTGTCTCCAGACAACTGAAAATTAATTATTACATCTTAAAACACAGTATTATGTACCTATTTTGAGCCGGTCGAAACAAAACTCTTTTATACGGGGTCTTTCGTAATATTACGCTGACAGCTTTTTAAGGGAAAAATCAGACCATCAAACTATAACAACTACGGTACCTGTCCGGCCGGTAACATCGAAATCACAAAAAAATATCTTAAAAAACCGCCAGTATTTTTAAAAAAGCAATGACCCGTAAGAGTTAGTCAGTGTCAGTATAAATATAACATTAATATTAATATTTACGGGCACTGCTATTAACATATGTTAATAGCAGTGCCCGTAAATATTTAAATTGTGTAATAATTATCCGAATCTTTCCTCTATTCAAGGAAAATGAAACTCAATAACTTCCCCATTTAAGTGATAATTCTTAATTTTAGAAACAGTTTCCCCATTTTTGTGTGCAAAATGAATATGTTCTTTTTTCTTTATGTAAATGATCTTTGACTATTTATTATAAGGACTAGCCTTGCAGTAGCATATCCTCTCTGCCACGGTATAAGATCAATTAATCATATGCATTTACATTCCATTTTATACCTTATCACTAATCGAGACAGCCTATAATAGCGAAACAATAATTTCGAACTTAGAACGTTTGGGGTTCACACTAGACTTCTTTTCATGATTTTTAACGTTCAAAATTAGAATCTAAAGTAATGGGAATAAAATCCAAAGTTGTGGATTTCTTGTTACCTCGCCCCCCGCAAAAAGTGGCAGAAATGTTTGTTAGTAGAATAACACGCGTAACTAGTCCCTATATAAGTAGTCAAAGTTACTGATACATGATGAATGATATCTAGTTAGTAAGTTAAATATTAACGTACCTAATCTTTTTAAATTCATATTTTTATTAAGTAACCAGGAACAATTTGTAAATTATATACTTAAGAGTTAACCTGCGACTTTGTCCGCACAAATTATATACCAGATTTTAAGTCAGATCATTAGCTATCAAACAACAAAAGTTTCATCATAATCGGTTCAGTAGTTTTTGCGTGATACTCGTTCAAACAAACAAACACCCAAACAAACACACAAACAGACAGACAAAAAATCCAAAATTGTGTGATATGGCATCAGGAACACCTAAAAACCATATCGTAACTTTTTTTTTGTTAATATCTTCAATGTACAGACAAACTTTCTGCTACAGTTTTATAATAGTTTAGATTTAGATTTAATATTGACCATTGTAAAGCACTGACATTGTAATTATTGTGAAGTAGTTTTCTTATTTGTATTATTTTGTTTGTTTGTTTGTTTGTCTGTGATGTAAGTTTTGATATATCTGATGAATCTAATTATTATTATTGCTAAGTACTTGTAATGATTGTAAATTTTTTATGTTTTTGTCTTAATATTCTATGCAGCTATTGTTGTCTCTGAATAAATGAATTGAATTGAATATTTCTTTCGTCTCTGTATATTGTTGTCTTTATACGGCGTCGTCGGTAGCGTGTTACGAAGAAGTATGGAAAATTCAATTCTTGAGGTCCGTTTCAAATATTATTGATTTTATACATGTTACCAGCCATGTTGTGCTATTTTGAATCAAACAACAACGCAATTCCCCGGTTTGGAAGAGTGCGGGTCCCGCCCAAGACAAATTTTTCAATCTTTAATTTGACTTCAGGAGTGCGATTTTTGAATCTCATACCTTGAACTCGGCAGTTGAAAATGTATGGAGATACGCATCTTTCTACTGCTGATTTGACTTTCAAAAATCGCATTCCTGAAGTATGATATTTGAAAGTCAAATCAGCAGTAGAAAGATGCATATCTTTACAGTTATTTTGACATTTTCAACTGCAGAGCTCAGCGAATGAGATTCAAAAATCGCATTCCAGGTCCGGGTCCGGATTGGACCGCATGGATGACATGACAATGAGTTTTTCTAACTTTCGAGTATGTACGTAATACGACTGATCTCAAACGGTGAAAAAAAACATCTTTAGGAAACCAGCATTAGCTGAAGAAGAAATTCCGATGCGTATATGAAGTCTACCAATCCGCGTTGGGTACGCGTGGTGGACTAACATCCATACACCCTCCTTGAATATACCTTTATCAGTCTATACTGGACGTTTATCGACTGATGAGAATAATTATGAATTCAAAACGAATTGGACTGGTACTTATATAAGGTCTAACAAAATTAGCTAAAGCTATTTTAAGGGGATGATCAGACCATCAAACTGAACAACTTTCTCTATGGGACCAATATCGATATCGCGAAAAAAAATCAGTTGTCCCATACATTTGAATCGAGTTATGCTTTCAGTATTGTATGGGACAGCTGATTTTTTTTCGCGATTTCGATATTGCTCCCATAAAGAAAGTTGTTCATTTTGATGGTCTGATCATCCCTTTAAAACAGTTTCAGCTAATTTTGTTAGACATTGTATATGTTCTACTCGGATAACTATTATTTTCATTCGTATATTATCACCTACTTACCTATTTTCGCGATAATTTCCTTATATCCGACCTGTATCAAATCACTTAGTAAACATTAATACGCCGATTATTATGGAACTACACCATGAACAAATTACAAAAAAGAAATTCAGCCATAAAAGTCATTTACATAATTTTAGTATCACCGATTATATTTGCCACCCTTCTGGTCTGAAAGTTTGAACTTCTGAAGCACCCCTTAACAGGTTTTTTTCTACTAGTGCAAACCTATAATAGGCTTTTTGTAAGCAGTTGTTGGTCTTCGAAGGAAAGTTATTAAAATAAATGTAACGTATATACAGGATGAAATTGATATCATTAGCATCCTTTTTAACTAGAGTCTGCCCATCAAACTGAACAATTTTTACTATGGGAGCAAACCGATCGGATCAAAAAAGAAATCAGCTGTTGCATACATTTGAGTCGAGTAGGCAGCCGCAGCGGGCGCAATTTGGAATGGAACAGGTGATTTTTTTTTGCTCCGATCGGTTTGCTCCCATAGTAAAAGTAGTTCAGTTTGATGGGTAGACTCGCAGTTTAAGAGGATGCTAATGATATCAATTCCACCCTGTATACCCTCACCAGTGTATCCTCCCGGTGCTGACGGCATGGAGACTACTACACCGACGGAAAAGTCCACCGAAAAACTCAACCAGCAATGGAGAGATGCTCGGCTTCACGCTGCTGGACGGTAACCGCAATGAATGGATTCGGCGAAATACAAAGGTCGTGGATGTGGTAGCCACTAGAGAACGCCGGAAGTGGAGATGGGCAGGCCACGTTACACGTATGGATACTCAGCGTTGGACGAGAAGAACACTGGAGTGGAGACCCAGAGAAACCACGACGGGTAGAGGCCGCCCACCAGAAAGATTGGTCAATGACATTAGGAGACGCGCGGCTCCCAACTGGATGCGGAGGGAGACGGACAGAACGTCGTGGAGAAATATGGAGGAAGCCTATATTCGAAGTCGGACTGATTAAGGGCTGTGATGAATGGATGGATCACACTAAAAAAATCAATAGGAACAGGAACACAATTTTTGCACCCCAGCTGAAAGGGGTCTGCGTCAGATGCGATATATCTTTTTCTTGTAGTGCCATCTCCTATTGGAGGTTGGCTTTTATTAGGGCTATTCGGACCCTGGAGACTGCAACCCTGAATAGTCAGGTGGTGTTCCTATAGAACCATTCACACAGTTTCTTAAGGAAGTCACATACTGCTATTACCAGGCATTCGTTTTCCCAAAATTTCCCGATATAAAAGCGACAAATACGTACATTTTATAAGATCCTTGAACTATGCAATTTTCACTTGATGTATTCGAACATAAAATCAATTTAGAAAACTTGATATAGGACCAGAAAAAAACATTATTCAGATAGTGTGACTACACTATTTCGACCAAAATACATTAACTATTTCACTCAAATACATTAAAACATAAATCACGCAAAGATCACATTCAGAAAAGTTTTTTCACAACTTAACGAAACGTGAAGTTACGTCACGAACAATTTTAAAGTCACATTTATTTTGGTCACAATCACAACTGCTGTCACGAACGTCACATCACACTATGGCACAAAAAAATAAGAGTAACTTGTAAAACTATGACCGGAATGAACATTGTTCACAAACTCAAGCATGACTATTTGGCACTTATCTAGACAGCTGACAGAATTCTGTTTTATCGTGATGGAAACTTGGAAATTTTTTCATGTAGGTAGTTTAGTAAGAATTTGTGGGAAATTCCTAAATTTGCACAAAAAAATATATCAATTTAAAGGATAAGAAAGACTGGACCTCCTAGATTTAGAAATGTGAATGTGGTTTTAATGTTATTGAATTTTAAACTGCCTCCGGTATGAGGCCGTAAGGCGGTCTGAAAAAACTCTGACACTCTGATCTAATTGAATTTTCAAAACACGTGCTATTTCTGCTTTCGTCATCATCAGCCTATCATCATCCACTGCTGAAGATAGGCCTCTCCCAAGACGCGCCACAAAATTCTATCCTTATAGCCTTCCTCATCATGTAGCTCCCCACATCCTTTCTCAGGTCGTCACACTGCGCCTACCAATTCCTACTGCTACTAATAATCTATACTATTATAAAACTGTAACAGGAAGTTTGTCTGTACATTGAAGATATTAAGAAAAAAAAAGTTACGATATGGTTTTTAGGTGTCCCTGATTCCATTTCACCAATTTTTGGATTTTTTGTCTGTCTGTTTGTTTGTGTGTTTGTTTGTTTGTTTGAACGTACTATTATAAAACTGTAACAGGAAGTTTGTCTGTACATTGAAGATATTAACAAAAAAAAGTTACGATATGGTTTTTAGGTGTCCCTGATTCCATTTCACCAATTTTTGGATTTTTTGTCTGTCTGTTTGTTTGTGTGTTTGTTTGTTTGTTTGTTTGAACGAGTATCACGCAAAAACTACTGAACCGATTTTGATGAAACTTTTTTTGTTTGATAGCTTATGATCTGACTTAAAATCTGGTATATAATTTGTGCGGACGAAGTCGCGGGTTAACGCTCGTTTATAATAAATATATTTATTTCTCCACAAATACACTTAATAATTAATTACACGGAAAAGTAGTAGTAGGTTGTGTGGAGACTGGTTTCTGGATTGGGTTGGTATTCCGGTTCCACTCCAAGTTTATAGTACGTTACAGATAGAGTAAGTAATATCTTTTTTTTTAATTTATTTTTCATTTTTTTTAGGCAACCAGTCTTATCACAGAGTATAATGTATGTTTAAAGTTTGGCTTAATAGCCAAATAAGGCCTCTTAATCTGTCAGCATTTCTTTTTCTCTTCTTTCTTTCTTTCTTGCTTGCTGCCATAGTAGCCTAGACATTTTACGAAGTTTTGTTAGGAGGGGTGGGGACTAATTATTAATGGGATTTTTAAACTTTAACCTGCACCTGACAAAAAGACTAAGTGAAAACGTATTTAAAAAAAAATCCATTTAAAAAAGAGATACCCAAAATGCTAAATTTGAAATGTGGGGCTGTTGCTGAAGTAAATTTTTTTAAATTTTGTTACATTTCTAAGCTCAAATCGGCTCTTAAATACTGTACCGAAAAAAAAATCAATTATTAATTAGTCCCGGCTCAAACCGTAAAATGACTGGGCTATAGTTAGGTTAGGTTGAATACTTACTACTGGCATGATTTGCACAGATTGAGCAACATTTTGGATTGTTCACATAATGACCTTCAGGATCAAATTCTATGTTTCACTCCTTCAATTCTTCCCTATGACAGCAACTGAGGGACTGCATTTCTGAAAATACAAAATACTATTTTATCAATAGGTAAAAGATGCAACCAAGGACTTTGAAAGCAAAATTACATTCAGAAACTATTAAGAAAATTGTAACAATTTGATTTTTCATTGCAGGTGTATTTTTTTAGAAGGAGGAGGTCGCGTTGAAGGTCTGCTATTGGGTAGTCGCGTCGAAAAACCACCCTGAAATCACCAAAATACCTATATAACCGTACAACGGTAAGCACTTTTGCTACATAAACTAGACATTGGCAAAATCATAAAATACAAAGATGGAGGCCATATTTAACCCGTCCCATGTCTGTGGGTCCGACGTCGGACCCAAACATTTTTCATACGTAGAGAGTCTGTGGGTCCTACGTCGGACCCTTAAGCATAGTGCCGCCATTGGTTGGGCGGTTGTGCAGGCGCGTTTCGTTCTACCTCACGTTTTATATTTTTTATAGACTTAGTGTACTGTTGGGATGTCACTTAATTTTTTGGAGTGTGGTTTGGGAAAAATGAAAGGCAATAAAAAATAAAAATGTGGTTCGCGGGCAGTGCCGACGTGCGGCAATGGCGGCCGGTTTTTGTTTTGTTATTTAGTTATTGTGGCGTAATTCTAGTGTTTAGAAACAAAGTATTGCTACTATAAAGTGATAAAATAAGAGCTTATTATATTATCGTGTAGTTAGTGTGATCTGTGAAGTGCAAACAGTGAAAAAAGTTAAGTCATTAAGGGTTCACGGAATCTCCAGTGCTGCCTACGAACAAATAAAGTGCTGCATTATTTTTTTTATTTTTTATTTCATCAGTTTCAAAAAACAAAAGAATGTCACATTGTAGTTACTGCTGATTTTGCTGCTGCTCGATCCCTTGGCCTTGGAAAAAAAGTCATGCACACTCTTGACATGATTTTGGCATGATCCCTTATTATTGGAGCTATGTAGATAAACATACCATCTAAAGTTTTTTAGGAACTAAATTTAAAAAAGAAAACAAAACCGCTCATTGCCAAGAAATAAAAAAAATATATACGATTAGGCCCCCTTAAATAATTCGTAGTTTCTACGTGTGACAACCCTGGCAATGATGATTATTATTTTCTTTAGCTAATTACATTTACAATCACGACTTGTACTATCGGAACATACCACGGATGTGTACGCAGATCTTTACTAAGCATACATTAGAATCCTACTATAAATTCTCAATGGCATATGAAACAGTGTAAATATTTTAAAACGATTCATTTCTATGCAAATACTTAGATAAAAGATGTCTATTGTTGTACAAAACGTTTGTTGTTTGTATATTCTAAGTCAATAGCAGAGTCTTAGAATGTAAACAAGAAACTAACCGCAAATTTCATACATAGATTAACTCCGAACTAATCTGAGACTTATAATAAATTCGACTACCCAGTTTGACCGTAACTTATGAATGACTTTGACGTAATTATGAATCGATCCATCCATTGCCCGATCTGTTAAGAGATGTCCCTTTAGAGATGGGTACTTAAAGTTGTGAGCATCGCTGCCATAAACGAAAATGTAAAATAAACTTTTCCAGAATTTTAGAATTCTTTGTATGAAATTCTATGACATCCGCGGCAAATCGGACGAATCGTCAGAAAAATAAAAAGTAAATTCGTTTCCTTCGCCTCCTTCGGCTCCTTTCCCGCGGAGAGATATGCATCCACGCCTATACTGGAGCACCTAATTTATACCTGTGGGGACTTGCTACAGATGTCAGCACTCACAAGTTACAGCAAAGATGCCAAAAGATGGCGATACCATCGCTCTCGCAAATATGCTCCATATGTAGACAACGTTTACCTTGAATGCGTAACTCGTAACCTACTACAAATAAGGTTTACGATCGAATGCAAGACATATATCGCGTAAGAGAACTGATCACAAAGATTCAATACATATACATACACATACTAAGAACTGTTGGACCGCGGCCGGTCCCCAGGCTTCACACATAGCCCGGTGGAAGATCTTCTCTTTTCAGTGGAGGAGCATTCCCAGTAGTACCTCCATGTATACCTAATAAGCACCTAATAAGCAACCCTCGTACTTAATTTTAATGACACGGATATTATATTTCGACTGTAAAAATTGATTTTAATGATTTTTTCTAGTTGTAGCTACAACTAGACGTGTCATGTGATTCCGATTAGAACGGACCATCCCGATATTAAATTTCATCCCTTATTGGTTTTTTATGCAGTATTTTTGTGGGCGAAAGGCTTGCCACTTATTAACAGTTGATACGTAATCACGTATCAACTGTTAATAAGTGGCAAGCCTTTCGCCTGCAGCAAGGTTCACCTCTAGCATTTTTAATAATTCAGGATGGTAATCACCATCCTGAATTATTAAAAATGCTAGAGGTGAACCTTGCTACAATTGCATACTTTAAAGGTGGTTTTTGGGTTATATCATAGTTTCTAGCCTACCTCAAAGGGAATACGGTCATGGGTTTATCATGTTTGTTTTAAAAACTACATGAAGAAATTGGGTCTATTCAAAGTCGAAAACCACACGACAATCTGTTTAGTTGACATCTTAAGACTTACCTATTGGAATACAATTTATTAGTTTGTCACAATGTATTCTATTGACTAGCCTGTTTCAATTATAATTCTACATCGAGATCACGACTTTTAACCATCTAAATAGGATGGTTCCTTGACTTTTTATTAAACGAAGCCTTTGTTTCTACAACCGGTTGAGTTGATAGGTACAGTTGAGTTTCCTCTTTGTCTTCGTATGAAAATGCTTGAAATCGCAGCAGAAAAGCTGTTTCCAGATTGAAAACATTTTTATTATTATACAGGGATGTAACAAAACACCCTAGTAATAGTTTAAGGGGTGTTAAGACTATTATAATAACTTTCATTACGGCGCCAACATCGAGAAATAATAAAAAAACTGCTGTTTTGAAACAAAACTGTTAGCCCAGTCATTTCACGGAGTTTTGTTAGGAGGGTTGGGGAGTAATTGTGAATTGGACTTTTAAACTGTAACCGTCGCCATTTAGTGACAAAAAGACTATCTGAAAACATATTTAAAAAAAAATTTGCTACGCAAAATAGAAATCAAAATTGTATGTCCCAGAAGGCTTTTAAATTTATAATATAATATGCCCACGCAATACCAATGCACTCATTTTAATTAGATTCAAGTTTAACAATATAAATTATTTTTGAGTAATCAAATAGGCATTGAAATTTAATAGAAATTACTAATGTATTTTTAAAACGAAAGTCTTCGATCAGTGTGTGTTGCCAGTGATGACATATGGAACAGAGACGTGGTCGTTCACTCAAGGCCTCATAAAAAGGCTGAAAGTCACCCAAAGAGCAATGGAGAGGGCTATGCTCGGAGTTTCCCTGCGAGATCGAATCAGAAATGAAGAGATCCGCAGAAGAACCAGAGTAACTGACATAGCATACTAAATTAAAGTGGCAGTGGGCGGGGCATATTGCTCGCAGAACCGATGGCCGATGTGGCCGAAAAGTTCTCGAGTGGCGACCGCGTACCGGAAAGCGTAGCGTGGGTAGGCCCCGCACACGGTGAACCGACGACCTTGTGAAGGCGGCGGGATCCCGTTGGATGAGGGCAGCGCAGGACCGGTCGTTATGGCGATCCTTGGGGGAGGCCTATGTCCAGCAGTGGACGTCCATCGGCTGAGATGATGATGATGATGACTAATGTATTTTATTTTTCAAAGCCTTCAAGGAGACAAAAATTTTAACACCATGTTTAAACTAAACTAAACTAACTAACTACCTAACTAGTAACTATAAAGTAAAGCGTTAAAAACGTGCAAAAACAATTACCGTTAGTTTTTTTAGAACGAGATAAATGCTAAATTTAAAATGTGGGGCTGATGCTGACGTGATATTTTTTTTTAATTTTGGTACATTTCTAAGCTCAAACTGGCACTTAAATACTATACTGAAAAAAAAAAACAATTTTTAATTAGGCCCGACTTCCCGACTTAAACCGTAAAATAACTGGGCTATGTAGGTAACCTGTTAAACAGTTAACCACCTAAATTTCGCTGTACCATAGCGTGAAATTCTTCATTCAAAATACACTTTCATCTGCAATAATCAACAAGTAGGTTAGTTGGCTACATAATTCCATTTCAAAAAAGCCTAATTTGCTAATAGTTTTCTCAGAAATTCCTTTAAAAAAAAGGGAAATGGCTAACTGTGTCCACACCTATGCTATTGCGTTGCTTAAAAAACATACGGGTTGAAATGAGAGCCTCTTCCTTTTTCTTGTTGAAGTCGGGAAAAAAAGCAACTGAGATACCGTTTACTAATAAGTATAAATAGAATTTTACTTTATTTCCTACGTTTTTCTCAGATTGCTTTTCTTATTCGGTAGCTTAGCCCAGTCATTTTACGGAGTTTAGTTAGGCGGGGTAGGGAGTAATTATAAATTGGACTTTTAAACTGTAACCGGCACCATTTAGTGACAAAAAGACTATCTACGCAACATAGAAATCAAAATTGTGTGTCCCAGAAGCCTTATTAATTTAATAATATTAATACAAATGCACTGATTTGACTTAGATTTAACAATATCAATTATTTTTGAGCAATAAATAAGGCATTGAAATTTAAAAAATGAGGTATTTATTAGAAAATTCTAATGTATTTTTCAACGCCTAAGTAGACAAAAATATTTACACCATGTTTCAAGTATGTATAATGGTAATAAGTGAAAAAAAAATTTACCTTCAGGTTTTTTAGAACGAGATAATAGCTAAATCTTCTCAATGGTCCTCTAGGTGGATACATAATAACACCTACTGACATTAGGGACCTCCCCTCCAAAAGCATAACACGGTTCATGAAGTCAGTGGGCCTAGGAAATGACCTTTAGGTCTAGGGTGACAGCTACAATAGATCTGTACAGATCGCAGTAGCTATTGGTCACTGACCAAGCCCTTATAACCAAATAATAAAAGCTAAATCTTAAAATTGGAACTTTTGGTGACATGGGTTGTTTTTTTATTTTGGGACATTTCTAGGCTCCAATTGGCTCTTCAATCTTATACCTACCGAAAAAAATATCAATTATTAATTAGTCCCGGCTCAAACCGTAAAATGACTGGGCTAAGCTACCGATAAAAGTTTTGTTTTGGAATTTACCTATTTTACTAACAAAATTGCCTTTGTTCCGTTGTCTTTGAAGGGGACCGGATTATGGTACCTGCCTTCTAGACTCAAATGTATGGGACACTAAGTACACGTTGAAAATGCTGCTAAATTGTAGGTAAGTCATAATCTATTAAAATTTAAAAAAAATCTCGAAATTCCCTCTGAATTTTTTTTTATTTTAAATTTAATAATTTTTATTTATTTATTTTTTTAATGTTATTTTTAAATTATTTAGTCCACTGACCTGAAAAAAAGACAGACGGAATCTCGTCTAATCAAAAGTGAAGCACCCATTTATATGAGTGTGCGTGCTGTCGCCCTGTCGCGCGGTACATAATAGACTAAGAGATAAGGTACTTTTTGCAACCATCAGCAGCAAGGCTGATCGTATCATATTATTGTAGTATGCACTGTAGCTATGTGAAAAGTGCTAAAACTGACATGGTTCATCAGTCGGTTTAGGAGATACAGCCGTTCAAAGATCGTAAATTTTTTACTGACCTTTAAACATCAGTAACTTCTAAACCGACTGAAGTTATGCAGGCAGACCTAGTTCATCCCCATCACAGAGATGCTCTACACCTCATTAACACTGAATCAGCCTTGCAGCTGATGGTTGCAAAAAGTACACTTATCTCTTAGTCTATAATGGCGTGGCGGCGAGTTGTCAGACCTGCGCCTAGAACTGGTGCGTCTGTGTGAGTGTAGGTCTCTTTGTAGAACAAACGAAATTGTAGGACCTTGCATGCTTCACCTCTTTTTAGTGTGACATTACGTCCGTCTTTTTTTTCAGGGCCCGTGCCTACCTCCAATTAAACGAAAACGGTAAAATGTTTGTGCATATTAGGAAGTGGAACAATTCTAAGAATCAAATACCTATACGATAAGCCATTCAAAACCTCCATTGTATGCAAATTTGACCTCTATAATTATGTATTAACCTAGATTCTTTAATCTCATAAAGAGCAAGGCTGTAGGGCCTTAAGTACATAATTATTGTAATAATTGAACCAATATGGATCGTTTTAAGAAATAATTAGGTTATAAAAATTTATGTTCGATCAGAAAAAATAATTTTTTTGGAAAAAATTCTTGCAGGAAAAGGGTGTTCAAAAAAATGTAATAGAAATACTAGTATAGTATTATTTTATCTGTGGACCGATATTCAAAATTTACTAAAATCAAAATGCGTCTGTTTTTTAGGGTTAAAAGGGAGAAAACGGGACCCTATTACTAAGCGTACGTTATCTGTCCGTCCGTCTGTCCTACCTATTTAGGGCTGTAAGTTTTGAACCGTAATAGCTAGATAGTGACATTTTTCACAGAATGTGCGTTATTATGGCGCATTTGCTAACAAATAATAAAAATGACAAAAAGATAAAAATTAAGGGGGTCCTCATAAAAACAACTATATATCGTAAAAATGGTAATACATACAGTCTGTCAAGAAAGTCATGAAAATAATTCAGACGGAACTAATCATTTTAGTATGGTGGTGTTGCCAGGTTATGCTTGATTTTGACTTTCTTGCGTGGAGGCAGCGAGCGCCCTCATTTTTTTTCATGACTTTCTTGATAGACTGTACAAGCGTCAAACTCGGTGTGTCAAATGTGAGTCGATCTCGTGCAAAAGGCGCAAGAGAAAAAAAAATTTATGTGAATATCTTGTGGTGGAGTGGTACGGATAGTACGGAACCCTCGGTGCGCGAGTAGCCCAACTCGCAATTGATCGGTTTTTATTTTAATATTTAAGTTTCCGATATTTTCGGCAGTGTTATAAACGTGGTGGTGGTTTAATTTTAGTTTAAAAATATGACGAGCATTCATCACGAGCTTTTAACCTTCACAATGAACGAAACTTCTTTCCTTAAAACAGAAGCTATGTACATTATTGTACCTACTAAGGACCAGACTGTTTTGATACAACAGTCGGTGGCGCGTAGTGGAGAGGTATGGACACCCAATTTTGGGGGTCTGGGTTCGAATCCGCACGGACAATATGCCATGTACCAATAAGTTTTTCTAACTTATGTACGTAATACCGACAGCTCTCAAACGGTGAAGGAAAACATCGTGAGGAAAGCTGCATACACTGAAGAAGAAATTCTGATGTGTATGTGAAGTCTAACAATCCGCGTAAGGCACGCGTGGTGGACTAATGCCCATACACCCTCTCTGAGGCCTGTGCCCTGCAGTGGGACGTTTATAGGCTGATTATGATGATGACAACGACAACACTGTCATAACTTGATGAATTGTTAAAGACAACATACATTTGAAATACACTTAGTTCCTTCTGCCGATGCCGCAATCGGGTAAAAAGCTCTATTTTTTTGTAGTGCATCGTTAAATTGGTATTTAGTATCTACCGATGCCATGCTTACGCAATTGTATAGGGAACCCGTATGGAACATGGCTTTCTGAAATAATGTATTTTTTTACAAGACTGAAAAAGAAGCTATCCAGTAGTAACTTTTTATGGTTCAAAGTTGGTTCAAATTAAATTTTAAGTTATGACAATGTTGCGGTGGAGGTGCGATAATCTCGTCACTAAATGACGTCTACGGTCTACGAATAAAGTGACGTATTTATGTGACCATAGATTTACGTAGTATATGCTAAATCTATTTATGAAACTAACTATTAAATATTTCTTTGTTTTACTACTGGGGCTCACTTGAGTACAGACCTAGACCACAGTACAAGAAAGAGTACCTATTACTACGTACAGTACGGACACTCCCTGCCTCCCACCTACTTTTTACCTCACCCCCTCTATCGCCCTCCAGATACCTCGGCAGTTACCTAAGAACGAGACTAAAGAGGCTATGTGAAAAAAAGGATTCTTCAAAGCGTCATATATCATGAAGTACTAACAGTAGGAGTATGATTAGCGGATATGTGTAAATTGAACATATAATTGAAGTTTGATTAGAGCCAAAACACAGCTAAGAGACATTTTCTCGATAGAAAAACAAGCCAAAGTAGCCTCCGTCTTTATCGATAAAGGCTTGGAACTGCTAAACGGTGAATAATAGAAACACGAGACTTAATTTAAAAAAAAGGGATGAATATTTTATAAAGTTTGACTCGAGCAGAATTGAACTAACATAAATAGTACAATCACAATTAAATAAAGTTTGTTTTACGCTTGCGTCGTTTCAGGCGCGCGCGCCACCCCATCTCTTTCTCTCGCATCAGGCAGTAATATAAGCTATCACACGCTCATTTCGCTTCAATTATTTTTCGTCATGTGCTGACGTCATCTTGTCAATTAAATTTTTTTGTATGCTGTGTCCGGGCTATGCCTAGACTTCAGAAGGTACAATATTTGTAGATATTGAATATTCCGGTAATCCGATTTTCCGTTTATTTCTTATAGCCCAGTTATTTTACTGTTTGAGCCAGGACTACTTAATCAATAATTGAATTTTTTTTCTGTATAGTATTTAAGAGGGAATTTGAGCTTAAATATGTACCAAAAATTAAAAAAAACATCCCGTCAGCAACAGTACCTACCAAATTTAAAATTTTGCTATTATCTCGTTATAAAAAAACCTGATGGTAATTTTTTTTGACATATTTAAGGCATTTCCATTATACATACTTCAAACATGGTGTAAAATGTTTTGTCTACTTAGAAGGTTTTAAAAATGCATTCGTATTTTCTAATAAAAATCTCTTTATTTAATTTCAATTCCTATTTTATTTCTCAAAAATAATTTAAATTGTTTAATCTAATTCAAATGAGTGCATTGGTGTTAATACTATTAATTTAAAAGCCTTCTGGGACTCACAATTTTGATTTCTATGTTGCGTAGCCAATATTTTTTAAATATGTTTTCAAATAGTCTTTTTGTCACTAAATGATGCCGTTTACAGTTTAAAAGTCCAATTCATAATTACTTCCCACCTCTCCTAACACAACTCCGTAAAATGACTGGGCTATATTAAGCATCCTGTATAAAAGTAGCGGCAAAACGTATCGAACATAACCGTTAATGTACTCTTAATTATACAGATAAAAAAAGTAATGTACATAAAATGTCACACTAACACAGGTTGACAGTTTGTTTTTAAATTAAAGACTCCATATTTGTTAGTCTACGTTTGTAAAGTGGGTTAATGTTTTCAAGTGACATTGTTGAGGTAAAATCTATAGAACTTAGAGAGACAGCTTGCTAAGTAAAAAGCCTGTGAGGTGTAACATCATCATCAGCCTATACAGCATGTACAATAAAATGGGACAGTTACTTAAAGGGGTGCTTCAGACCATCAAACTGAACAACTTTTTCTATGGGACCAATATCGAAATCGCGAAAAAAATCTGCTGTCCCATACATTTCAGTCGAGTTGTTTGCAGTTTTGTATGGGTGAGCGGAATTTTTTTTCGCGATTTACACCCTGTATACGTTCAACTGATAGGTACAGGAATGCGATTCTCTAAGCGCAAATATCATCCATAACCATAAATTCGTCGTTGAAACAATGGCGAGTAGCCCAGTCACTTTACGGTTTGAGCCGGGACTAAATAATAATTGATTTTTTTTTCGGTATAGTAACTATTTGAGAGCCAATATGAGCTTAGAAATGTACCCAAATTTTAAAAAATCCCGCGACACTAGGTTTCGTACTCAGCGCGTTAGTTGGCATCTCTCTAGATCTCTATGGACTTTACATTCGCATCAGAATTTCTTCTTCAGCGTATGCATGTTTTCCTTCACCGCTTGAACTTGGTCGATCTTACGCTATGTAAAGATAGAAAAACTCATTGGTACATGGCATGTTCGTCCCTGCGTATTCGAACCCCGACCTTCATGATTGAGTCTCCATTCCTCTCCACAACACGCTACCGACGCTTTCATATAAAACTTGGAATAGATTATTAAAAATAACACAAATGACATGCCTTTCAAATCAACCACGCTTTTACTTTCTTATTTAATTTAGAACGTGAAATAACTACATAGTTAAAATCTTTCCGACATTCACAAAACCACTCTAAATTAGTGACACAACCTAAAACCACTAATAAAAGTATACTTATTACACTTTCTTTTCAATATTCTTAAAACTAGCAGATTTATTTGATAGCATTGTTCAGGGTACTACAAAAAGCTAGTGGTCTTATATTATTTGAAGGGATGCTTCGGATCATCAAACTAAACAACTTTTACTATCTTCTTCTTCTTATCGTGTGGGCAGAGCCCTGGTGTCAGAGTTTTTTCAGACCGCCTTAAGGCCTCTGACGTGGTTTTTATGTAACGACTACTACCACCAGAGATAGTAGCCGGGACCAACGTCTTATCGTGCCACCCGAAGCACGGAATCATTTTTCTTTTCAAATCAGGTGATTCAGTCTGCAATGTCCTAACCAACTGGGGAAAAACGCACAAAGTGACATTTCACTAGGTGCCCCCCGTGGGAATCGAACCCACGACCTCCGTGGCGAGAGCCAATGCTCTTAACCATTAGACCACGGAGGCAGTTTTACTATGAGGAGTCCTGAAATCACAAAAAAAAAACTACTTTTCTATACAAAATCGCAATGCCTACTCAATTCAAATATATATGAAACAGCTGTTTTTTTTTATATTTCAAGTTTGCTCCCATATTAAAAGTTGTTCAGTTTAATCACCTGAACACCCCCTAAAAATTTACTATCACTGATTTTACTATCACCCAGTACAGGATGAGAGGAAAAGATTTTCTTTTTTATTACGTATGAGTTTGCTCTTGACCTCAATCTAGTCCTCAGGATAAAGATGGGGTCGAAGATGTAGCGAGTTCACCCAGAAGAAGCCTATTCACTCGTACTTTAAAGGAATTCGGGTTGTAAGCGCTGTGCGCATTATAAAAGATTCAGAAAGGCGCTTGGTGCGGATATGTGGGATGTCAACCAAAAAAGGGTGATATCCCGCGGTGCGTCTGGAAGTCCGATAGTAGAAAGGGGAAGGCAGGATGAGCTCATGTAGCTCTTGGGCAAACTCACCGAAGTACAATCTGTAGAAGACCGACAAGGCAGGCTACTCTGCGGCGGTGGGATAGGCTATGAAGCTTGGTCTCCACCAGCTTACTGTCGCCAATGAGCCTCCTGGCTGTCAAGTGCGGTAAGTTGATACTTGGCTGAGCCATGCCACAGGTGGCAGCAGTACTCCATACAGGATCGGGCCTAATTCGAACGAACTTAGGGATTGATCTACTGTAAAGTTTTTAAATTCTACTAGTCTTGCAAAAGACGTGATTATGAATATTATGTATCAGTTTATCTCAGTTGTTGACAGCTCTTCAGCTAAAATATAAGACTGATTGAAAATGATAAGAAAAAGCCATAATATTATCTTATATAGAAAGCGTTATCTTTGATAAGGAGTATAATAAACTACTTACATCTTAGATTATGGCCCTTGAAGCATGGATACCCATATTCTTCTTCTTATTAAAATATTCAGATGCAAAAGTCACAAATATACGTAAGAATTATTATGCTTAAAAGGAGACTCCAATCAAGAGTTATTGTAGAATGTAAACTCCTGGAATGCGATTTTTGAAACTCGTTCGCTGAGCCCAGTAATTGAAAATGTATAAATTATTATGGAGATAATTATGCATCTTTCTACTACTGATTTGACTTTAAAAAATCGTACTCCTGTAGTAAGATTTTTGATAGTCAAATCAGTAGTAGAACGATGCATATCTCTACAATAATTTTTACATTTTTAACTGCTGAGTTCAAATTATGAGTTTCAAAAATTATAAATAAAGTGACTTAAAACTAAACTAACCTAGGATGTGGTGCAGGTTCAGTCCTAAATATTCCGTGCTTGTGGGAGGGTACCCATCAGAACGCTGGCCGCATTTAAGTCACTTTATTTATAACTAGCGACTTCGTCTGCTTGAACATGTAATGTTGTCTAATGCCTCGTCTAAGGTCATGAAGGTCATGGTCCGAACCAAGTCTAGGAATCCTGGCATGTAACATTAGAATGGCGATTAAGGAATGGGCTGATAAAAGACACAGGCTAGAATGCTCTGGCCTCTCGGGTCTGCAACACTGCAGGATATTCATCAGCAATCTTCTTCTTATCGTGTGGGCAAAGCCCTTGTGTCACAGTATAACAGCAATATAATACCACCAATCCCACCCTAGAATAATATGTATTTAATATGTATATTGAATAAAGATAGGTAACTCGCCTTGAATTTTAGAACGTCATAATTGCGTTGCAGCTTATTATCACTAGGGGGCGCCACATTATGAAATAAATTGAAAAAGACGATCGGCCGACACGAGGATCGAACCTTAGCTACCCGGATCGTGAGCCGGTTGTCTAGACCGCTAGAGCAACAAGACAGTGATTGATATGGGCGAAATCTCTCACTAGTACAGCGCAGCACGTGAGGTGTAGTGCGCTGTTACTCCGATATGAACCCCAGTTCAACACATAGTGCTTCGAAACATTACCGATAGATGGCGGAAGCTGTCTATAGAAAATCAGCATTCCACTTAGTTTGTACTATGATAACATAGCATGAATCCCACAGTTCATACTGAACAACAACAGGAGCAAAGCTCGTGCCATCATGTCATTTCTTGTTATTTATATTATAAATATAATTTCATATTAATGTTATAAGTTTAGTTTATTTATTTATGCTATACCAATTGCTCCCAAAAGAATGAAATTCGTACTTCGTACGATACCTTCCGTACTTTGAATTTGAAAATTACACCACCTATAGAAAACCAGCAATTATTGATGCATTCTATAATTAATTCCTGCTAATATTTTATCAAACAAGTCTAATTAAGGAATTCCTTAAACATAATTGATGTTAAATTATTTTGAACGAACAATTAGTTAGGTACCTAATAGTTACGTCGTTAATTACATCATTATAAGTAAATTTCATAAATGATTTCCATGATACAACCGCTATCGCTATAAGACGCGCTAATAAATATGATTTTCAGAAATAATGGCTTTAATAGACAATAAAAAAATGTTTACAAAGCATTAGTTCTTTCCGTGTAAAATGATAAGGGAAAAAAGTGTCTGGTGTAAATCTGGCCAACTTCGGTTCATCAAAAAAAAAAAGCCTTTATGGATATTACTTTCAGAGTAAAGTGATTCAGGGAAAACGTGTCTAAATATTTAGTGGAAAAAAAATCTGGCCAACTTAGACCTTCCCATAAAAAATTGCTGGTACTTAGCTTTTTCTCGCCATATCTTTTTTCATGTGGTTGTTACTAGGATTTTTTTTTAGGTAAGATTATAATTAATAGTTACCTAGATGGTAAAGCTTCTTATAATATTTTTTTAGTGTTGTTAAGTATATAATTACTTTTTCATTAGAAAAATGTTACAAATAAAAATGTAAAACAGCAATTGTATGGTGTTGTCAGTGGACAAATCGCTCATTACCGATTAATACACGATAGGTAGGTAGGTAGGATAAATGTAAAACATAAACGAACATCAAAACTGCACAAAAAGTCGGTCAATTCAAAGTATCATGTCTTTCACATTGTAATCATCGAAATCTCATAAATGCATTATTTTTTAAACTAGCGACCTGCCCCGGCTTCGCACGGGTGCAATGCTGATATATAAACCTTCCTCTTAAATCACTCTATCTATTAAAAAAAACGCATCAAAATCCGTTGCGTAGTTTTAAAGATCTAAGCATACATAGGGACAGACAGCGGGAAGTGACTTTGTTTTCTACTACGTATAGAGGGTGAATATCATTAGCATCCTTTTAAACTAAGAGTCTACCCATCAAACTGAACAACTTTTACTATGGGAGCAAATCGATCGGAGCAAAAAAAAAATCTGCTGTCGCATACATTTGAGGCGAGTAGGCACCTCAGTTTAGTATGGAACAGCTGATTTTTTTTGCTCCGATTGGTTTGCTCCCATAGTAAAAGTTGTTCAGTTTGATGGGTAGACTCTTAGTTTAAAAGGATGCTAATTATGTCAATTTCACCCTGTATAGTGATGACGATAAATAAAAATAGGTAGTAAAAACATAACCTAACTTAAAAAAAACATTTCTGAGTCAAATGTCTTATCATATTACCTGACATAGACCTAACTTTTGTATTACTAACCCTCTGTCTGAAAATAAATATAATTATTTTTATTTTATTTATTATTCACAAAATGTTTCCCTACAATCAGGGAATGTGGAAAAAAGTTAAGGAAGAATTTAGTTATGGTTTTTCCAGGGGTCCGTGGGTTTTTCCCTCAGTTCTTTCTCAATTTCCTGTTCAATCACCAAAAATTTTGCTGTCAGTCTAAAGTTTACCTTAGGCAAGAACATTGTATATCCTTTAATCCTATAGGTTTAGACCGTAGAAAGAGAAGGTACTAGAACGAAACACGTGTCTTGTCACATTCACTCAATAAGAGATGCACATAGCAAATTCGCTCTAGTTAAAAAAGGAGATCGCTACCTTATTGCTGTCCTTATCGGCGTAACCACTTTTTTGTACTACGGCTACCTGACTCCAAAATGTCACTTTATATACCTAAATTGTACAGGATTTTATGACTATCACATACCCGCTTACACTGGCATTCCGTCTACCCGCGTAAGCGAATAATTCTTCGTCTATGGTTTAGACTAGCTGGTCTGGTTTAGAAAAGCCGTGGTGGTCCAGTGGCGAGAAAAAGCCGTGGTGGTCCAGTGGTGAGAAACGTTGCCTGCCGTGCACGAGGCGATGGTTCGATCCCCGTCCAGGCCGACTCGTACCAATGAGTTTTTCGGAATTTATGTACGATTTGTAACACCACTGGCTTTTTCGGTGAAGGAAAACATCGTGAGGAAACCAGCATACTTCAATTTTGAGGCATGTATTGTACCTACTGTCCATTACAAGTGGCGACGGGCTCACTCCCCGTCACACTGGACAGAGTTTCGGAACTACTAGTGAAACGTGGATGTTCTGAGGTTTCAGAATATCTCTGACTACCCCCTCGGGGAATATAGTCGTGAGCATATGCATGCTGGTATAGACTAAATTTTTGAGATTGTAACAAGAACATGTGGTACTTAATTTAAGATCTTGAATTCTGTATTACACATTGATTTCCCTTACGGAGCGACTTAGTCTAAAAGACCAAGCTCCTTAAATAAAAATATTTAAAAAAAAACATTGTATATGTATATAGTTATTTGGATTGTAACGGCTGCGCCCACAAACTAATTAGAAGAACCTGCGCCATCCACCCGGTGTCACTGAACTTTTTTTTTTAATGAAATCGCCCAAAGAGATTGTTATTGTTAATATATGTTCAATTTCTTTGAAATCGCCTCTTTGAAAGTAATAATAAAGCCATTTTCTCAACTGCCCTGCACATGCCTAATAATAAAACGTTGTTAGTCACCTGCTTAATAATATAGTCTCGATATCGATCGATCTATATAGTAATCGGAAATTATCTACGTAGATTATCATTTTAATTGCCATGTTTTTGTTTTTGTATTTTTCTCTTATAATAACTACAGCTGATGTAATTATTTTATGCACGTAAATGAACCACGCCTTTAATACTGATTTTAGGTAAAATATTAAGAGGCTATGTGAAAAAAATAGGATTCTTTGAAGCGTCATATATCTTAAAGTACTAACAGTAGGAGTATGATTTGCGGATGTGTGTAAATTGAACATATAATTGAAGTTTTGATTAGAGCCAAAACACAATTAAGACACATTTTCTCGATAGAAAAACAAGCCAAAGTAGCCTCCGTCTTTATCGACAAACGCTTGGAACTGCTAAACGGTGAATAATAGAAACACGAGACTTGATTTAAAAAAAGAGATTGATATTTTACAAATTTTGATTAGAGCAGAATTCATCATCATCATCATTGTCTTGCCCATTTCCCATTATTTGGGGTCGGCGCAATACATAACTTGTACTTACATAAATAGTACAATCACAATTAAATAAAGTTTGTTTTACGCTTGCGTCGTTTCAGGCGCGCGCGCCGCCCCATCTCTTTCTCTCGCTTCAGGCAGTAATATAAGCTATTACACGCCCATTTCGCTTCAATAATTTTTCGACATAGGCCCTTAAGAGGATAATGTCCTATTTCCATACGATACTCCATAGCGCGCTCGCGGGGAGCGACTGGATGAGGAAGGCCGAGGACATAGTTTTGTGGCGCGCCTTGGGAGAGGCCTATGTTCAGCAGTGGACGATGATAGGCTGTTGATGATGATAATACCGCGCTTCATACAAACGAAGTTTGATTCTACAGGGTGTAAACTTAAATGCCTTAAATTACATACACGAAGGGGGGCTCTAGACCAGCAAACTCAACAACTTTGACTAAGTGGCCAACTTACACTTGTTTGTCAGGATTCCGATGAAATAATACAGTTTAAACATGTTTCTATGCTAGGATTAATTTCAGATATAACGAGTATAGGAAAATCGTTGAGCTACTGAAACTTTGCAACTATAGGTAATTAAAAAAGGCACTGGAGTGCGATTAGTGAATCTCATTATTTGAACTCAGCAGTTGACAACGTATGGAGATACGCATCTTTCTACTGCTGACATTCAAAAATCTCACTCCTGGAGTATTATTTTTGAATGTCAAATCAGCAGTAGATAGATGCATATCTCCATAGTAATAATGACATTTTCAACTGCCGAGTTCAATAAATGAGTTTCAAAAATCGCACTGCAGATAAATTTTTTATGTTTTATTTAATAAACTTCACTAACTTTAATTGATTTATATAAAAGTATAGTGTATAAAGTGAAAACTTAAATGTTATGTTACATACTTAAGCGGGTGCTTCAGGCCATCAACTGGAACAACTTTTCCCAATATTGAAAAAATATCAACATTTTGGTCGCGTAGCTATTGATATTTTAGATTTCGATGTAATATGAAAAAGTTGCTCAGTTTGATGGTCTAATCATAATCTTGAAAAACCGTAAGCAAATTAAGAAGAACCCTATTTTAAATAGACAGACACTTTCACAAAACAGGGTGTTAGGGTAAACAGTTGCATTACTTTAAGGGGTGATTGCACCCACGATACTGAACAGCTTTACCAAAGAAACCAATAGGAAATACGCAAAAAATGTTCGACTTTCCATACTAAATGCTATCAGCTAATCGAATGTTTGTATGAAAAGTCAAACAAATTTAATTTCGGTTTCTTAGGGAAAGTTGTTTAAGGTGATTTCACTCCATACAAAAGATTGACGCACAATACGCGTAGACGGAATTAATAAAAGTAATATTTTATATAAGGTCTAACAAAATCAGCTGAAACTATTTTAAGGGGATAATCAGACCAGCGAACTGAACAACTTTCACTATGGGACCAATATCGAAATCGCGAAAAAAAATCAGCTGTCCCATACAACACTGCAAATATTAAGTCTACCCAACTGTATGGGACAGCTGATTTTTTTTCGCGATTTCGATATTGGTCCCATAGTGAAAGTTGTATAGTTCGATGGTCTGATTATCCCCTTAAAATAGTTTCAGCTGATTTTGTTAGACCTTATATATGGAAAAAAAGTTTAGAAAATCTAGTTGCCGCGTCACAAATAACATTTGCAATTTATAATATAATTACGAAGAAATAAAGCTTTTAAAATTTTGTATGAAAAATTTATAATAATAATAATAAAATTGTTTATGAAAAATTTCAAAGTGTCTGTCTATTTAAAATAGGGTCCTATTTTAAATAGACAAACACTTTCACATTATTCTGTTAGTGAAGATTATGTATAGATACTTACGTATTAAATTTTCATGAATGAAAAATATTTTCACTTTATAATGCAATAGTGACACAAAATACAACGTTTCACAATAATTATTATTTCTACCGTTTTATTTCCTTTTACAAAAGCTACACTTTCTTAATGCACCGTCAATAACACTAATTCAACAGCAACGTCTTAAACACTCAATCACGAAAAAAAATTAATTTAATTAATCAATAAAGAAACGTTATATTTCATTAAACACAAAAATCACATTTCTCCACAACAAAAACACAATTTAACATCGAAAGCAGTAGTGACACGCGAGTACATTGATCCGTCGCCGTAGTGAAACTGTTGTGATGATATTCTCTTCGCGCGGGCTACGTGACGAGACGGTAGTAAATGATTCATTCACTGACGGAACGGACCACGGAGTGGTGCAAGTGTTAAGCTAGTGGTCTAAGAAATTAGTCACTGGTTTATGTTGTGATCCAAAGTATAGGCGATTATTCTGGTCGTGGTTTTAACAAAACACTTTAGTAATACTAAAGGGGGTGCTTCAACCCATCAAACTGAACAACTTTCACTCAAGCCAACTAAGAAAAAGCATAAAAAGCAACTGTTTCATACAAAACGTTTCCGACTTGACTCAAATGTATGGGACAACTCTTGGACAGCTATGATTTTATTTTGCAAACTATTGGTGCCTGCGACTTCGTACGTATGCACAGACTACTGAAAAACGTACCAGGAGTGCGATTTTTGAATCTAAATATCTCGCCAATATTTTTTTTTTGTAAATACATTCTTTCAATATACAGAAAATGTAACAATATGTCATAGTCATATCCATATCATTTATTGCAACCATGGGTTTAAAAGATGTTACACAATATTTATTCCAGTACACATGGACCCTGCTAGGGCACTGCAAAACTTAAATCTAGAATTAAAATTATTTCATACATTATGATTTGTTAATTATGCATATTGAATAGAATTTAATTTATACATACAAAAACTTAAATCTAATTATTAATTAAAATTTAATTAAAATAAAAATTATTTCATATATTATTGATCATCAGCCTATTAACGTCCCACTGCAGGGCACAGGTCTACCCTCAGGGAGGGTGTATGGGCATTAGTCCACCACGCGTGCCCAATGCGGATTGGTAGACTTCACATACGCATCAGAATTTCTTCTTCAGCGTATGCAGGTTTCCTCACGATGGTTTCCTTCACCGTTTGAGAGCAGTCGGTATTACGTACATAAGTTAGAAAAACTCATTGGCACATGGCATGTTGTCCGTGCGGATTCGAACCCGGACCCCCATATTTGGGTGTCCATACCTCTCCGCAACGCGCCACCGACGCTCATTTCATATATTATTACATTTTATTAATCTTGTCATTGAATAAATGATATATTTGGTAGGCAGATATTCCTATATTAATTTGTGGCATGTCAAGAGGTAAAAACAGAAAGTTATTGAGTTTTAACCTATTCCGTCCTCAAAAAACTCCTGCAGTGTATAATAGCATTTTCCAACCAGATGTTTTTTTAATTGTTGGATAAAATTTTTAAATATGTCTATTTCCTTTAATGTCGATAAACATACAGGTAGATGTCAATCTTGTTGTTTCAATTAACTGCTGTATCATTCTGGAAACTTTTTCTTTGTGCCATTATATTATCGCATATAGCTCTTTGTTTTACAGTACCAACTATATTGAATAATTTAATGACGATTCATTATTATAATGACATGGAAAAAACCTTAATATAATTTTATAATGCAAAGATAAACTTACTTTGTACCTTCCATTATTTCCTATCTGTATTATCTATAATGTTTCGGTGTGAAGCTAAGTATAATTTAATGGATTGATCGATGGAGTGTCAAAACATAATTTCAATTTAAATATCATCATTTAAAATCAAGGGCACGCATCTAATTGCTTACAAAAACGAACACGACAAAAAACATTAATCGCTCTTCGCTCTATATTTAGACGTAAAAATTATCGGCTTAGTGACGTCATGAAATGACGTAGGAATTTAAAATTTAATTCGGATTTCTGACCAAACAAGTTAAACGTTGTTTACTAATAGTTCCTGGTTAAATTTAAAATATTTGGTGGAATAAACTCGTTCGAGATTAATCGATTCAATAGTTATGTTAATTGTCTCTGGGATTTTTTAATAGTACATTATGGTACAAGTGTGTAATGTTGGTGATTACCGCTGAGGCGCCATTGAGACCCGAGCCGTAGGCGAGAGTTTTAAGAGAGCCGAGGACGGTAATCATCAATACACACGTGTATCATACGACGTTTTTCAACACACTTGTGAAGAAAATAATAATAAAAAATCATTTTATTTAGTAAATAAAAAGTTATTTAGATAATTTATTTGTACTATTGAATATGATCTTTTTTGTATCGAAACTTTTTTAAGAACAAAGCAACTCAAGAACTCAACCAAGAAGTTTAGATACCTACTATCTAAACCTATAACTCACTTGTGAATAATAGTAATGAAAAAGTCACAGTTTGATTATAGGTGTCATTATGTGCCTAATTGCGGTGAAATAAAGGCCATTTTATGAGCAAGTGTGTTGAAAAACTAATTATGTATTCGTAAAATTCCACTAAATACTTTTATTTTTTTGCTAAATATCTATAACACGTTTACGTTTGGCTAATGTTGTTAGAGTGTAAAAAAAAGATAAAAGACATTGCCCTGTCCCGTTTCGCCAAAAAAAACTGGTAAATTTGAATTTTATAAAGAATCTTGGACATTCCCACACAAATTATCTAGTCACATTTGAAGTGCCAGAATCTAGCCTGGACTTGTATTATGATGACTAGACAACGATATAGAATAAATATAATACATACAAACATCCATGACTCGAGTACAAGTTGAATACTTGTGTAAATATTCATATATATTCATCATACAAATATACGAACCCATTGTCACACAAGCGATTTTTGAGCGTAGGCGATTTCGCAAATACCGCAACGACGTCGCAACTGCACCGTCACGAAACGGTATCGTTCCATCACCGCCTACGCTCAAAAATCACTTGTTTGATATGACGATAAATCTGTAAAAAATGCCACCTAAGACATCAAAACATCACTAGATCCAGTAAAAAGGTTTTTGAAAGCGGCAACATTCCCTCCGGAACTAATTCCGAATCAGGTTTGTTCCCTATGTATGTGGCGGACCTTAGTTGTGAAACGATTTGAAACGAATACAGTTCGTCTCGTAGGCAATGTCTTTTAATTATTCACATTTTACTAGCAGTGTCCATGCCCAAATTATTTACATGGATTTTGTTGCAAATAGTAAGATGCAGGAAAAAACCATGCTATGTTATCTTAGTACAAACTATGTGGAACGCTGATTTTCCATAGACAGCTTCCGCCATCTATCGGTTATGTTTCGAAGCACTATGTGTTGAACTAGAGTTCATATCGGAGTAACAGCGCATGAGCGCACTACGCCTCACGCGCGCGCTGTAGTAGTGAGAGATTTCGCCCATATCAATCATTGTCTTGTTGGTCTAGCGGTCTAGACAACCGGCTTACGATCCGGGTAGCTAAGGTTCGATCCTCGTGTCGGCCGATCGTCTTTTTCAATTTATTTCATAATGTTGCGCCCCCTAGTGCTAATAAGCGGCAACGCAATTAGGACGTCCTAAAATTTAAGGCGAGTATAACATATTAATCTATGGAAAAAACATCGTGGAAAAAACATCGATATCGAATATAAAAATAAGCTGTGTCATGGAAAATATCAATAGCAACGCGACCAAAATGTATGAAACAGCGGAATACAATTCGTGCCTTCAAATGTTTTTGCAAAAGTTATTTACTGGAAGAAAACTAGTTTACAGTATCAGGGTAGCTGTTGGAAGTACAACTAGAGGTACCTATTAGTTCCTTTATTTGTTTTGCCCTTCAAGAGCTTTTTTGTGGTAAGGCCCTTAACCGTGCCATTCTTAATTAATGTTCCCTGGGTTCCATATTTGATGAATCAATTGTAATTTACAATGACAATTGACAATACAATTCAGTATAAATTGCTGGACACTTAGGAAGCTAAACTATACAGGGTCCTTCTTATTATGCTGACACTTTTTTAAGGGGAAGATAACTTTCTCTATGGCACCAACATCGAAATCGCGAAAAACAAACTGTCTCATACATTTGGTTCGAGTGGGTTTGCAGTTTCGTATGGAATCATTTTTCTTTCCAGATAATCAGGTGATTCAGCATGCAATTTCCTAACCAACTGGGGAAAAACGCACAAAGTTACATATCACTAGGTATCCCCCGTGGGAACCGAACACACGACCTCCGTGTCGAGAGCCTAATGCTCTTTACCATAAGGCCACGGAAGCAGTTGTATTCACTTGTATTCAATCTACAGTTCTTCATTGTTGTTCTATTCCCAAACGTCGTGTCAACAATTTGAAGTATAATTTCCATAATAGATGTTGATATTTCACTGAAATCATAAATTAATACAATGACACATTCAATGAACTGTTATTATCATGAATCATTTCGATTCTCTATGCCCATTCATAGATACCAGTCTATACTTTTACAACAATTTGAACCTTATCATCAAAGATTTAAAGTTGAATAGAGATAAATGGAAACAATTGAAAAACTGGCCTAGTTCTGATAGGAGTTTATAACTGTCAATCAATCGAACACATCGATCTGTTGCGGAATTCAACTGTTTTATAGGGTGTTCGAACACTGTCGATTGCGTTTCAACACGTTATTAAGTAGACAAATGGGTATACCTACTCGAGAAACTGGAGGCACACAATAAGGCTGTGATGGCACAGAAAAGATGAGTGGTGCATTTTTAGCCCAGTCATTTAACGGTTTGAGCCGGGACTAATTAGTAATTGACATTTTTTTTCGGTATAATATTGAAGAGCCAATTTGAGCCTAGAAATGTACCAAAATTAAAAAAAAAATCACGTCAGCAACAGTTCCAATTTTAAAATTTTGCTATTATCTCGTTCTAAAGAACCTGATGGTAAATTTTTTTTTGCATATATTTAAGGCTTTAAATGGTAAAGCCATACATACTACAAACACGGTGTGAATATTTTTGTCTACTTAAAAGATTTTGAAAAATACATTCGTATTTTCTAATAAATACCTAATTTTTTAAACTTCATTGCTTATTTTATTGCTCAAAAATAATTTATATTGTTAAATCAAATGCGTGCATTGGTAATATTAATAATTTAAAATCCTTCTGAGACACATAATTTTGATTTCTATGTTGTATAGCGAGTTTTTTTTTATATGCTTCAAGATAGTCCTTTTGCCACTTAATGGTTTCGGTTACAGTTTAAAAGTCCAATTAGTAATTACTCTACACCTAACAAAACTCTGTAAAATGACTGGGCTATTTATCGAAGGTCAAGACCCATTTCATGTCCCTATACCAACGCAGTAAGTAAGTAATCAGGCATTACAAATATTATCTCTAATGCCCCATCGGAGCAGATAATTGTCTCTGATCAATCCATAAATTATGGGCACTTGCTTTAAGTTTGAAAATTCCTTTTTACTTTTCTTGCTTATTAACCACAGTCACTTCAGAAAATGCTCCTTCCCTGGTTTCAGATGGCTATACCTATACATTGTATGTACCCTCTCTCTTGTTTTCTGGTTCCTCTACAAGTCATTACTCGAGATTGTTACTCAGATCTAATCAATCAATCAATCAAATAATCAACCAATCCGTGTGTTGAGATACTGGGCTGAATAATTTTTGAATTACATGCCATCGACTCGATATAAAAAGCAGTATACAGAGAAAAAGTAACATGAAATACAGATAGTACAAAATAAGGCGATCTTATCGCTAAAAGGCCATTTCTTCCAGCTTCACACATCTCTGCCTATCTCTCACCCGACGAAACTTCTCTTCGACGCTGGCGATGCCTGTCCAGTCTTTCAGACGAGCAACGACATTTCCTTTGTCCATTTTGGTCTGGAATACATTGTACCACTAATTTTCAATAAAGATTGGCTTTTATTATTTCCAACAACTCACAGATCTGGTACCTAACACGACCTTCAGGTACAATGAAAAGGAATCTGCCAAATAAACTGACTTAAATTTTTCATCCGCGTCACAAAGGTATAACTTCTGAATAGCCATAAACGCACGGATTTTGGAACCGGGCGAGAAACGACAGCATTTTTTTATTTTCAACTTTTTCTTTTTGTAGCCCTCGTTATGAAGCGTCTTTTGATAAGCACGCACCCCAATCAGCCACGTAGTCCCAAAACTCACGGCACCAGGGCGATTTTGCACTTTTGCTGAAAACCGTGTCTATACAAAAAATGTAACACAATACCTATGCTTCATAGTTACAGTACTCGGACCGGAACTTGTTTTCTTCAACGTCACTTTTTTCAACTACACTTTCATACAGTCCACCACTTTGTATGGAAGACACGTTTGATTCCATGTCAAAAAGAAGAACACTAAAATCGCAAATCTTCAAACTGCGATTGCTTCCAATCGAATGTTTAGGCTCAGCCTACTAAAGCCTAGATTTATTCATCGCGAGCTCGCCACCAAGGGCATTGCGTAAACTATTTCCATCGGATATCGTAACTTATAACCGATACGGTGTCGGCCTTTATCACTTTGACACGGTACTTAATAGGGCACTAGAAATTATTTTTCAAGGGGACACGTTGTAGATTATACAAATACAAATACAAATCATTATAGGGGATTGTAATGCTGGATTGCTCGATTTTAACACCACTGGCTTTTCGGTGAAGAAAAACATCGTGGGAATCCTGCATTAACCTTTCGAGGCATGTATTGTGCTCACTGTCCATTATAAGTGGCGACGACGGGGCCACTCCCCGTCACACTGGACACAGTTTCGGTACTAGTGAAACATGAATGTTCTGAGGTTTCAGAATATCTCTGACTACCCATTCGGGGAATAAAGTCGTGAGCATATGTTATGCTATGCTTTGCAATTCTGGACGACTTCCTAACTTGGTGCGATTGATTTTTTAAATAAAAGAATTTAATGTTTTTTCTCTTGAGAAGGAAGCTGTCAAAGAAAAATGTTGTTTGTGCGTTCCCAGCGAGATTAAAGTGGGATTAGGTACATGTCTGTCGAATGCACCAGGAAAGGTGGGCAAGAAGTGAAACGCCCTGGATCCCAGAAAATGGTCGGCGTCCAGGTCGTACTAGGAAGAGGTGGCGGGACGATCTGGATGCTTTCGATAACGCGGGGCCAGCAGCACCCCCAGCATGGGGGTACGAGTACGACCTATTTTTTACGATTTAGTTTCTATGGGAGTTATTTTTCATTAGACAAGACCTATCCGACGACACCTCACTCGATATCGAGTGACTTTTTCCAACCCCTCTTTCGTTGTATGGGAGGTGGGTCAAAAAATTAGTTTTTCTTCATAACTACAACATTTCTGTTTTTCGGTTACCAAATTTCGATTCGTAAGGACCAAACGTAAGGTGCAAAAATGAGTGAGGTTAATGAGGTGGGCATACAGACAGACAGAATGGACGAAAGTATAAGGGTTACCCTAAAAATGTGTTTCATTGATTTTTATTATAAATACTTTCATCATCATCATCATCAGCCTATAAATGTCCAACTGCACAGGCCTACCCTCAAGAAGGGTGTATGGGCATTAGTCCACCACGCGTGCCCAATGCGGATTGGTAGACTTCACATACACAAAAGAATTTCTTCTTCAGTGTATGCAGCTTTCCTCACGACGTTTTCCTTCACCGTTTGAGAGCAGTCGGTATTACGTACATAAGTTAGAAAAACTCATTGGTACATGGCATGTTGTATATAAATATAAATACTTCATAACATAAAAATTATTTCAAATCCTCTAGATCTAAGTAATCCATGAGTATCTATCTATACTATTATAAAACTGTAACAGGAAGTTTGTCTGTACATTGAAGATATTAACAAAAAAAAGTTACGGATATGGTTTTTAGGTGTCCCTGATTCCATTTCACCAATTTTTGGATTTTTTGTCTGTCTGTTTGTTTGTGTGTTTGTTTGTTTGTTTGTTTGAACGAGTATCACGCAAAAACTACTGAACCGATTTTGATGAAACTTTTTTTGTTTGATAGCTTATGATCTGACTTAATATCTGGTATATAATTTGTGCGGACGAAGTCGCGGGTTAACGCTCGTGTAGTATATACATATTCTTTCTTATACGCCATGAATCCATGATTATACACGTCCACTTCTACATACTACGTCTACCAATATTTTAATCGACTTTGACAAGTTAATTAAAGGTTTATATCGGTCTAGATTAAAATGTTAATCTAACGTACTGAACCAATTACTGTTATTTACATACATGACATTGGTACCTGCTGTGTTAGTTATAAATATTTATCTGTCTTTAGGAATAAATGTATTAGTTTATCATTAAGGGCAGGTTATCCCAGTGCAAGCGTCTCTTTCTTACAAGCATACGTTTGCAATTATCCATCCCACTTTAATTGAAAGCAGGATCACAGGATCTTTTATATAATTTGATATTTAAAAATTTTAAAACATTTATTTAAAAAAGTAATCGTTAAATATTCTTTGATATGTTATTACCTATTTTTACATGTGATTATTGTTACTTAAAACCTGATAATCTTCAAGTAAAACAAGAAAAACAATCAAAAACATCCTATCTTTGTGATTTTTTTTATCGAGGCAAGTTACAAGTATCGTGTTTTGAACCGTTGAATAATCAAGAAAGTATATTAAACTAAAACATATATTTATTGCGAATCATAAAAACGAATATTACTATGTTTACAGCTTTATCAAAAACAGGTGGTTCGGGATATCCTGGCCTTAAGATGATACACTGCAACTGCCTCCGTGGTCTAATGGTTAAGAGCATTGGATCTCGACTCGGAGGTCGTGGGTTCGATTCCCACGGGGGGCACCTAGTGATATGTCACCTTGTGCGTTTTTCCCCAGTTGGTTAGGGCATTGCAGGCTGAATCACCTGATTGTCTGAAAAGGAAAATGATTCCGTGCTTCGGATGGCACGTTAAGCAGTTTGTCCCGGCTACTATCTCTGGTGGTAGTAGTCGTTACATAAAAACCACGTCAGAGGCCGTAAGGCGGTCTGAAAAAACTCTGACACCAGGGCTCTGCTCAAGCTCTGCCCACACGATAAGAAGAGAAAGAATTAAGATGATAGACCGGTACGGTTTTGTCCATACAAACGTTTACCCCTGTTTTCTCCATGGATAGAGCAAATATTTTTTACCGACTTCTAAAAAGGAGGTGGTTTCTCAATTTAACACTATATATTTTTTTTTTACCATACAATCTATGTCACCTCTGCCATGTCCCTATGTTTTTCTTTTTTGCATTAATTAATTACTGTAAGAACCTTCAAAAATGACCAATTTTACCGCCCGTTTTCAGACATCCAGTAAACAAATTTGACGAATATAAACAAAAAAAGGAAAACATACAGACATAGCCAAAGTCTTTCTCATAATATTTTTGAAAGAATTATTAAAATCGGTTTAGTTTTTTATGATGAAATAGGGGAATACAAAATGCTGTTTACCTCGATTTTTGTATATAAAATCGGTCCGAGCTGCAGTTGTGTCTTTCGCACTCTAGTCGGCGGGGTGTATGGGTGGGGCGGTTCTGACAAATATGTATACAGTCGGAAAAGTGGCCTATTCTCCAAATTTGCATTTCAGCCCGCCTATCCTCTTAAGGTTAGTTGCGCTACGCATTCGGATCCGCATCTGTCATGCATTGTCAACTAACGCCTGTACAATACACTCCCTCCTTCAAGACGTCCCCCCAACTTAGTGACCTTGACCCCTTCAGTAGGTATACTTTAGCTATTTTTGACTGGCTTGTCCTTCATTATGTCTTCTAATCCAAGGAAACCAAGTTCGAAAATCATAGGAATTCGCACCCAATTTTGCAATTATCTAATTATTCTAATTATTAAATATAAACAATAGGTTTAAAAAAAATTACTTCATAGCATTTTTAGATGTTAATACAGAATGGTGTATGTCGCAAGTAAAAGTGACTTCAACCTATAAAGTAGATGCACATAATACAAACTACACAAATATTTAGGCTTTCCTTTGAACACAGGTTTCATAATGTATTTTATAGAAAAATAAGAAATATACTCCATAGCAAATAAAGCCGAGATGTTGAAGATGTGTGATGTTGTTTGTAACACCACTGGCTTTTCGGTGAAGGAAAACATCGTGAGGAAACCTGCATGCTTCAATTTCGAGGCATGTATTGTACCCACTGTCCATTACAAGTGGCGACGGGCTCACTCCCCGCCACACTGGACAGAGTTTCGGTAGTAGTGAAACGTGGATGTTCTGAGGTTTCAGAATATCTCTGACTACCCCCTCGGGGAATATAGTTGTGAGCATATGCTATGCTATGGTATGTTGAAGATCATTGTTATATTTTTCAATAATTTGTATGTCTTTCAAATAACGAGAAGATAGCTTCTAAAATCCAGCAAAATATGAACCGACCCGCGTTTACATAGTGGGAGCGTCTTAACACGTTAACTGCTGACGACCTACGTCGTAGGTCAGCAACAAATGGGACACAGTGCGCACGACTCACACGATGAGTCAGAATTGTATAGCATTCTACAGTGATAGCACTGCGCGAGTATCATTGTTTTGAGCTTAGCAGGGATAAAAATGATAAAGGTTAGACTTTTTGAAGCGTACCAAATTACCTGACAATAAATAGACTAAGAAATAAGTGTACTTTTTGCAACCATCAGCAGCAAGGCTGATTCAGTGTTTATGGGGCGTAGGGCATATCTGTGATGGGGATGAACTAGGTCTGCCTGCATAACTTCAGTCGGTTTAGGAGTTACAGTCACATAGCTACAGTGCATACTACAATAATATGATACGATCAGCCTTGCAGCTGATCGTTAATTTTTTACTGACCTTTAAACGTCTGTAACTCCTCAACCGACTAAAGTTATGCAGGTAGACCTAGTTCATACCCATCACAGAGATGCTCTACACCCCATAAATACTGAATCAGCCTTGCTGCTGATGGTTGCAAAAAGTACACTTATCTCTTGGTCTAAAAGGCATTTGTTTACCGAAATGTTGAAACCGGTCGGTTGGGTGTCGGACCACACACAGGCGTAATTCCTTAATCATAATTAACTCGAAAAGATTTCATTACAGGATACCGATAATGTGACAATCCATCCGTCCGTCTGTCACAGGCAATTACCTACCTTTGTTACAAGTTTCTTTTTATTTTAAACCAATGTGGTTAATTTTTTTTTTAAATAAAGCAGAACAATTCTTTACAAGCGTTAATTATAATCTGCCGTGAAAACGAAAATCTTAACTTATTGGCCATTCATTGTAAGATTATAGTCAAATGTACAGTCGGAATAAAGACAGGTTATCAACTGAATTTATTTAATAGAGAATAATATCTAGATTAGCTATATAACAATGCAAAGGTAAGGGTAAAGGTAAGGGTAAAGGTAAGATATTAACAAAAAAAAAGTTACGATATGGTTTTTAGGTGTCCCTGATTCCATTTCACCAATTTTTGGATTTTTTGTCTGTCTGTTTGTTTGTGTGTTTGTTTGTTGTCCAATAATATATCTCCAATGTACAGACAAACTTTCTGCTACAGTTTTATAATAGTTTAAGAGATATATTTACAACGAGCGTTAACCCGCGACTTCGTCCGCACAAATTATATACCAGATTTTAATTCAGATCATAAGCTATCAAACCAAAAAAGTTTCATCAAAATCGGTTCAATAGGTTTTGCGTGATACTCGTTCAAACAAACAAACAAACACACAAACAAACAGACAGACAAAAAATCCAAAAATTGGTGAAATGGAATCAGGGACACCTAAAAACCATATCGTAACTTTTTTTTTGTTAATATCTTCAATGTACAGACAAACTTCCTGTTACAGTTTTATAATAGTACTAGCTTTTGCCCGCGACTTCGTCTGCGTGGACATGTAATTTTGTCTTATGTCTTGTCTAAGGTCATGAAGGTCATGGTCCGAACCAAGTCTAGGAATCCTGGCATGTAACATTAGAATGGCGATTAAGGAATGGGCTAATAAAAGTCACAGGCTAGAATGCTCTGGCCTCTCGGGTCTGCAACACTGCAGGAAATTCATCAGCAATCTTCTTATTATCATGTGGGCAAAGCCCTGGTGTCAGAGTATAACAGCAATATAATACCACGAATCCCACAGTTCATACTGAACAACAGCAGGAGCAAAGCTCGTGCCATCGTTGGAGCCCTCACCGGACACTACGCAACAGGCACGATAAAGCTCACTCTAATTCCCGGTTGCCGAGCGTGTGGAGAGGAAGAGGAAACCATGGAACATTTGTACTGTGTGACTGCGATGTCTTGGTGGGTAAACGTATGTGATTCCTGAGAGATGGTTATTCATTACATGTTTCTTACCCTGAACGCTATTGCCTCCCTCATTTTCCAAGTTTTTCAAGGATGAAGAAAATAATATGTAGGGGTCAATACAAAAGATACCATTGGGTCGAAGTGTTGCTGGCTTGCCATTTCCCATAATAAGATAAGAAAGTCATGAACTTAAGCTAAATCAAAATCAGAAAGTACCCCAAGTAATTCTGTAGGTATCAGATTTAAAAGTCATTCACTGGATCCATCACTTTAATTTTTCTACTGTTCGTCGTTTATTAGTTTTTCATTTATGTCGAGCAGCATAATAATCAAAAAAAAATAAAAAACGTTAGAGGATACTCTACCACGCGGGCTAGTGTAAAATGGTGAAGGCAAGAGCTAAAATAATAATATTCTAGCAAGCTAATGGTCAATTTGCTAAAAAAGATTTTCAATTATGTAAGTAGCTACATTACCGACCTGTGGTGTTATAGTATAAGAAGGACCTTTTAGATACGTAGGTACCTTTTTATACGTTGTGGTAGAATGATGTTCTATAGTTAAGTTGCACAAACCCTCAAAAAATCATAATTGAGACCGAAAATCAAACAAAACAAAAATTTGGCAAGACTTACTGCAACAAAATTCATCCTTTCTGTAAAATAAGGTTATCATCCGTAGCATTGGCTCAGATTGGACTCAAACAATCAATATACTTACAACGATGTATTACAACGATAATATAAGGTCTAACAAAATTAGCTGAAACTATTTTAAGGGTATGCTCAGACCATCAAACTGAACAACTTTCTCTATGGGACTAATATGGAAATCGCGAAAAAAAAATTGATGTTCAATACAAAACTGCAAACACAAATGTATGGGGCAGAAGATTTTTTTTCGAGATTTCGATATTGGTCCCGTAGAGAAAGTTGTTCAGTTTAATGGTATGAGCATACCCTTAAAACAGTTTCACCTAATTTTTTTAGACCTTATATAATCAACTAAATTTGTAAGCTCCAGCTATAGCTAAGTTTTTGAATTAATAATTGTAGCATACTTGCTTTAAAAAAACTCCCAACGCCATCTATTACGATGAAAACAATACTACGATTAAATTACTACGATAAAATTTTTGAAAACTTGATTTTTGATAGTTGACGACCCGGTTGGTGTAATGGTTACCTCGCCGGACTGCCAAACCAGGGTCCTGGGTTCGAAACCCGGTTCGGTAATGGATGTTATAAATGTTTGTGCCGTTGTTGTATGGTTTCTATAATAAAAAGCCTATAGTGCTTGCTTGGAATCATAACAATGTTCCTGTAAGCGTTATTTATTTATTTAATTATTTTTCGAATTCAGCCGGTAAGTAACTATACAATCAAATCTGTAAGACCGAATATCTGAGATGTCTTGAGCATGAATTAAGTATGGTACTTGCTTCAATAAAACACCCAACGCCATCTATTAAGATGAAAACAATACTACGATAAAATTATGAACACTAACTTTAGAAAAGGTTAAAAGAAAGAGGATTTTTAGTATTTGCCGACCCGGTTGGTGTAATGGTTACCACGCCGGACTGCCAAACCAGAGTCCTGGGTTCGAGTCCCGGTTCGGTCTTAGATGTTATATGTTTATGCCGTTGTTGTATGGTTTCCACAATAAAAAGCCTTTATTGCTTGTTTGGGATAATTAAAATAATGTTTGTGCCTGTGAGCGTTATTTATTTATTTGTTTAATTATTTTTCTCGCGTTCTCCGCTGGAGAATACGCGTGCCCGGTGTGGGGCCGATCTGCCCACGCCAAGCTGGTGGATACCGGCACTAAACGAAACGTGTCGGATTATAACTGGTTGCTTGAAACCGACTCCGGTACAGTTGCTTTACCCACTGGCTGGCATAGCGCCCCCAGATGTAAGTAGGGCTGTGGCAGGTTCCTCAGAGAGAGCCCAAATGGTGGACGACACACGACATCCCATGCATGGCTTTATTCCTGCGCCGCAAAGGCTGCCAAGCCGACGCAGCTTTATGAAGTGTGTCGACCCCCTGAATACTGGCCCAGCGCAAGCAAGGTGTACTCTATGGCGACAAAAAGTGTCCCTCCCAACTCCATTTGTGTCGCCGTCTGAGAGCCGTTTGTGTCCCGCCTAGACATGACTTGCCTTGAGCGACCTGGAAGTCTTTAAACCGACTTCGAACCCAGGTCGGTCGCAGTAAGGACAAGATGGTCAGGTGGGGATACTCGGATGCGCAAAATGTGACTTGCTTGTGTGGAACTCCACAAACGATGGCCCATCTCACATCGTGCCCTGCGTGCCCTTACATCTGCACGCAGGAGGAGCTCATGACCGCTAGCGACGGTGCAGTATCGATTGCCCGATTCTGGCAAGCTACTATTTAGCGACTTCAGAATTTGAAGTCGACACGATAACGTTTATGCGTGATTGCGCCACAAACATACAACATTACAACCTTACAAACATCGTCACAAACGTTCACGTTTATAATATTAGTGAGATTATTAGTTCTTCTTCGTGATGACATTTTTCATTACTGAAAACAATCAAGTGTACTGGCAGATACAAAATTATTTTTTAAGTATTTTTATCACTGAACGGAACGCGTCGGGGTGCATTATATATATTATATTACTTTATTTTTTATTTATTTAACTTAATATGCTGACACTTTTTTAAGAGGATGATCAGACCATCAAACAGCTTTTTCTATGGGACTAACATCGAAATCGCGAAAAAAAATCTTCTGCCCCATACATTTTTGTAGAGTAAGATTGCAGTTTTGTATGGAACAGTTGATTTTTTTTCGTGATTTCGACTTTGGTCCCATACAGAAAGTTGTTCAGTATGATGGTCTGATCATCCCCTTAAAAAACTGTCTGCATATAAGAAGGACCATATACATCTTGCAATTCGGTCAGATGCGCGCGAAATCGGTGCCGGCCGCATTTTACTGCAACGTCACCGTTTGACGTTTGACAGCAGGGGTCTACCCGGACGAATACTATATACAATGTTCTTTGTTCTTGACCCGGACATTCAAACGTCGCAAATGCATGAAAGTTATCGTTCCAATGTCAACTTTATTACAATGAAGTTCGGACCGGAACCGAAACGGTCGCGTTATATCGAAAATCTAAAGTCCGGGTACATGGCCTGGTCAGCACTCGCTGTCAATTTGCGTGCATTTGAAACAACGGCAACACGTATGCGCCTGGATTCTAGCGAATAATTTCGTCCGGAAGAACGCAGTCGGCTATTGCCGAATGTTACATTAATTTATGTAAAGCTCATATCAAGCGACAGTCCGTAGGGCTGTGGCAGGTTCCTCAGAGAGAGCCCAAATGGTGGACGACATACGACACGGACGGACCGCAGCACGGACTACAAACTTTGAGTCAAGATAACTTTAGAACTAAACATTTAAAAGGAAATCACAGATATTGGCTTCTAGATTGTTTTAAAACCATTAATTTTTTACTTTAATTACTAAATGTTCAAACTAAGCTTCGTTTTGTATGGACCCCGTAGAAAAATAAATTATCCTCTTAATCGAATCGGGCGCAAAATGCACGGCGGCACATCGCATCGGCGGCATAAAAAACCGATCCTTATTAATTTGTTAGAGTTCGTTCGTTTGTATTTTAGTAATAATTTACGGTATTTCAAAATAGTTTCTTACCTGTCTTATAATTGCTTTAAAATATTAACTATTATCCAGTCTTGCTTAAAATGTGTATTACATCACACTGTGTGATTACACCGTAAATAAAAACATTCCGAATTAAAAATCGAGTTTTAGACATCTTTCGGCTGCTGATTTGAAATCATGATTATATATTCTCTTTGTTTGAAATTGGCGTGCAGTTTTTTTTTAAATAATTACTCCTGCTTTGGTTGCACTGTATTTTTTTTTTTTTTATTTATTTATTTGATTCACTTACAGTTATTACACTCATACAATCATTGTGATACTTAACTACGTCTTAAGCTAAATGCATAACCACTTAAAAGTGAACACAACATGCGTAATTTACAGTCACAAAAGGAAAAAAAACAGAACGTTTCACCCAATGAAAGAGAAACATTGACCTCAGATGACAAATAACTTAGGTACTGTTTATTATTATATTTTAGAAAATTAAAAAGTAAAATACACGAAATGAGAAAGTGACAAATAACAATTGCAGTGATAACGTGGTGGAGACAATACAATGAGCAAACTCCCTTCCGTTATCCTTCTCCTATTTCCCCCTTTCTTCCTTCAAACTATGTTCCTTCTGAACCTAGCGAGAGAGTCAGAGTAGATGTCTGCCGACTTATCGCAATTATTATTATACAGTCTACAAAGACGTGCCACGACAGAAACAAAGCCTAAGACTGTTCTTCGGAATGGCGGTGCAAGTGGTGTTGATACGAGGTATCTCGGGTATCTGGCAGGAACCCTAAGATTAAATCTGCGTAATAACTGAGGACAATCCAAAAGGCCTCTTAGAACCTTACATAAAAAGATCAAGTCTAGCATGTCTCTCCTTTTCGCTAATGACATCAATTGGAAATGAGCCAATCTTCGATCGTATCGTCTGTAATTCTACAAAATGTCAAGAAATTTGTAGTTCGAATCTTTTTTTCTTGTGGCCAGTACTAAGGTTTTTTTTTGTTATGCAAAGGTTTTCTCCATGGAGTTTGAAAGATTTTATCGCCAAAAATAAGAACAATGTTACACTAACAACCGGTGCAGTCATCAGCACTGGACAATGATAAAATTTATAATTATTGGTATTTATTTTGTAATTTGTTGTTATTTTCGCTATTTATAAATCAAACAGTCTTCAGAATCAGCTTACTTTATTACAAGTCTTTTAATTTTAATTAGTGTTACTTACTTGAAATTGAAATGGCACCGTACATTGGTTGCACTTGCGGTTATATGTTTATATCTCCGGCTCCCGTCAATGTAGCGAGATAAATTATATACCAGATTTTAAGTCAGATCATAAGCAATCAAACAAAAAAAGTTTCATCAAAATCGGTTCAGTAGTTTTTGCGTGATACTCGTTCAAACAAACAAACAAACAAACAAATAAACAAACAAACAAACACACAAACAAACAGACAGACAAAAAATCCAAAAATTGGTGAAATGGAATCAGGGACACCTAAAAACCATATCGTAACTTTTTTTTTGTTAATATCTTCAATGTACAGACAAACTTCCCGCTACAGTTTTATAATAGTTTAGATAGATATAGATAGATATAAAAATGAATCCCTATTTCCCTTGCACGGCTGGACCGATTGCGATCAATCTTCGGTGGGTATGTACACATGCCAGGAAAGATTTATAAACAAAAAAAAGGCCAAGTGTGTGTCGGGTAAAACTGATTCTGAGGCGGTACGAAGTTAGCTAGTTAACAATACATGCAGGTGAATGCTAATTTTGAGATTGTTGAATTGTTTTTATTATTCTTTTGCAGTCTTTAGATTGGTGACTGTTCGTGCGTAAATGACGCACGATGTATTTTTATCACGAGTGTCAGCGCAGTGATTTAGGGATTGAGGTATTCACTCACCTCAGTCTCTAAACCACACCATTGACACTTCACTTCTTCTCATGCTGTGTACACACGGCGATACATCAAGCTATCATCATCCTCATCATCTCAGCCTATGGACGTCCACTGCTGGACATAGGCCTCCCCCAAGGATCGCCATAACGACCGGTCCTGCGCTGCCCTCATCCAACGGGTTCCCACCGCCTTCACAAGGTCGTCGGTCCACCGTGTGCGGGGCCTACTCACGCTGCGCTTTCCGGTACGCGGTCGCCACTCGAGAACTTTTCGGCCTCATCGGCCATCGGTTCTGCGAGCAATATGCCCCGCCCACGGCCACTTTAATTTAGCAATACTTTGGGCTATGTCAGTTACTCTGGTTCTTCTGCGGATCTCTTCATTTCTGATTCGATCTCGCAGGGAAACTCCGAGCATAGCCCTCTCCATTGCTCTTTGGGTGACTTTCAGCCTTTTTATGAGGCCTTGAGTTAACGATCACGTCTCTGTTCCATATGTCATCACTGGCAACACACACTGATCGAAGACTTTCGTTTCAAGACACTGCGGTATTTGGGACGTGAAGATACTACATCAAGCTATACAAAACCAAAATAAGCTGGGCACGCGTGAGTCGCGTAGGGTATAAGGTCGCGCGGCCAGCTTATCTTGGTTTTGTATAGCTTGATGTGTCGCCGTGTGTACCACACCTTCATAACTTGAAGAATCTAAAAAAAGGATAATTTTAGAAAATGATGCCTTATCTTTCCGTTAAATCGGCGGAAAAAGAAGTCATCATCTGAACAAGATACGTATTGTGAGAAGTAGTGAATTTCGACTTTTTTTTTACGAAAAGTAGGTAGGTATTTAAGAGGTAGGTAGGTAGGTTATGACAGTAATGTAGTAAAAAGAGATCCTAAATACATACAAACCTACATATATATTATACACACGCCATCATTACATAGGGGTGGGCAGACGCTATAGCTCGCCACACACTACTATTCTGAGAAACTTCTCTTGCCTCATCCACCGTCCGATGTCATTTTATTTATTTTTATTTTATTGGAAAACGAACAGAAAAAAAAGAAAGATAAAGATAAAAAAAAAAAATTAAGATTTAAGATTTATTTATACTGTTTTTTTGTACACAATAAGTTTGCCTTGTAATTGTTAACTGTCTCTTCTACGGGTCTGCTGGAAGAAATCTCTTCAGAGATAAGCTCGCCCTTTGTACATGTTTTCTCAACTTTGTGTATTATTATGTCCGTGTGTACAATAAAGTGTTACAATAGTAATAGTAATAGTAATAAAGATAAAAAAGAAAAAGATAAAAAAAAGATAAAGATTTAAAGAAAGAAAAAAAAAAGACAAAAAGATGAAAGACTTCTCATAAAGATTTTTCTTTCTTTCTTTCTAACAGTAATATAATACAGTAGTTACAAGAGTATAAAGCAGAAAGCCAATAATATGCATAATGTCATAAATAAGATAAAATTCAAAAAACACCCAAATATTTTATGACATATTTTCGAAGCGTACTATACCTATATGGAATCTGGGCGTAAGTCAAGAATCATAAAACTTAAAACTGGACTCACAAGTTCAAGGAAGAGAAGACTTAATTCAGATCTGACCCGTAAACTTACTTGTTGAACTGGTTTTTTAGGGTTCCGTAGTACAAGGTACAGAATGTATAATGTATCTTAATAAGTAACTTTCAATGAAAATTACATTAAAGGATCCTCGGTTTTATAAGGGAATGCTCACACCATTAAACGGAACAATTTTCTCTATGGGACCAATGCATAAATCGAAAAAAAAACTAATCAGCTGTTTGACACAAAAGATACAGCTTTTCGTGATTTCCATGTTGGTCCCGTAGAGAAAGATGTTCAACTTGATAGTCTGATTACCTATAGCATAGTTTGAACCCTTTATAGGTAAGTTATAGCTAGAATAAGTACATTGGCAACGGAACCCTGTCGTAGAGGTCCGACACGGTCTTGGCCGGAATTTGGCATTTAACAATAAGCGTACAAAGTATTCGTAAGTGGTATACTGGTATCCCATATTTATCTCCCGATGTTTCTGATAAGGGCAAAGATAATTTGATTAACATTAAATTAATTGAAAATGATAAATTCTGGTCAGATGAAGGTACGAAAGTATGATAATAAAGATGATGATGATGGTCGGTAACTACAGCGACTGCTTCAACAGTCATGTCTCATGTATTATCAATTTATCATTATCAGCTTATATACGTGCAACTGAAGAGCACAGGTCTACCTACAGGGAGGTTGAACCTCGCGTCCATAATGCGGATTGGTATAGACTTCACATACCCATCAAAATTTCTTCTTCAGCGTATGCAGGTAAACACAGGATTTTTAAGTCTTAACTGAATTTGATGGAACGGGGAACCGCTACAATCATAGAAAGGGTCGGTTGCATTCACTCTAGCTACAGTGTGGGAACCAGAGATGGAACAAAAAATTCAAAATACCAAACTACCATCAGTTAGGAAGTCCCTTGCAAACCATTAAAAGAAGGACCATCGCCTTGATCATATCTTGAGGAATAATCGATATTAGCTGCTCTGGGCATAATATTGGGAAAAAGAAACGTCGGTTGGCCACGAATGTCGTGCCTCGCGAACCTGAGAGTAGATAGGCATTGCCAGAGTCTAAGAGCTATTTCGTTTTGGTCAGAGATAGGCTGGGATTTGCTGACTTTCAAACTTCAGTAAATGCAGAAGAATCCGAAGATGAAGAGGAACAATAACATAACATAAATACTCTTTATTTGTAAGCCAAGAACATAATTAAGTGAGATCACACACGATGATGCATTGACGGAGCGGCAAACGTCAGTCTGTCATTTGTCAAGCAAGGAGTTGTATGAAACCGCACGTAGAAACACTCACGGTGCGTCAATCCTTCACCGTGTGTGCTTTAACGTGCGGTTTCTTACAACTCCTTGCTTCACAAATCACGGACTGACGTCTGCCGCTCCGTCAATGCGTCATCGTGCACAGACTTAATAGAGAGTACTACGTACGTCATCGTGTATGATCCCACTTTAGTCGTGAATTAAAACCAATCCAGGTGTTCTTTGTGGAATACCTTAGGCACAGAAAAACAATCATCTAGGTTGATATTGGGGCTTAAACTCGGATGCGTTTCGAAATCGGTGGAATAGCTCGTTGATGTCTAATAAGATAAGTCACCTCTTACTACACCCACTTAGCCCAGTCATTTTACGGCGTTTTGTTAGGCGGGGTAGGGAGTAATTATTAATTGGACTTTTAAACTGTAACCGGTACCATTTAGTGATAAAAAGACTATCTTAAAACATAGTTAAAAAAATTAGCTACGCAATATAGATCAAAATTGTGTATCCCAGAAGGCTTTTAAATTAATAATATTAATACCAATGCACTCATTTGACTTAGATTTAACAATATAAACTATTTTTGAGCACAAAACTAAGCACTGAAATTTAAAAAAATGAGGTTAGGATTAGAGGAGGATTAGAAAATACGAATGTATTTTTCAAAACCTACTAAGTAGACAAAAACATTTACACCATAAAGCATTAAATATGTGCAAAAAAAATTAAAATCAGGTTTTTAAAAACGAGATAATAGCAAAATTTTTAAATTTATTTAATAAAAAAAATCTTTTTTATTTTGGTACATTTTTAGGCTCAAATGGGCTCTCCAGCATGATACCGAAAAAAATGTATTACTAATTAATCCCGGCTCAAACCGTAAAATGACTGGGCTAACTTGGGTTGGTGCTATGCTAAGTAGGACATCATTTTTATTACAGGTAAGATTATTTTTTGAGTAGGTACTTTGTAGATCATGAACAAATTAAAACATATTGAGAACTATTTTTATCTTCTAATTAAACCACATTAAAATTGCAAACTGGATAATTTTCACAAAATATAAATTTGCAGTCTTCTAAAATCAACTCTCTTATAAAACCTCTGTAATTAAGGACTTAGTTTTGAAAACCAATATTAAATCTAACTTTGCAGACTTCAATAAATCTAAGTTCGTTATAGTTAATTGGATACGAGATTTCTAAAACGTATACTTATTTATAAATTATTGATTAGGGTCATAATGGTTGATAAATGATGTAGTAATTGATACAGATATCTTAGTTAGGATTAAGGTCAATAGTTAACTTTACTTGATTATATGTATGTGTTACACTTACTAATCTCTGGGAATAGATTATTATCAACTCCTGACTTGCAAACCATGTTTTGCTAGTTCAGTTCAGCATTAAGCTCAGTCATTTTACGGTTTGAGCCGGGACTAATTAATAATTGATATTTTTTACGATATAGTATTTAAGAGCCAATTCGAGCTCAGAAATGTACCAAAATTAAAAAAAATCCCGTCAGCAAAAGTTCCAAATTTAAAATTTAGCTATTACCTCGATATAACGTTACGTAATACAAGTCCAGGTACTTACTTAAATGTGACTAGATAATTTGTGTGACAATGTCAAAGATATTTATTTATTTATTTAGGTATTTATAAAAAAACCTGATGGTAATTTTCTTTTTGTACATATTTAAGGCATTACCATTATACATACTTCAAACATGGTGTAAATAATTTTTTTCTACTTAGAAGGTTATGAAAAATACATTCGTATTTTCTAATTATAACCTCATTTTTTAAATTTCTATGCATATTTTATTGCTAAAAATAATTTTATTTTGTTAAATCTAGTTCAAATGAGTGCATTGGTATTAATAGTATTAATTTAAAAGCCTTTTGGGACACACAATTTTGATTTCTATGTTGAGTAGCGAATTTTTTTAAAATATTTTAAGATAGTCTTTTTGTGACTAAATGGTAAATGTTACAGTTTAAAAGTCCAATTAATAATTTTAGTTATTTATATAGACAACAATACATCATACATTTCACACCTTAGACAAAAGTGATAATAAAAAGTGACTTAGCTTAGATGAACTTTTTTTTTTAAATATCATTATCTAGGCGTTGCAATAGCAGAATGACCAAAGAGGTCTGTGCCAGGATTAACTATTCTTCCATGATTAAAAGGAAATGCAGAGTTAACGCAGAGTAATTATTATTGACATGCAAATGTTATATGTATATTTATTTACCAATCTTTTGTAGTGAATCGTGAATGTTCTGAGGTTTCAGAATATCTCTGACTACCCCCTCGGGGAATATAGTCGTGAGCATATGCATGCATGCATGCATCTTTTGTAATAAAATTAGAGATAGGAAAAAAAACCTATGTATCTTGATTTTGTAATTACCCCTCCGGACGAAATTCCGTAAAATGACTGGGCTAATTCCCATAATTACTAAATGCTGCTTATACTGTGGTTTTATCCCACAAATGATTTGTTCTCAAAATAACAAGAATTTCAATTAGTAATAATAATTATAAACTCACGATGATGTACACAAGGCGACACATCAAGCTATACAAAACCAACATAAGCTGGCCGCGCGTCGTTATACGTTACTTGACCTACGCGCGGCCAGCTAATGTTGGTTTTGTATAGCTTAATGTGTCGCCGTGTGTACATGGTGTTAGGATAAACCCCGTACCCATGACACTGAACAAATACCCCAAAACTAACGGAAATTCCCAAAAAAGAGTTCGTACTTTCCATAATAAATGCAACCAGCTGATCGAACGTTTGTATGAAAAGTCGAGATACATGATACACGAGATACATGATCATGAGTAGGTACATAGGTGCAACTGCAAATTCTAACACTTTATAAAAAGAAGAGAAGAAGATTCACTTTGCTAAAACTACCAATACTAACATCTAAGATTAGAGGTCAAACTATCATCATCATCAGCCGTGTATCGTCCCACTGCAGAGCACTGAGGTCTCAAGGAGAGGGTTTAGTCCACCACGTATCATCATCATCATCAGTCTATAAACGTCCCACTCCAGTGCACAGTCCTACCCTCAGGGAGCGTGTATGGGCATTAGTCCACCACGCGTGCACAATGCGGATTGGTAGACTTCACATACGCATCAGAATTTCTTCTTCAGCGTATGCAGGTTTTCACACGATGTTTTCCTTCACCGTTAAAGAGCAGTCGGTATTACGTACAGAAAAATTAGTAGATACAGTACAGGAGTCTAGTGTCACAGCATACAACTTTTCATGTATTATCTATCCAATCTATCTATCTATCTATACTATTATAAAACAGTAACAGGAAGTTTGTCTGTACATTGAAGATATTAACAAAAAAAAAGTTACGATATGGTTTTTAGGTGACCCTGATTCCATTTCACCAATTTTTTGATTTTTTGTCTCTCTGTTTGTTTGGGTGTTTGTTTGTTTGTTTGAACGAGTATCACGCAAAAACTACTGAACCGATTTTGATGAAACTTTTTTTGTTTGATAGCTTATGATCTGACTTAAAATCTGGTATATAATTTGTGCGGACGAAGTTGCGGGTTAACGCTCGTACTATTATAAAACTGTAACAGAAGATTGTCTGCAATGCGGCCAGCCTCCTAGGTACTCTGCCTCAGGGGAGCACTTTGGAGGACATCTTTTATTTGTAATTTGTGTTTCAGTTTATTATGGTTTTTTTTTTGTCTAGTGTTCTGTATTTTGTATGTGTTTTTAATAGATTGTCTGTACATTGAAGATATTAACAAAAAACAAAAATTACGATATGGTTTTTAGGTGTCCCTGATTCCATATCACCAATTTTTGAATTTTTTGTCTGTCTGTTTGTTTGTTTGAACGAGCATCACGCATAAACAACTGAACTGATTTTGATGATTTTTTGTTTGTTAGCTAATTGTCTGACTTAAAATCTGGTATATAATTTGTGTGGACGAAGTCGCGGGTTAACGCTAGTTTTATTATAATTGTATAGATTTGTATTCCTGACGGATGACTACAATGAGTCACGACAGAGACAGAACGATGGCATTTTAATGTCATCGGTCATTGTGTACGACATTTTTTGGTGTAATCGCTCCAGTGCCGTCGCTTGGGGAAAATATTTGGGCTTTTTGTAATATTTATAATTCCGTGGAAGCTACTTATAAGGCAGTATAGCATTTTGTTGATGTTTTTTGAGGAATTATTTGTGCTTTACTGTAAAAATACTTTTAAAAGTTTAATGGTAAAGTGAATGAAGAACGTAGGTACATAACTATAATTGTATTAAATGACAACATTTTGTATTTTATTCATAAAATTATTATGACAGGTACCTTCTTAATATGTGGAAGGTTTTTTTGGGATGATCAGACCATCAAAATGAACAACTTTCTCTATGGGACCAATATCGAAATCGCGCAAAAAAAATCAACCGTGCCTTATACATTTTTGCAGTTTTGTATGGAACAGGTGACTTTTTCGCAATTTCGATGTTAGTGCCATAGAGAAAGTTGTTCAGTATGACGGTCTAATCATCCCCTTAAAAAGTGCCAGCATATTAAGAAGGACGCTATACAATTTTGTTGCTTCATATTGTATTTGTTACAAAAGGTCTTACAGTAAAATTTATTCATGAAATGAGCTGAGATTGCGGGGGGGGGGGGGGGGGGTCGACAATCCAAGACCTGCACGAAATTGTTCAAGATTGGTTGAACCATTTGAAGAAAACAGGAGCGAACTGGCATTTAGCTAATTATAGTTTGGATCTCTAGGCGAGGTCGAAATGCCCACCTGACTTTTTTCAAATATTACCAAAATAACAGTTTCTATAGGAAGAAGTATGTAAGAAAGCTAGAATATGAAAAAGGTTATAAATTCCACCCTTCGATCATGATTTTGAACGTTTGACTTTCAAAAATCACACTATTGATAATGATAATGGTATTGAGAAATTGAGACATGGTAATTAGATGCCCATAATGGTAGTGAGATAACGAGATATACTCCAGCAACCTTTATACCAAGCAACATTTGCAAGGTGCACGTAGTCAGACAACTGACCTTGATCGTGAACTCAAGTAACGTGACGTACTCACACGAAGTAAGAACTCCCCTAAAACAACTTCTGTCTCCAAACAATAAGTACGAAATTAGCTTGATTCACAAAACTTCGTATGTTAAAAGAATAGGTACGTTACGGTGACGCCATTTCAGGGAACAAACTAGGTACTAAATGGGAAGTTACTTTGAGGGAATTTCCTCTCTCGATGAGGTAAAATTTACAATTTTAGAATTTACAATAATGAGTTCGTCAGAGTTGCGGAGATGTTTATTTTTATTTTATTTATTTCCAAAAACGCATGCATTTACAGAATGAGTAGAGTCGCGTGGCTAGAGGTCTCTCGAGTAGACGTCTTTCGTTTGGCTCGCGATTTAGGTAGCCACGCGGCGCCGCCATTTTATGGCGGTTTCGGGTGTGTGTTTTTGTATAAAAACAGGGCTTTGAGATCGCCATATCAATTACCGTACAATGAACGTTAACTTGAATTATAATAATACCTTCAACACTAGATACTGGCGAAATCTTTAAGGAAACGCCATTTAATAAAATTAGAATAGAATACAGAATTAGTAGATCACCAATCTGTACTGGAGTTTTCTGCCTCACAGACTGCTTTACAATTTTTTTACATTATAGTGGTAACCGTGGTTTTACTAAAACTAGGCATATCGGATACCGAAGTCTTGGTTTCGAATCCGCACGAACGACATGACTGTCATGTTCACATGAGTTTTTCTAACTTAATTTATGGTGAAGGAAAACATCGTGAGGAAACCTGCATACGCTGAAGAAGAATGCGTATGTATAGTTTTACCAATCTCCATTGTGCACGCGTAGTGGACTAATTAAACCCGAAAAAAAGATTAATTCATATTATTTAACCTAGTATATAATAGAATAGAAACTTTATTTACAGTAAGTATGGTTACATAGTATATGTGGAATGTTATAATTTACAATAGGTTTCTCACACTTAAATAGGCATGCAAAATGTTACAAAATCGGGATTACCTATCCTCAAAATAGAATCTACTTTTTTATACATTTGGTTCTAGAAATTCTTTAACAGTATAATAGTACATTATGGTACAAGTGTGTAATGTTGGTGATTACCGCTGAGGCGCTAGGCGAGGGTCTTAAGAGAGCCGAGGACGGTAATCATCAATACACACGTGTATCATACGACGTTATTCAACACACTTGTGAAGAAAATAATAATAAAAAATCATTTTATTTAGTAAACTAGCTTTTGCCCGCGACTTCGTCTGCGTAGACATGTAATTTGTCTAATGTCTCGTCTAAGGTCATGAAGGTCATGGTCCGAACCAAGTCTAGGAATCCTGGCATGTAACATTAGAATGGCGATTAAGGAATGGGCTGATAAAAGACACAGGCTAGAATGCTCTGGCCTCTCGGGTCTGCAACACTGCAGGAAATTCATCAGCAATCTTCTTATTATCGTGTGGGCAAAGCCCTGGTGTCAGAGTATAACAGCAATATAACACCACGAATCCCACAGTTCATACTGAACAACAGCAGGAGCAAAGCTCGTGCCATCGTCGGAGCCCTCACCGGGCACTACGCAACAGGCACGATAAAGCTCACTCTAGATCCCGGTTGCCGAGCGTGTGGAGAGGAGAAGGAAACCATGGAACATTTGTACGGTGCGACTGTGATGTCTTGGTGGGTAAACGTATGTGACTCCTGAGAGATGGTTATTCATTACAGGTTTCTTACCCTGAACGCTATTGCCCCCCTCATTTTCCAAGTTTTTCAAGGATGAAGAAAATAATATGTAGGGTTCAATACAAAAGATACCATTGGGTCGAAGTGCAGCAACACTTCGACTCAATGGTATCTTTGCTTCCCATAATAAGATAAGAAAGTCATGAACTTAAGCTAAATCAAAATCAGAAAGTACCCCAAGTAATTCTGTAGGTATCAGATTTAAAAGTCATTCACTGGATCCATCACTTTAATTTTTCTACTGTTCGTCGTTTATTAGTTTTTTAATATGTCGAGCAGCATAATAATCATCTTACGACCCACTGCGGGTCACAGACCTCCACTCACGTATAAACGTTAGAGGATACTCTACTACGCGGGCTACTGTAAAATGGTGAAGGCAAGAGCTAAAACGATAATATTCTAGGAAGCTAATGGTCAATTTGCTAAAAAAGATTTTCAATTATGTAAGTAGCTACATTACCGACCTGTGGTGTTATATTATAAGGACCCTTTAGATACGTTGGTACCTTTTTATACGTTGTGGTAGAATGATGTTCTATAGTTAAGTTGCACAAGCCCTCAAAAAATCATAATTGAGACCGAAAATCAAACAAAACAAAAATTTGGCAAGAATTACTGCAACAAAATTCGTCCTTTCTGTAAAATAAGGTTATCATTCCGTAGCATTGGCTCAGATTGGACTCAAACAATCAATATACTTACAACGATGTATTACAACGATAATATAATCAACTAAATTTGTAAGCTTCTGCTATAGCTAGGTTTTTAAATTAATAATTGTAGCACACATGCTTTAAAAAAACTCCCAACGCCATCTATTAAGATGAAAACAATGCTACGATTAAATTTTTGAACACTTGATTTTTAATATTTGACGGCCCGGTTGGTGTAATGGTTACCTCGCCGGACTGCCAAACCAGGGTCCTAGGTTCGAAACCCGGTTCGGTCATGGATGTTATAAATGTTTGTGCCGTTGTTGTATGGTTTCTATAATAAAAAGCCTATAGTGCTTGCTTGGAATCATAACAATGTTCCTGTAAGCGTTATATATTTATTTAATTATTTTTCTAATTCAGCCGGTAAGTAACTATACAATCAAATCTGTAAGACCGAATACTGAGATGTCTTGAGCGTGAATTGAGTATGGTACTTGCTTAAAAAAAAACACGCAACGCCATCTATTAAGATGAAAACAATACTACGATAAAATTATGAACACTAACTTTAGAAAAGGTTAAAAGAAAGAGGATTTTTAGTATTTGCCGACCCGGTTGGTATAATGGTTACCACGCCAGACTGCCAAACCAGAGTCCTGGGTTCGAGTCCCGGTTCGGTCTTGGATGTTATATGTTTATGCCGTTGTTGTATGGTTTCCACAATAAAAAGCCTATAATGCTTGCTTGGGATAATTAAAATAATGTTTGTGCCTGTGAGCGTTATTTATTTATTTGTTTAATTATTTTTCTCGCGTTCTCCGCTGGAGAATACGCTTGCCCAGTGTGGGGCCGATCTGCCCACGCCAAGCTGGTGGATACCGGCACTAAACAAAACGTGTCGGATTATAACTGGTTGCTTGAAACCGACTCCAGTACAGTTGCTTTACCCACTGGCTGGCATAGCGCCCCCAGATGTAAGTAGGGCTGTGGTAGGTTCCTCAGAGAGAGCCCAAATGGTGGACGACACACGACATCCCATGCATGGCTTTATTCCTGCGCCGCAAAGGCTGCCAAGCCGACGCGCTTTATGAAGTGTGTCGACCCCCTGAATACTGGCCCAGCGCAAGCATGGTGTACTCTATGGCGACATAAAGTGTCCCTCCCAACTCCATTTGTGTCGCCGTCTGAGAGCCTCACGCCTAGACATGACTTGCCTTGGGCGACCTGGAAGTCTTTAAACCGACTTCGAACCCAGGTCGGTCGCAGTAAGGACAACATGGTCAGGTGGGGATACGCGGATGCGCAAAATGTGACTTGCTTGTGTGGAACTCCACAAACGATGGCCCATCTCACATCGTGCCCTGCGTGCCCTAACATCTGCACGCAGGAGGAGCTCATGACTGCTAGCGACGGTGCAGTATCGGTTGCCCGATTCTGGCAAGCTACTATTTAGCGACTTTGTTCAGAATTTGAAGTCGACACGATAAGAAGAAGATTATTTTTCCAATTCGCCCAGTACCTATACAATCAAATCTGTAAAACCGAATTTCTGAGACGTGTTGATGATAGAACCACAAACATAATATTAATATTAGTGAGATACCTGGTAGGATGGTAGGATTAAAATTAGAAAAAAGCCAAAATAAAACATCCTGCGCTAATATTAGATCTGATATGATCTCAGGATATTATTATGATTGAAGGTCAGGCCCTTAACATATCAAGCTTAACTGCTTCTGTCTAATCCGGTGAAAAATGGATATAGTCGTGGAATGTATTTAAAAAAAAATAAAAAAAAACATTCTCGACCAAGAATCGAACCTTCACCTCATGCACGAAAATCTAACCATATACCAAATATACTACACAGCTGTTGTCAAAACTGTTGAAAAAAGTAAATACTATTTTTATCACTGCAATCTACACAAATGTATCTGTCAGCGTCAAATTGGCGCTAGTGAGCATAGAATAAAAACGTGGTACATGTTTCAGCAGGATTAAACATTGTAATTTATCCCACAGGAACCCATTGCAAGGATAAAAAGTATCCTATATCTTAATCCAGAACACATTCTATCTGCGTGCCAAATTTAATCAAAATCCATGCAGCCGTTTATGCGTGATTGCGCCACAAACATACAACATTACAACTTTACAAACATCGTCACAAACTTTCACGTTTATAATATTAGTGAGATTATGAGATTATTAGTTCTTCTTCGTGATGGCATTTTTCATTATTGAAAACAATCAAGTGTACTGGCAGATACAAAATTATTTTTTAAGTATGATTATCACTGAACGAAACGCGTCGGGGCGCATTATATATATATTACTTTATTTTTTATATATTTAACTTAATATGCTGACACTTTTTTAAGAGGATGATCAGACCATCAAACAGCTTTCTCTATGGGACTGTCATTGATATCGCGAAAAAAAATCTTCTGCCCCATACATTTTTGTAGAGTAGGATTGCAGTTTTGTATGGAACAGTTGATTTTTTTTCGTGATTTTGACTTTGGTCCCATACAGAAAGTTGTTCAGTATGATGGTCTGATCATACCCTTAAAAAACTGTCTGCATATAAGAAGGACCATATACATCTTGCAATCCGGTCAGATGCGCGCGAAATCGGTGACGGCCGCATTCCACTGCAACGTCGCCTGTTCAGCACTCGCTGTCAATTTGCGTGCATTTGAAACAACGGCTGAAGCGCACGTATGCGCCTGGATTACAGCGAATAATTTCGTCCGGAAGGACGCAGTCGGCTATTGCCGAATGTTACATTAATTTATGTAAAGCTCATATCAAACGACAGTCCGTAGGGCTGTGGCAGGTTCCTCAGAGAGAGCCCAAATGGTGGACGACACACGACACGGACGGACCGCAGCACGGACTACAAACTTTGAGTCAAGATAACTTTAGAACTAAACATTTAAAAGGAAATCACAGATATTGGTTTCTAGATTGTTTTAAAACCATTCATTTTTTACATTAATTACTAAATATTCAAACTAAGCTTCGTTTTGTATGGAGCGCCGTAGAAAATGCGCAAAATGCACGGCGGCACACCGCATCGGCGGCATAAAAAACCGACCCTTATTAATTTGTTAGAGTTGTTCGTTTGTATTTTAGTAATAATTTACGGTATTTCATAATAGTTCCTTACCTGTCTTATAATTGCTTTAAAATATTAGCTAGTATCCAGTCTTGCGTAACTGTGTGATTACACCGTAAATAAAAACATTCCGAATTAAAAATCGAGTTTAAGACATCTTTCGGCTGCTGATTTGAAATCATGATTATATTCTCTTTGTTTGAAACTGGCGTGCAGTTTTTTTTTAAATAATTACTCCTGCTTTGTTTGCACTGTAATTCTACAAAATGTCAAGAAATTTGTAATTCGAATCTTGTTTTCTTGTGGCCAGTACTAAGGTTTTTTTTGTTATGCAAAGGTTTTCTCCATGGAGTTTGAAAGATTTTATAGCCAAAAAGAAAAACAATGTTATACCGGTGCAGTCATCAGCACTGGACAATGATAAAATTTATAATTATTGGTATTTATTTTGTAATTTATTTTTATTTTCGTAATTTATAAATCAAACAGTCTTCAGAATTAGCTTACTTTATTACAAGTCTTTTAATTTTAATTAGTTACTTAGTTGAAATTGAAATGGTACCGTACATTGGTTGCACTTGCGGTTATATGTTTATATCTCCGGCTCCCGTCAACGTAGCGAGATAAATTATATACCAGATTTTAAGTCAGATCATAAGCTATCAAACAAAAAAAGTTTCATCAAAATCGGTTCAGTAGTTCTTGCGTGATACTCGTTCAAACAAACAAACAAACAAACAAACAAATAAACAAACAAACAAACACACAAACAAACAGACAGACAAAAAATCCAAAAATTGGTGAAATGGAATCAGGGACACCTAAAAACCATATCGTAACTTTTTTTTTGTTAATATCTTCAATGTACAGACAAACGTTCTTCTACAGTTTTATAATAGTTTAGATAAAAAGTTTATTTAGAGAATTTATTTGTACTATTGAATATGATCATTTTTGTATCGAAACTTTTTTAAGAACAAAGCAACTCAAGAACTCAACCAAGAAGTTTAGATACCTACTACTCTAACCTATAACTCACTTGTGAATAATAGTAATGAAAAAGTCACAGTTTGATTATAGGTGTCATTATGTGCCTAATTGCGGTGAAATAAGGGCCATTTTATGAGCAAGTGTGTTGAAAAATCATTTTTCGATCATCCACTTTCTTAATGAGCTTATAAATTTATTATGTGACAAATCTCTGAATTCTCTAGGCAAGTTATTGTAAATGCTTATACACATTGAGTAGACATTTCTTAGATACCGCGCGGACCGTGGGACATTGTCATGGGCTAGTCTATTGCAATTTCTGGTGCATCTTGGATATACATCCTTAGCCGTTTTAAAAAGATATGCATTGTAGTGTTTTGTTAATGTTGCCAAAATATTTATTTTTTATTTTTTATTGACTACCGAACTAGGTATATTATGTTATACCTAATAAGCTCTTTAATATACGTAACCATTTTACAAAAAGTGTCAGCATTGTTGTATACAGGGTGTTTGGTAGAACGATCTTGATATTTTCTGAGCTGATTGAGGGCACTTTTATGATCATTTTAAACCACATAATTATAGTGTTAGGGCAAGTGTCATACTTACAGACCTCTCCCCACCGGCCCTAGTAGCGGCGATGTTGGGGAGCCGGGCGGCATGGGACGCCGCGGTCGCCTTCTGCGAGACCGTCATGGTCCAGAAGGAGAGCGCAGAGCGAGACCGCGAGCGGGCAAATCCCGCCCGAAGACGGAGACGCCGGGGACGCCAAGTTGGCCCCCCGATGCGTCACAACAACGCCCCGGGATAGGGGCGCCCAGGGTCGCGGACGGTTGGAGAAGGGGCTCAGGCCGCCCATTTCCAAGCGACCCCTGGAAGGCAGTGGTAGTACGGCGTGGTCCCGTCCCGCTGCAGCGCAGAGACGCTGCGGGAGTGTTGGCCCGGCATCAGTGCCGAGCCGGGAGAGCTTCGGCGAAGCGCGAGAAGGGCCGTGAACGCACATTGCTTCCCCATGGCCCTTCGACATGCGCTGAGGTGACCACCGGGGGGGTTTTAGTGGATAAAAATCCCACATAACCCGACTCTTCCCCTAAGGAGCCGGGTATCTTTTGAAGATTTCCCGCCCGACACCAAAAAAAAAAAAAAAAAAAAAAAAAGGGCAAGTGTCATAGTTTTGAAGTTATTATCAAAAGTTCGTTTTTTTGTTTATTACGGGAATTGGTGCGGTTAGAGGGTCCAAACCATACAAGTTAGTGCCTCAATCAGTTTTATTTTTATTTTAAACGAGCGTTAACCCGCGACTTCGTCCGCACAAATTATATACCAGATTTTAAGTCAGATCATAAGCTATCAAACAAAAAAAGTTTCATCAAAATCGGTTCAGTAGTTTTTGCGTGATACTCGTTCAAACAAACAAACAAACAAACAAACACAAACAAACAGACAGACAAAAAATCAAAAAAATTGGTGAAATGGAATCAGGGACACCTAAAAACCATATCGTAACTTTTTTTTTGTTAATATCTTCAATGTACAGACACACTTCTGTTACAGCTTTATAATAGTTAGATTAGTCCTAAGTACGCAGTCTTTCATCACAATAAGTTTAAATAATAATTGGAAAGGAGATCGTAAACAAATCTTTATTTAAACTTGTCACAAATGATTTTTCTTGTAAAAATATTTTTTTTTGTACCGATCATTAAAAAAAACTACACGAGGTAAATTTGTTCAAATCGTTTAAAAACTACTTTGGTTAGTACACTTTCAAATAATAAAAAAAATATTACCAATAAACCGCAAATAAAGCGACAATTGATTTTTTTTTTTATTTATTTATTTACAACAACTACAGTTACTACAATGTAACACGTAAAAGTATGAAAAGATATGGTACAGAACTACAGAGCCATTAATGTTATTGTTGACACTTTAACAAATATTATTTCCTAAGGTTAAATAGGTTTAAGTCATCATTATACAGATGGCTCCTTGATAAAACATTTTACTCGGTAGACGAATTTTTGATGTACACTGATCTTGACGGTAACAGATAGTCGATGCATGGTTTAACCCTAGTAAGAAAGCCCTAGTCTTGTTCTGACATGATAATAATGTATAAATTTAATTATATTTCTCAATTACCTTAATATTTGCATGCTACTGACATGGCTAAATAGGCGTGATCAAAATTTTATCTAATTACATCTGAATTGTACCTACCCTATTTATTGGCAAATAAATTATTTGTATTTGTATAAGATGGTCGACAAATCTGAAAATCATAAACAATAATCTTATTTTTTTTTCCCATATCACATTTTATCATTGAATTATTGTTATTGTCGTGTTTAAAGTTTAATTCACGATTTCGAACACATACTCGAACTAACATTCTATGGTAGTTACACCCAGTCGCATCTCTCCCCAGAAAATGTCGAGAGAATGCTCAATTTTTCTTATATGTCATCAATGATTAGTAGTAAGTAGGTACTCAGTACGCCAGTCATGTAACGTATAAAAGATTATATTATTGCGCCTATATAAGGTCTAAAAAAATTAGGTGAAACTATTTTAACGGGATGATCAGACCATCAAACTGAACAACTTTCTCTATGGGACCGATATTGAAATCGCGATAAAAATTGTATGGAACAGCTGATTTTTTTTCGCGATTTCGATTTTGGTCCCATAGAGAAAGTTGTTCAGTTTGATGGTCTGATAATCCCCTTAAATTAGTTTCAGCTAATTTTGTTAGACCTTATATAATGCGAGACTGTGATTCTCTGTTTCCTACAGCCAAACCATAAAATATTGTTTTGTAGGACTATAAGTAAAACATGTATGTATTTCAAACGTTTTATTAAATAAAAAAAAATAAAAAAAAGATTTGGAAGGATTGGAATGTCAATAACTGATGCATACAAAGGTGACATTAGAGACATGTGCCATTTTTTGGTTCTGTTATTGTATGACGTGGTGAGTCCCACATAGAATGTCATTGGTTATGGCATTAATGATGGCATAGTATGTACAAACACACAAACTCGTCTGACAAACAATATCATGCCAGGGACGGTAAATGAAAAATGATTACGATGATTGACGATGACAAGTCACATGACAATCATCTGAAATTTGTGTATACTGTTTCATACTCTATAGTTATAGTATATAAGGTCAAGTATGCTATCAAAACTGTTGGATATGGTAATGAGTTGTGTAAATGTCTTTCTATTATATATAGGTATGGTAATGATTATGAATTTGAATGTCCGCCACACACAGACGGAATTGCGATCCGGAATCCTGATTCAGGATTCAGTGTTGTCAACTATGGTTACAAAAAAAACCAATCAATCAATTATACTTCATTTGACACCAAAAAAACAGAGTATACAGAGAAAAAAACTAAAGTGCTGTTTAAAAAATGCATAAAATAAAAATGTATGAAACGCCAAAAGAATGACAATTGCATTTTTAGGTATTTATTAAAACAAAACAAACAATTTCTATACATGATAATTACTATCATGTGATGAGGTCATGAAGTTACGATGAGGATTTGTAAATTGTATTTCAATATTATGCAATTATATCAAGAGGCTATCGATAATTTTAACATTAGAGATAATCTGCATACAAAATGGCATGAACATTATCACACAAGCTATTTTTGAGCGTAGGAGATTTCGCAACTATACCGCAACGACGTCACAACTGCACTATCACGATACGGTATCGTTCCATCAACGCCTACGCTCAAAAATCACTTGTGTGATATAACTGTAAATCTTTAAAAAATTCCACCTAAGACATCAAAAAATCACTAGATCTAGTGAAAAAGTCTCTGAAAGTGGCAACACTCCATCCGGAACCAATTCAGAATCAGGTTTACTCCGTATGTATGTGGCTTGACACGGAGGTCGTGGGTTCGATTCCCACGGGTGACACCTAGTGATATGTCGCTTTGTGCGTTTCCCCAGTTGGTTAGGACATTGCAGGCTGAATCACCTGATTGTCTGAAAAGACAGATGATTCCGTGCTTCGGATGGCACGTTATGCCGTTCGTCCCGGCTACTATCTCTGGTGGTAGTAGTCCTTACATAAAAAACCCCGTCAGAGGCCTTAAGGCGGTCTGAAAAACTCTGACACCAGGGCTCTGCCCACACGATAAGAAGAAGAACTCGTTACGTGAAAATGTGTATTAATATTTTATTTATTTTATAAATAAAATACCTAAAGAGTCACGTTGCAGGTTCTGACCCGAGCACTCGTCTCGCGTGGATTTCGCGCGTCGCTTTTTTGCCTGCCACGAGGCTCCGCAATCCTCAATCTCTTCTTGTTCTTGACCAAAAACAATCCCTGAGATTGGGATAGATTCTCCCGTAAACACTTGACACTGGCGGAAATGCAGTGCTAACGCACAAGCAAGAGTCCATTTATTATAAATAAAAAATACCTAAATATTACTACATACATACATACATTTTTACACAAATATTCACACAATTTATAAAATAATTACGAAGATATAAAGCTTTGAAATTTTTCATACAAAATTTTAAAAGCTTTATATATTCGTAATTGTATTATAAATTGCAAATGTTATTTGTAACGCGGCAACTAGATTTTCTAAACTATTTTTCAATGTATAAAATACGAGCGTTAACCCGCGACTTCGTCCGCACAAATTATATACCAGATTTTAAGTCAGATCATAAGCTATCAAACAAAAAGAGTTTCATCAAAATCGGTTCAGTAGTTTTTGCGTGATACTCGTTCAAACAAACAAACAAACACACAAACAAACAGACAGACAAAAAATCCAAAAATTGGTGATATGGAATCAGGGACACCTAAAAACCATATCGTAACTTTTTTTTGTTAATATCTTCAATGTACAGACAAACTTCCTGTTACAGTTTTATAATAGTATAGATTACTTTTATTAATACCGTCTACGCGTATTGAGCGTCAAACTTTTGTATGGACTGAAACCGCCTAAAGTAATAGTAAATCGTTTTTTATGAGCAAAACACATTATGCTTACATAGGTACATATTTAAAGACATCCTAAGAATGAAGACAGTAGATAATCAAGATTAATTAACTATATAAGAGGTAAGTCAAGAATCTAGTAACAATAACCCATAGTACTAGACAAGAATGTAAACCGATATAATAAATAAATAAATAACGCTCACAGGCACATACATTGTAATGATTCCAAGCAAGCACTATAGGCTGTTTATTAATATAATAGAATAGAATAGAAAACTTTATTTTCGACCAACTGAGATCACAATATTGTTAGTAACACACTTAGCCTATTGTTAGTTTATACACAGCGACATATTTCGAAGAAAAATACAAGAGAAATATATAGAAACGAGCGTTAATCCGCGACTTCGTCCGCACAAATTATATACCAGATTTTAAGTCAGATCATAAGCTATCAAACAAAAAAGTTTCATCAAAATCGGTTCAGTAGTTTTTGCGTGATACTCGTTCAAACAAACAAACACACAAACAAACACCCAAACAAACACACAAACAAACAGACAGACAAAAAATCCAAATTGGTGAAATGGAATCAGGGACACCTAAAAACCATATCGTAACTTTTTTTTTGTTAATATCTTCAATGTACAGACAAACTTCCTGTTACAGTTTTATAATAGTATAGATAGATATACAATATAGCAGCTCAACGAGACGGAAAGACGACGCCCGCCGAGTGAAAGCAACTAGCTATACTGTAGAATGCATTCTTCCGCAATGCAATTTTACTATACATATTTGCAATCTAGTTGGCGATCGACTGATCGTACATTCTATTTTATGAGAACAATTCAATCAATCGGTCTTTATAATTGAGATGATGATTATTTATCATCAACCTATATAAGGTCTAACAAAATTAGGTGAAACTATTTTAAGGGGATGATCAGACCATCAAACTAAAAAACTTTCTCTATGGGACCAATATCGAAATCGCGAAAAAAAAATCAGCTGTTGCATACAAACCGACTCGACCTAAATGTATGGGACAGCAGTTTTTTTTACGCGATTTCAATATTGGTCCCATAGAGAAAGTTGTTCAGTTTGATGGTCTGATCATCCCCTTAAAATAGTTTCACCTAATTTTGTTAGACCTTATATACGTCAGACGCCTCTACAGGGTGTTACAGAAGTAAGAATAAAAATTGAAAACCTTTTAAGGGGGTTGTTTTGACCAATACAACAAACTGAACAACTTTCACTATGGGACCAACACCGAAATCGCGAAAACAAAAATCTTTTGTTCCATACATTTTAGATCGAGTAGATCTGTAGTTTAGTATGGAACATCGCAAACGCATCGCATCATGGCGATTATGGCAAATCACCTCATTTCGGGGGAGGCCTATGTCCAGTCTGATAGGATGACGATGATGATGATGGAACATCAGATTTTTTAGGTAGCCCCTGGTACCCCCCCAAACTCCTGCGCCCCAATTGTAAATATTTCCCTACGTCTCACAAATATTTTTTTCTTTTTTTTTTACATCTTTATTGAAAAGAGCTTTGTCGCAATGCGAGTTTTTGTCAGTCAGTACGGAATGTATGCTGCCGATCATCAATCTAATATATGGTCGATATTTGTGACAGTAATTATAATTGGGGAGTTGACTGAAAACTATTTTTAATAAAAGGATAAACAGTAAAAAGTATAGAAACGACAATGAAAAACAATGACGTCCCTATTTATGATTTAGTACAACTTTTCATACAAAGCTCGTGTTTTGACGTTTGATAAAGAGTTGCTGAATTGACTAGTTGGAAACTCGCTGATTATGCAATACCTACATAAACACTTATTTCCCGATCACTTATAATTTCGAATGAATCAAAAACAAGTTTAACAAATCTTACCTCGAACTGACACCGATGTAATCCCAAACCATAGTCATAGCATAGGTACTAAAAAAAAAAACAATCACAACAGCCTTGAATTTTTTTAAATTCAAATAAAGAACACAGGCCAACAATACTTGAGCGAGATTTTTTTTTTTGGTAATTCACAGTTCTTCACGCGCGCAATTTGTACTGGCAGTCTTTTTTTTAATGGCATTAATTATAGATGAAAAAACTTCGCGGACGTTATAATTTGTTCCGTGTTCAAAGTGCCATAAATAGAGGGATTATCAAACTTAAAGCAATCCGTGTAAGGTGCCTATCAGAGGAGTTGTTAAATCAACTGAAGCCTCGTTTTCAACGAGCGATCACGTTGTCAGTGGAACCGACACTGACTGGACTATACCGTTTACTCGAATCACCATCATCATTGTATTGTTTCAATTTTATATCAATTTAAATTGTCAATTTGTTGTGTCAATTTTATGGTTCTACCTTTTTTTTTTATGACAATGTGAATGATAATAAACTTTAAACTTAAGGCATGAATCGCAAAAAAAGATATTATTTAAAAGTTTGTTCCATTAGATTTCTTTTTTTATGTTTCCATAGTGGAATTCTTGGCTTGGTATTTAATTTAATACGAGCGTTAACCCGCGACTTCGTCCGCACAAATTATATACCAGATTTTAAGTCAGATCATAAGCTATCAAACAAAAAAAGTTTCATCAAAATTGGTTCAGTTGTTTTTGCGTGATACTCGTTCAAACAAACAAACACACAAACAAACAGACAGACAAAAAATCCAAAAATTGGTGAAATGGAATCAGGGACACCTAAAAACCATATCGTAACTTTTTTTTTGTTAATATCTTCAATATACAGACAAACTTCCTGTTACAGTTTTATAATAGTATAGATAAAAAAAATTCCCTATATTCTTTTTAATTTTAGTTTTTGGTATTTTTTTTATCCGTTTTCGTCTGACCTGAAGGAGGGTTATGTTTTTTTTTTTTTGTTTTTTTTTTTTTTTATTTACTGTCTTCATAATGAATCGGAAGATAGATACAAAATCCATGACATAGACTCAACATGCTCTTATTATGTTTGTGTACAACTGAAAAAGACAAAAAAAAAACTATTTTTAATTTAATTAATTTTTTTTTTGCACCTACTAGATTCAGTTCAATAAAGAACAATAAAATGTTTGAATTGCCCTTGAATTGCCTCGCGTTTGTCTTTTGAACCGTCATCCACCATTATCATCCATGTGGCTTTAACATTGAGCTGCCATGGTACCTAAATGAATATAGTAGGTACTTACCTAATATTGTGCGTTTTTCTTTTCTTTTTTAAATTTAGTTCCTTAAAAACTCTTGCTTGTGCACTCCATTTCCGCCATTGTCAAGTGTTTATGGGAGAATCTATCCTGATCTCAGGGATTGTTTTTGGTCAAGAACAAGAAGAGATTGAGGATTGCGGAGCCTCGTGGCAGGAAAAAACGCGACGCGCGAATCCACACGACGAATGCTCGGGTCAGAACCTGCAACGTGACTTGATGACATGTTTATCCCTCCATTGAGACGTTCGCGAGATCCTGTCAAAATCATGTTAAGATTGAGCCTGCCTTTTTTTTAAGGCCAAGGGATCGAGCCCATACAACCATGTCAGACGTAAACAGTTTCATATTTTCGATTAAAATGATTCGTAAACTAGCTGTTGCCCGCGACTTCGTCTGCGTTACCCGGATAAAAAGTACCCTATATGTTAATCCAGGCTATGGTCTATCTGTATGCCAAATTTCATCGAAATCCGTTCAGTAGTTTTTGCGTGAAAGAGTAACAAACATCCATACGAAAGATGCGATCTTTTTGATCATCTTCTCCATTTGTATTACCTATTTTAATGAAACACTTTTTGAAATTTTGACCTTTATTCTCACAGACCGTAACGGCATCTATCGATTCAGATCGATCCCCTAGAAAACCAAAAGATAAACACTCATTAAGACTTAGAAATAAATACTTTTGTAAAAAAAACTTGAGGAATTGCAATTAAAATTAGATAGCAGCATTGCAAAGATAAAATACAATTGATTACAGTACGACCAGGTAAATAATTCCGCTCGTCAATCTTCGTTTGCGCAAAGCAGTGCAAAATCGGGTATTCTCTATCTCGCTCCAACTCGAATGCCTATGGATGCTTCGGCAGCGAAAAGGGCGCGAAAGCAATAAGCCAATAGCGGCAAGGTCACATCCTGATTGGTCAATATAATTCCGCGCGCTTTTAAAATTTTTCAACTGCGCAGGTACATCGGTGAGACTTATAAATCTGGTACCACTGTACTTAACTACAAAGTATACAATCACAGTCTTAAAACTGTAAGGTCTAACAAAATTAGCTGAAACTATTTTAAGGGGATGATCAGACCATCAAACTGAACAACTTTCTCTATGGGAACAATATCGAAATCACGAAAAAAAAAATCAGCTGTCTCATACATTTGAGTCATGTTTGCAGTTTTGTATGGGACGGATTCTTTTTTCGCGATTTCGATATTGTTCCAATAGAGAAAGTTGTTCAATTTGATGGACTGTACTAAACTACTTATTTACTTACTTGATTCTATTTTAGTGGGGGAAACCGTAAAATTTTTTCCGGCTATTTTGCCGTCGTCATCATCATCAGCCTATCATCGTCCACTGCTGAACATAGGCCTCTCGCAAGGCGCGCCACAAAACTCTGTCCTCGGCCTTCCTCATCCAGTCGCTCCCCGCTACCTTTTTTAGGTCGTCTGTCCAGCGGGCAGCAGCCTAGCTAGCATGCCACCCCCAGGAAAAAACGACAAAAATCGAGATGTGCCTCCATCTTTATTATTTTACGTAGGCCAGAAAGAGCGCACATGACGTTTTTCTCGTTTAAACGCTTTGTCGTGGGTGGCATGCTAGCTAGGCAGGACGTCCCACACTACGTCTACCAGTTCGCGGTCTCCACTCCAGAACCCTGACACCCCACCGGTTGTCAGTTCTTCGGCAGATATGACCAGCCCATTGCCACTTCAGCTTGCTAATTTTCTGAGCTATGTCAACCACTTTCGTTCTCTGACGTATCACTTCATTTCTGATGTGATCTCTCAGAGAAACACCGAGCATAGCTCTCTCTATAGCTCGCTGCGCGACCTTGAATTGATGAACTAGTCCTATCGTCACTAGTCCTATTTTGCGGAAGTACCTAATCAATAGTAGGTACTCTGTGGGGATATGATTCTTTCAAAGCTATCTCATAATTTATACAATAGAAAGATAATTTACATTTTTATAAAATCACGAGCAAAGCGACTTCGTCTGCACAAATTATATACCAGATTTTAAGTCAGATAATAAGCTATCAAACAAAAAAAGTTTCATCAAAATCGGTTCAGTAGTTTTTGCGTGATACTCGTTCAAACAAACAAACACCCAAACAAACACACAAACAAACAGACAGACAAAAAATCCAAAAATTGGTGATATGGAATCAGGGACACCTAAAAACCATATCGTAACTTTTTTTGTTAATATCTTCAATGTACAGACAAACTTTCTGCTACAGTTTATAATAGTTTAGAAAACATCCGAATGGTATTCCCGAACCGTGTTCCAATATTTGTTTTTATAAGAAAATCAAACTTTGCATTTCTAGAACAAATGAATTTGTTTGAAGTTGTATTAAAATTATGACAGATCAAAATGTTTCGTTTCTTATCGTGCATTGGATAGATTTGTATATTTTGTTAAATAAAGAGTCATTGTTAAAAAATACAGGATGTAACAAAGTGAGTCGTAATATTTTAAGGGGTCGTCAAACTGAACAACATTTACATAAAAGCAAATTCAAAATAGGTATCGAATAAAGAAAACTGTCAATTCATACATTTTTAATCGGGTACCTAGGTTCTGCTGCAGTTTTGTAGCGCACAGCAGATTTTGACACTGGAAATGTCTTTTCGTTCGCTCCAGTATAGGCCCCGTTTTCACGAAAAAGTCCGATCCCCTTATATCTCGGAGAGTTGTGAAGATATGATATTCAAAAAAAGACTCAAAAGACGCGTATTTACGAGAGCTGTAAGGTGCAAAAAAAATATTCGAGAAAATCAAACACGAAAAAAGTTATGGCCGAAATAGTGAAAAAAAAATAGTTTATTCCGAATTTTTGATTTTGGCGCTCGATATTTTGGAAACGAAGAATGATATCAAAAATTTGAGAAAACTGCCCCCGGACAATTTAGTCAGCTACAATTTGAGCTTAAAACAAAGACGATCGGGTTAAGGGTTTGTCCTGTAGCCTAACCTTTTTGAGACAATATTTTTTCGAATTCCGTAGCTTCATATCCAATGTGCTCGATAGTTGTGTGAGAAACGAAATCTGTGAATTTTTGTCTGTGACTCAAAAATTGACTCCATAGTGAAAGTTGTTCAATTTGATGGTTAAAGCCGCCCATTTTTGTTACACCCTGTATACAAGGTTCTTGTTACTGTGCTTACTGTTTTTAAGGGGATGATCAGACCATCAAACTGAGCTATTTTCTCTCTTTTGAAATCGCGTAAATAAAATTGCTGTCCCATACATTTTGGGTTGAGTCGCTTTGCACTAGCAGTTTTTTTTTTTCGAGATTGTCCAAATCATCAATTGGGCCCACAGAAAAATAAATAAATAAATAATAATAAACGACGCTCACAGGCATACATTGTAATGATCCCAAGCAAGCACTATAGACTGTTTAATATGGAAACCATACAACAACGGCACAAACATAGAAACTTCCATGACTTGAATACTGTAGTATTGTCTGGTCTCCAAACTATGAAGTTCATATTAAAAGACTGGAACAAGTACAGAAGAGATTCCTGTGGCACTTGGCATTCCAGTGTAATCTGGCGAAAAAACTCCCGTCCTACTCTGATCGTTTAAAGCATTTCAAACTAAATAGTCTCAGAAACCGTAGACATTTCTTGGACAGCGTCTTTCTACATAAATTATTGAAGGGAAATGTAGTTTGTTATAAACTTCTTCAAGCCATTACATTTAATACACCTCACAGATTGCCACGCCAGTCCAAATACGTACTCTTTAAAGAAAAATTCTCGATGACAAACTTGGGCTATCATTGCACCCTAAATAGACTGCAAAGACAGTACAATACCTTAACAAAAAAAAGCAAATGTAGATATTTTCGAAAAAAGCGTTAAAAAATTTAAAAAGGATATTTTTTTTACCTACGACTAAAACTTTTGGCAATAACTAAATTAAATAAGTCAAAGGTCATTCAAATTGAAATAATACATCTATTTAATAAGTATTGTTCTCCCTTTCCACATTTTGAATGACGTGGCAGCCTATAATTAAGTTAGCACTTAGTCTATACACTTCCTGTGTAACATTGTAACATAGAAATGTATTGGTGTTTTACTTGTTGGTTGTCCTTAATAAATAAAATAAATAAATGACCGAACCGGGATTCGAACCCGGGACCCTGGTTTGGCAGTCCGGCGTGGTAACCATTACACCAACCGGGTCGTCAAAAAGTTGTTTAGATTGATGGTATTCCCTTAAAAATCCATGTAAGTACTTATATGAACAATTTTTTTGGCTGTTTAAATTTTTTTATTACTTCGAAAATTTTGTCCATTACAAGTGGTGAAGGGCTCACTCCCCATCATACTGTTCGGTTCATAGTTTCGGTGGATATTCTAAGGATTCAGAATGTCTCTGACTACCCTTGGGGAATATAGTCGTGAGCATATGCTATGCTTATGTGAAAACATTGTTTAGCGCGAGTTTTGACCTTATTGACCGGTTTTAGTCTCTATTCTCCACGAGATTAATTAAATACCTAACTAGTTGATCCATATTGACAGGTTATAGCAATCAGCCTCTCGCCTTCGATATAGATTTATGATAGCTACACATAATTATGTCACAACATGTTAATGGCAATATATTGCTTATGTTTGAAGGTTCAACATCTAAGTATAACATATCCGTTATTATTGATCCGATATGACTAATTCATGAGAGCATTTTGATGATTATAATAATAACTCTACAATTAACTACTAGGTGATTTTTGAAACATTTTCCGTCAGGAGTGGCTCAGACCATCAAACTGAACTTTTACAATGAAATCGCGAGAAAAAAGCTGTTTTATACCTACACGTCTATGGGACCAATATCGAAAAAATCTGTTGTCCCATACATTTAGGTCGAGTACGTTTGTACGGAACAGCTGATTTTTTTTCGCGATTTCGATATTGGTCCCATAGAGAAAGTTGTTCAGTTTGATGGTCTGATCATCCCCTTAAAATAGTTTCAGCTAATTTTGTTAGACCTTATATAGGGACTAGTTACGAGTGTAATTCTACTAACAAACATTTCTGCCACTTTTTGCGGGGGGCGAGGTAACATGAAATCCGCAACTTTGGATTTTATTCCACATAACTTTAGATTCTAATTTTGAATGTTAAAATTCATGAAAAGTAGTCTCGTGTGAACCCCAAACGTTCTAAGTTTGTTTCGCAATTATAGGCTGTCTCGTTTAGTGATAAGGTATAAAATTGAATGTAAATTCACATGATCAATTGTTCTTATACCGTAGCAGAGGGAAATGCTACCGCAAGGCTAGTCCTTATAATAAATAGTCAAAGGCGTAATCATAGTAACGCATTATGATATCTATCAAAATTGATTCAAATAGCATAAACGTTCTTATTACATAAAGTGCATTTATTATTCAATCTATTATTATCATATCTCGTGTACGTTTTACTTATGGTCATACTATATAATTACTGCAGTCTTTAAAACTCTAACCATCATAATTTAAATCTTAATTCTTTCAAAATAAGGACTATGCCGAATTGATTTAATGGTAAAGATAAGTTAGCGAATTCATACATGCATATCGAAATGCATGCATCTAAGTATTATGTTGATCAGATTAAATTAATAGGTTCGAACTTGAATTTATAGGACTAGTTATTGGACATAAATGGAAGTTGATCTAGATTTCACTTTGTCATTTAATATGTTACAGTCAAAACTCATAACCGGTCAAAACCACTTTTGACTGCAAAAAACCGCCTTCAAAAAAACTAAAAAGTTAAAAAATAATATTGCAGCCGATGACTTTTTCGTTCGCATCATAAGAACATTAATTTGTTTTATGCAATCCCTGTCGCGAATCGTACCGGCTTGACTTCATCATCATCATCATCTCAGCCGATGGACGTCCACTGCTGGACATAGGCGTCCCCCAAGGATCGCCATAACGACCGGTCCTGCGCTGCCCTCATCCAACGGGTTCCCGCCGCCTTCACAAGGTCGTCGCGGTCGCCACTCGAGAACTTTTCGGCCCCATCGGCCATCGGTTCTGCGAGCAGTAGTAATTATTGCAAATGAATATAAGAATGCCACATTTCGAATCAATAGCTGCGGAACAGACAATTTTATGCCTTAACGAGCGTTAACCCGCGACTTCGTCCGCACAAATTATATACCAGATTTTAAGTCAGATCATAAGCTATCAAACGAAAAAAAAAGTTTCATCAAAATCGGTTTAGTAGTTTTAGCATGATACTCGTTCAAACAAACAAACAAACAAACACAAACAAACAGACAGACAAAAAATCCAAAAATTGGTGAAATGGAATCAGGGACACCTAAAAACCATATCGTAACTTTTTTTTTATTAATATCTTCAATGTACAGACAAACTTCCTGTTACAGTTTTATAATAGTATAGATAATTAGAGACCTCAATTATCTCTTACTTGTTTCTATCTTTAAGGCTAGAAAAAATCCAAAGATTCAGTGAATTTGTTTGAATAGACGATAATTACCCAGAGCCTGCGCTATCAAGGAAAAAATGTGCGATCTATCATACTTATCTCATACCTAAAGTTTGCTCAATCACAATATCTTAAAACCATAAACGTTTAAATCGATCAGTATGACATACAAATGCTAAATCACACATGTAGGGGACGCATGAGTTTAATATGTAATCTTAGATCTATGTAACTAGCTGGGCCAAGTTGCTTTTTTTGGCACAACAACCCTCCCAACCAAGTTTCATCGCAATCGGACGAATGGTTTACGAATGTATATAAGGAACGAACTTGTTTTATATAGGTATACATAAATGACTTCTTATATCAGGTCTAACTAAATTAGCTGAAACTATTTTAAGGGGATGATCAGACCATCGATAAATTATGCTACTATTTTCGAATCAGACGAATGATTGAATTTCCGATTCGAATAATGACTCAATCCCAATGAGGGATTTTCCAGAAGAAAAAAAAGTTAGTTCCTAATTTCTCAATAGATGGCGTTGACCAGAGAGGGGTCCAATAGGTATGAGCAAATATATGAATTAATATTAATAATAAAAATACACAGTACAAGTCATTAACAATCTGGGTGTTATTGACGACCCGGTTGGTGTAATGATTATGATTGCCACGCCAGACTGTCAAACCAGGGTCCAATTTTTCGTCCATGGCTTTGCTTTTCATTCACGGAATCTAACGTACGATTTAAATATTTCTTGTTTATTTTTAATGAAATTCTCAGTTTCTGTTAGGTTTTTGTAGTTTGTTATTGTTTCTCGTTTATTCTTCGTATATTCAAAACGGATACGTAGCCCATACAGCCACGTCTGATACTCGATTCGTTGGTGACGGACAATAACACCGAGATAGCTAAATAATAAACCAACAACAATAATAAAGGGTTTGTACTGTCTATTTTTATTATTATTATTAATTAATATCTTTGCTCATACCTATTGGACCCCTCTCTGGTCAACGCCATCTATCGAGAAATTAGGAACTAACTTTTTTACGTGGGAAATGAAGGGCATTGTCGTAGGTGAGCGAAGACTAACAAATCTTCGCTTCGCCGATGACATTGTTCTTTTTTCACGATCTGCGCTGGATCTTAAACAAATGTTGCAAGACCTGAACACGGCAAGCCTTGAGGTTGGACTCACGATGAATAGATCAAAGACTCAAGTCATGACCAACAGCATTAAACGTAGAGTCGAAATAGATGGGCAGTTAATTCACTATGTTGATGAGTACATTTACTTGGGCCAGATAGTTTCCTTCGAAAACAGGCAAGACAAGGAAGTCGCACGCCGTGTCGACAACGCCTGGAAGAGCTACTGGTCCATGAAGGAGTTAATGAAGAGTAAACTCCCGCTATCCCTCAAACGAAGACTCATCGACATGTGTATCCTGCCTATCCTAACCTACGGTGCCCCGACCTGGTCTCTCACTGAGTCTCAAAAGTCCAAACTCAAGGTTTCGAGCGTAGTATACTGGGTGTTAAAAGAACGGATCATGTCAGAAACACTACACTGCGCTCCAAAACACGAATGGCCGATGTTGGAGAAAAATCCGCCAGATTAAAGTGGGATTGGGCCGGCCATGTCTGTCGAATGCACGAGGAAAGGTGGGCAAGAATAGTAACGCCCTGGATCCCAGAAAACGGTCGTCGGCGTCCAGGTCGTCCTAGGAAGAGGTGGCGGGACGATCTGGATGCTTTCGATGACGCGCGGCCAGAGCATGCCCAGGACAGAGATGGTTGGAGGATGAATGGGGAGGCCTTTGCCCAGCAGTGGGATGAAGAGGGCTACTAAAAAAAAAAAAACTTTTTTACTTTTTTGCTTTTGGAAAATCCCTCATTGGTCCAAAACGACCCACAGTACTCCACCCCTCAAGCATCACATTTTTGCGTCAATCTTGACTACCTACAAATTAAAATTAATTTCTGCATCAGATGTTCTATTTTCAAAAAACCAGATCCGAATCAGTTCAATAGATAATTTCTACGTGATGTGTGCACAAATAAACAAACAGATACAGGAGAATAAATTCATTCTATTCTATATCTTACCTATTTATTTGAGTCTCACTGCTGGGCAAAGTCCTCCTCTTCTCCAACAACCCTCGCTATGCATCGCTCCATCATCTCTTGGGTCTTCCTCGACGTCGGCAACCGTCTTGTGGACCCATTACCTCTCCTTCACCAACAATTTTTGTTTGCGAATTCCCCTAATATACCTACTTATACCTGGAATTATAATGTTGATCTAGTCTAGATATACCTAGATTTGCGTCGCTGTTTTTTACTTACAGCTATAACAGATTGAACACTAATAGAGTGCCAAGAATGGTGCTAATGGCGGGCGTCTAAAGAATTCTTTGTTCTTGTACCTACAGTAGATCAGGTACCTTATTATTGATGGAAAAAATGCAATAATAAGAATTGTTGTCGCCTTGACACTTAGAGAACATTATCAGCACAGAGCAAATGCTTAGAATTTGCAAGTAATTTTATTTTTTCTTAAAATCATCTCATCTCGCAACTTAAGAGCGTCGGTGGCGCGTTGCGAAGAGGTATGGACACCCAATTATGGGGGACCGGGTTCGCATCAGCACGGACAACATGCCATGTACCAATGAGTTTTTCTAACTCATGTACGTAATACCGACTGCTCTCAAACGGTGAAGGAAAATATCGTGAGGAAACCTGCATACACTGAAGAAGAAATTCTGATGTGTATGTGAAGTCTGCCAATCCGCATTGCGCACGCGTGGTGGACTAATGCCCATACACCCTCCCTGAGGGTAGGCCTGTGCCCTGCATTGGGACGTATATAGGCTGATGATGATCTCACAACTGTAAAGTTGCAACATCGAACGTGGTTTAGTCTTCATAATGGTCTATTTATGCGCAACAAGCCTCGCGTTAGCATTCCCCTCTACCAAGTTACAAGATTAATTGATTATGTGCATTTACATAGGTAGGTTTCCAAGCAAATACAATCAGGATATTTTCAAAAGAAGAGTTAATAGGTTTTTTCTGGGTGAGCGCGCTACATCCTCGGCTTCGTCTACACTTCCCATCAGGTGAGATGAAACCAAGCGCAAACCCATTATGAATAATAAAAAAAAAAAGGTACAATTTTATACCTTATCACTAAACGAGATAGCCCATAATTGTGTATGGATATAAACAACTCAACTCAAGTTAGGTACTTATTATTTTATCGCCTTCCTAAAGTTAAAAGCAATGTCCTCTTGGATTGTTTAAAATACCTACAATATGTCAGGAGATTCAGAGACTAAGATAGAGTAAGACTGTAACAAGGACCTGTACGCTACACGCTACTATCCTGATATTCATACCTATTTCTTTCGGTCTAGTGTCCGGGGTATACTCAGAGTACACCCTGGGCACTTCATACGAACAGGTTCTCACTCACATGAATAAATATTCCTACAGAATGAAACAGAGGTGGACTAAGCCACTCTGAGGCCCTGCACGGCTAGCATGCCACCCACGACAAAGAGTTTAAACGAGAAAAACGTCATGCGCGCTCATTCTGGCATACGTAAAATAATAAAGATGGAGGCACATCTCGACTTTTATCGTTTTCTCGGCGATTTCATGCGAGGCCTACTGGGCAGAAAAACTAGAAGTTTCCAAAAAACTTCCTCTTTATCCCCAAAAGCGCCCCTCCTCTTTGTCCCATGGTGGGTGAGGCCCAGGTTAGGCCGTTGCAACAGAATCTAAAACCTGGACAGAGCGAAGCGAGCTCGAGATTAATACGATCTAAAATCTAAACCGAGTGAAGTGACCTCCAGATTTCACTGCAATATGACTTAAAATCTAAGGAAGCTAATCTAAGGAATCGAATCTAAGGAAGAAAATAAAAAAGCAGGAGCGAGTGAAATGGGTTCGAGATTTTATTACAATAATTGAGGTAATTACAAACATGCAATACAATCTACATCCAATGCGTCTAGGTTTTGCTATGCAACATAATCAGCAACGAACGGAGCACGAGATTTTTGTGCAGCATTATGAGATCACCGGAGTGAGCGAAGCGAGCTCGAGATTTTGCTACATTATAACTTGATTTCCAGTTCAAGTCGAAATAAAAAAAAAGATGAGCTTAAAAATTTTCAATACAATAATTTGACTCTATTTCTGACTTTCTTTGACCATGTACGGGCCTCTGACTCCAATCTGCTTCTTACTTACTCAAAATATTATGGGCCTTGTTTTGGATTTGAAAAAATTCTTTTCTTCTGGAGATTTGGAGGCCTCCTAGGGCCGGATGCCCGGGGCTGTTCTGTAGATACAACTCTTTAAAGCTAGTACGGAAGGACGGACAGCGTAGGCTTATGAATATTGGCACCCTTCGGGTACGGAACCCTAAAATCTAAATAATTGTATTTAAAAAGCGAACCGAGCGAGCTTTTTTTTATTCATATAAAGATATTACTTTTTATATAATTTTTGTACTAGGCATCTATCTATAAGTCTTCAATGCTTTAAATAGAAGGTACACAAAATAACATTTTAAATTCTATAAATTGTTGTTATTTATTTGGTATTAAAATCTGACAGCGGCTTTTACCTAAAACCGATGTAGGCGATTATTTAAATAAAAAACAATTTTACGCAAACGATGTTCCGCTCTGCTCTATCGCGACAACGACGGCTATAATTGATGCTGGCACATCGTTTGCGTGCTCTGCGCCATTGCTGTTAAGATTGATGTGGTGATTGGTTGAATTTGCGTGCTGCGCCATTGCTGTTAGGATTGGTGTGGTGATTGGTTGATTTTGCGTGCTCTGCGCCATTGCTCTTAAGATTGGTGTGGTGATTGGTTGAATTTGCGTGCTCTGCGCCATTGCTGTGGTGATTGGTTGGGTGATTGGTTGAATTTGCGTTACTTGGTAGTTTGGATAGTGGATGCCGACTACTTCTTCGTAGCTCGGTGGCGCCAACTCTTCTGTAATTTGAGAAACACTTGGTATTAGTAAAAAAAAACTAGTGCGAGGAAAGTTCAGTAGTAGAGATCAGTGTCATTGATGTGGCTGCGCTATCGTAAAACGATCGAGGAATGTGGTCTCGGCTTAGGCCAGAGGAAGAAATGGAGTGGAATACCATTTCTCAAGCACAGTTCAAGTAGAAGAAAAGCTAGCTAGCCACTTATCACCATTTGACAGGATAACCTTCAATATTTTAATGTTAAGTCTTCTCTACGTCCATCTATATGAGTATTTACAACATTATGTACAACTTATGGCTGAATATGGCTATAATTAAAAATAAAAATAAAAACAAATACAAATAGGAGAAGAAGAAATGAGCCACTATATCGAGTACGACTTCCGTTCGACTTACACTAAACAGAAGACGTGCTCGAGGCCACCGTCCTGCGGGAGGGTGCCCAGGAAGCTGGCTGCGTTACCTCGTTGGATGGCAATGGATATTCGTTGGCCGAGGTACGCGCCAGCCCTTTGGTCACCGGACACCTCGATCAAGCGCGACGACAACTCTTTGAAGAGCTGTCGGGCGTCCGGCCCCCACGGCCCCAGGGTCTCTACATCGAATGGCGAAAGAATGTCCATCTGTATTTGTAGCACAGTTTCTGACTGCCCCAAAAAAGATTATGGTCGTGAAGGAATCTAACAAGATTTGGGGCAATACACATTTGTTAAATACATTCTTGATCTTACAGTTCCTGTTTGTACTGATTTTTATCAATACAAACAGGCACTTTCTTTCTTATCGTGTGGGCAGAGCTTGAGCAGAGCCCTGGTTTTACAGTTTTTTCAGACCGCCTTACGGCCTCTGACGTGGTTTTTATGTAACGACTACTACCACCAGAGATACGTAAAATCATAAGGATGGAGGCTCATCTCGATTTTTGTCGTTTTCTCGGGGGTGGCATGCGAGGCCTACAGGCCCTGTACCCGTACCGTTTCGGATCGAGCTTCATAGTAATAGAGTTGACAATGGAACGAAAACGTTCACGCAATTGCGAAGTTCGAATGTCCGGGTAGAGGCCCTGAATGTGTTCCGGTTATAAGTCATCGCATCGTCGAAGAACACAAAAACTGATCTTACCATATGTGGGGAGTGGGTGCAAGTCGACAGAACCGACGTCTACAGTTGGTTCTGTTTGTGACATGGATGTGCGTGCACTGGATGCTCTGTGTATGGCGCAAGCTAGACAGGAACGGCGGCGCGACGCACATCGGATGCGACTATGCACAAAAGAAGTCTCTGAATATCTGCCTGGGCGCCGCACCGCTTCTGTCTGGATTGCGACTATAGTTGGATCTGTTTGTGACAGGGATGTGCGTGCACTGGACGCGCTGTATATAGTTGGTTCTGTTTGTGACAGGGATGTGCGTGCACTGGATGCCCTGTAAAATTGTCTTTGCTGCACGTCCCGCATTACACGCGCAATACGTATTTTTAGACCTGGAAAAGAGAAACGGTAATTTGAATCTTAACGAGTCTGAAATTAGTAACAGTTTTCCTTATCGACAACTGTATCAACATTTGTCTCGTCTTAAATTTTCGACACTATTTGCATTTCGGCAACCTAGGTCTTTATTCTATGCACGTAATTTTGGAATGTTGTCTTCTTCCTCTCAATATGTTTTCAGAGTAGGTCATATTCTAAGTAGCTCAAGCGTTAGTAGTTTTTCGTTATAATAATATTGTTACATCTAATCTAAACTATTATAAAACTGTAGCAGAAAGTTTGTCTGTACATTGAAGATATTAACAAAAAAAAAGTTACGATATGGTTTTTAGGTGTCCCTGATTCCCATATAACAATTTTTTGGATTTTTTGTCTGTCTGTTTGTTTGTTTGTGTGTTTTGTTTGTGTGTTTGTTTGTTTGTTTGAACGAGTATCACGCAAAAACTGCTGAACCGATTTTGATGAAACTTTTTTTGTTTGATAGCTAATGATCTGACTTAATATCTGGTATATAATTTGTGCCGACAAAGTCGCGGGTTAACTCTAGTTATTACTAAAATAGTAGTATATAAAAAATTATTATGCCTACATGGGCAATAAATGGTACATAATATTCTAGTGAAAAGGTCAATGACCTTTTTTTAAGATTCCTAAAAAATTGCGTTGCTAAAAACTGGCGCAACCGGCAGACGGATGTAAAAAGCAAAAATTTATCCGTTTACACGCAGACAAGAAACTGAAGAAAAGGAAACGGATAATTTGGCTGATTATCTTCCAAATCTCGTAAACACCCTTTAAAATTTCAATAACATACTTTTTTTTTATTTCTACTATCCTACTTCATCCCAATGCTGGGCAAAGGCCTAACCCTTGCTCTTCCACCCGTTCCTGTTTTGGGGTGACCTCTGGCCACTTGGCCACTGGTCGTCTTTGTGTATAGGTCATCCCCCCTACTACGTCACTCTTCCTGGGTCGACCTGTAGGCCATCGCATGTCATCCCCGAGAAAACGATAAAAATCAAGATGTGCCTCCATCCTCCCATTCCAGAGAGAGCGCGCATGACTATTTTCTCGTTTAAATTCTTTGTCATGGGTGGCATGCTAGCCGTGCTGGACGCCCCCGCCGCCGACCCATTTCGGGCATCCAGGGCATTATGATTTTCAATTTGGGTGATAATATTATAAAGTAAGTAAGGTAGTTATCGCGTAAATACTTACCAGGGAACTGGGGCACTGATTGCGCTAATTCAAAACTACGAAGTTCAGTCCTCATTCAATTTCAGATCTAATTACATTGCATTCAGAGTCGGCTCGTGTAAGGTTTCAGTGGGAGTTTTTTTAAGTATAATAATGTTTATATTATAAAACGAGCGTTAACCCGCGACTTCGTCCGCACAAATTATACTATATACCAGATTTTAAGTCAGATCATAAGCTATCAAACAAAAAAAGTTTCATCAAAATCGGTTCAGTAGTTTTTGCGTGATACTCGTCCAAACAAACAAACAAACACCCAAACAAACACACAAACAAACAGACAGACAAAAAATCCAAAAATTGGTGAAATGGAATCTGGGACACCTAAAAACCATATCGTATTTTTTTTTTTGTTAGTATCTTCAATGTACAGACAAACTTCCTGTTACAGTTTTATAATAGTATAGATATGAAAATGTTTATCAACACATTCATTGAACTCTAATAGATATACTATAATTATTGAATAATTTTAAATAGGCACCTAAATTAGTTAAATGAAATACGTCATACGTATTGTAAAATTGTAAAGAAACAACGTGCACGCGGTATTTGAAAAAAACTGGCAAGAGCGCGGGCGGATCGGGGGAATTACCAGCCTAAAAGGCATAGATAGCATGAGTCATGACTCCATTATCGCTCCATTATTGCATATTATTTTGCCATTTTACAAATCTTTCAGTTCACGCTGTGACTATTTCTCTCTTTCACACTCTTTGAATTCAGTATTCAACTTTGTAAACAACTTATGTTCATAGGACCGCATCGCAAAGCGCTTTTATGAAGCAAATTGGCAGCATCGTTTTGTAGATGAAGATTCATCAATGTATAAGGTAGCCTTCTATTTTAAATAGTAAATTGATGTTATGTTAGTCGTTAATTAAATAAAAATTTATTTATTTAACGCCAAAAGAATGACAATTGCATTTTTAAGTATTTATTAAAACGAATCAAACAATTTCTATACATGACAATTTCTATCATGTGATGATGTCATGACGTTAAGATGATGACTTGTAAATTATATTTCAATATTAATGCAACTATATCAAAAGAATATCGATAGTTTTAACATTAGACATAATTTGCATACAAAATGGCATGAACAATTATCACACAAGCTATTTTTGAGCGTAGGCGATTTCGACTTCGCAACTGCGCCGACCGTCACGATACGGTATCGTTCCATCAACGCCTACGCTCAAAAATCACTTGTTTGATATGTCTGTCAATCTTTAAAAAATGCCACCTAAGACATCAAAAAATCACTAGATCTAGTGAAAAAGTCTCTGAAAGCGGCAACACTCCATCCGGAATCTAATTCTGAATCAGATTTATTCCGTATGTATGTGGCGGACCTAGCAGTCGTAAAATATAATCAGACTTACATATCTTTGTCCAAAACGAGAGACAGTTGTTCTCACACACACAATAATATAATACCATCAATAAGAAAGGTAATGTTGCAAAAACTATTGCTTTAATAGCGTCATCGTTCATTTTGAAAAACTAAACATTAAAAATAATGCAAACACTAAAGATTGATTGAAGAATTAAAAACATCCGTTCCTTAATATGATTCAAAAAGCTATGAAATATTATAAACTGTAGGTACAGTACCTACAGATTATCTATAAGATTATGTTTAAATTGTTTATCTTTGTCAAAGTATCCTTTTATATTATTGATAGGCCATTAATTTCATTCTTGACTTCGAAGTGTACGAATTTGATAAGAGAAATAAAAAAAAAATTAAAAATTAATTACACCTGTATGAGCTGTTGGTTTGACTTTGAAGCATGGGCAAGCGTAAGGTGGTTGCAGAGGGGTCTATTTTATACAAAACTTTGACGCACAATACGCATAGACGGTATTTATATAAGTAACTTTGTATATATGGAAAAATAGTTTAGAACATCTAGCGTCACTAGGTAAAATAGGTAGTTATGAAGATATCAAGCTTTGAAATTTTTCAAACAAAATTTTAAAAGCTTTACATCTTCGTAATTATATGATAAATTGCAAATGTTATTTGTGATGCGGCAACTAGATTTTCTAAACTATTTTTCCTCGTCCTAGATTTTTCCATATATAAAATATTTATTTTATTAATTCCGTCTACGCGTATTGTGCGTCAAACTTTTGTATGGACTGAAACCACCTTAAGAGGGTAGGTTCCAACCCAAACATTAACTTGGCATTAATTTTTCACAATAGTTATAATCAATCAATTAGTTAATTTCATGATTTTATAAATTCATCATTTAAATTGCTAGTTCGCTAGACTAGAAATTACACAGAAAAATTATGTACTTTTACCATCTTTGTACCGATCTGTATACTTACACTAACTTACCTAATCAGATATGATACTAGCGAGCGCAAAGTGATGACTCAAAAAAGATCTTATTGGGTATTCTTTCAACTATCCACGCCGAGCAATGCTACGAGCGAGAAGGCTGTGGCGCGGCACAATTTAAAGCGTTATTTTCTATGAAGGTAACATGTTATTATAATCTTGTAGGCAATACGAAGAAAATTGTATCTTCTTGAGCGCCCTCTCTTAAGGGTTGAGACACATTGACCGACGGCGAACGACGGCATGCCCATACAAAAAACCACGTTTATTATGGTAACGCGTCCGGCGCTGTTCGCCGCGTCGCCGTCGACGGCGGAGGATACGGACGGTGTTCCATACAAATTTTGTTTTTTTATGGACCCGCCGTCTTTCGCCGTTGGTCCATGTGTCTCAACTCTAACTCCGCTCCTACTTGTCATGCGTACCAAATGATTTTGCACCTAACTAAGCAGTCATTTTTATTAGGAGTTACTTTCACTTCATCATCAGAAGGCTTAAAAAAACAAATTGTTCTTAACCTAACCATTTATTGTAAATACTTTTTATTTATATACATATATTTTACAACACTTGTAAAAGGTACATCGTTTAGGTACAAAAATAAGTTATATACAATTTCAAAAATAGAAAACAGATAAAATATTTTGCTACTTTGTTTTTATAAATAACACAATTTTTTACCAAATAATAAGCAGTCTTACGTCCTCTTAAGACTAGTTAATATGCGGTAAAAAGAATAAGTCCTGTGCCCAGTAGTGGGAAGTATGTAGGTATGATGATGATGATGCATGTGGAGTGGTCATAAAGTTTCTAATCCAACAAATTTTTCAAGCGTGAAGTAGCAGCATGGTTTCACCTCTTTCATATTTAGGATTTGAATTAATTGATGATGATGATGATTAAAAGAATAAGAGGAAGTTTAGAGAAGGTCCTGCCTTTAAACTAACATAAAAACGAAATAACGATGTTAAATTATAGCTATATTTAAAAGCTATTAAATAAGCAGCAAATGTAACAATAGATTAATTTATGAATAGGTAATCCTTTAATTTGACAGATATAATAATAAGTATTTTTTTAACAAATGGATTATATATTTTTATCACAATAAGCATTGTCAAATAAAGGGTTTATATCTTCCATGTTTCAGACAAGCAAAAAAACAAATAAAAACTATTGTACTTCTTTGGTATTCTAAGGATTTTGTTCTATACAACATTGAAAAAAAACTAGTAAATATCTGGCAGCCATATCAAATTATTAAAAAAAAACGCACGTATTGTTTCATTTGATAAGGTTTCAACAACTGTTATTCTTCAGTATGGAACAGTTATCCGGATACCAAAAAAACACCAAAGTGTTACACTAGTCAATACTCATAAATGCTAAAATTGACTAGTCAAAATCAAAACAACTTTCAAAAAAGCTAAAATAACGTTATAACGTTTTAAATCACGACTGCGCTACCGCAACCGATGTTCTTCTCTGCTCTGTTGTAACGGTTATAATTGTTGCTGGCACATCGTTATTTCTAATGTTAACGTTATTTTCTGTGTTGTCTGTGGCGTTTAACGTGCTCTGCGGCGGTATTGCTGTGGTGATTGGTTGGTTGATTGGTTGAATTTGTGTGCTCTGCGCCATTGCTGTGGTGATTGGTTGGGTGATTGGTTGAATTTGCGTTACTTGGTAGTTCGGGTAGTGGACGCCTACTACTTCTTCGTAGCTCGGTGGCGCCAACGCTTCTGTAATTTGAGAAACATATTTTCTAATTAGTATAAAAATAAAATATTATTATAGTTCATTGAGTCAATGCTGCAAAGTGTTATTCTATCTGTCACACATTGAGATACAAAGACAACAAATGTGATCGCGTCCATGATCGTAAACGCCCGTATTAAAAATAATCATGTCAATAATCCATTCTTGCATCGTCCCACTGCAGGACACAGACCTACCCTCATTCTATGGGCTTTAGTCCACCACGCGTTGGCAATGAGGATTGGTAGACTTCACATACGCATCGGAATTTCTTCTTCAGGGAATGCAGGTTTCTTCACGATGTTTTCCTTCACCGTTTGAGAGCAGTCGGTATTACGTTAAGTTAGAGAAACTCATTGGTAAGTATTCGATACCAGAAGTGCGATTTTTGAATCTCATTCGTTGAGCTCGCAAGTTGAAAATGTCAAAATTAGTATGGAGATATGCATCTTTCTACTGCTGATTTGACTTTCAAAAACAGCACTCCTGGAGAGTAATTCAAATCAGCAGTAAAACCATGCATTATATCTTCATAGTAATTTTGACATTTTCAACTGCTGAGTTCAAAGTATGAGTTTCAAAAATCGCACTCCAGATCTCAAGATTGAGTTTCTATAGGTACCTCTCCGCAACTCGCCATCTACGCTTCAATCGTTTCCAATGCTGATGCCAAAATACTGATACGAAAATGAACTTACCATATTTGGGGGGTGGAGGCAAATTGGTAGGGCTGACGTATATAGTTGGTTCTGCTTGTGATATAGACGGGCGCGCTCTGGACGCCGCGTACATTCGCCTCTGCTGCGGATTCCGCGTCTTTTGCCCTGGAAGAGAAATACAGTAATTTGAATCTTAGAGAGCCTGAAGTAAGTCACAGTTTTCCTTAGAGACGGTTTGTAGCTAGGGTTGCCAAACGTCCCGCGTGAGGCGGGACGTCCCGTTTCTAGACCCTTAGGATGGATCGTCCCCGAGGATGCTTCCTGTGAAAAATGTGTGCGGGACGCCAATGGTCCCGTTTTATCGTTGAACTTTCGACCAGAAGTAGATCTGATCTCAGTTGACTTGACACAGAAGAAATGATTTAAAGTATTTCTTTTCTATTGGATAGAAAATATAATCATAATAATGCAGTCTTCTTTTTTAAATGCCCAAGCTAAAATGTTATTGTATCAATTTTCTTTTATGTTTATCGCGTTTTCTGAGAAAGATTTCTATGCTAGATAATTTGAGTAATGGATATTAGAAATTATTATGAACCTTGCTAAAAGGTACAAAAGAGTATAATTCTTTGAAAACAAATCCATCGATGGGCATCAAAAGAGTCACAGGTAATGTCATTTACCACATCACATTTTGTTATATTATTATAAGTAAAAAGTAAAGTAGAAGTAAGTAGTAAATATTGCTAGGTATAGGTAATTCATTTTCAGTATTCTATCCACCCCTTTCCTCTCAATGATGAAGGGTAAGGCAGAAAGTGTACGGTTTAATAAAAATAAGAGATAGGTACCTAAACTCAAAACACGAATGAAAGTTGTTAAAAATACGACTACGATTAATACAATCCCAAGAAATACCAAGAACCAAACGAGGTTCGGTAAATCTTTTGGGTTCAAAACACTTGTCGTTTCTTCACCAGTTTCATTTAAACTTTGAGATTCCATTTTTAAAAACACATTTTTAAGTTTAGGTAGATATTAAAAACTCTTTGGTTTTTTGACCATAACGACTTGGAACTTTTTTTCTTAACTTTTTTTTTTCTAATAGAAACAAAAATATATAAATGGTGTTGTTTCGTAACCGATTTAAGAAAGACTGAATAATTTGTTATTTGTTTAAGGCATGCTTTAAAAGATTATAGTTTATTATCTCCTTATTAGTTTATAAGTTGGATTATCGTTAAACTCTCTTGCTAATTTCCTATGACGCCTAATAGATAACGAAATAAGATTACATAGTACACAACCTGATTGTAAAAACAAACTACACTGACCTGCAAAACTAAGTACTACACTTTTAATATATAATTTTTTCGGAACTATAGAAATTAGAGATTTAAAATAAAAAACGTTTTATAGCAAATGCTATCAGCATTATTTGTAAATATTATTTGTAAATTAAACTGTTTTCGAGTCCTTTTTATTTCGAAACTATATTTTGTGTTCTGAAAAAGTTATTGCAGTTTTAAAAGTGTGATACTTAGTTTTGCAGGCCAGTGTAGGTAGAAGAAATAGATTGTCTTAACTATTTTGTATCAACATAATTGTTATTGCCTTTAATCATTATCATCAGTCTATATAAGGTCTAACAAAATTAGGTGAAACTATTTTAAGGGGATGATCAGACCATCAAACTGAACAACTTTCTCTATGGGACCAATATTGAAATAGCGAAAAAAAAATCTGCTGTCCCACACATTTAAGTCGAGTAGGTTTGTATGGAACAGCTGAATTTTTTTTCGCGATTTCAATATCGGTCCCTTAGAGAAAGTTGTTCAGTTTGATGGTCTGATCATCCCCTTAAAATAGTTTCACCTAATTTTGATAGACCTTATATAAGTCCCACTGCAGGGCACAGGCCTACCCTCAGGTAGGGTGCATAGGCGTTAGTCCACCACGCGTGCCCAATGCGGATTGGGTTGAAAGTGAAGTACCAGATAATAGTTTTATTGTATAGTTAATAGGTGTGTCTACCTTTTTTAAGTGTTATATTATTATTATCCAGGGATTACCCGCAATATTCCGCTTATTACGTCGCGTTTTAATAAACGCGATAAACATAAAAGAAACATGATTTCAATAAACAATACTTGATGCACACCATCGGTTTTAATACTACGAAAATGCATCAAAGGGGGTTTAAGACGGTTTTCACAACACGAAAACAGTCTATTTATATATTCAGGATGGAAAAAAAAGGCCGCGGTTGGAGGGAAAGTACCCTTAATATTTATGATGGCAAATTTTACGGAAAGGAAACATTCCTTTATTTTCAAAAATAATTAAAACTGCATTTAAAGATTTTTGGAAAATCATCTGCTTGAGCCGGGAATCGAACCGGTGAAACGTGAAAAAAAAACATTCTGTATTTTATGATACCAACCGAAAGAGTCATTCATAAGGATCAATTTCTTTTAAACAACATAGTATCTTAAATTAAAGAAAGACCAAGAAAAAATACAATACAAAAGGCGACACGTAGCGAATTTATTCGAAGAATACGTGAAAATGGGTCTCATTTTGAGCAATTTATAAGTTAGAAGAAATTTCTTAAGATAGTAAGTTTAACAATAAAAACATCATTTTTTCTTGGTCTTTCTTTAATTTATGATACTATGTTGTTTAAAAGAAATTGATCCTTATGAATGACACTTTCTCTGAAAAAAAAATTTGGACTTCCCATAGAAAATAGATCGGCTGATCCGTGGACTTTTGTTGTGAAGTTTTGGATCTCCCATACTAAACTCCTTAAAAGGAAAGACCCTTCATTCATTTTATACAATAATTTATATAAAACTAAGGCTTATCAAATTTTATCGAGATACGTCTGTGATACTTTAAAATTCTCTAACAGAAGTCAACCACTTGTGTTCACCAATGCAATCATCACTGTGCATGCGTGAAGTACAGTTTCCTTTCACCCTTATTTGTGATATTATACCTTTGCCCTGCAGTGGAAGTCTACAGCCTATACCTAACTATTACATCAAGAAGACAAAAACAGGGTGTAACAAAAAACACCCTAATAATACTTAAGGGGGTGATTCAGACCATCAAACTGAACAACTTTCACCATTGAGCCAACTTCGAAATCGCGAATCGGTCTGAAGCACCCCCTTAAGTATTACTAGGGTATTTTGTTATACCCTGTATTATATTATATGACAAAAAGGTACGTACTAAGAGCAAAAATCCTAAGACAGAAGAACAGTATCAGCCAAATAAGAAGCATCGAGATCAACACAATCATATACCAAAACGTGACCTCTGTTAAGGTAGTTTGTTCCTTATCGTCATCATTTTTATCGTCATATTCGTTTGACTCAGTCGACTCGTGAACAAAGTTGTAATTGGGCAAGCCATACATCGGCGCCATTTTGAGATAAAGCTGCAGATAAAATATTTGGTGAATTACTTTCTGATTTTTCTTCAATAAATATTTGTTCTTTTGATGTATTGTTGTAATTTCAGCGAATTTCTTCTGATTTTTTATAGCTAATTCAATAGGAATAGTGTTTCTAATTGAGTTAAGTCCTTTTAAATTTGCTTAATCGCTTTCTGAATCTTTTTCAAAACGTTTTTTTTTATGTCTGACACAAATTTCAATGACTTTCTTCCAATTTTTTATAGCTGATTAAATAGAAATTACGTTCTTAATTGAGTAAAGTCCTTTTCTTGAAAATTGTTTAAATTTAAAACACTCTTAACACCATTTGCATCACAAATAAGCTAGAGCCTTTAAAACTTAACTTTCACTCTCAATAATTTGATTCAACAAACTATCAGAATACTGCACTTATACGGAAAAAAAATTGTTAGTTATTTTCTTGATTTTCGCAAAATCACACTAAGAAACATCTTGCCAACCAGGACTTGACGAAAAACTAAAATAAAAGCAAGATTGGTAAAAATATGCTGGCATTTGTCATCGATATCTGCTATCATGTGATGTATTGACGTTATCTCGTAGAGATTACGAAACACACAGTACTTCTGGGATCTACTCAAAAGGAGAAATATTATTAAGTACCTATATTTTTGTAACATAACTTATATGAAATTGGCGGTCATAAAATATATATGAAATAGGTAATCAAAAGGTTTTTGTACTTACAAAACGCTCTATAGGGTCCTTCTTAATATGCTGACACTTTTTTAAGGCGAAATCGCGAAAGAAAACATTTTGCTCGACTAGGTTTGCCGTTTCGTACGGATGAGCTGATTTTTTTTTCGCGATTTCGATTTTGGTCTCATAGAGAAAGTTGCTCAGTTTCATGGTCTGATCATCCATTTAAAAAAGTGTCAGCATATTAAGAAGGACCCTATATGTGTAATAAATTGTTTCATTCTGCCCCAGTCAAACCTCGACTTAAGTCTCGCAAAAGCTTCGCCACAAACAGAGCCTTGGTCGGAACAACAGCGGAAGAGTTTCGAATGAGACACTGGAAGGAAAAAACAACACATCTTCCCAATTTCGTTAAACCAGCTGAAACATTACCCCCCCGGAGGGAAGGAGGAATTGCCTGTGTGGAAAGGCTTAAACCCCTTGCTTGGGAGTAAGCAGGACCAAGGACAATCTTATAAAATGGGGAATTATCCCCCAAAACAGTAACACTATATGTCAATGCGGACTATCATCAACAACACCGCACCTAACAGCCTGTACAGGTGGACCACAATGTGGAGAGGAGGACCTAATGAGCGCATCAGCCAGTGCAACAGAGGTGGCAAGATACTGGAAATCTGCTGGAAATCTACGACCACGTCCCTGCTGGAAATTTAGGATTTGAAGAAGACGTGACGATTCCACACGATGAAGAAGATCGTAAATTTTTATGATTTTCTTCAGTTTTAAAGTAGGCTGACATTTTTATTACAGTATAATACCATAGAGGAATTTTTTTTTCGCTTACGCTGATAGACTGAACCACAACGTAACCTACCACGTATGAGAGAAATCCTATACAATCCTATACAATTTATATGAAGCTAGATGACTGACTCCGGAGTGAGACAGCCGTCGTAGTACAAAAAAGTGGTTATGTCGATAAGGACAGCAATAAGTAGCGATCTCCTTTTTTAACTAGAACTAATTTGCTATGTGCATCTCTTATTGATGAATATGACAAGGCACGTGCTTCATTCTAGTATATAATATACCTTCTCTTTCTACGTACAATACCTATTTCTAGCTTCCAGTATTTTGACAGATAGATGATCCACCAAAATTATGGCAAAATAATTGGCTGGAAAAATATTAGGCGCTATGCCATCGATTCTATAGAAGAAGATACCTTACTATTTTGTTTAGGTTATACACATAATTAAGTTAAACATTGTTGTATAGTTACCTAAAGAGACCACTTTCAGACAAAGCAAAATAAACGAAATGAACACTAAGGATATAAATATCGAAAGGAATGCAATAGCATCACTTGACATTTTTGTATCATCGACGGGCGCCATTTTGAATTTCGTCTTCCTCTTCACTGATTAAAAACTTTTTGGTATTTATTCACTCACTTCACCATTCGTTTTTTTAATTTAGAAACGATTTGAAGCTATGAACTTTTTTTTAATGATCTTGATCACACAAAGATGTTTGTTTTCACAAGCAACTTGTAATCCCTAAGTTTAAAGTTAAATCCACAATCAACTGTTTACACTTTCCTTTGACATTTTAATAAAATAAAAAAACGCCCGATCGTATGATATATTCATATCGAATGAAACTGTGCACTTCCATCGTACCTACAGAGATGGTGTTATCATTTATCGATTTTTTTCATGTATCCATTGTTATCTAGACATTTTTAGGCATAACATTAAGTGGCTGGAGGAAAAGTAAATCATCCAGGCCTCTTTAGGCTTTTATAACAACAAATGTGTTGCGAAAAGCCCGGTTCGACCATATAGGTCGTATAGGGGCTAAGCTAGCCTCCTATCCAGCTGGCAGCAAAGCGTTTTGGTCGCTTGCCAAGGCGGTGGAAGCAAACTTCGGCCGTCCCTCCCTACCACCGCTAATAAAACCTGACGGATCGCTGGCTCACTCGGCGGAGGAGAAGGCAAATTTATTTGCTAATCTCTTTGCTGGGAACTCGCGTCTGGAGAGCTCAGGTCAAACACCACCTACCATTCCTCGTACTGAATGCTCAATGGCATCAGTTCACATTCGCCAAAAAGAGGTTTTTAAAATCTTGCGTTCTCTAGACGTGAACAAGGCTAGCGGACCCGACGGAATCCCAGCGGTTGTCCTACGCACCTGTGCTCCAGAGTTGTCTCCTGTTTTGACACGCCTGTATCGCCTCTCACTTGAGACTGCGGTAGTCCCAAAGTCATGGAAGCTTGCCAACGTGCAACCCGTGCCCAAAAAAGGCAGTCGTGCCGACCCTGTCAACTATAGACCAATATCAGTCACTTCCATACTCTGCAAGACTATGGAACGTGTACTTAACAACCGGCTCCTGGCATACCTTGAACATAACGACCTCCTCAGTGACCGTCAGTATGGGTTCCGCCCAGGACGGTCCACGGGGGATCTTCTTGTGTATGCCACTCATCTGTGGAGCGAGGCTGTCGAGAGATATGGTGAGGCACTTGCCGTGTCTCTTGACATATCCAAAGCCTTTGACAGGGTCTGGCATGCAAGCCTTATAAGCAAGCTTCCATCATATGGAATTCCAACTGACCTTTGCAACTGGATAGCTGACTTCTTGAGTGAACGATGCATACGAGTAGTCATTGATGGTTACTCATCGGATCAAATGGCTATTAATGCCGGTGTTCCTCAGGGGTCAGTTCTGTCAGCTACTTTATTTCTGCTGCATATAAACGACATGCTTGTGCCCGGTACCTTTGGGTATGCTGACGACAGCACTGTTGCTGACAGATATATGTCCGGTGCAGGGGTCAAATTGGATGTTACTCAGTCTTGTCGAGAGGCCATGGTGCAGCGATTAAACTTAGCCCTTGAATCTGTGTCCAACTGGGGTGACGCTAATCGGGTTAGTTTCAACGCAAATAAAACACAGGCTTGCCTTTTCTCCACAAAACGGAGTCCCTTCGCTTTGACTCCGACTTTCCGAAATGTGTCTATACCGATAGCTGATCGCCTGGAGCTCCTTGGCATTAACATATCGTCCGATTTGAATTTCGGGCGGTATATTGAGTCCATGGCAAAAACCGCAGCGAAAAAACTGGGCGTCCTTTCGAAGGTCAGACGGTACTTCACACCGGGACAGCTTCTACAACTTTATCAAGCACAAGTCCGATCGTGTATGGAGTACTGTTGCCATCTCTGGGACGGGTCTGCCCAATACCAGTTGGCCGCGTTGGACTCAATCGACAGGCGTGCCAGGAAGCTCATAGGTGATCCAACCTCGGTGGCGAAGCTGCAAAGTCTTGAGCATCGTCGCAAGGTAGCCTGTCTGTCTGTTTTTTATAGGATACATTTCGGAGAGTGTGCGACGGAATTACACGATCTAATACCTCCGTCTCCCTTTCATCTGCGAGGGACGAGACGCAGGCTGGGTTTCCACCCTTATGTTGTTGACATACCAGCAATTCGCACTAAGAAGTTTGCTTCTTCTTTTATAGCGCACGGCTAAAGAGTGGAACGTACTGCCTGCGGACCTGTTCCCTGAGCAATACAACTTGGGCCTCTTCAAGGCGAGAGTGAATAGGCACATTTCTAGGTAAGCATGCTACATCTTCGGCCTCATCGTCACTTAACATCAGGTGAGATCGGGGTCAAATGCTTACCTATCAGACATAAAAAAAAAATAAATAAATAATAATTATGTTAGTTTGTTGTACTTACTTTCATAATAGCCCAGTCATTTTACGGAGTTTTGTTAGACGGGGTAGGGAGTAATTATTTATTGGACTTTTAAACTGTAACCTGTAACATTTAGTGACAAAAAGACTATCTTAAAGCATATTTTGCAAGACCTTCTAAGTAGACAAAAATATTCGCACCATGTTTGTAGTATGTATGTATAATGGTAATCGATTTAAATACAGCTACTCTTTACGCTGTCAGGCTAACACCTGTTTAAAAACATCACTGCAGAACCATTGACACGAAAAGAAAGAAGATGGTAAAGCCTTAAATACGTGCAAAAAAAAAATTACCATCAGGGTTTTTAAAACGAGATAATAGCTAAATTTAAAAATTGGAACTGTTGCGGACGTTTTTTTTTTTATTTTGGTACATTTCAGGCTCAAATTGGCTATTCAATATTATACCGAAAAGAAATGACAATTAATAATTAGTCCCGGCCCAAACCGTATAATGACTGGGCTATAAACGAACATTGACTGCACAAAACGGCCATCAATTTAACAAATCTATTATACATCATTCCATATTAGGATGAAAAGATATCCAGATTCTTATTTCACCTTCTGACCAATTCTGATTATGCAATATAATTTATGTACACACAAGGACCGAACCTGCACCACATTCTAGGTTAGTATAGTTTTAAGTCACTTTATTTATAATTTTATTTAATGTTACTATTTTATGGATCTGTTGAATAAATCGAATATTAACACTTTCGCGGACACTGAACGAGACACAATAGAACTTTTATTGTTATAACTGCTATAGCCGTTCACTGTCCGCGAACGTGTTAACAACATTTATTTATCAGAAAGATATACAGGATGAAATTGATATCATTAGCATCCTTTTAAACTAAGATTATACCCATCAAACTGAACAACTTTTACTATATGAGAGCAAAGAGATGGGAGCAAAAAAAAAATCTTCTGTTGCATACATTTGAGTCGAGTAGGCATTGCAGTTTAGTACGGAACAGCAGATTTTTCTTTTGCTCCGATCGGTTTGCTCCCATGAATCTTAGTTTAAAAGGATGCTAATGATATCAATTTCACCCTGTATAGGCACCTTTGACCATATAACTAGGGACCTGCCTCGCGTCAGCATTTCCCCTTTGCCACGTTACAAAATCAATTAATCATGTGTATTTACATACAATTTTATACCTTATCATAATCACTAAACGAGCAGCAATGCTAATTCTCTAAGCGCAAACATCGTCACAACCTACAAATATTCTATTCTATTTTCATTAAATAGCGTTTCCTTAAAGATTTCGCCAGTATCAAGTGTTGAAGATATTATTATAATTCAAGTCAACGTTCATTGTACTGTAATTGATATGGCGATCTCAAAGCCCTGTTTTTATACAAAAACACACACCCGAAACCGCCATAAAATGGCGGAGCCGCGTGGCTACCTAAATCGCGAGCCGAACGAAAGACTCGAGAGACCTCTAGCCACGCGACTCAACCTACAAATAGGTCACAACCTTAAATTCTTTGTTGAAACATCGGCGAGCTGTCAATTCGATATTCGCTAAGGTTATGTCACGTCATAATAAAAAAAAATAAAAACTTTGTATTAAGGACAACAAAGATCCAATGTGTTAAGTAGCAACAAGACTTATGAACTACTAGGGTTAGTAAACAATAACAAAAACGGAACTTGTGATTGGGGACATGTGTCGCAGCAATGGACACTGGTTACTACCAGCAATGGCCTTCAGGATGCTATTGCCACTACTCCGGACCCGGCGTAATAGAGAGTAAATAATGCGGCGGTCTGTGTGGTGTCGGCTAAAAATAGCACCATCCCATTTCCTCCCGTGGGTGTCGTAAAAGGCGACTAAGGGATCTACTGAAGGATGGGCAACAGCGTCCTCTGAGTACACACATTGATTCGATCCAACTGCGATCGCCAACCCGCCTGCCAAGCGTTGCGATTATGGCAAATCCCCCCATTTTGGGGGAGGCTTATGTCCAGCAGTGGACGTTTAATGGCTGATATGATGATGATGATGATGAATGCGGCAGCATGTCATACTCATATAAAGACTTCGAAGTTCTTGAACTTTGACTATTCATTATAAGGACTAGCCTTGTGGGAGGATTTCCCCTCTGCCACGGTATAAGAACAATTGATCATGTGCATTTACATTCAATTTTATACCTTATCACTAAACGAGACAGCCTATAATTGCGAAACAATAATTTCGAACTTAGAACGTTTGGGGTTCACACGAGACTACTTTTCATGATTTTTAACATTCAAAGATAGAATCTAAAATTATGGGGAATAAAATCCAAAGTTGCAGATTTCATGTTACCTCGCCCCCCTGCAAAAAGTGGCAGAAATGTTTTAGTAGAATTACACGCGTATCTAGTCCCTATATAAGTAGTCAAAGTTCTTGAAGGATGCAAGAAGGATGTTACATTTTTTTAGAGCTCATCGATGTTTTTACCAGCGATGTGAAGCTTAAAGAATTGCACTCCTCATTTTTTTCGCGTTTCTGATGTTAGTCACGTAGAGAAAGTTGTTCAGTTTGATTGTCTGATCATCCTCTTAAAAAATCGTCAGTTCATTAAGTTGGAGCCTGTTTTTATTACCGTACAAGGTCAAACACTTTAGCTATTAAAATTAAAAAAAATTAAATTGGCAAAAACATCAACATTTAGGATGGAGCCACAATTCGAAGATTAGAATTGAATTGAACAGGGAAATTTTGAATTTTGACTTTTATGGAAATCTTTACTACATTAGTAAAAGAATCAAAAAAATTACTTACTCAATAAATTCAAAACAACAATCAGCACAAAAAGAATGACACAAACTATTGAAGCGATATACATTTCAGAATAATATATTATTTTATTTTTGATTTTACGATAAACGTCACGCACTCATGCGAATTAATCATCAGTTGTGTTAAAAAAACACAAACATATTTTTAAATACAGATTATATAGTACAGATTATCAATTTTAGGGTTCCGTACCTCAGATAAGGCAAAAACATCAAATGAGGCTTATAGAATCATTTTGTTGTCCGTCTGTCAAGACCCTTTTTCTCAGGAACGGATGGAGGTACATCAAGTTGAAATTTATACCAAAAAAATTTGATTTAGTACGGTCCCTTGAAGGAGTAAAACAATTCAATCTACTAAGTCAACGCAATCAAAAGATACGGCCATTTATGTCACATATTACTCGTTAGCTTGCTCATCAAATGAAACCCTATAGGAAAATTCCTATTGACCTAGAACTTTGACTGTTTATTATTAGGGATAGCCTTGCGGTAGCATTTCCCCTCTGCCACGGTATATGATCAATTAATCATGTGCATTTACATACAATTTTATACCTTATTACAAAACGAGACAGCCTATAATTGCGAAACAATAATTTCGGACTTAGAACATACGGGATTCACACGAGACTACTTCTCCTGATTTTTAACGTTCAAAATTATAATCTAAAGTTATGAGAATAAAATCCAAAGTTGCGGATTTTATGTTACCTCGCCCCCCGCAAAAAGTGGCAGAAATGTTTGTTAGTTGAATTACACGCGTAACTAGTCCCTATTTAAGGTATAACAAAATTAGGTGAAACTGTTTTGGTACAGTCACCAGCAGAACAGTGTGAGATGGGAGGACTCGAGCACTCGGATGTTTACAGGTTGGAGTGCGGTGTGAGACAGGGGGGGTTGACATCGCCTCGCCTATTCAACCTGTACATGAATCAGCTGATCGGCAAGCTCAGCAGCGCTAATGTCGGATGCTCTATTGGTGGAGTGTCTATTAATAACATTAGCTACGCAGACGACATGGTGCTGCTGAGCCCGTCGGTTGGGGGGCTGCAGAAACTCCTTCGCATCTGTGAGTCTTATGCTGGGGCCCATGGGCTCAGATACAACCCTAAGAAGAGTGAGTACATGATATTCAAAGCCGGTACCAAGAGCTACTCATCTGCGTCACCTATCACTCTGTGTGGTGCGACACTGAATAGGATAAGTCAGTTCAAGTATCTGGGCCACTGGGTCACAGATGACCTATGTGACAGTGAGGACATCGAGAGGGAACGCAGGGCGTTGTCTGTACGATGTAACATGTTGGCTCGTAGATTTGCACGCTGTACTAAACAGGTAAAAGTAACTTTATTCAAAGCATACAGTCAGTCGTTTTACACGTGCAGTCTATGGACCAACTACACTCAGCGAGCATACAGCGCCCTGCGAGTCCAGTACAACAATGGGCTCAGGATGCTGCTGGGGCTGCCGCGATTTTGCAGCGCATCGACAATGTTCGCGCAGGCGCATATAGATGACTTCTACGCCATTATTAGAAAGCGGAGCGCCTCGCTGCTGAATCGCTTCCGGGGCAGTACTAATAGCATCCTGAGCGTATTGGCTGAGCGGTGGGACTCCCCCATGGTGCAGAGGTGGATGCTACTGCATGCCAGCTCATCCCCCTTTGTACAATAATGTAATGTTATGTAATATTGTAATTTATTTAATTTTATTAATGAATGAATGTATTTGTGAACTAACATAGTTATAAGACAATTGTTACTAACACAATATGGATGAATAATCTGAAATAAATCATTTTAAATTTTTTTTTTTTATTTTAATTTTAAGGGAATGATCAGACCATCAAACTGGACCACATTCTCTATGGGACCAATATCGAACAGCTGATTTTTTTTCGCGATTTCGATATTGGTCCCATAGAGAAAGTTGTTCAGTTTGATGGTCTGAGCATACTCTTAAAATAGTTTCAGCTAATTTTGTTAGACCTTATATAAGTAGTCAAAGACCTAGAATCATGAAATTTTGCAAGAAGAAAGGTCTCACTGCACAAGTAAAGATACAAATCCCAATATTGTTAATATGTAAATGAACAGGGTGGATATTAAATGAGTTGAATTTTTTTTATTATAAGTCAAACAAAAATACCGCATACCTACGCAGAAAAATGACAAAGCGTAGGTATAAGTCGTTTTTTTCTTCAATGATTAATAATACGGAAAAAACTACTTACTCAATTCATTGAAAGCAACAATCAGCACAAGAATCGTGAAGAATACCGCCCAAAATATTAATGCAAAAAACATTTCAATTTTTATTTTTAAATAAATTTACAAGAGACACGTCATAGACTCATGCGAATTAATCATGAGATATGTAAAAAAAATACATTTACCGATTATTAATATAAATTTTAGGGTTCCGTACCCAAAAGGTGTCCAACGGGTAAATGTATTATTTATTGCATGATCTCAAGTTTTGTATAATTCTGTACTTACATTTTTTGTTGTTCGATCAATATTATTTTGATAATTAATTGTTATTTATATTTTGCAATTTAATTTAATAATATGATTTCTATCAATTTAGTTTTTAATGAATTTAACTTTGTAGTGTATTATTTGTTGACATCTTAATGTTTTATTTGTAATTCACATCTAACTTATTTTAGCTTGAAAGATACTAATGTGAATTCCATGTTACATTAAGCTTGATTATTATAATTGTAAATGTATCTACTAGTAAAACTTTTGTATGCCTTCTGGTGGAATACAAAAGAACCAACAATTTTGTAAAATCTTTATTACCTGTGATTAAAAAATAAATAAATTGGAATAAAAATGTTACAATACAAAAATAAATAAAAAACCCGTCCAAATGTGAGTCGGTCATGCGCTAAGGGACCAGGAGATTTTTTTGGTAGGTAAATAGTAAATATATTGTGTGTTGGACGGCGGACCCCTCAGGGCGCGAGTCGACTCGCACTTGGCCGGTTTTTATAATTCTATATCAAACCGATAATTACTTGAAGTCTGATAAAACTAATATTTTATCTGATAAATTACTTATTTCCGAATTGAATAATAAAGTCTCATTGTCAAGGAAAATTGAATGATATTATCTGTGATATTCTGGTGTAACGTAATGAAATAATTTTTTATTAAACGACCAAGTACATATAAAAATATACAGGGTGTAATAAAACACCCCAGGGGGTGCTTCAGACCATCAAACTGAATAACTTCCACTATGAAGCCAACTTCGAAATCGCGCAAAAGAAATATGTACATTTTGAGTCAAGTCGGTAGTGTCGGTACTGAAGTTTTATATGAAACAGCTTATACTTTTTCGCCATTTCGATGTTGTCTCCATAGTGAAAGTTGTTCAGTTTGATATACTGAAGCAACCCCTTAGTATTACTAGGGTTTTTTATTACATATCCTGTACCAATACTTAAAAAAAAAAAAAATTTTAAATAATAAAAAGTTACAAAATAATAATATGTTTCATTTTTTCAAAACATACGAAAACAAACGAGAAGAAATAAATAATTTCTATTCATGATAATTATTAACATGTATGAGGTCATGACGTTACGATGATGATTTGTAAATTGTATTCCAATATTAATGCAACTATATCAAAAGACTATCGATAGTTTTAACATTAGAAATAATCTGCATACAAAATGGCATGAACCATTATCACACAGCGGTTTTTGAGCGTAGGCGATTTCGCAACTATGCCGCAACGACGTCGCAACTGCACCGTCACGATACAGTATCGTTCCATCAATACCTACGCTCAAAAATCACTTTAAAATATGCCACCTAAGACATCAAAAATCACTAGATCTAGTGAAAAAGTCGGCAACACTTCATCCGGAATCTCATTCCGAATCAGGTTTATTCCGTATGAATGTGGCGGACCTTAGATGTGTGAGCGCTAAACACAGATGCTCTCTCTCTTCCTTGCCCTCCTATGTCTGATGGAACGGGAGACCGATACGATCAGAGGTGGGATCAGATGCAGTGGCTAATACCCTTGAGCAGAAGAAACCTAAGATCTCCCGGCTTCTGGTATACATCTCCGAGGAGGCACATGCGTTTTGCCGCCAAGACATCGCAGCATAGCGATCTAGAGAGATGCCAACCAACGCGCTAAGTACGAAACCTAGTGTCGCATTACAACCAGTACCACGCGACAGAAATTATTTTGATAGCTTGAATGTGCTCATTATCCATTGCGGTATCAGAACTCAACGTTCGAATAATCTTTAGTACTACGCAAGCATTCTAAACTATCTGTCTCTATCTATCTATAACGTCACGCCTCTTTCCCAGTGGGGTAGGCAGAGACCAGGGCGCGCCACTTACTACGATCCTTACATACTTCTTTTGCCTCATGCACATCCATACATCTCTTCATACATGCCCGTCGGCTTCGAGTACTCCGCACCTCCCCTTTTTGTAGGACGCAACTGATTTGATCAGCATACGTCCTACGAGGGCGACCTCTGCCGACGCAAAAAAAAGGAATGAAAGTAAATGTGAATAAAACTAAAGTAATGGTAATAGAGAGGGATGAATGTGTGACTGATTGTTGTATAATGATTGAGAATGAAAACGTGCAACAAGTGAATGAGTTTGTATATTTAGGATGCATGTTTACTAGAGATGGGAAATGTGAGGGTGATGTGCATAGGCGAGTAACAGCGGGAAACAAAGTAAACGGTGCTCTACATTGTAAACTATTTACACATAATATCTCGACTGGCTTTCAGCCTCATAATATATTGAATCATTACTGTCGCGAGCAATGTGTTCCGTTTTTGCGCTTATTGCTGCGACACTGGCCCCGCCCCTTTTTCACATCTCCCTTTAGTTTTTGTGATCTGTGGGCTATAACCTGTTTGGGCGTCATAGATGTGCATGACACCCTGAAGCAATTAGTAGCCTCTTACGACACCCGACTGGGTTGATGCTATTCGAAACCAGGCACTACACGCAAAGGCTAAACTCTTAAGTGCATGAAATCCTTTTTATTAAAAAGAAAATTCTACGACTTAAGTGATTCGATTACCTTATCGTGCAATCAATCACTTTCTTTATGATTATTGTTTTCAATGGAATTTTATCTTTATAAATGGTTCATGACTTTAGATTCAACGCTTAATATTAATCGTGCGGTCACCTTATCGTGAAACTACCACAGACTATGACGGCCGTAGTATATCAGCGTGATATAGCGCTATCGCGCCTTAGCTCTCTTTCTATTCTTCTTCTTATCGTGTCGACTTCAAATTCTGGACCAAGTCGCTAAATAGTAGTTTGCCGGAATCGGGCAACCGATACTGCACCGTCGTCACTCGCGGTAATGAGCTCCTCCTACGTGCAGATGTTAGGGCATGCAGGGCGTCCCATCTCCAGAGATCATCCACGGGAGCCGGTGCAGTGGCGGCCTTCGCCGAAAACTCGAAAAGACGCAAATATGCAGCCCTCGGTCAGAACTACATATTTGCGCCTTTTGGAGTAGAGACCATGGGCACCTGGGGTCCAGATGCCAGGCTCATCGACGCCACAGGCGACACGAGGGCTGGTGCGTACCTCGGGCAGCGCATTAGCATCGCCATCCAAAGAGGCAACGCCGCCAGCCTTCTTGGCACACTCCCGCACGGCAGCAGCTTTGATGGAGTGTTCTATCTGTAGATGGTCTGCCGACGAATCTACAATCGGCATTCCATCTGTAGGCTGAGCTCCCATCACCTACCTGGCCCGTCTACCCCTTTCCCTGCCCTTTTTTTGTTTTGTTTTTGTTTCAATTTATTTTTTATTTTTTTGTTCCTTACCTATGATGTTAATTAATCTTGTACATTTTTAGTGTGTTAATAAAAGAAAATTTGTAAAAAACTTGTTATTACAAATATCTCGAAACTCAGTCTGAACAGAGATATAAAGCCATGAAATAAACGTAAAAATAAGGCGCCAACCTTCCATACAAAACCCGCATTTTCTTTCGGAAAGCCTATTAACACGTTCCGGGGCAATGAACGAGACACAATAGAACTTTTATTGTTATCACGGCTATAGCCGGTCACTGTCCCGGAACGTGTTAAAGAGTATTTTATTATAACCTGAAATAAGTCTCAATTTCAAATAACACAAAGAACCACATGAGACCCACAAGAGCTCCTCAGGGTGGTTGCAGCAATAACGCTGGATCGATTAGTATAGCAGCGCGACACAGCGCTCTCGCGCCTTACATCAATTAATTACCCATTCTTTATTGCACCCCAAAAACATTACAATAGGATCAGCCCGTCTAGTATGATTTGTCTACTTGCTCACGACTTCGCTTTTTTCATACTACCTAAGGCTACGTTCGCTCTATAAAAATTTAACGACCAAGCGACAAAACGTAAAATCTGCCATCTGCGCTCATTTTAGCATGAGTAAAATGGCAAGCTATTCATGCTAAGCGCTCTGAATATTGTAAGAAAATGAAACCTGCACCTGATGCTATCAAGCACGCCGGATACCTGAGCAGTCAAATATAAGAAAACCACCATTCAAGAACCGAAAGAGGATAATTTCTCCAGCTATGGGAAAAAGGCTCCCAAAAAATTTTAGCGTATAGTTGCCGTGTAGTTACGGAACTCATGTCAATTTTCTTCTCATAATCTCTAGATTATAGTAGTATATTATCTCTTTACACTCCAACACAACATCTCTAGGAGCAAGGGCAGGGCTGAAGCTTACCTGAGTCCCTGTCCTATGGCCTGTTTGTCTTTTCTTTTTGTTTTAATTGTATGTTTTTTTTATTTCTGTATGTTTAATTTGTTATGTTCTTTTTCTAGTTGTAATAGGCCATAAAGCATTTTTTCTTTCTTTCTTTCTTTCTTTCTTTCAAATAATTTCTATATAACGTAATACAACTTTGTCTACTAGGTATTTAGAAGCGGCGGTCTCGATACAATTTTATTACCTACCTATTAGTCATGGATTTCCGCAAAGTAACGCCTGATTCAATTAATAACCCTAGATTTATTAACAGGGGTGATTAAGACCATCAAACCGAACAACTTTCACTAGCGAGACAAAACGTCGAGAAAAAATAAAAAAAATCTACTGTGCAGTTGAGTCGAGTCGGTAGGTACCGCGCAGATTTATTATGAAAAAGCAGTTTTTTTTTACATGGTTGTTTTCACCCTGTACAAGACAGATAGAGATGGTGCCTCCATGCCTATCTTTCTTGTTTTCTCGAAGGCGTCATGCTAAGTACACAGTAAAATTATACCACGAGATATTTTTTTTCCCTTGTTACTTAGGCTAAATTCCGGTAACAACTCTTTCTTTTTCCTTTATTAAAAATCTCGATAAGTACCGAAACCCAACACCTCACAATTTTGAAGCTCTCTTCCATCAGAATATTCAAAGCTCGAAACAAAATATCAAATTCAATTTAAAATGGCAACACCATCTTGATAAAAACTGGATGTTTTGCTTTTTTCATCAAAATTAAAAGATTAAGCTAAATATGAGAGGATAAAGTAAATCTTTTCTAGTTTATTACTTAAATCAGTGTTGAAAAAAAAAGTGTTTTGTGTTTTTTCTTTGCATATTGTTTTTGTAAACAAAGTAACGAAAAACCAAATGTATTTAGCTACTCTAAATGGCAACACTAACAAATCTGACAATGACAAGAAAAAAGGCGACTCACCAAAAAATTTCACTAACAACCCGTACAGCATCCAAAATAATAAAATATTAATAAACATAAAAATAATGACACTGGTCAACTGATCCATTATGTTTTATTTATTATTTCGAAACAAATAGACTGTCCAATACAAACTTCACACAATAAATATATTTTATCGAATGAAATTAGGAGACATGATCGCAATTACAGTGATAACGTTCGTATATCTATTGATAACAAAATAATTATCAGCTAAGACTTATTTATTTTGTCAATGTATAGCAAATAAATTCATCATCCTCATCATTGGGCGATTTCACATTGCACGACACGATATCGTCGCCGACCACGATATCGTCCACGACATAGGGCGGGGGGAAGAAAAGACCAGTGTTGCCAATAAAATTACAAAACATACCTATTTGTTGGTTATTGGTTTTACTCCGCTTGCTAAAGTAGAAATCGACTAAAAGTGGTAACACTGTATCGGGACCTTATGGTCACGATATCGTGTCGTGTAATTTTAAAATGCCCATTTTCTTGCCCATTTGCATTCGGGAACAAGGTTCTTTACCTATGGACAATTATTTTGAAAAATGCCCATTTACTTTTTGAGTGTTAAACAGTTAGGTACTAAGGTCAAAAAGATTGTCATTGGCCGCGATTTTATCTATTTTATACGACCGACAGCCGAATCCTAATCGAAGTGCTCACGTCACGGATTATAATGGTATAGTTCTTCCTATTAAGGCTCAATTTACACCGCCGCAGAATGGAATGGAAACGATCGGAATGTGTATTATGTCATGATGGACTTTATGTCGACTGCGTAACGTACGAACTTAGATACGAGCTAAAAAATAGGTCGCCCGTCTTCCACGGAATTCACACGCATTCTCGGGAATACCCGCAGCTACCGTTTGCACCTTACACTGTCGACATTAAGTTCATTATGACATGTACATTCCGATCGCTTCCATTCCATTCCGCGGCGGTGTAAATTGAGCCTAAGCGTCTTTTATTTCTCCTACCGGGCACTATCCCATATTATACAGGGTGTTAGGGTAAATAGTTTTATGACTTTAAGAGGTGGTTGTATCTATCATACTGAACCACTTTTCCTAACACCTATAGGAAATTCGTAAAAAAAAATGTTGGTCTTCCCGTGAACTTTTGTATTAGAACTAGATTTTTTTTTTGCTTATTTCCTATATAGGTATCTTATTGAAAGTTGTTCAGTATCATGGGTACAATCACCCCTTAAACTAATGCAACTGTTTACCCTAACAGTATATCGCAGTCATTCCCCAATAACCTTCATTTTTTTTTAAATAATTAATGGACTCTTGTTTGTGCGTTAGCACTGCATTTCCGCCAGTGTCAAGTGTATATGGGAGAATCTATCCCAATCTCAGGGATTGTTTTTGGTCATGAACAAGAAGAGATTGATTTGAGCCTCGTGACAGGAAAAAACGCGACGCGCGAAAAGCACGCGAGACGAGTGCTCGGGTCAGAACCTGCAACATGACTCCAATACCCTTCATCATTCATTACAATAAAAAGAAACTTACCAAAACATGTTAATGCGGAAATGATGAATGCAAAGATGAATGCACCAATAAACATATACTCTTCGAAACTCAAAGGCATGGTTATTAATGTTGAAATTATAAGTTATTTAAGTTAAAAATGTACTACAAAATTATCTAAATAATAACACTGCTTATAAATTTGCCACAAACCACTAATCGAAACGCAAGTTTTTTATAAAATACTTACTCGATACCCAGAATAAAAGTTGATAAAATCAAAAATAATTATCACAATGTTTTGTCACCGGATATGTGGATGAGTGACACACAACTTTAACGCATATGGATTTTTAGAGATCCGTAACGTAACGAAATATAAGACGTCTTCCAAAAGTAGTATTCTATTATATTCTAATTTTGAAATTGTGTTGTCCATGGTTAAGGCTGCACCGAGCCTATTGAGCTGCCCCCAATAGTATTTTTTTAATTTCTTAAAAAAAAGTGGCCACTTTTGGCGGTTTTAACGATAATAGCTATAAGCATAAAACATAATAATCCTAAATGTTTCGATAAATTGAAAGCCAATCACGACTACAATGTGACATTCTTATGTTTTTTTGGAAATGGTGTTTAATTGTTTAGAAATTAAAAAAATACGATTGAGGGCAGCACAATAGGCTCGGTACCATCTTAATGATTTTGCCTTTTGCTAATGTCTAGTAAACTAGACCCTGTATAATGTACCGTGTTAGTGTAGACAGCTGCATTACTTTAATGGGTAAGTTTAAACTGAACATAATTCCTCAAGAAACTATGGGAAATTCGCAAAAGAAAATCATCCTTTATTAATAAACTTTTGATCAACTGATTGCATTTAGTAGGTTATAAAAACTCATTGATTGGAGAGTCCAAAGTTTTTGTGCTAAATTCCTATTGGTTTCACAGGAAAAGTTGTTCAGTATCATGGATACAATCACCCCTTAAAGTTAAGCAACTATTTATGTAATTTAAAAAAAACAAAATCTCACCTAAACATCTTATCAGGCAAAGGAAGAATCCAAACATGAATGCAGTAATACACAGTAATTCAATGAAATTGATACCCATGTTACTCATTTTGCAACACTAAGTAATTTTTGTAGTCAATAATTGTACTACAAAATTATCAAAACAAATGAACTATATTTGCCACAAAACACTGATCGGAACGCGGTTTTTTTATAAAATACTTGTCACAAGCAAATCAAAGCTTTTATCATAATTATGCATCATCTGATTAGTGTAAGCACGTAGATTTTTAGAGATCCGTAACAAAGAGTTTTGAAGTTGTGTTTTTGGGTTTCTGACCGCATCGTCTCTAATGCGGAACAACATCAGAAACGGTGGTAAACTCAAGTTGCCTATGGTTCTTTAAGAGCCTACCGAGACTATAGCACAGTATAAGAAAGAGTATCTATTACTACACATAGTTCGGACACTCCCTGCCTCCCACCAACTTTTTATCTCACCTCCTCTATCGCCCTCCAGTTACCCTGCAGTTACCTAAGAAGACTTAAGGTTCAATTTCTTTGGTTTCGCATGTGCTGACGTCATCTTGTCAATTTGTTCAGGCTTGAGCCGCCGAGATGGCAGGAGACCGGATGGCCTTACCCTGGTGCCTTGGAATAAGGGTCGGTCTCTATTACGGGACGCCACCTGCGTGAGCACATTTGCACCATCCCACTTGCCGGGCACCATGAGGGTGGCAGAAAAAGCACACGAAATACCAAGATCTAGAAGGCTCATATCTGTTTGTGCCTCTTGCGGTAGAAACGGCGGGTCCCTGGGCTGCCGAAGCCAAAGTGTTTGCCAGGGACTTGGGCCGCAGGCTGAGAGAGAGGGGCTTGGATCCCCACTCCGGGTCTTTTTTCGTCCAACGTTTCTCATTGGCCGTCCAACGCGGCAATACTGCGAGTATAATGGGTACGTTTGGCTCGACCCGGGGTGGGCTATTGGACTAGACAGTTGTCAGGTTTGGTTGCTTTGAATAGTAGTTAGTCTTAGGATACTGTGTACATTAGTTCAAGTTGTTATTATATAGGTACTACTGTTCAGTTCTACATAATATTTCTATAATTATTCTATACCTTGAAACTATATTCTTAATCGCTCACATCCTTATGATGTGTTGTTTTCAAACTATTATGTACTAGTACTCTAGGGAAACCTATAATTGGCTTATGTTATAGTTAGTTAATTTTAAGTACTATTTTTAAAATAAATTAAATTAAAAATTATTTATTTCAGATTATTCATCCATATTGTGTTAGTAACAATTATCTTATAACTATGTTAGTTCACAAATAAATTCATTCATTAATAAAATGAAAATAAAATTAAATAAATTACAATATTACATAAAAATTACATTATTGTACAAAGGGGGATGAGCTGGCATGCAGTAGCATCCACCTCTGCACCATGGGGGAGTCCCACCGCTCAGCCAATACGCTCAGGATGCTATTAGTACTGCCCCGGAAGCGATTCAGCAGCGAGGCACTCCGCTTTCTAATAATGGCGTAGAAGTCATCTATATGGCTGTTGGTTTTCTCAATAAATGAAAATTAAAAACAAATAAAAAAAATAATTTTTTTGTATGTAGTGTCCGGGCTGTGCCTATAGTGCCCGCAATCGTATTTTTTTATTTCTAAACAATTAAACAACATTTCCAAAACACAAGAATGTCACATTGTAATCCTGGTTGGCTTTCCATTTATCTAAACATTACGGATTATGTATTATGTTTAATGCTAAGCTATTATCGTTTAAACCACCAAAAGTGGCCACTTTCGGAGGTTTTAAAGATAATAACTACAAACATTATAAAAACAAATCCGCATTGACCCGATAAATTAAAAATCAGCAATGACAACAATGTGACATTCTTGTTTTTTGGAAATATTGTTTAATTGTTAAGAAATACAAAAAATACGACTGGGGGCAGCACAATAGGCCCGGTGCAGCCTTAAGCTATCTTGAATTTTCACAAAAGTGGTTTCGCAGGATTAAACGTATTCATATCGACAGTGGACGTCCATCGGCTGAGATAATGATGATGATGATGATGATATCGACAGAGGATACCTAAGCTGATAAAAAAGTATAATCACTTATTATAAACTTATTATGTTTTGTATTCATCTGAGTGTCTTAGTTATATATAAGGTCTAACAAAATTAGCCGAAACTATTTTAAGGGGATGATCAGACCATCAAACTGAACAACTTTCTCTATGGGACCGATATCGAAATCGCGAAAAAAATATCAGCTGTTCCATACAAACCTACTCGACCTAAATGTATGGGACAGCAGATTTTTTTTTCGCGATTTTAATATTGGTCCCACAGAGAAAGTTGTTCAGTTTGATGATCAGAACATCCCCTTAAAATAGTTTCATCTAATTTTGTTAGATACAAGGTGCGACAGCGAATTTTGAAAAAAGAAATCATGTTGGCGGCTAGTCGTGTGTTTTGTTTCACCCTGTATGTATGGGTACGGAACCCTACACTACGCATGGTCCGCCACGCTCTTGGCCGGTTTATTTAATCGATACCATACTTTTATCTATTGATAACAAACTATCAGATGAAGAAAATGGCAAACATAATTTGAAAATAATAAATGATGTACCTAGGTAAATTAACGTTACTGCTGATTTTACCAACCTTTAATTAAAAAAAATATGGTTATGTAACTTCAGATATTGCAGAAGGACTAGCATGCAATACATGACAAAGTGACAAACCCGACATGCTCATGAGTAAAGTATAACATTAGGCACATGTCGATTTTTCTCGTTTTCTTCGGTCCTTTTAAATTCCCGTGGCGCCCGCCCTCATCACAATATTGAATAATTAATTATACAGGTCATCTAGACTATTATAAAACTGTAACAGGAAGTTTGTCTGTACATTGAAGATATTAACAAAAAAAAGTTACGATATGGTTTTTAGGTGTCCCTGATTCCATTTAACCAATTTTTGGATTTTTTGTCTGTCTGTTTGTTTGTGTGTTTGTTTGTTTGAACGAGTATCACGCAAAAACTACTGAACCGATTTTGATGAAACTTTTCTTGTTTGATAGCTTATAATCTGACTTAAAATCTGGTATATAATTTGTGCGGACGAAGTCGCGGGTTAACGCTCGTTCTTAATAAATGTGGACGGTTTTTGACGGGTTGATCAAACTGAACAACTTTCTCTAGCCCCCCCAATGTAAAAATTAAGCTTTTTTCACTTTATTTATGATATTGAACCAGTAATTCAAGGAAAAGTATTCGATGTGGTTTGCCTCTTTTAATATTCAGAAGTTTATAATAAGTAAATAAATGATTACATAGTTGTATACACACACACCCACTCACACCCACTTATACAGATCCATATTATTATCATTTAAGAGAAACTGGGAACAAAGTTGGGCAGATCGTTAATCATCTACCAATGTCTATGCTTTGCATTTGTAAATTTTTTTTTAAACATTCAATGCTAGGATCAATTTTAAATTTGTTTGGAAAACTTTAAGCCGCGATAACTTTAGAACTAAAATAATATTTAAAAGGAAATCTGACAATTAATGTAAAGTACAGATATTCGTTTTTAGATTGTGTTACCTTTTTTTTAACTTTAATTACTTTAATGTTCAATTTCAAATATTATTGATTTTTAAACATGTTAACAGCCATGTTGTTTTTTTTAATGTTCACATTTGAACGGAATTTCATTTTGTATGGAACGCCGTACGAATTATATCCTCTTAACTCTTAAGTCCCGTGTTGTTCTTTTTTTTTATTTATTTTTATCCTGTTCCTCTATTTTGTTTAAAATCTCTTTCAGAGTTGCTGCTAATGGCTAGTAAACAATTAAACAATGTTCCATTTAATTTTACACCCTGTATATGTTTTTTATATCATTGTCTAGTCATCATAATACAAGTCCAGGCTAGATTCTGTTACTTTAAATGTGACTAGATAATTTGTGTGAGAATGTCCAAGATATTTATTTATTTACTAGCTGGTGCCCGCGACTTCGTCTGCGCTTCGTCGAAAACATCACAATCTAAGAATTAAAAAGAAAAACACTTACGTCTCTCAACGCACGGCCCGAAACAGAACCATAGCCAAAATAGATACAAACACATAAATATAAACACACCACCCATCGCAACCGTAACAATGTCCATTTTGAATAAAAAAAAACAACAATTAAAAAAAATAAGAAGCAGTAATTCACAACACAGTCAAAAGTAAAGTAGCTCGCAACACATTTTAATAAAGCCGTTTTTTATCTAATAGTATCTTATCTCTTTTTACACTGGCCGGCACGAAAAAGGAATAAAAAACAATTTCCTTCTAATATTTTTGAATTAAAAAGAACGAGTGACGACATTCTTGCAGCGAACGAACGAACGAATGAATTACTATTGAATGGGGGAACTGTACCTAATCATTGTGTTGTTCCATTGCATCACCGTGTCGAAAAGAAGTATTATTTACTTCAACAAAAGGAGAATTATGCTCGGAGGAAGATGTCTGTATTAGAAATTTGTTGTTTGTTAGCCTTTCCATACAAAACTGCAACTCTGCTCGACCCAAAAGTATGCGATAACTTTATTTCTTTTTTATGCTTTCAACGTTGGTTTCATAGAGAAAGTTGTTCAGTTTGATCTAGAGTGCGATTTTTGAAAGTCATACGTTGAACTCAGAAGTAGAAAATGTCAAAATTACTATGGAGATATCCATCTTTCTACTGCTGATTAACTCTTTCAAAAATCGCACTTCTGGAGTATGATTTTTGAATCTCATTTGCTGAGATCGACAGTTCGAATTGTCAAAATTACTGTGGATATAATGCATCTTTTTACTGCTGATTTGACTATAAAAATTATACTGCAGGAGTGCGATTTTTGAAATTCAAATCAGCAGTAGAAAGATGCGTATCTCTATACATTTTCAACTGCTGAGTTCAACGTATGAGATTCAAAAATCGCACGGATCTAGTCCTTAAAAAATAGTCATATTTATTAAGTCGGACCCGGTATCTAAATTATTATAAAACTGTAGCAGAAAGTTTGTCTGTACATTGAAGATATTAACAAAAAAAAAGTTACGATATGGTTTTTAGGTGATTCCATTTCACCAATTTTTGGATTTTTTGTCTGTCTGTTTGTTTGAACGAGCATCACGCAAAAACTACTGAACCGATTTTGATGAAACTTTTTTTGTTTGATAGTTAATGATCTAACATAAAATCTGGTAATTTAAATAAAATCTGTGATTTGTGCGGACAAAGTCGCGGTTTAACGCTCGTACCTACTAAATCTTTTTCTTCGTGTATGTTTCGAATTAGCTTTAAACATTTTTTTCTTACTTATCTTTGTGAATAGATAATTAATGTGTTTCTAACAAGTTTCTTATCTATCTATACTATTATAAAACTGTAACAGGAAGTTTGTCTGTACATTGAAGATATTAACAAAAAAAAAGTTACGATATGGTTTTTAGGTGTCCCTGATTCCATTTCACCAATTTTTGGATTTTTTGTCTGTCTGTTTGTTTGTTTGTTTGAACGAGTATCACGCAAAAACTACTGAACCGATTTTGATGAAACTTTTTTTGTTTGATAGCTTATGATCTGACTTAAAATCTGGTATATAATTTGTGCGGACGAAGTCGCGGGTTAACGCTCGTGTATTATAATTTTCAATAAAGGATTGTGATTAGCACTTGTTCAAATAATATAAACTAGGATGTCAATACAGTTGTCTGTATACTTAAAAACAACTAATATTATCAAACAATAGTGAAACTATTGATAGTTTATCGATATTATTGTGACGTGACCTCGGAAAATAATAAAATATGTATAACTATACAGGGTGTAAAATAAAATGGGACAGGTACTTAAAAGGGTGCTTCAGACCATCAAACTGAACAACTTTCTCTATGGGACCAATATCGAACGCGAAGAAAAATTCCGCTGTCCCATACAAAACTGCAAACATAACTCGACTGAAATGTATGGGAAAGCTGTTTTTTTATCGCGATTTCGATATTGGTACCATATACAAAGTTGTACAGTTTGATGGTCTGAAGCACCCTTTTAAGTGTTCCATTAAATTTTACACCTGTATATGTATTCTACAGGGTGAAATTGATATCATTAGCATCCTTTTAAACCAAGAGTCTAACGATCAAACTAAACAACTTTTACTATGGGAGCAAACCAATCGGAGCAAAAAAAAATCTACTGTTGCATACATTTGAGTTGCGAACTCGCGCGTCCAGATTGCAGTTTAGTATGGAACAGCAGATTCTTTTTTTTTGCTCCAAACGGTTTGCTCTCATAGTAAAAGTTGTTCAGTTTGATGGGTAGACTCTTAGTTTAAAAGGATGCTAATGATATCAATTTCACCCTGTATATCATTATAATATAAGTCGAGGCTAGATTCTGTTACTTTAAATATGACTAGATAATTTGTGTGACAATGTCCAGGATATTTATTTATTTCTTCCAATAGTATCGATTGTTTTTAAAGATATATAGTATCGGTACTAACGGTATTGGACATTCTGTGATATCAATAGTATGAATTAATGTGTTTGTAATGATATTATTTATTTCTTAACTAGCACTCAATAAAGGATGGTCATTAGCACTTGTTTAAACAATCTAGGTATGTAGGGTGTCTCATAATATACGACGTGGCACGGATCTTAATCGCTCAAACGATAACGAACACGATTAAGGCCCGATTCGACCAGCGAGTAAATTTTATTCTTAGATTAATTCGTCGGTTAGTCTAGAGTAAACTGATTTTGCGTTTTACCAACCCTAATCTATGAATATGTTACGAGTTTTTACACGGCCAATTTTGACGGTGTAAAGCTTATACCGAGACAAATGAAATGTCAATGCCACATAATTAAAAAAAAATTATAAAAAGAAACCTAACACATTAAAATTTATAACTTCACATTGCAATAAGTACGGATACAAAGACCTCTTTCATTAGGTGGATTATACATTCGTTCTTTTAGTAGGTCCCATACCTAATAAAAGAACTTTTGATAGAAGACAAATGAAGTTTGGTCGCATCTGGCCTTAGACGAAAATAGTATTATTGTAGATTGTAGGTAGTATTACTTTAAAACAATCTATCACACGCACCCTCACACATAATTCAAATTAGTTATAATTATGATGTTAATATAAATAAAATAAAATAAAAACAATTTAGATAGGGATATGATATTAATATGTATAAAATAAAATAAATTTCTAATACTTTGTTTCGAACTATTCTATATTATTGTATATAATCTGTGTGTAATTTTAGTATGGCTATGGAAGAGCGGAGCCTCCCCACGCAAGCATTATCATGCTCAAAAGGAGGCTCCAGTCACTATTTATTGTAAATCGCTAATTACTGTGAATGAAATAAACATTTTTTTTTAAACTATATTATTTAAATACTTTTGTTTTAAATCAGGATCAACACCAATTGTGTTAAGAGAACGCAACAGTTTTAAAATGGTGTCAAGCATAGAGAAATTACCCTAGAGGAGCGCGTAATTTCTCTTTGGAAATTATGCCAAAAATAATATCTATTAAAAAAAATTAAACTTACTCAGCTGCAAATATGTAGAGCACAATATTAAAACCAGCACCGCTAAAACTAGACACAGTAGCGGCATTACTAAAATGGCTATAGCTGCACCGGTTTCCTTACTAAAATCCATTCTTTACTTAGTACACTGATCAAGGAGAATAGGGTACTTAATTCACTGATCAAGAAGAATACGGTAATTCACTGATCAAGGAATATCCACTATTGGTTTCTAAGCAAATGTGATTGAATCTTTTTTACGTCTGGATGGACAAAGGTTTGAACATCATTGATCAAGAAGGATCCATAACTTACTGTACCGGGAATAATAATTATTGGGTCGACTAAATAGATAATTATTTGTATATCACTGATCAAGGAACAACCAGAAATGGCTGCACCCGGAATATTTTTGATTCCTTTTCACACTAAATAGATAATGATTTTCACAACACTGATCAAGGAACTTTGTAGCATCGGGAATATTATTGGACCCTTGTCATGTCTAAATAGATAATTGCTTGTATAGCGTTGATCAGGGAGGAGTACCAGATTCACATCTTACTGTAGCGGGATTATTGGATCCTATTCAAGATCGTATCAATGTAGGCTTGAACATCACTGATCAAGGATTATTCACTGCATGCGGCAGCGGGAATACTATTAAATCCTATTCAAGACCTGATGAATAAGTGCTTGAACATTACTGATCAAGATTTATCCACAGCTTACTGCAGCGGGAATATTATTGAATCCTATTCAAGACCTGATAAATAAGTGCTTGAACATCACTGATCAAGGATAATTCTCAGCTTGCTGCAACGGGAATATTATTGGGTCCTGGTCATGACTAAACAGATAATTACTTATAGAGCACTGATCAAGGATACCTCTGATTGCTAGAGGATAATGCACTTTGTTATCGTTGAGAAATACTTTGTTATAAAGTCACACTAGTATAGGTACTTCAAATAAGAATTCCCCTGAGAATACGTTTATAACTACATGATAAGTTTGAAATTTTATCGATTTATGAGACTTGCTTTGTGAAACGAACGATATTTTGTACTGGTAAAGTAGATTGGTTGTGAACGTTGGAAAATATACTAACAAATTATGTTAGGCGGCTATCTAATTGCGTCGATGATAAAAACTTGTCTGTGGTTGAGTGCTTATGATAAAATTGTTAATTGCTTCACGAGTTACCGTTAGAACTCATCTTTAAGTCGCTTTTGAGTCATTTGCGAGTTTACTAAGGCTTTACAAGGTGATACAAAAGTAAAAATAAACATTTAAACTTTTAAAGGGGTTGTTTAGATAAGACCACCAAACTGAACCACTTTCACTTTGGGACCAACGTGGAAATCGCGAAAAAAAATCAGCTGTCCCATATAGTAGATTGTATAGTATTATATAGTATATTGTATAGTATATTGTATAGTAGATAGTAGAGTGAGTAGATTTGTAGTTTAGTATGGAACATCCGATTTTTTTTTCGTGTTTTCGATATTGGTCCCATAGTGAAAGTTGTTCAATTTGATGTTCTTATCTAAGCCACCCCCTTAAATGTTTATATTTATTTTTGTAACACCTTGTATATACCACAACCTGGGCACTTCACTTCTCATTCAAACGGGCTCACACAGTGTGAATGAAGCTCATTACAAACGGCAGCTAATGTTGCTGTACTCTTCTAATGCAAGCAAGTTGCTAATCGCTTCCTCTCACTCACACGCAGGAAAGAGACGTGCTTATGTAATTTTGCGTACGTACGAAGAATACAGCAACACCGTTTGGCGCGCATAATAGTGCTATTCTCTTTTTTATACTGTGGCTCTAACTGAGAAAGGTAGAGGGCACAATAAAGTTTCAAAAAACAGTAGTATAACTCTTACAAATTTCTTTTCTGTTTTCTTTAATTTGGTTTTAACAATTTTTTTTTATATTTAACCTATTTACAGGGTGTAACAAAACATCTTAGTAATATTTAAAGCAGTTGTTTTGATTAGACATTCGCTGTACCATACATTTTAGTAGGGTACCTAATTACTATTATTTATTAATTTATTTATAGCCCAGTCATTTAACGGACTTTTGTTAGGCGGGGTAGGGAGTAATTATTAATTGGACTTTTAAACCGTAACCGGCACCATTTAGTGACAAAAAGACTATTATTAAAACATATTTTAAAAAATTGGCTACGCAAAATAGATAGATTGTGTGTCCCAGAAGGCATTTAAATTATTAATATTAATACCAATGCACTCATTTGACTTAAATTTAACAATACACGTTATTTTTGAGCAATAAAATAGGCATTAAAATTTAAAAAATGAGGTATTTATAGCAGTAATATAGTATTTTTCAAAACCTTCTAAGAAGACAAAAACTATTCACACCATGTTTGTAGTATGTATAATGGTAAAGCTTTAAATATGTGCAAAAAAAGATTAAACATCAGGTTTTTTAGAACGAGATAATAGCTAAATTTTTAAATTGGAACCTGTTGCTGACGTGATTTTTTTTGAATTTTGGTACATTTCTAGTCTAAAATTTGCTCTTCAATAATATACCGAAAAAAAAAACAATTATTAATTAGTCCCGGCTCAAACCGTAAAATGACTGGGCTATTATGTGTAAGGGAGGGACAGAATAGCAGTGGCAGTCGGCAACCCCGACTGTTTAAACTGAGTCCTTTACCTTTTTGTCTCCATGTTATTTTTAAAACCGTGCTATATTTATTATGTACCTTTGTATAAATAAGAGACAAATAAATACTTTTTAATTTAATGAACTATGTATAATTATAATTATTTTTCTTGACAATAATTTTACAAATAAAGGAAGGTAAGTATGTACATTAAAAATAAATAAAAATATTGAAAAAATAAAACTAACTTTAATTTAATTAATTTAAATTTTTAATTTTCAGCAGTTTTGTATGAAACTGCAAGTATTTATCATTTTTTTCTCTATGTTGGCTCCATAGTTAAAATTATTAACTTTGTTGGTCTAAAGCTTAAAATTTCACTAGGCTGTTTAATTACACCCTGTATATAAAAGTAAAAAAAAAAACAATGACTCACATAAATCCATCCAAAACGATACACAACAACACACACAAGAAACTAAAACCAGCATCAAAAGAGCTGGTAATGTTAAAAAAGCAATAACGGCAATAGTATCTTGCATTTTGTTAAACGAAACTTAAAAAATCAGTTGGCACACAAATATATGAAAATTTTTACGAATTGAAAACATCCGTACTTTGATATGATCGATAAAACTGTGAAATATAATACTGTATATACTTAAATATGTAGGATACAGAATTATCTTTAAGATTATTATAGTTTATCATTGTCCGAGTAGAAAGTAAAATATAATAATTACATTATTAATACTCTGAAACGTATTACCCTACGATTGATTCTTGACAGTCATTGCATACGTACCTACCTACCAATAATTCAAAATATTACAATTATCTATCTACACAAATATAAATATACAGTGTACCGTAAACCGACGTCAACCCGGTGGATGCTGATAGGTTAGTTCATGCTTGACCAGATTATAATAAAAAAAAATAAAAAAGAAAATCAGTCAATCAATCGATCAATCTGTCAACATTTTACTTTAGGAAAAGGTTCTTAGTTTTTGAGTTAAGGACAGTTTTATGAAATTCGTGAAATTTTTTACCTTATTTTGAGTGCTACGGCTACAAATTTTCTGTGCAGTATCTGTGTTAAAACTGTCAATATCTCGAAAACTAAGACACTTTTACTAAAGTCAAATTTTGATATTCTGCTTAGTCATGATCTAACCTATCAGCATCCGCCGGGTTGACGTCGCCGCGTCGGTTTACGGGACACCTTGTATATAATATACTATATTCTAGTTAAAGGTATTTATAATATGGGCCAGTTATAATTATGTTTGTACCGATGCCTGAAATCAAATAATAAATAAATAAAATAAATGAAGTGAATTTGAAGATCAAACCACTTTTACTAATGGAAATGGGGAGAAAAATCTGATAATCGATCTAAAGGCAGAAATGAAGATGCAGCATTTGAGTCGAAAAGACCTTGAAGTTTTCTATGGAAAGGTGTAGAAGAGTTCAAGTCAAAGACGCTCAAAAAGCTATGGAAATAGCTATAATGCTCGGTGTTTCTCTGAGAGATCAAATCAGGAATAAGACGATACCCTAGGCCATGAAGTGGTTAGCATAGCTCTAAAAAATTGCAAGCAGCCTAGCTAGCATGCCACCCACGACAAAGCGTTTAAACGAGAAAAACGTCATGCGCGCTCTTTCTGGCCTACGTAAAATAATAAAGATGGAGGCACATCTCGATTTTTGTCGTTTTCTCGGGGGTGGCATGCTAGCTAGGCTGAAGTGGTAACGGGCTGGTCATATCTCTATAGGACCAACATCGGAAATCGCAAAAAATCTGCTGTCTGATTATGTTTCGATTATGTCGACCCGTATCAAACATTGGACAACAACGACCTAGTATGGGCTACTACAAATTGAACACTGAAATATAATTAGGTTCATTGAATGACCGAATGAATGAAATGTTAATTAGCTTGCTTATACAAAATTTGTATTTAATATTCTAAGGGTCAGACGCCGAGACTATTAACTGGTAGTCACATGACGTGTGGGCATAAGAGATGTTGACAATCAATCCTCTGGGTTGATTTCATGGGTTAATTTCTGGGTTGATTGCAGGATTTTTCGTTCTTTATTTATTTTATTTGAGGCTTTTAACGCTGAAGTTAAGTCGGCCCGAATATGTCGTTACTGAGCACAATATTTGAAGAAAAATCTCGCTCACCAATCATAAATGTTTGATCTTACAACAGAGTTCCGACTCTATCAAAGAGCGAATCACGGAAGTGCTACTTTATTATGCTCGATTAACGGATACTTGTGCGAAAGAATGGAAGAGACAAAAGGGATTTGGGTAAATGACAAGGGATGTCAAAAGTGACAGGCGGTGCCAAGATGATACAAAATAAAAAAAAGATAAATGATGTCAAAAATGAATTTTGTCAGAGCACGTACGTCGATTCTGATTGGAGTACGGTATTTTTCTGACAGAATTATTTTTCTTTTCTTTCTTAGGTATAATGTACGACCGCCCTAAATCAGTATTATTCAATTCAAATAGCTCACTATTATTTTACTGGCAGCATAATGCTGAGCAGCATCAGGAGGATGCAATTACTCAATTGACTTCTGACTTGCGTAGGCGCATTGCATCACTATACTTTGTCGTTGTATCATAATTTATGCGCTTATATTAATCTTTAGCCATGCAATAATGTCCATAAAAGTAAGACCACATTATTTTGTGCCTATTGTATTTATTTCTCTGTATTTTACTGTTTATGTTTTGGTGTATAACAAAATAAAGTATATTTGATTGATTGATAAATTCAATTCGAAGCGCAAAACCGGGACGCATGGAGAGAACGGAGGGACGCCTTTGCCCAACAATGGGACAGCGACGTCTAATATACTTAATAAAAAAAAAATACTTCAATTCATTTACCTATTTTGTTTCAGATCATAGATCCTTTCTCAGGATTTCTCAGGCAAAAATTCGAGCACTTACTGACAGTGGTCGGATTTTTGCCTGCCGATAATCTCATGAAAACCTCCAAAAACGGTTTCATTTGACAACTCATGTCAGTACTCTATTACTGTAATAACTTTATGGGAACAACTTTTTTTTTCGCAAATTCAATGTTGCATGAATTATTGAAAGATGTTTAGTTCGATAATAACTATATGAAGCAACCCCTTAAGTATGTAATGTTTACATAACCTGTATAGGTAGGATCCTTCTGAACGTGCTGACGTCATTGACCATATCGACGAAGTCGTGACTGGAGCGCGTAATTTCTCTATGGTCGTGACCACAGTCGAAATATAAAAAAAAAAATGTTCTATACAAAACTTCAAACTTACTCTATTTGTAGGTAAGATATACCAAATTTTTAAGTAAATACAAAATCACTTACCTAAACAAATTAAAAAGCAGAACCGAAAGAGGACGCAGACGAACAGAAAGGAGATAATCAATCCCGGGAATACAACCACTACATTAGATGAATCCATTTTGAAAACACTGTCCTCTGATTTTAACTGCACTTAACTTTTAGACAATTTAAAATAAAATTGTATTCTAATTCGAAAGGACTGTCTTTGTGCAGCGATATCAACAACAACCATATTCCACATGAGTAAATAGACACTACAGAGAGAGAGCTCTGACACAATCGCGCTTGGACAATCTATGGAAGACATTGGGCGAGTGCGTCTTTTTGCGCGTATTTTAAAGGGCTCTATTGAGATGTCGCTGAAGCAAAGTATAGCGTAAAAATATAATGTAATAAGTATAATTATATTATAGACTAGCGACCCGCCCCGGCTTCGCACGAATGCTACTGCAATTAAATACATATAAACCTTCCTCTTAAATCCTTCTATCTATTTAAAAACCGCATCAAAATCCGTTGCGTAGTTTTAAAGATCTAAGCATGCATAGGGACAGACAGAGGGAAGCGACTTTGTTTTATACTATGTAGTGATTTGTCTTTTGCTATTTTAAAAACACCACCAAAAAAGAAAGAGAAGGGCTTAAAATTACACCATAGGTGTTAATTCTTTGACTCAAACTTAGTGTAGGAACTTCAACATCATGACTAGGTAAATAAAACTCCTAAAAATTGAGGATGCCTGAAGGCATTTTTTGACTAAAGTTGAATCTAGGAAGACTTCAAAGACTGAGAATACGGGTGTATAACACAGTTTCTGGCGATCCCAAAACAAGGATAACAGTGGTGAGTTTTTCAATGAGGCATTTTCCAAGACTAGTAAAATGAAAAATCTGTACATGGAAATATTAAAAGTCGAGAAAAACCAGTTAGATTGACAGTAATTAAAAAGGGCTGTTTCGGCTGTTTGCCTGTGGTATGCATGATAGACCTGCGGGGCTAGTACCTCATACGCCGACCCGCGATAGCGTGATATAGCGCTATCACGCTTCTGCTCTTTTTCATTTTGCCCGCGAACGTACGAGATAAAAGACTTTTGACAGATGGATGTGTTAAATTTCGCTATCGTGGGTTGGCGTACTAGCCCTGCTGATGACGTTTGATGTTGCCAATGGAAAAAAATTAACTATCAATAAATATGCAATAACACCAAAAATGTTTGCTTGTTAATACATAAATGAAAATTCACTGTCTACATCAACAAATGACTACATAAAATTAGGGAATCGAAATAACCTTGAACACTTTCGACCTGACAGCTAAATTAAGATTGTCAGGCCATTATCCAGGGTTCTTGAAAACATTTTTATACGAAAATTGCCTCATTATCAAACTACACTCACCCACAAAGCATATTTTAAAAAATCCTGCTACATTAGTAGATTGTAGAAATATTGGAATTAAATTACCTATTTTTTTAAACTTTTTTTCCAAGCCAGTCCTTTCAAAATAGAATATTACTTTTAATATTTGTTTTACAAGTTTTATAACACAGTCACTACGTAGCGTAGATAACGACGAATAAAATATCTTCGTCCTTCTGATATCAGTAAAAAGGGGCAAATGCTTAATCTATACCAAACACATGAATAAATATCCATACAGAACGAAAACTTTATACAAGCGGCCACTGTCGATGCACTCACACAATAACGCTGCGATAAAGGACATACAAACAGAGGCCGTAGTATAATGCACGTGATAAGGTCTTTTATGTCTCGTTCGCTCGCTCGCAAATAAAGAGAGAGCGATGGCGCGATTACGTGTTATCATGCTGTCAATACATCGGCCGCAGGAACACCGGCTGAGTGTGTGCACGTGTACGTACGTCCTCTAATGTGCGCTGTGTGAGTGCACTGACAGCAGTCGCTTGTATTGTATGAAGCTTTCATTCTGTAGGGATATTTTACTCATGTGCCTTTGGGCACCTTCTTAGGTATACCTCAAGTGTTAAGTAAGGATGAATAAAGTAGGTATGGTAGGTAATAAACTTCAATTCAAAAGAGTAAGTAGGTGTAAGTACCTTACCTAACCAATAAAACTAAGGTGTACAAAACTGCTGAAGAACACAGGAAAATAAATTTTATTTCCAAAGATTTTCTTTGGTTATTTCTGCTGAGAATGGTGTATTTGATTTATGAGTTCATCTGTGATATTATTTTGATTTTGAAACTCATTCGTTGAACTCAGCAGTTGAAAATGTCAATATTACTATGGAGATAGGCATCTTTCTACTGCTGATTTGAGTTTCAAAAATCGCACTCCTGGAGTATGATTTTTGAATGTCAAATCAGGAGTGGGATTTTTGAATCTCTTATGTTGAACTCAGCAGTTGAAAATGTATGGAGATACGCATCTTTCTACTGCTGATTTGACTTTCAAAAATCGCACTCCTGAAGTATAATTTTTGAAAGTCAAGTCAGCAGAAGAAAGATGCATATCTCCATAGTAATTTTTACATTTTCAACTGCTGAACTCAGCGAATGAGATTCAAAAATCGCACACCTAGAGTATGATTTTTGAAAATCAAATCATTAGTAGAAAGTTGCATATCTCCATAGTAATTTTGACATTTTCAACTGCTGAGCTCAGCGAATAAGATTCAAAAATCGCACTCCAGCAGTAGAAAGATGCATATCTCCATAGTAATATTGACATTTTCAACTGCTGAGCTCAGCGAATGAGTTTCAAAAATTGCACTCCTGCACAGACCGCTTTTGACGGTGACTGTACTTAATTATCTTATCTATTCTACTGTTATCGACCTAATAGAGAAAGCTAAAAAAAGCTGCCATGACGTCAATGATAAACTGATGTAGGTACCTATTTGACACAAAATCCATCATTCACATACTCGACCTAAAAAAAACCTTTCACGTTTAGTAAAAAAAAAAACGATAGCGTCCTAACCACAAACTTGATATTACTATAGTATAGTATATTTAGTTTATGGTCCTAACCACGTTTTCGTTACAATTTTCACATTGAAAAAAATTACAACGCCATCTATTTAGAAGTTGTGGAACTAGAATGAGATGGTGTCACAATCAATCGAGTTATTGGTACTGCTACTCGCCGCTAGATTGCGCTGTCATTCTAAACTAAACATTCGTTCAAAAAACTAAAACATAGCGTGCCATAGCGTAAATGCTAAACTATAGTCAAAAAAAAATGGTGCGGTGTGATTTGCCGGATTTAAAATTATTTTGTTTTGATTACTTTTTATTCGAACTAAAAGTGAAAACAACACCAACATTTGGTATGTTGGATCACAGATTATAAAAACAAAGATATTTATAAAATATGTCTTGCTTAAAAAAAATGTTTTTTAATTAACTTACTGTATGACAAGCAACGATCTAATAAATAAATTAAAACACCAGTAACAATCACACTAACAGTCATAATAAGAGCTAATTCCATATTCAAATTATTTAAAAAAAATACTTCCACTTTTGATCAATAGGAAAAATGTTTTGAAACTGACGCAAAAATAATTATTTTGCTACAATTTTTTTTAATGATAAGATAAAACTGATTAAAAATCATTTGTTCTGGTAGATTATAAAGTAGGATGTCCTATTTTTTTTTAATAATATGGATTACATTTTATCTATAAGTTGATGACACGAACTTAATCTGTTAGAGGCTTATTTTATTTTGTTTATTAAAGGACTGGCTATCAGAGTATACAGCTACACATAGAGAAACACGGTAGCTCGTACCCCGAGAGGAGTGGCCTTACGCATAATTACCCATACTTTCCCCTCTGTCAAAGCCTCACCCCCGCGACGGCCACGACCTAGCCCAGATGGGCTACTTAATTCGATGCGTTTTACTGTTATTGTCATGGTCCCTCCCCAGAAAAATGTTCTATAGAGAATAACTATTGTTAAGGACCTACACACACTTACCACTTATACACTCTATCTGTTATTAAACGCATTTTTATAAAAATAATTAATACTCTAAACACACATACTATTCATGAATTTTTAAGTATTTTTAAAGCTCACAAACTTATACCTAACATGCCTTTTCTACTCACATTTTTTATAAATCTTTTTGTTAAAGCCCTGCGCCCACCTCCCACTCTTATTTCCTTATTACACGCCTTTCTTTCGCTGAAATACGCACTCATCTAATTGGCACTTCTAAATGACCACACCAAGTCTCACATAACGTCCAATTTAAACCATGGTTATTCCTACTACTTAATAATCACATATCTTTACTTGAATCAAATAAGTCTCGCTTTAGAATGACAATTGCATTTAAAATTCGATAGTATTGACTTGACTACGAAAGAGATAGATAACATCTCGGTGTCAAATTCTAGAATCTGCAAAACTCAAATCAGCAGTAAAAAGATGGTTTTGTCTCTGTAGTAATTTTGACATTTTCAGCTGCTGAGTTCAAAGAATGAGTTTCAATAATCGCACTCCAGGGGTGCGACGCGCACAGTGGTTCAATATGTGGACTATTTAGTTATTCTTGCTTTCGGCCTTATTTACACAAAATCTATTTACCTACCTATCAAATTGCATTGCCAACAACTTTACTTTTAAATTAAGTAATAAAAATATTTAACATAATAGATTTCCGAGAAAAATATAGGTAGGTACCTACTTAATAGGTAGGTAGGTGAGTAGGTAGTTAGTTATGTTTCTATTGAAACTGCATTCAAAATAATATAGTAGGTACATAGCCACTTGAAAAGACATAAATATGACATTTGCCGATATTTAAAATGCATAACTGGAGTGCGATTTTTGAAACTCACACGTTGAACTCACCAGTTGAAAATCTATGGAGATATGTGTATCTTTCTACTGCTGATTTAGCTTTCAAAAATCGCACTCCTGAAGTATGATTTTTGAAAGTCAAATCAGCAGTAGAAAGATGCATATCTCCATAGTAATTTTGACATTTTCAACTGCTGAGCTCAGCGAATGAGATACAAAAATCGCACTCCAGATGAACGTAGAAATATTGCCTTGGGAACTCTATCTATTTGGGCAAACCTCAAAAAATATGACTACGTTAGGTACCTTCCACTGAGATAGAACTATCATCATCATCTCACCACATGGACGTCCAATGTTGTCCAATGACAGAACTATATACCTATGCTATTATTCTGTGACTGAGAGCAAAGCGATGAAATATTTACTTATCAACTTACGTTCAAGATACCTCCTTCTCGCACGTATCAAAACAAACAACAACAAATACGTCAAATAAGTAACTATTGGCATAAAAATAACGAATAAAACTTGTAACAAACATTCCTCGGAGGTCATTTTTAAAATGCAAAAATACACGATAATGCTTGTTGGACGTAAATGAAATACTATTTGAAATTTCCACTAAGAAGAACGTTATCTTTTAGAGTAAATTAATGATGTAATGAATGTTAAATCTGGCTATAAAGTTTATTTATCTAGGCTTTTGAAGTTAAATAAGTACCTAGGTATACTTCTTTTGGCGCGTTAGAAAAAACAGATCAGGAGTGCGATTTTTGAAACTCATTTATTGAACTCGGCAGTTGAAAATGTCAATTGCTATGGAGATATGCATCTTTCTACTGCTGATTTGACTTTCAAAAATTATACTCCAGGAGTGCAATTTTTGAATCTCATTCGCTGAGTACAGCAGTTGTAAATGCCATATTTACTACTCAGGAGTGCGATTTAGTGAATAGGCTTCTTCTGGGTGAGCTCGCTACATCTTCGACCCCATCTTCGTCCTGAGGACTACATTGGGGTCAAGAGCAAACCAATACGTAATAAAAAAAAATTTTGAATCTCATTCGCTGAGTTCAGCAGTTGTAAATGCCAAATTTAATACTCAGGAGTGCAATTTTTGAATCTCATTCGCTCAGTTCAGCAGTTGAAAATGTCAAAATTACTATGGAGATATGTAATTTTCTACTGCTAATTTGACTTTCAAAAATCATACTCCAGGAGTGCGATTTTTGAAAGTCAAATCAGTAGTAGAAAGATGTGTATCTCCATATATTTTCAACTGCTGAGTTCAAAGAATGAGTTTCAAAAATCGCGCTCCAGATAAGCATCTTTCCACTGCTGATTTGACTTTCAAAAATCGCACTCCGGAAGTATGATTTTTGAACGTCAAATCAGCAGTAGAAAGATGCGTATCATACATTTTCAACTGCTGAGTTCAACGTATTAGATTAAAAAATCGCACATCGAATTTCGTACAGCTTTAATTTTTTAACTACTGCTTTGTACTGCGGACTATTGGAGGGACCACGAATGGTCTACCGAGCCAAATGAACGAACTTAAGCAACCGACCTAGGGGCACCCAGAGGGGTACGGACCTCGGCATAGGACGTTGCTGGGGCTACGTGGCGGATTGGGTAGCGGGTATCGGTGAGAATTTCGTACAGCGAACCTAGTGGTTAGGTTGAGAATTAATTCTGGCACAAAAAATTGGCCCCGCAATTACAAGTGAAAACTCATGGTCGATCCTATAGTGTCAGGTATTTTTAGCAAGTGACGAAAGCTGTGCGCGTCGACGCCGGCGCCCGCCGCGTCATCGTCATACAACATGAAGCTAGTTACTAAATTTATAAGATGTCACTTGATAATTCAAGCACTTCTCAACACAAGACATCTTAATTTTAATGGAATGCTTTATAATATTTTAAACTACCAAATTAAAAAGACGTCACCTCATAAGTTCAAACACTCCTCAACCCATCTTAATGAGGGATTTTCCAGAAGAAAAAAAAAGTTAGTTCCTAATTTCTCAATAGATGGCGTTGACCAGAGAGGGGTCCAATAGGTATGAGCAAATATATTAATTAATAATAAAAATACACAGTACAAGTTATTAACAATCTGGGTGTTATTGACGACCCGGATGCTGTAATGATTGCCACGCCGGATTGTCAAACCAGGGTCCTGGGTTCGAGTCCCGGTTCGGTCACGGATATTATATGTTTGTGCCGTTGTTGAAGGGTTCACATAACAAAAAGCCTAAGGCTTACTTGGAATCATTACAAAGTATGTGCCTGAAAGCGTTATTTATTATTTATTTATTGTCTGTCAAAAACGAACTTGGCTGTATGGTCTTCGTATCCATTTTGAATATAATAACAATATTTAAATTGGTCACTTCCTTTTTCAATATAAAGAATATTGAAATGGCTTTGCTAATAAAGAGCGAAATCTTTCGTCTATGGCTTTGCTTTTCTTTCACGGAATCTGACGTACGATTTAAATATTTCCGGTTTATTTTTATTGAAAATCTCAGTTTCTATTAGGTTTTTGTAGTTTGTTATTGTTTCTCGTTTATTGTTCGTATAATCAAAACGGATACGTAGCCCATACAGCCGCGTCCGATACTCGATCCGTTGTTGACGGACAATCAATCAATCAATCAGTTATACTTTATTTGACACCAAAAAACAGAGTATACAGGTATACAGAGAGCAAACAATCAGGAAATACAAAAGGCACAAAAACAGGCGGTCTTCTCGCTAAAAAGCGATAACACCGAGATTGCTAAATAAGAAACCAACAACAATTAGAAAGGGTTTGTACTGTGTATTTTTACTATTCATATTAATTTACTTATTTGCTCATACCTATTGGACCCCTCTCTGGTCAACGCCATCTATCGAGAAATTAGGAACTAACTTTTTTATTTTTTTGCTTTTGGAAAATCCCTCATTTTAATGCAGTGTAATATTTAAAGCTACCAAATTTAAAAGACGTCCTCATCAGTTCAGACACTTCTCAGCCCAATTTAGGTTTAATGGAGTATAATATTTAAAGCTACCAAAAAAAGACGTCCTCATAAGTTCAAACATTTCTCAGTCCATTTAAATTTTAATGGAATATAATATTTTAATTAAGCTACCAAATTTAAAAGACACGTCACCTCATAACTAAGTTCAAACACTTCTCAAGTTCAACACCATCTATTTAATTTTAGCGGAGTATGTATTCTATAACATTTTCATGTGACTGTCATTTCATTTCCAACAGAAATATTCTAGGATTGTGATTGTGGCCATAAAAAAATGCATTATTAAATTTAATTTAAGTGTTATTTCTTCTAGCTTTTATTTAAGGTAGATAGAATAGATATCAATTTATTCATTTAAAACCAGTAGTACAATACATTCATTATTGATTTTAAAAATGTTACAGCCATATTTTGCTATTTCGAATCAAATCTAATAAATTCAATTTCGTTCTCTGGGTAGTGGGCTCGGTGGCGAAATTGGATAACGCAGTTCCTCGGTTTTGAAGACTGCGCGTTCAAGTCCCGCCCGAGACAAATTTTTCAATTTTGAATTTGATTTGTATGAATTTGTATATAAGGTCTAACAAAACTAGCTAAAACTATTTTAAGGGGATGATCAGACCATCAAACTGAACAACTTTCTCTATGGGACCAATATTGAAATCGCGAAAAAAAATCAGCGGTTCCATACAAACCTACTCGACCTAAATGTATGGGACAGCAGATATTTTTTTTCGCGATTTCAATATTGGTTCCATAGAGAAAGTTGTTCAGTTTGATGGTCTGATTATCCCCTTAGAATAGTTTCACCTAATTTTGTTAGACCTTATATAATATTATCAAATTCCAAGGTATACATAATAATGGTAACTCTACAATACCTAGGATACTATAGGTAGATACTACAGGAAAACCCTTCTGCGATTCCTGAATGCAGTCACAATAGAAGCGATGGTCGCAGTTTAGCACAGACGCAAGTATGTTAAGGCCACCATTTACCAATAATAATAGTACCGAATCCGAGTGTAGTAGCATAGCATATGCTCACGACTATATTCTCCGAGGGGGTAGTCAGAGGTATTCTGAAACTTCAGAACATCCACGTTTCACTAGTAGCACCGAAACTCTGTCCAGTGTGACGGGTAGTGAGCCCGTCGCCTCTTTTAATGGACAGTGGGTACAATACATGCCTCGAAATTGAGCATGCCGAAAGGTGGACCCCACCATCATTATAATGGTATTAGCAAGCAAGAGAGAGAGCAAGACTACATAATTATTTCGTAGCAACAAGAAAAGGTGTGGTTTCTAACCAAACATGAACTTAATCTTATTTACCAAATTTACGTAATTTTTACGCAAGTTTTTACCGAAATTAATGCAACGTTTAATTTATGATAAAAAATGTACGGAGAAACAGATTACACATAATTTATTAGGTAGGACTTTGTACTTACATTTTTTTGTTGCTCTTGTAACAATCCCAAATTAAACAAATTATTATCAAAACACTGACAACCATGACAGGAAAAAGAAATAAGAAGAAAATTTTTGAAGTCGCTTCAGTGACTTCTGAATCATCAGGGTACTCGTGTGGATCCATTTAAAAAACGTTCAAAAATTACTCTTTACGTAAATAAAATAGCAAATCTACCAGAATCACTGAATGGTTTACCTATGGCTCTGATTATACTGATTGGATCATTATCTGATATCACAATCTGACAGTCCAAAGCTTTTACCGAGTACTAGTATCAACATTGTATATCTCTGTCCCTAAAATGACAAAAAAACGTCACAAAAAAACCCCACATAATACATCAAAATCAAAAGAACATTTCCGCTTCGTAATTCCTTAGTCGCATTACTTGAAACCCATACGATTCAAGATGAGGTTACACTTTTCCAGGAGTGCAGGAGTTTTGCAGGAGTGAAATGTCAAAATTACTATAGAGATATGCATCTTTCTACTGCTCATTTGACATTCAAAAATCATACTCCAGGAGTTCGATTTTTGAAAGTCAAATCAGCAGTAGAAAGATGCATATCTCCATAGTAATTTTGACATTTTCAACTGCTGAGCTCAGCGAATGAGATTCGAAAATAGCATTCCTGTTGCTTTTGATCTGCCCAAATGATACGTTGAAAAGCTGCCACGTTAAAACAAGTTTTTTTCTCAACGAATGAGTTTCGAAAATTGCACTCCTGGAAGACAAACTACCTCCTCTTTTTACTTTTCATACGTATGATATACGACAGCTGGAGTAAACTTTTTGAAACTCATACTTTGAACTCAGCAGTTGAAAATGTCTAAATTACTATGAAGATATGCATCTTTCTACTGCTGATTTGACATTCAAAAATCATACTCCAGGAGTTCGATTTTTGAAAGTCAAATCAGCAGTAGAAAGATGCATATCTCCATAGTAATTTTGACATTTTCAACTGCTGAGCTCAGCGAATGAGATTCGAAAATCGCATTCCTGTTGCTTTTGATTTGCGCAAATGATACGTTGAAAAGCTGCCACGTTAAAACAAGTTTTTGTTTCAACGAATGAGTTTCGAAAATTGCACTCCTGGAAGACAAACTACCTCCTCTTTTTACTTTTCATACGTATGATATACGACAGCTGGAGTAAACTTTTTGAAACTCATACTTTGAACTCAGCAGTTGAAAATGTCTAAATTACTATAGAGATATGCATCTTTCTACTGCTGATTTGACATTCAAAAATCATACTCCAGGAGTTCGATTTTTGAAAGTCAAATCAGCAGTAGAAAGATGCATATCTCCATAGTAATTTTGACATTTTCAACTGCTGAGCTCAGCGAATGAGATTCGAAAATCGCATTCCTGTTGCTTTTGATTTGCCCAAATGATATGTTGAAAAGCTGGCACGTTAAAACAAGTTTTTGTTATTATGATATATGTTATTTAAGTTTTGCGTTAAAGTTAATACCTTATTATGAAGTCGATTAAAACCTACGTGTCAATCGACATGTGAAGTACTTAATATTTGTTTTATTGGAACATTGTAGGTAGGTACCAAATTTATCTGATAATCGCAGTGTAAATATTATATGAGTGATCTGTATAGTTATACCTATCGATACTTGATCATAATAACAGATGGCGTTATTGCAAAAATTTTAAAATAAATAAAGTGATTTACAACTTTCAATGTTTCATAAAACTACCTAATTCCATGCCTTTTTTTATTCTCTTTTTTTTTGTTGGAGCTTTTAATCCTGAGGTAATGTCAGATGTCATGACTTGAAAAACTAAGTATAAAAAATTCTGTACTGGATAGGTACCCGAGCTTCTCCACGGTTGTTCAGCTAATCATTTGAGGAAATGTGAATGAAATTGCACGAAGTATTTCAATTACGGTCGGAAGACAATATCAGAAAATAAAGTTGAAGTGCAAAAGCAATGTATAGATAAAGAACACTCAAGCCAAGGAGTTTTTAGCCCAGTCATTTTACGGAGTTTTGTTAGGAGAGGTGGGAGGTAATTATTAATTGGACTTTTAAACTGTAACCGGCAATTTAGTGACAAAAAGACTATCTGAAAACATATTAAAAAAAATATCTTTACGCAACATAGAAATTAAAATTGTCATTAAAACCAATGCACTCATTTGAATTAGATTTACCAATATAAATGATTTTTGAGCAATAAAGTAGACATTGAAATTTAAAAAAAACGAGGTTTTTATTAGAAAATACGTATGTACATGTATACGTACGTATACGTGTGTATGTTTCAAAACCTTCTAAGTAGACAAAAATATTTACACCATGTTTGAAGTATGTATGTATGAATGGTAATGCCTTAAACATGTGCAAAAAAAATACCATTACGTTTTTTATAACGAGATAATACCTCAATTTTAAGTTTGGAACTATTGCTGACGGAATTTTTTTTAATTTTGGTACATTTCAAAGCTCTAATTTGTACCGTAAAATGACTGAGCTATTTGAAGAAAATTATGATGTAACAGTTAGAAATAAACCAAGAATATTCTGAAGTTGAATAATCAGTAAATATGATTCAACGTGAGTTTTTTTATTATTATTCAAAATGGGCTTGCGCTTAGCTTCAGCTCACCTGATGGAAAGTAAAGATGAAGCCGAGGATGTAGCGCGCTCACCCCAGAAAAAGACTATTAACTCTGAGCTCAGCGAATAAGTTTCAAAAATCGCACTCCTGATTGTATTTGTTTGGAAAGACAGACGCAGAGTGAGCGTTCCAGATCTTAACCAGTTCTCATTATAAAAGAGGATGCGAACCTTTTCGTGCGGATTGTTGGAATATCTACCACGTATACACGAATGCAGTCTCAATCAATCAATCAATTATACTTTATTTGACACCAAAAAAACAGAGTATACAGAGAGCAAACAATCAGGAAATACAAAAGGCACAAAAACAGGCGGTCTTATCGCTAAAAAGCGCACTTCGCACTACGTCTTGTCGTACGTTGGTGGAAGGGGGATGGCAGAATCAGTTCATGTAGCTCTGAGCACATTCGTTGAAATGAACCCGTAATAGATATACTTTTCCCGTTTGCAACGGAGGGAAGTCGGATATTTCTTTTTCCTACTCCTCATATCTTATTTGATTAATTCATTGCGGGTTCCAAGACGGATTAGAGTCATCCCCCGGGCTCGCTGGACTTCATTGTCTAGTGTTGTGAATGTTAGCCGCTGTTGATCCTGGTTTACAGGAGTTACAGCGGTGGGAAAGTGTGGTGCCTATGCTTGAAAAATAAAATCGATATACTTTGATTTCTGTTGAAATGATTAAATAAAGAACTAAGGGCGCCAAAACCCAATGGGACCGAATGCTTGCAATAGTGCATAGATACGATTCAAAATAGCCCAATACATAAATGTACGTCTACGCCCAGCCACAGATTATACCTAGCAGTGGACTAGTACAAACTGAAAATAGTACCTATAATGATAAAAATTCTAAAAATAAAAATTATATCAAAGGAAGCGACAAACATAAAAGTCAAGTGCTTTTCAGCTTATTGTCAATTTTGAATCCATTGCTATTTGATTATAGTATTTATTTACCTCCTTATCTTCAGCAACAAGAATATGATCAGTTTTCACCTCACTACACAGGGTATAAGGAAAAGTATCACTCAATAACCTTTAAAAAACCACATACTCTACCCATCAAAATGAGCAACTTTTACTATTGGAGCAAACGAGTGCAAAAAAATCAGCTGTTCCATTCCATACTAGACAATGCCTACACGACAAAATTCAAAATTCAATATTTTTATTCAATATAATATCACATAGATAGCTTTTTGACGTCATTTTTTGACTCTACCACCGCGTCGGAAGGTGTTCCGTTGAGAGAGAATGCGGCCAGAAACTCTACAACACACATCTTTTAAACAAAATATACAAAGTACAATTAAAATACAATATTGCATTACATAGAGTAACATTGTCAAGACCAGACATTTTGGTCATTCAAATAGTCATCGAGTTTATAGTAGCCTTTTTTACAGAGGACTTGTTTAACATGGGACTTAAACTTTTTGTCTGGCTAGTTAAGAATATCCTCTGGTATCTTATTATAATAGCGTATACAGTGCCCCATGAAAGATGTGTTGACCTTACTGAGTCCAAAATGTGGGAATACTAATTTATTTTTATTTCTTGTATTATAATTATGAACGTCACTGTTTTTGGGAAAGAGATAAAAATTTTTCCGAACGTATAAAATATTTTCGTAAATATACTGTAGAAAGTCAAGATACTGATATCTTTAAAAAGATCTCGTAGTGAATCTCGATAACGCAGATTATAAATGGCTCGAATTGCCCTCTTTTGAAGGATAAAGATCGCCTCAACATCTGCAGCACGGCCTCACAGCAAAATACCATAAGACATGATACTACAAATACGACTCAAATTATATGAGACAGCTGTTTTTTGTTTTGTTTTGACAGTTGTGCTCCATATAGTAAAAGTTGTTCAGTTTGATGGGTAGATTGTGGTTTAAAGGTCTAGTACAAGCGTCTCTTCCTAACAAGCAAAGTTTTGCAATTAGCCATCCCGTTTCAATTGAAAGCAAGATAGCAAAAAAACTTTTTTTTCATCAATATCTTTTCTCTTGGGTGTTTCGGGTAAAAACCATGGGTTAGAATCGCTGCTATAATTAGTTACCTTCCAAATGATGGTATATTCAGAAGAAATGGTGTATGGTGATTCTTGTAAAACTGGTTATAAATCTGAAATCGAACTTACTTTGGTCCTCTTTTCTATAGAGAAAATTTAATAGAATCGTGTTTTCAACGGTTAGATTCACTGCAGAAAGAACTTATCTACACTGTTATTTGAACTACTATGTAATAATTTGGTTATCAAAAACCGGTTCGAAAACAGACAAAATATGTTTCCTTACTACCTGTATAGAGACAAAGAGATAAAATCGTTTATCTAATGAAAGAAAACGTCCAGTCGCATGACTAAATATATATCTGTTTCTTTATTATAGAAGAATCAAAGAATGATAAAAATTCTAAAAATAAAAATTCTATCAAAGAAAGCGACAAGCATAAAAGTCAAGTTAAGTGCTTTTCAACACTTATTGTCAATTTTGAGAGCGTTGCGATGTGATTATATTGATAATAGTATATATAGGTACCTACTTATCTTCAGCAAACCAGAATTTAATCAGTTTTCACAGAGACAAAGAGAAAAAAACTTTTATTTAATAAAAGGAAACGCTCACTAAATTTAATCCTCTATTACCTCTCTTGCTGTCACTTTTTGTCTTGTTGGAGTAATAAAAGCTAGCATGAGATTTAATGGAGGATTAACTACAATGAGCGTTTCTGCAACTGAGTGTAAATATATATATTTACGGTTAGTTTCAGAAACGCTCATTAATGTTAATCCTCCATTAATTCTCTTGCTGTCACTTTTTGTCTTGTTGACATAGTAAAAGCTAGCAAGAGATTTAATGGAGGATTAACTCTAATGAACGTTTCTGCAACGGAGTGTTAGAGTCATACGATTTGACATTATCTTTTATTAAATAAAGATTAAATTATAATCTTGAAATAGGCGCAGTTTGACCACCTATGTAATATTATATTATAAAAACAACAACCTGAGGGTTGAGGAAATTTGCCATCTTCCTCTCTCTGATCATTAATCTTACACTTTTATTTCATCTTTCACCATCATCTTTTCTTTTGGTATTTCTCTCCTGCAACCATCATTATTCGTACCATGGCTCTTCTCATAACTATATTCATCTCACTTCATCATACTATGTCCATACCACGATAAGTATTATTAGGTATATCGCAACATTGTTATCCGAACCGTTAGTTTCAAATTTCCTTTAATATACCCTTCATCATTAGCTTATATGCGTCCCACTCCAGGAGTGCGATTTTTGAATCTCATTCACTGAGCTCAGCAGTTCAAAATGTCAAAATTACTATGGAGATATGCATCTTTATACTGCTGATTTGACTTTAAAAAATCGGACTCCTGAAGTATGATTTTTGAAAGTCAAATCAGCTGTAGAAAGATGCATATCTCCATAGTAATTTTGACATTTTGAACTGCTGAGCTCAGCGAATGAGATTCAAAAATCGCACTCCTGGGCACTTACCTACCCTCATTGAGGGTATGAGCTAATAGTCAGTCACACGTGCACAATGTGGATTGGTAGACTTCACATACTCATCCGAATTTCTTCTTCAGCGTATGCAGGTTTTCCTCACGATGTGTTCCTTCACCGTTTGAGAGTGTGTCGGTATTACGTAAGGAACTTTAGTAAGGAACATAAGTTAGAAAATTGGGTAAATACATCATAATAATCATTCCTTATCCTATCCATTCTGGCCATAATTATGAATATTGCAGTACAATAGACTGTATTGAGGACATTTCGAGTTCATTGCTTGCTAATCGTTTATCGTGTGAAGATTTCTACATAGAATTATCAGCATTGTTTTTTTAATTAAGATTAGGTATGTCTGCCGATTTGGGTCAACAACTGTTTTGAAGATAGGTACAATAATTATCGACTTCTTTGAGGTGTATGCAGACAGGCTCTATCTAAATTCCCTTCCACTCAACTCAAAAATCCGAATGGGTGGCTAAGTATGTTCACGAATGTTAATAATATGCCATCGATGCTAGTAATTTTTGGAGAAGTTCTGCTTTGAGTGATTTTCTGTTTGGTACACTAACTCTAGCCATCCCCACACATAGTAATTATCGGGGTTAAAGTCTGATGACTGCATATATTCTTCTATAATTTGTTTACCTAACTATAACTGTAATTTCTTAAGTCTAATCAAATCAAAATTTATATAAAGTCATAAAACCGATGTTATTTTTATCTATTATGCTACATTTAAGTTGGCAACACTTTCACTTTCCAAGATTGTTTAACTATATCTAACTGTAAATCCATAAACTAAAATCAAATTTATGTTAAGAGTGCGCTCGGATAATTTTGGCGTTTAACAAAAAATTCGCACTTTTCCAAGTCCTAGATCTCTGCCATTTAAAGATAATGGCATAAAAGAAGCCAAACATCTATGTATTTTTTATAAAAATTGTAAAAATAACTTTTGAGACCTCCAAGTGGTATCTGTTCACTAGTTTTAGATTTATTGTTTTTATTAAGACTGTTTGTGTCCAGAATTAAAAATAAAAAAATAAAATAAAAATAACATAGGGTGCTTCTTAATATGCGGACACTTTTTTTAACAGGATGATAAGACCCTCAAGCTGAACAACTTTCTCTATGGCACCAACATCGAAATAGTGAAAAGGACCCTGTATATCTTATTCATAAATAAAATTGTAGGCTTGGATGTACATTGCAATGCAGTACCGACTCGACTCAAATGTTTTGACAGCTGTTTTTTTTAGCGATTTCAACGTTGGCTCCATAGTGAAGTTTGTTCAGTTTGATGGTCTAAACTATTACTAGGGTATTTTTTACATCCTGTATAGAAGGCGATATTATAAGATATATTTGGCACAAAAAATGAAAATCGCCAATAATCTAATAGGCGTAATAATTCGTATTCATCGATATTTACACTCTCTTTGAATGTAAATCCTTTTGCCGGATCCGACACAATAAATTGTAACTACGCAACATAGACCTTTACAAACAAGAGGACACTGTCACTTTAGTAATTGTCTCCTAATACTTCACTCACGATTTGACAAAGTATGTGATTCTGAAGAAAAACAAGAGATAAACAAGTCTATAATTATCTTCGGTGACGACATCAACACACCGTCGTCGTTACGGACACGTGAAGGATCTTTCAAGGGTTCCGTTTTCAGAGTTCCGTATTCCGACAAGCGACAAAGAAACCTTATTAAATTGTTTATCGTACCGATCTTATTATGGGGGCTGGCATGCCAGCAATACTTCGACCCAAACTTTCGAACTTTTGTTGTTGACCCCTACTTATTTTTTTTCTTCTCCCTTCAAAAACTTGGTAAATGATGGGAGGCAATACCGTTCAGGGGAAGAATCTCATGGTTTTGGATACCCATCTCCCAGAAGGCATTATGCGTTACATATTTTTCTCGTGAGAGGTAAAACATCACATGCAGATAATTTATTGGAATTTATACTCCACACATGTAGGTACCTACTCGCTTAAAATGTATGTACCTATGTATGTTATTTGACCGATTTCGACCACGGCGACTGCTTCAACTCCGTTGTTGGCGTTGATGGGCCCTCCTGTGGCAACATAGCCAATCTCCTTGAAGAATATCCTCGCACATAGCGGGCACGTGAGCACGTCATTCAGATAGGTGGGGAACGGCATTTTTCAGAGTTGTAGTCGATGGCCTAAAGAAATATAAGTCGCTTTCGAAATTTTTCTACGCTGGTGGTATTCCAAGCTGGACATAACAAATCGTATCAATCATAATGTCAATCTATCTGTATACTATTATAAAACTAACAGAAGTGTATCTGTACATTGAAGACATTAACAAAAAAAGTTACGATATGGTTTTTAGGTGTCCCTGATTCCATATCACCAATTTTTGGATTTTTTGTCTGTCTGTTTGTTTGTTTGAACGAGCATCACGCAAAAACTACTGAACCGATTTTGATGAAACATTTTTTGTTTGATAGCTTATGATCCGACTTAAACTCTAGTATATAATTTGTGCGGACAAAGCGGGTAAACGCTCGTGTTATTATAAAAATATCAGTTTGTCTCTTTTCTTTACTCAAACTTAGTTCAAAGTCAAAAGTATGTACTTTCTGTATTGTTCTAAAACTAATTATGAACAAAAAATGCACTCGTCTTTTAAACTTTACCAAAGAGATGTAACACGATCTCCGATACAGGCGTTACATACTTATAGGGGTGAGTCAGACCAACAAACTGAACAACTTTTACTTTGAAAACGCGAAAAAATACAGCCGTTTTTTTTAAATTTGGCTCCATAGTACCTGAAAGGTTTTCAGTTCATGGTCTGAAGCACCCCGTTCAACATATAACGCATTTAATGTTCAACCTAAGGTATGTACCATGTATACCTAAGGTATTTACAAAGTAGCCGATAGACAAAGACGATGTCGTTTTCCGAGTCATTACTAATACAACAGACACTTTTGACAACGTCTACGTCGATACCTTTAAGAAAACTGGAATGACGGAATGCCGCCATTGTTATTATAATGACGGTTATATAACGCCAGTTATATGTATCACTGCCCGAATAGAATACACTAAATCAAGTGCACAATGACGTCCAAGTACCATCTTTATACGGGACCGAGGAAATAATAAATTAAATGAGCGCGCTCTATGGTCGTGACAGGGCAACCGAGCGCGGGGTGCGGGGAGCGGGGTGTGCGCGTCTCAGTCTCAGCCCCCTCTGCCTGCGCACGGTACCCTCCCAACTAACAATTTGGTCGTATAGGTGTCGTATAGTCGAACATCAGACGCATAAAGCACTAGGGCTGCAATCGTGGTAAATATTCGGTGATTGAACCGTTATTGGACTACGTATAAACCACAACTTTTGACACATTTGGTATTGCCCTAATCGCGGTACAGCCGTTAGAGCCGTTTTGACAAATCGCTCAGATGTTTATGGGCTGTCAGTTACATAGAGTTTAGCGCGATGCGGAATTCAGCATCATCATATCAGCCATTAAACGTCCACTGCTGGACATCAGCCTCCCCCAAAATGGGGGGATTTGCCTTAATCGCCACGCTTGGCAGGCGGGTTGGCGATCGCAGTTGGATCGAATCAATGTGTGTACTCAGAGGATGCTGCTGCCCATCCTTCAGTAGATCCCTTAGTCGCCTTTTACGACACCCACGGGAGGAAATGGGAAATGGAAATTCAGCATAGTTGAATATTAATTGGATTGCAATGTGATTAGAACTGAAATTAGATAAGAATAGAACTTCGATGTTTTAACTTAGCACAATCGGGCTCCAGTAATATAACTTTTATAAGTCAAACTAGTCCTATAAATGTGGGCCTAATACGACCAAATTGTTAACTTAGCGCTGTTTCACACAAACCACAACCACACCACAACTACAACCACAACCATACGACGCGGTCCGGCGCACATTTTGTATTGAGTATTCAACGTATTTTACCACATTTTGCAGTCATTATCGACCGCGTGTGTGATACAAGATTGAAGAGTGAACATCAAGATAGCGGAATTAAAATATGTGATCAAATTTGCTATCCCATACATTTAGGTCAAGTAGGTTTGTATGGAACAGCTGTTTTTTTTTCGCGATTTCAATATCGGTCCCCTAGAGAAAGTTGTTCAGTTTGATGGTCTGATCATCCCCTTAAAATAGTTTCACCTGATTTTGTTATACCTTATATAGGTAACTTAGTACTCAACTTGTCGGTACCCAACGCAAGCATATCGCAACTACTAGCGACAACGCAACCTCATCGACATTTTGTCAGTACCACAACGCAACTGCAAAATGCTGCAGCGAAACTATTTACACGCGACCACTGCTCGGCCACCATTTGTCACTGCGATGTGGTTTGGTTGTGGTACGTGAACAAGAGCCTAAAGAGCCTATTGTACTGCTCCCAATCGTATTTTTTTTATTTCTAAACAATTAAACAACATTTCAAAAAACCAAAAATTCTCATTGTAGTCCTGATTGGCTTTCAATTTATCGAAACATTACGGATTATTACGTTTTATGCTTGTAGCTATTATCGTTAAAACCGCCAAAAGTGGCCACTTTTGGCGGTTTTAAATGTAATAACTACAAACATTATTAAAACAAATCAGCAATGACTACATTGTGACATTCTTGTTTTTTGGAAATATTGTTTGATTCTTAAGAAATAAAAAAAAATTTGATTGGGGGCAGCACAATAGGCTCGGTGCAGCCTTAAGGTACGCGCCGGCAGCTGTGTCAAAATTTGTTCTCGCTAACACGCAAGTACCACGATGGATTGGACAGTTTGTATGGTATGCAACCTGGATCCCCAAGATTGAGTGTCCATACCTGTCCGCAACGCGCCATCTGACGCTTATATTAGGTATATCTACGTACGTAACTGCAAGTTTCACATAATTACTTAAATGTAATCAACAATATCTCTTATAGTCAATATTTTGAAATGTTTATTTCATAAAGTCAAGATAATTGCGTCTTATAGAAGAGCTGTGAATAAATACAGATAGATACCGGGGAAATTTTGTGTGAAAATATTGTACCTATACATACAGGGCGTAAACTTATATATGCGTTAAAGGGGTGCTGTAGGTCAGCAAACTGAACAACTTTTACTATAGGTACAACAATGTGGATTGTTTGACTACACATAGGTACGCATCAGAATTTCTTCTTCAGCGTAGCGTAGGTATGCAGGTTTCCTTAAGATGTTTTCCTTCACTGCTTCAGAGCAGTCGTCGGTATTACATAATACTCGTACATAAAAATAAAAATAATTTATTTCACTCAATACTTATTACATTTTTTGTTCTTCCCTTAGAGCAATTGGAGAATGCTCGTATTGGGAATGCCTTGCTACTTCCTGCACGTGCCCAAAGCGGATTTGCACGCGGATTTGTTGGCTAATTTTATTAAAGTGAATACATAATTATTCTAATTATACAAGGGAGGGTGAAAAAAATATTAAATAAACAATTTAAGGTCCACTTGGCCGTACAAGTCTACTTATTTAGTCTGTGAGGAAATTAAACTAGTTACATCAGTTATTATGTATTTTTGTAATGAATTATAATATACCAAATTGCCTTCAATTGTGAAACACGAAGAGTTAGCTTGTTCTCGTCAAGATAGTCTAAGAGCGGGTCATTGGCAACCCTACCTCATTGAGTAACAAGATGCGACTGGCGGCATGGCGGCTAAATGCATTTGCCTCCTGAGAAATGGTTATCCAAAACTGGGAGATAACAGGTTTCTTCCCTTGAACGGAATTGCCATGCCATTGCCATCCAAAAGGTTTTTGAAGGGTGAAGAAATTGTTTGTTGTGTAAATTACCTTATCTAGTAATAAGTAGTTTTATAGTATATTCCATAGAGCTCATCCAGAAGTCCCATAATACATAAAGTTGCCTCGACTAGTCCTGGTACTTTCGTCAGTCGGTCTGATTTTAGGGTGGTTAAAAATTTAAAAAATTACTTCGTCATATTAATAATTAATAAAGGTTGCCGGCCCTAGACCTGGAACGTTTCTTAGTCGGCTGAGTTTTATGTTCGATTGTAAAAACTGATTGACGTAATAATGTGATTGCCCACTGTAAAAATGCTTCAGGCTACACCACAGGCAATCTCGGGCCCCGATTGCGCTAAATAAATCTTTACTTAACCGAGATGGACCGCGTGCGCAGCTCAACTTTTTACACATTCGGTATCGCGCTAATCATTTGACAGCTGTTTGACAGATCGCTCAGACGTGTTATCTGTCAGTCACAGTAAATAAATAAAGTTTAGCCAAAACAAAATTCAATAGTAACTGGATTGCAATGTGATAAGAACTTTTTAAGTGATTTTTTGTTTTTACATTTTTTGAAGGATTGAACTTCGCTGTTTTAAATTAGCACAAACGGTATTCAGTACTTTTAGACCCTAGATATGTCGCATCTTGTTATTCGATGAGGTAGCGTTGCCAACGGCGCGCTCTTAGACTAAGATGTCACGTGAAGAGACGGTCATACGTGAAAAATTTAGGTCATGGAACTTTAGACGAATAAGCAAATAAACTGAGTCAAATGTTACCATGTGAAAAGTGCTTTGTCGAGCATTTACTGCCTGATGTTAGCATTATGTGTTGAATTAAGCCTTTTGAGATTTCTCTTTACGGACGTTAAACTAAATTCATTATTTATTAATGAGTATTTATTGGTTTGAGGCTATGAAATTAAGTTATTGTTTTTGCATTCTTTATCCTCTAGTCTTTATTTATTACTAGCTGGTGCCTGCGACTACGTCTGCGCTTCGTCTAGACAATTCACACAAAATCTTTATAAATTGTAGCCTATGTTTTATTCTGATGTATCTATATCTATACTATTATAAAACTGTAACAGGAAGTTTGTCTGTACATTGAAGATATTAACAAAAAAAAAGTTACGATATGGTTTTTAGGTGTCCCTGATTCCATTTCACAAATTTTTGAATTTTTTGTCTGTCTGTTTGTTTGTGTGTTTGTTTTTTTGAACGAGTATCACGCAAAAACTACTGAACCGATTTTGATGAAACTTTTTTTGTTTGATAGCTTATGATCTGACTTAAAATCTGGTGTATAATTTGTGCGGACGACGTCGGGTTAACGCTCGTAAGCTATATTAATGTAGTTTCATTAAAATCCATTCAATAGTTTTTACGTGAAAGAGTAACAAACATCCATCCATACTTACAAACTTTCGCGTTTATAATATTAGTAGGATTGGATTTGGCACATTTTTTTATCTACTTCCAGTCATATAAGGGGAGACCACTGACCTAGATGGGTGACGAATGATTCAAGATACAGCTAAAACCTTATAGGATGATAGTCCAGCGCCCGAGCACGCTGTATACATTCGAAGTTAGATCCTATTTTCAATCCTTACCAATTAAAGACAACAATGACATTTTTAAATACGGTCTAGGGTACTAAAATCTACAGGGTGAAATTGATATCATTAGCATCCTTTTAAACTAAGAGTCTACCCATCAAACTAGACAACTTTTACTATGGGAGCAAACCGATCGGAGCAAATAAAAAATCAGCTGTTCCATACTAAACTGCAATGTCGACGCGCGAGTTCGCGACTCAAATGTATGCAGCAGCAAATTTTTTTTTATTGCCTCGATCGGTTTGCTGCTCTTACTCTTACTCTTAGTTTAAAAGGTTGCTAATGATATCAATTTTACCATTTAGGTGCTTGTGGTTTATAATTTAAAAATCAATTCTTAAAATTGGTGATTTTGCTTTATAACCCCTCTCTTAAATGCCCACACTATTTAAGAGAGAGGTTATAAAGCATATAATAATATAATAATAATTTCATATAATTGTTTTTACAGACTAGAGTCATTGTATCCACTTGTTCTCTGATCGGAAAATCTGGAGGGTAGGAACATAATGCACTTAAATAAAATTAATGAAAATGAAAAAAGGTGAGTTGCTGGTGTCACGGTATCACGGGTACAATCACCCCTTATAGTACCTAATGCAACTGTTTACCCTAACACCCTGTATATTTGCAACTCAGAATAAAATTGGCCAGAAAGCTAAATAAGACTCGGAAACCCTTTTCGTCCTTATTGACAATGAAACTTAATGTTTCAATAACTAAATCAAATTAGGTACTTAATAGGGGAAAGGTATACGAGATGATCCCAGGAGAATGCTCGTAGTTTAAATGATATTCAAGTAAATCTATACAATTATAAAACTGTAAGAGGAAGTTTGTCTGTACATTGAAGATATTAACAAAAAAAAAGTTACGATATGGTTTTTAGGTGTTCCTGATTCCATTTCACCAATTTTTGGATTTTTTGTCTGTCTGTTTGTTTGTGTGTTTGTTTGTTTGTTTGTTTGAACGAGTATCACGCAAAAACTACTGAACCGATTTTGATGAAACTTTTTTTGTTTGATAGCTTATGATCTGACTTAAAATCTGGTATATAATTTGTGCGGACGAAGTCGCGGGTTAACGCTCGTACTATTATAAAACTGTAACAGGAAGTTTGTCTGTACATTGAAGATATTAACAAAAAAAAGTTACGATATGGTTTTTAGGTGTCCCTGATTCCATTTCACAAATTTTTGAATTTTTTGTCTGTCTGTTTGTTTGTGTGTTTGTTTGTTTGAACGAGTATCACGCAAAAACTACTGAACCGATTTTGATGAAACTTTTTTTGTTTGATAGCTTATGATCTGACGCAAAAACTACTGAACCGATTTTGATGAAACCAAAATCGGTTCAGTAGTTTTTGCGTGTTACTCGTTCAAACAAACACAAACAAACAAACAAACAAACAAACACACAAACAAACAGACAGACAAAAAATCCAAAAATTGGTGAAATGGAATCAGGGACACCTAAAAACCATATCGTAACTTTTTTTTTGTTAATATCTTCAATGTACAGACAAACTTCCTGTTACAGTTTTATAATAGTATAGATAGATTTAACTTTTTTCTTAGCTTTTTTCTTAAAATTCTATCAAAGATGATCACTTGGGAATGGTCAATATGATTTTTACCCCTAGTTTGCTAAAGTTTTGGATCTATCAAAATTTAAAAATGTCTTTATTTATGTAATCTTAGGTATAAAATAAACCACAACTTTAAACTTTACTTAAGCTAAAAATCAACCTTTAGGTAAAAGCTACCATTTTTGTTTTCTATCACAATAATTTACTCGTCTCTCACACCGCCCCATCACAAATTGACTGATGCGAGGGGGTATCGAAGGCTATGTTTCAGCAAAGGAAACAACAAGGTGGTGTTAGAAGTTTAGCTGCAATTGAAAAGGATCATCTTACCTCAAGGGATCATCTCGTACACCTTTCCCCTAATTAATTAAACAATTAGGTGTAAAATAAAAATAGCAACTTACGTCCACTTTTACACAGTTCGTATGCAACTCTTGCAATAATTATTACAAATAAAACGAGGACCGGCAGAAGTCCTGTGTAATTAATGTGCGATAGTCTATCAACTCCCTCGTTCGTATCCTGCGTGTTTTCGGCATCCATTTTGTTTATTACTTTTAAATTGTCTTTGGTACGAATATACTGTCTATGTCTTTTAACACTAAATCAATTTTGAATTAAAAAAAAACTTTTTTTCACACGTTTGATGTGTTTTTGTTAAATGTACGGAAATTAAGTGTGTTATTCTGAAGACCATAATTAAACATAACAAAAAAAGACTTTTTGGTCTTAATTTAATTTACGTTTTAGGTTATTCATTTTGATACTGTTTCACTTATTATAGAACTTTTTTTCTATTGTCAACGCATAAAAATTTTGAAACCAGGGTCCTGCCCACACGATAAGCAAGAAAAATGCATAAAAATTTTAGATAATTTTTTTTTCAAAAAAAAAAGTTTTGTTTTCTTTAATCGATTTTTTGTTTCAAAAAACCGCTTAGTAAATATTCGCGACGCGTCCGTTACTTCGTCAAGACTGCGTGTTCTCACTAAAAATATGTCTTCGGTTTCAATATTAGATAAGACTTGACACTTATTCCTATATCTATTAAGAACATAATCGTTCGACGCACTTTAGATTCTAGAACCACTCGCTGATGAAGAAATACAGGTTGTATTTAATTTGATTGGAATTTTACAAGTTCTTTTGAACCTGTAACGCGAGTCGAGTGTGCAGATTTTACATTGTAATTTTTTATTGTTTGTATTAAGTACAATCATCAATTTATTTTGCAACATTTTGTTTATGTTTTCGTTGCTTGCCTACTTACATTTATGAAGGTGGCAATTTTTTTTCATACTCCCATTCTATTCTTTTATTGCTTCGCTTACCAGGTCTTACATAAATAAAACTACAACATTTTTAATTACTTTATCAGCATTTTATTGCCTTTGATCAACATAATTTTGGACAAGTCTCTTTCAAGATTAATTCGATAGGTTGACCTACCTATGTTAAGATTCTTTTATATTTTTTATGGATAATTAACATCTTTTTTGGTAGCGATTAATCGAATTTATCAATATAATTTTTTTTTTTATTTTGATCGCAGGAGTGCGTTTTCCGATAATCACACGTTGAACTCAGCAGTTGGAAATGTATGGAGATACGCATCTTTCTACCGCTGATTTGATTTTCAAAAATCGCACTCCTGTAGTATGATTTTTGAAAGTCGAATCAGCAGTAGAAAGATGCATATCTACATAGTAATTTTGATATTTTCAACTGCTGAGCTCAGCGAATGAGTTTCAAAAATCGCATTCCAGGAGTATGATTTTTAAATGTTATTCCTTTCGTTTTCGTTTTTTGTTCTAAGCAAAAGTTAAAACTAACATTTATCTTATCTTATCTTATCTATACTATTATAAAACTGTAACAGGAAGTTTGTCTGTACATTGAAGATATTAACAAAAAAAAAGTTACGATATGGTTTTTAGGTGTCCCTGATTCCATTTCACCAATTTTTGGATTTTTTGTCTGTCTGTTTGTTTGTGTGTTTGTTAGTTTGTTTGAACGAGTATCACGCAAAAACTACTGAACCGATTTTGATGAAACTTTTTTTGTTTGATAGCTTATGATCTGACTTAAAATCTTGTATATAATTTGTGCGGACGAAATCGCGGGTTAACGCTCGTCTCTTATATATTTATAGTAATATTGACTGCCTCCGTGGTCTTATGGTTAAGAGCATTGGCTCGCGACACGGATGTCGTGGGTTTCATTCCCACGGGGAACACCTAGTGAAATGTCACTTTGTGCGTTTTTCCCTAGTTGGTTAGGACATTTCAGGCTGAATCACCTTATTGTCTGTAATGAAAAATGATTCCGTGCTTCGGATGGCACGTTAAGCCGTTGGTCCCGGCTACTATCTCTGGTGGGTAGTAGTCGTTACATAAAAGCCGTAAGGCGGTCTGAAAGGTTCTGCCCACACGATAAGAAGAAAGAAGTAACTAATATTGACATTTTCAACAACTGAGTTCAATAAATGAGTTTCAAAAATCGCACTCCTGGAGTGCAATTTTTGAATCTCATACGTTGAACTCAGCAGTTGAAAATGTATAGAGATACGCATCTTTCTACTGTTGATTTGACTTTCAAAAATTGCACTCTTAAAGTATGATATTTGAAAGTCTAATCAGCAGTAGAAAGATGCATATCTTCATAGTAATATTGACATTTTCAACTGCTGAGTTCAATAAATCGCAATCCTGGTCTTATCTATACTATTATAAAACTGTAACAGGAAGTTTGTCTGTACATTTAAGATATTAACAAAAAAAAAGTTACGATATGGTTTTTAGGTGTCCCTGATTCCATTTCACCAATTTTTGGATTTTTTGTCTGTCTGTTTGTTTGTGTGTTTGTTTGTTTGTTTGAACGAGTATCACGCAAAAACTACTGAACCGATTTTGATGAAACTTTTTTTGTTTGATAGTTTATGATCTGACTTAAAATCTGGTATATAATTTGTGCGGACGAAGTCGCGGGTTAACGCTCATCTTTCTATAATGTTATGTTTACCATGGAGAGTTTACAGGTTGACGAGTGACGTCATACGTTATAATGAAAGCCGACATTATTTTATTAAAAATATATGTAATCCTTTCATTTTAAAATCTCTAACATAGAAAATATTGTTGTCGAGAAAAAATTATCTCAAAATGGTTTTCCATTCAATTCTTAAAAAAGAACCTTGACCTAGTGAAGTGGCTACTTTGTTTTTTACGAAAGTGAGTTATTAAGATCATCTCAAGTAGGTAAACTACTTGTTATTTTGATCAACCTGTGGATCAAAAAATAATCACTGCAGATACAAGAGCTGATAAAACTAAAAACAATACGCTTTATAACTTATAGTATCTTATACAGAAGTAGGAGCTAATTATTGTTATAATACAAAGTAAATTGAATAACCTAATGTTTGTATTTGTATTTTCATTGTCGAAGTTAATTAGTAAACCTACAGACGATATACCTAACATTTTTTACCATTTGTTTTAAAATGTATAAAAATTGATATTAAGAAAATACGAGATAAATATTTTTCGATTAAATTTTTAATCGATATTAAGTAAGTAATTTAATTTAGATTTTTTTATGTAAGCTAGGTTTCTTGGCTGCATATAAGAGGCAGCCAGGCAAATAGAATCCATCCCATTTAGCGTATAGCTTCACATTTTTCAATATTTTTCAAATAACTCGAGAAATAATAGATAGAAAAATCGGATTACTTTAATTAACGATTTAATTCACATAATCTCCAAACGGTTTTCGAATTTCGGTACCTTTCCTAAAATTAGGTAGATAGATACTTCCTTAGTACCTCGTACTTCCTTTGCCAGGCACCATATAAAAAATGTTACACCATGTAATTCAATATTGTATTTGGAATTGTAGTTATACTTATATATATTTTTTTAAAGATGTGTGTTGTAGAGTTTCTGATCGCTTCTTTTCTACAACGGAACACCTTCCGACGCGGTGGTAGAGTCTCAAGCTATTCAATTAAAATGTAAGGTTTAAATTCTTACTTTGAATAAAACATTTTGATTTTCTTTTTTTTTTGCTATTCGCGCACTAGGTACGTACTAAAATTACCTAGACACTTTTATATTATATTTTTGTTCCCATATCTTCGCCGTTGGGTTCACAATCGTGTAGAGAAGAGAGCTGAAGCTAAGAGCTTCATTCCTAAAATTGGCTGCCAACAGGGAGAAGAAACACATTTCCTCTCCCTCTTGACCTGACCTGAGCCGGGGTCGCAACCCCGACTCAGGTTGTTCGTAGCTTCTGGTGCATAGGTTTGATTTCAACATCAAAAAAGACCAGCAATACAAAGTGATTACAACGCAGCAAGATTAAAATCTTTTCATCATCTATGGATGGATTTCATCTATGGCTGCACCTAACTAAATAATAAAAAAAATTCAATACAATAGTGAAAATAATTATTATTTTTCTGGACTACATTTTGAGCGCCATCTATATTCTAATAGAATAAGCTTCATGCTCCGTAAAAACGATTAGAACTAAAACAAAATTAGTTCCGCTACTCGACGCAAGATGGCGATGTATTAACATTCTGCTACAAAATGTTAAATTTTCAGTCGATTTTTGTAGTTATTTTATTTAAATTATATATTTAAAGTCATTATCTTTTCTACTGTTGTTTTTATCCCTACACATATCATCCTAATTCCTAATGTTAAGAAATACGATGAAGAATAATAAACAGCCCAGCGAATGTCGTTTTCTTGGTTATTACTATAGCAATACTAAACATTATAAAAGTTAGGTATCATGTAGGTACTATGTAGGTGGTCATGGTGTACCAAAATTTTTTTAAAAGTCTCTCATCCTTCTCTATCCTACACTATTTATTTACAAGTATGATTTAAGCATAACCAACATAAAATATTTTGATATTTTAACAAGAATTTTTCTAGTTAATATTGCTTTTTCTAAACATTCAATAGATTCAGCATTCCCAAATTAAAACGAATATACAGGGCCTCTTATTATGCTGACAGTTTTATCAGGGCATCATCAGACTATAAAGCTCACAGAACATAGTAGACGTGTGCAAGTGCAAAGTAGGCGTGGAACGTATCGCCACAGGTTATGCAATGATTTGCATAACACGATAAGGCGCGCGGCGTGGTGCGAGCGAGAGGGCATGAGTAATTGTAGCAGCGACAGCGACAGCCGTCTCCGAAGCAAAAGCGCTACTTTGCATTTCTAACGCCTCTCATAAAGTTCTGTGATAAAACTGAACAACTTTCTTTAAGGGACCAAAATCGAAATAACGAAAAAACAGTTGTCGCACACAGAATTGCAAACCTACTCGACCCAAATCTATGGGAAAGCCGATTTTTTTCGCGATTTTTCGTTGGCCCCATAGAGAAAGTTGTTCAGTTTGATGTTCTGATCATCCCCTGTCAAACCCTTAGTATAATAAAAAAGACCCTACTGCAAAATCTGTTAACCGTGATCACAAAAACACAATATTTTCAAACGCAATTCCTATGTACATTTACAATAAAATATATAATAAAATTACATACCAAAACACTCCCAGCAATGTAAACAAACGCATGTTAGCAAATAAAAAATAATTAATACTAAAAAAGGCAAGAATAGCACCCAATATTCATAGTCCATTTTCCCTGTTCACCGATACTGTGCGAATGTTTCCTACTAAATTTATCACAAGACATCGATACCGTATCTGGTAATCTCGGATTGATAAGGGATTAATTATTATTTTGTTAGTTAGTGGCGTAAAAAAAATGTATTGTCACCTGCATTGATGACTATGCGATGATGTAAAGTCGATATCTACTGCTGCATGTGCAGTTCCTGGAGTGCGAATCTCATTCGCTGAGCTCAGCAGTTGAAAATGTCAAAATTACTATGGAGATATGCATCTTTCTACTGCTGATTTGACTTTCAAAAATCATACTCCAGGTGTGCGATTTATAAATTCAAATCAGCAGTAGAACGATGCGTATATCCATACATTTTCAACTGCTGAGTTCAACGTATGAGATTAAAAAATCGCACTCCTGGGTGTACAAAAGCAGTCGCCTTATGGTGTCCAGTCTAGCTAGCATGTCACCCACGACAAAGCGTTTAAACGAGAAAAACGTCATGCGCGCTCTTTCTGGCCTACGTAAAATAATAAAGATGGAGGCACATCTCGATTTTTGTCGTTTTCTCGGGGGTGGCATGCTAGCTAGGCTGCTTAGACCCTGTGTATTCTGTTTGTATCTATACACCGTGTTCCTGGAGTTATGTATTTTAGCTTTTGCCTGTTATTGAGACCAATTAATTTGACCATAGATATTTCACTATGGGATAAACATTGAAATCGCGAAAAATGTGGTCTTTCCTCTAGGAAGAAAATAACCTTTCCTTCAACTTTTGAAGGTGTACAATATCAGGAGTGCGATTTTTGAATCTCATTCGCTGGGCTCAGCAATTAAAAATGTCAAAATTACTATGAAGATATGCATCTTTCTACTGCTGATTTGACTTTCAAAAATCATACTTCAGGAGTGCGATTTTTGAAAGTCAAATCAGCGGTAGAAAGATGCGTATCTCCATATATTTTCAACTGCTGAGTTCAACGTATGAGATTCAAAAATTGCACTCCAGGCCCATCCCCATTCTTGCTGTGTTTTTATTAAATTGCATTTTTATTTCAGTACCTATTATTATTATTTTTTATTCTTTTATAGCATAGGAGTACGATTTTTGAAACTCATTCTTTGAACTAAGCAGTTGAAAATGTCAATATTATTATGGAGATAAGCATTTTTCTACTGCTGATTTGACATTCAAAAATCATACTCCAGGAGTGCGATTTTTGAATCTTATACGTTGAACTCAGCAGTTGAAAATGTCTAATGCTGATTTGCCTTTCAAAAATCGCACCCCTGAAGTATGATTTTTTAAAGTCAAATCATCAGTAGAAAGATGCATATCTCCATAGAAATTTTGACATTTAAACTGCTGAGCTCAGCAAATGAGATACAAAAATCGCACTCCAGAACCCGTAAAGAGTGGCGCAATAAAATGGAGGCATATCCCCAGCAGTGGGTTGATGTGGGCTGATTTGATAGATTAATTTTTTTTTCTAACCTTTTTCGTCTTTATTTTTGTTCAAAAGTATCTCTCTTTCTATCCTTTTATCAAACGTTATCATTTAAGTACCGTATTGCTATATTATAGGGTAAGCATCATGATCATCTTTAGTTTTTTGTGTCTAGATCTAGAATAAGTTATTCTTACATGAGTAAGTATTTAAAAAGGATCTATTTATACTGACTTATTCGATAACGCGTTAGAACATAAGTACCTAACCTAAAATTATGTAAAACATATTACTTACGAAAAACTCTAAAGATGTATCTCCCCACAACATAATCACACACTTGTAAATATATTAAAACTAATAATAAAAGAGTTAAAAAGAAAATAATAAAAACCAACTCTTTTTTATTTAAAAACATTTTTTACACAATAAACGAATGATTGTTAAAACGAATTGAAAGCCACCGAATTAAAACCGTTCGCGTCTTAATAAAATAATACGACCGATGTAACTTTTTAAATCGGATGGATTTTTAGAATTTTAAATATCACTTGATAAACAAAAATGACTTTTAAGAAATCAATTTACACGCAATTTTAAACTTTATGTTAGAAACAATAAAAGACAAGTAGGTTAGAACTAGTGGTTTCTATTTTGTGCCTTTACATCAAGGATCATCTAAGATAAATGTCGCTGAAGATTTTCGTAATCTTCCAGATTGAATAACTCTCCAATTTGATTCTAAACAGGTTAGACTTTAAGTTCAAATTTGTTTAAAAACCATGGTTAAGATAATCTGATAAGAAGTAGCTCCGCTTTGTTTTATAAACACCAGTTTATGTTGAACTCTACTGATGCTGAAATTTTGTAAAATTGTGTTATTATTAAGAAAACAATAAAAGGTCTTGATAATTTGGTTACTATTTTCTTAAGTTTATAAATACACTACCTATCAGAAAACTATAACTAACTGTATGTTTGTTTGTTCGAACCTAACGCAAAAACTACAGTACCGATTTTGATGAAACTAAGTACTTGTATTCTTCTTCTTATCGTGTGGGCAGTACGCACCATAGAGTAATATAAGTTTTTTTTTAATTTAATATTTACACGTCGTATTTCGCATTGCAAATAAATTTTCCATATAAATCTAGTCGCTAATACATAGGCCAATTAAAGGTATACACAACATTCGAAAATCACATGTTATTACAATGATAAATAAATCTAAAATTAGAATATAACAATTTAGAATACCTACCTGCATAAGCTAGCAATAATAATTATAATTTAGAAGTTTTTATTTTGTTTTATTTATTTGGAAATGAAGATGAACTGAAGTTCTTACTTAAAAAATGTAATTGACTTTAAATAGTATTGAAAATAGATCTAACTTCGTTTATATGCATACGCTCGGGCGCTCGGCAAGGATTATTCTCTTTAATTATGTCACAAACAGAAAACGCAATTATAAATCGTAAAAATTAATGTCTGACAAATATTTGAAACCTAATTAAAGAGTAGGAAGAATTTTCAACGTCATATTCTTTGCAGTCCGGTTCGTTGATTGCTTCTCGTAATGACATGCGCTTGCGCACGCCTACAATGTACGACATCTCTTGGTGAAAACTTGAAAGTACGGACAGAAAGTCAGGGCATTTTAATTTAACACTACAAGTGTAATATTCGCCATATTGAATTTAAATATCCTATGACTCGCAATAGCATTTAAATGCGTCCAGTAACTCCAGTAGAACCACGGAATATAATATACAGGGTGAAATTGATATCATTAGCATCCTTTTAAACTAAGCGAAGCTTTTAAGCGATCGAAGCAAAAATATAATCAGCTGTTCCATTCTAAACTGCAATGCCTACTCGACGCAAATGTATGCAACAGCTGATTTCTTTTTTGCTCCGATAGGTTTGCTCCCATAGTGAAAGTTGTTCAGTTTGATGGGTAGATTCTTAGTTTAAAAGGATACTGATGATATCAATTTCACCCTTTATAAAAGTGTAGATGAACTCAAGTTTTAAGCGAACTGACAGGCAGCAGGACAAAAAGATGTTGCATTTTATAAATATAAAAAATAGAGATACAGAAGAGAAGAAATAACGAGAAGGGCGACCCAGACGCCCCAAGCTGCGTGGCGAGTGAGATAGAGATGGTGTAATTATCTCTCAAAAATTGTTCAGGTTTGACGTCTATGCTCATGAGTAACTCCACACCTACTATTTACCTCTCATGGGTGCTGGAGTCCCCGAGAACCTACGTAGTCGGCACCCTTTGTTCCCATCCATTCCACTAACTTCTACCTTCCTTCTCTTCTCCGTTCACGCCGTTCGGCTTTGGAACGCGTTGCTAGAGTCAATCAGACGTGCATGCACCCACAAGGATGCATTCCTTGAATGTTTTTACATCGGAAGTCCTTTCTTTGATCACTGACCCCTCTTTCTTTTTTCCTTACCTCTCCTTCTATATCTGTTTCATGTTTTTTTTAGGTATTCGAAACCGCTGTGCCAGGACATAGGTTCACGATTGACTAAACTTTAAAGCCGTCAATGAAGAGAGGTGATGAATAATCATCATCATATCAGCCATTAAACGTCCACTGCTGGACATAAGCCCGAAATGGGGGGGATTTGCCATAATTGCCACGCTTGGCAGGCGGGTTGGCGATCGCAGTTGGATCGAATCAATGTGTGTACTCTAAAGATGCTGCTGCCCATCCTTCAGTAGATCCCTTAGTCGCCTTTTACGACTCCCACGGGAGGAAATGGGATGGTGCTATTCTTAGCCGACACCATACGGACGGATGAATTATAAAGAATTTTAATAAATAGTGATTTATTAAAATTGAAAGAACTGAAAGTGTTCAGTAATAATACCGCCATTTGTAAGGTACAACCGCCATTTGTTTTAAAAACACATTTGGGCCAATACCTCACATTGCCTCGGAGCAAGTTCGAATGCGAGCGACACGCTCTTTAAACTTGCAACGCGACACAAGATTCTCTTACCTTTTTTGTAGCCACTACAAACAAAAAAAATTAAAAGCAAGTAAGCAACAAACTCATGTAAATGAATGAACTGCTGATTTACCGTCAATTGTCTGAGGCCAAAGTTTTATTTTTATTTATTTTTTAACAAGTCTCGCTTAATTACCGAGCATAGACTAGTTTAAGTTAGTGCTACTTTTGCTTGTGACTTTTTTGAATTATTGCTAGTCAAATGTTTAGTTTCTTAATGGTTGGCTTAAAAATACTTGCTTTTTGAACTTTGCATCGATTTTTTATATTGTTTCACTACGACTTTACATAAAATATTGGTACTGGCAGAGGCACTATTGCAGGCACTATTTATTTGATGTAGTTTTAATAAAAAGAAACGTCTCCTTCTGTATGAACTATTGTGTGAATACGTGTGTACGCCAGCGCAACGCAAGCTCCGTGTTTTATTCAAAAGACTTATTTATATCTCCGTTCCCTGAAGACCTAGCCTCATGAGATTTTGGATGCCCTAGGCAACTATTTGCGCACTATTTTTTGAGTGTAAAATCGTTACTGTAATGCAAGATGTCTTAGCCACAGAAAATGTGTACGCTTCTTTGACGTCAAGCTAGCGTACCAGGTAAAAAAAATCGATATCTCGTAAAGTACAGAGGCACTATTTATTTGACCAAGGTACTATTTATTGGCACTAATCCTAGTCTGATCCCTTTCATGTGTTCGCTAGCTATATGGACACTAACACCAGCACTTTTTCGACAAAAGGTGTCCGGATTTTACGCGAATACTAAAATAAATTATATGAAACATACAAAAAACCGATGCGTTAAAATTAAAGTAAAGGCAGATCTTTTATAATAAATACAATACACAGGATATTCAATAGCATGTCACTGAAAACAATGTTCCTGAAAGTTGGGGTTTTTGAAACACGTATAAATAAGATGTGAGTTGGACTGATGCATTAACATGACTGTTTACCTTCTCGATTGCTAATTTGTTACAAATGAAATTGTTTGTTTGTTTGTTTTATAACACTAGTAGAATATTTGTTTTTAAATATTATGGCTATTACTCTATCAGTTTATTATAAGACGAATATTTCGTTGCGAGAGTGAAACGAATGCAAACGTTTTTACAATTTTTAAATAAAAATGGATTTATGTACAGTTTTTATTACAGCAGTGTCAATAAGTATGTGATTGTTTCTTTGTGTGTTTTATTATACAATTCGATTTGTTTCAAAAAAGTGTGTTATAGTGTTTCTGGCCGCATCTTCTCTACTACAGAACACCTTCCGACGCGGTGGTAGAGTCAAAAAAATTTACGTCGGAAAGCTAGGTATATATGAGATATAATTTTTAATAAAAAAAAATTTACTGGCCAAGTGCGTGTCGGACCACGCGCAGGGTAGGGTTCTGTAGTTGCCCGTCACAATATAATATGGACTTAGAAGGAGGCTTTTTGTTTTATACCTCGGTTTAACGGCTAATAAAGTCTAAAAAGTACAGTTTATAAGTTGGTCGTAATCTTGTAAATTCTACTTAGCGGTGATAGTTTTCCTTTTAATTTCGTTAATATACTACTGCCATGAATTTTTTCACATATCCGGAAACAACCGTTTAGCTGGGGGACACTTGACTCTATCAAAAATGTTTACTTTAAAGCTTAAGTTGGTTGCAGAGGGGTCAATTTTATACAAAACTTTTACGCACAATACGCGTAGACGGTATTAATATAAGTAACTTTGTATATACGGAAAAATAGTTTAGAAAATCTAGATGCCGCGTCACAAATAACATTTGCAATTTATAAAATAATTACGAAGATATAAAGCTTTGCGATTACGAACAACATTTTAAAAGCTTTATATCTTCGTAATATACAGGAGGTCTTATACATAGGTAAAAAAACAAAGAAAAAAGAATAAACTAAATAAAAACCCTATAAACAAAATTATAAATTAATTCTTCGTAATTATATTATAAATTGCAAATGTTATTTGTGACACGGCAACTAGATTTTCTAAACTTTTTTTCCATATATAAAATAATGCTTTTAATAATTCCGTCTACGCGTATTGTGCGTCAAACTTTTGTATGGACTGAAACCACCTTAATATTTCGCTAAATCGAAAAATGGTTTTCCCACACCCATAATATTTTTAAACCACCTATCCAACGATACTCCACACCAAGGGGTAGACATAGGCATAAGGTAGTTGGGTAGGGTAGACATACGGACGGACGGTTTGTTATAATTTTATTATTTGTTTTGTTTTGCAGATTTAGTAAGCTGTGATATGCTAGTGCCTTTAATGAGAGAATTAAAACCGTTCCATTGGATCGGGGTGCTTATAGTGAAAGAATGTGAGTTTCATGTTCATTATTATCTTATATCTTCTCTCTTCCTCCATTCATATGTACTGTAGTGAATTCAAATTCAAATAATTTATTTCAGACAAGATGTCCATATAGTGTTAGTATACATTTATCTTAAAGCTAGTGTTAGTAACAAAAAACATTTTATTTTAAAAACCCGGTGTGGAGCTTCACCCAGTGATGCAACAGCGGGGAGTCCCACCGGTCTTTGAACACATTAGTGCTGGCTCAGTGCCTGCCCAACATGGAGGCGCACCGTTTTCTCAATATATCATAGAAGTCGTCCGTGTGCGCCTCCGCAAACATTCCCGCGCACTACATTGCCGTGCCAGCCCCATCAGTATCCTGAATGCGTTATTATACTGTACGCGTAGATCACGAGAAAAAAGAAACGCGACAAACGCGTAGAAAGAAAAAAAATACGAATACCGTTTTATATCTTTATTATCTGCACATGTTTCTTCATACAATCGACGACGTCAAGCATTCCCTTCCCCGCTACCGCAACTTCCCTTTCCCAATTTTATAAGAAGAGAGGAAGAGAGGCAGAGGAAGACCTAGACAGAACCTTGTTCTAACAAGGTTCTACAAGCATGGGGATGGCCTCATTTGATTCAGCGCGTAAAATTACATAGAAAATGACACGTCTCTCGCCCAGTTTTTAAAATGTACATTTTTCAAAATTTCCCCCCTACCTATACCCCTTGGAAGGGGGTATGACCCCTAAATTTTGGGTGGACTCAACAGATCCTCACTTCTAGTGCCAAGATGAAGTTAAAAAACAAAGTTTCATTGAAGTACAAATTTGGCCTCCAAAATACCCTATTTTTCCTGTATTAATACTTCTACCCACACCATGTTAGGTAGATTTTTTAAAATGCGTAATTTTAGTGTAAATACGTTAAACTGTGCTTGAATTTATTATTGTGCTTATTATACTTGGGCTACCAAGTGAAGGAAAATGTTTATGTCGTGTCGTATCAAGAATTCGATTGCCTCCGTGGTCTTATGGTTAAGAGCATTGGGCTCTCGATACGGAGGTCGTGGGTTCGATTCCCACGGGGGACACCTAGTGATATGTCACTTTGTGCGTTTTTCCCCAGTTGGTTAGGACATTGCAGGCTGAATCACCTGATTATCTGAAAAGAAAGATGGTTCCGTGCTTCGGATGGCACGTTAAGCCGTTGGTCACGGCTACTATCGCTGGTGGTAGTAGTACATAAAAACCACGTCAGAGGCCGTAAGGTGGTCTGAAAAACTCTGACACCAGGGCTCTGTCAACACGATAAGAAGAAGAAGAACTCAAGAGACTAGCGTAAAAGAGACAGGATTGGCGAATACTCCACCGACAAGAGCGGCGCTCTTTAATAAAAATTATGATTAATTTTATAAGAGTACGAGCGTTAACCCGCGACTTTGTCCGCACAAATTATATACCAGATTTTAAGTCAGATAATAAGCTATCAAACAAAAAAGTTTCATGAAAATCGGTTCAGTAGTTTTTGCGTGATGCTCGTTCAAACAAACAAACACACAAACAAACAGACAGACAAAAAATCCAAAAATTGGTGATATGGAATCCGGGATACCTATAAAAACCATATCGTAACTTTTTTTTTGTTGATATCTTCAATGTACAGACAAACTTCCTGCTACAGTTTTAGAATAGTTTAGATATTCAATTTTTTAACTTGTTTTTAAAAGAATTGAGGATTGTTTAAACTGCAGTCGATGTGTGATAAGGCTATATGACGCCTTTTATCTCGTTCCTTCGCGCACAAAGAAAGAGAACGAAGGCGCGATGGTGCTATTTCCCGCTGCCTTGCTACGGCTGCTAGACATTATAAGAATAAAATATTTGTAAACCCTGTTTTTACAAGAGCTAAGGTAACTTCTATATTTATACTATTATAAAACTGTAACAGGAAGTTTGTCTGTACATTGAAGATATTAACAAAAAAAAAGTTACGATATGGTTTTTAGGTGTCCCTGATTCCATTTCACCAATTTTTGGATTTTTTGTCTGTCTGTTTGTTTGGGTGTTTGTTTGTTTGTTTGTTTGTTTGAACGAGTATCACGCAAAAACTACTGAACCGATTTTGATGAAACTTTTTTTGTTTGATAGCTTATGATCTGACTTAAAATCTGGTATATAATTTGTGCGGACGAAGTCGCGGGTTAACGCTCGTTACTTATATTTCCAGATAATACACTAGACGCTGTAACAGGGATAGTACTTATAGCTAAAAAGCTTGCAATAGGGAACGCTGGTGAAGTTGCTAAGATTCAGAAGGAAACCATCAGGTATGTTGGAGACTAGTTTAGCCTTGAAGGTCACGTAAAAACGGCAGGTTTTCTGTTTAGCCTTTTTACTAATTTTGATGGTTTTTCATCTACTTCATCATATCAGCCATTAAACATCCACTGCTGGACATAAGCCTCCCCAAAATGGGGGGGATTTGCCATAATCGCCACGCTTGGCAGGCGGGTTGGCGATCGCAGTTGGATCGAATCAATGTGTGTACTCAGAGGATGCTGCTGCCCATCCTTCAGTAGTTCCCTTAGTCGCCTTTTACGACACGGGAGGTAATGGCATGGTGCTATTCATAGCCGACACCACACGGCAAAAAAATAAAATGTACTTTATTGCCACACAAAACTACAAAACAGATTCTCCACGCTGAGAAAAATTACAATAACAACATTAATTATGACATGGCTGTACCGTACGAGTATTTCAAAGAATCATCTTAAGGTGGTTTCAGTCCATACAAAAGTTTGACGCACAATACGCGTAGACGGAATTAATAAAAGTAATATTTTATATATGGAAAAATAGTTTAGAAAATCTAGTTGCCGCTTAACAAATAATATTTGCAATTTATGATATAATTACGAAGATATAAAGCTTTTCAAATTTTGTATGAAAAATTTCAAAGTTTTACATCTTCGTAATTATTTTATAAATTGCAAATGTTATTTGTTACGCGGCATCTAGATTTCTAAACTATTTTTCCATATATACAAAGTTACTTATATTAATACCGTCTACGCATATTGTGCGTCAAAGTTTTGTATAAAATTGACCCCTCTGCAACCGCCTTAATAGTCACCCACCAAACTCACTGGTTTACAAAACAAACACTAATACATAATAGTAATAATAACTTTCTGCCAAGATTCTCCTATCACAGCGTCTACCAAATTGAATAGTTGACATGTATACTACCAGAAACTCCAGTAAAAGTGACTCGACTTTCCTCTCCGTGTAACTAAACATACTTAGCTTCATCTTAACTTAATTAACGTCATTAGCATGCAATTAGGTGTCTACAGGGTAGCCTAACAGAATAATTGCTATATTAATGTGGCAATGATGAATGAATAAACAGATATGGGGCTGTAGAGTTTTCGAGTGGCGACCGCGTACCGGAAAGCGCAGTGTAGCCCAGTCATTTTACGGTTCGAGCCGGGACTAATTAATAATTGATACTTTTTTCGGTATAATATTGAAGAGCCAATTTAAGCCCAGAAATGTACCAAAATAAAAAAAAACCACGTCAGCAACAGATCCAATTTTTAAATTTAGCTAATTTAGCTTTTTTAAATTTTTTTTTTTTTTCTCGTTCTAAAAAACCTGATAGTAATTTTTTTTCACATATTTAAGGGTTTACCATTATTACATACTACAAACATGGTGTAAATATTTTTTAGCTACTTAAAAAGTTTTGAAAAATACATTCGTATTTTCTAATAAATACCTCATTTTTTAAATTTCAATGCCTATTTTATTGCTAAAAAATTATTTATATTGTTAAATCTAAGTCAAATGAATGCATTGGTATTAATATCATTAATTAAAAAGCATTCTGGGAAACACAATTTTGATTTCTATGTTGCGTAGCAATTTTTATTTTAATATGTTTTAAGATAGTCTTTTTGTCACTACACCGGGCCATATTTTGCTGGTTTTAAGAAGCTATCTTCTCTTTATTTGAAAGACTTACGAATTCATTAAAAATATAGCAATGATCTTCAACGTCTCGGCTTTATTTGCTGTTAAGTATATTTCTATTTTTTTTTTATAAATAACATTAAGAAACCTGTGTTCCAAGAAAAGCCTAAATATTTGAAAAAGTCTCAAAGTCTGTATTACGTTTTATACGCATCTACTTTATAAGTTGGTCAAAAATAGGTATACCTTAATACAGAAGTCTGTGGTACACCTACTAAAATGACGTAGATTAGAGGTGAGGCGGCTTTGAAAGGGTCAATGTCGTTCGTCGGGGATGCCTCTTAAAGCAGCAGTTCCAAGTGTAATTTGGCTTGACTTACACCCATGTGTTAACATTTGAGTGTAAGAATTATGTTCTGCAGGAATACAACGATAGCTCAGTTCTATATAAACGTGGACACTCCCATGTCCTGTTCTGTGGAGGATTACATCGTACATCCAGAGTACCACGACAAGGTCTTGAATACTATTGCTCTGGTTAAATTGGATCCTGGACTCTCGAGTTTTTATTGTAAGTTTGAAATTGAAACCTCATTTTTCACTTATTTATTTTCTTTTTGCCGGTATGTCGGAAGAGGAGTCCCATGGAATCGCATTTTTCATGCTCTATCCTTTTCTGTCGCTCAGGAACGTTATTTTCTGTCGCATTCCCGCTATCTTTCTCGGTCTATCAAATGATGTCCCTGAGCGAAAGAAAAGTGCACGTTAAAAATGCAATTCAGCGCTGCCAGATGAGGCCCAACCTTTGGGTTCCTTCAGGCATCGTAAACATTTCAGATGCACACAGTTTGGCAGCCATCTTATTGTATCCTGTGCAGCTGACTGATCTTCTAATGAAGCAGCCTCTGATGTCGAAATCGGCTCAGATAATACTTTGTTTGTAAATTATTAATTTTTAAACCTTATTTGACACAAAGATACATTGATACAAATACTAAAACATTTACAAGGTGCAAGCTTATCTATGCAGTGACATCTTCCAGCAGACCAATAACAGTGACTTATTAAATCAAAGTTCATTTAAGGGTGTGGGAATGAGTAGTGGCCTGCCTAGCTAGCATGCCACACCCGAGAAAACGACAAAAATCGAGATGTGCCTCCATCTTTATTATTTAACGTAGACCAGAAAGAGCGCGCATGACGTTTTTCTCGTTTAAACGCTTTGTCGTGGGTGGCATGCTAGCTAGGCTGTTAAAAAGAATCAAACCTTACAAAACCTAACCTAATCTAACCTTATTAATGATCCTGTTCTGTGTTTTAAGGGAGTCCTATCATCTGGCCGACAAGATTTTATAAACCTCAAAAAAATGTGTTTATTATTGGATTTACTGACAGTAAGTTGTTACAGTTTTGCTAGGTAGTAGGTTCTTCACCCCTTTTTGGTTAAAATCCCACAAATCCGCATCAAGCGCCTTTCTGAATCTTTTATAATGCGCAAAGTCAAGGAGTGGAATACCCTGCCTGCGTCAGTATTTCCGAGCGCATACAACCCGAATTCTTTTAAAGTACGAGAGAATTGGCTTCTTATGGGTAAGCTCGCTACATCTTCGACCAATCTTCGTCCTGAGGACTGGATTGAGTTCAAGAGCAAACCCATACGTAATAAAAAAAAAATATTAGGTTCTTTTAATTTTACTATTCATGTTGCAATAGAAGCTTATGTAAAATTTAATTAATCAATATTATTTCATCCCACTCCTGATTACATAATTTATTTTGGAATCAGAAGTGGGATTATAAATTGTTTTTCTTTTCAGTGGGTAAAAAGCTGGAACAGGTTGTGCACCGGACGATTCCTTATAGCAAAACTAGTTGCGTTAAATTTTACAAAGAAGAAGGGGTATGTTTTAAAGGTCGTACCTATAATAATAGGATAAAATATAGTAATAGCCCAATCATTTTACGGTTTGAGCCGGGACTAATTAATAATTGACATTTTCGGTATAATATTGAAGAGCCAATTTCAGCCTAGGAATGTACCAAAATAAAAAAAAATCACATGTGCAACAGCCCCAAATTTTAAAATTTAGCCATTATTTCGTTCTAAAAACCCTGATGGTAAATTTTTTTTGCACATATTTAAGGCTTTATCATTATACATACTACAAACATTTACTCAGCAGTTCCGAATACGGAAATCTGACGCGGTGCTAAGGTCTAATATGTCGGTAAGAGGAAATGAGGAAATGGAAATGAGCAGGACACATGGCAAGGTGAGGTGACGGTAGAAGGAGCAAAGCCTTTCGAGTTTCTGGCCGCATCTGTTTTACAGCGATGACACGTTCCGACGCAGTGGTAGCTTTAAAAAAAGATGATGACATTTGAGTCGAGTAGGTATTGGAGTTTAGTATGGAACAGCTGATTTTTTGTTGCTCCGATCGGTTTGCTCCCATAGCAAAAGTTGTTCAGTTTGATGGGGTGAGTATGATGTGGTTTAAAGGTTAATGATACTTTTCCTTACACCCTGTATATGACCTCCTACTCCTACTGAAGCATTTTAAGACATTGTAATGAGACTTGCATTTTAAATTTTGTTTAAAGAAGTTACTATAAAAACAGCTATAACAATCAACTCTACTGTTAAAATGTAGTGGAATGAAGAAGCTATAAGTTTAACATTAATTATAATTCCAGTTGGATTTCAAAACACTCTGGCCCTCACATTACATTTGTCTGAAAGCACAGACCAATGACAGTTGTGTCTTCGACTCTGGGATGGCGTTAGCTGCTAATTCTTCTGGAGAGTGGATTCTGGTATGTTTGAAAAATACACTCTACTTAAATGAGAATAAGGTTTAAAACAGTTATATAGTACGGGTACTACTACGAACTGGTCCCAAGCAAAACGAAATCGTTGTCGAGGCAGACCTAGAAGAAGGTGGCAGGATGAAATCGATGGCTTCTTAATAAAAACCGCAAAACCGGGACGCATGGACAGAATGGAGAGAGCATCTGCCCCACAATGCGACTGCAACGGCTGATTTATTATAATATGGTAATTGATGGAATTCTTGTCTCTGTTCTTGGGAAGACTTACAATAGAGTATTTGCCTTGAAAGATACCTAGGTGATTGAATACGTTATCTTCATATTATTAATTGGTGAACCTACGTTTTACTTGGCCATTGGCACAGTATCTTCTTCATTCTTCTTCGTAGCACGTACCAGTACCTAGCTGGACAAGACTTGTTGGTAGACACCAATATACCTTGAATTAATAGGGCCCCAAATAAGAATTTTCCCCTTCATTCATCGTCATCACAGCCTTTATCAGTCCCGCTGCAGGGCACAGGCCTACGCTCAGGGTATGAGCGTTAGTCCACCACGCGCGCCTAATGCGGATTGGTAGACTACGAATACGCATCAGAATTTTCTTCTTCAGCGTATGCAGGTTTCCTCAAGATGTCTACCTTCACCGTTTGAGAGCTGAATTCTCATTGGTACATGGCTTGTCGTCCATGCGGATTCGAAACTGGACCCTAATGATTCAGCGTCTATAATTCTCCGTAACGCGCCACCGACGATCTCATTATCCCCTTACGGGACAGGATCAAGAGCCGCTTCTGTTCACAATCAGGTTAATTATCAACTAGATCTTGTTCTTACCATGTGGGGAGCAAGCCCTGGTGTCAGAGTTTTCAAACCACCTTACGGCCTCTGACGTAGGTGAACTAGATTATCAGGTCCATTATAATCCAGGAACCACAACGGCTGATTTCTTTCTTCTTTCAGCTCGGCCTAAGTACAAACGGCCCTGGTTGCAAACTACCTTCTCGTCACATAGCATTCTTTCCATACATCCCGTGGATAGAAGCTAATGCAGATTCTGATGATACGAGAAAAACTATGAGTTTGGACCGAAGATGGTTTACGGAGCCGTTTGATGATAGGGATACTATTATGCTAAGTCATCTTGATAATAAAACTATTGTTTTGAAGCCGGGTAAGTTTTATACAAATTATGGAAAGAACTAAGCTCGATATTATGAGAGATCACAATATATACACGGTGAAATTGATATCATTAGCATCCTTTTAAACTAAGAGCCTACCCTACCCTTCAAACTGAACAACATTTACTATGAAAGCAAACCGTTCGGAGCAAAAAAATCTGCTGTTACGTATATTTGAGTCGAATAGGCATTGTAGTTTAGTATGGTACAGCTGATTTTTGTTTTGCTCCGATCGGATTATTGTCTGTGCACGCGTCACTTACAAACTACTAAACTGATTTGTATCGGGTTTCCACAGGAGCATAGGGCTTATTTCATCGCAATCAAAAGTTATCATTTGCTCACGACTGTATTCCCCAAGGGGGTAGTCAGAGATAATCTGAAACCTTTCACTAATACATCCACGTTTCACTGATAGGTGCGAAACTCGGTCCAGTGTGACGGGGAGTGAGCTCGTCGCCACTTATAATCGTAGGTACAATACATGCCTCAAAATTGAAGCATGCAGGTTTCCTCACGATGTTTCCTTCACCGAAAAGCCAGTGGTGTTACAAATAGTACATAAATTCCGAAAAACTCATTGGTATGAGTCGGCCTGGACGGGGATCGAACCATCGCCTCCTGCACGGCAGGCAAGGTTACTCGCCAAGTCGCCACTGGACGGCCACGGCTGGTCTTAAAAGATATGAGTGTTTCAATTTCAACTTAAGTTGAAGGCGAAAATATATAAAACCATCATAAGACCGGTCGTCATGTATGGCTCTGAGTGTTGGGCCGTTAAGGTGACGTATGAAAAACGACTGCATGCAGCAGAGATGCGAATGTTGAGATGGATGTGTGGTGTTACTAGAATGGACAAGATTAGGAATGAGTATATTAGAGGAAGTTTGTAAGTGGCTCCTGTGAATGAAAAGCTACGCGGTAATCGATTATCGTGGTATGGACATGTGATGAGAAGAGATGAGTTTCATATTACAAGACAAATGTTGAATATGAATGTGGATGGCTGCATGAAGAGAGGACGACCAAAGAAAAGATGGATGGATTGTGTGAAAGATGACATGTGTAAAAAGGGAGTGTGCGAAGAAATGGCGGCTAAAAGAGATGAATGGAGGAGGACGAAATATTGCGCCGACCTCAAATAATGGGAAAAGGGCAGGAAGAAGAGAGGTCTGCGCTGGCGCTGCAATAGTTTATTCTATGCCGCTAGCCAGGAATAAGATGATACCTAAGCCCAATCTTTTGTGATGAACTTATTTAAAGAAACATAATTTATTTAGTTATGTTCCTACCTATTTCTTGCGGAAAATTCGTGAGATTGGGTCGCCCCTGCTCCGCATCGGTCATCGTTTTCTTGCCCTTTAACTCGAGCATTTTTTTTTTCAGTATCTGGAAATAGGACCCACAAAATTGGAAATTGTTCCAAGATTGATGGACGGATCATATACCGTGAAGATGGCTACTTTATCACTGGGAAAAGGAACCCGGCCACAGCCGTTTATGCGGTAGACATTTTGTTACTAAACCAGCTGGAGAGATATTTTTGATAGTCGCAGATCCTAATGACACATGAATTGATATTCCCGCAGAACGTAAGCTTCATACTATAATAGCGGCTGCTGTCGGCACAGGCATGACACTGCCTGTACGAGAACGCGCGCTTTCCGGTGAACTTGGGCCGGCGCCAGTATGCGATGGGGTCGATACCTACTCGATTCTGTCCCTGTTTCCTCCTCCAAAGTTAAACCGATTTAATAATAATTTCGAGAATGATATGAGTAAGACTTCGGCTATGTCTGTATGTTTTCTTTTTATTGTTGTTTATATTCGTCAAATGGATATGAGTAAAGGTATTGTCATTTTTTACAGTACCAGCCACTCATCATTATCATCATATCAGCCATTAAACGTCCACTGCTGGACATAAGCCTCCCCCGAAATGGGGGGATTTTCCATAATCCCCACGCTTGGCAGGCGGGTTGGCGATCGCAGTTGGATCGAATCAATGTGTATACTCAGAGGATGCTGCTGCCCATCTTTCAGTAGATCCCTTAGTCGCCTTTTACGACACCCACGGGAGGAAATGGGATGGTGATATTCTTAGCCGACACCACACATACACACGGCGACACATCAACCTATACAAAACCAACATAAGCTGGCCGTGCATAGGTCGAGTAACTTATAACATCGCGCGGGCAGCTTATGTTGGTTTTGTATAGCTTGATGTGTCGCCGTGTGTACCAGCCACTAGTTGTGTTTAATTATAGTAGAGTAGTAACTACAAAATATAGTAGAGTTTTTACTATTTTATTTTTATTTTATTATGTGCAAGGACGCTCACCCCGGTCTCGTCAACGCCATCTATCGAGCCATTAGGAACTACTTTTTCTTTTTTAATGGCTTTCGAAAAATTCCTCATTCAACTTTATTCAAGAATTGAGATTTTTTGTCACTACGACTATCGATCTTAAAACTAAATCACAGCTCAGATACGGCCTAGCAATTAATGTGATGTTTTTTATGTATTTTGAAAGGTCCTCTAAAAGCTTATGTAAGTTTTATTATTGGCCGCTCAAAAAAAAAAATGTTGTCTCCATACAACCTTACGCATACTCATTTGCTTGCTGGATTATAAAATTCAACAATTTTTTCGTCATTTACGAAGGATCCTTGTTCTTACTAATAATGAATTTATGAAAAAAAACATAGGGAATGGCGGACAGAGGTAACATAGATTGTATGGTAAAAAAATAGAGCGATGACCAATATTTAATGAGTTAATCAATGACATTAGTCATAGAGAAACACGTACTCTTGACAGGAAGGAGCAGGCTTACGCTTTAATTTCCCACACTTTCCCCTCTGTCAAAGCCTCACCTCCGCGACGGCCCCTATCTAGCCCCGATAGGCTACTAATTCGATGCGTTTTACTAATATTGTCATAGCAACGCCCCCCGCCCCCGCCCCCTCCCGCAAAAAATGGCAGAAAAATGTTCTATGGAGGAATAAACAATACTTACTCCTCTCCGGGCGTTGACAGGAGACAAATGTTTCTCATTGGAGTTAATACGATACCTAATTTTCAAATTAGTATGAGTAAGGTTGTATGGAGAAGATTCATCATTTTTTTTGTTGAGCGGTTAGTAATAAAGCGTAACATAGGTTTTTAGAGGACCTTTTAAAATACATTAAACATCACATTGCTAGACCGCATCGAAGCTGTGTTATTAAGGTACCCAATAACTACTAAGGTTGTATGGAAGAAATAACCTTTTAGCTCGAAGACCGCCTTGTTTTGTATCTACTGTATTTCTTTTCGGTATATTTTGCTGAGTAGGATGTTTCGATTGATTAATTGAAATGAGTTGATTATTGAAGGTTTTGGTTACTTTTTCATGAACCTTTAGATATATTGCATATCTCAGCTCCGATGCGCGCTAGGCTATAAGTGTTCAAACAAAACATGTTTGTTTTTTATAGTATTATAATTTTACAATACAATTGGCGACGGGCTGGACAGATCGAGTTTCGGTACTACTAGTGAAACGTGGATGTTCTGAAGTTTCAGAATATCTCTCGTTACCCCCTCAGGGAATATAGTCGTGAGCATATGCTATAATTATACAATACTTTCATTGGTGGCCGCAACTGTTAAAGAAATGACAATACATTTACTTATACCCATTTGGTGCGAATTCTCATGATTTTCGTATTTGATTTCCTTGGATCTTGGATTAGAAGGCACAGTAACATAATGAAGGACAAGCCAGTCAAAAATAGGTACACCTACTAAAATGACGTAGCTTAGTAGAGGTGAGGTGGCTCTGAAAGTTTCAATGTCGTTCTGTGGGGGATACGTCTTTAACTCGAATTAATGCCCTCGAATTTCTTCCACAGTTATCACTTTTCAACTTACAAGTGAAAAAAGTGACTTGCGTTTTCATAAGAGTGAACTGCTCAGAAATGAGTGACATAGAAGATAAAACGCTTTACGGTTTCGAGCAAGAAGACTTTGAAGACGTCATCAAAATCGTCCCTATTCCAAAACGACTGCAAACGGTCCCACCAAAAATACTATACTTGAAAGACAACTTGCATAAGTATGACAAAACTGAAGTAAGGCATTTGTTCTTCAAATTCAAATTTGTTGGCGTTGCAACTATTGATGTTAGGTTTTATGGAAAACATGAACTACCACCGATAACTACACCTCCATCTTGGAAAGGTAGGTACTTATATACATTTTGGACGTTTTTTGGGCTCCGTACCTCCGTGCCAACAGGAGCATATTACTAAGCCTTCGAAATGTTGACAGAATATGTATCATTATTTTGGATTTGCTAAGGGGTGATATAATGATAGCAGGTGACAGGATAGAATGTCGCATCAGGTTATAATAGTAGAGTTCTAGGGTAGAATGATAATTACCAGGTAATAGGTTTTAGGATGGAATGACATAATATCAGGTCATGATAGAAATTTAGGATAGAATGACATATAAAAATAAAAAAAATAAAATATAATTTATTATCACCACAAACATAAAAGCAAACATTCTAATTATAGAGGTTCATACAGTGAATAATGTTTGTGGAGACTGGTGACTGAAAAAGGCTTTAACGGCTGTAAAACCTGTTATACAGGCACCAGACCCCCAACTATAGTAGGTATTAGAAAATTATATTATTAATCTAGAGGTCCAATGTTTGTGTGTTTGTATACGTGTGCGTGTGCGGGTATATCATGTGATGAAAGAGGTTTAAGGATGAAATTACATAGCAGGTCATAACAGGGGGTTCTAGAATACAATTACAGAATAGGCGATGATAGCCGGTACAGGATAGCATGGCATATTAAAAAAAATTCAAAATTCAAATTTTTTTTATTCAAAATAATATCACATAGATAGCTTTTTGACGTCATTTTTTGAGTCTACCACCGCGTCGGAAGGTGTTTCGTTGAGAGAAGATGCGGCCAGAAACTCTACAACACACATCTTTTAAACAAAACAAAATATACAAAGTACAATTAAAATACAATATTGCATTACATAGAGTAACATTGTCAAGACCAGACATTTTGGTCATTCAAATAGTCATCGAGTTTATAGTAGCCCTTTTTACAGAGGACTTGTTTAACATGGGACTTAAACTTTTTGTCTGGCAAGTTTAGAATATCCTCTGGTATCTTATTATAATAGCGTATACAGTGCCCCATGGAAGATGTGTTGACCTTACTGAGTCGAAAATGTCAAATCATATCAGGTGATGATAGTGAGTATCAGGATGGCATGACGTATCATGTGATAATAAGGGGTTCTAAGATAGAATTACATGTCAGGCGATGATAGAGGCTTCAGGAGGGAATATCTTATCTTGTGATATTGGAGGTTCAAAGAAAGAATGACAACAGGCCGTTTCCGTGGCCATAAATGATCTCTTGAATTGGCTCTCTAATAGCCATGTTTTTTCCTTCTTATTGCTGTCTCCCGTTTGCAATGGAGGGAAGTCGGATATTTCGTTTTCCTACTCCTCCTATCTTCTTTGATTAATTCATTGCGGGTTCCAAGACAGATTAGAGTCATCCCCCGGGCTCGCTGGACTTCATTGTCCAGTGTTGTGAATGGTCGCCGCTGTTGATCCTGGCTTACAGGAGTTACAGCGGTGGGAATGTGTGGTGGGCCTATGCCCGAAAAAAAAAAACAGGCCGTTTCAGAATGGAATGGCATATCAGGTACCGATAGTGAGTTTCAGGATGGAATGACTTATACAGGATGTAATATTAAATACGTTACATATCAAACAGGTTGCTTCGGACCATGAAACTGACATACTTTTACTTTGGAGCCAACATCAAAATCACGAAAAAAAAACAGCTGTTCCATAGAAAATGTCAATAGATACTCGACCAAAATGTATGAAACAGCTAATTTTCTTTCCGCTATTTCAACGTTGGTTTCATAGTACAAGTTGTTTAGTTTGAAGCACCTTTTCGATATGTAATATGTAAATAATTTTAAATTTCAGAGAAAAAGAGGACTAGACCCACGAGGAAGTACTCAACACATTTGAGAGAACTAAATTTAAGGAAAAGGGCGAGAAAGAATACAACATATTGGTAAATGCAGTCAGTTAGTAGTTGCGTAAAGGCACAGATTACCCCCAATAGATACCGCATGATGAAAAGTTTGCACAGGCCCGAAGTCACCATTTTTGGCGGTAGGTGCGGGTTGCGGGGCACGAAATAATGCAACATGATTGGCCATTTCAAGGTCGCACTACTTCGAGCTCGCTCATTCGCGTTGCTTATATCAGTACAAAATCATAGATGTGTGGCGCGCGTCAGCGGCCTTGTATGCGGTATCTATTGGGGGTAATCTGTGCGTAAAGACTTGACTTTACCAGCAGGTAACTTTCTATATATTGTACCTACATACGAGGGTTGTTCAATAAAAAGTGAGAATGACAAAGACTCCGTTATCTTTTCAACTTATTTTATTTTTCAACAAAGTCACTTTTTAATAGGGATGCAACGATTCGGTTATCATTACGATTACGATTACGATATTAATCGTTATTTATTACGATAACCGATGCATTACGATTATTTAAACAAATTTAGTTGAGATTATCCTGAGAATGAGTTCTCATAGTGTTTCTTTGGATTCCAATGAAAGTTAAATGATAAAAAAACTTTCAAAAATTCCAAGATTTTGTACCTTTTTTTACTAATTTGAGAGCGAAGTCAAAGTTTTATTTGGTCAGGATTCAAATTTTTGGATGCGTAGAGGCCAATTTTCTTTGGAAAACACAATATGGAACATGATTCTGTGTAATCTCGTTAAACAAGCGATATCTCGTCTGATTTTTAAAATGTGGATAAGAAATCGCGAGAACGAGAATGTATGTAATACTTCAAACCGAAAATCAAATAATAGACTCCAGTAGAATTAAAAAATAAAAATAAAATGAAAATCAAATCTGACCAAAAAAGTCAAATTTAACTCAAAATGAGCTAAAATGGCAGGGAGAGATCCGATCTTTTAACGTTGTTTTCTGATCTGTAATCTAGTATTCAGGTCTGGTATTTGTCGACAAGTGCAATACGATTGACGTTATTAATTCGATTTAATAATCGTATGATTCTTACTACGGTGCATTGCATCGTTATTAATCGTGATTATTACGATTACAGATGCAAAACGATGCACCGCTTCATATTCGTTGCATCCCTACTTTTTAAGTTAATACACTTGATATATCTTATTTCTAGAATTAAAATTCTTTTAGTAAAAAACTCTTTGTCCTGAGCCTCTAAAAACCGTGTCAAAAAAAACTGCATCATCGTCTTCAAATTTTTGGCCTCTGAGGTACTCTTGCAACTGTGGAAAAAGATAGAAAACACTAGGAGCGAGGTCCGGTGAATATGGAGGATGTTCCATCAGTTCAAAGCCAGCATGTTGAATGGCAGCTATCGCAACGCTGTACTTGTGCGCCTTATCCTGGTGAAACAAAACAACTTTAGTCAGTTTGCCACGCCGTTTCTCGCGTATTTCGTTAAGCAATTTTTTTATTTGTCCTTCATATAAATTTCCCGTAATATCCATATCCATGATTGATCATTACCACCCCTTGGCTGTTCCAGAAAAGAAAGCCCATGATCTTACCGCCGGATGGAGTTGTCTTAAATTTCTTGGAGTTGGAGATGACGGTCTCTTCCAAGTCATGGACTCCTGTTTCGTTTCCGGGTCATAATTATGAAGCCATGTTTCATCCATGGTTATGAATTGAGACAAAAATCGATCAGGGTATTGCTGCAACAAATCCTAAGCTACGCGAAATCCTTAAAAGTAAATGAAAATCGAAAACTTTTTTAATTAATTATTATTATAACAAATGTCTAGGCTTTTTCCGGCCAGTATAAATTTTTTTTTCTTTCCAAGGAGTATCTATTTCATTCCCACTTTTTATTGAACACCCATAAGTACGTTTTGTTTTTGTCATAATTTATTTGTTACATAAACTTCACCATCGGTTTATTATTCCTCTTTTTTGTTCCTCTTTATTAATTGTTACCTTGATCTACCATTTGTAATATACTCGAGAGCAATGAAAACGGGTCACCAACATACCTTAATATTTCAGAAACTAAGAATGATAACTTATTAAAATAAAAAGTATTTCATAGACTATTTTAATACTTCTTAAATGAAGAATTTATTAAATAATCAAAAATAATTTAAATTGTAACAGAATCTGCTTCAGCAACATGCGTCGTCGAAATTGCTTACAAATACCCTTTCAGCAACATGCGAACTTTCTTCTTAAATTAATTAATAACATTTTTAGTTTTCATTTGTTCGACTTAATTAAAATACATAAATACAAATACGTCAATAATTCTATAGCATACCAACAAATTTAAATTAACCATTTTTTGTCACAGATATAATATTTCCCCATATTTTTAATTGAGTGATAAAATTACCACATTAACAATAAACGTTGAATACTAAAAATTAAATTTTCAAAAAAATCATTTATTTAGGTTTTAGCATTTTTTATTTGCATTTATATATAAGGTCTAACAAAATTAGGTGAAACTATTTTAAGGGGATAACCAGTCCATCAAACTGAACAACTTTCTCTTTGTTCAGTTCTGAACAACTTTTTTTTTGTTCAGTTTGATGGTCTGAGCATACCCTTAAAATAGTTTCAGCTGATTTTGTTAGACCTTATATACTTTATAGCAACCAGAATTATTTTTAATTTAAGTATTAATATTAAATTGTCTAAAAAATACATTTTATTTGAATAAGCTAGTTCTTAGTTTCCGAGATACTAAGGTTTATGTTGCTGGTGACCCGTGGTGACCAGTTTTCATTGCTGTCGAGTATAGTTATAGAAGAGCGAAATATCCTCACACTAGCAAATTCTTCAAAAAAGGATATTCCATAACCTTTTTTGCATCGTAGATTAAGTTACTGAAATCAAAGAAATAATGAAATAAACACTTTTTTTTTAATTTTTTCTTAATATTAAATGTAAGACAATTAAAAATAAGCAATTAAGTGCATTAAATAAATCAATAAAAAAATATTTATGATTAATTCGAACCTCTATATCAAATTAGGGGACTCAATGAAGATGGATAATCGATGCACATGATACATGGAAATTTGATAATTTAATGGTATTATTAAGGCTTCCGGTATTTTTGTTATAAAATAAATAAAAAACAAATGTTTCCTTCATCAACATACCTGATACTCCTGACGCTTTTTTAACAGGATGATCAGACCGTCATACTGAACAACTTTCGCTATGTATGCAACATCGAAATCGCGAAAAAAAATCAGCTGTTCCATACTAAACTGCAAACCTACTTGAGCTAAATGTATGGGGCGGCAGCTTTTTTTTCGTGATTTCGATGTTGGTCCCATAGAGAAAGTAGAGAGTTGTCGTTCAGTTTGATGGTCTGATCATCCCCTTAATAAGTGTCAGCATATTAAGAAGGATCCTGTAGAGATAGACATAATTTATACCTACCTATTGTAAAAGGGGAAGAAACTGCCTCCCAATACACGGTTTTCCGACTTTGGGAGTCAGGGACTAAATCTTTTGTATACCACTAAATTGTAATCAAATAAAGAATTTTATTATTTACGAGCTTTAACCCGCGACATTGTCCTCACAAATTGTATACCAGATTTTAAGTCAGATCATAAGTTATCATTATCAAACAAAAAAAGTTTCATCAAAATTTGGTTCAGTAGTTTTTGCGTGATGCTCGTTCAAACAAACAAACAGAAAGACAAAAAATAAAAAAAATTGCTGATATGGAATCAGGGACACCTAAAAACCGTATCGTAACTTTTTTTTGTTTATATCTTCAATGTACAGACACACTTCTGTTACAGTTTTATAATAGTATAGATAAGATCATCAGCATCATCAGCTTATAAATGTCCCACTGCAGGGCACAGGACTACCCTCAAGACTGACGCCCATGCACCCTGCATGGGCGTCAGTCCACCACGCGGGCACAACGCGGATTGGTAGACTTCACATACGCATCGGAAATCAGCGTATGCCGGTTTCCTCACGATGTTTTATAATATAGAATGCCGTATACAGAATGTTACAAAAATGAAAAGAAAGCTGCATCATATCAGCCGATAGACGTCCACTGCTGGACAAAGGCCTCCCCCAAAATGAAGAGATTTCCCATAATGCGATGCGTTTGCGATGTTCCATACTAAACTACAGAAACAGATCTACTCGAGCTAAATGTATGGGACAAAAGATTTTTTTTTCGAGATTTCGATGTTGGTTCCATAGTGAAAGTAGTTCAGTTTGGTGGTCTAAACTACCCCTTAAAAGGTTTAAATTTTTATTTTTACTTCTGTAACACCCTGTAATATAGGCTGTGATGATGATGATGAAGTCATAGAAAAGGCTAGTCTCAACTAAAGCTGCAAAAATATGAGTCTTCCCATTGAAATATCAATTGCATCGCTGTCGACACTTGCTCCCGGCTTGTTATATTTATCGCCCATCCACAATCCAGCCCCTAGTCCTCTATCATCATTCTTATACCCAATGAATACATGTGAAAGTGGCTTGAATCGAAGGTCTTTATGTATTTAACGAACAGGTCGTATCTTCAGATCGATCTTAATATAATTAACACCTGTGCTCTGGCTAAAATAAAAGTAATATGATGAAGTTATGCATTTTGAGTAGAAAATGATCATAGCGCATATCTTTATATCAAGTTTTACTTTGCCGTACAAAATGTGGAATGTACAGAAACCTGTATGCTTCAAATTCGTACCATCGTCCATAGATTAATATGTATATTGGATATAGATAGGTAACTCGCCTTGAATTTTAGGACGTCCTAATTGCGTTGCCACTTATCAGCACTAGGGGGCGCCACATTATGAAATAAACTGAAAAAGACGATCGGCCGACACGGGGATCGAACCTTAGCTACCCGGATCGTAAGCCGGTTGTCTAGACCGCTAGACCAACAATACAGTGATTAATACGGGCGAAATCTCTCACTACTACAGTGTAGCGCGTTAGGTGTAGTGCGCTGTTTCTCCGATATGAACCCTATTTCAACACATAGTGCTTCAAAACATAACCGATAGATGGCGGAAGCTGTCTATGGAAAATCAGCGTTCCACTTAGTTTGTACTAAGATAACATAGCATGCCATCGTCGCTTGCTATATCACGCTGCCATCCTACGAAACATGAGCGACGACCTCGATGGTAGACTTATTATTATTAAGGGGGGTTTTGGGCCTTAACAGACTTGCTAAGCCTGTGCCACGTAGACCATCGCTGGTCCTTTGTGAACGTCCTTTTTAAAGTTCCCAACCAATCCCCACTGCGGCCAGAAATCGCAGTAGATTCTTGATCGGGACAGTTTGTATGTCATCTGGTGTCAGTACCTGCCTACCTAGATGAGTACTGCGTTTGTACATCAGGGGGCCACAGTCACAGAAAGGTGCAGAGGAGTTTCCATTTCCTCCTTGCAGAATCTGCAGCCGGTCGTGTCACTTAAATTCAGAGTGTGCATGTGCTTATTTAATTTGCAGTGGCATGTGAGTGACCTTGCTATTGCACAAACTTGATCCTTGCTGAGGGCAAGGAGACCGTTTGCAAGTTTGCGATTGTAGCCTTTAATAAGTGCTTTGGAGTGGCCCATGCCTGGAGTGTTACACCAAAGCTTTATTGCCTCTCCAAAAATATTAAACTTCACATACATATAAAAAAAAAATAAACTAACAAACAACATAACAAATCAAAATTTCTTCTTCAGCATATGCAAGTTTCACCGTTTGAGAGCAGCAATGCAACACGACATAAAATTCGTCGTTGAAACATCGGCGAGCTGACTATTCGGTATTCAATCAATCAATCAATCAAATATACTTTATTTTACACCAAAACATAAACAGTAAAATACAGAAATAAAAATACAAGAGGCACAAAATAAGGCGGTCTTATCGCTAAGAAGCGATTTCTTCCAGACAACGCTAAGGTTATGTAAGGTAAACTCATATAAAAACTTCGACGATCTGAAGGATGCAAGAAGGATGTTACATTTGGTGGAGCTGGTCATTGTTTTTGACAGCAATGTGACGCTTAGTGAATTGAACTCCAGTCGGTATTACGTACACAAGTTAAGGGGCCTGTAGCAACTTGCCAACAGATGGCGGTAACAGTCTCGCTAGCAAAAATACGACGTAAGACAATTAACGATGGCACATTGGAAACCCGTAAAGCTGCTACACTAAGGTTCACAATCGCATGCAAGACACAAATCGCGCAAGAAGAATTATCACAGAGTCTCAGTATATGTATATACAAGGTTCCGACAAAACATTAGTAGGACCACGGCCGGTCCCCAGGCATCACACCTAGCCTAGCGGAAGTACTTCCCTTTTCAATGGAGGAACCTTCCACCTCAGTTCCTCCATAGGCCCATTCGCTGCAGTCCGCCTTGCAGTCCGAACTCCAACGCTTATAAAAGGTACTGAATTTTGTCGCAGCAGTTCTTGCAACACCGAACAAAATGTATGAAATTGCATCTCCATTCCTGCACGGCGAACTGCGGTGAATTGGTCCCTATGGAAAAACAAACTGGTACACGGCACGTCGTCGTCCGGAAGGAGCCGAACCCGGGTCTTCATGATTAAGGGGATATAATTCGTAGCGCGCTCCATACAACCGAAGTCTGGTTATATTTTCAATTAGAAAAAGTCTCCAAAAACACTGCTTAAATCATCTGCAATAGATGTAAAGGCCTATGATAACCATGAAATTCAACGAAAGTTTTCAGAAACAATGTAGAAACTACTTTCTATGCTTGTTTATTTATTTTCGTTAAATTGTATAGTATTTAAAGTAACAGTGCCTCAAACATTGTATGAAGTCAGATTTTCGTTAAAATCTACAGTTTCAATGCTAGGATTAATTTAAGATTTGTATCGAAATATTTTGTTTCTAGATTGTTTCTGAAAAATCTCATTGACTTTAATTGGTTAGGTTAGGTTAGGTTAGGTTAGAATATAACTTGACTTCGTTTGTATGGAGCACGCTCCGAATTATACCTCCGCAACGCGCCTCCGACACGAGGTGAATAATTGTAGTACCTAATTACCTATACAGGGTGTAAGTGACAGCCTAGCAAATGATGATGATGATGATGATGATGAGCCTAGCAAATACTGAAACGGTGAACTCAGACCATCAAACTGAACCACTTTCACTATGGAGCCTACCTCAGGAAATGCGAAAAAAAATCAGCTGTCCCATACAAAACTAGTACAGTTTTGTATGGGACAGCTGATTTTTTTTCGCGTTTCCTGAAGAAGGCTCCATAGTGAAAGTTGTTCAGTTTGATGGTCTGAGTTCACCGATTCAGTATTTGCTAGGCTGTCACTTACACCCTGTATTGACATGTTATTGTGTTTGTTTAGTTTTCGTTGTACTAGATAAAACAAAAGAAGAATAGATACAAAGAAACAGTTAGTGTTTTGCCGAACAGAACAGTCATAGTTCACTTTAAATTAAACTGTTAAATAAACTTGGCACAAGCTAGGTTTGGAATCTTTTTATATTGAAACTATTTTTAAGTAAAAAAAAAATTACTTATGTAGTGAATTTTTGTTTCTTATCGAGGTCAACATAAATATTCAATTCAATCAATTCAAAAACATAATTAATATTTAATATGTATACAGAAATATTATTCTTGATATTTATTTCATTGGGTAAGTTTTTATGCTTATGTATTTAGTTTTATCCATTCTTCTTCTTCTCATCGTGTCGACTTCAAATTCTGAACAAAGTCGCTAAATAGTAGCTTGCCAGAATTTGACAACCGATATCCATTCAAAAATAAAAAATAAAAATTTCATTTTATCAATATACAAGGGGTTCAACTAGATAATGTGAGCCAGAGTCAGGATTCTAGCTAAATGCGTTGCCATCTGCAAACGTGGGCACGCTTCTGGATAGATCCTCCTTCACATTGGCAGTCGGTCTGAGACTCGGTGCCAGAACGATTGAGCCACATCGCTGCCGTTGCGGCGGGAACGTTAACGACCTCGGCCACCATGGCCTCTCCTGTCAGCGCAGTGCTGGCCGTCTCCCACGCCATGCCAGCTTGAATGACATCATCCGCCGGGCCCTTGTCAGCGCCAACGTGCCGGCCATACTTGAGCCAATGGACCTTGCACGAGACGATGGCAGGAGACCCGACGGTATGACCGTCATTCCTTGGAGGAATGGCAGACCCCTGGTGTGGGACGCTACGTGTGTCGACACTGTGGCGCCCTCACACCTCCCTGCCACTTCTCTAAGAGCGGGCGCGCCGGCGGCTGCTGCAGAGGGTCTCAAGCGGCGCACATATGCTACCCTGGGTGATGGCTACATTCTTGCGCCATTCGGTGTAGAGACCCTGGGGCCGTGGGGGCCGGACGCCCGACAGCTCTTCAAAGAGTTGTCGTCGCGCTTGATTGAGGTGTCCGGTGACCGAAGGGCTGGCGCGTACCTCGGGCAACGAATATCCATTGCCATCCAACGAGGTAACGCAGCACGCAGCACGCAGCAGGTGGCCTCGAGCACGTCTTCTGTTTAGTGTAAGTCGAACGGAAGTCGTGCTCGATATATTGGCTCATTTTTTCTTCGCCTACTTTATTTGTTTTTTTTTTTTATTTTTAATTTTAGCCATAAGTTGTACATAATGTTGTAATTGTAAATACCTATACCGTTAATAAAAAAACATCATAAAATGTGTATAAAAATATCAAAGATTGTACACACGGCGACACATCAAGCTATACAAAACCAACATAAGCTGGCCGCGCGTAGGTCGAGTAACGATAACGTCGCGCGGCCAGCTTATGTTGGTTTTGTACAGCTTGATGTGTCGCCGTGCGTACAGGGTGTACCTATTCGTTACATATTTTACAGGTTACTTTAGACCATCAAACTGAACAACGTTTACTATCTACTACTAACCATAATTACCTTGTTCATACTCTTATCTCTTTGTACTAGCAAATATGTATATATAAGGTCTAACAAAATTAGGTGAAACTATTTTAAGGGAATGATCAGACCATCAAACTGAACAACTTTCTCTATGGGACCAATATTGAAATCGCGAAAAAAAAATCTGCTGTCCCATACATTTAGGTCGAGTAGGTTTGTATGGAACAGCTGATTTTTTTTTCGCGATTTCATTATCGGTCCCATAGAGAAAGTTGTTCAGTTTGATGGTCTGATCATCCCCTTAAAATAGTTTCACCTAATTTTGTTAGACCTTATATAATGTTGTCACCTGAATGTGCAGATTTGTTAATAGCATAATTATGTAAACTTATACCTTTAACTATTGATACTATTTGTCTGTAAATCTTCCTGTAAGCAAATAAATAAAAAATAAATACTTAAGTAAACAAAAATTTTACTAAATACAAAAATGTCATCATCATCGCTAATTTAAATTTTAGTAATAATCATAAGTGAAATTGAAATTATAGAATATTTGTTTTTGTTTTTCCATAGAAAACTTCAATGGCTACTCACTCGATCCAAATGTACGGAATAGCAGATTATATTCAATGGTGACTCCAGTGTGAAAGTTGTTCAGTTTGATGATCGAATGGACCCCCTAAAAAACTAACGATATGACGAGAGCGTTAAAATGTAAAAAAATTAAAACTGCCTTCAAAAAAACTAAATAGTTGATAAAAAATATTGCAGCTGCTGACTTTTTCGTTTGCATCGAACTTTAATTTGTTTTATCGAAGTCGCTGTCAAGCTGGTACGATTCGCGACTGGGCTTGCATTAGTTTTTTGGCTTGGCTTGACACCCATTTTCTCTTATGATGCGAACGAAAAAGTCATCAGCTGCAATATTATTTTTTAACTTTTTTGTTTTTTTGAAGGCGGTTTTAATTTTTTGTTAAAATTTTGTTTATTTCACAATTTTCAGTGGTGAATTCATTAGTTCAATTTAATACTAGTGCTTTAAATTAACAAACGCACTAGCCGGCACTACGATTTTTAAGGGTTCCCCTCGATTTCTCTGGGATGCCATCATCAGATCCTGGTTTCCTTATCATGGTACCACCCTTGGGATATCTTCTTTCCAACAAAATGAATCATCAAAATCGGTTCATAAACGACGAAGTTATCCGCGAACACACATAAAAAAAATATATATACGGTCGAATTGAGAAACCTCCTCCTTTAAAAAAAAAAGAATAACGGTGTTAGGGTAAACAGTTGCATTACTTTAAGGGGTGATTATACCCATGATACTGAACAACTTTCCTAAAGAAACCAATAGGATATTCCCAAAAAAATATTTCGAGTTTTCATACAAACATTCAATCAGATTGCATTTAGTATGGAAAGTCCAGAATTTTTTTTTCTAATTTCCTGTACGTGGTTCAGTATCATGGGTATAATCACCCCTTAAAGTAATGTAACTGTTTACCCCAACACCCTGTATTGGTGTGTTGGTTTTGTCATTCTTTAATTTTTTTTTAATAATTAGTTTTATAGAGGAATATTTTCAAGTTTCAAACCCAAGTATCACATAAACTCTACAAGAGCTAGTTATACAACTAATCAGCTACCGTACAGCTGCTAAAGAACTTGTATGCTACTTGGATGGCTATACTAAGTATAATATCTCAACATCTGCCCTCCAGCATGCAACAGCATAGAGAATAGAACAAGCAAGTTCAAACTAGGAACATTCAAAACGAATTTTTATTACAAGTCATTCCAGAAAAAACCTGTGACACGATGGCTTGGTGTGTTAAAAGTTAAACAATATGATTCTGGTGAGTCTATCTATACTATTATAAAACTGTAACAGGAAGTTTGTCTGTACATTGAAGATATTAACACAAAAAAAGTTACGATATAGTTTTTAGGTGTCCCTGATTCCATTTCACCAATTTTTGGATTTTTTGTCTCTGTTTGTTTGTGTGTTTGTTTGGGTGTTTGTTTATTTGTTTGAACGAGTATCACGCAAAAACTACTGAACCGATTTTGATGATTTTTTGTTTGATAGCTTATGATCTGACTTAAAATCTGGTATATAATTTGTGCGGACGAAGTCGCGGGTTAACGCTCGTATTATATGAGGTCTAACAAAATTAGGTGAAACTATTTTAAGGGGATGATCAGACCATCAAACTGAACAACTTTCTCTATGGGACTAAAATTGAAATTGCGAAAAAAAAATCTGCTGTCCCATACATTTAGGTCGAGTAGGTATGTATGGAAAAGCTTTAACAAAAGAAGAATAGATACAAAGAAACAGTTAGTGTTTTGCCGAACAGAACAGTTCACTTTAAATTAAACTGTTAAATAAACTTGGCACAAGCTAGGTTTGGAATCTTTTTATATTGAAACTATTTTTAAGTAAAAAAAAATTACTTATGTAGTGAATTTTTGTTTCTTATCGAGGTCAACATAAATATTCAATTCAATCAATTCAAAAACATAATTAATATTTAATATGTATACAGAAATATTATTTTTGATATTTATTTCATTGGGTAAGTTTTTATGCTTATGTATTTAGTTTTATCCATTCTTCTTCTTCTCATCGTGTCGACTTCAAATTCTGAACAAAGTCGCTAAATAGTAGCTTGCCAGAATCTGACAACCGATATCCATTCAAAAATAAAAAATAAAAATTTCATTTTATCAATATACAAGGGGTTCAACTAGATAATGTGAGCCAGAGTCAGGATTCTAGCTAAATGCGTTGCCATCTGCAAACGTGGGCACGCTTCTGGATAGATCCTCCTTCACATTGGCAGTCGGTCTGAGACTCGGTGCCAGAACGATTGAGCCACATCGCTGCCGTTGCGGCGGGAACGTTAACGACCTCGGCCACCATGGCCTCTCCTGTCAGCGCAGTGCTGGCCGTCTCCCACGCCATGCCAGCTTGAATGACATCATCCGCCGGGCCCTTGTCAGCGCCAACGTGCCGGCCATACTTGAGCCAATGGACCTTGCACGAGACGATGGCAGGAGACCCGACGGTATGACCGTCATTCCTTGGAGGAATGGCAGACCCCTGGTGTGGGACGCTACGTGTGTCGACACTGTGGCGCCCTCACACCTCCCTGCCTGGTCTCAAGCGGCGCACATATGCCACCCTGGGTGACGGCTACAGTCTTGCGCCATTCGGTGTAGAGACCCTGGGGCCGTGGGGGCCGGACGCCCGACAGCTCTTCAAAGAGTTGTCGTCGCGCTTGATTGAGGTGTCCGGTGACCGAAGGGCTGGCGCGTACCTCGGGCAACGAATATCCATTGCCATCCAACGAGGTAACGCAGCCAGCGTCCTGGGCACCCTCCCGCAGGACGGTGGCCTCGAGCACGTCTTCTGTTTAGTGTAAGTCGAACGGAAGTCGTGCTCGATATAGTGGCTCATTTTTTCTTCGCCTACTTTATTTGTTTTTATTTTTATTTTTAATTTTAGCCATAAGTTGTACATAATGTTGTAATTGTAAATACCTATACCGTTAATAAAAAAACATCATAAAATGTGTATAAAAATATCAAAGATTGTACACACGACGACACATCAAGCTATACAAAACCAACATAAGCTGGCCGCGCGTAGGTCGAGTAACGATAACGTCGCGCGGCCAGCTTATGTTGGTTTTGTACAACTTGATGTGTCGCCGTGCGTACAGGGTGTACCTATTCGTTACATATTTTACAGGTTACTTTAGACCATCAAACTGAACAACGTTTACTATCTACTACTAACCATAATTACCTTGTTCATACTCTTATCTCTTTGTACGAGCAAATATGTATATATAAGGTCTAACAAAATTAGGTGAAACTATTTTAAGGGGATGATCAGACCATCAAACTGAACAACTTTCTCTATGGGACCAATATTGAAATCGCGAAAAAAAAATCTGCTGTCCCATACATTTAGGTCGAGTAGGTTTGTATGGAACAGCTGATTTTTTTTTCGCGATTTCATTATCGGTCCCATAGAGAAAGTTGTTCAGTTTGATGGTCTGATCATCCCCTTAAAATAGTTTCACCTAATTTTGTTAGACCTTATATAATGTTGTCACCTGAATGTGCAGATTTGTTAATAGCATAATTATGTAAACTTATACCTTTAACTATTGATACTATTTGTCTGTAAATCTTCCTGTAAGCAAATAAATAAAAAATAAATACTTAAGTAAACAAAACTTTTACTAAATACAAAAATGTCATCATCATCGCTAATTAAAATTTTAGTAATAATCATAACTGAAATTGAAATTACAGAATATTTGTTTTTGTTTTTCCATAGAAAACTTCAATGGCTACTCACTCGATCCAAATGTACGGAATAGCAGATTATATTCAATGGTGACTCCAGTGTGAAAGTTGTTCAGTTTGATGATCGAATGGACCCCCTAAAAAACTAACGATATGACGAGAGCGTTAAAATGTAAAAAAATTAAAACTGCCTTCAAAAAAACTAAATAGTTGATAAAAAATATTGCAGCTGCTGACTTTTTCGTTTGCATCGAACTTTAATTTGTTTTATCGAAGTCGCTGTCAAGCTGGTACGATTCGCGACTGGGCTTGCATTAGTTTTTTGGCTTGGCTTGACACCGATTTTCTCTTATGATGCGAACGAAAAAGTCATCAGCTGCAATATTATTTTTTAACTTTTTAGTTTTTTTGAAGGCGGTTTTAATTTTTTGTTAAAATTTTGTTTATTTCACAATTTTCAGTGATGAATTCATTAGTTCAATTTAATAGTAGTGCTTTAAATTAACAAACGCACTAGCCGGCACTACGATTTTCAAGGGTTCCCCTCGATTTCTCTGGGATGCCATCATCAGATCCTGGTTTCCTTATCATGGTACCACCCTTGGGATATAATCTTTCCTCTTTACAACCATGAATAATCAAAATTAGTTCATAAAAGACGAAACTATCCGCGAACACACACAAAAAAATATATAATATACGGTCGAATTGAGAAACCGAGAATGGTAAACAGTTGCACTACTTTAAGGGGTGATTATACCCATGATACTGAACAACTTTCCCTAAAAAACCAATAGGATATTCCCAAAAAAATATTTCGACTTTTCATACAAACATTCAATCAGATTGCATTTAGTATGGAAAGTCCAGAATTTTTTTTCTAATTTCCTGTACGTGGTTCAGTATCATGGGTATAATCACCCCTTAAAGTAATGTAACTGTTTACCCCAACACCCTGTATTGGTGTGTTGGTTTTGTCATTCTTTAATTTTTTTTTAATAATTAGTTTTATAGAGGAATATTTTCAAGTTTCAAACCCAAGTATCACATAAACTCTACAAGAGCTAGTTATACAACTAAACAGCTATCGTACAGCTGCTAAAGAACTTGTATGCTACTTGGATGGCTATACTAAGTATAATATCTCAACATCTGCCCTCCAGCATGCAACAGCATAGAGAATAGAACAAGCAAGTTCAAACTAGGAACATTCAAAACGAATTTTTATTACAAGTCATTCCAGAAAAAACCTGTGACACGATGGCTTGGTGTGTTAAAAGTTAAACAATATGATTCTGGTGAGTCTATCTATACTATTATAAAACTGTAACAGGAAGTTTGTCTGTACATTGAAGATATTAACAAAAAAAAAGTTACGATATAGTTTTTAGGTGTCCCTGATTCCATTTCACCAATTTTTGGATTTTTTGTCTGTCTGTTTGTTTGTGTGTTTGTTTGGGTGTTTGTTTGTTTGAACGAGTATCACGCAAAAACTACTGAACCGATTTTGATGAAACCTTTTTTGTTTGATAGCTTATGATCTGACTTAAAATCTGGTATATAATTTGTGCGGACGAAGTCGCGGGTTAACGCTCGTTACTGATAATTGTCATATTTTTATCATTATTTTAAGGAAAGTAAAATTACACTAAATATTGTTTATTTGTCTCATAATTAATTATTTATTTAATTAATCATTTGCAATTCACAAGTTTTTGAAATGTTATCTAAACTAATATAAAACTGTAACAGGAAGTTTGTCTGTACATTGAAGATATAAATAAAAAAAATGTTACGATATGGTTTTTAGGTATCCCTGATTCCATATAACCAATTTTTTGATTTTTTTTCGGTCCGTTTGTTTGTGTGTTTGTTTGATCGAGCATCACGCAAAAACTACTGAACCGATTTTGATGAAACTTTTTTGTATGATAGCGTATTATTTGACCTGAAATCTGGTGTATAATATGTGCGGACGAAGTCGCGGGTTAACGCTCGTACTATTATAAAACTGTAGCAGAAAGTTTGTCTGTACATTGAAGATATTAACAAAAAAAAGTTACGATATGGTTTTTAGGTGTCCCTGATTACATATCAGCATTTTTTGGATTTTTAGTCTGTCTGTCTGTTTGTTTGCTTGTTTGATCGAGCATCACGCAAAAACTACTGAACCGATTTTGATGAAACTTTTTTTGTTTGTTAGCTTATTATCTGACTTAAAATCTGGTATACAACGTGTTAATGAATTAACGCAAAACTAGAAAGTAGTTTGTTTAGAATTGAGAGCAGAATCGAATTATCATGGTTTCAACATAGGTAATTTTTTTCAAAACATTAATTAATTGGTTTGTAAAATTTAAAATTTACTGAACCCGATGTCAACCCACCCCACGGGCATACTCACCCTACTAACTATCAAAACAAGATTATTAAAATGTATCCATGAGTTTGTTAGCGCTTTCATTCATCGCTGAATAAATAACAAATCATTTTTGCCTCAAAACTTTAAATGTGTTAAATTTTAACTATCAGAATAATGAAATTTTTGATTCATTCTTATTATTTTGTTATAAATCAGTTGGGGTGTATGAGGTTTTGCGCTTATTCATTAACACGTTGTATAACGTCTAACAAAATTAGGTGAAACTATTTTAAGGGTATGATCAGACTATCAAACTGAATAACTTTCTCTATGGGACCAATATCAAAATCGCGAAAAAAAAATCAGCTTCTCCATACATACCTACTCGACCTAAATGTATGGGACAGCAGATTTTCGCAATTTCAATTTTAGCCCCATAGAGAAAGTTGTTCAGTTTGATGGTCTGATCATCCCCTTAAAATAGTTTCACCTAATTTTGTTAGACCTTATATAATACGAGCGTTAACCCGCGACTTCGTCCGCACAAATTATATACCAGATTTTAAGTCAGATCATAAGCTATCAAACAAAAAAAGTTTCATCAAAATCGGTTCAGTAGTTTTTGCGTGCTACTCGTTCAAACAAACAAACAAACACCCAAACAAACAGACAGACAAAAAATCCAAAAATTGGTGAAATGGAATCAGGGACACCTAAAAACCATATCGTAACTTTTTTTTTGTTAATATCTTTAATGTACAGACAAACTTCCTGTTACAGTTTTATAATAGTAATAGATGTGCGGACGAAGTCGCGGGTTAACCCTAGGGTTACATAAAGTCTAATTGCATTCATCAGAGAGGGACGTTGTGTCGGGCATTGTTGCAATATCAACACGTCATGCTCTCGGCGTAGCTAATGACGTGGCGATGGTAGACAAATTTGATATCAGGTAATTTGTTTTTAATTACGTATACACTATGGAATCGGGGTCGTTTTGAAGGGAGTGATATGCCATCAATATTCTGGAATTATAACGATGATGAAATTTTATAAGTCGTTTTATAAAATAAAAAAAACCGGTTAAGTACGAGTCGGGACTCGGATTAGTGTTCCGTACTACCAGTGGTTTAACATGGGTCATTAATAACAACCACTATAAATTGACACTTACTTTGTATGTGGTCACATAGTAACTGAAGATCATGTTACACTGGTAGGCTTTTGGGTATTGAAAAAAAACTCCAAGTTAGTGCCACCCTGATAATTTTCGCGCCATCTACACGTTATTTCTGATGTTCATGATTTTTTTGCAGATTGTATACCGCAATATTTTTTGAAATAGAGGTTGGGGACAGCAATTGGGGAAGTTGGGGAAACAGAAAATTTAAACAAAGTTTTAATTAAAAAACATATTTTTAGAATCAAATTAAAGATTGAAAATTTTGTTTGAAATTTTTTTTTTGTTTTGTTGTGTTATTTTTAGACTTGTATTTTCATAAGCTTTCAATTGATATCCCACACCATAGAGTAGACATTTTTTTTTATTATTTACCCTATCTACCTCCCCAAATTGCCCCCTAATATAGTAATTAAGCTTTTCTGTATTTCATTTATGATATTCGACCAACAATTACTATATCTACCTGTGCCAAGTTTCAGCTTCTTATGTCTTACGGCCTCTAAGAAAAATGCCTGTGACAGACGAACGGATGGAAAAATACGGAGCTGATTCCATAAGTGTTCCGTTTTACCAATTTTGGTTCGGAACACTAAAAATTAAAATGTTTAAAAGATTTTGTTCGAAAACATCTAGAACTCGTAGTAACACCTTAACTAACAATTTGGTCGTATAGGTGTCGTATAGTCGATCATTAGACGCATAAAGCACCAGTATATGACCAAATAACCATAATATAACTTTTAGTGTCTTAAAACGAAAGTCTTCGATCAGTGTGTGTTGCCAGTGATGACATTTGGAACAGAGACGTGGTCGGTCACTCAAGGCCTCATAAAAAGGCAGAAAGTCACCCAAAGAGCAATGGAGAGGGCTATGCTCGGAGTTTCCCTGCGAGATCGAATCAGAAATGAAGAGATCCGCAGAAGAACCAGAGTAACTGACATAGCCCAAAGAATTGCTAAATTAAAGTGGCAGTGGGCGGGGCATATTGCTCGCAGAACCGATGGCCGATGGGGCCGAAAAGTTCTCGAGTGGCGACCGCGTACCGGAAAGCGTTGCGTGGGTAGGCCCCGCACACGGTGGGCCGACGACCTTGTGAAGGCGGCGGGATCCCGTTGGATGAGGGCAGCGCAGGACCGGTCGTTATGGCGATCCTTGGGGGAGGCCTATGTCCAGCAGTGGACGTCCATCGGCTGAGATGATGATGATGATGAACTTTTATTGGTCCAAATAGTCATATAAATGGGGACCTTATACGACCAAATTGTTTGCTGGGACAATAGCGAAGTATCGTAGGCGGGCGCGATGCCGACCCATCGAGTCGGAGGGCGGGCTGCGCCAGCGTGATAAGAAAAGCTTTACTAATGGTTCCCATCTCACACTATCGAGTATTTCTCGATTTTGTTTTATAATGAATTTTTATATCTTTTTATTTTTAATTTTACCGTGCCAATCGAATTTACTACTGATAGCACATCACCTCCTTCTGGCTTCAACACGACCCCGATTTCACGATGTATGTGGTAATGACAAATACAATTATAGACCCCATGTTGTCTTCCAGATCTAGAGTACAGGCTGTTTTTTACAATACCATCAGTGTACCTTGGTTCGTGCCTGTGTCCGATTATATTTTGCATCCAGAATATCCTGAATCTACACTAAATACAATTGCTATAGTAATTATGGATCCCGATTCATATAATTCGACTGCGATGTGTGAGTTTTGCACACTTTATTTTGTAGCATAACATAGCATTATGCTCCCGACTACAGGGTGAAATTGATATCATTATCATCCTTTTGCAGGTTTGCAGCCATAGTGAAAGTTGTTCAGTTCGATGTGTAGACTCTTAGTTTAAAAGGGTGCTAATTATATCAATTTCACCCTGTATATTCCCCGAGGGAGTCAGAGACATTTTGAAAACTCAGAACATCCATATTTTGTACCAGTGTGACAGGTAATGAAGTGAGCCCGTCGCCACTTAAAATGGACAGTGGGTTCAGTACATGCCTCGAAATTGATGTTTTGCTAGCGATGTTTTCCTTTCCCGAAAAGCCAGTGGTGTCAATGGGATCGAACCACGCGATGAAACCTGCATGCTTTAATTTCGAGGCATATATTGTACCCACTGTCCATTATAAGTAGTGACGGGCTCACTCCCACTCACACTGGACCGATTTTCGGTACTACTAGTGAAACGTTCTGAGGTTTTAGAATGTCTGTGACTACCCCCTCTGCGAATGTAGTCGTGAGCATATGCAAATATAGGTAGTACAAAAGCTAATATTTCTCCTATTTAAGTTGTAAATTCGACGAATAGAAGTAAATATTAGCAGATTTACTACAAAAAGATTTGGAGTTTGGTTTCAGGGACACCAATCAATTGGCCAGCATTCCCATACAACAAGGAACGACCTATGACTGCAGTTGGTTACACAGATGGTAAGAGTGGACAAGGCCGTAGCTTAGGGGCATCGTGGGGCAATGTACACACGGCGACACATAAAGATATACAAAACCAACATAAGCTGGCCGCGCGTTGGTCGAGTAACGTATAACGTCGCTCGGCCAGCTTATGTTGGGATTGTATAGCTTGATGTATCGCCGTGCGTACTACCTTCAAATACCAATGCCATTACTTAAAAATTCCCAAACAGAGCTATTAAAGTTTATACCATATGGGTTATCCCTAGAATTGAAATTTACTCTAACGCAAGTTTCAGGGCTGGGAAATTTTGCGCTCGCTTCGCTCACTCCAACTCAGACTTTTAGTTAAATTTTGAATCTGAGAGAATTCTGATTACGACAAAGTCAGTGCTGTAAAATTTCGGACTCGCTTCGCTCGCTCCCGATTTGAATGGTGTTTTAAGCAAACCATAGGTTAATGGAACTCTTACCAACACCTATTTGAGTCTTGGTGTGTGAAATGTTGAGCTCGCTTTGCTTGCTCCAGCCATTGAATAATGTTTTAAGAATTTATAGTAGTACGAGGTATCACCACCATCGTCTAGGTGTGATAAAACTTATTCCAAGGATAAAAGGCTCGCTTCATTCGCTCTGTTTTTTTTTTGTTTTTTCTTTCCCTGCAGAACGATTTCACAGACTGAATAATACAGGGTCCTTCTTAATATGCTGACAGTTTTTTCAAATAGATGATCAGACCAAACTGAACAACTTTCGAATCTTTATATCGAAATCGCGAATAAGAAAATTAGCTGTCACATTTGGCTCGAGTAAGTTTCAAGAAGTTTAAAATACCTACAAAGGTGGAGAGTGCATTACAAACACTTTTTTGAAGCCAGAATCTTGCGATTTTTTTTTCGCGATTACGATGTTGTTCCCATGGAAAAAATATACAAATATGAACCGTCAGCATAGTAAGAAGGACTATTGTCCATCTAAAAACTATGATGAGTGTGAGAGTTAGTACGCTCTCACAATTATGTGAATGATATGCTAATGCTAGGTATGCCGTGGATATGGATATCCTTATGCTTTGCTGGGTACTGAGTGCTGAAGTAGGATACGGCCGAAGGAATGAAATGCTGAGAGTAATGGTCGTATCCACGTATATTCGAACACTGATTTGATATGATAAATGCTCTTAAAAAGTAATGTTAGCGCCCTATGTACGATGCACTTTTATTTTATGATGTCCGCGTTCAATGTTCAACCTGCTGTCGCTAGGCGTTGCTAAATAAAATCTGTAGATTGACCCCGATAATTGATGTACGTGCTTCGTACATATTGCCACTGAAAAAAAAGAAGCTAAAAGATAAAGAATAATCTTTCTTAACCACCTACCTTGAAAGTTTCAATTGTTAGGTGTCATAAGTAAGTATTGAATTTAGGGTCAATAAAAGACCAATAGGATTGATTTGATCTGTGGTCAGCGAAACTTTAAAAGTAGGTGATAATTAATTGTGAACATTTTGCTGATTGCACCCGAACACTAGGTGAACAATTTGCTGAATTATGTAAAAATTAAACTATGTAAAAAATGTGCTAAATGTACATGCATTGTACAATGAGGTTTACCTACTTATCATTACAGCACGTGGAGATTTTGAACAGATTTCTCACGACATGGTACCTACAGAGAAATCTACTTGTAATGAGTTTTACGACAATGGTTTAAAGGTAAGTGAGACGTTATTAAGGGGGCATAGAGCCTCTAGTGCTGCTCTTAAGGTGGTTGCAGAGGGGTCAATTTTATACAAAACTTTGACGCACAATACGCGTAGACGGTATTAATATAAGTAACTTTGTATATATGGAAAAATAGATTAGAAAATCTAGATGCCGCGTCACAAATAACATTTGCAATTTATGAAATAATTACGAAGATATTATAAATTTTAAAAACTTTATATCTTCGTAATTATATTATAAATTGCTAATGTTATTTGTGACGCGGCATCTAGATTTTCTAATCTATTTTTCCACATATAAAATATAACTTTTATATATTCCATCTACGCGTATTGTGCGTCAAACTTTTGTATGGACTGAAACCACCAATAGAATTTTCAAAAACAACAATGACTACAATGTCAACTAACATTTAGGCGCTAATATGAGAGTTAAAATGGATGCATAGGAGCGCTAAAGAACTCTTCAAATCATAAATCAGCGCTAAACTAAGAGTTACAACAGGGGTATAAAGGTGTTTAACACCGTTATACCCCCGAATTGGGCATACTTGAGCACCGCTTAAGGTTCTTTAATGGTGATACAATAGAGTTGGATACCGCCTTAGGCACTTTAATGGCAATACAACAGAGTTGGGAACTGCCTTAGGTTCTTTAATGGTGATAGAATAGAGTTAAAGAGTCAGACTACATCATGCATGCATCAGCGACAATGCAGCTATTAAAATCGCTACAATACGTCTTTAAACTTTATATACTCAAAATCGTATCGTTCTTATTGACATTTAATACATTGCAAAGATATAACGTTTTACACAAACGCTTAAATATCACTATAAATTATAATCACAGCTACAGTACGACCAGGAAAATAATTCCGCTCGTCAATCTTCGTTCGCGCAGAGCAGGACCGAGTCCACGTCAAAACCCGAAGTCATTTAGTAATCGAAGGGTGAAAACAAATTAGCCAATAGCGTAAACGTAGCGTAGCGTTTTTTTTTTTTTAACGGATTGGAGGTGGCATATCCTGCTTGGTCAATATGATTTCGCGCCGTATTAAAATTTGTTGACTGCAACTATCCGTGTACCTGGGTAAGACTTATAAACCTGGTACTACGCGTTACTACAGCGGCATCTATTGTCTTGGTGGAAATCATGGAGTTATTTTATTAGGTCCCCATCGTCAAATCCTGATTATTCAACGATTAATGACTAATATTATCATCAGGCAGGCCCAGCAATTTATCAGCCAGTGCACTATTTATGTGCCAGAGGTGCAAAAAGCCGAATCACCAATTGCACTTTCGATTCCGGTATGACTCTAGCGACGAACTTTTCTGGACAATGGACTTTGGTGAGATTACTTGTAGATCAAGTGATTATTTTGACAGCTCGTTAGCTCAGTCGGTAGTGAACCTGCCTGCTTAGCCAAGGGTTGCGGGTTCGAATCCCGTAAGGGGCAAATATTTATACGGTGAATACGAATATTTGTACCCGAGTCATGGATGTTTGTCTGTAAACCTGGCACTTCCTAATATGCTGACGATTTCATAATGGGATGATCAGAGATCATCTAGTTGGACAATTTTATCTGGGGGACCAACAACAAAATAGCGAAAAAGAATCAGCCATCCCATACATTTGGCTGGAGTAGGTAGTGCCTGGACACTTCTGTATTGATGGAAATGAGGCTGCTGACGAGCTGGCAAGAAGAGGGGCGGAAGAGGACGCCATAGGCCCCGAGCCTTACTGCGGCATCTCTCGCAACACCTCTAAAAGTGTGCTAAAGGAATGGGCCGTGAACCAAAGCTGTAAGCTCTGGTCGGATACACCAGGACTGAGGCATGCAAAAGAACTTGTGACCGGCTTCTCAAACAGACATACCTCGGATGCCATCAATTCAAACCGCAACGACTTAAGGATCTTAGTACGAGCCTAAACAGGACACTGCAAGTTAAACAAACACCTACACAGAACGGGGTTTGTAGATTCACCTACTTGCAGATTCTGCTGTGAAGCAGTGAATGCGAAGTGCTTCTTCACAGCAGGAGTCGCCATCTAGGTGGATACATAATAACACCTAATGACATTAGGGACCTCCCCTCTAAAAGCATAACACGGTTCATGAAGTCCGTGGGCCTAGGAAATGAACTTTAGGCCTAGGGTGACAGCTACAATAGATGTGTCCAGGTCGCAGTAGCTTTGGTCATTGACCAAGCCCTTAAAACCAAATATTAATAATAGTAGGTTTTGCAGCTTTTTGAGGAACAGCTGATTTTTTTTTGCCCCGGTTGGTCCCGTAGTGAAAGTTGTCTGATGGTCTGATTATCCTTTTAAAAAAACCGTCAGCATAATAATTAACAACCCTAATGTATTACACCGTATCAGACTGAACAAATTTCACTATAAGACCAACATAGAAATCGCGAAAAAAAAATCTGCTGTTCCATACATTGTGATCGATGAATGCAGCAGATTTTTTTACGCGATTTCATTATTAGTCCTGTAGTGAAAGTTGTTCAGATTGATAGTCTGAAGGACCCTTAAGTATGTAATGTATTTAACTTTACCTCTTGTATATAAGGTCTAACAAAATTAGGTGAAACTATTTTAAGGGGATGAACAGACCATCAAACTGAACAACTTTCTCAATGGGCCCAATATCAAAATCGCGAAAAAATAATTTGCTGTCCCATACATGTCAGTCGACTTATGTTTGCAGTTTTGTATGGAACAGCAAATTTTTTTTTCGCTATTTTGATATTGGTCCCATAGAGAAAGTTGTTCAGTTTGACGGTCTGATCATCCCCTTAAAATAGTTTCACCTAATTTTGTTAGACCTTATATAGTTGTCTATAGTCATCATAATACAAGTCCAGGCTAGATTCTGGTACTTTAAATGGGACTAGATAATTTGTGTGATAATTTCCAAAATATTCATTAATTGATCATCAGGGTGTTAGGGTAAACAGTTGCATTACTTTAAGGGGTGAATGTACCCATGATACTGAACAACTTTCCCTAAGAAACCTATAGGAAATTCGTAAAAAAATTTGTGTACTGCCCATACATTCAGCTGATCGAACTTTTCTATGAAAAGTCGAAATAAACTGCAGGGCACAGGCCTACCCTCAGGAAGGGTCTATGAGCGTTAGTCCACCACGCGTGCCCATTGCGGATTTGTAGACATCACAAGACATGCGCATCGGAATTTCTTCTTCTTCAGCGTATGCAGGATTCCTTACGATGTTTTCCTTCACCTTTCGATGGTTTCATAGCAGTCGGTACTAAGCACATAGGTTAGAAAAACTCATTGGTATATGGCATGTCCTTCGTGCGGATTTGAACCTGGACCTCAAGATTGAGTTTCCATAGCTCTCCGCAACGCGCCACCCACGCTCTTTATTTACTTACCCCGAAAGGGTTAGGCTTGTGAGTTTATTCATAAAATGTTTTCAGATCGGCATCAGTACAAATGGACCTGGTTGTTCAATGCCCTCCCGCTTCATTCTGTTCTATCCTTACATACCGTGGATTAGGGAAGAGTTGCAGAAAGACAACGATGAGCAACGAGAAGGTAACTCTATCTATCTTTCTACAGACTGAAATTGATATCATTAGCATCCTTTTAAAATAAGAGTCTACCTATCAAACTGAACAACTCCATCAAACCGATCGAAGCAAAAAAATATTCTGCTGTTCCATACTGAACTGCAATGCCTACTCGACTCAAATGTATGCAACAGCTGATTTTGTTTTTGCTCCGATCGGTTTGCTCCCATAGTAAAAGTTGTTCAGTTCGATGGGTAGACTCTTAGTTTAAAAGAATGCTAATGATATCAATTTTTTTCCCAGTAGGGTATGCAGAGATCAGGGCTCGCCATTTACTACAATCCTTTCATACCACTTTCGCCTCATTTACATCCAGAAACTCTGTCCAGTGTGACGGGGAGTGAGCCCCTCGCCCACTTGTAATGGACAGTGGGTGCAATACATGCATTGACTTACCAACTACTGGGCGTTGGGTACGCGCTCAAAAGCGTCCAAACAAAAAAAAAGAAACAAAACACATAAAGAGAAACAATTACGCGCCAGTCTTCGTTTGATTGACGGACTACGCGCACGTCTGCAAGCCGCGCCACGGATTAATAATAACTATGCAAGCTAAATGAAATTAAAATTTCAACAGTTTCATTGTTTTTAGTTGGATTATAATTATTAACACGTACGTTTGTTCATGTAGGTCAGTCTAGGATACTTTTTTCGCGAATTTTTGAATAAGACCCGGCGTCCATAACTTATTACCTAAGTTCTTGAATTCATTGGTAACATACAAAGAATCTTGTAACAACGTTGAAGTTAATAATTAAATATTGATAGTCTAATTCTAATTTAATTTGTTCTGAACAATGAACAACTTACATTATGTTGGAAATTCAATTAATAATAACTTAACCTACTGTATTATTTATCGGGTAAAAAGTATATATACAAATATAGAATATTCAGACTAAAAAGTAAATAAGTATGTACAAATTTACAATCTTACTAGTAATTATTTACAGGGGGCCACCGCAGAGTCAAATGCATTTTCTATCTTACGACAGATAGAAAATGCATTCGAGGTCGCTATCGAGCGGAACAGTGCCCAGGACGCTGGCGGCGTTACCTCGCTGTATCCCGGTTGTCCCCCGAGACCTCTACCAGGCGCGACGACAATTCCTTAAAGAGTTGTCGTGCTTCCGGGCCCCAAGGTTCCAGGGTCTCCACCCCGAATGGTGCAAATATGTAGTCCTCGCCCAGGGCTGCATATAAGCGCCTATTCTTGCCCTCCGCAGAGGCAGCCGCCGCGCCTGCTCTAAGAGAAATGGCAGAGAGATGTGAGGGCGCCACAGTATCCACACATGTGGCGTCCCACACCAGCGGTCTGCCACGTTTCCAGGGAATAAGCGACATTCCGTCAGGTCTCTTGCCATCGCCACGCACAATACCTTTCGGTTCGAGGATGGATGGTACGTTGGCGCTGGCAAGGGCCCGGTGGAATTACTTCTTGAATACGTGCCATTAACTGTATCTTTGTTGTTAACAGAGGGAAGAAGATATTATCGCTACCCGACTACAACTCACAAAATTTTAGAAATGGATCATGAAACTATCCAAGATCGTGATACTAAATTCTTTCTACAACAATTATTTATGGGAGTAGCATTTGTAAAATGTTAGTACTTTGTATATTAAGATCCAACCGTAAAATTATGCACCTATTTGTTTGGTGAACGAAATGTGATTCAAGTCTGAAGTGAAAGTTTACACAGGGGTTACCACGAAGAAAAGGGGTTACAACGCCGCCGCTGGTTTGCCTAGCAAAATCGAGCGAGCACCTTTACCATTATGATTTTTGGTACCATTTTTTCTACCTATCTGTTTGGGAAGTAAATGAGGTACCATTGGAAGGAGACCTATCTAAAGAACTGGAAAAACTAGGGTTGCCACCTTTCATTTCCTTCCAGTTCCTTAGATTCGTCTTCTCCCGATGGCACCTCATTTATTTCCCAAAACAGATAGGTGAAATTATTGAAAAAAAATGGTACCAAAAATCATAATGGTGAAGTTATTTGCGGCAAGATTTTACTAGGCAACCCGGCAGCGTTGTATGAATGAATGAATGAAATATACTATGAATGTGAATCCGAGTAATTTTGTATATGAACCTCTTTCGCTCACCAACCAAATATGTGCATAATTTTACTGTTGGATCTTAGTATATTATACTTGTATTTTGTGCTTGTAGTAGGTAGGTATAATGTTAATTACTTATTCTTGTACTTTTTAATAGGGATGCCTCCAAACCAAATGGATCAGCAACTGGATTGTCGCAATACAAATGGTATTAATAGTATAATTTACGCAGAAAAGGGTTATATAAAAACTGATCAAACTAATGGAAGCGCTATATATACTGTAAGTATTGCTTGATTGCTCAATGCTCATCGCAATAGCGTTCAGGGGAAGAAAGCTGTAATCTCCCGGTTTTTAATAAACATGTCCCAGGTCTTCTCCAGTGTACCAGTTTATTATTAAAACATCGACTTCAGATGTTGCAGTTGGTTTTATCTTTTTGACCTTATTATAGTACTTGGGCGGATCGAGATTTGCTCTGTTTATTCTGATTATGTTTAATACCTTAAAAAATCAATTTTCAAATAAAAAGAAACAGATTTTCTCAGGAATTAATTCTTTGAAGAGTTATCTAAATACAACATTTCATACAAATCGTTAGAGCCGTTTCCGAAAAACAAATTATGTAATATAATGCAATCAGCTGACCGAATGTCTGTATGAAAAGTGTATTTTTTTAAGAATTTCCCTTTATTTTGTTGGGAAAGTTGTTCACTATCATGAGTATATAGGTACAATCTCCCATAAAAGTAATGCAACTGAAGACTGACATTTTTTTAAGGGTAGGTATGACCAGACCATCAAATTGAACAACTTTCTCTATGGGTCCACGGTCCATGGGTCCATCATCGAAATCGCAAAAAAAATCAGATGATCAGATACGGCTCGAGTAGGTTTGCAGTTTCGTAAGCAACAGATGATTCTTTTTTCGCGATTTTGATGTTTTGATGAACTTTCAACTTAATTTCGATGCTGGTATTAATTTAAGATCTGTATGGAAAACTTTGACCCAAGATAACTTTGAAACCATATTATTATATTATAAAAGAAATCTGACAAATGTAAAACAGTGATATTGTTTTTTAACAACTTCAAAAAAGGAGGAGGTTTTTTATTTATTTTCTAGATAAGGTCCAAAAAGTTTTATTGACTTTAACTGATTCTTCTTCTTCCTGCCCTTATCCCATTATTTGGGGTCGGTGCAATATGTCGTCTTCCTCCATTCATCTCTTTTAGCACACTCCCCTCTTACAAAATGTCATCTTTCACACAATCCATCCATCTTTTCTTTGGTCGTCCTCTCTTCATGCAGCCATCCACATTCATATACAACATTCGTCTTGTAATATGAAACTCATCTCTTCTCATCACATGTCCATATCACGATAATCGATTACCGCGTAGCTTTTCACAGGAGCCACTTTCAAACTTCCTCTAATATACTCATTCCTAATCTTGTCCATTCTAGTAACACCACAACACTCCGACTTTAATTGATTATTACCCAGAATATCATCAAACTTCGTTTGTATATGGTAATTATTATTCGTATTATTTCCAGGTGTCACTCTACGATTTTTTCTACTCGAATGTGACATGTATAAAAATTATAATTAACTGTAAAGATAGAACTCTTGCTCATATTTCTTTTGGCGATGGTTTCGAGCAAGAAGACATAGAATTCCTAATAGAAACTGTACCAATAAAAACTGCCGATAATAAATATCGACCAAAAGTCATACACATAAAAGATCGTTGGAGACAATACAAAGATTTAAGAATAGTTCATGTAACATTTAAATTTTATTTTAATTCTTACGCCTCGATGCACGTCCAAGTCTATGGACTTGAAAAGGAAGGACCAACTTACAGACCAATTTTGTCTTCAACTTCAACATGTAAGTATTAAATATAATTTTAGTCAACATTCAAAATGTTTTTTTTTGTCACTTCTAGGGAGGCTATAAATCCAACCTATGGGGGGCCCCCACCCCTTTTGCATACAAAAACCAGCATTACCTTTTTTCAGTACCGCCAGGTGTAAGAAAGACTCGACCGCCGAGGGTGTACGCAATTCATTTAAGATATTCGCCGCCGCCGACGCCGCCGCAATATACCACGGAGTGGCACCCATGGTGATTCCACTAATTAATATTTATAATAGTTGATGTGCTCAGCGGCTCGGCGGGGTCTATGCGCGTGCGGTGTGCGGGGGACGGGGCACTGGCAAAGTCGGTACCGCGCGCGCAGCTAAGTGGGTTCTGAGTGACTGGCACGTACTCTCTACACGCTCACCCACCTCCGAGCTCCGGCCCTCGCACACCACGCACGATTGTCCTGTCCACAAATACAAATATTTTCCTGTTTACGGGTGGTTCAGACCATCAATCTAAACAACTTTTTACTAAGGGAGCAAATTCATAAATTGCAAAAAGAAATCTGATGTTCCGAATCAAACTGCAATTTCTGGTTTGCTCTCGTAGTAAAAGGTGTTCACTTTGATGGTCTGCACCAACCCTGAAAAAGCCACACAAAACTTGTTATGACATATTATCTCTTATTATCTCTAAACCGACAGTCTTGAGCTTCTGGGCATGAGGTTGACCACGAAACTCAACTTCGGCGCTGACATTGAGTCTAAGGCACAAACTGCGGCCAAAAAGCTGGGCATCTTAAACAAGGTGAAGCGGTACTTCACTCCTGGACAGCTCTTAATGTTTTATAAAGCTCAGGTCCGATCCTGTATGGAGTACTGCTGCCACCTGTGGCATGGCTCAGCCAAGTATCAACTTGCCGCAGAGTAGCCTGCTTGTCGGTCTTCTACAGATTGTACTTCGGTGAGTGTGCCCAAGAGCTACATGAGCTCATCCCGCCTTCCTCTTTCTACTATCGGACTTCCAGACGCACCGCGGGATATCACCCCTTTTTGGTTGACATACTACATATCCGCACCAAGCGCCTTTCTGAATCTTTTATAATGCGCACAGCCAAGGAGTGGAACGCCCTGCCTGCGTCAGTATTTCCGACTGCTTACAACCTGAATTCCTTTAAAGTACGAGTGAATAGGCTTCTTCTGGGTGAGCTCGCTACATCTTCGACCCCATCTTCGTCCTCAGGACTAAATTGAGGTCAAGACCAAACCCAAACGTAATAAAAAAAAAAAAGTCCGAATGGAGATAATTTACACTTTGTGAATATATTTTGAACTTCAACCCTTTATAATATACAGGTTTGAAGTGATATTATCTCAGTTCAGACTGAGTTTAGAGATATACTTGTCATAGCAAGATTTGTTTGTTACTTTATTTTGAACTAAAAGACTCAGTCAAGCTTGGTTCATGGCCTCAAAAAATTGCCGAAATAAGCGCAACCTTCCATTCAAAAACCCGAATTGTCTTTTGAAAACAAATTCATCTAGCCACGCAACGTTATACCTACGTGATTTAACCTACGCGTGGCCAGCTTATGCTGAGTATACTAGGTGATTTTGTTTCCAAAAGACAATGCGGGTTTTTGTATGAAAGGTGAGGTGGCGTCTTTTCGTTCTCCAATTTTTTTGGCGTCGCCATTAACCAAATTTAAATATTTTCACTTCAGAAAGTAACAAACAAAACTCTTAACTCAGTCCAAACGGAAATCTGCCTTTTGGATTCGCTACGGTATCATTCTGTGGGGTAATGCCACAGACATAAATGATGTCTTTGTACTACAAAAACGGTGCCTAAGAATTATAACGTTGACGGCTCCAAGAGACACCTACAAAACTTTGTTCAAAAAGTACAACATTTTGACCGTAACTTGCGTGTATATACACGAGCTCTGTACCTTTGTGCGTAAAAACCCACAATATTTTCTGCGTGTCGGTGATCTAAATCGTCGCTACAATATTCGACGAAACCCGGCTGACATAGTTTTACCTCTCCAACATCTCACTATGTGCCAAAAAGGTGCACATTACATGGCTGGTAAAGTTTACAATCACTTGCCAAAGTCTCTGAGAGAGTTTCAAGGGAATACAATTAAAGGCCATATTGTTGGAAAAATGTTATTATACAATTAATGAATATCTGAATGACGAATTGAATTAAACAAATATTATTGTATTTATGTTACGTTATTATTAATTATAATCAAATTATAAGTAGGGAAAATTGGATTATATAATTTATGAATAGGTATCTAAATGACAAATCAAATTAAACAAATATTATTAAGTATAATCCAATTATAAGTAAGTACTAACGAAACTAAACTAGCCTAAATTAACCGAACTAATCAACTAATACTGAATACTTGCACACCTCGACGAGGTAGATTGTTGAAACCTAAATACATATTAAGATAAGAACTCACTGTACACAATCAAGCAAGGAATAAATGATTATGATTATAATATAATAATAGTAATAAATAACGCTTACAGGCACATACATTGTAATGATCCCAAGCAAGCACTATAGGCTGTTTATTATGGAAACCATTTAACAACGGCACAAACATATGAACATCCATGACCGAACCGTGATTCGAACCCAGGACCCTGGATTGACAGTCCGGCGTGGTAATCATTACACCAACCGGGTCGTCATTATATAAAATAGAAGATATAAAAAAAATATATATAAAAGCTTGAAGTTGAAAATAAGGTACAGGGTGCGTGTATGCTTAAAATGTAGCCGTATACGTTTTGTAATTTTTTTACATTTTTGATTTGATTACCAAGACATCAAGACACACAAAATAAAGAAACATTATTATGAATTCAAATTATTTATTTTATACTTAATATATGTTTCAAAATCATCTTAAATTAAGCTACACATATTCAAAAGGTATTTAATATAAATGTTCAAATGTAAATTGAAATTGTGAATGTGAATTTAAATCTTTTTCGATAATATCTTCAAGCATAAAACATACCTAATAAGCCGTAATGTTTCGATAAATTGAAAGCCAATCAGGACTACAATATGACATTCCTATTTTTTGGAAATGTTCTGTTGTTTAATTATTTAGAAATAAAAAAATACGTTTGAGGGCATATCGTTTTTGAGAGTTCCGCGGTTATTATTTAATCTAGAATTAAACATTTTAACGGGTTCTTACCGCGTTTTAACGTTTGAGGGCAGCACAATAGGCTCGGTAGGCTCTTGAATTAAAGTCAGTGGTGTACGCGTAGGTACAAACAAAGTCGTGGGCACCGCTAGTATGTACGTACATAAATTAAAAATGTCATGGCATGTCATCCGTGTTGATTTCGTTTCCGTTCTTACTAAATTTTGGGGGGAACCACGATGCAAAATGACAAAATAATGATAGGCTAGAGGTAAACAGTATAGAGGACGCTAGAAAGCTTTGGGAAGACCTTTGCCAAACAGTGGGATGAAATAGGCTAAGATATGCTAAAACATTACAATGTATAAAAATATTTGTCATAAAGAAAAACTAATTGAATCGTAAACGCTAAAGTAAAATAATTTCTAACACTTTCATTGCAATCTGTTTTTGATTTTAACGTTTCATTATTATAAGGAACGGAACTATTATTAACTAACTTTATATATTCATATCTCTTATTTCCCAATCTTAAAATTTTACGTTTTATTCTCTCAAATCGAAGAATTTTTTTGTCACTTTTTTCACTTTTATTCTTTCGTTCCTTAGGTCGTTTTGGCCCAAAAATTTCCAACTTTAAAGTCGCTCTTTCATAGTATTTAAACTTTACATACAAATTGATATTTGATACATCTCTCAAATATTGTTTATCTGTTAGATATGTTGGGTGCAATTTATGGTGGGGGACCCATGGTGTTGAATCTTTCGATGATGGGGGGTCAGTGACTCTTGGGTTGAAAGGATAATGTTTTATGATTTCTTTCGGGGTGTCTGGAAAAGTTTTTGGTGTCTCCATTTCTAATTTGTACCAGATATACGCTTCTTCTCGGCGAAAACTGTCAATCTGAAAATGTTTAAGTATTTTATTTTAGTAAGAAAAAGATGTTAAAATGTTAATGTTAAATGTTATAAATTGTACATGGCTTGAATGGCCAAATTCAAAACGTCCAATTAGGTGGCACTTTATACACTATTTGTGAATCTAACAGGGTTCGAAATTATCAAGATATTTTCTTTGATAATTATCGGATAATTATCAGATAATTATTCTAGCGGATTCTTAGTTTTGAGTAAAATTTCTAACTCAAAAGTTCTAAAATTGCTATTTTTGCTTTAATGCAATCGTATTCAGACCAACTAGAACCAAGTCTTTGGAATTTTCGTTTTGTATCACTATGAATAACAAATTATAGAGAAAAACAACAGAAAACAGCGAGAAAAACTATTTCGTGTTTGTAAGCTTGTTTTTTCGCATTCGTGATCGGTTTGACGGTTTGATCATCCCCTTAAAAAAGTGTCAGCATATTAAAAAGGACCCTATAGTTCGGTAGACAGTAATCATCATCATCATCATCAGCCTATAAACTTCCCACTGCACAGGCCTACCCTCGGGGAGGGTGTATGGGCTTTAGTCCACCACGCGTGCCCAATGCGGATTGGGTAGACAGTAAAATTTAACAAAAGTTGGTTAAATTAACAACAAATTTTTGTTTAAATTCTGTTAAGGTTTCAGTCCATACAAAAATTTTACGCACAATACGCGTAGACGGAATTAATTAAAGTAATATTTTATATATGAAAAAATAGTTTAGAAAATCTAGTTGCCGCGTCCCAAATAACATTTGCAATTTATAATATAATTACGAGGATATAAAATTTTGTATAAAAAATTTCAACGCTTTTTATTTTCGTAATTATTATATAAATTGCAAATGTTATTTGTGACGCGGCATCTAGATTTTTTAAACTATTTTTCCATATATACAAAGTTACTTATATTATTACCGTCTACGCGTATTGTGCGTCAAAGTTTTGTATAAAATTGACCCCTCTGCAACCGCCTTAATCATTTTTTCAGTGCAACTTCTAGGTATTCAGTATTGCTGGCTTCCCTTTGGGGGAATAGTCGTGAGTGTATGCTTGAGCTATTTCTCTATTTATACTTACTCTTAAGGTGACACAGTTGTATTCAAAGAAGTACAAATCGTACAATGCAATCTGAAACAGGTCAATCATGAATACCGCAGCTAATGAAGGAGATAACCATAGAAAAGATAGGTGGATTATGTTTGAGCACTGAAATGATCGCTGACAGCTTCGATCAAAATTCAAACCTGTAGGCCTCGCATGCCACCCCCGAGAAAACGATAAAAATCGAGATGTGCCTGCATATTTATTATTTTACGTATAATATAAAAAAATCATTTATAATCGTTTATCAATATGCCAGAAAGAGCGCGCATGGCGTTTTTCTCGTTTAAACGCTTTATCGTGGGTGGCATGCTAGCCCTGCTGACAGAGATGAATTGAAGATGATGACATAAAAAAATGCTAGTTATGTCTACAAAATAAAAAGTTAGTCCCAGATTTTTTTCCGTGTATCACTTAGCCCATCATTCATGCTTATTTTATTATATCGAATCATCATCAAGATCATCATCTCAGACAAAAGAAGTCACTGCTGGACATAGGCCTCCCCCAAGGATTGCCACAACGGCCAGTCCTGCGCTGCTCTCATCCAACAGGTTCCTTCCGCCTTCAACAGGTCGTCGGTCCACCTTATGGGGGGCATACCGACGCTGCGCTTTCTAGTACGCGGTCGCCACTGGAGAACTCTTTGGTCTCATCGGCCACTTGATTTTTTTTAATTTCTTTTATTGTATTTTTTATTGTTATTGTTATTTATTATTGTAAAATGTAATATGGATCAACTAATCCGAAATAATTAATTGTTTATTTTAGCAATTCTTCTGGTACGTGGTCGCCACTCGAGAACTCTTCGGGCTAATCGACCATCGTTCTACGAGCAATGTACCCTGTCCATTGCCACTTTAGTTTAGCAATTCTTCGATCTATATCGGTTGGTTCTTCAGTGTATCTCTTTATTTCTGATTGGATCGAATACCACGTAGGTAGTATTTCTGAAGTGCTCCTACTCAATTACTTCTAGATATTCAGTTTTGTTTAGGATGTCGGGCAAGGCATTGGAATTTTGGTTCCAAGAGAAAATCGGTTAGTACTTAGTTATAAAGGGTGTATCTTTCAAGGTGTGCAATATTTGTTGAGATTTATTATTCAAAATAATGATTCGAAATTAATTTGAAGTAATTAACCGAAATACTGGCAGGTGGCGCTACCTGGACTATTAAATATCGAATGTCAATCGAAAATCCGCCTTCAAAAAACTAAAAAGTTAAAACCGACCGACTTCTATAAAACAAATTAATGTTCTTATGATACGAACGAAGAAGTCATCGGATGCAATATTATTTCTTAATTTTTTAGTTTTTTTGAAGGCGGTTTTAATTTTTTTTTTAAATTTTGTTTATTCCACAATTTTCAGTGGTAAATTCATTACTTCAATTTAATAGTAGTGCTTTAAATTAACAAACGCACTAGCCGACACTACGATTTTCAAAGGTTCCCCTCGATTTCTCTGGGATACCATCATCAGATCCTGGTTTCCTTATCATGGTACCACCCTTGGAATATCTTCTTTCCAACAAAAAAAGAATCATCAAAAACGAATTTATCCGCGAACACACATAAAATAAAAAAATAAAATATTTATTTATATACGGTCGAATTGAGAAATCTCCTCGTTTTTTGAAGTCGGTTAAAAATGAAAGTAGTAGAGGGAATTATGATTGATAGTGCCAATTTTTTATCGATTCGTAACTCGTTAACACCTCCGTAAACATTGCACACCTTCGAAGTTACACCCTGTATTTTTATCGTGTTCCATACTTTAAAACATTTACCCACTTGAAACTCTACAATGCCCATGTAACGTCTTGTTTTAGTTTTAATTTCCATATGCTCTTTATATACTAAACTTTTATCCAACTTCAAACAGTCATCAGGATACATTTCATACTTATCGTGAACTGAAAAATAAAAGAAATTAAAAAAATACGATTGAGGGCAAATATCACGTAATTTTTTTTCTGCAAGATCTGTTTAAACATGTTATTAAAAGTCTTAAATACTAGTCTTCACTAGTCTCAAATAAAAAATAATGTTCTTATTAATAAATCCAACGCAATCAAGCACAGATTAACATATTTACCAAGTATTTACACTAAAATCTCACGTGAGATTATGGGGGAGCCAGATCTCGCAACATCTCACCGAAGGAGGGGTTGAAAAATCGACAAATTTGCCTCACGTTGTTAATTGACGGTGGACGCTCTCTAATTATCATCTTACAATTTTACAAATATATTGATGACAAGATTTACACAGACGGATTTTGACAGTACGGCTAAGAGCAATTGGAATTTGAAGTACCTACGTTGCCATAGTGGAATAAAAACTAATAGTGGTAAAGCACAGCGGTCGCGACAAGTCAATCGAGCGCGGTGTGAGGGGACCGGGGGGACCGAGTCCCTGCTCCCTGCCTGCGCGCGTACCCTCTAAGCGAATTCAATAAGGGGTTATTATGTTCAGACGGATATTTTCTATGAGAAACGCGATTACCCAGCCCTCCAAAAAGGGTGTGCGTGCGCAGTATTTTCGATTAAACACAATTAACAAAAGTTCTTATTATAGATATTTTTTATTTCACTAGATAAATAATGGTGAATATGTGAGTATAAATACCAAAAATCCGAAACTATTTTAAGTTCTTCTAAAATGAGAAAAATGTTTAAAAATACAAGAAAATACGTCATCTTTGTGACGATTTTCTATCGAGTGAAGTAATTCCAATCGTGTATTCAATTGATGATTTCACTAGATAAACTATCCAAGAATACTGAGGTATGACTTTGGTTTCGATGAATTGTATAAATCTAGACAAAAAAAAGGAAAAATAGGACATGCCTCCAAGGTGTTTCGTCCTACCATGGGGCCCCCGAAGAACACCGCGCGAGCATAGACCTGCCGCGACCGCCGAGCTGTTTATAACATTTTATAATATGATATTGCTGCATGAGCTTGCTTGTAGCAGCACTATTAATTAAAAATAGAATATAAGAAATACATACCAAATTTTACTATCTAGAAAAAAGTAGACCTAAATAAGTAGAACAAAAAAATATAGTTAAAAAGTTTTTTTTATGCGAACCCGATTATGAACACACAGTCCACCCTTAGACCATTAAATACCCGATAAGCTGACTAGGGTTGGAATTCTTTAATAAAATTACCAAATCAACAAAATCAAATCAAATGCTTATAATGACTGGTGTGCAATAAGTAACCAGGCATAATAGAATTTTGAAAAAAATAAAATTTATTTAAAAAAAATATTTTTTTACCAATAGCCACACAATTTGTTATTTTCGGAAAAGTGGAAGTATCTCAACTAACAATTTGGTCGCATAGGTGTCGTATAGTCGAACATTAGACGCAAAACACCAGTATATGACGAAATTACCGTAATTTAACTTTTATAAGTCAAAATAGTCATAAGTCATTTTATAAGACCAAATTGTTTACTGGGATGTAATTATGCCCAGTTTGGATTTTTCAATTAAAGAGATGTGCTTTCTTGATTTCTGCCACTCCACCAGACATGGTCGAGCTCATCAAATTAGGACCTTACGTAACAAAATAGGTATAAGGTATATTATACTCACATGCTATACTGATCTCATCTCTGCCAAGCCTGTCAATAGTAACCAAGTCATTCTCAGAATACGGATCACTATACATATGGGTAGCCTGTGACCTTAAGATTCCACTCTTATAAACCAATTCATGAGCAGGTATTTCATCAAATTCACCTATTTCCAAGGGTTTCTTGAATCCCTCATCGAAAGCTGTCTTTCTTCTATACATTTCGTAGTCCATTGACGTTGAGGAGTGGATCCAGTGGTAGTAGTGGGTGAGGTCGATGAAGCGTGCTGGTGCAGCGCATCCTGGGCCGCGGATGCCGAAACCAATCTGGAAACAGATTTCTTGGTATTTCACAGAGAAAAATGATTCAATTAGGAGAAATACGAAACGAAGTAGGCTATAGACACCGGCAACCATGTACGAGTCGAGTACGCACGGCGACACATCAAGATATACAAAACCAACATAAGCTGGCCGCGCGACGCTATACGTTACATGACCTATGCGTGGCCAGCTTATGTTGGTTTTGTATAGCTTGATGTGTCGCCGTGTGTACATACGTTTGAAAGCTCTACAAGCCGTGTGAACATTTTAAGCGCTAATGTGCGCAGTATACAAACGAAGTTCCGTCCGAGTTTCGATCATTTACAATCTAGATACCAATATCTATGCTTTATATTTGTTCGATTTTCGTTAAAATATATAGTTTCAATGGATTTGTATCTCTGCAACTATATATGGTGGTAGTAGTCGTTACATAAAAACCACGTCAGAGGCAGTAAGGCGGTCTGAAAAAACTCTGACACCAGGGCTTCTGATAAGAAAGTGGCCCACACGATAAGAAAGAATGGATTTGTATGGAAATCTTTGAGCCACGATATCATTGAGCAAACATTTAATATAAAGCACAGATACTGGTTTTGAGAGTAAAAAATTTCATTACCTAACTTTAATTGATTAAAATTTCCAAAATGTCATCAACTTCGTTTGTATGGAGCGCTCCAAGGTTATATTCCCGTAAAAGTAAAAATATTAAAATTACCAGTTTCCAGGCGCCAGTGTTATTGGAGACCAGAACCATGCCATTCTCCCATACACAGTGTTCTTTCTTTTGCCTGGAGAAGCTGCAGTGATAGTGGTTGGGAGCGTGTTTCTCCTCTATCAACTGTCGATGAAATAAAATATTGATTCAGAAAGAAGTGTGGCGGATGCGCGTACTATTTCGTTCTCTAGCTTAGAGGGACCGCACTTGTGCGAAAGATACAAAAAGGCGCTTGCGCCTTGTTGTGCCAAGGAATGGAATGCCCTGCTTGCGTGAGTATTTCCGAGCGCTTACAACCCGAAGTCCTTTAAAGTACGAGTGAATAGGCTTCTTCTGGGTGACCTCGCTACATCTTCGACCCCATCTTCGTCCTGAGGACTGGATTGAGGTCAAGAGCAAACCCATACGCAATAAAAAAAAACATCAATGAAACTTAGCGATTCGTATAGAGTAAAATAATTTTAACAAAGAAGTTAACTTATTGTAAACTGTACTAGTTTGAGAAAAAGTGTTATCATGATACCTTTTGAATCAAGTGTGTGAATCTCATAATCTCTCTCATTAGATAGTCTTACTTTTCTATATTTTATTTTATTTATTTATTTGGCACAGTAACAAAGTACAAACTAATACTCGATCTTAAAAATATATCAAAATAAACTACATCAAATTTGCACCTCAATTATAACTGCGCACAGCGTTCTAATTATATTGTTACGAATTTACTACACATGACAAATTAAATTTTTTAACGTAAGAGCTAGGTAGGTTGGTATATGAATATGTACATGAAAAATTGAATTTGACGAGAAAATGAAAGAAACTTGTTACACACTAATAACGAAAGTAAAAACTTAGTACACTAAATAAAGTAGTACAGAAAATAATTCTTGACGCATCAGCAGCTTAACAGAGCTTGCGTACTGTCCTGGGCTTTGATGGAAAATATCAAGGCTCTTACAATGTTCATTAGTTCATATATACGTTCATGGTTTCTACTTTAAACGAATATTCACGATAACCGTATTATTGCAGGAAAAGAAATGAGTAATACTATCAGTTCAACGAAACCAAAGATAAAAAAAAACCCTGTTACAGTTGCGTTTTGCCAAGTACCTACTGCTTTTTGACTGACATGCCCAAATTACGAGTAATGTTCACTTTTGAATCCACACTTTAAAGATTGCAAGTTTTTTGCATAAAATTCCTTAATTTTTCCTGTTTAAAATAATTATGACCACCGACCAGGAGGGCAATTGCGGTAAATAAATCTTTACTTGAATGTGATTGGACCGATTGTAAAGCTTAATTTTTGATACATTTAGTATCGCGGTAATCGTGGTAGGTACAGCAGTTAGAGCCGTTTTGAAGATGATGAAGAAGATGTATGAGGAGCTACTGGGAATGTTCCTCCATTGAAAAGGGAAGATCTTCCACCAGGCTATGTGTGAAGCCTGGGGACCGGCCGTAGTATAAACAGTTCTTAGTTGGACCTTGTATATGTATCGAATCTCTGTGATTATTTCTCTTGCGCGATGTATGTCTTGCATTCGATTGTAAACCTTATTTGTAATAGGTTACGAGTTACGTATTCACGGTGAACGTTGTCTATGTATAGAGCATATTTCCGAGAGCGACGGTATCGCCATCTGTTGGCATCTTTGCTATAACTATTTATGTATATGTATTTATATATATGTATTTCGTGCACAGAAATCATGTATACGAGCTATGTGTAATTTAAAAAGGATAGATAGCTGTAGACCATATTTTGAAGAGCTTAATATTTTGACATTTCCCTCGCTCTACATATACGAGCTGGTAATTTATGTAAGACAGCACATAAACGAATATAAAAGAGTCAATAGAGCACGACTACAGGATAGGCTTTGTACTAGAACCTGGCTTGCTAAAACAGCACTGTACATGAAGGGTGTCCTCTACATGGCTCCAACTGTATATAATCATGTACCTAAATGTATAAGAGACATTGCATGCAATTTGACATTTAGAAAGACATTATGTAAATTTTTAATAGAAAATATATTCTACTCAGTTGACGAATTCTTGACATGGAAACCTAAATAATCATAGTTTTATTATATTGTATATCCATAATAATGATTGTAAATTTGTACGCCTAATAGGCTGATCACAGAGGTCTTCCTTAATTTATGTACCAACTTTTTGTAACCTGTGTTTCACAAATAAATGATTTTGTATTTGTATTTGTATTTAACTTGTGGGTGCTGGCATCTGTAGCAAATCCCCACAGATGGTTCACAGTACGACTTCTAGTATTCGTAAAAATTACTGGGTCCAAATTAGCCATTGTTCTTTTTCATTAGAAGCCTAAAATATGCGGTACGGATTCGAATAGGTATGGATCAAAAAAATAATGTTCTTACCCCTGATCTGCTGTAAAACTCCTCACAATCTGTTCGACTTAAGAATTCCATCGTATAAACTGTTTTCTCTAAAAGTTTATTCTCTGAAATTATAAGAATTTTGCGTTTTAGTCTAAGATTTTTTTGTAGATGCAATTGCAATTGCAAATGCAAAATTTTGAAAATTGCAATAAAAAGCAAGGTTATTGCCCGGCTTTCACAAAGTCACGCTCCGACTAGTGCGCAGTAATGTTGGCGTATGACGCCTCTAGTTGTAAAAAGTCATTGGTTTTCGTTATTTTAACATTTATACCACTTCAGTAATTGCCATTCCAGATTTATACAAATTCAATTCAATAAATAAATAAAATAAAAATACAATCATATTTATTTTGGATTACTTGATCCATATTACATTTTACATTTCATAATTCACCTAGTTATCTAGTACGCACGGCGACACATCAAGCTATACAAATCCAATATAAGCTGGCCGCGCGACGTTAACGTTACTCGACCTACGCGCGGCCAGCTTATGTTGGTTTTGTATAGCTTGATGTGTCGCCGTGTGTACATATTATGAACTCGTTAATTTGAATTTTCAGAATATCTCTGACTAACCCCTCGGGGAATATAGTCGTGAGCATATGCTTTATTTGGGAAATATATAAGGTGTAACAAAACACCCTAGTAATATTTTAAAGGGGTGGTTTTGACCATCAAACTGAACAACTTTCATGAACTGAAAATGTATCCCAAATAAACACGTTTACTTATGATATTTGATGTCTTAGAAAAGTACATACCGTCAGTATATCCAATAGCAAAAAGATTACTAGAGGCGTTGAAATTCTTTAATAGCCAACAAATTGGTGATACTGGAACTGAAAACAATGACGTTAAAGATAATTACAGATAAACAAGACAGACAGATGGACAACATCGGCGTAAACGGTTGGCTGATGTGACGTTGTGTGTTGGAGGTGTCTCTTCAGCCAACGGATTAGCGTTGGTCACTAAATTCAGCCCGACATTCATACATTACACTCCCTCACCACACTACACATCACAGTCAAACCATAATCAACTTGTGTATATGAAAATTAATTTACTCTCAATCAGTTGTTTTTAAAACATAGTGTTTTTAGTTATGCAAAGACGTTAGTTTAAAAGCCATGCAAGGTTTTTTCCTTCATTTGAGAAACAATTTATTAATTTTATTTATTAGTAGTCTGGTTACACTGCTGTCTGGCATAAATGCTATGTTTCTTGTTTTCTTGTTGACTGGCTTTCGGAGGATTCCCTATTTTCATCATCAGTGACTAAACTATAGTTCGGCCGTTCAGAGAATGCGTTCCTGACACCTATCAGTTAGTCAAGTTTACCAAGTTATTTGACACTCAGTTTGGCACAAAATTATAAAATTCATTGATTATTGATATAATAATGTTGTTTTAATGCTCATCAATTGTTAAAACCGTAAACAACCAGCAAAAATATTTTTATCGTAACTGCAACGCCATTACAAAGTTACGTCGTCAGTTCAATCGCGACGTGTCAGGAACGCATTCTCTGAACGGCCGAACTATAGTAAACAAATTAATAAATTTCTAAACTTAATTATAATTTAGGGAACTCAAGGTCTGTAAGTGTATCTTTAAAAAAATGAAATGTTTTTTTAAGTGACTGTTTGTTTCTACAATAAATAAATAAAAAAAAAATAACTCATTATACTTTGTTTCTTCTAACCCCTTACTGCATCATGGATCAATCAGATTATTATTACAAACTTTTGTTACTTAAATAACATGGGTACAGAGTTATGCAACTGTTCGCCCTAACAATCTGTATACAGGGTCCTTCTTAATATGCTGATACATTTTTGAGGGGATGATCAGACCGCCAAACTGAACAACTTTTTCTATGGGACCAACATTGAACTCGCGAAAAAAAACAGCTCTTCCATACTAAACTGCAAACCTACTCGAGTTAAATGTATGGGACAGAAAATTTTTTTTCTCGATTTCTATGTTGGTCCCGTAGAGAAAGTTGTTCAGTTTCATGGTCTGATCATCCCCTTAAAAAAGTGTCAGCATATTAAGAAGGACCCTGTAGGGTACGGCGGCGGAATGGGCGGCTTCGCAAAAGCATGTGAGGTACGCGATACTGGAGTCCCAGTACACTTTTGTGCCGGTGGCAGTAGAGACATCTGGAACGTGGGGGGTGGAAGCTATGGCGTTTGTAAGAGATCTGGGCAGGAGGCTGGTGGAGACATCTGGAACGTGGGGGGTGGAAGCTATGGCGTTTGTAAGAGATCTGGGCAGGAGGCTGGTGGAAAGTGGCAACGATGTCCGCTCAGGGTCGTATCTGGTGCAGAGGATTTCGTTAGCTATCCAGCGCGGAAACGCAGCTAGTGTGATGGGATCCTTTGTGCCGGGTACGATTTATGACGATGCCATTTAGTGTAGGTTTATTTATTATTTTGCTGACGAAGCCTGTTGTGCATTTTTGACTGTACGTTTGTGTGGACGAGGCTTGTTGCCAATTTTATAATTAAAGACTAAGATTAGGTTAACCCGCGACTTTGTCCGCACAAATTATATACCAGATTTTAAGTCAGATAATAAGCTATCAAACAAAAAAAGTTTCATCAAAATCGGTGTAGCAGTTTTTGCGTGATGCTCGTTCAAACAAACAAACACACAAACAAACAGACAGACAAAAAATCCAAAAATTGGTGATATGGAATCAGGGATATCTAAAAACCATATCTTAACTTTTCTTTTGGTAATATCTTCAATGTACAGATAAACTTCCTGTTACAGTTTTATAATAGTTTAGATTAGATTCTTATGTAATCGTTTATTAATTATTCTAATTAAATATTGTAGGTGATTATGTTGAACATTAAATAAAGCCGAGATGTTGTAGGGTACTTACATTCTTCATTCTCATCAACTTGAAACTCCACTATAGCTATGGTGTTGTAGGTCGAGTACTCATACTCCGGGTGGGTCATGTAATCCTTCACAAGACACGTCCACGTCTCATCGTCGTTCAGTATAAACATCGCTTTACTGTCAGACCTGATTCAAATATCAAGATTCATATTACTCGCGAAAAAAAAATTGGATTGGCTGAATTTATTATTATTTAGTTAGCATTAGCAGGGCTGGCGATTTCATAAACATTGTAAAATAGTAATTTACAAAAAAATCTGCTGTTTTATAGAAAATGTAAATGGTGATTCGGCCCAAATGTATGGAACAGCTGATTTTTTCTATCGTTTTCAATGTCATAATGATAATATTTTTCCAAAAATATGGTCGATCCTACTTTACACTCTGTATACGATTTTTGCAGCGGCCCACAGCGTAGTTACGCATACTTTTGTGGTGATTCTTGGTAGAAGCCTATGTCCAACAGTAGATAGATGTCCGGCATAGATGCCCATCTATAGGCTGATATAATGTTGATGAAGCTATACGTTTTGCTAATTCAACAGATTTTTCATCGCGATTTGCATTTGGCCACATTTAGAAAGTTGTTCAGTCTGAAGCACCCCCAGTATCTACTAGGGTGTTTTGTTACACCATGTCATAGTGTAATAAAAACTAATAGTGGTTAAAGCTCAGCGGTCGCAGCAGGTCAATCGAGCGCGGTGTGCGGGGGACGGGACGGGAGGAGCACGTCCCAAGAGTCCCGACCACTCTGCCTGCGCGCGAACCCTCATAGCGAATTCAGTTAGGTTACGCCCGCCCGTCCCCCGCCGTCTCCCACACAAAGCGCGGGCATAGACCCGCCGCGCCCCTTCACCACTCTAATTACTACAATACTTTATTTTTTTACACTATGACTCTGTACACCAGACTCAATATTATTATATAAACAACTAGCTGGTGCCCGCGACTTCGTCTGCGCTTCGTCTGGACAATTCACACAATATCTTTATAAATTGTAGCCTATGTGTTATTCTGATGTATAAGCTATATTATTGTAAAGTTTCATTAAAATCCATTCAGTAGTTTTTACGTGAAAGAGTAACAAACATCCATCCATACTTACAAACTTTCGCGTTATTATAATATTAGTATGAAGGATTTATCATGACACACACGTACCACCACAAGACTTAAAGTCAAGTTTGTCCGCTCCACCATGGCCTCCCTCTGCGACCGTATTTAATCCCCGCTGGCCCCTGCGCCGGATATGTATCTCTCTGTGACAGTACTGTCATCTGCATATCCAACAATACCTGACACAAGGAGTCCCACTTTACCTCCCATGCAGAAACCTGATGGGTCGCTGGCTCACTCCGCAGCCGAGAAAGCTAATTTATTTGCTTCTGTTTGCCTTTCTGAATCTTTTATAATGCGCACAGCCAAGGAGTGGAACGCCCTGCCTGCGTCAGTATTTCCGAGCGCTTACAACCCGAATTCCTTTAAAGTACGAGTGAATAGACTTCTTCTGGGTGAGCTCGCTACATCTTCGACCCCATCTGTCCTGAGGACTAGATTGAGGTTAAGAACAAACCCATACGTAATAAAAAAAAACCAGTGCCTGAGAGATAAACTTACTTGAGAATAGCTCGAGGTATGCGTACGATGTCGTCTGCATTAGCAAGAGCGTAGTGCTCTTTAACTAACACTAATCCTGTTAGAGCAATTTTAATCTCAGAGCCATGGTCTGAAACAAAAGATGATTTTTAAATATATAGTCCTTAATATGCTGGCGGTTTTTAAAAGGGGAGTGGATTCTATGGTACCAACATCGAAATTCACGTCACGATCTTCCCCCATCCGTTCAATGTGGCCGGGCCAGCGTAGTCGAGCAGATTTCTTTTTTTTAATTTATTTTTATTTCAGAACTATAATACAGTTTTGTTACATTATTTGTCTGCCAAACTGCAGAGCAGTTTGCTGGCAGTCAAATACAGTTCTCACCACTTGGGTACCATATAATATATATTTACTTATATGTATATTTTAATTTAATTTAACACCGAAACATGTTGCCTTAAAGACACTGAAATTCACACTAAATATTACTGGTATGATTCTTTACAAGTTTTCATCGAAAAATACAAGCATTATCTCTTTAAGTTTTTTCTTATATGGTGATTAACTTACATCTTCATTTAAAGTTTGTGGGAGATTGTTTATAATTTTTGGTACGAGGTAGGTTCTAGTCCTTTGCCCATAATAATTAGTAAATCTAGTATTTTATCTCTCTTAGTACGTTGGTAGTAGAAACTAGGTCTTCTATTTCGAGAGCGTATCCGGGGCGACCCTCTGGGCTTCGCTCGGTGGGAAGGCCCAGATTACCAAGGATCTCGAGGAGCTGGAGATGCCCAACTGGTCTGGTCGGATGGCGCAGAAAGGAGATGATTGGCGTGCTTTGTTTTCGGAGGCCAAGATCTACTTCAGGTCCCTGAGCCAGCATAGTAAGTAAGTTACATCGAAAATTACAAAGTTGTTCAGTTTGATGGTCTGATAGTGATAAAACGTTTCTTTCTCAGTACTGTATTTTTGCTACCAGTTCCAAGTCCTGGTTCCTAGCCAACTCTTAATAGAATACTGTTGGGTAAAGGGGCCGTAGCTAGGGGGGAGCATTGTGGGGCTATGCCCTACTTTAAAATTCCATTGCCCGACCTTAAAAATTACCAAACAACTACAAGAGTCTGTACCATCATGGGCAAGTGGCGCACAATCCCTTCAGCTGAAATTGTTCTTGCCGCAATCACGTCAATCAATCAATCAATATTGTGCTGTGTGTGTTAGACTTTACATGGTGTTTTCAGCATACCTACATAGGCTACGGAATAAATACTACCACCATTTTGTGATTAGGTAAGTGAAAATTCGAGCTCGATTCGCTCGCTCGTTTTTTTCTTTTGTCAATTGGGGTTCCCTGTCCAATGGAAGGACGATTTCACATAATTATATTGCCCATCCAAAAAACTTGCCTTTTGTTTCCGCCTTACCTTAAACTTCCTACGCCCATATCTTAAGGGCCTATGTCGAAAAATAATTGAAGCGAAATGGGCGTGTGTTCTGCTCTTATCAAAATTTGTTAAATATTTATTTATTTATCTTTATTGGTTATCAAACAGTAAATTACTTAATCTCTAATACAGCAACATTTAAATTTATATCAATCTCTTTTTTTTAAATCAAGTCTCGGGTTTCTGTTATTCACTGTTTAGCAGTTCCAAGCGTTTATAAATAAAAACGGAGGCTACTTTTGCATGTTTTTCTATCGAGAAAATGTGTCTTAAGGTGGTTTCAGTCCATACAAACGATTGACGCACAATACGCGAAGACGGAAAAAATAAAAGTAATATTTTATATATGGAAAAATAGTTTAGAAAATCTAGTTGCCGCGTCACAAATAACATTTGCAATTTATAATATAATTACGAAGATATAAAGCTTATAAATATTGTATGAAAAATTTCAAAGCTTTATATCTTCGTCATTATTTTACAAATTGCAAATGTTATTCGTGACGCGGCATCTAGATTTTCTAAACTATTTTTCCATATATACAAAGTTACTTATATTAATACCATCTACGCGTATTGTGCGTCAGTTTTGTATAAAATTGACCCCTCTGCAACCGCCTTAATCGTGTTTTGGCTCTTGTCAAAACTTCAATTATATGTTCAATTTACACATATCCGCTAATCATACTCCTACTGTTAGTACTTCATGATATATGACGCTTTGAAGAACCCTATTTTTTTCACAAAGCCTCTTAACACGTTCCGGGACAGTGACCGGCTATAGCAGTGATAACAATAAAAGTTCTATTGTGTCTCATTCACCGCCCCGGAACGTGTTAAATTTAGTTCTAGCAACGGCCCTAAAGTGCGATTTTTGACCATCACACGTTTAAATCAGCAGTAGAAAATGTCAAAATAACTATAGAGATTATGCATCTTTCTACTGATGATTTGAACGTGTGATGTTCAAAAATCGCACTCCTGGTCTCCTGGTTGAGTGTAGGTATGAAGGTATGTATACGCCATCACAGCCTGCGCTGAAATTAATTTGAGCAAGCGCTACGTCAACCAACATATCACAATTAACTCCGATAGCCAAGCAGCCTTGCTAGCCATAGATTCTCCGATCATAAAGTCTAAGCTAGTACAGAACTGCGTATCACAACTGAACGCTCTAGGCAATAACAATCAGCTTGTGCTACAATGGGTGCCAGGACACTCAGACATAGAAGGGAACGAAAGGGCGGATGAGTTGGCCAGAAGGGGCACAGAAAACCACTTCATAGGCCCCGAACCCTTTCTGGGAATACCTGGCAGTCTAACGCGAGATTCTTTGAATAGGGTCAGCTTTGGAGAGGCAATAAAGCTTTGGTGCACTCCAAAGCACTTATTACACTAGCACTCCTTGCCCTCAGCAAGGATCAAATTTGTACAATAGCAAGGTCACTCACAGGCCACTGCAAATTAAATAAACACATGCACACACTGAATTTAAGTGATACCACCGGCTGCAGATTCTGCAAGGAGGAGATGGAAACTCCTATACACCTCCTATGTGACTGTGGCCCCCTGATGTACAAACGTAGTACTCATGTAGGTAGGCAGGTTCTGACACCAGATGAGATACAAACTATCCCTATCAAAAATCTACTGCGTTTTCTGGCCGCAGTGGGGATTGGTAGAGAACTTTAAAAAGGGCGTTCACAAAGGACCAGCGATGGTCTACGTGGCACAGGCTTGATAAGCCTGTCAAGGCCCAGAATACCCCCAAATAATAATAATAAGGTATATAGGTACTAACGTAAATGCACTCGTAAGAGTCCCAACCATGGGAACGTTGCCACTTGTCCGATATTTCCTTCTCGTACCCTAGAGTTCTGGGTTTTATCGCATTGCTGTGATGTAGGTTTACCTGATAAACAAAATATTTTGATTTAAGATTCACATTATTGAAATTGTTTCCCTGTTTAACGCGTTAAAAAATACGCGGTAAAAGATATTTTTTAATCCAGAACTCAATGAAAGGTTTTTTGTTTTAGATCTATCGTAAAACAGGCTATCACCTAAGTTTATTAGTAACTAGAGTTAACCCGCGACTTTGTCCGCACAAATTATATACCACATTTTAAGTCAGATCATTAGCTATCAAACAAAAAAGTTTCATTAAAATCGGTTCAGTAGTTTTTGCGTGATACTCGTTCAAACAAACAAACAAACACACAAACAAACAGACAGACAAAAAATCCAAAAATTGGTGATATGGAATCAGGGACACCTAAAAACCATATTGTAACTTTTTTTTGTTAATATCTTCAATGTACAGACAAACTTTCTGCTACAGTTTTATAATAGTTTAGATTATATTAGGCAATACATACATACGCCTGGCAGAAGTGAAACTTGTGCATCTGTCAAATTTAAATTTCGAACTTCCGCCACACGAAACGGTCGCGGATCCAAATATCATACCCGGGTGTTTCTCCTCGGCGTTTGAACGCCGTCATTATCCTCACCAAATATTTTCGCCATGTTTATAAGAAAAGGTACATTTTTTTAGCGCTGTTACAAGAGGCCAGCGGGCTTTATAACTGCGTTATAAAATTGTATACCTTTTCTTATAAACAAAGCGAACATATTTGGTGAGGATAATGACGGCGTTCATACGCCGAGGAGAAACACCCAGCCCTCCTATAAAAAGTTTCACTTCAAAAACCGGACAAGTATGACGTACCGACCTACCTACCTACTGATTTTAGTCACATTTGATTACAAATTAAATTGTTCATACAAAGAGCATTTTGACATCGTTAAAGAGTTACTTATGTCGATGTGACATGGTTGGCAAAAAGATCTATTACTAAAATTAAGAATTCGAACTTACCATTAAAAATAATTATCAGATTCAAAACGACAAGTATTCGAGTCAACATTTTTAATCGCATTGATAAAAAAATAAACAATTAGGAACCTAACGAAAACACTAAAACGCCTCAAATTGAGCGTGTAAATGAACACTAATTAGTATTTCCTTTAAAAACGTGCTGACTTACCTATTAGGTATTTTAAACAACTGAACGGATAGTCGAAGAAAACAGTCATTGTGTTGTTTGGAAGTGAAAATAAACAAGCATACCTATAGTTTTGCATAAGTGTGTATACAAAACACATGTTAATAATTAGTATTAAAACCGCCTTAAAATAAACTAAAAAGTTAAAAAATAATATTGCAGCAAATTTTTTGTTAAAATTTTGTTTATTTCACAATTTTCAGTGGTGAATGCATTAGTTCAATTTAATAGTAGTGCTTTAAATTAACAAACGCACTAGCCGGTACTACGATTTTCAAAGGTTCCCCTCGATTTCTCTGGGATGCCATAATCAGATCCTGGTTTTCTTATCATGGTACCATCCTTGGAATATCTTCTTTCAGTTTTTTTTTTCGCGAATTCGATATAGGTCCCTTTGGTCCCTCAGTTTTATGGTCTGATCATCCCCTTAAAATAGTTTCACCTCATTTTGTTAGACCTTATATACGGTCGAATTGAGAAACCTCCTCCTTTTTTGAAGTCGGTTAAAAATGAGAAATAATGAAATATATTTAAAGTCGGAAGTCAATTAGATTTATTTAATCCAAACACATAATACAGGGTCTAAGTGACAGCCTAGGAAATACCGAAACGGTGAACTCAGACCATCAAACTGAACAACTTTCACTATGGAGCCTGCCTCAGGAGACATGAACAAAAAATCTGCTTTCCCATACACAACTGTAACCTACCCGACTTAAATGTATGGGATAGCTGATTTTTTTCGCGTCTCCAGATAGTGAAAGGTAGTATTGGAGTATTTGCTAGGCTGTCACTTACGCCGTGTATACACTATCTAATAATTCTTAATTTCAAATTTGGTATATGGTATATTCAGATAATGAAACTAAACAACTTTGACTAAAGGAACATGGGTCGAAAAACGAGATTTTTTTTGTCTCCTATACAAAAGAACCGATTGATTTACTAAGGAATTTAGTTTTTTAATTATTCACCCTTTGCTCTGTGTGGGGACTTGCTACCTTTGACTACTTATATAAGGTCTAACAAAATTAGATGAAACTATTTTAAGGGGATGATCAGACCATCAAACTGAACAACTTTCTCTATGGGACCAATATCGAAATCGGAAAAAAAAATCTGCTGTCCCATACATTTAGGTCGAGTAGGTTTGTATGGAACAGCTGATTTTTTTTTCGCAATTTCGATATTGGTCCCATAGAGAAAGTTGTTCAGTTTGATGGTCTGATCACCCCCTTAAAATAGTTTCACCTAATTTTGTTAGACCTTATATAGGGACTAGTTACGCGTGTAATTCTACTAACAAACATTTCTGCTACTTTTTGCGGGGGGCGAGGTAACATGGAATCCGCAACTTTGGATTTTATTCCCATAACTTTAGATTCTAATTTTGAACGTTAAAAATCGTGAAAAGTAGTCTCGCGTGAACCCCAAATGTTCTAAGTTCGAAAATATTGTTTCGCAATTATAGGCTGTCTCGTTTAGTGATAAGGTATAAAATTGAATGTAAATGCACATGATTAATTAATCTTATACCGTGGCAGAGGGGAAATGCTACCGCAAGACTAGTCCTTATTCTTGCTACAGATGTCAGCACCCACAAGTTATAGCAAAGATGCCAACAGATGGCGATAGCGTCGCTCACGGAAATATGCTCCGTGCGACGCGACTCTACTGGGTGTAACAAAACACCCTAGTAATCCATAAGTATAATAAAAAGAATTTGCCGTCCCATACATTTGAGTCGAGCCGGTACTGGAATTTTGTACGGGACAGCTGATTTTATATTTTTTCTCGGTGTTAGCTCCATAGTGAAAGTTTTTCAGTTTGATGATATGAAGCACCCCCTTTTAGTATTACTAAGGTGTTTTGATATATCCTGTATATTCGCTTTAACTTTATAATACGCTTATTGACTGAAATCAAACGTAATGACAACATTTCATTTTAAGAAAGGTACCATTTGGAGATTTTGTGATTCAAAGCTTATATCAAAATTATCAGATTTTTCTAACCATTATTTCTCGAGTTATTTGAAAAATACTAAAAAATTAAATAGAGGTTGAATGACATTTTATTCCTTTGCCTGCTTGGCTTATCTATTGTATTTGACCGCTTTTATTTTTAATTTTATTGCGGTCAAGGTATTATAGCCATAAATCATACGTTTTTCAGAAAATTCTAAAATAAAATAGAAATATCGATCGAAAATTAAATCGGAAAAATACGTATCTCTTATTTTTAACCTTTTTTTAACTTTGTCATTAAAATCAGGTGGTTAAAAATGAAATGTTGTCAATTGCGCAATAGTTTCACAAAATTACATTTCAGATCAATGTAGTTTTGCTTAAAGTCAAATAAGAGTAAATTACTAGGATATCAGTAGAAACAATGCGGCTTAGATAACAATAGCTGTTTCCAATAAATACCTTGGTGTCCTCCACTTGGGACTGGAGTGACAGAAATATTGAATAAATCCACCTTAGAACTAAAGGCAGGTTATATTGAAATCTATCTATAACGTCACGCCTCTTTCCCAGTGGGGTAGGCAGAGACCAGGGCGCGCCACTAACTACGATCCTTACATACTTCTTTTGCCTCATGCACATCCATACATCTCTTCATACATGCCCGTCGGTTTCGAGTACTCCGCACCTCCCCTTTTTGTAGGACGCAACTGATTTGATCAGCATACGTCCTACGAGGGCGCCCTCTTCCGACGCTTTCACTCACATTAGCAACATATATCTCTTTCGTACATCTGCTATCACTCATCCTCTCCACATGACCAAACCAACGAAGCATACCTTTGTCTATTCTTGTCACTACATCTTCTTTTAATTTACATCTATCTCTTATTACACAATTTCTCACTCTATCTTTCAGCGTCACACCACACATACTTCGCAAGGAACGCATTTCAACAGCATTAATTTTACTTGCATGCTTCTTCTGCCATACCCAGCACTCACTGCCATACATAAGTGTAGGCACCAACACACCATTGTGTATAGCAAGTCGCGCCTTTTTGGACACTAATTGGCTAGCCACAATGGCATGTAGAGCACCGTTTACTTTGTTTCCCGCTGTTACTCGCCTATGCACATCACCCTCACATTTCCCATCTCTAGTAAACATGCATCCTAAATATACAAATTCATTCACTTGTTGCACTTTTTCATTCTCAATCATTATACAACAATCAGTCACACGTTCATCCCTCTCCATTACCATTAATTTAGTTTTATTCACATTCACTTTCATTCCTTTTTTCTTCAATGCTGTATTCATGAGAGTTACCATGTCTTGTAACTCTCCCGCTGACGATGCAAGTATCACTTGATCATCAGCGTACAGGAGGCACTTGACTAGTAACTCTCCCATTCTTAAACCGTTTTCGCATTCTTTTAGATCAGTCAGACAGCTATCCATATACAGGTTAAAAAGCCAAGGGGACGCAACACAACCCTGTCTAACACCACTGGTGATGTTAAACCATTTTGAGTGCGCCCCGTTGACCCTGACACAGGCACTAGAACCCGCGTAAAGAGATTTTAGTGCCTGCACCAAGTGGTCGTCAACACCGTATATAGATAGCGTAGACCACAATTCTTCCCTCCACACTCGATCATACGCCTTTTCTAGGTCCACGAAGGCACAATATACCTTCGCGTGCTTTGCCAGGTATTTTTGGGCTATGCACCTTAGGGAAAAGATTTGGTCCATACATCCCATTCCCTTTCGAAATCCTGCCTGCACATCCCACATTTTTTCTTCACTAACATTTATCACTCTTTCAATCAATACCTTAGCATACAATTTGCCAACAACACTCAAAAGACTAATGCCGCGGTGGTTTTTGCACTCTTGCTTTGAGCCCTTTCCCTTATAAAGAGGAACGATAACGGCCTTGTACCAGTCTCCAGGAACGTGACCGCTTCGCCAGCATTTATTAAAGATTTGGCAAAGCAAACTTGCCACCACCATGCCACCACTCTTCAGCATTTCGACGGACACTCCATCATACCCCGCACTCTTTCCTAATTTCATTCTTTTCATCGCTTTCATAATCTCATCCAAAGTTATCTCGCTGCTATCATTCTCATCTATCACCAAATTCTCCGACTCCATCCATCTACTAGATGACTGGGGTGAGTTACTATCATCAGTATAAACACTTTCAAAATATTCCTTCCAACGTTCTAGCACCTCATTTTCCTTACTTAGCAAATTTCCTTCCTCTGATTTAACCACAGTCACTTTAGAATTATCCAATACTCCATGAGCCAACCGAACCTCCTTCCAAAACAACTTTTGGTTGGCTCTGAAGTTTTTAGAAAATTTTCTGTCATACTTATCTTTCATTTCGTTTTTCTTCCTTTCTACAATTTCTTTCACTCTTCTTTTTGCATCGATGTACATTCGTTTCTTATTTTCAATTGGTCCATTTACACTCATTGCTCCAGTCATCCTACTATTGGCTTTCAACGCCAATATATCCAACCAAGCCTTCTTCTTTTCATACACAGCCTTTCGTACTTCATCATCCCACCAACCTTTATCCATCGCCCTCTTATTCTTTTTCTTAACAACTCCACAAACTTTGGTAGCTGCCTCAATTAGGCTCGATTTCAGAATCATCCACATGTCCTCTAATTTATCAATTTTTCTCGTATCATCCCTAAGATTAGCAGTTCTTTGACATACTTCTTTCTTATACTTTTCTTTTATACCTTCATCTTGCAAAATCTCCACTTTTATCCTTTCTAACATAGAAATTGGCTCGGGATCTCGATGGCGCCATCGTTTGAGAAGACCATTAATCCGGCAGACTACCAAGTAATGGTCAGTCCCCACACTGACACCACGATATGATCTCGTGTCAACAACGGCATTCTTCATTCTATCATCCACAATTACGAAATCAATCATACTTCTACTATTTTGTCTCTCCCATGTGTACATATGGATCTTTCTGTGTTTGAACATGGTGTTCATCACAGAAAGATTCCGTTCTAAACACAGGTCTAGCAGTTCCACACCGTTTCCGTTCACTCTCTCATCACCAAACATACCCAACACTTGCTCATAACCCTCTCTTCTAATACCCACCCATGCATTAAAGTCTCCCGTCATAATTACGCGTTCATTTGGTCTACTTTTATCCAAGGTATCTCGTAAGCTTTCCCAGAAAATATCTCTCTCCGGGGGTTGGCAACCCTTATCTGCGGCATAAGCACCGACCAAAAAGATACGGTTTAAACCAACCTTTAGTCTGACCCACATAAGCCTAGGACTCACACATTCATATCCTTTCATAGATTGAGCCATTCGATCAGACAGGACAATCCCAACACCCTGACAGCCTCGGTCCGTCTCGGCAACTCCCGACCAGATTGCTGTCAGCGGACCATGGTGAGAAATGCCCTGTCCTTTCTTCTTGGTCTCACTCACACACAATATATCAATTTTCCTCTCTTGCATCATTTCGCATACCTCATCCATCTTATCTTTCATACCTCCCTGCACATTCAACGTAGCAATACGGCACTCCGTAGCCCGCGTTTCGCCCCGTGATGACCGTTGGCGTGACGTGTGGCGAACAACATCGCCGCCTCTTCCGCGCTTATAAGTTTTTTCGCACATCTTTAGTCCCACGAGTAGCTAGGGAAATTCGAAGTCACTCTCTACAGAGCCCCGCTTGTAGGGAGAAGGCAAATTAGTGCCTGGGGGTACCCGGTACCAGACAACCAGCACGCTTGCGACTAGGCTCACCCCTAGCCATGCATCCATCAGCACGGCAACCTTGGATTGGCAAAAGGAAGAAAAGGAATGGGACATGGGGGAAATTTGATAGGATAAAGGGGGGAAAGGATACTATTGTCTCGGACGGATAAGGAGGAGACAATAGTAGCTCTAGGACCCGGGGGCGCATACCCGTATGCGATATCTCTCTTGCTGATTACCGGACAGACAATCACAAGGAGAGACCCTTTGAGGAGAACGAAAGACTGGCAATTATAGCCATAATAGTTAATTGTTTCATGTGTGGTTATATAATTTTATGTGGAAAAATATTAAAAAATATTATGTTATAAAATAATCTACGTGCATGCAAGATATTATTTTAGAAGTAGAATTTAGAAATTAGTAGGTAACAAACATATGGGATAATAATAATGTTCTACTTCGTTTTGTTCACATTGAGGCTGAGTGGGAGCAGGTAGAATGGATTCTTTTCTTTTCCCCTTTGACCTCAATATTATTTCACCTAAAATATAATAAAACAGAAGGTATCTGTCCAAGATTAAAATACATTACTATATTTATTGTTGTATTTAGGAAATGGAAATCAAGTGGAAACGCTATCTTAGGTCTATATAGGTACCATTTTCCGTCTGCACTATCGTTGTCTTGCTACAGGAAACGATAGCTAATGGTAGCGGACCATCGCGAACCAGTTTTATATAACGCGCATGGGCAAAAATGGCCACGTACTATGGCAGAGAGGTACGCCCACACCGTTAACAGCTCCGTTGTTCTATTCTCTAAGTTCATGCAACCCTGTGAAACGAGCTACGTAGTATACATAGGTTATGAATACGAGCAATGAGATAGATATTTTGTATTATTTTGTGGATGCATATTAATTATTGCACCACATTTTTTCTTTTGAATTTGTGTCTCAACTTTCTATTACAAGATACGCATTATAAAACTTTGATGTACTAAATGTAATATCATGTGGCTCTGTTCTGCGCCTTGAATTGTGTTGTATATTAAATAAAATTATCCTTTCAAAGGATCTGACCACCGGTTCCAAAACGAAAATCCAGCAAGTCGTTGTCTAAAATACGGGTGACTAGCAACCGATAGCGTCGGATCTACCTTGTCGATACCTGTCGCCGCATGTTCCTGTCCGAAGTCGTTTGTTTCTGACCGTGTTTTAACAAGAGAAACCTGTTCCGAGGCGCAGTCGCGAAGGACGCAAGTGGAACAAACTTAATTTACTAATGTTCATACTGTGATTAATTCAATTGAACTGTAGTTAGTGTACAGTGTAAACTAATTCGTCTAAACTTTAGACGAATTTGATGCTGTTTTTACAATTTGATAGAATAGTCAATTATATTAAGATTATTATCGGGGAGTATAAAAAACTTAAGTTTGACAAAATTAAATAACTTTTACTGAATTCTATAAATTAAGCACTAATTAATTACTAACTTTGAAATAAAAATCTTCAATTAGGTACAAAATAATGTTTATTAAAAAAAGTTAAAAAATAATATTGCAGCCGATGACTTTTTCGTTCGCATCATAAGAACATTAATTTGGTTTATCGAAGTCGCTGTCAAGCCGGTACGATTCGCGTCAGGGCTTGCATTAGTATTTTGGCTTGGCTTGACACCGACTGCTATAAAACAAATTAATGTTCTTATGATGCGAACGAAAAAGTCATCGGCTGCAATATTATTTTTCAACTTTTTATTTTTTTTTAAGGCGGTTTTAAATTTTTGTTAAAATTTTGTTTATTTCACAATTTTCAGTGGTGAATTCATTAGTTCAATTTAATAGTAGTGCTTTAAATTAACAAACGCACTAGCCGGCACTACGATTTTCAAAGGTTCCCCTCGATTTCTCTGGGATGCCATAATCAGATCCTGATTTCCTTATCATGGTACCACCCTTGAAATATCTTCTTTCCAACAAAAAGAGAATCATCAAAATCGGTTCATAAACGACGAAGTTATCCGCGAAAACACATAAAAAAAATTTTTTTTTTTAAAAGGTAATGCGTATTTTGTATGGAAGGTTGGTGCCTTATTTTTCGACGTTATTCTTGGCGTGGCCATCAACCTAACTTTATATTTTAGATCAGAATAAAGTGATAAACAAAACTTGTACATCCCCAAACTCAGTCGGAACGGAGATTATAAAGGCTTGAAGTTCAAAATATATTCATTACGTTTACTTCAAGCCTTTATATCTCAGTTCGGACTGAGTTTAGAGACATACTTGTCATAGCAATTTTTGTTTGTTACTTTATTCTGAACAATATTCAATTTCAATTATTATTTGTTTTTAAAGCCATGTTGTGCTATTTCGAATCAAATTAAACAGAACAGAACAGGGACAGGGTATGTCATCTATATCGTATGAATTCCAGTTTTAATGCTGGACTTGCGGGTTGCGGGTTGGTTAGTTTGTAATAACTACCAGTAGATGGCGCTCACGCCCCCTTAAGACGCAACAGATTGAAAAATTTCTGGGTAGTGGGCTCGGTGGCGAAATTGGATAACGCAGTTCCCCGGTTTGGAAGAGTGCGGGTTCAAGTCCAGCCCGAGATAAATTTTTCAATCTTTAATTTGATTATAATATTCAAATTTGATTAAATAGGCAAAAAGAAAAAAAGGCGACATTTTTAGTCACTGGCTTTTGCGCAACACCACTTCAAAATACTCGAAAGATTTTTTTTTTTTTTAATATTATTCTACACTTTACACTTGTAGAGAAGATACGGCCAGAAACTCTATAACCTAGCACTCTTTCGTCTAAATTGTTACGTATATCACGCAGCTATTGCTTTTTAACTATAATGAGACAATACTGCATTTTTTACATCTACATCCGCATTTTGATACATGTATATTTCCGACTGCATCTTGCTACAGAATATTAAGGTGGTTTCAGTCCATACAAAAGTTTGACGCACAATACGCGTAGACGGAATTAATAAAAGTAATATTTTATACATGGAAAAATAGTTTAGAAAATCTAGTTGCCGCGTCACAAATAACATTTGCAATTTATAATATAATTACGAAGATATTAAGCTTTTAAAATTTTGTATGAAACAGTTCAAAGCTTTATATCTTTGTAATTATTTTATAAATAGATATATAATAGGAGTTTATTAAATAATCAAAAATAATTTATATTGTAACAGAATCTGCTTCAGCAACATGCGTGGTCGAAATTGCTTACAAATACCTCTTCAGCAACATGCGTCGTCAAAATTCCTAAAAATTTTTTCTTCAGCAACATGCGTCGTCAAAACAAAACACTATTCAGCGACATGCCTCGTCAAAAACTCAATCGAAAAGTCCGCCCCTAGCCGTGCTTGGCCCAAACGTGCCCATAATGCTTGCTGCGTTTCCGCGTTGTATAGCTAAAGACACGCGTTGGACCAAGTACGATCCAACACGGAAATCATTTCCCCTTTCTCTTATACGTTTGCCCAGATCCCTCACAAGAGCCTTTGCTTTTGCTTTTTATAAATTGCAAATGTCATTTGTGACGCGGCATCTAAATTTTCTAAACTATTTTTCCATATATACAAAGTTACTTATATTAATACCGTCTATGCGTATTGTGCGTCAAAGTTTTGTATTAAATTAACCTCTCTGCAACCACCTTAAACCCTTTGTGAGTTGTAAACTAATGTTAAACTACTACTATAATGTAAGATCATAGGTTATTTTCTCACATAAACCATAGATAAACGAGCGAAGACGAGGTAATTTAGGATAATAAATAACACACTATGATTATCATTATAAATCTTCGCTTAAACGCTAATTCAAAGGAAATTATTGTTAATCTATAGTGCTAGCTGGTATCCTGTGACTTTGGCTGCATGGAGTTTTCAAGGATGCAAACCCTTCCTGCCGAATTTCATCAAGATCACACACACACACACACCGTCACAATTATGATATTAATATGTGTTCTTCTTCTTCTTATCGTGTGGGCAGAGCCCTGGTGTCAAAGTTATTTCAGACCGCCTTACGGCCTCTGACGTGGTTTTTATGTAACGACTACTACCACCAGAGATAGTAGCCGGGACCAACGGCTTAACGTGCCATCCGAAACACGGAATCATTTTTCTTTTCAGATAAATAAATAAATATCTTGGACATTATCACACAAATTATCTAGTCACATTTAAAGTACCCGGACTTGTATTATGATGACTAGACAACGATATAGAATACATATATATATATATATATATACAAACATCCATGACACGGGCACAAATATTCATATTCATCATATAAATATTTGTCCCTTACGGGATTCGAACCCGCGACCCTCGGCACAGCAGGCAGGTTCACTACAGACTGTACTATAGGGCCGTCAGATAATCAGGTGATTCAGCCTGCAATGTCCTAACCAACTGGGGGAAAACGCACAAAGTGACATATCACTAGGTGTGAATCGAACCCACGACCTACGTGTCGAGAGCCAATACTTTCAACCATTAGACCACGGAGTGTTAATTCAATTCAATTGAAATAATTTATTTCAGACAAGATGTCCATATACAGGGTGAAATCGCCATCATTAGCATCCTTTTAAACTAAGAGTCTACCCATCAAACTGAACAACTTTTACTATGGGAGCAAACCAATAGGAGCAAAAAAAAATCTGGTGTTGCATACATTTGAGTCGCGTAGGCATTGCAGTTTAGTATGGAACAGCAGATTTTTTGTTGCTCCGATCGGTTTGCTCCCATAGTGAAAGTTTTTCAGTTCGATGGGTAGACTCTTAGTTAAAAGGATGCTAATGATATCAATTTCACCCTGTATAATAAGTGAAAACCTATTCTAGGAAATATCAAGATATTTTCAAGCTCAATGCTAAGATAGCAATCAGAGTTAGTATAGTCACGACTCACTTATCTGCGTTTGAGTCTAGATCACTAACTAAATTGCTTATTGTCTGGATACATCCTAAGATGAGGTTCCTATATGGAAATAACTTATAGAAAGTCCTAGTAAGCAGTGTTGCCAGCCGGATCTTGTCAAAAGTAACCCGAAATAGATAAAAAAGTAACCTTTTGGTGTGAAAAGTAACCTTTCATACTAGTATTTTAATAGCTAATAAGGTATTACAAATTGATAGACAGATGTTGGTTGTATTAACTTACAGATAATAAACTTAGTAGCGTTTTGCTTTTTAAATCGAATTATCGATTGATCGAGCGAGTAAGTAAAAAACCTAAAGAGTAATTTGTGATTTGTCCTCTGATTTGATATACATTACTTAGTTCGAGAGAGAGAAAAGTGTTTTTAGGAGTTGCACTCGCTACGTTACGAACGTTTTGCGTTATAAAACATTGCAAAAAATATGAAAAAACGTTCCGTTTCATGGAAAAATAAGAATATTAAAATTGACTAGACAAATTCCAAAAAATCACCTAAAGGTAACCTTTTGAATCGTGTAACCTAAAAGTAACCTGACGAAGCTAAAAATCACCTAAAAGGTTACAAAAGTAACCTTCTGGCAACACTGCTAGTAAGTATATTTATTCGATTTCAAGCTAAAGCATCGAAAAAAAATGTTTTCTCGGATTGACGCGCTTCAGAGATGAATCAGTTTTTTTAAATGACAGGTAGCTTGGCTCCGAGATATACATACGTCGATCTTTGGGAGAGACCTATACAAACTTATACACATTTTTTAAAACAACGGTTATGTTAAAAGGGATGACCAGGCCATCGAACTGAACAATTATAGTGAAAGTTCAGTTTGACATTCTTAAGGCTGCACCGAGCCTATTCGTATTTTTTTTAAGATAAGATAATGTTTATTTTTAACTTTTGCTTAAAACTATTACATTAAACTGTAGACCAAAAACGAGGCAAGCCTGATACGCGAGGTCTACGATTGGGAATCCTTAAAAAATAAACAATAATTTAGTTACGAACTAGTACAATTGAAACAAAGTGAGAGGGTGTGAGTGGGGGAAGGGGGGGGGGGGGGGTTGTGTGTCTGTTTGCGTGTGTATATGCCTTTATATGTTAAGATATATCCTTGATTAAGTCTTCAGTTCCATCGTAAGTCAAAGTCTGCAACCAGTTCTTAATATTGTTTTTATCTTCATAATGTTTTTATGTCGAGAAGTTTACAAACTCTGTTATATATACGGGGATGCTGATTTTATTTCTTAACAATCACTACGTATAGTATAAAACAAAGTCTATGAGTTATGCTTAGATCTTTAAAACTACGCAACGGATTTTGGTGCCGTTAATAGATAGAGTGATTCAAGAGGAAGGTTTATATGTATATAATTGCAGTAGCATTGCACCCGTGCAAAGCCGGGGCGGGTCGCTAGTTAAACAATATTTCCAAAAAACAAGAATGGCACATTGTAGTCATTGCTGATTTTCAATATAATGGCTCACTGCGGATTTTTTATTTTTTATTACGTATGGGTTTGCTCTTGACCTCAATCTAGTCCTCAGGACGAAGATGGGGCCGAAGATGTAGCGAGCTCACCTAGAAGAAGCCTATTCACTCGTACTTTAAAGGAATTCGGGTTGTAAGCGCTCGGAAATACTGACGCAGGCAGGGCGTTCCACTCCTTGGCTGTGCGCATTAACTCACTGCGGATTTGTTATGTTTATAGTTATTATCTTTAAAAGAAAGTCCGAAAGTGGCAACTTTTGGCTCTTTTAACGACAATAGCTACAAGCATAAAACATAATAATCCGTAATGTTTCGATAAATTGAAAGCCAATCAGGACTACAATGTGACATTCTTGTTTTTTGAAAATGTTGTTTAATTGTTTAGAAATAAAAAAATACGATTGAGGGCAGCACAATAGGCTCGGTAGGCTCTTAAGCACCCCGTAAAATATGTAACGCATTTAAATTTACCTACGGTCACAACCACAATCCCTTTCGGTTGGTCAGAAGCTACAATATTAACCTTTTTAAGCAAGAAGTAGTTCCGACATCTTCATGATCACGGCCAATTTGAGCCGATATTATACTTCCTCTGCTGGTATACAGGTGTAAACATTATGCTTTACATATTTTAGGGGGTGCATTAGACAATCTAACTCAACAACTTTCACTATAATTGTTCAGTTTGATGGTCTGGTCATCCCCTTAAAAAACCGAGGAACCTGTACCTTTATGCTTATCCTCTAGGATAATTCCATCGAGGATCTATTCAACAAACAATTCATTTCCAATCGTCAACAAGATGTTAGGTGTTCAATTTAATATAAAACATTTTAGCCCAGTTGTCGATGATTGAAGATCACTCTCAACACGTCATACATTCATCACCAAACATACGTCACCATACAATCTTCATTCACGCTATGAGCAAAGACGAGCGCAGGGGACGTGCGGGAGGAAAGGCCGTCAAGAGTACGGTGCTCCGCGAGCATCACCACTTCACCTCACAGCGTGTTACTGTACACACTATAATAATATTAATAGAATTTCATAATTTTTGTAAATCAAGTTTAATAATATAATAACTTTGCATGAAGATAAAGTGTCACATTCATTTCATCTCATCCATTCGATCGTCATTCAACATTTAGCTGCATCTATCATTCTACGAGTACCTAGATCTTTCACACAATCAAGAGGGGGGGGGGGGGGGGGGGGAAGACTATTAAAGCCTTTTAAGTAGACAAAAATATTAACACTATGTTTGAAGTATGTATGTATTTAAAGCCTTAAAAGCTTGCAAAAAAAATTACCATTCGTTTTTTCTATGAAATAAAATATGAATTATTTATTAGTCCCGGCTCAAACCGTAAAATGACTAAAATGACTGGGCTATTTACAAATACATTGTATTAAATAAAACACAATCATATTCCATTTAGAACCAATGTAGCTAGCAGTAATAGCGATCGTGCATCACATGTAATGTATGAATATTGCGATTTGATGTCATAAATACTGTTTGAGAGTCGTGCCATCGACTATGCATGGGGCTCGAATGTTGACCTATCGATGATAGAGTATATTGAATTAAATCCGTTGTCATCAATGCAATCTTACTATAAAATGATGTTATTTAAAAAGATATTTGTTTTTAAGACATGCACTTTGTTTATACATAAGTTCACGACGATAACCCTTTTTAAGGTAAAAAACATAGCTATAATTACCAACTATATCTTTTAGGGTAGGAGCAGGCACTTCACTCACGCGAGATCTTCTCGGCGAGAATTCTCGGCGAGAACTTTCAAGGAAAATTACTACGGCTTATGCAGGCAGTAAATTCTCGCTGAGAACAGCCGAGAACGAGAGTGTGGATGCCTTTCATTGTTCTCGTGGCGTCATAAGCCGTAGTAATTTTCATTGAAAGTTCTCGCCGAGAAGTTCTCGCGAGAGTGAAGTGCCTGCTATATGAGTTATGATTATGAAGCCACGAGAACAATGAAGTGCATCCACACTCTCGTTCTCGGCTGTTCTCGGCGAGAATAACAAACCCGCCCGCATACATAACAAACAGGCTGGCACTGTCAGGAAGAGGCTAGCATATGTGTGCTAAGTGAAAGCGAGAGAGAGAGGAATACACTACTGCTTACAGTCGCCTACAGTACGACCAGGAAAATAATTCTGCTCGTCAATCTTCGTTTGCGCAGAGCAGGCTCGAGTCCCCGAAAAACCCCGAAGTCATTTAGGGGTGCAAAGTCGGATAGCAGCGAAAAGGGCGCGAAAACAAATTAGCCAATAGCGTAAACGGATTGAAGGTGGTACATCCTGATTGGTCAATATATTTTCGCGCGGTATTAAAATTTGTCGACTGCGCAGGTACAACGGTAAGACTTATAAACCTGGTACTACTGTACCTCCTGTACCATCGTGAGGGGCTGAGGTCAACATTTGAGGGAGCAGGGAGTGTCCGTCCTGTATACGTAGGCATAGTACTCTTTTTTGTGTGTCCAATTCATATTGACCATCTTTGGTGGCTAGCCTTTAGACAACAAAATCTTATCCCTTGGTCGAAACGTTCGACACTTATTTGAAGAAATGGGGTGGTCCATTCTAAGATAAGATAAGATAAATATTTTTTCTAAGCCGGAACCACATGACACAATTTGTAAAGTCTAACAATAGTAAACAATAGCATGAAAAATAAATAGGTTTGTTTTAAATCCCACGCTTCCTGAGATCCCTTTAAAAGCTCTTTGAAGGATTATAAGGACAACGTCCTGAGGTACTACTAATGAAATATTATTTATGTTGTTGTTTTCGTAGGTATCAGCAATTCTTTTTCGCTGTTTTTGTAAGTAAGCGGCTCATTTTTTACAATGTGACATATTTTAAGGACATAAATTGATTCTCAGGTATCTAGAACATCAACTAGCTTATGATGTACCACAAGGAAGTGTGCCAGGTCCACTACTCTTTCTTTTTTACATTTCTAAATTTATAGCCTCCTCCTTTTTGGAATCTGTTAAAAATCGTCCTTTTTCTGATTTAATACAAACAATAAACATTGAAAAATCATTGTATCAGTTAATTATGATATCGTACATCAAGATTTTGTGACAAAAAAGGGACCATTAAAATCTCATTCAAAAGAAAGACTCTAAAAATGTTTTTAAAAAATAGTTTAGAATAAAATGAAACATCAATAACTCAAACTAATGGGTTATTGTTAACGCGTTATTCAAATATTTAGTCTACGGGTTTATACCATCACTCAAACATTCATAACTTCACGACCGAATCAATTATAGGGGTGGTCGGATAACTAGAGCTAGCATCTGCATTTGTGGGCGTAATTTTTCTGTAGCAAAGAGGTTCCTTTTAGCGAGGTTTTTTTATAATACCTATGTCGAACTTTGATAAGTTATATGTCAAGATAGACAGTCGAAGATACGTAGGCGTCGAAAAAAATTGCAACCAGTCAAACCGATAAACCCTATCAATATGCACGCACTCAGAGATAAGTTGTATGGCGCCTCACGCACATCAACATAAGAAAGTTGGCCCGTTTGTTTTACTACGTTGGAACCGTGAGGCTCTGTCTTGACATAATATTTAATCAAAGATTTCAAAGATAAATCTATATTTGACACATAATTTCAAACGAGAGTATTTGAATTGCATTTACATCCATTTATTTTTTTAAAGAATTAATTAATTTGTTTGTTACCGAAGAAGGAAATCTTGAAAAAAAAAACGATATAAAAGAGATCGATCTTGGAAATATGTAACACAAAAGCCCTGGTATTAGGCTACCTATAGGTAAAGTAAGGTAAGGAGAACCGAGGCAAGTGTGACGCGGGTGTAAGTGTGACTCTTGCTAATAACACCGCTCAACGTTATTATACCTTAAACCGCCATCTATCAAACGTTGCACGAACGATTACACTATCGTTTTGCGTTATCGTTTTTTTCGTTTTGCGCGTTGTGCGTAGCAAGCGTCACACTTGCTTCGGTTCACCTTACCTATAAACTTACAGATTCTCTGGAATAATAAATTCAAAAATAATAGTTTCCTCGATCCAATTCTTTTTTTTACTCCTCTCCATAAACATGTCAACATCTTGGTTCGACCTCGGCATGGGTCTTTGTGACTGTATTGTTATATCGAGATTTAATAAAATATCGATATCTTTTACGATGAGATTTATTGGTTTCTTTAGTTGTTACTTTTGGTACGAGATCCGACCGTAAAATTTTGCACCTATTTGTTTGGTGAACGAAATTTTATTTAAGTGAAAGGTTACACAGGGGTTCATACAACGCCGCCGGTACCTTTACCATTATGATCTTGGTACACACGGCGACACATCAAGCTATACAAAACCAACATAACCTGGCCGCGCGAAGGTCTAGTAACGTATAACGTCGCGCGGCCAGCTTATGTTGGTTTTGTATAGCTTGATGTGTCGCCATGCGTACAATTTTTTCCACCTAACTGTTTGGGAAGTAAATGAGGTGCCATCGGAAAGAGACCAATCTAAAGAACTGTAAAAACTAGGATTGCCACCTCTCAGTCTGGCGCAAGGTTAAAAATTACTTCTTTGAACCTGGCAATTCTAGAGTTATAGCAGATTGAGAGATAGCAACCGCAGTTGTACAAAAAATCATAATAGAAAAGGTGCTTGCGGTAAGATTTTGCTAGGCGTGGTATGAACTCCTGTATAACCTTTCACCTAAATAACATTTCGATTTTGTTTACAAAACAAATAGGTGCATAATTTTACTGTCGGATCTCGTACCATTTTGACTGCATGCTTTACAAGACGGTTGGTAGTTGTAGCGAAGTTTCTGATCACTCCGAATAGAATTAAGGTCATGAGTTTATGACTATGGATATAATGAGCAATATATTTCTGGGGATTCCTAGACGGCGGCACAGAGCTGTCCGTACAATCAACATCGAACTTTCAAAATGTTATTTCTTATAATTAAATAAAAAGAGGCAAAAGATGATTTAAAAAAATGAAAACATTTATCTTTGCACGCACCTACCTGTTATCTGCATTAAAAATCTGAAACTGTTTACATCTGATAAGGCTGCAAGGGCTCGTTCTCTTCACACTTAGTGCGTCTTTTTTTTCTATGAAGTGATGATACCCTCTGTTGTGTTTTTACTTGACTGTGCCAGAACGAGGGTAATGTTTCAAAACACTAAATTTAAAAGAAAAATGCTTACTTAAAAATATTTTGCAAAATATTGTTCAGTTACCTATTCTATTCTGGAGAAACAGTTCAGTGTTATTGTATGAATTAGTTCACACCATACAATGACGTACGACCGCTATAACTTATTACGACTGAAGTAAATACGTCAAAATTGTCACACCTTCAACACCGCGTGGGATCCTACAAGATAAATCTTACCTGTCGTATGTCGTTGCCCTAAAACTGATAGTGAAAGTGACAAAACCACCCCGTGTGAACACACTAGTTCCCAAACCTGTCCACGGGCGCGGTGCCACACTACTCGAATATTTCACTCTGAACTACCCACATAATTGATTCAAAACGCTCACTGGATATTACTATCTTACTACTATAGCAGATCACTTGTCATCCTGCTCTTTCAAGTATTGATTTGCATAAGAGTGAGCGAGAAAGGTATAACATAATGGGAGGCTTGTAAGAGTAGTTGAATTGTGATATTCAAATCGTCGATAACTCTTGATAAATGGGGACTGTAATTGCGTATAATGCTTGAACCAAGTTTCAGATGTTGAATTGTTGCAAATTTACAGATTTAGTGGTTATGGCTTTAACGAAATACGTATTTTATGATGGATACTAAGGGTTACGACACATTGGTCGACGGTTTGTCCATACAAAAAGCACAATTAGTATGTGACAACTTACACATCCTTTCGGATCAGTGACGAACGGCTTGTCGTAGGTAACCTAACGTCATTATTCTAGGGATTTTTTATGAGGATGATCAGATCATCAAATTGAAAACCTTTTCTCTCTGGAACCTAATATCGAAATCGTAAAAAAAGTCTGCTGTTTCATATAAAACTGCAAGCCTACTCGACCCTATTGACATTGGAAATGTCTTTTCGTTCGCTCCAGTATAGGCCCCGATTTCACGAAAAAGTGCGATCCCCTTATATCTCGGAGAGTTGTGAAGATATGACAATCAAAAGACGCGTGTTTACGAGAGCTGTAAGGTGCAAAAAGAATTATTCGAGAAAGTCGAAAATGAAAAACGTTATGGCCGAAATAGTGAAAAAAAAAACAATTTTTTCAGAATTTTTGATTTTGGCGCTCGATATTTTGGAAACGAAGAATGATATCAAAAATTTGAGCCAAATCCCTCTAGACAATTCAGTCAGCTACAATTTTAGCCTAAAACAAAGACGATCGGGTTAAGGGTTTACCCTGTAGCCTAACCTTTTTGAGACAATATTTTTTCGAATTCTGTAGATTCATTTCCAATGTGCTCGTGTGAGACCCGAAATCTGTGATTTTTTTTAGGTCGCCTAATTAGTGACCCACTGCTGGGCAAAGGCATCCTCTTTTGCTCTGCAATCCTCTCTATTATATGCAACTACTGGCCAACTCGCCAAGAAGAAGCAAATGCTATGCCCTACCTAACAGGGTTCACAATGTTGTCTATCTAAACTATTATAAAACTGTAGCGGGAAGTTTGTCTGTACATTGAAGATATTAACAAAAAAAAAGTTACGATATGGTTTTTAGGTGTCCCTGATTCCATTTCACCAATTTTTGGATTTTTTGTCTGTCTGTTTGTTTTTGTGTTTGTTTGTTTGTTTATTTGTTTGTTTGTTTGTTTGTTTGAACGAGTATCACGCAAAAACTACTGAACCGATTTTGATGAAACTTTTTTTGTTTGATTGCTTATGATCTGACTTAAAATCTGGTATATAATTTATCTCGCTACATTGACGGGAGCCGGAGATATAAACATATAACCGCAAGTGCAACCAATGTACGGTGCCATTTCAATTTCAAGTAAGTAACACTAATTAAAATTAAAAGACTTGTAATAAAGTAAGCTGATTCTGAAGACTGTTTGATTTATAAATAGCGAAAATAACAACAAATTACAAAATAAATACCAATAATTATAAATTTTATCATTGTCCAGTGCTGATGACTGCACCGGTTGTTAGTGTAACATTGTTCTTCTTTTTGGCGATAAAATCTTTCAAACTCCATGGAGAAAACCTTGGCATAACAAAAAAAACCTTAGTACTGGCCACAAGAAAAAAAGATTCGAACTACAAATTTCTTGACATTTTGTAGAATTACAGTGCATCCAAAGCAGGAGTAATTATTTAAAAAAAAACTGCACGCCAATTTCAAACAAAGAGAATATAATCATGATTTCAAATCAGCAGCCGAAAGATGTCTAAAACTCAATTTTTAATTCGGAATGTTTTTATTTACGGTGTAATCACACAGTGTGATGTAATACACATTTTAAGCAAGACTGGATAATAGTTAATATTTTAAAGCAATTATAAGACAGGTAAGAAACTATTTTGAAATACCGTAAATTATTACTAAAATACAAACGAACGAACTCTAACAAATTAATAAGGATCGGTTTTTTATGCCGCCGATGCGATGTGCCGCCGTGCATTTGCGCCCGATTCGATTAAGAGGATAATTTATTTTTCTACGGGCTCCATACAAAACGAAGCTTAGTTTGAACATTTAGTAATTAAAGTAAAAAATTAATGGTTTTAAAACAATCTAGAAGCCAATATGTGTGATTTCCTTTTAAATGTTTAGTTCTAAAGTTATCTTGACTCAAAGTTTGTAGTCCGTGCTGCGGTCCGTCCGTGTCGTATGTCGTCCACCATTTGGGCTCTCTCTGAGGAACCTGCCACAGCCCTACGGACTGTCGCTTGATATGAGCTTTACATAAATTAATGTAACATTCGGCAATAGCCGACTGCGTTCCTCCGGACGAAATTATTCGCTGGAATCCAGGCGCATACGTGTTGCCGTTGTTTCAAATGCACGCAAATTGACAGCGAGTGCTGACCATGCCATGTACCCGGACTTTAGATTTTCGATATAACGCGACCGTTTCGGTTCCGGTCCGAACTTCATTGTAATAGAGTTGACACTGGAACGATAACTTTCATGCAATTGCGACGTTCGAATGTCCGGGTCAAGAACAAAGAACATTGTATATAGTATTCGTCCGGGTAGACCCCTGCTGTCAAACGTCAAACGGTGACGTTGCAGTAAAATGCGGCCGGCACCGATTTCGCGCGCATCTGACCGAATTGCAAGATGTATATGGTCCTTCTTATATGCAAACAGTTTTTTAAGGGGATGATCAGACCATCATACTGAACAACTTTCTGTATGGGACCAAAGTCGAAATCACGAAAAAAAATCAACTGTTCCATACAAAACTGCAATCTTACTCTACAAAAATGTATGGGGCAGAAGATTTTTTTTTCGCGATTTCGATGTTAGTCCCATAGAAAAAGCTGTTTGATGGTCTGATCATCCTCTTAAAAAAGTGTCAGCATATTAAGTTAAATAAATAAAAAATAAAGTAATATAATATATATAATGCACCCCGACGCGTTCCGTTCAGTGATAAAAATACTTAAAAAATAATTTTGTATCTGTCAGTACACTTGATTGTTTTCAGTAATGAAAAACGTCATCACGAAGAAGAACTTATAATCTCACTAATATTATAAACGTGAACGTTTGTGACGATGTTTGTAAGGTTGTAATGTTGTATGTTTGTGGCGCAATCACGCATAAACGTTATCGTGTCGACTTTAAATTCTGAAGTCGCTAAATAGTAGCTTGCCAGAATCGGGCAACCGATACTGCACCGTCGCTAGCGGTCATGAGCTCCTCCTGCGTGCAGATGTAAGGGCACGCAGGGCACGATGTGAGATGGGCCATCGTTTGTGGAGTTCCACACAAGCAAGTTACATTTTGCGCATCCGAGTATCCCCACCTGACCATGTTGTCCTTACTGCGACCGACCTGGGTTCGAAGTCGGTTTAAAGACTTCCAGGTCGCCCAAGGCAAGTCATGTCTAGGCGGGACACAAACGGCTCTCAGACGGCGACACAAATGGAGTTGGGAGGGACACTTTTTGTCGCCATAGAGTACACCTTGCTTGCGCTGGGCCAGTATTCAGGGGTTCGACACACTTCATAAAGCTGCGTCGGCTTGGCAGCCTTTGCGGCGCAGGAATAAAGCCATGCATGGGATGTCGTGTGTCGTCCACCATTTGGGCTCTCTCTGAGGAACCTGCCACAGCCCTACTTACATCTGGGGGCGCTATGCCAGCCAGTGGGTAAAGCAACTGTACCGGAATCGGTTTCAAGCAACCAGTTATAATCCGACACGTTTCGTTTAGTGCCGGTATCCACCAGCTTGGCGTGGGCAGATCGGCCCCACACCGGGCACGCGTATTCTCCAGCGGAGAACGCGAGAAAAATAATTAAACAAATAAATAAATAACGCTCACAGGCACAAACATTATTTTAATTATCCCAAACAAGCAATAAAGGCTTTTTATTGTGGAAACCATACAACAACGGCATAAACATATAACATCCAAGACCGAACAAGGACTCGAACCCAGGACTCTGGTTTGGCAGTCCGGCGTGGTAACCATTACACCAACCGGGTCGGCAAATACTAAAAATCCTCTTTCTTTTAACCTTGTCTAAAGTTAGTGTTCATAATTTTATCGTAGTATTGTTTTCATCTTAATAGATGGCGTTGGGTGTTTTTTTGAAGCAAGTACCATACTTAATTCACGCTCAAGACATCTCAGATATTAGGTCTTACAGATTTGATTGTATAGTTACTTACCGGCTGAATTCGAAAAATAATTAAATAAATAAATAACGCTTACAGGAACATTGTTATGATTCCAAGCAAGCACTATAGGCTTTTTATTATAGAAACCATACAACAACGGCACAAACATTTATAACATCCATGACCGAACCGGGTTTCGAACCCAGGACCCTGGTTTGGCAGTCCGGCGAGGTAACCATTACACCAACCGGGTCGTCAACTATCAAAAATCAAGTTTTCAAAAATTTTATCGTAGTAATTTAATCGTAGTATTGTTTTCATCGTAATAGATGGCGTTGGGAGTTTTTTTAAAGCAAGTATGCTACAATTATTAATTCAAAAACTTAGCTATAGCAGGAGCTTACAAATTTAGTTGATTATATAAGGTCTAAAAAAATTAGGTGAAACTGTTTTAAGGTTTTAATGCTCATACCATTAAACTGAACAACTTTCTCTACGGGACCAATATCGAAATCTCGAAAAAAAATCTTCTGCCCCATACATTTGTGTTTGCAGTTTTGTATTGAACATCAATTTTTTTTTCGCGATTTCCATATTAGTCCCATAGAGAAAGTTGTTCAGTTTGATGGTCTGAGCATACCCTTAAAATAGTTTCAGCTAATTTTGTTAGACCTTATATTATCGTTGTAATACATCGTTGTAAGTATATTGATTGTTTGAGTCCAATCTGAGCCAATGCTACGGATGATAACCTTATTTTACAGAAAGGATGAATTTTGTTGCAGTAACTCTTGCCAAATTTTTGTTTTGTTTGATTTTCGGTCTCAATTATGATTTTTTGAGGGTTTGTGCAACTTAACTATAGAACATCATTCTACCACAACTTATAAAAAGGTACCTACGTATCTAAAAGGTCCTTCTTGTACTATAACACCACAGGTCGGTAATGTAGCTACTTACATAATTGAAAATCTTTTTTAGCAAATTGACCATTAGCTTGCTAGAATATTATTATTTTAGCTCTTGCCTTCACCATTTTACACTAGCCCGCGTGGTAGAGTATCCTCTAACGTTTATACGTGAGTGGAGGTCTGTGACCCGCAGTGGGTCGTAAGATGATTATTATGCTGCTCGACATAAATGAAAAACTAATAAACGACGAACAGTAGAAAAATTAAAGTGATGGATCCAGTGAATGACTTTTAAATCTGATACCTACAGAATTACTTGGGGTACTTTCTGATTTTGATTTAGCTTAAGTTCATGACTTTCTTATCTTATTATGGGAAATGGCAAGCCAGCAACACTTCGACCCAATGGTATCTTTTGTATTGACCCCTACATATTATTTTCTTCATCCTTGAAAAACTTGGAAAATGAGGGAGGCAATAGCGTTCAGGGTAAGAAACATGTAATGAATAACCATCTCTCAGGAATCACATACGTTTACCCACCAAGACATCGCAGTCACACACTACAAATGTTCCATGGTTTCCTCTTCCTCTCCACACGCTCGGCAACCAGGATCTAGAGTGAGCTTTATCGTGCCTGTTGCGTAGTGCCCGGTGAGGGCTCCAACGATGGCACGAGCTTTGCTCCTGCTGTTGTTCAGTATGAACTGTGGGATTCGTGGTGTTATATTGCTGTTATACTCTGACACCAGGGCTTTGCCCACATGATAATAAGAAGATTGCTGATGAATTTCCTGCAGTGTTGCAGACCCGAGAGGCCAGAGCATTCTAGCCTGTGACTTTTATTAGCCCATTCCTTAATCGCCATTCTAATGTTACATGCCAGGATTCCTAGACTTGGTTCGGACCATGACCTTCATGACCTTAGACGAGACATAAGACAAAATTACATGTCCACGCAGACGAAGTCGCGGGCAAAAGCTAGTACTATTATAAAACTGTAACAGGAAGTTTGTCTGTACATTGAAGATATTAACAAAAAAAAGTTACGATATGGTTTTTAGGTGTCCCTGATTCCATTTCACCAATTTTTGGATTTTTTGTCTGTCTGTTTGTTTGTGTGTTTGTTTGTGTGTTTGTTTGTGTGTTTGTTTGGGTGTTTGTTTGTTTGTTTGAACGAGTATCACGCAAAAACTACTGAACCGATTTTGATGAAACTTTTTTTGTTTGATAGCTTATGATCTGACTTAAAATCTGGTATATAATTTGTGCGGACGAAGTCGCGGGTTAACACTCGTACTATTATAAAATAAAATTACACCACCTATTGTATAATACACCGTTGTGAAACGCACTATGGAATTGAGTATTAAAGGCATCCATGTTGACCTTTTTTCTGGGTCTACCTTGACGCTGGCGACCATCCTGGGGTACCCAGTCTGATGATTTTGGCTCATCTTTCCGAATGCATGCGACAAACATGTCCAGCACAGTCCTAGTTTAACTGAGCTGTCTTGCGCCCCACGTCATCTATGCCAGTTCTGGAGCGCAGTGCCGTGTTTCTGATGCGATCGGTTGGTCTTACATCTAAAATAATGCGCTCCATCGCTCTTTGGTAGATCCTGAGGCTGAATTTTTTAGGAAGTGTTCAGTCAAAGACCAAGTTTGAGCACTGAAGATTAGGATTGGAAGGATACAAAAATGTCGACAAGTTTTCGCTTTAGTGTGGCAAAAGGAGAACCCAGGCGGAGGGCAGTCGCCTTTTGGTGGCTTTTTCCGATTCAGTTTGCATAGAATGTGCTGCCATCTATTTAATATTTCGCAGAAGTATGAAAAAAAAGATTTTATTGTCTATGTCAATGTCAAATTGACTCATTCAGTGATTATATTCTCTTTGATTCACAAAATGGCTACCTATCTTGCGTAATGTGCGGGTTGTTTGTAGTTTTCGTTCAATTTCGTGACGATTTAGTGATGTTCTGGAGTTTCTGTTGTTCTCTTACCAATGTTTAGATTACAGGAATAGTAAGGATACTGGAATTTCACTCGATCGGTGCGGGATTGAACGAAATCTAGCATTCAAAACAATAATATCCATCGATATGAGTAGATATAAGTCGGTATGTATAGTATAGGTTGAATTATTGTCGATGAAACATAGATGGCGCTAGCTAACCTTCAATTTGACATAAGGTGGATGCATAATGCTGCCACGAGTGGGTTCTCTTTTCTAATATACTTATATTACTCTTTGGGAGAACCTTTCCTTAAAAAGGTTGCCCTTCATAAGCTCTTCAATGGACCAGTAGCTCTTCCAGGCGTTTCGGATTCGTCTTTTAATCATAATCATAATCATTTATTTCATAAAAATATTTTTACATGTCAAATTACAGTCCGGTTACATTCCAATAACATTAGGTACAAAGTTATAAAATTCATCAATGTCGTAGAAAGCACGATCTATAAGCCATGTTTTTAATTTACGTTCAAAGGTACAATTTTCTTTCTATGGCTCTTTTAACCTCCTTGTCCTGGCTAATCTCGAAAGAGACTATTTGGCCTAGGTATATGTATTTGTACACGTACTGTATTGTATGCGAAATCTTGCTTGTTTCGTGCAAAGTTGTTCAGTTTGATGGTATGATTAATCCCCATCATATTTCTTATAGTACTGTGACGTATCTTTTGCAAAGCCCTCATTTTCCTTTCGCGTTCCATTGTTAAAATTTATAATGACGTGAACCCTCACGTCATTATAAATTTTAACAATGGAAATCACCCGATTTGAACTTAATCTTGACGTCCAGGTTCGAATCTGCACGGATGCCATGTTCCAATGAGTTTTTCTTACTTATGTACGTAATACCGACTGCTCTCAAACGGTGATGGAAAACATCGTGAGGAAACCTGCATACGCTGAAGAAGAAATTCCGATGCGTATGTGAAGTCTACCAATTCACAATGAGTAGGCGTGGTGGCCTATCGCCCATACACCCTACCCTCCCTGAGGATAGGCCTGTGCACTGCAGTGGGACGAATATAGGCTGTTTCTTCCTTTCGGTCCCTTGTCATATGCCCTGTTCAAGTCCATTTTAGTTTTTTCACTTCGAATGTTGCATCGTCTAGTTTAATGACGTGTCAGAAGTTCTTGGCTCTTTTTTTGTGTAGAAGTGTCAACCCTAGAATGCTCCTTTCCATGGCTCTTTGGCATGTTGTTAGTTTCTGCACAGTCTTTATAGTCAGCATCTACGTCTGGCACCCATATGTTAGGCAGGGACCAAATAGTACAGAAGTTGATGGAGGAAGTATCGAATGTACAGAGAGTTATATTTATCTGGGTGAACTGATATCATTCGAATTCCAAATGGAGAAAGAATCGGATAGGCAAACTGCAAATTCCTGGAAAATCTACTGGAGCTTCAAAGAGGTAATGAAAGACAAATCAAACCCAATAACTATCAAAAGAAAACTCTTCAACACTTGTATAAACGTCATCTTACCCAACTTAAAGAATGTTGTACCAACTAGGGAGGGCGTGTTAAATAGTTAAACTGTTAATGTTCATTTATACGGATTGATTTGACTTAATGACATTTGAGTAACAATGTCTACTTAATGGACAACAGTTAAATATATTACAGAATTCAATCTGCAGTGCTTAAGGGGCTTAAAGCAGTAAAACTAGTGTCAGTACGAATTTCCATTTATACAGGGTGTTAGGGTAAACAGTTGCATTACTTTAAGGGGTGATTGTACCCATGGTCAACTTTCCCTACGAAACCTTTAAGAAATTAGCAAAAAAAAAAATGTGTCTTTCCATGCTAAATTCAATCAGCTTATCGAACGTCGAACGTTTGTATGAAAAGTTTTTTTTGCGAATTTCTCTTTGCTCCTTTGGGAAAGTTGTTCAGTATCATGGGTACTATCACCCTATAAAGTAATGCAACTGTTTACTCTCACACCCTATATAGGGTCCTTCTTAATACGCTGACAGTTTTTAAGGGGATAGTCAGACCATCAAACTCAACAACTTTCTCTATGGGACTTAAAACTAATCGCAAAAAAATATCTGCTGTTCCATACACAACTACAATACTACTCCACCCAAATTTATGGGTCACATCACAAATTTTTATTCAAAATAATATCACATAGATAACTTTTTGACGTTACTTTTTGACTCTACCGCCGCGTTGGAAGGTGTTCCATTGAGAGAAGATGCGGCCAGAAACTCTACAACATACATCTCTTAAACAAAACAAAATATACAAAGTACAATTAAAATACAATATTGCATTACATAGAGTAACATTGTCAAGACCAGATATTTTGGTCATTCAAATAGTCATCGAGTTTATACTAGCCTTTTTACAGAGGACTTGTTTAACATGGGACTTAAACTTTTTGTCTGGCAAGTTTAGAATATCCTCTGGTATCTTATTATAATAGCGTATACAGTGCCCATGATAGATGTGTTGACCTTACTGAGTCGAAAATGTGGGAATACTTATTTTTATTTCTTGTATTGTTATTATGAACGTCACTGTTTTTGGGAAAGAGATAAAAATTTTTCCGAACGTATAAAATATTTTCGTAAATGTATTGACTGTAGAAAGTCAAGATACTGATATCTTTAAAAAGATCTCGTAGTGAATCTCGACAACGCATATTATAAATGGCTCGATTTGCCCGCTTTTGAAGGATAAAGATCGCCTCAACATCTGCAGCACGGCCCCACAGCAAAATACCGTAAGACATGATACTATGGAAGTAACTGAAGTATACAAGTTTTTCAGTAGCTATATCAGTTAGCTGTCTAAATTTTCGAACTGCATAAGCTGCAGAGCTCAGCCTACCCGCTAGGCTTTCTATATGTGGTATTGCAGCTTCGAGTCAATCTTTATCCCTAAAAATACAGTATTATTTGTGAAATGCAATATATCATTATCTAAAGTTATTTGATTTTCATTTTTTATAACCGCCACACGCTTCAACTCTGACACATCTCTTTAGCCTCATGAATAAATGAATGAATGAATGAATGAAATGAGGGTGCTACGCATTTGTCCTTTTCGGAAAAGATCATTGATTTGGTCATGTTATGTTTTCCTTGGAAGGCCTCTCAAAAATTTCCGCTCACGTTTGCTTTCATTTTCATTCGTAAGTCTCCTTTCATTAATTTGGAAAACACCTCTGCAACTTAACACCTGAAGTACCAGCCACTGCTATAGGCGCCTTAACAGCTAGATAGCCATTAAATAAGTTACAGAATTCAATTTGCAATGCCTAATGCCCTTTAAAATGTGCGACCAAATAGCTTGAATGCTTAAACGTTTAGTCGAATGTCACTAATTGTGCAATCATTGCTAAATACTTATCTTTATTAGTTCCTTTTTAAGCAATTCTAAGATCGTCGGTGGCAACGTTCAAGAAAGATATGGACACAGATACTATAGGCTCAAGTCTCATATAAAATCTTAGCATTTATTTGCAAAGGATGCGTCATAGTATAAGAAATATGATGGGGATAAGGGCGTTTTCCCACAAGTCACGACACGACACCACAAAATGCGGTGACGACTCCGGGCGCTATACATTTTCTATGAACCGTTTATACACGAAACGACATTGCACAGCACGACACACGATTTTCAGACGACATTTTGCTATGTGGTCAGATGCATGCTATGTTATCTTAGTACAAACTAAGTAGAACGCTGATTTTCCATAGACAGCTTCCGCCATCTATCGGTTATGTTTCGAAGCACTATGTGTTGAACTAGGGTTCATATCGGAGTAACAGTGCACTACACCTCACGCGCTGCGCTGTAGTAGTGAGAGATTTCGCCCATATTAATCACTGTCTTGTTGGTCTAGCGGTCTAGACAACCGGCTTACGATCCGGGTAGCAAACGTTCGATCCTCGTGTCGGCCGATCGTCTTTTTCAATTTATTTCATAATGTGGCGCCCCATAGTGCTAATAAGCGGCAACGCAATTAGGACGTCCTAAAATTCAAGGCGAGTTACCTATCTATACCCAATATACATATTAATCTATGGTCAGATGCTGCTATGTTGTCACGTTCTTTTTGCGGTGACGATTTAGCGACCGTTTAGAACCTGTATGAACTTGCACAATACGGACCGCACGACACGACACGACAGTTATCTGTGGTTCAGTTTGTTTTGTTTGTTATCTGTGGTTTAGTTTGTTTTGTTTGAATAGAGCGCGGGTAAAACTATAACAAAAATGGAAAAGTTCAAATACGATATTTATTCGTTAAGAAACTGCGACTGCAACTGCGGTGTCGCCGCTGAAATCGTCGCTCATGGGTAAACGTCCAAACGACAGCCTGTGTGCTGTGTGTCGTGTAGTTCTTAAATCGTGTCGTGTCGTGACTCGTGAGAAAACGCCCTAAGTATTACGTATATTCTGGCCGCATCTTTACTACAACGGAACACCTTCCGAAGCGGTGGCAGTGGCAAAAAAACTTCATAAAGCTAGTCTATGTTACATCAGTGCTGCCAGCCGGATCTTGTCAAAAGTAACCGGAAATAGACAAAAAGTTACCTTTTGGTGTGAAAAAAACCCTTTCATATTTTTTTCCAGTAATAAGGTATTAAAAGTTGATAGACAGAATGTTCGTTCTATTTGCTTACCTACAGAAATATAAACAATTCAGTAGCGTTTTCCATTTTAAGTTTTTCATCCGATTGATTGATCGAGCGAGAAAATGAGACGCTTAATTTAGTTATTTGGTTTACAATAATGCAAGAGAAAAAAACGTGTTTTTAGGAGATGCACTTGCTACGTTAGCGTTACGAACGTTTTGGGTTTTAAAAAATTGCAAAATATATGAAAAAGCGTTCCGTTTTATGGAAAAATAAGAATTTTAAAATTGATTATACACGAAAAATCACCATAACATGTAACATGTCTAAAAATCAATAGTATTCGTTATAAGACCAATATGTCTTAAATGGTGATCTATACTATTATAAAACTGAAACAGGAAGTTTGTCTGTACATTGAAGATATTAACAAAAAAAAAGTTACGATATGGTTTTTAGGTGTCCCTGATTCCATTTCACCAATTTTTAGATTTTTTGTCTGTCTATTTGTTTGTGTGTTTGTTTGTTTGTTTGAACGAGTATCACGCAAAAACTACTGAACCAATTTTGATGAAACTTTTTTTGTTTGATAGCTTATGATCTGACTTAAAATCTGTATAATTTGTGCGGACGAAGTCGCGGGTTAACGCTCGTATTATATATTTTTATTTATGTACCTATCTATCTATTAAGCGCTATATTGAAAGCGACCTCATATATCGCACTTCATATAAACCCTGTGGTTTCTGAAGTGCGGTTAATATTTATAAATAGTGATTGATTATAAAGTAATAAAAAAAAAATAAAAAAATAAACCAAAAAGTAACCTTTTGAATCGTGTAACCTAAAAGTAACCAGACGGAGCTAAAAATCACCTAAAAGGTTACAAAAGTAACCTTTTGGCAACACTGTGTGATATATAAACGTTGAGTTTGAGTTTGAATATTATTGTCTACCTGGAGTACAGACTGCCTTACAAGCGGTGAAACATGAAATTACTCCTTGGCGGGTGGTAATGTTTGTCCTTCTTTCGTAAATTACCGTAATGGCAACTTTGTCCATTTATAATCCAACGACAAAAATTACATCTTTGTATTTTTTTTATCGGGCATAGGCCCACCACACATTCCCACCGCTACAACTCCTGTAAGCCAGGATCAACAGCGGCGACCATTCACAAAACTGGACAATGAAGTCCAGCGAGCCCGGGGGATGACTCTAATCTGTCTTGGAACCCGCAATGAATTAATCAAAGAAGATAGGAGGAGTAGGAAAACGAAATATCCGACTTCCCTCCATTGCAAATGGGAGACAGCAATAAGAAGGAAAAAACATGGCTATTAGAGAGCCAATTCCAGAGATCATTTGTGGCAATGTTTATGCGTCATTGGATTGTAAGAGACAAAGTAAAAACGTTGGAAACATCGATAACGGACACGTACGAAAGAAAGACGAACATTATCAGGAAGCTGGAAATAGGTATTTTGAACATTACCGACCGCCATTGTCAATTTTCGTGTTTCCATGCTTGTAAGTAGGTTATGGATCCATTAGTTGTTCCATGATTACCACCAAGACCAATAAATAATCTTTTTGAATTAAACAATAAGATATCTGTCTATTTGTCATCTACTTATCAGCGTGGTACAGCTGTCGACAATACACATCAATAGACAAGTCATTTGACATTAACAAATATAAGGCGTTGCCGGGATTTTGCGATGTTATGTTGTGCCAATTGCCTCATAATAAAAAAACTGAGTCACATGAATCTATCTAAACTATTATAAAACTGTAACAGGAAGTTTGTCTGTACTTTGTCTGTCCGTTTGTTTGTTTGTGTGTTTGTTTGTTTGAACGAGCATCACGCAAAAACTACTGAACCGATTTTGATGAAACTTTTTTGTTTGATAGCTTATGATTTGACTTAAAATCTGGTATATAATTTGTGCGGACAAAGTCGCGGGTTAACGCTCGTACTATTATGAAACTGTAACAGAAGTGTGTCTGTACATTGAAGATATTAACATAAAAAAAGTTACGATATGGTTTTTAGGTATCCCTGATTCCGTATCACCAATTTTTGGATTTTTTGTCTGTCCGTTTGTTTGTTTGTGTGTTTGTTTGTTTGAACGAGCATCACGCAAAAACTACTGAACCGATTTTGATGAAACTTTTTTGTTTGATAGCTTATGATTTGACTTAAAGTCTGGTATATAATTTTGCGGACAAAGTCGACAGAAGTGTGTCTGTACATTGAAATATAAACAAAAAAAAAAGTTACGATATGGTTTTTAGGTGTCCCTGATTCCGTATCACCAATTTTTGGATTTTTTGTCTGTCCGTTTGTTTGTTTGTGTGTTTGTTTGTTTGAACGAGCATCACGCAAAAACTACTGAACCGATTTTGATGAAATTTTTTCGTTTGATAGCTTATGATTTGACTTAAAATCTTGTATATAATTTGTGCGGACAAAGTCGGTTAACGCTAGTAAAATATATCCCTCGAGAACGAAAGCTTCATACGATCGCTGCTGTTAGTCTGAGCACTCATAGTACGCATCATAGGAGAGAAAAAAGAGAGGGATCAAAGAGATTTTACCTAAAGGCATAGACAGAGCCCACGTATTCCAAGGATGGCCACTTTTTTTACATATTTTGACGTGCTAGTGTGTGTAAAGTTGTGTAAAGTGGTCATAGTTGGTCTTGTTTATCTAAGAAAAAACACGTCAAAATACGCCAAAAAAGTGAACAGCCGCATAAACAAATATATATAGCTTCATCTCCTTTAACTATTAAAGGTATGTCAAAACAGAAGAGACTAACTACACAAGTAAATTGATGCGGAATCTATTGTTAAGAATTTTTTGTGATCTGTGGTTTAGAATAAAGAGGTACTGCAGCTTTTGTTCTGTTGGAATAATTATTCATGTGACTGAGTTATGAACCTTATTTTCAGGCATTTGTGATTAGGTACTACAGGCAATGAAATTAATGTCTTTGACTACAGGTATTAAGGTAATATACAGGGTGTAATTGATATCACTGGCATCCTCTTAAACCAAGAGTCAACATCAAACTGAAGAACTTTAACGCACTTACTTATGCACTCAATAGTCCAGTCATTTTACGGAGTTTTGTTTGGCGGGGTAGGGAATAATTATTAATTGGACTTTTAAACTGTAACCGGCACCATTTAGTGACAAAAAGACTATCTTAAAATATATTTAAAAAAAATCGCTACGCAACATAGAAATTAAAATTGTGTGTTCCAGAAGGCTTTTAAATCAATAATATTAATACCAATGCACTCATTTGTCTTAGATTTTACAATATAAATTATAAATTTATTCAAAACCTTCTAAGTAGATATAAATATTTACACCATGTTTGAAGTATGTATAAGCCTTAAATATGTGCAAAAAAAAAATTTACTATCAGATTTTTTAGAACGTGACAATAGCTAAATTTTAAAATTGGAAGTCTTGCTGAGGTGATTTTTTTTATTTTGGTACATTTCGAGGCCTAAATTGGCTCTTCAATATTATACCGAAAAAAATCAATTATTAATAAGTCCCGGCTCAAACCGTAAAATGACTGGGCTACAAAAGTATCCTGCGAAGCGTACCAGACTTGCTTTTCTAACAAAGCGGTCGCTTTATCAATATCGATTAGATTATGATAATACTGAATTTGAGGAATGAGGTGTGCTTGACATAGCTCCGAAAATTAGCAAGCTGAAGTGCCAATGGGCTGGTCATATCTGCCGAAGAACTGACAACCGATTGGGTTGTCAGAGTTCTAGAGTGGAGACCACGAACTGGCAGGCGTGGTGCGGGACGCCCCGCGGCCCGCTGGACTGACGACCTAAAAAAAGATAGCGGGTAGCGACTGCATGAGAAAGGCCGAGGAAAGAGTTTTGTGGCGCGCCTTGGGAGAGGACTATGTTCAACAGTGGACGATGACAGACCGACGATAATGATTACTCTCTCTTCTTCTGGTTCGGTTAATGATAACTACAATAATTTATTCATTTCGAAAACCGAAACTCCACTATGGTACAGTAGTACCAGGTTTTATAAGTCTTACCGATGTACGCAGTAGACAAATTTTAATAGCGCGCTAAATTATATTGACCAATCAGGATGTGTCACCTTGAATCCCTTGATGCTATTGGCTAATTTTTTCCTCGGTTTTTTTGCTGCTATTCAACTTTGCACCCTTTGATTACTAAATGACTTCGGGTTTTGTCGGGTACTCGGGTCAGCACGGCTAGCATGCCACCCACGACAAAGCGTTTAAACGACAAAAACGTCATGCGCGCTCTTTCTGGCATACGTAAAATAATAAAGATGGAGGCACATCTCGATTTTTATCGTTTTCTCGGGGGTGGCATGCGAGGCCTACTGCTCTGCGCAAACGAAGATTGACGAGCGGAATTATTTTCCTGGTCGTACTGTATGACCATACAATCTCATTGATCAAAATAGCAACATTAACAAAATTTGACGCTGTCCTCTTCATACCATTACAAAACTGTTGAAGTTTGATAGAGACAAACAGTACTTAGTGTCACTTATTAACATTTAAGACACCAGATTCTTAACATCAAATTGTGCAAATCACATTACAAATTATTTTGTTCCCTTATTTGACTATTATCTCTAGAGTGTTAAATACGAAGATAGCTTGATTTATGAGTCGTCATGTTTGGATAAGATGGTTGGTTAACGCAAAGTGTAATGTTAAAGTCTTTCTCAATAAATAACTATGAAGCTCGTCGGTTATCTACTTTATCAGACTTCTTTGGATAAGCTTTTGTGAAGTACGATGTGGGTAAAAATACTATAAGCCAAATAAAAATATCATTTTCAACCAACACCATTGACGTAGAATACTATGGACACTGGATCTAGTACAAAATTCTCGAAAAAAGTGTCCGAGACTAAATTACACAAACCTTAGTACGTGTAGTAATATAAACCAACTGAAAACATTGGAAATGCTGAAATTCTTTTCCATCCCACTTCCCCATCGACGCACGGCGTGCGCCACGTAGTCGGCCGATCAAACGAAAACTGTCGCGGAATTGGTTCTCTTTTTACGTTTTGGTGCTCTTTTGGTTCGGACACTTGACCCTACCTATAAAACCTATGAAAATTATCATTGTTATTTTACTGAATTGAAACAGAAACAACGACCAGTCCTGCGCCTCATCCAACTGGCATCTCCTCGCCTTCACCTGTAATGCAATTCTCTAAGCGCAAACATCGTCACAACATTAAATTCGTCGTTGAAACATCGGCGAGCTGTCAATTCGGTATTCGATATGGTTATGTCATGTGTCAAACTCATAATAAAAACTTCGACGATCTAAAGGATGCAAGAAGGATGTTACATTTTTGAGCTGATATTCTATGTTTTTGACAGTGATGTGACGCTTAGAGAATTGCACTACGGCCGTCTCGGTCCATCTTGTAGCCCAGTAATTTTACGGAGTTTTGTTAGGAGAGGTGGGAAGTAATTATTAATTGGACTTTTAAAGTGTAAGCGGCACCATTTAGTGCCAAAAAGACTATCTGAAAACATCATCATCATCATGATCATCTCAGCCGATGGACGTCCACTGCTGGACATAGGCCTCCCCCAAGGATCGCCATAACGACCGGTCCTGCGCTGCCCTCATCCAACGGGTTCCCGCCGCCTTCACAAGGTCGTCGGTCCACCGTGTGCGGGGCCTACCCACGCTGCGCTTTCCGGTACGCGGTCGCCACTCGAGAACTTTTCGGCCCCATCGGCCATCGGTTCTGCGAGCAATATGCCCCGCCCACTGCCACTTTAAATTAGCAATTCTTTGGGCTATGTCAGTTACTCTGGTTCTTCTGCGGATCTCTTCATTTCTGAAAACATATTAAAACTAAATTCGCTACGCAACATAGAAATCAAAATTGTGAGTCCTTGAAGGCTTTTAAATTAATAGTATTAATACCAATGCACTTATTTTCATTACATTGCGCCCTCGTAGGACGTATGCTGATCAAATCAGTTGCGTCCTACAAAAAGGGGAGGTGCGGAGTACTCGAAACCGACGGGCATGTATGAAGAGATGTATGGATGTGCATGAGGCAAAAGAAGTATGTAAGGATCGTAGTAAGTGGCGCGCCCTGGTCTCTGCCTACCCCACTGGGAAAGAGGCGTGACGTTATAGATACATTTAACAATATATATTATTTTGGAGCAATAAAATAGGCATTTAAATATAAAAATATAGATTTTTATTAGAAAATACGAATGTATTTCAAACCCTTCTAAGTAGACAAAAATATTTACTCTATGTTTGAAAAAAATTTACCGTCCGGTTTTTTTATAACGAGATAATAGCTAAATTTTTAATTTGGAACTGTTGTTGTCGGGATTTTTTTTTAATTTTGGTATTTTTTAAACCTGCCGAATACTATACCGAAAAAAATATCAGTTACTAATTAGTCCCGGCTCAAACCTTAAAATGACTCGCACTTTCGAGATGTCGCTCTACCGTGATACGCTATTTGATTAGTGTAGCAACTTTGTATAAGCTCGTAGTGTATTGTTATGTTATTTCAATACATTTGAAACACAGTACTGACATGAATAGCGTAATTTGCTATCTCTCAAAACATCTGTTTAATGTCATAGGTCATACCGTTGCAATCGTGAGTCTATTCTTTCTTTTTCTTTTTTGTAGACCGTATTTTGATTTTTATTGTATCGGACAACCGTGGAGAGATCAGTGTCGCTTTCGTTGGGAACGTCCAAATATTGCGTCAAATATCTTGGATTAATAAACCATTTATTTCTTTGACTATTTACTATAAGGACTAGCCTTGCGGTAGCATTTCCCCTCTGCCACGGTATAAGAACAATTGATCATGTGGAATGACATTCAATTTTATACCTTACCATTAAACGAGAAAGCCTATAATTGCATGTTTGTTAGTAGAATTGCACGCAGTAACTAGTCCATATAAATAAGTAGTCAAAGATTTATTTTCATGTGGCAAATTTTTTTCCTCGTTTACCACAGGGTGTAAACTTAAATGCATTACATACTTTATGGGGTGCTTCAGATCATAAAAATGAGCAACTTTTATTATGGGACCAACTTTGAAATCGCAAAAACAAAACAGAATGTTTCATTATACACGTTTTGATCGAATAGCTATACTATTGACATTTTCTATGCAACAGCAGAATTTTTTCGCGATTTCGATGTTGGCTCCCTGAGGAGCGAGGAACTCTTACTAATAAAAGTTGTTCAGTTTGATTGTCTGTAGCACCTAGCGCATTTAATTTTACACCCTGTATAGTACAGCTCTGGGTGAATATCCAGACTAAGGCAATTAATCTTATAAGAGTTCCTACCTTATAGGATACCATGCAACTCTAAAATGATAACTAACGATTGAAATGAAAATGAAATTTCCATATTAAGGGCCTATGTCGAAAAATAATTGATGCGAAATGGGCGTGTGATAGCTTATATTACTGCCTGATGCGAGAGAAAGAGATGGGGCGGCGCGCGCCTGAAACGACGCAAGCGTAAAACAAACTTTATTTAATTGTGATTGTACTATTTATAATTTTATTTAATGTTACTATTTTATGGATCTTTCGAATAAACAATTCTGATACCTATTTATGTAAGATCAATTCTGCTCTAATCAAAATTTGTAAAATATCAATATCTTTTTTTTAAATCAAGTCTCGTGTTTCCATTATTCACCTTTTAGCAGTTCCAAGCGTTTATCGATAAAGACGGAGGCTACTTTGGCTTGTTTTTCTATCGAGAAAATGTGTCTTAATTGTGTTTTGGCTCTAATCAAAACTTCAATTATATGTTCAATTTACACATATCCGCAAATCATACTCCTACTGTTAGTACTTCATGATATATGACGCTTTGAAGAATCCTATTTTTTTCACATATCCTCTTAAGTTGGACCCTATATAACCATTACCCCGGTTTGCCTGGTTGCTGGTTCAAGTCCCGTCCGAGACAAAATAAAATTCAATCTTTAATTAGTTTCGAAATAGCATAACATAGCTGTAACATGTTAACAATCAAAAATATTTGAAATATAACACGATATATTTAAGGTTCTAAATAAAATCACCACTTATTGAAACAAAAAAGGAATTTAGTCACTAATTATAAAACAAACAGACAAGATTAATTAATATTAATAGCTTTTGGCACTCCATTAAAACTGCATAATGTTATCAAGTTATCATACATCATTGTAAAGGTCACGTTATTGTGGTAAAGCAGAGCGATGAGCGACTTTACTAGCGGATAAACCTTTCGCAACGTTCCTTCCTATTGGATTTGTTTTCCCTACTCACGAGGCGCTGGTTCAAGCATCTGTATCCGCTGAAGAAGAAATTCAATCCGCATTGGGCACGCATGGTGAAGTTAACGAGCCTCCTCAAGGGAAGGCCTGTGCCATGCAGTTGGACTTGTTTTTTATAATTATATTTATTCCCTTTAATGGGTAGCTATATAATATTATGCCTTAATATTACCACGCCAAACTGCCCAGCAGTTTGTTGGCGAAGCTCTTATAATACGTATCAGGCTGGTGAAAAATAGTTCTTATCGGCACTGGGAACATTTTATATTATGCTTTTAAAGAATGAAGCATTTTAAATATGAATAAGCGCAAAACCTCATATACCCCAACTGATTTATAACAAAATAAATAGGTTAAAACAATAATAATTTCATTTTATTTTTAGTTAAAACGTAAAGTTATTCGCATTTTAAGTTTTGAGGCACTATTGATCTGTTATCATATTTGGTCGCAGATTTCAGCAATGAATGAAAGCGCTACAGTACTCATGAATACATTTTAATAATCTAGTTTTGTTAGTAAGTAGGGTGAGTGTGCCCGTTCGGTGGGTTAACATTAAGTTCAGTATATTAAAAATTTTACAAACAAATTAATTAATATTTTGAAAAAAAATTACCTATGTTGAAAACATGATAGTTCGATTCTGCTCTCAATCCTAAACAAACTACTTTTTAGTTTTGCGTTAATTCATTAACACGTTGTATAATTTAGTCAGTGTAAGTATGGTCACAACACATAACACTTAAAAGTACAGCAGTCTAAAGACTTAACATATAAGGTCTAACAAAATTAGCTGAAACTATTTTAAGGGTATGATCAGACCATCAAACTGAACAACTTTCTCTATGGGACCAATAACGAAATCGCGAAAAAAAAATCTGCTGTCCCATACATTTAGGTCGAGCAGGTTTGTAGGGAACAGCTGATTTTTATTCGCGATTTCGATATTGGTCCCATAGAGAAAGTTGTTCAGTTTGATGGTCTGATCATCCCCTTAAAATAGTTTCACCTAATTTTGTTATACCTTATATAAGATTATAAGCACTCGTTGGTGGTCGATGGTTCATACATGTTTAGCTTCTAATAGGCTTCTGGACTTACAAGGTAAAATACAAATAAAAAACGCTATATCCCCTTCTCTATCCGCACCCCTATAAGTCAACCTCCTACCAGAGACAGATAAAAAAGTTTATAAAAAAGTGTCACCTTTAACAGCGAATTAGCGCCGATGTCGCGACAAAACCTATAAATACGTCAACAAACATATCTATAGCTATAAAACGTCTGACGGATCGCTACCGACAGTGTGGACACCCTTATTAGGATTCCTTTCATGGGTTCCTTAAAAAAATTTGTCTGGAAATTTAAGTGTCAAAATGGGTTAAATGTTAAAATGGGTTGTATAAGTTGTGTAAGTTGTTGTTGTAAGTTGTATTCACATACTGGATCTGTGGACCATGTGGGATCTGTAGGTATTGTTATTATCATACTAATCTGTGCTTACACTTACTTGAATTAAAGTAGTCGTAAAGGATTCTCGAGACTCTAGATTGCCGTGTGCATGATTCATTTGTATCTTGTGTACTTTTTCGTTTTGTTAGTTAGTAAAGACTTTGTTTGTAAAAAAAATTGCATTTCCGTTTTGATTCGTACATTGCAAATAGTTATAATGGTAATAAATGACGAAGAAACATTCTAAAATACCTGATATGAAATCCAAAGTAAAGAACAAATTAAACTACTCAGTTAAACTATTCTGAAATGAAAAAAAATGAAACTATTTATTGTGAATGACATTAAGTAAAATAGATTTATGATAAAGGTTACATTTAACCAAAGGAAGTATCACTAAAGTCTGCCTTTCCAAGCGTAGGTATACTACTATATACTCTTTAAACTCATTCGTCTTAAATTTTATTTAATTATCTAAAAACATGAACATCCTCCTTATTTTTTTAGCCGGTTTTGTGTCTCATGGCTGGGTAACCTCATATCCTCCTCCTATCTTTTCCTCCAATCCTCCCTATGCAACGCAAACTCAAGCTAACCGTTCAAGAAGGTATCCAAGTCATCGCTCCATCTTCTTTTGGGTCTTCCCTGACGTCGGCAAATCTTGTGCAACCTTTTATGCAATATTAGTAATAAAAGCTTTTAGGATATGGGTCAATAAATGAAGTTAGTTAAGAATATGTAGGGAACCTTTAACTAAGCAATAGGACTCCATCTTAACCTCATCTTAAGACTTAAAAGGATCCGTGTATCACTTTTTTCTATCATTCGGTCCTTTCATTGTTTTGTTAAAGCTGTTTGTTTACGAATTAATTGGGGCATTCCTTTTTTTTATTCACCCGCCTTGAGATATGGTCGTCGGTAACAAGTTTGAGACCGAATCTTTTGTGACTCATTTCTTAGAATTATTTAAAGTTGGAAATTCTATACAAATTAATGCTTAGTTAAAATAACTTGAGAAATATTTTTAAAGAACTAAGAATGTTGATGGCCAGGAAATATGATTCGGATTTCGAGGTTAATTAAATTAATCGGGTTATAAACATGCACAATGCGTGTCTATTTTGTATTTTTGGTTTTGACAAATAAACATAACTATTTTAATCATTGAGTGCAAATACCAAGCTACTAAAGTCAAATCATCATCATCAACCTAACATCATCCATTGCTGAACATAGGCGCGCCACAAAACTCTATCCTCGGCCTTCCTCATCCAGTTTCTCCCCGCTAACTTTTCAGATCATCTATCCAGCGGGCCGCAGGGCGTCCTACACTACGCCTGCCAGATCGTGGTCTCCACTCTACAACTCTGACACCCCATCGGTTGTGCGTTCTTCGGCAGATATGACCAGCCCATTGCCACTTCAACTTGATAGTTTTCTGAGCAATTTCAATCAATTTAGTTCTCTGACTTATCACTTCATTCCTGATGTGATCTCTCAGAGAAACACCGAGTATAGCTCTTTTATAGCTCGCTGAGCGATATTGAATTGATGAACTGGTCATATAGTCCACAGGGTCCACGATTCCGCACCATAGGTATACGGGCAGGACGACTGATTGGACACCAACAATAAATCATCTTAAGAGAGTGACGTACAGAACTATAGATACAATCTTCTTCTTTCTTATCGTGTGGGCAGAGCCCTGGTATCAGAGTTTTTTAGACCGCCTTACGGCCTCTGACGTGGTATTTATGTAACGACTACTACCACCAGAGATAGTAGCCGGGACCAACGGCTTAACGTGCCATCCGAAGCACGGAATCATTTTTCTTTTCAGACAGTCAGGTCATTCAGCTTGCAATGTCCTAACCAACTGCGGAAAAACGCACAAAGTGACATATCACTAGGTGTCCCCCGTAGGAATCGAACCCACTACCTCCGTGTCGAGAGCCAATGCTCTTAACCAGTAGACCACGGAGGCAGTTACAATAATCAGCAACATTCTAACACTGCAACATACTAGCAAAATATTAGCAGTCCCATACATTTGGGTCGAGTAGGATTGCAGTTTTGTATAGAAACAATAAAGTAACTAGGTAGGTATATTGCCTAAAATTCTGATGCGTATGGGAAGTCTACCAATCCGCAATGTGCACGCATGGTGGCCTAACGCCCATACACCCCCGAGGGTAGGCCTATGCCCTGCTGTGGGACGTATATGATTACGATAGATGTTTAAAATAACCATCAAAGCACATCCCACCCATACAGTTCCCACATTCATCGTCCTAGCAAATAATACTGAGCATTCTTCAAACAGCCATGAACAAACTAAAGTTAGCAAAACGAGCGTTTTCTATTAATTTTTACCGTCCGTCTGTCTGTCAGACGTCCGCTGTAATATGTTAAAAACACACATTATGCTATAGACTGACATTAAATATTTAAAATGTGTAGAGATGTTATCTTAATAACCGTATCAATATTATGTACACCGTTGGCTTCACCTCTGATTATTTGAATGAATCCCAGATAAATATAATTTTAGGGTTCCGTAGTCACTTTGGTTCATTCTGCCTCATTTTAAACCTATAATTCTAAATTTGGCATGAAGACAGATAATCATAACCAAAAAACAGAAATAATGGTAATTAAGAAATCCTATCCTTTTTTTTTTTTTTTTTTGGTGTCGGGGGGGAAATCTTCAAAAGATACCCGGCTCCTTAGGGGAAGAGTCGGGTTATGTGGGATTTTTATCCACTAAAACCCCCCCGGTGGTCACCTCGGCGCATGTCGAAGGGCCATGGGGAAGCAATGTGCGTCCACGGCCCTTCTCGCGCTTCGCCGAAGCTCTCCCGGCTCGGCACTGATGCCGGGCCAACACTCCCGCAGCGTCTCTGCGCTGCAGCGGGACGGGACCACGCCGTACTACCACTGCCTTCCAGGGGTCGCTAGGAAATGGGCGGCCTGAGCCCCTTCTCCGACCGTCCGCGACCATGGGCGCCCCTATCCCGGGGCGTTGTTGTGACGCATCGGGGGGCCAACTTGGCGTCCCCGGCGTCTCCGTCTTCGGGCGGGATTTGCCCGCTCGCGGTCTCGCTCTGCGCTCTCCTTCTGGACCATGACGGTCTCGCAGAAGGCGACCGCGGCGTCCCATGCCGCCCGGCTCCCCAACATCGCCGCTACTAGGGCCGGTGGGGAGAGGTCATTTCCTGTAATTTGGACCAGGATCTGCCGCTCGGAATGCCACGCTGGGCATTCCTCGAGCGTGTGCTGCGCAGAATCCTGGTCGGCTCCGCAATGGTGGCACTGTGGTGTGGCTTCCCTCCCGATCCTGTTCAGGTACTCACCGAAACAGCCATGTCCGGTGAGCACCTGAGTAAGACGGTAGGTGACGCCTCGGCCTTCCCGGTCCAGCCAGGCCTGGAAACTGGGAAGTATCGCTCCGACGACGCGCTGCCGCATACTTCGCGGCTCGTGGAGCCGCTCGCGCCAACAGTTTAGCGCGCGTCGTCGAGCCTTCCTCCGGAGCTGTGTGACTGCCCTCTCGGGTACGGCCCCGCCTCTTTGACGTAGGGCGCGAATCCGGTCATAGACCCTCGCGTCCATGTCCGCCAGTATATCCAAGGGCGGAAATCGCGCCAGGATATTCGCCGCCTCGTACGATATCGTCCGGTATCCGCGTGCGACCCGAATTGCGATCCTGCGCTGCGCGGCATTCAATTTGGCCGCGAGGCGCTTGACGCCCGACAGTCTTTTTGACCATACGGGCGCCCCATAGAGCGCAATGGATCGCACGACTCCTGCGTAGAGGCGGCGGACTCCCTCCCACGGTCCCCCGAGGTTGGGCAGCAGTCTGTGCATAGCACCCGCTACCCTTTGTATACGGGGGACCAGGCGGTCGATGTGCTCCTCGAAGCTCCAGCGACTGTCAATAATAAGGCCCAGGTACCTTATGTGACGGCCCACCTGGACCTCTGCGTCACCTACTCGCACCGTCAAGCTGGGGGGTACCACTCCCCTGCGTTTGTGGAACCATAGCGCCTCGGTCTTATGAGGCGCTATCTGAAGCCCCAGCTCGAGAATCTTCTCCACAACGCGTGCCACCCCGAGCTCGGCGAGCTCTATGGTCCTCTCGAAGGTCTTCCCTTCGGCCAAAACTAGAGTGTCGTCTGCATAGCAAACGACACTGACGCCGTTGGGAAGTGCCGTCCTCAGGACAGCGTCGTACGCGATATTCCACAGGAGAGGGCCTAACACCGACCCCTGTGGAACCCCGCACACGACATCCCTCTGCTCGGTACTTCCGTACCGGCCCATGTAGCATATACAGGTACGCTCCGACAACGTCGCGCAGGTAGGGAGGCAGACGGTGGTACACCAGTGCCTCCCTGATCGCCCTCCAAGGCAGAGAGTTGAAAGCATTGACTATGTCAAGACTGACAGCCAACACTACTCTGCCCTGGGATGTAGCCTGCTCGGACAGCTCTCGGACGCGAAGAATCGCATCCACTGTCGAGCGACCCTGACGGAAGCCAAACTGACTGTCTGACAGGTCCGGGCCATCGCTGGATAAGTGCCTGCCTATACGGGAAGCAATAATCCGCTCGAAGAGCTTGCCCACCTCGTCCAGCAGGCAGATGGGTCGGTACGCAGAGGGGGAGTCCGCGGGTCTCCCTTCCTTCTTTATGAGGACCAGTCTCGCCGTTTTCCACTGCGTGGGAAAGTGGCCATGACGAAGGCAGCCGCTGAACAGACGCCTCAGCCTATCGCCCAGCACAGCCAGTGCTAACACCCAGGCCCGACCCGGAATTCCGTCGGGACCTGGTGCGGTGTTTCGCGCGGCGAGGCGCTTCACTGCCCATTTGAGCTCCTCCGTCGTGCCAAAAGTTCGTCAGTCCATGCCGGCGGTGGCGGCTCCTCTTGCCTAACGGCACCCCCTTCGATCCGTGGGAAGAGTGTATCCACCACTCCTCGCACGAAATCGGGTTCCAGGGTCTCCGTTAGGGGTGGGACCCATGGGCGTAGTTTCCCCAGCACCATTTTATATGGCCGGCCCCAAGGGTCTCTATCGAGGCCTTCGAGGAGTTCGTTCCACGACCGGGACTTGGCATCCGCTATAGCAATCCGAAGTGCCTTAGACGAGACCCGATACGCTTCATAGGCTGCCGCCTTCTCCTCTTCGGTCGCTCGCCGGCGTCTCCTCGCTCTTAGGTACTGGCGTCGGGCAGCGATGGTGGATATTCGCAGCTGCGCGATCTCCTCCGACCACCAGTACACCGGTCGCCTCTTTGTTGTCCTGACCCGGGGCATCGAAGCGTCACAGATCGACGTCATAGTGTCCCGGAACCAGGTCGCCTCAGTTTCCGGCTCGGGCCAGGCTTCCTCTTCAGGGGGGGTCCAGTCAGCGACATGTGCCGCGGCGACCAACATCTCACGATCGAGCCGAGTTAGCGCCCAACGTCGCTGGGGGCTGTCGCTTCGGCGATTGGCGCCGGCTGGAAGGCGAAGGGCCACATTGAAAACGATGTAGCGATGGTCGGACAACGTTTCCACTTCCTCCGCCACTCTCCAGCCAGATACCAAGCGTTCCACCGAGGAAGTCGCCCATGTGAGGTCAACGATCGACTCTCCCTGCCACCGAACGAGCGTGCGCGTCGACTCTCGGTTCAGTAGCCGGAGATCGAGCCCCGCCGTCCACTCGAGAAGCATCTCTCCCTTGGCATTGTCAAGGACGTCACCCCAAACCCTGGAGCGGGCATTGAGGTCGCCCAGGACAAGTACCGGACGGGGCATGTATCGACGCGTAACGCCCTCTACCCGGTCCAGGTACGCCTCGTAATCGTTGAGGTTGCCATTGGGAGAAACGTAGCAACCCACTACAACCATGGTCCCCCATTCCACCGCCACGATCCCCGGTTCAGCCTGCAGAAAGAGGCATGGAGGATCACCCTCTCCACCTCCCCAGTAAATGGCAACGGAGCCAAGGTCGTCCCCGAACCAGCGAGGGTGAGATGGAACGACATATGGCTCCGCGATCACTGCCAGACCAATCGACCACTCCGCGAGGGTTTGCAACAGCAGGTCATGCGCCCCGCGGCAGTGGTTCAGATTAGTCTGGAGGACTTTCTGTGATGGGAGGAGTGTTAGGCCTTCATAGCCTCCTCTCGGGCAGTGCTGCCCGTTTGGGACGCTAAAGTCCCACCGGTCATTTGGGGATTCGCAGAGGGGGGAGCCTGCTTACTCCCTCCTCTGCCATTCTTCTCTTTGGGTGGGGTGCACCTCTTGCTCCCCATCCGGTGGTCGGCGGTACGGCCAAGGCCCGCACAGAACGGGCAATTGGGTGCTGAGGCCGTGCAGTCTCTTACCTTGTGGCCAGCCTGCCCGCACTTGAAGCACAAAGTGCTTATGTCCGCTGCCTCCTTACACTGGAGGCCGGTGTGTCCAGACCTGAGGCACCTGTAGCACTGCAGTGGCCGTGCCGCAAGTACCTCCGCCCTAACGGACACCCAGCCCACTTGCACCCGCCCAGTGGTCGCGATCTTGCGGACCGCTCCAAGAGGGCAGCGAACCCAGACTGTGCCGAGGCTTCTGGGGGAGTGGTGGATCTCACCCACCCGTACGTCCTCAGCGTTGCAGCCACCGGCATCAGCAATGGCGACTGCGACTTCTCGCTGCGTGATGGAATCGTCGAGGTCGGACACTCTCAGCTCACCCGTCTTTACGGGGCGCGCTATACGCACCTCCAAGTCCGCCAGAACCACCTGAAGCTTTTGGGCCAGCTTGTCCGCCTTTTCAGCGCCGTCTGGCCCGGCGACCTCGAGTACCAAGCCGCCGTTGATCGCCCTCTTCTGGCGGATACTTGGGATACCAATTTCCACTAGTTGGACCCGCTCTTTGGCAGCCGACATCACCTGAGTTATGGTGGTTTTGGCCCCCTGGGGAATTGTCAGGGTGACGGCCGCGGTTTTCGGCTCCCTCGCCGGCTTAATTTTCTTAGGCGAATTTTTCGCTGGCGGTGCGGGCTTGACCGAGGCCTTCTTGGCGCCAGCGTTGGCCTTAGCCTTGGCCTTTCTTCCCACAACCTTGGACCAAGGCTGCTCTCGTTCCGCCGACGGAGGCTCCTGCTCACGTGTAGTAGCAGGGATCACAGGTACCAGAGGAGGAGATCCTCGAACTTTCCTCTTTGCCACTGGGCCTTTCGCCCAGGATTGCTCCGGTGTTGGTTCCGCCGTCTTTCCCTTTTTTGCGGGTGGTGTTGGTGAGGAACCTACTCTCTTCTGCCCGAGGGGGGGCCTGATTATGCCTTCCGGGCGGAGCTGGCTTTGGAGGAAGGCGAGTTTGCCCTCAATCATGGCCTGCCACTGTTCTCTGTCATTGGTAGGCTCCACCACGCCCGATCCAGTCTGAGCCTCCACTTGGGATTTCAGAAGCTGCAACTTCTTATCTTGCATATCTGTAACCTTGTAGAGGCTTTCGACTTGACTTCGGAGCATGGCATTCTCCTTTTCCAAGCGCTCGAGGGACTCTCTGTGAGACATCACCTCGGACGCCGCTTGGACTTCCAGCAAGGCCACCCGCATGATGCGCACCAAGTTTCCTCTGATATTTCCCGACTTGTCCACAACCTTCTCTATCTTCTGGAGGTTCTGCAGGATGTGGGTTGAGAGGTCCGCTATCGGCCGATCCTGTAACTCCCTGGCGAGGTCCTCCACTTTCGGCAAGGTGGCTTTCGACCTTGTTGCCGTAGGGGCCACAAACGGGTCAAGGATGTCCTCCTCGTCCCCGATCGCGTCCGGCTTCCTCTTTGGCTGAACCTCGTTTCCAAGGGCAGCTGACCTCCTCTTTCGCGTAATGCTGGGGCGCGAAGCCACTGATCTCAGCGAGCTCGCTGACATCAGTGAACTGTCAGTCTCTTCCCCCTCACTCTCTGGTTGAGAACCTGTCATGTCCTGGCACCGGCTTAGATTTACTGCCCGATGGGCCTTCCTCCTCGTCATTATTTTTATTTTTTGTGTTCTTCATTATTATTCCCACGAGTATGGGGGAAATAAACATCGACCCGGGCAGTGCCCCCTGTACCCGGGTAACCCTACATACCACTGGGAGGTCAGGAGGTATCCCAGGGTTGGCCGTTACCGACTGATGGACTCCCCAGCCACTCTTGCGAGCACCCCGACGCCACGTGCCGCAACGCCGAGGATTGAGGATTTTTTATAGAGGTTTACTCCTCGCGGTCCGGCCGATTAAGGCAAGACCATCGCTCCTAGCCCTGAGAAACTCAGTGTACGCTAGGGTTACGTAAAAACGACGGTGGCAAGAAGAGGAAAGTCCTCCGCCTGCCTGCTCTGCGGCAGGGTAAGTGCGCGCAGAGCCCGCCCATGCTCCTCCACTATGCCCTCTGCTAATCAGAGGGACATGCGGAAGAACGCCTTCCCCCGTCGGGTTATTCGCCAATGGGCAGTGACTTCACCCAAAAAACGGATGAAGTCACTGCCCATCGCCCAGGGTGCACCGGCTCAACTGAGCACTCGAGGAGGTTACCCGACCTAGCACCCCAAGAAATCCTATCCTACTACAATATAATGTAAGTATGGATAGATGTTTGTTACTCTTTCACGTAAAAAGTACTGAATGGATTTTAATGAAACTTTACAATAATATAGCTTATAGATCAGAATAACACATAGGCCACAATTTATAAAGATATGGTGTAAATTGTCCAGACGAAGCGCAGACGAAGTCGCGGGCACCAGCTAGTAACTAATATTTTTGGAAGCATGCTTATGCTTATGTTAATAATTTTCGACACTTCTCCCATACAAGTACAGGGGGTTGGGAAAAATTTTTTTTTCCGCTCAAAGTCGAGATATTGCGTTCAGTAGGCCTACCATGAGTTTTCACTGTACTTTACTACTGTTGTAACGTCACCTCCACACTCTCCGATAGCCAAGCAGCCTTGCTAGCCATAGATTCTCCGATCATAAAGTCTAAGCTAGTACAGAACTGCGTATCACAACTGAACGCTCTAGGCAATAACAATCAGCTTGTGCTACAATGGGTGACAGGACACTCAGACATAGAAGGGAACGAAAGGGCGGATGAGTTGGCCAGAAGGGGCACAGAAAACCACTTCATAGGCCCCGAACCCTTTCTGGGAATACCTAGCAGTCTAACGCGAGATTCTTTGAATAGGGTCAGCTTTGGAGAGGCAATAAAGCTTTGGTGCAACACCCCAGGCATGGGCCACTCCAAAGCACTTATCAAAGGCTACAATCGCAAACTTGCGAACGGTCTCCTTGCCCTCAGCAAGGATCAAATTTGTACAGTAGCAAGGTCACTCACAGGCCACTGCAAATTAAATAAACACATGCACACACTGAATTTAAGTGATACCACCGGCTGCAGATTCTGCAAGGAGGAGATGGAGACTCCTATACACCTCCTATGTGACTGTGGCCCCCTGATGTACAAACGTAGTACTCATCTAGGTAGGCAGGTTCTGACACCAGATGAGATACAAACTATCCCTATCAAAAATCTACTGCGTTTTCTGGCCGCAGTGGGAAATGGTAGAGAACTTTAAAAAGGGCGTTCACAAAGGACCAGTGATGGTCTACATGGCACAGGCTTGATAAGCCTGTCAAGGCCCAGAATACCGCCAAATAATAATAATAACGTCACCAATTTTGTATTGAATCTCATACAGCGCTCCTAGTGGTTACATTGAGAACTAATTTCTGTCATACGAAATTGGCGACGTAACTTCTGTAGTAAAGGACAGTGAAAACTCATGGTAGGCCTACAGAGTCAAAAAGAGCGATGTAGGTTTAAAGAATTTTATTCTCAAAAGACTTAAAACTAGTCACTTTACAAGAGAATTTTAAACAATGTTACTTTTAAACTAAAATATAGGTGTTATTATCTAGGTAATGAAGTAAATATCTCACATAATACAACTTAAGATAACATACGTTTATCACAAAAGCAAAATATTAACCATCTACCTACAAAAGTCAGAATTAGAATGAGAAGAGAGATTATTCGCTGACATGTCGATGGCGGTAAACGAAAGCCGCGTTATGGATTGCTTTTGAAAATTCCATAAGTTATCTAAGCTATGTAATAATAAGGTTTTCATGTAATGATTACGGAACCCTATCATGGACAGGCTCTTGGCTGGTTTTATTTCGCTTTTGCAAGATTTTAAACAATATCGGCTTTGCGGGAGACCAGTAGGGATATTGTATAAGATTTCAAGAGCAGATCGTTATTTTATAACTATACGAGCGTTAACCCGCGACTTCGTCCGCACAAATTATATACCAGATTTTAAGTCAGATCATAAGCTATCAAACAAAAAAAGTTTCATCAAAATCGGTTCAGTAGTTTTTGCGTGATACTCGTTCAAACAAACACCCAAACAAACACACAAACAAACAGACAGACAAAAAATCCAAAAATTGGTGAAATGGAATCAGGGACACCTAAAAACCATATCGTAACTTTTTTTTTGTTAATATCTTCAATGTACAGACAAACTTCCTGTTACAGTTTTATAATAGTACGAGCGTTAACCCGCGACTTCGTCCGCACAAATTATATACCAGATTTTAAGTTAGATCATAAGCTATCAAACAAAAAAAGTTTCATCAAAATCGGTTCAGTAGTTTTTGCGTGATACTCGTTCAAACAAACAAACACACAAACAAACAGACAGACAAAAAATCCAAAAATTGGTGAAATGGAATCAGGGAAACCTAAAAACCATATCGTAACTTTTTTTTTGTTAATATCTTCAATGTACAGACAAACTTCCTCTTACAGTTTTATAATAGTATAGATAGATAGATAGACTAGTCAATTTTCGAGTCATATTTTGTTTCCTGCAAGCGTTCAATTATGGGGGTCCGGGTTCGAATCCGCACGGACAACATGCCATGTCCCAATGAGTTTTTCTTACTTATGTACGTAATACCGACTGCTCTCAAACGGTGAAGGAAAACATCGTGACGAAACCTGCATACACTGAAGTAGAAATTCAGATGTGTATGAGAAGTCTACCAATCCGCATTGGGCACGCGTGGTGGACTAATGCCCATTCACCCTCCCCGAGGGTAGGCCTGTGCCCTGCAGTGGGACGTTTATAGGCTGATGATGATGATGATGAAGCGTTCAATTCGCGAGAGGAGGCTGATTATGATGATATTCTAGAATTTCTCTTTGTATTTCTTGTAGGAAATATTTGAAAAATTGTAGTTCAGATTTTCTTTTAGAGAGTTTCTACGGTTTTCCTTATTCTATGGACAAACAGACAGACAAAATGACAACGTAATGACTTAGTAATGAGGCACAGAGAGACGCCGCGGGCGAAACATTGTTCAGGTTTGTCATTATTTCTGTACTTTATATCCAATAGCCTGTAAATCAAGGCATTTTAACCTTTATGTTAAAATTAGATAAGGTTGATATCAGGGGTCGTGAAATATGTATTGTAGTGGTTTTATTAGTTTCTATGTCAATTTGCTAATGGTGCAGGATGATATTGTGATTAATGTTGTATTTGTTGATGTTCTAGAGCTGAATAATGATACTATTATCTACAGGGTGTTACAAAAATACAAATAAACATTTAAGGGGGTGGTTAAAACCATCAATCTGAACAACTTTCACTATGGGACCAATATCGAAATCGCGAAAAAAAATCGGATGTTCCATCATCATCATATCAGACGATAGACGTCCACTGCTGGACATAGGCCTCCCCCAAAATGAGGAGATTTGCCATAATCGCCATGATGAGATGCGTTTGCGATTTTCCATAGTAAACTACAGATCTACTCGAGCTAAATGCATGGGACAAAAGAATTTTTTTCGCGATTTCGATGTTGGTCCCATATTGAAAGTTGTTCAGTTTGTTGGTCTAAACCACCCCCTTAAAAGATTTTAATTTTTATTTTTACTTCTTGAACACTGTATAGAGTGTGTACATTTTAAGCATGATTCAATGAAGTCATTATTAGCATTATTTGGGGTTGCAGGATCATCCGATGGGCGTAGACCTCCCCCAAGGATCGCCAAAACGACCGGTCCTGCGCTGCCCGCATCCAACGGGTTCCCGCCGCCTTCACCAGGTCGTCGGTCTACTTTGTGGGGGCCTACCACAGATCATAAAAACTAAAGGGAGATGTGAAAAGGAGGCGGGGCCAGTGTCGCAGCAATATGCGCAAAAAGGGAACACAGTGCTCGCGACCGTAAGGATTCAATATATTATGAGGCTGATAGCCATTCGAGATATTATGTGTAAATAGTTTACAATACTTGTGTAGTACTAAAGATTATTCGAACTTTGAGTTCTGATACCACAATGGATAATGAGCACATTCAAGCTAACAAAATACTTTCTATCGCGTGGTACTGGTGGTAATGCGACACTAGGTTTCGTACTCAGCGCGTTGGTTGGCATCTCTCTAGATCTCTATGGGGCCTACGGTCGCCATTCGAGAACTCTTCGGCATCATAGACTTCTGTTCTGCGAGCAATGTGCCCCGCTCATCGCCACTTTAATTTAGCAATTCTTTGGGCTATGTCGGTGACCACTTTTAAGACTTACGCTTTGTACCTATTAGTTTCATTTCTATTATTATTTGCTCTCTATTGATATGCCCACATAAGTTACCTACTTTACTTATTTGTAATGTTCATAGTTGCTGTGCCCTACAGGGTCCATAATTGATCTCATAGTTTATAAGTTAACACCTCATTGTACATTATGGAATGCAATAAATATATTGAGTATTGAGTATTGACTCTGATTCTTCTGCAAATCTCATCATTTCTGAGTCGATCTCGCAGGTAAATTCCAAGTATAGTATCTCCATTGCCCTTTGGGTGACTTTCAGCGATTTTATGATGCTTTGAGTGAGTGATCACGTCTTACGGTTGCAAGATGAAATGAGAAATCAGAATAGCGATATATTGCCTTTGCTAACCCCTATGAGATGTAGGTGTAAGTAAAATGAGTATAAATTTTGAAAGTTCGATATAGATTAGCACAACTCTGTTGCGCCATCTAGCAATTCACAGGAAAATTGGTGGAAAACGTCATTAATTAGGTACCGTACTACAACTTTGTCTACTATTTAGAAGCGGAATTTGCGATACAGGTACGTCTTGTTTTTGTTATCAATTAATCATGGATTTCCGCAAGTACAGTACGACCAGGAAAATAATTCCGCTCGTCAATCTTCGTTTGCGCAAAGCAGGACCGAGTCCCCGACAAAACCCGAACTCATTTAGTAATCAAAGACTTATATACCTGGTACGACTGTACCACCTGATTCAATTAATTATTTTAAAGTTATGATCAGACCATCAAACTGATAAAAATTATTCAGTTTTATGGTCTGATCATCCCCTTAAAAAACGGACGTCTTATAGTATACGTCGTTACTGAAATGAATTACCTATTCGTAGATGCGATGTAAACTACCAATTATAAGTATTTAGTATAAAAAAAACTAACAGAATCAACCATAGTCTATGGACACATTAAAAACTATACTTAATACAAAAGATAAATCATACTTAACTAGCTAATAACAGCCATAGTTCAGCACCCACCGTTAAGGCGCCAACACGGACTAAATGCGCAAGCGATAATATTCTTACATAAATTATCTATTGCGCACCTCATCGATCCATGTCATGCGCATCCTACTCTTAATCACATGCTAGTTTGTATGATTTATGATCTATAAGTATTTAGCGTGGTATAATGTGACCTATTTTAGTTAAATTCTTGTTTTTATTCGCATATTGTTTGATGCAAACAGAAACTTTTTGTACTGTTTAAGAGCCTACCGAGCCTATTGTGCTACCCTCAATCGTATTTTTTTTATTTCTTAACAATTAAACAACATATTTCCAAAAAACAAGAATGTCACATTGTAGTCTAATTTATAGAAACAAATTGTAGTTTCAATTTATCGAAACATTATGGATTATAATATTTATGCTTGTAGCTATTATCGTAAAAATCGCCAAAAGTGGCCACATTTAGCGGTTTTAAAGATAATAACTAGAAAAAAAAACAAATCAGCAGTGACCCGATAAATTTGAAATCAGCAATGACATAAATAATGTTACATACATTCTTGTTTTTAGAAATTTTTTAGTTTAATTGTTAAGAAACAAAAAAATACGATTAGGGGCAGCACAATAGGCTCGGTGCAGCCTTTTAAAAGAAGCTAAATAAATATAATTCGAACGGTACTCGAACCCGAAACCTGCCAGTGCGAGGCTTTTCTTTCTTCCAATTAAGGTCATTTCAGTCCATACAAAAGTTTGACGCACAATACGCGTAGACGGAATTAATAAAAAATAATATTATATATATAGAAAAATAGTTTAGAAAATCTAGTGGCCACGTCACAAATAACATTTACAATTTATAATATAATTACGAAGATATTAAGCTTTTAAACTTTTGTATTTTATTTTATAAATTGCAAATGTTATTTGTGACGCGGCATCTAGATTTTCTAAACTATTTTTCCATATATACAAAGTTACTTATATTAATACCGTTTACGCGTATTGTGCGTCAAAGTTTTGTATAAAATTGACCACTCTGCAACCACCTTAAGAGGATAGACGGTGTTCAAGAAAGAAGATTATGTATTTAAAAGATCTATTGTTGTCGCGTTGTTCCCGAGCAACTGAGCTACCGGTGCGAAAGTGACAACTGCAGCGTGGACTGATTTTACCTAGATAAAAAATGGAAGAAATCACGGTTTCCTCTTCCCCTGTTTCCTCCTCCAAAACTAAGCCGATTTTAATAATTCTTTCAAGAATAATATGAGAAAGACTTTGGCTATGTCTGTATGTTTTCATTTTTTATGCTTACTGGATGTGTGAACATAGAGGTAAAATTGATAAATTTTTCGTCATTTTCGAAGGCTCCAAGTTCTTATAGTAATAAGATAAAAGAATATTTCGTCCAATTGGCGTCAAGCTAGACAGATAAAGCGCGAAGGTGGCGGGACGAAATTGATCGCATCTAAGCACAAAACATCCCTGTTTTGAGTCCTTTCTTGGAGAGAATGGAGGTATACATTTGCCCAACAGTGGGTTAGTACTAACAGTTAATATAATATGTAGCATAAGCATATGCTCACGACTATATTCCCCGAGGGAGTAGTCAGAGATATTCTGAAACTTCAGAACATCCACGTTTCACTAGTAGTACCGAAACTCTGTCCAGTGTGACGGGGAGTGAGCCCGTCGCCACTTGTAATGGACAGTAGGTACAATACATGCCTCGATATTGATGCATGCAGGTTTCCTCACGATGTTTTCCTTCACCGAAAAGCCAGTTGTTTTACAAATCGTACATAAATTCCGAAAAACTCATTGGTACGAGTCGGCCTGGACGGGGATCGAACCATCGCCTCCAACACGGCAGGCAAGGTTACTCGCCACTGAACCACCACGGCTATAATATGTGTTATGTAAAAAACAACAAGTAGCAATTTGTTATTGAGACTATTGTACAACATTTCGTAACGATTGACGATTTGTCTCAAATGATCGAGAACGAATATAATTTGATACAAAGTGAGTAGTGTTTAGTTTCATGCTGTTGCTGACGTATTAGGTAACGTAAGCAAAATAAACTAATGACGTTCAGAGTACTTCTTTAATTGCTTTATGTTAAAAATTAGTTAGAGAGGTTTTCTATTTCTACCACGCCACACTCACTTTTATGCAGAATGTATAAATGCGTACATATTGAACAGGGTGTTTGAAACCACAAAACTGAACAACTTTGACTATGGAGATAAAATCGAAGTCGAAATCAAATCTGCTGTTTCATACATTTGAGTAGACTATCGAATACCATTCACGGTTTCTATGGAACACCTGATTTCTCTTTCGCGATTTCGATTTTGGTTCCATAGTGAAAGTTGTTCAGTTTGATGGTCTAAAGCACCCCCTTTGATATACTGTAACGTATTTAATTTTACACTCTGTATTACTACAACCACAGAACATTATAAGAGGGGTTAGAAATGCAAAGTAGCGCTTTTGCTTCGGAGACTGCCGGCTGTTGCCACTTGTCTTCCCGCTCACGCTGCTACAATTACTCATGCCCTCTCGCTCGCACCACACCGCGCGCCTTATGGTGTTATGCAAATCATTACATAAGCTGTGGCTTCTAACCCCTCTTATAATGTTCTATGACTACAACGATAGCATGTCACGCACAATTTTTTATTGTTTTATTGATATATTATGGTACGATATGTCCTTGAACTAACGAAGTGCATTTATGTAAATGGTGTCGCTAATCCATCTCTTTGTCGAAGGTTGCGGGAATAAAGATCTTTTGCTAGGGTCAAAGCTACGAATAAGGGTCAAAGTCAAAAGTCAAAGTCAACATAAGTCAAGGTCAGCTTAATTTATTCAATACAAGAGTTTTTTTTTAAATAATTAATGGACTCTTGCTTGTGCGTTAGCACTGCATTTCCGCCAGTGTCAAGTGTTTATGGGAGAATCTATCCCAATCTAAGGGATTGTTTTTGGTCAAGAACAAGAAGAGATTGAGGATTGCGGAGCCTCGTGGCAGTCAAAAACGCGACGCGCGAAATCCACGCGAGACGAGTGCTCGGGTCAGAACCTGCAACGTGACCATGATTTACTTAAAAACCAATACAAGAGCTTGAAGCACACTTATTAAACGTCAAATCACCGCGTCGGAATGTGTTGTCGTTGTAGAGAAGATACGGCCAGGAACTCTATAACATAACACGACTTAATAACTAAACAATATAAATTCTTAAGCTAAGGTTTATTACATACAATAATACATAGTCTATTTAATAAATTAATTGATACTACAGGCTGAAATTGATATCATTAGCATCCTTTTAAACTAAGAAACTACCCATCAAACTGAACAACTTTTACTATGGGTGCAAACCAATCGGAGCAAATAAAAATTGCTGTTGCATACATTTGAGTCGAGGAGGAGGCATTGCAGATTGCAGTTTAGTATGGAACAGCAGATTTTTTTTGTGCACCGATCGGTTTGCTCCCATAGTAAAGTTGTTCAGTTTGATGGGTAGACTCTTAGTTTAAAAGGATGCTAATGATATCAATTTCACCCTGTATACAGTACTATAAGTTAGTGACAGATCCAAGCATTTCATTCATTTGAATAATCATCCAGTTTATAATATGATTTTTAACCTGACTGCGCCAGAAAGAGGATTATGTTTTTACACAGAACTTTTTTGATCTGAGTTTTTAACATGACTGTTTTAGGAAAGAATCAAAATGGTCTCGGGGATTTTATTAGAATAACGGATGCAGTAAAATGAAAGACGTGTTGTTTTGTGTTTTGCTAACCCTACCCATCCAGATATTAGGGAAAGCTGCGGTTTGCGGCTGAAACGGAATCCTACCTCTAACGGTAGTAGAACTCCTATTTATAACAAAAGTACCGCAATACAAGCCTTTCTGACACTTAGGTCATCGAGATAAGACTAATGGTAGGAGACATGTTAAGTGAACATGCATTAATCCATTGAGTAGATTGTAGATAACGATCGAGATAAAGATACCTAGTATTGTTAATTTCATTAGTTATTCTTGTAGACTTGTTTTAGGACTATATATAGCCCAGTCATTTTACGGAGTTTTGTTAGGGAGTAATTATAAATTGGACTTTTAAACTATAACCGCCTCCATTTAGTGACAAAAAGACTATCTTAAAACATATTTAAAAAAATTTGCTAAGCAACATAGAAATCAAAATTGTGTGTCCCAGAAGGCTTTCAAATTAATAATATTAATACCAATGCACTTGCACTCTTTGACTTAGATTTTACAATATAAATTATTTTTGAGCTATAAAATAGGCATTCAAATTTAAAAAATTTGGTATTTATTAGAAAATACGAATGTATTTTTCAAAACCTTCTAAGTAGACAAAAATATTCACACCATATTTGTAGTATGTATAATGGTAAAGCCTTAAATATGTGCAAAAAAAATTTTTTCCATCGGGTTTTTTAGAACGAGATAATAGCTAAATTTCGAAATCGGAACTGTTGCTGACGTGATTTTTTATTTTATTTTTGTACATTTCTAGGCTTAAATTGGCTCCTCAATATTATACCGAAAAAAATGTCAATTATTAATTAGTCCCGGCTCAAACCGTAAAATATCTGGGCTAATATTTGAAAAGACGTGGTGCTCCAGTGGCGAGTAACCTTGCCTGCCGTGCAGTAGGCGATGGTTCGATCCCCGTCCAGGCCGACTCGTAAAAATGAGTTTTTCGGAATTAATGTACGATTTGTAACACCATTGCCTTTTCGGTGAAGGAAAACATCGTGAGGAAGCCTGTATGCTTCAATTTCGAGGTATGTATTGTACCTACTGTCCATTACAAGTGGCGACGGGCTCACTCCCCATCACACTGGACAGAGTTTCGGTACTAGTGAAACGCGGATGTTCTGAGGTTTCAGAATATCTCTGACTCGGAGAATGTAGTCGTGAAAAATGGCATATGCTTATGCTTATGGCTATTTGATTGTGATAATAGTTTTAACTTTTAAATTACGAAAATTATTTAACAAAAAAAAAGAATGAAAACCGAGAAAATCTAACGAATACAAAAAATCTGTCAATCGTATTGATTGAATTGATTTTTTTTGGCAATCAATTTTTTTTTAAAACGATCTGGATACTAATTCTCTGTGCCTACGGTTTGAGTGAGGTGCCAGATTTTAGTTGAAATTTTTTCGTTGAAATTAGTTAAGATTTTCGCCAAAGTCTAAGATTTCCGTGCAAATCTAAAATTAATTCTAGCTATTCGGTAATGCGAAATAGCCTTTAAATTTCTTTGCTATTTGGAATTGAGTAAAGATGGTATTTATAAAATTTCATTAACTTTAATTGGTTAGTATTTAGCCCAGTCATTTTACGGAGTTTTCTTAGGAGGGGTGCGAAGTAATTATGAATTGGACTTTTAAACTGTAACCGACACCATTTAGTGACAAAAAGACTACCTGAAAACATATAAAAAAAAATCGCTACGCAACTTAGAAATAAAAAATGTATCTCCCGGAAGGCTTTTAACTAAATAATATTAATACTAATGCACTCATTTTCATTAGATTTAACAAAATACATTATTTTTGTGCATTAAAATAGGCATTAAATGAAAACTGATGAATTCCTTGGAAAATACTAATGTATTTTTCAAACTCTTCTAAGTAAAAAAATATTTACACCATGTTTGAAGTATGCATAATGGTAAAGCCTTAAAAATCTAGAAATAAACATTTTAACGGGTTCTTACAGTGCTATCAACTTAAGCTGAGAATTGCATTTGTGTGAGTGATCGCCAAAAGTACAGTTAGTAAAACACATACAAATAAAATTAATGTTTTATTAAAAGGAAGTCCATAAAACACAATGTAACCAACTGTCCAATTCTCGACCTCCTAGTGACTGAATCTTATAACTCTTCTACTCCGCTCATTGCATCTTCATCTTCACTCTCGTCTGATGACTCATCAGAGTCAGAGCCTGTGTTAATGATTAATCGTTCCGTTATATCGTCGATTGTGGTTTCTCGACTTTGAAATTCTTTTTCTTTTTTAATTGCATGGTCACAAACATTTTTCCACTCTTGTGCAGTGATCGCGTCAACTTTTTCATTTGTTAATTTCATTATAGTGTCCATATTCATTGACACGTTTCTTTTGGCTACGTATCCTTTTACCATTGACCATATATTTTCAATGGGATTGAAATCAGGGTGGTAGGGTGGTAGACGTAGAACGCTGTGACCATGTTCTTCGAACAAATTATCAATTTTATATTCAACAAATCTTGCTTTGTTTTGTAGAATCAACTGATAAAGTTGCGGTTTGAGCATCTCTGCAGAGTGGTCGATATTTCTATATTTGAGCCAATCAATCATAGTTTGTTTGCGATGGTTTGAATTGGGGGCGGGATTATGTAACGTATTATGATATGCAGCGTTGTCAAACACCACAACACTATTCGGTTCTAAATTTGGAATCAGCTGCGTTTGCAACCATTTTGTGTAATTCTCGGTGTTCATATTATGATGATAGTCGCCAGTTTTTTGGTTTGCCTTGAACATGAGTAGGGCATTGGGTATAAAACCGTCCTTTCCGCCAGCATGAACTATTATCAAACGATTTCCCTTGGAAATTGGTTTCTTTAAGCCAGAGGTGCTTCCATCTGAATAAGACTTCGACGAAGTGTGACACGTGTCGATATATGTTTCGTCAGTATACACGATTGGACGGCCCTGAGCACGATATTCAGCTATTTTAATCAGGAACAATATTCGCAGATATCTTATTTGGTGCTTCTCCATAAGGATTCTGCGATTGTCTTCTGTCCTTTTCCATTTAAATCCCAACAGAGCCACTTCTTTTCTCAGCGTCGTAATTCCACCCGGATAATTAATTTCTGTTTTTAACTTTTCGTGCAATATCTTCATGGTGGGAACCTGTTTGTCAGTGACGTGAAAGTTGTGGATTGTTCTCCGTATTACTGCTTTGTCAAAATCGTCAATGACGATGGTATTTTGTCTGCATCTTGTTTTTTTCGGAGATTTAAATTTTCTTCCATGTTCCAAAGCACGTTTACCTTCTGCTAAAACTCTGTGTACAGTTGACAGCGGAATTCCCGTCGATGTTGCTACCAATTGGGCCGATGTTACGACACTTGACACATCCTTTTCGTTCACTCCTTTAAAATACGTATTCAATTTGCATAAAATTTCTTTCACTTGGCTGCTTAATGGTTTTCGTACAGGAAATTCACTTACAGTAGGAGCCATTTCACTAATATTTCGAACACAATCACATAAAATTACACGTCTATCTGCTACCAGTACCATAGGTGAAGTGAAGTATGTGGGCGGCAGGGAAGCGGCGCGTGGCGGACGCGCCGCGCCTCAGGCCGGTTGCTATAAACTAGTATAAACCGGTTTAAACCATGCGCGGGACGCGCCGCGCCACAAGCCGATTGCCACTCTACACTATCGGTGTGCACTCACACAAATGCAATTCTCAGCTTAAGTTGATAGCACTGTACCGCGTTTTGGTCACGTCATCCCGTGATCATGGCAGTTGTAACACTACCGAAATATCGGGAACTCAAATATACCAAAACGCGGTAAGAATTCGTTAAAATGTTTATTTCTAGATTAAATAATAACCGCATGACTCTCAAAAACTGTAGCCTTAAAAATGTGTGAAAAACGAACGAGATAAATGCTAAATTTTAAATTTGGAGCTGTTGCTGACGTGATTTTTTTTATTTTGTTATATTTCTGTGCTAAAATTGGCTCTTAAGTGCTATACCCAAAAAAAAAACGTCAATTGATAATTAATCCCGGCTCAAACCGTAAAATGACTGGGCTAATTATGAAAGTAAGATCTATCTTCGTTTGTATGCAGCGCGCTCGGGCGTTGTTGTGCAAGGAGTATCCTCTTAACCTGCAATATGCTGGCAGAACGTCTGTGGTACGTTACGGACAGGTATAGACACTCAATCATGAGGTTCTAGGTTCGAATCCGCACGCACGACATACCATGTAGGTACCAATGAGTTTTTTCTAAATGACTGCTTTCGTACGGTGAAGAAAACCTTCATGAGGAAACCTGCATACCCTGAAGAAGAAATTCTGATGCGTTAGTATGTGAACTTTGCGTTCGAAACCATAAGAATCATAAAAAAAAATATCTTTATAATAATTTTCATTATACAACCTCCCAACTAACAATTTGTTCATATAAGTGTTATAAAGTCGAACATTAGACGCATAAAGAACCAGTATATGACGAAATTACAGTAATATAACTTTTATAAGTCAAAATAGTTATATAAATGGGCGCCTAGTACGACCAAATTGTTGTGCTGGGCTATTTCTGAAAATAAAGCAGGGTAACAATTTGTATGAAAAGCTTCAAAATTCGTAGTCTTTAGTTTCTCTCATACAAACGACATCAACGGGACACTCAAGTTGTAACTTAATTTCTTTCGAACCCAAACATTTTATACAGGTCGTAAATTTAAATGCATTGCCTACATACTTAAAGGATCATATGGAGCATCCATACCATCAAACTCAACAACTTTAAATAAAACTTTACTAAACTTTTAATTTTGTAACTAATTTTTATGTAATCATTTTATAATGCACGAGCGTTAACCCGCGATTTTGTCCGCTCAAATTATATACCAAATTTTAAGTCAGATAATAAGCTATCAAACAAAAAAAGTTTCATCAAAATCGGTTCAGTAGTTTTTGCGTGATGCTCGATCAAACAAACAAACAAACAGACAGACAAAAAATCCAAAAATTGGTGATATGGAATCTGGGACACCTAAAAACCATATCGTAACTTTTTTTTTGTTAATATCTTCAATGTACAGACAAACTTCCTGTTACAGTTTTATAATAGTTTAGATTAGATTTGTTATTGTTGTGATTATGTTTCCAATTAATAAAGTTCATATGTTTGACAACTCTTAATATGGGACCAACATTAAAATTGCGAAAAATTCATCAGTTCTTCTATACAATATGTAAATATGAATCGACCCAAATGTATGGAACAACTAATTTCTGAGTTTGATGGTCTGAATCACCCCCTTAAGTATGTAACGCTTCTAAGTTTACACCCTGTATAAACATTTTTTTTTTCTTATTTAAGAGCTACGCTCTTGTCGGTGGAGTATTCGCCAATCCTGTATCTTTTCTGCTAGTCTCTTGAGTTCTTGATACGACACTACATCAACCTTTTCCTTCACTTGGGCTAGATAACTCGGTCTAGGTCTTCCTCTGCCTCTCTTCTCCTCCATCTTCCCAGAAATTGTCGTTTCGTATACAATGTGTTAATGAATTAACGCAAAACTAGAAAGTATTTTGCTTAGAATCGAGAGCAGAATCGAATTATCATGGTTTCAGCATAGGTAATTTTTTTATTCAAATATTAAATAATTTGTTTGTAAAATTTAAATTTACTGAAGTCGATGTCAACCCATCGCAAGGCCACACTCACCCTACTTACTACCAAAACAAGATTATTAAAATGTATCCATGAATATGTTAGCGCTTTCATTCATTGGTGTAATGATAACAAATCATTTCTGCCTCAAAACTTAAAATGCCAATAACTTTAAATTTTAAATTTCAATATAATGAAATTATTGTTTCAATCTAATTATTTTGTTATAAATCAGTTGGGGTGTATAAAAATTATTTCCTCAAAAAAAGTTCATTTAAAACAGAAAACTTTTTTAGCAGTAATTATGAACCTAGTACTTACTATCTCTATGTTATGATGTCGTTGCCCTAATTAAAAAAAAATACAATCTGAAAGCACTGTCCGATTCAAGATACTTTCATATGGACAAGACGACGTATAAAGTAAAAACTACTCTCCAAAAGGTTAAACATGTCAGTAAGAAAAAAAAACCTTATCGTGCAATACTTGATGACATTCTGAATACATTTTATATCAACAAAAATCATAATAACATCGAAAGATCTGTTATTTTCTTAATACATTGCACTTTTCCAATCATAACTTGAAAATAAAAGTCCGATTCGCGAAGTAATGTACAAATGACAGGTGTAAATAGTAATGAAAACTGGCCAGTAACAAAATGTTGTCTACAGAATGTGACCGGTCCATTCCATTTTCAAACTAGTGGATGCTGGGTGCTTGTTCGGAACGGACGCGTTGAAAGCTGTGATTGAATCGCGTTTCCGAGTTCGACATTTATTTACGCGGGAAGAAATATTAACTTTTTAAAAGTGCATAGTAAAGACAAAAATGTGAGAAGTGATATTTGTGATCCAATATAATTTTCTGTTGTTTTTTTTATTTTTGTGACGCGTAATTTTTGTCTGATTTTTTAATTAAATTATTGATTGTGTTTTTTATAACACGCAAAAAAGTTGCAAGTTGCAAAAGTTTCTTAAAAGAACGTTTTTAAAAAGGTAAATGAATTAAATATTTAAAATTTTTAAGACCACATATTTTTTACTTTTTTTTACACACTTGATCATTTTTTTGCAGGTTTAACTTATTAAATCACATGCTATTTTTCAACGTAGAAGTAGGTAATTTGTAGGGAAAGCCAAATAACTAAAAATACAAAATAAGTGCATAATGCTTGTTAGAAAAACAAGCTAAAAGTTGAAAACTGTTTTAATTCATAAATATTTATGTTTGAAACATAAAATTTGAATTAATTAATACGAATCAACTCTTTAGTGGAAAAGTCACACATAATTTAATAAACAAAATGTTCAAGAACTTTTTATTTGACTTAAATTGACTTCTAATTAATTGAGAATTATGTTTGAAATAACATTTGCTGCAGCCGTGTGGTTCTCGGTGTCCTTTAGGTGTTGACTAAGGGATATGGTTTTATTTGACGTGTTTATGGAGGCGAACTGTTGCTCCCGTCATCGTAGCCCTTTAAAAAATACAGGGTTTCAGTATTTGCCTAGCAAATACTGAAACGGTGAACTCAGACCATCAAACTGAACAACTTTCATTATGGAGCCTACCTCAGGAAACGCAAAAAAACATCTGCTGTCCCATACAAAACTGCTGTACCTACCCCGCTAAAATGTGTGGGACAGCAGATTTTTTTCACGTTTCCTGAGGTACGCTCTATATTGAATGTTGTTCAGTTTGATGGTCTGAGTTCACCGTTTTAGTATTTGCTAGGCTGTCACTTACACCCTGTATATCTGATTAGCATTTAAACACATTAAGTTTCATCAATATTGGTACATTGGTATTGTTCTGAAGTTTCAGAATATCTCTGACTACCCCCTCGGGGAATATAGTCGTGAGCATTTGCATGCAATATTGGTACAATAGTTTTGACGTGATGCTCGAACAAACAAACAGACTAGCATAAGCATATGCTCACGACTATATACCCCGATTCTGAAACCTCAGAACATCCACGTTTCACTAATAGTACCGAAACTCTGTCCAAACAAACAGACTAAAAATCCAAAAATCGGTGATCATTGATACCTAAACATCATTATGGCATTTTTTAAACATCTCTAATGTCCAAGCCCACTAATGTTTCGGTTTTATAATAGTATAGTGTAGCCTACACCAAAAAAAAAAAATCTGTGGTCCCATATACTGTACACAATATGGGACCACTGAAAATAATTGGTTTGGTGAAATAACCAAACTTTTGTGTCTTCCAAACTGTTGTAGCGATAATCAAAAATTTGATTGTAAATAGCAAGTATTTTTGCAATTTATAGGTCTATACAACGTTTTTAAAAATTTTTGACTTTACTAAAAAAAAAAATTAAAAAAAATTCTTTATTTGAGAACAACAGTGATACATTTACATCGGAGTCGCGCTGCAAGTCTGTGGGAGGTCAGACGCGTGCGTATTGGCATCTGCTGGGCTTGCACGTGGCTCCGCCATTTTGTAAACTCTTTTGTGTTTTAACTATAAAACGTTAACTTGAGATTATAATAAACAACTTGACATTGGCAGAAATGCTACTAATCATTTTCCTACGGGTACTCTCCACATAACGGGACATTGGCACAATTGTGATAATGCATCGGACGCCATTAAATAAAAATAGAATATAATAGAATACATTTACATCAAAGGGTTGGGTCCCTGACTCCCAATATTGGATAACCGTGCATTGGGAGCCAGATTCCTCCTCAGGTAGGTACTAGATAACAATAGTTGTTAGTATTTAATCTATCTTATCAATAACAGTAATAAAACATCTAGGTAGTTGAGTCACGCTTGTCATAGTGAGAGTGAGAATTCCTGCTTTTATTATTTACGCGCGCCAGAGTTAGTACCTATATATTATATATTCTTTGCCAGAATTTCGCATTATCGCATAATTATCTAATCAATCAATCAATTATATAGAACGGAGAGCGATCAATCAGGAAATACAAAAGGCACAAAAACAGGCGGTCATATCGCTAAAAAGCGATTTCTTCCATACAACCTTAGGGTAGAGTAAATAGTGAAAGAAGATTGGTAGGCGGTGTAGATCACAATAGCACAATATAGATAACATACACAAATAAAGTTATGCAAATACAAACATACTGTAATATAAAATATATATATATAATATAAATACATATTACGAATACATATTCATACCTACACATACAAAAGAATCATACATAAAAGAGTACTAAAAGAACAATTATTTATTTATTATTTATCGAATCTAATAATCAAAATAATATTATTTTATATAAATGCATAAGAAAGAACAAGCTTCAAATCTGAAACGCGCTTCGTGAAAATGGGAAAAATATCCGTAACGTTTGTTTATACAGGGTGTAAAAAAAACCTGTTGGAGCCTTAAAGGGTTGCTTCAGACCATCAACCTGAAAAACTTTCTATATGGGACCAATATCGAAATCGAAAAAAGAAATCAGCTGTCCCATACACTTCGTACGAGTTGGTTGCAGTTTTTGTATCGAACAGATGCATTTTTTTTTCGCTATTTCAATGTTGGCTCAATAGTGAAAGTGGTCTGAAGCACCCCTTTAAGGCTCCAACACGTTTTTTTACACCCTGTATTTAACAAAGCAAATTTTATCAGTGACATACATTTAAATTCGATTAGTAGATGTGATAATAAAGCTTCAGTATATATATTTCCATAAAATCCTAACTTTTATAGATCCTACTCCACATGTGCACTATCTAAAAAATCTAAAACATAAAAAACGTCGAGTCGACACCTGCAAACCAAAAATATTTGCAATAAAATTTAAATTAAACACTAAATTTTACGGTAACATTTATACAACGTCTATAAAACTATTAATTAATTTATTACATTCACTTTATAGCTGTCTTAAAGTGGTTTTGATTCGATTAAATTATATCAACTTATTAGTTAGGTAGATCAATATTTTGGAATTACTATAAGACTAGTTACAAATACCTTGCAAATACCTAATAGTGAGCAAGTTCAGTAGTACCAGTTAGGTTAGGTTAGGTTAGGTTAGGTAAGGTCCGCCACACACAGACGGAATTGCGATCCGGAATTCTGATTCAGGATTCAGTGATGTCAACTATGGTTACAAATACTAGAGTGCTGTTTAAAAAATGCCTAAAATAAAAATGTATGAAACGCCAAATGAATGACAATAATTGCATTTTTAGGTATTTATTAAAACAAAACAAACAATTTCTATACATGATAATTATTATCATGTGATGAGGTCATTACGTTACGAATGTTACGATGGTGGTTTGTAAATTGTATTCCAATATTAATGCAACTATATCAAAAGACTATCGATAGTTTTAACATTAGACATAATCTGTATACAAAATGGCATGAACCATTATCACACAAGCGGTTTTTGAGCGTAAGCGATTTCTCAACTATGCCGCAACGACGCAATCTTCCATCAACGCCTACGCTCAAAAATCACATTAAAATATGCCACCTAAGACAAAAAAAATCACTAGATCTAGTGAAAAAGTCTCTGAAAGCGGCAACACTCCAAACGGAATCTAATTCCGAATCAGGTTTATTCCGGATGTCTGTGGCGGACCTTATAAGTCTTACCGATGTACCTGCGCAGTAGACAAATTTTAATAGCGCGCGAAATTATATTGACCAATCAGGATGCGCCACCTTCAATCCGCTTACGCTATTGGCTAATTTGTTTTCGCGCCCTTTTCGCTGCTATCCGACTTTGCACCCTTTGATTACTAAATGACTTCGGGTTTTGTCGGGGACTCGGGCCCTGCTCTGCGCAAACGAAGATTGACGAGCGGAATTATTTTCGTGGTCATACTGTATTTTGGTATTGGTATTGGGCGCGGGCTCATTTTCCGCAACTCGACGAAATAGGCGCTTATTTTGCGTTAGGTGGGAATGACTATTTCTTCCCCCCCCAACTCCTCCAGGAAGCCCACCAGCTCGTTAATGCTGCCGAAGACTTCTGGAAGAGACCCCGGTGATCCGAGGTGTTGTGCCCGATAGTGTGCTAGCCCGTTGCATTCCAACAGCACGTGCGCAGCCGTTTCTTCAACCCTGCATAGAGGACTGTTATTAACACCAATATTGAACTGATGTTTGTTACAAGGACCGTGTCATACTGTAAGGAGTATTGAAACTCAATCATGACATGAGGTTAGGATCCGGGTTCGAATCCGCACGGACGACATGTCATGTACCAATGAGTCTTTCTAACTGCTCTCAAATGATGAAGGAAACATCGTGAGGAATACGCTGAATAAGAAATTCTGATGCGTATGTGAAGTCTACCAATCCGCATTGGGCACGCGTGGTGGACTAACGCTCCTACATCATCCCTGAGGGTAGGTTTGTGCCCTGCAGTGGGACGTGTAATAGGCTGATGATGATGAAGCAAGAACGAATAAGTCTTTAGAAACTTAGTAGCTTCAATTTTGTACACCTCAAAGACCTTAGTACCTATTTGAAATTAATTTCAAGTTGATACCACTACCCGTTCCTGTGAAAAAGGCCTCGACTGGCGGACAGACAGACGGACAGACAACAAATTGATCCTATTAGGGTTCCGTTTTTTAGGGCTCCGTACCCAAACCCCTACTTTGTCCGTCCGTCCGTTCGTCCTAGCTTTATAGGGTTGCAATAGGTAGTAGTAGTAGATCAATTGTAATAGGTAGAGAGATTATATTTTCACAAAATACCTACTTATGTGATATAAAAAGTGTTTTATGGTTATGTGATGTTATTTATAAAAATAATTTTTTATTATTTTTTTTTCCTAGCCTATTGCATCCCACTGCTGAGCAAAGGCCTCTCCTTTAATCTTCCAACCATCTGCTTGGAATTATTTTATTTATTTTGTTATTATTTTGAATTTTCTGATAAAAAATAAATAAGACCCAAAAGGAAAAATGAAGGGGGTGAGAGATGTGTTTCCCCCTGAGGGGGTAGGACATACAAGAAACGTGTTTTTTTTTTGCTTGGTCGTTAAAACGGCAATACATAAAAGCGTGAAACTTGTTTTGATTATAGTGCATTATTCTAAAGTAAAACAAGAAATAATAAAAACCAGCCAAGTGTGTGTCTGGATCGCGCTAAGGGTTCCGGAGAAAACACAATTTTATTGGTAATATATTGTATGGTGTTACGGAGCCCTCCGTGCGCGAGTCCGACTCGCACTTGGCCAGTTATTTAAGGAATCCTAGAAACATTCAAATCTTACATAAAAATGACTACAATACGCTAAGAATAGAAAATAAATAATTTACTAACAAAAAAAATAAACAAAATTACAGTGTAGTTGAAGTAAACAGAGGCAATAACGTATTATTTGTGTGCGCTCACGTCTCACGCACTCACGAACAGCGTTGTATAAATAAAATATAATGAGCTTGTTTCTTAGAGACATAATATGAGTCAGTCTCGGACGTGCGCGAGAGCATTTCGCGTAGAGTAGACGGGATGAGCTTAAAGTTTATTATTATTATCCTTAACTTTAAAAAAAATGTTTTTTTTATTATGTACACTAATTTTAAAATTATAAAATTACTAATTATACGATTAAATCAATCAATTTTGTCAAATATTTTATATTAAAAAAATAAAAAAAAATAATGAAAAATGAAATTAAAAATTATAAAATAGTAAACGCGATAGAGCAGAAACACGATAAAACAAAATTCTTTTATATTGAACTCCATAGTTGTTATTTTTATATATTTGTTAAGAAATCCGCCATAATAGCACAAAATATTCTGTGAAAATTTCGGCTGTACCCAATAGGTATTTTATATAGGGTATGGAACCCTAAAAAGATAAAATGTTATTAAAAATTATAATTAAAATGTTCATATTTGCACCATTCGGGGTAGAGACCCTGGGACCTTGGGGCCCGGACGCACGACAACTCCCACTCGGTCTCAGGGGACAACAGGGCCGGCGCATACCTCGGGCAACGTATCAGCATTGCGATACAGCGAGGTAACGCCGCCAGCGTCCTGGGCACTCTCCCTCTCGATAGCGACCTCGAATGCATTTTCTATGTGTCGTAAGATAGATTGAAAATGCATTCGACTGTGCGGTGGCCCCCTGTAAATCTGTATATTATACTCACCTACTATTAAGATTGTAAATTTGTACATACTTACTTACTTTTTAGTCTCAATATTCTATATTTGTATTAAAATGTTAAATTGTTTATTTTCTATTCTTATTGTTGTTAGATCAAAATTAAGGTATACAGGGTGTAAGGGAAGAGCGTCCGTAAACTCAAAGGGGGGAAAGTACCCATCAATATGAAAAACGTTTACTATGGAACTAACTATGAGATCTCAAAAAAAATCAGCTCCTCCATACATTTTGCGCGGTAGGAATTTAATTTTAGTATGAGATAGCTGATTGTTATGCTAGATCTAGTTGGTCTATAGTAAAAGTTGTTCATATTGATGGGTACTTTCACCCCTTTGAGTTTTCGCAGCGCTTTCCTTACAACGTGTAGATACGCTCACATCGTTGTCCCTTGTGGTAGGCAGAGACTACGGTCCTCTACAATATTAAAATCGTAAACTTTTGGATTTCCTATCGCAGATTTTCGTTTGGACCACCTTGAATGCAGGGCACAGGCCTACCCTCTAGAAGGGTGTATGGGTGTCAATGTAGATTGGTAGACTACACAAAATACGCATCAGAATTGTTTCTTCAGCGTATGCAGGTTTCCTCATGATGTTTTCCTTCATCGTTTGAGAGCAGTACAGTCGGCAGTGGCATTTTATTTCTGTCGCCCGGTGCGAAGACCGATTTTTCTGTCCCCTTATCTTTATAAGAAGACATAAACAATAAATAACGGAGCGAGAGAAGCGAGCTCGAAATATTTAGCACAACTGGTTTGTGGTCAGACATCTCTCGGTTTATCTATGCAAAAATTGAAACTTGTAGTGCAAAGCGAGCTCGACTTTTCGCTGCTCTATTTAGTTATAGACAGTTCAATCAATCTATATTTTTCCCGAAGTAAAGTGCCGCCCGAGGAATCCCTCCCCCCTCGGCACGCTACTGGCAGTCAGTATTACGGTCCATACGGATTCGAACCCGGACCCTCATGACTAGAGATAGTATGAAAGCAACTTCTTAAAACTATTTAATTTAAAAAATATTTTTTTATTTTTTCGGTAAAATAAATAACGGGATGTCAGGAAATCCGGGAATGCATTACTAATCGGATGCATAGTATGAAAGCTATTTCTTAAAATAACAAAAATAAACATTAAAAAACATTTTTTTTTCGTTACAAAAGTGCACTCCATAATAGCCAACACCTCAACTTTAGGTCTCTTAATATGCATCCGATTATCCGATCTCTAGTCATGACGAACACCCTGTATAAACGTTTAACAATGAAAAGAACAAGATAAAATTGTGCAATACTAAACTACTCTGTACAAAAACAGAAGCCAAACCAGCCGTTTTCGTCTAATTGGCTATAAAACTGTACCAATTCGACGGCCATTCCCATAATAATAACCAAAAACGTAAATTTTACATTGTTAAAACTATATTTATTGGTATAATTCCATTTAATTATACATGGTATTTTTGATTAGCGTTTTATTAATAATGTTTTATTATTGATTCGCGATCGATTCTGTAATCATATGAATTAATTAGTCATGTCTAATTAATGCCCGATTCGACCAAACGCGAGTAAATTTTATTCTTAGATTAACTACAGAATGGGGCTTGTAGATTCACCCACTTGCAGATTCTGCTGTGAAGCAGAGGAAACGCCCATACACCTCTGCGAATGTGAAGTGCTCATTCACAGCAGGAGTCGCCATCTAGGTGGATACATAATAACACCTACTGACATTAGGGACCTCCCCTCCAAAAGCATAACACGGTTCATGAAGTCAGTGGGCCTAGGAAATGACCTTTAGGTCTAGGGTGACAGCTACAATAGATCTGTCCAGGTCGCAGTAGCTATTTGGTCATTGACCAAATTTATTTGGTTATAAGGCCAAATAAAAAATAATAGGTGGATTATACATTCGTTCTTTTAGTATTGGTTTTGAGTGGTAGAAGACAAGGAAGTTATTTTAGAGTAAACAGTAGGACTTAAATTGTTCCTTGTATAGTTACTCTTCTATAATTCAAAGTTTGGTCGAATCCGGTCTTAGTCACTTAGACTAAGAGGTAGGTAACATCATGAAATAACATGATATAATTTTTTTGACAACCCGGTTGGTGTAATATGGTTAAGTAAGTAAGTAACCTTTATTTGCTCTTGATTAGGGTACAGTACTTTGACTACTTATTATAAGGACTCGCCTTGCGGTAGCATTTCCCCTCTGCCACGGTATAAGATCAATTTGATCATGTGCATTTACATTCAATTTTAAACCTTATCACTAAACGAGACAGCCTATAATTACTTTTCATGTTTTTTATTATTCAAATTTAGAATCTAAAGTTATGAGGAATAAAATCCAAAGTTGCGGATTTCATGTTACCTCGCCCCCCGCAAAAAGTGGCAGAAATGTTTGTTAGTAGAAAGAATTACACGTGTAACTAGTCCTCATATAAGTAGTCAAAGGTACAGTATTACAGATGATAGGTACAAACATTGTGGCTCTCCTAGATCAGCAATTACCAACAGCATGCAAATATTAGTATAAGTACAAGCAATGATTGAATTGATGAATGATTAATTTACAAATTCATATTAGGGTATTGATTAGGGTATTTACATAATAGTACAATAATTTTACATATTACATTGTCATCCTTAGTTAAAAATTCTTTTACAGAATAAAACGTATTTTGTAAAAGCCAGGTGCACAAGGCAATCTTAAATCTATTAAATGTCAAATCTTTCAAACTCGCTGGTAGTTTGTTATAAATAGTTTTGCACATGCTGAAACCGTGTTGTATGAGGCACTTCGTTGAGAACTATGTCATTTGGATATCTAGTTACCACGACGGACTGCCAAACCTGGGTCCTGGGTTCGAATCCTGGTTCGTTCATGGATGTCATAATTAAATTTGTGCCGTTGATGTATGGTTTCCATAATAAAAAGTCTATAGTGCTTGCTTGGGATCATTACAATGTATGTGCATGTAAGAGTTATTTTTTTATTTTTTTTATTTTTAGCATTTAAAATGAATGAATGATCAGCGAAAGTGCGACATCGCCTTAGTTTCGTGGGTTTTGGGACTACGTAGCTGATTGGTCAAAAGACGCATCTTAACGAAGGCTACAAAAAATCTTTTTTTCATTTATGTCGAAAACTTTGACTACTTATATAGGGACTAGTTACGCGTGTAATTCTACTAACAAACATTTCTGTCACTTTTTGCGGGGGGCGAGGTAACATGAAATCCGCAACTTTGAATTTTATTCCCATAACTTCAGATTCTAATTTTGAATGTTAAAAATCATGAAAAGTAGTCTCATGTGAACCCCAAACGTTCTAAGTTCGAAATTATTGTTTCGCAATTATAGGCTGTCTCGTTAGTGATAAGGTATAAATTGAATATAAATGCACATGATTAATTGATCTTATACCGTGGCAGAGGGGAAATGCTACCTATAGTCAAAGGCAGTGAATGAGCGGCCTTTATGACCCTTGCGTGGACGCAGCTTTAGTCTTGGTCTTGTCTATTTAGTACTAAGTGGAAGCAACGTCGCAAATCTAGTTAATGGATATTTAATTATACGACAAACAATAAATTTATGGGCAGTTAAAGTGGGATAACAAGCTAATATATTTTGCTTCACAACGTATGACATAGGTATAATAAGTATGGAGTTATCTTAGGTTAGTAACTATTCTGACCTATTAAGAATCCTTTTACCTTTCAGTGACTCCCTACGCCTGAATATTTAAGATATCTCAATCAAGAAAATCTACATTAAAAAGTGTTAGCGTCATATATCATGAAGTACTAAAGAAAGAGCTCATTGTATGCCGACAAACTGTTATGCAGTTTGGCATAAAATGTGTCTGTAATACTGTACTGTGTTTTGTGATAAAAAAAAAAAAAAAAAAAATTAATAAATAAATGATTAGCGGATATGTGTAAATTGAACATATAATTGAAGTTTTGATTAGAGCCAAAACACGATTAAGACACATTTTCTCGATAGAAAAACAAGCCAAAGTAGCCTCCGTCTTTATCGATAAACGCTTGGAACTGCTAAACGGTGAATAATAGAAACACGAGACTTGATTAAAAAAAAAGAGATTGATATTTTACAAATTTTGATTAGAGCAGAATTGAACTTACTTAAATAGTACAATCACAATTAAATAAAGTTTGTTTTACGTTTGCGTCGTTTTAGGCGCGCGGGCCGCCCGCCCCATGTCTTTCTCTCGCATCAGGCAGTAATATAAGCTACGAGCATTACCCCGCGACTTCGTCCGCACAAATTATATACCAGATTTTAAGTCAGATCATAAGCTATCAAACAAAAAAAGTTTCATCAAAATCGGTTCAGTAGTTTTTGCGTGATACTCGTTCAAACAAACAAACAAACAAACACACAAACAAACATACAGACAAAAAATCAAAAAATTGGTGAAATGGAATCAGGGACACCTAAAAACCATATCGTATCTTTTTTTTTGTTAATATCTTCAATGTACAGACAAACTTCCTGTTACAGTTTTATAATAGTATAGATCACACGCCCATTTCACTTCAATTATTTTTCGACATAGGTCCTTAAGTAGTCCAATCCAAGTTACTAAAAAAGCCTATTTGTTATACAATACTTTTATAGGTTGTGGAAGAATGAAAAAGTTATTTATTTTTCTATTTCTTCACTGTGTAGTTACTAGTTTTTTATTGTTATTATTATGTCTGTGAACTTACCCAATAGAAAATCCCACAGAGCGACATAGCCTCAGGCCAAGCTCTTCAATAAAGATTTAAAAAAAAAAAGAATGAAAAAAATGCGGCCACTTCTGCATTTATTTTTAAAGGGGAATGTTTAAACTTTTAAAAGGGTATGTGCCTTGCCTACCAGGCCTATAGCGCTGCCCTCAATGTTATTTTGATATTGGAAATGTGTTTTCGTTCGCTCCAGTATAGGCCCCGATTTCGTGAAAAAGTGCGATCCCCTTATATCTCGGAAAGTTGTGAAGATATGATCTTCAAAAAAGGCTCAAAAGACGCGTATATTTACGAGAGCTGTAAGGTGCAAAAAGAATTATTCAAGAAAAACAAACACGAAAAAAATTATGGCCGAAACAGAGAAAAAAAAATTCCGAATTTTTTATTTTAGCGTTCGATGTTTTGAAAAAGAAGAATGATATCAAAAATTTGAGAAAAACTCCTCTGGACAATTTGAGCCTAAAACACAGACGATCGGGTTAAGGGTTTGCCCTGTAGCCTAACCTTTTTGAGACAATATGTTTTCGAATTCCGTAGATTCATTTCCAATGTGCTCGATAGTCGTGTGAGGCACGAAATCTGTGAATTTTTTATAGTTAACAGCATTAACGACAGCACTGGAGGCTCGGTGGCTCCTAAATACATTGAGTATGTTTATGGAGGTAATTGTATTTGCTAGAAAATTTGTCAATCTCCCATAAATACCCTTCGTGTTAATGGTCCATTGTCTAAACCTTACTTAAGTTGATCTATTAAGTTAAAAGCTACTGGTTCTCAGTATTACCAACATAACAAATAATAAATATCTTGGACATTGTCACACAGATTATCTAGTCCCATTTTAAGTACCAGAAACTAGTCAAGACTTGTATCTCTTTCGGGGTGGTCAGAAAGATTGCTATAACTGCCAACTTTCTGTTTAAAAATGTCGTTCTAGCAATGCTCATATATAGCTATTTTGGTTTCAGGATGGAATGAAGTGTCAAGTGGTGGGAGTTGGCTAGCCTTTCGCCAACATAAACACTGCATAAGAAACCTATAATCCCTTAATAGCCCAGCCATTTTACGGAGTTTTGTTAGGAGATATGGGAAGTAATTATTAATTGAACTTTTAAACTGTAACCGGCACCATTTAGTGACAAAAAGACTATCTGAAAACATATTTCAAAAAATTCACTACGCAACAAAGAAATCAAAATTGTGAGTCCAAGAAGGCTTTTAAATTAATAATTTTAATACCAATGCACTCATTTGAATTAGATTTAACAATGTTAATTATTTTTGAGCAATAAAATAGTAATTGAAATTAAAAAAAATGAGGTTTTTATTAGAAAATACGAACGTATTTTTCAAAACCTTCTAAGTAGACAAAAATATTTACACTATGCTTGAAGCATGTATAATGGTAATGCCTTAAAAATATGTGCAAAAAAAAATAACCATCGGGTTTGTTATAACGAGATAATATCAAAATTTAAAATTTGGAACTGTTGCTGACGGGATTTTTTTTTAATTTCGGTACATTTTCAATCTCAAATTGGTTCTTAAATACTATACCGAAAAAAATATCAATTATTAATTAGTCTTGGCTCAAACCGTAAAATGACTGGGCTATAATTGCCTCGTGAAGAATAGGTGTGATCCGAATTCTAGGACGGAACCACACGGCTCATGTTCATATCCATAATAATATACTTACCTACCTACATGCGAAAGTATCTCTTTTTGTATAATCTGTTATGTTTTCAGGGCAAAACCGCTGAACCATTTTGAGAACATTAGGTATAGTCTTTGACTATTTATTATTAGGACTAGCCTTATGGTAGCATTTCCCTTCTGCCACGGTATAAGATTAATTAATGATGTGCATTACATTCAATTTTATACCTTATCACTTAATGAGACAGCTTGTAATTGCGAAACAATAATTTCGATTTCGGAACGTTTGGTGTTCACACGAGACTTCTTTTCATGATTTTTAATTTTCAAAATTAGAATCTAAAGTTATAGGGATAAAATCAAAAGTTACGGATTTCATGTTACCTCGCCCCCCGCAAAAAGTGGCAGAAATGTTTGTTAGTAGAATATCACGCGTAACTAGTCCCTATATAAGGTCTAACAAAATTAGGTGAAACTATTTTAAGGGGATGATCAGACCATCAAACTGAACAACTTTCTCTATGGGACCAATATTGAAATCGCGAAAAAAAATCAGCTGTTCCATACTATAACCTACTCAACCTAAATGTATGGGGCGGCAGATTTTTTTTTTGCGATTTCAATATTGGTCCCATAGAGAAAGTTGTTCAGTTTGATGGTCTGATCATCTCCTTAAAATAGTTTCACCTAATTTTGTTAGACCTTATATAAGTAGTCAAAGGGTATAGTGGTATTTTGATAAAAATTCCACGCAGACGAAGTCGCTGTTAACAGCTAGTATTAAATATTTCCATGTTAATACCATACCGCGCGCGATCTCATTAATCTTATAATCGACCTAGAGTTCAGCGTTAAACCGCAAACGAAGCAGGAAAAGGAAAAATTCCGTTTGTGATCATTAGAGATACTAGGAACGAAGTTAATTAGGGTTCAACATCGGTTCCAATGAAGTCAATCACATGTCTAGACGTCATTAGGTTTCTAGCGTCCGCCGTAAAGGTAATTCTTTACTAGATTTCATTCAATTTCATATAGCCCAGTCATTTTACGGTTTGAGCCGGAACTAATTATTAATGGGTTTTTTTTTGTATAGTATTTAAAAGCCAATTTGAGCTCAGAATTGCACCAAAATAAAAATAAAATACGTTACCAACAGCCCCAAATTTAAAATTTATCATTTCTCGTTCTAAAATACCAAAAGGTAATTTTTAATGCTTTTTACCATACACATACTTCAAACATGTTGCTATTATTTTTGTCTTCTTAGAAGGCTTTGAAAAATAAATTAGTAATAAAATTATGAAATTGAATAAAGAATATTTGATTGATTGATTTGATCAGTATTTTCTAATGAATACCTAATTTTTAAATTTTATTCCTCAAAAATAATGTATATTGTTAAATCTAATTAAAATGAGTAATAATTGGTAATAATATTATTGAGTTAAAAGTATTCTGGGAGATACAATTTTGATTTCTATGTAGCGTAGCGAATTTTTCTAAACATGTTTTCAAATAGTCTTTTTGTTACTAACTGGTGCCAGTTACAGTTTAAAAGTCCCATTGATAATTAATCCCCATCCCTCCTAACAAAACTCTTTAAAATTACTGGGCTAATATTGATGTATACTTGACAGAGTGAATAAGAGTATGGAAAACTTCCAACAAAAGATTCGCAGTAAAATAACGCTATTTTCAGTAAAGGGCAGCGCAGCAATAGAATTGAAAATGATTTAATTTTTTATAGTGAATGTTGAAGGAAAACATTTAAGGAAACCCTGCATTCGCTGAAGAAGAAATTCCGACGCGTATGTGAAGTATGGCGCCCAATCCGCATTTGGCACACGTGGGGGACTAACGCCACATAACTCCCTCCCTGAGGGTAGACCTGTGCTCTGCAGTGGAACGAATACAGGATGAAATTGATATCATTAGCATCCTTTTAAACTAAGAGTCTACCCATCAAACTGAACAACTATTACTATAAGAGCAAACAAATCGGAGCAAAAAGAAATCAGCTGTTGCATACATTTGAGTCGAGTAGGCATTGCAATTTAGTATGGAACAGCTGATTTTTTTTTGCTCCTATCGGGTTGCTCCCGTAGTAAAAGTTGTTCAGTTTGAAGGGTAGACTCTTAGTTTAAAAGGATGCTAATGATATCAATTTCACCCTGTATAGGCTGATGATGAAAAGGTGCCCAGGGGACTTACCGTCCGTTGTTAGTCTGTCCTAACTTTAAATGGTATGTATCTTGTGAACCATTATAGGTAACCACCTGAAATTCACGGAATACTGGATAATATAAAGGATGTCCCTAAAAAATAATTCAAAAAATAAATTTTGTTTAAATTTTTTCAGTTGTAGAAGACATATGACTGTTTTTCTTTAAAGTGTAAAATCATTGTTACGTAGGTAGAGTTTTGCTTTTAAAACCTTTAATGCGAGCAAAAACGACCAATCAGTTTCGGTTTACGGTAAACACCAATTTAGTAGTCGTTTTTTGTAGATAAGATTACGAATTTTTATTCACGCTGGTAACACCATGAAATCAATAATTTTCTATGCTTCTTACTTAACTTTTTATTTGAGTTTTTTGTCGGGAGCCGTTGAGAGACGAAAGTAAGTACTATTGAGTTTGAAAACTGTGTATTTTGTGCTTTGTAATGTTTCAAAAGTGTTATACTAATATTTTTATTGAAAAAGCACCAAAATGTTACCCTCAACATCTTCCTGCCTTTATCCCATTATTTGGGGTCGGCGCAATATGTCGTCTTCCTGCATTCATCTCTTCTAGCCGTTATTTCTGTGCACACTCCCTTTTCACACATGTCATGTCATCTTTCACACAATCCATCCATCTTTTCTTTGGTCGTCCTCTCTTCATGCAGCCATCCACATTCATATTCAACATTCGTCTTGTAATATGTTACCGTCAACATCATCATCATATCATCATATCATCCTCTCCCAACTCATTTACTGTAATGTTTGTTATAACAAATTTTTTTTTATTGGATATATGGGAACTTCAGTCCACATCAACCCACTGCTGCGCATAGTCTTCCCTTTTATTGCGCCACTCCTCACGGTCTTGTGCCAATCTGATCCATATCCGACCCGTAACCCTTACAAGTTCTCCAAAAAGGAAATAAATAAAAAAAAATAAAAAAGAAATGTGCCGCATTGAATGTTAATTGCAATATTTATAAAAATGTACAAATCGCAAGTCAACAAACTGAAGCTTGAAGCTTGTTCAAAAAGCAAAGAAAACTGTTAAGAAATATTTAAAAAGATAACCTTAACTTTACAACAACTCTAAAACAAAACGATAATTTTCTTTCTTTTCTTTTCTAAAAACGTGAGAATCTTTTGCAGGAATTTCGCAATGGTCATGCAAGACTTTAAATAAGATAGAACTTGACATGAATGAGTCAGTTTTAAGATCTTTTCTTTACATATAGTATATGTTATGTTCTAGCAAATTACTGTTACTGTAAATAAGATTTGTTGGTGTTGGTACGTAATTGCCCTAAGAATTGTAGTTTGTGTGAAAGTGTTAGTCTTATTTTCTACCATATCTAGTATTTGTTTCTCTACTGACTGACTTCGTTATCTAGAAAAGATAATTCCTATTTTTGTTAATAAATATCAGTCAAGGAATAAATCATTCTAGTAATTAAATGAGTCAAATAATTCAATGAAACTTAATTAAAAAGGTCTTGCCACTGTCAACGTACCGGCCACCCTTGAGCTGAAAGGTAAGGGAGGATGGCAAGAGACCAGACGGGATGTCTCGTCCCGTCGGGTGCTGGTGTGGGATGCTACCTGTGTGGATACTCTGGCGCCGTCCCATCTACGGGGAACGAGCAAAAGAGTTGGCTCGGCGGCGGAATCTGCCGAAAAGGCAAAAGAGGGTAAATACAAGGGTACCGGCACCCAATACTAATTCATAGCATTCGGTGTCGAAACCCTTGGTCCGTGGGGTCCCGGCGCCCAGGCGCTTTTTAAAGATCTGGCAAAGCGCCTGCTAGACTCGACTGGGGATCCAAGGGCTGGCGCTTTCCTCGCTCAACGGATCAGTTTAGCCGTTCAGCGAGGAAACGCTGCCAGCATCTTGGCTACCCTCCCGCGCGGTCAAAACCTGCACTATATTTTAGGTTAAGTTAGTTTTATTTTCTCAATATTTTTATTTATTTTTAATGTACATACTTAACTTCCTTTATTTGTCTTTAATAAAATTATTTAACCATTAAACAAGAAGAAAGTAATATTTACAGGATAATTAAAATGAGTCGACGAATTTTCAGGGGTTATTCAGACCATAAAACTGAACAAGTTTTTCTATGGGAGCAAACCGAAATTGCAATGAAAAATTTTCTGTTAACTCAACGTTAAGTTACTCAACTCAAATGTATAAACGACTCTTTTCAATTCTCTTTTCTACAACTCAGTGTAGTTGTAGCAAATTTTTGACCACCCCAAAAAGGAACTGTTAATCTTTTTAGAAAAGCAATCAGGTACGCAGGTCCTTTTAAAGTGCACTCAGTAAGATGTTCGTAAGATGCACTCTCTCGTCCTTACCCTCCTATGTCTGATGGAATGGGAACCGATACGATCAGAGGTGGGGTGAGATGCAGTGGCTATAACTTGCAGCCACACGGTTCGTCTGTCGTCCTTACCCTCCTTTGTCTGATAGAACGGGAGACCGATACGATCAGAGGCGGGGTCAGATGCAGTGGCTATAACTTGCAGCCACACGGTTCGTCTCTCGTCCTTACCCTCCTATGTCTGATGGAACGGGAGACCGATACGATTAGAGGTGGGTTCAGATGCAGTGTCTATAACTTGCAGCCACACGCTTCGTCTCTCGTCCTTACCCTCCTATGTCTGATGGAACGGGAGACCGATACGATCAGAGGTGGGGTCAGATGCAGTGGCTATAACTTGCAGCCACACGGTTCGTCTCTCGTCCTTACCCTCCTATGTCTGATGGAACGGGATACCGATACGATCATAGGTGGGGTCAGATGCAGTGGCTATAACTTGCAGCCACACGGTTCGTCTCTCGTCCTTACCCTCCTATGTCTGATGGAACGGGAGACCGATACGATCAGATGTGGGGTCAGATGCAGTGGCTATAACTGGCAGCCACACGGTTTGGACGTTAAAGATGTGCATGACCGCAGGTTTCTTCACTATATTTTCCTTCATCGAAAAGTCATTGGTGTTACAAATCGTTCCTGCACATTTAGAAAAACTCATTGGGGATTGAACCATCGCCTCATGTAAGGCAGGCAAGGTTACTCGCCACTACCACCACGGCTTTGTATGTATTGTTACGAGCGACGGATTTCGGGATTGGAGTGAAACGCTAAGTCCAATTTATTTACAGAGTTTATTTGGTTACACACTTACACACGGACCACCTCGCAGAGGTTCCCCTTTACACAGTCCTCTTCGCAGGGGTTACTCCTTACACCACTGTTCACTACGTCACTACTATGACGTCACGACACGCGACACTATGACGTCACGATACGCGACACTATGACGTCACGATACGCGACACTATGACGTCACGACACGCGACACTATGACGTCACGACACGCGACACTACGACGTCACGACACGCGACACTATGACGACACGGCACTACACTGACACTTGCCTACTCACTGTTCCACTTTACTTTGCACTCTACTTTTCACTAGTACTTTTTTCACTTTAACTTTTCTTCCTTTTTGTTTCGCACTTTTCACTGTTAAATCAATACTGACTCGCGTCCGCAAACTCGCGGACTTATATACCCCTTAGAATTTTCTAGATGCCCGAATTTCGTTAGTCTTTTCTTAATTCCTTTGTTCCCTCCCGGACATTTCTTAATCCCGCCTTCATTCTCGAATTTTCCTAAACACGCCCCCTTTTATTGTTTCTTTACAAATATTTCTTCTCTCTCTTTGTTCTAGAACATTCCTATTGTTTTTGGTTCTTTTCAAATATTCCTTCTCTCTCTGTTTTATAGAACATTCCTAAACACGCCCATTTTTTGTCTCTTTCCAAATATTCTTACTCCCTCTTACTTTTCTAGAACATGGGAGTCCATGCCTCGACCGCTGAGCTACGAAGCTTGTTGACAAACCGGTCGAATTTTGAATGCCTTTCTATAGCTGCATCATTTTACAGCATCCGTGACAGTATGTATGTAAGACTTAAACATCTTGTTAACTGTAGTAATCAACAACGCACATAAAACGAAAACACAATTTTCTCACTTCCACGCACCACGCACCCCTATAATTAGGGACTCCTAAACGAAATGGTTCCTATAACAAGACTGCCAATCGACTAGTAATATTAAATTGAGTTTTATTGATGTTTACGACGCCGGTAAAACGGATTGGCTGTAAACCTATCCATGCGTTAACGGATTTAAATTTATATAAAGTACAGATTTCTACAATTAAAGATATTAATAATTAGAGAGCTTGCACTGTTTCCCCGCGACTTTACTCGCACTGAATTCGATACGGGATAATTCTGCTTCTAATTCTTCTTCTTATCGTGTGGGCAGCGATCCCTGGTGTCAGAGTTTTTTCAGACCGCCTTATACGGCCTCAAACGTAGTTTTTTTATGTAACTACTACTACCACTAGGGATAGCAGCCGGGACCAACGGCTTAACGTGCCATCCGAAGTACGGAATCTTCTTTCTTTTCAGACAATCAGGTGATTCAAATGTCCTAACCAACTGGGGTAAAATGTACAAAGTGACATATCACTAGGTGTCCCCCGTGAGAATTGAACCCACGACCTCCGTGTCAAGAGCCCGATGCTCTTAACCACTAATGGTTAAACGTGGTCTAAACCACGAGGCAGTTCTAGTGGTTCTACTGAGTCGATGGCATGTCATTCTAGTCCCGGAATTACCTGGGAAGGGGTCTCCTATAAGTAGCCGAAACGAAAAAAATACACAGTATTCTTGGATAGTTTATCTATGCAATCATAAATTGGATATGCGATTGAAAAGTTAAGAATATAACGCATTTTTAGCATTATTTTCTCAAACTAGAATAACTTGCAACTGTTTATAATTACTGGAATTTTGTTCACATCATTAGTTTATCTTGTGAAATCATAATAATTCACATAAATTCGATTCCAGATCGTGTTAAAAAAGTCATTGAATGATATTGGTTAAGATTCAAAATATAATTAACGTCATTTTAACTCTACCACCGCGTCGGAAGGTGATCCATTGTAGAGAAGATGCGGCCAGAAAGTAATAATATCCTCTATTCTACAGATATATAGGGTCCTTCTTAATATGCTGATATTTTAGGGGGATAATCAGACTGTTAAACTCTATGGGACCAACATCTCTCGAGTAGGTTTGCAGTTTTGTATGGGATATGTGATTTTTTTTCCGCGATTTCGATGATGGTCCCATAGAGTAAGTTGTTCAGTTTGACAGTCTGATCATCCCCTTAAAAAAGTGTCAGCATATTAAGAAGGACTCTGTACAGGGTGTGACATAAAATGGGACAGTTACTTAAAGGGGTGCTTCGGACCATCAAACTGAACAACTTTCTCTATGGGACCAACATCGAAATCGCGGAAAAAAAATCAAAAGTCCCATACATTTCAGTCGAGATATGTTTGCAGTTTTGTATGGGACAGGGGATTTTTTTACGCGATTTCAGTGTTGCTTCCATAGTAAAAGTTGTTCAGTTTGATGGCCTGAAGCACCCCTTTAAGTGACTGTCCCATTTTATGTTGCACTCTGTACAATATCCTCTTAAATGAATCACACATAATTCTACTTTCACCTCCCAATCACTAAATTTCCCCATCAACAATATAAAGTGTAAAATATACCGCTATAAGTTAAACAGCTCGCGAATAGCATCGACAATCAATCATTATGGGAAGTATAAATCGATACAAACACAATATAAATCGGCGTCGTAAAGCTATCAGTTATATGTTACTACTTTTACGACTAAACGCACACTAAACCAGATTCGCTACTTGATGTGGGCACATGCATAGTTAGTGCAGAAGGCAACTGAAACCCGGAGCTTCTACTGCAGCGGAGATTATGTCCAATGCGGAGAGAATGTAATGTAAAAGATGTGCGTAAGAAAATGATTTCTTCCTTGTTCTGTACAGGGTCCAACCTAATAATGCTGAAAATTTTTTTAAGCGGATGATCAGACCATCAAACTGAACAACTTCAGGATGATCACATCCTCTTTAAAAAACCCTTAGAATATTAAGAAAGACCCTATAGTTACGTGTTGGGCCTCTTCAAGGCGAGAGTGAATAGGCATTTTTCTAGGTAAGCATGCTACAACTTCGGCCTCATCGTCACTTAACATCAGGTGAGATCGGGGTCAAATGTTTACCGATCAAACATTAAAAAAAAAAAAAAAAAAAAAGTTTTGCGGGTTCCAAGACAGCTGAGATTAAATAGCTAGAACGATAATCGTCCTAGTTAAATAGTTATAACGATAGAGATTTAGTATTTGTGATCCGTGGTTATAACTCTAGTTAGTCTAGCTGATGTTCCATAGATAGCTTCCGCCATCTATCGGTTATGTTTCGAAGCACAATGTGTTGAACTAGGGTTCATATCGGAGTAACAGAGCACTACACCTAACGCGCTGCGCTGTAGTAGTGAGAGATTTCGCCCATATCAATCACTATCTTGTTGGTCTAGCGGTCTAGACAACCGGGTTACGATCCGGGTAGCTAAGGTTCGATCCTCGTGTCGGCCGGTCTTTTTCAATTTATTTCATAATGTGGCGCCCCCTAGTGCTAATAAGCGGCAACGCAATTAGGACGTCCTAAAATTCCAGGCGAGCTACCTATCTATATCCAATATACATATTAATCTATGCCATACGTAGTCGATATTCCAACAATCCGCACAAAAAGGTTCGCATCCTCTTTATAATGCGAACCGGTAAGGTTTGGAACTCACTCCCTGCGTCTGTGTTTCCAAGCAAATACAATCAGGATATTTTCAACAGAAGAGTTAATAGGCTTTTTCTGGATGAGCGCGGTACATCCTCGGCTTCATCTTCACTTCCCATCAGGTGAGATGAAGCCAAGCGCAAACCCATTATGAATAATAAAAAAAAAAAAGTGATATAATAAATTTTTCTCTGTATTTATTTTGATTTTTTATTATACACACTGTAATAAACATAATAAACAAGTACAAAGGGCAAGCTTTAAAGTTTTAAGAAAATTAGAATTTGTGCAAAGTTTAAACTGTGCTTATTTCCCATAGTTATTATGTCATACATATACCTAGTATACTCTATCATCTGACATACTAGTGTACCTCTTGAATTTCGTAGATTTCGTGTAATCCTAGTTTTTTAGCTTTCAACCAGTTTTTGTGGTAGATGGATAGCTTTTTTAAAATCCACCTATGTGCCTATACATAGATATTCAATTGTGACTCATCCATCAAGCCCCATTTGGTCCGTTAGTTCTTACAATAACAAAATATAAAAGAAATATGTGAAATATCAAAAAACCGTTACCATACCTGCTAGAGAATGGAGTAGCACGGCTAGCATAACATGCGCGACAAAGCGATAAAGTTTCGCATACATAATGTAAGACGCGGTGCGTCGGTGGCGCGTTGTGGAGAAGAATGGACATTCCATCATGACGACCATTGACTATTTATTATAAGGACTAGCCTTGCGGTAGCATTTCCCCTCTGCCACGGTATAAGATTAATTAATCATGTGCATTTACATTCAATTTTATACCTTATCACTAAACGAGGCAGCCTAAAATTGCGAAACAATAATTGTGAACTTAGAACTTTTGGGGTTCCCACGAGACTTCTTTTCATGATTTTTAACGTTCAAAATTAGAATCTAAAGTTATGAGGAATAAAATCCAAAGTTTTAGATTTCGTGTTACCTCGCCCCCCGCAAAAAGTGGCTGAAATGTATGTTCGTAGAATTACACGCGTAACTAGTCCCTATATAAGTAGTCAAAGATGACGACACATAGAGAAACACGTAAGGAGTAGGTATTGTTTATATCTCCATAGAACATTTTTCTGCCATTTTTTGCGGGGGGGAGGACTATGACAATAATAGTAAAACTCATCGAATTAAGTAGCCCATCGGGGCTAAGTCGGGGCCGCGGGAGTGAGACTTTGACAGAGGGGAAAGTATGGGAAATTGTGCGTAAGGCCACTCCTCTCGGGGTACGAGTTACGTGTTTCTCTATGTGACGACATGCAATGTACCAATGATTTTTTCTAACTTATGTACTTCTCGCGAACGGTGAAGAAAAACATCGCGAGGCCACCTGCATACACTGAAGAAGAAATTCTGATGTGTATGTGAAGTCTACCAATCAGCACCCGTGGTGGACTAAGTGGGTAGGTCCTTGAGGGTACGCCTGTGCGCTGCAGTGGGACGTAAGTAAAAATTTACATTTTAAACATTTAATGGAGTTGTTTAGACTATCAAACTGAACAACTTTCACTATGGGACAAACATCGAAATCCAAAAAAAAATCTGCTGTCCTGGCAGCTCGAGTAGATTTGTAGTGTAGTATGGAACATCCGATTTTTTTTGCCATTCCGATATTGGTCCCATAGTGAAAGTTGTTCAATTTGATGGGTCTAAACCACCCCCTTAAATGTTTATTTGTATTTTTGTAACACCTTGTATAGGCTGATGATGATGAAGAGGTCCATGCGACACCCAACTAACCTTCAGTAGATATTCTGATATAAAAACTATTTTTACATACCTATTTTTATCTTCAGATTAATTACAAAAAATATAATAATTAAATAAGTACAAAAATTATAAACTAATAGAGACAAAAAAAACAGATTTGGTCTGACAGGTATCGGATTACTAAAACATGGTCTACGACGTATTAATTCTTATAAATTTAATTTTTTGTAACGTTTCCTGGGCTGGGATGTAATTTTATACTTATTGGTCCAAGTCATAAGCGCATATCACACATAATAATAATATAAACATTGGCGTAGCTATTATTTTCCATAGCTAGCTAATCAGCCACCGCAAGCGTTAAATACTGGTCAATCCCCCATCCGATGGTTTATTCCACTTTGATCACCTGGGTGATATATATTTTTTTTTATTCATAATGGGTTTGCGCTTGGCTTCATCTCACCTGATGGGAAGTGTAGACGAAGCCGAGGATGTAGCGCGCTCACCCACAAAAAGCCTATTAACTCTTCTTTTGAAAATATCCTGATTGTATTTGCTTGGAAACACAGACGCAGGGAGTGAGTTCCAAACCTTACCGGTTCTCATTATAAAAGAGGATGCGAATCTTTTTGTGCGGATTGTTGGAATATCGACTACGTATGGATGCAGACTCGCACTACGTCTTGTCGTACGTTGGTGGAAGGGTGCTTATACCCGGGTGATCATAAGCGACTCATATGTGTACTATGATCACCCCACGGGTGTTTAAATTCGACTCGACTATCAGTTCAGTTTTTGATATCCCAAATCACCTGTAAATTTTAGGTGTTTAAAGGCAACCTGACTTGAAAAATGTTATGTCCTCAAATCACCTATAATTCCCAGGTGATTAAAAGTAACGCGACTTTACAAGATGACAGCGTAGAGATCGAAGGCTTGTTTCAATAGAATTGTCAACATTTTGAACTAATAAAGTAGTTTTACAGATTCGTAATGCATGTGTGTGACATTTAATCGATTTTCTTAGGAGGCAATTCTGCAAGGAGGAAATGGAGACTCCTCTGCACCTCCTATGTGACTGTGGCCCCCTGATGTACAAACGTAGTTCTCATCTAGGTAGGCAGGTTCTGTCACCAGATGAGATAGAAACTATCCCTATCAAGAATCTACTGCGTTTTCTGGCCGCAGTGGGGATTGGTAAGGAACTTTAAAAAAAGGGCGTTCACAAAGGACCAGCGATGGTCTACGTGGCACAGGCTCAGCAAGACTGTCAAGGCCCAAAAACCACCCCTAATAATAATAATAATAATAGGAGGCAATAAGTTTTTTAGGAATGAGTAGTCCAACAAAAAGCAAAAAAGCAATTATATGCAATAAAGTTATTATTATTTAAAGCCTGAGTTCCTTGTTTTTCGGATAAAGTAATGAATGAAGTAATTAATTTATTGGTGCCTTTTTCCTGCTTACGTGCCCTTCTGAAATCGCTAAGCTCCTAACACTTAGACCACACTCAAAGTCTGTGATAGGATACCTAGTTATTACCTGGAATTACATAACCACACGTGATCTTTATTTAATTAAATAATAACCCTACTTAACTATTTAACGCTGCATATTATATTTAAAAAACCTTGAGATTAAATCGTATCGTTGACCTATTTCAATACAATTTTATATATTTTTATTTTTATAGTAACTAGGTACAAAATCAAATTAAAGATTGAAAAATTTGTCTCGGGCGGGACTTGAACCCGCACTTTATCAATCTTTAATTTGTTTCGAAATAGCACAACATGGCTGTAACATGTTTAAAATCAATAATATTTGAAATAGGTACCAAAATATAATACAGGGTGAAATTGATATCATTGGCATCCTTTGAAACTAAGAGTCTGCCCGTCAAACTGAACAACTTTTACTATGGCAGCAAACCGATCGTAGAAAAAAAAATCTGCTGTTCCATATTAAACTGCAGTGTCTACTCGACTGAACTGAATGAAACAGCGGATTTTTTTTCTACGATCGGTTTGCTCATAGTCATCATCATCATATCAACCATTAAACGTCCACTGCTGGACATAAGCCTCCCCCAAAATGGGGGGATTCGCCATAATCGCCACGCTTGGCAGGTGGGTTGGCGATCGCAGTTGGATCGAATCAATGTGTATACTCAGAGGATGCTGCTGCCCATCCTTCAGTAGATCCCTTAGTCGCCTTTTACGACACCCACGGGAGGAAATGGGATGGTGCTATTCTTAGCCGACACCACACGGACATATTGCTCATAGTATATAAGGTCTAACAAAATTAGGTGATACTATTTTAAGGAGATGATAAGACCATCAAACTGAAACAACTTTCTCTATGGGACCAATACCGAAATCGAGAAAAAAAACAGCTGTTCCATACAAACCTACTCGACCTAAATGTATGGAACAGCAGATATTTTTTTTTCGCGATTTCAATATTAAGCTAATTTTGTTACCTTATATAAGGTCTAACAAAATTAGGTGAAACTATTTTAAGGGGATGATAAGACCATCAAACTGAACAACTTTCTCTATGGGACCAATGTCGAAATCACGAAAAAAAAATCAGCTGTCCCATATATTTGAATCGAGTTATGTTTGCAATTTTGTATGGGACAGCAGATTTTTTTTTCGCGATTTCGCCTAATTTTGTTAGACCTTATATAGATATAATAGTATAATTTAATAAAATATAGTAAAATTTGTTCAGTTTGATGGGTAAACTCTCAGTTCAAAGAATTCCCATTGCAAGTCCGTTTTTGTATGAAGTATCCAAGCTATAGTACGCCGTGGTGGTCCAGTGGTGAGTAACCTTTCCTGCCGTTCAGTAGGCAATGGTTCGATCCCCGTCCTGAGCGATTCGTATCAATGAGTTTTTCGGAATTTATGTGCTATTTGTAACACCACTGGCTTTTCGGTGAAAGAAAACATCATGAGGAAACCTGCATGCTTCAATTTCGAGGCATGTATTGTAGGTTTTCATTACAAGTGGCGACGGGCTCACTTCCCGTCACACTGGACAGAATTTCGGTACTAGTGAAAAGAAAATATCGAGCTTCGGTACTACAAGTGAAACGTGGATGTTCTGAGTTTCCAGAATATCTCTGATTACCTTTATGGAGAATATAGTCGTAAGCATATACCTATGCTATTCAACGTGTGGTTTTAGTATGCGATAGATGTCATAAGAACGAGCAAGCGCTGGAGTTTGGTTTATCAATACGGTGAGTCCCAGACTCTAAAATACAGTTTATCTGCGGAACAAAGTGATCTCAATTATTTAATTTACCCGTTCCGTTGCAGAATTCTCGTTAAAATTGCTAACTTCGACAATTGTTTTTAATAGGTCTGAAAATAGTAGCAATGACAAGATCTGTCTGTTCTTAAAATATTTTTTAAGAACAGACACATCTTGATTGAGATTCATCATCATCATCATCTCAGCCGATGGACGTCCACTGCTGGACATAGGCCTTCACCAGGAAATGAACTGAAGTGACTTCAAAAAGGAATGCTAATGTGAGGTTGGTCCCTAGTTATATGGTCTATACTGGCAACCCTACTAAATCGTAAGATCAAAAAATAACTGGCTGTTTTTGCAACCTTACTTTAAGCATTTTGTAAGGTGGCTATTCTTTCCCAAAAAAAAAACACTGCAAGAAAGTATTATAGTATTTTGTAATATTCCCGTTAGATAGTAAAAATGCAACGTAATATAACACCTAAGATTTCTATCGAAATAATTTACAACTATCTCTAGATACAAAGTTCGAAATCGCACTAACGATTGGCTGTAAATTTAGAACAAGTTTTGTAACTGTGCTCGTCTTTTGTTTTTATTTTTGTGGCCATATCAAATCTCGTATAGGTATTCTAATACTTTGGTCGGTCTAACCCTTTGACTACTTATATTGGGACTAGTTACGCGTGTAATTCGGGGGGGCGAGGTTTTGATTTTATTCCCCATAACTTTAGATTCTAATTTTGAACGTTAAAAATCATGAAAAGAAGTCTCGTGTGAACCCCAAACGTTCTAAGTTCGAAATTATTGTTTCGCAATTATAGGCTGTCTCGTTTAGTGATAAGGTATAAAATTGAATGTAAATGCACATGATCAATTAATCTTATACCGTGGCAGAGGGGAAATGCTACCGCAAGGCTAGTCCTTATAATAAATAGTCAAAGGGTGCACCTATTAAGACTAAGTACGTATAATATAAAGGAATGTTTATCATCATCATCACCCCGTTAAACCCCAATGATGTGTATTAGTATTTTCAAGAAAAAATATTTTATCAATTTCAAAAGTGTTTATGGATATCTAATCTAGAGTGCCTGTATACTAAAAGCTGCAGCCGACAGTATGTTAACAAGCAACCATACAATTAAATAAACATCTGTAAAATTTAAATAAAATAAATAAAAAGTTTTGCCTCTAATCATGTTATGAATTTCCAAGTAGTAATAATAAATTATTCTATAATTTCGGGCATATGAATCCAAAAATAGGCAAAAATTAAAATCGAATACTTCAAATATTATTGATTTTTTAAACATATTACAGCCATGTTGTGCTATTTTGAATCAAATTAAAGATTGAAAAATCTGTCTCGGGCGGGACTTGAACCCGCACTTTTCCAAACCGGGGAACGTCACCTTAAGACGCAACAGATTGAAAATTTCGTTCTCTGGGTAGTGGGCTCGGTGGCGAAATTGGATAACGCAATTCCCCGGTTTGGAAAAGTGCGGGTTCAAGTCTCGCCTGAGACAAATTTTACAATCTTTAATTTAAATCGATTACTCTCTCATAATTAATACAATGGCTACGGAACACTATCATGGGTGTTTCCGACACGCTCTTGGCCGGTTTTCTTAATAAGCAATCCTTATAGTTCAACTATGAAAAAACACCATTTTTATTTAATTTTAACTCTACTAAATACCGACTCAATCAACTGAGAAACTTTCACTATCGGACCAATATCGAAATCGCGAAAAAAAACTGATGTTCCATACTAAACTAAAAATTTTATCATCTCATCCGATGGACGTCAAACTACTAACTAATTTACTCGAGCTAAATGTATGGGACCGCAGATTTTTTTGCGATTTCGATGTTGGTCCCATAGTGAAAGTTGTTCAGTTTGATGGTCTAAACAACCCCCGTAAAAGTTTTAAATGTTTATTTTTACTTTTGTATCACCCTGTATACTTGTATAGCTTTAAAGTACACGTGCGTTTACCTAACATGAAATATTAATTGATTTGAACCCGCGCCATAGTCGAAAAACTTGAATTGACTACACAAATATATGTATAATACAATCAACTACCGGTAACTTGATATATGGCATGAATATGTTAAGAGAGATATTAAATAGCCCGTCATTATAATCGTTTGGTCACGCCCTCTGGTGGTTAAGCTTCCTCTTTCTTTATTATCTTTTGGTACACAAGCATACTCATGTTTATTGATGTCTAGGCTTCCCCCTTCCAATATTTCCACTTACGCTTGCCTTATACTGGGTGAAATTGATATCATTAGATCCTTTAAACTAAGAGTCTACACATCAAACTGAACAACTTTTACTATGGGAGCAATCCAAACGGAGCAAAAAAAATCTGCTGTTCCATACCAAAATGCACCCGCCGCCGCTGCCTACTCGACTCAAATCTATGCAACAGCTGTTTTTTTTTGCTCCGTTTGTTTTGCTCCCATAGTAAAAGTTGTTCAGTTTGATGGGTAGTCTCTTAGTTTAAAAGTATGCTAATGATATCAATTTCACCCTGTAGATTGCATTCTTTCCATATGACCAAACCATCGCAACATAAATTTCTCTATCTTTGTCACTACATCCTCTTTCAGACCACAACGTTCTCTTAGGTCCGCCACATACATACGGAATAAACCTGATTTTAGATTCCGGATGGAATGTTGCCGCTTTCAGAAACTTTTTCTTAGATCTAGTGATTTTTTGTTGTCTTAGGTGGCATTTTTTTAAAGATTTATAGTCATATCAAACAAGAGATTTTTGAGCGTAGGCGTTGATGGAACGACCGTGTCGCGACGGTGCAGTTGCGACGTCGTTGCGGTATAGTTGCGAAATCGTCTACGATCAAAAATCGCTTGTGTGACAATGGTGTATACCATTTTCTATGCAGATTATGTCTTATGCTAAAACTATCGATAGTCTTTTGATATAGTTGTATAATATTGAAATACAATTTACAAATCATCATCGTAACGTCACGACATCATCACGTATAGATAGTAATTATCATGTATAGATATTGTTTGTTTTGTTTTTATAAATACCTAAAAATACAATTGTCATTAATTTGGCATTTCATTCATTTTGATTTTAGACATTTTTTAAACAGCAATCTAAGTAATTTTTGTAACCATAGTTGACCACACTGAATCCTGAATTAAGATTCCGGATCGCAATTCCGTATGTATGTGGCGGACCTAAGAGTTGAGCTTGAGACACATTTGCCGACATACTTGAAACACATTTTTGTATGGGCCTGTCGCCGGTCGCCGTCGTTAAATGTTGTCTCAACCCTAATTCAACCATTTTTCAATTTGTCAGTTACAGTTTTGAAATCGTCGTTACTAGTAAATGTAAACACAGCATGCAATGTAAGTAGGGTTAACTATAAAATGGAATTTTACACTCTTAAGTATCTAACGTAGGTATTTAAAGTAGGTATTATGGCTGTTTATTTGGCAAGCAGCTCTATATCATCTCCCAGCTAAGCACAAACATTATGCTGCGCAAGAGACGGATTGTGTATGTAAAGTCACGGACCAGTTGCGGTCCGAGGATCTTAATCGATGCTCGCACATCTCTAGTAAGAGTTGATGCACTGTGCCGGTAATTGTCGGAGGCGGCATTTTTATTTATATAAGAGATCGTTATCATCTCAGCTTATTATTATTCGTATGGCTTTCTATTCCTGCGGAAATTACAAGTTTATGTGAATAGTTTTAGAAGGCCCTATATTTTTTGTCAGGGGGCCCTGAGAAGGGCCATTGTTTGATTGCATATTATGATGATGCATATGCCGCAGGAAAAAGCTGGGAGGCTCAGAAGGAGCAGGTCCAGCTAGCCAGAGTAGTCAGAATCTTTTAGCCGTATTCACCGATTGATCAGTGAATCCGTTGCCCGGGGTGGACCACAAGGAGGTAGATTCAAACAGATTACCACCCCAATCTCAGCTGATGGACGTCCACTGCTGGACATTGGCCTCCTCCAGGGATCGCCACAACGACCGGTCCTACGCTGCCCTCATCCAACAGGTTACCGCCGCCTGCACCAGGTCGTTGGTCCACCAGGTGAAGCCACGCTGCGCTTTCCAGTACACGGTCGCCACTCGATAACTCTTCGACCCCATTGGCCATCGGTTCTGCGAGCATTTTCCGCGCCCATTGTCATTTTAGTTTAGTAAATCTTTGGGCTAATGAGTAAATTTATTTATTTATTAGACATGCCAACGGTACACAAGTAAAACAGTATATAAACAAATGTAGAGGACAATATTCTAACTTATGTACTAATAACAGGCATGCCACAGCACTCATATTCGACAATGTTATCAGTATCAAAACATTTATATTAATTTAGGTAGAAACATTCTAGAATAACATTTCCAGACAAAATAATTCCAGTATTGGGCTAATTAAGAGATATAAATTTCAAAATGTTGTGCCCAAAAATGTGCAAGCCCTTTGTAATACAGTAGCAGCTGTTTTCAAGAAACATTTTAAGAAGTACAATATTTCGAACAACTTCATTCATGCAAATGAGTTTGCTTTACTTATTATACAACTCTCTTTAAGTTATACATCGGGGACCGCCTATAAAATACAATTTATTGTTTTTCATTCGGTATTTAACCGGTGACCAGAGGGCTGGCAGCTACCTCGGTCAGCGCATCAGCCTGGCCATACAAAGAGGTAACGCTGCCAGCCTCCTGGGCACCTTGCCGCCAAGCGGCGGAAATTTCGAAGACATTTTTTATTTGTAAGTAGTATTAGTTTTGTTTTTTTTTTTTTTTGTTTTTTCTTTAGGTTAATGGTTATGTATGTTGTGCTTTAATATAAATATATTAATTTTTCTAGAGTATGCTGAGTGAGGTAACGAAAAAAATAAATATTGAAATGTTTACCTACGTACAATCAAGCATCAAATTAAATTAAACTTTAGTAATAACGAAGGCGTATTCATTCTCGTTTACTTTAATAGGAATTCATTTTAACTACAGTCCCTGATATATTAATTTTAATAGAGCTGGTCATCATAAAACCCTGACGATTATGATTCCCTGCAATGTTACTAAACACTAGAACCCAAACTCGATGTTCCTAGGTTTAATATTGGCTGAGATTTCATGAAAGTTTCTGACCACCGTGAAATATGTAGTGAAATATGAATACGGTAGTGAATTTATACAATGTATTATGTAAACAATGCGTCCTTAAATTTGCAAAAACAAAATTAAACCAATATCCTGTTTTTATCCTCCTCGTTCCTTATTACATCTACGTCTCTGATTCATTACATTGCAACGGATAAGCGTCCGGATTCATAAGATTTAAACATAAAATATATCCAGTCTGCTTATAACTCAGACTTTTGTCAAGATATGTCAAACTCTGTCTAGTTATGTTAAGTGTTTGTTACAAATTATTACTGTCTGCTGTTTACATTAGTCGTTTTGTTTTGGACACAGAAATATAACTTTTCTATCTCTGTGCTTTATAAAGTCGTAGTAGCATATTGTCCAATAGATGGGCATTTCCTCAAAATTCGTCTATTGGGAAATATTGGTGACAGTATCTTCAATTCTTCATTGAGCTTTTTATCTTTTTATTCTAAATCTTTATTCTCTTACGAAAATGTCAAGAAAATGAGGTATTTCCTAAGGCAGTAAAAATAAAAATCATCAGATGCAAATTTAACAAAAATACCTGTCAATTTGAAGGTTAAAGAGATTGGTTGTCTATGGTTTGTTTATTGACTGAAATTGCTCCCTACAATTTGGGAATCGAACGCGGAAAACTATCAATCTAAAAATCTCCCCAATGCAACGATGTATCAGTAAACAAACACTTAAGCTATTATGTAGTTATAGTACTCTATGCAATTTTGTCACACACCTAAACAAATTCCGTTCAAATCAATAACTCTAGGTTATTCTTAGTTTAATTTAGTTAGACCATGCTATTATAACTGAGTGCAGAACGAAACGAAGACAGTAGGCGCGTTACAAATCGGTACCTGCACGTGCGACCGGTTTATTGCTTTGTTTTCACACGAGGCGGCTGTAAACAGAGCATACTACTGAAATTCTAATAATAGATTACTAATAAGATTGTCCATGCTGAAGTAAGAGCGGTTCGATTCCTGACCTGTACCACTATAGCACCTTGCGGACCTTAGCATTATGCTCTACCGAATTTATATGTACCGAATTTTTTGTCATTATCACTAGCTCGACGGTGAAGTAAAAACATCATGAGGAAACCTGCATCGTCATCATCATCTTTCTGCCCTTATCCTATTACCATTACCTTGGGGTCGGCGCAATATGCCGTCCTCCTCCATTCATCTGTTTTCCCCGTCATTTCAGCGCACACTCGTTTCTTACACATGTCATCTTTCACACAATCCATCCATCTTTTCTTTGGTCATCCTCTCTTCTTGCAGGAAACCTGCATATCCGAGAAAGAAAAGAAATAACCAATAGTTCGGAGGAAAGTGTAAAAAAATTGGCCTGTACAGTAGAGCGTCACTGGTCGCAGTGATTATTATTATTATTTGGTTATAAGGGCTTGGTCAATGACCAAATAGCTACTGCGACCTGGACAGATCTATTGTAGCTGTCACTAGACCTAAAGGTCATTTCCTAGGCCAACAAACTTCATGAACCGTGTTATGCTTTTGGAGGGGAGGTCCGTAATGTCAGTAGGTGTTATTATGTATCCACCTAGATGAGGACTCCTGCTGTGAATGAGCACTTCGCATTCGCAGAGGAGGTGTATGGGCGTTTCCTCTGCTTCACAGCAGAATCTGCAAGTGGGTGAATCTACAAGCCCCATTCTGTGTAGGTGTTTGTTTAACTTGCAGTGTCCTGTTAAGGCTCGCAGTGATGGCAACAGGCATGCTGTTGATACCTAAAGAAATTACTCACTTCCTGTAATCCGATAGCTATCAAATAGGGCTATTCGAACCCTAGAGACTGCAGCTCTGAACAGTGAGTTAGTGTTCATATCGAACCATTCACACAGGTTCTTAAGCCAATTCTACATTCATCTCCCCAAAATTTTACAAGGTGACCGGTGCACGAGATACAGGAGTTGCTGAGTTTAATCGTTCTTAGTATTTCTAGTCTATTATTCATCTTCTGCAATACTTTCCTGGGTTGGTGCTATTGAGCCATCCGGTTTAGAATGGAAAAAAAACTAGGCGATTATTATAGACAGTTGGGGGCTTCGACTTGCAATTTTCGAACATCGCAAGTCTTTCATATTGCCTCTTTTATAGTAACTGCAGTCTAGAACCGCAGTAGGTTTTGTATCTCATCTCAGGAAGGGTTGGTTTCTCATCTGGCGACAATACCTGTCTACCTGTTTACTTCGTGTGCAGTGCACATCATTGGGCCACATTCACAAAGATGATACAGTTAGCATTATAACCTTTGATAAGTGCTTTGGAGTGATTCAACTCAACTAAGCGATAGGTCAGTATTTACTACGTTCGTTTCTCACTTCTTTGCATAACGACACATATTCTATTTACTTTTACATTCTACTTACATGCTTTGTCCATCAATCTATTTATTCTACTCCAATACCGCTCAAAAACGACAAACTGCAATCGAAAATAAACTTTAAAGCCCTTTACTTTTAGGTAAAATTCTGCAAAATTAGATAGCTGACTCCAATATAAATGTACCACAGTTAATTTTAAATTACATGTCCGGTGTCAAAACTCTTTTGTACCCAATTTTAAGAAGGAAATTGGCTTGATTTTCGGGAATTGAACTAAGTATAACGAAAAGTATTACGAAAGACTTGAAAATTTCAGCTAATAAAACTTTGCATACCACTTCCAACTTTAGAACTAAAGAGGTAGAGATGATATTTGTGTGAATAAAGACATGCAAATAATCTGCGTGAACGCGAGGTGTAGTAAACGCTAATGAATAGATAATAAAATATATAAATATTACAGTTCAAGTGTACTCTGCCTTTACTATGTTACCAGTTGATGATATATGTAATGTATTGTAATACTTATATTCCAAGATCCTATTGCAAAATTTCAACACCCATTTGTTTAGACAATGTTACATATTCCAGTTGGAAAGGTCATAGTTTAAAGGTAGCTTGCAGCAAAAAAAAATTAGGCATAAACGTAAGTTTAGTTTTTTAATTTATTAAACGCTCTGTCTCTTACATTGCTCATAATAATGACAATGACAGCGTCATATTTACACATGTTTAAGGTGGTTTCAGTCCATACAAAAGTTTGACGCACAATACGCGTAGACGGGATTAATAAAAGTAATATTTTATATATGGAAAAATATTTTAAAAAATCTAATTGCCGCGTCACAAATAACATTTGCAATTTATAATATAATTACGAAGATATAAAGCTTTTAAAATTTTGTATGAAAAATGTCAAAGCTTTATATCTTCGTAATTATTTTATAAATTGCAAATGTTATTTGTGACGTTCTAAACTATTTTTCCATATACACAAAGTTACTTATATTAATACCGTCTACGCGTATTGTGCGTCAAAGTTTTGTATAAAATTGACCCCTGTGCAACCACCTTAAGCCTGAATACTTTTTAATGCTAGCCACTCGAAGAGTCTTAAAAAATAGAACTGCCTAAAGCCTTTTAACCCTTTGGCATGTGAACGGTTTTGTTCAGTAAGGATACCTGCATAAAGATGGTCGCAACATAAAGTTGCCATATTACAAGATTGGGGACGATTTATTCAAAAACTAGGATTGTAATGAATTAAATCTTCTCTTTTTGCGAACGTTTTAATGTATAATAAAATACGATACCAAATCCAATCGATTACCGATTTCCAATAGTTGGGGCAGATTAAAATAAAATAAAAAAAATAAAATAAAATGTAGGTGTAGGAAAATTGCAGGGGGATCATAGTCTATTGCATAAATTCCCGTTTGAAAAAAAAAAAACATTTTTACAAAATAGTAGAGGCAACAGAAAATGTCACTAAATAATTGAGACAACATTGTGACGTCTCCAGTACACTGTGACAATTTAGTCACGACTTTGCGTAAGAAAACTGTGTTTCAAACGTTAGTTCGGAAAATGTAAACAATAGTAATAAATCTTGACGGGGTTGGCATGAGCAATCTACATGGTGTTAGTGTAGGTAGACAGTTGCAAAAACTCTTTTCATACAAAGTTTTCTTTTTCTCTCTTTTTCTTTTGGGGCTTTTAACCATAAAGCTACGTTCGTTCAGCTGATTGCATTTAGTATGGCAATTTTTTTGCCTCTTCCTATAGTTTGCTTGGCGAAAGATGTTCAGTATCATGACTACAATAACCCTTTAAAATAATACAACTGTCTAAAGTTACACCTTGTATAACAATACGCACATAAATCCACGACTATAAGTGTGACCCATCCATGTTTTTGATTGTATCTAGACAAAAAAAATCAAATAATTTACTTTCTTTTTTACAGTTTCCAAAACACCAGCAACGCCTAGTGGTTCCAACTAACAAAGTGCTGGACAAAGCAAGTGACAGTGAAAATGTGTTTAAAAAGATAAAAATATCGGAACAAAATAATTATGATGTGAAAACATGGTGGTATGCGTGCGTCGCACTGGCACAGTGGTACGCGCTTCGTTCGAAACAGGACAACACTGTTTGAGGAGAAACGGCATTTTTTTGCTGGTATTGCTGCTCTTGTTGCAGTTTGTGAGGTGAGTTCACTTGTTTATTTAATTATACGTATGCTCAAGAATGTATTCCCCGATGGAGTAGTCAGAGATATTCTGGAAACTCAGAACATCTTCGTTTTGTCGTGGTGAGCCCTATTAAATTAATTGATTGATTTAATTTTAAGTACTTTCTATTCTATTCTATTCTATTTTTATTTAATGGCGTCCGATGCGTTATCACAATTGTGCCAATGTCCCGTTATGTGGAGAGTACACGTAGGAAAATGATTAGTAGCATTTCTGTCAATGTCAAGTAGTTTATTATAATCTCAAGTTAACGTTTTATAGTTAAAACACAAAAGATTTTACAAAATGGCGGAGCCACGTGCAAGCCCAACAGATGCCAATACGCACGCGTCTGACCTCCCCCAGACTTGCAGCGCGACTCCTTTAAGTACTTTAAACATTTACACAATAATAATGACATATCAAATTTTAATTCAAAAGCAATTAATAGATAGGTATACAAGTTGAAAGTTACACGAGAATGAGTTTTTTTGTTTTCTAATTTCCTACCTCTCTTTATTTTTCACAACAAAAATTTTCCTGACTGCTTGATTAACATTGTAATGACCTACTTGTACACCTCAAATTGTAATGTTGTAATTTGAGGTGTACAAGTAGGTCAATACAATTTTATGCATGTAATGTTTAAAATAAAATGTGCAATAATAATCATAGTTCATATAATTGTGAAATAAAAAAGTATTTGTGTGTTAGGTACTTTTGTAAAAAAAAAATTGCAAAACAAATTGTTTTATCTATCTATCTATTAAGTTGATTTATTCATAGTGATAAAGTAATTTTATTTGCAAATAAAGTTCTTTTTGAACATTTCAGTTATTTATTGATACATGACATGACAACACAATGCTTAGTAAATTGACAAATAACGACGCAGAATAAAACATATTACCTGGTTTCTTTGTATAATATACCCCTTTTTGTGCTCGAAGAGAACAGTGTGCATAGAAGAGTGAACAAAAGTGAAGGACAATCTTTCCGAAACGCACGCACACAAGTGCGAGTTTCATCTCTTTCATTTACAACACCGCCACAGAAAATAACGTAGAATCGATTCTTGTATTAAATTAGGATTAATAAAAAAAAAAAAAAAGAGCAAGAAATATGAGTTTTTCATTCTCAGAGCCGATGGGGTTTTAGAAAAGTTAAGGGCTTGGATAAGTTATATGTCAAGATAGACAGTCGAAGCTAAGAAAGCGTCGAAAAAAATTGCAACCAGAATTGGCCTCTAAACTCTATCCATATACAAGCACACAGACATAATTTGTATGACGCCTCACGCACACCGTAACGTAATTATGTCAGTGTGTTTTGTAGTGTTTGCAAATAAAAGTATTTTCTTTTTTTCTTTCACACTAACCTAAGAAAGTTGACCCCTTTAATTTTGTACGGTAGAAGCGTGAGGTTAAGGGTTTAGCTTGGAGTATTAACATTACGTTTTTATTTCATCGCAATCGGCTTACTCAATCTTATCAAATCTTAATTCTTCAATTCAAAATTTCAGCTGTTAAAAGACTGGGATTCCATTTATTAATTTACGAGCGTTAACCCGCGACTTCGTCCGCACAAATTATATACCAGATTTTAAGTCAGATAATAAGCTATCAAACAAAAAAAGTTTCATTAAAATCGGTTCAGTATTTTTTGCGTGATGCTCGATCAAACAAACAAACACACAAACAATCAGACCAAAACAGACAAAAAATCCAAAAATTGGTGATATGGAATTAGGGACACCTAAAAACCATATCGTAACTTTTATCCAGGGTCCAATCCAGGGTCCTGGGTTCCAATCCCGGTTCGGTCATGGATGTTATATGTTTGTGCCGTTGTTGTATGGTTTCCATAATAAACAGCATATAGTGCTTGCTTGGGATTATTACAATGTATGTGCCTGTGATCGTTATTTATTTTTTGTTAATATCTTCAATGTACAGAAACACTATCCGTTACAGTTTTATAATAGTTTAGATTAAGTACGTTATTTAAATTCATTGAAAACTTATAAATAATAAATAAGTTATTCAAAATAATCCATCAACATGCCAATTATCAAATCACTAACAATTTTCGTATAAATTCATGCTAATTTTTAAATCAGCATCGATAATTGGGCTACCTAAATCACTACTCATAAAAATTTATAACATAATTTATTATAAACGCCGAATTATCGAGCCAATTCATCACCGTCTTATTATCCAAAAAGTAATGTCGAAGCAAAAAGGATTTTATAACAAAAGAAAATAAGAATATAATGCTACAACCTATAATTACGATCAATAAATCCGCGAATATAAGCCGAAGCGAACAAAACCAATTTTTAACAAAAAATAAAGGGCTAAGCGTGATTTAAATTCGTGCGCGGAGGGTTCCGTTTGTCACCCAAAGTAACTCATAAATTCTTTAAAAAGGAAATTGAACTAAATGCACTTAAGGACAATTAATGATGAATGACGTTGTGAAATTACTATGTGGATAGTGAATTAGACTGACTCTATTTCTCTAGAAAAGAAAAGTGAAAAGGTCAAACGTTAATTTATTAATAATTAACAGTCAACTTGGTATTTAATTTTATTTCAAATGAGACGCACCAAATTGATAAAAACCACGTCAGAAACTCGCTGAAAGGCGGTCTGAAAAAACTCAGACACCAGGGCTTGCCCACACGATAAGAAGAAGAATAATGTTTTGTTTTTATTTTGCAACATATTAAACTAAAATTCAAATTCAAATTCAAATAATTTATTTTAGACAAGATGTCCATATGTGTTAATAAACATTTTATTTTAAAAACCTGGTGTGGAGCTTCACCCAGTGATGCAAAAGCGGGGAGTCCCACCGGTCTTTGAACACATTCAGGAGACCGTTAGTGCTGGCTCGGAGCCTGCCCAACATGGAGGCGCACCGTTTTCTCAATATAGCATAGAAGTCGTCCGTGTGCGCCTCCGCAAACATTCCCGACGCGCTACAATGCCGTGCCAGCCCCATCAGTATCCTGAATGTGTTATTATACTGTACGCGTAGATCGCTGTATGCCCGTTGCGTATAAAAGAAAGATAAAATAAAATAGGAAAAGAAGAGATAAAATTTGCGTCAAAGAGATAACGCAGAACTATCATTAGGTACCACATATTTTTTAATAGTTACTCTACCCTAATCGTTTTTCATTGTATATTGTATTTTGTGTGTTCGTTAATAAAACATTATTTTATTCATTCATCCATTTTATACAAATTATGTTTTTTAATTTGAATAGAACACGCTGTTTTAGATTGTAATTTACTTACTACGATAATATTTAACTTGTTCCGAAACATTTCGTCTACAGCCTTTTTTTTCTTATAAAACTCTTTGACTACTTATATGAGGACTAGTTACACGTGTAATTCTACTAACAAACATTTCTGCCACTTTTTGCGGGGGGCAAGGTAACATGAAATCCGCAACTTTGGATTTTATTCCCCATAACTTTAGATTCTAAATTTGAATAATAAAAAACATGAAAAATACTCTCGTGTGAAACCCAAACGTTCTAAGTTCGAAATTATTGTTTCGCAATTATAGGCTGTCTCGTTTAGTGATAAGGTTTAAAATTGAATATAAATGCACATGATCAAATTGATCTTATACCGTGGCAGAGGGGAAATGCTACCGCAAGGCGAGTCCTTATAATAAGTAGGCAAAGATAAAACTATTATAACTATCAGAATTCCAGCTAGCATCGTAAAACCGATGAAGTTCACTTCTTATAAACCTCCAACATAGCATAGCATATGCTCACATATAATCCCCGAGGGGGTAGTCAGAGATATTCTGAAACCTCAGAACATCCACGTTTCACTATAGTACCGAAACTCTGCCCAGTGTAACGGGGAGTGAGCCCGTAGCCACTTGTAAATGGACAGTAGGTACAATACATGCCTTGAAATTGAAACATGCAGGTTTCCTCACGATGTTTTCCTTCACCGAAAAGCCAGTGGTGTTACAAATCGTACATAAACCTCCAACAGAAATTACAAAAATAACAAAGCCATCAGTTTTGTCTCTATACCCACGCAACCCTAAAAAGCAAACAGTGGTTCAAAGCCTCCGTAAACATCAGCCCAATTAAGCCAGCCGTATGACATGAATAGAAATGTACTTTTTAATGTTACTGTGTGTATGTTATAAAAGGAGACGAACGCAAACATGTACGTTAAATTATGCAGACTGTTTTAAAGACTTGTTCCGAGGCTTGTAAGGTAGCTGAGTACTCATCATTGACATGATAGCTTTTTTCTGACTTCTTAAAATGCTTGGAATTTTTTAAACAGTAGCGCATTGGGCAGAGGTTTTGAAACTTATCCTGGCCTGCATCATCGCGAGTAAACTCAGAAGCGAGGATTTTAATCTGGAGCGGCGCTGGAAGGACGAGTGGAAGAGCAAAACTGGTGGAACGCCTGAGGAAAACCTGGACGCCACTGTCAAGCCTAAGGGATTCCATCTTCCGCGCAAGAAAGAAGAAAGAAAGAAAAATCTTTATTCACCATTAAAGGCACACACACGAAACAACAGAGTACATCAAAAGAAATAATAGGTAGTAGTGGCGTGTGCCGCGACGGTGAATAGGACACGACTCAATGTAGTGCCAGTAGGCCTCGCATGCCACCCCCGAGTAAACGACAAAAATCGAGATGTGCCTCCATCTTTATTATTTTACGTATGCCAGAAAGAGCGCGCGTGACGTTTTTCTCGTTTAAACGCTTTGCCGTGGGTGGCATGCTAGCCGTGCTGGACAAGGACTGGTGCGCAAGGACTGGTGTCGCCTCAACAGTCTACCCAGGTCGGCCGCAGTAAGGACAACATGGTCAGGTGGGGATTCACGGAAGCGCAAAATGTGACTTGCTTGTGTGGAGCTCCACAAACGATGGCCCATCTCACATCGTGTCCTGCGTGCTAACACCTGCACGCAGGAGGAGCTCATGACCGCTAGCGACGGTGCAGTATCGGTTGCCCAATTCTGGCAAGGTACTATTTAGCGACTTTGTTCAGAATTTGAAGTCGACACCATAAGGAAGCAACAGGCTAAGGACCGGCCACGGCAGGTGCAACTACCTCTGCACAAATGGGGCTGGAAGGAGACTGCTTTATGTGACTGCGGGATCGAAGACCAGACGATGAAGCACGTTATACAACGGTGTCCCGTTCGTGCTTACCCGGGCCTTCCTGAGGACCTGACACCTAAGGCCCTTCGATGGCTTCGGACGCTGAATGTAGACTTATACCTTATGCCTACAAACCAAATTCGCCCTACGCATAAATTAATAAATGGAATCCCAGTCTTTTAACTGCTGAAATTTTGAATTGAAGAATTAAGAATTGATAAGATTGAGTAAGCCGATTGCGATGAAATAAAAACGTAATGTTAATACTCCAAGCTAAACCCTTAACCTCACGCTTCTACCGTACAAAACTAAAGGGGTCAACTTTCTTAGGTTGGTGTGAAAGGAAAAAAGAAAATACTTTTATTTGCAAACACCACAAAACACACTGACATAATTACGTTACGGTGTGCGTGAGGCGTCATACAAATTATGTCTGTGTGCTTGTATATGGATAGAGTTTAGAGGCCAATACTGGTTGCAATTTTTTTCGACGCTTTCTTAGCTTCGACATATAACTATCTTGACATATAACTTATCCAAGCCCTTAACTTTTCTAAAACCCCATCGGCTCTGAGAATGAAAAACTCATATTTCTTGCTCTATTTCTTTTTTTTTATTTATTTATCAAATACATAAACAAACATCTTAGCTTTTTATATAAGCAACCCAATTAGGAGTATTTGAGAAAATAATAACCATCTTGTTATCATGTAAGTACCTGCTCACCTTTGTATGAATTTTTGCGATCCCTCCTTTTTTTTTGTTAAGCCGGTAGCTAATACTTCCTTTGTTGTTTTTTAAACTGTCGGTTTTGTGCACCCTTTTTGTTGCGTTTTGTACGCCCCCATACAAATAATTGTAGCTGTAGTCAATGTTTGAACTTTGCCTTTTTATCAAAAAAATTTTACAACAAAATTTCGGAGAGGTCTATCTAACATTCAAATCTTATTTCTTTATTGTTTTTTTTTTTTTTTTTTTTTTTTGGGTTATGAATTTTATTAAACAAAATACATCACTCATATTCACAACAGGCTTCGTCATAGGTATATACATCACTCACATCCACAACAGGCTTCGTCAAAGAAAGTACATCACTCAGATCCACAACTCGTTTCGTCAATAAATACAGCCTGAATATCTGCAACAAGCTTCGTCAGATTATTATTATTTTTTTTTATTTATTTATTGTTTTATAATATAAACTGTTAACCTAAAACAAAAATAGAGAAAATTTACGCTATAAATAAAAAGACACTAGCAACAGCTGGTTTTTTTTTAAATTAATTTATAATAAGTTTCGAAAGATATAAATATCTAATCATAGTCCTACAAAACCATGTTTTATGGTTTGGCTTTAGGTAACAGAGAATGTCAGTCTCGCATTTCATAAACGCAATAATATAGGGTCTTTCTTAATATGCTGACACTTTTTTAAAGAGATGATCAGACCGTCAAACTGAACATCTTTCTCTATGGAACCAATATTGAAATCGCGAAAAAAAACCGGCTGTTCCATACAAAACTGCAAACCGACTCGAGCCAAATGTATGGGACAGCTGATTTTTATTTCGCGATTTCGATGTTGGTCCCATAGAGAAAGTTGCTCAGTTTGATGGTCTGATCATCCCCTTAAAAAGTGTCAGCATATTAAGAACGACCCTGTATAATAGTCGTGTTTTGAGTTAAGGTTAGATTCGGCAATTCGGCATCTACATGATCATATGGAATTATAAAAAATCTGGGTTAAATTGCCCACAATTTGGACCCTTATTTCGTGGCCGCCAGGTGGTATCACTATGAATGTTTTACCTTCACGACCCGGTTGGTGTAATGGTTACCACGCCGGACTGCCAAACCAGGGTCTTGGGTTCGAATTCCGGTTCGGTCATGGATTTCATATGTTTGTGCCGTTGTTGTATGGTACCCATAATAAACAGCCTATAGTGCTTGCTTTGGATCATTACAATGTAGTTATGTGCCTGTGAGCGTTATTTATTTATTTATTATAATTTTCCTTAGAACGAGGTAAAGTAGGTGTAACTATGACATTTCATGTCGAATAAACGTTTAGACAAGACATTCAATGAAATTAATAAACAAGAATGGACCGGCCTTACGCAAACATTTCAAACCAGAAAAATGAAGCAAAACAATTGACAGTTTTACTTCAAATATGTACTGAGATGACAGACCAAGTGCGCTAGTTTGTATTGAAGTGTGCTAGTTGTTGCGTGCTTCAACTAAAAGCGCTTTGGGCCTATCCATTAATTTTACTTTGATCTAAGAAGACATTGATAGACTAGTCAATCAGTTTACAGAAACAATAGTCAACCTAATAGATACCATAAAATCCATTTGTAACCAATAAACCAAACGATCAATTCCCATGATTTCGAAACTCAACCTGACGTGGACACGGCCAAACCCATCATTACTGCCAATCCTTTCAACGGTCCATAAGGGAAGACAGTGTGAAATCACCTTTACACCCGATCCCTTCAAATTTCAACCTTAAAGGTTACCAATCAGAGTTCATTTTGTAATAGCTGCGTTTTTCATTATGACGGCAGATCATTTCGAATTTTGAGCTTAACAACTCCGCCCTCTTCGCCCACGATTCCGTAAAAGCACTTTGCAGTTTACTTGGGTCGTTTATAAACTGCGTCATGGGTGGAGTGGGAGTGGGACTCCTCCTGTGAGAAGGGGGGAAATCTTGGGATAAGCACCCTGTAATATCACGAAGTTCTGTTATTGATCTCGAACAAAATTATCAATTTACTGTATTGTATAGGAGTCGCGTGTGCGAGTATATGCGAGGATGGTAACGGTGCTTTAAATATGGCTACAACTTTCTCTAACACACTGTATACTATGACTGACTGACTGGCTGGCAACACACAGCCTAAACCTCTGAAGATAGAAACATGAAACTTGGAATATTGATTCTATCTATCTATAAAACATATACGAGATACTTATAAAACAGTTACGTGACCGACTAACTGAGTGACAGACGTCGCACAACCTAAATCACTGAAGATAGAAACATGTAACTTGGAATATGTATTCTACAGGGTAATATTCCCTCAGACTATGGCCCATCTCATATCTTGCCCTTCCTGCCCTTGCACGCGAATGGAGCTTATGGACGCTGCTGGTAGTGCTATCCGCGTGGCAAAATACTGGGCTGAAAAAATATAAAATGATATGCCATCGACTCGATAGAAGAAGAGTAAAATTGATATAATTAGCATCCTTTTAAATTAAGAGTCTACCAAATTAAAGATTGAACAACTTTCACTATGGGAGCAAACCGATCGGAGCAAAAAAAATAATCATCTGTTCCATACTAAACTGCAATGACTACTCGACTCTAATGTATGCAACAGCAGATTATTTTTTTCCTTCGATCTGTTTGCTCCCATAGTGAAAGTTGTTCAGTTTGATGGGTAGACTCTTAGTTTAAAAGGATGCTAATGAAATCAATGTCACGCTGTATAGAGGATGTAGGGGTGCACTTAAGAATGGATTTTTCGCAGATCGACCCCTCTCCAAACTCCACGCGAATGAAGTCGCCGGCAAAAGCTAGTTCACCATAATAACTTTCCTATATCTCCAAACTTAACCAAAACTTCTAACTAGAAGATAACTTCGAAAACATAGAAAAACAGATAAAAACAAACTTAAAGATGTTCACTGACATACTGTGTCACGCAAACCAGGAACACTTGCATAAATTCTGTACGTCCATAAACCACTTCCTCAAGCGTGGTTTATAGACTTCCCGCTGGTTCAAATGGCTAACGTTAACAGAACGCGGTTAAGGACCGTCGTGATTAGTGCTGTCAGTCAATATCCGTTGATTCAGAGAGATGGCGTGTGAAACTATAGGTAGGTAGGTAGTTATGTAATCTTTTGCCTGATTATAGAATTTGTTTTTGTAGTCAGAGCTTCTGATGAAGCTGCGAACTAAATTATTTTAATTTGAATGCGTGTAATGAAACTACGTGGTCCTCACTACAGGGTGAAATTGATATCATTAGCATCCTTTTAAACTAAGAGTCTACCCATCAAACTGAACAACTTTTACTATGGAAGCAAAGAGATCGGAGCAGAAAAAAAAACTGCTGTTGCATACATTTGAGTCGAGTATGCACTGCAGTTTAGTATGGAACAGCGGATTTTTTTGCTCCGATCGGTTTGCTCCCATAGTAAAAGTTGTTCAGTTTGATGGGTAGATTCTTAGTTTAAAAGGATGCTAATGGTGACAGTTTTTTAACCAGGCCGTCAAACTGAACAACTTCCTTTATGGGACAAATATCGAAATCGCCAAATAAGAATCTGCTATCCCATACATTTGGCTCGAGTAGTTTTGCAGTTTTGTATAGAACACCTGATTTTTTTTGGGATTTCGATGTTGGTCCCATAGAGAGAGTTGTTCAGATTGACGGTCTGATCATCCTCTTAAAAAGTGTCAGCATAATTAAGAAGGACCCTGTACCAACCTGTACATCAGTCATTCTGAGGTTTAAGGTAGGTCCAACTTCGAGAAAGAGGTCCACGGTCGAATCCAACTCTGCTGGAAGCTACGTATTATCTTCACATCCCAAATACCGCAGTGTCATAGTATAAGAAAGAGTATCCATTACTACCTAACCTCACCCCCTCTATCGCCCTCCAGTTACCCGGCAGTTACCTAAGAAGAAGAAGACTTAGGGACTGTTTCACCATTTCTGAGTAAGTTCTTGTTAGCTTATCCGACAGCTCATTTGACATATCCTTCATACAAAATATGTCAAATTAACCGTCGTATAAGCTAACAAGAACTTATCCAAAAGCGGTGAAACAGGCCCTTAATGTTCAATTTCTTTGGTTTCGCATGTGCTGACGTCATCTTGTCAATTTAAATTTTTTGTATACGGTGTCCGGGCTTTGGCAGTGTCTCAAGACGAAAGTCTTTGATCAGTGTGTTTGACCAGTGATGTGATGACATACGGAACTGAAGCGTGGTCGCTCACTCAATACTTAAATGGGTGCTGAAGCACCAAACTGAAGAACTTTCACTACGGGACCAACAGAAATCGTGAAAAAAAATCCACTGTTCTATACATTTGGGTCGAGTAGGTATTGACATTTTCTATGGAACAACGAATTTTAAACGAAAAATAAGTTAACGGTAACAAATTAATGACTTAGGAATTTATGTAAAAAAATCAGGTTTCTAGGTTTTGATATCGATCGCTTCTTAGCGATAAGACCGCCTTATTTTGTGCCTCTTGTATTTTATTTCTTGTGTTTTATTTTCTTTACTGTTTATGTTTTTGGTGTAAAATAAAGTATATTTGATTGATTGATTGATTGATATTTATGCTATTTTATTTTAGGTTTGTAGTCATAAGCATTTAAATGTTCGCATAATCACTGAATTATCGTAAAATAAATAGTTTTACATAACTATGCGAAAAATCAAATGCTTATGAATACAAACATAGAATGAAATTGCAACAAAATCAAAATCTAAAATCATTATTTATCATACCTACGCATATTTTACATAAATCAACTACATATTTAAAAATCATTAAAGGTACGCAAAGTCTAACGTTTAAAATCTTTTTCGCCTTTTGTATGGAGACTGCTAGCATCATAATCCTCTTCCCATTGTCGGGCAAAGGTATCGCGTTGGGCAAAGTGGGATGCCCTCATGCTATGTTATCTTAGTACAAAGTAGAACGCTGATTTTCCATAGATAGCTTCCGCCATCTATCGGTTATGTTTCGAAGCACTATGTGTTGAACTAGGGTTCATATCGGAGTAACAGCGCACTACACCTCACGCGCTGCGCTGTTGTAGTGAGAGATTTCGCCCATATCAATCACTGTCTTGTTGGTCTAATGGTCTAGAGAACCGGCTTACGATCCGGGTAGCTAAGGTTCAATCCTCGTGTCGGCCGATCGTCTTTTTCAATTTATTTCATAATGTGGCGCCCCCTTATGCTAATAAGCGGCAACGCAATTAGGACATCCTAAAATTCAAGGCGAGTTACCTATCTATATCCAATATACATATTAATCTATGGATGCCCTGCAGCCCGCTGGACGTAGCTAGGAGCGACTGGATGAGGAATGACGAATATAGAGTTTTGTGGCGCGCCTTGGGAGAGGCCTATGTTCATTAGTAGACGATGATAGGCTGATGATGATGTCATGTCATTTCACTGCGTAAATTTAAGCTTGACATTTACAAAATTTTCTTTTTATGGAACAGGAATATCATCGATTTGTAACCGTCCAAATAATTGCTAATTCGACATCAATGGCCACCCATAAAATTGCTAATTCCGACAACAGCCGCCAAATTTATGGTCGTTATATCAGCGTGCCTTCCTAGAACCAATAATAACAGTCCGCGTATCGATCCTTCGAAATTTGGTCCGAATTTTAAATCTCTTAAAAGAGTCTTCGCTAATTTAATGGTTACAACATTTTTGGACGGGAGTGCGTGTCCATGGTACCACTAGGGTATTGGAGAATTTACGTAGCGGATTTTGAAATAATTTACCGATGTGTGTTTATATTTCATTATCTGTTTCTTCTCTAAAAAGAAAATTTAAATTAAAAAAATAAACATGTTCATTATGAGTGTTTACAGGATGAAATTGATATCATTAGCATCCTTTTAAACTAAGAATATACCCATCAAACTGAACTACTTTTACTATGGGAGCAAACCGATCGGAGCAAAATTAAAAATCTGCTGTTGCATACATTTCATTCGAATAGAAGGCATTGTAGATTGCAGTTTAGTATGGAACAGCAGATTTTTTTTGTGCTCTGATCGGTTTGCTCCCATAATAAAAGTATTTCAGTTTGATGGGTATATTCTTAGTTTAAAAGGATGCTAATGATATCAATTTCACCCTGTATAAGAAAATCTTTTTTTTAATTCGAATTAAACTATACATAAACTATACACTCTTGATATCGTTGTCTTGTCATCAAAATACAAATCTGGACCACACCCTAGACACTTCCTACCCATCGTTTTTCCAGTACTTTAGATCAGTCTCATTCCGATAGCACCTCATTTACTTCCCAAACAGACAGGTGGAAAAAGTTATACCAAAAATCATAATGGAAAAGGTACTTGCGGAAAGATTTTTCTAGGCAACTTGGCGGCGTTGAATTAACCCCTGTGTAAACATACACTAGAAACACATTTTGTTCGCCTAAGAAATAGGTGCATAATTTTAGAGTCGGAACGAAAGATGGGGACTAAGTGTGGGAATTCAGGCATGCAGTATAAGAATGGCCATTAGGGATTGGGCTGATAAAGCACACAAACTGGAGTGGTCTAGCCGTGTAGGCCTACAACACTCCAAAAAATTTATCAGCAATGTGACAACTCGTGTCTCAAGATTCATACTGAATAATAGCAGGACCAAGCCTCGTGCCATAGTCGGAGCACTGGGCACTACGCCACAGGCACGGTGATGCACAAAATGAAACTCACCCTGGATCCCAGCTGCCGAGCATGCGGAGAGGATGAAGAGACTATGGAGCATGTTCTTTGTGACTGTGATGTCCTGGCGGCAAAACGCATGTGCCAAACCGGGAGATCTTAGGTTTCTTCCCCTCAATGGTATTGCCTCCTTCATTGACCATGTATTTGAAGGGTGAAGAAAACAAAAAGTATTGGGGCTAACACAAAAGATCCCACTAGGTCGAAGTGTTGCTGGCTTGCCAGCCCCCACAACTAGATAAGATAAGATACAGTCGGATCTCGGACTATAAGGAGAAGATCTTTATCGAACAGTGGGCATTCGACCAGCGTAACCGACTAACCGTACCACATTTTACGACGCATTCAAACCCAAAATTAAAGCCCCAGAGGTGTTAACTTTTAAACGAACACCTTCTTAAAGGGTGATTTTAAAATATCGACGTCATCTTACTCTCTAAGATGAACTCTTCCTGTCTCAAAACAGGTTAAGTTAATATTTGTAAGGAAACTTTTGGTACAAGTTCCCTTCGTCCCCTTAAAAAACCGTCCATGGACGGGGACAACCAGACGATCAAATTAAACTACTTTCTCTACAGCAAAGAACACATGAAAAAATAAATTATATGTGGGTGGACGCTATCTTATTTCTGTGGCAGTACAATTCAAGCATTTTGAGATCGTTCTAATAGCCCAGTCATTTTATGGTTTGAGCTGGGACTAATTAGTCATTAATATTTTTTTCGGTATAATATTTAAGAGCCAATTTGAGCTCAGAAATGTACCAAAATTTAAAAAAAATCTCGTCAGCAACTGTTCTAAATATAAATTTAGCTATTATCTCGTTATAAAAAACCTGACGGTAATTTTTTTTGCACATATTTAAGGCATTATTACCATTATACATACTTCAAACATGGTGTTCATATTTTTGTCGACTTAGAACGTTTTGAAAAATACATTCGCATTTTCTAATAAAAACCTCATTTTGTAAATTTGAATGCCTATTTTATTGCTCAAAAATAATTTATATTGTTAAATCTAAGACAAATGAGTGCATTGGTATTAATATTATTTAGTTAAAACTTAAAAGCCTTCTGGGAGATAATTGTTTAATTTAACGCAAAACTAGAAAGTGATTTGTTTAGAATCGAGAGCAGAATCAAATTATCATGGTTTCAACATAGGTAATTTTTTTCAAAATATAAAATAATTTGTTTGTAAAAATTTAAAATTTACTGAACCCGATGTCAACATTGTCAACCCACCGCACGGCACACTCACCCTACTTACTACCAAAACAAGATAATTAAAATGTATCCATGAGTACGTTAGTGTTTTTTTTTCTAAGTTGCGTAGCGATTTTTTTTTTATTATGGTTTCAGATAGTATTTTTGTTACTTAGTAGTGCCGGTTACAGTTTAAAAGTCTAATTAATAATTACTTACAACCTCTCCTAACAAAACTCCATAAAACGACTGGGCTATAAGTGCCTCAACTCAAGATTTGCAATTTTAGATTAAATTTTTTTGTAACTAAATCAAATCGACATTAACTCAAAAAAATAACATAATATAAGGTCTAACAAAATTAGGTGAAACTATTTTAAAGGGATGATCAGACCATCAAACTGAACAACTTTCTCTATGGGACCAATATTGAAATCGCGAAAAAAAAATCTGCTGTCCCATACATTTAGGTCGAGTAGGTTTGTATTGAACAGCAGATTTTTTTTTCGCGATTTCGATATTGGTCCCATAGAGAAAGTTGTTCAGTTTTATGGTCTAATCACCCCCTTAAAATAGTTTCACCTAATTTTGTTAGACCTTATATTTTCAAGGTCTTATATTAAAAACATAAAGCAAGGTACCTCTTATTTTCATCGATTTTCGATTTATTTTTATTATAGTACATAATATTGAGCCAAAATGTTGATATAAATGTCACTTACAAAAGGCCTTATAGTGGCGTTTTAAAAAATGCTTATAATATTTTATGAGTAAAACGTTACGTACGTTTAACTTTAAATGTAGGTTATATATTTTTCAAACTATAATTTTGCTCGCTTTCTTTTGTACCCGCTCTCAACAAAAAATAATCAACCTGTATAAACCCGTAGCAGTTGTTAAAGAACTCAATATATTTTATGTGAATTTAACAGACATCGGGATCCTCTAATACGACCATTGAATTACTTTGAAACTGTTGTAAAGAAATACAATTTTGAGGATTACTTTTAAAAGTGGTTCAATCGGCTTTATTATTACTATACCCTTTGACTATTTATTATAAGGACTAGCCTTGCGGTAGCATTTCCTCTCTGCCACGGTATAAGATCAATTAATCATGTGCATTTACATTCAATTTTATAACTTATCACTAAACGAGACAGCCTATAATTGCGAAACAATAATTTCGAACTTAGAACGTTTGGGGTTCACGCGAGACTACTTTTCATGATTTTTAAAGTTCAAAATTTGAATCTAAAGTTATAGGAATAAAATCCAAAGTTGCGGATTTCATGTTACCTCGCCCCGCGCAAAAAGTCGCAGAATCGTTTGTTATAGTAGAATTACACGAGTAACTAGTCCCTATATACTTAGTCAAAGACTATGCCATTGCTTGTCCTATAGCTGTCTCTGTCTCACCTTTGTGTGGAAGTTGGATTTTTGTATTTCCTTCTCCTTTTACCTTCTTTGATGAAATTCGATTGCTGGTTCCAAGACACATTAGAGTCCTCCCCAGCTCGTTGGACTTCATTGTCTGGTCTTGTGAGTGGTCGCCACTGTTGATCTAGGAGTTAGACACGCCACACACATACGGAACTCCGAATCAGGATTATGATTTTGTGTGGGATAATTTGATACCTCCGCAATTCCGAACGCAATTACACAGGTGAAAAATCCATACGCAATCGTAATCCTGATTCGGAATTCTGGATGTGCCGGACTATAGGAGTGGTGGGTCAAAGTCAAGTCAAAATAATTTACTCAATATAGGAGCTTGAAGCACACTTATTAAACGTCAAATGCGTCAATGCTGGGGGAAAAAATTACTACCATTTTAAAATATCTACGTTAAAAAAATAAAGTTTTTGAAATCGGTATTTAAAAACAATTATAAACTGGTAATATTGTTTATAGTGTATAAAATATGAGTCTTATTTAATGATTTATAATATGAAAACGATTCTCGAAATCCCGGGACCAAAATGTCAAAGTCTCGATGTCAAAAGTACTGAGACTCCCGGGATTTCGAGACTCGAGACTCCCGGGACGAAAACCTACTACATACCGACCACACCGTATCATTTTTTTTTTAGTATTTTACTTATTGTACGACCCAAGAGTTCAGTTGGTAGTGAACCCGCCTGCTATGTTACGGATTCTAATCCCACGAAGAGTCAATATTTGTATGATGAATACGAAATTTTTGTACGTACCATGTCGTTGTTATTTGTGTCTATCTGTAAACAGGTCTACTAATATTCCGAAGGTTTTTGATGATTAGAACATAAAACTGAACAACTTTCTCTACAGGACCAACGTCGAAATCACGAAAAAAAATTAGCTATCCCACAAATTTTGGGTCGAGCAGGATTGTAGTTTTTTATAGAACAACTGATTTTTTTTTCGCTTATTCAACGTTGGTCCCATGAAAAGAGAAACATTTTAATAACAATCGAAAACCGGAGGGGAAAAATGATCGGACACTTGATACGAAACGACAATTTCTTTAAAACCATACTGGAAGGGAAGATAGAGGGGAAGAGAGGCAGAGGAAGACCTAGACAGAGTTATCTGGCCCAAGTGAAGGAAAAGGTTGATGTCGTATCGTATCAAGAACTCAAGAGACTAGCGGAAAGAAGACAGGATTGGCGAAAACTCCACCGACAAGAGCGTAGCTCTTAAATAAGATGATGATGAAGATAAGATTTATTTATTTGCAAGATTATTTATTGAACAACAGATTTTTTTTCGCTTATTCAACGTTGGTCCCATAGATAACATTGTTAAGTTTGATGACCTGATCATCCCATTAAAAATTAAGGACCCTATGATTTATTTTATTTTTTATTTTATTTTATTCATTTTAGGAAATCTTAAAAGCTAATTACAGGATATCAACATTTTTATAAAACAACATTGCCAACCAAAAGTTTCCACAGATAAAATATTATTTGGTATATCGTTTTCTAGTCATACAGTTTTTGAGAGTTACGCGGTTATTATTTAATCTAGAAATAAACATTTTGACGGGTTCTGTCTAGTCATCATAATACAAGTTCGGGCTAGGTTCTCATACTTTGAATGGGACTGGATATTCTGTGTGACATTGTCCTAAAAATGTATTTTTCTAATTCTATTAGAAATTAAAAGTGTGATAGAACCCAACACATGTTTTCTTGCCAACCGCTCCAATCAAGCTTTTATGAACGCGCAAGTGGCCCAGTTTATCCAACAAACAACATTACATTCCGTACCAGTTTTTTCTAAATTGAAAACGCATTTTAAATAAAGTAGGGACGAGATTGAAGTTAGTACCCGTATCCGAACGCATACGATATTCTGGAAATAATATCCGAAACAAAATTTTAGAAAATTGCAAATGCACGATCTTTTATTTTACTTATCAAGAAGGCTTGAAACTTGGCTAAGGCATCCGCATTTTTAAAGTTACCTACGTTACTTTTTAGAGTATTTGTATTGAATCGACAGGGTGAAATTGATATCATTAGCATCCTTTTAAACTAAGAGTCTACTCATCAAACTGAACAACTTTTACAACTAGAGCAAACCGATCGGAGCAAATAAAAAATCAGCTGTTCCATACTAAACTGCAATGTCGACGCGCGGGTTCTCGACTCAAATGTATGCAACAGCAGATTTTTTTTTGCTCCGATCGGTTTGCTCCCATAGTAAAAGTTGTTCAGTTCGATGGGTAGACTCTTAGTTTAAAAGGATGCTTATGATATCAATTTCACCCTGTATGTGCGACTGACAGATCATTGGATTTAAAGATCATGCAGTCATTAGAGGAATAAGAAAGAACAAACTTCAAATCTTCAACACGCTCCGTTAAAAGTTACAAAATGTCCATATCTGCAACATGCTTCGTCAAAAATAAATATATAAACATGATCCCAATCAGCAACACGCTTCGTTAGAGGAATTAAAATTACGAAAATGTTTGGACATAATGTAGAATAGAGATCTTGCCTTAATTTGAATCAGACGAGGAAATAGAATATGTAAAAAAAAGAGCTTATTTAACAGATCTGATATAGACTATCCATAGTGCTTTTACTGAAATTCATATAATTTTGGACGACATTTGACACGAAGGTATTATTTATTTACCATTTAAAACGTACTCGTAAGTTCTTAAAATTCTAACTCATTAAACGAAGGCGAAGGCATGAAGCAAACGATACTGGCAGAAATACAAAATATCCGATAAATTCTATACTGTTCGAATCCGTAATATTATAATCAAGAACGTCACATCCCTATTTTAAATTCTAACCGACCAATTAAAAACATCTCGAATTGCACTTTTATGTACCTCTAATGCATTTAGCGCATTATCTCATGTACTTATTATTTATTTATGAGCTTTTTGATAGTTCTATAAGAGTTCTATAGATTTCTATTAACTATAAAATTGCCGTTTTATTCGTTGGCATTGATTAAACATTGCTTATACAGGAATGATGAGTCTTATATGGTGATTTATAAGGTTTTAAGTGCTTTGGCAGCATAGACAAATTAGTTTAATTGTATTATTGTGTTAAACCCTTTTAAGGGAAAGTATATCGTAAATTGGTAGCTATAAAGGTGGTAATCGCCTGTTTTGTTTGTTGTTATGGTACAATGTCATTGGATGTTTATATCTTTTATATGGATTTGAAACCAATAACTTTGACTACTTATATAGGGACTAGTTACGCGTGTAATTCTACTAACAAACATTTCTGCCACTTTTTGCGGGGGGGCGAGGTAACATGAAATCCGCAACTTTGGATTTTATTCCCGTAACTTAAGATTCTAATTTTGAACGTTAAAAATCATGAAAAGTAGTCTCGCGTCAATCCCAAACGTTTTAAGTTCGAAATTATGGTTTCGCAATTATAGGCTGTGTCGTTTAGTAATAAGTTATAAAATTGCACATGATTAATTGATCTTATACCGTGGCAGAGGGGAAATGCTACCTCAAGGCTAGTCCTTATAATAAATAGTCTAAGACCAATAGCATCCTTTTGTGCTTAGACTCTACCCATCAAACTGAATAACTTTTACTATACAGCGTGTTAATGAATTAACGCAAAATTAGAAAGTAGTTTGTTTAGAATCGAGAGCAGAATCGAATTATCATGGTTTAAACATAGGTAATTTTTTTTCAAAATATCAAATAATTTGATCGTAAAATTTAAAATTTACTGAACCCGATGTCAACCCACCGCACGGGCAAACTCACCCTACTTACTACCAAAACCAGCTTTGAGTACGTTAGCGCTTTCATTCATTGAAATGATAACAAACCATTTTTGCCTCAAAACTTAAAATGCGAAGAACTTTAAATTTTAATTATCAAAATAATGAAATTATTGCTTCAATCGAATTATTTTGTTATAAATCAGTTGGGGTGTATGAGGTTTTGCGCTTATTCATTAACACGTTGTATAGAGTGCTTCTTCAATATGCTGACCAACGTCGAAATCGCGAAAAAAAACAATCAATCTATTATACTTTATCAAAATCTGTTGTTCCATACAAAAGTGCAATCCTACTCGACCAAATTGTATGGGACATTATGATGATGATTGACTGATTTTTTCTTCGCGAATTCGACATTGATCCCATAGAGAAAAGGTTCATACTCTGAATAGCCCAGTCATTTTACGGTTTGAACCGGGACTAATTAATAAATGATATTTTTTTCGGTATATTATTGAACCGTGAACTCGTACCTCACGAGTGAATAGGCTTCTTCTGGATGAGCTCGCTACATCTTCGACCCCATATTTTTCCTGAGGACTAGATTGAGGTCAAGAGCAAACCCATACGTAATAAAAAAAAGAGCCAATTTAAACCTAGAAATGTACCAAAATTTAAAAAAATTCTCTTCAGCAACAGTTCCAATTTTAAAATTTAGCTATTATCTCGTTCTAAAAAACCTGAAGGTATATTTTTTTTGCACATATTTAAGGCTTTACCATTATTACATACTTCAAACATGGTGTAAATATTTTTGGCTACTTAGAAGGGTTTGAAAAATCCATTCGTATTTTCTAATAAATACCTCATTTTTTAAATTTCAACGCCTATTTTATTGCTAAAAAATATTTTATATTATTAAATCTAAGTCAAATGAGTGCATTGGTATTAATATTAATAATTAATTAATTAAAAAGCATTCTGGGGAACACAATTTTTATTTCTATGTTGCGTAGCGATTTTTATTTTAATATGTTTTGAGATAGTCTTTTTGTCACTAAATGGTGCCGATTACAGTTTAAAAGTCCAATTGATAATTACTCCCTACCCCGCCTAACAAAACTCCGTAAAATGACTGGGCTAGAAAAGCCATCAACATATTAAGAAACATTATGAATGAGAGCAAACCTAACATAACAATAAGAAATCTGCTGTTTCATGCATTTGAGTCGATTAGGCGTTGCAGGTTAGTATATGGAACAGCTGTTTTTTTACGATTTTAAAGTTATTCAATTTGATAGGTAGAGTCATAGTTTAAAAGAATGCTAATGACTTCAAATTCGCATTGTATATTATGTTTCCAAGGTAACGTAATTTTTTTTAATGCTCCAGTACGATAAAGATAAAACCGCTGATTGAATAATAAATATATTTTAGATAGAGATACCTAGATTAACCTATAAAAAATTTAATGCAAAAATTCATAAAGACCAAAACCATTACAGCTACCCTACTAAAACAAAGACGGTAACTTAAAACAAAGGACTATGCAGGTGGTCTTGTCAAGCGAAAATATCAAACGAAATTCCTTTATCAAAATTATTACGCAACGAAGTATTTTAAAAATATTGGTTCAAAAAATGTTCCCCATATATTATAGTTAAAACGATATATTCTAAATAATCGGATCTCATTAACATACTTCGGATTGATATACTGCGGCGCATGTAGGCTTTGTGAAGCTAATAGACTACAAATTATTACAAGTGTACCTCCAAGAGTTGTCAAAGACTCGAGTCGAGTCTTTTAAAAGCTTGAGTCTTCATTCATATTCGTTGAAAACATAGTTTGGATTGATATATCGCGGTACATGTTGTCTTTGTGGTGCTAGTATACTACAAATTATTACAAGTAGTGCTTCAAGAGTTGTTTAAGGGTCTTTTTATTAAAATTCGTTGATAGCTTTGGATTGATATACTGTTGCTCATTTAGGCTTTGTGAAACTAATGGATCACAAATTATAACAAGTTGGAGAGTTTTCAAAGACTCTCTTACTTAGTGGTCATTAAAAATCAATAGACTCTAGCCATTTCAAAGACTCAAAGAGTTTTCAAAGACTTGAGTCTTTTAAAAAGCTTGAGTCCTTTAATTTTTAATTTGTCTCACAGAGTAAGACTTCGATTTTATTTTAAAGTGACTCATAATGTAATTAGTATTAGAGTTTCGAATCTTTATCAAAAATCCGCACGATATTTTAAACTGTCACAAAATCACAACATAAAAAAGTACCAAATCAACTTAAATACGTATTTATGAAATTAAACTCTTCATATTAACTGCATCGTTTATTCGGTAGATTTTTCAATGAAAATAATCTAGCTAAGTTATATGGTGACAATAATACAGATTTTTAGGCTATTTCATGGTAAGTAAAATACTAATTTCAAGTTATGGCACTGTTGCGATGTGAAGGTGCGAAATATTTTATTTTGTATGTTCTACCTAGCCAGCTCTTGTCTAAAAAAGATTTCCACCAAAAGGAACTTTGATTACTAAACCTTAGCCCTGGTGACTAGTAGTAAAGAAAGTTTATAATCAAAAATGAAAGACTCATATGTCTGCCAACTGTATTACTAGTTTGGATTCAAAAGGGTTTTTAGTACTAAACCTTACCTTTCGTGGGTGTCTTAAAAGACTGAAAGACTCGAGTCTTTTACAAGCCGACTTCGAATTAATATACAGCGGCGCGTGTACTGTCTTTATATCGAATAGACCACAAATTACGTTCAAACTTAAAGTAATGATATGATAATTTGAAAATTTCTCCTTCTAGTTAAATGTTACTTTTTATTAGTACGTAATGTAATTTATTTGTGTAAGTAGTGTAATAAAAATTTGTATAAGTTGATATTTAACTTTTTTAATATGTGCTTTGTCGGCTTTTTTGGATAACTAAATTCCTTCATAGTTTTAAAATGCATAAACTTGCGACTAGATAATCCTTATTAGGGTCGTCAGAAGCTTTGCCACAACCACCAACTATATTTTTAAGCATGCAGTTGTGTATAATGCTCAGTTTTAGCATTTTGTATATTTCAGGCTAGAATGGCATGTCAAGGGCTAGTCTTTGGCTCAGAAACAAGGCATAAAAAACCTCATACCACACCCAAATGAAGATATAAGGTGGCTCATTCTAAACTTCACTATTATAATAAGAAAAAATAGATGGCTATTAAAATAAAATAAAAATGGTAATTTGCTTTATAATTGTTTTGAGTTTAATGTAAATATTTTTTTTTTTTAATAAAACAAATATTGAAAATATACCAAGAAACACCATGTCGATTTGATACAGACTGAATCGAGTAGTTACACAATAAGACTCCTGATTTAATTTTTCGCCATTTCGATGTTCGTCTCATAGAAAAAGTTGTTTATTTTGACGGTCTGGTAAAAAACCATCACCAAATTAAGAAGGACCCTGTATAAAACAAGTTGTCAAAAAGTGACATTAGCTTGTCATTACAATACAAAAACGGCGTAGAATGTAACTTTAAACCAGAGCAACGACTATAATATATCATTACCGTGGTAATGAGACTGCCGCCGGATGGACACGCGGACAATGCGACACGCTCCGCGGGTTGTATATAGTGAACCAATTTAGGCTTTTTTGTTATCTCTTTAACAAAAATGTTGTTGGTTTTTTTAATGGGATTTTATCATGTTGTAGTCAATTATGTTTTACATATATAAACTCACGACCCTAATCCCTTTCAGGGTGGTCAGAAATATTAATACAAATTTAATTAATCTCTTTATGACCATGTACCTATTTATGATTTGTTATTGATCTTGTAAACGATATAATCGGGAACAGGCTATCTTATACATTTGGGTTTGTATGGAATAGCTGTTTTTTTTTTCGTGATTTGGATGTTAATCCCATAAAGAAAGTTATTAAATGGACTGATCTTCCCCTTAAAAACTGCCAGAGCATATAGAAGAACCATATTTGAAAGACTGAGTCTTTCGCGTGGCGAGTTGGTTTACAAAGGGTTGTGTTGTGACCATCGTGCATCATTCGCATTCTTTACTAGCCACAAGTATATGTTTTGTATTTTAGCTCAAACTTGTCAAACAAAAATGCAGTGACCCCAGGCAATTAACAAGAATGAAAAATATCGCTAGTTTTCTTTGGCCATTCCTTTTCATTCCATGTCAATTATCGTTCATATCTGAATCAAATAGCTGGCCAAAACCATAGCCTTTACCCTAAACCTTGTTTCGATATTCAGAATGCCTAAAGATTTTGTATGCAGATTGTGGACATTCTCTGAACAGTGCCTTATTTTTACTATTATGAGACGGCGCCATATTTTTGTTTTAAAAACTAAGTTATAGTTTGAAGGTTCAATTTATAGAGTCACTTCACATAGTCCTTATACCAACCTAATAAAAAATATTTTAGACTGATTTGTCAGACTTTTTTGTATTGAATAACAAACCGACAAAGGATATCGGAAAGAATTATTGGGAAGAATCATAACGCACAGTAGTGAGTTTGAGATTAAAAATAAAAGTTTTATAGGGTTCTGTATAGAAATGGTTTCAAAGACCCGAAAGAAGATTGCAAAGCTAACAGTCTCCAAACAGGTAAAACTCTCAAACCTCATAATAGACAGATAGATAGATAGATAAAAAATAAAAATAAAATAAAAATTGTTTTTATTTTCACCACCACAAACTATTTGGTACATACATATTTATAATCTATTTCACATTGGATAGTCTGTGGGTGGAGACTGGTGCCAGAGATGGGTTTCTTATATGTTATATAAAAAACCTGTCAGTCAAGTCACCAGGACCACCCCTATCGGATAGCTTATTCTAAATTATAAATTTATAATTTAGTCCTCTTCAGTACAGTACCTGAGTAGTAGTAAAATTTAAAATCTAGTACAATTTTCTTGTTTGGAAAAATCAGATAAAAAGGAATAAAAACAGATAACTCATTTATTTCACCAGAACAATACAGGATAAACAGTGACCGACAAAGGCAGCAGGTATCTTATCTTATCTTGTTATGGGGGCTGGCAAGCCAGCAACACTTCGACCCAGTGGGATCTTTTGTGTTAGCCCCAATACTTTTTGTTTTCTTCACCCTTCAAATACATGGTCAATGAAGGAGGCAACACCATTGAGGGGAAGAAACCTAAGATCTCCCGGTTTCGGGTATCCATCTCCAGGCAGCAGGTAACATTTTAGAGTCCGCATAAGGAGGTCCGTGTATAGCCGCAGCAGAAATAGGGAGCTCCCATGACGGACCAATCAATAAAAAGATAAACAAAACAACAATATATTGTAGGTATAGGTGTAGCAATCTATATTTTTCAACATGTTATTGTAGATCCCAGAAAACAGTCATCGGTTTCCAGGTCGACCTAGGAAGAGGCTATGAGATGATCAGAATGCTTTCTATGACGCGCTGGCCAGAGTATGCAGGACAGTATGGTTGAAGAATCAATGGGAAGGCCTTTGCCCAGTAGTGAGATTATGTAGGCTAAGAAAGACAGAATAATTTGTTTAAAAAGTAAAATGGAAACCTATAAACCTACAATACTGTACGGTATTTTTTGTTACTGTATATTTTGGTGTGCAAATAAAGAATATTTATGTTATGTTATGTTACAATATAGGAGGAGTACCAGGAGTGCGATTTTTGAAACTCATTCGCTGAACAGTTGAAAATGTCAAAATTATAACGGAGATATGCATCTTTCTACTGCTGATTTGACTTTCAAATCGCACTCCTGTAGGCCTCGCATGGCACCCCCGAGAAAACGATAAAAATCGAGTTATGCCTCCATCCTTATCCTAACGTATGCCAGAAAGAGCTTGCATGACGTTTTCCTCGTGTAAACGCTTTGTCGTGGGTGGCATGCTAGCCGTGCTGAAGTATTATTTTTATGGAAGACTGGAGAAAGGCGACAGTAGGCAATGGTGCAGTAGTTCTCTCTCACTCACACTAGTTCAGTATCGCACGTGCTTACCTTTTCTTGCGCGAGCCCATTTCCAGACTAAACTAAAAACAAGGCCAAAAAAACCGTTTGGACGGTCTAAATAAAGTACTCTGCAGTGTTCAATTTTGTACCATAATTATAGTATGTATACTATAATTTCGCCCTTTGTACTATATACTATCCACATCTAAGGATAGTACGCTAAATTGTACATTATGGTACAAGTGTGTAATGTTGGTGATTACCGCTAAGGCGCCATTGAGACCCCGAGCCGTAGGCGAGGGTCTTAAGAGAGCCGAGGATGGTAATTATCAATACACACGTGTATCATACGACGTTTTTCAACACACTTGTGAAGAAAATAATAATAAAAAATCATTTTATTTAGTAAATAAAAAGTTTATTTGGAGAATTTATTTGTACTATTGAATATGATCTTTTTTGTATCGAAACTTTTTTAAGAACAAAGCAACTCAAGAACTCAACCAAGAAGTTTAGATACCTACTATCTAAACTTCTTGAACTCAACCAATAAGAAAAAACCTATAACTCCCTTGTGAATAATAGTAATGAAAAAGTCACAGTTTGATTATAGGTGTCATTATGTGCCTAATTGCGGTGAAATAAGGGCCATTTTATGAGCAAGTGTGTTGAAAAGACTATAATCTCAAGTTTACTCCCGAATGCTTAGCTTTACGTCATATGAATATTTCGACCGTGCGTGTATCCGAATTCCGATTCAGAAAAGTGGTAATTGTACTGATGACTGACTGAGGATATATGTTGATGAAAAGCAGAGATTCAGAGACGATTTTTAAGTCATAGTTCGAACTCCCATATATGTCAAAATCCATACATTTTTGACCCTACTTAGTTCGAACCATGACCCAAAAATCGTCTCTGAATCTTAGGCTAAATAAATGCCAAGGATAAAGATAGAACTAATAGTAATATTCAAGAACATAAACTTAGTAGAAGAGGAGTAAATTTTACTTTGACTGGTGTTGATTTTAATGACTATTATGTTAAATTAAAAATAATTAAAGTGTAGGGGAGCAGGGGGGAATTGGAGCCTACTAAGGAAGAAGTTCAATAAAAGGCAAATTTATGGATACTTTAGAAACTTTTTATTAGAAACTGAATCCTTACTTATTTGACTATCATTTAATCACAGCTTCAACGTTACATTATTAGGCATTTAGCAACAATTAAACTTTTTTCAAAAAAACAGAATCGCTCCCATTACCCGACTCTGCGGGAAATGAGAGCCTATAAATTCCCATAATGTGTAATGGGAACTACTTAATTATTAAGTCAGCCTCAAAAATTTCTACAAGTCAGTCTGAAATCTCACTTATTCATATAAATATTAATATAAACGTAACCGCATAATAATTAACTTTACGGTAATTGGAGCTACAAGGAGTAATCAGAGCCTAATAAGCTCAAATTACCCGAATACCACCATCTTGAAATTGAATAAAATTATATCCTGAATCTAACTTGTAATGAAATTTTACGCACAGTTACTCAAAATTGATAACATTAGCTATAAAATAAAACAGGTTTGATTGTAACAAACATGTAACTTCAGACTTACCTGGCCGTTGAAATTTCGTATTTTTTATAAGCGAGGAGCAAAAAATTGACAAGTATCCGTGGTCACATAATGCGTGGCACTGGCGAGCCGAGCGCGGCAGGGGAACACGGCCGCAATGTGACGAAGGCGCCCGTCTGGCAACCGAGTGAATACGAGGTATAGTTTTGTCTCTAGTCGCACCGCTCCCATTACCCGCTGGCTCCTATTACCCCCTGTTCCCCTACTATAATTTTTTTTAAATACTATCCTTTTCAATTTTTTGTGCTATCTTTTTCAACGTCCCTAAAACCAACCCTGTTACTCTGTGAGTTCTGTGACGTTAGTAAACTCGAGCGTTACCTACGGAACCTTCATCCTCTTAACAGTTTTTTTTTCAATTTGTCTTTCTAATATTAAATCAATTCCTTTAATTTGTATTTCCTTACTGATTTAATGTTACCTACCCACCAATGCTCTTATAAAACGGCCTCATAAAATGGAATCCAAAGTGCACTTTTTCACTTTATAACGAATTAAAAGTAATCTAAAATCGTTTTCTGAATGGATACCATTGAGTTTTACTAACAATAAATCGGTGTTTATTATTTGTTTATTGTAATAAAATTTAATTTTATGGCTTCTAAAGGGGTGTGAGATATATTAACCTAACTTTTTTTTTTTTGATAAAACGGAGGATTTGGACGTATATAAATTATAATTGCGTGTTTCTACTTAACCAGTTTTTTTATATTCTTTATATTTATTATTTTAACTTGTTGTTACCCGCAACTTCATCTACTGAAATTTTTATGTCTAGTGTCCTTCCTCTATGTTGTACCTAGCTCTACAGGGTGATATTGATATTATTGGCATCCTTTTAAACTAAGGGTCTACCCATCAAACTGAACAACGTTCACTATGGGAGCAAACCGATCAGAGCAACAAAAAAAATCTACTGTTCCATACATTTGAGTCGAGTTGGCATTGCAGTTTAGTATGGAACAGTTGATAATTTTTTTGCTCCGAACGGTTTGATCCCATTGTGAAAGTTGTTCAGTTTGATGGGTAGACTCTTATTTTAAAAGGATGCTACTGATATGAATTTCACCCTGTATAGTCTATACCTACCAAATTTCATCAAAATCGGTTCAGCTGCTGTCAGCCATGAAAAACATTTTTTACTACTATCTACCAAAATGTAAAATAAATAAGTACAACTTGACGTACCTACCGAATTCAATAATCATCCTTGTTCCATTTATTTATGTTATGAATAAGGAGTAGTCGGAAATGGTATTTATTTCAATTCAAGCAATTTCATTTCGATAATCCAGCACCTAAACATCTTCCACTGTTGGACATGTAGGTAATAATTTTCAGACAGGTTCCATCGATGTACTTCCATTAAAACATTTGCTATTAATAACTATTACTATTTACTAGTCCCGTTTAGTTTGATAGCAATCTCTAAACCAATATCTATTAATTATTAGAGATGTACCTGTTACTACATTCGGATACGTATGATTTGTTCTTCTACAATTACGTAACTATATTTGATAATTTCACTACGTCTACCAGTTCGCGGTCTCCACTCCAGAACCCTGACACCCCACCGGTTGTCAGTTCTTCGGCAGATATGACCAGCCCATTGCCACTTCAGCTTGCTAATTTTCTGAGCTATGTCAACCACTTTCGTTCTCTGACGTATCACTTCATTTCTGATGTGATCTCTCAGAGAAACACCGAGCATAGCTCTCTCCATAGCTCGCTGCGCGACCTTGAATTTATGAACTAGTCCTATCGTCAGGGTCCATGTTTCCGCACCATAGGTCATTACTGGCAGGACGCACTGATCGAACACCTTCGTTTTGAGGCATTGTGGTAGAGCCGAGGAAAATATATGGCGGAGTTTCCCGAAAGCAGCCCATCCTAGTTGGATGCGCCTAGCGGCCTCCTTGTCGAAGTTGTTGACGTAGTGTGGGACGTCCTGCTGCCCGCTGGACAGACGACCTAAAAAAGGTAGCGGGGAGCGACTGGATGAGGAAGGCCGAGGACAGAGTTTTGTGGCGCGCCTTGGGAGAGGCCTATGTTCAGCAGTGGACGATGATAGGCTGATGATGATGATGATGATGATGATTTGATAATTTGATTCTTGAATCTACCTTTATCATATTACAAGACTAAACATTATCGAACTACAATAGTACTAAATACTTGTTCATTTTTAACTATGTAAGTAGGTGATTTGTGTATTTTACGTCCTAAATAAGTTAACATGCTAAGGACATAAAATAAATAAAATATCTTGGGCATTGTCACACAAATTATCTAGTCACATTTAAAGTACCTGGACTTGTATTATGATGACTAGACAACGGTATAGAATACTTAAATAGATACAAACATCCATGACTTGGGTACAAATATTCATATTCATCATATAAATATTTGTCTCTTGCGGGATTTGAACCCGCGACCCTCGGCACAGCAGGCAGGTTCACTACAGACTATGCTACTGGGCCGTCATAATATTATGTAGATTATAATTTTATTTATTTTTTAACTCTTCGGATATTCAACCTCATATTTACGAATAAACGACATATTAAATAACTAATGCAATCCTAATACCTAGGTACTCATTTTTCGCGATTTCGACATTTAGTCCCATAGAGAAAGTTGTTCAGTTTGACGGTCTGATCATCCCTTTAAAAAACCGTCAGCATTTTAAGAAGGATCTTGTACAGGGTGAAATTGATATCATTAGCATCCTTTTAAACTAAGAGTCTACCCGTCAAACTGAACAACTCTTACTGTGGGAGCAAATTGATAGGAGCAATAACAAAATCTGCTGTTGCATACATTTGAGTCGAGTAGGCATTGCAGTTTAGTATGGAACAGCATTTTTTTTTTGCTCTTGTCGGTGTGCTCCCATACTAAAAGTTGTTCAGTTTGATGGGTAGACTCTTAGTTTTAGTTTTAAGTTTTTAAACATTTGCATGCTGTTGCTACAGCTGAACAGAAGAAGCTTGTTTTTTATATTTTATCACACCTGTCTTCAAAGCAAATAAATTATATTTCTATTTCTTAGTTAATAAAAAGGATGCGAAAGATATCAATTTCGCACTGTATAACGGTAATTTGCCTGAATGCCTGATACAATTTATATCCGTTCACTTCGGATCCAAATATATGAAAATTTTGTACATCACTATTAATGAAAGAAAGGGAGGAGGAAGGGCGTTCCTTGACCTAAAGAAAGTTGACCTATATTCTGATCCTAATGAAACTACAATAACTCACCTACAAAATGATCTATAAATCATTTGCTATTATACTATTTATCATAATTTAAGTTCGTAAATCAATGTAGAGACTTAATTTGTAGCTTGTAAATTTATTACGTTTTAAATTAATAATGATTAGAGGTTTTATAACTTTCCTCCACCAATATCCCATAGCATTGGTCCCTGAGGTAGACCCCATAGTGAAAGTTGTTCAGTTTGATGGTCTGAGTTCACCATTTCAGTTTTCAATCTCGGACCAACCGTTCAAGAGCAATCGCGCTAAATAAATCTCAACTTAGCCATGATTGGTCCACGTGCTAACGACAACTTTTAACACATTCGGTATTGCGCTATGCATTTGACAGCCGTTAGAGCCGTTTTGACATATCGCTCAGACGTAAAAGGCTGTCAGTCACAAAGCATTTAGCGCGATGCGGAATTCAGCACAGTTGAATAGCAATTTGATTGCAATGTGATTAGAACTGATATTGGATTAGGATTGAACTTGGATGTTTTAAATTAAGAGGATATGTGAAAAAAATAGGATTCTTCAAAGCGTCATATATCATGAAGTACTAACAGTACGAGTATGAATTGCGGATATGTGTAGATTGAACATATAATTGAAGTTTTGATTAAAGCCAAAACACGATTAAGACACATTTTTTCGATAGAAAAACAAGCCAAAGTAGCCTCCGTTTTTATTTATAAACGCTTGGAACTGCTAAACGGTGGATAAGATTAAAAAAAAGAGATTGATATTTTACAAATTTTGATTAGAGCAGAATTGAACTTACGTAAACAGTAAGTACAATCACAATTAAATGAAGTGTGTTTTACGCTTGCGTCGTTTCAGTCGCGCGCGCCGCGCCGCCCCATCTCTTTCTCTCGCATCAGGCAGTAATATAAGCTATCACACTATTTCGCTTCAATTATTTTTCGACATAGGCCCTTAACGCGATCGCCCTTCAGTATCCAAATCATCGCTCCATTTTCTTTGGGTCTTCCCCGACGTCGGCAACTAATTTGTAGAACCCATTCTGTGGCCATCTTGGTCCACCTCTTCGGGTACGACAGATTATGTGTAAGAAATCAGTCTCTGATTACCCCGCAATGCAATACCTATGTACCTTTACATTTAAATAAATCAGTTAATATCTAGCGAAAGAATACTATTCGTTTGTCTGTTTTTATTTCAATAAAAGATCAAGGTTATCTTCTTTGAACTAAAAGGCACTAAACAACTTGTACGAGGCAACTTATATTGTATTGTAACTGTAGTTTAATAATGTGGAATTGGGTGATCGGCTGAGCGTTTTAGTTTGTGAATAAAAATACAAAAATATAAAGAGCAAGGATATTTCTACGATTGTAGAAAGATAACACTGGAAATAGATTAAGGAGTGAGGATCGCCTTATGTTTGCAAAAAGATCGAATGGAACAAAAAAAGCACTGACCGTTAACTCAGGAAAAAAATGTTAAGATGTCATTTGCATAGAAAAGAAAAATACTTAAAAAGAGAATTAAATGGATATTATGTAAAAATTGTTTACGTACCCAGTTATAACTTTGATTTAAAAGAGGTTTTATTTCAAAGTTGAAAAACAGTTGCACCAAAAAGATTTTACTTTATTAAAAAAATGGAAACCGTGCTTCGTTTAATTACTTTTTTTTACTGTTTATGTTTTGGTGTAAAATAAAGTATATTTGATTGATTGATTGATTGACTTTTTATACGAAATAGCTACAATAGTAAATAAGTATCTGATAAAATAAATAAAAATGTAAAATCAATAGGTAATTAGTTACTTAGTCGCCTACCTATTGTTAAATTTTTTTTTGAATACTCTACCTTATATCGATTTTGTTTTTTGTTTATTTTATTTTTATTTTATTTCCTTTTTGGAGAACTTACAGCTAAATAACAGTTTGGTTTCTACCAAAAACTTCTTGATTTCTACAAAGACAATGGTCATAATTATGCTGAAAACAAGTTGACAACCTAACAAAACCTAACTGTTTGTAGAAGAATTTTTTTCACAATACATACGCTGCTACTAAACCCAGTACCTTATCCTGCAGTTAAAGCCATATCCCGATGTCTTATCTATAGAACATTGTGAGTAACAACACACGTTACCCTTATCTAAGAGATAAAGGTATTCAAGGATCATTATTGTAAGAAATAGGTGAATGTAAACAGAATTAATAATGTCCATTTATTTCAATTACATTCGTTGGAGTGGGAAAATAGGTATAGGTCTTAATAGATGCAATATTAAACATATTTACCTACAAAAAATATAAAATTCGGTTCCTACTTAACTACCAAAAATTTCCAAATAAACTAAACCTACAGGTTGTACAAAACGCCCAAAGACTTTCACTATGGACTCTATGGAGCCAACATCGAGAAAACTGCTGTTTCATACAAAACTGCAGTACCAAAAGTACTGACTCGACTTAAATCCATAGGACGGCAGATTTTTTTTGCGTTTTGTCATACCTTGTGTTATTAAAACATAAGATTTGTAAAAGCGTTGGTCCAGATCATGTGCCTAATTTTTAACCGACCTATTTTTTTTTTTTAAATGTATGTATATAATATGCTAAAAATTTATTAAATAATCAAAAATAATTTAAATTGTAACAGAATCTGCTTCAACAACATGCGTCGTCGAAATTGCTTACAAATACCCCTTCAGCAACATGCGTCGTCAAAATTCCTTAAAATAAAAAACAATTTCCTTCAGCAACATGCCTCGTCAAAAACTTAATCGAAAAGTCCGCCCCTAGCCGTACCTGGCCCAAACCCAATATATATATATATATATATATATATATATCGAAGAGAAATCGAGGGGAGCCTTTGAACATCGTAGTGCCGGCTAGTGCTTTTGTTACTTTTAAGGACTACTATTTAATTGAACTAATGGATTCACCACTGAAAATTGTAAAATAAACAAAATTTTAACAAAAAATTAAAACCGCCTAAAAAAAACTAAAAAGTTAAAAAAAAATGCAGCCTCTGACTTTTTCGTTCGCATCATAAGAACATTACTTAATTTGTATTATAGAAGTCGGTGTCAAGCCAAGCCAAAAAACTAATGCAAGCCCTGTCGCGAATCGTACCGGCTTGACAGCGACTTCGATAAAACAAATGAATGTTCTTATGATGCGAACGAAAAAGTCATCGGCTGCAATATTATTTTTTAACTTTTTAGTTTTTTTGAAGGCGGTTTAAATTTTTTTGAAATTAGGAATAAGTCATTTTTGAAATTAGGTTGTTCCGTAGAAATGTTAAAGTGATAAGTATTGAAGTGCAAAAAAATTATCATTATATAAGGTCTAACTAAATTAGGTGAAACTATTTTAAGGGGATGATCAGACCATCAAACTGAACAACTTTCTCTATGGGACCAATATCGAAATCGCGAAAAAAAATCTGCTGTCCCATACATTTAGGTCGAGTATGTTTGTATGGAACAGTTGATTTTTTTTTCGCGATTTCGATATTGGTCCCATATGTTAGCTGTCAATATTTTTGAACGAGAACGAACCGACTCCCGTCTCCCGTCACTTACGGCTCGGCTAATGGCGCGTGCGCACGTGTAGTGATTATTGAATGATTGTAACCGAATTTACTTATACAAATAAATCGTTAAAGGATTACCAGAGGTTTTAAATTTTACATATCAGAAGTGGTAAGACCGTTCGAGAAAAGCCCGAGGTATGTAATTACACTTTATCTCAATTACAATTACAAGTCATGCGTGAAATCGTTACTGTTGACCATTCAACCATTTATCTAAGCGGATAACCAAGACGAGGGACCTACCTACTATAATACTGTAACAACTTGTTTACAACTTGTTTACATAAACTTTTCTTGTCGCCACTACTACCGTATGACAATGCTTTGGTTAGATACCTGTAGTGCTATTTTAGCATAACATAGCACATGCTCACAACTTTATCCCCAGAGAGGGTGGTCAGAGATTAACCTTGTCCTAAATATAAATTACATCTGAATCACACCGATCTTTTCATGTCCTAAATAAGACATGACTACTTAAATGTGTAGGTCCTAGTGTGTGTTGAAGTATTATTATCATGAAACCAAGTGGAGCTTAGTTTTTATTTTGCTTGTGACATTACTAACATAGATTGATGATGTAGTCAGGTCTTAGATCCTCTAAAGCAGGCACTTCACTCTCGCGAGAACTTCTCGACGAGAACTTTCAAGGAAAATAACTGCGGCTTATAACGCCACGAAAACAATGAAGGGCATCCACACTCTCGTTCTCAGCTGTTCTCGGCGAGAGTGTAGTGCCCGCATAAGAGGTAGGTAGATAATATACGTGCATAGATAAGTATCTCTGCGGAATAGTTTCGGTTAATAAAGATAATGATGCGAAATCACAATAAATTAAACTATACCTTATATTAATGCGAATAAAGTATGCAATTCACACTTACATAGATATTGAAGTTATTCGTTAGGAAATAAAATTTAAACAAAAGTCGTGTAAAATTTTTAGAATAATTAGTTACCTTTTGTTTTTCTGTTTTATTTCAACTACCTACCTAATGAAATCAATTTTCTGTCTCCTCCTACTAATGCTCCTTTTATTACTAACTGTTTATTTAACGAGTATAGTCTCGACCTGTCGTCACTGATTATGTCGGATAGATCGAGGTTTACGCCTCCTTTAACCAAAACTGTTAAGAATCATGTGAGGTCTAGAAGTCGCATTCGTGACGATCACAATAGACGGCACAAACGTTCACGATCACATACTAGGACGACTAGATCCAAAAATAAGAGGGATACCTACCGTAGTAGATCACGTCGAAGGTATATTGACTCGAGTGCAGTGTCGGGTGACTCATCGGATAGTGACAGATGCGTTCGAAGTCGACGTCGCCGCCGCCGGCATAGGACTAGACCACACCAGCGAAGCGATTCTAGGCATCGATACCAATCAACGAGTCCCTATCGCAGTAATACTACAGACGAATCCGATGCCGAAAGCCTGTCATCTAGTAGTAGTGAGACAGAAAGGCGGTCACGTCCGAGAACACGAATTAGTAAGAAGAAGCGTAAGCGTCAACGACGCAGCAGTTCCTCGAGATCTGTAGCTAGGAAAAGACATAGGTCACGCACACCATCAAGTATAGATGAGGACAGTTTTTTCAAGAAGTTTACTAAATTTATCGATAGAAAGGGCTCTGGGACTTTTGAGGGTGCTCAGAATGTTGTACCAGATTTTGACCCTGATGCAAATACGCAGTCGGCAGCAGAATGGTTGCGCAAAGTTAACCAAACTGCCTTTATCTACGGTTGGAGTAATAAACAAACTGTATATTATGCAATACCTAAACTAGCTGGCTACGCTAAAAAGTGGTACCAGAGTCTAAGCTCGGTAAACCTAAACTGGAGACAATGGCAACGGAGAATAATGAAAACATTTCCAGATGATCGTAACTACGCCGATAGGTTATATGAAATGCTAGAGCGAAAGAGCAAACGAGACGAAAGTTTGGAAGAATATTATCACGATAAGGCCAGGCTTGTAAAAATGTGTGGAATTACGAGAAGAGATGCAGTTGACTGCATTATTAACGGAATATTCGACCATTCTGTTCGACTAAATGCTCAAGGATCGAATTTTAAACAACCAATCCAGTTACTAAAATATTTACGACGCATAACTAAAAAGACTAATAATATAATAAGAAAACCTATTCAGACGTCACATCCTAGTGGTATAGAAATAAAGACCGATAGATCTAATCGGACAGGAACTGCTTCGGCATCCACATCTGGTTTGAGAACACCCGGCACCCGAGTTAGGGCGTCCATTCGATGCTACAATTGCTCAGAGTTGGGCCACACTGCTAATGTTTGTTCCAAACCTGTCAAAAAGTGCGATAAATGCTCGCGGCTTGGGCATGAAGCCCACCAGTGCCAGCAGTCCTTTAACAAACTTAAACATCTGGCTATAGAGGATAAGAAACCTCAGACGCCTCCATCAGATATAAAGCGAGTACAGCAAATAGTAAATGATAAACAGAACGGCAAGTATTTTAAAACTATTAAGCTAAATGGTACAGTCAGATCAGCTTATATTGATTTCGGTAGTCAGTGTACACTGGTCAAAGATAGTATAGCTAAAGAAACCGGTGTTGTATATGAGAAGACAGGCCTTCCAGTATTGAAAGGTTTTGCGTTTGGTAGCGTAGTGCCTTTAGGTCGTGTGATTGTTAGTATCGAGGTGGACGCGGTCAAAGCAGATGTGGATGCTTACGTGGTTGACGATCAATTTATAAATACAGACGTCTTTATAGGGCAGTCGCTTACAGAACTGCCGTCCGTGACTGTTTATAAGACCAGTTCCCAATTAGTTTTATATTGCGACGATTCCAAGATACAGCGCGTGAATGTTTTAAGCGCTACCGATACTACATTAGAGGGTTTAAGAAATATCGCTGTTACTACAGAATCCAATTACACGGGCCTGCTTTTTGTACCTGGAAATTTGTGTATGAAAAATAACGGTGAATTTAGTACCCTACAGGGTGTATATGAGTTGAAAGATGGGAAAGGACACATTTTAATATTAAACTTGACAGGCAAACATTTAACATTTCCTAAAAACAAAATTGTTTCTCGGGCTATAAAATTACCAGATGCTGAAAAATTTAAAAGGGAGTATTCTGAAGTAACTGTCAAATCTATAAGTTCAGAAAATACGACTGTTGTGAATAATGAATTACCGAACATAACAATTGAAATGTTAAACGTTGGCCCCAAAGTATCAAAAGAACAAAAAGAAAAGCTGTTGTTACTTTTAAACAAGTACCGTAGCACTTTCGCTTTGAATCTTCATGAATTAGGTTTAACCAATATTACGGAGATGACGATACGTCTGAACGATGATACTCCTGTCACCTACAAGCCATATCGGTTACCTTATAGCGAGCGAGCGGTCGTGAGGGAACTAGTCGGTGAACTAATGGCAAATGGTATAGTCACTGAGTCTCAGTCGGCGTACGCAAGCCCTATTGTTCTAGTCAGAAAGAAAAATAAAGAGTATCGATTGTGTGTAGACTACAGGGCTTTGAACCGAAAGACGATAAAAGATAGTTACCCGATGCCAGTCATTGATGACCAACTTGATCGTTTAAGTGGCAAGACTCTGTTCACTAGTCTAGACCTGGCATCTGGTTACCATCAGATACCAGTGTCTGCCTGTTCCCGACATGTTACGGCATTCGTCACTCCAGACGGGCATTACGAGTACACGCGCATGCCGTTTGGACTCGTCAATGCACCGGCTGTTTTTCAAAATATGATAAACAAGGCATTGGGAAATAGACGCTTCGAATTAGCCGTACCCTACTTAGATGACTTACTATCTGCTGCGAGTACTTTTGACGAAGCATTTCACAAGTTAGAGGAGATACTGATGTTGTTATCGAAAGCTGGCCTAACGCTTAACCTTAAAAAGTGTTTTTTCTTCCAATCTGATATTGATTATTTGGGGTATGAGATATCGGAATCAGGTCTTAAACCAGGTAATAAGAAGACTCAGGCAGTATCCGAATTTCCTACCCCAAGTAATGTCCACCAAGTACGTCAGTTTGTAGGGCTGGCTAGTTTCTTCCGTCGGTTTGTGTATAACTTCGCAACAATTGCTAGGCCGTTAACTATGTTAACCAAAGCGGACGTAGCTTGGCAGTGGGGTCCGGAACAGGAAGGTGCCTTTGAAGACATTAAATTAATATTGACTTCAAGGCCTATACTTGCACTGTACGATCCAAAGCTTGAGACAGAAGTTCACTGTGACGCAAGCAAAGTCGGAGTTGGGGGTGTTTTACTTCAGAGACAAAGTGAAAAAGCGCCTCTGCGTCCAGTCGCCTACTTTAGTCGACAAACTAGGCGTGAGGAAGAGTTCTGGCATTCCTATGAACTGGAAACTATGGCGGTGGTACTTTCGTTACAAAAATTTCGCGTGTATCTTATTGGTTTACAGTTTAAAGTAGTGACTGATTGCAACGCATTGCGGACAACACTTACCAAAAGAGATTTGCTGCCTAAGGTAGCAAGGTGGTGGCTGATGTTGCAAGAATTTAATTTCAGTATTGAATATAAGCCTGGACATAATATGCAACACGTAGATGCGTTGAGCCGCAATCCGGTGCAACCTGCAAGTGATAGGGATGAACTCGAATTATTGCAGATTACGACTAACGATTGGTTACATACGGTGCAAATGACCGACCCTCACCTCAAACAGATACGAGTTATCCTAAATACTAGCACCGATGATATAAAGGATATTACGGAAAATTATCTTGTTCGTGACGATAAGTTATACAGACGGGTAGGGCAAAAGCTCAAGTGGGTTGTGCCGCGAGGAGCTCGTTGGCGCATATGTCAACTAAGTCATGACGAAGCGGGTCATTTCTCAGTTGAAAAGACATTAGAAAAAATTAGTTCTGATTATTGGTTTCCCAAAATGAACCGCTTCGTCAAGAAATATGTAGCTTCGTGTATGAACTGTGCCTATAATAAGGAAGTTGCGGGAAAGAAAACGGGATATCTGCACCCTATTCCTAAAGTACCGTCTATCTTTCACACAGTGCATATGGACCATCTAGGACCGTTCATTAAAAGTAAAAGGGGCAATACATATATTTTGGGGGTTATAGATGGGTTCAGCAAATTTATATTCATTAGGCCGGTGAAGAATACGAAGTCTAAAACAACGATAAAAGTTTTAGATGATATTTTTGCCACATTTGGTTACCCTAAGATTATAATTTCGGATCAAGGCACTAGTTTCACCTCTAATGAATTTAAAAACTTCGCTAAATCGATCGGTGTAAAACACGTGTACAACGCGGTGTCTACCCCTCGTGCTAATGGGCAAATTGAGCGGTACAATAGGACCATCTTGAACTCACTAGCTGCCATGAATCACGGTTTAGACGAAAAGGATTGGGACACAAATTTAGGTAAATTACAGTGGAGTCTCAATAACGTTATAAATAAGGGCATTGGCAAATCCCCAGCAGAAGTAGTTTTTGGTCAAAGAACAACAGGTCAGTCAGAAAATATTTATAAAGAAGCTTTGCCGGAAACTACACAGGCCACGGAAGAACAGAGAGACGAAATAAGAAATGAAGTTAAAAAAAAAATAGAAAATAATCAGAGAAAAATGAAAGAGATGTTCGACAAAAATAGAGCTCCCACTAAAATATTTAAAGAAGGCGATTTGGTAATGATCCCTAACCATAATCCGGAAAAGGGGAAGAGCAAAAAGTTGGCACCCAGGTTTCGTGGCCCTTTTAAAATTACATCTGTTTTAGACAAAGACCGTTATGAAATATCTAGTATTGCTGGACACGCTGGTAGAAAGTATAAAAATATTTATCCGGCAGATCAGTTAAAGCCGTGGATTACTTTCCAAGTGTCCCCTACTAGAAGCGATGAAAGTAATGAGAGTAGCGATGATTCAGAGGCGGAAAAGGCTGATTAGTTCCTATCTGATATTATACCCTAAACTCCCTTATCCTTGTCTTTTCAGCTTAGGTAAATGTAGACCGGAGCTGGGTGGGTCAGCTACCGATTGTCATTGCAGCGGACCGGGTCCCAAAATTGGCAAACGGTAGCTTTGGAAAAATTAATATAGTGAGCTATGGCAGGCCGGGTCCCGAAGGTGGCAAACGGTAGCCATATGCAACTAATCAGTTGGCAGGCCGGGTCCCGAAGGTGGCAAACGGTAGCCATACACAGCGAACCAGTTGGCAGGCCGGGTCCCGAAGGTGGCAAACGGTAGCCATACACAGCGAACCAGTTGGCAGGCCGGGTCCCGAAGGTGGCAAACGGTAGCCTCGAAATAGTTATGATGTGCACAAAATCCAGAAAATCGGTGATTGGCGTAAGGCCCAGTGTAATGAAAATATGGAATGTTGTGAAAATTACAGTGGAGTGATAAATAAATAGAATACTTATAAACACTAAATTGAAACAATTGGTACAAATTTATAATTTATAAATAATGGAATAATTATGAATTAGAATTTAAAGGGTATCAATAGTAAATTTATTAATAGGCAACAAAATAGAATCATAAACATTCCATTACTCATCCAAATTTGTTATTTATTAAATTGGGAATTCATTCATGCACAAAGCATAATGTGAATCATAATGAGTTAATGACTTTATTCCTAATATATAAAATTGTGAATTCAAAACTAATTCTTGCAATAAGTAAAAAAAAAAAAAAAGAAAAAAAAAATATATGTTTCAGTACCTAGTTCACTTCGTGATTAGTCGTTAGGAGGTAACTAGTGTTTTTGATACCTCATTGAATGTATTACTTAATTATTGTCAGTTAACTTTTTATTCATTATTAAGTGATTTCTTATTGTGAGATTTTAGTATCTTTTTAGGCTGGAAGTATATTTGCTATCGTTATTTTTTTTTTGTACCTGAATAGTATAATTTATGTGTATGGGGTCATACCCCACTTAGAATGGCCGAGTCGTTAGGAATGGGGACATTCCTTAAACAGAATGGCCGCCTGTTAGCTGTCAATATTTTTGAACGAGAACGAACCGACTCCCGTCTCCCGTCACTTACGGCTCGGCTAATGGCGCGTGCGCACGTGTAGTGATTATTGAATGATTGTAACCGAATTTACTTATACAAATAAATCGTTAAAGGATTACCAGAGGTTTTAAATTTTACACATAGAAAAAGTTGTTTGGTTTGATGGTCTGATCATTCCCTTAAAATAGTTTCAGCTAGTTTTGTTAGACCTTATATAAGAAATTTGCATTTGCTCCCGACTATACTCCCGAGGGGGTAGTCAGAGATATTCTGAAACCTCACATCCACGTTTCACTAGTACCGAAATTCTGTCCAGTGTGACAGGGAGTGAGCCCGTCGCCACTTGTAATGGACAGTGGGTATGGAAATTAAAGCATGCAGGTTTCCTCATGATGTTTTCCTTCACCGACAAACCAATGGTGTTACAAATAGTACATAAATTCCGAAAAACTGATTGGTACGAGTCGGCCTGGACGGGGATCGAACCATCGCCTCCTGCACGGCAGGCAAGGTAAGGAATTAAAATGTTTAAATCTTTTAGAGGTGTTCAGGCAATCGCTGCTTTTCTACTACTGACTTTACCAATCAGGACAAGAATTCACTTATGCTAAGTTTCCAAAGAATTACCAACTTAGAATAGTCCTAATTAGTCCTGATTTCACAGACATGTCATACCATTCCCACACTACAAGCGCTTGGTTAATACAACCACGGTAATGGCGTGGACCAATTAACGGTTGTCTGTGACAAACAATTCACACCGCGCCCACGCCACGCCACGTCACGCCACCAACTGAAACTGAGATCTCACAGATATTTGTTGTACAGGCAAACTCTCCACCAAAACCCTTTCAAGATGGTCAGAAAATTTGTGACGCCATAACATTCTATCCTTGTCGTTCCACATCCAGTCCCTCACTGCTCCCTGTCTCAGAGGGCCTAAAAAAAACGTCAAAAATCGAAACGTGCCTCTGTCACCAAATAGTATCCTGCCAGAAAAACAGCTACGTACAACATACAAGCGGCAATTCATGAACGTTCACATATAGCCCAGTCATTTTACAGAGTTTTGTTAGGCGGGGTAGGGATTAATTATTAATTGGACTTTTAATCTGTAACCGCGCCGGTTACAGTTCACTTAGTGACCAAAAGACTATCTTAAAACGTATTAAAAAAATCGCTAGGCAACATAGAAATTAAAATTGTGTGTCCCAGAAGGCTTTTAAATTAATGCACTCATTTGACTTAGATTTAACAATATATATTATTTTTGAGCAATAAAATAGGCATTCAAATTTAAAAAATGAGGTATTTATTAGAAAATACGAATGTATTTTTCAAAGCCTTCTAAGCAGACAAAAATATTTAAACCATGTTTGAAGTATGTATAATGGTAAAGCCTTAAATATGTGCAAAAAAATATATCGTCAGGTTTTTGAGAACGAGATAATAGCTAATTTTTAAAATTGGAACTGTTGCTGACGTGATTTTTTTTATTGTGGTACATTTCTAGGCTCCAATTGGTTCTTCAATATTATACCGAAAACAAATACTAATTATTAATTAGTCCCGGCTCAAACCGTAAAATGACTGGGCTAATACGGGAATGAGCGGCAATTTGGTAGAAATTTTGCATCTCTTGTATGAAACTGTTTTTCTGTTAGAATATCTATTCTGTGCCTCTGTTGTCGCAAAACGTCTTTTTTTTCACACATCATCATTTCACATTCAGTTCGAGGTCAGATTCTAGAATTTGAATTCTTCATCTGTTGCCAGTTCTTGGGCAGATATGAGCAGCCCATTTACCAAATGCCAATTTTCAGAGCTATATCAACTACTTTAAGTTCTCATTCCATTATATCGTTTAGAACCTACGATCTCCTCATCGCAAACCCTATCTACAATTACTATCAACTGAATAATAAATCATATAATTATTGGCAACAGACGGACAGACAGACAGGCTTTGTGTGGGTAACACCGGTTTTATATATTGAAAGATTTGCTTAAACGATTACAGTGAAATTATGCTTCCTGCTACAGTTTTCTTATAACTTGTTCAAATAGATTACAAACCGTGCTTAAGAAATATGTAAATTACTATGTACTTAGATAAAACTAAATAGGGGAAGATTCGGATGTATTTATTTACAAGTTTAGTAGTGTGGTTTTTAATGGATGACATATCTATTGCTGGATCTGGCTCGATGTAGCGTGAATCATCATTTACACTGAGATGATCTACACATCTTCATCCACTGCCAGGATGGGATGAATTTATCTGGGCTATGGGATTATGGATACTGGATAACTTAGCTATAGGGTGAGATAACGGACCCCTGCCCTCGTTGGGCTATTGTATGAGATTCTGTGTACTGGATAACTGGTCTATGGAGTGAGATAACGAACGCTCTCGTTAATTATCTCACAAAAGACATCATACATTTTTGTCCAAAATGTGAAAGTGCCGTGCAAAATAATAAATGCTTAGACGGACAAGTTCTAACACAATAAAGTATTAGTTTTGGTTGGCCGGAACATTCAGATTTGGACCAAAAATGTATGAAACACGGATGATGTCCTTTAGCTGGCGGTGACTCGCCCCTCAGTATATGGGCCCCCTATAAAATGACACCGGATGGTTCTGGCGTCAAGGCATTGGTCTTAGCTGCTAAGGTTGTAGAGAGGTGAGTCTGCGGGCGCCAGTTCCCGGTGCTAAGCGTTATGACATTTTACACTTCCAACCTGGAGCATAGGTTCCGCTCTTGCAACTCCACTTCTGTCCGGCCGATCAAGCGGCGAGACAAGAGGTGAGGGTGAAATCAAACCGGGCCCTCTGGAGAATCGGGTCCGTGGTGTCGCCAACCACCAACAGTTTGCCACAAAGTGTGCTGGTTATCAATATTATCTGTGCATGTGGTTAGCCAAGTTTTCGTTAAAATGTATCGTTTCAAAGAGAGCGATAATAGTCCATTATTTATGGAAGAGAATTAGCGACTCAATCATGAGGCGGCGGTTCGATTCCTGGCCTATACCAATAAGTTCTATGGAATTTATGTACAGTTGTATTTATCATTATCACTAGCTCGACGTTGAAGGAAAACCTCGTGAGGAAACCTGCATACCCGAGAACGAAAAGAAAATACCATAAGTTCGGAGGAATGCGTAAAATATGGGTGAGCTTGGGGCGAACACAAAAGACCAGCGATGGTCGCAGACGACCCTTGCTTGCAATAGTCCAACCAACAATCAATCGTTTCAAAGTGACAGTAGCTGAAAGATTTCCATACAAATCTTTAATTATTCCTAGCATTGGAAGTCTGACAAATCACGGACACAGTATATTAGATTCTAGATGGTGTTTTAACAATTTCATTGACTTTAATAGTTTGATATTGAAAATAGACACCCTCATAATTAAAATAGATATTTTCCAGTTGCGGGATTCGAACCCATGGTTTCGCACGCAGCTTTACTAGCAACTACCGAACCGTAACACTAATGAAGCAGTAACAAATGCCCTGCAGTGGGTTCCCACGTGCTATAACTTAACTTAAACTATTTATTTAAATAAACCTATCATTTCATTGCCAGAGTAACGAGAACTTAGTTGATTAAAGAAATTAAAACGTACGTCGCCACGGGCGGACATTTTAATTAAATTCAATTAATTGGTAATATTCAAGGTAATTATTGGTTTTTAATTACTTTCCATGGGAGTTCTGTGTCGCAATGCTGTTTGCTTTATTACACGGAGAAAGCAAGGTGAATTTTTGATAAATTTATTAAAAATTGTTTAACTACTTAAAAAATTTAATTTAAAAAAAAAACTCGTTTCACTAGTACCGAAATTCTGTCCAGTGTCTATGTAGTGAAACGTGGAAGTTCTGAGGTTTCAGAATATCTCTGACTACTTGTCAAACGTATAAAAGACCATCATACTAGTATTTTTTTATTGCATGCACATGGGGTATGTGTAATCATGTATGCAAAACATTAGAGACAGGCCATGTGCCATGTTTAGGCTTTGTTATTGTATGACATGATGACCCAAAACTCATTGTATGTATGACATGATGACCCAAAACTCATTGTGATAATACAAGACGGATGTTAGAACGATTTTACTCTTTTGTATGCAGTCCTCTCCATACACTATCATTGAAATTTTCGTAATTGGCTTTATTTTATTGGGGAAAGTACTACAAATACGTATTTTGCATCAAAATAAAATTGTTGACTGAAAAAATTAACTTTTCTTTATTGCACTCGAGAAGTCGTGACAGTTGGTTTTTCTTTAAAGATTTTATAAGGAACGAGCGTTAACCCGCGACTTTGTCCGCACAAATTATATACCAGATTTTAAGTCAGATCATAAGCTATCAAACAAAAAAAGTTTCATCAAAATCGGTTCATTAGTTTTTGCGTGATACTCGTTCAAACAAACAAACACACAAACAATCAGACAGACAAAAAATCCAAAAATTGGTGAAATGGAATCAGGGACACCTAAAAACCATGTCGTAACTTTTTTTTGGTTAATATCTTCAATGTACAGACAAACTTCCTGTTACAGTTTTATAATAGTATAGATACGGGTATTATTTTATACATGTGTACAAAACACATGTGTCGGTACATTTCCGAGCTCAATAAGAGAAGCAAGTGCATCGAGATTACAATTTCATCAATAACCTGTCCCATTTATGGTACATTTATTGGCCACGTCCACTACAAAGAGGCCCAATCGGCGATAAATCACATATTAATTGGGCCCCTCTATGACAGGCGTGGGACGAATATGGTACAGGTATTTATTTGTTAGTCGATTTCATTCACAGTTCAATTTTAGATTGCTTGCTTTTAATTTAGTTTTAATTAATTGTTTATTGATCAGTCTATAAATTTATATAAATTTGAGAGTTACTACTTACGAATGATATAAAATACGTAAAAAGAGGTGTATTTTATTTACTTTGCACATATAATATGGGTTTAAATGTACATAATTGTGCGTAAGGGGTGCTTCACACATGAGTATTCGTGTCGGTTCATTCGGATCGACTTTTCTCTCATAATAAATAATCTGTATAAGGCCTAACAAAATGAGCTGAAACTATTTTAAGGGGATGATCAGACCATCAAACTGAACAACTTTCTCTATGGGACCAATATCGAAATCTGACTGAAACCACCTTAAGCAGCGATTGACGTTTTTTATGGTACTGTTTTTTCTTCGCGAATTCATCGAAGGTCCCATAGATAAAGTTGTTTAGTTTAATGATCTGATCATCCCCTTAAAAAATGTCAGCATATTAATAGACCCTATACAGGGTGTAAAAAGACCACTAAACATCCCCATCTTTATGGAGTGCTTTAAGTATGTTACAGTAGTACCAGGTTTATTAGACCGATATATCGGGGAAGTGCGTTATCCAATTTCGCCACCGAGCCCACTACCCAGAGAACGAAATTTTCAATCTGTTTCAAACCTTAAGACGCAACAGATTGAAAATTTCGTTCTCTGGGTAGTGGGCTCGGTGGCAAAATTGGATAACGCAGTTCCCTGGTTTGGAAAAGTGCGGGTTCAAGTCCCGCCCGAGACAAATTTTTCAATCTTTAATTTGATTCGAAATAGCACAACATGGCTACATGTTTAAAAATCAATAATATTTGAAATTGGAACAGGGTGTGTCATCTATATCGTATGAATTCCAGTTGTAATGCTGGACTTGCGGGTTAGTTAGTTTGTAATAACTACCAGTAGATGGCGCTCACGTCCCCTTAAGACGCAACAGATTGAAAATTTCGTTCTGGGTATTGGGCTCGGTGGCGAAATTGGATAACGCAGTTCCTCGGTTTGGAAAAGTGCGGGTTCAAGTCCCGCCCGAGACAAATTTTTCAATCTTTAATTTGAAGATTTAATGGGTTTAGAAATAACTGGACGACCGCTGACAGGTAATTTAAAGCACAAAGGAACTAAACCACGGTTCTTCTCTTTCTTATCGTGTGGGCAGAGCCCTGGTGTCAGAGTTTTCTCAGACCGCCTTACGGCCTCCGACGTGGTTTTTATGTAACGACTTAATAGTCGTTACATAAAAACCACGTCGGCACCAACGGCTTAACGTGCCATCCGAAGCACGGAATCGTTTTTCTTTTCAGACAATCAGGTGATTCAGCCTGCAATGTCCTAACCAACTGGGGAAAACGCGCAAAGTGACATGTCCCCTGAGGGAATCGAACCCACGACCTCCATGTCGAGAGCCAATGCTCTTAACCACTAGACCACGGAGGCAGTCGACGAAACCACGGATTATTATCCCATACATTTGGGCCGAGTAGACTTGCAGTTTTGTAGGGAACAGTAGATTTTTTCTCGCGATTTCGACGTTGGTCCCATAGAGAAAGTTGCTCAGTATAATGGTTTGATCATCCCCTTGATTACCCGTCAGCATTATTAAGAAAATATACAGGGTGTAAAAAGACCATCTCTCGAAAACTCAAAGGGGTGAAAGTAGCTTTTATAGGTACCCATCAATATGAACAACATTTACGATGAGGCCAAAAGGTGCAATAAAAAAAAATCTGCTAAGTATTTCATACTATAATTAAATACCCGCGCAGGCTAAGAATAGCACCACCCCATTTCCTCCCGTGGGTGTCGTAAAAGGCGACTAAGGGATCTACCGGAGGATGGGCAGCAGCATCCTCTGAGTACAAACATTCAATCTAACTGCGATCGCCAACCCGCCTGCCAAGCGTGGCGATTATGGCAAATCCCCCCATTTTGCGGTAGGCTTATGTCCAGCAGTGGACGTCTATCGGCTGATATGATGATGATAAATGTATGGAAAAGCAGTTTTTCTTCTTTAGATGTCTTTTTACTTCCGAATTCACCTGATATACTTAATTACCCTTATTTTTCATTTAACGCCCGCCGCGCCCGCCGGTCTAAGCCCCGTTATTTGCCAATAACCAACATCCACAATGTCAAATTCTCACGCTATCATTAAAAATCTATGCAATTCACTATAATAATGTATGAAACGGAAGTTTGTCTGTATTTTTGTAATTGCAACGGAACTGCGGTTATACATTGTTACTGTACTCTCTAACACAATGTAATGCTAAAAAGTTTTAAAGGACGGCTGGTATGTCTGTCATTGTCAATTTTAACACACTGAGAGAAACCAGTCGGTCAACAAGTGGGAATCACATCATTGGAATCAGTAGGTATATTGTGTAAGCTTCCGATTATATCGAATACAAAATCGGTAACGTATTATGACTGAATTAGGCAATTTTTATGAAATATTGTAAATTTCCGATCTTCATGCGATATACCTCCACTGCTAGACATCTGGTCGACGGAAACGACCGGTCCTTTGCTACCCTCATCCAAAGGGTTCCCGTCGCCTTCACTAGGTCGTCGGTCCAGCTTGTGGGGGGCCTACCCACGCTGCGCTTTCCGGTACTTGGCAGCCATTCGAGAACTCTTCGGCACCATCGGCTATCGTTTCTGCGAGCAATGTGCCCTGCCCATTGCCACTTTAGTTTAGTAATTCTTTGAGCTATGTCAGCTGCTGTTCTTCTGCGGATCCCTTCATTTATGATTCGATCTCGCAGGGAATTTCCGAGCATAGCCCTCCTTATGGCCCTTTGGGTGACTTTCAGCCTTTTTATGAGGCATTTAGTGAGTGACCACGTCTCTGTTCCATATGTCCTCACTGGCAACACATACTGGTCAAAGACTTTGGTTTTGAGACAATGCGGTATTTGGGACGTGAAGATACTACGTAGCTTCCCGAACGCTGCCCAGCCGAGTTAGATTCGACGGTTTGGACCTACCCAAGTGGGACAAACTATCCAGTTAGAAAGTTCCAACTTCGAGAAACAGGGAAGGCTCGCTCGTTCTCAAATGTATCGTCCATCTGTTCCAGAAGCAGCTCGTCAGGAGTATCGTTGGGAGCTCACCTCGTCTGCGCCCGCGTCGCCGGCCTGACCGAAAAACAGAGAGCCATGTGCCGATCCTCGCCCTCCGCCATCGCTGCAGTCGGTGACGGACTTAGGTAAATAAGTTGAATAGGTTGGTAAATAATAGTTCTGATCCCAAGCTAAGCAGCACAAAATTTTCTTCTGTCAGGATGAGTTACATGCCACGACAATCACTCATGGTGGTAAAGATTAGCCAGTCAAAAATGGTCGCATCGATGCTGGCTGCCCAGAGTGCGCCAGACAAACTTAGGTTTCTTCACTCGGGCGGCTCTTGCCAACACAGAATGGGGCTTGTAGATTCACCAACTTGCAGATTCTGTTATGAAGCGGTGGAACGCCCATACATCTCCTCTGCAAATGCGAAGTGCTCATTCAAAGGAAGAAGTGCTATTTTTACAGCAGGAGTCGCCATTTAGGTGGATTCGTAGTGACCTGCTGAAAAAATATTATCCATAATTTTGCTTTACATAATTTGTGAACGACCCCTTAGTTCTATGCTAGTGTACAGAATACAGGGTGTCAGTACCAGACAGCCCTCTGAATACTGAAACGGTGAACTGAGACCATCAAACTGAACAACTTTCACTGTGGAGAAATCATCTGTTTCATACAAAACTGCTGCATTACCTACCCAACTCAAATATATGAAACAGCAGATATTTTTTCGCGTTCCCTGATGTAGGCTTCAAAGTGAAAGTTGTTTAGTTTGATGGTCTGAGTTCACCGTTTCAGTATTCGGAGGGCTGTCCTTTACTATTTATGTTAGTAAATCTCAGAGCTTTCCGCGACCTAATAAATGAATAATGTACCTACCTGGATGTTTAATCAATGAATTTTTTTACCAGAATGGGGTACGCAGAATGCAAAGCACAACTGAAAGGCAACAGGTGGAACTGCTCAGGAGTCGGAGACGGAAACCATTTTGGACACATAATGCCTCTTGGTAAGTCACTTTTATCATCTTTTCAGCCACATGAAGTCTCTATTACGATATTGGTAACAAGTTTCTAGATTCTGGTACTTACTTTAAATTCTGTGTGACAACGGCCAAGATTTTATTTATTGAAGTGAAACTTTTTATGGGAGGGCATTCAAATTCGGAACCGAAATTACACTATTCATGTCTATTAGCTAAAAACAGAAAAAATAAGAAAAAAATCTATACAGGGTGTAAGTGACAGCTTTTTTTTTTTTTTTTTTTTTTTTTTTTTTTTTCGGGCATAGGCCCACCACACATTCCCACCGCTGTAACTCCTGTAAGCCAGGATCAACAGCGGCGACCATTCACAACACTGGACAATGAAGTCCAGCGAGCCCGGGGGATGACTCTAATCTGTCTTGGAACCCGCAATGAATTAATCAAAGAAGATAGGAGGAGTAGGAAAACGAAATATCCGACTTCCCTCCATTGCAAACGGGAGACAGCAATAAGAAGGAAAAAACATGGCTATTAGAGAGCCAATTCAAGAGATCATTTATGGCAGTGTTGAAGACACGACCGCAAAAGCACCAAAAATACAAAATAAAACAATAGGAACCTAACATTGTACTGAAACTATGACCTATTTTGCTTCCAGTAATAAGTATGGCAAAAACATCTGAACGCACGGAAGTTATCCCTAGTCGCAACAAGATCCATGTAGTAAGGGACACCAGAAAACGATTTTATTGAGTCAAGCATGGTCTGGCGCTCGGCGTACCAGAGCTCACACTCCCAAAGAATATGATGAGCGGTCTGTTCGAACTCGTTACTGTCAACAGAACATTCACATAAAGGTGACGCAACCAATTTAAAATAAAATAGCTTTCCCTTAAAGTTACCATGTCCAGTAAGAAATTGGGCTACGCAGTGATCTACCTCTAGCCACGCTTTGTCTAGACGATCGCGAACAGATGGAAAAAATTGGTATAGATGTCGACCCTTTGTAGACCCTTGCCACCGTAGTTCCCAGTCTAATAAAAGTTCATCAAAGATGTTGCAATCAAAGTTAAATAATTTACTAATTCTATTTCGGTCGCGAGGTTTTAAGAAGTTATGACTAACTTTTCTTGAACGAAAGTAATTGGCCGCGCGGCGTTGTATTTCCAAGTCTACGGGAACCACCCCCGCTAGAACGGGGAGTGCTTCGGTGCTGACCGTTCTATACGCTTTACACAGGAAAATCAAGGCTAAACGTTGACTTTGAAGTAACTTACGGCGCGCAGCGCCAATAGCCGACCTATCTGCCCAAACGGGGGCTCCATAACACATGCACCCGAGGTATGTTGCGGAATATATTATTTTAAGTGTTTTGTAACAAAGACCCCATGTCGAGGTGGAAATACGCGCTAAACTCAAAAAATTACTTTTGGCTTTCTCTCCTATTGTCTTGATATGATTTACGAAGCTAAAATTACGTTCCAAATGAAAGCCTAAATAGGAAACAGAATCTTTACTTTTAATATTAATGCCTTGAAATTTTATTCGTGGTGGTACTTTCAGGTTCCCTTTGAGCAATAGTTGGAATGTTTTATGGGGGGCGAACTGAAGACGATTTCTGTATCCCCAATCTGTTATTTGCTGCAGGCAGTTGCTAGCCAGTCTTTCGATACCTACTCTAGTATTGGAATGTATGAGCAGGAGACCATCATCGGCGTATCCTATTAGCGAGCAGCTTTGAGGGAAAGGAAGTGTCAGAAAATCATCAAAACCTATATTCCATAAATAGGGTCCAAGGACAGAGCCCTGAGGACAGCCCTGTGTCAGCACTTTGGACACTACATGGTGACCAAGCCTCAACTTTGAAACTCCGTTCGTAAAGTAAGAATAAATAAGCGAGTAGATGTTCCGATGACAACCTCTATTTTTGAGCTTTAGGAGAAGCATTGGCCACCATGCGTTGTCAAAGGCACCCGATATATCAAGAAATATACCGACGATATAGCTATATTCAGAGAGCTCTACCGCCTCTCTCACAAGTAAGCACGCGTCTGAAGTCGATTTCCCTATGGTAAAGCCAAATTGCCTGTCACTGAACTTAGGTCCTCCTGGAATTAACCGAGGGACAACGAGGCGTTCCAAGAGTTTACCCAAAGATGGAAGAAGGGTAATAGGTCGATAAGACTTCGGATCATCAGGGGGCTTATCACCGGCTTTGGGGATTATTTTAATGCAACCACGTCGCCATAAGTTTGGAAAAACTCCCCTAGCAATGCAACGGTTGAAAACTGTTAGAATAGACTCACCGGCAACTTTAAAAGCCTCCTTGATCATCCGATTCGAAATCTTATCCTCACCGGAAGCCTTACCCGCCGGCAGAGATCCCACGACATTTCGCAGTTCATCAAGAGACGGTAAACAAGAAGATGGTGTTTCAGGCAATTCAGCAGCTCTCTTTCTTATTTCACGATGATAATCGCTGTCGTTTTCAGGTGAATCATCCGGAATTAGTGAACCTAAAAGAGCAGCCGCCGTCTCCTCGACCCCGATAGTATGGGTGTCATTTACTTTTATATTTGAAAAATATGTAGAAGCAGGTGTTTTGCTAGTTTTACATTCGTGATAAAGAGGAGACCACGGCCCCTCCCTCTCGAGTGCCGCTACCATACGCTGCAGTAATTGTTTCTTAGACAGTTGATCGGCAGCACGATAGTGAGACCTAGCAGTTCTAAGGTCCCCAATCGCATTTACCAGTTGATCCTCCGAGGTAGCATCCGATTTACGTACTTTATTATATTTTCTACGAGCTTGCCTAAACACTCTACGAAGTCTAACTAAGTCATCGTTCCACCAATCACATCTACGTGTTAAGGTTGCACTTGTACGTCCCAAAGCTACGTCAGCACAAAATGTAAATGTTTCAGTCATAACTTCGGCGCACTCAATCGGAGTCAATTCCGACCGAGTAAAACCATCAGCAAGCGAGACAAAGAGTGAGCCAAACAATGACCAATCAGCATTTCTAGTCTTATAACTATAGTTAGGTAATGAAGCAGGCAGATCTTGTTGCGACCGCGGAATATACTCGTACACGATCAGGCGATGATCACTACAAGACGCATCAGGAATGACGCGCCAACAATCTATGCGAACGTCCACATTAGAAAATGTGACGTCAATAGAGGACTCGCCTGAAGGGCTGCTGTATGTGGTGCATCAGGGGTGTTATACGTATAGAGGTTGAGCTCAGCGATGAACTCTTCCACAGCTGTGCGACGCACAGCGTCAAAGGTACGCAGTTTGCCATGCCATAAGGGAGATGAAGCATTGGTATCAGCTCCTATGATGACCCTACGGCCAGCCAAGGAGTGTAGGACGGATCGCAAATGGTGGAGGTAAGGAGTAGCAGGATCGGCGTGTTGGAAATAACAGCTAACAAGGTAAATTGTAAAGGAAGGGCAGGATACCTCCGCAACGGCGCAGTGCGTAGTAGAGAGATTGTTTAAGGCTGTGACTGTGAAGTTAGCGCGCGGAATGTAAATGCCAGCGAGAGCCGACTTAGATACTTGTAAAAGTTTATTTTTTAAAGCAGTAAGTTGGTACTGTTCCTGAACTAAGACTACGTCTATGTTATAATCAATAACGAGCCTATCTAACTCTAAAGTTGCAATCTTATTGTTATGAAGATTTAATTGGCCTATTATTAGCTTATCCATAGTTGATGCGGGATACAAGATTATCTACTCTAATTTTATACATAGGACAATTTGATGAACCCGAAGCGTGATCTGATGGTTTTTTAAAACATTTGCAAGATGCGCAGACAGGCTTAAAATCACTAGCGCCTTTAGCCATGCATGACCTAGACTCATGAGGCCCCGCGCAGTAGGCACAACAAACGGGTTGAGTACAATGTTTAATTATATGACCGTACTGTTGACAATTAAAACAACGCGAGACGTCTACTTGATCATCGAAGTGACACGTGTCCCAATCGATGAACAATTTTTGCTTGGTATCGATCAAGTGTTTACGAACGGTCGCTGAGACTTCAACTGTTAACCATTTAAATTTCGAGTCACCCCAACGTTTAGTACGCACTATTTTAGTCGTTTTATTAAACTCATCCTCAGTAACGGGTGTTTCATCTAAAATGTTTTGCTGAAAAAGGCACTTAAGAAAAAAGTTATCGTCCATTTCAACCGGAACGTGTTTAACTAAAATGCGAGGGTTGATTTTCTTTGGCTGTTCTATACGGAGACCAGCCTTCGCGATCGCGGCATCAGACGAAAGTTTTTTAACCTGCTCTTGATTTGTAACACGCAGAACTACACCAGCCTTAGCAGTCTTTTTCAAACCAACAATCTGGAACCCGTCGGTAGGATCAATAACCTCTTTCAATGCCTTCTTAGTAGCAGAAGACGTCTGCAACTCACCCGCCCTCTCATTAGATGGGTACGCGATGACACAGGGAAGCGGCGTGCGCGACTCACGAACGGCTGGCTGCGCTTTAGGCGCGACCCTGAGGTTCAGCGTTTCCGCATACGAGAGCTTCGGCTTGTTGGCATCTAATGTGGCACGGGTTGATTGGTACTTGGCCAAAACTAAGTCACGCTCTGTTTGAGCTAGCTGAACCTGAAGTTCTGAACACTTAAGAGCAAGCACTCCTACTACGGCAGTAACCATTTGAGTCATATCCATAACGGCTGTTTTATTTGACATATTCAAACGAGAACCCTGATCATTAACAAGATCATTAATTTTAGACAAGTAATCTGACGCGTTAGAAACAAGAGCAGTAAAAGAGAGATTGTCATTCGAGTAATCAACGTTATCATTAACAATGGGCGGCGAACCGCCGTCGCCGCCGACGTTACGACCGGCGATTAAAACACGTTTCTTGGCTGGAGAAAGTTCATTCGGGGTGATGTCCCCAAAATTGCGCTTGTTTGAACTAGGAGGAGAACGAGGCGTACGCTGGCTACGCACAAACGGTTCCGGTTGCCCGCCATCATCTGGCGGTTTACCCGGACGTCCGGACATCATGTAAACTCCGGTTAAAACTATAAAACTGTTCTTTTAGTTAATATTAATTGCAAATATCTAAATTAGTACCCAAACTAAACAAAACTAAAACTAAACTACGGTAATCAGCCTCGATAAACAGCTGATCAGTGATGACGTAAGACCCCGGCCGCTAACGGTTTACCAGCGAGCGCTCGCCGCGCTCCTACCCTCTATTACCTAAAGTGACAAGAAAAAAGTACTTACGATTATCCGATGATTTTATTTATTTAAAACTGTACAATTACCGTGAAAAACTATTAGAAAACCTACACTTTACACAGTCACAGACGTAATCAATGATTTAGGATCACTCACAGCACCAATACGATGTTTTAACCACATAAAATGATTAAATTCGCGACAGCGATACGCAGAGCAACGCACTGCACCGGGCGCGGGGAGGGAAGTGACAGCTTAGCAAATACTGAAACGGTGAACTCAGACCATTTTTTTCGCGTTTCCAGAAGTAGGCTCCATAGTGAAAGTTGTTCAGTTTGATGGTCTGAGTTCACCGTTTCAGTATTTGCTAGGCTGTCACTTACACCCTGTATAGCTGCCTGCTTATTATACGTTTTAAATATTTGTATTTTTGTACCTACCTAAAACCATAGAGGTTTTCAATTTATTCTATTAAAGATGGAAAAGCAGGCCATGTACTGTACTTTCGATGTTCGAGATATCGCCACTGTTTCGGTCCGCACTTCATTGTAATAGAGTTGACATTGGAACGAAAACGTTCACGCAATTGCGAAGTTCGAATGTGCGGAAGCCCAGGAAGTGCCCAGGAGGTGCCAAGTAAAATTCGAAACGATGACCTGCCTAATTAAACGTTGGGCATCACGGAATATTCCCAACACAAGACTAAAAACGGTGCAATTTTTCAATCTACTTTGTGCCATCTAACCCAAACTACCTGAATTCTCTATATTCTTTCAACTACTCATTTAGGTCCGCCTTATACATACGGAAAAAACCTGATTCGGAATTGGTTCCGGATGGAGTGTTGCCGCTTTCAGAGACTTTTTCACTAGATTTAGTGATTTCTTGATGTCTTAGGTGGCATTTTTAAAGATTTACCACTTGTGTGATAACACAAGTGATTTTTGAGCGTAGGCGTTGATGGAACAATATCGTATCATGATGGTGCAGTTGCGACGTCGGTCATTTCGGTATAGTTGCGAAATCGCCTACGCTCAAAAATAGCTTGTGTGATAATGGTTCATGCCATTTTGTATGCAGATTATGTCTAATGTTAAAACTATCGATAGCCTTTTGATATAGTTGCATAATATTGAAATACAAATTACAAATCATCATCGGAGCGACATGACCTCATCACATGATAGATATTATCATGTATAGAAATTGTTTGTTTCGTTTCAATAAATACTTAAAAATGCAATTCTCATTTTCGCGTTTCATACATTTTTATTTTAGGCATTTTTTAAACAGCACTCTAGTATTTTTTGTAACCATAGTTGACAACACTGAATCCTGAATCAGGATTCCGGATCGGAATTCCGTCTGTGTTTGGCGGACCTCACAGTTCACAGAAGCACATATCCAATTGCCATTAAAAAACTATTCCAAATAAGCATATCTTCAACATAACTGTCAAAATAAATAAACAAACAATCTTTTTACAACCTCAAATTAATTGAGCCCATAGAGATGTCAGCGAAACTAATGAATACAAACAAAACGGTAGAATCACTCGAACCTGTCTCTCAATTTACACTTAAATAAAAAAAGTAAATAAATACAAAAATGTTTAGATGCGACATGTGGACAGACAGACAAACAAACTGTGATGAGGGAGACAGTTTTAGGGAATACGATTTTTATGTCGTAGTCGTGTCGAGTTATGCCGAAATGATTATATTTCTAACATCAGTGAAAGAATTCGTTTGTGATTTAAATTCGAGCATCCAAAGCTTAACATTTTTATTTTAACCATAGAATGTCGAGGAATAATAGAAAAGAATGCACTTGGTGCTCCCAGTAGAACCTCGGGAAACAAACGGAGTATAGTGCTTGTAAAAAGATAAAAAAAATATAGCTTTTTTTCTGCAAACTTGTCAACAAAACCAACCAACACAACCTGCAAATTATGCTATATTAATGCTATAAAAACTCAAATATTTTATCCCATTTTAAACCAAATAAATTAAAATATTTCCAAGTATCCACAGATTATAAAAGCTGGCGGGCACATCGTAGGGTATAAATCCCAATTGTCGCCGGACACTAAACAAACAGCGAGTCAATTAGACTTCTCGTATAAATCACTCGATGTGGGTGTGATATCGAACCGTGGTTTTATTTGCTTATACCGTGTTTTATTCAATTTATTTACTTTTATAGTGCTTTTTAATTTATTTGGAATCGTTGGCGATTTGTGTAATAAAACATATCTATATATGTTTTTGATAGTAAAATAGTTTGATTAAATAGATGAATAAATAGTTAATTTTAAAACAATCAATCAAATACGTAATTATTCATTATTTTACACTAAAAAAAGTAGTAAAATACAGAGAAAATTGTAAAATTACTGTGTCCAATCATTTACTGGTGCGGGTTGGTGGAATTCACGTAATATGTATAAGAATTTACAATAATATGACAGAATTTTTACATTTTTGCCGTGTTTAAAAACACATGTCGGGCAAGATTTGGACCCAGGTCCTGACAATTTGGTTGACTGCTGAGTTATTGCGAACGGTAATAGCCGAAAAATACCGCAAAGTGATTTAATCTTTTAAATCATTTATACTCCTTTTATGAAGTCGGTAAAATATTTAAATATAAGCAACCAATGCATGCAAATTTCAATTAAAAATAAGACAAGCAAATCAATTATCGATCTGTGGGTGGTGACAGTCACGAAGTTAAATCTATGATTAAATAATAGTTAAAATAAACAATAATTATGGTTATCATTCGCCATCTTTGTTAACTATTTAATTATAGTTATTTTATTGATGGTTAGCATATGATTACATGACATTGGCTATTAAGGAAAACAAATAAATGAAGTATTCTAATTGTTTATTGCTAGAGGTTTCAAATTATCAATTTGAAACCAAAATTATGGCTAGGCATATTGATTAATGTAATGTACGTGTATTTATTATTTACTCCATGTGGTTGCCGGTTACAGCCACTGCTTCTGATCCTACCTTTGATTATATTGGTCTCCCATTCCATCTGATATAGGAGGGTAAGGATGAGAGAGTGCGCGTCGATTATTCAAAGAACTATCGGCGCGCCTAGTCGAGGCATCGGGTAACCAGAGGGCCAGCAGCTACCTCGGCCAGCGTATCAGTCTGGCCATACAAAGAGGTAACGCTGCCAGCCTCCTGGGCACCCTGCCAGCCAGCGGTTGTTTAGAGGATAAAACATCCTCCATCCATTATTTATAGCGTAAGTTTTCTCTGTTTATTTAAGGATAAGAATTTGTTCATTGACATATCCGTTGTACAGGCAAGGGGAACATCAACAAGAATCATTTATTTCGATCGCCGATGATATGCTATACATTTTTAAGGAGTTTCATTGTCTATCTCCGAAGCCTTTCACCAGATCTTCACCAAATTTATATGGGACCAACTTCGGGGTACCTATACCCTTTTCAATAAAAAATTATTATGAATTATCAAAATTGGATTACTCTCTAAAAAGTTATGCGTGATCATAGGTAAATCAAAAAAATATATACGCGTCGAATGCATAACCTCCTCCGTTTTTTCTTCGTTGGAAAGCGGTTTCGTTTCACACAGAAACATTTCAATAGGACGAAAGATCGAATGCATGGTAACAGGTGAAACTAGAGTTTACCGCAAGTAAATTGGCCACTAATATGTGATTAAATAATAATAGTACACTATTGAATAAAAATGCTTTCGCCTGCAAAATGTCAAGATACGCCTACCAATCGCATGTTGGTTTAACCAAACTTTCGCTTCTATAGGTACTATTATTATCTATTCATATCCCACTAACTTGCCTCCTCCATCCAGCACTGGGCCCGCGTGGAATATGGCCGACCTCACTCTCTCTAATCCTTATTCGTGAAAGGCCTTTGCTCTTTACTGGAATCCTACATTCTAAAGTTAGTTATTTAAAATAAATAACCAAATAAATCAACACTATAAAAGAGTCCTTTAATAAACAGCATATCAATACAATATATAATTTCCTAGACTCCCCGTATAAATCATCATGCGTAAACGCCACTAGACCTTACAGTCCTCTTTTATCACTCTTAAAGCTAACATTATAAATGCGAAAGTCGCTTGATCCAGGGCTGTTCGAACTTAGCACTTCCGACGTACATTATCTATGTACTATCGCGTCCTAAGAGCTTACTAATTGACTTGTCAAACCCTCTGATAAATGTCACGACATCTTGAAGTAAGGCTGTTTATACACTATTTTTAAGTAAAATCTTATATTATACGAGCGTTAACCCGCGACTTTGTCCGCACAAATTATATACCAGATTTTAATTTAGATCATAAGCTATCAAACAAAAAAGTTTCATCAAAATCGGTTCAGCAGGTTTTGCGTGATGCTCGTTCAAACAAACACACAAACAAACAGACAGACAAAAAATCCAAAAATTGGTGATATGAAATCAGGGACACCTAAAAAACGTATCGTAACTTTTTTTGTCAATATCTTCAATGTACAGACAAACTTTATGCTACAGTTTTATAATAGTTTAGATTTACCAAAAATTATCAAATAAAATATTATTAATAATAGGTGCTACAACCGTCCTGTTTACCCTATATTTTCTTTTTACCTTTTTAAGCTAGTATTACTTATTAGTCCAGAATATTTCAGGAGATTCCACAGTTCATAATTCTGAACAACTTTTAGTACCTATAAGATTATCGTTATCGGAGTTATAAATTAGCCCAGTCATTTTACGGTTTGACCCCAGACCAATAAATTTTTTTTTTCGGTATTTCATTCAAGACCTAATTTGAGCCTAGAAATATACAAAAATAAAAAAAATCACGTCCGCAACAGCTGCCCAATTTAAAACTCGGCATTTTATCTCGTTTTAAAAAGCCTAACGGTGAATTTTTTTCTCATTTTTAAGGCTTTATACTCTTTGTTTATACTAGAAAGCTTTGAAAAATGTTGATTTCTATGTTGCGTAGCGACTTTTTTTTTAAATATGTTTTCAGATAGTCTTTTTGTCACTAAATGGTGCCGGTTACACTTTAAATTTTAAAAGTCTCATTCATAATTACTCTAAATGCGAAATCATCTGTTATTTATTTTTAATTTTTAGTAGACTAAGGTTTTGCACTTTTCAATATCGGTTTTGGTCATTATTTCTAATTATTTAATTTTTATTCTTGGACACGAGTGCACGGTGCAAGAATTTTTTTTTAATTTAATATTTAGGGGTAAATGCAACTGCATCACACCTATGTGAACGTTGTCTTACAAATGGACGTACAAACACGTAGGTTTAATACATTCAACGACGATATTTCAATCAGCTGTCGACTCAGAATCACTTGATCTATTTATAAGATGTAAATAAAATCATTACCAAGATGATAGATCCATTTTAAAAAGCAATTTGTGACTTAAAAGTGTTTTGAGCTCGAAGATAATTGTGGTGGTGACGTTTTGATAAATTGGTGTGAACAGGGTTAAAATTATACTTAATTGTATTGTAACTATCGGTATTATATTTACATTTTTATTGGCCATTGCTAGAAACAAGTTTTTATTAAAGCCTAGAAGTGGGTTTTTAAACCGCAGAGGATTATGTTATGCGGTTTCGTAGTTAAACAAGAGAACTCACTTTTTAAAAACTTACTGAAACAAATTTTTTTTGTAAATTTTTTTTTTCACTATTTTTAGTGGCGAAATACATTACATACCTACATGAGACATTACATAGTTCGACTCAATCAAATTTAAAAAAAAAAAAAAAAATATTCAAAATAATATCACATAGATAGCTTTTTGACGTCATTTTTTGAGTCTACCACCGCGTCGGAAGGTGTTCTGTTGAGAGAAGATGCGGCCAGAAACTCTACAACACACATCTTTTAAACAAAACAAAATATACAAAGTACAATTAAAATACAATATTGCATTACATAGAGTAACATTGTCAAGACCAGACATTTTGGTCATTCAAATAATCATCGAGTTTATAGTAGCCTTTTTTACAGAGGACTTGTTTAACATGGGACTTAAACTTTTTGTCTGGCAAGTTTAGAATATCATATCATATCATTTATTGTGTTATATGGTTACAAAAGATCTTATAAATATGTTACAGCTCACACATAAACCCTGAAAGGGCACGGCAATATCTTAAAACTAATAAAAAACAGCACATAAAATCTAAAAACAAAAAAATCATATAAAAATTATAACATTTCTTTACATTCAAAATATTCTTGAATGCTATAGAAACATTTAGCTATTAAAAAGTCTTTTAAAGCTTTGTAGAAAAATGATTCTATATTCCTCTGAGAATATCCTCTGGTATCTTATTATAATAGCGTATACAGTGCCCCATGAAAGATGTGTTGACCTTACTGAGTCCAAAATGTTGGGATACTAATTTATTTTTATTAATTGTATTGATTCTGGTTTATACCTATTGTAACAGGGGCAGAAACTGTCTCCCAAAACACGGTTTTCCGACTTTGGGAGTCAGGGACTCAATCATTTGTATACCACTACATTGTGATCAAATAAAGAATTTTCATTTTTATTTTATGGTGATGTAGGAACAATTTCTGGTCACCTCCAAAGAGAATTTATCGTGAGTATGTATGAATATCGTCAATTGCAGCCACCCGCGAAGCGGCATTCACATACGCCATCACGTCGGCGGGCGTCACGCATGCGCTGAGCGAGGCCTGCGCGCGCGGCGACCTGCCCGCCTGCGGCTGCAACACTAACAGGTATTGTTTATCTATTAATTTGTATTAAAGATAGAACATTAAACTATAGTTAGATGTGGTCTTAAGAAAACAAGTTTCAATGGATTCCCGCAAAATCTTTTACGAATTGGAAATGGGTTTTATTCGAGTCAATGTGTCTTGAATGTTCCACTTATTCTCCATAATTTCTAAATTCCGAACTAATTAGCTCCGCTAATTTTAAACTAAGTAAAGTACCTACTTAGTAGGTATACCTATAATGAGGACGGACGTTACTGTTTTAAGGGAATGATCAGACCATCAAACTGAATAACTTTCTTTCATAATAAAGTACTCTATGATTTCAGCAACCAACGTTGAAATTTTTGAATCTGATACTTTGAACTCAGCAGTTGAAAATGTATGGAGATACGCATCTTTTTACTGCTGATTTGCCTTCTAGAGTGTGATTTTTGAATGTCAAATCAGCAGTAGAAAGATGCATATTTTCATAGTAATTTTGACATTTTCAACTGCTGAGCTCAGCGAATAATCGCACTCCAGGTGGTCCACCTCGAGTGGTTGGAAATTTTGTATTGAACAGCAGTTTATTTATTTCGCGATTTCGATATTAGTCCCATCGTAAAAGTTGGTCACATTGATGGTCTGTAAAACCTCATTAACCTATTTAACGTATTTAAGCTATGATATCATTACATTACATGGATATTGATTTAGCATTTCAGGACCCAAGATCATGGTTGCCAAATAACCACGTTGCCAACTTCAAAACACTAACGTAAATTCCACTTTCTTCAGGAGAAGAGCAGGAGGTTGCGGTGAAGCGGCATATGGGGCGAGGTTCGCGCGGAGGTTCCTTGACGCGAGGGAGCTGGAGGCAGACGCTAGGAGCCTCATGAATCTTCACAATAATAGAGTTGGCAGGAAGGTGAGAGAGGTAGCTATTATAAGTGATCACAAAAATAATCACGTAAGTGCTATCTATGGAAAATATTGCCCTAATTGTCCATCGTTCGCGCGAGCCTACGACGCGACGATCGCAACACATCAATCCAACCCCTCATAGCCCAGTCATTTTACGGTTTGAGCCGGGACTAATTAATAATTGATGTTTTTTTTCGGTAAAGCATTTAAAAGCCAATTTGAGCTTGTAGATGTACCAAAATTAAAACAAAATCCCGTCAGCAACAGTTCCAAATTTAAAATTTAGCTATTGTCTCGTTATAAAAACCTGATGGTATTTTTTTTTTACTATTATGCATACTTCGAACATGGTATAAATATTTCTGTCTACTTAAAAGGTTTTGAAAAATACATTCGTATTTTCTAATAAAAACCTCTTTTTTTATTTCAATGCCTATAGATCAAAAATAATTTATATTGTTAAATCTAATTCAACTGAGTGCATTGGTATCAATATTATTAATTTAAAAGCCTTCTAGGATTCACAATTTTGATTTCTTTGTTGCGTAGTGATTTTTTTTTTATGTTTTCAGATAGTGTTTTTGTCACTAAATGGTTCCGGTTACAGTTTAAAAGTCCAATTAATAATTACTTCCTACCTCTTCTAACAAAACTCCGTAAAATGACTGGGCTATCAGAGCAGTTCCAGTGTTAGACAACGAGATCAAGAAGTAGGTATTAATAATATCGAGGTTATTCTGAGGAATATCATTAATATAGGAAAGGAAGGGTAACTTATTAGGGGTAAAGTAGGGCTTCCCACGCCCGCTCGGTTGCCTGTTTGGTGCAGAGAATTTCTCTGGCCTTGCCTTTTAATGCTGGCATTGCCTGCATCTTGAGTGATCTTTGAGCCGGGGTAAAGCAGAGCAGGACCTTTAGTTTAGTTAGTAATAGTCATAGATTAATATGTATATTAGATATAGATAGGTAACTCGCCTTGAATTTTAGGACGTCCTAATTGCGTTGCCGCTTTAATAAGCGGCAACGCAATTAATAAATAAGTTTAATAAGTGCTAATGCACTAGGGGGCGCCACATTATGAAATCAATTGAAAAAGACGATCGGCCGACACGAGGATCGAACCTTAGCTACCCGGATCGTAAGCCGGTTGTCTAGACCGCTAGACCAACAAGACAGTGATTGATATGGACGAAATCTCTCACTACTACAGCGCAGCGCGTGACGTGAAGTGCGCTGTTACTCCGATATGAATCCTAGTTCAACACACCGTGCTTCGAAACATAACCGATAGATGGCGCAAGCTGTCTATGGAAAATCAGCGTTCCACTTAGTTTGTACTAAGATAACATAGCATGGTAATAGTCTGACGAAGCTTGCATGCGGACTGTATCTTATGTATTGCCATCAATCAATCAATAAATCATTTCTTTATCAACATAGGTGACCTAACCATGACCATTGATGAAGCTTGTAGCGGATAAATGGGTGTGATTTTGGTTTTTCGAAGCCTGCGTTGCGGATGTCACAACCAGGGCTGCAATCGCGGTAAATATTCGGCGATGGAACTGTTATTGGACTACGTACGAACCGTAACTTTTGACACATTTGGCATTGCGCTAATCGCAGTACTGCTCTTGACAGCCGTTAGAGCCGTTTTGACAAATCGCTCAGACGTTATTGTCTGTCAGTTACATAGAGTTTAGCGCGATGCGGAATCCAGTACAGTTGAATAGTAATTGGATTGCAGTGTGATTAGAACTGAAATTGGATAAGAATAGAACTTCGATGGTTTAACTTAGCGCAATCGGGCTCCTGGTATCATTATTCAAAATAGGAAATCAATAGTTAAAATAATTATGTAATTAGTTGCAGAAAATTGAACGCATTTCTAGAAATCCGACTTCCAAACAGGAAAAACCTAATCAGATACCAAATAGCCCCCCAATCAGACCACTCCATCATCTCAACAACAGTAATACAGTCCTAATGTATCCTTCGACATTTCTCGTGTGGCTCCAGGCGCCAATTACGGTATTGTGCGAAATGACCGGTTGGGAGTCAGGAGCACCAATCAAGCCCCAGGCGAAACGCGGGAGGTAAAGTTATTCGAATATGTTCATGTTTGTAGGGTTCTTTAGTGAATAGATTTTTATTGAAACAGTCTGACGTTATACGAGACTTAGGTTTACCTTAGGGACCAAGTCATTCAACTTGATAAAGTAAGTATGTCATTCCTAATTTTACTTTAAGGGTGCCTGTCAATTGACGCGGAGCTAGCTGGCGGAGCGGACAAACGAAGTTTTATCATCCAATAAGATTGCAATCAAAATCTGGGCCGCGATTTTATGCAATCCTGATAACTCCTCCTCCTCCTCTTACTTAATATTTCACTCCTACTCCGCTCCGCCAGTTAGCTCCGCTTCAATGGACAGGCAGCCATATTCTCCGATCAAGAAAGGACCCACTCCTTTCTTGGTCGGACTTTTCGTATAGCACTGTTACCGAGGGCTAACAGATATTTTTCGTATAGTATCAATACTAGGGACAAAGCTGGACTGATGACATTGTAACAACCTTTATACCTATGCTCCACAATAAATATATTTCATTTCAAATGAGGAGATTCGCAGAAGACTCAAAGGGCAATGGAGAGGGCTATTGCTCGGAGTTCGAGTCTTGTCAGAAATGAAAAGATTCGCAAGACTGAAAGGGCAATGGAGAGTATTGCTTGGAGTTTGAGCCTTGACAGAAATGAGAAAATTCGCAGAAGACTCAAAAGGCAAAAGAGAGTATTGCTTGAAGTTTGAGTCTTATCAGAAATGAAGAGAATCGCAGAATACTCAATGGACAATAGAGAGGGCTATTGCTCGCAGTTTAAGTCTTGTCAGAAATTATAAGATTCGTAGACGACTCAAAGTGCAATGGAGTGGGCTATTGCTTGGAGTTTAAGTCATGTCTGAAATTACATGATTCACAGAAGACTCAAAGGGCAATAGAGCGGGTTAGAGCTCGCAATTTAAGTCTTGTCAGAAATGAGGAGATTCGTAAAAAAACCAAGGTTTTCGACGAGAAGTTGTTAAACTCCAGTGATGAACCCATTGTCAGCCTATTTTGTTTTTTGATGAGAGATTTGAACCTCCAAGGAAATTGCCACGATGTCACGACATGGCATAATTTTATCGTTGAGGAGTTCCAACCTAGGAATTTTCCTTCATATTGATTGACTTGATAATGCAGCTTGGATTTTACTGCCTGGCTTGAATGATGCTGTAATAAGTTTTAATTTCTTCTTCATTACGTTACCTTCACACGCTATTATAAGATATTGCAGTTATCCATATCCATGATAGAAAGTCTGTGCCCTGCATATTATGCTGATGATGATGAATAGTAGGTCTTTGTACTAATAAATTGTTACCCATTGTGTACTTCACCATAGTTGTTAAGATTTTCCTGTTGCTTCGAATGAAGTATTATTGATGATAATATGTTATTAATAAAATCTTCCTTCCCCATTCTTATAATTTATCAAGATCAAATTATCTGATTCTCAGATTTTACCTGTTAATTTATATTACTTTTTGCAATATTTTCCGCTTTGATTTCTTACGAAATAGGTGCAACTGTACCTAATAATACCTACACACTTTTTGGTATTGATTGGTTTCGTGAATGAAGTTACGAAGGTACGATAAGAAGAAGAATGCAGTTATGAAGTACTAGATAATCTTTCTCATACTGTGAATAGATTTTTTTGGTTAATCTCACAAAAATTGGAAGTTGTTTAAAACGAAGGAAATCTTTCTTTGTAGCCCAGTCATTTTACGGAGTTTTGTTAGGCGGGGTAGGGAGTAATTATTAATTGGACTTTTAAACTATAACCGGCACCATTTAGTGACAAAAAGACTATCCTAAGACATTAAAAAAAATTGCTAAGCCACATTGAAATCAAAATTGTGTGTCCCAGAAGGCTTTTAAATTAATAATATTAATACCTATGCACTCATTTATACATTATTTTTGAGCAATAAAAATAGGCATTGAAATTTAAAAAACGAGGTATTTATAAGAAAATACGAATATATTTTTCAAAACCTTCTACCTACTTAGAAGTAGACAAAAATATTCGCACCATGTTTGTAGTATGTATAATGGTAAAGCCTTATATATGTGCAAAAAAAAATTACCATCAGGTTTTTTAGAACAAGATAATACCTAAATTTTAAAATTGGAACCGTTGCTGACGTGATTTTTTTTAATTTTGGTAAATTTTTAGGCTCAAATTGGCTCTTCAATATTATACCGAAAAAAAATGTCAATTATTAATTAGTCCCGGCTCAAACCGTAAAATGACTGGGCTATTTAGGAAATCGGTACCGCGGCTTTTACCAAAATTTTAGGACACTTTAATAATACAATAATTCAAGTTGTGTCATTATTCATTAATCAAAGACAACGTTGTTTCTGGTACTTATGTCATTATTCTTCCATAACTCTACGGAACCCTATAAACAGACTGACAGACACAAGCCTTGCAATTCGAGACACGAAACAGCAGTTAAGAAAGATATTAACGCTCGCCCGGTGAGAAACATCTCAACATCTTATTATTGAGTTACGCTGCCATATTAGCATTTTCTTTTACCCGCTTAAAAATAACCGCCATATTTCTTTTTTTACTTTTTTAAATTCGCGTGCAACCATGCAGACAGATAAAAAATAGGTGCGTTCGGAAATATTAATAACACATTTAAACTTTATGATTATTGGTTTTCGGTTTTTTAATAACTTGTTATGTTATGATTGTTTTCACAGCATTTTAATTTGGTTGTGAATAATGTAGTGGTCGGGCAGTGGTCAGCCATTTTGTGGTGTTATTTATGACTTTATTGTCATATTTTTATTGCTCTTTTGTATTTTACGTGCAATTAGATGCGTGTGTTTATGGCATTATGGTCTTTGCCCTTTGGTTTAAGTAAGATGTCGATGATTGCACTCAAACAAAACTAATTTCTTGGAACATTACTGGAAATATTAAAAGCTTTTTTATTTCTTTTCCTTATTTTGAAACTTCTTTTAAAAAAAAAAGGCCCACGATCTGCTCCCTGGCTTGGTAGCTTAATTGGACGAAAGCACAGTTTGGAAGGTTGCGGGTTCAATCAAGTCCCAGCAGAGACAAATTTTTCAATTTTCAATTTGATATGATGAATCATATCCACAGGTAGTAAAGGACCTCGTACGCCGAGAATGCAAATGCCACGGCGTATCAGGGTCGTGCGCAATGCGGACCTGCTGGAGAGCCTTGCCTCCGTTCCCGGCCGTGGCGAAGGCGCTGCGGGAGAAATACCACAGGGCGAAGCTCGTCATCTCACACCCACCACCGGCCACTCACGCGCCGAACACACATCTTGTTATAAGAAGGTAATTTGAAATTTTTATTACAAGAATAAGAGTTTGTTGCATCAGGATTACGTTGTTTAACTGTTCTATGACCTCAAACTACCAGAATACCCAAGTAACACACAAGCTCTTCTTCCAACCAAACATTCCAACAAGCTGCCACTACTCACTTGTTAGTGAACTCAAGCTAGCTTGTCCTCCGAGCTTTTGGAACCCCCAACTACTAAATTTCAATCAAAGAAGATAAAAGTAGTAGGAAAAACTAACTATGTGGTCTCTATTATCTGTCTAGAACGCGGCATCACGCAGGCATTGGCCGGCAGCCCCGCAAGTCGGAGCTGGTGTTCCTGGAACCCTCGCCGTCGTACTGCGAGTCTGATCCTGTGACAGGGTCTCTAGGGACCCACGGCAGACATTGTAATAGGACTTCTAGAGGTAAGCTAAGTAAGTTGTGCTTACCTTATAATTCTTTGTAAATCATTAACAAACTTGAATTTGTTTTTACTAATTTTACTATGTTTTTATTATTTTTCTGCCATTTGTACTTGCTCATATTAAGTGCCTTAATGTACGGTACTACTGTCACCTAAGATAAAGACACTTTTTCACTTGTGACACCTTTTAAATATTAAAATTATGTTTGTCGCTTCGGAATAGGCCCGATTTTTAGCGAAAGTGCCTCGTGAATTTTGGGACTACGTGGCTAATTGGTGTCAAAAGACGCTTCTTGATGAAGGCTAAAAAAGCGAAAAAATATTTTGATAAAACTCAAATCTTTTTTGAAAATTGAAAGATGTGAAAAATGCGATCGTTTTTCGTCCGGTTTCGGTCAGAAAAAAATTCGTACCTCGAAAACGAAATTATATTTAAAAAAAATAAAAAATGTGTTTATTATTATTATATTAAAAATATTATTGGAGGTCTATCACTGATGGGTTGTTCAGAAGTTGTACCTTTCTGACGCACAGAAAAAAATTAATTCAGTGGTGCGATTTTTGAAACTCATACTTTGAACTCAGCAGTTGCGTAAATGTCAATATTACTGAGGAGATATGCATCTTTCTACTGCTGATTTGACTTTAAAAAATCATACTCCAGAAGTGCGATTTTTGAAAGTCAAATCAGCAGTAGAAAGATGCGTATCTCCATACATTTTCAATTGCTGTGTTCAACGTATGAGATTCAAAAACCGCACTCCTGTTCTTTTGGCAGATTCATTTTCAATGTATCCGAATGTGGTGGAAGACACGTGATGTGTGAATTTTTTTCACTCTTTCATTTCAAAAACGACACTTTTTTCACTTTGTTTATTTTGACACAAACTTTCAATTACGGTACCTACCTCCTTTTGCTAACGTGCAACTCGTGGGACATAAGTACATTAAATGCATAACAGTCATCTAAAACAGCAAACAGCCTGACAACATTTTTTATTTTTTTCTATTAATTATTTATCTCTTTTCTCCATCAGGCGAAGAAGGCTGCGAAACACTCTGTTGCGGCCGTGGCTACAACACCGTGCGGAGTGTCGCCGAAACAAAGTGTCACTGTCGCTTCCACTGGTGTTGCCGCGTCACCTGCGACACTTGTGTCACTGCTACCGAAATACATGTATGCAAGTGATACTTGAGCTCACTTGTGCGACTTATCCAATATTTTGACACTTCTGTCCCAGTTACACTTGTGTTTTCAAACTTTTGTTACAGTTAAACTAGTGTGACTTATCTAGTATTTTGATATTTCTATGTCAGTTACACTTGTATGACTTATACAGTATTATAATACTTTTGTCCCAGTTACACTTGTGTAATTTGTCCAATATTTTAACACTTTTGTCCCGGTTAAACTAGTGTGACTTATCTAGTATTTTGACACTTCTCTCCCATGTACCTTTTTGACTTTTGTCGCTTATTTTTGTGTTTTTGGTTACTACTCTTTTGTAACTAGAAATATACTACTTAGCACTTATCCAGTATTTTAACACATTCAAAGTTGTGTCGCTTAAAACTCTTTTGACATTTACCTGCACTTGCAACAACCTGCGATATTAGGTTCAATAGGTATTACATTTATTATCTGAAACATATTTATTAAATTTATATTAAACCTAAATGATTAATTTTAAAATTGGCAACATGCCTCGTTCAAAGGATGTACAGTCAAAAAATCCTCGACCAGTTTCGTCACACGATAGGTATAATTGACTACAATGTCTTCTTTTTATTTCCCATGCACTTCCCCAAAGTCTGGACACACATTATAAATCAAATCACTGAAATGAAATAATATTTTTAATCATAGGTACATCATCATTTATCTTTTCTTTCTCGTTTTTAAATTGACAAACATAAATGCTAGGTTACCTACCTACACTTTTAAGAGGTCGACTGACTAGGCTTTACCAACCGTCACATAACATAATTAACATAATTCATCATTCCTTAAAATGTACTTAACTAATAATTATTCCCTATTTATTATCGTTGTACAAAATCATTAAATTAATTAATTCATTCACTGTTAATACAGTTTTTGAGAGTAACGCGGTTATTATTTAATCTAAAAATAAACATTTTAACGGGTTCTTACCGCGTTTTGGTATATTTGAGTTCCCGATAATCATCCCGTGATCATGGCAGTTGTAAAACTGCCGAAATATCGGGAACTCAAATATACCAAAACGCGGTAAGAACCCGTTAAAATGATTATTACATTCACTGTTGTATAATAATTATAACATAAGTGCTAAAATTCTTACAAAAATACAGTCCAAATCACGTAGGTACTTATTCTAAAATACTATACTATTATGCAATTATAACTTCGGGGATGATAGTGCAATATAGCGTGTAACAAGCATTCGCGAAAACCGTGTATGTTTCGATGTGTACATGGCATACGAAAAGTTTGCACAGGAAAGTGAAAAAACTGAAATATCTTTTTAATTTTGAACCTATCAGTGTAAAATTTTGTATCAAATACAAGATCAGTGTCAAAGGTTCAACGTTCAAGAAGTTATTCAGTTTTTTATACTCTTTCCTGTGTAAGTGTAAAGTTTTTTTTTGTATGGCAGGCACTTACGCAGTTTTCGCATATAATCCCGCGTTATTGTACTATCCTCGACTATGAGTGTAATGTATGCATGCATCCAATTTATTCATGCATTCATTCAAAATTACCTTTTTTTAGAGTATAATTATTCGCACAGTAACACATTTTGTAAATACTTACTCCTCTATGATAAAATTGATTAATAAGTAATGTACTTACTCTAAAATTTTATACATCTTTATGCATTTAATGTAAGACTCAACGGCTTTAAAAATTGTTATTAATCATAAATAAGACGTAATTATTATTTAGCGCATAAGTGTCACTTTACATTCCGTTTTATATTTAAGTCTTAACTTATTCACGTAACACAATGTAAGAGTTTTTGAAATAAATTTTTGTCACTGATTTTTTGTTTTTATTAATAACTACGATAAAGATAGAAATAATGATTCATATAGACCGAATAGTATGTAATAGTATCTACTCAGGGCCTATTTCATAAATATAACAATTTTAATTAACAATGACAATTTTATTCAGGCTACAATGCTGGTTACTTATGACGTTATAGCCCAGTCATTTTACGGTTTGAGCCGGGGCTAATTAATAATTGATTTTTTTCGGTATAAATAAATAAATATCTTGGACATTGTCACACAAATTATCTAGTCACATTTAAAGTACCTGTACTTGTATTGCGATGACTAGACAACGATATAGAATACATATATAGATACAAACATCTATGACTCGGGTACAAATATTCATATTCATCATATAAATATATGTCCCTTACGGAAATCAAACCCGCGAACCTCGGCACAGCAGGCAGGTTCACTACAGACTGTGCTACCGGGCCGTCAAAAACCGGTTTAGTATTGAAGAGTCAATTTGAGCCTAGAAATGTACCAAAATTAAGAAAAAATTATGAAGTGCATCAACAGTTCCAATTTAAATTTTATTTTATTTCTTCAGGATCGCCGACAAGGTGAACACAATATTATTAACAAATACATAGACAGAAAAAAGGCGTGTGCCACCTCAATTAAAGGCAACCACGGCATGCAATAGGCATAAGCAGGTTTGAGTTAAAATTTAACTATTATCTCGTTCTATAAAACCTTATTGCAATTTCTTTTGCACATATTTAAGGCTTTACGATTATACATACTTCAAACATGGTGTAAAATACATTCGTATTTTCTAATAAATACCTCATTTTTTGGCGACGGGCTCACTTCCCGTCACATTGGATAGAGTTCCGGTACTAGTGAAACGTGGATGTTCTGAGGTTTCAGAATATCTCTGACTCGGGGAATATAGTCGTGAGCATATGCTATATATACCTCATTTTTTTTAAATTTCAATGCCTATTTTATTGCTCAATGCTGTATGTATAAATGGTAAAGCCTTAAAGCTTGCAAAAAAAATTACCATTCGTTTTTTTAGAACGAGATAAATGCTAAATTTAAAATTTGATGTTGTAAAGGGCTGTTGCTGACATGATATTTTTCTACATTTCTACGCCCAAATTGGCCCTTAAATACTATACCGAATAAAATATCAATTATTAATTGATCCCGGCTCAAACCGTAAAATGACTGCGCTATAAATTATACTTTCTGATTTAATTTAATTTTAATATGGTTGAGTTATCTGAAACTTTTTTAACAATAAGTCTCAGTAAACTCAATCAAAAAGGTAAAAACATGTTTTAAGTACATTGAAATGCAGCCTATTAAAAGTTAATACGGATTTGATTCGTTAAAAGTTACAAAGTGCGAGAGTTCAACCAAACTTGAACCTAATGTGTAACTTTTATAAAGTTATAATTGGCGAAGCTTTAGCTTAGGTTCTTTTTGGTACTTTGGTACCTTTTATAATACAACAAATAGCGTAGCTTTATGTTCCTACTCCTACGTAGGTATACCTATGCAGGGTGATAAAATAAATACGTGAAATGAAATCTATATTACAAGGGTGTTTTCTAACACTTGGTATATAGAGTGTAAACTTAACTGCGTTGCATAATTTCGAAGTTTCAATGTAAGATAGATAGATAACACATTTATTTCATCTGAATAATATAGCTCAGTCATTTTACGGAGTTTTGTTAGGCGGGGTAGGGAGTAGTTATTAATTGGACTTTTAAACTGTAACCGGCACCATTTAGTGACAAAAAGACTATCTTAAAACTTATGGCTAAAATTAAAAATAAAAATAAAAACAAATAAAGTAGGCGAAGAAAAAATGAGCCACTATATCGAGCACGACTTCCGTTCGACTTACACTAAACAGAAGACGTTATAGTTAAATTTTAAAATTGGAACTGTTGCTGACGTGATTTTTTTTAATTTTGGTACATTTTAGGCTTAAATTGGCTCTAAAATATTATACCGAAAAAATAGCAATTATTAATTAGTCCCGGCTCAAATCGTAAAATGACTGGGCTTATACAGGAAAAAAAACAGTGACAGACAATATGTAGTAGGTAACACTATGGAGTCCACATATTTGATGGTCCTATAGTGAAAACTGTTCAGTTTGATGGTCTAAGCCACCTTTTTAAATAATATCCAGGTTTTTTTCCTACACCATGTTTTATTACAATAACATGAAGATAACAATTGAAATTGTACCTAGGTACCTACCTACTTACCTATTACCTAAGCCAAATAGCGCAACGTTATTTTTGTGGTTCGGAGAAACATAATAATCATTAATTATCACAACCACATATAATTCATGAGGTACCTAGGTACTTCTTGTATTTATCATATACTAGCTGGTGCCCGCGACTTCGTCTGCGCTTCGTCTGGACAATTCACACAATATCTTTATAAATTGTAGCCTATGTGTTATTCTGATGTATTCTAAACTATTATAAAACTGTAACAGGAAGTTTGTCTGTACGTTGAAGATATTAACAAAAAGTTACGATACGATTTTTAGGTATCCCTGATTCTATATTACCAATTTTTGGATTTTTTGTCTGTCTGTTTGTTTAGACGAGCATCACGCAAAAACTACTGAACCGATTTTGATGAAACTTTTTTGTTTAATAGCTGGTGACTGACTGACATCTGACTTAAAATCTGGTATATAAGGTCTAACGAAACTAGCTGAAACTATTTTAAGGGGATGATCAGACCATTAAACTGAACAACTTTCTCTATGAGACCAATATCGAAATCGCGAAAAAAAAATCTGCTGTCCCATACATTTAGGTCGAGAAGGTTAGTATGGAACAGTTGATTTTTTTCGCGATTTCGATATTGGTCCCATAAAGAAAGTTGTTCAGTTTGATGGTCTGATCATCCCCTTAAAATAGTTTCACCTATTTTTGTTAGACCTTATATAATTTGTGCGGACAAAGTCGTATTAATATTCATTCAGTAGTTTTTACGTGAAAAAGTAACAAACATCCATTCTTACTTACAAACTTTCGCGTTTATAATATTACTTAGTAGGAAGTAGAATAGAATTATTTTTCAATGTGCATTGTGCAATATTAAAACAATAAATCCACCAGATTTCCGCTTGTCCGTCAAGTGAAGTAATTTATGGCTGTGAACTGCAACGTTTTATGTTAACTTTTGTGTAAAAACCACAGAGATATGATGGCATACTCTATAGTTAAAAAAAATCTGTGGCACCGTACCTACTAGACCCCGCTCCCCATTATTTTTTTTTTTTTGGAAGACCAACAAGCTATTGACACTATACAACCGTGGATAAGTTATATGTCAAGATTGACAGTCGAAGCTACAAAAGCGTAGAAAAAAAATTGTAACCAGGAGTGCGATTTTTGAATCTCATACGTTGAACTCAGCAGTTGAAAATGTATGGAGATACGCAGCTTTATACTGCTGATTTGGCTTTAAAAAATCGCCCTCCTGGAGTATGATTTTTGAAAGTCAAATTTTCGGGAGAAAGATGCATATCTCCATAGTAATTTTGACATTTTCAACTGCTGAGCTCAGCGAATGAGATTCAAAAATCACACTCCAGTATTGGCTTCTAAACCCTATCCATATACACGCACACATACATAATTTGTATGACGCCTCACACATACCAACCTAAGAAAGTTGGCCTCTTTTTTTTTATACGGTGGAAGCATGAGGCTCTTTCTAGACATATACTTTTTCTAAGGATACAACATTAAAATGGACAATGACGTTTTACAAACAGACGCGTCATACGCTAACATCACTGCACTTTAAAATGCGATTTAGTGAAGTGTAGTCCGTACCCTAGACGGCGCAAGACTATGTGAAAGCCGGGCAATTACCTTGCTTTTTTTGTTGCCATTTTGGAGCGCGGGCAACGCATCTACATGTAAAAACATCTTAGTAACAGGAGTGCGATTTTTGAAACTCATTCGCTGAGCTCAGCAGTTGAAAATGTCAATATTACAAAGGAGACATGCATCTTTCTACTGTTGATTTGACTTTCTAAAATCATACTCCAGGAGTGCGATTTTTGAAAGTCATATCAGCAGTAGAAAAATGCGTATCTCCATAGGAAGTAATTTTGACATTTTCAACTGCCGAGTTCAAAGTATGAGTTTCAAAAATCGCACCCCAGAGAGCCAATTATAGTTCTCCGCTGAAAGATAATTATTTTAATTTGAAAGGTATTTAATTTATAACGTTTTCGCAGGTATCGTACCTACATAGTATAATCACTAGTAGGTAGGTAGGCTATATTTCATAATTAGCTAGATAGCTAGTGTAAAGAAGGAAAAGAAGACAGGAGAAAATACCAAAGAACAGATTTCGGACCTAAACATAAACATGTTTTACAAAACTATGAAATTATTGAAAGCGTTCTCGTAATTTTTTTTTATGTTTCTTACCCACTGATTCAAGGATGCAGCTGTTTACCTTAAGACCCTGTTTATAGTTTGTCAATACTTAGGTTAATGTTATAAATAGGTAGGTGTATCTTAGGTACCTACCTAAGTATTAGATAGGTACAATCACATTCTGGAGTGCGATTTTCAAAAATCATACTCCAGGAGTGCGATTTTCGAAAGTCAAATCAGCAGTAGATAAATGCGTATCTCCATACATTTTCAACTGCTGAGTTCAGCGAATGAGATTCAAAAATCGCATTCCCAGAGTGCGATTTTTGAAACTCATTCTTTGAACTCAGCAGTTGAAAATGTCAATATTACAAAGGAGATATGCATCTTTCTACTGTTGATTTGACTTTCAAAAATCATACTCCAGTAGTGCGATTTTTGAAAGTCAAATCAGCAGTAGAAAGATGCATATCTTCATAGTAATTTTGACATTTTTTACTGCTGAGTTTAACATATGACTTTCAAAAATCGCACTCCTTGTAGGTAGGTAACTAGGTAGGTAGGTATCAATAATAAATGCAGAATGTGAACGACCCATAAAATAAGTTAAAACTGGTAAAATATTGTTATCTAAATAAATATTGGCTCTCGGAAATATTGCATTGGAAAGATAATTAAATCAGCAACTAGCAGAAATTTATTGTACAAATAGGTCGATAGTTATAAATTAAACGCGCTTTTCGTGGCCATAAACATCGTTGTAAAGCAAACACTCCCGACGTGTAATCAGATACCGACCATAACTCACGAAAACTGGTATTTCATGCAAATTAACTGGTTTCAAATGATTGATACGGTAGTCCAAACGTTTTACCGTAATTTGCTGCTTCTGCTGTATTAATTTATTGGGGTTTAAAAATACGCGTATCGCTATTCTATACTAGATGGCACTCGTTTGTTTAGTTATTCCTACTCGTCGCTAGATGGCGCGGTTTTTTTTTAAACGTTCCATTTCACAAATTATATTCATTTTTCTATGGATGATACTATTTCGGCTTTCAACAGTGTATTGGCAAACAGTGGCAAGTATTACATTATTGCTATTTATGAAATAAATACTAATGATAACGGTCTCATATTGAAAAGATTTTTAATCAAAGGAAAGAATTGGTTGTCATTTTTTATTTTTAGCAACGTAACTACGTAACGTGAATTGAAACGCAGCTGTCACTGTCATTAAAGCGTCGAAAACTCGAAATTCGCATTGTTTTGGTTATGATTTTGAATTAATTTCACTTCCGTCGCCCAATAATCAATCTAAAACTACTAAAAATGCCAAGACCAACATGCGTGCAATGCAACTCAAACGACTCTTTACTCTGGAGAAGTTCAGAAAACGGTCAAATCTGCAACGAATGCCATATCTCGAACAGCATATCAAAAGAAGTTAAAGTCGAGCTTTCTGCTATAAAACTTGAAAGGGAGAGTGATAGAGAGGATAATGAGGGTAAGAATGGTAAAGAAGGAGAGACAACACCGGCTAAAGCTACTGGGAAAGGAACTAGGAAGAGTACGAGAGCGACTAGGTATAAACCGAAGACACCAGCTCCAACGCCAGCCAAGCCGCCTGCACCCCGCGGGAGAGGACGTAGGAGCATCTTTAAGAGACAGCCGTTGAAGGCACCGACTGCTACAGCCACTGTTGTGACCAGTGATTCTATATTTTATAAGGTATGTTGATATATTAAATCTACTGCTGCAGTCGCATACTAGAGAAAGAAAGAATATACAGGGTGAAATTGAATATCATTAGCATCCTTTTAAACTAAGAGTCTACCCATCAAACTGAATAACTTTTTTTTTTCTTATAATTAATGGACTCTTGCTAGTACGTCAACACTGCTTTCCGCCAGTGTAAAGTGTTTATGGAAGAATCTATCCCAATCTCAGTGATTGTTTTTCGTCAAGAACAAGAAGAGATTGAGGATTGCGGAGCCTCGTGGCGGGCAAAAACGTGACGCGCGAAATCCATGTGAGACGAGTGCTCGGGTCAGAACCTGCAACGTGACTCCTGAACAACTTTTACTATGTGAGCAAACCGATCGGAGCAAATAAAAAATCTGTTGTTCCATACTAAACTGCAATGTCGACGCGCGAGTTCGCGACTCAAATGTATGCAACAGCTGATTTTTTTTTTGCCCCGATCGGTTTGCTCCCATAGTAAAAGTTGTTCAGTTTGATGGGTAGACTCTTAGTTTAAAAGGATGCTGATGATTACGATTTCACCTTGTAGATAGATAGCTCATTTATTTCATCTGAATAAAAACACCAAAAACAGTAACAGTAACACTATGGAGCCTGTATAACAAGGTCTGTGCAAAGCAGCAACAGGGAGCTCCACAGACAGACCATTTAATCACATACACAATATAATAGGTATAGATATCTTAATATTAGGTTCAATATAACCTAATATTAAGTTATGCAATTCTGACACAATTGTATATTGTTACTGGAAATAAATAAATGAAATGAAATATTGAAATATGACACCGTGCGACCCGTATTGCACAGAAAAAGGTCCCTATGGTTAGAGCGTGCGTTCATGCAATGTGAAACAAAATGTTATAGATAGGTAGATAAATTTTGAAATTATCTAAAGTGCAGTTAAATGAATGTTTCGATCAAACCAAATTGTTATTATGTTAACAATATGACAATTTTTTTTTAGTTATATTTAAATATAGCTATACGAAGAAAATTACTATCGAAGTGGTATGTATCTTTATCAGTCATTTTAAAACATTGCCCACACTCAATATCTCAAGAAACTTGTTCAGTTTGATAGTGAGGTATGGTAAAAAGATTGTTGCCATTGTCATCATCATCATCATCTCAGCCGATAGACGTCCACTGCTGGACATAGGCCTACCAAGTATCGCCACAACGACCGGTCCTGCGCTGCCCTCATCCAACAGGTTCCCGCCGCCTTCACCTGGTCGTCGGTCCACCATGTGAGGGGGCTACCCACGCTGCGCTTTCCGGTACACGGTCACCACTCAAGAACTGTTGCCATTGTGAACAGAAGTAAAAATATCTTTCAGTTTCTTTTCTTTGAGTTGGAACAGTGTTGTTCCACTGCCCAGATCCACTCCCATACAAAAGTATGTCAGGTGCCAGGACTGCTGCAAAATAAAAATCCTTTATTACTTCCTACTTAAATTTCTTCACAACTTCAGCGTTGAAACCCAAAGTAAACTCATCTCTAATTAATCATTTTTAAGACACCATGCCATGAAGCCACAGGTGGGTGTTTCCACTCAGCGTTTGAACACTGTCATTATCCTCACCAAATATTCTAATATATACATAATAATGTTTATAAGAAAAGGTATAATATTTTTAACGGTGTTACAAGGATCCTGCGATCTTTATGATTGTGTTATAATATTGTATACCTTCTCTTTTAACAAGGTAAAATATTTGATGAGGATAATGACGGCGTTCAAAACGCCGAGGAGAAACACTAAGGTCCGTTTGTCAACCACAGCATTTAAATAAAGTTTTTCTTTTTATCATATCACAGGGTAACTACATGCAAGTAGGTGACATAGTGTCCATGATAGACGTGGACGGAGGGACGTACTACGCTCAGATCCGAGGGTTCCTCACCGACCAGTACTGTGAGAAGAGCGCCGTGGTCACCTGGCTGCTGCCCACGAAGGCCAGCCCACCACCGGAGGAGCGGTTTGATCCTGCCACTTATATTATTGGTAATTTTTTTACATTATTTTCTGTCAATAATAAACTACAGGTTGACATTGAAATGAGTCGAAAAATCTTTAGGGATGATTCAGACCATCCAACTTATCAACTTTTACTATGGGAGCAAACAGAAATCACATAAATATTCCGCTGTTCCATATTAAACTACAATACCTACGCCTACTCAACTCGAAATGTTGATTGAATTGAACAGCAGATTTTTTTGCAATAATTTTTTTTCGTACTTTAGGATTATAAATGATTATGAAAGAACAGTACCTATTAAGGAATATCTGACTTTTCTTTTAACACGTTCCGGGACAGTGAACGAGACACAATAGAACTTTTATTGTTATCACGTCTATAGCCGGTCACTGTCCCGGAACGTGTTAAGCTATAAAGTAGCTTATATTATCCTTCTTTCTATTGCTTTTTTTAATACAGGCGAAATAAATGAAAAATTAGCTTAATTTTACTATGAATATTAAAACTATTATGAATTAAACTTAATCTAAAATCTAAACAACAGTAAAATAATGCAAATAATGATGAACTATTTAATAGGTAATTTTAAATTTTTCTTTTTTTTTTGGAAAAAATACTGGGCCCAAAAAGAAATTCTAAAAGGGAACTATAGCCTTAACATAAAAAAGACCATAATGGATTCTTGCATTCTCCCAAGCTTAACTTACGCCAGCCAGACATGGGTCTTCACTGAAAAAGTAAAGAACAAAATTTCATCATGCCAACATGCAAAGGAACGAAGTATACTGAAACTGAGGAAAATACAGAAAACTAGAAACGCAGACATCCGTATAAAAACTAAATTGACAGATGCACTTCATTTTAGTTTAAAACAGAAGAAGAACTGGGCAGGGCACCTGTCAAGATACAAAGATAACAGATGGACTTACCAAACAACTAAATGGCAGGGTCCAAAAGGCAAAAGGAATGTGGGAAGACAGAAGAAAAGATGGGCGGATGACATAATGAACATAGCTGGAAAAAGTTGAATGCATTTTGCTAAAGACAGGGAAAGGTGGAAAGGAATGGAGGAGGCTTTCACCCATAGGGGGCCACATAACAATGAAACGGAAAAGAAATAATTATAATTGCATGTATATATTTTGAAAGTGTTAAGTGGAAAATAAAGCTGTAATAATAATAATAAATTTATTTTAAATTACTTAATAATTGAGAACAAAATCTACAATGTTCGAATCAGCAACGTAGGCTTCGTCAAATCAATCAAAAAAATATCTCGATTTCTTATCAATTGTTTATTACTAATTTTTACTAATCTACTTACTAACAATCTATGAATTAATCTATTTATTCTTAAATAAATGATTATTAACCTAATTAAAAATATGTTTTTCAGGACCCGAAGAAGAGCTTCCCCGAAAACTGGATGTAATGGAGTTTGTAATGCACGCCCCGTCTGACTACTACAAAGCTAGCAACAGCCCCTACCCCCTCGTCGACAACGAAATTAATAACTACAGCGGATACATTTGGACAACCCTAGAGCCTAAGGAAAGGACATAGACTTTTAGTATGTTTAGTTTAGGAATAAATTTGTTTAAGATTTTTGTATTGTTTTTTTTTAATTTTATGTTTAATCATCTTTGACTACTTATATGAGGACTAGTTACGCGTGTAATTCTACTAACAAACAATTCTGCCACTTTTTGCGGGGGGGAGGTAACATGAAATCCGCAACTTTGGATTTTATTCCCCATAACTTAAGATTCTAATTTTGAACGTTAAAAATCATGAAAAGAAGTCTCGCGTGAACCCCAAACGTTCTAAGCTCGAAATTATTGTTTCGCAAATTATAGGCTGTCTCGTTTAGTGATAAGGTATAAAATTGAATGTAAATGCACATGATTAGTTAATCTTATACCGTGGCAGAGAGGAAATGCTACCGCAGGGCTAGTCCTTATAATAAATAGTCAAAGATTGTGCATACAGGATGTTACAAATAAACATTTGAGGGGGTGGTTAAGACCATCAAACTGAACGACTTTCACTATGGGACCAATATTGAAATCACGAAAAAAAAATTGGACGTTGCATCATCATCATATCAGCCGATAGACGTCCACTGCTGGACATAGGCCTCTCCCAAAATGAAGAGATTTGCCATAATCGCCATGATGCGATGTGTTTGCGATGTTCCATACTAAACTACAGATCTACTCCAGCTAAATGTATAGGACAAATGTTTTTTTTTTTGCGATTTCGATGTTGGCCCCATAATGAAAGTTGTTCAGTTTGTTGGCCTAAACCACCCCCTTAAAAGTTTTCAATTTTTATTCTTACTTCTGTAACACCCTGTATATAGATAACAACTTTACCAAAGGAACAAAGGGAAATTCGAAAAAAAATACAACTATATACAAACTTTCGATTATCTGATTGCATTTACTATTCGATTCTATTTTTTTTATAATGGCTGCCATCTTGGTTGTGATGATTTTGCCAATGTCTAGTTTATTTAGCAAGAGTGCTTGACGTTTTACGGTAGTTTATGTATTTTGGTGACTAAAACGTAGTGATTCCATTCTCTTTGTTGGTGATTTCAAGGATTGTTTATCGAAAAGAACAGGCCCTGGAGGGGGCAACCAACAATCAACTACAACGCGACTCTTGCGTTTAGTATGGAAAATGCCTTTGTTAGCAAATTTTCTATAGATTTCCCTGGGTACATTCTCCCCTTAAAGTAAAGCAACTGGTTTACCCTAATCCTAATACCCTGCATATGTAGGTATACGTTCCACTGCAGAGCACAGGTCTACCCCACTACCATGGGTGTAATACGGTTTTTGTGAGTTACGCGGTTATTATTTAATCTAGAAATAAACATTTTAACGGGTTCTTACCACAAACTAATTAGAAGAACTACGTTCTTACCGCGTTTTGGTATATTTGAGTTCCCGATATTGGACATATTCTAATTGATCTGTGGATAACAAAGTACTCTGTGGTGGATATTGGCGTATGTGCGTAAGTCAGCGGATCCGAACTTGGTCATAATATTCTAAATGATCTGTGGATCCGAAAAAAAGACTGCGTTTTGTTTTTGTAAAACACATCTAGACTTAAAAAACCTCCTTTTTTGAAGTCGGTTAATAATTAGAAACTTGCTTCTGCTTGTTCATTTTTTTTTAATTATTATTATAAGTATTTAATTTTGTAAACAAATATATAATATTCATCTAGTTTTTTGTGTTCGGGATGCCTTTGTTTAGCCAACTCTCAAGCAAAGTTCCATCCAATCCTATCCAAACCTACCTATGCAAAATCAAAACGCAGCTGTCAACATAAAAGAATTTTAATTTTGAGGTTATCCCGGCTTTTATACAGAATCCGATATAAAATTTAGAAAAAACTATAATTTCAAAGTGCTATCTACATTAATATATCAAAAATGAGTCGCAAGGAAGCTCTGTCGTCCTTCATCCAGCAAATCCACGGGCGTCCTGTTGTTGTTAAGTTGAACAGCGGGGTCGATTACAGAGGTTGGTTTTAACAATGTTTACTCCAAAATTAAGAGTTACTGTGTATAAATAAATACTTTGTTTTACTATGGAATAAACTAGTATTGTAATTTAGTAGATGAGAAGTCTATAGATCTTAAAATTCAAGGTTGCATTCGTGATTGCACAGTGCGTACTTACTTGTTGTGTTGTGTTTGTTTTGTGCTAAAGTCAATATTTATTGTTGTTGTTTCGATTAGTACTCTAGCTTCACAAGATCGCCTTTGAAATCCAGAATAAGGCCGAAGGCGGTCTAAACATCTACAGGGTGAAATTGATATCATTAGCATCCTTTAAAACTAAGAGTCTACCCATCAAACTGAACAACTTTTACTATGGGAGCAATCCGATCGGAGCAACAAAAAAATCAGCAGTTCCATACCAATATGCAGTGCCTACTCGACTCAAATGTATGCAACAGTTAATTTTATTGTTGCTCCGATCGGTTTACTCCCATAGTATAAGTTGTTCAGTTTGATGGGTAGACTCTTAGTTTAAAAGGATGCTAATGATATCAATTTCACCCTGTAGATATGAGTAGGTATCTTCTAAAAATAACTAACTAATTATGTTCTGGTACAAAAAATATTTCTTTTCGATAAAAATAATTTATCCATAAAGTAAAACTAGGGGAACTTTTTATCAGACATCAAACAAAGCAAAACATTCAAAATATCTCATATTATAATTCAGGTCATTAGGCGTTTCATCATAAAGTTATTATACCTTACCTTACGGAATAGAGGAACTGACAGCTGAGAGAGAGAGATGTACCTAGGGGCACCACTGTATAAACGAAAGATATACGTAACGCGAGGCAATAGAACCGTTTTTGAGGATCTTATTGCAGGGTGAAATTTAGGTTTCTGTAAATAATTGCGAATTGAAAGTGAAATCGTAGATAATTTTGTGAAATATACTAACACTATTTCATTAATAATCCATGATTTCACATTTGACTCAGTATTGTAGACAGTGCTCGAATTTTTACCTGCAGATAATCTCCTGAAAACCTCCAAAGACGGTTTCATTTGACTACTCATGTCAGTTCCTCTATTACTGAGAGGTATAATAACTTTATGTGTTTCATACCATGTGCAGACTAGACCACGGTGTGAATTGCTCATGCATTTTTTCAATGGGGCCTTTCAGACCATGGCTATTAAAAGTTTAAATCTCAGGTGTATTTCGAATGTTTTTTGTACATTTGCAATAATTTGATAGTAGTCTGAAAGGTTCCATTGAAAAAATTCATGAGCAATTCACACCATCATTTTCAGGCCACGGGATTGTATCCACAAAATACAGAAGCCTGCAATATAACAAAACAATAAAATTTGTTAACTTTAATTTCTTTTTTGTCAATGGCATACATAATTCACAAATTAAAATCTAAATATATCTGTTATTTTCAAATATTATTGATTTTTAAAAATTTTTTTTTTTTTTTTTGGATAATGCAATTAGTAGTTTGGAAAAGTGCGGGTTCAAGTCCCGCCCGAGACAAATTTTTCAATCTTTAATTTGATCTGTTATTTTTCCCATAATTTCTATAAATACAACCATACTTCTTTCAAAAGTTCTCAAAAACAACTTATTTTTAAATTTACAGATATACACGATATAGAGATACAGATACTTATTTATAGCTTTATTCTAGAAACAAGAAAGAAAAATACAGAAAAGAAAAAGATAAATAAAAAAAAGATCCAATTTTTTACATCTTGATTCTCATAGACATCAAATTTCTAGATTTCTTAACAAAATAAATAAAACAAAAAATCATTTTCCAGGTGTCCTAGCATGCCTAGATGGGTACATGAACATAGCTCTAGAACAAACTGAGGAATATGTGAACGGACAACTCAAAAACAAGTATGGAGATGCTTTCATAAGAGGAAACAATGTTCTGTATATAAGTACACAGAAACGTAGGATATAGTGTAAGTTAAGTCTTAAGTTTAAAATAAAGGTATAAGTTCTTTCTACATAATTTATCTTTTTACTACTTTTTTATTGATGTTAATTGAAAATCATGTCCCTTAACCTCAATTCCTGGTGTTAAGATCACAATATAGGGTCATTTTTAATATGCTGACACTTCTTTAAGGGGATGATCAGACCGTTAAACTGAACAACTTTTTTATTGGCACCAAGATCGAGAACGCGAAAAAGGAAACAGCTGTTCATTACAAAACTGCAAACTTACTGGAGCCAAATGTATGGGACAGCAGATTTTTTTCGCGATTTCCATGACGTAGACATAGACATAATTTATTGATAATAATAACAGAAGGTGTTTGTATATTAAATTACAGATTTATTACATGTCATAGATTATTACAATTTGTTGGTCCCATAGAGAAAGTGGTTCAGTTTGATGGTTTATTCATCCCCTTAAAAACTGTCAGCATATTAAAAAGGACCCCGTATATAAGAATTGATAACTGAACAACAATAAGCATAAGCATATGCTCACGACTACATTCCCCGAAGGGGTAGTCAGAGATATTCTGAAACCTCAGAACATCCACATCCACTGAACAATAAAAAATTGTTATATTAGGTTTTTTAAATTCACAAAATTCTACAAATTTCCCAACATACATTGTTTTAAAGCTATAAACAAATCTAGGATATCAAAGTTGTCTATTTTATTTTGTTTACTGCTTTAATACAAATTATTTAGTAATGTTTCTGACCACCCCGGAAGGGATTACGGTCATGAGTTTTTATGTATGTTTACAGTTATAGACAAATTGTTAGGGTATAAAAAATATTAGGCCAATTACAGTAGTTAAGTCTTACCGATGTACCTGCGCAGTTGACAAATTTTAATACCGCGAGAAATTATATTGACCAATCAGGATGTGCCACCTTCAATCCGTTTACGCTATTGGCTAATTTGTTTTCGCGCCCTTTTCGCTGCACTTTGCACCCTTTGATTACTAAACGGGTTTTCTCGGGGACTCGGTCCTGTAGGCCTCGCATGCCACCCCCGAGAAAACGACAAAAATCGAGATGTACCTCCATCCTTATTATTTTACGTATGCTAGAAAGAGTGCGCATGACGTTTTTCTCGTTTAAGCGCTTTGGCATGCTAGCTGTCGTGGGAGGCATGCTAGCCGTGCAGCTCTGCGCAAACGAAGATTGACGAGCGGAATTATTTTCGTGGTCATACTGTACAAACTTAAATTTAATAATTTTCAATTTACAAGACTACAATTTAATTAAGTCTTTTAAGTTTAAACACTTATAAGAGATAGCGCGCACGAGCAACTTTCGTCTCCGCAACTAATTTGTCTCTCACAGGGTTTGTATGAAATGTCTCTATTATAATAAGATACCAGAGGATATTCTAAACTTGCCAGACAAAAAGTTTAAGTCCCATATTAAACAAGTCCTCTGTAAAAAAGGCTACTATAAACTCGATGACTATTTGAATGACCAAAATGTCTGGTCTTGACAATGTTACTCTATGTAATGCAATATTGTATTTTAATTGTACTTTGTATATTTTGTTTTGTTTAAAAGATGTGTGTTGTAGAGTTTCTGGCCGCATCTTCTCTCAACGAAACACCTTCCGACGCGGTGGTAGACTCAAAAAATGACGTCAAAAAGCTATATATGTGATATTATTTTGAATAAAATTTTTGATTTTTTTTTCCCGTCTGTTGCGTCGTCGTTACATGCGCGCACTTTCATACAAACCCCTAGAATTGATGTGAGAGACAAATTAGCTGCGGAGACAAAAGTTGCTCATGCGCGCTATCTCTTATATATATTAATCAACTGCATTTTCATTGGCTCCTTTGTAAGTGTAGTAAAACTTGACATCTCCATAGTTTTCATCCTGAAATCACTATTATGATTAATTTCATTAAAGTATCTACAATACTATATTTAAGTAATAAAAAGCAGTGATGTCTTGGCGGCAAAACGCATGTGCCTCCTAGGAGAGGGATACCCAAAACCGGAAGATCTTAGGTTTCTTCCCCTCAATGGTATTGCCTCCTTCATTGACCATGTATTTGAAGGGTGAAGAAAGCAAAAAGTACTGGGGCTAACAAAAGATCCCAGTGGGTCGAAAGCGTCGCTGGCTTGCCCCCACAACAAAATAAGATAAGATAAAAAGCAGTGCCTACCTATATAAGTAAATGATTCTATTAAGTATACTTAGGTTGTGCCTAAAAATACCGGTCAATACCTAAATTAAATTAAATTGCTATTCTTTTTATTTAGTAGAATACATTAGAAAAAAATAATATAATAAAATGTAGAGAAGGCAGGCTTTCTGCTGAGATCCTCACTTGTTAGGCGACCACTACACGATCAATTCAGTTCACGATCCACTCACATCACCGGTGTTGATCCAGATTGATCTTGAAATATGATGTTGACGGATCGAGACATCGGATCACGAATATGTAAATATTTTCAAATCGTTCGCGATCCGCAAGTTGTACTCTAGATGGATCGCATAATGGCTGACTTAAATTGACTAAACTCTTCGTAGTCTTACCTTTTCAGTCTTTGGTCCTTTACCATTACCAAGATCAGCTATCAAATTTGCTCCTCTGTATCCATAATTGGCCTCATACAATTCTCTATCATTCTTCCCCGAATCTGGTTCAAACTTAGCATCGACTTGATAATTTAATATTCTCGGATTAAATAATGGCGCCCAAAAACTCGAATACACATACACACAATCACAATAAAACAAGAATGTCAATATTAAAAAAAATGATTTCAAAAACATTTTTTACGGGTTTGTACTGCAAGAGCTTGCATGAAAATGGTTGAAGTCAGGAAATATACATAATTTAATCATTATTTGTTTCTACAAGTCTATAGAGGTTTGTTTGTTGAGTTAACACGCTTCAAGGATGTTCGGACAGTTGTGATTTTCTGTTAAGGAGCATCTATTTTTGTTCTTTTGTTTATGAATGGAACATAAAATGGTTTTATGGTAATTTTGTTACATGGTCACATTTTAGTAGTTAATTTTCAAGGTTATACTGTTATGTTTCCTCCCCCATTGTGCTCTGTTTATTTTTAACTATAATTTCTTAGTAGACATACTCAGATATACGGGGTAAAAAAACACCCTAATCCTGTTTCATCCAAATTGTAGTAGGTATAATGGTCGGCAAACATCTTGAGCAAGACCTTGACTGCGCAAAACAAAATTTTTAGGTGAAAGCGCTACTGCGCATACCCCTCACCCCGCAAATTATTCAAGTTGTTTGCCGGGTATCGTACCTCGACTCAAATGTATGGGATAATGGGACAACAGATTTTGTATCCGACGCGGCTTTGTCTCTATAGTAAAAGTTGTTCATTTTGATGGTCTAAAGTTAAGACTATATTACTAGGGTGTTTGTTACACTATGTATGTGTATTAATAAAAGTTAGCCTTTCGCAAGGTAATTAATTAATTATTTTTCGGTTGTTGTTGTAAGGAACGAAATATGTTTTAAGGAACTTCTCCTTAAATTAAGCGGCCATTGTCATTGAGGTTGAGATTAATGTGTACATAAATAAAAGTAAAAATACCTACTTAATCTACACCTTTATTCCATAAATCAGTACAAAATAATAACATAGATACAGCAATAAAAACTAAAACTCACTAGAAAAGAAATCACAAAGAACCACTAATAAATAGTTGACTTATTAGCACAGAGTATGCTGATATTGCTGATTATCAGTCCCCTGTATCCCATTGCTGGGTTGCTGGATTGCTATTTTAGTTATACCAACATCTTAATATTTAAAATTATACTAAAATTGTAGGTACTTTAATTTGATTTTATATTAAAATTATACTAAATGCATTTTACAGAGCATTAATTATACCAATTTACTGAAAATACCGAAATCGGTCAAACTGCTACACCTAGACGTGTAACCACAAGTACAATGAGATAACTGGAAAGCCTAAGTGAACCATGGGTACAAAGAGATAACTGGAATACCTAGGTGAACCATTGGTACAAAGAGATAACTGGAACACCTAGGTGAACCATGGGTACAAAGAGATAACTGGAACACCTAGGTGAACCAGTGGTACAAAGAGATAACTGGAACACCTAGGTGAACCAGTGGTACAAAGAGATAACTGGAATACCTAGGTGAACCATTGGTACAAAGAGATAACTGGAATTACTAGGAGAACCATTGGTACAAAGAGATAACTGGAACACCTAGGTTAACCAGTGGTACAAAAAGATAACTGGAATACCTAGGTGAACCATGGGTACAAAGAAATAACCGTGGAACACCTGGGTAAAACATGGGTATAATTAGATAACCGTGGAACACCTAGGTAGAACACTGGTTTGAAACTACCTTTTTATGCGTTATACCTATTTCAACTGTACACATATTATTATAACACCTTATTGTACACACGGACATAATAATACACAAAGTTGAGAAAACATGTACAAAGGGCGTGCTAATTCAAAAGCGAGTCTATAATTTTACAAAAACTGTGCTACTCAGTCAAGCTATTAAAATAATGGTCTAAGAATTATTAAAATATATAATGGTAATCTAATAGTCTAATGAATTCCTTCTAAAGGTGAATAAGATTTATACTGGTACAATTCTGGGCCTCCGTAGCCGTACAACAGTTTACCTTTGCCATTCTCATCGTAGTAGGGGTAACGGTATTTGGGCCTGAAATAAATTAAATAAAATTAGGTCTTAGAAATAAGGTTTTCTTTGCAGACTGGCAGGCCCATCTTTTCCACTGGGCACTCTGGGCAAGTGCCCAGGGCCCCGCGACCGATGGGGTCCTGCACGATCAATAACCGATATCCGATTTTACCGATAAATACCTTTTTTTTTTTTTTTCGAAAATATAAGTTTTTTGGAATTCTTATGAACAAGGAACCTAACAAACAGTGGCAACAATTTGGCTACCTTGTAACGGCAGTGGCAACAACTTGTAGGTCTAAATCTAGAATTTTGCTTGTCTGTCATATTCATATCATAATCATACGGGGCCCCATTATCCTAAAGTGCCAGGGCCTCCAGTAGGTTAAAGATCGCCCTGCAGACTGGGTTTTGTAATAATTATTTTTAAGTGGTAAAACAGGCCCTTAATATTATTAAGTACAACTATATCATTTTACGCTGAAGGAGAAATTCTGATGCGTATGTAAAGTCTAACATTGTGGACACGTGGTGGACTAACGTACAATAGTAGGTACACTCTCCCTGAGGGTAGGCCTATGCCCTCTGCCCTGCAGACCTCGATTTTGGTTACATTTTATCTCGGTTGTGTATGTATAATAAGTACATACCTCTCAAAGTATTGGAAGTTGGGTGCTCTAGGCTGTGGCACCGTGGACTCTGCTGTGATCAACATACACAGGACCACCGCGAGCTGAAAATAATATAGAAAATAAAATTTTTCATAGTTTCATCTTATTAAATAGTAAGATTAAACACACTGACATCTATCGTCGAGTAGCGGAACTTCTTTAAAATACCTGTTACTTGAGTAGTATTACGTTTATTTTATTCCTCAATAGGTGGCATTAGCTTTGAAAGAAATCGAATTTTTCAATTAAAAATATTTTAATTTAATTACTACATAATTATTTGGATTTCCAGTTATAATAGTTTTATTCGATAATAAAAATCTGTTATTTAATTACACTGCATTTATGAAAATATTTATATAGAAAGTTTGCACAAGGCCACTTTACGATTACGAAGTTAACGCTTTAAACGTAATTTTTGTAGGTCAAATCCTTTGACCTAACAGAACACATAAGCCACTAAATTTCATAACAATAATTACACAACAATTAAAACTTAAAACCAATCACTAACCATCAACATGAAATATTTCAGATACTTTTCCATTTCCGTTTTCCAATGAAACTTTTCGCGCCACTAAAACTGCCACTTAGTTTTTTTTCTAAAAAAAAAAGTTTCTTGCACACGCTTTACGCTTATTCAACCTGCCTACGTGCGATCCTCAGTGGGATTGTTACAAAACTAAAGTCGAATGGTGGTGGGAAAGCCCGAGTAGAATTTTAATGTAGTCACCTACTTAACAAACCAGTCTTATCCAAACTTTTCTATAGATTTAAGAACAATAGAATTACGTTAATTCTTCAAAGGTTGTCGTATTAGTTAATTAGAAAATATTATTGTTGCATGATGGTGGAATATTGAATACCTTTACCTTGCGTGTGCAGGTGAACATACTTAGTATTAACAGTTTTGATACTTGTTAAGCAGGTCACGTACTCTAGTATGTTTTGAAGTTGTTGTTTGCTTCCTCCATTGAACTAGCGAACTTTATTGTTTTATTATTTATATGCGAAGGAATTATTGTATTTTACAATACAAAGTTGTTCAGTTTGATAGCCTGTTACGGCGTCAGAAGGACCCTAATTCCGAGGTGTATTAGTAAGTTATTTACCCTACCACTTATGTACTATTCCTATTTAGTTATATATCTGTATTTTTTTTATTATGTTTTCACATACAACCATACAACTTTTCCCCCTGATTTTCTTCCCAAATTAGGTTAACTCATATTATTTTCCTAGGTACAAGAAATCATAAAACATCACTGGTAGGAAAACACCAAATTTTACCACAACTATAATAATTCAAGACAATTTCAGTCTTTATAGGAGTAAAAACCTATACTTTAATACAAAAATAATCAAGTACCAAGACATCACAGCCGCCCTACACTCATCAGCTCAGACAGAAGTGAAAGTAACGTAATGTACCGTAATCAGCGGTTCCGTCAATATATGATCATGCTTCTCTTTCTAACTCATTGTAGTTCCGCTGTAGTAGAGTAGGACAAGAAGTGCCATTAGTTACGGAAGGAGTCTATCTTGACTCTTGACGTAATAATATTCCAAAAGTACCAGGAGTGCATGAAAGTTAAAGAACTTTTGGCTTTAATACCTACTCTCAAACAACATGACTGTATATAGGTATTCTATGGTCTTGCTTCTCTTTCTAACTCTTAGTTTCACTTACGCGGGCACTACATTCTCGCAGAGAACAGCCGAGAACGAGAGTGTGGATGCCCTTCAATGTAGTAATTTTCCTTGAAAGTTCTCGCGAGAGTTGAGTGCCTGCTTAAGAATAAAGAGGTCCTTGATCTTAGGTTTCACTGTAGAAGAAGCATTGGACAAATATGTCACTTTTTTTTACGGAAGGAATCTAGCATGAACATAAGCATAAGAAAACGTTCACGACTATATTCCCCGGGGGTTGGATATATTCTGAAACCTCAGAACATCCACGTTTCACTAGCTAGTGGAAGGCCTCTTATAAAAAAAAATAATATCCCAAAAGTACCAGGAAAACATAAAAGCGTTAGTACTAAACAAAATATATTTATTTGTTTGTTTATTTGTTCTGTGGGTGTGTGTGATTCACTTTTCTAGCTCATTGAAAAAGATAAAGAAAAACTTGTATGTAGTTTTAGTTATCATTTTTTATTTATCACATTTGCATAACTAACAAAAATGTAAAATCTATCTACAAGTAGTAGCATCTACATAATTTTATTGCTTTTATTTCAGCATGTACGGTCATCAATAAAATAAATAATAAATAAATCGACACTCCCTAGGAATAACCTTCCAACTTATAAAAATTACGAATAATCAATTTTATTGATTTGCATTAATTGTGGCACATACAGGAGTGCAATTTTTGAATCTCATACGATAAACTCAGCAGACGAAAATGTATGGAGATACGCATCTATCTACTGCTGATTTGACTTTCAAAAATCGCACTCGTGCAGTATGATTTTTGAATGTCAAATCTGCAGTAGAAAGATGCGTACTCCATAGTAATATTGACATTTTCAACTGCCGAGTTCAACGTATGAGATTCTAAAATCGCACTCCAGGTCATTTTTACATTTTTTTATTTTATTTCCTTGGAAAAACCTCCGGGGATTTCCTTGTGTAGGTAATTAGTAATTACACGAAAATTGTTTTAACATTTTCTTCGCATCCTTAAACCTAAAATATTTATGTGGATGTTTTACAAAAGTTTCACATAATAAAAGGTGTTTCAAATCTTGATGTGCTTGCAAAATAGCAAGTGAGTTACAGTGTTATTCTTAGGTAGTGTCAAAATAGCCTTTGTTGCCGACTGTACATAAGGTACACATGGAGCAAGAAATATGCGGTGTCCTTCTTAATATGCTGACGGCTTTTTTAAAGGGGTGATCAGACCTGAACTGAACAACTTTCTCAATGGGACCAAAAAGTGAAAATCTGCGTTTAATAACCTTTGTCGACCAGCTGATTTCTTAAGTGTTTGCCACGTAGAGAAAGTTGTTCAATTTGATGGTGTGATTATTCTCTTAGAAAAACCGTTTGAACTCTGTCTATTCGGTAAAATTAGATTTTGCTATTTCAAAGCAATAATTTTGTTTTCATAAAGTTGAGTGATTTTTTTTAAATACAATAGCATAGATACAAAATTTATTATAACAACTACAATGACTAGAAAACGAATCAACTATTTTATCTAAAATTATTCTAATACAGTAGGTAACTTACGTATTATAATTCTATAAAACATTTTACAAATATTAACGATAATTATAATTATAAAATGCAGTAACTAACACTAGAACATTTATTTAACATTTATTATTGTTTCTAAACAATCAATTTTACTATAGTGCGTCCAAGACAGCTTGGTGATTTTGACAGGTAGTTTTAGACTATTTATTATAAGGACTAGCCTTGCGGTAGCATTTCCCCTCTGCCACGGTATAAGATCAATTTAATCATGTGCATTTACATTCAATTTTATACCTTATCACTAACGAGACAGCCTATAATTGCGAAACAATAATTTCGAACTTAGAACGTTTGGGGTTCACGCGAGACTACTTTCCATGATTTTTAACGTTCAAAATTAGAATCTAAAGTTATGGGAATTAAATCCAAAGTTGCGGATTTCTTGTTACCTCCTCCCCGCAAAAAGTGGCAGAAATGTTTGTTAGTAGAATTATACGCGTAACTAGTCCCTATATAAGTAGCCAAATGGTTTAAGAGATTTCATTTTACTTTTTTAAGCTGTTTGAGCCGTCAAAGCTTTATAATAATACACTAAAAATATGCAAGATTAATTAACACAAAATTAAAGGTTTTTAGTTTTTACGGCTCAAACATGTTCAGAAAGTAAAATAATCGCTCTGAAGCGATCCGTCAAAATCACCAAGCTATTTTGGACGCACTATAGAACATTTATTATTGTTTCTAAACCAACAATTTGAATAACATTAATATTTTTTGTCAAATTGCTTGAAATCGACCTTATGGCGCTTGTCGCTTACGTTATAGCCTGTAGGATCCCACTGTAGGGCAAAGGCCTCCGCAAGAGTGGGCCATAGTCCACCACGCGGACCCAGTGTAGATTGGTGGAGGCAAGTTAATTAGCTTGAAAATTCTGTGACAGTAAGTCAACTTGCTGTCACAGAATTTTCAAGCTACTTAATAGGCCTCTCACCTGGCTTGACAAATAGTTACCTACAACGCCATCTGAGATCCGAGTTCAACTGCTTAACGTGCCTTCCGAAGCAAGGAGACCCTCAAAATGAAATACCAAACGGTTATCCATCTAAATACTGTCGCTTACGGTATTGTAATTTTATTATTATAATGATAATCTCCTACAAATGACCCAAAAAACGTAAGCGACATGCTCAATAAGGTACCATTCCATGCGGATTGACACAATTTCTTTTGTAACTAACTTTAGTTTAAAACGAAGATATGGAAATTAAATTATTGCAAATATTCGATTTTAATCTAAAAGCCATGCTGTTAAATTTTTTTTTTAATCTTTCCCGCGCTGTATAAGTGTAGACACATATACGATATGAACGAGATAACATGAGATCGGCAATTTTTTTGTTTTTGGTTTCTTTTTATACTAATTCAAGTATTTATTTTAATTTATTGCCTACATCTTTATCAATATCACATTATATTTTAAACTAACAATTAAAGTGGAGTTGATTTCGTTCTGATTCTTTAACAACAAGCCAAGTGCACGTATCCAGATCGGGGTTCGTTAGTATTTCTCCCACCCCATAATATTTCACATTGTTGTTTCTATGAATGTCTACCTTGAACCAAAACATCGGTTACGTGCTTGCAACAAGTTTCTACAGACCCTAGAGATGTTATGTTTACTTTACTTTTTAATTATAATCAAATTCTAAATAACTAATGCAAAGGACGTCAAATTTGGTAAATTTTGAAGTTACATTTAAAATAAGGACTCCTAGTCTGACCACAAGGGCACAGCAAGTAAACCTACTTATTTTAATTTATTCAAGGGCTGTTCGTTACATTTTCTCGCAGGAATGTTTTTAAATTGTTCATTTAACTACTTATGGGAGATTTTCTGACAGATAATTAAAAAGAAAAAATATGTAGTTCCAAATTGGTCGATAGATGGTGTTGATGTGAGATGGCTGCGAAACCTTTTTATAATTACTTAAAATAAAAAAAAATAAGCAGGAAAACATGAAAAGGATGCTTCTAGTTCTGCCTCGGAGACATGCATTTTTGTTTACTTTTTTAGCCTAAATTATCATCTTTGTCGCGTCATCGCCATCTATCGAGGCATGATGAACTACGTTTTTTACTTTTTAACTTAGCTGTCTTATCCCCAATTTTTATTAAATGGCAAAGTTATATTCCCAAACTCCCAAGTCTAACACATCTAAACCACTAGGTTGTTTAATTTTTCTAGATTTATATTAGACATCTCGTTTGAAAATTTGAAATCATTTTGATTGAATTCGAAACTAACTTTTGCTTTTGATTGGCTGCCAGAAAATCACCCATTATTTTTTTTAAAAGGCAATGGTATAATCACAAACTGCCAATTCTTTAACACATCTATTGACTGACCGAAAATCACCCATTATTTTTTTAAAAGGCAAAGGAATCATTACAAACTGCCAAGTATTTAACACATCTATTGGCTGTCAGAAAATCACCTATTTTTTAAAAGGCAAAGGAATCATCACAAACTGCCAAGTCTAACATCTCTAATCAGCAATTTCTTGCTGGCCATCCAACCGTCACTTGCTTTGAACAACGCCCATTAATTGGGTCTTATATTGTACATAATCTACTACTTTTTGAGCTAAGCTTCGTTTTCTCATAAGCATGGCGGCTGCCTGCTCGAATTTATGTTGGTTTCTTCGTACGTACGCGTTCGCGTCTACAACTAGATTATTTAGTTTCTCTGGGTTTATTTCGTCCATGGCGCATTCTTGCATTAGGGGAGGGTTGAAACGGTAGTAGCTTCCTGGTGGTAGTAGGTCGTTTAGTACTAGATGGATACCTGTGGAAAAAAGAATGGTTTTAGAAGCAGAAATGAAGCAAATCAAGCATCCAGGTTAGTTGGGATTTAGTCAATTCTATATTATTACTAGAGTTGACCCGCGACTTCGTCTGCACAAATTATATACTAGATTTTAAGTCAAATCTTAAGCTCAAAAAACAAAGTTTCATTAAAATCGGTTCAGTAGTTTTTGCGTTGCTGTTACTAACAAACAAACAAACATTTACAGTTTTATAATAGTATAGAATAGCGCAAAATCAAAATCTTGCTGTTTCATAAAAAACATAGTACTCTGTGGTAGTACCTACCGACTCGATACAAATGTATGAAACAGCAATTTTCTTCAATTTTATTTCTATGTTGGCTACATAATGAAGAAGAATCAGCAAGAATCTACTGCGATTCCTGGCCGCAGTGGAGATTGGTAAGGAACTTTAAAAAGGTCGTTCAGAAAGGACCAGTGATGGTCTACGTGGCACAGGCTGACGGTCAGTTGCAGAAAGGCTCATTAAAGTTAATCCTCCATTTAATCTCTTGCTGTCACTTTTTGTCTTGACATACTAAAAGCTAGCAAGAGATTTAATGGAGTATTAACTCTAATGCGCGTTTCTGCAACTGAGGCTTATCAAGCCTGGCAAGGCCCGAAACCCCTCAAATAAAAATAATAACATAGTGAAAGTTGTTCAGTTTGATGGTCTGACACTCAGTTGCAGAAACGCTCATTAAAATTAATCCTCCATTAAATCTCTTGCTAGCTTTTACTACGTCAACAAGACAAAAAGTTACAGCAAGAGATTTAATGGAGGATTAACTTTAATGAGCGTTTCTGCAACCGACTGTTAATCACCCCTTTAAATATTACTACTAGGGTATTTGTAGCATCAGTTTTTAATCCATCCATTTTCATGACAAAAATGCCATCCCAAAAAGTTTCATCAAATTCTGTCCCGTTGTTTTCGCGTGATGCTCGAACAAACAAACATAAAAGACAAATTAAAAATTTAAAAAAAATTGGTGGATTTCATGTCATAGACAACTTTTTTTTGTTATGTTATGGTTTCTGAATGTTTTTTTTTGTAATTGACACCTTAAAGAAACACCATATAATAACTTTTTTTGGCTATGCACAGTCATACTTATGTCACTGTGTAGATAATTTGTACCAACCTTCAGTATCGGTGGCTGAATCCAAGATCTTATTGAATTTGTCCTTCCAACTGGTCCCGGATACGTCTTTAGTCAACCCTTTGCTAAGTTGCTGATAGTCGAGGTGTTTGTTCAACGCCCTGCCGGTCCCCACTGAGATCACCGTACCGTTTCTGAGTGCGTTCGCACCGAATAACAGCTTCGCTTCGTGTAGGCCGACTCCGGTTGGATTGTTTACCATTATACCGCCATCCTATTGAAAATAAAAAAAAATTGTTTTAAAATGGCGGTCGTGAGACAATTTAAATGGCAGAATAAAATACGTTTTTTTTTTTTTTTTTTTTTTATTCGGAATGCTAGCAGCCTCTTTAACAATATTATAAGGTCTAACAAAATTAGCTGAAACTATTTTAAGGGTATGCTCAGACCATCAAACTGAACAACTTTCTCTATGGGACCAATATCGAAATCGCAAAAAAAATTTGATCTCCCATACAAAACTGCAAACACAACTTGACTCAAATGTATGGGGCAGCAGATTTTTTTTTCGAGATTTCGATATTGGTCCCATAAAGAAAGTTGTTCAGTTTGATGGTCTGAGCATACCCTTAAAATAGTTTCAGCTAATTTTGTAAGACCTTACATATATATTTTTTAAATTAAATTATGAATGCAAAAAGTTTTAATAAAAATTTCTGTAAGAGACGATGGTAGGGCGATGGACTCACTAGCTTGACAGAGTTTCGGTAGGTACTACTAGTGAAATGTGGATGTTCCGAGATTCCATATATCTACGCCTTCGGGGTACATAGTCGTGAGCATTTATACAATAAAATAAAATTAATTTCTAGATAATACATATTTACAAACCTGATGCAAAAGCCCGTCAAGTCTAAACTCGTTGAAGTATGTAGGAGCGGCCGCGGACGCCCTCACAGCGTGCCACACTAGAGCGCGCGAGGTGCCCGGGAACACTGACCGGACCCTGAACCCGCACTCGTACGACCGGAACAGGTACGGGGTCAGCCGCGACCCTGAGTTCACTACGCACGATACTAGCGCCATCTGCAATTATGCATTCAAATCAATAAATCAAATATACTATTATTTTACACCAAAACATTAAGGCTGCACCGAACCTATTGTGCTGCCCCCAATCGTATTCTTTTTATTTTTTAACAATTAAACAATATTTCCAAAAAACAAGAATGTCACATTGTAGTCATTAATCATTTTCAATTTATCGTGTCACTGAGGATTTGTTTTTATAATGTTTGTAGTTATTATCTTCAAAAACGCCAAAAGTGGCCACTGCTGGCGGTTTTAACGATAATAGCTACAAGCATAAAACATAATAAAGTAATGTTTAGATAAATTAAACGCCTATCAGGACTACAATGTGACATTCTTGTTTTTTGGAAATGTTGTTTAATTGTTAAAAAATAAAAAAAATACGATTGAGGGCAGCACAATGGGCTCGGTAGGCTGTTAACAGTAAAATACAGAGAAAAAATACAAGAGGCACAAAATATGGCAGTAAAAAGCAATTTCTTCCATACAACCATAGGGTAGAGGAAACCTTTCTTCATTCACAGTTTCCAGAAAAATGATTAGTAAAAAAAAAATTTGAAGTATACTGGGTGTAACAAAAAACCCTAGTTATACTTATGGCTTCAGCCCATCAGACTGAACAACTTTTACTATGTAGCCAACTTTGAAATCGCGAAAAATAAATCCGCTGTTCGATACAAAACTGCAGTACCGACAGACTCGACTAAAATGTAGGGGACAGCTGTTTTTTTCGCGTTTTCGAAGTTGGGTTCATAGTGAAAGTTGTTCAGTTTGATGGTGCTTCAACACCCCTCATGACTATCTCCGACATGTGTATCTAGTTTAATATAGGATCTTTCTTAATATGCTGATACTTTCTTTATAGGAAGATTAGACCGTCAATCTGAACAACTTTCTCTATGGCAACAACATCGAAATAGCGAAAAAAATCTGCTGTTCCATACAAAACTGCAGACCTACTCGAGCCAAATCTATATATGGGACAGTTGGTTTTTTTATTACGATTTCGATGTTGGTCCCATAGACAAAGTTGTTTTGTTTGATGGTCTGATAATCTTCTTAAAAAAAACTGTCAGCATATTAAGTTGGACCCTTTATTCTTGATCTAAGGGAAAATGGCTAGTTGCGTGATTATCAAAGGATAATATGTACTTACTTTAGGAGTATTGTGTCTATTGCACTGTGTGAGGGTGCAGTCATTCAGGTTCTCCTGTAGGAGCTTCTCCCAGGCATCTGTGTCGTAGTATGAATGCGTCCATACTAGGCGGGATGTACCTTGGAAAAAAAATTAATGTATTGTTAATTCGGTATGTAAAGTTTTTTTTTTGGGGAGGGCTGTAACGAAAATCATTTCGAGATAATTGTCTAAATAACAATATTTTCTATGTCAGAGATTTTAAAATGTAAGGATTACAGATATTTTTAAATAACGTCGTTTTTCGTTCCGACGAGGACTTCACTCGCAGCACATGTAAACTCCTTATTATGTAGCACTGAGCCTAAGCTAAGGATTTCGAACGGAATAAAAAAAAACATTTGTGTTCACCACACACAAACATCTGCCCCTTGAGGGATTCGAACCCGCGACTCTTGGCTAAGCAGGCAGATTATTCAGACGGAGATAATCATCGTTTAAAAGTATTTTTCTCATATTTACCTCCGATCAGGGAAGTGTTTCCAAACATTTTCTTTGACAGCGTGTAATACATCTGGTTAGCCGTTTCCAAGTCACCAACGCCGCTTCCTGCAACAATTGTTTATATTTTAACAACAATATTTTATGTGCGTGCGTACGAGCATTTCAATTCAATTTATCAAATTTGACATAGATATAGCTTGATCTCCGAGGAAGGACATAAGCGTAAAAATTCCACGCAGATGAGGTCTGAAACTATTTTAAGGAGATGATCAGACCATCAAACTGAACAACGTTATCTATGGGACCAATATCGAAATCGCGAAAAAAGATCGCTGTACATTTCGGTCGAGTTATGTTTGCAGTTTAGTATGGAACAGCAGATTTTTTATTTGCTCCGATTGGTTTGCTCCAATAGTAAAAGCTGTTTAGTTTTATGGGTAGACTCTTAGTTTAAAAGGATGCTAATGATATCAATTTCATCCTGTTTAAGCATTATGTATCTCACCTATAACAGCAGCAATGATAGCTCCAGTGCTGACCCCGATGATGTAATCGAACATATCCTGAACCCTTTGTCCCGTCATCCTCTCCAAATGCTTCAGTATCTCTATAGCAATGATACCTCTGATACCGCCTCCGTCTATCGCTAGGATATTTGGTCCGGGACCTTTTGTTGGGCCTGTGTAACCCATCAGGGTTAATGCCTGGAAATTAGGGAAAAACAATTGTTTTATTACAACAAGTAGGTACACATACATGTAAGATTATCTGTAAAAAAAAAAAATTTGAATAACCATAATTCATTTTGTTAGTAACACACTTATGTAAACTATGTTAGTAGGTACTTAAAATTCAAATTACAATGGTTCAATGTCACATTTACACAATACAATACAATTAAATTAAACACAATTAAATTCCATTTATTTCATTTCTTTTCATCTGTAGGTAGATCGATTCGTCTTGCATCTTTTTAGTGTTCGGTACCTAAAGTGTGAAAACTGGCCCCTATTTAAAAGCCTACGTTTTCCGTCCATCTGTCCTACCTTTTTCGGGCTAACTTTTGAACCGTAATAGCTAGACGGTTGAAATTTTCACAGAATGTTCGTTATTACAGCGGATTTGCTAACAAATAATAAAATTGACAAAAAGTTCAAAATTAAGTGGGGTCCTCATACAAGAAACTAGTTTTTATCAACGTTTTTTATTCTCGCTCTATCGTAAAAATGGTAATACATACAAGCGTCAAACTTTGTGTGATTATAGAGCAAACTCTATAGTATAACAACAAATAATAAAAACCGGCCAAGTGCGAGTCGGTCTCGCGTTAAAGGTCTCGGAGAAAATATAACTTTTTTGTGTGGTGGGGTGGTACGGAACTCTCGGTGCGCGAGTAACCCGACTCACACTTGACCGGTTTTACTCGTTTATACCAGGCAAATAAATGATATGATCTTATGAGCCTGATAAGACATACCTCGTTGACAATTCCGCATACATTCTTATTGATGGGATCAATGCTGTCTAATTTGTTCTGAACCCTCAGGAGTGCTCGCACCGCGCCTTCCTGTCAACAAAATATAAAACATGATAAAAAACATTACATTACATTATAAACATTATACGGCCCGCGACTTCATCCAAGAGGATTTCTGAAAACATCAACACCCCGACGAAAATTTTTTACATGCTCTGTCATCATCATCATATCAGCCATTAAACTTTCACTGCTGGACAAAAGCCTCCCCCAAAATTTGCCATAATCGCCACGCTTGGCAGGCGGGTTGGCGATCGCAGTTGGATCGAATCAATGTTTGTACTCAGAGGATGCTGCCGCCCATCCTTCAGTAGATCCCTTAGTCGTCTTTTACGACACCCACGGGAGGAAATGGGATGGTGCTATTCATAGCCGACACCATACGGCAAACATGCTCTGTACAATTACGTATTTAAAATATCATGTTTCTGTCTTCAATGGTTTAGGCGGTGTACCGTCAGTCAGTCAGTAACGGAACTGTTTCATTATATCTAAGAGACCAACACAAGCGATTTTTGAGCGTAGGTGATTACGAACCTTACGTTAGGTGGTTGCGAAGTCGTTACGGTGAAGGTTCGATACCTTCACCATAACGACTTCGCAACTGCACCGCCGCGACAACGCGCACTGATTGTACTATTCGCCGTGATTTTTAAGCACAGGCGTTGACTTTGCTTTATCGCCGCGATTCCACCGCGACACTAATTGATCTCAGGAATATCGCGGCGTGTCGCAGCGATATCATTCCGTTAACGTCTACCCTCAAAATACCTGTTGTAATACAGCCCAAACATTAAAAACTAAATGTATCATACCTTGATAGCATAATCCCGAGCTTCAGGATACTGTTTCAAATGGTCTATGAAATGCTCTGTCCTTTTTGTCAGACATCCCGTCGTCTCCGCTGTCACTATCGCTGATATTACATACGCCGTCCGAGAATGGATTGATGTCTGAAAAAAAGTATAATAAATAATTGCATTTATTATTACCTTATTTGTACCTGTATCTAATTGTAATTCTTTATCTTTATTCAAATGTATATTCTGTTTTGGTGTGCAATGAAGTATAATTGAATTGAATTGCATTATTCATAATCCCAGCCTACTGCAGGGCATAGGCCTACCCTCATGGATGGTGTATAGACGTTAGTCCACCACGCGTACCCAACGCGGATTGGTAGACTTCACATACGCATCGGAATTTCTTCTTCGGCGTATTCAGGTTTCCTCACGATGTTTTCCTTCACCATTGAATAATTAATATCAATTCTAAAATTAAACATTTTTAATTAAACAATGTTTAATTTACAAACATGATAAGAACCTGCTAATAGTGTTTAATTGTATATTAAATAATAACCGCATAACTCTATCTATGTGTAATTATTATGAAGTCTATGTTGCTGATTAGAATATTCTGTAAAGATTTTATAATAAACTATATTTTGCAAGCGCCTTTGTCCGTAGCTTTTGCTTGATACTCGAACAAACAGACAATAAATTAAAACCTGTGATTTTGATTTGGAGTCAGTCACAACTCAACACCATATTGTAACCATTTTTTTAATATCTTCAATGTACATGTGTCATTTATACACGGCGACACATCAAGCCAAAATAAGCTGGCCGCGCGTAGGACGAGTAATGTATAACGTCACGCGACCAGCTTACATTGGTTTTGTATAGTTTGATATGTCGCCGTGTGTACAGACACAATTTTATTAGTTTTATAATAGTGTACCATGTACATTTTATCTATAAACTTTATCATTCATTTTATCTATTCATCAGTGACTGCGATGTCTTGGTGGCAAAACGCATGAGCTTCCTCGGAGATGGATATCCATAACCGAGAGATCTTAGGTTTCTTCCCCTCAATGGTATCGCCTCCTTCATTGACCATGTATTTGAAGGGTGAAGAAAGCAAAAAGTATTGGGGCTAACACAAAAGATCCCACTGGGTCAAAGTGTTGGTAGCTTGCCAGCCCCCAGATCAAGATGAAATAAGATCTATTCATCAATATCTCGACTTTGATAATTCAAATAGAAAAAACTATAATTTGTGTGTTCCCACATCCCACGTAAAATCGGTAGCTCTTCATTAGAAAACAATCATTACACCAACGCAATAAGGTTTACCAACAATTTTTCAGTACATGCTACAGCTATTATGCAAGACAAAATACCATCCTAGACGTAGACAAACAGCATGACAATCCAACACGTGTCTGCTAGTATTATGTCATTAGGTCGAGTATATTAATGGTTTGTTTATACTATACGTATACCGACTGCTTTCAAACGGTGAAGGAAAACATGGTAAGGATCAGAATTTCTTCTACAGCGTATGCATGTTTCCTTACATTGTGACTACCAATCCGCATTAGTCACGCGCGGTGGACTACCGACCATATCCCTTCCTGCAGACTGCAGAACGACGTAATAGGCTGTGATGATAACTATATGTGATTACAATGAGGAAATTCAAAGATACAATTCATAGTATGATGATGGTATTCCTTGTCGATTTCGACTATGGCGACTGCTAATCTTTATAGAAAAGCAGGATATTTTAAAGTGCATAAGAGTACGCACTAAACACAGATGCACTCTCTCGTCCTTACCCTCTTATGTCTGATGGAACGGGAGACCGATACGATCAGAGGTGGGGTCAGATGCAGTGGCTATAACCGGCAGCTATACTAAGTTTGGGCGTCAAGGCGTCTTACACGTCAAAGATGTGTAAGACGCCTGTAGGCATTAGTCACCTTGTAACACAACAGACTGGGCTTGTGCTATTCGAAGTGGGACATCACATGGCATTCTTACTATACACAATATCTGAACCATATTATTGTTAGTGTCCGACCAAAACTAGTTTTTACAACCGAAACAGAAACCGAAACCGAATTTCGGTTTCTGTTTCAGTTTCGGCCGAATAATCCAAAACAGGAACTTCCTTATGATGTATTCTTCTATACTTTTTAGGTTTTGTTCAATGTAGCTAGTTGCCAATATACGTTTTATGTTTACAGAAGCAGTTAGTTGTTTTGAAAACAATTATTTCTACTCTACACCGCCGATCGCCACCGAAGACCGGGCGACAACTCACGAACGTAGTTTCGGTTTCGGTCGAAGTTTCGGCCGTTTTTCTGCCGAAACTGAAACCAAACCAAAACTCCAAATTTGCGCCGAAACTGGCCGAATCCGAAAACGAAACTTCGGTCGGACAGTATGCATCAACTCTATACACAATATCTGAACCATAATATTATATCAACTCAACTGTTCCATTCATATCAAAATCAGCTGAAAAACATGTGACGCACACGTTTGTTTACATGTATAATTTTCTATGAACTGAAAAGTCATATCAAAATCAGCTGATAGACATGCGACGCGCATTATATACCTTTCGTGCTTTAAGATAATAATATTATCTACTTTCTTTCCGTGACACTATCTACTTTCTTATCACTTTTTATTATTACCTATTATTCTGTTTGATATTGAGGCTGTTCTGATAAAATGTGACCTCAATCTGGGTTGTTGGTTTTAATAAATGTGAAAAACACATATAAATCAATTGTAGGACATGATTTAATTTTTATTTAGGTATATTGATCATAATGTAAGACAAGTCTAGATTACTTATATTCTTGGCTATTGAGATATTTATTTACTTTAATATTTATTTTACAAGCATTAAATTGCTAAATGTATCATTCCTACAACTACATTCGTAAACAGAAAGTTGGTAGTTTAAAGTAGTATCCTAAGTGTCAATCCAGAACATCAGTTAGTCAGGTGTCATCCAAATTCGTTAAGCCGCATATGCGAGATTGAGTCACAAACATCAAAATATTGTCACAAACTTTAATGTTTAAAAAACCTTATTTCAATGGGCCTAGATAAGCTTTGTAATAATATCCAAGAAACATAATAAAGAAAGGGGTACAACACATATGAACGTGGTTACGTTGTGGTTCAGTCTATCAGTGTAAGCGAAAAAAAAATCGTCTATGAGGTAAAGCCACTCTCAGTATTAAAATCGTTGGACCTCAATATGGATACTAAAGTATTTATATTATATACATACCTTAGTAACTATAGGCTTATTAGACTTCCAACTAGGTTCAGATATTTTTCCAAAATGCAAGTCTTTCTTCAGTTTCAATCCTTGAAGCAGCCCTTCCATAGTTATTTCCTTAGCCTCGGACCCAACGGTCAGGGCCTCTTGACTGATTTTCTCTTCCGTTTTATCATTTTTCTCCTTACCAACTAGTTTATCTGATTCTACGAGGGGTGCTTGGTTGTTTGATTGAGGTAACTGCGTTATTTCTATTTCTTTTGATTGTAGTATACGAGTTGAGATTGCTTTTTCGAATCTTTGGATTAGACCTGAAAAAGAATTTTATTAAAATTAGATTATGGCTTTGTTCAAGCTGCAGAAAAGCTTTTGGAAATTTGTGTATTTTCATTGTGGCTTCCACGAGATCATGCGGAAGAAGAAGGCCTCTCTGCTGGGCAGGACGCGGGGGAGCACCAACACCATTCTGAAGGTTATTGTTGATAAATATGACTGTCCCATTCTGGCTCACTGGGTCAAACTGGTGAACAGAGTGGGTACTATATTTATATAGTAGTAATAATTGACATTGTTTTTTATGTAATTTTATTCTGAATTGCGTTCGTGTTTCTATCCTACCTCTTAACTTATATGGGCGAAGGTCTGAAATAAATAATTTTTTTTTTTATTGAAAAATTTTGAAAAAATTTTAGTCTTCAGGGGTTGGGGGGGAATAAATCCTACCTATGATATGCTGCTATAAATTATAAATATCTTGGATATTGCCACACAAATTATCTAGTCACATTTAAAGTACCAGATCCAGCCTGGACTTGTATTATGATGACTAAACAAAGATATAGAATACATTACATAGATGCAAACATCCATGATTTGGGTAAAAATATTCATATTCATCATACAAATATAATATTTGTCCCTTACGGGATTCGAACCCGCGACGCTCGCACAGCAGGCAGGTTTACTGGTGACTCTGCTATCGGGCCGTTAGATGAATGGAAACAGGCTATCCTAAGAGGAAAGAAAGAAGCTTTTTGAACATTTTTTTGTTTTTTGTTTGATCTACGATCAGTCCTTGGACTATAATTACATTTGTGGTCGGTAGGTGGCATTAGTAGTGTGCGCCCCAGTGGGGACAGCACCTCTGTTTTGACGACACGACACTACGTGGTCGTGCAGCTCTTGGATGTTGTGCCATTTCAGGCGTTTTGGGTAGTGCTGTTGGGTTAGTTTGACAGCCAGCCCATTCGGGTGGTTTGCAAGACGCTGTTGGTATTTTACTGCCGTGGAGCATACGTTCAGGTCCATTGTCATTTTCAAAGTTTTGAATAAAACCCAACCTGCATAAACCCGATCTTGTCCGCCCCCAGTACAGGTGACCCCATATGCGCAACAACAATATCTAGCAATAAGGAAAAAAATCTACAATCACCCTAATTTTTAACATATTACCTGCAATAGCCATCATCTAGTCATCATAATACAAGTCCAGGTACTTTAAATGTGACTAGATAATATGTGTGTCAATGTCCAAGATATTTATTATTTATTAATAGCACACCATTCTCCAAAACTACCAAAACGTGTGTATAAAGTGGTCAAAGATAAGGTAAACAGTTTGTACTTACTCTCCCATTGTTCCGGAGTCGCTGGCTTGATTTTTTGTATCAATTTCTCCACTTCAGTATTCAAATTACTGAGAGATAGATAGTGGCGGATCACTCGCCACTGGCCACCGAAAGACGACATTTTCATCACTTTTAGCACCAAACAAGAGTTAATAAATGTTTTTCCGCCAATAAAATCACTTGTAAACAGGTTTTTATGTCGCTAATGCGAGTAAATCGAAGCACAAACACCGAAGTTACGTATATTTTCTTCGCGCACTTTTACTGTTTTACAAGGTAAAAGTAGATAAAATTATCTCAATTAGATAAAATTCTAGATTTTACTAGCGATGTCACCGCGTCTCATTACGGCCGCAGCAAGTCTTATATTTTAGCGAAAAAACCTTGGCAAATATTGCACGATAAATATTATAAATAAATCAATGACGTATGACGTCAAATCGCGTGATCAGTGCTACCAACATGCGCAAAACAAAACAAATCTAATTTGAGTACGTTCACAGGGGATTCACAGGTAGTCCATTCACTTTTGATAACACTTTCAAAATGACTTCCTAGATTTGAAGAAAACTTGTTTTTGTAATATAATTGTTGCACGATCGAGAGTAATTTTCAGACTAATGCCAGACAAAATTTGCAAACTGGTTTTATAGTAGTATCAAAACATGTTTTGTTCGTAAAACAAATGTTTTGCGAATGCGAATAGTAATGGCGATGCGTTTGCGCTATAATGTGACCAGTGTTGCCAACAGTTAAATTAAGCCTCCACCAGATTCAACCCCTAAAACAAACCCTGCCCTACTCATATATTCATAATCCTTTGTCATAATCACAAAATTTTCCACTGAACATGCAAACATGTTGGTATATTGGGTTTGGTATATTGGATTGGGAATATTGGTAATTTCTTGGGTACCTTTATTATGAATTATGATTATAAATATTGTGTACGTAACAAAATATTAAATTTCTATGTAAATAATCAGTAAATCGGCTTAGTGAGGCTTTAAGATACTTTCGGCTCTTGAAACTAAATTTTATTCTACTGAATCACTAGAAAAAACCACCAGGCACTAAAGGCAATATCGAAACCACCAGTTTTAGTGGAAAATTCACTAAGTTGGCAACACGGAATGTGACGAAGTTGGCCACACCCCCTGTCTCACATGTGTTACGCGAAATCGCGCGATTTGTAAATAAACATCGTATGATCGTGTTTTTGAAACTAGTCCAACTTTTTTTACCGTCACCGCTTCCGCATTAAGAACGATGACTATCATATGACTGATAGCCGCAAAAAAGCAAATGCTATTGAACATTTCGATGAGGAAAAGTTAACATCATGATCATAATACTTTCTAATTTTACATTACTTTCGGGTGGTTTTACAACTTTACAAGATCTTAAAATTAAATATGTTCACATCAAACCCTGTTTGCGCTACTTCCATAGTATCATGTCTTATGGTATTTTGCTGTGGGTCCGTGCTGCAGATGTTGAGGCGATATTTATCCTTCAAAAGAGGGCAATTCGAGCCATTTATAATCTGCGTTGTCGAGATTCACTACGAGATCTTTTTAAAGATATCAATATCTTGACTTTCTACAGTCAATATATTTACGAAAATATTTTATACGTTCGGAAAAATTTGTATCTCTTTCCCAAAAACAGTGACGTTCATAATTACAATACAAGAAATAAAAATAAATTAGTATCCCCACATTTTCGACTCAGTAAGGTCAACACATCTTTCATGGGGCACTGTATACGCTATTATAATAAGATACCAGAGGATATTCTAAACTTGCCAGACAAAAAGTTTAAGTCCCATGTTAAACAAGTCCTCTGTAAAAAAGGCTACTATAAACTCGATGACTATTTGAATGACCAAAATGTCTGGTCTTGACAATGTGACTCTATGTAATGCAATATTGTATTTTAATTGTACTTTGTATATTTTGTTTTGTTTAAAAGATGTGTGTTGTAGAGTTTCTGGCCGCATCTTCTCTCAACGAAACACTTTCCGACGCAGTGGTAGACTCAAAAAATGACGTCAAAAAGCTATCTATGTGATATTATTTTGAATAAAAAAATTTTGAATTTGAATTTGTAATTCAGCCTTCAGCTTTGGTAGAATCTGAAGGTCTTGCCTGCCTGAACGAATCAATTTGAATATTTTATTTTATTTTATTGTATAGGTACACGTACAGATTACAGTCAAGATGAAACCATTTACATTGCAATAAGATATGTAGAACTAGATTGTAATCCAATTACACATGTACACAGCATCACTATCTTTAAAACATGACGGAGTGAGTTTGTTACATAAATTAAAATCCTAATTAATTCCTAAAACATCGAAGCGAAACGAAGCAAGTACATTTAAGTATACATAGGCAAGGCACCCAAATTTCAATAAGCATCAACATTTAATTACCTAACTAGCTAGCTAACTAGAATAGAATTCAGATATCGATTTTTAAGCAAAATACTGCCTATGCGAACATCTATCGGCTTTTTATTATCTCTTGATGTTTAACAAAGTGTTAAATTAAATACAGTTTGATAAGCATTAAGGTCAATAAGATTAAGCAAATATCAAAATATTGCTAGCAATACATACATAAGCTCGCGCCATTGTCCCATGGGAGTAGACAGAGACCACGGACTGCTACGACTCTGACACACCTCTTTAGCCTCATTGACATGCATACATCTTTTCATGCACTTCCGTCGATTGAGTGTGCAACGCACTTGTCCTTTTCGGAAACAATCATTGATTTGATCATGGTATATTTTCCTCGGACGGCCTCTCCCAACACTTCCGCTCACCTTTGCTTGATAAATTTCATTCGTAAGTCTTCTTTCATCCATTCTCTCTACGTGACCGAACCATCTAAGCATACCCCTCTCAATCCTTTTGTTACAATATCATCCTTCAACTTACACCAATCCCTTATCACACTGTTCTTGATTCAATCAACCAAATTAATACAACACATACTTCGTAAGGAGCGCATTTCAACTGCATTCACTCGACTTTAGCTATGCTAGCAATAAGAAACTGCTAACTGTATTTTAAGTTAGGTCCTTCCTACCTTTCTATTTTTATCAGTTGAATTACGTCTTCAGATACCATGCATAGAAAATATAACTATTCCTTATGTAACCAACATTAGGTACCTACCTACATTACATGGGTGGGTCTAATATTAAAAGAAAAAGGGTTCCAGTAGCCGTATCTTGTGACCTTCGCAAGTTCCTATATTGCGTAATGCATATAATATGCCTAATATAGGTACACAATTATATAGGTGCCTATTACCCATATAATATTATATATATATATATATATACCTCATTACCTAATCCGATCAGATATAGTTACTGTAGGTATGTTTGATGTATGTCACATACACTTAAGAACTTACAAAAAGCATCTTAATATACAATTAGGCAGGTAACGGTAGGGTAGGTTCCTGTATTATATTGGCAGGAAATAAGTAAATTACATAACATACCTTACTCTATTTTATTATTTTCTGTTAACAAAGGTGTTTAATCATAATCAGCTAAGCACAATGCAATTCATCTACGCCAACCATGCTATTAGTCATATCATAACATAACATAACAATAATAAGGGTGACTAAGTGTATTTATAATATTTAGTGCGTATGTTAACCTTTCTTTCCCTATTTTTACGCTTGTTGTTTGTTTGTATGTTGTTATACAAACAACAACAAACAATACCTAGTGATCATTGACTCCCATCACATGTTGTTGACATAGTTTTCACGTTTGACACGAGTATAAATGATTCCTGCAAGCCAAAATTAATTACTACAATGCAATATTTATCTACGTCTATTCTATAGCTTCAGGATTAACTCTCAGCATGATCTGCATAATAAAAATAAACATGATTTTTGTACAAAGTAAAAACTCTAAAAAAGAAGATAGGCTACTGCAACCAGTTTTTTTACTAGTAACTACCTGTTATAATAAATATGTATAATAGTACCTATACGTACTTAATGAAGTAAAACTTGTGTTATATAATAACTAGGTGTACCTAGTAGATATGTAGGTACCTGTGTAACCTAGAAGTAGATACGTAACGTAACTAAACTACTCATCATCATCATCATCATCAGTCTAATATGTCCCACTGCAGGGCACAGGCACAGTATAAGAAAGAGTATCTACTAGATAGCACAGGCCTACCCTCAGGGAGGGTGTATGGGCGTTAGTCCACCTTCCACCACGCGTGCCCAAAATGGATTGGTGGACTTCACATTATACGCATCGGAATTTCTTCTTCCGGTGCATCATAACTAATAACATAATTACCTAAGTAGTTAGGTAATTGTCATGCATCTAATGAACAAGTTGAATAACACAAAAAATTATCTTTCAGTGATAGCAATGTTTACGTAAGAAATCTACCTAAAATATTAAAATGGCACGCGTTACTTCCTTTACATAATAAACTGCGCGTTCAATTCAAGGTTGAAAAGTTGTTTTTCAACTTTTTGCAACAACGCAGTAGTAGGTAGGTGTGGCTTTGTTTACAATCGTAAATACTTGTAGCATTTTAATATAGGTATCCATAAAATCAACAACTATCATTGATAAACGCATAGGAATAGAAAATTAGAATAATAAACAGTTTATTTAATGAGCGCAGTGAAGAGTGGCCAAAAACTTTTTCACGACATACGAAAAGGCTCATTATAGTTACAATATGTAGGAAATAGGCCTTAATATTAAAATTATATATTCAAAATAAAAAAAAATTATCTTTTCATACTTTCTTGGTCTTCTTAGCTGTTTTCGAACTTGCGCTCTGCCGCATCGCGTTTATTTTGTTCGGTTGGTAGCACTGTGTGACATCATTTATGATATGAGGTCTTTATCATTTGAGGTCGTGAGGTCATCAACCCTTTTTTTTTTAATTTTAGGCCTGGAAACTGGTATTTTGGCCAAACATTTTAAGTAGACTTAAAGCTAGTCCCATAGTGAAAGTTGTTCAGTTGGGATGGTCTGAATTCACCGGTTCTGTATTTGCTAGGCTGTCACTTACACCCATTATTAAAACACTTGTTTCATTCCAGCTTCACCATCATGCTAAACTACTGTTCCAATTTTGATGCGATTCTCTTCGAAATGGTTCAACTAAGATAGTTTTTACCCTATTGCCAAAAGCATAGTAGTCAGAGATATTTTGAAACCTCAGAACATCCACGTTTCATTAGTAGTACCAAAACTCTGTCCAGTGTGAAATGGAATAAGTATTTAGTATAGTCAATAATATTCTACACAAGACATATTACTTTCATAGAAAATGCCGCGCTACAGCAGTCTCGCTCGTAGCATTGCTTGCCGCGGTTTATTGAAAGAAGACCGCGCGCTAATACTGCTTCATTTTGGTATTAATAATAGACGAAGAACAATTTTTCGCTGTATATCATTGAATATAGTAAAATCGAAGTAAAATAAAACAAGCGATAGTATAAAACAGCTGGATATATTTTATATAAAACTAAACGTAACAGATATTTATATTCAGTACACCGAAGCTAAGGCTCTAACGTTTATTATAATTTACTTATAATTAAAATATAATCTAAAAGTTATTAACAAATGAACGCAAAACTTTAAATTTTAAAGCCTAACCCAAATAAAAAACCTGGGTTGGGGGCGCTGCAATCGACTATAACCTTTAAGGGCCGATGTCGAAAAATAATTGAAGCGAAATGGGCGTGTGATAGCTTATATTATACTGCCTGATGCGAGAGAAAGAGATGGGGCGGCGCGCGCGTCTGAAACGACGCAAGCGTAAAACAAACTTTATTTAATTGTGATTGTACTATTTATATAAGTTCAATTCTGCTCTTATCAAAATTTTTAAAATATCAATCTCTTTTTTTAAATCAAGTCTCGTGTTTCTATTATTCACCGTTGAGCAGTTTCAAGCGTTTATAAATAAAAACGGAGGCTACTTTGGCTTGTTTTTCTATCGATAAAATGTGTCTTAATCGTGTTTTGGCTCTTGTCAAAACTTCAATTATATGTTCAATTTACACATATCCGCAAATCATACTGCTACTGTTAGTACTTCATGATATATGACGCTTTGAAGAATCCTATTTTTTTCACATAGCCTCTTAATGTCAGTGTTGCAAGTACAAAAATTAGTACCAGTGATTTTCCGCAACATGGCGAGGTATTTTATTTTTCTGGTCGGGCTTTAAATGTTTTATTTCTTTAGATCTGGAAATATTTTCTTGAATGGAGACCAAGAACTGGCAGGCATATTGTGGGATTTCTTTACGCTCTAGACATGCTCTAGACTGTCTGGACCCCAGATTTGTACCTATCAGTACTATGCACTGTCGTGGCACACTGAAAAAAATCATGATTGTATGAAATGCTCTAGATTGTATGGGCTGCAAGGATTTATAATGCCTAGGAGTTAGGATTGACCTAGCTTCATACTATTTTGGATTGCGAAGTTAGTTATGTTAGTGATTCCATTCTCTTTGCTTCTATGTGCAGTGGACAGTGGACGATATGCTGATCATGATACAAACTCGAAACAACTCCTAAGTTTTTATGGAAAATATTTTTTTGGTTGCCGATAACGATTCTATACAAACATTTTTCAAGTTTTGAGTTCATTCGTCAACACACTGTAGTCAATAATAAAAAAAAACTTGAGACAACAAATGGCCAGGTGCCTATTTCATAAACATCATCATATCAGCCATTAAACGTCCACTGCTGGACAGAAACAGAAGCCTCCCCCAAAATGGGGGGATTTCATAAACATGACACTTTGTTATTGTACATTGCTGGTTACATAAGGAGTTAAACAACATGTGTCCTAACATTCTCAATAATGTATCTCAAATTGTCATTTTAAGTTTATGAAATAGAACCCAGGCTAAAACTAGGCTGGTTAAACAAATTACATTTTTAAAGATAAATATTAGATTAAACATTTTTTCTACTTATAATAATCAGCTAATTGGAGCTTAAGTTCCATTGGCGAATTTTAATAAACGAAATATTTGTGTAAAATATTCATTAGTGACGAGCGTAAGACGCGTATTGTTTTAGCGACTATATTAATGTCCTCCTTTTCTAGAAGTCGGTTAAAAATATAGTATAATCAAACTAAAATTGGAGACTGGATTGGCGAATACTGCACACTCCACCGACAAGAGCGTAGCTATTGAATAAGATGATGATGATATAATATTAAAAAGATATAGCACGCCAATAACGAATTTTTTTATTAAATGCAATTGTATTTCTATACATATAAGGAGTTTTTTAGACCATCAAACTGAATAAAACAAAATAAAATTGACGAGAATGATGTTAATTAAAATTTCCGCATAGACTAAAAATTTATCATGTATTTACTATGAAGCAAATATTAAAAAAAAAACTATAGTACCTATGGTACAGTGCCACCAACTTATCTGTAGAATGGCCAAAAGCGGACACACTTTTGAAAACGTCATTTTGTTGCTGGCAGTCGATTTAGTCTGTGAAGTAGTGAGTTCTTGTTTTTCTAAATATTTCTGAGTATTTTTTGTGAAAATCATGCCGAAAGTGGTGTACGAGAAATTTTTCTCAAAATGAAATCATTCTTTGATACAGAAAGTGGCGCCATCGCTCATTCTACAGATAAGTTGGTGACACTGTATATTAGGAACGCAGGTTTTTTTATCTTGTCGAAAACTCCCATAGAAATAATTTTTCAATTTGATAATCTGCACCACCCTTAAAATGTAACAAAAATGTTCAGTATACTTCATCTAATTACTAGTTCATTACTAATACATTAAACAACTATAATAATTTATAAATAAGTATCTACAATACATAATTATACACCTAATAGTATATATAGGAACTTTGCAAGAAAAATAGAAAATTATTATACAAATGCTAAATGCTGAACCCTTTCTACACCTTGGCACGTATAAAGGCCCTATTTTAGTAGTATTTTAAAGTTCATAAGGTTGAATTTGAATCTAAATCGAAGTCAGTATACAAAATTGACTATTTCTCTTTCAAAATTCCACAGAACCTGTAATATAATAAGAATACGAATAAAATCAGGCACACTTCATTTCCAGAATCATATTGTCAATTTCACAATCATTTAAACTTATTAGAAAGCTAGGCCGTTATTTTTATTTACAAAGTCAGCAGTAGGTATAGAATACCAGTGCGTCTAGCATGCCGCCTCCGAAGACGAGAAGGATCGAGATATTATCATTATTTAATTGCGTATGACAAAATGAGCGCACATATACTTTCTCGTTTTGACGTGCGAAGCATGCTAGCAATATAGCACTTTGGTCGGACGACATTGTAGTCTGTAGTGGACCTCGACAAATGGGAGTGGATGTGGGATATACAACTTTTTTCGATTCCCAGCGCCTGTAACTCGTGTAAACAAGACATACCATAGGTATAGACAATACCTATGCCAGCTTGCTGGCGGCGACCAATTACTACACTAGACTAGAGTCTAGACTCTAGACGATGAAGTCCAGCGAGCGAGGGATCTAATATAAGTTTATAAACAAAATTTTATGACGCCACTTTTCAAAAGACAAAGCCAATGTTTGATATCACAGTTCAAAACTAAATTCTAACAAAAACTATTATTCCATTGTATGAATAGTTCAAAATATTTCATATTATTTCAAAGCGAGGCATTGCACTCGCAGCGATTTCAAAGGTAGGCGATATATAAGGTCTAACAAAATTAGGTGAAACTATTTTAAGGGGATGATCAGACCATCAAACTGAACAACTTTCTCTATGGGACCTACAAACCTACTCGACCTAAATGTATGGGACAGCTGATTTTTTTCGCGATTTCAATATCTGTCCCATGGTCTGATCATCCCCTTAAAATAGTTTCACCTAATTTTGTTAGACCTTATATTTTGTAGTAGCGGAAAGATCGCGGCAATTGTATATAATATATGAGTAACGGTATGAAAAGGTTATACATGTTCTATTGCAAAGAAAAAGGTAACATCAATGCCATATAGATCAAAAGAGATGCTGACCAACGCACTGAGTACGAAACCTAGTGTCGCATTACCACCAGTACCACGCGATAGAGAGTATTTTGTTAGCTTGAACGTGCTCATTATCCATTGCGGTATCAGAACTCAACGTTCGAATAATCTTTAGTACTACGCAAGCATTGTAAACTATTTACACATAATATCTCGACTGGCTTTCAGCCTCATAATATATTGAACCCTTACTGTCGCGAGCAATGTGTTCCGTTTTTGCGCATATTTCTGCGACCTCGACTCTGCGTGATCAATGCTAAGCCCATTATAGAAAACGTCAAAAATCACGTCGCGACCTAGCGTGCTGCCTCAGAGAAAATCAGAAAGATAGCAGGACGTATTATTCGTTATGTCGCATTGTCGTGAGTGGCATGCTAGCGCTACAAGTTAATGACTTGGCTAATTAAATAACGACATCCATTGGCTATATTTGTCTAAATAAAAACAATCGATTGGCCTAGAGTTTTTGGTTGAGTGAGGTCTTGCTATCAGAATATCTCAAAGCCACCATTTTGTATTTCCATCATTTTATGTTTTTTTTTTAATTTAAGTTGTCACTGAGTAAGCTAAAGTTAAATACAGCTATAGTTTTTAATTACTAACATTACTTTAAGGGCGTAGTAAGACAATGAAACTGTACAACTTTCCCTAAGGAATATTAGTCGAAAAATGTTTGCCATAGAAAATCGATCGGATGATCCGCACTTTTGTATGGAAGGTCCAAACCCATGTTTCTCAGGGAAAGTTGTTCAGTTTCATTGTCTACACCTCAAAATCTGAATACACCCTCAAAGTTATGTTAAAAACTAGTGGTGTATTGCAAAATAGTACTTTTACAATATTTAGCATTTTTTGTAATAAGGTGAAAAATTGGAAACAAAAGATAGATATATTTTAACCGAGGCTGTTTTATGTAGTAATAGATGTTCTTTCTCATACTGCGGCTATTTTGTTTATAAAGAAACACTAAAACGAAGTAGGTAAATAGTTCTTATATAGTTATATTTAGAAACTACAGTTTAATATATTTTAATGCTATAGAGTAGATAATTTTGAATAATTAATATTGCTTAATATCACAATGCTAAATAGACATGTTTCATTTCATTCATACTTTTTTTGTTCGAAGTTTATGTAAAGAAATCTACATTATAAAGTCATATGGACCGGGATTAAATTTCACGTTTTATCTCGAATTTGAAATAAATAAAAAGGTATCATAAAATGTATGAATTCCGTATAATTTCATACCTATAAATTGTATTTTGAGTTGTCGCTAAAACGTCTCTTGTAGTAGAAAGCGAAGCCTATTAATTCGCTTTGAAAAATTCCTTTCACTTCGTTTCATTCACTTGAAATTAAATAGATTTTCGAAACCAATGGTAAAATAAACAAAAAATCACTGTTCACTCCGCCCTCGAGAAAATATGTAAGACCATCGAGATGTGCGTCCACATTTTTATTTTCTCCCTTGTCGCTCTCTTTCGTTTTGTCGCTTTGTCGTGCGTGACATGCTTGCTAGCCACAGGGCAAATTTTTTAAAACTATTTTGGCAAGGATATTTAATATATTCAAAACTATTAGAATATTTAAAACTATTATGGGCTGTAATTTTGTATTAAAAGCAGTGTTGCCATGAGTATTGAAATTGAATTAATGTGCGCGGTTATCTCGTCTTCATTTAAATTATCAATATTTAGTAAACGACTATCACAAACTAAACTTTCGAAGAAACTGATTGTTGTACAAAATAGAAGGTGATAAAAGGTAAAAAGATTGTGTTACATTGGTTCCGAGAGAAAGAATGAGAGTAGATTGAGTGTGATTTATTAGGCAAGTGTAAGTAGAAGTGCAAAGAGGTAGTCGTATAATAGAGCAACACATCTAGTATGATTTCTCTACACGCGCGCGACGCGCCTTCGCTGCTTAATAACCTGTTCCCGCGCTTTCCGGAGAGCGAAAACCGCGCTTGCCACGACTTGTAGTATGGAAAAAAGCCGAGTCGTGCTCAAGAAGAGAAATCATGCTAGACGTGCAGTTTTGAATAGTATCAAGAAATACATCCCTATTTTTTTATTACTAAAAAAAGTTTATGGTTCTATTCAGACAATGAAACTAAACAACTCTTACTAAGGAACATAAGAGGAAAAACGAGATTTTTTGACCTCCCATAAATCGACTGGGTGATTCGCACTTTTGTATAGAAGGTCCACAAAATTGTCTGGTTTTTCGACCCATCTTCCTTAGGGAAAATAGTTTAGTTCCATTATACATTCTTTAAATGTTTTGTAGTAATTAAAAGTTAGTAGTGTATATGTATGGTGATCAGAAAGAGTTTTACCACAAAAAACCTATCAATAACCTGTAGTTAAATTAAATTAACCTGAGTATAATAGGTAGGTACTATAGTTTGACCACAAGGGCTGTACCGCTCATTAACGGAATATTCCGATTCATGAAAACAGTGCTGTGTGCGATTACAACGCTAGCACCCGTTTCATTTGCGTTAGCGCGCCGACAGCGCTGATAGCGTTTTATCAATTCGGAACGCTAGATATTGCGTTCACACCGTTCACATCACAACATTCATATATTCCTATTATTTTCTTCATCACTAATCGTTATTAAACTTTTATTCGTCTTTTTTAGAATATAATCAAACCCAATACTACTAAAGAAACCTAAATCGAGACCTAAACAAACCAAAAATGAACGACGGCAAAACTGTTAAACGTCAATTTTGAAAATTCGCTCAAAAATTTACTACAACAAAACTGTCAAACGTCACTTTTGACAACCCGCTCACAGTGCTAACGCTCCGAGCCGTGAGCACTGGGCTGCGTTCAGAATCTACGCCCCAGGTGCACCCCGAGTGCAACTTTTCGCACTTACGCCGTTCCGAGGCTCGGTGAAAAACGCTCTTTGCAACTCGGTTGTCACAACTCAACCGTTCCGAACTTCTGACGGGTTGCAACTTTTAACCATCAAATTCGATGGTTAAAAAACACTCTGACGTTTTAATTATCTGTGGTTACTTGACTTTTCGCGCGTTTTGAATAAAAGTTTGTTTTTTTATTGTATTTGGAAATGATGGAAGTCCTGGAAGCCCATATTACTTTAAATGTCAAAATTTGAGGTTATAAAACAACCGTGATCGTTCCGTACCTCATAGCGAGTTAAAAATTGGCGCGGTCGTTCCGTACCTTAGAGCGAGTTGAAAAACAACCGCACCTAAAGGTCGTGAACGCACCCCTGTTATTGCAAGATGGCGTCGGTAGTGAATGACGTCACGTTTTCGATTATGGACGCGCTCACGGTCAAATCGGAACGACATTTATCTGTCGGCGTGATTCGCGACGCAGCGTAAGTGCGACAGAACTCTGTATATTTTATCTCATGTCCGTATGACGTATACAGTCCGGTGCTAAAAAACCGAGTAGCCGACGAAGTATACGACGGAATGCAGAGCGTAGTGGGCTCCTCTTGCCCCGTATCTCGTCGCGCAGCTGCCAACGAAGCGGTACAGGCCTTTAGGCCTACCATGAGTTTTTACTGTACGTTACGACTGTAGTTGCGCCGCCAATGTTGTATGACAGAATTAGTTCTCAATGTAACAACAAGGAGCGCTGTACGAAATTCAATACAAAAATTGTAGTTTACTACAGTAGATTTACTGTAGTAAACTGCAGTGTAAACTCATGGTAGGCATACAGGTGTTTAAATTATAGTATACAGTAGGATATATACAGGGTAAGTTTATGTAGTTGTAGTGGCCAAATTTTCAGGCGTGGTTCAGATAAGAAAACTGAACAAGTTGAAACAGAGGCATTAATATTGAAATAAAATTAGGTACCTATGTCACTTTTTTTTGGTTGGCTGAACAGTCTCAATAACAATAATTAACTAGATAAATCGCAAAAAATTGAAATAAGTTTTATAAAAAATGATGACGGTTTTCCATAAAAAATATAAAATTAATTTAAAAAACTTGACATAGGTACCGAATTCTTCTTAGATCAGATTCCGCTTTCGTCAAAAAACTTACAGCGTATGTTTTTTTTTCTGGGGAGTGCGGAATCTGACCTGAACCATATTACAGCCGATTTTTGAGTGTAGGCGATATCGTCACGATTTCGCTGCGATGTAACCGCGATATTCCTGAGATCAATCAGTGTCGCGCCGATATCGTTCAGTAAAAATCTCGGCTGTGCAGTTGCGACATCGTTGCAGTGCTATTGCGAGAATCGAAATTGCTCTAACACTCAGTTGCAGAAACGCTCATTAGAGTTAATCTACGAATAAGAATAACAAAAGTTAAACCTCCATTAAATCTCTTGCTAGCTTTACTTCGTCAACGAGATAAAAAGTGACAGCAAGAGATTTAATGGAGGATTATGTTTAATGAGCGTTGCTGCAACTGAGTGTAAGTTCCTAATACGACAGAAACAACTTTTACACCTGTAAATTTGTCCACTCAATCAAAAAGTAACCCATCACAATACAATCTAGTCTCACAGAGTAGCGGCAACATATTCAGCGAGTGTATGTAAACCGTGTCGACTGACAACCCTGGTGTTGTGACCGCTGACAGCGTTGTTGATGTGTGCGTTGTGTAACTCCGACACCTGTGTAGAACACGCCGCCGCTGGGTCACCCGAGCCTTTGAGACTACCTAGCCTGGAAATATTAAGTTAGTTTTACTAACTTGTACTGTATTAATTTCCCAAAGCCACTGAGCCATGAGGTATGATATAAAGATGGTTGTGGAATGGGATGTTGGTGGAATGGGAGGATTATTTGGTAACCTACACTATTACCTAAAATATTTATCTATTATATTTGAAATGGGATGGTGATGGAATGAGTTGGTGGTGGAATGGGTTAAGGGTGAAATGGAATGAGATGGTTGTGGAATGAGGTGGACTGAGATTATTGTAAAATGTTTTTTTTTTTAAATGCGTTTGCTCTTGACCTCAATCCAGTCCTGAGGATGTAACTCAGGGATGGTGGTGGAATGTGATGGGGATAGAATGAGATTGTGTTGGAATGGGATTCTGGTGGAATGAGATGGCGGTGGACCGAGTTGGATTGAGAAAGTTGTAAAAACAGGCGGTGATGGAATGAGATGGTGGTGAAATGGGATGCAGGCAGAATGACATAGTTGTAAAATAAGATAGTTGTGGAATGGGATGGTGGTGAAATTAGATGGTGGCGCAATAAAATGGTGGTGAAATAAGATAGTGGCGGAATGGAATGATGAACAAATAAAATAGAATGAGGAGTAAATAGTTGGTTGATAGAAGTCAGCAGTCTGTTAAGTATATAAAAATAAATTTTTTTTATTTATTTATTGAAGAAACAAACAGTTAAATTTTGATTTTAAGATACACTTACAGACCTTGAGTTCCCTATATTATAATTAAGTTTAGTAAATTATTAATTTGTTGACTAGTTTAGTCACTATACTAATAATGGAAATAGGAAATCTTCCTGCAGCCAATCTCAATCACACAGAAAACAAAAAACAGTTCCAGATGGCAGAAATATCATCTACCGTCTGTATAGGGTGCAAACTTACCAAAACTCATTGCCCGGGTGCGCGTTCCCGTCCCACGGGTACGTAATAACGAGCAGTTTACCTTCGTGCTCGCCTGTTAGACGAGAAGATGGTTCTCTATTCTCTAGCATCACGTTTATACCGCCTGGGGAAATAACAAATACCATATAAGAATGATGTATTGGGTTGCTAGGAGCCGACTTTTTGTATGCTTTGATGGACACTACGAGACTGACACAAACGCTAGCGGCAAACCTTGTAATGTGACTCTCTATTGGCACTTATGACAAACGTCCATTAGAATAAGCGAGAAATCAATAGTATAGACATAACACCCTGCGCCCCGAAACCATTAGGAGGTTTCATTCGTCGTTATGGAGGTGCTACTGGGAATGTTCCTCCATCGAAAAGAGAAGATCTTCCACCAGGCTATATGTGAAGCCTGGGGATCGGAACAGTTCTTAGTTGGACCTTGTATAATATCGAATCTCTGTGAATATTTCTCTTGCGCGATTCATGTCTTGTATACGATTGTGAACCTTATGTGTAGCGGCTAACGGGTTACCAATGCGACGTCGCAAGTTGTCTTACGTGCACATCAGCGAGTGCGACCGTAGCGCCATCTATTAGCTTTGTTGCTATAACTTGTGGGTGTTGACATCTGTGTCAAGTCCCCACAGTCGTGTATAAGGTGTAGATTTGCTTAAAAAACGGGATGACATTTCATTACCTGATATTCCTAGTCTTAATAGGATTTTATGGGCACCCTTTTAGAGCCAATGATATAAAAATTAGTAAGAACAAACCTTTAGGATGCCTTTTGCTTTCGAAAAATATCCTTTTCTCTGCACTAGGCTCACCATCTGGACTTGTGGCGCTTGTGAATAATGCTGCAACAATATTAAATGTCTAATCATATTATGACACTATTGCCACCAGCTCCATTTAAGACTGGAGCGAGCGAAGCGACCTTGAAATTTTATAGAGCTGTGATCAGAGTTGTCGGTTTGAGTGTATTAAAAAACGAATAAATAGTACATACATTCTGAATTTTTTTATAATAAGGAGCGACCGAAGCAAGCTCGAAGTTATTTCCTGATATCACTTGGTTGTTACCAGAACTGTGGGGTTCATGCAGGCCGTTGAAATTAGTCAGGGGCTAATTAGTTATAGTGCCACAACCTAGTAAATATTTAAAGGTTAGACCATCAAACTGAACAACTTTCATTTTGGAGCATTGGAGCCAATATCATGAAAAAATAATAACATTTGCGATTTCATACAAATCTGCAGTACCTTAGAATCAAAATCAAAAGTGTGGGATATTTTTCAACATTATCTCCATAGTGAAAGTTATTCAGTTTGATACTCTAACACTCAGTTGCAGAAGCGCTCATTAAAGTTAATCGTCCATTAAATCTCTTGCCGTCACTTTTATTCTTGTTGACGTAGTAAAAGCTAGCAATAGATTTAATGGAGGATTAACTCTAATGAGCGTTTCTGCAACTGAGCGTTAACAGCGCCTTTAAATATTACTCGGTTATTTTATTACAGCTTGTATGCCGTGGTTTAACCACATACCTGATATACTCTCGCTGGGTTTAATATAGGCGAAGTTGACATCGGAGACGTGGTGCATCAAGTCTTTCTTCAGCAGCGCTCGTATCCGCTCCATGAACGTCAGTACGAACACGTCCGGCTGATGCGCTGATATCTTCCATACTCCTAGACCTGGAACATACATTTAAATAAATTAAAATCTAATACAAAAGTAATTATAATACATACATATACTCACGCCACTATCCCACAGGGATAGGCAGAGACTACGGCTCGCCATACACTACGATTCTGACACACTTCTCTCGCCTCATCCACTTTCATACATCTCTTCATGCACTTCCGTCGGTTTAGGGTGGTACGCACTTGTCGTTTTCCGACCATGCAGTCTTAAGTGAGTGACTGCAGTTTGTTAATTGACTGGATATTCAATTCAATATTTTGGACCTTGCTTCGCTCGCTCCTCAACCTAATAAGACCTTACATCCTGAAATTCTTAGATCACTACAACAGACATCTACTGTCCAACAATCTAGCGATTACGATCAGAGTATTCAGAAATTTCGAGTTTGCTTCGCTCGCTCCAAAGCAAAGCAATTGATTAAAAAATTTGTAGGCTGTTTATTTTGTACTCACCAGCGCCTATAACGTTAACAAAAGCGTCTCTCCCCGTCTCCTTTCCTCTCGCGTCGGCCTCCAGTAGAGTGCACTCGGCTGTGACACTTAACCGCTTGTAATACACTTCATTATCGAATATATTATTTTTGGGCACTTTCACGTATCTGTCCATATATTTTTGTTCTGTAGGCTTGTCTTGTATGTTCACGTATGACGTTAGTTCTTCGTGAGTGTAACTGTGGACCTGGAATTGCATTAAAATTTGTTTTAGTAGAATTACCTACATCCATATTTACAGTCAAAACACTAATTCATCATTAAAATGATCATCTTAGCCAACATCCACTGCTGGACACATAAAACAATAATTACTATAAATTAATTTTAACCCCCAGTAAAAATCACCATTAGTACTTCGTTTGCGCAGAGCAGGGCCGAGTCCCCGACAAAACCCGAAGTCATTTGGTAAACAAAGGGTGCAAAGTCGCATAGCAGCGGAAAGGGCGCGAAAACAAATAGCCAATAGCGTAAACGGATTGAAGGTGGCACATCCTGATTCATCATCATCATCATCATATCAGCCGATGGACGTCCACTGCTGGACATAGGCCTCCCCCAAGGATCGCCACAACGACCGGTCCTGCGCTGACATCCTGATTGGTCAATATAATTTTAAAATTTGTCAACTGCGCAGGTACATCGGTAAGACTTATAAACCTGGTACTACTGTACATACATACATAAACTTACGACTATAATCCCCATCGGGATGATCAGAAACATTACTACAACCAGTCGTTAAAGCAAGCTGTTGTAGTAAGACTCACTTTTTGCATATCGAAGGTTTCAAGATGGAATGACGTGTTATGTGTATAAGATTTACAAAATAATGAATAATTATATTCTGTTAAATAATAAAAATTTTAAGGAGAAAATTATGTATACGACCAGTGAAATTCACTATCAAAAACCAAATATCAGAAAAAAAAATTTTGAAGTTTGCTTCGTTGGCTTCCGATGTATAATAGTTCGAATCACGTAAAAAAAGTGAAGATTTACTTTTATTTATTTATTTCTTTTACTTATACTATTGAAAAGGTAAAGGTAATTTCTATTGTACGAAAACACCTCGTACAGTCAACTTCAGAGAAAACTAACCCCTCTATCTTAATCTTTATAAAGCGCAAGGGGGTTAGATTTACCCGACGCTGACCGTACTAAATAGACCAATAGTCTTCTGCGCAAATTGACCGTGTAACAGAAACCGTGAACGATATACGGGAGCCAACGAAGCAAGCTTTAAATTTTGGGTATATAAGGTCTAACAAAATTAGGTGAAACTATTTTAAGGGGATGATCAGACCATCAAACTGAACAACTTTCTCTATGGGACCAATATTGAAATCGCGAAAAAAAAATCTACCTAGGTCTTATACTACATAGGTCGAGTAGGTTTGTATGGAACAGCTGATTTTTTTTCGCGATTTCGATATTGGTCCTATAGAGAAAGTTGTTCAGTTCACTTTAAAATAGTTTCACTTAATATTGTTAGACCTTATAGATGAAAAGGAAAAAAATATCTAGAAAAAAAAAATTGATTCCATACCTGATAAAACTCCGACCACATCTGCCTCCACATATTTTTCGAAGACTGATTATTCCTCACATACGTAGTCTTTAGAACATTTAGACAGGTCGTAGGAGTTACTTCTTCTCCATAGCCGTTCTCTGCGCAGTTCTGTTGTTCTGATATTATTATATCTTCGTACTCCATACGGTTTTCGCGCTCGAAACGGGGACCAACTATACCTGTGAAAGTAATAATAAAATTTTTGAAAACTACCTTTATATAATACTAGGGTTAACCCGCGACTTCGTCCGCACAAATTGTATACCAGATTTTAAGTCAGATCATTAGCTATCAAACAAAAAAAGTTTCATAAAAATCGGTTTAGTAGTTTTTGCGTGATGCTCGATCAAACAAACAAACAGACCAAAAAAATAATTGATGATATGGAACCAGGGACACCTAAAAACCATATCGTAACTTTTTTTTTGTTAATATCTTCAATGTACGCACGGCGACACATCAAGCTATTCAAAACCAACATAAACTGGCCGTGCGACGTTATACGTTACTCCTCTTACGCGCGGCCAGCTTATGTTGGTTTTGTATAGCTTGATGTGTCGCCATGTGTACATAGACACACTTCTACAGCTGCTACAGTTTTATAATAGTTTAGATTATTTATAATATTTAAGATTTATATATTCTTAAGATACCTTGAAATATTACTGTTAGGTTAAAACGCTCAAATTTTAAGGAGAATTCTAACTTTTATTGCTAAGGGACCGAGCTTGAAATTTTTGGAAATATCGACTATGACTACTAAGGAAGCAAGCTCAAAATTTTAGGGCATTTCGCGTATGACTGCTTAGGGTGTGAGCTTGGAATTTTAGGGCATATTTATCGACTATGATAAGTTAGGGAGTGAGCCCGAAATTTTAGGGCATCGCGACAATGACTACTTAGGGAGCCAGCTCGAAATTTTACGGACTGACTGGGATTTTACGGCTTTGGGAGCATAGGATCGAAATTTTTGGGCAGCTTGACTCTCACTGCTTCTGAACCGAGCTCGAAATTTTAGGGCACCCAGACTCTTTACTGCTTAGAAAGCATTTTAAGCTTCTCGTTTTTGACAGTTAAGGGGCGAGCTTGAAAATTTAAGGAACCCTAACTTTGACTGCTTCGAGAGCAAACTCGAAATTTTAGAGCATTTCAACTCACTGCTTCAGGAGTGAGCTCGAAAATTATAGGTAATCTCAATATAATTGCACAGATATTTGTAGGTTGGTACATTACCTATAATAACAGCGCTTTCTTCTGCGCCATCCTCTTTGACAACACCTTCGTTGTATCTGTTGCCATCGTTGATGCACTCGGTGTGTCCGGACACGTACACCATGGAGGACAGCTTCATCTCGTCATAACTGAGACAGTTCTCTAGCAGGAGCGGCGCTTTTTGATGCAGGGTACCTACTGACTCCCACCCGTCTGTACTGTACAAGACATATTTTATAAGAAACTAAAGTTTACCTGTGACTTCGTCCGCATAAATTAAATACCAGATTTTAACTCAAATCATAAGCTATAAAAAAATAAGTTTCATCAAAATTTGTTTAGTAGTTTTTGCGTGATGCTGTTACAAACAAACTAAAACGTAAACAGACAAGACAAAAATTCTGAAAAAGGTTGATTTGGAGTCAGGGATACCTAAAAACAATATCATAATCTTTTTCTCGTAAATATCTTCAATGTACAGACACACTATTACTTCTGTTACAGTTTTATAATATGTAAGTTCAGATTAGACATTGGCTTTGTCTTTCTTTGACGGAACTTTCTTAGGCCCGCTTGCGCCAAGCAGGGTTATCGTTATTAACTCGGAATTAGACGCTACATTGGAATTAAATTATAATTATTTCTTGCACCATCTTGTTTTAGGGGCTAAACTTGTGTTATATTGAAACCGCCGATGTGGTAGGTTTAAGTCACTAAACTACGTGCTAAATGTCAAAATTGAGGCAACAGCTATTTTTACAGTTTTGTTGTAGGCTCTTGCAACTCTCTAACAGAAAAATGTTATATGAAACGTGCACTGACGCCATTTTCCATTGAACGGTTGCACACGTTTCATACATTCTGGATAATCGGTCACGACCAGTTTTTAGTATCGAAGTGCCGACTCTTATAACGTAGTGAGTTACATTTTCTTTGATAACATGAATGAACGATGAAAACGAAATGCCATTGCCAAAATAAAATAAATGAGACAAACAAATACAAAGAGATGCAGTGTGAATAAGACGTGCATATATTATGTTCATTCATCATTCACTTTTCATATTTTGTAGGATTACATAAACACTATGGTCATTAAGGATGTTGCCAGCGAAAAATAGAGACCTGTCAGGTTAGTTAACTATAAACTAGTTTTCATTGGCGCAAGACAATCTTCGATAACACTTTAGGTCGGTGCTACATTAAATTGCGTAACGGGGTTACGCAATTTAACCCAGCATTTGGCGCAAGTATGGTATAATAATAATAATTATTATTATTATATATGATACACTAGCAGCTCAAAGCTGATGCGTGTATAATGGCTTAGGTATGTAAAAGTTACGTCAATAAAACAGTATAAGAAAGAGTATGGTATTACAAGAAGAATCACATTTATCGATAATCAGCAAGTTACATACTTAAGTCCCATAAAATTGAATACTTACTTATTCATTCAAGATACTTACTCAGTTTCACCAGAGAGCAATTTATAATAGTCATCAGGGCCCATGAATACGAGCGCTCGTTTCTTCAGTATCCTGTCTATAAGGTCTGGAACTGACATGTCTTTGTAGAATGCTTTCTCTATACTAGACCCGAATTCCCTGCAAACAATACATATAATATTTATCATGATCACGTCAACCAATAGATGTATGGAGATGCTACTGGGAATGTTCCTCTATTGAAAAGGGAAGATCTTCCGCCAGGATATGTGTGAAGCCTGGGGACCGTCCGTGGTCCAACAGTCCTTCTTATCCTTTGGTATGAATACGAGAGGTTAATATGCTGACATTTTTTTAAGAGGATGACCCGACTATCAATCTAAACAACTTTCTCTATAGGAACAACATCCAAATCGCGGCAAAAAAATCATCTGTTCCATACATCGAGTAGGTTTGCAGTTATGTAAGGAACAGCTGATTTTTTTTCGCGATTTCGATTTTGGTGCGATAGAAAAAGGTGTTCAGTTTGACGGTATGATCATCTCCTTAAAAAGTGTTATCATACTAAAGGTGTTCACCTTTACCGATAACACTTTTTTAAAGAGTACCGCAGGCGCACCGGAGCCGCATCGTAGCGGACGCAGCGGGCGTGTGGTCAGCAATACGGATTTTGCGGGTAACACATTGACAGATAATGCGAGTGCAGTGGACGCACTTCCATAGAAATCCATACAAAGCATGAAAATATAGTAAAAGTTGTTCAATTTGATGGGTAGATTCTTAGTTTAAAAGGATGCTAATGATATCAATTTCACCCTGTATAATATTGAATCTGTGATTATTTCTCTTGCGAGATGTATGTCTTGCTTTCCATTGTGAACCTTATTTGTGGTAGGTTACTGGTTACACTATGAAAGTTGTCTTTATATGGAGCATATTTATGAGGACGACGGTATCGCCATCTGTTGGCTTCGTTGCTATAACTTATGAATGTTGACATCTATTGCAATTCCCTACAGACGTCCACTACTGTACATAGGCCTTCCCCGTATATCGCTATTTGCGGTCCTGCGCTGCCCTCATCCAACGGTTTCTCGCCGCCTTCGACAAGTCGTCGGTCCACCTTGTGGGGGCTCACTGCCTACCCACGCCGGTACGCAAAGGATATTATTGTTGGAGAATAACTCTTCTTTCACTATTTCCTCTACCCTAAGGTTGTCTGGAAGAAATCGCTTTTTAGCGATAAGACCGCCTGTTTTTGTGCCTTTTGTATTTCCTGATTGTTTGCTCTCTGTATACTCTGTTTTTTTGGTGTCAAATAAAGTATAATTGATTGATTGATTGAATAACAAACGATCAAATTAATAAGTTGATTGTTATGCTTCAATTTTGCAGTTACTGTGGACTTTGTCCACTTAAAGTACTGACGAGCTCACTATCCGTGACGATTGATAGAGTTTGGGCATTGATAGTGCTGATCCTGGCTTTGGTTAACTAAATAAATTTGCAAATAACATTGAATTTGAGGTACCTTTTATAGATAAGGAAGTGTGTCATCAACAACAGTACCCTCTCATGTATAATAGGGTAAGTAGATACAATGTTCCTCTTTAGTTTTTCTGTAGGTCGACGAGCTTTTAGTGCTTCTAATCTGAAACATAAACATAGATTTATTTTAAAACTAGCGTTAACCCGCGACTTCGTCAACACAAATTATATACCAGATTTTAAGCCAGACCATAAGCTATCAAACAAAAAGGTTTCATCAAAATCGGTTCAGTAGTTTTTGCGTAATGCTCGATCAAACAAACAAACAGACAGACAAATAATCCAAAAATTGGTGATATGAAATCCGGGACACCTAAAAACCAACTTTTTTTTGTTAACATATTCAATGTAAAAGTTTTATAATAGTTTAGATTTCTGTTAAAGTTTTATAATAGTTTAGATTGTAAAATGCTCTTCAATTTAATTAGGACACGCCCGTTCACATGCACACACACGCAGAACATATCACAATTTCTTAATTGCCGATTTTTATCTGGTTAATACTATATTCAATAATAAGCTAATAAATTTTTCTATTATTATTTGTTTATTCATAGGTATAGGTAAATACAGGTAGAGGTAGAGTTCTGCACAATTAATAAAATGCCTAGTTATTCATGCTTTTGGTAACAAATAAAGAATTATTAATAGTAAGTGATGTATAATATTCAAACAAAACTTACATCTTAAAATAAAATTATACCGGAACAAAATGAGTTTACCTGACAGATTGAATAGGGAATGCTGCCGGGAATGCTTTGCTCTTTTTGATGATCTCTTCCACGTCATCAGACAGTTCAAGTCTTGGCAACGATGCACATTGTCTTAGCAGCTCATTGGTCTCTTTGCCCATGCTTGGGAAACACCAGTCTGGTTTACACCTGTAATAAAACTTCATCTAGCAGCACGGATTAAAATTTTTCACACTCTATCTTTTTCTCAGCTCAGGAATGTCATTTGCTAGAGCGAGAAAGGTTGCAGCACTGCTGGTGCTGCCTCACGCTATCTTTCTCATTCTAGCCAGTGACGTTCCTGAGCGACAGAAAAGGGCAGAGCATGAAAAAATAAAATTCCATGCTACCAGATAAGGCCAGATGGCATCAAATCAAACCGCAACGACTTAAAGCTCTTAGTACGAGCCTTAACAGGACACTGCAAGTTAAACAAACACCTACACAGAATGGGGCTTGTAGATTCACCCACTTGCAGATTCTGCTGTGAAGCAGAGGAAACGCCCATACACCTCCTCTGCGAATGCGAAGTGCTCATTCACAGCAGGAGTCACCATCTAGGTGGATACATAATAACACCTACTGACATTAGGGACCTCCCCTCCAAAAGCATGAACCCTGTTGGGTTCGTGAAGTCCGTGGGCCTAGGAAATGATCTTTAGTTCTAGGGTGACAGCTACAATAGATATGTCCAGGTCGCAGTAGCTATTGGTCATTGACCAAGCCCTTATAACCAAATGATGCCAGATGAGGTTCAACCCTTACTCTGGAATCCCAATTCTATGTTAAAGGCCTTCAGCAGGATTATCATAATAGGTTACATAAACTCACAACCATAATCCCTTTTGAGGTGGTCAGAAAGTTGTTATCAACAAAGTTCCAGTATTTTATTAGACTTAAAATGGTCAGTCAGTTAATTTGTTTAGTCTACGATAAACATTCTACCAATAATTACTCACCAAGAAATATTTTGAAAATGTCTCAAGATATCCATGTTCAACGCCTGTACCTAAAAATACAAATTAAAATTTTCTGTAATAGTATTGAGAAACATAAAACAGATAAGAAAATGTTGGTGACTTGTGGCAAAGCCACAAAGACTACACAACCATCCACAAACTCACTCACCGCATGATAAAAAATATGATAAAAATTTCCTATTAATATTAGACGTGTGAAATTTTGGATGTTTTTGACTCAATAACACATAAACAGCAGAACAAATTTGGATAATATTTGGCACACAGAGAATAAAGGATGACTCAACGCTAGACCTTGTCCGGTCTGAGCCGAGCGTCGGCCATAGCACGGTCAACTAGATGTCGGGTCCGAGCCGAGCGTCGCCTGTAGCACAGTCAACTACTGTATTTTATATGGACACACTCAGTTGCCACTTGGTATAGTGTGTGTGTCCATACAAAATGTATGTAATATTAGTTGATCGTGCTACCGTGCGGCCTCAATTATAGGTTCTCTAGTTTAGTGATAAGGTATAAAATGGAATGTAAATGAACATGATCAATTGTTCTTATACTGTGGCAGAGGGGAAATGCTACCGCAAGGCTAGTCCTTATAATAAATAGTCAAAGGCATAAACCTTAGGCGCGGTTTATACAGAAGAGACGTGTGGCAGTTACAATACAACAATATAAACCTTAAAGTACGTAGCATAGCGTCATTTTTGTCGTAAAGGAAAATCGCGCCCGCGCATCCACGCGCCACACGTCTCTTCTCTATAAGCCGCGCCATAGATATAAAAGATTTTTCTTTCCAATAACAACTCAGTTCTATTGGAAGATATTTCTCGAGAAATAATTAAAATTAACCCTTTAAGACTTGCTTTCTAGTATATTGATCTTAGTTATAATCATATACTAATACCGCGCCGGCGCCGGTACCACTGCAGGCAGCAGCAAAAAATTCAACCTATTTATTTATGTATTTACTGTTTTCATTTGCCCCAATAATGCGATGATAATGTGTCGGTAAGGACTTACTAGTAATTATTAGTAGTAAAGAAACCAAATCCTTTTCTGAGAGTACAAATTAGCACAAAATTATGAAGGAATTTCAGAAATCGGAGCCGCAGCGGCAGCATCGCAAAAATTGTATTGATAAAATACTATAATAAAAACTTACAGAAATCGGCCGATGAAAGCTTATTGGAGAAGAACACAATAGTTTAAACAATTTCATTCACTTCTTAGTGTAATTTTAGATGGAATTCTAGTTTTATTTTCACGAAAACAAAAACTCTCAAGTGAGTCACACAGGTCAAGTGACAGCTGATCAGAATTCAGTGTGACCATCTGGAAAATAGAGAATCTGCCACTTACTAGCTAAAAACCGTAACCTGCCAAACACTAAAGAATAAACATTACTCTACTCCTAGCGCAGTCTGGTAAAAATACCATAAATGTGCCACAAATATTTTAGTGTGTCTAAACAATAGGTAAATGTTCCCAAATCTGCCAAATCCTGCCACTTTTGTAATTCGCCAACATAATATGCCAATTTGAAAATTGATGGAGAACCAATGTATCATCTTACTGGCTGGAAAATGTGTTAAGTTTGTATCTATGGTTTTATGTTTTTCTAGCTGTGGTTGTTGGTCTATAATGGAAGTTTAAGTTTGACGGTTTTGTTTGAAAAGTAAAAATGTAGAAATGAAGAAAATAAAAGATTAAGTTTATAAAATATTTTTATTAAACACAGCACCTCACCAATAGTGGTAGCAGAGCGTGGTTACGTGAAATTTATACCTGCGGGAAAATTAGATTAATTGGGATTTAAAAAACGAAAGATGGCGGAAGCAATAAAAGCGAATATAAAACAGTTCGACGGAACAAATTTTTCAACATGGTTATTTAGGATTAAAAGCTGTTTAAATGAAAACGATTGTCTGGGGGCAATTGAAGATAAAGTGTATGCAAGCCTTCCGGAAAACAAGAAGTTGGAGGCGAAAGCAAAAAATATCGTAATTAGTGGAATAGCAGATACGCATTTAGAATATATAAAAAATGAAGATACAGCATATGGAATGATTAAAAATTTAGAAGCAAATTTTATCAAGAAAACTACCAGGGGAAAAATTTATCTAAGACGGAATTTGAGTGAGATGAGATTTGATGACCGAACCTCCATGATGAAACACCTAACAGAAATGGAGGAGATTTTTTCACAGCTTAAAGATGCTGGTTCTACACTCTCAGAAGAAGAAAAGGTTAATTATGTACTGCTGTCGATGCCTAAAACGTACGAAATGGTAGTAACAACTTTAGAAATGATAGAGAATTTAAAGTTGGATTTTGTAAAGGACAGACTTCTTGGAGAAGAAGAGAAACGTCAAAAGGATAATCGGAACTGTGGCGGACAGGACAATGCTGTCTTTTTATGTTATAAATGTAACTTACCTGGACATAAACAATTTGAATGTACGCGTCAACTATCAGGAAGAGGAGCTCGAGGAGGATTTTCAGGCCGAGGTTACCAGACACCACCTAGAGGATATGGAGATAATAATCGAGGATTTATAAGAGGAACAGGGTCGTCAGGATACCAAGGACAATCGAGAGGAAGGTATGCCGGAGCGACACGAGGACGCGAATGGAACTCTGGACGAGGATCAGGATGGAGTAATGGACGAGAATATGGTAGAGGAGATTTCAATACTTTTTCAGCAGAGACGGATGACATAGGATTTACCGATAATACAGGTGAGGTGTACGCAGAGATGGATGACATAGGGTTTGCCGAAGATACAGGTGAGGTGCACAACTGTTGTAAAAGTAACAAATTAGTATGGTGTGTAGACTCTGGGTCATCGGACCACCTTACAAATAGAAAGGATTTATTTACGGAATATGTGGACTTTAAAATACCTAAAACCATCGAGGCTGCTAAAAGTGGTGTTACATTGAAAGCAGTCGGTATTGGAAATATCAACGTAACATGTTTGGTTGGTAATAAAACTACGGATTGTACGATTAAAAACGTTTTCTATGTACCGGATTTGAGAAAGAATTTGTTATCAGTTTCAAAATTGGAAAATAACGGTAAGAGAGTGGAATTTTGTAACGGAAAAGTTAGGGTTTATCACGCGAATTACTTATTAATGATTGGAAATAATGAAGGATCATTGTATACGATTGAAATGGAACTAAACAATCGAAATGTAATTTTTTATCTAGTAATGATGAGGTCATACAGCTGTGGCACAGGCGGTTTGGTCATTTGGGGTTAAGAAGCTTGAGTACGTTGACAAATAAAAATTTGGTAGAGGGATTAACTGATTTAAAAGGTTTACCAATCAATGAAAATGCACTATGTGAGCCATGTGTACTGGGAAAGATGACTAGGCAACCATTCAATAGAATTGGGTATAGAGCGAAGTATCCATTAGAGTTAGTTCTCACCGATGTCTGTGGACCGATAACTCCTATAACTAGGGAAGGATATAAATATTTTTTAACATTCATAGACGATTATACACATTTTACTATGATATATCTTTTAAAAGAAAAGTCTGAAGTGTTTGAATGTTTCAAAACTTATTATTATTATGTCACGAACTATTTTAATACGAACTTACGTAAACTCAGGGCTGATAATGGAGGTGAGTATACTTCTGGGGAACTTAAGAGATTTTGTAATTATAAGGGAATACATCTTCAATACACTGTTCCATACAATCCTGAAATGAACGGTGTCGCAGAAAGAATGAACCGAACAATCATGGACAAGGCAAGGACAATTTTATCTGAATCAGGATTAGCAAAAGAATTTTGGGGAGATGCAGTATTATATTCTGCATACGTGATTAACAGGAGCCCAACAGTAGGAAAGGAAGAGACGCCAGCTGAATTATGGACCGGACGGAAACCAGATGTGTCATTTATGCGAGTATTTGGAAGTATCGCATACAATCATGCACCTAAACAGTTGAGGCAGAAACTTGACAATCCAGGGAAAAGAATGATTATGATTGGATATTGCACTTCAGGATATAAATTATATGACGAAGAGAATAAAAGGACTGTAGTGGGTAGGAATGTCATATTTGATGAAAAAAGAGACATAAATAAAAATAAAATTTACGTACAAGGACAGGGAAACTATAATGATGAAGAATCTGAAAAAGAAAGTGAAGAAAAAGAAAATAAAAGAGAGAGAGAAAGTACACGAAAAGAAGATAATTCGAGAGAAAATTCAAGAAAGATGCAAGAACCTGAACATGAGGAAATAGAAGAAAATATTAAAGAGACTCCCAAAAAGAAACAAGTGGAAAATAAAGAAGAGAATATAGAAACAGGGAGAGGCATGAGACATAAAAGATTACCAAAGAGATTTGAAGATTATGAAATAGATCTAAGTGATTATGAAGAGTGTTTGTTTGCGTATATGACAAGTTATGAAAATGCTCCTATCAGTTTTGAAGAAATAGAACAAAGAGAAGATAAAAAACAGTGGGAAAAAGCAGTAAAAGAAGAATTAAAAGTTATAGAAGAGAGTAAAACTTGGAAAATTGTACCTAAACCAGTAAATGAAAAGTTGATTGACTGCAAATGGATATTTGCCAGAAAGGAAGTAGGAAATGAAGAAATTTATAAAGCAAGGTTAGTAGTTCGTGGATTTAAGCAGAAGGATAAGTTAGAAGATATTTATTCACCAGTTCTGAAACTCCAAACATTGAGAATTTTGTTATCAGTTGTTGCTCACAAGGATTATCATATAAGTCAAATGGATGTTAAAGGAGCTTTCTTATATGGAGACATTAAAGAAGATGTTTATCTTCAACCACCAGAGGGATTACAGATACCAGAAGGTCATGTCTTAAAACTTACTAAGTCATTATATGGATTGAAAAAATCACCAAAGTATTGGTATGAAAAATTTCATGATACGATTACAGGATATGGTTTTAAAAGGTCGCAAAATGATTACTGCCTATATACAAAGGGGGAATTATATTTATTATTATATGTCGACGATATACTCATTATGGGAAAAGATTTACTGGAAAATGAAAAGGTTAAACAATTTTTATGCACCAAATTCAGAATGAAAGATTTAGGTTGTGATAATTTAACTTATTTAGGAATTTCGATTAATAAAGTACCAGGGGAGGTTCATATAAATCAGTCTAAGTATCTAAATGGCGTTTTACGTAAATATAACATGCAAGATTCTAAGGGTTGTGATACACCAATGGATCCGAATTTTGTTTTGAATATTGAACTCAGTGAAATTGATTACAATTGGGAATACAAGTGTAGATCATTGATTGGATCCTTAATGTATGCTATGATAGGTTCAAGACCTGATATTGCAACTGCCGTATGTTACCTCAGTAGATTTCAATCTCAACCATGCGAAAAATTATACAAAGCTTTGAAAAGGATTCTGAGATATGTTAAGCATACTGTAAACTATTCTTTAATTTATAAGAAAAGTGACTGTGAGTCAGATTTTGTTTTGATGGGTTATGCAGATGCTGATTTTGCGAGAGATGTAACGGATAGGAAGTCAACTTCTGGATATTTATTCAAGTTATTTGATAATACTATAATTTGGAGATCTAAAAAACAGTCAACGGTTTCTCTTAGTACAACTGAAGCAGAATTAATTTCTTTGTGCGAGGCTTCTATGGAAGCATGTTGGTTGATAAAAATATTATCAGATTTGAATATAAATATTGAAAATGTCGTTATTTTTGAAGATAATTCCAGCACTATTAAGACAGTTAAGAATCCAGATCAAAAGAGGTTAAAGCATCTTGATGTAAAATTTAATTTCATAAAGCAGAAAGTTGAAGAGGGATCTATTATTGTAAAGTATATTTCAACTATGGAGCAAATAGCTGATATTTTGACAAAACCTTTGCCTAAGATAAAGTTTTTAAATTGTGTTAAGTGGATAGGTATGTATTGAAAGATGAAACATTGAGGGAGAGTGATGGAGAACCAATGTATCATCTTACTGGCTGGAAAATGTGTTAAGTTTGTATCTATGGTTTTATGTTTTTCTAGCTGTGGTTGTTGGTCTATAATGGAAGTTTAAGTTTGACGGTTTTGTTTGAAAAGTAAAAATGTAGAAATGAAGAAAATAAAAGATTAAGTTTATAAAATATTTTTATTAAACACAGCACCTCACCAATAAAAATACCCAATTCTGCCAAAATGACAGAAATATGCCGCAAATGGCCACACTGCAGCAGATGCATTTTTTTAAAATCTCTTTAACGGCCCTGAATTCATGTCCTTTTGAGCCAGTAGGTTACGTTCCGTTTCTTGTTTAATTTCGATTTTTAAGCGATAATTTTTTCTTGGTCGATATTTACGTATTGAACCTAGGCCTCGCATAGTCGCGTGCCACCCCCGAGAAACCCATAAAAATCGACATGTGAAATGTGTAGAAAGAGAATAATAGACGATCATAAAATAACACTAGTCACGAAAACGAGCCACGCTAATACGCTAATTACACAGAGTGAGCGAGAAAAAAGCTACCTTGGCGTCTATCTAGCAGCCTCAGTAAGTTACTCAAATATCATACAATGACATTCCCCATCATCACGATCCCATGCATCACGGAGGCTCCGGGCTTGAGCCGTACTGACGAAAAGAGACCAGACGGCCTAACATTGGTACTTGGAAGAAGGGTAGGTCCCTGTAATGTTGTGGGAGTGAGATTTCACAGAAGATTCTGTTCCAAATGCAAAAGATTAAAAACTTGCTTTGGTAACATTAAAATTGACCAATATAACCTGTTTCCTTGCTCTTAGTCTAACCTTTAACATATTTGATTAAATTAATGTAAATGTTGTTCCCATGGACCTATAAAAAAAGCCGGTCTCTGTGATAATTGTTCTTGCATGCGATTGTGAACCTTAGTGTAGCAGCTTCTGCAGCTTACAGGTTTCCAATGTGGCCAGTAGCGTAGCGAGGTGGGGCAGGGTAGAGGGGGGGGGGGGGGGGCAAATGACCTGGGCGGCAATTCGGGAAAAATAAAGATTGATTGAGCTATTTTTGATATAGGTTTTCTTATAAAAAGAAGGGGGCGGCAAAATCAGTCTGTGCCCCGGGCGGCAAATACCCACGCTACGCCACTGAATGTGACATCGAAAATTTTCTTGTCGTATTTTTGGGAGGAAGACTGGTGCGCCATCTGTTGGCAAGCTACTGCAACAGGATAAACTATAAAAAATAGTCAATAATAATACGCTTTTCACATTCCATCACAAAGGCTAACCGGTAACTGGTGGTAACCTTGTGGTAACCACAACTTCAGTAGATTAATATGTTCAGTCAGTTTTGCAAACGAGCAATTTACCGATATGCTTAGCAAAATGCTTGGGTAAACCAGGTTTTACGATTCCATTAGTTTTAATTCGTTTCATTATTGGATAATAAAGGCTATCTTATGTTTTTTTAAATTTTATTTTTTTATAATAGGTACCTAAGGTTACAAAAAATATATTAGTAAAGATAATACTTAAGGTGGTTGCAGAGGGGTCAATTTTATACAAAACTTTCGACGCAAAATACGCGTAGACGGCATTAATATAAGTATCTTGTTGTGGGGGCTGGCAAGCCAGCAACGCTTCGACCCAGTGGGATCTTTTGTGTTAATATAAGTAACTTTGTATGTATGGAAAAATAGTTTAGAAAATCTAGATGCCGCGTCACAAATAACATTTGCAATTTGTAAAACAATTACGAAGATATAAACTTCGTAATTATATCATAAATTGCAAATGTTATTTCTTATTTGTGACGTGGCAACTAGATTTTCTAAACAATTTTTCCATATATTAAATATTACTTTGATTAATTCCGTCGACGCGTATTGTGCGTCAAACTTTTGTATGGACTGAAACCACCTTAAGTAGTTTTATAAAGACGGAATTGTTATATTTTAATCACAGATGTAGTCTTAATATTTAATGTTATTAATACTTCGAATAACTTATTTTAGGGTAATAACCTTGTAATAACAATTAAATAGTATAATAATTTAATCTATATCTATCTATACTATTATAAAACTGTAACAGGAAGTTTGTCTGTACATTGAAGATATTAACAAAAAAAAAGTTACGAAATGGTTTTGAGGTGGATTAGGTTGGATTTTTTGTCTGTCTGTTTGTTTGTGTGTTTGTTTGAACGAGTATCACGCAAAAACTACTGAACCGATTTTGATGAAACTTTTTTGTTTGATAGCTTATGATCTGACTTAAAATCTGGTATATAATTTGTGCGGACGAAGTCGCGGGTTAACGCTCGTAGTTAATAATTGTATAATACAATAATTTAAAAAATATATCTCTTCAATCTTCATTATAATGTATTCTTATAAGTAGGTACAATGTAACTTATTTTTATACACATAGGTAAGGTATGGTAACCCATTTGGGAATCATGAAAAAGAAAGAGTAATGTATAATAACAAAAAATATACGTTTTTATAAATAACAATAATTCCAAATAGCAATAAAATAATGAATACAATTTTGGAGATCGGTTGTGCGGCGTGAGTGAGGGTTGCTTTGGTGGCTAGGGCAGTTGTAGTGAAAGGTTCGTGTATCGGTGCGTACTGATCATGCTATGTTATCTTAGTACAAACTAAGTGGAACGCTGATTTTCTATAGACAGCTTCCGCCATCTATCGGTTATGTTTCGAAGCACTAGTTAGTTTTCGAAGCCGCTGTTGATCCTGGCTTACAGGAGTTACAGCGGTGGGAATGTGTGGTGGGCCTATGCTCGTTTTTAAGCACTATGTGTTGAACTGGGGTTCATATCGGAGTAACAGCGTACTACACCTCACGCGCTGCGCTTTACTAGTGAGAGATTTTGCCCATATCAATCTCTGTCTTGTTGGTCTAGCGGTCTAGACAACCGGCTCACGATCCGGGTAGCTAAGGTTCGATCCTCGTGTCGGCCGATCGTATTTTTCAATTTATTTCATCATGTGGCGCCCCCTAGTGCTAATAAGCTGCAACGCAATTATGACGTCCTAAAATTCAAGGCGAGTTACCTATCTATATCCAATATCGTTACGCTTAATAATAAATCTAATATTACAACAAAACCATAACTAAAAATAAAACACGATTTTTGATGATGTAAAATGTGGGTACCCCACAACAATTAAAGATATAGTGATTAGCTTGCTGTCACAGATATTAGTTACACCAACATCTACCTAATGAATCTGTCCAGGTCCAATTGCTCAGAGTGCCTTCCGAAGCATGAAATACTTAAGTACCTATCACACTGTACTATATTTTAATTACGGTTAAATTCCTCAAAATATAAGTGCTATTTTGAAGTCTTAGGGCAAAATTATACTATGTGGTAACGTGTATTATACCCGTACGTGTAATATAGGCTACCCGCTGACTTCTAGTGACGTTAATGGCTGCCCGCTGCCCTGACACTCCGTTGCAGAAACGCTCACTTGAGTTAATCATCCATTAAATATCTTGCTAGCTTTTACTACGTCAACAAGACAAAAAGTGACAGCAAGAGATTTAATGGAGGATTAACTTTAATAAGCGTTTCTGCAACTGACCGTGAGTGTCGTAAATTGCTGCCCGCTAATCCCCAGTGACTTAAATAGCTGCTTGCTGACTATAAGTGACGTAAATGGCTGCAGGCTGACCCCCAGTGACATAATTTACACGTCCATTGCTGATTCGCTTGTTGTATTCTCCAATTTGCAGCTGTAAAGATAATACAAATAAAATGAATTAAATTTTAAGATTGCAAAATAAATGCATCACATTTGTGGGGACTTGATACAGATGTCGGCTTCACACATAGCCTGGTGGAAGATCTTCCCTGTTCAATGGAGGAACATTCCAAGTAGCACCTCCATACATTTTATCCCAAAATATAAACGTACGCACGGCGACACATCAAATACAAAACCAACATAAGCTGGGCGCGCGTAGGTCGAGTAACGTATACCGTCGCGCGGCCAGCTTATGTTGGTTTTGTATAGCTTGATGTGTCGCCGTGTGTACTATGGTACTATTTTTGATTTTCACACGTTCTAATTTTATTTGTATGCGAGGAAACTTGAATCAGCGTTGGGCAAAATTTAAAAGGGATTATGACTAATCCTGGAAATCCATATATTGTGACATAAATAAGCTTTTAATAGTTGTGTTCAAAGGAAATTACAATTAAATAGAAAACAAAAAAGTTATAAGCTATTGAAAAATGTTTTTTATCATCTTCTATCTCTTTCATGAAAAACAAGTGTTTGTATGACACGTCGTCGTCATAAATTGTATATACTCAATTATGACGTCACGTTTGTTATATATGCCTCTTACTAATTTTGAACATTGATATTTCAGTAATTTTTAAAGATATTTAAAAATTAAATTAAAGATTGAAAAATTTGTCTAGACAAAATGTCCGACAATTTGTCCGCCCTAGGGCGGGACTTGAAACCGCACTTGCCGCCCCGCATTTTTCAATCTTTAATTTGATTCGAAATAGCACAACATGGCTGTAACATGTTTAAAAATCATTAATATTTGAAATTTAAAAATTAATTTCACTTTAGTGTTTAAAATATCAGAGTTTTAAAAAAAGTTATAATTTTTTTTTGTCGTCATCTCTATTGCTGGGGCACAACGTCCCTGGCTGGGGCAACTAATCATTGACAATTATTAATTGATATTTACGGTTTAATAGTCCTTTCACCGTTCAGTAGCGCCTTCATCACAATATTAAAGATTTCAAAATAATGAAAACCCAAAATGAAAACTTTTACCCCAACTACAAAAGCCTAGATGCTATTATTATAAAACACTTTTACCATATTTTAGGGGTGGTCCCACAGATCACAAAAACTAAAGGGAGATGTGAAAAGTGTTCGGGGCCAGTGTCGCAGCAATATGCGTTCAATATATTATGAGGCAAAAGGCCAGTCGAGATATTATGTAAATAGTTTACAATGCTTGCGTAGTACTAAAGATTATTCGAACATTGAATTCTGATACCGCAATGGATAATGAACACATTCAAGCTAACAAAATAATTTCTATCCCGTGGTACTGGTTGTAATGCGACACTTGGTTTCGTACTCAGCGCGTTGGTCGGCATCTCTCTAGATCTCTATGGGTGGTCCAGTCCATCAAACTAAGCAACCTCTAAAAATAGTAGTAGTAGACTAGGTGGCTCACTCAAGGCCTCATAAAAACGCTCAAAGTCACCCAAAGGGCAATGGAGAGAGCTTGAAGTTTCCCTGCGAGATCGAATCAGAAATGTAGAGATCCGCAGAAGAACCAGAGCTGATATAGCCCAAAGAATTGCAAAACTAAAGTGGCAAAGTGCAATGGGGCCGAAGAGTTCTCGAGTGGCGACTGAAAAGCGCAGCGTGGGTAGGCAGTGAGCCCCCACAAGGTGTACCGACGACCTGGTGAAGGCTGCGGGAACCAGTTGGATGAGGGCAGCGCAGGAACGGTCGTTGTAACGATCCTAAGGAGAGGCCTATGTCCAGCATAGACGTCCAACGGCCGAGATGATGATGAGTAGCACCTACTAATTACATTTTTTTTGAGTAGGTATACTCACAGTTCCATAGCGGCGTATTCAGCTAAAGTTGTCAGTCCGTGTCGACTCACAACTCTAGTGTTGTTCGCACAGACACAACTGTTGATGTGCGCGTTGTGCAACTCCGATACTTGTGTGGAACACGCCGCCGCTGGGTCACCCGAACTTTTCAGACTTCCTTTCCTATAATAAAAACATCAGCAAAATATTTTCTCAAATGAAAATAAAGACATTCCATAACTAAAGTAAGTATGAAATTACATCCGGGCACGAATTAAGTTTCATAGAATAACAAAGGTTCGGCAACTTCGTCATATTTTTTTTTCGGAAAAACATTCATCGATGCACCGTGATTCATTGGAAAGTTCTTCGTTGCATATGCTCACGACTATATTCCCCGAGGGGGTAGTCAGAGATATTCTGAAACCTCAGAACATCCACGTTTCACTAGTAGTACCGAAACTCAGGCCAGACTTAGGGTAACGGCGATTCGAAAAAAAAATCTTATTCATGAAAGCCATTCGTATATTATGTAATTCGGACTTGGGTTACGGAACCACTTTACTTTGATCATTTTTAATTCAACAACAGTAGGCCTCGCATGCCACCCCCGAGAAAACCACAAAAACCGAGATGTGCCTCCATCTTTATTATTTTACGTACGCCAAAAAGCGCGCGCACGACGTTTTTCTCGTTTAAACGCTTTGTCGTGGGTGGCATGCTAGCCATGCAGGTCATAAAATGCTAATAAAGAATAACTGCAATATGAAAGCGACATTGTGCGAAAGTGACTTTTGCGAAAGAGACGTTGAGCGAAGTAAACCTTTTGCAAATTCTTTTTGCGCCTAAGCCTTTTAGTTGTCAAAAGAGCTGACTTGCTATAAGCATTATATCAAAATATGTTGAATCATTAATTTTTCACTATTTTTTACCTGGAAAATCAGATAATGTTTTTTTCCAATGATTGTATAAAATAGGTGAAAAATTAATAAAATGTTCTATGAGAAAGTGTGGAAGGAATGCCTTTTTTAATGAATGATGAATCTCATCAGTGGATGATGAACTTACCAGAACTCATTGCCCGGGTGCGCGTTCCCGTCCCACGCGTACGTAATAACGAGCAGTTTACCCTCGTGCTCGCCTGTTAGACGAGAAGATGGTTCTCGCTTCTCTAGCGACACGTTTATACCTCCTGGAATGTAATGTTAATTTCAGATAACTGCCGGGGTGTTCGGTTGACCTACCCAGAGCATTCGGATAATCTACCCGTTCTGTTGATCTACCCGAGCGTTAATCTACCCAGGGCGTTTTGCTCATCTACCCGAGCGTTCGGTTGACCTACCCGATCGTTCGGTTGACGTATACGGGTGTTCATTTGATCTTCTTGTTCGTTAGTATGATCTACCTAGGGTGTTTTGTTGATCTACCCGAGCGTTCGGTTGACCTATCCGAGCGTGCATTGGTTTGACCTACTTAAGGCGTTTTGTTGATCTACCAGGGCGTTCAGTTGACCTATACAAGGCATTCAGATGACCTATCCAGGGCGTTCAGTCACAACGGGCCTTCACTATGGTAAAATAAATACGTTATTTTGATACTTGATAGTCCTTCTGACTTAGATTTACCTTTTGGATGCTTTTTGTTTTCGAAAAATATCTTTCTTCGTGTAGATGGTTCACCATCTTGATTTGAAGCATTTGTAAATAACGCTGGAAGGAAAGAACAATATTAATTTGTACGGAGAAAAACATACTTATTATTAATTCACGGCAGTTTATATTCTAAATAAATTCAGGATGACTTTTGGACCATTCTTTGGCAATTATTACAGAGCGTCGATGGCGCATTACGAAGAGTTATGAATACTCAATCATGAGGGTTCGGGTTCGAAGTCGCACGGACGACAGGCCACGTACCAATGAGTATTTCAAACTTATGTACGTAATACCGATTGCTCTCAAACTGCGAAGAAAAACATCGTGAGGAAACATGCATACGATGAAGAAGAAATTCCGATGCGTATGTGAAGTCTACCAATCCGCATGGGGCACGCGTGGTGGACTAACGCCCATACACCACCCAAGGGGATGCTGGGCCCTGCAGTGGGAAGTATACAAGGTGTTAGGGTAGACTGATGCATTACCTACTTTAATGGCGATTGCACTCAGGACACTGAACACGTTTCCCAAAAGATAAAAGGATAAATTGAAAAAAAAAACTAATTTTATACGTTCGATCAGCTGATTGCATCAGTATGGAAACTCCACAATTTTTTGCGAAATTCCTATAGGTTTCTAGGGAAAGTTGTTCAGTTTCATCGGTACAATCCCTCAACTTAATGCAACTGTTTACCCTAACCTGTGTAGGTGAATGGCCATTATGCTGTGCACAGGCACACCTTGAGTGGACACTTAGGGTGAAACCAAACGAGCGTAATTTTGTGAGTTGTGAGTCGCGTATTTTGAGTCCGTTTCATATAAAATCCGGGAATGCATTGTCTATGACCTCAGCCTTTATATGAAACGGACTCAAAATACGCGACTCACAACTCACAAAATTACTATCGTTTACCCTTAGCTGTCATTTCATACAAATGGGAAAATTAAAGAGGTAAGCATGTGCGATACTGAGTGAGTGCGAGGCTGCGAGCGAGACAGGAATACGCCATTGCTTACATTTTCCGCCAAGCTTTCTGCTAAGACTGCGTTTCGCGTTCTGCGTTGAGAGTGCATCAATTTCCCAATGACGTGATCGAGCGAGCCCGCTATTGGCGGATTGTTTCCTCGCTCACCGCCTCGCTACCTCGCACATCTCTGATGGAAAAGCACCCTGCAGGCATTGGCGTAGCTAGAGATTTTCCCTGAGGGGGGCAACCGGCCACCTTGCTCATAGCTATACCGCCCCAGTGGCAAGACTCATATATCTCGCGGCAAGGTCGTATCCAAAAGTTCATTTCCCTAAGGCTCCCCGCAACCAAAATTAGGCTTGGGATTTTAAGGCGGTTTTAGAACATGTTATAAACGTGAAAGAACGCGATTATTTTGGTGTGGGTGCTTCAGCCCTTGGATGCCTATACAGAGCGAGCGAAGCGAGCTCGAAATTTTGCAGTATTGCCTATGGGTTTTGGCTCGAATTTCACAAGATGATATTGAAGCAGTGCCTACTAATATTTAATTATTTCTTCACTCATCATCATCATCATCATCATCATCATCGTCCACTGCTGAACATAGGCCTTTGCCAAGGCGCGCCACAAAACTCTGTCCTCGGCCTTCCTCATCCAGTCGCTCCCCGCTACCTTTTTTTGGTCGTCTGTCCAGCGGGCAGCAGGACGTCCCACACTACGTCTACCAGTTCGCGGTCTCCACTCCAGAACCCTGACACCCCACCTGTTGTCAGTTCTTCGGCAGATATGACGAGCCCATTGCCACTTCAGCTTGCTAATTTTCTGAGCTATGTCAACCACTTTCGTTCTCTGACGTATCACTTCATTTCTGATGTGATCTCTCATTATTTCTTCACTACTTTCCATTTTTCTAAGAGGGGCAACGAGCTTTCTGCGACCCTCTGCCCCCCCCCCCCCCCCCCCTGCTACGCCAATGCCTGCAGGATAAAATTGCGAGCAGGGACTGTCCGTACTGTGTGTAGTACTAGATACTCTTTCTTATACACACAGGCACAGGCCTACCGTCAAGGTGGAAAGACGATCCGCTTATTTGTGTACCTACCAGAAACACCATTGCTAGGCTCAATGTAAGCGAAGTTTACATCGGAGACGTGTTGCAACATGTCCTGGTCCAACAAGGCTCGCACGCGCTCCGTGAATGTAAGTACGAACACGTCCGTTTGATGAGGCGATATCATCCATACGCCCAGACCTGCGAATTAATTATACTTATCTATACGGTCCTTTCTGAGCCGGACTTAGAGGCGTCACAAAATAAACGAAATCGCTGCAATTTTGTACATTTCTGATGGTTTTTCGAACACATATAGTATCTTAATTACTGTACTATTTGGGGGGGGAGGGGGGGATAAATCTTACTCTTCTACATGTCTTTTTGGTAATAGTAATGTATGGAATATCATATTAAGAAAAATCCTATATTTATATAGGATTTTTCTTAATATGCTTGCGATTTTTTAAGGGGATGAACAAACCATTAACACTTTCGCTGCTGACGACCTACGTCGTAGGTCGGCAACAAATGGGCCGCAGTGCTGAAGAACCCACGTAACGAGCCGGTTCAATTGCATTTCGCCTATGCTCATGACCTACCGTCACCGAAAACCTTACGCCTGTGCGGGTGACCCAAGAGGTGAGCCGCATTGGCCTTTTTACGTTACGACAGTGCGCACGACCCACGAGGAGCGTCAGTTGTAGCACTGCGCGAGGATCATGGTTTTCAGCTTAGCAGCGAAAGTGTTAAACTGAACAGTTTTCACTATGGGACCAATATCTAAATCACGAAAAGAAAATCAGCTGTCCCATACATTTGAGTCCAGTCGGTACTGCAGTATTGTATGGAACAGCTGATATTTTTTTCGCGATTTCGAATTTAGCTCCATAGTGAAAGTTGTTCAGTCTGATGGTCTTCCTTAAAAAACCGGTCAGCATATTAAGAAGGGCATATCTTCTTCTTCCTGCCGTTATCCCGTTATTTGGGGTCGGCGCAATATGTCGTCTTCCTCCGTTCATCTCTTTAAGCCGTTATTTCTGCGCACACTCCCTTTTTACACATGTCACCTTTACGCAATCCATCCATCTTTTCTTTGGTCGTCCTCTCTTCATGCAGCCATACACATTCAAGAAGGACCCTATACAGGGTAATTATATAAAATTTCCAGGGGTGGTTCAGACCATCAAACTAAACAACTTTCACTATGGGAACAAATCTGAAAACAGCTGCTTCATAGACAAATCCAACGGATACATGCTTGGTCCTTTCAAAATACTCAATACATAACCGTGAGTATTATTAATCAGGATCCTGCAATTATTTGCCTTTTGGTTAAAAAAAACTACGGGGTGTTAGGGTAAGCAGTTGCATTACTTTAAGGGGTGATTGTACTCATGATATTGAACAACTTTCCTAAAAAAACCTATAGGAAATTAGCAAAAAAAAATCGACTTTTCATACAAAACATCGATCAGCTGATTGGATTTAGTATGGGAAGTCCAAAATTTTTTTAATGAATTTCCTATAGGTTTCTTAGAGAAAGTTGTTCAATATCATGCGTACAATCACCCCTTAAAGTAATGCAACTGTTTACCCTAGCACCCTGTATAAGAACTCACCAGCGCCTATAACGTTAACAAAAGTGTCTCTCCCCGTCTCCTTCCCTCTCGCATCAGCCTCCAGTAGAGTGCACTCAGCTGTGACACTTAACCGCTTGTAATACACTTCATTATCGAATATATTGTTTTTGGGTATTTTCACGTATCTATCCATATATTTTTGTTCCGTCGGCGTGTCTTGTATGTTAGTGGTGGATGTCAGGTCTTCGTAGGTATTACTTTGTGCCTGAAAAGTTAAATTTACGGTAGTGAGTACGGTAGTCGGTGGGTGGTTGTGCACATGCCAGGGAAGGTTTATAAAAAAGTGTGTGTCGGGAAAAACTGATTCTGAGGTGGTACGAAGTTCGCCGGGTAAGCTTTAAGCTAGTTTATTTTATGAACAATAGTTTTAGCTCTCACCTTGTAAAATTCTGACCAAATCTGCCTCCACATACGTTTCGGCGAATTTGTTGCTTCATCTCCATAGCCGTTATTTACTGTGTTCTGCTGTTTAGATATTACTATGTCCTCGAATTCCATTCTGTTCTTACGTTTGAACCGGGGGCCGACGATTCCTGAAAATATGACATTTGTGTATAGTATAGATGGGAGAAACTTATTTTCTTATAATAATAATATCTCCTAAAAAAACCCTTTGTTACGCATGTGTAGAACATAAAAAACAACAATTGTAAAAAATTCGGTATAATTAATTAAAATCAAGCCCAATAATGTTAACTCTATTAGATTTATTTACAAACATTTAACTGTTTTCTAATTTCTTTAATTACACGAAGCACTAAATTTTGTCATATACATCACATTGATAGACACAATAATCTAGCAGCCTCAGTAAGTAACTTAAATAAGTATATTTTAAAATACAGTAGCACTTAATCTATGGTTTGGTCAGTTTGGTCCCTAAATAGCACCAATCAGGCACAAAATTTTGGTATAGTTAAAACCTTTGTTACCAATAATCACGGCTTCTTTTTGTATTCTATCTTCTCTGACGACACCTAAATTGGTTCTTTTGCCATCGTTGATGCACTCGGTGTGTCCGGACACGTACACCATGGAGGACAGCTTCATCTCGTCGTAACTGAGACAGTCCTCTAGCAGGAGCGGCGCTTTCTGGGCTGGTGTGCCAACTGACTCCCACCCGTCCTTGCTGTAGGAAAGGTTATGTTTTCGTTTACTTCAATAATTGACAATTGACGACCCGGTTTGTGTAATGGTTACCACGCCGGACTGCCAAACCAGGGTCCTGGTTTGTGCCGTTGTTGTATGGTTTAAACAGCCTATAGTGCTTGCTTGGGATCATTTCAATGTGAGCCTGTGAGCGTTATTTATTACTTATAATTTGGGAAGTCGAGTCTTCCTCTTCCTGCCCTTATCCTATTACTTGGGATCGGCGCGATATGTAGCCTTCCTCCATTCATCTCCTTTAGGTTTGAACCTCATCTGGCAGCACCGCTGCGTGCGGTCGCGTTTCGTTTATCTTATTTGCACTAGCAAATGACGTTCGTGAGTGACAAAAAAGGATGGAGTGACGGAAAAATGCGATGCGATGCTGCTTGATGAGGTCTTCAACTTCAACCCTTAGCGGTCATTTCAGCGTTTACTCCTTTTTTACACATGTCATCTTTCACACAATCCCACGCGCAACTCTCTAACAAAAAAAAACGTTATATGAAACGTGCACCGCCGTCATTAAATTTCTTTGAACGGTTGCACACGTTTCATACATTCTGGATCATTGGTCACGTCCAGTTTCTAGTATGGAAGTCCCGACTCTTTTAACGTAGTGAGTTACATTCTCTTTGCACAATCCATCCATCTTTTCTAGAGTATGGCTATTAAGTATAATCATAATCATTTATTTTGTCGCTGTACACTACGCGGCAAACAACATGACCAACTGGGGGTGAGGGTTGTGCGACGTAGCGCTTTCGCCTCTATCAGATAAGTAAAGCAAAGGCGTATCGTGATTGTAGACAGAGGTGCTTGTGCATGTAATGGCGGCCGGCTCATTTGGTTATTGAATAACAATAACCAAATGAGCCGGCCGCCATTACATGCACAAGTGCACTGACAGGACGCGGCATCGTGATGTGTCCTTACACTAATGATGTACATCTAACAAATTTTGTTTTGCGTAGTCAAGGTTTTTGACAAGTTGTTAGCCGACTATTATACCTAAAGGTAATCAATGCTCGCAACATGATCCCTGTAAAGGCACTGCAATTTATACAAAAGTAAAATAGTACAGTTTTAATGCTAGGATTAATTTAAGATTTGTATGGAAATCTGTGAGGCACTGTAACTGTAAAACTATACATTTTAACGAAATTCTGACTTCATACAGACATAGAGATTAGTTTCTAGATTGTTTCTGAAAAATTTCATTGACTTTAATTGGTTAGTATTGAAAATATCACCAGACTGCGTTTGTATGGAGCGCGCTCCGAATTATATTCTCTTAAATTATGTATTCATTTATACTTACCCACTTTCCCCACTCAGTAGTATATATTTATCGGTAGGCCCCATGAACACGAGCGCTCGTTTCTTCAGTATCCTGTCTATAAGATCTGGAACCGACATGTCTTTATATAACGCTTTTTCTATAATGGAACCGAATTCCCTGTAAACAGCAAAATTTAAATTTATCAAGTTCATATGCTATTTATATTTTATACCTATTATTATAACACTTTATTGTACACACGGACATAATAATACAGAAAGTTGAGAAAACATGTACAAAGGGCGAGCTTATCTCTGAAGAGATTTCTTCCAGCAGACCCGTAGAAGAGACAGTTAACAATTACAAGGCAAACTTATTGTGTACAAACAAACAGTATAAATAAATAAATAAATGTAATATATACCTACAACAAAGAATATATATTAATATATGTATATAATTATATATATGAATATCACTTAAGATAGAGAAAGGTAGTGCTCTTTCGTTTTCTTTTTAAATACAGCTATAGTCTTGGAGTCGCGAATGTCGGCGGGGAGTGAGTTCCACAACCGAGCAGCATGGATGGTGAAGGAGTAGGAGTAGAAGTCGGTGGAGTGGGATGGGATACTAAGTTGGGTACGGATGTGGGATCGGCAGGGTTTGTCAGAAGGGCGGGAGAAGGAGAAACGTTCACGGAGATAGTTAGGATAGGAAGGAATGTGTAGGATGTGTGGACCTATGTAGGGTCCTTCTTAATATGCTGATACTTTTTTAAGGGGATGACCAGACCATTAAACTGATCAACTCTATGGGATCAACAACGAAATAGCAAAGAAAAAAATCACCTGGTTGGGACAGGTGATTTTTTTCTTTTGGCTCGAGTATGTTTGCAGTTTTGTACGAAACAGCTGATTTATTTTTCGCGTTTTCGACTTTCGTGCTATAGAGAAAGTGGTTCAGTTCGACGGTCTGGTCATCCCCTTAAAAAGTTTCAACATATTAAGAAGGATCCTATATTATAATTTTATAGGACTACAAACTAACATTCTTTTTTTGAAAATGTTGTATAATTGCTAAGAAATTAAAAAAATATGACTGAGGTCAGCATTGTAGGCTTGTTTCCCCCTTAATTTTAAGACACAATTTGTTATTGTCTGTTCTCATAGTAACATACCTTTTATAGATAAGGAAGTGCGTCATCAACAACAGTACCCTCTCATGTATAATAGGGTAAGTAGATACTATGTTCCTTTTTAGTTTCTCTATAGGTCGACGAGCTTTTAGCACTTCCAATCTGTAAAAAAACAAATAAATACACCATCATCATATACATTATTACAAACAGGGTCCTTCTTAATATGCTGACACTTTTTAAGGGGGTGACCAGACCGTCAAACTGAACAACTTTCTCTATGGTACGAACATCGAAATCGCAAAAAAAAAAAGTTGTCCCCTACATTTGGGTCGAGTAGCTTTGTAGTTTTGTATGGAATAGAGAAATAGAGAAAGTTGTTCAGTTTGACGGTCTGGTCACCCCCTTAAAAAAGTGTCAGCATATTAAGAAGGACCCTATACAGGGTGAAATTGATATCATTATCATCCTTTTAAACTAAGAGTCTCCCCACCAGACTGAACAACTTTTAAAACGGGAGCAAACCGATCGGAGCAAAAAAATCTGCTGTTCCATACTAAACTGCAACGCCTACTCGACTCAAATGTATGCAAAAGCAGATTTTTTTTTTGCTCCCATAGTAAAAGTTGTTCAGTTTGAAGAGTAGACTCTTAGTTTAAAACGATGCTAATGATAATAATTTCACCCTGTATACGTCCCACTTCAGGGCACAGGCCTACTATCATACTCCTATACCTAACTCTAAGCAACGCGCCACAGACGCTTCTTATTGCGCAAGTATACGTGGGGAAATTCATCATCATCAGCCTATCATCGTCCACTGCTGAACATAGGCCTCCCAAGGCGCGCCACAAAACTCTGTCCTCGGTCTTCCTCATCCAGTCGCTCCCCGCTACCTTTTTTAGGTCATCTGTCCAGCGGGCAGCAGGGTGTCCCACACTATGTCTACCAGTTCGCGTTCTCCACTCCAGAACTCTGACACCCCACCGGTTGTCAGTGGGGAATTATGGTCGTGAGTTTATGTAATTATTTATCAGAAGAAAAAACACAATTAAGTATTGTAGGAAAGAGTTAATCACCTGACAGTTTCTATAGGGAAAGCGGCCGGGAAAGCCTTGCTCTTCTTGATGACTTCCTCAAGATCATCAGATACATGTGGTTTTGGTAGCTCGGCGCAATGTTTGAGTAGTTCATTGGTCTTTTCACTCATGGTCGGAAAAGACCAGTCCGGCTTACACCTGTAATGTATTATAGTATCTGTGGTCACAGTAGGAATGTAGAAGAGATCATAATATTTAACACATTCGCTGCATGTCTCATAATGTGAAACTCGATGGCGTCCGGCTATAGCTGCAATGTTAACACTTTCGCTGCTGACGACCTACGCCGTAGGTCGGCGACAAATGGGCCGCAGTGCTGAAGAACCCACGTAACGAGCCGGTTCAAATCAAATCAAAATTTTTTATTCAAAATAATATCACATAGATAGCTTATTGACCCCATTTTCCGCCTAGCTCATGACCTACCGCGCGAGTCACCGAAAACCTTACGCCTGCGCGGGTGACCAACGACGCGAGCCACATTTATCGTTTCAACGTTACGACTGTGCGCAATAATTACGAAGATATAAAGCTTTGAAATTTATCATACAAAATTTTAAAAGCTTTATATCTTCGTAATTATATTATAAATTGCAAATGTTATTTGTGACGCGGCAACTAGCTTTTCTAAACTATTTTTTCATACATAAAATATTTTATTAATTCCGTCTACGCGTATTGTTCGTCAAACTTTTGTATGGACTGGAACCATCTTAACAAGTTAAGATACTTTGAAATTGGTACGATAAGGAAAACTATTCTAAAATAAGATTTTCCTTTATTTGTCTATCATTGTAGATAAACCATATGTGCGTGTATAATTTACTTAGTCACTCATTAAGTTTAGATTAAGTATTAATTTAGTGTAAGATTAAAAAAATATGTCCCTAATTTTTTTTTTATTGTTCAGTTCACACACTTTTGTCCAAATTTTTACATAATTATATTCCAGAGCAATTCCAGGTTGGCTCTCAATTTATCTCTAATGTAACTTTTAAATCGAACGCAAAACGCGCGCTATGTATGAAAAATTGTACTAAATACCCAAAAGTGACGTCATCAACATTTCATTACTTTTTATAGTTTATCGTGTTATTAAAAATAGTATTCTATCTAAATAAAAACTTAAAATGTGAGTAAAGCGTTATTTTCAAATTTTTTTTTACTAAGGAGATAAAACTAAAATATATTTTATGCAGTCCGCTCCCCTATTGTTCAGAAATAAAAAAAATACGATTGAGGGTAGCACCCTGTGGTGGTGTCCCCTTAATAACTCGTTAAATATCAACTAAAAAATAAATTAAGTAAGTAAGTACTATAATAAAGAGGAAAAATAATCTACTCACCACAATAAATTATCAAATGATTCCATGATATCCATTTTCAGCATGTTTCCCTGAAAATATACTTTTAGTTAAGCGCATCCAATAAACATATAATGTTTACTTGATAATGATAATTTCTACTTGATTTCAAGAACATGCCCTCTGGTAGTTCACTTGTGGCATCTACCAAACATGGATTGTGGATATGTGGATTGTGAGAACCATCCTTCCTCTGTCCAACTAGTAGGTATAAATTATTTAAGGCAATATGCTTCGAAGTTATAGCGCTCAGAGAGGCACATGTATATGTCACCGTCAGTTTTCACAACTGCACTTCCATACCGTGGGGGATCAAAACCGGAATTTGATTCTATGTCAAAAATAGATAGATAGATTATAAATAGATAGACCCATAATATTACAGTTCACAAAACAAGAATACAAAGTGTGACGTCGGCTTATTTTGTCACATATGTGGTAAGTACACTGGACAGTACAAGAAATAAAAATAAATTAGTCTTCCCACATTTTGGACTCAGTAAGGTCAACACATCTTTCATGGGAAACTGTATACGCTATTATAATAAGATACCAGAGGATATTCTAAACTTGCCAGACAAAAAGTTTAAGTCCCATGTTAAACAAAAAAAAGGCTACTATAAACTCGACGACTATTTGAATGACCAAAATGTCTGGTCTTGACAATTTTACTCTATGTAATCCAATATTGTATTTTAATTGTACTTTGTATAGTTTGTTTAGTTTAAAAGATGTGTGTTGTACAGTTTCTGGCCGCATCTTCTCTCAACGGAACACGTTCCGAAGCGGTGGTAGAGTCACAAAGTGACGTCAAAAAGCTGTCTGTGTGATATAAGTTTAGTTCAGATTTAGTTCAAGTGACGGTCGTGCTCGCACGTCCGCTCCGTTCGACTGACAGCTAGCGAGTGTGTGTCCCCCCCCCCCCCCCCCCCCCCCGCTCCACGCACCCACTACCGCCCATTTATTGTACCAATACGTCACACAAAGCAACACCAACAGAACAACATGCAATGCTAGCTAGTCACAACACAAGCAAATTCCAATAATTTATAAATAAATAAAAACAGAACAACATGTAATTTATTGTATGCCATAGCAGCAGATAGTAGTCAGCTTAAAGGCGTGAGTCCGGCGCTTGTTTTTTTAGCAAACATACAAAAAACAGGAAACAAAATGGCGTCGCCCAATACAATTATGTTTTAAAACAAGATGGCGGCCGACAAAAAGTGAAGCAATATAGTAACGATTTGATAGCTGATTGCAAACATGGTCTTATTGAGATTTCATATGAAAGAATCATCAAAATCAGTCCAGAATGGGGGGCTTAGATGAATCCAGTGACTGGATCCGCCGTTCAAAAACGAGTGTCGAATTGTTACCATTCCCTTTTTTCAATTTGCATGAGGTGCTGCTTAAAAAAATATTTATCATATTATTATGATTTCTTTCAGTCCATTACGATTGTAACCGTATTTATTTATCACTTTTATCTAACAAGATTAGAAAAAATCTGTAAAGCAAATGGTGAAAATTTTCTTCGAGACTTAGAGTTTTTGGAAGTCACTGGATTCATCTAAATGGCCCATTAGTTTTTGACAAAATTTTCCTCATTTGTATGTCCTAAAATAATGTGGCAACCCTATGTTGCAATAATCACATGCATTTGGCACCATTGTCAGACATTTGTCATGCTCTCCAGATGGCCCCGCTACCTGTGAAAATGAGCACTTTGAATTTTCACTCCGTACACTTCCACGTAAACCACTGCGGTTATCGTCCTGGATCTCAGCTCGTTCTAATTTCTTCATCTCTCTATAGCGGTGTTGTCTTTCTCCAGGAGTTAGGGCAGCTGGTCGATTATGGGGTTTTCGCTTTTGATTCTGACACTTTATTCTCTGCATGATTTGAACGTGAAGACTTGTTTTCCAGGAGTTTTCTATGGGTAAGACACTGAATTTGATTCCATGTCAAAAACACTCAGTAAGGCTAATGTGATAAAAATCACTCTGAGTGTGAATGTGAAAGAAAAAGCATACAAAGATTTGTATGCAGTGTATGCTAGAGTGAGATAGATAGACTTACAGAGTAGAGTGATTTTTACATGTTTTGAAATGTGACCTGACCCAAAGTAGCAGGGCGAACTGCGGCACGTAACTACCAACGCACTGCTACATGCTTGCGTAAGTAGGGACACAACGCTCAGTATATTGAAAAATCACACAGTTCGCGCTGTCCCGAGGCCAGGCCGTAATGTCGAGATTCACAGACACGTGAGTCGAGACCGCGTGTGAATGTCACGGAGGGGTGTGAATGCTAAGTGTCGAGACTCATTGAGAAAAAGCATGGACCTTCCTAAACTTGTCGCATGTTTATATCAAACTTTCTAGTTACCCTCAAGCAAACTTGAATAATAAATAAATATAGTGGACATTGTCACACAAATTAACTAGTCACATTTCAAGTACCAGAATAGCCTGGACTTGTATTAATGATAACTAGACAACGATATAGTAGATTCAGTCGCATTTTAGGTCTGCTATTGGGTAGTCGCGTCGCTCGTCGATTGTTAGTTGCCCCCTCCCGGTCCTACAAGTTTGTGCAATCTGGGTTGTTCGCTGTTTATACCTTAAAAGTGTGCTTATATCTTGTTACGTATTGAGACTTAGGTCCATTGCGTTATATCAAAGGCGAGATAGACTCAGTGAAACTTAGGTTCATTGCATTTTAGTTCAAAAGAAAAGAAACGTATAGATTTTGACAGAAAGGGAAACTCGAAAAGCATCTCTGCATCGTTGCCTAAGTCTATAATGAGCCATGCATGCAATCTCGGGAAAATTACTTGAATTTTCAAGACCTTTTTTCAAAAAACTTTTATTACAAGCAACGTCGCGTCGTACATTTACGGGTGCAAGGGTAAAGGCTAGAGTAATTAACAGCAATAGTTATAACTATGTACTTACTTTGTCTTTAACGCCTAATCAATTTTCTTTTATTTCACAACTGAACGAAATCAATATCAATTTATGATTCACAGGACGCAAGTTGAAACAAGTTTTTGAAACTTAATCTAACTTTTGTGATTTTGACAGCTGACAGCCAGCTGTTTATCTTCTCGATACACTAACTAAGCAGTACCATAACTAAGGCCGAGATTCAAAGACGATTTTTAAGTTATAGTTCGAACTAAGTAGGGTCAAAAATGTATGGATTTTGACATACGGGAGTTCGAGCTGAGACTTAAAAAACGTCTGTGAATCTCAGCCTAAACTTACACTGACTAAAAACCGATTCGGAGTCACGTTGCAGGTTTTGCCACGAGCAAATTGTCTTTCGCGTGATGTTTCGCGGTTCACGTCTTAGCCTGCGACGAAGCTCCGCGATCACTTCTCAATTGTGTTTTTGACCAAAAATAATCCTTGAGCATAAGCATAAGCTACTCACGACTATATTCACCGAACATAACGACTTTATTCCTCAGAACATCCACGTTTCACAAGTACCCAGTATAATCCTTGAGATTGGGATAAATACTCCTACAAACTACCTAACACTGGCGGAAATGCAGTGCTTACGCACAAGAAAGTGTCTATATAATTTCTGATTTAAAAAAATAATAAAGTGTTCAATTTATTTAAAAAAAAGACCAATTCTTGATGATATAGGTATGTTATCAAAGATAAGATAAGATAAAGATAATTTATTTGCCATAACATGAGTTTAAATTAATACAGGTGGAATGTTTACAAGAGTCTGTCATGTTTTACCTTAAAACAATAAAGATAAACTGGACAGCCTGCAAAACTCTTTGCACTTGCATTGCGCCCCGCCATATCTGTTTGTGTTTAATTAATCAGTCAATTTTGCAGTTTTCACTTCACACATTCAAAAAAGTTTTGTTTTGGTTTCACTACTGTTTGATGTATGTATTGAAGACAGGTCTGATCAGTCGTTTGTTGCGTTGTACAAACTATCTTCAAGCATTTTATATGTTTGTTTCTCTTCCTTATGGGAGGAAAAGAGATGTCATAATTTTCTCTCTTTCTTACTAAACGAGAGTACAAGAGAAGCTTATGGAACATCTGATAATCATGATAACTTGGAAATGTATTTTTCTTTTTTTTGCGGAAATGAAGAGGGATTGAGCTCATACAGCCAAGTCTGAGGTTATCTTATTATTTCTGTTTCATGATCCTCAAAAAGCAGTCGTCATTAAAACTGTAAGGCATTGAAAAAAAAATATCTCTGAAAGTTCTGTCACTGTCACAATAAAGTCGTTGGCCGCGGCCCTGCATGGCTGTGTCGTTACTTCTGAATCTCTCTTTGACTACTTAAATAGGGACTAGTTACGCATGTAATTCTACTAACAAACATTTCTGCACTTTTTGCGGGGGGTGAGGTAACATGAAATCCGCAACTTTGGATTCTATTCCCATAACTTTAGATTCTAATTTTGAACGTTAAAAATCATGAAAAGTAGTCTCATGTGAATCCAAACGTTCTAAGTTCGAAATTATTGTTTCGCAATTATAGGCTGTCTCGTTTAGTGATAAGGTATAAAATTGAATGTAAATTCTTATACCGTGGCAGAGGGGAAATGCTAACGCCACTACACGATTTTTTTTATTTTTTAGTTGACCTGGGCTGGACTGCGTTCAGAACCTACACCCCAGCTGCATCCCGAGTGCAACTTTTCGCACTAACGCCGTTCCGAGCCTCGGTGAACGGTTCCTTGCCATAGAACTGTTAAACTTACTTCGTAAATGTGTCTTTTAACGTCAACGTCAATCACTGACAGTGACAGTTACAGCTGCTTGAGTGTGATTTTCGCGGGCATTTCTTACCAGTTTCACGAAACAAAATGCTGTAAATAATAAATAAACGGTGTTCCAACAATTACTACAATAACTGCACAATGGCAGACCTACAGCAGATCCGCGCCGAAGTAAACAACGCTTTCAAACTCAATGGTTTCACCATACGAAGAGACGCAAGTACTTTCGTCACAGAACTTTTATCTACTCTAACTCCTCAAGAACGGCAGAAGTTGATCGACAAATTGACAGCACACCTTCTACACCAGTGTCTTTCGCAGCCTGTTCTAGAAAAGGCGCATTTAGAAGTAGCCTATAAAGAATGTTCAACTTTGGGGTTAGAGGAAACAGAAACTGTATTCAGCGTTATAGATGCTTTCAGTATTCCTAAGCTATGTTACGATAATGAAAGAAAGAAGTTTGTCAAAGATTTGAATGTTAAAAATAATTTGTTTCCGGAACCGAGGTGGAAGGCTCAGTTTTTGATTGATCGGTATATGGTCATATGGCAGCGGACAATTAGGAATAAACTTTTCGCTAAGGAAGCGTTGCCTTCCGTTGAAGATGAAAAACAATTTCAGTTACGGAAAATAGAAGTCCTTCTTAGTTCTTCGAGCAGGATCGACGATGTTATTGTATTAGGTTTACTCACTCAGTTGACGGAAGGAAAGTTCTATTTAGAAGATCCTACTGGAAGTATAGTGTTGGATATGACGCAGACGAGATACCATTCCGGATTGTTCACTGAAAGTAGTTACGTATTAGCCGAAGGATATTATGATGATAAAACGTTGTACGTCATGGGCTTGGTGTTACCACCGTCAGAGAACAGAGCATCGTCGCTACCGTATTTTGGCAGTTTAAACACTTTTGGTGGAAAATCTAAGAGTTTGCTAAAAAACTCTCAAAGTTTGCTTAAAATCGAAAAGGAAAACGAAGACGGAATGATTATATTTCTATCGGACGTTTGGTTTGATAATTTGAAAGTCATGGCCAAGTTGAAGACGTTATTTTCTGGTTACGACGAATACCCTCCAATTGCCATCGTATTCATGGGAGAATTCCTATCATGTCCATATGGTTACGAACATAGCATGCAGCTGAAGGCTGCATTAACAAATTTAGGTGAAATAATCCACCCGTTTACTACACTAAGAGAAAATTGCAAATTCATCTTCGTACCAGGTCGAGGAGATCCCGCTGCAGCCAACATACTACCAAGACCACCGATACCGAACTCTATAACAAAAGACTTGAGAGACAAATTGGGTGATGCCGTCATATTCACAACGAATCCATGCCGAATACAATACTGTACTCAAGAAATTGTACTCATCAGGCAGGATTTAGTAACGAAAATGTGTAGGAATTCAATACATTTTCCGGAAACGGGTGATATACCAGATCATTTGACGAAAACCTTGTTAAGTCAATGTACGTTGTCACCGCTATCTTTAGGTGTGCAGCCGGTGTATTGGAAACACGTGGAGGCATTGAATTTGTATCCGATGCCGGATTTAATAGTTGTTGCAGATCATTTTCAACCGTACACGAGAACGTATCAAGACTGTAACGTTGTGAATCCAGGGTCTTTTCCTAGGACAGAATATAGTTTTAAAGTGTACATACCTGCTTCGAGATCTGTAGAAGATTCTCAAATACCTAAAGAAGATACTTGAAATGTTCGGTTTATTCTAGAGACTTACACTCAGTTGCAGAAACGTTCATTAAAGTTCTATTCTATTTTTGTGTAATGGCGTTTCCTTGATGATTTCACAATTGTTTATGGGAGAATCTATCCCAATCATGGGGATTGTTTTTGGTCAAGAACAAGAAGAGATTGAGGATTGCGGAGCCTCGTGGCAGGCAAAAACGCGACGCGTGAAATCCACGCGAGACGAGTGCTCAGGTCAGAACCTGCAACGTGACTCCTTCATTAAAGTTAATCCTCCATTAAGTCTCATGCTGTCACTTTTTGTTTTGCTGAAGTAGTAAAAGCTAGCAAGAGATTTAACCCTTCGTATGTGGGTATTCCAGACACAAAAGAATATCTATTGTCTTTGGGACGGATCCGTAACATACAGACGAAAGGTTAATGGAGGATTAACTCTAATGAACATTTCTGCAACTGAACATAAATATCTTAGATGACACCAAGGGAGAAAGATCCTGCGTTTCTTTGCTAAATTAAAACCCTAACATTTTACTACACCATTTTTGACATCTAAAAAACATACATACATATTCTCACGCCTGTCTCCCCACTGGGGTAGGCAGAGAGAAGTCATCCAAAAGTTTTACTGGCTTTAATTACTAATTTCAATGTATATTATTGCAGGTTGAATAATCTCCTTTTTTTGGCTTTATCTATTTATTTTGTCAACACATTATTTAAATTAAAACAGACTTTGTGAAATCATGAATCAATATTGTATTTTTTCACTCTATTTATTTGCTCAAGTAAATTGTATGAATGTAGGGACACACTTGCCGGCAACAATTTTAATCTATGGAATTATATGCGAGGTGTCACACTGAATGCAGTCCGGCGCAGCTACGGAATGGTAGCCGCAGTGTGACACCTCGCATTTAATTCCATAATTTACAACTACCGGCCTGCAGCCAGTCTGCACCTGTTCTGCAGCTGCACTGCACCTGCACATTCTCTGTGACCCAGCCTTTAAGATTGAAAACAAAACTCAACATTTTCTAAAATACTTTATTCTTGTTACAAGCTATATTTACATTTCTCAGTAAAATTTTAAAATACATTCTTAAATATAACATTATTTGATTAGTTGGGTTTAAATTTTTGAATAAATTTACCACTCATTTTATATTGTAAATTCATATAAATAAATAAACAAATACAACATTTCAAAAAATTTCATTTGTTTTAAGGACGGAAAAGGGGTGCGATTTTTGAAACTCATACTTTGAACTCAGCAGTTGAAAATGTCAAAATTAATAGAGATAATGCATCTTTCTACTGCTGATTTGACTTTCTAAAATCGCACTCCTGAAGTATTATTTTTGAAAGTCAAATCAGCAGTAGAAAGATCTCCATAGTAATTTTGACATTTTCAACTGCTCAGTTCAACGAATGAGTTTCAAAAACCGCACTCCTGTTACGTTTTGATCAGTGATCACTTATTAAGTATTACATTTCACATACCTACGACTAATACAACTTTTATTATAGTGCATGAACATTTTAATTTAGTACTCCTCATGGAAGTACTCTGTGAGGCAGGGTAGTACAGCTGAAGCCAGCTTCCAGTAACTGGTTACCTAATTATGTAAGTCTACAGGAAATTCCAGATGTTGCCCATTGAACTATTATGTAGTACTCATAGAGATAGTACGGACTAATATCTATGGTAGTACTAGAACTATCACGAAAAACAAACGTAAGATGAAGAGTCAGACGAGCGCAGGAGTGCGATTTTTGAAAGTCAAATCAGCAGTAGAAAGATGCATGTCTCAAAAATCGCACTCCAGGCAGGTGAAAGAAATAGCGATATATGTAATGAGAAAGAGTGGCGATATTGCCACAAAGAATGGAACAGCAATGTTATTTCTAGTATGTACTCCACATAATAGTTCAATGGATTTGCTCCCATCTCAGGCCAAAAGCTGGATATACCCCTGTTCCTACATTTAAATTATCTTCTCATCTCATATCTACTGATTAGCATAACATAGCGCTGTACCTCTATTTCCATTTGCTTACATAATGAGCGAGATATAAGATGATGGATAACTCTATGGCAAGGCCGGGAGATCTTAGGTTTCTTCCCCTTAATGGTATCGCCTCCTTCATTGACCATGTATTTGAAGGGTGAAGAAAACAAAAAGTATTGGGGCTAACAAAAGATCCCACTGGGTCGAAGTGTTGCTGGCTTGCCAGCCCCCACAACAAGATAAGTGATAACCCTATAGCAAAGAAAATATACCTACTTTAACGCGAACTATGGTGCACTGTGTTCTTCGAGCTAGGGAATAAATTTTTTTTGTAATCAGAGTTTTGCTTTTTAATTTAAACTATGTTGTGGATTTTTACTATAGTCAATACCCATGCCACCTTCCTGATTTTTACTTACAGATCTCGCCAGGAAGCTGGCATAGGTATTGTCTAGTTCGTATTACAGCTGCCAGCAACAAGTGTCAAAAGGTTTTTGTATTCGGTATTAGGAGTCGGAGAGGAGGTATTAGTGACTGTAGGAAGCTGGCATAGGTATTGTGTTACTGTATCTACAATTTCAATGAATGCATGATCTATTCTGTGAACCTTAAAGTAATTAGAATCACAACAATCAGATCTAAGTACAAATTGGTAGTTCAAGAACCAACACATCTTTGATGCATGACTACACATTCACAACAATATAATAATACTTGCTAGATCGATAATGACGGCTTCAATTTGAAGAATCAAAATACTACCAATACTACTTATTTACAACAGTTTTAAGACAATGCAACACTGGAGATTCAGTAAAATTGAATTCAGGGATTTTTCGAGGATGTTCTCTGATAAATTTAAATAAAGATTTGGTTATCATCAAGATACTAAGTTTATCATTTATGAAATTGTTTTTCTTAACGATTCTCTGCACTGTAATAAATGGGAAACAACCAGCAGCGCAAGAGCATGCGACTGCAAGTAAAACATAAAATTACTGGTCCTTCGAAGCCGTCACTGAGTTTCAACAATAATAAATGCTTCAAGCACCCATCAAAGTGTTGTACGTGGTAGAAATGGGTGCTAACGCCACGAGACAAATCATTGCAATGGAGAATAGTATTATCAGCACCGCGAAGATCGACAGCAGCAGCTTTCTGAAGCCGGCAAACTGTGAACAAAGAGCAAAAGTTTAGTAAGTAAGTTATGGTTGCGAGATCTTCCGTCCTAAGGCAGGCAGTTTGATCCCAGCCTAGATCGGAGTACTTAGTACTTTCCAATAAGTTTCATTTATGTACGATTTATAACTTACTGGTTTTTTGGTTAAGGATAAAATCGTAAAGAAACCTGGGTACGTGGAATAAATTCTGATGCGTTTGTGTACGTAATCTACTAATTCGGATTCTGCACGTTTGGTAGACTACCGTCCATATACAGTCATAATGAGGGGTATGCCAGCACTGGGGACGTATATTGGAACATTGAAAGCCATAGCTCAATTCAGGGGATGCATGATCAGACTTCCCTAGTGACGTACAGAACCCACATTCGGCATAGCCCGGACAATCGATAAGCATCTAACGGTGATTGGAAAATCTCCCCACCACAATGGCATGCAATCGACTCGTCAGAAGACAGCTCAATTTCGTTTCCTCAATGATCCTTATTTACCTATCGGAATTCATCATATCAGCCTATTATCGTCCACTTCTGAACATTCCTCACAGTTGCTCCCCTCTACCTTTTCCAGGTCAGGTCCAGCGGGCTGTAGGGCGTCTCACACTACGCCTACCAGTTTATCCGTTGCCGAGATGGTATATTAGGTATTGGTTGGTTAGGCTGCGTTTCCACCAGAGATGTGCGAGGTAGCGAGGCGGTGAGCGAGGAAAAAATCGACCAATGAGCGTGCTTCAATTTCTCAATGACGTGATCGTGCGAGCGCGCTATTGGCGGATTGTTCCCTCGCTCACCGCCTCACTACCTCGCACATCTCTGGTGGAAAGAGCGTCGCGGCGGTGGTTGCGGAGAGCTATGGATACTCAATCTTATGATCCAGGTTCGAGTCCCCACGGACGACACGCCATGTAATGAGTTTTTCTTACTCATGTACGTAATACCGACTGCTCTCAAACGGTGAGGGAAAACATCTTGAGGAAACCTGCTTGCGCTGAAGTAGACATTCAGATGCGAATGTGAAGTCTATCAATCTGCATTGGGCTCGTGTGGTGGACTCATGCCCATAATACCCTCCTGAGGGTAGGCCTGTGTCCTGCAGTGGGACGTATATAGGCTGTGATGATATCTAGTTGATATTATCGTAATATATTACCGGCGCATCGATGCTCCTGTCTATCTGAGTGGTCTGCCGCGGCTGACCGTGCATGTCCTTCATGGGGAATGAGTTCACTCGACCGTTGCTGATCCGGCCATCGGACACGCACACTGTAAGCTGTAGGTAAAGTGGCAAACAATTTAGTAAGTATGTGTACTATACCCTACTATACCTGCTTACGTATGTTAGAAAAAACACCGCATTTATAGGTAGAAGACAAAGAAGATTGCACAAAGGTTGTTTACCGATCTAGGGGCATTGTCAAGGGGTTAAAAAAAATATATTAAATTTTAATGAGGGTGCCATGATGGAGGATGGCCAATCTGCCGAAAAGGAGGTAGCCTTCTCGTCCCTTCCTTTTAGGAATAGGAATGGACAAGAAGGCCACCCCATTTTCGTTCCCTTATTCCACTATAAAAGTACGTTCACAAAGACCAGCGATGGTCGCCAGTGGCACAGGTTAAAGAAGCATGTAAAGACCCTCCCCCAAATCCCAGAATGATAATAATAATAGTTCCCTTTTACCTAAACAATTGTTTACATAGACTTCCACATTTTGCAACAGTGAAACTCCCAACAACCTTTATCGGTAGAATAAAACAATTGAGACACTTACAGAAAGAACTAAATGCATGATGACGTGGAAAACAACAAAGGCAGCGAGGATGTAGAGACTCCATGGAGGAAGTTCAGCTTTCGTCAGATACACCGCCAGGAATATTGTGGCAACTGCAAATGGAAAAATATATAGTTAGAGACCTAGGTATTTTATCTGGTTATCTTGGATTCGTGGTGTGTGTAATAACATAAGGTCTAGCTAGATACTTACTTCCAAGAATATGAGCGGCGTTGCCAGCAAGCCAATGAAGCCAGTTGAAGATAGGCCTTTTATTAGTGCCAGGGTGTGGTCTGAAGTAGGCACCTGAAAACAGTTAAAACATCAAAGTTCAATCCTAATCCAATTTCAGATTAACCGAATCACATTGCAATCCGATTACTATTCAATGGTGCTGAATTCAGTATCGCGCTAAACTTTAACTTCTGACCGATCTGTCAAAACGGCTCTAATGGCTATCAAATGAATAGCGCAATACCGAATTTATTAAGAATTGTGGTTCGCACGCGGTCCAATCATATGGTTCAGTTGCGATTTGTTTAGCGCGATTGCTCTCCAGGTAGATCCATCATGTTTATGTTATGTAGAATCGTAAAGCGTGCTACACAATACTCAGTCTTCAGCTGTTGGTCTTCGGTCTGGGTCTATGTTTGTGTTATCATCATCATCATCACCATCTCAGCCGATGGACGTCCACTGCTGGACATAGGCCTCCCCCAAGGATCGCCATAACGACCGGTCCTGCGCTGCCCTCAACCAACGGGCTGATGAAGAAATAATTCTTGTTTGCGTACAATCCTTACCAATCCCCACTGCGGCCAGAAAACGCAGTAGATTCTTGATCGGGATATATCTCATCTGGTGTCTCATAAATTTTGGGTTGAGAAGGTTTGTAGTTTTGTAATGGAACAGCAGATTTTCATTCCATGTGGTTCAGTTTGATGGTTTTATGATCTTACAAACCACCAGCATATAAAGATATAGCAGCAGCCCTGGTATAGCAGCAGTAATGCTAGTCTCATCCCCTATTTGCCGACCAAATCATCATAGAGAACTTACCAATAGGTTGTATAAAGCACAAAACGACAGTGACAATGCCAGTGATGGCATGAGGGTTGTCTCCGGTGGTCGACCAGCCGCCTACTTCTATCAGGATCAGGATGAAGCCGCACATCGTCAGCAACCATGTCAGGACCATGAGGATTCTGTGCCACTGCAAATAATTGCAGGAAATTTAAAGATTTTAGGTTGGATAATTACTACCCAGTAGGTAATAAGTAAATAATAATAATAATAAATATCTTGGACATTGTCACACAAATTATCTAGTCACATTTAAAGTACCTGGACTTGTATTATGATGACTAGACAACGATATAGAATACATATATAGATACACACATCCATGACTCGGGTACAAATATTCATATTCGTCATATAAATATTTGTCCCTTGCGGGATTCGAACCCGCGACCCTCAGCACAGTAGGCAGGTTCACTACAGACTGTGCTACCGGGCCGTCGTACAATGATATCATAGACGATACTCAAACACGCGGAGCGACCGTGTGATGCAATGAAATTGCGAGATCAAAATTTGTTCCATGCCATCGCGTGATCCCGGCATGGCAAATTACTTAGGTAAGCCAACTGACATAGGTCCACCACTGTACCTAATACTTGAAGACAATGAAGACCAGCGAGCCCGGTATGTCGATATCTATCTGTCTTGCAACCCGCAACGAACTTAATCAAAGAAGATAGGAGGAGTAGGAAACACAATAAGACTTACTTCATTTCACACGGAAGACAACTAGATACGGGAAAAACAAGGCTGCATGGGTACTAACTGATGTTTAAGTTCCTAAGTACCTTATACCTACCATGAGGTTTGAAGATAAAGTTTGACGATTTATAATTTAAAAGGTGTCATTGGTCTACTTCTTCTTCTTATCGTGTGGGACCAACGGCTTAATGTGGTATCTGAAGCACGGAATCATTTTTCTTTTCAGACAATCAGGTGATTCAGCCTTGCAATGTCCTAACCAACTGGGGAAAAACGCACAAAGTGACATATCACTAGGTGTCCCTCGTGGGAATCGAACCCACGACCTCCGTGTCGAGAGTCAATGCTCTTAACCATTACGATCTTAGATCCATCCATCTCAGATCACGGAGGCAGTTACTGGTCTACTAGGTTATTGGTCTACTAGTAATCATGTTTTCTTGTTCTCATGATGGAGATGGAAACTATATTGTCTAGACTGTGTGTGAATAGTGTGATGAATAAACCGCGTCTAATTAAACCGATTTGATTCAGTAAATCATGTATCTACTTACATAACGTTTGGTTCCAACAATACGAAGTGAGAGGTATTTATTTTATTTTAGGAATAGGTACACTTAAAATACATTTGTTTTAAAGAGTACCTGTCTACCGGAGTTGAAGATTACCCAGAGTGGCATTGCCAATAGTCGATATAGCCAGGCTTTCTTAAAGAGATAGCACTAGATGAAGTTAGTAAGTATATTTACATAGGTAGGTACTTACAGCGAACCAAATGTCCTTGCCGCCCAATTGTTTGCCGACCCACGTTTGTCTGAAGTATCTGAAATTCAAACATTCTGATATAAATATCCCAGTCATAAATCTTCAGAACGAAATATTGTATTTGTAGTACCTCAAGTTAGATCTTGCAAACAGTCAAATGGATTTATCAATTGATTGAAAATGTTTCGGTCCTTCGAGACGGATCTTGAAATTGTAGAATCCAGTTGGATCTTTTGTCAGAACCAATCTAGTAGACTCATCAATTAATTGATATGTTTTAGTCCTTCCTACCTTGCCAGAATAATCCCTAGAGACGCCGTCCCCAGCCACGCGGCCAACATGAAGCATCCGTGTAATTTCAGCAACAGTTTGGAACCAGCACCGGCTGTACCGACGTTGGATAATGCAAGGGGTTCGCCAGTAGACTCGTAACCTATGGAATGGAATCCTACACGTTCTGCGTCTGGAAAAAGAAGCATAACGTTTTTAGAAAAGTGAGTTACTTTCGCCGCGTTACCTATGGATTTATTAGCACGCACACGCATCAATCAAACCAGCCCACATCAAACCACTTTCTGGGCCTTTCATTTGCGCTCTTATGTCACAGTATAAGAAAGAGTATTCAGTACAGCCATCCCCTCCCCATCACCAATTTATCACCTCATCCACTCTTGTAGGAAGCGTGTATTCCTGTCTCACTCGCACTCACTCTCAATATAGCACATGCTACCTCTTCTTGTAAATTTTTCACATTTGTATGAAGTAACAGCCAAGTGGTAACCACGAAGTAACCAGAGGGGGTGAAGTAAAAAGTAGGTGGGCGGCAGGGAGTGCCCGTACTGTATGTAGTACTAGATAACTCTTTCCTATACTGTGGTGTGGCTATGTCTTGGTGGTATATATCAGCACACAATAAAGAACCATATTAGGTTTTTGTTGGTGGTCAGTTTCAAAAAAGCTACGTTATGCTCGAAAAATCCATCAAAGAGACAAACCTTTCATGCTATCACCAGAAACGATCATCAAGTTGAATTTATTATTAGCCAAATCGAAGGTCTGCCCCATTACTGTAGAAACGACATCTCTTCTGAACTTGCAGTAAAGCTTCCCATCTATTATCGAAGATCCCAACAATTGCACAATATCTTGAGGGGAGTCTGATCTTCGCACGTACGGCTCCGCCTTCGGGTAAGTCCAAGAGGTAAACAACTCGACTCTTCCATTGTCATTTCTGACGCATTCCATGGCACTGTCGTCTCCCATTTTGTTGTCCTCACTGAGGCCAGCTGCGACGTATTTCGGGTTGTCGGTGCCCTGTAATTCGAAGGTGTAGACATCGCCAGCGACGAATACTGCTACAATGGCTTTGCAGTTGCCGCTTTGGATGCAGTTCTGGGGTATTCCGAAGCAGAGTTTCGTGTCGTCACAGCCTTCGTAAATTGTATCCAGTTGTTGACGTGTGACGGTCTTTGGCTGGATAAGGAAATAAAAGTATTTTAGGATTATGCTTGACTTTTATTTGTCGAAACACGATAAATAGGTTAGATGCCTCCAATCTTGCAGCATTAGTGGGCGGGCGTGGGCTGTTTCTTTAGGTGAATAATCGTATGATCGCATAGGACGTGTGAAGGTTGAACGATATCTAAAATTTATTTCGATTAGAATTTGTGTGGACATACACTAACACGCAGCACGCCGGTTCTGAGAAGAACCTTTGCTGTCAAACTGGTAAAATTTTTAGGAAATAATAAAATTAGGCATTGAAAGGGATCGTCCTAGAAGGTGTACATATGCCTATCAAATTGGAGACCTCCTGAAGGGCCGAATACAATTTTGCGACCTAGGATGTTGAAAATAGATAGATAATACGTTTGAAGCCATAAAGGGTGTGTCCGATTAGTGGGAGCTGAGGATCAACTGTCTCTTCTTGCCTCAATGGGAAATGGGTGAACGGTCGGCTCCAACTATAAGTATGATGATGATAATACCATGATGCATGGTTTACTTAAAGCTGTAGTTGACTGTTATAAGTCGCGGCACGAATCTCTAGCGCTGACCTTGAATGCGCTGAGCATATGTACACACGGCGACACATCACGCTGTACAAAACCAACACAAGCTGGCCGCGCGTAGTTATACGTTACGCGACCTACGCGCGGCCAGCTTATTTTGGTTTTGTATAGCTTGATGTGTCGCCGTGCGTACAAGACACTATACACTATTTTCGTCTAGAGTTTCGTGCCGCGAGGTACACGTCTGTTGTGAATGCAGAAAACCGCTATAACTCTGATCAAAGAAATTTTAAGTATTTGTATGAAATCAACAAAGGAACTTACTTTAGACTCCATAATGACCGGTGGTGCTGGTGCTGGTGAGGTGTGTGAGGTGTGTGAGGTGTCAAGGTACGTGATGGGCAGTAGCGGCACTGGCGTCGTGATGACGGTGTTGATTGAAACAACTTCCACTAACGTCGACTCGATTCCCTTCCAGAAAGTGTCGTAGCTTTGAGCTATTGTGGCTCTGGAATTAAATAGTTACCTACAATTTATTTTTCATCATTATCATCAGCGTCCCATCGTTTATTTCAAAGGGATATCACAAATCCTCGGCCTTCCTCAACCAGTCGCTCCCCGATACCGCTGTCTCAAGTTGTCCGTCCAGCAGTGCGGTTGGCTCGCACTACACCTGACAGTTCGTGGTCTAGATTTATTATTTACTTGTGTGAATAGTCTATCGTGTAAATTGATAGAGTGTACAGAAGGACAGTTTGGGGTCTTCCACACAAAATAGGATTTGTAGCATCTTATGCATGCCGTGGCATAAGTCATAACCGCCAAATTTGGCGAACTACCGAAATAATCTATATCTATATCTATATATATACTATTATAAAACTGTAAGAGGAAGTTTGTCTGTACATTGAAGATATTAACAAAAAAAAAGTTACGATATGGTTTTTAGGTGTCCCTGATTCCATTTCACCAATTTTTGGATTTTTTGTCTGTCTGTTTGTTTGTGTGTTCGTTTGTTTGTTTGTTTGAACGAGTATCACGCAAACACTACTGAACCGATTTTGATGAAACTTTTTTGTTTGATAGCTTATGATCTGACTTAAAATCTGTTATATAATTTGTGCGGACGAAGTCGCGGGTTAACGCTCGTAGAAACTAAAATAGTTGCAGAACAGGAAAAAACGTCGTTGTGAAGAAACATACATACCTACGCTGAAGAAGAAAATCTGATGCATGCATGTGTATTGTGAAGTCAACCAATACCAGTAGTGGAGACGATGGAGGCTAGTCATCATCATCACCATCAGCCTATATCTACTACAGGGTAACGGCTAACGCGGATTGGTGGACTTCACATATGCATGTTACCTTACGATGTTTTCTCACGACGGTATTAATAAGTTAGAAAAACCGGTCATATGGAGGCTAGTAGGTACCTAATGTTGATAACTACAAACGCGCCAAAATTTAAAACATTGATAAATCTACCTGAACTCAACGCTTCCCAAGAAGTCATCCGGCGCCAACCACTGGAAGGTCATAGCCGATTTCTCCTCAGGAGTCGTGTGGGTCACAGTATCGTTGCCATTGGTACAGCTGATGATCTTGGTAGTTGCCGGGTTTGGCACCGAGACGAACTTGCCGACTATCGTGTCTGGAGTCTGTAAAGTGAGCAGGCTAACATTATTCATTGTAAATACAAAAAGTTTTTCCTTATGAGCCTTGCCATATTAGCAGGCGGATAGTGATTACAGCATTGGTAGCGCTTAATTTCCTTATTACGTGATTGACGGCCCGATAGGCCAGTGACGGCCTGGTACAATAGTTATTCGAGAGTAACACGGCGGAGATAAATATTTGTATGATGAATATGAATATTTTTTACCCAAGTTATGGACGTTTGTATATGTATTCAACTTATATCGTTGTGTCGTCGTCATTAATCATGATAATCTGTGTGACTATGGCCAAGATGTTTACCGAGCGAGCGCCCTATTGTTGAATTATTTTCTCGCTACTGCCTCGCACATCTGTCTTTTAGGCCTCGCATACCACCCTTGAGTGCCTCCATCTTTGTTATTTTGTTTGTTGTTGTTTCATCATCATCCGCATCATCCGCTGCTGGACATAGGCCGTCCCCAAGAATCGCCTCAACGACCGTTGCAGCGCTGCTCTCATCCAACATGGTTCCAGCGACCTTCACTAGGTCGTCGGTCCACCTTGAGGAGGCTTAGCCACTTTTTCTTTCGGCTATGGGTCAGCACACTGCTAAAGCAAAATGATAATAATGGAAATGAATCTTACCTGAACATTGCGAGCCTGTAAAATGAATCCTCCAATAGGTACAGGAGCGCCGGCAGGGCTTCCGATGGTCACGTTGAGAAGGCCTCCCTGCCTGACCTGTGAGGTGGCCGGCGCTATCAGGTACGGAGGCAGCGTCGCCTGGGGCTGAATAGTCGCGTGCCGCGGCATCTGGTCTATGCAGGCCTGGAACAGTTAGTTTAATAAGCTAGTAGTTTGACAAGACGTAACTTCTCACTCCCCCTCTCTCCTCCCTCGACTTCCCACTTAAAGAGATATATATATATATAACTATAAGAGTAAGAGAGAGTGGAAAAGATGAAATCAGATTGATTTCAAAATAGGGTGTTCCCTGTACTTATAATTATTTTGTATTTTGGGTAAACAGTTGCATTACTTTAAATGGTGATTGTACAGTATTATGATACTGAACAACTTTCCCAAAGAAAAAATAGGAATTCGTAAGAAAAAAAAACACTTTTTCATACAAAAGTTCGATCACCTTTAGCATGAAAAAGTCCAACAACTTTTTTACAAATTTCCATCTATTTTCCTATTCTTAGGGAAAGTTGTTCTGTATCATGGGTACAATCACTTCTTAAAGTTATGTACAAGTATGCATAGAGATAGTAAGTACTATTGGATATCTATGCAAGTATGTATTGTATTGTATTGTATTGTTGTTGGTCCTGACCACAGACTTCTGTATTACTACAGAAGTCTGTGGTCTTGACACAAAATAATATGACGATTTTTGGTTACAAATCTCTTCGCTCTTTCCACACACATTTGTTTTTTAAAAGGCTAAACCCCAAACAGTGGAGGACCATTTTTAGGGTTCCGTAGTCAAATAAAGAACCGTTATACTTTCGTTCATTCTGTCTCTCTGTCTCACAGATCACTAAAACTAAAGGGAGATGTGAAAAGGGGGCAGGACCAGTGTCGCAGCAATATGCGCAAAAACGGAACACATTGCTCGCGACAGTAATGATTGAATATATTATGAGGCTGAAAGCCAGTCGAGATATTTTGTGTAAATAGTTTACAATGCTTGCGTAGTACTAAAGATTATTCGAACGTTGAGTTCTGATACCGCAATGGATAGTGAGCACATTCAAGCTAACAAAATACTTTCTATCGCGTGGTACTGGTGGTAATGCGACACTAGGTTTCGTACTCAGCGCGTTGGTTGGCATCTCTCTAGATCTCTATGCTCTGTCTGTATGCACCGCCTTAATAACTCGCTCATTTGTTTTTTAGTTCCGTTAATTGTGATTATTATTTTATTGTTATGCATACAATAAAGTATAACTAAATAAATAAGAATTTATGGCTGGCTGGTATGTAACACGCAACATGGCTTTCAATCTCTAGTTCAATCTTATCGCGTCTTAGTCACTTAATTGTGACTTGGCGTAGGTAGGTACCTTGGGCCACGGTTCTTATCCAACCTTCACGTGAACAAACGCACTGCGGTGGACTTTTTGACCTTGGAAACGCGTGAATGTCGATTTACTTTATTATTGACGACAAGATTTAAATCAGAATATTTTTATCATAACCATAAGTTAACCATATGAATAGATTTAACAGGAAGCTGGAAATAGGTATTGTCCACAGACTTCTGTATCTGTGGTATGGTCTATCATGATCAGGAAGCTGGCTTGTGCCACCAACTTATCTGTAGAATGGCCAAAAGCGGAACTACTTTTGAAAACGTCAATTTGTTGCTGTCAGTCGATGTAGTCTGTGCTGTTCAATCGAGTTCTTGTTTTTCTAAATTTTTCTCTGAAAGTTAGTTGTAGTGTACCTAGTTATTTTCTGTGAAAATCATGCCGAAAGTGGTGTACGAGAAATTATTCTCAAAATGAAATCATTCTTTGATACAGAAAGTGGCGCCATCGCTCATTCTACAGATAACTTGGTGACACGTATTCATCATGTATAAGCGAAAAAAAAATCGTCTATGATCATGATAGATGCAAAATAACCCATAGACATAGGAAGTACTGTTGTGGATATCTATGTAATAACCGAGGATTTTAGAATCATAAAGGATGACACTCCTCCTTACAAGCATGGAAACAAAAAAATTTGCCATGGCGGTCGGTAATGTTCGACCTTCTTTCGTACGTCTCCCTAGTCGATATTTCCAACGTTTTGGACACCAAAACACCTTTCTATCAGAACAAAAATTTAATAAAAACTTTTTTTTATTTTTGACTTTGAATTAGAAAGGGACAAAGTAACGTCGAAAACATAGACGGGAATTTACGAAAGAAGAACGATCATTACCGACCACCAAGGAATATAATCATGTTTCACCGCTTGTTAGGCAGTGTGCCCTCCAAGGTATAGACAATACCTATGCCAGCTTCCTGGTCCATTCAAAGTGGTGACAGCATGAAGTTATAAAGAATTTTAAACTTCTTGGACTTTAAGTCTATTTTTTTCTATGGACGGGCTGTGGACGGGCTGTATATTTTTTTCTATACTCTTACCTGTCAATCAAAGAGAACACGGTCCACGTTTCAAATCACCAGTCAAGTATTATATTCTCTTTGTCACCAGTTAAATTGAACAATTACTGAAGATCACTGAAGATCGATTGAAGATCAAAGAATAAAATACTCCCTATTGAAGATACTCTGAATATATATTAAATAATAATTTAAGAGTATCTCTGACAGCGGCTTCGAGGATATTAGTAGTTGTGAAGACGACTGTCTCTTAAATACCAGATAATCAAAATACCTGATTCACCAAACGCCAGAGGATATTATGCAAAATAATTAAACTAAGCTAATCAAAATTCTGCCAGCAGAAACACTTACCCCCGATGGTGCTCCGGAGCCATGCTGTTCAGATGTGTGAATTAACAACAGTATTGTGAATATACTAAAACACAGGTTTCTTTTCCTCGGCAACATGTCGACTGATTAACTGAAAACAAACAATTTTCTTCATTAATGGTGACAATGTATTATTATTTATTTAGTTTGAACACGGTCCACGTTTCGAATCACCAGTTAATTTGAACTAAGTATGAATCATCTAAAATGCCATCGCGGCAAACTGCATGCCAGTTGCAGCAAACTGCACGCCGGTTGCAGCAAAATGCACGCCGGTTGAAGCAACCTGCACGCCGGTTTCAGAAAATTGCACAACGGTTGCAGCGAACTGCGACCCGGTTGCAGCAAAATGCGAGTCGGTCGCAGCAAACTACACGCAGGTTGCAGCAAACTGCACGCCGGTCGCGGCAAATTGCACGCCGGTTGCAGCAAACTGCGAGCCGGTTGCAGCAAACTGCGTGCTGGTTGCGGCAAACTGAATGCCAGTTGCAGAAAACTGAACGTCGGATGCTGCAATCAGCACGCAAGTTGCGGCAACCTGAACGCCAGTTGCGGCAAACTGAACTCCAGTTCCAGCAAACTGAACGCCAGTTGCAGCAAACTTCAAGCCAGTTGCAGCAAACTGCTTACTATTTGCAGAAAAATACACGCCAGTTGCAACAGCTGCACGCCATCAGTTGAATCAATGTTTTAAACCATCTCGTGTGGTATTAATTATGTTATATTCAGAATATAGATATCGGTATGATAGTCTTCTGATATAGATAACTACCTACATGCGTCGCTAATGTTAAATACCTACCCTTTGTTACTGCATGTTTCATACGTAAATTCGTAAGTAGGTAGTATTTTAGGTGAATTTGTCTGTGGTAGTAGCCTTAACACGTTGTAAGAACTGTGTGTTTAATAATTTACTGTTTATTTAAACGTGATTGTTGTACTCGTATTTTTACAAGCTTTCATTTTATATCCCACAAGCTTAGAAAAAGTATATGTCTAGAAAGAGCCTCATGCTTCTACCGTATAAAACAAAAGGGGCCAACTTTCTTAGGTTGGTGTGCGTGAGGCGCCATACTAATTATGTCTGTGTGCGTGTATATGAATAGGGTTTTGAGGCCAATACTGGTTAAAAAAAATTTCTACGTTTTTGTAGCTTCCACTGTCAATCTTGACATATAACTTATCCAAGCCCACAAGGTATTGTAGATGGTTTTTCTTCTTTATCTCTTTCTGCCCCCTAAAACTGCCCCTCAATAATAAACATTAAACTTTTTTGACTTCATTTATGGCATTGGACCTTTAATTGCTATAATTGTGTCGAATTTCAGCTTACTACGTCTTACGACCTCTAAAAAAATGCCTGTGACAGACAGACAGACGGACGGACGGACGGACAGACGGATGGATAAACGGACGGACAGACACTGAGCTGATTCCATAAATGTTCCGTTTTGTCAATTTTGGTACAGACCACTAATAAAGCAAGGTTTCTGAACTCCAAACGCATCGCAGTTAAAAAAAATACAATTCGTGCTAACTCCCACAGTAGGCACGCAGTGAGCCGTGACCGTAGCTTGCACGTAACTTAACGTAATACTTGTAGGTACGGCTACCTACTCATCTAGTTTTTTATTTTTTAGTATAATCGTGTTGTTTGGGAAGGTTTGGCGTGATTCTTAACTGTTAATTCTACCTACCTATAGCTGTTCTTTAGTCTATTACGATGCTGGAACAGATTCTAAAAATGTAAACTTAACTCCTGATAAAGCACAAAGCGCTTCATACAAAACGGAGTTTCCTAGTTTGGACATTTAGTAATTAAAGTTATAAAATAGTAGATTACACACCGAGGGCAGGAAAGTAAGAAAGGTCTCAGATCTCATGTACCGAAGCGATGCCGAGGTCAACAAACATGTGATCTGAGGCTTTCTCATTAACTGCCCGAGGTTAGTATTCCTCGACGGAGGCAGAAAGCTGCAATTTCGTTAAGCGCAGCGGGACGAAAGTTGACATGTCACACAAGACATCACAATCTAGAAACCAATCTACATCTATCTATACTATTATAGAGGAAAGATTAGATTTTTTGTTTGTTTGTATTGAATGGGCTCCGAAACTACTAAACCGATCTGAATAATTCTTTCACTATTAGAATGCTACATTATCCCTGATAAACATAAGCTATGCAAATAAAACGGCCAAGTGTGTGTCGGAAACAAGAGACGTTGCAACGCATGACAGGCACAGCTAGTAACTTATATTTAAACTTAAGTCGGACAAGGTGCCGAAACAGATATTAGTTTCTAGATTGTGTTTAAATTTTTTTTTATAACTTCAATTGGTTAATATTAAAAATGGTATAAAACTTCGTTTGTATGCATTGCGCTCGACCGCCCTGACGAGTGTTATTGTCTTACATGCGTTACATATTTCAACCATACCAACATAAAAATTATATGATATGAACGAAGATATACACTGGCCTGCAAAACTAAGTATCACACTTTTAAAATTGCAATAACTTTTTAAGTACATAAAATATACTTTCGAAATAAAAAGGACTCGAAAAAGAGTTTAATTTAAAAAGAATAGTTTAAAGAAAGCTGATAACATTTGCTATAAAACGTTTTTTATTTTAAATCTCTAATTTCTATAGTTTAGAAAGAATTTAAATATTAAAAGTGTAGTACTTAGTTTCGCAGGTCAGTGTATTATACAAGGTCAATGAATATGAAACTAACTTTATGGGCATGCTATGGGCTGCTAGCATTATGGGCTCCTTTGCGCCGGGATCGACAAGGGGCGGGTTATTTGAGTTTGTATTTCATTGTTTTGACGAAGCATGTTGCTGATTTATTTTTGTTTATTTTTTTTAGAAATCGCTTCTTAGCGATAAGACCGCCTTATTTTGTGCCTCTTGTATTTTATTTCTGTATTTTACTGTTTATGTTTTTGGTGTAAAATAAAGTATATTTGATTGATTGATTGATTTATGTCTGTATTTTTTTTGTAACTTTATATTTGACGACGCTTGTGCTGACCTCTTTTTTTTGTGTTTAATCTAAATGCTTTTATGAATAAATTAATTTAAGATAAAAACTTTACTCATAAAAATTAATAAGAGTCAATATATTTTGCCTTTGACAGGTACAATATTTTAATTTGGTGGTAGGTAGTCTCAAAGATGCAGTTTATTCTTTTTTGGGTACGAAAACTTGGCTTTTAAAAGGGCATTGGCACAAGTCACCTTCACTTCGATTGAGTAGTGCCGGTCAACTTGCTGGTAAAAAATTTTCAAGCCTTATACAGGGTGACATTGATATCACTAGCATCCTTTAAAACTAAGAGTCTACCCATCAAACTGAACAACTTTTACGATGAGAGCCAACCGACCGGAGCAAAAAAAAAAATCTGCTGTTTAGACTCTTAGTTTAAAAGGATGCTAATTATATTAATTTCACCCTATAGTTATAGGCCTTTGACCTGACTTAACAAATAGTTACACCAACTACTTAACGTGCCTTCCAAAGCACAGAGACGCTCTAGATGAAATATCACCAAATAGTCGCCCATCTAAAGTCGTTGCCACAGACCTTACTGGTAATGTGGTCGTTGCTTAACTTTGATGATCGTTTCAAATAGGACCTTAGCTATATAGAACTATACAGGGTGTAATAAAAATACAAATAAACATTTAAGGTGGTGGTTAAGACCATCAAACTGAACAATTTTCACTATGGGACCAATATTGAAATCGCGAAAGAAAAACCGGACGTTCCATCATCATCATCGCCATAAGACTCTAAATTTGGGAAGAGGAGGAAGGCAAAATAATTCTGTTTAATTACCCATTCTGACCTGGAATAACTTTGGCGCTGCTATCGTATTCATATAATCATGCTTTTTCTTTCTATTTTCCTTTTTTCTTTGGAGTTTTTCATTTTTGTTGTATTTTTTACCAAACTCAAACCTGCTTATACCTATTGCATGCCGTGGTTGCCTTTAATTGAGGTGGCACACGCCTTTTGTCTGTCTATGTATTTGTGTTCACCTTGTCGGCGATCCTGAAGAAATAAAATAAATCATATCAGCCGATAAACGTCCACTGCTGGACATAGGCCTCCCCCAACATGAGGAGATTTGCCATAATCGCACTGATGCGATGCGTTTGCGATGTTCCATACTAAACTACAGATCTACTTGAGCTAAATGTATAGGACAAAATTTTTTTTTTCGCGATTTCGATGTTGGACCCATAGTGAAAGTTGTTCAGTTTGTTGGTCTAAACCACACCCTTACAAGTTTTCAATTTTGATTCTTTCTTCTGTAACACCCTGTATACTATAACCTATTCTTTGCCTAAGCTTAAGCATTAATATTGTTATACTGCTGCGCGCTCCATACAAACGAAGTTTGGTTAATATTTTCGATACTAACTGATTTAAAGTCAATGAAATTTTTCAGAAACAATCGCTAAATGCGTCTATGCTTGTATGTTATCAGATTTTCGTTAAAATACAGGGTGTAAGGGACAACCCTTTCGCAGACTGAAACGGCGAACTCCGACCTTCAAACTGAACAACTTTCACTATGGAGCATAACTCAGGAAACGTAAAAAAAATTCAGCTATCAGTTACCCCCATCATACATTTGAGTCGGGAAGGTACAGAAGTTTTGTATGAAACAGCAGATTTTTTTTCGTTTCCTAAGATAGGCTCCATGGTGAAAGTAGAACTGTTAAATTTGATGGTCTGAATTTACCTTTTCAGTCTGCGGAGGTGCCCTTTACACCCTGTATATAATACAGTTTCTATTCCAGGATTAATTTAAGATTTCTAATAGATTGCATAAGAGCCAATTGACGAGTACAATCTATAAGGCAAGCGTAAGTGGAAATGTTGGAAGGGGAAGGTCTAGACGTACATATACGGACCAAATTGGCGACGTGCTTAACAAGGGCCAGGTCAGATCTACCCGAAACCGACGAGCATGCATGAAAGGATTTTGCTGCGATCGGTTTGCTCCCATAGCAAAAGTTGTTCAGTTTGATGGTTAGACTCTTAGTTTAAAAGGATGCTAATGATATCAATTTCACCCTGTAGATATTACGTACTTCCTATCTCTATGTTTCATTGACATTAATTGGTTAGTATTGAAAATATAACCAAACTTCGTTTGTATGGAGCGCGCAGCTACAAATATCCCTTAGGTTATGTTGTAGTTTCTGGCCGCATCTTCTCTACAGCGACAACACGTTCCGACGCGGTGGTAGCTTCAAAAAAGATTTGACGTTTAATACTGAGCTTCAAGCTCTTAGTTATAAAACTGTTGGAGTCACGTTGCAGGTTCTGACCCGAGCACTCGTCTCGCGTGGATTTCGCGCGTCGCGTTTTTGCCTGCCACAAGGCTCCGCAATCCTCAATCTCTTCTTGTTCTTGACCAAAAACAATCCCTGAGATTGGGATAGATTCTCCCATAAACACTTGACACTGGCGGAAATGCAGAGCTAACGCACAAGCAAGAGTCCCTTAATTATAAATAAAAAAAATTAAAAAAACTGTAACAGGAAGTTTGTCTGTACATTGAAGATATTAACAACAAAAAGTTACGATATGGTTTTTAGGTGTCCCTGATTCCATATCAGCAATTTTTTGATTTTTTGTCTGTCTGTTTCTTTGTGTTTTTATTTGTTTGTTTGATCGAGCATCACGCAAAAACTACAGAACCGATTTTGATGAGACTTTTTTTGTTTGATAGCTTATCATCTGACTTAAAATCTTGTATATAATTTGTGCGGACAAAGTGGCGGGTTAACTCTAGTACTTATTATAAAACTGTAACAGAAGTGTGTCCGTACATTGAAGAAATTAACAAAAAAAAGTTACGATATGGTTTTTAGGTGTCCCTGATTCCATATCAGCAATTTTTTGATTTTTTGTCTGTCTGTTTGTTTGTGTGTTTGTTTGTTTGAACGAGCATCACGCAAAAACTACAGAACCGATTTTGATGAAACTTTTTTTGTTTGATAGCTAATGATCTGACTCAAAATCTGGTATATATATAATTTGTGCGGACAAAGTCGCGGGTTGACTCTAGTACTATTATAAAACTGTAACAGAAGTGTGTCCGTGCTTTGAAGAAATTAACAAAAAAAAGTTACGATATGGTTTTTAGGTGTCCCTGATTCCGCATCAGCAATTTTTTGATTTTTTGTCTTTCTGTTTGTTTGTTTGAACGAGCATCACGCAAAAACTACGGAACCGATTTTGATGAGACTTTTTTTGTTTGATAGCTAATGATCTGACTTAAAATCTGGTGCGGACAAAGTCGCGGGTTAACTCTAGAATTGAATAAATTATTTTGAGTTTGAGTTTGAAGCTACACTGAACTATACAAGCGCAATTTCAAAATCTATAATCACGATTATAAATAAAATTTCCTCAACAACTTCGTCGCTAAACAAAGGGAGACACAAAGAAAAGGCATCGGGTTAGAATGAGACATAAAAGCACAGTTTACACCTAGCAATAAGGAAGCCGAGGCAAGTGAAGGGACATGGTACATGAGTCAGTTTCTAGGTCTTTGGTTTGTTTCCTCATTTTGTTATAAGAATACGGAATTTGAGACGGTGTCTGTCGTGGAAAAGAGAAGGCCCTTGATCATACTTGTTTGAATACGAAAAAAAAAAGCAAATTAAACATTTTTAGTTGTTCAGTCATAAATAGATTCTGTACACAATTTGTTTTTATGTTCTGTGTTAAAATGATTGAAACAAAAGATATCCAATTTGTTCTGGAAAAACGTGTTCAATCGAAATATAAAGTAAGCATAAGCATATGCTCACAACTATATTCCCCGAGGTTGTAGTCAGAGATATTCTGAAACTTCAGAACATCCACGTTTCACTAGTACCGAAACTCTGTCCAGTGTGACGGGGAGTGAGCCCGTCGCTACTTTTAATTGACAGTAGGTACAATACATGCCTCGAAATTGAAGCATGCAGGTAAATATAAAGTACATTCATTAAAAAGTAAATGGATTAAAATAAAGAAAGGTTTTAATTTGTGGTTTTTCCAAGGTTTTTCAATTAAAACAACAGCTTGCGGTAGAAATTATAGTACTCTGTACTATAGCTAATCGAATGCTCCAATGTCAATGTACATTCCTTTTCCGATTGTAGAAAATTATAGGCCAGTCATTTTACGAAATTGTATGGAGAAGTGGGAAGTAATTGGGTACGAGAATTTAAAACCGTAATCATGGGACATGGATGAGCAATTTTAAAATTAGCGAGTAAATACGAGAAGATCTTTTTTCAAAAAATTGCGCTTCTTACCCAGAAAGCTTCCTGATCTCTCTGAAAGCTTGTAATTGTAACTCATTAATAGGATCAGGTCGGTTACGTCCTTTTCCCTGAACGTCCATCGCCCGAATTCCTAGTACGACCATTTCCCCGAACGGACATTTCCCCGAACGGCCATTTCCTCGTACGTCCATTTAATAACTAATGCTTATGCGCTCATTTTTGTTGTCTTTTGAACATTAAAATTGACACTAAAATAAAATAAAAAACATGACACGGAGGGTTATTCGTTAAAAAATAATAAATGTATTTTTCAATGTTTTCGAAGTCGACAAAACAATTTTTGTTCTACGTCGTAGTACTAAAGTGTATACAACTTATTGCTGCTGTATATAGCCTCAGAAATGTGTAAAACAGTTTATGCCATAGAAAAGATAAATGTTAAATTTCTACGGCTGTTGTAGAAGGCTTTTTTTAGTTTATTGGTTCTAAAATAATATACTGTACCAAAAAAAAAAAAAAACAATCCATTCTTAATTAGTTCCGGGTCAGACCGTAATTTGATTGGCCGATGAACAATATCAACCAAAGTGCGTTTGTCCACCGCAGCCCGTCAGTCACCGTGACGTCGTCGTCACCGAGAATAGATGACGGCGCCGGAAAAGTAGCGGCACATTTACTATGGCTGCGTGTCCACCGTGGACGACCGCCGTCGAAGTGATTCCATATAACATAATCTCGTTTCTCGGTGATGACGGCGGCGGAACGAAGAGAAGTTAATGTAGCATTGTACAACAATCCCAAAAGGGCATAGTAATTATGTTTTGAGTCCATGAGCTGTTTTTTTTATTACAAAATGTTAACATTAACACACTTAAATGAAATATTATTGCAATAAAATTCAAATTATTGTTTAATGTCCTATTCTACCGCATTACATTCTCAACATAATCATTACCGCGTACAGAAAAATTTATCAAAGCGATTTTTATCATTAAAACGCGAATTATTACGAACTATACTCACTCATACATTAGTATGACTACTCCTGCCATCCCAGCTCCTCCAGGAAGCCCACCAGCTTGTTAATGCTGCCGAAGACTTCTGGAAGAGACCCGGTGATCCGAGGTGTTGTACCCGATAGTGTGCTAGCCCGTGGCATTCCAACAGCACGTACATTACAGAGTAAGTATTAACTTACTCTGTTTTTTTTTGGTGTCAAATAAAGTATAATTGATTGATTGATTGATAAATGTTACCTACATACAAGCATAAACTCACGACCATAATCTATTGGGATGTAGTCAGATACTTTGCTACAACTTAAAGAAATGCACTTAGTTAAACTATTATGGTTTTTGTTCCTGGCAAATTATTCTATTTGACGACGACGAGAGAAGTTCTCTTTTTGAATCTCACACTTTCAAAATCATTATCGAATACAACGTCCGTATGCAGGGTGTGCATGGAGGTTGATGTAACGGCTGCGCACGTGCTGTTGGAATGCAACGGGCTAGCACACTATCGGGCACAACACCTCGGATCACCGGGTCTCTTACAGAAGTCTTCGGCAGCATTAACAAGCTGGTGGGCTTCCTGGAGGAGCTGGGATAGCAGGAGTAGTCATTCCCACCTAACGCGAAATAGGCGCCTAAGTCGTCGAGTTGCGGAAAATGAGCCCGCTCAACCAATACAACGTCTCTGGATCAAATGGTGCATAATATCCATAGAAAATGACGTATTCAGAAAATGTCTTGACAAGAAAAAGACAAAATTCTAAAATGACGTGCATAGAAAAAGACCTAGTTCGCCTAAATGCCCGTTAAATGATCGGGGATCCGGATGATGTGTATAGGATCGGTCGTTCTGGTTATCCTTTTATGTCCAGCAGTGTTGTTTATCGGATGGTGAGACGATGATGTGAATAATTTTTATTTGATTATTGTTCAATCTAGTACCCTTCCACACTGGCGGTTTGATCGGCGATTTCACGGTGATTTCAAAGCGATTTCATTCAAATTAAACGCACGCGGTCTCGCCCCACTGAGAAATCGCTGAGAAATCTCCGTTCAAAACGCCGCCAGTGTTGTAGGGCTCTTAGATGTGGTATTTATTCCTGTTAATGTTATAATTTTGTGAAAGTATTGTATATCAAGTCAGTAAGCCTTGAAAATTAATGACGCAGTACCGTGGAACTACTAGGAAAAAATACCACTAATTCCTTGGAATAAATCAAATTCCACGAATAATCGAAAATATAACATACGAGCGTTAACCCGCGACTTCGTCCGCACAAATCATATACCAGATTTTAAGTCAGATCATAAGCTATCAAACAAAAAAGTTTCATCAAAATCGGTTCAGTAGTTTTTGCGTGATACTCGTTCAAACAAACAAACAAACAAACAAACACACAAACAAACACACAAACAAACAGACAGACAAAAAATCTAAAAATTGGTGAAATGGAATCAGGGACACCTAAAAACCATATCGTAACTTTTTTTTTGTTAATATCTTCAATGTACAGACAAACTTACTGTTACAGTTTTATAATAGTATAGATGAATAGATGAATTAGCTCGCCCTTTGTACATGTTTTCTCAACTTTGTGTATTATTATGTCCGTGTGTTTATAAAGTGTTATAATAATAATAATCCCGTAGGGCAGCTTGTGGCGAGCTGTTAGTGAGTGGCGACACCACGGGCCCGAGTGCTCCCGCGGGAAGTCTCTGATCCTCGTCTCCGACTTGCCTTTACTGGCCGGTCGGAGTGGACCCCAAGAGGATCAGATCCCCCACCTCTGTGTTTGCCTTAATTGGCCGGCCTTAGGTTGGAGTCGCCAGAGCTATATGCTCGAAGAGTGGATGTGTTGCGTAAGTGGCGAGTGGGCACCTGATTAGCCGTTGGAGACTGAAATGATGGTCGTTTAAAGTCCAGAAGCACCTCTTCACTCTAAGCCGCTCATGATATGTTGCCCCCTTGTCGCTCCGTGCGAGCGGCTGTTTTCGGGAGCCCATTCATTTTGAGTTGGCGAGTCACCGTCTGCCATTTTTTCCGTGTTTATACATTGGTCAGGCAGGCGCCATAGTCCCGTTCAAATCCTAGTTACCTGTTCCATTAGCACCCCACCCCAATATCCCAGATTTTGTTTCTTTCCATTCCTTGCAATAGTCCTACACTGACCGGGGGCTGTTTTGGATGCACTTCTATAGTGTATACTGGGATAGTTGCCGGTTGGTGTCACATTACTATTTAGATCAAATTGTCTGACGGGCCTCTACGTGTTGGCAACGGCCCCACACACGCCTCCCAAAAGTCCGGGACACGTACATCCCGAGATAAGGAAAAGAGATACAATAATAATTATTATTAGATGGGCAAAAGTCCCATTGATAAAAAAGCGTAAGAACACATTTTTCGACGCGTTAATGTCTTTTGTATGAAAACACAATCAGTGGTATTTTTTTATGCATGTGAGTGACCAAATACCGCACCGCTGTAATATTGTAACGTATTTGTTTCCATCAATTTCATCCCTAAAAGATGTTTGCAGCAAGGACCATCACAAAAAGGAATCAGGTCGTGAGTTTGTTTATTTTTCCCAGTCCACAAACATTAGGTAGGTACAAATTAAATAGCTCTTATAAATACGTTTACATGTCTATATGTCTGTGGGTGAGAACTGGTGCCCGATTTGGTTTTTTTAGAATAAGAAACCTGTCAGTCAGGTCCCCCCCCCCTTTTGGAAATTACATAATTTTGAAGCAGTTTGGCACATTTTTGAGCATACTACTAAGTGCATTAGGTACACCAAATAATTACAAACTATCAGCTTTGCCCTACTATCTACCTAGCTGTTATCCTGGGATTTAATAAGAAAGTGTGTATGTGTGTGTGTTTGGGTTACGAGGGTACATTCATGTAACTTCACCTATGATACTATATATAGAAGCTTTTCAGTGTCACTATAGTTGAGTGAAAGGAGCCACTGTGAGACTAGTCTCTTGCATTCTGCTTTACATGTTATGTATATACTAAAGTTCTTATTTACTTGGTTATACAGTCTACCAACCTAAAAGCAGAAAAATCTTTGTTTGAAAGTAGTTCTGGCTGGTTCCGAGCTGCATATCGTGTAATGACGATATCATAAATACGCATCCCCCATAGGCCACTCCCAAGGATCGAGTGGTCCAGTGGCGAGTAACCTTGCCTGCCGTGGAGGAGGCGATGGTTCGATCCCCGTCTAGGCTGACTCGTACCAATGAGTTTTTCGGAATTTATGTACGTTTTGTAAAACCACTGGCTTTTTGGAGAAGGAAAACATCGCGAGGAAACCTGCATGCTTCAATTTCGAGGCATGTTTTGTAACAAGTGGCGACGGGCTCACTCCCCGTCACACTGGACAGAGTTTCGGTACTACTAATGAAACGTGGATGTTCTGAAGTTTCAGAATATCTCTGACTACCCCCTCGGGGAATATAGTCGTGAGCAAATGCTTATGCTCGATTCGACTACAAAATTTGTACTATAGCCCAGTCATTTTACGGAGTTTTGTTAGGCGGGGTAAGGAGTAATTACCGCACATTTTAAACTGTAGCCGGCACGATTTAGTGACAAAAAGACTCTTAAAATATATTTAAAAAAAATTGTGTGTCCCAGAAGGCTTTTAAATTAATAATATTAATACCACTGCACTCATTTGACTTAACAGTATAAATTATTTTTGAACAATAAAATAGGCATTGAAATTAAAAATATAAATAAATAAATAATTTATATAATATAAATAAATAAATAAAATAATTACCATCAGGTTTTTTTAAAACGAGATAATAGCTAAATTTTAAAATTGGAACTGTTGCTGACGTGATTTTTTTTTTATTTTCGTACATTTCTAAGCTCAAATTGGCTCTTCAATATTATACCAAAAAAAATATCAATTATTAATAAGTCCCGGCTCAAACCGTAAAATGACTGGGCTACTACACGTAGACATCCTTATTATTTCCATGTTTTTATCTGTACATGAATCATTCGCCGACGCTCTATTTTTTAACGACACAGTGACATTGCAAACCATTCGCGCAAGGCTGACGACAACTGGTCGGCCTTAGATTCCACTTGATTGGCCCGAGGCAGAAGTTACCAACATTTTAGATACATTTAAGGCTTTATTAAAATGCGGTCAGGTATTTAAATTGATCACTGACCTACGTTACGAAAGAGTCGCAGAGTTGTGACTCTGTTATAGTTTAAATTATCGATTTAAAAGTGACTTGGCGAAGTACTTGAAGGTACACTGAAAAAAATGTTTTGTTAAAAAATATAGTTTACAAGTCTTATTAGATATAGGAAAGTACAAAATCCAAATCTGCAACACGCTTCGTCCAAAATGGCAACACGCCCGTATCTGCAACATGCTTCGTCAAAATTTATCCAAAAAAAATAATAATTAAATAAACAGGATACCAATCAGCAACATGCTTCGTCAAAACTTAAACCTACACACTCCAAATCTGCAACAAGCTTCGTCAACATGAAGACTATCGCACACTCAAAGGCCCAGCCCCACGCAACCCCGGCTCCATGGTCCCCATGACACTAGCGGCATTTCCCCTATGGATGGTCAAAGACAACCTCTGCACCAAAAACGCGCCAGAGCGTGGGTCACCACCCTTAGCTCTCAACCGCCGCCCAATCTCCTGCACACAAATTTTGGCATCATTACCCCAAGGAGGGTCCTTGGGGTAATGATGCCAAAATCCAGTCTCAAACGCGAAATACGCGTTGTTAAATATAACTAACCTTTAGTGACTTCCAAACTGTTTTGTAGCACATAACCAAACCTTTGTATGTAAATAGCAAAAAAGTTATGCTATTTATAACCAAACGATTGTTTATGTGCTACAAAACAGTTTGGAAGTCACTAAAGTTCGGTTATATTTAACAAAACATTTTTTTCAGTGTATGTGCTTCTAGGTGATCGTAGATAGAGTTGATGTAACCGATGAGCAGTAGCTAACTGTAGGCAAACTGTAGGTAAGTATATGAAAAATATACATAATTACTGAATAAATAAAGTGACATAAGTGGCGATAACTTTCGAGTCAATTCCGATCGTTGTTGGAGCAAACGAAGAAGGATGAGACATTGCATTTCTTCAGTCTTCCCCTAATTATGACAGTTGTAATTGTAACACTTCCGAAATATCATAAACTCAACCTAATATATTGTATGTCAGATTCAGGGACTAGTTACGCGTGTAATTCTACTAACAAACATTTCCGCCACTTTTTTCGGAGGGCGAGGTAACATGAAAACCACTATTTTATCCCCCATAACTCAAGATTCTAATTTTGATTGTTAAAAATCATGAAAAGTAGTTTCGTGTGAACCCTAAACGTCATAAGTTCGTATTTATTGTTTCGCAATTATAGGCTGTCTCGTTTAGTGATAAGGTATAAAATTGAATGTAAATGCACATGCTCAATTGTTATTGCTAGGCTACGGAGAGGAAATGCTACCGCAAGGCTAGTCCTTATAATAAATAGTCAAAGATCTAAATGTGCTGATCTATTTGTAAATTACCACCTACTTACCCAATACGTAGGTACCACATTTTTTTTTATTCCAATAAATATCATTTCATTTCATTCCAAAAACGCGGTAACACCCCGGTAGTACGACGTACGACTTAGGCAATACTCTTTCTTGTAATGTGGTATTTGGTATACTTTTAAACCGACTTCAAAAGGAGGAGGAGGAGGTTTCTCAATTCGACCGTATATAAGGTCTAACAAAGTTAGCTGAAACTATTTTGAGGGGATGATCAAACTATCAAACTGAACAACTTTCTGTATGGGAATAATATCGAAATCGCGAAAAAAAAAAATCTGCTGTCCCATACAAAACTGCCAACATAGCTTGACTTTAATGTATGGGACAGCTGTTTTTTTTCGCAATTTCGATATTGGTCCTATAGACAAAGTTGTTTAGTTTGATGGTCTGAGCATCCCCTTAAAATAGTTTCAGCTAATTTTGTTAGACCTTATATATGAAATATTATAGAAATGAGAGAGCACTGAAATGAAGAGGTACCTACGAAGACTTCAGTTTTGAAGAGCACTTGAATAGAGCACCTAAGTTGAGCACCAGTATTCATTTTCTACGTAGAATTTGATAAGATATTAATCTATTCACTTCACAAGTAATAAGTGTACATAAGGTAATTAACAATAATAACAGGCACGAGGATGACGAAATAGAAAAATTTTTTTTTTTAAATAGAAAGAAAAAGAAGAAGAAAAGAATATTTTTCTATTTGAAATAACGGCTAATAGATAATTATACACGGTTACATATTATTATTATGGCACCTAACCCAAAAAATGCGATATAGCTAGGAGGATGAGGACAGGGAGAGCCATCTATCACCACTTTACACGTTATTATCCCATTATTGGGTTAGGTGCCATAATTTACGTAAATCGTATATTAGCCTGTGGGGACTTGCTACAGATGTCAGCACCCACAAGTTATAGCAAAGATGCCAACAGATGGCGATACCGTCGCCCTCGGAAATATGCTCCATACATAGACAACGTTCACCGTGAATACCTAACTCGTAACCTACTACAAATAAGGCTCACAATCGAATGCACGACATACATCGCGCAAGAGAATAAACAGAGATATACAAAGTCCAACTAAGAGCTGTTGGTCTGTTGGACCACGGCCGGTCCCCAGGCTTCACACATAGCCTGGAGGAAGATCTTCCCTTTTCAATGGAGGAACATTCCCAGTAGCACCTCCATAAGCCGCTATTTCAAATAGAGGAAGAAATATTATTTTCTTCTTCTTTTTCTCTCTACTTTTTTAATTTTTTTTTCTTTTTTTCTATTATGATCAGGGCGAGCCATGCTAAAATTGCCCGCTTTAAAGGAAGCTGGTAGTTTTAGCAATTTGTTTCTGAACACCCAGAAAAGTATGGTGTACTAATTATAGTACTGAAGTGAGTTTATGCATGTGTGTATATTTATAAAAAGTAGGACAGCACTTGATTACGAAGAAACGTTTCTTACAATAAATTATTCACCAACTATTAGGGTCACAGAAAATGTAGGTTACAGCCCTTCTTTGTATCGAAGGAAACCTCGATGCATAAATTAATTGAATTCGTAATTTGTGAGGTGAATGACCACTTTTGGGGGAGCGATAATTTGGTATTTAAATAACCTTGGAGATGACCTGGTTTAACCTAAGACAAAGTCAGAAGCGAAATGTCAATGTCGTGAGCGGTGCGGAAGCGGAGTGTTCAATTATCCACATGGCCACATCATGTGGCCGTCAACATTATCTGAGATGTGACCACACGTGTTACCAGTTAGGTCCGCCACACACATGCGGAATTGCGATCCGGAATCCTGATTCAGGATTCTGTGTTGTCAACTATGGTTACAAAAAATACTAGAGTGCTGTTTAAAAATGCCTTAAATAAAAATGTATAAAACGCCAAATGAATGACAATAATTGCATTTTTAGGTATTTATTAAAATAAAACAAACAATTTCTATACATGATAATTACTGTCATGTAATGAAGTCATGACGTTACGAATGTTACGATGATGGTTTGTAAATTGTATTCCAATATTAATGCAACTATATCAAAAGACTATCGATAGTTTTAACATTAGACATAATCTGCATACAAAATGGCATGAATCATTATCACACAAGCGGTTTTTGAGCAAAGGCGATTTCGCAACTATGTCGCAACGACGTCGCAACTGCATCGTCACGATACGGTATCGTTCCATCAACGCCTCCGCTCAAAAATCACTTTAAAATATGCCACCTAAGACATCAAAAAATCACTAGATCAAGTGAAAAAATCTCAGAAAGCGGCAACACTCCATACGGGATCTAATTCAGAATCAGGTTTATTCCGGATGTATGTGGCGGACCTTAGACCCTTTGCATCCGACCCCACATCTGATCGTATCGGTCCGTTCCGTCATATAAAGCAGAGTAAAGACGAGAGAGATTATTATTTATTCTACTCCTTCTATCTTCTTTGATTATTATTGGACAGATTACAGTCTTCTACTGGTCTTGCTGGACTTCAATGTGTAGTGTTGTCACTGGTCGCTGCTGTTGATCCTTACAGGAGTTACAGTGGTCGGCCTTTACCCGATAACAAAGTTTTTATTATTATTAATTGAATATACCATGCGTAACTAACTGTTCCGAGGGTTGGACAGGTTTGGTAAATAAGGGGTTTCCAGTGCTGCAATAATTTTTCAATTCTGTAGGCGTATATTTCGGGTGTCGGGTAGAACCAAGGTAGCCGATATAGCCCGAAGAATTCCTAAAGTGGCAATGGGCGTGGCACATTGTTCGTAGTCCGCAGAGGTTGACTTGGCACCTGGCTCGGTTAATGTCAATGTAGTGAAGTAATATTATTGTCCGGATGTACCTACATATTTATTTATTTTTATCACAAGATAAGAATAATACTTAATTAACTTACATAATTAACTTTTCTGACAGACAGTACAGGGGTGCGATTTTTGAAGCTCATGCTTTGGGCTCGGCGGTTGAGAGTGTCCATGTTGTTGTGGATGTGTGCATCTTTCTACTGCTGATTTGACTTTTAAAAAAATCGCACTCCTGGAGTATGATTTTTGAAGGTCAAGTCGTAAGTGGTATCTCCATAGTTGTTTTGACGTTTTCGACTGCTGAGCTCAGCGAATGAGATTCAGAAATCGCACTCCTGTATGGAATTATGTTCATCACTACCAGGTTTTGGCTATCTTCTTCCGTGGATTGTATTGTTCTGTTGTTGTGTAATGGATAAATTGTATATTGAATATGATGTATCGTTGTTGCAGATGATACGTTAGCTCCAGTTATAATGTTATTTAATTAACTGAGGAAAATCTGTAATTGGCCTTATATCTGTCTTAGTTTAAAGAATAGTTTCTTTTGTATTAGGCTGTTGATTTTCCCAATAAAGATAAAATAAAAATAAAATTAAAATAGAACAGATGGGCCGAAGAGTTCTCGAGTGGCGACCGCGTACCGGAAAACGCAGCGCGTGTTCCTCATAAGGTGGACTGACGACCTGGTGAAGGCCAGCGGGATGCTTGGATAAGGGCAGCGCAGGACCGGTCGTTGTGGCTTTCCTTAGGGGAGCTTATGTCCAGCAGTGGACGTCTTTCAGATATTGTTGTCGGGTTTTGAATTCATTTGCTAATAATTAAGTCGTACCTACTTATAAAAAGGATATCCGGGAAGCTTAATAAAACCTGTCAAAGCTGGCCTTGTGTTCACATACTTGTCATGTAGAGGTGGAATGTAGGTTATTTATACCAAGTCTCTCAAATTGTGCTATTTTAATTCTTAGTGCGTGCTAATTAAAGCTATGCCAAGGGACAGTTTATTTGAAATTTTGTTTGTTATTCGTTTGTTCTTGTCGGCCCCGATTCATAGTGATTTGTTAACTTGTCGTATAATAATTATTACTTTGGACATTGTTGATTAATTATGGTTCGTACTACATTTTATATACAGGGTGAAATTGATATCATTAGCATCCTTTTAAACTAAGAGTCTACCCATCGAACTGAACAACTTTTACTATGGGAGCACACCGATCGTACAAAAAAAAAACGGATTTTCCATACTAAACTGCCATGCCGTGCCGACTCGACTCAAATGTATGCAACAGCAAATTTTTTTTGTGCTTCGATTGGTTTGCTCCCATAGTAAATGATGTTCAGTTTGATGGGTAGACTCTTAGTTTAAAAGGATGCTAATGATATCAATTTCACCCTGTATGTAACTGTACAGGGTGTAAGGAAAAGGAGGTTGTTCGTGATCATTAAACCTTTAAACCACATACTCTAACCATCAAACTGAACAACTTTTACCATGGGAGCAAACCGATCGGATAAAAAAAAGTAAATCAGCTACCCCATACTAAACTCCAATATCTACTCGACTCAAATGTATTCAACAGCTGATTTTTTTGCTCCCATTGTAAAAGTTGTTCAGTTTGATGGGTAGAGTATGTGGTTTATAGGTTAATTTTCCATACATCCTGTATGTCTATTGCCTACTATATATACGCGTAGGTAGGTATGTGTTACTACAGAGTACTACAGGGTGAAATAGATATCATTAGCATCCTTTTAAACTAAGAGACTACCCATCAAACTGAACAACTTTCACTATGGGAGCAAACCGATCGGAGCAACAAAATAATCTGCTGTTCCATACTAAACTGCAATGCCTACTCGACTCAGATAGTTGTTAAGTTTGATGGGTAGACTCTAAGTTTAAAAGGATGCTAATGATATTAATTTCACCCTGTACAGTAAATCCGAAAGTAATCAATTGTTGTAGAGCGTATTCTTTATTCAAATAAATCATGTAATTTCAGTATTCTATATCAATTTACTACTAATCACTTTAATTAACAGTTGTCAGTTAACAATGACTAGTCATTAAATCGTAATCATTATTCAATTAAACTCGTTTGTAATAACTAATTGAGTAGGTATTATTTACTACTAATTTTATTGCATTTACGTTTATATAAATGCTATGCAATTTTGAAATTATTTGTTTGTTTTCCTTATATTCATATACTCTAGCCAATGTACATTAGGGATAAGTAGAGATCACATGATATGATATTATAGCATAGGTATTTATTAATGTATTTTAATTGTAAACAGTACAGGTTTCTTAGGGAAAGTAGATCACGATCATGGGTGCAACAACAACCCTTAAAGTATTGCAACTGTTTACCCTATCACCCTGTAAAATTCATCTGAAGTAGAAATAGTATGAAATATTTGAAGGAATGATCAAACCATCACAATAAACAAATAAGTATATCAATCAATCAATCAATCAAATATACTTTATTTTACACCAAAACATAAACAGTAAAATACGGAAATAAAAATACAAGAGGCACAAAATAAGGCGGTCTTATCGCTAAGAAGCGATTTCTTCCATACAACCTTAGGGTAGAGGAAACGGTGAAAGAAGAAGAAAGGTAGGCAGTGTTTCCAAAAAAAAATTAGCAGTTATCAGTAAATAAAAATCAAAATGTAAGTTATTTAGTATACAAAATAAACCTACATTTCGTTTTTTACATACATATATATATATATAACACACACATACATCATAAATCATAAATACGCGTACTAAACAACAAAATACCATAGGAAAACATGAACCACAGACAGGAAAAGATGTACCTACGGAAAACAGATCGAGGGTCAGTTCAGTGATCAAGGAAATGAGACTTAACTTAAGCATTAAGCGTGACCATTTTATTAACTGAAATCCGAACATTGTCAAAATTGGTAATAGTGCGATATCACAATAACAAAAACGGCCAAGTGCAAGTCGGACTCGCGCTTGTTTGCTATTTCGATGATAGTGATATACTTAGCAAACAAAAAAATCTGCTATTCTTTGGAGTCGACTATTAGATAGGTTTGCAGTTTTCACCATTTCGATGTTATGTTAGTTCTATAGAGCAAACTATTTATTTTGATGTTCTTATCATCCCCATACTGCACTTCACCATAATGCACTTTTTCCGAAGGGCTCTGTATTGTATCTTGGTTGTAGGTAGGTGTTGTACAAATTAGTATTGTGTTAAAAATAACAACGTTGCCATGGAAAATTGGCGGCTAATGCACTTACTGATATGCCTTGACATAATTAATTTGACGGTATACCTACTTAAAGTTTTATAACCCCACCAGTTAAAGTTAAGTAGGTAATTAAATTACATCTAAACTATTATAAAACTGTAACAGGAAGTTTGTCTGTATATTGAAGAAATTAACAAAAAAAAAAGTTACGATATGGTTTTTAGGTATCCCTGATTCTGTATCACCAATTTTTGGATTTTTTGTCTCTCTGTTTGTGTGTTTGTTTGTTTGTTTGAACGAGCATCACGCAAAAACTACTAAACCGATTTTTATGAAAATTTTTTTGTTTGATAGCTTATTATCTGACTTAAAATCTGGTATATAATTTGTGCGGACAAAGTCGTGGGTTAACGCTCGTTATTTTATAAAGAGATTCCAATAATATTGCAGAGTCAAATATATTAACTGAATGGAGACCTAGAACCAAAATGATATTATATCGTTGAAACTTTATTAGAATAGAGTTGAATGAATGAATGAAATATACGAGTTGATATTAGATCGAAATCGTTTCTGATATTTTTATCGAAAATCTTAAGGCTGCACCGAGCCTATTGTGCTGCCCCCAATCGTATTTTTTTTATTTCTTAACAATTACACAATATTTCCAAAAAACAAGAATGTCACATTATTGTAGTCATTGCTGATTTCCAGTTTATCGGGTCACTGCGGGTTTTTTTTTTATAATGTTTGTAGTAATTATCCTTAACCATAGTTTTAACGATAATAGCTACAAGCATAAAACATAAACATCTGTTGCAGATGGCTTAAGCAGTGTTTTTGGAGAAGCACGTACCGTTTCAATAAATTAAAAGCCGATCAAGTACCATGTGACATTCTTGTTATTTGGAATTGTTTTTTAATTGTTTAGAAAAAAATAAAAAATACGATTGAGGGCAGCACGATAGGCTCGGTACCCTCTTAAATAATAATAAATAAATATCTTGGACATTGTCACACAAATTATCTAGTCACATTTAAAGTACCTGGACTTGTATTATGATGACTAGACAACGATATAGAATACATATATAGATACAAACATCCATGACTTGGGTAAAAATATTCATATTCATCATATAAATATTTGTCCCTTACGGGATTCGAACCCGCGACCCTCGGCACAGCAGGCAGGTTCACTACAGACTGTGCTAACGGGCCGTCGAATCCCTCTGGGCCCTAATCCCTGGTAATTGTTATCAACAATGATAATTCAGAGTACATTGCTGGTTACTAAAGACTCTAAAAATGCAGTAGGTAACATTGTGTCTAACATTCTCAGAAATGTACCCTGAATTACCATTGTAAATTACTATTGTCAATTTTTAAACGGGGTTCGTCGACCGTGTAGGACCGATATGTAAAGATGTCATGTGAGGTGGTCGGATGAGCTGTGTGGGCTATTTTAATAGAGGTGATGCTTATAATAGCTTATAATGTATAGCCACTGGTGATTAAACTTTCAGATCATTTTCCGCTATGCACCAACCTTTGGTCAACCGCGACTTGGTAGTAGTAGACTAAGAGATAAGTGTACTTTTTGTAACCATCAGCAGCAAGGCTGATTCAGTGTTTATGGGGTGTAGAACATCTCTGTGATGGGGATGAACTAGGTCTGCCTGCATAACTTCAGTCGGTTTAGGAGTTACATACGTTTAAAGGTCAGTATAAAATGTACGATCAGCTGCAAGGCTGATCGTATGATATTATTGTAGTATGAACTGTAGCTATGTGAACAGTACAAAAACTGACATGAACTGCCAGTATGTTTAGAAGATACAGCCGTTCAAAGGTCGGACCTTTGAACGGCTGTATCTCCTAAACCGACTGATGACCCTTTTCAGTTTTAATACTGTTCACATAGCTACAGTGCATACTACAATAATATGATACGATCTGCCTTGCAGCTGACCGTAAATTTTTTACTGACCTTTAAACATCATTAACTTCTAATCCGACTGTAGTTAAGTAGGCAGACCTGGTCCATCCCCATCACAGAGATGCTCTACACCTCATAAACACTGAATCAGCCTAGCAGCTGATGGTTGCAAAAAGTACTCTTATCTCTTAGTCTATAGGTATATTGACGATTTTGATTATATCGACGTCATAACGGTGGAAACTGGTTGATAATGACACGAGAACAAGCCACTCGTAAATTATCATACGTTTTTTGTTAGAACTGGTTTATGAACACGTATGGGTTTTACCCAGCGCGGAAGAAATTGAATGACCAATGTCCAGGGTTTTCCTTATCTTTCTCTTATGTAGGAATTACTTATACCGTATCATGAAGCTACAAAAATGAAATCATAATATTTTATTGAAACTATTAGAAATCTCTAGATTAGCTGACTGCTTTTTACATCACATACATCACGTCTGTGCCGAAGCCTTTACCTTCTAAGTTGGTATGTTCTATCCTATCGGTGATTCATTATTTTTTTCATAATGTTTTATTGAAAATATTAGAAATCTCTAGATTATCTGATTGCTTTTTACATCGAAATAATTTTTTTATTCGGAAAGTTTAATCGAATGATCAATTGATTCGAAACGAAAAAAAAAAAATAAAAGAAATCAATGGTTATGATTTTTTGAAACATTAATAATTATTACGTATATTAACAGGTGTAACAGGTGTTTTCAGACCATTGTCTTTATTCTCTTCGAATAAAATGATTATGCAGGGTGTAAACTAAAATGCGATACATAGGTACAACATACTGAACAACTTTTTTAATGGATAATGAAATCGCGACGAAAAAAGTGCGTGATTCCACAGAAAATGTTGATGTATGTAATAGATTTAAGTTTAGTTTACACTACTGTTTTATTATTTACGTAAAATCTTTATAAAATGGATAACAATATAAGTAACAATATAAATTAATATTAATAGAACAAGAAAAAACAAAACAAACAGAAAAAAGAAAAACACCTAGGCTACTTAAAGGTAAAAAATGTCCTCTAAGGCCCCTACTCGGGGCAGAGTGCCTAGGAGGCTGGCAGCGTTGCCTCTTTGGATCGCAAGGCTGATCCTTTGCGCAAAATAGCTGCCAGCCCTCCTGTCGCCTGTAGCCTCGAATAGGCGCTTTGAGAGGCATTTAAGGAACATTTTCCCCTCAGGACCCCAGCAACCTAGGGTCTCCACGGCGAAGGGCAGGAAAATATAGCTGTCACCCAATCCCTGGTATATCCTTTTTTTTTCTGATTCTGCTAAGGCAGCAGTACTTCCCTGCCTTGTTTTATTTACTTTTACTAAACTTAGAAAAACGTAAACTTAACGTAAACGTTAGCGTTACACATATTTTAAAATACAATTATAATTAATTACCTGTTCTTGAATGTTATTCATATCAGTGTTTGCACAAATGTAATTTTTACAATAATAAGGAGAACAATACGAGTATTTCTTGAACATCCTTGTCATTAAGAGGATGTAACCGTTAGCGACTAGTATGCCGTGTGGCTAAGAATAGCACCATCCCATTTCCTCCCGTGGGTGTCGTAAACGCCGACTAAGGGATCTACCGGAGGATGGGCAGCAGCATCCTCTGAGTACACACATTCAATCCAACTGCGATCGCCAACCCGCCTGCCGAGCGTGGCGATTATGGCAAATCCCCCCATTTTGGGGGAGGCTTATGTCCAGCAGTTGACGTCTGTCTGCTGATATGATGAACCGTTCGCGCGCTACATACATACGAAGTTTAATTATATTCTGGATAGTAACCAAATTCTAGGCATGTATTGTACCCACTGTCCATTACTAGTGGCGACGTTCCCGTCACACTGGGCAGAGTTTCGGTACTAGTGAAACATGGATGTTCTGAGGTTTCAGAATATCTCTGACTACCCCCTCGGGGAATATAGATGCTTATGCAAAGTTAATTATTTTTTTAAAACATGATCTAGAAACTAAAGTCTGTGCCGTTGTTTTTGTCAGATTTTTTCTAAAGCGTAAAATTTTCATGTTACGGGTTACAGGAGCTCATATTTAGCATACAAATCTTAAATTAATCTTCGGATTGAAACTGGAAATTTTAACTGGAATCTGCAAAACTACAGGCACAAAATTTGTATTTAGATCGTGTTTTAAAAAAATAGCTGTCATGGGACGCCCAGACTCCGCCCAGAAGAAGTGAAGCTGTCAAATTTAAATTTCGACTTCCGTCACACGAATAGGTTGCGGATCCGAATTCCAATGCCCTTCCATAAAAAGTTTAACTTCAAAATGTCATTGAGGTGGTTTTATAATTTACGAGCGTTAACCCGCGACTTCGTCCGCACAAATTATATACCAGATTTTAAGTCAGATCATAAGCTATCAAACAAAAAAAGTTTCATCAAAATCGGTTCAGTAGTTTTTGCGTGATACTCGTTCAAACAAACAAACAAACAAACAAACACACAAACAAACAGACGGACAAAAAATCCAAAAATTGGTGATATGGAATCAGGGACACCTAAAAACCATATCGTAACTTTTTTTTGTTAATATCTTCAATGTACAGACAAACTTCCTATTACAGTTTTATAATAGTATAGATAGATATATGGAAAAATAGTTTAGAAGTTAGGAAATCTAGTTGCCGCGTCACAAATAACATTTGCAATTTATAATATAATTGCGAAGATATTATAATATCGGGTAAAAAGTATATATACAAATATAGAATATTGAGAATAATTTTGTATGAAAAATATCAAAGCTTTATATCTTCGTAATTATTTTATAAATTACAAATATTATTTCTGAAGCGGCATCTAGATTTTCTAAATAAAATTTCCGTATATACAAAGTTACTTATATTAATACCGTCTACGCGTATTGTGCGTCAAAGTTTTGTATAAAATTGACCCCTCTGCAACCGCCTTAAAAATAGGATCTTGCTTATTTTGTATGCATCACGCGACTATCCTCTTAAGTTAGTCTCCCACGTTTTAAATATTGTATGGGAAACAATGTAGTTTAAGACACTGATGATGACAGTGATGACTCATCTAAAGGTCGCAGTCTAATGATAATTGTTGGTGCTTATTGTTTCGAAATATAAAAACATCAGTCAAACTCAAGGTTTCATACAAAGTCCTCAGACAAAGTCCGATATCTAATGATATGTCAATCGAAGTGGAATAGTGTCAATATTGTTTTGTAGGACTATAAGTAAAACGTGTATGTATTTAAACTTTTTAATAAATAAATTGAATTGAAAAAAAAGTCATATTTGTGATTCTAGAGAGAGGGAATATTTTTAATTAATTATTAAGAGGGGTGTTATGCTTGCTTATACATATTCTACATCTCCTTGGAGGTTTGCTATAATGATAGGGCTATTCGGACCCTGCACGGCTAGCATGCCACTCACGACAAAGCGTTTAAACGAGAAAAACGTCATGCGCGTACTTTCTGGCATACGTAAAATTATTAAGATGGAAACTCATCTCGATTTTTATCGTTTTCTCACGGGTGGCATACTAGCCATGCTGCGACTGCATCATGTACGCACGGCGACACATCAAGCTATACAAAACCAAAATAAGCTGGCGGCGCGTAGGTCGAGTAACGTATAACGTCGTTCGGCCAGCTTATGTTGGTGTTGTATAGCTTGATGTAGTATTGTATCGTTGAGGTGGTATTTATACAGAACTATTCACACAGGTTCTTAAGCTAGGAAGTCCTTCTTCGGCGAGGAGTTCGTCTCCCCAAAATTTTCCCTGCAGAATGATCTGGAGAAGTTGGTATTTTTACTTCTCATAATATGATCGAGGTAGGTATGACTGAAGTTTACAAGTTTTTATAATTTTCGGGATCTACTCTTTGATATAAGTAGTATTAAATAGAAGATTTAAATCCGTGAAAGGGAAAAATAATATTACAGTCTAATTTCATTAGCAATTACTAACATAACATAACTTTAAGGGTATTTATTACACACAAACATAATTATTAAAAAGATAATATTTAAGTTACTAACAAAATAAAGAACAACAACTGATTAAACTAAAATATCCTAAAACTAAAATATAACTAGACTAAATTATATAAACAACATCTTATCTCAAAACATAAAAGCCTACAAATAATACAAACACTCTAGAGCGTCGCCGCAAGACATGGTGCCCAACAGGCTAGCAGCATTCCCCCTCTGGATGGTGAGGCTGATTCTTTGTGCCAGGAAGCTGCCAGCTCTGCGGTCACCAGAGGTCTCATTGAGACGACCGGATAGGTCTGCAAGAAATGCTTTGGCCTTTTCATGTCTAATTTCTATGTTTCTATGTTTAGTAAAACCTTGAGTTATAGAGTCTTGAGAGAATGTGGAAAGATCATATTTATAGTCAATAGCCTTCTCAAATGACCTCAGAAGAAGTTAGGTAAGAATAATAATAATACATTATACAGAGAAAAATGTAAAGTAACCGTAGCATAATATTTGTGCCGAAGCCTTTGGCATCGTCCTTATAGAACGCGAATGCGCGATAATCGGGCGAGTAAGCGATGCGACAGTCGCGTGTTCGCGCGAGCGCGCGAGCGACAGCGGACTAGGTCAGTGGCACGGTGCCCCGCCGACGAAATTATCGCGAGAATTTCAATTAGGACACCTATTCGAATTCAATATGTTTGATCGCGCGTTCGTACAAACTAAGTTCGCGCGAATAGCTTTACAAGCACTTGAGTCGCGCGACCGCGTCGTGCGATTGTTAGTTAATAAGTTTGATATTCGAATTTAATTAGGTTCATTGATAAAATTTCGTTTGTATGTAGCGCTCTGGGGGGCAGATCCTCTTAAGAACAAACTTCGTCTGTATTCAGTGCCCTCTGTCGCTCTCGCAGGTATATCCTCTTAAATCATCTTACAAAGACAAACATTGCATAAACTATAAATTATTACTACAGTACCTACCTATTAACGTAACCGCGTACGTTGTGTACAGGTTAAGATTTGCCACACATGTATAACTGAGCCACTAAACCGTAACTCATAAAACTAAACCGGTAGACCTTGAACCGACTGGTTACATTCTTGCATTGTTTTGACTTAGTCACAGCATACTACATACTCTAATAGCATTTGGTAACGGCTTCGCTTCGTCCGCAAGTTGAATTAGTACAATCAATTTTATATATTGGAGGTAACAAAATTTTTTTATTGGTTCCAAAACATTTAATTTTATGTACTGGTAATTACAAAATTTTTTATTGGTTCCAAAACATTTAATTTTATGTACTGGTAATTACAATTTTTTTTGGAAAAGAATGTTTATTCTTCTTGTGGTGCCATCTCCTATCGGAGGTTGGCTATCAATAGGGCTATTCGGACCCTTGAGACTGCAGCCCTGAACAGTGAGGTGGTGTTCATATCGAACAATTCAATGGAAATTTGGAGAATTTCCGACTGTATAATGTATTTGTCCGATTCGCCCCACCCATACACCCCGCCGACTAGAGTGCGATAGAAACAACTGTAGCTCGGACCGATTTTATAGACATAAAATCGACGAAATCAGCTTTTCGTATTCCCCCGTTTCCACCTCCTACACTAAACCAATTATTATATATTATCTTTCATGCATAATATGAGAAAGACTTTGGCTGTATGTCTTGCTTTTTTTGTTTATATTCGTCAAATTTGTTTGTTGGATGTCTGAAAACGGGCGGTAATATTGGTCATTTTCGAAGCTCCTTGGTTCTTACAGTAATTAATTAAAGAAAAAAGCAAAACATAGGGACATAGCAGAGGTAACATAGATTGTATGGTAAAAAATTGTTTGCTCTAGTGTTATAATCCAGGGAGGGAATAGGGGAATACGTTTGTATGGAAAAAACCGTACCCGCCTATCCTCTTAAGCCAGGAAGTCCTTCTTTCGTCCCGGCATCCGTATCCCCAAAATGTTCCCCTGAAGAATAATCTGGAGAAGTTGATATTTCTCTCTAGTGTTGCCTAACTCTACCTAGTGAAACTATCGATAGTCTATGGATACTGTCGTAGCATAATCATATGCTCACGACTATATTCCCCGAGGGGGTTGTCAGAGATATTCTGAAATCTCACAAGTTTCACTAGTGGTACCGAAACTCTGTCCAATGATACAGATGTTGATACTGTCGTGATCTATAAAAATAGGAACTATATCGATACAGATTTTTTTTTATGTGTGATGGGTAAACATTTGACCCTAATCTCACCTGATGTTGAGTGACGATGAGGCCGAAGATGTAGCATGCTTACCTAGAAAAATGCCTATTCACTCTCGCCTTGAAGAGGCCCAGGTTGTATTGATCAGGGAACAGGTCCGCAGGCAGTGCGGTCCACTCTTTAGCCGTGCGCATTATAAAAGAAGAAGCAAACTTCTTCGTGCGACTTCTTGCTTCAGTGCTATCGACATAGTATTGATGCTATCGGTATAATAGATCCGAAGTAGATTATTTTTGATGCAATTGTACCTAGTTCACAGTATCATATACACCCATGTTACAGACACGAAACTGGAACAACCATGGATCTAAAAACGAGATTTTTTTTTATCTCCTGAATAGAAAACCGATCGGCTGATTCACAGTTTTTTATGGGAAGTCACGGTGTTTTCGGGTAGAAAAATCTCGCTTTTAGAGATCTTTTTTAGTGAGTAAATAATAGGAATCTTCTTATCTTGTGGGCAGAGCCCTGGTGTCAGAGTTTTTTCAGACCACCTTACGGCCTCAAACGTGGTTTTTATGTAACGACTACTACCACCAGAGATAATAGCCGCGCCATCCGAAGCACGGAATCATTTCTCTTTTCAGACAATCAGGTAATTCAGCCTGCAATGTCCTCCTAACCAACTGGGGAAAAACGACACAAAACAGTGACATTTCACTAGGTGTCCCCCGTGGGAATCGAACCCACGACCTCCGTGTCGAGAGCCAATGCTCTTAACCATTAGACCGCGGAGGCAGTTGGCAGGCAAAGGCTTCAGAATAGGAATGTATAGAGCGTATGATTCTCATCTGAAATCGTTAGTAAAGCAACTATTTACCGAGCACTTAGCGCTTATAAATATGTGTGTAATGTAAGTATGCTTGGACACGGACAACAGTAGAGAAAGTGTATGACGGATCGCATTACGTTAGTTAGGCACGGAAATAACGTACACGTTAACTCTATGAAAGTTGTTTACTTTTGAAATTACTACTGGATTTTTGTTCTGGAGTTACGTTTGCAGCGTGTAAAGTAAAACATTGTCTTAAAATAAAAATTCATCCAAATGAGAAACCAATTTTATATAAGGTCTAACAAAATTAGTTGAAACTATTTTAAGGAGATGATCAGACCATCAAACTGCACAACTTTCTTTATGGGACCAATATCAAAATCAGCTGTCCCATACATTTCTATCAAGTTTTGTTTGCAGTTTTGTATGGAACAGCTGTTTTTTTCGCGATTTCGATATTGGTCCCATAGAAAAAGTTGTTCAGTTTGATGTTCTGATCATCCCTTTATAAAATATTTTCAGCAAATTTTGTTTATTCAAATTCAAATTCAAATAATTTATTTCAGACAAGATGTCCATATAGTGTTAGTATATACATTTATCTTACAGCTAGTGTTAGTAACAAAAAAAAACAACAAAAACATTTTATTTTAAAAACCCGGCGTGGAGCTTCACCCAGTGATGCAACAGCGGGGAGTCCCACCGGTCTTTCAACACTTATCCTTTTACGAATGGTAAGTTGATTCCATAAGCCAATATTGTGGTATAGTGATGTGGTGTGTGCTCAGAATCTTAACTTCATAACTGCGCGAAACTGTGGAACCACAGTTACGTATAATCATGAACACAAGTGATAAGAACTTTTTTTAAAAGAGATTGTAGAATCTAGTTGTTGTTGTTGTGATTAGATGTCATAATTGTACGTGGCAGTATTTAGATAGATTTAAAATAGTAAAATTATATTGCAACCAACTTTGTAATACAAACTAATTAATTATGATGGAAACGCAATCTGTCTAGTCGTCGCGACGTCCTAAGGCCAGAGATTTAGGCAATATTAGCCATTTAATACTACCAGTACTTTGAATACATACAGTAGAGTTTAAGTTTGTTTGTTAAGTTGTATTGTTGTAAATAAATATTCGTGCCCTTCGCTGTGGAGACGGCGGGCCAGTGGGGTCATGAAGCTAAAACTTCTATGAGGGACCTTGGCAAACGTTTACGGGATGCGGGTAACGGTCCTCGTGCTGGATCATACCAGGCCCAACGCATATCATTAGCGATTCAACGCGGAAATGCGGCCAGCATTATGGGCACCTTCGGGCCAGGTATGACCTGGGGCGGGCTTTTCGACTAAGTAGAATTAGTAAAATTTGTATTTTAGAATGCTTAGAATGGTTCAAGTTTAGGGTAAGTTTTATTTGTGCTTTAACTAGTTTATTTCCTTAATAAATATAAAATATTTTAATTATAAATAATAATTACATAAAATTTTTCGATGATTACCATTATTGTTTTGTATTACTTATGTTATCTTATAACAAATTGAATATTCTCCAATTATTTACCACTATTATTTAGTACTGGTACTGACATATTCGTCACCTTTATACTACACTTGTCGGGACAGTGCGAAAAATACGTATGCCTTTTTTTTAATAAGTCGTATCATCGTTAAACAGGATCCAGATAAATAATACATGTTATGAAGGATTTTTTTTTAGAGAAAACACTTTTTCTCTCGACTGCACCATATCATCAAACAATGGTTAATGTCATTGACTTCCTCATGATGTTATGTTGTGGAAACTGATGCGTCGTATTCCTACATAACGATCTACTGCTTGTACCTATGTATTGTGTACTAGCTCACGCCTGCGACTTCGTTCACATAATAGAAAAGTTAACTTGCTTCAAGTAGGGGAAGTACGTACAAAATGACATAGGGTTTTGTTTTTCAGTCATAACTTTTTTATTTATTTAGTTACAATGAATAATTTTAAGGAATAACCTTCTTTGGCTAATTGACTTATACCTAATATATCTAAGAATCTCATAGGAACCATTGAAAAAAACTTATTGAGATCGACCTTAACTACTAGCAAAATCCGTTTTGTCCATACTATATGGACAAAATGACATACAGCTAAATCAAAGGCACAGTTCACAAACGAAGTTTTTGGTCTTCTTATGGACGTCAGCACACGACGCATGAGCCCAAAGAGAACACTTGGAACACTTCAACCAGCATTCTCGAGGCTTGGAACGCGAAAAAAGGTCATTAACATAAATGCTCGCATAGTCTTCTTTAGAGTCTGTGGTATCAGTGGGAAAATCTTCATCTGAGCTATCATCGCGAACAGGTTTCTTCACCACCCTCTTCCTTTTTCTCTCTTTTCTGCAGACTTGCTCGGGGCACTTTTCTTTGGGACACAGGTATGTCATTTTACCCGATAAGTCTGTATGTCATTTTGTCCTTCCCTATATCAAAATATAAGCATATACACAGTTTTTATAAAAAGCTCTCTGCAGTATATAAACTTGCCTAAATCACAAGAAAAATAAGTAATTCTCCCAAAACAATGTGATTCTACGCGAAAAGTAACATAAAACTTACCAAAATTAGACAGGAATCGAAATAATAAAATGGAAAAACAGCTGGTCTCCTGTTGTGACGGAACGACAGAGGCAATGGCGACCGGCGGTGATTGGCAGGTTTGAAAATATGGCGGAGGCCATCTGTAGAAGTGTCAACCAAGGCGCTAAACTGCGTCAATTTTGAGAAAAGTCGATTGTGTCATTTTGTACGTACTTCCCCTATATGTAAGGTGCTAAAAAATTAACACACAATCGAGAAACTACAGAATCGATAATAATTCCAAGGTTGCTAGTTTTATAGTTTTGGTTATTTTATGATGAGAAGGTGAGAACATAGGAATAAAGGCTGGGCCACCCAGAGTGCAGCTGCAGGCCGGCTGCGGAACGGGTGCAGGCCGGCAGTAGTTGTAAACTATGGAATTATATGCGAGGTGTCACACTGCTGCTTCCGTTCCGCAGCTGTTCCGCAGCCGCGCCGAACTGCATCTAGTGTGACACCTCGCATATAATTCCATAGTTTACAACTACTTCCGGCCTGCACCCGTTCCGCAGCCGGCCTGCAGCTGCACTCTGTGTGGCCCAGCCTTTAGAAGATGATGTAAAGAACTCGAATAGATGCTGGTTTTCAGGTCTTGCCATTACGCATGAAATATACTGGGTTTCGATCTGACCATCAAACTGAACAACCTTCTCTATGCAAACAAAATCGAAATAGCGACAGTTGTCCCATACATTTGGGTCGAATAAGACATCATTTATTTATATTTTATACGGATGAGCAGAGGCACTGAATAAAATTTTACTATGAGCAAAACCGATCGGAGCAAAAACAAAAATCTGCTGTTCCATACTAAACTTGAAATGTATCCAAGAGCAAAATTTTTTTTTGCTCCATTAAAGTTATTGGATAAGCGCCAGCACCAACAGCATCTTGTCCATGTTTGCAAGTAGGTTTGACTTCAGTACGTGAACCATTGCTGTATGATTCACTTGCTGACAAACAAACAATTATAATTAAAAAGAAATAAGTCGCCGTGTATAAACTAACAATAGGCTAAGTGTGTTACTAACAATATTGTGATCTCAGTTGGTCGAAAATAAAGTTTTCTATTCTATTCTATTCAGTTTGATGGGTAGACAAGACTGCCTCCGCGTAACATAACGCAATAGCAAACCTCCTCGACTCATAGTTGCATCGCATTCATAAGTAGACACTCATCACATCATACCTACTACCTACTTACATCCTTACATCTTCACATACAATATGGTATTCTCTATTTGCATACATCGCTATTCACTGGCAACTTTACGAATGCTAAACGTGTTACCAATCAAAAAAACATTTGTTTGGTAATACATATACAGGGTCCTTCTTAATATGCTGACACTTTTTAAGGGGATGATCAGACCGTCAAACTGAACAACGTTCTCATGGCACCAACATCGAAATTGCAAAAAAATAATCTGTTCGTCCATACAAAACTGCAAACCCACTCGAGCCAAATGTATATAGGACAGCAGATTTTTTTCGCGATTTCGGTGTTGGTCCCATAGAGAAAGTTGTTCAGTTTGATGGTCTGATCATCCCCTTAACATGTTGACTGCCATGCGAGTATACTCGTAGTAACTTTTTTTTATACCCATTGCCACCATACAAAATGGTAGGTACGAGTATACACGTAGTTGGCAGTCGAACCTAGTTCAAACTACGAGTTTACTCGTAGCATGGCAATCAGATAGAATTTTTATGAGCTATTGCCAATCTACGAGTATAGTCGAAAATATTTTGGCGCGAGAAAGGTGCGCTAACCTGCTCTGTATCTGCAAAACTGCGGGCGCTGCGATGTTGTTAGAGATTACAACAACGGAATGTCCGGGATAGATCTTTCAGACCAAATGCTTTCATATTACTCAGCTCTTAGAAAGACATTGTTTTGGTACAAAAAACTAGCGATACACATTTTTGAAATATACATTCATAACGCCTGCATGATCTACAACCAACAAGCCCACCTTCCTAGGGAAAATAAATTGGATGCCCTTTCGTTCAAAGATGAAGTTGTAAAATATCTTTTAGGCGAGAAATTTACAAATTATAGTCATCAGGAGCAGAAAAAACATGCAGAATTACATTATCTAGAGCGCCTACCACGCACACAAAGAAAACAGAAACCGACGAAGCCGTGTCGTGTCTGTACAAAAGAAAAAAAAACGCAGAGAAACAATCTATTACTGTCCGGTATGCCCTGAAAAACCTGAAAATGTATCACTCCTTCTTGATTTCACAGTAATGTACCCAAAAAAATATTGTATTAAACTTCTTTTTGTGATTAACTAATGTTTTACTTCAAATGCCAAAGAAATCAACCCCGCCCTCCTTCCACTGCCACTCTTTTAAAATTCGTTAGAAATCGCATACAATCAACTACGACAATATTCGTAGTAGGCAGTGAGGCCAAGATCTTGCACTGCGAGTATACTCGTAGTTGGCAGGCAACGTGTTAAAAACTTATCAATAATTTTTTTGGCATATTATTCAAACGGTGTTCACGTGTTATTTCTTAACGACATAAAATACAAACCCATGTCACCTATTATTAATTATTTTAACGGCCACAATTATGACACAATCCTAACTATTGGCACATGGAACTATCTTATATCTCAAATGACACACATATGCCAATAGCAAACTAATTAGTAACGTTTAGTATGTTGACGACCTTGTACGGAACAACGTTCAATAGTTGCTCTAATCAATTCTTTCTTGAAAAAATTATTATGTTTGATAACCTTTCGAGAATTCGATGAATCGTAATTTAAGCAAATTGAAGCAAGCAAGTTCGTAACGGGATTTTACTACTGTTTAGGAGCAATGACCTAAGAATGTAAAAAACAACTTGTTTACAAAAACAGCCGATCTTATTAACGATTTAATCGGAAACTTACACAATATCATCATCATCATCAGCCTATAAACGTCCCACTGCAGGGCACAGGCCTACCCTCAAGGAGGGTGAATGGGCATTAGTCCACCACGCGTGCCCAATGCGGATTGTTAGACTTCACATACACATCAGAATTTCTTCTTCAGCGTATGCAGGTTTCCTCACTGTTTTCCTTCACCGTTTGAGAGCAGTCGGTATTACGTACATAAGTTAGAAAAACTCATTGGTACATGGCATGTTGTCCGTGCGGATTCGAACCCGGACCCCCATAATTGGGTGTCCATACCTCTCCGCAACGCGCCACCGACGCTCTTACACAATTTAATCCTACATAATTAGGTAAATGTGACTCGGAATATCTTTACCCCTGTATACAGAGTGAAATTGATATCATTAGCATCCTTTTAAACTAAGAGTCTACCCATCAAACTGAACAACTTTTACTATGGCAGCAAACGGACGGAGCAAAAAAAAAATCTGCTGTTGCATACATTTAAGTGGCGAACTCGCGCATCGAAATTGCAGTTTAGTATGGAACAGCTGATTATTTTTTGTTCCGATCGGTTTGCTGCCATAGTAAAAGTTGTTCAGTTCGATGGGTAGACTCTTAGTTTAACAGGATGCTAATGATATCAATTTCACCCTGTATGCAGGGTGTAAAATTAAATGGGACACTTACTCAAAGGAGTGCTTCAGACTATCAAACTGAACAACTTTTACAATGGGACCAACACCGAAATTGCGAAAAAAAAAATCCGCTGTCCTATACAAAACTGCAAAAATAACTCGACTAAAATGTATGGGACATCATCAGATTTCTTTTTCGCGATTTCGATATTGGTCCCATAGAAAAAGTTGTTCAGTTTGATGGTCTGAAGCACCCCTTTAAGTTAGTGTCCCATTTAATCTTGCACCCTGTATACCGAAACGTGCACTACATCATTATCATCATCTCAGCCGATGGACGTCCACTGCTGGACATAGGCCTCCCCCAAGGATCGCCATAACGACCGGCCGGTTGTGCGCTGCCCTCATCCATCGGGTTCCCGCCGCTTTCACCAGGTCGGCGGTCCACCGTGTGGGGGGCCTACCCACGCTGCACTTTCCGGTACGCGGTCGCCACTTGAGAACTTTTCAGCCCCTGCACGTGCACTTGTGACATAACATTTGTTTACTTTTATCACAGAGTACTTTATTTACCCACATATGTATCCTCATTACCTCATTCCCTTCCTCCCCGCCCTATCTTTAGAGCCTCCCTACCACAATCCTATTCCTTTCCCTATCCCGGAGGAACCTAACCTCGACCCCAAAAACTCGATACCGGGCAGACTTCGAGGGCTGAGACCTTCGCCTTATCCCGTAAGCTGGGTTCTGTAGGGACGGACTTTTTACTCTCTAGCTTCTCGTGGGATTCATATGGAAAATCAATTCGTACCTAATTTAAAAGTGATTTATCAATTATGATTAATTTATGGCCTAATTAGCACATCTACACTCAAACGTGATTATAACATCATTAAAAAATCATCATTAAAGTTAACAACATCGATTATTTACAATAATAGGTACCTACTACCTACTCGTAACATAATAAAAACATAATACAATGATGAGAAACTAAGCGCAAGATTGTTTTTATAATCATGCTTGATGTTATTATGGGCATGAGCAGAGACAATAGTTCTCAATACTTGTCTATCTAGGTACTGATTGATGCTTTTATCAAGCATATACCTAAAAATTAATAAAAACAAAAAAGGTAAGTAAGTAGTTATTAAAGGTTCTTCTTTTCTTAATAAGCTGGTGGTTTTTTAAAGGATAGGCGGGAAGCTTGGCTAAAATGGAGGATGGCAGTGGACCAAGGGAGTAATAGGAGTATCGACATTTCAGATCGACCTGTTTTTGGTTGAGTCTTAAGGCATGAAATAGTCGTTGTTTTAATCCAGAAAAAATATATAACTAAGTTGTTGTTCATAAACTGTTCTTGTTTATTCTTAGGCTCAAAATATAAGGTCTAACAAAATTAGGTGAAACTATTTTAAGGGGATGATCAGACCATCAAACTGAACAACTTTCTCTATGGGACCAATATCGAAATGGCGGAAAAAAAAAATCAGCTGTTCCATACAAACCTACTCGACCTAAATGTATGGGACAGCAGAGTTTTTTTTCTGCGATTCCACTTGGTCCCATAGAGAAAGTTGTTCAGTTTGACGGTCTGATCATCCCCTTAAAATAGTTTCACCTAATTTATAGTTGAAGTGGGAAGGCTAATTGCAAACTTGTGCTTGAAACAAAGAGACGCTTGCATTAAGATAACCTGGCCTTAAGGCCTTGTGTAATGTTTGTTTCTGCTGGAAAAAGGTGCTAAACGTGAACTAAGCTAGGTACCTACAACACTTTAAAAGGTAGAATCTATTCTGTAGAATAGTTTCGAACTACCCGAAAGGAATGCGGTCGTGAATTTATTTTTTGCTATCAAGATGCTAAGTTTTGTCGAAATAGCGACGATTTTAATGTAATATCCGGAATCCGGAAACAGGAAATATGTCTCAAATTCCGGACGCGTGACAGTTGACAGCCCTACAGCAATTAACATTGAAATTTTTTGTTTCTCATAGGATTCTTCCGGGTTCAATCAGCTTCTATTTTTCTTTTTGTTTTATTACCCACGGTACAACGGAACGGATATTGTATGTGATAGAATAGAATTGTATGTGAATGTTATTATACTTTTCTGGGAAATTATCGCTCTACTACTTTTGACGACCCGGTTGATGCAATGGTTACAGTACGACCAGGAAAATAATTAACCTCTGTAATCTTCGTTTGCGCAGATTCCACGACAAAACCCGAATACGTTAAGTAATCAAAGGGCGCAAAGTCGGATAGCAGCGAAATGGGCGCGAAAACAATTAGCCAATCGTTGCAAAGCATTGAAGGTGGCACATCCTGATTGGTCAATATAATTTCGCGCGCTATTTAAATTTGTCTACTGCGCAGGTACACCGACCGGGGGTATTCTGTACCACCCCGGAGAGCCAAAACCAAGGGCTAATTCCATAGCTTCCATGTACTTGATACGAACTACATGCATGTACTAATGCGGGACAGAAAATAGTTCTTAATTTTATGTCAAAACTTGAAAGAGTGGCGCTCTCTCGTTTCGGAGGCCAAGACATGACTCCATCATCATTATCTCCACCGATAGACGTCCACTGCTGGACATCGGCCTCCCCCAAGGATCGCCACAACGATCGGTCCTTCGCTGGCCTCATCCAATGGTTTTTCGCCGTCTTCACCAGGTCGTCGGTCAACCTTGGGGGGCCTACACACTCTACGCCTTCCGGTATGCGGTTCCGGTATCCGGCACTCGAGAACTCCTCGGCCCTGTTGGCCATCTGTTCTGCGACTGTTCATTATTTGGTATAATTTTTCACGATGCTCGCTCCGGGTACTACTTGATGCAAAGTTTGTCCATTGCCGTCCAACGCGGAAACGCGACATATGCCATGGGGTCCTTTCTAGGTCCTTTGCACCCGGTATGACACGGGGAGGGCTTTTTGACAGAGAGTAAATACGATTATAATTATTTATTGTAAATATTTTATTAAGCGAGTTTTATTTTAGTTACTTATTTATATGTTAGTTAGTTATATTTTAATTGTTATATTAGATTAATGCATGAATAAATATTTTATTGAATTCTTCACATTGACTTACCAATCAACATATCACTATTAACTCCGATAGCCAAGCAGCCTTGCTAGCCATAGACTCTCCGATCATAAAGTCTAGGCTAGTACAGGACTGCGTATTGTGCTACAATGGGTGCCAGGACACTCAGACATAGAAGGTAACGAAAAGGCAGACGAGTTGGCCAGAAGAGGAACAGAAAACCACTTCATAGGCCCCGAACCCTTTCTTGGAGTACCTGGCAGTCTAATACGCGATTCTTTGAACAAGGTCAGCTTTGGAGAGGCAATAAAGCTTTGGTGCAACACCCCAGGCATGGGCCACTCCAAAGCACTTATCAAAGGCTACAATCGCAAACTTGCGAACGGTCTCCTTGCCCTCAGCAAAGATCAAATTTGTACAGTAGCAAGGTCACTCACAGGCCACTGCAAATTAAATAAGCACATGCACACACTGAAACTAAGTGACACCACCGGCTGCAGATTCTGCAAGGAGGAAATAGAGACTCCTTTGCACCTCCTATGTGACTGAATGAAGAATCTACTGCGTTTTCTGGCCGCAGTGGGGATTGGTAAGGAACTTTAAAAAGGGCGTTCACAAAGGACCAGCGATGGTCTACGTGGCACAGGCTAAGCCTGTCAAGGCCCAACCCCCCCAATAATGGACATCGGGTCTAATACAACATTCTCGTATAAAAGCGTCATAGACTAACATAAATAAACGTAAGCACGTATTAGTAATATAAACAAACTGAAAACATTGTAACAGCTGTTCATTTTACTTGCATATTTTTTAGAAATTCTTACAGCACCGCGGCACGGCATTATAGACGTGCTCGTAGTCGGTGGATCAAATAAAGACTGACGCGTAGTGTTACTCTTTATACGTTTTGTTACTCTTTTGTTTCGGACACTTTTGAGCGCGGATCCGACATCCAATAGTTGGTAAGTCAATGATTCTTTATGAATTATTTTCTAAACAAATTCATTTTGACAAGGGATACAAATATTAACTTATCGAAAAATGTTGTCCATGGAATGACAATACAATGTGACATTTTTAGGAAAGTGGGTCGTTATGTTCCACTCACATATTAAATAAATTAAGAATTAAGAAAATCACCCAAAGAGAGGCTAGATCTACATTTTAATAAACATCTGTTATTATTTTACTTATTAAAATGTATATTATTGTAATAGATTCAGCTCACGCTCTGCGAGCATTAAAACAAAAAAAAGCCAATTTGGTGCAAAATATAAAACTTCGCCTCGAATTTCACGCTTTATCACAATACATACAAGGTCCTTATTCACCAGCCGGCATTGTTTTTTAACAAAACTGTGTCATTGACACTCAGTTGTCACTTTGTACGGTCGAATAGCGTGACAAAAGAGACCTTCAAATGTACGTTTTGGTTTTTGCGCTTTTTCGTTGAAACTGTTCCGTTTAAATGTTTATTGAAACATTTTTACGCTGTCAGGCTAGCCGAATACATGGCCATATGGCCAATAGCAAAGCATATGCTCACGACTATATTCCCAGTCAGAGATATTCTGAAACCTCAGAAAATCAACGTTTATATGGCCGATAAAAATATAGAATTTTTCTTTTGGTTTTATAGGGGATCGATAGATGGCGGTACGGTCTGTGCGAATAAAGGTCAAAAAATAATAAAGAGGGAAAAGATGATCAAAAAGATGCCAATTGCCAACGCATCTTTTGATGGAATATTTCTTTATGATTCGCAACATTTTGATCGAAAATTTCAAATTGTTTACTTCTGACATGGTTGTATGGGCTCGATCCCTTGGCCTTAAAAATGGAAGGCACAGTCTTGACATGATTTTGACAGAATCTCACGAACGTCTCTATGGCGCAATAAACATGCCATCTGTTGAGTTTTTTAGGAACTAAAATTAAACAAGAAAAGAAAATCGCTCACTGACCCGAAAAGAAGAAGAAGTACCTATGTTGAACTGATGACTGTTGACTATGTTGTTATACCGAAATATTGAATAAAGAATGTTTTCTTTCTAAAGTTAAATACTTAGGTACGTACATATCTATACTATTATAAAACTGTAAGAGGAAGTTTGTCTGTACATTGAAGATATTAACAAAAAAAAAGTTACGATATGGTTTTTAGGTGTCCCTGATTCCATTTCACTAATTTTTGGATTTTTGTCTGTCTGTTTGTTTGTGTGTTTGTTTGTTTGTTTGTTTGTTTGTTTGTTTGAACGAGTATCACGCAAAAACTACTGAACCGATTTTGATGAAACTTTTTTAGTTTGATAGCTTATGATCTGACTTAAAATCTGGTATATAATTTGTGCGGACGAAGTCGCGGGTTAACGCTCGTAAATTAATAAAACTCTCGTTTCGACCCTATTTGTTTACTCGGTGTTTTCAGAAACTTAACTAAAACTTACAAGTAAACTGTAAATTAAGCGGACCTACCTACTATTTTACCAAATCGCACTTTTTAGAATATTAATGTTTCAGAAAAGAATGATGTGTAAGACTTTTGCTAGCATCCCTATAAGAATGAGATACCTACCTAACTTCTTAGTGCTCTCGTATACAAGTAGGTACATTAAATTGTCTAAGACAAGTACAAACAACAACTGACAACAACAACAACACACCGTACAACTGTTCTGCAGTTTGGCGAAAATTAAAGCAATTTGTACCTTTTGTAAAAATGAAAACTTAAAATAAATTAAAAAAAAAAAATCCCATAAGAAGAAATCATTCGGTATCTAATTCATGTTTAAAATTGTAACCCTTTCTTTGCGAAAATACAAGGAACAAATTAGACCTAGATTGAATGACTCCAGGAAATCATTCGTTCATTTATTTGTGGTCCGTACTGTAATTATTTATAACAATATATGTATTATACATAGTAAGAATTTTTGAAAATTAATTTGGGTAATGGATACCTACATAAAAAGGAATGCTTGGATAATTTTAAATTAAAGTTTTGTTCTTAAAATGTAGATATACCTCACGGAACACGTATTTTAATTGTTTTATTATCATTATTACCGGTATATATGCAAAATTATGCAGAAATGACTGCAGTAGCGAATACTTAATTATCTGACTGGATAGTCATACATACAAGCAAGGTTTTCTTCAATTACCTTCTTAAAGGTTTTTTTTAAGTTGTGATGACTAAGAGTTACTAAAATAGGTACCTAAAACAAGTTATTATGCAGTGTGTACCTACCTATACATCTTAATTTATGTTTCGAGCAATCAAGCAAGTAGTTGGTTGCATCGTCGTTTTACTTTTTAAAGCGTTGATGTTAACGATGTATTAGGTACCTATTACAAAATAAAAAAAGAAAACGGTAAAAAGTCAAAGGATCGTCTAATAGAAATTCCAAACGCATGCACTTTAAAGAATTTTTTACTTTTACTTTCAATAGATATACTAGTACTTACGAAAAAACCGGTTGAGCAAGACTCGTGTTCTGTCACAAACACACTCACATGAATACAGTAAGTGTTTCTAAACACAGATCGTGGACTAAATAATTAATTTAATACAAAAAATCCACTAGAATTCACACGAAACACTGAGCACGAATGTTTTTATAATGTTTAGAGAAAAAACTTTGATTGTACTTTAAAATTCTTATTGGAGCACTGTTTTTATCCACTTCGAAGTGTAAAATGCACTTGATCACCCACTTTTTTGGTATCTTACGGAATTAATTTTTTGTAGATATCACTTTTATGTTAGTTTTAAAAGTGTTGAAATTCCTATACCGGCAGCGATACAAAACACAACCTTTGCTTGCAATGGCTGCGAACGACTGAATGAATGATTTAATGAGAACCTGACAAACGGAGCGACAGGTGGGTGAACGAATGGAATGAGTCATTTGGCGTCAGCCGGCGTTTGTGGGTTTTTACCAAGGAAAAAGGAAGCGGTTTTTTGAAAGAATGCAAGTATCTATTTAAGGTCACACACACACACACAGACGGAATTTCGATCCGGAATCCTGATTCAGGATTCAGTGTTGTCAACTATGGTTGCAAAAAATACTAGAGTGCTGTTTAAAAAATGCCTAGAATAAAAATGTATGAAATGCCAAATTAATGACAGTTGTATTTTTAGGTATTTACGAGCGTTAACCCGCGACTTCGTCCGCACAAATTATATACCAGATTTTAAGTCAGATCATAAGCTATCAAACAAAAAAGTTTAATCAAAATCGGTTCAGTAGTTTTTGCGTGATACTCGTTCAAACAAACAAACACACAAACAAACACCCAAACAAATACACAAACAAACAGACAGACAAAAAATAAAAAAATTGGTGAAATGGAATCAGGGACACCAAAACCATATCGTAACTTTTTTTTGTAATGTAATATCTTCAATTTACAGACAAACTGCCTGTTACAGTTTTATAATATTATAGATTATAACGAAACAAACAATTATTACTATCATGTGATGAGGTCATGACGTTACGAATGTTACGATTATGGTTTCTAAATTGTATTCCAATATAGTATCCAATATAGTAAATAGTTTTAACATTAGAGATAATCTGCATACAAAAATATGCCACCTAAGATATCAAAAAATCACTAGATCTAGTGAAAAAGTCGGACGGAGTACGGAATCTAATTCCGAATCAGGTTTATTCCGGATGTATGTGGTGGACCTAAGAGGTCAAAACATAAAACAGCAAACAACAACACAAGTCAAATAAGATATAAGACAAATTTTTATTTTAACTTTTGCTTAAATTTAAACTAAGTTTGATGTCCAGACAGTATTGTGGTTTCATTATAAACATCATCATCGTCTTATTTAAGAGCTACGCTCTTGTCGGTGGAGTGTTCGCCAATCCTTTCATTCCGCTAGTCTCTTGAGTTCTAGATGCGACACGACATCAACCTTTTCCTTCACTTGGGCTAGATAACTCTGTCTAGGGCTTCATCTGCCTCTCTTCCCTTCCAGTATGGTTTAAAAGAAATTGTCGTTTCGTATCAAGTGTCCGATCAGTTTTCCCCTCCGGTTTTCAATTGTTTTCAGAATGTTTCTCTTTTCTATAAACGTTAAATTTATTATAAATAAAAATAACTTAAAATTAATAAACATTTATCAAATAACCCGCCCGGTATCGACCCAGGTGCAAAGGTGCACCTATAAACCTACTAAGAATTTAAAAAAGAAACCTGTTTTATCATTTTGACGAAGCATGTTTCTGATTTTCATTTCAGATTTCTTTTCCCTTTTCACATTTTCACATTTCTTCTCCCTTCCACGATAGTAAAAAATGTGTATGTTTATTCTAAGGCAAGGGTCACAGTCACACTGCAATCAAATATTTTTTACCTTTATGCCATTGACGAGCACTAACACTTTTGGTAGGTAATTATAAAAATAAAAGACCATTCCACATTTTTCCTATATTTTATTGATATAATTTTGTACAAATAACGGCATATATTACAACGGACAGGTCTCACATACAAAACTAACGCTAGTCAAGCTATTCGTAAGTATTTCACAAAGATCTACATTTAATTAGTTTAACATAACACGAAAACTGATTTACTTAACAAGAAATAAAGCAGTCTGATATCATGATTGATCAATTGGGGTGTTGACTACATCAAATATATTTTAGTTTTATCTTCTTAGTAAAAAATACGTTTGAAAATAATGCTGAACTTACATTTTCAGTAGATAATTCTGTTGCTTGAATACTATTTTTAATAAAAGGATAAACTATAAAAAGTATCGAAACGACGACGTAAAACAATGACATCAATATTCATGATTTAGTACAACTTTTCATAAAAAGCTCGTGTTTTGACTTGAAAGAGTTGCTGATTTGACAAGTTGGAAACTCGCGGATTAAATATAACGTATTTATTCAAGTTACGTAAGTGACTATTTTATCAACATTGTACAAGGCTTCTTACAGCATTTTTTGAGTTCCCGAGTTCTCTTTAAGGTCGTCATAGAAAAAACTTTTAAGTCCAAAATTGAGAGACGTTGGAGTTGAGGTTCAAACTTCCATTATCTCAAAATCCATACGTTGTCGAAGCTACTTTAGACTTGACTCATTCCGAAAAGACGTTTCTACTATATTTTTGGCCTATTTCATAGCATGGTGCAGTGTCTTAACAGCCTAGGATGTAATACAGGTAGGTATGTAGTTAGTACTACATACTCTTTCCTATACTGTGATATATGTGTAGGGTAAACAGTTGCATAACTTTAAGGGGTGATTGTACCCATGATACTGAACAACTTTCCCTAAGAAACCAATAGGAAGATAAGAATAAAAAAAATGTTTTTGTACTAAATCCAATCAGCTAATCGACGTTTGTATGATTAAAAAGTGGAACTGTTTTTTTGCGAGTTTCACCACTTAAAGATGAATGAGACAGGTCTATTTATGTTTTTAGGTCAGCATTAACTGTTACATGACAAAATAAAAGCGTGTGTTTTGGGTGTGCAAATAAAAGAATATTTATGTTATGTTATGTTATAAGTAGCGTCACGTCACGTCAAAATATTCTTATTTATTTCAGACATTAGGTTATTTAGTTTCACAGTTTCACTTAATTATAATTAGATCAATTAAGTTATTTTATTTTTCTATTTTTTATCAAAATGACTCACAACGATGTTCAGTAAAATATGAAATATCATGTTTGATTCATTTCATGAATCACGAATAATAAATGAACGATATGATTTTTTAGTTCATTTAGATCGTTTTCATATCTTATTTTTTGAGGAAATTTCACATGTAGGTATTTCATGAATAAGTAGGTATATAAGTAATTATAAATGTAAACTGATATGCAATTAACATTATTGAGTCACCAACGAAAGAAGAAGTTTAATTATTTTACGTTTTTTTAAATGCAAATGTAAAAGACACCGAAATAAGACAGGAAGATATGTAATTGTTATTAATAAATAACTTGGGAACCCTGTGAAACATTAAATATAATAATTGACAAATTATTGGTGAAAAGCAAACCCCTTAGGATTCAATTGGTGGGATTTAAATATAATATAACTTTTCTTTTTAATAATTTTTCATAGTAAAAACAACGTCAAAATTGTGATCTTCAAATTGACGTTTATTTTTTAAATGGAATCAACATTTTTTTTTTCATAAGGTTCATTCATTTTTATTAAAAGACAAATAATACTTTATACATATATAAAGCGCATTTTAAAATTATCTCTCTACCCGATAAATATATGTAATTCTATGATTACTAACTAGGTGGTGCTAAATAATTCTTTCCATTCTGAAATTTATTTATTTTAAGCAAAGCATGTGAAAAAATCAAAGTTAGATACGCCTATCACTTAATATAAGAAAGCTCAAGTAATAGACTATGTTATTATGAACTACCTACTTACAATTCTCTAGAACCACTGTCATTATGGAAAAATTCCGACATACAAACGCTATATTATGTTTATACTTATTGAACTATATATAAAATACACTCACAATATAACAAATTTTTGTGATTAGCTATTTCATTATATTAAATTAAAAATAACAAAGGAAATGCGTGCAAACCACTCGTACGACTAGAATTTATTTTAATATAACATTACAAATAGTTTTTTTTCTCATTATCTACTAGATAGTAAAGCACTTTGAAAAGTTTTTCATCGTTCGTACAAAACTAATAGTCATAAATGTCATAATATTTAATGTGAAAAGAAGAAAAATTAAAGAAGAATTATTCAAGATATCTGCAGTTCATAGGCTTATTCTAAATTGACTAGAGTATTATATTGTTATTCATTCTTTCAAAACAATAAATGGTAGGTATTATTGGCAATTAATATCAAAAGTGTAAAATTTTCATAATATTGTTTTTTTTTATTGCCTCCAATATTAATTTTTACATTGATATGTAGGTACGGAGTTTTAAATTAATTGGTCATTCATTCCTTGATAAAAAACAACCTAACATAAATAAAAACGAATGAATGAATCTAATAACAAAAAAACACACCTATTTCTACACGCATTGAAAGCAAACGGGTTCATTCAAAAATTGATATGAACCAGATTCTTTTCGCGCCAATAACAAATGAACAATGTGATTCACTTAAATGAACTTTGTGGTTCATTTAAATGAACTATTTGATTCACTTAAATGAACTTAATGATTCATTTAAATGAATGGCTTAGTTTTATGGGGCACATCTCCCTACATTATTTGTGATCGTATGTGGTAGTTTTGACAGTGATAGAGGAATGTCAAAGTCGCCACTTAGAGATATTTGTGAGACGCATCCTACTAAGCCGCTGCTGTATTTCCCCATGGTGTTCACTTCTATTGACGGTAGGCCACCTGAAAATAATAGAAACGCTGATATAAATTTTACGCAATTATACTTTATCGATACTTGGACCAGTCGGATGATCTAAGAACATTAGTTGTGGAAATGTAGGGGAAATGAGTACGAGATGATCCCCGTAAAAGAGAATAATATAGCCCAGTCATTTTACGGAGTTTTGTTAGTTGGGGTGGGGAGTAATTATGAATTGTACTTTTAAAATGTAACCGGCACCATTTAGTGACAAAAAGACTATCTAAAAACATATTACTAAACATAGAAGCTACGCAACATAGAAATCAAAATTGTATCTCCCAGAAGACTTGAATTAATAATATTAATACCAATGCACCCATTTAAATTAGATTTAAAATTATAAATTATTTTTGAGCATTAAAATAACAATTGAAATTAAAAAAATGAGGTATTTTAATAGAAAATGCTAATGTATTTTTTCAAAGCCTTCCAAGTACACAAACATATTAACACCATTTTTTAAGTATTTATAACGGTAAAGCCTTAAATGCTTGCAAAAAAAAATTTACCATTCGTTTTTTAGAACGAGATAAATGCTAAATTTAAAATTTGGGGCTGTTGCTGACGTGATATTTTTTTCTATTTTGGTACATTCCTAAACTCAAATTGGCCCTTAAATACTTTACCGAAAAAAAATCAATTACTTATTAGTCCCGGCTCAAACCGTAAAATGACTGGGCTAATACTCATAGTTTAAATGATAATTAACTTAATGCAGATTTAAAAGCGGTTAATTATAGCTTTATTCAATATAGCTAATATTATTTCAGTATCAACATTATTATCCTTTTTTTATTTTTAAAACCCGTCGCGCGTCACTCACACTGCGCATCGCGATAAAAAGTTTACCATGCCGCCATACATTGCTAGATGATACACGAATGTTTTTAGAAATAAAGCGGTGCGCATAAACGCATACAATAACGCATACAATAACGCATACCGCTGCATGCTGCGGCTGCCTTGGCGGTGTAGCGCTTCTGCCATGTTTGCCCTGAGCAGGGTACCTGACTTTTATGCAATTATGCGAAAAAGGCACGCATCGTTCATGTATAAGGTCTAACAAAATTAGCTGAAACTATTTTAAGGGGATGATCAGACCATCAAACTGAACAACTTTCTCTATGGGACCAATATTGAAATCGCGACAAAAAAAATCTGCTGTCCCATACATTTAGGTCGAGTAGGAACAGGTGATTTTTTTTTCGCGATTTCGATATTGGTCCCATAGAGAAAGTTGTTCAGTTTGATAGTCTGATCATCCCCTTAAAATAGTTTCACCTAATTTTGTTAGACTTTATATAGGAAAAAAATTAAGCGGAAAATCTAGCGCTTTTTTTACCGTTTCAGTACCAAATCGATTTTTTGAGGTAGCAGCCCTAACTCAAACTCATAAAGATCGCCGCTGCCGAGCACAACTAGGAAGTTATCATCACATCGACACTTCACGGAGTATCATTGTGTTTTGTATGACTTTAGTAGGTAGGTCATAAAAATAATAGTCAAATGTATGGCAAGTACCTAAATATTTGCGTCTTTAGCTTTAAAAGTATCTAAAAATGATTTGTCAATTTCGAAAACTTGCAATCTATACTAAAAATACTGCCTAAGGTCGCCGGTAACTTTACAGTAATTTTACGAAAGTGACCGTAATTTATCCGTATTTTACGGGCCTTTTCGGTAAAATTACGTAATTTTGCAACCCTAGTACGAACCATAACTTTTGACACATTTCAATTCAATTCAATTCAATTCAATTCATTTATTTATCCAAAAGACATTACAAAATGGTATCTTTACATTATGTTGGTAGATGTAAGCTCTCATTTTTTATAGTTTTAATTCTAGTACTAATGCCAACTAACACAATACTATACTAATTTATATATACATATTATTTATGCATTTATAGGTACCATATGTAATTTTAATTATTATACGTTTTACATTTTGCTTATTTACTAATACTAGTACAATGTGTTACAGTTTTCCAAAAGTATCTTATATAATTTTGATTTGAAAGTAAATTTTGTGATTTTATCTTGTCTAAGTTTAAGTTCTGAAGGAATCTCATTGTAAATTTTTGGTATCAAATAATGTCTTGTTCTTTGGCCGTAATAATTACAGATTCTAGGTACACGCAAAGCTCTTCTTCTGACTGCTCTAGTTATATAGGTATGAGATACGGGTATTTTAAATTCGTCACTGTTAAACATTTCTACAGCTAGCAGAAACTTCACTTTATCCTGGATTGGCAGTATTTTACAGACTCTAAACAACTTAGGTATCATAATTTGTGCTATATTTTCTTTTTGTATGTTTGTCTACTAATATTTTCATAAATCGAACTTGCAGTTGTTTTATTTGTAATAGATATGAAGAAAAGGTATTGCGCTAATCGCGGTACAGCCGTTAGAGTCGTTATGACAGATCGCTCAGACGTTATTGGCTGTCAGTTACATAGAGCTTAGCGCGATGCGGAATTCAGCACAGTTGAATAGTAATTGGATTGCAATGTGATTAGAACTGACATTGGATAAGAATAGAACTTCGATGTTTTAACTTAACGCAATCGGGCACCTGAGCAGGGTACCTGACTTTTATGCAATTATGCGAAAAAGACACGCATCGATCATGTATAGAATAAGATCGGCTGCCAATGGTATAATAGAGGCCGTATATAATGCATGTAAGTTATACCGTATATATGCGAACTCTAAATTCGCCAGCTAAAATGTATATGTACACACGGCGACACATCAAGCTATACAAATCCAACATAAGCTGGCCGCGCGATGCTATACGTTACTCGACCTACGCGCGTTCAGCTTAAATTGGTTTTGTGTTGCTTGATGTGTCGCCGTGTGTACGTAATTCCACTTTGCCTTGTCTTGTAATGTAATGTACCTAATCTAATGTTGAGATGACTCTAGTTTGGTATTATTGATTAATGTACTATGTTTGTGCTTTTATATGGGTTCATAGTGACCTGAAATATATACAATTTCATTTCATTATCATTTTCATTTCACAAAGTTCTGATTTCTGCAACCCACCAATCTTCTTTCTTATCGTGTGGGCAGAGCTTGAGCAGAGCCCTGGTGTCAGAGTTTTTTCAGACCGCCTTACGGCCTCTAACGACTACTACCACCAGAGATAGTAGCCTGGACCAACGGCTTAACGTACCATCCGAAGCACGGAATCATTTTCCTTTTCAGACAATCAGGTGATTCAGCCTGCAATGTCCTAACCAACTGGGGAAAAACGCACAAAGTGACATATCACAAGGTGCCCCCCGTGGGAAACGAACCCACGACCTCCGAGTCGGGAGCCAATGCTCTTAACCATTAGACCACGGAGGCAGTAACTCACCAATGTAAAGTCCATTCTCTGTGTTCAGTTGCTTCAGTTTTCCCGGTGATATTTTTCCTACGGAACCCAACCCGTCCACCTCCAGCACTCCAGCTTGCCTGTTTCTGTAATTATAAAATGTTAATAAATCGTATGAAAATTTAATTTACATACCTTCCAACGCAATCTGTCATTTTCGGGAAAGTGGGTCGTTATGTTCCACCGGTGTAAATAAAATCTCCTCGGACATATTCATATTACAATCATTATTACATACCTACTTAATTAAGTAATATCATAATGATAATGACAGGAAGAATAGGTTGTCCCTAAGGTTGTGTGGAAGAAATCGCTTTTTGGCGATAAGACTGCCTGTTTTTGTGCCTTTAAATTAAATTAAATTAAATATCGTTTATTTGTCTTTTACATTTGTACACAAACAGAAGTAGGTAGGTAGGTAGTACTTTTGTATTTCCTGATTGTTTGCTCTTTGTATACTATGTTTTTTGGTATCAAATAAAGGAATTGATTGATTGAAGAATGTATCTAACTTACAATACAATACAACAGCAACAATTACAATTAATAATTTTCAGGAAAGTGGGTCGTTATGTTCTACCGGTATAAATAAAAATCCACCATCATTTATTTCATTCGCAAAAAAAAAAACGTTTTTTCATACAAACGTTTGATCAGCTGATTGCATTTAGTACCTACGGAAAGTAAATTTTTTTTTTGAGAATTTCCTATAGGTTTCTTCGGGAATGTTGTTTAGAATCATGGAAAGACACAATCACCCTTTAAAGTAATGCAACTGTTTACCCAAACACCCTGTAGTATCATTATGACGGAGTACGTAGGTACTGGGTGTGAATAAAATATCCTTAGTCATTCATTTATTAGTCATTACAATATTTCCACCATTTTACGTGTAATTATGTAATATGAAAATGAGATTAATGTGACTAGGTAATTTACCTTGTCGCCCGCGCTCTGTGCCAAAGGCCATCGTCGACTTTAGTGTGATTTGCTATAATCACCACTTCCCCGCTGCCTAGGTCGTACCTGATAGGAGAAAAATTATTAAGTAAGGTCAGGCATCAGTGCGTCTACTTTACACACCATCTCAGCCAATAGACAACCACTGCTATACATAGGCCTCTCCCAAGGATCGTTACAACGACCGGTCCTGCGTTGCCTTCATGCAACGGGTTCCCGCCGCCTTCACCAGGTCGTCGGTCCACCTTGTGTGGGCTCACTGTCTACCCACGATGCGCTTTCCGGTACGCGGTCGCCACTCGAGAACTCTGCGACCCCATCGGACACCTGTTCTGCGAGCAATGTGCCCCGCCCATATTGTCACTTATGTTTTGTTAGTTACTTTGGGTCTTCTGCGAATCTCTTTATTTCTGATTCGATTTCGCAGGGAAACTCCAAGCATAGCCCTCTCCATTGCCCTTTGGGTGACTTTCAGCCTCTTTTGTGAGACCTTGAATGAGCGATGACGTCTCAGTTCCATATGTCATCCCTGGCGTACACACTGGTCAAAGGCTTTCGTCTTGAGACACTGAGGTATTTTGGACGAGAGACAATATGCACAGTATCTACATAAATAAAAGGGAAATGTAAGATACCCATTTGTAAAGCGCTGCATTAAGAGCCCCGGGTTCTATTTGATCAAAAGGAACATAACCCAAAACTTACCTAAACACAAGAACAGAATTCTCGACGGCTAACGAGAGGAAGTCGCCAGGGGGCGACACTGGCGCTCGTCCGCTCCACACAAGCAGTCCGTTTGGAGACACAGATCTGAACCTAATGTTGATATCTAGGGTGTAGCTCAGTAATCTGCAAATAATTTGGAAATTATTCGATTATATATTAACAGCATAAGTGGCATAAACGTATGTCTCTTATGCTGTTAACATGAAGATAACCTGAAGATTACCTAATTATTATTTCACAGGCAGGTCACATTTCAAGTAGGTATGAGAGCGCAACGGGCCAAAAATCACGCTGGCCCAGTGAAACTTAGTGGAGATGGTGAAGGCACGCTAGTGATCAATTTGGTGCCCTTAATAGTATAAGAGATAGATTATCATTAGCTGCTAGTCTGATTCAGTAAGGAGCATCTCTAATAGAATCAAATCAAATATATTTATTGCACAATCACAGGTGTTAAAAAGGTGTATAACAACTTGCTGATCTCAGCATGCAATACAATGGAAATAATAATTCAAAACTAAAGGTAAATCAAATAAAATGAATTTAAATTACTAAACTAATAAAAAAAACTCAAAAGTCAAATTAAGTCAATACAATTAAATAAATAGCTATCAAATTAGGAAATGTCAAAGAAAGTTACAGTTAAATTAAAGTTAAAGTTTACATTCACAATTTTATAATCTTAGATATCTAAGTACAGGTTTTTCATTTATGTAATGGAGATGGACCAGGTCTGCCTGCATAAATCCAGTTGCTTTAGGAGATACGCTGTATCTCCTAAGCCGACTGACAGAACATGACAGTTTTTGTACTGTTCGCATAGCTACAGTGCATATTACAATAATACGTGCATATTATAATAATACCTGCATATTAATTTTTAGCAACCATACCATACCTTTGAACGGCTATAACTCCTAAACCGACTGGAGTAATGCTGGCAGACCTAGTCGATCCCCATCACAGATATGCTCTACATCCTATGAATACTGAATCAGCCTTGCAGCATCATGCAAAAAATACAGAACCGATTTTGATGAAACTTTATTTGTTTGATAGCTAATGATCTGACTTCAAATCTGGTATATAATTTGTGCGGACAAAGTCGCGGGCTAACGATAATCATAATAATGATAGAAAGAATGTATCTAGCTTACCTATCTACAAAAGCAACACAATTAGTAATTTTCAGGAAAGTGGGTCCTTATGTTCTACCGGTGTAAATAAAAGTCCATCCATCCCCATCACAGAGATGCTCTACATCCTATGAATACTGAATCAGCCTTGCAGCTGATGATAACGAAAAGAACGTCTATCTCTTATACTATAACCAACTATAACAAACGTCTTTAACTATGCGACGGTATCTGGGATAAACTCACCTCTTCATAGTTTCTTCATCATCAATATGAATAAAACTATCCTTCCCTGAGAAACTGGGATAAGTGTTGGTATCGCCCCAATTAATTTCGTTTGCGTTCAAATATTTTACTTGCATATAAGTTTGTCCATCGTACGGTGGTCCTTCTGTTAGGACATCATTGTTTCTATCAATGCTTTTTAGATATTTATCTTTTTTAGTCGAGTAGAACTTCTTTCTCTTATATTTTTCGACATGAATGTGTTGAGAATGCTTCTTGGATTTTAACTTGTGGAATTTTGGCTTGAATCCTTTCTTAGCTACTATAGCATGGTGGGTTTCGTTTTCTGATATTATTTTTGGGTATTGAGGTGTAGGTTGTAGTGTTTCTTTACAGAGGTTCTTGTCACTGAAAGGGGAAAATTATTAATACACATACTGGTTAAAAAAAAAGTGATTATTATACGGTTCAGGAGTGCGATTTTTGAATCTCATTCGCTGGGCTCAGCAGTTGAAAATGTCAAAATTACTATCGAGATATTCATCTTTCTACTGATGATTTGACATTCAAAAATCATACCCCAGGAGTGCGATTTTTGAAAGTCAAATCAGCATTAGAAAGATGCGTATCTCCATACATTTTCAACTGCTGAGTTCAACGTATTAGATTCAAAAATGGCACTCCTGTTCACATTCGCATGTAAAAATTGTAACCAAGAGTTATCTTATCTATCCTCTTTCTGTCTTCAATTCGCAATGCCAAGAGTTGCATTGGTTCAGCTAAAACCATTTTCTAAATTGGAAATAGATATTTTGAGACCATGAGACAACACTATTTTGAGGTATTAATTTGCATTGCTTTAATAAGTATCGTACTTGGCCTAGTGATTTGCTTATGATCTAAGCTTGAAGCTAGCCCCCTTCCTCGGAGCTGCGACACTAGCGCCAACCACCGGCGTTAAAAAAAAACTTCACTTCCGTTTTCACCGATCGAAACGAATCGATACGTGCTCCGTGAAAAAAATAAAAAAAGGTTAAAAGACTAAGTGAAAGCCCCGAAATATTAGACAATTACAACCCCCGGGGGATAGGAAGAGACCTAACAAACAAGTGGATGATGTGCATGTGAAGATCGCAGTGCTGCTTCCCGATTTACGTGCATCCAGCTGAGCTCGCCAAATCCTAAGTGTGAAACAGTGGATGGTGCGGAGATTGGGTGAGTCGCTAGGCCTTTATCTTTACGGTACACCAAGTATTGTCAATACTATAAAAATTGAATTGGAAATCAGCTTTCTGATATGCGTATGTGAAGTCTACCATTCCGCATCGGGCTCAATGCGGATTACAGTATTTAAAGCACTACCAGAAAAATAAAACGACTCGCCATGTTGCGGAAAGTCATTGGAACAATTTTTTGTACTTAAAACAATGTCATTAAAGGTTATAATTGATTGTAGCGCCTCCAAAGCAGGTTTTTAATTTTCTATCTATCTATCTATAACGTCACGCCTCTTTCCCAGTGGGGTAGGCAGAGACCAAGGCGCGCCACTTACTACGATCCTTACATACTTCTTTTGCCTCATGCACATCCATACATCTCTTCATACATGCCCGTCGGTTTCGAGTACTCCGCACCTCCCCTTTTTGTAGGACGCAACTGATTTGATCAGCATACGTCCTACGAGGGCGCCCTCTTCCGACGCTTTCACTGACATTAGCAACATATATCTCTTTCGTACATCTGCTATCACTCATCCTCTCCACATGACCAAACCAACGAAGCATACCTTTCTCTATTCTTGTCACTACATCTTCTTTTTAATTTTTCTGATCATATTTCTGTTTATAGGTTACTATTATCCGTCTTCATGTTAGAAATGAGGCAGTAATTGAGGTGGAGTGTACAGATGTAATAAGGGTACCTTGTTTGACTACGGAACCCTAAAAAGTCGCAATAACACATAATTGACTGGCCAAAATTGGTCGTGATAGGTAACTACATGATAGGTAGGTTATCTGGGTCGAAAACTTAAAGGGCCAACTTACACACAAGTGTTGTTGTCTGGCCCATCGCAATTGTCCACGTTGACTCCGCCCAACGCAGCGGCAACCACTGCCAGCTCCTCGTCATTTATCACCAACTGGAACCGATAACATTTTCTTATTTATCTACTGTCTGTCAATTCTTGGATCAAATAGGGAACCGCCGATTTGGATATAACAAGGTAAATGCCAAATAAACCAGTAACACTGAGACTCCTAATCTTTCACTTCTCTAACCTAACTATCACTGCAATCTCCTCTCTCTGCACGCTTAGAGATCTCCAAAGTCAGTAAGATACAGACCTGTCCAACACAGCCGCTAAACGAAGTGCTAAGAGCCAGCCTCGGTGGCAGAGGATGTGGTGCGCCACCCAGCAACATGGGCTGCTTCAAGGTCAGGTGCCTCGCGACGCCGTGTGACGTCACGGTGCGGGTGGTGTCCGTGACGTCACGGGCTGACGTCGACCGGACGCGGAGTGATGCGCGTCGTCCTGACCGGCTCACTGAGATACGGTGCCAGCTGTTGCGTTCTAGTGGGTAGGCTGATCTGAAATGTGAAGGTCATCATCATATCAGCCACCAAACGTCCAATGCTGGACATAAGCCTCCCCCAAAATTGGGGGGATTAGCCATAATCGCCACGCTTGGCAGGCGGGTTGGCGATCGCAGTTGGATCGAATTAATCTGTGTACTCAGAGGATGCTGCTGCCCATCCTTCAGTAGCCTTCCTTCCCTTAGTCGCCTTTTACGACACCCACGGGAGGAAATGGAATGTGAAGGTAATTTGTGTTAATTATTGTTGACAAACGTGCATTTTTCTTCACAGCACAGTGATGTTGCTGAAGGAGTCACGTTGTAGGTCTGCTATTGGATAGTCGCGTCGCGTGCCGGTCGTTGGTTGCCCCCTCCCCGGCCTACACCGATGCTCCAGTGGTGGCTTAGGATGATGTTCTTTTCGAAAAACAACCCTTGTAGTCCCAAAAATACCTATACAGGGTGGAATTGATATCATTAGCATCCTTTTAAACTAAGAGTCTACCCATCAAACAGCATCCTACTAAGAGTCTACCTTAGATCAAACTGAACCATTTTTACTACGGGAGCAATTCAATCGGAGCAAAAAAAAATCTGCCTGAATATGACACGCCTTTTTCGTGTCAGCATGAGCCATATCGCATGACAATTACTCTGCTGTATTTAATTTAATAATATGATGTAGTAGAACGATAAACCATAGCCCAGTCATTTTACGGTTTGAACCGGAACTAATTAATAATTGATTTTTTTTCAGTATAGTATTTAAGAGCCAATTTGAGCTTAGAAGTGTACCAAAATTTAAAAAATATCACGTCAGCAACAGCCCCAAATTTTAAATTTATCATTTATCTCGTTCTAAAAAACGGATGTAAATTTTTTTTTGCAATCTTTTAAGTCTTTACCATTATACATACTTCAAACATGGTGGTAATATTTTTGTTTACTTACAAGGCTTTGAAAAATTCATTAGTAAATATCTCTTTTTGTTTTAATTATAAAAATATTTACATTGTTAAATCTAATTAAAATGAGTGTATTGGTATTAATATTATTAATTTAAAAGCCTTCTGGGAAATGCAATTTTGATTTCTATGTTGCGTAGCGAATTTTTTTTTTATGTTTCAGATAGTCTTTTTTTCACTAAATTACAGTTTACAGTTTAAAAGACCAATTAATAATGTCACGGATGCTGTGAAATGACGCAGCTATAGAAGGGCATTCAAAAATTCGACCGGTTTGTCAACAAGCTTCGTAGCTCGGCGGTCGACGCATGGACTCCCGTGCCGGGGGTCGATGGTTCGAGACTCGTCGAAAATAATTCTAGATTTTATTGTTGTTGGAAATGTTCTAGAAAAGTAAGAGGGAGTAAGAATATTTGGAAGGAGACAGAAAATGGGCGTGTTTAGAAATGTTCTAGAAATCAGAGAGAGAAGGAATATTTGAAAAAGAACCAAAAACAATAGGAATGTTCTAGAACGAAGAGAGAGAAGAAATATTTGTAAAGAAACAATAAAAGGGGGCGTGTTTAGGAAAATTCGAGAAGGAAGGCGGGATTAAGAAATATCCGGAAGGGAACAAAGGAATAAAGAAAAGACTAACGAAATTCGGGCATCTAGAAAATTCTAAGGGGTATATAAGGCCGCGAGTTTGCGGACGCAAGTCAGTATTGATTTAACAGTGAAAAGTGCGGAACAAAAAGGAAGAAAAGTAAAAGTGGAAAAGTACTAGTGAAAAGTAAAGTGCAAAGTAAAGTGGAACAGTGAGTAGACAAGTGTCAGTCTAGTGCAGTGTAGTGTGTGTCGCGTGTCGTGACGTCATAGTGCCGTGAGTCGTGACGTCATAGCGTGTCGCGCGTCGTGACGTAGTGAACAGTAAAAGTGGTGAGAGGGGAAACCCCTGCGAGGAGGACTGCTTAAAGGGGAACCTCTGCGAGGTGGTCCGTGTGTAACCCAATAAACTCTGTAAATAAATTGGACTTAGCGTTTCACTCCAATCCCGAAACCCGTCGCTCGTAACAATAATTACTCCCTACCCCGCCTAAGAAAACTCCGTAAAATGACTGGGCTACCAGCCAGCAAGACACATACTTATTGCAGAAGTAATAACTAAGCAGAACTGATGCTTGTTTGCATAAAAAAGCTATTATAAACCAAAACAAAATCTTAATTATTAATTTCACAAGTGCATTTACAGAAATGGCTAAAATAGAAATACTCCAAAACAAAACGTAGGAATTTACGATTGCATGTTATGCAAATACTCAGAGAGTTTTAAAAGAAAGCAGCCGTTTTGGCAGCGAGCCAAGATTTTTACAGGCTACCATGAGTAGGCATTATTATGGCTTGTTCAAAGAATTTAGCGGCAGTAAGGAATTCATAGACGCTTATTATTACTCTGTCATTATTTGTTCATTTAGTGCGTTATTAACTTTTATAGAGTAACCGTTTGGAGGAGGAAAACATCGTGAGGAAACCTGCGTACGCTGAAGAAATACGCATTACTACCAATACCAATCCGCATTGGGCACGCGTGGTGGACTAAAGCCCTGAGGGTAGGCCTGTGCCCTACAGTGAGACGTACTCGTATATATAGGCTTTGACGATGATGATCAGAACCAGATTGGCTTATATTTTCGGAATGGTAGGATACTTCAGTCAGGGCCGTCTTTAACCTGTTGGAGGCCCTGGGCACTTAAGGATAATAGGGCCCCTATGACTATGATATGAATATAATAGAGGACTATTTTATTAACAACATGCAAAAGGAGTAGGTAAGCAAAATTATAGATTATCTGCCAGTTGGACGAACGTTCATTAAAGATGATCCTCCATTAAATCTCATGCTGTCACTTTTTGTTTTGTTGACATAATAAAAGCTGGCAAGAGATTTAATGGAGGATTATCTTTAATGAACGTACGTGGAACTGGCGGTTAAACCAAAGGTTATAAGGTAGTCAGCCAAATTGTTGCTACTGTTTGTTAGGCCCCCTTGTTCATTAGAATACCAATAAACTGATATTTTCGGAAAATAATGGTATTCATCTATCGGTAATATCGGTTATCGGTTGGTGATCGGGCAGGAACTAGGGGGCCCCATCGTTCGCGGGGCCCTGGGAAAGTGCCCAGGTTGCCCAGTGGAAAAGATGGGCCTGACTGCAGTAAAAGTTGTCCATATCATCAAATCAAATGCACAATGCAAGCGGACATAGTGTATTTTATGCACGAGCGCTGTATGTTAGGAGTAGCTCTGCCATTTTTGGAGCTTTGGAGCGTTGATTGTGTATATGGTTCAAATTTGAATGCAAGAAGGTCGAAATATCATATCGGCTGCGCCAGTCACGATTTTCTTAATAATAATGATACCAACCTAACGAGAGCGATGCCAGAACCGAGATCGAAGGCAAACTCGACGTAGTAGTCCCTTAGGTGCAGTGAGAAAAAGTCCCCATCGCCGTTCGCGTGTTCAGAGTTGTACAGGATCAGACCATCGCTGTTCGTTGGTTTCAGGGTTATCTGCAATTGGGAGAATATACTAGGTTATTCAAAAATGTTAGAAATATATATATTTTAAGACTGGTTTATTTTGTTTTGAGCGAGAGTGCCTCTCCGTACTTTGGAAGGCACGTTAAGCAGATTGTCCAATCGTAAGAGACTCATCACTCAAGTCATTTTCGAGCTTTGGCGGTGGCGCAATAGCAAAGCAACAATGTTGCAACTGCACCGCGACGTCGCAACTGAATTGTCACGATATTATTTTATGAACAGGCGTTTACTTTAGCGTTATCGCCTCTACATCGTCGCTATTCCGCCGAAACACTGATTGAACTCAGAAATATCGTGACGATATCGTTCCACCAACGCCTACACGTCCAAAGTCTTTAGATCGCGGTATTGGTCAAGAGGAGGATATTCGTAATTATTTTATAAATTGAAACTGTTATTTGTGACGCGGCATCTAAACTATTTTTCCATATACAGGGTATGCCGTAAACCGACGTCAACCCGGCGGATGATGATAGGTTAGGTCATGACTAAGCAGAATATCAAAATTTGACTTTTGTAAAAGTGTCTTAGTTTTCGAGATATTGACAGTTTTAACACAGATATAATTTGTAGCCGTGGCACTCAAAATAGTGACTAAGGTAAAGAGTTTCACGAATTTCATAATACTGTCCTTATCTCAAAAACTAAAAACCTTTTCCTAAAGAAAAATGTTGACAGATTGATTGATTGACTGACTGTTTTTTTTTATTTTAGTATATTCTGGTTAGACATGAACTAACCTCGATGAAGCATCCACCGGGTTGAAGTCGGTTTACGGGACATCCTGTCTACGCGTATTTTGCGTCAAAGTTTTGAATAAAATTGACCCCTCTGCAACCACCTTAACGCATTACAAGCAACTATTGTATGTAGTCGTAATAAACAATCACTAAGTTAGAGTTTCAACTAACTGAGTTGCAAACTTAGTTAATAAATTAATTTATCAGTATGTAGGTCAACACTGAAGCTTCGGTTATGTTGTTCTAACAACTTTGTCATAACTTTATCTTAAAACTATGGGAACTGGGTTTATAGTCCAGTTTAAGTAAACGAGAGGGTACTATCGTAACAATTTATTGAAACGAAATGTATTTAAGTAACATTTTAGCTCGATAGTGAACTGCGGCGTGATAGCGCTGTATGACAGCGTGGTACAGCGCCACCTATCACGCCTGCGTAGGAACAAACGAGATAAAAGGCGCGATATATTGTATCACTTAATTTGATAATTGCATGATAAAAAAAAGTGTTTCTGTTCTATTGAAATGTATAAATAATTAGAAGATGACTAAATTTGTAAACGCATTTACCTTAAAATTTGGACGTCGCCATGTGTGGCAGAATATGTATTGCCTCATCTAAACTATTATAAAACTGTAACAGGAAGTTTGTCTGTACATTGAAGATATTAACAAAAAAAAAGTTACGATATTGTTTTTCGATATCCCTGATTCCATATAACCAATTTTTGGATTTTTTGTCTGTCTGTTTGTTTGTTTGTTTGTGTGCTTGTTTGTTTATTTGAACAAGCATCTCTCGAAAGGGTCCAGTCTAGGTTTAGTCCTTTTTCGCCGGATTCCTTATTGGACGGATAATCTTTTTAGTCGCCTAACTGATGGTACAATTTAATTGATTGATATGTACCATGAGTACAAACCAAATACCTTTGCCAGCATCCTGATATGAAATCACTAGCATTTCCAAACAAGAATCTGGCCAAAACGGAATCCGTCCAATAAGGAATCCGGCGAAAAAGGACTAAACCGCAAAAACTACTGAACCGATTTTGATGAAACTTTTTTGTTTGATAGCTTATTATCTGACTTAATTCTGGTATATATTCTGGTAAATCTGGTATATAATTTGTGCGGACAAAGTCGCGGGTTAAGCGTTATATATTTAAGTTCTTAATGTGCCGTACAGGCGGCCTAACAGACACGACTAACAATCGCAAACTCACAACACACGACAACAACACGCCGACACAGTAATCGAAGTCCCCGCCGGCGGAGACAGCCGCGACCACTGCACACTCCCTTCAATTCTGGCGCCTACAGACGCTATAGGCCAATCCCAGGCCGCTTCTCACCTATCCCAGCTACACAATCCGCCGCGTAGCCCCAGCAACGTCCTAGGCCGAGGTCCGTACCCCTCTGGGTGCCCCTAGGTCGGTTGCTTAAGTTCATTCAATTGGCTCGGTGACCTTTCGTGGTCCCTCCAATAGCCCGCAGTAAAAAGCAGTAGTTGCTCCCGGAGCAAAGCTGTAATAGTCATTAAAAAAAAAAAAAAAAAAACATATTCTGGCAAATAAATAAATCTATTCTATTCTTTAGCCTTATCACGCGCAACATGCTTCTGCGGCCGTAGTATGTCAGCGTGATATAGCGCCATTACGATTTAGCTCTCTTTCTAATCTTCGCGCGCAAACGAACGAGATAAATGGCGTGAAAGTATCTGTGGCGTGATATAGCCTGATCGCGCGCAACCGGCGCATCATACTACAGCCGCTGGTAGGCGTAGTGTGGGTGTGCTCTTTGGACCGCCGCGCCGGACCGACGCCGACGACCTGAGACTGGCTGAGGAAGGCCGAAGCAAAGTATATATAAGGTCTAACAAAATCAGCTGAAACTATTTTACTGAACAACTTTCTCTATGGGACCAATATTGGAATCGCGAAAAAAAATCTGCTGTTCCATACAAACCTACTCGACCTAAATGTATGGGATAGCAGATTTTTTTTCGCGATTTCGATATTGGTCCCATAGAGAAAGTTGTTCAGTTTGATGGTCTGATCATCCCCTTAAAATAGTTTCACCTAATTTTGTTAGACCTTATATATAATATAGTTTTGTGAAATAGAAATAGAAATCAGTTTATTTTGTGCATAATGTCAAGAAGTTGTTTACAAAGTATTATAATAGTATGGCCTTGGGAGAGGTCATATTCAGCGTTAGATGATGACAGGCTAAAAATTTTGGTAGACGACACAAATGGTACCTATCGATGAGTATCGTACGTAGGGTAACAGGGGGTAATGGGAGCCAGCGGGTAATGGGAGCGGTGCGACTAGAGACAAAACTATACCTCGTATTCACTCGGTTGCCAGACAGGCGCCTTCGTCACATTGCGGCCGTGTTCCCCTGCCGCGCTCGGCTCGCCAGTGCCACGCATTATGTGACCACGGATACTTGTCAATTCTTTGCTCCTCGCTTATAAAAATACGAAATTTCAACGGCCAGGTAAGTCTGAAGTTACATGTTTGTTACAATCAAACCTGTTTTATTTTATAGCTAATGTTATCAATTTTGAGTAACTGTGCGTAAAATTTCATTACAAGTTAGATTCAGGATATAATTTTATTCAATTTCAAGATGGTGGTATTCGGGTAATTTGAGCTTATTAGGCTCTGATTACTCCTTGTAGCTCCAATTACCGTAAAGTTAATTATTATGCGGTTACGTTTATATTAATATTTATATGAATAAGTGAGATTTCAGACTGACTTGTAGAAATTTTTGAGGCTGACTTAATAATTAAGTAGTTCCCATTACACATTATGGGAATTTATAGGCTCTCATTTCCCGCAGAGTCGGGTAATGGGAGCGATTCTGTTTTTTTGAAAAAAGTTTATTTGTTGCTAAATGCCTAATAATGTAACGTTGACGCTGTGATTAAATGATAGTCAAATAAGTAAGGATTCAGTTTCTAATAAAAAGTTCCTAAAGTATCCATAAATTTGCCTTTTATTGAACTTCTTCCTTAGTAGGCTCCAATTCCCCCCTGCTCCCCTAATGGGTATCGTAAGGGGCTATTGAAGGTAGCTACAAGTTAGAGTCGCTGTATATCTGACCCCTTTTATGATATATGTAGCTGCGTAAGGACGAGAGAGTGTATCTACGTTGAGTACACACTGAAATCGTCTATCACTCCATATTTTAATTAAATAGAGACCGCCACCCAAAGACATTCTATACAAGGAGGACTTCGCCTCAGTGTGCTATTAACAGGACCACTAAGTTATGCTTAGTTGTTGTACATTACTGTTTTGTGATCGAATACATTTGAAAGATTTGAAAGGACTGGAATCTCAGCGGCAATGTATGACAGGTAAGCATAACTGATGTATACAAAGGTGACATTAGACAATACCTATGCCAGCTTCCTGCATTAGAGACATGTGCCATTTTTTGGTTCTGTTATTGTATGACGTGGTGAGTCCATATATAGAATGTCATTGCCGCCACCGCATATTTCTGTCATGTCTGTCTGTATAAAGGATTATCTCAAAAACTACTTTAGTGATTTCACTAATAGTTAGACTGATCCACGAGGAAGGTATTTCTGACCCTGTAGTACGGGTAGTACTAGTATTTATTCTGTGCCTGTAGTACCGAGTCACGGGTACAGGGCCTGTACCAGGACTTTCGATTTTCGATATATCGCGACCGTTTCGGTCCCAACTCAATTGTAATAGAGTTGACATTGGAACGAAAATGTTCATGCAATTGCGAAGTTCGAAAGTCCGGGTAGAGGTCCTGGTATCCGCGCGATCTCGGGCGGGTCGCTAAGATTCCCAAAAAAGTAGAAAATTGTTATGTAGGTCACTAGCGAGCTTTAAGATAATCAGTGATAGAATTATCAGAATTGGTTTGTTAGTTTTCGAAAGATGAATCCGGGAGAAAACAAGAAACTTCTCTTTTAAAGTTCGTTAAAAAGCGTAATAAACACCTAAGTAGATTAATTTAAACCATAACTTCTACTTAGTAAACTTTTCACTTTAAAAACATGGCTTTTTTTCTCTCGCGGCCTTAATTTCGTGAAAGCTCTCTTTTAAAAATAAAAAAACTTAAACACGCCGGTGACAAAGTTTCTCTCTCATTTGCGAACTTATGAAAAAAATTCTCTTTCAGCTCTGAAACGTGTTTTTCGGATAAAAAATGTGTTAAAAGAGCAATGACTGAACAAAATTCACATTTATTCTGTCCGTGTTAATACAACGTGTTAATGAATTAACGCAAAACTAGAAAGTAGTTTGTTTAGAATCGAGACCAGAATCGAATTATCATGGTTTAAACATTTTTTTTCAAAATATTAAATAATTTGTTTGTAAAAAAATTTTACTGAACCTGATGTCTATCTAACGCACGGGCACACTCACCCTACTTACTACCAAAACAAGATTCTTAAAATGTATCCAAGAGTACGTTAGCACTTTCATTTATTGCTGAAATGATAACTATTCATTTTTGCCTCAAAACTTAAAATGCGAATAACTTTAAATTTTAAATTGTGTATAGCTAGAGTATGAATCACCCCTGAAAGATTGGGAACGGTAAAAAATTTATCCGGTATATTCAACAGATGATGTAGTTAGGGGTGCAAAGAAAGGATTTTTCGAAAATCGACCCTTAAAGGGGAGGTGATCCACCTAAAAGGTAAAAGAACCAAAAGATGGAGAATGCTGCAACTACAGATGGAATACCAATAATTATTGATAGATGAACCAGCTACGTGGCTCATGAACCTGAAGAAGTGGACAGGCATTGGCAGCGTCGAAGAGCAGAATATGCAGAGCTGACTGCAAACCTCTAGTAATGGAGAGGAACCCGAAGAAGAAGAACTAGCTACAGGACAGAATACCCTTTCGACTCGCCTCGACACCCACCCAAGGGCTAACACTTTCCTCGCTCAACGGATCAGCATAGCCATTCAGCGAGGAAATACGGCTAGCGTTCTGGGTACCACAAGGACCGAACCAGCACCAAAGTCACTTTATTTATAATTTTATTTAATGTCAGTATTTTATGCATCTGTCGAGTAAATATTAATTAAAGGTTACCCTTTCAAGATCACTCAAAAATGACGTGAACCTGAAATGATCAGATTTTGACGTTTTCGGTGTCCCAAGCTAAATCATGTAAAAGTCTACCCATCTAATAATAAACGTTAAAGACAAACAACGCACCTGTATATCGAGCCACGCCTGCGCCGCGTTTCCAAGACCTGGCAGCCTGAGATACGACGACCCGTTGAACCTGGGCACCTGCAAATAAGAGTTACATACTTAATCAATATATTGCACATAATCATATTCACAAATAACATGTACGTATTCTGCGTGCTAACGCCACAATTGAATCCCCATTTAGGTTGGTCAGAAACCCCGCAACCTTTTCAAGAGTGCAAGATTAACGAGATCATGGTACTTATAAATGTTCTCCTCGGAACAGCATGCTGCATCTACGTCCCGACACTTACGCTCATGGGAGTTACGTGTCACTTTTTTTTATTTATAATTAATGGACTCTTGTTTGTGCGTTAGCACTGCATTTCCACCAGTGTCAAGTAGTTTGTGGGAGTATCTATCCTAATCTCAGGGATTGTTTTTGATCAAGAACAAGAAGAGTTTGAGGATTGCGGAGCCTAGTAGTAGGCAAAAACGCGACGCGCGAACACAACGCGATACAAGTGCTCGTGTCAGAACATTCATGGGTTGGGTGATTTTATTTTGTTGCTTTTTAAAATTGGTGGTCAATTCGGAATACCCCGGAATCGCATAACGTAGTCATATGGTATTTCGGGAAGAAATTAAATTTTCTGACACCTTTCGTACTCTCAGCACATATAAGTACATAATATAAACTCATTATTTATATAGAGTAGAATTGAGAATTAAGAAAGTAAAACAAACATTGTCCTAGCAAAATACTCATAAAATAAATAAAATTAAGTTCTCAAAGAGACAAAGAAATTTCTTATTATTCTATGAGAACCGAGAGACAATAAGCCTAAATTATTTGAAAGATGTAGCTACAGAGTGCTTTGTGAGAGCATACATTATAAATGTTTAAAGGGACCTTGTAATACGCAAGTGGTTGTCTTAATATACGGTAGTATCTTTATATAGTTTGTGGTCTTAATAGGCATATCATTATACGGGGAGTATGTACGGCAGTTTTATTTTTTTAAACGGTTTGATTGTACTTGAGACTGAACAACTCACGAAAAAAACGGGGAATCGGCAAACAAAAATGTCAGCTTTTCAAACAAACGATCGATTGCAGTTACAAATTTTGTTCTTCTAATTTCCTAGATAGGTTCCTTGGGGAAAGTGTTGTATTTATTATCAACATTTTATTTGCGAGCGGCTTAGGTATTTACGTCCAGCAGTGGACATGCAGTATTACTTGTACTTACGTTAATTATGAATACTAGGCATAATGAAAAAGTGATTTTGCGACAAACTAATATTTTGTGTTTTCCCCAGTTGTATGTTCTATCTAAAATAAGATGTATTTTCTTAAGAGTTTTATGAAGCTCACCTTTAAATCCAAAGTAATCTCGCACTTCGCACCAGCGTACCCCAGCGGGCACAAACAAACTCTGCCGACACAGCCGCCGCCATGTTGGCATTCGCAATTCCTGTTTCCATCCATTTGCATCAGCTTCAAATCAACATTTTTAAAATCGCTATCCACGTCATTATTGAAAGTATTACTTATACTTTTATCACTATAATGTATTTTTTTGATATCGTTAAAGATATTGAAGCTATCGACAGTATTGTCTAGTTGGTTGTGATCATGCTTTTTTGGATCTCTCATTACTAAGTCGTTGTCTTCGAAGTGTACAATGTCGTTTATGTCATAGATGGCGTGGTTGTCGATGTCGTTCTGGTGGCTGATTGATTCGCTGGTAGTGACCTCGTCGGTTGGCTTCCAAGGTGCTAGGGTTGGCGCGCATTCACCTGTAACAACAATCTAAAGTAAAAAAAGTGGAAATGACAAGTAAAATATTTCTTCAAGGGCACCACATCGAGGCAAGATTCGTTCCCTCTTTGAATTGTAAAACTAATTCTTTGAGCAAAGTAGCTGCCAGCTCTTCAGTCACCGGTGATGAGGCACTCGATGACGCGTGCTTTCAGACCCTCTAGCATGATTTCTCTACCTAAGCGCGTCTCGACCTTTTTCAAACCAAAGAAATCATACTACGGCAGCAGATCGTTGAAAAGGGACTTGGCTTCAGAGCCGCAATTATTTTGAACATTTTGTGTAAACTGATTTTTTTTTCTTAATTAAGAAATCGGATATAATTCTGTCTGCGTTATTATTTAAACTAAAGCCTAACTAAAGCTCTGTACTTTAACGGATTCATAATATCGGTAACACATTTAATTATAAGACGAGGTAAAACGTGATTAAGAAACCGTTAAAATGTTTAGGTACAAAAGTTTAAGTTTATTACCTAAAAGATCTATTGCGTCAATATTATAGAAAAAAAATACTTAGGTAATGTCATTGTTACCTAAGTATATTTTTTCTATAATATTGACGCAATAGATCTTAGACCATTTATCAATTTTCATTCCATATAAGAACGAAAAGATTTTCCGATTCCTATATAACGTCTAACAAAATTAGCTGAAACTATTTTAAGGGGAAGATCAGACCATCAAACTGAACAACTTTTTCAAATATTACAAAACTGCAAATATAACTCGACTAAAATAAAATGTATGGGACAGCTAATTTTTTTTCGCGATTTCGACATTGGTCCCGAGAAAGTTGTTCAGTTTGGTGGTCTGATGATCTCCTTAAAATAGTTTCAGCCAATTTTGTTAGATCTTATATTTAGCTTCCTGGCTAATCAGCAAATATAGGGTCCTTAAATATGCTGACACTTAAGAAAGTTTAAGAAGTTGATCAGACCGTCAAACTGAACAACGTTCTCCTCGGCACCAACATCGATCTCGCGATAAAAAATCTACTGCTCCCTACAAAACTGCAAACCTACTTGAGCCGAATGTATGGGACAGCTGTTTTTTTTCGCGATTTCGAGAAAGTTATTCAGTTTGGTGGTCTAATCGTCCCCATAAAAAAGTGTCAGCATATTAAGAATGACCCTGTAAGGTGGAGTCTTGTAATTGCAACTATCTGGTAATTGCAACTATGGAGCAATTGCACTTATAAGAATCACAATTCAGTCCTTCTCTTTATACCAACACCTGCCTTCTAGATGACTGGACATAAGTCTATTGAGAGAAGAACTGAATCGTGATTCTTATAAGTGCAATTGCTCCATAGTTGTAATTACAAGACTCCACCTTATATGCCTATGTAATGTTTTATTTAAGTCGTGTCAATTCATGTATATGCTAAATAAATAAATACAAATATAGGTCATTTATTTAACAGAAAGATACCTTGGACGTTACTTAAGCTGTTATAAGAATAAGTGAGGGTTAAGTGTTTCATATCTCTGTTTCTGTAATTCAATATTATAGCCTTAAAATCTGCTAATTTTGGAATGAAGTTAAATAGGTAGTAGGTAAATTTTTTGCAGCATAGACAGAATATTCCAATCCTAATATACACATAATTCACGAAAGATTCCAGTGTAGCATTAGATTTAACCTATCTTAAGTGATCACTGAAAAAACTCTTTAAAAGAAAGAAAATCGCGTCAAAATCGGATCTGCCAATGAGTTGTAACATAGAAACTTATCAAAGGCAAAGCCAAAAGGGGTTAAGAAGGCTCTGTATAAGATTTACGACATCAAAATCCGCAAACAAGATATAATACGTGAACAACACTCATGAAATATCCATTATACATACAACATACAGCATACAGTGACAAATGATTACGTATTCGACACGAGACGACGAGTTGCGGAATTTCATTATTCCTGTGTACAGGGTGTATTAGATTCCGGGAAATGGGGATCTATTGTTTTTACACTCAGTACGAAAAGTAGATAAATGTGTCGAGAAAATAAAAGATTATTTTTCAATACATTTCGCTTTTTGAGGCAATGGGTATGGGTAACCTACGTATAATTGCAAGCACATGCTCCCCATATGCTATATTCCCCAAGGGATAGTCAGAGATATTTGTAAACTTCAGAACATCCACGATTTACTAAGTCATTTTACGGAGTTTTATTAGGAAAGGTGGGAAGTAATTACTAATTGGACTTTTAAACTTTGACCGGCACTATTTAGTGACAAAAAGACTATCTGAAACATATTTAAAAAATCGCTACGCGACATAGAAATCAAAATTGTGAGTCCCAGAAGGCTTTTAAATTAATACTTAATATTAATACCAATGCACTCATTTGATTTTCTTTATTTTTATTAGATTTAACAATAATAAATTATTTTTGAGTAATAAAATAGGCGTTGAAATTTAGTTGAGGTTTTTATTAGAAAATACGAATGTATTTTTCAAAACCTTCTAAGGCCCGATTCGACCAAACGCGAGTAAATTTTATTCTTAGATTAAGTCACCGGTTACTCTAGAGTAAACTGGTTTTGCGTTTTACCAACCCTAATCTATGAATAAGCTGAGAATAAATTTTACACGGCCAAATTTGACGGTGTAAAGCTTATACCGAGACTAATGAAATGTCAATGTCACATAATTAAAAAAATTAAAGAAAAAAGAAACCTAACAAATTAAAACCGTATAACCTCACAATGCAATCAAAATTCGAAAATAATATTTTTTTTCTATTTATTCACCTTAAAAAAAATTAAAAAAAATATATAATCAATAATAAATATCATATAATCTTATCTATCTTATATCCTATCTTATCTTATATCTTATCTTATAAATTATAAGTACAATTAAAAATATACTTTACTCTGTAACATTTTTCCGAGTTATTAAATTAAGAAATGAATTTGAAAATCTAAAATTCTACATTTTAGGTTTAAGTCCATAACAATAGTAGAAGAGCTAAATATACGACCTATCTATTGCAAATAATTTCAGATCTGGCCGCGCAAAAATTTTTGGGTATGAAACTTGCCCGATGTCCTTTATTCATACAATAAAATAAAGCATGCATAAAAAATTCAGGTGTGATTGATTTTTGTGGATACTGTTATTGGGTACCCGGATTAACATATCACCAGCGTTGTATCCCGGACGGGGCGTCCCGCGGGAAAACTAAAAAGTCCGGAGAGCGGGATAGTAAATTTTTATCGACCTGTATATTTTTTGTGGGAGACACTAAAGTCTCCTCGGATGCTCGTAAGAAATCTCGATAAATTATCTTTAAAAAGTGTCGGGGGAGTGTCGTTTTCAGGAGCGGCTTAAAAAACCGGCGTTGTTTAATTTGACTGTATAAATAAGTTGTTTACCATATTTTGTCTGTAGCACAATGATTTATGTGGAAAGCGGTCCGCTATACTTACAGGGTGTTACAAAAGTAAAAATCCACATTTAAAACTTTTAAGGGGGTTGTTGAGACCATCAAACTGAACAACTTTCACTATGGGACCAACCAACATCGAAATCGCGAAAAAAAATGTTTGTCCCGTACATTTAGCTGGAGTAGATCTGTAGTTTAATGCGATGCGTATGCATATAGTTAAAGAGATATGTATGTAATATTTTAAATTCGTAATTTAAAAAAATCTGCTGTTTAATACAAAACTACAGTATATACTCGACTTGAATGTATGGGACAGCTGATTTTTTTTCTATGTATATAATAAAAATAATAAATAATAATAATAATAAATAATTTATTATCACCACAAACATACAAGCAAATATTCTAATTATACAAGTTCATACAGTGAATAATGTTTGTGGAGACTGGTGACTGAAAAAGGCTTTAACGGCTGTAAAACCTGTTAGACAGGCACCAGGCCCCCAACTATAGTAGGTTTAGAAAATTATATTATTAATCTAGAGGTGCAATGTTTGTGTGTTTGTATACGTGTGCGGGTGAGTACGTGTATGTATGTGTGTGTGTGTGGAGGATATAAGGGACTACTACTGAAAAGGGGGTGCAAATAATAAATAGAACAAGCGCAGACTCAAAGTAACACGGAAGCAAGCTTCCTCTAATAATAAAGTGTTCAAGTCCCATTTATCACGATTCACTATATGATACTTAATCTTTTAAGTTGCTTCAATCGACGTTTCTAAAGAAAAACAAATAATGATGGAACGATGTTCAGAAAGTTTCGCTTTGTAGAACTAGAGATGTGAATGATAACGTTGTTTTTTATCGATACAGCGGTGCCGTCGAGTAAGAAAAGGGATGTAAAGTTTAAGCCCCATGTAAATCAAGTTATGACCAAAATGTCTGGGGTGCGATATTTGAATGTCACCGGTGAGCTTCAACGGTGTTTGAATCTCATACAAAAGCTGGGTTGGAAGTTTTAATCACCGGTGAGATTCAAAAATGCAAACTTTTGAAAATACGTGAATATCAACAATTTTAATGAGCCAATGTCTTTCAAAAATCGCACTCCTGAAGTGCAATTTTTGAAAGTCAAATTAACAGTAAAAACATGCACATCTTCATAGTAATTTTGACATTTTCAACTGCTGAGTTCAGCGAATGAGTTTCAAAAATCGCACTCCTGGACTTTACAATATTACACTATGTAATTCAATATTTTCTATGTAATTGTACTTTATATAAGTATTGTGTTGTTTTAATATGTGTATTGTATAGTTTCTGGCCGCATCTTCTCTACAACGGAACACCTTCTTAAACAAAACTTCCCTTTTGACGCTACCAAAGGTAGAGTCAAAAACGTGACATCGGGAAACTATCTGTGTGATATAATTGTAAATAAAAAATTTAAGTTTGTTTGGCCGTCGTGGTTAATTTCTGATTGATTGATTTTTCTGATCGTACAGTTTGCCACGGATGTATTGTGGGTCCATTAAGACCGGGAAGCTCTCAACGTAAGCGCCCTTTTGAGTGTTATATCGCTGACACCAAAGTATCGATAGTTGCATAGGTGCATCCCACCTCTAGTAGGTACAAACTAAATGAGAATCTCGAGGCTTAGACACTAGTTCGAGCGGAGTACAACTTTGCTTCATCTACGCAACGCTATTTGTACAAAGTTTGATCTATGTGCATAATCTAGAACTAACTTGTAGACTTTATGCTTTGGTAGCCAACTAACATTCTAAAATAATATAATGAGGCAAATAAATTTTAGTGAAACAGTAAATAAATAAATGTGGCCATTCCTATACAAAAAAATACGTAACGTACTTAACATCTAAAAACCTTTGACTATTTATTATAAGGACTAGCCTAGCGGTAGCATTTCCTCTCTGCCACGGTATAAGATCAATAAATCATGTGCATTTACATTCTATTTTATACCTTATCACTAAACAAGACAGCCTATAATTGCGAAACAATAATTTCGAACTTAGAACGTTTGGGGTTCACGCGAGACTACTTTTCATGATTTTTAACGTTCAAAATTAGAATCTAAAGTTATGGGAATAAAATCCAAAGTTGCGGATTTCATGTTACCTCGCCCCCCGCAAAAAGTGGCAGAAATGTTTGTTAGTAGAATTACACGCGTACCTCGTCAGTGATAAGGTATAAAATAGAATGTAAATGCACATGATTTATGGATCTTAGACCGTGGCAGAGGGGAAATGCTACCGCTCGGCTAGTCCTTATAATAAATAGTCAAAGGTATAGATAATGAAATTAGCAAAAAAAAAATCTGCTGTTCCATAATAAATTGCGAAGCCTACTCGACTCAAATGTATGCAAAAGGGAGTCGGTCTGTTTACTCCCATAGTAAAAGTTGTTTAGTTTGATGGTTTTTGTCCAATCAATGATTTCAACGCAAATTTTTTGCTACCTAGCTGAAAAAAGTTTTAGATCTGATGTTGTTTGTGGATTAGGAGAATTATGCTCTAGGAGACTTTCGTCTGTCGTTATAACTGACGTCCTATAAAGATAGATCGAAACTCGTGCTTGCCCTACAGATCGGATCTGCAGATACTAACATCCGAGGGGATTAGACAAAGCTTGGAGATTACAATCACAAAAGTTACAAATCGAATAGAAATATCAAAGCGAACAATGTATACAGGGCCTGATTTAGGATTTCAAGCGCCCTCTGATTAACACATGCAGCGCCCTTCTTAGTTTGTAATCATGATCAACAATCAGGCTACACAAAATAAAATTCTTAAAAACCTCATCAAGTTCAAGTCAAACTCGTGAATTGATTTTTTTAAATATTAAGTTTTATTATTAACATCAAACACAAAATAAATTTTAACCCTTTATGTCAGCGCCATCGTGCCTTAACTTTGAGACTCGACATAACAATAAAAACCGAACGCGTCCTAACTTAAATAAAACTAAATACTACTATTATAAATAAAATGGTATGAATCCGAGTTTACTGCTGCTCGAAAGAATTTTACAATGCGAGATATTCCAGGGCGAAGAAATTTATTTTCACATGTCTATATTCCATTGTTTTTTGTCCGCCACGAAACGGTTTTCGTTGCGCCTCCAAAAACTTTGCGCCCCTTGGCTTAACGCCCCAAATACTTATACTTAGTCATCGAATCCGATGTCAAAGGGCTTAATGAAAATTATATAGGAGTTAAACTTGTTGAAAACTCTACTGCCAGACAAGGGGAAGTTAGTTTCCAAGATTAAACTATCTCTCGACGTGTGGGATGGAGTGTTCTATCTCGATCGATACCTTGTGTTACAGTTGCAAGTTGCAAATACAGTTTGTTGACTTTACTTACTGCTTATTAATATTATCATCTCTACTTAAGTCAGTTGCACTCTCTATTAGCGACTATATTGTTTAGTTTTTTGTACCCTAGGGTTGCCAACTTTTTTTAGACCAAATATAGTATTTCGAGCCTAATGACCGGAAAAATATAGTAGATTGCGGAATTTTTTTTAAATGTATTGTATTTTTCTAATTTGGTTTTAATACAAAGTTTTTATTCTTAAGGATCAATTATGTCTCCATTTCGTTCGTATTCGTTATAGAAAATAATGCATCCTGTAAACGCAGAAGTTCTGGAGTCGATAAAGAATTTTTTTTTTTAGATTGTATAAGCCTGGTATTGGAAAACATGTCAGTTTTCAGCAGTAGATTTAGTAGAAAATTGTTTAGGAAGTATCTACATGGTCCAGTCTAGCTGAAATGGGCCAAATGTGATGAAGAGAAAATTGTGAGAAGAAGTGCTGAAAATTGTTAATGGGCATTTTATTGAAACTATTTTTTTTTATAATTACCTATGGGTTTGCTCTTGACCTCAATCTAGTCCTCAGGACGAAGATGGGGCCTATTCACTCGTACTTTAAAGGAATTCGAGTTGTAAGCGCTCGGAAATACTGACGCGCAGGCAGGGCGTTCCACTCCTTGGCTGTGCGCATTACAAAAGATTCAGAAAGGCGCTTGGTACCTTGGTACGCTTGGACCTATGTACCAATATACATATTTAAATTCTCTATAAATTATTTGCTACTCAAAATATAGTAGTTTTGCCTACTATATATTTTACTCAGAATTATAGTAGTCGGGCCCCTAATATAGAAGGATACTATATTATAAAGTAGGGTTGGCAAACCTAGTGTACCCAAAGTAATAGATACTCTTTCTTATACTGTGTTATTACTAAGCCTATGTTGTTCGTCCGTCCGTCTGTCCTACCTATTTAGGGCTGTAACATTAGAAGGGTTATAGCTAGATAGTTGAAATTTACTCAGAATGTGCGACATTATGGCGGATTTGCTAACAAATAATATAAATGGCATAAAATTAAAAATTAAAGGTCTTTTTTTGGAAATTGGAAAAAATTATCCTCATACAAGAAACTAGTTTTTATCAACTTTGTTTCTTTTCGCTCTATAGTAAAAACGGTAAATACTTACAAGCGTCAAACTAGGCGTGATTACAGAACAAACTCTACAGTTTAACAACAAAAAATAATAAAAACCGGTCAAGTGTGAGTTGGTCTTGCACTATAGGTCCCGGAGAAAACGAAACTTTTTTGCATGTTAATATTTTATCTGGTGGAGGGGTACGGAACCCTCGGTTCGCGAGTAGCCCGACTTGCACTTGACGGGTTTTTTATTATAACTTATGCACGTAATTCATACGTGCCGTTTGGTCTTAGACCATATTTTCTAACTATAGACGTGTTACGCGAGTAATAGTTCAAATATGTAAGAGTCTGGTTTTTGAAATAATAACACTAAACTACACTATTTTATATGCATTTAATTACGATAAAACCATACATAGGTGCGAACATAAAAATAAGTTTAAAATCTATTCGAAGCGATATAAACATATAATACAATCGACTAGAAAATCACAAAACAACAACTTAATTAGAAATTCGGTCAATAAATCCAAAACCACCTGGCAAATAATTAATAGCAATAAATACAATATTCCAAAAGAAAATATTAGTCAAATAATTAATGATAGTATAACTATTACAAGCCCTGAAGCTATAGCCAATGCTTTCAATGATTTCTTTGCTGACATTGTTAAATCTAATTTGAACAATTTACCTAATCAGACATCCAATTTGACAAATAACTTAACATCTAATTCTAATTCTAAATTTAATTCCAATCTGACATTTAACGTAGCATCTAAGCTGACAAATCAATTTAATTCTATATTCATTAGTCCGACTACCCCAAATGTCATCAACAAAACTATTTCATCTTTAAAAAACACTAGCAGCACTGGTTTTGATGAGGTAGTTACAAAAGTTGTTAAGGCAGTTTCCACTGTCATTTCTCCAGTTTTAAGTCATATTTTCAATCTGAGTACAGAGTTAGGAGTGTTTCCAAACTTAATGAAACTGTCTATCATTAAACCACTATTTAAAAAAGGTGAGAAAACTAACATAAGTTGTTATAGGCCAATAGCACTTATTACAATATTTGCTAAAATTTTCGAGAAGGTTATTTACGAATCATTTTACTCGTTTTTTGAAAAATTCAATATCCTATCTCCACAACAATACGGATTCAGAAAAAATAAATCCATTAATTTGGCTATTTATAACTTTTTAAAAACTGTAATCACTAATATGGACAGTCGAATACCAACGGTGGCCCTGTACATGGATATGTCAAAGGCATTTGACCACGTAGACCATGCTGTATTGCTACATAAATTGTACACCTATGGAATACGAGGTAATGCATATAATTTGATTAAATCATACCTTAGCGACAGACAACATATGACACACATTACCCAAATTTGTTCTAAAACAAAAAATGAACTGACGTATACATCAAAAACGAGATCAATTACATATGGTGTACCACAGGGTAGTGTACTTGGTCCTCTACTTTTTCTCATATATATAAATGATTTTCCATCTGCAACCAATAATGAAATGACATTATTTGCAGATGACAGTACAGTTTTATTTGTTAATAAAGACGCAAACAATTTAAGGACGGACATAATAAACTCGTTGACATCTATAATTCATTGGCTTGACAATAATAACCTAGTTATAAATCTTGATAAAACAAAATTAATGAATTTTAGACAACAAAATAATTTAACAAATCTTAATATAAATTTTAAAGGAACACGTATTAATGAAATAAAGGAAACAAAATTTTTAGGCTTACATGTTGATAGTCAAATGAATTGGAAAAATCATACTGACCATATTCGTAAACGACTTCTGCAAACTGCATATGCACTTTTTAAATTAAACAGAGTAGTTAATCATTCTGCTGTCATAACTGCTTACCACGGATGCGTTGCTTCGATTCTACGATACGGAATAATATTTTGGGGCAATTCAACGAATAGAGATCTGGTATTCAAAGCTCAAAAACGCTGTATCCGTGCAATTTTTAATTTAAAACAGACAGACTCATGTAGGCCTCATTTCATACAATCAAAACTTCTAACCCTACCCTGTACATATATTTATGAATGCGCCGTGTTTGCTAAAATGAACCTCAACCTATTTAACTTTCACTCTCGCCGACGTCATCAGGATAAAATGTTAGTACAGCCGTCAAAAACGGCTTTGCTACACAAAAGCTTATTTTGTAAGATACCTCATATGTATAATAACATCCCTAAAGGGATACGTGACACAGAACAGCTTAATTTGTTTAAAAATAAACTGCACGAATTTTTGGTCAACAAATGTTACTATAGCCTTGATGATTTTTTTGCTGACGATTCCATTGGTAAACTGTAGTGCTGTGCCATGTTTAGTTGTTATTGTATTTTCAAAATGGTTTCCTTCTAATTTCTTGTGTGTACCTATATTGTTTTCATGCATGCTAGGACTAATTATTGTGCGCCCATGCGGCAGGACATAGCGAAACTGTAATGTAATTTACAACCTGTGTAACATCTGTAAATTTTACCTATGATTCACAATAAAAATGATTATGATTATGATTATGAACAGTTTCATGTGTAAACCGAAAGTAAGACCCAGGCGGAGGACAGTCGCCTTTTGGTGGCTTTTTCCGATTCAGTTTGCATAGAATGTGCTGCCATTTATTAAATATTTCGCAGAACTATATAAAAAAAAAAGATTTTATTGTCTATGTCAATGTCAAATTGACAAATTCACAAAATGGCTACCTATCTTGCGTAATGTGCGGGTTGTTTGTAGTTTTCGTTCAATATCGTGACGATTTAGTGATGTTCTGGAGTTTCTGTTGTTCTCTTACCAATATTTAGATTACAGGAGTAGTAAGGATACTGGAATTTCAGTCGATCGGTGCAGGATTGAACGAAAACCAGCATTCAAAACAATAATATCCAACGGTATGAGTAGATATAAGTAGGTATGTATAGTATAGGTTGAATTATTGTCGGTGAAACATAGATGGCGCTAGCTAGCCTTCAATTTGACATAAGGTGGATGCATAATGTTGCCACGAGTGGGTTCTCTTTTCTTATATACTTATATTACTCTTTGGTAAGACCGTAGGTAAAGCGACGTCGCTCTTAGGTTAGAGTCAGCATATTCTTATCTGGTAGATGGATGTTTCAATCCATAACACGCGTGTAAGGTCCGCCACACACAGACGGAATTGCGACCCGGAATCCTGATTCAGGACTCAGTGTTGTCAACTATGGTTACAAAATAGTTACTAGAGTGCTGTTTAAAAAATGCCTCAAATAAAAATGTATGAAACGCCAAATGAATGAAAATAATTGCATTTTTAAGTATTTATTAAACAAAACAAACAATTACTATAAATGATAATTACTATCATGTGATGAGGTTATGACGTTACGAATGTTACGATGATGGTTTGTAAATTGTATTCCAATATTAATGCAACTATATCAAAAGACTATTGATAGTTTTAACATTAGACGTAATCTGCATACAAAATGACATGAACCATTATCACACAAGCTATTTTTGAGCGTAGCCGATTTCGCAACTATACCGCAACGACGTCACAACTGCATCGTCACGATACGGTATCGTTCCATCAACGCTTACGCTCAAAAATCACTTTAAAATATGCCACCTAAGACATCAAAAAATCACTAGATCTAGTGAAAAAGTCTCTGAAAGCGGCAACACTCCATACCCGAATCAGGTTTATTCCTGATGTATGTGGCGGACCTAATTCTACTAATAAACTTTTCTGACACTTTTTGCGGGGGAGGAGGTAGCATAAATCCGCAACTTTGGATTAAAATGTAATGAATAATTACTTTAGATTCTAAATTTTGATTGTTAAAAATAGACTCGTGAGAACCCCGAATGAGACTATTTGAGGTTAATTAAAATGAGATTAATTGAATCAGGCGTTACTTTGCGGAAATCCATGACTAATATGTAGATGACACGATTGTATCAAGACCTCCGCTTCCAAGTACCTAGTAGGCAAAGTTGTATTACGTTATGCAACACAACCTGCCCACCAAATAATTTCTACTCTACACGTGTTTCGCTCCACCAAGGAGCATCCTCAGGAGTTATACCGACGAACGTTCGAAACAGAGTTGTTACTCCGCCGAGCGTCCGACACCGAGAAATAAAAAAAAGAAGTAGAAAAAATAGAAATAAAAAAAAAATTCAATAGAAAAAAAAATAAGAAAAAAGTAAGAAAGAATTTAAAAAAAAGAAACAAATTTAAAAAAGAAATTAAAAAACAGAAATTAGAAATTATTTGGTGGGCAGGTTGTATTGCATAACGTAATACAACTTTGTCTACTGGGTACTTAGAAGCGGAGGTCTTGATACAATCGTGTCATCTACATTATTAATTGAAATGAGTGCATTTGTATTATTATTATTAAGTCAAAAGCCTTCTGGGAGACAAAATTTTTATTTACAAATTTAAAATTTTGATTTCTAGGTTGCATAGCGAATTTTTTTTAATTTATTTTCAATTTGTCATTTTGTCACTAAATGGTGCCGGTTACAGTTTAAAAGTCCCATACATAATTACTTCCAACCCTCCTAACAAAACTCCGTAAATTGACTGGGCTAAGAGTGCATGTGTCTAGCGCCCGTGCACTTAAGGGCCTATGTCGAAAAATAATTGAAGCGAAATGGGCGTGTGATAGCTTATATTACTGCCTGATGCGAGATAAAGAGATGGGGCGGCGCGCGCGCCTGAAACGACGCAAGCGTAAAACAAACTTTATTTAATTGTGATTGTACTATTTATGTAAGTTCAATTCTGCTCTAATCAAACTTTATAAAATATCAATCTCTTTTTTTTTTAAATCAAGTCTCGTGTTTCTATTATTCACCGTTTAGCAGTTCCAAGCGTTTATCGATAAAGACGGGGAGGTTACTTTGGCTTGTTTTTCTATCGAGAAATTGTGTCTTAATCGTGTTTTGCCTCTAATCAAAACTTCAATTATATGTTCAATTTACACATATCCGCAAATCATACTCATACTGTTAGTACTTCATGATATATGACGCTTTGAAGAATCCTATTTTTTCACATATCCTCTTAGGAATATCTTGTAAAGCAGTCAGCATTTTAGATCTTCTATGATAATTCATTCATTCATTCACGTAATAAGGTGAAGACAATAATATTGTGAGGAAATCAGGAAACGCTTTGGGCACGCATGGAGGGAGGGTTCTACCTTCACCACAGGGGTAGGCCTATGATCATGTAGTACGGATATTAGAGGGTCGTGAATTTTTGAACTTGTTATTTGTTTTTGACATATTTTGATGAATGGGGTATAAAGACATTAATGTGGTTTCAGTCCATACAAAAGTTTGACGCACAATACGCGTAGACGGAATTAATAAAAGTAATATTTTGATATGGAAAAATAGTTTAGAAAATCTAGTTGCCGCGTAACAAATAACATTTGCAATTTATAATATAACGACGAAGATATAAAGCTTTTAAAATTTTGTATGAAAAATTTCAAAGCGTTATATCTTCGTAATTATTTTATAAATTGCAAATTTTATTTGTGACGCGGCATCTAGATTTTCTAAACAATTTTTCCATATATAAGGTCTAACAAAATTAGGTGAAACTATTTTAAGGGGATGATCAGACCATCAAACTGAACAACTTTCTCTATGGGACCGATAGTGAAATCGAGAAAAAAAAATCTGCTGTCCCATACATTTAGGTCGAGTAGGTTTGTATGGAACAGCTGATTTTTGAAAGTTTGTGAAAGTTGTTCAGTTTAATGGTCTGATACTCCCCTTAAAATAGTTTCAACTAATTTTGTTAGACCTTATATACAAAGTTACTTATATTAATACCGTCTAAGCGTATTGTGCGTCAAAGTTTTGTATAAAATTGACCCCTCTGCAATCACCTTAAATATAAACTATTATGACTATGAGTAGGTGCTACGTTGAAAACAAATTTTCCCTTATTTGTTACAAATGATGTGCCCCTAACCGTTTAACATAAGTTTTAATAGGTATAGGGTCTCAATTCTATCAAAATACATTACAAATCTTAGGCATGCTTCAGACCATCAAACTGGACAATTAACTATGAAGCCAACATCGAATCGGGAAAAAATACGTCAACGGGTACTCGACCCTGAATGAATGTAACAGGTAATTTTTTCGCAACTTCTATATTGGTCTCACAGTAAAAGTACCGTTTGATGGACTGAAGCATCTTAAGTGTGTACCGTATTTAAGTTTACACCCTGTATAACAGTGTTACGGAGTTTATTAATGGGATGCGGTCGTGCGGCGGACTAGCGGCCCCGTTGATTTATTGTCCACCATCTTTCTGGGGCTTACCTCACTGTGAGGGCTTAATTGAAACGCGGTGTGAACAAATAATTGTGTTGTGTAATGTTTTAGAACGACTTTGAACTAGTTGCTGAAAGTAGAAAGGAGGTTGATTAAACTGGACATAAATCTTTTTTTTTTACAAAAAAATTCAATTCCAGCTGCTAGCCCCGTCAATTTTCGGAGTTTTGTTAGAAGTGGGAATTCATTATGAATGGGACTTTTAAACTTTAACCGGCACCATTTAGTGACAAAAATAGTATCTGAAAAAATCGCTACGCAACATAGTAATCATAATTGTATCTCCCGAGAGGCTTTTAACTTAATAATTATAATAAAAAAAAAAACAAAAAAAAAAGCTTTTTATTAAGGATGTGGGGACTTGCTACTGATGTCAGCACCCACAAGTTATAGCAATGATGCCAACAGATGGCGATACCGTCGCTCTCGGAAATATGTTCCATACATAGACAACGTTCACCGTGAATATGTAACTCGTAACCTACTACAAATAAGGTTCACAATCGAATGCAAGACATACATCGCGCAAGAGAAATAATCACAGGGATTCGATACATATACAAGGTCCAACTAAGAACTGTTGGACCACGGCCGGTCCCCAGGCTTCACACATAGCTTGGTGGGAGATCTTCCCTTTTCAATGGAGGAACATTCCCAAGTAGCACCTCCATAAGGACAACAAAGATCCAATGTGTTAATAGCAACAAGACTTATAAAAAACTATGGTTAGTAAACAATAACAAAAACGGAACTTGTGATTTGGGACATGTGTCGCAGCAATGGACACTGGTTACTATCAGCAATGGCCTTCAGGATGCTATTGCCACTACACCGGACCCGGCGTAACAGAGATGCTGCCTTTTTGCGAAATATGGCCAGCGAGCATTCCACCTGCGCCTTAGCAAACATCTCTGAGGCTCCACAAAATCGGGGCAGCCCCAACAGCATCCTGAATCGATTGTTGTATTGAACTCGCAGAGCGCTGTACGATTTTTGAGTATATCTGTTCCATAGGCTATAATACCAATGCATTCATTTTAATCAGATTTAACAATAAAATACAAACTGAAATTTAAAAAAAAAATTATTCATCAGATAATACTAATGTATTTTTCAAAGTTTTCTTAATAAGTAGGCAAAAATATTTACTACGTGGCTGAAGTATATAAGGTCTAACAAAATTAGGTGAAACTATTTTAAGGGGATGATCAGACCAAACTGAACAACTTTCTCTACGGGACCAATTTCGAAATCGCGAAAAAAAAGTCTGCTGTCCCATACATTTAAGTCGAGTAGGTTTGTATGGAACAGCTGATTTTGTTTGATGGTCTGATCATCCCCTTAAAATAGTTTCAGCTAATTTTGTTAGACCTTATATACAATGGTAAAGCCTTAGAAATGAGCAAAAAAAAAAATTACTAATACATTTTTTTAGAATGATATAAATGATAAATTTTGAATTTGAGGCAGTTGCAGATGTAATTTTTTTTTAATTTTGGTATATTTCTAGGCTCAAATTAGCTTTTAAGTGATATCGAAAAAAAAAAACAATTCTAAATTAGTCCCGAGAGAAACCGTAAAATGCCGGGTGCAAATTGTTTGAAACTCATTTAGAAGTTTAGATTCAAAAGTAAAAATTATTAATTAATTAAATTGGCCACTCGCGGAGAGCGTTGGTTCCGGTGACGCGTTGTGAAGAGCTATGGAAACTTAATCTTGAGGTCCAGGTTCGAAAATTTTGTTAGAAGGGGTGAGAAGTAATTATTATTTAATTATTAGTAATTATGAAATGGGTCTTTTGAACTGTAACCGGCACCATTTAGAGACAAAAATACTACCCGAAAGAAACCTTATTTGATATTTGTTCCTACATATAAATAATTAATTAAACAAGTCAGTCAGAAAGCCTTAGCAAATGGAAAGTATAGCCCAGTCATTTTACGGAGTTTTGTTAGGAGCGGTGGAAAGTAATTATTAATTGGACTTTTAAACTATAACCAGCAACATTTAGTGACAAAAAGACTATATGAAAACATATTTAAAAAAAATCGTTACGTAGCATCGAAATCAAAATTGTGAGTCCCAAAAGGCTTTTAAATTAATAATATCAACACCAACACACGAACTAGATTTAACAATATACATTATTTTTGAGCAATAAAATAAGCATTGAAATTAAAAAAAAATGAGGTTTTTATTAGAAAATACGAATGTATTTTTCAAAACCTTCGAAGTAAAAAAAAATATTTACACCATGTTTGAAGTATGTATAATGGTAATGCCTTAAATAAGTGCAAAAAAATTACCATCAGGTTTTTTTATTTTGAGATAATAGGTAAATTTTCAATTTGGAACTGTTGCTGACGGGATTTTTTTTTTAAATTTCGGTACATTTTTAAGCTCGAATTGGCTCTTAAATACTATAACGAAAAAAAAATCAATTATTAATTAGTCCCGGGTCAAACCGTAAAATGACTGGGCTAGTATGACATCTATTTTATAATATTTGAAAAGCTTAAAATGCGATGTCCTCGGAACCCAATTACTTTGAGTAAACTTTTATGAAACCTTCTGCATTATGTTAGTTACATTATATATACAAAAAGGTTTCACCATTTTTTTTTGCCGCTCTCCATTATTCCGAGGGTTCCGTACAACCAAACATTACATAGTGTTTTTCAACAAGGACAATATGGGGAAATCTAAAACTACAGGAGATACAGGGAAACTGTCTTAGGAACCCTTAGGTCTTTTTTCGTGAACACAATTTTGGCATAATAAATTATTGGTCAAGCGTGAGTAATTATTAATTGGACTTTTAAACTACAGGGTGAAATCGATATCATTAGCATCATTTCATTAAAATCATCATCTGTTGCATACATTTGAGTCGCGAACTCGCGCGTCGACATTGCAGTTTAGTATGGAACAAATGATATTTTATTTGCTCCGATCGGTTTGCACCCATATCAGGAGATACAGGGAAACTGTCTTAGGAACCCTTAGGTCTTTTTTCGTGAACACAATTTTGGCATAATAAATTATTGGTCAAGCGTGAGTAATTATTAATTGGACTTTTAAACTACAGGGTGAAATCGATATCATTAGCATCATTTCATTAAAATCATCATCTGTTGCATACATTTGAGTCGCGAACTCGCGCGTCGACATTGCAGTTTAGTATGGAACAAATGATATTTTATTTGCTCCGATCGGTTTGCACCCATATCAAAAGTTGTTCAGTTTGATGGGTAAACTCTTAGTTTAAAAGGATGCTAATGATATCAATTTCACCCTGTATAACCGGCACCATTTAATGACATAGAGACTATCTGAAAACAGTCATTAAAAAAATTCGCTACGCAACATAGAAATCAAAATTGTGTATACCGGAAGGCTTTTAAATTAATAATATTAATACCAATACACTCATTTGAATTAGATTTAACAATATACATTATTTTTGAGCAATGAAATAAGCATAGAAAATTAAAAAATGACCATTTTATTAGAAAATACGAATGTATTTTTCAAAACCTTCTAATTAGACAAAAATATTTACACCATGTTTGAAGTATGTATAATAGTAATGCCTTAAATGAGTGCAAAAATAAAATTACTTTCAGGTTTTTTTATTTCGAGATAATAGGTAAATTTTCAATTTGGAACTGTTGCTGACGGGATTTTTTTTTAATTTCGATACATTTCTAAGCTCGAATTGGCTCTTAAATACCTATACCGAAAAAAATGTTAATTACTAAATAGTCCCGGCTCAAACCCTAAAGTGACTGGGCTATAACCTTTAGATAGACGTCTGTTCAATTATCTACAAGAATTGAAGCAAGAATTCAAAGTCAAAGCCTTACAATGATAATCAAAGGTCTTCAACTAAGCGTTTCCATTATTTAAAGCAAATTAGTAAAATTTAATCTTTTTCCAATTATATTGGAGAGCGCTCTCTGTCATCACTTGAACCACTTCCGAGACGCTCGTTATTAGTTGAACGTGTGCTGAATCAAGATTGATGAAATTGTAGGGATGTAGAGGTGAAAAACCTTGAAAATTGTATAAGTATTTGTAATGAATTGAAGAACCAACATAAACAATGTTTAAGATTATTCATTGATATTTGTATATTCATAAGTGGCGTTGGATGAGGGCAGCGCAGGACCGGTCGTTGTGGCGATCTTTGGGGGAAGCCTATGTCCAGCAGTGGACGTCCATCGGCTGAGATGATGATGATGATGGTTTATAAGTTACTAGTTTTTGCTTGCGACTTCGTTCGCACCGGCTCCCGTAATCGTAGCGAGAAAAAACATACCATTTAAATGGGTTACGTAAGTACTTTATGGGGTGCTTCAGTCAGACTATCAAACTGAACAACTTTTACTATGTGACCAACTTTGAAATCGAAAAGTAATCTGCTGTTTCATATATAAGGTCTAACAAAATTAGCTGAAACTATTTTAAAGGGATGATCAGACCATCAAACTGAACAACTTTCTCTATAAGACCAATATCGAAATCGCGAAAAAAAAATCAAGCTGTCCCATACATTTGAGACGAGTTACGTTTACAGTTTTGTATGGGACAGCTGATTTTTTTTCGCGATTTCGATATTGGTCCCATAGAGAAAGTTGTTCAGTTTGATGGTCTAATCATCCCCTTAAAATAGTTTCAGCTAATTTTGTTAGACCTTATATTTTGGTCGAATAGCTTATTGGCATTTTACATCGCGGTTTCGAGTTTAGCTCAATAGTGACGGATATCCTGTCGGATATATAATGCATTTAATTTTCTACCCTGTATAATAATGTGGAGAGCGGGTTTCCTTGCTCCCGTATCATGCCATGCTACCTACGAAGCGGCACACCCATTGTGGTCAACAGGCTATACGGCGCACATTTGGTATGAAAAATGATTGTTCTCAATAGAGTAGTATCAACTCGATGGCAGGCCTACAGATCATGTGCGCATACGACACGTCACGAATCCAATCACCATGCAACGGTAGTGTCAATCAATCAGACGACGAGAACCAAGTAAATCAATCATGGAAGTTTGCAAGAGAGTAAATACAAGTTCCAACTAAGAACAGTTAAACTGCATGCACGGAGAGAAATATGTAGAAGTACACTATTGAACATATTGAACATTAAACAGAAAATCATGTGACAGCTATTTATTTTAGCACGCTTTCCTAGAAAATATGTTGTTATAAATCGAATTCTGGTAGTTTTTAACCGACTTCAAAAAAGGAGGAGGTTTCTCAATTCGACCGTATATATATATACAGGGTGGAAAAAAAAAGGCCGTGGTTGGAGGGAAAGTACCCTTAATATTTATGATGGCAAATTTTACTGAAAAGAAACATTCCTTTATTTTCAAGTTTAATTAAAACTGCATTTAAAGATTTTTGAAAAATCATCTGCTTGAGCCGGGAATCGAACCGATGAAACGTGAAAAAAAAACATTCTGTATTTTATGATACCAACCGAAAGCGTCATTCATAAGGATCAATTTTTTTTAAACAACATAGTATCTTAAATTAAAGAAAGACCAAGAAAAAATGATTTTTTCATTGTTAAACTTATAAACTATCTAAAGAAAATACTTAAGTGTGTACTAGTGTAAGTAAAAAAATTTCTTTAGATAGTAAGTTTAACAATAAAAAAATCATTTTTTCTTGTTATAACTTCTTCTTATCGCGTAGGCAGCAAGGCAACGTTTGACATGGTTTTTATGTAACGACTACTACCACCAGAGATAGTAGCCGGGACCAACGGCTTAAATTGACATCCGAAGAACGGAACCATCTTTCTTTTCAAGCAATCAGGTGATTCAGCCTGCAATGTCCTAACCAACTGGGGAAAAACGAACAGTTGACATATCACTAGGTGTCCCAATTAAAAAACGGGGATTATTGAGAATTTATGTTTTTCAGGTACCATATTTATCTACTAAATTCCTAATTATTACCCAAAGTTCAATAAATGCATCCTACTCCATACAAAAATCTCTAGATTTCCTAGACTATAATATCCTAGTAGATACACAAGTAGCAAAATCCGGTACTATAAAAGTCCTGAGAACGTTTTAGAACGTGCTAATTAGTGTTCATGATTAGCACTGTAATGGTGTTGTAAACGTTTACAGAACCCCAAAAAGACCCTGGTTTTATCTCCGTGTGCTGTCCCGGGACTCCGAACTTAAACTCTAGATATTTCATTTACCCCACAACATTATAACGATAATAAATATACGGATATCAGCACAATGTATCTAAAACCGATATCTTTCACGGGATTCAAAACATATTTGCGATTGGGACCGTCAATTTGAACGGGAAATTGAGAATTTTTCCCGAGGTAGGTTGGAATTTTGCACAAAATGTGTCACAAACGACAGTTGGGATCAATTGAGTAAATGTGAAAATTATAACTTTGAATAGCATGATTTATGATAGAAGTTTATTTGTACGATAAGGTTTTATTTACTACATCTACAATTTTGTTTTTATCTTTAGACTTCACTGAGAAAAACGTTAACCTAACCATACCTACCGCTCTGTTCTTCTTCTTATCATGTGGGCAGAGCCCTGGTGTCAGAGTTTCGGAACGGAATCATTTTTCTTTTCAGTCAATCAGGTGATTCAGTCTGCAATGTCCTAACCAACTGGGGAAAAACGCACAAAGTGACATTTCACTAGGTGTCCCCCGTGGGAATCGAACCCACGACCTCCGTGTCGAGAGCCATTAGACCACGGAGGCACCGCTCTGTCATCATCTTATTTAAGAGCTACGCTTTTGTCGGTGGAGTATTCGCCAATCCTGTCTCTTTTCCGTTTGTGTCTTGAGGTCTTGATACGACACGACATCACAACCTTTTCCTTCACTTGGGCTAGATAACTCTTTTCGCTCAAGAGTGTAAAAATAAGGTTTGTGACCATCAAATTGAACAACTTTCACTTTAGAGAGAATAACAAAATTGTGAAAAAGAAATCTGCTGTTCCATAGAAAATGTCAATAGCTTCTCGACAAAAATGTGTGAAACAGCTGATGTTTTTTCGCGATTTCAATGTTGGTCCCATAGTCAAAGTTGATCAGCGACCACGATTCCACGGTGTAAACGAAAATGTGTTATTCACTAAACCTACAATTTTGTTTTTACTGCTAGACTTCATAGAAAAAATCTCGGTTAACAATTAACAAAAAAAAACGGATTTTGGTGATCAGTATTTGGAGTACATACCTATTAACGTAAAACAAATGTACCGACTTACACTTTGTAAACACCAAAAAGAATTTCAAGCGAATAAAGACGCTGTCAAAATGGGGACACGAGCTTTCACAATATAGCACCGACAACAATATAAAAATATACCTTCAGTCGCATCCAGTAAATGTGGGAGTACATAAAACGAAATGTATTGACAGAATCCGATCTTGGTCGACGTTGATACACTACGAAAATGTACAAACAGTATTATACCTTGTTTACAAGTGAATAAAGGAAGGGGAAATAGAGGGGAAGAGAGGCAGAGGCAGACCTAGACTCAGTTATCTAGCACTGGTGAAAGAAAAGGCTGATGTCATGTCGTATCAAGAACTCAAGTTTTTTTCTTTTTATAAGAGATGGGTTTGCTCTTGTACTCACCCAACTAACAATTTGGTCGTATAGGTTTCGTATAGTCGAACATCAGACGCATAAAGCACTAATATATGACGAAATTACCGTAATATAACTTTTATAAGTCAAAATAGTCATATAAATGAGGGCCTAATACGACCAAATTGTTTGCTGGACAATCTAATCTTTAGGACAATGATGGGGTTGAAGATGTAGCGAGCTTACCCAGAAGAAGCCTATTCACTCGTACTTTAAAGGACTTCGGGTTGCAAGCGCTCGGAAATACTGAAGCAGGCAGGGCATTCCACTCCATGGCTGTGCGCATTATAAAAGATTCTGGAATATGTGGAATGTCAACCAAGTAAGGGTGATATCCCACGGTGCGCCTGGATGTCCGATTGTAGAATGGGAAAGAGATAGGATTCGCCAATACTCTACCGACAATCGACAAGATCTTACAACTCACTCGTTAGTTTCAAGAGCTTCGTAGCTCTTGAATACGATGGAAAGTGAACATTGCTGCAACAGCACGCTTTAAGGGATAGAAATGTAGTTTTATCAAAAGTCCGACAGACAGACGGACAGAAGATTATTTATCATATAATATTTTAATGTAAGATTATTGTACACCTTTTCTGGTCAGCTATAGAGGCTCATAAGTATTCTGTACTATAATTGTAAGACCTTGTTACAACCTATAGTTTTGCAATAGAGACACTTTGACTTTGACTTGACTTTGAAGTGCCATATCAAATTTTCACAATCTTGAAAAGAAGGGTGGCGAATTTGGACTTAGTCTTTCTTCTTCTTGATTTACTTTTTTTTTTATTTATCGTAATATACCTAGTCATATCATATACCGATAATCGTTATCATGATTATCCATTAAAAAAAACCATTAAGTAATGCATAGAAGATTGAGTGGAGTATCATCTGGTGAGAAAGATTATGAGGATAAGGAGAAACACTTTTCCCTAAACGTCTGCAGGTTACAACTTTTGTGTTATTTCACTCTGTCTACAGTCTACACGTAGGTATTCCCTCTAAGATGGAGACCCAAAAAACACGCATATTCGCCACACTTCTTCCATAATTATGTGGCCTAAAAAATAATTTCCTGTATTCTAAGTCTAAGAAACGAAAAAATCTATCTCGACAGTTAGTAGATACTGTTTCTCGGTCTCGCACGTACTTATCCGACTATAGATCACCTGTCTTTTTAGATATTTACGATATTGTACTGTTTACTCGCTTCTACAATTTCTGTTGAACACGGAGCATTCTGTTTGTCGCGTCAAATGGATCGTTTTAAACCGCCCTAAATCCCGCCGCCTCGCAAATTTACTACGAAATTGTTTAAAGCTAGTACTCGATTGAAAATACTCCAAAACAGGAGAGGGAATTGAATTCTTTTATAAAGTTTTCTGCTCCATTTGTGGCTTGGCCAAGGTTGGGAAAGAGGGTTAACATTTTAAAATAATGTAGGTACGAGTAGAGTAGGCATTATTTATTTTTTTACTTTTTCGCTACTGGAAAAATAGAACATACAGAAAGTAACAAAATAAAAACATTAATCCCTATACTCCCACTACTTTTTACTTCTCTAGAATATACAGGGTGAAATTGATATCATTAGCATCCTTTTAAACCCATCAAACTGAACAACTTTCACTATGGGAGCAAACCGATCAGAGCACAAAAATAATCAACTGTTCCATACAAAACTGCAATGCCTACTCGACTCAAATGTATGCAACAACTGATTATTTTTTGCTCCGATTTGTTTGCTTCCATAGTTGTTCAGTTTGATGGGTAGACTCTTAGTTTAAAAGGATGCTAATGATATAAATTTCACCCTGTAGTGTCAAAATGTGTTAGGTACATATATAATACTTTAGGACAGACTTACAAACTATAAAACTGATCAATTTCCACTAAGGAGCCAATATTGTATCCGCAAAAAAATGGTTGTTCCATAGTAAATGTCAATGGCACCATTTGGCCACGAGAACAGCACAGTTTTCACGATTTTGATGTTGGCCCTGTAGTGCAAGTTGTTCAGGTTGATGATCCCATGATGACCCAAATCCCACTTCGTTTTTGATTTTCGTGAATTCTGACCGCCACTCCCTCTCGTTAATTTCTTGTTACGTAAGTCAATGATAATAATAAATGCAAATGGTTATTTAACTGTACATTTTATAAAATAAGCAAAAACAAAAACACTCTCATAGGACATTCGTTATAATAAATGTCCTAAGGTTCTATAGCTTCTTCTTCCTGCCCTTATCCCATTATTTGGGGTCGGCGCAATATGTCGTCTTCCTGCATTCATCTCTTCTAGCCGTTATTTCTGTGCACACTCCCTTTTCACACCTGTCATGTCATCTTTCACACAATCCATCCATCTTTTCTTTGTTCGTCCTCTCTTCATGCAGCGATCCACATTCATATTCATATTCAACATTAGTCTCGTAATATGAAACTCATCTCTTCTCATCACATGTCCATGTCCAAGATTCTATAGGATAGAATAAAAATATTAGTAGATACCTTGACGGCCCGGTAGCACAGTCTTTAGTGGACCTGCCTGCTGTGCCGAGAGTCGCGGGTTCGAATCCCATAAGGGACAAATATTTATATGATGAATAAGAATAATTAATCATGTGCATTTACATTCAATTTTATACCTTATCACTAAACGAGACAGCCTATAATTTCGAAACAATAAATTCGAACTTAGAACGTTTGTGGTTCACACGAGATTACTTTTCATGATTTTTAACGTTCAAAATTACAATCTAAAGTTATGGGAATAAAATCCAAAGTTGCGGATTTCATGTTACCTCGCCCCCCGCAAAAAGTGGCAGAAATGTTTGTTAGTAGAATTACACGCGTAACTAGTCCCTATATAAGGTCTCACAAAATTAGCTAAAACTATTTTAAGGGGATGATCAGACCATCAAACTGAACAACTTTCTCTATGGGACCAATATCGAAATCACGAAAAAAAACAGCTGTCTCATACATTTAAGTCGGGTTATGTTTGCAGTTTTGTATGGGACAGCAGATTTTTTTCGCAATTTCGATATTGGTCCCATAGAGAAAGTTGTTCAATTTGATGGTCTGATCATCCCCTTAAAATAGTTTCAGCTAATTTTGTTAGACCTTATATTTGTATCGTTGTCTAGTCATCATAATACAAGTTCAGGTACTATAAATGTGACTAGATAATTTGTGTGACAATGTCCAAGATATTATTTATCTAGGCTTTGTTTGCTTGATTCAGTGTTATAAAGTCCAAATCGATTCCAGGAATACAAGGATAATAATTTCATGAAGTGCGTACTATTGAATTTCCATTGACCCAATTCCATTTGCTCCCGACATAATTATGTGCGCACATAACCGACCCAATGCTAACATAGTACCTATGTACAAAGTGAAATCAAACCGCAGAACCCGCAGTTATTGCACTAAAACAATATGCAAGCGCAGGGCTGTCTTAACTATATTGGGCCCCAGGGTGCAAAAATCAGTCTGCGCCCCATAGGCAAAAAAAAATATCGATGTTCCATTTTTCTACATGCTCGTAGGGTCTAATGATGGTGCCAGAAGGTCCGGTGTTTGTTTAAATATTAATTTAATTCTTGTAGTAATAAGATCTAAATTGGCTTGCATGACGCAAGTCGCAACTGAGCAAGCCGATTGTGCCGAAATCTACACGAGCCGTATTTGTAAACAATATTGGTGCCTATGTTTTATAGGGACCTTGGCGGTCCAGTGGCGAGTAGCCTTGCCTGCCGTGCAGGAGGTGATGGTTCCCCATCCAGGCCGACTCGTACCAAAGTTTTTTTCGGAATTTATGTACGATTTGTAAAACCACTGGCTTTTCGGTGAAGGAAAACATCGGGAGGAATCCTGCATGCTTCAATTTCGAGACATATATTGTACTCACTGTCCATTACAAGTGGCGACGGGCTCACTCCCCGTCACACTGGACAGAGTTTCGGTACTACTAGTGAAACGTGGATATTTTGAGGTTTCCGAATATTTCTGACTACCTGACTATGGTATGCTATTTCATAAGTAAAATAAATGTATGTTAAGTAATTTTCGAAACTAGCAGATTACGCATTCAAAACTACTGGTATAGCTTAGACGGCCCGGTAGCACAGTCTGTAGTGAACCTGCCTGCTGTGCTGAGGGTCGCGGGTTCGAATCCCGCAAGGAACAAATATTTATATGATGAATATGAATATTTGTACCCGAGTCATGGATGTTTTTATCTATATATGTATTCTATATCGTTGTCTAGTCATCATAATACAAGTCCAGGTACTTTAAATGTGACTAGATAATTTGTGTGACAATGTCCAAGATATTTATTTATTTACTCGTATTTAAAAAAAAAAAAAAGCTATAGCACATTACGCATTGTATGTGTATGAATGCGATTTGCGAAGGGCTAGCGCCCCTATGTCCCTGCGCCCGGGTGACTCGCACCCTTTGCGCCTCAGGTAAAGACGGCCCTGTGCCAGCGTTTGTTTGAGAACAAAATGTTCGATCGTGATGCAGCCATGCGGTAGAATTGTCGACTTCACTTCGTTAGATTGTCAAATGGGATTCTACCTATGCAGAAAGTTTACTCGATTTGTCGAGACGAAATAACGTTGCGAAAGTTGATGTGAATGGATTTTTCCAGCAACTATTTTGTTTCATAAACAGACACAAACTTGCACACGAAGGTACACAATAGTAGATTACACTGAGGGCAGGAAAGTAAGAAAGGTCTCTTTGTGATCTGAGGCTTTCTTATATTATTTTCCTCTTCGACGGAGGCGGAAAGCGGCAACTTCGTTTAGCGGATTGGGACGAAAGTTGACTCGGGTGAAAACTCCCTTAATAATCTCAATTGTATTTTTTTCACCAATTTGTGACAACGAAAGTTTGGCGATCTAAGGATAATCTGTGACGATATCGGCTGGCTGGATATCATATTGGCTGTCGGTACTACTCCGATTTCGTAGAGCTTCAGAGATGTTTGCTAGCACAGGTAGACTGCTCGTAGGTCATAATTCCCAAAAAAACAGCATCTGTTACGCCGGGTCTGGGGTAGTTACAATAGTATCCTGAAGGCCATTGCTAAAAATAACCAGCGTCCACTGGTACGGCACCTGTTGTGGCACCGGCAAGTTACAAGTTCCGTTTTTGTCATTATTAGTTTCATAAGTCTTGCTCTTATTCTCTTGGTTCTTTATTGTCCCTAAAAAAAGGTTTTTTTATTTATATTGCCGGCTGATGCGTCTGTGGAGTGTGGGTGTGATCAGGTGCAAACCATACGACATTTATCGCAGTGTAGCTTGTGCCCTGTGTATTGCTGCCTCCAGGACCTAATAGAGGCTTTCTCAAGGAATAGTGGTGGCCACATCCTGTATGTTGAGGCTAGCATGCAATGAAAAAAGCGACAAAACGAGAAATCCTCATGCGCCCTCATTTTGGCATGAACTAAATAACAAACAGAGGCATATCTCGACCTTTCTCGCTTGACAGATTTTGGAGAGCTAGTGAAATAGAAACATAGTCTACCCTAATCAGTGATAATAAAACAGTAGAACCTGTCCAAATGGGGTTTCATGGACGGCAGACCTCAACGGGTGTGAATGTGGTGTTGCTCCTCAGACTGACCCAATTCATATCCTCCCTTCCTGCCCTGACACCTGCAAGCGTATGGACCTGAACTGTTCGTATAGCTACAGTACATATTCTAATAATACCTGCATATTCATGCATATTCATTTTTAGCAACCACACCATACCTTTGAACGGCTGTACCTCCTAAACCGACTGGAGTTATACTGGCAGACCATAGATTAATATGTACCTATATTGGTTATAGATAGGTAAGTCGCCTTGAATTTTAGGACGTCCTAATTATAAGCGTTGTCGCTTATTAGCAGCAGGGGGAGCCACATTATGAAATAAAATTGAAAAATTATCGGCCGATTCGAGGATCGAACCATAGATACCCGGATCGTGAGCCGGTTGTTTAACAAGACAGTAATTGATATGGGCAAAATCTCTCACTACTACAGCGCAGCGGTGAGGTGTAGCGCGCTGTCGCTCCGATATGAACCCTAGTTCAACACAGTCATAGTACTTCGAAACATAACCGATAGATGGCGGAAGATGTCTATGGAAAATCAGCGTTCCAGTTAGTTTGTACTAAGATAACACAGCATGTGGCAGACCTAGTCCATTCCCATCACAGAGATCTACAGCTTATGAATACTGAATCAGCCTTGCAGCTGATGATTACAAAAAGTACGTCAATCTCTTATCTGGATGACAAAAATACTGGACAGACAAAATATAGAATAACACTCCAACGACTGGTTAGAAGAAGAAAATTAGTGCAAAAAATTTATTTTCTCATGAATAGGAAGTAAACAAGATTGCAAATAGCGAGAAAGAAATGAGAATTAATAAGAGAGCTCCATAGCGAAATAAAAGTTGTCTATTGTCCTGCCGGACACAGAATTGAGTTTTGATTCGAGCCGAGGAAAGCGCACGTGAGTCGAATCCATCCCGTGGTTGAAACACCGTCTACTAACTAGCAGTAGGGTATCTTATCATGACAAGTCCGGTTCACACATAGAGAAATTACGCTCTCTCCTAGGTGTCCACACAAGCCTTAAAAAGTCAAACCTTAGCCAAAAAAACATGTTCAATTACGATTCTAATCAGCTTGCAAAATATGCCGGCGGAATTTGTTAAATCCTTGCATACCTACCATGTTCTGAAATAGAAATAGATATAGAAACAGTCTTCTCACTCCTTTCTTTCTTTCATCAACTATCACACAATCTATTCATCTTTTCTTCCACACACTGTAACTTGTAGCATGCCACGCAGGAGCCCGATTGCTCTTAGTTAAAACATCGAAGTCCTATTCTTATCCCATTTCAGTTCTAATAACATTGCAATCCAATTACTATTCAACTGTGCTGAATTCCGCATCGCGCTAAACTCTATGTAACTGACAGCCAATAACGTCTGAGCGATTTGTCAAAACGGCTCTAACGGCTGTCAAGAGCAGTACCGCGATTAGCTCAATACCAAATGTGTAAAAGTTCGTACGTAGTCCAATAACAGTTCGCCGAATCACCGAATATTTTCCGCGATTGCAGCCCAGGACAAAGCGACAAAATGAGAAAATCATCGTGCGCGCTCGCTTTCGCATACGCAAAGTAACAAAGCCAGAGAGGCACGTCTTGATTTTTGTTGTTTTGTCGGGGATGGTATGCTAGGTCCTCTGATTAATGACAAAAACAAATTAAAAACTTGAAAACCTCCAAATCGTTTTTGAAGTTGCATAACAAATAATACAGGTATTCTAAGAGACGTATTACTGCTAGATAGGATTAACTGTGGTATAAATTTACCGTGGATAGCGGTAATACTTGTTCGACGCGTTTAATAACCAAGTTTGTAGTTTCATCTTGCAGTTGAGAGGAATTTAGATTCCGAACAGCTGCTGTTAGAATATCTTATTTTAAACATTTTGCCGGACCCCTGTTTAGGGTTGCCACCTTTTTTTTTGGAGGAAACTTTTACTTATCCGATAAAATAGTTTTTTAGGCAAATTCGGGAGAAAAAATAGTACACTTTAATTTTTAATAAGTCATTGCGAGTGTACATAAGTTAGGTCCATGTTAAGGGACATTAATAAATTAATACATAAACCTTATGTAGTGAAAGCATAATAACATATGCACGTAGTAACTTATTATTAATCTGTGCATATGCTGCAGTAATTGAGTAAAATAAATCAAATTAAGTATTTACATTCGATAAATTCCTCTATGCGTTAAGCTTTTCTATTTGACAGATAAAAAATTACTTTCCTGATCTGCAGCCCTAGCATGATTTCTCTACTCGCGCGCGACTCACCTTCGCTGCATAGAAAACTACCCCTTCCCACGCTTTTCAGTCGTCGTTGCCGCGACGCGGCGGGCAGTATGGGAAAAGGCCGGGTCGCACTTAAGTAGAGAAGTCATGCTAAAAAGTCTGATCATCATCATCAATGAGCTATAAAAATATAGTATTATTGTCTTTTCTCAATAATATAATGCATACTTAAATGCTGACGGTTTTTTAAGGGGATGTTCAGACCATCAAACTGAACAACATTTTCTATGGGACCGACATCGAAATCGTGTAAGACAAATCTGCTGTCCCATACATTTGGGTCGAGTTGGTTAGTTTGCAGTTTTGTATAAAACAGCTGACTTTTACTTCACGATTTCGATGTTAACTTCAAAATCGCGAACAACTTGATTTACTATAAATATAAAGTACTGAACAACATTATCTATGGGACAAATTGGTCCCATAAAGAAAGTGGTCTAATCATATCCTTAATAAACGTCGGCATATTAAGAAAGACCCTGTATAATATAGTGCGGGTGGCAACCCTACCCCTGTTTGAAATTATACCGTTACGAGTTCGAAAAGCGAAATATTATTCAGCATATTGGAATTTGAATTTATGTGTTTTAATCAAAGAAGTAATCAAAACTTCGTACTCATATTACAGTTTAGTTTCTATTGTACCCAGTTCATTTGCTAATATTTTACGAGCAAGCTAGAGGACCAACTGGTTACATACGAAACGAAAATGGCGTCGAGGTAGACGTAGACAGCGTAAGCGAAAAAATTTTCGTCTATGCCTAGAGGTAGCCTAGACCCATAGACGTATAATTTTTCGCTTACGCTGGTAGACGGAATATCAGTGTAACCCTAAGGTGTAACCAAAGGTGTAAGGTGGAGATAGCGATAGCCATACAATCCTATACAATTTATATGAAGTGACCATAGACGAAACATTTTTCGCTTAGAAGTGACATTTTTGAGTCAGGTGGCCGCATAGAGATAGGAAGTACTACGTAGGTGGCCGTAGTACAAAAAAGTGATTACGCCGCGCCGATAAGGACAGCAATAAGGTAGCGATCTCCTTTTTCACTCGAGCGAATTCGCTATGTGCATCTCTTATTGAGTAAATATGACAAGACACGTGCTTCCGTGCGTTGAAAGAGGAGGTACTAGAAAAGTACCTTCTCTTTCTTTGTAGGACGCAACAGATTTGCTCATTCATTCGAATTGTTCAGTTTGACGGTCTGATCATACCCTTAAAAAAGTGTCAGCATATTAAGAAGGACTCTATATATATGCAGCTATATCTCTTCCATCGCAATCGTAAAAAGCGAAGTGTAGCAAGGTAAAAAACCGCAACGACTTAAGGCTCTTAGTACGAGCCTTAACGGACACTGAAAGTTAAACAAACATATACACAGAATGGGGCTTGTAGATTCACCCACTTGCAGATTCTGCTGTGAAGCAGAGGAAACGCCCATACACCTCCTCTGCGAATGCGAAGTGCTCATTCACAGCAGGAGTCGCCATCTAGGTGGATACGTAATAACAGCTACTGACATTTGGGATAACTCGGTTCATGAAGTCCGTGGGCCTAGGAAACGACCTTTAGGTCTAGGGTGACAGCTACAATAGATATGTCCAGGTCGCAGTAGCTATTGGTCATTACAACCAAATAATAAAAAGTGTCAGCATATTAAGAATGATCAACATATTATAATGAATAAGTACATGAGACTGATATGTACGCTCTTGGCTTGGTTTTATTTTCAAATTTGTTCATATTCTTGTATAAAACGTTCCTCGTATATTTAGAGTACATATATTTAGATTGTACTGTATCCGGATGCCGGATATAAGCGGATATTAATCGTATTTCATACCATTAATAACTGCAAAAGTGTTATTCGAATTTCCGGTCAAATCCGTTTTTTACGTTATTGGTTTTCAATTTTTATTACCCACCGTTCCGAAATACGATTATCTCTGCTCTACCTCTTAATATACTTATACAGGGTGTAACAAAACGCCCTAGTAATAATTTAAGAGGATATGTGAAAAAAAATTGATTCTTCAAAGCGTCATATATCATGAAGTACTAACAGTAGGAGTATGAATTGCGGATATGTGTAAATTGAACATATAATTGAAGTTTTTATTAGAGCCAAAACACGATTAAGACACATTTTCTCGATAGAAAAACAAGCCAAAGTAGCCTCCGTTTTTATTTATAAACGCTTGGAACTGCTAAACGGTGAATAATAGAAACACGAGACTTGATTTTAAAGAAAGAGATTGATATTTTACAAATTTTGATTAGAGCAGAATTGAACTTACATAAATAGTACAATCACAATTAAATAAAGTGTGATTTAGGCTTGAGTCGTTTCATTTGCGCACGCCGCCCCATCTCTTTCTCTCGTATCAGGCAGTAATTAAGCTATCACACGCGCATTTCGCTTCAATTATTTTTCGACATAGGCCCTTAAAGAGGTAGTTTGGACTTTAGACCATCAAACTGAACAACTTGTGAAGACAACGTCGAAAAAAAACTACTGTTCTGATTTATACAAAACTACAAGTACCTATACAAAAGTTTGTGGGACCTCCATGTAAACCTACTGCTCCTCGTATTCGATGTTGCTTGGCCTATAGTGGCGGTTGTTCAATTTGTTGGTCTGACGGAAACAACCCCAAAAGTATGTAAGGCATTTAATTTTTGTAACTCTGTTGAAGTTACAACGGCCATTCAAAGGATTCTCCAACTTTGTTCACCATCAAACTGAACAAATCTATGGGTCTAACATCGAAATCGCTAAAAAGAAATCTGCTGTCCCATACATTTGGCTCGAGTACGTTTACAGATTTCTTTCGCGATTTCGATGTTGGTTCCATAGAAAAAGTTGCTCAGTTTGATGGCCTGATCATCTTCTTAAAAACCGTCAGCATATTAAATTGAACTCTATGATTATACAGGGACCAACATTAAAATCGCAAAAAAAATTTCAGCTGTCCTATAGGTCGAGTAGGTTTGCAATGTAGTATGGAACAGCTGTTTTTATTTTCGCGATCTCGATGTTGGTCCGTTAGAGAAAGTTGTTCAGTTTGACGGTCTAATCATCACCTTAAAAAAGTGTCAGCATAATTATTAGGAAGGACCCTGTATACAGACAGGATGTAAAATTAAATGCGTTGCCTACATGATATCGAAAAGGATATCAGACCATTAGGTCCGCCACACACAGACGGAATTGCGGTCCGGAATCCTGATTCAGGATTCAGAGTTGTCAACTATGGTTACAAAAAATACTAGAGTGCTGTTTAAAAAATGCTTTAAATAAGAATGTATGAAACGCGTAAAGAATGACGATTGCATTTTTAAGTATTTATTGAAACGAAACAAACAATTTCTATACATGATAATTTCTATCATGTGATGAGGTCATGACGTTACGATGATGATTTGTAAATTGTATTTCAATATTATTATTATGCAACTATATCAAAAGGCTTTCGATAGTTTTAACATTAGACATAATCTGCATACAAAATGGCATGAACCATCATCACATCACACAAGCGGTTTTTGAGCGTAGGCGATTTCGCAACTATACTGCAACGACGTCATCGCAACTGCACCGTCACGATACGGTATCGTTCCATCAACGCTTACGCTCAAAAATCGCTTTAAATTATGCCACCCAAGATAGCAAAAAATCACTAGATCTAGTGAAAAAGTCTCAGAAAGCGGCAACAATCCATACGGAACTAATTCCGAATCAGGTTTATTCCGGATGTATGTGGTGGGCCTTAAACTGAACAACTTCCACTATATATCCAACATAGAAATCGCGAAAAAAAATCAGGTGTTCCATAGAAAATGTCAATAGAAACTCGGCCAAAATGTATGAAACAGCTGATTTCTTTTTCGCGATTTCAAAGTTGGTCCCATAGCAAAAGTTGTTTAGTTTGATAGTCTGAAGCAACCCATATAATAAGCATTTAAGTATACACCCTGAATATTATACTTACCTACATTTTAAATCGTAAATCACCAAGAAGACCAAGAGATAAGGTCCGCTCCGAAATCTTTTTGAGCTGTTTTTCTTGTAAATTCCCAAGAGTTGTAAACTCTCGAAACTTCAAAACCCCGAGAGCTATTAATACCCATTCTGTTTGACCTCAAAAAAGCTGACGGGCTACCTCAAAAGAGTTAATTAATTAAAGTCGGTTGCAAGGGTAGATCGAGATTAGCCAGCTAGGGTTGGCTAGGTGGTGAGTTAGATTCAGTCGATAGCTGCGTGAGTCAGTTCTATCAGTAATTTGTAGTTTTCTGACAGCTAGTTTTTTAAACGTAGTTCAACATGTCTCGATAGATAGCGTTGACGTGACCTGGGTCCGAATATGGTAAATAAGGCTACAAAAGACAAAATAAATGTACGTCACTGTTTTACTCATTAGTTGCCGGAGTGTCTTTTCATGATTACCTGCTTATTTCACAAAACAATTCATTTACAATTTTATTTGCATATGTAGGTACATGTATTTTATTAATGACATTAATGCACATTCATCTCGCATCAACGCCATCTATCGAGCCATTTGGATCTTTTATTTGAAATGGCTTTCCGAAAATCCCTTATTGCTTGGTTGATTCAGTGAACGAATTGGAAGAGTCAGTCAGTACCAGCGTGAGTCATTTCTTTTAGAAATTGTATTCGTTACCGTCGAACAATAAAATAAAGTTTGCCTGCCTTTGCGGCATTCAATTACACTGGTCAGAATTACTACGTGGAATCATCGATATCTGACTATAAAACTACTTTTTGAAATAGAAAAAAAAAATTATTCGTTTCGCAGAAAACGAAAACTAGATTTTATTTCGCTTCAGGTTGATGGTCTGATGCACCTAATAAACTATGTTATGCATTTACGATTACACCCTGCATCATGCTAGAACTTCACAAATCTTTAACTTTTAACTTCATAACCTACTAAAACGAAACATATGACTCACAGCGAACTGACTCCAAAATGATCAAAGTAAAAACATCTCTCCACCTCTATTGCCAAAGTCCTTCTTTGTCGCGGCTGGCAGGTTTAGAACTCCCTCAGACTAACTACTGAGTTAAGGAGCGGCTTGGGACCGGATCAAGTTGTCAAGTTGCCAGATTATTGAGGTAAGTCTTGAGACAGAGATTAAAGCAAGCAAGAGTTCAATTTCTTCTACGACTTTTACGTCATCGTATCGAATACCATAGATAGTGAAAAAACTAGATACCACAGAAAATTGACTTATTATCATCATCATCAGCCTATTGCTGACGGTTTTTAGGAGGCTGATCAGACCATTAACTGAGCAACTTGCTATACAGGGTGAAATTTATATCATTAGCATCCTTTTTAACTAAGTTGTTGTTTAATCTAGAAATAAACATTTTAACGGGTTCTTACCGCGTTTTGGTATATTTGAGTTCAAAACTGTAAGTTGTTGTTGTTGTTCAGTTTGATGGGAAGACTCTTAAGTCTACCCATCAAACTGAACAACTTTTACTATGGGAGCAAAACGATAAACCATAAAGTATGTAACGCATTTAAATTTACACCGTGTATACATCTCAATAATGCAGGGCACAAGCCTTCAATGTGTATGGGCGTTAGTCCACTACGGGTGCCCAATGCGGATTGGTAGACTTCACAACGCATCAGAATTTTTTTCTTCACCCTGTGCAGGCTTCCTCACGATGTTTTTCTTCACAGTTTAAGAGCAGTCGGTATTACGTACATAAGTTAGAAAAAACTCATTGGTACATGCATGTCGTTCGTGCGAATTCCAACCTGGAACCCCATGATTGCGTGTCCATAGCTATCCACAACACGCCACCGACGATCTAATGACTTATGTTAGTATATTATAATTCCCGGTGTACAGGATGTCCCAAAATTCAACAGGAGATAGCCACTTTACAGTAATAGGCCACTTAACGTTGAGTTTCGGGACATCGGGGTATACTAGAATAAGGTGTTCAATTAAAAACTAAAACTCCTCTACGACAAAAATGTAAACTTCGCATAGCCAGTCTTTAACCTAAATCTAATTTAAAATGACATCTTTTCAATACTTTCTTCAACAACTTTGACCTCCAAAGGTAAATTGACATAATCAAAAGCCCTATCTCAAAGGGTTTCCAAATGTCGTTTCGTGGAAGTTCTTTTATTAAAACGAGGTCAGTTTTGTAGGTCAGATCTGATCGTGGGGGTCTTTGTAAAGCTCTACCTGTCAGAACTGGTGCCGTTTTTAATGAAAATGGCAAAAATGTTCGCTTGCGTGATTTACTAGGTACATATAATGGATAGGACCTTTATTTCTTGAGTCTAGGACTGATTTAGTTTCCACTAAACTAACTAAAAGTCAGTTTTTGTTATCTTTGGTCATCCAAAGGGGATCCCATGAATTCATGGGGACCATAGAGCCGGGGTTGCGTGGGGTTGGACATTTGAGTGGCGTTATAGTGTTTATGTTCTTCTTCTTATAGTATGGCCAACCCTTGGTTTCAGAGTGGTTTTTTATGTAGGTAACGACTTCTCACCGGAGATAGTAGCCGGGACCAACTGCTTAACGTGCCATCCGAAGCACGGAATCATCTTTCTTTTCAGACAACCAGGTCATTCAGCCTGCAATGTCCTAACCAACTGGGGAAAAACGCACAAAGTGACATATCACTAGGTGTCCCTCGTGGGAATCGAACCCACGACCTCCGTGTCGAGAGCCCACAATGCTCTCAGTCTTTATGTTGACGATGCGTGTTGCAGATTTATAGAAAGTATAGGATTCAGATTTTGACGAAGCATGTAGCTGATTGTGAACTTGTTTATGTATTTATTTTTGACGAAGTAGATACGGACATTTTGCCATATTGACGAAGCATGTTGCTGATTGTGATCCTGTTTATGTATTTATATTTGACGAAGTAGATACGGACATTTTGCCATATTGACGAAGCATGTTGCTGATTGTGATCCTGTTTATGTATTTATATTTGACGAAGTAGATACGGACATTTTGCCATATTGACGAAGCATGTTGCTGATTGTTATCCTGTTTATGTATTTATATTTGACGAAGTAGATACGGACATTATGCCATATTGACGAAGCATGCTGCTGATTGTTATCCTGTTTATGTATTTATATTTGACGAAGTAGACACGGACATTATGTCATATTGACGAAGCATGTTCCTGATTGTTATCCTGTTTATGTATTTATATTTGACGAAGTAGATACGGACATTTTGCCATATTGACGAAGCATGTTGCTGATTGTGATCCTGTTTATGTATTTATATTTGACGAAGTAGATACGGACATTTTGCCATATTGACGAAGCATGTTGCTGATTGTGATCCTGTTTATGTATTTATATTTGAAGAAGTAGATACGGACATTTTGCCATATTGACGAAGCATGTTGCTGATTGTTATCCTGTTTATGTATTTATATTTGACGAAGTAGATACGGACATTATGCCATATTGACGAAGCATGCTGCTGATTGTTATCCTGTTTATGTATTTATATTTGACGAAGTAGACACGGACATTATGTCATATTGACGAAGCATGTTCCTGATTGTTATCCTGTTTATGTATTTATATTTGACGAAGTAGATACGGACATTTTGCCATATTGACGAAGCATGTTGCTGATTGTTATCCTGTTTATGTATTTATATTTGACGAAGTAGATACGGACATTATGCCATATTGACGAAGCATGCTGCTGATTGTTATCCTGTTTATGTATTTATATTTGACGAAGTAGACACGGACATTATGTCATATTGACGAAGCATGTTCCTGATTGTTATCCTGTTTATGTATTTATATTTGACGAAGTAGATACGGACATTTTGTCATATTGACGAAGCGTGTTGCAGATTTGAAACTTGTTCTTTCTTTCGGATTTAATACCTATATTTGTACTTAAATCCAAAGTAATATTTTTAAAAGTTCTACTTATATATTATGTAAAAAACATCCTAGTAATACCTAAGGGGTTGCTTAAACCTATCAAACTGAACAATATTGTCACTATGGAGCCAACTTTAAAATTGCGAAAAAAACAGTTGTTCCATTCAAAACTGCAGTACCGACTCGACTACGACTACGACTATTATATGGGACGGCTGATTTTTCAAAGTTGGCTCCGCAGTGAAAGTTGTTCAGTTTGATGGTCTGAAGCACCCCCTTATGGGGCTGACGTAACCTCAGGGTTAAAAGCTCCAAAAAAAAGAAAAGAATTAAAAAAAAAAAAAAAAAAAAAGTATTACTAGGGTGTTTTGTTACAGCCTGTAGATTATCGCCTTTCGACCTGACACAAAAGACGTCTCCACTTACCGACATCAAGAGTAGCGATGGCATCATGGGTGAGCCTGTACGTGTCTCCATTGATACGTAACGCGTCCACGCAGCCGAGCAAACCAACTGACAGGCCGAGCTTGTTCTGGAGACCTGTGGTGTTCCCAGCGCCTCCCACCCAGACAGGCTCGCGGAACGTCATGCGGGAGAATAGACCCTGTTGACAATGGAATAAGGTTAACATCAAGTTATATGTAAAACGACCCAATTCGCAAGTGTCAGATCAAAGGTACCCGAAACCGACGAGTGACTTGAGCTATGAATATGGAAGAGGCAATAGAGATGTGTCAGGATTGTAGCCGATGGTTGTACATACTCTAATACAGGGTGTTACTAAACTAAAAATAAACATTTATAACTTTGTTTAGATCAAACTGAATAACTTTCACTATGGGTCCAACATCGAAATCGCGAAAGAAAAAATCAGTTGTTCCATACATTTAGCGCGTGTAGATTTGTAGTTTAGTATGGAACATAAGTTTTATTTTTCGCGATTTCGATATTGGTCTTATAGTGAAAGTTGTTCACTTTGACGGTCTAAACCACCCCCTTAAATGTTTATTTGTATTTTTAACCGACTTCAAAAAAGGACGAGGTTTCTCAATTCGACCGTATATATATATTTTTTTTATGTGTGCGGATAACTTCGTCGTTTATGAACCGATTTTCATGATTCTTTTTTGTTGAAAAGAAGATATTCCGAGGGTGGTACTATGATAAGGAAACCAGGATCTGATGATGGCATTCCAGAGAAATCGAGGGGAACCTTTGAAAATCGTAGTGCCGGCTAGTGCGTTTGTTAATTTAAAGCACTACTATTAAATTGAACTAATGAATTCACCACTGAAAATTGTAAAATAAACAAAATTTTAACAAAAAATTAAAACCGTCTTAAAAAAAACTAAAAAGTTAAAAAATAATATTGCAGCCGATGACTTGTTCGTTTGCATTATTAGAACATTAATTTGTTTTCGGTGAAGTCGGTGTCAAGCCAAGCCAAAAAAACTAATGCAAGCCCTGTCGCGAATTGTACCGGCTTGACACCGACTTCGATAAAACAAATTAATGTTCTCATGATGCGAACGAAAAAGTCATCGGCTGCAATATTATTTTTTAAGTTTTTAGTTTTTTTTTTTAAGGCGGTTTTCTTTTGTAACACCTTATATACAGGGCGTTACAAAAATACAAATAAACATTTAAGGGGGTGATGAAGACCATCAAACTGAACAACTTTCACTATGGGACCAATTTCGAAATCGCGAAAAAAAAACCGAATGGTCCATCATCATCATATCAGCCGATAGATACAAATACAAATACAAATATTCTTTATTGCACAATTACAGGTATAATAGGTTATACATTACAATAGATCAGTTTCACTGTAACTTGCCAGTGTCAGCATGCAACAATTATTCTCACAGAACATTATAATATTATAGACGTCCACTGCTGGACATAGGCCTCACCCAAAATGAACAGATTTACCATAATCGCCATGATGCGATCCGTTTGCTATGTTCCATACTAAACTCTGTAGTTTAAAACCGTAGACTGTAGACAAACAAATTGAACAACTTTCACCATGAGACCAATATTGAAATAGCGAAAAAAAAATTGTCCCATACATTTAGCTCGAGTAGATCTGTATCTATTGTTTGTAAGTACTAGCAATTGTATGAATTCATGTGATCTGAAATAAATGACTAATAGATAAATAAATAAAAGACAACAGTTTGTAAAATCCATTCATTAGTAAAAGTTAATATTCCTCCGTATTTCATTCGTACCAAATTCATTTAAGGAAGCTTTCCTGAAAAGCGTTTAACAATTCTCGAAAAATTTACAAATGTAATCAACGGAATGGAACGAAGTTAAACAATACGCTGTACGCTGATTGACCAGCCATTACGAGCAGAAAGTTTTAGATTTTGAGATAGAAGGGATTCCGATCTTTCGGTAACGTTAGGCCGCCATAGTGTACGTCATTCCGGTGGGACCATCAGCCAGCTTTGTGACTTACGTGTCATGTAGACCTGTGAAAGAAGTTTGGCAGACGGCCATGTAATTTGAGACCCAGACTTAGAGGTCCCGTATATGAATGAAACTTAGTAATAAGTGTAGAGTGAAACAAAACTAACGAAAAAGTAAATTTATTGTAACCTGTAGAAGTTGGGGGAAAGGTATATTCTCCTTATGATACCTTTTGTAACAAGTGTATAAAACTCATAATCTTTCTTATTAGATAGGTAGTCCACTCAATCTTCTACGGATTCATTGTGTTTTTTTTAATGCAAATTCACGATAATATTGTGATAATGGAAGAAAAAGAAATCACGAACTATCAGTTCAACCAAGCCAAATACATTCCGTAATGACCAAAAATACCTTAGTGATAATACCTATTCGATGAAAATAGATGTCGTGGTTGCGTTTTGCTACTGTTTTTTGGATGATTTGTCTATTTTATTAGTAATTTCTTCTTTTGAATCAGGACTTCTAGATAAAGGGATTTTTTTTTTTAAAATACCTTATTTATTTCTGTTTATAATAATTATGACCGCCATCCTGGAGAGCTTTTAGTTTTCGTAAAAAATGGCTGGGTCCAAATTTGTGAATCTTCTTTATGTACTCGAAAGGAAAAAAAGCGAATTCGGATGTAGAATTGATTTTCACGCAAGGTATTTTATTTATTTTAACACTTTATAGTTAGTTCACTTTGTCTAGTTTCGGTACTTATGAACGAGAAATGGAACGAGAATGAATGAATGAACGAGATGTGGAACGAGAAATGTGGATGATCAGAGTTTTCAGAATATCTGTAACTACCACTCGGAAAATATAGTAGTGACTAGTGAGCATATGCTTAACACTTTATAAAATTTTATTGACATTAACAGAGTAGAAAACTACAAAGAAGGGAACTTACCGGTACGGTAAAATGACAAGCACTTATAGAGTTTGTTTCTTTTCTTTGTGTAACTTTATAAGTATTATTTCCTTGTAAAAACGCAAATGTCAATTATTGAGCAGTCTGTTTATGCTCTATCAGCCTCAGAAAGATAGTGAAAAAGAAGCTTACGAGCTCACTCTGGCGCTTAACAAGTGACAAACATGTTGCAATACGAATCTCTAAGCGCAAACATCGTCACAACATTAAATTCGTCGTTGAAACATCGGCGACCTGTCAATTCGGTATTCACTATAGTTATGTCATGTGTCACACTGATATAAAAACTTCGTAAATTTGAAGGATGTTACATTTGTGAGCTCATATATGTTTTTGACAGCGATGTGAGGCTTAGAGAATTGCACTCCAGATGTGAACCGCTTTTATTTTCTCACAGGCTGTGGTCATTAAAGACAGTATTTACATGTCTTTTCGCCAACCCCGTGTGCGTCACTAAAGCGAGACCACCACCACCACCAGTTACCACCAGTTAGTGTAGACTAACAAGAAAAAATCAAGATGGTCACGCTATGGTAACGGACACGGCGTTTTGCGCAATTATGCAAAAGAGAAATTGGACTTAGGCGCGAGAATTCCGGCAGAGTAGTGAGTGACAAGCGAATTTAAGTCGGTTTCTGTTTCCCTGTTGCCAAGGAAATTAAACAGAATCTGATTATTGGGTTTACGGGGTCTATCCTTTAGGTCTATCCTATGTTATGTGACAAAATTCACATTTTTTAATACCCACTAAATTTTAAGGTTATATTCAGATAATCATCATCATCATCTCAGCCGATGGACGACCACTGTTGGACACTGGCCTACCCCAAGGATCACCACAACAAGCGGTCCTGCGCTGCCCCCATCCAACACGTCCCCGCTGCCTTCACCAGGTCGTCGGTCCATCTTGTGGGGGTAGCCTACCCACGCTGCGCTTTCCAGTACGCGGTCGCCACTCGTGAACTTTTCGGCCCCGGCTATCGGTTCTGCGAGCAATGTGCCCCCGCCCACTGCCACCTTAGTTTAACAATTTTTTGGGCTATGTCAGCTACTCTGGTTCTTCTGCGGATCTCTTTATTTCTGATTCGATCTCGTAGGCACGGAATATATAAGAGTAGGTACAACAGAAGACTCACTATCTAAGAACACTCACTCCAAGCTAAGCCAATGAAACTAAACAACTTTCACTAACTTATAACTTTTTTTTCGTTTTTCGGCCCATGTTCCTTAGAGGAAGTTGTTAAGTTGAATTATCTGAATATTATCCATAACATTTTGTTAGTAACTTGAAATAAAAGGAAGCGTATTATTGCAAGGAATAAAAACGTTTCTGAGAAAAGCAGAGTATGCCAGTTAGTTCTTCTTCCGCCTCCTTAGTTACTTTGGAATTATTATAATAATAGTTATTGTAGGCAAGGTTATGCATTATGTGTTACAAAATTAGGTGAAACTATTTTAAGGGGATGATCAGATCATCAAACTGAACAACTTTCTCTATGGGACCAATATTGAAATCGCGAAAAAAAAATCTGCTCTCATACATTTAGGTCGAGTAGGTTTGTATGGAACAGCTGTTTTTTTTCGCGATTACGATATTGGTCCCATAGAGAAAGTTGTTCAGTTTGATGGTCTGATCATCCCCTTAAAATAGTTTCACCTACTTTTGTTAGACCTTATATACTCAACTTTTTTTTGTTTAACTAACTAAATTGCAGTTGGTGTTTAGTTGAAGTATGAAAAATTTAAAAATATATATTCGTGTTCAGTTTATATCTACGAGTGGTCCAATATCCGACCGTAAAATTATGCACCTTTTTGTTTGGCGAACGAAATCATGCTATGTTATCTTAGTACAAACTAAGTGGAACGCTGATTTTCCATAGACAGCTTCCGCCATCTATCGATTATGTTTCGAAGCACTATGTGTTGAACTAGGGTTCATATCGGAATAAGCGCACTACAACTCTCGCGCTGCGCTGTAGTAGTGAATTTCACCCATATCAATCACTGTCTTGTTGGTCTAGCGGTCTAGACAACCGGCTTACGATCCGGGTAGCTAAGGTTCGATCCTCGTGTCAGCCGATCATCTTTTTCAATTTATGTCATAATGTGGCGCCCCCTAGTGCTAATAAGCGGCAACGCAATTAGGACGTCCTAAAATTCAAGGCGAGTTACCTATCTATATCCAATATACATATGAATCTATGAACAAAAAGTGATTCAAGTGATAATTTATACAGGGGTTAATACAACGCCACCGTGTTGCCTAGCAAAATCGTGGCACCAGTGCCTTTTCCATGATGATTTTTGGTACAATTTTTTCCAATAATTGCACCTACTTATCTGTTTGGGAAGTAAATGAGGTGCACTCGGAAGGAGACCAATCTAAAGAACTGGAAAAATTAGGGTTACCACCTCTCAATCTGACGCAACTATTGGGTTTTAAATGACTTGTTTGAACCTTTCTTAACCCTAGAGTTGCGGCAGACTGAGAGATGTCAACCCTAGTTTTTCCAGTACTTTAGATAGGTCTCGTTCCGAGGGCACCAAATTTACTTCCCAAACAAAGAGGTGGAAAAAATGGTACCGAAAATCATCATGGTAAAGGTACTTGTGGCAAAATTTTGCTAGGCAACCCGGCGGCTTGAACCCCTGTGGAAAGCTTTCACTTGAATCACATTTCGTTATGTAGTCGGGGAAATCTATGGATTTTTGTATGGAGTAGGTTGCATTAATTGCACTTTAGGTGATAGCTGGAAATATTAGTAGATACATACTAGAAAAACATAAATTCTCAATAATCCCCGATTTTTATTGTGTATTATGGAATAATTAAGACATTTACAAAACATTAAATTTAGGTATGAACAAAAAATGGAAAACTGGTGATTTTGTACAGGACGGCTTCGTTCAATACATTTTACTTATAGCAATAATAATCCCCGGTTAATATCGTAAATTTGAGTAGATATTCAATATTTTGTAAGTATTAAAAAATTATAACCTCAAAACTTAATTATTTACTGTTTGTTTGTACACAATAAATTTGCTGTGTGAATTAACTGTCTCTTTTCGCTGGTATGCTGGAAGAAATATCTTTCGAAATAAGCTTGCCCTTTGTACATTTACATCGATTTTAAGGTATTTCTCAGGGTCCTCATCCTATACAACAACCAAATCTCGACAAAAGTGTTGTAAACTAACAGCAAAATTAGTTCAAACACAATTTACTAAAGTGTCTTTAGTGCAATCTCAAACCGTATTTTTCCTAGACTAATGGTCGTATTTATCTCGCGGCCTTGAAAAGTTAGACTAAAGAGACAACCTTGAAAAATAGGGACGATGACAAAAAAAATATTACTTTTTTAAAAACACTGACATCTTAAACACTAAATTGAAATTAATTTTTGAATATCTATAAATATGACTGAAATATAAATGTTGTTGCACCTTTTTTGCATGAAAGAGATAGAAGATGATAAAAATCATTTTTCAATAGCTTATAACATTTTTGTTTTCTATTGAATTGTAATTTCGTTTGTCAACATTTTGCTATTAAATCTAGCCTATTTCTGTAATTCGACACAATATCAGTCATCATACCTATTACAACGAGTGGGTTTACATACCTACCCATGTTTGTAAATAGAGGTAGAGTTCTCACTCGAAATGATTTGCTAATTACTCAAAGTTATTCAGCCTCATTTCGTTCGTTGTTCTATTCGTAAGCCGAAGAGGTTTCTTCTCATTACGAACCCTCGAACAGGCCTTCAACCGTTTAATCCCTCATAAACGTATCCTGCGCTAACCACATGTCGACAGTTGAGTGTTGAGATCCGAGCGACTAGGGTTTTATGCTACATATAAAATTCAAATCCGCATAGGCTTCGTTAAGCATTACATTTTGTATTCGCTCAAGCACTTCTATCCATTCTTTTGTTTTGGGGTGATGAGTTTTTTTTTTAACTTGCATAGGCTCACCACACATTCCCACCGCTGCAACTCCTGTAAGCCAGGATCAACAGCAGCAACCATTCACAACACTAGAAAATGAAGTCCAGCGAGCCCGGGGGATGACTATAATCTGTCTTAGAACCCGCAATGAATTAATCAAAGAAGATAAAAAGGGTGATGAGTTGATGACACATTTTAGGTTCTTAGCAATGTAAAAGAAATAGACTAAGAGATAAGTGTACTTTTTGCAGCCATCAGCTGCAAGGCTGATTCAGTGTTTATAGGGTGTAGAGCATCTCTGTGATGGGGATGGACCAGGTCTGCCTGCATAACTCCAGTCGTTTTAGAAGTTACTGATGTTTAAAGGTCAGTAAAAAATTTACGATCAGCTGCAAGGCTGAACGTATATTATTATTGTAGTATGCACTGTAGCTATGTGAACGGTACAAAAACTGACACGGTTCATCAGTCGGTTTAGGAGTTACAGCCGTAAACCGACTGGCAGTTCATGCCAGTTTTTGTACTGTTCACATAGCTACAGTGCACACTACAATAATATCATACGATCAGCCTTGCAGCTAATCGTTAATTTTTTACTGATCTTTAAACGTCTGTAACTCCTAAACCGACTGAAGTTTTGCAGACAGACCTAGTCCATCCCCATCACAGAGATGCTCTACACCCCATAAACACTGAATCAGCCTTGCTGCTGATGGTTGCAAAAAGTACACTTATCTCTTATAATAAAATTGTTGTTATCACTTTACTATACAATATACATATAGCCTCGTAAGACTGAGCCGTAATTAGGAGGGAGAGAATTAAGAGTTAAGGTACTCTGTAAAGAACCTGTCCTTTTAAAGGGACGAGCGAACTTACGAGGATAAGGTCCTTAATATGGTGACGGTTTTTAAGGGGATGATCAGACTATGAAACTGAAAAAAAAATTCTATGGTACCAACATCGAAAACACGAATTAAAAATCTGCTGTCCTATAGAGTAAGTTTGCAGTTTTGTATGGCTTGTATGTACAGCAGATTATTTTTTTGTCATATCAATGTTGGTCCCATTGAGAAAGTTGTTCAGTTTGATGGTCTGATCATCCCCTTAAAAACTGTCGGCATATTAAGACGTGTATGTTTCACTAAGTGTGACAGGTAGTGAGCCTGTCGCCACATAATATCGATGCTGTAGAAACAGCCTATAAGATGAGTTTTTTGTACTTTATACTACCGTCACCAATTTTGTATGGCAGAAATTAGTTCTCGACCTAACTTCATCGACATTCAATACAAAATTGATGACGTAACTAACAGCAGTAAAGTACAGTGAAAACTCATGGTAGGTCTAATGCTTTTGCGTTCATCTTGTGTCAATATTGCGACCACACTTTTTTGTCAGTCCATCCAATTTCGTTCACCTGGTGGACCATGGGCAGATATTTTTACCTGTGGTCCACCTGATAAATTTAAAATTACATTTTATTAAAATATATTGCCCTTGATTCACCTGGTGGACCATGGGCATACATTTTTACCCGTTGTCCACCTGATAAAAAGAAAAGGAAGTTAATGTAAACTTTTTTGTAAATTTATCGTGTCTTTAACATAAAGATAAAAGGCTAATAAACGTTTAGAATCACTAGGAGAGCAGAATAGTACAAAATTTTGTTACACCAAGTATTGTGCTACCCGCTAGATCTTATGCTTGAGCCACGAGTTCGATGAAGCGCGGGGAGCGTTTGTCGAGCGATTTGCTTCGGGTAAAGATTTGATGGCCAAGCCTAGCGCCTTGAGAGCACGGTCAGATGGGTAACGCATTAAGATATTAGGTAAATGTTACAAAGAAATCTTTTATGTTACACTGTAGTGAGCAATTTAGCGACCATAAAATAAACGGTTGGATTTATTTTTGTTTCATTTTCGTTAAGACTTCTAACTTCTTCCTCTTTGACATTACCCTCCACCTTTTCATGGCTCTTCCAACTTTCTACCTCGCGGATGTAAAATAAATTGTACTTTGGATATTTTGTTTTGTTTAAAAGAATGTTCTATACAACGGAACACTTTCCGATGCGGCGTCAGAGTCAAAAAATTCACAGAATGATTTCGTGCCTCACACGACTATCGAGCACATTGGAAATGAATCTACGGAATTCGAAAAAATATTGTCTAAAAAAGGTTACGCTACAGGGCAAACCCTAAACCCGATCGTCTTTGTTTTAGGCTCAAATTATAGCTGACTAAATTGTCCAGAGGATTTTTACTGAAATTTTTGATATCTTTCCAAAATATCGAGCGCCAAATTAAAAAATTCGGAAAATTTTTTATTTTTTTGTCACCATGTCAGCCATAACTTTTTTCGTTTTTGACTTTCTCGAATAACTGTTTTTGCACCTTACAGCTCTCGTAAATACGCGTCTTTTGAGTTGTTTTTGACTATCATATCTTCACAACTCTCCAAAATATAAGAGGATCGCACTTTTTCGTGAAATCGGAGCCTATACTGGAGCGAACAAAAAGCATAGATAGTACTTACTATCTTTATGACGAAAAGACATTTCCAATGTCAAAATTATGTTTGAACCATAGAGAAATTACGCGCTTCCCTAGGGTTTGAACATTAATATTTAGGAATAAGAGGAAAGATTTTTTTTTTTTGTTTGTATTCAATAGGCTCCGAAACTACTGGACCGATCTGAATAATTCTTTCACCATTAGCATTTCACATTATCCGTGATAAACCTAAGCTATGAAAAAACGGCCAAGTGTGTGTCGGGAAAAAAGGGGCATTGCAACGCATGCCACGCAAACAGCTAGTTTTGAATAAAAATAGTTTGTGTTTTTGAGCAATAATAATTGTTTTTTTCTGTTATAATAGAAATAAGTATTGGATAAAGAATCGTATTTACAAGATCTGATCAGCCATAGAATCGAAAGTTCCTCACAACACACGCAAAAGTTCTCAACAAACCTCGAAGAGCACTCGGTTCCATCAATGTTTTACAAACTTTTAGATGCGGTCGGACCGAATCTCTACAACTAGACTAAGAGATAAGTGTACTTTTTGCAACCATCAGCAGCAAGACTGATTCAGTGTTTATGGGTTGTAGAGCATCTCTGTGATGGGGATGAACCAGGTCTGCCTGGATAACTCCAGTCGGTTTAGGAGTAACTGATGTTCAAAGGTCAGTAAAAAATTAACGATCAGCTGCAAGGCTGATCATATGATATTATTGTAGAATGCACTATAGCCATGTGAACAGTACAAAAACTGACATGAACTGCCAGTCGGTTTAGGAGATACAGCCGTTCAACGGTCGGACCTTTGAACGGCTGTAACTCCTAAACCGACTGATAAACCATGCCAGTTTTTAAACTGTTCACATAGCTACAGTGCATTCTACAATAATATCATATGATCAGCCTTGCAGCTGATCGTTAATTTTTTACTGACCTTTAAACATCAGTAACTCCTAAACCGACTGGAGTTATGCAGGCAGACCTGGTCCATCCCCATCACAGAGATGCTCTACACCCCATAAACACTGAATCAGCCTTGCTGCTGATGGTTGCAAAAAGTACACTTATCTCTTAGTCTAAACTGTTTTATATGGGTTATAGTCACCATCATCACAAGAGTAGTTTAATTTTAGTAGTTACAGACATCTATTGTATAAGTCTATTTTTTTTTCTTTTCTTTCCATTGATTTATAAATTATAAAATACGTATGTGAATCTGTAAAATTACTATGCCCCTAGGCCAAAATTGTAGTGTGTACTCTGTACTTTACATCTGTAACCCATGTACCTTCAATTTAAGGTAAATAAATGAAATTAAATGAAATGATATCATCAATGGTGCGGTTTAATAAGAAAATCCAAAGAATAATGTAAACACAGTTATTTCAATACTTAATCAATTAGATTAATCTGGATTAGATTAAGACCTTTTATAAACCTGTAGTTATGCAATAAATAAAAAAAATAAAAAAATAATAAAAATAGTTTATTTCGCTTTCTTAAAAGTACATAATTTTGTCTTGTGGTTGGAATCTTCTGAAAAAATGTTATAAAAACACCTGTGCCAGAAGGTACCGCTCTTCCCAAGGAATTGTAAACATAGTACTAGTTACATAACTAATTTGTACAAAAATTAAGTTTAAGTAATCCTAATATGTTGATAAAGATACAGCAAGTGCTACAGTTAATTCACAATAATACTATTTAGAAAAACATGCCAAAATTTATGTTTAAGTGCATGGAGGTAAGTATCCCAAGAATATATAAGATAGATTGTGTGTGTGTGTGTGGTGTGTAGGAGTGAGAGTGTGTGTATGGGGTTATATCACATATTATTATATTTTATTCTAAATGTTTCAATAAATCCTCTTAGATTCTTAGATTCTTTATTGTACACAAAAACATAAATATGAAAAAAAAAAAAAAAAAAAAAAAAAAATTACAACAAGTCGTGATGTACAAAGGCGAGCTTAACTCTAAAAGAGTTTTCTTCCAGCAAACCGTTGAGTGAGAGGAAAACTAATATCTTCATAGTTTTGGCTTAATAAATAAATGATCTTTGACTTTGACTTTGAATCTTTAATTTTCCCTTCCCTTTAAGGGTGCATTCAGACAATGAAAACAAACAACTTTCCCTAATAGGGTCGAAAAACGAAAAAAAATTGGACCTCCCATAGAAAATAGATCGGCTGATCCGCACTTTTGTATGGGAGGTCCAACATTGTTTTTTTTCGACCCGTTCCTTAGGGAAAGTTGTTTGGTTTTATTGTCTGAATACACCTTTGAAGGGAGGGTCCCGTTTACGTTTCACCCCGTATAAAACTAAGAATCACTACATAGTATAAAACAAAGTCGCTTCCCGCTGTCTGTCCCTATGTATGCTTAGATCTTTAAAACTACGCAACGAATTTTGATGCGGTTTTTTTTAATAGATAGAGTGTTTCAAGAGGAAGGTTTATACGTATATTCTTCTTCTTATCGTGTGGACAGAGCCCCGGTGTCAAGAGTTTTTTCTGACCGCCTTACGGCCTCTGACGTGGTTTTTATGTAACGACTACTACCACCAGAGATAGTAGCCGGGACCAACGGCTTAACGTGCCATCCGAAGCACGGAATCATTATTATTCTTTTCAGACAATCAGGTGATTCAGCCTGCAATGTTCTAACCAACTGGGGAAAAACGCACAAAGTGAAATTTCACTAGGTGTCCCCCGTGGGACATCGAACCCACGACCTCCGTGTCGAGGGACAATGCTCTTAACCATTAGACTACGGAGGCAGTTGACTATATATGATGATATGTATATAATATATCAGTATTATACCCGTGCGAAGCCGGGGCGGGTCGCTAGTACAGTATACAATACTTCAGAAAACATAAAATGAACTTGAGATCAATTTTCTCTATAGTAGGTACGATATCTCTGACTAGAGTCATCATCATCATCATCATATCACCTATTAAACGTCCACTGCTGGACATAAGCCTCCGCCAAAATGGGGGGATTTGCCATAATCGCCACGCTTGGCAGGCGGGTTGGCGATCGCAGTTGGATCGAATCAATGTGTGTAGTCAGAGGATGCTGCTGCCCATCCTTCACTAGATCCCTTAGTCGCCTTTTACGACACCCACGGGAGGAAATGGGATGGTGCTATTCATAGCCGACACCACACGGAAACTAGAGTAAAAGAAGACTAGAGTAAAAGAAGAATATAGTTGTAAGCACATTTTTTTTCGACAAAAAAGCTTTTACCGACTATCAACCAAAAATAAACATTAAAGAACCGAATATAAGCCATAAGTGAGAGGTTTTTAATAACATCTCATTCTATATTCACAGAGTTGAGAGTGCCCGGATTGCCGGATATAACGTAAACCCGGACGGAACGCATCAAACTTTTCGCTTTTCGCCAGGGAAACAAGTTTTGGCTGATATCCGGTAAATTGTGCTCAAATACTTTTTTAGTGGTTTAGATTTAGTTGTAAAGTTTTCGGGTTAGAAGGTTGGGTTAGAAATCTGGTGTGTACCAGATTTATAACTCTACAGGGTGTACTAAACTTAAATGCGTTAACATAAAATAAATGCAAAATCTGTGATTTGGATTCAGGGACACTTAAAAACACCATATCGTAAACTTTTTTTCTTTAATATGCTGACAGTTTTTTAAAAGGATGATCAGATCAACAATATGAAAAACTTACAAAACAAATCAGCTGTTCCATACATTTTGATCGAGTCGCAATTGACGTTGTCTTAAAAAACAGCAAGCAAAATACATTTGAGAAAAGAGATGGAGGAATCTCGCATCAAGATCCGCGAACCGCGTTGTAAATGTAGAAAGAGGTGGAAAAACATTGCTGTTCCATACGAATCTGCAATCCTACTTGATCTAAATGTATGGGAAAGCAGATTTTTTTTTTGGGATTTCGATATATGTCCCATAGAGAAAGTTGTTCAGTTTGATGGTCTGAAGCACCCCTTTAGGTAAGTGTCTCGTTTAATTTTACATTATCGTTTATCACTATTTCTATTTATCGTTTATCACGAATTTCAAATACAACTGCGAACTTAAGATGGTTTGAGTCCATACACAAGTTCCACAGTGTCCATGCACAACACGCGTAGACGGAATTATTAAAAGCAATATTTTATATATGGAAAAATTGTTCAGAAAATCAAGTTGCCGCGTCACAAATAACATTTGCAATTTATAATATAATTACGAAGATATAGAGCTTTTAAAATTTTGTATGAAAAATTGCAAATTTTTATATCTTCGCAATTGTTTTACAAATTGCAAATGTTATTTCTGACGCGGCATCTCGATTTTCTTAACTATTTTTCCATATATACAAAGTTACTTATATTAATACCGTCTACGCGTATTGTGCATCAAAGATTTGTAAAAAATTAACCCCTCTGCAACCACCTTAAACGAAAAATGGCACCAAGATCACTCGCCCAAGAAATATTTCTTGCTGATATCAGGACAATATGTTGCTAGGGTTTAGGTATATTATACTAACAATACCAATTTACCATAATAAGGCATCTAAAAACATGCAAGATATTTATATTTCGTGTCATTGAATATAATGATGTATAAAATTACGTAAATTTGAACTCGTTTATTATAATAAGGTTTTGAAGGCAGTGGGCTGGGGAAGGGTTAAATTTCAAGGAAAGGATAAATACCTTTTTAGTAAGTCAGCTTTTTGCATATTTTACGCATTGGTTGATTTTTTGCCTTATACCTTTGATTATTTATTATAAGGACCAGCCTTGCGGTCATCATCATCATCATCATATCAGACAGTAGACGTCCACTGCTGGACATAGGCCTCCCCCAAAATGGGGGGATTTGCCATAATCGACACGCTTGGCAGGCGGGTTGGCGATCGCAGTTGGATCAAATGTGTGTACTCAGAGGATGCTGCTGCCCATCCTTCGGTAGATCCCTTAGTCGCCTTTTACGACACCCACGGGAGGAAATGGGATGGTGCTATTCTTAGCCGACACCACACGGACATGCCTTGCGGTATCATGTGCATTTACATTCAATTTTATACCTTATCACTAAACGAGACAGCCTATATAATTGCGAAACAATAACTACGAACTTATGACGTTTGGGGTTCACACGAGACTACTTTTCATGATTTTAACATTCAAAATTAGAATCTAAAGTTATGGAGAATAAAATCCAAAGTTGCAGATTTCATATTACCTCGCCCCCGCAAAAAGTGGTAGAAATGTTTGTTAGTAGAATTACACGCGTAACTAATAATATTCGAAAAAATTGTTTTTAAGGGTTCCGTACCCAATGGTTGAAAAAGGAACCATATTCATAAGCCTACGTTGTACGTCCGTCCGTCTGTCGGTCTGTCTATCTATCCTACCTATTTAGGGCTGTAATTTTTGAACCGTAATAGCTAGACAGTTGAAATATTCACGATTTAAATTCAATGATTGTCTCATAGAGAAAGTTGTTCAGTTTGATGGTATAATTATTCCCTTAAAAAGAATGCATCTAATAACGAAACATCCTATACGTTATACAGGGTGTTAGAAAAATACAAATAAACATTCAAGGGGGTTTATTTTTATTTTAAGACCATCAAACTGAACATCTTTCGCTATGGGACCAATATCGAAATCGCAAAAAAAAAAACTGATGTACCATACTAAACAACAAATCTACTCGAGCTAAATACAGGGTGTAAGTGACAGCCTAGCAAATACTGAAACGGTGAACTCAGACCATCAAACTGAACAACTTTTACAATGGAGCCTACCTCAGAAAACGCGAAAAAAAATCAGCTGTCCCATACATTTTAGTAGAGTAGGTACAGCAGTTTTGTCACAACTTTTGGGACAACTGATATTTTTTCGCGTTTCCTGAGGTAGACTCCATAGTGAAATTTGTTCAGTTTGATGGTCTGACATCACCGTTTCAGTATTTGCTAGGCTGTCATTTACACCTTGTATATATAGGACAGATTTTTTTTTCGCGATTTCGATGATGGTCCTGTAGTGAAAGTTGTTCAGTTTGATGGTCTCAACAACCTCCTTAAAAATTTTAAATATTTGTTTTTTGTTTTGTAACACCCTGTTTATTGTCACTGAAATTATTCAGTCTTATTGAAAGTTTAACCAAAATGTCCCTTTTTCTCTCAATATTTAGGATTTTATGCATTTTTCACTAGATAGAGTAATTATTATTTCCAGGAGCAAATATTACTTAAACAATCTAAAGAAAGAAAGAAAGGAAAATTATACAGGGTTAAATTGATATCATCATCATCATCATCAACTCAGCCGATGGACGTCCACTGCTGGACATAGGCCTCCTGCAAGGATCGCTATAACGACCGCTCCTGCGCTGCCCTCATCCAACGGGTTCCCGCCGCCTTCACAAGGTCGTCGGTCCACCGTGTGCGGGGCCTACTCACGCTGCGCTTTCCGGTACGCGGTCGCCACTCGAGAACTTTTTGGCCCCATCGGCCATCGGTTCTGCGAGCAATATGCCCCGCCCACTGCCACTTCAATTTAGCAACTCTTTGGGCTATGTCAGTTACTCTGGTTCTTCTGCGGATCTCTTCATTTCTGATTCGATCTCGCAGGGAAACTCCGAGCATAGCCCTCTCCATTGCTCTTTGAGTGACTTTCAGCCTCTTTATGAGGCCTTGAGTGAACGACCACGTCTCTGTTTCATATGTCATCACAAAAGTAAATTGATATCATTAGCATCCTTTTAAAATAAGAGTCTACTCATCAAACTGAACAACTTTAACTATGGGAGCAAAAAAAAAGCACCTGTTGCATACATTTGAGTCGAGCAGGCAGCGGCGGTGAGTGCAGTTTAGTATGGAACAGCAATTTTTTTTTGCTTTGATCGATTTGCTCTCATAGTAAAAGTTGTTCAGTTTGATGAGTAGACTCTTAGTTTAAAAGGATTCTAATGATATCAATTTCACCCTGTATATTAACATAAAAACATAAAAACCTTAGAAATATACGAGTAGTATACAGAAAATTAGCAAGCTGAAGTGGCAATGGGCTGGTCATATCTGCCGAAGAACAGACAACCGGTGGGGTGTCAGAGTTCTGGAGTGGAGACCGCGAACTGGTAGACGTAGTGTGGGACGTCCTGTTGCCCGCTGGACAGACGACCTAAAAAAGGTAGCGGGGAGTGACTGGATGAGGAAGGCCGAGGACAGAGTTTTGTGGCGCGCCTTGGGAGAGGCCTATGTTCAGCAGTGGAAGATGATAGGCTGATGATGATGATGATGATACGAGTAGAAAATTTTCCGTAAACTACGCTCGTAGCATTTTGCTACGGCGTAGCACTCACGCTACGAACATAATCCCAGATGAGTTCAAGCAGAAAAAGCATTTTAAAGAATTATTTAGTCTTTTAAAAATAAAATGAACAGTTTCTTATTAAGAGCGAACATTATTATCTTTAATTATAAACATTATCTTTAAGAAAATGTAATCTTAACTATTATAAAACTGTAACAGGAAGTTTGTCTGTACATTGAAGATATTGACAAAAAAAAAAGTTACGATATGGTTTTTAGGTATCCCTGATTCCATATCACCAATTTTTGGATTTTTTTCCGTCTGTTTGTTTTTTTGTTTGTTTGTTTGAACGAGCATGACGTAAAAACTACTGAACCGATTTTGATGAAACTTTTTTGTTTGATAGCTTATGATCTGACTTAAAATCTGGTATGTAATTTGTGCGGACGAAGTCGCGGGTTAACGCTCGTATAATTATGTTTTTAGAGTGAAAATTATTACAGGTACAAGATAAGGCTCATGTCATACAAGGTATTAATAAAATTAAAGACGACATGCCATGTACAGTCAGCAACGAAATACAATTCTATTCCACGTAAAGTGAGAATCATCTCAATCAATCAATCAATACATCTTTTAGAGACTGAGACTCAAACAAAAATTTTCGCTTTAAAGCTTAATATTTCGCTAACGGATCCCTAAATCGAAAAATGGTTTTCCCATACCCACAATATTTTTAAAAGACCTATTTAACAATACCCCACAAACACGGGATAGGCGAGAAAAAAAAATTTCATCCCCACTTCACGTGTAGGGAAGGTACCCTAAAAAAAATATTTTTCAAGATTTTATTTTACGACTTTGTCGGCGCGGTTAATATATATATTCGTGCCAAATAACAGCTTTCTAGTACTAATCGTCTCTGATCTAAGCCGCGGACGGATGGACGGACGGACGGACAGACGGACATGGCGAAACTATAAGGTGTTGACTTCAGAACCCTAAAAATGAGCGTATCTCTAAAAATAGACATTTCGTGAAGTTACGATAATTTCCATTCTTAACTGTATTTTAACGTTTTGTGGCGTGGTCGAAGATGGGCACCACGTGTTGATGGAGTGTGCTCGGAACGATTCTAGAAGATAGATGTGGTATCCTCGTGGATTATTGCACGGATGATGTGAGGAGACGCGGGATGGTAGTTGGTATATAGACCAACTATATAACTATAGAGGTTGGTATAGAACGGGTTGATAGGTAGGTTGTTAGTTTAAGTGTCGTATATTGAATCCAATCGATAATACATAGTTGCACTTATTTATAACTTACGAGCGTTAATCCGCGACTTCGTCCGCACAAATTATATACCAGATTTTAAGTCAGATCATAAGCTATCTAACAAAAAAGTTTCATCAAAATCAGTAGTTTTTGCGTGATGCTCGTTCAAACAAACAAACAAACAAACACACAAACAAACAGACAGACAAAAAATCAAAAAATTGGTGAAATGGAATCAGGGACACCTAAAAACCATATCGTAATTTTTTTTTTGTTAATATCTTCAATGTACAGACAAACTTTCTGCTACAGCTTTATAATAGTATAGATAGACGAACTACTTACGCAACTAAACGTCATTAACGCGAGGCACACTACATTGGCTTAGTTACCATACTACACAGATCCTTAAAAATTTAAGTCAAATAGGTGTATGGACAGTGTTCTGGCTTCTGCCTCCTCGGATACAGCCAGATCACTATATAAAATGTATCAGAGTAGTGTATAACAGTCTGTTGATTAAGGAAATCAAATTGTAGACGTATGGAGCGGCATCTTCTGTAATGAAAAAGCTCCTTAAATAAAGAGATAAAAAAAAAACTGTATTTTAACGTTCATTAAAACAACTGAAAAGCTGCAATCCTCAACGTTACCGTATTTAAAGGAAGTGCGTGCTGAAATATTGTTTCCGGGAGATCGTAATTACAAATTAAAAAAAAAAAAAGTTTTCCAACGAACACGTTTTATTATATTTTCGTAAAAAATAATCGTTTTTCATTTTCGTCTAATTGTCAGTGAGTGACTGTAGCATTTTTTTTTTGTAATTTATTATTTTCTAAAACAGAAGGAAATGATTCAGCATCATTTTTAATCAAACAACATTTTCGAACCAGCTTGTTCAATCCATCGATAACAACTTTTACTATAGGAAAAAACATGAAATTAAAAAAAAAAAGATCTGCTGTTCCATACTAAACTGAAAGCTTACCCGACTCAAATGTACGAAACAGCATTTTTTTGCGATTTGAGTGAAAAAATCAGCTGTTTCAACAATCTGTAGACTCAAACCCAAACGGTAAAGGAAACCTGCATAGGTTTTCGCTGAAGAAGAAATTCGACGACTTTTGACGACCCGGTAGCACAGTCTGTAGTGAACCTGCCTGCTGTGCCGAGAGTCGCGGGTTCGAATCCCGTAAGGGACAAATATTTATATGATGAATATGAATTTTTTGTACCCGAGTCATGGATGTTAGTATCTATATATGTATTCTATATTGCCATAGACGCCTTAGAACACTGTAAGAGACTTAAGTGGAAGTGGGCTGGTCATATAGCACGCATGAGCGAAGACAAATGGACAAGAAAAGTTACTGTATGGGCAGGACTATCCAATAAAAGAAAAAGGGGAAGACCGAAAGAGAGATGGGCAGACGAAGTAAATAAAATAGCTGGGAAGAACTGGTTCTTAAAAGGAAAAGAATGAAACATTTGGAGAAGTATGGAGGAGGCCTTTACTCGATGAGAAGTCCTTTAATAACTAAAATATGTAATGTAACTTAATAACAATTTAATAATTTATCTAAATTCAATTGTTTTGCATGCCTGAAATGAAATGTAATTGTTATTAATTTATTTATAGTATTGTAATTTGTTAAAAAAAAGGAAATAAAAGGCTATAATAATAATATATGTATTCTATATCGTTGTCTTGTCATCATAATACAAGTCCAGGTACTTTAAATGTGACTAGATAATTTGTGTGACAATGTCCAAAAAATTTATTATTTATTATTAAATGTACCAATCCGCATTGGGCACGCGTGGTGGACTAACGCCCGTACACCATCCATGAGAGGTGGGCTTGTGCCCTGCAGTGGGACGTGTACAGTCTGATGATGATGTGTGATGTTTACACAGATAACATTCGGTTATAAAGTTGCCTTTACCTCCACCAATCCCTTTTGGATAAATGGGGGCGTTCATTACCTACAGTGAGGGGAGGCATTGCAGGAGCAATTGAAATACTAAACCAGAGAAGCGTATACATATTTTTAAGGAGATGATCGGACCATTACACTGAACAGCTTTCTCCTTTGGACCAAGGTCGAAATAGCGGAAAAAAATCTGCTGTTCCATACCAAATGTATCGGATAATTTTTTTCGCGATTTTGATGTTGGTTCCATAGAGAAAGTTGTTCAGTTTGATCAACCGTCCGCATATTAAGTTGAACCCTGTAATGCCTGCGATCCTCGGTTTAGCAGGCAAGCTCACTACTAAAGCAGCGGTTACATTACCCTACAAGTAGAGCCGATTTCGGCAAACATTGCTTTCTTTGACTGCTACACTTTAAAATAGAGAGAACAAATCAGGCAATGCATGCTGAAATCGGCCCTGCATGACGTGTCTTCTTCTTCTTTCTCGTGTGAAACTGATCACTTTGTCTCTCCATTACTTGGCAACCTCTATTCCTCGAGGGGAAGCCTCTATTAGGTCCTGGAAGACACCGGTATCAGGCTACACCGCGATAGATGTCGAGTGGTTTGCACCTGACAATGCCCACACTCCACAGACGCATCGGCCGGCAATATGTCCCATCTCCGCAGATTATCCTTGGATCGCCCAACTCCCGTTCGCAATCTGTTGAGTGCCTTTCATGTCGCCCAATCATCACGGCTTCTAGCAGAGATCTTTTCAGACGGTGTAATAAGGGATTCGCTGTCAACGTGCTTCCTGTGGTGTTATGCAGTCCAGAGCCGAATTCGTAATGAAGGGTATATGAAGGGTAATGTCATCGATGCTTGACTGAGGTATCTGGCCTACTTATGTTTTAACAATGACTTCATCATATCAGCCGATAGACGTCCACTGCTGGACATAAGCCTCCCCCAAAATGGGGGGATTTGCCATAATCGCCACGCTTGGCAGGCGGGTTGGCGATCGCAGTTGGATTGAATGTGTGTACTCAGGGGATGCTGCTGCCCATCCACCTGGATCCCTTACTCGCCTTTTACGACACCCACGGGAGGAAATGGGATGGTGCTATTCTTAGCCCAGACAGACAGCACAGACTTCTATCTTCTTAATTATTGCTTTCATGTATTTCTATGCTTGTCTCTGTTACAAAATGATTTCACGACCGCACCGCTTACAAGGTAGAGGAGATATTTGAAATTATTTCTCGCAACTCTCGAGACAGTTATAAACTTTTAATTGTCTCCAAATCACATCGTTTCACAGTCTGCTAGCCCAGTCATTTTACGGAGTTTTGTTAGGAGGGTTGGGAAGTAATTATGAATTGAACTTTTAAACTGTACCCGGCACCATTTAGTGGCAAAAAGATTACATATTTAAAAAAAATTCTACGCTACATAGCAATTAAAATTGTATCTCCCAGAAGGTTTTTAACTAAATAATATGCACTCGTTTTAATTAGATTTAACAATAAAAATTATTTTTGAGCAATAAAATAGGCATTAAAATTTAAAAAATGAGGTATTCCTTAGAAAATACTAATGTATTTTTCAATGCTTTCTAAGTAGAGAAAAACATTTACACCATGTATATATACTCCAAGTATATAATGGTAAAGCCTTAAAAATGTGTGAATAAAAAAACTACCATCAGGTTTTTTAGAACGAGATAAATGCTAAATTTTAAATTTGGAGCTGTTGCTGACGTGATTTTTTTAAATTTTTGGTATATTTCTAAGCTCAAATTGGCTCTTAAATGCAATACCGAAAAAAAAAACAAATAAATAATTAGTCCTGGCTCAAACCGTAAAATGACTGGGCTATGCGGGACGGAAATAAATTAAGACGAGACTTAGACGCCGCCACAGAATTTTTTTTTTACTTTAAAAAGTAATTAAGAAGAAAATCTGTTTTTAGAATTGTTATTTTTTTTTCTTTACGTAGCGTAGGTAGGTACATGTTAGGTACATGGCAGATACGGTTGACGTGTCTGTTTTTATTTTTAGAACATGAATTTTGATATTTCAGGCGTTGTTTTAAAGCTTTGAGAGCTTTGTGTTTGTTCTCGAAACATTGTCAATATGAAAATAGCTTTGAGCTTAAGGCTGTGTATGTGGCGGCTCATGGTGCGGATTAATATAAAACACACTAAACGGGCCTTACGTCAATAATCGTACCGGGCACAATGACATTATACGGGGTGAAATTGATATCATTGGCACTCTTTTAAACTAAGAGCCTACCCATCAAACAGAACAACTTTTACTGTGGGAGCAAACCGATCGGAGCAAAAAATAAATCTGCTGTTCCATACATTTTAGTCGAGTGTTACTGCAGTTTTGCATGCGACGGATGATTTTTTTTTGCTCCCATGCTAAAATTTGTTCAGTTAGGCCGAACTTTGTCATATAGAAGAGTAACTAGGGAGAGTAACTATACAGGGAACAATTTTACTCTTGTTATTTACTCCGAAATAACTTCATTTGTGCTCTACCACACTAAACCCATAATAAAAGAACGAATGTATAATGCACCTAAAGAAAGAGGTCGTTGGATGTGGGGTTATATAGTTTGAATTTGTTAGGTTTCTTTTTAATTAATTTTTTTTAATTATGTGACATTGACGTTTCATTAGTCTCTGTATAAGGATTACACCGTCAAAATTGGACTTGTGAAATTTACTCTCAACTTATTCATAGGTTGGTGAAACGCAAAATCAGTTTATTCTAGAGTAACTGGCGACTTAATCTAAGAATAAAATTTACTCGCGTTTGGTCGAATCGGGCCTTCGAATCTTAGTTTAAAAGGATGCTCATGATATCAATTCCACCCTGTATACAAGGAGGACTTCACATCAGTGCGCTATTAACGGGACCATTATGTTATGCCCAGTTGTTTTACATTACTGCTTTGTAACCGAATACATATGAAAGATTTGAAAGGACTGGAATGTCAGCGGCAATGTATGACAGCTGGGCATAACTGATGCATACAAAGGTGACATTAGAGACATGTGCCATGTTTACGCTTTGTTATTGGATGACATGATGACTCTATGGTTATAAAAACTCATTGACCGGGCACAGAGGATCCCATCACACCAGCTGCGTTCCCGCGTTCAGGATCAGTCATAATCTTTATTCTTAACGAGCGTTAACCCGCGACTTCGTCCGCACAAATTATATACCAGATTTTAAGTCAGATCATAAACTATCAAACAAAAAATAGTTTCATCAAAATCGGTTCAGTAGTTTTTGCGTGATACTCGTTCAAACAAACAAACAAATAAACAAACAAACAGACAGACAAAAAATCAAAAAATTGGTGAAATGGAATCAGGGACATCTAAAAACCATATCGTAACTTTTTTTTTGTTAATATCTTCAATGTACAGACAAACTTCCTGTTACAGTTTTATAATAGTATAGATAATGAAACGTAGCTCACCTTAGACCGGCCCCTGACTCGTTTTCCATTATTCAGCCGCAGCCAGGCGTCCCAGCGGTGCCGGTACACGGATATGGTGTTCCAGTGGCCCAGCCGCACCGGCTCTGGGGACCGCAGGACCCCCGCCCCGCTGCCGCAGTCGAACCTGCCACAAAAACACATTAGAGTTAGAATAAATTACATAGTTTGTCTGTGACCGAGCCTTAACAGAAAGGGGCGGTCGCAGGTCATCAAACGTCACACACGAGAGGTTATTGAAGGTTATGGGGCTTGTTTTTCTCTTTGCAGTTATTCAATTTTATATCATTACGAGCTTTAACCTGCGACTTTGTCCGCACAAATTATATACCTGATTTTAAGTCAGATCATAAGCTATCAAACAAAAAAAAATTCATCAGAATCGGTTCAGTAGTTTTTGCGTGATGCTCGTTCAAACAAACAAACAGACAGACAAAAAATCCAAAAATTGCTGATTTGGAATCAGGGACACCTACAAACTATATAGTATCTTTTTTTTTTGTTAATATCTTCAATGTACAGATAAACTTTCTGCTACAGTTTTATAATAGTTTAGACTAGGGTTAACCCGCGACTTCGTCCGCACAAATTATATACCTGATTTTAAGTCAGATAATGAGCTATCAATCAAAATCGGTTCAGTAGATTTTGCTTGATGCTCGATCAAACAAAGAAACAAACAGACAGACAAAAAATCCAAAAATTGGTGATATGGACACCTAAAAACCACATCGTAACTTTTTTTTTGTTAATATCTTCAATGTACAGATAAACTTTCTGTTACAGTTTTATAATAGTTTTTATGTGGCTTCCGTAAAATCACGTAAACTTACATCACTAATTAGGTAGGACAGATGGACGGACGGACAATGTAGGCTTATGAATAGATCCCGTTTTCACCGTTTGGATACGGAACCGAACCGAAGCCATGATCTGATCATACCCATAAAATAGTTTCAGCTAATTTTGATAGACTTTATATATTTTTGGTGGTATGGAACTCTCGGTGCGCGAGTCCGACTCGCACTTTCATTGAGAATTGGAGGTAGATTATTGGAAAAAAGGAATTTTTAAATCCCCCAAGCTTTGGAGCGCGTCAAGGAACGGATAAGTCGAGATAAGGAATGAAAATAATGTATGAAAATATAAAAATTTATGTTTAAACATTGAAAAGCCCTCGGGGAATAAGGATAAGTTGACAAAAACAAGGGAGATTTTGTGTCACAAAGTGTATTGCGTTCCATTCGATACTTTTGGTGTTCTTACCGCTAGGAAAAGATTCTTTATTATGCTGTATTTATGAGGTATATGTTGTTGAAAAACAATACAAGGTGTTACAAAAATACAAATCAACGCTTAAGGGGGTGGTTAAGACCATTAAACTGAACAACTTTCACTATGGGACCAATATCGAAATCGCGAAAAAAAAATCGGATGTTCCACCATCATCGTCATCATATCACCCGATAGACGTCCACTGCTGGACATAGGCCTCCCCCAAAATGGGGAGATTTGCCATAATCGCCATGATGCGATGCGTTTGCAATATTTCATACTAAACTACAGATTACTCGAGCTAAATGTATGGGACAGAGGATTTTTTTTATTCGCTATTTCAATGTTGGTCCCATAGTCAAAGTTGTTCAGTTTGATGGTCTCAACAACCCCCTTAAAAGTTTTTCTTTTTATCGTTAAAACTGCCAAAAGTGGCCACTTTTTTTAAAATAATAACTTCAAAAATTATGAAAACAAATCCGCAGTGACCCGATAAATTGAAAATCAGCAGTGACATTCGGGAAACTTCGCCATATATTTTCCTCGGCTCTACCACAATGCCTCAAAACGAAGGTGTTCGATCAGTGCGTCCTGCCAGTAATGACCTATGGTGCGGAAACATGGACCCTGACGATAGGACTAGTTCATAAATTCAAGGTCGCGCAGCGAGCTATGGAGAGAGCTATGCTCGGTGTTTCTCTGAGAGATCACATCAGAAATGAAGTGATACGTCAGAGAACGAAAGTGGTTGACATAGCTCAGAAAATTAGCAAGCTGAAGTGGCAATGGGCTGGTCATATCTGCCGAAGAACAGACAACCGGTGGGGTGTCAGGGTTCTGGAGTGGAGACCGCGAACTGGTAGACGTAGTGTGGGACGTCCTGTTGCCCGCTGGACAGACGACCTAAAAAAGGTAGCGGGGAGTGACTGGATGAGGAAGGCCGAGGACAGAGTTTTGTGGCGCGCCTTGGGAGAGGCCTATGTTCAGCAGTGGACGATGATAGGCTGATGATGATGATGATGATAGTGACATTCTTGTTTAATTGTTAAGAAATAAAAAAAAAAAAATTGGGGGAAACACAACAGGCTCGGCGCAGCCTTAAAGAAATAACAATGCTTTCGCCCATTATTCCTAAATTAACATAATATTGTTTGAAAACTCAGTAATTATCATAATAATAAGACAGCTATAAAAGCTGACGCTTTTATTTACATTTGCCTCACCGTGCATCGCAGGAACAAATCCGAGCTTAATTAATTCTCGATGTGATCTGAAATCGATATTCATTCATCTCGGGGCAATGTCCGGGCTTTATAGTCTGTTAATTAGTACTGAGCTAATACCGGACTTAACAGGGGAGTGACATAGGGTTCTGATGAACACAGGCTTAAATTGTTTTATTCTGATTTGCGATATACAGGAAGCTGAAGTCTTTGGCATCGACTAGGCGCATGTCCTGAAACTGAACAACTTTTACCTACTTATCTTTGACTACTTATATAGGAACTAGTTACGCGTGTAATTCTACGAATAAACATTTCTGCCACTTTTTACGGGGGGCGAGGTTACATGAAATCCACAAGTTTGGATTTTATTCCCCATAACTTTAGATTCTAATTTTGAATGTTAAAAGTCATGAAAAGTAGTCTCGTGTGAACCCCAAACGTCATAAGTTCGTAGTTATTGTTTCGCAATTATATAGGCTGTCTCGTTTAGTGATAAAGTAAAAAGTTGAATGTAAATGCACATGATCAATTGTTCTTATACCTTGGCAGAGGGGAAATGCTACCGCAAGGCCAGTCCTTATAATAAATAGTCAAAGCTACTTACCTAAATTACACTTTGCGATTTAACGCTTTCTCATAAGAGCAAAATCAGAAGCCTATTTCATATCAAGGCTGTACATTGAAGATATTAACAAAAAAAATACGATATGGTTTTTAGGTGTCCCAGATTCCATATCACAAATTTTGTCTGTTTGTTTGTTCACGCAAAAACTACTGAACCGATTTTGATGAAATTTTTTTTGTTTGATAGCTAATGATCTGACTTAAAATCAAATATATAATTTGTGCGGACAAAGTCGCGGGTTAACGCTAGTATTATATAAAACTGCAATCCTACTCGACCCAGGTGTAAGTGATAGGTTTTTTTTTTAGATTTCTATGTTGGTCCCATAGAGAAATTCAGTTTCATGGTTTTGTTTGTCGTCCTCTTTCATCCCCTTAAAAGACCGTCAGTAATATTAAGGGCCTCTGTCGAAAAATAATTGAAGCGAAATGGGCGTGTGATAGCTTATATTACTGCCTGATGCGAGAGAAAGAGATGGGGCGGCGCGCGCAAATGAAACGACGCAAACGTAAAACAAACTTTATTTAATTTTGATTGTACTATTTATGTAAGTTCAATTCTGTTCTAATAAAAATTTGTAAAATATCAATATCTTTTTTTTAAATCAGGTCTCGTGTTTCTATTATTCACCGTTTAGAAGTTCCAAGCGTTTATCGATAAAGACGGAGGCTACTTTGGCTTTTTTTTTCTATCGAGAAAATGTGTCGTAATCGTGTTTTGGCTCTAATCAAAACTTCAATTATATGTTTTTTTTTAAAATCTTTTGTTTTTTTTTTGAGCTTTTAACCCTGAGGTTACGTCAGCCCCATCGTGCCTTAACCCTTAAGACTCTACAAAATGAAACAATTTTACAATAAAATAAAAACTTAACACTACCTAACGAATATACAAACACACACACACACACACACACACACACACACACACACACACATATTAAACACTAGTACTATAAATAAAAAGGTACACCATTTTAGCCTCTCCCGACGTAGGGGCGGCTAAAATGGTGACAAAAGAGCCTACATTCACAATATTTAGATTTAAACTATTATACAGTAATAGCCTCTGCGATTGATACCGGACACATTCCGCTAATCATACTCCTACTGTTAGTACTTCATGATATATGACGCTTTGAAGAATCCTATTCTTTTCACATAGTCTTAAGTAGGACCCTGTATATCATTCCTCCCTTTATCAACAGTCGGTAAAAAGCTCCCTGATTAACACATTCACACATAAACCTCTTCATTACATTTTAATTCACCAGAGGTCGCTAGATGTTGTTGTTTATTGTTTTTAATCTTCCATAATAGCCGATTTAGGCGACAGTCGCTTTTAGGGTTACGTGCTCAAAGATTAAAAGCCGTATAAGAGTCACGCGTGTTACAGTTTGTTCATGTTGTGGAAATTTCTTCTTCTGAGTCGTATCCAGGCCAGGAGGGACGTGACCATCATGGGTCGCTTGTGCCACCACAGTTATCCAGGCCGCTCGATCTGGGTGTATGCAGGCCTGTAGTGTTGTCTCGGTAATTTCTTTCACCGCATCGGTCCATCTCGTAGGCATGTGTCCTCTACCTCCCCTTCCCTCCATACGGCCGGTGATCTAGAGTTTTTCCAAACAATCTGATCTCCTGACCGTATGCCCAAAGAATTTAAGGACTCGTTGCATACAGATGGTGGAGAGCCTCGTCTTGATCTTGACTCATCGAGGATGGACTCACGGCGTTCAGCCCAGGATATTCGGAGCAATCGGATTGTGGAAAAGTGTAGTTTTATTTTACTGAATGTAATGTATATTATTTTAAAGGTATTTTCAAACTAACTTTTAACGACACCAAAGATACAGTACCTACCAGCCCCTGTAACATGACAGGGGAAAGAGCGACACAGCAGGTCACTTCTAAACGTCAAATTTAAGTGTGATACCATGGAAATAACCGCCATTTCACTTAAATTTGACGTTAAGAAGTGACCTATGCCGCTCTCACCCCTGTCACGTTACAGGAGCAGGTAAATAATTTCAAAAATGGGCGGGAGTGAGGGTATGCGTATGCGCAGTAGCGCTTTTGCCTACAAATTTTTATCTGCGCAGTCAAGGTTTATCTTAAAACTACGGCAATCTTCTTCTTTTTGTGTTAGCACGAGTTATATCTAATGACGTAATGACGATCGTATTCTTTAAAATAATCTTTTATTTAAGTGTATGAGAATTATTTGTCAATTCGAAAATACTTACAAGATCGCAGTTGATAAATATATACATGGTACGGAACCCGTACGCAAATGGAGTTCGCTCTTAGCCGGTTTCACTTTATTTTATAGCAGTTTTTACGTTTGAATGTAATTGGTATTGTTTTATACAGTGTCCCGAGATACACCGAGCTGAGCTTTATGGACCATTTAGCGAAATAAAGTGTCGTTCAATTTTGTAGGTTCGAAACTTTTTAATGTGAGGACGTTTAGTGACCACACAGAGAGAAATATCCAGTAGCTTTTAGTAGAATTTTGTAATATTATGTGACAATATTTACAGCCTCCCTGAAGCCTGAAGCCAGCCTGAAGGAAGGCTTAGGAGGTACCCTAAGATGATTTGATAGTGATAATATAGACCTACGTTTTAGTTGGTTTTAGTAAGAGAGCAAATTTGAGAAGGTGCAAAATAAATTTTTAAAAAATATAGCGTACCCATAAAGATCTAGAGATGCCAACCAACGCGCCGAGTACGAAACCTAGTGTCGCATCATCACCAGTACCACGCGATAGAAAGTATTTTGTTAGCTTGAATGCTCATTATCCATTGCGGTATCAGAACTCAACGCTCGAATAATCGTTAGTACTTCGCAAGCATTGTAAACTATTTACACATAATATCTCGACTGGTTTTCAGCCTCATAATATATTGAATCCTTACTGTCGCGAGCAATGTGTTCCGTTTTTGCGCATATTGCTGCGACACTGGCCCCGCCCCCTTTTCCCATCTCCCTTTAGTTTTTGTGATCTATGAGCGTACCGTACTGGCAACGGTTTCACTGATTACACAACCATCGCTAAAATGTTTAAAGTTTCTTCCTTGCAGAGTGGAAGGTCTTACATTGAAGATCTTTGTCTTTACAAAATCGTTAACAATACTGACACTCCTCGACTCTGTTAGAGAAAGTGGATTTCAGAGTCCCACCTCGACACTCCTTGCGATCAAAAACTTCTTTCTTTAGTAAACTGTGTCACACAAACTATACTAAAAATATCTTCTGTCGGCGTTCTTTGGACAACTACAATCGACATTTTACTAGTGTTGATCTGTTTACATTCTCTTAAACAAATTAAAAAAAAAGTGCGTCTTTGGCGCGTTTCGGAGAGGTTTGGGCACTCAATCATGAGAGTTCGGGTTCAAATCTGCACGGACGACATGGCTTATACCAATGAGTTTTTCTAACCTATGTTCGTAATACCAAATACTCTTAAAGGGTGAAGGAAAACATGGTGAGGAAATCTGCATCATACGATATAGAAGAAATTGTGCGTTTTCTTTTTCAGTCTGCGCATTGGGCACGCGTTGTGGACTAACGCTATTCCCTATGGGTAGGTCTGTGCCCTGCAGTGAGACGGAACAGGGTGAAATTGATATCATTAGCATCCTTTTAAACGTCAAAAGTCTACCCATCAAACTGAACAACTTTTACTATGGGGGCAAACCGAACGGAGCAACAAAAAAATCAGCTGTTCCATACTAAACTGCAATGCCTACGTGACACAAATGTAAAAGATGTTCAGTTTGATGGGCAGACTCTTAGTTTAAAAGGATGCTAATGATATCAATTTCACCCTCATAGGCTGATCATGATGATGATGACATTTATGTTTAAGAATTCCTTGATAGAAAATGTCTGAGTTTTCATAGCATAGCATATGCTCACGACTATATTCCCTGAGGGGGTAGTCAGAGATATTCTGAAACTTCAGAACATCCACGTTTCACTATAAGTACCGAAATTCTGTCCAGTGTGACGGGGAGTGAGCCCGTCGCCACTTGTAATGGACAGTAGGTACAATACATGCCTCGAAATTGAAGCTTGCAGGTTTCCTTACGATGTTTTCCTTCACCGAAAAGCCAGTGGTGTTACAAATCGTACATAAATTCCGAAAAACTCATTGGTACGAATCGGCCTGGACGGGGATCGAACCATCGCCTCCTGCACGGCAGGCAAGGTTACTCGCCACTGGACCACCACGGCTGTGTTTGAGTTTTCAAAGGATTTTATTCGTTTTTTCTAACGAATGAACGATACAAAACGTCATCTATAAATTCGATGTCGATATAATGATGACCACACAGTGTGCCAACCACAAGGGAGCGATATACGTGTAATGGGTTTAGTAAATAACACACGAGTGTATACGAACACTGAGCCTTTGAGCCAAGTGCGCTGGATTCGGTTGTTATAGTCGCTAAACTATAGTTTTGTTGATTTATGACTGTTTTGTTTACTGATATTGGATCCCATACATTTAGGTCGAGTAGGTTTGTAGGGAACAGCAGATTATTTTCGCGATTTCGATATTGCTCCCATAGAGAAAGTTGTTCAGTTTGATGGTCTGATCATCCCCTTAAAATAGTTTCAGCTAATTTTTTAGACCCTATACAAGGTGAAATTGATATCATTAGCATCCTTTTAAACTAAGAGTCTACCCATCAAACAGAAGACCTTTCACTATGGGAGCAAACAGATCGGAGCAAAAAAATAATCAACTGTTGCATACATTTGAGTCCAGTAGGCATTGCAGTTTAATATGGAACAGCTAAATATTTTTTCGCTCCGATCGGTTTGCTCCCATAGTGAACGTTGTTCAGTTTGATGGGTAGACTCTTAGTTTAAAAGGATGCTAATGATATCAATTTCACCCTGTATAAGTGGCAAGGCCAGCTTATCTTGGTTTTATGTAACTTGATGTGTCGCCGTGTGTACTCTGAATTGTCATTGTCAATTGTCACGTTTATTAAATAGGGACCTGGTGTCCGAATTTTTCAAACCGCCTTACGGCCTCTGACGTGATTTTTATGTAACGACTACTACCACCAAGAGATAGTAGCCGGGACCAACGGCTTAACGAGCCATCCGAAGCACGGAATCATCTTTCTTTTTAGACAATCAGGTGATTCAGTCTGCAATGTCCTAACCTACTGGGGAAAAACGCACAAAGTAACTCCGTGGGAATCGAACCCACAACCTCCGCTCCGTGTCAGGAGCCGAGCCCAATGCTCTTAACCATTAGATCACAAAGGCAGTTATGTCTAAATAATAGAACAACACTCACCTAAGTTCCACATGGCCATTCCTCAGCAGCAAGGCAAGGTAGTCACCAGACAGATCGTCGTGTTCCCCAGTCAGCAGCAGTACGCCGCGCGTACGTTCGGGACGTACGCGAATACGCAGCCGAACACGTTTGTACGCGCCGCGTAGTGCGTGCAGGGCTAGCCATGACGAGCCGGAGAATCGAGGCGTCGAGATCTTCGAGTCTGTTGGCAAAAAAACTGTTGTTAAAACTTGAAAGTCTTCAACTTTCACTAATTTTTTCAAAGACAAGAGCGTCGGTGGCGCGTTGCAGAGAGCTATGCAAACTCAATCTTGAGGTCAGGTTCGAATCCGCACGGACGACATGCCATGTACCAATGAGTTTTTCTGACTTATCTACGGAATACCGACAGATCTCAAACGTTGAAGGAAAAGATCGTGAGGATACCTGCATACGCTGAAGAAGAAATGCCAATGCGTATGTGAAGTCTACCAATCTGCATTGGGCACTTCGTGGTTGCTGTACACCCTCCCTCAGGGTAGCCCTTTATCATGCATTGGGACGTCTAGGACGTGATGATGATGATGATTTCTAAGAACAAGAGGTAGCTACACTGAGGTAGTGGTGTGGGTGGAATCACATCTGTGATACCTGGGTTGGTTCTAATTACACATATTCTGTAAAACTTATTACTGGCTACCTTACCTATTACGGTTTGAAAGATAAACGCTCAGTTGCAGAAACGCTCATTAAAGTTAATCTTTCATTAAATTTCTCGCTGTCAATTTTTATCTTGTTGACGTTGTTAAAGTAAACAAGAGATTTAATGGAGGATTAACTCTAATGAGCATTTCTGTAACTGAGTGACAGCCTCTTTAAAGTTAGGAACATGCGGACTGGAGGTTTAGAGATAGGGCCTTTCGGTATAGAATCCAAAAAGCAAAATACAGGACAGCGATCGCGCTAAATAAATCTTCACTAAAACGTGTTTGGACCGCGTGCGAATCACATAGTAAATAAGTTTAGTGCGATACGGAATTCGGTAGAATAGGAACTGGATTGTAACGTGATTACAACTGATATTGAATAAAAATTGAACCTCGATGTTTTAAATTAGCTCGTGGCCCTGTGATGTGTTAACAAACTAAAAGGGTTATGTTAAGAATTTGAAATAAAACAATTCTTGTATCAAATATGAGACAAAGAAGCCTTTCAAACAGAAGCTAAGAAAATAAGATTCGAAATACCTTTCTCAAGAATTGGTTTTTGTTTAAATTAGAACCAGCGTCATTGACTTGAAAGTACACTGAAGCGAGTTCTGCATAAACGCTACAAGTCATATGAAGAAGGTTCCTATCAAAACGCTTATGCAGATGTCATAAGCAATAAACTGGCTTGGTTCTGGGACCTAAATGTGCGGAGTATGCGAGTCTTCAAGAGTTTGCAAGCGGAAGATTTGTTTGATTTACATAAACATTTGTGAGACGTCCCATTTTCTGGATTAAAACGTATTTGATATGGATTGTGTCTTTAATTTGTTTAAGGTTCTTCTAAAGTTTGTTCGTCGGTTGTCTGGGTTGCATTTGAAGTAATATAATACGTTCAACAGTCGAAATAATCATGTGAAAAGTATGAAAACTTGTGTTTTACATTCGTGAAAACCGCTTCGGCCGCCATAAACACATGTTTTTATGGATATGGTTTTATGCTTTGCTCTGCATTATCCCAAAAGTGATAATGAGCGTGTACATATAATTTTTGTAAATAATACGTGTGGAGTCTTGTAATTGCAACTATCTAGTAATTGCAACTATGGAGCAATTGCACTTATAAAAATCACGATTCAGTTTTTCTCTCAATAGACTTATGTCTAGTCATCTAAAAGGCAGGTGTTGGTATAAAGAGAAGGATTGAATTGTGATTCTTATAAGTGCAATTGCTCTATAGTTGCAATTACCAGATAGTTGCAATTACAAGACTTCAATATAAAATTGTATACTTGGCGTTTAACAAAAAAAAAACGGGGTGATAGAGAATAAGTTAGCAGAACAATGATATTATACCAAAAAGAAGGAAATATATACCTATACCTACAGTTAATCAGCGCGCGCAAAGTTTGAATGTATGAACACCTATGATGGAAAAATTGCAGAGTAATAGATTATCGTGGTATGGGAATGTGATGCGGAGAGACCAGTGTCATGTTACAGACGAGTGTTAAGTATGAGTGTGTATGGCGTAGGAGAGGAAGACCGAAGTAAAAATGGATGGAATGTGTGAAGGATGATATGTCTAAGAAAGGAGTGAGTGCTGAAACGACGGCTAAGAGAGATGAATGGAAAAGGATGACATATTGCGCCGAACACAAATAATGGGACGTGGGAAATAAGGGAAAAGAGAATGATGATGATTAGCGCGTGCCATAAAGAAACACTCACACACACACTCTTACCCCGAGAGGAGTGGCCTTACGCATAACTTCCCATACTTTCCCCTCTGTGAAATTCTCACCCAGCCTCGCCAAATGGGTCACGAATAAATAACGCTCACAGACAGCACATTGTGATACAGTTTTTGAGAGTTACGCGTTTATTATTTAATCTACAAGAAACCATTAAAAATGTTTAATTCTAGATTATACTCATTATAATGATCCCAATATAAGCTACTGGGCTTTTTATTATAGAAACCGTTCAACAACGGCACAAACATGTAACATCCATGCCAGAACATGGATTTGAACCCAGGTCTGGTTCGGCAAATTGGCGTAGTATAGCCATTACACCAACCCTATTTATGTTGTTATTCCTGCTCCTATTCTGTTTTCCGAAAAAGACAAGTGCGTATCGATGGAAGTGCATGAAAAGATGTATGAATGTGAATGAAGCTAAAGAGGTGTGTCAGAGTCGTAGCGTGTGGCGGTCCGTGGTTTCTGCCTACCCCCATGGGACAATGGCTTGAGCTTATTCCTGCTCCACTGTAATTCTTCCTATCGTGTGGGCAGAACCCTGGTGTCAGAGTTTTTTCAGACCGCCTTATGGCCTCTGACGTGGTTTTTATGTAATTGAAGGGCTTAATCCTAGTATTAAATTGAGAAAACGGTGTCAACATTCATTTTGTGTGGAAAATTGAGTAATCCCAGAGACTCTCAAGATAAAACCACTTAATTATGACTAAGACACGCCACTTTAACTGCGAAAATACTTGATGGAACACTCGGTCCTCTGAGAGCTTAGAATAATTAAATTTTAAATGTCTTTGCGTAGAGAAATGCAGTTAGAATGCCATCAATCTAAAAATAGCAGACAAAATTGAATTTTAATATTTTGTAAATATTATTATAAGAAACGTAGAGGTGGTAGAATTATGCTTTAAATAAATAAGTATTTCTCTAAAACCCCACAAAAAAGGCGCAAAAAAACACGAAACGATTATTATAAAGTAACAAATGGGATGTAAGGTATACAGAGCAAAATTGATATCATTAGCATCCTTTTAAACCCATCGAACTGAACAACTTTTATTATGCGAGCAAACCGATCGGAGCAAAAAAAAATCTGCTGTTGCTTACATTTGAGTCGCGAAACTCGCGTACTCGCGAGTCGAGATTGCAGTTTAGTATGGAACAGCAGATTTTTTATTTACTCCGATCGGTTTGCTCCCATAGTAAAAGTTGTTCAGTTTGATGGGTAGACTCTTAGTTTAAAAGGATGTTAATGATATCAATTTCACCCTGTATAATAAAATTATTCAGTGTGATTCTGGATAATATGAAAAAATCAAACGATTTTATCCTAGCGACAGAAAAAAAAAATTATTGTAAAATATATTTAGGTAGGTTTTTGTCACATTTTTCTTTAAATTTGTGTGTGTAAATTCACCGTTTTAGTTCATCATCATCATATCAGCCATTAAACGTCCACTGCTGGACATAAGCCTCCCCCAAAATGGGGCGGATTTGCCATAATCGCCACGCTTGGCAGGCGGGTTGGCGATCGCAGTTGGATCGCCGTTTTAGTTTTAAACTAATATTATAAAATGGTAGGTAATTGTTTTGCATGTAGGGGATTTTAATCTCTGGAACTGCAGAACCGAGTCTAAAAATTCTTTCACGAATTAAAAATTCCGCTATCTCTGAGTAATACCTACTTATCTAAAGATAGACTACCTATATGAATCATATGCCTACGCCGACGAAGATGCGGGCGTCAGATAACTGTTCAAGCTGACACATTTTCATTTTTGTATTTTATAATTGTAAATGTTGGACATTGTGTTTGAATGCATTTTTTTCCTTCTTAAATATATTTGATTATTTCTTATTTTACTAATTATTAACATTGTTTGTTGAATCATTAAATGGCCCTTATTTCACCGCAATTAGGCACATAATGACACCTATAATCAAACTGTGACTTTTTCATTACTATTATTCACAAGGGAGTTATAGGTTTTTTATAGTAGGTTTCTAAACTTCTTGGTTGAGTTCTTGAAAAAGTTTCGATACAAAAAAGATCATATTCAATAGTACAAATAAATTATAACAATAAACAATATAAAAAATAAATAAAATGATTTTTTTATTATTATTTTCTTCACAAGTGTGTTGAAAAATGTCGTATGATACACGTGTGTATTGATGATTACCGTCCTCGGCTCTCTTAAGACCGAGAATGGCGCCTCAGCGGTAATCACCAACATTACACACTTGTACCATAATGTACTATTATCTTTATCTTAACGGAACTTACAAACATTTTGTTGACAGCTAATAGCAACTTCAAAAAAGTTTCTTCTATCAAAACCTGAAGGCTTGAAATGCAATGGACAGTAGCAGAGAATGAACAGTAGCTGTACACGTAAGTATGATGTGCATTGTGCAAAACCTCAAGGAGAAACAATTTCCTACAAACTTACAGAATGAATAAAAAAGTGCGTGGCCACTACAGTAGCTATCTGTGTATAAAACAAACCTATAACTACATTACAAAGGTGTCAGCAGAAGCCTCCCCTACAATCGATGCTCTTAATGGGATCAAGCACGTCGCCCTCCTTTTATCTTGCATCTTCTATAAAGAGTAGGTTTTTGAAGTGTTTGTAAACCTAGCGATGGCTATTTTAAATGTTGATAATTTGGAGTGTCTTCTTTTACGACCGTTATTTAACCATAGTGGTAGATATTTTTGTAACGATTCCGTATCTCACGTTTTTGGTGTAGACGTAGGGCGTCACGTGACTCCTGTCACGGACGTTGACACGAGTTACGCCTACCTCTATGGGTGTATCAGGTCACTTCTAAACGTATAATTTAAGCGAGATGGCGGTTATCTCCATAGTATCTCACTTGCCTGTCTCTTTCGGCTCGCTTTACCGTAAAAAGTAAAACATACATTTGCTTAGGTATACTTATCAAAAATAATAGGTGATCGAATTATTTTTTACTTTTTAAATGTTGGTTTTTGGCGTTGGGGGGGTTTTTTAAATTTATAATTTAATTTTATTTCGTAATTTTTAAAGTTACTTGAAAACTACTGAACCAATTTTCATGAAACAAAGCAAAGAAAACTTCCGCAAAAATTAGCTTTCTATTAAAAAAAAACGCATTGAAATCGGTCCACCCGTTTGGGAGCTGCGATGCCACATGTACAGACAAACAGACTGACAGACAAGTAGACAGACAGACAGACCGACATAGACATAACTTATAACACCCCTCTTTTTGCGTCTGGGGTTAAAAAAGATTCCACGATTGTTCTTCTACCATCGTTTGCCGTGTTTGTATTTGTACCAGGCTAACATAAAAGCATTGTTTTTCAAACGAAACTCCAAATAGGTGGTTCGAAAAGGATATCGTATTCCCCTACCAATTTCACACGCAGCATAGTTTCATTATGTTTTCACACTTTTCGTTTCATCCAGGATGTCATTTAGGGTACGGACTCGATCTGACAAAATAATTGGATGCTAAATACAGAGAAAAGAAATAAGGCTTTGCTCTTAAAAAAACCGGCCAAGTGTGAGTCAGCACGCGCTCTTAGGGTTCCGTGCAAACTTAACTTTGCAGAGGCCGCGGTTCGATTCCTGGCCGGTACCACTAAGTTCTTCGGAATTAATGTACTGTTGTATTTATCATTTACTAGCTCGGCGTTGAAAGAAAACATCGTGAGGAAACCTGCATTCCTGCGGATGAAAAGAAAATACCATAAGTTCGGAGGTATGCGTAAAATACGGGTGAGCTTGGGGCGAACACAAAGGACCAGCGCTGGTCTCAGTGTTACAACGACCCTTGCTTGCAATAGCCCAACCACAAATAATCAATATATGTATCGGAGGATGATACACACATGCCGAGCGATAGGTCAATGAAAAGCAAGAATCTGATTATTTATTACTCTTTTATTTCCTTCATGATCATTCTCTTTTATTATTTTCACTGACTCGATATTTAACACTACTTCACAATAAAAACCATGGAGAATAAACAGCAAGAAACGACATAGCAACGCCCAGCATAATATAAAGATGCCTAGGGCTTGGTTACGCGGTATGTGCACTCGGCGACGTTGTCTTGTAGACTGCCTAGTGCCTCGCTCGACTCTGTTATTTATAGTGCACGATCGATGGTGGGGGCAACGTAAACACGCTCGGCAACTTCAGTGCACCTGCGCGTACTGCGCGCGTCGTTAGACCGTCCGTACTCATGACTATCCCCGACATATGTTATCAAGAGCATCTATGAAATTGATTTCTAATACAAAACCTGATGCGTAATCCACCCCTGTAGATTGTAATACAAAAACACCTGAAAAGCGAGCCGTAGATCAAGACCTGACACCCTGCATTCTTCGCTCCTCGATTAAGGGTGCGCAAAAACCACCCCTTTCGAGTAATCGAAAACTCCCTTTGACGGTGATGCAAGTTTTGTATACCTATGTTGTAGCTATAATTTGGAATCGGAAAGGTGCTTTTGTGACACGTACCCTTCCTCCTTGAGAACAACATTTTTCTTAAAACAGGGTGTGTCATCTATATCGTATGAATTCAAGTTGTAATGCTGGACTTGCGGGTTGGTTAGTTTGTAATAACTACCAGTAGATGGCGCTCACGTCTCCTTAAGACGCAACAAATTGAAAATTTCGTTCTCTGGGTAGTGGGCTCGGTGGCGAAATTGGATTTAACGCAGTTCCCCGGTTTGGAAGAGTGCGGGTTCAAGTCCCGCCCGAGACAAATTTTTCAATCTTTAATTTGATTCGAAATAGCACAACATGGCTGTAACATGTTTAAAAATCAATAATATTTGAATTTTTCTTAAAATGAGTTTTATTCAAACTGCTCTTTTTTAGAACTTAAAATACAGAGTTCTTATCATACTGGCTGTTTTTTTAAGGGGATGATCAGACTAACAAACTAAACAACATTATCCAAGGGATCAAACCTGCATGCTTCAATTTCGAGGCATATATTGTACCCGGCCGTGTGGTGTCGGCTATGAATAGCACCATCCCATTTCCTCCCGTGGGTGTCGTAAAAGGCGACTAAGGGATCTACTGAAGGATGGGCAGCAGCATCCTCTGAGTACACACATTGATTCGATCCAACTGCGATCGCCAACCCGCCTGCCAAGCGTGGCGATTATGGCAAATCCCCCCCCCCCATTTTGGGGGAGGCTTATGTCCAGCAGTGGACTTTTAATGGCTGATATGATGATGATGCTGATATTGTACCCACTGTCCATTACAAGTGGCGACGAGCACACTCCCCGTCACAGTGGACAGAGTTTCAGTAGGTACTACTAGTGAAACGTGGAGGTTTTGAGGTTTCAGAATATGTCTGACTACTCCCTCGGGGAATATAGTCGTGAGCATATGCTATGCTACTAACATCAAAATAGCAGAATCAAAATCTGCTGTCCAATACATTTGGGTTTGCAGTTTTGTATGGAATCGATTTTTTAAGGCTTCCATAGTCAAACAAGGAACCCTTATACTTTCGTCCATTCTGTCTGTCTGTATGTATACCTGCAATTTGGCATGAAGACAGATAATTAGTAACCTGGTCTGATCATAATTAAGAAGGAGAAGAACTCTGGTATACTTCGTACATACAATGCCTATATGTCTATTTCCAATTTGAAATAAACAATTTATTTTTTATTTTTAACCGACTTCAAAAAAGAAGGAGGTTTCTCAATTCGACCGTATATTTTTTTTTTGATACAAACGAAGTCTGGTTATATTTTCTATACTAATCAATAAATTAAAGTCAATGAAAATTTTTATCTTTGCTTTTCATTTGTCAGATTTCCGTTAAAATATAAGGTCTAACCAAATTAGGTGAAACTATTTTAAGGGGATGATCAGACCTTCAAACTGAACAACTTTCTCTATGGGACCAATATCGAAATCGCGAAAAAAAAACAGCTGTCCCATACATTTAGGTCAAGTAGGTTTGTATGGAACAGAAGATTTTTTTTTCGCGATTTCGATATTGGTTCCATGGAGAAAGTTGTTCAGTTTGAAGGTCTGATCATCCCCTTAAAATAGTTTCACCTAATTTTGTTAGACCTTATATAATAGTTTTAAAGTTATCGTGACTCAAAGTAAATTAATTCTAGCATGTAAACTATAATATTATAATTGTGTAACGTAAAGAACAGATATTGGTTTCTAGATCTTGTCTAAAAAAATTCTTTTGACTTTAATTGGTGAGTATTGAAAATATAACCAGACGTCATTTTGTATGGAACGCGCAGCAAAAAGTTTCCTCTTAAGAGAAAGTCCATTTTGCAAGACCAAAATTGAGCAATTTAAGCATCAGCTACCTCAGGTCTTCCAAATCACCTGGCAAGCAATTTGTGGAGCACGGACCCTTCGATAGCACCTAATATAATTCAAGCACCCCCCGCATTCTTGACTCTTCGATTAAGGGTTCGCAAAAAACGACCCCTAGCCAGCTATAGTTTCGCATAGCCTGTACAAGCAGTAGCGACGGTGAAAGTTAAAAGTAAATAATTGCCAATAATTATTGGTTATAATTTATTACTTTTTGGGTCTTAAAAGAAGTGAGTAGAAATTTTAAAACTACAGCAAGATGTAAATAAGAGGGAAAGGACTCAAATTTAGTCCATACGACATGATTTCGAGCTATTCTAACGTAGAAAATGTCATATACACTTTAACAGATTACATAATAATCATATCAATATTGTAGCTATATCGACATATAGGGTCCTTCTTAATATGCTGACGGTTTTTATGGTGATCAGACCATCAAACCGGACAACTTTGACCCTGTATATACAAATATAAACTCACGAACATAATCGAGTTCAGGTTGATCAGGAACAAAAGTTCAAGAATTAACCAGAATTTTCTCTATTTTCTTTGTAAAATTTTTCTTGCATATACACGGTTTTCGCGAATGCTTGTAAATCACACATCACAAAAACTAAAGGGAGATGTGAAAAGGGGGCGAGGCCAGTGTCGCAGCAATATGCGCAAAAACGGAACACATTGCTCGCGACAAAAAGGATTCAATATATTATGAGGCTGAAAGCCAGTCGAGATATTATGTGTAAATAGTTTACAATGCTTGCGTAGTACTAAAGATTATTCGAACGTTGAGTTCTGATACCGCAATGGATAATGAGCACATTGAAGCTAACGAAATACTTTCTATCGCGTGGTACTGGTGGTAATGCGACACTAGGTTTCGTACTCAGCGCGTTGGTTGGCATCTCTCTAGATCTCTTTGTTGTAAATAGAAATATGAATCATTTATTGCATGGATTACAGGTACAGTATTGTTACGCGCTATTGCGCCAACCCCCGACGTTATGAAAATAAATATAGGGTTAATGATCAGACCGTCAAACTGAACAAATTTGCTCTTCCATACAAAATTGCAAACCTTCTCAAGCCAAATGTATGCAGTTTTACGATCTGGTGAAGACGGCTGGAACCCTTTGGATGAGGGCAGCGCAGGACCGGTCGTTATGGCGATCCTTGGAGGAGGCCTATGTCCAGCAGTGGACGTCCATCGGCTGAGATGATGATGATATTAAGAAGGACCCTGTAGGTATAATACGATTGTTATATGAGTATGGGCTCAGGGTTAATCCGGACAAAACCCAAGTCATAATAGTTGGTAGCCGGTGGTTTATCTCCAGGATTGACTGGCAGTCGCTGCCCCAAATTCTATTTGATGGGATCCATATCCCCTTCAGCACTACAGTAAAAAATCTGGGAATCCAAACTGATCCATGTCTGTCCTGGGTTTCTCAACTTGAGATGGTAAATAGGAAAATGTTTGCTTCGGGAGGAGCACTGAGAAGACTCCGTAATTTTCTGCCGACTGCCACCAAAACTGCGCTTGCCCAAACTCTATTACTACCGGTCCTTGACTACGCCGATGTTGCTTACCTCGATCTCAATGAGGAGCAACTAAACAAACTTGAGCGGCTCCAGAACTTCTGTATTAGGTTCATATTTGGTCTTCGCAAGTATGACCACGTCTCTGAATTTCGTTCCAAGCTCAAGTGGCTTCCGATTCGTCTTCGTCGTAATCTCCATATTCTTTCCCTCTTGTACTCTGTCCTATTCCTCCCCTTAACCCCATCATATCTCAAGGACCGGTTCACATTCCTACATGCCACCCATGACCCTTTACTGCGCTCTGCTCAAACTTTGTTACTAGCTATTCCACGTCACACATCGTCCGCCTGTGATAATTCGTTTACAGTGCAATCTGTTCGATTATGGAATGACCTGCCTCTTACTATAAGACAAGCTCCCTCCCTGCCCGTTTTTAAAAAACGAGTAAGGTATCACTATCTCGCCCTTTGACTCATTGTTATTAAATTATTAATATGACACTTTGATCCATTAGACTTATTATATAATATATTTATTATTTAATGTTGGATATTTTGTATGTATATATTTATATATATATATATATATATACCTGAAATGTATTGTAAGCTATATATTTTATATCTTATTACACCGCCATAGCAAGTTTTTCTACTTAAGAATTCGTCCATCCTATGGTTGTCTGGAAGAAATCGCTTTTAGTGATAAGACCGCCATTTGTACCCTTACGTTCTTTTTATTCGTTTTTGTTACTGTATATTTTGGTGTGCAAATAAAGAATATTTATGTTATGTTATGTTATGATTGTTCCGCTCTCGGTACTGTAATAAATGTACTGTGCTTAATGTGAAATGAACCGTAAGAATCGAACAGTCCCTTTGACGGCCTTTGAGAGAGATGCAACGATTGCATAGGTATAAATTTATATACGTAAGCTCTTTGTGCACGTTATGTGAATGCAGTTTTGTCTTTTATGAAAAGAGACACTCGTTGTTACATATCGCTGGGTTTGATTGACATTATTTTCATTCCTGTACTAACGTAAATGTGAGATGATTTTGATATCTACGTTAATGGAACTTTTCTATTTTATCGTAGTTTTTGTAGATGAAAAGCTAGCATATTACCCTTTTGTAAATACTACTATGATATGCAATACGTATCCAAACAAACGGACGGATGGACGAACGTACGGACGGACGAACGGACGATGACGACGACATTCATTTTTGAGGTTGGGACAGTCGGGGGGAGACAAATATTGAGTTTTTTTTTATCGGGCATAGGCCCACCACACATTCCCACCGCTGTAACTCTTGTAAGCCAGGATCAACAGCGGCGACCATTCACAAAACTGGACAAGGAAGTCCAGCGAGCCCGGGGGATGACTCTAATATTGAGCTTAGCAGTTTTATCAAAACCTCGGTCTTTTATACTGAAACAAAAATAATGTTGAAACCATAGAGAAATGTTGAAACTAAGTAACAAGGAAAGCCATAAGAATTTATTTTTCACACAGTCATACAGGGTGTAAATTGTAGGTAGAACCCGCTAAAATATTAAGTAAAAGTTTAAATAATTTAAATTGTGAACAAACTACCCTAGTAATATACAGGTTCCTTTTTAATATGCTGACACTTTTTAAGGGGATGATCAGACCGTCAAACTGAACAACTTTTTCTGTGGCACCAACATCGAAATCGCGAAAAAAAAAATCAGCTGTCCCATAAAAAACTGCAGTACCAACCCGACTAAAATGTATGGGACTGCTGATTTTTTTTTCGCGTTTCCTGAGGTAGGCTCCATAGTGAAAGTTGTTCAGTTTGATGGTCTGACTTCACCGTTTCAGTATTTGCTAGGCTTACTTACACCCTGTATTGGACGAAAGCTCTAGAAAAATCTAGTTAGGTCTCCATAAGAATGTCAGTATAAACCTAGTAGGTAATTTTACACCTAAGCCAACCGGCAACTCAATAACAACTGGTAGGTACGAGTAAGTTAGCGAACTTCCGGAAGGAAGCGGTTCCCGTAATGGCGGCCGTACGCCTTCCGGTTACGGGTTCAGCTATATTTAGATGTCGGCGTATTTTGTTGTAAAAGGTGTTTGGGTGTTGTAAAGGAATTTGTTCTGAATGCTTTATTAATAGCAATATAAGAGGCTATGTGACAAAATAGGATTCTTCAAAGCGTCATATATCGTGAAGTACTAACAGTAGGAGTATGATTAGCGAATTTATGTAAATTGAACATATAATTGAAGTTTTGATTAGAGCCAAAACACGATTAAGACACATTTTCTCGATAGAAAAACAAGTCAAAGTAGCCTCAGTCTTTATCGATAAACGCTTGGAACTGCTAAACGGTGAATAATAGAAACACGAGACTTGATTAAAAAAAGGAGATTGATATTTTATAAAGTTTGATTAGAGCAGAATTGAACTTACGTAAATAGTACAATCACAATTAAATAAAGTTTGTTTTACGCTTGTGTCGTATCAGGCGCGCGCATCAGACAGTAATATTAGCTATTATACACCCATTTCGCTACAATTATTTTTCGACATAGGCCCTTAATCTGGATTAGCGCTACAAGGGTTCATATAGACGCTACTGGATTGTTAGATTTCTTGTAATTATAATTAAATACAATGTGGTTTTACCAGTACCTATGGGCAAAAAACGTATGTCCACAATTGTATTCACAAAGGAGGTAGTTATAAATATTATAAATTAAAGGTACAGAGTGTAACAAAACACTATGTAGATAACACGAGAACAAATAAAAAAATCTGCTGTTTCACACAAAACCGCAGTACACACGGCGACACATCAAGCTATACAAAACCAACATAAGCTGGCCGCGCATAGGTCGAGTAACGTATAACGTCGCTCGACCGGCTTATGTTGGTTTTGTATAGCTTGATGAGTCGCCGTGCGTACCTACTCGACTCAAATACATGATTTAAAATTTTTAAACTCCCGACGCAAAAAGAGGGGTGTTATAAGTTTAACGTGTCTATCTGTGTATCTGTCTGTGGTATCTTAGCTCCCAAACGGATGAACCGATTTTCGTCCCGAGTGTTCTTAGAGTTACATGAAAATCGGTTCAGTAGTTTGATGTAACTTTAAAAATTATGAAATAACATTAAATTACAAATTAAAAAACCCACAACCCAAAAAAATATTTAAGAAGTAAAAAATAATTTGGTCACCTATTATTTCTGTGTGACGCAAATGTAGGTATGTTTTACTTTTTAATTCTCTATAAGATATTTTAGGTCAATTAATTTTCTTTGTGGCTCCATAGTGAAAGTTGTTCAGTTTGATGGTCTAACTAAACCACCCCTTCATATATTACATGATTAGAATTAAAAATTTTAGCGGGTTCTATCTACATTTTAAATTATAACCTGCTTAAATTGAATCCCGCTGTGTAATAACTACGCTTAATCAGCAGTTAAACTATGTTATAGGCACAGAATTCTAGCATTCTGTAGTATATAAGGTCTAACACTAACTGTACATTTACGTATGTGCCGTATTTGTAAAAACAAATATTAGCTTATTTAATTTTAGAACTCGTCTGCGGCATCAAGACAAGTTGGCAGTGGTACCTTCTAGGACAGCTTTACTACATAAAAGTCTGTTCTGTAAGACACCTCATATTTATAATAACATTCCCAAGCCCATAAGAGATACAACTGATATAAATTTTTTTAAGAAAAAACTCTTTGATCCGCTTAATTCTAAATGCTTCTACAGTCTGAATGAATTTCTCGATGATACTTCCATTTAAGATTTTTTTAAATGACTTGGATTTGGTAAATTGTTGTTTTTGTTCTGACTTAGGTAATAACTGTGTTTGACTTTGTTTATTTAGTTCAATTATTTGTAATTAATGTAATGATTAATGATATTGCATGAATACTACCTACTATTGTATGCCCATGTGGCGGAACATAGCTGAACTGTACCATAAGTAATAGTGTCATCAATTATGTATTATCTATGATTCACAATAAAGAATATTTCTATTTCTACAAAATTAGGTGAAACAAACGTTCCACTACTATGGAGGAAGTAGTATCATCATCTCAGAGATATACTGCAGAATCCTTCTTAATACGCATCATAGTATATAGCATAATATGCTCACGGTCTAACAAAATAAGCTGAAACTATTTTAAAGGCATGATCAGACCATTAAATTGAAGAACTTTCTCTATGGGACCAATATTGAAATCGCGAAAAAAAATCAGCTGTCCCATACATTTAGGTCGAGTAGGTTTGTATGGAACAGCTGATATTTTTTTCGTGATTTCTATATCGGTCCCATAGAGAAAGTTGTTCAGTTTGTTGGTCTGATCATCCCCTTAAAATAGTTTTACCTAATTTTGTTAGACCTTATATAGGTCGTCGAAGTTGTTGTCTGTAGACTTTGCACTTAGTTGAGTGGATAGTTTACGACGACTAAATAAAGCATGTAGAGCGCCGGTGGCGCGTTGCGGAGAGGTATGGACACCCAATTATGGGGGTCCGGGTTCAAATCCGCACATGCCGTGTACCAATGAGTTTTTCTAACTGTACGTAATACCGACTGCTCTCAAACGGTGAAGGAAAACATCGCGAGGAAACCTGCATTCGCTGAAGAAGAAATTCTGATGTGTATGTGAAGTCTACCAATCCGCATTGGGTACGCGTGGTGGACTAATGCCCATACACCCTCCCTGAAGGTAGGCCTTTATAGGCTGATGATGATGATGAAAGAATACCCACTGTTTCACTAACAATGTATAAAACAATAATTATTTTAGTTCTATTGAGGTGGTTTTCGATTTGATGGTAAAAATCTGATGGTTAAAAAAGAGGTATTTTTACAAAAACAATATTTTATGAAGATTCGGTTCTCCAATTTTAATAGAACACCTAATTTCTTATGAAAATACAGAAAATACAGACATTTTTATACAAAACAATTTGAGGGAGACTGGAGCCTAACGTACGTAAACCAGAAGGTAAACTTGTGAATTGTAAGTCTCCAGTCACCCCCACCCGCAGCTTATTTAAGTAACAAAAGTAATAATAATCTGATTGATCCATGATGCAGTAAGGGGTTAGGAGAAACAAAGTATATTAATAAGTTATAACTAGAAACATTATGTTTTAAAAACAGCTGATTGAGAGTAAATTAAGACTGAGATAATTAAAATATTTTCATATACACAAGTTGATTGTGGTTTGACTGTGATGTGTAAGTGTGGTGAGTGAGTGTAATGTATAAATGTCGGGCTGAATTTTGTGACCAACGCCAATCCGTTGGCTGAAGAGACATCACCAACACAGCAATGTCACATCAGCCAACCGACCAACGCTGAAACAGCCGATCCGAAAAACAAGGGAAAACAAGCTTTTGGGCACATCCAAAATAGCCGACTACGACGAATCTTGGGTTGACAAATCTATGGATTATGGGATGACTAAGAAAAGGGGTTTTATATATCAGTACCATATTTTTGCAAATAAATTATCAGTATCAATATAAATGCAGTATTTTTGTGTTATTATTATTTATTATTGGGCTATTGCAAGCAAGGGTCGTTATGTAACACTGAGACCAACGCTGGTCCTTTTGTGTTCGCCCCAAGCTCACTATTATGTTTTCATTCTCTTGAATGCAGGTTTCCGTACGATGTTTTCCTTCACCGCCGGGCTAGTAAATGATAAATACAACCCTACATAAATTCCTATTATAGCTAACCTATCGCCACTTGATATACATCCTATTATGCTGCGTTGTAAGTGAACAACGTGAATATTGCTATATTTCTAAATCACCGTACGTTGGTTGAGTTCTTGATATGACACGAGATCAACCTTTTCTTTCCCTTGTGCCAGAAAACTCTATTTAGGTCGTCTCTTGCTCTTTTTTCTCTTCTAACCATTGCACCCTTAAAAAAGATACGCAATTGTATAGCAAAACTTCCAACAATCCCGAAAGAAATTACGATCGTATACACAGCATGATATGACTGGCCACCGCCGGAAGTGCCCGTGAGCCGGTGGTTTTAAAAGGGATGTATAAAGGTGCATACTCCAAAAAGGGATTTAAAAGGTTGAAATAAACTATGTGTTTCACGCCGTTGTAACGCCTCGGGTCCACCGGCACCGTATTGAACATTTTCTCACATTTTTCCGAAGCTCTTTTGTGTTAGTTCCGATAAAATCTTATGAAAAGAATTTCACTTCGTCATACAACGTTTATTTACTGCTCTGTGTACCTATGTTACATACTCTTTCTATTTGCGCCTTTTGAAAGAAACAAAATTGTGTAAAATTTATCAGAGGCTTATTACAAGAAGAGTGGAGAGGAATGAAAATAAACAAAACGCTTTAAGGGGATGATCAGACCATCAAAATAAACAACCCTAAAGGACTATCATCGTAATCGTGAAATAAAATCTGCTGCTCCACAGACAACTAAACCTACTCGACCTCGTTATGGGACAGCAGATTTTTGTAAGATTCAAAAATATACACAAAAACAACATGAGTAGATACCTCACAGAACAAAGCTTCGAACATTCGCGCTAGTGGAAAATCTGGTCCCCCTGACAAAGTAGTATAAGGGATAGATGTACTTTTAATTATCATCAGCTGCAAGGCTGATTCATATGGTGAAGAGAATCTCTGCGATGGGGATGGACCCGGTCTGCCTGCATAACTCCAGTCGGTTTAGGAGATACAGCTGCTCAAAGGACGGACCTACTGAATCAGCCTTGCAGCTGATGATAACAAAAAGTACGTCTATCTCTTATACTAAAACTAAAAGCTTTGTCTCAGTAGGGCCAGCAGCTCACAAAATGATCACGTGATGCGCTCGCCCAATGTCTCCCATAGATTGTCCACATTGTTCGAAGCTTTGCTTTTGGAAAACTACGGACTTTTTCATCGCTAAATCTTCACGAGATTGCACAGGATTCACGCTTGGATTTCACGCTGATCTTTGAACATATTTGTCTTTTCGATTCGTTGAAGTTATTTTATGTATAGGTATATTGCGTGGCAACAAAAGTCGATGGATATCTGTCAACTTTATGTGTATGTCTATAAGGTTCAGAACTGGTCATCAAACGAAGTCGATCTCGTATCTACAATATTCCTCGAACTGAAGGGCATAACTTCGCTGAATGTACTTAGATATCAGCCAATCGGATATTTTGAGTTATTGCCACTTTCAAACTGAGTTTCGATTTCAAGACGGCGCTGTTCAATATTCAAGTTTACGAGATAATTTTAATGTATTTTGTTGAAAACTAAAATACTTATTTTAAGCTGAGCTAAAAGCTTGGCCAAGTTTAAGAAATTCTTGCCATATTGGGAATGTGAAATACCTAATATCTAAAACTTAAGTTGGTCCACCAATTCTGTCGCAAGTTTAAGGTATTAATAAAATTTTTGAACGGAATGAAACTAAATACAATATTATAAAAATCTGTGCAGGGTGTAACAAAAATGTGTGGTTTTAAGTATTTAAAGGGATGCTTTACTAGAATTCAAACTGAAACTTTTTCACTATATGAATCCAACGAAAGGAGAAAAAAGATCAGTTAGTTATTTCATACATTTGCGTCGAGAGTTCATCATTTTATTTTTAAATACCTATGTAACATGTTCAAGTTAACACCCTGTTTAAATATTAAGATTATAAAAAAATAGTAATCACAAGAAATTACTTCTTCTATTTTCAAGTTGATTTCGGTAACAGCTTTAAAGCAAATCCAGTTTGTTGAGTGAGAACGGTCCTTCAAATTTCGATGTACAAGGAAAGATCTGGCCCTGATCGTGTTAAGTTCAATCCTTATTCAATTTCAGTTCTTAACACATTGCAAATCAGTTAGTATTTAACTGTGTTTGGCTAAACATGACTTATTTACTATGCGATTGACAGCTGAAACGTCTGAGCGATCTGTCAAACGGCTGTCTAGTTGCTGATTATCGCGATACCGAATGTGCAAAAAGTTGAGCTTCGCACGTGGTCCAATCACAGCTCAGTGAAGATTTATTTAGCACAATGCTAAGAGCTAAGCCTGGGCTAAGAGAGCGCTAACTTCGTTGTTAGACTAACCTGGCTTACACTTGGCGAGTGGGCAGGAACACCGCATGCCGCTGCAAGCTGCACAATCGCAGTTGTCCACCGCGGCCGTCCAGGGCGGCGACACTGTCGCTCCTGGCACCTGATCGTGGAACAACACGTTAACTTTTGCCTTACCCCCTTATTCTAAATCTTATTATAGATAAATAATATTCTATCACACTCTTTGCATGTTTCAGCTCAGCAACTTCATGTGAAGAGTATTTTCAAGCCGTTTATTTTCAAATATTTGGGAAGCTTACAGTATAAGACAAGTAACTTACAAAATATAGTCAGCTTTCTTTACAAAGAAGATACAACTCGAGTTATTCGAGGTGGAAAAAAGAATGCACTTTGTTGGTTGGTAAGGTGGATAATTTTTTCTCCCTCTGCCTGGATGCCTTGTACTCTTAATTTCCAGTTTGTGAATTAATGACAGGCCTAGGAACATTTAAGACAAATTTTTCTTACATCTTCTATCTTCTTCGATTTAATTCGTTGCGGGTTCCAATGCATATTAGAGTCATCTATCGGGCTCGCTTTACATCTTTCCTAGTGCTATAAGTGGTCGTCACTGTTGACCCTGTCGTCTCTGTTGGTGGGAATGTGTGATAGTAAAAATATTTAAACAATACTTACTTTCTGTTCTAAACTAGGCCCAAGCGTCGTAACTTTCAACTCGCTCGCCTCAACCAATTCTTCATCCTTATCATCAGCAATAATATTCAGATCAATCTTACTGACTCCATCTTCAATCAGACTCTTCAACCCATCAACCTCCTTCGACCTCTCACCGGTGTAGGTATAATTATCTTTAACTCCATCTACTTTTGGCAGTATAGTCGTTAGTCTTTGTTTTGCATCGCCGATATGTTTTTCGCTTAGAGTAGGTTTACTAAATCTATTGGACGGTGCTATTTCTAGTTCTGCTGAGAAAGAAACGTCTTTCTGGTAGAGGACATCCTCTTCTGTATCCGGTGATCCTTCGGATGCTTTTGTCGCGTTCAGTTCTGTGGAAGAAGAATTTGAGTAGTTGGTATCTTGGTTGGTATCTTTATCTACACATCATCATCACTACAATATAAAACAAAGTCGCTACCCGCTATCTGTCCCTATGGATGCCTTTAAAACTACGCAACGGATTTTGATGCGTTTTTTTTAATAGATAGAGATATTCAAGAGGAGGTTTATACGTTGCACTCGTGCAAAGCCGGGGCGGGTCGCTAGTGATTATATAAAACAACGCAAAATGAAATTTGGAATAAACAATTTAAATGCTTCACATATTATATTTAAGGGGATGCTTCAGAACATCAAACTGAACAACTTTTACAACGAAACCAACATTGAAATCGTGAAAAAAAAGGTACTAGGTGGATTGAAAAGTTCGCGGTCTTGCCATTAAAAAAAAACTTTAGTTTTTTTTCCGCCTCCATTTTGAACTGTCATTATTTAATTGTCAGCGAATTTAATAGAAAATTTCAACAGCTACTCTACCAAAATGTATAAAGCAGCAAATTTTTTCGCGATTTTAAAGTTGGTCCCATAGCAAAAGTTTTTCAGATTTATGATCTGAAGCACCCGCTATGACATTCGATATGACATTTGATATTACATCCTGTATATTGAATATCGTCGTCCAGTCATCATTGTTGTCTCTGTGAGAACTTATTATTAACATCCTAAGTACCACCAAAAGTCTTTCAAATAAATGATTTCATTTCATTTCATAATACAAATCTGGACTAGAATTTGGCTTTTCTTTCAGATTCCACCATATTTTGTTCTCTAATAGAATATAAGCCGTTGGTCCCGGCTACTATCTCTGGTAGTCGTTACGCGTCAGAGGCCGTAAGGCTGTCTGAAAAAACTCTAACACCAGGGCTCTGCCCACATGATAAGAAGAAGATAGAATATTAAACAACAACTAGGTAACATAGAACCAATAGAACATAGAAATAAACCAGAAAATAAATCTAATAAAATCCTATTCAACCTTCCAAACTTCAGCATCTAACGGTTCGATATAAAACCTCTTAGAGCCCGCGGTCCAAGGAATTGCACTCCCCTTTATAAAGTGCACCAATTTCATTGCAAGCTCCGTCCATTGAGGGCCCGGTCACGATAAAACGTTCCCACGAATTAGATTTAGTCGAATTTTCTCTGTTACTATCGACTTGAGTGCAAAATTTGTTTAGTTTTTGATGCAAGCAGGAGAACATCTATTCCATTAAATTTTTTGTCTAATGGCGTTTCCTTGATGATTTCGCCAGTGTCAAGTGTTTATGGGAGAATCTATCCCAATCTCAGGGATTGTTTTTGGTCGAGTTTTTGGAAGAGATTGAGGATTGCGGAGCATCGTGGCAGGCAAAAACGCGAGGTCCACGCGAGACGAGTGTTCGGGACAGAACCTGCAACGTGACTCCGAGAACATCTATATTATTCTACTCGAATTTTAAAATTGTGGCTCCATCGCATTAGGGTTGATGATTTTGCCAATGTCTAGTTTAAATGACAAAAGCGATTAATATTATACGGTAATGAATATGTCGATTTTGGGGCCTTCTTTTGACATAAAAACAACCCCGAACCGCCATAACATGGCGGAGCCACGTGGCCACTTAATATAGCCAAATGAAAGATGTCTATTCATGAGCCCTCTAGAACTCATTCCAGTAAACGTTTTTATTACTTTGACACTTAGGGGTATCGCATACAGAAGGAGTCGAGGCGGCGTCGAGGCGCGGGCGCGCCTTGACTTTGACATACAGTCGATAATTGCATACCAAGAATCAGAGCAGCGCACCACTAGGATTGGTATGATATATAAGCGATACCCCTTAGACCGTGATTTAAAAAATAATTTAAAATACATAACAAAATTAAGCTGTCAACTGATAATATTTACGGTTCTGTCATTTCTGTCCAAACCAAAACTGGGAAACTGAACGTCCAAGAGAGCGTACTCTGGGAGCTTGGGAGGGAGAAAATTTTAACGATCATATAAGTACGTTAAGATTTTTAAAGAAGCGAATCAAGTGTCAGGATCGTAGCAAGGAAGGTGATCTGTCTCTGCTTACCCCAATAGCGGATTCCAGATTTCATTTACGTATTTAAAAAAAACCATTTTTGAGCAACAAAATTACTATACAGGGTATAAGGAAAACCATATACTCTACCCATCACACTGAACAACTTTTACTATGGGAGCAAACCTGTCAAAACAAAAAAAAATCATATATTTTTTGTAGACATACGCTCACCTACAAAACCTGCATTAGATTAGAATTCGTTCTCCTGTGTTTCGTATTCCATCATCATAAATTTTTCCATTTCCATTTTTTATATTCCGTATTCCACAAAAGATGAACTACTGTTTCAGTCACCTGTACTGTGGTGTAGACGTGAAAATTTCCAGTAACTGCGTGTTTCCGCTTTACGTGGAAAAGGCTACACCGAGTTAAGTCGAAGCGGATTCTTGAACAAGAGAAAATTATCTTTAAAGTGTGTGTCTTGGCAAATAAATACCGTTGCTATTGTTTTCTTGCTGTTGCTACCTCTTTTCTTATCGTGTGGACAGAGCCCTGGTATCAGAGTTTTTTCAGACCGCCTTACGACCTCTGACGTGGTTTGGTGGTTGCTACCTTGATCGCTGACATGTTTTGTTTGTTAACCTAATCCAAAATCGTCATTTATTTAAAAATAATTAAACCGATAAAAAATCACAAAACGTTGTTATTATTATTATTTGCTTAAGTATTCTTTATTTCCTACAAATCTACAAGAAACAAGACATTGAAATGAATGAAATATGCCACAAAAAGTCGTTGAAAATTACACGATAAAGATATGATAATTATTAAATACAGAAAACACTATCATAAAACAATTATTTTCGAAATGAATTTTGAGGCTGTCCGTTTGGAACAGAGTATACATTGTTTTGCAGCAGTGCTACCCGTTGCTGAATCTCCATTTGCTCCCTACTGCTACCTATTGCAACCTCTATCTATTACTACCTGTTGCTATCTGTTGCTACCTCTACCACTGCTCATGTAGACACCCGTAGCCGTTGACGTGCAGCACGTATCCGGGCCCACAGCCGCTATATGTGCCGTCGTGTAAGTCCCGGCACAGTTGCTATCTGTTGCTACCTATTGCTATCTATTGCTACCACTACCACTGCTCACCTAGACACCCGTAGCCGTTGACGTGGAGCACATATCCGGGCCCACAGCCGCACTCGTATGTGCCGTCGTGTAACTCCCGGCATAGTTGCTCGCACGGGCTGCCTTCACCACACCTCCCTGCGGACAAAAATTAAAAGTTACTGACATCTCCACATATCTATTAAAATCTTCTCTCAATATCATAACATTATACTCAAAGAGGTATTGACTATTGAAGAATGTTCTAAATCACGCCATGGAACATTACCTACACTACATGACGTTGATTCGACGGCACTGAAGGGTAAACAGTCAATCACCCGACATCTCATAGTTTCATCAAGCGAGATGATTTCATTATATCGTTTGACAGCGGTTCAAGTTACAAGAGACAAAAGACTGGCACATATGAGATCTATGATTGGCACGATTAGCATTTTACGCCGTACGCATCTTTTCGCATCGACACATGGCGAACAGCGTCCGATTCCTTTTAATAATCGTGATTTTTGAAGGGGCAAACCATTGATCGCAGTCGAGCCGATAAGGCGTGGTGGTCCAATGGCGAGTAACCTTGCCTGCTGTGCAGGAGGCGATGGTTCGATCCAGGTCCAGGCCGTCTCGTACCAATGAGTTTTTCAGAATTTATGTACGATTTGTAACAACCCTGGCTTTTCGATGAAGGAAAACATTGTGAGGAAACCTGCATGCTTTCATTTTCGAGGCATGTGTTGTTCCCACTATCCATTACAAGTGGCGACGGGCTCACTCCCCGTCACACTGTACAGTTTCGGTGGTACTAGTGGAACGTGGTTGTTCTGATTATCTCTGACTACCCCCTCGGGGAATATAGTCGTGAGCATATGCTAGATGCTAGTTTTGAATTTTAATTTATTGTTGTCCTTGTTAAGTGTGCCTTGCTCATAGTGGCAAAGTAATTCCATTGCTTTAGTCAACAACAATTGGCCGACAAGATTATTATCTATACAGTCTATTTCATGAATCGACCATAGCTCGTTAGTTTCTTTTGAGATGAGTTTAAAAGCTCACTAAGCAATATGAATCGCTAACTTTTATAACTTGACCCATAATGCATCGAGTTAGATGTTCGTTTTAATATAAACCTCCTTTGATCCGTCGCCGGTTGGCTGGCTATATTGATGTCATAATGTGTGTGCTGTTCTCTACATTGCGTATGTATTATTGTGTTACTATTAGAGACGTCGACACCCACCGTGTGGTTATAGTCCCGTTCCACCTGATTTAGAAGGGGAAGGCTATCTAATTGCAATATGGGAAAACGTTGTGCTTCCCCACTCCACAGAGTACGAACTAGTCAGAATAGATTTCTGCAAACTGTTGTTGAAGGTTGGCCCCATAATAAGCCGCAGTGCAGCTGCACACCAGCCTATAGACTTTCCCAATGTTGGGACTTTGGATTTAAAATGAGCTGTTTTACGAACGATAGGCTGTTTCTCTGTTCATCATCATCATCTCAGCCGATGGACGTCCACTGCTGGACATAGGCCTCCCCCAAGGATCGCCATAACGACCGGTCCTGCGCTGCCCTCATCCAACGGGATCCCGCCGCCTTCACAAGGTCGTCGGTCCACCGTGTGCGGGGCCTACCCACGCTACGCTTTCCGGTACGCGGTCGCCACTCGAGAACTTTTCGGCCCCATCGGCCATCGGTTCTGCGAGCAATATGCCCCGCCCACTGCCACTTTAATTTAGCAATTCTTTGTTACCTAACACTAAAGATTGAAAAATTGTGTCTCGGGCGGGATTTGAACCCGGACTCTTCCAAACCAAGGAAGACCCTCCTTGGAGACTTTCCTTTTATGGACCGTCTGAAATATCGTGGGCCTAATATTTACATCATCTTTATCATCAGCTACCTATTAATTTGGAGTGTTAGTAGGCAGGGTAATTGTTCTTATCATGATCTACAGGGTGAAATTGATATCATTAGCATCCTTTTAAACTAAGAGTCTACCCATCAAACTGAGCCACTTTTATTATGGGAGCAAACCGATCGGAGCAAAAAAAATCAGCTGTTGCATACATTTGAGTCGAGTAGGCAGCGGTGGCGGGTGCAGTTTAGTATGGAACAGCAGATTTTTTTTTGCTCCGATCGGTTTGCTCCCATCGTAAAAGTTGATCAGTTTGATGGGTTGACTCTTAGTTCAAAAGGATGCTAATGATATCAATTTCACCCTGTATAAAGGGTGTAAAATAAAATGGGACAGTTACTTAAAGGGGTGTTGCAGACCAGCAAACTGTACAACTTTCCATATGGGACCAATATCGAAATCGCGTAAAATAAAACTGTTGTCCCATACATTTCGTTCCAGTTATGTTTGCAGTTTTGTATGGGAGAGCGGAATTTTTTTATTTTTGTGATTTTGATATTGGTCCCATAGAGAAAGTTGTTCAGTTTAATGGTCTGAAGCACCCCTTTAAGTAACTGTCCTATTTTATTTTACACCCTGTATATATCCTACTGCAGGGCACAGGCTTACCCTCAGGGATGTTGTTTGGGCGTTAGTCCACAACGCGTGCCCCATGCGGATTGGTAGACTTCACATACCGACGCATCGGAATTTCTTCTTCAGCGTATGCAGGTTTCCTTCACCGTTTGAGAACAGTCGATATTACATTCATAAGTTAGAAAAAGTATACGTCCCACTGCAGGGCACAGGCCGACCCTGTTTATTTTTGTGGTTTTTGTAGTATTTAGGGAAAATACTAGCCTTTCACACCCTTATTATAAATGTATAGAATCAGCTAAAAAATTCAAAAATTCGGCCGATTTGTCAACAAGCTTCGTAGCTCAGCGGTCGAGGCATGGTCTCCCATGCCGGGGGTCGATGGTTCGAAACTCGACGAAAATAATTCTAGATTTTATAGTTGTTAGAAATTTTCTAGAAAAGTAAGAGGGAGTAAGAATATTTGAAAAGAGACAAAGAATGGGCGTGTTTAGGAATGTTCTAGAAAACAGAGAGAGAAGGAATATTTGAAAAGAACCAAAAACAACAGGAATGTTCTAGAACAAAGAGAGAGAAGAAACATTGGTAAAATAACAAAGAAACAATAAAAGGGGGCGTGTTTAGGAAAATTCGAGAAAGAAGGCGGGATTAAGAAATATCCGGAAGGGCACAAAGGAATAAAGAAAAGACTAACGAAATACGGGTATCTAGAAAATTCTAAGGGGTATTTATAAGGCCGCGAGTTTGCGGACGCAAGTCAGTATTGGTTTAACAGTAGAAAAGTGCGAAGAAAAGAAAAAGTGAAAAAGTACAAGTGAAAAGTAAAGTGCAAAGTAAAGTGAGTGCAGTGAGTAAGACAAGTGTCAGTGTAGTGCCGTGACAGTGCGTTGTGCTTCGTGACGTCATATTGTGTCGCGTGTCGTGACGACATAGTGTCGTGCGTTGTGACGTTATAGTGTATCGCGCGTCGTGACGTAGTGAACAGTGAAAGTTGTGTAAGGGGAAACCTCTGCGAGAAGGACCGTGTAAGGGGGAACCTCTGCGAGGTGGACCGTGTGTAAGTGTGTAACCCAATAAACTCTGTAAAAATTGGACTTAGCGTTTCACTCCAATCCCGAAAGCCGTCGCTCGTAACAGTATTTCTATCAATACTGCTTAATAAGTGTAATGTGTCTAATGGACCAATGTTATTGAACTTTACGTTAAAATATTCCTTTACAAATTAATTATCGTAATAAATTTTAGGTACTGTTTTAGGGTCCCGTACCCAATGCCAATAAACCAGACCACTGTAACTTCATCAGCTCGTACTGTAACTTTTTCAGCCCATACCTACCCACTGCAGGTCAAAAGCACAGTATAAGACAGTAATCCATCTTCATACAATGGTACCAAACGCGGCGCACGCCTGGTAGCACGCACACACTGACAATATATCCGCGTAGCCCCGTCTGAGGCTGCCTTGGCTGCCTGAGCTATCGTCGTACGTACTGGCGAGTCTGGCAAGCACACATACAAGCCGCGTTTGGTACTGTTGTATGAAGATGGATTACTGTCATAAGCCTCCTCCCTATTTTTCCATCCTTCTCGGTCCTGTGCCAGTCGCATCCAGGTCTTGCCGATACTTATCCAGATGTCTTCAATCCACCTGGCTGCCGGACGACCTACTTCTCCTTTGTAACTTTGTTAATTATATCCCAGTCATTTTACGGTTTGAGCCGGGACTAATTAATATTTGATATTTTTTTCGGTATAATATTGAAGTACCAATTTGAGCCTAGAAATGTACCAAAATTTTTCAAAAATCACGTCAGCAACAGCTCCAATTTTAAAATTTACCTTTTGCACATATTTAAGGCATTACCATTATACATACCTACTTCAAATATGGTGTAAATATTTTTGTCTACTTAGAAGGTTTTGAAAAATACATTCGTATTTTCTAATAAATACCTCATTTTTTAAATTTCAATGCCTATTTTATTACTCAAAAATAACTTATATTGTTAAATCTAAGTCAAATGAGTGCATTGGTATTAATATTATTATTTTAAATGCCTTCTAGGATACACAATTTCGATTTCTATGTTGCGTAGCATTTTTTTAAATATGTTTTAAGATAGTCTTTTTGTCACTAAATGGTGCCGGTTACATTTTAACAGTAAAATTAATAATTACTCTCCGTAAAAAGACTGGGCTATTATATTTTAATAGACAGTAATCATAACTATCACTGTTTTAAGATACTGGTAAAATATGCTTGCCTGATTAAAAAAAAAAACATAAAATTTTTCTCAGAGACCGTTAGACATAGGAAGCTGAAACTTGGCATAATTTTTTTTATATGTTTTGCATACGGAACCCTCTTTAACCGTAAGTATCTTAAACACTCACCCACGTTTTTTGTTTTCAATTAATCTCACTTAAGCCTCTATTAATTTTGTTTTTCGGCACCTTTCAGCATTTTTAATTAATTCGGGGCTATGTTTTAGGCGAAGAAAATATAAGCCGTCGACTTACTGAAATATATTATTTAGGTAATTGAAATACCTAATTATGAGTGCGATATCTAAGTAAAATGTTTATATCGAGGTAGCATAGACATTAACGAAACCTTCTATAACTTTTTAAAAATTTAACTGTTATGTTTCATGTATCAAATCAGGGTTTATCATAGAGATCTAGAGAGATGCCAACCAACACGCTGAGTACGAAACCTAGTGTCGCATTACCACCAGTACCACGCGACAGAAATTATTTTGTTAGCTTGAATGTGCTCATTATCCATTGCGGTATCAGAACTCAACGTTCGAATAATCTTGAGTACTACGCAAGCATTGTAAACTATTTACACATAATATCTCGACTGGCTTTCAGCCTCGTAATATATAAGGTCTAACAAAATTAGGTGAAACTATTTTAAGGGGATGATCAGACCATCAAACTGAACAACTTTCTCTATCGGACCAATATCAAATCGCGAAAAAAATCAGCTGTTCCATACAAACCTACTCGACCTAAATGTATGGGCAGATTTTTTTTTCGCTATTTCGATATTGGTCTCATAGAGAAAGTTGTTCAGTTTGATGGTCTGATCACCCCTTTAAAATAGTTTCACCTAATTTTGTTAGACCTTATATTGAATCATTATTGTGGCGAGCAATACGTTCCATTTTTGCGCATATTGCTGCGACACTGGCCCCGCCCCCTATTCACATCTCCCTTTAGTTTTTGTGATCTGTGGGGTTTATGGTATAACTACCCGATGCAATCGCTATCAAATCGACATTGTGTTTTTTGGCAGTTCCTAGCGATTCTGCTAAATTTAGTTAATTAATACTAGACACTGCTTATAATGATGATCGAACAAACAAAATCTTACTTAAAAATTGCTCAGTACAATACGTTATATCGATCTTGTAAACGATATCATCGGAAACTTTTTTTTTTTTTATTGACCTGTTTTGTCCCACTGCTGGGCAAAGGTCTCCCCCAAACCCTTCCACGTCTCTCTGTTTGGTGGTGCATCCCGCCACTCATTGCAGTAGGCATCTAGCTCGTCTCGCCACCTTTTCCGGGGTCTGCCTCGACTTCGGCTCCCGTCGTGAGGCACCCATTCTGTGACGATTGATGCCCAGCACTCAGTGTGCATTCTGCAAACATGCCCAGCCCAGTTTCACTATAGTTTTGCAGACTTATCCCCTACGTCAGTTATTTGAGTTTTGGAGCACAGTGTTGTGTTCTGGATACGATCTGTCCGTTTTACACCTAGTATACTGCGCTCCATAGCTCTTTGACAAACCTGCAGTTTGGACTTTTGAACTTTTGTTAATGACCAAGTTTGAGCACCGTAAGTTAGGATGGGCAGAATACACATGTCGATAAGTCTGCTCTTAAGTGAGAGTGGAAGGTTACCCTTCATCAGTTCCTTCATGGACCAGTAGCTCTTCCAGGCATTGTCGACTCGACGAGCGACTTCTTTGTCCTGCCTGTTTTCGAAGAATACTACTTGGCCCAAGTATAGGTACTCATCGACATATTGTATGACCTGCTTATCTACCTCTACCCTACGTTTCGTGCTGTTGGTCATCAACTGGGTCTTGGTGCGGTTCATCTTAAGTCCAACCTCCAGGCTTGCCGAGCTCAGGTCTTGGAGCATTGTGTTGAGTTCTGATACTGATGGCGCGAAAAGTACTATGTCGTCGGCAAATCTGAGATTAGTTAATCTCTTGCCATCGCCGACGTCAAACTTACACAATATTATTTATTATAGTTACATAAGTTACAGTGAACACTTAATGACAAAGAATCCCACAAAATCAATTGCTCAGTTTGTCTGTGGGAGCTACAATCACGCTCAAGCTATTTTAACTATAATTTGTCTATCTAAACATATACAGCAATACAATAATGGTACCTACCTGTCATTACACATCTTAACATTTTTTGTATTTTTTCTTAGTTCTTAGGTAATGCTATCCAACAGGAATGTCTTTAACATTCTAGAAAATGTACGCTTGTTCGACTCATTCCTCATTCTTAATAATACATGTTAGACTATTTAATAAAAAAGGTATGCGCTTACAAAAGCTTCTGTACCAGTAGACTAAGAGATAAGTGTACTTTTTGCAACCATCAGCTGCAAGGCTTATTCAGTGTTTATGTGGTGTAGAGCATCTCTGTGATGGGGGCGGACCAGGTCTGCCTGCATAACATCAGTAACTTCTAAACCGACTGGCGGTTTAGAAGTTACTGATGTTTAAAGGTCAGTAAAAAATTAACGATCAGCTGCAAGGCCGATCGTATGATAATTATTATTGTAGTGTGCACTGTAGCTTTGTGAACAGTACAAAAACTGACATGGTTCATCAGTCGGTTTAGGAGTTACAGCCGTTCAAAGGTCCGACCTTTGAACAGCTGTAACTCCTAAACCGACTGGCAGTTCATGTCAGTTTTTGTACTGTTCACAAAGCTACAGTGCACACTACAATAATATCATACGATCGGCCTTGCAGCTGATCGTTAATTTTTGATTGACCTTTAAACATCAGTAACTTCTAAACCGAATGGAGTTATGTAGGCAGACCTGGTCCTTCCCCATCACAGAGATGCTCTACACACCATAAACACTTGCCTTGCTGCTGATGGTTGCAAAAAGAACACTTATCTCTTAATAATATAGCACTAGAGATTCAGTTCGGCATTATTATTATTGATTGAATGGGGCCTAAACAGACTTGCGCCTGTGCCACTTCGACCATAGCTGATCTTTTGTGTCTTTCTACATTTTGCTGGCCAGTTATTAGGCGACCCAGCAAACAATTTGGTCGTATTAGGCCCCCCTTTATATGACTATTTTGAGTTATATTACTGTAATTTCGTCATGATGCTGGTGCTTTATGCATCTAATGTTCGACTATATGACATATACACCCAAATTATTAGTTGGCGAGCCTGTAGCGTCATTTAGGAGGTGCAAAGGTAAACTAAGGTTCGATTATGTCGCGACCCCAAATAATGGGGAATGGGCAAGAGAATGATGATGATGATGATGTCGATCCCGAAACGAATGTTTCTTTTATTTTTATTTCTTGTTATTTTTTTTTCTATCATAAAAATACATTATACTACCTATTGTAACAACAAAACTTCACATATTTGTAAATGAAAATAATAAATAATGTACATATAATAAACTTTACCATTGTATTCGGTTGTTTCCTAGAAACAAACAGAAAAGTAAAAATAAACTTTGTTGTTGCAAAGACTAAAGTTTCTTATTAATAAAATAAACATTAGAACTGACTGCGAAGAAAAGTAACCTGTATTTTACAGGGTGACTTGAAATATTTGGCACAACACAAATCAAAACAATTTTTTTACTTCGGGAGCAATCATGAAAATTAAAAAAAAACCGCTGTTCCTTACATTTGGGTCAAATAGGCATTACCTACAGTTTAGTACGAAACAGCAGTTAGACTAGCTACTAGGGTAGGATAAGCGCGGCAGCCGGGTATAATTCTACTAGGTGGCGTGACTGCGGATGAAGGAATTTCTAGAGATTTTCTGAGTGGAGTTCGGTGATAATGAAGTGCATGTGCATTGGACTTAGGGTCCGCGCTCAAAAGTGTCCGAACCAAAAGAGCGCCAAAACGTAAAAAGAGAACCAATTACGCAACAGTCTTCATTTGATCGGATTGAATAATTGATATGATTTATATTACTACGCCCACAGATCATAAAAACTAAAGGGAGATGTGAAAAGGGGGCGGGGCCAGTGTCGCAGCAATATGCGCAAAAACGGAACATATTGCTCGCGACAGAATAGAATAGAATAGAATAGAATAATTTATTTTCTGGAATATGGTACAAACATAGCTATAAAATAGTAATGATTCTATATATTATGAGGCTGAAAGCCAGTCGAGATATTATGTCTAAATAGTTTACAATGCTTGCGTAGTACTAAAGATTATTCGAACGTTGAGTTCTGATACCGCAATGGATAATGAGCACATTCAAGCTAACAAAATACTTTCTATCGCGTGGTACTGGTGGTAATGCGACACTACGTTTCGTACTCAGCGCTTTGGTCGGTATCTCTCTAGATCTCTATGGTGGCGTGGCTGCGGATGAAGGAGTTTGTAGAGATTTTCTGAGTGGAGTTCGGCGATATTCCCATAATGAAGTGTCCGAACCAAAAGAGCACCAAAACGTAAAAAGAGAACCAATTACGCATTAGTCTTCATTTGATCGGATTGAATAATAGATTTGATTTATATTACTACGTCGTACTTAGGTTTGTATAGTTTAGTCTCGGACCCGGCGTCCATAGTATTCTGGCCGTGGCGAAAAAATCACTTATCGCACTTATCGCTTCAATACAATTTATATGAACAATCGCATACTACACCGGGCCGGCGCGGGTCGCATTATAGCACGGCGGATTTCCGTCCGCGCTATTCCGCCCGTCGTATTGTGCCATATCAAGCGGTAATTTTTACAGCATCTGTATTATTACGGGGCACGACCTGACACGCTCTAGTGTGCGAAGTTATTTCAAAAACTTTTGTACCTACTTAATTAAATATTTGTAATTTTGTTTTTATTAATTTTGTGTTTGTGGTGAGAAAAATAAAGAATTATATTTTTTTATATATTCCGCTGCGATGCGGCTCCGCTCCGTTCCGATGCGAACTGTCGTAATATGCGTTTACCTTCAGGAGTTCAAAGCTTTTTTTATCTAGGATTTTTTTAAAGAAGAATCAATTCAGTGGTCTCGCTTGTGTGACGCACACAAAAAGGGGAGAAAGTGAAATTAATGAAGAAATTCAAGAAAAGTTGCTTTTTACGTTCGTGTTTCCCGCCATTAAGGGCACAACAATTTTTCTTTGTGAAAATATTAACAGTAATGTAAAGTTGGGTTCTCTCCACGAGCGGGCAAGTAGCAAATTGACAATAAGGTACCTACTTTTTCTTTTTTTTATGTTTGATAGGTAAACATTTGACCCCAATCTCACCTGATGTTGAGTGACGATGAGGCCGAAGATGAAGCATGCCTACCTAGAAAAATGCCTATTCACTCTCGCCTTTATTATAACACTTTATTGTACACACGGACATAATAATACACAAAGTTGAGAAAACATGTACAAAGGGCGAGCTTATCTCTGAAGAGATTTCTTCCAGCAGACCCGTAGAAGAGACAGTTAACAATTACAAGGCAAACTTATTGTGTACAAACAAACAGTATAAATAAATAAATAAATAAATGTAAAATGTAAATGCCTTGGTAAAGGTAAAGGTACAATAAGGCAAAAAAATAATTAATATTCTATTGTGTATGGACACATATATCAGTTTGAGATAGGCTATGCTACTTATGTACTATAGCGGGCCTCAAATTGATGTACTTAACCATTATATACATTGATTATAATTATAGAAAAACGAGCGTTAACCCGCGACTTCGTCCGCACAAATTATATACCAGATTTTAAGTCAGATCATATCATTGAATCAAACAAAAAAAGTTTCAACAAAATCGGTTCAGTAGTTTTTGCGTGATACTCGTTCAAACAAACAAACAAACAAACAAATAAACAAACAAACAAACAAACACACAAACAAACAGACAGACAAAAAATCCAAAAATTGGTGAAATGGAATCAGGGACACCTAAAAACCATATCGTAACTTTTTTTTTGTTAATATCTTCAATGTACAGACAAACTTCCCGCTACAGTTTTATAATAGTTTAGATGAGGCTGAAAGCCAGTCGAGATATTATGTCTAAATTGTTTACAATGCTTGCGTAGTACTAAAGATTATTCGATCGTTGAGTTCTGATACCGCAATGGATAATGAGCACATTCAAGCTAACAAAATACTTTCTATCGCGTGGTACTGGTGGTGATGCGACACTACGTTTCGTACTCAGCGCTTTGCTCAAACAAACAAACAAACAAACAAACACACAAACAAACAGACAGACAAAAAATCCAAAAATTGGTGAAATGGAATCAGGGACACCTAAAAGCCATATCGTAACTTTTTTTTTTGTTAATATCTTCAATGTACAGACAAACTTCCTGTTACAGTTTTATAATAGTATATAGATAATGATTCAAACTAATATTTGCAAAACGGCTTTAATGCGAAAAAGCGTAATTGATATGGCTCCGATAATTTATAATAAGCTACCAGAATCGTTAAAAAAATATAATAATAAGGGAACGTTCAAGGATGTGCTAACAAGATTACTGATTAATAAATGTTAGGTACTATACTTTAAATGACCATTTCAATGATAATTTATAGCATAGGATTTCTTTTCATTTTTTTTTGTGATTAGACATGTTGACATTTTAATAAATTGTGACAGTATTTTATGAATTCATCTATTTCATCATTTTATTATGTAATCTTTCTTAGGTATAATTTATTGACAATGTTATTACAAAAATTTTGACATCTTATAAATCTATACTATTATAAAACTGTAACAGGAAGTTTGTCTGTACATTGAAGATATTAACAAAAAAAAAGTTACGATATGGTTTTTAGGTGTCCCTGATTCCATTTCACCAATTTTTAGATTTTTTGTCTGTCTGTTTGTTTGTGTTTGTTTGGGTGTTTGTTTGTTTGTTTCTTTGAACGAGTATCACGCAAAAACTACTGAACCGATTTTGATAAAACTTTTTTTGTTTGAATGCTTATGATCTGACTTAAAATCTGGTATATAATTTGTGCGGACGAAGTCGCGGGTTAACGCTCGTATTCTATAATATAATAACTCATCATAATAAATAAGAATAATAATTATTTTTTCAACACACTTGCTCATAAAATGGCCCTTATTTCACCGCAATTAGGCACATAATGACACCTATAATCAAACTGTGACTTTTTCATTACTATTATTCACAAGTGAGTTATAGGTTAGAGTAGTAGGTATCTAAACTTCTTGGTTGAGTTCTTGAATTGCTTTGTTCTTAAATAAGTTTCGATACAAAAAAGATCATATTCAATAGTACAAATAAATTCTCTAAATAAACTTTTTATTTACTAAATAAAATGATTTTTTATTATTATTTTCTTCACAAGTGTGTTGAAAAACGTCGTATGATACACGTGTGTATTGATGATTACCGTCCTCGGCTCTCTTAAGACTCTCGCCTAAGGCTCGGGTCTCAATGGCGCCTCAGCGGTAATCACCAACATTACACACTTGTACCATAATGTACTATTATATTCGTATGCCTCATGGTACATCATAGTGGTCCTGTAAAACTACACTCCAACTATTGTATAATTTTTCTATTGTACTTTTTACCTATGATGACGAATATATGTTTCTGATTTTCTGATTTCTGATTCCAGAATGATTATAGAACTATGTATCTATCTATCTATACTATTATAAAACTGTAACAGGAAGTTCGTCTGTACATTGAAGATATTAACAAAAAAAAAGTTACGATATGGTTTTTAGGTGTCCCTGATTCCATTTCACTAATTTTTGGATTTTTTGTCTGTCTGTTTGTTTGTTTGTTTGAACGAGTATCACGCAAAAACTACTGAACCGATTTTGATGAAACTTTTTTTGTTTGATAGCTTATGATCTGACTTAAAATCTGGTATATAATTTGTGCGGACGAAGTCGCGGGTTAACGCTCGTATTTTTATAATATTAATCAGTGTATTTAATTATTATAATAATTATGTAATTATTATATGTAATTATTATAATAATTAACGATTTGCATTGTAATGAATTATATTGGTCGCCTGTATAGGTTTTTCTGTGTCTGAAATAAACAATTTTTATTTATTTATTTATTTTATTATTCAGGGTGTTAGGGTAATAATTTGAATTACTTTAAGAGGTGATTGTGTCGATGATACTGAGGAACTTTTCCTATGAAACATATAGGAAATTCCCAAAAACAAATCTGGACTAAACGCTATCAGCTGATCGAACATTTTTTTTTTCTATTTTAGAGAAAGTTGTTCAGTATCATAGTGAGCATCGGTGGCGCGTTGTGGAGAGGTATGGTCACTCAATTATGGGGGTCCGGGTTCGAATCCGCATGGACAACAAAACATGTACCAATGAGTTTTTCTAACTTATGTACGTAATACCGACTGCTCTCAAAAGGTGAAGGTAAACATCGTTCGAAATTATTGTTTCGCATTTATAGGCTGTCTCGTTTAGTGATAAGGTATAAAATTGAATGTAAATGCACATGATTAATTAATTTTATTAAAGACAAATAAAGGAAGGTAAATATGAACAAGAAAAAACAAAACAAACAGAAAAAAGAAAAACACCTAGCCTACTTAAAGGTAAAAAATGTCCTCTAAAGCCCCTACTCGGGGCAGAGTGCCTAGGAGGCTGGCAGCGTTGCCTCTTTGGATCGCAAGGCTGATCCTTTGCGCAAAATAGCTGCCAGCCCTCCTGTCGCCTGTAGCCTCGAATAGGCGCTTTGAGAGGCATTTAAGAAACATTTTCCCCTCAGGACCCCAGCAACCTAGGGTCTCCACGGCGAAGGGCAGGAAAATATAGCTGTCACCCAATCCCTGGTAGATCCTAGGTAGTATTAATTAATCTTATACCGTGGCAGAGGGGAAATGCTACCGCAAGGCTAGTCCTTATAATAAATAGTCAAAGATTAGGCTCTACGAATTACTGAAATTGTGCTACAAAGTTCGTAGAAGCGTAGCGCTACGGTATTTTAGTGCTGCGCAACATTTTTTTTCTTTGGTTCTTTAAATGTTTTCTTTTTTCTTTAGTTTGATTAGGTTAGGTTATTTAGAATAAATTTATTGTGTTTATATTTATGTTTCAGTACTTTATTTACAACAGAATAGATACTGATATCTAAACTATTATAAAACTGTAACAGGAAGTTTGTCTGTACATTGAAGATATTAACAAAAAAAAAAGTTACGGTATGTTTTTTAGGTATCCCTGATTCCATATCACCAATTTTTGGATTTTGTCTGTCTGTTTCTTTGTGTGTTTGTTTGAACGAGCATCACGCAAAAACTACTGAACCGATTTTGATGAAACTTTTTTTGTATGATAGCTTATTATCTGACTTAAAATCTGGTATATAATTTGTGCGGACAAAGTTGCGGGTTAACGCTCGTATACAAATATAACCTTTAAATTGACTCTTAACATAAAGAAAAAACAAAAGAAAAACAAAACTTTATGTTTCTATATTGTAAATTTTGTAAATAAAAGTTTATAGTATAGCAAAAAGTATGATATTGTAATAAGACAGAGGCAGCGGTATGTATGAAGCTAAATGCTTTTGAGGCGGCTTGCAAATACTTTAATAGCGAGCTGGAGTGCGATTTTTGAATCTCATTCTTTGAACTCAGCAGTTGAAAATGTAAATATTACTATGGAGATATGCATCTTTCTACTGCAGATTTGACATTAAAAAATCATACTCTAGGAGTGCCATTTTTGTAAGTCAAATCATCAGTAGAAAGATGCGAATCTCCATACATTTTCAACGGCTGAGTTCAACGTATGAGATTCAAAAATCGCACTCCTGATCTCTAATTTGCCTCTATCAATTCGCGCTTAACCTCCGTGGTGGAGCAATAATGACGTTCCTGAGCGACAGAAAATGATGGAGTGTGAAAAAATGCGATTCCGTGCTGCCAGATGAGGCTGAACCATAGAGATCTAGAGAGATGCCAACCAACGCACTGAGCACGAAACCTAGTGTCGCATCACCATCAGTACCACGCGATAGAAAGTATTTTGTTAGCTTGAATGTGCTCATTATCCATTGCGGTATCAGAACTCAACGTTCGAATAATCTTTAGTACTACGCAAGCATTGTAAACTATTTACATATAATATCTCGACTGGCTTTCAGCCTCATAATATATTGAATCCTTACTGTCGCGAGCAACGTGTTCCATTTTTGCGCATATTGCTGCGACACTGTCCCCGCCCCCTTTTCACATCTCCCATTAGTTTTTGTGATCTGTGGGTTGAACCATAAAACCATAAATACTATAATTTTACGTTTCATCTCAAATTCCGCTAACAAATGATCCCAACCCAAAAGAGCCCTTAATAAAGGTCGTTGTAGAGTGTTATATCGCTTGCAATTAGTCCCTGTCGACGCATAATGTCCGCTTTTTACTTCCGACCCGGGCAAATGTTTGATTTCCCTATGATTTCGTTGAAAATTTACGTTTTGTTTGGATGTTTTGCGGTTTATGATGTTTTGTTGAACACAGTGATCGTTCACTGCACGATTTCACGGCTTTATTAAATTCTAGATTGATCAGAATTTTCCTGTGGAGTGGTCACAATTTACACTATTGGGGGGGTAAGAATTTGCACTTTTGTTGTGGCACACATAGCCGCGAGGTCGTTTACGGCACACAAACGTCCACAGAACATTATAAGAGGGGTTAGAAGTGCAAAGTAGGCGTGGAACGTGTCGCCGCAAGTTATGCAATAATTTGCACAACACCATAAGGTGCGCGGTGTGGTGCGAGCGAGAGGGCATGAGTAATTGTAGCAGCGTGAGCGGGAAGACAAGTGGCGACAGCCGTCTCCGAAGCAAAAGCGCTTCTTTGCATTTCTAACCCCTCTTTTAATGTTTTGTGCATACGTCAGTGTCGCTTCTTTTTACGTTAGTATATATATTCTTTGGTTGTGGTCAGTTGATCACAAGTCCTTGAATATTACCTTATTTGAAATGCTATTCAACATAGCAAGTTTTGTAAAAATATAAAAATCGTTTAAATTGTGGTCGTTTAAAAACCATACAGTCCCATGCTTTGGGCTCAACAAACTCATTGGTCTCTCAACCATGCTTTTTACTCGCGACTTCGTCTGCGTCGATTTCAGAAAATGTCATCACCTTGTTGCACCCCTTTAGTTAGTTTCGGCTGATCGTTGTCTTTCAGTCTGTTAAGGAACTGTTTCATACAGGAAGTAAGGGACAGCCGAGCAAATACCGAAACGGTGAATTCAGACCATTTAACCGAACACCTTTTACTAAGGATCTAACCCTCGGGAATCTGAAAAAAATCGTCTGTTGACCGGGTTGTTTAGAGTCAGTCAGTAGTTACAGCAGTTTTGTATGGAATAGCTGGTTCTTTTTCGCGTTTCCTGAGGTTTGCACCATAGTGAAATTTGTAATATTTGCCTGGCTGTCCTTTACACCCTGTATAGAAGTAACATTTAAATTAAACACACGCATTTGATTTTTTTATTAATAACGAGGTTTATTGAGTGATGACTATACGTAGTCGCGGTTCAAAAGCTCTGTGTGAAATACCCCTTTAGGGGTTGATTTTCGAAAAATCTCTCCTAAATCCTCTGCAGAATATTATATTGCATGAATGAATGAAATTTTTATTTGCAAAGAATAGGTGCATTTAATATCTTATTGATATAATATACATATCGGGGTTGTGACTTGTGATTTTGTATAGGATTTGACAGCTCCGCAACTCCGAACGCAATTGTGGAGGGGGAAAATCCATATGAAATCGTAATCCTGATTCAGGATTCCGGGTTTCAATTCCATCTGTGTGTGGTGCACCTAAATCTAAAAATTCCTGCACACTGTAAAAACCAGAGTCAAGCAATCATTCCCTCAATTTCATAATAATTTGTTTATTGTTACAGGCAGAATCTTGAATCTGTTTGGTATTTTGATAATTTTTTTTTTTATTTACTCCGAAATTCAAGTTTCTGTCTTCAGCGTTGTCAGTCAGTCAGTATTAGAAAAGATGTGTTCACAGTTGGATGTTTTTTAAAAGGATCTGACACATCATGGGAAGATATAAGGTCCAGCAGCACAGCCCAGACACTGCATACAAAAAAAATTAAATTGACAAGATGTCGTCATAGACTAAGAGATAAGTTTACTTTTTGCAACCATCAGCAGCAAGGCTGATTCAGTGTTTATGAGGTGTAGAGCATCTCTGTGATGGGGATGGACCAGGTCTGCCTGCATAACTCCAGTTGGTTTAGAAGTTACTGATGTTTAAAGGTCAGTAAAAAATTAACGATTAGGTGCAAGGCTGATCGTATGATATTATTGTAGTATGCACTGTAGCTTTGTGAACAGTACAAAAACTGACATGGTTCATCAGTCGGTTTAGGAGTTATAGCTGTTCAAAGGTCCGGCCTTTGAACGGCCGTATCTCCTAAACCAACTGGCAGTTCATGCCAGTTTTTATACTGTTCACATAGCTACAGTTCACACTACAATAATATTAGCCTTGCAGTTGATCGTTAATTTTTTACTGATCTTTAAACGTCTGTAACTCCTGAACCGACTGAAGTTTTGCAGGCAGACCTAGTTCATCCCCATCCCAGAGATGCTCTAGACCCTATTAACACTGAATCAGCCTTGATGCTGATGGTTGCAAAAAGTACACTTATCTCTTATAATATCAGCACATGCGAAATCAAAGAAATTGAACCTTAAGTCTTCTTCTTTGGTAACTGCCGGGTAACCAAAGGGCGATAGAGGGGGTGAGGTAAAAAGTTGGTGGGAGGAAGGGAGTGTCCGTACTATATCTAGTAATAGATACTCTTTCTTATACTGTGCCAGCAGTGAACGTTTTCCAGCTGAAATGATGAATGTTTTTGAAACTGTTGCCAACCCTATATAGTAAAGGAGAACAAACATATTATGAGAGCAATAAATATAGTTCAACCTGCATAATTTAGTGGCCGGGCCGGCAATAGATCAGAGTTGCCCTAACCACTACTGACAGCTTACGTTTCGCTACCTTTGTATTCTATTCTATTCTATTTTTAAAAAATGGCTGCTATCTTGGTTGTGATGATTTTGCCAATGTCTAGTTTATTTAGCAAGAGTGCTTGACGTTGTACGGTAGTTTATGTATTTTGGTGACTTCAAGGATTGTTTTTCGAAAAGAACACTATCTTGAGCCACCACTGGAGCTTTGTTGTAGGCCCGGGACAAACAATCGACGAGCGACGTGACTACCCAATAGCAGACTAAATGGTACCGGTTACAGATTAAAAGTCCACTTAATAATAACTCCCTACCCCGCCTAACAAAACTGCGTAAAATGACTGGGCTAAAATCAGAAACTGTTTACTGGTTATTTGTTTATTTAAACCCTTATTGGTTACGGGTTATTGGTCAATATAAGCTATATCAAAATAGGTTACGATATTATTCGTATTTTATGTGGAATAGAAGTGAAATGAAATATACTTTCTGCAACAATTGATTTCCTATTGCGGTGAAAACAAATTCTTAGTAACATAATACCCACTCTTACCTAAGTACTTGAGGAAATGTCTTCAGAATATTTGATATCTTCGGGTCTGGCGCAGCGCAAGAAACAGAAATTAAACACCAATTGTCGCCAACAGTGATCCCATTAGGAAACTACAAACGTTTGTAAAGCGTTTGCAGCTGTGCGAAATATTAGAGTTACTGGTTATTATTGAAGCACGAGTTTTCTAGCGAATTAAAAGGAGAAAATATTTGAACATAAATACTACAAATTCTGGTTTAAGGCGGTTTCAGTTCATACAAAAGTTAGACGCACAATACGCGTAGACGGAATTAATAAAAGTAATATTTTATATATGGAAAAATAGTTTAGAAAATCTAGTTGCCGCGTAACAAATAACATTTGCAATTTATGATATAATTACGAAGCAATAAAGCTTTTAAAAATTTGTAGAAAAAAAATTTAAAGCTTTATATCTTCGTAATTATTTTACAAATTGCAAATGTTATTTGTGAAGCGGCATCTAGATTTTCTAAACTATTTTTCCATATTTTGTTACATAAATAAAGTTACTTATATTAATACCGTCTACGCGTATTGTGCGTCAAAGTTTTGTATAAAATTGACCCCTCTGCAACCACCTTAAGAAAACAGATTTTAGTCACAGGATCAGAAATATTTTAGGGACTAATTCTAAGGAAGGTCTACCAAAATGAATACTTAAAGCTGCAATGAGCCTATTGTGCAGCCCCCAATCGTGTTTTTCTTATTTTTTAACAATTCAAAAATATTTCCAAAAAACAAGAATGTCACATTGTAGTCATTGCTGATTTTCACTTTATTTGGTCACTGTGGATTTCTTTTTATAATTTTTATAGTTATCTTTAAAACCACCAAAAGTTACTACTTTTGGCGGTTTTAACGATAATAGCTACAAGCATAAAACATAATAATCCGTAATGTTTCGATAAATTGAAAACCAATCTAGATTACAATGTGACATTCTTGTTTTTTTGGAAATGTTTAATTGTTTAGAAATAGGGGCAGCACAATAGGCTCGGTAGGCTCTTAATGGTTCCATATTATCTACCTATTAAAATTCTAGTGATAGTGACTAGATTTTTCTCTCCATGTATAGTAATAATTTTAGTCAAGGTAGCAGATTTTTAGGGTTCTGAAGTCAACAAGGAACCCTTATAGCTTCGCCATGTCCGTCTGTCCGTCCGTTCGCGACTTAGCTCAGAGACGCTTAGTACTAGAAAGCTGTAATTTGGCATGGGTAATTATATATTTTTTTCTCGTCTACCCCATGGTGAGGGGTATCGTGGGATAGGTGGTTTAAAACCATTTTTCGATTTCGGGATCCGTTAGCGAAATATTATGCTTTAAAGTGCAAATTTCAAGTGTCCGCCCCCCCCTGCCAGCTAAAGGGTCGTTTCTGAATATATGTAAAAAAATTCATGGCAGTAGTATATATATTTTTTCCATACAGTAAAGTTTCTGAGCACCCCAAAAAGGAACTATAGTCGTGAATATACGTATGTCGTATGTAACAGTAACACAATGAATCAATAAAATTATTCGTATAACGGGTTGTTAAAATAAGAATAATAGCCAACGGATAACTCAATGAAGTAGCCGGAAGTAGGTCAGGGAAGTATATCGATAAATTATCGTTCCCGTTTCCGCCGGAACCTGCCGCGTATCCACATAAATCTGTCTCACTCTATTTCTGTTTGTGAAAATATTTACTCTATTACTACATAGACGTATTATTTGTATTCAGGACGTTTATTTATGACGAGCTTTAACCCGCGACTTTGTCCGCACAAATTATATACCAGATTTTAAGTCAGATCATTAGGTATCAAACAAAAAAGTTTTATCAAAATCGGTTTAGTAGTTTTTGCGTGATGCTCGTTCAAACAAACAAACACACAAACAAACAAACAAAAAATCCAAAAATTGATGATATGGAATCAGGGACACCTAAAAACCATATGGTAACTTTTTTTTTGTTAATATCTTCAATGTACAGACAAACTTCCTGTTACAGTTTTATAATAGTATAGATATAGATAAATTATGTATGAATCATCATCATCATCTGCCTTTAAACGTACCACTGCAGGACACAGACCTACCCTCAGGGAGGGTGTATGGGCATTAGTCCACCACACGTGCCCAATGCGGATTTTGGTAGGCTTCACATACGCATCAGAATTTTTTCTTCATCGTATTCAGGTTTCCTCACCATGTTTTCTTGGACCTAGAGAGTTTTCAGTTTGAGAGCAGTCGGTATTACGTACCTACATCAGACAGAAAAACGCATTAGTTAATACCAGGAAACTGGGATAGGTATTGTCTATACCTTGGAGTACAGACTGGCTAACAAGCGGTGAAGCATGATAATACTCCTTGGTGGTCGGTAATGATCGTTCTTCTTTCGTAAATTCCCGTCGTTTTTGTCGACGTTACTTTGTCCCTTTCTAATCCAACGACAAAAATTGTAGCTCCAGTAATACATTACGTCATGTCATTGGATAGAAAGGGACACAAAAACGTTGGAAATATCGATGACGAAAGAAGGTCGAACATTACTGACCGCCATGGACAATTTTCTTGTTTGCTTGTAAGGAGGAGTGGCATCCTTTATGATCCTCAAATCCTTGGTTAGGTTAGCCTAGGCGTATAAAGAGAAGGTACTAGTAGGAAGCACGTGTCTTTTCATATTCACTCAATAAGAGATAGCATAAGTATATGCTCACGACTATATTCCCTGATGGGGCAGTCAGAGATATTCTGAAACCTCTGAACATCCACGTTTCACTAGTACAGATTCTGTCCTGTCGGGAGTGAGCCCGTCGCCACTTGTAATGGACAGGGGGTTCAATAAGAGATGCACATAGCAAATTCACTCTAGTTGAAAAAGGAGATCGCTACCTCCTTTTACTACGGCCACCTGACTCAAAAATGTCACTTCATATAAATTGTATAGGATTTTATGGCTATCGCATCTCATACCCGGTTACACTGATATTCCGACTACCAGCGTCAGCAAAAAATTCTTCGTCTATGTACCTAGGTGAACGCGTAATTTCTCTATGGTTTAGTATGTCGTGTCATCCGTAGGGATTCGGACTCGTATCTAACTACCATTGATCGAGTGCCCCACACCTCTCCGCACCGCGCCACCGGTTCTCCTGTGGGTTTCCATTCTTTGTTAATAAATGGACTGTATGCAAACTGTATGTTATCGATATAGTCTATTATAGCCATCTGAGACACGCGTGCCAGTCGGTCGAAGTGAATGGCATTTTAGTTTAAAATTGGAACATTCAAAACGAGACGTGGGTAGCTTTCTATTCACATTACTTTGGGAAACGATGGACTGGCAAAGCGGGATGCTAAATTGGGACAGCCCATATATTAAGTATATGAGACAGCCGCTCCATAACATTTTGCAGTAGGTATTTTATTTATTATTGTGGATTTATTTCACAAAGAATTGCTTAACTAAAGTGACAGTGGGGCGGGCACATTGCTTGCAGAACCGTTGGCCGATCGGGCCGAAAAGTTATCGAGTGGCGACCGCGTACTGGAAAGTGCAGCGTGGGTAGGCCGACGACCTGGTGAAGGCGACTGGTACCCGTTGGATGAGGGCAGCGCAGGACCGGTCGTTATGGCGATTCTTGGGGAAGGCCTATGTCCAGCAGTGGACGTCCATCGGCTGAGCAGATGATGACTGTGCTTAGTGTTTATTTTCTTGGCTGATGATGATGATGCTTTATTGCAACTGATTATGGCCGTTGACTTTGAGAGCTTCGTTGATGTTCTCTTTGATGACTGATGCAGCCTATCTTCCATTAAGGCTACATGCCAATTTTCCATTAAAGAAATAAATAAATGCACGGAAAAGGCACGGATGGCAGTTCATAATGGAGTGTTAGTCCCGACATTGATGTATGGAAGTGAATCTTGGGTATGGCAGAAGACGCATGAAAGTAGGATTAACGCAGTAGAAATGCGCTCACTGAGAAGTATGTATGGTGTGACTGTGATGGACAAATTGAAAAATAGTTTTATTAGAGAACGTTGTGGTTTGAAAGAGGATGTAGTGACAAAAATAGAGAAAGGTATGTTGAGATGGTTTGGTCATGTGGAAAGAATGGATGAGAGCAGATTGACGAGGGCAATCTATAAGGCAAGCGTAAGTGGAAATGTTGGAAGGGGACGGCCTAGACGTACATACACGAACCAAATTGGCGACGTGCTTAAAAAGGGCCAGGTCAGATCTACCCGTAACCGACGAGCATGCATGAAAGGACTTATGAATGTGGAGGAAGCTAGAGAGGTATGTCAGGATCGTAGCAGGTGGCGTTCCGTTGTCTCTGCCTACCCCAGTGGGAGACAGGCGTGAGAATATGTATGTATGTATGTATGTAAATAAATAAATAGCGCTCACAGGCACATACATTGTAATCATAGAGATCTAGAGAGATGCCAACCAACGCGCTGAGTACGAAACCTAGTGTCGCATCACCATCAGTACCACGCGATAGAAAGTATTTTGTTAGCTTGAATGAGCTCATTATCCATTGCGGTATCAGAACTTAACGTTCGAATAATCTTTAGTACTACGCGAGCATTGCAAACTATTTCCACATAATATCTCGACTGGCTTTCAGCCTCATAATAGGTATATTGAATCATTACTGTCGCGAGCAATGTGTTCCGTTTTTGCGCATATTGCTGCGACACTGGCCCTGCCCCCTTTTCAAATCTCCCTTTAGTTTTTGTGATATGTGATTGTAATGATACCAAGCAAGCACTAATAGGCTGTTAGAAACCGTAAAGAAATATAAACCATACAACAACGGCAAAAATATAAGGTCTAACAAAATTAAGTCAAACTAATTTAAGGGGATGATCAGACCATCAAACTGAACAACTTTCTCTATGGGATCAATATTGAAATCGCGAAAAAAAATCAGCTGTTCCATACAAACCTACTCGAACTAAATGTATGGGACAGCAGATTTTTTTTTCGCGATTTCAATATTGGTCCCATAGAGAAAGTTGTTCAGTTTGTTGGTCTGATCATCCCCTTAAAATAGTTTCACCTAATTTTGTTAGACCTTATATATAAACATCCATGATCGAACTGGGGTTCGAAATACCCAATAAAAGAAGAAAGAGAAGATCAAAAAGAAAAAAAAGAGAAAGGGAAGGGGAGGGGGTGAGATTAAGAGAAGTTTATTCCGAAAGCGCAAATCCGCGCTGCATACAAACGAAGTCTGGTGATATTTCCACACTACAATCCGCATTGTGGACTAACGTTCGTACACCTTCCTTGAGGGTAGGCCTGTGCCCTGCAGTGGAACGTGTATTGTATCTAAACTATTATAAAACTGAAGTTTGTGAACAAAAAAAAGTTACGATATGGTTTTTAGGTGTCACTGATTCCATATCACCAATTTTTGGATATTTTGTCTGTCTGTTTGTTTCTTTGTGTGTTTGTTTGGGTGTTTGTTTGAACGAGTATCACGCAAAAACTACTGAACCGAATTTGATGACACTTTTTTTTTGATAGCTAATGATCTGACTTAAAATCTGGTATATAATTTCTGCGGACAAAGTCGCGGGTTAACGCTAGTAGACTTATGATTGTTATGATATTAATGATGATACATCCCTAAATAACCATTATTCTAAAGCAAATTAGTGAAGCGTTAATCCGTCATTATTGTATTGTACAGTGAAGACCTTTAACGCCGGGATATTTAATTATTCATTCAATTTGGCCGCATAATAGCTTTATTGTTGCCAACAATGAACGTAGCCAAATGAGGTCGCACAGTTTCCATACATTTCGCCCATTGTCTGCTTTTGAATCGAATTAAATGTTTAATCTCAGAGATAATCATAATTTTGTATCTATTCTGTAAGGAAATTGAATTTGGGTTTGGAATATTTTCTTTTTCATATAAAAATATCTTAGACATTGTCACACAAATTATCTAGTCACATTTAAAGTCAGCCAGAATCTAGCCTGAACTTGTATTATTATGACTAGACAACGATATAGAATAAATATATAAGGTCTAACAAAATTAGGTGAAACTATTTTAAGGGGATGATCAGACCATCGAACTGAACAACTTTCTCTATGGGACCAATATCGAAATCGCGAATCAAAAACAGCTGTCCCATACATTTAGGTCGAGTAGATTTGTATGGAACAGCTGATTTTTTTTTCGCGATTTCAATATTGGTCCCATAGAGAGAGTTGTTCAGTTTGATGGTCTGATCATCCCCTTAAATTAGTTTGACTTAATTTTGTTAGACCTTATTATACAAACATCCATGACTCGGGTACAAGTATTTATATTCATCATACAAATTTTTGTCCCTTACGGGATTCGAACCGTAAAGCAGGCAGGTTCACTACCGACTGTGCTACTAAAATCAGCTCGTCCATACAAAACTGCAAACTTACTCAAGCCAAATGTCTTATGCATTTAGGTCGAGTAGGTTTGTATGGAACAGCAGATTTTTTTTTCGCGATTTCGATATTGGTCCCTTAGAGAAAGTTGTTCAGTTTGATGGTCTGATCATCCCCTTAAAATAGTTTCACCTAATTTTGTTAGACCTTATATACAGAGTGTAACAAAACATCCTAGTAACACTTAAGGGGGTTCTTCAGACCATCAAACTGAACAACTTTCACTATGGAGCCAACATCGAAAACGTGAGAAAAATCTGCTGTCCCATACATTTGAGTTGAGTCAGTACTGCAGTTTTGTATGGTACAGCTGATTTTTTTTTCGCGATTTTGATGTTGGTTCCATAGTGAAAGTTGTTCAGTTTGATGGTTTGAAGAACCCCCTTAAGTATTACTAGGGTGTTTTGTTACATCCTGTATACTGACAGTAGTTTACTAGTGTCAAGTCATGGTAGGCCTACTTACTTATGCCATAACATGGTGTATCTGTATATGCAAAATCGTCGAGATATCGCTCTTACTGAAAGCATATGCTTACGACTATATATTCCCCGAGGGGGTAGTCAGAGATATTCTGAAACCTCAGAACATCCACGTTTCACTAGTAGTACCGAAACTCTGTCCAGTCTGGCGGGAGTGAGCCCGACGCCACTTGTAATGGACAGTGGGTATATTTTGCTCTAATAGTAAAAGTTATTCAGTTTGATGGGAAGAGTAACTATTTGGTTTAAAGAGCATCCTGCCTTAGTGGCATACCTACTGTCCGCCATTTTGAAAAAATCACGATTTTGCAGCCACTGATGAAACATATGCCAATCGACAGGAAAATGATTACAAACAGAAAATATATTATGGTAAAATGACCTAAGTGGTATACTTTCGGAGATATGGGGGTTTAAAAATAAAAAAAAATAAAAATGATACTTTTCCTTACAGGGTGTATATGTAGTATATAGTAGTATAGGTTGTGGGGACTTGCTAGTGATGTCAGCACCCACAAGTTATAGCAAAGATGCCAACAGATGGCGATACCGTCGCTCTCGGAAATATGCCCCATACATAGACAACGTTCACCGTGAATACGTAACTCGTAACCTACTACAAATAAGGTTCACAATCGAATGCAAGACATACATCGCGCAAGAGAAATTATTACAGAGTTTCGATACATATACAAGATCCAACTAAGAACTGTTGGACCACGGCCAGTCCCCAGGCTTCACACATAGCCTGGTGGAAGATCTTCCCTTTTCAATGGAGGAACATTCCCAAGTAGCACCTCCATAAGGTAATATTGTACGGGTGGCAACCCTGCCAGAGAATGGGTGTATTGCATTATCTTCCTAGTGATGGTCAGGCTCATCTAAAGCTAATCTAATCTAATCTAAACTATTATAAAACTGTAACAGGAAGTTTTTCTGTACATTGAAGATATTAACAAAAAAATAGATATGATATGGTTTTTAGGTATCCCTATAGTTTTTGGATTTTTTGTCTATCTGTTTGTTTGTTTGTTTGTTTGAACGATCATCACGCAAAAATTACTGAACCGATTTTGATTAAACTTTTTTTGTTTAATAGCTTACGATCTGACTTAAAATCTGGTATATAATTTGTGCGGACAAAGTCGCGGGTTAACGCTCGTTTTTCATATACAACAACATTGTAATATAAGTACTTTTTTATTTTACCTAGTTACGTACACCCTCCATAAACCTATTTAAAATTTATTTAACACCATCATAAAATGACGTCAATCATGTTGCCAGTGACGCCATTAAAAATTAATGCATCCATCTCCATCACCGCCTATTCAATTATCGTCACTTATTATTATTATAAATGTACGGCGGGCAAAATGGGTAAAACTCTGTCAGTGGTTCTCAAATAATAAGTAATTTCAATTAGTATACGGGATTGTACATTGATCTTCGAGTCTATATCTGAAAATACAGGGTGTAAGTGACAGCCTAGCGAATACTGAAATGGTGAACTCAGACCATCAAACAACCTTCACTGTGGAGCCTACCTCAGGAAACGCGAAAAAAAATCAGATGTCCCATACATTTTAGTTTGGTAGATACAGCAGTTTTGTATGGGACGGCTGATTTTTTACGCGTTTCGTTGTGTTCTGAGTTCACCGTTTCAGTATTTGAAAGGCTGTCACTTACACCCTGTATATTTTAGACAAATACCCAATAGACTTCCGATAGTTTTGTTAATTTATTGCTATAGTTAGAGTTTAAATTACCTATACTGTGTAACCTATAGAAGATAACTTTGTCACAGAAACTATAATACAAGTTTGTAAAATCCGTTTCCAAAGTTAAAATGAACCAAACTCAAGCGATCTCACTGCGATACAATACGAACACTACACCTCAGTAAGTATTTATATCAATCTTTGGGCTACACTAATGAAATGAAGAGCAGAGAGAAACAGTAACCAAAGCCCGTAACCACAACGCGGTAAGTGTCTAGGAATCTATAAAAATTAAATAATAATAATGTCCATAAATATACATTTTCATAATATTTAGGTCTAACCCAGACACTTTCTCCTAGATTACTAATACCCATACAATATAAAATATACCTAGGTACACGTATATAACATAGAACACTTAACTCAAGCGATCTCACTACGATACAATACGAAGAATACACCTCAATAAGTATTTATATATTTATATAAATCACTACTAAAATGAAGAGCAGAGAGACAGTAACCAAAGCCCACAACCACAACGCGGTAAGTGTCTAGGTATCTGTAAAAATTAAATAATATTTTTTTTTTAAACTACTTCGTCCCACTGCTGGGCAAAGGTCTCCCCTAAACTCTTCCAGATATCTCTATCCAAAGCAGTATCCCTCCATTCGTTGCAATAGGCATCCAACTCATCGCGCCACCTATTCCGGGGTCTGCCTTGACCTCGACTACCATCATTAGGTAGTAGCAAGGAGTAATAAAAGTATATTAGAAAAGAGAACCCACTCGTGGCAACATTATGCATCCACCTTATGTCAAATTGAAGGCTAGCTAGCGCCGTCTATTTTTCACCGACAATAATTCAACCTATACTATACATACCTACTTACTTATATCTACTCATACCAACGGATATTATTGTTTTTAATGCTAGTTTTCGTTCAATCCCGCACCGATTGAGTGAAATTCCAGTATCCTTACTATTCCTGTAATCTAAACATTGGTAAGAGAACAACAGAAACTCTAGAACATCACTAAATCGGCACGAAATTGAACGAAAACTACAAACAACCCGTACATTACGCAAGGTAGCCTTTTTGTAATTTTGTCAATTTGACATTGACATAGACAATAAAATCTTTTTTTTCATAGTTCTGCGAAATATTTAACAGATGGCAGCACATTCTATGCAAACTGAATCGGAAAAAGCCACCAAAAGGCGACTGTCCTCCGCCTGGGCAGTAGGCACCCATTGAGTGGCGATTGATGCCCACCGCAAATAATAATAATGTCCATATCCATTTTCATATTATTTAGGATTTGTAGCCCAGACACTTTCTCCTAGATAACTAATACAATATAAAATATACCTAGATACACGTATATAACATAGAACACTTAAGGGCGTTTTAGAGGTAATGTGTAACACTTTGCAGGCAGTCGTTCTATTTAATTACCGCCTACGTACACTCCCACTAAATTGGCACGGAGTGACGCGACGCGCTCGCGTGACGTTTTTAGTGCTCGTAAAAGGACTCATCGGGGATTTGGTACAAGGTGTGTCGAAGTGTCTAATTTGTGTAAAATGATTAACGGTTAATGCTTTTGTGAAGTCAATAGTATTGAAAATTGACGAGCCTGTCGCCTATTCTTTAATTAACCTTTTGTTGATTAATATTCCCTGTTTGCACGTTAGGAGATGTGTTTGCGTGCGTCGTGTATTGTTTTAGTTGTGCCTTTGATCGATGAAGTCTTGACTTTGGAGAATGGATTGGCCAGGACACCTCCAACGGGTTGGACATCCTGGACGGCTCAAGACGATTGCTTATTAGCTTTGTGCTTTATCCAGGACAGGTGAGTCTAAGTGTTAACAAATACAAGAAAATGAACTTTCTTTAGATATTAATCTTTAAAAATATTGAAATAAAAAAAAATAAGTCTTTTTTTAATGAGCTTAATATACGTAAAATTTGCGCACTGTCTCCGAAGTAACCCTGTATAGATATACAATTTAGGTGATCAAATTAGAATAAACCACGCTATCTTTTAATTCTTTCTGCATCCATAATTTAAAGTTAATGATTCGATTACTTAGCTGCACTTTTTGGCAGACGGGCTTTTTACCCTTCTGCCTAAAATACAACGATTTCTACATTAATTATACTTACCGGTACTTTAATTTGTCCCTTTTTACCTGACTATGTGACTCTCTAGAGGCTCTTTAATACTGTTTTAAAGTTTTAGGTCCCATGCGGTCCATTAGGGCTTATGTAGGTTTAACAAAAACGTTTAAGCTTTATAAAACTTTTTAAGCTCGTGTGTCTCTCACTTATTTACCCTCATGCATACATAAGCATGTTTTAAGTTTTGTTTCTACTATACACCTACATAATAATTATAATTTATATAAATAGATGATATTATACAGGGTGTAAACTTAAATGCGTTACATTTTACATTTATGTACTTGGATTGTTTTAGCTCATCAAACTGAACAACTTTTTCAACAGGACCAACTTTGAAATCGCGATAAAATTTGCTGTTCCATCGAAAATGTCGCTAATTGACTGAAATGTATGTAAAAGCAGATTATTTCGTTCGCGATTTCAAAGTTGGTCCCATACTAAAAGTTGTTTGTAAAAAGCTTAAATCTATATGATATTATTTCGAATAAAAAATTTTGATTTGATTTATAACGCATTTAAGTTAATAACCTGTATAATTATTATAATCTATCTAAGTAGTTAGTATACAGGGGTGTAAGTAACAGCCTAGCAAATACTGAAACGGTGAACTCAGACCAGCAAACTGAACAACTTTCACTATATGGACACTTACCTCAGAAAATGCGAAAAAAAATCAGCTGTCCCATACAAAACTGCTGTAGTGTAGGTAGGTACCAACCCGACTGAAATGTATGGGACACCTGTTTTTTTCGCGTTTCCTGAGGAGAGAAAATTGTTCAGTTTGATATATACAGGGTGTACCCAGTATTTATATTTTTTGAGTCTTATTCCCCTTTTAATCCTTTTACCAAACTTTGCCACAACTTATCTCTTCACTAGCTATAATTATTCAGTCTTAGTATAAATGGATTTCAGCATTTAATGACGATGAAAATGGAGAATTAATAAAACTTTTCCTTAGTCTCCTCATGCTACACTAAGGGGAAGAAATGAGGCGGTTTATCCCAAGCCGAGAACACGTGAACTAGAATATTTTATCTTTAAACAGCACAAAAACTCTGTAAAAAGGCTTTAGTAACCAACTTACGCCCTTTTGCCTTCAAACTGGCGTAGTAAAGGGGATTAATTCCGCTAGCACTCCCACATTCTCAACTCAATCGATTCTCTCCGATCGGCTGCACGCGCCCTCGTTCTTGGACGTTAAAAGCACTTGACTCCACCCTCGTTTTGTTTAGTTCGTTCCACACACGACGTCCTCAGAATTACACCAATTTGATACTTGCAGCGTGGATAAAAGAGCTATATTACATGACATATTATGTGAAATAAACTGTGGACGAGTGGGTATTATTTGATCATGGCATTGCTTTGCTAACGGCGGATTATTTGCTTTGTTTTTGAGACTTTGGCCTCTTAATTTTATTTATTTGATGGGGTATTGCTCTTCAGATTATTCTATCGTATATTATGGTAGAATCGATTGTCTGTAAGCAAAATAGTAAGGACTTAGGTTAGGCCATTGACTTAGGCCCAATTTTTCCGCCCGCTATCACCCCAACAGCTCAAATGTCTACAAAATATCTAGAAAATATCTAAGTGCCTACAAAATATCAAATAGATATCTAGTAGATATTCTGTCCTGATGTGAGAGATATTATACTTCATTTAAAAAGTGCCTAGGTATACAGGGTGAAATTGATATCATTAGCTTCCTTTTAAACTAAGATTCTACCCATCAAAATGAACAACTTTTACTATGGAAGCAAACCGATCGGAGCAAAAACAAAATCAGTTGTTCCGTACTACACTGCACCCGCCGCCGCTTCCTACTCGACTCAAATGCATCGGCAGATTTTTTTTTGCTTCGATTGGTTTGCTTCCATAATAAAAGTTGTTCAGTTTGATGGGTAGACTCTTAGTTTAAAAGGATGCTAATGATATTAATTTCACCCTGTAATTGTAGGAAATGAGGAAAGATATGCATCATCCACCTACAGCGTTTTCAGACTTTTCAGTTTAAGTATAGAAAATACAATTTCCTTGTATAGAGTAAAAATGACTGAACCATTGCCGTTGTCTCCAAAAATGATTTTCGGTAGGCCGTAACTTTCGTCCAAAGAATTCATTTCTTAGGTAAAACGCTCTCTTCGGTCCCCTATAAATGCTTAGTGGCGGCCCCTCCCATCATATCTTATTTTTATTGGCTATACTTACACGCGCTTTATTTCCTTTCTACAGTGGAATGACTCGTAATTTTCCAAGTGATTCTATTATTATTGTTTTTCATCACTGTTGAATGAAACCCAAAATAATATAAGTAGGTAGGTACACCCTAATTTTTATGTAGCTTTTGACTAAGACTCGCCTTGGTAAAAAACATGATGACCTAAAATAAGGTAAAATCTCGAATCGTGTGGCAAGGGGGTTCGCAGACGTTTATGCAGATCGTGTGCTTTCTGGCTGGCCACGAGGCGGTTCCATAAATACGCAAGAACCCATGAATTCTTAAATAATTAAGTTACATTTCAAACGAAAAAGGACAATCAAATAATACGAAGTTCTACTCTTTAAATCTCATTGAACTCTAATACGCCAGTTGAATATAACTCCAAAAACAATCAAATTGAAAGATCCAATACAATCTCAGAAATCAATTCGAAACAAACTCTGAACAAGTGATCGTAACAGTAGGTAACAGATTTCGCTTTTCGAAGCTACAGCACAAGTACCTTAATTTAGAACCGAGCATTGGCCACTGATTAAAAATGTTCTCCGGTTGTTCCCGAACTTTGTTTAAATTCTGCTCCCCGGGCGAAGTGAAGGGACATAATTAAATGTGTATTATTCAACGATACGGGTTTTTGGGGATTAGCCGTCAGCCACCGAGCCGATTAAAATCATTAATGAGTTGTCGACCGCACTGACATCGGTTTTATTTCCAGGCTACAAATAAATTGAACCAACAAGATTAAAGGGCTTGTGTTTTACGAGTATTTACTTAACGACTGTTTAACTTTTAGGGGTTGTCTGGCAAAGATGACGCTATAAAGTAAATGGGCATTCTTCTGTCTACAAGAGAGCTTTTTCATGCTTCTATTAAATCATTATTAGTCTTAACGGAACCTCTTCCTTTTTTTTTAAGTCGGTTAAAAATAGCTTTAGGGTATTTGTAATAAATGAGACCCGACTGCGCGACGCAAAGGAATGTTGTGTTTATCAGCATGTATTTATGTTAATTATGTATGTGAGTTTGTTCCTTTGCGGCACTCTAGAGACCAAACGCGTTGGCCGATTTTGATTATTCTTACGTCAATCGTTTCTTCTTAATCTTGAGAGTGTCATTAGAGACACGACAGTTATCAAAATTCAATATAGCGACAACCAGAAGCCATATTGTGAAAAATAAGAAAATGAAAGTTGACGAAATATGTTGACTGTGTTGTGTGTTGTGTGATATCATTGAATAGGTATTTGAAAATCACCTTTAAGTACGGGTAGTACTAGTATATATTCTGTGCTTTAAGTTTCTATTTTAATTTTTCATTTGGAATGACCATTTAGAATCTATAACGATTTAAAGTTGAAAAAATTAAAAAGTGTAAAATAAAAAAGGTATAATAGAATAGCATAGAACAGAAAAGTTTATTTTCTGGAATATGGTAGGTAATATAAAAAATGGAATAAACTCGAATGGGTAAAAAGTATACTTAAAAAAAACTGGAAAGAAAAAAGACAAGTCCAGTAGTCTAGAATTCTGTTAAGAAATATTGAAGCGACTTTAGCAGTCGGGACCCATTAAAAATTCTAGACTGGAACAAATTTTCCCAAAATGGGTCCCGACTGTTGAAGTCACTTCAATATTACTTAAGAGACTATGTGAAAAAAATAGGATTCTTCAAAGCGTCATATATCATGAAGTACTAACAGTAGGAGTATGATTAGCGGATGTGTGTAAATTGAACATATAATTAAAGTTTTGACTAGAGCCAAAACACGATTAAGACACATTTTCTCGATAGAAAAACAAGCCAAAGTAGCCTCCGTCTTTATCGATAAACGCTTGGAACTGCTAAACGGTGAATAATAGAAACACGAGAATTGATTTAAAAAAAAAGAGATTGATATTTTACAAAGTTTGATTAGAGCAGAATTGAACTTACATAAATAGTACAATCAAAATTAAATAAAGTTTATTTTACGCTTGCGTCGTTTCAGGCGCGCGCGCCACCCCATCTCTTTCTCAAACAGAGATTAATTTCTTGATTTTTCCTAAAACATTGCATTGACTTTAATTGGTAAGGATTGAAAGTATAACCAGACGTCGTTTGTATTGAGCGCGGTCCGAATTTTATCCCCTTAAGGTGGTTGCAGAGGGATCAATTTTATACAAAACTCTGACGCACAATACGCGTAGACGGTATTAAGAGGATATGTGAAAAAATAGGATTCTTCAAAGCGTTATATATCATGAAGTACTAACAGTAGGAGTATGAATTGCGTATATGAGTAAATTGAAAATATAATTGAAGTTTTGATCAGAGCCAAAACACGATTAAGACACATTTTCTCGATAGAATAACAAGCCAAAGTAACCTCCGTTTTTATTTATAAACGCTTGGAACTGCTAAACGGCGAATAATAGAAACACGAGAGTTAATTTAAAAAAAAGAGATTGATATTTTACAAATGTTGATAAGAGCAGAATTGAACTTACTACTAATCACAATTAAATAAAGTTTGTTTTACGCTTGCGTCGTTTCAGGCGCGCGCGCCGCCCCATCTCTTTCTCTCGCATCATCATAATATATGCTATCCCACGACCATTTCACTTCAATTATTTTTCGACATAGGCCCTTAAAATTCTAGACTACTGGACTTGTTTTTTTTCTTTTCAGTTTTTATTTAAAGTTCACTTTTTACGCAAAACGGTTTTTTGATTTTTGAAATTAGGGTTTTATTTTACACTTTTTAGTTTTGAATTTAGGTTTTCTTGTTTGTTAAATCTTAAATATTGTAATGAGGGCGCCACTGAACGGTGAAATGAGTATTAATTGTAGATTCTAAAAGTTAGATAAAGAAGAGAAAGATATAAGTTAGGTAGGGTAGGTACCTTGAAAAGCAGCTTCGAATGATATGGGTTCCTGCGTGGGCTCGCGCGACGTCGCCGTGACGAGCACCGCAGCGAGCAGCGCGGCGAGCGGCGCGGCCATGTCCACACTACGCCATGCCATCTCCGCCCATGCTCGGAGCTCGAGACACCTCTGCCGAAGAAAGTTTATTATTAATCATCAATTCATCATCCCCCTGTACATTCATAGTTATATTTTCTGGTTTTTTCTTTGGTTTTAAAGAATAAGTTGTATCCTTATTAGGTATCATCATCATCATCATCATATCAGCCGACAGACGCCCACTGCTGGACATAAGCCTCCCCAAAATAGGGGGATTTGCCATAATCGCCACGCTTGGCAGGCGGGTTGGCGATCGCAGTTGGATTGAATGTGTGTACTCAGAGGATGCTACTGCCCATCCTCCGGTAGATCCCTTAGTCGCCTTTTACGACATCCACGGGAGGAAATGGGATGGTGCTATTCTTAGCCGACACAACACGGCAATTATTATTAGGCTTATTAGGTATATATCCGATAAATTTTCCTTATTGCTACCTACAACTACATGTGATATCAAAGAGTAGGTTATTATACTTAGTTTTGTATACCAACAGAGTGTAAACTTAAATGCGTCACATACTTACTCAAAGGGACGCTTCAGACCATCGACCTGAAGAACTTTTACGATACGAACAAAAAATCTGCATCTGAGAAACCCAAGTAAAACAGTAGATTTTTTCGAAAGTATTCAGTTATAGCAATCTTTCTGACCACCCCGAAAGGGATGACGGTCATGAGTTTATGTATGTATGTCTTAAGTAATTTGTGTATTTTTTTCGCAATTTCTAGTTTGGCCCAACAGTAAAAGTTATTCAGTTTGATGATCCGAAGCACCCGATACATATTTAAGTTTAGCACCCTGTATTTATACCGACGTTCAATAATTTTTAAAAGACGTGGGAGTAAGTGCGTTATTTAAGGCTGGGCCACACAGAGTGCAGCTGCAGAACGGGTGCAGGCCAGCTGCGGGCCGGCAGTAGTTGTAAACTATGGAATCATAATTATGCGAGGTGTCACATTGCAGCTACCGTTCCGTAGCTGTTCCGCAGCCGTGCGAGACTGCATCTAGTGTGACTGACACCAGGCTCGCATATAATTCTATAGTTAACAACTACTGCCGATGCCGGCCCGCAGCCGGCCTGCACCCGTTCTGCAGCTGCACTTTGTGTGGCCTATCCTTTAAGTACCTTACGGTACTGCCTTAAATTATTGATTTATTTACCACAACTGGGAAGTCTGGGAATCACGAAACTTTATTTATCCATCCTACATTTATATTTCATCAAATCTTTTCCTCCCTGTGCACTAAAAACGATAACACGCGCTGGCTAGGTTCTTCCGACCTTTTACTTAAATTGTCGGAATCGGGTCCAGTTTCATTTTATGATGTTCACCGATTGCCCGTGCGTACGTGTCGTCTCACGTTTGATGCGTTACTGGGGGCCCAGTGAGTGAAGTAAAATTTAACAGGATTTGAAGAAGTTTGAGAATCGCTAGCTTTCATTAGTTCGATAATGTTTTAAAAAATTCTGCGCGAAACGAAACGCTTACGTCCTGTACAATGCGGTAAAATTTAGAAGTTTCATATTTCTGACATTTACTACGAAATCTGAAGGCCTTGATCGACTTTTACATTTTATTAACTAATTTGCGTTTGTCGTGTCAATCAAAACAAAATTCGAATGTGAAAATTCCATTTTCTTCTTTGATTTTCTGAGGTATTTACTTTTAGACTTCAATTTTTGTTCAATTTATAGTGATATTCGAAACTATCAAAACCATTTGAGAGTTTATCGGCATTTTCCAAGACACAGATCATCTGAAAAAAGTATAGAATCTAACTTTTTTTTTTACCTAAACTATTTTCCTATATTCTTGTATTTTCCGTCATTTATCTCTGTAAATTAGATTTCCATGTTATCAAACTGTAGTAAAACTTCTTTGATTAAACTTTTGTTGATTAAAATTCCCTGTTTGCAGGTTAGGAGATGTGTTTGCGTGCGTCGTGTATTATTTTATTTTTACTTTTGATCGATGAAGTCTTGACTTTGGAGAATGGATTGGCCAGGACACCTCCCATGGGTTGGATGTCCTGGGGCTATTACGAATGTGCTGATAATTGCACGAAACAGGCCGATTGCTTGAAGTAAGTTGGTTATTTTTGAACATAAATTCCAACGTGTTTCCAACGATACTTTGACTGCTTATATAGGACTAGTTACGAGTGTAATTCTACTAACAAACGGTGAGGTAACATGAAATCCGAAACTTTGGATTTTATTCCACATAACTTAAGGTTCTAATTTTGAATAATAAAAATCATGAAACGTAGTCTCGTGTGAACCCCAAACGTGATAAGTTCGAAGTTATTGTTTCGCATTTATAGGCTGTCTCATTTAGTGATAAAGTCAAAAGCATTTATTGTAAAACTATAAGTGCGACAAGGTTTTAAATCAATTAAAAAAGAGCGCTACAGTTTACCGGTAAAGGTGTTCAATACATTTCTGGTGGCGGTAGTTGTTACAGTATGACCAGCAAAATAATTCCACTCGTCAATCTTCGTTTGCGCAGAGCAGGCTCGAGTCCCCGACAAAACCCGAAGTCATTTAGTAATTAAAGGGTGCAAAGTCTGATAGCAGCGAAAAGGGCGCGAAAACGAATTAGCCAATAGCATAAACGGATTGAAGGTCCTGATCATCAATCATCCTGATTGGTCAATATTATTTCGCGCGGTATTAAAATCTGTAAACTGCGCAGGTACATCGGTAAGACTTGTAAACCTTGTACTACTGTACATTAAAACCATGTCGGAGGCTGTTAGGTGGTCTGAAAAAACTCTGACACCAGGGCTTGCTGCCCACACGATAAGAAGAAAACAGGAGATTGGCAAAATCATCAGCACCAAAATCCAGACACAATTTAAAGGCTGGGCCACACAGAGTGCAGCTGCAGAACGGGTGCAGACCGGCTGCAGGCCGCCAGTAGTTGTAAACTATGGAATTATGTGCTGCGGAACGGTAGCCGCAGTGTGACTCCTCGCATATAATTCCATAGTTTACAACTACTGCCGGCCTGCAGCCGGTCTGCACCCGTTCTGCAGCTGCACTCTGTGTGGCCAAGCTTTAAAGTTCAAATTTTATATAATTTTATTTTCCATGATTTCAGTGAGAAATTAATTCTATCAGTAGCGGATTCGTTCTACAAAGACGGCTTCCAGGAAGCCGGGTATGAATACATTATAATAGATGACTGCTGGTCAGAGAAGACACGGACCAACGGGAGACTGGAGCCGGATCACAAGCGGTTTCCTAGAGGAATGAAGTTCATTGCCGATTATGTTAGTATTGTTTTGTAAAGTTATTTTTTGTCACATACATTTGAGTCGAGTAGGTACATGCTCAACTCAAATGTAGGAAACCACAGAAAATATTAAGAGGGATTAGAAATGCAAAGTAGAGTTCACCGTTTTAGTATTTGCTAGGCTGTCACTTACACCCTGTATACTTCATAGCAGATAAAGTCAAGATGTTGAAAATAATTGCTATATTTTTTGAAAATCATTGCTATATTTTTAGTATATCTTTCAAATAACGAGAAGATAGCTTCTAAAAACCAGCAAAATATGGCCCAGCCCAGCGTTTACATAGTGAGAACGTCTTAACATTTAGTGCTAGTTCGCACGAGCAACTTTTGTCTCCGCAACTATTTTGTCTCTCAAAGGGTTTGTATGAAAAGTCGCGTCGCTACATGCGCGCACTTTCATACAAGCCCATAGACTTGATGTGAGAGACAAATTAGTTGCGGAGACAAAAGTTGCTCGTGCGCGCTATCTCTGCAAGGGGCAGTTTAGACAATTAAACTGAACAACTCACTATGGAGTCAACATCGAGAAAAAACAAATTTATCAGCTGTTTCATACACAGACCATTATAAGAGGGGTTAGAAGTGCAAAGTAGGCGTGGAACGTGTCGCCACAGGTTATGCAATGGTTTGCATAACACCATAAGACGCGCGGGCATAAGTTATTCTAGCAGCGTGAGCGGGAAGACAAGTGGCGACAGCCGTCTCCGAAGCAAAAGCGCTACTTTGCATTTCTAACCCCTCTTATAATATTCTGTGGTTATATGTTACATTGAAAATGTTTTAAATCTTTGACTATTTATTATAAGGACTAGCCGTGCGGTAGCATTTCCCCTCTGCCACGGTATTATCACTAAACGAGACAGCCTATAATTGCGAAACAATAACTTCGAACTTAGAACGTTTGGGGTTCATACGAGACTACTTTTCATGATTTTTAACAATCCAAAATAGGAATAAAATCCAAAGTTGCGGATTTCATGTTACCTCGCCCCCCGCAAAAAGTGGCAGAAATGTTTGTTAGTAGAATTCCACGTGTAACTAGTCCACATACTCATGACTACTTAAGTCAGTTTTAAATATTCTTTTCTTACAGATACACGCCCGCGGTCTAAAATTCGGTATGTACATAAACATAGCTAAAGGTACATGCATGCAGTACCCGGGGTCGAGGGGTCACTTCCGCCGAGACACAAAGACGTTTGCAGAGTGGGACGTCGATTATATCAAGGTGGACGGATGTTTTGTCGAGGAAGATTATTTAGATACTGGTATGGAATCTAATCATTTTAATGAGGGATTTTCCAAAAGCAAAAAAAGTAAAAAAGTTAGTTCCTAATTTCTCGATCGATGGCGTTGACCAGAGAGGGGTCCAATAGGTATGAGCAAAGATATTAATTAATATTAATAATAAAAATACACAGTACAAACCCTTTATTATGGTTGTTGGTTTATTATTTAGCTATCTCGGTGTTATTGTCCGTCAACAACGAATCGAGTATCGGACGTGGCTGTATGGGCTACGTATCCGTTTTGAATATACGAAGAATAAACGATAAACAATAACAAACTACAAAAACCTAACAGAAACTGAGAATTTCAATAAAAATAAACGGGAAATATTTAAATCGTACGTTAGATTCCCCCACTACCCAATCGTAGTCCGCGTAGTCCCAGCAGCGCCCATTGCCGAGGTTCGTACCCCTTAGGGGTGCCCCTTGGGCAGGTTGACCTACCAGGGCGCTTCGCCGTCACTGGTGTGGTCCCTCCATAGTCCGCAGTCGATGCTCCCTGAGTAATACTGTATTGGTCAATTTGAAAAAAAAAAAAAAAAACTTGGGCCCAACATCGAAATCGCGAATAAAATTACAGCTATCTCATACATTTGGGTCGAGTAAGATTGTAAGTTTTGTATGGAAGAAACATTGTTTTTTTAAATTTCGTCTTTGGTCCCATAGAGAAAGTTGTTCAGTTTGGTGGTCTGATTGTCCTCTCAAAAAACCATCAGTATATTAAGTTGGACCTTGTATGATTTTTCTTAGTTTTGTAACATTTTTGTATGTATCAGCAGATTTTTTTTGCGTTTTCCCTTTTAGTCCCGGTAGAGAAAGTTGTTCAGTTTGATGGTCTGATCATCTCCTTAAAAATCCCTCGGCATATTAAGAAAGACCCTTTATACAGGGTGTAAGTTAAGGTTATTGAACTCATGAGTCATGACATATAAGTCCTCAAAGAACTTAAGAGACTCGCCTTCAATACTGACGGACATATTAAGGTGGTTTAAGTCCATACAAACGTTTGACGCACAATACGCGTAGACGGAATTAATCAAAGTAATATTTTATATATGGAAAAATAGTTTAGAAAATCTAGTTGCCGCGTAACAAATAACATTTGCATTTTTTAATATAATTACGAAGATATAAAGCTTTTAAAATTTTGTATGAAAAATCTCAAAGCTTTATATCTTCGTAATTATTTTATAAATTGCAAATGTTATTTGTGACGCGGCATCTATATTTTCCAAACTATTTTTCCATATATACAAAGTTACTTATATTAATACCGTCTACGTATTGTGCGTCAAAGTTTTGTATAAAATTGACCCCTCTGCAACCGCCTTAAGATACATCTTCTTTCTTTATATGCTTTTTTTAAGGGGATGATCATACCATCAAATTAAACAAGCAATATATTTTACAGCATACATAAAACTGGGTCACCATTTGAACATGACTGGCAGGCCAATGGTGTATTCATGCAGTTGGCCTTATTACAAAGAATATATTCACAAAAAGAAGGTACATCCCTATTTATATCTTGGGTTAGTATTGCACGGGAAAGGATAGTATAATTGAAGACTTAACTTGAGATGGGGGGACAGAAGCTGATGATGATGTTTAGGTATTAGCCGCTAAATTTATATTAAACTAGCGTTAAGGTAGTTTCAGTCCATACAAACGTTTGACGCACAATACGCGTAGACGGAATTAATAAAAGTAATATTTTATATAATGGAAAAATAGTTTAGAAAATCTAGTTGCCGCGTCACAAATAACATTTGCAATCTAAACTATTATAAAACTGTAACAGAAGTTTGTCTGTAGTACATTGAAGATATTAACAAAAAAAAAAGTTACGATATGGTTTTTAGATATCCTTGATTCCATATCACCAATTTTTGAACGAGCATCACGCAAAAACTACTGAACCGATTTTTATGAAACTTTTTTTGTTTGATAGCTTATTATCTGACTTAAAATCTGGTATATAATTTGTGCTGACAAAGTCGCGGGTTAACGCTCGTTTATAATTACGAAGATATGAAGCTTTTAAAATTTTGTATGAAAAATTTCAAAGCTTTATATCTTCGTAATTATTTTATAAATTGCAAATGTTATTTGTGACACGGCAACTAGATTTTCTAAACTATTTTTCCATATATACAAAGTTACTTATATTAATACCGTCTACGCGTATTGTGCGTCAAAGTTTTGTATAAAATTGACCCCTCTACAACCACCCTAACCCGCGACTTTGTCCGCACAAATTATATACCAGATTTTAAGTCAGATCATAAGCTATCAAACAAAAAGAGTTTCATCAAAATCGATGAAAACGAAATGTCATTGCCAAAATACTGAAATGAGACAGACAAATACAAAGAGATGCAGTGTGAAAGAGACGTGCATATATTATGTTCATTCATCATTCACTTTTCATATTTTGTCGGATTACATGAACTCTATGATCATTTAGGAGGTTGCCAGCAAGTCCGTTGCAAGGTCCGACCTTTAAACGGCTTTATCTTCAAAACCGACTGACAGTTCATGTCAAGTTTTTGTACTGTTCACATAGCTACAGTGCATACTACAATAACTGATCAGCCTTGCAGCTGATCGTTAATTTTTTACTGACCTTTAAACGTCTGTAACTCCTAAACCGACTGAAGTTATGCAGGCAGACCCAGTCCATCCCCGTTACAGATCTCTACACCCCATAGACATTGAATCAGCCTTGCTGCTGATGATTGCAAAAAGTACACTTATCTCTTACAATATTTATTTATATTACAAAAAACCTTAGTAGCTTAGACCATATTATGGTCACACAGACACACGTTTGACATTATTATTATTATATCAGCCGTCGCTGTCCCATTGTTGGGCAAAGGCCTCCCTCCGATCTCTCCATGCGTCCAGAACTGGCCTAACGAAGCGCAAAACGTTTGACATGAAAAACAAAATATATTTTTTTTGGTTTAAAACAACGACTATGTCATGCCTTAAGACTCAACCAAAAACAGGTCGATTTGAAACAAACTGCCCTTAAGAGAATATGTGAAAAAAATAGGATTCTTCAAAGCGTCATATATCATGAAGTACTAACAGAAGAAGTATGATTAGCGGATATATGTAAATTGAACATATAATTGAAGTTTTGATTAGAGCCAAAACACGATTAAGACACATTTTCTCGATAGAAAAACAAGTCAAAGTAGCCTCAGTCTTTATCGATAAACGTTTGAAACTGCTAAACGGTGAATAATAGAAACACGAGACTTGATTTAAAAAAAGAGATTAATATTTTACAAATTTTGATTAGAGCAAATTGAACTTACATAAATAGTACAATCACAATTCAATAAATTTTGTTTTACGCTTACGTCGTTTCAGGCGCGCGCGCCGCCCCTTCTTTTTCTCTTGCATCAGGCAGTAATATAAGCTATAACACGCCCATTTCGCTTTAATTATTTTTCGACATAGGCCCTTATTTAATTTTTATCAAAGCATTAAGGCGGTTGCAGAGGGGTCAATTTTATACAAAACCTTGACGCACAATACGCGTAGACGGTATTAATATAAGTAACTTTGTATGTATGGAAAAATAGTTTAGAAAATCTATGCCGCGTAACAAATAACATTCGCAATTTATAAAATAATTTCGAAGATATAAAGCTTTGAAATTTTTCATACATTAAGAGCTTTATATCTTCGTAATCTATACTATTATAAAACTGTAACAGGATGTTTGTCTGTACATTGAAGATTTTAACAAAAAAAAAGTTACGATATGGTTTTTAGGTGTCCCTGGTTCCATTTCACCAATTTTTGGATTTTTTGTCTGTCTGTTTGTTTGTTTGAACGAGTATCACGCAAAAACTACTGAACCGATTTTGATGAAACCTTTTTTTGTTTGATAGCTATATGACTTAAAATCTGGTATATAATTTGTGCGGACGAAGTCGCGGGTTAACGCTCGTTATATTGTAAATTGCAAATGTTATTTGTTACGCGGCAACTAGATTTTCTTAACTATTTTTCCATATATAAAATATTACTGTTATTAATTCCGTCTACACGTATTGCGCGTCAAACTTTTGTATGGACTGAAACCACCTTAAAATCAATCATGTATATATTCTCCACAGCCAAACTACACTGAAATAGTACCTTATTGCAACCTGTGGCGTAACTACCACGACGTGTTCTTGAATTGGCCATCAGTGTCTGATATAATCCGTCACTACGAGGAATACTACGAGGAGCTACATCCTCACCACGGTCCTGGACATTGGAATGATCCTGATATGGTACGTTTGGTCAAAGTTACAATACAGGAGTGTGGTATTTAGTCTACTCAATGAATGGCTCATAAGGGGGTGTAGTGTGGAGTGCGTGAGCTGGGACCTAAGCGATTTCTTCTGAAAGTTGTTCAGGATTCTTAGGAAGTAAACATATTAAACGTCCCCTTCTCTAGGAGTCGCGCCGGAGGGGGGAGGGGGTTAAAGTTCTCGCTTTTGGGTTTTTCGCAAATATATCCAAAACGGTGCGTCGTAGAGAAAAGTGGTCTACTCCGGGAGTAAACATAATGTTTACTCCCTAAGAACCTTGAACAACTTTCAGGAGTAAACGCTTAGGTCCCAGCTCACGCACTCTAGAACTCCTATGTTGAGTAGACTAAATTGGAAGTACCACGTTGAAAATTTTAACAAAAAGTAAAAGCGCCTACAAAAAAACTAAAAAGTAAAAAAATTATATCGCAGGCGATGACTTTTTTGTTCGCATCATAAGAACATTAATTTGTTTTATCGAAGTCGCTGTCAAGCCGGTACGATTCGCGACAGGGCTTGCATTAGTTTTTTGGCTTGGCTTGTTACCGACTTCTATAAAACAAATTAATGTTCTTATGATGCGAAAGAAAAAGTCGTCGGCAGCAATATTATTTTTTAACTTTTTAGTTTTTTTGAAGGTGGTTTTAATTTTTTGTTAAAATTTTGTTTATTATACAATTTTCAGTGGTGAATTCATTAGTTCAATTTAATAGTAGTGCTTTAAATTAACAAACGCACTAGCCGACACTACGATTTTCAAAGGTTCCTCTCGATTTCTCTGGGATTTCCCTTGGAATATTTTCTTCCCAACAAAAAAAGAATCATCAAAATTAGTTCATAAACGACGAAGTAATCCGCAAACACACATAAAAAAACACAATATGTATGTAGGGTGTTACAAAAATACAAATAAACATTTAAGGGGGTGGTTAGGTTAAGACCATCAAACTGAACAACTTTCACTATGGGACCAATATCGAAATCACGAAAAAAATAATCGGATGTTCCATCATCATCATCATCATATCAGCCGATAGACGTCCACTGCTGGACATAGGCCTCCCCCAAAATGAGGGGATTTGCCATAATCGCCATGATGCGATGCATTTGCGATGTTCCATACTAAACTACAGATCTACTCGAGCTAAATGTATGATGAAAGTTGCACAGTTTGTCGGTCTAAACAAACCCCTTTAAAGTTTTGAATTTTTATTTTTTCTTCTGTAACAGCCTGTATACGGTCGAATTGAGAAACCTCCTTTTTTGAAGTTGGTTAAAAAATAAATCATGATCGCATGACGCATAATCCCTAATCTCCATAGTAATTTAGACATTATCTACTGCTGATTTGAACGTGTGATTTTCAAAAATAGCACTCCAGGGCTGAATCTAGAATACATTTTAGTCTCTTTAAGATTTCAGTAATGTGGTCCTGGGTTCGGTCATGGATGTTATATGTTTGTGCCGCTGTTGTATTGTTTCTATAACAAAAAGCCTATGGCTTACTTGGGATCATTACAAGGTACAGTACGACCAGGAAAATAGTTCCGCTCGTCAATCTTCGTTTGCGCAGAGCAGAGCAAAATCGGGTATGCTCTATCTCGCCCGAACTCGAATAGCAGACTTATGGATGCTTCGGCAGCAAAAAGGGTGCAAAAGCAATAAGCCAATAGCGGCTCGGTGTCGCATCCTGATTGGTCAATATAATTTCGCGCGCTTTTAAATACATCGGTGAGACCACAGATCACAAAAACTAAAGGGAGATGTGAAAAGGGGGCGGGGCCAGTGTCGTAGCAATACGCGCAAAAACGGAACACATTGCTCGCGACAGTAATGATTCAATATATTATGAGGCTGAAAGCCAGTCGAGATGTTATGTGTAAATAGTTTGCAATGCTTGCGTAGTACTAAAGATTATTCGAACGTTGAGTTCTAATACCGCAATGGATAATGAGCACATTCAAGCTAACAAAATACTTTCTATCGCGTGGTACTGGTGGTGATGCGACACTAGATTTCGTACTCAGCGCGTTGGTTGGCATCTCTCTAGATCTCTATGGGTGAGACTTATAAGCCTGGTATTTGCCTGTGAGCGGTATTTATTTTATTTATTTACGAGCGTTAACCCGCGACTTCGTCCGCACAAATTATATACCAGATTTTAAGTCAGATCATAAGCTATCAAACAAAAAAAGTTTCATCAAAATTGGTTCAGTAGTTTTTGCGTGATACTCGTTCAAACAAACAAACAAACACCCAAACATACACACAAACAAACAGACAGACAAAAAATCCAAAAATTGGCGAATTGGAATCAGGGACACCTAAAAACCATATCGTAACTTTTTTTTTGTTAATATCTTCAATGTACAGACAAACTTCCTGTTACAGTTTTATAATAGTACAAGCGTTAACCCGCGACTTCGTCCGCACAAATTATATACCAGATTTTAAGTCAGATTATAAGCTATCAAACAAAAAAAGTTTCATCAAAATCGGTTCAGTAGTTTTTGCGTGATACTCGTTCAAACAAACAAACAAACAAACAAACAAACAAACAAACAAACAAACAAACAAACAAACAAACATACAAACAAACAGACAGACAAAAAATCCAAAAATTGGTGAAATGGAATCAGGGACACCTAAAAACCATATCGTAACTTTTTTTTTGTTAATATCTTCAATGTACAGACAAACTTCCTGTTACAGTTTTATAATAGTATAGATAGATAGTATAGATTTAATATTCGGTTTTTTTTCCAGTTAGTACTCGGCACAGGATCGCTATCGCCTGGTCAGAGTAGAATACAGCTAGCAGTGTTCGCCATGCTATCGGCACCACTACTACTTAGCTGTGACATGAATATGCTGACGAAGTATGAGAAAGAACTCCTTCTGAATATGGACTTGATTGCTATAGCTCAGGACCCTCTGGGGATTATGGCTAAACCCCATAAGGTTAGTCAAGAATATTAATTGTACAGTACGACCAGGAAAATAATTCCGCTCGCCAATCTACGTTTGCGCAGAGCAGACCCGAGTCCCCGACAAAACTAGAAGTCATTTAGTAATCAAAGGGCACAGAATAGGTAATAGTATACAGGGTGTAAGTGACAGCCTAGCAAATACTGAAACATTGAACTCAGACCATCAAACTGAACAACTTTCACTATGGAGCCTACCTCAGAAAACGCGAAAAAAATCTGCTGTCCCATACAAAACTGCTGTACCTACCAGACTAAAATGTGTGGGACAGGTGATTTTTTTTCGCGTTTCCTGAGGTAGGCTCCATAGTGAAAGTTTTTTAGTTTGATGGTCTAAGTTCACCGTTTTAGTATTTGCTAGGCTGTCACTTACACCCTTTGTAGTTCTACATACAGAACGGCCAATCCCCGCCCCCCTCTGAATTCAGATACCCCACCTCACCTCACACTTTCTGGGGAGACTTTAGGCTTTAGCCGAGCAAGGGAATGCAGTCAGGCGCGCGCACACGTTGGATTTGACTACATAAAATTGTGTCTTTTCAGTGCATAAAAAACGTTGAAAAATAACGCTGAATTCACATTTTCAGTAATTCTTTAGCTGAAATACTATTTTATATAACAGAACGAACTATAAAAAGTATCGAAATATAAGGTCTAACAAAATTAGCTGAAACTATTTTAAGGGGATGATCAGACCATCAAACTGAACAACTTTCTCTATGGGACCAATATCGAAATCGCGAAAAAAAAACCAGCTGTTCCATACAAACCTACTGGACCTAAATGTATGAGACAACAGATTTTTTTTCACTATTGGTAATATTTCAATATTGGTCCCATAGACAAAGTTGTTCTGTTAGATGGTCTGATCATCCCCTTAAAATAGTTTCACCTAATTTTGTTAGACCTTATATAGATGAAGTAAAATGCAAAGCGCGGCTTTCAACCCTACACGCAATGTCATTGACAGTTTACACAAAGTGCGCATGTGCAGACGCCATTTCGAAATTAAAAAACTGGCCAAGTGCAAGTCGGACTCGCACGCGAAGGGTTCCGTACCATTATCGAGCAAAAAACGGCAAAAAATCACGTTTGTTTTATGGGAGCACCCTTAAATATTTATTTTATTCTGTTTTTTAGTATATGTTGTTATAGCACCAACAGTAATACATCATCTGTTAAAATTTCATCTGTCCAACTATCACGGTTCATCAGATACAGCCTGATGACAGACGGACGGAAAGCGGAGTCTCAGTAATAGGATCCCTTTACCTTTTGGTTACGGAACCCAAAAAACGTTCCATAGAGTGCCGGATCTGTGCCACGGGCTAGGCCACTATCCTGACCTATCCACCAGGGCGCTATCCTTCAATATCTCTTTCGTCTCATTCACATACATCTCTTCATACACTGAGCTGATCCCTTTTGTCGCAAGAAGACTCTATAAGAATAATTATTGTAATTACTTTAACAATTGCTATACCTCAATATGTTCGCTTTGTTTATAAGAAAAGGTATACAATTTTATAACGCAGTTATAAAGTCCGCTGGCCTCTTATAACAGCGCTAAAAAATATACCTTTTCTCATAAACAAGGTGAAAATATTTGGTGACGATAATGACGGCGTTCAAAAGCAGAGGAGAAACACCTACCAACCAGTTTCGAGTACCTTGCACCTAACCTTTCTGTAGAACGTAACCGATTTGATTAGAGTATGTCCTACAAGGGTGGCCGACATTCCCATTCAAATTAGCACAATAAGTCTCTTTTGTACATCTGCTGTCATTTATCTTTATGATTATAACCATTAGAGCCTTATCAAACTAGCGGTTTTCGAGTGGCTTCGGGGCGGAGCGGGCGCGCAACGAAATAACTGCGGATAGCAGCGTGGACGCCATTTTTTACACTATTAAACAAAAACCAGTCTGTCCGGCTCCCCGTAACGAGACACGAATGTGAGTGGACGTATCATCAAGGCATCGTTTGGAGATTTAGATATTGATACAGAGTTATTTATCTCCTGTGTCTTCAAAGGCAACAGCAGTGCTTCCTCGTCGGAATTAATTTTGTTACTGAGTGTATTTTACGTCGTAAACTCGCTGCGAAGTTGCGAACAAGCGACGAAAACGTTGCGTATTCGCCACGCGTCCGCGACGTCCTCGCTTTGCAGCCACGACGTGTTCGCGACGAATTCGCTGCGCGCCCGCTCTGCCCCGGAGCCGCCCACAAACCGTTAGTATGATAAGGCCCTTACGGTCAGTTGCACGTACGTTTATTAGAGTTAATCCTCCATTAAATCTCGTGTTAGCTTATGGCAGGGCCTGAGATAGCGATAGTCATAAAATCCTATACAATTTATATGAAGTGACTCCGGAGGCAGGTGACCGTTAAAAAGTGGCTACGTCGATAACAGCAACAGCGTAGCGATCTCCTTAACAAGAGCGAATTTGCTATGTGCATCTCTTATTGAATATGACGACCTCTATTACTTCTCCCTCTAAGTGAGCGGTTTTATTTTCTTTTTTAAAGGACAATGGGCAGAGGTGGTCCAAGAGCCCCCCCTCCCCCCTCCCCCCCACCCCGTAATTGGCATAGGTAATACTTTTGAAAGGGGGTTTAATATAGAAAATTTTATTATTATGCGGCACTAATATCTGTTCGAGAGAAAAAAGATACAAGGTGTTTTGTTTAAACTAAACTTTTTTCTAATTGATTAATCTGTCTATTGTTTCTGTACCTTTTCTTTTTTTGTATTTTGTGTGGCAATAAAGTGAATTTTTTTTATTTTTTTTATTTTTTATTTTTTAAATGAGAGAATCGTTGTCTTATCTTGAAATTGCCGGTATAGTAAATGTGAGCCTTATTACGCATAATAATACCTTTTAGTAGTTTAAGCTAAGTGGCTGATCACCCCGAAAGACATTATACCTTTCGGGGCCATAATATCAAAACGACTACCCTCTAAAACGACTTCGTCAAAATAAAACACCCCTGATCTTTTTTTTCCTCGAAAATATTTTGATGCCCCTTAGGTACATTTGGGTATCCTCTATCTATCCGTACCTTTGACTACTTATATAGGGACTAGTTACGCGTGTAATTCTACTAACAAACATTTCTGCCACTTTTTGCGGGGTCGAGGTAACATGAAATCCGCAACTTTGGATTTTATTCCCATAACTTTAGATTCTAATTTTGAACGTTAAAAATCATGAAAGTAGTCTCGCGTGAACCCCAAACGTTCTAAGTTCGAAATTATTGTTTCGGAATTATAGGCTGTCTCGTTTAGTGATAAGGTATAAAATTGAATGTAAATGCACATGATTAATTGATCTTATACCGTGGCAGAGGGGAAATGCTACCTCAAGGCTAGTCCTTATAATAAATAGTCAAAGATGTAAATACCCGTGTCATAGCGGGGGGCTCTTGGACCAGTGGCCATACATTTTTGCCCAGTGTCCTTTAGTTCCTAAAAAACTCAACAGATGGCATGTTTATCGCTCCATAGCCCCGTTTCGTCAGTACAGACATTTGCGAGATCATGTCAAGATCGAGTCAAGATTTTGCCTGACTTTTTTAAGGCCAAGAGATCGACCTCATACTGCCAGGTCAGACGTAAACAGTTTAAAATATTCGGTTTTTATTCCTAAATAATTAAATATTCCATTAAAAGATGCGTTGGTCTCTTTTAACTCTTTATTATTTTAAAGAAACAAAGGACATTATTGGGGCTTCATACATTTTTGGTCCAAATGTGAAAGTGCCGGTCAACAAAACAGAATGCTATATTCTGTTAGAACTTGTTCGTTTTAGCATTTATTATTATAGCATGAAACCTAAAAGTTACAGTGCCTCAAAGATTTCCATAAAAATCTTAAATTATTCCTAGCATTAAAACTGTATATTTTAACGAAAATCTGACTTCATATAAACATAGAGATTAGTTTCTAGATTGTTTCTGAAAAAATTAATTGACTTTAAGGTGGTTTCAGTCCATACAAAAGTTTGACGCACAATACGCGTAGACGGAATTAATAAAAGTAATATTTAATATATTGAAAAATAGTAAAGAAAATCTAGATGCCGCGTCACAAATAACATTTGCAATTTATAAAATAATTACGAAGATATAAAGCTTTTAAAATTTTGTATGAAAAATTGAAAAACTTTGTATCTTCGTAATTATATGATAAATTGCAAATGTTATTTGTGACGCAGCAACTAGATTTTCTAAACTATTTTTCCATTCATAAAATATTACCTTTATTAATTCCGTCTACGCGTGTTGTGCGTCAAAGTTTTGTATAAAATTGACCCCTCTGCAACCACCTGAATTGGATAGTATTGAAAATATCACCAGACTTAGTTTGTTTGACTCGAAATAAACTTATCTTAAATTGTATTTCAGATGTCACATGATGTAACGCTCTGGGTAAAGCCGCATTTACCAAAGAAAGGGGATTCATATCTCTCCTACTCTTTCGCTCTCGTCAATTTGAATGAAGTCGGTCAGCTTATCTCTTTCGTTCCTGGAATGTATGGATTGAACTCTACAGATCCCTATACTGTTATGGTAAGTTGTACTTACAGAATATTATAAGAGGGGTTAGGCGTGGAACTTGTCGCTACAGGTTATGCAATGATTTGCATAACACCATAAGGCGCGCGGCGTGGTGCGAGCGAGAGGGCATGAGTAATTGTAGCTGCGTGAGCGGGAAGACAAGTGGAGACAGCAGTCTCCGAAGAAAAAGTGCTACTTTGCATTTCTAACCCCTCTTATAATGTTCTGTGGTTGTACTATTATTTTGAACGTGTCAATGTACATACAGGGTCCTTCTTAAGGTGGTTGCAGAGCGGTCAATTTAATACAAAACTTTGACGCACAACACGCGTAGACGGTATTAATATAAGTAACTTTGTATATATTGAAAAATAGTTTAGAAAATCTAGATGCCGCGTCACAAATAACATTTGCAATTTATAAAATAATTACGAAGATATAAAGCTTTGAAATTTTTCATACAAAATTTTTAAAGCTTTATATCTTCGTAATTATATTATAAATTTCAAATGTTATTTGTGATGCGGCATCTAGATTTTCTAAACTATTTTTCCATGTATAAAATATTACTTTTAATAATTCTGTCTACGCGTATTGTGCGTCAAACTTTGGTATGGACTGAAACCACTTTAATATGCTGACAGTTTATTAAGGGGATGACCAGACCATCAAACTAAACAACTTTCTCTTTGGGACCAACACCGAAATCGCGAAAAAAACTGCTGTTCCATACATTTGGCTCTGTTAGCGAGTAGGTTCGTAGTTTTGTATGGAACAGCAGATTTTTCAGTGATTTCGATGTTGGTGCCATAGAGAAAGTTGTTCAGTTTGACGGACTGATCATCCCCTTGAAAAAGTTTCAGCATATTAAAAACGACCGTATACAGGGTGAAATTGATATCATTAGCATCCTTTTAAACTACGAGTCTACCCATCAAACTGAACAACTTTTACTATGGGAGCAAAGGGATTGGAGCAAAGAAAAATCTGCTGTTGCATACATTTGAGTCGCTAACTCGCGCGTCGACATTGCAGTTTAGTATGGAACAGCTGATTTTTATTTGCTCTGATCAGTTTGCTCCCATAATAAACATTCTATTGATGTTTTGTTGTATTCTTGTTTTGTAAACTTGTCGTGAACTTTAATATTATGTGTGTGTACTTATGCAAATAAATTGTTTATCTATCTACTCATCTCAAATGTATGCAACAGCTGATTTCTTTTTTGCTTCGATCGGTTTGCTCCCATAGCAAAAGTTGTTCAGTTTGATGGGTAGACTCTTAGTTTTAAAGGATGCTAATGACATCAATTTCACCCTGTAGTTATGGAACTCTTGTCGATTTGTTTCCCTTAATCTCTAGATTATAGTGGTAATATTAGCTATACTCATCTAAACGGAGTGTCGCGTAATCGCAGTTGGCGCACATCTTGTCTTGATACGATATGTTGGTTTTTTTTCGTATTAACATCTTAGATGTTCCTATACACGCATTGCTTTACATGTGCCGTTTTATTAGAAAAAAAAGCTTCTGAGCAAAAAAAGTAAAACGGTGAATTTTCTATATCTATTTCATAATTCCGTTTCATACGATTACTATCTATACTATTATAAAACTGTAACAGGAAGTTTGTCTGTACATTAAGGATATTAACAAAAAAAAAGTTACGATACTGTTTTTAGGTGTCCCTGATTCCATTTCACCAATTTTTGGATTTTTTGTCTGTCTGTTTGTTTGTGTGTTTGTTTGGGTGTTTGTTTGTTTGAACGAGTATCACGCAAAAACTACTGAACCGATTTTGATGAAACTTTTTTTGTTTGATAGCTTATGATCTGACTTAAAATCTGGTATATAATTTGTGCGGACGAAGTCGCGGGTTAACGCTCGTACTAAATAAAATTATGTTTTTAGAGTGTAATACCGTCAATAAACGTAACCGTTTGTGGGCCTACAATAAATTGACTCCTTTAGGCTTTCTTTATTGAGAAATGTTTTATATTGTGATGCCGGGCGCCACTGAACTGTAAAAGGACTCTTGAAAGATCCTACACACCTCTTCTATACACGGTGAAATTGATATCAATAGCATCCTTTTAAACTAAGAGTCTACCCATCAAACTGAACAACTTTTACTACGGGAGCAAACCGATCAGAGCAAAAAAAATCATCTGTTCCATACTAAACTGCACCCGCCGCCGCTGCCTACTCGACTCAAATGTATGCAACAGCAGATTTTTTTTTGCTCCAATCGGTTTGCTCTCATAGTAAAAGTTGTTCAATTAGATGGGTAGATTCTTAGTTTAAAAGGATGCTAATGATATCAATGTCACCCTGTATATGTTAATTTTTTTCAGGACGTCTTTTCGGGAGAATATCTTAGAAACATAACGTTTAGTGATTCTATAGAAGTAATTTCACCGCCTCTAGGTATGTCAATTTTTTTTTTTAATATTAACATAACCCATTAACTGTCATTAGACCCATTACGGGCCTCCGTCAAAAACCCAGACACTGTCGCGAGACCCTTTAAGGGCCGCTGCGTTTATGCTTACGTTTTAAAGACATAACAGTGACTAATGTCGTTGTCTCGCTTTAACTTAAGCAGCGGCTTCTCGATAACAGGGATAGCGAGAAAAAAATTTTTTTACCGTTGTGGCGTCGGCAATTGAATATACAACGTGTTAATGAATTAACGCAAAACCTCATACACCCCAACTGATTTATAACAAAATAATTAGATTGAAACAATAATTTCATTATTTTGATAGTTAACATTTTATGTTATTTGTATTTTAAGTTTTGAGGCAAAAATGATTTGTTATCATTTCAGCAATGAATAAAAGCGCTAACGTACTCATGTATACATTTTAATAATCTTGTTTTGGTAGTAAGTAAGGTGAGTGTGCCCGTGCGGTGGGTTGACATCGGGTTCAGTAAATTTTAAACTTTGCAAAAAAAAAATTTAATATTTTGAAAAAAATTACCAATGGTGAAACCATGATTGTTCGATTCTGATCTCGATTCTAAACAAACTACTTTCTAGTTTTGCGTTAATTCATTAACGCGTTATATATTATGAATTTAAATATTTATATATAAAATACGAGCATTCTCGAATTGCTCTAAGGGAAGACCTCAAATTTAAAATGTAAAAAACTATTGAGTTAAATAAATTATTTTTATTTTTTTATTTATTTTTATATAGGTAAATAAACATGTTATTTATGCTTTTATTGATAAATTTTTAGTAATAAGTACCATAGAAAGAAAGAATTAATGATTTTAGAAAACCACCCATACCTTACGCCTGCGCGGGTGACCCGCAACGCGAGCCACATTTATCGTTTCAACGTTACGACTGTGCGACCTACGAGGGGGGTCAAGTTCTATTGCATTTCGCCTATGCTCATGACCTTCAGTGTGAGTCACCCAAACCTTACGCCTGCGCGGGTGACCCACGAGGTGAGCCGCATTGGTCTTTTTACGTTACGACAGTGCGCACGACCCACGAGGGGCATCAGTTTTGGCACTGCGCGAGGATCGTGGTTTTGAGCTTTCCAGCGAAAGTGTTAAGGGATTATTGTACCCATGATACTGAACAACTTTCCCTAAGAAACCTTGGAAATTCGTAAAAATAAAAATTAGGACTTCCCATACTAATCACTTTAATATCTTTAAGCGTTCAATTTCTTTTATTGCAGACGTACTTTGGTTCGCGCTCTATCCTTTATAACAAAGCATTAAAATATGGAATCTCTAAAATAATGTTGTGTATAAATGTTACTATTTATAAATTGTTGTTAAATGTAAGAGTTAATTTAATTTATTTGTTTGATAAATATTGCTCACAAAACTTGTGATATTAGTTATTTAATGTTTTTACTCTGTGACGACGAGAAATTAAATGGTGGTACTTATAAAAGAAATCTTCATTTTATTTCTGTTCTTTTAGCATAGAATAGAAAATAGTATGCAGGGATGATGCAGACCTTTAGACCACCAAACTGAACAACTTTTAATATGGAGCCAAAACCAAAATGGGGCCCTGCACGCCGTGGTGAGTAGGTGTCAAAAAGGGCACGTCTGGCTATTCACAGCGGTGTGTTGGTGCCTACCCTGATGTATGGGAGTGAATATTGGGTATGGAATAAAAGGAATGAAAGTCGAGTGAATGCAGTTGAAATGCGCTCCTTACGAAGTATGCGTGGTATTACTTTGGTTGATCGAATCAAGAACAGTGTGATAAGGGATTGGTGTAAGTTGAAGGATGATATTGTAACACGGATTGAGAGGGGTATGCTTAGATGGTTCGGTCACGTAGAGACAATAAATGAATGAAGACTTACGAATGAAATTTATCAAGCAAAGGTGAGCGGAAGTGTTGGGAGAGGCCGTCTGAGGAAAACATACCATGATCAAATCAATGATCTTTTCCGAAATGGACAAGTGCGTAGCACCCTCAATCGACGGAAGTGCATGAAAAGATGTATGAATGACAAAGAGGTGTGTCAGAGTCGTAGCGGGTGGCGGTCCGTGGTCTCTGCCTACCCCCATGGGACAATGGCGTGAGCTTATGTGTGTATGTATCTATGTATGTAACCAAAATCGCGAAAAAAATACAGATTTCCAATGTTCCACCTTGATAGGTCTATAAAGAGTAGATAAATGGAAGTCTATTGAACCGAGTGGAAATATTTAAATACCTCGGACATTGGTTGACCTCCGACCTGAAGGACAATGAAGACATTGAGAGGGAGAGGGCGTTTTCTGTACGAGCCAATATGATAGCCCGCAGGTTTGGTCGTTGTTCCACACCAGTCACGATAACACTCTTTAAAGCATACTGTACTTCCTTTTACACGAGCAGACTGCGGCTGAACTATACGAAGAAACAGTACAGTGGCTTGCGCGTCCAGTTCAATAACGCGTTCAGGGTGCTGGTGGGGCTGCCGCGATTCTGTAGTGCACAGAACATTATAAGAGGGGTTAGAAATGCAAAGTAGCGCTTTTGCTTCGGAGAAGGCTGTCGCCACTTGTTTTCCCGCTCACGCTGCTACAATTACTCATGCCCTCTCGCTCGCACCACGCCGCGCGCCTTATGGTGTTAAGCAAATCATTGCATAACCTGTGGCGACACGTTCTACCCCTACTTTGAACTTCTAACCCTTATAATGTTCTGTGCTGTAGTGCATCGGGGATGTTCGCCGATGTGCGAGTAGATTGTTTTTACACTACTATGCGCAAAAGGTGTGCATCCCTGGTGCGTAGGATAAGCGCCAGCACCAACAGCATCTTGACCATGTTTGCAAGTAGTTTTGACTTCATTATGTGAACCATTGCTGTATGATTCACTTGCTGACAAACAAACAATTATAATTAAAAAGAAATAAGTCGCTGTATATAAACTAACAATAGGCTAAGTGTGTTACTAACAAAATTGTGATCTCAGTTGGTCGAAAATAAAGATTACTATTCTATTCTATAGAAAACGCCAACGGCTATTCTACCTAAATGAATGGAACAGCACATTTTATTTGCATGTTTTTCGATGTTGGCGTCCGTAATAGTAAAAGATGTTTAGTTTGATGGTCTGAAGCATGTAGGTTACGTATGTAGGAACCCTTAGGTTGTGTTGTAACCTACATACTTATTAAATTTTACATCCTGTTTAGGGTCCTTCTTAATAATAATACGCTGTCAGTTTTTTAAGGAAAGATCAGATCATTAAACTGAATAACTTTCTTTATGGGATCAAGATCGAAAAAGCCGCTGTTCCATACAAAACATCAATCCTACTCGACCCAAATGTATAGAGCCGATTTTTCGCGATTTCGTTGCAGATTTAAACGACAAAGTTATTCAGTGTTGAGAACCGTTTGCATATTAAGTTGAACCCTGTACAGGGTGCTACAAAAATACAAATAAACATTTACGGGGGTGGTTAAGACCATCAAACTGAACAACTTTCACTGTGGGACCAATAATGAAATCGCGAAAAAAAATTGGATGTTCCATCATCATCATATCAGCCCATAGACTTCCACTGCTGGACATAGGCCTCCCCCAAAATGCCATAATCGCCATGATGCGATGCGTTTGCAATGTTCCATACTACAGATCTACTCGAGCTAAATGTATGGAACAAAAGATTTTTTTCGCGATTTTGATGTTTGTCCCATAGTGAAAGTTGTTCAGTTTATTGGTCTAAACCACCCCCTTAAAAGTTTTCAATTTTTATTCTATGCATACGATGATTTTTATATTACTTATGATACTATTCTATGATTACTTATGATACGATGCATTTAAAAATAAAACAACGATAATCAAACGTTAATTTATAATCCAGGCTTTGAGTAAACTCCAGAAAACAGCCATGTCCTAGTTTCTGAGTCCAATAACCCGTACAGAAAGGGTCGGTTGGCTACGAAGCGGCGCGAGGGGATCCATAGAGAAGGTGCCCCAGTCGGGGACGGCGGGTCTATCCCCGGGCTGTCCATAGATATTGTGACCCGCTGCCGGATTGACAATGTTGGACGTGGTTGTGATATATACCTAGAGATAGAACGATTATATTTAAAAAATACTTTGATAAAGTGTGTCAAAAATAAAGAAAAATGATTTAATATAATAGACTAAGAGATAAGTGTACTTTTTGCAACCATCAGCTGCAAGGCTGATTCAGTGTTTATGAGGTGTAGAGCATCTCTGTGATGGGGATGGACCAGGTCTGCCTGCATAACTCCAGTCTAGAAGTTACTGATGTTTAAAGGTAAGTAAAAAATTAACGATTAGCTGCAAGGCTGATCGAATGATATTATTGTAGTATGCACTGTAGCTATGTGAACAGTACTAAAACTGACATAGTTCATCAGTCGGTTTAGGAGATACAGCAGTTCAAAGGTCCGACCTTTGAACTCCGGCTCCGGCTCCGGAACGGCTGTATCTCCTAAACCGACTTGCAGTTCATGTCAGTTTTTGTACTGTTCACATAGCTACAGTGCAGACTACAATAATATCATACGATCATCCTTGCAGCTGATCGTTAATTTTTTACTGACCTTTAAACGTCTGTAACTCCTAAACCGACTGAAGTTATGCAGGCACACCTAGTTCATCCCCATCACAGAGATACTCTACACCCCATAAACACTGAATCAGCCTTGCTGCTGATGGTTGCAAAAAGTACACTTATCTCTTAGTCTATAAGTCATCATCATCATCTCAACCGATGGACGTCCACTGCTGGACATAGGCCTTCCCCAAGGATCGCCACAACGACCGGTCCTGCGCTGCCCTCATCCAACGGGTTCCCGCCGCCTTCACCATGTCGTCGGTCCACCTTGTGGGCCTGCGCTGAGCTTTTTCGGCCCCATCAGCCATCGGTTCTGCGAGCAATACTGTGCCCCGCCCACTGCCACTTTAGTTTAGAAATTCTTTGGGCTATGTCAGCTACTCTGGTTCTTCTGCGGATCTCTTCATTTCTGATTTGATCTCGCAGGAAAACTCGGAGCATAGCCCTCGCCATTGACCTTTGGGTGACTTTCAGCCTTTTTATGAGGCCTTGAGTGAACGACCACGTCTCTGTTCCATATGTCATCACTGGCAACACACTGATCGAAGACTTTCGTTTTAAGACACTGCGGTATTTGGGACGTGAAGATACAACGTAGCTTCCCGAAAAATGGCCAGCCGAGTTGGATTCGACGGTTGATCTCTTTCTCGACAACATTCTTGAACAACTTCCTCTATGGAATCAACATCGAAATAGCGAATAAAAATGTTGATAAATGTTCATAAATCTATCTACACTATTCTAAAACTGTATCAGAAGTGTGTCTGTACATTGAAGATATTAACAAAAAAAAAGTTACGATATGGTTTTTAGATGTCTTTGATTCCATATCACCAACTTTTGGATTTTTTGTCTGTCTGTTTGTTTGTGTGTTTGTTTGTTTGAACGCGGCATCACGCAAAAACTACTGAACCGATTTTGATGAAACTTTTTTTGTTTGATAGCTTATGATCTGATTAAAAATCTGGTATATAATTTGTGCGAACGAAGCCGCGGGTTAACGCTAGTAATGTATAAAAATAAAAATGTGTTATGAATGCCACGTCTAGCACAATAATTTTGTAGCTAAGTTTTCTCTTTATTTCACTGGGTGTGCAAGTGCAGAGACAGAGCGAGACTAATATCTCAGGGTGTCGAGACATCCGCTGTTCCATCCCAGTTCCGCATCACACCAGCCGATAGACGTCCACTGCTGGACACTTAAATCTTACTCGAGCCCAATGTTTGGGACAGTTAATAGTTATTTCGCGATGTCTATGTAGGTCCTATAGATTAAGTTGTTCAGTTTGATGGTCTGTTCATCACTTTTAAAAATCATACAGGGTAAAATTGATATCATTAGCAACCTTTAAAACTAAGTCAAACTTCTTATAGTGTGGGCAGAGCCCTGGTTTCAGAGTTTTTTCAGACCGCCTTACGGCCTTTGACGTGGTTTTTATGTAACGACTACTACCACCAGAGATAGTAGCCGGGACCAACGGTTTAACGTGCCATCCGAATCACGGAATCATTTTTCTTTTCAGACAATCAGGTGATTCAGCCTGCAATGTCCTAACCAACTGGGGAAAAACGCACAAAGTGACATTTCACTAGGTGTCCCCCGTGGGAATCGAACCCACGACCTCCGTGTCGAGAGCCAATGCTCTTAACCATTAGACCACGGAGGCTGTTGAGGCTAAACTTCACAACTAGTCCTCTAGCTAAGTCAAACTGAACAACTTTTACTAAGCGAGCACACCGATCGGAGCAAAAAATAAATCAGCTGTTCCATACTTAACTGCAATGCCTACTGTAGCATACAATAAATTACATGTTGTTCTATTGATGTTTTGTTGTATTCTTGTTTTGTAAACTTGTTGTGAACTTTAATATTATGTGTGTGTTACTTATGCAAATCAAATTGTTTATCTATTTATGGGTAGACTCTTAGTATTAAAAGGATGCTGCTGATAACAATTTCACCCCTATAGTATGTAGTAATAAATACTCTTTCTTATACTGTGCCTGTAGATAGTTCTTTTATTCAATCATCTTACGACTTTCATGTAAAGAAAAAGAGTTAGGGGTCGCCGTAGACGTACGTATGCGGACCAAATTGGCAGCGTACTTAAGAAGGGTCAGATCAAATGTATCCGAAACCGACGAGCGTGTATGAAGCGACTTATAATGAAAGAGGTGTGTCAGGATCGTAGCCGATGGCGAACCATTCTCTGCCTACCCCAATGGGATACGCGCGTGAGTATATGTATGTATGTATGTTCTTTATTAACATGAGAAAGGTAGAGGAACTTACTTGTTAGTGTTAAAATCTTTCCAAATACTGTTCATTCCTAAACGTTCCAAAACCTTCATGTAATCTATCTCTGTTGTCGTTTTAAACTTCGGTATTGCCACTTCTACCGGCAAAGCACTCTCCACCAGTAGTGGCAAACTATCTATTATGAAGGAACTCGGAAATTTTTCGACAAGACGCTTTATACCGCTGTTGCCAAGGTTCAAAATGAACAGCATTCTATATCTGCCATTATTACCAACTGGCAATTCTAGAAGTTTAGCGTTTAGGAAAGGAACATAACACAGTCTTACTCTTTTCTTCATTTTTAACAAATCAACTTGTCCAATTCTCTCTCCTTCATCATTATAGAAATTAGATTTCTCTATAGATGAATTATCGAACGCTGTTGTCCATAATCCTTTATAATCCAAAGTGTCTAGTATTAGAGAATTACCATTGATATCAAATTCAGACATTTTAAATTCAGGCAGCTGATTGGTTGATAAATCAATGCTTCTGATTGGTGCAATTTTTGTATCTATTAATCCAGATGATCGAACCGCTTTGATCCATGTATCATTAACCATTAATGTTTCATCTAGAATTAACAATCTTTTCCTTTGTAATTTAACATCGTTTCCCGGCGTTTCTAAACTTGTAGCAATTTCATAGTATTTCTCTCGTAGGCACTGATTTTTTGGGAGGTTAAGGAATTCAAAGAATTGCTTTTGAATCGACCCATCTGATCCTTCTGCCAACGCAGAAAGTGATAGCCATATTGAATAAGGAGATGCGGAAAAATGATAGTTATTTTGAATAGCAACTTGCTTGAACACCTTTGTAGAGAATTCCTGAAGTCCCCTATGATAATCCAATGTAACAGTGCGATCGCAAACGTAAAAAAGACCAAGTATTTTTAATTCTTGAGCCAAAACGGTCGTAAATAAAAACACAGTAAGTAAAATCACTTTCATTTTTATCGAAACTGCGTACGCGACGGTTGAGGGAACGAAACTGATGGAATGTGGGAAGGAATGGTAACTGGTCGGTCGCATTAACATTCTGTGCGTGTTCGTTTGTCGTTGATACGAATAGTTAAGTAAAGTATTGATTGATAATGTTTTGTTTATAGGTTGTAGACCTTAAGGCGGTTGCAGGTCAATTTCATACAAAACTTTGACGCACAATTCGCGAAGACGAAATTAAAAAAAGTAAGTAATATTTTATATATTGAAAAATAGTTTAGAAAATCTAGTTGCCGCGTCAAACTATTTTTCCATATATACAAAGTTACTTATATTAAGGGCCTATGTCGAAAAATAATTGAAGCGAAATGGGCGTGTGATAGCCTAATTTACTGCCTGATGCGAGAGAAAGAGATGGGGCGGCGCGCGCGACTGAAACGACGCAAGCGTAAAACACACTTTATTTAATTGTGATTGTACTATATTTGTAAGTTCAATTCTGCTCTAATCAAAATTTGTAAAATATCAATATCTTTTTTTTAAAATCAAGTCTCGTTTTTCTATTATTCACCGTTTAGCAGTTCCAAGCGTTTATAAATAAAAACGGAGGCTACTTTGGCTTGTTATTCTATCGAGAAAATGTGTCTTAATCGTGTTTTGGCTCTAATCAAAACTTCAATTATATGTTCAATTTACTCATATACGCAATTCATACTCCTACTGTTAGTACTTCATGATATATGACGCTTTGAAGAATCCTATTTTTTCACATATCCTCTTAATACCGTCTACGCGTATTGTGCGTCAGAGTTTTGTATAAAATTGATCCCTCTGCAACCACCTTAAGGGGATAAAATTCGGACCGCGCTCAATACAAACGACGTCAATGCAATGTTTTAGGAAAAATCAAGAAATTAATCTCTGTTTGTATGTTGTCAGATTTTCGTTAAAAGATGCAGGGTGAAATTGATATCGTTAGCATCCTAAGTTAGCAAACTAAGAGTCTACCCATCTAACTGAACAACTGAACAAACCGTACGGAGCAAAAAAAAATCTGCTGTTCCGTACTAAACCGCGGCCGCTACCGCTGCCTCCTCGACTCAAATGTATGCAACAGCTGATTTTTTTTTTGCTCCGATTGGTTTGTTTCCATAGAAAAAGTTGTTCAGTTAGATGGGTAGACTCTTAGTTTAAAAGGATGCCAATGATATCAATTTCACCCTGTATAATGTTTCAATGCTAGTTTAATTCAAGATTATTTTTATGAGGGGAATTTTTTATTAAATAATACAATAATATAACTAACTAAAATAATGCAATCTTAATAAAATATACGATAATAATTAGTCAAATAAACCGCCCCGCATCATATCATTTGTATGGAAATCTTTGAGGCACTGTTTTTTTTTTTTTTTTTTTTTTTATTACGTATTGGTTTGCTCTTGACCTCAATCTAGTCCTCAGGACGAAGATGGGGTCGAAGATGTAGCGAGCTCACCCAGAAGAAGCCTATTCACTCGTACTTTAAAGGAATTCGGTTTGTAAGCGTATCGTATTGTAACTTTAAAACTATACATTTAACGAAAATCCAAAGATATTTAAAATAATACTACGAAAATCTGACCATAAACAATCCTTGCATAGATATTAGTTGCTAGATCGTTTCTGAAAAACTTCATTGAAATACTTATAACCATAGATCGTTTGTATGGAGAGCACTCCGAATTATATCCTCTTAAGCTATTCATACATACATACATAAGCTCACACCATTGTCCAACGGGGGTAGGCAGAGACCACGGACCGCCACACGCTACAACTCTGACACACCTCTTTAGCCTCATTCATATTCATAGCTATTCAATCAGTTTAATTTTAGTTATTTTGCACTAGCATTATACAGGGTGTAAAAAACACCCTAGTTATATTTAAAGGGGTGGTTTAGACCATGCAACTGAACAACTTTCACTGGAGCCAACATCGAGAAATAGAAAAAGTTTTTAAGAAACAGCAGATTTTTTTTATTTCTTACAACAACCCTGCAATTTTTTTTATTAGCCTATTTCATCCCACTGCTGGGCAAAGGCTTCTCCCCTGCTCTTTCACTCGTTTCTGTTGTGGGCAACCTCTGGCCATTGATCGTCAAATTTGTCCAGGTCATCACGCCACCTCTTCCTCGGTCGACCTGGACGCCGCCGTCCGTTTTCGGGGATCCAGGGCATGATTATTTTTGCCCATCTCTCAGGATGCATCTGACTGACATGACCGGCTCGCTTCCATTTAAGTTTGGCACTTTTCTCTCCGACGTCGGCTATTTGGAGTTTTGGAGCGCAACGTGGTGGTTTCTGACCCGGTCGGTTCGTTTAACACCTAGAATGCTGCGCTCCATCGCTCTCTGGCAAACCTTAGACTTTTGGGCCTCAGTGAGTGACCAAGTTTGAGCTCCGTAAGTTAGGGTGGGCAGGATACACACGTTGATGAGTCTACGTTTAAGCGAGAGCGGGAGTTCTCCCTTCATCAGCTCCTTTATGGACGAGAAGCTCTTACAAAAAATTTAAATTTTTTGTTACAACCTGTATATGTAGATTGTAACTTAGCAATTATGGAGCGATCAGTGCGTCCTGCCAGTAATCACCTATGGTGCGGAAACATGGACCCTGACGATAGGACTAGTTCATCAATTCAAGGTCGCGCAGCGAGCTATGGAGCTATGGAGAGAGCTATGCTCGGTGTTTCTCTGAGAGATCACATCAGAAATGAAGTGATACGTCAGAGAACGAAAGTGGCTGACATAGCTCAGAAAATTAGCAAGCTGAAGTGGCAATGGGCTGGTCATATCTGCCGAAGAACTGACAACCGGTGGGGTGTCAGGGTTCTGGAGTGGAGACCGCGAACTGGTACGTAGTGTGGGACGTCCTGCTGCCCGCTGGACAGACGACCTAAAAAAGGTAGCGGGGAGCGACTGGATGAGGAAGGCCGAGGACAGAGTCTTATGGCGCGCCTTGGTAGAGGCCTATGTTCAGCAGTGGACGATGATAGGCTGATGATGATGATGATGAGTTATCGAGCGATTTCCAGTAAAATTGATGGAAAAACGCTCATATGTTGGCAAGATTACTCCTTAATTCAAGAATAGGTAATGCATGAATGCATTTGTCAAGCTATAGAATGCTACAATAATATTCTAGGGAAAACTAGTCTACAATAAATTATTATTCAATTAAACCTATTGTAAAATTTATAATGGGATATCGTAATTGTAAGAACCAATATTATTCTCAATTTGTTTGATTAAGTAAATTAATAAGAATTATTATTCATTATCTATTATAAATAATACAAATATTTGTATGGGGTATTGTCTACATTATTCTTAGGAAATGTTTTCTCATTCAGTAACAATGCCTTGAGTTCGATTTTTGAAAGTCATTCGTTGAACTATGCAGTTGAAAATTACTATGGAGATATGCATCTTACTACTGCTGATTTCGAAAACGAATAAGATAGACGGAACGCGAAAGCGCGCGGTTCTATATTATATATTCTAAATGGGACTATGGTGTGAGCTTATGTATTTAAATAAATGTATAATTATAAGAAAAGGAAACTGTAGGATGGTGTGTAATGTGTTTCAAACATGGCTATAACTCAACTTTATTAGGTTAGGTTCGGTAACTCGATCTAAATTCTACCTTAGTTTGCAAATTATCAGATACACCCGTGTTGCGGTGCTACCATGATCTCTAGACGTTTTTTCTTTTTTGCGATTTCCACATTATACAGGGTCCTTCTTAATATGCTGATACTTTTTAAGGGGATGATCGGAACATCAAACTGAACAACTTTCTCCATGGAACCTCGAAATCGCGAAAAAAAATCTGCTGTCCCTCCCATACAAAACTGCAAACTTACTTGACCCAAATGTAATTATAAGTACTTTTATTAATATACGAGCGTTAACCTGCGAATTCGTCCGCACAAATTATATACCAGATTCTAAGTCAGATCATAAGCTATCAAACAAAAAAAGTTTCATCAAAATCGGTTCAGTAGTTTTTGCGTGATACTCGTTCAAACAAACAAACAAACAACCAAACAAACACACAAACAGACAGGCAAAAAATCCAAAAATTGGTGATATGGAATCAGGGATACCTAAAAACCATATCGTAACTTATTTTTTGTTAATATCTTCAATGTACAGACACACTTCTGTTACAGCTTTATAATAGTACGAGCGTTAACCCGCGACTTCGTCCGCACAAATTATATACCAGATTTTAAGTCAGATCATAAGCTATCAAACAAAAAAAGTTTCATCAAAATCGGTTCAGTAGTTTTTGCGTGATACTCGTTCAAACAAACAAACAAACACCCAAACAAACAAACAAACAAACACACAAACAAACAGACAGACAAAAAATCCAAAAATTGGTGAAATGGAATCAGGGACACCTAAAAACCATATCGTAACTTTTTTTTTGTTAATATCTTCAATGTACAGACAAACTTCCTGTTACAGTTTTATAATAGTATAGATAGATAGATAAGTTCTAACAAAATTAGCTGAAACTATTTTAAGGGGATGATCAAACCATCAAACAGAATAACTTTCTCTATGGAAGCAATATCGAAATCCGGAAAAAAATCAGCTGTCCCTTACATTTGAGTAGAGTTATGATTGCAGTTTTGTATGGGTGGTCAACTGATTTTTTTTGTCGATTTCAATATTGGTCCCATAGAGAAAGTTGTACGGTTAGATGGTCTGATCATCCCCTTAAAATAGTTTCAGCTAATTTTTTTAGACTTTATATAAAAAATATAGTTGTACCTGGCATGGGTTCCAAGCTTGAAACACGTTTTTTGTCATCTCACGAAATTTGCATCCCAAACGAACGAACGGTTTAGGAACGCATAAAGAACAAACAGACAGACATATATAGATAGTTTCTTTGAACATGCGTTACTAATTGGTGCTAATTGCTAATAATTATTATCACCATCATAGGTAGGAGAAACACTTAATCTCACACAATGGTTGGTTGGTTGCACAATCCTATACTACGGCACACGTACGCACGTCAATAGTTATATTTTTTATATTATTATTTTGATTACTTACTAATTTTTGTTAAATTAAAACAATCTCTCTTAATAGTTCCCTTCGAGATGTCAAATATTTTCGATAATTCGGTAAAACCACAGATCGCAAAAACTAAAGGGAGATATGAAAAGGGGGCGGGGCCAGTGTCGCAGCTATATGCGCAAAAACGGAACACATTGCTCGCGACAGTAAGGATTCAATATATTATGAGGCTGAAAGCCAGTCGAGATAATATGTGTAAATAGTATACAATGCTTGCGTAGTACTAAAGATTATTCGAACGTTGAGTTCTGATACCGCAATGGATAATGAGCACATTCAAGCTAACAAAATACTTTCTCTCCCGTGGTACTGGTGGTAATGCGACACTAGGTTTCGTACTCAGCGCGTTGGTTGGCATCTCTCTCTAGAGATCTATCTCTATGGGTAAAACCTATTAAAGTTATTGATTATGATTGATTTTAATTTCAACTCGATTAGACATTGAAAGTGAGTTGTAATCGAGAATCATTAGTACGAGATCCAAGCCGTCAAGCACAAACACTTGGCAAGTTAACCTATGTTTCCGTTAACTTATGCTGTCTTACTCGAAGCTTACTTGGCACCGATTGTCGACTCGTGTAATTAAAGGGAACTTCCTTCATGCCCGCGGTTTCCTTCGCCTATTTCGTTTGAAATAGATTGACCTATATATTTGAGGTTTATCCCATAAACTTAATCAAATCAAATCAAATCAAAAATTTTTATTCAAAATAATATCACATAGATAGGTTTTTGACGTCATTTTTTGACTCTACCACCGCGTCGGAAGGTGTTCCGTTGAGAGAAGATGCGGCCAGAAACTCTACAACACACATCTTTTAAACAAAACAAAATATACAAAGTACAATTAAAATACAATATTGCATTACATAGAGTAACATTGTCAAGACCAGACATTTTGGTCATTCAAATAGTCATCGAGTTTATAGTAGCCTTTTTTACAGAGGACTTGTTTAACATGGGACTTAAACTTTTATAAATTACTATAGTATATTAAGTTTATGGTTTACCCATAGGGAGTCAAATATATTTATTTAACAATAATTATCCATAGCATGATTATATTTGTATACGACTATAAATAAGTACAACTATGGCGTCAATCCTTTTCTACAAGCCACGTCAAGTCTTCAAGCCACGTCAAAGCGGCGTTGAGATATAAAATCTAAAACTTTTGTTATGTTCATTTGATATCGTTATCAACTATGATTTGCAGATGTGTTAATTATTCTTCGTAATTTTTAAAGTACCTAACTTGAAAACTGCTGAACCGATTTTCATGAAACAAAGCTGAGAACACTCACAAAAATTAGCTTTCTACTAAAAAAACCGCATCGAAATCGGTCCACCCGTTTGGGAGCTACGATGCCACAGACAGACAGACTGACATAGGCGACAAAGTTATAACTCTGTTTTTGCGTCGGGGGTTAAAAATTAAGTCCGATATTTTTTATGTTTTGACCAATAATCTATCGCTTTTTAGCGATAAGACCGCCTTATTTGTACCATATTCAGTTTATGTTTCCTATTGTGCATTGTTTTTTTCTTTTGGTGTAAATAAAGTATATTTCATTCACTCATTCAATAATGACTACCTAGTCTAGTACCTAATTTTTGAGACTGATCGTCTGTTAGAAGCTTAAACACAAGTTGATTTTGATGTTTGTGTGTTATATTTTATCCTTTTTTATGCCCAAGTATCGGAAAGTGAGGAGAGAAAAACTTATAACAAAAGTGTTTTAAGTGCATATAATTTAAATACTAACAATAATAATTAAAAACAATATACTTACCTATATTTCTAGAAAGAACAGCAACCAATTAAGGTGGTTGCAGAGGGGTCAATTTTATACAAAACTTTGACGCACAATACACAATATATAAGGTCTAACAAAATTAGGTGAAACTACTTTAAGGGGATGATCAGACCATCAAACTGAACAACTTTCTCTATGGGACCAATATCGAAATCGCGAAAAAAAAAATCAGCCGTTCCATACAAACCTACTCGACCTAAATGTATGGAGCAGCTGTTTTTATTTCGCGATTTGAATATTGGTCCCATAGAGAAAGTTGCTCAGTTTGATGGTCTGAGCATCCCCTTAAAATAGTTTCACCTAATTTTGTTAGACCTTATATAGATGGTAAGAAGATATAGATGGTATTAATATAACTTTGTAAATATGGAAAAATAGTTTAGAACATCTAGATGCCGCGTCACAAATAATAATTATTTGCAATTTATAAAATAATTACGAAGTTATAAAAGCTTTGAAATTTTTCATATAAAATTTTAGCTTTTAGCTTTATATCTTCGTAATTATAATTATTATAAATTGAAAAAGATTGCAAATGATATTTGTGACGCGGCAACTAGATTTTCTAAACAATTTTTCCATATATAAAATATTACTTTTATTAATTCCGTCTACGCGTATTGTCCGTCAAACTTTGTATGGACTGAAACCACCAATATAATTCAAGAATACTAATTCCGATACATCACTTGACATGAGATTTACAACTCAATAAACAGCGCTCAACCGAAAAAAGCTTGATCTGATAAATCACCTCGGTCGATGCTAGTTACGTGTTGTTTAGTAATGCGAATGACGACATTTTTGTTTTAGGCATGTTTTAACAGTACTTGTATTTTTTGTAACCAAAATAGAAAACACTGAATTCCGAATCAGGTTTATTCCGTATGTGTGTGGCGGACCTAGCTAACTGAAATTCTGTTTCATTTTTAAACCGACAGTCGCCCAGGAGAGACGTTTGGCAATGAATATCTTCCCAATTCTTGTAACAAGTGTAGTACTAGTACTATATACGTCGTCGGCTTCCAATATAACAGACATTGATGTGAAAAGTCAAGATAATTTAATTGCGAATGGGTCCATATTTTTTAATGTTCTTAAGAGAATTGTAAGAGGTGTTATAACTGATAATAATAGCAATATGTGTCCAGAGAATTATGTGAGGATCCCAGACGGAGAATGTGCTGAATGCGGCGAAGATAAGGGGTAAGTGTTAACATAACATAAATATTCTTTATTTGCACACAAGGTTAAATTGTAAGGGTGCAAATTTTGTTTTTTGATTCTATTTGCAATACCTAGAATTCTCATAACCCTGAGAATTTGCATAACCCTGTACCTGCTGATAGAGCACCTCAAACCCGTTCAGAAAATGGATTTTAATGTCCAGTAAAATGCCACGGTTTTCGGATATTTGGACTTTTAATTTTTTTCTGGAATTTAGGACTTGTGTCACTATTTTGACCGTCATGGCTCAGAAGATATTTTGGCAGTCTGATTTTTGAATAAAATACTCTAGAGAGTGGTGCTATCAGACATGTAAGTTTGTTTCTTTGATTGAGCATCACGCAAAAACTACTTAATCGATTTTCATGAAACTTTTTTTGTTTGATAGCTTAATATCTGACTTAAAATCTGGTATATAATTTGTGCGGCAGAAGTCGCGGGTTAACCCTAGTTTAAGTATAAAGTTTAAGGTAATCATTTTTTGTTTAATAAATTAAATAAAACTTTTTTTTACAGGATCTACCTGCCAGGATGTTACACATCCTCATCGCATGTAAGGACAATTCCTATGTCACTATACATCTTGGTGCTTATTTTGCGAGAGTTATGGATACTTTATATCAACTCTATATGAGAGGAAGATGTCGCAATAGCCTTATATCTTTTTTTTAATAAGATGTAGAAACTTCTTTTCTTTTCATAAATAATTATATAAGGTCTGACAAAATTAGGTGAAACTATTTTAAGGGGACCATCAAACTGAACAACTTTCTCTATGTGACCAATATTGAAAACGCGAAAAAAAAATCTGCTGTTGTGCATTTAGGTCGAGTAGTTTGGATGCAAAACCTGAATTTTTTTTCGCGATTTCGATATTGGTCCCATAGAGAAAGTTGTTCATTTTGATGGTCTGATCACCCCCTTAAAATAGTTTTGTTAGACCTTATATTTTGCATGACATTTTAAAATTGTATAACACTGGCTTCAAATTATTAATATTTTGACCCCCCTAGAATTTAATTGTTTTCATGTTCTTAAGTAAAGTTTTATTTTTATTAATGTAGCCTATTTTGTTAAATTCTTTTTCACTTGAGAATTTGTCTAAAAACAACATTGTAACCTACCTACCTACTATAAGTTTTGCTTAAACGTAACCGATCGTGCAGTGCACATTGTTTTGGGTCACGTCTAAAATTTTAACCTTGTACTGTATTTTTTATACCATTAGACTGTAATCTGTTAATGTGCCTAATAAATAAATAAATAAATAAGAACATTAGAACCAATTTATTCATCATGTTATCTGAATGTACCTATGTTCTTTGACCTCAGCAGTTGAAAATGTCAATATTTCTATGGCTAATATTACTATATGCATCTTTCTACTGCTGATTTGACATTCAAAAATCATACTCCAGGAGTGCGATTAGAAAGATGCGTATCTCCATACATTTTCAACTGCTGAGTTCAACGTATGAGATTTCATAAATCGCACTCCTGATTCTGATAACTTAAGGGCCTATGTTATATAACTGCCTGATGCGAGAGAAAGAGATGGCGCGGCGCGCGCGCCTGAAACGACGCAAGCGTAAAACAAACTTTACTTAATTGTGATTGTACTATTTATGTAATTTCAATTCTGCTCTAATCAAACATTATAAAATATCAATCTCTTTTTTGAAATCAAGTCTCCTGTTTCTATTATTCACCGTTTAGCAGTTCCAAGCGTTTATCGATAAAGACGGATGCTACTTTGGCTTGTTTTTCTATCGAGAAAATGTGTCTTAATGGTGTTTTGGCCCTAATCAAAACTTCAATTATATGTTCAATTTACACATATCCGCAAATCATACTCCTAATGTTAGTACTTCATGAGATTTGAAGAATCCTTTTTTTCGCATATCCTCTTAAGGATATGCTTTATGAATATGAGAATGAAACCTCATCTTAATCTATACTATTATAATACTGTATACTGTGTTTGTTCTGTAAAAATACTGGACCAATTGATCAAACTTTTTGTGTCCTATTATTAGACGTAAAATCGCGAAAAAAAATCAGCCGTCCAATACATTTAGCTCGACGAAGGTTTGCATGGAAGACCTGATTTTTTTCCGCGATTTCGATGTTGGTTCCACAGAGAAGTTGTTCAGTTTGATGGTCTAATCTTCCCCTTAAAAAAGTGTCAGCATAATATTAAAAAGGACCGTATATAGCACTATTTGACATAATAATGAAAATCTATAAATGTCAATACTCCGTAAAATAATGATGTTGAAAATAATGATGAATTCGAAGGCGTGTAATTTTTCATAATTATGTTGTTTCTGTGCATAATAAAGAATCGAAGAATCTGCTTCGTTTGTCTGGAGCGCTGGGATACTAATAAACCGAAACCAAACCGAACTGAATACATTAAGCGATGACATAATCAATGTCGGTCGAGGCCGGCCAAGTTCATTGCCTGAACCGATGGCTCATGTTACGACTACCGACGACCTGCTGGCAAACTTCGAAACGCGGTTGTACCTATCTATTTATCTACAGTGTGAAATTGATATCATTAGCATCCTTTTAAACTAAGAGTCTACCCATCATCTTAAACAACTTTCACTATGGGAGTAAACCGATCGGAGCAAAAAAATAATCAGCTGTTCCATACTAAACTGCAATGCCAAATCGACTTAAATGTATGCAAAAGCTTATTTATTTTTTGCTCCGATTGGTTTGCTCCAACAGTAAAAGTTGTTTAGTTTGATGGGTAGAATCTTAGTTTAAAAGGATGCTAATGATACCAATTTCACCCTGTCTGTATACTATTATAAAACTGAAAATTAAAAAAAAGAAGTTTGTTTGTTTCATCGAGCATCACGCAAAAACTACTGAACCGATTTTGATGAAACTTTTTTTTGTTTGATAGCTTATATAATCTGACTTAAAATCTGGTATAAAATTTGTGGGGACGAAGTCGCGGGTTAACGCTCGTACTATTATAAAACTGTAAATTTAAAATAAAAGAAGTTTGTTTGTTTCATCGAGCATCACGCAAAAACTACTGAACCGATTTTGATGAAACTTTTTTTTGTTTGATAGCTTATATAATCTGACTTAAAATCTGGTATATAATTTGTGGGGACGAAGTCGCGGGTTAACGCTCGTACTATTATAAAACTGTAAATTTAAAATAAAAGAAGTTTGTTTGTTTCATCGAGCATCACGCAAAAACTACTGAACCGATTTTGATGAAACTTTTTTTTTGTTTGATAGCTTATATAGTTTGACTTAAAATCTGGTATATAATTTGTGCGGACGAAGTCGCGGGTTAACGCTAGTACTATTATAAAATTGTAAATTATAAAAAAGAAGTTTGTTTGTTTGATCGAGCATCACGCGAAAACTACTGGACCGATTTTGATGAAACTTTTTTGTTTGATATTATGATTTGACTTAAAATCTGGTATATAATTTGTGCGGACGAAGTCGCGGATTAACGCTAGTCTAAACTATTATAAAACTGTAACAGGAAGTTTGTCTGTACATTGAAGATATTAAAAAAAAAAGTTACGATATGGTTTTTAGATTTCCCTGATTCCATATCATCAATTTTTGGATTTTTTGTCCGTCTGTTTGTTTGTTTGGCTGTCTGTTTGTTTGTGCGATTGTTTGTTTGTTTGAACGAGCATCACGCAAAAACTACTGAACCGATCTTGATGAAACTTTTTTGTTTGATAGCTTATTATCTGACTTAAAATCTGGTATATAATTTCGCTTTTTAGCGATAAGACCGCCTGTTTTTGTGCCTTTTGTATTTCCTGATTGTTTGCTCTCTTGTATACTCTGTTTTTTTGGTGTCAAATAAAGTAGGTATAATTGATTGATTGATTGATAATTTGTGCGGACAAAATCGTGGGTTAACGCTAGTACTAAAACTGTTAATTAAAAAAAGAAGTTTGTTTGTTTGTTTGAACGAGCATCACGCGAAAACTACTGAACCGATTTTGATGAAACTTGTTTGTTTGATATTATAGTTTCACTTAAAATCTGGTATACCTATAATTTGTGCGAACGAAGTCGCGGGTTAACGCTAGTTATTATTATTATTGTCGGCTGTGGCTGGCTATTGCAAACAAGGTTCGTTATGTAACGCTTCGATCATTGCTGGTCTATTGTGTTCGCCCCAAGCTCACCCATACCTATTTTACACATTAGTATATACTTAAGTAAGAAAAGAAAAGGTTTTTTTTCATTCTTGGTTATGCAGGTTTCCTTACGATGTTATGCTTCACCGAAGAGCTCGTGATAATGATAAATACAACCGTCCGTAGAAGTTAGTGGTGCAGGCCATAGATTAATATGTATATTGGATACTAGCAGCCCGTCCCGGCTTCGCACGGGGTAGACAGTTATTTATTATTGGAAATTTGGATATAAGTAAAACACTTTTTTTCACAAATATTTTTATTTATTAAAAAATTATTATTTATTAACAGTTATATTTGTATGTAAGTCTATTTATGTTCAATTTCTTTGATGGTTTAAGTGGCGGGCACTTAAATAAGTAATATTTACATAGGATATTATATACATTTTTAGTATGGTTTTTTTAAGTAATTAGAATAAAAGCAGAGTCGAATAAAATATATACAGTCTAAATTAAACGTTGACAACTTTCAACTAAAAATGTATCTACCTATACATCTAGGTATTTCAAAGAAATTTTTGTTCGTGTCGATAGAAACTTGCCTATCATTATTTAGTATTTTCCTTACAAAATTTTTTTTGTTTTGTTTGGATTTGTTGTTTTGTGCTTATTATTTTGTTTTTTTATATTTTTTTTGTTTTTCATTTTTTATTAACAAAGGGTTTGTCATTAATCATTTTCATTCTTATTATTACTTAATAATTTACATTTTTAGTATTTTTTATTTTACAGGTTTACTTTTACATTATTTACAGATATAATATTAAGGTAGATTTACGTTTTTTACTTTTATATTTGTCAGTTTTTATCTTAAAGCTTCACTGTAAACTACGTTGGCAGTGGTATTTGTAGATGGCAACAAAATATATTGATTTTCAGGAGATCCCACTCGAGAAAGGGCAACATATAGTTGTCCATGAGAAAAGCATTCTTTTCTTAGGTCGATGCCAACCATCGAAAATGTTTGACCCTGGGACTTATTTATTGTGAGGGCAAATGATGTTTTTAGAGGAAACTGTAACCTCTTAAAAGATATAGGCAAGTCCGTAGGAATCATGGAGATCCGCGGCATGTGGGCGAGCTGTCCGGCCGCGGCCCCGGTGATTATAGTGGCTACTATGACGTTCTCCCGCAATTCCTTCACCAGAAGTCTCGTGCCATTGCACATGCTGGGAGGGCATAGGTTCCTCAGCAGCATTACGGGAGTGCCTACCTTTAATTGTAGTTCGTGGGACGGCAAGCCGGAAGGATTCAGGGAATTTAAAAATTCTTGTGGATAGTGCACTGTATCTTCGATGTTGCATACTGTGTCAATAGATTTGTAAGATTTAAATTCACCGGGTACTTTTTCCATAATAATTTTGTTAATCTCATTAACCGATTCATTTCGCGGGGACACTATCGCTCTCGAACAGAGCCAATTGAAATTTCTCTCCGTAAGATTTTGTATGTCCGGATATATTGTGTCCACAAGAATTTCTAGACTCTGAACGATTTGACCCAATTCGTTATCCAACAATACCTGGGAACTGTTTGCAACCGGAGACGGTAATTTTCCGTCTCCAAGTTTTAGAAGTTTTTGTGAGAAATTATTATCGTCATTGTCACTTAAATGTGCTCTCATATTTGTGCGCAGATTAAGAGTTTCAATCGATTGCCATAAAGTTGATGATTTAAGGCAAGCTCGAATAACGTTAGCTCGAGTACCTTTTGTTATAACTGGTAATGTTTGACGAAAGTCTCCAGCTAAAACAAACGTCACGCCCCCCATTATACGGTCTGAGCTTCGGATGTCTCTCAGCGTGCGCTCCACGGCTTCCACGTGCGCCCTGTGGCTCATGGTGCACTCGTCCCAGATGACCAGCGAAGTGTCTTGTAAGAGCTGCCCCAGCGGACCGTTTTTGCGGATCGAGCACACAGATTGTTGTTCCAAAGACACAGCCAATGGTAATTTAAATGTAGAGTGAGCAGTCTTTCCATCATTTAATAGGGTTGCAGCAATTCCGGACGATGCCACTGCGACAGCTTTTTTTCCAGATTGACGTACTTTTGCCAACACTAAATTGGCAAGGAAGGTTTTGCCTGTTCCACCGGGCGCGTCCAAAAAAAACAGTTTACCGCTGTGATTTTCAACACTCTGTGCTATAGCATCGAATGCTATTTTTTGATCTGCCACTAACTTGGGTACATGCATGTTGACAAATACAGACAACTCGTTAATATCATGCGGACCGCACGGTATCGCATGGACGATGTTTTGTTGCCAATTCGGGGAAGGCAATCCAAAATCTGCTAAATGCTTGTCGTTCAGTTCCAAAAGCTTGTTTTCTATTTGTATCAAGCCTTCGTTGTGTACGTCACAATCCTGATCTTGTTGTTGAGCTGCACGTCTGATGTCCTCACACAAATCGTCTTTGAAAGTGTCCCATAATTTGAGAGGTTCAGAGGGGAAACAAAATAATAAAATGACCACAAACAGCTCTCTCAACTTTAACGGGCAGTCAGAAACCGAAGCTTCTCTCAAAGTCATCTCCCATTGGTTGTCATTTTCTAGTAAACCTAAATCTCTGCAAGCAGCTTGGTATGTTTCTTTAACAATGCCATCAACGGTTTTTAAGTCTTGGAACGATGTCGGGCCACGCACATGATGAAGTAATATCCTGAGATAAAAGCACTCGGATTGAGAAGGATGGACGCTGTACACTCGGCCCAACGCCGCATCTTTTTTTACACCGGGATGACCGACTACGTCTTGGCCGCGTTTCCTTCTTGAGAATTTGTTATTGGCCCATGTGTAATAATGAGGGACCTCATGATAGAGTAACGTTTTGGCAAATTCATCACTGCGACACAGGTCAAAAAACGTCGTGAGAGTCGTTTTTGGTGGATTTTCAATTACACGTTGTATATTTTCAGCTGAAAAATATACCCGTTGCCCATTTTCTAAGTGTACAGCCAAGTGAACAACGGTGGGGTGTCGATCGTGAATAGGAAAATCTAACAATCTCCACACTGCCTCCGATGTACTAATGTACTGTCCGTTCAAATAATTTTCCACTTCGTCGTGAGCATTTCTGACACCGAAAGTGGCTTGGTCCGATCCTTTGTTGATGTATTTGCAAATATACTTAATTGCTTGGACGGAATGGCAGAATTCAACGTTTATGTGAGCATTAATGGTTTCGCCTTATAAAATTTAATCGTTCCGAAATCATCTTTGCCATCATATCCACACAATATTGACTAAACAAATCCTTGTAATAGTGCAGCGAATTAAATTGACTGGTCCCGATCATTAAGCGGTATGCGTAATATTGCATGAAAGTCCAATTTAAATAATTTAAAAACTATTTTATAGGTAGTTAAATGGTCTTGACCATAAAATAATTTATTTGGATAAGGATTAATATAAACACATAAATAGCATGGTTTGAATTTGGTTAGCATTTTCATTAATGTTTAAAATGAAAAAAGTTGTTGTAGTGACATAACTACAACAGTTGGACATATGCTACCGCGGAGTTTTTGTAGACATTATGATGTTCTTCAATATTGTTATACATTATTTTATTCTATCGCTAATAGTTTCGGCAGCGCATTCGACGAAAGACATTTTAAGACTCTACACCTTCGGTTACATTGTTCAAATTTTACCAAGGATCCCTAATTTTTTTCAAAATGAAATGTAGCCTATGTCAAATTGGAAGAATGTAGCATTCTATTGGTGAAAGAATTTTTTAAATCGGCCCAGTACTTTTTGAGCCTATTCATTACAAACATACAAAAATAGGTACAAATCTTTCCTCTTTATAATATTAAGTGTAGATGTAGATGTAGATAGTGTAGATAGATAGGTAACTCGCCTTGAATTTTAGGACGTCCTATTTACGTTGCCGCTTATTAGCACTAAGGGGCACCACATTATGAGATGAATTGAAAAAGACGATCGGCCGTCACGAGGATCGAACCTTAGCTACCCGGATCGTAAGCCGGTTGTCTAGAACTCTAGACCAACAAGACAGTGATTGATATGGGCGAAATCTGTCATTACAACAGCGCAGCGCGTGCGCGAGTGCGCTGTTACTCCGATATGAACCCTAGTTCAACAAATAGTGCTTCGAAACATAACCGATAGATGGTGGAAGCTGTCTATGGAAAATCAGCGTTCCACTTAGTTTGTACTAATATATGACATAGCATGGTGCAGGCCAGGAATTGAACCGCCGCCTCATATTTGAGTCACTAGCTCACTTCCGTATGGAATAAATATCTTCGCTCTCATGCGGTGGTAACAATTGGGGATTCTTCCCTGAGGAAAAAATGAACCTTTCTACAATTTCCTATCCAGCCTCAAAACTGATATTGTAGCAAAGTTTGTGACCACTCCGAAAAAGAATATGGTCGCGAGTGTAGTTCGAGAGTTGTTAATTTCATACAAACGTTTGACTCATAATACGCGTCAGACGGTATTAATATAAGTAATATTTTATATATGGAAAAATAGTTCAGAAAATCTAGATTCTTCGTCACAAATAACATTTGCATTTTATTATATAATTACGAAGATTTAAAGCTTTTAAATTATTCATAAATTTTCTATAGAAAATTTCAAAGATTTATATCTTCGTAATTATATTATAAACGAGCGTTAACCCGCGACTTTGTCAGCACAAATTATATACCAGATTTGAAGTCCGATAATAAGCTATCAAACAAAAAAAGTTTCATCAAAATCGGTTCTGTAGTTTTTGCGTGATGCTCGTTCAAACAAACAAACAAACACACGAACAAAAAAACAAACAGACAGACAAAAAAATCCAAAAATTGGTGATATGGAATAAGGGATACCTAAAAACCATATCGTAACTTTTTTTTTGTTAATATCTTCAATGTACAGACAAACTTCCTGTTACAGTTTTATAATAGTTTAGATTGCAAATGTTATTTGTGTCGCGGCATCTAGATGTTCTGAACTATTTTTCCACATATACAGGATGTCCCGTAAACCGACGTCAACCCGGTGGATGCAGATAGGTTAGTATTAATACCGTCTATACGTATTATGCGTAAAACTTTTGTATGAAATTGACACCTCTGCAAACGCCTTACTGTATTCATTTGTAACCATCATAAGGCTGCCCGCCCACGTCAGACAATCGGTGACCGACTTTTTGAAGGAGAAAAATAGAACGTACTGCTCGCAATAGTGCAACGCCCACGTCCTACAAAAAGTCGGTCAAAAATAACGTTCATAAGTATCGGAGGAAAAGTCGGACCGTTTATCGGTCCTACAAAAAGTCTGACGTGGGCGGACAGCCTTAGGCTTAGGCTGCCCGCCCACGGCAGACAATCGGTGACCGACTTTTTGAAGGAGAAAAATAGAACGTACTGCTCGCAATAGTGCAACGCCCACGTCCTACAAAAAGTCGGTCAAAAATAACGTTCATAAGTATCGGAGGAAAAGTCGGACCGATTATCGGTCCTACAAAAAGTCTGACGTGGGCGGGCAGCCTTAGTCAAATTTAGTAGTACAAATTCAAATCAAGTTTTTGTTTAACCGAAACTATAATTTTAGAGTTCACTAAGAAGACCAGATTGTGGCCAAATATGTAAAACAGGTCCATTAGCATCGCCAGTGTTCTAATTTACATAGTTTGGTGACAAAATTAAAGGCATTTATAATGCAATTTCTTGCTCCTTTGGAAAATAATAACGTACATAACCGTAGGAGAAAGCCGACGACATAAAATAATAGTTTGAAGTTGTCTAAGCATATACAGGTGGATTTTTGAGACGGGGCAGTATTTGCAGGTACCTTAACCGTTGCAACTAGAGGGAAACGTTCTTAATAGACTGTCCTGAGATAGTTTTACCCCCATTAACAGATTTTGAAAAAAATGTACAGTCTGCAAGATGTTGACTTTTTTTCGATGTTGACTCCATGTTTGACTGTCTAAAAACTACCTTTAAGTATTACTAGCATGTTTCGTTACATTCTGTATATAGGGTCCTTCTATGCTGACATTTTTTTAGGGGATGGTCAGACCATCAAAGAATTGCTAAACTAAAAAGGCAGTGGGCGGGGCACATTGCTCGCAGAAGGGGATTGGGAAGGACCTTATATACTTACAGGGTGTAAGTGACAGCAGATTTTTTTCGCGTTTCCTGATTAAGCTCCGTAGTGAAAGTTGTTCAGTTTGATGGTCTGAGTTCACCGGTTCAGTATTTGCTAGGCTACTTATACCCTGTATATTTTGTTTATGTTGTACCCCGAAACTTAACACGTTCCGGGACAGTGACCGGCTATAGACGTGATAACAATAAAAGTTCTATTGTGTCTCGTTCACTGCCCCGGAACGTGTTAAATTGCTAAATGTGTATTCTTATTACTACATTCTTAAACAGAAAGTTTGGCAGTTGTAGCAATGTTTTTGACCACCCCGAAACGCATTACGGTTGTGAGTTTACGTTCGTATGTCTACAAAATGTAATTCTAGTCTGATAAGTTAAGACGTTATGTGAAAAAAATAGGATTCTTCAAATCATCATAATTATATCACGAAGTAGGTACTATCTGTAGGAGTATGTTTTGCGGATATGTCTAAATTGGACATATTATTGAAGTTTTGATTAGAGCCAAAACACGATTAAGACACATTTTCTCGATAGAAAAACAAGCCAAAGTAGCCTCCGTCTTTATCGATAAACGCTTGGAACTGCTAAACGGTGAATAATAGAAACACGAGACTTGATTTAAAAAAAAAGAGATTGATATTTTACAAAGTTTGATTAGAGCAGAATTGAACTTACATAAATAGTACAATCGAAATTAAATAAAGTTTATTTTACGCTTGCGTCGTTTCAGGCGCGCGCGCCACCCCATCTCTTTCTCTCGCATCAGGCAGTAATATAAGCTATCACACGCCTATTTCGCTTCAATTATTTTTCGACATAGGCCTTTAAGATCCATGAAAGAGTCAAGCTTCATTTGTATGGAGCTCGCTGCGATGTAAAATAATCCGACTTGAGTATATTAGCTATGTTTATTGTATTACGTAGCGTGGCAAGGTCACAGCCGGTCAATATCGTTGCCTTGAACCGAATATATTTAACATCTGCATCTGTCTACTATTAGCACCAATGATATTATCACGGCGGATTTAAGTATAGGCTACATAGGCGCGCGCCTAGGGGCGTAGAATTTGCGCGCGCTGATTTTCTAAGAATATCTGTCCATTTCACACGATAAACGGATGCGCGTTTGGTTGTTCACTTTACGTGTCGACGAAATAATGCATTATAAAATAATAATAACTAGCAGAGCCATTTTGTTTATCATTCATCATAGAATATCAATTGAAAAATGTTACCACCATAATTTACCTAAATTATATCTACGTAAAGTAAAAACAGTATGAAGTAAGGTTTTATAAACCCCTGATTAATTCTTTACAGTTGTTTTGCGAAATTTCAAACCTAGTATTGTAGATATCTTACATACCAACTTTAGTTTATCTATAAGAAATCTTAAAGTCAAAAACTACCCTTAAATCGTACTGTAGTTTATCTTAGCTTATCTGTAAAGTAGTATGAAGTCTTTCTTAACTTGTTCAGCACTCCATATGCCCACTTGTGCTTAACTCTGCCTTCTAGTGTATCTACAAGATATCTTGAGAAACGATATGGTATTACCCAAGACAATGACCAAGAATTTGGTTATTGAATGAGAGATATCTGCAAATCAGACTTAAGGTAAGATTTTGCTGCTTGGGTTGTTGCGTCCCAGTGCAGTGCAGGGCGTAATGCGGTGCAATCACCGTGAGAACGCGACCGATACCAGTCCGCCTGCGCCCGCGCATGCCGCCAGATACCAACTGAAACAAAGGCTGCTAAGGCTGGCAGACTTGAGATAAGTAATATTGGTGCGGATTTTGTATCTTCGAGGCAGAAATTGGGTAGTTTGGTGTGTCTGAATTCAGAACTGAAATATGATAAAGATTGAGAATAAAATTAATTAACCTTGTTAATAACCAAATTGTCACTGTTTTTAATTACGAAGCATGATTTTGTGTTTGATAGCTACTTAGGCTATATTCAGATTTTTCATAAAAAAAACATGCATCCAATACGATGACCAGCATACGCCAATAAACACCAGAAATTTACCATAAATTATATTATACTATAAGTATATACAGGGTGTCAGGGCCGAATTTAGGACCTATGAACCCCTAGGCTCATCCTGTGGTGCGGGCCCGTCTGGTAACGTGTCCAAGACAAACGGTGGCCCAGCAGCCCCGGATCTACGATTTTTCCGAGCAGGAGCAGAAACTCGACATTGGCGCCCCTCCTACTTAGGGCGAAGCAATAATTTTTTCCCCAGAGGGAAAAGGTTAGGTGGTTGCAATAGAGTGTAAAACATGGAGTGAGCGAAGCGAGCTCGAGATTTTACTGCAATATAATACGAATACTATATGATCTAAAACCAAGAGCGAGTGAAGTGAGCTCGAGATTTTACTGCAATATAATTATAACACTTTATTGTACACACGGACATAATAATACACAAAGTTGAGAAAACATGTACAAAGGGCGAGCTTATCTCTGAAGAGATTTCTTCCAGCAGACCCGTAGAAGAGACAGTTAACAATTACAAGGCAAACTACTATAATAAGATTACTATAGGATCTAAAACCAGGAGCGAGCGAAGTAAGCTCAAGATTTTACTGCAATTTAAAAAGAATACTATAGGATCTAAAACCAGTAAGATTTTACTGTAATTAAGATTACTATAAGATCTTAAACCAGTATAATCATACTAAGGTGACATCAGGAAAATGCTTAAAAAAAAAAAGAGATGTTATTGGGATTTGTTATTGTATGATGTGGTTAGTCAATGTGTATAGAATGTCTTTAATTAACACATTCGCTGTTAAACTTAAATCGTGAAACGCGATGATGACAACTTAACTTTGGGGGGTTTCCCCTGATAAGGAAAGGAATTGGTTAAAGGGTTTAATTCGTACGGCGCTCGATACAAATCGAAGTTTCGTCCTAGTTGGAACATTTATTAATTCAAGTAAAAAAAAATGTGTGAACACAAGACACATTTTCAAGATAAAAAAAAACAAGCCAAAGTAGCCTCCGTTTTTATTTATAAACGCTTGGAACTGCTAAACGGTGAATAATAGAAACACGAGACTTTATTGACTTGATTGGATTTTCTAAACTTGCCGGACAAAAAGTTTAAGTCCCATGTTATCTTATCTTATCTTGTTGTGGGATCTTTTGTGTTAGCCCCAAGTCCCATGTTAAACAAGTCCTCTGTAGAAAAGGCTACTATAAACTCGATGACTATTTGAATGACCAAAATGTCTGGTCTTGACAATGTTACTCTATGTAATGCAATATTGTATTTTAATTGTACTTTGTATATTTTGTTTTGTTTAAAAAATGTGTGTTGTAGAGTTTCTGGCCGCATCTTCTCTCAACGGAACACCTTCCGACGCGGTGGTAGAGTCAAAAAATGACGTCAAAAAGCTATCTATGTGATATTATTTTGAATAAAAAATTTTTGATTTAGATTTTTTGGTTTAAAAAATAGAGATTGATATTTTACAAATTTTGATAAGAGCAGAATTGAACTTACATAAACAGTACAATCACAATTAAATAAAGTGTGTTTTACGCTTGCGTCGTTTCAGTCGCTCGCGTCGCTCCATCTCTTTCTCTCGCATCAGACAGTAATATAAGCTATCACACGCCCATTTCGCTTCAATTATTTTTCGACATAGGCCCTTAAAGTACCAGAATCTAGCCTGAACTTGTATTATGATGATTAGACAATGAAACTGAATACGTAACTATAGATACAAACATCCATGACTCGGGTACAAATGTTCATACATATTCATCATACAAATATTTGTCCCATACGGGATTTGAACCCTCGACCCTACGTACAAACTTTACTTTTCAAGACGGTGACATTTAACTGTGTTTGTCTTTTTTTTTCAAACGATGCGATACCATAACTAAGAATGAGAGACCTGACCATTCCTCGACTCGTTTAAAAAAAAACCGTCTATTCTTAATACAAAGTCTCTGATAGAAAGGGACACAAAAACGTTAAAGGAAATATCGACGACGGAGATGTACGGAAGAAGGTCGAACATTACCAACTGCCATGGCCAATTTTCTTGTTTCCATGCTTATAAGGAGGAGTAGCATCCTTTATGATTCTAAAACCATTGATCTGTATAGACCATGGAGTAAGAGCGCGTAATTTCTCTATGGTATAGACACAGAAAATAGAGAGAAGGAGATGTAAAAGAGTAGGGAAGAGCCATATTTTACGAAAAAGAGTCAAATAAACAAAAAAACTGAATAAAGAATTGATTTAAACTGAACTGTTTTGTTAAATATAACCGAACTTAAGTGACTTCCAAACTGTTTTGTAGCACATAAACAATCGTTTGGTTATAAATAGCAAACGTTTGGTTATGTGCTGTTATTTGCGGCTGGATAGCATGTTATGCAGTAAATTAACATTACAGGGAGGAATTCAGAAAATTTTAAAAAATCCGTATATTTCTTTACGCAGAAGGTTTTTTTTTTAATTTCGATGTTGGTTCCATAGTGAAAGATTATCAAGGGTGAAGCCGACGTACACGAGCGTAATTTTATGAGTTGTGAGTCGCGTATTTTGATTCCGTTCATATAAAATCTGAGGTCATAGACAATGCATTCCCAGATTTTGTATGAAACGGACTCAAAATACGCGACTCCACAACTCACAAAATTACGCTCGTTTTGCTTCACCCTTAATGCTCTGAATCACCCCTTCAAATGTGACACCTATTTGTACTACCGTGTAGAACTCATATTCCCCATCGGTTGTCAATATGCATGGAGTTTATGTGTGTCATGCAGTACCTAACGCGAATCATAAATCAATATTTGATGAATGACTCGTCCATAAAAGTCACCGGAACTATGGCGTGTCGGTTATTAATTAGCTTATTGTTTTATAATTAGACTAGATGGGAACTTAATGCCGCCTTAAAATTTTCCCGAAACACTTGGCCGTTTTTTTTAACCTATGTTCATCACGGATAATGTAGCATTCTAATGGTAAAAGAATTATTCAGATCGGTCCAGTAGTTTCGGAGCCTATTCAATACAAACAAACAATTATTAGTATAGATTTCGTACACAATTTTTATAGTATTTTTTGGAATGAATTATACCGGTGTTTTACAGGTTAATAGATAGCTTCATTATAATGAGGTTCGCCACACACAGACGGAATTGCGATCCGGAATCCTGATTCAGGATTCAGTGTTGTCAACTATGGTTACAAAAAATACTAGAGGGCTGTTTAAAAAATTCCTAAAATAAAAATGTATGAAACGCCAAAAAAATGACAATTGCATTTTTAAATATTAATAAAACGAAACAAACAATTTCTATACATGATAATTCCTATCGTGTGATGAGGTCATGACGTTACGATGATGATTTGTTAATTCTATTTCAATATTATGCTACTATATCAAAGGCTATCGATAGTTTTAGCATTAGAGATAATCTGCATACAAAATGGCATGAACCATTATCACACACGCTATTTTTGAGCGTAGGCGATTTCGCAACTATGTCGCAACGACGTCGCAACGGCACCGACACGATACGGTATCGTTCCATCAACGCCTACGCTCAAAAATCACCACCACCACCAACCACCACCTAAGACATCAAAAAATCACTAGATCTAGTGAAAAAGTCTCTGAAAGCGGCTACATTCCATCCGGAACCAATTCCGAATAAGGTTTATTCCGTATGTATGTGGCGAACCTTACAGTCTACCTACAGGCTGTATGAAAGGGGTGGTCCAGACCATCAAATTAAAAATCTTTTGCTTTGGAGACAATATCGAAAAAGAGTTAAACCTGCAATCCCATACATTAGAGTAGTACTGCAGTTTTGTATGAAACAGCTCTGCTTATAAGATAAGATAAGATAAATGTTTATTTTTAACTTTTGCTTAAAACTATTACATTAAACGGTAGACCAAAAACGAGGCAAGCCTGATACGCGAGGTCTACGATTGGGAATCCTTAACAATAAACAATAATTTAGTTACGAACTAGTACAATTGAAACAAAGTGAGAGGGTGTGAGTGGGGGGAGGGGGGAAGGGGGGGGGTTGTGTAGGTGTGTGTCTGTTTGCGTGTGTATATGCCTTGTATGTTAAGATATATCCTTGATTAAGTCTTCAGTTCCATCGTAAGTCAAAGTCAACCAGTTCTTAATCTCGAATTTTGCACGGCGCACTGATAATGTTTTTATGTCGAGTAGTTTACAAACTCTGTAAACTACTCGACTTGATACTTGATGTTTTCTCGATGTTGGCTCCATGGTGAAAGTTTGGGACCTTGGGCGGTATTTCTGTTTCTTTCTACTTTAAAACAAATAGATTGCAAGTTTTCCAAATTGACAATTCGTTTTTAGATATTTTTAAAGCTAAAAACGCAAATAAGTATTTAGGTTTAAACGTAAGTATTTTGCTAAAAATTACGTTGAATTTTACCGAAAAGTAAAATGAAAATAACGTAAACTATTCGAATTTTACTGAAAATTACGTAAAAACTAAAAATATCTAATTTTACCGAATTTTAATTTGGTTATTTTACGGATTTACATCCATACACCTCTACCTCTTCTTCTTCTTCGTGTGGTGCCATCTCCTATCGGAGGTTGGCTATCAATAGGGCTATTCGGACCCTGGAGACTGCAGCCCTGAACAGTGAGGATGTGTCCACATCGAAGCATTCACACAGGTTTTTAAGCCAGGACGTCCATCTTCTACCAGGCATTCGTCTTCCCAAAATTTTCCCCTGCAGAATAATCTGGAGAAGTTGGTATTTATCACTTCTCATAATGTGAAGTACTGTAATTTCCGAGTTTTCATGGTTTTTAGGATTTCTACTCTCATGTTCATCCTCTGCAGGACTACCTCGTTGCTACCTCTGCTCTCCCCTTAAGCACATGAGGCTGGAACAGAACTAGTGTATTCATAGTACTAGGTACGGTATGGAGTCTGTTTTACTTGCCTTAGTTCAACCTATGCGTCACTGCGCATCGTGACTCTTTTCATGATGATAAGCATCAAACTTATTTGGTGCACAATTGTGCATGAGACACATAAATATTGCTTACCTGACTGCCCAGCCATCAATCACGAATCAAACAACGAACAAGTCAGTCGAGTAATTAATATTTTAATTTTGAAAAATAATCATGTTTCTCACGTTATGTCTTGTTGCGAGCGCAATCTCTATGTGCGTTACAGCGCCAGCGCCCATAGAAAGCCCTATCGATATAAAAACGATACGAGATTTCGAAGAGAGTTTTCCGACAAATATGGACAGTGATTATAGTGTAAGAGCTAAACGACACATTATTACGAGTGTTAATGGTAGTACTTGTGCTACGGGTCAGGTTATGGACCATGGATATTGCCAAAGTTGCAAGGACGTGTAAGTTTTCTTGTCTACATATTTTGCATTAAAATAAGTGTTTTCTAATTGAGATACCTTTACAGGGTGAAGTTGATATCATTAGTATAATTTTTTTTTTTTTTTTATTAAAATATTTATTTTTCTCACCACAAGGTACAATATTAAAATAATCACAATATGAACATGTATCTAGTCTTGTGGGGAGACTGGTGCCGAAGGTAGAAATTAATCCGAATTTCAGGCCACCAGGTCTCTTCTCCACGAACATTTTTGAGGTTAACACTTTACGATATTAGAGAAAAAAAAAGAAGGAAGTAGGTGTAACAAATAACCGAACTTAAACGGGTAGGTAAGTGTGTATGCTGAGCGTGTGTGGGGGTGTGTGTGTGTGTGTATGTGGGGGTGTGTATTTGTGTGTGTGTTTTATGTATCGAATCTTAATTTTGTCATAAGCACCCATTAATTTAGAAAACTTACTACTGGGGGACTGTTAGTAATGCCTCGGTTTCGTCGTAATTTAGGTTTAGGAGTCAATTTTTTAGCGTTGTTTTACATTGATATTTAGTCCTTTTAAACTAAAAGTCTACCCATCAAACTATTCCATATTGTGTACGAGTATGTAACTAAAGATTAACTATTATAAAACTGTTACAGTAATACCAAGTTTATAAGTCTTGCCGATGTACCTGCGCAGTCGACAAATTTTAATAGCGCGAGAAATTATATTGATCAATCAGGATGTGCCACCTTCAATCCGGTTACGCCATTGGCGAATTTGTTTTCGCGCCCTTTTCGCTGCTATCCGACTTTGCACCCTTTGATTACTAAATGACTTCGGGTTTTGTCGGGGACTCGGTCCTGCTCTGCGCAAACGAAGATTAACGAGCGGAATTATTTTCCTGGTCGTACTGTAACAGAAGTGGGTCTGTACATTAACGATATTAAAAAAAAGTTTCGATATTGTTTTTATGTGTCCCTGATATCATATCACCAATTTTTTTTAATTTTTGTCTGTCTTTTTGTTTGTTTGTTTATTTGTTTTATCGAGCATCACGCATTCAGGCGTAGAAAGAGAAGGTGGGTGTTTCTCCTCGGCGTTTGAACGCTGTCATTATCCTCAGCAAATATTTTCGCCTTGTTAATAAGAGAAGGTATAAAATATTGTAACGAAGTCATAAAGCTCGCTGGACCCTTGTAAAAGCGTTAACGAAAACTACGCCTTTTCTTATTAACAAGGCGAAAATATTTGGTGAGGATAATGATTGCGTTCAAACGCCGTGCAGAAAAACCCAGGTACTAGAAGGAATCACGTGTTCTTTTATATTCACTCAATAAGAGATGCACATAGCAAATTCGCTCTAAGTTAAAAAAAGGAGATCGCCACCTTATTGCTTTCCTTATCGGCGTAACCGCTTTTTTCATAGAGATAGTAAGTACTACGTATATCTATGCTTTTTGTACTGACTCCACCTGACTCCGACGTGTCATCTCATATAAATTATATAGGATTTTATGACTATCGCTGTCTCATACCCGGTTACACTGACATTCCGTCTACCAGCGTAAGCGAAAAATTCCATAGAGATAGTAAGTACTACGTAAAATTCTTCGTCTATGCATTCAGGGTATAACAAATCACCCTAGTAATACATACCATATTAATAAGGGTGTTTTGTTATACCCTGAATAAAATTTTAATTTATAAATGCGATAATTTTAAATCAAATACTTTGTTTCAGACCAAACCTGAGCGGTTGTGAAACCTCGAGCGAAATTCAAAATAATTCTGATTCGGAAGACTTCTCCTACAATGAGGTTGATCGCGATCAATGGAACGTATCACAGTACACACCATGGATTTTTGAATAATATAGCCAATCCTCCTTACAAGCATTGAAACACGAAAATTGGCCTTGGCGGTCTTTGACTATTTATTATAAGGACTAGCCTTGCGGTAGCATTTCCCCTCTGCCACGGTGTAAGATCAATTAATCATGTGCATTTACATTAAATTTTATATCTCATAACTAAACGAGACAGCCTATAATTGCGAATCAATAATTTCGAACTTAGAACGTTTGGGGTTCACGCGAGACTACTTTCATGATTTTTAACGTTCAAAATTATAATCAAAAATTATGGGAATAAAATCCAAAGTTGAGGATTTCATGTTACCTCGCCCCCCGCAAAAAGTGGCAAAAAGTTTGTTAGTAGAATTACACGCGTAACTAGTCCCTATATAAGTAGTCAAAGTTAGCGGTCAGTAATGTTCAACCATAGGGAAATTACGCGTTACTCCACGTGTTCAACCTTCTTTCGTACTTACGTTTCAAACTTTAGGTGTGTCCCTTTCTATCAGAACAAAAATTTAATATTTTTATTTTCGTCGTTGAATGAGAAAGGGACAAACCAACAACGACCATAGATATCCAAACTTACTATCTCTATGACAACGACAATGAAAACGTAAGAAAGAAGGTTAAACATTATTGACCGCCGAGGTGTATTTTCATGTTTCACCGCTTGTGTATAGTATACCTATTTCCAGCTTCGTGTGTATAAGGAAATACAATTTTAGAGTAAGCAACACTGGGGTAGCGCTTCTGCATTGATTCAGTCGAACGATCGAAAATATACTTAACTTTTTTTTGGAAAACTTTCTTAAACATTTTTTGTCGTTTGATTTTGTAGTTTTGAGGCTACAGAAGGTTAAAGGTTTTGCGAATCATAGTGGTAACGAACGAACGAAAACGATTGGATTTTATGTGTTAGTAGTACACTTATATTCATACTGATTGCCAGTGACAGTATCATTATTAACTTTTAAAATGAAAATTAAGAAAATGATTTTTTTTTTTAAATTAAACATAAAAAGAAAAATCATAGAACAAATAAACAGAAATATTGGCAATATGACAAGGGCTCAAGTTGACAACTTTGAACCCTGAATCAGGAATCCGGATCGCAATTCCGTCTGTGCGTGGCGGACCTTAGACTCCACAAAGAGAAAGCTTCGACATAATCATGCTAGTGGACAACCTATGGGAGAAATTGGTCGAGTGCGTCACGTGCTTATTTTGTGACATTTCGTGATCTAAAAGCTTCGTCTCTTTGGGGTCAGGAGCGCACAAAATTATCACGTGACACTCTCGCCCAATGTCTCCCACAGGTTGTCTGCTAGCGCGATTGTGTCGAAGCTTTTTCTCTGTTGGATATTTACTCATGTACCACTACTATATTATAGTGATTTACTTTGAAGCTAAATGGTAGGATAAATGGTTACACAATACAAACGAATACACAATTTCCTACACAATGTAATTGGTTGTGTAATTGGTTGCGAATAAATGAATAGTAATAAATAATATAATTTGTTATATTTATTGTGGCAGCTTAAGTTACATGGTTATTAATTAATTATTATCTAAATGTAATTATGTTCTCAATAATTAAGATTCAATAAATGTTCATTTAATATTTATTTTGTTTTGTTATTTGTTAATGTATTTTATAACGCGATAAATGTAGCGATTCTGTAATTATTATTTCATATTGTAACAGTAATTATTTAATTTTTACACACGAGACGGGACGGAGAATATGTATGCGTTTAGGGTGAGAGGTTGTTTGTCTGTTTGTGTGTGCAAATTGAATGTTCCCATTTATCTCCAAAACGGCTAGACCGATTATGATTATTCAGCAATGGTTCTTAGATAGGTGTTAACGGTGTGACCTCGCCAGGGGGCGCTGCAGTAAACATTTTTTTTTCGTCAAAATGAGGATTTGCGCATGTACACACGGCGACACATCAAACTATACAAAACCAACATAAGCTGGCCGCGCGACGTTATACATTACTCGACCTACACGCGGCCAGCTTATGTTGGTTTTGTATAGCTTGATGTGTCGCCGTGTGTACGCCGAAACGGCTAGACCGATTCAGATGCGGTTTTTTGTGAAGTGCTTGAGTTTTATTTGATTCTTAGATAGGTTTGATTGTGCCAAACCACCAGGGGGCTCTGATCCGATTTTTAGTTAAGTGCTTGCTAGTAGACCGTGTTTGGGCTCTTTTGATAGCATTTGATGAGAAGCTTCTGTGCATGAACTGCTGAGGGCCTGGTGGAGCAGAATAACATCGTCGGACACTATGTGGAGGCACGTAGTAAGTAGGTAAACCATGTTTAGATTCTTTTTACCCACAAAGAGATGGAGAAGGTGAACGCGTTTAGGGTTAGAGGTTGTTCGTCCGTGAAAATTTCAACCATATAGCTTTTTTTTTTAATTTATTTGTAAGAGAACAAAAATACAAGACACAATATACACCATAAAATAGACTCAAGTAAGCGTCTTCAATAGTATGCAGGTGTTGCAGTAACAACCCAAAAAGACCGAGGCCTATATCAGGGTTTGCTACAGTTCACATCGGTGAAAAATTCCAAGAGCGACCGGTACAGTGGTTATACAAAATACAATATAAAAATCAAATTAAGTAGATATAAACCAATACATGCATCAGACATGCATAGTTTTTGAAAACTTTCAAAAAATGAACTAATGGAAAGAGAAAAAAAAATTATAATATGAAAATACCCCGTACCCAAAAGAAAAGAAGATAAATGTTTTTTTTTTTTTTGAATTAACAAAAGATTTTACAAATATACAGACAGACAGACAGACACAAGGACGGACGGACGGACGGACGGAAGGACGGACAGCGTAGACTTAGTTAAAAACGTCCAACAAAGTACAAAATTACTACATTACTATAATGTTATTGTTGTAAACTACAGGGTGTTAGGAAACAGTTGCATTACTTTAAGGGGTGATTGCACCCATGATACTGAACATTTTCCCTATAAGAAACCTATAGGAAACTCGCATAACAATTTTTGGACTTCTCATATACTAAATGCAATCAGCTGATCGAACGTTTGTATGAAAAGCCGATTTTTTTGTGAATTTCCTGTATGTGTCTTAAGGAAAATTGTTCAGTATCATGGGTACAATCACCCATTAAAGTAATGCAACTGTTTACTCTAATATCCTGTATCCCACACCCACAGGTTAACATTTCAGAATGTGCTGCGGAAACAGATGTGGAAACAGAATGTGCAGTAGATGCTTCCGCGATGATTCCGTGCTTCGGATGGCACGTTAAGCCGTTGGTCCCGGCTACTATCTCTGGTGGTAGTGGTCGTTACATAAAAACCACGTCAGAGGCCGTAAGGCGGTCTGAAAAAACTTTGACACCAGGGCTCTGCCCACACGATAAGAAAGAAGACAGGAGCTAGGCGACAATGCAGTGGACGAAGATGAGGAGAGGAAGGTCATTGTGGTGGAGCCCCACGTGCAGCCCAAGCGGGGGCCCTACCCGTACAACGAGCCTAAAAAGTACGCAATTACATCCATCCACTAAAATATACAGGGTGTAAGTGACAGCCCAGCAAATACCGAAACGGTGAACTCAGGACCATCAAACTGAACACCTTTCACTATGGAGCCTACCTCTGGAAACGCAAAAAAATATCAGCTGTACCATACATTTCAGTCGAGTAGGTACAGCAGTTTTGTATGGGAGAGCTGATTTTTTTTTGCATTTCCTGAGGTAGGCTCCATAGTGAAAGTTGTTCAGGTTGATGGTCTGAGTTCACCGTTTTAGTATTTGCTAGGCTGTCACCTGTATAGTATGTGCCATATAAATCTGCATAAAATAGTCATTGACCCCGAATTGTATGATTACGTATGTATGATTATTGTATGAGGGTACTAAGGGGTCGTTCATTAATCACGTGATGCTCAAATGGGTGTTCGGAGAGCATCACGACCGATCACGAGGGGAGATTTCATCACATATCACGGGTAATATTTTCGAGATCATCATCATCAGCATATAAACGTTCTACTGCAGGGCGCAGGCCTACCTTCAGGGAGGGTGTACTGGCGTTAGTCCACCTTGCGTACCCAATGCTGGTTGGAAACGCGAAGGTTTTCGCGGCATTCTAAATAAATAAATAAAAAATTACCTAAAAAACACTGTCAGTTTTTTTTCTTCTGCAAATACCACAACTAAAAATATCGGTCTTTAATTATCATTTGATATTTTAAATTGTGGTGCACTGGGCTAAAGTATTGATAGGTATAAGGTATTGTGAATAGTTTGGTATTATGCATTTTGGTATTAGGGGCTACTCAACAAAGGAGTTGTAGAGTGCGTGAGCTGGGGCCTAAGCGATTTCTTCTGAAATTTGTTCAGGGTTCTTAGGGAGTAAACATACTAAAAGTCCCCTCCTCTAGGAGTCGCGCCGGAGGGGGAGAGGGGGTAAAGTTCCCACTTCTGGGATTTTCGTGAATATATCCAAAACGGTGCAACGTAGAGAAAAGTGGTTTGGTAATAAATAAAGTTTATAAAATTCTCTATACCGTTTATTATATATACTTTTTCATATTTACTAATTCTTCGAGCGACTCCTAGAGGAGGGGACTTTTAGTATGTTTACTCCCTAAGAACCCTGAACAAATTTCAGTAGAAATCGCTTAGGTCCCAGCTCACGCACTCTACACCCCCTTATGAGCCATTCATTGAGTGGACTACTAAGGCATTTCAAATTACGACATTATGATTTTTGGTATTCTATATCCTAGAATATATTTAGTTGTCAATCTATCGATAAACCACAATGTTTGTAAAACTCGTTTTGCCGATTCATTTCTGATTCTGACTCACAAATACAGTCTGCAGCACACATGACCATAACTTTCTAGCGAAACTACTACACATATGTTTACTTGTATTGCCTTACGTACTGTAGCGGCATTCACTTATAATAAATACTTCTTTTCGTTCTTAGTCATTTCTTAGCCGTACGACTAAGAGGTTCATCTCGATGTGTCTTAAAACAAAAATGAATTTATTGAGTGTTTGTTTGTTAGTTTTAACTGTAGCAATAATGGTGTGTTCTAGTCCTATTAGGAATTCCCAGAGTGAAATCAAAGAACAATTTGAAGGTGATATAAAAAGTGACGTGTTTAGTGAAAAAATTAGAAATAAAAGGAGTGTTATTGGCATTGGTTACATTAAAAACCCGTGTCCGACAAACACCTTGGTCATCGGAGATCCAAGGGGCTATTATACTTGTATAACTTGTAAAGAGTGAGTATTCATTTGTTTTTAATGTTCCGTTCCAAAATTGGCAAAACGAAACACTTATGGAATCAGCTCTGTCCGTCCGGTTGTCCGTCTGTCACGGGCATTTTTCTCAGAGACCGTAAGACATCGGAAGCTGGCACTCGAACTCAAACCTTCCTACCTGGAGGACCAAACTTGGAATGTTTTGAAAATACTTTTTGGATTTTTTGAAAACCAGTGGCTGATTGGTAATAGTGTAGATTATGTTTAGAACCGGCTTATTTGATTCCCAACACTACAGATTCAGAAAAAAAAACTTTTAATCCCATAACAAAATTTATGACGTCATAACTCCCCACTCCACCAACTGAGAAAGCGACACTGTCATTTTTCCTACTCAAGAAACTACTTAGTCCTACGAAAATATTCTTTTATTTTAATTAATTGGCATCTGTGGGGACTTGCTACTGATGTCAGCACCCACAAGTTATAGCAAAGATGCCAACAGATGGCGATACCGTCGCTCTCTGAAATATGTTCCATACATAGACAACGTTCACCGTGAATACGTAACTCGTAACCTACTACATATAAGGTTTAAAATCGAATGCAAGACATACATCGCGCAAGAGAAATTATCACAGAGTTTCGATACATATACAAGGTCCAACTAAGGACTGTTGGACCACGGCCGGTCCCCAGGCTTCACACATAGCCTGGTGGAAGATCTTCCCTTTTCAATGGATGAACATTCCCAAGTAGCACCTCCATACATCTGTACTATTACGGCATCCGACTGGGTTTGTGCTATTCAAAGTCAGACACTACACAGCAATAAACATAAACATATTCCTGAAATGAAACTAACACATACATACACTAACGACCATAATCCCTTTTGGGGTCAGAAACATTGCTAAACTGACAACTTTATTTAAGGCATTTGTAGCAAGGCTCAAATAGGTATAGCATTATTGAAAGTTTCAGGATGAAATAACTAGTAAAGCGGTGATAGGTGGCTGCAACTGTGGCTGCTGGTGGTGAATGCAACGATACCACATGCCGGTATAAATCTACTCAGTCCTACGAAAATCTTTATTTGCCGAATTTATTTAAATTGGCATCTCTACTATAAGACTCTAGGATAAGTGGTGACTTATTACTTATTAGTCACCACTTATCCTTTAGGTGACTTATTAGTCACCTCTTTTCCTTTAGGCGTCATGCGTATCTATCGTCGATTATTATTACGATTACGCCCAAACCGTTTGGCTGCCGGTTATAGCTCCTGCATGTGGGGTCACACCTCTGATCGTATCATCTTCCCGTCTCCCGTTCCATCAGACATAGGAGGGTAAGATCTGTGTTTAGCGTGTACACTTATGCACTTCATAATATACCTCACTGCTTTTCGATCGATGTGCTATGTAGAGTTTCTGGCCGCATCTTCTCTACAACGGAACTCAATTATCATCAGCGGTTTAGGATGTGCATTGTAGCCCAGTCATTTTACGGTTTGAGCCGGGACTAATTAATAATTGATATTTTTTTTCGGTATAATATTGAAGAGTCAATTTAAACCTATAAATGTACCCAAATAAAAAAAAATCACGTCAGCATAAGTTCCAATTTTAAAATTTAGCTATTATCTCGTTCTAAAAAACCTGATGGTAATTTTTTTGCACATATTTAAAACATACTTCAAACATGGTGTAATTACATTTTTGGCTACTTAGAAGGTTTTGAAAAATCCATTCGTATTTTCTAATAAATACCTCATTTTTTAAATTTCAATGCCTATTTTATTGCTCAAAAATAATTTATATTGTTCAATCTAAGTCAAATGACTGCATTGGTATTAATATTATTAATTTAATAGCCTTCTGGGGCACACAATTTTGTTTTCTATGTTGCGTAGCGATTTTTTTTTAAATATGTTTTAAGATGTCTTTTTGTCACTAAATGGTGCCGGTTACAGTTTAAAAGTCCAATTAATAATTACTCCCTACCCCGCCTAACAAAACTCCGTTAAATGACTGGGCTATTGTCTGTCACACAAGACAGTAATTATTATACTTCAAGAAATCCTTTTTATTATCGGTGTGGTGGTGGTGTCGGCTCGCTACCTGTCACATTGGACAGAGTTTGGGCATCATCTTCGTCGACGTCCACTGCTGGACATAGGCCTCCCCCAAGGATCGCCATAACGATCGGTCCTGCGCTGGTCTCATCCAACGGGTTCCCGCCGCCTTCACCAGGTCATCGATCCACCGTGTGGGGGGTCTACCCACGCATGTTTGGGCATATAGTTATTATTTATTTATTTAGAATATCTCTGACCCCACCGAGGAATACAGTATTTGCTTGAATTAAAACATATTTTTATTTACAGACTTGAAGAGAGAGGAGAATCCTGCGGCGACACCGATTATTAATGTAATAACCGGCTGCATTTGCGAAATTAGGGTATGTATTTATTACCATTTAACATTAGCTAGTCGTTAGGTATTTTATTTATGCATATGCCGTTATAGTTACGAAAGTCTTCGATCAGTGCGTGTTGTCAGTGACGACATATGGAACAGAGACGTGGTCGTTCACTCAAGGCCTCATAAAAAGGCTGAAAGTCACCCAAAGGGCAATGGAGAGGGCTATGCTCTGAGTTTCCCTGCGAGATGGAATCAGAAATGAAGAGATCCGCACAAGGACCAGAGTAACTGACATAGCCCAAAGAATTGCTAAACTAAAATGGCAATGGGCGGGGCACATTGCTCGCAGAACCGATGGCCGATGGGGCCGAAAAGTTCTCGAGTGGCGACCGCGTACCGGAAAGCGCAGCGTGGGTAGGCCCCCCACACGGTGGACCGACGACCTGGTGAAGGCGGCGGGAACCCGTTGGATGAGGGCAGCGCAGGACCGGTCGTTATGGCGATCCTTGGGGGAGGCCTATGTCCAGCAGTGGACGTCCATCGGCTGAGATGATGATGATGATGATGCAGTTATTATTAAAATTAGAGACACCAAATCCTTAAAAAAGAATTTAATTAAGGATGAAGCCAAACGAGCGGAATTTTGTGAGTTGTGAGTCGCGTATTTTGAGTCCGTTTCATAAAAAATCTGGGAATGCATTTTATATGACGTCAGCCTTTATACGAACGGACTCAAAATACACGACTCACAACTACTAACAAAAACACGTTTCGACAAGTTCAAAAATTATTATGCATCAGAATTCATATTAATACATATTCCTCTCTGTATAGGTATTTAAGGTGTGTAATACACGGTAGTAATAGTAATCATATTACTCTGTGGTAAACGAAAATTGGCCTTGGCGGTCTTTGACTATTTATTATAAGGACTAGCCTTGCGGTAGCATTACCCCTTTGCCACGGTATAAGATTAATTAATCATGTGCATTTACATTCAATTTTATACCTTATCACTAAACGAGACAGCCTATAATTGCGAAACATTAATTTCGAACTTAGAATGTTTGGGGTTCACACGAGGCTAATGATTTTGAACGTTCAAAATTAAAATCTAAAGTTTTGAGAATAAAACGAAGTTGCGGATTTGTTTTTGTTGCGAATGTATTTTTCATAACCTTCTAAGTAGACAAAAATATTCAACCCATGTTTGTAGAATGTATAATGGTAAAGCCTTAAATATGTGCAAAAAAATGTATCATCGGGTTTTTAGAACGAAATTTTAAAATTGGAACTGTTGTTGAATACCGAAAAAAAAAGACAATTATTAATTAGTCCCGGCTCAAACCGTAAAAAGACTGGGCTATATCGGCTGATAAGAAGATGATGATGATGGAACATCCGTATTTTTTTTCGCGCTTTCTATATTGGTCCCATAGAGAAAGTTGTTCAGTTTGAAGGTCTGATCATCCCCTTAAAATAGTTTCAGCTAATTTTGTGAGACCTTATATAGGGACTAGTTACGCGTGTAATTCTACTAACAAACATTTCTGCCACTTTTTGCGGGGGGCGAGGTAACATGAAATCCGCAACTTTGGATTTTATTCCCATAACTTTAGATTCTAATTTTGAACGTTAAAAATCATGAAAAGTAGTCTCGTGTAAACCACAAACGTTCTAAGTTTGAAATTATTGTTTCGCAATTATACACTGTCTCGTTTACTGATAAGGTATAAAATTGAATGTAAATGCACATGATCAAATTGATCTTATACCGTGGCAGAAGGGAAATGCTACAGCAAGGCTAGTCCTTATAATAAATAGTCAAAGCTGCTACTACTATCTTCAAAAGACAAATGACATCACTATTATTAGGTGCTGTGAGAGGTTGCTTATGAGTCAGCATCTACATCTACGTTGGTAGATGTCCCGCTCTTAGAGGGAAAATCCCGATTATTGAGCAAAAAGTCAGTTGTTCTACGTGGGGCAGCCACAAATTTTTCATCATCATCATCATGAGCCACAGGCCACAGGGTAGGCCCTGAGGGAGGGTGTAATATTGCACTGCCTTAATGGAAATAAAGTTCGCTTCCGGATACCAGCACCAAATTTTTGTATGTTGTTAGGTATGTTCTCTAGACCCTAAAACTACCGGGAGACAGTCTCTAAGGTGTCAGGGTCTCCAGTTATGACGTCATAAAATTTTTGTATGGGATTAAAAAAAATTGTGTTATGACCGGTGATGGTGTAGTATATTTTTAGAAACGGCTCAAGAAGCCCTTTCATTTAATGCCCCATACGATCGGTTTCAGAACAATTTTTTTTTAAATCCCATACACAAAATTAATGACGTCATAAATGAAGACCCAGACACCTCAAAGACTGTCTCCCGGCAGTTTTTGGGGTCTAGAGAACATACCTAACAACATACTAAAATTTGGTGCTGGTATCCAAAAGTGAACTTTTTCAGCCTTTTTTGACCGTAAGGCAGTGCACTATAAGGGCATTGGTCCACCAGGCGTGCCCAATGCTGTTGTACTATAAAGTTTGTACTATAATCACACGAAGTTTGACGCTTGTTTGTGTTTTCACGGTAGAGCAAAAAAAAAGAAAAAACGTAAAAAAAAACGTCTCTTTCTTTTTAAATTCTTTTTTTGGAGCTTTTAACCCTGAGGTTAAACACACATATTAAACACTAGTACTATCAATAAAAAGGTACACCATTTTAGCCTCTCCCGACGTAGGGGCGGCTAAAATGGTATTGTCCTTAATTTAATATTTTTTTTATTATTTGATATCAAATCCATAATAATAACACGTAGGAACTCTGCGATTCAACTCGCTACTTCTTCTTCTTATCGTATGGGAGACCTGGTGTCAGAATTTTTTCAGACCGCCTTACGGCCTCTGAAATGGTTTTTATGTAACGACTACTACCACCAGAGATAGTATCCGGAACCAACAGCTTAACGTGCCATCCGAAGCACGGAATCATTTTTCAGACAATCATGCGATTCACCCTACAATGTCCTAACCAACTGGGGAAAAACGCACAAAGTGACATTTCACTAGGTGTCCGTCGTGGGAATTGAACCCACGACCTCCGTGTAGAGAGCCAATGCTCTTAACCATTAGACCACGAAGGCTGTCGAACTCGCTACTGATTACGGTTCAAAAGATACAGGCCCAGCTTCAGAAACGCTCATTAGTGTTAATCCTCCATCAAATCTCTTGCTGGCTTTAACTACGTCAATAAGACAAAAAGTGACAGCATGAGATTTAATGGAGGATTAGCTTTAATGAGTGTTTCTGCGACTGAGCAACAGCCTTTTAGAGTTAGGACCAAGTTAGGACGGATGGACATTGAACAGAATATAGGCTCAGCAATTTAATTCTCTACAAACATCTTGAAGTTGAAACATCGGCGACCTGTCAATTCGGTGTTCGCTAAAGTTATGTCAAGTGTCAAACTCATGTAAACATTTCGACGATCTGAAGGATGCAAGTAAGGATGTTACATTTGTGAGCTCGTCGAAGTTTTTGACAGTGATGTGACGCTTAGAGAATTGCACCCTATAGGACCCTAAAAATAAATAAATAAGTTACCTCGCAGTGACAACTAAAGAGAAAAAACATGGTTCATTTTTCATTTATATATGAAATATAAGTAATATTTCAATATTAATTCAGTCTACGCGTATTGTGCGTCAAAAGTTTTGTATGGATTGAAACCACCTTAAGGGAGACAAGAGACAGAGAAAAAAACTGTCATTTTCTCTCTGTCGGCTTAGAAGATACAGCCACTTAAAGTTCTGACCTTTGACGGCTGTATCTCCTAAATTGAATGATAGACCATTATCAGTTTTTGTACTGTTCGCATAGCTACAGTGCATATTACAATAATATCTGCATATTCATTTTTAGCAACCATACCATTGAACAACTCCTAAACCGACTGGAGCTATGCAGGCAGACGTGGTCCATCCCCATCACAGATATGCTCTGATGGTTATCTCTTAGACTACTAGCCATCTATCACCACTGGACACGTAGCCCAGTCATTTCACGGTTTGAGCCGGGACTAATTAATAATTGACATTTTTTCGGTATAATATTGAAGAGCCAATTTGAGCCTAGAAATGTAAAAAAATTAAAATAAAATCACGTCAGCATAAGTTCCAATTTTAAAATTTAGCTATTATCTCGTTCTAAAAAACCTGATAGTAATTTTTTGCACATATTTAAATTATACATTATACATACTAAAAACATGGTGTGAATATTTTTGTCTACTTAGAAGGTTTTGAAAAATACATTCGTATTTTCTAATATGTATTAAATTTCATTGCCTATTTTATTTTTGTTTAAAATAATTTATATTGGTAAATCGAAGCCAAATGAGTGCATTGGTATTAATATTAATTATTTACAAACCTCCTGGGACACACAATTTTGATTTCTATGTTGCGTAGCGAATTTTTTTTAAAATATGTTTTAAGATAGTATTTTTGTCAATAAATGGTGCCGGTTACAGTTTAAAAGTCCAATTAATAATTACTCCCTACCCCGCCTAACAAAACTCCGTAAAATGACTGGGCTATTAGTGAACAATGTTCACGTTACTTGACACTATTGCACAATTAAGATCGCATTAGTTTTCCTTTTAATCTACGTAAACTGTTACTAATTTGCATAAATATTATGTTGTGGTAATTCCCTAGCCGATGTCAATTGAATAGGTGATGACGGTATGACTCAGCGCATTTAACAAAGAATGTTGATTAAAATAATAAAGGTAAAATGTATTTAGATTCATTTTAATTGTCTTGGGAAAGACCAACTTAGGGCTTACGCACGACAAAACTATAAAACTTTAAATAGGTACACACGGCGACACATCAAGCTATACAAAACCAACATAAGCTGGCCGCGCGTATAACGTCGCGCGGCTAGCTTATGTTGGAATTGCATAGCTTGATGTGTCGCCGTGTGTACGTAATTTTTCATCGAGTAAACCGATTGCAATAAAATAAACGCTAAATGTTAATGTAAGGAAAAGTATCATTAACAAAAAAAATCTGCTGTTCCATACGATTGAGTCGAGTAGGCATTGCAGTATGGAAGAATAAATTTTTTTGTTCCGACAGGTTTGCTCCCATCGTAAAGTTGTTCAGTTTGATGAGTAGAGTAGGTACCTATACCTATGTGGTTTAAAGGTAATTAATACTTTTCCTTACACCCTGTATAATAAATAGGTCAGTAGTTTTTAAGTGACGAATGCACAATGCAAACTGACTCACTGTCAGTTGCAGAAACGCTCATTAAATGTAATCCTCCATTAAATCTCTTGCCGTCACTTTTTGTCTTATTGACGTAGTAAAAGCTAGCAAGAGATTTAATGGAGGATTAACTCTAATGAGCGTTTCTGCAACTGAGTGTTAAACTGACAAAAATTCTAATACGTATGTTCCCCCAATAAATTAATGTTTTTAGCCGTTCTCAATTAAAAATAAAATATTTTTAATGTATGTACATACGGTGACACAAAATGAAATGAAATGAAATAATATTTATTGTGCATAAGTTTAGGTCAGTAATTGTAGCCGGTCTTACTGCTAATTTTATTAGTTCACTAAACTTTACTTTTACAAGTGTATACACAAGTTTAAATAAAATTGAATACAATTAAAAGTTCAAATTAAGTCAATATTAAATGTCAAGGTCATTATTACAATAATAATCAAATTCATAAAACATAATCAAAAGACTCAATACACATAACGCAATCATCAACTGCCTCCGTGGTATTATGGTTAAGAGTATTGGCTCTCGACACGGAGGTCGCGGGTTCGATTCCCACGGGGGGGACCTAGTGATATGTCACTTTGTGCGTTTTTCCCCAGTTGGTTAGGACATTGCAGGCTGAATTACCTGATTGTCTGAAAAGAAAAATGATTCCGTGCTTCGGATGGCACGTTAAGCCGTTGGTCCCGGATACTATCTCTGGTGGTGGTAGTAGTCGTTACATAAAAACCACGTCAGAGGCCGAAAAAGGCGGTCTGAAAAAACTCTGACACCAGGGCTCTGCCCACACGATAAAAAAAAAACGCAATCATAAAATAATCAACAAACATAAAACATCAATTGTCATTGTTATCTTAGAATAAATTAAGTACCTATCTATAATTGAAATATTCCTGTACACTATAGAAACATTTGTCAATGAGCCATTCCTTAACAAGTGCTTTGAATTTTCCAATCCTATAAATTTTAAATTCTTCAGGAAGGCAATTGTAAATCTTGGTACACATTACAAAAGAATTTTGGGATACAATTGTAAGTTTTAAAAGCTGGCCACCACGTCTCGCGCGGCCAATTTCGTAACCTAATTGATTTTTTTCTGTTAGTCATCATAGAAATGTGGCGGGATCATTGAGAAGTGTTGCCCGTATATGGACTACAATGGCATGGGTATACTATACCCGGGTACACGCCGACACGCCGTGTTAAACTCAATGTTTAAAATTGTATTATAAGTAGAAGGAATACAAGGTTCTAGGGTAAATAGTTGCATAACTTTAAAGGGTGATTGTACCCACGATACTGAATAACTTTCCCTAAGAAACCTACAGGAAATTCGCAGATAAATTTTTGAACTTTCCATACGAAATGCAATCAGCTGATCGAACGTTTGTATGAGAAGTCGAATTTATTTTTTGCGAATTTCCTATAGTTTTCTTAGGGAAAGTTAATCAGTGTCATGGGTACAATCACCTATGCAACAATCATGTAATATAACTGTTTACCCTAAGGTCCGCCACGTACATCCGGAATAAACCTGATTCGGAATTAGATTCCGTATGGAGTCTTGCCGCTTTCAGAGACTTTTCTCTAGATCTAGTGATTTTTTGATGTCTTAGGTGGAATATTTTAAAGTGATTTTTGAGCGTAGGCGTTGATGGAACGATACCGTATCGTGACGGTGCAGTTGCGACGTCGTTGCGGCATAGTTGCGAAATCGCCTACGCTCAAAAACCGCTTGTGTGATAATGGTTCATGCCATTTTGTATGCAGATTATGTCTAATGTTAAAACTATCGATAGTCTTTTGATATAGTTGCATTAATATTGGAATACAATTTACAAACCATCATCGTAGCATTCGTAACCTCATCACATGATAGTAATTATCATGTATAGAAATTGTTTGTTTTGTTTTAATAAATACCTAAAAATTAAATTATTGTCATTCATTTGGCGTTTCATACATATTTATTTTAGGCATTTTTTAAACAGCACTCTAGTATTTTGTGTAACCATAGTTGACAACACTGAATCCTGAATCAGGATTCAGGATTCCGGATCGCAATTCTGTCTGTGTGTGGCGGACCTATCACCCTGTAAATAGATATTTAAAAGATCTCCACTGGTAGAAATGTAATTTAAAAGGAAACAGCGCAGATCTTAGATTATAAATGTACAGATTGTATAACAGGAAAAATAAGCTTGCAAAATGTCGTAACGTACGTAAGATGAAATTCTCATGCATTATGATGTGAATGAAGGTCATCAATTCTATTTGGCATGCGAGTTCTAATAATTTCGATCACATTCGAAGGAGATGACGAATTTTGTGTCATAATGAATCATTCGATAGGGATGGAATTCCACTAATCAATATACACGGATTGATAGGAATGTGCATTATTATTATTAGTTATTATTAATAAGGTACTGCCTCCATGGTCTAATGGTTAAGAGCATTAGCTCTCGACACGGAGGTCGTGGGTTCCATTTCCACGAATTTCCCACGTGTCACTTTGTGCGTTTTTCCCCAGTTGGTTAGGACATTGCAGGCTGAATCACCTGATTGTGTGAAAAGAAAAATGATTCCGTGCTTCGGATGGCACGTTAAGCCGCTGGTCCCGGCTACTATCTCTGGTGGTAGTAGTCGTTACATAAAAACCACGTCAGAGGCCGTAAGGCGGTCTGAAAAAACTCTGACACCAGGGCTCTGCCCACACGATAAGAAGAAGAAAAATAAGGTATTTGACAGGTTATTAAAAACAGTTCTACGTTAATCACTGATGTCTATATAAGGACTCTATTGAAAATGTATATTTTACGTTCAATTACATATAGTGCATGAAAAAGCGAAAACAAAAAATATTATGTAAATTTCCCGCGAAAACGCTTTTCTTGACAATATACGTGTCTACATCTACATGCAGATCGTCATCGTGACGTCACCTGCATGTGACACTCATACTCTACACGCAACTGTCTACATGCAGTTGACGTCATCAATCATTTCGGACAGTCGTTTACGATCACGTGACTAAAATAGACAATTAAATTTTCTTTGTTTATTTTCTCTAAAAATATCCAGTATTTTTCTTAACGAACAAAATAGTTTATTTCCAAAATTCATATTCTATACGGATGCCATCAATAGATCCTATATTTTACATGCTGTCAAATAACCTATTTGGGGTTAGGGGGCCTTGATAGGCCCACCCGACCACCGCTGGTCTGTTGTAAATGCCCCTTTTACTTACAATACTAGGTGAAACAGAAGTCAATGGCATCATTGAATAAGACATTCCTTGTTAAAATGTGGATGTTCTAAACACATTCATGGACAGTGAGCTAGAGCCGTGATAACAATAAAAATTCTATTGTGTCTCGTTCACTGTCCGCGAATGTGTTAATATGCTGACGGGTTTTCAAAGGGATGACCATAGGTACCATCAAAGTAAACAACATCTTTGGGACCAATATTGAAATCGCCAAAAAAAAAAACAGCTGTTCCATACAAAACTGCAGTCCTACTAATGACCCAAATGTATGGGACCGGTGTTTTTTTTGCGATTTCATTGTTGGTCCTATAGAGAAAAATTTTTTAGTTTCTTGGTCTGATCATGACCCTGTAAAAAGGGTCAATTTGAAATCATTAGCATCCTTCTATCCATCAAATTGAACAACTTTTACGATGGGAGAATACCTGAAATGGCACAAAAAGAATCTGCGGTTTCTTACAAAACTCGATTTAAGTTTATGAGACATTCTGATATTTTGTTTTTTTTTCTTTAAAGCGAAAGTTATTCAGTTTGACGTCCTAAACCACCCCTTTTAATATACAAGAGTGTTTTAATTATTACACGGTATACATGGTGTAAGGAAAGTATCATTAACCTTTAAAACATATGCTCTACCCATCAAACTGAACAACTTTTACTATGGTTGCAAATCGATGGGAGGAAAAAAAATCTGCCGTCTCATACATTTCAGTTGAGTAGGTATTGCAGTTTAGTATGGACCAGCAGATTTTTTTCATAGTAAAAGTTGTTTAGTTTGATGGGTAGAGTATGTGGTTTAAAGGTTAATGATACTTTTCCTTACACCCCGTATGAGGTACTCCAAGGAATTTCACTTGAATGTGTTAAGGTGGTTGCAGAGGGGTCAATTTTATACAAAACTTTGGTATATGGTATGGTATTAATATAAGTAACTTTGTATATATGGAAAAATAGTTTCAAAAATCTAGATGCCGCGTCACAAATAACATATGCAATTTATAAAATAATTACGAAGTTAATAAAGCTTTGCAATTTTTCATAAAAAAATTTAAAAGCTTTGTATCTTCGTAATTATATAATAAATTGTAAATATTATTTGTTACGCGGCAACTAGATTTTCTAAACTATTTTTCCATATATAGAATATTACTTTAATTTTATTACTTAATTCCGTTTACGCTTATTGTGCGTCAAACTTTTGTATGGACTGAAACCACCTTAACAAATCTTCATCTGCAAAATAACATAATATAATTAAATATCAATAAAATCGTCTGTTAGGAATGAAACCGTCTAGCATCTATATTCATATTCAAATTATTGACATTGGCACGATATTGTGTGTTTGACCTTGACGATTGAGCCAGGTTCGAAACAGGTTGTTACCACAGTTGGTCAACATCTTTATATTTGTACTTATTAAATAGAATATACTTATTATGGCGCCCGAGCGCGCTGCATACAAAAGATGTTTCACCCTATTTTCAATGGGAAAATTAAAGTAAAAAATGTTGTTAACATTATCTACAGGATGTTACAAAAGTAAAAATAAACATTTTAAAGTTTTAAGGGGGTTGTGGGGGGAGACCATGGAACAGAACAAGTTTTACTATGGGACCAACATCGAAATAGAGAAAAAAAAACTTGTCCCATACATTTAGCTCGAGTAGATCTGTAGTTTAGTATGGAACATCGCAAACGCATCGCATCATGGCGATTCTGACAAATCTCCCCATTTTAGGGGAGGCCTATTTCCAGCAGTGGACGTCTATTGGCTGATATGATGGTGATGCCACCATGGTCTAATGGTTAAGAGCATTGGCTCCCGACACGGTCGTGGTCGTGGTCCGATGTCGTGCCCCGAGGTTGTGGGTTCGATTCCCACGGGGGACACCTAGTGAAATGTCACTTTGTGCGTTTTTCCCCAGTTGGTTAGGACATTGCAGGCTCAATCACCTGATTGTCTGAAAAGAAAAATTATTGCGTGCTTCGGATGGCACATAAAAACCACGTTACAGGCCGTAAGGGCGGTCTGAAAAAACTCTGGCACCAGGACTTTACCCACACGATAAGAAAGAAAGATAGTGATGATGATGGAACATCCTATTTTTTTTTCGCGATTTATATATTGGTCCCATAGTGAAACTAGTTCAGTTTGATGGTCTTAACCACTCCCTTAAATGTTTATTTGTATTTTTGTAACACGTTGTATACTCCGTTTCAAATAGAAACGAAAATTTAAGGCTATTTGGAACTATCTAGACAGATTTAAACAACTTCCTTTCACTTATTCTTCGAACAGCTTTAGTAACGTCCAAGATACCTATATATCTTTCTGATAAATAAATAAAACCGTTAATCTAATCTTACACAATTTAGTAAAATATTTTAGTAACAATAACTCATTGTCATTGTTACTAACACCACTATGGATCTATAATCTGAAACAAAATAAATGAATCGAATTGAATTGAATACAACATAATAAACAAAACTTATTAAGGTGGTTGCAGAGGGGTCAATTTTATACAAAACTTTGACGCACAATACGCGTAGACGGTATTAATATAAGTAAATTTGTATATATGGAAAAATAGTTTCGAAAATCTAGTTGCCGCGTCACAAATAACTTTTGCAATTAATAATGAAATTACGAAGATATAAAACTTTTAAAATTTTGTATGAAAAATGTCATTATTAATTGCAAATGTCATTTGTGACGCGGCAACTAGATTTTCGAAACTATTTTTCCATATATGAAATATTACGCGTATTGTGCGTCAAACTTTTGTATGGATTGAAACCACCTTAAAGGAGACAAGAGACAGAGAAAAAACTGTCATTTTCTCTCTGTCGGCTTAGAAGATACAGCCATTTAAAGTTCTGACCTTTGAACGGCTGTATATCCTAAATGGAATGATAGACCATTATCAGTTTTTGTACTGTTCGCATAGCTACAGTGCATATTACAATAATACCTGCATATTCATGCATATTCATTTTTAGCAACCATACCATTGAACAACTCCTAAACCGACTGGAGCTATGCAGGCAGACCTGGTCCATCCCCATCACAGATATGCTCTACACCCTATGAATACTGAATCAGCCTTGCAGCTGATGGTTATCTCTTAGACTACTAGCCATCTATCACCACTGGACACGTAGCCCAGTCATTTTACGGTTTGAGTCGGGACTAATTAATAATTGATATTTTTTTCGGTATGATATTGAATAGCCAATTTAAGCCTAGTAATGTACCAAAATTAAAAAAAATCACGTCAGCAACAGTTCCAATTTTAAAATTTAGCTATTATCTCGTTCTAAAAACCTGGTGGTAAATTTTTTTTTGCACATATTTAACGCTTTACCATTGTAACATGCTTCATACATGGTGTAAATATTGTTGGCTACTTAGAATGTTTTGAAAAATACCTTCGTATTTTCTAATAAATACCTATTTTTTTAAATTTCAATGCCCATTTTATTGCTCAAAAATAATTTATATTGTTTAATCTAAGTCAAATGAGTGCATTGGTATGAATATTATTAATTAAAAAGCATTCTGGGACACAAAATTTTGATTACTATGTTGCGTAGCGATTTTCATTTTAATATGTTTTAAGATAGTCTTTTTGTCACTAAATGGTGCCGGTTAAAGTTTAAAAGTCCAATTAATAATCACTCCCTACCCCGCCTAACAAAACTCCGTAAAATGACTGGGCTAACGTCATTCCATCGAGAAACCTTCAATTTGCTAAATGTAAGCTTTGCAAAAACTGCATGCTTAAAAATCGTGTGTATGTATGTATGTAAATATTTAATTTAATACCGTTGTTTGACCGAGATTTTCTCTTTACAGGTACTAAATGGCAAGCAGTGAAAAGTTACGTGTGGCTCTGTGACTAAAAGAAAAAATATGCTGTATGAAATCATCATCATCCTCCTGCCCTTATCTTTGGGGATGTTCGGTGTCCTTCATTGAGTAGCACCAATCCAGACTGGTGTCGTAAGAGACACAATTTAAACTGCACACACGTATGCCCTTAAAAATATCCTGTGCACGGTACCACATCAAGTTACGCTAAACCAAAATAAGCTGGCCGCGTTTAGGTAGAGTAATGTATAACGCCGGGCGGCCAGCTTATATTTGTTCTGATGTGTCGCCGTGTGTACCTACGCAAATATTGTGAGGATGGATTCGAAACTTCGGACTATGTTGTATTGTATTTGTAATTTTAGATCTTAATCAGTCATAATACCTATTTAACCTCTAAAGGCCAAAATAAATATTGCTCAAGTAGAGTTGAAAGTTCACTGCACAGTGTACATATTGTAATTACAATAACGCGAAATACATCCATAAATTGAATACTCAAGTAAATAATAAACCGGCCAAGTGCGAGTCAGAGGGGTGGGGGGCGGGAAATCTCACCTATCACCAAATTTTATAATATAAAAGTTATAATTATAAAGTTATAACACATATACTGTCAGAAATCAGATTGTAATTGTATTGGTGTAATTATATTAGAAGCGTTAATGGTTTAAATGAGACAACTATATATTACAGCTAATCCCATGCTAATGATGCTTGTAGATCACAGACAATATATGTCTGTGTTGTAGATAGATAATATAGAATACGCAAACAAAAAGTTATTATTATTATTGTTGTTTTATGGTCTCGCTCTCTCAGCTGTCAGTTCCTCTATTCCTGGTTATATATATTATAAGGACTAGCCTTGCGGTAGCATTTCCCCTCTGCCACGGTATAAGAACAATTGATCATGCGCATTTACATTCAATTTTATACCTTATCACTAAACGAGACAGCTTATGATTGCAACACAATAACTACGAACTTATGACGTTTGGGGTTCACGCGAGACTACTTTTCATGATTTTTAACAATCAAAATTAGAATCTAAAGTTATGGGGAATAAATCCAAAGTTGAGGATTTCATGTTACCGCGCCCCCCGCAAAAAGTTGCAGAAATGTTCCCTATATAAGTAGTCAAAGGTTTCGAGGGATTATCTTTAGAGAAAAATAATCTCTGTTTTTTTTTATTTATAAAGATGTGTGATGAGATGACACTGATGACTGATGAATGATGAATGATGAATGATGATAATTTTTCCATTTATTTAATGATTCCAAATATAGTTATGACATAATAGATTGTTGTAAAAGTAGTTGATTATTGATATATTTATAGTTTGTAAGATGATTATAATTGTTGGTATCATGATTATTGTGTATTTGATTATTACGTGTTTTTTAGTATTGTAGCTCAATGGATATTAAGTATTATTTTGTGGAAATTATATTTGTATGCCATCAGGCGGATAGTTTGTAAAATGATTATAATTGTTGGTATTATTATTGTGTATTTGATTAATACATGTTTTTGATTATTGTGTATTTATTTTAGCTCAATGGATATTAAGTATTATTTTGTGGAAATTATATTTGTATGCCAGGCGGAAATATTTATAAACTTGTACTTACTTTAACCTATGTATCACAAATAAATAAATTATCAATATATTGTTTAATCAGTTTATATTTTATTTTCGCCATATAATTCGATATTATGTTTAAAATTGAGCAGTGTTGCGATTGTACTCAAAATATACAATTTACAATTTTAGTGTAGCAGCTTATACCCTGGTCTGAAACACCTATTTTACTATGACTAAACCTTTCTGTAACGCTATGTATGTAAGTATGTATTTAGAATGAATACTGTACCCAAAGAGATTATACCTAAAGGCATAGAGAGAGCCATAGCAATGCAAGAATGTCCACATTTTTGTTTGTGTTTGAGTGTGTGCCGTAAAGTAGTATGGACAAAAGAAACTAACTAGACCAATATGACAACTGCCCTAATGTTTACGGTATCTTTTCAGACACACTCGCACAAAAAAAGTGGAAAGACTGTCGCCATAGGACCCGAGCCAATTATACCGCTACGTTTCTGCTGGATCCGCTCGCAACTACGCAAGCGCACCAGCCAAAAACGGGACACACTCTAGACTGCACTAACAGATTGCGTACAGGCGAGGAGTGCCTTGCCAAGAGTTAACCCTCGCCTCACTAAGGAGCTTCTTGAGTCTCAGGAGAGCTCAACAACGCATAGTTACTTACTGGAGCCCTGACTGATCACGGTCCTTTTAACAAACATCTTTTCAATATTGGTGTTACTAACAGTCCTCTGTGTAGGGTGTGCATGGAGGTTGAAGAAAAGGCTGCGCACGTACTGCTAGAATGCAACGGGCTAGCATAATATCGGGCACAACACCTCGGATCACCGGGGTCTCTTCCAGATGTATTCGGCAGCATTAACAAGCTGGTAGACATCCTGGAGGAGCTGGGATGGCAGGAATAGTCATTCCCACGGGCAAAATAGGCGCCTGAGTCGTCGAGTTGCGGAAAATGAGCCTGCTCAACCAATACCAATACTAACGCTCATAGGACAAAAGAGACTAACGACAATCGTAAATTGATGCGGACTCTATGCTTTCGAGTAAAGAGATCCTTCCTCTGAGACTATACCCTAGTAGCACACAAGCTTAAGGTAGTCTGTAGTTAGCGTGCTTTTTATTTTTGTACCTTCTGTATTTCCTTTCTGTTTACTCTCTGTATACCTACCTACTATATTTTTTGTAAATTAAATTATAACTAATAGTAGCACACAAGATATATGTTACAGTAGATGTATAGGAGCCGTACCTTTGTACTGTATCGATTTGGTACCATTATACCGCTACTATGCCGTTACTTACTGTAAGCAAGCACAGTATAAGAAAGAGTATCTATTACTACCTGTAAGCTTATGTCGTTGGTCGAATCACGAATAGGCGTAGCTGTTATTTAACAAAATTACAGAACAGGGTTTTAAAGAAAACCTGAATGCGATTGACGGATATACAGGGTTTAAAACTAAATGCGTTACATACATAGGGGGGTGCTTCAGACCATCAAACAGAACAACTTTTACTAATGGACCAATATTGAAATCGGGAAAAAAATTGATTGAAAATGTTCATGGCTACACAACCAATTTTTTTTCGTGGTTTTAATGTCGTTGGTCCCAAAGTGAAAGTTGTTCAGTTTGATGGTCTAAAACACCCCCTTAAGTATGTAATGTAAATTGTAATAAGGTTTACACCCAGTATACAGAATAACTTTCACGTAGGAGCCAACTTCAAAATCGCGAAAAAATCTGTTGTTTCATACAAAACTGCTGTACTGCTTCGACTTCGAAATGTATGGGTATGGGACAGTAGATTTTTTTCGCGATTTTCGATGTTGGCTACATTATAGTTAAAGTAGGAGAAGTACTAGCGTGTTTTGTGACACCCTGTACCTACATATACCATTTTATTTAATGTTGAAGTATGATTAAGTAGTAAATTAGATAATTATACTTCATGTTTACTATTGATGAAATAAATAAAAATATACATTAACATAAGCACTATAAAACCTAAAGAACCTAATAAGTACTACTTACAAATAAAAAATGTCTTCTAAATTTCCGCCACTTGGCGGCAAGGTGCCCAGGAGGCAGGCAGCGTTACCTCTTTGTATGGCCAGGCTGATGCACTGACCGAGGTAGCTGCCAGCCCTCTGGTCACCGGAGACCTCGATAAGGCGCGCCGATAATTCTTTAAATAATCGGCGCGCCTCTGGCCCCCACGGACCCAATGTCTCAACCCCAAACGAATTAGATAATTAAGTATGATTTACCTGCAACTTTATTAGATTACGATTTTTTGTTTTTGTCATCAGATCCACTCTATTATGAATATTCGTGATTCGACAAACGATGTGCTACTTTAGTATGAATCATTGCTACTGTGAGATATCAAGGTAACGCTAAAAAATTATCCTCACAAAACATTTACATAAGCCGTGAGTCGAACACGGGAAAAAAATTAAAACGTTCTAAATGAGGATATAAGTAACGTAATTACATTTTACGGTTACGTATTTTCCAAAATGGTGTCTTACCAAGATGACTAAGTAAAAGAAGACACGTTGAAAAGTTTCGAGTAGTTATAGCCTGTAGAATCCCACTCTTGTATTAATTGATCCCAGTGTAGGGCAAGGAAGGCCTAATAGGTAAGTACATAGATATAATAAAATTGTTAGCTTGGTGTGGATGTACACACGGCGACACATCAAGCTATACAAAACCAACAAAAGCTGGCCGCGCGTAGGTAGAGTAACGTATAGCGTCGCGCGGCCAGCTTATGTTGGTTTTGTATAGCTTGATGTGTCGCCGTGCGTACTATAGCGGACTTTTCCGCCTGATCACTGAAAAAAAATTCCTCATAATTTCACTCATAATTTATTGTTTGGAAACTATTCATTCATAGCCATTCATCAATAGGGAGGGACTAGACAGCGCTTTATTTTTTTAGTATGCAAGCAAAAATGAGCCTAGTGGTGGTCAGGCGGAAAAGTCCGTTAAGGTACATACAGGGTGAAATTGATATCATTAGCATCCTTTTAAACTAAGAGTCTACCCATCGAACTGAACAACTTTTACTATGGCAGCAAACCGATCGGAGCAAAAAAAATTCGCTGTTGCATACATTTGAGTCGCGAACTCGGGCGTCGACATTGCAGTTTAGTATGGAACAGCTGTTTTTTATTTGCACCTATCGGTTTGCACCCATAGTAAAAGTTGTTCAGTTTGACAGGTAGACTCTTAGTTTAAAGGGATTTTTTTTTATTTCAGTTGGGTTTACTCTTAACCTCAATCCAGTCCTCAGGACAAAGATGGGGTCGAAAATGTAGCGAGCTTACCCAGAAGATGCCTATTCACTCGTACTTTAAAGTAATTCGGGTTGTAAGCGCTCGGAAATACTGACGCAGGCAGGGCTGCTAATAGTATTAATTTCACCCTGTATACTATTATAAAATTGTTAGCTTTGTGTGGATGTACACATGGCGACACATCAAGCTATACAAAACCAACATAAGCTGGCCGCGCGTAGGTTGAGTAAAGTATAACGTCGCGCGGCCAGCTTATGTTGGTTTTGTATAGCCTGATGTGTCGCCGTGCGTACAATGGAGATTAAGATACGAAATGCCATTTTTAGGGTTCCGTTCCCAAAGGGTGCAAACTGGACCCCATAAGCCTACGCTGTCCGCCTGTTCCTCCGTCTGTCTGTCCTACCCATAGATTTTGTGATCTGTGGTCCTATCTATATAGGGCTGTAACTTTTGAACCGTAATTGCTAAACAGTTTTCACAGAATGTGCGTTATTATGGTGGATTTGCTAACAAATAATAAAAAAGTCAAAAAGTTAAAAATTAAGGGGGGTCATCAAGTCACCAAACAAAAACTAGATTTTATCATCATTTTTCCTTCTCGGTCTATCGTAAAAACGGTAATATATACAAGCGGTACCTAACAAGAACTGTATCCATGTCACATGCACCACTATACGAGGCCTTGAAGCTCATGAACACTATCGTATACCTTGATCTGATCATTTTTGCGGACTCGGAATCTAGGCTCCTACTATCATATCAGCCGGACGATATTTAGGCTCAGTATCAGCTAGAATAAGCTCTGTGGTGGATATTTCCCCCATTGCTCTTAAGGTGGATTCAGTCCATACAAACGTTTGACGCACAAGACGTGTAAACGGAATTAATAAAAGTAATATTTTATATATGGAAAAATAGTTTAGAAAATCTAGTTGCCGCGTAACAAATAACATTTGCAATTTATAATATAATTACGAAAATATATAGCTTTTAAAATTTTGTATAAAAAATTTCAAAGCTTTATATCTTCGTAATTGTTTTTTAAATTGCAAATGTTATTTGTTACGCGGCATCTAGATTTTCTAAACTATTTTTCCATATATAAAATATTACTTTTATTAATTCCGTTTACACGTCTTGTGCGTCAAAGTTTTGTATAAAATTGACTCCTCTGCAACCGCCTTAACTATGATTAATATTTTGACATGTATAATAATTATGAAACTGACTACAAAAATGTAATCTAATATTCTTTGACATGCATGTCTAATTCTAATTTAATTTGTTCTAAATGTTATAAATTTTTTATTAATTTAATGATATACCGCTCGAATTATTAATCTAAGAAATAAAGTAATTTAAATTATCAAATGACTAAAACTTACATGTGTTGTGTTTTTACTGTTAGTGTAAATTGTAGAATAAATGAATTGAAAAATTGATAGCTTCAAACATGTATGATAATACAGCAAACTCTATGACAATAAATAATAAAAACCGACCACGAGTAGACCGACTCGCACTTTACCTGTTTTTACTTAATTATGTATCTGTTTGTCATTTTTGTGACCTTGTCAATATTTTGGTCTCACTTCCAAGAGCACGGGAAGTTCACAAAAGGAGCAATATAACGTGATAACGACACGCAATTAATATTAATGCATTGTAATGTAAACAATACATAATTGAGTATAATTCTAACATTTACATAATGAATCATTATTGCATAAGCATACTAACAACCGTTTTAGTACAGTACAGTAGGTCAAGAAACTTAATTATGTCTACCAAGTTACTTTGTTATGACCGCGGGTTACAGTCATAGCTTTGACTACCTACTTATGTATAAGGTCTAACAAAATTAGGTGAAACTATTTTAAGGGGATGATCGGACCTTCAAACTGAGCAACTTTCTCCATGGGACCAATATCGAAATCGCGAAAAAAAAATCAGCTCTTCCATTCAAGACAGCTGATTTTTTTTCCCGATTTCGATATTGGCCCCATAGAGAAAGTTGTTCAGTTTGAAGGTCTCATCATCCCCTTAAAACAGTTTCAGCAAATTTTGTGAGACCTTATATAGGGACTAGTTACGCGTGTAATTCTACTAACAAACATTTCTGCCACTTTTTGCGGGGGGCGAGGTAACATGAAATCCGCAACTTTGGATTTTATTCCCATAACTTTAGATTCTAATTTTGAACGTTAAAAATCATGAAACTAGTCTCGTGTAAACCACAAACGTTCTAAGTTCGAATTTATTGTTTCGCAATTATAGGCTGTCTCGTTTAGTGATAAGGTATAATATTGAATGTAAATGCACATGATTAATTGATCTTATACCGTGGTAGAGGGGAAATGCTACCGCAAGGCTAGTCCTTATAATAAATAGTCAAAGAGTAATATCGATATATATATAAATAAGAGCGTTAACCCGCGACTTCGTCCGCACAAATTATATACCAGATTTTAAGTCAGATCATAAGCTATCAAACAAAAAATTTTTCATCAAAATCGGTTCAGTAGTTTTTGCGTGATACTCGTTCAAACAAACACACAAACAAACACACAAACAAACAGACAGACAAAAAATCCAAAAATTGGTGAAATGGAATCAGGGACACCTAAAAACCATATCGTAACTTTTTTTTTGTTAATATCTTCAATGTACAGACAAACTTCCCGCTACAGTTTTATAATAGTTTAGATAGATATATACTTTGGTACAGTATGAGAACGAGTATTTAGTCATACATAACGGTGGGCCATTGTTATGTATGACGTTATAAGAAAATGAATACCTCATGAATGAATGTCATGAACTCATGAACATCAATCATCATCATAGTTACTTATACGCATGATGAAGACAGGAAGCGGGATATAACAGGACTATTATTATACTATGACAAATATAAGTTACTGACTAATCTTATCACCAGATAGCGGAAAGGAAACTAATGGCTCGGTATGTCAATATTTTATTTCAGGTTGAAGAAATTTTTTATTTTGCGACAAATCCATTTTATTTAGATATAATCTCTTTGATAATTCCTCTCTTTATATGTATATTATATATGTATTTATATTAGGTTTATTTTGTATACTTACTTTTTGTTTTTACTAATAAGTGCAGATTTTTGATATTTTTCTGGAAACACCGCCTACCTTTCTTCTTTTCACCGTTTCCTCTACCCTAAGGTTGTCTGGAAGAAATAGCTTCTTAGCGATAAGACCGCCTTATTTTGCGCCTCTTGTATTTTATTTCTGTATTTTACTGTTTATGTTTTTGGTGTAAAATAAAGTATATTTGATTGATTGAGTATTCCGTGGCACGGTGGCGCGCGGCGTCGTGATGTTCCACGGTCCCTACGGGTGGCAGCGTGGAACGGTGCGGCGCCATGCCATGAAGATGTGGCCGAGCTTTCCGCTAGCTAGATATAGATAGAATAATATGTTCTGTATTAGCACGTAGGGTACTTTTTTAGGGTTCCGTACCCAAAGGGTGAAAACGGGACCGTATTCATAAGCCTATGCTTTCCGTTAGTCCTCGCTTCAGAGGGCTGTATCTTCTGAACCGTCTTCTTCTTATCGTGTGGGCAGAGCCCTGGTGTCAGAGTTTTTTCAGACCGCCTTACGGTCTCTGACGTGGTTTTTATGTAACGACTACTACTACCAGAGATAGTAGCCGGGACCAACGGCTTAACGTGCCATCCGAAGCATGGAATCATTTTTCTTTTCAGACAATCAGGTGATTCAGCCTGCAATGTCCTAACCAACTGGGGAAGGGCTGTATCTTCTGAACCGTAATAGGTACAGTAGTACCAGGTTTATAAGTCTTACCGATGTACCTGCGCAGTTGACGAATTTTAATACCGTGCGAAATAATATTGACCAATCAGGATGTGCCACCTGCAATCCGTTTACGCTATTGGCGCCCTTTTCGCTGCTATCCGAAGGGTCAACCCTTTGATTACTAAATGACTTTGGGTTTTGTCGGGGACTCGGGCCTGCTCTGTGCAAACCACAGGCGCAAACGAAGATAGACGAGCGGAATTATTTTCCTGGTCGTACTGTATCCAGTTGAAATTTTCATTGAATATGTGTCATTGTATTGGATTTGATGACAAATAATAAAAAAACAAAAACTAAAAAATTAAGGAGTGTCCGTCCGTCCCCATACAAGAAACAAGTTTTTATCAACGTTTTTTCCGCTCGCTCTATCGTAAAAACGGTAATACATACAAGCGTCATAACTTATCGTGATTATAGTGCAAACTCTATAATGTAACATTAAATAATTAAAACTAGTCAAGCATGAGTTGGTCTCGCACTAAGGGTTCCGGTTTTTTTTCGGTACGTTAATATTATATTGTGTGGTGGTACGGAACCTCGGTGCCAGAGTAGGCCGACTCGCACTTGGCCGGTTTTTTATGTCGCGAGCAAAAGCTAGTCTTATTAATTTTCTATCTACAGGGTGAAATTGATATCATTAGCTTTTACTATGGGAGCAAACAGATCGGAGCAAAAAAAATCTGCTGTTCTACATATACTAAACTGAAATTTCGACGCGCGAGTTCGCGACTCAAATGTATGCAACAGCAGATTTTTTGCTCCGATCGGTTTGCTCCCATAGTAAAAGTTGTTTAGTTTGATAGGTACTCTTAGTTTAAAAGGATGCTAATGATATCAATTTCACCCCGTATATTTATTCTAGTGGATATATACACGTAGGTAACGCATTGAGTTGAGACCATAGAATAACTATGTTTGAGACCACTATTTTTTAGAATTTTTGTCCTGTTTATCTTCTTGTTTGTGCGCAGCGCGCATCACTTAAAAATTACTAACGATATTAATGCAATATATCGCGAAAGCATAGAGCTTAGTTTGGATTAACATTTAGGCTTTATTTCATCGCAATCGGTTCATTCAATCAAAAGTTATGAATGAGTATAAAGTCTTTGTGTAAATAAATACTTAGATAACAACGGGAAATGTAGTACTATGATATAACACGTGCGCGCGCACGCCTCGCGTCTCGTACCAATTTAGCATTCATTCATAAAATCGTTGAAACTGTTTGACATAATAAGTCGCACTAAAAACTCTTATAGCCTTGAACATTGAGTCTAAAATAACATTATCCATGGGACTTTGTTACAGACGGTAGGAATGCTGTCATCAGTGAACGAACTTAGACGGCCTCGACATTGTATGCTGAGTTGAATGTCGTAACCTAAATGATTTTCCTGTTTATCTAAACGCAAAGCTGCGGGATCATTGGGAAGCATTGCCCACACGTGGACTACAAAGGCATGGGTATTAGTACTGCATTTTGTAATAGAATATACTACATTTTCATACCTCTACATACAGAACAAGACCGCCTTATTTGTACCATAATCAATTTTGTTCCCTGTTGTGCATTGTATTTTGTGCACCAAGGAGATAGAGCAGTGTCTTTTGTTATGGGCATATCGAATTTCGAGCGTAACGAAGGACTCTAGGGTTAACTCCCAAGCGGAGCGAGGGAGAATAGAGTTATTAACTCCCGAGTGAAGCCAGGGAGTTTACACTAGAGTCCTGAGTATAACGAGGGGTTCAAGATAGCCCAAGACGAAAATACGTCTATCCCCGTCCCCGAAGAGCATACTTTACTTTTCACACCTTCTGCAAAACAATAAAAAGAAACGTAATCGCGACTTTTCCATACTAAACTACAAATCTACTCGAGCTAAATGTTTGGGACAGCTGATAAGTTTTTTGCGATTTCGACGTTGGTTCCATACTAAAAGTTGTTCAGTTTGATGGTCTAAACAACTCTCTTAAAAGTTTTAAATGTTTATTTTTACTTTTGTAACACCTTGTATTAAAACATGAATATTTGGGTTTTAATTATTGAAACCGCAACCAGTTAGCAGGTGAGTCACAGTCACGATGCACGATGATGATCAAATAAAATTTACCTCTCCGCATCAAGTATGTCCGTAAGAAGGAAAACCCCATCAGGTATGTAACGCAATAGAGGGTTTTTAAGAAAACTAGAATGAATCTTTATTGTTTATTGCAAGAACAAAGCAACCTTAGTTAATTTAGTAAATACAATCAGTCAAAAAAACAACAACGTTACATTATTTTAAATAAATTACCTTAAAATTAATTAAATACTCAATTAATTGAGCATTATTTTTGCCACCTATTCAAATAAATAATTATAATTTAAGACATGTAGAGCTTTGAGCAAATCGTTATATATTTTTTGGTATCATCTTACACAGTGAAAAAATTGTAAAACTACTTATATTAATTTGAATTTGCTGAACAATTTGTGCAGTCTCTGTTACAGTGGTTTAAAGATGTCCATAAAAAATCTTAAATTTATCTTAGCATTGAAACTATATATTTTATTAAGTATTGAAAATAGGACGACACTTCATTTGTATGCAGCGCGCTCGGGCGTGCTCGCAGTCATATTCTAAAAATGCCAAAATGTGACAAAAGGACTCGGCACTATGCTGACCGACTTGATCAACGCTATTTTTCAATCTGGTTCTCTACGAAAGTAGTGGTCAACAGTAAGAATAATATAAAAATGATTCTGTGAACCGTTTCGTCGGCTTAGAAATAATATGTAAGAACACAATTAAATAAAAAAAAAACTTAGACATAATATTAAAACTTCCAGTCTTAAACTGTAGGCATCAAAATATATAAACGTAGGACTGAGTAGTTTTATACCGACATAATATGTTGTATCGTTGCATTCAGTAGAGTTTCCTGAGTAGGAAAAATGACGGTGTCACTTTCTCAATTGATGGAGTGGGGAGCTATGAAGTCTCCAATTTTTTGTATAGGACTAAACAATTTTTTTCTGAATCCTGTCGTGTGCGGTATTAAATGAAAGGTCTTCGTGAGACGGTTCTAAAAATGTACTGAACCATCACCTTTCAGCCACTTGTTTTCGGAAAAATCCAAAAGTATTCAAAAATTTACAACCTGGCCTATATTCGCACCAGAAGTCTGTGTTCCTTGTCTTTTCATTGACTATAATTTGTATTTATTTAATAGTCTGACTCTGGACACCCGTTCATGAATTCCCTGTAATAAAAAACACACTATTATTATCACAAAAGAAAAAAAATATTACTACCTAACTTATATTGGGTCGGTTGTGTCGACTAAATAAAGGTAAAAATAAACATTTAATTTAATTGGATTTTTTACCAAATACTAGACAATAATTAAGATACAAATCTATGTCTTTTTGGGCTTTGGGGCCTTTATTGGACTAAAAAAACTGCATTATGCTAATTTAAAATCAGTAGATCCTCATGAGGACTTAATTATTGTGTAATATTTCAAAAGAAGCGATTAAAGGGGACAACGAACCTACAGTGCTGCCGTGAATGCCACAGAATGTCACATTGTAGTCACTGCTGATTTTCAATTTATTGGGTCATTGCGGATTTGTTTTTATAGTGTTTTTAATTATTACCTTTAAAGCCGCCAAAGGTAGCCACTTTTGGAAGTTAACATGTTTTTTAAAGATGTCGTATAATTGCAATGTATAATTGTTAAGAAATTTAGAAAACAAATGCTTGAGGGCAGCACTATAGGCTCGATATTGTATTTTACCGCTAGTGTCATTGAGACCATAGAGCCGGGGTTGCGTGGAGCTGGACCTTTGAGTGGACTTCAATCTTTATGTTGACGAAGCATGTTGCAGATTTAGAATGTATAGGATTAAGTTTTTGACGAAGCGGGTTGCTAATTGGGTTAATGTTCATATTTCTATTTTTGACGAAGCATGTTGCAGATACAGACATTTTGCATTTTTGACGAAGCGTGTCGCAGATCTGAAGGTTGTTATATCTTATGCATTTAATAAAAGATTGTAATCGCTTACCCAACTTTGCATTCATAGCAATCACCGTTCGTCAACCTCACAATAACCTGCGACGGGTGTGATGAAGGACATTTGTTACCAACAATAACCTGTCTTCTTCTCCTCAGTAGATCAACAACAGTATAGACAGTATTAAATCTATCTTCACTTTTCGAATCATAATTTGATACAGTTGTATCCACTAAATCTTTTGTAGGTGCCGACACACATAAAACCACTGCAGTTGCAAGAATCATCACTTTGAGTAAATTCATTATTTTTAATTCCGTCGGTTGTTTACGATGCGGACGCGACGATCAGAATTCGAACGAGTGAATAAAAAATAAAAAATAGCTAATGTTGAACACTGAGAGGTGTTGTCTCCACGCTATTCAGGCTTGAAGTGAGAACGAATCGAATACTTGGGCCATTCTTATACTCGCGCGTCGATCAACAGGATAAGTCAAAGTGTTACCTCATCATAACGTATGTATCGTTATGTTGTTTTAATGGAAAAATGGAATACATACTTACACTCAGAGGGATTTGGGCAAAGGTCTAGCCATTTTGCAATGGGATTGCCCCGCCCTTATGCGTATCCCACTGACACATAAGTGCGTCAGTCCATAGATTAATATTATGTAATATTTGGTTACATCATGCCATTCCAATGCAATAACCAAACGGACCTGCTCCCAAATGTCTCTGATTAGAATTCCTTCCTATTTCAGGGTGCTATTGAGTAATAGGGACACGATTTGATCGGTGCCTTGGTGTTCCGGTGGAATTGAAAGCCCGATCACCATCGGCTATACAATATCACGATGAGAATGACGTGCTCACGTTCCCGCTATGTGCGAGGATCTTCTCCAAGAAGATTGGTTATGTTAGCTACAGCCTATGTAATAGCTCATCAACTCAAGCAAAGGAGTTGATGCAGTCGCCGTCAACGTTTCTCTGGAGGGCCAATCTTGGCCTTTGACGACCATCCAAAAGATTTTAGTGATTAATAATGAACCCATCAAACAGAAAAATAAAAGACCGGACACAGAACTTGTTTTTCGACCGAACGCTTTCATTGTGTATCATCATCATCATCTCAGCCGATGGTCCACCGTGTGAGGGGCTTACCCACGCTGTGCTTTCCGGTACGCAGTCGCCACTCGAACTTTTCATCTAAACTATTATAAAACTGTAACAGGAAGTTTGTCTGTACATTGAAGATATTAACAAAAAAAAGTTACAATATGGTTTTTAGGTATCCCTGATTCCATATCACCAATTTTTGGATATTTTGTCTGTCTGTTTGTTTGTTTGGGTGTTTGTTTGTTTAAACGAGCATCACGCAAAAACTATTGAACCGATTTTGATGAAACTTTTTTGTTTGATAGCTTATTATCTGACTTACCTCAGGAGACGCGAAAAAAATCAGCTCTCCCATACATTTAAGTCGGGTAGGTACAGCAGTTTTGTATGGGACAGCTGATTTTTTTTGCCTCTCCTGGGGTAGGCTCCATAGTGAAAGTTGTTCAGTTTGATGGTCAGAGTTCACCGTTTCAGTATTTGCCAGGCTGTCACTTACACCATGTATATTTAAATTTATTTCCCTTTGCTGTGGAGACGGCGGGCCCGTGGGGTCATGACTCATGAAGCAAATACTTTCGCGAGGGACCTGGGCAAACGTTTACGGGATGCGGGTAACGGTCCTCGTGCTGGGTCATACCTGGCCCAACGCAAATCATTAACGATTCAAAGCGGAAACGTGACCAGCATTATGGGCACTTTTTGGGACCAGTGGCGGGTTTTTCAATTAGGGACCTTAGCCCTGGCACTGTTTAGAATGATTTAAGTTAAGGGTAAGTTTTGTTTGTTCTTGTGCCTTAATTATTTCATTCTCCTAATAAATTATATAGAGATACAAAAAATTCTAATATATATATAATAATATATATTATAATTATAATTTATTCACCTACAATGTTAAATAATACTTTATCCAAACTATTATAAAACTGTAACAGGAAGTTTGTCTGTACATTGAAGATATTAACAAAAAAAAAATACGATATGGTTTTTAGGTGTCCCTGATTCCATATCATAAATTTTTTGATTTTTTGTCCGTCTGTTTGTTTGTGTGTTTGTTTGAACGAGCATCACGCAAAAACTACTGAACCGATTTTGATGAAACTTTTTTTTTTTGGTAGCTTATGATCTGACTTAAAATCTTGTGCGGAAAAAGTCGCGGGTTAAACCTCGTAATCAATATTTCTGATTTCCACAGACCAAAATTTTTGAAATTAAATTACTTTGAAACTACTTAATAACAATGAGCCATAACGTGAAACTACTTAATAAATTAATAACAAAAATAAATAAATAATAAATTAATTAATATTATATTATTTATTTATTATTAACGAGCGTTAACCCGCGACTTCGTCCGCACAAATTATATACCAGATTTTAAGTCAGATCATAAGCTATCAAACAAAAAAAGTTTCATCAAAATCGGTTCAGTAGTTTTTGCGTGATACAACAACAATACACAAACATACACAACATACAACAACATTCAAACAAACACACAAACAAACAGACAGACAAAAAATCCAAAAATTGGTGATATGGAATCAGGGATACGTAAAAACCAATCGTAACTTATTTTTTGTTAATATCTTCAATGTACAGACACACTTCTGTTACAGCTTTATAATAGTATAGATTAATTAATTACATCCAATAAAGGATGTATCAAGTCTTAATAAAAATGAATCATTCAAGTTTTTAAAGTTTTTGTGTTTATACTCAAAATAAAATTTACGGGGCAATCAAGTGAATTATTAATGGAAAACCGCGGGAATACCCAGAAATAATATCAGGTTTAAACAGTTTAGAAGACAAATATGTTTTTGCCGTTATATCGGCTTCTAATATAATAGTAATGAGTAATTAGTTTACCAACCGCAAAAACCCGTGTCGACAATCACTAGCCAGGAACTAGCAAAACATATGACTTTATACAGCTTTTACCGATAAAGTTGCTCTAAAATGTTTTGAATTTTGATTATATAGGTGGGTTTTTCGAAATAAAAAAAACATTCTATTGAGTGCCGGACCTGTGATATTACCAAGGACTTTAGAATCATAAAGGATGCTACTCCTCCTTAAAAGCATAGAAACAAGAAAATTGGCCATGGCAGTTGGTAATGTTCGACCTTCTTCCGTACGTCTCCGTCGTCGATATTTCCAACGTTTTTGTCTCCCTTTCTATCCAATGACGTGACGTAATATATGACAGGAGCTACAATTTTTGTCGTTGGATTAGTAAGGGACAAAGTAACGTCGAAAACAACGACGGGAATTTACGAAAGAAGAACGATCTTTACCGACCACCAAGGAGTATTATCATGCTTCACCGCGTGTTACGTAGTCTGTACTATAAGGTATAGACAATACCCATGCCAGCTTCCTGGGTTTTTCCGTTTATATGATTCTGTGATATTATCAAAGAGATTTTACCTAAAATAAAATGATCCTTCCTCTGAGGATATGATAGAGCAAAAACAAAAATGTTGACATAACACGCGCCCGCCGCGTGCTCGGCGTGCGAGCTGCATCTCATTTTCTATATTAACCAATTAAAATTTTAAATACGGTCCACTAACCAATATCTGTGCTTTACATTTATCAAATTTATCAAATTCTCTGTGTTTATTAAGGAAATAAAATAGTAAAAGCACAAATAAAACTTACCCTAAACTTAAACCATTCTAAGCATTCTAAACTACAAATTTTAATAATTCTACTTAGTCGAAAAGCCCGCCCCAGGTCATAGTCCTGGCCCGAAGGTGCCCATAATGCTGGAAGCATTTCCGCGTTGAATCGCTAATGATATGCGTTGGGCTAGGTATGACCCAGCACGAGGACCGTTACCCGCATCCCGTAAACGTTTGCCCAGGTCCCGTTAAAATATATAGTTTCAGTGCTAGGATTAATTTAAGATTTGAATGGAAAATTTTCAGTCACGATATTTTTGAAACTTTGTTTTAACGAAAATCCGACAAATGTAAAGGAGAGACATTGGTTTCTAGATTGTTTCTAAAAAAAATATTAATATTTAAAATATCATGGGTAATTAAACTTCGCTTGTATGGAGCGCGCCAACGGTAATAATATCCTCTTAATTTTTGATTTTTTGTTTGCGTTTCGTACTGGCAGGAAGCTGGCATAGGTATTGACTATACCTTTGGAGTACAGACTGCCAATCAAGCGTTGAAACATGATAATACTCCTTGGTGGTAGGTAATGATCACTCTTCTTTCGTAAATTCCCTTCGTTGTTTTCGACGTTACTTTGTCCCTTTCTAATACATTGACAAAAATTTAAAAAAGTTTTTATTTAATTTTTGTTCTGATCGACACGGCGTGCGACTTGCCTGTCTTCGAAGGACACTATCTGGCCCAAGTAAATGTACTTATCAACATAGTGTATTACCTGCCCATCTATTTCGGCTCTACGTTTAATGCTGTTGGTCATGACCATAGAGAAATTACGCGCTCGTCATGACACAAAACCGTTGGAAATATCGAGGACGGAGACGTACGAAAGAAGGTCGAACATAACCGGCCGCCGGCCGTAGCCAATGTTCTTGTTTCCATGCTTGTAAAATCCTTGCGTACCATAGACGAAGAATTTTTCGCTTGCGCTGATGCGTACTGGTTTCGTACCCAAAGGGCATAGATAAAGACGTAACACGTGTCAACAACCCCGTGACACGAGTTACTTCTTTCTCTATGCGAAAGAGTCAAAACGAGTCCTCATTGCTAAATTCAGAAAAACGTAATAAAAATTGAAATCGCGAAAAAAAAACCCCGCTGTTTTTAAACGTTAATGGCGACTCCATAAAAACGAATGGAACATCTGTTTTTTTTCACTATTTCGATGTTGGTCCCATAGAGAAAGTTATTCAGTTTGATGGTCTGATCATCCCCTTGAAAACCGTCAACGTATTAAGAAGGACCCTATAATTATAGGGATTTATCTAAAAAAGAAACAGTTTTGGCTTAACACATTCGCGGACAGTGACCGGCTATAGCAGTGATAACAATAAAAGTTCTATTGTGTCTCGTTCACTGTTCGCGAACGTGTTAACTAGGAAGTAAAAAAATAGAAAAAATAAAATTCATTTATTTGTGATACATAGGTATAAATTAAGGTTATTCCACTTTTAATTTTTATTGAAGAAACAAATCAATCTTAAGGAGCGTTTTTCTTTTGGTTTTCTAGAGGGTCGATAGATAGCAGTGCTACGGCACAGTATAAGAATGAGTATCTATTACTAGATACAGTACGGATACTCCCTTCCTCCCAACAACTTTTTACCTCATCCCCTCTATCGCCGCCGTCTGGTTACCCGGCAGGTAAGGACCTACGAAGAAGACATAAAGTTCAATTTCTTTGGTTTCGCGTGTGCTGACGCCATCTTGTCAATTAAAATTTTTCGTACATTGGTTATTTTATTAAAGGTACTGGTTTTATTAACACACTAAAAATATACAAGATTAATTAAAATCGCAGGTAAGGGACAAAAAAATAAAAAAGAAATTAAAACAAAAACAAAACAAAAAAAGGGCAGAGAAAGGCGTAGATGGTGCCGCGGCGGCCTTCGCCGAAAACTCGCAAGGACGCAAATATGCAGCCCTCGGTCAGAACTACATATTTGCGCCTTTTGGAGTAGAGACCATGGGCACCTGGGGTCCAGATGCCAGGAAGCTATTCAAAGAAATATCTTCCAGGCTGATCGACGCCACAGGCGACACGAGGGCTGGCGCGTACCTCGGGCAGCGCATTAGCATCGCCATCCAAAGAGGCAACACTGCCAGCCTTCTTGGCACACTGTGTGAGTGCTCTACCTGTAGATGGTCTGCCGACGAATCTACGATCGGCATTCCATCTGCAGGCTGAACTCCCATCACCTACCAGCCTAGCTAGCATGCCACCCACGACAAAGCGTTTAAACGAGAAAAACGTCATGCGCGCTCTTTCTGGCCTACGTAAAATAATAAAGATGGAGGCACATCTCGATTTTTGTCGTTTTCTCGGGGGTGGCATGCTAGCTAGGCTGGCCCGTCTACGCCTTTCTCTGCCCTTTTTTTGTTTCTTTTTTGTTTGTATATTTGTTTATATGCGAATAAAGGTCAAAATTTCAAAAAGTGTTTCTTTAAAATAATATAGAAGGAAAAGATGATCAAAAAGATGGCGCCGCATCGTTTGAGGAAATATTTCATTGTTTAATCGAAAAATTAAAACTTTTTACGTCTGACATGGATGTATGGGCTCGATCCCTTGGCCTTTAAAAAAAGGCAGGCACAGTCTTGACATGATTTTGACAGGATCTAGCGAATGTCTCTATGGAGCGATAAACGTGCCATCTGTTGAGTTTTTTAGGAACTAAAATTAAAAAAGAAAAGAAAAACTCATTAACTTAAGGTGGTTGCAGAGCGGTCAATTTTATACAAAACTTTGACGCACAATACGCGTAGAAGGTATTAATATAAGTAACTTTGTATATATAGAAAAATAGTTTAGAAAATCTAGATGCCGCGTCACAAATAACATTTGCAATTTATAAAATAATTACGAAGATTTTAAAATTATAAAGCTTTAAAATTATTCATACAAAATTTTAAAAGCTTTATATATTCGTAATTATATTATAAACTGCAAATGTTATTTGTGACGCGGCAACTACATTTTCTAAATTATTTTTCCGTATATAAAACATTACTTTTATTAATCCGTCTACGCGTGTTGTGCGTCAAACTTTTGTATGGACTGAAACCACCTTAACAATTTTACAATCAGTCGAAAAAAATACTTCTTCTTCTTGTGGTGCCATCTCCTATCGGAGGTTGGCTATCAATAGGGCTATTCGGACCCTTGAGACTGCAGCCCTGAACAGTGAGGTTGTGTCCACATCCAACCATTCGCACAGGTTTTTAAGCCAGGACGTCCTTCTTCTACCAAGTATTCGTCTTCCCAAAATTTTCCCCTGCAGAATAATTTGAAGAAGGATCAGTGTCCAGGATTCAACACCATACAGGAGGATGGAGAATACGTAGCACCTTACAAGACGGACTCGGGTGGAGATCTTGAGAGAGCGGTTACATAGCAATTGGTTCATCCTCAAAAATGCATTCCTCGCCTGCTCAAAAAATACTGAGTTACATTATTTTAAAGAAGTTAGTTTAAAATTAATAACTATAACTAAATTGAGCACATTTGCTATCCAAATAAGTAATAAATAATCGATGTCAGGTAGAGGTATGAGCAAAACGGGATATCTCTTTGGTAACTTTATTCTTATACAAAAAAAAACCAACCTAACCTAACTCGTTAAATTATTAACATAAATTATACTCTGGCCTGCAAAACTAAGTATCACACTTTTAAAATAGCAATAACTTTTTAAGTACACTAAATATACTTTCGAAATAAAAAGGTCTCCAAAACAGTTTAATTTACAAAGAATAGTAAGGCTTTAAAACGTTTTTTATTTTAAATCTCTAATTTCTATAGTTGAGAAAAAAATGAAATATTAAAAGTGTAGTACTTAGTTTTGCAGGTCAGTGTAGCTTAGGGTGAGCTTAGGATAAATAACATATTTTAGTCTCTCTTCATCTTCTGTAACATTTCCATCTCACTCTAGTCTTGTTGTCTGTCACCAGTCACTCTGGAGTGCAATTCTCCAAGCGTCACATCGCTGTCATAAACATCGATGAGCTCACAAATGTAAAAACATCCTTCAGATCGTCGAAGTTTTTATAATGAGTTTGACACATGATATGACCTTAGCGAATACCAAATTGTCAGCTCTCCGATGTTTCAACGACGAATTTAAGGTTGTTTTTGCGTATAGATAATTGCATTGCAGATCCCTACTGCTTCAGATACAGCGGTCTACATTCACAACAGCTTATATTTGACAAAAACATGCCAAGTCTCTCTTCATTAACTATAATTTGTATTTATTTAATAGTCTGACGTTGGACACCCCTCTATGTATTCCCTGAAATAAAAAAAGTTATTTATAGATATTACGAAAGCAATATTAACGTTATAATAGGGATGATGACATCAAAATTTGTATTACTTTTTTTAAAACTCTTTGATATCTTAAACACTAGAGTGAAATTAATTTTTAAATATCTTTAAAAATGACTGACATATAAGTGTTCAAAATTTACAAAAGAGGCATATATAACAAAAGTGACGTCATAATTGAGTATTGTCATACAAATCATGACGACGTGCTATACAAACACCGGTTTTGCATGAAAGAGATAGAAGATGATAAAAAACATTTTTCAATAGCTTATAACTTTTTTTTCTATTCAATTTTAATTTTGTTTGAACAATTTGTTATTTCTTTCTTTCTTATCGTGTGGGTAGAGCCAGAATTTTTTTCAGACCGCCTTACGGCCTCTGACGTGGTTTTTATGTAACGACTACTACCACCAGAGATAGTAGTAGCCGGGACCAACGGCTTAACGTGCTATCCGAAGCACGGAATCATTTTTCTTGTCAGACAATCAGGTTATTCAGCCTGCAATGTCCTAACCTACTGGGGAAAAACGCACAAAGTGACATTTCACTAGGTGTCCCCAGTGGGAATCGAACACACGACCTCCGTGTCGAGAGCCAAAGCTCTTAACCATTAGACCACGGTGGCAGTTTGACGTGACGTGGCATACAAACACCTGTTATGCATGAAAGAGATAGAAGATGATAAAAAACATTTTTAATAGCTTATAACTTTTTTGTTTTCTATTCAATTTTAATTTCGTTTGAACATTTTGCTATTAAATTTTGCCTTTTTCTGTAATTCGTTACAATTATATGGATTTCCCGGATCAGTCATCATCCCTAATATGGGTAGCTAAATAAAGGTAAAGTTGCTTTATCAACATCGTATCAAATACGACAACTACTAATGTGTTTCAATGCATTCAATATGATTGATGAATGATGATTGATGACACACCAGTAAAACTTGTAGGTACCGGTTCAATCTACTTGATTTGAAAACTATTTTATGTGGAATTAATTACTCATCAATGTCTACTAACCATAGAGCCAGAAACATATTTGCTCGTGTTTTTATGCAAACTCATAAAGTTATGATATAACATTGTTAAGTACCTACCTCCCTATAAGATGTTCGAAAACAAATATTTAAAAAAAATGGACATACGGATAACATTTCATTTTAGGAAAGGTACCAAAATTCGAAAACTATTTGGAGTTTATTATGTCCTAAAAAGCTTATATAAAAATTACCCAACAGATTTTTCTATCCATTATTTCTCGAGTTATTTGAAAAATACTGATATTAATTTCATGGGCTGCATTTCCTTTGCCTGAATCTGAATCTTATCATCGTTTGACATTTTTCAACATAATCCTTGCATTTTTTTAAAATCAACTTTCATCATCATTTCCAACCAAGCTAACAATGGCTATAATGCCGCCAATTTAAAAAAAAATCATTAAAAAATTCAATTCATGAAATTTTTCTGACACGAAAATTGCATAACAGTGGCTCAAAGATATCCATACACATCTTAAATGATTAACCCTAGCATTAAAACAGATATATTTTTAAAAATCTGACAAACAAGGGGCACTGATTTTAATGTTTAAAAAGTTATGCAAATAGGATTATACTTCGTTTGTATTTTTTTACAGGGCGATCGATAGAAGAGAGAGTCATCATCATCATCATCAGCCTATCATCGTCCACGATGGACATAGACCTCTCCCAAGGCGCGCCACAAAACTCTGTCCTCGGCCTTCCTCATCCAGTCACTCCATGGGCTGGTCATATCTGCCGAAGAACTGACAACCGGTGGGGTGTCAGGGTTCTGGAGTGGAGACCGCAAACTGGTAGACGTAGTGTGGGACGTCCTGCTTCCCGCTGGACATACGACTTAAAAAAGGTAGCGGGGAGCGACTGGATGAGGAAGGCCGAGAAGAGATAGTGTATATATTAAAATAAATAATGACATGGTGTCATATTAAACAGCGAATGAATTAAGAAATGGATAATATTATAATGAAAGCTTTAAGCCGGTAAAACAATTCACGTGACTTCCTTTTCTTTACTAATACATAACAGCGAGAATAAAACATGAACAATCAAACGAACGAACATAAAAAACCCAGCAAACAATTTGGTCGTATTAGGCCCACATTTATATGACTATTTTGACTTATAAAAGTTATATTGCGGTAATTTCGTCACATACTGGTGCTCTATGCGTCTGATGTTCGACTATACGACACTTATACGACCAAATTGTTAGTTGGGAAGGTTCATAAACACTTACCCAATTATGCATTTATAACAGTTGCCGTCTTTCGCCCTCACAATTACTTCTCCTGGGTCTGATGGGCAGTAAGGTGAAACATCTACTATAAATCTTCTATTTCTTCTTAGAACATCAACAACAGTATACCCATTTGTATTAAAACTTTCTTCACTTTTTAAATCCAACTTTGATACCGTTGTGTCCACTGTACGTTTTGTAGGGGCGGTCCAACACAATACCACTGCAGTCGCAAGAATTATAACTTTCAGGAAATTCATTATTTTAATTTATATTAAATTAAATTTAATTTACCGTCCGTTTTGTTAGACGATTAAATCAAGAATGGAACGAAAAGGTAAAACGGCCGGTATATAAATGATGGCTGGTTTAAATTGATCCTGTGAGAAAAACGCAACCATATTTACTTCCCGCTCGCTCGGGTATCGCTTTCTCTCTCTCTCGTGACTCGTCTGCTAGTGCGTTTTATATTAAACCGAGTTTAAGGGCCTATGTCGAAAAATAATTGCAGCGAAATGGGCGTGTGATAGCTTATATTACTGCCTGATGCGAGAGAAAGAGATGGGGCGGCGCGCAAAACGACGCAAGCGTAAAACAAACTTTATTCAATTGTGAATGTACTATTTATGTAAGTTCAATTCTGCTCTAACCAAAATTTTTAAAATATCAATCTCTTTTTTTAAATCAATACTCGTGTTTCTATTATTCACCGTTTAGCAGTTCCAAGCGTTTATAAATAAAAACGGAGGCTACTTTGGCTTGTTTTTCTATCGAGAAAATGTGTCTTAATCGTGTTTTGGCTCTAATCAAAACTTCAACTATATGTTCAACTTACACATATCCGCTAATCATACTCCTACTGTTAGTACTTGATGATATATGATGCTTTGAAAAATCCTATTTTTTTTAAGTGAATCATACAGCAATGGTTCACGTACTGACAGTCAAACCTACTTGAAAACATGGTCATATCCTACGCACGAGGGACACGACATGACACATAACACGGGATATTTAATGACACGTTACTATTCGTTACGATCGTAATCGTATATTTACCTAATTAGTTCTAAATCCGCCATTAAAAGGTTAAATTAAAAAAAATCAAAGATTAAAGTCAACAAGTTCAATAACACCTAACAATGGGTTATATTTCTATTTTAAGCTGATAATCTGTTTCAAAAACCTGTTTCGCATGTTTTTGAGAAAAAAAAAATGTCTACGGCATCTATTGAATGTCTGTTTTTTTCAATCGGCAAGCAATAACATAATTTTTGAACCGAAAAAATCTTCCGTCACCTGTGGTGCTAGATTGCTAGAAAGACTTTACTTGGTGACTCCCAGAATATTGACGATTAGTTGTACGATTGTACCGTGTGGACGGACCGTGTTCCATCTTTTGTTCAAGTAAAACCGTGCGGTTGTCGACAAGAAGGTGTGACTTCACTATTAAGTAATCAGAAGTGCGATTCATTCGCTGAGCTCTGGGGTGCGTTCACGACCTTTAGGTGCGGTTGTTTTTCAACTCGCTCTAAGGTACGGAACGACCGCGCCAATTTTTAACTCGCTATGAGGTACGGAACGATCACGGCTTCCATCATTACCAAATACAATAAAAAAACTCATTTTCCATGTTAGCAAATCAAAAAGTGAATAAAAATAGTTTGAAAAACAAACTTTTATTCAAAACGCGCGAAAAGTCAAGTAACCACAGATAATTAAAACGTTTTTCACTTCCCTCCCCGCGCCCGGTGCAGTGCGTTGCTCTGCGTATCGCTGTCGCGAATTTAATCATTTTATGTGGTTAAAACATCGTATTGGTGCTGTGAGTGATCCTAAATCATTGATTACGTCTGTGACTGTGTAAAGTGTAGGTTTTCTAATAGTTTTTCACGGTAATTGTACAGTTTTAAATAAATAAAATCATCGGATAATCGTAAGTACTTTTTTCTTGTCACTTTAGGTAATAGAGGGTAGGAGCGCGGCGAGCGCTCGCTGGTAAACCGTTAGCGGCCGGGGTCTTACGTCATCACTGATCAGCTGTTTATCGAGGCTGATTACCGTAGTTTAGTTTTAGTTTTGTTTAGTTTGGGTACTAATTTAGATATTTGCAATTAATATTAACTAAAAGAACAGTTTTATAGTTTTAACCGGAGTTTACATGATGTCCGGACGTCCGGGTAAACCGCCAGATGATGGCGGGCAACCGGAACCGTTTGTGCGTAGCCAGCGTACGCCTCGTTCTCCTCCTAGTTCAAACAAGCGCAATTTTGGGGACATCACCCCGAATGAACTTTCTCCAGCCAAGAAACGTGTTTTAATCGCCGGTCGTAACGTCGGCGGCGACGGCGGTTCGCCGCCCATTGTTAATGATAACGTTGATTACTCGAATGACAATCTCTCTTTTACTGCTCTTGTTTCTAACGCGTCAGATTACTTGTCTAAAATTAATGATCTTGTTAATGATCAGGGTTCTCGTTTGAATATGTCAAATAAAACAGCCGTTATGGATATGACTCAAATGGTTACTGCCGTAGTAGGAGTGCTTGCTCTTAAGTGTTCAGAACTTCAGGTTCAGCTAGCTCAAACAGAGCGTGACTTAGTTTTGGCCAAGTACCAATCAACCCGTGCCACATTAGATGCCAACAAGCCGAAGCTCTCGTATGCGGAAACGCTGAACCTCAGGGTCGCGCCTAAAGCGCAGCCAGCCGTTCGTGAGTCGCGCACGCCGCTTCCCTGTGTCATCGCGTACCCATCTAATGAGAGGGCGGGTGAGTTGCAGACGTCTTCTGCTACTAAGAAGGCATTGAAAGAGGTTATTGATCCTACCGACGGGTTCCAGATTGTTGGTTTGAAAAAGACTGCTAAGGCTGGTGTAGTTCTGCGTGTTACAAATCAAGAGCAGGTTAAAAAACTTTCGTCTGATGCCGCGATCGCGAAGGCTGGTCTCCGTATAGAACAGCCAAAGAAAATCAACCCTCGCATTTTAGTTAAACACGTTCCGGTTGAAATGGACGATAACTTTTTTCTTAAGTGCCTTTTTCAGCAAAACATTTTAGATGAAACACCCGTTACTGAGGATGAGTTTAATAAAACGACTAAAATAGTGCGTACTAAACGTTGGGGTGACTCGAAATTTAAATGGTTAACAGTTGAAGTCTCAGCGACCGTTCGTAAACACTTGATCGATACCAAGCAAAAATTGTTCATCGATTGGGACACGTGTCACTTCGATGATCAAGTAGACGTCTCGCGTTGTTTTAATTGTCAACAGTACGGTCATATAATTAAACATTGTACTCAACCCGTTTGTTGTGCCTACTGCGCGGGGCCTCATGAGTCTAGGTCATGCATGGCTAAAGGCGCTAGTGATTTTAAGCCTGTCTGCGCATCTTGCAAATGTTTTAAAAAACCATCAGATCACGCTTCGGGTTCATCAAATTGTCCTATGTATAAAATTAGAGTAGATAATCTTGTATCCCGCATCAACTATGGATAAGCTAATAATAGGCCAATTAAATCTTCATAACAATAAGATTGCAACTTTAGAGTTAGATAGGCTCGTTATTGATTATAACATAGACGTAGTCTTAGTTCAGGAACAGTACCAACTTACTGCTTTAAAAAATAAACTTTTACAAGTATCTAAGTCGGCTCTCGCTGGCATTTACATTCCGCGCGCTAACTTCACAGTCACAGCCTTAAACAATCTCTCTACTACGCACTGCGCCGTTGCGGAGGTATCCTGCCCTTCCTTTACAATTTACCTTGTTAGCTGTTATTTCCAACACGCCGATCCTGCTACTCCTTACCTCCACCATTTGCGATCCGTCCTACACTCCTTGGCTGGCCGTAGGGTCATCATAGGAGCTGATACCAATGCTTCATCTCCCTTATGGCATGGCAAACTGCGTACCTTTGACGCTGTGCGTCGCACAGCTGTGGAAGAGTTCATCGCTGAGCTCAACCTCTATACGTATAACACCCCTGATGCACCACCTACATACAGCAGCCCTTCAGGCGAGTCCTCTATTGACGTCACATTTTCTAATGTGGACGTTCGCATAGATTGTTGGCGCGTCATTCCTGATGCGTCTTGTAGTGATCATCGCCTGATCGTGTACGAGTATATTCCGCGGTCGCAACAAGATCTGCCTGCTTCATTACCTAACTATAGTTATAAGACTAGAAATGCTGATTGGTCATTGTTTGGCTCACTCTTTGTCTCGCTTGCTGATGGTTTTACTCGGTCGGAATTGACTCCGATTGAGTGCGCCGAAGTTATGACTGAAACATTTACATTTTGTGCTGACGTAGCTTTGGGACGTACAAGTGCAACCTTAACACGTAGATGTGATTGGTGGAACGATGACTTAGTTAGACTTCGTAGAGTGTTTAGGCAAGCTCGTAGAAAATATAATAAAGTACGTAAATCGGATGCTACCTCGGAGGATCAACTGGTAAATGCGATTGGGGACCTTAGAACTGCTAGGTCTCACTATCGTGCTGCCGTTCAACTGTCTAAGAAACAATTACTGCAGCGTATGGTAGCGGCACTCGAGAGGGAGGGGCCGTGGTCTCCTCTTTATCACGAATGTAAAACTAGCAAAACACCTGCTTCTACATATTTTTCAAATATAAAAGTAAATGACACCCATACTATCGGGGTCGAGGAGACGGCGGCTGCTCTTTTAGGTTCACTAATTCCGGATGATTCACCTGAAAACGACAGCGATTATCATCGTGAAATAAGAAAGAGAGCTGCTGAATTGCCTGAAACACCATCTTCTTGTTTACCGTCTCTTGATGAACTGCGAAATGTCGTGGGATCTCTGCCGGCGGGTAAGGCTTCCGGTGAGGATAAGATTTCGAATCGGATGATCAAGGAGGCTTTTAAAGTTGCCGGTGAGTCTATTCTAACAGTTTTCAACCGTTGCATTGCTAGGGGAGTTTTTCCAAACTTATGGCGACGTGGTTGCATTAAAATAATCCCCAAAGCCGGTGATAAGCCCCCTGATGATCCGAAGTCTTATCGACCTATTACCCTTCTTCCATCTTTGGGTAAACTCTTGGAACGCCTCGTTGTCCCTCGGTTAATTCCAGGAGGACCTAAGTTCAGTGACAGGCAATTTGGCTTTACCATAGGGAAATCGACTTCAGACGCGTGCTTACTTGTGAGAGAGGCGGTAGAGCTCTCTGAATATAGCTATATCGTCGGTATATTTCTTGATATATCGGGTGCCTTTGACAACGCATGGTGGCCAATGCTTCTCCTAAAGCTCAAAAATAGAGGTTGTCATCGGAACATCTACTCGCTTATTTATTCTTACTTTACGAACGGAGTTTCAAAGTTGAGGCTTGGTCACCATGTAGTGTCCAAAGTGCTGACACAGGGCTGTCCTCAGGGCTCTGTCCTTGGACCCTATTTATGGAATATAGGTTTTGATGATTTTCTGACACTTCCTTTCCCTCAAAGCTGCTCGCTAATAGGATACGCCGATGATGGTCTCCTGCTCATACATTCCAATACTAGAGTAGGTATCGAAAGACTGGCTAGCAACTGCCTGCAGCAAATAACAGATTGGGGATACAGAAATCGTCTTCAGTTCGCCCCCCATAAAACATTCCAACTATTGCTCAAAGGGAACCTGAAAGTACCACCACGAATAAAATTTCAAGGCATTAATATTAAAAGTAAAGATTCTGTTTCCTATTTAGGCTTTCATTTGGAACGTAATTTTAGCTTCGTAAATCATATCAAGACAATAGGAGAGAAAGCCAAAAGTAATTTTTTGAGTTTAGCGCGTATTTCCACCTCGACATGGGGTCTTTGTTACAAAACACTTAAAATAATATATTCCGCAACATACCTCGGGTGCATGTGTTATGGAGCCCCCGTTTGGGCAGATAGGTCGGCTATTGGCGCTGCGCGCCGTAAGTTACTTCAAAGTCAACGTTTAGCCTTGATTTTCCTGTGTAAAGCGTATAGAACGGTCAGCACCGAAGCACTCCCCGTTCTAGCGGGGGTGGTTCCCGTAGACTTGGAAATACAACGCCGCGCGGCCAATTACTTTCGTTCAAGAAAAGTTAGTCATAACTTCTTAAAACCTCGCGACCGAAATAGAATTAGTAAATTATTTAACTTTGATTGCAACATCTTTGATGAACTTTTATTAGACTGGGAACTACGGTGGCAAGGGTCTACAAAGGGTCGACATCTATACCAATTTTTTCCATCTGTTCGCGATCGTCTAGACAAAGCGTGGCTAGAGGTAGATCACTGCGTAGCCCAATTTCTTACTGGACATGGTAACTTTAAGGGAAAGCTATTTTATTTTAAATTGGTTGCGTCACCTTTATGTGAATGTTCTGTTGACAGTAACGAGTTCGAACAGACCGCTCATCATATTCTTTGGGAGTGTGAGCTCTGGTACGCCGAGCGCCAGACCATGCTTGACTCAATAAAATCGTTTTCTGGTGTCCCTTACTACATGGATCTTGTTGCGACTAGGGATAACTTCCGTGCGTTCAGATGTTTTTGCCATACTTATTACTGGAAGCAAAATAGGTCATAGTTTCAGTACAATGTTAGGTTCCTATTGTTTTATTTTGTATTTTTGGTGCTTTTGCGGTCGTGTCTTCAACACTGCCATAAATGATCTCTTGAATTGGCTCTCTAATAGCCATGTTTTTTCCTTCTTATTGCTGTCTCCCGTTTGCAATGGAGGGAAGTCGGATATTTCGTTTTCCTACTCCTCCTATCTTCTTTGATTAATTCATTGCGGGTTCCAAGACAGATTAGAGTCATCCCCCGGGCTCGCTGGACTTCATTGTCCAGTGTTGTGAATGGTCGCCGCTGTTGATCCTGGCTTACAGGAGTTACAGCGGTGGGAATGTGTGGTGGGCCTATGCCCGACAAAAAAAAAAAAAAAAAAAAAAAGATAATTAAAACGTCAGAGTGTTTTTTAAACCATCGAATTTGATGGTTAAAAGTTGCAACCCGTCAGAGGTTCGGAACGGTTGAGTTGTGACAACCGAGTTGCAAAGAGCGTTTTTCACCGAGCCTCGGAACGGCGTTAGTGCGAAATGTTGTGCACTCGAGGTGCACCTAGGGCGTAGGTTCTGAACGCAGCCCAGCAGTTGAAAATGTCAAAATTACTATGGAGATATGCATCTTTGTACTGCTGATATGACTTTCAAAAATCATACTCCAGGATTGCAATTTTTGAAAGTCAAATCAGCATTAGAAAGATACGTATCTCCATACATTTCCAACTGCTGAGTTCAACGTATGAGATTCAAAAATCGCAGTCCTGTCCCGGAATTGCCTGATCCGGTCGCGTCGGGCCGCGCGAAATTGCCCATTTGACGTAATGAAATCGTTTCCATAGCCCAGTCATTTTACGGTTTGAGCCGGGACTAATTAATTGAGCCTAGAAATGTACCAAAATTAAGAAAAATCACGTCAGCAACAGTTCCAATTTAAAAATTTTGCTACTATCTCGTTCTAAAAAACCTGTTGGAAATTTTTTTTTGCCCATATTTAAGTCTTTACCATTATACATACTTCAAACATGGTGTAAATATTTTTGTCTACTTAGAAGGTTTTGAAAAATACATTCGTATTTTTAATAAATACCTCATTTTTTAAATTTCAATGCTTATTATATTTCTCAAAAATAATTTATATTGTTAAATCAGTGAACTGAGTGCATTGGTATTATTATTATTAATTTAAAATCCTTCTGGGACACATAATTTTGATTTCTATGTTGCGTAGCGATTTTTTTTTTAATATGTTGTAAGATAGTTTTTTTGTCACTGAATGGTGCCGGTTACAGTTTAAAAGTCCAATTAATAATTACTCCCTACCCCGCCTAACAAAACTCCGTAAAATGACTGGGCTATCCAATCGTTTCACAACTATCGCATGAGTATGAAAGCTAAAATTATTCACAAACAAAATACTAGTAATATTATCATTATCATATACTTTCGAAGGAAATGGAAATTATCCTTTTATTATGTAGCGTTTCTTATTATAATTTCGATTTGGATTTGAATAATATATAAATACGAGCGTTAACCCGCGACTTCGTCCGCACAAATTATATACCAGATTTTAAGTCAGATCATAAGCTATCAAACAAAAAAAGTTTCATCAAAATCGGTTCAGTAGTTTTTGCGTGATACTCGTTCAAACAAACAAACAAACACCCAAAAAAACAGACAGACAAGAAATCCAAAAATTGGTGAAATGGAATCAGGGACAACTAAAAACCATATCGTAACTTTTTTTTTGTTAATATCTTCAATGTACAGACAAAATTCTTGTTACAGTTTTATAATAGTATATAGATATAGATACAATATAAAACAATTACAATTAAACCAAAAACATTTTTGTTTCAATTGTAAATGTTTATCACTTTTTTTTGGCACAAATATAAGGTCTACCAAAATTAGGTGAAACTATTTTATGGGGATGATCAGGCCATCAAACTGAACATCTTTCTCTATGGGACCAATATCGAAATCACAAAAAAAAATCTACTGTCCCATACAAACCTACTCGACCTAAATGTATGGAACAGCAGATTTTTTTTTCGCGATTTCAATATTGGTCCCGTAGAGAAAGTTGTTCAGTTTGATGGTTTGATCATCCCCTTAAAATAGTTTCACCTAATTTTGTTAGACCTTATATACCTATTATCTACCTAGATCACTAGCTTAACTAAACTCGAGACTCTTGCGCATATCACGAATTATCCTCAATATTTCGAAGAGCTGTAAAAAATACGTTCACATCACACGCTCGTATACTTAGTTGTTTCCTTGAGGAATTTCCGTCAATTAAGTCACCTGAGTCAAATTTAAAGACTACTTATATATGTGGACTCGTTTCGTTACTCGTGTTTTTTTTTTATTACTTATGGGTTTGCTCTTGACCTCAATCTAGTCCTCAGGACGAAGATGGGGTCGAAGAATGGCGTGGCGATGGCGTGTAATTCTACTAACAAACATTTCTGCCACTTTTTGCGGGGGGCGAGGTAACATGAAATCTGCAACTTTGGATTTTATTCCACATAACTTTATATTTTAATCTTGATTGTTAAAAATCATGAAAAGTGATCTCGCGTGAAACCCAAACGTTCTAAGTTTGAAGTTATTGTTTCGCAATTATAGGCTGTCTCGTTCAGTGATAAGGTATAAAATTGAATGTAAATGCACATAATCAATTGTTCTTATACCGTGGCAGAGGGGAAATAATGCTACCGCAAGAGGCTACTCCTTATAATAAATAGTCAAAGGTCTCATCGAGATAAGTAAACGTCATAGAAGCATAGTTTTTTTATAAAATTATGGTACGTATTTGTCTTTAGTTATTCCAAACATAAAAAAAATAAGGAACCTAAAATTCTATGATCATCATCATCATCAGCCTATAAACGTGGTACTGCAGGACACAGGTCTACCATCAGGCCTGCCTTCAATCATTATTGAAAAAATTTTGAGTCGACCTCACTTGAGGAACCTCAAGATTATACAGGGTTAAATTGATATCAGTAGCATCCTTTTAAACTAAGATTCTACCCATCAAACTGAACAACTTTTACTATGGGAGCAAACCGATCGGAGCAAAAAGAAATCAGCTGTTCCATACTAAACTGCAACGCCTACTCGACTCAAATGTAAGCAACAACAGATTTTTGTGTTGTTCAGTTTGATGGGTAGACTCTTAGTTTGAAAGTATGCTAATGATATCAATTTCACTCTGTAGACTGAAAAAATACAGATTTTGAGTGAGTGAAGTTGAGTCGAAGAAGCGTTTGAGCAAGCGACTTACAATATGCGTGTTAAATATGACTATAATTTAAAACATAATATATGAATCATAAGTTTAATAATTGTGATGAATTTTATTGCGTGTGGTTACAAGGCACTTATCTCGAAACCGCAATAAATACCAATAAAGGGAAAAAAACTGGTTACCCTAACTTGTTGACTGCACCATTTTTATTGTACATAATATACAGGGTGTCCCGTAAACCGACGTCAACCTGGTGGATGCTGATAGGTTAGTTCATGCCTAACCACAATATGCCTAGCCACATAAGACATAAAAAAAATCACTAGATTTAGTGAAAAAGTCTCTGAAAGCGGCAACACTCCATCAGGAACTAATTCCGAATCAGGTTTATTCCGTATGTATGTGGTGGACCTAAACCTGATTCGGAATTAGTTCCGGATGGAGTGTTGTGTTATTGGGTACCTGTACTTGTAAGGTGGAGTCCCGGTACCCGTCTGGAATATAAGGTCTAACAAAATTAGGTGAAACTATTTTAAGGGGATGATCAGACCATCAAGATCCACCAATCAGATCTGAACAACTTTCTCTATGGGACCAACATTGAAATCGCGAAAAAAAAATCTGCTGTCCCATACATTTAGGTTGAGTAGGTTTGTATGGAACAGCAGATTTTTTTTTTCGCGATTTCAATATCGGTCCCATAGAGAAAGTTGTTCAGTTTGATGGTCTGATCATCCCCTTAAAATAGTTTCACCTAATTTTGTTAGACCTTATACAATAGAATATCATTTATTTTTGGAACCGGTACGAAGGTATCGAAATGGCAGGAAAGGAACCGCTTAGTAGGTCCCGATACAAAACCTGTACTTTTGGTACCAAGCCCAGGAGTGCGATTTTTGAAACTCATTTATTGAACTCAGCAGTTGAAAATGTCAATATTACTATGGAGATATGAATCTTTCTACCGCTGATTTGACTTTCAAAAATCATACTCAAGGAGTGCGATTTTTGAAAGTCAAATCAGCAGTAGCAAGATGCGTATCTCCATACATTTTCAACTGATGAGTTCAACGTGTGAGATTCAAAAATCGCTCTCCTGTATACAACGATACAATTTGTTAAGTAACTGTACATTTTCGTTAACATTTCATAACCTCAGTTCAGTAAAAATGTATTTTGGAAATAAAATTCAACATCACGTCAACGCCAGCATTGGACAATTAACATCAATCTCGTTCTCGCGTCATAATCATATAGATCGCAATATTTGGACGGAAAAACGGAATTTTTTGCAGAAGTATTATTTCGTTGACAAAGGGTTTTAAACCATTAAATAAACTGTCTAGTTCATCATCATCATCATCAACAGCCACTGCAGAACATAAGCCTCTCCCAAGGCGCGCCACAAAACTCTATCCTTGGCCTTCCTCATCCAGTCGCTCCCCGCTACCTTTTCTGTCCAGTTCATTAAGTCTTATTGTTATTTCAGAGAATAGGATTATTTTGAAATTAGCAAAAAAATTAAGCGTGTTCATTAAGGTGGTTTCAGTCCATACAAAAGTTTGACGCACAATACGCGTAGACGGAATTAATTTAATTAATATTTTATATATGTAAGAATAGTTTAGAAAATCTAGTTGCCGCGTCACAAATAACATTTGCTATTTATAATATAATTACGAAAAAATAAAGCTTTTAAAATTTTGTATTAAAAATTTCAAATTTGAATAAATTGCAAATGTTATTCGTGACGCGGCATCTAGATTTTTAATTCTATTTTTCCATGTATACAAAGTTACTTATATTAATACCGTCTACGCGTATTGTGCGTCAAAGTTTTGTATAAAATTGACCCCTCTCCAACTACCTTAAGGCTTTGACTACTTATATGGGGACTAGTTACGCATGTAATTCTACTAACATGTAATATCGGGCGTTGTAATTGTGCCTTGGCTGCACCTACGTCGGTTGCTGCCAAGGGACTGTACTCCATCTACAAAAAAAACCTTAAATTTGTAGTTATTTATTTTACTATTTCATCACTGTGTAGTTACTAGTTTTTTATTGTTATTATGTCTGTGAACTTACCCAATAGAAAATCCCACAGAGCGACATAGCCTCAGGCCAAGCTCTTCAATAAAGATTAAAAAAAAAAACATTTCTGCCACTTTTTGTGGGGGTCGAGGTAACATGAAATCGGCAACTTTGGATTTTTTCCCCCATAACTTTAGATTCTAATTTTGAATGATAAAAATCATGAACAGTAGTCTCGTGTGAACCCCAAACGTTCTAAGTTCGAAATTATTGTTTCGCAATTATAGGCTGTCTCGTTTAGTGATAAGGTATAAAATTGAATGTAAATGCACATGATCAATTGATCTTATACCGTGGCAGAGGGGAAATGCTACCGTAAGGCTAGTCCTTATAATAAATAGTCAAAGCCTTAAGGCCATATTTTCGTTAGTGACGTCATCACTAGACATACAATGGAAAAATCAGAAACAAGTTTTGCGGTTGTCAAGCGAAAAATTCGTCGTCTATGCAGTTGTCAGAGGAGGTGAAGAAACAGAATTTGGTTGCCATTTTGTATGGTAATCAGACTTTCATTTTCACTAAAATGTTTGCATAAATCAGAAGTCTGTGGCATGAATAGACGAAGAATTTTTCCTTACGCAGTGTGTTTCCCACTGGTATTTCAAAAAGTCAAATCATTGTTTTTGTAACATTTATATATGTAAACTTTCTTTTTAAGTAAACTGTAAAATATACCGTGTGACGTAACCTTCTAAAACTTTTCCTAAAGTAACCCCATTTTTAGCACTTTTTCGACAAATAGTCTCAGGATTTTACGCTATTAATAAAATAAATTATATGAAACATACAAAAAAGTGATTGGTTGAAATTTTATAATAAATTATAGTACACTGGATATGCAATGCACATCACTGATATGATAACAATGGTCCTGAAAGTTGGGCTTTTTGAAAATATACCCTTAATAATTAGAAGTTCCTAGATTTTGTTACAAGCTAATAAAAGCGTGTTAAAAAAATAGGTCTACGATACGAACTAATACTTACTCAATGATGTTGTTTGAAAAATTTGTTTCATAACAAAAACCTTTTTCTAAATATTCCATAATTGTATGCACAAATCTTATCTTATTTACTTATTATAAACGTGAAAGTTAAGATGTTTGTTACTCAATTACGTAAGCGGCTGAACAGATTTGGATGAAATTTGGCACACTCTTATAGAATATCTTCTGGTTCTGTTTTTTATAGTCAAGGCGGACGAAGTCGCGGCTTTTTTTCGACTAATTCGAGTCACTTACCTGAAATAAAGAAAAGCTAATTAGATACCTAGTTAAGTACTGTAAGACTGTGTGTAGGTGTAATAATCATGGACCGAAACCGGTATCGATAATACCGGTACTCTTTGGTTACAACCTTTATTTTTTTACTAGCATTTTTAGAGGTAACCTTAATATCATTCTACTAAGGGTCCGCGTACACAGCGATATGTTTAAATAAAAAATTGTTTTTTTTTTCATAAATATAATAAGAATTAAATTTTTAAGTAATTGTACCTCGTTAGTTGTTTCTAAATACAAATTAAATCAATTCTAATAACAAATTTAAACCATTCTATGCTTTTGGGTTCAATAAAATGTAAATAATCATCTCCTTTATTATCTCGACCTGTACAATGCTGTAGCAACATTGAAAATAGTGCGCGCGTCGCTCGTTGGGTGCTCCAAAATTTGCGTCACCCGCTACAACAACGACGTTGTTCAATCAATTTTGTACCTTTGATTAGTAGAAATAAAAGTTCATTTTTTAATGTTGTTAAAAAACACCCGCGCCTTTTGCCGCTACCGTCGCTGCCGTCTACAGTGACCTTTACCCGCACTCCCTCGCTTTCTATTAAAGGTCATATTTAGGTTACCGGTATAAAAATCGGTCGTTACATGGATAAAGGTAACATTAAAATAAAGGTAACCGAAAAAAAATCAGCTGTTGCATACATTTGAATCGAGTAGGTATCGGAGTTTAGTATGGGACAGCTGATTTTATTTAGCTCCGATCGGTGTGCTCCCATAGTATAAGCTGTTCAGTTTGATGGGTACCCTGTCCCTATAGGTTCACCTTCACATTTATAAAACTACAGGGTGACATTGAAATCGACAAATTGTAAGGGGCGGTTCCGACCATCAAACTAACAACTTTTTTTATGGGAGCAAACATGAAATCACAAAAAATATAAGCTGTTCATAAACTAAAATGCTTACTCGAATCAAATGTCAAACAGCAAATTTTTTTTTGCAATTTCAAATTTTCTCCCCATAGTAAAAGTTAGATAGTCTAATCTAAACCATCCCTAAAAAAATATCTTTTGTTTTCAATGTCACCCTTTAGTTAAGAACGGATGCGGATCTCTTTCACTTCCGGATATAAAAATGAAAATAAAGTCTACAAATTACGAATTATACAAAACTGCAAACATAACTCGACTCAAATGTATGGGACAACTGTTTTTATTCGCGATTTCGATAGAGAAAGTTGTTCAGTTTGATGGTCTGATCATCCCCTTGAAATAGTTTCAGCTAATTTTGATAGACCTTATATACAGCGGAGCTAGCATGGCAGCGAAGACAATCTTTAGAGCTCTTACAGACGAACGACACTTTGCGGTAGCTGTGATGAGTAGCACGACCCTCTGCGACCGCAAACTGTCGCTCGTCTGTAAGAGCGCTTACTCCCCTTTCACTTGACACATAACGGCGTATAACAGAGCGAGAAAAAGACGCGAGATAACGCCACCTCAACAACATTTGGGAAGTTCGATATACGATTGAGACTTACTTTGCGCAGATCGTCAAATTTGTTCAGTTTGATGGGTAGAGCCAAAAAATAAATAAATAACGCTCACAGGCACATAGATTGTAATGATCCCAAGCAACCATTATAGGCTGCTTATTATGGAAACCATACAACAGCGGCACAAACATAAATATCCATGACCGGGATTCGAACCCAGGACCCTGGGCCTCTACCCGCACATTCGAACTTCGCAATTGCGTGAACGTTTTCGTTCCAATGTCAACTCTATTACAATGAAGTTCGGACCGAAACAGTGGCGATATATCCAACATCGAAAGTCCGGGTACTGGGCCTGGTTTGGCAGACCGGCGTGGCGTGCTAAGCATTACACCAACCGGGTCGTCAGGTAGATCAATGCGTCAATGGTAGAGCCTTAGTTTAAAAGGATGCCAATGATTTCGATTACAGCCTATATAGATTTGAACATTATTGGAAAAAAACACTAAATATTACTTTTTTTTTTATATGGATAATATTATGTTGCCCTTGATAACTTAATTCATTTCCAAGTCTAAAAAAGGTTACAATACTCTAGGGAAAACCAGACCAATTATTCATAATTATTATTTTCAAATGTGTATATACATATTGTAATTTATAAATGTTTCCTCATTGATTGCTAACAATCCCAGGTACAGAAGCCGTATTTGGATTTTTAGCTAAATTAGTTACTAATGACATGAGTTTTGCATTTTTACACATTAGGTACCTTCTCTTGAAAACCTTTGCAATCTTATCACTAGTGAATAAAGTTCAAATTGATTTGCACGTCAGCTGCTTGCGGCGCCACGCTACCCTTAGGTATCGCTTCAAAGTAATTTGAACTTCATTCACGAGTGCTCTTCTAATGTGTTCGACCCGGGTTGAACCACAGATCACAAAAACTAAAGGGAGATGTGAAAAGGGGGCGGGGCCAGTGTCGCAGCAATATGCGCAAAAACGGAACACATTGCTCGCGACGGTAAGGATTCAATATATTATGAGGCTGAAAGCCAGTCGAGATATTATGTGTAAATAGTTTACAATGCTTGCGTAGTACTAAAGATTATTCGAACGTTGAGTTCTGATACCGCAATGGATAATGAGCACATTCAAGCTAACAAAATACTTTCTATCGCGTGGTACTGGTGGTGATGCGACACTAGGTTTCGTACTCAGAGCGTTGATTGGCATCTCTCTAGATCTCTATGGGTTATGGTAACATACGTAACGAGTACAGTGGCGAGACCATAAACTTAATATACTATCGTAATAGACCAACCATCTCCTCATGATCCCATCACCGAAACCGAAATGTCAATATGTGCGAAATTGATACGTGTGCGAGTTTTATTGATAGATTTTGGAAATCAATCTCTATGTGAAACGGTTTCTTTTTCACGTATACAATATTTTTTGATCTTACACATATTATTTGAGAGGTTGATCAGACTGTTCTGAACTGAACAACTTTCTCTCAATCGCAAAAAAAGTCTGCTGTTCCATATAAAACTGTAATTAGCCCAGTCATTTTACGGAGTTTTGTTAGGCGGGGTAGGAAGTAATTATTAATTGGACTTTTAAACTGTAACCGGCACCATTTCGTGACAAAAAGACTATCTTAAAACATATTAAAATAAAAATCGCTACGCAACATAGAAATCAAAATTGTGTTTCCTAGAATGCTTTTTAATTAATAATATTAATACCAATGCACTTGACTTAGATTTAACAATATAAATTATTTTTTAGCAATAAATAGGTATTGAAATTTAAACAATGAGGTATTTATAAGAAAATACGAATGGATTTTTCAAAACCTCCTAAGTAGCCAAAAATATTAGGTTGGGGAAAAAGTTTCTTCGCATTTTTTAAGAAGATTCAGAACATTTTTTAATATAGTTTATTTACATTTAACTAAAGTATGTAGGTACCATTTTGTTCGATAACTTTTTGCCATCTTGTAGGTAGGGATATGATCCCATTGCTATAGAAATTTTGGGGCTTCTGATCAAAATACCGCGACAAGTAGTTTTGGCAGTCCTCTCGTGATGTTAACCTGACACTGCATAAAGAATTCTGAAGAGACCGAAACAGGTGGAAATTTGAAGGTGCAAGGTCAGGACTATACGGCGAATGCATTAACACCTCCCAGCCAAGCTCTCTTAATTTTTGCTGAGTGGCTAAAGATGTGTGAGGTCTAGCGTTATCATGATGAAAAACCACACCACTTCCGTTGATTAATTCCGGCCGCTTTCTCTCAACTTCTTGCTTTAATCTCATCAGTTGTTCGCAGTAGAGTTCAGAATCGATTGTCCTGCCTGGTGGTAACAGCTCATAATGAATAATGCCCTTCCAATCCCACCACACACACAGCATCACCTTGTTGCGAGTTAACCCGGGTTTCGCCACAGTCTGTGAAGCCTGACCGGCTTTTCAAAAATGCGAAGAAACTTTTTTCCCAACCTAATATTTACACCATGTTTGAAGTATGTAATAATGGTAAAGCTTAAATATGTGAAAAAAAATGTACAGGTTTTTTAAAACGAGTTAATAGCTAAATTTTAAAATTGGAACTGTTGCTGACGTGATTTTTTTTTAATTTTGGTACATTTCTAGGCTAAAATTGGTTCTTCAAAATTATACAGAAAAAAAAATGTCAATTATTAATTAGTCCCGGCTCAAACCGTAAAATGACTGGGCAAAATACTTCTCGACCAAAATGTATGGGATACCTGATTTTTTTCGTGATTTCGGTGTTGGTTCCGTAGAGAAAGTTGTTCAGTTTTATGGTCTGACCATCCTCTTAATAAACAAAATTTTAACAAAAAATTTTGTTTATTTCTCAATTTTCAGTTGTGAATTCATTAGTTCACTTTAATAGTAGTGCTTTAAATTAACAAACGCACCAGCCGGCACTACGATTTTCAAAGGTTCCCCTCGATTTCTCTAGGATGCCATCTTCAGATCCTGGTTATAACACTCACATTTACATCTTTAGTTAGGTATAATTCTGATACATAACCCAGTTACAGGTGGGCACAAGATTCACTACAACTAGACAAAATCATCATTTAAAGGGGACAGTTACAGTATAATATACACAGTTACTAATTCTACGCCATATATAGAGGACACAGGACACACAAATTTTAAAAGAAATTACAAAAAAATTGAATAAAAATAATACTTAATAATAACAATAAAAACAAAAATAACCAAAAATGAAACAGAGTAGAAGTTTTCAGTTACTATCATTTTCTGACCCTGAACACCCCGCCGTGTATTCCCTGAAATAAAAAAAAATATTATTACCTATCAAGGTATAAAAAAATTATAGAAAAAAAAACACTTCTAACTTATAAAGTTATACAAGAAGCTTAAATACCTACATAAGTGGAGATGCAATAATCAGGTGATTCAACCTGCAATGTCCTAACCAACTGGGGAAAAACGCACCAAGTGACATATCACTTGGAGTACCCCCTGGGAATTGAATCCACGACCTCCGTTTCGAGAGACCAATGCTCTGATTTTGAAGTTGAACATAAATAATTGCCAAGGGTTACTTACCCATCTTCGCGTAATTAAACACAGTACCCGTGTGACCACACATGATCCTTTGGACATTTGTTATAATAAATAACGTGTCTCCTACTTCTTCTTAAAATTTCAACAACTGTGTAGCCATTTATTGTAAAATTGTCTTCACTTTTCAAATCAGAATTTGATGCAGTTGTATTGACTGAATATTTTACAGGCGATGCCAGGGCCACTGCAATTGCAAGAATCAAAACAATTAGGAAATTCATTATTTTGAATGACATTTTTAATTTTTTTACGACTGTTCTGTACGAAATTGACTCAAGAATGATACGAACGAATAAATAGCGGGAGATAAATAGGAGTCTGTTACGTAACCAAAATTTTGCCAAATTGTCTACGGATTCTACGAGACAAAGAATGAGTCAACGCAATTATGTATTCTTGTGATTCACAATCTTTACTATTTATAAAACTGTAACAGAAGTGTGTCTGCACATTGAAGATATTTACAAAAAAAAATATTACGATACTTACCGTATTTAAGTATACCACCTACGGAACTATCAGGATTTCGATTTTGTATGAATTTTCCCCCTCCATAGAGTATCAAATCCTATACAAAATCTCAATCCTGATTCGGAATCCCGGATCGGAATTCAGTATGTGTGTTTTTGTTTGTCTGTTTGTAACAGCATCACGCAAAAAAGACTAAACTGATTATAGTGAAACTTTTTTGTTTGATAGCTTATGATTTGTCTTAAAATCTGGCATTTCTTTCTCTTATATTCGTGTGAACGAAGTCGCGGATAAAGTCTAGTGTATTATAATAGTGTTTTCGATTTAAATGTAGGTATCATAGATATCTTATAATTATATAGAAGAACTGGATTCACAATCAACTTTCTAAAAGTGGCAGAACCAAAATAGCTCATATGAGTAAATACAACGTAACGCCAACCAGCAGCATGCATACTAATTTTTGTGAGTTTTTGTGTCAATGGCAATAATATAAGCTATCACACGTCCATTTTGCTTCAATTATTTTTCGACATAGGCCCTTAACTACCTTTGGAAAACCCTATTAACAAGACACTATCCTAGTAAATAAAAACATAATTTGATATAGGAACTATAGTAATCGGACGAAAGATTAGGTAAAATGCAAACGGAATTAGTTATGAAATAAGTATAAAAAATTCACCGTTTTGACTTTTTTTTGCTAAGATTCTTTTTCCCTGTTAAGGTGGTTGCAGAGGGGTCAATTTTTTACAAAACTTTGACGCACAATACGCGTAGACGGAATTAATAAAAGTAATATTTAATATAGTTTAGAAAATCTAGATGCGGCATTATATAATTACGAAGATTTAAAGCTTTTAAAAATTTGTTTGAAAAATTTCAAAGCTTTATATTTGCGTAATTATTTTATAAATTGCAAATGTTATCTGTGACGCGGCATCTTGATTTTCTAAACTATTTTTCCATATATACAAAGTTACTTATATTAATACCGTCTACGCGTATTGTGCGTCAAAGTTTTGTATAAAATTGTCCCATTGTCCTTGGTGGTTGCAGACAACCACCTTAAACGTTTAACAAACAACATGCAGATCGTTCAAACACAACACGAATTTCATTACAACCACTGCAATCAACTGCCAGCAAAACTTTCGTTTATTTTGCGTCGGTCAAAGGGCTCGCTTTCAGATTACCCGCTTTTACCCGCGGGTAATTTTACCTCGGGTAATTTTGTTAGCTTGTGTTGCGGTTAGAACGGTTCACAAAATATTCCTCTTTTTGGTATACAGGGTGAAATTGATATCATTAGCATCCTTTTAAACTAAGAGTCTACCCATCAAACTGAACAACTTTTACTATGGGAGCAAACCGACCGGAGCAAAAAAAATCTGCTGTTGCATGGAGTCATTTGAGTCGAGTAGGCATTGTAGTTTAGCATGGAAGAGCTGATTTTTTTTTCGCTCCTGTCGGTTTGCTCCCATAGTAAAAGTTGTTCAGTTTGATGGGTAAACTCTTAGTAACTCTTTAAAAGGATGCTAATGATATCAATTTCAATAACTATAGAAGATCGGCCTGTATTGGCTTGGCATAATACGTACATATTTTTTCATATCTTTGATTTAAAAATACACCCATGGATTCAGTGTCGTTTTAAAACCGGAACAGGGTGCTGTAGATCATCAAACTGAACAACTTACGATACATATAAAGTAACGTGACCTTACCGTCACAAAAGTTTGAAACTTTTCAGGACCAGACCAGACCATCAAACTAAACCACTTTCTTTATGGGACCAACATCAAAAACGCGAATAAAAAATCAGCTGTCTCATACATTCGAGTCAAGTTAGGTTGGCAGTTTTGTATGGGACAGCAGATTTCTTTCGCGATTTCGAATTTGGCTCCATAATGAAAGGTTTTCAGTTTGATGGTCTGAAGCACCGCTCCTTATGTTTTATTTTTGTAACACCTTGTACAGGATCACCAGGGTGAAATTGATATCATTAGCATCCTTTTAAACTAAGAGTCTACCCCTAGAACTGAACAACTTTTACTATGGGAGCAAACCGATCGGAGCAAAAAGAAAAATCAGCTGTTGCATACTTTTGAGTCGCGAACTCGCGCGTCGAGATTGCAGTTCAGTATGCAACAGCAGATTTTTTATTTGCTCCGATCGGTTTGCTCCCATAGTAAAAGCTGTTCAGATGGATAGTTTAAAAGGATGCTAATGATATCAATTTCACCCTGTATAATTTATTAATTATTAATCATAATACCGCATGTACCTACTTTTGCTCTACTTGATAAGAACTATGATATATCGTACATGAATTCAAATAAATAAATAATAATAATTCTACTAATTTTGAGCAAACGTGTTAAAGATTTCCTTTCATTTTTCATTAAAAAAAATCTCGCATACGAAAACTAAAACTGCAAAAATGCGAGCCTTTTCTAAACACAAAGGAGCTTGTTCGTTTCAGTCTCCCCCCTCTTCTCTATTTTGGCATTATTCCCAGACGCGCTACTATACCTACAAACTAACGTGTGTCTACAAGCTATAGGTAAATGAGTAGATGGATAGCACACAATTAACAATACAGCACAAGCACGGCTAGCATGCCACCCACGACAAAGCGTTTAAACGAGAAAAACGTCGTGCGCGCTCCTTTTGGCGTACGTAAAATAATAAAGATGGAGGCACATCTCGATTTTTGTCGTTTTCTCGGGGGTGGCGTGCGAGGCCTACTGTACTTACTGTACGTTTTTCTCGTTTAAACGCTTTGTCGTGAGTGGCATGCTAGCCATGCAGGTATCAAACTCAAAATAATTTATTCAGTATGTTTGAAGCCTACTTATTAAACGTCAAATCTATTTTAATATGTTGGAAAATAATGGTCAATAATAATTATAATATAATATAATATATATTATTATTTATAATTTTCAGTAATTTTGTAGCTTGAATACTATTCAAACTATTATAAAACTGTAACAGAAGTTTGTCTGTACATTGAAGATATTAACAAAAAAAAGTTACGATATGGTTTTTAGGTGTCCCTGATTCCATTTCACTAACTTTTGGATTTTTTGTCTGTCTGTTTGTTTGTGTGTTTGTTTGTTTGAACGAGCATCACGCAAAAACTACTGAACCGATTTTGATGAAACTTTTTTGTTTGGTAGCTTTGGATATGACTTAAAATCTGGTATATAACTTGTGCGGACGACGTCGCGGGCTAAAGCTAGTCTTTAATAAAAGTATAAACTATAAAAAGTATCGAAACAACGCGACGACGAAAAACAATGACGTCACTATTCATGATTAGGGCGGTTTCAGTCCATACAAAACTTTCACGCACAAAAATTTCAAAGCTTTATAATTATCTTCGTAATTATTTCATAAATTGAAAATGATATTTGTGACGCGGCATCTAGATTTTCTAAACAATTTTTCCATATATACAAAGTTACTTATATTAAAACCGTCTACGCGTATTGTGCGTCAAAGTTTTGAATAAAATTGAATCCTCTGCAACCACCTTAACAACAATGCTAATGATATCAATTTCACCCTGTAGATTACTCTGATTACTCTACTCAAACTGTCCTAGTAGTCGAGGTTCGAGTCTTAGTTAAAATGACCATAAAACATGCTAAATTGACCTCTATTACTATTACATAAAGTGCACTTCACTTGAAAGCCTTTGTACACTAACTTATACATAATTCGTAGCAGAGTGCTACGCCGTAGTCTACTACGGTGCTACGATAGGTCAATTTGAATTGTTAAAACACATGGACAAGTTTAAAACATGCAACTTGCAATAATGGCTTTGCCCAACAATGGGACAACGACAGCTGATACAATAATATTATACCGCAGGGCAGCATGGCTAGCATGCCACCCACGACAAAGCGTTTAAATGAGAAAAACGTCATGCGCGCTCTCTCTGGCATACGTAAAATAATAAAGATGGAGGCACATCTCGATTTTTATCGTTTTCTCGGGGGTGGCATGCTAGGCCTACAGTTTGTGGCGAGCTGTTGGTGATTGGCGACACCACGGACCCGATTCTCCAAAGGGCCCGGATTGATTTGGCCTTGCTTATTGATGTTTTCAATACAAACGAAGATTTCATTTACAATACCTATAAAAAGAATACAGTCCATTTTTCAGTTATGTTATGTAGTTAAAGTTGTTTTCTCGCTGTTGGGAATATGTTGGAAACATTAAATTTAATTTTAACAGTTCTTTGAACTGGCAACATTTGTAGATATCAGGACAGGAACTGTCATATTTTGTATCTGTGCTTTTTCTTCTTTCTGCAATAATCAAAGGATTAACACACGATTTTGGTTTTTTATTCATAAACCCTGCCTGCTAAGGACTAACATAAATTTCTACATGGTCCTTCGGCCAGTGGCAGCAGGGAGTGAAATATATATATTTTTGTTCAGTTTTTGTAAATTCAGTTAAAGTTCATAGTGGTGAAACCTAAACCGACCGCAGCACACAAGCGTGGCATCCACGTTTAGTGTTCAGTGCACGGAAGGCGTCCCCTGCAGTAAGAAGCAAAAACAAGATATTCGTTCCTGGATTTAGCGACGAGGAGTGGCAGCCAGTGGTATCCCCAATTATTGTCTAGTTACTACGCTACGCATCATTCATCGTCAGCCATATTGTGTTGGCGGCGTGTTGGCGGCGGTGGCGGCGGCGCGGAGCGGCGTTCCCGTTCGCAAGGTGACAACATCGACGCAGTAGTGACCGGCAGGTACACAAGCTTTTCCGCTTCCGTTCTGTCCACGACAAGAACGACGACAACAGTGCAATTTGTGTGGTTTACGCTCTATGGTTATACATATTTCGCTAAAAAGCTACAAATAAAGCGCGCTTATAGTGAGTGAACTCTGCAACATACGTGCTTCGGGCGAAGTTCACTGCGGTCTACAGCCAATCAGCAAGGATTGATCTTGTTCGGCGTTCAATACGTTCAATATCGTACATTTCATTCCATCTTGTTTTCATTCCCACAATTTCGTATTGCGGTGCCATTTTTTATTTTATTAACACGCGGCGGCTTTTGCAAAACTAAAACAGTTCCAAGTGCACGAACTACTTACGATTGTAATAGTGACAATAGCTTAATAAAAATGGATAAGTTAATCAGTAAAAGAGGAAACATCAAAGGTGGGTTGACGCGTATGAGAAATGTTCTTACGCCAGAGTTTATCGCTAATGCATCCTTGCAAATGCTCTTAGCACGTGAGGAGAAAGTTGTTTCATTGTACAGTGAATTTGAAAGTTTGTCTTTAGATATCAATGATAACGAGGATCCAACTCTTGCTGAACAACATTATTATGACTGTCTAGATCTTTTAAGAACTGAAATCGCTGGGAGAAATAAAAAACCAGACTGTAACAAAACCCCAATATCAAAAATTAAATTGCCAGATGTCCAAATACCAACCTTTGATGGTAAATATTTGGATTTTCGACCGTTCATTGAGCTGTTCAACGCTTTAATTGACAAAGATGAAGGACTTGATGACATTCAAAAATTTTTTTATCTGCGTCATTTTTTAAAAGGCGAAGCCTTAGAATTAGTTAAAAATCTACCAGTAGTTGGTACAAGCTATCAAGAAGCGTTGAACATTCTCAGGGAACGGTTCGACAATAAAAACAAAATAGTGTTTGAGCACATTTCTAACCTATTTGACCTGCAGTGCATGACAAATTCAAATGTTACATCGCTTCGCGAACTCATTTCAGATGCCAAACAGCATGTGGCTGCCCTTAAAAACTTAGGCCAACCTGTGCAAACATGGGACAGCATCCTAGTTTGCATGCTTTCACGAAAACTTGACCCTGCTACTAGCAAGGCTTATCACTTGGAGCGTGATCAAAAAAGTGCACCAACATTTGCAAACTTCATAAGCTTTTTAGAAACCCGAGCACTAGCGCTCGAGAGTAGCAATGATGCAGCAGCTCCGTCATCTACCAAGAAACCCTTGCAGCCTGAAGGGAAGCCGAAGGTTGTAAACGTGGTAGTCAAACAATCACCATGTCTGTTCTGTGGTAAGTTAGAGCACAAAATCTTTCTTTGCCCAAAGTTCATGCTAGCATCTGTCGCAGAAAGGTTAAAGTTTGTCAAAGAAAAAGGTGTTTGTAGCATTTGCCTAAACACTCATGCCGCGAAGTGTAGGTTTCATTTTAAATGCAAACAATGCAGAATGAGTCACAATACTCTTTTACATGATGAAAGCGAAAACGATACACTTAAAGAGGAGCCGGTTTCTCTCATGTCAGGCTCAGGCAGTCAAAATCAGGTATTATTACCTACTGCTCAAGTCAAAGTAGTCTGCAAAAATGGTAAAGAGTTAATCGTCAAAGCTCTTCTCGACTCTGCTAGTCAATCGTCTTTCATTACTAATAAAATTGCAAAAATGGTGGGTACAAATCTATTGCCAACATCCACGGATGTTCTTGGCATAGCAAACACAGAGAAAAAAATAAAATATTCTATGCCTATAGATATTTTTTCTCGTATTTACACCTACAAAGTAAATGTAAATTGTCTTGTGGTAGACAAAATAACCACAAAATTACCTCAAGTTACGATTCCCATTTCAAATCTTAATATCCCTCAAAATGTGAAGCTAGCCGATGAGACATTCAATGTATCGAGCGAAATAGATATTTTACTTGGTGCCGATATCCTTTTTCAGACGATATTACCCCAGCCTGAACAACCGCTAGGATGTGATGCTGCACAACCCCGCCTGATCCACACGCAATTCGGATACATCGTGGCAGGGAACATAACAGGGTTTTCTCGCCAAAACACTTCTGTAAGTTTGCTTTGTCAAGATTGCAACTCAAATGTTGGTAACACAATAAATAATTTTTGGCAGTCTGAATCCGTCCCCGAATTGTTTATGGAATATACGTCTGAACAACAATATTGTGAGCAATATTTCAAGGATACAGTATTACTGAAAAATAATAAATTCGAAGTATCTTTACCACTAAAGGTACCTATTTACGACATAAATAATACATTGGGCAATTCACTGGGACTAGCTTTAAAAAGATTCATTAATCTTGAAAAGAGATTTGAAAAGGATCAGTTGTTGTTTCAACAATATCAGGGTTTCATTCATGAATACATAGCCTTAGGCCATGCGAGTTACATTGACATTTCAGAATATGATCTGTCCAAAGATGCGGTTTATTTTCTCCCTCATCATCCTGTAATTCGGGAAGATGCAATCAGTACCAAACTGAGAGTGGTTTTCGATGGATCAATGAAAACAGCCAATAAAACATCATTAAATGATTTGCTGTTAAACGGTCCCATAGTTCAACCAGAATTATTCGATACATTGTTATCTTTTCGTATATACAAATATTTCTTCATATGTGATATTAGACGTATGTTTCGTAATATTTCGATTGATAAATCACAAAGATCTCTGCAAAATATTTTGTGGAGAGACAATCCAAAAGAGCCGATTAAATGCGTTCAATTAAATACCGTTACATACGGGCTCAAAAATTCATCATTTCTTTCCGCAAGATGCTTAAAAGAGTTGGCAGTTAGGTACAATGAGGATTTTCCCTTAGCATCAACTGTAATTTTAAATTCAACGTATGTTGACGATATATTACATAGTGATGACAGCTTGCACACAATAATTCATACAAAAAAGCAGTTGATAGAGTTGTTAGCTAGGGGAAGCTTCAGCTTACACAAATGGTCATCTAATGATAAATTGATTTTATCAGACATACCTGTAGAGCAGCAGTGTTTTGGCGAGTTAGAGCTTCAAAAAGATATTAAAACACTTGGTTTAAAATTTGATATTAACACAGATTCTTTCATGATGTCGCCTCCTGTTCAAAAAGAAATTCCAAAGACCAAAAGGCAAATTTTAAGTTTCATAAGCCAGTTTTACGATCCGTTGGGCTTCGCTGGGCCGGTTTTCGTTCAGGCCAAAACTATTATGCAAAAATTGTGGCTCTCAAATGTAGACTGGGACTCAAACCCACCACCCTCTTTAGCAAAAGAGTGGAAAGATTTCTATCAAAATTTAATCAACATGCCAACAATTTCATTAAAAAGAAATGCATGTATTGATAACCAACATACTACGCAGTTAGTTGGGTTCTCTGATGCCTCACTCACAGCCTATGGATGTGCAATTTATTTGAGAACAACTGACAAAACAGGTAATGTTAACATGGCGCTGTTGTGTTCAAAATCTAGAATCAATCCCAAAGACTGTAAATTAACGATTCCACGTTTAGAGCTAAACTCAGCTTTGTTAATGGCTAAACTGGCTGCTAGAGCACATAAAACACTTCAGCGCCATGTTAACATTACCTGTTTTGTCATCATGCATGTATTGATAACCAACATACTACGCAGTTAGTTGGGTTCTCTGATGCCTCACTCACAGCCTATGGATGTGCAATTTATTTGAGAACAACTGACAAAACAGGTAATGTTAACATGGCGCTGTTGTGTTCAAAATCTAGAATCAATCCCAAAGACTGTAAATTAACGATTCCACGTTTAGAGCTAAACTCAGCTTTGTTAATGGCTAAACTGGCTGCTAGAGCACATAAAACACTTCAGCAAAAAATTGATGTTCAGAGTGTGCATCTATTTACAGATTCTCAGGTGGTTTTGGCATGGTTGGAGTCTGGTCCCGCGAAGTTAAACGCATACGTTGCCAATAGAGTAAAATTAATTAAGGACTATACAAAACATTTTTATTGGTCTTACATTAACACAGATCAAAACCCTGCAGACTGTTTAAGTAGAGGTTTAAATCCATCCGAATTGCAAGGACATCACTTATGGTGGCAAGGGCCTCAAGGCATGTTGAACTCTGATTACAATTTCCCAGATTGTAATCAAGAAGTACCCAGTGACTTACCTGAGATGAAGGCTCCAAAAGTGGTTTGTGCAGCATCACTGACAAAGGGCGAGTCATTTTTAGATTTTGTGTACAAATACTCCAGTGTACATAAAGCGCAAAGAATTCTTTCATATGTTCTAAGATTCTGTCACAATGTAAGGCCCAATTCTCCGAAAATTAAACAAAGTTTTATTTCTCATGCAGAATCACAAACGGCATTGCATTTGATATTAAAAAATGAACAAAATAAGTTTTTCAAAAAAGACATAATTTTCTTAAAAGCGGGCAAGCAAGCTTCGTCCGCATTGAAAGGCCTCAATCCGTTTATCGATGCTAATGGTATCTTAAGAGTAGGTGGCAGACTCCATAATGCAGCCTTACCTTATTCACAAAAGCATCAAATTATTTTGCCAAAAGATTCTCAAATTACTCATTCTCTTGTAATAAGCGAACATTTAAAGTTACTGCATGCAGGTCAAAAATTGGTTTTAAGCAATTTAAATCAACAATATTGGATTGTAAATGGTTTGAGGTTCGTAAAAAAGGTCATATATAAATGTGTGACTTGTTTCAGATTTAAAGCAATAACAGCACAACAGTTAATGGGGTCTTTGCCTGCCGACAGATTGAATGCCAAAAGAGTTTTTGAAAAAGTAGGAATTGACTTCGCGGGCCCGATTTTACTTAAACAATCCCGCGTTCGAAGCGTAATTACAACCAAAGGATACATAGCAGTATATGTATGCTTTGTTACAAAGGCTATACATATTGAATTAGTGTCTGATCTCACTACTGACACATTCTTAGCCAGCTTTAAGCGATTTATCGGAAGACGAAACGTGCCTACTGAAGTCTACTGCGACAACGCTGGCACTTTCAAAGCGGCAAACACCCAATTAACTGAACTTTATAAGTTGTATAATTCAAAAACCCATCAAACTCAAGTTCAAAATGTAGCTTCACAACTAGGAATAAACTTCCATTTTATTCCTAGTTATTCCCCAGTTTTTGGCGGACTGTGGGAGGCAGCAGTCAAAAGCGTCAAATACCATCTAAAAAGAGTTTTAGGTAGTCACATTCTCACATACGAGCAAATGTATACTGTTCTTGTTCAAATAGAAGGCATATTGAACTCCAGGCCGCTTACACCGATGTCTTCAGACCTGGATGATTTATCGTTTTTGACACCGGGTCACTTCTTAACAGGAGCACCGTTGACCTGTTACCCTGAGCATGATCTCAAGGAGATTCCGGAAAATAAATTAAAGTTCTGGGCTAAATGTACAGCATTAAAACAACAGTTTTGGAGATATTGGTCTAAGCAATACCTAAACGTTCTGCAAAATCGTCCTAAATGGAAGGACAATCTTCCTAATGTTCAAGTAGGTAGCTTGGTTATTCTCAAGGAGTTAGACACTCCCCCAATGACCTGGCCTATGGCTAGAGTCACAAAAGTGTATCCTGGCAATGACGGGAAAGTCAGAGCTCTGGAGGTAAAGAAGGCAAATGGGAGGTGCCATAAAACCTCTATTACAAAAATATGTATCATGCCACTGGATTGAGTGTATTTTTTATGCCCTTTTTATGTTTAAGTAAAATCATAATATGTTCGTTTCTTTGTTGCTTACCATAAGAAACTCAGATAAATTAATGTTGTCACTCAGGCTTCATTCTATTGTAGTAAGTTATTTGTATGCCTCTTAAGTCTAGAAAAACAATAACTATTCTATGGTTCCTATTAAATTAGTATATTATCATAAGAAATTAGATAATAAATGCTGTTTTATGTAAACAGTTCGTTAACAGGTAAAAAAAAAAGTAATGTAAAACTGCAATAGTTTTATTTCTAAAATAATTTGAGTTCATTGTTTACCTAGTGTTAAATGTTATAATTGTACTTGTACAACCTCTTTGATTTCATACATAACTTATTGATGTTTTCAATACAAACGAAGATTTCATTTACAATACCTATAAAAAGAATACAGTCCATTTTTCAGTTATGTTATGTAGTTAAAGTTGTTTTCTCGCTGTTGGGAATATGTTGGAAACATTAAATTTAATTTTAACAGTTCTTTGAACTGGCAACATTTGTAGATATCAGGACAGGAACTGTCATATTTTGTATCTGTGCTTTTTCTTCTTTCTGCAATAATCAAAGGATTAACACACGATTTTGGTTTTTTATTCATAAACCCTGCCTGCTAAGGACTAACCTAAATTTCTACACTCACCTCCTGTCTTGCCTTAACCGGCCGGCCAGGAGTCGAGTCGCAAGAGCGGAACCTATGCTCCAGGTAGGAGGTGTAAAATGTCATAACGCCGGGACCTGCTGACTGGTGCGCTTAGCAACGGGAACCGGCGCCCGCAGACTCACCTCTCTACAACCTTAGCCGCTCACTATATGTTGCCGTCTTGTCGCTCCTTGCGAGCGGCCTTTTTGGGGGGCCCATCAAATGAGTTGGCAAGTCACCGCTGCCATTTTTGACAAACTAGAGACATTTGTTACGGCAGGCGCCCCGAGTCTCTCCGCAATAACCCAGATTTCCCGGCCCACCCAGTTCACCCCCATAACCTTAGTAGTTTTCTGTCCTTTCTACAATAGTCTCTGCACCGAATGTGGTATATCTTCTGGTGCATATGCATAATGCATTCAGAGATAGACCACGCTTGGTGCATCCCATTGCATTTAGATAGGCATTCGCATAGGCTTCTTCTGGGTGAGCTCGCTACATCTTCGACCCCATCTTCGTCCTTGAGCAAACCAATACGTAATAAAAAAATAAAAAAAAGATAAAAGTGTCTCAAAGGGGCCTCTACGTGATAAACCTGTGTCCCCACCCAAAGGGTCCGGGCTACGGCCCGTGAGTAAGCCTTTTACAGAGAAAATAATAATAACGTATGTTTGTAAATTATACACGGTGTTTAGAAATCAAAATAAAACATAAAAAACACCTAGGTATACAGGGTGAAATTGATATCATTAGCATGCTTTTAAACTATCCATCTGAACAGCTTTTACTATGGGAGCAAACGCATCAAACTTTCAATATCTCAAATATATGTCTTGGACTAAGATAATGCCCCTAACGTTTGAAGACTATTTAATTCAGATAATTCACGATTTAATTTCTTGTGACAGAATTGTATTACAGGGTTCGAAATTTATTATCTTGAATCAAAAACAGATTTGTTTCTCGCATTATGAATGAGAGAGTTTCTTTTATTAAAAGAAACATTTGAATTTTGATGCAAGAAATTAGTTATTGGCCCAAAAACTATAATATAAATCATTTTATAATTCTTACGAAGACATATTCGAGTTTCCTTAAATGCGAAAATATCTTGACTCAAGTAATTTTTTTTTCTGTGTACCAAAATTTTAAGTTCTACGCCTAAAATCGTGGCTATACATTATATCATCATCAGCCTATAAACGTCCCTCTACAGGGCACAGGCCTACCCTCAAGGAAGAGCGACGATAGCCCCTACGGAAGAGAGCTAGCGCCTCAATCCTGAGGCCGCGGTTCGATTCCTGGCCTGTACCACTAAGTTCTTCGGAATTTATGTACGGTTGTATTTATCATTTACTAGCTCGGCGGTGAAGGAAAACATCGTGAGGAAACCTGCATTCCCGAGAATGAAAAGAAAATACCAGAAGTTCGGAGGTATGCGTAAAATATGGGTGAGCTTGGGGCGAACACAAAGGACCAGCGCTGGTCTCAATGTTACAACGACCCTTGCTTGCAACAGCCAAACCACAAATAATATGTAATAATAATACCCTCAAGGAGGGTGTATCGACATTAGTACACCACGCGTGCCCAATGCGGATTGGTGGACTTCACACACACATCAGAATTTCTTCTTCAGTGTATACAGGTTTTCTCACGATGTTTTCCTTCACCGTTTGAGAGCAGTCGGTATTACGTACATAAGTTAGAAAAACTCATTGGTTCATGGCATGTTGTCCGTGCGTATTCGAATCTGGACCTCCATAATTGGGTGTCCATACCTCTCCGCAACGCGCCACCGACGCTATAAACATATATACATTATATACAGGGTATAAAATAAAATAGGACAGTTACTCAAAGGGGTGCTTCAGACCATCAAACTGAACAACTTTCACTATTGAGCCACCTTCGAAAACGCGAAAAAAACAGCTTTCCCATACATTTGAGTCGAATAGGTTCTGCAGTTTTGTATGGGACAGCAGATTTTTTTTCTCGTGATTTCGACGTCGGCTCCATAGTGAAAGTTGTTCAGTTTGATGAGTAGAATACATGCTGAAGTTATCCGCAGTAATATAAAAACCCTGTATATAAGGTATAACAAAATTAGGTGAAACTATTTTAAGGGTATGCCCAGACCATCAAACTGAACAATCGCGATTTCGATATTGGTCCCATAGAGAAAGTTGTTCAGTTTGATGGTTTAAGCATACCCTTGAAATAGTTTCAGCTAATTTTGTTAGACCTTATATACATTTACTTCCAGAAATAAACTCTAACTCACGTACCCCTAAAAGTCAACAAATAAACAAGACCTAAAAGAACCTAAGAACTAAAAGTAAACAAGAGTCAAATTCGCAAAATAAAGATGCGAGTATTTTTTCATATCTCACGTGGTTGAAATGATATTTCATCTGCAAAGACGACCTTTTGAATGAGTTCTTTGTGTAGGTTGTACCTTACATAAAGAAATGTCACGGGGCAAATGAAAAAAAACATTCTCCGGAGTAGATGAAATCTCGGAAAAGATTTCCTTTCTATTACTCTAAGAATGAACAGTTTGTGTAAACGTACCTTTATGGAACTTCTACAATACAAACAAAACCTGATTCGGAATTCGGCGTTGTCAACTATGTGCTAACTAAAAATAAAAATAGTAGAGTGTCGTTTAAAAAATGCCTAAAATAAAAATGTATGAAATGCCAATTTTTTTTTTTTTTTTATTACGTATCGGTTTGCTCTTGACCTCAATCTAGAGCCCAATCATCTCAATCTCAATAAAATTACAATTGCATTTTTAGGTATTTATTAAATCAAAACAAACAATTTCTATACATGATAATTATAATCATGTGATGAGGTCATGGACGTATGATGTTGATTTGTATATACTAACCTACTCAACCTAAATGTATGGAGCGGCAGATTTTTTTTCGCGATTTCAATATTGGTCCCATAGAGAGAGTTGTTCAGTTTGATGGTCTGATCATCCCCTTAAAATAGTTTCACCTAATTTTGTTAGACCTTATATATCAAAAGACTATCGATATTTTTAACATTAGAAATAATCTGCATACTAAATGGCATGAACCATTATCACACAAGCAGTTTTTGAGCGTAGGCGATTTCGCAACTATACCGCAACGACGTCGCAACTGCACAGTCCCGATAAGGTAACGTTCTGTCAACGCCTATGCTCAAAAATAGCTTGTGTGATATGACTGTAAATCTTTAAAAAAATGCCACCTAAGACATCAAAAAATCACTTCACAGAAGCATAGTAGTTTCCAAACGCATTAGCCTGGTAATAAGGTAAAAACAAATATATCTATTCTATTTTTATTTAATGGCGTCCGATGCGTTATCACAATTTTATTGTGCCAATGTCCCGTTATGTGGAGAGTACACGTAGGAAAATGATTAGTAGCATTTCTGCCAATGTCAAGTAGTTTATTATAATCTCAAGTTAACGTTTTATAGTTAAAACACAAAAGAGTTTACAAAATGGCGGAGCCACGTGCAAGCCTAACTGATGCCAATACGCACGCGTCTGACCTCCCCCAGACTTGCAGCGCGACTCTCAAAAAACAAATATATAAATAAGTGTTTCACGTATTTGTCGCCTCTTTTGTGACGTAAGTCCTTTTTGCCCTGCTTTGGGTCTTACAGGCTAACTTACTATTTATACAGCGTGTAAGTGACAGCCTAGCAAATACTGAAACAGCTTTATTTCATCGCAATCGGTTTACTCAATCAAAAGATATGAGTATTTAATGTCAGTCATCTGCGCGTACCATAGAGAAAGATGTAACTCGTGTGCTGACACGGGTTACGTCTTTCTCTATGGCGCGTACGAAGTTACATTAAGGGCCTATGTCGAAAAATAATTGAAGCGAAAACGGCGTGTGATAGCTTATATTACTGCCTGAATCAAGAGAAAGAGACGGGGCGGCGCGTGCGCCTGAAACGATGCAAGCGCCAAATCAAACTTTATTTTATTGTGATTGTACTATTTAAATAAGTTTAATTCTGCTCTAATCAAAATTTAGAAAATATGTATGTCAATGTATTTTATGTTTTGTGTAAATAAAGTATATTTCATTCATTCATTCAATCAATCTCTTTTTTTTTTAAATCAAATCTCATGTTTCTATTATTCAGCGTTTAGCAGTTCCAAGCGTTTATCGATAAAGACGGAGGCTACTTTGGCTTGTTTTTCAATTTACACATATCCGCAAATCATACTCCTACTGTTAGTACTTCATGATATATAATGATTTAGACCGCCTTATTTTGTGCCTCTTGTATTTTATTTCTGTATTTTACTGTTTATGTTTTGGTGTAAAATAAAGTATATTTGTTTGATTGATTGATTGATTTGAAGAATCCTATTTTTTTCACATATCCTCTTAATAAAAAAATAAATAAAAACTTTTTATTAAGGACAACAAAGATCCAATGTGTTAGTAGCAACAAGACTTATGAACTACTAGGGTTAGTAAACAATAACAAAAACGGAACTTGTGATTTGGGACATGTGTCGCAACATTGGACACTGGTTACTATCAGCAATGACCTTCAGGATGCTATTGCCACTACTCCGGACCCGGCGTAACAGAGATGCTGCCTTTTTGCGAATTATGGCCTGCGAGCATTCCACCTGCGCCTTAGCAAACATCTCTGAGGCTCCACAAAATCGGGGCAGCCCCAACAGCAGCATCCTGAATCCATTGTTTTTAATGCATCTATACTATTATAAAACTGTAACAGGAAATTTGTCTGTACATTGAAGATATTAACAAAAAAAAAGTTACGATATGGTTTTTAGGTGTCCCTGATTCCATTTCACTAATTTTTGGATTTTTTGTCTGTCTGTCTGTTTGTGTGTTTGTTTGTTTGAACGAGTATCACGCAAAAACTACTGAACCGATTTTGATGAAACTTTTTTTGTTTGATAGCTTATGATCTGACTTAAAATCTGGTATATAATTTGTGCGGACGAAGTCGCGGGTTAACGCTCGTATAATTGTAAAACGTAACGATTGTTGACGTAACTATTAAAAGTCACTCGACAAGGTAACGGATCGAACATCAACCGACGTGGTTCTTGTTTTATTTGTGGCTCACAAATTTATTCATTGGCTAGAAGCTTTGTGGCCGAAGCGTTTGTTACTTCATGTGCATATATACCTAATAGCTTTTTTTACCTTTGTTTCGATAGATAGGCGCTTGTTGGTGTACGTAGTGGAAAGTGGGCCATTATTTTATTCAGGGTAACATTTTATTTTCTTTAATTGTATAAATTCTATAAGTCTTTTTTTACCGTTTTATGCCGATTTTTGTTAATCATTGTTTATAGTAATCATTAAAGACATTTGCAGCGATGTTTTCTTGCTACTTCTTATATTTATTGATGTTTTTTCAGCAAAATAACCACTGCGTTACCGTCCCTCAAAATTATATTGCGTTGCTTACACAAACAACTGAGTTACCGTAATTTGCAAAAAAGTATAGTATTTTACTTTAATTCCTTCGTTTTTCTAAGACTGCTTTCTTATTCGGTAGCTGCCGATAACAGTTTTATTTTGGAATTTACCTATATTACTAACAAAATCGCCTTTGTTCCATTGCCTTTGAAGGGGACCGGATTATGGTACTCTGAATAAAATAATGACCCAACTATCACCGAGGTTAAGCAACGTCAGTAACGCAATTCTCTAAGCGCAAACATCTTCATCGTTGAAACATCAGCGAGCTGTCAATTCGTGATTCGCTAGTGTGTCTGAAGGATGCATGAAGGATGTTACATTTGTAAGTACGCCGATGTTTTTGACAGTGATGTAACGCTTATAGAATTGCACTCCTGGGCTGCAATCGCGGTAAATATTTGGTGATTGAACAGTTATGGCACTACGTATGAACTATAACTTTTGACAGATTTGGTATTGCGCTAATCGCGGTACAGCTGTTAGAGCCATTCTGACAGATCGCTCAGACGTAATTGGCTGTCAGTTACATAGAGTTAAGCGCGATGCGGAATTCAGCACAGTTGAATAGTAATTGGATTGCAATGTGATTAGAACTGAAATTGGATAACAATAGAACTTCGATGTTTTAACTTAGCGCAATCTGGCACCTGGTCTGGGTGGCGAAGCGTGGGTTTCTGTCACCCGGGGCAAAAAATTATTTTGCCACCCCCTTATCTGTATAAGATCCACACAAACATAAAGCAGCTCGACATTTTTTACCACTACTATTTGGGTTGTGGTCAGATTCAGATATCTTTTGTTTTATGTCTGGAAACGTTGAAACGTTGAGCAAGCGATGCGAGCTCGAAAGCTTTTTATGTACAAAGCATGTGCCAATTTCCACAAATATTTAAGTATCTAAAATTGTTGTATTTTACGAAATTTTATTACTTTTTCCTCGCAAGTATGTTGAAAAACGTCGAATGAAACGCGTGAGCGTTGGTCATTAAAGCCCTCGGCTAGTACGCAGCACTCGCCTGGCAGCTCGTGCTGCTATCCCGCCTCGGCTGTAATGACCAACTTTGCTCACTTGTCATAATGTACTATTCTGAATGAATTAATATGTTTTCGTTAAATATATTATAAATAAACGCTTCCTTTCATCAATGTAACAGTAGTAACAACATGAAATTGGGAATATATCATTCTACTGAGCACATGCACCGTCAGTCAGCCACGGAACTGTTTTAGAAAGTACTCAGTCAGTCAGCCACGGAACTGTTTTAGAAAGTATTAAGAAGAATGTCTCAGTCTCGAACGAATAACAGTTTGATAAGGTATAACCTTGGACTAAGGGTGTAACCTTAGAGGATTCAGGGTATAACAGGGTAAACGCGAGTAATTAAATACAAACTTTCAATCAGCTGATTGCATTCAAGTACATTTAAGTAGTATGGCAAGACTAGATTTTTGTTAATATCTTATAAGTTCCCTGAGTTGATCAATATTACGAGTACAATCACCCTTTAAATCAATCAATCAATCAATCAAAATAAGGCGGCAAAGTGATGCAACTGTCTACTCTGCCACTTTTTAGGGTTCCGAAGTCAGAAAGGAACCATTATAGTTTCGCCATGTCCGTCCGTCTGTCCGTCTGTCCGCCCGTCCGTCCGTCCGTCCGTCCGCGGCTTAGTTCAGAGACGCTTAGTACTAGAAAGCTGTTATTTGGGATGGCATGCATAAGCATATGCTCACGACTATAATCCCCGAGGGGGTAGTCAGAGATATTCTGAAACCTCAGAACATCCACGTATCACGCTTCGCGTTTCGCGTTTCGTGTTTGGGATGGGTATACATATTAATCACGCCGACAAAGTGGTAAAATATAATCTTGAAAAATATTTTTTTTACACGTGAAGTGGGGATGAATTTTTTTTTCTCGTCTATCTCATGTTGTGAGGCATCGTTGGATAGGTCTTTTAAAAATATTGTGAGTTTGGAAATAAACATTTTTCGATTAAGGGATCCGTTAGCGAAATATTAATATTGCAAAATAAATTAATGCAAATTTTTTTTAGTCTAGTGTGTTGTTTTTGGATATGTGAAAAAATTCACGTCCGTAGCATATAGGTATAATGAAATTAAAAAGAAAACTATCACCATTATAAGTAGGCTTTACAAATTTACGAGTAATATTCGATCAACTTATAAAATGTACTTTTTAGACCTTAATAGCCGTTAAACCGTAGTATAAAGCAAAAAGCCCCTTCTGAGTCCCTATATTGTGACGGGCAACTACGGAACCCTACCCTACGCGTGGCCCGACACGCACTTGGCCGGTTTTTTTCTATCGAGTCGATGGCATTGTCATTCTAAATCCTTCCAGTCTAGTATTTCGCCACACGGATTGCATTATCGGAAGCTCCGTTCGCGTGCAGTATCCGGACAAGATATCCTAGTCTATATCTCGTAGGCCATCGTCTGAGGAGCAACACCGCATTCACACCTTAGGTCTGACCCGTCTATGTAACCCCACTTGAACAGATTGTGTTTACTCCGGCCAGCCTACTCTACACTAAAAACCCAATAAAAAATTGAAATTTATATTTATTTATATTTTATTTATCTTATTTAATTTCACGACCAGCTAACGCATCAGTTTAAATCATATAATGTTTAACCACATAGAGTGTCAAAGAGGGGTGTTGTAAGACTTACAAGTTCCCTCGTTACGTTTGTACGGCTTCATATAAGCCGCGCCGATCGCTAAACCGATTTTGATTCATTTGAAAAAAAATATTTTATCGCTAATATGATTTTATGTAAAAATGTTGATAAGAGTGTGTGTATTGAACAATGAATAAAAAAAAATAAACTGAATAGGTATAGTGTATTTAGGACATAAAAAAACATAACATAACATAACATAACGTAACATATAAAAATACCTACCTAATCCTTTGAGCTATGTAAGCTCGTACGTCGACACCCGGAAAATTTTCCAGATGCGCCTAGATTCGCTAGTACTAGATTAAATGCTCTCCACAAGCCCAAACTACTTTTACCCTTTTGCCAAACTGCACTCTTCAAGCGAAGTACAAAAATAAATGCGGTCAAAGTTTACAACAAATTGCCATACGAAATGAAGACTCCTCCGGATGAGAAGTTCCTCAAGGACCTAAAAACCTTTTTAATAACGAAGTGTCCCTATGACCTAAACGAGTATTTGGAGTAGATACATTTGGCCTGCAAGGAGACAGTTTTCAAATTGACTAATAAATTCAATGTAATTGTTTGACATCTTTCTATTAAATTCAATTTAAATTATGTGATAACATTTTTAAATTTTTATTATGTACCAAATGACACCCATTTCATTTTTTTTTCTTTATGTATTGTAATGTATACCAAAACTGCAATGGGCATTGTATTAATTATTTTGTAGTAAATTCCTATTATGTAAAGTATGTATTATCAATATCAATATTGTACAATTGCCACAACCAAAATGGGTAAAATTACGTTGAGACTGTATATCAATGACATCTACCTATTGTAAACATGTAATTTATCGTAATAAATATAAATGAAATGAACGAATGAATGTTTTGTGGTTATGAAACGACTATTATCCTGTTTGATCGAGCGAAAATCACTGGACTGATTTCGATGCAGTTTTATTATTATCTTACCAATCGACGTTGGTCATGCGTTTTGAACTAACGCCATACAAAAGCAATCATTTATGGGATGCTTCAAACCACAACTTTCATAATGGGACCAAAATTGAAAACACGAACGTTAATGGCGACTCTATACAAATGTATGGAACGGCAGTTTTTACGCGAATTCAATGTTAGTTCCATAGTGAAGTTGTTCAGTTTGATAGTCTGGAGCACCTCTAAAGTTTGTAACGTATTTAAGTTTACGTTAAGTAGGTAGGAACCTCAATTTGCTCAGGTATAGGTTCGAAAATCTTTATAGTGATTCATAAATTTTGTAACAAAAAAATAGAAAGATAAATTTAAAACTGCTTAAACCGTACGAAAGATTCAAAACATTTTAAACAAAAAGGAAGCCACCAAAGTGCCCCTTCGACCATACGGTGTTCTAAAATAAACATTGGTATATTGTATACACCTTCACCGGGCAGCGGGTCTAACTGCCTCCGTAGTCTAATAGTTAAGAGCATTGGCTCTCGACTCGGAGGTCGTGGGTTCGATTCCCACGGGGGGCACCTAGTGATATGTCACTTTGTGCGTTTTTCCCCAGTTGGTTAGGACATTTCAGGCTGAATCACCTGATTGTCTGAAAAGGAAAATGATTCCGTGCTTCGGATGGCACGTTAAGCCGTTGGTCCCGGCTACTATCTCTGGTGGTAGTAGTCGTTAGAGGCCGTAAGGCGGTCTGAAAAAAACTCTGACACCAGGGCTCTGCTCAAGCTCTGCCCACACGATAAGAAAGAAAGAACCGGGCAGCGGGAACCCCTTGGATGAGGGCAGCGCAGGACCGGTCGTTATCCTTGGGGGAGGCCTATGTCCAGCAGTGGACGTCCATCGGCTGAGATGATTATGATAATTGCATACACCACTAGACTTAGCCCGCGACTTTGTCCGCACAAATTATATAGGTACCAGTTTTTAAGTCAGATTGCATTAGCTATCAAACAAAAAAAGTTTCATCAAAATCGGTTCGGTAGTTTTTGCATGATGCTCGTTTAAACAAACAAACAAACAAACAGACAGACAAAAAATCCAAAAATTGGTGATATGGAATCAGGGACACCTAAAAACCATATCGTAACTTTTTTTTTTGTTAATATCTTCAATGTACAGACACACTTCTGTTACAGTTTTATAATAGTTTAGATTAGATAAGTTTAAAAAAAACTAAAAACATTTTAACATTAATAATATCATTGATTTTTATGGTGGATTCAGATAACGAAACTAAACAACTTTCCCTAAGAAACATGGGTCGAAAAACGTTTTTTTTTATCTCCCACAGAAAAATACCGGTCGATTTTCAATGGGAGGTCCAAAAATTTTTTTAATTGGTGTATAAGTTGCTCATTGGAGTAGATATAGAGCTTCACTTTTGGAAACAATAATCATAGTTAAACAACGTCTGGCGATTGCGCTAATTTAAAACATCCAAGTTCAATTCTTATCCTAATAATCCAATTTCAGTTCTAATCACATTGCAATCCAATTACTATTTATCTTTGTTTAATTTAGGTATCGCGCTAAACTTGACTTATTTACTATGTGACTAACAGCCTTTAATAGCCCATTCATTTTACGGTTTGAGCCGGGACTAATTAATAATTGATATTTCTTTTCGGTATAAGATTGAAGAGCCAATTTGAGCCTAGAAATGTACCAAAATTTAAAAAAAATCACGTAACAGTTCCAATTTTAAAATTTAGCTATTATCTCGTTCTAAATAACTTAGATAGTCTGTTTGTCACTAAATGGTGCCGGTTACAGTTTAAAAGTCCAATTAATAATGACTCCCTATCCCGCCTAACAAAACTCCGTAAAATGACTGGGCTATAACGTCTGCCTGGGCGATCTGTCAAAAGAGCTCCGAATGTATTAAAAGAGATAAAAGTTCCTATACACGCATTGCTTTACATGTGCCGAAAAAAAGAGTCTTAGCAAAAAACCTTTTATATTGATTTCATAATTCCGCTTGCAGTTTTACCTAATCTTTCGTCCGATTATTATAATAAATTAAATTATGTTAAAAACATAATTTTAATCAAAGTGTAACCATCAATAAACGATACCGTTTGTGGACCTAAAATAAATTGACTCCTTTACCACGCAACATTAATAATTAATTTAGGTACTTTATTAAAGGGCTAAAAGTCTCTGAAACATAGCATAAGCATAATCATATGCTCACGACTATATTCCCCGAGGGGGTAGTCAGAGATATTCTGAAACCTCAGAACATCCACGTTTCACTAATAGTACCGAAACTCTGTCCAGTGTGACGGGGAGTGAGCCCGTCGCCACTTGTAATAGACAGTGGGTACTATATATGCCACGAAATTGAAGCATGCAGGTTTCCTCACGATGTTTTCCTTCACCGAAAAGCCAGTGGTGACTTTTGACAACTCTGAAACATAGGTAGAAACAACCTCCCAAAAATTAACTTCTTCTTCTTATCGTGTGGGCAGAGCCCTGGTTTTAGAGTTTTTTCAGACCGCCTTACGGCCTCAGACTTGGTTTTTATGTAACGACTACTACCACCAGAGATAGCAGCCGGGACCAACGGATTAACGTGTCATCTGAAACACGGAATCATTTTTCTTTTCAGACAATCAGGTGATTCACCCTGAAATGTCCTAACCAACTGGGGAAAAACGCACAAAGTGACATATCACTAGGTGTCCCCCGTGGGAATCGAACCCACGACCTCCGTGTCGAGAACCAATGCTCTTAACCCTTAGAACACGGAGGCAGGCAACGAAAAGTTAGTAAAATCAATAAATTGTATAAACATTCTAAGTAGACATTAATGTTTCTTTCACCGTCACCCACACTTACGCAGTTCATTCGTAACACCGTGTATACACTACACTTACACAGTGAACAGTATACGCATCAGCATCAATTGATCAACATCCCGAATCCAAATCAGCTATTACCCTTGTAATGGTTTTCATCTGAATAATTCTACTTACGATTGGTTAGCAGCGGTTTATTCCAGAAAAATCCAGTTTACTCGACACTGTTCTTTCGAATATCTTGATTAAACTTTCTGTTTTGAACTAATTAGCCGCATAAGGCGACGTAAAAAACATTCACATACACTAAAAGCACTGATTGGCGTTATTTTTATTTCCAAATTCTCTTCTATCTTCTTATGGGGGGTCGAAAACGGTACAATAGGGGGTGAGAAAACGCGTGATCGCACGGCGTCAATACGCGGACTGAGCGGCCATGACAGTTTCGGCTAGGGGTTGCGTACGCATGCGTACAAACCCCCAGCTTAAGGTCAGTACTCATTGCAGATGCCAGATCAAATTTGAGGTGAAGCCTTTTTTAATTCCGCAAATTTCGTTTGAAAATTTTCCTTTTATCTTCTGTAAATGAGGACGGAATTCTTAAGAGCTCGTGTTAGGTCCGCCACACTCATACGGAATTGCAATCCGGAATCCTGATTCAGGATTCAGTGTTGTCAACTATGGTTACAAAAAATACTAGAGTGCTGTTTAAAAAATGCATAAAATAACGAAACGAAAACGCGAAAAGAATGACAATTGCATTTTTAAGTATTTATTGAAACGAAACAAACACTGATAGATACACAGAAGATAATGTACACGATAATTCCTATCATGTGATGAGGTCATGTCGTTACGATGATGATTTGTATAATTGTATAAACCCGAGTAGCAAATCTTGATCTTAATGACGTCATAATAACAGTTAATGGCCCTAAAATGACCTAAGAATCATCATATCAGCCATTAAACGTCCACTGCTGGACATAAGCCTCCCCCAAAATGGGGGGATTTGCCATAATCGCCACGCTTGGCAGGTGGGTTGGCGATCGCAGTTGGATCAAATCAATGTGGACTCAGAGGATGCTGCTGCCCATCCTTCAGTAGATCCCTTAGTCGCCTTTTACGACACCCACGGGAGGAAATGGGATGGTGCTATTCTTAGCCGACACCACACGACCTAAGAATACCATACCAAGTTTTTCTATATCGATAATGCAACGTCTGCTTCCTATCCTGGACAGTAAGTGCTAATTGGGTATAGCATATTTTCTAAAACATTTATATGGCACCCCATACAAAACGAAATTCCGTCCCCGTTTTATAGGCATCCGTAACATTTATTAATTAAAGTAAAAAAAATGTTTTTAACACAATCTAGAAACCAATATCTGTGCTTTACATTCTTTTTCAGATTTCCTTTTAAATATTTTAGTTCTACACAAAAACGTATTTTGGTATATACGACAGAAAAAATCTTTTCTCCCCTCCGCACTGGGCGGAAAGCGTCAACTTTCGTCCCGCTGCGCTAAACCAAATTACCGCTTTCTGCCTCCGTCGAGGAGAAAAACAGTATACTAACCTCGGGCAGTAAATAAGAAAGCCTCAGATCACATGTATGTTGACCTCGGCTTTTGATCTGAGACTTTTCTTACTTTCCTGCCCTCGGTGTGTAATCTACTATTGGTTCTACAGTTATCATGGCTCCATACAAATCTAAAAATTAATCCTGGCCATTTCTGGCATTGAAACTATAATAATTTAAAAGGTAATCTGACAAACGCAAAGCACACACATAGCTTAGAAAATAGGACGGAACTTTGTTTGTACCTATGCAGCGTGCTCGAGAGCTTTTGGAATAAACTTCTCTTATAACTACAACAAAAATACACTTGAATTTACAATACTATTGAGGATATAAAGAAATCAATGAAAATTCACTAGTATCACTGCAGTGAGAGCCTTAAATATATTATCGTTGCGTGATTGTTGTAGTTATAGGTACTCAGCTTTATGATGGCAATCTTGAGGGGTGGTCAGGGATAATCCAAATGTCAATAGTGGCGGTAAATTAATACCTGGGTCCTTAGGTATACATTTAGAACTTTGCTTATTTTCAGACCTAGGCCAGTTCAGACCATCAAACTGAATAACTTTGTCCAACCTTGAAATTGAAATCAGCTGTTCCATAGAAAATGTCATTCGCTGCTCGACCAGAATTGTATGGGACAGCAGATTTTTTTACACGATTTCGATGTTTGCTCCAAAGCGAAAGTTGTTCAGTTTTACTGGAATATCCAAGTCAGACACACAATAAGACATGGGAATTAGAGTAACTAGATATTATTTAACAATACAGGGTGTTAGGGTAAAGTTGCATTACTTTAAGGGGTAACTGTACACATGATACTGGAAATCTTTCTCTAAAAAACCTATAGGAAGTTCGCAAAGAAAATTTTGACTTTTCATACAAACGTTCGATTAGCTGATTACATTTAAGGTAGTTGCAGAGGGGTCAATTTTTTACAAAACTTTGACGCACAATACGCGTAGACGGTATTAATATAAGTAACTTTGTATACAAAGTGGTTAGAAAATTTAGATGCTTTATATCTTCGTAATTATATTATAAATTGCAAATGTTATTTGTGACGCGGCAACTAGATTTTCCAAACTATTTTTCCAAATATAAAATATAACTTTTATTTATTACGTCTACGCGTATCGTGCGTCAAACTTTTGTATCGACTGAAACCACCTTAAGTAGTATGGAAAGAGCATTTTTTTTTTGAGAATTTCCTTTTATAGGTTTCTTAAGGAAAGTCGTTCAGTATTGTGGGTACAATCACCCCTTAAAATAGTGCAACTGTTTACCCTAACACCCAATATATTACAATAAAGATTATTTCTATTTATATTTCCTGATATAGTTACAAGTGTATTAACGTCACCATGCGCCCATAATCCTTCAAATTACGTCATCTTCAGCGCAAAAAGCGCAGCGGATGTTTATTGAGATCCTGATTGAAGCAATTGTCAATTCGTGTGCTAACGAGACGTAACACAGTTCTAAAAACTGACTACTCCGTTTTAAGCTCTCTACGCTATTATTATATATCTCTTGTTGTTATTTCCCTGGCCGTACCCCGGACCTTTGGCTTGCGTGGGGACACAGGTCCAACACGTAAAGGCCCCTTTGATACACTTTTATCTAAATGAAATGCAAATGCACCAGGAGACATACGACGTTCAATGCAGAGACTATTGTAGAAAGGACAAAAAACTACCCAGGTTATGGGTGGGCCGGGAAATCTGGGTTATTGCGGAGAGACTCAGGACGCCCGCCTGCCGTAACAAATGTTTCTAAGTTTTTCAAAAGTTGCAGACGATGACTCTCTAGTGAGTGGCTAAGGTTGTACAGAGGTGACTCTGCGGGCGCCAGTTCTCGTTCCCGGTGCTAAGTGCACCAGTCAGCAGGTCCCGGCGCGGCGTTATGACATTTTATACTTCCAACCTGGAGCATAGGTGCCGCTCTTGCTCTACTCCTGGCCGGCCGGTTAAACCAAGACAGGAGGTGAGGGCCAAATCAATCCAAGCCCTCTGGAGAATCGGGTCTGTGGTGTCGCCACTCACCAACAGCTCGCCACAAGTATGTTATAAATCTCAAAGTTTGTGACGATGTTTGTTAGATTGTATGTTTTACAACGGCTGAACGGACTTGGATGAAATTTGGCGCACTGAAAACGATCACCAATCTAATTTTTCAAAGAACCAAGGCGAATTCGGACCCAGTAATTTTTACGAAAACTAAAAGCCGTTCTGGTCATATTGATTAAGTATATAAAGAAAGAAAAAAAAAGAAATTATTTGAAAAATCTTCCACATCTCTAGAAGTCCGGATTGAAATGCAGAAATTACTAGTATAATGGACATATCATCTAAAAAGCACAGGGTAGCTAAACGCAACCATGATTAGATATTGTCGTCGAATAAGTATTTTTTGGTCGTTACCCAACCTCTTTGGTTGGTCTGATAGTGTGTGTGATTTCGTTTTCTTGTATTATCAATCATAATGTTACACGGTTTTTTCAAAGCAGGGAATAAAAAACCTTAGTCTGTACCATCAGTCAGACTTGGAGGAGAGCCATTGAGTAGAGTCACCAAGTTCAAGTACCTGGGGCATTGGGTCACTGAGGACCTCTCTGATGACTTAGACATTGAACGGGAGCGTAGGGCACTTGCTGTAAGGTGTAATATGGTAGCTCGTAGGTTTGCACGGTGTACAAAACATGTTAAAATAACCCTGTTTAAATCGTACTGTCAGACTTTTTACACCGGCAGCCTATGGGTCAATTACACATGCAAAGCTTTTAATGCCCTACGCGTCCAGTACAATAATGGTTTCAGGATACTACTGGGGCTGCCCCGATTTTGTAGCGCATCAGGCATGTTTGCAGAGGCCAATACAGACTGTTTTCAAGCAATAATCAGAAAGAGAGTTGCCTCCCTGATGCGTCGAGTGCAGGACAGCTCTAGTGGCTTCCTGAACACCATACTGGAGAGGACTGATTGCCCGGTCGTGCGGCACTGGAACCATGTGCACATGGGGTCCAGGCCTACCTTATTTAATATTAATTAACAATATGTTTTTCGCTTCTGTGTACTAATATAGTTTTTAAGAAATACTAACACAAATATGGATTTATATCTGAAATAAATGATTTATTATTATTATTATTATTACAATAAAAACAATAAATGCATAGAAGATTGAGTGGACTTATCTAATGAGAGAGATTATGAGGTTCACTCACTTGATTCAAAAGGTCTATCTATCTATAGTAATATCATACGGAGAAAAACCTTTCCCCCAACTTCTATAGGTTACAACCAATTTACTTTTTTGGTTCATTTTTTTCACTGTACGTATTGTTGAGTTTAATATATATATTATATACAATGTTCTTGAGTTTAATAGTCTCTCGAAGACCGAAAAACATGCACATACATTGATACATTTTTATTTTATAAACTATAATGCTGAGAACTCGCAGATCGGACTTTATTATAAAGTAATATTCTGTCAAAAGTTCGAATAGATTGCATCTAATTGAGTAATTGATCACAAATCAATAACAAACGTTCGACTGAGGTCCATAACAGACTCAGTCAACAACTGATATCTAATCCGGTTAGACAATATGAAGCATCAGAATTCACTGGCTTCAAATGATACTGTCCTATGCTCAAGATGATTGATATCACATCCTTGGGAGAACAATGCTTCATAACAAAATTGTCGTAGCCCGCCCGGGTTCCCGTCATCGTACGTAATGAGATAAATGATATACAGGGTCCTTCATAATATACTGAAACTTTTTGATGATCAGACCGTCAAACTGAACAAAGTTCTTTACGGCTCCAACATCGACATCGCGAAAAAAAATGCAGCTATCCCAAACATTTGGCTCGAGTAGGTTTGCAGTTTTGTATGGAAGAGCTGATTTTTTTTTCACGGTGTTGGTTCCATAGAGAAAGTTGTTCAGTTTGACGGTCTGCTCATCTCCTTAAAAAAGTGTCAGCATTTTTAGAAGGACCTTGTATAGTCAGTCGGGGCAAGTGCCTCTACGGGGTAAGTGCCTCTACAGGGTGAAATTGATATGATTAGCATCCTTTTAAATTTAGAGTCTACCCATCAAACTGAACAACTTTTACTATGGGAGCAAACCGATCGGAGAAAATAAAAAATCTGCTGTTCCATACTAAACTGCAATGTCGACGCGCGAGTTCGCGACTCAAACGTATGCAACAGCAGATTTTTTTTTTCTCCGATCGGTTTGCTGCCATAGTAAAAGTTGTTCAGTTCGATGGATAGACTCTTGGTTTAAGGGGATGCTAATGATATCAATTTCACCCTGTATAGCTTCAAAATTTCGAAAACTAGACATACCGCCTTGAAACGTCAAATTATATAATAACAGGCTTTGACGTTTGAAGGCGAATATCTAAATATATGACTAGTTTTCGAAATTTTGAAGCTAGAGGCACACACCCTAGAGTTACTTGCCGCGACTGACAATACCAGATTTTATGTTTAACCAGCGTCTTTGTCCGCACAAATTATATACTTACCAGATTTTAAGTCAGATCATAAGCTATAAAACAAAAAAGTTTCATTAAAATCGGTTCGGTAGTTTTTGCGTGATGCTCGTTCAAACAAACAAACAAACACACAAACAAACAGACAGAGAAAAAATCCAAAAATTGGTGATATAGAATCAGGTATACCTAAAAACCATATCATAACTTTTTTTTTGTTAATATTATCTTCAATGTACAGACAAACTTCCTGTTACAGTTTTATAATATTAAATATGTTTAATGATTAATATGTTTAATGATAAGCTTTCAAATTCAAAAAGATTCATCAAAGTAGGTCCTAAAAAAAATCTCGTTAGGCGTAAATAAACAGGCAGACAGACAAAAAATCCAAACCAATCATGGCACCGTCATGACTTATCTATCTATCTATCATTATTTTTTTGTAAATATCTTCAATATAACAATGTAACAGTTTTATAATATTAGAAGAAGAGATAATGATAATGATGATAATTTATTTGCAAAAATATGGTACATAAGGTTTTATAAAAATACAATTTTCTAGCATATTCTACCATCTCCATCCACAGCACGTCAGACCTCATAGGAAATATCCTAGGTGTATCCTCAAACTATGAGGTCGCGTGTTTGGATGAGGCAAGACAAGCCTGGGTTACTGCTGGCCCGAATCAAAATTTCCCTTCCGATCCGAAAACACAGAGGAGCTGGGACGACATTACTAGCAAAATCACCTTTGAAACACTTGTCTCCAACACAGAAGGCCTCGAACGCGCCAGACTCCTAGCATCGACCACAAAGGAGTCCGGGTATTGGCTACACGCTTATCCTTCGGTCAACACAGGAACCTACCTGGACTCCAACACCTTGCGCGTGGCAATCGGGCTTCGAGTCGGCGCAGAAATTTGCGTCCGCCACCAATGTCCTTGTAGTGCGGCCGTCGATCGCTTGGGTCATCACGGACTCTCGTGTCAAAAGAGTGCCGGCAGATTCCCTCGCCATGTCACCCTTAACGACATCATACGTAGGTCACTTGCCACAGTCAACGTTCCTGCCATTCTCGAGCCGACTGGCATCATACGGAGCGATGGCAAGAGACCAGACGGGATGTCTCTCGTCCCCTGGAAGATGGGTCGGGCGCTAGTGTGGGACGCTACCTGCGTGGACACACTGGCCCCGTCTCACTTACAGGGCACGAGTCGAAGGGCTGCCGCAGCGGCGGAGGCGGCCGAAAAACGAAGGCCTACTGGTACCGGGATATCGGCCCCCAATACCATTTTATGGGTTTTGGTGTCGAAACTCTTGGGCCGTGGGGACCTAATGCGCAGGCGCTTTTAAAGACCTGTCAAAGCGCCTGATAGACTCGACAGGGGACCCAAGGGCTGGCACTTTCCTCGCTCAACGGATCAGCATAGCCATTCAGCGAGGAAATACGGCCAGCGTTCTGGGTACCCTCCCACAAGGACCGAACCTGCACCACATCCTAGGTTAGTTTAGTTTTAAGTCTCTTTATTTATAATTTTATTTAATGTTACTATTTTATGGATCTTTAAAATAATATTATAATTATACATTGAAGCAAATTTATTATAATTAAACAAATAACAAATTGAGTAATTGGTAATTAGTCAAATTTAAAATGTCAGATAGGTATTATATTCATATAAGATGTCATAGATATGTGTACATTTGCTTCTTAAACTTATAAGTGTTGAGATTTTTAAATTCGTTAGGTAATGAGTATGAGTATACTTTTACAGCCATACAGTAGGTAAGCATTTGGCATGGTTATGTATTGGCTGTTGACATCACAGTTGACTCATAAAGTTGTAAATAAACAATTTGAACAGTGACATTCAATTTATTTAATTGACAGAACGGTTACAGAGCAGATTCGTGATATATCATAATTTGCTCATCAGGCATCAATTATATTATCACTACTCGAACCAAATGAATGCGGGACAGATGATATTTTTTTCGCGATGTCTATGTTGGTCCAACAACCTCTTAAGTTTACTTTACACCCTGTATCTATCGCAACGTTTTCTCTACGTAAGTTGGTAAAAGACATAGACATAGACATTGACATATATTTATTGATAATTTTCATTACAGGTCATTTTTACACTATATGCATAGGTAAATATTTCATTTTAAAACAATAAAGAAAATATATGTATATTAGCAATAATAAATACAGTCAATTATACTTTATTACAATGTACATTGAAATTAAATTAAATAAATGTCATAAATTATTCAATCTTGCGTGACAAGAACTCATTATATGAGTAGAATGCTTGCTGGACAAGCCACAGGCGCAGTCTTTTTTTAAAAATAGGTAGACTCTGTGCATTTGTAACATCTAGCGGCAGACGATTGTAATATACCGACGGACTCATGACTCTAATAGTCATTGAGGACTTTGTGAGCTTGCGAGTAACCGAGCAGAGCCTGTGGGTGTGCCGGATGGCCGTCACCGAGTCGCTTATACTCACTCAGATTCTCCCTCGTATAAACAGCCACCTGGTATATTAGAATACTCGGCAGTGTCATAATTACTAGGGCTATGAAGTGGTCTCTAGCAGGCTCATAACGAGCCAATTGGTACTATGAAGGTAGGTACTACGTACATTAAACTATTATCTCTTCATCTGTGGTTACGTAGGTTAAAATATTGTTCTTGCGAACATCATCAAAACAAAAGCCGAAGAAACTTGCACTACCGGTGCCCCACAATACGAATCCCCTTCATTATTCGTACAAAACTCGTGACGAAGAAAACCGTATCAGAAAAGAGATCGGCTAGAAAAGACTCCGTGCTCGGAATATGTATAAGTTTATACTTAACGTCGCTCCCTTCGCACTCTTTTGTCTTAGCACAATCTGACTCTAAAGAGCTCTAGCTGGCTGGAGTCTAGCCCCAAACAGAGAGGGAGCTAGGATTAGGGTTCATTCGATATGTACTAGAAAAATCAGTAGTTCTTTCGACCAAGCGTTAAGCGATATATGATTATTTCGATTGACGTTAAAGAAGTCAGTAGTTCTTTCGACCAAGCGTTAAGCATCTATGATTCTTTCGATTGGCGTTAATAAAGTCAGCAGTTCATTCGACCAAGCGTTAATCGACCAGCGGAAGTTCGATGTCCCGTACGGAAATCGATTTTATGAGCCACAGATATTTGTTTGAAATTGCAATCTGCAGTGGAAAGTGGAAATGGGCTGGAGATATCTGCCGAAGAACTCACAACCTACGGGTCAGAATTCTAGAAAAGAGACGACGAACTGCCCCACAATACTTCTTTGAACGGCGCGGCGGCGATCTTGGTGGCAGACTGAGAAGTGGCAACCCTAGTTTTTCCAGTTTTTTAGATCAGGGCCTCTAACCGCACATTCGAACTTCGCAATCGCGTGAAAGTTTTCGTTCGAATGTCAACTGTATTACAATGAAGGGCGGAACGAAACAGTGGCGATATATCGAACATCGAAAGTCCGGGTACAGGGCCTGTCTCCTTCCGATGGCATTTCATTTACTTTCCAAACAGATAGGTGGAAAAAATTGTACCAAAAATCATAATTGAAAAGGTACTTGCGGCAAGATTTTTCTAGGCTACCTGACGGCGTCGTATTAACCCCGATGTAAACATTTACTATATAGAATCACATTTCGTCCGCCGAAGAAATAGGTGCATAATTTTGCGGTCGGCTCTCGGACCATTCAGTGTTCGGCGTCGCACATTAAGACGGATCGGACGGAAAATTCATACTTGGCCCAATGTAGGTAGGCCCACCACACATTCCCACCGCTGTAACTCCTGTAAGCCAGGATCAACACAATATAGGTAGTGCGCTTACCTTTATAGGTAAATTATGGCTTTAAAAAGAAAAAGCAATCCCGTTTCGCCTACAAAACAGGACTAATTAATAATTGAGATTTTTTTTCGATATAGTATTTAAGAGCCAATTTCAGCTTAGAAATGCACCAAAATAAAAAAAAATCCCGTCAGCAACAGTTCAAAATTTAAAATTTAGCTATTATCTCGTTACAAAAAACCTGATGGTAATTTTGCACATATTTACGGCATTACCATTATACATACTTCATGCATCTGGTATAAATATTTGTCTACTTAGAAGGTTTTGAAAAACAAATTCGTATTTTCTAAAAAGAAATCTAATTTTTTAAATTTCAATGCCTATTTTATTGCTCAAAAATAATGAATATTGTTAAATTTCATTCAAATGAGTGCATTGGTATTAAAATTATAAATTTTAAAGCCTTCTGGGACTCACAATTTTGATTTCTATGTTGCGTAGCGAATTTGTTTTTAATATGTTTTCAGATAGTCTTTTTGTCACCAAATGGTGTCGCTTACACTTTGAAAGTCCAATTAATAATTAATTCCCACCTCTCCTAACAAAACTCCGTAAAATGACTGGGCTATGGTAGAATTTGAATTTTATAAGAAATAATAGATAGATAGAAAACAATTTATTTGCATAAGTAACACACACATAATATTACAGTTCACAACAAGTTTACAAAACAAGAATACAACGAAACATCAATAGAACAACATGTAATTTAATGCCACGATAGAAAACGATAATTTCCATTTCCTTGGAAAGCACGATATTACTATCCTGTGTATAATTTCAGCTATCATACGATTTGTATGTCATCATCATCATCATATCAGCCATTAAACGTCCACTGCTGGACATAAGCCTCCCCCAAAATGCGGGGATTTGCCATAATCGCCACGCTTGGCAGGCGGGTTGGCGATCGCAGTTGGATTGAATGTTTGTACTCAGAGAATGCTGCTGCACATCCTTCAGTAGATCCCTTAGTCGCCTTTTACGACACCCACGGGAGGAAATGGGATGGTGCTATTCTTAGCCGACACCACACGGACGTTTGTATGTGTTCTTTGATTATACTCATTCGCCAGCTGCGAAACGACCCGAAACGAATACACTTCGTCACGTGGGCAATGTATTTTAACAGCCGGTTCATACGAGCTCATCTGCTTAGGTCGTAAATAAAGAAAGAAATGAAGGACCCAAATAAATATTACGGTTCCAAGTCCATCCCTGTAGTCTAGACGTTTATACTTAATACGGTATCAGACTCGGCTCGTGCCAGGTTTTTGTGATAAAGCCGAGACGTAACGAAATCCGTTCCCCTTCCTCCTCTTTTAAAACATTGTTCGAGAAATTCTAAAAATGGGGGTTTACATTTTTTGGAGTTATTAAAAAGATCGTATACTAGACATTTTACGTTTTTTTTTTTAATTTCGTCTTATTTATGTTATAGTTACAGTACCTGGCAAACAACCAGCATAGCATTATACAGGGTGAAATTGATATCATTAGCATCCTTTTAAACTACGATTATTTTTTGCTCCGATCGGTTTGCCCCCATAGTGAAAGTTGTTCAGTTTGATGGTCCGAACAACCCCCATAATAGTTTAAAATTTTTATTTCTACCTATGTAACAACCTGTATAACAGGTAAAATATTATACACACTAGAAAAGAAATATAGCCTTCGAAGAGAAGTATGTAGGTAATCCCCATCAATGAGAATATATTAGCCTCTAGCCTCCTCTTAGTTCTGGTAAATACTTAATTTGTAATGAAAAAATTGTTGTCGAAATGTACAATGAGCACTGTACACACGGCGACACATAAACCTATACAAAACCATTATAAGCTGGTCGCGCGAGTCGCGTGTCTTTATACGTTAGTTACCTACGCGCAGCCAGCTTATGTTGGTTTGTATAGCTTTATTCATGTGTCGCCGTCTTTGACTAAATAGGGACTAGTTACGCGTGTAATTCTACGAACAAACATTTTAGGTGTACTGTACACCTGGAAAAATGTGGGCAACCCGCACACACATGGCGGCGCACCGTCGTCGACGCTGACACACGCTGGGCTGCGTTCCGAACCTCGCCCTAACGCCGTTCCGAGCCTCGGTGAAAAATGTTCTATTGCAACTCGGTTGTCACAACTCAACCGTCCCGAACCTCTGACGGGTTGTAACTTTTAACCATCAAATTCGATGGTTAAAAAACACTCTGACGTTTTGATAATCTGTGGTTCCTTGACTTTTCGCTCGTTTTGAATAAAAGTTTGTTTTTCAAATGATGTTTATTCACTTTTTGATCCGCTAACATGGAAGATGAGTTTTTTAATTGTATTTGGAAATTATGGAACTCCTGGAAGCCCATATTACTGTCAATGTCAAAATTTGAGGTTATAAAACTACCGTGATCGTTCCTTATCTTACAGCGAGTTGAAAAAACTACTTTTCGTTCCGTACCTTAGATTGAAAAGCAATCAAACAACCTCGCCAAAACGTCGTGAACGCAGCCCTGAGCTACGAGCAGCCGGGTTGAGTTGGCGCGAAATAGAACACCAGGCGCCGGACAGGGAGACGTGGCGGCGTCTCATGAGGGCCCTCTGTACCATCGGGGTACCATAGGACAAGAACAACAACACACCTGTAGGCCTCGCATGCCACCCCCGACAAAACGATAAAAATCGAGATGTCCCTCCATCTTTATTATTTTACGTACGCCAAAAAGAGCGCGCACGACGTTTTTCTCGTTTAAACGCTTTGTTGTGGGTGGCATGCTAGCCATGCTTGTGCTGTATTGTTAATTGTGTGCTATCCATCTACTCATTTACCTATAGCTTGTAGACACACGTTAGTTTGTAGGTATAGTAGCGCGTCTGGGAATAATGCCAAAATAGAGAAGAGGGGGGAAGACTGAAACGAACAAGCTCCTTTGTGTTTAGAAAAGGGTCGCATTTTTGCAGTTTTAGTTTTCGTATGCGAGATTTTTTTAATGAAAAATGAAAGGAAATCTTTAACACGTTTGCTCAAAATTAGTAGAATTATTATTATTTATTTATTTGAATTCATGTACGATATATCATAGTTCTTATCAAGTAGTAGCAAAAGTAGGTACATGCGGTATTATGATTAATAATTAACAAATTATACAGGGTGAAATTGATATCATTAGCATCCTTTTAAACTATCCATCTGAACAGCTTTTACTATGGAAGCAAACCGATCGGAGCAAATAAAAAATCTGCTGTTGCATACTGAACTGCAATCTCGACGCCTCGCGCGCCTTCGCGACTCAAAAGTATGCAACAGCTGATTTTTCTTTTTGCTCCGATCGGTTTGCTCCCATAGTAAAAGTTGTTCAGTTCTAGGGGTAGACTCTTAGTTTAAAAGGATGCTAATGCTATCAATTTCACCCTGGTGATCCTGTACAAGGTGTTACAAAAATAAAACATAAGGAGCGGTGCTTCAGACCATCAAACTGAAAACCTTTCATTATGGAGCCAAATTCGAAATCGCGAAAGAAATCTGCTGTCCCATACAACGCTTTGTCGTGGGTGGCATGCTAGCCGTGCTGCAAAGGTAGGGTTTGAAGGGCCTGACAAAAATGTGTCTATAACTGCAAATTGTATTACCAGAACAAATTCCACATACAATAAATCATTTTTCATTTTACATTCAACGATTTTTTTTTAACTATGAATAGATTATCATAATTGTGTCCGTGTGTATCTTCATCGGCAAAGTAATTAAAAAAACATAAAAATAATACATAGCCATCGGATATTGAGTTGATAGATTACAATTCAATTTGGTGCTAAAAGCAGGGTACGAAGTGATAATTATCACGATAATTAGCATGATAATTATATTGATAATTATACGTTGATAATTATAAAATTATTCGGAAAAAGAAAAAGCTTGGAAGGTGGAGTCTTGTAATTGCAACTATGGAGCAATTGCACTTGAAGAATCACGATTGTGTTCTTCTCTCAATAGATTCTAGTCTAGTCATCTAGAAGGCAGGTGTTGGTATAAAGAGAAGGACTAAATTGTTATTTTTATAAGTGCAATTGCTCCATGGTTGCAATTATCAGATAGTTGCCACTCCACCTTATATATAATTCGTCTATATAAGGTATATAATTCGTCTGAGAAGGCAGGGTTGATGGCATATATCGTATACGTGCAATCAGTATTATGCTATGGTCTAATTTTTTGGGGTATCTCCACAGATTTTACGAAGGCATTCAAAATGCAAAAACGCTGTGTTAGAGCACTATGTGGCCTATCGCAGAGAGAGTCGTGTAGACCTCTTTTTGCCAAATATGGGATATTGCCACTTCCTTGCCTATATATTAAGGAAGTCACTACGTTCGTGAAGAAAAACTTGTCACTTTACGAATCAAATAGTGAATCTAGCAGAAATTTAAGATACAAGCACAGATGAATCCAGTCGCATGTTTCCCGTACTACTTTGTATCACGACAGCATTTGTTTTATGTCCGTGAAGGTGTTCAACAATATACCTGATGTTTATAAAACTCTTGACAATTTAGGTTTTAAGAAAGCTGTAAACAATTGGCTTATGACAAAATTATTTTACAGTGTGAATGAGTTTTTTGACAATAATGGTAAAGTGTAGTAGTTAATAAGAATTATTGGAGCATTGTGTACTCAATTTTGACAGAATTCGCTAAATGTATTATTGTTTTTGACATTGTGTAATCCGATTTAAATAATTAATTTGTAGTTGACATTCATGTATTAATTTTATGTTATTAGGTATCTATATTAAGCATTGTACGCCTTAACCGGTAAATTGTAGCGCTCTTTTGTACCTATATTACTAGTCACCCTGTCGCACCTACAGTTTTGCAATAAATGTATTTGACTTTGACCTTACTAGCAATGTTGCGCCATGTGTATCCCCGATCGCGATTTGCGAAAAAAGAAGCTTACAAACACGAAATGGTGTTTCTCATTGTTTTCTGTTGTTTTTCTCAATAATGTTTTATTCGTAGTGATACGAAACGAAAGTCTGAAGACTAGGTGCTGGTTGGTCTGAATAAGTGCATTAAAGGAAAAATAGCAATTTTACAACTTTGAGTTAGAAATTTTACTCAAAACTAAGAATCAGCTTTATTAATATTTATCTTGATAATTTCGAACCCTGGCTAAAAGTACGTTTACCAAAATAAGATGGGCCTTCCTCACTTTCTATGCTCTCTCTCTCTGTCGCGGGTTTTGCTGGAAGAAATCTCTTTAGAGATAAGCTCGCCCTTTGTAATTGTCTATTATGTTGTTTTCGAATACTGTTGCACGGTGTGGAACCCGAATTATAACGTATACTTAAAGCGTATTGAACGCATACAGAAGAGATTTCTCTGGCATCTATCCTTCGGCTGCGGGGTTGCTAAGGAAATTTCCACTTATGAAAACAGATTAATATACTTCAAATTAGAACCCCTAGTTAAGAGAAGACGGTTTAGGGGCCTCGTATTTCTACACAAAATTATGAACTCAGATGTGGACAGCCCGGAACTGCTATCTAGACTGCGCATCTATGCTCCAAGAAGGATGCCGAGGAGGTCTCGTTATGTACCTTTTTGTGAAGCATTGTCACGAACAAATCTAGGCTTTTTCTCCCCCTTAAACAAGCTTGTTAAAGGATTTAATGCACTGTATAAGGAGTCAGATATCTATATTTTCTCTAGTAGCGTCCATAAATTTAAACGCATTGCGTATCGTGCATTGGAAAATGGCACATAGCTCTCTTTCATATTGATATTTGTTGTACTTATTTAATAATACTACCTTATAATTATAGTTATGTAAGACTCTAAATTTGGGAATGGGAGGAAGGGAAAATAATTCTGTTTGACTTTGGCGCTGCTATCGTATTCATATAATCATGCTTTTTCTTTCTATTTTCCTTTTTTCTTTGGAGTTTTTCATTTATGTTGTATTTTTTACCAAACTCAAACCTGCGTATGCCTATTGCATGCCGTGGTTGCCTTTAATTGAGGTGGCACATGCCTTTTGTCTGTCTATGTATTTGTTAATAATATTGTGTTCACCTTGTCGGCGATCCTGAAGAAATAAAATAAAATAAATAAAATGTATATTTCCGTGTGTACAATAAAGTGTTAAAATAAATAAATAAAATAAAAAGGGGCTGTTCTACTAATACTACTGAGATGCAATGGCAGTTATATTATATTATATTATATATGATACACTAGCAGCTCAAAGCTGATGCGTGTATATCACTGCACTTGTTTAGTTCAGTTGTGTCTTCTGTCTTCATAAAACGATTCCAATGAACGCGATCAATTTCTTCGTAGGAGCCATCAGAATCCGAATCAGAATAATTTTGAGTTCCGCATCCGGCCAGGTCGCGGCTGAAACAAATTAATTTATTTAGCCCAGTCATGTTACGGATTTTTGTTAGGAGAGGTGGGAAGTTATTATTAATTGGACTTTTAAACTGTAACCTGCACCATTTTGGTGACACTAACACTATCTTGAAGCATATTTTAAAAAATTCACTACGCAACATAGAAATCAAAATTGTGAGTCCCAGAAAGCTTTTAAATTAATAATATTAATACCGATGCACTTAGTTGAATTAAATTTAACAATATGAATTATTTTTGAGCAATTAAATAGGCATTTAAATTTAAAAAACGTGATTTTTATTAGAAAATACGAATGTATTTTTCAAAACCTTCTAAGACAAAAATATTTACACCATGTTTGAAGTATGTATAATGGTAATGCCTTAAATATGTGCAAAAAAAATTACCATCAGGTTTTTTATAACGAGATAATAGCTACATTTGAAATTTGGAACTATTGCTGACGGGATTTGTTTTTAATTTTGTTACTTTTCTAAGCTCAAATCGGCTCTTAAATACTATACCGAAAAAAATCAATTATTAATTAGTCCCGGCTCAAACCGTAAACTGACTGGGCTAATTTATATTACAGCAGTTAATCACAATGCTATCGTAATACGGGAAAAACATACTGTAAGTGCAGCATGCCACCCCCGAGAAAACGATAAAAATCGAGATGTGTTTCCATCTTTGTTACTTATTTTACGTATGCCAAAAAGGGCGCGCGTGACGATTTTCTCGTTTGGTCGCTTTGTCGTGGGTTACAGTGTTAAATTAAAAACATTTGAGAGTGAAAAGAGCTTATTTCATTGGAGTGAAGTTTAAATTCTGCCCTCAACAAGTGAAATTATACAGGGTGTATCAAACAGGGTGTAACACCCTAGTAATACTTAAGGAGGTGCTTCGGACCATCAAACTGAACAACTTTCACTATGGAGCCAACATCGAGAAAACATAAAAAAATATATCACATACATTTGAGTCGAGCCGGTATTGCAGTTTTGTCTGAAACAGCTAATTTTTATTTCGCGATTTCGAAATTGGGTCCATAGTAAAAGTTGTTCAGTTTGATGGTCTGAAGCTCAAGTATTACTAAGGTGTGAACAGCACTAGTGCGCTGCGTTAATGTAACTTTTTTTTCTATAGTTTGTTTTTATATCTCATCAAACAGTTTTTATGTAAAAAAAAAGAAAAACTTTTTTCTGAATAAATTAATCTGTTTTAGTGAAAATATGATAAATAAACTCTTCATTTCATCATGCAATTTATTTTAATTAAGTTTATAACGTTTTTAATATCATGTTGGTTAACTATATAATAAATAACTAATAATAATAATAATGTGGGTTAATTATAGTTGGTTGAATGTCGGTTAACGTCTTTGCCTATGCGTATGTAGTACTCTCTATTAAGTATGTGGCCTATGCTTTGCCTCTTCGTCGACCTGCCTGCGCGCGGATAGCTATCTCAACGGGTAGTACTAGTATTTATTCTGTGCCAAAGGTACGGAACGAAAAAATAAACTCTTTTTAACCGACTTCAAAAAAGGAGGAGGTTTCTCAATTCGACCGTATATTATATGTTTAATTTTTTATGCTGAGCTTTCCAATAATTTAAGTATATGGTATATTTGCATCCGGTATGACCCGGGGAGGGCTTTTTGACTGAATGTTAATTAGATTACTTGTTATTTATTGTAAATATATTTCATTAAGCTAGTTTAATTTTTGTTAGTTATATTTTATTGTTATTTAACCATTTGTAATAAATCACAATTGATCTAGGTATATTTAATAATAAAGTATGTTATTTAATTTCAATGTTTAAAAGGTATATCGTATTTAGTTGGTAAGCCTTAATCTAAACTATTATAAAACTGTAACAGGAAGTTTGTCTGTACATTGAAGATATTAACAAAAAAAAGTTACGATTACGATATGGTTTTAGGTATCCCTGATTCCATATCACCAATTTTTGGATTTTTTGTCTGTCTGTTTGTTTGTTTGTTTGAACGAGCATCACGCAAATACTACTGAACCGATTTTGATGAAACTTTTTTTGTTTGATAGCTTATTATCTGACTTAAAATCTGGTATATAATTTGAGCGGACGAAGTCGCGGGTTAACGCTCGTTAATAATAAATTAAATTGAATTAATTTAGTAGAAATATAATTATTTATGCTAAATATTTTATTAAGCTAGTTTAATTTTTTTAGTAATATTTTAGTTAGTTATAATATTTCTTTTATTATTTATCCTTATGTCATTTAAACGAATAAATACATTATATGAAATTTTCAACTTACACCCTTTTTTCGGTAACTTGTATAGATGTTGTTTTAGTGTTACTGATTATTTTACGTATCAAAGAATGTTCCCATACGATCATGTAGCAAAAACAAAACTCAAAAATTTCTAACACATTTGGTAATTAGGAAATCCTTAAGTTCCGTGAAGAATTCGTGTTTTTTATCCACAGGGGTGCGTTCACGACCTTTAGGTGCGGTTGTTTTTCAACTCGCTCTAAGGTACGGAACGACCGCGCCAATTTTTAACTCGCTATGAGGTACGGAACGATCCCGGTGGTTTTATAACCTCAAATTTTGACATTTAAAGTAATATCTTTTCCGTCCGTCAGTTCCAGGGCTTCCATCATTTCCAAATACATTAAAAAAACTCATTTTCCATGTTAGCCAATCAAAAAATGATAAAAATAGTTTGAAAAACAAACTTATATTCAAAACGCGCGAAAAGTTAAGTAACCACAGATAATTAAAACGTCAGAGTGTTTTTTAACCATCGAATTTGATGGTTAAAAGTTGCAACCCGTCAGAGGTTCGGAACGGTTGAGTTGTGACAACCGAGTTGCAAAGAGCGTTTTTCACCGAGCCTCGGAACGGCGTTAGTGCGAAAAGTTGCACTCGGGGTGCACCTGGGGCGTAGGTTCTGAACGCAGCCCGGTATTTGATTTTAAACTTTAGTACAAAGTTTTTTTGCACTTTTTATTTTAAGATTTTCTTGAATGACTTCATCACTTCTATTGTATCTTCTAGCCTACTAAATGTAACTCAAAGAAATATCAAGTATTATAAATGTATTTATCAATTTAGTGAAACATAAAAGTTTGCAAACACTTACTTTTTTTCACAATCAACACATTCGTGGTTTGGAGTTTTAACATAATTCTTTGGGCACATATTGCCTCTATTATCAGTTATAACTCTTTTAATTCTTTTCAGAATATCACCAACTGTAGCTACACTTGCATTTAAATTATCTTCATTTTTTATTAATACAATTTTATACACTGAATGTTCTATAGGTTTTGACAGACACAGGACCACTGCAGTTGCAAGAATAATAACTTTGAGGTAATTCATTATTATTATTTTTTTTAATTTATTATTTCTCCTGTTCTTCTATAACACGACACGATCAGCTCACGAATGAACACAAAAAAGTTTAACCTCGTATTAATAAGTACTTTAGACCGTAGTAGGTACTCGGCCGAGCGCAGCGCTCGGAATGACTTGGGGCACGTTATGAACAGTTCGGAATTTGTTAATTCAATCGTTGCAATCTTCCAATGGTGTGCGTTACTGTAGAAGAATCACACGATATGTTCTGTATTTAGGTGTATAATGCGCTCTCTATCGAGTCTACAATAGCTTTTAACTACCTTAAGACTAAGTGTGTGTGGGGGGCTAGACACGCACTACAACGTTTTTACAATATTACCTATGTTTCAAATATTATTGATTTTTAAACATGTTACAGCCATGTTGTGCTATTTCGAATCAAATTAAAGATTGAAAAATTTGTCTCGGGCGGGACTTGAACCCGCACTTTTCCAAACCGGGGAACTGCGTTAACCAATTTCGCCACCGAGCCCACTACCCAGAGAACGAAATTTTCAATCTGTTGCGTCTTAAGGGGACGTGAGCGCCATCTACTGGTAGTTATTACAAACTAACCAACCCGCAAGTCGAGTATTACAACTGGAATTCATACGATATAGATGACACACCCTGATCCAATTTCAAATATTATTGATTTTTAAACATGTTACAGCCATGTTGTGCTATTTCGAATCAAATTAAAGACTGAAAAATTTGTCTCGGGCGGGACTTGAACCCGCACTTTTCCAAACCGGGGAACTGCGTTAACCAATTTCGCCACCGAGCCCACTACCCAGAGCACGAAATTTTCAATCTGTTGCGTCTTAAGGGGACGTGAGCGCCATCTACTGGTAGTTATTACAAACTAACCAACCCGCAAGTCCAGTATTACAACTGGAATCCATACGATATAGATGACACACCCTGATCCAATTTCAAATATTATTGATTTTTTAACATGTTACATCCATGTTGTGCTATTTCGAATCAAATTAAAGATCTTTAATTTGATTACCTATGTTCCTATTTCGTTTAAAAATAAAATTACCAATAATAATAAATGTAATTTGGATACAACTATTTAATTCATTCTGTTTTACAAACTACATGAATGCTTAAGGAATCCACCCTCCGATTACAATAACAAGCAATGCGTGATGAAAGATTAATTGCAATAGTAGACCCGGTTGAAAATCCGCTTAAGTGGCTATGTGGAAAAAATAGGATTCTTCAAATCGTCATATATCATGAAGTACTAACAGTAGGAGTATGATTAGCGGATATGTGTAAATTGAACATATAATTGAAGTTTTGATTAGAGCCAAAACACGATTAAGACACATTTTCTCGATAGAAAATCAAGCCAAAGTAGCCTCCGTTTTTATCGATAAACGCTTGGAACTGCTAAACGGTGAATAATAGAAACACGAGCGGGCTTGTTTTTCTATCGAGAAAATGTGTCTTATTCGTGTTTTGGCTCTAATCAAAACTTCAATTATATGTTTAATTTACACATATCCGCAATTCATACTCCTACTGTTAGTACTTCATGATATATGACGCTTTGAAGAATCCAATTTTTTTCACATAGCCTCTTAAATAAAGTTTGTTTTACTCTTGCGTTGTTTCAGGCGCGCTCGCCGCCCCATCTCTTTCTCTCGCATCAGGCAGTAATATCACACGCCCATTTCGCTTCAATTATTTTTCGACGTAGGCCCTTAAAACCCTTTTTCTGTGATCTATTTCAGTCGGTAATTGCATCAAAACTAAACTGACTCGCCAAACAAGCAAAATACGTACTTTTTTGCAAACTCTAGTCGGTTTAGAAGTTATTGATGCTTAAAGGTCAGTAAAAAAATTAACGATCAGGTGCAAGACTGATCGTATGATATTATTGTAGTGTGCACTGTAGCTATGTGAACAGTACAAAAATATTCGCGAATATAATACGAAAAAATTTTACTTTTGCATACTGTGAATATTTTATAAGGCATTCATGTTACATGTGGTTGTGAAGGATTCGAAAAATTATACGTTTTTAAGGGCTTTCGGAATGGCTTAGGAATCGTACTTGAACATAACCCCAAAATAACTACATGGGCTCATACATTTTGTCACTTGGCTGATGTGGTGATCTCTCCCTGAAAATTAGGAGAGATTGCCACAATTAGTCAGGGTGAGATGACCATAGTATTACTAGATATTTTTTCATTTTCGGAATAATTTCATATTTAACGGACGATAACGAACAGTCACTTTTATGCGATGCATCTGATGAAAAGGGAGAGAAGAAAATAAAAGTATTTTCTGTGGAGAATTTAGTATATATAGATTGGATTTAGTATATTATCATATTCCAACTTTTGGCGCACCAAAATGACTCTCAATGTGACGACAGGTGTTCAAAATGAAAAAAAGGAACTAAAACTCAAACAAATTAATGGTGAAAAGAAAGAAACAGTAGAATTAAGTACTTGCCAACTCTCCCATACTAGTGAGGCCATCTCTCCCGGACACCAAGGGAGAGATGGCCAATCGTGATTTTTTTTTAAAGTTTTTTTGGATGATCCCACCAAAATTAGTTACATATTTGTTAAATATCCTATAGTGTAACATTCAAAGTTTAATTAAAAGTAATAATTACATGTTGTAATTTTATATAAACTGGATCTTCAAAAAACTTCGGCCAACTACCCCGGACTTACCCTAAGGCGGTCTTAAATCTAGTAAATGTCGCAGTGATATGCCGATCTGACTGCCAACCTCCAATGGCCTCTCCAATCTCTCAACCCGAAGAAGAAGAATCTCCAATGTACAGACACACTTCTGTTACTTTGCAGATTTATAATAGAGTAGAATCTCTTCAAAAAAATCTTAATTTTTTTTAATTCATTATCACAGCCTACGGAAGAGACAGGCACGCACAGGCCTTCTCTCAGGGCGTCAGTCCACCACGCATCAAAGAGAATGTAACTCACTACGTTATAAGAGTCGGGACTTCCATACTAAAAACTGGTCGTGACCGATGATTCAGAATGTATGAAACGTGTGCAACTGGTCAAATAAATTTAATGGCGGCGGTGCACGTTTCATATAACGTTTTTTTGTTAGAGAGTTGCGCGAGCCTGCCACGCATGCCCAATGCGGATTGGTAGACATCACATACGCATCGGAATTTCTTTTTTAGCCTAAGCAGGTTTCCTCACGATATTTTCCTTCACCGTTTAAGAGCAGTTGGTATTAACTCATTGGTACATTGCATGTCGTCCGTGCCGATTCGAACCTGGACCATCAAGGTTGAGTTCCCACAGCTCTCCGCTCTCCACTGACGCTCTCTAATTTCACTTACGAACAGGTATTAGAACTGTGGTCCTCATTGCCGAAAAAAAACATTTTAATAAATCCAGCAGGGTTGTATGAAATCTATTTTTAATGGTCGCCCATAAAACAAGGATAGAGGGACGTTTCATTTTATTGTGCAACCAACAGCTGCGAGCGCGGACACGACGGGGCGAAATATTGAAACATCACAGATGTTATTTCACCTTCCAAATTGTTTTTTTATATTCATGATAGAGTTTTGTTTGATGAAATATTTCTATTGACATTATACAAAGTGTAAGGAAAAGTATCATTAACATTGAAACCACAGATTCGACCCATCAAACTTAACTTTTACTGTGGTAGTAAACCTGTCAGAAAAAAAAAAAATCTGCTGTCTCATACATTTGAGTCGAGTATGCGCTGCAGTTTAGCATGGAACAGCAGATTTTTTTGCGCTGACATGTTGGCTCCCATGGTAAAAGTTGTTCAGTTTAATGAGTAGAGTATGTGGTTTAAAGGCCTTCTTCTTCTTATCCTGTGGGCAGAGCCCAGGTGTCAGAGTTTTTTCAAACCGCCTTACGGCCTCTGACGTGGTTTTTATGTAACGACTAAGGGGGACACCTAGTGATGCATTATGTCACTTTGTGCGTTTTATCCCAATTGCTTAGGAAATTGCAGGCTGAATCACCTGATTGTCTGAAAAAAAGAAGATTCCGTAATTCGAATGGCACGTTAAGCCGTTCGTCCCGGCTACTATCTCTGGTGATAGTAGTCGTTACATAAAAACCACGTCAGAGGCCGTAAGGCGGTCTGAGAAAACTCTGACACCAGTGCTTGCTGCCTGGGGCCTCAGGATAAGGAGAAGAAAATGTCAAATTTAGCGCGATACGGAATTCCAGCACAATTGAATAGAAGCTGGCTTGCAATTTGATTACAAGTGAAATGGAATAAGGATTGAACTTCGATGTTTTAACCCTTGAACTCCCACGAATTGTTTATCAATTGTTCTTTCAAAGCCGGGATGCGAGCGCCGAGCGGTTAAATTAGCGCGATGGGCCTCCAGTAGGTATACGCGGTCACCAACAACGTGTTTATTAAAACAATTATAAAGGATATGAAACTCAGATATTTTGTATTTAGAGAAATTTTACATTATGTGAAATGAATTGCCACAGTATGTACACTACAATCAGGTCTTCGCCTTAATATAGTTATAGTTATATTAGTATAAAAAATACTACACTACCTACGATTTGTATTGTATAAACATTTTTAATTTTTAATATGTTAGTTATTAAGTAGTCCGTTCGGGCAATTTCGGGCAGTTGAGTCGTAAGGAAGAGACTGAAAAACAACAGTAATGCTGAGACTCTATCCTGTTCTACTGCACTTCCAAAAATGTGTAACTTTTAGTTATTTTTTTTGAAATATTGTACCTAATTTTGTAACTGTAAGTGTGGTTGAATAAACGTCTTTTATTATTTATTTATTATTTTATTATTATTATTAAGCTTGCCCATCCAGTCCACCCTAAACTAAATTAACCACTATTACCGTCATAAATCCGAGGTATGCACTCACGTTAATAAGGGGAGTTCGCGTGACGGTGTGCAATAGTGTGTGAGCGGCTTTATGTTGCGCCTGTACTTCTAAAAGTTACTAGTATTACGTTCGAAACCCGCAAAACGAGACAGACGTACTTTTTGACATCATCAGCTGCAAGGTGTAGAGCATCTCTGTGATCGGGATTGGCGATGGACCTTCACCCGGACACCAGGGGTCTGCCCACACGATAAGAAATAATAAAAATAAAAAAAAATAAAAAAAAAAAAATATCTTGGACATTGTCACACAAATTATCTAGTCACATTTAAAGTACCTGAACTTGTATTATGATGACTAGACAACGATATAGAATACATATATAGATATAAACATCAGGCAGGCAGACCTGGTCCATCCCCATCACAGAGATGCTCTACACCCTATGAATACTGAATCAGCCATGCAGCTGATGGTTACCAAAATTCCTCTTCTATCTTAACAACTTATCATAATTACCTATATTATTATTCTTATACGCTGCCTCAGTCCTGAATAATACTTAGACAAAGTTACTTCGATAAATATACAGGTGAAATTGATATCATTAGCATCCTTTTAAACTAAGAGTCTACCCATCAAACTGAACAACTTTTACTATGGGAGCAAACAGATCGGAGCAAATAAAAAATTGCTGTTCCATACTAAACTGCAATGTCGATGTCGACGCGCGAGTTCACGACTCAAATGTACAGGGTGAAATTGATATCATTAGCATCCATTTAAACTAAGAGTCTACCCATCAAACTGAACAACTTTTACTATGGGAGCAAACAGATCGGAGCAAATAAAAAATTGCTGTTCCATACTAAACTGCAATGTCGATGTCGACGCGCGAGTTCACGACTCAAATGTACAGGGTGAAATTGATATCATTAGCATCCTTTTAAACTAAGAGTCTACCCATCAAACTGAACAACTTTTCCTATGGGAGCCAACCGATAGGAGCAAATAAATAATTGCTGTTCCATACTGAACTGCAATGTCGACGCGCGAGTTCACGACTCAAATGTACTGGGTGAAATTGATATCATTAGCATCCTTTTAAACTAAGAGTCTACCCATCAAACTGAACAACTTGTACTATGGCAGTAAACCGATCGGAGCAAACACAAAATCAGCTGTTGCATACATTTGAGTCGAGTAGGCATTGCAGTTTAGTATGGAACAGCTGATTATTTTTTTGCTCCGATCGATTTGCTCCCATAGTAAAAGTTGTTCAGTTTGATGAGTAGACTCTTAGTTTAAAAGGATGCTAATGATATAAATTTCACTCTGTATATGCAACAGCTGATTTCTTTTTTATTTTGAATAAAAAAAATTTTGATTTTTTTTTTGCTCAGATCGGTTTGCTCCCATACTAAAAGTTGTTCAGTTTGATGGGTAGACTCATAGTTTAAAAGGATGCTAATCGAATGATATCATTTTCACCCTGTATAAACAATTTATTTGCAAAGTAACACACACATAATATTTCAGTTCACAACAAGGTTAAGAGAAAGTTGGAGATCTTGCTGCGAGAATAATCACAAATTCTTTCTAATATGTATGACAGGCAATGAGCGAGTTGCTTATTGAAACACGATATACGATATTTAAAACTGATTGAAATGAAATCGATATTTTCCTTGTTGCAAAGATGATGTAAAATACATTCCTTGTAATTTCATGACGTAATCATAGCGCCGGCGCCGCTGAGATTTTATTCGGACAAAAATAAAATTCCCTTGATTGGATGGTTTGCCGAAATCATATTGCGCTATGCTAGAATTCCTGTTACGCATAGAAGTACCCATACACCCGTCCGGCTATAGTACGAAAGAGACAACTGCAGCTCGGACCAATTTTATCTACATAAAATCGGCGATATCAGCATTTCGTATTCCCCTGTTTCCTCCTCCAAAACTAAACCGATTTTAATAATTCTTTTAAGAATAATAACCCAGTCATTTTACGGAGTTTTGTTAGGCGGGGTAGGGAGTAATTACTAATTGGACTTTTAAACTGTAACCGGAACCATTAAGTGACATAAGCATATTAAAAAAAATCGCTGCGCAACATAGAAATCAAAATAAAGTGTCCTAGAAGGATTTTAAATTATTAATATTAATACCAATGCACTCATTTGACTTAGATTTAACAATATAAATTATTTTGAGCAATAAACTAGCTAATGAAATTTAATTTTTTTTTTATATATATATTTTCCATCCAGGTTTTTTAGAACGAGATAATACCTAAATTTAAAAATTGGAACTGTTGCTGGCGTGATTTTTTTTAATTTTGGTACATTTCGAGGTTCAAATTGGCTCTTTAATATTATACCGAAAAAAATGTCAATTACTAATTAGTCCCGGCTGAAACCGTAAAATGACTGGGCTATAATATGTAAGAAAGGCTATGTGTGTTTTGCTTTTTTTGTTTATATTCGCCAAATAGTCATTTTCGAAGGTCCCTAGTCCTTACAGTTTATTAATGCATAAAAGCAAAACATGGGGACATAGCAGAGGTAGGTAACATAGATTCTATCGTAAAAATTAGTTTGCTCTCTACTGTCCTCTACTGAAACAAAAGGGGAATACTAGCCCAGTAATTTTACGGAGTTTTGTTAGGCGGGGTAGGGAGTAATTATTAATTGGACTTTTAAACCGTAACCGGCACCATTTAGTGACAATAAGATTATCTTAAAACATATTTAAAAAAAATTTGCTACTCAACATAGAAATCAAAATCGTGTGTCCCAGAATGCATTTTAATTAATAATATTAATAACAATGCACTCATTTGACTTAGATTTAACAATATAAATTATTGTTGAGCAATAAATAGGCATTGAAATTTATAAAATGAGGTATTTATAAGAAAATACGAATGTATTTTTCAAAACCTTCTAAGTAGACAAAAATATTTACACCATATTTGAAGTATGTACAAAGCCATAAATATGTGCAAAAAAAAAATTACCATCAGGATTTTTAGAACAAGATAATAGCTAAATTTTAAAATTGGAACTGTTGCTTAAGTAATTTTTTTTTAATTTTGATACATTTCTAGGCTAAAATCTACCTACCGAAATAAATACCGAAAATACCGAAAAAAAATCAATTATTAATTAGTCCCGACTCAAACCGTAAAATGACTGGGCTATACGTTTGTATGGAAAAAAACGGTACCTACCCGCCTATCCTCTTAGTTACTGAGCAACCGTTGGATCGATTGAGCTCAAAGTTATTTGCTTAGAGGCAAGTTACCTACAAGTCGGAAGTCCTTATTAAAACAGTTCTAAAAAGAGAAAAAAGGTACAGCCATTCAAATAATGGTTAAAACAAAACAAACCGAAGTTTATTTTGGACATCCTTTTCGATATTGGCGGGTGAGTTTTATTCATTCATTACTTTTGACAATAAACAAAATTTTAAGAAAAAATTAAAACCGCCTTAAAAAAAACTAAAAAGGTAAAAAATAATATTGCAGCCGATGACTTTTTCGTTCGTATCATAAGAACATTAATTTGTTTTATCGAAGTCGCTGTCAAGCCGGTACGATTCGCGACAGGGCTTGCATTAGTTTTTTGGCTTGGCTTGACACCGACTCCAATAAAACAAATTAATGTTCTTAATTCATTACCTTTCAGCAACTTGTTTTCTTAAAATCCAAAAAGTATTTTCAAAACATATCAAGTTTGGGCTCCTCCAGTTAAGAAACGGCTGTGTAAATTTTTGTAAAGCACACGCCACAATGTCTCGTAATATCCTCATATCTAACGTCAATAAAGCAATTTCAAAAATATTTTTGTTATTATTTTTTTTTAATTTTGTGGTAATATTTTATACCCACCCCAAATCAATGTTACTAAGTAAATATCTATACGGAAAAGGGCTTCCCTCGATGACGAGACTACGGTTCGATTCCTGGCCCGTAAATTCCACGTAATTTATACTACGTTATTATGTTTCATACAAGCTCAGCGGTGAAGGAAAATATCGCTAAAAACCTGCATACCCGATCGATAGAAATCGTTGAGGTCAACTACAATATACATTTATCAGGAATGACCAAATTATATTTAGTTACTGTTTATTAACATGTCATTGGGAATGGCCACTCAATTCATTTGATACATCGCCAAATTGCCAGCCAGCATTTAATAAGGAGTGTTGCAGTGTTTGAATACAATGTTAATGAATAAGCGCAAAACCATAAACACCCCAACTGATTTATAACAAAATAATTAGATTGAAACAATAATTTCATTATTTTTATAGTTAAAATTTAAAGTTATTCGCATTTTAAGTTTTGAGGTATAACCCAACTAACAACTTGATCGTATAGTCAACCATTTATAAGACTATTCGGTTCTATAAAAGTTATATTACGGTAATTTTTGTTACTCTTCGTCGTGAACTGGTGTTTTATACGTCTGGTTATATAATAATGTCATATAGACGTTCTGTCGACGTATTTTATAAGACAGTTATGTAGTGGTGTTCACGGCGACTTCTATAAGGCGTTCTTATATGACTTTTAGCCGTGCTAACGTAATTGCCGCATAAAGATCGATTTTATGTCAATTTAGTAATTTACATTCTTCTTCTTCTTATCATGTGGGCAGAGCCCACATACATTTATGCCCATTTAATATATTTTTTTTTATTTACGTTTATAGTACTATTAACGGGACGGTGGTCGTGCATGCGTCGTAATCGTAACAATTATGTGATAGTCGTGTAGCTGGTATGACTGTAACCTATATACGTCTTTAGGGACCACAATAAGACGGTATTGCAAACCTTGTTTATAACTTCCACCATTTTGTGTTGTACCGTGTGTTTGAATGTTTTTTCATTATTCGTAAAATGGATCCAAACAAGTGGAAAACGATTAAAAGAAGTAGTGCATAAAAGGAAAGTAAATAATACTTATCATGCACTTCGAGCGCTATCTATCTTTCTTCCAAAAAAGGTGATGGCTAACCTAGTCACTGATTAAAATATCAATTAAAATTACTATAAACTTAAGAATTTCGGAAGCGCATTGAAAGTGAGTTGTAAACATCCCTCACATTAATCAAGAAACTTAACTTCCCAATAGACTGCCGCTTACATACATGTTTGTGTTCGAATATTTTAATATTATTAGATAAAATTTACAAATTAAAATAGCTCTCGGTTTAGTAAAATTGTTTTTGTTTTTACTGCGGAGAAAATCGTTTCACATTCAAACGACGGCTTTCGTACGCTAAATTAGGTTATAAGACGTTTAGGCGACGGCAACACGACCATAACGGTACATAAATGTCATATTGTGCACCCATACACGGCGAAAAGTCGGATCTGCGACGTTTATATGCTGACTGTGCGACAAATAGGTCCTTATACGACTGTTACGCGTCACTTTTAGGGCGATATGCCGTATTTAATGGGCCCTAATGAACATTCTTACGTAACTTATACGACTATAATTATATAACTTCCAGAACGTCTACTCGACCATGAAATTGTTATTTGGGAAATGATTAGTTATAATTTCAGCAATGAATGAAAACGCTAATGTACTTATGGATACATTTTAATAATCTTGTTTTGATAGTAAGTAGGGTGAGTATGCCCGTGGGGTGGGTTGACATCGGGTTCAGTAAATTTTAAATTTTACAAACCAATTATTTAATATTTTGAAAAAAAATTACCTATGTTGAAACCATAATAATTCGATTCTGGCTCTCGATTCTAAACAAACTACTTTCTAGTTTTGCGTTAATTCATTAACACGTTGTATAATTATATACCCCTCCTAAACCACGCAACGGATTTTGATGCATGCGTAATAAAAATGGAAAATGGAAAAAGAAGAAGAAAAAATGTGGAATGTGTGTGTGTTGTGAATATGAATGTGTGTATATGGTACTTACCGGAAGGTTTATGTTAAGGTGCTGTAACGAGGTCATCTAAGTGGTAAAGCTAATATTACCACAAAGTATAATCTAGAGATTATGAGTTCCATAACTATACGCCAATTATACGCTAATATTTTTTTGTTAGCATATTACCGAATACTATGAGGAAGGATGGTCTTTCGGTCTTTGAATCATGACCCATCGTAGAACCTTGCCACGATCACCTGTATTGACGTCATTAAGCATCACTCGAACGTGGCAGCAAATAGTTTGTTCGATAAACCGATTATGCAGAAGGAAGGGTAATGTTATTACCGCTGTTACAGGAACGACAGCGTAACGAGCTGGATACAGTGGTTAACGTGGAGAAAATGAAGAAGTTAACTGACATCGTCGACTACGACTCGGTTCATTTACAAAAGTAAGTGTTGGATTTTTCATAATTTCAATGATAAGACTCGACTCAAGACTATATTCCCCGAAGGGGTAGTCAGAGATATTCTGAAACCTCAGGACATCTACGCTTCACAAACTCTGTTCAGTGTGACGGACGGGGAGTGAGCCCGAAATGGGCAGTGGGTACAATACATGCCTCGAAATTGAAGCAAGCCGGTTTCCTCACGATGTTTTTCTTCACCGAAAAAGCCAGTGGTGTTACAAATCGTACCTGAATTCCGAACAACTCATTGGTACGAGTCGGCCTGGACGAGGATCGAACCATCGAGTCCAGTGCTTAGAACTATGGTCCAGTGGCGGAACACTGGATATTCTGAAAAAAAATTATATTATTTATACCCTACATACATACATAAGCTCACGCCAATGTCCCATGGGGGTAGGCAGAGACCACGGACCGCCACACGCTACGTCTCTGACACACCTCTTTAGCCTCATTGACATTCATACATCTTTTCATGCACTTCCGTCGATTGAGGGTGCTACGCACTTGTCCTTTTTGGAAAAGATCTTTGATTTGATCATGGTACGTTTTCCTCGGACGGCCTCTCCCAACACTTCCGCTCACCTTTGCTTGATAAATTTCATTCGTAAGTCTACTTTCATTCATTCTCTCTACGTGACCGAACCATCTAAGCATACCCCTCTCAATCCTTGTACAATATCATCCTTCAACATACACCAATCCCTTGTCACACTGTTCTTGATTCGATCAACCAAAGTAATACCACACATACTTCGTAAGGAGCGAATTTCAACTGCATTCACTCGACTTTCATTCCTTTTATTCCATACCCAACATTCACTCCCATACATCAGGGTAGGCACTAACACACCGTTGTGAATAGCCAGACGTACCCTTTTTGACACAGACCGGACATTTCATATTATTTATAAACCATAGAAAATATCAAGTTTAATACCATGTTACAGACTAATAATAAACCGAACAAGCGAGAAAGTGAGAGAGCGACTGAATGAAGAAGATAAGAAACTTTGACAGAGAAGAGAACGACTCAAACAACTTCTACAAAGAGAAGAAGAATATCTCATTCAAGAGCTTGTTACCAAGCAGTCGATGGAAGAATGCGGATTTTGTGTTGAACGAGAAAATAAGATTAGAAGTTACGAAGAAGAGATAGAGAAGGAGAAAGTAAGAGAGTGCCAGAAAGCTTTGGAGAGAGAGAAAATGTTAGTACGAAAGTTTGAAGCATTTTCTTTTCCCGAAATTTTATCATTTATAACATTCAAGACGAATTGGTTATAGACACATTCTACCTCAGGTCAAATCCGGCCTAATTTACGGTAGTAATATTAAGTTCATAGTCGGGACCCATTAAAAATTCTAGACCGCATCAAATTTTCCCAATAATGGGTCCCGACTGTAATAATTTGAGACAAACGCACCGCTCCGTTGTTACACGTAATTTAATTACACAACGTCGTCGGTTTGATGGCGATCTAAGAAGTAGCTGAGTAAATACCTATTATTAATGTTTTTTTTAACTCTAGAGCAAAAGGAATGCAGTGCACTCGAGCTGACGAGAAGCGAGTCAAAGAAATGCAAAAGATGCAAGTAGAAGAAAAGAAGTGCATAGACAAGGAAGAAGAAGAATTAGAGAAAATGTGGCACCAAGTTCTAGTAGATGATGTTAGAAGAAAGGTAATGTTTGCCTCTTGGTCGCATAAATCTGGGCCCAAGCACTATCAAGTCGTGGTGGTCTCACTGGTTTGTGGAACCACCAAGTCATAGATATAAAGTATAACTCATAATCTATAGCTACGACTTTGTCACATGGTCATGCTTCATGCATGGTTGTAATACAAAAGATTTATTATCGTCCATGTTTTGACACTTGTGTCCCTGTACATCCGAAGGACCAGGAGTCCAGGAAGCTGGCATAGGTATTGTATGATTCAAAAATCCTTGCAAAGGACCTTCGGTATTGGGAACTAACGATTACAGAAGTTTAGCAATAATTCTTGGATTGGTGACCGTATTTGTGGGGTTGAATCCCAGCCCCGTACTTACACACGTCGTACCCCGAGAGGAGTGGCCTTACGCATAATGGGGCTACTTAATTCGATGCGTTTTTCTGTTATTATCATAGCAACGCCCCCCCCCCCCACATCCCCATCTATGCAGAAATAAACAATACCTACTCCTCCTTACGTGTTTCTCTATGTTCAGAAGGCACGATATGCATTTTGTTCCCATATACTTAGATCAGTTTTTGGAAAGTATACCTATTCACAACCAAAAGCTCAAAAACTTTAGCCAGTTCTATAATATCTCTATGGCTTGGCCCCACCCAATGGACTACTTCTTTCTTACTTATATTACGGGTAATACTAGTATTTATTCTGTGCTTATATCACAGAAACTCCTGTTAATTATTACCTACCAATCTCATTCTTCTAGGAACAAAAAGAGCGAGAAGATTATGAAAGAAGACAGCAAGAGATGAAAGAGCGGCGCAGAGCTTACGACGAACATGTGGCAAGCGGTAACAGAAAGAGACAGGAAGCTATCAGGCAGGAGAGAGAGAAAGAGAACAGAAGATTGGAGAAGATGAGAAAGAAGATGGAACAGGACCACTATGAAGGTTTGTATGTGTTAGTCCCTCTGAAAAAATCCTCAATCTCACATTGCAATAAGTATGGATGCAACGACCTTTCTTTAGGTGGATTATACATTCCTTCTTTTAGTATGGTTTTAGTGTGGTAGAAGACAAATGAAAGTTATTTCGGAGGAAACACTAGGAGTAAAAGTTCCTTGTATAGTTAACTCTATATAAATCAAAGTTTAATCGAATCCGACCATATAGCCTGATTCTCGACTCGCACTGGGTTGTTTTTAGGGTTCCGTATCCTAAGGGTGAAAGCGGGACCCTATTACTAAGCCAACCGTCCGTCCGTCCTACCTCTAACTGGCCGGCCGGGCCTACCGGCTGTAACTTTTGAACCGTAACATCTAGATAGTTGAAATTTTCACAGAATAGGCTTTATTACGGTGGATTTGTTAACAAGTAATAAAAATATGAACAAGTTGAAAATTAAGGGGGTTTCTCAACAAGAAACTAGTTTTCATCAACGTTCTTTCTTCATGCTCTATCGTAAAAACGGTATTACATACAAGCGCCAAACTTTGTGTGATTATACAGCAAACTCTAAAGTATAACATCAAATAATACAAACTGGCCAAGTGTGAGTCGATCTCGCGCTCAAAGACCCGGAGAAAAAAAAAGTTTTTTTTCTATGTTAAATTGTTGAGTTCTGTGGTGGTATGATACGCGAGTAGCCCGACTCGCACTTGACCAGTTTTTATTTTTTTATAATTTAACTAATAAGGTCGGTATGTTACCTGATTTCAAAATTCTAGCAATAAAAAGAAAGAAAGACCAGCAGATGATGAACAGAGCAAACTTCATAGAAGGACATGAGATGAAACTATCTCGGCTTAGGAACGAAAAAATGAGAGAAAGGGAGATAGACAATGACACAATAAAGGTGGCTTTGGAAGAGTTACGAAAAGAAAGGATTAGAAACAAACTAGAGATGGTAAGTTTTGAGTTATTATCATTATATCAGCCGATAGACGTCCACTGCTGGACATATGCCTCCTCCAAGGATCGCCATAACGACCGGTCCTGCGCTGCCCTCATCCAACGGGTTCCCAACGCCTTCACCAGGTCGTCAGTCCAACTTGTGGGGGCTCACTGCCCACCCAAGCTGTGCTTACCGGTACGCGGTCACCATTCGTGAACTCTTTGGTTCAACTTGCTCAACGAATACCCAACGAACAATTTCATGGTCGAGAAGACATTCTGGTCTCAACTTAATAGTTACACCGCACCGCCATCTGATGGAACTATCCAGGACTAACTGCTTAAAGTGCCTTCCGAAGCACGGTACATGCGTTCCGAAGCACCAATTGTTGGGTATGTGCCCGAAAATGTCTTACTTTTAAACTTTAATTTACAGCACAGACTTCAAATGGAGAAACAAGTGTGTATAGAAAATTACTATCGAGAGAGACGAATAGCATGTGCGCTAGAAGAAGACACAGACAGAGTTGCACAGGAGTGGAAGAGAGAAGAGGAGAGAAAAGCAGATGATTACAAGAGAAACGTTGAAGCTGAAACGAGATTCAGTAAAGAGGTAAGGATTAAAGAGCTTAATCCCGGAGAGATCAAAGTTTAAAGTTTATTTGCTAGAACATAGTACAGTCATAGAAATATTAATTTACTACGGTTATGAGTACAGTAATAAGATAACAAAAGATAAAAAGTCCTTATGTAGAATATAAGGGACAGACAGGGCATGCAAAAACATATATAATATACGAGCGTTAACCCGCGACTTTGTCCGCACAAATTACACACCAGATTTTAAATCAGATCATAAGCTATCAAACAAAAAAAGTTTCATCAAGATCGGTTCAGTAGTTTTTGCTTGATGCTCGTTCAAACAAACAAACACATAAACAAACAGACAGACAAAATAAAAAAATTGGTGATATGGAATCAGGGACACCTAAAAACCATATCGTAACTTTTTTTTTTGTTAATATCTTTGTGAGAGTTATTACGCTGCTCTCACAATGATGTGATAAATGATAATTGCTATGGATAATGATATCCTTATGATTTGCTGGGTTACCGAGTGCTGAAGTAGGATACGGCCGAAGCGAAGGAATGATGTAGATATAAGAATATATAATGTAGATCGTGTTTAAAAAGATTGGATATGTATTAATAATAGAATCAAACTTCGTTTGCATGTTAAAATTCTTCTCTTCTTTATAGAAAGCTGCAGAAGAATACAGAAGCTACATGAAAGAGCGAAAACAAGAGTTAGAAAGAGAACGAAAAGACAGAGTCGAAAGAATGGCGTGTGTGAAAAGGACCGCATTCAAAGAGCTACAGGAACAATTGGTCAATGCTAATGAGGAAATGAGAAGGCAGATAGAGTATAGAATGAATCTAAATAATCAGATTAGAGATAATCAAATAGTTTTGGTAAGTACGCATACTTAGAAATACCTTCCTTTCTTTTACCATCATCTCAGCCAATAGACGTCCTCTGCTGGACATAGGCCACCCACAAGGATCGCCACAACGACCGGTCCTACGCCGCTACGCTCAGTTGAAAGTGTCAAAATTACTATGGACATATTATGCATCGTTCTACTGCTGATTTGATTTTCAAAAATCGCACTCCTGAAGCATGATTTTTAAAAGTCAAATCAGCAGTAGAAAGATGTGTATCTCCATAGTAATTTTGACATTTCAACTGCTGAGTTCAAAGTATGAGTTTTATATAATTATAGCCATATTTAGCCATAAGTTGTACATAATGTTGTAAATAGTTTAAAAACTCACTCTCTACACACACACAGACAGACAGACAGTTCTGAGACAGTGAGTCTTTAAACTTATATCAACTGCTTTATTTGAGTAGCTATATAGCTATTTACAATAGAGTTCTCTAGTGGCGACCGGGTGGTCGCCACTAGAGGACTCTTTGGCCCCATCGTCAATCCGTTCTGCAAGCAATGTCTTCTTTCTTACATAGTTCAAAATAAGTATTTTTCTGATAAAGCGTTCCATACAAAACGAAGTTACATCCTTAGTTTAGACATTTAGTAAAAAAATTCATAAATCTCGGGTCTTCCATGACCTTTGGGTACATTGAAAATTAATCTGCTAATTGAACTGCATTTTTCCCATTTTTTGACTCTCAAAAAAGGTTTATAGATTTTTCAACAAAAAAAATTGCCTTTTGAAGCCCTCGTCGAGACGAGTCTTTTGACACCCCAACCAGCGACGCAGTTCCAAAACCCACGGCACCAGGCCGATGTCGCATTTTCCCTGAAAATCGGGCCTTACCATAGAGATCTAGAGAGATGCCAACCAACGCGCGGAGTACGCAACCTGTAGGCCTCGCATGCCACCCTCGAGAAAACGATAAAAATCGAGATGTGCCTCCATCTTTATTATTTTACGTATGCCAGAAAGAGCACGCATGACGTTTTTCTCGTTTAAACGCTTTGTCGCGGGTGACATGCTAGCTGTGCTAGTGTCGCATCACCACCAGTACCACGCGATAGAAAGTATTTTGTTAGCTTAAATGTGCTCAGTTTCCATTGCGGTATCAGAACTCAACGTTCGAATAATCTTTAGTTCTACGCAAGCATTGTAAACTATTTACACACAATATATCGACTGGCTTTCATCCTCATAATATATTGAATCCTTACTGTCGCGAGACACTGGGCCTCAATTGCCCTAATTTTGAACGTTACTACCAAAACAAAACCACAACCAATAACGTTACGTTATGCACAATTCGTATCGCGCTAATTATATTAACGGCAACGATTTAGCTTTTCACATCTCACTTTTGTTTTTGTGATCTTTTATTTTATTGTATAGGTACACGTACAGATTACAGTCAAGATGAAACCATTGACATTGCAATAAGATATGTAGAACTAGATTGTAATCCAATTACACATGTACACAGCATCACTATCTTTAAAACATGGCGAAGTGAGTTTGTTACATAAATTAAAATCCTAATTAATTCCTAAAACATCGAAGCGAAACGAAGCAAGTACATTTAAGTATACTTTCAATAAGCATCAACATTCAATTACCTAACTAGCATTTCGTTCCAATCCAAAAATGAAAATCTGTGATATAGATCTGTGATATAAAAAAAATGCACTTTATTGCCACACACAAAATACAAAAAAAGGTACAGAAACAATACACAGATTCATCAAACAGAAAAATCAAATATATATAAAAACACATTGTGTTAGGTTAGGGTTAGGACTCAGTGTCAGCTGGCAGGACCTAATAAGATCTGCTGCTCAGCACTGATTTGCAGGGCTGCGTTCAGAACCTACACCCCAGGTGCACCCCGAGTGCAACTTTTCGCACTAACGCCGTTCCGAGCCTCGGTGAACGGTTCCGTACCATAGAGCGTGTTGAAAAAACAACCGCACCCAAAGGTCGTGAACGCAGCCCAGTCCCGACCTGCTCTTATATACACGTACACAGTCATAATTTGTATGGCAGATGGCACCTCACGCAAGAAAGTTGGCCCCTTTTGTTCTTTCTAGACATATTCTTTTCTAAGATGCATAGGTATTTTTTTCGACAAATTGGTACCTACGCTACTGAGTCATCACTGCTGAATTAAGTTATAGAACAACAGTTATAGCCATTTAAATACTCCGCGCTGAAAGAACCGTCCACTAGGTTATACCATTTTTGGAATCTCACTACTTATCTCGCTCGATATACCTAGGTGCCTAGTTAACCAAATTCTTTACAGCATTGTCGTCAATTGTTAAATACTTACCTAATTGGCTACCACTTTGATCATAGTCAAGTCAGGAGAATTTTGTGATTCATCCAATCAATGTAATCATGAGATTTATTCGTTTGTTTGGCTTCATTTTAGGAGACAAATATAGATGATGTTGAATGCAAGCAAAAACCTTTTACGAAGAAAGCTGAAATGTTCAAAGATGCGATGGAAAATAAAATTGCCAAATCACCGGGTCGAAAAAGGTCAGATTTGAAAGGTTATCTAAAAAAATGAGTAGGTAACTACTTTAAAACGTACAGAGAAATGAAAAACCGGCCAAGAGCGTGTCGGACTCGCCCAAGGTAGGGTTCCGTAGTCATTCCATAACTCGTGGGTTTGATTCCCACGGGGGACACCTAGTGATAGTGGGACCTGTTGATCCTGGCTTACAGGAGTTACAGCGGTGGGAATGTGTGGTGGGCCTATGCTCGATAATTTTTTTTTAGTGATACGTCACTTTGTGCGTTTTTCCCAGTTGGTTAGGACATTGCAGGCTGAATCACCTGATTGTCTGAAAAGAAAAAAAAGATTCCGTGCTTCGGATGGCACGTTAAACCGTTGGTCTCGGCTACTATCTCTGGTGGTAGTAGTCGTTACATAAAAACCATATCAGAGGCCGTAAGGCGGTCTGAAAAAACTCTGACACCAGGGCTCTCCCCACACGATAAGAAGAAGAACGATTTAGTTTCTATGGGAGTTGTTCCATTGGACAAGAGCTATCCAACGACACATCACTTCAAACTCTCTTTCGTTGTATGGGAATTTGGAAGGTTAAAAAAAATTGTTTTGTTCCTAACTACAACATTTTCTGTTTTTGGGGTTACAGTCATCTGTCTTCATACCAAATTTCGATTCAATAGATGCAACAATGAGCGAGTTATTGAGGTGGGGCATACAGACAGACAGAATGGAAGAAAGTAGAAGAGTTCCTTATCGGACTACGGAACCCTAAAAACCCCTTTAATAATGACGTTGTTTCGAATGTGATGCTTCGAGTACATACTTAAATTGCTTCCAATGATTTTCCGCAACATGGCCAGGTTCTTTATTTTCCAGTAGGCCTCGCATGCCACCCCCGAGAAAACGACAAAAATCGAGATGTGCCTCCATCTTTATTATTTTACGTAGGCTAGAAAGAGCGCGCATGACGTTTTTCTCGTTTAAACGCTTTGTCGTGGGTGGCATGCTAGCTAGGCTGATCAGGCTTTACGTGGTAGTACCTACTTATTAGTTTCATGCTACCCACCATGGTACCCATTCTGTAACTTTACAAATACTAATGATGATTTATTTTTGTTTCTAGTACAAATCCAGTTCATCCATTCAGAAGAATAATGGAAAAAAGAGAATCAGTTCAAGATTCTATAGTGCAGTTGCCTTTGATAAGAAAATGTGTATATAAAGTGTAAATCAATTAAATAATTATAATAAACGTGTAATTTGCATTTGGAATTTTGGAACCAAACGAACTTTTAATAATTTTGTCCCGAGTATTTTTCAGACTAGTACCGCTATCTATTGATGGAAGATAGAAACAAGGAATTTTAATTTTAGCGCCATCTAGCTTCATTTCCGAAAACGAACGATGTCGCTCTGTTTCACGCAAAATTGTTAAATCGAACATTTCTAACATATTGATTTCAGTACAATAACTTTATTTGAACTCAAATCGGCATTAAAATTCCTAATCAAATATTTTTATAAAACAATTTTGAAAATTTGTACAATATAAAAAAATAATCTTTCGAGATTCTAGTGTTTTGCTTAATAAAACGTCTTCCTATACAACAAAACGGAACGGTGGACGGATTAAAAAAAAAACCAAAACAAAACTTTTTTTTTGCTTTTTGTATTTCGCCGGCCGGCTTAAGTTTCTTGAGTTAAATTTTATACAAATAACGACATATAAGTGAAATAAACTAAACAAGGGTAGTCATTAGACAACCAACTAGTTATGAAGAGGGTACCTTCGCTCTTAACTCTTATTCACGACTGAACATCGTAAGCACGTGTTTCCAAACTTGAATCCAACAAGATTCTTGCAGAAAAATGGATGAAGGAATAAAATTCTCCATGAGAGAGCTGGAGCTGTGCTCCTATAGGTATCTACAGCAGGTGGCTAAAACAATGAACTTACCATCCAATGTTAAGGCAAGTATACAATTTTATTTTAAACTTTTTTATAAAATTTTGTATGAAAAATTTCAAAGCTTTATATCTTCGTAATTATTTCATAAATTGCAAACGTTATTTGTGACGCGGCATCTAGATTTTCTAAACTATTTTTCCATATACACAAAGTTACTTATATTAATACCGTCTACGCGTATTGTGCGTCAAAGTTTTGTGTAAAATTGACCTCTCTGCAACCACCTTAAACAGATTACAGTTATAAAAACACCAAATATAGACAGCCTAAGATGACACTCTGACCCAGATTCTAGTCATAGCTTGTAAGGTTTTGACTATTATTATTATAGGTTGATCAGATCATGAAACTGAACAACTTTCTCAATGGCACCAACATGGAAATTGCGAAAAAAATCAGCTGTCCCAATACATCTGGGTCGAGTAGGATTGAGTTTTGTATGAAACAGCTGATTTTTTTTCGCTATTTCTGTGTTGGTCCTATAGAGTAAGTTGCTGGTCAGAGTGTCATCTTAGTTGTTCAGTTTGATTGTCTGATCATCCCCTTAAAAATTCATCAGCAGAAAGACCCAGACAGGTACGGGCGTCCGTCCACCCAATGGGATCTTTTAATACTTTTTACTTATTGCTTTCTTCACCCTTCAAATACATGGCAATACTTTTTGCCTTCTTCACCCTTCAAATACATGGTCAATGAAGGAGGCAATACCATTTAGGGGAAGAAACCTAAGACCTCCCGGTTTTGGGTATCCATCTCCGAGGAGGCACATCCGTCCACCATGCATGCACAATGCGGATTGGTAGACTTCACAAATATGCATGCATCAAAATTTCTTCGGCGTGTATGGACATGGACTCTCTGTGCATGAATGTGCAAGGGATGTCAGTAGTGAGTTCAGATTCTAAACAAATGAATGTTGAGCTCGATCAAGGAATAAAACGCAAACACGAGCCGTTAGCCAGCGGCCTGCACAAATTCGGGCCAAACAACCGATTGCTATGCTGTACTCTTAGCTAATCTTTCGAATAGGATATTACTTTATACATCCGACGATGTATCGGATACTAATTTAATTTTCAAAACAAAAAAACAAGTATCAAGATCGTTCAGTGCGATACGAGAAGTGCGTGACTCTCGACCGAATTAAACCTCGACGTCGAGGCCCGGCCGCGTAGGTACATTTTTATACCTAAAGTGCGGAGTGAGCTAGGCGTGCTATCGAAAAAACCAAGGTCAACTTGAGTGCAACGCCTATTTATGGACTGCCACATGGGCCATTGTGTGACAATTAGCAAATAAATAAGTTTACTTTAGGTAGCGTCACATTACTTCTTCTCTCCGGCTCTCAGGCTCAGGGCTCTGCTATTTTGAAACGCTCTAATTTGTTGTTTACCATAGAATAATCATCAAATCAAATCAAATCAAATGGCCTTTTATTTCCGAACATAAATTCATTTTACAATATATCATTTATGATTAAATTATAATTAAACATTTATAATTACATTTACTTGGAGTTTGAATTATTATTACCTTTTTAATATAGTTACATGCATTTACTCTAATATAATTTACAAATACAATTTCTCATCGCTTCAGCTATCTCGTTCTAAAAAGCCTGATGGAAAATTTTTTTTGCACATATTTAAGGCTTACCATTATGCAATTATACATACTTCAAACATGGTGTAAATATTTTTGTCTACTTAGGTTTTGAAAAATACATTCGTATTTTCTAATAAAAACCTAATTTTTTAAATTTCTATGCCTATTTTATTGCTCAAAAATAATTTACATTGTTAAATCTAAGTCAAATGAGTGCATTGGTATTAAAATTATTTAGTTAAAAGCCTTCTGGGAGATACAATTTTGATTTCTACGTTGCGTAGAAAAATTTTTTTTAATATCTTTTCAGGAAGTCTTTTTGTCACTAAATGGTGCCGGTTACAGTTAAAAAGTCTAATTAATAATTACTCCCTACCCCGCCTAACAAAACTCCGTAAAATGACTGGGCTATTACTTTTACTAAGATACTGAACTGATACTTTACTGTTACTGTGTATAAAAATTACAGAAAGTATACCTCATCCAGCTAATCTACGCAAAACAGAATTGCAGTCAGATGGAGGTGGAAAGTATTGTTCAGAGAGTCAAGATGGAACGGCAGAAGCAGGCTCTAACCAAAAAGAAAGTTAATTCGAAGACGTGGCTGCAGGTTTGTTTGTTACTTTGATATGTTGTCATACGAGTGTACTTCGTGCCTTTGCCCATAATTAACACTACTTTTGCGAGTCGCTTTCCGCGATTTCTGCATCCCCGGATATATAACAGAGTTTGTAAACTTCTCGACATAAAAACATTATCAGTGCGCCGTGCTAATTCGAGATAAAGAACTGGTTGCAGACTTTGACTTACGTTGGAAATGAAGACTTAATCAAGGATATGTCTTAACAAACAAGGCATATACACACGCAAACAGACACACACCTACACAACCCCCCCCCCCCCCCCCTTCCCCTCCCCCCCCCACTCACCCTCTCACTTTGTTTCAATTGTACCAGTTCGTAACTAAATTATTGTTTATTGTTAAGGATTCCCAATCGTAGACCTCGCGTATCAGGCTTGCCTCATTTTTGGTCTACCGTTTAATGTAATAGTTTTAACACGTTCCGGGACAGTGAACGAGACACAATAGAATTTTTATTGTTATCACGTCTATAGTCGGTCACTGTCCCGGAATGTGTTAAACAAAAGTTAAAAATAAACATTATCTTATCTTATCTATCTATCTTATCTTATCTTATAAAAAATTTTCATGCTGCATTTCTTACTGCCAAGTGGTTTGTGGGAGTATCTATTTATTTATTTATTATTTTATTTTATAATCTCAAGGATTGTTTTTGAACAAAAATTGTTCTCTCTAGGATTGTTTTTCATACTAGACGTATTACGAATTATGTTGCTCGACTTCCGTGGTACTGAACTGAATACTGAAACTACACTACGCCGCCGCCAAGAAGCTATTGTTATAATTTATAATCTAAACAGTTATAATACATTACGATATGATTTTTAGGCGTCCCTAACTCATTTTTAGAATGTTTGTCTGTCTGTTTGTTCGAGCATCATGCAAAAACTAATGAACCGATTTTGATGAAACTTTTTTTATTTGATAACTTTTTTATTTTTTTTTTATTTATATTTAATGGACTCTTGCTTGTGCGTTAGCACTGTATTTCCGCCAGTGTCAAGTGTTTATGGGAGAATCTATCCCAATCTCAGAGATTGTTTTTGGTCAAGAACAAGAAGAGATTGAGGATTACGGAGTCTCGTGGCAGGCAAAAACGCGACGCGCGAAATCCACGCGAGACGAGTGCTCGGGTCAGAACCTGCAACGTGACTCCGTTTGATAACTTATGATTTGACCTAAATTCTGGTATATTTCTAATTACCAACATTTTGAAAATTTTTATAATCTACATTTTTGTATGGTACGTAATTATATAACTCCTTTTGCTATACCTTTTAAAAGGTGACTAAGTTGTAAGTGCACTGTAACATTACTTTTAAGATCATAATATTGTACACTCAGGATGCAAAATAAACATTTGATTGATTGATTGATTGATAATTATTTTGTTATATTGAGTTTTGTATTTATGTATACAGGGTGGATTTTTGAGACGGGGCAGTAAGGGCTACAGTGGATAGGAACACATGACCCTATTCAGTGGCCACCTCGATGCCACTGATATGATATCGACGACGACGCCACAAACAAAATGTATGGGAGAAGTTGTTTGCGATTTCTGACATTTCTAGTACTCTAAGCTCAGTTGGTCTCTTAGACTTTTTGATCTTTATAAGAAACATGATCAATTGAGATAAAAAAAGTTGTTGTGTAAATGGTCTATTTTCTTGCTGACTGTACATTTTTTTCAAATCTGTAAATGGGGGTAAAACTGTCTCAAAAAGTTAAGGACAGTCTCTTATGGAACGTTTCCCTCTAGTTGCAACGGTTAAGGAACCTGCCCTTACTGCCCCGTCTCAAAAATCCACCCTGTATATTTATACTTTGTGTAAATTATAATATTATGTATCGACTAGTACACCACCATGGCATTTATCTCATGTAAGACTTCTTCCATCCATTGGTTGTCTGGAAGAAATAACTTTTAGTGATAAGGCCGCCTTTTGTACCCTTCTTGTTCGTGTATATTTTTGTGTATTTTGGTGTGCAAATAAAGAACATTTTCACCTCTCTGGGCGGAAAGCGTCAACTTTCGTCCCGCTGCGCTAAACGAAATTGCCGCTTTCCGCCTACGTCGAGGAGAGAAATATTACACTAACCTCGGGCAGTACATAAGAAAGCCTCAGATCACATGTTTGTTGACCGAGGCGAAGCCGAGGTTACATGAGATCTGAGACCTTTCTTCCTCATAGTAGATTACCCTCTGTGTGTAATCTACTATTCATCATCATCAGCCTATAAAAGTCCCACTGCAGGGCACAGGCCTACCCTTACTAAGGGTCTACGGGCATTAGTCCACCACGCCACGCGTGCCCAATGTGGATTGGTAGACTTCACATATGCATCAGCATTTTTTCTTCAGCTTATGCAGGTTTCCTCACGATGGTTTCCTTCACCGTTTGAGAGCAGTCGGTATTACGTACATAAATTAGAAAAACTCATTGGAAGGAATTCAAAGATCATTCGAACCCGGACCCCCATTATTGGGTGTCCATACAAGTCTTTGGTACATACCTCTCCGCAACGCGATCTACTATAATCTTATATTATTTTATATCATCATCTTATTTAAGAGCTACGCTCTTGTCGGTGGAGTATTCACCTATCCTGTCCCTTTTCCCCTAGTCTCTTTAGTTCTTGATACGACACGACATCAACCTTTTCCTTCACTTGGGCCAGATAACTCTGTCTAGATCTTCCTCTGCCTCTCTTCCCCTCTATCTTTCCTTCCAGTATGGTTTTAAAGAAATTGTTGTTTCGTATCAAGTGTCCGATCATTTTTCCCCTCCGGTTTTCGTTTCTTTTTAAAATGTTTCTCTTTTCTTTAACCATTCTTAACACCTCTTCATTTGTTATGCGTTCCGTCCAACTTATCCCCTCCATTCGCCTCCAACACCACATTTCAAAAGCTTCCAGCCTATCTCGATCTCGTTTAGTCAATGTCCACGTCTCGCTACCGTACAGTGCAATGCTCAAGATGTACACTTTAAATAGGCGTTTTCGGATTTTGCTCGATATTTTTGCTTCAAAAGGTGTTATTTTATACAGTTGTAATAAAATAAATAAGAAGAGCCATTCATTCTTTTATCATTTCTCATTACAGGGCACAGAAATATCATCAACAAACAACAGTACCTCGCCACCCATCGGTCAAACTCCCAAACGTCCCGGAATCATAATACAATGCAGCCCCGACGTTGAAACCCTTTCATACCCAAGAAAACTGAACCCAAAACCCCCAAACCGTGACAGAGGTAGCGACAGAGTCCTACGAAGCTATAATATGAAAACTTACAAACGACCAAACTATTCTATGATGAATGATAATATAATAGGCGTGGTTAAGAGTGAAAGAGATAAACAGACACAAATAAGTATCATAAGTAGAGATGGAAAGTATCCGAACACGAATTTGAATGCTCGATGTCTTTTGAAGAAACACCAGCCGAGTCTATTGAGTAATTTGAATGATAGAATGAGTTTTGGTGAAAGTCAGATGGTTCCAGTCTCACATGTGGTAAGGAATACATTTTTTTCATGTTCCTTTGATAGAGAATAAAAAAAGGACAGTGGGCAGGAGTTGTCCAAGCTTTGACTATTCATTATGAGGACCGGCCTTGCGCTAGCATTTCCCCTCTGCCACGGTATAAGAACAATAAATTGATCATGTTCATTTACACTCAATTTTATACCTTATCACTAAACGAGACAGCCTATAATTGCGAAACAATAACTACGAACTTATGAAGTTTGGGGTTCACACTAGACTACTTTTCATGATTTTTAACATTTAAAATATTTTTTTTAGGATACCTAAAACGAGAAAATCGTTACTCAGACCGACAGAGGCGTCAAACTTATAACATCCCTCTTTTTGCGTCGGAGGTTAAAAATGTTGGTAGTTGTAGCATAGCTTCTGACCACCCTAAATTTGATGATGGTCGTGAGTTTATTTATGTATTTGTAAGACTGTCCTTATTTTCAGATTCCAGGCCCTCTAGTCCCAATGAGACGACAAAGATCACTGAGCGGCATCTACCCAATAAACCCTCAACCCTCAAAACGGTACGAATTTGTGCAGAGCGTCGGCTTCAGACGCGAAGACGGAAAAATAACAAAAATTAACGCTCTAGTACAAAAATCTACACAAACTCTGAAACGCTATGAAAATATACGCAGAAACTACCGGAGTATTATTAAAAACGATCTGGAACAAGAAAACTACCAGGAAACACAGAAAAACTACCAAGAAACACAAAGAAACTACCAGGAAACTCGGAAAACTTATCAAGAAACACAGAAAAGCTACCAAGAAGCGCAGAAAAACTACCAAGAAACACAGAAAAAGATAAACTACCTAGAAGCGCAGAAAAGCTACCAAGAAGGACAGAAAAACTACCAAGAAACACAGAAAAAGATAAACTACCTAGAAGCGCAGAAAAACTTCCATGAAACACAAAAAAACTACCAAGAAACACAGACAAAGATAAACTACCTGGAAGCACAGAAAAGCTACCAAGAAATACAGAAAAAGATTGTTTACCTAGAAGCGCAGAAAAACTACCAAGAAACGCAGAAAAATATAAACTACCAAGATACGCAGAAAATCTACCAAGATACACAGAAAATCTACCAAGAAACACAGAAAAATACAAACTACCTAGAAGCACAAAAAAACTACCAAGATACACAGAAAAACTACCAAGAAACACAGAAAAACTGCCAAGACGAGCAGAAAAACTATCTGGAAGTTCTCGACAATGAAGAAAATAGAGAAAGCCAAGTAGAAGTGACCATACAAGACATAATTAACTCAAACATTGATGCCCAAACATTCTCAAATCCTGTCTCAGAATATGTTTTAACAGATTCAAACATCGATTATCCAAACATGTCAAGTTTAACCGACGTCTTACCAAACTCAACAACAGAATTCGATGGAAACGACGAAAGTTTTTCCGTTTATTACCATAAGAAAATTCGTGCAGAACAAGTGAGAAGTCAAAGACATGTTAAGGAAGTCCCTAAAGCCAGCCAGCCAAGATTGCCGAAAATAAACGAAGTTTTTGGTACTTTTAGTGGGATTCCTAACGAAGTTACTCAGCCTTTGTTCGTGCAAGTCAGTAGTGAGATGGAACGATGTAAGTTACTTTTCTTATTTCAATACGTCGCGGGTTCGAATCCCGCAAGAGGCAAATCTTTGTATGAATATGAATATTTGTACCAGAGTTCTGGATGTTTGTTTCTACAGGGTGTAACGACCCGGCAAACAATTTGGTCGTATTAGGCCCCCATTTATTATGACTATTTTGACTTATAAAAGTAATATTACGGTTATTTGGTCATGATCGACTATATGACACCTATTCGACCAAATTGTTGGTTAGGGATGTAAGTTACTTTGTTTATTTTATTACTGACTGCCCGATAGATTATTGGTGAACCTGCCTGCTGATTACAGAGTCGCGGGTTCGAATCCCGCAAGAGGCAAATCTTTGTATGAATAGAAATATTTTGAGAGTTGTGGATGTTTGTTTCTGTAATCTACAGGGTGTAACGATGTAACTTACTTTCCTTATTTCAATACAGTCGGCCCGATAACTCAGTCGGTAGCAAATCTGCCTGTTGATTAGAGAGTCGCGGGTTCCAATCCCGCAAGAGGCAAATCTTTGTATGAATATTTGATAGTTGTGGCTGTTAGTTTCTACATGGTGTAACGATGTCAGTTACTTTGCTTATTTTATTACTGACGACCCGATAGATAGTTGGTGAACCTGCCTATTGACTAGAGAGTCGCGGGTTCAGCCAAATGTATGGGACAGTTGATTTTTATTAGCGATTTTGATATTGGTCCCATAGAGAAAGTTGTTCAGTTTGATGGTCTGCTCATCCCCTTAAAAAAGTGTCAGCATATTAAGACGGATCCTGTAAACGTCGCACTGCAGGGCACAGGCCTACCCTCAGGGAAGGTGTATGGGCGTTAGTCCACCACGCGTGCCCAATGCGGATTGGTAGACTTCACATACGCATCGGAATTTCTTCTTCAGCGTATGCAGGTTTCCTCACAATGTTTTCCTTCGTCGTTTGCAGTCGGTTTTACGTAGATAGATAAACAATTTATTTACATATACAGTATTACAGTTCACAACAAGTTTACAAAATTAGAACACAACGAAACATCAATAGAACAACATGTAATTTATTGTATGCTACAGCAGCAAATAGGTCCCAGCTCAACATAGACCTTGTCCGAAAGCAGGGTGTTGATTTTCAGATAAAACTTTTTTAGTAGTAGTCAGATGTATACAGGGTGAAATTGATATCATTAGCATCCTTTTAAACAAAGAATCCACCCATCAAACTGAACAACTTTTACTATGGGAGCAAACCGATCGGAGAAAATAAAAAAATCTGCTGTTCCATACTAAACTGCAATGCCAACGCGCGACTTCGCGACTGAAATGTATGCAACAGCAGATTTTTTTTTTGCATCAATCTGTTTGCTGCCATAGTAAAAGTTGTTCAGTTCTATGGGTAGACTCTTAGTTTAAAAGGATGCTAATGATATCAATTTCACCCTGTATAAGTTAGTGTAGAGCGTCGGTGGCGCGTTGTGGAGAGGTGTGGACACCCAATTACGGACAACATGCCATGTACCAATGAGTTTTTCTAACTTATGTACGTAATACCGACTGCTCTCAAATGGTGAAGGAAAACATCTTGAGGAAACCTGCATAATACTGAAGAAGAAATTCTGATGGCGTGGTGGACTAATGCCCATACACCCTCCCTGAGGGTGGCCTGTGCCCTGCAGTGGGACGTTTATAGGCTGATGATGATGATGATGATAAGTTAGTCGGGATACGTGTTTGGTGTGATTGACACGAAGTTAAAATGTTTCAGTGCAAAACTACCCTATCTATATCCCGAGCACGGGCGCCATGTTGGAGAGTTTATACAACTTCAGGAGCCCCTTCCTTACGAACCCGCCATTGCTTCAAATTGCCACCACGAGCAACACTAAATGTGTTTTCAGCACCCCTGTCATTAGTACCGCGTGAGTGTTTTATTAACCATCTTAAAAAAACCACAGGATACCAACCGAGGCTTCATTGTTTAAGAGGTTTTACGGCTATTCTAAACTATTATAAAACTGTAACAGGAAGTTTGTCTGTACATTGAAGATATTAACAAAAAAAAGTTACGGTATGGTTTTTAGGTATCCCTGATTCCATATCAACAATTTTTGGATTTTTTGTCTGTCTGTTTGTTTGTTTGTTTGAACGAGCATCACGCAAAAACTACTGAACTGATTTTGATGAAACTTTTTTTGTTTGATAGCTTATGATCTGACTTAAAATCTGGTATATAATTTGTACGGACAAAGTCGCGGGTTTACGCTCGTATATTATAATCTCTTTCGCACGCATAGGTTTTTCGGTAAGGTCGGAATCTCATTCGCACACTGTGTTGTCTACTTACGATAGTAATATTAAGTTTATGGTTTTCATCCATTTTCAATACTCACATTAAAACCCCCCGACAGTATTTTCCTAAGTGTGCGTGTCAGCTTTTTACCTTCATGCAGGGGTCGCATTTCAAATTAGTTTGTAAAACATTGCCCTACTATTTGCACCGCTTTTCGCAACTGTAACGGGTATCATAATTTTCTGTAGACAGTTAGGTCTAACCATAGGACGACGTAACTCGTGGTGGGGCGTTGACATGAGTTACGTCGTTCTCTATGGGTCTAACCATAAACCAAGCAAAACGACTCAAACTAATGCCACAGATTAAAGAGTTAAAGTACGACCAGGAAAATAATTCAGCTCGTCAATCTTCTTTTGCGCAGAGCAGACCCGAGTCCCCGTCAAAACCCGAAGTCATTTACTAATCAAAGGGTGCAAAGTCGGATAGCAGCGTAAAGGGCACAAAAACCATTAGCCAATCGCGGCAAGGGATTTCAGGCCCGCGAAATTTACCAACCAGGATGTGGCACCGTCAATCCTTTGCTGCTATTGGCTAATTGTTTTCGCGCTCTTTTCGCTTCTTCTTCTTCTATCGAGTCGATGGCATGTCATTTTATATTTTGCCACACAAATAGCATTACCAGCAGCGTCCATAAGCCCCATTCGCGTGCAAGTTTGCGGGCAGGAAGGGCAAGATATGAGATGGGCCATAGTCTGAGGGGTAACACCACATTTACAAACTCAGGTCTGATCTATCGATAAAACCCCATTTATCAGGTTATCCTTACTCCGGCCGACTTGAGTTCGGAGCCTGTTTAAAGACCTCCAAATCGGCCTGGGTAGTTCATGTCCTCGGGGAAGGCTTTCCGAGGGGGGGACAAACGGGTCGGGTAGCGTGCTCTTTCTTCGCCAGAGGTCACATCTAGCTCGAGGACCCTTACCAATACCTTGTATAGGGTGGACACACTTCAGAAAGTTTTTGCGGCTCTTGAGCCTTTGGGGTACTGTGGAGTATCCGAACATAGGTCTCATAGCTCTTTTCGCTGATATCCGACTGCACCCTTTGATTACTAAATGACTTCGGGTTTTGACGGGGACTCGGGTCTACTGAAGTTTAACGAGTGTAATTATTTACCTGTTCGTACTGTAAACTATACTTGATCACTGCACTATGTCACCAACACAGAACATTAAAAGAGGGGTTAGAAATGCAAAGTAGCGCTTTTGCTTCAGAGACGGCTGTCCCCACTTGTTTTCCCGCTCACGCTGCTACAATTACTCATGCCCTCTCGCTCGCACCACGCCGCGCGCCTTATGGTGTTATGCAAATCATTAACATGTGGCGACACGTTCCACGCCTACTTTGCACTTCTAACCCCTCTTATAATGTTCTGTGGTCACCAGCTTGTTTGCTTGCATGTGAATGGCTTCCAGGATGCTGCAGCCGGCCACGATCGTCTCGAACGACCAAAGCTTTGAGTCTTGTGAGTTAACGCTTCATTTATTTTCAGTTTTGCGCCCTTACTAACATTTCAGTTCTTTACCTGCTATTATTGTTGGCTGGGCTATTGCTGGTCTATTATGTTCGCCTCAAGCTCACCCATATTTTACACTTACCTCCGAACTTATGGTATTTTCTTTTAATTTTCGGGTATCCAGGTTTCCTCACTATGTTTTCTTTGCTGAGCTAGTGATAATGATAAATAAAACCGTACATAAATTCCGTAGAAGTTAATGGTACAGGCCAGCAATCGAACCGGCTCCTCCTGATTGAGTTGCTAGCTCTCTTTTGTATGGACTATCACCGCTCTTTCTTTTAAGAGTCCTTTTACTGTTCGGTGATATGAACACTGAAATGAAAAATTATCTTGTTTATTTTATTTTTAGGTCATTACATAACAACACAAGATAAATATAGTATTTTTATGGTCGTACCAAACTGGCATCGCTACTTCTACTTCCTCTACAAAACTTCTACTTACTTACTTAACTTCTAAAAAAGCCTAAAAGCTATTTTTATACAATACTTTTATAGGTTAGGTATAAGAAGACGTAAGTTATGGTTATCGAGCGCGATGAAACAGTGACTGAATGTAAGATTATGATAGGTGATGAAAGGCTGGAGCAAGTCAGTGAGTTTGTGTACTTGGGTTGTATGTTCACAAGAGACGGAAAGTACGACGGAGATATAGAGAGAAGAGTGAAAGCAGGAAATATGCTTAATGGAGCCTTGCACACCGTCATGAAGAGTCAAAATATGTCTAAAAAGGAGTTGGGTATGGCAGAAGAAGCATGAATCTAGAATAAATGCGGTTGAAATGCGCTCCCTCCGTAGTATGTGTGGTGTGACTTTGAATGACCGGTTACGGAATAGTGTGATTAGAGAAAGATGTGGTATGAAAGAAGATGTAGTGACTAGGATTGAAAAAGGTATGTTGAGGTGGTTTGGCCATGTGGAAAGAATGAGCGAAAGTAGGTTGACGTATGAAATTTACAAGGCAAGTGTGAATGGAATGGTTGGCGCACGTATGCCAAGGGCCAAATAAAATGTACCCGGAACCGACGAGCTTGTATGAAGAAACTTATGGATATTGAGGAAGCTAAAGATGTGTGTCAGAATCGTAGCATGTGGCGATCTGTTGTCTCTGCCTACCCCAGCAGTGGGACATAGGCATGAGCATATGTATGTATGTATGTACTTTTATAGGTTTTAAAATTTGTTTGTTTAAACTTATAAAAGTATTGTATAGAAATACCTTTAATGGTTTTGTAGTATGTTAGAATAGCCCAGGCGGAGGACAGTCGCCTTTTTGTGGCTTTTTCCGATTCAATTTGCATAGAATGTGCTGCCATCTATGAACTACTTCGCAGAACTATGAAAAAAAAAGATTTTATTGTCTATGTCAATGTCTAATTGATATATTCACAAAATGGCTACCTATCTTGCGTAATGTGCGGGTTGTTTGTAGTTTTCGTTCAATTTCGTGCCGATATAGTGATGTTCTGGAGTTTCTGTTGTTCTCTTACCAATGTTTAGATTACAGGAATAGTAAGGATACTGGAATTTCACTCGATCGGTGCGGGATTGAACAAAATCTAGCATCCAAAACAATAATATCCATCGGTATGAGTAGATATAAGTAGGTATGTATAGTATAGGTTGAATTATTGTCGGTGAAACATAGATGGCGCTAGCTAGCCTTCAATTTGACATAAGGTGGATGCATAATGTTGCCACGAGTGGGTTCTCTTTTCTAATATACTTATATTACTCTTTGGAATAGCCCTTATTTAATTAAGGTTTTCTTATATCGTTCCTTATAGCGTTCATTCATTATATCATTTCTTATAGCGTCCCTGAACAGTAAAAGGACACTTAAGCTTTGCTAGATTGTTTTTTATTGTAATAAACGAACGACTAATTCGTGTTGTGATTTCTTCTGGTCATCTCTTCTATGGTTCCTATTCAGTTGGTAGTGATAATGATAAATATACAATATATAGTTATAATTATGTATAGATACCAATGAATATACATTAGACAGTTGCATTACTTTAAAGGGTTATTGTACTCATGATGCCATTGACTTACCAACTACTGGACGTAGGGTCCACGCTCTAAAATGTCCGAATCAAAAGAACACCAAAACGTGCCGCGATGGGGAAGTGGGATGGAAAAGAATTTAAGCATTTTGAATGTTTTTAGTTGGTTTAAAATATTACTACCCGTACAGTCAGCAGCAATAAGTTGTTAACACTTTAGTACTACGACGTAGTAGATACGACGTACATAGGTTTATGTAGTTTACACTCAGTTGCAGAAACCCTCATTAGTGTTAATCTTAAATCTCTTGATGTCACTTTCTGTCTTGTTGACGTAGTAAAAGCTAGCAAGAGATTTAATGTAGGATTAACTTTAATGAGCGTTTCTGCAACTGAGTGTTAGTCTTGGACACTTTTCGAGAATTTTGTACTAGACCCGACGTCCATAGTATTCTACGTCAATGCATGATACTAAATAAATTGCCTGACTAATCATATTAAGAAGGGAATCCTTACAAGCAAACTGACTGGACCAAAATGTAACAGCAATTTTTTTCGCGATTTCGATGTTGGTTCCATAGAGAAATTTTGATATACAAACCAATCAATATTCAATCAATGTGGTTTCAGCGTTCGAGCGGGATAACCAGTACCCTTGTACGAATGAAGAGGTGTCGAGGATGAATGACTTCTTAAAGCTTGCCGAGCAGGAGATAACGCTGCGCAAGTATCACGAGGGTAAGTTTAAGTATATTCTTTGGCCGCATTTAAAAATACAGGGTTTAAGTGACAGTCTAGCAAATACTGAAGCGGTGAACTCAGACTATCAAACTGAACAACTTTCACTATGGAGCCTATCTCAAGAAACGCGAAAAAATCAGCTGTCCCATACATTTTCAGTTTCAGAAAGTTATTCAGTTTGATGGTCTGAGTTCACCGTTTCAGTATTTGCTAGGCTGTCACTCATAAGATAAATTCACTGTGAAATCGAGGTGATAGACGTCCACCGCTGGACATAGGCCTCCCCTAATGATCGCCACAACGACCGGTCCTGCTCTGCCCTTATCCAACGGGTTCCCAGCTAAGTGGCTGCGGTAGATACATCCAAGCCACCTTCACCAGGTCACAGTATAAGAAAGAGACCAGGTCGTCGGTCCACCTTGTGGGAGCTCACTGCCTACCCACGCTGACGCCTCTAGAGAACTCTTCGGCTACTACGGGGCCTACCCACGCTGCGCTTTCTGGAAAGCTGTTCTATAAAAATTTCAATAGCTTGTCGACAAAAATGTATGAAACAGCATTTTTATTTTTGCAATTCGGTATGTCAATAGTTTTTTTTGCTCTTTTGCTCTTTATTTTATATTTTTTCCGGATAGAAAACATTTTTTTTTCGCAATTCGTTGAGTTTATCAATACAAATTTAATTTTTAACTAATTTGTAAATTACAAAAGTGGTCGCGAAAACTCATTCGAATTCCATGGAGAAAAACCATTGCTTAATTTAAAAAATAAAAATCACCTGCCTTCTCTTTCTATCTCAACTGAAACCAAACAGAAACGGCAGCATCAAATATCAAATTTTGACATATATGTTGTTTAGTATCACAACCGGCCATAAATCCAGACACAATGGAAAATCCATTGTGTCTGGAAATATAGCCGTTTTTGATAATAGTCGACTCAATTGAATATATATATATTTTGTAATGGTCAGTTATTTTAAGTTGATTTTTAGTTTACCAAGGAGTTTACATGTTCCTGCGAGGACGTCACTCGTCGCACCGAAAAACGAAGTTATTTTATTTAAAATATCTGTAATCCTTTAATTTTAAAATCTCTGACATATAAAATATTTTTATTGACACAGTTGCAGAAACGCTCATTAGAAACAATCCTCCATTAAATCTCTTGCTAGCATTCACTTCGTCAACAAGACAAAAGAGATTTAATGGGGGATTCACTTTAATGAGCGCTTCTGCAACTGACCGTGACGTAATAATCTCGAAATGGTTTTCGATTCAGCACTCCCAAAAAAAACTTGACTGCGAATTGCTAAGTTTGGTCCCATTGTAAATGTTGGTCAGTTTGATAGTCTAAAGCATCCTGTTCCAGCTTCAAAACGACCCCGATTCCACAGTGTATAGCTGAAGTATGAAACTTAAACTTACACTACAAATTAGACACAAACTTGACATCTCTTAAGGTCTATTTTCATGTGTATTGATATATTTCTATTTCAATTACAGTACTAAGCACGACTGATACGAGTACCTCTCCAGAAAGCCAAGATCTCGGCGCTTCAGTCACCATTCCTGAAATGGTTGAAGATGCCCTAGAAATTATCAGTCAGGACGGCGTAAGTTCTAAAAAATTTACTTAATTTTTTTGTTGAAGGCACTTATTTAAAATTTTTCGAGGCCATTGCCTCTGCTCTGCATACCATATGAAAAAGTAAGCAAGCGAAGCGAGCTCGAAATTTGTCACATCACGACTGAAAACAGTGGTATTATACCTAAGTGCTTGTAAAAGTCAGCACGGTTGCGGGTCGCATCGGGAACATATTCTTAAAATTTGATCGGGCTGCAAGCAGTGTGGGCAGCATGTTTGACATGCCTGCTTTAGGGAAATGAACTTATATGTATATGCGACCTTGCCTTGCCATGACAAGTTTGATTTAGTGGCTGACGAGCTGGCTGGCCAGTTACCCCCTTAGAGAAATTAACAAGATAATTATTTTCTTTGCTAATTATCATGTATCCGATAATTATCCAAGCTGATTCATAGTATTTCGAACTCAAAGTTGTAAACTTGCAATTATTGCTTTAATGCGCTCGTATTCACTGGTGCGAATACCACACCTAGTACCAAACCAGCACCTAGTCTTCATAATTTTTGTTTCGTATCACAATAAATAATAAATTATTGAGAAAAATAGTGACAAAAACTATTTCGGGTTTGTAAGCTTCTTTTTTCGCAAATCGCGATCGGATACACATGGTGCGACATTGCTAGCACAAGCTTTTTCTTTTTCCGCTTAATTTTATAATTATCAACGTATAATTATCAAGATAATTATCAACGTATAAATATCAAGATAATTATCAACGTATAATTATCAAGCTAATTATCAACGTGTAATTATCAAGATAATTATGATGATAATTATCACTTCGTACCCTGATTCCAGGACTACATGGAACGGATAGGCATGGATGTGAGAATGCAGTGTATTCTCTGCTCCTGGGCTGGACCCAAGATTATACTTGAACAACACATTAGACAGGTAATAAGCTTTAATTTATTAAAAAATCTACAACTTGTCAAATAAGCATCTCTATATCGGACGTCAAAACGCGCGCGTTGTATGAACAATGGACAAAATTTTTTTAATCACCTATATTTGACTGATTTTACCTAAAATGCCTTGCTTATTCAATACAACAACAACTTTAAGGCTCTGTTCGGGCTCCCTCGCTATTGTAGTGCCCCCGGAATGTTTGCTGATGCCAGTGCAGATGATTTTTACGGAATTATGCGAAAGAAACTTGCATCAGCAGTACACCGTGTTCGTGCAAGCTCGAACGGAGTGCTGAAGATGATTGCTGACAGAATGGACTCCCCCCCTGCTTGGCAGATTTACTGAATTACATATCTTGGCCATGCGGTAGATCTGCCAGGTAGGGAAGTAATTAGCCACCTCTGTCTACTATTGACAGTTTAATTTATTTTATGTTGTGATCTACTAACTATAAGTTCTCCAATACCTACTAACATTTTTTGTATGGACTATCTATAAGTTGTCTAAAATATTTTTAGTTTTTTATTTATTTTATTTTATTTAAGAGGGTACCGAGCCTATTGTGCTGCCCTCAATCGTATTGTTTTTATTTCTATACAATTAAACAACATTTCCAAAAAAGAAGCATGTCACATTGTAGTCATTGCTGATTTCCAATTGATCGAGTAACTGCGGATTTGTTTTTATAATGTTTGTAGTTATTACCTTTAAAACCGCCAAAAGTGTAACGATAATAACTACAAGCATAAAACATAATAATCCGTAATGTTTCGATAAATTGAAAGTCAATCAGCCTAGCTAGCATGCCACCCACGACAAAGAGTTTAAACAAGAAAAAATGCGCGCTCTTTCTGGCCTACGTAAAATAATAAAGATGGAGGCACATCTCGATTTTTGTCGTTTTCTCGGGGGTGGCATGCTAGCTAGGCAGGACTACAATATGACATTCTTGTTTTTTGGAAATGTTGTTTAATTGTTTAGAAATGAAAAAAATACGATTGAGGGCAGCACAATACAATATGCTCGGTACCCTCTTAAATAAAAAATATTTATTTCTATTTATTAATAAGCTTTGAACTTTTTTTCAAAGGTAACAATGGCCATAATGCCGGTCATTTCAGAAAAAATCAAAAATTAATTAAATAATAAATAAAAACAATTTAAAAATTTATGATTAAAAAAATTTTATGTTTTCTATTAATTGATGACGTAGAATACGCCGGGTCTAGTACAAAATTCTCGAAAAAAAAAGTGTCCGAGACACAAAAACAAACCTAAGTGCGTATAAACCAACTAGAAACATTGAAAATGCTGAAATCATTTTCCATCGCACTCCCCCATCGGGGCACGGCGCGCGCGTGCGCGTAGTCAGCCAATCAAACGAAGACTGTCGCGTAATTTTTTCTCTTTTTACGTTTTGGTGCTCTCTTGGTTCGGACACTTTTGAGCGCGGACCCTACGTCCAGTAGTTGGTAAGTCAATGTGTCTATTAGTAAAGTGCAGAGTTTATCATTTACAGGAGCACTCAGATCAGATAGTAAAGCAAGAATCAAACGAGTGGAACATTACATATAAACTCGGCAGTCTAGTGAAACAGCAGCAGTGGCTGAGCCACGTATCTGAGTTCGACTCCTCGCTCTACATACTGAGCGTCAAGTACGAGGACCCGGAGCGCTTCATGGCGGCGCTTTCGGTTTGTACTTCACATGACAATTATAAACTGACACTCACGCTCACTAATACACTCACATAAACCCTATAATCAAACTCACAAATATAGGTTGTCACAAAAATACAAATAAACATTTAAGAGGGTGGTTAAGACCATCAAACTGAACAACTTTCACTAAGGGACCAATATCGAAATCGCGAATAAAAATATCCGATGTTTCATCATCATCATCATCTCAGCCGATACCCAAAAGACGTCCACTGCTGGACATAGGCCTCCCCCAAAAATGGGGAGATTTACCATAATCGCCATGATGCGATTCGTTTGCGATGTTCCATACTAAACTACAGATCTACTCGAGCTAAATGTATGGGACAAAATATTTTAGTTGTTCAATTTGATGGTCTCAACAACCCCCTTAAAAGTTTTAAATGTTTATTTTAACTTTTGTAACACCCTGTAGACTCACGCTCGTAAATACAAACACTTACACACTAATTTCATGGCGGCGCTATCGGTTTGTGCTTCACATAACGTTTATATGTCATATGACACTCACGCTCATAAATACACTCACACAAACTCTCAAATAAACTCACGCTCGTAAATACAAACACTTGCACACTAATTTCATGGCGGCGCTATCGGTTTGTGCTTCACATAACGTTTATATGTCATATGACACTCACGCTCATAAATACACTCACACAAACTCTCAAATAAACTCACGCTCGTAAATACAAACACTTACACACTAATTTCATGGCGGCGCTATCGGTTTGTGCTTCACATAACGTTTATATGTCATATGACACTCACGCTCATAAATACACTCACACAAACTCTCAAATAAACTCACGCTCGTAAATACAAACACTTGCACACTAATTTCATGGCGGCGCTATCGGTTTGTGCTTCACATAACGTTTATATGTCATATGACACTCACGCTCATATATACACTCACACAAACTCTATAATACAAACTCTCAAATAAACTCACGCTCGTAAATACAAACACTTACACACTAATTTCATGGCGGCGCTATCGGTTTGTGCTTCACATGACGTTTATATGTCATATGACACTCACGCTCATAAATACACTCACACAAACTCTATAATACAAACTCTCAAATAAACTCACGCTCGTAAATACAAACACTTACACACTTATTTCATGGCGGGGCTATCGGGTTATAATGTATTGTTGATACAAATAAACTGACATTCAACTACGTTCACACTTATAAATACGGTCACACCAACTCTTAAATACCATAACACATACGCTTATAATTCATGGCGGTGCTATAAATAAATAAATAACGCTCACAGGCACATACATTGTAATGATCCCAAGTAAGCACTATAGGCTGTTTAATATGGAAACCATACAACAACGGTACGAACATATAACATCCATGACCGAACCGGGATCCGAACCCAGGACCCTGGCCCTGTACCCGGACTTTCGATGTTCGATATATCGCCAGTGTTTCGGTCCGCACTTCATTGTAATAGAGTTGACATTGGAACGAAAACATTCACGCAATTGCGAAGTTCGAATGTCCGGGTAAAGGCCCTGATTTGGCAGTCCGGCCTGGTAACCATTACACCAACCGCGTCATCAAAATTCGTACTTTACATGATATATAAACTGACACTCACGCTCATAAATACACTCACACTAACTCTATAATACAAACTCAAATATACTCACCCTCATAAATACGAACACTTACACTTATTTTTATGTATTCTTGTATCTGGTACTTTAAATGTGACTAGATAATTTGTGTGACAATTTCCAAGATATTTATTATTTAATCATTATTTATTGTGTTTGTTTCACAGACGCTATCACCCGGCTCTGACCCGAAAGTCGGCTCCATGACAATCTACAACAAAGTTACAGGTTGGTCTCTTAATTTATTTTTATTCGAAATACGACTACGCTGTCATTATCATATCATCTATAGAGTATAACAAAACACCCTGTGATATTTAATGGGGTGGTTAAGACCAACAAACTGAACAACATTCAGTTCGGAGTGAACATCGAATGAAATTTAAAAATCTGCCGTTCCACATTAGTCGGTAGGTACTACAATTATATATATGTATATATATACATACTAGCGTTAACGCCACTTCGTCCGCGCAAATCATATACCAGATTTTAAGTCAAATCATAAGCTAACAAACAAAAAGAGTTTCATCAAAATCGGTTCAGTAGTTTTTGCGTGATGCTCGTTCAAACAAACAAACAAACAGACAGACAAAAAATCCAAAAATTGGTGATATGGAATCGGGGTTACCTAAAAACCATATCGTAACTTTTTTTTGTCAATATCTTCAATGTACAGACAAACTTCCTGTTACAGTTTTATAACAGTTTAGATATACTAGCGTTAACCCGCGACTTCGTCCGCACAAATTATATACCAGATTTTAAGTCAGATCATGAGCTAACCAACAAAAGTAGTTTCATCAAAATCGGTTCAGTAGTTTTTGCGTGATGCTCGTTCAAACAAACAAACAAACATACAGACAAAAAATCCAAAAGTTGGTGATATGGAATCAGGGACACCTAAAAACCAAATCGTACCTTTTTTTTTGTTAATATCTTCAATGTACAGACACACTTCTGTTATAGTTTTATAATAGGTATATATAGATATGCATACAATATGCATAAGGTATGCATGCAATTTGTATGAAACAGCTGTTTTAGGTTTCCGTAGCTAAAAAAGGAACTCTTATACTTTCGTCCATCTTGTCTGAATCTAGGAAGGAAAACAGATCTCGACTCAAATGTATGGGATAGCAGATTTTGACACCAACAAAGCAATTGTATCGACTTCTAATTTTAACTCAGTACTTTTAAAATTGAGTAAAATACAACAAAAAAAAATATACTTGCTCGTCGCTTTGCTACTGGCTAACCTGATGGTCTGAATTTTATGTGAACAACTTTTACTATGGGAGCAAACCGATCGGAGCAAATAAAAAATCAGCTGTTCCATACTAAACTGCAATATCGACGCGCGAGTTCGCGACTCAAATGTATGCAACAGCAGATTTTTTTTTGCTCCGATCGGTTTGCTGCCATAGTAAAAGTTGTTCAGTTCGTTGGGTAGACTCTTAGTTTAAGCTACACCTCTGGGTAAAATTGCATTGGAACCCAATCAAATAATGTAACACCACATTTCTGGGCTGCGTTCAGAACCTGCGCCCCAGGTGCACCCCGAGTGCAACTTTTCGCACTAACGCCGTTCCGAGGCTCGGTGAAAAACGCTCTTTGCAACTCGGTTGTCACAACTCAACCGTTCCGAACCTCTGACGGGCTGCAACTTTTAACCATCAAATTCGATGGTTAAAAAACACTCTGACGTTTTGATTATCTGTGGTTACTTGACTTTTCGCTCGTTTTGTATAAAAGCTTGTTTTTCAAATTATTTTTATTCACTTTTTGATTTGCTAACATGGAAAATGAGTTTTTTTTATTGTATTTGGAAATGATGGAAGCCCTGGAAGCCCATATTACTTTAAATGTCAAAATTTGAGGTTATAAAACAACCGTGATCGCTCTGTACCTCATAGCGAGTTAAAAATTGGCGCGGTCGTTCCGTACCTTAGAGCGAGTTAAAAAACAACCGCACCTAAAGGTCGTGAACGCACCCCTGTACATACATGCAATTTAAGGCTGAATAAATAAATGAAATGAAAAGGATGCTAATGATATCAATTTCACCATGTATAATCTAAATATTATGAGAAACAAATCGACATGAGTTCCATAACTATACGGTAACATTTTTATGTTAGCCTATTTCCCATACTAAGATTGAGGATCTTTTTTCTGTGGCTTGACCTATAATTCCCTATTAAGAGGATACGTGAAAGAATAGGATTCTTCAAAGCGTCATATATCATGAAGTACTAACAGTAGGAGTATGATTAGCTGATATGTGTAAATTGAACATAAATTTATATTTTATAAAGTTTGATTAGAGCAGAATTGAACTTACATAAATAGTACAATCACAATTAAATAAAGTTTATTTTACGCTTGCGTCGCATCAGGCAGTAATATAAGCTATCATACGCCCATTTCGCTTCAATTATTTTTCGACATAGGCCCTTAACAAATACTATAATTCACAGGTGAACCGTACACATGGCGTGACCACATACTACCGTTGCCCATTAACATGCCCTACCACTTCGAAACAAACCACTTGCAGCTGGAACTGTCAAGTTTGAACCTACTACCCAACCGTGCTAACCTCAAACTGTTGAACGGAGAGTTAGTGAACATGTCTCCCAGTAAAGTAGTCGTAGGACAGCCCGAGTTGAACGATATTCATATTATTATTTTTGTTAATATTTTGTAGTAACATTTTTTTGCAGCGGGCTCCATGCGGAGTTTGATTCTATTTTCAATACTAACCAATTAAAGTCAATGACATTTCTTAAACATAATCTCGTAACTAATATATATGGCTGTGGTTTATCACATTTTCGTTAAAATGTATAGTTTCAAAGTTACAGTGCCTTAAAGATTTCCATACAAATCTTAATCAATCAATTATATTTTATTTGACACCAAAAAAACAAAGAGAGCAAACAATCAGGTAATACAAAAGGCACAAAAACAGGCGGTCTTATCGCTAAAAAGCGATTTCTTCCAGACAACCTTAACTTAAGTCCTAGCATTAAAGCAGTACATTTTAAGGGAAATCTGACATAACACAGGCACAGAGATTAATATCTAGATTGTGTTTAAAAACTTGCTTGGACTTTGGGTTAGTGGGCGTTTTCATAAAAAAGTGTACCATGTCAGAATTATTGATTAATGATTATGTAGGGAAAATATCGCAAAACTGACGTGACATTCTCGTTCCGTTTTATATTTAAAATTATATTGTGACGAAAATGTTTACCTACAGTTGCTATCAAATGTAAATAATGTTACATTAGGATTTTGTTCATCTTCTGAAAACAGTAAAATGATTTAAACTGACCTGAGTCAGCAGATGCAGTGTGTTAAATCCGACACAAGAAACCTTTACGGCCGCCGTGGCACTGACCCAAAACACGTCTGTTATTCGAAATGTATTTGAGAATTCGCTTTTTTTTAAATTGACGGTCGCTAAATGCAAAGGATGATGATGCCATTTCATAAACTAAAATAGGCTTCGTAAGTTTCCAAATGGTAATTTTAGCCGTGACAAAACAGACATGTCCGGTCGGTACCACTTTTTACGTTTTTTTTTAATCTAACTGTATTTAAATGAGTATAAGTATTAAATTATAAACTACCGGAGGCGATTTAAGTGTATTTCAAATGATACCAAACACTCATGTTACTCTTGTGCAAAAAGTTTTCAGAATTGCTTCTAACATCGAGGAATTTTAGTGGGGGACACGCCAAAAACTAACATCTCGGTGTTTAAATATGGTTATTATTTAAATTATTGTTTATGTTTAACTAGTTTGGAGTGTTTTTAGTGTGTTAAATTTTACTTGTTAAGTGTTTAGAAGTAAGACTTCAAACACAGGGACAGCTCAAAAGTAGAGGGTACACTTTATTTTGAAAACGCTCTAGTATTGAAAATATAATGAAACTTTTTTTTTTTCATAAATATGGTGCAAGGACTATTCTCTTAAGCAGCTAATTACACTACTCTGGATTCTGCTCCTGTAACATGACCGGGGTGAGAGAGACACAGGTCACTTCCAAACGTCAAATTTAAGTGAGATACTATGGAAATAACCGCCATCTCACTTAAATTTGACGTTTAGAAGTGACCAGTGTCGCTCTCACCTCTGTCATGCTACAGGAGCAGAGCTTGATTGATACAGGATGAAATTGATATCATTAGCATCCTTTTAAATTAAGTCTACTCATCAAACTGAACAACTTATACTATGGGAGCAAACCGTTCGGAGCAAAAAAAATCAGCTGTTGCTTATATTTAAGTCGAGCAGGCATCGCACTTTAGTATGGCTCCGATCGCTTTGCTCCCATAGTTAAAGTTGTTCAGTTTGATGGGTACCTATACTTTATTAGGATGCTAATGATATCAATTTCACCCTGTATTTATTTTAAGTGTGTAAAGTAATATTAACTATAATATAAACAGCATTGTATAAAGAAAATTGTTTTGTTTGTTTACTGAAAAGATTTTGATGTTTTTTTTTTCTAAAAAAGTTGATTTTTTGAAATTTTATAATCATGTGTGTTACTTTTAAAATAAGTCTATTATGTATAGCTACAGATATTCGGGTGTAAACTTAAATGGGTTCATACTTTATGGAGTACTTCAGACTATCAAATTAAAAAGCTTTTACTATGGGACTATCTTTGAAATTGCGAAAAAAAATGGCTGTTTCCACAGAGATGTCTGTTTCTTTACTTTGGTCGACTAGCCATTGACATTTACTATGGAACAACTGGTTTTTAGGCATAGACACAATTTTTTTTCGCTTACACCGATATAGACTGAACCACAACGTAACCATGTATGAAAGCGATAGTCATAAAAATCCTATACAATTTATATGAAGCTAGATGACTGACTCCGGAGTCAGACAGCCGTCGTAGTACAAAAAAGTGGTTACGTCAATAAGGACAGCAATAAGTAGCGATCTCCTTTTTTAACTAGAACGAATTTACTATTTGCGTCTCTTATTGATGAATATGACAAGACACGTGATTCATTGTAGTACCTTTTCTTTCTACATTTTTTAGGCAAAGTCACATTCTATTGGCGATTGAAACATTTTGACGTTTGTTTTCGCCACCATACGTCAAGTCCATACAATGTTGTCGTTTCTAACTACTAGCGTCGACGCCACCTGTTTTTTCGTTCGTTTCGTGATTTCGGTGTTGGCTCTATAGTGAAAGCTGTTCAGTTCTGTCTGAAGCACTCCGTTTATTTATATGTAACGCATTAAATCTTACACCTTATAGGTATAGCATATCTCCGGTCTCCGGTTCGAATGATGTAAATGCAAGAAAATACCAAACAATTACTTTAGTTTAACACTCCTGAAGTGGTCGCTAAATCGACACAACAAATTTGTAAAAAAAAACGCAATTATGTCATTATTCCACCAAATGTGCGATAGTGTCTGCGTCTGCTATAATTGCATATACAAAAAATTAAGGTACCTACTAGAGGCGTAAATCAGACTAAATTTTTTGTAACACTCGTTTCAGCTGATGGGCTCTAACTTACTTAGCTTGTGCTTGGCGCGTGCTGCACCGCGACGCCCCGTATTGCTGATCGCGGTGATTCGCGTTGACCGTTCTATACATAATTATTCAATGTATAAAAACTACCTTTTTTTTGGTGCCTTTAGTGAGAGATCACAAGGTACCTTTTAATTTGGAACGAAATAATATTTATTTTGGTGATCACTTTCGTATTTGTTTAGTTGTAAGGTTAACAATTTGAATTTTGAACATGTTTTTGTACTTTATTTAGTGAGAACGTTGACCAAATGAAAAGAATAGAAGAACGCTTAATCAATCATGAATGAAAGGGATGCAAGATCCAAAGGTAATATGAAGTGTATATTATCTTCCTAACGCTCATTAAAGTTAATCCTCCAATTAAATCTCTTGCTGTCACTTTTTGTCTTGTTGACGTAGTTAAAGCCAGCAAGAGATTTAATGGAGGATTAACTCTAATGAGCGCTTCTGCAACTGAGTGTTAGACAGTCAATTTATTTAGTCTTTATAATGTACTTTTAAGTAACTCTCATTTGTTATTTGTTTATATTTAATATACCAGAAAAGTTCCTATAGATAATGCTCATACGAATTTATCGTAAACTTACAAAAAGACTGACAGAGTATTAAGAAAGTGCCATATTATAAGTAAGTAGTAAAGTATGTAGGAATTATATTATAACATAACTGATTTATCTTATAATAATAATATAGGACTCAAAAGTACTCTCGCCTATATTTTATACATACCTAATGTTGTATAAATTAAAGATTTTAGCTAAATAGTTAGCAGAAGAACGTTCTTCATCAAATCAACAAAATCACTAAAGGATCTCAATCCTGAGGCCGCGGTTCGATTCCTGGCCACCACTAAGTTCTTCAGAATTTATGTACGGTTGTATTTATCATTTACTAGCTCAGCGGTGAAGGAAAACATCGTGAGGAAACCTGCATTCCTGAGGATGAAAAGAAAATACCATAAGTTCGGAGGTATGCGTAAAATATGGGTGAGCTTGGGGCGAACACAAAGGACCAGCGCTGGTCTCAATGTTACAACGACCCTTGCTTGCAATAGCCCAACCACAAATAATCAATCAATAAAGGGCCTTGGTCAATGTTCTGGTGCATTACTGCTGAACCCACTTCAAATTTTACTCAAACTTACTTACTTCAAAATCAGACTTTTATTCGTCTTTGTTACAATTTTTTTTTATAATGACTGCAAATGACTAGTAGATGTGCATATTAGCAATATGGCGGTGCCAGCCAAAACGCTTGAAAGTAGGTACGTCCGTGAATTAAGGGCAGGCTCTTTCAAATCGACCTGTTTTTGGTAGAGTATTAAGGCATGAAATAGTCCAGAAAAAATATATTTTGGTAATGAATTGTTCTTGATTATTCTTAGGATCTAAACACGATAATTATTACTTCTCTCGCTCATAATACCATGCAAAGATAGGTAAGTTTATAACTATTTTTCAAGTTTTACTAAAAGATTATTAACTTATAGTGTTAAAATTAAAAATGGGAGTTTACATTGTCTACATTATTCTAAGGCTAGTTTTTACTCCAAACACCCAAAAGAAATGACATTGATGAAAAATACGTTTTTTTGCGATCCTTCTTTCAATAGGGGATCAGACAATTAGTCAAATGAGCAACTTTTAATCGAACGTCAAAACAAGCGCGATGTATGATAAATTGTTCCAAATACCCACAAGTGACGTCATCAACATTTCATTACTTTTTATAGTTAATCATGTTATTATTTGGTTATAAGGGCTTGGTCAATGACCAAATAGCTACTGCGACCTAGATAGATCTATTGTAGCTGTATCATGTTATTAAAAATAGTATTCTAGCTAAAAAAAACTAAAAATGTGAGTATAGCGTTATTTTCAAATGTTTTTTTTTTTACTAAGAAGATAAAACTAAAATATATTTTAAGCAGTCCGCTCCCCTATTGAAGTGGGATGGCTAATTGCAAACGTATGCTTGTAAGAAAAAGACGCTTGCACTGAGATAACCTGCCCTTAACAAGCCACGCGACTCTTGGTTATTATTATACAAGATCATAGATCTTACTTTCAGTTCCTATCTTCTTCTTGTGGTGCCATCTCCTATCGGAGGTTGGCTATCAATAGGGCTATTCGGACCCTTGAGACTGCAGCCCTGAACAGTGAGGTTGTGTCCACATCGAACCATTCGCACAGGTTTTTAAGCCAGGACGTCCTTCTTCTACCAGGCATTCGTCTTCCCAAAATTTTCCCCTGCAGAATAATTTGGAGAAGTTGGTATTTATCACTTCTCATTATGTGACCGAGGTACTGTAATTTCCAAGTTTTCATGGTTTTTAGGATTGCTACTCTCTTGTTCATCCTCTGCAGGACCACCTCGTTGCTAATTCAGTTCCTATACTAAAACTAAAAGGTCTAAAGCTTAACTGTGTAGGTTCCTTAGGTAGCGTAGCGGTACGGGAGGGGGTGATACGTAACAGCACTTTCGAGCTATTGGCTGACTGCATGACACTAGCGCCCCTAGCGGTTCCGGACAGCCTTAAATTAATTGAAGTTAAATGTTAGTTAAAAACAGGCACGTATCCAGGGGGGGATCGATAGGTGGGATTTATTTGTATAGAAAATTGATAACAGTGCTTTCCTTTTCATTGTTTTTGTATGAATATCCAGAAAATGAATGACACGCGGACCTTAGGAACCGACAGTTAAGAGATGAACCTATAATACTATGGTTTAATTATATGTTGATTTATGTTGTAAGAAACAAAATTAGGTTTTCATAGTTTATCGTTTTTAAATGTTTTCTACCTCATTATGTTATTTTTAAGGCTGATTTTTCATTAAACTAAAATTAATCACATGTTTAGTTTTCATTCTGCAGAGTGTAAAAAATAACCCTGTTGGAACCTCAAAGGGTTACTTCAGACCATCAAACTGTCTTCGGAGTAGTTTGGACTATCAAACCGGACAACTTTCACTATGGGACCAACATCGAAATCTCGAAAAATAAGTCTACGGTTCCATATAAAACTACAGTACCTACCTACCTACACGACTCAAAATGTATGAACAGGTAGTCAGAGATATTCTGAAAACTCTGAATATCCACGTTTCACTGGTAGTACCGAGACTCTGTCCAGTGTGACGGGGAGTGAGCCCTTCGCCACTTGTAATGGACAGTGGGTACAATACAACATGTTGTTTTTTTCAAGATTTCGAAGTATGCTCCACAGAGAAAGTAGTGCACTTTATGGTTATATAAGGTCTAACAAAATTAGCTGAAACTATTTTAAGGGTAAGCTCAGACCATCAAACTGAACCACTTTCTCTATGGGACCAGTATCGAAATCGCGAAAAATCTGATGTCCCATACAAAACTGCAAACATAATTCGACTCAAATGTATGAGACAGCTGTTTTTTTTCGCGATTTTGTTATTGGTCCCATAGAGAAAGTTGTTCAGTTTGATGGTCTGATTATCCCCTTAAATAGTTTCAGCTAATTTTGTAGCTTGATAAGACTGAGGTGAATGTCTAAAAGGGCCCATTCACTACAGTCCGACGTGGAGGACTGCAGACATAGTTTCATACATTTTGCTCGGTGTTACAGGACGCCGTGCAGGACTCGGACAACATTCACGATCCGACATTAGCGTCGGACTGCAGTGAATGAGACCCCTTAAGAGACCTATCATACAAGCTATTTTTAAACGGTTCCGTAACGATATCGCAATGAGCGTTTTTCTTTTCTTATTTAAATTCAGTTCTTAAAAAACTCGACAGATGACATGTTTATCGCTCCGTAGAGACGTTCGCGAGATTCTGTGGAAATCGTGTCAAGACTGTGCCTGCCTTTTTTTAAAGGCCAAGGGATCGAGCCCATACAGCCATGGTAGTAAACAGTTTCATATTTTCGATTAAAATGATTTGTGAATGATGAAATATCCAATCAAAAGATGCGTTGCCATCTTTTTGGTCATCTTCTCCCACTTAATTATTTTAACATTTTGAAATTTTGACCTTTATTCGCATCGCGTAACGCCATCTATCGATCCCCTAGAAAACCAAAAGAAAAACGCTTGTTACACCGCCACGATGTCGCAGTACTTACTATCTCTATGGTCGCAGCAGACTTTAGATTAGACAAAGGATTATCACTGCCAAGCAAAAAATTCTTCGTCTATGCTTGTGTGATATTCACAATGTCTATGCCAGCATGCCAGCATACTTGGTCGTAGATGCCAGCTTCTTGGTGATATTTTATGTTTTTTGATTATATGGCCCTGAAAAGAAAGTCTTTAAAATGAAAATTAACACTGGCCGTTTGATTCAAACAGAATCTCCTTGTTTTAATTCAAGGAGATTTTTAAAGTGACGTAATTTTCCTGTCACGACATAAAAATAAATTTTGAATCGTTTTGTGCATGACGCTATATTTAATAATTGTATTTATGTTTTGTTGAAGAAAGAAGGTTTTATTGTTGTAATCATGGAACCGCCACCTCAGCAGCCACGACAGAAAATTCCTAAAGATGGTCCAGGCCCAAGGGGACTTCCTGATTGCTATTACGTATGTTTAACAACATTGCGATTTTAGTCACCAATTAGTCACAGATAATTTAATAGTTACTACCACCGTAAAGTAGCGTAGCGAGGGGGGGGGGGGGAGCAGGGGGGCAAATGCCGAGGGCGGCACTTTACCAGGGGTGGCAAATTCGGCAAAAATGCAGCGCTCGCTCAAGTTTCTGTTTTAATTATTGTGCCTTACCTACACATCATCCTAAAAAGTTCTAGCTAAGACTTGATGCTAAAAATTTCGAGTTTGCTTTGCTCGATCCAATAACCTAAGTAAACGCTAGTTTACTTAGGTTACTTTTGCACATAGATATTGTAAGTAAAAAGCTCAACTCGAAAAGTTGTTATTTTTGATGTAGGTCTTATAAAAACAAGGGAGCGACTTTGTCATCATTCAGCCGATGGCCGTCCACTGCTGGACATAGCTATACAAACACAGAACATTATAAGAGGGGTTAGAAATGCAAAGTAGCGTCGCGTCACCACTTGTCTTCCCGCTCACGCTGCTACAATTACTCATGCCCTCTCGCTCGCACAACGCCGCGCGCTTTATGGTGTTATGCAAATCATTGCATACACGTTCCACGCCTACTTTGCACTTCTAACCCCTCTTATAATGTATATACAACATTTATTACAGACGTCACGTGTGCTTAACTCGACATTCCGCTACGTGAAATTTGTAAAGAAACTCCGCCAAGAAGAGGAGGAGCAAAGGAAGGGAGCTATCAACAAGCTGAAGGAGCTGAAAGACAAACAGAACAATGACTTCTTTTTGCGATGCGATCGCAGGCAAGTTCTTTTTACTTCTCCGTTCCCAAAGGGTGTAGACGAGGCCACAGAACATTATAAGAGTGGTTAGAAATGCAAATAAGCGCTTTTGTTTCGAAGACGACTGTCGCCAATTATTTTTTAATGTGTGATAGGTAAAAATTTGACTCCAATCTCACCTGATGTTGAGTGACGATGAGGCCGAAGATGTAGCATGCTTACCTAGAAAAATGCCTATTCACTCTCGCCTTGAAGAGGCCCAGGTTGTATTGCTCAGGAAACAGGTTCGTAGGCAGTGCGTTCCACTTGTCAAATCAAATATTATATTTATTACACAATCACAGGTATTTACAAAAGGTGTATAATATAATAAAATTATAGTATGTATCTCTGCAACTTGCTGATCTCAGCATGCAATACACATCGATCACAACTTTGGGGGTGTGAGTTTCAGAAATGGCACTTCTGGGGTGCGACTGAAAATCAGCGCTGGGCTCGTTGAGTCCAGCATAATGCTGATTCGTATCCTTGTTTGCTGCTGCGGCACACACTGCTCTTAATTGTGTAATTTTTAAATTGAGTTTTAGTTTACTTTTTATGTATAATTATGTCAGTGTGTTTTGTGGTGTTTGCAAATAAAAGTATTTTCTTTCTGTCTTTCTTTTCATTACAATGGAAATAATAATTCAAAACTATAGGTACAATCAAATAAAATTAATTAGAATAAAATAATATAATGTAATAAAATAAATGTCTTCCCACTCACGCTGCTACAACTAAGTAGTTACTTATGCCCTCTCGTTCGCACCACGCCGCGCACCTTACTATGTTATGCAAATCATTGCATAAGGCGTTGTCTCCACGAGCGTGAGAATCGTGGCGATATCATCGTCGTGCCACATATTTCTATACAGTCGCATCGCCGCGATAACAACGCCGTGTGGAGACGCGTTGATAGAGAGTTCCACGCCTACTTTGCACTTCTAACCCCTCTTATAATGTTCTGTGGACTGGGCCCTATTCATATGTCTACGCTGTCTGTCTGTCCTTCCGTCCTAGCTTTAAAGAGCTGTATCTGTTGAACTGTAATAGGTAGCGAGTTGAAATTTCCACAGAGTATGTGTTATTATTCTGGATTTGCTAAAAAAATAATAAAAAATAGAAAAAGAAAAAAAAATAAGGCGGTTGGGTCCTTATACAAGAAACGTGTTGCTTTTAAGGTTTTTTGTTTTTGCTTAATCGTAAAAACTGCAATACATCTACAGGGTGAAAGGGACAGCCCTCCGCAAACTGAAACTTAGTTAACACAGACCATATAAAACTGAACAACTTTCAGTATGGAGTCTACCTCAGGAAACAGGAAAAAACCAATGCTTCACACATTTGAGTCGAGTTTTATATGAAACAGCTATTTTTTTTTCGCGTTTCCTGAGGTAGGCCAGATAGTGAAAGTTGTTCTGTTTGATGGACTGAGTTCACCGTTTTAGTCTGCAGAGGGCTGTCTTTTATACCCTGCATCTGCCTGTATGTACACACGGAGACACATCAAGCTATACAAAACCCAACATAAGCTGACCATGTGACGTTATGCGTTACTCGAACTATGCGAGGTCAGCTTATTTTGGTTTTGTATAGCTTGATGTGTCGCCGTGTGTACTAACTACATAGACGTATTTTTTTTTCGCTTACGCTGGTAGACCTAATATCAGTGTAACCGCGTATGAGATAGCGATAGTCATAAAATCCTATACAATTTATATGAATCTAGATGACTGACTCCGGAGTCAGACAGCCGTCGTAGTACAAAAAAGTGGTTACGTCGATAAGGACAGCAATAAGTAGCGATCTTTTTTAACTAGAGTTTTTTTATGTGCATCTCTTATTGAGTGAATATGACAAGACACGTGCTTCCTTCTATTACCGTCTCTTTCTACGACTAACTGCAATTTATATTTGCTTTATATAAGGTCTAACAAAATTAGGTGAAACTATTTTAAGAGGATGATCAGACCATCAAACTGAACAACATTCTCTATGGGACTAATGTTGAAATCGCGAATAAAAAATCTGCTGTCCCATACATTTAGGTCGAGTAGGTTTGTATGGAACAGCTGATTTTTTTTCGCGATTTCGATATTGGTCCCATAGAGAAAGTTGTTCAGTTTGATGTTCTGATTACCCCCTTAAAATAGTTTCACCTAATTTTGTTAGACCTTATATATTTTTTCTTTTGTATTTCCTGATTGTTTGCTCTCTGTATACTCTTTTTTTGGTGTCAAATAAAATATAATTGATTGATTATTTTTCAGATCTTTGATCAACAACGTGGCTCGCAGAGTAGACCTTTGTATGCAATCTTATCAGGAGGACCTGCAAAGTAAGAGACAGAGGTACCTACTTCTCGATTTTTCTTTTTAGGGTTCAGTCATCCAGTTCCGTCCGTTCCGCCAGAGCATGCCCAGGTCAGAGATGGTTAGAGGATGAAAGGGGAGGCATTTGCCCAGCAGTGGGATGAAGTGGGCTGGTAAAAAAAAGGGTTCCGTAGTCAAACAAGAACCCTCATATTTTTCGTCCAATCTGTCTGTCCTTCTGTATTCCCCAGCTCTATTACTTCTCTCATTTTTGCACCTTAATGACAATTCAGTGTACATTGCTGGTTATTCATGCCGTTAAACAACACGGTGTCCTAACATTCTCATAGTCTAAGAGATAAAAGGAATTTTGGAAACCCTCAGCCTTTGAGTACTTATATAGGGACTAGTTACGCGTGATATTCTACGAACAAACATTTCTTCCACATTTTGCGGGGGGCGAGGTAACATGAAATCCGCAACTTGAGGTTTTATTCACCATAACTTTACATTCTAATTTAGAATTTTAAAAATCATGAAAAGTAGTCTCGTGTGAACGCCAAACGTCATAAGTTCGTTGTTATTGTCTCTTTTAATGATAAGGTATAAAATTGAATGTAAATGCAACCGCAAAAATGGTAAGTGGCACCGCAAGGCCAGTCCTTATAATAAATAGTCAAAGCCATTAGCTGCAAGGCTGATTCAGTATTCATAGGGTGTAGAGCATATCTATGATGGGGATGGATCAGGTCTGCCTGCGTAACTCCAGTCGGTTTAGGAGTTATAGCCGTTCAAAGGTCTTGTATGGTTGCTAAAAATGAATATGCAGGTATTATTGTAATATGCACTGTATCTATGCAAACAGTACAAAAACTGACATGGTCTAACAGTCGGTTTAGGAGATACAGCCGTTCAAAGGTCGGAACTTTGAATGGCTGTATCTCCTAAACCGACTGACAGAACATAACAGTTTTTGTACTGTTCACAGAGCTGCAGTATATATTACAATAATATCCTATGATCAGCCTTGCAGCTGATCGTTCATTTGATGCAGACCTTTGAACGGCTGTAACTAATAAAAATAAACCGACTGGAGTAATACAGGCAGACCTGGTCCATCCCCATCACAGAGATGCTCTACAGATGCAGCTGATGGTTACCAAAATTTCTCTTATCTCTTATACTATTGGTCAATGGCGAGCACTCTATAGAGCCACAAAGACACTGTCTACCCTGGTAAATTAAAACACTGGCGCATTCTTAAATCTTAATAATTATACTTACAAAAAAACTTCAGATCGATTTATATTTCGGAATAAGTTATGTAGAAAATTAGTAACAACGCCACCTCTTGTCATTAATCTGCAACTGCACACTGTCACCAAATTTTGAGTTCGCGCTGCATCAGCGCCCCTAGCGTAATAGACATAGAATTAAAAGCTCTAACATTATGCATGTGTGCCTAGTAAATTGGTAATCTAAGGGCCTGTTTCACCACTTCTGTGTAAGTTCTTGTTAGCTAAACCGACAGATAGTTTGACATATTTTGTATGAAAGATATGTCAAAATATCTGTCGGATAAGCAAACAAGAACTTACTAAGAAGTGGTGAAACAGGCCCTCAGTATCTCAAATTGTTATTGTTGTTTTTAATCACGTCATCAATTTGGTTTGTGTACACATCTTATAATTGACAACATTACATTTTTTAACCACCTGGTTTTATTAAAAAATATAAAAATAGGTTAAAAAATAAGAGAAGTATTTTTCCGATTTAATTTTTGACCGAAATTTCTATTTTTAATTTACTTTTGAATTTTCCAAAAAAAATGGCTATAATACCTTTTTTGGCCTCAATGAAATTAAAAATGAAATTAAAAACTGTCAAATACAATAGAAAAGCCAAGTAGGCAAAGGAATAAACTCCCATTCAACCTGTATTCAACCATTTTTTAGTATTTTCAAATTACTAGAGAAATAATGGATAGAAAAATCTGATAATTTTGATATAAGCTTCAAATCACATAATCTCCAAATGGTTTTCTAATTTTGATACCTTTCTTAAGATGAAATATTGTCATTTCTTATAATATCCATCCCTTTCAGACTAATAGCGTTGTACAGTCAAGAAGAAGAAGAAAACATACGTAAGTTTGTTATTCATGCGCAGGCGGGAGTCGAGGCGATATGGGAAGACAAAATGAATCGTTTGAACTATTTGCTCCAAAAGCGAAGGAAAGAACACGAAGAAAAGTATAAGGATATGCCCTTGTTAGTACAAAAGACGGTGCTTTAGAGTTGACCCACACAGTAGCACAGTATAAGAAAGGGTATCTATTACTACACTACATATAGTACGGACACTCCCTTCCTCCCACCAACTTTTTACTTCACCCCCTGTATCGCCCTCTGGTTCGGTAACCAGACGGGTGGCGGGTACCAGTTACCTAAAGGTCGATTTACACATCCATAAGTAAGTCCCAACTTACCACTTCCTTGCTTACTTAATCGAGAAGTAGACAGCAACGTCCAAACGGTGAATTATGCTTAACGGTAAGTAAGTTTAATACTTTGTCAGAACCTTGCGACGAGCTCGGCGGACGCGAGACACGTCCTGCCAACACGAGCGGCAGGCAGACGCGTGCGTGTTAATGTGCTTATGAACTTACTTACTTGTGCCGTCCACACGGCGGCAAGATAAGTTGGCGGGGAGCGGGAGACGAAGCGGGAGGGGTTACGCGCTACTGTCCTGTCCAAAAAATAGAACTGGTTCCTATCCTGCGGCAAGTCGCTACTTACTTACTTACTTACTTGCCGCCCAGCGTCCACACGTAGTTTTTACTTACTTAATTACTTACGGATGTGTAAATCGGCCATAAGAAGAAGACTTAAGGTTCAATTTCTTTGGTTTTGGCATGTGCTGACGTCATCTTGTCAATACGGAATCACGTTATGCCCTTCTTGCTGCCGCGTGCTATAGCGGCTTATCTTTCTCGCCCTGGCAAATGACGTTCCTGAGCGACAGATAAGGATAGAACATTAAGAATATGTGGGACAAACATTAAGGGGATGATCACACCATCTTACTGAATAACTTTTTACCCGACTGCGCGACGCAATTTATGTTTATCAGCCTATGTATGTATGTAAGTTTGTTCCTTTCTTTGTGGCACACTAGAGACCAAACGCGTGGGCCGATTTTGATGATTCTTACGTCAATCGATTTGTATTAATCTTGCGAGTGTCACTAAAGACATGACAGTAATCAGTGGTGACAACTAGACGCCATATTATTATTGTGAAAAAAATAAAAGTTGACGAACTATGTTGAGTGGGGTATCATTGAATAGGTATTTGAAAATCATATTTAGGTTTCTCTTATCATTTTTCATTTCATATGACCGTTTAGGATCTATATCGATTTAAAGTTAAAAACTAAAAAGTGTAAAATTATAAAAAAAAAGCGTATTAAACAAAATTGGAAAGAAAAACAAGCCCAGTAGTCTTGAATTCCGTTAGGTAATATTGAAGCGACTTTAACAGTCGGGATCTATTAATAATTCTAGACCGGATCAAATTTTTCATACCAAACTGCAATACCTACTCGACTGTTCCATACTAAACTGCAATACCTACTAGACTCAAAGCTGACCTTTTTTTGCTCTGACAGGTTTGCTCCCATGGTATAAGTTGTTCAGTTTGATGGGTAGAGTATACTCGCTTCCTTACACCCTGTCTAATGCATTTAATTTTACACCCTGTATAGGCAGTGATGATTATGGATGATGATGATCATAGATTAATATGTATATTGGATATACTATAGGTAACTCGCCTTGAATTTTAGGACGTCCTTATTGCGTTGCCGCTTATTAGCACTAGGGAGCGCCACATTATGAAATAAATTGAAAAAGACGATCGGCCGACACGAGGATCGAACCTTAGCTACCCGGATCGTAAGCCGGTTGTATAGACCGCTAGACCAACAATACAGAGATTGATATGGGCGAAATCTCTCACTACTACAGCGCAGCGCGTGAGGTGTAATGCGCTGTTACTCCGATATGAACCGTAGTTCAACACATAGTGCTTCGAAAGATAACCGATAGATGGTGGAAGCTGACTATGGAAAATCAGCGTTCCACTTAGTATGTATGTACTCAGAATACATAGCATGATGATGATGATGAAACATCCTTATGTGAATTTCCAGGTCCAAAGCTGTCCACGTTCACCCGTGTATAGTAAAGCTACGCTGTAAAGAGGCACAGGAAATCAGACTATATCAGATCAAAGAAAAGCAGTCCAAGCAGATTGCAGAAAAAGAGTTTGATAAGATGTGGTATGAAGTCGCCATGAGGGAGTCAGAGGCACTGGTTAGTTCTAGTTATATTTATAGAGAACTATTTACTTATACATGGTGTTTCAAAAATACAAATAAACATTTAAGGGCCACCCCCTTCAAACTGAACAACTTTCACTATGGGACCAATATCGAAATAGCTAAAAAAAATCGGATGTTCCATAATCATCATGAAATGAAAAAAACTTTATTGTCTCGTTTCAATAAGCGGACTAAACAAAACAGAACTTATAATGCTAAAATGTGACAGAAGGGCCAGACTCAGCATAATGCTGACCGACTTGGTCAGCGCGGTTTTTCAATTTGTCCCTCTACATAGGGAGGTGGTCAATCATAAGAGTGGTATCATCATATCAGCCGATAGACGTCCACTGCTGGACATAGGCCTCCCCTAACATGAGGAGATTTGCCATAATCGCCATGAAGCGATGCGTTTGCGATGTTCCATACTAAACTACAGATCTACTCGAGCTAAATGTTTGGGACAAAAGATTTTTTTTCGCGATTTCGTAGTTGGTCCCATAGTGAAAGTTGTTCAGTTTGTTGGTCTAAACCACCCCCTTAAAAGTTTTCAATTTTTATTCTTACTTCTGTAGCACCCTGTATACAGGGTGAAATTGATGTCAGGGTAAAGGTGAAGTTGATGATTTGGATGTCTTGAGATAAAAGTCTTTGACCAGTATGTACTGACAATTATCACAAATATTTAACAGAGACGTGGTCGCTCACTCAAGGCCTCATAAAAAGGCTCCAAGTCACCTAAAGGCAATGAAGAGGGCTATGCTCGGAGTTTCTCTTCGAGATCAAATCAGAAAAGAAGAGATCCGCAAAAGAACCAGAGTAACTGACTTAACCCAAAGAATTGCTAAACTGAAGTGGCAGTGGGCGGGGCACATTGCTCGCAGAACCGATGGCCGTTGGGGCCGAAGAGTTCTCGAGTGGCGACCGCGTATCGGAAGGCGCAGCGTGGGTCGCAGGGGGCGGGAACCTGTTGGATGAGGGCAGCGCAGGACCGGTCGTTGTGGCGATCCTTCGGGGAGGCCTTTGTCCAGCAGTGGACGTCCATCGGCTGAGATGATGATGATAATATTTATACTAGCCCATTCAATTTACGAGGTTTTGTTAGAAGGGGTGGGAAGTAATTATGTATGGAACTTTTTAACTGCAACCGGCACCATTTTAGTGGCAAAAAAACTAATCTGAAAATAAATTAAAAAAAAAAAAATTAATTTAAAAATAGAAATTAAATTTTTTATCTCCCTGGAAGGCTTGTAACCTAATAATAATAATAATAATACCCGCAGGGCAGCTTGTGGCGAGCTGTTGGTGAGTGGCGACACCACGGGCCCGAGTGCTCCCGGGGAAAGTCCCTGATCCTCGTCTCCGACTTGCCTTTACTGGCCGGTCGGAGTGGACCCCAAGAGGATCAGATCCCCCACCTATGTGCTTGCCTTAATTGGCCGGCCTTAGGTTGGAGTCGCAAGAGCTATATGCTCGAAGAGTGGATGTGTTGCGTAAGTGGCGAGTGGGCAATTGATTAGCCGTTGGAGACTGAAATGATGGTCGATTAAAGTCCAGAAGCACCTCTCCACTCTAAGCCGCTCAGGATATGTTGCCCCCTTGTCGCTCCGTGCGAGCGGCCGTTTTCGGGAGCCCATTCATTTTGAGTTGGCGAGTCACCGTCTGCCATTTTTTCCGTGTTTATACATTGGTCAGGCAGGCGCCATAGTCCCTTTCAAATCCTAGTTACCTGTTCCATTAGCACCCCACCCCAATATCCCAGATTTTGTTTCTTTCCACTCCTTGCAATAGTCCTACACTGACCGGGGGCTGTTTTGGATGCACTTCTATAGTGTATACTGGGATAGTTGCCGGTTGGTGTCTATTTAGATCAAATTGTCTGACGGGCCTCTACATGTTGGCTTCGGCCCCACGCACGCCTCCCAAAGGTCCGGGACACTTATGTCCCGAGATAAGGAAAAGAAAAAAAATAATAATAATACCATTTTAATTAGATTTAACAATATAAATTACTTTTGAGCAATAAAATAGACATTGGTATTTAAAAAGTTACTTATTTATTAGATAATATACACAAAAATATTTACTCCGTGTTTGAAGTGTGTAGGTATAATAATATAGAATAGAATAGAATAGAAAACTTTATTTTCGATCAACTGAGATCACAATATTGTTAGTAAAGCTGTTGTTTTGTTTGTTTGTTTGTAATATAGCCTCAAAAATTTCCAAAACCATTTTTACCATAAGAATTTTTAGAAGGAGATAATTGCTAAATTTTTGATTTGGTTCAGCAACAACGTGACTTTTTTTTATTTTTGAGTTAGTTTAGGTTCAATTTCGCTCTAAAATAATTTACCTACCGTCAATTCTTAGCTAAAAAAAAATAATAATAACGCTCACAGGCACATACATTGTAACGATCCCAAATTAAGCCTTAGGCTTTTTATTATGGGAACCATATACAACAACGGCACACACATTTAACATCCATGACCGAACCGGGATTCGAACCCAGGACCCTGGCTTGGCAGTCCAGCGTGGTAACCATTTCACCAACCGGGTCGTCAATAAGTCGGTTAATTCCGGGTCAAACCGTAAACTGACTGGCCTCTAGGTATCTCTAGATCTCTGGCCATCGGACTAAGTATAGATTTCATGAAGTGTATCTTCAATCATAACAATGATATTGCAGGCAGCGCGAATGGAACAGGATGCTATTGACCGCTACCGCCGCGACATGGAGTGTAAGAAACACTCAGACTTGCAGATGGTGCAGAAGCGTATACAGCAAGAGAAGGACAGGGAGATACTGAAGCAAGAGACGATATGGCTGAACCAGCTTTTGGAGCAAGATAATAGGAAGGAAGAAGAAGGTAGATCTTTTAGGGCTCCGTACCCAAGGGATGGCAACGGTACCTTAAGAGGATAGACCAGTACAGGCTTCTCCATACAATCTTATTCCCCTGTTTTCTCCTTGGATAATAATAATAACATTGGAGCAAATATTTTTTTACTATAAAATCTATGTCACCTCTGCCATGTCCCTTGTGTTTTCCTTTTTTGCATTTATTAATTACTGTAAGAACTAGGGACCTTCGAAAATAACCAATTTTACCGCCCGTTTTCATACACATTTGTCGAATATAAACAAAAAAAGCAAAACATACAGTCGACGTAGCCAGTCTTTCTCATATTATTCTTGAAAGAATTTTATTATTAAAATCGATTTAGTTTTGGAGGAGGAACAGGGTAATACGAAATGCTGATTTCGTCGATTTTTTGTGTATAAAATCGGTCCGAGCTGCAGTTGAGACCGACTAGAGTCTATCGCACTCTAGTCGGCGGGGTGTATGGGTGGGGTGGATCGGATAAATACGTATACAGTCGGAAAAGTGACCTATTCTCCAAATTAGCATTTCAGCCCGCCTATCCTCTTAATACTAATCATTATCACAGTATAAGAAAGAGTATCTATTACAGTAAGGACACTCCCTGCCTCCGACCAACTTTTTACGTCACCCCCTGTGTTACCTCGGCAATTACCTGTAGTCTAGACTGACACGTTTTCGAAACAAAGAGAATAATTATAATTTCAGGACGAAGGATAAAAACTCTTTTTGAATAGACGATGTGTTTTTTTTTTCTCCTGGACCTTTAGCACGAGACCTACTCACACATGGCCGGTTTCTATTATTTGTTGTTATACAGTATAGTTTGCTCTATAATCATACCAAGTTTAACGCTTGTGTATGTTACCGTTTTTACGATAGAGCGAGAAGAAAAAACGTTGCTAAAAACTAGTTTCTTTTATGAGGACCCCCCTTAATTTGTAACTTTTTGTCATTTTTATTATTTGTTAGCAAACTCGCCATAATAACGCACATTCTGTGAAAATTTCATCTGTATAGCTATTACGTTTCAAAAGTTACAGCCTTAAATAGGTAGGACGGACGGACGGACAGCGTAGGCTTATGAATAGGGTCCCGTTTTCACTCTTTGGATACGGAACCATAAAAAGCATTATTTTCTGAGAAGCTATAAAATACAGGTTCCTTCTTAATATACTGACACTTTTTTAAGGGTATGATCAGACCATCAAACTGAACAACTTTCTCTATGGGAAAAACATCGAAATAACGAAAAAAATCTGTTCTCCCATAGATTTGGCTCGAGTAGATTTGCAGTTTTGTATGGAAAGGTGATTTTTTTTTTCGCGATTTCGATGTTGGTGCCTTAGAGAATGTTGTACAGTTTAACGATCTGATCATCCCCTTAAAAAGTGTCAGTATATTAAGAAGGACCCTGTATTTTATAGTTTCTCAGAAAATAATGCTTTTTATGGTTCCGTATACAAAGGGTGAAAACGGGAACCTATTCATAAGCCTACGCTGTCCGTCCTACCTATTTAAGGCTGTAACTTTTGAAACGTAATAGCTAGACAGATGAAATTTTCACATAATGTGCGTTATTATGGCGAATTTGCTAACAAATAATAAAAATGACAAAAAGTTACAAATTAAGGGGGGTCCTCATAAAAGAAACTAGTTTTTATCAACGTTTTTTCATCTCGCTCTATCGCAAAAACAGTAACATATACAAGCGTCAAACTTGGTACAGTACAGCATAAAAAAATATTATAAAAACCGGCCACATGTGAGTTGGTCTCGCGTTAAAGGTCCCGGAGAAAACTAAGTAAAAAAAAAAGACCTAACTAATAAAAGAGACCCTATATATTGTATGCAGTCATTATGCAGTCAACTGCACTATTATCCTACCTAATCTATTATTAACTATTATTGTGTAAAAATTGTTCGCCAGCGGAACGTTTGCGTGTCCAGAAGCGTATGGAAGCGGGGGAAGACCGCCACCAAATGATCTTAGAGAGACTAGCTAATGTCGCCAAACGAGAGGTACGTTCACCCTTATACCCGTACTACGTTCTCGCCGAGAACAGTCGAGAACGAGAGTGTGGATGCCCTTCATTGTTCTCGTGGCGTAATAAGCCGTAGTAATTTTCCTTGAAAGTTCTCGCCGAGAACAGCCGAGAACAAGAGTGTGGATGCCCTTCATTGTTCTCGTGGCTTCACAATCCGTAGTATTTTCCTTAAAAGTTCTCGCGGAGAATTCTTGCCGAGAAGTTCTCGCGAGAGTGAAGTGCCTGCTTTATGCGGGCACTACATTCTCGCCGAGAACGAGAGTGGATGCCCTTCATTGTTCTCGTGGCGTCATGAGCCGTAGTAATTTTCCTTGAAAGTTCTCGCTGAGAACAGCCGAGAACAAGAGTGTGGATGCCCTTCATTGTTCTCGTGGCGTCATAATCCGTAGTAATTTTCCTTAAAAGTTCTCGCGAGAGTGAAGTGCCTGCTTTATGCGGGCACTACATTCTCGCCGAGAACGAGAGTGTGGATGCCCTTCATTGTTATTGTGGCGTGATAAGCCGTAGTAATTTTCCTTGAAAGTTCTCGCTGAGAACAGCCGAGAACAAGAGTGTGGATGCCCTTCATTGTTCTCGTGGCGTCATAATCCGTAGTAATTTTCCTTAAAAGTTCTCGCCGAGAATTCTTGCCGAGAAGTTCTCGCGAGAGTGAAGTGCCTGCTTTATGCGGGCACTACATTCTCGCCGAGAACGAGAGTGGATGCCCTTCATTGTTCTCGTGGCGTCATGAGCCGTAGTAATTTTCCTTGAAAGTTCTCGCTGAGAACAGCCGAGAACAAGAGTGTGGATGCCCTTCATTGTTCTCGTGGCGTCATAATCCGTAGTAATTTTCCTTAAAAGTTCTCGCGAGAGTGAAGTGCCTGCTTTATGCGGGCACTACATTCTCGCCGAGAACGAGAGTGTGGATGCCCTTCATTGTTCACGTGGCGTCATAAGCCGTAGTAATTTTCCTTGAAAGTTCTCGCCGAGAACAGCCGAGAACAAGAGTGTGGATGCCCTTCATTGTTCTCGTGGCGTCATAATCCGTAGTAATTTTCCTTAAAAGTTCTCGCCGAGAATTCTTGCCGAGAAGTTCTCGCGAGAGTGAAGTGCCTGCTTTATGCGGGCACTACATTCTCGCCGAGAACGAGAGTGTGGATGCCCTTCATGGCGTAATAAGCCGTAGTAATTTTCCTTGAAAGTTCTCGCCGAGAAGTTCTCGCGAGAGTGATGTGCCTGCCTTAGATGAAAGTAAAATTAAAAGAATGTCGACTGGAGATATGATTATCACCATAACTACCGGCTCATAGCATATCATATAGGCTTGGCAGGTAGTGAATATGGTTTATCTATCTATACTATTATAAAACTGTAACAGGAAGTTTGTCTGTAAATTGAAGATATTAACAAAAAAAAGTTACGATATGGTTTTTAGATGTCCCTGATTCCATTTCACCAATTTTTGGATTTTTAGTCTGTCTGTTTGTTTGTGTGTTTGTTTGTTTGAACGAGTATCACGCAAAAACTACTGAACCGATTTTGATGAAACTTTTTTTTGTTTGATAGCTTATGATCTGACTTAAAATCTGGTATATAATTTGTGCGGACGAAGTCCCGGGTAAACGCTCGTAAATAAATAAAAATATATATTAAAGCACTACATACATAACCATTAACCTAAAGAAAAAACAAAAAAGGAACAAAACTAATACTACTTACAAATAAAAAATGTCCTCTAAATTGCCGCCGCTTGGCGGCAAGGTGCCCAGGAGGCTGGCAGCGTTACCCCTTTGTACGACCAGGCTGATGCGCTGACCGAGGTAGCTGCCAGCCCTCTGGTCACCGGAGACCTCGATTAGGGGCGCAACTTATTCATAGATTAAAACGTATAATCAGTTAACTCTAGACTAGAGTAACCGGCGAGTTAATCTAAGAATAAAATTTACTCGCGTTTGGTCGAATCGGGCCTTAGTAGTATTTATTTTGTTTATGTGTTCAGGCAGATGACAAGCTTATAGACAAAACGTGGGACTCTTTGGCCGGACAAGGACTCGCCGATGATAGGGCGAAGATTGAGCTGATGAAACGCAAGGAGGTATGTAATCATCAAAGAGTAATATAAGTATATTAGAAAAGAGAACCCACTCGTGGCATCATTATGCATCCACCTTATGTCAAATTGAAGGCTAGCTAGCGCCATCTATGTTTCACCGACAATAATTCAACCTGTGAGTGTGCCCGAGGCGTGGGTTGACATCGGGTTCAGTAAATTTTAAATTTTACAAACCAATTATATAATATTTTGAAAAAAATTAACTATGTTGAAACCATGATAATTCGATTCTGCTCTCAATTCTAAACAAACTACTTTCTAGTTTTGCGTTAATTCATTAAAACGTTGTATCCCACTGCAGGGCACAGGCCTACCCTCAGGGAGAGGGTGTATGGGCACAGTATAAGAAAAGAGTATCTATTACTACATACAGTGCGGACACTCCCTGCCTCCCACCAACTTTTTACCTCACCCCCTCTATCGCCCTTCAGTTACCCGCCAGTTACCAAAGAAGACGACTTAAGGTTCAATTTCTTTGGTTTCCTATGTGCTGAGTGCTGACGTCATCTTGTCCATTTAAATTTTTTTGTATGCAGTGTCCGAGTGGTATGGGCATTAGTCCACCACGCGTGCCCAGTGCAGATTGGTAGACTTCACATGCACACAAGAATTTCTTCTTCAGCGTATGCAGGTTTCCTCACGATGTTTTCCTTCACCGTTTGAAAGTAGTGGTACATGGCATGTCGTTCGTGCGGATTCGAACCTGGACCTCAAGATCGAGTTTCCATAGCTCTCCGCAACGCGCCAAATACACCGACTATCATGAACACCGACATGTATGTATGTATGTGAACAAGCACGTAACCAGACTTTAGTTTCGGGGGAATATAGAAATATTCAGATTTTTTATAACAAAAAATTATGTGAAATTTTATTTAACCACACTAGTTAAATGATTGCAGAGAGAACTGGACATCTGCAATAAGAAAATGATAGAACTACGAGATGATTTCGCCAAGATGGACACTGCTTTCGATACTGATATTATTGAGGAGGGAAAGAGAACGCAGGATTTGCTTGAGAAGAAACGCTGCGAATATCTACTGTGGTCACAGAAAACTAACAAGGTACAGTAGTACCAGATTTATAAGTTCCCCCGATGTAAAATTTAATAGCGCGCGAAATTATATTGCCAATTATCCATTCAGGATGTGCCACCTTCAATACCTTGTCGCCATTGTAATGTTTTTTCCCCGCCCCGGAAAAATCGTAGATCCGGGACTGGCGCTGCTTGTGACAGAAATTGAAACTAAAAACTGACATAGCAGCGATTCATAACCCGCTAAATTACATTACGGCTAGCGCGTGTTTTAGCCGTATTGAAGAACGCTAAACGCTGATACATTGCGACAGACGTTCGATAAACCATAATAGGGTGAGTCTGCGGGAGATGGCCAACTAAAAAAAATCGACAAATACTTGTTGGGTGTCGCTAACTATCACTTAGTTCGCTTCAAGTCTAGCATATGAACACCTGGGCACAAGAATATTCGCGAATATAATACATTACAATACGATTTAGTTTATCTTTTTCCAACTTTTGGTGCACCAAAATGGCTCTCAATTTGACGACATGTGTTCAAAATTAAATAAAGGAACTAAAACTCAAACAAATTAATGGTTAAAAGAAAGAAACAGTAGAATTAAGTACTGGCCAACTCTCCCACACTACTGAGGCCACCCGGATGCTAAGGGAGAGATGGCCAATTTAAAGTCATTTTTAAGGTTGATCCCATCAAAATTAGTTACATTTTTGTTAATTATCCTATAGTGTAACAATCAAAGTTTAATTAAAAATAATAATTACAATCTACAAACATGTAGTTTTATATAAACTGGATCTTGAAAAAACTACGGCCAACTACCCCGGACTTACCCTATATTCCGGCTAGCAGTTTTGTAATTGTGGCGAATTCTACAATTTGCGACATATTTTATGTACTACGAGCTTTTGAACCGCAACTTCGTCCGCGTGGACCTTTAGGGGTCGATTTTCGAAATATCCTTTCTTAGTCATCCTCTGTAGAATATATATTCAAAATTTCATGTTTCTATCTTCAGCGGTTTAAGCTGTGCGTTGTTTGTCAGTCAGTCAGTCACGAAACTCTTTTATAAGTATTATCAACATCATCATCATATCAGCCGATGGACGTCCACTGCTGGACATAAGCCTCCCCCAAAATGGGGGGATTTGCCATAATCGCCACGCTTGGCAGGCGGGTTTGCGATCGCAGTTGGATTGAATGTGTGTACTCAGAGGATGCTGCTGCCCATCCTCCGCTAGATCCCTTAGTCGCCTTTTACGACACCCACGGGAAGAAATGGGATGGTGCTATTCTTAGCCGACACCACACGGCAATAAGTTTTTAAGTAATTTTATAAGTATACTTAGATTATAATCTCATCCACATCCACAGGATGTCCGCCAAGCGATGATAGACCAGATAAAAGAGCGCAAAGCCTCCAAAGAACAACTGAAGAAGAAACTAGCGGAACAGGACGAGTACCATAGAGAATTGCAGGAGCAGCAGGATCGCCTGGTCGACCATAAAGCTATGACGGACGCCGAGGCGAGGAAGAAGTATCAAAAAGATCTGCTTCTACAGATGGAGTATACGAAGAATTTGAAAGTTAGTATAGGTTTAACAGAATCTGATGGCAAATGAGGAAATTAAATTTTAGAGTAAGCAACACTGGGGTAATTGGATTAGGGCCCTTTACACACTGCGATTTTTTGCAGCGCTTCTGCATCGATTTAGTCGCGATACAGCCACGACGCAAAACGTTCGTAATATTTGAGCAAGCACGTATCACCTCCCCCCCCGCCGGTACAGCTATAATTTTTTCAATGTTTTTCAATCATAATGCTCTTTCTCTTGCTGATAAGGAATATAAATCTCTATTGGGTTAACCAAGGACAAGGTAAAGCCCGACCAGAAAAATGAAAAACCTCGCCATGTTGCGGAAAACCAGTGGAACTAATATTTGTACCTGGAACACTGACATTGAAGGTTACAGTCGATTGCAGCGCCCCCACACCAGGTTTTTTATATTTCTGGTCAGGCTATAATAGAAATATAACTCGCAGAAAACGCAAAATTAAATTCCCATACATTTTACAACAAGATAATACCTTTACAAAACACAAAAGTTCTACTTGTTATCTATAATGTTGTTACACTCACTTATATGTTATTGTTCACAGGAGCGAGCGAGACAGGAGGAGGTGGAGCAATTGAAGAAGTACCAGATTGCAGCTGACGAATACCAGCAGGAGATGAACAAGATGCTGTGCAGGTTTGTCGAAATTACTGAACTACCGCCAGTATTCATTGTTACTCCTTTTGTTCCTAGTAGCCGTGGCATAACGTTATTATATCTGACGAGCGTTAACCCGCCGTCCGCACAAATTATATACCAGATTTTAAGTCAGATCATAAGCTATCAAACAAAAAAAGTTTCATCAAAATCGGTTCAGTAGTTTTTGCGTGATACTCGCTCAAACAAACAAACAAACACACAAACAAACAGACAGACAAAAAATCCAAAAATTGGTGAAATAGAATCAGGGACACCTAAAAACCATATGGTAACTTTTTTTTGTTAATATCTTCAATGTACAGACAAACTTCCTATTACAGTTTTATAATAGTATAGACTAGAGTTAACCCGCGACTTTATCGGTCCTTCAGACCTTCAAACTGAACAACTTTCTCGCTTTTCGTTGAACAACTTTCAACGAAATCGCGAAAAAAAAAATCAGCTCTTCCATACAAAACTGCAAACCTACTCGAGCCAAATGTCCCATACATTTGGCTTGAGTTGGTTTGGTTTGCAGTTTTGTATGGAAGAGCTGATTTTTTTTTGCGATTTCGATGTTGGTCCCATAGAGAACGTTGTTCAGTTTGAAGGTCTGATCATCCCCTTTAAAAGTGTCAGCATATTAAGAACGACCCTGTATAGCCATGTTGGATAGGCTAATTTCCGTGTTAAGAGCCTACCGAGCCTATTGTGCTGCCTTCAATCATATTTTTGTTATTTCTAAACGCTGGGGGCACGTTCAATGAAAAATTTTCCGGCGTTAAAAGGTTAAGAAATAAATAAAATACGATTGGGGGCAGCACAATAGGCTCGGTGCAGCCTTAATAAGGGAAAGCAAGCGTTTTACACGTAGCAAAGAATCAAGTAAATTAAACATTTATTATGGAAACAGCAGATTGCTAAACCACAAATTTTTATACTTTAAATATTTGAAAAATATGGACATTATTTTTAGTCTTCGTTTCAAAATCATCCGACGCGGAGTGCGATTTTTGAATCTCATTCGCTGAGCTCAACAGTTGAAAATGTCAAAATTACTTATCTATTATGTACGAATATAACAGATTTTACCCGACACCCGAATCCTATTCTACGTGTTCACGGCCTGTACATACTTGTTTTAATTTATTCCTCATGCCTCATGATAACAGAAGTCTTGTGGTAGGTCTCTAAAACGTTAGGACGATTTTCCTCGTCATTACTCCTGAGTTAAATACTGCATTTTACATAATAATTATATTCTTATTTATAGTTCTCGGTAAATACCCACACTCAACGTCTTAATTGGTGTTTACATAATATTTTAATACCTATGCATATTTTTATTTAATTGCTCGATTATCTACATATTACCTACAAACGCTTATTGATTTCTTAATAAGTAGGTATATATGTTAACAGTAAAGTTGGCGTCGCTGACTATCCGGTTATAACCACAGTACCCAGGTGGTACCTAGTCGGTACTGTAAGGAGGTTGTATAGCCATAGCTTGCTGGTTGGTTTTTATCTAAACTATTATAAAACTGTAACAGGAAGTTTGTCTGTACATTGAAGATATTAACAAAAAAAAAGTTAAAATATGGTTTTTAGGAATCCCTGATTCCATATCACCAATTTTTGGATTTTTTGTCTGTCTGTTTGTTTGTGTGTTTGTTTGTTTGAACGAGCCTCACGCAAAAACAACTGAACCGATTTTGATGAAACTTTTTTTGTTTGATAGCTTATTATCTGACTTAAAATCTGGTATATAATTTGTGCGGACAAAGTCGCGGGTTAACGCTCGTTTGAAATAAATTTGGAACGTCGAACAACCCCGGCGCGGGCTTCTATTATTAGGAAGTCAGAAGAAGATCGTTCTCAGAGCTAGAAAGCAAATGTCTCGATACATGAAAATAAAAGTATACAACGTGTTAATGAATTAACGCAAAACTAGAAATTAGTTTGTTTAGAATCAAGAGCAGAATCGAATTATCATGGTTTCAACATAGGTAATTTTTTTCATGATATTAAATAATTTGTTTAAAAAATTTAAAATTTACTGAACCCGATGTCAACCCACCGCACGGGCACACTCACCCTACTTACTACCAAAACAAGATTCTTAAAATGTATCCATGAGTACGTTAGCGCTTTCATTCATTGCTGAAATAATAACAAATCATTTTTACCTCAATACTTAAAATGCGAATAACTTTAGATTTTAATTATAAAAATAATGAAATTATTGTTTCAATCTCATTATTTTGTTGTAAATCATTTCGGGTGTATGAGGTTTTGCGCTATAATTCATTAACACGTTGTATAGCAAACAGTAAAGCTCTATTTTAATTACCATTTGAGCCACGCCTCCACAGTACTTAAAATTAAAGATGCCACTGGTGCAATCTTACCTTATCACGATTGACTAAGAGGCTGTTTGCCTACAATGTACCTATCGTGACTACATATAAATAGGTACCTACTCAATGACTAAGAATCAAAGCAAAATGCCTAAATACCACATGCTGTCGGTTTACCTACCTCATGTAATCCGATACAGGAGTGCGATTTTTTAATCTCATACGATGAACTCAGCAGTTGAAAATGTATGGAGATACGCATCTTTCTACTGTCCTGCACTCCCGCACTCCAGGAGTGCGATTTTTGAGACTCATTCTTTGATCTCAGCATTTGAAAATGTCAATATTACTATGGAGATATGCATCTTTCTACTGGTGATTTCACATTCAAAAATCATACTCCAGCAGTGCGATTTTTGGAAGTCAAATCAGCAGCAGAAAGATGCGTATCTCCATTCATTTTCAACTGCTGAGTTGAACGTATGAGATTCAAAAATGAGGGATTTTCCAAAAGCAAAAAAAGTAAAAAAGTTAGTTCCTAATTTCTCGATAGATGGCGTTGACCAGAGAGGGGTCCAATAGGTATGAGCAAAGATATTAATTAATATTAATAGTAAAAATACACTCGCTGCTATCTCGGTATTATTGTCCGTCAACAACGAATCGAGTATCACACGTGGCTGTATGGGCTACGTATCCGTTTTGAATATACGAACAATAAACGAGAAACAATAACAAACTACAAAAACCTAACAGAAACTGAGAATTTCAATAAAAATAAACCGGAAATATTTAAATCGTACGTCAGATGCCGTGAATGAAAAGCAAAGCCATAGACGAAATATTGGACCCTGGTTTGACAGTCTAGCGTGTCGTCGTCAATAACACCCAGATTGTTAAAAACTTGTACTGTGTATTTTTATGATTAATATCAATTCATATATTTGCTCATACCTTTTGGACTCTGGTCAACGCCATCTATTGACAAATTAGGAACTAACATTTTTTTTCTTCTGGAAAATCCCTCATTGCACTTTTTTAATAACTCCCACATTTTCAACGGCGGTTCCGACCATCAAACTAAACAACTTTTACTTTGGGAGCAAAACTGAAATCGCAAAAAAATATGCAGTTTAATACGTTTGAATCCTGGAGTGCGATTTTTGAAACTCGTTCGCTGAGCTCAGCATTTGAAAATGTCAAAATTAGTATGGAGATATGCATCTTTCTACTGCTGCTTTGACTCTCATAAATCGCACTCAAGGAGTGCGATTTTTGAATCTCATTCGCTGAGCTCAGCAGTTGAAAATGATAAAAATTACTATGGAGATATACATCTTTCTACTGCTGATTTGACTTTCAAAAATCATACTCCAGGAGTGCGATTTTTGAAAGTCAAATCAGCAGTAGAAAGATGTGTATCTCCATTCATTTTCAAGTGCTGAGTTCAACGTATGTGATTCAAAAATCGCACTCCTGATGCGGAATTCCGCATATGTGTGTGGCGGGTCTTAAAGGTAAATCTTAATTTGCAGAAAATTCTTCTGCGACGATGTCCACCCGTTCCTGAAACAAATGTCTAAAGGAATCAAGATGCGGGAGAAATGTCCATGCTCGAAGCCAGACTATTGCAAATAGTTGTTGTTATTGTTGTTTAAAATTGTATTACTGTTGTTGTTGATTGAATATATTTTGTTGATTTGTCGTTGCTTTTTTATGATTCAACAGGAATGACAAATAAAATAAGTATGAATTAATATAAACAATAAATGAATGGTGTAAAATAAATAATATTTGATTGATTGATTGAATTTTATCTGTGGCAACTTTTAGTTGGCACAGATATACTAGCAGCTCAAAGCTGATGCGTGTATATCACTGCACTTGTTTAGTTTTTTAAATATTTGTCCAGTTGTTTGTTGTTTTATAAAAATGTTGATCCTTGACCTTGACCCTACTATCCTGTAATTAGTCCGTAAGTTTTCCTTAAAATGTATAAAATAAAATAAAATGAATCGGCAAATCGTCTATGATTCAGACTAAGTTGGAATAATACCTTATAAGGTGAGGTGATAGGTACCACAGTTTATGAATAGGTAGGTAACTAGGTGGATTCAGATTAAATTATGCAAAAACTTAAGGTGCAAACAAACTGGGCTTACGTACGTGATGCCACGTCCATCAGAAGACATCCGTTTTCATAGTAAATATATGAAAAATCATTATTTAGAAACAAATTCATCTTACGTGACGTCGCTGAATTATAGTAGTTTTTATAACGTGGCGTGGCATCACATAAGCCCAGTTTGTTTTCACCTTTATACAAATCCACTATACTCAAACGCCTGATTGCTTTTATCAAAACAAAATTATTTTAATAGTGTTAGTATTGAAATTAAGATCTAACTTCGTTTGTATGCAGCGCGCTCGGACGCTCTGCGAGGACTATATGGCGCGCTTTCCAATACCTACTAACCTCGCTACTAGACAATTAACATACTTTAAGTGTACTTTTTGCAACCATCAGCTGTAAGGCTGATTCAGTGTTTATGGGGTGTAGAGAATCTCTGTGTTGGGGATGGATCAGGTCTGCCTGCATAACTCCAGTCGGTTTAGAAGTTACTAATGTTTAACTGGAAACACGACTCACATCAACTGTGGCCTTTTTTTTTTACTTGCAACAGGTGTCAACCCTAGGGGTTTAGGTATGAGTTTTCCACTTGTCAGCTTCACAGCTTGCGTCACAGCTTGTCCTCTGTAGGGACTACTTATGTGGTAATATCCTTTTAAACCTAGGTAGTAACTACCAACGTGTATTTTTCACTATTAAAGAAATTAAGGGCAACATAAGGACTCTGAACTCTACTCTGACCCCAAAAGCTCAGTATACAGGGTCCTTCTTAATATGCTGACACATTTTTAATGGGATGATCAGACCATCAAACTGAACAACTTTCTCTATGGGACGAACATGGAAATCGCGAAAAAAACCAGCTGTCTTCAGAAATATTTGGTTCGAATAGGTTTGCAGATTTGTATGGAAAAGGAGATTTTTTTTTCGCGAGTTTAATGTTGGTGCCATAGAGAAAGTTGTTCAGTTTGACGGTCTGATCATCCCCTTAAAAAAGTGTCAGCATATTAAGAAGGACCCGGTATAAGAATTTGGTTCCAGAGTACCTACATAATGTAGGTATATTATGTAGTAGGTGTCACGGACTCCACAACAAAACAGTCAAATAACGTAGTTCTACCTAAATCTTAGAGAACCTAAATCATAACAAAAAATACCTAATAGGTAGGTACCATCTTACATCTTAGGTACATACATAACTCCTTTTCCGATATTCTTCTTATCGTGTGCGCAGAGCCCTGGTGTCAGAGATTTTTAGACCGCCTTACGGCCTCTGACGTGGTTTTTATGTAACGACTACTACTACCAGAGATAGTAGCCGGGACCAACGGCTTAACGTGCCATCCGAAGCACGGAATCATTTTTCTTTTCAGACAATCAGGTGATTCAGCCTGCAATGTCCTAACCAACTGGGGAAAAACGCACAAAGTGACATTTCACTAGGTGTCCCCCGTGGGAATCGAACCCACGACCTCCGTGTCGAGAGCCAAAGATATTCCGATATTGATATCAAATAAGTACCTTAAACTTGTTTTATTTTCTTGAGACCAAAACGGAAACTCCATGAGTAATAATAACAATAATAACTTAGTGCTTTTTTATGTTTCATTTGACATTGACATTGTCTATCGTTCATCTCAGGTGTTCTCAACCATCGGATCAAAGAATAAGATTTTATTTTTGAAGTTATTTCGCGCTTAGATCAGCCAGTAAGAAGCTTTATGGTCAGAGTGTATTTTTAGCATTTTAAAAGAATTTGAGAGATTTTCATAGTATTATTGTTCATAGTGTGTGATAGAACACCATGAATGAAGTTAGTTCTTAATTCATGACAAAAAATAATAACTTCTTATACCTATTGTACGTGCGTCTGCATAGGTATACCTACATAATAAAGTACACCCACTTTTTATATATCATTTTTGTGAAGCATCAAATTTAAGATTTAGCCGCTTGAAGAGGAATAGACAGCATTCATGCGGATCACACATTAGTCTGATTTCAGCCAAAGATATATAAGTCTTTGAGCCAAAGGAATTTTTTTTAACACGTCTCATGCGATCGCAGCTAACGCCATCGTCATGACGTCATCGACATACCTACCCAGCGTCGGTTATAATAACTGATATTATAAGTTGAAAAATGTCATTTAGGTACCTACTTACCATTTTTTTAAACATGGGTTGGTACTTCAAAAATTGTTTATTCAAAATATTATCACAGAGATAGCTTTTTGACGTCATTTTTTGAGTCTACCACCGCGTCGGAAGGTGTTTCGTTGAGAGAAGATGCGGCCAGAAACTCTACAACACACATCTTTTAAACAAAACAAAATATACAAAGTACAATTAAAATACAATATTGCATTACATAGAGTAACATTTTCAAGACCAGACATTTTGGTCATTCAAATAGTCATCGAGTTTATAGTAGCCTTTTTTACAGAGGACTTATCTCTTGAGCTCACGACATCACGAATCTATCCAGGGTCGAGTAAACTTTCAAACTCAATTATTTTATTTTATTTTATTTTAATAGGCACAGTAACAAAAGACAATATAAAACATTATGCTATATACAAATATTATATCTACAATAGGGCTAAAATTGCCTCCCAATAACAACTGCGCACAACATTATCTTAAAACCTAGACATGGTTGGGAATTGAGAAAATTGTTATTTAAATGTTTTTATAATGCATCTAATAGAGTTAACATATTGAGTCTGATTTTTATGAAATATATCGAAATCTTTACAGTGTTCGTTATATGTTCTATTATGTTATTCCCGTGCAGGTTTTATAAATTGTACCGCCCCATCAACGCTGAACTGTAGTAGCAAAGAATATAAGTATAATTATTATATGTAGTAGCCTGTGCAATCCTCTAGTATAGGTTTTAAAAATATGAGAAACCTTTCTATTTAAATTTGTTAGTACGTATCAAATTACCGAAACCACAGATTATTCAATAACCTAGTTACTACTACTGCAGTACTGTAACCACAGAACATTATAAGAGGGGATAGAAGTGCAAAGTAGGCGTGGAACGCGTGCCACACCGTTATGCAACGAAACTGCAAGAAAAAATGGTTTAAAGGAAAGGCATTGCCTACCTATCGCACGTTAAAACCAATACTGTCACTAAACAAAAAACCTGCATTTTTAACTGACTTCAAATTCAATTCGACCGTATATATATTATTATTTTGTGTGTTCGCGGATAACTTCGTCGTTTATGAACCGATTTCGATGATTCTTTTTTTGTTGGAAAGAAGATATTCCAAGGGTGGTACCATGATAAGGAAACCGGGATCTGATGATGGCAAAATTAGAATCTAAAGTTATGAGGAATAAAATCCAAAGTTGCGGATTTCGTGTTACCTCGCCCCCCGCAAAAAGTGGCAGAAATGTTTGTTCGTATAATTACACGCGTAACTAGTCCCTATATAAGTCGTCAAAGGTTTGCTCCCATAGTAAAAGTTAGTCAGTTTGATGGGTAGACTCTTAGTTTAAAAGGATGCTAATGATATCAATTTCACTCTGTATACAGGGTGTTCAAACGTATGGGAGCAATACGATCAGAGCAAAAAAAAAAACTGATGTTCCATACTAAACTACAGTGCCGTGCCGTGCCGACTCGACTCAAATGTATGCAACAGCAAATTTTTTTGTGCTCCGATTGGTTTGCTCCCATAATAAAAATTGTTGTTTGATGAGTAGACTCTTAGTTTAAAAGGATGCTAATGATATTCATATCAATTTCACTCTGTAGATAGAATGTTTGTTATGACTGTCCTTCCATTCATTGACTCTGGTAATTACGAGGTAAAAATGATTAAAATTGCACATAGTGTTAGATTTTATATAGAATGTACATACCTCGATTATATTATTATATAACTATAATACATAACGAATTATTAATGTAATAAACTACAATTTACACTTTAGATTCGAAACATTGTCAATCTTTAATAGTACTGCAATTGATTATTTTAGTACAGTAGATTCTAACCGGACGTTGATTCTGATTGGACGTTGAGTCTTATTGGACGTTGATTCCTATTGGACGTTGATTCTCACGTGGTAGTTTGTGATTGGTTGTTAGACTTTTCATTGTTACTAACAAAGAGGGAAAAGGGAAGGGAAAATGTATAAAAGACAGACCGATCGTGAATTAAGTTAGTCTACATCTAGATCTAAGACTGATCAGTATTGCTGTTCAACTTTATTTTGATAAATACAAAGTTACTCTGTATCATATCCGTTTCATTTACCCACCTGATCCTTATATCAGAATTGGGATATGGACTCGGAACCACAACATTTAGCTGAAAATTCAGCAACAATTGCAAAACCCGCAACGCCCTAAGCGAAGCCGCTGTGTGACCACAAGTTCTAGTGAAAGCACATCGTCCTCATCCTCATCCTCGTCCTCGTCCAATGATTTTGAGCATGAGCGTCGAGGAAAACGACACCGACGTCGTGCAAAACGACGTCACAAGAAGCGATCTTCGAAGAAACGGAGCCGGAGACATTCTCGTGTGTCCAAAGGCCGGTACCAGTTGGCAGACACTCCAGACAGGGGCATACATCAGGCGAGTAACTGTTTAATTAGCTTTAACGGATTTTATGAGAATTTTTAGGACTGTATTTTTTTTGTTATCGTAAAAAAAAAAAAGGAAGAAAAACAAACAAGAATAATAAAATTATATCATCTGATCTAATAAGCGTATCTACGCTTATTCATTTAAAACAGTACTGAAATGTGTATATACACGTGTTTTTTTTTAAATATATATTGCAATGCAAGTTCATTCTCAAAACACTGTGCTTGAGGATTCACTAGGTATTGTCCGTTATTTTTTTTTAATCAAATAGTTTAATTACCCACGCAGATTTACCACTTTCTAAACACAAAATGATACCACCTTCCTAACATTATTTCAGGGTTCCACATCGAGAACCTCGGCAAACCGAGAAACTACAGTGGCAGTGCCGACAACTGAGAGGATGGTGTTGCCGCAGCCACAGTCTACGCCGCAGCCACAGTCAACGCCGCAGCCGCAGTCTACGCCGCAGCCGGAGACTACTCTGCAGCCACAGGCGACATGTGTACCTGAGAGCACGCCTACGGGGGAGCAGGCCAAACGAGACGAAGATGTGAGTTTATCAAATATACGTAGTTCTAGTAATGATAAAATGATAAGTGTTAATGACTTTGCTCAGATATTAAGTGGTTTAACTAAACCCAATAATATTTCATACGATAAAAATATAATACCAAACTTTGATCCATCACAAAAGAATCAGAGAATAGAGAACTGGATAGCTAAAGTCAATGAATGTGCAAAAATTTACCACTGGACTGACGAACAGACTTCTCATTTCGCTTTACCAAAGTTAGGTGGCAATGCCAAGAAATGGTACGAGGGGCTACAAACTATATTATTGACTTGGTCTGAATGGCAGGATAGATTGATCAGGGCATTTCCATCTGAAAGTAATTACGGGGCCTTGCTAGCTGATATGCTAAACCGTCGTTTGAAGGGAGGGGAATCTGTCGATGAATATTATTATGATAAAATGACTCTTCTAAGTGCGTGCGATATTACTGAAAAAAAAGCAGTAGACTGTCTTATTTACGGCATTGATGATAGAATGATTAGGGCGAGTGCATCTTCCGCGCGATTCCAAGATCCTGAGGACTTAATGAAGTTTTTGAAAGACTTATGCAGGGAGTCTAGTTTTGGGATGTCAAGGCAAAAACCGAGCATGACTTCTTCCACTGATATAGTATGTCATAAATGTAATAAATTGGGCCACCGAGGCGCACAGTGCCGAAGTGGCCATAGCAATGATGTAATTTGCTATAATTGTAGAGAAAAAGGTCATACATCCCTAAGATGCCCAAAGCCCATTATTAAATGTGGTACTTGTAATCGAATTGGTCATATAGATAAGGATTGTTCTTTTAAAGCAAATCCTAAAAAACCTATTGAGACAAAGACTTTGTTAACTGGAATTAAGAAATCTGATTCCAAGTATTTCAAAGAAGCTGTTATTAATGATTCTATTACGGTAGGTTGCTTTATAGACTTTGGAAGTGACTGCACGCTCATTCGTCAGGACATTATTGACGATAATTCGTTGCATATGGATTCAAATGATTTACCAGTAATAAGAGGCTTCGGAATGGGGTCATGTAAGCCAATTGGTAGAACTAGTATAACTTTATGCGTAGGCGAGGTAAAGGCAGATATAACTGCATATGTAGTAGAAAAATCTCAGCTGTTCACACCTATTTTGGTCGGTCAAAATTTCACTGAAAGAGATGATTTGTTGGTTGTTAAAACTAGCGATAGTTTGGATATACTGAAACATGATGCTCCTTTCCCGTTTAGAGACTCTCCGCTTGATAATGATGGCAGTACGAAAGTTGTTTTGAGGATAGTTTCTGACATAACGATTGATAAAGTTGATCTGATAGATTGTGTTGACAAGACTGGAAGTACTAGCTCGGTTCTGATAGAAGACAGTATGAGATCGAAAGGGTCAAAAGAATATTGTGTGATAGGTGGAGTGTATGGTGTTCGCGATGGTCTGTGTCAGGTTGCTATTTGTAATTTCTCTGAAAAGTCGCTTTCTTTAAAAGCCGAGACTACTTTAGCTAGAGGCAACACAGTGACACAGTCAGAGCCTTTGCCTTCTAATCATGAACTTAAAGTCAACAAAATCTCGCAAGTTACAGAACTCTCACCAATTCCTAATAGTGAAATCAGAATAAATGAAAACTTGACTGATGAACAAAAACAATCTGTAATCAAGTTAATTGATAGGTATCGAGATTGCTTTGCTCAAAATTTATCTGAGTTAGGTTGCACTGATGCAACTGAAATGGAAATAACGTTATCCGACCCCAGCCCTGTCTCGTACAGACCTTATCGATTAAGCCATTCCGAACGCGAAAAAGTACGTGGCATGGTACAAGAATTAATAGATAATGACGTTGTAGAAGAATCGAACTCCCCTTTTGCTAGTCCAATTGTCCTGGTCACTAAGAAAAACGGAGGATCCAGATTATGTGTTGACTTTAGAGCTCTGAATAGAAAAACTATAAAAGACCATTTTCCTATGCCTCGTATTGACGATCAATTAGATTTACTAAACGGAAATAAATTCTTCTCCAGTCTGGATCTCGCAAGCGGATATTATCAAATCCCTATGAAACAAAGCTGTAGCCACCTTACTGCATTTATTACACCTGACGGGCTTTACCAATTTAAGAAGATGCCATTTGGACTTGTAAATTCACCCTCAGTCTTTCAACGTACAATTAACAAGGTCTTGGGAAATACACGGTTTAAGTCCGCTCTCGCTTACATGGACGACATTTTAATACCAGGAAAGGATTTTGATGAAGAATTTCAACGCTTGGAAGACACTTTTAAGTTATTACAAAAAGCTGGTTTAACTTTAAATATTAAGAAATGTAATTTCTTTCAAGAACAATTAGAATATCTTGGATACGAAATTAGCGAGAGAGGAATTAGACCGGGTAAATCCAAAATTAGCTCAGTACAGGATTTTCCTACGCCAAAAAACGTTCATGAAGTTCGACAATTCATTGGATTGGCTAGTTATTTTCGAAAGTTTATCAATAACTTTGCCACTATTGCGCGCCCGCTAACAGATCTAACTCGGAAAAATTTCCCTTGGCGTTGGGATTTCGATCAAGCCGATGCATTTCAAAAGCTTAAAGAGCATTTGGTTAAGCGCCCATTATTAGGTATATACGATCCAAGTAAAACTACCTGTGTACACACTGATGCCAGCAAGCACGGCTTGGCTGGTATTCTAATGCAAAAAGATGATGAGCTATCACCGTTACGACCAATATCATATTTTAGTAGGAAAACAACTTCAGATGAACAAAATTATCATGCTTATGAGCTTGAAACATTAGCAGTTGTTGCATCTCTGCAAAGATTTAGAGTTTATCTTTTAGGCATTAATTTTACCGTAGTTACTGACTGCAATGCGTTACGTGCGTCACTCATGAAGCGTGATTTAATTCCACGTGTGGCACGTTGGTGGATTATTTTACAAGAATACAATTTTGATGTAGTCTATAGGCCTGGTCACGCTATGTCTCACGTTGACGCTTTAAGTCGAAACCCTCAGCCATGTGGGTTGAATGATAATGTAGAGCAGGAAAATAGTCCCATTGTAATGAAAATTACACAGGAAGATTGGTTACTCAGTTTGCAATTAAATGATCCTGAAGGCAAGCGTATACGTAATATACTAGAGGAAAAAGAGTTTACTAATATTTCCGACTTAAAGAAAAAATATGTAGTCAAAGATAATCGTTTGTATCGTATCGTCAATAATGAACTAAAATGGGTTGTACCAAAAAGTGCTAGATTCCAATTGTGTAAATTAAATCATGACGATATTGGTCACTTTAGCCTCGAAAAGACTTTAAATAAAATCCAAAAAGACTTTTGGTTCCCTAAAATAAAACGCTTTATTACTAAGTACATAAAATCTTGTATCGAGTGCGCGTACAGCAAAGAACCAGCCGGTCCAAAAGAGGGTTTTCTGCATCCAATCCATAAGGTTGATAAACCCTTTGATACTGTACATATTGATCATCTAGGACCTTTCATTAAAAGCTCAAAGGGTTATAGTTACCTTCTTGTCCTTGTGGATGGATTTACAAAATTTTGCTTGCTGAAACCATTGCGGAATTTAAAGTCAAAGCCAACAATAATAGCCTTGGAAGACATCTTTACAACCTTTGGCTACCCGAATAGGCTCGTATCCGACCAAGGTACATCATTTACGTCACACGAGTTTAAAGAATTTTGCAGTAAAGCTAATTTAAATCATATTTTAAATGCTGTGTCCTCGCCGCGTTCAAACGGCCAGGTAGAGCGATACAATAGAACAGTTTTAGATGCACTAACCGCGTATACTGACAAACTAGGAGAAAAATACTGGGATACAGTCCTAGGTAAGCTTCAGTGGGGCCTTAATAACACGCTAAATAAAGGTATAGGTAAAGCACCATCTGAAGCTTTGTTCGGGATTCCGTTGGTTAGTAGAGGAGAGAACATCTTTGCCAACATTTTAGATGAAACACGTTCAATGAAAAATTTACAAGAGGTTCGAGATGAAATAAGTTCTCACATTGAAAAAGATCAACAGAATCAGAAAAAGAGGTTTGACAAGCACAGGATTAAGGCTAAAACATACAAGTTAGGAGATTTAGTGAAAATTTTGAAACCTACTGCTCATAATGATGGTAAAAGTAAAAAATTACTTCCAAAGTTTTCTGGACCGTATAAAATAACTAACATTTTAGATAATGATAGATATGAGGTGTCCAGTATTGAAGGGACCAATATCACGCAACGAAATTACTGTAACGTTTGGGCTACAGACCGGATCAAACCATGGATTGTCATGCCTAATAACGACTCTGACTCTGAAAGTGGTGATTGCACAGATACAAGCTCTTAATATAAAATGTGTTGGATCAAAGATATACGTAGGATATTAATTTAACATTAGATTTAATATGTTTTGAAATCAGTCAATGTATCATACTAATGATTAATCATATCAATTGTACTTCGATGGTTTAATTATGTGTGTAACTTTCATATAATTTGTTTTGTTATACCTACATGTTGGTAATTGACTAAAATCACAATGATCATGAGTTATTAATCTATTGTAAGCAAAAATGAGTTGGTTTATTGAACTTTGCCGTGACTGGTGTTGATAGATCCACAAGTCAACGGTACTAAGTGACAGCAGGCGTTGATAGATCCGTCTGATGTTACTTTAGTGTTTTGTACCACATTAGCTGATGTTGATAGATCCAACAGCGAATGTGAATAGTGAATACGAACCTTGCAACAGGCGTTGATAGATCCGTCTAGTTGCATTGCTTCGAAAAGTGACTCACGGATGTTGACAGATCCATCTGTATTATGTATTCATTCTAAAATAAATCTGTATTATGTTCTATAATAAGTAAGCGTAGCTCTTAAATAAGATGATGATTATAAGTGTGAAGTTTGAGGACAAACTTATTGTCAGGAAAGGCCGAATGTTAGATTTTATATAGAATGTACATACCTCGATTATATTATTATATAACTATAATACATAACGAATTATTAATGTAATAAACTACAATTTACACTTTAGATTCGAAACATTGTCAATCTTTAATAGTACTGCAATTGATTATTTTAGTACAGTAGATTCTAACCGGACGTTGATTCTGATTGGACGTTGAGTCTTATTGGACGTTGATTCCTATTGGACGTTGATTCTCACGTGGTAGTTTGTGATTGGTTGTTAGACTTTTCATTGTTACTAACAAAGAGGGAAAAGGGAAGGGAAAATGTATAAAAGACAGACCGATCGTGAATTAAGTTAGTCTACATCTAGATCTAAGACTGATCAGTATTGCTGTTCAACTTTATTTTGATAAATACAAAGTTACTCTGTATCATATCCGTTTCATTTACCCACCTGATCCTTATAATAGTATGTATTAATAATATTTTGTTTTAACTGTCTAATGACTCGGGTAATTACGACGTACGTAAGTCATTTATTATGACTCAAAAAAAGCCCATGGCGACTGAACAATCGCTAAGAAAAATAGAAATAATTAGCACTTAGACACAGTAGTATAAGAAAGAGTACATTATCTAGTACTAAATGACTTAGGTACTTAATTAGGCCGAAAAGAGATCATCAACCTTAGTATGGGAAATACTTAGGCTAAGAACATTCAAAATGTTAGCGTATAGTTGGCGTATAGTTATGGAACTCATGGCGATTTGTTTCTCGTAATCTCTAGATTATAGTGGTAATATTAGCTATACCTCATCTAAACGGAGTGTACCGCAGTTGGCGCACATCTTGTCTTGGTACGATATGTTGGTTTTTTATTTTTATTTTCGTTATTCCTATACACTTGCCGATTTAACAGGGAAAAAGAATCTTAACAAAAAAAAGTCAAAACGATGAATTTTTTATACTTATTTCATAACTAATTCCGTTTGCATTTTACCTAATCTTTCGTCCGATTACTATTATATAGTAAATCTGATTATGTTTTTACCGTCTATAAACGTAACCGTGCCTGCAATAAATTGACTCCTTTACAAATATTATCTACTGTTTATTAGTCATTTACCTGTCATAGCTGTATGTTATGCTTACATGTATTTCGCTGACAATAAAGATATTTATTTGACGAAAGCAAATCTTGGCGAGTTGCGGGTTCATTTTGTAGGCATCGGACGGGATTTGAACCCGCAACTTGCCAATATGCGCCAGAAGGAAAGTAATTCCATTTATAAGTTTAATGCACTCACGGCTATCTTACCCGAGGGGATAGTCAGAGATATTCCATACGACTTCAATCGTATCGGGTCATGCAACAAAATATTTTTAGGACAAAAGGCGTCTAATTTGGTCGAACAAATACAACAGTCTAGTGATCCGAAAGTCCGGAACCAATAGTTGCCATTTACCAATAACTTTAAAGTCTAGCACGGACATGTTATAATCAATCTTATGTTTATGTTGTATTGTATTGTTTCCTTTCTGTTGTTCACTATGCTATATTGTTGAATGAATAAACGTGTTATCTATCTATCTATCTAACGAATTTAAAAACTTTATTTGTAACAAATACAGAAAAGGATCCCTTTTGCACACGAATGTCCAATTATCAATAAATAAACCAATACCACATTGGTATTTAACTGTAAATATTTCTGCATCGGGACTCACGTATTGGAATGATTTCATTCGCAAAATTGTCCTTAAACCTGATGTATAAAAAAGCGTTGAAAGCCCCATATAGCGTCAGTTTCATTAAAGTTATACTTACATTCAACATGTCGTATATCCAGATTTTAGCAATATCCGCGTTTGTGACTTTGGTCCAAAGCGAAAGTATAGATATTTGGCGAAATTATACCGGCGTCGAAGGCAGAATAATTTACGATAAAAAACACGAAGCCAGTCCAGCTATTTGGAGGCGATCCGACAAATTAGAAATCCGTACCAACGAAAAAATTTGCCGTATTTCCGTTACCGATTTGAGACCAGACCATAGTGGATATGTCAAAATAATAGATGGTGGACTAGACAAAAACTACGTGACAATCGAAATAAAAAGTCCTACAATATTCAGAGGATATTCGTTCGAAATCGAAGTTTATGCCGTAACAGAAAATGATACGTTGACACCGGACTCTACAGAAGATGAAAACCATGATATTACAGTAACACCAACTAATATCCCAGAAGATCCAGTAACCAAAGGTACAAACACAGAGGAACCAGGGACTAATGGTGGAACAAAACTGCCAGAATCAACGGAGTCAGCACCTGCAGTCCCATTTACAGATGATCCAGACTATACAACATCTGATTTTGATGTTAGAGCTACCGATTTAAATGATTAGGCAAGAATTCAAATGCCAAATCCGCATTTGGATACTCTGCAGCGCAGACAATGAATTGGATCCACTGAAACCAAGAAATTATTAACTACACAAGGATTAGAACCTATTTATTAATCGTTCATCTGTTTAAAGTGTTAGTAGGACAAGAAGGTACCTATAATATGAAAATATTATTGATATTAACATGTTACAGCCATGTTGTTCTCTTGTTCTATTTTGAATTCAATGCGCAATGAGCGTTTTTCTTTTCTTTTTTAAATTTAGTTCCTAAAAAATTCGACAGATGACATTGTTATCGCTCCATAGAGTTACCATTTTTGTCTATTTGAAAAAATAAAAATAGTTTTTCATATTAACATGACATCCCATTTGACTCGGTTCTTCCTTGGGTAGGTACCTACATTAAGCTTTTGCATTCAATAGTACCTATTTATTGGAAGAGGTACTTTTTCATCTTTGCTATAAAAATAATAGATTTCAAAAGACACGATACGGGGAGGATATATAAATCACTGCATGAGCTTATAACACCTATGATATGAGGATATGACATTATAAATTATACAGGATGTAAGTGACAGCCTAGCAAATACTGAAACGGTGAACGCAGACCATCAACCTCAGGAAACGTGAAAAAAAAATCATGTGTCCCATACGCTTTAGTCGGGTAGGTACAGCAGTTTTGTATGTGACCTGAGGTAGGCTCCATAGTGAAAGTTGTTCAGTTTGATGGTCGTAGTTTGATACCCATACCATTTGTAATCAACCGTAGGCGTAGCTTACATGTTCAGTGTTTGTAATGATATTCTTGACATGAATTTTTGCTTTATTTAAGCCTTATTATTACCTTTACGAGCTTCTCTGTTGAGTATTTTCTTTATGTTCTCTGTTATTTATTTTCTTACGATGACAAACATGACCCTAATAAAAGAAGAAGAATGATTGCGATTCAAGTAAAGCGTTAGTATCACCTACCTAGTGAGAAAGAGTACCTACTGGGCCAATCTGCTTGTGTCCGTCGGCACAGACAGGCGGAAAATTATGTCTCACCCAAGATTTTGAGATCATTAAAATGATAAATAAATAAATAAATAAAAAGTGTTTTTCACGGTTATTTAACAAAATGAAGAAACTTTTTTGTTTAATATATCTAACCGCTAAAAAAAATGTTGACGATCCCTGTATCGTCTTGACAAGGATAACAGGCACGATTTCTTGGAAAAATGTTGAAGAGATTTACGTTAGTTCCCTAATTTGAATGCTGAACGAGTCATAAGTATACTTATTATTACTTTACTTGACAATAAGGTCACGTAGGTACAATGTAGGTACAGTTAAGAGCAAAAGTGATTTACCAATTTTTTTTTAATTTTACTTTTTTTTCATAACAAAGCTTTTATTTTTTAATTCGAAATTTGTGATGCGAGCCGGTTTCGAATGCAAAAGCTGAAAACTATTTTGTTCGAAATTTATTACTGAATGATGGTAAACTTTTTGAGTTAAATAGCTAGCTAACTTTTTTTTGTAAATACAAGTTACCTACACACGGCGACGCATCAAGCTAACATAAGCTGGCCGCGCGTAGGTTTCATAACGTGTAACGTCGCGTGGCCAGCTTATTTTGGTTACATAGGTTGATGTGTCGCTCTGTGTAGGTACTATCGTAGACTTTTCCGCCTGACCACCACTGGGCTCATTTTTGCTTGCATACTAAAAAATAAAAACCCCCCTTATACCATATATATACCTTATACCTTATACCTTATAGACCAATTAATAAATATCTAGAATAAAACATTTTAACGGGTTCTTACCGCGTTTTGGTATTGATATTAATTTATGAATAGTTTCCAAACAAAAGTGATCAGGCGGAAAAGTTACCGATAGTACTTACATACAAATTTTCAAAATCGACTACGTTAACTAAGTCAATTTGTAAGATAATTTCAATAACTTTACTAGGGAGTCACGTTGCAGGTTCTGACCCGAGCACACGTCTCGCGTGGATTTCGCGCGTCGCGTTTTTGCCTGCCACGAGGCTCCGTAATCCTCAATCTCTTCTTGTTCTTGACCAAAAACAATCCCTGAGATTGGGATAGATTCATCCATAAACACGTGACACTGGCGGAAATGCAGTGCTAACGCACAAGCAAGAGTCCATTAAATATAAGTAAAAAAAAAAGCTTTACTAGGTAAGTATGAAGGTACTTTAAAGATAATGTCAAGAGGTAGGAATTGTCTTTAATAAGGGAATAAAATAGTAATTTACTAAATTACTAAATTCCTACCTATTCTACTGTCAATAAGAAGCTTTGCGTTCTTTAGTTAACACTATATTGTAAATCAATGACAAGATAGTACGCTTGTGTCCCACACAGGCACGTATCCAGGATAGGTGGGTTTTATCCCCCCCGCCCCCCAAAATCGAATATTTGTATGGAGAAGTGATTACAGCACTTACTTTTCATTGTTTTTCTATGAATACTACACGTCTGGATACTTGCTTGCTACCTAATATAGAGAGGAAGAAAGAGAAGTAAGTGCATGCCACTTGCGCGCGCTCTTTCTGGCATACGTAAAATAATAAGGATGGAGGCTCATCTCGATTTTTCGTTTTCTCGGGGGTGGCATGCGAGGCCTACAGGATGGCCCAAAAATTGGATATTGTTTCTAATCCTTAGTCTCCGCTTGCCCTTTCGGAAAAGAGGCGTGATATGTGTAGTACAAATACATGCAGGTGTAAATTCATCTTTACAATAAACTTTCTTTCTTACCTACATAACCTTTTAGGGACCTACTGTAGTTACTAGGTACCTACCGAGTTAAGATTAGTCACAACAGGTAGGAAAACACTTTAATCTACGACTGTACATAAACAAACATTTTCCTGTAGGAAGAGCACTTTAATAATTGCCGATTAAAAAATATGACTGTACCGAGTCATACAGTGATTTCATTCTACGAATTTTTCCTCAATCAACTTGCTCTATAAAAGCTTCGTAATCTACGATAAACTGCGCAGTTGGAAAAAAACAATACGACATGGATATTAGAATCATACAATTCTTTGCTCTCGTGGCTTTCGTTCAAAGCCGTGACGTCATAGTCGGTCAACACACGGATGGCACAAAAATCTTCGACGAGAAAAAAGAAGCGAGCCCCGCTTTATGGAGGCAGGTCCAAAATGTTACAGTGAACGCGAGTGACAGTGAAGTTATAAGTCGCGTAGTCATCACAGACTTAAGACCAGATAAGGACGGAGATGCGAAAATCGTCGAAGGAGGAGAAGGACAGAAGAACGTTACTGTGGAGCTTAAAAGCCCTACTGTATTAAGAGGTTACGAATTCCATATCGAAGTTTATGCTATACCTGAAAACAATGCAGGAAGCATTAAAAGTGAAGATATACCTCATCCAAGTCTAACAGGAAAAGATAACGCAGATTCTCCTAACAATTTTGATAGTACAACAAAAACTCCAGATCACACGAACGTGCCATCAATTCCAGCTTTATTATCAACTTCTATAGATGTCAAGGATGAAACGAGAAAAGTCCGAAACGCAAATGAGAAAGAACAATCTACAACACAAGCATTTGATAACAAATCTAAACTGTCTTCTTTAGCTGACGAAACAATCAGCACAACTGTAAAGAATGATGATATTAAAAACAATCACGATATTGGGAAACAAATCACTATCAAACCACAGACATCTACTCACCTGCCTGTTTCATCCGAAAAAGATTTAAAAACAAATCATGCACTATTAAGACACATCCGCGATACGCATAAAGAAGACGAATCTAAAGTCGATGGTAAAAATGTTCCAATCCCTAGTTTTATTCCACTGATTGTTGGCAAACTAGATAGTACCACAAAAACCCCTGAAACAAATGACAAACCAAAAAATAATCAGGATAAAACGAAAGATTTAAATGGTCCATCAACTCTAGCAACGACTACAAAGGCTGACCAAGACGCTAAGCAATCCACAACTGAAGTACCGAGAAATGCTCGTAATACTGCAAAAGAAGAGAAAAAAGACAATACTACGCCGGCAGCATTGGATAGTAATGGTTCAAAGCTCAATACAAATGATCATTTTGCACACTTAGCTCCTGCTTTAGTTGGTCAAACGAAAGATTTGAATGGTCCATCAACTCCCTTAACCACTCCAAAGATTGAACAAGATGCCAAACAATCCACAACTGGAAAACCTAGACATGCTAGGGATACTACAAGAGAAGAGAAAAAAGACATTACTACACCTGCAGGATCTCCAGCTTTAGTGGGCCAGACAAAAGATTTGAATGATCGATTAACACTCTTAACCACTCCAAAGATTGACCAAGATGCCAAACAATCCACAACAGATAAACCAAAAGAAGACAAAAAAGATCAAACTACGCCTAAAACACCTGATAGTAGTACAAAGCCTAATACCAATGAAGATTTAACTCCTGTTGTCGTAGGACAGACAAAGGACATAAATGTAAACGATCAAAGTTCAGCTAGCACACAAAAAATTAACACACATGATAGTAAAGATGATTTAGCTCAACATTCGGACGCTGCTAAAACTCTCGGACCATACACAGTGCCTATTTCATTCAAATTACATTCAAGTACCGAAGTACCAAATGGTTCAAGTACCACAGAAAAATCTGGAACAGTTCAACAAAATAAAAGAGATACCGAATCTAAACATGCCGAAGAATCAAATGATGATGAAGATAAATTGTTGGCGCCTAAAGTGCCCAAAGTAGTTCCACATGATTCGACGAAGAAAGATGGCAATGGCAAACCTGTGATATCCATACAGTAAGAATTTTATTTAAGCCATAAGTTTAACATTTACTGCATTTACAAAGGCAACTTTAATTTCAACCCAGTCTTTTACGATGAAATTGTGTTTTAAACTTAATCATCTTTTAATGTACGTTTTAATTTCCATCTTGTAAATAAGTTAAGGGGCACCGAGTCTCCAGTGCTGCCATTTTCCAAAAAACAAGAATGTCACATTGTACCTCCTAGTCATTGCTGATTTTCGATTTATCGGCTCATTACCAATTTGTTTTTATAATGTTTGTAGTTACTAACTTTAATTGCAAACATAATGAATGGATAAATTGTTAACTAACAATGACTACAATCAATGTAACATTTTTGTTTTTTACAAATGGTGTATTATTGTTTAATAATTAAAAAAAACGATCGAGGGTAGCACTTGAGGCTCGGTACGATCTTAACAATAAAATCGCATTTTAAACTTCATATAAGTTTTAATTTTCATCTTGTAATAAATTAAGCAAACTCAATCGTCGCCATACATAGTTAAGTAAGTACTTTTAAGTTTGTTTTGTGTTAAAATAAACAACGTTTCAAAATATAAACAGTTTTATTGCGAAAATATCATTTCACCTTAATTGTAATAAATTTAAAATCTTTAATGTACAATTTAATTACACAATAACAACCTGGAATGGATTTTCACAACAAAATATATACAGAAATATCAATATCAATAATTACAAATTAGTATTTAAATAATTCGGATATAAAAGATAGATGGAAGCTCAGATTATCTGAAAGATCCCATCATCATCTCATCATTATTATAAATGATTTGTAAAAAAAAATTGAGCATGACCACAAAGACATTCAGAGTGGTCAGAAACTTGGCTTCTACTACCATTGTCCTTGCGTTGTAGTACATTTAAATTACATATGTACAATCTTATACAGAATGTAAGTGACAGCCAAGCAAATACTATGGTCAACTCAGACCGTCAAACTGAACAACTTTCACTATGGAGCCAACATACATTTGGAAACCCGAAATAAAATTCTATAGGTAGGTACAATTACGGCAGTTTTGTATGGAAAGGCAGATTTTATTTTCGCTTTTTCTGTGGTTGGCTCTATAGTCTAGGAAAAATACGGTTTGAGATTGCATTAAATACACTTTAGTAAATTGTGTTACTGTTAGTTTATAACACTTTTGTCGAGATTTTGTGGTTATATAGGCTGAGGACCCTGAGAAATACCTTAAAATCGATATAACTGTACAAAGTGCAAGCTTATTTCTAAAGATATTTCTTCCTTCGTGCTGGTATGCTACCAGCAAAAGAGACAGTTAAATAACCCCATACAAATTTATTGTGTACAAACAAACAGTAAATAATTAAGTTTTGAGGTTTAATTTTTGAATACTTACATAATATTAAATTTCTACTCAAATTTACGATATTAACCGGGGATTACTATTGTTATAAATAAAACGTATTGAACGAAGCCAACCTGTTCAAAATCACCAGTTTTCCATTTTATGTTCATACCTAAATTTTATGTTCTGTAAATGTCTTAATTATTCCATAATATACAATAAAAAATCGGGGATTATTGAGAATTTATATTTTTCAGGTATGTATCTACTAATATTTCAAACTATCACCTAAAGAGCAATTAATACAATCTACTCCATACAAAAATCCGTAGATTTCCCCGACTACTACAAGGTGCTACAAAAATACAAATAAACACTTAAGGGGGTGGTTAAGAACATCAAACTAAAGAACTTTCACTATGGGACCAATATCCAAATCGCGAAAAAAAAATCTGATGTTCCATCATCATCATCATATCAGCCGATAGACGTCCACTGCTGGACATAGGCTTCCCCCCAATTGGGGAGATTTGCCATAATCGCCATGATGCGAGGCGTTTGCGATGTTCCATACTAAACTACAGATCTACTCGAGCTAAATATATGGGACAAAATATGGTCCCGTAGTGAAAGTTGTTCAGTTTGATGGTTTCAACAACCCCCTTAAAAGTTTTACTTTTGTAACACCCTGTATAGTGAAACTTAATCAGTTTGATGTTCTGAATTCACCGTTTTAGTATTTACTTGGTTGTCCGCCCTATAGATGATTTTTGGGCAAGTTTTATTATAAAACGAAAGTTAGAAAAACAAGAACTATAAAAACACAAAAAATTGTTTTTTGTTAGTATTTAAAAATCTTTGGTAACTCATTGTGATGTAAGTAATTCAAACTACCTATTACTATAACAATAGATATTAATTGACATTAAAAAATTACAATTACATTTGAATAACATCAAATTATGTTTGTTTAACTTTTATGCGGTGAGGTCACATGGTAAACTCGGAAGAGTTTAAAAACTCTCGATGGCAAGTTTAGTAGTTCAATTTTAACGTTAGACAATATAACTATGAACGAGTTTTGCGTGTAATTGAAATGATGAAAAAAAATTATCACTTTTCCAAAAACTGTTTGATAACCTTAAACACTAAAGCGAAATAAATTTTTGGATATCTTTAAAAAAAAATGAAATACAAGAGCGAGAGCAAAATTCGGTCTAACAAAATTAGCTGAAACTATTTTAAGGGGATGATCAGACCATCAAACTGAACAACTTTCTCTATGGGACCAATATCGAAATCGCGAAAAAAATTTGCTGTCTCATACATTTGAGTCGAGTTATGTTTGCATTTTTTTTCGCGATTTCGATATTGGTCCCACTGAGAAAGTTGTTCAGTTTGATGGTCTGATCCTCCCCTTAAAATAGTTTCAGCTAATTTTGTTAGACCTTATATAAGGAAAGTGACGTCATATCCTCGTATTTGCATAGAAAACATGACGACGTGTCATACAAACACTTGTTTTGCATGAAAGAGATAGAAGATGAAAAAAAAGTTTTTCAATCGCTTGTAACATTTTTGTTTTCTATTGGATTGTAATTTCGTTTTGACATTTCTTTATTAAATTTTGACTATTTTTGTAATTCGTTGCAGATTGATGATTCATTGAGATGAATTTCTCTGTCATTTTTTGCGGAGGACGAGATAGCACGAAATCCGCTACTATGAATTGTACTCCATTACTTTAGATTCTAATTTTGATTGATAAAATTAGTGAAAAATAGTCTCGTATGAGAGACTATAGCTAGAAGCTATTGTTCCGAAATTATAGGTTGACTCGTTTAGTGATAAGGTATAATATTGTATGTGAATGCTTCAGATTTGATTATTTTGATCTTTTACCTTGGCAGAGGGGAATGCTATACCGAATGATTTTTTTAACGTTCCGAAACCTTTAGGGGTGTTCAGACTGAACTGAACAACTTTTATTATGGGAACAAACCTGAAATCGTAAAACAAAAATAGTTGTTCCATACTAAACTGCAATGCCTACTCGATTCAAATGCATGAGACAGCAGTTTTTTTTTACGAATTCATCTTAGTTTCCATAATAAAAGTTGTTTAGTTTGATGGTCTGAATCACCCCTAAAAGTTAAGGAACGGTAAAAATAAATCATTCGGTATAACGCGAGGCTGGTTCCTAGTTGAATGGTCTAAGATTTTAACCCTTATATGGCGCACTAGATCTAGGCAAAGTCTAGTTTGATGTGCTGTCAATGTTGTAGATAAAGTCTAGTTAGCTGCTTCAGAAAGCCCCGCCACAGTCACGTATGAATAACTTAAAAAAGTATGTGCGTCATGTCAGCACCGCCTGAGTAAGTACTATGCGAAATATGTTAAGGTAAAAAAATAGTATCGAATTGTACCGAAATAGGCCACAAACCTTCACAGTCTAACTAAACCAATTTCGATTATATTTAGCAGAGAGGTTTCACGAAGTCTATGGAAGAATATTGTTTGCTACTTTGTGTCATTTTTCCAAGAGAAAGGATTTCACGCGGTCGAAGCTGCAGAAAAGCATTTTTTTCTTTCAGTACCTATATTACTCCCGATTTCGCAACCCTAAGGGTGTGTGGAAGAAATCGCTTGTTAGCGATAAGACCGCTTTATTTTGTGCCTCTTGTATTTTACTGTTTATGTTTTGGTTTAAAATAAAGCAGATTGTTAGGCTTGCACGTGGCTCCGCCATTTTGTAAACTCTTTTGTGTTTTAACTGTAAAACGTTAACTTGCGATTATAATAATATCTTCAACACTTGATACTGGCGAAATTTTTAAGGAAACGCCATTAAATAAAAATAGAATAGAGAAGAAAATTGTACATGGTTGTGTAAGTTTGTTTTTATAAGTACAACAATATTTGTTCAAAAAGGTATGTAATATTGGAAAATCAAAACACCTAAATAATTTATTTTAGCAACAATTTGCAGCTCTCTCGAGTTTTTTGAATTACATCTACAACACGATTCTATGTATGTACATTTTGTACCTGATTAGGTACAATCTGTAGCAGTGCTGAGGTGACGCACACTATAATCACATGAGTAAATTGTTCACACAGACAAAGCTTCATAATAACATGACTATAAAGCGCATTGGTGTGTGTTTACGCACATTTCACCGACGACGAGTGGACAAACCGTAGCCAGTAGACAATCTTAAGGGCAAACGCATGACGTAATAATTTTAGAAGCTTTCTCTGTGGAATATTTACTAAAAATGTACTAAAAACCTAATCATATTGTATCAAGGAATGTACCGGTATACCTTCTGGAATGTTCTTCCGTCCGTTCAAAGACTTTAGCTCTATGATAACCAGACACCCTAACACTTCAGCACCGCAGGTCTTCAATAAGTTGGCTGCAGCTGTTAAGGAGCCTCCTGTAGCGATCAGGTCGTCGATAATGAGGCATTTGAGGCCAGGACGGATTGAGTTCTTTTGGATTTCGAGTATGTCCTGGAATTTAAGATTTTTTATGAGTTAATGTGGGAAAGCTAGTCAGACAGAATGCACGAAAGTATAAGGATTCGTAGTATGTCTATTTTATAGGTGGAGATTTTTAATTAGCTTACACAGGCATGTCAAACTTGCGGCTCGCAAGCCGCATGCGGCCCGCAGTGCACTTTCTTGCAGCCCAAATAAAATTTTAACAGGTTGAAAACTTTAACAATTTTAACAACTGATGCGGCCCACGAGCGTCCATAGTTTTAGAAGTAGGTACTTTGGTACTCATATTATGTAGGCTCACTTTGCTCGCTCACTTTTTTATGTATAGCTTTTTACAAGAGTTCTGAAAATATTGCCCTTGTAATATAAGTACCGTCCTGTTCTACGATAGATGCAATGAGATTTATTTCTGTATGTTATTTGCGGCCGACTGATTCTACTATCGTAATGTATGTGGCCTGCCTGGCTTTTATTTAAGGATGTGTTTACTATGTAATCAATGCTTTAAATCCTCCTAAGAATAATAAAATAAAATAAAAATAAAATGGAACCCTAAAAATCATTCACTCACCGAACCATACTCCAAGTCATATTTATACGACACCACCTCACCAGGCAGCTTCCCTTTCTTCCTCACCGGCAAGCAGCCAATACCCAGTTCGGCGGCCAACGAGAATGAGAACAGGAAACCTCTGGACTCGAGCCCTACAACAGCTTCTACTTCAGGATATTTGGTACGGATCGTTTGAGCTAATAAGTCTTGGAGGAGACCGCATGTTGGACCGTGCGATATCGCTGAGAATATGTCCCTGGAAATAAATGTTTAATCAAATTGTACTTTATTGCACACAAACAAAGAAAAGTATGAGGAAATAATTCCGCTTGTCAATATTTATTAGCGCAGACCAGGCCCGAATCCCCGTCAAAACCTGAAGTCAGCTTGCAGTTGCAGCGAAAAGAGAGAGAGTCAATCTTGGCGATAGATTTCAGGCCCGCGAAGGTGGCACATCCTGATAGGTGAATATAATTTCACTCGCTATTAAAAGGAGAATGCAAATCCTGGTCCCACCCTCCAATAGCTCGTTGGATAGATATTTCTGAACAAAAATTACTATAGCGCTAAGTTCCAAATCTTAGTATGTTCAGAGTCTTAGGTATATGAAATCTGGTACAACCCTCCAATAGCTATGTGTAATACCGTGCAGGTACCAGTGTGACCGCTCTTGGTATTTTCACTACTAAATTGGTTTAATTAAAGCACTGTAAAAATAATTTAGTACTTATAATTTTAGTACAAAATATAATTTTAGTATATTATCAGTATCTTTTTCAAAAAAAAAAACCTAAAATGGGTTTAAAATTAGTTAAAATAGAAGATTTGAAGCCGTTAGGCATATATAATAAGTTAGTGCAAAATTTAGTCATATTTCTCTTTCCTTTAGTATTATTTATAGTCAAAGAGATAAGAGGAATTTTGATTAAAATCAGCTGCAAGGCTGATTCAGTATTCATAGGGTGTAGAGCATCTCTGTGATGGGGATGGACCAGGTCTGCCTGCATAACTCCAGTCGGTTTAGGAGTTACACCCGTTCAAAAGTCTGGTATGATTGTTAAAAATGAATATTCATGAACATGCAATGATATCCTATGATCAGACTTGCAGCTGATCGTTCATTTGATAAAGACCTTTGAACGGCTGTAACTCCTAAATCGACTGGAGTTATGAAGGTAGACCTGGTTCATCCCCATCACAGAGATGCTCTATACACTATAGGCAAGTAAGGCACTACGTTGAGTCGTGTCCTATTCACCGTGGCAGCACACACCGCTACTACCTACTATTTCTTTTACTGTACTCTGTTGTTTTTTGTGTTCCTTTAACGGTGAATAAAGATTTTTCTTTCTTTCTTTCTATGAATACTGAATCAGCCTTGCAGCTGATAGTAACCAAAATTTATCTTATCTCTTATACTATTAGTACTGAGAGCACAACAGAACCCGTTAGGTACATTACTGAATTTGAAAATGGTCACACTGGCAGGTACATCGGTAAGACTTATAAACCTGGTACTACTGTACTGCCTCTGTACTCTATGGTTAAGAGCATTGGGCTCTAAGATGACACTCTGACCCTCTCGACACTGAGGTTGTGGGTTTGATTCCCAACACACCTATGTCACATGATATGTCACTTTGTGCGTTTTTCCCCAGTTAGGACATTGCAGGCTGAATTACCTGGTAGTCTGAAAAGAAAAATGATTTCGTGCTTTGGATGGCACTTTAATTTATGGCCGTTGGTTCCGTCTACTGTCTGGCGGTAGCAGTCGTTAAATAAAAACCACGTCAGAGGCCGTAAGGCGGTCTGAAAAAAATCTGATACCAGGGCTTTGCCCACACAATTAGAAAGAACTGGGAGTCACGTTGCAGGTTCTGACCCGAGCACTTGTCTCGCGTGGATTTCACGCGTCGCGTTTTTGCCTGGATGACACTCTGACTCTGCCACGAGGCTATGCAATCCTCAATCTCTTCTTGTTCTTGACCAAAAACAATCCCTGAGATTGGGATAGATTCTCCCATAAACACTTAACACTGGCGGAAATGCAGTGCTAACGCACAAGCAAGAGTCCATTAATTATAAGTAAAGAAAGAACTGTACACACTAATTATTTATACTTATTACAGTTCTTTTAGTAGTTTTATGTTAGGAAGGAAAAGTTTTAGGTTATTTTCATAAACTTTTTTGTTGTTAAATGCTTATAGACTAGACTTACCAAAACAATATGCCTTCTTTAGGGAAATCTGGGAAGCTTTTTATCTTACTTTTTAGTTCTGCAAGTTTCTTTTCATAATCTGTATCCATGGTTTTTTATTTACAGAAGTTGTGTTTGTATGAATAATTTTTGATTAACCACAAAGGGATACAATGTGTTTTAATTCTTCTATCTATCAATAACGTCACGCCTCTTTCCCAGTGGGGTAGGCAGAGACCAGACTCTTTTAATTGATCTCGTTTCACTGCATAACAGAAAAAAAAATCTAGTTATTTTACCAACAAAATGTTTTCTTTTTAGCAACGGGTTCCGTCCTGTATACATACACTTTTGCCGGTGCACACATGCAGAAAAGGTTTATGTGTGAGTGGTGCAGAATATGGTGATGTCACCGCAATGAAATAAAAACATTTGATGGGAGACTAAAATGTTGAACATAAATTTCAAAGCACATTCTTGAATTAAAAAAGTAGTCCTCGCGATATTTAAATGTTTTGCTTTGATCATATTCCGTCTAAAAGTTGTATTTGTCTAGTCTTTCTGGCAAAAAAGTGTTTTATAACGTTGGACATTTTATAATTGCTCTAGCAACACGTGTCACTAAAGGATGCTGAATCCAGCGGGGCTAGTACGCCAACCCGCGATAACGTGATTTAGCGCCACGCTTCCGCTCTCTTTCTATTTGCGCGCGAACGAACGAAATAAAAGACTAAATTTGACAGATGGATGTGTTAAATATTGCTATCGCGGGTTGGCGTACTAGCCCCGCAAAGCCGGAAAAATCAGAAAAAAAATTGTCATGTCACCACTTGTCACAAAAAAGGAAACCGTGTTTTACATTTAAAATTGTGTTATTTATATTACCCTCTACGCAAAAATAATAAATATTTAAGCGTAGTCCTACATAAAAACATAATGTCTACAGACTCCTACAGAAAATGTAGTCAATGTGGATCAACACCGATCCAAGATGGCGTGTTATCGTTTCATAGGTTTCCCAAAGTTGGGAAAACTGCGGTTGAACGGTATTAACTTATAAATATGGTCATAATTATTTTCACAATACCTAGATACATTTGTCATTAATAGCTATTAATTGCAGAACAAGAGCTTGGGCGAAGTTTTGCTGGCCAGAACAGGACTGGTCATCGGTGGATTCACTGAATCAGCTTCATAAAAGTGGCAAAGTGTTATGTAAAAGACATTTTAAAGACATTTATTTCACTGATAGTACGAAGAAGCGCTTAGGAAAGTTCTCAGTACCTACAGAAATAACATCCTCACAACATCACCAACCCATTGCTCATTTAAACGTTAAACCGGGGCCATCCTCACAAAATCACCAACCCATTTCTCATTTCAACGTTCAACCGGGGCCATCCTCACAACATCACCAACCCATTTCTCATTTAAACGTTCAACCGGCGTCATCCTCACAACATCACCAACCCATTTCTCATTTAAACGTTCAAGCGGAGTCATCTTCACAACATCACCAACCCATTTCTCATTTAAACGTTCAACCGGAGTCATCTTCACAACATCACCAACCCATTTTAACATCAAAAACGAAGAAAAAAAATAGCATATTGAAGGCGCTAAATGTAAAGAAACTCGCAGAACTGACGCCACGAGAAACGAAGCTACATAGAATTTGTACCCAAAGCCTCAAAGAAATAGGTAGGCTTAAAAAACAGTTACGATGCCAGAAAAAAACGAACAAAATCGAAAAGTTATGTGATGATGAAAATGTTCAAACTTTATGCGACATGAAATTGAGCAATACGTTTATAATATTGCTACAAAGCCAATTAAAAAACTGTAAAAAACCAAAAAAAGCCCGGCGTTATAACATTGATCAAAAAATAATGGCCCTAACATTGTACAAAAAGTCACCAGCCTGCTACAGACTTCTTAGGAGGATGTTCACACTACCCTGCCAGAGTACACTAAAAAAGCTGCTGAACAAAATTCCACTGACTACTGGCGTCAACCCGAAAGTTTTCGAAGGTTTGAAAAATATGGCAGACCAACAATTACCCGAGGAAAATCTTTGTTTATTGTCATTTGATGAGATGGCCATTCGTAAACATCTAAACTTGAATGAAAAGCTGGACATAGTAGAAGGTTTTCAAGACCATGGAAACCATGCGCGAACCAACGCAATCGCTAGCAATGCCTTGGTTTTCATGGTCACGGGTATCAGAAAAAAATGGAAACAGCCGATTGCGTTTTACTTTTCTGGAAAGTCTGCAACTGCTGACAGACTGTCTGTTGTTATTAAAGAGGTATGGTTTAATGTCGCTTATAGATTTGAAAGCATACATAGGTAGGTACCTAGGTAACCTGTCATAAACATTCTTTATTTGCTCGCTTGCTTGCTTGCCTGCTTATGCGGGCTTGCGCGAATGTGAAGCGGGCTTTACATAATTGCTTGAATACACGCTTGCCTGTGTGGCTGCTTGTTTGGCTGCTAGTCCAGTCATCGGATGTCATTCATACTGAAGGGCACCCACTTGGAATGGGAATTAATTGTAAACTAGCTCTATTATCTATTTTTGCATGAATAAACCAGAAGATATTTGCCCACAACTCTAGTTGTGTTAAAAAATTTCACACCATTTAGCCCATGCACACGAAAGAAGAATTTATTATTTTAGCCGCCCCGACATCGCAGTCACACAGGATATGTTCCATGGTTTCCTCCTCCTCCTCCTCTCCGCACGATCGGCTGCCGGGGTCTAGGGTGAGCTTCATCTTGTGCATCATCGTGCGTGTAGGAATATGTGACTTTTGAGGTGGCTAGACTATATTCTTGTCTTTCAGATTTTACATGAATGTTGGAAGACTGGATTGACAGTGGTAGGAACTGTGTGTGATTTATCCAGAGTGAACATAAGGGCTCTCGATATCCTTGGTTCATCAAAGACGGAACCTTATTTCACACATGAGGGACATGAAGTAGTCACAATACTTGACCCACCACACCTCCTTAAATGCACGAGGAACCTTTTTATAAATCATAACATCCAATTTATAACACCAAACATGCAAGTTGATGGCAAAGTTGTCAAGGGTACGTAAAACTTAGTATGCATATTTTATCGTCTAGTACAGATTGTTACTCCTCACTACAACTGTGTTATTATGTTGCTTATCTAAACAGGTGTGGCGAAATGGAGTCATGTTCAACAATTCTATGATCTAGACAAAACCAATCCCAATTTTGTTTTTGCACCAGCATTAACAGAACAGCATTTAGCACCAAATAGCAAACAAAAAATGCGGGTGAAACTGGCTGCCCAGGTGTTCAGTCATTCAGTTACAGCTGGAATACTTACTAAAATTGCTTCGAGTAAGTTGTTTCTTTCATTTTTACCCGACATAACTAATAAACTACAAAGTGCGAGTCGGGCTCTCGCGCCCTGAGGGTTTTGTATATAAGCGTAATTATGAAGGATAAAATTAACCTTGCAGTGGCACAGAATAAATACTAGTGCTACCCGGCAGTGGTAAAAAAAAAGTTATCCCATAACACCAATGACATTCTTTACACATGGATTCACCACGTCATACAATAACAACCAAAAAATGGCACATTATTACGAGAAATAAGTGTAAGTACAAATATAATATATGTTTACTTCTATATTAACATAACATAACATAAAAATTCTTTATTTGCACACCAAAATAATATCACAATATAAATATATATATAATATCAATATCACACATCAATCAAATTAGAATTACTTGCTACGCTAGTATAAAAACTATACAAAAGTACTACTAATGTCACTTTTGTATGCATCAGTTATGGTTGGCTGTAATATATTGCCGCTAACATTCCAGTTCATTCAAATCTTTCAAATATATTCGGTCAGAAAACAGTAATGTAATTTAGAAGTCCTATTAAAAGCGTACTGATGGTAGTAGTCGTTACATAAAAACCACGTCAGAGGCCGTAAGGCGGTCTGAAAAACTCTGACCACCAGAGCTCTGCCCACACGATAAGAAGAAGAAGCGCACTGATGCGAAGTCCTTGTGTATAGAATGTCATTGCTTATAAATACGATACGAAATATCACTGGGATACGACATACGCTGTAGCACGACTAAGGCAACCTTACTCTATAATCTTTTGATTGCATTGATTTAGAAGCTTTCATTTTTACACCTCCATGAAATCTTAATCTCAGTATTTGATATTAATTTCAACTTCCTTAGGGTTGCTCATCCTATCTCGCGTCAAAATCATATTCTATCGAGATATTTAGAACTATTTTTTCTTCTCTAATGGCTTTCGGCAAATCCCTCATTTAAGTGTCAGTGGGATACCTGCCTAATATTGTGAATTTAATAAACATTTTAATTTCAGATGAACTTCCTGCCGAGGCGCACGCTACAGCCACGGTGTTGAATAAATTTGACCAATTATTCGACGCTCTAAATGCTGACAGCCCTGACTTGCGTGGAGGGAAGAAATATTCAACAAATATTTCTCAGCGATCGCCTCATGCAGAGCTATTTCGGGAAATGAGAAAATTTGTGTCTGAAATGAAGTTCATTGGGTCCAAGTCAACTCCACCATCTCAAGAAGGCTGGATTCGCACAATGAACGCTGTGGATAGGCTGTGGAAAAATTTGCAAACTTTAGGTTTGAAGACCCTTTCCACGCGTCGCCTGAATCAGGATCCACTGGAGAACTGCTTTGGATGTATACGTTACCACTGCGGATCCAATGATAATCCAAATGTTGGACAGTTCACATCAGGCATAAAAACTGCCATTATAAACAATTTACGTCATAGTAGCTCTAAGAAAAATTGTGAGGATGACACGGCTATCCTTAATGATAACTTAAAAAAGTTTTTATTGTCAAATATGAACAATATGTCTGACGATATTTGTGATGACGAAGCGAACATTGATTTAGAACCACTGATCGCTGATGCAACCGAAGCTTTAGAGCAGGCATCCCCTGAGGCACAGGCATGTGCCTATGTGTGCGGATTTATGTTTAAAAAATTAAAAACTAGTGGATGCACAAGTTGTAAAAACACATTTTTGTCCTGTGATACTACTTCATCATACGACAACATTAATTTGTTTGTTAGTTTCAAAGAGTATGACACAATGCACAACAGCTTAAAATATGTTAGTAAAACTTTTGTTCACTGCGTCGAAATATGTTCTTCAGTAGTAAATACCACATTAAACTTAGAAGTGTGGAGAAAAGGCATAAAAAAAACATGTATGTCGGCGCTGTCACAGGTTGATATGGGATTTTTGAAAAATTGTCAACAACACTTTCTCCAAAACAAACGTCATATTATGGTTTCAACGTTTTATATATGTATTAAAAGATACATTACATTAAAAAATAGAGAGTTTGGTGAGGAGGAAAGATCGAAGGCCTTACAAAGAAAAATGCGTATATTAAGAAATAGTTAATATTACCTGTGGGGACTTGCTGCAGATGTCAGCACCCACATTGCAAAGATGCCAACAGATGGCGATACCGTCGCTCTCGGAAATTTGCTCCATACATACATAGACAACGTTCACCGTGAATACGTAACTCATAACCTACTACAAATAAGGTTCACAATCAAATGCAAGACATACATCGCGCAAGAGAAATAATCACAGAGATTCGATACATGTACAAGGTCCAACTAAGAACTGTTGAACCACGGCCGGTCCCCAGGCTTCACACATAGCCTGGTGGAAGATCTTCCCTTTTCAATGGAGGAACATTCCCAGTAGCACCTCCATATACCTATGTAAGTTGAGCGCAAGGCTAGCCACCTTTCACCACTTTACACGTCATTTCATCTTTTAAAACCGTAAAACTACGTCACTTCGACTGCATACTGTAAATGATGTTTAGTAAGTTGAATGTGCCTACACTCAGCGGGATCCCGTGTCCTAAAACGATGTAAGTATTTCTGGGATTTAGTTCTGAATTTGTTCTATCGAATCCAAATTAGAAATAAAATTTGTTCCGTCAAAATGGAAGAAGGGCATTATTATTATTATAATTATATGATACACTAGCAGCTCAAAGCTGATGCGTGTATATCACTGCTATATTTTATTGCAGTGTTAAACATTTTGAAGAAATAAATACTTAATAAATTTCAAATATTATTGATTTTTAAACATGTTACAGCCATGTTGTGCTATTTCGAATCAAATTAAATTAAAGATTGAAAAATTTGTCTCGGGTGGGACTTGAACCCGCACTGCTGGACTTGCGGGTTGATTAGTTTGTAATAACTACCAGTAGATGGCACTCACGTCCCCTTAAGACGCAACAGATTGAAAATTTCGTTCTCTGGGTAGTCGGCTCGGTGGCGAAATTGGATAACGCAGTTCCCCGGTTTGGAAAAGTGCGGGTTCAAGTCCCACCCGAGACAAATTTTTCAATCTTTAATTTGATTCGAACTAATTAATAGTTCGAAAAAACCTCCAGCCAGCTGGATACTTTTTTATTTATAAGTCACAGGAACTCCAAATGCAGGCACGTGTCCAGACTTTTGTTTCGGGGAGGGATATTTAATTTTTGGGGGGTGGGGGGATATTCATAGAAAAACAATGAAAAAGTAAGTGCTTTAATTACTTTTTTTTTATTTTATTTTACAGGGTGTTCGGTAATTAATGGATAATCCTGTTCCTGCCGATAGATCACCTCAAACCCTTTCCGAAAATGGAAGACAAAAAAATCTTTGTGTAAAATACTAATTATGTTAAGTTAAACATCTTCAAGGAGTAAACGATCTCTAAGTTTGAGTTTGAATAAACTTATTTTGATTAGATTTTGATGTAGTATTATTTTTATTTTTAGATTATTCATATTCATTTACATAACGCAATGTTCTGATTATTATTAATTAAAATTCATAGCAGGCTTTTACTTCAATAGACGATGATAATAGCATAGTACTCTGTGGTAATACCTAGGTACCAAATATCATCGTTAATCCATGACTAAAGTTAAAATTAAGGTTGATCGTTACGTTCTGTCCGCTAAATTCTGTGTTTTTAGAATTAGTCTTGAAACTTCCATATAAATAAATGTTTTATTGCAGATTTAAAAATGTTGAATTAAATTTGGCGGACAGCATGATAACGATCAACCTTTTAATGACAAGTCGTTACATAAGGTCCATATTCGCATATCCTGCCACTGTTAGTTCCTTTTAATTCCGTGTGCATAAACACGCACTAGTAGTATCGGATAATCAGTGTATTTCAAATCTTTTTGGTACTACGTTACACTTCTTCTCTCGGTAGAGAGTAGTATATTCCTTGCTTTTTAGGTTAGTTCTTTTTTTTAATTATTATCTTTTCGGAAAGGCAATGGGAATTAGCCCTTACAGCCGTTGTCTTTAGTTATATTTTTCATTGAACCTAGATAACCTACATAACCTTATATTCCGTAGTTTAACGCCTATCTTTATTTCTCACTTTTACTAATTGTTCTCCAATAATGGCACATTATTAAACTAATTCCACCACATTAACAAAATAATAGCCACGGAAAAATAATTTAGAAAGTTAAGAACCAAAATCCTTTTCTTTTCTCCACAGTTCCCGCGCAAAACTCTGTTCTGTTTTAGGTTATTTTTCATAAAAAAAATACCTTAAGTACTTCTAGTTTTCCAATAACTCAACAGATAGCACTATTCATCACTCCATACCTCAGATTAACTCCATATAATGATATTATTAATGTTACTATAGCACAAGGTGAAGCGAGAGAAAATCTTATGGTCCGTCTACACATACCTTCTTGCCTGCGTAGTTTGCAAAAACATGACAGAGATAGAGAGATAAAAGATAGTAAAAACTACACGCGCGAGAAAGACAAAAAAATTATGTTGCAAACGTAACAAACTTTGCATTGTCTCGTGTTCTTTTTCTATCGAGTCGATGGGATGTCATTTTATATTTTACCAGCCCAGTATTTTGTCACACGGATAGCACTACCGCTACCGGCAGCGTCCATAAGCTCCATTGGCACAGAACATTATAGGAGGGGTTACATTTCTAACCCCTCTTCTAATGTTCTGGGTCCATTCGCTTGCAAGTTTGCGGGCAGGAAGGGCAAGATATTATGAGATGGGCAGTATGAGGGGCAACGTGTCGTATGTATCTCGTGGTCGGGTCTCGTGTTTTCTCATAGGACGTTCTCATAGTCTATTGTCTTCTCATTTTTGCGTATAGGTTTGTCCTTCACTATAATTTATTTGAGTTAATATCTGACACGTCTTGGTTAGTTTTTTTCTAGCAGCGCCATCTAGTCAGTGACGTAGTACTTATTGTCTCTATGAGTCAGTGACACAGAACTTTTGTTTTGACGTGTATTCAAATTTTATAATTTTTTCATCCTGCAACACCGTCTTAAAACGTCAGTGTCAAACAAAGTTGTCATTGTCAAAGTCAAATTCAAATTTTCAAAATAAAAAACGTTGGTCGCACTAATTTTGTATGTTTTGTTTGGGTTTTTTGCGAAAGTTTTTCTAAATTTTTGCCCGAAATTTCCAAAAAGGTGTTATAATATTAAACATTTAATATAATGTCAAATAAATATAACAAATAACATAACTCGCTCAAAAATAAACCAACAAAAACGAAAGTGAATCTTTTCCCACCATTTATCGAACAATGTTTTCTACATCGGATTTAGAAAGGCTAATTACAGTGAAAAGACGTGAGATTGAGAAGGAGAAAACTGCTCTTGGATTAACACCAGCGCACGTGAGTTTTTTAAAAAGTTTTTCCACCTGTTGCTCGCAGATTCAAGTCGTAGTACCATTGCGTATCGATTTTCATAACATTGAAGCTGCCTGGTGCTGTTGGTCACATATCGATTCAACCGTGCGCAATCAACCGGCAGTTCCTTGTCCGAAACGTAATAGGAAAAAAAATATTATTTTTAATACTTCCTAGCCAGTTACAACACAGATTTTGTGTTTTTTGTTGTGAAAATCGGGTAAGTGCATTGCGGTATAATGCAGATTTTTGTGTAAATAAGTAAGGGAAATATTCAAGTTGTTTGTTTTGATTTGCCTTGCTTGGTAAACAGTTTGTTGAAATGTTGTTTTTAGTTTGACACAGCTGTTTATTTTGAGAAAAGGTCAGTTTACAAAAATTGCAGTAAGAAAACATAGTACAAGGGTCATTATTTTATTCAGGGTACCATAATCCGGTACCTTTCAAAGGCAACGGAACAAAGGCGATTTTGTTAGTAAACTAGTTAAATTCCAAATTAAAACTGTTATCGGTAGCTACCGAATAAGAAGCCAATCTTAGAAAAACGTAGGAATTGAAGTAAAATACTACACTTTTTTGCAAATTACGGTAACTCAGTTGTTTGTGTAAGCAACGCTATATAATTTTGAGGGACAGTAACGCAGTGGTTATTTTGCTGAAAAAACATCTTTAAATGCAAGAAGTAGAAAGAAAACATTGCTGCAAATGTCTTTAATGATTACTATAAACAATGATGAACAAAAATCGGCATAAAACGGTAAAAAAAGACTTACAGAATTGATACAATAAAAGAAAATAAAATGTTATCCAAATTGTACCCCGAATAAAATAATAGCCCACCTATTGATTCTAGTTAGTATATTTAAGAGGATAGACAGTGCTGTTTAGTCCATACAAACATATTTCCCTGTTTCTTCCCTGGATAATGCAAATCATTTTTTACCATACAATCTCTGCTACCTCTGCTATGTCCCTGTGTTTTGCTTTTTTGCATAAATTAATTAGTGTAAGAACTAGGGACCTTTGAAAATATCCAATTTTACCGCCCGTTCTCAGAGTAGCATTCCAACCACGACATCTCGATTTTTATCGTTATCTCGGGGGTGGCATGCGAGGCCTACAGCAAACAAATTTGACGAATATAATTTAAAAAAAACATACAGACATAGGCAAATTCTTTCTCGTATTATTCTTGAAAGTATTATAAAAATCGGTGAAGTTTTGGAGGAGGAAACGGGTATTCGAAATGCTGATTTCGTCCAGACACAAAGATAAAATCAGTCCTAACTGCATGTCTCTTTCGCACTGTAGTCAGCGGGGTGTGTGGGAAGGGTGGATCGAACAAATACATGTACAAGGAAAAGTAACCTATTCTTCGAATTTCTTCAAGAGCTCGCCTATCCTCTTAATGTTTTTTTTTTTTTTTTATCATTGACCTAATGCCGAATGTAATAAGTAATTAATAATGTTTCATGTAAAATTAATAATGTAAAAATAATGTTTTTATTGCTATTGAGTATGAATTAATTAGGTAATGACTTTTATACTTTTTTATTTAATGTAATTATGCAATGGAATTAATTTTTGACTTTATAATTATTATGTCATATAATTAATATCAATATTTGTACGCCTTCGGGCAAGATTTGGAGAGACTTTATTTTTGTATTATGTTATGTGTCACCTTAATGTATTACCCATTTCTATGAATAAACTTTCTGATTTCTGATTTCTGCTAGCTAGAGCTAGATGTGAGTGAGCCATAAAGTCCACTTTTCAACACTACTTAACTATAAACCACCCATAAGATGACACTCTGACCAGAATTTATTCCTTTAATTATAAATTAAATGAACCCTTGCTTGTGCATTACCACTGAATTTCCGTCAGTGTCAAGTGGTTATCTATTCCAATCTCAATTCAAACCTGCAACGTCCCCTGCAACCCTATCCCTTTTCACCAGTACATAACCAGATGGCAAGTATAACAGTTTTTGAGTGTTATAAGATAAGATAAGATAAGCTTTATTCATTCCTTACCAGATAAATTTACATTATAAAATTACTATTAACATAGATTCAATTTCATTATTCATGAAATATTCAAAAATTTTTAATTATACATAATTATATTCAGTTTTGTTTTCACATTACACTTTGGTTGTAAGGACCGCCTATCGCGGTAAAAGCCTCCTCCAATTTTCTCCATTCAGCTCTATCTCTAGCTAGCCTGCTCCATGTTTTGCCAGCAATGCTTGCTATATGGTAAATCATAAACTTTATTGCATCCTTGAGGTATTTACAGATTTTAAAAATAGGTTACAGCGCATCTCAGGGCTGTTCAGGGCGCATCTCACCCTGTTAGGGCACAGCAATTTTAGCAACAGTGCATTTTATAATTAGATTAGATGTAATTGAATTTAATTAAATTGGAAATAATGTCAACTTAAAATATAATAGAACAAAATATAGTCAAAAATTAAAACATAGTCAACAATTAAAGCATAGTCATAGATTAAACATAGGCAAAAATTAAATAGTTGTTATGAGTAGACCGAGATATTTTCATGTAAGTTTTGATATGTTGTAGCTAGAAAATAGGGATTTTATAGTTCGTCGTCCAGGTATTCTTGTATTTTATAATACGATTTTTGATATAATATGTCCTTTAGGTGTTTTTCGAAAGAATCGTCGTCGTCTTTCGTCAAAAAATCGTCGCTCCATCTTTTACAGGGGCTACCACGTTTTCGAGTCCTGTATAGCGGGTACCAGTTTGTTGTAATTTTAGTCCAGCGATCATCTTTTACCCGTTGTATATGTCCTGCCCATTTCCATTTAGATTTTAAAACATCTTTAGCGACATCTCTTGATTTTGCCCTCTCTCTTATCTATTTTGAGTGTTATGCAAGGTTATTCATTAATGCTGCGCTTAGCCTATTGTGCTTCCCCAATCGTATTTTTTTTATTTCTAAACAATTAAACAAGAATGTCATATTGTAGCTTTTAATTTATCGAAACATTACGGCTTTGTGCATCTAGTTTGTAAGTACTCCTATGTCTTCTAGTCTGCTAATAAACGCTGTCAAGTTAACTCGTGTATTATTTAATTATATTTAATGCTTCTAGCTATTATCGGTAAAAACGCCCAAAGACGCCACTTTTGGCGGTTTTAAAGAAAATAACTACAAACATTATAAAAACAAATCCGCAGTGACCCGATAAATTAAAATTCAGCAGTGACTACAATGTGACATTCTTGTTTTTTGGAAATATTGTTTCATATTTATGAAAATAAAATAAAAAATACGATTGGTTGGAGCACAATAGGATCGGCGCAGACTTAACTAAAATTTAAACTTAATAAAGGTTCAGTTATGCAGTGATCATAACACTGTCGTTGTTTTTAACACTATCAAAATTCAGGAATACAAAAATAGAAACAATTTTAAATATTATTGATTTTTAAACATGTTACAGCCATGTTGTGCTATTTCGAATCAAATTAAAGATTGAAAAATTTGTCTCGGGCGGGACTTGCAGTTCCCCGGTTTGGAAAAGTGCGGGTTCAAGTCCCGCCCGAGACAAATTTTTCAATCTTTAATTTGATTAGAAACAATTTAATCTAAGAACGGTTTAAAAGGTTGTACCGTATTGTGAAGTATCTACAATAGGTTGATTTTTAAAACCTCTGTAGCAAAAACTATCGTTTTTAGTTATTTTCATACCATACCATTCCAATTCCAATTTTAGCATCGTTATTTACAGTGATTCTGCCAATGTCAGTGTAGGAAGATAAAAGGTTTTTTTTTTTTAAATTTAAAATTGAACATTTTTTTTACGAAGAGACCTGTTGAATATCTGAAAAAGAGAGAGGACAAACTACAAATTACACATTGAACCACCAGTGTACAACTGTAAATAACCACCACCAAATACAAATAAATAAATAAATACATACATAACTTAACTCAAACACAGGGGTCAAGTCTGCAAATCTCTCAACAATATTATGAAATTCTCAAACTCAACCCCTCCTCTCAAAATCAGTTCTCTCCAAGAAAACTTATCAAATTATGAAAATATTCTTATTGAGAAAAGCTATTTATCATTAAAAATTTTGGCTCAAGTGTAGACTATATGAACATGGCATATCAAGTAATTGATATTGATTGGTCTAGTCTAGGGAGATCCTTAGGTACGATATTATACAGATCTACTTTAATTCGAGGGCAACTAAAAATATATGCTCAACAGATCGCTCCTCCAGACCACATTCACAAAGTGAGTGATCTCTGACCCTATACCATATCATATTTTACCCTTCTTTTTCTTCCGTTTTTTCCTGTGTCATACAAGTCAAGAGCAAACCCATCCTTAATAATAAAAAAAAAGAGCCTTAATTGCTATAACTGCATGCAAACTGGCAGTTGTAGCAATGTTTCTAACTACCACGAAGGGGATGATAGTCGTGAGTCTATGTATGTATGTATTTCTTTCCAAGTTTGGGTAGAAAGAAACCTAATTCATAAGTAAGCGAGTGACTAAGCTTGCGCCGCTGTTAATATTTAATTTCCCAATCATTCTTCTGTAACAGACGTAGACGTAATGTCAAGACTTATTGATCAGTCCCTAGTTTATTGTTCTAGTTATAGTTTAAGAGCTAGTCGAACATTTTGTACTAAGGAAAGTTTTGCATCAGAATGGTACAAGGAAAGACCTAGGTCTTTAATATTCCCTAGGTAAGATGGGAAGATTTGATAAAGCTGACAGTGGGTTCTAACTGGAGGAGAGTTGCTATGCATAGAAGACAGTCTTCTTTTTATCGTGTGGGCAAGCTCTGGTGTCAGAGTTTTCTCAAGCCGCCTTTCGGCCTCTGATGTGGTTTTTATGTAACGACTACCACCAGAGATAGTAGCCGGGACCAACGGCTTAACGTGCCATCCAAAGCACGGAATCATTTTTCTTTTCAGATAATCAGCCTGCAATGTCCCAACCAACTAGGGAAAAAACGCACAAAGTGACATATAACTAGGTGTCCCCCGTGGGAATCGAACCCACGACCTCCGTGTCGAGAGCCAATGCTCTTAACCATTAGACCAAGGAGGCAGTCATACCATACCGATAGTCAGACCATAGAAGACAGTATGGTAGATGTAGTGAGGAAGGGAGTATGGGCATTAGTCACCATGCGGGGTCAATGTGGATTGGTAGACTTAAGAGGATAGACAAGTACAATTTATTCCATACAAACGTATTCCCCTGTTTTCTCCCTGGATAATAATACTAGAGCAAATAATTTTTTACCATACAATCTATGTCACCTCTGCCATGTCCCTATATTTTGCTTTTTTGCATTAATTAATTACTGAAAGAAATAGGGACCTTCGAAAATGACAAATTTTACCGCCCGTTTTCAGACATCCAGTTAACAAATTTAACGAATATAAACAAAAAAAGCAAAACATACAGACATAGCTAAAGTTTTTCTCATATTATTTTTGAAAGAATTATTAAAATCGGTTTAGTTTTGGAGGAGGAAACGGAAATAAGAAATGCTGTTTTCGTCGATTTTTTGTATATAAAATCGGTCCGAGCTGCAGTTGTCTCTTTCGCAATCTAGTCGGCGGGGTGTATGGGTGGGGCCGATCTGATAAATACGTATACAGTCGGGAAAGTGACCTATTCTCCAAATTAGCATTTCAGCCCGCCTATCCGCCAACATATGTATCTGTATAAGTTTATCCTGAAATTTTGACACATATGCTGTAAGGCGGTTCTGCTGGGGAGCATGACATCAGAATTTCTTTATCACCTTTTCATATATATATTTTTTTTATTTCTTTTCTTTTTTTTTTGTGTGCAGTCAGTAATTACGTACATAATATTGAAAACTCAATCGGTGCGGAATCGTGATTCATGGATCGTGATGATGATCGAGTGTCCTACGTCTCCGCAATGCACAACCAATGCACAATGCACCAAAATATTCTGACCAAACCATCCACCGGCTCTTCTATCTATACTATTATAAAACTGTAACAGGAAGTTTGTCTGTACATTGAAGATATTAACAAAAAAAAAGTTACGATATGGTTTTTAGGTGTCCCTGATTCCATTTCACCAATTTTTGGATTTTTTGTCTGTCTGTTTGTTTGTGTGTTTGTTTGGGTGTTTGTTTGTTTGTTTGAACGAGTATCACGCAAAAACTACTGAACCGATTTTGATGAAACTTTTTTTGTTTGATAGCTTATGATCTGACTTAAAATCTGGTATATAATTTGTGCGGACGAAGTCGCGGGTTAACGCTCGTTACCTATAAACTCTTAATATTACTCGGTCATTCCTCCAAATGTAACGCAAGCATAACTTATGCTATTTAGGTCATAAGTTGATTTTGACGGTAGATAAGGTTGTAATGGCGTTTTAAGTTGAGTGTTTTGTAATAATAATAACTTGTGTTTTATTTTATGAGCTTAAGCTTTTCAGTTTCATTGGTTTAACTGGAATACTGGACTGATTTGTCCTAGACCTTTAGTTTAAAATTAATTGGTCAAGTTTCAATTTTGCGGGTAGAATTTTTCGTGTGGCGTAGATTTGATAATCAACATCGTGGCCGACAACTATTCTATCTACACTATTATAAAAATGTAAGAGGTGTGTCTGTACATTGAAGATATTAAAAAAAAGTTATTATTAATTATGGTGTTTAATCCTTTAATCCAAATCACAATTTCTCAAATTGTTTGCCTGTCTGTTTGTTTATTTGAGCAGCACGCAAAAACTACTTGACAACTACTTGACCGATTTTGATGAAACTTTTTGGGTTTAAAAGCTATGATTAGATTTAAAAACTGGTATATATATTTTATCTCACTACGTTAATGGGTGAGGACGAAGTCGCGAGCAAAATCGGATTTATACTTCATATTATAAAGAAGTAAAATTTGTTTGTTTGTATGTAGGGGATAATCACTGGAACTACAGAATCAATTGTAAAAATTCTTTCACTAATAGAAAGCCACTTTATTCTCGAGTAACATAGGCTATATTTTCTTTGATACGCGAACAAAGTCGTGGGGGCAATAGCAAGTATTTTATATTTTTAATGGCTATATTATTACAGGATACAAACAACCAAGAACATGGTGGTGCTAAGGACAAGAAGCAAGTGAAGATAGCAGTGAACAGCAAACACGATGATAGCCCAGAAGATAAGAAAGAAGTCAAGAGATCATCTGATGAGTTGCAGGATATTCCGCCCATTCCAGCTGGCCTAGAGAGGTACATTCGGGTAAGTTGCATATATATTTATTTAACTCTGAATGTTATGTTTTTTTTGGAGGTTTGAATCGAAAACCATTTCGATTTTGTCTCTATTTTTGATTATTATTATTGTATCTCTTATAGTATTTCTCGGGCCGTAGCCCGGACCTTTAGAAGTCTTGCGTGGGGGGGGGGGGGGGGGGGGTCCAACACGAAGAGGCCCCTTTGAGATACTTTTATCTGAATGCGATGGGATGCATCAACCGTGGTCTATCTCTGAATGCATTATACAAATGCAACAGAAGACATACCACGTTTGATGGAGAGACATTGCAGGACGGACAAAATATTATTATTATATGGGGTCCTTTTTAAAATGCTGACCCTTTTTAAGGGGATGATCAGACCGTCAAACTGAACAATTTTCTATATGGCACCAACATCGAAATCGCGAAAAAAAAATCAACTCGTCCATACAAAACTTCAAATCTACTCAAGCGAAATATATCGGACAGCTGATATCGGATATTTGGCACGCCAACAGCACATTACCTTTACCTGCATATAGGGTCCTTCTTAATCTTTGAAATTTGTAATGGCACCAACATCGAAATCGCGAAAAAAAATCTGCTGTTCCATACTAAACTGCAAACCTTCTTGAGGCAAATGTATGGAACTGGTGATTTGCAATTTGGATATTGGTGCAATAGAGAATGTTGTTCAGTTTGACGGTCTGATCATCCCCTTAAAAAAGTTACAGCATATTAAGGTGGTTTCAGTCCATACAAAAGTTTGACGCACAATACGCGTAGACGGAATTAATAAAAGTAATATTTTATATATGGATAAATAGTTTAGAAAATCTAGTTGCCGCGTAACAAATAACATTTGCAATTTATAATATAATTAAGAAGATATAAAGCTTTTAAAATTTTGTATGAAAAATTTCAAAACTTTATATCTTCGTAATTATTTTATAAATTGCAAATGTTATTTGTTACGCGGCATCTAGATTTTCTAAACAATTTTTTCATATATACAAAGTAACTTATATAAGGTCTAACAAAATTAGGTGAAACTATTTTAAGGGGATAATCAGACCATCAAATTGAACAACTTTCTCTGTGGGACCAATATCGAAATCGCAAAAAAAATCTGCTGTCCCATACATTTAGGTCGAGTAGGTTTGTATGGAACAGCTGATTTTTTTTTCGCGGTTTCGATATTGGTCCCATAGAGAAAGTTGTTCAGTTTGACTGTCTGATCATCCCCTTAAAATAGTTTCACCTAATTTTTTTAGACCTTATATTAATACCGTCTACGCGTATTGTGCGTCAAAGTTTTGTATAAAATTGACCCCTCTGCAACCGCCTTAAGAAGGATCCTGTATATGATACACTAGCAGCTCAAAGCTGATGCGTGTATATCACTGCACTTGTTTAGTTTTTTAAATATTTGTCCAGACTATTTTTGAATGAGTTCACTAAAGGCGCACTTATTACAGATTATTGATTTTAGTGATTTTAAAATGAAAATATTACAGATCTATATCTTCTATACATTTATAATAGAACTAGGGTTAACCCGCGACTTTGTCCGCACAAATTATATACCAGATTTTAAGTCAGATAATAAGCTATCAAACAAAAAGTTTCATCAAAATCTGTTCAATAGTTTTTGCGTGATGCTCGATCAAACAAACACACAAACAAACAGACAAAAAATCCAAAAATTGGTGATATGGAATCAGGGACGCCTAAAAACCATATCGTAACTTTTTTTTTGTTAATATCTTCAATTTACAGACACACTTTCTGTTACAGTTTTGTAATAGTTTAGGTTGGCGTAGATATATTAAAATATTATTTGCGGGCGTTTAGGATACGTAATCGAATTTTGTGCACGCGTCACATAAAAACTACTGAACCGATTTGGATTGGATTTTCACAAAACATTAGGACGTAGTTTGGATTAACGTTTAGGCTTTCATTTCACCGCAATTAGTTAATTCAATCATAAGTTATGAGTATTTAAAGTCAGTAGTCTGCGCGTAAGAAGGCGACACCTTTGCGTTAGTTTTTATCTATACTATTATAAAACTGTAACAGGAAGTTTGTCTGTACATTGAAGATATTAACAAAAAAAAAGTTACGATATGGTTTTTAGGTGTCCCTGATTCCATTTCACCAATTTTTGGATTTTTTGTCTGTCTGTTTGTTTGTGTGTTTGTTTGGGTGTTTGTTTGGGTGTTTGTTTGTATGTTTGTTTGTTTGAACGAGTATCACGCAAAAACTACTGAACCGATTTTGATGAAACTTTTTTTGTTTGATAGCTTATGATCTGACTTAAAATCTGGTATATAATTTGTGCGGACTAAGTCGCGGGTTAACGCTCGTACTATTATAAAACTGTAACAGGAAGTTTGTCTGTACATTGAAGATATTAACAAAATAAAAGTAACGATATGGTTTTTAGGTGTCCCTGATTCCATTTCACCAATTTTTGGATTTTTTGTCCGTCTGTTTGTTTGTGTGTTTGTTTGGGTGTTTGTTTGTTTGTTTGAACGAGTATCACGCAAAAACTACTGAACCGATTTTGATGAAACTTTTTTTGTTTGATAGCTTATGATCTGACTTAAAATCTGGTATATAATTTGTGCGAACGAAGTCGCGGGTTAACGCTCGTTTTTAATAAAATAATGTCTGATTAGGGGCAGGCAATGGACGTTATATTGGGTCTTTGAAAAATCTGACAGCCCTATAAAACAAGCACGAACATGACTTTCGAGTTTCTATCAAGATCGACATAATATTTCCATAGTTAAAAACGATAAAATCTCAACCATAAATCTCTTTCAACGCAGCAAATTGAACTAAACGTTATGACTTACGCCTTTATCACCAATGCCAAATCAACTACAGTTCTTTCCATACAAATAAGTTATTTATCACAACTCTTATGACATTGTTTCAAGCATGAATTTGGCTTGATTTGAGAGACTTAGTTGTAATTGAAGTATAGAGAGTGATAAATTAATAGATGTTTTACCACTTGTGTTGTGATCACCCACGCTAAATGGGTAGTCATTTAGGTAGTAGTAAAAATAACTATTGCCATTTTGACCTTGTTTATTTTTTTTTTAATACTATTTTTAACAGATAAATCTTGTAGGGAACGTGACCCGTTTAGTGGGGTATTAAAAATATCATGCTTGGTTAAGGGGTTCTTAGGTTTTCGTCACGTAGTCAATATCCTCTAGGGGAAATCTTGCGCTTTTTCGAGCTATATTTGTGGTCAACCAGCTTCGCACCGAACGAACTATACTATCACATTTATATGCCTTAATAAGGACAAAATATGAGCCAAATATTCTTTTTTTCCTTTTGGTTTGCAAAAAATTATTTAAAACCATATTTATGAATTACTACGTGAAAACTAGAGGGGGAACTTAGAGGGGGTCTTGGCATATACTACGGGTGGTCACCGAGGGGGGGTGGGGGTAGGGGGTGAAAATTGTAAAAAAATGGGTCACGTAGTATGGGTACGTTCCTTATTTCGTGAACGAAAGGCTAGCCACGTATCACCATTTTAAACGTTATTCCAGCAAGGAATCTTAGAAATCTATTATGATATAACCTGTGCATAAAATAGTCTAACATCAGATATTTTTATATGTATATTTTTGGATACACAAAAAAAGTATTTGCATAAATGTAAACCTATAACCTACCTATCTACATCAATGACATTGAGTTTAAGTACAGTTCACAAAATAACGAATTTGTATTAGGTTTACAAAAATAGCTGAATCTATTTTATGGAGATGATCAGATCATCAAACTGAACAACATTCTCTAGGAGACCAAAACAATCTAATGTATGGGACATTAGGGTAGAGTTAGGTTTGCAGTTTTGTAAGGGACAGCTGATTTTTTTGCCGATAAGCTCTATGTAGAATATCGGGTCTTCAGTGATAGGTTTTTCTTTAAATCATTTTTGTGAAAATCAAACCACCTGTTGCCACTTGACGCGTCATTCTTTCCTAAAGCCCTGACTATGTTAAAAGGTCTCCAGTTTCTCACAATGAGCAAGAACATCATTAAGTCAATGAAAAATATGAAAATTTTTATTTTTAATAGTAGATTACACACCGAGGGCAGGAAAGTAAGAAAGATCTCAGATGTCATATAATTGTTGACCGAGGCAAAGCCGAGGTCAACAAACATGTGATCTGAGGCTTTCGTATTTACTGCCCGAGGTTAGTACACTATTTTTCTCCCCAACGTAGGCGGAAAGCGGCAACTTCGATTAGCGCTGCGGAACGAAAGTTGACGCTTTGCGCCCGTAGGGGTGAAAAAATCATTTTTACGGAATGGGTAGGTAGTAGGTACCTAGATCAGCATTCTGTGCTGGAGTTTTCTGACTCATAGAGTGCTTTGACGCTTAATGTCTTATTAAACTGTAGAAACCAAGTTTGTGATAGACTGATATGAAAAGAAAGACGGATATGACTATTTTATAAAAGTCCCTTGTTCAGTCCAGTGTACAATTGTACATCCGTCCCACTGCAGGGCACAGACCTACCCTCAAGGAGGGTGAATGGGCGTTAGACCACCATGCGGATTGGTAGACTTCATATAATATGCTTTGTTCACTAGGGAACCATAAAAACCTGTAAATTATTCTCCCAACCGTACCAGGCTCGCATATGCCGTAGGAGTAAAACAATTGAAATACCTACCATTCAGTCCTGACAAACGACTCTAACGACCGGACGGTTGCTTGTTTTGTTTAATGCAAAACACCGTTTTAACTGTGCAGTTATGTGATCCTGGTGGAAATATAATGTGATTTAATTATGTTAAAATGCGTGCGATTTTGGGAATGAATTATAAAACTAAAAAATGCATGTGAGTGTGTAGATGGTCGAAATTAATATGCTAACGCTTTTTTAGCGGATGGTCAGACCATCAAACTGAACAAATTTCTCTATGGGACCAACATCGAATTCTCAAAAGTATCGAGTAAATTTTGTATGGAACAACTACTTTTTTATCGCGATTTCGATGTTGGTCGCATAGAAAGTTGTTTAGTGTGCTTATTTTGTTTTTTAGCTTGAAGACCATCATCAGCCTATAAACGTCTCACTGCATGGTACAGGCCTACCCTCAGGGAGGGTGTATGGGCATTAGTCCACCACGCGTGCACAATGCGGATTGGTAGACTTCACATACGCATCAGAATTTCTTCTTCAGCGTATGCAGGTTTCCTCACGATGTTTTCCTTCACCGTTTGATATTAGCTTGAAGATAAAAAATAATATTTCATGCTTATATCAGGTTTTTATGGCGATCCTTGGGGGAGGCCTATGTCCAGCAGTGGACGTCCATCGGCTGAGATGATGATGATGATTAAGTTTTTAGGACAAATTATTGTCACAATTAAGACACCAAACTACTGACTTACTTAATAATACCTACTTCGAAACTCAACAAAAGCCAAATAAGCCATGACAATTTCTTTTAAAAGCTTTTCTACAACAATGTAACGCCATTATCCAGCCAATTTTCTGTATAGCCTACCCTTACAGTTTAGTACAGTCAGCAGCAATAAGTTGTATACACTTTTGTTCTACGTCGTAGTACTAAACTGTACCTATATAACTTATTGCTGCTGACTGTACAGTCAAAGAACATTCTTGAAATAGACGTAATTTGTTTTTAAAGACTGCAATTTGAAGTCATTATCCTGTTTTAACGTACGTTAAACACGTAGTGTATAATACAGGGTGTAAGGTAAAGTCATTAACCTTTAAACCACATACTCTAAAAGTCTAAACATCAAACTGAACAACTTTAATACGGGAGCAAACCTGTCAGAACTAACAAAATCAGCTCTTTCATACATTTGAGTCTTCATTAGGCGTTGCAATTTAATATGGAACAGCAGATTTTTTTGGCGCTGACAGGTTTGCTGCCATAGTAAAAGTTGTTCAGTTTGATGGGTAGAGTATGTACTTAGTTTAAAGGTTAATTATACTTTTCCTTACAACCTGTATAAATACAGAATAATTACGTAAACTGCAAATACGTTACAAATTTCGAACATCAAACTGAGCAACTTTTACTATGGGACCAACTTTGAAATCGCGAATAAGAAATAAGCTGTTTGATACATTTTGTCCGAGCTGGTCAACAGTTTTGTATGGGACAGCTGATTATATTTTTTCGATTTCAATATTGGTCCCGTAGAGGAAAATGTTCAGTTTGATGGTCTGAAGTACCCACTAAAGTATGTAAAGCATTATACAGGGTGTACAATGTATTGCATTACATTTCGAACAGACAATAAACGACAAAAATCCAGACTTGCTCTGTCTTTGTCTCTTTGTTACTTTGCGTGTGGAAAAAAAAATGAATAATAAAAATAAATGAATATGAATATGTATGCGAAAGCGAGCGCACATGCCGGTTTTCTCGTTTTGTCGCTTTGTCGTGCGTGGCATGCTAGCCCTAAATCCCAGCACCATTAATCCCCTTTAAAAATTTATTTTTTCACCCCTCCGGGCGGGAAGCGTCATCTTTCGACCCGCTGCGCTACACGAAGTTGCCGCTTTCCACCTCCGTTGAGGAGAAAAATAGTATACTAACCTCGGCAGTAAATCTGAGAGCCTCCGATCACATGTTTGTTGGCCGAGGTGAACATGAGATCTTACTTACTTTCCTGCCCTCGGTGTGTAATCTACTATTATTCCGCACCTTGATATCGCTTTGAACCTCCAAAACATACGTAGTACTCGTAGATAAGTATAATAATAAAGTTAATTTGTATAATGTTTCACTATCGGCCGTCCTTCGGCACTCCCTTTTGTGTTCGCCCTAAGCGTCACGCCCAGCCATTGTATTAAAATAGATATAATTTTTACGACACCTCGTCATTATAAATCTGTTAGTTACCTACTTAGTTTGGTCTTAAAAAAGGGGGGGGGGGGGTCTTTCTGACTGGAAGAATAAAATGATTGTGATGATTATACAGTAAATGCTGTGTAGGCATGTAATTAGGCTAATTAGCATGCATATATGATCATTAAAACAAAATACTAAATAATAAATAATAAAATTATATAGAGTCCTTCTTAAGGCTGCACCGAGCCTATTGTGCTGCCCTCAATCGTATTTTTTTAATTTCTTAAAAAAAACAAGAATGTCACATTGTAGTCATTGCTGATTTTCAATTTATCGGGTCATTGCTGATTTGTTTTTGTAACGTTTGTACAACATAATAATTCGTAATGTTTCGATAAATTATAAGCTAATCAGGGCTACAATGTGACATTCTTGTTTTTGGAAATGTTGTTTAATTGTTTAGAAATAAAAAAAATACAATTGAGGGCAGCACAGTAGGCTCGGTAGGCTCTTAATATTCTGAAACCTTTTTTTAAGGGGATGATCAGACCGTCAAACTAAACAAAATTCTCTATTGCACCAACATCCAAATTGCAAATCACCTGCCAAATACATTTAGCTCAAGAAGGTGTGCAGTTTAGTATGGAACAGCAGATTTTTTTTTTGCGATTTCGATGTTGGTGCCATATAGAAAGCTAATCAGGACAGTCTGATCATTCCCTTAAAAACTGTCAGCATATTAAGAAGCACCCTATACGAGACGACCCGGTTGGTGTAATGGTTACCACGCCGGACTGCCAAACCAGGGTCCTGGGTTCGAATCCCGGTTCGGTCATAGATGTTTATATGTTTGTGCCGTTGTTGTATGGTTTCCATAATAAACAGCTTATAATGCTTGCTTGGGATCATTACAATGTATGTGCCTGTGAGCGTTATTTATTTATAATTTGTTATTATATGCAGGTACAGGTAATGTGCTGTTGGCGTGCCAAATAAATAAAATAACTCAAACCTTTTTGGTGTCTTAAAAGCTTGTAAACATTCCTTTATCTTATCCGAAGTTTCTAATGAAACTATTATCGATCTAGCACAACTTAATTAATAGAATCCTAATGATATTCGTTTTGCACGCCATTTCATGTCACTATAGCGTGACAAATTCAAATTGAACTATTGCGGACTTGGGTGTGGTCTCGGGCTAGAATTGGGCCACCCCATCATAGCTTCAGTTTGGTGGGAGAATGGGGCCAACTTCGAGAAAGAGGTCAATCGTCGAATCCAACTCGACTGGACAAGGTTGAGCAGTTACGCAATATCTTCCCGTCAGAATACCACAGTGTCTCAAGACGAAAGTCTTTGACCAGATGGCATATGGAACTGAGACGTGCTAGCTCATCAATCAATCATCAATAGTATAATGTTCTATGAGAATAATTGTTGCATGCTGACACTGGCAAGTTACAGTGAAACTGATCTATTATCTATTGTAACCTATTATACTTGTAATTGTGCAATAAAGAATATTTGTATTTGTATTTAAGGGTGAAGCCAAATGAGCGTAATTTTTTGAGTTGTCAGTCGCGTATTTTGAGTCCGTTTCATGTAAAATCCGGGAATGCATTGTCTATGACCTCAGCCTTTATATGAAACGGACTCAAAATACGCGACAAACAACTCACAACGCTCGTATGTCTTCACCCTAAATACCTTGTAAAAATCGCTGTAAGACACCTAAAGAGCAATGGACTCTGCTCCGAGAGCGATGGACTATGCTCGCAGTATCCCTGCGGATTGAATCGGAAATGAAGAGATCCGCTGCACAACCAGGGTAGCCGTCATAGCGCGAGGAATTGCTAAACTAAAATTGCAATGGGCGGGATTTATTTCTCGCAGAACAGATAGCCAATGGGGCCGAAGAGTTCTCGAGTGCGACCACGTATCGGAAAGCGCAGCTTGGGTAGGCCCCTCACAAGGTGGACCGACGACCGGCTGAAGGCGGCGGGCACCGGTTGGATGAGGGCAGCGTTGGACCGGTTGTTGTGGTGATCCTTAGGAGAGGCCTATATCCAGCAGTGGACGTTTATCGGGTGAGATGAATATGATTAACTCCAGAGTGTCATGCTTTTTTTCGAAACTGACAAATACAACATTGCTCAGGGAACTGTAACTGCTTTTTACTGCGGACTATGAGAGTGTCGTACGAGGTGACTAAGAATGTAATAGAGAATAGGCAGTAGTGATCTAAGCAGGACAAGCGAATAGCACCCTAAAGTGACCTCTACCGGCGGAAGATCATGAAAAAATATTACTGGTTTAGCGCTTATAACGGAGTAGGTTCCTGCGGGATGTTAAATATCTAGGACACACTCACAGGGGAACAAATAAGGGTTTGCCAATAAAACAAATTAAAAATGTTTGCGCATTGTCTGGCTGGTCTAGTTTTCCAGTTTGCTAATATCCTGACACACCTCTTTATATTCATACACCTCTAATGTAATGTAAGGCTTTAACCATTGACTTACCAACTAACTGGACGTATGGTCCGCGCTCAAAAGTGTCCGCACCAAAAGAGTAACAAAACGCACAGAGAGTTACAATTACGCGACAGTCTTTGTTTGATCGACCAGCTATGCGCACGTCTATATTGCCGTGCGTGACGGTGCTGTAAGAATTTGTAAAAACTACGCAATCAAAATGAAATCAATTTCCACAGTTGCAATGCTTTTAGTTTGGTTGCTCTAGGCTCTAGAGATACATATTTCTATTTAATTTTACCTATAGTTTGACTAGGTTGGCTGTTAATGTTAAGGCTCCTACAATCAAGGCCACAGACTTTTGCTGTGCGGGTAAGCCGGCAGCATAAGCCGGAGACAGTCGTGGAGCATTATTTTGGTTGTGACGCTCCGCGTGATGCCGATGACGGCCGGTGGCACAGTGTGTAAGAACCTTTACGTGTAAACCCTTTACACTATACAGGGTGAAATTGATATCATTAGCATCCTTTTAAACTAAGAGTCTACCTATCAAACTGAACAACTTTTACTATGGGAACAAACCGATCGGAGAAAACAAAAAAATTGCTGTTCCATACTAAACTGCAGTGCCTGCTCGACTCAAATGTATGCAACAGCTGATTTTTTTTTATTCGATCTGTTTGCTTCCATAGTAAAAGTGGTTGAGTTTGATGGGTATAGACTCTTAGTTTAAAAGCTAATGATATCAATTTCACCCTGTAGTATAGACACTTTGTATCCAAGACACACCCCTATGTTCCCCCATTCCCCCTTACCATCGCGTGTTCGTACTCTGTTTCATTTCGCAAACAACTTTGAATGAAGTCAGTATACTTAGTTCTTTCAAGGATGTCTTTGTAGTTAAGATTCATATCTTTCGATGGAAAAAGAAGCTAATTGTGTCAGTGTTACGGTTTAAAATTAAGTGAGGGTGAAATTGTGATTTTTGGCCTGATTACGGATTTGACTGTAAGTTTTAGACTGTTTTAGTACCTTAAGGTGGCTTCAGTCCATACAAAAGTTTGACGCACAATACGCGTAGATGGAAATAATAAAAGTAATATTTTAAATATGGAAAAATAGTTTAAAAAATCTAGTTGTCGCGTCACAAATAACATTTCTTCTTCTTCTTCGGGTTCCTCTCCATTATTGGAGGTTGGCAATCAGCTCTGCATATCCCTGTCTAACAAATAACATTTGCAATTTATAATATAATTACGAAGATATAAAGCTTTTAAAATTTTGTATGAAAAATTTCAAAGCTTTATATCTTCGTAATTATTTTATAAATTGCAAATGTTATTTGTGACGCGGCATCTAGATTTTCTAAACTATTTTTTCCATATATTTATTTATCTTTATTGGTTATCAAACAGAAAATTACTTAATCTCTAATACAGCAACATTTAAGTTATAATATAATATACAAAGTATAAATATAATAAACAATTTAATATACAAAGTTACTTATATTAATACCGTCTACGCGTATGGTGCGTCAAAGTTTTGTATAAAATTGACCCTTCTGCAACCACCTTAAACTAAATTCATTAGTTATTGTGCCGTGCCAATAATTAAATAACAAGGCTTGGTTTAAGGAAAATAGATTTTCCTTACTTAAAAGGTGCTGAACCGATTCGGATAAAGTTAAATACCAGGGATGTTTTCTTAAAAGTTATTATTTTTGTGTTATATAATGTCTAACAAAATTAGGTGAAACTATTTTAAGGGGATGATCAGACCATCAAACTGAACAACTTTCTCTATGGGACCAATATTGAAATCGCAAAAAAAAAATCAGCTGTTCCATACAAACCTACTCGACCTAAATGTATGGGACAGCAGATTTTTTTTTCGCGAATTCGATATTGGTCCCATAGAGAAAGTTGTTCAGTTTGATGGTCTGATCATCCCCTTAAAATAGTTTCAGCTAATTTTGTTAGACCTTATATACTATTCTTGATTGTAAGACACAGATAATACAATTATTTATTTATTAGCCTACTCTATCCCACTGCTGAGCAAAGGCCTCTCCCTTACTCTTCCACTCGTTCCTATTTTGGGAAATCTCTGGCCACTGGTCGTCAAATTTATCCAGGTCATCCCGCCACATCGTCGAGGGTCGAACTGGACGCCGCTGACCGTTTTCGGGGATCCAGGGCATGATGGCAACTAATACTATTATCAAAAAATCGCTCAATCAAAGCATATAATGGGGTTTAAAAATTTGAATACGAAAGGGGGCCTATGGCCAGCCGCCACTTTTTTTAAATTCACTGTCGCACCTTGATACATTTATAAATCGCTCAGTTGATCACAAAATAAAGAGTCCTTCTTAGTATGCTGCCATTTTTTTAAGAGGATGATCAGACCGTAAAGCTGAACATCTTTATGAGACCAACATCGAAATCGCTAAAAAATAATCACCTGTCCCATACATTCGAGTAGGTTTGCAGTTTAGTATGGAAGAGCAGATTTTTTTGCGTTTTCGATGTTGGTGCCATACAAAAAGATGTTTAGTTTGACGGTCTGATCATCCACTTAAAAAAGTGTCAGCATATTAAGATATGCCAATATATTTTTTTCAAATTCACTGTCGTACCTTGATACATTTATAAATCGCTATAAGACACTTAGTTGATCACATAATTTTATGTCTAAGCCGTCGTTTTCAGAGTCATTTCATGTCAAAGATTAATTTATTAGAGAGCAGATCACATCTATCTATCTATACTATTATAAAACTGTAACAGGAAGTTTGTCTGTACATTGAAGATATTAACAAAAAAAAAAGTAACGATATGGTTTTTAGGTGTCCCTGATTCCATTTCGCCAATTTTAGGATTTTTTGTCTGTCTGTTTGTTTGTTTGTTTGTTTGTTTGAACGAGTATCAGGCAAAAACTACTATTATAAAACTGTAACAGGAAGTTTGTCTGTACATTGAAGATATTAACAAAAAAAAAGTAACGATATGGTTTTTAGGTGTCCCTGATTCCATTTCACCAATTTTAGGATTTTTTGTCTGTCTGTTTGTTTGTTTGTGTGTTTGTTTGTTTGAACGAGCATCACGCAAAAACTACTGAACCGATTTTGATGAAACTTTTTTTGTTTGATAGCTTATGATCTGACTTAAAATCTGGTATATAATTTGTGCGGACGAAGTCGCGGGTTAACGCTCGTCAAATAATAAGTTTATTAAAACCGGCGGCAATGTTACGTCAAACCTGTTATGTTTTTTGATCACCTAAGTATTATCTATCTACGGCTTTGTTGTTTGTTTATTTATTTGTGCACGCATCACTTAAAAGCTTCTAAACCGATTTAGATGGGGTTTTCACAAGTATAGGTCTTAGTTTGAATTCACATTTAAGTTTTATTTCATCGCAATAAGTTCATTTAATCAAAAGTTATGATTATTAGAAGTTAGTGGTCTACGCGCCCGAAGTACGCCACTATTTCTAAGTACCTAACTAAGTATAAAGCACGAGTTCAAACAAAACAAAGTCATCGTAATGATCTTAAGTATTATAAATATTTCGATATGGCAACTTGAGCATCGCTTTTTCGTTTTTGTATGTAAGTGTGTATACTTATGGCTAGGGAAGCAAAGATTACGAAGCGGTGCATCGTTTTGCATCTAATCGTAATAATCATGATTAATAACGATGCAATGCACCGTAGCACCGATGCAATCGTACTATTATTAAATTGAATTGAAAACGTCGATCGATTGCACTTGCCGAAATATACCAGACCTGAATACTAGATTCCAGAGCCGAAAAACAACTTTAAAAAAATCTGATCTCACGCTGCCATTTTTGCTCATTTTGTAAATATTGAAGATGGGTCGAAGGACCGTAGGCCAGTAAACTAATTAATAACGCTTTTATTTTTTGAATTTTTATCCTACGAATTTTCAGGCTCAGCTATATTTATCCAAATAAATAATGAAGAGGCACTAATCTAAAAACAATCAATCAATCAATCAATTATACTTTATTTGACACCAAAAAAACAGAGTATACAGAGAGCAAACAAAAAAACAGTGTTCTATCATTTGCTCTCTCAAGCATGTAATTGATTTAATTAACAATTCATGAAGGCAATAAAAATTAAAATGTATTTGTTCACTAATTAATTTATTGACACTTCACTTTAAACAAATGTGAATACAATTCTATCGTGTTTTGTTTTACTAGTATGTTACACGGACTTAAATACAATATGGATCAGGCTTTGACTATTTATTATAAGGACTTGCCTTGCGGTAGCATTTCCCCTCTGCCACGGTATAAAATTAATTGATCATGTGCATTTACATTCAATTTTATACCTTATCACTAAACGAGACAGCCTATTAATATCAGCCTAATAATTTCGAACTTAGAACGTTTGGGGTTCACACGAGACTTCTTTTCATGATTTTTAACGTTCAAAATTAGAATCTAAAGTTATGGTGAATAAAATCCAAAGTTTCAGATTTCATGTTACCTCGCCCTATATAAGTAGTTAAAGGGATCAGGCAGGTTCATAAAATGGTATAAAACTAAGTGTATAATCCATCTATAGAGTTTTCAAATTGAAAGCATTTGAAAGTGATAACGAATATTTGTACCCAAGTCATGGATGTTTGTGTCTATAATTTTAATATGTACTGTATATCGTTTTCTCTTCATCATAACATCATAACATAAATTTGAACTAGATTCTGGTGCTTTAAATGGGACTAGATAATCTGTGTGAAAATGTCCCAAGATATGTTAACTCATAATTATTAATATAAATAAATAACGCTCATAGACACCATACATTGTAATCAAATAATCCCAAGCTAGCTACTAGACTTTTTGTTATGGAAACCATACAACAACGGCACAAACATAATTATTACATCCATGACCGAAACTGCATCAAACCCAGGACCCTGGTCTGGTAATCCGGCGTACACCCTTACACCAAATAGGTCATCAAATACAGTCGTGAAATAATTATCTAATCTTTAAATGCGTCATCTTTTCTTTCTGAGTTCGTTGTCGGCCAGTAGAAAATGTGCCGGTGCTGGATCGTTTAATAGAGCCGTAATAACATGCCGTGTGAATTATGAACGTTGATCACGCAGAGAAATTATTTATTTATGCTCTGTGAGATCGAGGGAAATGAGGGGCTTTTTAAATCTGTGGTGGCCGATAACCGGGTTGGACCTATTTTGTCTGTTTTCGAACCGGTTTTTGATAACCAAATTATTACATTTAATATATATAATCTGTGAGTTCAAATAACAGTGTAGATACGTTCTTTCTGCAGTGAATCTAACCACTGAAAACACGATTCTATTAAATTTTCTCGATACATTTATAAATCGAATACTTTTTTTTTCGATCTTGCTTTCAATTGAAGCGGGATGGCTAATTACTAAAGTTTGCTTGTAAGAAAATGATTGCTTGCACTAGGGATACCTGTCTTTAATATGCTGACGAATTTTTAGGGTGATAATCAGATTAGACCATCTAACTGAACTACGAACGTTCTCTATGGGACCAGATCGAAATCGCGAAAAAAACAGTAGGCCTACCATGAGTTTACAGTGTAATAAACTATAGTAAAACTACTGATCGACTTTTCATATAAACGTTCGATCAGCTGATTGCATATAGTATGAAAAGTCAATTTTTTTTTTGCGAATTTCCTGTAAGTTTCTTAGAGAAAGTTCTTCAGTATCATGGGTACAACCACTCCTTAAAGTAATGCAACTGTTTACCCTAACACCCTGTATAATTTAATATTTAAGTATGTCTGCGGACAGACGCGTAATCGATTATTGTGGTATGGACATGTGATGAGAAGAGATGAGTGTCATATTACAAGACGAATGTTGAATATGAATGTGGATGGCTGTATGAAGAGAGGACGACCAATGAAAAGATTGATGGATTGTGTGAACGATGACATGAGTGAAAAGGGAGTGTGCGCAGAAATGACGGCTAAAAGAGATGAATGGAGGAAGACGACATATTGCGCCGACCCCAAGTAATGCTATAAGGGCAGGAAGAAGAGAAGAGTCTGCGGACAGACGCTAGAGAGACACTTTTTAAATTTTTATGTTACATAATATGTCAATCTAATATTATGTAAAAAAAAATAATTATAATGTTCAATTCACTTCAATTCATAAAATTTCTGATTTCAAAAAACTAATTTTAAATGTATCTCTTCCAGCGTTACATCGGTCTACCAGTAATGCTAAAAGCGGGCGAGTACTCCCCCAACAATCCTCTGATACGCGCCGAGCGAGCCCCGGGAGATGTGCTGCTCGGCCTGGGAGAATATGAGCGACGTAGGAACACGCTGCGGAAACTGCGCCAACAGCAGTACAGGGAATATCTCGATCAGGTTAGCACTTCATTGTCCATGAACTCCTGGTAAAAATAAAGTTACCGGGGTCGATTTAGCGTTGGAATTGGTTTTTACTTGAATCTGATAAGTGCTTCTAAGTACCCTGGTACTTAGAGCCTGTGAAAGTTGCCTCAACGGCAGTATTTATGGAATACCTCGATCAGATTAGCACTTCATAATCTTTGGACTCCTGGTACAAATGGACCTTCCTGGTCGATTTAGCAGACGAGGAATTGCTTGGATCTGATTTGTTTTTCATAAGAGTTATAATTACCCTGCCACTTAGAGCCTGTGAATGTTGCATCAATAGCCAGCATGGAACTTCTTGGTCGATTTAGCAGACGAGGAATTGGTTTTTTTGACGTGTAAATATGTGGGAGTGATTTCGTGAAAAGGGACGGAAGTCGGAATGGTCGGAAGGGGGTAACAGGAAGCCGGGGGAAGGGCGCGTTACTTGATTTGACCAATGAGCGCGCGTGGTGGTAGACTTAGCCGTCAGATGGCTGCCGGCGGCTTCCCCAGGTCGTCGGTCCACCTTGTAGGGCTTACCCAAGCTGCGCTTTCTGGTACGCGGTTGCCACTCGACAACTCTTCGGCCCCATCGGCCATCGGTTCTGCGAGCAATATACCCCGCCCATTGCCACTTTAGTTTAGCAATTCTTTGAGCTATCTCGGTTACTCTGGTTCTTCTGCGAATCTCTTCATTTCTGATTCGATTTCGCGGGGAAACTCCAAGCATAGTCCTTTCCATTGTCCTTTGGGTGACTTTCAGACTTTTTATGAGGCCTGATGACTGACTTCAACAGTCATTTTAAATTCAATGTAAATCTGTCTTTAATCATGCATGCATATGCTCTCGACTATATTCCCCGAGGGGTAGTCAGAGATATTCTGAAACCTCAGAACATCCACGTTTCACTAGGTACCGAAACTCTGTCCAGTGTGACGGGGAGTGAGCCCGTCGCCACTTGTAATGGACAGTGGGCACAATATATGCCTCGAAATTGAAGCATGCAGATTTCCTCACGATGTTTTCCTGCACCGAAAAGCCAGTGGTGTTACAAATCGTACATAAATTCCGAAAAACTGATTGGTACGAGTCGGCCTGGACGGGGATCGAACCATCGTCTCCTGCACGGCAGGCAAGGTTACTCGCCACTGGACCACCACGGCTTTAATATCTTTAATCTGTCTTGATTATTGTTGTTATTTCCAGCAAGCAAAGAAAAAGCAAGAGGCCAAAGAGCAAGCGGACAGAGAACGTCGTGAGCAAGAAGAGAAGGAAAGAAAATGGGAGGAGGGGAAGGAGAGAGAGAGAAGACAAATAGACCAGGACAGACTGGATGCGGAGGAGCAAAGGAGATCTAGCGTTTGTTATGTACCTTCATATAATGTTAATGTTACCCAGTCGTCGCATAAAAATAAGTAAGTACTTCTTTTATATCTATTTATATTATTTTACAGCGCTTTTTGTGGCTTTTGGAAATATGTAAATCGAAATGAATAAAACAACTAAAGCACCTCGACCAGATCAAAAAATGCCAGGTTAAAAGAAGCTGAAATTGACGGGAAATGTACGACAAGATGTATGGACCTAGAGGAAGCAAGAGAGGTGTGTCAGAACCGCCCAAAATGGAGATCCATAGTCTCTACCTACCCCTCTGGGGGAAAGGCGTCGGTTTTATCCCCCCCCTCCCGAAATCCGAATATTTGTATGAAATAGTGATTACTTACTTTTTCATTTTTTTTTTCTATGAATATCCCCCCCCCCCCCCCCCCCCCCTCCCCGAAACTAAACTATCGAAACCAGGCTTGTAAAGATCGCAATTAACAATGGGCTGCCGCCGGCATTCAGGGAAGCCGAAATTCGCCGAAATTCATACACTCGTAAGCTGTCCAAGATTTTATGCCAGTTAATAATAGCATATCATCACTACATAGTATAAAACAAAGTCGCTTCCCGCTGTCTGTCCCTATGTAAGCTTAGATCTTTAAAACTACGCAACGGATTTTGATGCTATTTTTTTAATTGATTGATTCAAGAGGAAGGTGTATATGTATATAATACATCAGCATTGCACTCTTGTGAAGCCGGGGCGGGTCGCTAATAGCGACTCGCTATAATGTAATAAACGTGAAAATCATTTTTTTTTTGTTTTTTTTTTATTTCGTATGGGTTTGCTCTCGACCTCAATCTAGTCCTCAGGACGAAGATGGGGTCGAAGATGTAGCGAGCTCACCCAGAAGCCTATTCACTCGTACTTTAAAGGAATTCGGGTTGTAAGCGCTCGGAAATACTGACGCAGGCAGGGCGTTCCACTCCTTGGCTGTGCGCATTATAAAAGATTCAGAAAGGCGCTTGGTGTGGATATGTGGGATGTCAACCAAAAAGGGGTAATATCCTGCGGTGCGTCTGGAAGTCCGATAGTAGAAAGGGTGAAGGCGGGATGAGCTCATGTTGCTCTTCGGCACACTCACCGAAGTACAATATGTAGAAGACCGACAAGCAGGCTACTCTACGGCGGTAGCCCACCGCCGCAGAGTAGCCTGCCTGTGCTTGGCTATGAAACTTGGTCTCCACATAAATAAAAGCTTATAATCCTGAAAACAAAAATAAATTATGCATAAACTAGTAAGAATAATAATGAAAATGAATCTCAAAATATTATGTTGATGATTGCAGTAAGGTGGACACCGGCGTGCAGGTGGGCATCAGTCGTCCCTTATCTGTCGCTGTTCAAACCGATGACGCCGAATTGTATAGAGTGAGTCACTTTCTTACTTATTGAAATAGTTACAGTACGACGACCTGCAAAATATTTACTCTCGTCAATCTTCGTTTCCAGTGAATTCGAATTCCAGTCGTGTGTTGCCAGTGATAACATATGGAACAGAGACGTGGTCGTTCACTCAAGGCCTCATAAAAAGGCTGAAAGTCACCCAAAGAGCAATGGAGAGGGCTATGCTCGGAGTTTCCCTGCGAGATCGAATCAGAAATGAAGAGATCCGCAGAAGAACCAGAGTAACTGACATAGCCCAGAGTTGCTAAATTGAAGTGGCAGTGGGCGGGGCATATTGCTCGCAGAACCGATGGCCGATGGGGCCGAAAAGTTCTCGAGTGGCGACCGCGTACCGGAAAGCGCAGCGTGGGTAGGCCCCGCACACGGTGGACCGACGACCTTGTGAAGGCGGCGGGAACCCGTTGGATGAGGGCAGCGCAGGACCTGTTGTTATGGCGATCCTTGGGGGAGGCCTATGTCCAGCAGTGGACGTCCATCGGCTGAGATGATGATGAATCTTCGTTTGCGCAGAGTCCCCCTATAAGTCGTTTAGTTAGTAATCAAAGGGTCGGATAGCAGGGCGCAAAAACATTTCGCCAATTGTGGCAAGGGATTGAAGGTTGCACATCCTGATTGGTCAATATAATGTCACGCGCTGGATAGGGGATACTTGAAACCACCGCCGACATCGATTGTTGTTTATGTACCCAAAATATACATTTTTTACGAAACTTGTGCAAATAGCGCCCCAGCGATTGTGGCGACCAGTTTTTTATATTGATGGTCAGGCTGTAAGTAATATCGTTGTCACTAAACCATAACCCTATCAAAATCCGCAGCTATCGCCGTCTCCAACAAAAAGCCAACTAACGCAAGCGGAACGCGAGCTATCACCTCGTACTGTGGTCGATCCCACCGACCGTCCCATACAACCAGCACCCTGGCTGAAAACCAAGTGCGAAGTGGAGAGACGACGCAGCTACGGAGACTTTGACGGTAATTATATAGGGTGTTAGGGTAAACAGTTGCATTACTTTAAGGGGTGATTGTAGCCATGATACTGAACAACTTTCCCTAAGAAACCTATAGGAAATTAGCAAATAAAATTACGACTTTTCATACAAACCTTCGATCAGCTGATTAAGCATAGAGTACTATAATTACTACCACGTGGTTGCAGATGGGTCAATTTTATACAAAACTTTGACGCACTATACGCGTAGACGGTATTAATATAAGTACCTTGTATATATGGAAAAATAGTTTAGAAAATCTAGATGCCGCGTCACAAATAACATTTGCAATTTATAATATAATTATAAAGCTTTGAAATTTTTCATACAAAATTTTAAAAGCTTTATTATCTTCGTAACGCGTTCGTTCTTCGTGTGACGCGGCATTTAGATTTTCTAAACTATTTTTCCATATATAAAATATTACTTTTATTAATTCCGTCTACGCGTATTGTGCGTCAAACTTTTGTATGGACTGAAATCACCATAATATAGAAAGTGCCAATTTTTTTTGAAAATTTCCACAAACCAAAGAGTTTTTCGGAATTTATGTATGATTTGTAACACCACTGGCTTTTCGGTGAAGGAAAACATAGTGAGGAAACCTGCATGCTTCAATTTCGAGACATGTATTACCATAGAGAAATTACGGGGTCCCCTATTTATTGCCCACTGTCCTCTGTCCGACTCCCCTTCACACTTGACAGAGTTTCAGTACTACTAGTGAAACGTGGATGTTCTTAGGTTTCAGAATATCTCTGACTGAGCTCATTTCCGAAGGTGTTCAAAAAGTTCGTCCTGCCTAAAACCATAAGACATTATGGTGTAGAAACGTGGACCCTGACGATAGGTCTCGATCACAGATCACAAAAACTAAAGGGAGATGTGAAAAGGGGTCGGGGCCAGTGTCGCAGCAATATGCCCAAAAACGGAACACATTGCTCGCGACAGTAATGATTCAATATATTATGAGGCTGAAAGCCAGTCGTGATATTATGTGTAAATAGGTTACAATGCTTGCGTAGTACTAATGATTATTCGAACGTTGAGTTCTGATACCGCAATGGATAATGAGCACATTCAAGCTAACAAAATACTTTCTATCGCCTGGTACTGGTGGTGATGCAATACTAGGTTTTGTACTCAGCGTGTTGGTCAGCATCTCTCTAGATCTCTATAGTCTTGATTGATTGAGTTCATAAATTCTAAGTCGCTCAGCGAGCTATGGTCGGTGTTTCTCTGTGAGATCCCATCAGGAATGAGTTGATACTTCAGAGAACTAAAGTGGTTGACACAGCTCAGATAATTAGCAAACTTAAGTGGCAATGGGCTGGTCATATTAATCAGCACTTTATTAATTTTCAGAGCGCTCCTCAACAATATCAAAGAAAAGTAACCGCGACAAGCTAGTGTCGGATCTACGTCACACATACATGCCGTCCATTTTCGATGCCGACGCCATACAAATGAGGAATTTGCAGGTTGAGAAGGTATTTGCATTTGCTTTCTTTTGTGATCTCATTGGATCTGTTGTGGGAATGGGGTAATTCTGGGAATATTAGGAAGAGATATTCTGGGAAAGGGATATTATGGAAAAGAAACGTTCTGAGAAAGACATTTTGACAACTACATTCTGGGAATGGGATATTATGGAAAAAGAAATAGGTTGGGATTTCTCATTCTGTTAATGGAACTTTAACATTATGAACGTAAATGGTTTAAAAATTTATGGAACACGAAATCATTCTGACTATACATATAAAATATACATACATACATATTCTCACGCATATGTCCCACTACTGGGGTAGGCAGAGACAACAGACCGCTACATGCTACGATTCTGGCACACATCTTTCGCCTCCTCAACATTCGTAAGTTTCTTCATACAAGCTCGTCGGTTCCGGGTACATTTTATTTTGCCCTTCTTCAGTACGCATCCGATTTGGTCAGCGTACGTGCGCTTAGGGCGACTCCTTTCAACCATTCCATTCACACTTGCCTTGTAAATTTCATATAAAATATAACTGTATAAACTCTTTGACTACTTATATAGGGGCTAGTTACGCGTGTAATTCTACTAACAAACATTTATGCCACTTTTTGCGGGGGGCGAGGTAACATGAAATCCGCAACTTTGGATTTTATTCCCATAACTTTAGAACGTTAAAAATCATGAAAAGAAGTCTCATGTGAACCCCAAACGTTCTAAGTTCGAAATTATTGTTTCGCAATTATAGGCTGTCTCGTTTAGTGATAAGGTATAAAATTGAATGTAAATGCACATGATTAATTGTTCTTATACCGTGGCAGAGGGATATGCTACCGCAAGGCTAGTCCTTATAATAAATATTCAAAGTATATTAATATATAATTGCCAGTCGTTCTACACGTGCAGCCTGTGGGTCAGTTACACGCAGAAGTCGCTCAGTGCGCTGCGCGTGCAATACAACAATGGGCTGAGGATGTTGTTGGGGCTGCCTCGTTTCTGCAGCGCATCGGGCATGTTTGCGGCGGCGCGAGTAGATAGCTTTGCAGCCATCATACGCAAACGAGCCGCCTCCCTGCTGCGCAGGGTACGGGGCAGCACCAACACCCTCCTCGAGCCCATTGCAGAGCGGTTCCAATGTCCCATCATTGGGCATTGGAATAGCCTGCATAGGGGCTCTAGGCCCCCTTTTGTTAATGTTAAATAAGTGTTAAAAAATGTCGTCACTAACATAGTTTTAAGTCATTGTTACTAACACTATGGATCTATGATCTGCAATAAAATATATGAATGAATGAATGAATGAATAAACTATAAAGTATATTTGATTCAAAAAGCCGTGGTGGTCCAGTGGCGCGTAACCTTGCCTGCAGTGCAGGAGGTGATGGTTCCATCCCCGTCTAGGCCGACTCGTACCAATGAGTTTTTCGGAATATATGAACGATTTTTAACACCATTGGCTTTTTGGTGAAGGAAAACATCGTGAGGAAACCTGCGTGCTTCAATTACGAGGCATTTATTGTACCTACTGTCCATTACAAGTGGCGACGGGCTCACTCCCCGACACACTGGACAGAGTTTTGGTACTACTAGTGAAACGTGAATGTTCTGAGATTTCAGAATATCTTTGATTACCCCCTCGGGGAATATATATTTGATTTATTGTCAATATTTTGTTTTTACAGGAGGCAGCAGAACGCCGTCAGTTTTACCAGCAGGAATTGAAAAATCAAATTGAAGAACAGCAGAGAATAAGAGAGGAGAGGAAAAGTCGAGAGAAGTTAGTAAATTGTTTCATCTATACTATTATAAAACTGTAACAGGAAGTTTGTCTGTACATTGAAGATATTAACAAAAAAAAGTTACGATATGGTTTTTAGGTGTTCCTGATTCCATTTCACCAATTTTTGGATTTTTTGTCTGTCTGTTTGTTTGTGTGTTTGTTTGTTTGAACGAGTATCACGCAAAAACTACTGAACCTATTTTGATGAAACTTTTTTTGTTTGATAGCTTATGATCTGACTTAAAATCTGGTATATAATTTATGCGGACGAAGTAGCGGGTTAACGCTCGTACTATATGAAATTATACCTAAAAAAATTATACCATTGCAAGAGTGTAACAAAACACCCTTGCAATAATTAAGGGGGTGCTTCAGACCATCAAACTGAACAACTTTCACTATGGAGCCAACTTCGAAATGCAAAACTGCAGTATCGACTCGACTGAACTGTATGGGAAAAGCAGATTTTTTTTTTGCTGTTTCGTTTGCACCTGAGATAAAATGTTAACCAGTTTTATAATTCTTATAAGCTTTTTTTTTTTTTTAGTTTATTTATCTAAAACAAAAACATTACATTTTATCATAGCCACCCTACGAAAACCGCGCATGGTTTATATGAGGTGTGGCGAGCTCGCTTTAACTCGATACATTGACATTTGTTAGGTAGCATTTCTTTAAACACGATAAATTTCATCCAATCCGGACCAGTTGTTTTGCGTGATTCTCGTACAAACTAACGGACAGACAAAAAATCGGTGATTTCGAGTCTGGGACACCTAAACACCATATCGTAATATTTGTTGTAAATATCTTCAATTTACAGACATACTTCTCTTACCGTTTTATAATATTGAAGATAGGTATTTTGTTCTTGAATAAATGTTTTCCTATCCTCGTAAAGCAGCGAATACATTACCCAACATTTAGGGCCGATTTCGGTTTAAAGTGTAGCGATCAAAGTCAGCAATGTATGCCGAAATCGGCCCTAAATGTTGGGTAATGTAATCGCTGCTTATGGCCCAACGACCTATTTAATGCACATAAGTTAATGGTTAGTATTTTATTTAGACCCCTATTATGATAAGCAAAAACTAAGACTAAATAAATAAATCATAAAACTGTACGACCAGGAACATAATTCCGCTCGTCAATCTTCGTTTGCGCAGAGAAGGCCCGAGTCCCCGACAAAACCCGAAGTCATTTAGTAATCAAAGGGTGCAAAGTCGGATAGCAGCGGGAAGGGCGCGAAAACAAATTAGCCAATAGCGTAAACGGATTGAAGGTCACTCATCCTGATTGGTCAATATTATTTCGCGCGGTATTAAAATTTGTCGACTGCGCAGGTACACACGGCGACACATCAAGCTATACAAAACCAACATAAGCTGGCCGCGCGTAGGTCGAATAACGTATAGCGTCGCGTGGCCAGCTTATGTTGTTTTTGTATAGCTTGATGTGTCGCCGTGCGTACATCGGTAAGACTTATAAACCTGGAACTACTGTACCTACTTTTTTAGCCAAAAAAACACCAAACCTAAATAATAATATGAATATACCAGTAAGTTAATCCTCCATTAAATCTCTTGCTGTCACTTTGCTGCTGAGGGACTTACAGTCTATGTGTAAATGAGTAATACATTAATAATTAGAATTAATTTATTGCAGAATGTTAGAGCAAGCGGAGATGCGGAGATTAGAAGAGCAGTTACGTATGCTGAGGGTCGCACAGGAAATACAAGGAGACAAACAGCGAGATATTACTGCTACGGTATGTTTCATCATCAACAACAACAAAAACAATCTGCTGTCAGGAACTATCCGGTAACAATGAGGGATTTTCCAAAAGCAAAAAAATCAAAAAGTTAGTTAATTTCTCGATAGATGGCGTTGACTAGAGAGGGGTCCGATAGGTGTGAGCAAATGTATTAATTAATATTAATAGTAAAAATAGAAAATACACAGTACAAACCGTTTCTTATTGTTGTTGGTTTATTGAGTATCGGACGTGGCTGTATGGGCTAAGTATCCGTTTTGAATATACGAACAATAAACGAGAAACAATAACAAACTACAAAAACCTAACAGAAACTGAGAATTTCAATAAAAATAAACCGAAAATATTTAAATCGTACGTCAGATTCCGTGAATGAAAAGCAAAGCCATAGACGAAAAATTTCGCTCATTATTAGCAAAGCAATTTCAATATTCTTTACATTGAAAAGTGAAGTGACCAATTTAAATATTGTGCGTATATTCAAAATGGATACGAAGCCCATACAGCCAAGTCTGATACTTTATTCGTTTTTGACAGACAATAAATAAATAATAAATAACGCTCACAGGCACATACTTTGTAATGATCCCAAGTAAGCCTTAGGCTTTTTGTTATGGGAACCATTCAACAACGGCACAAACATATAACATCCATGACCGAACCGGGACTCGAACCCAGGACCCTGGTTTGACAGTCCGGCGTGGTAATCATTACACCAACCGCGTCGTCAATAACACCGAGATTGCTTATAACTTGTACTGTTTATTTTTATTATTAATATTAATTAATATATTTGCTCATACCTATTGGACCCCTCTCTGGTCAACGCCATCTATTGAGAAATTAGGAACTAACTTTTTTTTTCTTCTGGAAAATCCCTCATTGTTTAACATGCGTTCCGAAGCACGGAGACGCTCAGGATGAAATGCCACTTAACTCCGATCTTGATGTTGACTTCATAGTGAACGTTGTTCAGTTTGATGGTCTGAAGCGGCTCTTTAATATGTATCGTATTTAAATTTACACATAGATACAATTACACATTTACATATAATTTTCATTAAAAGTCATTTTTATATAACACTCTGTCACACTATCTCTCACTCTCAATTATGTCCCAGATATGGAGAATAATATTATTTTAATTTCATTCTAAAAAATAAATTGTAATTTCGAACGAGAAATTGCCAGAAAGCTAACCTAACTTTTTAATTTTACAGATAAAAGAAAGCGCTAAGGAATTCGACAAAAAACGCACTTCGCTACAAAAAGACATCGACTATGAACACCAAAAATTACTGCGAGCTACCACCCAGCCTGTAAAACGAAACACTGTCACCTCCCACAGCGACACCGTCAACCACAAACTATCAAAACTACCCTTCTACTACCCGAGACAAGAAAAACAGCCCTTTTCTACAAACATCCCTGATAATTCTATCTTCTCTCCAAATTACGACGTAGATTCTTACTTACGAAGGAATTTAAACCCTCCAAAAGATAGCTTAAGATCGAATTTAGAAAGTGTCAATTCGAATTATGTAGAAGATAAAAATGTTGTAATTCAAAAAGTCCAGGCTTTAGTTCACGAAAGTCCCAAAGAAAAATCTGAAAAGAGATATGAACCGTCGTTTAAAAGAAAAGATTTTGATATTAAAGATGAATTGCCTATTTTAAAGCATTCTCATATTAATCATGTAGAAGAAAATAAAGAGAAATTGAGTAAGTCTATGAAGTTGGTTGAAGATAAGTGGCAAGTACCGGTCGTACAGAAGAATTTGTTGAAAAATTTACCCAACGAGGATGGTAAGAATGTTAGTATATTAACTCAATTAGGGTCTATAAGAAGGCAATTGCAATTGGAACAGTTGAAATTGGATAATATGATGCCTAAAGACGATATTTAAGTTAAATGTGAAAAGGGACCTTGTTGTCGGCACTCCTTTGACACTTGACTGTCACTTCATACAAAAAATAACTGACAAGAAGAGGTAAGCATGTGCGATGATGAGAGTGCCAGTGCGACAGGAATACACTATTGCATTCTAATTTCTGCCACACTCCCTACCATCAGGGTCATGCAAAAATTGGTTGGGAGGCAGGGAGTGTCCGTACTGTATGTAGTACTAGATACTATTTCTTATACTGTGCCCATAAATTGGAAGTTGGGTATTCGGCGACCGGGATGTGTAAAAAGGCACTTAGTCGCCTTGTACAAAATCCACAAGTAGAAATTGTGTAGTCTATCCCGGGAATGTTCACTTCACATTCACGACGTAAGCCATCGACAAAAAGGTCCCTTTTCTCATAAATTAAATGTTATCAATTCCTTCCAAGCTAAGCATTTTATTGTAAGCAATATAAAAACTATAAAATATTGGTGCATAAAACAGAAATAATATTATTTTACTCGTGATAGTGGGCCTAGCATGGTTCGAACGAGAAAACCGCCATGCGTGCTCATTTTTGCATGCTTGGCTTTGACTTTGTGCAAGTCAAAAAGAATGCGCGTGAAGGTTTTATCCAGGAAGGTGGCATAGGTATTGTCTATACCTGTAGGGCAGACTGCCTAACAAGCGGTGAAACATGAAAATACTCCTTTAGCCCAGTCATTTTACGGTTTGAGCCGGGACTAATTAGTAATTAATATTTTTTTTTTCGGTATAATATTGAAGAGCCAATTTGAGCCTAGAAAAGTACCAAAATTTAAAAAAAAATCACGTCAGCAGCAGTTCCAATTTTAGAATTTAGCTATCTCGTTCTAAAAAACCTGATGGTAAATTTTATTTTGCACATATTTAAGGCTTTACCATTATACATACTTCAAACATGGTTTAAATATTTTTGTCTACTTAGAAAGTTTTGAAAAATACATTCGTATTTTCTAATAAATACCTTATTTTTTAAACTTCAATGCCTATTTTATTGTTCAAAAATAATTTATGTTGTTAAATCTAAGCCAAATGAGTGCATTGAAATTATTATTATTAATTTATAAGCCTTCTGGGACACACAATTTTGATTTCTATGTTGGGTAGCAATTTTTTTTTAAAATATGTTTTAACATAGTCTTTTTGTCACTTAATCGTACCGGTAACAGTTAAAAAGTCCAATTAATAACTACTCCCTTCCCCGCCTAACAAAACTCCGTAAAATGACTGGGCTACATGGCGGTCGGTAACGTTCGAACTTCTTTCGCAAATTTCTGTCGTTTCCGACATCAGCTTTGACCCCTTTTTAATCCAACGACAAAAATTTATAGAAAGGGACAAAGCTAAAGTCGGAAACGAAAAGAAGGACGAACATTACCTACCGCCATGGACAATTTTGGTGTTTCAATGCTTGTAAGGAGGATTTGTATCCATTGGTTTGAATACATGGTTTTGTCGGTTTGTCGTGCGTGGCATGCTAGCTCTAACTATTAACGTAGTTATACAAGGTGTAACAAAATACCCTAGAAATATTTAAAGCTGTGGTTTAGACTTTAGACCATCGAACTGAACAACTTTCAGCATGGAGACAACGTCAAGAAAAATCTACTGTCTAATGGTTAAGAGCATTGGCTCTCGACACGGAGGTCGTGGGTTCGATTCCCACGGGGGACACCTAGTGAAATTTCACTTTGTGCGTTTTTCCCCAGTTGGTTAGGACCTTAGGACATTGCAGGCTGAATCGCCTGATTGTCTGAAAAGAGAAATGATTCCGTGCTTCGGATGGCACGTTAAGCCGTTGGTCCCGGCTACTATCTCTGGTAGTAGTAGTCGTTACATAAAAACCACGTCAGACGCCGTAAGGCGGTCTGAAAAACTATGACACCAGGGCTCTGCCCACACGATAAGAAAGAAAGCAGATTTTTAATTTTTTCCCGTTGTTTAAGTTGTTCAGTGGTCGAACCAACACCTTTACATATAACTAGGGAGTTTTGTTACACCTGTATAAGTTAAAAAAGAAGTTAAGCATACATTTCTCATTAAAAAAAATATCAGAACACCTGATGAAATAACGGACAAAATAGTTTTTTAAATGTATCTGTTCACTGTCGTATTGTTAATAAAGCCATCAGAGGAAATAAACTAACATAGATCTAGCCTCAGGGCCTATCTCAATGTGAATTTTAACTGTCTTTGCCAGAGTCGGGTGAAGATGTAAGGGCATTGAAGTCAATTCAAAATAGGCGGAAATATGCTCAAGCATTTCGCCGCCCACGGCACATGTACAGGCGTATCTCGTTTTCAAACACTTTTCAGTAGAGCCAAAAAACACCAGTCAGTCACGACTCTTCACAGCTTATTGAGATTATTTCAGAAAACTTAAATAGAGATGCGACTCTTTGTGGTCACATAAAGCAGAAAATGGGGAACATTTGGTTATTTTAACTCATTTTAGAATTTTTATGCGAGACGCCTCTATATGCCGGGTCACAATAGAAAGATTTTACCATACAATAAAATACCATACAATAGATTCCGTGCTGACAAATGAAGTTGAACCCTATAAGTGCTCAAGCATTTTTCTGCCTAGTCTGAATTGAACCTTAAGAACATGGCCACAAAGAGTAGAAAACGTTGACAGTAATAACCATTTAGGTATTATACAATAGAGGAATTGACAGCTGACAGAGCGAGATGTACCTAGCGGCAGTACTGTATAATAGAAAGAGATACGTGGAACAATCGACAGGGTTATTATTCGAGCTATGTGAATAATTTGTGAATCTAAAGTGAAATCGTAGATTATTTTGTGAAATATACTAACACTATTTCATTAAATTATCTACGATTTCACGTTAGATTCACAATTTTGGGGAATTTCCAAAAAAACGGTTTCATTTGACAACTCATGTTAGTTCCTCTATTCCGTAAGGTATAGTAACTTTATATTAAGAACTAAATATTTTAGTTAAAAATTAGGTCCTGCCAGACCATGCGTTATCTTGACGTTCTTACAAAGAAAGTGGTGACCTAAGGTACAAGCAACAAAGTATCTAACAAGCTACTTTTGAAAATAGCGTTGACGAAACGATATCTCTACGACATAGCTACGTTATCGCCGGCATATTTCAGAGATCGACTGCGAAAGCGCGGACGGAGCTATTGCGAGGTTGTTCCGGTGCAGTTGCGACATCGCATACACTCAAAAATAGCTTGTGTGGTAGGTCTTGTGAAGTATTGGTACAATAAATGGGCGGTAGTAGGCGCCCGGAAGCGTAGTGGGGGGACACTCACTAACTGTCAGTCGAACGGAGCGGACGTGCGAAAATTACTGAACTAAATCTGTTTTGTTATTTGACTGTCATACCCATAATAAGCCGACGCGACGTCACAAGTCTCTTAAATTTTTTTCGACTCTTTATGGCCAAGCGTTCTAAATGGCCGTGTTTTTGTCAATAAACACGAGAGTGTTTTTAAATAGCATGTGATTTCTTACATATCTATAAGTGTCAACGTTTTATTTCTAAGTGTATTGATTTAAAATCTGTCTTTATTTTATTACTGTAAAGTACCAGATGTTATTCAATTTTACCAAAGTTATATGATCTGTTAATTTTAATAGATTTTTAATTTTATTATTAATTTTATGCATGACTACTAGTTATTATTTGTATAAATAATTATAAGTTTAACAGTACAATTAAGCATGATGATTATAAATATTTTCTCTTATTACAATTTAAGCATGGTAATTATATATTTTTTCATTATCAGTAATCAATGGACAGACTCGAGTAAAAGGATAATAAATCATAATACTATCATAGCGTAAATATAAATAATAGTGAGAGCGCTCTATGGTCGCGACAGGCCGCATGCGCGGGGTGCGGGGTGTGGGAGGAGCGTGTCTCGGCCCCTCTGCCTGCGCGCGGTACCAATCCTGAACTTTGAGTATTGGTACGCGCCGGCAGAAGTGTCAAATGTTATACTCGAGATCGCGCATGTACCACAATGGATTGTCACGGAATATATATGGTATTGTGTACGGGTGTGATTCCACATCGTATAAAGATAAAGATTTGCTGGAACTAAACTGGTTTGAAGCATTTTTTACGTGATTTGAAACTTTGTTGTTTTTTACCGGAGATACCGTTTAATATTGCAGGTAATACTATAAATAGGTAAGCTACGGTCCTACTCAATTGTCTTTGTACATAATACGTGTCATTAATTGAAAAATAATGTGTTTTTCTTATAAAACTTTGAATTAAAAACGTAAATAATAGTTCATTACAAAAATAAATAGGTATTAGGATCACTACCAATTAATAAAATATTTAATAATTAGACTTATTTTCATATTGATTGTCGTATATTTTATTTCCTCCGAACGTAATTGTAGCAACCCTTAGCATGGCCGCCATCTTACCGCATCGCCGGCGTGTCGCGTGGTTTCTTAGAAGCGCTCTTACTATTATTGTTATATATACTTTGATACTATACTGGGTGTAATAGAAAGTTGCATTCGTAATTGTATTCGTAATAGTGATCAACTTTTCCCAAGGAATGTAATTTATAGGAAATAAGCAAATATTACTTTTGTCTTCTTTCGAAGCAAGATAGGTGATACCAACTATTTTGCCTAAAAATCGATGATTTGGTCATCCCTTTCTTGTAATTTTATCTATTCATCTTCTTGAATAGCCTATAATAGTACATTATGATACAAGTGAGGAAAGTTGGTCATTACAGCCGAGGCGGGATTGCAGCACGAGCCGCCAGGCGAGTGATGCATACTAGGCGAGGGCTGTAATGACCAACGCTCACGCGTTTCATACGACGTTTTTCAACATACTTGCGAGGAAAAAGTAATAAAATTTCGTAAAATACAACAATTTTAGATAAATATTTGTGGAAAATGGCGCTGGGCTTCTTCTTTTTTGCGTTCTGTACCTTTGGTTGAGATAGCTATGCGCGCGCAGGTCGACGAAAAGGCAGAGAAGTTAACCGACATTCAACCAGTGATATTTTGTTGCAAACAACATAATATTAAAAACGTTATAAACTTAATATTTACGTATGTATAACACAAATTAATGTTAGCTAGATAACTAAAATAAATTGTGAACCAAGTGTGGCAATCCCGGCATGTACTATAAGAATGGCCATTAAGGATTGGGCTGATAAAGCACACAAGCTGGAGTAGTCTAGCCTTGTAGGCCTATAACACTCCAAAAAATTTATCAGCAATGTGACAACTCGTGTCTCAAGGTTCATACTGAATAATAGCAGGAACAAGCCTTGTGCCATAGTCTGAGCCCTTACTGGGCACTACGCCACAGGCACGATGATGCACAAAATGAAACTCACCCTGGATCCCAGCTGCCGAGCATGCGGAGAGGATGAAGAGACTATGGAGCATGTTCTTTGTGACTGTGATGTCCTGGCGACAAAACGCATATACCTCCTCGGAGATGGATACCCAAAACCGGGAGATCTTAGGTTTCTTCCCCTCAATGGTATTGCCTTCTTCATTGACCATGTATTTGAAGGGTGAAGAAAACAAAAAGTATTGGGGCTAACACAAAAGATCCCACTGGGCCGAAGTGTTGCTGGCTTGCCAGCCCCCACAACAAGATAAGATAAAATAAATTGTTTGATGAAATGAAGCGTTTATTTATCATATTTTAACTAAAACAGATTAACGCGTGTTCTATAAGCTGCATTATGTACCTAAAAGCGGTGCAATAAGAGCCACTTTACGAGCAAGTATGTTGAAAAATAAATTTTAATTTTTTTTCTGGTAGTGCCAAAATTTTTATAGAAAAATATCTTCCTGGCAATATTTAGTAAGCCTCTTTTCTTTTCTTCTTATTATGTTGAAAAAGCACAATTTGTGTATGTACTCGAAAGACTGTGTGGACTTTAGTATTTACTAATAAAATAAACTTTTTTTAAATTCATCTTCATGGCGATTGTGGGCAATCGACATTTTCTATGGAACAGTTTTTTTTTCGCGATTTATATGTTGGTTCAATAGTAAAAGTTGTTCAGTTTGTTGGTCTGAAGCTCTCCCTTAAGTACGTAACGCATTTAATTTGATAAATATGATGCTGTCACTGTCATCAGTATGAGCAGTGTGAGAGACAGAAATATTACAAAATACTTTTAAGGTGGATGCAGAGGGGTCAATTTTATACAAAACTTTGACGCACAATACGCGTTGACGGTATTAATATAAGTAACTTTGTATATATGGAAAAATAGTTAAGAAAATCTAGATGCCGCGTCACAAATAACATTTGCAATTTATAGAATAATTACGAAGATAAAAAGCTTTGAAATTATTTATAAAAAATTTTAAAAGCTTTATATCTTCGTAATTATATTATAAATTGGAAATGCTATTTGTGACGCGGGAACTATATTTTCTAAACAATTTTTCCATATATAAAATATTACTTTTATTAATTCCGTCTACGCGTATTGTGTGTTTAACTTTTGTATGGACTGAAACCACCTTAAGCCTAAATACTTTCTCGTGCAAGCCGCCCTGAATTAACTAAATATTTTATTAGTAAGAACTAAAGTTCTTAGTAATATAAAAGTAAGGATAGAGAGCAGTGCTAAAGGAAAGTGAGATTAGATAAGGAATTATTGTTATTTTTGTATGAGCAATTAGTTATAATATTTTTACACACTTGAGCTTTTTAGTCGAGTAAGGGTAGTTTGGTGTTGTTATATTGGTCTTTGTAATGGGGGATTGTTTGACAGCTAATTAAAAAAAAATTGTTCCTAATATATCGATAGATGGCGTTGACGACAGAAGGAGGTTATAATGGTTTAAAATACATTGCCCACGTGACGAACTGTATTCGATTCAAATAGTTTCACAACTAACGAATGAGTATGATCAATGAACAAATACAAAGAGTATGATAGCTAACTATACACAAAATAAGAGGAATATCATATTTCCCAACGAATTGGAAATTATCCTTTTCTATCGTGGGATTTCTTATAAAATTCAAATTTACCAGTTTTGTAGGCGAAACGGGATTGGACAATGTCTTTTTAGTTTTTCTTGATTGAGAAATGTTAAATTATGTGATAAGGGCACCACTGAACGGTAAAAGGACTCTTAAATTAATTATTGGCATTTTGCTTGTGTCCATGGATTTTTTTTTATTTCAAATTGGTTTGCTCTTGACCTCATTTCGAATGATAAAGGATACCAATCCTCTTTACCAGCATGGAAACACGAAAATTTACCATAGCGGTCGGTAATGTTCAAACTTCTTTCGTACGTTGATGTTTAAAACTTTAGTTTTGTCCCTTTCTATCAGAACAAAAATTAAATAGTCACCTTTTTTTATTTTCGTCGTTGGATTAGAAAGGGAAAAACTATCAACGACGATGAAAACGTACGTCGTACGAATAAAGGTTGAACATTTTTTTCATGTTTCACCGTTTGTCAGGCAGTCTGTACTCCAGGTATAGACAATTGAATATTTGTGGTAGCAAGCAAGGGTCGTTGTAACACTGAGACCAGCGCTGGTCCTTTGTGTTCGCCCCAAGCTCACCCAATTTAACGCATACCTCCGAACTTATGGTATTTTCGTTTCATCCTCGGGAATGCAGGTTTCCTTACGATGTTTTCCTTCACCGCCGAGCTAGTAAATGATAAATACAACCGAACATAAATTCCGAAGAACTTAGTGGTACAGGCCAGGAATCGAACCGCGTCCTTTGAGAAGAATTGAGGCGCTAGCTCTCTTCCGTATGGGCTATCATCGCTCTTTTGACATGGTATAGACAATAGCAGTTCTTTCCGGTGGTCCACCGAATTTAGTTCACCTGGTGAACCATGGGCAGACATTTTTACCCATTGTCCACCAAGGTGGACCAAGGTGTATTTTCACCCGTGGTTCACCGTGAGAAGGTGAACCATAGACCAAGATTAAGTACCTATTTCCAGCTTCCTGCATGGGACCATGGCATTATCTTATGTTTGTATGTTTTCAAACAATCCACCAACAAGGACCTATTTTTAGCACATCAATAGATAAAAAAACAAATACGTTGCACGTTGAAGCTTGTTAGGTTTTTAATTTATTATAATTGATAATGTATACCAATAAATACATAATATAAGTGCAATTCAGTAATCAATGGAATGTAGACATATGTTTCCTAATTTTTATTAAAATGTTCCCAAATAATTTGAGTTTTTTTAAATTGTACCTTTAGAATAAATATACAGGGTGAAATTGATCGTCTACCCATCAAACTGAACAACTTTTACTATGGGGGCGAAACGATCGAAGCAACGAAAAAATCTGCTGTTGCATACATTTGAGTCGAGTGGACACTGCAGTTTATTTATTTATTTTAAAATTTTATATAATAAAAAATAAATGTTGAACAGTGACTAGTGACTAACTTTGTTTCAATATGGAACAGCAGATTTTGTTGTTGCTCCGATTGGTTTGCTCCCGTAGTAAAAGTTGTTCAGTTTGATGGGTAGACTCTTAGTTTAAAAGGATGCTAATGATATCAATTTCACCCTGTATACAATAGTACCTAGGGGAATCTAGTATTGGAAGACAATAATTTTTTTTGTGTGAAAACTGGTTTTCCAAGGAATGAAATCATTTTCAGGGTGTAATTGAAATGAGTCGATAATTAGGAATGGTTCAGACCATCAAAATGAACAACTTTTACTATTGGTGCAAAACTGAAATCACAAAAAGTAAGAATCAAAAATAGTAAAGTTGTTCAGTTTGATGGTCTGAACCACTCCTAAAAAATTGTTATTACACCATGTAGATTAATATGGAAAGTAAACACTAAGGAGTATGGAGTCAATATTGAAATCACGAAAAAACAGGTGGCGACGGTCTCACTCCCCGTAACAATGGAGACTGGACAGGGTCTCGGAACTACTAGTGAAACATGGATGTTCAGAGATTTAAGGATATCTCTGATTACCCCCCCCCGCGGGCAAAATAGTCGTTAGTATATGCATAAAGCTTTCCAATGCAGCTGACAGTAAAAGTCAATGATTGCAAAAGGAAAGGGTGATAGCATCCAAACAGGAAATACCGTCATTCCACTGATAGGCAAAGGCAAATAATCAGTTACATTTCAGGAGTACAATTTTTGAAACGTATTCGTTGAACTTAGCAGTTGATATTGTTAAAATTACTATGGACATATGCATGTTCTACCTACTGCTGATTGCCTTTCAAAAATCGCACTCCTGAAGTATGATTTGATCCAACGAGGTAACGCAGCCAGCCCTCCCGCAGGACGATGGCCTCGAGCACGTCTTCTGTTTAGTGTAAGTCGAACGGAAGTCATGCTCGATATAGTGGCTCATTTCTTCTTCTCCTATTTGTTTTTATTTTGAATTATAGCCATATTTAGCCATAAGTAGAAAGATGCATATCTCAATAGTAATATTTACATTTTCAACTGCTGAGTTCAAAGTATGAGTTTCAAAAATCGCACTCAAGACGATACATTTACCTATCGGATTTTGTGCTATACTCGAATTTAAGATATCCTTGACAATGACATTGGGGATTATTCTTATCAATGTAAATAAACCGCAGAGATATCAAATTATTGTATAAGAATTAAAAATGTTAAGATATGCAATATGATGTCACGCACGGTACAGAGAAGACCGGCTTCAGACAAACTAGCGAAACGCAAAGACTATAATAGAAGTTTTTGGCGCAACGGCGCACGCACACCAAAGACTCGCACGTTCGGCGATCTCAGATCAAACAGGTCAAATTTTATTTGACTATGCCAAGTATGTAAAGCCTTAACAGAGTGTTGGCCGAGATTAGGCAAAAGAGGAGTGGGTCGTCCGGCAGCCAGTGTGGGTTGACATCTGGAAAAGTATCGGCAAGACCAGGAGCGGCCGGCACAGGACCACAGAGTTACCTCTGTGGTCCTGTGCTGTCCGGTCCTGTCATATATGACAGGACCTAAAAGAATGGCAAAATAGGGAGGAAGCTTATGCCCTGCAGTGTGTAGAATGTACATACGGGCTGAAAATGTTGATGACGATGTCAGTTCGGCAGCATCAGAGAAATCTAACCCCCTTGAGCTTATAAAGATTAAGATGATAGAGTGATAAGATAAGATAAATATTATTTATTTGCACACCAAAATACAAAAAAAAACGACAATATACACGAACAAGAAGGGTACAAAAAGGCGGCCTTATCACTAAAAGTGATTTCTTCCAGACAAGAATGGTAAGGTTTATCTGATGCTAACTGTCTTGTGTCCCTGCTTGTTTCGCTCCTTGTGTGGAGCCGCCCTTCTGTACTGTAGGTACCTGTGTCTTTTGTGCAAGGTATAGGGTTGATATAAGTAGGGTATAGGTTCCTACATTCTTAAAATACTATCGGACCCAACATTTTGTTTTTTTTGATAATTAATGCAAAGTTTGTACTTTTTTGCCTTCGTAAAATCCATAGAATTGTTGGCAGAACTCTAGGACTATTTGTGTAAGTTTCCGATTATGGATGCGATGCAATCAGAAATTAATTAGGTAAGTAGGTACCTACCTGAAGCAGAAGCGCTAAGTACTGCCAAAAAAACACCATTAGCCCAGTCATTTTACGGAGTTTTGTTAGGCAGGGTAGGGAGTAATTATTAATTGGACTTTTAAACTGTAACCGCGACCATTTAGTGACAAAAAGACTATCCTAAAACATATTTAAAAAAATTCACTTCGCAACATAGAAATCAAAATTGTGTGTCCCAGAAGGCTTTTGAATTAATAATATTAATACCAATGTACTCATTTGACTTAGATTTAACAATATCAATTATTTTTGAGCAATAAAATAGGCATTGAAATTTAAAAAATGAGGAATTTATTAGAAAATACGAATGTATGTTTCAAAACCTTCTAAGTAGACAAAAATATTTACACCATGTTTGTTGTATGTATAATGTTAAAGCCTTAAATAGGTGCAAAAAAAAATTACCATCAAGTTTTTTAGAACGAGATCATAGCTAAATTTTAAAATTGGAACTGTTGCTGACGTGATTTTTTTTTTATTTTGGTACATTTTGAGGCTCAAATTGGCTCTTCAATATTATACCGAAAAAAATATCATTAGTCCCGGCTTAAACCGTAAAATGACTGGGCTACATGTCGAATACCGATTGCATCGCGTAGTTATACGTTGTACAATAGGAACCCAGACAGATGTAGGTATTTTCAAATTTCTTTACAGTAGGTACCCTAACGGTAACACCTGTAACTAAGTAGGTATAGATAAAGGGTTGGTTGAAACTAAAAACTTAAGGCCAGCCCACACAGAGGCGGTTTTGCGGGAAAGCGTGCCGGCGGCGGTTTTGCAGGAAGCGAAGGCGTTCCGGGACCTGCCACACAGGTGTCCGCCCGGCGCGGTGGCGGCGCGGTAGCGGCGCGGAGGCGGCCGGTGTGACATAGAAAGCGGCGGCAGTGTTGCCAACCGTACGATTTAAATCGTATTTATACGACTTTTTTGACCCTGATACGATGTACGATCTCATATTGGAAATCGTACGCAAAACATACGATCTTTTGAAATCTTAGAATCTCCATAACAATCAATAAATTTCCATTAAATTCCTTTAATTTTTACCTCATTTTTGTCTCAGACTCTCTTTAGATAAACGTAATGTACTAATCCTAGCGACGTGACACGAATTCTCTGGGAAATATAACTGCCAGCGACGTTGTTTTATTTTAACTTCTCCATTCCAAATAGTGACGAAAAGAAGGAAAAAAAAGGTTCTTTATTGTGCACACCTTAAAGTAATTATGAATATTGCATCAAAGAACAAAATGGCGATTTATTATTAGTTAAAAAAGCGCTAGATTCTCCGCTAGGCGCTAAATTATGAGATACGGCGCTAGAAATACCAAAAAAGCGCTAGATCTAGCGCCGAAGGCGCTAAGGTGGCAGCACTGCTCTAAAAGTCTTTGGAGTTGCCCGTTTGGTGCTATATTCTATCTGATGTGAAACTGTTTGGACCAATTTATAAACAACACTGTTGAAAAACTAGTAACAAAAGGAAAATAAAATAATACGAGTGGCACAAAAGGACTAGAATCCAGTGCCGTAAAGCATATTATTAAAAAAAATCGTGAAAACCGCGACGCGCCCGCCTCCGCTCTGTGTGACACCTTGCATTGATTACAGTGGAATACAGCGGCCGCGGCCGCCTCCGCGCCGCTCCCGGCCCCGCGCCGCGGCCGCCGCCTGTAGTCATAGCTCATAGCGTTCTGCCCGGTACCGCGCCGCTAAACGCTACGACCATAATATTCGATTTATGGGTGGTCAGAAACTTTGCTTACAAAGTACCTAGTTACCTACCTAACAACACGTTATATTGATAATATCTTAATTTAATGAATTTCGTAATTAATTTTAATCCTGATAAGAAATTTGAATCAACTTAAAAGTTACAATGACCGATTAAACATTTTAGGTAAAAAAAAACAAATGCAAACGCAACTGTTGGCGACTTGTCGCCGAGATAAGATTGTTTTTCAATAGATACCTAAACCGATAAGAAGTTCGTTGGGGGCACAAAGGAAACGCAAACAGATAGAAAAACAACTTTATTATTAACGAGCGTTAACCCGCGACTTCGTCCGCACAAATTATATACCAGATTTTAAGTCAGATCATAAGCTATCGAACAAAAAAAGTTTCATCAAAATCGGTTCAGTAGTTTTTGCGTGATACTCGTTCAAACAAACAAACAAACAAACACACAAACAAACAGACAGACATAAAATCCAAAAATTGGTGAAATGGAATCAGGGACACCTAAAAACCATATCGTAACTTTTTTTTTGTTAATATCTTCAATGTACAGACAAACTTTCTGTTACAGTTTTATAATAGTATAGATAGATAGATAGATTAATCTTGAGTTCTTACTAATAAAATATTTAGTTAATTCAGGGCGGCTTGCACGAGAAAGTATTTAGGCTTAAGGTGGTTTCAGTCCATACAAAAGTTTGACGCGCAATACGCGTAAACGGAATTAATAAAAGTAATATTTTATATATGGAAAAATAGTTTAGAAAATCTAGTTGCCGCGTAACAAATAACATTTGCAATTAATAATATAATTACGAAGATATGAAGCTTTTAAAATTTTGTATGAAAATTCCAAAGCTTTATATCTTCGTCATTATTTTATAAATTGCAAATGTTATTTGTTACGCGGCATCTAGATTTTCTAAACTATTTTTCCATATACATATACAAAGTTACTTATACTAATACCGTCTACGCGTATTGTGCGTCAAAGTTTTGTATAAAATTGACCCCTCTGCAACTACCTTAAGTAGATTGTGAAGCCAACTGTCTCCATATAAAAATCAAAATCTTTTTTTATACACCTCCAACGATATTAAAGTACCTTGTACACTTCTAAACCTAAACTTTCGTCCTATCGAAAGATCCAGTCTGACCTACATAACGGACGTAACATACGTATGTAAATAAATCTATGACGCATGCAACGAACATAAATAGGTTTGTTGACGTAGGTAGGTTTTTCGCTAAACTAGATCTGTAACCTAAGCCCTCCCGCCTCAAGAGGTGTAGGAGTTTCCAGCTCTGTATAAGACGCATAAAATAAAAATAAAACGAAATTATCAAATTTCTTAACTAAGTTTATTAAATTTTGCAAGAAAATTGATAATTTCGTTTTATTTTACAATTTTCCACTTACAAAAAAGAAGTCATACATGTAAAAGAAAAAATAATCATAGAAAAACAATGAAAAATTAAGTGCTGTTATCACTTTGGATAAAACCCACCTATATACGTGGCTGGAGCATTATTAATAATTCATAGATAAACTAAACTATCTACATATTATTTTAAGGAAATAAGGGCCAATTGAGAGACAACTGATATCATCATCAGCCTATAAACGTCCCACTGCAGGACACAGGCCTACCCTCAGGGAGGGTGTATGGGCATTAGTCTACCACGCGTGTCCCATGCGGATTGGTAGACTTCTCATACACATCAGAATTTCTTCTTCAGCGTATGCAGGTTTCCTTACGATGTTTTCCTTCACCGTTTGAGAGCAGTCGGTATTACGTACATATGTTAGAAGAACTCATTGGTACATGGCATGTCGTCCGTGCGGATTTCAACCCAGACCCCCATAATTGGGGGTAAAAATACCTACTAAAAATATCCTTCTTAATATGCTGACACTTTTTTAAGGGGATGATCAGATCGTCCGTCATACTGAACAACTTTCTCCATGGCATTGGCACCAACAACAACATTGAAATCGCGAGAAATATATCAGCTGTTCCATATAAAACTACAAACCTACTTGAGCCAAATGTATAGGACAGTGATTTTATTTTCCCGATTTCGATGTTGGTCCCATAGAAAAAAAATTTCAGTTTGACTGTCTGATCATCCCTTGATCATCCCCTTAAAGTGTCAACAAATTAAGAAGGAACCTGTATACTATTTTTTATACTTAGGTAACTACTATGCTTATTAGCCCAGTCATTTTACGGTTTTTGAGCCGGGACTAATTAGTAATTGACTTTTTTTTCTGTATAATATTGAAGAGCTAATTTGAGCTTAGAAATGTACCAAAATTCCAATAGTCACAATTGTAAAAATTAGCTATTATCGCGTTCTAAAAGACCTGATTTTTTCACATATTTAAGGCTTTACCATTATACATACTACAAACATGGTGTGAATATTTTTGTCTACTTAGAAGGTTTTGAAAAATAGATTCGTATTTTCTAATAAATACTTCATTTTTTAAATTTCATAGCCTATTTTATTGCTCAAAAATAATTTATATTGTTAAATCTAAGTCAAATGAGTGCATTGGTATTAATATTAATAATTTAAAATCCTTCTGGGACACATAATTTTGATTTCTACGTTGCGTAGCGATTTTTTTTATATGCTTTAAGATAATCCTCTTGTCAATAATGGTCCCGGTTACAGTTTAAAAGTCCAATAAGTAATTACTCCTTACTCCGCCTAACAAAACTCCGTAAAATGACTGGGCTGTATGGTCACATTATAAAATAACATGACTTTAATAAATAATATGTTGTGATAGCGATTACATCATTCATTGAACGCGTGATATTGTTATCAATGCACTCTTTATCAACTGTTATGCAAGTTAACAGCTGGAGTTATGTTTTTATTTGAAATGTTCTTTTATTACGACTTCTGCAATGTGACATCGACCATAGCTTAGGTTTAGGTTCTAAAATTCATTTTCGTGGGGTATTTTCACTGAAAAACGAAACGATGAATAAATTATAGCGTAACCACCGTTCCATACAAATATTCGGATTTCGGGGAAGTGCAAAGAGATTGTCAAACCAAATTCCAAATATTATCAACTTATCTGTGACTTTCACTACACTGGCCTCCAAAACTAAGTATCACACTTTAAAAATTGCAATAACTTTTTCAGTACACATAATATACTTTCGAAATAAAAAGGACTCGAAAAAGAGTTTAATTTGCAAAGAAAGCTGATAGCATTTGCTATAAAACGTTTTTTTATTTTAAATCTCTAATTTCTATAGTTCAGAAAAAATTGAAATATTAAAAGTGTAGTACTTAGTTTTTCAGGTCAGTGTAGTTAAAAAACAAGATTAGGAAAAGGAGAAACGTGTTGTCAAGCAGAAGCAGTAGACATTAGTCCCTAGCAACCAGGGGTTGCCGTAATTGGTGGGGGTGGGGGGACAGGTGGGATCTATCCCCCTCCCCGAAAATGAATGTCGTCGCCCCCTCCCGTACCAAAAGTCTGGATACGTGCTTGGGTTGAGGCAAGTTATCTACGCATTTTTGACCAGATGGTTCTCGTCGTGGGTTATAATATAAACGACCAGTACTCAGTTGCAGAAACGCTCATTACAGTTAATCCTCCATTAAATCTCTTGCTAACTTTTACTACGTCAACAGGACAAAAAGTGACAGCAAGAGTTTTAATTGAGGATTTCATAAGAGCGAAGGTCTCAACTCACGATGAACTGAGAAGTGGGCCACAATCCTCGAATCCGACACGCGGGCTGGTGGTGGTGATATTAGGTAATAAAAAACCGGCCAAGTGCGTGTCGGGCCACGCGCATTAGAGTTCCGTGGTTGCCCATCACAATATTCGGACTTAGAAGGGGGCTTTTTGTTTTATACTACGGTTTAACGGCTAATAAAGTCTAAAAAGTACATTTTGAATTTTTTCACATCATCCAGAAATAGCCGTTTAGCTGGCACAGGGGGACACTTGACTCTAACAAAAATTTTCACTTTAAAGCTTAATATTTGTTAATTGTTTTTCCACACCCACAATATTTACGACCTATTCAACGATAGGTACCCCACACCATAAAAGCAATATTTTTCATGATTTTATGTAACCACTTTTTCGGCGTGATTAATATCCATGCCAAATTACAGCTTTCTAATACTAAACGTCTCTGAGCTAAGCCGCGGACAGACGGACATGGCGAAACTATAAGGGTTCCTTGTTGACTTCGGAACCCTAAAAAAAGATTACCCTATCTCGTCCAGACGTAGGTAGGAAGTTAGGTACCTAATTTGAAATCATTATCTATAAGTACGTCCTAAGTCACGTTAACATCACGCCATAAGGTCGTGAAGAAGGTTCCGAAAATGTTTAATCATAATATGTAGGTACCAATATTCTGATCGGAAAAATTGGTATTTAAATTGATAACAGTGATAAAGTAGCACCTGAAATGAATGACGTAGCTCTTTTTTTATTTTAACACTTTATTGTACACACGGAAATATAAATGAAAACAGCATAATAGACAATTACAAAGGGCGAGCTTATCTCTAAAGAGATTTCTTCCAGCAAACCCGTGAAAGAGAGAGAGCATATTAAGTGAGGCAGGCATAGTGTGCACATTTAACAAATAAAACAGTATTTAACACTAATAAATAGATATGATTATATAAAGATACAGGTATATACATACATACATACAAACACATATATATATATATATTTATAAAGAATGATAAACAAATAAATATACTAGTTTATTGAATGAAGAGAGAGACTTGTTTTTTAAATGAAGCAATTGTTTCACAGTCTCTTATATTAAATGGGAGAGAGTTCCAGAGCCGGACTGCATGGACAGTGAAGGAATAGAAATAGAAGTCAGTAGTGTGGGATGGGATATTAAGGAGGGTACGGATGTGGGATCTACAGGGTTTGTCAGAAGGACGGGAGAAGGAGAAGCGTTCGCGGAGGTAACTAGGAGCAGACGGATTGTGGAGGGTGTTGTACAGGAGAGAGACGATAAGACAATTTCTGCGATCACGTATAGGAAGCCATTTTAACTGCTTCCTGTATTCGGATACGTGATCATATTTACGCAATCCAAAAATAAAACGGATACACAAGTTTTGGAGCCTCTCTTATTTGTTAATGAGTTCCTCTGTGGCATCCAAATAACATACATCAGCATAATCGATGATAGGTAGGATGAGGGATTGGGCTAAGGAGATTTTGGTTTAAAGGGGAAGGAAATTTTGGAGATGTTTGAGGGAATGAAATGAAAAATGCACCTTCTGACTAACCTTGTTTATGTGGGCTGACCAAGATAGGTTGGAATCGAAAATTACCCCAAGATTTTTTGCAGTAGTAGTAAAAGGAATGATGACACCATTGTAGAGAACTGGAGGAACGATATACTCACGGAGACAGTTGGACATATATCTACTTCGAATAAACAAGCTCTATCTAATTGAAAGCGGAAACTAATTCTTTAAACATGAGTATATTATTTAAATAAAATTTATAATCTTCACAGGGCGACCGACGTTTTGTTTAAGTGGCTATGTGAAAAAAATAGGATTCTTCAAAGCGTCATATATCATGAAGTACTAACAGTAGGAGTAAGAATAAGATTAGCAAATATGTGTAAATTGAACATATAATTGAAGTTTTGACAAGAGCCAAAACACTATTATGACACATTTTCTCGATAGAAATACAAGCCAAAGTAGCCTCCGTTTTTATTTATAAACGCTTGGAACTGCTAAACGGTGAATAATAGAAACACGAGACTTGATTTAAAAAAAAGAGATTGATATTTTATAAATTTTGATAAGAGCAGAATTGAACTTACATAAATAGTACAATCACAATTAAATAATGTTTGTTTTACGCTTGCGTCGTTTCAGGCGCGAGCGCCGCCCCACCTTTTTCCTCGCATCAGGCAGTAATATAAGCTATCACACGCCCATTTCGCTTCAATTATTTTTCGACATAGGCCCTTAAGGGGACGATCAGAGCATCAAACTGAACATATTTCTCTATGGAATCAATAATATAATCTTGGTGTGCCAAAGACGTCGAGTTGGTACCTTATACTATGTACTACAGGTTTGCAGTTTCTCGACACGGAGGTCGTGGGTTCGATTCCCACGGGGGACACCTAGTGATATGTCACTTTGTGCGTTTTTCCCTAATTGGTTAGGACATTGCAGGCTAAATCACCTGATTGCCTGAAAAGAAAAATGATTCCGTGCTTCGGATGGCACGTTAAGCCGTAGGTCCCGGCTACTATCTCTGGTGGTAGTAGTCGTTACATAAAAACCACGTCAGAGGCCGTAAGGCGGTCTGAGAAAACTCTGAAACCAGGGCTCTGCTCTGCCCACACGATAAGAAAAAGTTTCTAATAACATTATCTACAACTTGTTTTATGAAATAAATAAATGTGATTATGAATATAGAAGTATGACTCAATCATGAAGGTCAGGGTTCGAATCCGCACGGACGAACTGTCATGTCATGTCAAGCCAAGCCAAAAAACTAATGCAAGCCCTGTCGCAAATCGTACCGGCTTGACAGCGACTTCAATAAAACAAATTAATGTTCTCATGATGCGAACGAAAAAGTCATCGGCTGCAATATTATTTTTTAACTTTTTAGTTTTTTTGAAGGCGGTTTTAATTTTTTGTAAAAATTTTGATTATTTCACAATTTTCAGTGGTGAATCCATTAGGTCATTTTAATAGTAGTGCTTTAAATTAACAAACGCACTAGCCGGCACGACGATTTTCAAAGGTTCCCCTCGATTTCTTTGGGATGTCATCCTCAGATCCTGGTTTCCTTATCATGGTCCCACCCTTGGAATATCTTCTTTCCAACAAAAAAAGAATCATCAAAATCGGTTCATAAACGACGAAGTTATCCGCGAACACATAAAAAAAATACATATATACGGTCGAATTGAGAAACCTCCTCCTTTTTTGAAGTCGGTTAAAAATAACAATTAAAGGTGAATGAATATTCATTCATGGTCACGGTCAAATCAATTGATGGACGTATATCGGTAGGTAGGTATCAATGAAACATTTGGTTCGATGCGTGCTCCTGGTACCTACATCAATCGACATTACTAGCTTTGTTATCATTAGGTACCTAGCTATTCATTTATCTCTGTCTCTGTCTCTCTCTTCCAGCACGGCTAGCATGCCACCCACGACAAAGCCTTTAAACGAGAAAAACGTCGTGCGCGTTCTGTCTGGCATACGTAAAATAATAAAGATGGAGTCGCATCTCGATTTTTATCGTTTTCTCGGGGGTGGCATGCGAGGCCTACTGGCTTTTAATCCCATATGGTGGTGGGGTCAGCCTTCCGTACCTGCTCTCTCCACCTTGCCCTATTACTGACGTCGTCTTCGGAGACATTGCACTCGGTCATATCACTTGCGAAGTGCGAACTGTGTTCATCTATCTAGTCTTCGGACGTCCTCTTGGTCTCTGTCCTTGAATCGACAGGTGCAGTGCCATATTTCCTACATATTCGGGTGGCTTTCTTTTCACGTGTCCAAACCACCTAAGCCTATGCTCCTGAAGCTTATATGCAATGTCACGAACACCCAGGCTACCTCGCACATACTCGTTGCGGATTCTATCGCGCATCGTGGCACCGCACATCCACCTAAGCATCTTCATTTCGGCTATTTGTACAGTTTGTAGGTACGCACGGCGACACATCAAGCTATACAAAACCAAAATAAGCTGCTGGCTGGCCGCGCGTAGGTTGAGTTATATCGCGCGGTTGATGTGTCGCCGTGTGTACTCAGTGAAGCATTCAGGGGTGCTATTTTTGAAACTCATACAATGAACTCAGCAGTTGAAAATGTCAAAATTACTATAGAGATATGGATCTTTCTACTGCTGATTGGACTTTCAAAAATCGCACTCCTGGAGTATGATTTTTTAATGTCAAATCAGAAGTAGAAAGATGTATAATTATCTCCATAGTAATTTTGACATTTTTAAAAATCGCACTCCTGACCATAAAACTGAAACTGAACAACTTTCTCTATGGGACCAATATCGAAATCGCGAAAAAGAAATCAGATGTCCCACACAAAACTGCAAACATAACTCGACTTAAATGTAGGGAACAATTGATTTTTTTTTCGCGATTTCGATATTGGTCCCATAGAGAAAGTTGTTCAGTTTGATGGTCTGATCATCCCTTTAAAATAGTTTCAGCTAGTTTTGTTAGACCATATATACGAGTAGTAGGTAAAGTAATTATTTTTAATGCTAATTCGGTACCTAGTGTTTTTTTTTTAGATATCTACTTGATGTCTTTAGTACGGACACGCGGACAAAGCGATTTTTGAATCTCATTCGCTGAGCTCAGTAGTTGAAAATGTCATAATTACTATGGAGATTTCTACTGCTGATTTGACTGCTGAGTGCGCGTTTTGAAAGTCAGATGAGCGGTAGAAAGATGCGTATCTCCGTACATTTTCAACTGCTGAGTTCAACGTGTGAGATTCAAAAATCGCACTCCAGGTGCAAAAGAATACGATAGTCTTATTATATTAAAAAAAACACAATATTTTAAACTTTTTACCCAATGCATCATAAATCATAAATGCCCATTGTGCCCGATCGCCTGGTTTTTTTTTCAACTGAAATGTTTGTGAATTCTTTTGCAATTCCATAATCTTGCGTGTTTATATAAAGAAAATAGTTTTGCATGTTTTATTGCATTTACCTATTATTTTCAATTGATATAAAATCATAGCGATCTTTATAATAAGATTTCTGAAGTTCTGATTCTGAAAGACAATAATTTAAAAAATTTACTTCTCTTCTTACGAGAGACCGAGAGAGTCTCGATGGCGCGTTGCGGACAGGTATGGAAACCCAAGGTCCAGGGTCCAGGTTCGAATCCGCAAGGATAACATGTCATGTACCTAACTACCTCCTCATAATATCATTGCCATTAAACGTCCACTGCTGGACACAAGCCTCCCCCAAATGGGGGGATTTGCCATAATCGCCACGCTTGGCAGGCGGGCTGGCGATCGCAGTTGGATCGAATCAATGTGTGTACTCAGAGGATGCTGCTGCCCATCCTTCAGTAGATCGTTTAGTCGCCTTTTACGACACCCACGGACAGCTACACCGCACGGACATCGACACCACATGGACTACCTAACAAAGAGCTTTTCTAACTTATATCCATAATTGCGACTGCTCTGGAACTGTGAAGTAAAACATCGTGAGGAAACGGTCTTTCTTCTTCAGCGTATATGCAATACGCTGAAGAAGAAATTCCGATCTGGATGTGAAGTCTAGAAGGAGTGCATGCGCGATGGACTAAAGCCCATATGAGTTTTTCTATCTTAATACGTAATTCGTTTCTTCGTTTTTCAAACTGAAAAGTAAAACATTAGCCCAGTCATTTTACGGTTTGAGCCGGGACTAATTAATAATTGATTTTTTTTCGGTATAATATGGAAGAGCCAATTTGAGCCTTCAAATGTACCAAAATTAAAAGAAAATCACGTCAGCAACAGTTCCAATTTTAAAATTTAGCTGGTATCTCGTTCTTTACTCGCATACTCTCTTTCTTTCTTTTCGACTTTATCATTATACATACTTCATTCTTGGTGTAAATATTTTTGTCTACTTAGAAGCTTTTGGAAAATACATTCGTATTTTCTAAGATATACATCATTTTTTAAATGTCAATACCTATTTTATTGTTCAAAAATAATTTATATTGTTAAATCTAAGACAAATAAGTGCATTGGTATTAATATTAATAATTTAAAAGCCTTCTGGGACACACAATTTTGATTTCTATGTTACGTAGCGAATTTTTTTTAATATGTTTTAAGATAGTCTTTTTGTCACAAAATGTTGCCGGTTACAGTTTAAAAGTCCAATTAATAATTACTCCCTACCCCGCCTAACAAAACGCCGTAAAATGACTGGGCTACATCGTGAGGAAACCTGTATTGAAGAAATTCGGATGCCTATATGAAGTCTACCAATCCGCATTGGGCACGCGTGGTGGGGTTGACGACCATACAGGGTGTATGAGGGTAGGGTAGGCCTGTGCCCAGCAGTGGGCCAGTTTTTCCCGGTGGTGGCATGCGAGGCCCACTTCATGCTAGAGCACCCCAGAATCACCCAGCAATGAATATCAAATAACGAAGTAACATTGCAATTTCAACTCTATTACTACCATGTAACGTACCTAGTACAGTAATCAGCTGTGTTGATACTGCAACTCATAACAAAGCCCCTTGACATGATCCTTAAAGTCAGCTCCTTAAGAATCAAAACAGCTTGATCATGGGTCTTGCTACATGAAGCTAATAAAAACAATTTTTTTACATGCATTTTCTGTTCTGTTCACTTCACTCCTTTGCCGCTAGCGGACTAGAGAAGTCGCGTGGTGTGTTGTCTTTGCTTTGCTGTGAAAAAAAAAGCAATGAAGTTTTTTTTAAACGTTGTGATTGGTTCTCTGTGCTTGAATTTAACGCTGTCTAACAAGGTAAGTCAGAGTTTTTAGTTAGAATTAAAAAAGTAAATTAAGTACGTATAAGTAGGTATTTAATTTAATATTATTTATATTTTATTTGTTTTATTTTATTTTTTGTAGTCAGTAGGTACCTACCTAAGATTGATTATGAATTTATGATGATATAAGGAGTAAGTACCTACTTAATTTCTATAAACAAATAGAATAATAAGTAAGTCATTTCATAATATTGAAAAAATAAATTAAATTTAAAATTATAGTAAACTTGTAGAAATCAGGCAACTAAATGAAAAAAAAAATGTTTCGCTTAATTTAATTAAAAAGTGCTTTAGACAATGTTCTAGATTCTGGAACATAGTCAAAATCTAGAGTCTAGATTTTAGGTAGATACATAACAGATTTTTTAAAATAAAGTAAGCAGTATGTAGGTAGGTATCCTCCCTACTTGTTTTTCTTTTAAACTAAGTTAAGGTGGTTTCAGTCCATACAAATAAGTTTGACGTACAATACGCTTAGACGGAATTAATAAAAGTAATAGTTTATACATGGAAAAATAGTTTAGAAAATCTAGTTGCCGCGACTTAAATAACATTTGCAATTTATAATATAATTACGAAGATATAAATCTTTTAAAATTTTGTATGAAAAATTTCAAAGCTTTATATCTTCGTAATTATTTTATAAATTGCAAATGTTATTTGCGACGCGGCAACTAGATTTTCTAAACTATTTTTCCATATATAAGTACAAAGTTACTTATATTAATACCGTCTACGCGTATTGTGCGTCAAAGTTTTGTATAAAATTGACCCCTCTGCAACCACCTTAAGGCCAATTCTATTTTTATATAAGTCTTAACTCATAAGGTCATAAAATTGTCGTATTAACATTTATAAATCAATTTATCTAGGTAATCAAACAATCAACATAAATAAATAAACTGTTTACATTTTACCCACATCACGCACAAATCACGCACATCTACCTTCTCTTTTCAAAAGGCCGGATATGTCCCATCTCTCTCTGGGCCCAGCCCCTTTATTCTTCAGTAATCCCTTGATAAAGCCCATGGGTCTACGATGGTCTTGTCACGTAGACCAAAGGAGGCCAGCGATAATGCTGATATTAGAATTAGACGGTTCATCAAAAGTGATTCATTTTTCCTTACTCTAAGAGTGAAAACAGGACACAAACAGGACCCCTATTATGAAGCTTATGTTGTTCTTCCGTCCGTCCGTCTGTCCTACCTACCTATAAAGAGCTGTTGAACTATAATAGCTACCTAGCTAGACAGGTGAATGTGTTATGGTTATGGCGCATTTTGTAACAAATAATTTCAAATGATTAAGTATGATTAATGATTACTGTTTAAATTCTACAGTACCTATGGCAACAAATATAATAAAAACAATATTTCAGATCATGATGATGATGAATTACATCTAATATTTACTAATTATGCCTCGGTTCAGCATATATCTCCCAGTCATTTTACGGCTTGAGCCGGGACCACAGAATAAATACTAGTACCACCCGTACAGAAGGATCACTTCGAAAACAGATTTAAATAAATAACGACTCTCTCTTCACAGCAATAAGGTGTAAAGTTATTCGCGCCCGTTCTATCGTACAACTCGCGGATAACCTAAGAACTGTCACAACGGTGCGCGTGCAAACGAAAATGAACCGAATCATTAGGCATGAGAGCTTCCTTTACAAAGTCTCCCTTTTTCATTCTTTCACGTACTGGCAGCGTGACATCGCTAGGGTTTTCAAGTCTCGCATTGACTACTCACAAAATGGCGACAAGTCTAATGAGATTTGACCAAGAAGTTTAAACGGTAATTATAGATTATGGCCTTTTTGGCCAAGCTGTACCTTATTTAAATCTTTTTGGTGACCACCGAAGGGTGAATGGCAACCTATTGCCTTTGACCCCTCGCTGGGGGCCGGCTGTCAAACGTACCTGAGCTGTGGAGTGAGACAGGCCTGCCGGGACTAATTAGTAATTGATATTTTTTTCGGTATAGTATTCAAGAGCCAATTTGAGACCAAATGTAACAAAATTAAAAAAAAAATCCCGTCAGCAACAGATCCAAAAATTTTGCTATTATCTCGTTATAAAAACCTGATGCAAATTTTTTTTAGACATATTTAAGGCATTACAATTATACATACTTCAAACATGGTGTAAATATTTTTGTCTACTTAGAAGGTTTTGAAACATACATTCGTATTTTCTAATAAAAATCATTTTTTTTAAAATTTCAATGCCTATTTTATTGCTCAAAAATAATTTATATTGTTAAATCTAATTCTAATGAATAATTCATTGGTATTAAAATTATTAATTTAAAAGCCTTTTGGGACTCACAATTTTGATTTCTATGTTGCGAAGTGAATTTTTTTAATATGTTTTCAGATAGTCTTTTTTCACTAAATGGTGCCGGTTACAGTTTAAAAGTCCAATTAATAATTACTTCCCACCTCTCCCAACAAAACTCCGTAAAATGAACTGGGCTAATCCTCCTCTAGAAAGCAAGCTACAGGAAAGTTGTCCAAAGGGATAAACTTCAGGATAAATGAAAAAAACCGCAGTTCGATAGAAATAATCATGTTATTCCATAGAATAACGAATACTGTAGATATTCTTATGGTTACACCTCAATTACACAAGCATAGATGCAAACAATGAAGCTGTAAAATAAATTATGTGCAAAATTTCATAACCATCCGATAGCACTTAAAAGAGGATAATTGCGAAAGTAAATACTACCTATCTATTAATAAAGTAATTAGGTACCTATACCTACCTACTTATTGAGACTTCCAGCCCCGGATCTAGGAGGGCAAACCGGGGCCCACGCCTGGGTATATTGGGCGCCAAAAACATGTTAAAAAAAACTGTAAATATTTGTTTCTTTGCATCACGCTAAAACTACTGAACCGACTTTGATGAGACTTTTTTGTTTGATAGAAGATTTGACATAAAATCTGATATGTGTTTTCGACCAGTTACTTAGTTATACAGGGTGTCTACCACGTAGTTTGTAATATCTACGAGTTTGCTTAGTTAAATCTACTATGGCAGACACACGGTAAACAACGGGTAATCCTCCGTGCTGGTGGTAACTACATGTATACGTACAGGGTGAAATTGATATCATTAGCATCCTTTCAAACTAAGAGTCTACCCATCAAACTGAACAACTTTTAGTATGGGAGCACACCGATCGGAGCAAATAAAAATCAGCTGTTCCATACTAAACTGCAATCTCGACGCGCGAATTCGTGACTCAAATGTATGCAATAGCTGATTTTTTTGCTCCGATCGGTTTGATCCCATAGTAAAAGTTGTTCAGTTCAATTGGTAGACTCTTAGTTTAAAAGGATGCTTAATGATATCAATTTCACCCTGTAGTTAGTTCAATCTATCAGTTAGTTAATTAAATCTACCAGAATTCGGTTTATTACAACTTAACTTTCTAGTAAAGACTTTTTAGTCTAAACACAGAGTACTATAATGTATTCTGAGTTGTGTTGTAAACATACAGACTCCTTCTTAATACGCTGCCCCTTTTAAAGGGATGATCAGACCATCAAACTGAACATCATCAAACCCATCATCTATGGGGCCAAAATCGAAATCGCGAAAAAAAAAATCTACTGTCCCATCCTATACATTCGCCTCGAGTAGGTTTGCATTTTTGTATGGAAGAGCTGATTTTTTTTTCGCGATATCTATATTGGTGCCATAGAGAAAATTGGTCATTTTGACGGTCTGATCACCCCCTTAAAAAAGTGTCAGCATATTGAAGGACCCTGTATAATTTTTAATCTTCTGTTTTGAACTATCGTCCATATTTTTTAGGTTTTGAGAGTTCGTCTGTGAGTTTGGGCAAGATTTTATTATTAATATGATTTCACTTTTTTGATATGCACTGCATAGATTCACACCTGACCAGTCAGCAACAGTGCAGTCGAAGTACTGTGTTGGGCTAAAGGTCCACATCGAATCGCGTGATCGTATTCCGCTGAAACAAAGTATGTAGTTAATAATTTACACTCTTATCGGTAGGTACTGGGTCGTATACCGACCCAAAGGCGCATTGGCCGCTTTGATTCGATATTTGATAGTTAAATTTGGAACGTCAGGAATTGCCGTGCACTGCTGGTCTCGATAGTGTATCGAGGAAGTATTGCTTTTTAATACGAGAAACAAAAGTAAATTTTAACGAGTCTACGCCTTCCCTACAGTATCAGTATAGGCACAAAGTTCAGTCACACCCTGGACTTAGCTGACACTTCTTTTTTATTATAATTTTTTTTATTTTGATAGGTAAACATTTGACCCCAATCTCACCTGATGTTGAGTGACGATGAGGCCAAAGATGTAGCATGCTTACCTAGAAAAATGCCTATTCACTCTCGCCTTGAAGAGGCCCAAGTTGTATTGCTCAGGGAACAGGTTCGCAGGCAGTGCGTTCCACTCCTTAGCCGTGCGCATTATAAAAGAAGAAGCAAACTTCTTCGTGCGAATTGCTGCGTCTCGTCCCTCGCAGAGACGGAGGTATTAGATCGTGTAATACTTCATATAAATTGAAAAATCGGACAAGATCTAAGTATGTACGATATTGAGTGAGTGCGACTGAGAAAGAATTACACCATTACCTTCTATTTTCTAAGAGTACAACAACGTCATCAAGAACTATTACTTTAGTCACCGTCCATGATCTTAAATTCCTTTCAAATGCTTATTCTATTTTCTATTTTGTTCCAGGAAACGTACAGAGTCGCTATTGTGGACAACAATAGAGTAGATCTAAACAGATATAGTCGTTACGTAAACGATGCTGCTAAACACGTAAGTTTTTTTTTAATTGGGTAGCTTGTCTCAAGACAAAAGTCTTTGATTAGTGTGTACTACCAGTGATGACATATGGAGCTGAGATGTGGTAGCTCAAGGCCTCGTAAAAGGGCTGAAAGCCACCCATAGGGCAACGGGTGGTTCATGATCGAATTTTACCTGCGAGATTGAATCGGAAATTAAGAGATTCACATAAAAACCAGGGTAGCCAACATATCAAAAAAAAATTATAAACTAAAGTGGCAATGCGCGGGACACATTGCTCGCAGAACCGATGGCCGATGGGGTCAAGAAGTTCTCGCGTGGCGACTGCGTACCGCAAAACACAGCGCAGTCATCTTGCTGGCAGATGAGTTTTACTTGGCATGTATCGTGTTGAAAAGATTTGCAAACCAGCTTAAGTGCCGCCATTTGTACCCTTACGTTATTTTTATTCGTTTTTGTTACTGTATATTTTTGGTTGCACACCAAAAAAGAATATTTATGTTATGTTATGTTATGTTATGTTAAGTGGCTTGTTGATGGCCTAGGGTGCACCGAATTTATCAGGGGTTATTTGTTAGGTTAGGTTAGTTTCTGGGTGGAATAGGGTTACCTCATCATCATTCAATCATGTTTTTTTCTGTAAAGTTTCTACATTACAATTCGAATTACAGAAATATTTGTTCACTTCAGACTAACATGATTTTGTTAACATTAGGTAGGTTATTTAAAAAATAAAAATGGTTATAAAAAATCCAGCCAAGTTATTAGGTTTTTGAAACAATAATGTAAAGGTTGACGACGCTTATGCTGATTGCTATGTTTTTGTGATTAATCTTAATGCTTTTATGAATAAATTTATTTATGTTAAAGTAGGTAGGTACCTACTTACTGCAAAGAATGAAGATAATGTTTCTAAGAGTTCATCATCATCATATCAGCCATTAAATGTCCACTGCTGGACATAAGCCTCCCCCAAAATGGGGGGGGGGGGGGGGGGGAAATTTGCCATAATCGCCACGCTTGGCAGGTGGGTTGGCGATCGCAGTTGCATCGAATCAATGTGTGTACTCAGAGGATACTGCTGCCCATCCTTCTGCAGATCCCTTAGTCGCTCTTTTACGACACCCACGGGAGGAAATGGGATGGTGCTATTCATAGCCGACACCACACGGCAAAGAGGTCTAAGAGGTCTTAAGAGATAATTATAATTCGGAGCGCGCTCCACACAAACAAAGTCTGGTTATAGTCAATTTAATTTTAGAGAAATATGTTTAGTTTTATTAACTTTCAAAATTGTTGAAAACAATCTAGAAACGATACCAATCAGCAGCATACCTCGTCAAAATACAACTGACTTTGTTTCTATGCAGCGCGCTCTGAATTATAATTATCCTCTTAAGACCTCTTATAACCTCTAACCTCTTCTTCTGCTCTCCTGGTACATCAATCACCTCACCTTAAAGGTGTGTAACAAAAATGCAAACTTCTTTTTTAATTTTTTATCGTATATTACTTGTATGGAGCGCGCCAACGGTAATATTTGTAAGTTTAACCTCTTCTACTCTTCTGCTCTCCTGGTACTTCTTAATGCTTATTAGCATTTTATCTTATGTTTAGGACACGATATTGCAACTCCCACTTGGCCGATTTTCTTTACACACGAGGTACATTTTTGATTCTGCACGTCAGTAGGACAAACAGAAATGGTTATGACTATGTGGAGCATTTTCCCGTGAACCCACTATTCTGTTCTGCGCTTGCACATGACTTACGTACATAATGGTAGTTTTAGCATGAGTACCTAAAATTATCCCATGCTTCAACCAGGTGGAGAACCTAGGTGGAGCACGGGCCCGGACACAATTTTTCATACTTAGGACCAACCAAATAAACAAAAAAATAGATTGTTAATGTTCCGTCCAAGATAAAAAAAAAACAAAAAATACGTAGGTACTCATTGTATACTAAATTGAGGTTGTTACTCACTCAGTGCTTGTGTTTTACTTAGTGCCTTCTTGACACAAGCAAGTAATTGTATTTGTTACAGAATGTTGATATGCTAGTGCTGCCATCTGTGACAGAATATTCCGTCAGCGCACCGGATAATTATGATCAGGTAATGATATGAATGAAATGTCTGATGAAACTGGATGCCATAAAGTCCATCATATAAAAGCCGGACGTCTGTCCGGCTTAAGTTTAAAGAGCTGCAAATGGGGTGCAAATGGGACTCCATAGACAGACTAGACAGACGGACAGCATAGGTTTAGTAATAGGGTCCCATTTGCACCCCCTTTGGGTTCAAAACTCTAAAAAGCCGTCTCATTATTAGATATAGGTAGAATCAACTAAGATCGATAGTTTTTTTATCCAATGATGAATACATAGTAATATGATATGGACACTAAAGTGCGCAGAAATGACGGCTAAAAGAGATGAATGGAGGAGGACGACATATTGCGCCGACCCCAAATAATGGGATAAGGGCAGGAAGAAGAAGAAGAAGAAGAAGAAGATGGTATGGTCGCTAAGCTCTCTTACACACGATCGACACTTTGTGGTCGCAGAGGGTCGCGCGACCCACGTCAACCGTAAATTCAATGAGCGCGACTCTCTGCGACCGACAGCGACCGCAAAGTGTCGCTCGTCTGTAGAGAGCTCTAACACGACAATTAATCGTCGTGCGCCACATGAGGATAAGACAAGCGCAAGCGGGTGAACGAAAGTGGCGATATCGCCACAAATAATGGGACAGCGTTGTGACATGTAGCGTTTTCCTAATACGTAACGTAGTACACGGCGACACATCAAGCTATACAAAACCAACATAAGCTGGCCGCGCGATGCTATACGTTACTCGACCTACGCGCGTGCAGCTTATGTTGGTTTTGTATAGCTTGATGTGTCGCCGTGTGTACAAAAATAGTTCAATGTTACAATCCTAACATTTTTTGCAAGATCCCATGGGAACTAACTATACAATTAATAAGAACTTTATTTCCAGGTAACAAAGTCTATATCAAACGCAGCAAAGCAAGGAGAAGTGTATGTCGTCGCCAGCTTGTTGGAGAAAACTCGCTGTCAGAATAAAGAGGAATTGATCAGGAGCAACTTGGTCTTCGACAGGCTGGGGGATATCGTTTCTGTGTAAGTTAATTTCGTTGCCACTTACAAAGAAGTCTAAACTCCAGATTTGCCAGGATGTTATAAAGCATCATTTTGGGTGTCAAAGAACCCTGTAGGACAAAAGTTATATCCATTTGACGTTATTACCCCGCACGACTCTAATTGAATAGAATTGAATTGAATTAATCGTCCGGCGTACGAATTGGCCTGTGCCAAAAAGCTATTGCGAAAACATTAATTTGCATAGCTGCATCCTGTCGCCTTCAAGTGGCGAGCGCGTACAGTACGACCAGGAAAATAATTAACCTCGACAATCTTCGTTTGCGCAGAGTCCCTGACAAAACCCGAAGTCGTTTAGAAATCAAAGGCAAAGTCGGATAGCAGCGAAAAGGGCGCGAAAACAATAAGCCAATCGTGACAAGGCATTGAAGGTGGCACATCCTGATTGGTCAATGTAATTTCGCGCGCTATTAAAATTTGTCAACTGCGCAGGTACATCGCCCGGAACTTGTAAATCTGGTACTACTGTACGCACAAGCACCCCCATATCTCAAGTAAAATTCTGTCCTTCTCACAATAGTCTTGTGCCAAGCGTGGTCTGTCTATGGCACGGTTTATACCATAGAGATCTAGAGAGATGCCAACCATCGCGCTGAGTACGAAACCTAGTGTCGCATCACCACCAGTACCACGCGATAGAAAGTATTTTGTTAGCTTGAATGTGCTCATTATCCATTGCGGTATCAGAACTCAACGTTCGAATAATCTTTAGTACTACGCAAGCATTGGAAACTATTTAAACATAATATCTCGACTGGCTTTCAGCCTCATAATATACCGCCTCCTTACTGTCGCGAGAACTGTGTTCCGTTTTTGCTCATATTTCTGCGACACTAGCCCCGCCCCCTTTTCACATCTCCCTTTAGTTTTCGTGATCTGTGGTTTATACAGAAGAGACTCCAGGCGACGTCGCCTGGTGGCGCGGGCGCGAATTTCCTTTACGAGAAAAACGACGCTATGCTACGTACTATAAGGTTTAATATCGTGTTATTTTGACTATCCGCCACCGCCACACGTCTCTTCTGTATAAACCGCGCCTTAGAGTGTATTTGCATAATGCATTCAGGGATAGATTCACGGTTCATCCCATTGCATTTCGATAAATCGTGTCTCGAAGGGGCCTCTACTTGTTGGACCTGTGCGTAAGCCTTCCAAAGGTCCGGGCAACGGTCCGTGAAATACCTGCTGAGATAAAACAATATAATTTTCTCCAACAGATATAGGAAGCCAGTCAACAACTTAGCAAACTGCACGACTGACACCAAGCTGTCAAGCTTCACCACCGACTTCGGAGTTACGTTTGGGCTTCTCGTGGAAGACGACCTGGTGCTTCAGGACTTTGAGGGTTCGAAGCTGAGGAACTTTGTTATCGGGTCCTGGTCTAGCGAGATTCCTTTCTTGAGTGGTAAGACTAATCTGCAACTTATCCTATACAAGTTACTGTCTTAATAACTGACCAATTTGGGTTTGTTTCAGAATGTTCAGATATCAACTGATCTAAGTTTTCGCAATAGCTTTTTGGCACTGCCCAATTCGTACGCCGGTCGATTAATTCAATTCAATTCAATTAGAGTCGTGCGGGGCAATTACGTCTAATGGCTATAACTTTTGTTCTACAGGGTGTTAGGGTAGACAGTTGCATTACTTTAATTGGTGATTGTATTCGTGAAATTCGCAAAAAAATACACTTTTCATAAAAACGACGTTCGATCAGCCAGCTGACTGGATTTAGTATGGTTAAAGGTTTTTTAAATTAAAAATTGGTTTGCTCTTGACCTCAAAGTGAGAGGTATGGTGAGAGGCAACTGTTTATCCTAACATCCTGTATAAGCTCTTATTTAACAGCGACGTAGGTACATATTTATCGAAGAAATAGGCATTTTTTTCCACCTACTGGATAAGTAAGCACTTATAGTACAAAAGTTTGGACAGAATATACTTTATTGAACACCACAACAAAACATACATTATAATAAAGATAAAGAATTACAAGTAGGTACAAACAAGGCGGTCTTATCGCTACAGAGCGATTTCTTGCAAACAACTTTAGGGTAGAGAAATTGGCAAACGAAACTAGGTGTAGCTCAAAAGAAATAGAGAATTTTAGTTTTTTGTGGCAAAGAACGTGTCTGATTCAAAAAAAATCTGTCAACAGCATCCCAGTTCTCGTCATCGTGGGCGTACGTGAACAACGTCAACCTGGTGTCCTCTGCCGGTATATTCGCTGCAAAATCTGGCGCCATTGGATCTGGCACTGGCTTTGTAGTTGCTGATCTTCAGAAGGACGGTGGATTTGGTAAGACTATTACAGATTCAGTAACCTCAGAACCTTTAAATTACTTGAATTATTTCATATTGATCATCTTATTCTTATTTCATATTCTTTGAACATGATCGTGACAACCCTAAACATGACCACTATTTTACCGAATCGTCGGGCATCGCGCAGCTGCTTAGAAACTTTTCGACTATAGATCCATATACTTTGATGGCGTGGTGGAATATGGCCACCTCCTTTCCCTTTTATTCGTTATAGGACTCATTTGCCCTGCAGTGGGATCTCACGGGCATTGTCTTACTTACTTACAGATCGCGAAAAACTGAAAACCTAAATTGCGTTTTTCCAAAGTTTTTCAAGCTTCTCAGAGGACCTATTGCACCACGGATATGTTCTTGGCAGCTAATTCGTCAGATAAGCTATCGAGAACTTATCCAGAAAAGGTGTAACAGGCCCTAAATATTAGATATAAAAAAATTAAGAATTAAGAATATTAAATTCCTCTGCAGGGCAAGAAAGAGCACCAGTGATGAATCCAACACAACAGCGCACCTTCCCTGGTGAGGATCTAAGCCAGTACATCATCAGACCTCTAGACGTAGCAGTCAGCTCTAAAGGGTACTCTGAAACTGTATGCCATGGGATGTTCTGCTGCGAATTCTATTTGAAGGGTAGTTTTGTTGGTAAGTAAAGCCATGCAATGAAATAATATCCAAGTACACATGGTGTACAATTAAATGCGTTACATATCGAACAGGGTGCTTCAAACCATCAAACTCAACAACTTTTACAATGGGACCAACTTCGAAATCACTAGAAAGCTGTTCAGTTTGATGGTCTGAAGCACCCCAAAATGTATGTAACGCATTTAAGTTTACAACCTGTATGTTCTTTTCTATTACAATTGTAGCAAAACACCTTAGTAACATTTAAAAAGATCTGTTAAATAATTATGTTTTTGCAGTGAATACTGATACAATCAATTTCATAAAAGTCTAGGGTATTTACGTAATAAGTAGGTATTTACTTTTTGAACAACTTTTGCTGCAGTCAATGTAGCTCGGTATTCTTGTAGTAGCATAAGTAGTTTTGGAAAGCTGTAATCCGGCTCGAAGGGCCAAAAATGTTATTTTCCAATGTTTTTCAGTAGTTGTGATACGGCTCGAAAGGACCAACTATGTAACTTTTCCTTGAAACGGTTTTAATAGAATATTTTGTGATGTTTTCAGGATCAAAACATAACGAAGTGAGCTACGGACTGGCCGTTTTCGATGGTGTTCGTCATTATCGCCAGGGACACAATATAGGGATCCAAAGTTGTGCTGTGTACGCATGCGCGGGGCTTTATAAACGAACTTGTTCCATTGGGTAAATATTATAATTTATTTTTGTTTGGGCTATCGCAACCTACGAGTACCTTTATCTATCGTAGGTCCGCCATAAAGTAAGGCCTAAATCTTTTTTCTACGGTTCCGCAAAATTACTGAAAAAATCTACGTTTTCGTACCTGTTGCTTCCGTTAGTCAGTTTTATACAGTACAGGGTGTAAAAAAAGTAGTAAGTAATATTTTAAAAGGATGGTTTGAACCAGGCGGAGGACAGTCGCCTTTTGGTGGCTTTTTCCGATTCAGTTTGCATAGAATGTGCTGCCATCTATTTAATATTTCGCAGAACTATGAAAAGAAAAGATTTTATTGTCTATGTCAATGTCAAATTGACAAAATCACGAAATGGCTACCTATCTTGCGTAATGTACGATGTTGTTTGTAGTTTTCGTTCAATTTCGTGCCGATTTAGTGATGTTCTGGAGTTTCTGTTGTTCTCTTACCAATGTTTAGATTACAGGAATAGTAAGGATACTGGAATTTCACTCGATCGGTGCGGGATTGAACGAAAACTAGCATTAAAAACAATAATATCCATTGGTATGAGTAGATATAAGTAGGTATGTATAGTATAGGTTGAATTATTGTCGATGAAACATAGATGGCGCCAGCTAGCCTTCAATTTGACATAAGGTGGATGCATAATGTTGCCACGAGTGGGTTCTCTTTTCTAATATACTTATATTACTCTTTGGTTTGAACTATCAAACTGAACGACTTCCATTATGGAGCCAACTTCGAAATAGCAAAAAAAATTCTTTATCATATAAAATTGCAGTACCACAGTGTATGGGACAGCTGATCTTTTTAAAAATATTTTCCACGTTGGCTCCATACCTACTGAAAGTTGTTCAGTTTGATGGTCTAAACCATCCCTTTAAATATTACTTACTAGGGTGTTTTGTTACACACTGTATTAGATGTTTTATTAATTCGACGTACCAACTGTTTATTTGATTTTTACGTAGTTTTGCTACTTGAACTTTCTGATCGGGAGGGAAAAATCTTACTTAGTAATTCCGCAATGGAACTTCCACCTAGGAACTACTGGGAATATTCGATAGGATATCTTCCTCCGGTGTTGTAAATGGGTTCTGCGTTCCAAATTATTCGAGCTCAGATATTTCAGTAGTGTTATCTACTCCCATAATCACGGAGAGACCTTCTTCTTATCGTGTGGGCAGAGCCCTGGTGTCAGAGTTTTTTCAGACCGCCTTGCCGCCTCTGACGTGGTTTTTATGTAACGACTACTACCACCAGAGATAGTAGCCGGATCCAACGGCTTAACGTGCCATCCGAAGCACGGAATCATTTTTCTTTTTCAGACAATCAGGTGATTCAGCCTGCAATGTCCTAACCAACTGGGGAAAAACGCACAAAGTGACATTCCACAAGGTGTCCCCCGTGGGAATCGAACCCACTACCTCCGTGTCGAGAGCCAATGCTCTTAACCATTAGACCACGGAGGCAGAGGGGAGACCTAATAATAACCATAACAATAATGATTACTCAAGGTCTTTCCATCGAGGTCAAAAGACGATAGCAATTATCTAATAATACGTACTCGTAACTTCAAAACAATGATAATTGTTGTTTACCTAACGTGCTAAACGAATGGACGCAAAACCTAGAAACAGTTCGTACAGTGTTGGTAAACAAAGTCATATTTATGACGAGTATTTTGTTAATTATTCGCAGACAGACTTTTCACAAAAACGATGCAAATTTTTTATTACTACTACGTTAGATGGGGCAAGTGTATCAACATTCAACAGGTACCAACAGGCGGGGTAATCTTGTTCTTTTCAATATCTTGGAAAAGAATAAAGCTATTCTAACGAAAACACGTTCAATGTTACCGAGTGTTTCAACGGGCGGGGTAAATTTGTCTGCTTTTCAATATCTTGGAAAAGATATAACTAAAACAATATTGTACACGGAGTATTTTGATATTCGCGTATTGTTTTAACTTTCTATTTCCATACAAAAGTCAAAACCGATTTAAACATTTTATTGTTATTTTAGATGGATGGCGGGGCAAGTGTATCAAAAGGCGGGGTAAAACTCGTCTGCCTTTGATTTGAATATCTTATTAAAGAATAAAGTTATTATACCAATAACATAATGTGAGTATCATGAAAAATATTCAGGTCTTTTCAAAATCATAAATAGCTACTTTCAATATTAAATTATTCTCGAAATATTGAAAGGTAGATAAACCTACCCCGTTCACGTTGACGTTTTTCCCCCCATCAAACTTTTTAATATTTATGGAGATCAAAGTGCTGTCTACCTCGTTATATACTCACAAGAAGTGCAGCGAATAATGCGATTTAGATTTGGACAAATTAATTATAATTATCCGTTTGTCCACAATGCGCCGTTTGAATTAGCAGGTACTTAAGTAATAGCATGAAAATTTAATTTTTTTCAGATCACAAAATAACAGCACCAATACACATTTCGAGAAAATCTCCATCAAGGGCAACTTTTCCAGGAGTTCCGTACATTACCCCATCGTAATGTCCACGGGTACTGTCAAAAACTTCAACTTTGACAGCTCTATCAAATCTCAAGTCTCCATAGAAATCGTTGACAATAACAATTTGTTTAACTTTGGTATATTCGGTCGAGATTTCTCGAAAGATTTCGAGTCTAACCACGTTTTAAAAGATAATGAAACTGATGGGGTGAATTTGGATGTTTTGGAATATTTTTATATAGAAGAAATGCAGGAATTCGTTGATTATGTTTGGATCAGATTGAGGATTCTTATTGTAGTCGCTTCTATTTATGTTTTGGAAATGTTGTAAGTCGATAAAGATAACGATTCTTTTTTATTTACTTAAGTAAAAAAAAACAAATAATTTTATCGTATTTTTGATACATTTAACAAACATTTGGTGTTAATGATGTGCCATGAAGTATTTGAAAGTGTATAGTTGCCGACTATAGGTACCTATTTGGATATACGTACGCAAAATAAGCCAAGTATATAAAGTAAAACCTAAGAAATATTGTTTTCCGTGGAAAGGTGTCCAATAGTAATAACAGCGGCGATTTTGTTGAGTTAATAAAAGTAAAAGACCAAAAAACGTATGGGACGTTCGATATTAGGTACCTGAATGGTAAAAATGCCGGTATCATTTTATTACACTACTTATTCATTGGCCCAGTGGTTCAATTGTGCATTTAAGGGTAGCATTTCTATTTTATTATTTTTGAAAATATTCTGGTCGCGGTGTTAAATTCACATCACATTTGAATACTTGAAATAAAAAAGTTTAGTACTTGTTACTTACAGTGTCAATGTACATAAAGCTAATTTGAGAAGTCCCCATAATGTATGTGAATGAAGGTTTAAGTTAAAAACTTGTTAAATCAAGGATATTAATCTTGACCTATCGCATTATTACCTCGTAATTAGAGGTCGATTGTTTTGTTCCATAAATGAACCTGGGGTCATGTTCTTTGTTTTGGTACTCGGCTTTTTGTTTCAAGTATTCAATTTTATTTTTAACATCATTTTAAACTATAATGCATGACTGAGGTAATTTTAATATTAGGTACTTATGTCAATCCTTGGTAAATCTCGTCCAGTTTATCATGGCTTTTGTCAAAGTAGGAAATTCTTTACGCAAAGGTGTCAAGATGAACTGGATGTGGTACGTCAAAGATTTATTTATAACTACAACTGATGTATTTTATTTTGGTATATATACATTTACATTATAGAATAATATGCATTTTAGGTTTTGGAAACAAAATTAAGTAGGTACCTAAGTAATTTATGAAATATAATATTAAGTTTATAGTAAATCAGTCTATGTCCATTAATGAACACGCATTTGCTTACTAGGCTGCTTCAAGTCGTAGATCTAAAATAAAAAAAAGGAAAAACTAAGGGAAATAGTAAAAAATGGAAGAAAGGACAACCACCACTTTTATAATTTCATTCGACCTTGAAAGCTGAATAGGTATAAAATAGCACTATAATATTTTTGTACAATCACAATAACCTAATGTCAAAATAATTAATTTGTGAGTTTGTGTAAAAGTGGACATGAGCTGACGTACTATAGTGATTTTGATACAATTAAGAGTGAAAGTGGAGCATAAAGAAGATTTTTATTGAAATATTACCACGTAACTCATGAAGTCATCTCTTGGTTCATTAAATAGGTTCTCATTATTGATCTCTGTGATATTAGATTTACGCATGAATTTTTCAAAAAATATACTTAGTTTTCATACAAAAAAAACAAAGACTTTTATTTTAACCAAAAAAAGGAAAATAATGAAAAGGAACGTATTTCGCTAAACCAAAGTACCGAATGTTATAAATAAGGATATGATGATTTTTCTCGTCCATTTTGTTTATCTGCTTTAAAGTATTACAAGATGTAATAAAACATCGAATGCCCAAATTGCAAAAAGTATAATTAAAAAAATTATCACCATGTACCTACGTAAAATAAAATCATACAAATCAGTCCAGTTTTGATCATACCTTTGCAGTTGGTTCCACTTTGAACATGACTCCACCATTTTCAAATAAAATAATATAGGTATTGTTATGCCATATACCTAACTCATGGTGACACAAAAATAATCAAATTAAAGATTGAAAAACTTGTCTCGGGCGGGACTTGAGCCTGCACTTTTCCAAACCGGGGAACTGCGTTATCCAATTTCGCCACCAAAAAAAAACGAAAACAATTTTTATAGACTGTGCTCAAGTCTTGAGCAGGAGATGGAGTCATGTTATGGATGTGTAGTAATAGTGACTAATGTCTGTTGGTTTTCCGTCTGTTGATGTACCTCCAGTGATCCTCGTCGTCGTCTCCGAGAGTCTTCTCTATCCATCTCATGTACGCTTCCACCTGTTCAAATTTAAGTAGCTATTATTAGTTTATTGTATCAGAATATGTGCGTCCACGCAAAAAGGGGCCAGTAGTTGGGTTTTAAGTTAAGGTTAGATTCGGCATCCAAACCAGATGAGCATATTATTATTATGGAAGTTTATGTGAGTATTAATGGTTTCGCCTTATAAAATTTAATCGTTCCGAAATCATCTTTGCCATCATATCCACACAATATTGACTAAACAAATCCTTGTAATAGTGCAGCGAATTAAATTGACTGGTCCTAATCATTAAGCGGTATGCGTAATATTGCATGAAAGTCCAATTTAAATAATTTAAAAACTATTTTATAGGTAGTTAAATGGTCTTGACCATAAAATAATTTATTTGGATAAGGATTAATATAAACACATAAATAGCATGGTTTGAATTTGGTTAGCATTTTCATTAATGTTTAAAATGAAAAAAGTTGTTGTAGTGACATAACTACAATAGTTGGACATATGCTACCGCGGAGTTTTTTGTAGACATTATGATGTTCTTCAATATTGTTATACATTATTTTGTTCTATCGCTAATAGTTTCGGCAGCGCATTCGACGAAAGACATTTTAAGACTCATTTTTCTACACCTTCGGTTACATTGTTCAAATTTTACCAAGGATCCCTGACATATATACGGACTCCTTGCGCCCGGCGCCTAGCCATTAGACTACGAATTTGATATTGTCATGCTTGACTTATGTTTAAAATAATAAAATGCACTTATTGAAATCGTGTATTTATCACTGGCGACGAGAGTAATAAGAAAATAATGGCAGGATTGCCTAAATTAAAGAAGATTCGGTCTTCGTTACGAGGACTGTTAACAAAAACGGAAAATTACATTGCCGAACTACAGACAGAACTTCCATCAGTGGAAGTAGACTCCCGTTTACAATCGCTTCAAGACACCGTAAACTACATCCGAGAAACCCAGAACAAAATTGAATCCGAAACGGAAGACACAAATCTAGACGATGAAACAGAATACAGATACAATTTTGAAGAAACGGCTACTAGAATAAGAACCATGCTCCTCCGAATGAAAACGGCTGCAGCCGCTGCACCCAGCATACCTCTACACGCCTTACCGAACCCTACGGCCCCACAACCAAACATACAGCCACCAAAAATGAATTTCATTCCCCTGACAGAAAAGGAAACCTTTCAGAATTTCACCAAGAGACTAACAGTCTACTTCCTGCTCAATAACATCTCCGACCCGAAGACGAAGGTATACGTACTCTTGTCTACGATACCACCCACCCTACACGAACGCATATATGACCTTTGCTCCCCAGAAGACCCCGTGAATAAACCCTTCGGAGAACTAACACGAATTTTAGATGAATATATCGACCCGAAACCCAGTATATGGGCCCTACAACATAAGTTCATATCGCGAACTCAAGAACAAGACGAGAACGTAGCTACATACGCATCAGAACTCAAGAAACTGTCTCTACATTGCGAATTCAAGTGCAACAATTGCGAAAAGACTATTTTAGAGAACTTTTTATGTTTACAATTCATACGAGGACTAAAAGATGGCGACATACGGATGAAAATTTTACAAGACAGAGAAAAACTACCTTTCGCTAAACTAGTGCAGATCGCTACGTCCATAGAAATGGGGAAAACTGAAAGCTCGTATATGGCTGCTGACATACATAAACGTCGCGAGCCTATTAATAAGATCACACCACGTTCTACTTTAAAAGAAACCCCTGGCCCATCTCGACCAAACATTAGATGCGGACCTCCGAAGACAATCGAAGACCTCAAAGGCAAATGCTTCAGATGTGGTAAACCAGACCATCTATCGAATGAATGTGGAGCTAAAAAAAGTATTTGCCTTAAATGCCAAAAGGAAGGCCACCTAGCAAGAGTTTGTCTACAACCAGAAAAAAAAACGTACCTGCTTGACGAATCTTCAAGTAGTGAGAGTAACGAAAGCACCGGTGACATCAACCTAATAAAAAGCGAAATAGCTGAAAGGTACATGATTACGATACAGATAGAAAACAAAAATCTTCATATGGAGTTCGACACCGGCGCTGCATTATCATCAATGTCGTTGAAACAGTACAAAAAACTCCACATCGATAAGAAAATTTTCAAAACCAACATGAAACTGAAAACCTACACGGGCGAAGTTATTGAACCAGCTGGAGTAGCCTATGTGAGCTGCACCTACAAGAATCAGCCCTTCCATGGTAAATTATACATTATCAAACAAGAGGTTGATCCAATATTCGGGAGAAGTTGGATGAAAGAGATTAATATTGAACTTGCAGACATCAGAATGGTGCAAGCGACCGAACAGCTGAAACTAGATCAAATATTTGATGAATTTGCGACGTCAGTCTTTCAACAAGACCTAGGTAAAATTCCAAACTACAAAGGACACCTGAGCCTAAATGAAAATGTACACCCAATCTTTATAAAACCGCGAAGGATTCCTTACGCATTGAAGGCTAAGGTAGACGAAGAAATAGAACGCCTCGTGGTAGCGGGCGTGATTACAAAAGTCGACCACTCCGACTGGGGCACTCCGGTAGTACCTATCGTAAAACCTAACGGTAGTATCAGATTATGCGCAGATTACAAGGTCACGCTCAACAAAGTGATCAAAGACGAAACATACCCAATACCAATTATAGAAGACATTTTCGCAGAAATGAACGGTGGCCAATTATTTTGCACCCTAGACATCACACAAGCGTACATGGAAATGGACGATGAAAGCGCAGCCCTACAAACCCTGAGCACACATAAGGGCACGTATAAAGTAAACAGACTAATGTTTGGGGTGAAAGTGGCCCCAAGCCTTTGGCAGAAATTTATGGACCAACTGCTACAGGGACTGGATGGCGTCAAATGTTTTTTTTGATGACATTATCATACAGGGAGCGACGGAAAATCAACTTTTGATGAGATTGAAGGAAGTACTCCTAAGACTAAAACAGAGCAACTTAAGAGTCAACAAAGAAAAGTGCCACTTTTTTAAAAAGAGCATAAATTACCTGGGACATACCATCGATAAAGATGGCCTTCATAAAAACAAAGAAAAAACAAAAGCCATCGCAGATACAGAACGACCTACGAACATAAATGAACTAAGAACTTTCCTTGGCATGGCTAACTATTACAATAAATTCATCCCAAACCTAGCCTCTCTCACGAACCCCTTGAATGAACTACTCAAGAAAAGAACGGAATTTATTTGGTCAGCAAAATGTGAAGACAGCTTTAAAAAAATCAAGAGGGAAATTCTAAGCGAAAAGGTACTAATACATTTTGACCCAAGGAAGCCACTAGTCCTAGCCACAGATGCATCGCCAACAGGACTAGGAGCGGTCCTTTCACATAAGTTACCCGACGGCACAGAGCGACCCATCGCGTTTGCCTCCCGAACCCTATCGAATAGCGAAAAGAAATACAGCCAAATTGACAAAGAAGCTACAGCAATATACTGGGGTGTGAAGAAATTTTTTCACTATTGTTATGGTCGCAAATTTATTCTAGTAACAGATCATAAGCCACTTACCTCGATCTTCCACCCGCAGCAAACGCTACCCGCGTTAAGCACAATGAGATTATTCCACTACGCCCATTTTCTATCAGGATTCGACTATGATATAGAATACCGAATGGCTGCCAAACATTCGAATGCAGACTACCTATCAAGATTTCCAGTTGAAAAAGCCAAAGAAAACTCTAAAGATCAACACTGTACTTTTCAGACTCAGTTAATTCTGAAACTTGACGTTAGCCCCAGATTAATAGCCCAAGAAACGAAGGACGATCCCGAACTACACACATTGCTAATCGCACTACAAACGGGACGTTCTACAAAACAATTGGGCTACAAAGATAACGAACTCACCTTACAAGATGACTGCATTCTTAAAGGAACCCGTGTTATGATACCTCGCAGTTTACGGGCGCAGATCCTAGACGAACTTCACGCCGGACATATCGGCATCGTTAAAATGAAACTCCTGGCTCGCAGCTACGTATATTGGAAAAACATTGATACAGATATTGAGCACAGAGTTAAAGCTTGTAGAGCATGCCGCCTAGAACAGAACGAACCGGCAAAAGTCCCAGTCCATCATTGGGAAGAAGCAACTGCCCCATGGCAGAGAATCCATGTCGATTTCGCCGGGCCAGTTGCCGGGCACCAGCTATTCGTAGTTGTAGATGCGTATACAAAATGGATTGAAATTGTTCCAACAAAAACGACTACGAGTTCCTGGGTAATACATAAACTGAAAGAATTATTTGTCACTTTTGGAACCCCTTTTACACTTGTCTCAGACAACGGCCGTCAATTTACCTCACAAGAGTTTAAAACATTCCTATCGGATCAGGGTACAATACACAAAACCTCGGCTCCATACCACCCCGCCACAAATGGGTTAGCTGAAAGAAACGTACAGACAATTAAAAGAGCTCTCCGCTCAATGGAGGGGGAGGGCGGGGATCTATTCTCGAAGCTACTAGTCGTGAAAGCACGCATGCGACGCACGCCGACTTCCGAAGGACGAACGCCTTACGATCTCATGTTCGGCAGAGAAGTCCGAACCCGGCTAGAGGCAATGCTCCGTACCCGTCACGCTGCGCCGCCAAGCTCGTCGGTGGGGCCGGTTAGAGAGTTTGCAATCGGAGCGAGAGTGCAGGCCAGGAGCTACGCAACTCTCCGTCGGTGGGAGTTTGGCACAGTGACCCAGCGCCTCGGTCGGCTCCACTACGAGGTGCTGACGGACGGCGGGCTCCGCTGGAGGCGCCACGTGGAACAACTCTTGGCGGCACCCTGGGTGCCTCAGCCAGCGGCGGAGGACTGACATATATACGGACTCCTTGCGCCCGGCGCCTGGCCATTAGACTACGAATTTGATATTGTCATGCTTGACTTATGTTTAAAATAATAAAATGCACTTATTGAAATCGTGTATTTATCAATCCCTAATTTTTTTCAAAATGAAATGTAGCCTATGTCAAATTGGAAGAATGTAGCATTCTATTGGTGAAAGAATTTTTTAAATCGGCCCAGTACTTTTTGAGCCTATTCATTACAAACATAAAAAATAGGTACAAATCTTTCCTCTTTATAATATTAGTGTAGATGTAGATAACAAAAAAAGGTGGGTTATAATGCTGACAGCTGGACCCTTTTTGCGTGGACGCCCACATATAGTAAACTCTTAATACTGACTGGATTTAGGAAGCGAAGTACAACAATAGGCCCACCACACATTCCCTCCACTATTCCTAACTCGTAGAAACTAAGATCAACAGCGACCACTCACAACAGTAGGCAATGAAGTCCAGCGAGCCAGGGGGATGACTATAATCTGTGTTGTCTCTAACCAACTTAGTCATAAAGAAAGTAAAGTTTATCACTCTAAATAATTATGGTATAGGCAAGGGTATGCCCAAAGTGAAATTTTACTTCTTTGCTACAGCTGAATGGATATCTATTCCAAGAACTAGGAATAAACATCGATAAAGCTCTTTGAAGTGTATTTGAACTTCGGGCATTTATTATTCAAATTGATCCTTGGAAAAAGCGAAGATTTGAAGTTAGGTGGGGCAAGTTGGTCAACGGGGTAAATTTGTCAACCATACGGCAAAAAAAGTTTTTAACAAAAGTGAGATCTAATAAGGTGTCAAAAAATTTTTAAATAGGTTCCTTGAATCAAAAGCAAATCGCTACTTTGAATATTATTTTAAATCGCTATTAGATTTTGAATTATTGAAAAGTAGACGTTCTTTTAAAACGTGGGGGCAAGTTGGTTAACAGTGTGTTGACTAACTTGCCCCACGTTTAAAAAATACGTCTGGTTAAAGTAGGTATTCCAATTTATTGAGTTATTGGAAGCATAAGCTCTAATAGACGTACCTTAGTGTAGACATCAGGTTTGCCCCTAGCGCAGGGGATGCCCCATGAAACGACCCCGATCTGACGACCTTCCCTCACGAGCGGACCTCCAGAATCGCCCTGGAAACAGTTTATTACTATGTTATAAAAGGTAGGTAACCTTTGTGTCTAATATTTTTATAAAGCATGACTTTCATAGTTTTTTTCTAATAAGTAATTAATATACCTATCGTTTGCCCAGGAGAATCATGCTGAGCAAGTAGCCTTCGACAGAATATACTTACCTAAGGTACCATGAACAGACCATGAAATTGAACAACTTCCTCCATGGGATCACCATCGAAATCGCGACAAAAAATCGGCTGTCCCATAAAAAAATAGGTTGTTTCATACAAAACTACAATCCTATTATACAGGGTGTAAGTGACAGCCTAGCAAATACTATTTGCTAGGCTGTCACTTATACCCTGTATAATAGGATTGTAGTTTTGTGACAGCCTAGCAAATAGTATTTGCTAGGCTGTCACTTACACCCTGTATAGCTTATCATAGGATTATAGTTTTGTATGAAACAGTAGATTTTTTTTCGCAATTTCGATTAGCGATTTAATTTACGAGGCCTATTCTGAATTTTTTCATTCCAAGAAAAGTCTGAAGTCTTTAGGTTACTTGGTCTATGGCGTTGTCCTTATGGGACATTTTGTTGGTCATCCATCATCCATAAGCCTCCATTGGAGATTGGTATGTTCGATCCACAGATCACAAAAACTAAAGGGAGATGTGAAAAGGGGTCGGGGCCAGTGTCGCAGCAATATGCGCAAAAACGGAACACATTGCTCGCGACAGTAATGATTCAATATATTATGAGGCTGAAAGTCAGTCGAGATATTATGTGTAAATAGTTTACAATGCTTGCGTAGTACTAAAGATTATTCGAACGTTGGGTTCTGATACCGTAATGGATAATGAGCACATCAATCTAACAAAATACTTTCTATCGTGTGGTACTGGTGGTGATGCGACACTAGGTTTCGTACTCAGCGCGTTGGTTGGCATCTCCCTAGATCTCTATGGTTCGATCTTATCATCTTGATATGATGTTTGATCGCAAGATATGGGAATTCCGTCACATGACTGCGCAATCGATAGTACCAGTAGTACCAGGTTTATAAGTCTCCCCGATGTACCTGCGCAGTTGACAAATTTTAATAGCGCGCTAAATTATATTGACCAATCAGGATGTGCCACCTTCAATCCGTTTACGCTTTGGCTAATTTGTTTCGCGCCCTTTTCGCTGCTATCCGACTTTGCACCCTTTGATTACTAAATGACTTCGGGTTTTGTCGGGGACTCTGGCCTGCAAGGCTAGCATGCCACCCACGACAAAGCGTTTAAACGAGAAAATCGTCATGCGCGCTCTTTCTGGCCTACGTAAAATAATAAGAAAGAGGCACATCTCGATTTTTATCGTTTTCTCGGGGGTGGCATGCGAGGCCTACTGCTCTGCGCAAACGAAGATTGACGAGCGGAATTATTTTCCTGGTCGTACTGTATTTATTTGCGTATGGGTTTTATTTCCTCCAATCAAAAAGGAACAATAAATAAAAAAACAAAGATTTATACTTAAAATACAAATCCATATCTATATTTTGGGCCATAGAGATCTAGAGAGATGCCAACCAACGCGCTGCGCTACTGAACGCACGCGATAGAAAGTATTTTTTTAGCTTGAATGTGCTCATTATCCATTGCGGTATCAGAACTTAACGTTCTAATAATCTTTAGTACTACGCAAGCATTGTAAACTATTTGCATATAATATCTCGACTATTTTTTAGCCTCATAATATATTGAATCCTTACTGTCGCGAGCAATGTGTTCCGTTTTTGCGCATATTCCTGCGACTCTGGCCCCGCTCCCTTTTCACATCTCCCTTTAGTTATTGTGATTTGTGGTTCCGGCGTTCCACAGTCGCACTCTGGGGACATGCTGATGCCCTATTTGTAGGTACATGTTGCTGTTGCACCGAGCTTCCCCCGTACGATAGCCAGTTAGGACAACACTTTAGTGTTATGTATTTACGAACGTTAACCCGCGACTTTGTCCGCACTAATTATATACCAGATTTTAAGTCAGATAATAAGCTATCAAACAAAAAAGTTTCATCAAAATCGGTTCAGTAGTTTTTGCGTGATGCTCGTTCAAACAAACAAACACACAGACATAAAAATCCAAAAATTGGTGATATGGAATCAGGGATGCCTAAAAACCATATCGTAACTTTTTTTTTGTTAATATCTTCAATGTACAGACAAACTTCCTGTTACAGTTTTATAATATATAATATTCTCTCTTCCGCACCGACACCTAACTTCCCTCCCTTTTTCTTTAGTCAATTTGCTGATTGTGACGTTAAGAGAAACATCATCACCATTGCTTCTAATGCCGTCGGGGGTGACAACATTAGCCGTAACATGATCATCCCTCTCATCGATATCCTTACTCCAATCATTGCCAAGATCCTCAATAAATCCATCTCCTCGTGTACCTTTCCCTCAGGCTGGAAAGATGCACAAATCATTCCATTGCCTAAGAAAACTAATCCTACTGTATCCTCTGATTTCCGTCCCATCTCCATTCTCCCTTTCCTATCCAAAGTTTTAGAGCGCCTTGTGCATCGGCAGTTGAGCCTATTCCTATCCGCTAATAACCTCCTTAATCCCTCACAATCCGGTTTCCGTCCTGGTCACAGCACTGTAACGGCTCTTGTCAAGATCTCCGACGATATTAGACTTGGCATGGATAATAGAGAGCTTACAGTCCTAACGTTGCTTGATTTCAGCAATGCCTTCAACACAGTCGACTTTGACGTTTTACTGGGGCTACTTCGTTCTCTTAATGTATCTCCAACAGCAGTTGGCTGGTTTCAAAGTTACCTGTACGGGCGCCGGCAGCGTATAAGGGTTGAAGACACCTTTTCATCTTGGTGTGATACTCATGCTGGTGTGCCGCAGGGTGGCGTGCTGTCTCCTCTTCTCTTTTCTCTATTCATTAACTCTATTACTCAAAAACTATCTTCCTCCTACCATCTATATGCAGACGATCTCCAGATTTATTCGAAATCAAGCTTGGATAATATTTCTCAGGCAGTCCAAAAAACAAACGATGACTTGACTCGTATCCTTGAGTGGAGCAAATCTTTTGGCCTCAGGGTAAATCCGTCTAAAACTCAAGTCATCATCATCGGTAGTCCACGGCTAGTCTCGAGAATAAGCTTTGAAGATCTGCCTTCTGTCATTTTCGACGGTGTCTGCATTCCCTACAGCGAAACTGTTAAAAACCTGGGTATATATTTCGACAAAACGATGTCTTGGGTACCTCAAGTCTCCGAGGTAAGTAGAAGGATGTTCGCCGCATACAGTTCTCTCAAACGACTACGAAATTTTCTTCCCATAATTACTAAAATTGCGCTCGCACAGTCTCTCCTGTTACCCATCCTTGATTATGCTGATTCTTGTTACCTCGACCTCACAGTGGAGCTCCTTAACAAACTGGAACGCCTACAAAATGTAGCTATCCGGTTTGTATTTGGATTACGGAAATACGACCATGTGTCCGAATTCCGCGCTAAACTAAAGTGGCTCCCAATCCGTCGTCGAAGAGACACCCATGTCCTGTCCCTCCTCTACTCTATCCTATTTAATCCATTGACTCCCCACTACCTTAAAGAACGCTTCATCTTTAGCTCCGTTACTACTGGCCGTCCCTTACGTTCCTCTAAGAATCTCTCTCTCAATATCCCATCCCACTCTTCCGACTTCTACACCCATTCCTTTACAGTCCAAGCTGCTCGACTTTGGAACTTGTTGCCAGAGTCGATCAGACATTCTCCTTCTGTGGATGTTTTTAAATCGAAAGTCAAAGCACACTTTCTGGACCTTTGTTCCTGATTTTTCCTTTCCCCCCTTCTATTTTTCTATCTAAATTAATCCGGTACGTGTAGGTATGTTTATGTTTTGTTGTAGCATGTATGATATATATTATTATTTATATGTTATTTATCTATGTACCTTTAATTGTATGTAATATGTATGTATTTATGTATTTGTTGTATTCACTTCCTTTTCACCTATAATTTTGTTTTTTATAACACCGACCCGTTCTTTGTTATATTTCCTCTACCCTAAGGTTGTCTGGAAGAAATCGCTTTTTAGCGATAAGACCGCCTTATTTGTACCATATTCAGTTTATGTTTCCAATTGTGCATTGTATTTTCTTTTGGTGTAAATAAAGTATATTTCATTCATTCAATAGTTTAGACCATATCGTAACTTTTTTTTTCTTAATATCTTCAATGTACAGACAAACTTCCTGTTACTTGTTTTATAATAGTTTAGATTATAACTCACATGACAAGCCCCCTCGCCGGCCTTAGTCAACGCGCAGACCTGCGTCTCGAAGACCGCGTTGATGTTCTTGTGGGCTTCCTTGCACTCCTCGTACGTGATGGACTTTAGTTCCAACTGCATCAGGTCGTTGGGCAGACGGCCGGGGTACTGGGGGTAAAAGATTAAAATTGGGTCAATCAACTATTTTTTGTCCATACCTTGTCCCAGTCATTTGCATAAAATTTTCTCAATGATCAGGCTAAGGCTTTGCTTGCCTCAAAAATTAATGTTTGTTGAATAACTAAGGATTCCATTTATTAAAATACATACACGGTTTTGCAAAATTACTTGAATTTTGGCGGTTGTCCGATGGACGCAAAGTATCTTTTCATAGTACAACTATCGGTCCCCAAGCAATACTTAAAAAACTTTATAAAGTGAAAAAAATTACTATTGCCGCCCAAATACTAATTTAACTATTGTTTAGTTCTCAAAAGCGTGCAAAAATGTCTGTATTCTCCACCTTTTGGATAATTTCTGAATTATTACGTTGTCCCCAAGCTTGTTGGTCTGTCAGACAACCGTTAAAAACTACTAGTTGTTCAACACAGATGGTGTAATGCGAATGCGTGTAGAAGAATCATAATATTTGATAAATTATATATCATTCAAAATTAATGAATGTCAAGAAAAAAAGAACAACAGTACCAACAGGACAAAAAATAGTTGATTGACTCATTTACCAAATATTACATGGTTATAGACACTCAATCGTGAGGGTCCGGGTTCGAATCCATACGGACATGTCATCTACCTACCAATGAGTTTTTTTAACTTATCAACGTAACTTAATATCGACTACTCTCAATCGTTGAAGGAAAACATCGTCAGGAAACCTGCATACGTTTTAGAAGAAATTCTGATGCGTATGTGAAGTCTGCCCCTCCTCATTGGGCACGTGGTGGACTAACGCCCATACACCCCTTTCTCAGGATCTGCCTGCAGTGGGAACTTTGGGAAGTATACGCAGACCGAACAGGGTGCTTTAATACTATCAAACTTAACAACTTTCACTATATGGAGCAACATCGAAATCCAACAAAAATTTGCTGTTCCATAGAAAATGTCAATAGCCTTCACCAAAATGTATGAAACAGCTGTTTTTTCGCGTTTTCAAAGTAGTTCCCGTAGTAAAAGTTGTTCAGTTTTGATGGTCTGACTCTGAAGCCCCGCGTTAAGTATGTAAGTGTAAGGCATTTACGTATATTACGTACCTACATAGGTGTACGTCGAGGCTTTCTATTTGCATTAGGTATAGATACTTTTTTATTAAATTAATTTTTTTAACAAAACAGATACAATGATATAATCTTAGATATAGACAGCGAACGAAAACCGCGTACGATCTATCTGCCGCCGCTTATTCGCAACAACATAATACTAAGTAACAACAAGATTTGTAAATAATTTCAGTGAGTAGGCAAGTAAAGTGATTTGAGTATTTTTTTACATTTTTCAGTATTTTCACATAATACCTTGTAGGTAGCAAGAGGTAGCTCATTCAACAATTGAGGCAAAATATATTCACAACTTCACAAGTCCGTTTACCATACACATTCGTATAATTAGGTAGTACACACGGCGACACATCAAGCTATACAAAACCAAAATAAGCTGGCCGCGCGTAGATCGCGTAACGTATAAGGTCGCGCGGCCAGCTTATGTTGGTTTTGTATCGCTTGATGTGTCGCCGTGCGTACATATTTAGGTAAATAACTTACAGAAGTAGTTCCCCAACCAGTAAGAATTAAATCCTCTCCTTTCTCCACAGGCTCGTCATTCAACTCAATAGCATCTACAGTAGACCCAAACTTCATTTCCTCCTCAGTAAACACGATAGCTATGTCGTTCTTAATTATGTAGTCGTCATACTCCTCATGGCGAACCACTTTACGTATCTTGTATGATGTACCACCAGCTCGAAGCTGGTTGGTGCCTACAACTGCTTTGAAGTACTCTGGTCGTATCCTGTGAAGAAAAATTTAAGTCTAGAAATCATAATCGAAATCAATTTACTAAAATTTTAAGTATGCAATAAGGTTTTCTATGTTCTCAGGATAGAAACCTTATCTATTAGTCATCTCATTCCAATCGCTAGAAATAAATAGAATGGTTTATTTCAGGCTGAAACCACTTATAAACAAGATCTAAAACTGCCTCGATCAAGAATAAGCGCCTGATAATATTTAATAGCAATTAGTTTTTGCAGCTTTTGCTAGTGTAAAAAACTTCTGCTATAACTTTTTTAAAGGGCACTTTTGTGTTTATGTGTGTTTATAAAATTTTTGTATAGTTTTCAAAGCCTTTAATTTAATAGGCACTCATGTTTAGCCTTTGTTTTGTATTCTTTTGTCTTAGCATTCTCTCACAGGATTATTGTTATTTCATGTTAGTTTTTCATTTGTTATCAGTAGCTTATCTATCATGTTTAAATAAATGTAGGTATTAAATAAATGTATGGAATAAATTTGCGTTTAATGTATACATACCTATCAACACAATGAGCTGCAGTAAGTATTACTCTCGGTGTAACAATGGAAGCCCCGCAGAAATGCCAAACACCCCAATATCTCAACGAAACTTGGTAAGGAATGGAACCATTTGCCGCTTTTGTCCCTCCCACGATCCTCTCCCAATCTTCACGACCCTCATTTGACGCATATAACTCTGAAGATACTGGAAAAAAGGAAAAATAAAATGCAAAAGGTTTGTCAGAAGTGGGATTCGAACCCACGCCCACAGAAGTGGACTGCGACCTGAACGCAGCGCCTTAGACCGCTCGGCCATCCTGACTTGTTAGAGCTCTTCGAAATTATCGACCGGTATCAGATGTTACTGTGCAAGATATAAATAGACATTGTGACGTCATTTTAAAAGTAAATATAGTTAAGAACATTGCTCTATCAACTGTGATTGAATAATGCATTGTTTTTATTAGCAACAGTCGCTATTTCAATTATCGACCTTATTCCAAGACTCTAAAGTCCTATTTAATTTTGTAAAAAAAAACCAAGATTAATATTGATTTTACGTGCTTACCTAAAATGGGAAAAATCCCGAATAAGAACAAAAAATATACACAACACTTTTCCATTGTGTGAATTTTTCTTAAAACAATATCGAGAGACTGAATCAAACAAGAGAAATACCGTACTTTTATACTAAACACGATATTTTATCAAAATTAATGCAAACTTATTGAAATTACGTCAAATTAGTCTTTGAGCTAAATAACTATGCAGATCTACCCCTATGTTACTAACTGCCGTATAGTTAATTTCACAAGTCCTTTGACGTAACTCTTATCTTCAAGGTGATAAGTACGAAATTGGCTTGTTTGACGGGACATCATAAGTAGAACAATAGAACGACTTATAATAATTCTAAAGGGCATTGCCCAAGTGACTACGGACTATGGGGCCTAGCATAAGTATTAAAAACTATCAAACGTATGGTTTACTGGTTATCTATGTCTAATCTATCTATCTTTCTAAGCAATTCTTGTGTAATTTGTAACTAATAAGTAATTAGACTAATTAGTGCTTACCTGAGCGGATCGAGCTTTCTCGGCGTCTTCCAAGTGAGGTAATCTTGATAGGTTTCAATCCTGAGAAAATTCATTTCAACACGAAAAATTATGTCCTCCCATAGCCCAGTCATTTTACGGAATTTTGTTAGGCGGGGTAGGGAGTAATTACTAATTGGACTTTTAAACTGTAACCGAAACCATTAAGTGACAAAAGGACTATCTTAAAGCATATTAAAAAAAAAATTCGCTACGCAACTAGAAATCAAAATTAAGTGTCCCAGAAGGATTTTAAATTATTAATATTAATACCAATGCACTCATTTGACTTAGATTTAATACAAATATAAATTATTTTTGAGCAATAAAATAGGCAATGAAATTTTAAAAATGAGGTTTGATACCTCATTTTTAAAATACGAATGTATTTTTGCAAAACCTTCTAAGTAGACAAAAATATTCACACCATGTTTGTAGTATGTATAATGGTAAAGCCTTAAATATGTGCAAAAAAAATTTACCATCAGGTTTTTTAGGACGAGATAATGGCTAAATTTTAAAATCGGAACTGATGGGGTATGGGGGGCAAATGCCCCGTCGGCACTTTTCTAGGGGCGGCAAATTCGGGAAAAATATAGATTGATTGAGCTTGTTGTACCTTACCTACAACATAATCCTAAAGAGATCTGACTAAGTCGTGCTGCTAAAAATTTCGAGTTTGCTTCGCTCGATCCATCGCGTTTAAGTAGGTTACTTTGCACACATTGTACGTAAAAACTCTGGCTAAAACTGATTCGTATTTAGGAGAAAACTCGAGCTCGCTTTGCTCGCTCTAAGTTGATATTTTTACATTTATAAATCAAAAGATATCTGACCACAACTCGAATAGTTGAGCTAAAAAATTACGGGCTCGCTTCGCTCGCTCCATTATTTTTCGTGGAGGTCTTCTTATAAAGATAAGGGCGATGCAAAATCAGTCTGTGCCCGGGCGGCAGAAACCCACGCTACGCCACTGAAATGTGAGCATTGTTACAACTTGTTGCAGCAATGCTTCTGACTACCCCAAAAGGGATTACAGTTGTAAGTTTATGTCTGTACTTTACTTAATAAAAAACATCGTAATAAACAAAATCTTTACTTCATATTAAACAACGTAGGGAAGTGTTTAAAATTAACCATTCTAGTCCTCTTCACGCCAGATCGGAGTGCCTTCAGGGACGCCATGGGCACTGTCAACCCCCTCCGTCCACTTATTTGAGGTTCCATAGAATCTAATGACTCTTCACTCATCGGCATAAAGACTAGAATCGCTGATCTCGCATCAGTTGTTGAGATTAGAGACACTGGAAATAAGTAAAGTTGTTGAAAAATATTACTCGCCTTTTGGGTTCTCCGGTTGAAAAACCTATTTCTGAAAGCAGTAGCGTAGCGAGAGAGGGGGGGAGGGGAGGAAAATGCCCCACGCGGCACTTTACTAGGGGCCGGAAAAACGAGAAAAATATAGTACCTATGGCTAATTCGTAGAGCAAAGAAAAGTCGAGCTCGCTTCGCTCGCTCTAAGTTTCTGTTTTGATTACTGTGCCTACATATAATCCTAAAGAGTTCCGACTACATCTAAGACGTGGTGCTAAAAATTTCGAGCTTGCTTCGCTCGATCCATAGCTTTTACTTAGGCTACTTTGCACACTGTTTTGTACGAAAAAGCTCTGGCTCTAATGATTCGTATTATGAGGAGAAAAGTGCATAGATAAACCAATAGATGACGCAATAGATGCCTGATTTTGACCACAATCCGAATCAATGTGCAAAAAAATTTCGAGCTCGCTTCGCTCGCATAGTTATTTTTTGTGTAAATAAGATAAGGGGGCGGCCAAATCGATATGTACCTCGGGCGGCAGAAACCCACACTACGCCACTGTCTGAAAGAATCTATGGAGCATTATTGTGGAGTATGGACTCATGGGTTCTGGGTTCGAATCTGCAAGGACGAAATGCCATGTACAGTCAAGAGCACATCAAGCTTTACACTTGCAGTTCGATTGTAACGCTTATGGCGCATTAAATAAGAACGGTACAAAGTCCAAAGTGTCAAGCTTGACGTGCTGTTGACTGTACCAATGAGTTTCCTTCATCTCTCTGAGGGTAGGGTATGCGCCCTGCAGTGGGACATATCGATGAATGTGGAGACTTAAAAAAGCCTTAGCAAATAAGTGTAGGCAAAATCATTATCATCACTGAATCTGCGGTGGATACAATTTTAAAATTAGAATAGAATAGAGATATTAGACTAGAATACAAGGTGAAATTGATATCATTAGCATCCTTTTTAACTAAGAGTCTACCCATCAAACTGAACAACTTTTACTATGGAACCAAACCAATCGAAGCAAAAAAAATCTGCTGTTCCATACTAAATTACACCCGCCACCGCTGCCTACTCGACTCAAATGTATGCAACAGCAGATTTCTTTTTTGCTCCGATCTGTTTCCTCCCATAGTAAACATTGTTCAGTTAGATGGGTAGACTCTTAGTTTAAAAGGATCGATTCGAACCCTGATCCTTGCCATCGACAGGACGCCATACCCAAGCCATGCCCGCCACTTAAATTAAAAAAAACTTACTAGCAATATACAAGAAAATATACACTGGCAATATGAAATTCATAACAGTTGTTTTTGCTTATTTTTCCTACCTACCTACCTTCACAGTAGTATTCGTAACTTGTGTTATTGAATAGAAGCTATAAAATGCTATGCCAATTAATTTTATGACTGACAGAAGATATAAAAGTGACTCGGTATAGGCTGGTCATATTTCTGTCGAAGAACTGACAACCGATGGGGTGTCAGAGTTCTAGAGTGGAGACCGCGAACTGGCAGGCGTATTGTGGGACGCCCTGCTGCCCGCTGGACAGACGATCTAAAAAAGGTAGCGGGAAGCGACCAGTGCCAGATTAACTATAGAGGCAATGTAGGCAGCTGCCTACAGACTAAGAGATAACTGTACTTTTTGCAACCATCAGCAGCAAGGCTGATTCAGTTTATATGGTGTGTAGAGCTTCTCTGTGATGAGGATGGACTAGGTCTGCCTGCATAACTTCTGTCGGTTTAGGAGTTACAGACGTTTAAAGGTAAACGGTGAACTCAGACCATCAAACTGAACAATTTTCACTATGGAGCCTACCTCAGGAGACGTGAAAAAAAATCAGCTGTCCCATACAAGACTGCTGTACCTACCCGACTCAAATGTATGGGACAGCTGATTTTTTTCACGTCTCCTGAGGTAGCCTCCATAGTGAAAGTTTTTCGATTTGATGGTCTGAGTTCACCGTTTCAGTATTTGCTAGGCTGTCACTTACACCCTGTATAGACTATCACGGAATTAATTCATACATCCAACTTTATGATCTCTGTCGACCCCAATACATAATCTAAGAGTCGTGATGACACTCTATCATTATGATAATTGAAATTCACTCGACGTTCCATGGAGGATGTCAACAATTTGTCCCGATCTAAATGCAACACATTGTTGCATAAGAATGCATACAAAATTGCTTGATTGATAACTTGCATTCAAATTGCTATTCAGGGAATGCATAAAAAGTTTAAAATATTATTACTTGCACTAGTAAATTTTGCGTTTATCGTCATGCGAGGGAATTTATTTCGTGAGAAAATAGTTCTTTGAATGACAGTATTGTGGTAGGTAATAGTATAAAAACATTAAATATACAATAAGCATATAAACATATGCTCACGACTATATTCTGAAACCTCAGAACATCCACGTTTCACTAGTACCGAAATTCTGTCCAGTGTGACGGGGAGTGAGCACGTCGCCACTTGTAATGGACAGTGGGTACAATACATGCCTCGAAATTGAAGCATGGAGGTTTCCTCACGATGTTTTCCTTCACCGAAAAGCCAATGGTGTTACAAATCGTACATAAATTCCGAAAAACTCATTGGTACGAGTCGGCCTGAACGGGGATCCAACCATCACCTCCTGCACGGCAGGCAAAGCAAATATACAATGTTTTAATGATTAAGCGCAAAACCTCATACATCCCAACATTTATAACGAAATAATTGCATTGAAAAAGTAATATCATTATTTTATTAATAAAAAAAATTAAGTTATTCGCATTTTAAGTTTTTATGGAAAAAATTAATTTCCGCAATGAATGAAAGCTTGCTTATGAATATGTGTTTTAAGAATCTTAGGTCCGCCACATACATCCGGAATAAACCTGATTCGGAATAAGATTCCATATGGAGTGTTGCCGCTTTCAGGGACTATTTCACTAGATCTAGTGATTTTTTGATGGCTTAGGTGGCATATTTTAAAGTGATTTTTGAGCGTAGGCGTTGATGGAACGATACCGTATCGTGACGGTGCAGTTGCGATGTCGTTGTGGCATAGTTGCGAAATCGCCTACGCTCAAAAACCGCTTGATTAAGCGCAAAACCTCATACATCCCAACATTTATAACATTTATAAAAAGTAATATCATTATTTTATTAATAAAAAAAATTAAGTTATTCGCATTTTAAGTTTTTATGGAAAAAATTAATTTCAGCAATGAATGAAAGCTTGCTTATGAATATGTGTTTTAAGAATCTTAGGTCCGCCACATACATCCGGAATAAACCTGATTCGGAATAAGATTCCGTATGGAGAGTTGCCGCTTTCAGGGACTATTTCACTAGATCTAGTGATTTTTTGATGGCTTAGGTGGCATATTTTAAAGTGATTTTTGAGCGTAGGCGTTGATGGAACGATACCGTATCGTGACGGTGCAGTTGCGACGTCGTTGTGGCATAGTTGCGAAATCGCCTACGCTCAAAAACCGCTTGTGTGATAATGGTTCATGCCATTTTTTATGCAGATTATGTCTAATGTTAAAACTATCGATAGTCTTTTGATATAGTTGCATTAATATTGGAATACTATTTACAAACCATCATCGTAACATTCGTAACGTCATAACCTCATCACATGATAGTAATTATCATGTATAGAAATTGTTTGTTTCGTATTAATAAATACATAAAAATACAATTGTCATTAATTTGGCATTTCATTCATTTTGATTATAGACATTTTTTAAACAGTATTTTTTGTAACCATAGTTGATAACACTGAATCCTGAATCAGGATTCCGGATCGCGATTCCGTCTGTGTGTGGCGGGCCTTATTTGGTAGTAAGTAGGGTGAGTGAGCCAGTGCAGTGGCTTGACATCGAGTTCAGTAAATTTTAAATTATGCTGACAAATTATTAGATTTTTTGAAAATAATTCACCTTTGTTGAAACCTTGATAGTTCGATTCTTTAAATCTTTTCTCGATTCGATAAACTGATTTCTAGTTTTACGTTTATTCATTATCACGTTGTATATCTATACTATTATAAAACTGTAACAGAAGTGTGTCTGTACATTGATGATATGAACAAAAAAAAGTTACGATATGTTACGTTTTTAGGTATTCCTGATTCGATATCAGCAATTTTTGGATTTTTTGTTTTTTTGTCTGTCTGTTTGTGTGTTTGTTTGTGCGTTTGTTTGTTTGAACGAGCATCACGCAAAAACTACTGAACCGATTTTGATGAAACTTTTTTTGTTTGATAGCTAATGATCTGACTTAAAATCTGGTATATAATTTGTGCGGACAAAGTCGCGGGTTAACGATAGTACTATTTTTTTTTTTAATATTTATTGAAGAGCTTGGCCTGAGGCCATGTCGCTCTGTGGGATTTTCTATTGGGTAAGTTCACAGACATTAAAATAACAATAAAAAAACTAGTAACTACACAGTGATGAAATAGAAAAATAAATAACTAAAAATTTAAGGTAATTTGTTCAGTTTTGTAGATGGAGTACAGTGCCTTGGCAGCAGCCGACGTAGGTGCAGCCAAGGCACAATTACAACGCCCTATATTAAGAGACGGCAAGCCGTCAAACACGTGTGTCCTGAAGGCCTCGCCCCGCACACACTCCATCAGGACATGGTAGACGTCCTCAACAACCCCACAGTCTTCACAATTGGAGGATGCCGTAATCCCCATCAGGTGATCAACTTTTTGGATGTAATGTGATCGGAGCGAAGCCTAAGAGCTGTTACAATATCAGTAATTGCCTATGGTGCGGAAACATGGACCCTGACGATAGGACTAGTTCATAAATTCAAGGTCGCGCAGCGTGCTATGGAGAGAGCTATGCTCGGTGTTTCTCTGAGAGATCACATCAGAAATGAAGTGATACGTCAGAGAACGAAAGTGGTTGACATAGCTCAGAAAATTAGCAAGCTGAAGTGGCAATGTGCTGGTCATATCTGCCGAAGAACTGACAACCGGTGGGGTGTCAGGGTTCTGGAGTGGAGACCGCGAACTGGTAGACGTAGTGTGGGACGTCCTGCTGCCCGCTGGACAGACGATCTAAAAAAGGTAGCAGGGAGCGACTGGATGAGGAAGGCCGTGGACAGAGTTCTGTGGCGCGCCTTGGGAGAGGCCTATGTCCAGCAGTGGACGATGAATAGGCTGATGATGAAGTTTAGAGAGCATCAAACTGAACAACTTTTACTATGGGACCAACATTAAAATCGGAAAAAAGCTGCTACTTCATACATTTATCGAGTATTTAAATATTTTGGAATGGAACAGCTGTTTTTTTGTTGTTGCGCTATTTATTTCGATGTTGACTCCATAGTGAAAGTTGTTCAGTTTGATGGTCTAAAGCACCCAGTTCGATGTAATGTTTTAAATTTAAGACCCTGTATACATAATATTACGACGTAAAATAAATAATTATTCATTGATTTTGTAAATAAATGTAGATTTTACCATTAACCATTTTATTATTCATTCATACCATTTGAACTATCATTCTATAGGTCGCTCCTATAATCCTTTAATGCCTAACCTAACATCTCAGGGCATTGAATATGCCCTGAGATGTTAGGTATTTAAAAATTAAGAATTTCTTCAAAGTTATGGATTTTCATGTGCTATGGGTTTTTAAAATATGGATTTTCATTACTATGGCAAATAATGCTATATATTTTCATATAAAACATTTTAATTGTTATACGAATTAACGTTATATCATGTCTGTTATGGATTTTCATAATGTGTGTGTGTGTTGTGTGTGGGTTGTTGTCCTATGGTACCCCGATGGTACAGAGGGCCCTGGTGAGACGCCGCCACCTCTCCCTGTCCTGCGCCTGGTGTTCTATGTCGCGCCAACTCAACCCGGCTGCCCGTAGCTCGGCGTCGACGGTGCGCCGCCACGTGTGTGCGGGTCGCCCCCGCCGCCTGCTCCCGCCAGGCTCCCACGTGAAGGCGACTCTGGCGGAGTTGTCCTCTTCTCTCCGAAGCGTATGCCCGATCCACTTCCACTTTAGGTGAGCGATTTCTTGCTTAATGGGCGTTTGTTGGCATCGAGCCCACAGCTCTTCGTTGCTGATTGTGTCCGGCCAGTAAATGCGCAGGATGGATCTCAGGCTTTTGTTGACGAAGACCTGTACTTTGCTCGATTTTCATAATATGACTTTTAAATGTATGGATCGTAAGGGACACCCAGGTACCTATAGGTAAGATCTAGTACCTACGTAATTATTAAAGTCACGGACTCTGGCGCCAATAAGGCATTGGATCGCACCTCCACGTAGCACAATAAAACAATAATGTATGTCAGTAGCTTAGACTTTAGATACTATATTACGAGTTATGACTGCATTTATTTTGCATATCCGATTCTCGTTTCAAACCTAACGGATCTTTATCGGTTTTATTGTTGCTATTGTTTATTTTGATTTAACCTACTCCGGGTTGTAAAGCTATATAAGGTCTAACAAAATTATGTGAAACTATTTTAAGGGGATGATCAGACCATCAAACTGAACAACTTTCTCTATGGGACCGATATTGAAATCGCGAAAATCAGCTGTTCCATACAAACTTACTCGACCTAAATTTATGGGACAGCAGATTTTTTTTCGCGATTTCAATATTGGTCCCATAGATAAAGTTGTTCAGTTTGATGGTCTGATCATCCCCTTAAAATAGTTTCACCTAATTTTGTTAGACCTTATATTTTACTTTTTTCAAATATTATAGATTTTTAAACATGTTACAGCCATGTTGTGCTATTTCGAATTTCGAATCAAATTAAAGATTGAAAAATTTGTCTCGGGCGGGACTTGAACCCGCACTTTTCCAAACCGAGGAACTGCGTTATCCAATTTCGCCACCGAGCCCACTACCCAGAGAACGAAATTTTCAATCTGTTGCGTCTTAAGGGGACGTGAGCGCCATCTACTGGTAGTTATTACAAACTAACCAACCCGCAAGTCCAGCATTACAACTGGAATTCATACGATATAGATGACACACCCTGTTCCAATTTCAAATATTATTGATTTTTAAACATGTTACAGCCATGTTGTGCTATTTCGAATCAAATTAAACTAGACAGAGTTTTCTAGCCCGAGTAAAGGAAAAGTCGTGCTCGTGTCGTATCCAAGAATTCATCCAGCGGAAAAGAGAAAGGATTGGCGAATACTCCACCGACAAGAGCCTAGCTCTTACATAAGAATAGATGATGATGATGACCACAAAACATTAGAAGAAGAAGTGCAAAGTAGGTGTGGAACGTGTCGCCACAGGTTATGCAATGATTTGCATAACACCATAAGGCGCGCGGCGTGGTGCGAACGAGAGGGCATGAGTAATTGTAGCAGCGTGTGCGGGAAGACCAGTGGCGACAGATGTCTCCGAAGCAAAAGCGCTACTTTGCATTTCTAACCCCTCTTATAATGTTCTGTGATGATGACCCTAACTTTGTTCTGATGAAATAAACGAGTTATCTAGCCATCTAACTCAACGGTTCCTTGTTGATAGTTTTATCAATTATTAGCTTGCATCACAGAAAAGCAATCATGTTAACCTAGGTATGACAGGGTGTCAGACAGTGTCAGTTTCATTAGGTACTTTAAAAGTTAAAGTAGTGCTCATCATACCCGGGCGACTGCGACGCAGGAAGCGGGAAGCGGGAAGCGAAGCGGGCGCGTCTACGACGCGAAACTCGGCCTCCAAACTTAATTTGAACTTAATTTGGAACTTAATTTGTTGATGAATAGTCATTGAAGCAACACTTCTTGTCATTGATTGTACACAATAAAGTAAACTAAACGCGTCTCTTGATTATTTAAAGTAGTGCTCAATCCCGGGCGACGCGACGGCGTCGCGGGAAGTGAACTTCATTTGTTGAGGAATATTGAATATTCATTGAAGCAACACTTCTTTAACTATTGTTGTGGTAATTTCATTTTCGTTTTAACATTAGAGTCTAACTAAATTTAACATCTAGAGTACTTTGGTACTCTTTGGTAGTTTTTATTACTTTTTTTAAGATTCTGGAACCTACATAGTTCTTTTGTTTTTGTTAGTTTTTGGTAGTTTTTAGGTCTGTGTTGTTTTTGCTACCAAAATCTACCAGAACTTAACAAAAACAACCAAAAGATCCAAAAATTTCCACAATCTACTAAAAAGAACCGAAGACAACCAAAATTTACCAAAATCTAGGAAAAACTATCAAAAATGACCCAAAAACTACCAACAAGAACCAAAATGTACTGAAATTTAAAATTTGTATTTTATTTTGTTACGAGAGCGTAACATTGTACACGTCTGACCACGAGACGCGCGCTTCCCGCTCCGCTGACGCTGCCTTCCCGCGTCGCGTCGTGGTCGCGTGTCGGTTTGAGCGACTTGGCGGGACGCCATAAGATTACATGGGCAGCGACCGCCGCGCGGTAGACGCTCCCGCTTCGTAGTCGCTTTGGTCGTGCGGGTCTGAGCACTCCTTAATTGGACTCATTATACTGAACAACTTTCCTCTAGCAGGTACGGCTGTATCTCCTAAACCGACTATGACAGACCATGCCAGTTTTTGTACGGTCCGCATAGCTACAGTCACGGAATATATAAGAGTTACAGTCTACAGTAATACAATAATAATACCAGCATATTCATGTATATTCATTTTTTGCAACCATAATAGACATATGAACGGCGGTAACTCCTAAGCTGACTGGATTTGTGCAGGCAGACCTGGTCCATTCCCATCACAGAGATGCTTTTCACCCTATGAATACTGAATAAGCCTTGCAGCTGATGATAACAAATAGTACATCTACCTACTATTTGTTGTCGCTACCTTGTAGCGTCGAAAGACGACTCCGGCGGGCCATATAGACTAAGAGATAAGTGTACTTTTTGCAATCATCAGCAGTAAGGCTGATTCAGTGTTAATGGGGTGTAGAGCATCTCTGCGATGGGGATGAACTACGTCTGCCTGCATAACTTCAGTCGGTTTAGGAGTTACAGACGTTTAAAGGTCAATAAAAAATTTACGATCAGCTGCAAGGCTGAACTGCCAGTCGGTTTGAACCGACTGATGAACCATGTCAGTTTTAGTACTGTTTACATAGCTACGGTGCATACTACAATAATATGATACGATCAGCCTTGCAGCTGATCGTTAATTTTTTACTGACCTTTAAACATACCTTTAAGCAGGTAGACCTGGTCCATCCCCATCACAGAGATGCTCTACACCTCATAAACACTGAATCAGCCTTGCAGCTGATGGTTGCAAAAAGTACACTTATCTCTTAGTCTAATAAGTCAGGCGTCAGGAAACTCTACAGGTTAGCGGCACGAATATGAATTTTGAAGGGCATGAAATCTTGACCTTCTTTCCAGCTCTAAATAATGCGTTTATTTTGCAGTTCCATATTACGTCAAACAACATTTTTGAATTCATAACAACAACATTCATTGTATACACATTAGGCATGTAATTGAAACTTGTATCATTTGGTCTTATTACCCGCTAATGAAAAGATCTCAATTTTAACACAGTGGAAAATTGTTATAAAAGCAAAATAGGTTATCATTAGCACTGGTCAGGTGGTTGATTGAATGTCTAATAATCAAGTTATCTAATATCTTGTTGTGTATTTAAACCTACAGAGTTGATCATTTTTAAAGACATAAGACTTTAGCCTAATGTGGAAAAAAGGGTTGCTGTTTCTATTTACATTTGGCAGTGAGTATTACAAAATTATTTTACAAAACCAAACCAATTGACCGATTTCGCTAAACGTGAAAACGAAAGTACGAAGTGTAACGAGCATATCGATAAGCCCACTTATATGCGGATATGTGCGGAATGGGAAAAACTGAGAAGAGGTGCAAGTATGTACGATACTGAGTGAGTGGAAGTGTAATAGGAATATACGGTCAAAGAACAAATACCATAATTCCCATCGTTATTTGCTTCCGTCTGCCAAAAGTGGGTGAGGCAGGGGGGGGGGGGGGGGGGGGGGGGGGGTGTAGTAAACACGCAACAGGCAACGCATCAAGCTATACAAAACCAATATGAACTGGTTGCGAAACTTTATACGTTACTCGTCCTAAGCGCGGCCAGCTTATTTTGGTTTTGTATAGCTTGATGTGTCGCCGTGTGTACAAGATACTCTTTCTTATACCGCGTCTAAATTACACATATAATTTGCATATATATTACCAGGTATAACCCTCATCCGCTGCCAGTTCTTTGACTGTCACGATGACCCGGCGTTCGAGCCTGGAGACGGCACTCTCCAAGACTTGCAGTTCACGTGGCTGGGAGCATTACAGTACATTCATGGTAACTATGCATCCATAACTATGGCTGTGGTCCTCTCTGATGTACAAACGCAGTACTCATCTAAGTAGACAGGTATTGACACCAGATGAGATGAAAACCATCCCGATCAAAAACCTACTAACGATTTCTGGCCGCAGTAGGGATTAGAGGGAACTGTAATAAGGGCGTTCACAAAGGACCAGCGATAGCCTGGTGCAAGCCTGTCAAGGCTCGAAATCCGAAAATAAAAAATAATAAAACTATGCATCGTATGAAAACGATTACGAATTCTCCTACCGTTCCTGACCCTTGAATCATCTTTGATTGAATTCAATGCGGGTTCCAATTTCACTGGACTTATCGTTGTGAGTGGTCACAGCTATGGTTCCTATTCAGTTGGTAGTGATAATTATACAATATAAATAAATAAATAATTCTTTGTTTCGGACAGTTAGTCCATAAAAATGTTAGTAACAGAGAAACTTACCCTATTGTTAGTAAACAGCTCATTTTTTAAATATGGGACCTTTGGGAAGGTCTAGAGGCTGGTGTGCAGCTGCACCCACCGTTTCATTAAGGGGCTATCCCAACTTTCAACAACAGTTTGCAGAATGCTGTTCCGACTGGTTCGTACTCTGTGGAGTAGGGAGGCACAACGTTTTCGCATAGTTCATGTCGTCAGTTCGAGCCTCGGCGAACATAGCAGACGAGGCAGCCCGAACAGCCCTCTAAAACTGTTGTTGTATTGGACCCGGAGCGCGCTGTATGCCCTCTGCGTATAACTGACCCATAGACTGCACGTGTAGAAGGATTGGCAGTATGCTTTAAAAAGTGTCACCTTTACCTCATTTACAGTTATAAATATGTATATATAGAACTGCCTCCGTGGTCTAATGGTTAAGAGCATTGGCTCTCGACACGGAGGTCGTGGGTTCGATTCCCACGGGGGACACCTAGTGAAATGTCACTTTGTGCGTTTTTCCCCAGTTGGTTAGGACATTGCAGGCTGAATCACCTGATTGTATGAAAAGAATAATAATTCCGTGCTTCGGATGGCACGTTAAGCCGTTGGTCCCGGCTACTAGTACTGGTGGTAATAGTAGTTACATAAAAATCACGTCAAAGACCGTAAGGCGGTCTGAAAAAACTCTGACACCAGGGCGCTGCCCACACGATAAGAAGAAGATGAAAACGATTACGAATTCTCCTACTGTTCCTGACCCTTGAATCATCTTTGATTGAATTCATTGCGGGTTCCAATTTCACTGGACTTATTGTCTGGTGTTGTGAGTGGTCACCGCTGTTGATCATAGTTTACAGGAGTTACAGCGGTAGGCCAATACCTAAGTTATGCCTATTAAGTGTGGTATTACTTATAGTCCGTGTGGTAAGAATAGCACCATCCCATTTCCTCCCGTGGGTGTCGTAAAAGGCGACTAAGGGATCTACTGAAGGATGGGCAGCAGCATCCTCTGTAATGTGGCAATGGGGTGATCATTATTATCGCTGAAGTTAGTCTTAATTCCAGAATGGAGTCCACGAATTGCCAGACGTAGTGTGAGACGCCCTCCGGGGGCTGAACTGACTACCTGAGAAACGCCCACCACCTTTCTCAGGTCGCCAGTCCAGGTTCGTGCGTCTCACTCTACGTCTGCCAATGACACACTGGGTGAGGAGGGCTGAGGATAGAATTACTGCTTTATGGCGTACTTTGGGAGAGCATGTAACAAAGCAGTAATAAAGGCCAATCAAAAGCAATAGCTGAGCATTTGACAGTCAAAGGAATTTTTTTACGTATCCCTTTTAATGTTCTACTGCTGGGCAAAGGCTCGAAGGCTGGGCTGGCCTTTTACTCTCCAATCCTCTAAATCTCCAATTTTATCTATTGAAACTTTAAGTTGGCAATGTTGTTTTATAAAAATGACTACCTATCCTGTAATTAGTCCGTAAGTTTTCCTAAAATGAATAAAATAAAATAAAATATTGTGTGCAATTACTGGCCAACTCTCCAAGAAGGCATCCATGTTGTCTCTCCACCTTTTTCTGGCTCTACCTCAAGGACACCCAAAGGAATGTTAACGATTATTATCTTGTTCTCTTCTAGTTTAAAGGGGGTTTCTTTTTCAGTGAAAAATGGAACCCCTCATTACTTCAGAGTACCCAGGGTAGTGTTGATAACCAGGCAGTTCGCGCTATCTACAGCTGTGGACGCGGCGCAAATACCTGATGGATACGCCTTGTGAGTATTCCTAGTTTGCTGGCCTGGATTTATCATTTACTAGCTCGGCGGTGAAGGAAAACATCGTGAGGAAACTGCATTCCCGAGAATTTAGATTTTTAGAATTAATTTTTTTAGAATTTAGGTTATTAGCCACTGATTAGTTCAGAACCAAAAATGCCTTGAGCTAAGGTTTTTTGTACTGTTCGTAGTCCAGAGTGCCCATCCTTTGGTAGATTGCTTTAGTTTTGGACTAGTAAAGGAGACTCTGCCAGGTAAAATGTATCTGGCAGAGATGTGTCATCCAAGTATGATGTAATTGGTGTACTTACCCTCCAACAGTCTGCAGTAACGGGAAGAAGCATCCCAATAGCAATATAAATGTCATTGCAAAAAACTCTTCCTTTCTATCCTCCCAGAGGTAACGTTGTCTTCGGTGACTACGAACGCGACGAGGAAGAATGCCACGTCTCAATAGAAGAGATAGCCGCTGGAGCTGAATGTGAACCAGGAGTATTACTGATGCCAATTGCCGATGTGCTGTTGCACCCGGAGTTTAAGCACTTTGGGGTTAAGAACAGCCTTGCGATATTGAAGCTCATCACTCCTATCAAATCTAGTGAGTACGTGTATACAAAATGCTCAACCCACTGAGGTAGACAGAGACTATAGATCGCCACATACTACGATTCTGACACATATCTCTCGCCTCTTCAACATCCTTAAGTGCGTTCATCTTCATACATGCTCATCTGTTCCGGGTACATTTTACTTGACCTTTCTTTAGTACGCATCTGATTTGATCAGACCCGTTTCAACTATTCCATTAAACCATGTAAATTATAGCCTTGTCAATTTTCTTATATCAACCTATTTTTGATCATTTTTTGCACATGACCGGTCTGATCCTACCATCTTCTTTCTAGTGAGTAATTTTCCAAATTAGTATCTGTCAATGGATCTGCTGGCTTTGTATATTGTTACAGTTTGCGCAACGAAACATGAGCGATGATATTGAATGTGCAGAAATGTAATTCGGGTCTATTTGGCGGGGGGGAAGCGGGATGAAGCTGACGCGCAAACATCATTGGCCGATTAGTCGCCTTTCCCACCACTTTCCTCCAGCGCTCATAATTCGTTGTGCAACCTCTCATATTACACGTTGGTCATTTCAGACGTGTACGCTCTTAACGTTGTTCTCCTTTGAATATTATGTATGACTTCAGTATAGGTAATCTTAGGGGATCTTGTTTGATTACAGCTTACATGCTACCAGTGTGTCTACCGTTCAAGAACTTCATAACGAAGAAAGACGGGACACAGACCACTGATAGGTTCTATCACTTAGATTTTGCAAGCGGTGAGTTATCGTGTGAATGCATTATGTTGCTGTTGCCTGCGACTCCGTATGCGTGGACCTTAGAAAAGTATCCTAGATCCAGAACAATAGGGCAATGATCCTCGTTCTGGGGCGTTTCTTGTCCAAAGTATCTCTTTAGCCAACCAACGCGGCAATGCCGCCAGCGTACGTTCAGTACACGACCAGGGGCGGGTTTATTCGCGTAAGTAGGTTTGTATTGATATTTCCGAGCCCGATATTTTGCGTTTTTTTTATTTTATTTTATTGCCTGTGCCGAGGGTCGCGGGTTCGAATCCCGTAAGGGACAAATATTTATATTATGAATATGAATATTTGTACCCGAGTCATGGATGTATGTATCTATGTATGTATTCTATATCGTTGTCTAGTTATCATAATACAAGTCCAGGTACTTTAAGTGTAACTAGATAATTTGTGTGACAATGTCCAAGATACCTATATTCTACCTATATATTTGTTTTTCTGCAGTATCTTTATAATGAACACTCCTTTTGTTTTCCATTTAGATGTAGTTTTGAGAAAATAGATAGATTCTGTTTTATCTTTTAATTTCATGGAAATATTATCCAGCACATATTCGCGCACGATGTCGCTTTCAAAATAAAGATGGGTGTAAACAATGATGTCATTGGGTGTTTAAGTAAATTGTTTTTTCACCCCTCCGGGCGGAGAGCGTCAACTTTCGTTTCGCTAAACGAAGTTGCCGCTTTCCGCCTCAGTTGAGGAGAAAAATAGTGTACTAACCTCGGGCAGGAAATAATACTACTTAATAATAGTACTAATTAGATAAGATCTGAGACCTTTCTTACTATCCTGCCCTCGGTGAGTAATCTACTATTTCGTCACTCATACTCACCTCAGAAAGTAGTAGGTCATTGTTTCAAAATAAAGATTGAAAAATTTGTCTCGGGCGAGACTTGAACCCGCACTTTTCCGTTATCCAATTTCGCCACCGAGCCCACTACCCAGAGAACGAAATTTTCAATCTGTTGCGTCTTAAGGGGACGTGAGCGCCACCTACAACGGCCATCATTGGAACAGGGTGTGTCATCTATATCGTATGAGTTCCAGTTGTAATGCTGGACTTGCGGGTTGGTTAGTTTGTAATAACTACCAGTAGATGGCGCTCACGTCCCCTTAAGACGCAACAGATTGAAAATTTCGTTCTCTGGGTAGTGGGCTCGGTGGCGAAATTGGATAACGCAGTTCCTCGGTATGGAAAAGTACGGGTTCAAGTCCCGCCCGAGACAAATTTTTCAATCTTTAATTTCATTCGAAATAGCACAACATGGCTGTAACAGGTCATTGTTTATCTAAGAAGCGTGTGGAAAGTGATGCATTTCTTCTCTAGGGCGGAAAAGTAATTAAAAAAAAAACTATGTCTATACTGAGCAAAGGCAGAAATAGAAACCTGATACAGCCACACTTCGATAACATTATATTAAAATTCTCAATTTTTATAATTATTTTGAACAAAAATATTTTAATTTAGTAATTACCTAACAATAACAATAATAAGTATTTCGAGACTTGTACATAAATTATATGCATTTTTATTTTTTTAAACAGTAATATGTTCGCTGCTACTTTTCGCTTTCCGAAAAACGCTTGTTTTCGTACCTACACAAGTCGAGTGCAAGCAGAAATCTGTTTAGCCGTTTAGCCGTTTATGTTTTCATCTCACTTTTTGTTTAAGAAAATTATTGGTTTTAAGGGCATTATGCGTCGAGAGCTTTTTAAATATTATAAATTTGTGACGTTTCGATTAGGCTCTAGACAGACAGACTGCATTCCGACTGCAAAATGGCAGTTCAGATGCAGTTTGAATGCAGTTGACACGACTGCAATAGAACTGCAAACCAAACGCGCAGTCCGATTGCAGTTTAATTGCAGTCGTGTCAACTGCACACCGACTGCATTCAAACTGCGTCCGAACTGCACCATGCGGGTGCGTTTGGTTTGCAGTTCTATTGCAGTCGTGTCAACTGCATTCAAACTGCATCTGAACTGCCATTTTGCAGTCGGAATGCAGTCTGTCTGTCTAGAGCCTTAGTGATGCAACGATATCTCTATTACGATACCGATACGAATACAGATAATATCGTATAAGCTATTACGATCACGATATATCATTACGATACAGATACGATACGAATACATTACGACACTTTAAATAAAAACTAAAAATCGACTAGAAATCAACATCGATTATAGTTTTTAATATACTTTTTTTTATGTTTAACATCAGGTAACTTACCAATTATTTATTCTATCTAATAATACTAGTAGCGAACACATAAATGTCTTATTTCAGTCTGTTTCTGATATTGCCTACTTAAGTGCCTACATAAGGTACACTTAAGTATACTTAAACCTACATACATACTTTATACATAATTTTAGTATTTAAAATTAATTCTGACAAATTTTTGTTGAGAAAACATAACATGTTTAAATTATCTGGCTTAAGGCGGTTGCAGAGGGGTCAATTTCATACAAAACTTTGACGCACAATACGCGTAGACGGTATTAATATAAGGTCTAACAAAATTAGGTGAAACTATTTTAAGGGGATGATCAGACCATCGAACTGAAAAACTTTTTCTATGGGACGAATATCGAAATCGCGAACAAAAATCAGCTGTCCCATACATTTAGGTCGAGTACGTTTGTATGGAACAGCTGATTTTTTTTTCGCGATTTCGATATTGGTCCCATAGAGAAAGTTGTTCAGTTTGATGGTCTGATCATCCCCTTAAAATAGATTCAGTTAGTTTTGTTAGACCTTATATAAGTAACTTTGTATATATGGAAAAATTGTTTAGAAAATCTAGATGCCGCGTAACAAATAACATTTGCAATTTATAAAATAATTACGAAGATATAAAGCTTTGAAATTTTTCATACAAAATTTTAAAAGCTTTATATCTTCCTAATTATATTATAAATTGCAAATGTTATTTTTACGCGGCAACTAGATTTTCTAAACTATTTTTCCATATATAAAATATTACTTTTATTAATTCCGTCTACGCGTATTGTGTGTCAAACGTTTGTATGGACTGAAACCACCTTAAGTCGGTTTCTTATATCTGTATGAATCATCCCAGCTGTAGAAAACAATCTCTCTGAGTCCACAGTAGCTGGCTTAATAGACAAATACTTTTTTGCCGATTTCGTGATGTATGTTTTTTTTTTCAAATATCGTATCGTAAAAATCGTTTAATGTGCTTACGATGCCGTTTATCGTAATAAAACACGATAATCGGCGGTATATGATAATCGGTATGCCTAGTTATGCAGGCATCACTAGTTTCGATGTTTGTATGTTTGTGGCTCAATCACGCATATACGGCTGAATGGATTTGGATGTTTAGCACACAGACAGAATAAAATCTTCGAGATTAACACATAGGATACTTTTTTGAGGTCCAACGCAGATGGAGTCGCGGGCAACAGCTAGTTTATAATTATTAGTGAGATGAGATGATCAATATACAGGGTGTCCCAAAACTCAACGTGAATCCGAAAACGTGAGATAGGGCTGTTTATAACTGTTCAGGGAGAAATAAAAATCGAAGTGTAATAGTTTACGAAACCTTGTAATTTTTGCTAACATTGTAAAAACCGCCAGCATGCAGCGAACTTTTAGATGTAATGACTACAAATTGGTACAAAATACTTGCTATGCAATAATTGCAAAATCTTTTCAGTGGATTAGAACTATACTTTTTATTACAGAAAGCTCTATTTTCTGTTAGGTGCTGTTTAATTAGTTATACAGAAGAGACGTGTGGCGGTGGTAGATTGTCAAAGTAACACCAATATAAACCTTACAGTACGTAGCATAGCATCGTATTTGTCGTAAAGGAAAATCACGACCGCGCCACCAGGCGACGTCGCCTGGAGACGACGGCGTAATTCTCCAAACGACGCTATGCTACGTACTATAAGGTTCATATTGCCGCACTCCGCCCGCGCCGCGCCCGCGCCACGTCTCTTCTATATAAACCGCGCCTTGGACTAGGCGCTAACCTGGCAAGTTATTTCAAAAGTTGGCTCATTTAATCAAGTTTTCAATAATGGTATCTAGAGATCGAAAAGGGCTAAACACACCACCAAAAACAGTGTAGAGCAGCCGATCGATTTTCTAAGGGAGGTTCAAAAATTTTCTCGACCCACGTTCCTTAGGGAAAGTTGTTTAGTGTTATTAACTCGATAACCTTTGAAAGGTTAACAAAAAATTTACCCTGCATAATAATATACAGGGTCCTTCTTAATATGCTGACACTTTTTTAAGGGGATGATCAGACCATAAAACTGAACAACTTTCTCTATGGGACCAACATCGAAATCGAGAAAAAAAATCACCTGTTCAAAAATTTGGCTCGAGTAGGTTTGCAGTTTTGAAGAGCTGATTTTTTTTCGCGATTTCGATGTTGGTGCCAAAGAGAAAGAGGTTCAGTTTGACGGTCTGATCATCTCCTTAAAAAAATGTCAGCATATTAAGAAGGGCCTAATTGGAGACCCCGCGATGTTTGATATTGGTTTTGCTTTGCATTACAGACGTTCCAAGAGATTTCGTAGATGAAGAAAAAGAAGTATCTAGGCTTAGTTTATTGCCAAGAGAGCTTTGCTATTTGTACGAAAACACTGTGGTAAGGACACCTAAACATGATTGATATTAGGTTAAAGCAACAGCAAAACTACTGGCGAATGAGCTGGAGCTGCATGACCGGATTCCACCTTCCCCCTTTAACGAACGTACGACAAGTAGTGCGAGACGATCCTTACGTAGCCGATATACCAACAATCTGCACAAAAAGGTTCACCTCTTTTACAATGAGAACCGGTAAGGTTTGGCTTTGGAACACTCTTCCTGCGTCTCTTTTTCCAAGCAAATACAATCTGTATATCTTTAAGAGTGTTCCTGGATAAGCGCTTTCATCCTCGGCTTCATCTACTTTTTCCATCTAGTGAGCTGAAGCCAAAGCCCAAGCCTATTTTGAATAATCTTCTTCTTCTTATCGTGTGGGCAAGCCCTGGTGTCAGAGTTTTTTCAGACCGCCTTACGGCCTCTGACGTGGTGTTGAATAATAATAAGAAAGAAACTATAGTAGCAAATACTAGTAAACCATGTTAAACCTTAAAGACGCTTTCCTAGAATAACACCACCCAGATGGGTCTCACAAGAGACGAATAATCTTTTCAGACATCGTCATATACCTCACATCCCAAAACTGTGTTGGTGCTGACCATAAAGGACGGCGTAACTCGCGGGGCGTTGACACGAGTTACGCCGTCCTCTATGGTGCTGACTAAAGTTTTGCATTGCATCCGGCACCTTCTAAGTTTGTGGCAGGTTTCTGTTTTCACCCGACTGCGCCAGAAGGAGGTTTATGTTTTTTTATTCATGAAGATCATCTTTAGCACAAATTACAATAGAGATAACAGTAAGAGAACGAACAGAAAGACAGATTAGAGTCATCCCTCAGGCTCGCTGGACTTCATTGTCTAGTGTTGTTAATGGTCGCCGCTGTTGATCCTGGCTTACAGGAGTTACAGAGCGGTGGGAATGTGTGGTGGACCTATGCCAGAATTTAAAAATAACGGTAAGAGAACTAGTGTCCTTGAAATTAATGCCTATTCTCGGCAGCGACACTGTTCAGTTGCCCACCGAGGTATATCAGTGGCCCATGTAAGTGGCGCTTGCCGGCTTACCTATGTGCGTGCCTCGATTTGGGCTCTTATATAAAGTCGGTCTACTGTTTTCTTTCTTTTCTGTTTCTCTGTTCAGCGCTTACACAATTATATAGAGTACATATGCCAATCCCGCTTAGGTACCTGACTGTTTTTGTAACCAACCAGTGTACTCTTGGGTCCTGAGTAGACGACGGACAATTTGCCCGCGTTGTCACGTTTTTTGCACGACGAAACTCCACTGCGGCGGTGGCTGGTCTGTGGTAACCGCGGGAAATATTTTCCGTCATTGCTCAAGGCCTTAAAAGAGCGAATGATTATAACTGACTTTTAATGTTGGCAGAATATGACCCATTTTGCCAAGAACCGCATGGCGTGCACAACCAGCTGTGGTCTTCGCTCCGGGGCTCCTACTTTGGTCCACGAGCACACTGGACATTGGTCTATCGTGGCAATATCGTTAGGTTTGTCATATGCATGGATTGTAGCTGAGTCACAGTAGAACGAAAGTGATGAGAGCAAGCAACAAGCTGCCGCTTTTGGTGCACTGACACTTAGCGCACGTTAGACAACGTGCGAACAGGGCCCTGTTTAATAAATGCGAGAATTGACAATGACAATTCAGAGTACATTGCTGGTTACTAGCGACGCTAACCTTGCAGTAGGTAATATGAGTCCTAGCATTCTCAGCAAAATGTACTCTGAATTGTCATTGTCAATTATTATTGTCACGTTTTTGATTAAAGAGGGCCCAGGTGCGCGTTCTCCACCGGGTTATGTATTTACTTGTTCGTGCATCAACGCGCGCTATATGTGAGTGTGTGAAGTGTTCGTAGACATCAAACTACGTTCGTCTCACTTCAAAGCATAGGTACCGTCATCTGACGAACTAGTCAACGTGCTTTCTAAGGTCCGCCACATAAATACGGAATAAACGGATTGACTGATTAGATTCCGGACGGAGTGTTGCCGCTTTCAGATACTTTTTCACTAGATCTAGAGATTTTTTGATGTCTTAGGTGGCATTTTTTAAAGATTTACAGTCATATCAAACAAGTGATTTTTGAGCGTAGGCGTTGATAGAACGATACAATATCCTGACGATGCCGTTGCGACGTCGTTTTGGTATAGTTGCGAAATCGCCTACGCTCAAAAATCGCTTGTGTCATAATGGTTTATACCATTTTGTATGCAGATTATTTCTTATACTAAAACTATCGATAGTTTTTTGATATAGTTGCATAATATTGAAATAAAATTTACAAATCATCATCGTAACGTCATGACATCATCACATGATAGTAATTTTAAATACCTAAAAATACAATTGTCATTAATTTGGCATTTCATACATTTTTATTTTAGGCATTTTTGAAACAACACTAAGAAATTTTTTCAACCATAGTTGACAACACTGAATCCTGAATCAGCATTCCGGATAGCAATTCCATTTGTGTGTGGCGGACCTAAAGCACGAAACGATTTCTATTGAATTGTTATTCCAGGTGGGTCACCCTGCCCTGATCCACTGCGGCCCCATCGTCCACCTCCACCACCTCGGCACATTCTTCTGTTCCCGTACGTGCCATGGATCACTGCCGCTATCACTGGAAAGGCTGTGGGTGCCTTCTCAAAAGACGACCCTTTTGGTAAGATCTAGATGCTTAGAAGAACTAGCACATGGTTCAGAAAGTCAAAATCTAGTCATCTAAACAGTCGGTTGTTTAATTTATTGTGGACCTGACGATGTTTTCTTTTACCAAAAAGACACTGGAGTTACAAATCGTGCAAAGTACCTAAAGAGTAATTGTTCCTTTTTATTGTTATATCGGTTTTTGTCTTTATGCCCTCCGCCTTTATACCTCAGGGTGTTTTATCCCGGGGGTCATCATCATCAGCTTATATACGTCCAACTGCAAGGCACAGACCTATCCTCAGTCCTCCACCACGCGTTCACATTTGACGGACCCTCATGATTAAGTGTCTTTACTTCTACACAACGCGCCACCAACGCTTTTACCCAGGGGTTGTATCAAGTAATTTAATATTTTCAACAGGATTTATAATGCCCCGTCTTTCACCATACGATTTGATCGGTCACGACTGGCTCGGCCACTGGTGGATGGGCGGGATCAGATGCTACGACCGGGCCGAAGCAGCTGAAGACGTCTTTAGGTTTTACCACGAAGTTTTCCAGATTAATCCAAATACCGAGACTTTTATGGCCTACTACATAGAGGTGACTACCATCAATGACGTTCAGAAACAAAAACAGTTTTGTCCAACACCTAAACGAAGCTGTTCTTAATAAAAATTAATCTTGATATTGCTGAATATATTTTTCTGTAGTCGATCAAGTCGATTGACTTGCTATCTTGGTGATGATATTATTGCCAATTTAGAGGCTTGTTGGAGTGCAATTCCCTAAGCATCACATCGTTGTCAAAAACATCTACGAGCTCACAAATGTAACATCCTTCTTGCATCCTTCAGATCGTCGAAGGTTTATATGAGTTTGACACGTGACATAACCATAGCGAATACTGAATTGTCAGCTCGCCGATGTTTCAACGACGAATTTAAGGTTGTGACGATGTTTACGCTTAGTTAATTGTATTGATGATTGCGCCGTTCGCATCGGGAGGCTCTCTTTACCCTATTTCTGAATATGGCAAAAATATCACATTACAGTCTTCATGCTACCAATCCACTCTGTCTAATTTATCAGGACAGTCACTGCACGCTAGTCCTCTGATCGTAGTGGTTTCTCGTTACATTCTCTAACCATCTGAATCACATCACATCACTCTCATTTATCCGTCTTCACTCTCAGATATCATCTGCGTATAGAGCATCATTAGCCCGTATTCAGGCAATCGCACCCAGGTTTTGCCGACGAGGCGCTGTTATTGGAGTCATTAACCAACCTGGCCGCCGGACGACCCACTTCTCTTTCGTCTAATTTCGACCATCACTCTGTTAGGGTTTTAACTCCACCTGTTAACACTTCACCTAGCAATGGTTAGCTGCGCGTTTAGATCATGATACAATTAAATATCCCGCTTTGTAGAATATACTTCATAGAATAACTTATATGAATGCTTTGTAAACTACAAAAGTAATAGGATTTTAGCATTGGATTTTAGCTTATCCCTTGTGGCTTTGGAGGACTTTTTCTACATCAAACTAAAGATTGAAAAATTTTTCTTGAAAACTTTTGCTACAGTTATAGGTAAGCTCATTTTACGACTGGTCGCGTCAGGGCCGAGCGGGCCGCATTGCATCGGAAAATGCGTACTTCTTACACTGTCTAGTCTAGAGTGGACTGGGTCGCAACGCATTGACGGATTTTTAGTTAACGTAGTCGTATAGGCTGCCTTTGTAATAAGTTTCGCTTGGTATAGTACACTAGGACGGGCCGCATCGAAGCGGAGCGAGCCGCATCGCACGGACGGAAATGACAATATAAAGTTATTTCAAATTAGTTGGCGAAACTGAACCAGGGCACTTGTTAATGATATTGATAACAGATTGCATTATCAATGTTTATAATTTTATTGGTATTGATGATTAACAAAATTCAGATCGGTAATTGCGGATAGGAGATGTGGAGAAAGACGTGGCTCACAGAGTAAGTGTCGCATGGCAGAAGTGGCGTTCAGCACTGAGCGGAGTCTTATGTGACCCTCGTATGCCTGTCCGAACAAAGGGCAAAGTTTATAAGATTGCGGTGAGGCCGGCAATGATGCACAGGGCAGAATGTTAGCCAACAAAGAACACACATGTGCAAAAACTTCATACGACCGAGATGAAAATGCTGAGACGGTCAGGAGCAGTGACGAGGCTGGACAAAGTTCGAAATGAACATATTCGTGGCAGTTTCAAAGTCGCCCCCATACCAGAGAAACTCACCGAAAGCCTCCTCAGGTGGTGCGGCCATGTGATGCGAAGAGACGAAGAACATGTGGTCCAAGAGGCTGCCTGAACATAAAAAAGGTAGAGGGCGCCCTCTTGCCACCTGGTGAACCAGCATGACCAAGTTAACACTAGTAGAGAACGATCCCGACCCGACATTCCAGGACATATTGTCCTGGCGCCGCCACATGATTAGAAGAGCCGACACTGCATAAAGCTGCGTTCAAAGTTCTGACAACCGGACCCGCCCCCGCCTCGCTCCCGCCCCCGCCACACGCTTGTCAAAATACAATACAAGATTTATTAACGTGTCATAAGACTCAAATTGCAATTGCGCAAGCAATGCATTTTTAGGCCGCGGGCGAGAGCGGGGAAAGCGCGGGAAAAGCGTGTGGCGGGCGCGTCTGAACGCGGCCTAAAGGGGGAAAGTTTTTTTTTTCTAATGGGTTTGCTCTTGACTTGGAAAGGGCAAAGAAGAAGTAGAAGATGATTAACAAAATTATTATTATCGTACTTAGGCTGAAGTGCGTGGGGTGCGAGCGGACATTGACCTGTAATCATATGACCGGGCGGCGGGTCATTATGACGCAATTGTACTTAGTAACAGATACCAAATGCGTTTGTTAAATTTCGCCAACTAATTAGATTTAAGCATATAAATTTATAATGTGACCCGCTCCGACCCGATGCGGCTTGGCGTAGAATGCGTTAGTTCATAATGTGAATTTTATAGACGTGATTTGGGCGGATTTTTGCACTGCGATTGTCGTAATATGAACTAATATTCTTACATTTTCAGATTGACGCTTCCGCTGATACCCTGATTATCTGCGTGAAGGTTGGTATGCCCTATAAGCTTGGACAGCCGAGGGTATGGGAGTTAGATTCCCCTGTCGTTAAGGTAATCTTATCCACAGTTTACTATGTCCAAAAATTCGAGAGACAAAATGTAAATAACGGTGATACCAGCCAGTATAGAAAATACCATCTCGAGACGGAAAAAAGTTTTCTCCGGAATGAATACTTAACAGTAAATTATCTATTGTACACGACACGCAAAGGATTACAAAAAAATGATATGTTAATTTTGAATGGTAAATAATTAAAAAATACGCAAGTTATAATTTATTTTAGAGTAAAAGAAAGCGTGACTGCAAAAATTTTATTTCATGGTCTGTCAACAATCTTTGTTTTAACAAAGTTCTTAAAGAATACGATTTTTTATTGTACATAGCCCAGCCATTTTACGGTTCGAGCCGGGACTAATAAATAACTGATATTTTTTTCGGTATAGTATTTAAGAGCCAATTCGAGCTTCGAAATGTACCAAAATTAATAAAAAATCCCGTCAGCAACTTTTCCAAATTTAAAACTTAGCTATTATCTCGATATAAAAAACCTGAGTAATTTTTATACTATAGCATGGTGTAAATTTTTTTAAACCATCTAAGTAGACAACAATGTCTACTTAGAAGGTTTTGAAAAATACATTCGTATTTTCTAATAAAAACATCATTTTTTAAATTTCTGTGCCTATTTTATTGCTCAAAAATAATGTATATTGTTAAATCTAGTTCAAATGTAATGTATTAGTATTAATATTATTAATTTAACACGTTCCGGGACAGTGAACGAGACACAATAGAACTTTTATTGTTATCACGGCTATAGGCGGTCACTGTCCCGGAACGTGTTAAAAGCCTTCTGGGACTCACAATTTTGATTTCTATGGTGCGTAGCGAATTTATTTTAAATATTTTTTCAGATAGTCTTTTTGTCACTAAAATGGTGCCGTTTATAGTTTAAAACTCCAATTAATAATCACTTCCCACCTCTCCTAACAAAACTCCGAAAAATGACTGGGCTACAATGAGCTTTTATGGAATGTCATTGATTGTACACAATAAAGTAAACTAAACGCGTCTCTTGATTATTTAAAGTAGTGCTCAATCCCGGGCGACTGCGACGCGGGAAGCCGGAAGCGAAGCGGGAGCGAATACGACGCGAAACTCGGCCTCCAAACCGGCGCGACTGCGACGCGGGAATCGAACTTCAATTGTTGATGAAATATTGAATAGTCATTGAAGCAATACTTATTTAACTATTGTTGTGGTAATGTCATTTTCGTTTTAACATTAGAGTCTAACTAAATTGACCGTCTAGAGTACTTTGGTACTCTTTGGTAGTTTTTATTACTTTTTGGAAGTTCCTAGAACCTACCTAGTCTTTTGTTTTTGTTAGTTTTTGGTAGTTTTTAAGTTTTTGTTGTTTTTGCTACCAAAATCTACCAGAAATTATCAAAATAACCAAAAATCTACTAAAAAGAACCGAAAACAAGCAAAATCTACCAAAATCTAGGAAAAACTACCAAAAACGATCCAAATCTTTCAAAAAGTACCAAAAACTACCAACAAGAACTGAAATTTAAAATTTTTCTTTTAGTTTGTTACGAGAGCGTAACATTAAGTATACACGTCTGACCACTAGACGCGCGCTTCCCGCTCCGCTGACGCTGCATTCCCGCGTCGTGGTTGCGTCGGTTTGGGCGACTTGGCGGGATGCCATAAGATTACATTGGCAGCGACCGCCGCGCGGTAGACGCTTCGCAGTTGCTTTGGTCGTGCGGGTTGGAGCACTCCTTAATACCGCTCGTCTGAGTTTGTAGGCTATTCGCGAACGCTACGCATAGCATAAAAAGTCCATGCAGACAGAGTAGCGCATAGCAGTCTACAAAACATAATTAAAAAATTTCCTTTAAACTGTCAGAATTGTTTTTTACTGACAGACAATAATTTTTTGATATCAACGCAATTTATTACGTGCCGTGCCGACCTAATTTTATTCTTTAAAAAATGTACCAAAGATTTCTGACCACGTAATGTCACTTTGACAGTGACGTTTCTTTATTTACATTTTGTCTCTCGAATTCCTGGACGTATAGACTAATCAATCTGTATTGGCATTTAGTGTAGCGTGAGAGCTTGCCTCATATGGCACCATACCATAATTATATCGTTTTTATAATAAAGTGGAACAGTTTAGTGGTTGCAGCGGGTGACGACGGCCGGTTCCCGGCCACCGCTCACCGCGCACGATTGACCTGTCGCGACCGCCGAGCTGAACCACTAGTTTAATTACACTATGACCATTATGTAATCACTACCTGTTCCACTACTCACCAACACCAAGTTGTAGCGACGAAGTCAACAGTTGGCGCTACCTGTCGTTCTAGCAAAAATGCTCCATACAAGACCACTTTCAACGTTACTCGTAACCCGTGAATTGCTAAACAAAAGGTGCTCAATCAAGACATAAATCGCGTAAGAGAAAATAATCACAGAGATTTGTTTGATACATATTATTACACAAGGTCCATCCAAATAAAAACCGTTGGACCACGACCGGTCCCCAAGCTTCACACCTAGCCTGGGGAAGATCTTCCTTTTTCAATGGAGGAACCTTTCCACCTAGTTCCTCCATAGTAAACAGTGGTCCATTACATTTCTTCCCGTGTTGTGGAAGACAGCTAAAAATAAGGTTTCCATGCAATATAAAAAATAAACAACATTTTTTTTTAATAACACGCATTTTTAACCGACTTCAAAAAAGGAGGTTATCAATTCGATACGTTTTTTATGTCTGTAATATTATTAGAATCGTAAAATATTCATATTATATATGATAATCTATTATCCATATAACCATTTTTGGTAGCCGTTACAACAATTTTCGACACGAGGTGTCGACCCTGGTTTGTTCTCGGAACATTTTGTAGGGGATACTCGACACTTTTATCTCGCCACGACTATAAGTGGGGAAGAGTCGACACAGTAACATTTGGTTTCTCAGTTACATCGCTGTGTGGTAACAAAGGTCCAAGTCCGCAACCGGTTGTGACACAAATAATTCATAAAAAAAAATTCAATAACTATTTTTTTAATTCATTCGCTCGTTTGCTTCAAACTCGTTCAATATGAAAGTGCTAAAATAAAAATAAGCAAGCGTCATTACGATTTGTCAACATTATTTATTTTTAGTTTAATGTGATTACTAGAGTTAACCCGCGACTTCATCTGCACCAATTATGTACCGGATTTCAGGGAATTATTATTGCTGAATCGATAAGTTTTAAATAATTAAAGACCTGGAACCTTTAGGTTTGCTTTATGTTCATGAAAACACTACTAAATAAAGAAGCCATAACATAGATTCCCTTACTGCATACTGTGCCAGCACTCATTTGAATAGAAATTTTTTTCCAGGTACGAATTCCATTAATACATTTCCACAGCAAGTACAAATTTGAGGTGGAAGCCTGGGCGTACAATGCTACTGAATCTTCAACCAGTGAAGACCACGTTTCATCTTCTGATTGTGACCCGGATCTCGAGACCTGTTATGACGAGCGTCCTCTCCTTCGGAAGTAATCATCGTGTACTATAATCACTTTAAGGAGTGCTCAGACCCGCACGACCAAAGTGACGGCGAAGCGGGAGCGTCTACCGCGCGGCGGTCGCTGCCCATGTAATCTTATGGCGTCCCGCCAAGTCACCCAAACCGACGCGACCAGGACGCAGGAAGCGCGCGTCTAGTGGTCAGACGTGTATACTTAATGTTACGCTCTCGTAACAAAATAATTTACAAATTTTAATTTTCAGTAGATTTGGATCGTTTTTGGTAGCTTTTCCTAGATTTTCGTTGTGTTCAGTTCTTTTTAGTAGATTTTGGAAATTTTTGGTTATTTTGTTAGTTTTTGGTAATTTAATAAAAATTACCAAAAACTACCAAATTAGTACAAATAACAAAAACTTAAAAACTACCAAAAAGTAATAAAAACTACCAAAGAGTACCAAAGTACTCAGATGTTCAATTTAGTTAGACTCTGATGCTAAAACGAAAATGAAATTACCACAACAATAGTTAAAGAAGTGTTGCTTCAATGACTATTCAATATTCATCAACAAATGAAGTTCGCTTCCCGCGTCGCAGTCGCGCCGGTTTGGAGGCCGAGTTTCGCGTCATAGACGCTCCCGCTTCGCTTCCCGCTTCCCGCGTCGCAGACGCCCGGGTATGAGCACTACTTTAGGGTAGCCCTCCTAATCAGGCCTTCAAAATACCGATAAATCCGAGAAATTGCTGTCCCCACCACTATTTTAAAAAATATAGCCGTATAAAATCTGAAAAAAATCATGAACATCACGTGTAGATGGCGGGAAAATTATCAGAGAGGCACTAACTTGGATAGTTTTTTAATTTTATAAAATACATATAATAATAAGTACCTACCTAGTTAAGTAAATTGTCATTTGAAGACATTGTTTTGTCATTCTACCAACGGTAGTTCTTCTAATTAGTTTGTGATTCTGTCTGAAACTTTTTTTCTTTTTTGTGACTGATTAGTGATTACCATAGAGATTTAGAGAGATGCCAACCAAAGCGCTGAGTACGAAGCCTAGTGTCGCATCACCACCAGTACCACGCGATAGAAAGTATTTTGTTAGCTTGAATGTGCTCATTATCCATTGCGGTATCCGAACTGAACGTTCAAATAATCTTTAGTACTACGCAAGCATTGTAAACTATTTGCCCATAATATCTCGACTGGCTTTCAGTCTCATAATTGAATCCCCACTGTCGCGAGCAATGTGTTCCGTTTTTGCACATATTGCTGCGACACTGGCCCCGCCCCCTTTTCAAATCTCCCTTTAGTTTTTGTGATCTGTGGTGATTACGCATGGGGTGTTCACTTTTATGTGGGTAGTAGGGTAGTTACGTATCATAATGATTGTATATTAGTGTAATAACTGTAAGTGAATCTAATAAATAAAAAATAAAATTTAAATACGATAGTTACTAACCAATAGTTTTGCAATAAAGACACTTTGACTTTGACTTTTTATACCGTATTCCTACTCGACCACAGCTTTTGTTTTTCGCGATTTCGATGTTGGTCCCATAGAGAAAGTTGTTTAGATTGATGGTCTGATCATTCGCTTAAAAAACCGTCAGCATTATTAAGTTAGACATTGTATAGAGGGTGTACCAAAACACCCTAGACTTGTCATCATCATCATCTTAGCCGATGAACGTCCACTGCTGGGCATAAGCCTCCCCAAGGATCGCCATTACGACCGGTCCTGCGCTGCCATCATCCAACGGGTTCCCGCCGCCTTCACCAGATCGTCGGTCCACCGTGCGGGGGGCCTACCCACGCTGCGCTATCCAGTACGCGGTACGCGGTAAAAAAAAAATAAAAATAATAAAAAAATCTCATACTCATGACCGTCATCCCTTTCGGGGTCGATAGAAACAGTGCTAGTTGTAGCGACAATGTATTTTTAGCAATGCTCAACATTTAGGAATTCAAGTTTCAGGATAGAATTACGTGTCAAGTGGTGAGAGGTGGATAGCCTTTCGTCCACATAAACACTATTAGAAACCTTTAATCCCTTAGTCGCCTTGTACGACACCCATAGGAAGAATTGGGGTGGTCCTGATCCTGGAATTGGTAAAAACCATCTTATAAAGGGAACATTTTAATTCGAACATAGCCTAAGAGTTTTCGCCGAGCCTCCTCTTATAATTGAATACAGCAAGAAGCTATGTGAAAAAAAAGGATTCTTCAAAGCGTCATATATCATGAAGTGCTAAAAGTAGGAGTATGATTAGCGGATATGTGTAAATTGAACATATAATTGAAGTTTTGATTAGAGCCAAAACATGGTTACGACACATTTTCTCGATAGAAAAACAAGCCAAAGTAGCCTCCGTCTTTATCGATAAACGCTTCGAACTGCTAAACGGTGAATAATAGAAACACGAGACTTGATTTAAAAAATGAGATTGTTATTTCACAAATTTTGATTAAAGCAGAATTGAACTTACATAAATAGTACAATCACAATTAAATAAAGTTTGTTTTACGCTCGCCCCATCTCTTGCATCAGGCAGTAATATAAGCTATCCCTCCCATTTCGCTTCAATTACTTTTCGACATAGGCCCTTACGTCCGCCACACACAGACGGAATCGCGATCCGGAATCCTCATTCAGGATTCAGTTTTGTCAACTATGGTTACAAAAAATACTAGAGTGCTGTTTAAAAAATGTCCAAAATAAAAATTTATGAAACGCCAAAAGAATAACAAATTGCATTTTTAAGAATTTATTAAAACGAAACAAACTATTTCTATACGTGATAATTTCTATCATGTGATGAGGTCATGACGTTACGATGATGATTTGTAAATTGTATTTCAATATAATGCAACTATATCAAAAGACTATCGATAGTTTTAACATTAGACACTGACAACATTAGACAACAGCGATTTTTGAGCGTAGGCGATTTCGCAACGACGTCGCAACTGCAGCGTCACGATACGATTATTATTATTTGGTTATAAGGGCTTGGTCAATGACCAAATAGCTACTGCGACCTGGATAGATCTATTGTAGCTGTCACCCTAGACCTAAAGGTCATTTCCTAGGCCCACGGACTTCATGAACCGTGTTATGCTTTTGGAGGGGAGGTCCCTAATGTCAGTAGGTGTTATTATGTATCCACCTAGATGGCGACTTCTGCTGTGAATGAGCACTTCGCAGAGAAGGTGTATGGGCGTTTCCTCTGCTTCACAGCAGAATCTGCAAGTGAGTGAATCTACCAGCCCCATTCTGTGTAGGTGCTTGTTTAACTTTCAGTGTCCTGTTAAGGCTCGTACTTAGAGCCTTAAGTCGTTGCGGTTTGAATTGATGGCATCCGAGGTATGTCTGTTTGAAAAGCCGGTCACAAGTTCTTTCGCATGCCTCAGTCCTGGTGTATCCGACCAGAGCCTACGGCTTTGGTTCACGGCTCATTCCTTTAGCACACGTCTAGAGGTGTTGCGAGAGATGCCGCAATAAGGCTCGGGGCCTATGGCGTCCTCTTCTGCCCCTCTTCGTGCCAGCTCGTCAGCAGCCTCATTTCCATCGTCACGATACGATATCGTTCCATCAACGCCTACGCTAAAAAATCACTTGTTTGATATGACTGTAATCTTTAAAAAATGCCACCTAAGACATCAAAAAATCACTAGATCTAGTGAAAAAGTCTCTGAAAGCGGCAACACTCCATACGGAATCTAATTCCGAATCATGTTTATTCCGTATGTATGTGACGGACTTTAATTCGTTTAATCGTTGTTTTCTTCTCTCTATTGCTCTATACCACACGACATAAGCGAAAATTTATTTCAATATTACCTTTATTACAAGGTGTTAAAGCATAGTCCGTGTACTTAACAAATTGTAGTGAGAGAACACAATAATAAAGTCATTTGCAATCGGCTCGGGTTAAATATTGCAGTAACGATTGTAACTACAGGGCGTGGTCCAGTAAATCTTTTTGCTAACAAGTCTGTATAAGGTTGTAAAGGTGAGGCTACACTTGATTTAGGGAAGGAGAAAGAATTGGGGACCTCTCGGGCTAGGAGATTTCTTGTGACGCGTCATGACGGACGGAGTAAGGCCTGTCCATTGACGCAAGCTCTAGGTCTAGGTGCATATAGCTCAGTCATTTTACGGTTTGACCCGGGACTTCTTCTTCTTCTTCTTCTATCGAGTCGATGGCATGTCATTTTATATTTTTCCAGCCCAGTATTTTGCCACGCGGATAGCACTATCAGCAGCGTCCATAAGCTCCATTCGCGTGCAAGTTTGCGGGCAGGAAGGGCAAGATATGAGATGGGCCATAGTCTGAAGGGCAATACCACACTCACACCTCAGGTCAGATCCATCGATAAAACCCCATTTGGACAGGTTCTCCTTACTCCGGCCGACTTGAGTTCGGAGCCTGTTTAAAGACCTCCAAATCGGCCTGGGCAGTTCATGTCCTGGGGGAAGGCTTTCCAAGGGGGGGACAAACGGGTCGGGTAGCGTGCTCTTTCTTCGCCAGAGGTCACATCTAGCTCGAGGACCATTACCAATACCTTGTATAGGGTGGACACACTTCAGGAAGTTTTTGCGGCTCTTGAGCCTTTGAGGTACTGTGGAGTATCTGAACATAGGATGCCATGGATCAACCTCGAGTTTTGCTCTTTCAATTGAGCTTGCAACGGCCCTGCGGACCTCTGGTGGCGCAATCCCAGCCAATGGATAGAGCATTTGTACCGGAGTCGGTTTGAGGCAGCCTGTAATGATTCGACAGGTTTCATTTAATGCTGTATCCACGAGCTTTGTGTGGGCGGAACGACTCCATACCGGGCAGGCGTATTCGCCTGCGGAGAAACAGAGAGCCAGTCCAGTAGTCCGCAGAACTTGAGGCGAAGCTCCCCATTTGGTGATGGTCAGTTTCTGCAAGAGGTTGTTGCGAGCAAACACCTTCTGCTTGACGCTCTCGCAGTTTTTCTTGAAAGTCAGCGTTCTGTCCAATGTAATGCCGAGGTATTTGGGGTAGCTGCTGTGAGTAATCGGCACCCCTCGCCACGAGATGTTAAGTTTGCGATCGGCTTGTCTATTGCGTAGGTGGAATACGCATTATTGAGTTTTGGTTGGGTTAGGTTTTAAGACATTGCTGTCATAGTAGGCACTAAGCAGTTCAAGTGCCGTACTAAGGTTTGCCTCAATTTTCTCAAAGGATGTATCCAGGCATGTAAGAGCTAGATCGTCAGCGTACAGGAATCGTGACGTATTTGGACCCGGGACTGAACAAGAATTGTTTTTTTGTTCGGTATTTCGTTTAAAAGCCAATTAAAGCCGAAAATTAATAATAATAAATAGTTTATTTCAGACATGGTGTCCATAAAATTTGTTAGTATACATAATAAAAACTTAGAAAACTAATGTCAGCCCAGTCATTTTACGGTTTGAGCCGGGACTAATTAATAATTGATATTTTTTTTCGGTATAATATTAAAGAGCCAATTTGAGCCTAAAAATGTATAAACATTAAAAAAAAATCACGGCAGGAACTGTTTCAATTTTAAAATTTAGCTATTGTCCCGATCTAAAAATAGTAAATTTTGTTGCACATATTAATTCTTTACCATTATACATACTTCAAACATGGTACAAATATTTTTGTCTACTTAGAAGGTTTTGAAAAATATATTCGTATTAATTAATACCTCATTTTATAAATTCCAATGCCTATTTTATTGCTCAAAAATAATGTATATTGTTAAATCTAATTCAAATGAGTGCATTGGTATTAATATTATTAATTTAAAAGTCTTCTGGGACACACAATTATGATTTCTATGGTGCGTAGCGATTTTTTTAAAATATGTTTTAAGATAGTCTTTTTATCACTAAATGGTGCTGGTTAAAGTTTAAAAGTCCAACTAATAATTACTCCTCACCCCTCCTAACAAAATTCCGTAAACTGACTGGGCTACAGCCCCAAATTGAAAATTTAGCATTTATTTCGTTCTAAAAGACCTGATGGTAAATTTTTTTTATCACTTTTTCACCTTTTTAAGGCTTTATCATTATACACGTACATTAAACACGGAGTAAATATTTAGGTCTACTTAGAAAGCTTTGAAAATATATTAGTTCATTAGAAAATCTAATGAATAACTAAGTTTTTAAATTTCAATGGCTATTTTATTGCTCCAAAGTCATTAAATATCGTTGGAATGATGAGACCATCAAACTGAGTATCTTTTCTATGGCACCCAACATCGAAATCTCGAAATAGAAAATCTGCTCTTCAATACAATACTACAAGCCTACTCGAGCCAAAATTATGGGACAGCAGATTTTTTTTCGCGATTTCGATCTTGGTCCCATAGAGAAAATTGTTCAGTTTGATGGTCTGAACATCCCCTAAAAAAGTGTCAGCATATTAAGAAGGACCCTGTATACCTACAGCCGAGTGACGGAGGCCTTATGCCTTGCGTAGTATCACTGGTTATGTGGTTTAGAAGTAAAGGGGACTTCTTGAGCCCTTAGCCTAAGCTGATAAAGATTATAACTATGAGAATTTACTCGTACTTACTTACTGTATATTACGGTTTTCATCCTGATAACAACAACTGAGCGAAAAACAAACATGGAACGGTATTCAAATTGTAAAACTTAAAAACTTTTTTGGTATTAGTTCTTACAGTAATTAAATTAATTAAAAAAGCAGAACATAGCAGAGGAAACATAGGTAAAAAAAATTATTTCTCTAATGTCATTTCATTATCCAGGGAGGAAACAGGGGAATAGGTTTGTGTGGAAAAAACGAAACTCTATCTATCTATCCTCTTAACTACTTACATTATCCCCTTTATGAAATAAAAACAGTAAATTATCTTGTACACATGCCCTTAGACAGGAACGATGGAAAACATGCTATTGGAATATGATCCTTAAACAATTTGTAAGTAGAGTCCTTTTCAGTTTTCACAATATACAGATGAAAAATAAATGCAGTATTGATAATGCAATAGGAAGATTTAAAATAAATGTTATAAATAAATGCATGCGCAAGTCACAGTCAGACAAGAGTATTTGCAATTTTTTGCAATTATTTCAACCTTATTGCCACCCACGCTCCAGAATTTGTCAAATGATAGAAACACAATACATTTCTTTCGAAGCAAGAGATATTTTTAAACGGCCCTGGGCCATAAGAATTATGCCTGGGCCACAGATACTACAATACATAGATTAATATGTATATTGGATATAGATAGGCCTTGAATTTTAGGACGTCCTAATTGCGTTGCCGCTTAATAACACTAGGGGGCGCCACATTATGAAATAAATTGAAATAGATGATCGGCCGACACGAGGATCGAACCTTAGCTACCCGGATCGTAAGCCGGTTGTCTAGACCGCTAGACCAACAAGACAGTGATTGATATGGGCGAAATCTCTCACTACTACAGCGCAGCGCGTTAGTTGTAGTGCGCTGTTACTCCGATATGAACCCTAGTTCAACACATAGTGCTTCGGAACATAACCGATAGATAGCGGAAGCTGTCTATTGAATATCAGCGTTCCACTTAGTTTGTACTAAGATAATATAGCATGATTATATGTAGGCACAGTAATTAAAACAGAAACTTAAAGCGAGCGAAGCGAGCTCGACTTTTCTTTTCTCTACGAATTGGCTATGTAAAATCTATGGCTGTCTATGAAAAATCAGCGTTCCACTTAGTTTGTACTAAGATAACATAGCATGCTATTATACACCTGGGCCCATCACTCATTCCTACCTCTGTAACTCCTGTAATCTAAGATCAACAGCGGCGTCCAGTAACAACATTAGACAATGAAGTCCAATGAGTGACCGGGATGACTCTAATCCGACTCTAATGAATAAATAAATATCTCACTTGAGACAAGGGAAAAGCCAGTAAACCAAGTCCAGAGATAATTTATGGCTAAGTTGAAGACCCTTACGCAAAAGGATCCATATTTTGGCAGCGAAAAAAAAAACAAAAATATTTTATTGTACTGAAACTATGACCTAGTTTGCTTTCAGTAATACGCAAGTCGATTTTCCTCTCGACGTTTCCATCAATAGCCCAGTCATTTTACGGAGTTTTCTTAGGAGAGGTGAGAAGTAATTATTAATTGGACTTTAAAACTACAACCGGCACCATTTAGTGACAAAAAGACTATCTGAAAACATGATAAAAGAAAATTCGCTACGCAACATAGAAATCAAAATTGTGAGTCCCAGAAGGCTTTAAAATTAATAATATTAATACCATTTCACTCATTTGAACTAGATTTAACAATATACATTATTCTTGAGCAATAAAATAAGCATAGAAAAACGAGGTTTTTATTGAAAATACGAATGTATTTTTCAAAACCCTCTAAGTAGACAAAAATATTTACACCATGTTTGAAGTATGTATAATGATAATGCATTAAATTAGTGCAAAAAACATACCATCCGGTTTTTTATGTCGAGATAATAGCTAAATTTTAAATTTGGAATAGTTGCTGATGGTTTTTTTTTTAATTTTGGTAAATTTCTTAGCTCAAATTGGCTCTTAAATACTATACCGAAAAAAATATCAATTATTAATTAGTCTCGGCTCAAACCGTAAAATGACTGGGTTACAAATTATATTCCCAAAGACTTGAAAGTCAATATGCTATAGTTAATATACGTGTAGAAGAGTAATAAAGCTGCAATCAAATCTATAATACCTAAGTAAGAACCAACGAATTCGATCATTACCTATATTGTTGTTGTCGATGTAAATACGACTACTCTCAAACGGTGAAGGAAAACATCGTGAGGAAACCTGCATACGCTGAAGAAGTAATTCTGATGCATATGTGAATTCTACCAATCCGCATTGGCCACGTGTGGTGGACTGACTGACACTCATACACCCTGAGGGTAGGTCTGTTCCCTACAGTGGGACGTATTTATAAGGTCTAACAAAATTAAGTGAAACTATTTTAAGGGGATGATCAGACTATCAAACTGAACAACTTTCTCTATGGGACCAATATTGAAATAAAATCTGCTGTCCCATAGGTACATTTAGGTCGAGTAGGTTTGTATGGAACAGCTGATTTTTTTCGGGAATTCGATATTGGTCCCATAGAGAAAATTGTTCAGTTTGATGGTCTGATCATCCACTTAAAATAGTTTCACCTAATTTTGTTGAACCTAATAAAGGGTGAAATTGATATCATTAGCATCCTTTTAAACTAAGAGTCTACCTATCAAACTGAACAACTTTTACTTTGGGAGCAAACCGATCGGAGCAAATAAAAAATCTGCTGTTCCATACCAAAACTGCAATTTCGACGCGCGAGTTCGCGACTCAAATGTATGCAACAGCTGTTAATTTTTTGCTCCAATCGGTTTGCTCCTATAGTAAAAGTTGTTCAGTTTGATGGGTAGACTCTTAGTTTAAAAGGATGCTAATTATATCAATTTCACCCTGTAAAGGCTGATGATGATGAAAATCTATAATGAGAACATTATTATCACGTATGTAATCGACGTACCAACAAGCAACATGATGTTATGAATTATGATAGAGATCGATTGATTGACTCAATTGAGACGAGTGACTCAAATTGACGTGTTTGACCGATATTCTATACCCAGGATATCAGGATCACGTTGTACGAACGAAGCATCTTATAAGCGTTTGTTTTGCAATTCTGATAATTGTTTTGAACAACATTCATTAACCAAAAAAAAACAAAAACATTTAAATTTACAATAAACAATTAATAGACTCATCCATCAGTTTGTCTTTAGAACTCAGTCTAGATTATTACGAAACTTATTTGTCTTATTAAAAAATAAAGTTTTATTAATTTACAAATTAAAAATTATATCCAATGTGTGTTGTAAATTTTTTTACTTTGTAATAAAACAATGTGGGATACATCGAAACGATAAAATTTGGTAATTTTAATGTAAAAATTCTGTCTGTAGAAGGCATGACTAATTTAATTAATGTGGATTTTTAGTAAAGTTCTAACAATACATATTTAAAAAGACTTTTTGAAAGTGTCAATGTGGAAGAAAGGATTTTTGTTATTATTAGCATTTTGTAGTGAGTATAATATCATTCACATTGTCTGATCTATATTTCTTCCTGGGTCGTCAATCCTATATAATGTAATTATAATAGTGGTGGTGTCAGCCTTCCGCGTCTGTTCTCTACACCTTACCCTATTACTGACGTCGCCGTCTTCGTAGAAATTGCACTCGGTCATATCACTGTGAACTGTGTTCATCCATCTAGTCTTCGGATGTCCTCTTGGCCTCTGTCCTATGACAGGTGCAGTGCAACATTTCCTACATAGTCTGGCTTTCGTTTCACGTGTCCAAACCACCAAACGCCAAAAAGTAGAATAAAAGTAGAATTTCGAAAAATCCTTTCTTGTGTGTTCTTATTCTTAGAAACCAAGAGAAACATTCTCCTCAAATTTTGAGTTCTACGGCTTTTAGTTAGTGAGTGAGCATTCATTAACAATCTATTGGTATTACCAGTAGATTATAAATATTATCAGGAGTGGTGGACCAGTATGACTAGAGAATGGGTTCCACAAGATGATTGCCGACGTCTGGGAAGACCTAAGAGAAGATTTGACTTGGATACCTTCTGGAATGGTTTGCATTGCATAGGGATTGAAGAAAAGATGAAGGCTTTGCCCAACAGTGGGACATAGATCAGGCTAAAAAAACTAAAAGTTTTCTTTGCCTGGCCATCTCATTCACAGCATGAATCACCATCTAGGTGATACGTGGTAACACCTACTGACATTAGGATCTCCCCTCAAAGAGCATTACGTTACACGGTTCATGAAATCATTAGGCCTAGGAAATGGCCTTTATTACCAAGGGTAACAACTACAATAGATCTATCCAGGTCGCGGTAGCTATTGGTCACTGACCAACCCCTAGCAACCAAATAATTAAACTAATAAAAAACTCGCAAACCCATAACCAAAACCATATCAAAAAATGTACTTGTGGCTAAGAATTCTGTGATATTCTGTTGTAAATCTCCAGGATTAAACCTCATCTACTGTCAGTTCGACTGCCACGACGATCCGTCATACGAGCCTGCAGAGGGAACTCTTCTAGACCTGCAGTTTACCTGGCTGGGAGTGTTACAGTATATTCATGGTAATTATCCTTTGGAAACTGGGCTATAGCCAGCAATGGACGTCAGTCGGCTTAAAGAATAGATGACAACGAAAACCGTTGTGAAACATTCCATTGTGGATCAGTAGATAAGAACCGTGATAAATGGAGCCGTGTGGTTCCGGCTTAGAATGAACCATCCCAATTCTTCCCGTAGCTATCAACAACTAAGGGATCAAAGGTTTCTTTTCTTTACAGTGCAGTTTTCTTTTGCAGTGTTTATGTGGGCAAAAGGCTAGCGGGGGCTAGGGGTGTCACCACTTAACATGTCATCCATTCTGAAACTTAAATTGCTAAATGAGCATAACAACTACCTCCTTAAACAGAAAGTTGATAGTTTTAGCAATATTTCTGACCAACTCGAAATGTTACGGTCTTGAGTTTATGCTATATCTAAAAAGAAGGCTCATGCTCAGCAGTGGTTGTGAGCTGATGAAAATATAATTGATAGACACTTTTTTAAGTAAAATATGTTCGCATTGTAAAAAACATTGCGTTATTATCCGAGCATCAGGCATACCTTTTATGAATACCATACCATATTGAATCTTCAGATAAGTGTGATTTATTTTTCAGTGAAAAAAGGATCACCTCATTACTTCAGAGTACCCAGGGTGGTGCTGATAAACCGACAGTTCGCGCTGTCCACAGCCGTGGATGCCGCGCAAGTACCTAATGGATACGCCTTGTGAGTGCTAGTGCTTCTTTCCATGCCAAGGGCAGGGGTGTTAGAGTAAGTGCCTAGTCACATCCTGGTCAAATCTTCGATTTTGAGAGCTTGGTGTTGGATGGAAGATTAGATGATAAAAAGTTTGTTTGGGCTACGGTTTCTTTGATGTATTTATGATTAGTTTCTTGAAATCGACGTGAACATATTCAATTATATGACTGTGGTTATCATTATATCATCATCGGAAAAATTCCGACATAAAAACGAAAAGTAAAAAGAATTTTTCCGTACATAAAGGTATTTAAAAAATACTGATGATAAAATGAATTGAAGTTGTTGACATTTTAGAAAAGCTTGAAAAAGACTTGGAAGCGAATGGCCCTGGATGGAGAAGAATGACGAAGGATATAAGGAAAGCTTATGCCCTGCAGCGGGTGGATATGGGTTGATGATGATGATGATGAGGAGTATTGATTTGCCTTTTCTCAATAGCACGTTTTAAGTATTGTATTTCTGCAATCTTTCTAATCAACTCGAAAGAGATTACGTTGATGCAAAACATGTTCATGCTAGAGTTTCGGATATTACGGAGCTACTCACCTGCTACTGCGTTATCTTTACATTTTCCCCTTTCCTGTATTCCTTACAGAGGCAACGTAGTCTTCGGTGAATACGAACGCGACGAAACCGAATGCCGCGTCTCAATAGAAGAGATAGCCGCAGGTGCAGAATGTGAACCAGCAGTATTACTGATGCCTATAGCCGATGTTCTGCTGCACCCGGAGTATAAGCACTTTGGGGCTAAACACAGTTTTGCTATATTGAAGTTCATCACTTCTATTAAATCTAGTGAGTAGCTATCTATATCTATTTGTATGCGAAAATAGATCCTGAGTCATTATTTTGATTAATATTGCTACAGTACAGCTTTTCTGATCTCCTTCAGACCAGTGTCACGTCGACTTTTAGTAGATTTTTTGTGATCGCCACTATATTACAGTTCGCTGCTTATACCCACTTCCATTAGGAATTGTAGGATTTCTTTTGCAGTAAAACATTTTACTTCATCCCTTTGACTATCTTCATCCGGGTGAACAAGTCTGTTCACCTTAGTGAGAATATCGTTTTTGCGGGACTAAGACATTTTAAGAATTAATCGATTTGGACTAGGCGATTTGAATTTCAGTCAATATGGGAACGAGACTATTTGGGTTTTGGTTATACTGTACCGGAGGCGGAGGTGCTTTAATTAGTGGGCCCCATTAACAGAGGAAGTAAAGGGGGGTTTCGTTGGTTTGGGTTCTTTCCTTTGGAGCTACGTGAGCTTGTTTCCCAGTGGAAGGCGCATGAGTGCCGGATAATGACTATAAAAGATGGACTTTGACAGCGGGAATTCAGATGTGAAACTATTCAGATTATTAATGGGTCTCATTCGCAGAGGATGTAAATGGGGGTTTCGTTCCTTTCTTTGGGGCAAGAGCTTTCCCAGTGAAAGGTGCATGCGTGCCTGCGTGATGGAGAATGACTATAACAGATAGGGACCTGATATGCGATATGCGAGGACCGGACGTGGTACAGTTGTTGATTACAGAACTTGTATTAGTGCGTATGAAAACATCGATATTCAAACCCTGTGATTTCATTCGTACAAACATTTTTATATAGCAATTATCTGCTGTGAGATAGTAGATTGTCACGACAGTGGTTATTTGATTACAGAATACATGTTACCAGTTTGTTTGCCGTTAAAGAACTACGTTACTAGAAGAGATGGGACAAAGACAACCGAAAAGTTATTCCACGTTGATTTTTCTAGTGGTAAGTAACGATTCTTAGAACGTTAGAACAGTGCCAAATTGAACTATGCTCGAGAGATGGAAACAGAGGACTGGACCAATTAGAAGGCAAACGCACAATTCGTCGGTCGCACTCAGCCAGAGTATATGAAAAAGAAGGAGTACGAGTTAGTATATCTACGTAGGAACTGTGTTAATCTGTGATGTAACTACATCATACAGTATGGACACTTCTTTCCCCCCACCAATTTAGACTGAGGTCTTACTGTTACTGTCTACCTCCTATACCGGTATAGGAGGTAGACAGTAAGCAGTGGTATAATACTCACTCGCATTCACTCAGTATAACATTTGCTAATCTCTCCTTCCCAGTGCGAGTTTGTATAAAGTGTTTCGGATGTTTCATAGATAAAATGGTCGGAAGACCACCATTAAGTCTTGTCAAAGAACTGTCTTTTGAAGCTTTTTGTCGAGATTCAATACATTTATCTCTGTAACATGTAAGTAATCAAAAACTTAGAGTGGTTTTATTTTTAATTGTAGAAGTTCCAAGGGACTTTGCAGATGAAGAAAAGGAAGTGACGAAGCTTGGTTTGTTGCCAAACGATGTTTGTCGTTTCTACGACAACACAGGGGTAAGAACACCTCAACATTATTTTGAATCAGGTCGGTTACGTCCTTTTCCCTGAACGTTAATCGCCCGAATTCCTTGTACGACCATTTCCCCGAACGGTCATTTCCCCGAACGGCCATTTCCTCGTACGTCCATTTCCTTGTACGGACATTTCCCCTTACGTCCCTTTCCTTGAATGGACATTTCCCCTTAGTACAGTTGTACCAATTTCTTTAAGATCATTGCTGTGTTAATGGTAAAATTAATATTGGTAGGTTTGAGTTTTCTAGACACAAGTAGGTATTTTAATGGTTGTACCAACGAAATAATAGAATTGGAAAATGTAATTTTTAACTGACTTCAAGAAAGGAGGAGGTTCTCAATTCGAATGTATGTTTGTTACGCGATTGGTCCGTATCCGTAACAAGTTGTTTGTTAGGTCATACTTCAGAAGTGGACCCATTTTAATTTGGGGAAGATCTGGTGAAGGGCTTCATTCATCATTGTTCCCTAGCCCTTCTCCCACTATTTGAGGAGGTCACAATGTCTTCTTTCCTTTGAATTTTAGGTAATATTGGTGATTATCTATTGTATCTTGGCAGAACGTGACTAATATCGACTTCAACCGTGTCATGTGTTCAAACGGTTGCGGGCTTCACTCCGGAGCTCCAACTATTGTCCACGAGCACACTGGACATTGGTCCGTAGTGGCTATGGCGCAAGGTATGTTATCCTGTTTCTGTTCAGACTTATCCAGCTTAGAAAAGTAGCAAGAAGGTGAGCGATGAAAAGGCACTGGGGATGATGGATTCCTAGTCGTTTTCAACTATAGCGACTGCTAATCTTTGCAAAAAAGCAGTCAGGTACGCAGTATATTTTAAAGTGTATAAGTGTACGCGCTAAACACAGATGCACTCTCTTTTCCTTACCCTCCTATATGTGATGGAACGGGAGACCGATACGATCAGAGGTGGGATCAGAATCAGATGCAGTAGCTGTAACCGGCAGCCACACGGTTTGGGCGTCAAAGTATGTGAGATGCCTGAAGGAATTAGTAGCCTCTTACGACACCTGACTGGGTTGGTGCTAGTCGAGTCGAAGCCGGACACCACAAGGTGACACATTTTTATATTGGTTGCGTAACTTCAATGGACCATACCGGTATTTTATCAAGATTTTGTTTTTATTACGCCTTCTAATTGCCTTCTTACTGACTTACAATTTTAGATTAGAAGCAGGACATCCCAAATATCTCAATCCTTTTTTCCATGCCAGGTACGACCACGAAGGCCAACCAGATAATTCAGACTACTCCTGCGAGTACTCTCAACAAACGTGGCGAGACGATAATGGTCCCAGCGTGGGTTACGGAGGGCGCATACTTGCCGTAGCGTAGTAGCACAGTATAAGAAAGAGTGTCTAGTACTACATACTAGTAGGTCGCTTCAGTTCGCTAACAATATCACCCTGCCCCCGCCTCTGCGCCTCTGTAACGTCGCGCGAGTGGTCTGACTTATCTAGTCGGCCTATTAGCTAATTTGTGTTCGAAAACTTATCTATCTTGTTTTTAATAAGCTCATAATCGATAATTTCGTGGTTGGATCACGAGGGTAGATAGATTGGTTAAACATCAGTGAAGATGTAGGTAACTACAACGTGAGTTATTCATGAGTACAAGATTCATGGATCAATATTCCAGGAGGATCTCCCTGCCCCGACCCGCTGCGACCTCGTCGGTCTCCTCCACCACCGCGGCATATACTCCTGCTCCCCTACGTGCCATGGATCACTGCTGCTATCAGCGGAAGAGCTGTGGGTGCTTTTTTACAGGACGATCCTTTTGGTGAGGTCACGCTTCGAGACATCTGGTTGTGTTCAAAATGAAGATCAGTCGAATATTCTGGGTTTTACAAAAAAGGCGGATCAAAGCTATTTTTGACCAGACAATGACCTGGCTTGGCTGTGGTGGTCCAGTGGCGAGTAACCTTGCCTGACTAGTACCAACGAGTTTTTCGGAATTTATGTACGATTTGTAGACACCACTGGCTTTTCGGTGAAGGAAAACATCGTGATGAAACCTGCATACTTACATTTTTGAGGCATGTATTGTTCCCACTGTACATTACAAGTGGCGACGAGCTCACTCCCTGTCACACTGGACAGAGTTTCGGTACTACCTAAGTGAAACGTGGATGTTCTGAGGTTTCAGAATATTTCTGACTACCCCCTCGGGGAACATAGTTGTGAACGTATGCTATGCTATGCTATATGTTTTTCCTACCAGGTTTCATAATGCCACGTGCGTCTTCGCAAAATCTGCTCGACCAGGGCTGGGTCGGCCATTGGTGGATGGGCGGCATTCGATGCTACGACCGGGGAGAAACAGCTGACGATTTGTTCAGATTCTATCACGAAATCTTCCAGATAACTCCAAGTGTGGTGACTAATATGTCTTACTATATAGAGGTAAGGATCATATGTTTCTTTCTTTTACTTCCAATCTGAGTTTAACGTTAAGGCTGGCTTTCTACCAGACCTGTGCAAGGTAGCATGGTAATAAGCGAGGAAAATATGCTTGCGAGTATATCTCCTTAGGAGGTAGTCAGAAATATTCTGTAAACCACCAATAAGAATAGCTTTAATTTCCTTATTTAGACCCTCCCCCCAGAAAAAGAGCTGCCTAGTTCCATTTGGAGGTGCTTTCAAAGACTCCGAACTCAGGTCGGCCGGAGTAAAGACAACCTGTTCAAGTGGGATTACATATACGGGTCAGACCTCAGGTGTGAATGCCGTGTTGCTCCTCAGACTATGGCCCATCTTTAATCCTGCCCGGATATCCGCTCGTGAGCAGGGCTTATGGGTGCTCTCCTTGTTGCAAAATACTGGGCTGAAAAATATTAGAATGACATGCTGTAGATTTCATAGAAGATTTCCATGAGGAATGGATGCAAGCAAGCTTTTGGTGGATTTTTCTTTCACTCAAAGCCTCCCATTCCCATTCCTCGCCCAGCTTTGGTGGAGTCTGTTATATACTTTAAGCCCTTAAGGGGTTATTGTACCCATGATACTGTACAACTTTCCCTAAGAAACCAATAGGAAATAAAAAAAAACGATTTTTCACAAAAACGTTCGATTAGCAGATTAATCACAGATAATCAGATTACATATATTTAGTATTTCCATATCTACCAGAACTCTCCATTTCAATTTTTTTTTTGCTAATTTCCTATAGTTTTCTTAGGGAAACTTGTTTAGTATCATGGGTACAATACAACTGTTTACCATAACACCCTGTACATATGAGATATCTTCATCATCTGCCTGTATATCATCCCCCACTTCTATCTATTTCTTTCTTTCTTTTCCCACTTTTTCTATTGACAATGTTACAGATTGATGCTGCTCATGAAACTTTGATCCAATGCGTGAAGGTTGGCATGCCTTATCAGCTTGGAACGCCGAGGATTTGGGACTTAGGCACAGCTTCTATTAAGGTATGTCATCATCATCATCTGCTGAACATACGCCTCTCCCAAGGCGCGCCACAACACTCTGTCCTCGGCCTTCCTCATCCAGTCGCCCCCCTCTACTTTTTTTAGGGGCAGCAGGGGCGTCCGGCATTAAGGGTCGTCTTAAGGTATGTCCAATCACAATTATATTATGAATCAATGAAATACAGGCCGAGATCTGCAACACGCATCGTCAACACAGTAGCCCGAACATGCTCAGTCAAATAACCCGCTTGGCCCCTTGTCGATCCCGGCGCAAAGGAGCCCACGCCAGCACCGTTGCCACGTTGCCGAGACCACGTACTGGCAGGCGTAGTGTGGGACGCCCTGCTGCCCGCTGGACCGACGACCTAAAAAGGTAGCGGGGAGCGGCTGGATGAGGAAGGCCGAGGATAGAGTTTTGTGGCGCGCTTTGGGGAGAGGCCTATGTTCAGCAGTGGACGATGAATAGGCTGATGACTTTGATTAAATTGAAATAGCGATAGAAGATAGGTGACGATTTTGCATTACGTACTCGAAAAATTTACCTGTTTTTCATGTACTTACTAGTGGAAGGTAATGCCGAGTGATTTGTTTTTTCCATTTTAATGATTTGTACAACGAGTTTTAAAGGCATTTTGAAGGATTTTTTTGAAGGCATTGTGGTACCTTAATCCCGCCTAAAATAAAAAATCACGCAATGCTGCTCGGATTGCGACTAAGTAAATTAGGCGACGGGGGCTTAATTTATGCGGTCCATATGCTAATGACCTATCTTGTTTTTTAATTTAATCAAAGTCTGGTGATGATGATGAGATAATTTATGTGAGAATGTCCAAGATATTAACATAAAGTGTACCTAACTGTATTTTCAGCTGCATGTCCCAATCATGAAAATCAGCAGTAGATATAAAATTGAAGTGGAAGCCTGGGCGCACAACTATACCAAATGGGATGTTGTCTCTGATGAAGTCAATGATGATGACCTTGATGACTAATCTTTCGATGGACAACATTTTTTTAATCAACTATTTTATTGAATAAATTATAAATAAAGATTGAAAATAAACGAATTTTTTGCAATTTTTTTATTTAAATAATTTCTATTCATTTGTTGCTGTTGCTCGCGACTTCGTCTGCGTTGACTTTAAAAAAGTACTCTATGTAATAAATATAATCTAGAACATTATTCTATCTGTGCCAAAAGCCAATGACTAAAAATGGCGCCTTTTTTTTTTTAGTCTATTTTTAGTGCGGCCATCAATCAAACTTGAATATTATAGTTCAGAATAAAATTACAAACAAAACTTGTTATGACAAGTATAATCTCTAAACTCAGTCCCAACGGAGATAGGTACTTATGAATGCTTGAAATCAACATAAAGAATATATTTTCAACTTCAAGCCTCTATATCTCCGTTCGGACTGAGTTTAGGGATATACATGAAATAATCAAATAACAAGTTTTGTTTGTTACTTTATTCTGAACTAAAATATTCAAGTTTGGATGATAGCTGCGCCAAAAACAAGGGCGCAAAATGAGGCGCACACCTTCCATACAAGACCTGCATTATCTTTCATCCAAATCCGTTCAGCCGTTTTTGTGTGATTGAGCCATGATTGAGCCACAAAGATCGTCACTAATGAGGGATTTTCCAAAAGCAAAAAATGTTAAAAAGTTAGTTCCTAATTTCTCGATAGATGGCGTTGATCAGAGAGGGGTCCAATAGGTATGAATTATATTAATTAATATTAATAGTAAAAATACACAGTACAAACCCTTTCTTATTGTTGTTGGTTTATTGTTTAGCTATCTCGGTATTATTGTCCGTCAACAACGAATCGAGTATCAGACGTGGCTGTATGGGCTACGTATCCGTTTTGAATATACGAACAATAAACGAGAAACAATAACAAACTACAAAAACCTATCAGAAACTGAGAATTTCAATAAAAATAAACCGGAAATATTTAAATCGTACGTTAGATTCCGTGAATGAAAAGCAAAGCCATAGACGAAAAATTGGACCCTGGTTTGACAGTCTGGCGTGTGTGGGTGTTTCTCCACGGCGTTTGAACGTCGTCATTATCCTCACCAAATATTTTCGCTTTGTTTAAAAGAAAGGGTATACAATTTTATAACGCGGTTATAAAACCCGCTGTTCCCTTGTAACAGCGCTAAAAAAATTATACCTTTTCTTATAAACATGGCGAAAATATTTGGTGAGGATAATGACGAACGCCGAGGAGAAACACCCGGGTCGTCAATAACACCCAGATTGTTAATAACTTGTACTGTGTATTTTTATTATTAATATTAATTCATATATTTGCTCATACCTTTTGGACCCCTCTCTGGTCAATGCCATCTATTGAGAAATTAGGAACTAACTTTTTTTTTCTTCTGGAAAATCCCTCATTAAGGAAGATGTAAGATTTTTATTTGTAATGAACTTTTATTCATATTTTTCCGATAAGAAATATTACAGAAATGGCAAGTGTTGATTAGATTCAGGCAAAGGAAATGCATCCCATTTAGCCTAGCTTGCTAGCCTATTATTCAGTATTTTTGCTGAGGACTTGTGGCTCACTATCCTTCATCCTCACTATCCCATTGTCCTTCGTGTTTCACGAGTTAGAATCTATTACAAGCAATTATTCATTTCATTTTATTTCAAGGGTTTTAAGGTAACATATACTGAAATAAGGCCTTCTGAAAGTTTCGAGTTTTGGTAACATAAAAATCCCTGACCGGTGCTGTCTGTACCATCAATTTTCAGATTATTGTTACAGATGCACGTATCTTACCCGTTCCTCGTAAATCTGAAATGCATTAGCAATTCAACAACTGTTTTGTTGCTTTTATTCTGTAAGTATAAGGTGTGTGAACAAATAAATTTGAAAATAAATCTTTCACTTTGTATGTTTTCTTGCGATTTTGATTCTCTTCATGCGCCCCGGTTTTGCTCTTCCATAGGCCAGTTGTCCTGCCACCTTTTAGGTCTGCCTCGGCGTCGAATTTGTTTTGCCGGGGACAAATTTTGGCAAATTTTACTGAAAGTAAACATTCCTTTATTTTCAAAAATAATTAAAACTGCATTTAAAGATTTTTGAAAAATCATCTGCTTGAGCCGGGAATCGAACCGGTGAAATGTGAAAAAAAAACATCCTGTATTTTTTGATACCAACCGAAAGAGTCATTCCACTGATATAGTGTTACACAAGAAAAAACATTAAAATAAAATACCACAGAAACAAAAGCCGCCATATTATCTTTGTAAACAAAAAACGCGTAAAATCGGGACGGAGAGAGGAGAGACAAAAATGGTATCGGGTGTCGTTTGATATTCGAGATGGACAATAATGGATTTGGATTAGCTGTGTGACAGATATGGGCACAGTATGCTTTCAGCGAAACCAGAAGAATAATGTCTGTGTTTTAGAGTCTCTGTATTTTAAACGCTATTATGAGTTTTTTAATTTAATATTTGTATATTATGTAATTCCGACGGCTCTCAAAACGTTGAAGGAAGACATTGTAACACCTGCATACGCTGAAGAAGAAATTCTGATGTGTATGTGAAGTCTCCAAATCCGCATTGGGCATGCGGCGTGGAGGACTAAGGCCGGTACATCCTTCCTGAGGGAAAGCTCCCTGCACCATGGAATCACGGTAAAAGAAGTACAATTGACACATATGCTCACGTCTAAATTCCCCGAGGGGGTAGTCAGAGATATTCTGAAACCTCAGAACATCCACGTTTCACTAGTACCGAAACTCTGTCCAGTGTGACGGGGAGTGAGCCCGTCGCCACTTGTAATGGACAGTGGGCACAATATATGCCTTGAAATTCAAGCATGCAGGTTTCCTCAGGATGTTTACAATCGATTGTCAAGGAAATATAAAAAAAATTAATTTAAAATTTTTTGCTTATGGTCTATGGAGTGACATTATGTCACAATAATTTTATTCAGAAGCCGCATCGCAGGTAGAACTGCATAAATTATTAATAAATATAATCTATTCTAAAAGTGTTCTTAAGGGCCCATGCAAAAATAATTGAAGCTAAATGGGCGTGTGATAGCTTATATTACTGCCTGATGCGAGAGAAAGAGATGGGGCGGCGCGCGCGCCTGAAACGACGCAAGCGTAAAACAAACTTTATTTAATTCTGATTGTACTATTTACAAATAGACTTGTGTATTCTTTATCCCTCAACACAAAAGGGGCTAATCACTGGTTACCAAAAAAAAATATCCAAAATAAAGCGCACGCGTCTTACAGCCAGGTGCATGGCCCCATAATTTTAGGGCCCTATTGTTGTAGAGGAAGGGATTTCTGCATTACTGTTTGTACAGTAACCATGTTTTATAATGCAATATGGTTTTATTTAACTAACAAATATAATATCGATTAATGTTTCTGTTGTATGTAAAGGATTGTACGTTGTACGTGTGTCGAAGATACAAACGATATTTCTTAATATACAGGTGTTACAAAATACAAAAAAAGTTTGTTGTTAATACCATCAAACTGAACAACTTTCACTATGGGACCAATATCGAAATCGCGAAAAAAAAATCGGATGTTCCTGATGATGATTCATCATCGTCATATTCAGCCGATAAACGTCCAATGCTGGACATAGGATTCCCCCAAAATGAGGAGATTTGCCATAATCGCCATGATGCGATGCGCTTGCGATGTTCCATACTAAACTACAGATCTACTCGAGCTAAATGTTTGGGACAAAAAGATTTTTTTTTCGCGATTTCGATGTTGGTCACATAGTGAAAGTTGTTCAGTTTGTTGGTCTAAACCAACACTTTAAAGTTTTTCTTTTTAATTTTAAATTTTTATTTTTCCTTCTGTAACACCCTCTATATAAATTTTTTTTATTACGTATGGGTTTGCTCTTGACCTCATTCCAGTCCTCAGGACGAAGATGGGGTCGAAGATGTAACGAGCTTACCCAGAAGAAGCCTATTCACTCGTACTTTAAAGGAATTCGGGTTGTAAGCGCTCGGAAATACTGACGCAGGTAGGGTATTTCTTTCGATCTAACTAAAAAAAACTAAAAACTTAAGTACGCAAAAATGGTAAAAATCTATTTAATTATACGTATTTAGGGCAGTAGATAAAAACACACCTTACTGCCAACTAAGTATCTACGTATACCTATACATATATTTTAAAGTAGGTTTGCTGGTTATTTGTAGCCACAGAAAAGATAATTATTTAGTTCGATTACTCGTGTGACCAAAATAACAAAAAAATAATCAGAGTAAATTCTTTTTTTTTTTTATTACCTCTGGGTTTGCTCTTGACCTCAATCTAGTCCTCAGGACGAAGATGGGGTCGAAGATGTAGCGAGCTCACCCAGAAGAAGCCTATTCACTCGTACTTTAAAGGAATTCGGGTTGTAAGCACTCGGAAATAATGACGCAGACAGGGCGTTCCACTCCCTGGCTGTGCGCATTATAAAAGATTCAGAAAGGCGCTTGGTGCTGATATGTGGTATGTCAACCAAAAAGGCAACCAAACTTCTACCTTTGATATGGCTGAATTGTCATAAAATTTTCATAGTGACTTATATGCGCGAAACTACGCATATTATAGACATGGGGGCTTCACCGTATCTACCACACACCACAAGTTAGATTCTAACCTTGATCCCACTGCAGGGAAAAGGATATTTCTTACTTGCTTCTTACGAATAAGAGTGACCCATACCGGGTTTACACCACCACCCAGATACAAAAATAAGTCAAAGCTACGAGATAATAACAGTTTCCTACTATTTCCCCTGCATTGTAGTCACCCTACAAAACTAAGGGTAGGGTCATCACAAAAGCGATCAAAGCTAATATTTGCAACTTTGCATCCCCCTTCGAATGTGGTCTAATACGGGTGCTCTATAGCTCTATTATCTATGGCTTTACTAATTGTTATTTTGTTACTCGCTTAGTTAGGGTTTCGAGTGTGTTGCTCTTTTCTAGGGTTCCATATCATAGGTTAAATATGTAAACTTTTGATATTGGTTTTTGAAACTTACTTAACTGTATGGAATCAGGATACGTTTGCAGTGGGCTTAGCATGTCACCCCCGATAAATAGAGAAGAAATGTAGATAATGGGATTCAGGCCAAAAACTAATAAAGAAAAATGTAATATTTTTGTACATTTTTTTTACACTTTCGTACATTTAATACATTTTGTACATTTTAGTACATTTTGTGAATTTTGTACATTTTTGGACATTTTCGTACATTTTTAGTACATTAAGTACATTTTGTGCGTTTTGTACATTTTCGTACATTTTGCACATTTTCGTACAATTTTGTACATTTTCCCATGGTTTAAAAAATAAATAAGTACATAAAATTTAATGTGGGTTAAAACTAAACATTTTAAAACCAATTTGGTTTTTGTAGGAAAAATTTTGTTAACTGGGTCAGATTTCGCCCAATGACCATTAAAGCCTATAAACGTCCCACTGCAGGGCATAGGCCTTTGAATTTTATCACTACCACACTATTATTATTATTTTATAAAGACTCCCGCCGCGTTTTACTGTCATTCTGTTTCGGAAACTATAATAAGTGTAGGTTTTTGAGACGGTTTTCAACTTTTCACTAATAGATAGATTGACTCAGAAGATTTCCCCCCATCCAGGTTATCCAGCATTTCCTCCACGTGACTGTACTCCACGCTGAAGCTGACATATGATCGAAATTCTCCCTCTACTTGACCCATATTGCACGGCCTCTGGACTCATTTGGTGCTACAGTATGCGAGAATAGTTACCAGATAAGTCCAGTCAACATCATTGGTTACAATTACTTTACAACTCGAGCTTTAGAAAAAAAAGAAACAACATTTCGCACATCTAGTTCTTTCAAGTCATAAATGTAATGTTCTAAATTTTACAGTAGATCGCTTTAAAGATTCAAGGCGCGTAACTTTTTTTGACTATAGCTATAATGAAAATGGCGCTCTCAATCAAAGCGTTGTTAACTCAATTTTGGATTTTTCTACATTTATGACTTTGAAGAACTAGATTTGCGATTTACTGTTTTAATTTTCATATACGGGCCATTATTTTTGTTTATAGTAATAATTAAAAACATTTGCGGCGATGTTTTCTTGCAAAATAACCACTGCGTTACCGTCCCTCAAAATTATATTGCGTTGCTTACACAAACAACTGAGTTACCTTAATTTGCAATAAATTATAGTATTTTACTTTAATTCCTAAGTTTTTCTAAGACTGGTTTCATATTCGGTAGCTACTGATAACAGTTTTATTTTGGAATTTACCTATTTTACTTACCAAATCGCCTTTGTTCTTTGCCTTTGAAGGGGACCGGATTATGGTACCCTGAATAAAATAATGACCCACACCTAGTTAGTCTTCCGAAGTGTTGCTGGCTTGCCAGCCCCCACAACAAGATAAGATAAGATAGTTAGTCTTCATATTATGTAGAACAAACATTGTGACAAAAGGTTAAGGCTCAGCTTACGCTGGCGCGGGGGAAGACCCGCTCAGTGTAGATTTTCAGCCACTGGAGGAGTGCTCCAGTGGGAATCGGGGAAATGAGAGCCAATCAAATTAATTATAAATAATTGCTCTATACTAAACATCTACAGTAGGTACCGCGTATGTGTTCTATTCATATCAATAGACGGTAATAAATATACTTAGCTAGTAGTCTAGGAAAAATACGGTTTGAGATTGCATTAAATACACTTCAGTAAATTGTGTTTGAACTAGTATTACTGTTAATTTATAACACCTTTGTTGAGATTTCGTGGTTCTCTTAAAAATACCTTAAAATCGATATAAATGCACAAAGGGCAAGCTTATTTCTAAAGATATTTCTTCCAGCATACCAGCAAAAGAGACAGTTAATTATCACAAGGCAAACTTATTGTGTACAAACAAACAGTAAATAATTAAGTTTTGAGGTTATAATTTTTTTATACTTACAAAATATTAAATATCTACTCAAATTTACGATATTAACCGGGGATTATTATTGTTATAAGTAAAACGTATTGAACAAAGCCGTCCTGGACAAAATCACCAGTTTTCCATTTTTTGTTCATACCTAAATTTAATGTTTTGTAAATGTCTTAATTATTCCATAATACACAATACAAAATCGGGGATTATTGAGAATTTATATTTATCAGGTATGTATCTACTAATATTTGAAACTATCACCTAAAGTGCAATTAATGCAACCATATATATGCACCAAAAATACAAAAATCCGTAGATTTCCCCGACTATAGGTATAAAATGATTAAATCATATTTTAAGAAAGTATAACGATTTGTAGCTACACGGTACCTTATAATGTGAACCTGTGCACGCTATGTTACGTACCGTAGGTACGTTACAGTACAAATTAAAAGTTACCTGCATTCTGCATTATGGCTAGGAGACGAAATTCAAATTCTTCTTTTATATATTTTTTAGATGATAAAGATAGGTGAAGATAAATTTTCATGTCATTGTATGTCAAAATCGATGCTATTATCGTAATAAACGTCGCAAAAAGACCATAAATACTTTATAGATATTTTGACATTTCAACCCCATCTCACCCCAACAGGGGATGATGGTATTTAACGTCCGCCACGTTGGATTTTTAAATTATTGTTGTTTTCGTAATCAGCGACCCGATAATCTCGATTTTCAGACTTTGAACCCCATTTCCCCCTTTAAGCGGTTACATACATACATACATATACTCACGCCTGTGTCCCATTGGGGTAGGCAGAGACAACGGATCGCCATCGGCTACGATCCTGACACACCTTTTTCGCCTGTTCCACAGTCATAAGTCGCTTCATACACGCTCGTCGGTTTCGGGTACATTTGATCTGACCCCTCTTAAGTACGCTGCCAATTTGGTCCGCATACGTACGTCTAGGGCGACCTTTTTTGACTGTCCCATTCACACTCGCTTTATATATTTCATTCGTCAGTCTGCTATCACTCATTCTTTCCACATGACCAAACCATCTCAGCATTCCCTTTTCAATCCTTGTTACTATATCCTCTTTCAATCCACATCTATCTCTAATTACACTGTTTCGTGTTCTGTCGTTTAGAGTCACACCACACATACTGCGTAAAGAACGCATTCTGAAAAACCGGAAACACGTGTTTAATCATTTATCAATAGGAGTACTCCGGTGAAGTTTCTAATAAAATAGTCTAAATAATCGTTTTTCCCCACAAAAACTTTGGACCCCCGTTTCACCCCCTTAGGGGATGAATTTTGAAAAATCTTTTCTTAGCTCACCCCTAGACCTTATACGGAACCTACGTGCCAAATTTTGAATCTCTCAGCGGTTTGGGCTGTGCGTTGATATGCCAGTCAGTCAGTCAGTCAGTCAGTTTCTTCTTTTATATAATTTAGATGAATCTACCAACTCGATTCATCACAATCAGATTGTTAGGTAAGATCTATCTCAAGATAAATCTCCAAACGAATCGCCCACTATGTACCATTCAGTACCTATTGCTGAAAATCGCATTAAGCGAATATTAACGAGCGATCGCTCTCGTTTCGAACGGATGCAAGCGAAAGTGGGCCGTGGGCTGAATTCGGCGCAGTGTCAATAATAACCCCCCCTCTTATCATCTCTTCAGTAAAGGACGAATTTATTTTATCATTGCATCGGCGGTGCCTTTGCCAGTGCCGTAAATAGGATGGTGCCACCAGCGGTGTCCACGAGGCGCAGATCCTGGAGGCAACTCGCGTAAATAATTTCAGCTGTCCCATACATTTTAGTTTTTAGTCGAATAGGCACTGCAGCTTTGTATGAAACAGCTGTTTTCTTCGCGATTTTGGCTCTGTACTGAAAATTGTAAACGACCAGAGAGAGAAGAGTGAAAGCAGGAAATATGCTTAATGGAGCCTTGCACACCGTCATGAAGAGTCAAAATATGTCTAAAAAGGCTCGTTTGGCGGTTCACGACGGTGTGTTGGCACCAACTTTAATGTATGGAAGTGAGAGTTGGGTATGGCAGAAGAAGCATGAATCTAGAATAAATGCGGTTGAAATGCGCTCCCTGCGTAGTATGTGTGGTGTGACTTTGAATGACCGGTTACGGAATAATGGGATTAGAGAAAATGAGCGAAAGTAGGTTGACGTATGAAATTTACAAGGCAAGTGTGAATGGAATGGTTGAAAGGGGTCGCCCTAGGCGCACGTATGCTGACCAAATCGGATGCGTACTGAAGAAGGGCCAAATAAAATGTACCCGGAACCGACGAGCTTGTATGAAGAAACTTATGGATGTTGAGGAAGCTAAAGATGTGTGTCAGAATCGTAGCATGTGGCGATCTGTTGTCTCTGCCTACCCTAGTAGTGGGACATAGGCGTGAGCATATGTATGTATGTATGTATGTACTGAAAATTGTTCAGTTTGATGAGTAGAATACATGGTGTCCAAAGTAATTAAAAATTGACCCTCTATGTATGTTATCTCACTACGATGAAGGCAGCCGGTTGTGGACGAAGCCACGGGCAAAATCTAACCTTCTTTACATGTGTTCAGGGTTTTGCCTTGGCTCTATGTACTTCTTTCTTTGACTACTTATGTAGGGACTAGTTACGCGTGTAATTCTACTAACAAAAATGTCTGCCACTCTTTGCGCGGGGCGAAGTAACATAAAATCCGCAACTTTGGATTTTATTCCCATAACTTTAGATTCTAATGTTTAACGTTAATAATCATGAAAAGTACTCTCGTGTGAACTCCAAACGTTCTAAGTTCGAAATTATTGTTTCGCAATTATAGGCTGTCTCGTTTAGTGATACGGTATAAAATTGAATGTAAATGCACATGATTAATTGATCTTATACCATGGCAGAGGGGAAATGCTACCGCAAGGCTAGTTCTTATAATAGATAGTCCAAGACTTCTTTGTGTTTTGAATGGTCGCCGCTGTTGTTCCTAGGAATACAGAAGTTACAGAGGTAGAAAAAAGGTGGTCACGAAAAAACAAACTATTCTTGGAACACACCCAAGTTCCCTCTAGCATGTGTTTAACAGATAAATCATAATTTATCAACAAAAACAGACGTAAGTAAACATTGTGTTAGATTTTACTTAGCAGGAGACATGCTGGAGAGCAATTTGTCATGAGTTTGCGTCCTAAATAAACATAAGTTTTTGAAAGAAGCTTGGAATCGGGACACATTATGTAACTTCCCTAATTAGCCCAGTCATTCTACGGTTTGAGCTTGGATTAGTTATTGATATTTTTTTTGGCTATAGTATTTAAGCGCCAATTTGAGCTTTGAAATGTACGAAAATTAAAAAAAAAAATCCGTCAGCAACAGTCCCAAATTCAAAAACCTGATGAACATATTTTTTGCACATATTGCATTACCATTATACATACTTCAAACATGGTGTAAATATTTTTGTCTACTTAGAAGGTTTTGTAAAATACATTCGTATTTTCTAATAAAAACCTAATTTTTTAAATTTCAATGCCTATTTTATTTCTCAGAAATAATTTAAATTGTTAAAACTTATTCAATTCTTCTTATTCAACTGGGTGCATTGGTATTAATATTATTAATTTAAAAGCCTTCTGGGATTCACAATTTTGATTTCTATGTTGCGTAGTGAATTTTTTAAAATACTTTATTAGACAGTCTTTTTGTCACTAAATGGTGCCGGTTACAGTTTAAAAGTCCAATTAATAATTACTTCCCACCTTTCCTAGCAAAACTCCGTAAAATGACTGGGCTAAATCTCTTTTTGTGTGGAAGAGCTTTCCTACAACTACCAACTATCCTTTTAAGCGTGTAGTAGCAATTAAGTTACGGCTAAGAGCTTTTACAGACGAGCGACACTTTGCGGTCGCAGAGGGTCGCGACTCCTAAGGCTAAGAGCCCTAGGGGAAATGAATGAAAGAACTTGCTGACTGACTTAAATGTATGCAACAGCAGATTTTTTTTTACTCAGATTGGTTTGTCCCCATGGTTAAAGTTGTTCAGTTTGATGGGTACACTCTTAGTTTAAAAGGATGCTAATGATATCAATTTCACCCTGTATAAAATATGGGTGAGAAAAAAAAATTGATAACGCTCACAGGCACATACATTGTAATGATCCCAAGCAAGCACTGCGGCTTTTTATATAGAAACCATACAACAACGGCACAAACATATAAACATCCAAGACCACACATGATGAGAGAATGATAATGATGATTTTGAGGTTGGAGTTCGACTCGATTGGATTAAGTTTGCTTCCGAAAGATACATTCCAACCAAATCCCAAGTATACCTGACTCCCAAATCGACTGAATCCCGAATTTCACTTTTACGTATTATAAAACACTAAGTGCCTGCTGACAGACAACGCACACCCTATAGCCCAGTCATTTTACGGTTGAAGCCGGGACTAATTAATAATTGATATTTTTTTCGGTATAATATCGAAGAGCCAATTGGAGCATAGAAATGTACCAAAATTAAAAAAAAATCCCGTCAGCAACAGTTCCAATATTAAAATTTAGCTATTATCTCGTTCTAAAAAACCTGATGGTAATTTTTTTTGCACATATACATTACCATTACCATTATACATACTTCAAACATGGTGTAAATATTTTTGTCTACTTAGAATGTTTTGAAAAATACATTCGTATTTTCTAATAAATACCACATTTTTTTAAATTTCAATGCCTATTTTATTGCTCAAAAATAATTAATATTGTTAAATCAAAGTCAAATGAGTGCATTGGTTTTAATATTATATTAATAATGTAAAAGCCTTCTGGGAAACACAATTTTAATTTCTATATTGCGAAGCTAATTTTTTTAAATATGTTTTAAAATAGTTTTTTTGTCACTAAATGGTGCCGGTTACAGTTTAAAAGTTCAATTAATAATTACTTCTCACCTCTTCTAACAAAACTCCGTAAAATGACGGTAAAGCAAAACGAGCGTAATTTTGTGAGTTGTGAGTCGCGTATTTAAAGTCCGTTTCATATAAAATCCGGGAATGCATTGTCTATGAGCTCAGCCTTTATATGAAACGGACACAAAATACGCGACTCCCAACTCACAAAATTACACTCGTTTGGCTTCACCCTTAATAACTGAAATTATAAATCTCGGGTGCTAGGGGTTTTGACCGTTGCTATGACAATAACAGTAAAACGCATCGAATTAAGTAGCCCATCGGGGATAGGTCGGGGCCGTCGCGGGGGTGAGGCTTTGACAGATGGGAAAGTATAATAAATTATGCGTAAGACCACTCCTCTCGGGGTACGAGTTATGTGTTTCTCTATGGTTTCACAACTATAACATGACGATGATTGTATAAAACGTTCTGCTCAGATGGTTATATAATTATTGTACCTAAATGTAAAAACATGAAAAAGTAGCTAGCACCTATTTAGGTATTTGACATAATTATGACAATCTAAACTATTATAAAACTGTAACAGAAAGTGTGTCTGTACGATATGGTTTTTAAGGGGTCCCTGATACAATATCAAAAATTTTTGGATTTTTTGTCTGTCTGTTTGTTTGTTTGTTTGATCGAGCATCACGCAAAAACCACCGATTGATAAAACTTTTTTGTTTGATAGCTTATTATCTGACTTAAAATCTGGTATATAATTTGTGCGGACGAAATCGCGGGTTAACCTTAGTTATTAATATAATAATTTTAATTTTGATTTAATTTTAAACTTTGATATAACTTACTTGTGTATTAAGAGTGTACATATGAGTGTTTACATGAAATAAAAGTGTTTTTTTTTAATTTTTTTTATTTAATAGCATATTGAGGATTCAGGGAAAACAACAATTAATTTTTCCAGAGAATCAGGCTATTTACTTATACTAAACTTTCCATGAAACAACATTATTCAATGCTTCATTATCATTTAAATAAGCAGATAAATTTATTTGCTTTCTCATATTTTTAACGAGAATTTTAGTTTAGTACAATGTTCTAGATGATTTCACTATTTACGCAGCTTTAGCTAGGAAGACGTTACCAGGTGTCTCACATGCATACATAATGTATAGTTCTTGGAGCTCTGGTAGTTAAGAGGCTATGTGAAAAAATAGGATTCTTCAAAGCGTCATATATCATGAAGTACTAACAGTAGGAGCATTATTAGCGGATATGTGAAAATTGAACATATAATTGAAGTTTTGACAAGAGCCAAAACACGATTAAGACACATGTTCTCGATAGAAAAAGAAAGCCAAAGTAGCCTCCGTCTTTATCGATAAACGCTTGGAACTGCTAAACGGTGAATAATAGAAACACGAGACTTGATTTAAAAAAAAGAGATTGATATTTTACAAATTTTGATTAGAGCAGAATTGAACTTACATAAATAGTACAATCACAATTAAATAAAGTTTGTTTTACGCTTGCGTCGTTTCGGGCGAGCGCGCCGCCCCATCTCTTTCTCTCGCATCAGGCAGTAATATAAGCTATAAACGAAGAAAAGAAAGGAAGCTATCACACGCCCACTTCGCTTCAATTATTTTTCGACATAGGCCCTTAAAAACCTGCTTGACTTTCTTGGAATTTGGGTAACTGTGTGGTGACAATATGTCTAAGAAATGATATTGTTACGGGGTTTTTTTCGGTTTTTGTTTCCAAGACGATGGATTTGGCTGCATTATGAGTTACCGCGAAGTTTTGGAAGAGTTAACTGAGTAACAGTTCTGACGAGCTGAGCTGCAGGCGATGTACCTTAACAAGAGGTGATAAGGCCCGACCGCTGCTAAGCTCAAAACAATGAAACTCGCGTAATGCTAGAATTTACCTCTCTCGTAGGTCGTGCGCACAGTCGTAACTTTAATAAGGATCAACGTTGCTCGCCTTGTGGGTCACCAGCACAGGCTGGTCATGAGCACATGCGAAATGCAATAGAATTGAAGTGGTATTTTTGAATCGTGAGATTCAAAATCGTGATCGAAGGATGCGTAATCTCCTTAGTAATTTTGACTTATTCAACTGCTGACTTGAACGTGTTGACTTTCAAAAATGTGGGTTTTTGCGCGATGGTCCCGTTTTATTCATGACCTTCAACGTAGGACGCCAGCAGCGAAAGTGTTAAATAGCCGGAAGCGTAGATCTTCGCAACCAACAATATACTTTACTAGCGTTAAAGTTATTGTAAGTCAGATCATTAGCTATCAAACAAAAAAGTTTCATCAAAATCGGTTCAGTAGTTTTTGCGTGATGCTCTTTCAAACAAACAAACAAACAGACAGACAAAAAATCCAAAAATTGGTGATATGGAATCAGGGACACCTAAAAACCATATCGTAACTTTTTTTTTGTTAATATCTTCAATGTACAGACAAACTTACTGTTACAGTTTTATAATAGTTTAGATAGATATATATGGTGTCTAGAATTGCGGAAGTCCACAGGTTATAAATTACATTATTGAAGTTAACAAGAGAGTTTGCCTATATCTAAATACGGAGCGATGGCAAGAGACCAGACGGGATGTCTCTCGTCCCCTGGAAGATGGGTCGGGTGCTCTACCTGCGGGGACACACTGGCCCCGTCTCACTTACAGGGCACGAGTCGAAGGGCTGGCGCGGCGGCGGAGGCGGCCGAAAAACAAAAGGCCTACTGGTACCGGGATATCGGCACCCAATACCATTTTATGGGTTTTGGTGTCGAAACTCTCGGTCCGTGGGAACCTTATGCGCAGGCGCTTTTTAAAGACCTGTCAAAGCGCCTGATAGACTCGACAGGGACCCAAGGGACTTTCCTCGCTCAATCAGCATAGCCATTCAGCGAGGAAATGCGACCAGCGTTCTGGGTACCCTCCCACAAAGACCGAACCCGCACCACATCCTAGGTTAGGTTTAGTTTAGTTTTAAGTCTCTTTATTTATAATTTTATTTAATGTTACTATTTTATGGATTTGTCGAATAAATCTTAAATAACATAGAAATAAAATCTAAATACGAGTTAACACGTTCGCGGACAGTGAACGAGACACAATAGAACTTTTATTTTTATCACTCTCCGTCTGTCCGGATGTCCAAATTTCCACCAGCTAAATAGACTGTATATTGATTTCGGAGAAACACATGTTTGAAGTCACGTAGTCAATATGGCTACCATCCAATGCGATAATGTGATTAACATGTTTTACTGCAGTTATAAAGAGGTAATACGGTTATAGATGGATTTCCTTGATCTATGGACCCATGTTTATCGTTAATAAGTATCGTAATAACTATGTTTCAAGGTTTTAACAACTGTAAACAATACCTTACCTGAAAATAGTTTATTCAGACGAGGCTTTACGGCCTCTGACGTGGTTTTTTATGTAACGACTACTACCACCAGAGATAGTAGCCGGAACCAACGGCTTAAGGTGCCATTCGAAGCACGGAATGGTCTTTCTTTTCAGACAATCAGGTGATTTAGCCTGCTATTTCCTAACCAACTAGGGAAAAACGCACACAGTGAATATATCACTAGGTGTTCCACGTGGGATTCGAATCCACGACCTCCAAGAGTACTATTAGACCACGGAGGTATAGTAACAACTGCGATACTTTTCTATCACGGAATTCTCCCAGGATTTGACGGGATTGAATCCCTCAGTTCAATGCCGCATGAAAAAGCTAGTTGTAGGTATAATTATGAAATGTGGTGTCAAATTCCAACAAAACTGTCAACAGATTGCACAATAAAAACTGAATCAACGATCTATGCCAGTGGTTCCCAACCATGGTAATGAATATGTACGTGCCTATGGCTATCATCTCTTCTTCTTTTCCTTTGCTCCATCCCACTTTAGGTAGGGTCGGCTCTCCTAATTTGGTGGCGCCAAGACAGCCGGTCTTGGGTTGTCGGATCGGGTAAGTTCTCCTTTTGGACGAGTTTGTTCATACTAGTCCACCACGTTAAAAGAGGACGTCCTTTGCCTCTTTTGTTTTCTGGGAGGCATAAAGCTTTCTTGACCGATGGCTATCATCTGTTGAATTAAAATATCTTTATAACCTTGTGGCAAATTAAATTACTTTAGGGTGTATATTTAAGAGCGTTTGACGCCCAATTTATCTGGCCGAACATTTTCATCTTGTTCATAGGAAAAGGAATACAATTTTAAAGCGCTGTTATAAAACCCCTGTACCTTTATAATTGCGCTACATAATTATTTGCTTTTTCATAGAAACAAGATGAGAATGTACGGCAAGGTAAATAGGGTGTTCAAACGCCCTTTAACACTTTGATTCTGGAACCTTGTGGTACCACCTGCTAACAACAAAACCATCAAAGTGGTCCTAAGTCAAAAAAAGGTTCGGAACCACTGATCTATGCCGACGTCATCGTCAACGGCCGGTTGTGAATCATACGATTTTTTCTTCAAATAAAAACACTTTCGCCGAAATATTAAATCTTGACGTCATTCAAAAAACTCTAGGACCAAATGTTACGTGTCCATGTGCATGTGGTGCGTACTTTGTACTTTTAAGCGACCTCATAAGACCTTTTAAGTGAATCAGCAACCGTAGTATGCCAGCGTGATATAGAGCTATCATGCTTTAGCACTTTTTCTATTTGCACGCAAATAAACGAGACATAAGGCGTGGTAAAGCCGTATCACGCGCATCATGCTACGGCTTCTGTATGGGTAGCATGCCACCGTGATACAGCGCTATCACATCTTCGCACTCTTTCTATTTGCGCGCGAACGAACGAGATAAAAGACGTGATACAGCCGTATCACGTGTAGCATGCAACGGCTTCTGGTCAATACAAAGTGTGGGCTATACAGGGTGTAAGGAAAAGTATAATTATTAATTAACCTTTAAACCACATACTCTACCCATCAAACTGAACAACTTATGCTATGGGAGCAAACCTCTCAGCGCAAAAAATCTTCAGTGCCTACTCAACTCAAGTAAGAGACAGGTAGAATATTTTTTTGTGCCAAAAGTGGCAACTTTTGGCGGTTTTAACACAAAGAGCACAAATAAAACTTACCCTAAGCATTCTAAACTACAAATTTGACTAATTATACTTATTTTTTATTTTGCTTCAGACCTTTGGTTTTTTTTTATTAAGGATGAGTTTGCTCTTGACCTCAATCCAGTCCTCAGGACGAAGATGGGGTCGAAGATGTAGCGAGCTCAGCCAGAAGAAGCCTATTCACTCGTAGGAATTCGGGTTGTTGATGTTTGCTTACTAATTTCAATTCGTTAAATAACTCTTTAAAATTTATATCCTGTGGGTAATAGTGGGTAGGCTGCCCACAAGGTGGATCAGCGACCTGGTGAAGGCGTTGGGAACCCGTTGGATGAGGGCAGCGCAGGACCGGTCGTTATGGCGATCCTTGGGGGAGGCCTATGTCCAGCAGTGGACGTCTATCAGCTGATATGATGATGATGATAGGTAAGGTGGAGTCTTGTAATTGCAACTATGGAGCAATTGCACTTATAAGAATCACGATTCAGTTCTTCTCTCAATAGACTTATATCTAGTCATATAAAAGGCAGGTGTTGGTATAAAGAGAAGGACTGAATTGTTATTCAATTGCTCCATAGATGCAATTACCAGATAGTTGCAATTACAAGACTCCACCTTACAATGATTTAAGTATTTGTTTTTGTTAATAAAACGTAATATTATAAAACCATTCCTCCATAATAAAAACATAAATAAAAGTAGGCAAAAGTGGATCAGAAAAGAATGTTTCATTTGCCATTTTAAATTATAAAGGTATTAAAAAGTAATATAATTAAACTCGAAGTTTCAATCTTTCAACATTTAACATCAAGAAAGACGTTAATCTCTACTTTGACGAGATATTTTCTTTGACTATTTATTATAAGGACTGGCCTTGCGGTAGCATTTCCCCTCTGCCACGGTATAAGATCAATTAATCATGTGCATTTACATTCAATTTTATACCTTATAACTAAACGAGACAGCCTGTAATTGCGAAACAATAATTTCGAACTTAGAACGTTTAGGGTTCACACGAGACTACTTTTCATGATTTTTAACGTTCAAAATTAGAATCTAAAGTTATGGGAATAAAATCCAAAGTTGCAGAATTCATGTTACATCGCCCCCCGCAAAAAGTGGCAGAAATGTTTGTTAGTAGAATTACACGCGTAACTAGTCCCTATATAAGTAGTCAAAGGATATTTTAAACGTGCAAAAATAAAATACATTTCGATATTTCGTGGCTACATTATGGAAGTAAATTAAAACATTTTCAACCGAAATCTTTGATCGAAATGCGAGAGACCACACGTGCTTATGTCAGATTGACGGACACCTTTCACGAAAATTGGCCAGGAGGTGCCACACATCGTGGTTAGGGTTGTCACTGTTTTGTTGTGGTTTATGTCATCCGGATTTTCCCGGATTATGAAAATGGTGATTTTTATGGTTATCCTTCCTCTCAATCTAGCTATTATTAGGAGATTAAGGAGTTTACATAACATAACAAAACATAAAGTATGAAGATTGAATAGTCCCATTTACGGACTGGGTCTGTTTAATTTGTGGTACAAAAACTATCCCATTCGCTTGCGAGCTGAGTAAATTCGTTATAGCCCAGTCATTTTACGGTTTGAGCCGGTACTAATTAATAGGTAATTGTCATTTTTTTCGGTATAATATTGAAGAGCCAATTTGAGCATAGAAATGTACCAAAATTAAAAAAATATCGCGTCTGCAACAGTTCCAATTTTAAAATTTTTCTATTATCTCGTTCTAAAAAACCTGAGTGTAATTTTTTTTTGCACATATTTAAGGCTTTACCATTGCACATACTACAAACATGGTGTGAATATTTTTGTCTACTTAGAAGGTTTTGAAAATGCATTCGTATTTCCTAATAAATACGTCATTTTAAAAATTTTATTGCTGAAAAATAATTTATATTGTCAAATCTAAGTCAAATGAGTGCACTGGTATTAATATATTTAATTTAAATACTTCTGATACACAATTTTGATTTCTATGTTGCGTAGCGATTTTTTTAAATATGTTTTTAGATTGTAATTTGAATTTTAAGTATCTACTAACATAGTTTACATAAGTGTGTTACTAACAAAATGAATCATGGTTATTCGAATAAATAAAATTATATATATATAAGATAGTCTTTTTGTCACTAAATGGTGCCGGTTACAGTTTAAAAGTACAATTAATAATTACTCCCTACCCCGCCTAACAAAAATCCGTAAAATGACTGGGCTATTACTTGAGTTACAATAGCGATCAAATAAATTTCAATTCATCTAAATTAGATTCGTTCTTCGAAGAAACTAGACTTCTGTCAATTGGTAGAATTCGTTGAAATTGTATTGAAGTACAGCCTAAAGTATTTCAGTCATTTACCAGAGTAATTGAGGTGACGAGGGGATTCAAATAGTTTTGGGCTGATATTTCTGGAAATGTTTTCTTTTTTATCAAAGTCAAAGTATCTGGACGGACTTGGTGTCTGAAATAAAATTATTTTGATTTGATATGATTTGATTTAACTACATAGAATATGTTTTTACACAAAATCTTATTCTTCTTTCTGCCCTTATCCCGTTATTTGGGGTCGGCGCAATATGTCGTCTTCCTCCATTCATCTCTTTTAGCCGTCATTTCTGCGCACACTCCGTTTTTACACATGTAATCTTTCACACAATCCATCCATCTTTTCTTTAGTCGTCTTCTCTTCATGCAGCCATCCACATTCATATTTAACACTCGTCTTGTAATATGAAACTCATCTCTTCTCATCACATGTCCATACCACGATAATCGAATACCGCGTAGCTTTTCATTCACAGGAGCCACTTTCAAACTTCCTCTAATATACTCATTCCTAATCTTGTCCATTCTAGTAACACCACACATCCATCTCAACATTCGCATCTCTTCTGCATGCAGTCGTTTTTCATCCGGTCCAACACTCGTATTGCTAATTAAAAAATTTTCTATTCAGCTAAAATTACTCAAAATTAAATTTGTGTTGAAGAATTCTTGCACACTATAAAAGCAGGAAGAGATTAGTAGCTATTCTTTTAGTCTTTTCATCAGAAGTGGAATGAGACACTATGAGAAGTATAAGTAATATACCACCTAAAAGAAAAGTATCAATTACATATTTGGAATTGAGCGGTCAAAAACGATTTCGTTCTGTTTACGTCGATTGTTCGAGCGTCCGGTATTTTTGCGTCCAATATCCGACTTTTCGATTTCATAAGTAATTTATATCTAAAAAGTGACAACCCTACTCAATATTCCCTTTCCTTCACGCATCGCGCCTAATTTGTGATAATGGATACGAATATTGTAAGTTTTTGTATTTAAATTGTTTAAATTGCAGGTTTCACGCGAAAATTATGTCAATTTTTTTAATTGGAGACCACCGCAGGATTGAGACATTAATTTCACGGTTGTTTAAAAAAAGAAGTTTTTATTTTACATGCAATGGTCGACATTCTGCAAAAGCAGGCCAGTTAAAGTTTCACGTAAGAAAGAAAAGGCTGAGAAATTAGAAACAGCAGTGGAATTTAACGGGCTGATGATGATAATGAATGCGAAAGGTAGGTTATTATTTCGAGAAGAGCAAAATTTTACTTACGAATTTTCTTACGTACTATGTAACTTTTCACTGAAACGACTGGAGAAGAAACTTTATCCGTTAGTCACCTCCACAGAACATTATATGAGGGGTTAGAAGTGCAAAGTAGGCGTGGAACGTGTCGCCACAGGTTATGCAATTGTTTGCATAACACCATAAGGCGCGCGGCGTGGTGCGAGCGAGAGGGCATGAGTAAAGAGATAGCGCGAAGACCTGGATGCTCACGAAGCGAAATGGCAACTGATGGCACAGGATAGGGATGGTTGGAAAAGCTTGGGGGAGACCTTTGCCCAACAATGGGACAAAATAGGTAAAAAAAAAAGAAAAAACATAATGTTCTATGGTCACCTCGTTACCTCCCGGGAAGTCGTTGGTGCTTTCTAATTAGATTACATCGCAAAAAGGATAATGAAAATCCCCATACAAAATTCGCTGTATTCAAAGTCACAATTCCCCGAACCTTCCAAAAAAGGCCATAGACCATAACATGGCACCATAACTGTCACCATTCAAAGAACACTCTGTCATACATTTATCGGGAATCAGTGGTTACGATCAAAGTGTGCGACTTTACAATGGTGTACTTGGTTTGAATCTTAAGTGGCTCTATAGAAGTGAAGACATAGTATACTTATAATGAGAATTTATTTTACGGAATACAGCTGACTGTTGGTCATACTTAGTTCCTGTTATAATTCACGAACGTATTCCCTTTCAGGGCAGTTAGATACCTTGGTAGAACCATCAACTTTTTTAGCGTACCTCTTCATCTACACATGTGATATGAATGTGACCAATCTTTATTAAGGGAATATAATTCGGAGAGCGCTCCGTATAAACGAAATCTGGTGATATTTTCAATACTAACGAATTAAAGTCAATGAAATTTTTCAGAAACAATCTAGAAACTAATCCCTAAGTTTGTATGGAATCAGATAGGGTAAAAGCATAGCCTCTGATTGGCAGATTGCGGAGGAGAAGGTGGCAGAGACTACGGCTCGCCACACAGTACAATTCTGACATACTTCTCTTGCCCCATCCTCTCTCATATTTCTTCTTGCACTTCTTCCGTCCGTTGGGGTGCTAATACGCACTTGTGTGCGTAGCTCAACCGACAACCTTTTTCAGAGAAGACCATTTACTTGATCGAGGACGCGCTCCCTCGACTTTTCCATTCACTTTGAATCGATAAATCTATCTAGCAAGTCTAATCTCGTTTATCCTCTGTACGTGACCGAACCATCTAAGTGCATCTCTTTTAATCCTGGTCACCATACCATCCTTCAACTTACACCGACCGATCTGGGGCCCTAGACAAAGTGATATTCTATTGGCGTCGACGCTAGTAGAAACGGAAAACATTTGTATGGACATGACGTATGCTGGCGAAAGCAAACGTCAAAATGTTTCGATCGCCAATGTCAGATCCATACATTCTGTCATTTATAGCGTCTCTACGCCAATAGAAATGTCACTTTGTCTAGGGCAGGTCTAGGGCCCCTGTTCTTTATTCGGTCAGCCACGCACCGTAACCTGTGGTAAGGAGTGTCCTAAATTATTCAATATTTAATTTGAAACACACAATCTGAATTACATCCATCAATGAAGGTGTTCGAATCTATACTATTATAAAACTTTAACAGAAAATGTGTCTGTACATTGAAGATATTACCAAAAAAAAAAAAACGTATGGTTTTTAGGTGATCCTGATTCCATATCACCAATTTTTGGACTTTTTGTCTGTCTGTTTGTTACTGTGTTTGTTTGTTTGAACGAGCATCACGCAAAAACTACTGAACCGATTTTGATTTTTTGTTTGATAGCTTGTGATCTGACTTAAAATCTGGTATATAATTTGTGCGGATGAAGTCATGGGTTAACGCTAGTGATTTTATAATATCGTTGAGCCAAAAGCAGCCGGGGGTTTACTTTCTTCTCCGAACTGTCTTCATTTCCATGATGACAAACTTCAACCCACACATTCCTCATTATTTGTAAAAGAATTACATAAATAAACTGTAAATATTTATTTGCCCCGATAAGGTGAAGAGCAACATTGACATAATAACGTAATAGCTCTTATCTCCTGGGAACAAGTGTGCTAATTCCGTAATGTTTGTATTGTTCGGATGTAAGTCCTTAGAAACGAGGATAATGTGTCAAGTCATAATAAGTATAAGTACTTACATACATTTTAAATATATTTATTGCTTTATCATTTAAACCCGTCGTTTTGTGTTTAATCTTTACTTTTGGAGACAATTTAAAAGTTAATATTTATAAAGAATTGGCAATAGCAGAAATGAAATGACGTGCCAAGTCAATAGATGGCTAGCACTGATCACTAAAACTAAAGGGAGACGTGAAAAGGGGGCGGGGCCAGTGTCGCATCAATATGCGCAAAAACGGAACACATTGCTCGCGACAGTGATGATTGAAAGTCGAGATATTATGTACAAATAGTTTACAATGCTTGCGTAGTACAAAAGATTATTCGAACGTTGAGTTCCGATACCGCAATGGATAATGAGTACATTCAAGCTAACAAAATACTTTAGATCGCGTGGTACTGGTGGTAATGCGACACTAGGTTTCGTACTCAGAACGTTGGTTGGCATCTCTCTAGATCTCTATGATGGCTAGCCTTTCGTCCTCAGAAACATGATATTTGTGGGAAGAAATGGATTAAAATCAATTATAAGTTAGAACAAAACATCTAGAAATGGGTCTTTTCTAAGCTGGAACCATCATCATAGGCTTTTACATCTGTTGCAGATGATTTAAACAGTTTTTTTGGAGAAGCTCGATAAGCTTCAAACAGTCAGAAATAGGAAAGTCCATAGTAAGTCGGTACCAAACAGCCAGAGGATATACCGAATATTTTACCTCCATACGCACATGCAGTACAAATATATTCAACGATAGAAACTATCAATGGAACTCCAAGAAGCGAGGGTTTTCCCTCTATGTTACGTTACTAGTGATTAACACTAAAGTAATTGATATGCAAGGTCTTGCCAGTTGTTCGATAAGCAAGGCGAAGGAAATAATGAATGACGTGGTTTTTAGTGACAGTAGATTTCTCTATGCAAAATGGCAACGTATTTCCTCCTTTTATTCCTAGTAGTGCTTAAACATTTTGTCAAGTGTGTTTTTAACATTTGTTTCGCTGATATGTGTTTATAAGACAAACTTGGATTCTAAGTTTTTCTCATCTCGTTCATTCTAAGTCTTAGAATGAATCAGCTGATGCTTCTTATCATCTCGCGTATAATCCGTCTGAGGGAAGGGGTACCAAAATACTACGCGATTTTTTTGTCGCTTGTCATATTTTCAGGTTCAGACCAATAAATTGAACAACTTTTACTATTGGAGCAAACTTCGACCAATTTTGGTCGAAGGGAGCAAACCTGAAATCGCAAGAAACAATCAGCTGTTTCATACTAAACTGCTACTCGACTCAAATGTGTGAAATAGCTGAGTATTTATGGCGACTACAAGTTTGCTTCCATGGTAAAAGTTGTTCAGTTTGATGGTCTGAATCACCCCTGAAAATAAGGACAGTGACTAAAAACCGCCCAGTATAGTAGCACTATAGGGTCCTTCTAAATATGTGTGCGGTTTTTTCAGATGATCAGACGATTTCACCAGAAAAACTTCCTCTATGGGACCAACATCAAAATCGCAAATAAATTAACGTTTTTCCATAAATTGGGATCGAGAAGGATTGCTGTTTTGTAAGGAACAGCCGATTTTTTTCGCGATTTCGACATTTGTCCCATAGAAAAAAGTTGCTCAGTTTGATGGTTTTGTGCCTCTTGTAATTTTTCTCTGTATTCTACTGTTTATGTTTTGGAGTAAAATAAAGAATATTTGATTGTTTGGTAGACAATATAATATTTTAATGGCTACAACTTGTTACTGAAATAAAGGTATTCATGATAATACTTCCTAGCCAAAATTAAGTATCAAAAGTAGGTGACTAGGTATTTGAATGGATTTCCCCTCAAAGCAATACGGTTCAAATTGATATGTGCGTTGTATAGGCCGTTATTGTTTCAAAGAATCAATTAATTTATGCCATAAATCAGCACTTACAGTATTGGCGGAATTAAGGGCGACTCGTTTTTAAATGAAACGGCATAGATAGCAAAGATTTCAAGGTGAACTTGCTACCTACAAAAAAATTGCCCACATGACGAAGTGTATTCCGTTTCGGGTCCTTTCGCAGCTGACGAATGTGTATGATCAAAGAACACATACAAATCGTATGATAGTTGAAATTATACACAGGATAGGAGGAATATCGTGCGTCCTAAGGAAATGGAATTTATCCTTTTCTATAGGTTAAGTCCGGGGGAGATGGCCGTAAGGGAGAGATGGCCAATTAAAAAAAAATCGACAAAAAATTGTTGGGTATCGCTTGCTATCACTTAGTTCACTTCAAGTCGTACATACGAACTCCTGGGCACAAAAATATTCGCGAATATAATACGAAAAAATATGTAAAATCCACCTTTTTACTTTTGCGTACTGTGAATATTTTATAAGGCATTCATGTCACAAGTTGTGGTTGTGAAGTATTCGAAAAATTATGCGTTTTTAAGGGTTTTCGGAATGGTTTAGGAATCCATACTTGAACATAACCTCAAAATAACCACATAGGCTCATACATTTTGTCTCTTGGCTGATGTGGCTATCTCTCCCTGAAAATTAGGAGATATGGCCACCATTAGTTAGGGTGAGATGCCCATAGTATTACTAGACATTTTTTTCATATTTTTCGGAATAATCTCATATTTAATGGACGATAACGAACAGCCACTTTTATGCGATGCATCTGATGAAAAGAGTAAAGGGAGAGAAGAAAATAACAGTATTTTCTGTGGAGAAAACTATTCGAAACATGTCTTATTGAAGATTGGATTTAGTCTATCTTATTCTAACTTTTAGTGCACCAAAATGGCTCTCAATGTGACGAAATGTGGTCAAAATGAAAAAAAGGGACTAAAACTTAAACAAATTAATGTTTAAAAAGAAGAAACGGTAGAATTAGGGACTGGCCAACTCTCCCATACTATTGAGGCCATCTCTCCCGGACACCAAGGGAGAGATGGCCAATCGTGATTTTTTTAAATGTTATTTTTAAGGTTCATTCCATCAAAATTAGTTACATTTTTATTAAATATCCTATAGTGTAACATTCAAAGTTTAATTAAAAATAATAATTACAATTTACAAACATGTAATTTTATATAAACTGGATTTTGAAAAAACTACGGCCAACTACCCCGGACTTAGTGGCATCTATACTATTATAAAACTGTAACAGGAAGTTTGTCTGTACATTGAAGATATTAACAAAAAAAAGTTACGATATGGTTTTTAGGTGTCCCTGATTCCATTTCACCAATTTTTGGATTTTTGTCTGTCTGTTTGTTTGGGTGTTTGTTTGTGTGTTTGTTTGTTTGAACGAGTATCATGCAAAAACTACTGAACCGATTTTGACGAAACTTTTGAAACTCTGTTTGATAGCTTATGATCTGACTTAAAATCTGGTATATAATTTGTGCGGACGAAGTCGCGGGTTAACGCTCGTTTCTTATAAAATTCAAATTTACCAATTTTGTAGGCGAAACGGGATTGGGCATTCTCTTTTAAGAATGTAGGTACGTAGGAAAATCATTATTTTACTAAAAATCATCAACCGACTCTACAAACCTAAGAATGTGAAAAGTAATAAAACCAATGTCATTTATTTTTAGAATTGTAATGGGATCATCTCCAAATCAGTTGTTCCTTACAAAACTGCATCCTTCTCGACCCAAATGCATGAGATACCTGATTTTTTGCCGCGATTTCGACAAACGGTCCCATAGAGAAAGTAATTCCGTTCTGATCGTGCCCTTAAAAAACTGTCAGCAACTTGTGTTGTATAATGTCTTGAAAAGTGACCAACTATGATGCGGTTTTCACTATTTCACAAGCTAATTTTCATTGTTTGAAGGTTTGTAGGCTAAAACATAGGCAAAACAAAAAAATATTTTCGTGTCAAGTCCGAATAAGGTTTTTAAACAGGACAAAGTCTGTCGGGTGAGCGACATAGTCGCCTTGCGACAATTCTCTTCAAATAAAGATTTAAAAAAGATTACAAAAAAAGTCTGTCGGGTCTGGTCTTAAATACTAAAAAAACCGGCCAAGAACGTATCGTACTCGCCCACGGTTCCGTAGCCATTGCATGAGTAGAATAAGAAGAAAATAAAAGTAACCGAATTGTTTATCTTACATAAGATGGCGCGATTTATTTTCGTGCAACGCCATCTAGTGTGTTACTAGAAAATAAATCTTTATTACAGGATTTTTCCCAAACTGGTTCCGCTACAGCATCCGTTATAATTTTCATTGAAAGTACCTACGGGAAGCTATATAAGGTCTAACAAAATTAGGTGAAACTATTTTAAGGGGATGATCAGACCATCAAACTGAATAACTTTCTCTATGAGACCAATATCGAAATCGCGAATAAAAAATCTACTGTCCCATACATTTAGATCGAGTTGGTTGGTTGGTTGGTTGGTTCTGGTTTGTATGGAACAGCTGATTTTCGCGATTTCGATATTGGTCCCATAGAAAAAGTTGTTCAGTTTGATGGTCTGATCATCCCCTTAAATTAGTTTCACCTAATTTTTTTAGTCCTTATATATTGGAAAAATTTTAGATTTTTTTATTTCATTATCTGAGCAATCCCAGGAACACGATTTTTGAATTTCATTTGCTGAGCTAAGCAGTTGAAAATGTCAAAATTACTATGGAACTATTATTCTACTGCTGAATTGACTTTCAAAAATTATTATCCAGTGGTGCGATTTTTGAAAGTCAAATCAGCAGTAGAAAGATGCGTGTCTCCATAGTTATTTTGACATTTTCAACTGCTGAGTTCAAAGTATGAGTTTCAAAAATCGCACTCCTGAAGTTCAGCTACAGTGCGACTGGTCACAGATAGTTTCGTGTGGCCTGGGATCCGCAATAGATCTGTCTTCATGGCAAACGATTCAATAGGTGCAAAAATGAGCGAGTAATTGAGGATACAGGGGGCATGCAGAATGGACGAAAGTATAAGGATTCCTTGTTTGACTACGAAACCCTAAAAACAGATGCTATCACAATATCCTACATTTCTGATTATACAAAGCTTTGTGCTGTATTACTCACAAAGTAATTTTCTTAAGAATTTTAGCATCATTTGTGTTAATTGCTTCAACAGATAGAGAGATAACATTTTCATTGAAGTATGAGTCATTTTTTCAGTTTCAAAATTGAAGATAACCCATCGCGTCATAATTTCAAAGAATGATCGTGACTTTTTTCTCATTTTGTGATCTTTATTTCGCATGAGATTAATTCTGGGTTTATCCATGGTTCGGAGACCGGTGGTTTATTCCTTTGATAAGTTATAATTATGTCAAGATAGACAGTCGAAGCAACGAACGCGTCGAACAAAATTGCAACCGGTAACGCCGCCGCTATACCCTATCTATATACACGCACACAGACATAATTTGTATGACACCTCACGCACACCAACCTAAGAAAGTTGGCCCCTTTTTAACCGATTTCAAAAAAGGAAGAGGTTCTCAATTCGACTGTTTTTTTTTGTTTTATACAGGCATGGGGCGTATGTGTACTGAACAGTTTATATTTTTACGCGATTTCGATGTGGGTCCCATAGAGAAAATTGTTCAGTGTGAAGGTCTGATCATCCTATTAAAAACTGAATCTGATACTGAAAGTTAAATGGTCTGAACATTGACTTACCAACTACTGGACGTAGGGTCCGCGCTCAAAAGTCTCCGGAAGAAAAAGAAAACAACACACATAAAGAGAAACAAAATGTGACCGAGGTACTGAAGTTTTTATGGTTTTCAGGATTTCCACTCTCTTGTTAATTCTCTGCAGGACCGCCTCGTTGCTAATTCTGTCTGTCCATGATATCTTTAACATCGTCCTGTATACCCACATCTCAAAAGCCTCAAGTCGATTGTACATGGTTTGAGTGAGTATCCAGGATTCAACACCATACAGAAGGATACGTAACACCTTACAAGACGAACACGGATTTTATTACTAGCACGTGCATTCGTTTAAGTAGGTTAGCCGGGGACACTATTTCGAGAATTTTGTATTAGATCTAACGTCCATAACTTAGTAAGTCAATGGGTCTGAACCCTGAAGCACTCTTTAAAATATGTACCGCGTTATTTACGCCCTGTATAGTTTATTTAGTAAAGTATTTTAAATGTGTAGGTGTCTAGCAAAACAGAAGGCGCGCGTGTTGAGAACTATTTCTAAACAATTACAAAAATATTACTCATCAACATTTGAGCACAGAGCTGTTTTCTAGGAATTCTGAAATTGGCAGCACTGTAAGAAATCAATCGATAGCCGTTTACCACATGGGTTTCTTGTGACGTCACGGGAAACGGGAATACCAATGAAGATTATCATAATAATACAACGTGTTAATGAATTAACGCAAAACTATTGTAACGTGTTAACAAGTAGATAAATAAAGGATAATAATCTCATTCAATTCAATAAAGAGGATAGTCCTTTGTAGCGCGCTCCATACAAACGAAGTTTGATAATACTTTCAATACTAACCAATTAAAGTCAATTACATTTTTTAAATACCATCTACAGGGTGAAATTTATATCATTAGCATCCTTTTAAATTAAGAATCTACCCATCAAACTGAACAACTCTTACTATGGGAGCAAAAAAATCTGGTGTTGCATACATTTGAGTCAAGTTGCATTGCAGATTGCAGTTTAGTATGGAACAGCAGATTTTTTTTGCTCCGATCCGTTTGCTCCAATAGTAAAAGTTGTTCAGTTTGATGTGTAGACTCTTAGTTTAAAAGGATGCTAATGATATAAATTTATATACAGGATATAGAAAATAATTTCTCATGTAAGTAGGTAGTTTGTCAGATTTCGGTTAAAATATACAGTTTCAATGCTAGGATCAATTTAAGATTTGTATGGAAATCTTTGAGCCACCACTACTTAAACCACAAACCACAGGCAAGAGAGGAACTAAAGATTTTCGTTAGAAGGTCTACCCGGACATTTAAACGTTTTCGTTTCAATGTCAACTCTATTAACTATGAAGTTCGGACCGAAATGGTCGCGATATATCGAAAATCGAAAGTCCGGGTACAGAGCCTGATTAGTTTTAAGATCGTGTTTAAAACATTTCATTCACTTTAATCGGTTTTAAATAATATCCGCAACACAATCAAACTTCATTTGTATGGAGCGCGCTAGATGGAAATTATTCAGTTAATTTAAAAATATAACAACAGACTGTAAAAAAACACATAATAAATAATAGCAAAAATGTGCGTTGGCCGGGAATCGAACCCGGATCAACTGCTTGGAAGGCAACTATGCTGACCATTACACCACCAACGCATGTGACTGCATTGATAAAATTATGTAGTACTTTCTGAAGTTATGCTATATCGTCCGATTTAATGACTAGATGTGACGTCATTCGATTAAATTATCAAGAATTACCTCGATAAGCAAAAAGAGAAATAATAAGAACATTGTACCACAGAATATTGTACGGCTGTTAATAGCTATAAGCTGTCATTTTTAGGACTCCATACCCAATGGGTGCTAAGGGGGGCCTATTCATAATCCTACTCTGTCCGTCCGTCCGTCCTAACTATAAAGGGCTGTATCTTTTGAACGGTAATAGCTAGATGGTTGAAATTTTCACAGAATATGCGTTATTTGGTAAAAAAATAATAAAAGAAACAAAAAGTAAAAAATTGAGAGAGTCCTCGTAAAAGAAACGTGTTTTTTTCGAGTTTATTTTTATTTTTGATCTATCGTAAAAACGGCAATACATACAGGCGTCAGACTTGGTGTGACCCTAGTGCATACTCTAAGGTAAAACAAAAAATAATAAAAACCGGTCAAGTGTGTACCGGGCTGTGGGTTATTTATATAGAAGGTCAAAGCTCATTTCCTCGAGCACTGACTATCTATCCTGAATGGTCATTTCTCTGGTTCATGTTTTTCTCTCTTTGAGAAATAATTGTTATTTTAGTACTCTTTTATGTATGATTCTTTTATATTTGTAGGTATGAATATGTATTCGTAATATCTATTTTTATTATATACGAGCGTTAACCCGCGACTTCGTCCGCACAAATTATATACCAGATTTTAAGTCAGATCATAAGCTATCAAACAAAAAAAGTTTCATCAAAATCGGTTCAGTGGTTTTTGCGTGATACTCGTTCAAACAAACAAACACACAAACAAACAGACGGACAAAAAATCCAAAAATTGGTGAAATGGAATCAGGGACACCTAAAAACCATATCGTAACTTTTTTTTTGTTAATATCTTCAATGTACAGACAAACTTCCTGTTACAGTTTTATAATAGTATAGATATATATATATTTTATATTACAGTATGTTTGTATTTGTATAACTTTATTTCTGTATGTTGTCTATATTGTGTTATTGTGATCTACACCGCCTACCTATCTTCTTTCACTATTTCCTCTACCCTAAGGTTGTCTGGAAGAAAGTGTCTGTCCCAATACAAGAAACGTGTTTTCTCAAGGTTTTTTTTAATTTTTATATCTTGGATAGCTTATGACCTGACTTAAAATTTGGTATATAATTTGTGCGGACGACGTCGCGGGTTAACACTAGTACTATTTTAAAACTGTAAATTAAAAAAAAGAAGTTTGTTTGTTTGATCGAGCATCACACGAAAACTACCGAACCGATTTTGATAAAACTTATTTTGTTTGATAGCTAATGATCTGAATTAAAATCTGGTATATAACTTGTACGGACGAAGTCGCGTGTTAACGCTAGTCTATCTATCTATCTATACTATTATAAAACTGTAAATTAAAAAAAAGAAATTTGTTTGTTTGTTTGTTTGATCGAGCATCACGCTAAAACTACTCAACCGATTTTTTTTGTTTGATAGCTAATGATCTGACTTAAAATCAGGTATATAATTTGTGCGGACATAGTCGCGGGTTAACGCTATTCAGTTATAAAAACTTTGTTTGAGCAAATATAATTCTTATTATTATTGTCAGCCATTTTGACGCGGCAGGTGTCTTCAAAAATTCAGTCATTTGTAAAAAAACAATTTAAGTTAATCAAAACAATTATTAAAACATTTATTTTCAACCTTATAAGCTGAGACATTGGGGTCATTAAATAATAATTCCAACGCCCTTCTTGAGACGGTTCCGTATGGTTGGTTTGTGTGAGAAACTTTAGGGTTCTTTAGGCGGAAGTAAAGAATTATATTGTTTAGAGTCGCATGGAAGGGTTGACAAGTATGATTGTTACGTAATAATCTAATAATAATAGGTAGGACAACGATTTTATTTGGTTTTCGCTGCGCTGCGAATACAAAATAACATCTTTGTGGTAGGTATGTCATGTCCACAGATCACAAAAACTAAAGGGAGATGCGAAAACCCCTTTTCACACGGGATCAGTGTCGCAGCAATATGCGCAAAAAAGGAACACATTGCTCGCGACAGTAATGATTCAATATATTATGAGGCTGAAAGCCAGTCGAGATAAAACTAACGCAGCAAAACAGTAAATACAACTGATCTGGTTCTCTCCTTTTCCCACTCCTACACACACACACACACACACCCACAAACCCCGACTGACACCCCCACACTCTTTTTAATCTATAATCCTAGTTTAACTTTAAAATGATAATAATATCCTAAATACCATAATGAAGATAATGTAATGTGATATAGTATAACCTAAGTCAAAATTGTGTAGTGCCTACTTACCCTTTACCCTCGATGTCTGTATGCTGATATAAGAGCAGGTTGGGACTGCAAATCAGTGCTGAGCAGCAGATCTTATTAGGTCCTGCCAGCGGACACTGAGTCCTAACCCATTGCCACAATGTGTGTTTTTATATATATTTGATTTTTCTATATGATTAATCTGTCTATTGTTTCTGTACCTTTTTTTTGTATTTTGTGTGGCAATAAAGTGCATTTTTTTTTGTAAATAGTTTGCAATGCTTGCGTAGTACTAAAGATTATTCGAACTCAGCGCGTTGGTTGGCATCTCTCTAGATCTCTATGGTCGTTTCAATATAAAGAAGGCGTCCGTGGAGAACCTACCATGCAGGATTTGAGTTCTGAACTTCTCTGAAAAGGAGAAGCACTAACAGGGTGTAAGATAATGCCCTAGCAATTTTTGAAGAGATGGTTATGTCGAAAAATAAATAAATAAATAACGCTCACAGGCACATAAATTGTAATGATCCCAAGCAAGCACTATAGGCTGTTTATTATGGAAACCATATAACAACGGCATAAACATATAAACATCCATGACCGAACCGGGATTCGAACCCAGGACCGTGGTAACCATTAAACTAACCGGGTCGTCAACGTGAAATTTTGATCTCTACTTCTTATCGTGTAGGCAGAGCGCGTGTGTCAGAGTTTTCTACCTCCACGTGGTCTAATGGTTAACAGCATTGGGCTCTCGACACGGAGGTCGTGGGTGAATCACCTGATTGTCCGAAAAGATCAATGATTCCGTGCTTCGAATAGCATGTTAAGCCGTTGGTCCCGGCTTATCTCTGGTGGTAGTGATCGTTACATAAAAACCACGTCAGAGGCTGTTAGGCGGTCTGAAAATTTTGATATTGTGAATATATCTTAATGGCCAGTTATTTTAAGTTGGCCCTACCACCTAAAATATTAAGTTTACGTGCACCTGTTCGTATGTCCTCAATTCGTATGTGTGCAATTGTGCATCGACTGCGGCCGCTTGTATGAAGTTGTATGAAGGTTGCGTCCCTTTAGATATATTTTATTAATGTGTTCATAAGTTTATGTATGTAGGGTTAACCCGCGACTTCGTCCGCATAAATTATATACCAGATTTTATGTCAGATAATAAGCTATCAAAAAAAAAAAATTCATCAACATCGGTTCAGTACTTTTTGCGTGATGCTCGATCAAACAAAAAAACAAACAAACAAACAGAAAGCTAAAAAAAAAAAATTGGTGATATGGAATCAGGGACACCTAAAAACCATACCGTAACTATTTTTTTTAATATCTTCAATATACAGACACACTTTCTGTTACAGTTTTATAATAGTTTAGATTACAATTAAACTATAATATATTTATCATTTCTGTGACCATTACACATAGCTTACATACATACAGGATCCTTCTTAATATGCTGACACTTTTTAAGGGGATGATCAGACTGTCAAACTGAAGAACTTTCTCTATGGCACCAAAATCAATATCTATAATTAGAAGTATCAGGGACACCTAAAATCCATACCGTAACTTTTTTTTTGTTAACATCTTCAATGTACAGACACACTTTCTGTTAGTTTTATAATAGTGTGTTCATAAGTTTGTGTAGTTTGTCTATGGTTAAAATAACCTTAAAACAAGTCGGATCATTAAAGCTTTACTATCTGAAGTCTCTCAACCAGAGGGTTGATAACCCTGGAATGTTAAAAGGACTCGGTTTTTAACTAATAAAAAAACTAAAGTTCAACTTAATTCGAGATAGCGACGCATGTTATGATAGCGGTTAAGTTTCATAAGGTTTTATAATTGGTGTAGGTTTCGGAGTTAAATTAATTTCGGAGAAATAACCATAGATATATAGGCAATAGAATACAGGGTGTAAAATTAAATGGGACACTTACTTTAGAGGGTATATAAGGTCTAACAAAACTAGCTGAAACTATTTCAAGGAGATGATCAGACCATCAAACTGAACAACTTTCTCTATTGAACCAATATCGAAATCGTGAAAAAAAATCTGTAGTCCCATACATTTTAGGTCGAGTATGTTTGTATGGAAAGCTGATTTTTTTTTCGCGAATTCGATATTGTTCTCATAGAGAAAGTTGTTAAGTTTGATGGTCTGATCATCTCCTTAGAATAGTTTCAGCTAATTTTGTTAGACCTTATATATGAAGTAGGTACTAACAGTAGAATATGATTAGCGGATATGTGTAAATTAAACATATAATTGAAGTTTTGATTAGAGCCAAAACACGATTAAGACACATTTTCTTGATAGAAAAACAAGCCAAAGTAGCCTCCGTCTTTATCGACGAACGCTTGGAACTGCTAACCGGTGAATAATAGAAACACGAGACTTGATTTAAAAAAAAAAGAGATTCATATTTTACATATTTTGATTAGAGCAGAATTGAACTTACGTAAATAGTACAATCACAATTAAATAAAGTTTGTACACGCCTTTAACGCATATAATTTTACACCCTGTATATTGATTGTTTTTGGATGAAAAAAGCCGTGTTTTTACCCACTAAAAATATACCACACCTCTATTCCCTCGGGTGTCGTAGTTATGAGGTGAATAAAGGCTATTGATTCTTATTCAAGGTTTTTGAGGACAAAAAGCTATCCCTACCACCACTAGACACATTTCTAGATACAATAGATCTCGCAACACCTCTAGACGTGTGCTAAAGGAATGGGCCGTGAACCAAAGCCGTAAGCTCTGGTCGGATACACCAGGACTGAAGCATGCAAAAGAACTTGTGACCGGCTTCTCAAACAGACATACCTCGGAAGCCATCAATTCAAACCGCAACGACTTAAGGCTTCTAGTGCGAGCCTTAACAGGACACTGCAAGTTAAACAAACATCTACACAGAATAGGGCTTGTAGATTCACCAACTTGCAGATTCTGCTGTGAAACGCAGAGGAAACGCCCATACATCTCCTCTGCGAATGCGTAGTGCTCATTCACAGCAGGAGTCACCGTCTAGGTGGGTACGTGGTGACACCTACTGACATAAGGGACCTCCCCTTCAAAAGCATAACACGGTTCATGAAGTCCGTGGGCTTTAGAAATGATCAAGGGTGACAGCTACAATAGATCTGTTCAGGTCAATATAGCTATTGGTCATTGACCAATCCCTTACAACCAAATAATAAAAATAATGATTATTTCTGGAAACAAATAGGTAAGGAGGTAAAATACTTTCCAAATATAATGTTTGACAGATATCTAGTTTGATTTTTAAAGTCAAAGCAGACCAAAAGCTATTTAGCAATCAACTTTAGTTTATAAGAAGAATTAACTTTCTCTATGAAACTACGGTAAACATTAAACTCTTTCAAACATTAACAAAGGACAAAAACATTAACAAAACGGTTAAAAATGTAAACATTAACAAATGATGTTTATGTCATAAATGGGTAAATAGCTGTTAAAAAACAGCTAAGTTATTTTAATGAATCTATTTGTACCGTATAACCTATTAGTTAATTACTACAATAATGTATTTTATTGCTTCTTTCCACACCTTTTTACTCAGCTGCAGTTAACAAGGAAGATAATATTATACAGGGTCTTTCTTAAGGTGGTTTCAGTCCATACAAACGTTTGACGCACAATACGCGTAGACGGAATTAATAAAAGTAATATTTTATATGTGGAAAAATAGTTTAGAAAATCTAGATGCCGCGTAACGAATAACATTTGCAATTTATAATATAATTACGAAGATATAAAGCTTTTAAAATTTTGTATGAAAAACTTCAAAGCTTTATATCTTCGTAATTATTTTATAAATTTCGAATGTTATTCGTTACGCGGCATCTAGATATTCCAAACTATTTTTCCATATATACAAAGTTATATATATTACTACCGTCTACGCGTATTGTGCGTCAACGTTTTGTATAAAATTGACCCCTCTGCAACCGCCTTAATATGCTGTTTTTTATTAAACACGCTTACCTTATCGAGCAGAAGAAAGTATTTTGTTAGCTTGAATGTGCTCACTATCCATTGCGGTATCAGAACTCAACGTTCGAATAATCTTTAGAACTACGCAAGCATTGTAAACTATTTACACATAATATCTCGACTGGCTTTCAGCCTCATAATATATTGAATCCTTACTGTCGCGAGCAATGTGTTCCGTGTTTGCGCATATTGCTGCGACACTGGCCCCGCCCCTTTTCACATCTCCCTTTAGTTTTTGTGATCTGTAACGGTAACTGTGCAATATCGCAAAAGTTTACTATATCAGTTATAAAACACTTTTTCCTCCTTAGTTACCAAAGCACTTACATATTTTTCCCATACCAAATCTTTAACGTTCGCAATAATGAATGCTTAATTGACTTATTTCATCATCAGCCTATCATCGTCCACTGCTGAACATAGGCCTCTCCCAAGGTGCGCCACAAAACTCTGTCCTCGGCCTTCCTCATCCAGTCACTCCCCGCTACCTTTTTTAGGTCGTCTGTCCAGCGGGCAACAGGACGTCCCACACTACGTCTACCAGTTCGCGGTCTCCACTCCAGAACCCTGACACCCCACCGGTTGTCTGTTCTTCGGCAGATATGACCAGCCCATTGCCACTTCAGCTTGCTAATTTTCTGAGCTATGTCAACCACTTTCGTTCTCTGACGTATCACTTCATTTCTGATGTGATCTCTCAGAGAAACACCGCGCATAGCTCTCTCCATAGCTGGCTGCGCGACCTTGAATTTATGAACTAGTCCTATCGTCAGGGTCCATGTTTCCGCACCATAGGTCATTACTGGCAGGACGTTTTGAGGCATTGTGGTAGACTTATTTATTAGAAATTGACTTATTTGCAGAGGTACTATTTAGTAATTAACCAGTCATAAACCGGCGGCGTCTTTGAAGGTTACAGTTTTACGACTTTGGTTTTACTCTACCTACAAATAGTTTTTACAATTTTAGCACATGTTTGGGCTTTAAAATATATTTAGGTACATACTTAAAGAAAAAATTGTCTTACCTGTTTAGAGGGCTTTGAATATTTTAGTATGGATGGTTGCCAATGGCCAGCAGAGAACTTGATTTTTCCCAAATTCGACGGCGAATTTTTAAATCGCTAAGATACTCAGATGGTCACAAAAATTAATGCGTTGTTTTGTGGCACCTAAGGCAATGAGGCAACTAAGGTATATGACTGTTTACTTTTGGGATTTTTGTGGTTGACAGCCTGTCACCGGCACATTTTACTACGTTTATAGATAACTAGCGTTAACCCGCGACTTTGTCCGCACACATTATAAACATTTTTAATTTTTTTTTTAATGTCTGAAAACGGGCGGAAAAATTTGGTACTTTCAAAGGTCCCTAGTTCTTACAGTAATTAATTTATGCATAAAAACAAAACATGGAACATAGCAGAGGTAACATAGATTATAATATTATGGTTAAGAAATGTTTGCTGTATGTGTCATTATCCAGGGAGAAAACAGAGGAATACGATTGTGTAGAAAAAACTGTACCAGTCTATCCTCTTAATAGTTGCTTGTTTTGTTTATATTCGTCTAAGTTTGCTGGATGTCTGAAATTATATACCAGATTTTAAGTCAGATCATTAGCTATCAAACAAAAAATTTTCATCAAAACTGGTTGAGTAGTTTTTGCGTGATGCTCGTTCAAACAAACAAACACACAAACAGTCAGACAAAAAATAAAAAAAATGGTTATGGAATCAGGGACACCTAAAAACCATATCTAACTTTTTTATTTGTTAATATCTTCAATGTACAGACAAACTTTCTGCTACAGTTTTATAATAGTATAGATAGATTAGATAGATAGATAGATAGATAGATAAAAGAGCATAGATGCAGATGTCAGGTCAGGCTATCTATACTATTATAAAACTGTAACAGGAAGTTTGTCTGTACATTGAAGATATTAACAAATAAAAAAGTTAAATATGGTTTTTAGGTGTCCCTGATTCCATATCACCAATTTTTTTATTTTTTGTCTGTCTGTTTGTTTGTGTGTTTGTTTGTTTGAACGAGTATCACGCAAAAACTACTCAACCAGTTTTGATGAAACTTTTTTTGTTTGATAGCGTATGATCTGACTTAAAATCTGGTATATAATTTGTGCGGACGAAGTCGCGGGTTAACGCTTGTTATAAATAAAATAAAATAGAACCCTACAACATTATGAGTTAAAGTGTTATATTTACTTTCTTGAAATGTATAGTGCTTTAAATTTTTTTTTTAATTAACGTAGCCAGGTAAGGTTACGTGCAGGAATTCACACAAAAGCAAATGTTTAAGATTCATACGTGTCCAGTAAAACGTGTTTGAGGATTAAGTAAAGCTTATTTTGAATTTGCTCATATTTAGACAGATCGAAAGGCTATCTATACATATACAGGGTGAAATTGATATCATTAGCATCCTTTTAAACTAAGAGTCTACCCATCAAACTGAACAACTTTCACTATGAGAGCAAACAGATCGGAGCAAAAAAAAAATCAGCTGTTGCATACATTTGAGTGGAGTAGGCATTGAAAAAATCTGCTGTTGCATACATTTGAGTCGGCACGGCCTGCCTCCGTGGTCTAATGGTTAAGAGCATTGGCTCTCGACACGGAGGTCGTGGGTTCGATTCCCACGGGGGACACCTAGTCAAATGTCACTTTGTGCGTTTTTCCCCAGTTGGTAAGGACATTGCAGGCTGAATCGCCTGATTGTCTGAAAAGAGAAATGATTCCGTGCTTCGGATGGCACGTTAAGCCGTTGGTCCCGGCTACTATCTCTGGTGGTACATAAAAACCACGCCAGAGGCCGTAAGGCGGTCTGAAAAAACTCTGACACCAGGGCTCTGCCCACACGATAAGAAGAAGAAGCGGCGGCAGGTGCAGTTTAGTACGGAACAGCAGATTTTTTATTTGCTCCGATCGGTTTGCTCCCATAGTAAAAGTTGTTCAGTTTGATGGGTAGACTCTTAGTTTAAAAATATGCTAATGATATCAATTTATTATAACTTATTACTTATTAGTATAACTTCCTCGGGTGGTGCACCCAAATGTTATTTCATAACTATAGAACGTGCACAGAGAGCCCTCCTGAAGGAACCTTTAAGCCCTATCTCTTCCCCACACACTTGCTCTACGATTACTGTCAAGTTTTAACGGTACGCCAACTGTTTGTCCTAAACAATGTACTTATGCAACATTCTCTTACTACCTTTAACCCAGAAACTCATATAAATAGACGTAACCATCTAGTTATTAAATCGAATCCTGTAAACTTCAGTTTTAGTCAAAGATTTTTCTGTTTCCTCGGCCCATTCTTGTACAATAATATTCACCACATTCTCTCTATACACAAACTTCCTAAACATGCTTGCAAAAAGATTACAAGTGAATGGCTTCAAAAACTGACATACGACTCTACTGAAAACTTACTACACCCCCCCGAGTAGCCTCGCAACTTTATTACTTTACATACTTACACACCACATAACCAACCTCACACTCCACACAGCACACCAAAACAACACATATACATCCGCTTTCACACAAATAATGTAACACAATTTTAATGATTTTTCTTTATCAGAAAATCTTCTTCCTCACACATTGACATAAAACACACGCACACACATATAAACACATAACACAAATATACCCAACATATACTATAGAACACATACATTAAATTGTTTATTATAAATCTTATAATTATATCAGTAACTTAATTAATTAACTCTATAGTACTGTCAGCTCCCTGTATCTGTGACCAAATAACTGTAGCATCTCTTAAGAATATAGCTGATGTCAATAGCACAGACAGGTTTTACCTGCCTTTCATGACATCAGCTATCAATTAAATGACCAAAACGTATAGCCTAACACAATGCTCAAATGTTATTCATAGTTCCTAATTCATATGTAAACATTATGTAAATGACTTTTGTGAAATTTAATAAATTTTATTATTATTATTATTGTATGTCTTTTCCTTATCTCGGGACATAAGTGTCTCGGACCTTTGGGAGGCGTGATCAAACAATTTGATCTAAATAGTAATGTGACACCAACCGGCAACTATCCCAGTATACACTATAGAAGTGCATCCAAAACAGCCCCCGGTCAGTGTAGGACTATTGTAAGGAGTGGAAAGAAACAAAATCTGGGCTATTGGGGTGGGGTGCTACTGGAACAGGTAATTATTATTATTATAATTTCACCCTGTACCCATATAAGGTCTAACAAAATTAGCTGAATTTTAAGGGGATGATCAGACCATCAAACTGAACAACATTCTCTATGGGACCAATATCGAAATCGGGAAAAAAAATCAGCTAAAGTCAATAGTCAAAGGAAGGAATACGCATTTGCTTAACATTTGTAACTGCCGAGGTAATCAGAGGGCAATAGAGGGATGAGGTAAAAAGTTGGTCGGAGGCAGGAAGTGCTCGTACTGTATGTAGTAATAGATACACTTTCTTATACTGTGGTACTACTGTTTGCGAACCTGGGGGCTACCCGGACATTAGAACTTCGCAATTGTCATTATGTCTATTACAATGAAGTTCGACCCGAAACTGTCTCGATATATCGAAAATCGAAAGTCCGGGTGCAGGGCCTGACCATTTACTCGCTGCAGTTTAGTTTGGAATAGCAGATTTTTTTTTGCACTGGTAGGTTTGCTACCATAGTGAAAGTTGTTCAGTTAGGAGAAGGTTTTTCCTTACACCCTGTATAGTACGTTAGTACGCAAGCATAGTAACTTTTTTATGGAAACAAGACAAATAATTGCGAAAGTAGTACTAAAGGGTAAACACCTACTTTTATAGCATCTATAAAAGCTAATTACGGTGTACCTGTCTTACTGAAAGGCCAGTTGCAAGAAATGCAGTTACAGTTCTAATTTGAACGGCTTTTACCCTAACTCTAAGGCCGGATTCGACCAAAGTTTGATTTATAGAAGAGTAACAATTTAACTCTTAGCTCTTACTCCGAAATAACTTTATTTGTCTTCTACCACACTAAACCCATAAAAAAGAACGAATGTACAATCCACCTAAAGAAAGAGGTCGTTATATCCGTACTTATTGCAATGTGAGGTTATACAGTTTTAATTTGTAAGGTTACATTTTATTAAAAAAAAATTTATTATGTGACATTGACATTTCATTAGTCTCTCGGTATAAACTTTTCAACTTGTTCATAGATTAGGGATGGTAAAACGCGAAATCGGTTTACTCTAGAGTAACCGGCGACATAATCTAAGAATAAAATTTACTCGCGTTTGGTCGAATCGGGCCTAATTTACATATGAATCGCCAGCAAATGCAAGCATTAATTTATAAGTATAAGTATACATAAATATCCCACAGGGGTAGGCAGAGACTACAGCTCGCCACACACTACGATTCAGGAATGGAAAGGATATGGAATCAGGGACACCTAAAAACCATATCGTAGTTTTTTTTAATATCTTCAATGTACAGACACACTTCTGTTACAGTTTTATAATAGTATATACAGGGTGATATAGAGATCATTAGCATCCTTTTAAACTAAGAGTCTACCCATCAAACTGAACAACTTTTATTAAATAGGAGCAAACCGATGATCGGAGGAAAAAGAGAATCAGCTGTTCCATGCTAAACTGCAATGCCTACTCGACTCAAATGTATGCAATAGCAGATTTTTTTGTGCTCCAATCGTTTTGCTGCCATAGTAAAAAATGTTCGGTTTGATGGGTAGACTCTTAGTTTAAAAGGATGCTAATGATATCAATTTCAGCCTGTAGATACAAATGCCTATCATCACATTATCATTATCGTATGTGATGTTTAAAAAGTGCGTTAAACTTTTCAAGAGATTTTCTATCGACAGTACCTACCTACCCATTATTATTATTACTAGAAAGTAAGGAAAAAAAGTCTTAAATTCAATATAACTTTCAAATTTCAGTTCTTTTTATAGACTTCGCAACTTTACAACGGACTAGAAATTAGCTTTTTAAGTAGGTACTTACTTAAACAATTTAAAGTAGGGTTTATCGATAGCATTATTCTGGGTTTCAGGATGGTTTGAGAATGTCAAGTGGTGAAAGGCCAGTGTTTCCACAAAAAATCAGCAAAATATTTAACTTCCTATTTATTTAACTATGAATCATCACGCTATTGGCAAATGGAGTCGAGCGTGGGATGCAGCAATCAACTTAAGACGAATACAATAGTAATATCTGACCGAATAAGTGACAGAATCAATTCGTTGACTCAAACAATTGCCTACAGTCCGTCAATTTAGTACGCGATTTAATACATAACCACCGATGCCTACTTATTCATCCTAATATTATGTTTAAACCTTGACAAGATTGTTCCCGTGAATTCGTCTGCATGCAATCGTAGTTTTTGTGTGAAACTCGAACAAACAGATACAAATTTCAAAAACCTATTTTTTTTTGCTTCAAGACGTTCAGATAGTTTTTTTTTGTAATCTTAATTAAGATTTAAGTTAACCGGGGTTTTTACAATCGGCTCTTGTATAGGATTAATAATGTTTTATTGTTCAAGTTAAACTCGATTTTACTGTTTAATTAAAGAGTCGGCGTTCGAGGAATGGTTATATTATTGTAATGATTTTAATTTAACATTTACATTTAAATATCGTTTTAACCGACCTAGTACCTACATTAATAAAACTTCAATAAATAATAAAACCGGTCAAGTGCGTGTCGGGCTACTCGCGCACCAAGGGTTCCGTAACACACCACAACACAAATTTTTTTTCTTCCTTGACCTTTAGCGCGAGACATAGACGCATGGCCGGTTTTTATTATTATTGCCAAGGCGTTCTTCGAGACCATTAGGTCCGCCACACACAGACGGAATTGCGATCCGAAATCCTGATTCAGGATTCAGTGTTGTTAACTTTGGTTACAAAAAATACTAGTGCTGTTTAAAAAATGCCTAAAATAAAAATGTATGAAACGCCAAATGAATGACAATTGCATTTTTAGGCATTTATTAAAACAAAGTAAACAATTTCTATACATGATAATTACTATCATGTGATGAGGTCATGACGTTACGAATGTTATGATGATGATTTGTAAATTGTACTTCAATATTATCAAAAGACTATCGATAGTTTTAACATAAGACATAATCTGCATACAAAATGTCATGAACATTATCACACAAGCGGTTTTTGAGCGTAGGCGATTTCGCAACTATACCGCAACGATGTCGCAACTGCACCGTCACGATACGGTATCGTTCCATCAACGCTTACGCTCAAAAATCACTTTAAAATATGCCACCTAATACATCAAAAAATCACTAGATCTAGTGAAAAAGTATCTGAAAGCGGCAACACTTCATCCGGAACTAATTCCGAATCAGGTTTATTCCGGATGTATGTGGTGGGCCTTATCATCATCAACCTCTAAAAGGCCCACTACAGGGCATAGGCCTACCATCAGGCAGGGTGTATAGGTGTTAGTCCACCACGCGTGCCCAATGCGGATTGGTCGACTTCAGACGCATCAAAATTTCTTCTTCAGTGATGCAGGTTTCCTCACGATGTTTTCCTTCACCGTTTGAGAGCAGTCGGTATTAGTGTACATAAAACGTCTTAATAACAATATTTTCTATTTTAGAGATGTTAAAATGAAAAGATTACGTTTAAATCGATGTTTTATTTCAAAATTAACTAAAATATTGCTATATTTATAAAATAATACGATAATAATTAGTCAAATAAATCGCCCCGCATCAAATCTCGCCAAAAGGTGCCCATTATGCTGGCTGCATTGCCTCGCTGGATGGCCAACGACATCCTTTGGACGAAATATGACCCAGACCGGCGGTCGAGACCTTTTTGGCGTAGCCGTCGGCCAATCTCAAAAATCAATTTTTTAGCCTCTGTCCCCCACGTGCCAGCCGTTTCCACTGCCACCGGGACAAATTGATATGCAGACTTCAGGGCAGCATAACCTTGTATATTTCGCCCTGGCCGCTGACTCTGAACCAGATCCCGTATGCCCCGATGGGCGTGCGGGATCTGCTGCCGAGATCTAGAGAGATGCCAACCAACGCGCTGAGTACGAAACCCAGTGACGCATCACCACCAGTACCACGCGATGGAAAGTATTTTGATAGCTTGAATGAGAACACTCAATATCCATTGCGGTATCAGAACTCAAATTTCGAATAATCTTTAGTACTACGCAAGCATTGTAAACTATTTACACATAAAATCTCGACTGGATTTCAGCCTCATAATATATTGAATCATTACTGTCGCGAGCAATGTTCCGTTTTTGCGCATAATGCTGCGACACTGCCTTGCTCCATTTTCACATCTCCCTTTAGTTTTTGTAATCTGTGCGCACGCCGCATTGACCCAGAAAGATGCGAAGGCATAAAGGTGCAGCAGCACGTCGCATCCCAAAGTAAACATCGGCCCTTCTCCCAGGGAACTAATGTTAGCCCATCGGGACGCTTGCCATTTAATCATTTCGCTTCTGTATTCAGTGTTAGACATCGTACGAAATTCAATACAAAATGATAGTAAAAACAGTTACAGACAGACAACAATGTCAACTGTAGACTTAACATATTATTTATAGATGGATAAACACTTTATGAATACATAGTGTCCCATAAAACAAATGAAACATTGTATGTAGGTTGCAGTAATAAAACGCAGTGTAAGGCCGTAACCAATCATTCTCACAATAACTTCTATTAATGTCCAGTCGCAGTACGCACAAGGGAATAAATAATTACCTAGGTTTTCATAACAATGGTTTATGAGATAGGCCTGTAAACTCCTTGTAGACTATTCGTTAGATCAGCGGCATCTGTAAACCAAATCAAATCGACACAAGTCGAGTCGGGTCGAGTCGAGTCGAGTCAAGTCAAGTCAAGTCAAGTCAAGTCAAGTCAAGTCAAGTCAAGTCAAGTCAAGTCAAGTCAAATCCAAATTTTTTATTCAAAATAAATCATATAGATAACATTTTGAGGTCATTTTTAGGGTTCGGAAGTCACTCACACGCTTAGTACTAGAAAGCTGTAATATTTTTTCTTGTCTATCCCATGTTGTGGGATATCGGTAAATAGGTCATATAAAAATATTGTGGGTGTGGGAAAACCATTTTTCGATTTAAGGATCCGTTAGCAAAATATTAAGCTTTAAAGCGAAAATTTTTTTAGAGTCAAGTGTCCCCCCTCCGTGCTAAATGGTTGTAGTTGGAGATGTGAAAAATTTCACGGCAATAGTATATACAGGGTGTAAGTGACAGCCTAGCAAATACTGAAACGGTGAACTCAGACCATCAAACTGAACAACTTTCACTATGGAGCCTACCTCAGGAGACGCGAAAAAAAATCAGCTGTCCCATACAAAACTGCAGTACATACCCGCCTCAAATGTATGGGACAGCTGATTTTTTTTCGCGTCTCCTGAGGTAGGCTCCATAGTGAAAGTTGTTCAGTTCGATTTTTTTTTATTATGTATGGGTTTGCTCTTGACCTCAATCTAGTCCTCAGGATGAAGATGGGGTCAAAGATGTAGCGAGCTGACCCAGAAGAAGCCTTACTTTAAGGGAAATCACTCGTACTTTAAAGGAATTCGGGTTGTAAGCGCTCGGAAATACTGACGCAGGCAGGGCGTTCTACTCCTTGGCTGTGCGCATTATATAAAATTCAGAAAGGCGCTTGGTGCGGATATGTGGTATGTCAACCAAAAAGGGGTGATATCCCGCGGTGCGTCTGGATGGATGTGCGTCGATGGTCTGATTACACCGTTTCAGTATTTACTCACTTACACCCTGTATAATGAACTACTATTTTCAGAATATTTCTCTTTTCTTTAACCTTATATCTTAATAAAATATCTTCATTTGTTTGTAAAATTAGACTCAAGAAAAAAAGGGTCACCCAAATTGGACCGAGAAAGTAGCGTAGTTCTTTGAACCTAGAAGAGACTTTATCAAGTGTTCCGGTAAGACAAACGTACGTAATGTGTCACTTTTATTGATAGTTGACATTGTTTATTATATAGCCATTGAATTGCTTGTCCTAGAAAGTGGTACGCGTTCGTCAGATTCGACCTGGACTGCGATTTTTGAAACTCATTCTTTGAACTCAGCAGTTGAAAATGTCAATATTACTATGGAGATATGAATCTTTCTGCTGCTGATTTGGCATTCAAAAATTATACTCTAGGAGTGCGATTTTTGTAAGTCAAATCAGCAGTAGACAGATGTGTATTTCTATACATTTTCAATTGCTGAGTTTAACGTATTAGTTTCAAAAATCGCACCCCTGGGCCTCTACCCGCATATTCGAACTTCGCAATTGCGTGAACGTTTTCGTTCCAATGTCCACTCTATTACAGTGAAGTGCGGACCGAAACAGTGGCGACATATCGAACATGTCTGACGTAGAAAAAATAATAATGATTATTTTTAAAATGTATACAAATACATATTACAATTACCGATTTTGTGGAGCCTCAGAGATGTTTGCTAAGGCACAGGTGGGCCTGCTCGCAGGCCATAATTCGCAAAAAGGCAGCATCTCAGTTACGCCGGGTTCGGAGTAGTGGCAATAGCATCCTGAAGGTCGACACATGTCCCCAATCACAAGTTCCGTTTTTGTTATTGTTTACTAACCCTAGTAGTTCATAAGTCTTGTTGCTACTAACACATTGGATCTTTGTTGTCCTTAATAAAAAGTTTTTATTTTTATTGTATGTCTTTTCCTTATCTCGGGACATAAGTGTCCCGGACCTTTGGGAGGCGTGCATGGGGCCGAAGCCAACACGTAGAGGCCCGTCAGACGATTTGATCTAAATAGTAATGTGACACCAACCGGCAACTATCCCAGTATACACTATAGAAGTGCATCCAAAACAGCCCCCGGTCAGTGTAGGACTATTGTAAGGAGTGGAAAGAAACAAAATCTGGGCTATTGGGGTGGGGTGCTAATGGAACAGGTAACTAGGTTTTGAACGGGACTATGGCGCCTGCCTGACCAATGTATAAACACGGAAAAAATGGCAGACGGTGACTCGCCAACTCAAAATTTGTTTATATTATTTTTATGTACCTACAATGTTTCCCCCTCAAATTGAAGGGGAAAATATATAAGACCATGATAAGACCCGCCGTCATGTACGGATGAGAGTGCTGGAGTGCAATTCTCTAAACGTCACATCGCTGTCAAAAACATCGATGAGCTCACAAATGTAACATCCTTCTTGCATCCTTCAGATCGTCGAAGTTTTTATATGAGTTTGACACATGACATAACCATAGCGAATACCGAATTGACTGCTCACCGATGTTTCAACGACGAATTTAAGGTTGTGACCTTAGAGGAGCGTGAAATTTCTCTATGGTTGTGACGATAAGGCCAAACGCCTTAGAGATTTGCATTGGTCACAAAAGGGACGAATGAGAGTAGAGAGCGTGCAGCTGAGTGCGAATGTTGAGATGCATTTGTGGTGTAACTAGAATGGACAAGTTAAGGAATGAATATATAAGGTCTAACAAAATTAGCTGAAACTATTTTAAGTGGATGATCAGACCATCAAACTGAACAACTTTCTGTATGGGACCAATATCGAAATCGCGAAAAAAAAATCAGCTATCCCATACATTTAGGTCGAGTACGTTTGTACGGAACAGCTGATTTTTTTTCGCGATTTCGATATTGGTCCCATAGAGAAAGTTGTTCAGTTTGATGGTCTGATCATCCCCTTAAAATAGTTTCAGCTCATTTTGTTAGACCTTATATAGCCCAGTCATTTTACGGAGTTTTGTTAGGCGGGGTAGGAAGTAATTATTAACTGGACGTTCTTAAAACATATTTAAAAAAAAATTGCTACGCAACATAGAAATCAAAATTGTGAGTCCGAGAAGGTTTTTAAATTAATAATATTAATACCAACGCACTCATTTGACTTAGATTTAACAATATAAATGATTTATGAGCAATAAAATAGGCATTGAAATTTAAAAAATGAGGTATTTATTAGAAAATACGAATGTATTTTTCAAAACCTTCTAAGTAGACAAAAATATTTACACTTTGTTTGAAGTATGTATAATGGTAAAGCTTTAAAATTTACCATCAGGTTTTTTAGAACGAGATAACAGCTAAATTTTAAAATTGGAACTGTTGCTGATGTGTTTTTTTTAATGTTGGTACATTTCGAGGCTCAAATTGGCTCTTCAATATTATGCCGAAAAAAAATATCAATTATTATTTAGTCCCGGCTCAAACCGTAAAATAACTGGGCTACTATTATTAGTGAAGGCACCTATGACAGAAAAATTGCATCAAGAGAGATGGTTTAATAGTTTAATTGTAATTTGTTTGTGACACAAGATGAATGGAAGAGCAAGAGCATGAAATATTGCGCTGACCCCTAATAATGGGAAAAAGGCAAGAGAATGATGATGTCTCTAATGTTAGAAACATGGTATTACGATACCTATGTTATATGCTGAGCTATATGTATAATTATCTCCCATGCACCAAACATAACAGTCATAGTTAACCACTTATCACAGAACGCATAAATGTGGCATTTCACCCCGTCTAAAACAAACCAGTCTTAGAAAAAACCGGTCGAGTACCAGTTCAAATGGTCAGGTTCCGGAGTTTCTTACCTACATTCATTAAAACCATAAATAATCGCGTTTTCTTGCTTTCTTGCTTACTACGATGTAACAGAGATTAAAGATAGTCCAGTCAACGAATGGCGACGAGGCAGAGTGCGTGAGCTTGGCGTGAGCAGGGACCTAAGCGATTCCTATAGAAACTTTTTCTCCTTTTCGTACCTATTCGGTTGGGAATTCGAAAAAAGAGTTTATAATAAAAGTTGTAGAGAATATCATGAGCTTTCAATTTGTGTAAGAAATGTTGTCTTCTTATTTTCGTGTCATTACTGTTCTACTATTGTGCTTCTGACGCACTGTTTTCGAGATATTAGCGAAAAAACTAAAAATAGGATCTATTTTTTTTTTTTTTTTTTTTTTTTCCATTTTTTCCACTTCGGCTCAGTTTATAAAGAAGAGACGTAGACGTGCGGCCACACTCCGGACACTGCATACAAAAAAATTTAATTGAGAAGATGACGTCAGCACATGAGAAACCAAAGAATTCTTAGGTAACTGGCGGTGGCGGGTAACTGGCTGTGGCGGGTAACTGGAGGGCGATAGAGGGGGAGGTAAAAAGTTGGTGGGAGGAAGGGAGTGTCCGTATTGTATGTAGTAATATATACTCTTTCTTATACTGTGGTGTGGCGGTGGCGGATAGTCAAAGTAACACAATAATATACACCTTATAGTACGTAGCCGCCCGCGCCTCCAGGCGACCGACGAACGAGACGTCGCCTGGAGGCGCGAGCGCGATTTTCCTTTACGACAAAAACGACGCTATGCTACGTACTATAAGGTTGGTATTGTACTTTGACTATCCGCCTCCGCCACACGTCTCTTCTGCATAAAGCGCCACGTCCGGAATTCTAAAATGACGTGCATAGAAAAAGACCTAGCTTGCCTAAATGAAGACTTATAGTATGTTTTCTACACATTTTGTATTATATTCATCATCATCATCAGACTTTCGAAGTCCCCTCTACAGGCCACATGAATCTTCGCACGAATAAGTGTGAGGGAGGGAGTCAGTCACCGCCACCACGCGACCCAGTAAGTTAGGTCCTTATTGGTGATCAAGGTATGTAACAGCAAAACAAAAAGCGTAAGGAATGAAGATGGAAATCAAACTATGTTCTATTTAAAATACTTAAAGTACCGGTCAGTGAGATATGGCCTAGTACAGTCATCTGCAGAACATCACAGATATGACCAAGCTTCTTAGGGATATTTAACTGGGAAGAAAAATTTAATTAACAAAGGATTAGCGAAATTCTAACCTAACCAAAATATCGATCCATATACCTACTGATGGCTTAGTAACTTGGTAGTGATCCTAATCCGGCAAACAACTTGACCAATGGGGCAGGGAACTTTCGCCAACAAGTTTAGTTCTGCGCAGTCAAGATTTTTGCCAAGTTGTTTGCCGGCTATTTGTATCCATAGTCGTGGATGTTTATATCTATTATGTACTGTATATCGTTGTCTAATCATCATAATACAAGTCTGGACCAGATTGTGACACTTTAAATAAGTCTAAATAATTTATAACTATGACAATTATAATATCTACGATTTTAGATTAGTTATGTTGACATTTTTATTATTCTATTTTATATTCTTGACGATCATATTATTCTTTGACATTTTTATTTTTTATACCTGACTATATAGGCAACAAAGCAATGGACCTCACCCTACCAGGTCAACGTGGCGTAGGCAGGCCAAAACTCAGATGGTCTGATGTTGTAAAGAAGGAAATGGACAGCTGCGAGTTCTCCATCGACGATGTTCAAGATAGAGCGAAGTGGAAGAAACAGATTAAGAAAGCAGACCCCGCTACCCAGCGGGACAGCAGCTAGGAAAATGATGATGATGTAATGTACAGTACGAGCAGGAAAATAATTCCGCTCGTCAATCTTCGTTTGCGCAGAGCAGGACCAAGTCCCCGACAAAACCCGAAGTCATTTAGTAATTGCAAAGGGTGCAAAGTCGGATAGCAGCGGAAAGGGCGCAAAAACAAATTAGCCAATAGCGTAAACGGATTAAAGGTCGACGGACGCATCCTGATTGGTCAATATTATTTCGCGCGCTATTAAAATTTGTCGATTGCTCAGGTACATCGGTAAGACTTATAAACCTGGTACTTCTGTACTTGTAATTATGAAATAAAAAATTCTATTCTATTCTATTCTATTTTTTAAAAGATTGTTTTTATATTTACGGTAGCAAAATTAAAGAATTGTTACCCATAAATTCTTCAAATCGAGGAACCATTTAACGTTTTAGTTATCGGAGGTGACTGTACGGGAAGGAAAGAGCTTTTTGCTCTAATAGGTACAAATAAGGCACAGACAGACAGTCAGGTTAATTTGCTCTATATGAGCATATCCCACGGTTTCTTCGACTTAGCTTAGGTAATGATAACTTCTTATATTTTGTTTATTTTCACGTGCTTGGTTTGGCATAAATTACTCAGCTATTGACTTAGCTTCAAAGCTATTGTACATTATTATCAATTGGATGGATTTTTATCTGGTTTGATTCTCAAGTAGACTGTATAATCAATAGGTTCTGCGAGCAATGTGTCCCGCCCATTGCTAACTGCAAATGTGTTAGAAATGTCAACAGAAAAATTTAACATATTATTTTCTTTCTAGCCCGTGTTCAATGTCCAGCGACTGCAGGACATTCTCTCCATTATATCATTTTACTCGGTCATAACATAAGTCGCATCATGGCCGTACCTAAACCTGAGTTATTAAATAAGTTGGTCATACCTATACCTAATGACAAGGAGAAATCCATACATTGACCACCAGCGTCATAATGAAAACCTGTATTCTAGGCATCTGGTACCTACTAACTGAGATGTATTACAACCTTTGGATCCGTCTCAAAGGTCGGTATGGTTCGATCAACGCGGTCCGCGTTTGCGGTTTAGGTATAGAATAATAATTCTTATGTTTAGGCCCGAACGTTTCAATAGAAGGCACGAAAAGCGTGGGTAAACGCCGGCAGGCTGGCATCAATTTGGAAAAGCACCGGTAAGATGCAATTGGAGCAGGACCGAGAAAGATGGCACAATGGGGAGGAAACTTATGCTTACTTATGCTGTAGGTGGATACGAGTTGATGATGATGATGATCTAGATGAAGAAGAAGATCTAGAAGAGAAATGAAGGAAAGAAGAACAAATAAATAAAGGAAAAGAAGTGGGGGAAGGAGGAGCAATAGGAGCCTTTCAAGCAATGACATTTTGTTACACATATCGTTGCTTGAAAGGCGATTGGTGGAAAACAGCCAACTTATTCTTTGCTTATGACTTATCCCATTTCAATTGGGGTCGGCTCTCTTTTTCATTCTTTGCCGGTGAACTCTTAGAAATCCCTTTTCGTCCATTGCCTATTTTATTATCAACGATTGAAAAAATATACAGACAAATTGAAACCTCCTCCTTTTGTTGAATTCGGTTAAAAAGGTAGTTGTGGAGAGCAATTCACTAAGCGTCACATCGCTGTCAAAAACATCGACGAGCTCGCATCCTTCAGATCGTCGGAGATTTTATATGAGTTTGACACATGAAATTGAAAGCTCGCCGACGTTTCAAAAACGAATTTAAGGTTGTGACGATGTTTGCGCTTAGTGAATTGCATTGCTGAATGTTATGTTGTTGAGAGCTTGCTGCCCATACGACAAGAAGAAGAATGTTATAAATAAAACTGATGCTTGATAATTTTAAAGATATCGTTTGTAGATAGATCGACAAACAATTTAATCGTAACAGAAACACACACTTTTTTTGTATAAATACATGTGCTATGTATGTACAAAAAAACCAAACAGAACAATTTTAAAAATAAACTAGGGTTAACCCGCAACTTCGTCCGCACAAATTATATACCAGATTTTAAGTCAGATAATAAGCTATCTAACAAAAAAGTTTGATCAAAATCGGTGCAGCAGTTTTGCGTGATGCTCGATCAAACAAACAGACAAAAAATCCATAACTTGGTGATATGGAATCAGAGACACCTAAAACCATACCATAACTTTTATTTGTCAATATCTTCAATGTACAGACACACTTTCTGTTAGAGTTTTATAATAGTTTAGATGCAGCGCATGAACTGTCAGTTTACGCAACTATTATTTTTGATAGTAAAGTAACGAAACAGGAAAACGAAGGGGCAACGAACTGATGTCAATTCAGATTCTACATAATTAAATCAAACTGACCTAATTGTTGTTAAACATACAACAAAATTACAGCTTTAAGGTTCAAAATCGATCAAATAAAAAAACATTCTTTATGCAGATTTCGAGGTAGAGAACATTTCATTTGGAACAATGCCATGAACTCAGTTTCCTAGTAAAATAATTGTAGAAGAGTAAAATACTCATGTTTTAAAAATATAATTTAAAATCAGAATCAATGAGAGACCAGATGTGTGATTCCTAAAACTAGAAACTGTTTAGTAATGATTATTATGGATACAGAGAAAAAAGAAATGATTAAAACCAAACAGTCACAAATCATACTTGTAACACGAGATACACTTAAAAACTTACAAGGACTTACGCTAACATATCACTCGTTTGAAAACATTAATTAAGGTTATAATATAAACGCGGCAAGCTAAAAGCTCTATGCGTACAGTTTAATATTTCATTCATGTGAATGACAAATACATCTGTCTGACTTACTAACACAGATAAGGGTCGGTATTGTGAAATAATTGGTACTCTACCGTCCCACAATAGAGTTGAAGATTCAACAAAAGCGTTTGATAATACTGCACATGGGGTTATAGTAAACAGAGAGGCAAGACGCCGGCGCAAGCGCAACGAGTCAGTCACTCGTTGATATTTGTTGGGAGCGGGCTTATTGAAAGGCACGCGACTATCGAAATAGCGCACGCGTCGAACGAAATACGAATTTCAACTTTTTATTTTGTGTCCCTCAAGGGTGTTATTTTGAACTTGTGTTTTATTTTATGCATATCATAAATTTTAACTAATTTTGTTTCAAGTGTATAGTTTTTCTGAAAAGTGATTTGTTTGGTGGTCCAGTATTCAGATGCTGTGTTATGGTGAGTGTTGAATTCTTGCACAAGATTGAATGTGACCATTGTTTTGGATTTTTTTAATAACAGATCGACAGTTCAGTTTCAACAGCACTTTCATCTCTTTTCACGTTAATCAAAGTTTTAATTAAGGCTTAAAGATTGTAAACTGTTTGATGTGTTGTAAAGTTTTATGTGTTTTAGTTCGAAATGTAAATTTTATAGCTTCAGACAAGTAAATGTTTAGAAGCATGTTCGTAGAAATGTACTTGAACTTCAACTGCCAGTTTTGTTTACGTTTTGTATGTTATCTGAATCGTTAAACCTTCGTTCGAAGTCTGCGATAAGATGAGTAATATGACTAAGAATTTTCGAACATAATACATTTTTTCCATAGTAACGTGATTGATAGGTTTTGGAATATTTTACTGTTTAGAAGAGTTTTGTTTTGCTTCGAGCTTCTTATCTCTTGTTGACTAATGAATTCCTCTTCAGTAAAATAGTCGATAAAGTTACGCAGTCAAATAAAAAATATGTTGAATAAGCTGCGAAGCATATTGCCAGGCGTTTACTGCTTATAAATCATTAAAGAATCTAAACCTGCCTTACGTAAGTGCATTAGTTGATTTATTTAAAACGTCTCCAAATTATGACCTGAGGATACAAACTGGTTTGCAAGGACCATGAATCAATCTCGCGGAAACCATCCGTGTTTATCTTTAATACTCAAGTCAAGTTTCCCATAATAAATATCATCTTTCATTGTTTTCAAATTCTGTCGACTCCAACGAGTAATAGTTGTGTATTTTATTTATGATCATTCATAAGGTTGAAAATGATTGAGTTGTATGTTTTTCTTATCAACTATACAACCATTTGGAGCAACCAAAGCAATCAGGTATCAGCTACTTTAAACGCATTTCTTGTTATTTTACAGTCATTATTGGTATTTTCAAAATCGGTTGAAATACCAGGTATTCTTTAAGTATGAGTTGGATTTATGACTTCTATCCAACTCTTAAGAACTCTGTCAGGTCTTTGTTTTAAAATAGATTTTTTCGTTAAAAATTATTCTTCTTTGCTTACTTGCTTTCTTATTCCTATTTGCTTTCCTTGATTTTGAAAAAAATATGTTTTGAAATAAGAAAAGCACATAAATTATCTATTGTACCTTCGACATTATTTGGAATTATCGATATCTTATCTTCAAGTACTTTATCTATCATTGTATTATCTTTATCTATCGTAAGTTGAAGTATTTCTAACTTTGCTAAGATCTTATTGATCGGTTTCACGTGGAACATTTATTTTATCTTTTGTTAAACTGGTGTTTTCATTTTGAAATTGTTGTCGTGTAGTCGGGTGGTTCGTTGCTCACGCTTCTACTGGATCTACTGTACGTAATTTACAAATCAAACGTGGTCTATAAAATTAAAACAGAACAGATAAAATAGTTGAAGAGTCGGTGTTGTAGCTAAATAGTGATTTATTACATTTCACAGCACAACAGAATTGATATTGTTACAAAATGGAATAAAGCCACGAGAAATAGACAAGGTTTCGCTTTCGATTCTTATCTTTATACTTAATTATCATTATATTTACAGTCGTGTACCCAAAAAATATTGTTATCCTTCAAATAATACCTATTGCGAACTCTTAAATTAAAATATTTTGTACCTACCTATATAAAATATAACCGGTATAATGTCAATTTATTTGACTTAATGATTATTTAATTTAATTTTATTACAAATTGGTAACAATAGTATTATAATTGATTTTATTAAACATTTAAAATAGGTTTACAAGTTATAAAGCAAATGATAAAACTAAAATATAACAAGAATAAACAAAATAACTAATTTAGGGAAAAAACTATTCTAGAATGACGCTTCTATAATATAACTATATTTTGTCTAAAATCATTGTTCCGCTTTCTTTGGTCTATCTTCGCCTTAACTCTAAAGTACGTTGTTTTTCTGGTTATCTCTTGTTTCTCATAGAGTAGCTTCACGGAGAAAGAGAGGCAGTATCGGTAACAACATCAACTGCCAGATGAAAATTTTCCTTTGGTAAAAAAACACAAACAGTAACATAACATAAAACAATGTTTGTCTATCAGGGCGTAAGTTTGCAGCTCTTGTACAGACAATAATTACCGTAACTCGAAAAACTGACTGAGGACTGGTAGACCAGACAATAATTTATCATTATGGTTAGTAAAGGCTAGGTTACCACGTTAGTTTCATGCTGGTAATCGATTACATCAAATTCAACTCCAATTTAATCTTCAGGTATTAATTTACATAATAATATCTTTTGTTATCTACTAGCTAGACTGATATCAAATCATTCCATTGTGAATGTTATTTTTTATTATTGATAATTCATAAGCCGAAACCTGTGCGTTGCTGATCCGGACATTTTGTTAATTTTGTAAAATTTTCGAATGAGTCTTTTATATTTACTTTCTCGTCGATTTAAATTACCAGATAATCAGGAAAGATTTCGCAAAAATTTTCTTACTGTTTCTTATTTTGTTTGATCCGACTTTTTTTCAAACTTAGTTACTTTAAAGGGTACAAGCACATCGCAACTGCAATGTCAGATGTGGAAAATGTTACTCCGCGGGTGACGATATCCCGTTTCTGGTTATGTGTCTGGTCTTGGCCCAAGCAGAACATAACCAAAAAACTAGACATATACCTACACAAAAAGGCAGTGCTGATTGCGAATATATCTACTTTAAAAATTTTGCAAGGTCTCGAGATAGAAAACAGTTGTTACTATCATCACGGCGTATTTTTGGGAGTGTGTTTTTTATCTTATCATCCAAGAAGTATATAGGGTCCTTCTTAGGTCCTTCTTAATATGCTGACACTTTTTTAAGGGGATGATTAGACCGTCAAACTGAACAACTTTCTCTATGGCACCAACATGAAAATCGCGAAAATTTAATCAGCTGTTCCATACAAAACTGCAAATCTACTCGAGCCAAATGTATGGGACAGCTGATTTTTTTTGCTATTTCGATGTTGGTCCGATAGAGAAAGTTGTTCAGATTGATAGTTTTATCATCCTCTTAAAAAAGTGTCAGCATATTAAGAAGGACCCATATGTAAAGCTCCAGCCACAAAGTCAAACTCTACGTTGCGACCTCATCAACCGATCGCAGAAAGATCCATCTGGCTGGACCCAGATAAACTCACGACGATCTCAATTACCTTAAGAGCCTACCGAGCCTATAGTGCTGCCCTCAATCGTATTTTTTTTATTTCTAAACAATTAAACAACTTTAAAAAAAAAACAAGACTGTGACATTGTAGTCCTGATTGGCTTTCAATTTATCGAAACATTACGGATTATTATGTTTTATGCTTGTAGCTGTTATCGTTAAAACCGCCAAAAGTGGCCAGTTTTGGCGGTTTTAAAGATAATAACTACAAACATTATAAAAACAAATCCGCAGTGACCCGATAAATTGAAAATCAGCAATGACTACAATGTGACATTCTTGTTTTTTGGAAATATTGTATAATTGTTAGGAAATAAAAAAAAATACCATTGGGGGCAGCACAATAGGCTCGGTGCAGCCTTAAACTAGTGTTAATAATATTGAAACGCAAAACAGTAACCTGTCCTTAAAAACTGACACACCCTTCAGTGAAAAGTGTGCTAACCGTCAATAAAAAAGTTCCGGGGTCAAACGCCCGGAGACAAGAGTTATAGATTGGTTTCGACTGGATGTCAAATAATATTATGTATGAGGGGACCTCGATTGAATTATGCAATTGTGCGAGAACAAAACTGGCTTGACCTACATGCGGGGTGTTAAAAGTTACTCTCATTTTTTAGGGTTCCATTGGCTGTATGCGAAACAAGCACAATTAATCCTTCTGCGCTCATTTTGTTATCTGCCAGTCTGAAGACTAGTCTTCACTTAATTATGAATCCGAAAGTGAGTTTGTTTATTTAATAAGTCTTCAACCAAATTCTACGATTACCAGCGACGTAGCATAGGGAAACACTTATAATTCTTTTGTTCTGGGAATCTCGGATTACCTATAGACGAAATAATAATCCTGTTAAGACATTTGGGAAGAGTATTTTAAAACTACGTGTTAGTATTAGATTCGTCATCATTTGTCCATCATCGTCTTTTCCCAGTCGCTCCCCGCTTCCTTTTTTAGGTCGTCGGTCTAGTGGGCAGCTGGGTGTCCCACACTACGCCAGCCAGTTCGTGGTCTCAACTTTAGAACTCTGAATTGTATTAGATTAGGACCAAATAAAAGGTCAACAAAGCTGTAAAAGGACAAAAAGAGCTAGGACAGGACATTGGTACAATGGAAATTACCTGAGAGGCCAGATAACATAGGAACGCTGGCAATGAACTAGGAAAATCCAGTTGCAAAATACCTAGCAAATTATAAGCTCTTCTTAGAAGAGAAACAACAACAGAACCTCAAAACATATCAGAGGTAAAAGGTAGGCCCCTCGTAAATGACATTTGCTAGAGACCTACCTTAAGTCTGACATAGACGAGAAATAGTCAATAGGACAGTCTATCGACACATTGAATTTGAGGCCATAGTACGTAGAACAAGGTGACGGAACCCTTATGGAAAAACGCAACTCGCACTTTGTTTTATTATAAACGACTTGGTATTGGCATTGTGGCCTTAACGGCTTCACAATGTGGAGGGCAATTTAATCTAAAGAATTTGTAATAAACAGTTAAGATTGTAGGAAGTTGCAGTATTGCAGACATACATAAACTCATGTCCATTCTCCCTGTCGAAGTCATGAATGATGATGTTCTTGGCCCAATACCTAAGATATATGAAATGAAAGGTACCCTTAGACTAAAATTCTAAAAATGGAGTGCATTGAGCATTCCATAACGTAACAATAATACTGTATTTTAGTTAAGGATTTTCCGAAAGCCATAAGAAAGAAAAAGTAGTTCCTAATGGCTCGATAGATGGCGTTGACGAGACAGGGGTGAGCGGCCTTGCAGATAGCAAAATACAAATAAAATAGTAAGAATTGGTGTTTTTAAGTAAACACCGCAATATGAACATAATATTTCGTCAACGGATGCGTCTGACTCAGTGGCATGCATTTTTGTTTACTTTTAAGCCTAAAATTTTCGTCTTTGGACCGCCATCAACGCCATCTATCGCCGGTTTGTTGAACTACGTATGACTAGCTGTCAGAAAACTCCTCATTGTACCAATACGTAACATAATATACCTACTACAAGTTTTATAATATAATAGTTGAAGAATACTTACCTAAAGATTGCTTACATTTTTCCATAACTGGGAAACGTAATACGATTCGGAATTTATAAAACATTCGGATTGTTTACTCGTCGGTACAAAATTTACGATGTTTTATGTTCCGGTGTAAAAGTTAAATGTTTTTTTTTGTTACGAACCTGAAATATAGTTACTATTTAGGAATGCGGTGGAAAAGAGATGATCCTGCACGGGCGTGTTGGAATGTCAGGGAGAAAGGGTCCTATTCTTCTTAGTTAGGAGCTTGTATTCAAGAAAACTGTGCAAACCAATAATTTATTATTGTGCAAACATCTAATTATATAAGGTCTAACAAAATTAGGTGAAACTATTTTAAGGGGATGATCAGACCATCAAACTGAACAACTTTCTCTATGAGACTAATATTGAAATCGCAAAAAAAAATCTGCTGTCGCATACATTTAGGTCGAGTAGGTTTGTATGGAACAGCAGATTTTTTTTTTCGCGATTTCGATATTGGTCCCATAGAGAAAGTTGTTCAGTTTGATGGTCTGATCCCCTTAAAATAGTTTCACCTAATGTTGTTAGACCTTATATAGGTTCTAACTTAATATGCCGACAGTTTTTTTAAGAGGATGATCAGGCAATGAAACTGAAATTGAACAATTTTCTCTATAAGGCCCAACATCGAAATCGCGAAAATAAAATCAGCTGTCCCGTTCGTAGATTTTTGTCGAGCAGCGCGGCTAGCATGCCACCCACGACAAAGCGTTTAAACGAGAAAAACGCCATGCGCGCTCTTTCTGGCATACGTAAAATAATAAGGATGGGGGCACATCTCGATTTTTAACGTTTTTTCGGGGGTGGCATGCGAGGCCTACAGGATTGCAGTTTTATAATGGAAAAGAGTTGATTTTTCATTCATATTAATATATTCTTAATATGCTGACGGTTTTTTAAGGGTTGACCATCAAACTGAACAACTCTCAATATGAATGAAAAATCAACTCTTTTCCATGAAAAAACAATATTCATACATCCGTATGAATATTGTTTTTTCAGGGCATTTTTGTTAAGATTAATTAATCTCATATCTTGGTCACACGCATAATTAAAATATTAAAAGGGAAATCTATACGAGGGGGTATACGATACCAAAATATTTTTTATAACTGTTTGTATACATATATTTGTACAACTTTTTGTATACAAACATATATTTCTACAACTTTTTGTATACAAACAGTTACAAAAAATATTTTGGTATCGTATACGATAAATAATTTCAATAATATTTTAATAATAGATAATTTTTATAAAGTTGTACAAATATATGTTTTTGGAGCGATGGAGCGCAGCATTCTAGGTGTTAAACGAACAGACCGGGTCAGAAACACCACGTTGCGCTTCAAAATTCAAATAGCCGACGTCAGTGAGAAAAGTGCCAAACTTAAATGGAAGCGAGCCGGTCATGTCAGTCGGATACATCCTGAGAGATGGGCAAAAATCATCATGCCCTGGATCCCTGAAAACGGTCGGCGGCGTCCAGGTCGACCGAGGAAGAGGTGGCGGGATGGCCTGGACAAATTTGTCGACCAATGGCCAGAGGTTGCCCACAACAGGAACGAGTGGAAGGGCAGGGGAGAGGCCTTTGCCCAGCAGTGGGATGAAATAGGATAACAAAAAAAAAGATTTATACTTACAGTCTTGACTTGAGGTAGGTATTATTAAAAATATCTCGATCAATCTTTGTTCTACAGTAGCAGAATAATTGTCTTACACTCAGTTGCAGAAACGCTCATTATAATTAATCCTCCATTAAATCTCTTGCCAGCTTTTACTACGTCAACAAGACGAAAAGTGGCAACAAGAGATTTAATGGAGGATTAACTTTAATGAGCGTTTCTGCAACTGACTGTTAGGCTTAAAAACAACAGAAGTCAGACACCATGGTGGGCCAATGTCCAGAGAAAAGGCGACGGAACAAAAAGAATAAAACAAAAGAAAATAACAATAAAGAAGCGAAAGGCCAAAAAGAAGTTGAACAATGTTTAAGAACTTACAAAAGAAAACGAACCTATTGTTAATTGTTAGAGCATCCATAATCACTTAGATGTTTCCAAGAAAAGAGATTATAGGTTACCTGAGCAAGTGTAAGCTACGGTTTTTTTAATATTCTTGTTTACATCGAATAGCAAAGGCAAGTATGTTTGGCACGTAGGTTTGGCCGGTGCGGTTAGTCTAGGAAAAATACGGTTTGAGATTGCATTAAATACACTTTAGTTTATTATTATTATTGTGTTTGAACTAATTTTACTGCTAGCTTACAACACTTTGTCGAGATTTGGTGCTTATATAGGCTGAGGACCCTGAGAAATACCTTAAAATCGATATAAATGTACAAAGGGCAAGATTATTTGTAAAGATATTTCTTCCAGCATACTAGCAAAAGAGATTAACCCCATACAAATTTATTGTGTACAAACAAACAGTAAATAATTAAGTTTATTAAATATCTACTAAAATTTACGATATTAACCGGGGATTATTATTGTTATAAGTAAAACGTATTGAACGAAGCCGTCCTGTACAAAATCACCAGTTTTCCATTTTTTGTTCATACCTAAATTTAATGTTTTGTAAATGTCTTAATTATTCCATAGTACACAATAAAAAATCGGGGATCATTAAAAATTTATGTTTTTCGGGTATGTATTTACTAATATTTCAAACTATCACCTAAAGTGCAATTAATGCAATCTACTCCATACAAAAATCCGTAGATTTCCCCGACTAGGTGGTGTTCGGTTGCAGTGAAGGTTACGCTTTTTTAAAGCGTATATCCCAATATATATATTAATCTATGCGTACATCTTTCTACTCGGGCAGCCTATGGGTATTTAGTAATAGATAATCTTTCTCATACGGTGCTATACCCGGGTTAGCTTTACCAAGAAATCTTACAATGTCTTGCGCGTCCTATTCAACAATGAAATCACACTATCGCGATTCACTAAATAAATTAAATAAAATCGACGGTCACGACGAGTCGATATTAGGTAAATATCGGCTCAATGACCGTCGATTTTTAAGTTTGTAAAAAGTTGATTTTTCATTCATATTGAGAGTTGTTCAGTTTGATGGTCAACCCTTAAAAAACTGTCAGCATATTAAGAAGGATTTCTTAATATGCTGACGGTTTTTTAAGGGTTGACCATCAAACTGAACAACTCTCAATTTGAATGAAAAATCAACTCTTTTCCATGAAAAAACAATATTCATACATCCGTATGAATATTGTTTTTTCAGGGCATTTTTGTTAAGATTAATTAATCTCATATCTTGGTCACACGCATAATTAAAATATTAAAAGGGAAATCTATACGAGGGGGTATACGATACCAAAATATTTTTTATAACTGTTTGTATACATATATTTGTACAAATTTTTGTATACAAACATATATTTCTACAACTTTTTGTATACAAACAGTTACAAAAAATATTTTGGTATCGTATACGATAAATAATTTCAATAATATTTTAATAATAGATAATTTTTATAAAGTTGTACAAATATATGTTTTTGGAGCGATGGAGCGCAGCATTCTAGGTGTTAAACGAACAGACCGGGTCAGAAACACCACGTTGCGAGCATATTGAGAACATATATAGCGTGACCATGACCTTCTTGACCTTAGACGAGACATTAGACAAAATTACATGTCCACACAGACGAAGTCGCGGACGAAAGCTAGTTAAAATAAAAAGTAAATAATTATCTGTATAAGATAATTTATGAATTATGTATAATTCATATTAATATTAATTATTTATCTATTTAAAAAAAATATGTTACATAGACATTTTTCAACAAACAAAAGAGTGGGTACCTACGTAAAATTTATTCAGTTTTGTTGTGCATAGCCGGTTCCCAAATTGAGCTATTTTTCGTGAAGAAAAACGCTTATGATTTGAATTATGCCTCTCCCAAATCGCACCACGAAATAATCCCACCTTCGTCGTCCAGTCCCCACTAGCATTCTCAGGTCTTTAAGGGCCCGCCTGACTTACCATGTCAGTTCTTTGGCAAATATGACCAACCCAGAATCACTTTAGCTTGCTAATTACAATAATTGCTAGCACATCTGCTATTCAACTTCAAGCTATTTTACCATGGAATTGCTTTGTTCATCCTCATAAGTTTAAATTAGTTCAGTTACAAGAAAATTACCAGGAACCAAACATAATAGTTAGCACATAGAAACTTAAACTTGAGAGAAGGTTTAAAACCAATGGCGTCGTGGTGGCCTACTAATGAACCACGTAACTAGCTCATTTATAAATAAGCAAATATCTTTTGAAAATAACGGTAATTAGGAAAGGGCAGAGATGCAACTGCAAGCGCAATAAGATGACGGGATGTCCACTGACATTAACAATGCATTTTTATTCATCATCATCATATCAGCCGATAGACGTCCACTCCCCCAAAATGGGGGGATTTCCCATAATCGCCACGCTTGGCAGGGGCGGGTTGGCGATCGCAGTTAGATTGAATGTACTCAGAGGATGCTGCTGTAGATCCCTTAGTCGCCTTTTACGACACCCACGGGAGGAACCCACGGGGGTAGTGCTATTCTTAGCCGACACCACATGGCCGACACCATTTTTTTATTCTAAATAGAGATCAATTTTTGTTTGCTCCATAATTATATTATTTATTAAAAACGCAATTTATAAACGCTTAAATTGCTTTTGACTGAGTTGAGTCTAGAAAATATTTGCCAATGAAAACTAGTAGCTTGCTCATGCTCTGGGTGCGAGATTCAGTATGCTTTTGGAAGTTTCTTATAGCACAGTTTAGGTTAATTAATTTCCAGTCTATGTGCATTGGACCTTCTGTACCATTTTCTATTGTAAGAGCGCTTCTCCGTCTGTCCATCCGTTAGTCACGCAACTATTAGTATGTTGGGCTGTTAACGGAATACAGTTAACCAAACTAGAACTGGTTAACCGAATAGTTAAGTGTGACAGTGTATTGATATTATTTATTTGAACGGACGATTGTAAAGCTGATTTGGACTCTATTTTTAGGACGTAAGACTTGAATTGAGTAGTTTACGAGTTTTTCGTGGTAGAATGTAGAAGGTGTTAAAATAATTGACCGTGCAGGTGTTTGTCAATTTCGATATACTCCTACATTTACAGTGGACCTTTTTATGCAAAATTATCATTCAGCTGGTGAGATCTTCGATTGAAATAGAAAAAAACTGTTAAAAAAAATGCATTCCTATTATACAGGGTGAAAATGATATCATTAGCATCCTTTGAAACTAAGAGTCTACCCATCAAACTGAACAACTTTTGCTATGAGAGCAAACCGATCGGAGCAAAACAAAAATCAGCTGTTGCATACATTTGAGTCGAGAAAGGATTGCAGTTTATTATGGGGCACCTGTTTTTTTTTGCTCCGATCGGTAAGCTTTAATAGTAAAAGTTGTTCAGTTTGATGGGTAGACTAAGGCCGGATTCGACCAAACTTCGATCTATAGAAGAGTAACTATACAAGGAACAATTTTACTCCTAGTGTTAACTCCGAAATAACTTCATTTGCCGTCTACCACACTAAACCCATACTAAAACAACGAATGTATAATCCACCTAAAGAAAGAGGTCGTGGTATCCGTACTTATTGCAATGTGAGGTTATACAGTTTTAATTTGTTAGGTTTCTTTTTATTTAAATTTTTTTTATGACATTGAGATTTCATTAGTCTCGTTATAAGTTTTACACCGTCAAAATTGGCCGTGTAAAATTTACTCTCAACTTATTCATAGATTAGGGTTGGTAAACCGCAATATCAGTTTACTCTAAGGTAACCGGCGACTAAACTAAGAATAAAATTTACTCGCGTTTGGTCGAATCGGGCAACGTTAGCATCCTCTTAAACTAAAGTTTAAGAGGCTGCTAATGATATCAATTTCACCCTGTAGTTAAGGACAAACAATGTTTTGAGGTACAACTAAGAACCGCGTATAGTTTTTGTGTCTGCGCGTACAATACTGTTAGGCATTTGCAGCTACGCTGATAAAGGAGTCAATTTATTTTAGGCCGACAAACCGTAACGTTTATTGATGGTGTTACACTCTAAAAACATAATTTAATTCATTATAGTAATCAATATAAAAATGCACCGTTTTGACTTTTTTTGCCATGATTCTTTTTTCCAGTTAAAAAGGCACATGTTAAGCAATGCGTGTATAGGAACATCTTAGATGGCCATTTATTTTTTAACCTATTTAGTGGGCAAAGGTCTCCCCCAAGCTTTTCCAGCCTTCCCTATCCTGTGCCATCAGTTGCCATTTCGCTTCGTGGGCATCCAGGTCGTCGCGCCATCCCTTTCTTGGTCTGCCCCGGCCCCGGCTTCCATCCTCGGGCTCCCATTGGGTCGCGATCATTGCCCATCGCTCTGTATGCATGCGACAAACATGTCCGGCCCAGTCCCACTTCAGTTTGGCACCCTTAACACCTGCATCAGCTAAGTGGGCAGCGTAGCGTTTCTGACCCGGTCGATCCTTCTGACACCTAATATGCTGCGCTTCATTGCTCTTTAGCAAACCTGGTGTTTGGATATCTGAGATTTAGTAAACGACCACGTTTGAGCACCGTAGTTTAAGATGGTCATACAAAAATAAAAATAAAAACTAACATATTTTACCGAGACAAGATGTGCGCCAACTGCGATTACGCGACACTCCTGTTAGATGAGGTATAGCTAATATTACTACTATAATCTAGAGATTATAAGAAAAAAATCGACATGAGTTCCTTAACTATACGCTAACATTTTTTTGTTAACCTATTTCCCATATTAAGAGGAAGGATCTTCTTTGCGAGGAAGACGAGTGTCGCTTCTTTTCGTAGGAGGTAAATATTCAATGGACGCCTTCGAAAAAAAATCTGATTATCATAATGATGATATAGCACAAGTCATTGACATAATATCTTGTAAAATTGATGCATCAATCATTATTATGACATGGAATGTGATTAAATGCACAAATTGATATGATGTAATGATAAAATGCATCATGTACCGGTTTGAAGGAATTTATACACACGTAGCGTAGGTATCCGTTTTTTTTTGTCATTTACCTAATAAAATAAATAAATTAAAAATTTTCGAAGTTCAGCCACTCTTTTAATTTTTTTTAAGGCGCCACGAGTCGATAGTGTATACATAAGCCTTAACCTGTTTTTGTAGCACTGTCTTGTTCATTTACGTAATGCTTCTTTCATAAATAAATAAATACAATACAAAATACTAAAAACCCCTTTGGATTTATTTGCAGCAGAGGAGTAAAATCTGTTAAATGCTGGCGATTTTATATGATCGGACCATCAAACTGAACAACTTTCAAGCAACCAACTTTGAAATCGCGAAAAAAACAGCTGTTCTATCCTATTCGACCTAAATGTATGGGACATTAGATTTTTTTTCTCGATTTCGAAGTTGGTCCCTGAGTAAAAGTTGTTCAGTTTGATGGTCTGATCAATCCCATAAAAAGCCGCCAGCATTAATAAGCTTTTGACATTGGAAATGTCTTTTCGTTCGCTCCAGTATAGGCCCCGATTTCACGAAAAAGTGCTATCCCCTTATATCTCAGAGAGTTGTAAAGATATGATATTCAAAAGACGCGTATTTACGAGAGCTGTAAATTGCAAAAAGAATTATTTAAGAAAGTCAAAAACGAAAAAAAAGTTATGGCCGAAATAGTGAAAAAAAAAATCAATTTTTTTCCGAATTTTTGATTTTGGCGCTCGATATTTTGGAAATGAATATATCAAAAATTTGAGAAAATTTAGTCAGCTACAATTTGAGCCTAAAACAAAGATGATCGGGTTAAGGGTTTGCCCTGTACCCTAACCTTTTTGAGACAATATTTTTTTCGAATTCCATAGATTCATTTCCAATGTGCTCGATAGTCGTGTGAGGCACGAAATCTGTGAATTTTTTAGCTTGTTGCTTATGCTGTGCTCTTTCGTAGTAGAAATATCCTATAATGTATTTCTGTAATTTGATATTAAAGCAAGCTTAGACCTTGTCGTAGGCGTTAAAACAGGTAATAAACAAACGTAAAGTGTTTAGTTTTACGATTAAAAGGTTCCCCTCTTGTTTTACGTTTCATAACGTCTCACCTTTAACATCTGTTTAATTGTTTACAAGCCTGAGTATACCTGGTTTTGTTGTTGATAACAATAGTTGCAACTCTTCTGTCATTATCATCTTTGTCGCTTTCAGAGACTTTTTCACTAGATCTAGTGATTTTTGAATGTCTTACGTGGAATTTTTTAAAGATTCACGATTCACAAGCGATTTTTGAGCGTAGGCATTGACGGAACGATACCGTATCGTGACAGTGCAGTTGCGACATCGTTGCGGTATAAAATCGCTCAAAAATTGTTTTTGTGATAATGGTTCATGCCATTTTGTATGCAGATTATGTCTTATGATAAAACTAAAAAAAAACAAAACTACTATAAAAATAAAACTATCGATAGTCTTTTGATATAATTGCATAATATTGAAATACAATTTACAAATCATCATCGTAACATTCGTAACGTCATGACCTCATCACATGATAGTAATTATCATGTATAGAAATTGTTTGTTTAGTTTTAATAAATACCTGATAATGCAATTGTCATTAATTTGGCATTTCATACAATTTTATTTTAGGATTTTTTTAAATAGCACTCTAGTATTTTTTGTAACCATAGTTGACAACACTCAATCCTGAATCAGGATTCCGGATCGCAATTCCGTCTGTGTGTGGCGGACCTTACCTAACCTGACCTTACTCAGCAACTCCTCTGTAAAAAGGCTTATTATAAACTCGATGATTATAGGAATGACCAAACGGCCTGGTCGTGACAATGTTACGTTATATCGTTTTATAATTCAATGTAGTTTTTTTTATTTTGTAGTTTTTTAATTTGAAGTTGTAACTTTGTAGATTTTGTTTTGTTTATAAAATATGTGTTGTACCTAGAGTTAGAGTAGCTACAATAGATCTATCCAGGTCGCATTAGCTATTGGTCATTAACCAAGCCCATATAACCAAATAATAGAGTTTCTGACAGCATCTTCTCTAAAACAGAACACCTTACGATGCGGTGATAGTGTTATTTTGAATAAAAATACGAATACTTTTGAATTTTGATTAGGAAGTTTTATCAATATGTAATTTAAGAGGTTAGCTCAGACACTTCACACGATCATAATTGTGTTGAAGCTTAAATAATAATAAATAAATTAAAAAAAAAATATTCATAACATCAGCTTTACTGTTATGAGTTCCTATTTAAATAGTGTGATCAATTAACGATTTTTCAGATAAATTAACGAAAAATCGTTCTCGATAAATTCAACGAAACTCGATTAGATTAAAAATAAAAGATTAATTTAAAACACTTGAAAGACGACATCGTTCTGACAACAATTATCCAATTTCTTTTCGTCCACCATCTTGTAATCAATTAGTTAACATTTGGGACAGTGTCTACCAATCAGAGCCTATTCTACAGTTCTTAGGAGCCCTTTCATATTATTAGTCTGTCACTCAATAACTTCAAATTATTGATTTTAAAAGAAATGCTGTTGGGATTTGAACCCGCGATATTCTTGTAAGCATAGCATAGCATATGCTCACGACTATATTCCCCGATGAGGTAGTCTGAGAATTTCCGAAACAACTCGCCGACAAACTGCAGTACAGTTTGGCGTGGTAAATTTTAAGACACACATGTAACCTTTAAAGTGAATAAATAAAAAAAATTGTTTATTATTTCTCAATATTTTTTACATAATTTGTGTTGAGATCCACCCTTGGAGCATAAACAAAAAAATAAAAAAAGTAAAATAAACCAACTGACTGACTGACTGATTTCTGCATTCTAGTACAATTACAAAATAAATGAAACATTGACAATCAGTTGCAGAAACGCTCATTAGAGATAATCCTCTATTAAATCTCTTGCTAGCTTTTACTACGTCAACGAGACAAAAAGTGACAGCAAGAGATTTAATGGAGGAACTTTAATGAGCGTTTCTGCAACTGAGCCTCAATGACATACATAACGTAACATTGACAAAGAGCGATCTTTAAAGTCATATGTGCAAACAACATGGCACTTAACAGTGTTTCGTAAAACACATAATACCTATAAACCTATTCAATTTTGCGTCGATGATTGTATAAGGTGTTATAAAATGACTGCAACACCTGGAAACATTAAATTTTGACTTACATACGTTTCTGCATACATACAAACATAACTCACGCCTTTTTCCCAGAAGGATAGGCAGAGAGTGTTTTTGGAGGTATTGGAGGTTTGGTGCTATTGGTGGCTCAGACATACCCGTCTTGCTTCCTCTAGATTTATACACTCTTACAAACGCAAAGTCGTTTGTATTTGCGTTTTTCTAGGGGATCGATACATTGGGTTTTCGCGAATAAAGGTAAAAATGTCGAAATGTGTTTCTTAAAAATTATATAGAGGATAAATATGATCAAAGATGCCAACGCATCTCTTAATGAAATAATTTTTTGTTTTACTAATATTTTCTAACCGAAAATTTTAAACTTGAAAAGTCAGACATTGCTGTATAGGCACGATTCCTTGGCCTATAAAAAGGCAGGCACATGATTTTGACATGATTTTGGCACACTTCTCTATGAAGAATGAATGAAACATGCCATCTGTTGAGTTTTTTAGGAAGTAAATTTTGAAAAAGAAAAGTTAGACGCAGATTATAAATATCAATCACAAAATCAATGAGAACCGTGCATAAAAGAGTTATGAGAATTACTAGAGAGAAAAAATTTTAGCCGTTCCAAGTTCCATCCAATAATCTGATTTCAAGAATTACATAATTAATACAAAGTTTTCCTTACTTAACTTTAAAGATAAGAAGTATAAGTAATCTTAAATGCAGATACAAATTATTAATGTACTGACACAAACTGCGCAGTTAAAAAATCAATTTTATCTTATCATAACGTACGATTTTTTGGTTAAAATAAAAGGCGTTGCCGCTGAAACAGCTAATAAAAATTGATTATCTTATTGCCAGTGAAAGTGAAGGAGACAAGTATCCAATAAATATTATTAACCAGCTTATTATCATCATTATACTCTTTAATAACTTTAGCTTGAAGCTCTCGGCTTCTTTTGAAAGCTGCTTTAGGTAATAACAAACATGTTTTACGAGAAAATTAATAGTGTTTTATAGTAAAAAGAAAATAGTCCTTACTATTGGCACTTGCGACTTTAAGGAATATAATTCGGAGCGCGCTCCAAACAAACGAAGTCTGGTGATATTTTCAAAACTACCCAATTTAAGTCAATCAAATTCAAAATCAACAATCTAGAAACTTCGTCCCCTTAAGGTGGTTTCAGTCCATACAAAAGTTTGACGCACAATACGCGTAGACGGAATTAATAAAAGAAATATTTTATGTAAGTATGGAAAAATAGTTTAGAAAATCTAGTTGCCGCGTCACAAATAACATTTGCAATTTATAATATAATTATTTAAAATATAATTACGAAGATATAAGGCTTTTAAAATTTTGTATGAAAAATTTCAAAGCTTTATATCTTCGTAATTATTTTATAAATTGCAAAAGTTATTTGTGACGCGGCATCTAGATTTTCTAAACTATTTTCCATACATACAAAGTTACTTATATTAATACCGTCTACGCGTATTGTGCGTCAAAGTTTTGTATAAAATTGACCCCTCTGCAACCACCTTTAGACGCAACAGATTGAAAATTTAGTTCTCTGGGTATTGGGCTCGGTGGCGAAATTGGATGACGCCCGAGACAAAATTTTTCCATCTTTAATTTGAATCTAGAAACTAATCTCTATGTTTGTATGAAGTCAGATTTTCGTTAAAATGTATAGTTTTAAAGTTACAGTGCCTCAAAGAAAATCTGACTTCATACAAACATAGACATTAGTTTCTAGATTGTTTCTGAAAAATTTTATTGACATTAATTGGATAGTATTGAAAATATAATCATCAGACTTCGTTTGTATACAGCGCGCATTTGCGCTCTCGGAAGCGCAGGAGTCTATGCTATTTTTTTTAAATGTCGCACATCCTAATAAAATTCATACTCGAAAGTGACACAAAAATTAGCTCATGATTTTGAAAGTGTGAGACCAAATATAGCACTTCTGGCCAAATGAAAGTTAACTTTAAATACTTACTTACTTTTAATAACTTTTTTAACTTTTGAATACTTACTCATAAATTTGAGCCGATTGCGTTGAAATAAAACAAAATATTTGTTAATTAAAACTAAGTCCTATACTTTTTGAAAAATCGATCTTGATTGGTTCAGCTTCAGCCATTTTTATGTTAGGTATGCGTCCACAAATAAACAGACTCATTTCAAAAACGCATTTTAATGCAGTCTAGTAACCTTCATACCCCCAATAATTTTTTTACAAATTGTTTTTATTTAGGTACGAGCACGCCAACTTTACAATTTATGTATGAAGTTAGATCACAAAGTATCAACGCAGTGTAAAGGTTCCCTAACAACATTATACTTATGACTCGTGTCGTAAGATAGTGAACGAAATTGCTTTTCGCTTTAAGTTTTATCTATTTTGAATTAGTGTTTAACTACTACAAATTGATTTCTAAATTAAACTGAGAACACTTTAGTTCTTGCGCGTTTTAGCCCAGTCATTTTACGGAGTTTTGTTTGGAAGGGTATTTCGATGTTGGTGCCATAGAGAGAGTTGTTCAGTTTGAGGGTCTGATCATCCTCTTAATAGAAGAACCGTATATTTTGGCTTCATTTTTTCGACTCTACCACAGCATCGCTGCAGAAATTTCCTCTTAGACAGCGAGCTTTTTAATAAGTTATTATAACTAGTGTCTAGTTTAAGTCTCTTAATAAAAGCGAATGTAATATGATAAGCAAGCGCACTTGAGTCTTTGCTTAAGTACTACTTATTTATTCGTCCCATTTTACTCAAGTCTCTGTTGGTTCATTCACAATGCAATCTTTGTTATGAATGGCGGAAAGATATCATAGCTCTGTTGAAATGTTAGTTTTTATTTATTAAGAGTCCTTTTACCGTTCAGTCGCGCCGTCATCACAATACTACAGATTGCTCAATGATGAAAACCCAAAATACAAAAATGCTACTCGAACATATACTAGAAAAGCCTAAAAATTATTTTTATAGAATAGAATTATAAATATAAAAATAAATAAATATACAGGGTGAAATTGATATCATTAGCATCCTTTTAAACTAAAAGTCTACCTATCAAACTGAACAACTTTTACTATGGGAGCAAACCAATCGGAGCACAAAAAAAAAATTTGCTGTTGCATACATTTGTGTCGAGTCGGCACGGCATCGGCACGGCATCGGCACGACACTGTAGTTTAGTATGGAACATCAGATTTTTTTTTGCTCCTATTAGTTTGCTCCCATAGTAAAAGTTGTTCAGTTTGATTGGTAGACTCTCAGTTTAAAAAAATGCTAATTATATCAATTTCACCCTGTATAAGTAGCGGTTTCTTTTCTTTCTTCTTTGTGTGTATAATAAAAGTATATTGTAGTAGTAAGGTGGAGTAGTACTTTTTTAATTTAAGGTTTCCTTGATTGAGAAATCTTTAAAATTGTGATGAGGACGCCACTAAACAGTAAAAGGACTCTTAATTCAGATAACGTGGTTATTTTTTCTAGTTTTTGTTTATATTGTTTCAGACAAAGCGGTTTTTCTTTTCTAAGTACTTAGGTAACATTGCTCTTTAGAAGGAGAGCACTTGAAGTGGCTATTTCTAATCTCATTAAAAATTTACTTTCTCAGAAAGCTACCTGTCTACATTGTTTTAAATTATTCCAAGTAACTGACAAACAGAAGGTGGTAAAAGTTCAGTTCACAAAAAAAAGAAGCGTGAAAAAAGTTATAAGTCACGCCTGCACATCGATTTCAGAGTTGACAAGCTTGAAATTGGTGACAGCCAGACGGACACGGCATTAAGGTCGACATAGTTGTTGCCTTTAATTTAAAATCTATTTATAAAATGTAGTTAGCTTTGGCTTCGGTTCATTTCTTTGACATCACATTTTGTACCTAAGAAATCCTTTAAGGCTTTTTGACGTCATTTTAAGAGGATATGTGAAAAAATTGGATTCTTCAAAGCGTCATATATCATGAAGTACTAACAGTAGGAGTATGATTTGCGGATATGTGTAAATTGAACATATAATTGAAGTTTTGATTAGAGCTAAAACACGATTAAGACACATTTTCTCCATAGAAAATCAAGCCAAAGTACATGTCTTGTGAAGTATAATATAAACAAGTTAAAGTAGCCTCCGTCTTTACCGATAAATGCTTGGAACTGCTAAACGGTGAATAATAGAAACACGAGACTTGATTTAAAAAAAAGAAATTGATATTTTACAAATAGTACAATCACAATTAAATAAAGTTTGTTTTACGCTTGCGTCGTTTCAGGCGCGCGCGCCGCCCCATCTCTTTCTCTCGCATCAGGCAGTAATATAAGCTATCACACGCCCATTTCGCTTCAATTATTTTTCGACATAGTCCGTAATATGCACATTTAGTTTTGGGTGAACATGCAAGAACATTATCATTTTTCGGGTTCCAAAGTCAACAAGGAAACCTTAATAGTTTCGCCATGTTCGTCCGTTCGTCCTTCTGTCCGCGGTTAAGCTCAGAGACGCTTAGTATTAGAAAGCTGTAATTTGCCACACATTAATCACGCCGAAAAAGTGGTAAATATTTTTTTTCAGGGTGTGTTGGGGAAGTGTACACGCGAAGTGGGAATGGATTTTTTTTCTCGTCTACCCCTTGTTGTGGGGTATCGTTGAATAGGTCGTTTAAAAATATTATGGGTGTGGAAAAAACCATTTTTCAATTTAGGGATCCGTTAGCGAAATATTAAGATTTAAAGTGAAAATTTTTGATAGAGTCAAGTGTGCCCGCCCTATGCCAGCTAAACGGTTGTTTCTGAGTATGTGAAAGAATTCATGGCTTTACATGTTTACGAGTAATAGTCGAACAACTTATAAAATGTACTTTTTAGACTTTATTAGCCGTTAAACTGTAGTATAAAACCAAAACCCTCCTTCAAAGTCCCTATTATATTGTGACGGGCAACTACGGAACCCTACCCTGCGCGTGGCCCGACAAGCACTTGGCCAGTTATTTTTATTTTTAAGTTAGTATCGAAGGTTCAAAAGTGATGAATGTGATGATAATATCATGACATAAACTCTTCAATAGAACTATATCTCTGATTCTTATACACAGAAATAATGATGATTTATTATTTTTTATATTATTACAATATAAAAGAATGTGAGTGAACGAAGTAGCAGGAAAAAAGCTTAAGTAGGTATTATAAAAGCATACAAATTTATCGACATTTTATGTGAACTTTCCCACCAAAACAAACTAATGAATATTAATTATAATTAAACACAAGTTTTCGATAGTTAATGAAGAAATATGTATATTTGATCGGTCAATATTTGTTTTAAACATGTGTACTTTTTCAACTAAACGGTGGTTAAGTGCTTAATTAGACCGTTAGATTTGGTTTAATTTATTGAGGAATTTGAGCTTAAAAGTCATGGGAATAGGTTGAGTATTAAGAATCTTCAGTTATTTTATTACAAAGTAAGCATTTTGTTTTTTTAATGCGATCGAAGGTTTCGAAGTACTTACTGGTGTTTCTATATAATAGTTTAATACTTACCTATACTAATATCTGAATGATTTTGTCCTCAAAAGAGATTATCTATGACAATGAATAACAAGTTCTACAATTGTTAATAGGTTAATACAGTTATTGAGAGTTACACGGTTATTATTCAATCTAGAATAACGCGGTAAGAACCCGTTAAAATGTTTAAGGGCCTATGTCGAAAAATAATTGAAGCGAAATGGGCGTGTGATAGCTTATATTACTGCTTGATGCGAGAGGAAGAGGTGATGGGATTGTACTATTTATGTAAGTTCAATTCTGCTCTAATAAAAATTTGTAAAATATCAATCTCTTTTTTTAAAATCAAGTCTCGTGTTTCTATTTCGTTTTCGTTTATCGATAAAGACGAAGGCTACTTTGGCTTGTTTTTCTATCAAGAAAATGTGTCTTAATCGTGTTTTGGCTCTTGTTAAAACTTCAATTATATGTTCAATTTACACATATCCGCTAATCATACTGTTAGTAATTCATGATATATGACGCTAGAATCCTATTTTTTTCACATAGCCTCTTAATTCTATTAATAGGTTTGTGTATAAGTAAGTACCTTTTTAAGGTTTTTCATTAAGGGTTTTGTGTACAAAACGTGTTATGATTGTGTAAAAAGTCGGCACAACACGCCTCTGTCTTGGATTTTTCGTAAACCTTCATCCAAACCGAACAGTTGTTTTTAAGGTTGCGTAGTCAAACAAGAAAAACTTGTACTTCATCGCCCTATCGTTTTGTTTCAAGCTCTCTTATTGTAATTTAGTCCGCATCAGTCAATTACTACGTAACCCAATCATGATCGACTCAAACCCGCTTTTGTTCGGTTTTTTATTCTTACTGAAGCAAAAAAGTTAAACCTCCAGAGGGCCATAAATATAAAAATGTCATATTGTTTCAAACAACTAAATTTCTATAAAACAATCAAACTCAATCAAAACCTTTCTCAAAAAAGAAAAAAAAAGAGAACACAAAATTGTATATGGAGACCACACATCATTATGAACTGTTTTACAGAATTATCTTTACTATTGTAGTATTTGATTTTAAACTGTAATCCAAGGGATTAAAAGGTGTTAGGACATTCGTGGATTGCTCAATAACTTTGTGAGAATAGTGTCTATTAAAAATTAAAGGTCCATTTGAACGAATGACTTAACATAATCATTCTTAATAGGGCCTTTATGGACACACCCTTTCTTCTCTCCGACATACAACCTTATAATTTTATTATAACGTATAATATTCAATTTTATTGTTAAACGTTTAGAGTTCAAAGTAGACTGAAATTAAACAGCACCAAGGATCAAAAGGAGATTTAAATTTGGTTCTTGCAACGACGGTGGTCTAAGCATTTATAAGAAAAAACCTAATAAAAGGTGGAAAAAAAATGTTGAGATTATGACAAAAAATATTTTTTTGATTTGTTGATTATGTTGACATTTAACATGACAATATTATGTTACCTGTCAGTGTTTTGACTCTAATCTTAAAGTCATTCTGTATTATTTCGGAAAATTATAATTTTAATTTTTGATTTCAATAAATATAAAGAAGATTTAAAAAAAAATTACTTTCTTTAAAACTATTCTGGAAGGGAATATAGAGGGGAAGAGAGGCAGAGGAAGACCTAGACAGAGTTATCTAGCCCAAGTGAAGGAAAAGGTTGATGTCGTGTCGTATCAAGAACTCAAGAGACTAGTAGACTAAGAGATAAGTGCACTTTTTGCAACCATCAGCAGCAAGGCTGTTTCAGTGTTTATGGGGTGTAAAGCATCTCTGTGATGGAGATGGACCTGCTGCCTGCATAACTCCAGTCGGTTTAGGAGTTACTGATGTTTAAGGGTCAGTAAAAAATTAACGATCAGCTGGATGGCTGATCGTATAATATTATTGTAGTATGCACCGGAGGATGGGCAGCAGCATCCTCTGAGTACACACATTCAATCCAACTGCGATCGCCAACCCGCCTGCCAAGCGTGGCGATTATGGCAAATCCCCCCATTTTGGGGGAGGCCTATGTCCAGCAGTGGACGTCTATCGGCTGATGTGATGATGTGATGATGCACTGTAGCTATGGGAACAGTACAAAAACTGGCATGGTTTATCAGTCGGTTCAGGAGTTACAGCCATTCAAAGGTCCGACCTTTGAACGGCTGTGTCTCCGAAACAGACTGGCAGTTCATGTCAATTTTTTTCCTGTTCACATAGCTACAGTGCATTCTACAATAATATGTTAATTTTTTACTGACCTTTAAACATCAATTACTCCTAAACCGACTGGAGTTATGCAGGCAGACCTGGTCCATCTCCATCACATAGATGCTCTACACCCCATAAAAACAGCCTTGCTGCTTATGGTTGCAAAAAGTACACCTATCTCTTCGTCTATAGCGGAAAAGAGACAGGATTGGCGAATACTCCACCAACAAGAGATGAGATGATGATGATTAAAAAAAAATGTAAAAAACGGTTTAAGTATCAATCGACTCGAATTCATGCTATTTCAAATCTGAGTATGATGACCATTTTTCGAAGTAATTATTTAGTATTAAGTATTCAAACACCAATAACATGATGAATTGGTATTATAATATCAGAACGTCATCAAGGAAAAAAGAGGAAAAGGAATCCTACGGATTTTTTCCAACACTAAAAAATATAAGTACTTACTTTAAAATCTTCAGGAAAACAGAAAGCAGGGTGTAAAATAAAATGGGACTGTTACTTAAAGGGGTGCTTCAGACCATCAAACTGAACAACTTTCTCTATGGGACCAATATCGAAATCGCGGAAAAAAATTTCCCTCTCCCATACAAAACTGCAAACATAACTCTACTGAACAGCAGATTTTTTTTTACTGGTGGGGCCTATAGGGACGAAAAAAAAAGAAATTGCATAATCTTTGGCAAAAACCTATCTATTCATAAATTCTCAAAGTAACTGTGCATGTGGCCCGTAAAAACCCATTCTGAAAAAGAGTTAAACAAAAACATTTTCCATCTAAAAACAACCCAAACTATAAAGCTAAACTTTTCAACAAAATAAAAGATTAAATTAATTGTTTGTTTTGGCTCGATCGTCGGTGAACCGCTCTTTAACCCATTTATATTGTAAACTCCCGTTTGAATCTGGTGCAAAGATAAACACGGTTTTTCGGACTACAATTTATGTAGTTTACACCTAGTTTTACCGGGTAAAGAAGGACTTACAGTCTCAGTACTAAGAGGTAGATGTACTTTAGACATTGGAAATGTCTTTTCGTTCGCTCCAGTATAGGCCCCGATTTCACGAAAAAGTGTGATCCCTTATATCTCGAAGAGATGTGAAGATATGATATTCAAAAATGGCTCAAAAGATGCGTATTTACGAGAGCTGTAAGGTGCAACTAAAAATTATTCGAGAAAATCAACCACGAAAAAAGTTATGGCCGAAATACTGAAAAAAAAATCCGAATTTTTGATTTTGGCGCTCGATATTTTGAAAACGAAGAATGATATCAAAAATTTGAGTAAAATTCTTCTGGACAATTTAGTCAGTTACAATTTGAGCCTAAAACAAAGACGATCGGGTTAAGGATTTGCCCTGAAGCCTAACCTTTTTGAGACAATATTTTTTCGAATTCCGTTATTCGTTTCTAATGTGCTCGATAGTCGTGTGAGGCACGAAATCTGTGAATTTTTTATTATCATCAGCTGAAAGGCTGATTCAGTATTTTTATGGTAAAGAGCATTTCTGTGATGGGGATTGACCAGGTCTGCCTGCATAACTCCAGTCGGACCTTTGAACGGCTGTATCTCCTAAACCGAGTGTCAGAACATGTCAGTTTTTGCACTGTTAGCATAGCTACAGTGCTTATTACAATAATACCTGCATATTCATGCATGTTTATTTTTGCAACCAGAACTGACCTTTGAACGGCTGTAACTCCTAAACCGACTGGAGCAATGCAGGCAGACCTGGTCCATCCCCATTACAGAGATACTCTTCACCATAGGGTGATTCAGTATTCATAGGAATACTGAATCAGCCTTGCAGCTGATGATAACAAAATGTGCGTCTATCTCTTATACCATTGGCTAGATCTAGAACATTTCAATAACTTTTCCTTGACCTAGTTTATAAAATTAGAAATATAAGGTCTTTCTGAGGCGTCTTTTTATTTTGATTGCTTCAAATTATGTTAATTAACAACAGTCTTTCGTATTATTATGCTAACGGTCTTTTAAGGGGATGATCAGAGCATTAAACTAAACTAATTTATCTATGGGACAGACATTGAAATCGAGAAAAAAAATCGGCTTTCCCATACATTTGGATCGAGTAGCTCTATTGACGTTTTCTTTGAAACAACCTATTTTTATTCGCGATTTTAATATTATCCCGTCGTATAAGTTTTTAAGTTTGATGGTCTGTAGCATCCCCTAAACTAAAGTATGCAACATATTTAAGTTTGCACCCTATATTCCAATTTTTTTTATTTTTTTTTTCAATAAAAAAAATATTGCTATTCATTTGTAATGAATCCCTGAAACATCTTAATTGCTTTGAAACCTAATAGGCTGTTGTATTCTTATAATTATAGATACTTTAATTTATACAGGGTGAAATTTATATCATTAGCATCCTTTTAAACTAAGAGTCTACCCATCAAATTGAACAACATTTACTATGGGAGCAAACCGATCGGAGTAAATAAATAATCAGCTGTTCCATACTAAACTGCAATGTCGACGCGCGAGTTCGCGACTCAAACGTATGCAACAGCAGATTTTTTTTCCGCGATTTCTTTGCGCCCACAATAAAAGTTGTTCAGTTTGATGAGTAGACTCTTAGTTTAAAAGGATGCTAATGATATCAATATCACGCTGTAGAATAGAAATATAAAATATCCATAAAAAGTTGGAAAATATCAACACCACCCACGTCGTAACGAAATAGTTATAATAATAAACTAACTAACAAACCCATAACTTGTTAACACAGCTCGGTTAATTAGGGACTCGTAAAAATTCATTGCCCGATCTCGTGATGATTATGGACTAATACATAATATCTTTAGTTTAAAATTATGCTTGGATTTAATCTTGGTGTTCTAGATATGGTTTAATAATGCAATAGAGGTACCTATTTAAATAAAATTAAATATCAACTATTATAAAACTGTAACAGAAGTGACATTGGAGATAAGAAGATTACGATATGGTTTTTAGGTGTCCTGGACTCTATATCAAAGTTTTTTAAAATTTTTGTCCTTCTGTTTGTTTGTTTGTAACAGCATAATGCAAAAACAACAGTACCGATTTTGAGTAAACTTTTTTGTTTGTTACCTTATGATCTGACGTAAAATCTGGTATATAATATGTGCGGAAGAAGTGGCGGGTACATTCTAGTAATAAATAAATGTGTTGCTCATTGTCACAGAAATTATTATCTACTAGCGAACCGCCCCGGCTTCGCACGGGTGCAATGCTGATGTATTATAAATACACATAAACTTTCCTCAGTCACATAAATCAGTTGCGTCCTACAAAAAGGGGAGGTGCGGAGTACTCGAAACCGACGGGCATGAATGAAGAGATGTATGGATGTGCATGAGGCAAAAGAAGTATGTAAGGATCGTAGTAAGTGGTGCGCCCTGGTCTCTGCCTACCCCACTGGGAAAGAGGCGTGACGTTATAGATAGATAGATAGATAAACCTTCCTTTTGAATAACTCTATCTATTAAAAAAAAACCGCATCAAAATCAGGTGCGTAGTTTTAAAGATCTAAGCATACATAGGGACAGACAGCGGGAAGCGACTTTGTTTTATACTATGTAGTTATAGTGAGAGTGATAGTCGCTTTACAGTACCACAAAATGTAGCCCGGACTTGTATTATGATGGCTTGACAGCGATAAAGAAAACGTACCTACCTACATAGATACAAACATCCATGACTCGGGTGCAAAATATTCATATTCACCATACAAATCATCTACGCCACTGAGAAAATTTTACAGGAGAGCCAATAATAGTTTTAATTATGCATTTATTTCGACCATATTTTGAGATACGCCGTCAATTTTTTTTCTTTTCTATCAGTCTTTCGTCTTTTTGTGACGACAATGGTGACGAAATAGAGCTCGACAAATGGAGCATATTTGAATACTTAACTCATTTTTGACAGTTTGACCTTTGCGATATTGGCGACGAAATATTTGCTCCTCAAGGAATTCTTATAGACTAAGAGATAAGTGTACTTTTTGCAACCATCAGCTGCAGGTCCGACCTTTGAACGGCTGTATCTCCTAAACCGACTGTCAGTTCATGTCACTTTTTATACTGTTCACATAGCTACAGTGCACACTAGAATAATATCGACTGAAGACAGGCAGGCAGGCAGACCTAGTTCATCCATATCACAGAGATCCTCTACACTCCATAAACACTGAATCAGCCTTGCTGCTGATGGTTGCAAAAATTACACTTATCTCTTAGTCTATTATCTGCGAACCTCGGTACAGCAGGCAGGTACATTACCGACTGAACTATCGAGCCAATACACCTACTTAACAATAAGATTTATAAAATTAGTTGGCTATGCTACCACATAGCCTGTAATTGTCTTAACATTAACATGTAGTTAAAATTATAAATTGTTTGTTTGTTCTAAGACAAAATAGTTGATGAATAGTATTCATCCATTTGATATTTTAATGTTAATAAAACCTGTGTTTATAAATAACAAACAAAAATGACCTCATTAAAATCATTTTGCATATGTCATCAGCGGAACACGTAGGTAGGTATTTTCCTTAATATTATATTTTCGTATGCAAGCAACAGAACTTCCTAGGTGTGTTACAGTACAAAATGAATTAGAATTAGGTTTCTATGATATCATTTCCTTTTTAGGTTTCCGTAGGTACCCAAAGTGTGTCAACGAGACATGCCATGTACTTACATTGCATGTCGTCCTTGCGGATTCGAACCCGGACCCTCATGCATGATTAAGTGCGCCTACGACGCTCCCTCCGAAGGACTTTATAGTATTTCTCTATCGTATAGAGTATATGCGACAAAACCGATCTTACAGTTTGTATTGTTGTATACAAGGTGTTACAAAAATACAAATAAACATTTAGGGGCTGGTTTAGACCTTCAAACTGAATAACTTTCATCATGGAGTCAACATTGAAATCACGAAAAAAAAATTAGCTGTCCCATACATTTGAGTCGATTCGGTAATGCAGTTTTGTATGAAACAGCTGATTTTTTTTTCGCGATTTCGAAGTTGGCTCCATAGTGAAAGTTGTTTAGTTTGATGGTCTGAAGCACCCCCTTATATGTTTATTTGTATTTTTGTAACTACTTTTCTATACTATTATAAAACTGTAACAGGAAGTTTGTCTGTACATTGAAGATATTAACAAAAAAAAAGTTACGATATTTCAATCCAACTGCGATCGCCAACCCGCCTGCCAAGCGTGGCGTTTATGGCAAATCCCCCATTTTGGGGGAGGCTTATGTCCAGCAGTGGACTTCTATCGGCTGATATGATGATGATGACTTAGATAGTGTTAATGGTTATCTAATTCCTATATTCTTCTTATCGTGTGAGCCCTGGTGTCAGAGTTTTTTCAGACCGCCTTACGGCCTCTGACGTGGTTTTTATGTAACGACTACTACCACCAGAGATAATACCTATACCCACAGTAGACCTAGAAAACAGAGGTTATGTGAACATAACCAGATTAAACATTGAAAGGTGTTTTGTGCTTGTGATGTATTGAATTGAGTAGGACAATTTCAAGAAGTATTTTGATCACTTGGGAATAAAATTTTGCTTCCTGAAAACACTAAATAACCAAAACCTAGTGAAGCTCCTTACAAATTTATTTGAAAGCTATCGAAACACTCGCGCGGAGTGAAGACTAAAATAGTCGACGAGCAGTCTGCCAGACGAACTAAATACTATTAATAATACTTAACTCATTGATCTATACATACTAGCACTATCAACTAACAGACGAGTTTGAGTGCGTTGTCATGTAGTCAGAAAATCTATTACATTTAAAATTAAACCGATCATGATTATGCTACAAAACCAGTCAGGTGCAGTGTTGTACCAGATTTATACGGCGTAATTATATTGTTCAATCAGGATGTGACACCTTCAATTCCTTGCCACGATTGGCTAATTGTTTTCGCGCCCATTTCGCTGCTATCCAACTATGCACCCTTTGATTACTAAGCGACTTCGGGTTTTGTCTAAAGACTCTGCGAGGGTAATTATTTCCCTGGTCGCGGTCGCCTTTCGAGAACTCTTTGGTCCCATCGTCCATCGGTTCTGCGAGCAATGTGCCCGCCCAAAACCAATGATGATGAAAGTTAATTGGTTTCAAGGGAGGGAGATAGGTCAGAAAGCAGACTACTAGTACGATGCGAGGGTCTAACGACATATTGTGAGGGTGACGGGCTCACATTGGCACAGGACCGTAACAATAACAAAAGGCGAAAAAAGGAGGCATAAGCCCAGCAGTGGGTGGAAGTCAGCTGATTTGATTGAAGATATGGTTGGTAATTCTAGACTCTAGAGTATGCTAAATAAATAACGATCACAGGCACATACATTGTATTGATCCCAAGCAAGCACTTTAGGCTGTTTATTATGGAAACCATACAACAACGGCACAAACATATAAACATTCATGACCGAACCGGGATTCGAACCCAGGACCTGGTTTGGCAGTCCGGCGTGGTAACCATTACATTGTCTGTTTTGTGGCGAAGTTTCTAACCACCCGGAAGAACAATAGGTACTGACGCTAATAATAATAAGTTTACAATGTATATCAACTGTAAATTCGAATTCCAGGAATCCAGGTATAGATTCAAGGAATAAGGATGAAAACATCGCCATCGTGAGGAAACTTGTATCCAGCGCATTCCACCAATCCACGTTGGGCACGAGTGGTTTACTATCGCCCACACACTCCCTGAGGGTATAGGACTGCAAGTGGCACATAGGTATATAGCCGGATGAGGATTCCAGGAATCCGATAGCAGCACACGTAAGATTCTACTAGTGATTATGCCGATGAATCCTGACTTCAGCACAATTTTATCTGAATACGAGAACTGTACCGCTCAGAACTCATTGGGTGTGACAGACCTCAGGTTATTTTATCTCATGTGCGTATGACGTACACAGTCCGGTGCTAATAAATCGAGTAGCCGACGAAGTCTACGACGGAATGGCAAAGTGGTGTGGGCTTCTCTGCTCCCGAATCTCGTCGCGCAGCTACCTAGCGTTACAGCCATATTGTAGCCAGCCACACCTGTCAGTTCTAAGATGATCTCGGATAGCAATCGAATTACACAACGGTTTAAATATGAGCCCATCTGGCACGGTTAACATCTATTTTAAACTTTAAACGTACGGTTTAATTTGAACCTGTTTTTGATAGTTGATAGACCGGTGAAGGGCTTGGTTTGGTTTTCTAACAATTATTGGTAGAGGAAAGAGTAGTTTTGAGTATCTATCTATTTTAGTGTAGTCTGATCGAATGCGTAAAAACATCTTCAATGGATTGTTAATAAGCTAAAAAATGATAACAATTGGTCGTTGACCAATATAGAGTAGACAAGAAACAAAGAATATTAAAAACTCAAATAAAAAATGAAAAAACCAGAGTAGAAAAGGAAAAATCAAATGAACCAGGGGTTCAATCTGTAGGTGCCGTAGGTGGCGCACCGATTGATTGGACACCAACCACAGATAAAACACCCCATCAACGGTGAGGAAGGGTGTCAAGAAGGCTAGCGGCGTTGCCTCACCTCAAACATCGTGACGAAACCTGCATACATTGATGAAGGAGCTGGAAGAAATCTCTTTAGAGATAAGCTCGCCCTTTGTAATTTTCTATTATGCTGTTTTCATTTATATTTCCGTGTGTACAATAAAGTGTTAAAATAAAATAAAAGGAATTCGATGATCATTGAACATAAGCTATGCTCTTCCGGTCCGGAACATTTCATAAGCATAATTTATGCTCACGAATATATTCTCGTGGAGGTGGGGGATGGATGATAGTTTGACATTTCAAATTAACTGTGCCCTTGATTACGTGTGAAACCTCTGGTAGGATATTTTAGAAAATAAACCACTTCTTTCGATTGAGTGAGTTGATTGCGACGAAATACAACCAAATTAATGTTACTACTATGTTTCTCTAAAAGCTGGTGTGTTTTTTCGTAAAATTTGTTGATGTCGAAACAGACACACAAACTTTAGCGTTCTATTTTATGTATCGATATAGATAAGATACATTATCCTCATTTAAATATTCAACGGGAAACCCATTCTAAAGGTCTTACCTTAATTCTAAGAACTAATCATCTCACGTATAGTATAATACTTACCTTGAAGTATCACGTTGACGACCCGGTTGGTGTAATGGTTACCACGCGGGACTGCCAAACCGGGGCCTGGGTTCGAATCCCGATTCGGTCATGGATGTTTAAATGTTTGTGCCGTTGGTGTATGGTTACCATAATAAACCGCATATAGTGCTTTCTTGGGAACATTACAATGTACCAAAATAAGCTGGCCGCGCGTAGAACGAGTAAAGTATAACGTCACGCGACCAGCATATATTGGTTTTGCTTGATGTGTCGCCGTGTGTACCTGTGAGCGTTATTTATTTATTTATCACTATTAATATTCGATTGTATATACCATATGTCCCTCCCTACTAGTCCCTACACAAGGTGATTGGTGAACTTCACACAACTGCATGTTTAGAAAAGTCATTAGCAGGGTGTGAAGGTAAACAGTTGCATTGCTTTAAGGGGTGATTGTATCTAAGATACTGAACAACTTTCCCTAAGAAAAGAGGAGTTTTTGGAACTATTGTAGGTACTATAGGTATATCGAATACCGACTAGTTTCAAACTGCGAAGAAAAGCATGATTTTCTTTGTACTAAAGAAGAAATTCTGATGATTATTGAGCATTATCATTGGGGTAACAATAGTGAAACCTTTTGTGCAACCCCACGTTACAGCTACCTCGGCCACCACTCGGACAATGTTTCGCTCCATCTGTCGTCACCTCGCTTTGCCATGTGTCTTTTCCGTTTCCATGACTCTCTAACCGACACCTTAAGGCCAGCCACATACATGCGGAATAATTCCGGGCGGAATAACGATTTCGTATGGATTTGCCCCCTCCAGAATTCCGTTCGGATTTACGAAAGCATCAAATACTATGTACAATCCTAATTCTGACTCGGAATTCCGTATGCCGGAGTTCCGTGTTGCAGGCGTAGTACGGCGTCATAGATCCTTATTCATAAAGTACGAGTGAATAGGCTTTTTCTGGGTAAGCTCGCTACATCTTCGTCCCCATCTTTGTCGTGAGGACTGGCACCTAATTTTTTGAGCTTGATTTACATTTCTATACATTCTTATTCGTAGGTGACCACACATAAATGTGAATTTATATTCTAGGGTAAACAGTAGCATTACTTAAAGGGGTGATTATACCCATGATACTGAATAACTTTCGCATAGGAACAAGGAGAAGATCGATTTTTTTTCAACTTTTCATATAACGTTCAACCAGCTGGTTGCATTTAGCATGGGAAGTCCAAAAATTTTTTTGCTAATTCACTATAAGTTTCTTAGGGAAAGTTGTTCAGTATCATGTGATCTGTATGTAAACTACTAGATCTTTTTCTTCGTGTAAAGCCTGACCAATATATGATGTATAAATATAAAAAACCTGGTTTCGGGGTGTTGCAATACAATCGACTATGTTCTCAGTGTTCTAAGAATAAAAATTAGTTCCAATCATTTTCCGCAACATGGCGAGGTTTTTTATTTTTAACCGACTTTAAAAAAGGATGAGGTTTCTCAATTCGACCGTATATATAAATATATATTTTTTATGTGTGTTCGCGGATAACTTCTTCGTTTATGAACCGATTTTGATGATTCGTTTTTTGTTGGAAAGAAGATATTCCAAGAGGAAAAGGAAACCAGGATCTGATGATGGCATCCCAGAGAAATCGAGCGTTTGTTAATTAAAAGCAAGCTAGTGCGTTTGTTAATTTAAAGCATTACCTTTAAATTGAACTAATGAATTCTACTATTGTTTTGGTGTAAAATAAAGTATATTTGATTAATTGATTGATTGAATTCACCACTGAAAATTGTGAAATAATTTTTTTTTTACAAAAAGCTGGTACGATCCGCAACAGGGCTTGCATTAGTTTTTTGGCTTGGCTTGACACCGACTTCTATAAAACTAAAAAGTTTAAAAATTATATTGCAGCCGATGACTTTTTCGTTCACATCATAAGAACATTAATTTGTTTTATCGAAGTCAATGTCGAGCCGGTACGATTCGCAACAGGGCTTGCATTAGTTTTTTGGCTTGGCTTGACTTGATTTTATAAAACAAATTAATGTTCTTATGATACGAATGAAAAAGTCATCGGTTGCAATATAATTTTTTAACTTTTTAGTTTTTATGAAGGCGGTTTTAATTTTTTGTTAAAATTTTGTTTTTTTATTTGGGCTCTAAGTATGTAGCAAAACGGAACTTGTAAACAGTTACGAGTTCAATCCAGCCCTTTAGGTCAAACAGTTAGTATTCAATGACTACAACCAGTATTCTAGCATTACTAAATTATACTTGTCGCTTTCTATTCTACAGACGGACTTTCTAACGTTATTATATCATTATAAATATACCTGTGGCACTTGAGGGGTAATTTACTGTAAATGGTTATGGAAATTAATGGGCGGAGAGGTCGGTTTTTGAATTGGTTCCTTATACAGGATGTTAGGGACGACCAAAGAAAAGATGGATAGATTGTGTAAAAGATGGCATGTGTAAAAAAGGAGTGTGCGCAGAAATGTCGGCTAAAAGAGATGAATGATGGACATATTGCGCCGACCCCAAATACTTAATGGGATAGGGGCCAAAAAATGATGATGATGATGATGACAAGGTGCTAGGATTGACAGTTGCATTACTTAAATGGGTGATTGTACCGATGATACTGAACAATCTTTCCAAAGGAACATAAACATGCACAAAAAAATGTTGACTTTTCATACAAACGTTCGATCAGCAGATTGCATTCAAACTGCCTTCGTGGTCTAATGGTTAAGACCATTGGCTCTCGACACGGAGGTTGTGGGTTCGATTCCCACGGGGGACACCTAGTGATATGTCACTTTGTGCGTTGTTCCCCAGTTCCACATTGCAGGCTGAATCACCTGATTGTCTGGAAAGAAAAATGATTCCGTTCTTCGGATGGCACGTTAAGCCGTTGGTCCCGGCTACTATCTCTTGTGGTAGTAGTCGTTACATCAAAACCACGTCAGAGGCCGTAAGGCGGTCTGAAAAAACTGACACCAGGGCTCTGCCCACACGATAAGAAAGAAAGAAGCAGATTGCATTTAGTATGGAAAGGCCAAAACTTTTTTGCGAAAATCCTATAGGTACATTTCGTAAGGAAAGTTGCTCAGTATCATGGGTACCCTAACATCCTGTATAAACAACTATGCCAAGATTCAACTCCCTATGTCTAACGGTCTCTGAGAAAAAAGCTTGTAACAGACGGACAGACGGATAGATACAGAGATGACTAAGGTGTTCCGGTCGCCATTTCTGTTACGGAACTCTATGGTGCAAACAACAAAATCGCTATAGAAAAAATCTGTTTTTCCATACAAAACTGTAGTAGGAATACCTTTTTTTTTTTTTTTCTGGTACGCCGAGCGCCAGACCATGCTTGACTCAATAAAATCGTTTTCTGGTGTCCCTTACTACATGGATCTTGTTGCGACTAGGGATAACTTCCGTGCGTTCAGATGTTTTTGCCATACTTATTACTGGAAGCAACATAGGTCATAGTTTCAGTACAATTTTAGGTTCCTTTTGTTTTATTTTGTATTTTTGGTGCTTTTGCGGTCGAGTCTTCAACACTGCCATAAATGATCCCTTGAATTGGCTCTCTAATAGCCATGTTTTTTTTCCCTCCTTATTGCTGTCTCCCGTTTGCAATGGAGGGAAGTCGGATATTTCGTTTTCCTACTCCTCCTATCTTCTTTGATTAATTCATTGCGGGTTCCAAGACAGATTAGAGTCATCCCCCGGGCTCGCTGGACTTCATTGTCCAGTGTTGTGAATGGTCGCCGCTGTTGATCCTGGCTTACAGGAGTTACAGCGGTGGGAATGTGGGAATGTAGGAATACCTACCGTATTCTTATCTACGGAGTACGAACTCGACTTAAATTAATGAAACCACATTGTTTCAGAAAATGAAGTTAAGGAAAATTATTGCGGTAATTTTTTATCGAAATAGTGTAATAAAATAATAGTTAAATAGTTTAAAGGAAATATAAAATTAAACAAACTGAATTTTTACATAATCATTCCTCATTTTATTCAATGAGGTGACGTCATTCTTTGATAAGGAAACTTTAGAGGTAGCCGCCAATGAAAGGTCAAGAGTCGATCTACAAAATTATCTGCACAAATTCGGTTCTTTTGTTCTTTGATCAAAATTTATAAACATTAAACAATGGGCAGTACATCCCAGTTAATTTGTTTACGCTATTATAATAAGATACCAGAGGATATTCTAAACTTGCCAAACAAAAAGTTTAAGTCCCATGTTAAACCAGTCCTCTGTAAAAAAGGCTACTATAAACTCGATGACTATTTGAATGACCAAAATGTCTGGTCTTGACAATGTTACTCTATGTAATTCAATATTGTATTTTAATTGTACTTTGTATATTTTGTTTTGTTTAATAGATGTGTGTTGTAGAGTTTCTGGCCGCATCTTCACTCAACGGAACACCTTCCGACGCGGTGGTAGAGAGTCAAAAAATGACGTCAAAAAGCCTATCTATGTGATGTTATTTTGAATAAAAATTTTTGATTTGATTTGATTTGAAAGACAGAATGGACACAAGTATAAGGGTTCCTTGTTACTTATTATTTAGATTAAGACTGTTTTTGTTGTTATATAAGGTCTAACAAAATTAGCTGAAACTATTTTAAGGGGATGATCAGACCATCAAACTGAACAACTTTTTTTATGGGACCAATATCGAAATCGCGAAAAAAAAATCAGCTGTTCCATACAAACCTACTCGACCTATGGGACAGTAGATTTTTTATTCGCGATTTCGATATTGGTCTCATAGAGAAAGTTATTCAGTTTGATGGTCTGATCATCCCCTTAAAATAGTTTCACCTAATTTTGATAGACCTTATATAATTTCCTACACAATGTATATTGTTTGCGAATAAATGAATAATAATAATAATTTGACTATAGAACCCTAAAAAGGGTACGAGTAGAGTTGTATCCAAATTGTACTTGTACCCTTTTTCACTAGGAGATACAGAAATTATTCTTAAACTTCCGGATAAAATTACCATCGCATTTCAAATTATAAAATCAAACAAAACAGTCAAAAAGTTTGCAAAATATGACCGCGTAGATGCCAGTTCGAACGTGAAATAGGTTTGTTTACACGTCGCTCTAACTTCTAACAAGGTTGAAGTGGTTTTAACAACTAGTTTTCCCACGCGGGTCGATGGTGAGCTTTCTACGGATGGATGTAGAAAACATGGAAGCGACATATGGCGCCATTTACATTGACATGTAAACAATTGATACAGAAAACTATATCTGTGAAAACACTTTTTTTAGTAGACTACTAGAAAATTTTTAGTTGTAAATCGAATAAATTTTCTAGTTAAGTCTGCTGGAGTATATATTATATGTGACAACTATTTTATTTTAGTAGAAAATTTGTTGTTGTAAGTAGATTATCTACCAGAATTAGATTTACAACAAAACAATTCTATTGGTGTAGGCAATTTTTTTTCCGTTTAGAACCCAGTCACAACCAAAATGTACTTATTAACTTTATTAAGCATCCGTGAGACTTGAGACTGCACCTTTATCGGGTCACTGTGGATTTGTTTTTAAATTGTTTGCAGCTATTATCGTTGAAAATGCCAAAAGTGGCCACTTTTAGCGTTTTTAACGATAATAATCAAGCATAAATCATAATAATCCGTAATGTTTCGATAAATTGAAAGCCAATCAGGACTACAATGTGACATTCTTGTTTTTTTGGAAATTGTGTTTAATTGTTTAGAAATAAAAAAAATACGATTGAGGGCGGCAGCACAATAGACTCGGTAGGCTCTTAACTGCAAATAGTTCGCTGTCACAAGATTCAAGGTTCTTAATGCGGCCTGAATTTTAATCTATTTTTAAAACATTTTTAATTGTAACGAGCGTTAACCCGTGACTTCGTTCGCACAAATTATATACCAGATTTTAAGTCAGATTATAAGCTATCAAACAAAAAAAGTTTCATCAAAATCGGTTCAGTAGTTTTTGCGTGATACTCGTTCAAACAAACATACACACAAACAAACAGACAGACAAAAAATCCAAAAATTGGTGAAATAGAATCAGGGACACCTAAAAACCATTATCGTAACTTTTTTTTTGTTTATATCTCCAATGTACAGACAAACTTCCTGTTACAGTTTTATAATAGTATAGATTACAGTCATAGTCATTTTAATTTATATTTTTTACTGACCTTACTTCTATTATTTCTTCTCAAAACAGTTTATACAGAAATAAGAACTTTTTGTTTAAGGCCAGGTTATCCGAGTGCAAGCTTCTCTTTCTTGCAAGCCTCATTACGCCATCCCGCTTTAATTGAAAGCAGGATCGCAAAAAAAACGTATTTTTCATCAATGTTTTTTCTCTTAGGTGTTTTTAAGCTCCAAATTCAGCGAATTTCACTAAAAATATTTAATGTATTTAGTTAAAAGTACAAAAATAAAAAGTTAAATAGCAGCAGTTTAATCATAGTATTGAAAAAAACATAACAAAAAAGTAACTTTGGGATGTTTTTCTATGAAGTAAACTTAATCTAAACGTGTTATTGAGAGCTATCGCCTATCCACCAGATCCTTAAAAATCTTCATGTTTCGTTCGTGTTCAAAAAAACTAGTGAGTGCAGCCTCGATCGGATCATACCGCCTATTTTTAAAATTCATGCGCTGACTGTTATGAATGTTATCCTCTTTAGAGCAATTTCTAAGAATCATCATCATAATATTTGTGGTTTACCTCACCACAATGTAAAGCATTATACAAGACAGTAAATATGAAACTTACAAAGATTTCATTGATTACTTTTTAACCACAAATATTTACATTTACTTTTTATTGCAAACCACGCTCATGACGCTTCTAGTATAACAACATAAAACCACAGATCTATGTAAATTTATAGCACGTGCCCAAGTCAGCATAAACAATGCAAGGAATGATCTATAGTTATACTAAACTATAGTAAACTGAAGTATAATGTAATACTGTTTGTGGTTGCGAGTTATAAAGTTTAGCTTAGCTGACGTTTAGTATGGCTTTTGTTTGGTAATGTTAATTTAGACTCTATTGTTAAAAGGATAAAGACTAAAGACTGTCTCCCAATATACGGTTTTCCGACTTTGGGAGTCAGGAACTCAATCATTTGTATAAATTGTTATTTTATATTTTTTTTAAACAAGTAATGGAAGGAATATCTACGAATTCGAAATGAAATGTAAAAGTTTGTATTTTATACAGATCATAAATAACATTTGTAATGTGTACAATAAAGTGTTAAATAATAAAAAAAAGAACTTTTAATAAATACTTATGCGAGAAAAATTGAGGGTGACACTTTCTTTTCAAAAACATAAAAATCACGCATAACCTGGCAATACCATCGAAAATTTTGTTCTAAAATAATTTGTTCACATCCACAACTGATTCCATTTCATCTGTCATCAGCATCACGTAAATTTTTAGCTAATCTGAATTATAGGGCCATAACCTAGCCATAACGCAATGATTCAACATTTTTGCTTTTAAATATGTTATAAAAAAACTTTTGTATACAAAAACTTAAATAAATTTAAATGTGTGTACGTACGGTCTTCATAAGAACTAGAAAAGTGCCTCTATATAAACTGCCTAGATTTTTTACAAAATAAATGTTTCCAAAAATGTTAACCTTTTTAGCTACTTTCTTTGACTTTATATGTGTTTTATTGGAACTTCATTGAAATACACTTGATAATTGATCGGAAAAGTTCACGATAACATATTATCGAAAATCGAAAGTCCGAGTAGACTCCCAGAATGTTTGCTACAAGTAGAAATGAACAAAGTTGTAGTACTGAAGTAAAGTAACTTTTTTAAACAACAAAAACAAGAAATAAACGGACAGAAAGCAAAACAAAATGACTCCAAGGTTTCAGAAAATCTGCTTACTACATATAGAAAATAAAACACATTTTTCTATTTGACACGTCGACGGGCTGTCACTTTCTATAATTGTTCAGAAATATGCGCAAGAGCATTCAACACTTTCCTTAATTGTGCACAAACATGCCGACTATGTCTAACAAGACAATTATAGGAAAGGAAAAGTTATTTATCGTAAATGTTTAACTAGTTTTCTTTGACGGTAAATTGGTCTGAATTTATCTGATGATAATGAGGCATTTTCTTAAAAAATAACATCGATTCAATTGTTTGTATGTTCTTATAGATGTCGATTTGTTTGTTCGATAGCTCAGTTTTTAGTGAATCTGCCTGTCGTGCTGAGGGTCACGGGTTCGAATCATCTCATTCTTCTTGTGGTGCCATCTCCTAGCGGAGGTAAGCTGTCATTAGGGCTATTCGAACCCTGGAGACTGCAGCCCTGAACAGTGAGGTAGAGTTCATATCGAACCATTCACACAGGTTCTTAAGCCAGGAAGTCCTTCTTCTACTAGGCATTTGTCTTCCCAAAATTTTCCCCTGTATAATAATCTGGAGAAGTTGGTATTTTTCACTTCTCATAATGTGACCGAGGTACTGCAGTAGAAGTTTCCGAGTTTTTATGGTTTTCAGGATTTCTACTCTCTTGTTCATTCGCTTCAGGACCGCCTCGTTGCTAAGTCTGTCTGTCCATGATATCTTCAACATCCTGTATACCCACATCTTAAAAGCATCAAGATGTGTGTTGTAGAGTTTCTGGCCGCATCTTCTCTCAACGAAACACCTTCCGACGCGGTGGTAGAGTCAAAAAATGTCGTCAAAAAGCTATCTATGTGATATTATTTTGAATAAAACATTTTGATTTGATTTCATTTGATTTGATCAAGCGCACATGGTTTGAGTGAGTACCCAACACCAACAAACACCATACAGAATCATGTAAGGAGCAAATATGCATGATGAATATGAATATATCTGACTGCCTCCTCGGGGAATATAGTTGTGAGCATATGCTTATGATTATGAATATGAATATTTGTACCAGAGTCATGGACGTTTGGGTCTAGGGTCCTTCTTAATATTCTGACAGTTTTTTAAGGGAATGACCAGTAGGCCTCGCATGCCAACCCCGAGAAAACGATAAAAATCGAGATGTGCCTCCATCCTTATTATGTTACGTATGTCAGAAAGAGCGCGCATGTCGTTTTTCTCGTTTAAACGCTTTGTCGTGAGTTGCATGCTAGCCGTGCAGACCATGAAACTAAACAAAATCGAAATACCGAAAAAAATCTGCTGTCCCATACATTTAATTTCGAGTAGGTTTGAGGTTGTAGGAACAGTTTTTTTTTGCGTGATTTTGATGTTGGGGCTATATTAAAAGTTGTTCAGTTAGACTTTCTAATCATCCTGTTAAAAATGTGTCAGTATAAAGGACCCTATATATACCCTACTCTCTAGTCATCATTATACACGTCTGTGCTAGATTCTGGTACTTTCAATCAGTGGCGGACTAAGCCCGTCAGAGGCCGGGGCGGCAAAACTAAATGAGGCCCCTGGTCTTTCCAGAAATTGATATCTATGATATTTTTCGAGCCGTGGCAAAAACTTGACATAGGCGTCCCTTCCCTCCTTGGACGTAGATAGCAATAATTATTTCCCAGGGAGTTTCAGGTCCAGGTTAGGTCGTTGCAATAAAATCCCGGTGAAAAAAAGTGAATTGAGCTTGAGATTGATGCGACCTAAAATTTTCGAGATCTTACTACAATACATATTATCAGGTCATTGCAAACCCCAGCCCCAAATCTACAATTTTTCCGGGCCGGGGCAAAACTTGACTTTTGCGCACCTCCCCTCCAAACGCGTAGCAAGAATTTTAACAGAAAACTAGGAGCGAGCGAAGCGAGCTCGAGATTTCACTGCAATATAAAGAGATCACTGCAATACGATCTTAAACTAGGAGCGAGCGAAGCGAGCTCGAGATTTTACTTCAATATTATGAGATCACTGCTACGATCTAAAACCAGGAGCGAACGAAGCGAGCTCGAGATTTTACTGCAATATAATGAGATCACTGCAATACGAACTAAAACCAGGAGCGAGCGAAGCGAGCTCGAGATTTTACTGGAATCAAATGAGATAATTGCAATATGATTTAGAACCAGCCAAGCGAGCTCGAGATTTTGATAAATTATTACTCAATTTTCGGGCGAAATTAAGGCTATTCGAAAAGTTGGAGCCAGCGAAGCGGGCTCATGATTATGCTGACTACACAATAACATGATTGAGTAGCTCTTCCTGAAATGGAGTTGATTTATATGTGAAACAGAAACTGACTTTCTTTCATTATGTGTGAGGCCTCAACTGCAGTCCCAAGACCGGAGGCCCGGGCCTCCAACTTCAAACTGCCTCTTACTTACTGAACATATTTTGGATTTGATTAAAAATGACTTCTCTTCTCGAGACTTCGGAGGCCCCCCAGGGCCGGGGGCCCTTATATTTCTCAATGACCTTAATATTTGCATGCTATTGACATGGCTAAATAGGCGTGATCAAACTTTTATCTAATAAAATCTGACTTGTACCTACCCTATTTATTGGCAAATAAATTATTTGTATTTGCAGTCGCCGTAGTTAAAATCGACTTAGAATATAGCATTATACGCTAATTACTGAAATAAGCACAGATTGATGAAGGCATTTTTGTGAAATTTTATTTGTGATTGCTCTTATTGCGATGGAACTTTTAAATTCAAACAGACTAACCAATTATAACCATAAACTTTGTCGAGTGGCGACCGCATACCGGACAGCGTAGTGTTTGTAGGCCCCCCACACGGTGGACCGACGACACGGTGAAGGCAGCGGGAACCCGTTGGATGAGGGCAGCGCAGGACCGGTCGTTGTGGCGATGGTGGAGGCCTATGTCCAGCAGTGGACATCCATCGTCTGAGATGATGATGATGATGAAACTTTGTCATAATTGTCTAAATTATAAATTGCTTTGTAATTATTGCGTTATTAATGCGTTTAAAAGGAGCGTCAAAATAATTATAAGTCATCTGCAGTTGTAACTAAGTTTCCGACCACTCCCTAAACGTATACGGTCGTGAGTTTATGTATTGTATTCATCTGTCGGTCTGTACGTACCATACCTTAACCCTAACATTCTACCGAAATCGTCTAAAAATACACAATGAACGCAAGTTGAACGCATTTTCGAGTGGTTTCAAAAAGTTTCTAATTTGACCCTTATAACAAAGAGTTTAGAGTTTAAAATGCAGTTGCATTATAAAGAACGGATAATGCAGTCTGTATGAGAAGAAAGCAGCCTTGTTGTCTGATACTTGACACGGCGCGCGTTTCCATTGTTTCACGTTACGGATTTTTCTCGTAGGATGTTGTTCAATAACATCACATCACGAGCCGCTCAGAATGTTTATATATAGCTTTATTATTCAATGATTAATAATAATTAGATTTTTTTATGGAGCGGTGGGACCTTGGCCGTGGCTCAATAGCACACACAAAAACTACGGCCGGCCACATGCTACGATTCTGAATTTCTGACATAGCCTTCGACTTTGCATGGTGCCACGAGCTGTACTGTGTACGCAAAACAAAAAAAAAATTAGACGCCTTTTTAGACTTCATAAAAACCGAAACGCTCAACCGACGGAAATGCATGAAAAGAAAAGTCTAAAAAGGCGTCTAATTTTGTTTTTGTTTTACGGCCACAGCACAGCTCGTGGCAGCTTCCCAAGTCGAAAGCTTGGTTTTTTATATTAAGAGCCTCTACACTCGAGCACTCTACATGTATTAATTGGTTTCATTCATTCATTCATCCAAACATTTCCAAAAATGGGTACTATATTCCATATTCCCAATGATATTCTACAGGGTGAATTGATATCATTAGCATCCTTTTAAACTAAGAGTCTACTCATCATACTGAACAACTTTTACTATGGGGGCAAACCGACCGGAGCAAAAAAAAAAATCAGCTGTTCCATACTAAACTGCAGTGCCTACTGCCTAGTAGGCAGTGCAGTAATATATTCAACAGTAGATTTTCTTTTTGCTCCGATTTGTTGGCTCCCATAGTAAAAGTTGTTCAGTATGATGAGTAGACTCTTAGTTTAAAAGGATGCTAATGATATCAACTTCGCCCTGTAAACACGAGAAGATCGCATCAGCGCGCTTTTAACGGGACCTTAATTGTTTTACATTACTACTTAGTGACCGAGAACATTGAAAGAACACGAATCTATACTATTATAAAACTGTAACTTGTCTGTACGTTGAAGATATTAACAAAAAAAAAGTTACGATATGGTTTTTAGGTGTCCCTGATTCCATTTCACCAATTTTTGGATTTTTTGTCTGTCTGTTTGTGTGTTTGTTTGTTTGAACGAGTATCACGCAAAAACTACTGAACCGATTTTGATGAAACTTTTTTTGTTTGATAGCTTATGATCTGTTTTAAATTCTGGTATATAATTTGTGCGGACGAAGTCGCGGGTTAACGCTCGTTGTTTATAATTTTAGCGTCGATATATTGGCCAAGCAAGCCAACTGAAGCATGACATAAGAGACATGCATGACATAAGAGACATGTGTAATTTTTTGGGTTTTGTTATTGTATGACGTTGTGATTCCATGTGTATAGAATGTCATTGGTAGTACCCGTACCTTTTGTAAAATCATAGTATGTAAAACGTTAAGATTGATTGGGATATTATAGAAACATGGTATTATGGAAACAGGTTCAAGTGTTAGCCCGCGCATGCGCCTTGTAATCCTATAACATAACCCGTGGCAATCGTAACGGTATACAGAGTATATCACCGAGTAGAGAATTATACCTCTCTATTAAAATAACTTCCATGTTCGGATGATCAGGGAAATCCTGTTATGGCATTCACATTTGAATTTATTTATGGATTCATCATTCTTTTGCCCTTATCACTTTATTTTGGGTCTGTGTGTCTCTATCTCAGTGTTACCTTTCTTACGTACACTATATCATTGGAAATTTACGAAATCCATCCATCCAAAGATGGGTATCGAAAAAGATGATAGTCCCATTTAAAACACTAGTAAAAAGTGTAAAAAGTGTAGTTAAAACAGTGAAACTACTAATCTAATGCAGACTTGTAGCAAAAGAACTGTGAGATTAAATCTGTGCACTAAAACATAATTATAAAATAATATTTACATACATTCTAATACAGAGAAAGAAAAGCTATTTCTTGCAGACAAAATGAAAGCTTTATATATTATACATTTATTTAATTTTTTATTTTATTCAATAATTGAAAATATAAGTTTACAGCGTCATTTTGTGCTTCTGCTTTCGATCTTTTAGGGTACTTTCCCATACAAATAATAAAAAGGATTTTTTGGCCCTTGTCGTTACTTAAATGATTTCTTCACTAAATAAAATATTAAATATTATTATTCTGTTTTTATTTTCTTCTTTGCGATATCTTCAGAGTCAAAGATAAAATCTGAAGACTGTCGAATTTAATAACATTAGCGAGAGTGTAGTTGACACTATCTGTAAATCTATAGGTACTTGTTATCTTGGAATTCGGATATTTTGGAATATCGAATTTTATAATACTTCGGACGACATATCAAGACTTTTTGTCGAGGAAATAAGAGATGTTGTCGAAATATTGGGAAGGTTTAAAATTCGAGCTGCTTTTGATTCTAACCGGGGTTAAGATTTTTCAATAATTTGTATAACTCCCTTCGTGGTCTAATGGTTAAGATCATTGGCTCTCGACATGGAGGTCTTGGGTTCGATTCCCATGGGGAACACCTAGTGAAATGTCACTTTGTGCGTTTTCCTCTGGTTGGTTAGGACATTGCAGGCTGAATCGCCTGATTGTCTGAAAAGAGAAATGATCCCGTGCTTCGGATGGCACGTTAAGCCGTTGGTCCCGGCTACTATCTCTGGTGGTAGTAGTCGTTACATAAAAACTACGTCTGAGGCCGTAAGGCGGTCTGAAAAACTCTGACACCAGGTCTCTGCCCACACGATAAGAAAGAAAGAATAATTTGTATGAATAATGGTAGATTGAAAGTGAAGTTTCATAGATAAAATGTTTAATTGTATTTTTTATTTTGTTTCAGGTAAGATTGATAATCTTCTGCTTCATTGGAATCTATCAATACTTAGATGAATCCAAATAAGGAAGATGCAGGAAGCAAATTATCGAGACGTACTTGTAAAACTTAAACTGAGAAAATCGCTGTTCGTTACTACGTTTAATTCGCGATTTTGAACTCCATTAATTTGATTTCATCTTTTAGTGCGAAGCAATTGATACTTTAAAAGTAGTGGCAAGGTAAGTCAGCATTTAAATATGTACTTATTAATTCTAGGCTTTTGTCCGTTTTATTTTTTACTTAGCTAAAAAAAAGAACTGTTATATAACAAGGAAATCGTCTTTCAAAGCAATCTGTAAGGAGTAACAAAATATTTGCAAAAGATAAAAGCTTCAAGTAAATGTGAGAGTAAATATTGGTTTCAACTTATGTACTGAAGCAACAATGAGTCTACATTATTTTAAAATAAATAGCGCTAATTGCGAAAACGTTTGTTTTCAAGAAAAAAAAGTGTTTGCACAAATAGTCCTGCTTTGTTCTTTTTTTTTGTCAGCAATCAATAAACAGAAGTGCCTATTTGCTGATTTGTTATGTTTGAAATGAAATGAAAAAAATATCGCAAATAGTTCTCTAATGCGTATAGTAATTAGAATAACACAATTCGGCACTTAAACGTTTTTACTTTTTTCGTCTATGCTGTTTTGACATTGAGCATAAAATAAAATAAATGTTATTTATTTGCACGCCAAAAAACAAAAGACAAAAGCAGAATAAAAAGAACGTAAGGGTACAAATGGCGGTCTTATCAAATGTAACATCGAATCGTTCAACATCGTTGTTGAACATCTCGCGTCTCCTTTTTTTCGGTTTTATCTCTAGTTAACTTTGTCAAAATCTATTTACTTAATATGCTGCTGGGTCGGTAGGTATTTAAGCACCATTTTCGTTTGCTTTGCTATCACTAATTTGTTTTAATTTTTATTTATTCATTTAGACAACAATACATCATACATTTCATACCTTAGACAATAGTGATAATAAAGAGTGGCTGCATTTACATGTCGTTCCACACCGAATTCTTCCTTATAAATTTACCTAAATACTGGGTAAACTAGGTGATTTTTCAAAGACTTTTACTATGCTAGTAAACCTGAAATCATAAAAACTGTTCAGTTTGATGGTCTGAATCACCCCTGAAAATTTGGGAAGTGTTAACAAATAAAGTTCCTGGCCAACTCGAAAATGACTGCGCATTTATGTACCGTATGTTACTTAAGACGCAAGTTGAGTGGGATTTAATAATTCTGCTGAAAGCTAAGCTCAAATACCATAAGCTTTCAATTCCTTTCAATGCTTTTACAATGTAATAAAATAATCCTTGCAATGAAAGCTCTCGCGTTTCCAATCGATTGATTTGCGATATCGATATGTTTTGCTTTGGAAAATAAACAATAACTTATTAATAACACAAGCTTGAGATGTTGTGAAGGGAAGATCTTCCGCGGGTCGTGTAACGTTCGGGATCGCGGTCCAGGGCATATTTCATTCTTTTCTGCGTCCAGTGGTTCTTAGTTGGACCTGAAATTTACGTAGACATTCTAGAAAACTTTAATAGCGCGATTTAGGCCGCACATGATTGGTTAACAAACAAACTAACTATTCAGTTAGGTAGGTCCAACATCGAGAAAGAGATCAACCGTCGAATCCAACTCGGCTGGGCAGCGTTCGGGAAGCTACGTAGTATCTTCACGTCCCAAATACCGCAGTGTCTCAAAACAAAAGTCTTCGATCAGTGTGTGTTGCCCGTGATGACATATGGAACTGAGACGTGGTCGTTCACTCAAGGCCTCATAAAAAGGCTGAAAGTCACCCAAAGGGCTATGCTCGGAGTTTCCCTGCCAGATCGAATCAGAAATGAAGAGATCCGCAGAAGAACCAGAGTAACTGACATAATAAAAAATAACCACTTGCTAAACTAAAGTGGCAGTGGGCGGGGCACATTGCTCGCAGAACCGATGGCCGATGGGGCGGAAAAGTTCCCGAGTGGCGACCGCGTACCGGAAAGCGCAGCGTGGGTAGGCCTGCCACACGATGGACCGACGACCTGGTGAAGGCGGCGGGAACCCGTTGGATGAGGTCAGCGCAGGACCGGTCGTTATGGCGATCCTTGGGGGATGTCCAGCAGTGGACGTCCGTTGGCTGAGATGATGATTGGTTAACGAGATGACCAGTATCATATGCGCTAACATAGAAAGTTACAAAGAAAAAATACAATACAACACCACAAAATAGGTACTATTTTAATATATTGGCTAATCAAATGAAAATTGCGGATAAAGTATTTGGCTATGTTCACGACACTAACGCCATCTAGCGCATTGCGTTTCCCTGAATTACTTATTTGAACATAAAAAAAGGATTGTTATTTTATGTTAAAATGAAGTAAAAACTGAAGAAAAGGGCAAATTTATCGATGATAAATTTTTTTTATTACACTTTACAACCTGGTGTTCTTCGCTACGATATCCCCAAACAAACTTTCGCCACGTTTTAACACCTATGGGGATTGAATTAAAAAAACTGTTTAGATGAGCACCTAGATGCCAATAGAAATTATGCTTTTGGATGCCTATGCCTCTTTCAAGTTGCTAGTCTTTGTAGTTTGGAGTTTTCGTGTTGATTGAAGATAGTAGATTTGCATACATTCAAGCAAATTTTATACAGGGACAAAAGTGAAATCTGCCACATCGCGCGCTGCAATCGACATTGTGGTTAGTCAGTTATTTTGTAGGCTTCACTACTAAATGAACTGTTCAGGATTTTGAACTTCTTATCTGTTTATGATAAAAATGTTGCCTTCACATTATCTGTGTAGTGATAAGAATTTGGTTTATTTATCTTTGGGTTCATTCTTGTGACATAAAGTAAATATGCATGTCAAAATGTTCTGGCTACTTATTTGTGTTATATGTTAGGTACTAGTTATCTACCTCTTAACTTAAATAGTTTCATGCTTTACGCTTTATTGACACATAAAACACATACACATAAAACTTCTGGAAAATATTCTCAAAATGACAGTGAAAACCGTATCAAAATCCTTTCCTTGGTTTGGGGAGAATTAGCGAATATTATGTACATGGTCCGTCTTAATATGCTGACACCTTTAAAAGGGGATCATCCTTGGATGATGAGACCAACAAACTGAACAACTTTCTCAATGGGAACAACAACGAAATCGCGAAAGAAAAACAGCTGACCGTTTTGTATGGAACAGTTCTGTTTTTTTTTTCGCGATTTGATTTTGGTGCTCCAAAGTTGTTCCATTTGACGGACTGATCATCCCCTTAAAAGTGTCAGCATATAAAGAACGGCCCTTAACAGATGGACAGATAGACGCGGAAATCGACTCTATTTTATACTACGTAGAGAAGAGATAAGTGTAACACGACATCTTTCTGAAAGCAGCATCTTTCTGTGATTACATTAGTTATAGCGCGGGTTCTATTCCAATTCCAAGACAGCGGGCTCTGTTGATCCTGGTTTACAGAAGATACAGTGGTGGAGATGTGTTGGTAATTAGGTATGTAGCGCAGTCATTTTACGGTTTGAGCCGGGACTAATTAGTAATTGATAATTTTTCGCGTCAGCGACAGTTCCAATTTTAAAATTTAGTTATTATTCGTTCTAAAAAACCTGATGGTAAATTTTTAAATGGTGCCGGTTACAGTTTAAAAGTCCAATTAATAATTACTCCCTACCCCGCCTAACAAAGATCCGTAAAATGACTGGGCTAATGCCCGAAAAGAAAATGCATTAATACCTAGTTTAGGAATTAGGATGTGTGAAATTAAAAAAATAGGACTCCAGTATATTATTCTTATGTTGACAGTTCCATATTCCAAACAAAGCAAAGTAGCTCGTTCTAACAAATAAAACGACATATGGCAAGCATATGCAAGCAATATTTCATTCTTTTGTCACTTCCTCCTTTTTTGTTCAAACCTTTTTTTCTGTGGTGTTTCACAAATTAACCGATCCATAAAAGAGTTAACAAGATCTTTATTTATGACTCCAAAATGGGTTTAGCTTTGAAGATATGATGCAATCTATGACGACATTCAACCGTTAGTTTTAACAGACAAAGAAATTCGTCTTAGAACGAAAATAGAAATGATTGAAGACAATTACCAAGAATGAGACAAAGTTTGGTTCAAGTCACCGTATCAGAAAGACTATATGGTACTACATATAATACGGACACTCTCTGCCCCGTACCATTTTTTACCTCACCTCCTCTTGGAAGAGGAGAGGAAGAAGATAGTAGGAAACGGTGTGATCCTTCTTACGCTGCTCACTCACTCAGTATCGCACGTGCACGAAATTATTTTCGTTTCGTGCACGAAATTATGCTCCTTAGGGAAAGTTGTTTAGTTTTGTTATCTGAAATCTGAATATACCCTAGGGCCATGCTCGGAGTTTCCCTACGAGATCGAATCAGAAATGAAGAGATCCGCAGAAGAACCAGAGTAGCTGACATAGCCCAAAGAATTGGTAAACTAAAGTGGCAGTGGGCGGAGCACATTGCTCGCAGAACCAATGGCCGATGGGGCCGAAAAGAACTCGAGTGGCGAACGCGTACCGGAAAGCGCAGCGTGGGTAGGCCCCCAACAAGGTGAACCGACGATCTGGTGAAGGCGGCGGGAACCCTTTGGATGAGGGCAGCGCAGGACCGGTCGGTATGGCGATCCTTGGGGGAAGCGTATGTCCAGCAGTGGACGACCATCGGCTGAGATGATGATCATGTTGAATTATAAAATCTACGTACCAGTTCTACTTAAATCTAGAAATATATGACCTAGTCTTAACTAGAAGTCTAATAGAATAGCTAATTGTGATAATTCGGCGGGCCATCAGGCGGACCACTTTTTTGTAAAAAACCTTAGTCGGCTCGAATGTAGTTTATGGGTAGGTAAGTACGTACGTGACTTTGACGTTTCCCTTTCAAACAGCACATTGACGTTCTATCCTAGAAAGCTATCAGAAAGCGAAATTGCAGTGAAAATCTCCAGCAATAAAAACAAGCAAAGACATGAATAGTGTTATTTGTTGGTCTTTTACAATTAGTACAGTCGAGGTGGTTGTTAGCAGTTGTAACTTTAACGTACTAGGTTGTTTGAAGTTTCACCTAACTAGGTTCACCTAGAATGGTAAAGGCGTAGTGTTAGGTGCCGATCGATAGGTGACTATCGATACGATCAAAATGGGTATTTTGAGTGTAAAAAGGTTCATCTGTGATTGATTGCGTTGGGTTTATTTAGAAAACCAAAATTTGCTTTAAAAAAAATTACGTCGAAACACCCTTTCTCCTCCACGTGAGATCGGGTGAGATTCGGCTCGACCCCGCCCTGCTCCCTTATGATTATGCCAGAGGCTGCTATATTAGCTCTAAATTGTTCATACAAAATATTAGTGTCTAATATGGGTCCCATAGTGTCCATACGAATGTGTTAAAAACAAATTTGTGTTTTACAATGATAAAAACTTTGAAGTGCACTTTTTAGTTTTAACTGCAATATTCCGAAAATGATTCGTTTTAGAAATATCTATTTTAATATTAGGGAAGAGCGCACGTGTTATGTTTTTTTTTTAAATAAAGTATGTGTCCGGTATCACAATCAAATCACAAAATAAAATGTCAATACCACAACGTCGAGTTCGATAAACTACGATAAGATAGCGTTACATCGGAACACCACTAGTGACATAACATTTATTTACTTTTTTTTCTAATAATATCAATTCAAATTCAAATTTGAACCTTGTGATCACCGTAGTTTAAAAAAATAGGTAGAGTCAGCAGCAATAAGTTGTATAATACCATTGGTCTACGTCGGCGTCGTCGTAGTACTAAAGTCATCATCATCATCATCATCTCAGCCGATGGACGTCCACTGCTGAACATAGGCCTCCCCCAAGGATCGCCATAACGACCGGTCCTGCGCTGCCCTCATCCAACGGGTTCCCGCCGCCTTCACCAAGTAGTCTGTCCACCGTATGGAGGGCCTACCCACGCTGCGCTTTCCGGTACGCGGTGGCCTTCGAGAACTTTTCAGCCCCATCGGCCATCGTTTCTGCGAGCAATGTGCCCCGCCCACTGCCACTTTAGTTTAGCAATTCTTTGGGCTATGTCAGTTACTCTGGTTCTTCTGCGTATCTCTTTATTTCTGATATCTCACAGGGAAACTCCGAGCATAGCCCTCTCCATTGCCCTTTGAGTGACTTCCAGCCTTTTTATGAGGCCTTGAGTGAACGACCACGTCTCTGTTCCATATGGCATCTGTCACTGGCAACACACACTGATCTAAAGTGAAAGTGATGAGTACTAAAGTGTATATAACTTATTGCTGCTGACTGTACTTACTAAAAACACGCTTTTGGGAGTAATGCCCGGCTTTCATACAAAACTGCAGTATCTACCGAGTCGACTCAAATGTAAGGGAAAGCAAATTTTTCGAAAAAATAAAATATTCGTCTACTTCCGTAGTGAAAGATGTTCAATTTAATTTGTTTTGTTCATGTGGACCACACGGAGAAAATTTGTGTTACAACAATTTTATTCTATTAGGTTTAAGTTGTAATTTTAGTTAAAATCTACCTAAAGATTTATGACTACAACTTTCTAGTAAAGTCTACTAATATAAAATACGAGCGTTAACCCGCGACTTTGTCGGCACAAATTATATAGCAGATTTTAATTCAGGTCATAAGCTATCAAACAAAAAAATTTCATCAAAATCGGTTCTGTACTTTTTGCGTGATGCTCGTTCAAACAAACAAACAAACACACAAACAAACAGACAGACAAAGAATCCAAAAATTGGTGATATGGAATCAGTGATATCTAAAAATCATATCGTAACTTTTTTTTGTTAATATCTTTAATGTACAGACAAACTTTCTGTTACAGTTTTATAATAGTTTAGATTAGATGTAACAACTAGGTTGTTTTGTTTAATATTACTATGGTGTTTTGTTACACCTTGTTTATCGACGGATTTCCTACGTTGATGCTTTCTCTATAGGAATTAAAAGCAGAAGTGTCTTCAGTAGAATGAAAACACTTAAAAAATATAATAACGGTAGGAACTATAAATCTAATTTTGAATGGTGCAGTCTCATAAAAGTTCGACCATTGCAACACTTCTTTTACAGGGTAATAAAAAAACTCGGTTATTCTTAACTAATACGTCAATAGGTTACGTTTAACTTTACATTGTTATGGCAGAGTTAAATGTTACTTCATAGTTACAACGCTTTTGCTGCTGAAGTGAACCACTTACATCTATATTAGATAACTTTTATGATTGATAAGAAATTGTATAAGAGTCGTATAATAACGTAACATGGTTTACGTCATATAATAACATTTTACTGGGCCATCGATAGGGCTTAAGACGGCATTGACTTGAGTACCAATCTCCCAAAATGTATGTACCAAACGGACTAGTTCCCCAAAACGTCTAGTCCCAAAATGTCTAGTGTCCTAATGGCTATAGTACCGCATCCAAGGTGACCCTTGCTACAACTGCATTGGTACTTAGTTATTGGAGAGTGTAATGCTGCAAGTTTATGTCATCATCATCAGCCTATAAACGTCCCACTGGAGAGCACAGGCCTACCTTCAGGGAGGGTGTATGGGCATTAGTCCACCACGCGTGCCCAATGCGGATTGGTAGACTTCACATACACATCAGAGTTTCTTCTTCAGTATATACAGGTTTCCTAACGATGTTATCCTTCACCGTTTGAGAGCAGTCGGTACTACGTACATAAGCTATAAAAACTCATGATACATGGCATGTTGTCCGTGCCGATTCGAACCCGGACTCCCATAATTGGGTGTCCATTCCTCTCCGCAACGCGCCACCGACGCTCTCTTATGTAACGGAATGTATTCCATACTTTGACGTCATGATAATAGAGTTGCATTTCTCCTATCTTAAAAGTTCCGTGACTGACTGATTGACTGACTGTAACTTCTAAACCGACTGGAGTTATGCAGGCAGATCTGGTCCATCCCCATCACAGAGATGATCTACACCCCATAAACACTGAATCAGCCTTGCAGCTTGGTTGCAAAAAGTACACTTATAAAAACAAAATAAAATAAAAATGCACTCTATTGCCACACACAAAATACAAAAAAAGGTACAGAAACAATACTCAGATTCATCAAACAGAAAAATCAAATATATATAAAAACACATTGTGGCAATGGGTTAGGACTCAGTGTCCGCTGGCAGGACCTAATAAGACGTTATCTCTTAGTCTAAATAGTACGTACTCTGTGCATATAACAACGTTCACTCAAAATCATTCTAAATGAGTCTTAACTCCCGGCCACAGGTTTAAACTTTTTTTCTCTCTACTGCCCATTATACGCATTCGTAACTAAAAGGCGTCGAGATAACTTCGCAGAAAGATTTAACGATCTTTAAGTTCTCTGAAACGATAGTGGCTTTTTATGGACTTTAGCTTCCCAAAGAGAAGATACGATTTTCGTAGAAAGTCTTCTTAGTTTTAATCTTTTAGTTAAAGGGGATTAAAATATTAAAATAGTGCTGAAACATTTATTCGTCTAATAATATAAGGTCTAACAAAATGAGCTGAAACAATTTTAAAGGGATGCGTACACCATCAAACTGAATAACTTTCTCTATGGGACCAATATCGAAATCGCGAAAAAAAATCCGCTTTCCCATACATTTAGGTCGAGTACGATTGTATGGAACAGCTGATGTTTTTTTTTCGATTTCGATATTGGTCCCATAGAGAAAGTTGTTCAGTTTAATGGTCTGATCATCCCCTTAAAATAGTTTCAGCTAGTTTTGTTAGACCTTATATATTTTATGGAGAACTAGATTTCGCTCGCGGCTTTAATAATAAGCTACTATACGTCCGCGTCCGCGACTTCGTCCGCACCAGTCATCGTCGCATGATAAAATATGCAACAGTTTTTGCGTTTAATCATCATCATCACCTCAGCTGATGGACGTTCACTGCTGGACATAGTAGACCTCCCTACTAGCCGTTGGTACGGCCGTTGGTACGGTAAGGACCAACGGCTTAACGTGCCATCCGAAGCACGGAATCATTTTTCTTTTCAGACAATCAGGCGATTCAGCCTGCAATGTCCTAACTAACTGGGGAAAACCACACAAAGTGACATATTACTAGGTGTCCCCCGTAGGACTCGAACCCACGACCTCCGTGTCGAGAGCCAATGCTCTTAACCATTAGACCACGGAGGCAGTCAGCATACTAAGAAGGGTCCTATTAAGTCTATCCCGTGTTGATTCATAATAACACAATCGGTTTCTATAATATTATGTTTGCTTGCATAACTCTCCAAAACTAAAAGTTTTTTATGTCGTCAATAAAATATAAATTTTGCGTGAAAAATCGATGTGAAATTTTATATTACAGTTTATTTGCTATAAAAGTGCAGGTGCGTGGGCGGAAATTTTATTTCTTTATTTCGTTTTGCTATAAATCTAGTATTTACGAGTTACTCCACTTTGGTAGTGTCGTTAAATTTGAAGTTATAGGTCTAACCGAATTAGAAGAAAAACGTCATGAAATACCTACTACGGAACGTGTATTGATGATTTTTTAACACACAAAGGGAAGGGAAGGGAAAGGGATGATCAGTTGCTGTTTATACAGAAGGGACGTGTGGCAGTGGATTTTCAAAGTTACACCAATATAAACCTTATAGTACGTAGCATAGCGTCGTTTTTGTCGTAAAGGAAAATCGCGCCCGCGCGTCGCCTGGAGTCTTCTTTATTAACGACGCCTTAAGGTGGTTTTACTCCATACAAAACTTTGACGCACAACACGCGTAGACGGAATTAATAAAAGTAATATTATATATATAGAAAAATAGTTTAGAAAATCTAGTTGCCGCATAACAAATAACATTTGCAATTTATAAAATAATTACGAAGATATAAAGCTTTGAAATTTTTCATACAAAATTTTAAAAGCTTTATATCTTCGTAATTATATTATAAATTGCAAATGTTATTTATTACGCGGCAACTAGATTTTCTAAACTATTTTTCCATATATACAAAGTTATTTATATTAATACTGTCTACGCGTATTGTGCGTCAAAGTTTTGTATAAAATTTACCTCTCTGCAACCGCCTTAAGGATGCATTAGATGCTTTGAAGCACTAGTTGCAGAAAGAGGGGCTAGTGCTGAGTGTTTCGAAGACTCAGTTCATGGAGTGCAACGTCCCAAGTCCAAACCCCAAACAATAGAACGGTGTAACGAGTATAAGAACTTTAGTCGGGGAAATCTACGGATTTTTGTATGGAGTAGGTTGCATTAATTGCACTTTAAGTGATAGTTTGAAATATTAGTAGATACATACCTGAAAAACATAAATTCTCAATAATCCCCGATTTTGTATTTTGAATTATGGAATAATTAAGACATTTACAAAATATTAAATTTAGGTATGAACAAAAAATTTAAAACTGGTGGTTTTGTACAGGACGGCTTCGTTCAATACGTTTTACTTATAACAATAATAATCTCCGGTTAATATCGTAAATTGGAGTAGATATTTAATATTTTGTAAGTATAAAAAAATTATAACCTCAAAACTTAATTATCTACTGTTTGTTTGTACACAATAAATTTGCCTTGTGGTAATTAACTGTCTTTTTTTATGGTATGCTGGAAGAAATATCTTTAGAAATAAGCTTGCCCTTTAACATTTATATCGATTTTAAGGTATTTCTCAGGATCCTCAGCCTATATAACCACGAAATCTCGACAAAAGTGTTATAAACTAATAGTAATATTAGTTCAAACACAATTTACTAAAGTGTATTTAATGCAATCTCAAACCGTATTTTTCCTAGACTACTTGGGCAGTACGATGCATAGCTCCGAATCGTTGGAAAATAACATTCAGCACCGTATTGCAACAGCCTGGCTCAAATGGCGAGAACTAACTAGTGTAACCTGCGATAGAAAGATACCCATTAGAATGAAATGCCTTTTTTACAAAAGTATAATAAGACCTGCCTTTGCTAGCATGCCACCCCCGAGAAAACGACAAAAATCGAGATGTGCCTCCATCTTTATTATTTTACGTAGGCCAGAAAGAGCGCGCTTGACGTTTTTCTCGTTTAAACGCTTTGTCGTGGGTGGCATGCTAGCTAGGCTGTACTAACCTATGGGAGTGAGACAAGGGCAACTACGAAACGAAACGTCCAAAACCATTCAAGTCGCTGAGATGAAGATTTTACGCTGGATGTGCGGGGTTACGAGATACGAAAGAATTCGTGCGAGGTAGTCTTTGAGTCCGGGACATTGCTGACAAAATTCAAGAAAATCTACTTAGATGTCTACTGAGGTACAGTCGTGAAAAAAGAAGACCGCCTGGTTATACAGGGTGTATGGAAAAGTTTCATTAAAAACCACATACTCTACCCATCACACTGAACATCTTTTAATACGGGAGCAAACCGATCGGAGTTTTTATTTATAGACGCTTCGAACTGCTAAACGGTGAATAATAGAAACACGAAACTTGATTAAAAAAAAAAAAAAGAGATTTATATTTTACAAATTTTGATAAGAGCAGAATTGAACTTACATAAATAGTACAATCACAATTACATAAAGTTTGTTTTACGCTTGCGTCGTTTCAGGCGCGCGCGCCGCCCCATCTCTTTCTCTCGCATCAGGCAGTAATATAAGCTATCACACGCCCATTTCGCTTCAATTATTTATGACATGGGCCCTTAAAAACTGAACAACTTTCACAATGGAGCCAACATCGAGAAAAAAAAAATCAGATACAAAACTACACTACCGACTCGATTAAAATGTATGGGACAGCTGATTTTTTTTTTTTTTCTTGATGTTGGCTCCATATTGAAAGTTGTATGTTTGATGGTCTACCCGTTAAGTATTACTATGGTGTTTTGTTACACCTGTATATCGAGTGCATAAATTACGCGCAACGTGTTTTGTCCATATTCGGATTCTGATTGGTAATTGGCGATAACCAGCCTGGTATTGAACTGCCTACAGTTTCCAACAAACTAAAGTATCAATCAATCAAATGAAAAGCCCTGAACCGCATTTTGACATAGCATCAAAGTTTCTACATTAATCTTATCACGAACAGTTAGACTAGGGCAGCTTGACGGCAAGCTGCCCTAGTCTAACTGTTCGTTTACGGAAACGATCTTTGTAATTTGGGTCCAAATGTCCTGCAGAAAAAAATGTTCCATAGCCACCTCACACGACATCCACCGGAAGAAATGAGGTGGTTTTGAATGCCTTGGATCCTCAAGCTTGCAGGATAGTAGTTTGCAGGCTCCACTCCTTATGAAACTATTATCTATTAAGTACGTTTTTTGCAGTGTTTTTGGCTGTGACGAAACCTGAATTCCGATTTTTCTTCTTATCGTGTGGGCAGAGCCCTGGTGTCAGAGTTTTTTCAGACCGCCTTACGGCCTCTGACGTGGTTTTTATGTTACGACTATTATCACTACTACTGCTACTTCCTGTGGATGTTCTGAGGTTTCAGAATATCTCTGACTACCCCCTCGGGGAATATAGTCGTAAGCATATGAATGAATGATGACTACTACCACCAGAGATAGTAGCCGGGACCAACGGCTTGATCCGAAGCACGGAATCATCTTTCTTTTCATACAATCAGGTGATTCAGCCTGCAATGTCCTAACCAACTGGGGAAAAACGCACAAAGTGACTTATCACTAGGTGTGGGAATCGAACCCACAACCTCAGTGTCGAGAGCCCATTGCTCTTAACCATTAGACCACTGAGGCAGGCAGTTCTGATTATCGCTTATAGATGATACTCTATTTACTCTTTATGTGTTGTTTTTTTCTGAGTTGGGAAAACCCCAACTGAAGCGCACAAACAATCTCTTTTTTTATTACCATTCTGATTTTAAACTTTTTACAAAAGATGTAAGTATGTGGGTCGTCAAATACCTAAATGATTTTTATTTCTTTCTCGTGCTGACACTAAAGAAGAAGATCAGATACGAAACTTATAGGAAGAGATCGGGTAGTATTCTAAGGTATGAACGACACAACTTATTCATTATATCGGTCGTTATATGCAAGAAACAATCTTCAACGTTTCATTAACCTTCCGGGTATCATTATCGCGTAAAAGCTTCCACATATCTCTGAGCAACCGCGAATAACTTGCACCCAGCCATGTTGACAACCGCCATTATAAAACCGCAAGTGTAGAGTTACTGCATTCGCGTGCATTTCTCTTAAAGTTTAGCTTGTTTGATACCTAATTATCCTACTAATTATTTATATCTGAAAGTTTGTGAATGTGACGATGTTTGGATATTTGTAAATCAATCACGCATGAGGCTTAGAGGATAGCAAGACGTGTTTTATTATGTGCTACAAAACAGTTTGCAGCTTGCAGTGTACAGGCAAAGGTGTTTGTGAGAGATCTGGGCAGGAGGATGGGGGAAAGTGGCAACGATGTCCGCTCTGGGTCGTATCTGGTGCAGAGGATTTCATTATTCAGCCAGATAGCCAGACCCTTTGCGCCGGGTACGTTTCATGACGAAAGACCCGTTTAGTGTGTGTTATCCTTGTTTTTTTTTTGTTTTCGTTCAGTAATTCCTCTGACGCAGCTTGACCAAGTCACTAACATTTAATGTTTAGGGTAACACATATTTTTTTCCAGTGTTTCTTTTCTGGCTTAAGATACTTTTTAAAGTCTTGTCTGTCGTCATTACCCTCCTGGACTTTACGGGATTGAAAGCGATATAATCTGATGTGGGTCGAATGCAGTGCTTACAATTTTAGTCTAGTCACACGGTGTGGGCGGCATAGATGTTGACGATGGCTGGTAAGAAAGTCTCCTCTAATGACACCCATTTGATAATATTACGATCCCGTATGAAGTGACCTAGAGATATAGTTTCTTATAAAATGTTTTTGTGGAGGAAAAATATGCCATTTATCAACACTAGACAAGCCAATCAATCCTGAAACCTTCAACGTGCTAAAGGTGAGCCTTGTTACAATTTTTTTTTTTTTAATGAAATGTAAGGTAAAGGTTTGGTAGTTGTAGCGAGGTTGTAGCAAAGTTTCTGACCATCCTCTTCTCTGATTGTGGTCGTGAATTTTTGTAAGTTTGTATGTAGATATCAATATGACAAGGTCAATCACTTGCACAATTCACAAACTCAGACAGATTATAGTCCAAATCCAAATAAAAATAGAAATTGGTATATCACGAAAAGCATTTTCGAGACGCTCAAATTTGAGTACGAATGTTAACCTGACATGGTTAGCAATATTATATTATATTGGGCATGCAAATAGTGGGAGAGGGTTATCGTTTGTGTAAACTGCGCTTATTTGACTGTTTACCGAGAAAAAACCCGGTTGCTGAACATTTGATCCTCACTATATTTTGGAACTAAAGTACCTACGAGTAATCTTGCCAAAACTAAACCCACTTCTAAAAGGGGTGTTATCAGTTGACTCTTGTTTATTGTATACAACGTGTTAAGGGCCTATGTCGAAAAATAATTGAAGCGAAATGAGCGTGTGATAGCTTATATTACTGCCTGATGCGAGAGAAAGAGATGGGGCGGCGCGCGCGCCTGAAACGATGCAAGCGTAAAACAAACTTGTTTCTATTATTCACCGTTTAGCAGTTCCAACCATACTCCACTCCACTGTTAGTACTTCATGATTTATGACGCTTTGTAGAATCCTATTTTTTCACATAGCCTCTTAAGGGGTGATTGTACCCATGATAATGACCAACTTTCCCCCAAGAAACCTATAGGAAATTCGCAAAAAAAAAATCGACTTTTCATACAAACGTTCGATCAGCTGATTGCATTTAGTATGGGAAGTGCAAACATTTTTTTGCGAACTTCTTATAGGTTTCTTAGGGAAAGTTGTTCATTATCATGGGCACAATCACCCCTTTAAGGAATGCAACTGTTTACCCTAACACTCTGTATATGTAAGAAGGTTCCAAATAAACATTAATTAACAGTTAACGACTCTAAAAAAGGTGGTCTGTCCACACCGAAAAGAAATACGGTCGTTTCTATACGTACACGTGTGTAGGTATACTGTTTCCGACTGAATATACTGACAGAGATGATCAGACCGTCAAACTGAACAATTTTATCTATGGCACCGACATCGAAATCGCGAAAATAAAATCAGCTGTCCAATTAAAAAAATTTGGCTCGAGTAGGTTTGCACTTTTGTGTGGAACAGCTGGTTTTTTCTTTGCGATTTCGATAGTGGTTCCTTAGAGAAAGTTGTTCAGTTTGACGGACTGATCATCCCCTTAAAAAACTGTCAGCATACCTATTCAGAAGGTTCCATTTAACAGGTTGATTTACAGTTGACGACTCTAAACAGGCCTTTCTGTCCACACCGAAAAGGGATACGATCGTGTCTATACGTACAAGTGAGTAGGTACATATAAAGTAGAGCAGTACCTACTTAACAAGCCAAGATCTAGATTATTGGGGAAATCCACTTAAGTGAACAAAATCCACAGCTCCATAATTTGCGAAAGGACCTACTTGTATTATGCAAATAATATGCCCTACTTTTGTTTTAAACAAGTGGCAGAAACAACTGAATGCGATGCAATTATCTGCCATTACGATAAGGCCTTACTGGCAAAACTATACATTTGTCATAATGGACCTCTTTCCATAATTATTTAGCTTTGATTAAATAAATAACGCTCACAGGCACATTCATTGTAATGATCCCAAACAAGCACTATAAATAGATTTTTTATTATGGAAACTATACAACAACGGGACAATCATATAATATCCATGACCAAACCGGGATTCGAACCCATGACCCAGGTTTGGCAGTCCAGCATGGTAACCATTACAGCAACCGGGTCGTCATTGGCATTTGGTGGTCGGGATTGATACTAAATTCTCAAAAAACTACCGGTATCAGAACGGTTATACTATGTACGAGTAGCTGTAGGTTTAACATTTATCTGAAGTAACCTTAAAGCTTAATGTAAGTAAAGGGAAATACAGCATGCACTTCTTCTTCTTATCGCGTGGGCAGAACCCTGGTATCAGAGTTTTTTCAGACCACCTTACGGCCTCTGACGTGGTTTTTATGTAACGACTACTACCACCAGAGATATTAGTCGGGACCAACTGCTTAACGTGTTTGTACAGTTCAGTCTTTTGTTCAGTTAGTTATCAATTCTATAAATGCAGCAGATTTTGCGTTAATTTACCTATCTACCAAATAAATCTATTCTAGAGCCCTAATTTATTCAAGCTTCTCACATACCATCTTTTACAATAAATCCATTCAAATAACATAGACAATATATTTTCACATCTCAACGTGTAAGCCAAACCGTCAGTTACAATCTACCACGCATGCCTACCTTCAGTTCAACGTCAAGGAAGCGACGACGTGGAAAACTTACGCCGTCTACTGTTCTCTATTTTGTTTCACCTGTGTAATTGGATATTTTGCGTAGTAAGCTTGTTATTTTTAGTTGCTCGATAATGTTGTTTGAATGGTTCGCTTTTTTGTAGGTGGGAGTAATATTTATCTATTGAAGTTGTCTGTAAAAATTGTGACATTAGTGGTTTAAGGTTTCGACGCACTATACGCGTAGACGGTATTAATATAAAAAAACTTTGTATATATGGAAAAATAGTTTAGAAAATCTAGATGCCGCGTCACAAATAACATTTGCAATTTATAATATAATTACGAAGTTATAAAGCTTTTAAAATTTTGTATGAAAAATTTCAAAGCTTTATATCTTTGCAATTATTTTATAAAATATTACTTTTATTAATTCCGTCTACGCGTATTATGCGTCAAACTTTTGTATGGACTGAAACCACCTTAAGGTGGTGTGTTTGACATTTATATACTAGAGTTAACCCGCGACTTTGTCCGCAAAAATTATACACCAGATTTTAAGTCAGATCATTAGCTATCAAAAAAAAAAGTTTCATCAAAATCGGTTCAGTAGTTTTTGCGTGATACTCGTTCAAACAAACAAACAAACAGACAGACAAAAAATAAAAAAATTGGTGATATGGAATCAGGGATATCTAAAAACCATATCGTAACTTTTTTTTTTTTATATCTTCAATAGACAAACTTCCTGTTACAGTTTTATAATAGTTTAGATTGTTTTAACATAAAAATAATTATTATCATGACAAATAGTAAAATAACAAGAAGATGATGTCACACATTATGTTTAATTTTATTATTAGTAGCTTATGTAAAAAGGTTATTCACCTATAATTGCATGCCTGATCTAGATACGAACTGTGATTCGAAAGTATTCTTTAATTAAGACCTAAATATTTATCTGTAACCAATTCTGCAATAAAATTTTCTGATTTCTAAGTACCGTGCGGCTTAGAATGAGAATAAAAACCGGCCAAGTGTGAGTCGCGCACCGAGGGTTCCGTATCAATAAACAATATTTTATTAACTTGCTAAAATATTTTGTTTTCTCCGGGACCCTTAGCGAGAGCCCGGCACACACTTCGCAGGTTACACCTTTTGGTGTACCCGTCAAGTGTGGGCAGTGTAAAAAATCTGCTGTCCCGTACAAAAGTGCAATCCTAATCTACCCAATTGCAGTTTTGTATGGAATAGCAGATTTTTCTTGCACTTTCGACGTGGACCCTTATTTCATCTCATTTATTTCGTCATCATCATCATTCTCTACTTTTTTTTTTGGAACCTGAAAAAGTTTGTAAAACAACGCCCTGTGTACATCAGAGCATACCGCCTCAATCACGTGTGGACAGTCACGTTTGATAATTTGAGCTATTGCATAAAGGATGTGATCACTAGAGCTTGAGACACTCATATTACGTTTCAAATAAAGAAATGCGATGACAGAATTTATGTCAGAGAACTAAACTGGTGACCAGCTCAGAAAATTCAAAAAATCGAGTTAATCGAGCTAATGGTCATATCTTCCCATAGAGAAACAAGTAACCTTGTAAAGAGAGGAGTGGCCTTACGCATAATTTCCCATACTTTCCCCTCTGTCAAAGTCTCACCCCCTCCTTAGCCCCGATGGGCTAGGTACTTAATTCGATACGTTTTACTGTTATTGTCATAGAAATGGTCCCTCCCCCACCCCCCCCCCCCCCCCCCTGTAAAAAATGGCAGAAAAATGTTTTATGGAGAAATAAGCAATACCCACTCCTTGCGTGTTTCTCTATGTATCTGCCCAAGAACTGATAACCGATGGGGAGTCTTAGTTCCAGAATGTAGACCATGAACTAGCAGAAGTAGTGTGGGACGCTCTGCGGCCCGCTGGACTGACGATCTACGTAGGTAACGTATTAGAGCACTTGTAGGTACGCTGAAGATCTTGCGAACATTTGAAATTGGTTTAGTGCAGTGTTTTCCAAACTATAGTCTGCGCTGCGACCCCCAACGGAGTTGCAGATCCGTTCCAGGGGGGTTCGTGTCGTGACGTGAGTGCTTCTTGTCTTACCTACATCAGCTAGAAGTAAAAAAATTCTGAGCTTGCTTCGTTCCTTCCTGGTTTTTAGGTAATCTTGCTATAGTTTACAATAGACTTAGTTCTCTGATTATAAACGATTCATATTGCTGTGAAATTTCCAGCTAAGTTTTCTGCTTTCAGTGTCTTTATTTTGTTCCTTAATTGCGAAGCAAAAAATGTTGAGCTCGCTTCGCTAGCTCCAGGTTTTCATTGTAGCGTAGAGGACTCTACAAAGTGATCTGTGCGTTGGTGTTAATTTTAGAGTCTCGAAGGGGTCGCAGTCACAGTTCGTAATAAGTTTGAAAAAACACTGGTTTCGTGACAAATCACGAAACCAGTGTTTTTCAAACACGTCCCGTTTTTTAAGACCTTCAATCTAATAATAATAATGTGCAAAAGGCAATTTTTATAAACCTTCAATCTACCTAATCATTTTATTGTCAAAGAAACAACTCTGCATCAAGTGCAAATCAATAAACGAATTATTACCTTTCAAGGAATAAATAATTTTCATTTCGTTCAATTGAAAGGCCATAAAAACAAATGGCCAAGTGGTTTGTGACCACAATGAGATGGTAATGATAAAGTGCAAATGCGTTTTATTTCAATTGAATTAATAAAAAAATAAATTACATACAAACATACTCACTCACCAGAGCGTCTCAGCGGCGCGCTGTGGAGAGGTCCGGGTTCGAATGAGAGCATGTACCAATGACTTTTTCTATAACTATGTACGTAATACCGACTGCTCTCAAACGGTGAAGGAAAACCTAGTAAGGAAACCTGCATACGTTGAAGAATAAATTCTGATGTGTAGGTATGTGGAGTCCAATAATCCGCATGGAGAACGTGTGGTGGACTAACGCCCATACACCGTCACTGAGGGTAGGCCTGTGCTCTGCAGTGGGACGTATATAAGGTCTAACAAAATTAGCTGAAACTATTTTAAGGGGATGATCAGACCATCAAACTGAACAACTTTCTCTATGGGACCAATACCGAAATCGCGAAAAAAAAATCAGCTGTCCCATACAAACCTACTCGACCTAAATGTATGGAACAGCAGATTTCTATTTTGCGATTTCGATATTGGTCCTATAGAGAAAGTTGTTCAGTTTGATGGTCTGATCATCCCCTTAAAATAGTTTCAGCTAATTTTGTTAGACCTTATATATGCTGATGATGATGATATATACTCACGACCATAACCCTTGCGGGATGTTCAGAAACCTTGCTACTACTACCAACCATCTTTCGAAGCACGCTTTTGTAGCAATGCTCACTTTCAGCCAAGCTTTTACCATAATGAAGGTTTCCCCCATTTCTATTCATTATGATTTTCAATGATAAGTATGATTAGATCTGCAGAGACTGCTGTTCATTTATTTTGTCAACTCCCAACAGCGTTGCGTTTGCGCAGTCCCCCGACAAAACCCGAAGTCATTTAGTAATCATACGGTGCAAAGTCGGATAGCAGCGATAAGGGCGCGAAAACAATTAGCCAATCCTGACAAGGGTATGGAGGTGTCACATCTTGATTGGTCAATATAATTTCGCGCGCTATTCAAATTTGTCAACTGCGCAGGTACATCGGGGGAATTTATAAATCTGGTACTATTGTACCCGACTTTTACTAACTCACAAATTAAAAATTTAGCATACTTACAGCATTTTAAAGCAATGTAATTGTCTATCATAACACGATCATTACCATATCGTATCAATCTCCTCATTCCCATGGTTACACGTCGAGTCTCATTACCACACCGCTGAAGATTGCAGGTAATGAGAGATCGATTAAAAATGTTATGCGTTTTTAGTGTACGATACGATTGCGACGCGATATTACAACGTTACGATGGTGGGAAGTTGTGGCCTGGATTGGAACAAATAACAGAGAAAAACCAACTAAAAAGCTTAAATATTCAAACTATACCACGGATATCTTGCACAGTACTTTTTTTTTTAATCCACTGTGATAGAAGCGGTGTGCCCCAATAAAGATTTTTTTTTAAATTGTTACCAAGCCGCGCATTACGCTACTAAGTGTGCTATATTTTTTGTTTATTTGGTTTGACACTATAGTTTTACGAGATAATTATGCATGTCCTGTCCTGCCCTAAGATAAGGCATTATAAAGAACATAAAATATTTATACACTGAATCTTGAAAGGCATACGGCACACATATCTAATACTACTACCGTGATAATACGCATAATAAATGCTGCTGCGATCTACGAATAAGTATAACTATAGAAATGTAAATCAAGCTCAAAAAGTGGTACCACTGTAACTACTGTGGTAACACTGTGGTCAACTGTACCTTGCCGCCAAAACTCAAACAACATGTAATTTGCTTGGTAATTTGTCATTAGATGCCAAAGATAATGTGTATTTAGTTTTCTAGTAGGCTGCGATGCTGTATACTTCCATCGGAGAACGTAATTTATATTCAAAATCGTGTAGTATAAAAACCAAATATGAAGATGTAACATGTCGATACGAGTGCAATTTGCCAATCGATCGCCCGCTTAATAACCAAGCCCTGGGCGTTTTTATAAAAAAAACACAAAAAATATGTTTTGCTAAATTGAAGCGTAAGTATCGGCTTTTAAAATTCACAAGCTGGACTGGATGATTAAAGGAATGTACATGCTATTATTTTTATTATGGTATGTAGGAAAATAGCCCAGTCATTTTACGGAGTTCTGTTATGCGGGGTAGGGAGTAATTATTAATTGGACTTTTAAACTGTAATCGGCACAATCAATTAGTGACAAAAAGACTATCTTAAAACATATTTTATAAAAATCGCTACGCGACTTAGAAATCTAAAATTGTATCTCCCAGAAGGCTTTTAAATTAATAATGTTAATACCAATGCACTCATTTGACTTAAATTTGACAATATAAATTATTTTTGAGTAATAAAATAGGCATTTATTAGAAGGAATAAGGTATTTATTAGAAAATAAGATTTTTTTTAAAACCTTCTAAGTAGACAAAAATAGTTCCACCATGTTTGAAGTATGTGTAACGGTAATGCCTTAATTATGTGCAAAAAAAATACCATCACGTTTTTTATAACGAGATAATACCTCAATTTTTAATTTGGAACTGTTGCTGACGGGATTTTTTTTTTAATTTTTGTACATTTCTAATCTCAAATTTGCTCTTAAATACTATACCGAAAAAAAAAATCTATTACTAATTATCCCGGCTCAAACCGTAAAATGACTGGCCTAAAAAGTTAACTAAATCGTCGTAGTGTAGAAAACATGTGCATTACAAGATTTTGCCCTTGACTTCGTCCGCACCAGCTCCCGTAATAGTAGCGATATGAAGTATATCTTTCCAGTTTTTAAGTCTAATTATAAACTTTTAAACACAAAAAGCTTCATCAAATTCGGTCCAGTCATTTAGTTGTAATACAAATAATTAAACAAACAGATGGACAAAAACCTATAAATCGTTGATTTCGATCTTTTGTAATTTTTTTTTTAAATTTAGGAACACTTTTCTTGCCTTTTGTTCGGCGAAATTATTTATAGACGACGAGGATTTCAGTTTTTCTAAATGTACTATGGTAGTACGGGACCCTCGGTGCGCGAGTCCGACTCGCACTTTGCCGGTTTTTTTTCTTTAATTATAGCAACAGTACAATCGCACATCCGTTCTATTTTTAACTAGAAGTGGTTGGTACACACTTCTGTTACAGTTTTAAAATAATCTAGATGTCCGTATCCGAATGCTAAAGAAAACTCGTGATTGCTTAACGAATTTGCCCTTTACGGAAAAGATAATTAATTTGATCATGGTATGTTTTCCTCAGACGACCTCGCCGACCCTTTCAATCCCTTGATAAATTTCGTTCGTAAGTCTTCTTTTATTCATTCTCTCTACGTGACAAACCATCTAGGCATAGGTATACAGGCAAACAACTTGAAAAATGGGCTGGGGTGAGGGATATGCGCAGAAGCGCTTTCGCCAACAAATTTTATTCTGCGCAGTCAAGGTCTTGCTCAAGATGTTTACCGGTCCAAATACCTCTTTAAAAAAATAAAATCCCTTAAAAGCTAAGTTATTTAACCAGTAGGTACGTTAAAAACGTGGTTTAGCGATATGGCTATATGTTATTCAGTCATTTAACTAACCGTCCAGCCATTTAATTAACCAAATAGCTTCGAAAAAATAATTCAATTTCGTGAACAACTGTTTTAAGATTATACCTATCTTCAATCATGCCACTGTAAAACCAAAAAGGAATTTCATGGCTCACTTTAATTAATTTTCTCTACAGCCCATTAAAACTGTGAAAATCGTAAAACCTTGAATTTAACACGAGTGTTAGGAAAATTAAATATATTTAACGTTATTTCCGTTCGTTTCCGCAATGCTGTGATACCTAAGGTAATTTGAAATTCTTCGAATTTCACAAAACAATAAGGGAAGCGGTTAGAAAATTCTTTAGGTAATGTTATTCTTATTACCTAAAACTATTTTAAGTATTGTGTATATCTAGAAAAATTAATTGACCTTTGTATAGTTATTCTTAGCTGTTTACTTGTCCGTTTGTCACACAATTTTACTAGGTGTTAATGGAGGACAAAGAATGACCTTTGTCCAGAGGGCCTAGTATGGCTCCCGAGAAAACGACAAAAATCGCGTCGTGCCTCCGCCTTTTTGTTGCTTTGTCTTGCGTGCTTTGACTACTTATATAGGGACAAGTTACGCGTGTCATTCTACTAACAAACATTTCTGCCACTTTTTGCGGGGGGCGAGGTAACATGGAATCCGCAACTTTGGACTTTATTCCCTATAACTTTAGATTCTAATTTTGAATGTTAGAAATAGTTAAAAGTAGTCTCGTGTGAACCCCAAACGTCATAAGTTGATAGTTATTGTTTCGCAATTATAAGCTGTCTCGCTTAGTGATAAAGTATAAAATTGAATGTAAATGCACATGATCAATTGTTCTTATACCGTGGCAGAGGGGAAATACTAAAGCAAGGCCTGTCCTTATAATAAATAAGTAGTCAAATCTTGCGTGGCATGCTAGCCCTACAGCACCTTCCTACTAGACCTACAGTACCTATAGACTTAGCTATAAAAATTGCTCAAAAATGAACATAATACAGCACTTGACACAGGTAATTTCTCCGAAAGTATGTGCAACCAACATAATAAAATAAATACGAAATATAAGATACTTCGCTCATCATCATCAGCCCTCGCCCCACCACCTACTACATAAGCACACCCCTTTTATACAGGGTGTAAATTTAAATGCTTTATATAAGGTCTAACAAAATTAGGTGAAACTATTTTAAGGGGATGATCAGACCATCAAATTGAATAATTTTCTCTATGGGACCAATATTGAAATCGCGAAAAAAAATCAACTGTTCCATACAAACCTACACGACCTAAATGTATGGGACAGCTGATTTTTTTTTCGCGATTTCAATATTGGTCCCATAGAGAAAGTTGTTCAGTTTGATGGTCTGATCATCCCCTTAAAATAGTTTCAACTAATTTTGTTAGACCTTATATACTCAAAGGGGTGAAAATGTTTATAAGTACTCGACCATAATGTATGAAACAGCTTTTTTATTTTTCGCGATTTCGATGTTGGCTCTACTTAGGTACTTAGTATAACGCATTAAAGTTTACACCATGTATAATTCTTTCAGGTCCAGTTTTAACCAAGCTAGTCGAACTGAAAAAATCACATGACTATTTTTAAACACTAGCAAAAATTATTATCTAGCCAAAACGTAAACAGATACAAAAATAAAAATAAAAAACAGCACATCGGCCCAAAAAAAAAATCTATTTTAGATAGATCTTTGGAAGAGTCGCATTTTGCCAACAAAACATTATGCGTCTGTTGACTCTAGACAGGTTGACATTCCTTGAAGATATTTATGTTTTACACGCATAGATATTTCACTTTCACTAGGAAGTTATTTAGCTGTGTACGGAGTTAAATGTTTCAGTTAATATCGTAAACTTTCATTTCTATCTTGCGCATTTAATTCCCATTATTATGGGACGCGGTCAGACGTACGATGCTCAAACTTATTGCAGAAGTAATGTTCTCCACATACACGCATGTGCGTAATAGACGAATTGAAAGAAAAGTCAGAATTTTTCTTTCAAGTCGTAGTTCTACTGTGATCGATGCCCGTGATAAGTTTAGTATAGGGCTGCCATAAATGTTAGAGAGCCGACCGGGACATCTAATCTAAACTATTATAAAACTGTAGCAGCAAGTTTGTCTGTACATTGAAGATATTAACAAAAAAAAAGTTACGATATGGTTTTTAGGTGTCCCTGATTCCATTTCACCAATTTTTTGATTTTTTGTCTGTCTGTTTGTTTGTGTGTTTGTTTGGGTGTTTGTTTGTTTGTTTGTTTGAACGAGTATCACGCAAAAACTACTGAACCGATTTTGATGAAACTTTTTTTGTTTGATAGCTTATGATCTGACTTAAAATCTGGTATATAATTTATGCGGACGAAGTCGCGGGTTAACGCTCGTTTATTATAGAAATAGGGTAAGTAGCTACCTATACCAGTGGCGTAGCATGAGTTTCTGTCGCCTAGGGCACCTACCCCCTTTTCTCTGTATGGAAATCCCTACATAAAAAATTACGGAGCGAGCGTAGCAAGCTCGAAATTTTTTAACAAAATTACTCAGATAGTGGTCAGAAAAATTGAAACTTAAAGCGAGCGACTTATAGCCAGAACTCTACTAGTACAAAACAATTGCACCTAAGTAAAAGCGATGAAGTGAAGGAAGCGAGCTCGAAATTTTAACACCACATCATAGCTCTTTAGGAGTGCAGTAATTAAAACAGCGATTTTTGATCGTGCGGAACGAGCTCGACTTTTCTTCGCCCTACGAACTGGTAGAACATAGAGCTCGATTAAAATATGTCAAACATTTGCGTCCTTCAAAAAGCAAGTAAATGAACACTATCACTCTCTAAAATAAGCCATAGTTTATGTATGTTTATTATATCTATTTGTTTATTTATAATTATGTTTATTTATATTATATTTATATATATATATATATATATAATTAACTTCCATTTAACAAGTATCTAGTTTTTATCATTTGTGCTGTACACATTTTGTCTGCCTCACACTTCAGAACTGTCTCTGTTGCGGGTTTGCTGGAAGAGATCTCTTTAGAGATAAGCTCGCCCTTTATACATGTCTACTTTAATTGTTTTTTCTGTAATGTTATGTGTACAATAAAGTGTTAAATAAATAAAAATAAATTAAATAATATTTTTATCGCCCATTAGTAGAGTGCCGCATGAAAAATCAACAATATCGATGACTCCTCTCTTCCTCACCGCCACTTTTCTTTGCCTATTGATATTTTTCTAAAGTTCTGGCCAGGATAAATGACTTGCTGACAGGGACACGGGGACATAATGCTTCAAACCGGGACATGTCCCGGTGTACTGGGACGTATGGTAGCCCTAGTTTAGTAGCCTATACACTGAAAAAAAAAATACTTTCTAGAAACGAGAACCAAATATGTTTCATCTTAAATATATAATATTATGTCTTGGACTAAAATAATCCCACTAACGTTTGAAGAATGTTTAATTATCATAATTCAAGATTTAATTTCTTGTGACGAGAATTGTATTACTGGGTTCGAAATTTATTATCTTGAATCAAAAACAGATTTGTTTCTCGCATTATGAATGAGAGAGCTTCTTTTATTAAAAGAAACATTTAAATTTTAATACAAAAAAAATTAGTTCTTGGCCCAAAAACTATAATATGAAACATTTTTTATTTCAAACGAAGACATTTTCGAGTTTCCTCATATCGAAAATGCGAAAATATCTTGACTCAAGTAATTTTTTTTCTGTGTATAATTGCAGTTTTTATTGAAATGGTAAAATAGACATCACACACACACACACACTCGTGTGAAACAGAGGGCTTGAAAGAAAAGTCTTTATTTTACTTTCAAGCCATATTTCCACTGTAACGCACATGATGCATTTGGAGCCAGTGTTTGGGGCAAAAAGCTTCTCTAATATAGGTATTTTGTTCCAAACCCATTCTTTGAAATGGTTAAATTAGGCAGATATCCACAGTATGCTGGTTCAGATCCGACTTGAAGGATAATTTTATATTAGTATGTTATTAGACCTTCGTTTGTATAAACGAAGTCTGGTTATACTTTCAATACTAACCAATTGAAGTCAATGAAATTTTTTAGAAAAAATCTAGACACTAATCTAAAAATGTATAGGTAGTTTTAAAGTTATAGTTGCCTTAAAGATTTCCATACAAATCGTAAATTAATTCTAGCATTGAAACTGCAATATTTTAACAAAAATCTGACAACATACAAGCATAGAGATTAGTTTCCAGATTGTTTTTGAAAAATTTAATTGACTTTAATTGGTAAGTATTGAAAATATTGTATTGTATAAATAGTATTTGCCATGTGGTGTCGGCTAAGAATAGCACCACCCCATTTCCTCCCGTGGGTGTCGTAAAAGGCGACTAAGGGATCTACCGGAGCATGGGCAGCAGCATCCTCTGAGTTAATTCAATCTAACTGCGATCGCCAACCCGCCTGTCAAGCGTGGCGAATCCCCCCATTATGGGGGAGGCCTATGTCCAGCAGTGGACGTCTATCGGCTGATATGATGATGATTGAAAATATAACCAGACTTCGTTTGTATGGAGCGCGCTCCATATTATGTCTCCTTAAAACACTACATAGAAAATCTTATGGGAGAGTAAAGTCATTGATCTCATAATTCTACAATCTAATATTGAAAATAAAATCCAGAAATAGTACCAGAAAGCAATAAAAAAGTCTGTCACAACATCTAGAATACATTGTCACTAGCCGAGTAATGAGAGTTGGCACTATAATTCTGCATTAAGATAAGTGCTTACTTAACTATTATAGCTGACTAAGTCGTATAATAGTGTTAACGTAGCTTAATTTGCAACTATGTATGAGATTCCTTCCAGAAGATTATGCCAGAATTTTACGGCTTTTTTCCCACGTTATAAAATTTTAATCTTGAGAGGTGTAAAATCTCGTAAGAACAGCAAGATTAATAAGAATTTTGCCCTTTTTGTTTCTCAGTACCAGACACAGAACATTATAAGAAGGGTTAGAAGAGCAAAGTAGGCGTGGAACGTGTCGCCACAGGCTATGCAATGATTTGCATAGCACCATAAGGCGCGCAGCGTGAGCAGGAAGACAAGTGGCGACAGCCGTCTCCGAAGCAAAAGCGCTACTTTGCATTTCTAACCCCTCTTATAATGTTCTGTGGTACCAGATTACAAGAATATTAAAAAAAATTATTACGTTGTGGGTTACCAGTTACCACTGCAGGGCTGTGCCTCCTTTTAATTATTTTACCGATATTGGTGGAAATTAAATCTATCTATACTATTATAAAACTGTAACAGGAAGTTTGTCTGTACATTGAAGATATTAACAAAAAAAAAGTTACGATATGGTTTTTAGGTGTCCCTGATTCCATTTCACCAATTTTTGGATTTTTTGTCTGTCTGTTTGTTTGTGTGTATGTTTGGGTGTTTGTTTGTTTGAACGAGTATCACGCAAAAACTACTGAACCGATTTTGATGAAACTTTTTTTGTTTGATAGCTTATGATCTGACTTAAAATCTAGTATATAATTTGTGCGGACGAAGTCGCGGGTTAACGCTCGTACTATTATAAAACTGTAACAGGAAGTTTGTCTGTACATTGAAGATATTAACAAAAAAAAGTTACGATATGGTTTTTAGGTGACCCTGATTCCATTTCACCAATTTTGGATTTTTGTCTGTCTGTTTGTTTGTTTGTTTGTTTGTTTGAACGAGTATCACGCAAAAACTACTGAACCGATTTTGATGAAACTTTTTTTGTTTGATAGCTTATGATTTGACTTAAAATCTAGTATATAATTTGTGCGGACAAAGTCGCGGGTTAGCGCTCGTATTAATTATTATTGTATTGATTTACTATTCTCAGTTATTTTTATTACTGAAGTATATTATTGCTAGTTTCATTGTTGGTCTCAGAGTGAAAGTTGTTCAGTTTGATGATATAATCCAAAGTTTAAAATTAAAGATTGAAAAATTTGTCTCGGGCGGGGACTTGAACCCGCACTTTTCCAAACCGGGAAACTGCGCTATCCAATTTCGCCACCGAGCCCACTACCCAGAGAATGGAATTTTCAATCTGTTGCGTCTTAAACGTGAGCGCCATAACGCAGTTCCCCGGTTTGGAAAAGTGCGGGTTCAAGACAATTGTGTGCCCCGAGAAAATTTTTTCAATCTTTAATTTGATTCGAAATAGCACAACATGGCTGTAGCATGTTTAAAAATCAATAATATTTGAAATCCAAAGTTTGACCACGTTTAAATTGAGCAGCTTTTTTTTAGCTTGTTAGCTTCGATAGTGATTTATGGTCGATAGTATTGCTTTGAAACAATTGATAATATCGATATTATTGAAAAGAAATGGTGTCGTTAGTATCGATAATAATTGAGATGTACTTAATAGTCGAAAATATCGATACTACAGGGTGTAAGGAAAAGTATCATTGCCCTTTAACAAACATACTCGAGTATAAGTTGTTCAGTTTGATGGGTAGAGTATGTGGTTTAAAGGTTAATGATACTTATTCTTACACCCTGTATAGATGTTGATACTATTTGTCGATGTCACGATAGTATCGATACAATTTCACTATTGTTAGGCAACATTAGCTTGTAAATAAAGAATTTGAAAATATAATAAAAAAAGTATTAACATTTATTTTTTAATTTTTTACAGTGATGTTTTATAATTAAAATTAAAAATCTGACATTCCTTATAGAGCTTCCTAAAGAACTACACTGGCCTGCAAAACTAAGTATCACACTTTTAAAATTTCAATAGCTTTTTAAGTACACGAAATATACTTTCGAAATAAAAAGGTTTCCAAAAGAGATTAATTTACAAAGAATAGTAACAAAGAAAGCTGATAACATTGGCTTTACAACGTTTTTTATTTTAAATCTTTAATTTCTATAGTTCATTAAAAGTGTAGTACTTAGTTTTGCAGGTCAGTGTATATCACGCGTGATCTCAATCGCTCATCGGATTCATTTCAAAAATAAAACATTCATTTCAATATCCGGAAACCTTGGCGCGGTTCAAAAAATAATTCCGGACTGCCATTGACCTGGTTAAAGAGAGGTCGGAAACTTCTTAGCCTTGTGACACACTTGAAGCTAAACTGTCATGAATTCGTCAATTTAATGGAAAGCTTCATGATACAATAAATGACAAGCTATAATTTATAACGTGCGCTATAGCTGTAAACAGGGTGTTAGGGTAAACAGTAAATTTGTTTTTGACTTTCCATACTAAATGAAATCTGCTGATCAAAAGTTTGTATGAAAAGTCGAATAAAAAATTTGGGAATTTCCTATAGGTTTCTTAGGGAAAATTGTTCAGTATCATGGGTACAATCACCCTTAAAGTAGTGCAATTGTTCACCCTAACACACTGTAGGCGTAGGTTGAAATGACAGAACATTATAAGAGGGGTTAGAAATGCAAAGTAGCAAAGCAGCAATGTAGCAATGCAGTGGTCGCTGCTACAATTACTCATGCCCTCTCGCTCGCACAACGCCGCGCGCCTTATGGTGTTATGCAAATCATTGCATAACCTGTGGCCACACGTTCCGCGCCTACTTTGCACTTCTAACCCCTCTTATAATGTTCTGTGGCAGTCACTATGCTGAAAATAGTTTCATCGATTGTTCTGAGATCCTGTCGAACATACATATTATCAAACAGTATCAGGGCAGCATTTTAAGCGTTCCTTATTTCTAGACACTAATTATGGGCAAAACGCGTTCCTATCAAAAACTTGTATAGGTTTTTACGACGCATCTACCATTTACGTACAGCATAGATTTATTTTGTTCTAAAAACTGCAATTTATAGATGGAGATTTGTTTGAGCATACAGTTATTTAAGGATGTGTTTAATAGGTATATAATTAATGCTGTAAATCTTAATAACATAAAAACATTCCACTTCGGCTTCGTTGTAACTATTATGTACACACACAATATAACAAACAGTAATACCTACTTACATGGCCTATTCAACAAAAATGACAAAGTTGTAATTTACAAAGACAATTCAGTCTACATTTTTGACGGACATTATGTTATCTAATGCATGTTTAGCGTCATTAGTAATCAGCATTGTACCACTCTGAATTATTATTGTAAATATAGGGTCTAGTACGGACACCTGCTGCCCCTTACAATTATTTTCTCACCCCCTCTGCGGTACGGGTCTCGTTCGCACTCAGCAAATGTTAGGCTAACACACTTCGTTTTGAATAAAATTATCAGGTAGGTAGGTATAAATACCTTATTTAATTTTAATTCGTTCGTTTCGTTACATTGACAATCCCAAAAAAAATTTAGTTCAATCGCTTCGCAATATATCGCTTTGCACGCCAACTGGATCAATTCCTAACCAACTGCGTCAGTAATACTCTATGAAATGAAAATAGTTCACGATTTTCCAAAACAATACTTGTTTTGATAATAGAACTAAAGTTATAACTATCTTCCTTTCTTTGTCGTAAAGTACTTATGACTTAACTCAAAATATAATTGTTCATTGTTTCTTTAGAAATCTCTTTGTTTAAGGAAATAGCGCATTAGTTGCATGGGAGAACTATTTGTTGTGATAAATGTTTCAACAATCGATAATTAGAACTATAGCCCAGTCATTTTACGGAGTTTTGTTAGGCGGGGTAGGGAGTAATTATTAATTGGTTTTTTAAACTGTTGTGCCGGTTACATTTAGTGACAAAAAGACTGTCTTAAAACATATTAAAATAAAAATCACTACGCAACATAGAAATCAAAATTGTATGTCCTAGATTGCTTTTTAATTAATAATATTAATACCAATAGCACTCATTTGACTTAGATTTAACAATATACATTATTTTGAGCAATAAAATAGGCATTGAAATTTAATAAGTGAGGTATTTATTAGAAAATACGAATGTATTTTTCAAACCCTTCTAAGTAGCCAAAAATGTTTACACCAAGTTTGAAGTATGTAATAATGGTAAAGCCTTAAATATGTGCAAAAAAAAATTATCATCTGGTTTTTTAGAACGAGATAAGAGCTAAATTTTAAAATTTGAGCTGTTGCTGAAGTGATTTTTTTTAAATAACATTTCGAGGCTTAAATTGGCTCTTCAATATTATACCGAAAATTTTTTTTATTATTAATTAGTCCCGGTTCAAACCGTAAAATCACTGGGCTACTAATTATTTAACTGTTTTAATGTCTAGTAAGGCATCTAATATGGGATAAGTATTTCCCTTTACGAAGAAAGGAAATTGGCTCTACACCATTAGCTTTTAATTACCAACATAACTTGAAGATTGCCGATTGCTCTTAAACGGTGAAGGAAAACATCGTGAGGAAGCCTGCATAGGCAGAAGAAGAAATTCCGATGCGTATGTGAAGTCTAACAATCGGCATTAGTCATTTTACGGTTTGAGCCGGGACCAATTAATAATTGACATTTTGTTTCGGTATTATATTGAAGAGCCTATTTGAGCTTAGAAATGTACCAAAATTAAAAAAAAATCACGTCAGCAACAGCTCCAATTTTAAAATTTAGCTTTTATCTCATTCTAAAAGACCTGATGGTAAATTTTTTATTTGCACATATTTAAGGTTTTACCATTATACATACTACAAACATGGTGTGAATATTTTTGTGTACTTAGAAGGTTATGAAAATTACATTCGTATTTTCTAAGAAATACCTCATTTTTAAATTTCAATGCCTATTTTATTGCTCAAAAATAATTTATATTGTTAAATCTAAGTCAAATGAGTGCATTGGTATTAATATTATTAATTTATAAGCCTTCTGGGACACACAATTTTGATTCTATGTTGCGTAGCGAATTTTTTTTAGCATGTTTTAAGATAGTTTTCTTGTCACTAAATGGTGCCGGTTACAGTTTAAAAGTCCAATTAATAATTACTCCCTACCCCGCCTAACAAAACTCCGTAAAATGACTTGAGGGTAGGCCTGTGCCCTGCAGTGGGACATAAATTAAATAATTATATATATACTGTGATGATGATGATGATAACTTTAAGGGTGTATTCCGACAATGAAACTAAAAAACTATTCCTAAGGAATATCTGCCGAAAAAGGAGACATTAAGAGGATAGGCGGGCAGAAAAAGTTAATTTGGAGAATAGGTCACTTTTCCGACTGTATACTTATTTGATCCGCCCCACCCTTACACCCTGCCGACAAGAGTAAAGAATCCATTGCAGCTCGGACTGATTTTATGTACAAAAATCGACGAAATCAGCATTTCATATTCCCCTGTTTCCTCCTCCAAAACTAAACCCATTTTAATAATACTTTCAAAAATAATATGAGAAAGACTTTGGCTATGTCTGTATGTTTTGCGTTTTGTTTATATTCGTCAAATTTGTTTATTGGATGTCTGAAAAGGGCGATAAAATTGGTCATTTTCGAAGGACCCTAGTTCTTTCAGTAATTAATTAATGCAAAAAAGCATAACATAGGGACATGGCAGAGGTGACATAGATTGTATGGTAAAAAAATATTTGCTCTAGTGTCATTGTCCAGGGAGAAAACAGGGGAATACGTTTGTACGGACTACAGCGTACTGGTCTATCCTGTTAAACACTTTTAAGGGCCTACGTCGAAAAATAATTGAAGCGAAATGGGCGTGTGATATGCTTATATTACTGCCTGATGCGAGAGAAAGATGGGGCGGCGCGCGCGCCAGAAACGACGCAAACAAACTTTATTTAATTGTGATTGTACTATTTATGTAAGTTCAATTCTGCTCTTATCAATATTTGTAAAATATCAATCTCTTTTTTTTTTAATCAAGTTTCGTGTTTCTATTATTCACCGTTTAGTAGTTCCAAGCGTTTATAAATAAAAACGGAGGCTACTTTGGCTTGTTTTTCTATCTAGAAAATGTGTCTTAATATGGTCTTAATCGTGTTTTAGCTCTTGTCAAAACTTCAATTATATGTTCAATTTACACATATCCGCTAATCATACTCCTACTGTTAGTACTTCATGATATATGACGCTTTTAAGAATCCTATTTTTTCACATAGCCTCTTAATGCACTTTCGTGAAGACCGAAAACGTATCAAAATTTTCCATTAACTCTCACTAGACGGAAAAAAGCCGTAACTAGAACAGAATATACCCAATGTTCGTCACAAAAATACCAATTGCCTTCAATATTGTCTCTTTTACGTATGTCTTTTGTTTTATTATGTCATTGTCTGCGGACAATTGGATGTTTTGATGAGCGATCGGTGTTCTTTGTGCGGCATCTCAGTGGCGTAAGTGACCGCTATTAGACTGGTTGAATTGAGAAAAAGATAGGAGTTTCTTCATTCATCAATTTGGGGTAGGAAATAAGTGTTATTCGGTTGGTGTAAAAGATGTAACGTAAGTGCGGCAGGTTGGCTATTTTTTTGTTTAATTGCAATTAAAAATTTGAGAATCAATCTGAAAATAATATTAAAAATAAAAAACAATACGATTGAGGGCAGCACTAGAGGCGCGGTAATCTCTTAAGCAATGTAAATTTATATTTAAAGAAATAAATAAAACCATAACCACCAGAACCGTTTATTATTATATTATTTTATATACTTAATGTAAAACAAAACACTTTTTTTTGCTACCCTGTTAATCACAAACTCGATAATCAGCAGCGTTGATTACATGGTTTATAAAAAAAAATACCTTTCTTTATCTTTATTTGTAACGCGAAAATCACTTTTCTTTTGAATAATGAAAATTAATTGTTGACTATTTTCTTGTACGGAAGTAGATTCACCCGGTTCTTTCTAAAAATAAACTTTTAAATAAAACAAACAAATGAAATTCACACGTATTGCTTACAAAATATACTACAAGGTTTTAACAGTTGAAAAAACAAACAGAATATCTATTCCTAGCTATCCTAGCAATTTTATTGCATCATAGTTGCAATTGCCCAATAGTTGAAATTACTCTAAAGTTGCAATTGCCCTATAGTTGCAATTTCCCCATAGTTGCAAATATACAGGGTGTAAGTGACAGCCTAGCAAATACTGATACGATGAACTCAGACCATCAAACTGAACTACTTTCACTATGGAGCCTACCTCAGGAGACGCGAAAAAAAAATCAGCTGTCCCATACATTTGAGTCGGGTATGTACTGCAGTTTTGTATAGGACAGCAGATTTTTTTTCGCGTTTCCTGAGGTAGGCTCCATACTGAAAGTTGTTCAGTTTGATGATCTGAGTTCACCGTTTCAGTATTTACATCCTGTATTGTGTTTAACAAAGCCTTATCTTCTAACCAAGTTCTCCCTTGTTACAGAATAAAACCTGCACTATCATGAGAACCAACCCCTAATTAACGCACCCCTAAACGAAACAAGAAGCCCAGCTTCTTTCCTATAGAAGAAAAGAGTGAAAAAAGTGAAAAATGTGTGAGAAAACGAGCTTGGGCGTGGAGAAGATGACGAACCTAAATCCGGAGACCAGGGTGCTGATGATGAGGAGTGTTGAAGGCAGAAACTGTTATAGGAGACAGGTTAGTAATTCAAATTTCAAATTCAAATAATTTATTTCAGACAAGATGTCCATATAGTGTAATATTCAGTTCAAAGAATTTTCATTTTATGAGAAGTTTATTCCGAGAGCGCAAATGCGCGCTGCATACAAACGAAGTCTGATGATATTTTCCATACTATCAAGGCAATGATATTTTTCAGAAACAATCTAGAAACGTCTTCTTCTTATCGTGTGGGCAGAGTCCTGGTGTCAGAATTTTATCAGACCGCCTTACGGCCTCTGACGTGGTTTAGAAATTAATCTCTATGTTTGTATTCAGTTTCCTTCAAAATAGGGTATCCCCACACAAGCAATTTTTTTGCTAAAATGTAAAAAGCCTAACCAAAGCCGGACAGGCCGGACACCATCTTATTTGCCCGGATACACATCCAAAAAGCCTAAGCCTAACTATGTCCGGCTTTATCCGGACATTCCGGACGCCTGACAACGATAGTAGCAAAACTTCTGTAGTTTACTGCAGTGCAAACTCATGGTAGGCCTACATAAGCAATTAAGTAATCAATCTATGCTGGCTGACTTTTTCCAACTCACTCATGTTATTCATACTGGTTATAAACTCATTGAGTATCTACTCGTCATCCGTCATACGTGTGACATATTAACCCATAAGTTTACTATTAACTCTTATAACAAAGTCACAAGAGCGATTATTGTATGGCTTGTGAAGGGAAGCTGAATATATGGCAGTGTGTCGGTCAATGACCCTGCCGAAATGTTGAACCGATCTAGAGGACGCTTTCAGATAAAATGGGTAGTGGTGGGATTTGGTAATGAGTAATCGATATCGATTCTTTTTTAAACGGCGAATCGAAAAATTCCTCTGCAGCCTGTTTATTGAACCAGTTTTAATAGATTTTCGAAGTTAAAAATGTAACAGAACCCCTCTTGAGATTCATCTATTTATACTATTATAAAACTGTAACAGGAAGTTTGTCTGTACATTGAAGATATTAACAAAAAAAAAGTTACGATATGGTTTTTAGGTGTCCCTGATTCCATTTCAACAATTTTTGGATTTTTTGTCTGTCTGTTTGTTTGTTTGTTTGTTTGAACGAGTATCACGCAAAAACTACTGAACCGATTTTGATGAAACTTTTTTTGTTTGATAACTTATGATCTGACTTAAAATCTGGTATATAATTTGTGCGGACGAAGTCGCGGGTTAACGCTCGTGTAGTAGATAAAGTTTTTCTCTAATACTCGGATTATCAGGGACAAACCCCAATTAGCGAAATTTATCTTAGATTATTTTAAGAGGAATGAAAATAGATTTGTTCAAAATATTACATGGACCTTTGAGTTGATTAGTAAAATTAATTTCTGCAGCTATCCTAAAACTACTTGCCACATTAATGCGGCCCAGCATCAGTATAATTTTAAAGATTTTTCAATTAGTTGGGGGATACATTTTTGGTGTTGCATCAACGTATCGAATGCTTCAAATTAACATACATTTTTGTAAATAATAAAAACGTTTATTTCTCACCACCAACCAGTGTGAACATGATAATAAGTCTTATGCTAGAAAGTACACAGAAATTCTTTGGTTGAAGTAAAATCATGCAAGTTAGACAACAATCATCGATATCGACGACCAAATCTAATCTCGTTGCCACATCACTAGCAACCCATTCACACACATGGTGTTTGAAACATTGATCGATTTGCTACACGCCGCCTGTGTACCGGGCAATAGTCATGTACAATATTGTACACCTCCTATATATCTTTGTACTTTATAGGTGTGCATGTGTGTTTTATAGATTTTGAATTTTAAAAGAATGTTACGGTGTTTTTAATGGGTTTTTAGTGTGATAGATAAACGTTAGAGACGTGAATGGAATAATTTGATTAGGGAAGGAACATATTAATATGTTATTTTTATAGAAAACTATATTACATATCAACAATATCAACAATGTTGTTTTTGTTGATATGTTTAGAGTTATGCCACAAGATATGAAAGAGTACTTGTCTAAGTACAGTTAGTACAGAAATGGTTTCGTCCCAAACGGGTTTACCGATTTAGATGCGGTTTTCTGTAATCGAAAGCTTACTTTTGCGTCAGTGTTATTAGCTATAAAAATCTTTTTTTTTAAGATAATCAACTTTTAGGGCAACGTCCTCACATTGGCAACGGCGTCCTGTGAAAACCAAGAGTGCGATTTTTGAATCTCATACGTTGAACTCAGGAGTTGAAATTCATGGAGATACGCATCTTTCTACTGCTGATTTGACGTTCAAAAATCGCACTCCTGGAGTATGATTTTTGAATGTCAAATCAGCAGTAGAAAGATGCATATTTCCGTAGTAATTTTGACTTTTTCAACTGCTGAGCTCAGCGAATGAGATTCAGAAATCGCACTCCTGGTATGTACACACGGCGACACATCAAGCTATACAAAACCAACATAAGTTGGCCGCGGGTAGGTTGCATAACGTATAACGTCGCGCGGCCACCTTATGTTGGTTTTGTGTAGCTTGATGTGTCGCCGTGTGTACATGGGAGCGAATTTTGCGGGTGTAGCAAAAACGGTCAGGATGTTTTAAAAATGAATTAAAAAAAAGAATCTAACGTAGGGGATGTTTGATTTTTTTTTTAATAAATCTAGAGTGTTAGAATGTTTCTGTAAGCGGAGCTCTAAAATTTCGGAATATTCGTTACGTAAAAAAAATAAAAAGTAAACTTTAAGGTGACTTGAGACTTGCGAGGTTTTCATACGGCGACGATATTATAACCACGACCTGCCACCGTAATATAAGGTCTAACAAAATCAGCTGAAACTATTTTAAGGGGATGATCAAACCATCAAACTGAACAACTTATTCTATGGGACCAATATCGAAATCGCGAAAAAAAATCTGCTGTCCCATACATTTAGGTCGAGTACGTTTGTACGGAACAGCTGATACAGTTTGACCATCCCCTTAAAATAGTTTCAGCTAATTTTGTTAGACCTTATATAGCGGTACGAGCTCTCTTTCTATTTGCGCGCGAATAAACGAGATAAAAAACTCGATTTAGCATTATGCAGACCCCATCATAGACTTTATCAACTAAAGACCGGCAATATCAAGTTTATTAGTTCATAAGCAAATTCAAACAAAAACGTTGTCCTCCAGTTGAAGGTGTGGTGACCAAATCTCGCTTCTTCTAATGGACGGTTATCATAAGTGTATGGATTTCGAGTAGCATTTTTATTTCAAATATTATTGATCTTAAACATGTTACAGCCATGTTGTGCTATTTCGAATCAAATTAAAGATTGAAAAATTTGTCTCGGGCGGGACTTGAACCCGCAGTTTTCCAAACCGGGGAACTGCGTTATCCAATTTCGCCACCGAGCCCACTACCCAGAGAACGAAATTTTCAATCTGTATCGTCTTAAGGGGACGTGAGCGCCATCTACTGGCAGTTATTACAAACTAACCAACCCGCAAGTTCAGCATTACAACTGGAATTTGGCATTTTGATGTCTTGCTTTTTATTATTTATTTACCCTTACACTTTATTTTTTAGTAAACAAACATTGTAAGCGACTGATGGCCACTTACACAAGCGTCTTTGTATTTAATATACTCAGGCCGATTTCGACCAAACTTTGATTTATAAAAGAGTAACTATACAAGGAACAATTTTACTCTTAGTGTTTACTCTGAAATAACGTCATTTGTCCTCTACCTCACTAAACCCTTACTAAAAGAACAAATGTATAATTCACCTCAAGAAAGAGGTCTTTGTATCCGTACTTATTGCAATGTGAGGTTACACAGTTTTAATTTGTTAGGTTTCTTTTTATTTTAATTTTTTTAATTATGTGACATTGACATTTCATTAGTCTCGTTATAAGTTTAAAAATTAAAGTAAAATTTACTCTCAACTTATTCATAGATTAGGGTTGGTAAAACGCAAAATCAGTTTACTCTAGAGTAACCCGTGACTTAATCTAAGAATAAAATTTACTCGCGTTTGGTCGAATCGGGCCTTAGATAGCTTAGCTTGGTCACCGGTATGCTTAACCTTAGGATAAATTTCACCTAAGTATCATAAATCCATAATAATTAAGTTCCCAAACTGTATTTTCTAGTGTCTTAAGTTTACTAGTGAAACGTGGATGTTCTGAGGTTTCAGAATATCTCTGACTACCCCCTCGGGGAATATAGTCGTGAGCATATGCATATGCTATGCTTAAGTTTAATATGGAATACATTTTTTTTTAAAGCTTTGGTACCAACTGATATCTCAATAATATCCCTCAGATCCTAGCAGCCTTGGCCGTCTCCCTGGGTCCCTTCGCAGCCGGCCTCAGCAAGGGCTACATGTCACCAGCGCTGGCTTCCATGCAGGACGCGAAGCCATACAACGGGTCCTTCACTGTCAATGATCAGCAGGCTAGTTGGATCGCCAGTTTGAGCTTTTTGGGTTAGTTTATTTAGTATCTACTAACTAAACTTTGACTACTTATATAGGGACTAGTTACGCGTGTAATTCTACGAACAAACATTTCTGTCACTTTTTGCGGGGGCGAGGTAACCCGAAATCCACAACTTTGGATTTTATTCCCCATTACTTTAGATTCTAATTTTGAACGTTAAAAATCATGAAAATAAGTCTCGTGTAAATCCCAAACGTTCTAAGTTCGAAATTATTGTTTCGCAATTATTCGTTAGTGTATAACGATAGTGATAAGGTATAAAATTGAATGTAAATGCACATGATCAATTAATCTTATAACGTGGCAGAGGGGAAATGCTACCGCAAGACTAGTCCTTATAATAAATAGTCAAAGACTATAACACTTTTTTGTTGTTCAGTATCATAGGTACAATCACCCTTTGAAGAAATGCAACTGTTTACCCTATCACACCCATAGATTAATATGTATATTGGTTATAGATAGGTAAGTCGCCTTGAATTTTAGGACGTCCTAATTATAAGCGTTGTCGCTTATTAGCACCAGGGGGAGCCATATGAAATAAAATTGAAAAATTATCGGCCGACACTAGGATCGAACCATAGCTACCCGGATCGTGAGCCCGTTGTATAGACCGCTTGACCAACAAGACAGTGATTGATATGGCGAAATCTCTCACTACTACAGCGCAGCGGAGAGGTGTAGCGCGCTGTCGCTCTGATATGAACCCTAGTTCAACACATAGTACTTCGAAACATAACCGATAGATGGCGGAAGCTGTCTATGGAAAATCAGCGTTCCACTTAGTTTGTACTAAGATAACATAGCATGAACACACCCATTATTAACACTCACGTCCAAGACGTTTCAGTTTTCTCTAATTTTGTTTATATTCTCATATCGTTTTATTGAACTGTTTATATACATTTGCATTGAATTTGTATAATCAGCCGCATGAAATTCTAAACAGAGCTAATTGTTTCGGTTTTTCTCGTGAGAATGGAAATAGAAAATGTTGTTTCATACCTCTTATATATAAATAAATATAATAAATAATCATACCTCTACAGGGAGTGTAATTCTCTAAGCGTCTTAGTAACATCGCTGTCAAAAACATCGACGAGCTCACAAATGTAACATCCTTCTTACATCCTTCAGATCGTTTACACATGTGTGGAAGGTACTTCTATAAAAATTTTATTATTATAAAAATACATCTATCTATACTATTATAAAACTGTAACAGGAAGTTTGTCTGTACATTGAAGATATTAACAAAAAAAGTTACGATATGGTTTTTAGGTGTCCCTGATTCCATTTCACCAATTTTTGGATTTTTTGTCTGTCTGTTTGTTTGTGTGTTTGTTTGTTTGTTTGTTTGTTTGAACGAGTATCACGCAAAAACGACTGAACCGATTTTGATGAAACTTTTTTTGTTTGATAGCTTATGATCTGACTTAAAATCTGGTATATAATTTGTGCGGACGAAGTCGCGGGTTAACGCTCGTATAACCATAGATGTAATTAAAGAGAAATAATAGCTTGGTTTATTAAAACCTATCATATCCGACCAACCTATTATTAAAATCAACCAACAATACAAAAAAGGTCACGTGTGTGTTTAGGTGTCCCACCACTCCAAATCATAGATTTTTTAATTTTTTTATCCTTCTGTTTGTTTTTTCGAGCATCACACATAAACTATTGGACCGATTTCGATAAAACTTCTTGTTAAATTGAAAAATTAGGTTTCAGGTGGGACTTGAACTCGCAATCTTTGAAACCAACTTAGCCACAGAGTCCACTACGCCAGAGAACAAAATACTTCCACACATAGCGAATACCGAATTTTCAGCTCGCTGATGTTTCAACTACGAATTTTAGGTTGTGAAGATGTTTGCGCTTAGAGAATTGCATTGCTGAACAACTTTCACTAATAGAACTAATACCATAATCGCAAAAAAAGATTGGTTTTTCCATAGAAAATTTAAATAACATAGAAAATGTCAAATGTCTCGTCCCAAAATTATGGAAGAGCTGATTGTGTTTTTGCCATATCAATGTTGTTCCCATGATGTAAATTAAATTTGAAGGTCTTGTTCTTTCGCTCACAATATGTCAGTAAACCGAAAAAGAGCTCTAACGGAGCGTAAAAATGATTGCTATTTTAGGAAGGTTCAATTTATTATAATTTTTTTATTTAATATTTACTTTGGGTAGGCAGAGACAATCGAACGTCATCTGCTACGTTCCTGAGATACCTCTTTTGCCTCTTCCACAGTCATTATGTCGTTTCATACACAGTCGTCGGTTTCGGGTACATTTGATCTAGCCAAGTACGCTACAAGTTTGGTCCGATACTAAACAACTTTTCCAAAGAAACCTATAGTAAAAAAAAATTTTCAACTTTCCATACTATATGCAATCAGCTGATCGAACGTTTGTATGAAAAGTCGATTTTTTTTGCGAATTTGCCTTAGATTTCTTAGGAAAAGTTGTTCAGTATCATGGGTACAATCACCCCTTGAAGTAATGCAACTGTTTTGTTTACCCTAACACCCTTTATATGGCGTATTGTCCAGCGTGTGGAGCTGACTGTAGGAATACAGCTGTTCTTCGTAAACCAACCACTTTGCCTGATTAAAATGGCATCGTTCTGAATGTGCTTGATCGAATTGAATGGAATTTTATGGGGCTTTTGTACTCTGTGACATATCTATAAAATTTAATAGGGTTAGTTACAATCTCTAGTACCCTACGAGATACTCATGAATATAAAATAAGTATGGAAAAATCATCAACAGTATACTTCCCACTGCAGGGCACATGCCTACCCTGAAGGAGGGTGTACGGGCATTAGGGTGCTTTTCCACCAGAGATGTGCGAGGTAAATGTGTCGTGCGAGGAGGTCTAGCTGTGCTGTGAAATTGTGTGGGGGTTTCCACCAAAGCTGTGCGAGGAAAATGTGTCGTACGAGGATGTGTAGCGGAGCTGTGAAAATGCGCATAAATGTGCGGTGCGAGCCGTGCGAGGATGCGTTGCGAAGCTGTGAAATTTGTCTGGCGGGGGCGTCTTTGGACTGGCTGGTACAGTATGTCGCAAACCTCGCAACAGATTCCTCGCACACATCTGTCGCTTGTTTTGTACGTACAAAAACCTCGCTCCGCTAAGCCGTTTCCACCAGAGCTGTGCTGAGCGAGGCAAGGTAAATAAAGCGATTCTATTGGTTTTTGATAAGCATAACCCTCGCTACGCGTCCTCGCACATCTCAGGTGGAAACGCATACTTAATGCGGATTGGTAGACTAACATCAGAATTTCTTCTTCAATGTATGCAGGTTTCCTCACGATGTTTTCCTTCACCGTTTTAGAGCAGTCGGTATTACGTACATAAGTTAGAAAAACTCATTGGTACATGGCATGATGAATTATCGTAGACTTATGACCACAGAATATTATAAGAGGGGTTAGAAGTGCAAAGTAGGCGTGGAACGTGTCACCGCAGGTTATGCAATGAATTGTCCGGGTTGAATAGTCCGGGTTGAATTGTCGGGGTCGAGTTGTCCGGGTAGAATAGCTGACTGGAAGAGATCTCTTTAGAGATAAGCATGTCTACTTTAATTGTTTTTCTGTAATATGATGTGTACAATAAAGTGTTAAATATAAATATAAATATAGATGATTATGGAAAAATTTTGATAAAATAAAAATAAGTTAAAAGGTTTCGTATGCAGTATTTTGATGGGTGAAAGGGTAGTAGAGCTAAGAGAGAATCCGGCTTCGCCTTAATAGGCTTAACAGAAGCAGTATGCAGGTCTGTGCAGCTCGTGTGACACAGAGACGGTCGATATGATGTAATTGTTCATACATTTCGATCAGAGTATGGTCATCAGCGAGTCTACGACAACTCGACCCCGAGACAGCTCGACCCCGACTATTCGACCCGGACAACTCGACCCCGACAATTCAACCCGGACAATTCATTGCATAACCTGCGGCGACACGTTCCACGCTCACTTTGCACTTCTAACCCCTCTTATAATATTCTGTGGAATGGGAATCTTTAGGTAAGTTTCTGTATCGTGGTTAATAATTTCATTAACTTTAATTGGTTATTATTAATTTTATAGACTACGAGCGTTAACCCGCGACTTCGTCCGCACAAATTATATACCAGATTTTAAGTCAGATCATAAGCTATCAAACAAAAAAAGTTTCATCAAAATCGGTTCAGTAGTTTTTGCGTGATACTCGTTCAAGCAAACAAACAAACAAACAAACACACAAACAAACACACAAACAAACAGACAGACAAAAAATCCAAAAATTGGTGAAATGGAATCAGGGACACCTAAAAACCATATCGTAACTTTTTTTTTGTTAATATCTTCAATGTACAGACAAACTTCCTATTACAGTTTTATAATAGTATAGATAGATAGATATAGATAGAGCGTGCTAGAGGGCATAATCCTCTTAAACAATCTTTACGATTAAATAAATAGGTAAAGTTAAAGTTTAATCTCGTTCACGATTTGCAATGCTTTGTTTCAATTCTACTCGAGCCCGGGAATCGAATAGCCACTTCCCTGTTGTAATACCGAGTAATTGTTCAACTGTGCTATTGTTTCAAATATTATGCTAAACAGCTAGTAAAACTAAATTCCTTGCTAATCAGTTTTCTGTGACTTGGATGTGAGTGTTCTTGAATAAGCTCACGCCTTTTTCTCCACAGGGGTAGGCAGAGGTTACGGATCTATAATTACAATTGATTAAAAAAAAACCATCTGCGTAAAAAATGAAGTTTAAATAAAAACGGAAAAGAAAAGAACGAGCCCAGATGTCTAGAATTATTTTAAATAATATTGAAGAACTTTAACAGTCGGGAACAAACATACATACATACATACATACATAATTCATAGACATAGACATAGACATATATTTATTGATAATTTTCATAACAGGTCATTTTGTTGTATACACTATATAGGTAAATATTTCATTTTAAAACAATAAAGAAAATTATATTACTTAAGGTGGTTTCAGCCCATACAAACATTTGAAGCACAATACGCGTAGACGGAATTAATAAAAGTAATATTTTATGGAAAAATAGTTTAGAAAATCTAGTTGCCGCGTAACAAATAACATTTGCAATTTATAATATAATTACGAAGATATAAAGCTTTTAAAATTTTGTATGAAAAATTTCAAAGCGTTATATCTTCGTAATTATTTTATAAATTGCAAATGTTATTTGTTACGCGGCATCTAGATTTTCCAAACTATTTTTCCATATATACAAAGTAACTTATATGAATACCGTCTACGCGTATTGTGCGTCAAAGTTTTGTATAAAATTGACCCCTCTGCAACCGCCTTAACAATAATAAATACAATCAATTCCTTTCTTGGCGTCGCGCAGTGGAGTAAAAAAAAATGTAACGTTATTATGATGTTTAGATGTCCCCATCTCAAAATCACTTATTTTTGGAGTTTCACACTGTTTGTCTGTTCGCTTGTTTGTTTAAGCGTCACGCAAAGGCTACTAAACCGATTTTTATGAAAATGTTTTTGTATAAATGCTTATATAATTATAATTAGAATTAAAAACTGGGTAATATTAATCTCGCTATACGAAGATGGAAGCCGCTGCGGACGAAGTCGAGGACAAAATCGAGATTGATAAAATATCGAAAAATTTTTTTATTGGTAGTGAGATTTAAATTTTGGATTCTGCCTATCTCTAACAAACACTTTCACTTTCAACCGGTCATTGGCAACAGCACATAAACTGTACAGAAACGTGACTTTTCATGTTTTCCATGAATGGTTAACGTTAAATGTCCTATGCAATTACTGCATAATGTTTTACCATGTTCCTCATTACCATGGCTTATCTATGTCATTCTCATTACCATGTTAACTGTTAATTTTGATAGCACGTTCGCGTTTTGAAAATTAATGAGTGCCCATATACAGTCACGACTATGATCCCTTTTAGGGTGGTCTGAAACCTTGCTATACCTAACTATAAACAGTAATTTTAAGTGTGTTGTTTTTGTTGTAGCGTGTTGTTGTAGTTGTATTGTAGTTGTAGCATGGCTAGCAAGGCTCACTTTTAGCATTTTGATCGTTTCAGTGTGGAATGACTTCTTGTATAGCGATGATAAGTGGCTAAGTTATTATCTTATCACTCATGATTGTTGGCTTCGACGAAAATAATAGGTATAGACGGGCCTAGCGCACACAAAACGCTTATAAAAATCAAGTCAAGAAACAAGTACACGTAAACACACACACACACAGCCACCTTCTAATCATGTGCATACACAATCAGGTGTGACAGGGATAGATAAACGTACTCGCATTATGCGCGAACGTGATGGCGGTTGTTAGTCCTTTGTGCTTGTTAACAGGGTATTCCCCGAATCATTTTGTCTTTTTCATTCTAACCGCAATGTCATATTACTGTTTCACTCACGCATCGATACAAAATGGCCCGCTAAGACCGCGAATATTTTATTAATTACTTTTAGAGATTTGATTAGAATAATATCAAAACGTTTACTTAGGAATGAAATGTGACACCTGAAACTTTATTTGTATTCCTTGTGTTGTTTGAACACTTTAGAAAGGCACAGGAAGGAAGGCATTGTATCCCGAAGGTATATCAATTATTATTGTTCAACATACGTGTCGCTACTAGCTGTCATAAATATACGACTGAAACGAAGTGAATGAGCACTCAGTTTGTAAGCTTCAAAGTGACTGTTTGCTAGGGCCCGTCCATACCTATTATTTTGGTCGAAGATTGTTGGTATGGCTAGCGAGCGTCGTTCTATGTAACACTGCGACCATCACTGGTCTATTGTGTTCACCCCATGCTCACCCATATTTTACGCATACCTCCTATCCTAACTTATGATATTTTCTTTTCATTCTCGGGTATGCAGGTTTCCTCACGATGTTTTCCTTCAGCGCCAAGCTAGTGATAATGCACGTCTGAGATGAGTTGCAAGTTGTAGTAAAGTTTCTCTCCACTCTAAACGGTATTGCGGTCGCGATATTTTTAAATGTACAATGTAAATAAGGTTGGAAACAAACGGAATTCTTTCTACCTAGTTTATTTATTTATCTGAGAACATTAATTTTAACGTCTTCTCTCAGTGGCGCCACCGCTACGGTAATTATTGCCCCGTTAACTTAATTAACAAATAATTACCATCGCACATACCAGAAAATATCTACCATTTTATTTATCTCTAAAATGTCTTAATAAGTGTCATCATCATCATTATCATCTCAGCCGATGGACGTCCACTGCTGGACATAGGCCTCCCCCAAGGATCGAAATAACGACCGGTCCTGCGCTGCCCTCATTCAGCGGGTTCCCGCCGGCTTCACCAGGTCGTCGGTCCACCGTGTGGGGGGCCTACCGACGCTGCGCTTTCCGGTACGCGGTCGCCACTCGAGAACTTTTCGGCCCCATCGGCCATCGGTTCAGCGAACAATGTGCCCGCCCACTGCCACTTTAGTTTAGCAATTCTTTGGGCTATGTCAGTCACTCTGGTTCTTCTGCGGATCTCTTCATTTCTGATTCGATCTCGCAGGGAAACTCCGAGCATATCCCTCTCCATTTCCCTTTGGGTGACTTTCAGCCTTTTTATGAGGCCTTGAGTGAACGACCACGTCTCTGTTCCAACACACAATAAGTGGAGAAACAGAAATTACGTGACTGTTTTAGTGTTTCCTATGAATGGTTTAACGTATTTCACAATGTAATTACTTAACTTTATCTTTATACGTCATTACCATTGACCGTCTTACGTCACAGTCATCATGTCAGTGACAAGGGAATGACAGTAATATGTTCTGGTTCTTCATAAACTGGTCAAGAGAGAGTTGAGCATGCTTCCCGGGTTCAGTAAGTAACCATATTTTATACTAAGCTATTTTTTTACCTCAAACATTTTTAGTATTCTCGAGTGGTTTACTAGTAACCATTGAAGAGTTCCACCATCCACCTTCTGGCTCCATTATGAGTTCCAAGACACCATGTATAATGTATGGGCCTCGTCAAGACAAACCAATCGAGCCCAAACTCGAGTGGTTTACTAGTAGCCATTGAAGAGTTCCACTATCCATCTCATGACTCCATCATCAGATCAGCTCGATATTTTTAATTCTTTGTATTTGTTTAATTATTTATTGTATTGTCATGTCAACTACATACACCTGCAAAGTTTCAAATCTATACAATAATTAGAAGTAGGTTAAAATTGACTTCCTAGATTTTCTTACATACTTACTTAGTTACATACAGGTGAAGCTAATATAAGCGTGTTAAAAATGAAAACGTATGTACTGTGGTATTATGTTGAAACTGTTGATTATTGCTATAGGTAAAGATCTACACAAATCACTGTAAATAAACTAGATAACGCGCAATGCCCTACTTTACCTGAGCATTAATTTTTTTTAGGTGGAGTAAAATTTATACCTTTGACTTTTTTAACTTTTATAAATCAATCAATCAATTATACTTTAATTGATCTATGATGTTTATTCTTGTTCTTATCGTGTGGGCAGACCCCTGGTGTCAGAGTTTTTTCAGACCGCCTTACGGCCTCTGACGGGGTTTTTACGACTACTTCCACCAGAGATAGTAGCCGTGACAAACGGCTTTACGTGCCATCTGAAGCACGGAATCAATTTTCTTTTTAGACAATCAGGTGATTCAGCCTGCAATAACCTAACCAACTGGGGAAAAACGCACAAAGTGACATATGACTAGGTGTCCCCCGTGGGAATCGAACCCACGACCGAGAACCAATGCTCCTAACCATTAGACCACGGAGGCAGGCATGATGTTTATTAAATACCTACTTTTATACTTTTTCTACAGATTTGTGTAGCCTTGCTTTATGCTTTGATTACAATAACCATTTAAAAGTGACAATTGTCTCGTGGAACCCTAAAAAGTACCAAATTGGATTAGCTTATCGAAAACCAGTTTACTTTGTTAATGGTATATTAAAGTAGGGATTTTTAATTGGTTTAATGGCTTTCTAATTGTCTTGACTCTATCACTGTCTTTGTTGCTTGTTTATTATTTAAACTATGATTTTCTATACTTAGTTTTAAAATCGTCATCATCTTTATATATCTTATTTATTTACAGTAATATCACAAAGTCAATCATAATAAAAAAAAAATAATAAAAAAAGTGGTTTGTCTTCTGGTGCATTTACATAAGTATTTACAGATATACCACGCTTGTTGCATCCCCTCACATTTAGATAAAAGTGTCCTCTAAGTGTTGGACCTGTGTCCCCACGCAAGCCTTCCAAAGGTCCGGTCCTTTTTACGTTTTTCTTTATATCCTGTCATTTTCTTATCAGGGATATAAAATTTTATTTTTTTTGCTATCTCTAATTGTATTACAAAAGATTAGTAAATAAATATACATATAATATTGGCATGTCAATAATAATTAGGTACTCTGCATTAACTCTGCATGTCCTTTTAACCACGAAATAATAGTTAATCTTGGCACAGACCTCTTTGGTCATTCTGGATTGCTATTGCAACGCCTAGAAAATAATAAATAATATTTAAAAAAACGTTCATATAAGCCACGCTATTGTCTAAGGTGGAAAATGTATGATGTATTGTTGTCTATATATATACTATTATAAAGCTGTAACAGAAGTGTGTCTGTACATTGAAGATATTAACAAAAAATAAGTTACGATATGGTTTTTAGGTATCCCTGATTCCATATCACCAATTTTAGGATATTTTGTCTGTCTGTTTGTTTGTGTGTTTGTTTGGGTGTTTGTTTGTTTGAACGAGCATCACGCAAAAAGTACTGAACCGATTTTGATGAAACTTTTTTTGTTTGATAGCTTATGATCTGACTTAAAATCTGGTATATAAGGTCTAACAAAATTAGTTGAAACTATTTTAAGGGGATGATCAGACCATCAAACTGAACAACTTTCTCTATGGGACCAATATCGAAATCGCAACAAAAAAATCAGCTGTCCCATACATTTAGCTCGAGTAGGTTTGTATGGAACAACTGTTTTTTTTTCGCGATTTCGATATCGGTCCCATAGAGAAAGTTGTTCAGTTTGATGGTCTGATCATCCTCTTAAAATAGTTTCAGCTAATTTTGTTAGACCCTATATAATTTGTGCGGACGAAGTCGCGGGTTAACGCTCGTGAATAAATAAAAATTTTTTTTAGAGTACTGGCCTGTGAGAACTTCCTTTTTTCAACGTTAGAATCGTATAACAGTCCGTTTTACAACTTATGAAAACGACTTTGTGTGCCAATACGAAAGACGAAAAGCTTACGAAGATTATGTATGCTTCAGTGAGATAGACAGATTCCCCGAGTGATTTTTACGTTTTGAAATGGATTCTTAATCAGTTTATTGTTATACCCATAGAGATCTAGAGAGATGCCAACCAACGCGCTGAGTACGAAACCTAATGTCGCATCACCACCAGTACCACGCGATAGAAAGTATTTTGTTAGCTTGAATGTGCTCATTATCCATTGCGGTATCAGAACTCATCGTTCGAATAATCTTTAGTACTACGCAAGCATTGTAAACTATGTACACATAATATCTCGACTGGCTTTCAGGCTCATAATATATTGAATCATTACTGTTGCGAGCAATTTATTCCGTTTTTGCGCATATTGCTGCGACACTGGCCCCGCCCCCTTTTTACATCTCCCTTTAGTTTTTGTAATCTGTGGTTATACCCAAAGTGTAAGTCAATGGTAATGCCCTTGATATCACAACTGAAGCTTTATGTCAGCTGATTAGGCTGTTCAGTAAATGAATACATCGTACCTACCTTTACACTGTCCATTAAAAATATCTCTGATTATAACACGGTCATAATCCAAACCGGAGTGGTCAAAAGCTTTCGCATTAACCATCAACTTTTGAAGCATGCAGTGGTAGCAAAGCTTAATAATACCTAATACAATACAAATATCTTTATTAACAAAAGAGAAATTCATTACACATGATACAATGGACTGAATGAATCCTCTACAATTAGTCAGGAAAAAATTACTATTTTTAGGACATAGTGAGTGAAGTTAAAATGATTATGAGATTAAACACTTGAAACAATTTAAGGTGGTTGCAGAGCGGTCAATTTTATACAAAACTTTGACCCACAATACGCGTAGACGGTATTAATATAAGTAACTTTGTATATATGGAAAAATAGTTTAGAAAATCTAGATGCCGCGTCACAAATAAATTTGCAATTTATAAAATAACTACGAAGATATGAAGCTTTCAAATTTTTCATACAAAATTTTAAAAGCTTTATATCTTCGTAATTATATTATAAATTGCAAATGTTATTACGCGTTTTGTGCGTCAAACTTATGTATGGACTGAAACCACCTTAACAAAGAAATTTTTAGTACCTACAGAAACTGAAATTACAACTAATATAGGTAACGACGACATGCAATGAAATTCAATAACCTAACCCAATTACAATCAATGCAATCCCTCCCATACATTTTAATAACTATCTATACCTATGCTAATAAAATCGTGCTAAACCCACATAAATATCGAAAAGCGAATTCTACTCGACTATTTTGGTATCGAGTTCTAAATCACCGAACCATAAATGGAATGATTTGTTTGTATGAACATGGCAACTCCCCCTATCAGAACCATTCAATACAAACCATTTATCTTAAAGCATTAAATTATGGCAACACCCGATCGCGAACATTCATTCAGACAATTATGTTGTCCACGCTTGCTGTTCGAAATCAAAAGGTGTAATTACTTGTACAGTTAACGTAGAATGTTAATGATGACTTTAAATACGTTAATCATTATTATCTAAAATGTTTTGAGAGCGTAGAGGGTATACAATAGGACTAACCCAGACGATAATCGAATGAATCAATCGATTATTTCTTTGTCGAAAGTAGGTGATTCCGTCAAATATGGATACAACCTTTGTTCTATAAGATTTTATTTAGTAGATTGAGGCCGCGCTCGACTCAACAATGATCATAATTATTGAACAAATTATGCTTCTAAATAACATCTTACGTTGCTGGAAATTGAAACCCCATTCTAAATATTTTATCAAAATTCTTAGAGCCGTTTTCTAGAACGCGATTCACATTCAAACAAATGTTGTAAAGTATTGTATTATTTTGACGTTATCTTCATCCATTCAGCTCTCTTATGCGGGGTTTACACGGGTCGATTTTCGCCGTGCGGCAAGTCACTAGTCGCAGCGCCTCTCCAACCCCTTTTACACGAGTCTTTGAAAATCGCGGGTACCTAACTAGTTCATTTTGCATCATTATGTCGATCGGCACAGTCGCACTGCGTACTGGCGTTGAGCGGAGACAGCAGTTTGAGCAAGCGATCGCCTGCGACTGAGCATTTTCAGTATTTTCACGGTCGATTTTAATCCCGAGCCGCATGCGGCCGGTCGCCGCGCGGCAATATTCGGATGCTAGTCTACTTTGGTCACCTGCGGCCTAGCCAAATGAGGGATTTTCCAGAAGAAAAAAAAAGTTAGTTCCTAATTTCTCAATAGATGGCGTTGACCAGAGAGGGGTTCAATAGGTATGAGCAAATATTATTATTAATTAATATTAATAATAAAAATACACAGTACAAGTTATTACCAATCTGGGTATTATTGACGACCCGGTTGGAGTAATGATTGCCACGCCGGACTGTCAAACCAGGGTCAATACTTAAATTGGTCACTTCACTTTCCAATATAAAGAATATTGAAATTGCTTTGCTAATAAAGAGCGAAATTTTTCGTCTATGGCTTTGCTTTTCATTCACGGAATCTGACTTACGTTTTAAGTATTTCCGGTTTATTTTTATTGCAATTCTCAGTTTCTGTTAGGTTTTTGTAGTTTGTTATTGTTTCTCGTTTATTGTTCACATATTCAAAACTGATACGTAGCCCATACAGCCAAGTCCGATACTCGATTCGTTGTTGACGGACAATAACACCGAGATTGCTAAATAATAAACCAACAACAATAAGAAAGGGTTCGTACTGTGTATTTTTACTATTAATATTAATTAATATAATTCATACCTATTGGACCCCTCTCTGGTCAACGCCATCTATCGAGAAATTAGGAACTAACTTTTTTATTTTTTTTGCTTTTGGAAAATCCCTCATTGTCATTTAGACGGTTGATTTCCGTCGTGCGGTTTTAGTCACCCGTCTAAACCCCGTATTAGCCGTCATTTCAGCACTCGCTCCTATTTGTATAGTTATACAGGTATACACATTCCATCTTTTCTTCGGCCTTTATCTCCTTTCACAGCCATCCACATTTATCATTCTCGTCTCTCCGTATTAAATATACATACCACGATAGCTAATTTTCGCGCGACTTTTCTGTCACATAGTCAAAATATTTCGATTGCACGAACTAACGAACTTGCAACATTTTTGAAAGCTTGCAAGAAATTTTAAAAGCTTGGACAGATTAATTTTATTCATCCTTTTGCAAAAATATTACACCCATCTGTACAAAATCGAAATAAATATCGAAGTGGCGTGACTTGAAACGCCATAATTTTTCACGTTCGTGCATAAAGCTTCAAGCGTTACAATGTTTTATTGCGTCTGAGTATACTTACTCAATTAACAAAAATATAAAAGGTTTGTTTGTTAATAACCTGTCCAATTAAAAGTGTAGTCCTATAAAGGAATCGCGCCATGACGTCATTAGTTATACAGGGTGTAACCAAACACCCTAGCAATGTTTATTTAAACTATGGAGGTGCGAATGTTCCTCCATTGAAAAGGGAAGATCTTCTATGTGTGAAGCCTGGGGACCGGCCGTGGTCCAACAGTTCTTAGTTGGATCTTGTATATGTATCGAATCTCTGTGATTATTTCTCTTGCGCGATATATGTCTTGCATTCGATTGTGAACCTTATTTGTAGTAGGTTACGAGTTACTTATTCACGGTGAACGTTGTCTTTGTATGGATCATATTTACGAGGGCGACGGTATCGCCATCTGTTGGCATATTTGCTATAACTTGTGGGTGCTGACATCTGTAGCAAGTCCCCACAAAACCACCCATTTAGACCAATGACATTCTTCTTCTCGGTCGTAACCTCATGGCTGAGGGACGTGACCATAGAGGGTCGCTTGTGCCACCACAGCTCTCCAGGCCGCTCGATCTTAACATGATCCAATGACATTAGAAAAAGTAGAACAACGAGAAAAATAAAATAAATCAGCAATTTCATACAAAACACCATTCTACTCAAATGTATGGGACAGCTGAATTTTTGTTGACGTTAGTCTCCATAGTGAAAGTTGTTAAGTTTGATGTTCTAACACCTTTGTTTTTGAAATTACAACTTCCCCGGAACGCCCCGGATCCAAGCAGGAAGACGAAAAATTCCATACGATATGATGATGATGATGGTGGCATAAACCAACCCTTTAAGTATAACTATACTCCATTCCAAATACCAACGAAATTTTAAGGATATTTTGCATTACAGAAACAGAGATTTAAAACACTTACACTCAGTTACAGAAACGCTCATTAGAGTTAACCCTCCATCACATCTCTTGCTAGCTTTTACTACGTCAATAAGACAAAAAGTGACAGCAAGAGATTTAATGGAGGATTAACTTTAATGAGCTTTTCTGCAACTGACAGTTAGGGCTCTTACATACAAGCGAAACTTTGCGGTCGGCTTGTGTCGCAGACAGAGGGTCACGAGACCCTCAGCGACCGCAAAGTGTCGCTCATCTGTGAGCGCTTACGCTCTTCTTCTATCTTTCTAATAAATAAATTATATTTGGTAATCAGAATTGGCCAGAACGCTAAATAGGAATTGGAAAATCTTGTCCTTTTTGGAATGAAGTATAGGATGTTTCGTTACACCTTGTATAATCAGTTGTTCTATAAACAAAAATCGGCCACAAGGCGTTTGTGGGCGCCACCATTATTATAAATCCAGTCATAACAAAACAAGTAATTTTCATCTTTAAAACCAAGTCATATAGCCCAGTCATTTTATGGTTTGAGCCGGGACTAATTAATAATTGTAATTTTTTTTCGGTATAATACTGAAGAGCCAAATTGAGCCTTGAAATGTACCAAAATTAAAAAAAAATCACGTCAGCAACAGTTCCAATTTTAAAATTTAGCTTTTATCTTGTTCTAAAAACCTGATGGTACATTTTTTGCACATATTTAAGGCTTTACCATTATACATTACTTCAAACATGGTGTAAATATTTTTGTCTACTTAGAAGGTTTTAAAAAATACATTCGTTATTTCTAATAAATACCTCATATTTTAAATTTCAATGCATATTTATTGCTCAAAAATAATTTATATTGTTAAATCTGAGTCAAATTAGTGCATTGGTATTAATATTATTAATTTAAAATCCTTCTGGGACTCACAATTTTGATTTCTATGTTTCGCAGCGAATTATTTTTTAATTTGTTTTAAGATAGTCTTTTTGTCACTAAATGGTGCCGGCTACATATTAAAAGTCCAATTAATAAAACTCCGTAAAATGACTGGGCTAATAAGATGCTTGAGAGAAGACTTCAGAAACCACAGACATTAATATTAGAGATAAACATACCTATCCGTGATTATTTTATCTAATTGTATATTAATCGCTTTCAGTAATCGTGCGTTAAGAGTCCTTTTACCGTCCAGTGGCGTCATCACGATAATAAAACTATCTCAATAATGAAAACCTAAAATATTAATGTGCTACTCCAACTTACTATAAAAGTCTTAAAGCAATTTTTATTATATAATACTTTTATTGGTTCTAAACTCCTTTAAAATAGTAGCCGGGACCAACGGCCTAACGTGCCATCCGAAGCACGGAATCATCTTTATTTTCAGACAATCAGGTGATTCAGCCTGCAATGTCCTAACCAACTGGGGAAACACGTCCCCCGTGGAAATCGAACCCACGACCTTCGTGTCAAGAGCCAAAAGCTCTTTACCATTAGAGACGGAGGCAGTTGAGTTTAGAATATTGAAATAAATGTATAAGTGGTCGTTTTTTTTCTTTTGTAAGTTTGGTACCTTCTTGGAGAATTGGAAAGTAGTTGCACACAATAGAGAAGATTGGAGAGTAAAAGCCTTTGCTCAGCAGTGGGACATCGAACAAGCAACGTAAAAAAAAATGTTTAAACAAAAACCTTCAAAAATATTGAAATAAAAATAGCTTAAAGACTTTTTTAGTTACTTGGCTGTAGTTGCGTGATTTTTTATAGGTATTCTCGATTAAGAAACCCTAAATATTATGATGAGAGCTCCACTGAGCGGTAAAAGGACTCTTAACCATGGTTCGTGTTTCGATATCTCTCAAATACAAATACGGTTAAAGGAAACAGTTTCCTTAACACTTCAAGTAGGTAAATAATCCTTTCACTTCACCTTAGATAGCTTTGGTGTACGAGTAATTTGAATGTAATTATAGTGAGACATTTATACTAAATGCTTTTGAATATATTAGAAAATGAGCGTTGGTGGCGCGCTCATAATTGAGAAATTTCGTAGCACGATGATGCCACAGAATAGTGTTAATTATCATGATAATTAAGTATAAATTTTGTAGAAAAACTTCTTTTTTGTGGACCAGTTACGCGTGTAATTCTACTAACAAACATTTCTGCCACTTTTTGCGGTGGGTGAGGTAACATGAAATCCGCAACTTTGGATTTTATTTCCCATAACTTTAGATTCTAATTTTGATTGTTAAAAATCATGAAAAGTAGTCTCGTGTGAACCCCAAACGTTCTATGTTCGAAGTTATTGTTTCGCAATTATAGGCTGTCTCGTTTAGTGATAAGGTATAAAATTGAATGTAAATGCACATGATCAATATATAACTAGTCCCTATATATGTAGTCAAAGACACAGGGTGATGATGATGACAGTAAATCAAAGAAAGAATTCAAATACGTAATTTCATGTTTCGCATTAGTTTTTTAATAACGTTAGAAAGTGTTCTAAAACGTTGTTGCGGTTGAAAACAATTCATTTTATTCATTCAGCTTGCGGTTTCTCAAGTTTTTAATAAAATGTAACATCTCTGTGTGGTTACTTCCTCATTTTGTCCGTCCCGACCGCAGAAATACGGTATACCGACCAATGCAATGTTTTAGAAAACTTTAAATTTTCATACATTGTGATTGAATGTGCAGATTACGATGGAATAAAAACTAACTGGGTACTTGTTTATTTCAAGTTAAGCCCTAGCCATGTTCATATAAAACTTTACCCAAAGGGTCAAAGTTAGTTAATACATGATGCGTGCACAAGACATACACAGAAACAGACTATGATACATTTTTTAGCGTATCATCATCATCATCTAAATTAGATGTTAAGACACCGACGTTAATGGCTGTATAAGCCAATTCGGGAGCGGCAATGCCTGCCGCATTTACGGCATTTGTGCTGTGTGTTGGTTGGTGCAGGAGCCTGTTCGTCTCTGTGCCTTTTTGTTAGTTTTACGGCCAGAGATTCGAACCAGACTTCATCGTTGGCGGTTCGACCGTCAGTTATTACTTTCCTCCACTCGTGCCAATCGCTTGCAAGGCATTCCCACTTCGAGTGGTCAATTCAAGGTCTTCCGACATTACATTTAGCGAAGGCTACTTGGCTCAGCATGACTCTCTTGACTCTCCTGAAACTTTGTAGCGTATAGAGTGGGGAAAAATATAGTTTTTTGTACTGTGTAGAAACAGACATTTGAGTCGAGAGACGTAGGCATTGCAGCACGGCTAGCATGCCACCCACGACAAAGCGTTTGAACGAGAAAAACGTCATCCGCGCTCTTTCTGGCATACGTAAAATAACAAAGATGGAGGCACATCTCGATTTTTCTCGTTTTCTCGGGGGTGGCATGCGACGCCAACAGTTTAATATTGCGTTTTCAGGTTTGCTTCCGTAGTAGTTATTCAGTTTGATTGTTTGAACCACCACTGAATTTTTGGAAAGTGACTACCTACCTATTAAAAATCATGGATCAACTTAACCTGGAGGTAATTGCTAACCCAGGTTTACGTAACAAACCTCTGGAATATAATCGTGAAGATTATGTAAACAACACAAAACCCGGGTTAGGCAATAAATAGGCTGTAGATTCAATTCCGGCCCTTTGAGTAATATCAGTGACAGCTTTTTCTCTGGAATGAAAATGAAAATTTATAGCCCGTAATTGATTCAGCCTCAATATTAAATGAAACCGTAAAATCACTCCACGTGCCCCCGAGCGAATTTCAAAATAAATTGTCCACTTATAATAATTATTATGGCAATTTGCCTTTTAACTGCTATTAGGGCTCATATAAAACTGGAATTTAATTCAATCTATAAACGGTGAAGTTTTAAATATTTTTTTGCGCGAAAATAGTCGTTTGATTGATTTACGGACAAGAGTAGGTAGGTAATGTATTTAAAAAGTTTAACTAATTCTTCTGTTAGAACCATGTACCTACCAATGAGTTTTTTAAACTTATGTATGTAATAACGTCTGCTCTCAGACGGTGAAGGAAAACATAATGTGGAAACCTGCATAGGTATACTCCGAAGAAGAAATTCTGATGGGCGTGGCGGACTAACGTACAAAGGCTGATGGTGATTACGATGATGAACAACTTTTTCTAAGGAACATGCATAAAAATATTTTGTTTTGGACCTTCCATAGAAAATGGATCGGTTCATCGGCACTTTTGCAAGGAACATCGAAAAAGTTCAGTAAATTAGTGCAACTGCGGCGGTCCTATATTCCCTAGGAAAGCTTAATTTAACCACAAATCCTAATTTAAATCCATTAATAAAGATAAACGTTAAAATATATTGGACCTAACGAACTCCCGTCAATCGTTTTTGAGACAAAGGATTAAATCGAAATAAACGAATTTGATTGAGTGCACGCGTTGGGCGTTGTGGAATTCCGTTTGGGAATTCGAAACTTATAAATAGGCCCCGTATTTATATTTTGGCGGGGAATCTTGTCGGGAATATTGACAAGATAGATCTGAAAACTTTATACTGAAACTAGTCGGGGAAATCTACGGATTTTTGTATGGAGTAGGTTGCAATAATTGCACTTTAGGTGATAGTTGGAAATATTAGTAGATACATACTAGAAAAACATAAATTCTTAATAATCCCCGATTTTTGATTGTGTATTATGGAATAATTAAGAGATTTACAAAACATTCGATTTAGGTATGAACAAAAAATTTAAAACTGATGATTTTGTACAGGACGGCTTCGTTCAATACATTTTACTTATAGCAATAATAATCCCCGGTTAATATTGTAAATTTGAGTAGATATAAAATTTTTTTTAAGTATTAAAAAATTATAACCTCAAAACTTAATTATTTACTGTTTGTTTGTACACAATAAATTTGCCTTGTGATAATTAACTGTCTCTTTTGCTGGTATGCTGGAAGAAATATCTTTAGAAATAAGCTTGCCCTTTGTACATTTATATCGATTTTAAGGTATTTCTTAGGGTCCTCATCCTATATAACCAGCAAATCTCGACAAAAGTATTATAAACTAACAGTAAAATTAGTTCAAACACAATTTACTAAAGTGTCTTTAATGCAATCTCAAACCGTATTTTTCCTATACTAAACATGCAGTGACGAAGCATGTTGCTGATTACAGGCCGCCCTCTTTAGAAATATCCCTCCCTCAGAGACCAAGAGACTATTTAATGTTATAACCTGATTATGTCTGGTGAAAATTTGTGTTTGCTTTGCTATTTATGAAATAATGGTATTCTTTCACTTTTTAACATTATGTTCTACAACCTTCATAAAAATCCTAAGCCAAATTCTGGTTAACGAATTAGTGGAAAATGAACTTTGATATCCCACTTTGCCACGACAAATTTGAGTCTTGCTGCTGGTGGTGACTGTTGAGCTGGCTGGCCGGTTGCCCTCCTCCCCCTAGGGAAAATCCCTAACTACGCCTGAGTCAGATATGCCTCTGATGCCTATTTTACTTTTTCCTACTCCCCAATGTCTCCAATCCATGGGAGATATTGAGCGCTCCTGGCCGCACAGAGATAAAGCTTTTAGGAGCGCACAAAATGATCACGGGACGCGCTCGCCCAATGGGTCCCATAGATTGTCCACTAGCGCGATTGTTCGAAGCTTTGTCTTCTTGTGTGAGTTGCAAAAGTATTTACTCATGTGTTATTGCAGTTACTCCTACATCTCTCTTGCAATTTAATCCCGCAGATGCTACTCGCACAATCTTAATCTCTAAATACACGAAGCGATTTAACCGCTTGAGCGATCGCAGTTCACATTGTAAATTTAGCTGAGATTCTGTCTGTCTGACTGACGTTTATTTGTGTCTGCGCCGTCGACTCCGAGTTACATTTGGGAAGTAGAGATATAATTAAATTGCACTAGTAACTGCACTTAACTTTTCGATGACCATCATCATCTAATTTAAGAGCTACTCTTAGATCTAGCTGGATTATTCGCCAATCCTGTCTGTTTTCTGCAACCGCTTTGAATTTCTGATCAACATTTTCTTCCAACTGTGCTACATATCTCTGTCTAGGTCTTCAGCTGCGTCTTCTTTTGTTTTCCCTTCTTTTCTTGGTTATTTATTTGATTTAGTGATTCTTCCTTTTATATTATTTTGTGTCAGTAAGAGGTTACTAAGACTCAATGGGGCTGTCTATACTATATCAGAACTGGTATATTCAGGTGGTAGACTCCGTAGTGAATGTTGTTCAGTTTGATGGTCTGAGTTCACCGTTTCAGTATTTGCTAGGCTGTCACTTACACCTTGTATTGTGACAACGGATTTTTTCGTAATTAAGATTGCATTTCGGGGCCCTTGTCATAATTTCTTTAACTGGGGCGGGTGACCTGCTTTTCGGACTGACCAAACCTGTTATATAGAATATTCCGTCTCAGTTTTGTAGTTATAGCTCCCAGGGTCCTGCCTGAATTATACCAGTTCTGATATAAGATGAAAAGCTACGAAATTTTACTCATGTGAATTTACTGAAAAGATGTTTCAATTTATCATATAAGGTCTAACAAAATTAGGTAAAACTATTTTAAGGGGATCATCAGACCATCAAACTGAACAACTTTCTCTATGGGACCAATAACGAAATCGCGAAAAAAAATCTGCTGTCCCATACATTTAGGTCGAGTACGTTTGTATGGAACAGCTGAATTTTTTTTCGCGATTTCGATATTGGTCCCATAAAGAAAGTTGTTCAGTTTGATGGTCTGATCATCCCCTTAAAATAGTTTCAGCTAGTTTTGTTAGACCTTATATATCAAAACCCAATAGTTGGAACCAACCCGATACGTCATACTCTTCCATTAATCTCAACCTAAGCAGCATACAAACTCTACAGTTGTTGTAAGCTGTACATGGGTAATTATATCAGTAAACATCTTAAACGGTAATTTTATGTGCTTATAATCATACGCCAAAGAGCAATGGAGAGGGCTATGCTCGGAGTTTCCCTGCAAGACCGAATCAGAAATGAAGAGATCCGCAGAAGAACCAGAGTAACTGACATAGCCCAAAGAGTTGCTAAATTGAAGTGGCAGTGGGCGGGGCATATTGCTCGCAGAACCGATGACCGATGGGGCCGAAAAGTTCTCGAGTGGCGACCGCGTACCGGAAAGCGCAGCGTGGGTAGGCCCCGCACACGGTGGACCGACGACCTTGTGAAGGCGGCGGGAACCCGTTGGATGAGGGCAGCGCAGGACCGGTCGTTATGGCGATCATTGGGGGAGGCCTATGTCCAGCAGTGGACGTCCATCGGCTGAGATGATGATGATGAATCATAAGCCAATATAATAATATTTACTCTTTTTTGTCCACAGGTGCATTAGTAGGCGGCATCCTCGGTGGAATGGCGATGCAGTTTGGTAGAAGAACCATTCTACTAGCAGCTGCGCTGCCATACACGCTGGCGTGGCTGGCGACGTCACAGTCCACAAGCGTTGACATGCTTAGCGCCATATCATTCTGCGGCGGCATGCTTGTTTGCTGTATTACTATGATCACCCAGGTAAACATTTATCTGTTATTATAAAATAGGTATACCACAATCGCATATATTTTACTAGGTATTTGATTCAATTATTATGATATGTAGTCCTGCGCTGCCCTCATCCAACGGCTCCCGCCGCTTTCACCTGCGGTTCGCAGCGCAGGACCGGTCGTTATGACGATCCTTGGGGGAGGCCTATGTCCAGCAGTGGACCTCCATCGGCTGAGATGATGATGATGATGATTATACGTATGAGGAAGGGTGGGGTCAGAGTTTTGTTCCGCGCCTTAGGAGAGTTTTGTGTTTATCTGTGGGCATTGAAAGGCTGATTATGATGATTATTGTTGATGTAAACACACAACAAAGGGTTAAATGATAATAAAACATAATTATAGAAGGTTTTATATAGAACAGAACAGTACCAGTACCAACTCAGGGCCTACCATGAGTTTTTACTGTAGTATATAAGGTCTAACAAAACTAACTGAAACTATTTTAAGGGGATGATCAGACCATTAAACTGAACAACTTTCTCTATGGGACCAATATTGAAATCGCGAAAAAAAAATCTGCCGCCCCATACATTTAGGTTGAGTAGGTTAGTATGGAAGAGCTTTTTTTTTTCGCGATTTCAATATTGGTCACATAGAGAAAGTTGTTCAGTTTGATGGTCTGATCATCTCCTTAAAATAGTTTCACCTAATTTTGTTAGACCTTATATAACTGTAGTTTTACTGTAGTTTACTACAGTTTTTTATTTGAATTTCGTACAGCGCTCCTGGTGGTTACGTTGAGAACTAATTTTGTCATACAAATTGGCGACGCAACTACAGTAGCAGTACAGACAGTACTCATGTCAGGCCTGAAGAAGAGAAAGTTGGTTGTTGTAGCAATGTTTTGACCACCCCGAAAGCGATTATGTATGTATGTATGCAAGTTTTTATACTTTTGAAAGTATAAAAAAATTATGAAAAACAATGTTCATAAAACTTTGATTGATTACCAACAAGGCTTAGCATGATGCGCACGACAATGTTATCACACGACGCGCTATTTCTCTCGCTCTGTTACGCGTCAAGTGAAAGAGAGATAAAGTCATGACTTTAAAATGTCGCGCTGCCATACTATGCCCCCAGTTTTCTTATTTGTCTCTTCAATCTTTCAAGTTAAGGGCCTATGTCGAAAAATAATTCAAGCGAAATTGGAGCGAAAGAGATGGGAAACACGCCTGAAACGACGCAAGCGTAAAACAAACATGGTTACATGGTTTCCATCCACAGCCTATAGTGCTTGTTTGGGATCATTACAATGTATGTGCCAGTGAGCATTAAAAAAAAATAACTTTATTTAATTGTGATTCTATTTATTTAAGTTCAATTCTGCTCTAATCAAACTTTATAAAATATCAATCTCTTTTTTTTAAATCAAGTCTCGTGTTTCTATTATTCACCGTTTAGCAGTTCCAAGCGTTTATCGATAAAAACGGAGGCTACTTTGGCTTGTTTTTCTATCGAGAAAATGTGTCTTAATCGTATTTGGCTCTAATCAAAACTTCAATTATATGTTCAATTTACACATATCCGCAACACATACTCCTACTGTTAGTACTTCATGATATATATGACGCTTTGAAGAATACTTTTTTTTCACATAGTCTCTTAACAGTTTCTAAAACAGTAATTCTAGTTTCATCGATCAATCACTACAAAGAGTACTTTGTAATAAAAACAAAATATTTCGCACATACATCAAGTTAACAAAAGATCGTTATTAGAAAATACTGTTTTCGCAAAAACTTGTACAAACGACGTGCAATACAGTCACAAAGGATGACCTACTAGTTAGGTACGTAGAGTCTGCATTAATGTTCGTCAAAACAATTTAGCGTGCAGCAAAATATTTGGTTTAATTATTTTATGGACAAAGGATGCGACGTTCAAATTGTAGAATAATAAATGGGACATTCATATAACACATCTCGAAATCGAAGCATTATTGTAGGTTTTCTTACAATGTTTTCCATAACCAAAAAGCCAGTTCTTCTTATCGTGTGGGCAGAGTCCTGGTGTCAGAGTTTTTTTCAGACTGCCTTACGGCCTCTGACGTGGTTTTTATGTAACGACTACTACCCGATCAGAGATAGTAGCCAAGACCAACGTCTTAACGTGCCATCTGAAGCACGGAATCATTTTTCTTTTCATATAATCAGGTGATTCAGCCTGCAATGTCCTAGTTCCCAAAAACTGTTTGGTAGGAACGAGTGTGAATATCTGTTTGGCTAGAATCGAACTGCCCGCACTTGACGAAAGGCGAGAACTTGCCACCAGAACACCAAGACTTAATAATATTATGTATTATGAAAAATACGACTACCATGTAATTTCCCATTGTACCAAGAGCTATTTTTAAACTATTATTGATTTCGATGTATAGGTGTTGACTTTCGAAGTAACATACATACAAACCACATAGGCCTAGCTTCACATAGAAACAAAATACTCGTCAACTTTCCTAACAGTATGTCACAGAGTTCAGCTGTGAACCAAGCAAATAGTGAGCTGTAACTATCGCATAAACTTGACTTGCGCAGTTTCACATCACCCCGCGGATCAATGGTCAAAAACAAACAGACAAACTCCCATACAATTCCTCTTATATAGTGACAGTTATCCGTTGAATAGGAAGAGAGCTTAGAGCTTTTTTAGCCTACTATTTTAAACTGTATGGTTATAAAAAACTAGTAGTTAAAGCATGGGACAATACCTTTGCCAGCTTCCTGGCTTAGAGGGTAAACGGAACTCAAGTTTAACTAGACAATACTTTTCCCAGCTTCCTGGATTACATATTTTTGAGCTGGCTTCTTCTGTTGAGTCGATGATATGTCATTAAGTTAGAATTTCAGGAGCATGGTCACAGAATAAATACTAGTGCACATGGTAAAGAGATTTGATAATCAGCGTTAGATGCTTGCTGATTTTTTAGCTGTTAGTTGGTTTCTTTACAAGTTACTAAACATAATTATTTTTTGTTTGCACGCCAAAAACATACAAAAATAAAATCAGGATAAGGTGGACGAATCTACTGATACTGTTTCTAGGGCAGTCAGGTAAAAATGTCCAAAACAAGAGCTACGTACGAAAAGACTGTAAATAGATCACGACCTTTCTCACCTTTCTGCCATCAACGTCTTTGAATAGAAAAATTTCCTTATAGAACCAAAACTTACAAACCTCTTCTTTGTCCACAGGTATACGTAACAGAAATAGCGCTGCCAGAAATCCGAGGATGCCTCAGCTCAGTACTCAAGATCCTAAACCAAATCGGCATCTTAATATCCTACTCAGTTGGAGCTTACCTCAACTGGTACCAGCTAGCTTTGGTAGTAGCTGCTGCCCCAATACTTCTTTTCTTCGCTCTTCTCTTCATACCCGAAACACCATCTTGTCTTTTCCTGAGAGGAAAGGAGGAAGAGGCTGCTGAATCTCTCCAATGGTTACGAGGACCTGATGCTGATATCAGGCAAGAGTTGGCCACAATCAGGACTAATATTTTAGCTAGTAAGCAATACCATGATAGCAAGACTAGTAAGTTGAAAGTCATCTTCTCGAAAAGACTGACCCGTCCTGTTTTGATTACTTGCGGTTTGATGTTCTTTCAAAAATTTACTGGTGCTCATGTGTTCAGTTTTTACGCTGTGCCTTTATTCAAAAAGACCTTTCGAATGATGAATCCCCACGGAGGGGCTATAGCGACCAGTGTTGTACAACTCCTAGCTTCTTGTCTTTCTGGAATGTTAATCGACAACGTAGGGAGATTACCCTTGTTGCTAGTCAGTGGCGTTATGATGTCCATAGCGTTAGCTGGCTTTGGTTCATATCTTTACTACGATGATGTCTTCAGGAATGCATCGGATATAACTAACACAGAAGTAGGTGCTTACGATTGGATTCCATTGATTTGCGTTCTGACTTTTACCATTGCATTCTCTTTGGGTATCAGTCCTATTTCTTCTCTTTTAATAGGAGAACTGTTTCCTTTAGAATATAGAAGTACAGGCAGTGCCTTAGCAACAAGTTTCAGTCACTTATGTGGATTTTTAAATGTGAAAACTAAAGCTGATTTCCAAGGACTTATAGGGTTGTATGGTTTATTCTGGATGTATGCAGTCATATCAGTATTTGGGCTATTGTTTGTGGTATTATTCGTACCAGAGACAAAAGGCCGTGAAATTGATGAGATGGACCCAAGATATGTGGAGTCTTTGTGTATTAACCGATAGTTTTTGTGGGATTTCTTTTAGGGTATATTAAATGTTGGCATGTTTTATTGTGCCTTTAAAGTGTGTCGTACTTCTAAGGCTTAAATAAGTGCCTTTTAAAAAGCATTGTGACATGCGCTTTTGCAGTTTTGCCCTTAGCATTTTTCAGTCGGAATGGCAACTTGCTACAATTGTTTCTTAGATTAGAATCAAGTCTTCCTCCAGTATTAAATGTAGTATTAAGTATTTCTACTTGAGATTTTGTGCCTTTAAGAGTATTCCTATATAAAAAACTTAAGTTTATATCAATAAAATGTGCATCATGTATACAATCTACTGAAACTAGTATTGAAACAATTTTGTGTGTGCTGTGTTAATAGTGGATAATGACAGTGTTTCCTATATTTTTTCGATGTTATCTGCTAACACAGGAAGTCATAGAGGCTCATCAATTTCCCTTTTGTGTCGTTGTGAATTAAGTGGTCGCACTTCGAGCACTGATTTACAATCTGTGATAGATTTCTGAAAAATAAATACAAATCTTCAAGACTTCATAACAGCACAACTGTAAGGGGTTTAAGAATATCGCATATAGTATCGCATCGAATAACACAATTTTATTTGGGTTCGGATTCTTTATGTAAATGGAAAGATCTATTTCGTTGAATGGGTAAAATATTTATGGGATTTGTTAGGCTGTCTTCCTGATGGGGACACAACGTGAACGCTTCTGAAATACATCGCTTCCGAAATAAGTAATAAGAAACGCTTCTATTATTCTCCAAGGGGATGTAGTCAGTTCCACATCCTTGCACTAGCAGTGCCCACATTTTCACTTTTAAGTTCTGGGTTAGTTAGTGGGCACAGCACAATGACCGCCTCCACTTCACAAATTTCGAGGCGTATGCATGGAATATGCCATTTTTCATTTGGATAACTAAAGATCTTGATGTATTTCTAGCGTGTGTTTGCTAGTGACCATTAAAAGATGACCTCACGATGTCTTTACACAAGAGAACTCTTACTTGAGTCACTGAAGTTCATATTACAATGGCTATCAGTCGCCTTTAAACCTTATTAGTTTAGGATCTGAGTGCATAATTAAATCTGTTCTTATAGTTGTAATAACGTTATATTTGATGTAAATAGAATAGAAATAATGAGATTTACGTAGACTGTAATTTAAGTACTATGAATTGTTAACTTACAAATTGAAATGTTTTATCTTTTAAATATACAGGTCATTGCCAGTGAAAAAATATATTTAAAAGAGGACCTATTAATTTGGCGAATTTGGAGAAAAATGTATCCAGATGAAAGATTTCCACTTGTTGTTAAAATTTTATTTACAAAATAAATCAAGAGAAGTTTGCCAAATCATGTCAAGACTGTGTCTGCTTTTTAAAAGGCCAAAGGATCGAGCCCATCCACCCATGTCAGACGTGAACAGTTTTAAATTTTCGATGAAAATAATTTATAAATAATTAAATATTCCATTAAAAGATGCGTTAGCATCTTTTTTATCATCTTTTCCGTCTTTATTATTTTAAAGAAACACATTTTGTAATGTTGGCCTTTATTCGCAAATAGATTAGCGCCATCTATGGATATCCTAGAAAAACACTGTAAAAACACTCATTACAGTAAAAAAATCATAATTTTACTCCAAATTAGTCAAAATAAAGGGTTATTAAAAGAACGTGGTGCTAAAGGGGTGCCTTGCATTTTTATATAAATGTAAAGTATTTTATACAATGTATAGAACTTGTTATATTTAGTTGAATGTTGTATATAGAAACAGTATTAAGTTTGTAGTTTAAATATTAAAATACATATAAATATTTATGGGCCCGCACAATAAAAATAAAAAAAGTTTATATTCCTAAAAGACAATTCAAGATGTTCAGTAAATTTTTTGTGCTTAAAAATTTTATATACCTAGGTAAGTCACGGCCCTGAAAAAAATAAAACAAAATGTCCACATTGTAAATAGGTAATAACAAAACCTTATTATAGGGCGTTTTCGCATTTAATCGTGTTTATTTATTTATTTTTTATTTTTTCTACTTTATTATTTCTGGTTTTTGTTTCAAATATGAAGTGAAAAACGCCCCAACTCATTTTTTAACCGACTTCAAAAAAGAAGGAGGTTTCTCATTTCCACCGTATATATTTTTTTTGTATTCTGAACTCGTTGCTCTAGAAATTATAAATCATAATCATAATAACTGAAATAAGATGCCCTGAATTGTTACAAAATATAAGTGTTGCCATACGTGAGTAGGCTTAAATTAAATTTTTACAAATGTATTTTAGTAAAATTTAAATTTGTACTTAAAACAGTTCGAATTTAAGGTGTTTCAAATAAAATGATGTGAAACTAAAATTATTATTTTCTTTTAATTACATCATTAAGATTCTGATGGTTGTGTGGTTCCACAACATAATCCTTAAAAAACATAAAAAATCCTTTATTGAAATTTTACAACTTGTAAACTAACAATTGCGACTCTGGCTCCTAAACTAGTCAAGTCTGAAGGTCCGGAGCCAGATGTTGCAAGGTATTGTACTTTTTTCTATGGAGAATAAACGAAAAATTTTGATGTGTTCACACTAATACCAACCAACTAATACCTAGTAGTAATATATTACTAAATCAAAATGACATCATTATTTTCTAAAGAATTCCCGGAAACGAGAACTATTCATACAATTGTGTATCCCAATTCAATCATTACTACATTTCAAGTGAAGTCCCCAGTCATAATCCTTATATCTACTATATAAATACGAAAATCGATTAACTCGATAGACTTCGTTAGGAGAACGACCTGTATAATGTCATGGAGTTTCGATCATTACTAGATTTTGTTAGAATTCCCCAGATATAACCCTTATTATGTACGTGATAGGTACAAAAATGGCTTGGTTCGAAGGACTTCGTGTATGGAACGGGCTGTCATGGACTCTTGAATATGAATGGCACATTAATTACCATCATGTCTAACGGGATAGGCCTAGTTGTGTAATGTGAGGTATAGCATACAGGATGTAAGTGACAGCCTTGCAAATACTGAAACGGTTTTTCGCGTTTTCTGAGGTAGGCTCCATAGCGAAAGTTGTTCAGTTTGATGGCCTGAGTTCACCATTTCATAATATGTAATCTATCTAATCATTTAATAATACTACCTTATAATTATCTATACTATTATAAAACTGTAACAGGAAGTTTGTCTGTACATTAAAGATATTAACAAAAAAAAAGTTACGATATGGTTTTTAGGTGTTCCTGATTCCATTTCACCAATTTTTGGATTTTTTGTCTGTCTGTTTGTTTGGGTGTTTGTTTGTTTGTTTGTTTGAACGAGTATCACGCAAAAACTACTGAACCGATTTTGATGAAACTTTTTTGTTTGATAGCTTATGATCTGACTTAAAATCTGATATATAATTTGTGCGGACGAAGTCGCGGGTTAACGCTCGTAGTTATATAAGACTCTAAATTTGGGAATGGGAGGAAGGGAAAATAATTCTGTTTGACTTTGGCGCTGCTATCGTATTCATATAATCATGCTTTTTCTTTCTATTTTTCTTTTTTCCTTTTTTCTTTTCTTTGGAGTTTTTCATTTTTGTTGTATTTTTTACCAAACTCAAACCTGCGTACGCCTATTGCATGCCGTGGTTGCCTTTAATTGAGGTGGCACACGCCTTTTGTCTGTCTATGTATTTGTTAATAACATTGTGTTCACCTTGTCGGCGATCCTGAAGAAATAAAATAAAATAAAAATAAATAAAATTTCAGTATTTGCTAGGCTGTCACTTTCACCCTGTATAATAAATAGATAGGTACGTAAATTCACGACCTAGTTGCCTTTTGGGGACCACTCGAAAGGCAACGCATTGCAAGGCAAGGCAAGGCATTTGTAGCAATGTTGTCACCAGACAACATACTTTTTAGGTTGTTCAGTATACATATTTCCTTTCTACACATACGGAATTCTGCACGTAGTTTCAAATCCATACGAAATCATAATTCCATCCGGAATAATTCCGCATGTAGGTATGTGATGGGCCTAAGTCAATTTTGCAGAGGATGAACAAGAGAGTGGAAATCACGGTCGACAGGTTCCTCGGTCACATTATGAGAAGTGACAAACACAAACTTCTCCAGATTATATTCTGCAAGGGAATGTTTTGGGGAGACGATTGCCTATGGTAGAAGAAGGACTTCTTGATCTTGGCTTAAGAACATAACATAACATAAATATTCTTTATGTGCACACCTTAGGAAAAGTATATGTCAAGAAAGAGCCTCATGCTTATCTATACTATTATAAAACTGTAACAGGAAGTTTGTATGTACATTGAAGATATTAACAAAAAAAAAGTTACGTCATGGTTTTTAGGTTTCCCTGATTCCATTTCACCAATTTTTGGATTTCTTGTCTGTCTGTTTGTGTGTTTGTTTGTTTGAACGAGTATCACGCAAAAACCACTGAACCGATTTTGATGAAACTTTTTTGTTTGATAGTTTATAATCTGACTTAAAATCTGGTATATAATTTGTGCGGACGAAGTCGCGGGAAACGCTCGTACCGTATAAAACAAAAGGGGTCAACTTTCTTAGGTTGGTGTGCGTGAGGTGAGGCGCCATACTAATTATGTCTGTGTGCGTGTATATGGATAGGGTTTAGAGGCCAATACTGGTTACAATTTTTTCTACGTTTTTGTAGCTTCGACTGTCAATCTTGACATATAACTTATCCAAGGTGCACACCAAGAATAGACAAAAACAATTAAGAACTTATGTGAATGGTTCGATATAAACACCATCTCCTTGTTAAGGCCGCAGTCTTCAGAGTTCGAAAAACCCAAATGATAGCTAACATCCGATAGGAAACCAAGAAACACCACGAAAAACACACCACAAGAAAAATTTGTAAGTAGGTAATAGCCCGCAGATGTTATACTAACCGACAGTCAGAAAGGCTAGCCACATTACCACACATCATTACCATCATAAAACCTTTAAAATGTTATGTGAAAAATAAAATTGGTCGTCCGTCGGAAAGTGAACAGGTTATGCGCCTGTAACATAAAACTTGCAAACAGAACTGGCAGGAGTGCTAAGTCGTCAACAGTGTTTTGCTCTGATAGATTTGGCAGGCGCTAGAATTTTTATTTTTTGCCCTAGCATGAAGCGCGTAATACGGCTACGAACACGCCTTTTATCTCGTTCGTTCGCGCGCAATTAGAAAGAGAGCTAAGACACCATGCTATGGTCGATGTTATTTTAAACGGGACATGATAATGAGTGTGGCAACGTCCAAGTTATGTATTCATCATCATCATCTCAGCCGATGGACGTCCACTGCTGGATATAGGCCTTCCCCAAGGATCGCCATAACCGACGGCCGATAGGGCCGAAAAGTTCTCGAGTGGCGACCGCATACCGGAAAGTGCAGCGTGGGTAGGCCCCCCACACGGTGGACCGACGACCTGTTGAAGGCGGCGGGAACCCATTAGATGAGGTATGTATTATTTCCTTATGCATTCCTGACTCCTTTTGTAACGAAGAGGTCGCTGTGAGCATCATTACAGTTGAACCTACAAGAGCTCATAAATCTATAAATAGTTACAATATCAATAACTCGAAGACTCGAGCACTTGAGCCGCAATAAATCTAATTTCAGAGGAACCTACACAATTTGAAAGATTATTAAATCGAGTGCTCACTTGAAATGTTCGAATTCAGATCGGTAGATATTTTAAGAATTTAATGTATGTGTATTACAAGCGTGTATACATTGCTGGTTACTAATTACGCTAAAGATGCAGTAGGTAATAAGTCCCTAACATTCTCAGCAATGACTCCGGCTCTGAGAGCATCTCGGTGGCGTGTTGCTGAGAGGTATGGACATTGGACACTCAATCACCTTCTTCTTTTTAACAGATTTCAGAAAAGGTTTTCAGGTTTCTCAATTCGACCGTATATATATATTTTATTTTTATTTTTATGTGTGTTCGCGGATAACTTCGTCTTTTATGAACCGATTTTGATGATTCTTTTTATGTTGGAAAGAAGATATTCCAAGGGAGGTACCATAATAAGGAAACCAGGATCTGATGATGGCATTCTCGAGAAATCGAGGACAACCTTTGAAAATCGTAGTGCCGACTAGTGCGTTTGTTAATTTAAAGCACTCCTATTAAATTGAACTAATGAATTCACCACTGAAAATTGTAAAATAAACCAAATTTTAACAAAAAATTTAAATATAAAAACAAAAGTAGAACAATTGATACAAAAAATTAAAACCGCCTTCAAAAAAACTAAAAAGGTAAAAAAATAATATTGCATCCGATAACTTTTTCGTTCGCATCATAAGAACATTAATTTGTTTTATAGAAGTCGGTGTCAAGCCAAGCCAAAATACTAATGCAAGCCCTGTCGCGAATCGTACCGGCTTGACTGAGACTTCGATAAAACAAATTAATGTTCTTATGATGCGAACGAAAAAGTCATCAGCTGCAATATTATTTTTTAACTTTTTAGTTTTTTTTAAGGCGGTTTTAATTTTTTGTGTCAATTGTTCTACTTGTGTTTTTATATTTTATTAGCCAGATATTCGGCGAGCCTGACAGCTTGCAGTGTAGCTTTATTGAGGTCCTCTCTCGTTCAGGTGCAGGTACAACGGACATTATAGAAGGTGTGCCATCGACTGGATTAGGTTCGCCGCAAATGCACTGCAATAGGCCAGGGTAAACCTGTGCTCTGCAGTGGGACGTATACAGGGTGTTAGGCTAAACAGTTGCATTACTTTAAGGGGCGATCAAGTCGAAAAAATGTTTCGTCTTTCCATACTAAATGCAATCAGTATGAAGAAGAAAAAAATGCTATTGGTTTCTTTGGGAAAGTTGTTCAGTATCATGGGATGTTACAGACGAACGACACTTTGCGGTCGCAGAGGGTCGCATAGAGTCGCGCTCATAGACTTTAGGGTCGCAGAGGTTGCGCGACAGTCGCGCGACGCACGGCGATAGTAAAGTCTATAGGCGCGACCCTCTGCGACTCACGGCCGGCGATCGCAAAATGGCGCTCGTCTGTAAGAGCGCTAACACCCTGTATAGGCTGATGATGATAATGATACTCAGCAGGCACACCAGCAGCCAGAGATGGTCGTAGCCCAGTCATTTTACGGAGTTTTGTTAGGAGAGGTGGGAAGACTGTGAAGTAGATATTAATTGGATTTTTAAACTGTAAACGGCACCATTTAGTGACAAAAAGACTATCTGAAAACATATTTAAAAAAAATTGCTACGCATCATAGAAATCAAAATTGTGAGTCCAAGAAGGCTTTTAAATTAATAATATTAATACTAATGCACTCATTTGAATTTGATTTAACAATATAAATAATTTTTGAGCAATAAAATAGGCATTGAAATTTAAAAAATGAGGTTTAGAAAATGCGAATGCATTTTTCAAAACCTTCCAAGTAGACAAAAATGCCTTAAACATGTGAAAAAAAATTACCATCACGTTTTTTATAACGAGATAATAGCAAAATTTTAAATTTGGAACTGTTGGTGACGGGATTTTTTTTTTATCTTAGTTCATTTCTAAGCTCAAATTGGCTCTATATACTATACCGAAAAAAATATCAATTATTAATTAGTCCCGGCTCAAACCGTAAAATGACTGGGCTATCGGTTGTCATTATTTAGAGTGGCCGGCAAGCAATGGATCAGACTAAAACGGTCCTAGTTTTAGTAGGCGTGATAATTAGGAGGCCTATTTATACCCAGCAGTACCTGTTATCTGAGTGATAAGGGTCTTCTTTTTCTTATTGTGTGGGCAATGGGCAGTAAGTCCTGGTGTCACAACTTTTTCAGACCGCCTTTCGGCCTATGACGTGGTTTTTATGTAACGATTACCACCAGAGATAGTGCTGGACATGAATAGCGGCTTAACGTGCCATCTGAGCCCGGAATCGGAACTTTTTCTGACAATCAGGTGATTCAGCCTGCAATGTCCTTGCCAAATAGGGAAAAACGCTCAAAGTGTCATATCACTAGGTGTTTCCCGTGAGAATCGAACCCACAACCTCCGTGTCGTGAGCCCAAAAGCTCTTAACCACTAGACCACGCAGGTAGTATGAAGATGATTTCATAACCAATTACCGTACCTACTCTTTCTTATACTGCATACTGTGCTGTTGCCTTTGTTTTGAAATGTTTGCCTCTATTTATTTTAACGATTGGGTAAGTAATGAGAGAAATTTATATTGTGTCAAATCAAATCAAATCAAAATTTTTTATTCCAAATAATATCACATAGATAGCTTTTTGACGTCATTTTTTGACTCTACCACCGCGTCGGATGGTGTTCCGTTGAGAGAAGATGCGGCCAGAATCTCTGCAACACACATCTTTTAAACAAAACAAAATATACAAAGAACAATTAAAATACAATATTGCATTACATAGAGTAACATTGCCAAGACCAGACATTTTGGTCATTCAAATAGTCATCGAGTTTATAGTAGCCTTTTTTACAGAGGACTTGTTTAAAGAGAGGACTTGTCTGGGTTCTGTATGTATGAAAAGTGTGATCCAATATCATCATCATGTATCGTCATTTATTTCATCTAAGTTGGTGTTTTAAACACGTCTTTTTCGATACATTTTGGGGACATGAGAATGCATATGTGTCGGATTTCCTTTTAAATAAATAGTTTCAATGCTAGGATTAATTTAAGATTTGTATGGAAAAGCTTTGAGCCACGATAACTTTAGAAATAAATATTTAAATGAAAATCTGACAAATTAAAAGAAAAATAGTGCGATTTTTGAAAATCATTCTTTGAACTCAGCAGTTGAAAATGTCAATATTACTATGGAATTATGCATCTTTCTACTGCTGATTTGATATTCAAAAATCATACACCAGGAGTGCTATTTTTGAAAGTCAAATTAGCAGTAGAAAGATGCGTATATACATTTTCAACTGCTGAGTTCAACGAATGAGATTCAAAAATCGCACTCCAGATATTGGTTTCAAGATCGTGTCTAAAAATTTTCATTTAGTTTAATTGGTTGACAGTATTGAAAATATAACCAGACTGCGTTTGTATGGAGCGCGCTATCGGTTATAATCCTCTTAACAATCATGCATAAAATGCAACGTCTCTCTTTCAGTGCAACGAAAACAATAAGGACTTGACTAGACAATGAAAACCGCATCAAAATCCGTTGCCGTATCTATCTCGGTTAAATCCTCTCAGGGAGGGATTTCGGAAAGCTTTTTGAGGAACCCTATAAAAAGGCAACAGTGCATTTTCCTCGTTAACGAGTGGAAAGCGTTCGATGCCCCCTGGGCCGAGATGCACTATTAGCTACGTCTGATGCACACGAGGAGAAGGTCTGTAGATATTTCAGGTAAAAATTACAATCCATTCAAAACAAGACCACGCTAATAAACTATTTTCTGCCGTCCCCGGCGCATATACAACGTGTTAATAAATAAACGGCGGTCTGAAAAAACTCTTGACACCAGGGCTTGCTGCCCACACGATATGAAGACGAAAGAAGAATGAATAAACGCAAAACTAGAAATCAGTTTGTTTAGATTCGAATTATCAAGGTTTCAACTTAAAAAAAAACGTGTTTAGGTATAATTTAAAATTTATTGAACTAGATGTCAACCCACCGCAAGGGCATAGTCACACAGTAACTTACTACCAAAATAAGATTTTTTAAATTTATGCATTGTTGAAATAATAACAAATCATTTTTATTAAATTTAATAAGCTATCTTCAGTTATGAACAACATCTTATTTCAAAACATAAAATCCTACAAATAATACACTCTGGATGTTGATTCTTTGTGCCAGGAAGCTGCCAGCTCTGCGGTCACCAGAGATCTCATTGAGACGCCCGGATAGGTCTGCAAGGAATACTTTGGCTTCTGGGCCCCAAGGACCCAGCGTCTCACAACCTATTGGCGTGTATATGTAGCTACCGGCCAGATCACAGTACTTTCGGCACTTCTCGACCTCAGCACCCGCAGCAGCAGCACCAGCGCGCTCGGAAGTGGCCAGGACATGAGACGGAGGAAGGGTGTCCACGCAGGTTACATCCCACACCAAGTTTTTCCCTTGTCGCCAAGGAATGAGTGTGAATTTGTAAAGATTACCAGTCACCGTGGTCGAAATCAACTAGGAATCCATTATCATGAGTCACTTCTTCAGATAACCGTCTGGTTTTATGTTATTCGAAGCCGCTGTAACTAAATACAGGGTTCTTTTTAATATGCTGATACTTTTTTAAGCGGATGATGAGACTGTCAAACTGAACAACTTTTGCCGCTAACATAAAAAAAGCGAATTAAAATCTGCTCTTCTATACAAAACTGCAAACCTACTCGAGCCAAATGTATGTGACTGCTAATTTTTTTTTAGCGATTTCGATGTTGGTCCCATAGATAAAGTTGTTCAGTATGGCGACCCGGTTGGTGCAATGGTTACCACGCCGGACTGCCAAACCAGGGTCCTGGGTTCGAATCCCGGTTCGGTCATGGATGTTATATGTTTTTGCCGTTGTTGTATAGTTTCCATAATTCTTCTTCTTATCGTGTAGGCAGCAACTAGCAAGCCCTGGTGTCAGAGTTTTTTCAGACCGCCTTAGGGCTCCTGACGTGGTTTTTATGTAACGACTACTACCACCAGAGATAGGTAGCCGGGACCAACGGCTTAACGTGCCATCCGAAGCATGGAATCATCTTTCTTTTCAGATTATCAGGTGATTCAACCTGCAATGTCCTAACCAACTGGGGAAAAACGCACAAAGTGACATATCACTAGGTGTCCCCCGTGGGAATCGAACCCACGACCTCCGTGTCAAGAGCCCAATGCTCTTAACCATTAGACCACGGAGGCAGTATTATTTGCAGTATCACAATGTATGTGCCTGTGAGCGTTATTTATTTAAAAAAAAAATTTTGATGGTCTGGTCAACCCCTTAAAAAAGTGTCAGCTTATTAAGAAGGGCCCTGTATATCTAAGGATATATCCCTCAATACAAATCTCGTCTGCACCACTATTCAGTCAATCGATTGGTTACAGCCTATAGTTCTGAAGGGATGCGATAGCAACAATATTGTAATGCGTCAGACAGAGATAGTGATAGCCAGATAACAGTTTCCATCTAGGTAGAGTAGACCTGTGATTTGTATCATAGAGTTGTTTTGAATTTGGATTCGTATTTGATTCTTTTGCCGTTTAGTTCCTGTTTAGAAATGGACTACTGCATTTCTTGCAGTGATTATTGTACCAAATGGTTCAGAGATAGGGTTTCTTATTTCGTGTTCAATACTGCACTCATTTGCACTCTGTGCAGAATTTTTGCTTTGCAAATCCCTCTCTTTCCCTCTATTGGAATGAGATGAGTATTTCGCAATAGGGGGAATAGAGGCCGCCCCCGAGAAAACGATAAAAATCGAGATGTGCCTCCATCTTTATTATTTTACGTATGCCAGACAGAGCGCGCATGACGTTTTTCTCGTTTGAGCGCTTTGTCGTGGGTGGCATGCTAGCCGTGCTGGGTCATTATTTTATTCAGGGTACCATAATCCGGTCCCCTTCAAAGGCAAAATAGGTAAATTCCAAAATAAAATTGGTATCGGTAGCTACCGAATTAGAAGCCAGTCTTAGAAAAACGTAGAAATTAATGTAAAATACTATACTTTTTTGCAAATTACGGTAACTCTGTTGTTTGCGTAAGCAACGCAATATATCTTTGAGGGACGGTAACGCAGTGGTTATTTTGCTAAAAAAATAAATGTAAGAAATAGCAAGAAAACATCGCTCGCTGCATATGCCTTTAATGATAATCTATGCATGTACACTAACACTCTTTAACATCCATTAACGTCAAATAAATTCAATTTAAGTATAAAGAAAAGGGAACAGAGTCCGCGATTTTAAACTCCTCTATCACATGCGTTGGTGGTGTAATGGTCAGCATAGTTGCCTTCCAAGCAGTTGATCCGAGTTCGATTCTCGGCCAACGCATATTTTTACTAATTCTTTTCTCATCATTTCCAAATTTTCCATTAGTTCGCAAGTGTAACTTTAGTTTCGATTTGCACGATTTTCCATTATTACAAAAAATATGCGTTGGCCGAGAATCGAACTCGGATCAACTGCTTGGAAGGCAACTATGCTGACCATTACACCACCAACGCATGTGATGGTTTACTTGAATTAATACATTGTATTATTATGTAGGCACAGTATAAGAAAGAGTATCAAGTTATTTAAGAACTGTGCATGACGTATCAAGGACGCGTAGGTCGAGTAATACATAACGTTGCGCGGCCAGCTTATGTTTGTTTCGTATAGCTTGATGTGTCGCCGTGTGTACATTATTTTCACAGGTCCATATTTTGTAAAAACCCATTAACAATACACTTATCTTATCTTATCTTATCTTGTTGTGGGGGCTGGCAAGTCAGCAACACTTCGACCCAGTGGGATCTTTTGTGTTAGCCGCAATACTTTTTGTTTTCTTCACCCTTCAAATACATGGTCAATGAAGGAGGCAATACCATTGAGGGGAAGAAATCTAAGATCTCCCGGTTTTGGGTATCCATCTCCGAGGAGGCACATGTGTTTTGCCGCCAGCACATACAGGCACAAAGAACATGCTCCATAGTCTCTTCATCCTCTCCGCATGCTCGGCAGCTGGGATCCAGGGTGAGTTTCATTTTGTGCATCATCGTGCCTGTGGCGTAGTGCCCAGTGAGGGCTCCGACTATGGCGCGAGCCTTGCTCCTGCTATTATTCAGTATGAACTTTGAGACACGAGTTGTCACATTGCTGATGATTTTTTTTGAATGATTGATGAACAAAGACACTTTACGATGATGGTATTAGAATGAGGTTTTTTTCATGCATCTAGGTAATTAATTGACCTGAAATATCTTAAAGAGAGTTTTAAAAAAGTAAAAAAATGCATTTTTTGCTTACATCAAAAATAATAGGTGGTCACCTGTTCTATTTAATTATTTTTTACTTTTTAAATGTTTATTTTTGGCGTTGGGGGTAATACTGACCTGATTTTCATGAAGCATGCTAAGAACTCTCCCGCATAAATTAGCTTTCTATTAAAAAAAACCGCTCCATCGAAATCGATCCATCCGTTCGAGAGCTATGATGCTACAGACAGACAGATAGACAAAGAGACATTGGCGTCAAACTTATAATACCCCTCTTTTTGCGTCAGGGGTTAAAACACCCCTCTTTTTGCGTCTAGGGTTAAAAACTTATAACATTCCTTTTTATGCGTCGGGGGTTAAAAAAAGTCAAATTAGATTTGAATTAGGTACAGTACGACCAGGAAAATAATTCCGCTCGTCAATCTTCGTTTGCACAGAGCAGTGCAAAATCGGGTATTCTCTATCTCGCGCCAACTCGAATAGCAGACTTATGGATGTTTCGGCAGCGAAAAGGGAGCGAAAGCAATAAGCCAATAGCGGCAAGGTGGCACATCCTGATTGGTCAATATAATTTCGAGACTCGTGAGACTTATAAACCTGGTACTACTGAAGGTATATGTCTAATTATGATAGGTATACCACCACCGCAGTGCAAATGGTGATCGAAAATAAATTAATGTGTATTTAATTAAACTTCTACTTCAATCTGTGTTACTTGTTTCATTTATTTAAACAAGTGAAACGTCAAGCACTGAAGCCGCTCGTCGAGACCGCAATGAATTCAGTCAGACTATTACTTGTCATAGAAATTTCCAGTATATTAAATAACTTTCATTTATGAAGACTTTAAGTAAACGAGACGGGCAGAAAATATGTTTTTTTGCAAAGTCTTGTTGCTAATGGAACATAATATTATTTCAAATTCGACTATTGTAACCACAGAACATTATAAGAGGCAATGTTAGAAATGCAAAGTAGCGCTTATGCTTCGGAGATGGCTGTCGCCACTGGTCTTCCCGCTCACACTGCTACAATTACTCATGCCCTCTTGCTCCCACCACGCCGCGCGCCTTATGGTGTTATGCAAATAATTGCATAACCTGTGGCGACTCGTTCCATGCCTACTTTGCACTTCTAATCCCTCTTATAATGTTTTGTGATTGTAACTTATTCTAAGATCCATTTAGAAAAGACAATGCGGGTTTTGTATGGAAGATTGGCGCCTTATTTTTCGACGTTGTTTTTAGCGCGGCCTACAACCAAACTTAAATATTTTAGTTCAGAATAAAGTAACAAACAAAACTTTTTATTACATGTATATCCCTAAAATCAGTCTGAACGAAGATATAAAGGCATGAAATTGACAATTTATTCACCACATTCACTTCAAGCCTTTATATCTCCGGCCAGACTGAGTTTAGAGATATATATTTCATCAAAATCAGACTCAATATGTTAACTCTATTAGATGCATTTTAAAAACATTTAAATAACAATTTTCTCAATTCCCAACCATAATGTTTAGATTTTAAGATAATGTTGTGCGCAGTTGTTATTGAGAGGCAATTTTAGCCCTATTGTAGATATAATATTTGTATATAGCATATGTTTTATATTGTCTTTTGTTACTGTGCCTATTAAAATAAAATAAAATAAAATATTTGTCATTAAAGTTTTGTTTGTAACTTTATTCTGAACTATAATATTCAAGTTTATTCTTTTCTTTCTTTTATTTATTCAAAACAGGTGCTATTTTTAGTCATTGGCTTTTTCCGCCTCTTTTTTCTATTTTAAGACAAAGATTCATAGTTTTATTTCAAAGGAGAAGTGAAAAGAACTCCTCACAGGAATTTAGGGCTGCAGGTTTTTTGGTCCGAATACCCCAAATGATAGCTAACTTCCGATAGGAGATAACACCACAAGGAAGAAGAAGAAAATCATAGGTTTTACAGTTTTGTTCTTGTTTTCTTTTTCATTAATTTCAATTTCAATTTAATTTTCAATTGCAATTTATTTATTTGTGAATAACAGATAATAAAGATGTTACAAAATTGTTGGTTCCTTTGTGTTCCGCCAGAAGGCATACAAAAGTTTTACATACATTTACAATTATAATAATCAAGCTTAAGGTGGTTTCAGTCCATACAAAAGTTTGACGCACAAGATATAAGGCTTTTAAATGAAAAATATCAAAGCTTTATATCTTCGTAATTATTATATAAGGTCTAACAAAATTAGCTGAAACTATTTTAAGGGTATGTTCAGACCATCAAACTGAATAACTCTCTCTATGGGACCAATATTGAAATGGCAAAAAAAAAATCTGCTGTCCCATACATTTAGGTCGAGTAGGTTTGTATGGAACAGCTGATTTTTTTTCGCGATTTCAATATTGGTCCCATAGAGGAAGTTGTTTAGTTTGATGGTCTGATGATCCCCTTAAAATAGTTTCACCTAATTTTGTTAGACCTTATATAAATTGCAAATGTTATTTTTGATCTGGATCTCGCATGTCGATTTTCTAAACTATTTTTCCATGTATACAAAGTTACTTATATTAATACCGTCTACGCGTATTGTGTGTCAAAGTTTTGTAAATAATTGACTCATCTGCAACCATCTTAATGCAACATTGATTTCACATTAGTATCTTTCAAATAAAATAAATTATACGGAAATATACAATAAAACATTAAGATGTCAACAAATAATACAATACAAAGTTAAATTCATTAAAAACTAAATTCAAAGAATTATTTTTCGTTAAAATTCATTAAAACAAAAATAAAACAAACAATTTAGTCATTTTTGTTTTTTAGAAATTGTGAATCTAGGCTTTTGATTAAAACTAAGGATTTTCTTAGGCGCCGTCTAAAATCAAGTTCCTATTACCAACTTTGATCAATACGTCTAGGTTTTTTACCCGACTGCGCCAGAAGGGGGGTTATTGTGTTTAAAAGCCAGATTTAATAATAAACCTACTAAGAATACTAATAGTATGAATAAGATGTAAACAAATTAACGGGAATTCCTGAAATTGAGCTGTAACCGATAACTTATGAATCTGACGACCCTGTTGGTGTAATGGTTTCGATGCCGGACTGCCAAACCAGGGTCATGGGTTCGAATCCCGGTTCGGTCATGGATGTTATATGTTTGTGCCGTTGTTCTATGATTCCCATAACAAAAAAGGCTAAGGCTTACTTAAGATTATTAAAATGTATGTGCCTGTGAGCGTTATTTATTTATTTATTTATGAAAGTTTCAGGCAAATATCAAATCCTTAAACAAACTCGAAAACTTTAGTTATGCCCTGCAATGGAAGGATACGAGTTGATGATGATGAAGCCTGAACCAGCATTTACTATGAGATGACAATGTAACTTCATGTAATATAACATTGCACAAAAGTTAAATAAACAAACACAGTACAGAAACCGCTACGTCCGCGGAATTACTTCGGGGGAAGATATTATGGTTGCTTACAGGATGCTCCGAAAAGAGCGTTGAATTAAAAAAAAAATACGTTCGAACATTTAGTTGCAATATCGATCAGGAGATCATCATAGTCATGGCTGAAGTGTATTGTATTTTAGAGTCGAATTAAAAAAATCATTTCAACATTTTGATCGACGTCGACAACAGCGTTGAAGCCGTCGTGGCGCCGCCGCCGCCGTGATAGCGATATCGCTCATGAAAACCGTGAAAACATCATAGCTGAAGTGTACATGAATTTTAGCAAAAATATCTATACGAAATCCATAGCTTTCTGAACGGCTGAACGGATTTGGATGACAGCACACAGATAAAAAATATGTTCTGAATTACCACAGGATAGGTACTTAATGCAGACGAAATTGCCGGCAACAGCCAGTGGAATATATATAAGTCTTGTGTATTTTGTTTTGTTTAAAAGATGTGTGTTGTAGAGTTTCTGGCCGCATCTTCTCTCAATGGAACACCTTCCGACGCAGTGGTAAAGTCAAAAAATGAGGTCAAAAAGCTGTCTATGTGATATTATTATAATAAAAAATTTTGATTTGATTTGAGAATCATTAAATTGTTTAAAAATTGTGAACGTCCTGTAGTCATCGTTGTGACGTCAGAGGCGCGTCCGTGGTCTCATAATACTCGAGACACGTCCCGCCGAGTCATTCTATATCTGCTACTCCAACATTCTGCTACCCCAGTACACGCTCGCCTACTTAGCTCATCTTGGCAAGGATTACGCAAGTTACTTTTAAGTGAAAGTGTCTGAAATGGGGGATTTTGTTCAATTTCTTTTTTGTTACGAATGTATTAAATTTTGGTTATTATATAAGGTCAAACAAAATTAGGTGAAACTATTTTAAGGGGATGTGATCAGACCATCAAACTGAGCAACTTTCTCTCTGGGACCAATATTGAAATCGCGAAAAAAAAATCTGCTGCCCCATACATTTAGGTCGAGTAGTTTGTATGGAACAGCTGATTTTTTTTCGCAATTTCGATATTGGTCCCATAGAGAAAGTTGTTCAGTTTGATGGTCTGATCATCGCCTTAAAATAGTTTCACCTAATTTGGTTAGACCTTATATATTCCATTCCAGAGAACGTAGATGTTCTGAGGTTTCAGAATATCTCTGACTACCTCTCCTGACTCTCTCTCCCTCGGGGAATATATTCGTGAGCATATACATACATTCCACAGAACCAAACCGCCAAACTTAAATGGGAGTGGCTGGTCATGTCTGTCAGATGCATCCTGAGAGATGGGCAAAAACCATCATGCCCTGTATCCCCGAAAACGGTCGGCCGGGTCCAGGTCGATGACCCGGATAAATTTGACGACCAGTGGTGGTGGAGGTTGCCCAATACTACACTTTTATTGTTATCACTGCTATAGCCGGTCACTGCCCGCGAACGTGTTAACGCGGTGGTAAAAATCACAAAATATGACTTTTGAAAGTTGTTTCAATTATAAGTTTGACTGTATGTCTCTACTAATACCGATTCTTATACTGTGCCACTATTATAGGTATGCATTTTACTTTAAAGCAAAAAAAAAATGCGTTGGCCGAGAATCGAACTCGGATCAACTGCTTGGAAGGCAACTATGCTGACCATTACACCACCAACGCATGTGATTGAAGAGTTTAAAATACCACTCTACTCTACCCGGTTCTTTCTTATGAAATGTTTTTTTTTCACATTATTATTTACTTTAATAGAAGGAAATCATAATCGATCACTATGTAATGATTTGAATGAGTAAACAGCTAATTATAATTCAGAAAGAGTTAAAATCAATGCGTTGGCCGAGAATCGAACTCGGATCAACTGCTTGGAAGGCAACTATGCTGACCATTACACCACCAACGCTTGTAAATATCATTACAAATTTTTGATATTAATTCAAGCATCAAATAGTTAGTATTGTTCAATGTTTACACAAGTGATGAAACCGGCACTTCTGTGATTACCAAATGTGTGAAATAAGGAAGGTATGGTAACAAAACCACCTCGTGTTATTTTATGTCACGCAGCGCTTTCAGGAGTGCAATTCACTAAGCATTATATAACTGTCAAAAACATCGACGAGCTCACAAATGTAACATCCTTCTTGCATCCTTCAGATCGTCGAAGATTTTATATGATTTTGACACATGACATAACCATAGCGAATACCGAATTGTCAGCTCGCCGATGTGTCAACGACGAATGTAAGGTTGAGACGATGTTTGCGCTTAGAGAATTGCATTGCTGCACCGGGTTGGGCCACGTTGCCAACGAGAAGTTGAAAGCGCTACATGGGAAAAGTCTCATAAAGTCTTGCATTGACCAAAGCATTAGTAGAGAAGAGTTATTCCCGTTACGCCAAAGTTATGCCGAGTTTCTCTACGTCTACTCTCTTTACGTCGATTCTCCGTTCGTAGATTCCCTTAACGCCGAGTACAGTCAGAAAAGAAGGCTCAAACATTTGAAATGATCAAAATAAAACAATTTAAATTATAAAAATCAACAAAATAATTTTTTATTACTTAAGGTGGTTTCAGTCCATACAAAAGTTTGACGCACAATACGCGTAGACGGAATTAATAAAAGTAATATTTTATATAAGGTCTAACAAAATTAGCTGAAACTATTTTAAGGGGATGATCAGACCATCAAACTGAACAACTTTCTCTATGGGACCAATATCGAATTCGCGAAAAAAAAAAATCAGCTGTCCCATACGAAACTGCAAATCATAACTCGACTCGAATGTATGGGACAGCGGATTTTTTTTTCACGATTTCGATTTTGGTCCCATAGAGAAAGTTGTTCAGTTTGATGGTCTGATCATCCCCTTAAAATAGTTTCAGCTAATTTTGTTAGACCTTATATATGGAAAAATAGTTTAGAAAATCTAGTTGCCGCGTCACAAATAACATTTGCAATTAATAACATAATTACGAAAACTTAAAGCTTTTAAAATTTTGTATGAAAAATTGCAAAGCTTTGTAATTATTTTATAAATTGCAAATGTTATTTGTTACGCGGCATCTAGATTTTCTAAACTATTTTTCCATATATACAAAGTTACTTATATTAATACCGTCTACGCGTATTGTGCGTCAGAGCTTTGTATAAAATTGACCCCTCTGCAACCACCTTAAGTAAAATTGAGTAACTCTTAATAAGAAAATCTTGGAAACAATGCCAGAAGATTATCTTACAATAAGTCGAACTCAATTCGAAGTGACGTGGAAATAACTCAATCGATGAGAGAACTTTTCATTTAATTCAAATTTTCTTTAGTTAACAAAGATAATAATGATTTCAGAAAGTTAAAGTCCTCATACAAATTAAAACTCTCGACTATAATCTTTCGGGGTTGTTATTGAAATTTTCCTACAAATACTAACTAACCTACCCTTTGAGGTTGTACTAATTATAGCTAACTTTTAGCAAGGCTTAATGAGCAATAAATAAGCTTAATAATGAGCTTAATTTTTTTTAAGGCACATTGTAATGATGATGATGATTCTGTTAGGTGATAGGCGGGCCTTTAGCCTACTAAAATACTGCATAAGAAACCGTATACCTTGTGCTCTACTAAAGAGTAGAGAAACGAGGGGGCACATTCCCGATCAACAAGCCTAAAAAAAAATTATTTATGTTCCTTCTTCTCCATTGTGTAAAGTTAGAATAATTTGATTATTATGCTGAGTTTTTCTTATGATTTTCTGGAATAAATTATGTCACGTAGATACAGATCGCGGTTGAAACACACTGCCTTTTTATTATAGAGTAATGTAAATAAACAGATAGGATTAAAAATATCGATTTGGTTACTTTTCCATTGTTATTATAAAGGAGGAAACCTGCATGCTTCAATTTCGAGGCATGTATTTTAGCCACTGTCCATTAAAAGTGGCGACGGGCTCACTCCCCGTCACACTGGACAGAGTTTCGGTACTACTAGTGAAACGTGTTCTGAATATCTCTGACTACCCCCTCGGGGAATATAGTCATGAGCATATGCTTATGCATGCCTATGGATTTCTTTTAAACAATTTAAATTAGTTTTAAGTAATTAGGTAAGCTGTCTTCCCTTCTTCTTGTTGTGTAAGTGTCTTGGACGTTGGACCATTATTTACGGGGCACCCTGTATATCAGACGTTGCTATCCTACTGCTGGACAAACGCCATCTACCATTTTCTCCAAGAGGGGTTACCTAATGTTACTGCGAAAGTCAACACTCAGATTGTGGCTTGATCGAAAACTGCGCATCGATTGTACCTACCACAGAACATTATAAGAGGGTAGTCTTACTTTTTTCTATGGTACCTACGCTCCATAGAGTCCCTGTTCTGCGTTTCGATAGGCATTGTTTTAAGGAAGCTATCAATGTTGTATCGATTCCATCTAGGTTTAGTTCCGAAAGATCCGTTGTGGCGCTGAAGTTACATTTTCCCTCATGAAACGTCATCAACGATGATAGGACGCCATATTGAACTTACAGCAACAGCAGCGTCATGCAGTGTTGTTGCATCAGAAGCTTATATCTTGTAATTTTCGTTGTATTTTCGCTCGAGTTGATAATCCTTGAGAAGCCCTTATTCTTCTCCATTGCATTCTAGAATCACTATACATACCTATAACTACAAGTTCTATGTATATTCGCTTGAAAATTTCACTGTCGCATCTGTAGCTTGCTATATATCAGTTATCTGTGGTTTGGACCCGCCGCGTAGAGTTTGTGAAGTTAAGGATTGTAGGGTTAGGGCGTGTAGAGTTAGTAGCTTGGCTCTACATGAGATCTGATAACTATTTGGCAGCCATATAGTCTCGTCTTAGCAACATTTTACATTAAAATGTTTTTGTTGGGATTGTCTTTACAAGTCCTGTCATAAATACGTTGAAAAACAGCATTCTCTAGGTTCATTGGTCTACTCTATGCGCACCCCCATTTAAGATGTAAACACATAAGTATAGAGAGGTATTCCATCCCCTCCCCCCCCCCCCCCCCACAAGGGGTGGTTTTCAGGCAGTCAACGCGGCACCGCGCCGCAAGACGGTCGCTAGAGGGCGCTACCGACGCCATTTAAAAATAAAACCCAACAAATACTGGCAATTTACATTCAGCCAATTACCAATCGTTTTCGTTTCTTTCAGTTATTTTATTTTGAATGTTTAAAAAGAGAACAGTGACGTTCGAAATCCAAAACGCATTGCGGTCGGATTTAAGCGTCGACTGTTTTCATTTGGCATCCAACAAAAATTCCTTTGCCCAAATGCTTCCTTCCCTCAATTTTCCTTTTTTATATTTTGTTTTTTTTAATGCTTTGGAAGTTTTAAAAAAAGATTTGTTTTAATAAAAGTTTTTAATAAGTGTTTGTTTTAGAAATAATGAAGTAATATTTTGTCAATTCGGAATGCCTTGTGGATTATGACTGATTTTGTTCAAGTAAGTTACCTACTAGTATAATCTAGAATTAAACATTTTAACGGGTTCTTACCGCGTTTTGGTATACAGGGTGTAAGTGACAGCCTAGCAAATACAGCAGATTTTTTTTCGTGTCTCCTGAATTAGGCTCCAAAAAGTGAAAGTTGTTCAGTTTGATGGTCTGAGTTCACCGTTTCAGTATATGCTAGGCTGTCACTTAAACGCTGTATTAAAAACTGTATTAAGTAGTATGTCTATTGATTACGCACTCCACCTAGACTAACTAAACGTGGTATTAGTACATGTTGTCTCGCATAATACAAGATTGTGTTTTAGAACTTCAGTACTTTTAATTTAATCTATGGTTATACAAGGTGTAAACCTTGGATAAGTTATATGTCAAGACAGTCGAAGCTACGAAAGCGTAGGAAAAAAATAGTAAAAATAAAGCGTAGAAAAAATCCCAACCAGTACTGGCCTCTAAACCCTATCCATATACACGCACACAGACATAATTTGTATGACGCCTCACGCACACCAAAAAGACACACACACAGAAAGTTGGCCCCTTTTGTTTTATACGGTAGAAACGTGAGGCTCATTCTATACATATACTTTTTCTAAGTAGATAATAATAGTACCTATGAGGATGAGGTATATACAAGGCACACACACACTCACCCTAACACTTACTCACTCACAAACACACAGACACCACACCCCACACACAACACAAACACACACACTTGCTCACTCACACGCATATTTTCATTTTTATCTCAATATCTTTTTGTTAATTAACTTTTTATACTCTATTTAAACATTTTGGCATGTCTCAATCTAAGAGTTACAATTAATTAAGGAAGTAGCGAGGCATTCCCAATACGAGCGTTCTCGAATTGCTCGAAGGGAAGACCTCAAATTTAAAATGTAAAAAACTTTTGAGTTAAATAATTTTTTTTTTTTTTTACCTATAGAAGCGAAACTTTGGTTAAACCAACATGCGATTGGTAGGGTGTATCTTGACATTTTGTAGGCGAATCTTGACATTTAACGCGGGAGTTTCGTATACAGGGTGTAAGTGACAGCCTAGCAAATACTGAAACTGTGAACTTGTAAGTACCTAAATTTAGCATAAAGTTAGAACAGTAGGAAGTAAAATTGCTCGTCAGATTTAATGCTGTCATTATGTAGACCCAATAAGGAAAACGCGTAGTACCTATATAGGTGAAAAACCGGCAAAGTGCGAGTCGGGCTACTCGCACACCGAGGATTCCGTACCATACTAACACACAACATTATTAACTTACTAAGGCCGGATTCGACCAAACTTTGATTTATAGAAGAGTAACTATACAAGGAACAATTTTACTCTTATCGTTTACTCCGAAATAACTTCATTTACCTTCTACCACACCATAACACACTAAACCCATACTAAAAGAACGAATGTACAATCCACCTAAATAAAGAGGTCATTGTATACGTACTTATTGCAATGTGAGGTAATACAGTTTTAATTTGTTAGGTTTCTTTTTATTTTAATTTTTTTAATTATGTGAAATTGACATTTAATTAGTCTCCGAATAAGATTTACACCGTCAAAGAGTCACGTTGCAGGTTCTGACCCGAGCACACGTCTCGCGTGGATTTCGCGCGTCGCGTTTTTGCCTGCCACGAAGCTCCGTAATCCTCAATCTCTTCTTGTTCTTGACCAAAAACAATCCCTGAGATTGGGATAGATTCTCCCATAAACACGTGACATTGGCGGAAATGCAGTGCTAACGCACAAGCAAGAGTCTATTAAATATAAGTAGAAAAAAAAAGTACACCGTCATAGTTGGCCGTGTAAAATTTACTCTCAACTTATTCATAGATTAGGGTTGGTGAAACGCAAAATCAGTTTACTCTAGAGTAACCGGTGACTTATTCTAAGAATAAAATTTACTCGCGTTTGGTCGAATCGGGCCTTAGAGGTTTTCGCAAAACCCACTTCATTTCTGTCTCGAAGACGTAAATTTCATACAAACATACATACAAATGCTCACGTCAATGTCCCGCTACTGGGGTAGGCAGAGACAACAGATCGCTACATGCTACGATTCTGACACACATCTCTCGCCTCCTCATCATCCATAAGTTTCTTCATACAAACTCGTCGGTACATTTCCCACCTTGAAAAAATGTTTCAGGAAATAGTTACCCTTGAAATTATCCTCCGTGACTTCAGAAAGACTATTTTTATATCACTAACGCTCAGTTGCAGAACCGCTCATTAAAGTTAATCCTTCATTAAATCTCTTGCTGTCACTTTTGTCTTGTTGACGTAGTTAAAGATAGCAAGAGATTTAATGGAGGATTAACTCTAATGAGCGTTTCTGCAACTGAGTGTATGTATTCAAAAAGATGATGGTTGTTTTAAGGTTCCGTCGTCAAATAAAGGAATATAAATGATAAATTTTATTTAAATGGATGCAAAAATGAGAAAACTGGTGCCCACAGTAAAAAAATATGCGTTGGCCGAGAATCGAACTCGGATCAACTGCTTGGAAGGCAACTATGCTGACCATTACACCACCAACGCATGTATTGAAAGAGTTTAAAATTTGACTCAGTTTCGTGATCTTAACGCATGTGGTTTGACATGTTAAAGTTTCACCTACATAGGTGCTTCGCTTTCGTACTCGTTGCGTGTACATACATATGTGGGTATGTCTTTTGTAGAGGCTTTCCATAATTCAATTAAGACTTTATTGAAACGATTTACGACCAATTAATTCAATGCGATTAGAACAATTTAATAAATAAAAGATAATGCTATGCTTTGTTACCATACTGGTTAGTTTTAAAGTAAACTATATTTTTAGCAGATCCTTTATCTGCGTTGGTGGTGTAATGGTCAGCATAGTTGCCTTCCAAGCAGTTGATCCGAGTTCGATTCTCGGCCAACGCATTGATTTTAATTCTTTCTCAATTATAATTAGCTATCTACTCAAAGCATTTAAAAACCATTACTTTGAGATGAGATACGGAGTAAATTTTATATCACTGCGGATAACTTCAGCATGATCAACTTTCACAATGTAGTAACGTACGAAATCGCGAAAAAAAATCAGCAGCCCTATACAGGGTGTAAGTGGCAGCCTAGCAAATACTGAAACGGTGAACTCAAACCATCAAACTGAACAACTTTCACTATGCAGCTACCTCACGAAACGTGAAAAAAATCAGCACCCATACATTTTAATCGGGTAGGTAGAGCAGTTTTGTATGGGACGGGTGATTTTTTTCGCGTCTCCAGAGGCCTACCTCAGGAGACGAGGAATGGAGCCTACTCCATAGTGAAAGTTGTTCAGTTTGATGATTAGAATACATGCTGAAGTTATCCGCAGTGATATAAAATTTACCCTGTATTTACCATCAATCTAATGGGTTCAAAGTGGACCACCTATGCCTTTAGGTATACTCTTTAAAAATACAGTTGAAGAAATGTTACTGTCCACCCCAAAAGAACCTAGTGAGTGTGTCTGTGAGTGTATTAACGTCAAATTAATCCAATTTTTAAGTAAAAAAAAAAGAGAACAGAGTCATATTTTAAACTCTTCCAACAAATGCGTTGGTGGTGTAATGGTCAGCATAGTTGCCTTCAAAGCAGTTGATCCGAGTTCGATTCTCGGCCAACGCATTGATTTTATTCCCGTCTCAAAGATAATTAGTTTTATTTTAGAAGTTAAAAAAAAAACATGTATTTATTTTACAGACAACAATTTGTAGTACCTACAGCATAACAAACAATGAGAAATACAATATAGAAGAGTTATCTTTGTAGTAAAGGGTAAGGATATCGATTCTGACCTCCAGGAATAGGTAGTCCTGCAACCTGGATGTCAGTGGTCCGTCACTCTAGTATTCTATACTTTTACTTACAGAATTACAAACTCCAAAGTAAACAAAGGCAAAAAGTAAATAAATTAAACAATAATTCAAGGAAGTGAGCACTTGTGTGTATATATGCGTGTGTGCATAAGTGTGTTTGTGAGTGCGTGTGTGTATCTGCGTAAATATGTTCTTATTTCAAATGTCAAGTCTGTTTAGCAGCATTTCGGTTTCATCATAGTCCAATTCTAATAACTATTCCCTAGTTTTTTTTTTTGACCTCGAATTTATTTAACTGCTGAATATTTAAGGTGTTATTTATTTTATTGTATAGGTAAGGTGCCAAAAGATAATAGTGCCGGTCTGCAAATGCTGTTCTAGATATCTCGGTTCGGCAGGCGGGCTCTTTCCGTCTCCTGTTTTGGTCCGTGCCAATGACGCAGTCCGTTTGGGAGTGCTTCCTTAGGGTGGTTCTAAGAACAAAGAGCTTTCTCACGGTGAGAACGTTACAGTTTATATACAGTTGTGTGGTGGGATATCTGAAAGGTTTACGAGTCATAACCTTGAGAACAGACCATGCTTGACTCAATAAAATCGTTTTCTGGTGTCCCTTACTACATGGATCTTGTTGCGACTAGGGATAACTTCCGTGCGTTCAGATGTTTTTGCCATACTTATTACTGGAAGCAAAATAGGTCATAGTTTCAGTACAATGTTAGGTTCTTATTGTTTTATTTTGTATTTTTGGTGCTTTTGCGGTCGTGTCTTCAACACTGCCATAAATGATCTCTTGAATTGGCTCTCTAATAGCCATGTTTTTTCCTTCTTATTGCTGTCTCCCGTTTACAATGGAGGGAAGTCGGATATTTCGTTTTCCTACTCCTCCTATCTTCTTTGATTAATTCATTGCGGGTTCCAAGACAGATTAGAGTCATCCCCTGGGCTCGCTGGACTTCATGGTCCAGTGTTGTGAATGGTCGCCGCTGTTGATCCTGGCTTACAGGAGTTACAGCGGTGGGAATGTGTGGTGGGCCTATGCCCGATATAAAAAAAAAACCTTGAGAACCGCTCTTTGCGCTCTTTATACCTACTTGTCAGTTTACTTTGATCTGTGGGTACTTTATAGTGACTACCATTATCATTGTTTATAGTTACAAACTTTACTTGGTAAAGTCAAAGTTTAACTAAACACTTAACTAATTTAATTTATTCAAAGACTAAGCAGCTAATGAAATTCATGGAATAACTGATTAAGTAAATCTTGTTTAAATCCAAAACAACAATTCTACTTAGATAAACGATGTAATTTTAAAAAAAGTGTCCAAAACAGGTTCCATGAATATTTCAACTGAGCAACAGAAAACTAATATATTAATATTTTTTAATAATATTAACAATGATACGGAGTAACATAATAGAAGTAGAGGTGGATATTTTATTAATAAAAAAAAAATATGCGTTGGCCGAGAATCGAACTCGGATCAACTGCTTGGAAGGCAACTATGCTGACCATTACACCACCAACGCATGTAATTTGACATGTTAAAGTGTGGGAAGGTCTTTTTTGGAGGCTTTCCCTAATTCAATTAATACTTTATTGCAACGATTAACAATGAATTGATCCAATCAGATTAGAACAATTGAATAAATAAAAGGTAGTGTAAGGGTTCCTATACACATAAGTGGCACAGCCGGGCGGTAAAATCGAATATGTGTAGATGAATGTTTGGGAAAAAGCCGCTCGTCTTTGCCGCACGAATACAGTGTCGCCCAGTCATTTTACGGTTTGAGCCGGGACTAATTAGTAATTGAATTTTTTTTTCGGTATAATATTGAAGAGCCAATTTGAGCCTGATAATTATAATGTACCAAAATTTAAAAAAAATCACGTCAGCAACAGTTCCAATTTTAAAATTTAGCTACTATCTCGTTCTAAAAAACCTGATGGTAATTTTTTTTTGCACATATTTATGGCTTTACCATTATACATACTACAAACTTGGTGCGAATATTTTAGTATACTTAAAACGTTTTGAAAAATACATTCGTATTTTCTGATAAACGCCTCATTTTTTAAATTTCATTGCCTATTTTATTGCTCAAAAATAATTTAAATTGTTAAATCTAAGTCAAATGACTGCATTGGTAATAATATTATTAATTTAAAATCCTTCTAGGACACATAATTTTGATTTCTATGTTGCGTAGCGATTTTTTTTAATATGCTTTAAGATAGATCCTTTTGTTCCGGGCACAGTTTAAAAGTCCAATAAGTAATTACTCCCTACCCCGCCTAACAAAACTCCGTAAAATGACTGGGCTAGTGGCCGGGCAAAGCGGGATGAAACAATCGGCAAAACCGGACGGTAAAATCGAATGTATGCAGATAAATGTTCGAATGATGCGTCTAATCGAACGAACTACCTGATGGGCACAAGCCGAATGAAGCCGGAAAAGTGCAGTGATTGCTTCGGGTCGGCTTTGTTGTTCGAAAAATACTGCCGAACCGACAGTGCCGACCCGCTTATGCGTATAGCAACCCTTGCTTTGTTACTATACTGATGAGGATTGAAGTATAGGTACTCTAATTTTTACCAGAACTATCATCTGCGTTGGTGGTGTAATGGTCAGCATAGTTGCCTTCCAAGCAGTTGATCCGAGTTCGATTCTCGGCCAACGCATTGTTTTAGTTCTTTCTCAATTATAATTAGCTATCTAGGTACCCGAAGCATTTCCATCACCGAGCCGTCACCGCGAGCAAGCGTACAACAAAACTGTAAAAATAGCTGTTGACTCAATTATTAGCACGTAGTTTAGTGACTTAATCCTACCACATCGGTGGTTTAAATATAACACAAGTTTAGCCCCTAAAATGGTGCAAGACATAATTATAATTTAATTCCAAAGTAGAGTCTAGTTCCGAGTTAATAACGATAACCCTGCTTGGCGCAAGAGAGTACTATAATTTTAATTACGTACCTAGGTATAATAATGACGTTATAGATTATAAAAATTGTATTCTACACCACTAGTTTTTAATTACTAACAAAACTTTAAGGGTATATTCAGACATTAAAACTAAATAACTTCCCCTAAGGAATAAGGGCCGAAATACGAGAAAAATTTTTGGACCTCCCTTAGAAAATCGATCAGCTGATCCGCACTTTTGTATGGAAGGTCCACAATTTTTTTCTTTTTTCGACCCATCTTCCTTAAGGAAAGTTGTTTGGTTTCATTGTTTGAAATTTAAATACACCCTTAAAGTTAAGTTAGTAATTAAAAACTAGTCGGTGTATAATTACGTCTGCTAAAATTCCGGGCTAGATCAATTAATTATACTTTTTTTTTTCTTTTGGTTTTTATGTTTCTTTTTTTTTTCTTTAGATTGTGTGACATAATTATGTCCTAGACTTCGAATTACGCAATTTAGCATCCTAGGATACAAAGTTTGCTACATTTGCTACATCCTTTCAAAAGCATCTTAACACTGTTACGCGCCAGAATCTTTCACGACCAATAAATAGGGGTGGGCTCGTTCCTAGGGATGAGGGGAGGAAAATGGCGGCCGTCAAGAAAAATTTGTGGTGCCCTTTTCACGGTTAAAATACGTAACATTGTATATTTGGGCGAACGGCGCAAGCTTGACCCAGTCAAGGTTAGTCCGGCCTTTTAAAATATGTCGCTAGTTTGGGTTACAGTTCTATTGTTCTTTTGGTTTATTTTTGTGGAGGAAGTTTATAGGTTATCTACCTATCTTATATTAAAACTATAATAGAGTGTGTCAGTACATTGAAGATACTAAAAAAAGTTACGATAATATGTTTTTTAGGTATAATTTTGGATATTCATTCTGTCTGTTTGTTGAATCGAACTCATATTCAACTGCTTGGAAGGTACGTGATTTACGTGATAAGATTTTTGTAAAAAAAAGTTTCATGCGTATCATAATAAAATTGAGTTCACGTTATGTTACGTATGATTAATAAATAATTGTAATTCCAATGGAATTCTAAGAGTTTAAAATCAATGCGTTGGCCGAGAATCGAACTCGGATCAACTGCTTGGAAGTCAACTATGCTGACCATTACACCACCAATGCAGATGACTGGCTTGAATAAATATCGTACGCGCTATAATTTATGATTTATTATTATTTTTTGCATCTCTTGTTGGTATATCACGAACTGTATATTGCCCGGACCTTTAGAAGGCTTGCGTGGGGACACAGGTCCAACACATAGAGGCCCCTTCGAGACACTTTTATCTAAATGCGATGGGATGCACTAGCCGTGGTCTATCTCTGACCGCAAATGCATCAGAAAACATGACCACTTCCGATGCAGAGACTATTGCAGGAAGGACAAAAACTACTCCCCTATAAAGGGGAGCTTGGGTCGCCTGCCGTAACAAATGTCTTAAGTTTATCCAAAATGGCAGACGGTGACATGCCAGTTTATTTGATGGGCCCCCCAAAATGGCCGCTCGCTAGGAGCGACAAAGCTTGAAGAGCTGCAGGCGCCAGTTCCCGGTGCTAAGCGCACGAGTCAGCAGGTCCCGGCGTTATGACATTTTACACTTCTAACCTGGAGTATAGGTTCCGTTCTCTCAACTTCACTCCTGGGCAGCCAGTTAAGGCAAGACAGGAGTTGAGGGCCAAATCAATTCGTGCCCTCTGGAGAATCGGGTCCGTGGTGTCGCCACACACCAATAGCTCACAACCTGCCCTGCGGGCTTATTTATTGTAATCTATACTATTATAAAACTGTAACAGGAAGTTTGTCTGTACATTGAAGATATTAACAAAAAAATTGTTACGATATGGTTTTTAGGTGTCCCTGATTCCATTTCACCAATTTTTGGATTTTTTGTCTGTCTGTTTGTTTGTTTGTTTGTTTGTTTGAACGAGTATCACGCAAAAACTACTGAACCGATTTTGATGAAACTTTTTTTGTTTGATAGCTTATGATCAGACTTAAAATCTGGTATATAATTTGTGCGGACGAAGTCGCGGGTTAACGCTCGTAAATAATATAAAAGTGAGTACACATGAGAAATTACAATTATTTTCGAAAATTACGGCGCTCGAGTTTATTAGAATTTTCACACATTAAGGTAATTGCAAAAAGCTTGAAATAAAAATATATTTTATTCACAAACTTTACAAAGTATTTTTCAGCAAAAAAGATCTCATTATGACATCAAAGTTTTCAGCCATTTTATAAAATGGCGGTTGTGGTGGCGGTGACAGCTGATAAATTGCACGTCGACCATTACAAAAAGTGACCCGAAGTATTTCAGGTAATACGATTCAAGACGTTTTCACGTTAATCATTCGTAGTCTCGTAGAGGAAGACTATATATCTTAATTTGCGAACATTTTGAGAATATTTGGTTATCATTTACCAAGGCCTCAGGTCATTTTTACCATTCGAGTATAATTCGTGGTAAGTAACCGGTTATAATCGTATACTGGGCATGGTCATATGTACAGGGTGAAATTATATCATTAGCATCCTTTTAAACTAAGAGTCTACCCATCAAACTGAACAACTTTTATAATCGGAGCAGAAAAATAACTGCTATTCCATACTAAACCTATGCCTATTTATATAAGGTTTAACAAAATTAGCTGAAACTATTTTAAGGGTATGCTCAGACCATCAAACTGAACAACTTTCTCTATGGGACCAATATCGAAATCGCGAAACACGGTACTAGCCCAGTACCCGGACCCTCGATCCTCGATATATCGCGACCGATTCGGTCCGACCTTCATTTGTAATAGAGTCCAATAGAGTAAAAAAGTAAAAAGTAAAGTATGTAGAGTCAAATAGGTCCTTATATGACTGTTACGCGTCACTTTTAGGGCGATAAGCCGTGTTAAATGGGCCCTAATGAACATACGACTATACGACTATAATTATATAACTTCCAGAACGTCGAAGTTTTTATATGAGTTTGATATAACCATAGCGAATACCGAATTGTCAGCTCGCCGATGTTTAAACGACGAATTTAAGGTATTTTTTTTTTAATTCTTTTGTTACTTTTTTGGAGCTTTTAACCCTGAGGTTACGTCAGCCCCATCGTGCCTTAACCCTTAAGACTCTACAAAATGAAACAATTTTACAATGAAATAAAAACCTAAGACTACCTAACGAATATACAAACAAACACACATATTAAACACTAGTACTAGAATTTAAGGTTGTGGCGATGTTTGCGTTTAGAGAATTGCATTGCTGAACATTGAGTTTGAAGTTTCTATACTCCTGTTCACTATGCCTGTGTTTGGAACCAATATTGATAGTTTTTGAGACGGTTCCAAACAAATGCCTATCTACAGTTTAATTACAAGTACATAACAGTACATAGATTATACAATACAACAGATTACAAGAACAATACGCATTCACCGGCCAGAAGCAATGAAATTAAACTAACACAATAGGTTTGCTGGTACGAAATTCCATTGTCAATAATACAAGTAATTACAGACGTTCATTCATCTTCTGCTACATTTCTATGGAAATACAATTAGGGACGTCAAATTTGTTCAACCACGTAGTACTTACTATCTCTATGGTTCAACCTCAATATTTTGGTCGGAGTCAGTTTTTTATAATAGGGGATCGGACAATTAGTCAAATTAGCAACTTTTAAAAGAACGTCAAAACGCGCGCGATGTATGAAAAATTGTACTAAATACCCACAAGTGACGTCATCAACATTTTATACTTTTTATAGTTTATAGTGTTATTAAAAATAGTATTCTAGCTAAAAAAAAACTGAAAATGTGAGTAAGTATAGCGTTATTTTCAAATGTTTTTTTTTACTAAGAAGATAACACTAAAATATATTTTTCAACACACTTGATCATAAAATGGCCCTTATTTCACCGCAATTAGGCACATAATGACACCTATAATCAAACTGTGACTTTTTCATTACTATTATTCACAAGTGAGTTATAGGTTTTTTATAGTAGGTATCTAAACTTCTTGGTTGAGTTCTTGAGTTGCTTTGTTCTTAAAAAAGTTTCGATACAAAAAAGATCATATTCAATAGTACAAATAAATTATCTAAATAAACTTTTTATTTACTAAATAAAATGATTTTTTATTATTATTTTCTTCACAAGTGTGTTGAAAAACGTCGTATGATACACGTGTGTATTGATGATTACCGTCCTCGGCTCTCTTAAGACCCTCGCCTACGGCTCGGGTCTCAATGGCGCCTCAGCGGTAATCACCAACATTACACACTTGTACCATAATGTACTATGTCAACATACTTGCTGGTAAAGTGGCTCTTATTGCACCGCTTTTAGGTACATAATGTAGCTTATAGAACACGCGTGCGAAAATTCAATTATCGCACTAGTGCGGTAATGGTAATGTTACTTTTTTTTCTATAGTTTGTTTTTAAATCTCAGCAAAGAGTTTTTATGTAAACAAAAATAAAACATTTTTCTGAATGAATCTGTTTCAGTTAAAATATGATAAATAAAAGCTTCATTTCATCAAAGAATTTATTTTAGTTAACAAATTAAAATTAATTTAAAATTAATATATAAATAGTAAGTTTATAACGTTTTTGATATTAGGTTGCTTGCAACAAAATGTCGTTGGTTGAATGTCAGCTAAGTCTTTGCCTTTTCGACAGCCTACGCGCGCATAGGCGCATAGCCATTTCGAAAAAAAACCAAGCCAATAGACCAGCGCCATTTTCCAAAAATATTTGTCTAAAATAGTTGTGTTTTAGGAAATGCTATTACTTTTCATCGCAAATGTGTTGAAAAACGTCGCATGAAACGCGCGAACGTTGGTCATTACCGCCCTCGGCTAGTATGCATCACTCGCCTTGATCCCGCCTCGGCTGTGCTGACCAACTTTGCTCACTTGTATCATAATGTACTATTATGCAGTCCGCTCCCCTATTATATATCTTAATATTTGACACTTTTATAAGGGGATCACCAGACCATCAAACTGAACAACTTTCTCTATGGGATGAACATCGAAATCGCGAAAAAACTTGGCTTGAGTAAGTTTGCGATTTTGTATGGAACAGCTGATTTTTTTTCTCTCGATTTCAATGTTGGTACCATAGAGAAAGTTGTTCAGTTTGACGGTCTGATCATCCCCTTGAAAAGGGTCAGCATATTAAGAAGGACCCTACATAGGTTGCAATTGCAATGTCGTCCATATAAAAGTAAACTGCAAAAAGATATTTCAGATTTAAGGTGGTTTCAGTCCATACAAACGTTTGACGCACAACACGGGTAAACGGAATTAATAAAAGTAATATTTTATATATGGAAAAATAGTTTCGAAAATCTAGTTGCCGCGTAACAAATAACATTTGCAATTTATAATATAATTACGAAGATATAAAGCTTTTAAAATTTTGTATGAAAAGTTTCAAAGCTTTATATCTTCGTAATTATTTTATAAATTGCAAATGTTATTTGTTACGCGGCATATAGATTTTCTATACTATTTTTCCATATATACAAAGTTACTTATATTAATACCGTCTACGCGTATTGTGCGTCAAAGTTTTGTATAAAATTGACCCCTCTGCAACCGCCTTAATGCAAAATACTAAGTGAAAATGACAGTTCTTAAAACCTACTTCTCTTGAACGCAGGTGCAAACTCATTGCCAGCTGAGACCAGCAGTAAATATAAGCGTGTTAAAAATAATGTTAGTTGATAAAGTTTAAACTTTGCGATTTGAGATATTATCAAAAGGAAAATTGCCATCGGGGATAATATTTTTAATTGCTGAAAGTTTCAAATAAGTTTTCGCAAAATGTAATATGAAGATTTTTGTGCAAAGTTTTTGTTAATATAAGCCGTTTTCGAGTCGAGATTGTTGCGTACCAGGTGAAAATAGTTTTGATTTCTTTTAAGGTGGTTTCAGTCCATACAAAAGTTTGAGGCACAATACGCGTAGACGGAAATAATAAAAGTAATATTTTATATATTGAAAAATAGTTTAGAAAATCTAGTTGCCGCGTCACAAATGACATTTGCAATTTATAATATAATTACGAAGATATAAAGCTTTTAACATTCTGTAAGAAAAATTGCAAAGCTTTATATCTTCGTAATTATTTTACAAATTGCAAATGTTATTTGTGACGCGGCATCTAGATTTTCTAAACTATTTTTCCATAAATACAAAGTTACTTATATTAATACCGTCTACGCGTATTGTTCGTCAAACTTTTGTATGAACTGAAACCACCTTAAGATCAATACAATAACTATTATTGTGTAATACACTATTACTCAACGAAATATATATTTATAATTAATAAGTAATATAATAATATCTATTTATTTAAATAGCAGAACACCACATCATCACTGTGCAGCAATAAATAAATAAATTAAACTATAAAATTGACCCCCCTGCAACCACCTTAACTACAGAGGAATTATTAATAAGACGTAGGTAGGTACTAATTGGGTGGTTAGGTTAGGTTAGCGATTAAAAGGCTATAATGCTCCAAAACTAACTATAAGTCTAATTATCAATGTTGCGTGAGTTACAGAACCTTGAATTTGATGTTTCTCCACTCTTGTTCACTCTCCCTTTTTTTTGGAACCAATTATTAACTCAGTATTTGGAGATAATAAAAAACAGAAGAGCGTCGGTGGCGCGTTGCGCTCTCCGCAACGCGCCACCGACACTCTTCACCGTATGGACACCCAATTATGGGGGTCTGGGTTCTAATCCGCACGGACAACAAGCCATGTACCAATGAGTTTTTCTAACTTATGTACTTAATACCGACTGCTCTCAAATGTTGAAGGAAAACATCGTGAGGAAACCTGCATACCCCGAAGAAGAAATTCTGATTCGTATGTGAAGTCTTCCAATCCGCATTGGGATGCTAATGATATCAATTTCACCCTGTATACGCTAACATTTTTATGTTAGCCTATTTCCCGTACTAAGATTAAAGATTTTCTTTCAAAATGTTTGTACAAAGCATCTCCACGCTTTTTAATTATTTAAGCAGCGAGGATAAAAGTAGTACCTATTTTCTGCCTCTTCTGATTCAAGAGTTGTGTTGTTGAATTACGGAATATCTTTCACATGCGTTGGTGGTGTAATGGTCAGCATAGTTGCCTTCCAAGCAGTTGATCCGAGTTCGATTCTCGGCCAACGCATATTTTTGTTTTCGTTCTCTTTTCTCGTTTGTGGTTTCCCCGTTTTATGTCGGTCGGTTATGTCACTTTCCCCCAAAGACATTCAATATTATATTATGTTAAATCTCATTGCTTTCCCCCCGAATGTCCAGTAATTTAGATTATAGGCATATTTCATAAACATGAACATTTTAATTTACAATTACAATTCAGAGTAAATTGCTTGTGACTTGTGACGATAAACAATATGTCGTGTCTGAACATTCTCAGGAGGTAATGTATCTCAAATTGTTTTACAATGACAATTCAGGATGCATTGCTGGTCAGTTAGGAGTTAAACAACAGTATCCTGTCATGCAGCTTGGCACATTTAATGTAAAAAAACCTTTTTGTAAAGTCTTTTGGATAAATAATGTATTGAATTGACATTCTCGTCGGTAATGTAGCCCAGTCATTTTACGGAGTTTCGTTAGGAGGGATGAGGAGTAATTATCAATGGGACTTTTAAACTGTAACCGGCACCGTTTAGTGACAAAAGAAATATCTGAAAACATATTTTAAAAAAATCGCTACGCAACATAAAAATCAAGATTTTATCTCCCAGAAGGCTTTTTTAAACAATTTAATTAGATTTAACAATAGGTATACATTATTTTTGAGCAATAAAAAATTTTGAAAATCTAAAAATGAGGTAAGTATTCATTAGAAAATACCTATGAGAATACTTATGTATATTTCAAAGCCTTCTAAGTAGAAAAAAATATTAACACCATGTTGGAAGCATGTATGATGGTAAAGCCTTAAAAATGAAAAAAAAAAGGTTTTTCAGGTTTTTTTGAACGAGATAAATAAAAATTTTAAATTTGGGGCTGTTGCTGGTTTAATATTTACTTTCAGGGTTTATGTGTGTGCTGTACCATATTTATAAGATCTTTTGTAACCACATAACGCAATAAATGATATGATATGATATGATATGATATGATATGATATGATATGATATGATATGATATGATATGATATGATATGATATGATATGATATGATATGATATGATATGATATGATATGATATGATATGATATGATATGATATGATATGATATGATATGATATGATATGATATGATATGATATGATATGATATGATATGATATGATATGATATGATATGATATTTTTTAATTTTGGTACATTTCTAAAGTTCATATTGGCTCTTATGGCGTTCCTTGGGGGAGGCCTATGTCGAGTAGTGGACGTCCATCGGCTGAGATGATGATGATGATGATTGGCTCTTAAATGCTATACCGAAAAAAAATATCAGTTATTATAGTCCCGGCTCAAACCGTAAAATAACTGGGCTAAAAGTATATTTTTTTTTTAATTAATCTTTGTTACAAAGCTTGGCCTGAGGCCGTGTTGATTTGGCCTTGCCGATTCCTTTACAGAACAATAAGAGAGACGAAGAATAAAGACAACATCATCATCATCATCATCGTCTCAGCCGATGGACGTCCACTGCTGGACATAGGCCTCCCCCAAGGATCGCCATAACGACCGGTCCTGCGCTGCCCTCATCCAACGGGTTCCCGCCGCCTTCACCAGGTCGTCGGTCCACCGTGTGCCGCCTACCTACGCTGCGCTTTCCGGTACGCGGTCGCCACTCGAGAACTTTTCGGCCCCATCGGCCATCGGTTCTGCGAGCAATATGCCCCGCCCACTGCCACTTTAATTTAGCAATTCTTTGGGCTATGTCAGTTACTCTGGTTCTTCTGCGGATCTCTTCATTTCTGATTCGATCTCGCAGGGAAACTCCGAGCATAGCCCTCTCCATTGCCCTTTGGGTGACTTTCAGCCTTTTTATGAAGACAACAGTTTTACTATAAATGGAATGAAGTGCCTTTGCTGAAGCCGAGGTAGATATAGACAATTGCAAATTACAATAAATTGTTATGTTTTTGAAATGGAGCCCTGATCATTTATATTTAGTCTCCAATCTTCCAGTACCCCGAAACATTCCTCAGTTTCACCTTCTTTAAATAAATTAACACCTGTGACTTTATAAGGTGACTAAAGGAAAAGTTTGCTATTGTAATGTTATGGTAATATAAATAACAATAAATAAATAAATAACGCTCACAGGCACATACATTGTAATGATCCCAAGCACGCACTATAGACTGTTTATTATGGAAACCATACAACAACGGCACAAACATATAAACATTCATGTCCGAACCGGGATTCGAACCCAGGAGCCTGGTTTGGCAGTCCGGCGTGGTAACCATTACACCAACCGGGTCGTCAAATAATAATAAGCGTTAACAATTTACTACTATCGTTTCATCTTGAAAGCTCTCAAAGCAGGAAATGTTTATAATACCTACATTGAAACATACCACCTCGATATGGACTAATTATATGGTTTGGAGACACATTCAATTGATAATAATTAGTCTTAGGCCCACTTGCGCCAAATGCTGGGTTAAATTGCGTAACCCCGTCTTTAGTAGCACCGACCTAAAGATTGAACGAGTGTGATCGAAGATAGTCTTCTATTCTATTCTATTTTTATTTAATGGCGTCCGATGCGTTATCACAATTGTGCCAATGTCCCGTTATGTAGAGAGTACGCGTAGGAAAATGGCATTTCTGCCAATGTCAAGTAGTTTATTATAATCTCAAGTTAACGTTTTATAGTTAAAACACAAAAGAGTTTACAAAATGGCGGAGCCACGTGCAAGCCTAACAGATGCCAATACGCACGCGTCTGACCTCCCCCAGACTTGCAGCGCGACTCCGAAGATTAGTCTTGCGCCAATGAAAACAAGTTCATACTTAACTAACCTGACAGTTCTCTATTTTTGGCTGGCAACATCCTAAAATGACCATAGAGTTTATGTAATCCGACAAAATATGAAAAGTGAACGATGAATGAACATAATATATGCATGTCTCTTTCACACTGCATCTCTTTGTATTTGTCTGTCTCATTTGTTTTATTTTGGCAATGACATTTCGTTTTCATCATTCATTCATGTTATCAAAGAGAATGTAGCACACTACGTTTTAAGAGTCGGGACTTCCATACTAAAAACTGGTCGTGACCGATTATCCAGAATGTATGAAACGTGTGCAACCGTTCAAAGGAATTAAATGGCGCGGTGCACGTGTCATATAATTTTTTTCTGTTACAGAGTTGCGCGAGCCTTTGTAGGCTCGCGCAACTCTAAAGCGCGCGCGCGCGCTTGTTGTCAAAACTGTAAAAACAGCTGATGCCTTAATTTTGACATTTAGCACGTAGTTAAGTGACTTAAACCTACCACATCGGCGGTTTAAATATAACACAAGTTTAGCCCCTAAAACAGGATGGTGCAAGACATAATTATAATTTAATTACAAATTAGCGTCTAGTTCCGAGTTAACAACGATAACCCTGCTAGGCGCAAGCGGGCCTTATAATAATAAGTTTCTCTTCAATCAAATTGTTACGTAAACATTTTAGATATAAGGTACAAAATAACTTTCCGATACGATATTGCGATGTTATAAATCAAAATAAGCCAACGTAATAGGGTTCCCTGGAGACATGGAGACATAAATTTATCGGAGGCTCGAAACGAATAGGTATATCGGAGTATGTTTGATTTTTTTCTGTATTAGGTCCACCACACACAGACGGAATTGCGATACGGAATCCTGATTCAGGATTCAGTGTTGTCAACTACAAAAAATACTCGAGTGCTGTTTAAAAAATTCCTAAAATAAAAATGTATGAAACGCCAAATCATCATCATCATCATATCAGCCATTAAACGTCCACTGCTGGACATAAGCCTCCCCCAAAATGGGGGGATTTGCCATAATCGCCACGCTTGGCAGGCGGGTTGGCGATCGCAGTTGGATCGAATCAATGTGTGTACTCAGAGGATGCTGCTACCCATCCTTCAGTAGATCCCTTAGTCGCCTTTTACGACACCCACGGGAGGAAATGGGATGGTGCTATTCTTAGCCGACACCACACGGCCATTAATGAATGACAATAATTGCATTTTTAGGTATTTATTAAAACAAAACAAACAATTTCTGTACATGATAATTACTATCATGTGATGAGGTCGTGACGTTACGAATGTTACGATGATGGTTTGCAAATTGTATTCCAATATTAACGCTATATCTATATATCGCTATAGCTATATCTATAGCTAACTATATCAAAAGACTATCGATAGTTTTAACATTAGACATAATCTGCATACAAAATGGCATGAACCATTATCACACAAGCGGTTTTTGAGCGTAGGCGATTTCGCAACTATGCCGCAACGACGTCGTAACTGCACCGTCACGATACGGTATCGTTCCATCAACGCCTACGCTCAAAATTCACTTTGAAATAAGCCACCTAAGACATCCAAAAATCACTAGATCTAGTGAAAAAGTCTCTGAAAGCGGCAACAGTCCATACGGAATCTAATTCCGAATCAGGTTCATTCCGGATGTATGTGGCGGACCTTAGATTTGGCTGCCTATATTTTAGTTCATGTTTCAATCACGTTTATTATAGTATAAGAGATAGATGTACTTTTTGTTATCATCAGCTGCAAGGCTGATTCAGTATTCCTGCAGACCAGGTCTGCCTGCAAAACTCCATTCGGTTTAGGAGATAAAGCCGTTTAAAGGAGGAGTTACAGCTGTTTACTGGCCTGATCTTTGAACGACTGTATCTCCTTAACCGACTGACCATATCGGTTTTTTGTACTGTTCACATAATGACGGTGCATCTTACAGTAATACCTGCATATTCATTTCATGCACCCATAACTGACCTTTAAACGGCTGTAACTCATGAACCGACCGGAGTTATGCTGGAAGACTTGGTCCATCCCCAACACAGAGATGCTTCTCACCCTATGAATGCTGAATAAGTCTTGCAGCTGATGATCACAAAATGTACGTCTATCTCATATACTTAATGTGATATTTGAAAGAATTTAAATAAGCCTTGACAGACTTGCGCCTGTGCCACTGCGACAATCGCTGTTCTCACCGATCCCCGCTACCCAATCCGCCGCGTAGCCCCAGCAACGTCCTATGCCGTGGTCCGTACCCCTCTGGGTGCCCCTAGGTTGGTTGCTTAAGTTCATTCATTTCGCTCGGTAGACCCTTCGAGGTCCCTCCAATAGCCCGCAGTAAAAAGCAGTAATTGCTCCCTGAGCAGAGCTAGGTGCAACAGTCATCTCCAAAAAAAAAAGACAATCGCTGATCTTTTGTGACCGCCCCTTCAGCAGTTCCCTATTAATCCCTATTGCAGTTAAGGATCGCAGTACCATCTCACCTAGAGTCAGTACCTACCTACCTTTCTGCCAAGTTTAAGATTTTGTATCTCACCTGGAGTGCCTGGAGTAAGTACCTTTCTGCAAAGTTAAATACTTCGTTCGTTCATTATTGGACTATATTCACAGAGAATATCCTGAGGAGTTTCCATTTCCTCTCCGCAAAACCTGCAGCAGGTCGAGTCTATTAATTTTAAGGTATACAAGCTGTTTATTTAGTTTGCAGTGTCCTGTGAGTGATCTCACTATTGTACATTAGTTGTCTTTATTAAGAGTTATCCCCCACCGAACGACCTTGACCCTTTTAGAGCCGACTCACCTCTACTAAACTACATAATTTTAGTAAGTGTACCTATTTTTGACTGGCTTGTTCTTCATTATGTCACTGTGGAGCCTTCTAATACAAAGAAATCAAATTCGAAAATATGGCCCGGCCGGCGCGGCCCAGAATTTGATTTGTTTCTTGCCTTGCTAACGCTGGCGCTTGAAAATTGGCGCCGTAAAATTGTCATCTTCTAAACCTGCCTTTGATAAGTGCTTTGTCAACTCCACACCAAGTCTTTGGTCAGTCGAGCCCTTTAAAATGTTTTGGTATATGAAATATGGTAGTGAATAGATTAAAGGTACCTATAGGGTGCAAGAACCTCGGGTCATCCATCTTTGAAAAACTTGTCGAATACCGTCCAATAGTCGACAACTTTAGTTCGTTAGCCCAAAAAGTCCTCTGCCGTTTTAGACGAAGTTAATATTGGCCCAAAACTTTTATGTCGGCTAATAGAGTAAGGGTAGAATTTCTGACAAACTTTTCTTATATAAAAGTGGATGTACTTTTCACTTTAGATATAGGTAGTCCTTACATCTGTTTGAGGTCTACAATAATATTTCGTTTTTGAGTTCATAATACAAGGGAGATGAAAAAAATTGAATAGTTAATAGTAATAGAATTGATCTATGTATATTACTTAGAATCTTTTCTTTTATTAATAAAAATATAAGCTTTAACGAATAGTTACCTTATTTCAAGTGCAGCAATGCAGTTCTCTAAGCGAAAACATCGTCACAAACTAAAATTCGTCGTTGAAACATCGGCGAGCTTCCAATTCGGTGTTCGCTAAGGTTATGTAATTGTGTCAAACTCATATAAAATCTTCGACGATCTGAAGGATGCAACAAGGATGTTACATTTGTGAGCTCGTCGATGTTTTTGACAGCGATGTGACGCTTAGAGAAATTGCACTCCCTGCACGGCTAGCATGCCACCCACGACAAAGCGTTCAAACGAGAAAAACGTCATGCGCGCTCTTTCTGGTCCACGTAAAATAATAAAGATGGAGGCACATCTCGATTTTTATCGTTTTCTCGGGGGTGGCATGCTAGGCCTACTGCCCTGGAGCGATGGTTCTATCCCCGTCAAACGTAGTGAACGGGATAGAACCATCGCTCCATTCTCTTTTTCCCCGTCCAGGCAGACTTTTTACCAATGAGTTTTTCAAAATTTACTATTTATTCAATTTAACATTATTATCTACAATTTCAGCTGTCTTATTGTGTAACTACACGATTCAAAAGGTATCAAATCAACATGGTATTTTTTGGTAATGGGGAACTTCTTAATATTTGGTTAATTAATTTTAGACAATGGATATGACGATCCCAGAAACAAAACAAAATATTACGTATTTTAATCGATTACAAGATGGGTATCTTGTAATCGATAGGTATAATCGGAAACATACACAAAAGCTCTACTGAGCGGCGGCGATCGGCATAAAATCGTTACACAACGGCTTTGACTTGCTTTCAGTAAAATAGATAGCTAATTATAACCGAGAAATGATTAAAATCAATGCGTTGGCCGAGAATCGAACTCGGATCAACTGCTTGGAAGGCAACTATGCTGACCATTACACCACCAACGCGTGTGACGGGATCGTTTAAAATTCGATTCCGTTTCGTGATCTTATTGAAGTTTGTTTTTTAATTGATAAAGATGGTTACCTAATGAATAGTCATAAGAAGAAGAAATACTAGGAGAGCATTCGAAATGATAGGACCGCGTGCGAACCACAACTTTCAACACATTCGGTATAGCGCTATTCATTTCACAGCTAGCCGTTATAGAGCCGTTTTGACATATCGCTCCGACGTTAGAGGCGTCATAAGTCAAGTATAGCACGATACGGAATTCAGCACAGTTGAAGTTTATTTATTTAATAATTAATTTCAAAATACATTTTTAAATCATAGTCCTACAAAACCATGTTTTATGGTTTGGCTGTAGGAAACAGGGAATAACAGTCTCGCATTATATAGACGCGATAATATAGACTGTTTTTTACACGTTACATGTCTGGCGTTAAGAGTAATATAACATTTTATAGTAAAAGTTCCTTTAATATTCTACAGAATTTCGGCTTCTTTAACTTTAATTGGATTGCAATGTGATTAGAACTTGGAAGATTAGGAGAAATTGGATTAGGTTTATATTTGGATGTTCTAAATTAGCACAATCGCCCTCCAGTACCTATTCAGGTATTACCAATATTGAAGAGTCTTTTGAGTGTCTAACTTCATAGCTAATTTTAATCGAAGTAGAATTAAAATCAATGCGTTGGCCGAGAATCGAACTCGGATCAACTGCTTGGAAGGCAACTATGCTGACCATTACACCACCAACGCATGTAAAAGAAGAGATTAAAATTGGATCCCCGTTTCGAGATCTTATCGAGTCACGTCTTCAAAATGCCTCATTTTAATAATTATCATGATGTCTGATGTTTAATAATTAATAGAATACAGCATCGAATTGATGTCCTTTCAATAGAAGCTAATTATAATTGAGAAAGAACTAAAACAATGCGTTGGCCGAGAATCGAACTCGGATCAACTGCTTGGAAGGCAACTATGCTGACCATTACACCACCAACGCATATAATAACTACACCAAAATTAATGGTCATTATAATATTTATAGTACCTAATAATAGTTAATAACTATTTGCATAGGTTCATGGTCGTCTTATCAAAATTTTTAGAAATCTATTAGTGGTGGATGTACATAAATGTTGGTATTTGTGAAAAGATACTTTTTTCCTTAGTTTTCTCGGGGAAGGTGGTTCAGGTGGTTGTTGTGGTATCGTGAGTACAATAAACCATTAATGGAATAAAAAAGGCTAAACTTTAAAAGTTTTTAGGATGAAATGACTAAAGGAGAAAATTGGCTAATCAATTCGAACATTTCATCCAGAAAAAGACAGGACTGAGTTTTATGGCGCGCCATGGGAGAGGCCTATTTTCAGCAGTGGACGATGATAGGCTGATGATGATGTTGATCCAGAAAACACTCCAAAAGAAATCCTGTCCTTTATACTTTATTTATTTATCTTTATTGGTTATCAAACAGCAAATTACTTAATCTCTAATACAGCAACATTTAAATTTTACAGCGCCAATTACATGATAACACGTTTTAAAAACTGTTTAAGGTACAAAGGACAAAACGTAAAAAATATGAAAGATTTGGACAAATAAAAAGACTAATGTGCTTCTACTTAATGACCGAATTGTTTGTCGAGTATTGTAATGTTTTATGTGTGTAAACAATTGTGTTTGTGTGTATGTGTGTGAATGGGTGTCAATACTATAAAAAGATACTGAAATAAAATGAAATTTGTTAAAAAAAAAATGTTATTTATATGTGGTTTAATAGGCTGCATTCTTTACTGCGTCCTTCGCTCTTTTGGTATACTGTCCCAGCGACATGAAGAAGATATCAGAATCGTACATAAGGTCCTCGTGAGCGTCAATACATCGGTTCAAAACAGAATTCCTGGCATAATTACTTTGTGCATGCGGATGGTGCAGAAGGCGCATCGCATACGAATACGCATCTAGGTCGTCACGACACCCACCACGGGAGAAAATGTCGTGGTTTTTTTCGGAGGTTTCCTGAAAGAATGGCATAACGTACCCCACTCAAGTTATTACCTTTTCTTAAAACAATGCTGCATTTTTTTTTAAAACAAAGATAATCAAATCAACGAAACAGTCGCACCATTTAAATTTGATGGACCGATAGCAGTAGGTAGTTTTATTATCCGGCGTTCGGTTTAAACCGGATCAGAGCGGATCTCGTCCGGTTAATCCGGTTACGTTGCGTGTTAATGTTGATCCCCAGCGGGATGGTTTCACAGAATCTGCTGCTGTATTTCGCTTTAACGTTTCGATGAATTTCGTGAAAACTTACTTAAACTAACTAGAAGGCGCCGGGGCCGATCGCGCTATATAAATCTCAACTGAAACGTTATTAGACCGCATGCGATTCAAAATTTTATACCTACACATTCGGTACCGCGCTAATCATTTGACAGCTAATAGCAGCCGTTTAACCATCGATTTAAGGGCAGGTTATCCCAGTGCAAGCGTCTCTTTCTTACAAGCATACGTTTGCAATTAGCCATCCCACTTTAATTGAAAGCAGGATCACAGGATGTTTTATATAATTTGATATTTAAAAATATTAAAACATTTATTTAAAAAAGTAATCGTTAAATATTCATTGATATGTTATTACCTATTTTTACATGTGATTATTGTTACTTAAAACCTGATAATTTTCAAGTAAAACAAGAAAAACAATCAAAAACATCCTATCTTTGTGATTTTTTTTTATCGAGGCAAGTTACAAGTATCGTGTTTTGAACCGTTGAATAATCAAGAAAGTATATTAAACTAAAACATATATTTATTGCGAATCATAAAAACGAATATTACTATGTTTACAGCTTTATCAAAAACAGGTGGTTCGGGATATCCTGGCCTTAATACATACTACGTTAGATCGGCTATCGGTGATTATCCAAGGCGAGACCAAAAAAACCTAAGATTTTGGTTAAAAAAAAGCGGGATTGGTTCAGTTGACAATTGCCGCTAGGTCCATACAGGTTCATAGCGTGTTCGTCAGTGGTCTCGTCTATCTATCTCGCTCTAACATACGTTAGTGCTATGCCCTTTTTCTTTCGCATTTCCGATTTAACGTAGTATACTCTTAATCTATGCGTTTAACATTTCTGCCACTTTTTGCTGGGGACAAGGTAACATGAAATCCGCAACTTTGGATTTTATTCCCCATAACTTTACATTCTAATTTTGAATCATGAAAAGTAGTCTCGTGTGAACCCCAAACGTCATAAGATCGTAGTTATTGTTTCGCAATTATAGGCTGTCTCGTTCAGTGATCTAAACTATTATAAAACTGTAACAGGAAGTTTGTCTGTACATTGAAGATATTAACAAAAAAAAAGTTACGATATGGTTTTTAGGTGTCCCTGATTCCATTTCACCAATTTTTGGATTTTTTGTCTGTCTGTTTGTTTGGGTGTTTGTTTGTTTGTTTGAACGAGTATCACGCAAAAACTACTGAACTGATTTTGATGAAACTTTTTTTGTTTGATAGCTTATGATCTGACTTAAAATCTGGTATATAATTTGTGCGGACGAAGTCGCGGGCTAACGCTCGTAAGGAATAAAATTAAATGTAAATGCGCATGATCAATTGTTCTTATACCGTGGCAGAGGGGAAATGCTACCGCAAGGCCAGTCCTTATAATAAATAGTCAAAGAGGTGGGCGATGAACGAATTGTATGAACAGATTTGTCATATCGACCATATCAATGGTACTCGGGCTGCATTTGTATGCTACTTCTATGCGAAGTCAGGTTCCCCTGGATTCTTTTTTCTGTCTTGAATTTTATGGTCGTAAAGTCGTGAGCTGAATATGTTGTGAGTATGAAAGAGATTCCAACCAAATCAACAACAACTATCGTGAAAAATACCTTCGTGAAGATCCTATAGAAGCTTTTTTGCCACTTTATATTCTTATCAGGTGTCTGTAGAGAGAGTAAGTAAGAGTCGATTTGTTCGAACATCGAAGTGTTTTGTTCTACCCGTGCGAGGTAGAATGAGACATGTTTTTCATTTATAACTAAACCACTCTTTGGTTCGCTGCATTTTTTTTTATCATGCTGCGCTCTGCGCTGCTATTATCTGTGCAAAAAAGTAAAACGCGGAACTTATCTTTAAGGTTCCGTACCTACCCAAGTTACTACACAGTACATCCGTCCGTCTAACTACAAAATCTTTTGAACCGTAAGACGCTTAAGGTGGTTGCAGAGGGGTCAATTTTATACAAAACTTTGACGCACAATACGCGTAGACGGTATTAATATAAGTTAATTTTTTATATATAGAAAAATTGTTTAGAAAATCTAGATGCCGCGTCATAAATAACATTTATATTATAATTACGAAGATATAAAGCTTTGAAATTTTTCACACAAAATTTAAATAATTTAATTAATTTAATTAAAAATTATTAAAATATATATATATATATTTATATGTTTATATATATTTATTATTATTATTTAATGTTTGTTCCGTTTTTTTATTTTTTTTTTCAATTTGACATTGACATAGACAGTAAAATCTTTTTTTTTTTCATAATTCTGCGGAGTATTTACTAGATGGCAGCACATTCTATGCAAACTGAATCGGAAAAAGCCTACAAAAGGCGATTGTCCTCCGCCTGCAGTAATCTTTAGTTCGCTGTAAATTTTCTTTAACGCGGATCTTCTCTTTTTTGTTTTATCTGCGGTTTAAACAATAGATTCGTTACTGTGCCACCTGTGTCAACAGTAACTGATCAGTTCCGATCCAGAATTAATCTGCTTATTGTATTGCATGGCTCTGTGAGTGTGGTTTGGAGGTATTGTTTCACTCGTTATATAAGGTCTAACAAAATTAGGTGAAACTATTTTAAGGGGATGATCAGACCATCAAACTAAACAACTTTCTCTTTGGGACCAATATCGAAATCACGAAAAAAAATCTGCTGTCCCATACATTTAGGTCGAGTACGTTTGTATGGAACAGCTGATTTTTTTTTCGCGATTTCGATATTGGTCCCACAGAGAAAGTTGTTCAGTTTGATGGTCTGATCATCCCCTTAAAATAGTTTCACCTAATTTTGTTAGACCTTATATAAGTAACAATAATTCGGTTGGTTATTATTTGTTCGATTCATGGCTGAATAAAACAAGGTTCAACTTACGTCATGATTTCAAATGAAACCATATAGCCCAGTCATTTTACGGTTTGAGCCGGGACTAATTAATAATTGATACTTTATTTCGGTATAGTATTTAAGAGCCAATTTGAGCTTAGAAATGTACCAAAATTAAAAAGATATCACGTCAGCAACAGCCCCAAATTTTAAATTTAGCATTTATCTCGTTTTGAAAAAACTAATGGTAAATTTTTTTTGCGCGTTTTTAAGTCTTTACCATTATACATACTACAAACATGGTGTGAATATTTTTGTCTACTTAGAAGACTTTGAAAAATACATTAGTATTTTCTATTAAATACCTCATTTTTTAAATTTCTGTGCCTAAATAATTTATATTGTTAAATCTAATTAAAATGAATGCATTGGTATTAATATTATTAATTTAAAAGCCTTCTGGGAGATACAATTTTGATTTCTATGTTGCGTAGCGAATTTTTTTTTATATGTTTTCAGATAGTCTTTTTGTCACTAAATGGTGCCGGTTACCGTTTAAAAGTCCAATTCATAATTACTCGCTACCCCACCTAACAAAACTTCGTAAAATGACTGGGCTAATAGAATGACGTGATTGAGTGAGGTGTCGTTAGATAGGTTTTGGGAAATGGAACAAACCGTCCTTTGAGACTAAGTCGTTTTCATGATTTTCTCGAGATATTTGTGCTCCTATTCAACTACCTATTACCATTCAGCTCCTATTACATACATACATACATAAACTCACGATCAAGACCGTAATCCGGTCCGGTTCAGTAGTTTTGCATAATGCAAACAGAGAGACAAATAATCATCATACCTAACATGACTGCCTCCGTGGTCTAATGGTTAAGATCATTGGGCTCTCGACACGGAGGTCGTGGGTTCGATTCCCACGGGGGACACCTAGTGATATGTCACTTTGTGCGTTTTTTCCCAGTTGGTTAGGACATTGCAGGTTGAATCACCTGATTGTCTGAAAAGAAAGATGATTCTGTACTTCGGATGGCACGTTAAGCTATTGGTCCCGGCCACTATCTCTGGTCTTTCTTATCGTGTGGGCAGAGCTTGAGCAGAGCCCTGGTGTCAGAATTTTTTCAGACCGCCTTACGGCCTCTGACGTGGTTTTTATGTAACGACTACTTCCACCAGAGATAGTAGCCGGGACCAACGGCTTAACGTGCCATCCGAAGCACGGAATCATTTTCCTTTTCAGACAATCAGGTGATTCAGCCTGCAATGTCCTAACCAACTGGGGAAAAACGCACAAAGTGACATATCACTAGGTGCCCCCCGTGGGAATCGAACCCACGACCTCCCAGTCGAAAGCCAATGCTCTTAACCATTAGACCACGGAGGCAGTTTCTCTGGTGGCAGTCGTTACATTAATAGGGGCCGTAAGGCGGTCTGAAAAAACTCTGACACCAGGGCTCTGCCCACACGATAAGAAGAAGAAGATCATAACCTAACATAAATAAGTGACTTGGAGACAGGGACACAATAATAATATCGTGACCTTTTTTTTGTAAATACAATCTTCAATTCACAGGTTGTGGGTTCGATTCTCACGGGGGACACCCTGTGATATGCCACTTTTTGTGTTTTTCCCCAGTTGGTTCCCTTAAGGCGGTTGCAGAGGGGTCCATTTTATACAAAACGTTGACGCACAATACGCTTAAACGGTAGTAATATATATAACTTTTTATATATGAAAAAATAGTTTGGAATATCTAGATGCCGCGTAACGAATAACATTTGCAATTTATAAAATAATTACGAAGATATAAAGCTTTGAAGTTTTTCATACAAAATTTTAAAAGCTTTATATCTTCGTAATTATATTATAAATTGCAAATGTTATTCGTTACGCGGAATCTAGATTTTCTAAACTATTTTTCCACATATAAATTATTACTTTTATTAATTCCGTCTACGCGTATTGTGCGTCAAACGTTTGTATGGGCTGAAACCACCTTAAGGCCTCTGACGTGGTTTTTATGTAACGACTACGTAGCCAGGACCACCATCCGAGGCACGGAAATATCTTTCTTTTAAGACAATCAGGTGATTCAGTCTGCAATGTCTTAACCAACTGGGGAAAAACGCACAAATTGACATATTATATCACTAGGTGGGAATCGAACCCGCGGTGGCAATCGAATAACACTGACCTGCAAAACTAAGTACAACACTTTTAATATTTAAATTTTTTCTAAATTATAGAAATTAGAGATTTAAAATAAAAAACTTTTTATAGCAAATGTTATCAGCTTTCTTTGTAAATATTCTTTGTAAATTAAACTCTTTTTCGAGTCGTTTTTATTTCGAAAGTATATATTGTGTACTGAAAAAGATATTGCAATTTTAAAAGTGTGATACTTCGTTTTGCAGGCCAGTGTATATTAAAACAAGGATGCTAAACTGCCGAGTTTGGGATTCTTGGAAACAATTACAGAGGAGAATAGCAAGTATGAAGTTCTCCTTAAATCAACCCCTATCACGGGAAACTTGGTTAAACTTGTTACTTAGTTTGTTATTATTCAGGCTATGCTAGCCATAGGTTTAGTAAGTATGTTATACTTAGGGTCGCCAGGTCTTAAAACCGAATAGCCAGACAGACCAGCCAGTTTAACCGGACATTTGGGTAAAACGGCCGGACACACTTAATTGTATTAAGGATATTTTATCTTAGTTGTCCTTGTTTGTCTTATGTGACTAGATAATTTGTGTAACAATGTCCAAGATATTTATTATTAATATGTATGTCTGTAAAAGGCTTACTCACGGGCCATAGCCCGGACCTTTGGAAGGCTTGCGTGGGGACACAGGTCCAACACGTACACTTATCTAAATGCGATGGGATGCACCAAGCGTGGTCTATCTCTGAATACATTATGGAAATGCACCAGAAGACATACCATATTCGGTGCAGAGACTATTGTAGAAAGGAAAGAAAACTACTAGTTTTATGGGGGGTGAACTGGATGGGCCGGGAAATCAGGGTTATTGCGGAGAGACTCGGGACGCCTGCCGTAACAAATGTCTCTAGTTCGTCAAAAATGGCAGACAGTGACTTGCCAACTCATTTGATTGGCCCCCCAAAAAAGCCAAGGCGGCAACATCTAGTGAGCGGCTAAGGTTGTAGACAGGTGAGTCTGCGGGCGCCGGTTCCCGGTGCTAAGCGCACCCGTCAGCAGGTCCCGGCGTTATGACATTTTACACTTCCAACCTGGAGCATAGGTTCCGCTTTTGCGACTCCACTCCTGGCCGGCGGCCTGGCAGGAGGTGAGGGCTAAATCAATCCGGGCCGGGCAATCACCAACAGCTCGCCACAAGCTGTAATAATACGAAAAAAATAATGTATGCGTAATCTTTCTAAATTCTAATGAGATAACAATAAAATAAAATGAGTCAGTTTTCTTTATTGAATAATCATTCATTATTTACTTACTAATATTGAAATTTGCAATTGCAAACAAAATTATTGTCGACAGAGCCCGGCTTAAAAGTTCAGTTTCCCTCAAAATGGAGTAACCTGCTCAAATTTAAAAAGCCTAACAAGGGCCGGACAGGCCGGCTACCGTCTAATTTGCCCTGACACACATCCAAGAAGCCTAACTATGTCCGGCTTTATCCGAAAACCTGGCAACGCTAGTTATACTGCGTCTACATCCTACATCACAATCATGCATAATTGTGCCATTTCAAGCAATTTTTTTAGAGCTTGGCCTAACTCCATATCGCTCCAGTATACAGGGTCCTACTTAATAATGCTGACAGTTTTTTTAAGGGGATGATAAGGTCATCATACAAATAGTTTACAATGCTTGCGTAGTACTAAAGATTATTCGAACGTTGAGTTCTGATACCGCAATGGATAATGAGCAAATTCAAGCTAAATTTCTCTATGCGACCACCATCGAAATCACGGAAAAAAATCAGCTGTTCCATACATTTGGGTCGAGTAGGATTTCAATTTTCTATGGAACATCTGATTTTTTTTTGCGAAAATTACGACTATATGGTCCAGTAGAGAAAGTTGTTCAGTATGACGGTCTTATCATCCCCTTAAAAAACTGTCAGCATCTTAAGAAGGACCCTGTATAGGTTCACAGACACTTAAAAATAAAACTATTAACTACAGACATAAGAATGCAAAAAAAAAGAATTAAGTAAATAAAACATATTTTAGAACGTAAATAAAAAACTACAAGGTTTTCCTTTTTATAATAAAATTATCGTAAATGAAATAAAGTGCTTTGGCTGCAGCCGAGGTCGGTGTAGCCAAGGCACAATTGCAACTCCTGATATTGTGTTTTGGAGCTGTGTGATCTTCTATGGAAATAAACTATGTAGGCACGGCGACGAGTAACGTATAACGTCGCGCGGCCAGCTTATGTTGGTTTTGTATAGCTTGATGTGTCGCCGTGTGTACATAGAACGAAAAAAAAAAAACATCGGTGAGTAATGGCTATGGCTTGTAATAGACAAGTTCCCAAAAAAATGTTATTTCGGTGCGAGAAATGGAAACCTACCTACCACATTAGCTACATGATAATGCAAAACTAATTAGATGCATGAAAAAAATGACATGATTACAATACAATCGTTGTAAGCGGGTTTTAAGTGGGTTTTCACAAAATATGAACCAGTGAAATTAATGTACAATACTTCACCTACAATATGCTCATTTGACTGCACAGACAATAATATGTAGGTATTATGCTGTGAATTCACGTAAACCAACATATGCGTTGGTGGTGTAATGGTCAGCATAGTTGCCTTCCAAGCAGTTGATCCGAGTTCGATTCTCGGCCAACGCATTAATTTTAATTCTTTATAAATTATAATTAGCTATCTAGGCTTTATCTAGGTACTAGAAGCATTTCAATACGATTATGCAAATCTTAAACCTTATTATTATCAAAATAAATTACCAATGGATCAACTTCGAAAAGAGAACAAGACAGAGTCACATTTTAAACTCTTCTAACACATGCGTTGGTGGTGTAATGGTCAGCATAGTTGCCTTCCAAGCAGTTGATCCGAGTTCGATTCTCGGCCAATGCATCGATTTTAATTCTTTCTAAATTATAATTAGGTAGATAGGTACATCAATTTGATATTGTATTGTATTTCTATTAACTAATTATTAACCATCAGAAATGATAATCATCAGTTTAAAAACGAGACTCTACAAAGCTACAATGACTAGATGTGTTAAGCGACTTTATAAATATTGACCATCATACATGTACCACATTTAAGACATCAATAAAATTTATTTCATTTCATTTCACAAAACAGAGATTCAATTTAATCTCTTCTTCCACATGCGTTGGTGGTGTAATGGTCAGCATAGTTGCCTTCCAAGCAGTTGATCCGAGTTCGATTCTCGGCCAACGCATTGATTTTGATTCGTGATTGATTATAATTAGCTATCTTCTCAAAGCATTTCAAAATCATTATTTGTGATGAGATCTTAACAATCAATGGGTCAAAAGTGAACCACGCTTACGCCTAAAATACCGACAGTTGAAAAAAGCTACTGTCTACTTTGAAAGAACGTGAGTATTATGTAAATGTATGCTTATTAATATATATATATATATGATTGACTTTATTAAACAATTCATAGAAACAACAGAGTCACATTTTACACTGTTCAAATCACATGCGTTGGTGGTGTAATGGTCAGCATAGTTGCCTTCCAAGCAGTTGATCCGAGTTCGATTCTCGGCCAACGCATATTTTTTATTTTATTATAAGTTCTTATTCATATTTTATAATGTAATACGTGCCATTGTGTAAAACTAATAATTATTTCAGGAAGTGGAAACTTGTTACTCCTTATCCTTATGTAAAATTTAAAAAACCTAATAAATAAAAAATTGTGTCCGAATATTTTTTTTTACTAATGATTCATTTCAGTACATAGGTTAGTAGGAACCATAAACTTAATATACTATAAGTACTATTAAGTTTATAGTAGGAACTAATATTATAAATGCGTCAGTTGTGTCTGTCTGTCACTTTTAATTGTTGAACCTATGAACCAATTGCTATGCCGATTGTTTAAAAGCTTATGAAATAAACTTAAAAACTGGTATATAGGATGTAAGGAAAACTATCATTAACCTTTAACCACATACTCTACCCATCAAACAGCTGTTCCATACTAAACTGCAATACCTACTCGACTTAATCGTATGGAGCTGTGGAGCAGCAGATTTTTTTTTTATTCTGACAAATTTGTTTCCATAGTAAGAGTTGTTCAGTTTGATGGGTAGATTATGTGGTTTAAAGGATAATGATACTTTTCCTTACACCCTGTATATTTTAACTTACTACGATGATGGGAACAAGAAGAAGTCGCGACTCGCGGGCAAAGGCTCGTGTCTTAAGAGGAAAGGCGGTCTGCAGGAAATTTGAAGAATAGGTTTTAAACAGATCTATTGCTGTCGCACTGTTCCCGAGCAATCGAGCTATCAGTGCGAATGTGAAAACTGCAGCTCGGACTGATTTTACTTAGGTATATAAAATGGACAAATCACGATTTCGAATTCCTATTTTTCCTCCCCCACAAAAATAAACAGATTTTAATAATTATTTCAAGAATAATATGAGAATAAGTTTGGCTATATCTGTATGCTTTCCTTTTATTGTTTATTCGTCAAATTTGCTGGCTGGATGTCTAACCACAGTGATTAAATTTAGCAAGTAAATAATTTATAAAAAAAAACAAAACATAATAAAATGACAGAACATAGATTGTACGGTAAAAAAATGTATGCTCTAGTGCCATTATTCAGGGAGGAAACAGGAGGATAAATTTGCATAGACTAAACGGAACCCGCCATTCCTCTTAAAAGTTTCATAACACATACCAAGTTTTTGTTCCTGTTTCTAACATTAATATTAAACAGAAAACAAAACAAAGCTTTCTTTTATTTATTGACTGAAACAATTAAGGGCTGTCACCACGCCATCACGCAACTAAAAGGGCATGTTAGAAACTTTACACTATGTCGCTAATTACTGTTCATTTCATTGTCAAAGTGTAAAACAAAACACGGTAAGTGTAATGGGAAATGACTGCCTCCGTGGTCTAATGGTTAAGAACATTGGCTCTCGTCACGGAGGTCGTGGGTTCGATTCCCACGGGGGACACCTAGTGAAATGTCACTTTGTGCATTTCTCCCCAGTTGGTTAGGACATTGCAGGCAATAATCACGTGATTGTCTGAAAAGGAAAATGATTCAGTGATTCGGATGACACGTTAAGCCGCTACTATCTCTGGTAGTAGTAGTCATAGAAAAAACTACTTATAATGTTCTGTGGTAGTAACATAAAAACCACGTCAGAGGCCGTAAGGCGGTCTGAAAAAACTCTGACACCAGGGCTCTGCCCACACGAGAAGAAGAAGAATGGGAAATGAGGAGTTAAAAGTTATGTTAATTTGTATACAGGTGTTAATGTAGCTGCATTAACTTTCTTCTTCTTCGGTTTCCTCTCCATTACTGGAGGTTGGCAGTCAGCTCTGCATATCCCTGTCTATCTCTCGCCTGGTCGCCTTGAAAGGTCGCCGCTGTTGATCCTGGCTTACAGGAGTTACAGCGGTGGGAATGTGTGGTGGGCATATGCCCGTATATTATTGTCTATCGCCAAACGAAACAGCATTAACTTTAAACGGTGATTATACACTACTACACAACTTGACTAAAGAAACCCATAGGAAATAAAAAAAAAGTACTTGTCATACTAAATGCAATCTTCTGATCGAACGTTTGTATGATTGTGTTTTGGGAAAGTTGCTCAGTATCGATCTGACGAAGCACGTATCCCGAGGGGGGGGGGGGGGATTTAATATTTGTATGGAACATTGATTATAGCTATAATTTTTTCATCGTTTTTTAATGAAAACCATCAAACTGGACAACTTTCAACATGGAGCCAAAATTGAAATCGTTACAAAAAATCAGCTGTTCCATACATTTGGCTTTAGTAGCCATTGGCGCTTTCTATGGAACAGCAAATTTTTTTTCGCGATTTCATTGTCGGTTGGTCCCATTAGTAAAAAGACATCTGGTAAATTTGAATTTTATAAGAAACGAGCGTTAACCCGCGACTTCGTCCGCACAAATTATATACCAGATTTTAAGTCAGATCATAAGCTATCAAACAAAAAAGTTTCATCCAAATCGGTTCAGTAGTTTTTGCGTGATACTCGTTCAAACAAACAAACACCCAAACAAACACCCAAACAAACACACAAACAAACAGACAGACAAAAAATCCAAAAATTGGTGAAATGGAATCAGGGACACCTAAAAACCATATCGTAACTTTTTTTTGTTAATATCTTCAATGTACAGACAAACTTCCTGTTACAGTTTTATAATAGTATAGATAGATAGATGCCACTGTAGAAAACGATAATTTCCATTTCCTTGGGAAGCACGATATTCCTCCTATCCTGGGCCTCTACCCGCACATTTGAACTTCGCAATTGCGTGAACGTTTTCGTTACAATGTCAACTCTATTACAATGAAGTGCGGACCGAAACAGTGGCGATATATCGAACATCGAAAGTCCGGGTACAGGGCCTGTTTATAATTTCAGCTATCATCCAATTATATGTGTTCTTTGATCATACACATTCGCCAGCTGCGAAACGACCCGAAACGAATACACTTCGTCACGTGGGCAATATCTTTTGTTCAGTTTGTTGGTCCGAAACACCCTGTAAGTAACGCATTTATTTTACAGCCTGCATAATTTATTATAATGCAATTTCATTTTCATTCATTTCATTTCATTTTTCATTTATTCATATAGACAACAATACATCATACATTTCACACCTTAGACAATAGTGATAATGATAATAAAGAGTGACTTGGCTTAGATGAACGTTTTTTCTTTAAATATTACTATCTAGGCGTTGCAATAGCAATCCAGAATGACCAAAGAGGTCTGTGCCAGGATTAACTGTTCTTCCATGATTAAAAGGACATGCAGAGTTAACGCAGAGTAATTATTATTGACATGCAAATATTATATAATTATTATGTATGACCGACCGCGACCGCGTACCGGAAAGCGCAGCGTGGGTAGGCCCCGCACACGGTGGACCGACGACCTGGTGAAGGCGGCGGGAACCCGTTGGATGAGGGCAGCGCAGGACCGGTCGTTATGGCGATCCTTGGGGGTGGCCTATGTCCAGCAGTGGACGTCCATCGGCTGAGATGATGATGATGATGAGTATGTATATTTATTTACCAATCTTTTGTAATAAAATTAGAGATACCAAAAAAAAACCTATGTATCTTGATTTTGTATGTAATTTATTATCATAATAATATTGTATGAAAAACATAAATAATACATAACCCATACCCACTTCAGAAAAGTACAAAAAGAGTGACACGACAGTGTCGTACCAAAATTGATAAGGGTTCCCTAGGTCGTAGGAAAGAAGCGGTCATTTAAATTAATTTCCCAGAGAAATCCGACAAATCTCAATTCGGGAAACAGATAAAAATACTCAATTTCTGCGTTGAGGAAAACCGTGAGGAAAAGAGTAAAAGCTTTTTACTTATTGAGTGTTCCGTATATATAAGGTTAAATCTAATTAGTTAGCGAAACTAAAGACACGCATTTCATCATCATCATCATATCAGCCGATAGACGTCCACTGCTGGACATAGGCTTCCCCCAAAACGGGGGGATTTGCCATAATCGCCACGCTTGGCAGGCGGGTTGGGGATCGCAGTTGGATCGAATGTGTGTACTCAGAGGATGCTGCTGCCCATCCTTCGGTAGATCCCTTAGTCGCCTTTTATAACATCCACGGGAGGAAATGGGATGGTGCTATTCCTAGCCGGAACACCACACTCGATAGAAAAACAAGCCAATGTAGCCTCCGTCTTTATCGATAAACGCTTGGAACTGCTAAACGGTTAATAATAGAAACACGAGACTAGATTTTAAAAAAAGAGATTGATATTTTACAAATTTTGATTAGAGCAGGATTGAACTTACATAAATAGTACAATCACAATTAAATAAAGTTTGTTTTACGCTTGCGTCGTTTCTGGCGCGCGCGCCGCCCCATCTCTTTCTCTCGCATCAGGCAGTAATATAAGCTATGACACGCCCATTTAACTTCAATTATTTTTCGACATAGGCCCTTAAACCCCATTTTTCTGTCCAATGGAACCCTGAAAAAGCCGTTGTCCTACCTACTTATTTCACGAATGGGACGAACAATTTTCGCGTTACATTTCTTCGCGTTCAGCTCGGGCACAAAACACGAGGAAATTAAAAAAAGAACACTGTTTTTTCAGCTAATTTTTTGTTGGTCTTGAAATATTTTTGATGAAACTGCCGTAAATTTCTATATGCTTACAATGTGTTATGTTATGTACAATTTAACCACCTTAGTAAATTTGTCTTTCCCAGAAACACGAGAAATCCTGATAGACTTGATTCAGATCTTTTTCGTAAAACAAGTTTGTTTCAAAATAACTGCTATAGTATGAGTATTAAAGTCTTTAATAAAAATCCAGACAGGATGAAAAAATTGCCAACCAAACGATAGTTAAATGAACTGTACAACTGGTTGTTAGAGTCTGGGTTTTATAGTGTACAAGAATTCTTAGATCAATAATGTAATAAAGTAACTAATAATAACTTTGATAATGTACCTACTGTAATAATGCTATAACTTTATTTGTAATAATGTAATGATAATGCTCTGTAATTAATTAATTAATAATGTTTTTAACTTTGTGACATATGTAATCTCTAATATTTGCATGCTACCATTGTTAGCTGAATAGAAGAAACTTTTTATGTACCTACCACTATTATGTTACCTATTCATAGCAAATTCAATTCATTTCATTTCATTAGTACCTTGCGCCTTGTGCTGTGTACCAATCACAATCGTTATGTGTATCAAGGGCCTTCATCATCATTATCATCATCTCAGCCAATAGACGTCCACCTATAGGAACCTATAGGAAAATCTATACGAAATTCCCAAAAATTTTTTGACTTTCCATACTAAATGCAATCAGCTGATCGAACGTTTGTATGAAAAGTTGAATTTTTTTGCGAAGGTTTCAATTCAAACCGCAACGACTTAAGGCTCTTAGTACGAGCCTTAACAGGACACTGCAAGTTAAACAAACACCTACACAGAATGGGGCTTGTAGATTCACCCACTTGCAGATTCTGCTGTGAAGCAGAGGAAACGGCCATACACCTCCTCTGCGAATGCGATGTGCTCATTCGCAGCAGACCTACATTACACCTACTGACATTAGGGACCTGCCCTCCGAAAGCATAACACGGTTCATGAAGTCCGTGGGCCTAGGAAATGACCTTTAAGTCTAGGGTGACAGCTACAATAGATCTGTCCAGGTCGCAGTGGCTATAGGTCATTAACCGAGCCCTTATAACCAATTAATAATAAAAAAAGTATAGGTTTCTTATGGAAAGTTGTTCAGTATCATGGTAACAATCACACCTTAAAGTAATGCAACTGTTTACCCTAACACCCTGTATTTGAGTCGAGTTGGTACTGCAGTTTTGTATAAAATGCAGTTTTTTTTATCGATGATTACTTCATAGTTCCATAGTGTTTGTTCAATTTGTTGGTCTGAACCTTAAGTATGCACATTAAGTTTACATACTGTGTACCTAATAATATATTATTATAGCTCCGTCTATATTTCCTAAATATACGTCCGTTTTCATCCGTCCGTTTCCTCCGTTTCCTTTTCCTTTCTTTCCTTTTCTTATTTTTTTGCCTCTTGTATTATTTTTTCTCTGTATTTTTAATAGTCATGTTTTAGTATACTCGTAAAATAAAGAATATTTGATTGATTGATACAGGCAGAGTCGCAATAAAAGCTAAGTGTACTAGCAACATGGTTTATACCCTCTGGAATTAGGTCGATGGCAGGAAAACTAGCCAATTTCCGTTCACTGAACGGGAAATTGAAATAACATGATCATTTCACCCTGTATTACGGGAATTAGTAGTTCGTGGAGATATTATTGTTTAGATACATACATGCATAAACTTACGACTATAATAACTTTTGGGGTAGTTAAAAACATTGCTACAACTACCAACTATAATTTCAGAAACTTTGCTATAAGTAACAAAACATCACCATCAAACTGAACAATTTTCACTATATGGAGCCAACATCAAGAAAAAAATTAACTGTTTCATACTAAACTGCAGACTACCTAATCGACTGAAATGAATGTGACAACCGATTTTTTTTTAATTTTTTTCGGTTTTGGTTCCATAGTGAAAGTTGTTGAGTTTAACAACTTTTAAATTATTCTTATTACTAGGGTGTTTTGTTACGCTATTATAAATATAGTAAAATTTGTTCCCACCCCTGAAAATTGGGAAAGTGAATAAAAAATCACCCAGATGTAGGTTTTTGGGTAGTTTTTTCTTTAGACTTTAACCAAGAACGAGCCTGTTATAACTTATAACTTATATATAACTTATATATAACTTATCATAATAATACATAATTATTCTTATTATCTTGCATTATTATTATATTATATTAGACGTTGCTGTCCCAATGTTTGGCAAGGGAAATCCATCGATTTCGTCCCGCCACCTTCTTTTAGGTCTGCTTCGACCCGCCGATTAAAGAGAATGTAACTCATTACGTTATAAGAGTCGGGACTTCCATATTAAAAACTGTTAGTGACCGATATCCAAAAAGTTTGAAACGTGTGCTACAGTTCAAAGGAATTTAATGGTGTCAGTCTTTGACTACTTATATAGGGACTAGTTACGCGTGTAATTCTACTAACAAACATTTCTGCCATTTCATTCATTTCTTTTTGCGGGGGGGCGAGATAACATGAAATCCGCAACTTTGGATTTTATTCCCATGACTTTAGATTCTAATTTTGAACGTTAAAAATCATGAAAAGTAGTCTCTCGTGAACCCCAAACGTTCTAAGTTCGAAATTATTGTTTCGCAATTATGGGCTGTCTCGTTTAGTGATAAGGTATAAAATTGAATGTAAATGCACATCATTAATTGATCTTATACCGTGGCAGAGGGGATATGCTACCGCAGGACAAGTCCTTATAATAAATAGTCAAAGGCACGTTCACGTTTCATATAAATTTTTTTTGTTAGAGAGTTGCGCGAGACTGCCGCCGATTTTGCTGGGTACCTGGTACCAACATAACAAGGCATATTGCCATCAGCTGTGACAACATTATTTTCTATAGCCGTGCAAGTGTAACCGCTGTAGGGTTGGTACTCAATTAATAAAGCGCAAGTTGGCAGACGTCGCTGGCGCGCCCTGACCCGCATTGCGCCAAATATTGCATTGTTCTTCATTCGAGACTGTTACATAGCTTTAAATATTATCTGTTTACCACACAGGCATATAGCATTGGTACCCATGTCACAGTATAAAAAACTAAAAAGTTAAAAAATAATATTGCAGCCGATGACTTTTTCGTTCGCATCATAAGAATATTAATTTGTTTTATCGAAGTCGCTGACAAGCCGGTACAATTCGCGACAGGGCTTGCATTAGTTTTTTGGCTTGGCTTGACACCGATTTCTATCAAACAAATTAATGTTCTTATGATGCGAACGAAAAAGTTATCGGATGCAATATTATTTTTTAACTTTTTAGTTTGTTTGGTTTTTTTGTTTTTAAAGGCGGTTTAAATTTTTTCGTTAAAATTTTGTTTATTTTACAATTTTCAGTGGTAAATTCATTAGTTAAATTTAATAGTAGTGCTTTAAATTAACAAACGCACTAGCCGGCACTACGATTTTCAAAAGTTCCCCTCAATTTCTCAGGGATGCCATCCTCAGATCCTGGTTTCCTTATCATGGTACCACACTTGGAATATCTTCTTTCCAACAAAAAAAGAATCATCAAAATCGGTTCATAAACGACGAAGTTATCCGCGAACACACATAAAAAATATATATATACGGTCGAATTGAGAAACGTCCTCCTTTTTATTTGAAGGCGGTTAAAAAGATTATCTGGGAATGTGGTGCTGGTGTCTGACTTCGAATAGCATCAACCTAGATAGGTGTTGTAAGAGACGAGTAATCAATCAATCAATCAATCAAATATACTTTATTTTACACCAAAAACATAAACAGTAACAGTAATTCCTTCAGGCATCACCAAAATCTCTGATGCTCTGACCGCGTGGCTGCCGGTTATAGCCACTACATCCAGCCTAGATCTGACTGGCCCCACCTCTGATAGTATCCGTTTTTTTACGTTTTTACCCGACTAAGGACGGCCAAGTCAAAAGGAAGGGTTATGATTTAATTTCAGGTAGAGACGAGAGCTCGGCATATAATTGTGTTTAGCGAATTCGCTTATGCACCTAAAATATCCTACGTCTAACTGTTTTTTATCTGAGGTAGATACATGGTCTCCCGTAAACCGACGTCAACCCGGTGGATGCTGATAGGTTAGGTCACGCCTAACCAGAAAATACTATAATAAAAAAAAATCAATCAATCAATCTGTCAAAATTTTACTTTAGGAAAAGGTTCTTAGTTTTCGATATAAGGACAGTTTTATGAAATTCGTGAAACTTTAACTTGGTCAGTATTTTGAGTGCCATGGCTACAAAATGTTCTATGCAGTGTCTGTGTTTAAACTCTCAAAATATCTCGAAAACTAAGACACTTTTACTAAAGTCCAACTTTTATATTCTGCTTAGTCATGACCTAACCTATCAGCATCCGCCGGGTTGACGTCGGTTTACGGGACACCCTGTATAAAACACTTCCGTGACTGACTGATTGAATGACTGACTGACAACCAACGCACAATCTAGATAAACCACTGAAGTCAAGTCACCAAAACACTTTGACTATTTATTATAAGGACTAGCCTTGCGGTAGCATTTCCCCTCTGCCACGGTATAAGATCAATTAATCATTTGCATTTAAATGCAATTTTATACCTTACCACTAAATGACACAGCCTATAATTGCGAAACAATAATTTCGAACTTAAAACGTTTGGAGTTCACACGAGACTACTTTTCATGATTTTTAACGTTCAAAATTAGAATCTAAAGTTATGGGAATAAAATCCAAAGTTTTGGATTTCATGTTACCTCGCCCCCCGCAAAAAGTGGCAGAAATGTTTGTTAGTAGAATTACACGCGTAACTAGTATATAACTATATATAACTATACAGGGTGGAAAAAAAAGGCCGTGGTTGGAGGGAAAGTACCCTTAATATTTATGATGGCAAATTTTACTGAAAGGAAACTTTCCTTTATTTTCAAATTTAATTAAAACTGCATTTAAAGATTTTTGAAAAATCATCTGCTTGAGCCGGGAATCGAACCGAAAAAAAAATCCTGTATTTTAGGATACCAACCGAAAGAGTCATTCATAAGGATCAATTTCTTTTAAACAACATAGTATCTTAAATTAAAGAAAGACCAAGAAAAAATGATTGAATATGAACCTTGGAAATAATTTTCCCAAAATCGTCCCCTAAAATTTTACGTGAACGATGTCGCGGGCAATAACTATTTCTCGCTAGGTATCGTCGGAATTCGGAATACTACTACTTTAGGGACACTCCCAGCCCCTCACAAATTGTTGCCTCACAGTCTTGAACTCTCCTTTTCCAAGTCAATCAAAAACATGGAAGCGACAAAGCCACTGGCAAGCCACGACAGATTTCATGATTTAATAATGTCAGCTAAAACGATTTAGATTAGATTTATCGATATATAACACAATGTAGTACCGCACTGCGTCAGACGGAGAAAGAGATGCGATCAGAATGTTTATCGATAGTTATAATACAGCCTAGTATAAATTATGTTTGACTTCTCTTAGAGTAGGGATATAAATATTTTTTCTATATTAAATGGGAAATTGGGTCAGCCATTTTCGTCCTGTAACTTTCACCCTGGCCGTGTGGTTTCGGCAAAGAATAGCACCACCCCATTTCCTCCCGTGGGTGTCGTAACAGGTGACTAAGGGATCTGCAGGAGGATGGGCAGCAGCATCCTCTGAGTACACACATTCAATCCAACTGCGATCGCCAACCCGCCTTCTAAACGGCAAATCCCCCCATTTTGGGGGGGGGCCTATGTCCAGCAGTGGACGTATATCGGCTGATATGATGATAATGAACTTTCACCCCCGGACTGTTGAGGAGTGTAAGCACCTAGGCTGGACTGTCAAGTGGCTAAAAAGGATAAAAACCCATCCGGAACCAGTATCACACCAAGGTCAAACGGTACCGATTGCCAAGGCGCGCCAATAGATATTTCACATCAAAAACGTAAGCATCTAATCACAAATCGATATCGATAATAAAATGTTCACCCGCCTCTATTGCTGCCGTGGACGCGGACTGCAATATCGTCGTAAACTCGACACATTTTAGGCTCGTCAAGGAGTATCACCGCCGCTTGACGTTTTACGAGACTTGGCACGTCACTAGGTTTATTGTCAACCTCCTCTCTAGCGATGTATATATTTATCTATTATCTACAGGGTGAAATTGATGCCATTAGCATCCTTTCAAACTAAGAGTCCAAGAGAGAGGTGGGTTTTATCTATCTATCCCCGAAATCCGAATATTTGTATACACATTAAACAATTTTTTCAAAAAAAAATTTGCTGTTCCATACAAAACTGCAATCCTATTCTCTCGAAACAAATGTATGGGACAGCTGATTTTATCTCTGAAAGTTGTTCAGTTTGATGGTCCGATCGTCCTCTTAAAAAGCCGTCACCATATTTAGTTGGACCCTATATATTCCACAGAAGACGCAGAGGTGCACTAAGAAATGATTTTTCAAAAATCGACCCCTCCCAACTAACAATTTGGTCCTATAAGTGTCGTATAGTCGAACATTAGGCGCATAAAGCACTAGTATATGACGAAATTACTGTAATATAACTTTTATAAGTCAAAATAGTCATATAAATGGGGGCCTAATACGACCAAATTGTTTGCTGGGCTATAGGTATACAACGGGGTTTTGAAGTTTTTAGAAATCCATACGGACGAAGTTGCGGGCAAAAGCTAGTTTCATTATAAAACCTAACAACAAAGTATAACTAATAGACAGGCCCAGAATGAAGCTAGATGGCGCTAATATTCTGCACACAGCTAATAGGATTAGTGGAGTAGGGGAAGATAGACTTACAAAGATCTTAGCCCAGTCATTTTACGGAGTTTTGTTAGGAGGGGTGGGAAGTAATTATCAATGGGACTTTAATACTGTAACCGGCACCGTTTAGTGACAAAAAAACTAGCTGAAAACATAGGTAATAGGTATTTAACGCTACATAGCAATCAAAATTTTATCTCCCAAAAAGCTTTTAATTTTAACTTAATAATATTAATACCAATGCGCTCATTTTCATTACATTATACAATATAAATGACTTTTGAGTATTAAAATAGTCATCGTTTAAAAAATGAGTTATATAAGGTCTAACAAAATTAGCTGAAACTATTTTAACACGTTCCGGGACAGGGACCGGCTATAGACGTGATAACAATAAAAGTTCTATTGTGTCTCGTTCACTGTCCCGGAACGTGTTAATGGTATGCTCAGACCATCAAACTGAACAACTTTCTCTATGGGACCAATATCGAAATCTCAAAAAAAAAATCTGCTGCCCCCATACATTTGAGTCAAGTTATGTTTGCAGTTTTGTATGGGACATCTCTTTTTTCTTTTTTCCGATGTGGATATTGGTCTCATAGAGAAAGTTGTTCAGTTTGATGGTCTGAGCATAACCTTAAAATAGTTTCAGCTAATTTTGTTAGACCTTATATTCTTTAGAAAATACCAATGTATTATACATTTATTGTATTTACTCCGTGTTTGAAGTGTGTTTAATCTTTAATGGCAAAGCCTTGAAAATTGTTTTTTTAGAACGAGATAAATGCTAAATTTTCAATTTGGGGCTGTTGCTGACGTAATTTTTTTTTATTTTGTTATGTTTCTAGGCTCCAATTGGCTACATTGTGAGAAACCCTGCATGCTTCAATTTCGAGGCATATATTGTACCTAGTGTCCATTACAAGTGGCGACGGGCTCACTTCCCGTCAAACTGGACAGAGTTTTGGTACTACTAGTGAAACTTGGATGTTCTGAGGTTTCTGAATATCTTTGACTACCTCCTCGGGGAATATAGTCGTGAGCATATGCTATGCTTCAAATTGGCTTAAAAAACAATTCTTAATTCCCGAGTCGAACCGTAAAATGACTGGGCTATCTCTACAACAATGAATTCCACGGTAACCATAGTAACCTATGAATACATAAGCTAACTACCGCCAACTGTGCCAAGAATTATGTAGCCTCCACATATGTAGACCCTACGCTTTACATTTGATTAAATTACATATTCAAATATATGCATCGGTTCAAGCTTCTGAACTATATCGGCTTAGATTAAAATGTTCGATTTGCTAATGCACTGCAATGCAATATCGTTGTGATAGTCTGATATTCAATATTATTATTATTATATTATAACACTTTATTGTACACACGGACATAATAATACACAAAGTTGAGAAAACATGTACAAAGGGCGAGCTTATTTTTGAAGAGATTCCTTCCTGGTGCCCGATTGCGCTAAGTTAAAACATCGAAGTTCTATTATTGTCCAATTTCAGTTCTAATCACATTGCAATCCAATTACTATTCAACTGTGCTGAATTCCGCATCGCGCTAAACTCTATGTAACTGACAGCCAATAACGTCTAAGCGATCTGTCAAAACGGCTCTAACGGCTGTACCGCGATTAGCGCAATACCTAATGTGTCAAAAGTTATGGTTCGTACGTAGTCCCATAACGGTTCAATCACCAAATTTTTACCGCGATTGCAGCCCAGCAGACTCGTAAAAGAGACAGTTAACAATTACAAGGCAAACTTATTGTGTACAAACAAACAGTACAAATAAATATATTATGTAATATATACCTACAACATACAATATAATATCAAAATATATATCTAATAATCTAAACTATTATAAAACTGTAACAGGAAGTTTGTCTGTACATTGAAGATATTAACAAAAAAAAGTTACGATATGGTTTTTAGGTATCCCTGATTCAATATCACCAATTTTTGGATTTTTGTCTGTCTTTTTGTTTGTTTGTTTGTTTGAACGAGCATCACGCAAAAACTACTGAACCGATTATGAAACTTTTTTTGTTTGATAGCTTATGAGATCTGACTTAAAATCTGATATATAATTTGTGCGAACAAAGTCGCGGGTTAACGCTCGTTATATTTATAAATATCACTTAAGGTAGAGAAAGATTCCTCTTTCTTCTCTCTATTTCTCTTTCGTTTTCTTACAGCTATTGTCTTAGAGTCGCGAACCTCAGCGGGTAGTGAGTTCCACAACCGAGCAGCAAGGATGGTGAAGGAGTTGGAGTAGAAGTCGGTGGAGTGGGATGATTCAATGTCATGATTTGAGAATAAAATCCATTGTAACAGTATTACAGGATATAGGATGGATCATCTAAATTACCTCGTCTGACCATACTTCAAATAAATGAAGAATGACTTTCTTTTTAACAGAAGCTAAAATTTTATCGTAAAAACATTCATTCAAAAAGGTTATGCTAATTATAATTCAGAAAGAACTAAAATCAATGCGTTGGCCGAGAATCGAACTCGGATCAACTGCTTGGAAGACAACTATGCTGACCATTACACCACCAACGCATGTGTTAGAAGAGTTTAAAGTGACTCTGTCTTGTTCTCTTTTCGAAGATGATCGATTGGTAATTTAGTTTAATAATAATAAAGAATTATAATCAATGCGTTGGCCGAGAATCGAACTCGGATCAACTGCTTGGAAGGCAACTATGCTGACCATTACACCACCAACGCACGTGTGACGGAAGAGTTTAAAATGTGACTCTGTCTGGTACTCTTTTCGAAGTATCATTAAATTGATTTTCCGTTTTAAATGATCGATTGGTAATTTAGTTTAATAATAATAAGGTTTAAGATTTGCATCATCGTATTGAAATGCTTCTAGTACCTAGATAAAGCCTAGATAGCTAATTATAATTTAGAAAGAATTATAATCAATGCGTTGGCCGAGAATCGAGCTCGGATCAACTGCTTGGAAGGCAACTATGCTGACCATTACACCACCAACGCATGTGACGGAAGAGTTTAAAATACTACTCTACTCTTCCCGGTTCTTTCTTATGAAATGTTTTTTTTTTCACATTATTATTTACTTTAATAGAAGGAAATCATAATCGATCACTATGTAATGATTTGAATGAGTAAACAGCTAATTATAATTGAGAAAGAATTAAAATCAATGCGTTGGCCGAGAATCGAACTCGGATCAACTGCTTGGAAGGCAACTATGCTGACCATTACACCACCAACGCATGTGACGGAAGAGTTTAAAATACTACTCTACTCTTCCCGGTTCTTTCTTATGAAATGTTTTTTTTTTTCACATTATTATTTACTTTAATAGAAGGAAATCATAATCGATCACTATGTAATGATTTGAATGAGTAAACAGCTAATTATAATTGAGAAAGAATTAAAATCAATGCGTTGGCCGAGAATCGAACTCGGATCAACTGCTTGGAAGGCAACTATGCTGACCATTACACCACCAACGCATGTGACTGAAGAGTTTAAAATACCACTCTACTCTTCCCGGTTCTTTCTTATGAAATGTTTTTTTTCACATTATTATTTACTATAATAGAAGGAAATCATAATCGATCACTATGTAATGATTTGAATGAGTAAACAGCTAATTATAATTGAGAAAGAATTAAAATCAATGCGTTGGCCGAGAATCGAACTCGGATCAACTGCTTGGAAGGCAACTATGCTGACCATTACACCACCAACGCATGTGATTTGAACAGTTTAAAATGTGACTCTGTTGTTTCTATGAATTGTTTAATAAAGACAATCATATATATATATATATATATATTAATAAGCATACATTTACATAATACTCACGTTCATTCAAGGTAGACAGTAGCTTTTTACAACTGTCGGTATTTTAGGCGTAAGCGTAGTTTACTTTTAACGCATTGATTGTTAAGATCTCATCACAAATAATGATTTTGAAATGCTTTTTGAGAAGATAGCTAATTATAATCAATCACGAATCAAAATCAATGCGTTGGCCGAGAATCGAACTCGGATCAACTGCTTGGAAGGCAACTATGCTGACCATTACACCACCAACGCAGATAACTGGCGTAATGAAATTCTTTATTTCATTTTCCATTTATACAATGTTTACACAATTGTTTTAAAGTCAGTTGAAAAAGCTACTCAAGTAATGGTACAGAGTCTAGCCTATTATATCAATTCAATGTCGCTTTTTTAATAGCGCACGAAATTATATTGACCAATCAGGATGTGCTACCTTCAATCCGTTAACGCTATTGGCTAATTTGTTTCGCGCTCTTTTCGCTGCTATCCGACTTTGTGCACTTTGATTACTAAATTACTTCGGGCTTTGTCGAGATTCGAAGATTGACGAGCGGAATTATTTTCCTGGTCGTACTGTTCTCACATTGAAAAGATTTCAGTAGGTACTAGCTAATTAAAATATAGAAAGAACTAAAATCAATGCGTTGGCCGAGAATCGAACTCGGATCAACTGCTTGGAAGGCAACTATGCTGACCATTACACCACCAACGCATGTGACGGAAGAGTATAAAATTTGACTCCGTTTCGTGATGTTGTTGAAGCATGTTTTTCAATTGATAAAATGGGTAATTAATAGTCTAGAAGAAAAAACACTAGTATTGACTTGATTCAGTAGATAGCTAATTTATAATCGAAATATAATTAAAATCAATGCGTTGGCCGAGAATCGAACTCGGATCAACTGCTTGGAAGGCAACTATGCTGACCATTACACCACCAACGCATGTGATTGAAGAGTTTAAAATTTTACTCCGTTTCGTGATCTTGTTGAAGCATGTTTTTCAATTGACAAAATGGGTAATTAATAGTCTAGAAGAAAAAACACTAGTATTGACTTGCTTTCAGTAGATAGCTAATTTATAATCGAAATAGAATTAAAATCAATGCGTTGGCCGAGAATCGAACTCGGATCAACTGCTTGGAAGGCAACTATGCTGACCATTACACCACCAACGCATGTAAATGTAGACAGTAAATTTGTAAAGCCTTGAGTTAAAAACGATATTACACTATTTGTACAGATGTCATGTTCAGACTGTGAAAGAGGAAAATGGTAACTTAAGATACCACGAGTAGAATCTATGCAAAAGAGGTCATTCCATCCGATACCTTTTGTATAGATAGAAAACCATTGTCGTAAAACTTGCACAATCTGCCTCACCGCTACCGCTCAATAGACTTAAATCCAACAAAGACCTCATTAATATGCGATTTTTCCTTTTTGCAGGCGGGAAAAATCTAATAAGGAAAGAATGGCTGGGTCTCGCGAACGATTGCTCTATGAAAGACGATCGGACTATGAATACGAGTATGAACAGAGATGGAGATATGCAACAAACTACACGAGAAGCGAAACAAATAGATATGAGAGGAACAGGTACGATCGTAGGGATAGGAGAAGCGAATATGAAAGACCTAAACGCAAGAACGGGTATGTATATGAAGATATTTATTCCGATTTTGACGAAGCGCAGGGTAGATTGTCTCTTTTTAAGCCTATAAGGCCGGAATACCTTAACCTACCTACGACGTACGAAAACAAATATAATTCGCTTCCAAGGAACTACTATTATTATGATGAAAGGCACAGTCGTAGGTATAAGAAAGATTATTATGACTTTCGAATCGAAAGCGAGAGGAGGAGAACGCGGGAATCTTATGAACGAAAACAAACTGACGTAAGGCGTAACGAAGTACCTTACGAACGTAGACCAATCACAAACGATTCTAGAATAAAGCTTCAAAATACGAATCAATCGAAAAACGTCGCAGTGTGCAAGCCATTACGGCTACCGGAGAAAAATGCGAAATATTGGACCACTGATTTCCCGGAAAAATCTCGGCCGAAGAAAGGCGATGAAACTAAAAAGAACGTGAAATTTTCCGAAGTATCCGGCTGTAATCGCAAAATGGTGGTCGACGATCCGGTTTGTGGTCGCAAAGTTGTGCCAGTGAGAGAATTGGAAGTCTCATTAGACCAAATGATACAGAATGGTTACTTCGAGAAGCATAACATACCCATTTCAAGGGCAATGGAGAGAGCTGGCAACATTGCAAAGGAAGATACACCGGGAGCAGCCGTGCCAAACGGGAAATGCTTATCTGGTGAAGGCGGAAAGGAAAAGCAACCTCTGCGAAAAAGTAGACATCTACCTCAGGTGAGTTTTTACTTTGTTTTATAGACTTTTGAGTTTCTTTTTACGATACAACTTTTTTATAAGGATAGTTAAAAAGTTTGGGTTAGGAAAATATTTTCGTAGCGTTGCGTAGGTTCTTCTTGTTGCTCTTCCCCATTATTATAAAACTGTGACTGTCTGTGTCTGTCTGTGCATCGAAGACATTTTACAAAAAAAGGGTTATGAGATGGTGTTTAGTTTTCCCTGACTCCAAATTATAGATTTTTTATTTTTTGTCGTTCTGTCTGTTTGTTTGTTCGTTCGAGCATCACGCAAAAATTATTAGATCGCTTTTGATGAAACTTTATAATGTTTTCACTAAAATGAAGAGCTGGTGCAGGGTAAGGTTTCGGGCAAAATTTAGTATCATAGCTATAGCATTTTCGTATCGAAAACATATGTCATTAAGTAAGTAAACTCTAACATGAATAGGTTTTTACGAGAACTTCATCTCTGAATCATTTTATTTTATCTTTCCCTTAAAAAGAAATGTCTAACCTAAAAGCCTAGATTCTCACTTGTTGTTAACAACGTCGTTTTGGCTGTCCCATATAATTTGGGAGTCGCTAACGATCGCGTATAAAAACCTTTCTGTGACCCTTTTTTTCGATAAAATGTCGTTGGTAGTTTACTTCCATAGATTAAAGTACTCCTATTCGTTATCGAATCGTTCTTTACATTTTAACGTAAGTCTAACAAACCGCATATAAGGATAATGGTTTTTATAGATTGTGCTTAAAAACAATTCATTGAACATCATCGTCATCATCAGTCTATACACGTCCCACTGCAGGGCTCAGGCCTACCCTCAAGGAGCGTTTATGGGCATTATTCCACCACGCGTGCCCTATGCGAATTGGTAGACTTCACATACGCATCAGAATTTCTTCTTCAGCGTAGGTATGCAGATTTCCTAACAATGTTTTTGGTTTCCTCATTATAAGGTAATTGATTAATATTTTTCTTTCTTGTCAGCATAAGCTATACCGTATGACAATCACCTCCTGCTGTAGTGGAAAGATTAACCAGTCAGCAATGGTCGTATCAAGGCTGACTGCTTAGGGTGCACTAGATGAAATCAATCACTTTGGGCTAAGATGTTTTTATATGTAGATGCGTTGTCCGCACTCAAAAATGGCAACAAAAAACAAGGTAATTGCCCAGCTTTCACATAGTCACGCGCCATCTAGTGTACGGACTACACGTCACTATCGCGCCATTTTAAAGTGCAGTGATGTTAGCGTATGACGCGTCTATTTGTAAAACGTCATTGACTTGGGAGGCTCTTTCCTTCCAATGAATTGATTCTATTCTATTTTTTTTGTGATGATTTTGCCAATGTCTAGTTTAGCAAGAGTGCTTGACGTTGTACGGTAATTTATGTATTTTGGTGACTTGAAGGAATGTTTATCGAAAAGAACACTATCTTGAGCCACCACTGGAGCTTCGTTGTAGGCCCGGGACGGGGGCAACCAACAATCAACGAGCGACGTGACTACCCAATAGCAGACCCACAACGCGAATCCTCACTGAATTCATTAATATTCAAAATAGAATAAAATCAATTTCATTTATTTTATAATGCCCGCTCGTGGGAATCCTCTTAAAACTACAAAGGTTTTACATTATTAGTACTAAAGTCCATTTACTAAATGATTTTATAACATGAAAGCTTTTTCCATTTTAATACCTGAAACTGATGGATATTAATGGATTACATCAGTCCATTAAGCCGTGTAATGGTAGATATTGATCAACTGTTATTGTACAAAATTCATGGTCTAGATTCATTGTTATTGGTGACACAAATCGGGTTTTGTGTTGGTACAAATGTGGTTGAAAGTCTTTATTCCTTTGCTTCGTAAGGCTATTATAAAGAAGAGACGTGTGGCGGTGGCGGATAGTCAAAGGAACACAATATAAATCTTATAGTACGTAGCATAGCGTCGTTTTTGTCGTAAAGGAAAATCGCGCCCGCGCCTGTGTGATTCGCGCGCGCGCGCGCGTAATTCTTCAAACTACGCTATGCTACGTACTACAGGATGAAATTGATATCATTAGCATCCTTTTAAACTTTTTTTAAAATTTTTTAAAATAAACGTTTATTTGACACATAACAGTTACAAATGTTACAATACATCAATGAAATCCCTGCAGCATGTGAGAGCAAGCTGTGGTACATGCTGCAGTGGCTTCCCCAATTTAAGTGTACATAAATTATTGTTATGCTAAATTTAACAGGTAAGACATAGGCTGTTTTTAGTAATAATAATAATTAAAAAAAAAAATTAAAGTATCGACTTATTTTTAAGAGTTTTGTAATGCAATGAGTATGTGTGTGTGTTTGTGTGTGTGTTTGTGTGTGTGTGTGTGTGTGTGCGTGAGTGTGTGTGCGTCTGCGTTTGTGAATGAGGGTGCGTGAGAGTGAGCGGGCGAACTTTTGATGTGCGGGAGGTGGATGGGAGGAGGTTGAAGTGGTTCTGGATTATGTGTGGATTGGATGTGGTTGTTAGCCCTACGAGTCATATCTTGGGATCGAATGGCTGTTATCAGCAGCCATTCACTAACATACAAGCACTTAGAAAGGTTTCTCGCCCATCAAACTGAACAACTTTTACTATGGGAGCAAGCCGATCGGAGGAAATAAAAAATCTACTGTTCCATACTAAACTGCAATGTCGACGCGCGAGTTCACGACTCTAATGTATGCAACAGCAGATTTTTTTTTCTACGATCGTCGGTATGCTCCTATAGTAAAAGTTGTTCAGTTTGATTTGTAGACTCTTAGTTTAAAAGGATGTTATTTATATCGATTTCACCCTGTATAAGGTTTATATTGCGTTACTATCCGCTACCGCCACACGTCTCTTCTGTATAAACTGCGCCTAAGGCCCAACGACCTATTTTAGGACAATACCTAGCCAAACAACATCGAAATCGCGAAAAAAAAAGGCCGAGTAGCCGTCGTCGTTTTCTATAACACAGCAGATTTTTGTATCACATTTTCGACAGTAGTGAAAGTTGTTCAGTTTGATGGTCTGAAGCACTAACATAGGGTCCTTCTTAATATGCTGACGGTTTTTAAGAGGATATTCAGGCCATCGAACTGAACAACTTTCTCTATAAGACCAACATCAAAATCGCGAAAAAAGTCTGCTGTTTCATAGAAAACTGCAATCCTACTCGATCCAATTTTTTTCGAGATTTCGATCTTGGTCTGATCAGATTCGCTGTCTGACCATCCTCTTAAAAAAACCCTCTGTATTACGTATTAAGTTGGACCCTTGGGACACATGTTTTTTTTTCGACTTTGTCTCCATCTTTGTTTCCACGAGTTGTTCGAATTGATGGTTTAAACCACCCCTTTATAATTTAATATTTCATATTACTAGGGTGTTTTGTTTCACCCTTTATCATACAAGGTACCTATACCTCGCGGCACGAAACTCTAGCGCTCAAATGAGTGAATTGAGACGAAAATAGTGCATAGTGTCTTGGACATACGGCCAGTGCATTCAAGGTCAGCGTTAGAGATTCGTGTAGCGACTTATAAAAACCCTTTTAAGGTGGTTTCAGTCCATACAAAAGCTTGACGCACAATACGCGTAGACGGAATTAATAAAAGTAATATTTTATATATGGAAAAATAGTTTAAAAAATCTAGTTGCCGCGTAACAAATAACATTTGCAATTTATAATATAGTTACGAAGATATAGGGCTTTTAAAATTTTGTATGAAAAATTTCAAAGCTTTATATCTTCGTAATTATTTTATAAATTGCAAATGTTATTTGTTACGCGGCATCTAGATTTTCTGAACTATTTTTCCATATATACAAAGTTACTTATATTAATACCGTTTACGCGTATTGTGCGTCAAAGTTTTGTATAAAATTGACCCCTCTGCAACCGCCTTAAGGTCCGCCACATACATCCAGAATAAACCTGACTAGAAATTAGATTCCGTATGGAGTGTTGCCGCTTTCAGAGACTTTTTCACTAGATCTAGTGATTTTTTGATGTCTTAGGTGGCATATTTTAAAGTGATTTTTGAGCGTAGGCGTTGATGGAACGATACCGTATCGTGACGGTGCAGTTGCGACGTCGTCGCGGCATAGTTGCGGAATCGCCTACGCTCAAAAACAGCTTGTGTGATAATGTTTCATGCCATTTTGTATGCAGATTATGTCTAATGTTAAAACTATCGATAGTTTTTTTGATAAAGTTGCATAATATTGAAATACAATTTACAAATCATCATCGTAACGTAATGACCTCATCACTTGATAGTTATTATCATGTATAGAAATTGTTTGCTTCGTTTTAATAAATACTTAAAAACGCAATTGTCATTCTTTTCGCGTTTCTTACATTTTTATTTTAGGTATTTTTTAAACAGCACTTTAGTATTTTTGTAACCATAGTTGAGAACACTGAATCCTGAATCAGGATCGCAATTCCGACTGTGTGTGACGGACCTTAGATGTCATTTCATACAAATGGAAAAATTTAAAAGAGGAGGGAAGCATGTGCGATACTGAGTGAGTGCAAACGAGAAAGAAATACGCATTTGCTTAACATTGGTAACTGCCGAGGGAATCAGAGGGCAATAGATGGAGTGAGGTAAAAAGTTGGTGGGAAGCAGGGAGTGTCCGTACTGTACGTAGTAATAGATACTCTTTCTTATACTGTGGTATAGTAGCGTAACTAAGTCACCGATATTACCATCTTAAGATCGGTTTCTATAATTCAACATAAACCATAACATTATCATCATTATGACCTCTATAACAACATGCATAAGAGCCATTATCAAACTAACATAAACGTTAAAAGGGTACCTAAACGGAAGGGTTCGGAAACATTATTCAGTGCCTCTCTCAAAGGGCACCGAAGGGCACCATTAGCTGCCACAGATTGCCTTAATGATAGCTATTATTTTGGACTGTGTACAGGAGGTTGTATACAGGGTCCTTGCTGACACTTTTTAAAAGGACGATCAGAACATCAAACTGAACAACATTATCTATGGGGCCAACATCGAAATCGCGGAAGTCCATTGGATTTTTGAAAACTGACATTGAAATCGTGCCTATTTCGTTTTCTGAAAACTCCATATAATTATTATACTGACAGTTTTTTTATGGGGTGATCAGACTATATCAAAATGAACACGACCAACATAGAAATCGCTAAGAAAACAGTTGTCCCATACATTTGGGTCTAGTTGCGGTTTCGTATGAACAGCACATTTTTTTTCGCGTTTCCTTTTTGGCCCCATACATAAAGTTTTACAGTTTGATGGTCTGATCATCCCATTAAAAAACCCTCAGCATATTAAGAGGGACTCTATATTTTAAGATCACCCCGTAGACGGTAATTATGTAGTTCTATTTATTAGTTTGCTGGTTAAATGATTTCTAACGTTAGGTTTGATTGCCAATGATTTAGGTCTTGCCATTATTACTAAGAATTTACAAATTAGAACACTAAATTACTGAAGGTATCTGACTTGTGATATAGTGCTGATGTAATTTTATAACTGGGCTGTATTTATCGGATGCTTTACTTATGAAATATTGTTTTGGGTTGAAATTACTCAATCAGATCAGTCAACAACAACCCACTTGCTGGGTATAGGTTTGGCAATGACACTTTGTTTTATGTATGAAAGTTGGTTAGGAAATTGCAGGCTGAATCACCTGATTGAAGGCACGTGAAGCCGTTGGTCCCGGCAACTATGTCTAGTAGAAATGAGGCTACTGACGAGCTGGCACGAAGAGGGGCGGAAGAGGACGCCATAGGCCCCGAGCCCTACTGCAGCATCTCTCGCAACACCTCTAGACGTGTGCTAAAGGAATGGGCCGTGAACCAAAGCCGTAGGCTCTGGTCGGATACACCAGGACTGAGGCATGCGAAAGAACTTGTGACCGGCTTTTCAAACAGACATACCTCGGATGCCATCAATTCAAACCGCAACGACTTAAGGCTCTTAGTACCAGCCTTGTGCTGCCCACACGATAAGAAGATGTATGAAAAATATTACATGATAATTTTTTATGTGCGAATGCTAACTCTCAATATAAGTTTTCCTGAGATTGACGAGTATGAGTTTTTCCATTAAACATATTATTGTTATTCAGATAAGGCCTAGTTTTATAGTTTCATACATATTCTGTAGTGCAAACTCGTGTAGAAAATGAAGAAGGAAAAGGTATAACTTGAGACTAGATTCATCATCATATAAACGTTCCACTGCAGAGCAGGCCTACCGTCAGGGAGGGTGTATGGGTATCAGTCCACCACGCGTGCCCAATGCGGATTGGTACACTTCATACATCAGAATTTCTTCTTCAGTTTATGCAGGTTTCCTTACGATATTCCTTCACCGTTTAAGAGCAGTCGGTATTACTGTACATAAGTTAGTAAAACTCATTCGCAGGCATGTGGTCTGGGCATATTCGAACTCGGACCCTCATGATTGAGTTTCCATACCTCTTCGCAACGTGCCACCGACTTAAGGTTCGCCACATACAGACGGAATAAACCTGATTCGGAATTAGATTCCGGATGGAATGTTGCCGCTTTCAGATACTTTTTCACTAGATCTAATGATTTTTTGTTGGCTTAGGTGGAATTTTTTTATAGATATACAGTCATATCAAACAAGTGATTTTTGAGCGTAGGCGTTGATAGAACGATACCGTATCGTGACGGTGCAGTTGCGACGTCGTTCCGGTATAGTTGCGAAATCGCCTACGCTCAAAAATCGCTTGAGTGATAATGATTTATACCATTTTGTATGCAGATTATGTCTAATGCCAAAAGTATCGATAGTCTTTTGATATAGTTGCATAATATTGAAATACAATTTACAAATCATCATCGTAACGTCATGACATCATCACATGTTAGTAATTATCATGTATAGAAATGGTTTGTTTCGTTGTAATAAATACCTAAAAATACAATTGTCATTAATTTGGCATTTCGTTCATATTGATTTTAGGCATTTTTTAAACAGCACTCTAAGTAATTTTTGTAAACATAGTTGACAACACTGAATCCTGAATCAGGAATCCGGATCGCAATTCCGTATGTATGTGGCGGACCTAAGACTAGATTAGATAACGATAACGATAACGATAATATTAACGATAATATTTTGTGGGTGCGAGAGTGTTTCAAAGTCGCTTCAATATATGTACCTCTAAATTGGCCAACAAAATAAATAAATATCTCGGACATTGTTACACAAATTATCTAGTCACATTTAAAGTACCTGGACTTATATTATGATGACTAGACAACGATATAGAATACATATATAGATAGAAACATCCATGACTCGGGTATAAATATTCATATTCATCATATAAATATTTGTCCCTTACGGGACTCGAACCCGCGACCCTCGGCACAGCAGGCAGGTTCACTACAGACTGTGCTACCGGGCCGTCAATCAAATCATAGTTTCATTTAACGATACCAGAATCAATAACAATTTTGATGCCACTGGCCCTTTAACGATTAATACTGATTGATTTACCTAACCTTCCACATACGAAGACCCCTGGATTAAGCAATTGGAACTTTGTGATGATGAAAAACGAGTTATTTCTAGGGATTTCTTGGATTGAATGCGCCGATATCGAGACGTAATTATGAAAGGCTTAACCCAAAACAATTGCGAAGGCCAAAATGTTATGATTAATATTGTATCTGTAGCTGACAGGCTATTTATTAAGTTGGACTAGCTTTTGCACGCGGCATCGCTTGCGGATTACTACGTTAGGCGCGGTTTATATAGAAGAGACGTGGGGCGGACGTGGCGCGGGCGGGGTGCGGCAATATAAACCTTATAGTACGTAGCATAGCGTCGTTTGGAGAATTACGCCCTCGACTCCACGCGATGTCGTCGCCTTGTGCTGCGGGCGCGATTTTCCTTTACGACAAAAACGACGCTATGCAACGTACTATAAGGTTTATATTTGTGTTACTTTGACAATCCGCCACTGCCACACGTCTCTTCTGTATAAACAGCACCTTAGGGACGTACAGAAGAAAAGAGATAATGTACAGAAGAGAAGTTCATACAAACGAGCGAAATATAAGCGCACTAATATAATAGACGCACACATTTTGCGATCTCAGATCGAGCTAGTTGGTCGAACGCCAGTATGGTACTATACTATTTGTGCGCCTATTTCCCTTCTACAGGATGAAATTGATATCATTGGCATCCTTTTAAACTAAGAGTCTACCCATCAAACTTAACAACTTATACTATGGGAGCAAATCTATCGTAGCGTTCAAAAAATCAGTTGAGTTGAGTCGAGTAAAAATGGACCAGTATAGATTTTTTTTTTGCTACGATCGGTTTGCTCCCATAGTAAAATTTGTTCAGTTTGATGGGTAGACTCTTAGTTTAAAAGGATGCTAATTATATCAATTTCACCCTGCATACCCGTCTCTTTTGTTGCTGCAGCAAGTGACAATACGTAATTTTTAAAAGGAAATTTTGCTGACAAAGGGGGCAGTGAGTGAATGAGAAAGTGACCAAAGACCCTGACGTTAGGGGGTGGAGGCGCCACCCCTCAATCAGTTACGGTTGGGGCGGGCCGTATCGCCTGGAAGCCTGGTGGACCTGGTCTCCGGGGTCAGTCTGCCCGCCAAGCGAGCCGCAGGCCGTGCGCCTATAACCAGGTCAAGAAATTGGAAAGTGTTCGTAGATTTTAGTACCTATATGGAAGGTAGGCAAGGTAGCCTATGGCAAGCTACATATTATTTTTTTGCTGTCGCACTTTGAAACCATATCACTAGAGAACGCTCAAATTATAGAGAATTATTTCGTGTTTGGGCCGCCAATTTCAGAGATTCTCCATTCTCCATTCAGCATTCTCAAAACAGTTTTGAGTAAAATACAGTTTTGAGTTATTGGTGCCGCGGCATTTTGGCAGCCCAACTGAAAAGATAAACTAAGAACATCAAACTGAACAACTTACACTATGGAGCTTACCTCAGGAAGTACGAAAAAACAGTATCCTGACGTAGGTTCCATAGTGTAAGTTGTTCTGTTTGTTGGTCTGAATTCACCGTCTCAGTTTGCGGAGGGCTCCCATATACCCTGTTATATGAAGTACAGGGTACTTTTTATTTATGAGGATGATCAGCCCATCAAACTGAAGAACTTTCTCTATGGGACCAGCCGCCGTATCTTGTTACGCGTGATACGACTCTGTCACGCCTTTTATCTCGTTCTTTTGCACGCAAATAGAAAGAGAGCGAAGGCGCGATAGCGGTGTGTCACGCTGGGCCCAGCAGCCTAGCTAGCATGCCACCCCCGAGAAAACGACAAAAATCGAGATGTGCCTCCATCTTTATTATTTTAAGTAGGCCAGAAAGAGTTTTTCTCGTTTAAACGCTTTGTCGTGGGTGGCATGCTAGCTAGGCAGGACCGAAATCGCGAAAAAAAATGCAGCTGTTCAACTGTAAACCTACTCGACCTAAATATATGGGACAGCTGAAATTTTTTTGTGTTTTCGATTATTGTCCTATAGAGAAAGTTGCTCAGTTTGGTGGTATGGTCATCCTCTTAAAAAACCCATACGCACCAAGTTGGACCCTGTATGCAGGATGAAATTCATATCATTAACATCCTTAAACTAAGAGTACCCACCTAACTGAACAACTTTTATTAAGGGAGCGAACAGATTGATCGGAGCAAAAAAAATCTGCTGTTCCATATTAAACCGCAGTGCCTACTAGACTCAATGCAACGGCATTTTTTTTTTTGCTCCGATCTGTTTCACCCATACTAAAAGATGTTCAGTTTGATGGGTAAACTTTTAGTTTAACGGGATGCAAACGATTTCAATTTCCAAGAGTTTCCAAGTCTACCTATTTGTTTCTGCCTTAGCATTACATCATATCTATGTTGAATCCAACGACTAAAACTGGAACAAACGTATTGAACCGATCCCTCATAGCCCAGTCATTTTAAGGTTTGAGCCGGAACTAATTAGTAATTGTTTTTTTTTCGGTATTGTATTTAAGAGCCAATTTGAGCTTAAAAATGTACCAAAAAAAAAAAAAACCCCTCAGCAACAGTTCCAAATTGTAAATTTAGCTATAATCTCGTTATAAAACCTAAGGGTAATTTTTTTTTGCACGTATTTAAGGCATTACCATTATACATACTTCAAACATGGTTTAAATATTTTTGTCTTCTTAGAAGGTTTTGAAAAATTCATTCGTACCTATACTATTATAAAACTGTAACAGGAAGTTTGTCTGTACATTGAAGATATTAACAAAAAAAAAGTTACGATATGGTTTTTAGGTGTCCCTGATTCCATTTCACCAATTTTTGGATTTTTGTCTGTCTGTTTGTTTGTGTGTTTGTTTGGGTGTTTGTTTGTTTGTTTGTTTGAACGAGTATCACGCAAAAACTACTGAACCGATTTTGATGAATTTTTTCTTGTTTGATATCTTATGATCTGACTTAAAATCTGGTATATAATTTGTGCGGACGAAGTCGCGGGATAACGCTCATTTTCTAATAAAAATCTAATTTTTTAAATTTCAATGTCTTTTTTATTGCTCAAAAATAACTTATATTGTTAAATCTAACTCAAATGAGTGCATTGGTATAAATATTATTAATTTAATAGCCTTCTGGGAATCACAATTTAGATTTCTATGTTGCGTAGTTAATTTTTTTTAATATGTTTTCAGATAGTCTTTTTGTCACTAAATAGTGCCGGTTACAGTTTAAAAGTCCAATTAATAATTACTTCCCACCTCTCCTAACAAAACTCCGTAAAATGACTGGGCTATCATACAAATGGAAGAATAAAATGTATCGAATGAAAGCAAAAAAAAGGTCAGGTGCAGTCTGCGATATGATAAGTTGCTTTTGTGTTTGCTTTTCTTTACATTTAGATTTTGAGGGGAAAACATTTATACAGAGTGAAATTGTAATCATTTGACAGTCTTTTAGGTATCAATCTAGGCCCATTTTGTAGGTATGTAAAGTCATGATATTTTTAGAGTGCCTGGGGATTTGTCGTATTTTTGAAACCTTTACATTTTTTCGTCTGAGCTGTTTGCGATAAGTTTCTTTGAAAACCACATCCTAATCGTGTCAGTAGCTTTTATGTGAGTCGTGGATAGACAGACTTTCTATCACTTAACCATACTGTTTCGTACCATATTATAGTTTACCATAACACCCTGTAAACTGGCCCCAGAAAGGCCTCAGGATGCGGTTGACCCCGGTTTATATAATAGCCGGTACCAACGGCTTTACGTGCCATCCGAAGCACGGAATCATCATTCTTTTTCTGACAATCAGGTGATTCAGCCTGCAATGTCCTAACCAACTGGGGAAAAACGCACAAAGTGCCATATCACTAGGTGTACCCCTTTGGAATCGAACCCACGACCTCCGTGTCAGGAACCCTAAGATGCCTTAACCATTGACCACAGAGGCAGTAATATAGCATTAAAAAAAATGGAGTACAAAAATATTTACTGACATAACAATAGCACAGTAAAAGTATAAGAAGTAGTCCATCTTCGGCCCCGTACGAGAGATAATTAGCTACTCACGTTCGACACTCAGGGTTGCCACACTCACTAACTCTTTTAATGTTATTATCCGACTGGCCTAGAAGGAGGGTTACGTTTTTCGAGGGTATGTATAATATATGTATGTATGTATGTATGTGTGTAAATCCATTTCTCTAGCTCTGCAGTCTAAACGGCTTGATGGACTTTAACGTAATGAGGTGTCGTTAGATTCGTAAAAATTGAGAGAGTGACATATATAGTATTTTAAATACGGAGTGTGCGAATTAAAAAAGAGAGGGGGGAATAAACAATTCTTTGTTTGTTCTTATTACAATATCAAATGAAAGATAGTGAACAGCAGATTCCAAATATATATATATATATTAAAAAGTATGAATTAAACTATATTATTAACATTAAGTAATATTAAAAAATTATTACTTAAGGGGGCCACCAAACCGCGCATCCAGTGCAGCCCTCAATCGTATGAATCGTGAAGAAAGATAGCTCCGGATTCGAAGAGTAGTTATTCAGGCACCCAAACACACAGCAATATGTTCTATTCCGTGGCGGCGAGGCGCGGCGCAGCCTTGTCTGGCGCATGCGTGGTGCGCGGATATATTGTGAGTGTGTGCGTGCTACGAGGCGTACATCCCGGCAAGCACACATACAAGCCGCGTTTGGTACCTTTGTATGAAGATATTCTACTGTCTTATACTGTGTGGCGTCTAGTCGACTTAATAAACTAGGTTGACAGACAACAGAAACCTTATGAGTGAAGACTTAAGAATTAAATCGGAGTACAAGTCAGAACGTCAAAGCGTTCGGCTGTGAAATCTTGTTAGAGCTCTCGAAGAATTAAATTTAACCACAATAAATATCGAACATATTGCCTTGGGGTTATGGTTCAGTTTAGAGAATTATTTTTAAGCTGGGTTTTTGAAGGATTTTCAAATTAGTTGAATGTCTGCCAGTTGCACGTACGTTAATTAAAATTAATCCTCCATTAAATCTCTTGTTGTCGTCTTGTTCCTATGGTGGAAATGAACTTAGCTGGTGGGGGTTAAACTACCCACCCTGTGGGCATTAAACTATTAAGTATTTAGTAGGATTGCTTAACAAGTATTTGCAGCAAAGTTTCTTTAACACGCCAAAAGGTAATGAAGTCATGAGTTTACTTGTCTTGTATGTAATTTATCAAAGCATCGATCCGATAAGAGTGAATAACATCTCAAACTAAACCTTATATTGCTCGAAAACATCCCAAGTATGTAAAGGGGATGAAAGCGATTCAATTATTGGAAGGAATCTTGAGTATTTTACCCAAGATCAAAATCAAGATGTTGCTAGAGTAAAATTGAAAATTGAATAATATGTTAGAAAATTTTAAAAGTTGTGAAAGGTCGTCAGTGGATCAACATCGGGCGTAAGTAGAAACTATAGTTAAATTAACTGCTCGCAACCCGGCTAGGTAACAATAGATAAACAATGGTTCAATAATATGGCGTTCGTGGGAGTTAAAGGGTTCAGGAATATAATAAAAAAAAATTAGAGAAAAGTATTCCGCGAAAAGCACCTAAATCAAATAAGTACATAGGTAGGTTAGGTAGGTATTATGATCTTAATCTATACTATTATAAAACTGTAACAGAAAGTTTGTCTGTACATTGAAGATATTAACAAAAAAAAAGTTACGATATGGTTTTTAGGTGTCCCTGATTCCATTTCACCATTTTTTGGATTTTTTGTCTGTCTGTTTGTTTGTGTGTTTGTTTGTGTGTTTGTTTTGGTGTTTGTTTGTTTGTTTGTTTGAATGAGTATCACGCAAAAACTACTGAACCGATTTTGATGAAACTTTTTTTGTTTGATAGCTTATGATCTGACTTAAAATCTGGTATATAATTTGTGCGGACGAAGTCGCGGGTTAACGCTCGTCAATTTATAAAATACTAGCTTTGTAGACATGTAATTTTGTCTAATGTCTAGTCTAAGGTCATAAAAGTCATGGTCCGAACCAAGTCTAGGAATCCTGGCATGTAACATTAGAATGGCGATTAAGGAATGGGCTGATAAAAGGCACAGGCTAGAATGCTCTGGCCTCTCGGGTCTGCAACACTGCAGGAAATTCATCAGAAATCTTCTTCTTATCGTGTGGCCAAAGCCCAAAATAAAAAAAACAACTAATTTCACAAAAAATGACCGAATCAGAAACGTGTTCGTCAAAAAATAAAAATAAAAAAGATGGTACTTATACTTACTAAATAAATTGACTTTTAAATTAAAAAAACTATTTAATCTTTCGACTTATTTCATATTGGTTAACTTATACTTATTTTACATAATTATGAACGTAGTTGTGACAACCCATACTATGACCGCCATCTTGCCGATTCGTCGGGGCATCGCGAGGAACTTCATCACAAACAGTTCGTATTTTTATTACTATCAAAATACAGTCCCGATATAGCAGAGGCTTTAAAAACGAAAATATTCTTTACTAATAATAGCTTAAAACATAAGTATATTTATACTCGAGCCAAATCTCTTTAAAGCTGGTCACATGCTACAAAAACAACAACACAAACAAAGTAGCCCAATCTATACTTAAGCGTTCCTAATGGGGAACAACCTCTGTTCTTGTTTTTGTATGCAAGTATACTGTTACGTCACCAATGAGATGGGGGTATTGAGAAGTTACTAAAGAGACGAGGTGGTATTTATCTTATCTTATCTTGTTGTGGGGGCTGGCAAGCCAGCAACACTTCGACCCAATGGGATCTTTTGTGTTAGCCCCAATACTATTTGTTGTCTTCACCCTTCAAATACATGGTCAATGAAGGAGGCAACACCATTGAGGGGAAGAAACCTAAGATCTCCCGGTTTCGGGTATCCATCTCCGAGGAGGCACATGCGTTTTACCGCCAGGACATCACAGTCGCAAAGAACATGCTCCATAGTCTCTTCATCCTCTCCGCACGCTCTGCAGCTAGGATCCAGGGTGAGTTTCATTTTGTGCATCATTGCGCCTGTAGCGTAGTGCCCAGTGAGGGCTCCGACTATGGCACGAGCCTTGCTCCTGCTATTATTCAGTATGAATCTTGAGACGCGAGTTGTCACATTGCTGATAAAGTTTTTGGAGTGTTGTAGGCCTACGAGGCTAGACCACTCCAGTTTGTGTGCTTTATCAGCCCAATCCCTAATGGCCATTCTTATACTGCATGCCGGGATTCCCACACTTGGTTCTGGGCCAACCATCTTTCGTTCTGACCCGGCCCTCGCCAGCTCGTCAGCATTCTCATTACCCTGGACGCCGGTATGTCCCGGAACCCAAACTAATCTTACGGTATTGTGAAGACCAAGCTTGTTGAGGGTCTTCACTCCGTTCAGAATTAGCCTGGAATTCACATAGTAGGAGTTCAAGGCCTTGAGAGCTGCTTGGCTGTCACTGAGGATATATATAGTCTTGTTGGTTACCTTCCTGTATATATTCTCCTGCGCACATGCTATGATAGCATATGTCTCTGTTTGAAAGACAGTTGCAAATTCTCCTAGACTAACACTTTCGTTATAGTCTTTGGAGTGTATGCCTGCACCCGTACCTGATTCGGTTTTTGAACCATCAGTGTACCAAACAAGAGTGTTCGCGTCCGGGGTACGCATTCCACGTTTCCATTCATCCCTTGTTGGGACATATATTTTGTAGTTTCTTTTGAAGATTCGTATGCTCGGCATTGTGTCACCGATCATGTTGAACCCTCTCTCAAGTTCACTGCTCAGTCTCAGTGCAGTGTGCCTTATCTTGGGCATGTCATTGTGCCAGATTTGGGTCACCTTCATTCTATAAAGAGCCTTCGTCGCTTCAGCTTGTATGAATATATGAAGCGGTTTGAGGTCCAGTATAGTGTTTAGGGCCGCGGTGGGTGTGGACCTGAATGCACCAGTCATTGCCATACACGCTATTCGTTGTAGTTTTCCAAGTTCTTTCTCACATGTTTGCATTTTTGTTCTCGTCCACCAAACAATGCTGCCGTAAGAAAGTATTGGTCTAACCATCGTTGTGTAGATCCAGTAAATCACCTTTGGGTTTAGGCCCCAGGTTTTACCGTAGGCTGATCTGCACATATTGAAAGCCATTGCAGCTTTCCTTGTAACCATTTCGGCATGTGATTTCCACGTCAGTTCTTTATCTAGTATCATCCCCAGATATTTAACCTCTGTGGACCATGTTAATTCTTTATTATAGAGGTATAGATTCCTAAGCCTTGTCAGGTTTCTCATCCTCGTGAACGGCACAATTGTCGTTTTCTCTGGATTTATAGATAAATGATGTTCATTGCACCATTCCTCTACATCATCCAAAGCTTTCTGCAGAAATCCAGACACTGTATCTGGAAATTTGCCGTTGATTAAAATGACAATGTCATCTGCATATCCCACTGTGTATAGTGACTTTTTATTGAGCTTTTCCAGGAGCGAGTTTACCACCAGACACCAGAGAGTCGGTGATAGCACCCCTCCTTGTGGACAACCCTTACTTGTCGTGACCTGCACCTCGTCTCCTAGGAGAGTAGACGCAATTTTTCTGCCCTTCAGCATGCAATCGATCCATCTGCACAGAGTCCGGTCAATACCGTGCTCGACTGCGGCTTTCCCAATTGACTCAAACGTAGTGCGATCGAATGCTCCCTCAATGTCTAGAAATGCACCGACACATATTTCTTTGTTTTCAATTGCAAATTCTGCTTTCGAGACTACATGGTGCAGCGCAGTTTCAGTGGATTTACCCACTTGATACGCGCACTGTAGTTCATGGAAGGGTTTCCTGTTCAGTGGTCCTTCCCTTAAGTATCTATCCACCATTTTCTCCAGTGTCTTCAACAGGAATGAGGAGAGGCTTATCGGTCGAAAGGACCTGGCCTCTTCATAGCTGCCTTTGCCTGGTTTCGGTATATACGTAACCCTTACTTGGCTCCATGCCTTTGGGACGTAGCCGAATGCTATGCAGGCTTTATAGAGCCTTGTTAGGTGTGGGCTCAGAATGTTCTTACCCTTTTGTAGTAGAATGGGGTAAATCCCGTCTGGACCGGGCGACTTGAACGGTTGGAAACTGTCTAGCGCCCAGTCCAGCTTCCATTCATTCACTACCTTCTTAGCGACCTCCCAGTCTGCCCTTGTGGTGCGAACACTTTGTTCCGCCTGACTTATAGTTTCGACACTACCTGCATTATCTAATATTTTGCAGTCTGGAAAGTGGGTCTCCATCATTATCTGAAGAGTTTCCCTCCCAGACTCAGTAAACTTGCCGTTATCCTTCCTCAGAGTAGTAAGCATATTGGTTTTTGTCATAGACATAGCCCTGACGAGTCTCATGCCTTCCGGCGCACTTTCAATCGATTGGCAGTGTAGTCGCCAAGACTTCCTTCTCGCTTTGCGCACCTCTAGGTTGTATTTAGTGAGGGCGTGCGAGTACTCCTTGAAGTTGTTCGCACGTTTTGCCCTGTTAAATATCCTTCTGGTTTCTTTACGTAGTTTTCCTAACTCTGGTGTCCACCAGGGTTCCTTCTTCCCCTTTGTTACCTTCTCAGGACAATTGGGCAACCATGCAGTCTTGATTGCCTGGTCAATCCGGTCTGCCTCGAACTCTATGTCTATAATGGAGTTCAGCTTACCTTTGGTAGATCCTAGGTCGACTCTTATGTCCTTCATGTATTGATCCCAGTTAGTGTGCCTGGGATTCCTCCTTCGTACATTTGGTCTTGTCGCATCGTTCATGTACCTAAAGCATACATACCTGTGATCCGATCCACTTATCTCATCAGATACGTGCCAGTCTGTCACATGTTTGACAGCCCCTTTCGTAGCCAAAGTTATGTCGAGAACTTCCGACCGCCTTGCTTCAACAAATGTTGGTGCATTACCTTTATTTAATAAGTGTAAAGAAGAGCTTACCACGTACTCGTAGAGCTTCTCTCCCTTCTTATTTACATCCGAACTTCCCCAGACCACATGGTGTGCGTTTGAGTCGCCGCCCACGATGAGATCTAGGTTGTTCCGGCTGCAGTACTGCACGAGATCCCTCACCAGCTTCGTTGGCGGATCATCGTCTTCACAGGGCATGTACACTGAGGCGATGATAATGGCCCCTTTGTCCTGCCCCCTTAAGTAGACCTTCACTGTTGTAAGATCCCTAGAACAGAAGTCATGCAAGGGCATTGCTTCTATGCCATTTCTGACATATAAGCAAGTCCTCATATTATTAATAGCAGAGCAATGGAATAGAGATCCTGCTCCGCTAATACCTGTCACTCGGCCCCTATATACATGGGGGTCCTGCATTAATGCTATTTCAAAAGAATGCTCTTTCAGCTGACGGTTCAGTAGAGCCATCGCTGCCTTACAGTGATGTAGGTTAATTTGTACACACCTTAGTCCCGCCATCTTAGTGTTCTTATGTGATGACGCCCTCCTTTTTATGGACAATCCTTTATGGATTGCCCCCTCCTGCTCCCATGTCCATTTCCTCCTCATGTCCTGGGGGAGATGACAGGTTTAACCCATCTAGGTCCCCCAGAAATTCGGATGTGGCCGGCGAGCGCATGCCTTCCGTACCTATGATGCTGTCTGCGTCGCTGTCCGCTGTACTTTCTGCGTCAGTCACAGGTTCTTCCGGCTTGGCCCCACTTTCTTTCTTGCCTTCTAAAGTCTTTACGAGTGGCTCAATTCGGGTTTCTCCCTTCTCCTCGCCATCATCGAGGAGTTTGAAGAAGGCCCTATCCGCGCCAGCGTAAAGACAATAGCCTTTGGACTTGATGAAGTCCGCCGACACTTTGTCCATGAGGACAATGCGTCGAACTTGACTTTCACCAACCTCCGTGTCGATCACTTTCCAGTCCCCCGTGTGCAGCTCTGGGTTCAGCCGCTGCATTATGGACAGAACGAGGTCCGTCTCTGGAACCCAGATGTTTTTGGATTTCCAGGCCATCTTCACTGGTTTGGGCAAGTCTTTTGCCCTCAGCACCCTTGCCTTCACCCCTCCGATGGTCTGCCCATTGAGACCCCGAAGCCAATCTGCCGACCGTTCCCCGTCACAGAAGACATGGAGGGCCCCTGCTATGACACTGCCCATGCTGAATTTCGGCAGTGGGTCCGGCTCGGTTACAAACCTTGCATATAGGTCCCTAACTATGGGGCCTACATCCTTCTCTTCAACCTTCGTAGCGGGGTAGTCATCTGAAATGATGGCCATCCGAACGCCAGTCATGGCTTCCTTGAACGTCTCGTTCAGGTTTAGCCGCTTGGCGTTGGTGTCCTCGGCATCACTTGACCTCGCCCTTTTGGTGGTCACAGGCTTTGGATTCGCGGCAGCCTTTGGTGTCGCCTCGCCTCCCTTCGCCTTTTTCCCTTCATTGGAGAAGTCCGCGGCACCCTTTTGGAAGAATTTCTTCTTCCTCTGTGCACCGCTGGGCCTCTTCCACAAGATTGGTGTAGGGGTTTCGTCAGCACCTCGTGTCGCGCTTGGCGCTCCCGAGTTTGACCCCCTCTCTACTCCCTTCGAACTTGAGGGACCCTCGTTACGCTGGCCGCCTCCCTCAGTTTCGGGTTTGAGTTCAACCGTATCGGCGCCTCTGCCCTTTACCTGGTCTGCGAGCACAGCTCCCGAGGGATCCCCCTCCGACATCACTCGCTTGTTTGGCTTATCGCCCTTCTTGTCGCCCGTTAGGGCAACCATTTTTTTATTTGGGTTTTTATTTGACAGATCCATAATCATGTTTCTTTTTATTCACCATTCCGGCCCCCCACCCTCCATGGAGCCCTCAACATTGGGGATGCCTAAGTGGCACCAGGGGTTACCGGAAGGGTATAGCGTTCCAGGATGGGTTGTACACGAGCTGACACGATGCACGCCAGCACTGCGCCTGGTCGGGCACAAATACTCTAGTGCACCGCTAGCTGCGCACCCCCCATACCAGAACACTCGCCTGGCGGCGGTCTGACCCGACGCCTCAGCCGATTGACTGCGGTTGGCTACTCCGCAACCTCCCGTGTCGGACGAAATCCGGGCCAAAGTGGTGTGTTGTCATGACCAGTGATGCCTCGACATCGGCCACAACTCAACCACCAGGATTCCTTCATCCGCCCTTACGGGTCCCCGGGCACGGCACAAACACCCGGGTGGTCACCCCCCCCACCCCCTCCCACCGCAAGGCCTGTATGCGGTAAGAGGCCACAGAGACCGGACCACATGATCCCTGTAGTATACTTACCTGTCTAATTATCAACTATTTAGCCCAAGACTAACAAGAGATGCAAATAGACTTAGAAAGCACAGGCGAAGTCCTAACATCAGTCATTAGTCCTGGTTTCCAGGATGCACCAGTCAGTAAGTGATTGTCTTCTATACAAATAGTTATCGATATAGACCACAATCCCCACTGAGCACGTGGAGGTAAGTTGAACGCGCACCCCGAGGTGGTATTTAGTGTGCTCAGCAAGAAAAAGTCTGGTACAGTGTAGGCAACCTTAAATTTGTCGTTGGAACATCGATCGGCGAGCTGTCAATTCGGTTTTCGCTATTATGTCATGTGTCAAACTCATAATAAAAACTTCGACGATCTGAAGGATGCAAGAAGGATGTTACATTTGTGAGCTCGTAGATGTTTTTGACAGCGATGTGACGCTTAGTGAATTGCAGTCCTGAGCAACATCAATCTATATACAGGGTGGAAAAAAAAGGCCGTGGTTGGAGGGAAAGTACCCTTAATATTTATGATGGCAAATTTTACTGAAAGGAAACATTCCTTTATTTTCAAATTTAATTAAAACTGCATTTAAAGATTTTTGAAAAATCATCTGCTTGAGCCGGGAATCGAACCGGTGAAATGTGAAAAAAAAACATCCTGTATTTTATGATACCAACCGAAAGAGTCATTCATAAGGATCAATTTCTTTTAAACAACATAGTATCTTAAATTAAAGAAAGACCAAGAAAAAATGATTTTTTCATTGCTAAACTTACTCACTATCTAAAGAAAATACTTTAAAGTATGTATTCTACGACTGAATTCTCTACGAGTCGTCTTTTATATCGAATTGATTGAATATTTAAAATATCAAGTTCAAAGTTTCTGTAAATAGAACATAATAAATAATGTAATTGCATTTTATTATATGTGCACTTGGTTGAAAATGGGTCTCATTTTGAGCAATTTATAAGTTAAGTAAAGAATTTTCTGTAGATAGTAAGTTTAACAATAAAAAAATCATTTTTTCTTGGTCTTTCTTTAATTTAAGATACTATGTTGTTTAAAAGAAATTGATCCTTATCTTTCGGTTGGTATCATAAAATACAGGATGTTTTTTTCACATTTCACCGGTTCGATTCCCGGCTCAAGCAGATGATTTTTCAAATATCTTTAAATGCAGTTTTAATTATTTTTGTAAATAAAGGAATGTTTCCTTTCAGTAAAATTTGGCATCATAAATATTAAGGGTACTTTCCCTCCAACCACGGCCTTTTTTTTCCACCCTGTATAGTTCCATAACTTTTTTAGTTCACCATAATTTAGTGGTGCTTGCTAAGAAAGGACCACCCCATTTCTTCCGGTGCCGTTCTCCTTTTTTTCTTATTCTCCCTGGTTTCTTAATCAAAAGAATTTAATTATGAATATTTTAGAAACACGGCTTCGATACGCATTCACAGGGCACCGCATTGCTACTAGTTTGCAATAAAATTAATACTTGGTAGGTAGGTACAAACGGCGACACATCAAGCTATACAAAACCAGTATAAGCTGGTCGCGAGACGTTATATATGTTACTCGTCCTACGCGCGGCCAGCTTATTTTGGTTTTGTATAGCTTGATGTGTCACCGTGCGTACATGTTTCCTAATGACATTGGGTATACTACTAGAAGTATAATACTAGAGCTTGGGTTGGTCTTTTGCGAATGAATGGCGGATCTACGCCAGAAAGAAAACAAAACATAATTTGTTCCGAACTTGGTAGTTACAGGTCTTCAAACTCTAAAGTCGTTTTTGTTTTTAAGAATCGAGAGTTTTGCGTCAGAACCGTATTACCAACTCCACATTTTATTCCAAAGTGAAAGGTTTGAGAGGTCATTAGGGGAGGCTTAACGACCTTTGGGCTTATTGCTCGCGGACCGGGATGCTGGTACGAGAAGATACTTAGCCCGGACGGCTACTTTGTTTTTAACCCGTAACGCAAAAAATAGGCGTTTTTCTACTAATCAGAGGTATTACAAAATTAATTAAGCTAAATTTTGGAAGCAGCTTCGTTTGCGTGAAATTTGGCATTTATCATCTCCTCAGCAGAAGCATAGCGTAAATTATAATACAGGATGATTTTTTTATCGTTCCGAAACTTAAAGGTGTAGTTCAGACTATAAATAACTTTTACTATGGAAGCAAACCTGAATTCGTAAAAAAATCAGCTGTCTCATACATTTGAGTTAAGATTTGAGTCGAGTAGGCATTGCAGTTTAGTATGGAATAGCTCTTTTTTTTGCGGTTAAGATTAAACATAGTAAAAGTTGTTCAGTTTGATCACCTGAACAATCCCTGAAAAGTATGCTGAACAGTTTATTATCACCAGTATAAGGTCTTGCTAATCATGCTGTTAGTTTTTTAAGGGCACATTCGGGTCGAGTAGATTCGCAGTTTTTTTCGCGATTTCGATGTCAGCCCAGCGCCTTTCTGATCTTTTATAATGCGCACAGCCAAATTGGATAACGCAGTTCCCCGGTTTGGAAAAGTGCGGGTTCAAGTCCCGCCCGAGACAAATTTTTCAATCTTTAATTTGACTTTAAGAGGTTTACTAAAAAAGATGTTTAATTGAAAATTCCCGAAAATATTGTCAAACAAAATTTTTATTTTCAACTCATGTTTAGAATCTTCTTCTATTGAGTCAATGGCATAACAATAATGGTATACAGGGTGTTACAAAAATACAAATAAACATTTAAGGGGGTGGTTACGACCATCAAACTGAACAACCTTTACTATGGGACCAATATCGAAATCGCGATAAAAAATCTGATGTTCCATCATCATCATCATCATCATCACCAGACGCACCGCGGGATACCACCCCTTCTTGGTTGATATCCCTCAAATCCGCACTAAGCGCCTTTCTGATTCTTTTATAATGCGCACAGCCAAGGAGTGGAGTGCCCTTCCTGCGTCAGTATTTCCGAGCGCTTACACCCCGAATTCCTTTAAAGCACGAGTGAATAGGCTTCTTCTGGGTTAGCTCGCTACATCTTCGACCCCATTTTTGTCCTAAGGACTGGATTGAGGTCAAGAGCAAAAACATTTTTAATTTAAAAAAAAAAGTTAGTCAAAGTTGTATTAAGTAAGATGGTTTATCATTCCTATAAAAAACCTCACAGGGCCCTTTTTAACCTTTTGGAGGCCCTGGACACTTTAGGATATTGGGGCCCCTATGACTGTGATATGAATATGATATAGGACTATTTTATTAACAACATGCAAAAGGAGTAGGTAAGCAGCAAAATTGTTGCCACTGTTTGTTAGGCCCCTTTGTTCATTGGAATACCAAAAAACTAATATTAGCATAAGCATATGCTCACGACTATATTCCCCGAGGGGGTAGTCAGAGATATTCTGAAACCTCAGAACATCCTCGTTTCACTAGTAGTACCGAAACTCTGTCCATTGTGACGGGGAGTGAACTAATATTTTCGGAAAATAATGGTATTTATCGGTAATGTCGGTGTTATCGGTTGGTGATCGGGCAGGAAATAGGGGGGCCCCATCGATCGCGGGGCCCTCCTCACTTGCCCAAAGTGCCCAGTTGAAAAGATGGGCCTGATCGTCATATCTATATCATTGTAGATAACTATAACAACTCGTTAAAATAGTGATAAGGTTTTATGTCCTAACTGTGCTTGGGAGAATTTGGCCACGTCTTATCTTTATCTGGTGAACTGTCACCAAAGTTTCCAAGTTCCACAGTTTCTGATGGAATCTCAGACACGGTCGAATGAGGTTAGATTTGAGTTAAACTTTACCATTACGGTTAAAATGAACCATTTTCATGATTAACACACATTATAGTTTTTTTAAGGTGGTGATCAGACCGTAAAGATGTAGCTGTAGGCAATGATGTTTTACAAATATACAGGGTGAAATTGATATCATAAGAATCCTTTTAAACTAAGTCTACTCATCAAACTGAACAACTATTACTATGGAAGTAAACCGATCGGAGCAAATAAAAAATCAGCTGTTCCATACTGCTGTTCTGTACTGTACTGTAGTTTCGGTACTATAGTGAAACGTGGATGTTCCGAGGTTTCCGAATATCTCTGACTACCCCCTCGGGATTATAGTCGTGAGCATATGCTATGCTATGCTATGCTGTTCCATACTAAACTGCAATGTCGACGCGCGAGTTCGTGACTCAAATGTATGCAAGAGCAGATATTTTTGGTCCGATCGGTTTGCTCCCATAGTAAAAGTTGTTCAGTTCGATGGGTAGACTCTTTCAATCTCAATTTCACCCTGTATATACGCGTCATACGCTAACATCACTGCACTTTTAAATGGCGCAACAAAGTGAAGTGAAGCCCGTTCACTAGACGGCGCGTGACTTCGTGAAAGCCGGGCAATCACCTTGCTTTTTTGGAGCACGGGCACCGCATATACATATAAAAACATCTTAGGTTGTAGGTACTTTCTTTGTATATTTTGTTTTGAAAATGTTAGAGAGTTTCTGGCCGCATCTTCTCTCAACGGAACACCTTCCGACGCGGTGGTAGAGTCAAAAAATGACGTCAAAAAGCTATCTATGTCATATTATTTTGAATAAAAAATTTTGATTTAAATACCCATAGAGGTAATAATAATAATAATAATAAATATCTTTGACATTGTCACACAAATTATCTAGTCACATTTAAGTAAGTACGTAAGTAAGTAAGTAGTATTATGATGACTAGACAACGATATAGAATACATATATAGATACAAACATCCATGACTCGGGTACAAATATTCATATTCATCATATAAATATTTGCCCCTTACGGGATTCGAACCCGCGACCCTCGGCACAGCAGGCAGGTTCACTACAGACTGTGCTACCGGGCCGGCCAGAGGTAGACTCGTGTCAACGCGGAGTCACGTGACGCTCTACGTAAATACCTAAGTGCCTTTTGAAGCATGCATTTGTAGGGTTCTTTACTCACTTTTAGCATATTGAATGACGTATCGAGTGGTGATTACATATTAATCAATGGTGGTGAAAAATGATATGCAAGCCTTTTGTCAGCTCGAATAGTCGGCTGCAAATATAAGTATATCTACAGGCATTCAATTCCCAACGTACTAGGAGAGATAAAATCTGCTCGACTACGCTGGCTCGGACAAAGAACGAATGAGGGAAGATCGCGCGCGGTGAAGAGAGCGTATCTCGAGCGACCTTCCGGGCGTCGCCCAGTGGGCAGGCCCAGGTATCGCTGGATAGACCAGATTACCAAAGATCTCGAGGAGCTGGAGGTGCCCAACTAGACTGAGATGGCTGAAAGAGAAAAGAGATGAATGGCGTGTTTTGTTGTCGGAGGCCAAGATCCACTTCAGGTCCCTGAGCCAGCATAGTAAGTACGTAAGTAAGTAAAGGCATTCAATACAAGTCTCACTAGACCGATTGCCTACATGAGCTACAGCTGACCTTGCAACACCCACGACGCGACGGTAAGAAATGGGGTGGGTCCATTCTAACCCATATTATTATTAGGGGGGGGTTTTTGGGCCTTGACAGGCTTGCTGAACCTGTGCCACGTAGACCATCGCTGGTCCTTTGTGAACGCCCTTTTTTAAAGTTCCTTACCAATCCCCACTGCGGCCAGAAAACGCAGTAGATTCTTGATAGGGATAGTTTGTATCTCATCTGGTGACAGAACCTGCCTACCTAGATGAGTACTACGTTTGTACATAAGGGGGCCACAGTCACATAGGAGGTGCAGAGGAGTCTCCATTTCCTCCTTGCAGAATCTGCAGCCGGTGGTGTCACTTAGTTTCAGTGTGTGCATGTGCTTATTTAATTTGCAGTGGCCTGTGAGTGACCTTGCTACTGTACAAATTTGATCTTTGCTGAGGGCAAGGAGACCGTTCGGAAGTTTGCGATTGTAGCCTTTGATAAGTGCTTTGGAGTGGCCCATGCCTGGGGTGTTGCACCAATTCTAACTCATAACATCACGTCTTCTTTAAACATTAAACTTAATATTGATTTTGACATAGCCTTAAGTATGCATAGAGCCTTAGCACTCAGTAAAAAGTTATGCCCGAAAAGGTCGCGTCCTGATTTTAACGGAGACCGTATTAGCGACCTTTCTGCCACTTTGTCGAGAATATGTTTGCTTGTACACATTTTATATCCATATGTTTCAATCTAAGTACCTATTATGTTGTTTCGTATATTGGTAATGCTGTTTATGTGTGTGTTCGTGCCGTGTGGACTCCGACATCGAATAGCACCAACCCAAAGCGATATTGCTCACGCCTATGTCCCACTGGGGTAGGCAGAGACGAAAGAACGGCACATGCTACGTATATCTCAGGCCTCTTCAACATCCATACTTATGTAAACTGTGACATAAATCAAAATCAAATCAAATAAACATTTATTTCAGACCATCGCCGATCCATAATAGCGTTAGTAAGGGCTTAAAAACTATGTTAGTATTACAATAAGAACAAGAAGAGGTTTATTTTTTTTTAACTCGCTTGTCGGTTCCAGGTACATTTCACATTTGAACACAACACGATCACCGCCGGCGGTAACACAATCATTTCTTTTTTGCGTCGTCGTCGTAAAAATCGAAATCCCCACCGTCCCCGGGGGGGTTCGTCGCGATCTCTGCCCACTCTTTTGCCTTCTGGCGCCTACAGACGCTACCGGCACATCGCTGGCCGATTCTCACCGATCCCCACTACCCAATCGTAGCCCGCGTAGTCCCAGCAACGCCCATTGCCGAGGTCCGTACCCCTTAGGGGTGCCCCTTGGGCAGGTTGCTTAAGCTCATGCATTGGTTCGGTAGACCTACCAGGGCGCTTCGCCATCATTGGTGTGGTCCCCTCATAGTCCGCAGTAATAAGCAGTCGATGCTCCCTGAGCAATGCTGTATTGGTCAATTCGAAAAAAAAAAAAAAAAAACACATTTGATTTGATGAGCGTTCGTGAGTCTAGGGCGACCTCTTCTAACATAATCTCTTATGTATAAAAATAATAGGATAAGGCATAATAGATGCAGAATGTCATTGTGTCTATTTAAAATCTACGTCAATTAAATTATTCATTAAATTAACAGTCATTCTGGGTTCACATCATAATGTACCTATACCTACACACGGCGACAGATCAACCTATATAGGGTAAATTTTATATGACTGCGGAGTCATGCTCATGCTGTATGGAGCCACCTTCGAAATCGCGAAAAAGCTACATACATTTGAGTCGAATAGGTACTGTTGTATGGGACAGCAGATTTTTTTTTCGCGGTTTCGATTTTGGCTACATAGTGAAAGTTGTTCAGTTTCATGAGTAGAATACATGTTGAAGTTATCCGCAGTGATATAAAATTTACCCTGTATAGATGTGTGTATAGATGAACTCTAGTTTCCATGCGAGTTCAACTATGGGTAGGGTTGTACGCACGGCGACACATCAAGCTATACAAAACCAACGTAAGCTGGCCGCGCGTAGGTGGAGTATCGTATAACGTCGCGCGGCCAGCTTATGTTGGTTTGATGTGTCGCCGTGTGTACAGTTGTACTGTCGCCGTGTGTACACATCAGATAGTTTGTTTTAGAAATTCTTCACCTTGCTTCATTAAGACCCCTTTCATCCAAGACCCGCCACCTTGTACTTTTGCACGGTAAATTAAATTTTACCTCAACTAATTATGCAAAAAGCTCTTTCGTAAACATTTTACAATTTAAACTTAAGTGTGGTAAATAAATTTGTGGCTTTGAGTGTTTGTGCAGGTATCACGTAGCAGTCTTTGTTCCATTACAGAGCTTAATATTCTAAAGGAGTATTTTACGGCTATACCTAGAATTTTGGTCAAAGTCTTTGACCAGTGTGTACCTACTGCCAGTGATGTGATGACATACGGAACTGAGACGTGGTTGCTCGCTCAAGGTACACCCCTGATGCTGCTAAAAAAAACTGAAATTGACAAGATGACGTCAGCACATGGGAAACCAAAGAAATTGAACCTTAAAAATAATTTAAGCGAAATGGGCGTGTGATAGCTTATATTACTGCCTGATGCGAGGAAAAAGATGAGGCAGCGCTCGCGCCTGAAACGACGCAAGCGTATATCAAACTTTATTTAATTGTGATTGAACTATTTATGTAAGTTCAATTCAGCTCTAATCAAAATTTATAAAATAACAATATCCTTTTTTTTAAATCAAGTCTCGTGTTTCTATTATTCACCGTTTGGCAGTTCCAAGCGTTTATCGATAAAGACGGAGGCTACTTGACTTGTTTTTCTATCGAGAAAATGTGTCTTAATCGTGTTTTGGCTCTAATCAAAACTTCAATTATATGTTCAAAATACACATATCCGTTAATCATACTCCTACTGTTAGTACCTCATGATATATGACGCTTTGAAGAATCGTATTTTTTTCACATAGCCTCTTAAAAAGTTGATGGGCCTATTTCCAGCAGTGGATGACCATTGGCTGAGATGATGAACCTTATCACGCGCATCATGCTGAGGCCTCTGATCGAGATTTTTAATGGCCGAATAGGTATTCACCTAAGCCATTACATGGCCTAGATACAAGATAGTAATACAGGCACTGAATTCTTCGGGAACACGATGGATGTTTGCAAATCGATCAATGTCGGAGCACGTTCGGCTACGTGCCAACGAATGTCATTTATTTTTATTAACAATACACGAAATTGCTTGCGAAGAATACGCTGCCGATAATTTATCTTGGTTGCTTGCTACGTTACGAGGAAAATTGAGACGGAATTGTTATGGAATTTATGGTTTTTCGTTAGAAAAAAGTGTTCACATTTTGCCTCATGCCTCTTTTACGGATACCATGCCATCATGCGGAAAAAAGCCGCCTCGCTCGTCAGCCGATTGCGTGCAAGCCACAACAGCATTCTGGAGATGATAGCAGGCAGGTTTGACTTCCCCATCATCGCACACTGCGTGCAAGTGATGATATAGTACCTACGCTACGGCTATGTACCTCACTGTCTTATGTTGTATTTTATTTTATGTTTGGGTGTGTACCTACTAACATAGTTCTTAAGTCAAACCCTGTTACTAACACATGTATCATTTTGTTATCTGAATTTAAATAAATATATCTATATATCTGCATCTTGTACCTACTGTAGGTACTAAAATTGGGATTAAGTGTTAGCTATTATTATTCGGTGTAAAAAATTTCCCTGATTAGGTAATCCCATGGATTTAGAATGATAAAGGATACAAATCCTCATTACAAGCATGGCAACTCGAAAATTGGACATGGCGGTCGCTAATGTTCAACCTTCATTCGTACGTCGATGCTTCAAACTTTAGGTTTGTCCCTTTTGTCAGAACAAAAATTAAATAAGAACTCTTTTTTTAATTTTCGTCGTTGGATTAGAAAGGGACAAACCAAGAACAAAGAAAGAAGTTGAACATTACCGACCGTCGAGGAGTATTTCCATGTTTCACCGCTAGTAGGGCAGTCTGTACTCCAGGTATAGATAATACCTATTTCCAGCTTCCTTGCCATCACGAAGCTGGCATAAGTTTGGTACCTATACAGGGTGTTACAGAAGTAAAAATAAAAAATGAAAACTTTTAAGGGGTGGTTTAGACCAACAAACTGAACAACTTTCACTATGGGATCAACATAGAAATCACAAAAAAAAAATTTTTTTGTCCCATACATTTAGCTCGAGTAGATCAGTAGTTTAGTATGGAACATCGCAAACGCATCGCATCATGGCGATTATGGCAAATCTCCTCATTTTGGGGGCGGCCTATGTCCAGCAGTGGACGTCTATCGGCTGATATGATTTTTTTTTTCAAATGGTTTTGCTCTTGACCTCAATTCAGTCCTCAGGACATAGATGTGGTCGAAGATGTAGCGAGCTTACCCAGAAGGTGCCTATTCACTCGTACTTTAAAGTAATTCGGGTTGTAAGCGCTCGGAAATACTGACGCAGGCAGGGTATTCCACTCCTTGGCTGTGCGCATTATAAAAGAATCAGAAAGGCGCTTAGTGCGGATTTGAGGGATATCAACCAAGAAGGGGTGGTATCCCGCGGTGCGTCTGGTGATGATGATGATGATGATGGAACATCAGATTTTTTATCGCGATTTCGATATTGATCCCATAGTAAAGGTTGTTCAGTTTGATGGTCTTAACCACCCCCTTAAATGTTTATTTGTATTTTTGTAACACCCTGTATACGATTATTGTTATGCCATTGACTCAATAGGAGAAGATTCTAAACATGAGCTTGAAAATAAAAATTTAGTTTGACAATATTTTCGGGAATTTTCAATTAAACATCTTTTTTAGAAAAGCTCTTACAGTCAAATTAAAGATTGAAAAATTTGTCTCGGGCGGGACTTGAACCCGCACTTTTCCAAACCGGGGAACTGCGTTATCCAATTTCGCCACCGAGACCACTACCCAGAGAACGAAATTTTCAATCTGTTGCGTCTTAAGGGGACGTGAGTGCCATCTACTGGTAGTTATTACAAACTAACCAACCCGCAAGTCCGCAACCCCTCTTAAAGTCGATGATCAAAGGTATAACTCAAATATAGTTTTTAGAAAGATTTTATCGGACGACGTGGCGTTTAGAAGGTGTCTCCTACACAATGACATCTCCTACATGATAGCTCTTACATAAATATACTTATAGGAACGATCGGCCGGCCTGGTAGCACAGTCTGTAGTGAACCTGCCTGCTGTGCCGAGTGTCGCTGGTTCGAATCCCGCAAGGGACAAATATTTATATGATGAATATGAATATTTGTACCCGCGTCATAGATGTTTGTATCTATATAATTATGTATTCTATATCGTTGTCTAGTCATCATAATACAAGTCCATTTAAATGTGATTAGATAATTTGTGTGACAATGTCCAGGATATTTATTTATTTATTATTTGTGAGCATTAACCCGCGACTTTGTCCGCACAAATTATATACCAGATTTTAAGTCAGATCATAAGCTATCAAACAAAAAAAGTTTCATCAAAATCGGTTTAGTAGTTTTTGCGTGATACTCGTTCAAACAAACAATTACCCAAACAAACACACAAACAAACAGACAGACAAAAAATAAAAAAAATGGTGAAATGGAATCACGGACACCTAAAAACCATATCGTAATTTGTGTGACAATGTCCAGGATATTATAATTAGGCCCGCGTGGACTGACCCCCATGCACCCTCTGACGGTAGGCCTGTGCCCTGCAGTGGAACATATATAGGCTGATGATGATGATGGTACGAACGAATTACGAAAGCAATTGCAATATTCAGGTCAAATGATCTGGCAAGTTATTTTCGGTAGCATAATTAGGATCAAGCAAATCCCGGATTGACAGTCCATCCGATACTGAATTTTTCAATCTTTAATTTGATTTATACAGGGTGTAAGTGACAGTCAGTAGTGTAAGTAGGTGTAAGTGGCAAACTGAACATCTTTCACTATGGAGTCTACCTCAGAAAAAGTGAAAAATATCTGTTGTCCCATACAAAACTGCTGTACCTACCCGACTAAAATTTATGGGACAGCTGATTTTTTTTTGCGTTTCCTGAGTAAGGCTCCATTGTGAAAGTTGTTCAGTTTGATGGTCTGAGTTCACCGTTTCAGTATTTGCTAGGCTGTCACTTACATCCTGTCTACCTACCAGGTTAAAATATTGTGGGTACGGATGTCAAAATAAAAGTTAAATATCTATTCCAGGTCCTAGCAGCCCTAGCAGTATCACTAGCTCCGTTCTCAGCTGGCCTCGGCAAAGGGTACAGCTCACCAGCCATAGCATCGTTACAAGGACCTGGGGCCAACGCAACGAGAAGAGACTTCCAATTGACTGATCAGCAAGCCTCGTGGTTGGCTTCATTGTCTTTTTTGGGTAAGTGTTGTCTTTGAATTATCCTTCTAAAATAGTCTAAGTAAAGGCTATATAAGGTCTAAAAAAATTAGGTGAAACTATTTTAAGGGGATGATCAGATCATCAAACTGAACAACTTTCTCTATGGGACTAATATTGAAATCGTGAAAAAAAAATCTGCTGTCCCATACATTTAGGTCGAGTATGTTTGTATGGAACAGCTGATTTTTTTTTCGCGATTTCGATATTGGTCTTATAGAGAAAGTTGTTCAGTTTGATGGTCTGATCATCCCCTTAAAATAGTTTCACCTAATTTTGTTAGATCTTATATAGTTTACAAATGGTAATATTAACCGGTATGCACAATGTTTGGTACAAGTCAAGATCACCCTGTTCAAGGCATTCTGTCAGTCACATTCATATTCTTTATTGCTTATCATGTGTACGTTTTACACCAGCCAGCTATGGAGTCAGTCATAGAGATCTACAGAGATGCCAACCAACGCGTTGAGTACCAAATCTAGCGTCGCATTACCACCAGTACCACGCGATAGAAAGTATTTTGTTAGCTTGAATGTGCTCATTATCCATTGCGGTATCAGAACTTAACGTTTGAATAATCTTTAGTACTACGCAAGCATTGTAAACTATTTACACATAATATCTCGAATGGCTTTCAGCCTCATAATATATTGAATCCTTACTTTTGCGAGCAATGTGTTCCGTTTTTGTGCATATTGCTGCGACACTGGCCCTGCCCCCTTTTCACATCTCCCTTTAGTTTTAGTGATCTGTGGAGTCAGTATACGCGGCGCGCATACAACGTGCTGCGTGTGCAGTACAATAACGCATACCGCTGCATGCTGCGGCTGCCTTGGCGGTCGGTGTAGCGCTTCTGCCATGTTTGCCCTGAGCAGGGTACCTGACTTTTATGCAATTATGCGAAAAAGGCACGCATCGTGCATGTATACAGGGTGAAATTGATATCATTAGCATCCTTTTAAACTAAGAGTCTACCCATCAAACTGAACAACTTTTACTGTGAGAGCAAACCGATCGGAGCAACACAAACCATACTAAACTGCAGTGCCTGCTCGACTCAAATGTTTGTAACAACTGATTTTGTTGCTCCGATCGGATGTAGAATCAGATCGTCTGACAATGGGATAATAGAGGCCGTATATAAGGTCTAACAAAATTAGGTGAAACTATTTTAAGGGGATGATCAGACCATCAAACTGAACAACTTTCTCTATGGGACCAATAACGAAATGGCGAAAAAAAATCTGCTGTCTCATACATTTAGGTCGAGTAGGTTTGTATGGAACTGCTGATTTTTTTTCGCGATTTCGATATTAGTCCCATAGAGAAAGTTGTTCAGTTTGATGGTCTTGGGATCATCCCCTTAAAATACTTTCACCTAATTTTGTTAGACCTTATACAGGGTGTAAGGGACAGCCTAGCAAATACTGAAGCGATGAACTCAGACCATCAAACTGAACAACTTTCACTATGGAGCCTAACTCAGGAGACGCGAAAAAAAATTAGCTGTCCCATATTAAACTGCTGTACCTACCCGACTTAAATGTATGGGAGAGCTGATTTTTTTTCGCGTCTCCTGAGTTAGGCTCCATAGTGAAAGTTGTTCAGTTTGATGGTCTGAGTTAACTGTGTCAGTATTTGCTAGGCTGTCACTTACACCCTGTATAATGCATGTAAGTTCACTATATGCAGCCTCTAAAATCGCCAGCTAAAATGTCATCATCATCATCATATCAGCCGGTAGGCGTCCACTGCTGTACATAGGCCACCCAAAATGGGGGGATTTGCCATAATCGCCACGCTTGGCAGGCGGGTTAGCGATCGCAGTTAGATTGAATGAGTCTACTCAGAGGATGCTGCTGCCCATCCTCCGGTAGATCTCTTAGTAGCCTTTTACGACACCCACGAGAGGAAATGGGATGGTGCTATTCTTAGCAGACACCACACGGACAAAATGTATATGTACGTAATTCCACTTTGCCTTGTCTTCTAATGTAATGTACCTTATTTACAAATATAATGTACACAATGTACCTATTCCATTACTTTGATTACGAAATATGAATACAAAAGGCAAAAGGGATGAAAAAATAACGATTTCAGAAATTGATTCCAGAAATTTTTAATGGCAGCAATCCTTGATAGTAATTAAATTAAATAAAAAAATGTGCATAGTCATTCTCTTGCTCTTATCCTTCCATTCATTACCCTTAGCCACCATTTCATAACTCACTCCTTTCTTACACGTAGGTACCTAATAATTTTTCACAAATCCATCCATTTTTTCTTCAGCCTTCCTCTCCTACCACACACATCCAGCCACATTCATACCTTGCAATATTGTAACACTCGTCTCCCCGCATAGTGATGCGGTAAGTGTACCACGATAATCCTACAACTCCGCTCGGAGTCTCGCTGTAGGTCTGCTATTAGGTAGTCACGTGTCGCTCGTCGATTGTTGGTTGCCCCTCCCGGGACTACAACGGAGCTCCAGTGGTGGCTCAAACAATCCTTGAAGTCACCAGCTACCGTAAAACGTCAAGCACTCTTGCTAAATAAATAAAATAAATAACGCTCACAGGCACATACATTGAAATGATCCCAAGCAAGCACTATAGGCTGTTTATTATGGAAACCATTCAACAATGGCACAAACATATAAACATCCATGACCGAACCGGGATTCGAACCCAGAGCCTTGGTTTGGCAGTATGGCGTGGTAACCATTACACCAACCGGGTCGTCAAATAAACTAGACAATGGCAAAATTATCACAACCGAGATGGCAGCCATTTTTTTTAAATAGAATTTCATACAACTCCGCTCCAACTGGCTTCGGTGCTCGATACAGGGTGTTAGGGTAAACAGTTGCATTACTTTAAGTGCACCCCTGATACTGAACAACTTTCCCAATCAAAACCAACAGGAAATTTTCAAAAAAATAGACTTTTCATACAAACGTTCCATCAGCTGATTGCATTCAGTATGGAAAGTCAAACATTTTTTTTTCCTAATTTGAAAGTTGTTCAGTGTCATGGGTACAATCACCACTTAAAGTCACGCAACTGTTTACCCTAACACCCTGTAGATAGATAAACAAGTTCCTCTCATACACTCATTCGCCGTCCATATTTCTGTTTATACCAAACCAGCTAATGCCGTAACTAAATAAATCAACTACCAGGCTCTCATGAACATTTAGAGCTTCCAATCCAGACAGTTTCTAACCTATCTCCTCATCTTTCCAGGTGCCCTGTTCGGTGGAATGGCAGGAGGAGCAGCGATGCGGCACGGTCGACGTCGGGTCCTGTCCCTGGCTGCAGCCCCGTGTAGTCTATCCTGGCTGCTAACAGTGCTGGCTACATCTGTCCGCATGATGTGCGTCACTGCGTTCCTGGGAGGATTCTGCTGCTCTATTCTTACTATGCTTTCTCAGGTACCTAGTCAACTTAATTTATCTAGATTATTTATCATCCACACACACAAAAAACCGGCCAAGTGCTTTGGACTCGCGCATGGAGTGTTCCGTACCACCATAAAATTACCAAATTAAATATTGTCTCCGGAATCCTTAGCGCAAGCACGACACACACTTTACCGATAGAGTATGCACTATAATCACACCAAGTATGATAGCCCAGTCATTTTACGGAGTTTTGTTAGGTACGGTAGGGAGTAATTATTAACTGGACTTTTGAACTGTAACCGGCACCATTTAGTGACAAAAAGACAATCAGACATCTTAAGACATATTAAAAAAAATCGCTACGCAACATAGAAATCAAAATTGTGTGCCCCAGAAGGCTTTTAAATTAATAATATTAATACCAATGCATTCATTTGACTTAGATTTAACAATATAAATTATTTCAGAGCAACAAAATAGGCATTGAAATTTAAAAAATGAGGTATTTCTTAGAAAATACGAATGTATTTTTCAAAACTTTCTATGTGTAAAAAAATTTTACCATCAGGTTTTTTAGAACAGGAAGCTAAATTTTAAAATTGGAACTGTTGCTGACGTGATTTTTTTTTTAATTTTGGTACGTATTTCTAGGTTTGAAATTGGCCCTTCAATATTATACCGAAAAAAAAATGTCAATAACTAATTAGTCCCGGCTCACACCGTAATTTGACTGGGCTATGACGCTTGTCGTGTATTATTTATTTATTTACCGAAACCGTTTTTATTTACCGAAAAAGCAAGTTTCTTAGCTTATTTTCGTTTTTTTGTTATTTTGTTAGCTAATACAAAATAATAAAACTTGCTACCTATTACATTTCAAAAGATACAGCACTTTAGAGCTAGGATGGACGGACAGACGGACAGCGTAGGCTTATGAATACGGACCCATTGGCACCCTTTGTGTACGGACGGAACCCTAAAAACCACATGGTAACCATGTGGTTCTTCAAGAAGGATAAGGTAGCGTTCTCAATTTTTCACTAAAGCTTTGCAGGACGATAAACCTAATCTATCTATACTATTATAACACTGTAACAGGAAGTTTGTCTGTAGATTGAAGATAAGACAAAATTACATGTCCACGCAGACGAAGTCGCGGGCAAAAGCTAGTACTATTATAAAACTGTAACAGGAAGTTTGTCTGTACATTGAAGATATTAACAAAAAAAAAGTTACGATATGGTTTTTAGGTGTCCATGATTCCATTTCACCAATTTTTGGATTTTTTGTCTGTCTCTGTTTGTTTGTGTGTTTGTTTGGGTGCTTGTTTGTATGTTTGTTTGTCTGAACGAGTATCACGCAAAAACTACTGAACCGATTTTGATGAAACTATTTTTGTTTGATAGCTTATGATCTGACTTAAAATCTGGTATATAATTTGTGCGGACGAAGTCGCGGGTTAACGTTCGTTCTAGCTATAAGTAGTGCCTACTCTATCTACTAACCGTGGTTTAGACTTACGAGCCTAGTCTAGATATGATATTGTGATGTGCAAACAAACACACATTTACGTAATTTTCGTTAGCTAACAGACTAACATTTTACAGGTTACTAATGTTAGCCCCGCGGTGTTGCCCGCGTGGGACATGTTTTTTTTTTCTACCAACATCGAGATCGCGAATAAAAGCTCTTCCATACAAAACTGCAAACCTAATCATAATGATTTATTTATTGCTAAAGCAACATAAGCTGGCCGCGCGTCGTTATACGTTACTCGACCTAAGCGCGGCCAGCTTATGTTGGTTTTGTATAGCTTGATGTGTCGCCGTGTGTACATGTCACCGAATGTGCTAAGCAGAGATTGAACCTCCACCCTTGGGCGGACCAGTCGCTAGACCACCTCGGTTTGTCACTGACACAGTTGACAGCCATAGAAAAAGTATATGTCTAGAAAGAGCTTCATGCTTCTACCGTACAAAACAAAAGGGGCCAACTTTCTTAGGTTGGTGTGCGTGAGGCGCCTTACAAATTATGTCTGTGCGTGCGTGCGTGCGTGTGTATGGATAGGGTTTAGAGGCCAGTACTGGTTACAATTTTTTTCTACGCTTTTGTAGCTTCGACTTCTTGACATATAACTTATCCAAGTTGACAGCATCTAATGTCCAACCCGACAAGGAAGCAAACAAGATAATTTCGAAGATGTAATCATTTAATAAATTTTCCGAACAATCCGCCGGTTCAAAGTTTATTTACAAAGCTATTAATTTCGGTCAAATTACAGGAAAATGAACCTTGTTAGATTGGATTAAGACATGGGGGTAGATAAAGATGAAAAGCGCCTTGATGCTAAAGAAACTAATTTTCGAGTCGCCCGCATATTCCGCACAATTTGTGCGATGACAATGATTTTGGTAAAATTTAGGACAAGATACCATTATTACAATGTTATTGAAACAAAATAAACTTAAATAAGAATAACTGGAAATAAGACATTACATCTAAAATTATGTACTTACTCTTAAAAACTACATTAGACGATTGGAAAACCAAACAGAAAAATGTACCAAATATTTTCGACATAATTTTCTGATATTTTTTAACATTTGTCATTCATCAAGTGTGCATTTATAATCCATCAATTATGATCCAGCTAAAAAGTAATTGACTGGACACTAAGTCAAACTAAAAAATTACCGCGCACCTCAGTGCTTTTGGGAACAAGTAGTTACAGTAGTCGAAAACGACTATGAGAATTCACTTATTTCTCACTCAGTCCAGTCTATTCAAGATTTTATTCCGAACTTTCCTCCGAAACCTTGCATAACTGAGCACCCTACTTATAATTGATAAAGTCTAAAACTTCGAACAACTTTCAAGCATTTTCCTCATCAAATACTCGCCGTCTCGGGCTCGTAGCATGACGGCTTGATGCCGTCTAAGGGACTAACTACACAGACCACTTTTGTAGCCGCTAATCGTTCTTTAGTAACGTTTATTGAAAGCCAAAGCCACCCAACCCAACCTTACCTCAGAAAATGTGGAAGCTACGTCATTTTTGGCATTCACATTAGCCGATAAATTTAAGCTGGATAAAATCGATTTTTGTGCGCAAGAAATATCATTAAAAGTATTTACAAAGAAAATAAACAGAAGAAATTCAAGTGAATGCGAATACTCATTAGACAAAAATATTAAAATGTAATGGACTTTTGCCACAAAAAACGATATTATACTTCAAAATTGTCTTAAGGTGGTTTCAGTCCATACAAACGTTTACGTTTGACGCACAATACGCGTAGACGGAATCAATAAAAGTAATTTTTTATAAGATCTAGTTAATATAAGTAACTTTGTATATAATTATGGAAAAATAGTTTAAAAGATCTAGTTGCCGCGTCACAAATAACATTTGCAATTTATAATATAATTACGAAGATATATAGCTTTTAAAATTTTGTATGTAAAATTTTAAAAGCTTTATATCTTCGTAATTATTTTATGAATTGCAAATGTTATTTGTTAAAATAATTACGAAGATATAAAGCTTTTAAAATTTTGTATAAAAAATTTCAAAGCTTTATATCTTCGTAATTATTTTATGAATTGCAAATGTTATTTGTGACGCAGCATCTAGATTTTCTAAACTATTTTTCCATAATTATATACAAAGTTACTTATATTAATACCGTCTACGCTTATTGTGCGTAAAAGTTTTGTATAAAATTGACCGCCTTAACACCGATTATTTAATTTTATTTTAATTATCGTGTCGTTAGGGTTTTCCTTTATTTGTTTAATTTTCTAACGTTTCCCCATGTTTATAAAATTTGTGTCTTCGCAATGTATCGTTTTATACTCTCAGTTTTAGAAGCGTGTGTAGTTTGACCCTTTTACCTAAATTCGCTTTAAAAGAGAAAGTTTTGTGTTAACGATAAAATTATTATTTATTAGTTTGCAAGCGGGGATGAAATTAAATGAGTTTGCCTTGTTTGTTTTATTAGATATTTAATAGAATTTGGGCGCTTTTGTTAGTTTAGTTAGATTAGGTAATTATGTTGCGATCTTGATGATCGAAGTTTCAAACTTTGAAGCTTATTTCCAACCATTCGTTTTCATAAAATTTAACAGTAGGTAGGTTCTACTCAAACAAAATATGTTAGCGCGATAAGTTAAATATTTTGTATAAATCATTTGTTATAAACTGTTATATGTCAAATATCATTTGGTTTAGAAATAAAAGTTTTGTGGTTTGGGCCAATAAAATTATAGTTCAACCAGTACATTTTCTGTCAAATTATATAATCATTTCAATCATTTTTTGGATTCTTTTGGTATCGCGGTTTATTTCTTTATTGAGAAGAAATCTGTTAATGATGATCTCTAGGTATAATTATTAATGTAGATAAATTTCAAAATATTTTCGGGATAATGCTAACGATGAATATTTGAATAGCCTATAAACATATTCTCTTCTCTAAATTCCAGGTCTACATCAGCGAAATATCACTGCCAGATATCCGCGGCTGTCTCAGCGCTATCCTCAAGATAGTCGGCCATCTTGGAGTACTCTTCAGTTTCACCATCGGAGCGTACCTGGACTGGCAACAACTAGCCCTTTGCATTTCCGCCGCTCCTTTACTTCTCTTCTGTACAGTACTATACATACCAGAAACACCAAGCTATCTCGTGTTAATCGGTAAAGATGAAGAGGCGTACAAGAGTCTTCTCTGGTTACGAGGTCCCGACTCGGATGTCGCTCAAGAATTAGCTACGATCAGAACCAATGTTTTAGCCAGCAAGAACTTTAGTCAACGCCAAAGTCAGATGTCAGGGAGTCAACTGATAAATTCCCTTGACGTTAGAACTATGAACCGATTGTTAGGACCCATTTTGGTTACATGTGGGCTGATGATGTTTCAAAGATTCTCCGGAGCTCACGCGTTCTCTTTTTACGCTGTACCAATTTTTCGGAAGACTTTCAGTGGAATGAACCCTCATGGTGCAGCAATAGCGGTGTCTTTTGTTCAACTGCTAGCTTCCTGTCTCTCAGGGCTACTTATAGACACTGTTGGTAGACTACCGTTGTTAATAGTCAGTTCTGTACTCATGTCTATGGCTTTAGCAGGTTTTGGTAGCTACGCGTATTATGAAGAAGTGCATCGTAATCAAAGGATCCCAAATGTAATGTTTCATTCTACTGTGGGACAAAATGATTGGATACCGTTGCTATGTGTGCTGGTTTTTACCATAGCATTTTCATTAGGTATGAGTCCTATATCCTGGCTGCTGATTGGTGAATTGTTTCCTTTGGAATATAGGGCGTTTGGAAGCGCAATGGCGACTGCTTTTAGTTACCTGTGCGCATTCGTTGGTGTCAAAACTTTTGTAGATTTCCAACAGGCGTTAGGACTACATGGAGCGTTTTGGTTATACGCTTCTATAAGTGTTGGGGGCTTATGTTTTGTTGTTTGTTGTGTTCCGGAGACTAAAGGAAAGGATTTAGATGAGATGGATCCGAATTACGTTCAAAGTTTATCGCCTAAAAGGTAAATTAGTGTATGAACGTCTTTTTACTTGGAAACGTTAAGGTTTTGTGTAGTTTTGGATGTTCGTCTTGATGGAAGTGTTGGCTTTTGGAGTATAGAATTATTGTGGAGTAGGATTTTGTGTAGTATTTGAATACGACAATACTAAATTAAAAATGTAAGTATTTTGCATCTTTAAAGCAAAAATTTACAATAATTAATTGAAAAATAATAAATATTTCCCAAGAAATCGATAATATTTTGATTAGTTTTTCGAATTGAATATTTGGTAGATAGATGAGTGGATTATTAGAAAAGAAAACACCATGAAAGTAATAATAGTTGAAGAATTAGATGTAGGCTTTTGATGGTTTATCTCAAGAATATGTAAAGTAAGGGGTAGAGAGGTTTCCAAGTAAACATGACGTAATAGTGCCCCATTGTATCTAGGAACAAAATGTTATATCGAATCCACCGCAAAATTTTGGCTGTGCTTATTACAATTTTTAAAATTAACAAATAAAATATGCCACTAAATTTTATGGTGGTCCTTCTTTAATCTGTAGATTATAGCAAAAAGAAATATCAAATTGTGTATTCGCATATCCTTATTCATATCTTCGAATTTTGTTCAAAAAAATAATTAGTTCTAATTTTAAGATTGCAGTGGTCCATTCTTTACCTCTCTAACTTAAATAATCTCCTTAGAAGTTCTTTAAATAATTAGAAAAAATATATTTCCCAAATTCCGATTTAGTAATGTTACTCTTTCTAATCTTAAAAAATACTGGTTAATATTTTATCGAGCTTTCCTACCTATACTCTACGACAATAAAGATAAGACAATAATTAAAATATATCTTTAAAATGATGTAATTATTTATAAATATTCCTAGTCTAGATACTGTTGAAGCCAGTGAAATTCTATTAGACGTTCGTTGTTCGTCTGTATTAGATTCTATTTCAGATTATTTCCAATGTAAGCTGATTTTGCTATTTTTCTATATATTTCGAGTAACTAATTATTGTCATCGTTGCGTCGGTGGTGCCATGTAACATATTTAAGTTTACACCCTATAATTATAGTGTGGCTACACTATCGACTAACAGAAATACTAGCGACACTATCCTGCACAATAGCAGCTTTGCTTTTCATAGTATCGATAGTATTCTTCTGGTACTATAATTTGTTATGACTTTCTGATAGAAAAATAGGCCCATAGATTCTTAACCGATCGATAACAGTAACTCCACTATCGATACTATTGATATTTTTTTACTATTGATCAAGACTGCAATTCTCTTAGCGTCACATCGCTTTCAAAAACATCGATGAACTCACAAAATGTAACATCCTCCTTGCATCCTTCAGACTGTCGAAGTTTTTATATGTATAAGTTTGACACATGACGTCATAACCTTAGTGAATACCGAATTGACAGCTCGCCGATATTTCAACGACGAATTCAAGGTTGAGACGATGTTTGCGCTTAGATAATTTCATTGCTGCATTTTCGTATATACTTACCTACCATTATCTACTCGCGTATCCTGAATCTTGATAAATGAATGGCAGTTAGATCTGCATGTCCTAGTTTTTATTTCGTCCTCCCTTTATTAAAATAATTATGATAATCGTGGTAGTACCTACTTTCAAATCTCTTCCATTGGAAAGACCATCTATAACTCTTCTATATGCAGTTGTTTCTACAAATTCTATTAAATTAATTAAATTAAGTACCTATATAAAATAGTTGTTTTGTATTAAAAGATTTAGGGGAACAATATTTTGGTTTTCATAGCGCATTATACATAACACTTTAACAGTTGTGTATTAGCTATGTCTTGATAGTTTGCAGTGTTGAATAATGTGAGACGATAGTGTGACGATGATAATAAATAATAATGATTTAAATATATTTTGTAATTTAAACAGACATTTTCTCAAATCCTCGGATTTAAAGACGATTTATAATAATGTTTTTCCAATGTCTTGAATATACAGCAAAATGGTTTACTTCGTGGCAATTATTGCAGTTTTTTTTTAAAAACGGCTGATGAGCTTTAGCTCAATACAATAAAATTGCAAAGTGTTGAAATATTTGAATGACATCCACATGAAATTTTACAGCCTCCTCTTTTCATTCTTACAGATATAAGAATGAACAGAGGAGGCTGTAACAATAGTGAAGGTAAATAAACAATGGATGTACATAAGGATTATAGAAAATTCGTTTACCAAAAACCTAATAAATTATACGGAACTATACAGAAGAAGTTGTTTCAGACGGAACAAAGAAATAATTCTATAAAAGATTCGAGACAAAAATTTTCATTAAAGTGTGTAATTATTTAAAGATTTAATCCATTATTCTAATTTGTAGTAATAAATGTGTAATGTAATGAACATAGAGACGATGAAAAGACGAATACCCCTGTGAGTTATCCTTAATAATAAAATAAATCTGAAGAAAATCATCAAAATAATAGTGTTGTGTAATGTTAAGATGGAAGTTGTTGTATTTTGTCCAAATTATAATATGGCCTTTATAGCTTACGAACGCCTGCCTATTATTCAATACTACGTAGTGTTATGAACTTATGAATAACGTAGTATTGACAACAATTTAAAATGTTTTATGGAAATACATTTACTGGGTTTACGAAGACTAAAGGGCGAAGGTTCGAGATAGCTTGAGTGCGAGTTGAAAGCGAAGTTTCAACGTTTGGAATACTATAAAGGTATGAGGGTCTCTACTCTAGAAAGATATGCTCATCAAATTCTCGCCATAAGGTTGATAGTTCAAGTCGCTGTCGAAATTAATAAAAAGAGAGAAAATAAGTTTTAAAATTTTTTTTCAGAAAGTTATATCGAGTTTTGTAATAAATATGATTGCTGAGCAACATAGTGGCAGTTTCAAAGCTAGAGTTGAAAAAACAATAAAAATAAAAATGTTTTACACGCAGAAAAACAATTGGTGACGATAGCCAATGAATATTTTCCTTAATTAAAAAACATAAGAATTACTTCTTTAAAATAAATCAAGAATGCAACGGAACTGTAGGCATTAGTGATGTGAACCGATTACAATAATTTTGAGCACCGGTATTTTTAAATACTTTTGAGGAAAAAACGGTTTTAACCGATTACTTTCTGGTTTTATTCATCTTATTAAGAGACAATAATAATAAACTAAAATAAGCCTATAAAATAAGGAAGTTTAGAACGTAAATTTTCCTAAATCATTACGAAAAGGCTCAGGCACAAAAGAGAAACACAAGTACAAACATTATAACAAATCTCAAATAAGGAGGCTTTGTTCAGAAGTGAACGTTTATCGACTGAGATGATGATTATTAAACGCTAAAATACATACCTGAAGCAATGACTAAAACTCAGGATGCAAAATAATATTGAGTTTCACGTAATGAAATATTCAACCAACATAAGATCCCGCCAAAAAGAGGTTTTCGGGCTGTCTATTTTAATAAAAGTGTCACTAATAAAATATTAATAAATATAATCGGCTTTTTAAATAAAAACCGATGTTATTAGGTTTTTAACAAAACCGTTTTTTTAGGTTTTCTTAAAACCGGTTCACATCACTATTAGGTATTCCTGTAGTAATTTGACCTGACAAATGAACAATCGGCTAAGTCTCCACTCTCCAGGTCACAGAATAGTCCTAATGAAAGCCAACCTCCGATAGGAGATTACACTACAAGAAGAAGAAGAATGACCATGGGCTTGTGTGCAGGCTATCCTAATGATTGTAAAAATAGGAACCCCAAGCAAATAACAGACTGTTTGATATGAATACTGTGTCATTTAAAACAAGACGATAGATTTGAATTAAAATTGTGTGTTGTGAAAATGAGATTTGTATTTCGAATTGATAAATTGTTAAAAATTTTTGAGACCCTTCAAAAACTACATTAATTAGACGTAATAAATTAAAAGCGTGTGGATTCCACAAAAAAATGTATATTCCGTCAATATTTTTATATTCTGTCAAATTCGATTCGTTGCGTCGGTTAACTCGTGCTTCTCATGTTTTAAAGAACGGTCATTATTCTAACAAAGCCGCTTTCTACAATTATTTGCCAGTAGAAACTAATTAGACTTTCAGTTGAAAAAAAAAATAAAAAAACACATTGTTTTATTTCAGATAAAAAATAAATTAATAGACAAAATAATAGGTTGTGAATTTATACATTTTCTAGATTTTTATATTAATAATAATGGATATTTAAAAAAATATACATAGAATCGCTTTGTATTATTATTGTAAGTTCCCTTTAAATCTGCTTGCTTGCATAACAAATAATTAAAAAATAAGATAAAAATGAATTATAATGTATGAATGTTTATGATGATGTTCTTTCATTGATTTTTCAGAAACGAAAACAAATTAATGTTGGTGTTATATCTATTTCCTCCATTGCAAATTAGAAGTATACTTTTAATACTAAAATGAATAATTTTACTTATGTTATACATATTATTATATTAGTTAACGTAATAATTAATATTGAAATTTTTGTAGCGCTATTAAGAATTTTATTGTATATATTATATTATTAATTTTCCTATGTGTATTAGCTGTATTTTAGCTAAGGCCTAGCCTTTTAGCTATGTGCTGTGGTAGTGATGTGTGCCTGTCTTAGATCTATTTTGGCTCTTAAACTATAGATTTAGGAACTATGGAGTGAGCAAACATTAATTAAATTGTATAAAGTAATGCATTAAAGTAAAGTAATTATTTGTGGGAAAATAGTATTTATAATCAGATTAAAAAATCATCGGATAAAAAATTATTGACTGACATCTGAAAACAACATTATGCTTTACCAAAACATTATGCTTTAAAAAAATGCTTTACCAAAACATTTACAACTATCATTGATAAAATTGTGGTGGATTTGGTAAGTTTTGGTAAGAAAAATTAAATTTTTAATTAAACGATTAAATTTATAACGATTTTATTAGTAGCCTAAGGTTGGGTTGTAGAAGACCACTATTTTTTTTTAATATATTGATTTTGATAAGGAAAAAAAATGTTTCTGTTCGAAAGCAAAAAAAAAAGCAAATTTTTATCCCGGATACCTTATTCGACAAAATGGGATATCCATCAAGTCACGGGCAAAAACTAATGTACTTAAGATATTTTCCCACAAAATAATTTCGTAAGAAAAAATTTAGCTCCAAGTGTCGGTAATTTAGATAGATATAAAATAGAATGGCTTTAACTAGCTTAGTGTTTCCTTGAAAGACTTTAGATTGTACAAAACAATTTACTAATAAACGAATATTTACTCACTTTTCATCACAACTTCATTTTGTTAGCACTATGCAACGAAATTTCTAACATTCACAAATCACTTCATTTATTAGAATATATAAAATGCGTATGAAGTGGAAACAAAGACAATAATTACAATCAGACAATAAAATATACATAAAATTATTGTATTTTCTTCTTTATCGAAAAGTTATATAATGTTAAATAAAAATACTGTAACTAAAGTATGGTACCTTCTAGATGGTTTTACGTAATTGATGCTGATATTGCCTAAATAAAGTAATGATTAGAAAATTTTGTTAACAAGTTTATTTTTATTTTAGTACCTTTTTGAATTCCATTAAAACAACATGACCAAAGAATAAAGTCTGGAAAACGTTGGCACCCTACTTAAACCTTTAAATACAACGCCATCTATGACAAGTTCTCGTTACGAACAAGGCATTTAGAACAATTTTGAAACCACAGAGAAATGACACGCTCCTTGAAACCATTGTCAGGATGAAAGCTTTGTCCAAGTATTGAATTCATTTGTAGATGTCGCCAGTGGTATTTAAAAACCAATAATATTCTTAATTTAAATTAAATTTTGTAAGAAGAGGAGACTTTTTCGCAATTTCGATTTGCCAGTTTGCCATAGAAAAAGTTGTTATTTGATGATCTTTTCATCCTCTTTATATTCTGAAACTTGTTTAAGGGGATGATCAGACCATCAAACTGAACAACCTTCTCTACAGGGTGTAAGTGACAGTCTAGCAAATACTGAAACGGTGAACTCAGACCATCAAACTGAACAACTTTCACTATGGAGCCTACGTCAGGAGACTCGAAAAAAAATCAGCTGTCCCATACATTTGAGTCGGGTATGTACTGCATTTTTGTATGGGACAGCAGATTTTTTTTTCGCGTCTCCTGAGGTAGGCTTCAATGTTGAAAGTTGTTTAGTTTGATGGTCTGAGTTTACCGTTTCAGTATTTCTACGCTGTCACTTACACCCTGTATAGGACCAATATCAAAAAGGTAATTTTTAATCTATTATTGTCAATTCATTTCATATGCATTTGGCTCGAGTAGGGTTGCAGTTTTGTATGGGACAGCTAACTTTTTTTCGCGATTTCGATATTGGTCCCATAGAGAAAGTTGATCAGTTTAATGATCTGACCATCTTCTTAAAATATGTAGCTTCAGCTAATTTTGTTACACCTTATACAGGGTGTTAGAATAAGCAGTTGCATTACTTTAACTTTTCCAAAGAAACTTGGAGGAAATTCTAAAAAAAAAAAATCGACTTTCCATACCTACTAAATGCAATCAGCTGATCGAACATTTGTATGAAAAGACGATTTTTTTTGCGAATTTTCTTTAAGTTTCTTTGGGAAAATTGTTCAGTATCATGGGTACAATCACCCCTCAAAGTAATGCAACTGTTTACCCTTCTTCTTCTTGCGCGCCTGATACGACGCAAGCGTGAACAAACTTTATTTAATTGTGATTGTACTATTTATGTAAGTTCAATTCTGCTCTAATCAAAATTTGTAAAATATCAGTCTCTTTTTTCAATCAAGTCTCGTGTTTCTATTATTCACCGTTTAGCAGTTCCAAGCGTTTATCGATAAAGACGAAGGCTACTTTGGCTTATTTTTCTATCGAGAAAATGTGTCTTAATCGTGTTTTGGCTCCAATCAAAACTTCAATTATATGTTCAATTTACACATATCCGCTAATCATACTCCTAGTGTTAGTGCTTCATGATATATGACGCTTTGAAGAATCATATTTTTTTCACATAGCCTCTTAATATCAATACCCTAACTAATAAAAAATCACATTAACCAGTATGAATTCAACCACACACTTAGGGGATTAAGTTTATCATTAGGGGTAGTTTCCCAGACTTAACCCTTGGTGTTAGAGTCAAGTAGGGGCTTGGGGACAAATGATGACACGTGCCGAATTGAGGGTGATAAAAACGTATATTTGAACAGGGTTGATTGATTTTGATTGCGTTTTTATTTTTGTTCCTAAAAAAACATCACAGCACCACCACTCATCATCATCATCATCAGCCTATAAACGTCCCACTGCAGGGCACAGGCCTACCCTCAAGGTGTATGGGCATTAGTCCACCACGCGTGCCCAATGCGGATTGGTAGACTTCACATACACATCAGAATTTCTTCTTCAGTGTATGCAGGTTTCCTCACGATGTTTTTCTTCACCGTTTGAGAGCAGTCGGTATTACGTACATAAGTTAGAAAAACTCATTGGTACATGGCATGTTGTCCGTGCGGATTCGAACCCGGACCCCCATAATTGGGTGTCCATACCTCTTCGCAACGCGCCACCGATGATCTATGACCACCACAATAATTAACAATATCGAAGGTTCCACCTACCTATGTTCCTGAACTTTAATAGAATTTTGCATACAAAAGTTTGACGCACAATACGCGTAGACGGAATTATTAAAAGTAATATTTTATACAGGGTGTCCCAGAAATGGTGAATCAAATTGCTATGGGAGGCAGCTTGACTAATGTCCTATCCATAAAAAATATAAAAAGAAATAAAACGCACATGACTATAAAAAACTACTACGACTAAAATGCACGTTTCAATTTTTAGTTAAAATTTTGTTTATTTCACAATTTTCAGTGGTGATTTCATTAGTTCAACTCAGATATCAGTTATACACGCAAAGGGTGAATCGATATGAAGTGAATTTTTGAATCGCCGATGATTTGCTGTCAACTTTTGAGGAGTTCTATTGTGCAGCTCCGGGATGCCATCATCAGATCATGGTACTACCCTTGGGATATTTCCTTTCCAACAAGAAAAGAATCATCATAAACGACGGAGTTATCCGCGAACACACATAAAAAAAATATACGGTCGAATTGAGAAACCTCCTCCTTTTTTGAATTCAGTTAAAAAAAATTTATGCGGTCGAGTTGAGAAACCTCCTCCTTTTTGTTGTTCAGTTTGATGGGTAGACTCTTAGTTTAAAAGGATGCTAATAATATCAATTTCACCTTGTATAAATAGTTCAAGTGATAAATGATAAAATGATAAATGTTTAGTAAATTTTTTTCTTTTTGGTAAAGTTTTAAAAAACGACCAATATTAATAACGAGCGTTAACCCGCGACTTCGTCCGCACAAATTATGTACCAGATTTTAAATCAGATCATAAGCTATCAAACAAAAAAAGTTTCATCAAAATCGGTTCAGTAGATTTTGCGTGATACTCGTTCAAACAAACAAACAAACACCCAAACAAACACACAAACAAACAGACAGACAAAAAATAAAAAAATTGGTGAAATGGAATCAGGGACACCTAAAAACCATATCGTTTAACCACTTTTTTTTTGTTAATATCTTCAGTGTACAGACAAACTTCCTGTTACAGTTTTATAATAGTATAGATAAGTACGAACAGGTGATTTTTAGACACTTTTACTATGGGAGCAGAGCTAAAATCGCAAAAATAAAATCTGCTTTTTCATACATTTGAGTCGAGTAGGCATTGCAGTTTAGTATGGAACATCAGATTTTTTTATTGCCATTTTAGTTTTGCTCCTATAGTACCTAAAACTTATTTAGTTTGATAGCTCCTGAAAATTTGGAAAGTGTTTACAAAATCTATTCTATTTTTATTAAATGGCGTTTCCTTAAAGATTTCGCCAGTATCAAGTGTTGAAGATATTATTATAATTCAAGTTAACGTTCATTGTACGATAATTGATATGGTGATCTCAAAGCCCTGGTTTTATACAAAAACACCCACCCGTAACCGCCATAAAATGGCGGAGCCGCGTGGCTACCTAAATCGCGAGCCGAACGAAAGACGTCTACTCGAGAGACCTCTAGCCACGCGACTCCGTTTACAAAATCACGTAGTAGGTATAATGAAATTTATTCATTGATTGGAATTAATTAAAACAGTACATTAACAAGCGTCGTCAAAAACAATTATACAAAAACAGACATAAATCAGCAACATGCTTCGTCAAAACAATGAAATACAAGCTCAGTCCAGTGTTGCCAACAATAATTTTGAGATTCCGCCGACTTTATTACGAAATTCCGTTAAAAATCCGTTAAATCTCGTATTTTTCTCGTCAGTAAAATTCGTCAAAATACCTAATGTAAAATGGTACAAAGGTTAAATAAAAAACCAAATACACATATTCATTGAAGTTTAATAAAGTGCAACAGTCTTTAAAATGAATCTAATTTTATGTTGTCTAAATCATCGTCACTATTTGGGGTTAAGAGTTGCCATATTGAAGAAAGAGTGGCCATATTACAAACAAAAATGTCGTGTGGATTCTGATAAACATGTTGTAAAAAATAATTGAAATTAAAATCTTTTGCTACAAAATTCCGCCAACAAACCCGTTAGCCGTCAAAATAGTATTTCTTCCGTTTCTTTATAACATAATCCGCTTGATATGACGGGAAATCCGTTAAGTTGGCAACGCTGGCTCAGTCAAATAACCCGCCCCTGGTCGATCCCGGCGCAAAGGAGCCCATTATGCTAGCAGCGTTGCCGCGTAGGTATTATTAACACAAAATGCATCATAGTTCAGTACTATTACACCACTAGTTTTTAATTACTAATGAAACTAAACAAAAACAATACAACATAATTATCTAGGTCGAAGAAAGAAGTTACTTTTTGAACCTCTTGTAGAAAATCGATCGACTGATGGCTCATACTTTTTGTATGGCAGGTCCAAAAAATTTTATTTTTTGTCGACCTGTTCTCAAAGTAAAATTAATGGATGGCCTTACCCGAACATTAAGCATAGCATAATTCACGACTATAATCCCCGAGGAGGTAGTCAGAGATATTCTGAAACCTCAGAACATCCACGTTTCACTATAGTACGCGAACATTAGCCCAGTAATTTTGCGGTTTGAGTCGGGACTAATTACTAAATGATATTTTTTTCGGTATAGTAATATATTTAAGAGCCAATTTGAGCTTCGAAATGTACCAAAATAAAAAAAATATCAAGTCGGCAACAAACCAAAATTTTAAATTTAGCATTTATCTCGTTCTAAAAAAATCGAAAGGTGATTTTTTTCCAAGCTTTTAAGGCTTTACCATTAACATACTTTAATCATGGTGTTAATATTTTTGTCTACTTACAAGGCTTTGAAAAATACGTTAGTATTTTCTATGAAAATCTCATTTTTTAAATTTCAATTCCTATTTTATTGCTTAAAAAATTTATTTATATCAAATTTATTAAATCTAATTGAAATGAGTGCATTGGTATTCATATTATTAATTTAAAAGCCTTCTGGGACACTCAATTTCGATTTTTATGTTGTGTAGTGAATTTTTTTTTAATATGTTTTCAGATAGTCTTTTTGTCAACCAATTCATAATTAGTCCCCACCCCAACTAACAAAACTCCGTAAAATGACTGGGCTACATTTCAATCCTGATAAATGAGGCAAAACAAATATATTTCACGAGATGACAGACAAGTGTGCTAGTTTGTATGGACCAAGTGTACTAGTATGCTACAACTTAACGCGCTTTGGGCCTATCCACTTCCTATCCATTAATATTACGTTGATCTAAGCCTGTTCTATAGAAACAGTTGTTTAGTTTCATTGTCTGAATACATCCTTCAAATAAAAACTAGTGTTCGTATAAGATATCAATGCATAGAACGCATTGCATCGATGTCCCACTCCAGATAATTTAGCTATATTTCAACAAATTTTAAGGGTCAATTTCGGAGTCAAACAAGCTTAAAAATAAAAGTAATATTATAATCAATCTACGTAGCGATTAAAACTAAGACTTCTCCGTAGAAATCACTCGGTTGTTAATTAAAAAGTTTGACAATTTTAATCACTAAAAAAAGTTTTAACAATTGTGAAATTTTTTAATCAGTACCGACTAATTTAAGTTACTCTAAAGCCGCGTTGAAGAAAGGTGTTCTATGTTACGGGTATTGATTTTAATTCGGAGGGAATCTTTAATTATGAAGCCTTTTGGAGGAGAACTACTTATTCGTGCCCTTTGCTGTGGAGACCATAAAGCTTTGACTATTTATTATAAGGACTAGCCTTGCGCTAGCATTTCCCCCCTGCCACGGTATAAGATCAATAAAATTAATCATGTGCATTTGCATTCAATTTTATACCTTATCACTAAACGAGACAGCGAACGTTTGGGTTTCACACGAGACTACTTTTCATGATTTTTAACGATCAAAATTAGAATCTAAAGTTAAGGGGAATAAAATCCAAAATTGCGGATTTCATGTTACCTCGCTCCCCGCAAAAAGTGGCAGAAATGTTTGTTAGTAGAATTACACGCGTAACTATAGTCCCTATATAAGTAGTCAAAGCCATAAAGTTATTATACCTTACAGAAATAGAGGAACTGACATGAGTTGTCAAATGAAACCGTTTTTGGAGGTTTTCAGGAGCAGGCAAAAAAAAAAGGTGGAGTGACAACATGGATGCCTTCTTGGAGAGTTGGCCAGTAGTTACAAACAATAGAGAGGATTGGAGAGTAAAAGGGGGGGCCTTTGCCCAGCAGTGGGACATTGAACAGGCTACGCAAAAAAAAAATCGGCAGGAAAAAAATCTAGCACTGTCTATAATTTGGAGTGAAACGTGAAATCGTGAACTATTTTAATGAAATAGTGTTAATATATTTCACAAAATTATCTACGATTTCACTTTCGATTCGCAATTATTCACAGAAACCGAATTTTTACCCTGCGATAAGATTCCCAAAAATGGTTCTATTGCCTCGCGTCATGTATCTCTTTCTATTATACAGTGGTGCCGCTAAGTTAGGTACATCTCGCTCTCTCAGCTGTCAGTTCCTCTATACCGTAGTAATGACCGATTTACACATCCATAAGTAAGTAAGTAAGTGAGTAAAAACTACGTGTGGACACTGGGCGGCAAGTAAGTAAGTAGCGACTTGCCACAGGATAGGAACCAGTTCTATTTTTTGGACAGGACAGTAGCGCGTAACCTCTCCCGCTTCGTCTCCCGCTTCCCGCCAACTTATCTTGCTACCGTGTGGACGACGGCACAAGTTAGTAAGTTCATAAGTTGACACTCAACAAAACATCTGTCACACAACACGCATCTGCCTGCCACCCGTGTTGGCAGGACGTGTCTCGCGTCGTCGTCGCAAGGTTCTGACAAAGTATTAAACTTACTTACCGATAAGCCTAATTCACCGTTTGGACGTTGCTGTCTACTTGTCGATTAAGTAAGCAAGGAAGTGGTAAGTTGGACTTACTTACTTATAATAACTTTATGGTGGAGACGGAGGGCCAGTGGGGTCATAAAGCAAAGACTTTCGTGAGGGACCTAGGCAAATGTTTACGGGATGCAGGTAACGGTCCTCGTGCTGGGTCATACCTGGCCCAACGCATATCATAAGCGATTCAACGCGAAAACGCGGTCAGCATTATGGGCACCTTCGGACCAGGTATGACCAGGGGCAGGCTTTTCAATAAAGGACCTTAGCCCTGTCGGTAGAATTACTAGTAGCTCTGTTTAGAATGATTAATGTTTAAGGTAAGTTTTGTTTGTTGTAGGGCTTTTACTATTTCATTCTTTAAAATGCATAAGAGGGAAAAAAATTAAGCCGTTATTTGATTCCTTCCTCATATATTCGCAGTGGAACTAGTGTTGCCGATCGATTAGGTGACAATTTCAATTATTATTTGGTTATAAGGGCTTGGCCTAGCTACTTAGCTACTGCGACCTGGACAGATCTATTGTAGCTGTCACCCTAGACCTAAAAGGGTCATTTCCTAGGCCCACGGACTTCATGAACCGTGTTATGCTTTCGGAGGGGAGGTCCCTAATGTCAGTAGGTGTTATTATGTATCCACCTAGATGGCGTCTCCTGCTGTAAATGAGCACTTAGCATTCGCAGAGGAGGTGTATGGGCGTTTCCTCTGCTTCACAGCAGAATCTGCAAGTGGGTGAATCTACAAGCCCCATTCTGTGTAGGTGTTTGTTTAACTTGCAGTTGACAATGGATATCATACCGATTTTTAGCCCAGTCATTTTACGGAGTTTTGTTAGGAGAGGTGGGAAGTAATAATTAATTGGACATTTAAACTGTAACCGGCACCATTTAGTGACAAAAAGACTATCTAAAGACATATTAGGAAAAATTCACTACACAACATAGAAATCAAAATTGTGAGTCCCAGAAGGCTTTTAAATGGATGATATTAATACCAATGCACTCATTTGAATTAGATTTAACAATATAAATTATTGTTGATTAATAAAATGAGGTTTTTATTAGAAATTGATTATAATATTTCTATGTAGACAAAAAAATTTACCATCAGGTTTTTTATAACGAGATAATAGCAAAATTTTTAGAACTGTTGCTGACAGGATTTTTTTTTATTTTGGTACATTTCTAAGCTCAATTCGGCTCTTAAATACTATACCGAAACAAAAAACAATTATTAATTAATCCAGGCTCAAACCGTAAAATGACTGGGCTATTTTTATCCATAGTCTATTGTAGCTGTCTTTAGATGAAAACCATCGATAGTTTGGCAGAACTAGTATATTACAACATCGATATTGGAAAGGATGATCGAACCTATAGGCAACGTCAGGTCCGGTCAGCATTTGGATGGTATTCGTACATCTCGAGCGACTCCGTGCTTCGGAAAGCACGCTAAGCCATTGGCCCCTGATAGGTCCGTCAAATTGCGGTTAATCAATAAACAGCAAATTACCTAATAAATTAAATTAAACCCAAATAAAACCAGTCGACTATAGGCTAATATGAACGCCGTTGAAATGTAACATTACGCTGAATAGAAGGGAGGGCGTTGGCAGGCGTGTGCCGTGCTGATAAGAAATGAGCAAGGGTGTCTGTCTGTACAGTCTGCAAACAAGGTATTACAAAATATATATGGAATCAAGTAACTAGGTACTGGGATAATATTTTTTGTGTGCTCAAGTTTCGGAAACATTTTCATGCTATCAACCAACATTAATAAAACAGTTAAATACATCATACTTTTTAATATTCAACAATATTGCATAAAACAACAGATCAGAAATAAGGATTATTTCAATAAACACCAAAAGAATATAAAAGCAAGTAATAAGCGTGTCCGAATTATTGCCAATCAATCGATACTTCTAATCAACGCACAATAATTTACGTAGATTTGGTACACAAATTCGTATCAGAAATCTGGATAACGCATTCTAAATTAGTTGTATTAGTTGACGTACTGCCCGAAGCGGCAACACATGCGTGGTAAGCCCTGAACTTGGTCAAAGCTTTTAAGACACTCGCTGAGAAAACTTCTGGCTTCTCGTGAGCTAAGAAATGCCCTCCATCGTCAAGGACTTCAGTTTCTATGAGGGTCTTGTATTTTAAGCCGAGGATAATGGGAGGCTGGTAGGTCATCTCGTACAGAGCTTGCATGACCACGGTTGGTACGTAAGTTGGGTATCTGGAATTGATTTAAATTATTTTTTACATGCGCAAATTATTTTAAGGTGCGTACGGACCGATTCAGAAACTTAAAACCGACAAACAGTTTAACGATATTACTTAGGTAGGACCATAGATTACCCCCAATAGATACCGCATACAAGGCCGCCGAAGCTCGCCACACATCTATTATTTTGCACTGATATAAGCAACGCGAGTGAGCGAGCTCGAAGTAGTGCGACCTTGAAATGGCCAATCACGTTGCATCGTTTCGTGCCCTGCTACCCGCACCGCCAAAAATGGTGACTTCGGGCGTGTACAAAATTTTCATCATACGGTATCTATTGGGGGTAATCTGTTGGTGGGACAAACATAACGTTTGACCGACATTACTAAGGACCGCATGAGGCAGTCTCAAGTTGAAGCATGCATGTTATAGGGGAATACGTTTGTATGTTGAAAACGGTACTAGTCAGGCTGCCTAACCTGAAGCTGCCTCAAGTCCGTACGCACAGACCTTTAGCTGAATATAAGAAAGAAAGATCATTTGGGATCTTCACCATTATCAAAAGAACGTTTATAGTATTGTCTGCTTCCCTCAATAATTTGCAAAAAAAATCGATTCGGAGATGAAATGCAAGTAGCACGCATCGGCTTCATTGACTTTTTCTAGCTCCATATACGACACCGTCGTTTGGGTTTCAGTGGAAAGCAAACTTTTGCTTTCACGACGGTGGAACATGTTCCACCGGTTTTCATTAATGTTTATATAACTATTCTACATGTAGAATATATGTTAATATGATTGGAAAAGAAAACGATAAGTTTAACTTCTAAAAGATCAAAAGAACCTATGGTGTGAACCTATTAGCAAATGTAAATCCAAAAGAACTTACTCTTCCATCCCCAAACTAAAATGATGCTTGTTGAACGTATCAGCATACGACCTCATAGCAGTCTGTACCGAGTTGGTCGACCAATAGTACATCAACGTATCGATCAGGAATGATGGCTCATATGAATCGAAAAGACCACCATCTTCCAATAATAAGTTGCTAGTTTTGGATCCTGCATACTTCTCCAAAACATAAGCCAGTAGACCAGCTGGGGAATCACCTAAGGCAATACCTGAAAATTTAAGAGAAGCGAGAAATATTCAGCAATTTGCAGTTATGCAGATTTTTTTTAACTTAAGTTATATCTATATAGTCCATAGAGTACGGCAACGGATGTACTAGTACGGAGCAACGGAGGAGGCCTTGCGGGGAAGCGGGCGGCGGGGGTCTCATCATGAGATCTGTATGAAGGTGTCGCCATCAAGAGCGTTGCAATACTGTGAGTACAATACCGCAGTATAAGAAAGAGTATCTGTTACGTGATAGTCATTTAGTATGTTGCTTCTCCCCCTCCCCCCCCCCCCCCTCATTCCTAATGTACCTATTCATCAAACTTTGTTTTCGAAGTTGCATTAGGTCTTTGTGATGAGAACGTGTTATGCAGCAGAAACTGTACAATGGAACGAGTCTACCTAAATACGTTATATTTTGTTTGAATGTACGTACCAAGAGTGTCAGGCTTAGTAGCTTGCAAATGCATGTATCCAGTACCTCCCATCAGGCCCGTGAACCATGCGCTAAGGGGGTACATTCTGTTGATTAAGTGCTGCTCAACAACCAGAGGTGGGTAGAGGGAGCCGACCATTTGCAGGAAGATCGCGGTCGGTGACAGGACTATTCCCCAGTTTGTATGGTAACCTAGTACCTCCTGGGAAGTAAATGTAATTTTTAGCATCTGGGGAAATTTCAGAATGAAATATTTTAAAAATTGAAATGAAATAGAATCTTACATCAGGATACAATGTAGCCAAATGACTGTTTATGCGGCCGCCAATATCGCCACCTTGGAGGTAATACTTTGTGAAACCGAGTCTTTTCATCAGGTTTCTCATTACAACCGCAGCCTGGGAGACTCCCATACCTTGACGAACTGGCCCCTGTAAAATTTTAAACATTTATTTCATTTCATGGTCATTTCTGGCCTAAACAATGTGTTAGTATGTGCATAGTTCCTATTAAATACAGGCTACGTGTTGGTTGGGGGCTTGGCTGGGGGTAAATTCGATATTTATAAGCCTTAGTCATAAGAATAATTATAGAAACGAAACTCGCGAGCCAAACGCGATCAAGGTCACGTTAATAGCCTACCGTCTCGCATCTGCTAAGCAGAGAAGTCTATCGGGGCTTGCGTCGGCCGCCTCGCGCTCACCTCTCGCGAATTAAATTAATCTTTTTTCACCATGCCTTATTTCAGTGTTTGGGTGTATAATATGAGCTTAGACGTCTAAGAATATGACTGATATCCGAGTCAAACTAATATACTTTTTCTACCAATGAAAATCGTGAAATAATGAGAAATTTTAAAACCTCCTTCTTTTGCTGGATTCGATTAAATATATCATTGATAACTTACCCTATAACACGAAGTAAATAACAGCCTACGAAATTAGTTATTCTACGGAACAGCCCTGGCGGACTCCGTGGGCGACAGCGGGGCGTTGCGGGCCGACGGGGGAAGTCGGTGTTTATAACGCGGCGGTTAGATCACGCACAAAGGAGATTCCATTCTATAGTGTATTAGTTATTCTATGCCTTATTTCCTTCGATCAACAAAAGCTTATTTCATACTATTATTCATGAATTATAACTACAGAACAGTTATTTTGATTCACTTACAACTAACACCATACATTGCAATATCTACTTTTTCATATTTAGTGTGGTTTTTCATTATAATTGACATTGACACCCGTATTAAATAATTTTTATGTCATGGTTATCATGTCAGACTTCTAAACAAGAATTCCTGGCTGGGTTCAAATCTTGGTTAAATCATGGATAGGTAGGTAGTTACATAATAATGTAGACCGGAGGCAAAAGTAACAAATTTTATTTACGCCTTGATTAAAGACCATTTGTTTAAGTTATCTCAAAAATGTGTTTCTTCACCGTAATAGTTACGGACTTACGATAGTAACTTCTAAATAATCTGTGGTAATAGTGAATAATCTGGCTACATAAGGAACTCATTTAGGTTTTGATTATAATAATAATGCTATATTAATCGAGTTATTTCAGGTTAGATGAAAACGGAGAGAATATTACTAACGCTCTCTACCCTGGGGCAAAAGTAACACGATTTAAAGACAGTAAAACTCCGTAAAAAATTCGAATTTTCAAAATTACGCAAATTCTTACTTTGACCATCTGAAAAACAAAATGGCGTGCAGCCAGGTGACCGCTCCGCCGTTGCTGCTTGCTCAAGTATACACTATAGTCTAGTCGAACGCGTCTAAATGTGTAAATACAACGAACGGTTTTGTATACACAGAGTGTAATCATTAACCTTTAAACCACATAATCTACCCATCAAACTGAACAACTATTACTATGGGAGCAATTCTGGCAGAACAAAAAAAAGATCAGCTGTCCTATACTAAACTGCAATACCTGCTCGATTCAAACGTATAGGTCAGCTGATCTTTTTTTGTTCTGACCGGTTTGCTCCCACAGTAAAACTTGTTCAGTTTAATGGGTAGAGTAGTGGTTTAAAGGTTAATGATACTTATCAATAACCATTGAATTACACCCTGTATATTCAATGTTTCAATTGCCCCTAATGATTGCCCCCTGTTACTTTTGCCACTCTACCACTACTATTTTAGTCGTAGTTAGCAGACAGGCACGAACCCATATAGGTGGGATTTTTTGCCCCCCCCCCCCCCAAAATCCGAATATTGGTATGGAAAAGTGATTACAGCACTTACTTTTTCATTGTTTTTCTATGCATATAATGAAACAAAAGTCTGGATACGTACGTGCCTGTTATCAGATCCTTCATAAAAGCCTTTTTCAGTTTGAGATCGAGCAATGTATGTGCTTGTAATAATAAGCGTTATTTCTTTATTAAATAAAATCCTGTTAAATTCGATTCCTGCTGAATACCTTACCAAAACACCTTTGTCCGTATTGTTTCAAATCATTATAAAATGCTTACCTCAGAAAATCCGAAGCCTGGTACACTGGGAATGATGAGCTCAATAGCGAAGTCCCTGTCAGAGCTGACTGCTGTAAGAAGAGGGATCGCATCGAAGAAATCGAAGACGGAACCTGGCCATCCGTGAAGCAGCAGCATTGGTACGATTTCAACTCCGCTGGGTACCTAGAAAAAAAATCTTGAGAGATAAGAATACACTTTTTCTAATGACATAGATGACTATTATATAACATACTTGTATTACTATACTAATGGAAAAACTCTTGAGATATAAGAATACATTTGAGATAGATGAATAATATAGAACATGTATTATGTACTATACTGATGGGACAACTCTTGAGAGACAAGAATACATTTTTAATGACATAGATGAATAATATAGAACATGTATTATGTACTATACTGATGAGACAACTCTTGAGAGACAAGAATACATTTTTAATGACATAGATGAATAATATAGAACATGTATTATGTACTATACTGATGAGACAACTCTTGAGAGACAAGAATACATTTCTAATGACATAGATGAAGAATATATAACATGTATTATGTACTATACTGATGAGACAACTCTTGAGAGACAAGAATACATTTTTAATGACATAGATGAATAATATAGAACATGTATTATGTACTATACTGATGGGACAACTCTTGAGAGACAAGAATACATTTTTAATGACATAGATGAATAATATAGAACATGTATTATGTACTATACTGATGGAACAACTCTTGAGAGACAAGAATACATTTTTAATGACATAGATGAATACTATAGAACATGTATTATGTACTATACTGATATGACAACTCTTGAGAGACAAGAATACATTTTTAATGACATAGATGAATAATATAGAACATGTATTATGTACTATACTGATGGAACAACTCTTGAGAGACAAGAATACATTTTTAATGACATAGATGAATAATATAGAACATGTATTATGTACTATACTGGTGGGACAACTCTTGAGAGACAAGAATACATTTTTAATGACATAGATAATTTTTAACTAATGTGATGATTACTGTACTAATGGGACAACACTTAATTTGTATCTTTTTTTTTAATTAATGCTCAGTCATTTCTGCGCCATGTCAAGTAAAGAAGAAAAGAGAATAATGTGTAATAGACGAATTAAGACGATGGAGATTTTAACCCCCTACTTATTACTTGAAATATAAAATCAGCAACTATATTTTTGGATTACCTCTGGAGTAACCCTGATGTAGAAGATATCCATGCCCTGAATGTTGGTCTTGTACATAGGATACTGATTATACTTGATCAGTCTTTCAGTGAAGTTGTATTGTTTCGACCAGAACGTAGTCCAGGTATTGATTTGATCGTTGTTAAACCCATATTGGAAGCCAACACCTTCGAAAGGTGTTGTCCAATTTCTTTGATTGTCGAGACGCGATCTGAGGTCTGCTATCATCTGTCAAAAATAGGAGGGAAATTAAAAAATGACAACACATGCCGCAACCTTGATGATGATAGTGAAGGGCTCCTAACAGGGGTTTGTGTAACTTTATTTGGACCAATGGCGTCAAATGTTTTTGTTGCGGCCACTGATAATTTTATTATTGTTTTGTAACATTACCTCAAACAAACATGTATGACTAATAAACTTTGCCCTAAGTTATATCGGAGCCGAGATATTTAAGTTAGACATTTTTTTGGCTGGGTAATAGGTTAGGCACCTTAAGGTGGTTTCAGTCCATACAAAAGTTTGACGCACAATACGCGTATACGGAATTAATAAAAATAATATTTTATATATATGAAAAAATAGTTTAGAAAATCTAGTTGCCGCGTAACAAATAACATTTGCAATTTATAATATAATTACGAAGATATACAGCTTTTAAAATTTTGTACGAAATTTCAAAGCTTTATATCTTCGTAATTATTTTATAAATTGCAAATGTTATTTGTGACGCGGCATCTAGAACTTCTAAACTATTTTTCCATATACACAAAGTTACTTATATTAATACCGTCTACGCGTATTATGCGTCAAAGTTTTGTAAAAAATTGACCCCTCTGCAACCACCTTAACTGTTGTAGCTACAGGAAGACGTTCTAAGAAGACTACCTTTTTTTTTTGCGACATTTAAACCTGCATTAACAGATTTTGGAAAAAAAAATACTGTCAGCAAGAAAATGGGCAATTTACACAAAAACTTTTTTAATGCCTTACGATCCTGTTTCTTGTAAGGATAAAAAAACTCTACCAGACAAACCGAGGTTAAAAAAGGTTAAAAAATTCTACCCTTTATATCCCGGCCCCGATATTATTACTTAGCTTAGCTATAATATATGCTCAATAGTAAGTTTCTTTCCTTTATCATCTAAATTTCAGTACTTCCATCAGTGGCCGCAAAAGTATAAAACGACGCCAACTTTACATATACCCCTTTCAGCCTCCAGATTTCCATTGTTCACACACATTATGAAATCTCATGGAGGCGTAGCCTATTACCACCCTTTGTGAAGATTCTCGGCTTCACATCAGTCTCGTAGTAGTACTATTAAAGACTAGTAATTGGGCTTCCAATTCATACGCTATTTACGATACGCATACGGACGATGCCCAAGCTGGAAGAATACTATATGTATAAAGCATATACTAAGCAATAATATCGAGCTAAATCCGAAAACGCCTAATTAAAGTGTACATATGGAGCATTTCACTGTCGGTAGCGGGACGTGAAAATTGACTAAACGAGATCGAAATAGGCTCGAAACTTTTGAGATGTGGTGTTGGGGAGAAGAATGGAGGGGATAAATTGGACAGAACGAATAACAAATGAAGAGGTGTTAAGAATGGTTAAGGGAAAGAGATATATTCTGAAAACAATCTAAAATCGGAGAGGATAAAATGATCGGACACTTGATACGAAGCGATAATTTCTTTAAAACCATACTGGAAGGGAAGAGAAGCAGAGGAAGACCTAGACAGAGTTATCTTGTTCAAGTGAAGGAAAAGAATGATGTCGTGTCGTATCAAGAATTCAAGACACTAGCGGGAAAGAGACAGGATTCGTGAGTACCGACAAGAGTGTTGCTCTTAAATACGATAATGATGATGAAACGTAAGTGCGAGAGAGGTAGCAAAACATCATCGTTATCATTTATCCAAGTAAATAAAGTCATCGCCCTCTACCTACATCATCGCTAAACGTAATATTAGTCGGGTATATAGCTGTGTCCTGTGTGGCCTGTTCACTGGTTGGTCCCCACCATCTGTTGGAGTCGAATTCAGTCCAGTTGATAGTGGGTGACCCGGTGCTATTGTAACTAGATGATGCGAAGAACACTGCGTGAGCTATTGCTAGGGCGAGGATCTCCATGATGACCTGGAATACGAGGAATGAGACGAGATGAATTAGGTATTGTTATTGATTAGAGCAATGTCTCTCGACGTATGATTCCCGGCTTACATTTTAGACCACTCTATTTCTTTCTGAGGTATCGTATTTATGGCGACTAAGAGCTATATCACTATAGATTTTTAAGCATAGGCGATTTTACAACTGCGATTTTTGCCTGTCGTTATCGTTCCGCCAAATCCTACGTTCAAAAATAGCTTGTGTGATGTTTCTAACGGCCTGGCCACGACTTCTCGGCTTAGCGTTTTGCGGCGTGGCAAGCGGTGGCTGGCTGAGCGGCGACCTCGACACGTACAGCCCGGGAGCGGCAGCGGCATCGGCCGAGGTGGACGTATTTATTTAGACATGGCTTTATCCAAAGTTGCCCTTCATTGTCTCAAAGGCAGTTCATCTTTTATGCAAGATATTTTGAATATGAGGGAAGGAGTGCACAAATTGCACAAAAAAGCACGAATTTAATAAAGAGATTCATCGTTTAATGTTATCCCACAATCTTTTACGTTTATGAATTTATGCTGGGGATGCCTAGACATAAAAAAAGCCGGTATATTTAGAATTTTACTTTTAACAATTCCCCTGTGTTCATATTCATGAGTATACCGCTAAAACGCTGCAAAATAGTCTAAAAAAAGTCGTGGCCAGGCCGTAATCTTCTTGAGGGTAGGCCTATGTCCTGCAGTGGGACGTTTATAGGCTCATGAAGACACTATAAACGTTCTACCCTCAAGATGTATGAGCTGACGCCCGTATAACTTCTTTCGTTCCTGTCTGGACTGGAAGATTTTGACATTGATGATTATTTAAGAGGCTATGTGAAAAAAATAGGATTCTTCAATCGTCATCATGAAGTACTAACAGTAGGAGTATCATTAGCGGATGTGTGTAAATTGAACATATAATTGAAGTTTTGATTAGAGCCAAAACACGATTAAAGCACATTTTCTCGATAGAAAAACAAGCCAAAGTAGCCTCCGTCTTTATCGATAAACGCTTGGAACTGCTAAACGGTAAATAATAGAAACACGAGACTTGATTTAAAAAAAGAGAATTGAACTTACATAAATAGTACAATCACAATTTAATAAAGTTTGTTTTACGCTTGCGTCGTTTCAAGCGCGCGCGCCGCCCCATCTCTTTCTTTTGCATCAGGCAGTAATATAAGCTATCATAGGCCCTTAATTATAACTTTAGTAATAATAAAAAGACAGGCTTACCAGTTACACCACAAACGAAATGGAGCGCTCCAATATGTTGTTTTCATGCTTTATATTTCAAATTTAAGGTTCCTTAGGTCACAAATTAAAACAACAATAAACACACCAAATGTGTAATCCATGCCTCACTTTGTAAACTTCCTCTCTGTCACTAGGTCTGCTGGAAGAAATCTCTTCAGAGATAATTTTTGTACTACATAGACATAATATAATACTCTTTCTTATACTGTGGGTACTACCATGATGTCATTTTTACATCATCCGTGGGTAGGTATTATAAAATGTTATCTCTTCTCTTATCGTGTGGGCAAGCCCTGGTGTCAGAGTAATTTCATATCACCTTACGGCCTCTGACGTGGTTTTTATGTAACGACTACTACCACCAGAGATAGCAGCTGAGACCAACGACTTAACGTGTCATCCGAAGCACGGAATCATTTTTTTTTTTACACATAATGGATTTGCGCTTGGCTTCATCTCACCTGATGGGAAGTATAGATGTAGCCGAAGATGTAGCGCGCACACCCAGAAAAAGCCTATTAACTCTTCTTTTAAAAATATCCTGATTGTATTTGCTTGGAAACACAGACGCAGGGAGTTTGCTTTTCAGACAATCTGGTGATTCAACCTGCAATGTCCTAACCAACTGAGGAAAAACGCAAGTGACATAATCACTAGGTGTCCCCCGTGGAAATCGAGCGCACGGCCTCCGTGTCAGGAGCCCAATGCTCTTAAATATTAGACCACGGAGTCATTTACCACCTAGAACAAAATTTTATAATAATTTATGATAAATAGAACTTTTTCATAATGGTTTTTCGGTGAAGGAAAACATCGATCGTGAGGAAACCTGCATGCTTCAATTTCGACGCATGCATTGTTAAATTGATGATTACAGGCAAGGTGGGTGGACCCATCCACCAGTGAGATCCCTGGAATAACTATTAACTATGTAATTCGTATACGAAAGAACACATATACAGGGTGTAAGTGACAGCCTAGCAAATACTGAAACGGTGAACTCGGACCATCAAACTGAACAACTTACACCATGGAGCCTACCTCAGGAGACGCGAAAAAAAATCAGCCGTCCCATACATTTGAGTCGGGTAGGTACAGCAGTTTTGTATATGACAGCTGACTTTTTTTTTTCGCGTCTCCTGAGGTAGGCTTCATAATGAAAGTTGTTCAGCTTGATGGTCTGAGTTCACCGTTTTAGTATATGCTAGGCTGTCACTTGCACCCTGTATACCTAAGGGTCCTTCTGAATATGCTGACGGTTTTTTAAGAGGTTGATCAAACCGCCAAACTGAACAACTTTCTCTATGGCACCAACATCGAAATCTTAAAAAAAAACTGTTGTTCCATAATAAAACTGCTATCCTACTCCATCAAATATATGGGACAGCAGATATTTCTTTCGCTCTTTCGATGTTGTTTCCATAGAAAAAGTTGTTTAGTTTGATGACGGTCTGGTCACCCCCTTAAAAAAGTGTCAGCATATTAAGAAGGACCCTGTATTGTATTGACGACCCGGTTCGGTGGTGTAATGGTTACCACGCCGGACTGCCAAACCAGGGTCCTGGGTTCGAATTCCGGTTCAGTCATGGATATTTATATGTTTGTGCCGTTGTTTGTTTGTTTCCATAATAAACAGCTTATAGTGCTTGCTTGGGATCATTACAATGTATGTGCCTGTGCGCGTTATTATTTTATTATTATTTATTGTCTATATGAAATTTATGAATTTTTACAAAAAAATATGAATCCTTTTGTCTATCGCTGGATGCGCCATGTTCATTTCTATTTTGGTCACCTCCTACTTTTTTAAATTCAAGCTGACCATCTACGTACGTTTGTACGGAACCCTTTCTTCTTTCTCTTACCTCTTATTCACATTTTAGCATCTTTTTGTTAATTCTTTTGTAATATTAAGAATATTGACGATCCACTTTAGTTACGGCCAAATGTAATTGTTTCACGTTTAAATAATTTATTTCCTAAATGTTAATTTTATTTCCATATATTTAAATTAAACATCTGGTAAAAGGTAACTTTAATATTTAGACCATCATATTTTGTAGGTACCTGAGGCACCTTTACTCTGTATTATTTGTAATTTGCAGCTTATAATAGCTGGAAAATAAAGTATATTTTTGATTGATTCAAAATAAAAATCAAAAATTTTTATTCAAAATAATATCACGTAGATACCTTTTTGACGTCATTTTTTGACTCTACCACCGCGTCGGAAGGTGTTCCGTTGAGAGAAGATGCGGCCAGAAACTCTATAACACACATCTTTTAAAAAAAAACAAAATATACAAAGTACAATTAAAATACAATATTGCATTACATAGAGTAACATTGTCAAAACCAGACATTTTTGTTATTCAAATAGTCATCGAGTTTACAGTAGCCTTTTTTACAGAGGACTTCTTTAACATGGGACTTAAACTTTTTGTCTGGCATGTTTAGAATATCCTCTGGTATCTTATTATAATAGCGTTTACAGTGCCCCATGAAAGTTGTATTGACCTTACTGAGTCGAAAATGTGGGAATACAAATTTATTTTTATTTCTTGTATTGTCATTATGAACGTCACTGTTTTTGGTAAAGAGATACAAATTTTTCCAAACGTATAAAATATTTTCGTAAATGTATTGACTGTAGAAAGTCAAGATACTGATATCTTTAAAGGATTTAGTTCCAGTAGCGTTTTGCTACTGCTTTTTGCATGATTTGTCTATTTTACTAGTAATTTCTACTTTTAAATCCGAACTTCTGGAGATAATTATGACCGCCGTCCTGAAGAGCATTTACTTTTCGTAATAAATGGCTGGATCCAAATTTGCCAATCTTCTTTATTTATTTCATGAATCGCATTGTATTTTATGTTGTTTCCTAACAAGATTATTAAAAATGTGTACCAAATAGCAGCAAACGACTTTGCTTTTCTTCAATGTGTTATCTTTTTTAAATTTAAGTATATTATGTATATAATAAAAATCTATGTCTGTTTGTGTGTTTGCTTTAAGGGTTCCTACACCGTTCGTCTTACTGCGATTAACTTTGATGGGTTGTAGCACAGATTGTTTAATAGTTACGGTTGTAGTGCGCATGCTCCAAAAACATTTTATCACAAGAAAAAACTACATTGATGCGCATCAGTAACAGCGTACGACCAGGAAAATAATTCGGCAATCTTCGTTTGCGAAGAGTTTTCGACAAAACCCGAAGTCGTTTAGTTATCAAAGGGTGCAAGTCGAATAGCAGCGAAAAGAGCACGAAAACAATTAGCCAATCGTGACAAGACATTGAAGGTCGGACATCCTGATTGGTCAGTGTAATTTCGCGCGGTATTAAAATTTGTCAACTTATTAAATATGGTACTACTGTACCTACCTATAACATAAAAAGTCACCAAAACATTGTACGTTACAATATCTTTAATAAAAATCAATTTAAAATGTTCAAAATTCTATCCTGCCGTCCTAATGAAAAGTCCTACATAATTAGAACTATTTATTTATGTGTATTATGTATGCTTAATATATAATTTTTTTTTACTAGCCCACTTCATCCCACTGCTGGGCAAAGGGCATTTGCATAATTAATATTACGACCGTGATATCTTTTGGGGTACTATTTATAAACTTTGCTACAACTACTAAAATAAATATTTCAGCAAAACAAATGTCTCAGGAATAACGACATGTCAAGCGGTGACTGGTCCTTAGATTAAAATAATAACCAAAGCAAAAACCGTATAAAAATCTTTAATAAACCCATAACCTAAAATCACAGACTTAGAGCTCAGTTTTCCTCGTCTTTGTATGCCATTCTCTGAACGCCTTCACAGCTCTAAATACATCCTCGGCAAAGACTCCGGGGAGTTCGAAGGCGAGGAAATGACCGCCATCTTCAATAACCGTTGTGTTGATCAGATTCGGATACTTGGTTCTCAAGATACTCGCTGACTGATAGGCGATTTCATGTTTCGCTTGAAGTGCCCATGTAGGAACTGGAGATTTGATGCTGAAAATATGTTTTAGATGATCAAAAACCAACAAGGAATACGAGACACAGCTGGAGTTTCGTTACTTTCATCATCATCATCATCATCTCAGCCGATGGACGTCCACTGCTGGACATAGGTCTCCCCCAAGGATCGCCATAACGACCGGTCCTGCGCTGCCCTCATCCAACGGGATCCCGCTGCCTTCACAAGGTCGTCGGTCCACCGTGTGCGGGGCCTACCCACGCTACGCTTTCCGGTACGCGGTCGCCACTCGAGAACTTTTCGGCCCCATCGGCCATCGGTTCTGCGAGCAATGTGCCCCGCCCACTGCCACTTTAATTTAGCAATTCTTTGGGCTATGTCAGTTACTCTGGTTCTCTTCATTTCTGATTCGATCTCGCAGGGAAACTCCGAGCATAGCCCTCTCCATTGCTCTTTGGGTGACTTTCAGCCTTTTTATGAGGCCTTGAGTGAACGACCACGTCTCTGTTCCATATGTCATCACTGGCAACACACACTGATAGAAGACTTTCGTTTTAAGACACTGCGGTATTTGGGACGTGAAGATACTACGTAGCTTCCCGAACGCTGCCCAACCGAGTTGGATTCGACGGAGTTTCATTACTTTCATTACTCCACAATTACGTTGGGATCCTAAACCGCACGTGATTTATTTGCAACTATTTGTTCTTTGGAAGTATATAAGCAGGTTTGTACTCTATTACATCAGTTTTTTTGTTTAAAAGCATTCCCTTTTATAGTAATTATTTCTGGCTGACATAGCCTCAAACCAAAAAAACCCTATAAACAATCAAAGTTTCCTTTACTGCTTTCCTCAACCATAAGCTGTAAAAGTCAATTTATTCGTTATTTTACCCCATAAGTACTTTATTTAAATAAAAACTAAGATTCCCTATGATAGTATAAGGTATGTAACGATACCTACAAGACTGGATGAGGATGACTGGTTATGGAAAAGTTTTTTTCCTATTTCCACACGAATCACGTTTTCAAGATCAGAAAAGAACCTATTCTCTGTGTTCTACCACTTGTAATCGGCAGGACTTGTCGGAGCCATTGATTTTGCTGCTTTTTGAACCAGTAACATACATAGAAAGAGAGATAAACTCAAAAAAGAAGAAGAAAGAAAACAAAAAAATTACATACTCATCTAACTGCATTGCCTTGGACTTTGCATTCAGAGACTCAGCATACAGCCTCATCGAGGTTGTAATAGAGTTGGTTGTCCAGTACACCATCAGGTTATCAATGAGCTGATCTTTGGAGAACTTTCCGCTGGTCACGAGACCTCCGTCAGGGAGATCACGGTTCTTCATGTTTGTCCATGAGGAGAATTTTTCCAGGATGTAAGCTAGCAGACCTGCTGGAGAATCTGTAAGGCCGACGCCTGGAAATGTCAACATTATACAGTGATTAGATAAAAATTGTCATTTGCATGTCTTGCGTTTAGCCTCCATATCACCCGAGAAGACGAGGCCAGGGATTGAACACGCTCGCTCGCTTACCCTGAAGATGCCTATGCACTAGAGACACCAAGGTTATAATATATACCTACGCGAACACAGACGAGATTAACGCCCCTGCTTCCTCCTGCAGGCAGTAATTAATATTCAACTTTTGACTAGGAGGCAATGATTATGATTCAAAAATTTCGGTGCCAAGTCGAGTAACCGACAAGTGTCGGTTCCTGCTTTTTGTCCCTTTAGGTGAGTCCAGACGGAACAACAGTGTCAGAAAAACAGCTGCGTGGTTTTCAATAACTTCTCCTTGTGAGATCTCACTTAATTACGGCGAATACGAGGTGGCGCTTTTCTCCACGTGCCCCTCTTTTTAGCAAAGGGTGTACCCTCTTGAACAAAACAAACGTGACCAAACCAAACAGGGGTTACAATTTAAACTACATATACATAACCGTACAACTGAATATACTAAAAATATTTGATCTTAAAGTAGGTAGGTGTAATACGTGTTTTTATTGGTGACAGAGACCAGAATTACTAAAATGACTAAACTATATCGTAATCTGATAAGTATAATATTATCACGAAGCAACAAGTCGTAAATTAACGACCGTATTTCCTTTTAATTAACCTTTGGTGTAATAATTATCAAAATGAAGTGTGAAGATTTAGTAAATGTTTATCTTTTTTTAATAAAACAGCAGAATTTTTTAAACTGTATTGTACTTACCTACAGTATCAGGTTTAGTAGCCTGCAGATGTAAGTATCCAAATTCCTCAAGAAAGAGGGGGAAGTAATGAGACAAGGGATACATTCTCTCAGCCAGATGAGGCTCTACGACTAGTGATGGGATTAACGCGCCGAGAAGGGTCTTGAGCATCGAGCATTTACCCTGTAAATGAATATATTGGACATTATCACACAAATTATCTAGTAACATTTAAGGTACCTGGACTTGTATTATGATGACTAGACAACGATATAGAATACATTATATTATAATGTATTCTATTGTAATATAATATAATGTATAAGGCCCACATTTATATGACTATTTTGACTTATAAAAGTTATATTATTGTAATTTCGTCATATGCTAGTGTCTTATGCGTCTAATGTTCGACTATACGACACTTATACGACCAAATTGTTAGTTGGGTAGCCTTTAATTAGAGATCATGAGATCACCAACGAAAAAGAAGGTACTTATAGAAGTAATATTTTAATCACGAGAGACTGCCCGGTAGCACAGTCTGTAGTGAACCTGCCTGCTGTGCCGATAGTCGCGGGTTCGAATCCCGTAAGGGACAAATATTCTATGACATAATCACACAAATTATCTAATCACATTTAGATGGACTTGTATTATGATGACTAGACAACGATATAGTATACATTATAATATAATGTATTCTATATCGTTGTCTAGTCAATGACTAGACAACGATATAGTATACATTATAATATAATGTATTCTATATCGTTGTCTAGTCATCATAATACAAGTCCAGGTACCTTAAATGTTACTAGATAATTTGTGTGACAATGTCCAAGATATTCATTTACAGGGTAAATGCTCGATGCTCAAGACCCTTCCCTTACGGGATTCGAACCCGCGACTCTCGGCACAGCAGGCAGGTTCACTACAGACTGTGCTACCGGGCAGTCTCTCGTGATTAAAATATTACTTCTATAAGTACCTTCTTTTTCGTTGGTGATCTCATGATCTCTAATTAAAGGCTACCCAACCAACAATATGGTCGTATGGGTGTCGTATAGTCGAACATTAGACGCATAAAACACCAGCATATGACGAAATTACAATAATATAACTTTTATAAGTCAAAATAGTCTTATAAATGTGGGCCTTATACGACCAAATAGTTTGCTGGGTATCGTTAATACTATTCAAATCCTAGGACTAGCCCTGAACGAAGAAGTGGTGTTAAAAAAGTTTTACTTGAACCAAGAAAAAAAATTCTTGACCCAAGAATTTGTAGGTTGACCAAAATGTTCTTGAATCAAGAGAAAAATTCTTGGTTTAAGAATTTTTCTCTTGAGTCAACGAAATTTTTACTTAGCCCGAGACAATTCCGGTCTTCCTAGAGATTTTCTTCGTTCAAGAACTTCTGAATTCAAAAAATTGCAATTGACTGGTTAATAACTGGTTATTCCCTTTATTAACTGGATATACCTGATAACCTTCAGCCACACGTAGGTATCAGATTCGTTGACGATACCTAACCTAATACGATTAATTTCCTTTTACGATATATTATACAGAACGTCGAAAGTATCGATAGTTTGCAATTTATGAGCAGCAATACTATCGATAGTATCGATAAAATTGCACACCATCAATAGTATTAAGAACGATTAGAACTATAGATACAAATCGATCGGCGACACTACTATCCTTTATTTATTTTATTTTTATTCTATTGGAAAACCAACAGCAACATAACACAGTAGTTACATGAGTATAAATCAGAAAGCTAATAACGATAGCTTTGATCGAAGCTATTTCCCGTTCCATCAGATTCAGGAGAGAAATGCATCTGTTTGACTGATTTTTTTGCGCTAACACAACTTCACAAAAATTTCCAGCTTACCAGACAGCTTTTGTAAATGAGCATTAAGCTACATTGGTCGTGTTGTATGTCCGATAAAGTCTTATTAAGGTTACCTGGGTGATGGCCATATTCGTGTGGTGTCCCAGAATTTCACTAGGGTACAAGGTCGACATTATCGATGCAACCGCCGATCCCCAATCTCCACCTTGAACGTAATACTTCTTGAAACCAAGTCGCTGCATTAAGTTCCTCATTATGACTGCCGTCTGGGCAGCTCCCAAGCCGGGGCGAACTGCGGCCTGGAAGAAGATTTGAACATTGAGGAGAAGACAAAAAACGTAGTTTGTTTTGTAACTGATTGCTTCGCAAAGCAACGTAAACAAAAGATCATTAGTAACATCATCCTTCGCATAACAACGGTTAATGGCCGCCTAATTCATATGGTTATTAGATTGTAATAACAATTAATAAACATCTTGAATATTGTCAGCATGAGTTAACTGCTTTCGATAATTGATGGTGGTATAAGAAGCACAAGATCGAATATAAATTCGTGCTCATTTCAGAAATAGTGTTCCTAGTTGTTAATTAATGTATAGGAGTGCACGGAAAAAACCTAGGTTCATCTGGCGCACCCTGGGCAGTCAGCCTCGATACGACTATTGTTGACTGGCTAATCTTGACACTACAGCACGAGCAATTGTCATACAAAAGAAGAAGAATGAATGTAGGTACTTGAGAAGCCAAGAGTCATGGGTTTGTACCATAAATCCGATGAACTTACATCAGAGAATCCGTATCCAGGTAGGCTGGGAACAATAACTTCAAATGCGAAGTCATAGCCTTTAGCCTGACGAGTGACTAAAGGAATAGCTTCATAGAATTCCCGCACGGACCCTGGCCAGCCATGCATCATAAGCAGAGGTAGAACTTGAACGTTTGCTGGAACCTGGAAACCGAAGACTTAGTATAACGTAAATCTCTCAAAATTGTGGTAGCCAATGAAAAGAACTGCAGTTTTTCTCAACTACTAATATCATTACTCAAGATGCTTAAATTTAGGTTTAAAGAATATTTATATCTCATAAGAAATGTACATTTCACTTAAATGAGAAACAAAGTTATTTTAAATTTCTTACGTGCTAGCAAGGAAACATAATTAAGGTAGGTATAGTATTGTGTTGTGAACTTATAATATTTCTAAACAAATAAGAGCCTGTCTACCTAATGAACTAATGAACCTTTAAGGTGGTAACTAGCTTAACAATAGTAGGGTAGAAGCTAAAAACATTTTTATGCATTCGACTCGACAATAACAACAAAAGGACTGGTCTTTAGAAATCTGCTGGACATTGCAAGTGGTTCTAAAAGTTTTTGTTAACAGATCCCCAATGCTGTTTTAAAAATTGTAGTTACCAATTGTTAAGAATGTGGATTCAAATAATAAAATTTATAAATTAAATACCTATATTGTATTAATTTTAGAATATTCTGGTTTTATTTGTTGTTTTTATGAAAATTTATTTATATTTTTTTGTGGTTGTTAGGTAGGTAAGTAATTCTTTTTGGTTTTTATATTTATTTTTATTTATACTGTTTTGTCTTTAAATAATTTTCTGATAATATTTTTTTGAATATTGTTTTGTAAGTCCTTGTCAATTTTGTTAGTTTTATTCTCATATTTCCATCCTATTATATGTATAATATAAGGTCTAACAAAATTAGGTGACACTATTTTAAGGGGATGATCAGACCATCAAACTGAACAACTTTCTCTATGGGACCAATATCGAAATCGCGAAAAAAAAATCTGCTGTCCCATACATTTAGGTCGAGTACGTTTGTATGGAACAGCTGATTTTTTTTTTTCGCGATTTCGATATTGGTCCCATAGAGAAAGTTGTTCAGTTTGATGGTCTGATCATCCCCTTAAAATAGTTTCAGCTAGTTTTGTTAGACCTTATATAGTATATTATGTTATATACAATACTATATATATTTTACTAAATATTTTACTAAACTGTCTAAGAATAATTTTCTAATACAAATTTTTTAAGTACGATTTTAAAAGTGGTGGTTGATTTAGTTTGTTTTATTATAGGTGGCAGGTTATTATATAGTTTTGCTCCCTCATGCATGATATTGTGTTTGCCATAGTTAGTTCTTGGGGCTTGTGGGTATAAATCATTTGCGTTTCGTAGTCGTCTTTTGGTAATTTACGTTAAAATATTAATATATTAATTAATATAATATAAAATATGTTAAAATTTACGTTGAACTACTGCATCTTTGAATTTTTTTTTTCTGGTTAGCCTAGTATAGACACCAGACGGCAATCGTACTACATGACGAAAAAAATGGAATTATGCTTGCTTATTCTGGGATATTTTGTTAGAGAAAATGCGAGAGAATCACTTAGTTATTATATGTGGTCCTGGAGATGTATATCGAACGATGTCCAAAAGACTCCTATCCCAGGTATAGCTGGAGATATAATTTCCAGTTTCGCTGGTGCCTATATATACTATACTATATCTACGTGAATTATACAGTAGAGTGGCGTTTTGTGTCATTTGCGATTCAACCTGGAAATTTCACTCAAACGATGAAATATTGAATGGAACAAAGTCTTACCTGAGGCTTAACTCTAATGAAATGAATATCCAATCCTTGAATGTTTGTCTTGAATTGAGGGAACTGGTTGAAAAATTTCTCTCTTTGAGCAAAGGGATACTTTTCAGCCCAGTAGTTAATCCAGGTGTCTAGCTGAGCACTGTTGAAGCCGTATTTGAAGCCAACGCCCTCTAGTGGTGGGACGAATGGGCGGTGCATCTTCAGCCGATCCTTTAGATCTTTTATCATCTGGAATTACAAATAAAGGCAAATTTTAATTTTAATCGTTTTACCCATGAACTCTTATTAACATAACTCTATTCAAGTCATATACCGCTGCACTCTTTTAACGCACGCAAGTTGCTAATTGCTTCCTCTCATTACACGCAGGAACGACACGCTTGGATCTGCTAAACGGTGAATAATAGAAACACGAGACTTGATTTAAAAAAAAGAGATTGATTTTTTACAAAGTTTGATTAGAGCAGAATTGAACTTACATAAATAGTACAATCACAATTAAAAAAGTTTGTTTTACGCTTGCGTCGTTTCAGGCGCGCGCGCCGCCCCATCTCTTTCTCTCGCATCAGGCAGTAATATAAGCTATCACACGCCCATTTCGCTTCAATTATTTTTCGACATACGCCCTCAAGCTGGCACTTCACTTTCGCGAGAACTTCTCGACGAGAATTCTTGGCGAGAACTTTCAAGGAAAATTACTACGGCTTATGACGCCACGAGAACAATGAAGGGCATCCACACTCTCGTTCTCGGCTGTTCTCGGCGAGAATGTAGTGCCCGCATTATGATTATAACTGCTGTGTGTTGTGACCGTTATATAGTTGGTTACTGACATTGCTGTTAGATATTGAGGTGTAAGCATTCGAATTCAAAATACTCTGATAGCAAGTCTTTTTCTCAAACACAGACAAAAGTAACAGATACAGTAGAGTACTTAGTTTATATTATAACGAACGTTAACCCGCGACTTCGTCCGCACAAATTATATAAGGTCTAACAAAATTAGGTGAAACTATTTTAAGGGGATGATCAGACCATCAAACTGAACAACTTTCTTCATGGGACCAATATTGAAATCGCGAAAAAAAAATTTGCTGTCCCATACATATAGGTCGAGTAGGTTTATATGGAACAGCTGATTTTTTTTCGCGATTTCAATATCGGTCCCATAGAGAAAGTTGTTCAGTTTGATGGTCTGATCATCCCCTTAAAATAGTTTCACCTAATTTTGTTAGACCTTATATACCAGATTTTAAGTCAGATCATAAGCTATCAAACAAAAAAGTTTCATCAAAATCGATTCAGTAGTTTTTGCGTGATACTCGTTCAAACAAACAAACAAACATCCAAACAAACACACAAACAAACACACAGACAAACACACAAACAAACAGACGGACAAAAAATCCAAAAATTGGTGAAATGGAATCAGGGACACCTAAAAACCATATCGTAACTTTTTTTTGTTAATATATTCAATGTACAGACAAACTTCCTGTTACAGTTTTATAATAGTATAGATTAATCATTTTGTTGTGATGAGACTGCATGGAGTCTGAGATAGGTTTAAAAAGTTTAAGCCTGGTTCTACAGATCTCCAGGACCTCATACATTCATTCATGAGAAGATATCCGGAAGTGCGATTTTTGAAACTCATTCTTTGAACTCAGCAGTTGAAAATGTCAATATTACTATGGAGATATGCATCTTTCTAATGCTGATTTAACATTCAAAAATCATACTCCAGAAGTGCGATTTTTGAAAGTCAAATCTGCAGTAGAAAGTTGCGTATCTCCATACATTTTCAACTGCTGAGTTCAACGTATGGGATTCAAAAATCGCACTCCTGTACCAAAGTGGGATGCGTATGTATAGGCTGATAATATTGATTATGATATATCTGGTATCAAATGTTTGCCTTATAAAAAAAAAATTATTTCGTATCTATCGCATTACCTCTTCACTAAACTTGACCTGGAAAGGTCTGATGCTGTTATCTTGCTTTCCTTTCAGCTCCTTTAGTCCCCACCACTCGTCTGGACTTAAGTTGGGAAGTTTGGGAGGATCACAGCACTTGCAGGACATCCATACAGCCACGCCTATGACAACGGCTATTAAAGCCGTGATCACAAGTTTTCCCATTCTGCAATCTGGAATTCGATATAATAAATAATTTTGAATCAGTTTCCTACATAGAGATCTAGAGAGATGCCAACCAACGCGCTGAGTACGAAACCTAGTGTCGCATCACCACCAGTACCACGCGATAGAAAATATTTTGTTAGCTTGAATGTGCTCATTATCCATTGCGGTATCAGAACTCATCGTTCGAATAATCTTTAGTACTACGCAAGCATTGTAAACTATTTACACATAATATCTCAACTGGCTTTCAGCCTCATAATATATCGAATCCTATCTGTCGCGAGCAATTTGTTCCGTTCTTGCGCATATTGCTGCGACACTGGTCCCGCCCCAACATCTCCCTTTAGTTTTTGTGATCTGTGGTTTCCTACCTATCTAATCGGTACCTACCTAATATTCATAGAAAAAGTATAGAATAAGCCTCATGCTTCTACCGCATAAAACAAAAGGGGCCAACTTTCTTAGGTTGGTGTGCGTGAGGCGTCATACAAATTATGACTGTGTATGTAGTATGGAATTGGATAGGGTTTAGAGGGCAGTACTGGTTGCAATTTTTTTCTATGCGTTCGTGGCTTCGACTGTCTATCTTGACATATAACTTATCTAAGTAAATATTATCAATATTGCATAGTAATTCTGATAGTGATTCACAATCCAAACGCAAGCATTATGTTTGTAAAAGTTACCATAAGAATAATTAATTAATTCTCTATAGAAACGAAACTCGCGCTCCAGATGCGTTCAAGGTCACGTTAATAGCCTACCGTCTCGCCTCTGCTAAGCAGAGAAGTCTGTCGGGGCCGCCTCACGCTGACCCGTGCACGTTCCGTACGATTTTAATTAATCTTTTTTCACCATGCCTTCTTATTTCAGTTTTTGGGTATATAAATAGGACTGATATCTCAGTCGAACTAATATACTTATTATTATATTTTTTTTAATTTATTAGAGATTACAAGCAGTTAAATATAAACTTATAAACAAACACTGTAACAAACACACCTCGAGATCCACAACTTAATAACAAAAATTTTGCAAAACACACAAGAGACGATACAATAAACTAGTAACAACATTTTACCAATGAAAATCGTGAAATAATGTGAGATTTTAAAACCTCCTTTTGTTGAATTCGGTTAATAAGTTGTATAATTAAATGCATCATAGATAACATTCCTATAAAAACGAAGTAAATAATAGCCTACGAAATTAGTTATTTTTTGGAACAGCCCTGGCTCCGTGGGCGACGACAGCGGGGCGTTGCGGGCCGAGGTGAGAAGTAGGTGTTCATAACGCGGCGTTTAGAGCACGCCCAAAAAAGATTCCATTCTATATAAGTTATTCTATGTAGTTACTATTCCGTTAGGTGCATTCACCTAGTTACAACATGTAAAAATTATATGTACGAGTATCTTATCAAAGATATACAGGGTGAAATTGATATAATAATAATAAATATCTTGGACATTGTCACACAAATTATCTAGTCACATTTAAAGTACCTGGACTTGTATTATGATGACTAGACTACGATATAGAATACATATATAGATACAAACATCCATGACTTGGGTACAAATATTCATATTCATCATATAAATATTTGTCCCTTACGGGATTCGAACCCGCGTCCCTCGGCACAGCAGGCAGGTTCACTACAGACTGTGCTACCGGGCCGTCATCGATATCATTAGCATCCTTTTAAACTAAGAGGCTACCCATCAAACTGAACAACTTTCACTAGCAACAACCTACTCGACTCAAATGTACGCAACAGCAGATTTTTTTCCCGATCGGTTTGCTCCCATAGTAAAAGTTGTTCAGTTTGATGGGTAGACTCTTAGTTTAAAAGGATGCTAATGATGTCAATTTCACCCTGTAGTATTATGATAAAAGTAGTTCAATTTTTTACATGGAATAAATTACTTAGTACCTAATATTATACAGAATGATATCTTCCGTTGCATTCCCATAGGAGATACCCACAAATATCAGATGCCGAGAGATGAAATGAGACAAAATGATGTTAACGATGTACTGTTTTAGCCTGGCACTGCTAAAATGTACCTTATAATACAGGGTCCTTCTTAATATGCTGACAGTTTTTTAAGGGGATAATCATACTAAACAAATTTCTCTATGAAGCCAACTTAGAAATTGCAAAAAAAATATCAGCTGTCCCACACATTTGGCTCGAGTAGGTTTTGTATGGAACAGCTGATGTTTTTTTCGCGATTTCGATGTTAGTGCCATAGAGAAAGCTGTTCAGTTTGATGGTCTGATCATCCTCTTAGAAACGTGTCAGATAATTATCTTAAGAGTAGTCAACTTTTTTCTGTATACTTTAAAAGTCTGTAACTAGTTATAAGAACTATGGTAAAATTATTGGCAAAAACCCGAAACATATAAATAGATATTAAATAGATATTACATATAATTAGATGTTGTTTAGATGTTTGGAGGTTTGTTACTCAAGTCACGCATAAACTGCTGAACGGATTTGGATGAAATCTGGCGCACAGATAGAATATGTTCAGGATTAACACATTGGATATTTTTTAAGTCAACTCAGAAGAAGTCGCGGGCAAAAGTAGCATCTAATAATACAGGGTGTACTTACTTACGTCTACATACTTAAGGGAGTACATAGTACTCAAACTAAACAACTTATACTACGGTACCAACATTGAAATAGCGAAAAACAAATCAGCTATTTCATATAAAATGCCAATAGAGAATTTATACAGGGTGTAAAAAAAAATCTGTATTAATTAATACATTTTGCTAGAGTCTACTCTACGCAAATGTATTTGAAACAGCAGATTTTTTTTTGCGATTTCCGTATTGATCATATAGTAAAAGTTGTTCAATTTGATGGTCTAAAGCCCCTTAAATATGTAACGCATTCAAGTATACACCCTGTATAAATTATTCTGAAGTCTGGAATGTTCTATCATGTTAAGAAGATAATTGACGATACTACAAGCAAATAGTAATTAAGAGATACGAAGACTAAACTTATCCATTCTCTAAAGTCCACAACACTTAGAATTGGTACAAGTTCAAAACTGTTATTCTACCAAAAAGTATGGTTTGATATCTGTAATCTGATATTACGTAAATACATTATCACATCAAAGAATGTCTGCTCAACTCACCGGTTTATTAAATAAACGTAAAAAAACACGTTTTCCGACGAGCTACCTCGCCAGGGTCACAGCGGTTACTGACTGAATGAATAATATTTACAACACGTTTGTATGCCGGCCGGCAGATACCGGCATCTAAATTTAACTATAATTCGTGCAATAGATTATTCACTTTGCGTTTCGCTTCGTTTACTTTGACTTTAAAAAAAGTATTCTGAACATCTTGTATCTGTGTGCCGAACATCGATATCCATTCAGCTATTTAATTGTGATTGAATCACCAACATACAAACATCGTCACAAACATTCAATTAAAATAGGATTCTAACAAATTTTCTTTATATTATCATTTATAAGTAATATATAGAATTTAGCAGTGATAAAGCTGCCTCGCGAGGCCAAATGGTCGGTCATGATGTGCCTCGCCCGAGGCAAACGCACGGGCTACCAGCACTTGAAGCTTATTTTGCCTTATTCGTTAGTACAGTTTGCTTTCTTGTGGTTTTTCAGTTTATTTGTTGCTAAGCCTCTCTGGCATGATTTCAACGGAGGCAATAAGAACGAGGCAGCCTCGTGAGGCTAGTGAGCCACTGATTATTAATTCATTATTAATAAGTTAACTTTGAAGTTGAGTACTTATTTATTGCCTGCAATAAAGTTGTAGCAGAGTTTTTGATCATATCATATCATATCATTTATTGCGTCATGTGGTTACAAAAGATCTTATAAATATGGTTCAGCACACACATAAACCCTGAAAGAGCACGGCAATATCTTAAAACTAATAAAAAACAGCACATAAAATCTAAAAACAAAAAATCTTAAAAATCATAATTATAAAAATTATAACAAAATTATAACATTCTAGTCTTTGCATTCAAAATATTCCTGAATGCTATAGAAACATTTAGCTATTATAAAGTCTTTTAAAGCTTTGTAGAAAAATGATGCCTTTTCTATATTTCTTATGCGTACAGGGAGTTTGTTAAAAATTTTAATAGACATGTAGTATACACCTGAGCTAACTAAATGCAACTTAGTAGTAGGTGGAGCCAATCTGTCTTTATGCCGTGAGTTGTGAGGTCTGGATAAAAAGTCTTTCACTAGTGGGTACAGGTTCTTATGTTTTTTTTACAAAGTTACAGATTTGAAGAATGTACATCGAAGTTAGAGTAAGTATTTTGTGATGTTTGAAGTGAGGCCTGCAACTCTCCATTTCATTTCATCATCATCATCATCATATCAGCCGATGGACGTCCACTGCTGGACATAGGCCTCCCCCAAGGATCGCCATAACGACGGGTCCTGCGCTGCCCTCATCCAACGGGTTCCCGCCGCCTTCACAAGGTCGTCGGTCCACCGTGTGCGGGGCCTACCCACGCTGCGCTTTCCGGTACGCGGTCGCCACTCGAGAACTTTTCGGTCCCATCGGCCATCGGTTCTGCGAGCAATATGCCCACTGCCACTTTAATTTAGCAATTCTTTGGGCTATGTCAGTTACTCTGGTTCTTCTGCGGATCTCTTCATTTCTGATTCGATCTCGCAGGAAAACTCCGAGCATAGCCCTCTCCATTGCCCTTTGGGTAACTTTCAGCCTTTTTATGAGGCCTTGAGTGGACGACCACGTCTCTGTTCCATATGTCATCACTGGCAACACACACTGATTGAAGACTTTCGTTTTAAGACACTGCGGTATTTGGGATGTGAAGATATTACGTAGCTTTTCCATTTCATTTATATTTACTATAATTCGGATACATCTTTTCTGAAGTATGAATAGTTGCTGGGCATCTGTACAATTTTCACCCGGAAATCACTCGGAAGGGAATGTGTTCTTAAAGTTTGTGTATTTTTTTTGTTTAGATTAGGTTAAATAGTTTACCTTATTTATGATCATCTTCGTTATCATACTGTATCTTTACCGTTTACAAATAGTTATATTCAATAAAATAATCTAAACAATAATAACCTAAGTTAACTAATACACAAAATTCAAAAGCGTAGAAAAACTAATTTAAAATACAAACCAGCTTACTCGAATAACCCGCCCCGGGTCGTGTCTGTACCGAACGTACCCCATAACGCTGGCGGCATTGCCACGTTGGATGGCTAAGGAGATACGTTGGGCAAGAAACGCCCCAGAGCGAGGGTCATTGCCCCTCTCCCGTAATCTACAGCCGAGGTCTTTTATAAACTTCTTGGCCTCAGCTCCCCAAGGCCCTGCGGTTTCAGCTGCCACTGGCACGAAAAGATATGTGCCCTCTAAGGCTTGGTACCACGAGTGATTCATGCGAGCTGCGCTTTCTGCCGCCGATCCAGCCACCCGCGTGGTACCCTACAGATGAGGTGGTGCGTTTGTAAACTATTATTGTATATATACACAAGCAAAATTTGGCATACATTACTTAAATAGGGTTTTGCCTTGCAGTGAGACGTATTATAGGATGTGATGATGATGATGAAGCTCAATTAACTGTATAAGTGGTAGTACTTGTAGAGTTTCTGACCGCATCTTTTCAACAGTGTCCGACGCGGTGGGTACAGCTCCAAAAATATAACCTGTGAGCTTCAACTTCTCATAGATTAAAACATTCTTTAATTTTAAAATCATAGTTGATAAGCATAAAGTCGGGCATAAAGCGGGAAGTCCATGGTGTAACTTGTGACAGGAAAATGCCGGTCCGAATGAAGGGCCTGGTCTATAAGTCCATAATAAGACCAGTCCTCATGTACGGTAGTGAAACTTGGGCCACAACGAAAAGCCATGTCCGAACTGTACAAACAGCTGAAATGAAGAGGCTGAGGTGGATGTGCGGTGTCACGAGGCGCGATAGAATCCGCAACGAGTATGTGCGAGGTAGCCTGGGTGTCCGTGACATTGCAGATAAGCTTCAGGAGCATAGGCTTAGGTGGTACACAGTTCGTTGTGATATGACCGATTGTCTCCGAATGTATCCGAAGACGACGTCAGACATAGGGCAAGGTGGAGAGAGCAGATACGGAAGACTGATCCCACCACCATATGGGATTAAAAGCTAGGAAAAGAGAGAGAGTTGATAAGCATAAAAACTTGCCACAAGGACATCCTTCGCTAGTAATCAATATCGTAAACAATCTAATCATATTTAGAACCAGATCAACAGAAGCCTGGATAGTTATCCTATGAAATTGTTTGAATGTAAAGAAGTGGAATCGTTTTTGCAATATATTGCTTAAATAGTACATGTTGCCTGTGGACACTTGCTTATACAGGTGTCTGATCCTAAGACCTATGTCGTAAGGCAGGTAAACAAAACTTCATTATCAATTGTTGTTGACACACTTGCTCACTCAATTGCTCATCATAATAATTAATAAATAATACCCCTGATACTACAATCCCCTGCACACTCATTTACAACACACGCACACGCACACACACACACACACACACACACACACACACACACACACACACACACACACACACACACACACACTTCTAAGCATGCATTTTCCTATTACTTATATAACTTTAATTGTAGGTTTGTTACACTTTCTCTATAACATAATCTAACGCTTAAACTCTGTTTATTAGATAAGGAAACTATTTCAAAACTTTTGTTAAACATTTTTAAATATTAGTTTGTTCTTAATGTACACACTAATAGATATGGAAGAGCGGAGTCTTCTGGAACAAATGTCTTTTGGATATTTAAAAGGAAGCCCCGAAAATGTTATTGATAACATTATGCATTTAAAAATAAACTTATTTTGTATTTGTATAAAAAGATAACCTTGTTGATAGCAGCTTAATCTACTGAAAAATATCATAGTATATTCTTTGGGTCATCTATATCAGTTAACACTGTTAACTGCTATCTCTGGTGGTAGTAGTTGTTACATAAAATCCACGTCAGAGGCCTTAAGGCGTTCTGAAAAACTCTGAGACCAGGGCTCTGCCCACACGATAAGAAGAACACTGTTAAAGCAACCATATTTTGTACCTGTCAAGATAAGTAGTAGGTATATTGTTGTATGATATATATATAATGTTTAGTCATGCAAGATAATGAGTCTTATCAGACTTTCTTGTCGTAGTGGGACATGACTGCTTGAAAATAATAATCGTTATACAATTGGGAGTACAGAGACCCTGGCCTAAAATGCAGTGCGATTGTGGTGAACCTATCCAGTCGATGGTAAACCTAGCCCAGTCATTTTACGGAGTTTTGTTAGGCGGGGTAGGGAGTAATTACTAATTGGACTTTTAAACTGTAACTATCTTAAAGCATATTAAAAAAAAATTCGCTACGCAACATAGTAATCAAAATTATGTGTCCCAGAAGGATTTTAAATTACTAACATTAATACCAATACACTCATTTGACTTAGATTTAACAATAAAATTTTTTTTTGAGCAATAAAGTAGGCAATGAAATTTAAAAAATGAGGTATTTATTAGAAAATACGAATGTATTTTTCAAAACCTTCTTAATAGACAATAATATTTACACCAAGTTTGAAGTATTCATAAACCCTTAAATATGTGGAAAAAATTTTTTTAAATTTTGCACCCTGTGTACAGGATGTAAGGAAAAGTATCATTAACCCTTAAACCACATACCACTAAACTGAACAACTTTTACTATGGGAGCAAACCTGTCCGAACGAAAAAACATACTAAACTGAAATCTACTTGGCTCAAACGTATGGGGCAGCAGATTTTTTTTTGTTCAGACAGGTTTGCTCCTATAGTAAAAGTTGTTCAGTTTGATGGGTATACCAAGTGGTTTAAAGTTTAATGATACTTTTCCTTACACCTTGTTTAACGAAGTTAAAAGGAAAACTATCAAAGCTAAGTAGGCTTAACGAGTTAACGAGCAACCAATTTTTCCATTTCAATTAACCAAGGGTTCTGGAGTGGAGACCGCGAACTGGTGGACGTAGTGTGGGACGTCCTGCTGCCCGCTGGACAGACGACATAAAAAAAGTAGCGGGGAACGACTGGATGAGGAAGGCCGAGGACAGAGTTTTGTGGCGCGCCTTGGGAGAGGCCTATGTTCAGCAGTGGACGATGATAGGATGATGATGATGAGCAACCAATTTAAATACAGGTTGAAATTGATATCATTAGCATCCTTTTAAACTAAGAGTCTACCCATCGAACTGAACAACTTTAACTATGGTAGCAAACCAATCGGAGCAAAAAAAAATCTGCTGTTGCATACATTTGGGTCGAGTAGGCACTGCAGTTTAGTATGGAACAGCAGATTTTTTTGTTGCTCCGATCGGTTTGCTCGCATAGTAAAAGTTGTTCAGTTTAATGGGTAGACTCTTAGTTTAAAAGAATACTAATGATATCAATTTCACCCTGTATAATGTACTTAGAGAAGTAAAAAGAAAAATTTCATTAATTTATGTTCATAAATTATTTAATTTGTTTCTATTGCTTTGCTTATGGTTTTTTTTTATGGCACTGAATAGTTTGTGTGACTTCTTACGGTTTTAAATTCATCACTTGCGGTTTTTAAATCAAATCAACACAAGTGACATTAACATTAGTTTCGTCACTTGTGTTGACGTCATCGTCACCGAGAATAGATGACGGAGCCGAAGAAGCAGCGATACATTTACTATGGCTGCGAGTCCACAGCGGACGACTGCCGCGTCGACGTGATTCCATATAACATAATCTCGGTGACATCCCGGTGTCGGCGGCGCGGTGGACAAACAGCCTTACGCCGTCAAAATTGGGCGTGTAAAATTTACTCTCGCATTAATCAACTTATTCATTTCTTAGATTAGTCTATACTATTATAAAACTGTAACAGGAAGTTTGTCTGTACATTGAAGATATTAACAAAAAAAAGTTACGATATGGTTTTAGGTTTCCATTTCACAAATTTTTGGATTTTTGGTCTGTCTGTTTGTTTGTGTGTTTGTTTGTGTGTTTGTTTGTTTGAACGAGTATCACGCAAAAACTACTGAACCGATTTTGATGAAACTTTTTTTGTTTCATAGCTTATGATCTGACTTACAATTTTTTTTTTTTTTTTTTTAAATTCTTTTTTTTTTTTTTTTTTTTTGGAGCTTTTAACCCTGAGGTTACGTCAGCCCCATCGTGCCTTAACCTTTAAGACTCTACAAAAAGAAACAATTTTACAATGAAATAAAAACCTAACACTACCTAACGAATATACAAACAAACACACATATTAAACACTAGTACTATAAATAAAAAGGTACACCATTTTAGCCTCTCCCGACGTAGGGGCGGCTAAAATGGTGACAAAAGAGCCTACATTCACAATATTTAGATTTAAACTATTATACAATAATAGCCTCTGCGATTGGTACCGGACACATTCCGCTAATAAATGCTGAACATCCTCCACAGTACCGCATACCTCGCAATTAGGTGAGGGAGCCTTTTTCATTAAAAACGCAAATTTGTTTAGTGGAATGTGTCCGGATCTCAGCCTAAAAGCTATTTTAACCAGCTTTCTACTAAGACAGGTACCACTGAACCAGGGTATGCGAGGAGGTTCACTCTGCATGGTCCTATACCAAATCCCTTTCTCTTTCGATCTTTCGTTAAAATACTCCTGCCAATTAAGATAGCACCTAGCTTTGTATTTAGGGAGCATTTCCGAGTAGTCCGGTATCACAAAAACCTCATTACCGTTCAAGCAAGCTTCTCTTGCCAAGAAATCAGCCTCTTCGTTACCCTTCAGCCCTACGTGAGAGGGAATCCATTGCAATCTCAGAGTTAGATGGCGGGACAAGGATCTTATTTTGTTAAGTACGGAATACGCTAAGGCCACACCCCTAAACCCAGAGGCGCAGCGAGCTAAATGTTGCAATGCGCTTTTACTGTCAGTAAGAATCACCACCTTTTCCTTTCCCAATCCCTCAACGTAAGATACAGCTTCCGAGATTGCAAATAATTCCGCCGTCATTATACAAATATTAGACATGATTTTAAAACTACTGCTAACTTTCGAGCTCACGTCAATATATGCAGCTCCCAAACCACTCTCACTTTTCGACCCATCTGTGTAGATTTTGACCCAACTAGCATATTTACTTTCTAACTCAATCATAATATTACACTTGAGTAAATTAGGTTCAAATGACGATTTTGGTCCCTTTATACACTCCAAGTTCGCAACTATTACATCATTAATATTTATATTTGAAACCCATGTATCCAGAGTAAACATCAACAGGGGATATGAGGAGAACACCTTGTCCTCTTTAGCTTCATTATATATCAGAGGTACCAGCGGTATCTTTTTCTTGTGCCAGTATCTACTTTGGAAAGAAGAAAAGAGATTGTCTAGCAGATCAGTAAGTGAGCTATTTGACCAAGAGAGGCACTTCAGGCAATACTTGGTAGCGAGATAACGTCTCCTTAAAAATAAAGGTGGTATACACAGCTCGCTCTCCATCACGTGTATGGGAGTGCTCTTTATAAACCCACCGATTATTCTCATAGCCTGATTTTGTATTATGTCTAACTTAGATACATGGGTTTTTGCACTATTATCATAAAAAAAACAACCATAGTCCATTCTACTCCTGACCAATGCTATGTACAGCCTCCTAAGGTGTTTTGGATGTACCCCCCATGTCGAACCTGCTAAAGTCTTAAGAATATTAAGAAATTTTGAAGTTTTTTGGCTGATCTCATTGATGTGTTTACCAAATAATAAGGACTTATCAAGCCAAACACCTAGGTACTTAAAGTTGTCAACCAACAAAAGAGAATTATCCTTTAATTTAACATCTATTTGAGGATATTTACGTCTTCTGGTAAAAATACACATTTTAGTCTTTTGATATGAGATTTCTAAACCTATTTCTTTTAAAATTGCAACCATCTCATTAAGAGAGAGTTGAATTCTGTCGACGCTCTCAATCAACGACTTACTTTTGTAATAAAGGACAAAATCATCTGCGTACTGTAAAATAGAAACGTTCAGGATCTTATTACAAACTGTATACGTCACAATATTAAAAATTAATGGGGATATAGGGTCTCCTTGAGCCAGACCTCTATTAGTCCACCTGGATAATACACCGGAACTTTCGTTTTTAATTTCAAGCCTCCTTTCACTAAGAAATGACCAGAGGTATTTACAGATTTTGGTTCCCACAGCGAGGTCATCAAGAGTAGTGACCACTTTTTCAATCAACACATTGTTGTAAGCGCCCTCAATGTCCAGAAAACAAGCTAATGTAGGCTTATCTTCAGAAAAACCTAATTGTATGTAGGATATCAACCGTATTAAGGAATCTAGACATGACTGCGCCCTTCTGAAACCAGCGGTAGTCTGCGCGAAAACTTTCTTATTTTCAACAAACCACTCTAAACGTTTCATTAACATTAAATGGAATGTTTTACAAAAGCATGACATCAGAGATATTGGTCTCAACTTAGGCTCAGAGGACGGATTTCCCGGCTTAGGGATTGGAAGCACTTGTATGCAACGCCACTGCTCTGGGATTACAGAAAATTTAAAAATGACATTAAACAACTTTAATAGGTGAGATTTGGCAGTGTCCGGGAGGTTAAAAATCATAGAGTACGTGATTCGATCTATACCGGGAGCAGTGTCTTTCTTTTTCAAACAACTATTTAATTCGTGTATAGCAAAATCTTGCTCTAAGGATAGATTTATTGATCGGAAGAGTGGTTCCGGGGGCGTCACTGTATCCGGGGCAAGATCACAGAGTAACTCTTCTTTTTTTTCGATGGTCGTACACAACTTATTATAGCTTAGACCTTTTACCCACCGCATTTTTCTCCAAACCTTAGATGCATTGGATGACTCATCTAAACTATTACAAAATGTATGCCAACTTTTTGCTTTAGCCCTACTTATTTTTAATCTACATTCGGCAATCTTATCTTTTAACCGGTCTAAGTTTTGGGGGATTGGATTTCTCCTAAAATTTTTTAGAGCTAAACGTCTCTCTGCGACCACTTTGGATAGATCTGGGCACCAGTAAGGCTTAGGGGAAAACTTTCGTAATGGATTTGTACATATCTTAATATTAGGAATATGCTTATCAGCTGAGTCGTTTATCAACCTGATAAATGAGTTATACATTCCCTGAATACCCTGGTCCACGTCAAGCACCTCACACAAATACTTTTTTATATATTCTTTATAAGAAGGCCAATCGGCCCTCTTATAATTACGTTTTGAACATAGTACAATTTCGTCCTTATAATTGAGAGTATACTTAATAATTAAGTGATCGCTTCCTAAGTGTTCATTGGTAACCTTCCAATTATTTATATAAATAGCTGTGTCTGTAGTTATAAAGGCGATATCAGGCGAAGATTCCTGTACAACACCATCAACTAATTGAATTCTTGTTGGCCTACCATCGTTCAAGGGTACAAAATTGTAGTCACATGCAGATACCGCCAATTGTACCCCTCTACCATCATTTTTATATGACCAATTTGTGTGGTGCCCATTAAAATCACCCGCTACCAATGAAAACTTAGGAAATTTTGAGAAAATATCGTCCCAATCAGTTTGAGTGGTCTGTTCGGCAGAAGGGCAATACACAGCGACGACATTCTCCAAATACTTAACATTCAGTATTTGTACATGTAAGACCTCAATGCCTGTATTACATATTGTAAAAGAATAATTCAGAATAGATTGGATAGAGTTATGGACTAGGACTGCGACCCCACCGTAAGAGTCAGACCGATCCTTTCTAAAAACTGTATACCCGCTAAACTTTATAATACTATCTGGTTCTAGCCACGTTTCGCTCAAAATAGCAATATGGATCTTTTCTCGATTTAAGATCGCTTCAAAATCTAAACGTTTGGGCCGAAGGCTACGAGAATTCCACTGCGCAATATTAACATAAAAATCATTGTCCAGATTGGACCTAGCCATTAACAAAATAATTAAATACTTTACCCAAAAGATCCTTATTACCTATGCATGACGACAAACAAGATGATAACTCCTCTATAATCATTCTTATACCTAATTGTACCTTTTCCCCAACGGATGCTTCGGACATGATGATTTGTGTAACTTTTTGTAGAAATCTTTTAAAAGAAAATACTTTTGTTCTTTGCTTACGACCGCTATAGCCTTCTTGCAGCGGTTGTGTATCTCTGCTTTCCGACTCATCTTTCCTCTCTGCTTCTTGTGGACCTTTCTTACTTTTAATATTTCTATCTCTGTTTTTCCTCTGTGTTCTAGGCTCTTCTACTTTAATCCTAGGCTCATCCTGTTTACTTGTTGTTCCTTCTAAAACTGTAATTTCATCTTCGGTGGACATCGATGAAAACTCTTCGCATCGAACGCTAGATTTTGTAATCAAAGCATCGCGGTATGATTTCTGTGACACCGACATGTTGTTGTTGTTACTTGTACCTGTATTTAAACCATCAGTTCCTGCCTGTTGACTGCTGTAAGAAGACAATATAATCTCTTCTCTCTTTTTTTGGCCATAAAACTGGAGTGCTTTCCTGTAAGTGCAGCTTTCTTTGCTCATTATAACACGTATCTCTTTCTCTCTAAGATACATCGGGCAAGTTTTATCGAGAGCCATGTGGCCTCCCTTACAGTTGACACATACAAAGATCTTGGTCAAACAGTTAGGGTGATTCCCTCCGCATTTTGGGCAAACAGTCTTCTTTATCGGACACGATCGTGTAACATGACCAAAATGCCAGCATCCCGAACACTGTGTCACTGGGAATGTAAATGGCTCCACCTTGAGTCTACTATCATGAGCATAAACATAGGGCGGTAAGGAGTCAGCTTTGAAACCTAGCCGAACTGACTCGCTTTTGGTCCAGGAACCATCGTTGTCTAAGCGGTTTAATCTCCTAGCTGATATGATCTCATGATCACACGTAAACGATTTCAACAGCTCATCTTCCTCAATCTCGATCTCAATTTGCCTTATAATAGACTTAAAATTTGGTATATAATTTGTGCGGACGAATTCGCGGGTTAACGCTCGTACTATTATAAAACTGTAACAGGAAGTTTGTCTGTACATTTATTATATATTAACAAAAAAAAAGTTACGATATGGTTTTTAGGTGTCCCTGATTCCATTTCACCAATTTTTGGATTTTTTGTCTGTCTGTTTGTTTGTGTGTTTGTTTGTGTGTTTGTTTGTTTGTTTGTTTGAACGAGTATCACGCAAAAACTACTGAACCGATTTTGATGAAACTTTTTTTGTTTGATAGCTTATGATCTTACTTAAAATCTGGTATATAATTTGTGCGGACGAAGTTGCGGGTTAACGCTCGTAGTTGATAAAACGCAAAATCAGTTTACTCTAGACTAGAGCAACCGTAATCTAAGAATACAATTTCCACTATTATCTGGACGTTAAATAACTCAATGATATCAGTTACCGACCGGCTCAGTCAGAGTTCGGTAGTTTGGGCTGCGGTAGTGATTGTTGTGGACGCTTTTTGGAACGGTAAGACTCTTTTTATTAATCTTTATTATTTTGAACAAATTAAAAAATATATTTTACTAATTTTAATATTTACTAAGCTTATACAAAAGGGCTGTGTGTCGGTGTGTCAAGTTTTTTGTTGTCTTTACTTCATTTATTTTTATCAATTCATCATCGACTTTATCAATATGAATTTCTGAGCTTTTTATTTAAAATTAATGTACTCTTGCTTGTGCGTTAGCACTGCATTTCCGCCAGTGTCAAGTCTATATGGGAGAATCTATCCCAATCTCAGAGATTTTGGGTCAAGAACAAGAAGAGGTTGAGGATTGCGGGGCCTCGTGGCAGGCAAAAACGCGACGCGCGAAATCCACGCGAGACGAGTGCTCGGGTCAGAACCTGCAACGTGACTCAATTTCTAAATTGATATTGTGTTGTGTGGTAGTGTGGTACGGTTCGGACCCTAGGTGCGCGAGTAGCCCGACTTGCACTTGACCGGTTGTATTTATTCAGTGTGTAGATGTAGTGACAGCCTAGAAAATACTGAAACGGTGAATCCAGACCACCAAACTGAACAAGTGTCACTATAGAGCCACCTCAGGAAACGTGAAAAAAAATCTGCTGCTCCATACAAAACTGCTGTACCTACTTGTACTACTCAAATGTATGAAATAGCAGTTTTTTTTACGTTTCCTGAGGGTGGCTCCATAGTGAAAGTTGTTCAGTTTGATGGTCTGAATTCACCAGTTCAGTATTTGCTAGGCTGTCACTTACATCCTGTATAGTAAAATCTATACTTCATAGGTCCAGTAGTTTTAACGTGATGCTCAAACTCAGACATAATAGTGTAGGTAGATTGTGGTGGTACGGTCATTGAGGTACATTATTCAAAGAGTACGGAACCCTCTGTACGCGAAATCGACCAGGAAAATAAATCCACAGGTCAATCTTCGTTTGCGCAGAGCAGTCCGAGTCCCAGTCAAAACCCGAAGTCATTTTATTGTCAAAGGGTGTAAATTCGGATAGCAGCGAAAATGGCGCGTTCACAACAAGCCAATCGCGACAAGGGATTGAATGTGGCCCTCACTATGGATGAAAATTCCACCAAATAATTACGTTCGATGACTCCGAAGAGTTCTCGAGTGGCGATCGCGTACCAAAAAGCACACCGTGGGTAACTAGTGGGTCCCACAAAGTGGACCAACCTGGAGAAGGTAGCGGGCACCTGAATAAGGGCAGCGCAGGACCAGTCATCGTCGCGATCTTTGAGGTAGGCCTATGTTCAGCAGTGAACGTTTATCGGCTGAGATGATGATGAGGATGATGAAAAAGCTACCAGTTCGAAACAGATTGCAATAATCAAATGCTCTTTCCAGGGTACAGACAGCGTACAGATGGCGAAACTGATTACTGCTTTAGTAGTCCTGACTGTAGGAGCGGCAGTATGGATGACTTACAGATCAGGGAGCCCTGGTCAACCACCAGTACTTAGTACTGAAGAATGGTGGGGACCAAATGAGTTGAAGGGGAGGCAGGATAACAGCATCAAACCTTTCCAAGTCAAGTTTAGTGAAGAGGTAATATCTAAGATAAGAAAGAAAAATCTTTATTCACCACAAACCAAAGTAGAGTAGTGATGTGAACCGATTACAATTTTCAGCACCGGTATTTTTTAATTACTTTGAGACAAAAACAGTTATTACCAATTACTTTCAGTTTTTTTTCATCTTATTAAGAGACAATGAAAAAGCCAAAAGTTAGTTTAGACCGTAAATTGTACTAAATCATATTTTTTTTACTAGCCCACTTCATACCACTGCTGGGCAAAGGCCTCCCCTTTCATCCTCCAACCATCTCTGTCCTGGGCATTCTCTGGTCATGCATCATCGAGCATTCAGATCGTCCCGCCACCTCTAACTAGGACGACCTGGACGCCGCCGACGACCGTTTTCTGGGATCCAGGGCATTACAATTCATGCCCACCTTTCCTGGTGCATTCGACAGACATGGCCGGCCAAAGCCCACTTAAATCTGACGGTTGTTTCCCCAACATCGGCTATTCGTGTTTTGGAGCGCAGTGTAGTGTTTCTGACACGATCCGTTCTTTTAAAACCTAGTATACTACGCTCGATTGCCCTCTGGCAAACCTTGAGTTTGGACTTTTGAGACTCAGTGAGAGACCAGGTCTGGGCACCGTTGGTTAGGATAGGCAGGATACACATGTCGATGTGTCTTCGTTTGAGGGATAGCGGGAGTTTACCCTTCATTAACTCCTTCATGGACCAGTAGATCTTCCAGGCGTTGTCGACACGGTGTGCAAGTTCCTTGTCTTGCCTGTTTTCGAAGGAAACTAAATCATTAGCATTACAAAAAGACACAGACACAAATAGAGAATCATAAATGAACTAATTAAACAAATCCTTGATGGTCCAAAATGGTCCACAGCGTCGTTGTAGCCTGCTCTGAAAGTGACACTTTTAAAATACTAAAGTGAAACCGGTTGATATCACTATAATAGTAGAGTACATTTAAAAAGGAGTACGTACATACAGTACATAGAAGCTATGTTGACGGTCAATAAAAACAAGGTGGTTAAAATGCATCAGACTGCTAAACCATTTCGGTTCCCATCCCGAGTCATTATTCAGAGATAATTCATAATTCATTTATTCATTCATTTTCATATTTTAGGTTCTGTTTTTTATCTGGTTAACTGAATGATTAACCTAAGTTTGACATTTAAACTTTTGTGTATACCAGTGAGCCTTCATGATTTAAACATCGATATGTTCTTCTTTCAGATGATAAAAGATCTTAAATATCGCCTGAAGAATCATCGTGCAATCACTCCACCGCTGGAAGGTGTTGGATTCCAATATGGCTTTAATACCAAACAGTTGGACACCTGGATCAACTACTGGGCGGACGAGTATCCCTTCGCTCAAAGAGAGAAACTATTCAATCAGTTTCCTCAATTCAAGACCAATATTCAGGGATTGGACATTCACTTTATCAGAGTTAAGCCTCAAGTAAGTTGAATATATCATGCAACCAAATATTGCATATTTACAATGTTTTTGTGGTATAGGTAGTGACGATTGGGTCTTTTAATCAACCAATGTGAAATAAATCGGAACTTGTACAACCTGGCAAAAAAGATTCGTTTTTTTTATACAGAAGATAGGTTATGCACCTCTGTTTTTCGTAAGACACGCCAATCTTAGCAGGTTTGTGCCAGAAGCGTCCCTTTTAATGTGGTATGATATCAGTCACCACTATGATATTCTTTAGCATCTGTATGGACTCTCTATTAGATGAGTATTCGTCTTCTTCATTTCACGTTTCACCCTTTAATTTCGTAGAAGTAGGCCTAAAGAATTGAGAGATATCTATTAGTAAATGTTAACTCATTTTCAGGTTTCTGCTAACGTGAAAGTGGTGCCTCTATTGATGATGCACGGATGGCCAGGGTCAGTGAGGGAGTTTTTTGAAGCTATTCCACTGCTCACTCGTCAGACTGAAGGCTATGACTTTGCCTTTGAAGTTATTGTGCCCAGTCTACCTGGATACGGATTCTCTGATGTAAGTGAATTACATTGATTGTATTTCAATATCCTCTTGTTCCCATTCCGGCAATATGTCTTCTTCGTCCATTCATCTCTATTAGCCGTCAGTTTAGCGCTCACTATTCTTTCTTGCATTGTTTCTTCTTTATAGAAACATCACTTTTTTTCAGGCGCCTGTACGTCCAGGACTTGGTGCACCTCAAGCCGCAGTTATTATGAGGAATCTGATGAAGCGTCTTGGTTTCAAGAAGTTCTACGTACAGGGTGGAGATTGGGGAGCAATCATAGCTTCTAGTTTGGTAACTCTGTTTCCAGATGACGTGTTGGGGCACCACAGCAATTTGGCATCGATTCGGGTAAGACATAGAAATAATTTTATTGAAAATAAGTTATTACGTTAAGTCCATCCAACGGAGATGCTCTTCGGGATATAAGGACAAAAAGTAATATTTTTAACAAGAATACAGTCGGTCGTATCTTTGCAAAACCAATATCTTCTACAAACTTTCACTACCTGTCTGATTGACTAACTGATAGACAACGCACAGCCTAAACCGCTGAAGATAGAAACATAACATTTGATTCTACGAAGGATGTAGGTGTGCACTATGAAACGATTCTACGATATTCTAATTTCAAGCAAAGTCTCTTTCATTCATTCGTTGATGTCCACAGAATGGAGCAACACCTTACAAATTATTTTTTGGAGCATCCTTCACTTTATTTGGAATTCCTCACCTTGCTGATCGGATATACCCTTTGTCATCTTGGTTTTCCGAATTAATGGAGGAATCTGGTTACTTTCACATTCAAGCTACCAAGCCTGACACCGTTGGTGAGTGATCCTTCATTATTATGGATACAGAAAATTTTGCTACGAGAGGCTTGGATCCAAGTTTCTCTTCATAGAAGCTATTGGCGCAAATATTTTCCCTCGTTACTTAATGTATAAGGAAAAATTAAAATTAAATCTGTTTCAACAAAATAAGTTCTTCATTGAGACGTGGGAAGATGATGAGAAGTAGCTAGAACCTTCGTCTAAAAACCATTCTCTCTTCTCCAGGCGTCGGCGTCTCAGATTCACCAACAGGTCTCCTCGTCTACATTCTGGAGAAGTTCTCTACTTGGACCAACATGAATTACAGAAATCTTCCTGATGGTGGACTAGTGACAAGTGGCAAGTTTACCAAAGACCAGCTGATTGATAACCTGATGGTATACTGGTCCACTAATACCATAACCACCGCAATGAGATTTTATGCGGAGTCATTCGCTCAGAAGAACAGAGATCTTCGAATGGATGCGTAAGTAAAATTGATTAATAAACTTTCATTGTTATTATCAGCCAAAGGATTTAGGTCCTCTGCCAAGGCACACCATTGAGATTTTCAACTTTTTGCATCATACTACTGCAACCTGTTATATGTAGATTCAGTCAGTATGCGTTCTACGCTCCGTTTGTCCAAACGCGGTCAAACAACATCTCTTTAATGGCATTTGAAATAATTTCCTTGAAGAATGACTAAGTTTGTTAAAGCTTTTGTAAAATGTTTAAATAAATCTTGGCCTTTTTTATTGTTTAATTACTTTAACGTTTAATTTAATTTTATATAGGTATTATTATAAATAAAACTATTTCCTTAGATTGGCAGTTCTTTTTTAAAACATTTTAGTTTTATACTATCTGATGATGCTCCAAAGAAAATATCTTTCTCAATCAGCCGCCATTCTAGGGTCTGAAGAATTTAATCTATGATTTAATTTTGCAGGTTCCAATCTCCAGTGCCGACCTGGATCCTCCAAGCTAAGCATGAGCCTTTTTATCCGTCCCTAAGTATATTAAGGTCAAAATATCCCAATCTAATTGACTTGACTGCCCTCGAAGATGGAGGCCATTTCGTCGCCTTCGAGCTACCTGAACTCTTTGCCAAGGATGTATTTAAAGCAGTCAAGTCATTCAGAGATTGGCATGCGCAGAAGAATAAGACTGAGCTGTGATTCTGTTATTGTTATGAGTGGTTGTTATGCCGGTTCAGCGACTAAAATATGATTTTTGGCTGCGAAATTAAAGTACGCAAATCCTCTCTACGTTACTTTGCAAATTGTAACGTTTCTAATTTTCACTGATTAAAGTTGATAATTTTCGTTACACTGTTGTTTGTTGTTTCATTTTGTTGACAGACATGTTGCTAAAAATTCTTAACGTAGTGTATTATAAACGTTTTTATTTTTATTATATTTTGTTTTATTCAAGATAACAACAGCCTTAGTTATATAAGTTACAACACTGTTTACATTTTGATGGCCAATTACAGCTATCCATAAGGTAACTTATCAATTAATTAATTAACAAGCAGACATACAAACAGGGAGAGAAAAAGATGAGGTAACTAAACGCCTATTTCAATCGCATCCACCAGAACCTTGTCATATTATAATGTTGTATTAACTTTTTTAACATATTTATTGCTAGGACAATTTTAGTTTCTAGTAGATGCGAACAAAATCCATTCCGTCCGAACGTTAAATAGAGTAGGTACCTACTCTATTTCTTTATCGGTTTCCTCTCCATTACTGGAGGTTGGCCGTCAGCTCCGCATACACACTCTCCAAAAGAAACAGCTCGATCATCACTGCGGATTTGTTACCTTTAGGGAAATCTATTTTACCAGCTGTGCCCACGACTTCGTACATGCACACCACTGAAATAATATAAAGAGAAAGAAAAAAGAATAAGAATAAGCAAAGAAAAAGAATTCGCATAATATTGCCATCAAAGTAAAATGTATCTATACATTTCTCAAAACAACTTTTAAATTGCTTGATATGTACTTACAAATACTAATTTAAATTCAGAAAAAAGTCATGTCTTACGAAAAATCCTTAAAACTTACGGTTACGGTTAAGGTAGTTTTATATACCACTGCAGCATCAGAACTGAGTAGTTAGAACCCCAAATTCAACTAAAAATTTTTTGCTAAATGCCAGTGTAAGTGTAAATATAGTTTTGACAAATGTATAGATAGATTCTTCTTTATGTTTTAATTTGATGGCAATAATTATTCGAATAGTTTTTTCTTTATTCTTCTTTCAGTATTATATGTTTTTCCGTTTCTTTTTTTTCTTGCTTTGTATTTCTGAATCTTTTTTCTTTCTCTTTATATTAAGTATTTCAGTGGTCTGCGGCTCATCTCATATCTTGCCCTTCCTGCCCGCAAACTTGCACGCGAATGGAGCTTATGGACGCTGCCGGTAGTGCTATCCGTGTTGTAAAATACTGGGCTGGAAAAAAAATAAAATGACATGCCATCGACTCGATAGAAGAAGAAGTGGTCTGCTCTGCGCGTAAAGACGAAAATTCGTTTGTATGCAGCCAATATGCAGCGGGCTCGGGCGCCCTGAGGAGTCTCTATATACCTATCTATTCAGAACAACTTTAGATTACCTTCACAAATTGCGTCCTGTAATTCGACCCTGACCTTACAAGTGAGGTGTGTTGTGTATTGCGCCCATTGTATTTTATGTAACTGTACTACAGTTTATTTCAAGATCAAATACTCGCAGATCAAGCTAATATTATACTTATGCCGTAAAAATAAGATTTGTGTCGAGGAACTTCTTGATATGTGTGATAGCTGTAACGGACAATGGAACAATAGAGATGTAACTGTAGGTACTATACTATTACAGCAGTTTGTATCTAAACTATTATAAAACTGTAGCAGGAAGTATGTCTGTACATTGAAGATATTAACAAATAAAAAGTTACTATATGGTTTTTAGGTATCCCTGATTCCATATCACCAATTTTTGGATTTTTTGTCTGTCTGTTTGTTTGTGTGTTTGTTTGTTTGTTTGAACGAGCATCACGCAAAAACTACTGAACCGATTTGGATGAAACTTTTTTCTTTGATGACTATTATCTGACTTAAAATCTGGTATATAATTTGTGCGGACAAAGTCGCGGGCTAACGCTCGTATATAATAAATTACAAATTGAATATTACAGTTACCTATTTGAATATTAATGTTGCTAGACAGAGCCTAAACTTAATTTTATGTTGGCTGATATCCTCTTAAAGCTCTCAATCAAAGTTATTATCTTGAAAACTACTAAACCGATTTTCATGAAACTCAAAGAATACTTTTGCAAAATCTAACTTTCGATTACAAAAAAACTCATCGAAGTCGGTCCCCCTTTTGGAGCTAATACGATGCCACAGAATAGAGAGATAGACGCGGTGTCAAACTTATAAATCTTCTCTGAGGGTTAAAAACTCGGTAAGAATAAGAACCCGTTAAGAGGATAGGCGGGCTGAAATGGAAATTTGGGGAATGGGTCATTTTTCCGACTATATGCATATTTGTTCGATCCGCCCCAACCCACGCACCCCGCCGACTAGAGTGCAAAAGAAACAAAAATGCACATTGGACCGATTTTATCGACATAAAATCGACGAAATCAGCATTTCGTATTCCCCTGTTTCCTCCTCCAAAACTAAACCAATTTTAATAATTCTTTCAAGAATAATATGAGAAAGACTTTGGCTATGTATGTTTATTTTTTTCTTTTTTTTGTTTATATTCGTCAAATTAGTTTGAAAACGAGCGTTAAAATTTGTCATTATAGAAGGGCCCTAGTTTTTACAGTAATTAATTAATGCAAAAAAATAAAACATAGGGACATAGCAAAGGTAACATATAGATTATATGTTAAAAATTGTTTGCTCTAGTGACATTTTTTTGGGAGAAAATAAGGGAATTTGTTTGTATAGAAAAAAAGATACCCGTTTATCCTCTTAAAATGTTTAATTATAAAAAAAAAAGATTGAAGAAAAATTCATCTCGGACGGGATTTGAACCCGCAACCTGAGAAACAAGTCCAATTAAGCTAAGCGAGCCATATCGTACGTCAGAGGTCAATATTTTTCAACACCATAACTTTTAAGGGACGCTTAATTTCAGACTGGAATTATTATCGTAATAAATAATTCTCTGGAAATACGTACGTACAACACAATAATTTCCACAGCAGTTTATACTTCAAGTTCGCAAATTAGACCAGGAAGATTTATTGTATTCTACATTGATTAAAATTGTAATGATATTTGCTCGAAGTTGTAATTGGTAATAGCTGATTATGATTATATAAGGTCTAACAAAATTAGCTGAAACTATTTTAAGGGGATGATCAGACCATCAAACTGAACAACTTTTTCTATGGGACCAATATCGAAATCGCGAAAAAAAAATCTGCTGTTCCATACAAACCTACTCGACCTAAATGTATGGGACAGTAGATTTTTTATTCGCGATTTCAATATTAGTCCCATAGAGTAAGTTGTTCAGTTTGATGGTCTGATCATCCCCTTAAAATAGTTTCACCTAATTTTGTTAGACCTTATATAGGCTTTGATGATAATGATGATGATGAGAACCAGATCGGTTTATATTTTCGGAATGGTAGGATACTGCAGTAAAAGTTGTCCATACCAACAAATCAAATGCACAATGCAAGCGGATAGAGTGTATTTTACGCACGAGCTCTTTATGTATACTATTTTTTGAGTTTTGGAGCGTTAATTGTGTTTGATGGTCTGATCATCCCCTTAAAATATGTTCACCTAATTTTGTTAGACCTTATAAAGCTTATTAAATGACACATAATAAAGTTACTACCGTTAAGTACATGTGGAACTTATTACAGCACAAAAATATTTCTCAGTTTTGTTTACTACATGACGTTGAAAAGCAGGTCAATATAATTGACCTCCATCACTTATGTATGTGTCACCTTTGTATTTAAACATTATTCCGTTTCTATGTCCGTTCATAGCTCTCAAAATAGATAACATAACAGATTTTTAGTATCGTGCTGAGTATTTTGACAAATACGATATAAAGTGATAAAGATATGCAATATAGGATGTTCAAGGGGTGCGAATTCATAGAAAACAAATATAAATCAGAATTGAAAATATATAAAAAAAAAACTGGGTCTAAAAATAGACATTTAAATAGAAATATAATATTCGATAAAATATTGAAATAATTTTAATTCACTTTTTAACAAAACAATCCTAGTAGGGCAAAAGAAGCGTCGAAAGGATACGAGTGGCCATTCGAACTTCGCAATTGCGTGAACGTTTTCGTTCCAATGTCAACTCTATTACAATGAAGTGCGGACCGAAACAGTAGCGATATATCGAACATCGAAAGTCCGGGTACAGGGCCAGGAGTGCAATTCTCTGCGTCACATCGCTGTCAAAAACATCGAAGAGCTCACAAATATTAGAATTTTTTTTTCGGTATAATATTGAAGAGCCAATTTGAGCATAGAAATGTACCAAAATTAAAAAAAAATCACGTCAATAACAGTTTCAATTTTTAAATTTAGCTATTATCTCGTTCTAAAAAACCTGATGGTAATTTTTTTTGCACATATTTAAGGCTTTATTACCATTATCAATACTTCAAAACATGGTGTAAATATTTTTGTCTACTTAGAAGGTTTTGAAAAATACATTCGTATATTTTAATAAAAACATCATTTTTTAAATTTCAATGCCTATTTTATTGCTCAAAAATAATTTATATTATTAAATCTAATTCAAATCAATGCATTGGTATTAATATTATTAATATAAAAGCCTTCTGGGACACACAATTTTGATTTCTATGATGCGTAGCGAATTTTTTTTGTATATATTTTAAGATATAGTCTTTTTGTCACTAAATGGTGCCGGTTACAGTTTAAAAATCCAATTTAATAATTACTCCCTACCCCGCCTAACAAAACTCCGTAAAATGACTGGGCTATATAACATCCTTCTTGCATCCTTCAGATCGTTGACGTTTTTATATGAGTTTCCCACATGACATAACCGTAGCGAATACCGAATTGTCAGCTCACCGATGTTTCATCGCCGAATTTAAGGTTGTGACGATGTTTGCGCTTAGAGAATTGCATTAATTGCTGGCTCTGACATCTCAAGAAATGGACAGGCATCGCCAGCGAGAGATAGGCAGAAATATTCAAAGCTGACTGCCAATCCTTAGTAATGGAGAGGATCCCGAAGAAAAAGAGTAGGTGCCTGCCTACTCTAATTTAAAGAATAAACCACGATTCTATCTACAAAATTAAACAACAAAAAACAGTAACGAAATTAAACAACTTTAATTGGTGTAAAGTTAAAACAACAATTATAACATAGAGAGAATTCGTATATTTTAAAGTTGCAGCCCAAAATCATCTTTGAGTTGCTGAACCGGCAAATCAACTACAAACTTAACCACATAAAAATAACAGTAAGAATCACAGTTCAGTCTTATTCTTCTGTGCATGCCAATCTTGGAATGCCTTGACTGCTTTAAATACATCCTTGGCGTAGATTTCAGGTAGCTCGAAGGCGAAGAAATGGCCTCCATCTTCGAGGATAGTCACGTCAATTAAATTGGGATACTTTGTCCTTAAGATACTTGGGGGCTGATAAAAAAGCTCATACTTAGTTTGGAGGACCCAGGTTGGCACTGGAGATTGGATCCTGCAAAAATAAATCATTCACCATATAAGAACATTAGAACGACTGTTGATTGACAGAAATGAAAAAAAAAAGATTCTCAGAGACTGACAGACTGATGACAGATTTTTTTTTTAGTATTTGACTAATAAATCGATATAAAACTGCACAAAAGAACACCAACGCAAAGACTGCCACGAATAATTTAGAAGAAATAATTGACGAGTAATCAGGTCACAGACATAAAAAAAAACATACGGGTCGAATTGAGAACCTCCTCCATTTGTTGAAGTCGGTTAAAAATAAAAACAAATGCAATTTGCAAATGGAGGTTATTTGACAGCAAGCGGGGTGTAGACCGCATAGATAGTGATTGAATGTTAATAGCTAGCAATAACATGATCCGAAAAGCTGAAATCTGATACAATATTGCGGCTTCGAAGAGGGCCTAAATCTTTTGGATGATAATAAAAATTTAAGTTTAAAGAAAAATTATACTTACTCGTCCATTTTTAGATCCCTATTCTTCTGAGCTAATGTCTCCGCATAAAATCTCATTGAGGTGGTTATGGAGTTAGTGGACCAGTATACCATCAGGTTATCAATCAGCTGGTCTTTGGTAAACTTGCCACTCGTCACAAGTCCACCATCAGGAAGATTTCTGTAGTTAATGTTGGTCCAAGTAGTGAACTTCTCCAGGATATAGGCCAGAAGACCTGTTGGTGAATCGGAGATTCCGACGCCTGTAGAAGAGAGAACGGTTTTTAGAAGAAGGTTCTAGCTATTTCTAGTCATCGTTGCACGTCTCAATGAAGAACTTCTTTTGTTAAAAGAGATTTAATCTTGATTTTTATCCACTATTAAGTAACGAGGAAAAATATCAGCGCCAATAGTTTCTATGAAGAAAAACTTGGATCCAAGGCTCTCGTAGCAAAGTTTTCTGCAACCATAATTGAAGAATCAACTCACCAACGGTGTCAGGCTTGGTAGCTTGAATATGGAAGTAACCCAATTCCTCGATCATTTTGGAAAGCCAAGATGACAAAGGGTACATCCGATCAGCAAGGTGAGGTTCCACCACAAATGAAGGGAAGAATGCTCCAAGTAATATTTTGAAAGACGATGCTCGATTCTGTGGATATCGATGGAATGAATGAAATATACATTTTTTATTTTTTATTTTAGTCTGGCCACCTCTCACCACTTGACTCGTCATTCCATCCTGAAACTTAAATTGCTACATGTAAGCATTGCTACAACGACTTTCTTACACAGAAAGTTGATAGTTGTAGCAATGTTATCTGACCACCCCGATAGGGATTAAAGGGTCGTGAGTTTATGTATGTATGTATGTTTACATTTATTTACAAACCAGCTTTTGCCGCGGGCCTTCATCTGCTTGAAATTAGAATATCGCACAAACCTTTCATAGCGTATCTACATCCTGCGTATAATATAAATTTCAAATTATATGTTTCTATCTTCAGCGGTTTAGGCTGTGCGTTGTCTGCCAGTCAGTCACGGAACTGTTGTATAAGTATAGTTTGATAGATAGTGAAAACAAGTCATGAAACCAATACTTCCAAATGTTATGAAAAGTTTGTAGAACATAATTGGTTTTGCAAAAATCCCACATACTGTATTCTTCTTTTAAATTTTACTTTTTGTTGTTAAAACCCAAACAGCATCTCCGTTCTTATTTTCAATTGATTCCATGTCTTACCTGTGTTGTTGCCATATTACTGTGGTGCCCCAAAACTTCATCTGGAAACAGAGTTACCAAGTTAGAAGCTATGATTGCTCCCCAATCTCCACCCTGTACGTAGAACTTCTTGAAACCAAGACGCTTCATCAAATTCCTCATAATAACTGCGGCTTGAGGTGCGCCAAGTCCAGGACGTACAGATGCCTGAAAAAGAAGTGCTTTTTCTAAAAAGAAGAAACAATGTAAGTGTAGTGAGCTCTAAAATGACGGCCCGGTAGCTCAGTCGGTATTGAACCTGACTGCTGTGCTATTTTCTATATCGTAGTCTAGTCATCATAATACAAGTCCAGGCTAGATTCTGGTACTTTACATGTGACTAGATAATTTGTGCAGTTACAATGTCCAAGATATTTTATAAGATAATTACTTATAATGTACCTAGATGAATGGAAGAAAATTACATATTGCTGCAAGTACTGGAATAGAAACAAAAATATGGTGAAATCAGTGCTATCCACTTACATCAGAAAACCCGTATCCAGGTAGACTGGGCACAATAACTTCAAAGGTGAAGTCATAGCCTTCAGTCTTACGAGTGAGCAGTGGAATAGCTTCAAAAAATTCCCTCACAGACCCTGGCCATCCGTGCAACATCAGTAGAGGTACAACTTTCACGTTAGCAGAAACCTGAAAATAAGTTAATAATTATTAATAGAAATCTCTCAATTTTCCAGGGCATAGGCATACTTCTACGAAAAGGGTGAAACATGAAATGAAGAACATTAATACTCCTCTATATGGAATGGACTCAATGAAGATTATGAGAGTGGTGACTGATATCATACACCTACACAATAACCTGTCAGGATAAACATGTCTTACGAAACGCAGAGGTGCACGAGCTAAAATATCAGTATATTGGTAACCCATCCAAATATAGCTTTGGCGTGGTGATAGTTGGAACTAATTATTTTAGTACGGCTGTTACGAACTGGCCATCAGGCCGGATGTAAATACTTTTTAGACGATGATGTTTTATCGTTGTCACTTGCGGTGATTTTTGTTTTCTGTTTTTTGGTTTTTTCTGTATTTCCTGCTTCTTTTGTCATTAAAAAGAATTATACTGAGCCGATCTATCCTATTAATACAGTCCACCCTTTCCCCTCTGTAACAACGGCAGTCTTGCCAGTTTGTCGTGATTTTAACGTTCTTACAAAGAAAGCAGCGTCCTCATTTTTTCCAAACTCTATTTTGCCAAGCTGAACTAATTTCGATGTAATGGTTATTTTAAAGACCCAGTCGTCATTACACCACAAAAATACTCCAGGTTCAGTAGCACCAGGTTTATTATAAGTATTATCTTACCAATGTACCTTCGCAGTTGACAAATTTTAAGAGCGTGCAAGACACTAACTTAATAATTATGCTTATTTAGTGCCAAATTATATTAACCAATATGTGCCACCTTCAATCAATTGTTTTCGCGCCTTAGTTTCGCGCCCTTTTCGCTGCTATCCGAATTTGCACCCTTTGATTCTAAGATTTAAAACGATTCGCTTTTATTACTACATGACTTCGGGTTTTGATGGAGACTCGGGTCTACTCTGCGCAAACGACGATTGACTAGGTTAATGTTTACCTGCTCGTACTGTAATATGCAATATTTGATTGCATGATAATTAACTTACTTGAGGCTTAACTCTGATGAAGTGAATGTCAAGTCCCTGAATATTGGTCTTGAATTGAGGAAACTGATTGAATAGTTTCTCTCTTTGAGCGAAGGGATACTCGTCCGCCCAGTAGTTGATCCAGGTGTCCAACTGTTTGGTATTAAAGCCATATTGGAACCCAACACCTTCAAGCGGTGGAGTGAATGGACGATGATTCTTCAGACGATATTTAAGGTCTTTTATCATCTGAAAGTAAGAAACATATCGATGTTTAAATAAATACAAACAAATTGTTCTGTCTCAACCTTAGGTTATTCATTCAGAGAACCAAGTCATAAAACAAATACAAGAATATCCATAACTGGGACCGAAATGGTTTAGATCAGATGCATGGTAACCATCAAACCAACCGGGTTTCAAAATAACATGATTCTAGATTGTCTCTTGGGAGCATCGGTGGCGCGTTGCGGACATGACTTAATCATGAGAGGCAGGCTTTAAATCCGCTCGGACGTCACGCTCCGACCGATGTCGTGAACCGACTGCTCTCAAACGGCGAAGAAATACATAATGAAGAAACCTGTATAGGATCCATCTTAATATGCTGACAGTTTTTAAGGGGAACTAACCATTAAGTTATTGTACCTTACAGTCATAAAGGAACTGACATGAGTTGTCAAATGAAACCGTTTTTGGAGGTTTTCAGGAGATTATCGGCAGGCGAAAATTCGAGCGCTATCTATAATACAGATTCAAACAAGAAATGGTGGATTATTTAAAGAAATATTGTTAGTATGTTTCACAAAATTATCTACGATTTCTTTTTCGTTTTGCAATTATTCACATAAACCGAATTTTTACCCTGTGATAAAATCGCCGAAAACGGGTCTATTGCCTCACGTCACGTATCTCTTTCTATTATAGTGCTGCAGCTAGGTACATCTCGCTCTCTCAGCTGTCAGTTCCGCTATTCCGCAATGTATAATAACTTTATGGAACTAACGCAACAACTTTCTATGGTACTTATTAAAATCTAAGTTTGATTCAGATTACGGTACATCTTAGACATTACCTCTGCTTCAAACTTGACTTGGAAAGGTTTGATGCTATTGTCCTGTCTCCCCTTCAACTCATTTGGTCCCCACCATTCTTCTGTGCTTAGTACTGGTGGTTTACCAGGGCTCCCTGATTTGTATGTCATCCATACAGCACATCCTACAGTCAGGACTACTAAAGCAGTGATCAGTTTCGCCATCTGTAACTTGGAAAGAGCATTTGATTATTGCAATATATTTGGAAATTTGCTTTGGGGACGTGATTCATCATCTAAGCGGGACCGGTCGTCGTCGCGATCTTTGGGGTAGGCCTATGCGATGACGACTGGTCCTGCGCTGCCCCTATCCAGGTGCCCGCTACTTTCACCAGCCGCCGTAGTATAGCAGGGTGATATAGCGCTATCTTCTTCTATCCAGTCGATGGCATTATGTTATTCAAATCTTTCCAGCCCAGTATTTTGCCTCACGGATAGCATTATCGGCAGCGTGCTTTAGCTCCGTTCGCATGCAGGTGTACGGGCAGGAATGGCAGGACACGAGATGGGCCATAGTGCTCCCACACATAACTGCGATTTCGCATCGCATCGCAAATATCTGCGAGCGCTCGATTCTTATGTCGATGACATATTGAGATAGATATTTGTGATGCGATGCGAATTCGCAGAATTATTTGTGGGAGCCCATAGTCTGGGGAGAAACCAACCTCATTCCAAGGTTCGACCCGTTTGTGTAGCCCCACGCTATCACGCCTTCGCTCTCTTTCTATTTGCGCGAACAAATGATATAAAAGGCGTGATGTAGCCATATCACGTACAACATGCTAGGTCGGCTGGTCGTCGGTTCACCTTGGGGTACTACCCTACCCACGCTGCGATTTTTGTTACGCGGTCGCCACTCGAGTAATCTTCTGAATTTTGACCCATAGTTGATATCTTTGTTACATTCTTGTTGAGAGTAAGGGAGGAGTGAAAGAGAGAGGATGGGTCAACAAGACCGACTCCTAATTTTAAGTGACTTCTATCATTAAATAAAAAAGGCAAATAAATTTACCATTTTAATTATTATAATACATGCTAAAATATGGAACTTATGACGCATAGTAATAATTATCAACGATCACTGATCAAATCATTATCATAATAAGACAGAATTTTAGCAACACGATTCTTGGACAGTTGAAAAGACGGAAGTCCAAAGTTTTTCGTGACTTGCAAGAACTATAATTATTATTAATAAAAACGTAATCTTATCTCAAATTGCTTATCATGCAAAATTGAACTCAAAGTCCATACCTAATGTTTACAGTAGCAGGTAGGGACCAGGGTTTATAAGCCTTACCGATGTACGCGTACCTGCGTTAACAAATTCTAATTGCGCGTGAAATTATATACACACGGCGACCTCAACGGCGACACATCAAACTATACAAAACCAACATAAGCTGAACGCGCGTAAGTCGAGTAACGTATAGCATCGCGCGGCCAGCTTATGTTGGTTTTGTATAGCTTGATGTGTCGCCGTGTGTACACGGTGTAACAAAACCGGGACTGAACAATGGAGCCAACTTCGGAATCGCGAAAAAAGTCTGCTGTTTCATACTAAACTGAAGTACCGACTCGACACAAATGTATGGTACCGCTGATTTTTTTGGCGATTTCGATGTTAGCTCCATAGTGAACGTTTTTTAGTTTGATGGTCTGAAGCACCCCCTCGGGTGATTTGTTATCCCTTGCCGTGATTGGCTAATTGCATACCAACTTTGCACCCTTTGATTACTGTTCGCTCTATAATCAAATAATCACACTAAGTTTGGCGCTTGTATGTAATTATACTGTATGACCGTTTTTACGATATAGCGAGAAGAAAAAACGTGGATAAAAACTAGTTTCATGTATGAGAACCCACAACCCATTTTGGGTACGGAACCCTAAAAACAAAAAACGTTGAAAAAAAAAAGTTTATTTTATATCCCCCAATTTTTACCTTTTTTTACGATAATGGCCATACTAACAAATATTTTGTGAAAATTTCAAACGGCTATGCTACCTATTACTTGCATATTACGGTTTAAAATTTATTTGCATAATTCGGTATGTCAAGTTTTTTTGGGAAATCTGAAAAATTGTCTGAATAAACATAATCATATTTGTCTATGTTAGAGATTTTATAATATAAAATTGATTACGAATATTTAAAAAAATAATAATGTCGTTTGTCCTTCAAGCCACTCGCAAGTCACACGACGAGCTATATACTCATTGGTAAACAAAAAACCGACTTAAAATAACTGGCTATTAAGAAAAAATATGTTCACAATGTCAGAATTTAGCAATTGATGTTGCCGTTTCTCTTTCTAGCATAGAGTTAGAAAGAGAAGGCAGGTGTTTTTTTTGTTAAATTAAGCATAATGTTTTTCACAATGGAGTTCGAATAATTTTCTCGCGACCACTTTTGCCATTTAGAGATAGATCAAAATAATTTAAACATTTAAATGTAATTCATATTGATAATCATAAAAAAATATACGTAAAATAAAGAAAAAACAAAACATGAAATACCGAATTAACACACAGTCCTTTTAAGTATAGACTCAAGGACGGACAGAAGGCTTAGAAAATATTAAAGTTGATAAAATATATTTTTAAGTATGTTTATATTCATATCTTGAACGAAATTTATATGAGTGATGTAGGTAATACCTTTGACGAAGCCTGTCGTGGATACGCACTTTGTATTTAATTAAAAAATATTTTTTAAGTTGATAACAATAATAAAAATTAAAAACTGTCTTACCGTTCCAAAAAACACGTCCACAACAATCACTACCGTACCCCAAACTACCGAACTCTATCTGACTGTTATCAATAAGCCGGTACCTATGATGTCATCGAGTTATTTGACCTCCAAATAATAATTATAGTACAATTACATAGACTAACTAACCTAAAAAAACATTCAATCCATACTACATGTTTTATGAAGAGATTCGTACTACTGTTCAATACTTGAACAACTTTCATCGACTTAATATAATGAAAGTTGTTCAGTTTGATGGTCTGAACTAATATACCATCTAAATCATTAATGAGTTTAAGAGGGTATAATATATGCCCTTTAGCGCGCTCCATACAAACGAACAAATAAATTTGATTGTATTGAAAGGAGAGAAGGGATATTAAAAATGACAATAGACGATTATGGGTTCATCAGTTTCAATAATCATTAATAATAAAGTCTTTTTAGACAAAGTACATACCAACCTTATTATTAGTTCGTAGATACCAACTACCTAAACTGGCCATAGAGATAGTAAATATGTGAAACTGGCACTAACCTAGGTACACTAACCTACACTAGACTTAACAGCTACACGGAATGTCACAATGCACCGATGCACAAACAAACGCACAATCGAACACGCACAATGGATACGTCGCTATCCCTAAAGGTCCCGCGCAAGAGTACCACGCTGACCAGTTGACCACGCTCCGTCGCCTTCGAGAAGGGATGTTTACATATCACACGGGGGAGACGAGAGGAGTGAGGCGCATCATTCTCCTTATAGTATTATATAGTCATCAATCTTAAACAAGGTGAAGCGGAACTTCACTCCTGGACAGCTCTTAATGTTGTATAAACCTCAGGTCCGATCTTGTTGAAACCTAAGAGCAGGAAATCAACTGTGGCAGCAATACTCCATGTATTGCTACCACTGTTGATTTCCTGCTCTTAGGTTTACGTTACTAGTATAAGTTAGCGCCTACCAAATGTACCACAGCAACGCAAACGCGCGAGATGCTTTACAACTTCCACTTCTGTTCACACAGTTAAGAGGAGGAGTCCAGGTAATATTTATTTTCATTTATATTACCTGGACTCCTCAAAACATGGTCGTTCGAGCCGGATTTATAGTACGCAAGAATCAGCTGATACTTTACAATATCCGTTGTTCGACGGCCACGAGGTTTATGAAATACTAGAGTTAACCCGCGACTTCGTCTGCGCAAATTATAATTATACCAGATTTTAAGTCAGATCATAAGCAATCAAACAAAAAAGTTTCATCAAAATCGGTTCAGTAGTTTTTGTGTGATGCTCGATCAAACAAACAAACCGACAAAAAATAAAAAATAAAATGGTGATATGGAATCAGGGACAGGGACACAGGGTGACAGGGACAGGGTTGCTGTGCCCTTACAGGGTTTATGTGTGTGTGATTAAACTGTATTCTTAAGATCTCATGTAACCATATGTATGTATGTGTTGCCCCTCAGACAATGGCCCATCTCATATCTTGCCCTTCCTGCCCGCAAACTTGCACGCGAATGGAGCTATGAACGCTGCTGGTAGTGCTATTCGTATGGCAAAATACTGGACTGGAAAAATATAAAATGACATGCCATCGACTCGATAGAAGAAGGAGATGTAACCATATAATGCAATAAATTATTCTGAATTATGAGTCCTAAAAACCATTTCGTGACTTTTATTTGTTAATATCTTCAATGTCAGACACACTTCTGTTACAGTTTTATAATAGTTTAGATTAGATTTTGCTGCGAAGTGAGTTTAAGTGGTCGAGGACAATCAGAACATTCATGGAAATCTATGTTAAGCTATAAAATATTAATTAATTTGCACCCAACATTCTATTCAGGTAATATAATTATGGTATCTAAATTAGCGAGCGCACCATTGTTATATTTTTTATCGTAAATTCTCACCTATTTGTACTGTCTTAACGTCATCATTATCTTATTTAAGAGCTACGCTCTTGTCAGTATTCGCCAATCCTGTATCTTTTCCGCTAGTCTCTTGAGTTCTTGATACTACACGACATCTACCTTTTCTTTCACTTGGGCTAGATAACTCTGTCTAGGTCTTCCTCTGCCTTTCTTCCCCTCTATCTTCTATTTGTGTTAACGTATTATTGTTAAATAATCCAAGTTTAAGTTTTGTTTGTTTGTTAATTATTTGTACGTACAGTTTGGACTACATTAATTTGTATTAGAAGTTAACGTTATATTAATTGAGAACTCATTACTTACTTACAGTATACTGTAAGTACCTACCTATGATAATGAGTTACATTTATATTAAAATAAAAGATTTATAACTAGTTCTTGCTGTGAACTTTAATTTTTGTGACTAGATAACTTATACTTACGTATAGTAAACAGTAGGTATCATTCTCAATTTGTTTTAGAGCTAGAAATTTTCTAGAAGCTCTGGGGTTGCCACGTTCAAAAATGACTTCTTTGAACCTGGCAACCCTAGAGTTGCGGCAGACTGAGAGATGGCAACCCCAGTTTTTTCAGTACTTTAGATCAGTCTCCGTCCGATGGCGCCTCAACCTCAAATACAAATCATTTATTGCAACCATAGGGTCACCACCTCACTTACTTACCAAACAGATAGGTGATTTTTTTTTGGAAAAGGTACTTGCGGCAAGATTCTTCTATGCAACCTAGCGGCGCGCCGTTGTGTGAACCCCTGTGTCCACATTGACTAGATTTACATTTCATTCACCAAAGAAATAGGTGCATAATTTTACGGTCGGATGTTGGTCTTAAAAATGTTTAATTTTAAATTAAATAAAGTTACATGCGTACGTAATACAAGATGTTCAAGGGGTGCGACGTCATAGACACCAAATATGGCGGAATTGTAACTATAAATAAAACAACAAAAACAGTTACGAAAATAAACATCTTTAATTGGAGTCAAAAACGACAAGAACGTAGAGAGGATTCGCGTATTTTAAAATCGCAGCCCAAAATCATCTTTGAGCCGCTAAACCAGCAATGCAAATACTAATTTAACCACATAACAATAACAGTCAGAATCACAGTTCAGTCTTATTTTTCTGCGCATGCCAATCTTGGAATGCCTTGACTGCTTTAAATACATCCTTGGCGTAGATTTCAGGTAGCTCGAAGGCAAAGAAATGGCCTCCATATTCGAGGACAGTCACGTCAATTAGATTGGGATACTTTGTCCTTAAGATACTCGGGGACTGATAGAAGAGCTCATGCTTAGCTTGGAGGACCCAGGTTGGCACTGGAGATTGGAACCTGCAAAAATAAATCATAGATTAAATTCTTCTGCCGACAGCATCATAGGAATATAGTATTAGACTAAATAATAACTGGCCAAAAGCGAGGTGTATGCCCATAGAGGATTCCAAACCTAATTTTTAATTGTAAGATGAGATGAGAACAGTGTTAAAATATTACTATGTTATCTTTGATTCAGAGCCGTAGCTAGCCGTAGGGGGCGGCGGCGGCGGCGTCATGGGACAATGCCCTACCTTAAAAATTACCCATCCACTATAATACCGTCCTTACCATAAGCAGGCTCGGCTCACTTCGCATTTTAGGTATAAATATATAAGGTTTAACAAAATTAGGTGAAACTATTTTAAGAGGGTGATCAGACCATCAAACTGAACAACTTTCTCTATAGGACCAATATCGAAATCGCGAAAAAAAATCAGCTGTTCCATACAAACCTACTGTCACGGATGCTGTGAAATGACGCAGCTATAGAAAGGCATTCAAAAATTCGGCCGGTTTGTCAACAAGCTTCGTAGTTCATCGGTCGAGGCATGGACTCCCATGCCGGGGGTCGATGGTTCGAGACTCGTCGAAAATAATTCTACATTTTATTGTTGTTGGAAATGTTCTAGAAAAGTAAGAGGGAGTAAGAATATTTGGAAAGAGACAAAACAAAAGGGGCGTGTTTAGGAATGTTCTAGAAAACAGAAAGAGAAGGAATATTTGAAAAGAACCAAAAACAATAGGAATGTTCTAGAATAAAGAGAGAGAAGAAATATTTGTAAAGAAAAAATAAAAGGGGGCGTGTTTAGGAAAATTCGAGAAAGAAGGCGGGATTAAGAAATATCCGGAAGGGAACAAAGGCATCTAGAAAATTCTAAGGGGTATATAAGGCCGCGAGTTTGCGGACGCAAGTCAGTATTGATTTAACAGTGGAAAAGTATGAAGAAAAGTAAAAGTGGAAAAGTACTAGTGAAAAGTAAAGTGCAAAGTAAAGTGGAACAGTGAGTAGACAAGTGTCAGCCTAGTGCAGTGTAGTGTGTGTCGCGTGTCGTGACGTCATAGTGTCGCGTGTCGTGACGTCATAGTGCCGTGCGTCGTGACGTCATAGCGTGTCGTGCGTCGTGACGTAGTGAACAGTGAAAGTGGTGAGAGGGGAAACCCCTGCGAGGAGGACTGGTAAAAGGGGAATCTCTGCGAGGTGGTCCGTGTGTAAGTGTGTAACCCAATAAACTCTGTAAATAAATTGGACTTAGCGTTTCACTCCAATCCCGAAACCCGTCGCTCGTAACACTACTCAACCTAAATGTATGGGACAGCAGATTTTTTTTTCGCGATTTCAATATTGGACTCATAGAGAAAGTTGTTCAGTTTGATGGTCTGATCATACCCTTAAAATAGTTTCACCTAATTTTGTTAGACCTTGTATATAATACCTACGCGACCGGGCCTAATTCAGTCGAGTGTCACGCGGTCAATGTATCGCACCGAACGACCTTGATACTTGTTTTTTCGTTCCGAAAATTAAATTAGTATCCTATACATCGTCGCATTCGGATGAGTGTAGAAAGTAATATCATAATATTCATAATCGAAAGATTTCTAAAAAATACTGCATCGTAATCGGTTGTTTGGCACGAATTTAATGTATTTTTCATTGATTGGAATTATTCTAATGACTTAGATGAACTAAAATGTGTTTAGTTAATTGTAGCATAGGATAAGTGCTCTTTTTCACGACTCTTTCTTCTAAATCGCGCCGTGCCGGAGGCGGTGCGGCGAAGACGTACCGCCCGCCGACACAGCCGGTCTCTTTGCGGCGCCGCCGCGCTGCGGCCAACGACAACTACCCCCGGGCGGCCCCCGATCTGTCGTAGCTAACACGATTTCTTCCTCGGTCGAGGTTATAACATTCGTTCGTTCGGAATCGGAACACACTACTGACATCCCTTGCACCAGAGTCCATGTGTGCGTGACATTCACGTACAGGGGGTCAATGTGTGCCAGTCGTGCTTGAAACGAGCGTTCTTAGATAGTGAATCTTCTTTTGTACTCCTATTTTATATTCCGTGCCATAAGGGCAAGCGAGACGCAAGCCCTGGACCCCGGATTAACGTGGCCTGGAAACTCATGCTTATACATTAATTTCTAAACTCAAATTCTAGCCGCAATCAGCTTAACTAAACCCTTTGGCTGATAATAGCAATGAAAGTATAAAGAAATAATTAACTTACTCGTCCATTTTAAGATCTCTGTTCTTCTGAGCGAATGACTCCGCATACAATCTCATTGAGGTGGTTATGGTGTTAGTGGACCAGTATACCATCAGGTTGTCAAGCAGCTGGTCTTTGGTAAACTTGCCACCTGTCACTAGTCCACCATCAGGAAGATTTCTGTAATTCATGTTGGTACCAGTAGAGAACTTCTCCAGAATGTAGGCGAGGAGACCTGCTGGTGAATCTGAGATGCCGACGCCTGGAGAAGAGAGAATGGTTTTTAGAAGAAGGTTCTAGCTTCATTTCTAGACATCGTTCCACGGCTCAATGATTGGTCCTGATCCATTATTAAGGAACGAGGAAAACCTTTCTTCGGCAATAACTTCTAAGAAGGGAAACTCAGTCAAGCGTCTCGTAGCATAGGATCAACTCACCAACGGTGTCAGGCTTGGTAGCCTGAATGTGGAAGTAACCCGATTCCAAGATCATGTTGGAAAGCCAAGATGACAAAGGGTACATCCGATCAGCAAGGTGAGGTTCCACCACAAATGAAGGGAAGAATGCTCCAAGAAATAGTTTGAATGACGATGCTCCATTCTGTGGTCAGAAACGAATGAATTAAATAAACGTTTATGTACATAACAGAACGTGGAAATACATAATTCACAGCTTATATTATGTGGGCGTCCACGCAAAAATGGTCCAGTTGTCGGCATTATAACCCAGCTTTTTTATTGTTCCATAATTATCATGTGATTAATCTAGATGCCGAATCTAATCCTAACTCAAAACCTGACAACTGGGCCCTTTTTTGCGTGGACAACCACATATTTATTGCTGAAAGAACTCCATAAGATTGTGAAAAGTTTCTAGAACATATTGGTTTTGCAAAAATATGACAGGCAGTATTCTTGTAAGGAATATTCGACTCGTCGACGTATACGTCACGTCTCGATGGATAAACAACCACAAAACGTGATTGTGTGTTTTCAATTAATAACATGTCTTACCCGAGTCGATGCCATATTGCTGTGGTGCCCCAACACTTCATCTGGAAACAGAGTTACCAAGCTAGAAGCTATGATTGCTCCCCAGTCTCCACCCTGTACGTAGAACGTCTTGAAACCAAGACGCTTCATCAGATTCCTCATAATAACTGCGGCTTGAGGTGCACCAAGTCCTGCACGTACAGAAGCCTGAAAAAGAGGTGATTTTTCTAGAAATAAGATAAAATTTGAGCTAAAATGATGGCTTAAAAAGATGAATGGAAGTAGGTGACATATTGCGCTGACTCTAAACAATGAAATAAGAACAAGATACTTAATGCTAAAATAATATTTTTGAAAACCACTTACATCAGAAAACCCGTATCCAGGTAGACTGGGCACAATAACTTCAAAGGCGAAGTCATAGCCTTCAGTCTGACGAGTAAGCAGTGGAATAGCTTCAAAAAACTCCCTCACTGACCCTGGCCAGCCATGCATTATCAGTAGAGGTAGCACTTTCACGTTAGCAGAAACCTAAAAATGAGTTAACACCGTTAATAGGAACCTATTATACGTATATAAGTCACACAATATAATTATTACCCAGGGCATTGACGTTCTTCTACGAAATCAAAGGGTGAAACATGAAATTAAGAACACGAATACTTATCTTTATGGACTCACTAAAGATTATCAGAGCATCCCATTTAATGTTGTATGATATCAGTCACCATGATAATTATCATACCAAATTAAATGGGATGCTTCTAGTACAAACCTGCTAAGATTAGCATGTCTTACGAAACACAGAGGTGTACAAGCTAAAATACCAGTAAATTGGTTACCCATCCATAGTTTCACAAAAATAATTTGAAGTTGTGACAGTTGGAACTAATTATTCTAGTATGGTGGTCTTGCCAGTTTATACGTGATTTTGACGTTCCTGCAAAGAAAGCGGCGCCCTCATTGTTTTCATACTCTTTTTTGCCAAGCTGATCGGAGTTCCAATTTTTTCACATTGGTTGTTTAAAAGACCCAATCGTAACAACACCACAAAAATAACTGACAAATACAATACAGCTCAAAACTATTAAAGAGACCAATAAGGGTCTACCGACCCAATGAATGAACTTAAGCAACCTGCCCAAGGGCACCGAATAAGTGGTACAGACCTCGGTAAGGGGCGTAGCTATGGGACTACGCGGTGGATAGGGTAGCGGGGATTAAAAAAAAACTTACTTGAGGCTTAACTCTGATGAAATGAATGTCCAGTCCCTGAATATTGGTCTTGAATTGAGGAAACTGGTTGAATAGTTTCTCTTTCTGAGCGAAGGGATACTCGTCCGCCCAGTAGTTGATCCAGGTGTCCAACTGTTCGGTATTAAAGCCGTATAAGAACGCAACACCTTCCAGCGGTGGAGTGAATGGACGATGATTCTTTAGACGATATTTAAGATCTTTTATCATCTGTAAGTAAGAAACATACCGTTGTTTGAATCAAAGAGGTATACACAAATGGTATTAATCTCAAACTTAGGTTCATAATTTAGATTACCAGATACAAAACAGAAACAACAATATCTCTGACTAATGACTCGGGATGGGGACCGAAATGGTTTATCAATCTGATGCAGGGTAACCATCTTCTCATTCAAACACAGCTTCTACGTATTACTCCATTCAAAATAAACTCTACTTTGATTAGTGGTGAAAAAATATTTTTCTTTCTTATCTCAGATATTACCTCTTCACTAAACTTGACTTGGAAAGGTTTGATGCTGTTGTCCTGCCTCCCCTTCAACTCATTTGGTCCCCACCATTCTTCAGTACTAAGTACTGGTGGTTGACCAGGGCTCCCTGATCTGTAAGTCATCCATACTGCACCTCCTACAGTCAGGACTATTAAAGTTGTGATCAGTTTCGCCATCTGTAACTTGGAAAGAGCATTTGATTATTGCTACATTTTGAGCTGGTAGCTTTGAGAACGTAATTCATTATCAACGTCCACTGCTAGACATAAAGGCCTACCCCTAAGTTCGCGACGACGACTGGTCCTGCGCTGCCCTTATCCGGGTTCCCGCCACCTTGACCAGGTCGTCGGTCCACGTTGTGGAGAGCTTACCCACGCTGTTCTTTTGGTACGCAGTCGCTACTTGAGAACTTGAGAACTCTTCGGACTCATCGGCAGTAATTATTTGGTTAAATGTTGACCCATACTCCCATAGTGATAACTTGGTGATAATCTTGTTGACCACTCCTTACTCCGACTGACTAGTGTCACATGACTTTATAGTCATAATATTTAAGCTAAATAGAGTAATCACTTTAATTATTATAATAGATGATAAACTATGGAACTTTATGCCATAATTATCATCACTGGTCAGATCATTATCACAGTAGACAGATTTTTAGCAACACGATTGTTACTTTACGTAATTGCTTGTTTCAAAATGAATAGCAACAGTTGAAACGTCGGAAGTCCAAAGTTATCGAAGATAGTCTTGCGCCAATGAAAACTAGTTCATAGTTAACTAACCTGACAGTTCTCTGTTTTTCGCTGGCAACATCCTAAAAACCTATAGTCCATCCATCCGACAAAATATGAAAAGTGAATGATGAATGAATATAATATACGCACGTCTCTTTCACACTGCATCTCTTTGTATTTGTCTGTCTCATTTGTTTTATTTCGGCAATGACATTTCGTTTTCATCGTTCATGAATGTTATCGAAGAGCATGTAACACACTACGTTATGAGTCGGGACTTCCATACTAAAACTGGTCGTGACCGATTATCCAGAATGTATGAAACGTGTGCAACCGTTCAAAGGAATTAAATGGCACGGTGCACGTTTCATATAATTTTTTTTTGTTAGAGACTTGCGCGAGCCTACAACAAAACTGTAAAAACAGCTGTTGCCTCAATTTTGACATTTAGCACGTAGTTTAGTGACTTAAACCTACCACATCGGCGGTTTAAATATAACACAAGTTTAGCCCCTAAAACAGGATGGTGCAAGACATAATTATAATTTAATTCCAAATTAGCGTCTAGTTCCGAGTTAATAACGATAACCCTGCTAGGCGCAAGCGGGCCTAACTATAATATAAATATAATACCTTAGTTTATTCCGAGAGCGCAAATGCGCGCTGCATAAAAACGAAGTCTGGTGATATTTTCAATACTACAGGGTGAAATTGATATCATTAGCATACTTTTAAACTAAGAGTCTACCCATCAAACTGAACAACTTTTACTATTGGAGCAAACCGATCGGAGCAAAAAAAATCATGTGTGTATCAAGTAGGCATTGCAGTTTAGTATGGAAAAGCTGATTTTTTTTTTGCTCCGATCGGTTTGCTCCCGTAGTAAAAGTTGTTCAGTTTGATGGGTAGACTCTTAGTTTGAAAGGATGCTAATGATATCAATTTCACCCTGTATATCCAATTAAAGTCAATGACAATTTTCAGAAACAATCTAGAAACTGATCTCTATGTTTATATGAAGTACAAGAATATACAGTTTTAATACTAGGAATAATTTAAGATTTGTATGGAAGTCTTTGAGGCACTGTAACTTTAAAACTAAAAATTTTAACGAAATTCTGACTTCATACAAACATAGAGATTAGTTTCTAGATTGTTTCTCAAAAATTGCATTGGCTTTAATTGGTTAGTATTGAAAATATCACCGGACTTCGTTTGTATGGAGCGCGCCCCGAATTATATTCCCTTAAAGACATCCAATCCATACTTTTCTATTAAAAGAACCTCAAAATCTGTACCTCGGTAAACATTTAGGTATTTAATTATGATTATTTAATTAATTATGAGTTACTAAAAATTACAGTCTATTTTAGGAGTCTGCTACCGCGCGGTTTTTCCGTAAAATTGGATAACTTTGTAACCATTTTATACATTAATAGCTATTGTTCGTGACTTCGTATATATGCGCAGACCACTGAAATATACTTTACGACCTATTTTCAGACATACTGAATATACCTACACACAAAATTTCGTATGCATCAGTCAAGCCGTTTAGGAGGAGTTTTGTTACAAACACCGTAACAGAGAATTAAAAAGACTATAGCACTTTTTAAGCAGAAAACAAAACTGAACAGTCTACAGGACTGTGTTTTGGTATTTCTTATAATCTATTTGAAATAATAAAACTGAAGAAAAAGGAATCTAAATTCATCCCTTTTTTTCCAGTTTTTACCATTTTACTCTTACATTGTTGTTTTTTTTTCGGTTATTGGCCCACCACACATTCAAACCGCTGTAACTACTGTAAGCCAGGATCAACAACGGCGACCATTCACAACACTAAACAATGAAGTCCAGCGAGCCTGATGTATGTGACTCTAATCTGTCTTGGAACCCGCAATGAATTAATCAAAGAAGATAGAAGGAGTAGGAAAAAGAAATATCCGACTTCCCTCCAATGCAATCGGGAGACAGCAATAAGGAAGAAAAACATGGCTATTAGAGAGCCAATTCCAGAGATCATTTATGGCTGTTTTGAACACCCTACCGCAAAAGCTTTATTCTTAGTATAAAAAATAAAACAATAGGAATCTAGCGTACTGAAACTATGACCTATTTTGCTTCCAGTAATAAGTATGGCAAAAACATCTGAACGCACGGAAGTTATCCCTAGTTGCAACAAGATCCATTTAGTAAGGGACACCAGAAAAAGATTTTATTGAGTCAAGCTTGGTTACATTGTTGATAGGAAAAAAAATGAAAATTTACAATAATTTTTATATGGAGCGCTCTCCGAATTACATCCTCTTAAAGCCAGCGATGTCTTATCCAAACACATGTGGTTTGTAATATCTACTTAAGTATAATAATGCTCATGATAATGACTTTACTTACGATTGATTATCGAAGCACCTATTATACTACTAGTCTCTACGACTCCACACAAAAACGTTTCGTCTCTCTCAAAATAACGGGACGCATCTAAATGCGCGCGCTCGCCTTCAATGACTAAATAATAGCCCAGTTGCACGTGATACGGCTATATCACTTAATATCATGTCTTTTATCTCGTTCGTTCGCGCGCAAATAGAAAGAGAGCGGAAACGTGAAAGCGCTATATCACGCTATCGCGGGTTGGCGTACTAGCCCCGCTGGAGTCATCATCATTATCATCATCTCAGCTAACGGACGTCCACTGTTGGACATATGCCTCCCTTAAAGATCGCCATAACGACCGGTCCTGCGCTGCCCTCATCCAACGAGTTCCTGCCGCCTTCACCAGGTCGTCGGTCCACCGTGTCTACCCACGCTGCGCTTTCCGGTACGCGGTCGCCACTCGAGAACCTTTCAGCCCCATCGGCCATCGGTTCTGCGAGCAATGTGACCCGCCCACTGTCACTTTAGTTTAGCAATTCTTTGGGCTATGTCAGCTACTCTGGTTCTTCTGCGGATCTCTTCATTTCTGATTCGATCGATCGATAGCCCTCTCCATTGCCCTTTGGGCGACTTTCAGCCTTTTTATAAGGCCTTGGGTGAGCGACCACGTCTCTGTTCCATATGTCATCACTGGCAACACACACTGATTGAAGACTTTCGTTTTAAGACACTGCGGTATTTGGGACGTGAAGATACTGCGTAGCTTCCTGAACGCTGCCTAGCCGAGATGGATTCAACGGTTGATCTCTTTCTCGAAGTTGGACCTACCTAACTGAATAGTTTGTCCCAGGTAAACATAAACGTCAACAACTTCGAGCAACCCCGCTGGAGTGTTATTACTTATTTTTGTGTTAAGCTCACACGTTCAAATCAGCACTAGAGAGATGCATAACCTGCATAGTAATTGTGACATTTTCTACTGCTGATTTGAACATGTGAGTTTCAAAAACTTTTACTATGGGAGCAAACCGATCGGATTAACAATAAAATCTGCTGCTCCATACTAAACTGCAGTGTCTACTCGACTCAAATGTAGGTATGCAACAGCTGATTTTTTAGTTGCTCCGATCTGTTTGCTGCCATAGTAAAAGTTGTTTAGTTATATGTGTAGACTCTTAGTTTAAAAGGATGCTAATCATATCAATTTCACCCTGTATCCATCTCAGTCTTTTCTCATGTTTTATCTCCCTAGCTATTGCCCGCGACTTGGTCTGCGTTGATTTGATAAAAGCATGCTGTATGTTAATCCAGAACCAAAAACATTGTATATATTCTATTTCAAAACATAATATTCTATCTGTGCACCAAATTTCATCCAAATCCGTTCAGCCGTTTATGCATGATTGAGCCACAAACATCGTCACAAACTTTGAGATGAGATTTCGAGAACAGAAGAATAACCATAAAAAAATATAGATGCTAGGCGCGGTCTTAAAATTATTTTGCTTTAAGATTTTATTTATGAACGAAATTTTAAATAACAATCAGTTCAATGATTTATTAGTAACATAACTATTGATTTAATAATTTATTAGTAGCTAAGAAGTTTCTGAGCAATTCTAAAAAGTAAATAGAATATTTCGTAGCCAGTTGTGTTTTTTTTTTTTTTTTTTTTTTCGGGCATAGGCCCACCACACATTCCCACCGCTGTAACTCCTGTAAGCCAGGATCAACAGCGGCGACCATTCACAACACTGGACAATGAAGTCCAGCGAGCCCGGGGGATGACTCTAATCTGTCTTGGAACCCGCAATGAATTAATCAAAGAAGATAGGAGGAGTAGGAAAACGAAATATCCGACTTCCCTCCATTGCAAACGGGAGACAGCAATAAGAAGGAAAAAACATGGCTATTAGAGAGCCAATTCAAGAGATCATTTATGGCAGTGTTGAAGACACGACCGCAAAAGCACCAAAAATACAAAATAAAACAATAGGAACCTAACATTGTACTGAAACTATGACCTATTTTGCTTCCAGTAATAAGTATGGCAAAAACATCTGAACGCACGGAAGTTATCCCTAGTCGCAACAAGATCCATGTAGTAAGGGACACCAGAAAACGATTTTATTGAGTCAAGCATGGTCTGGCGCTCGGCGTACCAGAGCTCACACTCCCAAAGAATATGATGAGCGGTCTGTTCGAACTCGTTACTGTCAACAGAACATTCACATAAAGGTGACGCAACCAATTTAAAATAAAATAGCTTTCCCTTAAAGTTACCATGTCCAGTAAGAAATTGGGCTACGCAGTGATCTACCTCTAGCCACGCTTTGTCTAGACGATCGCGAACAGATGGAAAAAATTGGTATAGATGTCGACCCTTTGTAGACCCTTGCCACCGTAGTTCCCAGTCTAATAAAAGTTCATCAAAGATGTTGCAATCAAAGTTAAATAATTTACTAATTCTATTTCGGTCGCGAGGTTTTAAGAAGTTATGACTAACTTTTCTTGAACGAAAGTAATTGGCCGCGCGGCGTTGTATTTCCAAGTCTACGGGAACCACCCCCGCTAGAACGGGGAGTGCTTCGGTGCTGACCGTTCTATACGCTTTACACAGGAAAATCAAGGCTAAACGTTGACTTTGAAGTAACTTACGGCGCGCAGCGCCAATAGCCGACCTATCTGCCCAAACGGGGGCTCCATAACACATGCACCCGAGGTATGTTGCGGAATATATTATTTTAAGTGTTTTGTAACAAAGACCCCATGTCGAGGTGGAAATACGCGCTAAACTCAAAAAATTACTTTTGGCTTTCTCTCCTATTGTCTTGATATGATTTACGAAGCTAAAATTACGTTCCAAATGAAAGCCTAAATAGGAAACAGAATCTTTACTTTTAATATTAATGCCTTGAAATTTTATTCGTGGTGGTACTTTCAGGTTCCCTTTGAGCAATAGTTGGAATGTTTTATGGGGGGCGAACTGAAGACGATTTCTGTATCCCCAATCTGTTATTTGCTGCAGGCAGTTGCTAGCCAGTCTTTCGATACAATCAAAAGCCTATTCACACGTCCCGGTAGAGTTTTCGTATGAAGAAAGAAGAGAAGTCTGGAAAGGGCCATCTGTAACCATTTTGTCGTGATTAAATTGTCCCGGGGCTACAGTGCTTCCAAGATCTTAAAGCGTAACTTACCGCTCAAGTCCCAAACTAATCTGCGTTAAATTAAGCGTCTCAGCATAAATCCTCATAGCCGTGGTCATGGAATTTGGAACCCAGTACATCATTAAGTTATCTATGAGAGGATCTGGTTTGAAGCTGCTCAGTCCACCATCAGGTAAGTCTCGGTTGCTAGGCATCGTCACTGTTGAAAACTTTTCCAGGACGTACGCGAGAAGTCCAGCAGGAGAATCTGACAAACCTACACCTGAGAGGAGAATGGAGACAATTAATTGCTAAATTACATAGTTCACTCTGATGGCTCAGAGATCCAAAGTGGGTGTTGGCCTCCGATACGATTGAGCGCCTCTATTTCCGATCCTGCGCAATCTCTCGCTAGTAGCTGGCTTGAAGCTCTCGTAGATCAACCTCCACTAAGATAAGAAATAGAATGGCGCTTCGGTGAAAATGTAACATCATCGTGAGGAAACCTTTACACGCTGCAGAAGAAATTTTGAAGACGAAAAATATGTGAAATTAGCATTGAACATGCGTGATCGACCAACGCTCATTCAAATTAACCTCGATATAGAACTCAAAAGTTGTCACTTTCCAGGTTGAATAAGCAGACTGTCTTTATTGGACTAACAAAATAATACCGACTTAATCGTCATGGGCCTTACTACATCTAAGTATAGATGGTTCAAAGCGGTTAGATTGTCGGTATGTCCAAGCGTTTGTTTTGATAAGACACCGACGATCGTGGCTGTATAAGCCAATTCGGGGCCTGTCATAGGCCTGTCGTATTTGCGGCACTTTTGCTGTGTGTCGGTTGGTGCAGGAGCCTGTTCGTCCATGATTTTTGGCTCGCTTTACGGCCAGAGATTCGAACCAGACTTTATCGTGTGTCTGCCAAAGTAGGCTGGCTGTACAACCGTCGTCTGACAAAAGCTTCCTTCACCAATCACTTGCAAGGCATCCCCACTGCGAGTGGTCAATTTTAAAGGAGACCATGTGCCGCTTAGCACAGTATTTGTATAATATGTGTCTTATTAAGCCAACAATCATTTTCTATTAAGTTACGTGTAGGTATACTAACCAACAGTATCAGGTTTTGTGGCCTGTATATGCATGTAGCCTGTTTCCTCCATCAGGAAAAAGAATACCTTAGACAATGGATACATGCGGTCAGCATAAGCTGGTTCTACTACCAAAGGGGGGTAAATTGAACCCAGGATTTGAATAAATACTGCAGCTGGAGATGGAACTACTGCGAAATTGGTATGGTGACCAAGGATTTCCTGAAATGGTAAAATAAAGTGTGGGTTAGAACAGGTGTGTTTTTAGTAGTTCCGTGTTTTTGTTAAAGTATGTAAAAATACTGAGGAATCGAATGCGGGATCGAATATAGTACTATACAAAACCCATGATAAGATTTCGTAAGCCATTGTATATATTTTCTTCTTTGACACTGATTGTGCCGCAGCATCCGTAACAAACGCCCAATTTTTAAGTTTGAGCACCAATATCCCGAGAATAAAGAATTATGTACTAGATTCAAAAATAGAGTTTTGTTCCATTTTATAAGACCTAACTTAACGACACCTCACTCGATGGTGTAGGTAAAAGATTTTTAAAACGCCTTTTTCGTAATAACGGGGAAAAATTGTCTTTTTATTATATTCACAAAAACTAAAGGATTGTGATTCTGCAACGAGATTATTTATACGCGACATCTTGGATCAAATTGTAGAATTTTAACTAACTCTTTACCTTAGGAAACAAGGTAGTCATGCATTTATTGATGAGGTACCCATAGTCACCACCTTGCACGTAAAATCTTCTGTGACCAAGACGGTGCATCAGATTCCTCAATATGACAGCGCTCTGAGCTGATCCCATACCAGGTCGAACAGCACCCTGGAAACCAGATACAACCACACTTATTTAATAAAGCATCGGTGGTGCATTGTGGAGAAGTAAGGAAACTCAATCATGAAGGTCCGGGTTCAAATTCGCAAGGCGGACATACGCTGAAGAAGAAATTCTGATGTGTATAATGAAGTCAACCAATCCGCATTCTAATGCGGATGCGTGTACACACCTGTAGTGGACGGACGCCCACTGTAGGACGTATATATAGGCTGATGACGCCGATAAATAAATATAAGGTCTAACAAAATTAGGTGAAACTATTTTAAGGGGATGATCAGACCATCAAACTGGACAACTTTTTCTATAAGACCAATATCGAAATCGCGAAAAAAAAATCTGCTGTTCCATACAAACCTACTCGACCTAAATGTATGGGACAGCAGATTTTTTTCGCGATTTCATTATTAGCCCCATAGAGAAAGTTGTTCAGTTTGATGGTCTAATCATCCCCTTAAAATAGTTTCACCTAATTTTGTTAGACCTTATATAATAAATAAATCCTAAAACTGGTTCGTCTTCTGCGTATTAGTCGTTCCCATTTCCCAAGGCCGATGTTAAAGGTTCCGCAGGTATCCCATACAAAATCGTGCAATTTTTATTGAAGAAAAAATGTTGCGTCGATCGTCGTCGTTGAAGAGTTGTTGAACTCTCCAACGACAACGCCCTGTCATTTTACGGTTTGAGCCAGACTAATTTTTTTTTTTCGGTATTTTATTTAAAAACCAATTGGAGTCTAGAAATGTACCAAAATTAAAACAAAATTACGTCAGCAACAGCTCCAAATTTTAAATTTACCATTTTATCTCGTTCTAAACGACCTGATGGTAAATTTATTTTTGCACATTTAAAGGCCATTACACATACTTCAAACATGGTGTTAATATTTTTGTCTACTTAGAAAGCTTTGAAAAATACTTTAGTAGGTACCTATTTTCTAATGAATATCTCATTTTAAAAATTTCAATGCCTATTTTATTGCTCAAAAATAATTTATAATTAAAAATGAGTGCATTGGCGTTGCAAATGAGCGAATTAAAAAAAAAAAATCTGATAACATTTTTGTCACTAAATGGTGCCGGTTACAGTTTAAAAGTCTCATTAATAATCACTCCCCACTCGTCCTAACAAAACTCCTTAAAATGACTGGGCTTAGCCGTGCCATGTTTGACAGAGAAGTTACAGGGAGATGTAAGTTTAGCGTCATTAGTAACCAGCAATGTACTCTGAATTGTCATTGTCAATTTTCACTTGTCGCGTTTATTAAACAGGGCCCAGAAGTTGGTAAGTCAATGGTTGCCGTGTTTACAATCAAATAACAGATTATGCTATGATCTTGGTGTATCTGAAATGCATAGAACTTCCTCTATAACAAAAAGATATTAAATCAACATAATTATTTTGACGACGAAAACCTTTTTACTAAGAATATAATTTTATTTAATTGGAAACCATCAACTAAGCGAGTTTGCTTTCTGAAGCACGAAAATACTTATCAGAAATGTTAGTGAGAAATTTTTTATAACATTCATAATAATCTGACCGAGCATCGACGCCGAATCCATTAGCAATTTTATTACAACAGCAGCATCAAGGCTAAACACCGTCACTAGGTTAGACAGAAAACAAAAACAAAATTGCAAAGGAAATGAAACATTATATAGGGAATGATTAAAATTCGAAAGGATTTCCTATACTAAAGTAATGTAGATTATCAAATACGCAGCATTATTTCCTTCACGTAATGTACTGATGTTTCACAAGTAGGTATATGTTTTTTATTCTTCGCTAAAATGTAACTGAGAAAATACAGAGAAACTGTTAATAACATTGCAAAGTATATTTTGAGCCCCAGTCAGCTTAATGTTGCTGGCTAGGTTTTATCTGGAAAACAGGAATTGGAAAAGAAAATATTAATACTTATGTCAATTCTTATTTAGGATAAATCATAAATTCAGCGGACAATGATGTTGTAAATCCAAAGGAATTCAATGACAGCTGGATTGAATCTCACTATAATACGTCTAAGCGAAATATCATAAAGATATATACAAAGATTTATACTTATAATCTATTATATATATCTTTATGATAAAGATATGACGTCATTTTTTGTGGCTCCACCACCGTTTCAAAAGGGTTAATCTAAGAACATAATATATAAGAACAATCATAAATTCAGCGGACAATGATGTTGTAAGTCGAAAGGAATTCAACGATAACTGGATTAAATATCACTATATAAGGTCTAACAAAATTAGCTGAAACTATTTTAAGCGGAATATCGAAATCACGAAAAAAAAATCAGCTGTCCCATACATTTAGGTCGAGTATGTTTGTATGGACCACCAGTTTTTTTTTTCGCGATTTCGATATTGGTCCCATAGAGAAAGTTGTTCGGTTTGATGGTCTGATCATCCCCTTAAAATAGTTTCAGCTAATTTTGTTAGACCTTACATACGTCTACGCGAAATATATATCTTTATGATAAAGATATGACGTCATTTTTTGTCACTCCACCACCACCGTTTCAAAGGGGTTAATCTAAGAAGATTTGGCATGAAACACTACAACAACATAGCAATCCAGTTTATCTCGTTTTTCGGATAGTTTAGGTAATTTTGCCCATTCTAGCCGGAGCAGAGCCCACATGGGTTTGTGACAAACATTTCAATCACATTGTGTTTGAATCCCAAACAAAACAAACATAACATCTGCCTAAAAGTATCTGACGCATTTTTAATAAAATTTGCCTATCTCGTACAAAACCGGAACTGGTAAATTAATTGATCATGCAAGTTCAATGTACACCGAACATGAACGTAATTGCTACAATGCCTTTTAGCATAATAATGCATGTAATTAATGACATTGATAAGGCTGCAGGAGATAAACTTAATTGATACGAGAATGGAAAAAAAAATTGGTTGCCTTCGCAAAAAATCGTCATGAGCAACAAGAAAGAGGAATCAGAAAGCTAGGATACAATTTTCAATAAAAGACCACAAAAATAGATCCGAAAGTAAACCTGGGGCCGGGGCAGACCAAGAAAGAGATGGCGCGACGACCTGGATGCCCACGAAGCGAAATGGCAACTGAGGGCACTGGATAGGGAAGTCTGGAAAAGCTTGGGGGAGACCTTTGCCCAAGAATGGGACAAAATAGGTTAAAAAAAAAACCTAAATCTAAACGAAAACTAACAACAAGAAAGGCTAAAATTGATCTAAAGGATCTCAGAACCATCGGGACGGGATTGAAGAACGTTTAATTATCTTATCTTTGATAATGATACCATTACGGCATTTGTGTTGTTTCAGTATAGAAATAGTACTACAATACGACCAGGAAAATAATTGCCCTCGTCAATCTTGGTTTGCGGAGTCTTTTTTTTTTTTTTTTAATTTATTTAAATTTTACAAAATTTTTATAATCTAGAATACACAATTTCTCTCCAGTCCCCCGTTAAAACCGGAAGTCGTTTAGTAATCATAGGGTACAAAGTCGGATAGCAGCGAAAAGGGCGCAAAAAAATTAGCCAATCGTGGCAAGGGAAATCAAGATGGCACATCCTGATTGGTTAATATAATTTCGCGCGCTATTAAAATTTGTTAACTGCGCTATAAAAATTTGTCACCCATCACAACTCAATTCGTCTATCATGAAACCTTCAATGTGCTCAAAACGAATCTCGTAAGAAATTGCAAACTAACAAAGATTTTGACGACCCTGGTAATGAGTTTATGTACGTACAATTATTATTAGGTACGGTTAAAGTTCTGAACCTACATATCATGCTAACAGTGCAACGAATTCGTAGCATTACAACTTACATCCGAAAATCCAAATCCAGGTAAGCTGGGAACAATAAGTTCAACGGCAAAGTCTCGGCTGTCGCTTACAGCGGTTATCAGTGGAATGGCTTGATAAAACTCTCTTACTGACCCTGGCCATCCATGGAGCATGAGAAGAGGCACCACTTCCACTCCTGGTGGAACCTGTGGATATACAAATTATTATGATTTAGTTCCCTGTTAGTTATGATGCTAAAGCACAATACAATTTCTTTTGACTGTGTCCAAAGAAGCGCTTGTACGTTTAGTTATAATTTAGTTTTATCTTAGGTTAGTGAAAGCTCTATATTTGTAGTATTTGTTGTCTAAAGACTTTTTTTAGTCTCTACGACGACCAACAAAAATCTTTGGTGACGTCATTCTTTTAAATACCTCTCCGTTCTTATTTGAAACAGTCACTGCTGTCTTTGCAGTGTAACAATAGGTAATCAAGAATACGCATCGATTAGAATGAGAGTTTTTCTTTTCTTTTTTAATTTTAGTTCCTAAAAAACTCGACACGATGGCATTTTTACCGCTCCATAGAGACGTTCGTGAGATCCTGTCAAAATCATGTCAAGACTGTGCCTGCCATTTTTTTAAGGCCAAGGGATCGAGCCCGTACAACCATGTCAGACGTAAACAGTTTCAAATTTTCAATCAAAATGATTTGCCAATAATGAAATATTCCATCAAAAGATGCGATGGCATCTTTATGATCATCTTTTACCTCTTTAAAGAAACCCTTTATGTAATTTTTATTCGCACAGACCGTAGCGCCATCTATCAATCCGCTAGAAAATCAAAAGAAAAACGCTCATTGCATCAATACTCGAATGAAATTCAGTTGCAGTAGGATTTGAACAGACTTAGGTAGTCTAATCCAACAATCCAAAAGGGTGAATTTGTTGAATTCAATATCTTTGAAAGTCTCAACGTAATCTACTCTATCTTGGTATGCCATAATTATCTGACCAAAACATCACCATCATCTCAACTTTAATAACATACCTGCGGTCTAACCCAAATAAAATGAATATCCAATCCCTGGATTCTCGTCTTAAACTGTGGGTATATGTTCAATAGTTCCTCCCTTTCGGCAAAAGGGTAACCATCAGCCCAATATTTCAACCAGCCATATAGAGTCTCACTGTTGAATCCGTAGCGAAAATTAGCTCCTATCAAACCTGGAGTAAAATTGCGATGGTTGTGTAGTCGATATCTTAGGTCTTGGATCATCTGGAAGATTCAAAGATTATAGATATTAAAATCAAACCAAGAGCAAACAGCAACAGAACTAGCTTACAGCATTACCTACTTATTTAATAATTCTGACAAAACATTCTAAATATACTGGATACCTGTTCTGTGTTGTTCCTGGAAAAAATAAGCCTCCCCATGTCAAGCGTGGATGTCTTAACTACGACTGAAGGCAGCCTCTTAACACAATCGCGAACAGTGACCGGCTATAGCAGTGATAACAATAAAAGTTCTATTGTGTCTCGTTCACTGTTCGCGAACGTGTTAAAATTGGCGTAGGTACACTATCTTGCGTCGTTGGTCCCCGTATAGTAGGTAGTAGAAAAATCACAACTTACCAAAGAAGAAGGACGAACGTCAGGCAGGCAGACTTTCGCCCTGCGCCTTCAGCCTTGCGCTCAAACCAACAGGATAGTAAAAGAAGAAGGATGATGATATAATTGATGACAAAATTCTACCATCATCTCCATCATCATCATCATCATCAGCTTCGGTCGTCGTTCCCACTGCCGGGGCACAGACCCTCATAGTGACGGTTCATGTATTCTAATTACAAATAAGTCGTGGTGGTTTAATCTAGTGGTTACCCATGCCTACCTGTCGTGTAGGTGGCTATATGGTTCGATCAGGCCGACTCGTATGATTTTTTCGGAATATAATTATGTACGATTTGTAACTTGTAACACCACGAGTCATGTATTGTACCCACTGTCCATTATAACGACGGGCTCACTACTCGTACCCACTGTCCATTATAAGTGGCGACGGGCTCACTACTCGTCCCACTAGACAGAGTTTCAGTACTACTAGTGAAACGTGAATTTTCTGAGTTTTCTGACTCTTCTCTGAGTCTCTGACTACCATACCGTGGAATATAATCGTGAGCAATGCTCATGCTATGCTATCTAAATTATGGATTGACCTTTTCAATCTTTAACTTAGATTTGATTTTTTATTTTGATTTTTTTTAATTAGAATTTGTGTGACAATGTCCAAGATATTTTTTATTTATTTTACTGGACGGGACCGATTGCACCTATCGGTATAGTACCACCATAGAATAATGAAAATTGGTATTCTCCATACTATGCTGCGTACACTGGAATTTAGTACATTCTAGTTCGCTAGATGTCGTTATGAGCATTATTTCGCTATTTTGCACCGTCAGGTGCGTGTATTCTAATTACAAATAAGTCGTGGTGGTGTAATCTAGTGGTTACCCATGCCTACTTGTCGTTTAGGTGGCTATATGGTTCGATCAGGCCGACACATATGATTTTTTGGAACATAATTATGTACGATTTGTAACTTGTAACACCACGAGGCATGTATTGTACCCACTGTCAATTATAAGTGGCGACGGGCTCACTACTCGTACCCACTGTCCATTATAAGTGGCGATGGGCTCACTACTCGTACCCACTGTCCATTATAAGTGGCGACAGGCTCGCTACTCGTACCCACTGTCCATTATAAGTGGCGATGGGCTCACTACTCGCACCCACTGTCCATTATAAGTGGCGACAGGCTCACTACTCGTACCCACTGTCCGTTATAAGTGGCGACAGGCTCACTACTCGTACCCACTGTCCATTATAAGTGGCGATGGGCTCACTACTCGTACCCACTGTCCATTATAAGTGACGACGGGCTCACTACTCGTCCCATTATACAGAGTTTCGGTACTACTAGTGAAACGTGAATTTTCTGAGTTTTCAGAATATCTCTGACTACCATACCGTGGAACATAGTCGTGAGCAATGCTCATGCCATGGTATGTATCTAAATTAAAGATTGAAAAGGGTAATACAGGACGGGTTTGATAGGATACCTCTCTTACGTAATTGGTTTGGTTCACAATAATGGAAAACTAATTAAAATTTCTTAGCGTATATTGGCAATTTATCTACTCGCGGGCAAGGAGCGCGATCTAAGAGACGGGATTTTGAGCTTTTTCCTATGTACCACTGTATACACACTGTACACATCTGTATGTATCCACTTAGTAAGGAGAATAGCACTTTTTCTCATCTCCTTTACTCTATGGCAGAGCATAACCAATAATACTTATAAGGCTTAGACTTTGAATATTATTATCTTTCTACGTTGTAAGCTGTATGCATCATTCTAAGGTGTTATTAACTTATATTTCTTTAAACTTACCACTTCCTGAAATTTAATTCTAAAAGGTCTTATGCTACTATCTTTATAATTCTTCAGCTCGGCTGGTCCCCACCATTCATTTGGGTCAAGATAAGGTATATCTTGGTTCGTACTATGACCAAGTGTTAGACATAATATAACATGTATAGATATTATGAGACATGGTTGGGACATTCTCTGAAGAAAAGATGATTAATATTATCATTAGGTACTACGGCCAGGAAAATAATTCCGCTCGTCAATTCGTTTGCGCAGAGCAGTTTAAAATCGGGTATTCTCTATCTCGCTCCAACTCGAATAGCAGACTATGGATGCTTCGGGAGCGAAAAGGGCGCGAAAGCATTAAGACAATAGCGGCAAGGTGTCACATCCTGATTGGCCAATATGATTTCGCGCTCTTTTAAAATTTGTCAACTGCGCAGGTACATCGGTGAGACTTATAAACCTGGTACTACTGTACGTGAATCTATCTGGCCCTGTAGTCTGTCCCCGACTTTCATGCCATTTTGTATGCAGATTATGTTTAATGCTAAAACTATCGATAGTCTTTTGATATAGTTGCATTAATATTGGAATAAAATTTACAAACCATATTCGTAACATTCGTAACAAGTCGATCAATACAATTGTCATTAATTTGGCATTTCATTCATTTTGATTTTAGACATTTTATAAACAGCACTCTAAGTAATTTTTGTAACCATAGTTGACAACACCGAATCCTGAATCAGGATTCCGGATTCAGTGTTGTCAACTTTGGATACCAAAAATACTAGAGTGCTGTTTAAAAAATGTCTTAAATAAAAATGTATGAAACGTGAAAAGAATAACAATTGCATTTTTAAGTATTTATTGATACGAAACATACAATTTATATACAAATGATAATTTCTATCATGTGATGAGGTCATGTCGTTACGAAGATGATTTGTAAATTGTATTACAATATTAAGCAACTATATCAAAAGACTATAGTAGATAGTTTTAAGACATAATCTGCATACAAAATGGCATGAACCTTTATCACACAAGCGGTTTTTGAGCGTAGGCGTTTTCGCAACTATACCGCAACGACGTCGCAACTGCACCGTCACGGTACGGTGTCGTTCCATCAACGCCTTCTCTCAAAAATCTGTTAAAAATATGCCACCAAAGACAAAAAAAATCACTAGATCTAGTGAAAAAGTCTCTGAAAGCGGCAACACTCCAACCGGAACCAATTCCGAATCAGGTTTATTCCAGTTGTATGTGGCGGACCTTAATTTAATTAAAGTATGAGCCACATTATCACCACTTGATACATCACTACAGGCAATGCAATGTATGTAGGTGTAAAATAAAAAAAATTATTCTAAAAATCTACGAAAAAATGAAAATAAAAGAAAAACTTACCCAAAGTGTTTTCAACTTATTCGGTTTAAAATTAAACGCGTTAAAATAATTGCAACAATATAAACGTTAGCCCGAACGTTTACTTACTTCTTTAATGAAAGAGGTGAAATAAATTGCCTTAGTTTTTTGTTTAACGCCTTTTTTCAAGTACTGTTTGCTATTAATTACTAATTAATTAGTATAGGTGATTAGGTGCCTAATTTGTGTTATCGTATGATGTATACAGGGTGTTAGGGTAAACAGTTGCATTACTTTAAGGTGGTTGCAGAGGGGTCAATTTTATACAAAACTTTGTCGCACAATACGCGTAGACGGTATTAATATAAGTATTTTTGTGTAAAAATTGTTTAGAAAATCTAGATGCTGCGTCACAAATAACATTTGCAATTTATAAAAAAATTACGAAGATATAAAGCTTTGAGGAACAAGACCTAAAAGGAGGATGAAAGGGGAGGCCTTTGCCCACCAGCTAGTAAAAAAAAATACTAAAATGTGTAAAATAAAAAAGTTAATTTAAAAAAATTTAATTGTAAATAAAAATTTAATTGTAATCCTTTTGATACGCGTCTTTTGACACGACACCAGACCTTGGACCCGGACTTTCGATTTTCGATATATCGCGACCGTTTCGGTCCGAACTTCGCTGTAATAGAGTTGGCATTAGAACGAAAATGTTCGCGCAATTGCGAAGTTCGAATGTCCGGGTAAACCCCTAGGGCGATTTCGCACTTTCGCTGAAAATCGGGCCTAACCAATGACAAAAAACATTTTCAGTGATAAAAGTGTAGATGTGGTTTAATTTATTTACCTACAACAAAAAATGTAGATGTTAGGCGCGGTCTGTAAGTAAAAGGGGTTTTTAGGTATTTTTTTAAACGAAATTTTAAATAGCTATTGATTTAATAATAATTGTTAAATCATTCGTTATTTGAATTTTCGTTTAAATAAATGCCTACTTTATTATTTAAATTTTTTACAATATAAATAATATTTTATGTATATACTTATACGGTATTACAAACAGTCAAATAGTAACCTACAATAATACAGTAATTTTAACCTACATACCTTTCTTTGTTTCATTTATTAAAATTAAATATATACTTATATAAATATAAGTTTTATATTTCGTTTTTAAATTAGGTTTTTTTTTTGGTTTTTTTTCTTAGTTGACATTAAGAAGTCTCTGAGCAATTCTTATAAGTAAATACAATATTTCCTTTTCAAATGAGTCAACCCGGTCGTTGTCCAGTTGATCAAAGAATTTACTCCAGTTTATTTTGTCCCGCGCCACGTATTTATTCCCGCGTATTTGATCTGGAAGAAAGTTAAGTATGTATATAATTATTACTCACTAGCTTTTTCATACGACTTCAACTGCGTTGACTTTAAAAAAAGTATTGTATGTCATCACCATCATCAGCCTATAAATGTCCCACTGCAGGCCTACCCTTCGGGGGGGTGTATGGGCATTAGTCCACATTGTTAGACTTCACATACACATCAGAATTTCTTCTTCAGCTTATGCAGGTTTCCTCACGATGCTTTCCTTCACCGTTTGAGAGCAATCGGTATTTCGTACATAAGTTAGAAACACACTTTTGTACATGGCATGTTGTCCGTGCGGATTCGAACCCGGACCCCTATTATTGGGTGTCCATACCTCTCCGCAATGCGCCACCGACGCTCATAACATAATCTATTTATGTGATAAATCCTTTTTTTGTTTGATAGCTTATGATCTGACTTAAAATCTGGTAGGTATATAATTTGTGCAGACGAAGTCGCGGATTAAAGCTAGTACTTTATAATAATCATCACAAAATAGGAAGGATACATTTTAAGAGGCATTTGTTAAGTTAAGAGAATATACAGGGTGAAATTGATATCATTAGCGTCCTTTTAAACTAAGAGTCTACCTATCAAACTGAACAACTTTTACACTTTGAGCAAACCGATAGTAGCAAAAAAAATCCGCTGTTACATACTAAACTGCAACGCCTACTCGATTCAAATGTATGCAACAGATTTTTTTTTTGCTCCGATCTGTTTGCTCATATAGTAAAAGTTGTTCAGTTTGATGGGTAGACTCTTAGTTAAAAAGGATGCTAATGATATCAATTTCACCCTGTAGATAGCTAGAGCTACCCTCGAGCGCACTAAAGAAATTTAATTATATTTTGTTAAAAATAACCTATTAAAATCAATTAAATTTTTCATACACGTGGAAATGAATTTCTATGCTTCTATGCCTGTGGTTTGTCATGCCATTTAATACATTAGTTTCAAAGTTACATGGCTCAAAGATTTCCATACAAATCTTTAATTAATCATAGCATTGCAACTATTGTATATTTTAAAGGACCAAACCACAGGCACAGATATAGGGTTAAATTGAAATCATAGGCAATTAGGTATCCTTTTAAACTAAGAGTCTACTACCCATCAAACTGAACAACTTTTACCATAATCTGCTGGAAAAATCTGCAGTTTTATACATTTGAGCCGAGTAGGCTTATCAGTTTACTATGGAACAGCAGACTCTTAGTTTAAAAGGACGCTAATGATATAAAATACTAGCTGGTGCCCGCGACTTCGTCTGCGCTTCGTCTGGACAATTCACACAATATCTTTATAAATTGTAGCCTATGTGTTATTCTGATGTATAAGCTATATTATTGTAAAGTTTCATTAAAATCCATTCACTAGTTTTTACGTGAAATATATAACATAGAGGGTGTCCCGTAAACCAACGTCAAGCTGGCGGATACTGATAGGTTAGGTTATGAGTATGCAGAATATCAAAATTTGACTTTAGTAAAAGTGTCTTAGTTTTCAAGATATTGGCAGTTTTAACACAGATACTGCATAGAACATTAGTAGCCGTGACACTCAAAATACTGACTAAGTTAGAGTTTTACGAATTTTATAAAACTGTCCTAATCTCGAAAACTAAGAACCTTTTCCTAAAATAAAATGTTGACAGATTGATTGATTGATTGACTGATTTTTTATTATTTTAGTATATTCTGGTTAGGCATGAACTAACCTATCAGCATCCACAGGGTTGACGTCAGTTTGCGGGACACCCTGTATATAAGGTCTAACAAAATTAGGTGAAACTATTTTAAGGGGATGATCAGACTATCAAACTGAACAACTTTCTCTATAGGACCAATATTGAAATCGCGAAAAAAAAATCAGCTATCCGATACATTTAGGTTGTGTACGTTTTTATAGAACAGCTGATTTTTTTTTCGCGATTTCGATATTGGTCTTATAGAGAAAGTTGTTCAGTTTGATGGTCTGATCATCCCCTTAAAATAGTTTCAGCTAGTTTTGTTAGACCTTATATAGTAGAATATAATTTATTACATTCACCTGCATGCCATTTCCTAAACTCTCCGATTGCAGTCAAAACACTTTCAGAAAAGTCTTTGGGCTGCTCAAAGGCCAGGAAATGACCTCCATAATCCAGGACCGTTGTGTTCAGTAGGTTTGGATACTTCGTTCTCAGTATGATGGGAGGTTGGTATATGAGTTCGTACTTTGCTTGAATCGCCCAAGTCGGGACTGGAGTTGGTATTCTGAAATATCGAGATTCAAAAATCGTCAGTGACAAATACAAAGAAAGGCAGTGACACAAAAAAAAACATTACAGAAATATGAAAACACAAATGTTCCGTCTTTCTAATTTGGATATTGAATACTTTACAATTATTATTGGTGACATGATACTCATAATCATATCTGATTTCAACTTTGACTATTTATTATAAGGACTAGCCTTGCGGTAGCATTTCCCCTCTGCCACGGTATAAGGTTAATTAATCATGTACATTCAATTTTATACCTTACGAGCGTTAACCCGCGACTTTGTCCGCACAAATTATATACCAGATTTTAAGTCAGATAATAAGCTATCAAACAAAAAAAGTTTTATAAAAATCGGTTCAGTAGTTTTTGCGTGATGCTCGTTCAAACAAACAAACACACAAACAAACAGACAGACAAAAAATCCAAAAATTGGTAATATGTAATCGGGGATACCTAAAAACATATCGTAACTTCTTTTTTGTTAATATCTTCAATGTACAGACAAACTTTCTGCTACAGTTTTATAATAGTTTAGATCACTAAACGAGACAGCCTATAATTGCGAATCAATAATTTCGAACTTAGAATGTTTGGGGTTCACACGAGACTTCTTTTCATGATTTTTAACGTTCAAAATTAGAATCTAAAGTTATGGTGAATAAAATCCAAAGTTGCAGATTTCGTGTTATCTCGCACGCCGCAAAAAGAGGCAGAAATGTTTGTTAGTAGAATTACACGCGTGGCTAGTCCCTATATAAGTAGTCAAAGGATTTCAATCAGTAGCCTAATTAATATTCACACGTCTCGGTTACCCGGTAGCTATTGCAGGAATCCCGGCTGATAGCCATCTTTTGGGCCTTTCGGACTTTGATAAAAGTAACATAGACCAGTCATTACGGTTTGAGCCAGGACTAGGTTAATTAGTAATTGACATTTTTTTTCGGTATAATATTGAAGAGCCAGTTTGAGCCTCGAAATGTACCAAAATTAAAAAAGAATCGCGTCAGCAACAGTTCCAATTTTAAAACTTAGCTATTATCTTGTTCTAAAAAACCTGATGGTAAATTTTTTTTTTGCACATATTTAAGGCTTTACCATTTTAAACATACTACAAACAAGGTGTGAATATTTCTGTCTACTTAGAAGGTTTTGAAAAATACATTCGTATTTTCTAATAAACACCTCATTTTTTAAATTTCATTGCCTATTTTATTGCTCAAAAATAATGTATATTGTTAAATCTAAGTCAAATGAGTGCACTGGTATTAATATTAATAATTTTAAATCCTTCTGGGACACATAATTTTGATTTCTATGTTGCGTAGCGATTTATTTTAATATGCTTTAAGATAATCCTTTTTTCACTTAATGGTTCCGGTTACAGTTTAAAAGTCCAATTAGTAATTACTCCCTACCCCGCCTAACAAAACTCCGTAAAATTACTTGGCTAACAGTTCCTCTCATCGAAGCTACCGGGTAAACTGCACCGGGAGGTGTAAATAAGAACTTTACAAATTAGTTACAAAGATTTGAGAAACTGAAGTATGTACGACTTGTAACACCACTGGCTTTTAGTTTTAGATGAAGAAAAACATCGTGACAAAGAAAGACACATGCATTAAATTCTGATCAACTTTCCGATAAATAAATAGCACTCAAATCACAGGCACACACGTTGTAATTGTAATGATCCGAAATAGGCTAATCGTACCAGGATTTTATTACAGAAACTAAACAGCAACAGCACAAACATGACCGAAACTAGATTTGAACCCAAGACCCTGGTTTGGCAGTCCGGTGTGGTAATCTATTCTATTTTTATTAAATGGCGTTTCCTTAAAGATTTCGCCAGTATCAAGTGTTGAAGATATTATTATAATTCAAGTTAACGTTCATTGTACGGTAATTTATATGGCGATCTCAAAGCCCTGTTTTTATACAAAAACACACACCCGAAACCGCCATAAAATGGCGGAGCCGCGTGGCTACGAGCCGAACGAAAGACGTCTACTCGAGAGACCTCTAGCCACGCGACTCCGGTGTGGTAATCATTGCACAAAGCGGGACGTCAACAATTCAACATTTTAACAATTCTTCCCGACTAACTTGGCGTTAGTGAGTCAAAATCTTGTAAATTATGTTCCCTTTTCGTTGAGACCACTCTGTTGGTATACTTACATACATCCTCCTTCCAATATCTTAAGGTATTACTCACGGCTCAAGTCCCAAACTAAACTGCGTTGTATTAAGCGTCTCAGCATAAATCCTCATAGCCGTGGTCATGGAATTTGGAACCCAGTACATCATTAAGTTATCTATCAGACGATCTGCGTCGAAGCTGCTCAGTCCACCATCGGGTAAGTCTCGGTTGCCAGGCATCGTTGCTGTTGAGAACTTCTCCATGACGTACGCAAGAAGTCCAGCAGGAGAATCTGACAAACCTACACCTGGGAGGATAATATAGAAATTTTATAGCAAAACTAGACTCATTCTTGACGACTCGATAGTTCAGTCAGTAGTCAACCTGCCTTCTGCGCCGAGGGTTGCGGTTTCGAATTCCATAAGGGGCAAATATTTGTATGAGGAATAATGATTATTTGTACCAATCATGGATCTTTGTATGTATGTATTTCTATATCGTTGTCTATTCATGAGACTAAAAAGTTTTACTGCTAAAAATAATTTAAATTAATTTTATAATAGAACAACGGATAGAAAAAACAAAACAAACAGAAAAAAAACACCAAGGCTAAAGGCTCTAAAGCCCCTACTCGGGGCAGAGAACCTAGGAGGCTGGCAGCGTTGCCTCTTTGGCTCGCAAGGCTGATCCTTTGCGCAAAATAGCTGAAAGCCCACCTGTCGCCTGTAGCCTCAAATAGGCGCTGTCTCATACATTTGAGTCGAGTAGACATTTCAGTTTAGTATGGTCTGAGCCACTACGGAAAATTTTAAATGGTAAAAAAAATCATCAGTTATACTGGATAGCGCTGCGAACATTTTACTGGTCTATTGTCTTCGCCCCAAGGTCACCCATATATTAGGTATTTTCCAGGCCAGGAATCGAACCGCCGCGTCGTGATCGAGTTACTAGCTCTGTGGATCAATAGTGATGGTTGTCATTTAAAGTCCAGGAATACCTCTCCAATCTGTCACTTTTTGTTTTGTTGACATAATAAAAGCTAGCACGAGATTTAATGGAGGATAATCTTCAATGATCGTTTCTGCAACTAAATGCAAGACACTCAGGAAATGTTGCCTTGAAGCTCCTTAGCCCAGTCATTTTACGGCTTGAGTCAGGACTAATTAATAATTTTTTTCGGTATAATATTGAAGAGCCAATTTGAGCCTCGAAATGTACCAAAATTAAAAAAAATCACGACAGCAACAGTTCCAATTTTAAAATTTTGCTATTATCTCGTTCTAAAAAACCTAATGGTAAATTATTGTTAACACATATTTAAGGCTTTACCATTTATACATACTTCAAACTTGCTGTAAATATTTTTTTCTACTTAGAAGGTTTAGAAAAATACATTCGTATTTTCTAATAATAAATACCTCATTTTTAATACAGTTTTTGAGAGTTACGCATTTTTTTAAAATATGTATTAAGATAGTCTTTTTGTCACGAAATGGTACCAGTTACAGTCTAAAAGTCCAATTAATAATCACTCCCTACCCCACCTAACAAAACTCCGTAAAATGACTGGGCAAAAAAAAAAACATAATAAAAGGTATACTAACCAACAGTATCAGGTTTTGTGGCCTGTATATGCATGTAGCCTGTTTCCTCCAACAGGAAAGCGAATACCTTAGACAATGGATACATGCGGTCAGCATAAGCAGGTTCTACTACCAGAGGAGGGTTAAATGAACCCAGGACTGTAATAATTAATGCAGTTCGAGATAGAACTACTGGGAAATTTGTATGGTGACCAAGGATTTCCTGAAATGTTAAAATAAGTGTGAGTTAGAAATCAAAATCGAAATCGAAACCAAAGTGCGTAAAACTGTTAACTATAAAGTCACGATTACCCCTTGTAGCCGCCGGATTTTCACAACTGTATGTGTCATGGTGAAATTTGTATTAGCATCCTTTTAAACTAAGAGTCTACCCATCAAATTGAACAACTTTTACTATGGGAGCAAACATATCAGAGCACAAAAAAAAAATATGCTGTTGCATACATTTGAGTCGAGGCATTGCAGTTTAGTATTATGGGTAGATTCTTAGTTTAAAAACCTTGCACCCACAGGCAACCCAGCAACCCAGCGGCATGCCCATGATAGGATTCTATAGCATAGTACAACAATTGTCATGAAAAGAAGAAGGACACAACCGTGAATATTTTCTTTTTAAGTGGATAGTTTTAGCTGCGCGCTCCATACAAACGAAGTCTGGTTATACATATTTTTAATAGGTACTCACTAATGAAAATCAATGAAAATTTTTAGACACGATTTAGTAACCTATATATATATACTAGCTGTTGCCCGCAGCTTCGTCTGCGTTACCCGGATAAAAAGTACCCTACGTGTTAATCCAGGCCATGGTCTATCTGTATGCGACTTTTCATCGAAATAAAAGCACAGATATTGGTTTCTAGATAGGGTAAAAAAAAATCATTGACTTTAATTGGTCAGTATTGAAAATATAACTAGACTTCAAAAGTTAGAAGGACGAAGATTCGGTTACGCCAGCTTTATTCCTGGGGTACGCCCTATTTTTAACTTTGAGCGCCAATATCTTGAGATGACTTATTCATTTCATTTTAAATGATTTATCTAACGCCATGTTTATAGCTAAAAGCTCAGTCATTTTACGGTTTGAGCTGGGACTAATTATTAATTGATATTTTTTTCGGTATAGTATTTAAGAGCCAATTTGAGTTTAGAAATGTACCAAAATTAAAAAAAATCCCGTTAGCAACAGTTCAAAATTTAAAATTTAGTTATTATCTCGTTATGAAAAAATTTTTTTTTGCACATGTTTAACTCATTACCGTTATACATACTTCAAACATTCATTTTTGTCTACATACAAGGTTTTGAAAAATACATTCGTATTTTCTAATAAAAACGATTTTTTTTTTAATTTTAATTCCTATTATATTGACTTCTGATAACAATTGTTTAAATAGTCTACTCTACTGTATTATTTTATCTGTAAAAGATATAACGCTCATTATATTGCTCTAAAACAATTTATATTGTTTAATCTAATTCAAATGAGTGCATTGAGTGTATTATTAATTTAAAAGCCTTCTTGGACTCACAATTTCGATTTCTATGTTGCGTACCGAAATTTTTTAAATATGTTTTTAGATAATATTTTTTGTCACTAAATGGTGCCGGTTATAGTTTAAAAGTCCAATTAATAATTACTTCCCACCTCGCCTAACAAAACTCCGTAAAATGACTGGGCTCTAAAACATTTTTTTGTAAAGTCCGTTTTCCGTAAAAATATTTTTGTTCATTGTCTATTTGAATTTCTCTTTTTTGGTTATTATTATCTGTTTTCGTGCCGAATTCTTTTTTAATATGTGAGAAAATTAAACCAAATGGGCTATAAGGCGGTCTGTGACTGGGGAACCCTAAAAATTGGGATTATAATTCTGCAACGAAATTACTCGGGAAATTCTAAACCTCGCTATACAAGTTGTTACAAAAATACAAATAAACATTTAAGGGGGTGGTTTAGACCATCAAACTGAACAATATTCACTATGGGACCAATATCGAAATACTAAACTACAAATCCACTCGAGTGGAAGTTGTTTAGTTTCATGGTCCAAACAAACCCCTTAAAAGTTTTAAATTTTTATTTTTACTTTTGTAACACCCTGTATACTGGACATCGTCACCTTTCGTCCCAGAAAATAAATATTGGAGAATTTTAACTAACTGCTTACCTCAGGGTACAACGTAACCATGGCTTTATTGATGAGGTACCCATAGTCACCACCTAGCACGTAGAATCTTCGGTGACCAAGTCTATGCATCAGATTCCTCAATATGACAGCGCACTGAGCTGTTCCCATACCAGGTCGAACGGCACCCTGGAAACCAGATTCCCCCACGTACATACATACACGCCCATTATCATTTTCGGGGATGGTCAGAAGCTCAGCTACAACAGCTGTAGCTTGCTACAATTGTAGCAAGGCTCACTTTTATTACAATGAAAGTTTCACAGAAACCTTCATAAACCACAATGAAAAGTTGTGGTAGCCCTCAACAAAAAATCTTCGAAAGCAACAAGAAAGACGAATCAGAAAGCTAGGATACAATAGGGTATTTGACAGCATGTAATATGCAGGGTATAAGTGACAGCCTAGCAAATACTGAAACTGTGAACTCAGACCATCAAACTGAACAACTTTCACTATGGAGCCACATGAGACGCGAAAAAAAATCGGCTGTCCCATACAAAACTGCAGTACCTACCAAACTCAAATGTATGGGACAGCAGTTTTTTTTTCGCGTCTCCTGAGGTATGCTCCATAGTGAAAGTTGTTTAGTTTGATGGTCTGATTACACCGTTTCAGTATTTGCTAGGCTGTCACTTACACCCTGTATAAGGTCTAAGAAAATCAGCTGAAACTATTTTAAGGGGATGATCAGACCATCAAACTGAATAACTTTCTCTATAGGACCAATATCGAAACCGTGAAAAAAAATCTGCTGTCCCATACATTTAAGTTGAGATATGTTTCCAGTTTTGTATGGGATATCAGACTTTTTATCGCGATTTCGATATTGGGCCCATAGAGTAAGTTGTTCAGTTTGATGGTCTGATTATCCCCTTAAAATAGTTTCAGCTGAATTTGTTAGACTTTATATAGGATCTATACGGCATCCGTATTGAATATGAATTTTGCAAACCAACAATTTAGTTAGTTAAGAAAAATACTGGATAGTTTAACACGTTCCGGGACAGTGACCGCCTATAGCCGTGATAACAATAAAAGTTCTATTGTGTCTCGTTCACTGTCCCGGAACGTGTTAAGAGAAAATCCACAAAAAATTTTTTTTGTCTACTTTAGTCACGTGATCGTAAACGACTGTGATTGGCCAAATGGTTGATGACGTCAACTGCATGCAGACAGTTGCGCGTAGAGTATGAGTGTCGTTTATTGTCAAGAAAAGAGTTTTCGCGGGATATTTAAATAAAATATTATGTTTTCATTTTTTCTTGCATTTTATGTATTGGAACATAAAATATACATTTTCTATAGAGTCCTTAGACATCAGTGATTAACGTAGAACAGTTTTTAAAAACCTGTCAAATACCCTTTTGTCAAAACAAGACTACAAAAACACCCTCGAAGGTATACTTCACGAAAACTGAAAACAAGCTAGGCTTCAAATTAAAGATTGAAAAATTTGTCTCGGGCGGGACTTGAACCCGCACTTAACGCATAACGCAGTTCCCCGGTTTGGAAAAGTGCGGGTTCAAGTCCCGCTCTAGACAAATTTTTCAATCTTTAATTTGATTCGAAATAGCACAACATGGCTGTAACATGTTTAAAAATCAATAATATTTGAAGCTAGCCTTCATTTACCAGGAGCTCAGAACCATCAGGATTGAAGAAATTATTTAATTTTTGATAATGATACCTTATCGGCATTTCTGTGTGGTTTCAGAATCCAAATAGTACTAGAGAGCTTCCAAGTGAAGCTAGCCACCTATCACCCCTCGATTCGCCAATCTTGAATCCTTCAATAAGCTCAAAACAAACCGCGTAAGAAATTACAACCTTACAAAGATTTTGACATTCCTGGTAATGAGTTTTTGTACATGCCACAGATCACAAAAACTAAAGGGAGACGTGAAAAGGGGGCGGGGCCAGTGTCGCAGCAATATGCGCAAAAACGGAACACATTGCTCGCGACAGTAATGATTCAATATATTATGAGGCTGAAAGCCAGTCGAGATATTATGTGTAGTATATAGTTTACAATGCTTGCGTAGTACTAAATATTATTCGAACGTTAAGTTCTGATACCGCAATGGATAATGAGCACATTCAAGCTAACAAAATACTTTCTATCGCGTGGTACTGGTGGTGATGCGACAATAGGTTTCGTACTCAGCGCGTTGGTTGGCATCTCTCTAGATCTCTATGGTACATACAATTATTATTAGGTACGGTTAAGGTTCTGAACATATACAATAATTATTATGCTTTTAGTGACAAAATAGTACTACAACTTACATCAGAAAATCCGAATCCAGGTAAGCTGGGAACAATGGCTTCAACAGCGAAATTTCGGCTATCACTTACAGCAGTGATTAAAGGAATAGCTTCATAGAACTCTCTGACTGACCCTGGCCATCCATGGAGCATGAGAACGGGCACCACTTCTACTCCTGGTGGAACCTGTGGATATGCAAATTAATCTGATTTAGTTCCTTTTTACCCGACTGTGCCAGAAGGAGGGTTATGTTTTTCGAGCGTACGTATTTGCACGTAAATTTTTTTTATTATTTATAATTAATGAACTCTTGCTTGTGCCTTAGCACTGCATTTCCGCCAGTGTCAAGTAAAATGAACGCTGGTGAAGAGCAGATTCCAAATATATACATGTATTATAGTACTTTTCTGCTACCATTTTGACACAAGACTAAAAAGTACGAAATAAACTTAATTATTAAGACAAACAAAAAATCAGACCGACTGCACGAAAAAAAATATTAACTGAAAAGAGAAAAACAAGGTCTATGTTTCGGTATCATTAATCAGCTCTACCAACTTTGTTTGTGCAAATTTTTGTTTGTCGCCACAAACCAATAAGCACGTAGTTTAGTGACTTAAACCTACCACATCGGCGGTTTAAATATAACACAAGTTTAGCCCCTAAAACAGGATGGTGCAAGACATAATTATAATTTAATTCCATATTAGCGTCTAGTTCCGAGTTAATAATGATAACCCTGCTAGGCGCAAGCGGGCCTTAGTGAATTGCACCCCTGATCAAAACATCATTTCAACTTTAATAACATACCTGTGGCCTAATCCAAATAAAATGAATATCCAATCCCTGGATTCCAGTCTTAAACTGTGGGTATATGTTCAATAGTTCCTCCCTTTCGGCAAAAGGGTATCCATCTGCCCAATATCTCAACCAGCCACATAGAGTCTCACTGTTGAATCCGTAGCGAAAATTAGCTCCTATTAAACCTGGAGTAAAATTGCGGTGGTTGTGTAGTCGATATCTTAGGTCTTGGATAATCTGAAAGTTTTAGAGAAAAAAGTTAAAAGTATGGAAATGAAAAAAAAAAAAAAAATCATTTAAATTTATGAATAACTACCCCCTCGGGGAAAATAGTCGTGAGCATATGTTATGTTATTAACTATGAATAAATGCTCAACGTACCAAAAAAAAAAAAAATATTTGAAAAATCAAATCAAACCAAAAGATTATACAAGGTGTAATAAAACCCCCTAAAAATATTTAAATATTTTTAGTTGGGGTTTTTAGGAAGTTTTTTTTTAGAATTAAGACTAAATTACTTAAAAACTACCTATTGTACAGGATGAAAGGTGCTAATAAAATATCTAACTCGGCTGAAATGGTAGAAAGTACTGCGTAGGTATCTAATCTAAACTATTATAAAACTGTAACAGATATTGTGTCTGTACATTGAAGATATTAACAAAAAAAAGTTACGATATGGTTTTTAGGTATCCCTGAATTCATATCACAAATTTTTTAGATTTTTTGTCTGTCTGTTTATTTGTTTGTTTGTGTGTTTGTTTGAACAAGCATCACGCAAAAACTAATGAACCGATTTTGATGAAACTATTATGTTTGATAGCTTATTATCTGACTTAAAATCTGGTATATAATTTGTGCGGACAAAGTCGCGGGTTAACGCTCGTATACTATAATTATAGATTACGAAAGTGAAGAAATTACGTATTAATTTCAGATAATAAAAAATTTAAGGCGAGGTTGAAGCGGGAACCTTTTGGCAGCAACCTCTTAGACCATATATAACTAACTATGGACCAGCCTCATTTTCCCTCTGCCATGAGTCATTATAAAATCAATTAATCATGTGCATTTAATACAATTTTATAACTTACTAGCGTTAACCCGGGACTTCGTCCGCACAAATTATATACCAGACTTTAAGTCTGATCATAAGCTATCAAACAAAAAAAGTTTCATCAAAATCGGTTCAGTAGTTTTCGCATGATACTCGATCAAACAAACAAAAAAACTTCTTTTTATAAATTTACAGTTTCATAATAGTACTAGAGTTAACCCGCGACTTCGTCCGCACAAATTATAGACCAGATTTTAAGTCAGATCATTAGCTATGAAACAAAAAAAAGTTTCATCAAAATCGGTTCAGTAGTCTTTGCGTGATGCTCGTTCAAACAAACACACAAACAAACAGATAGACAAAAAAACCAAAAATTGGTGATATGGAATCAGGGACACCTAAAAACCATACCGTAACTTTTTTTTTAGTTAACATCTTCAATGTAATACACGGCAACACATCAAGCTACACAAAACCAACATAAGCTGAACGCGCGTAGGTCAAATAACGAATAGCATCGCGCGGCCAGCTTATGTAAAAAAAAGTAGAATTACACGCGTAGTTCGATAGTTATAATGGTCTAAGAGCAGCCTCATGGTCATTACTGACAGACCGCCAAGACTTTGATTGATAGACCCTAAGATAGACCGCACCGTGATCGTGAGTGCGAGCAGGCGGGGACGGGTTTTAAGACGTATCCCCCACCGAATGACCTTGAACATTTTTCCAGAGCCGCCTCACCTCTCTATATCATTTTAGTAGGTATACCTATTTTTGCCTGGCTTGTCCTTCATGATGTCACTGTGGTACCTCCTACTCCAAGGAAATCGAATTCGAAAATCATAAGAATTCGCACCAAATTTTAAAATTATCAAATTAATGACTTAATCAAGGATATATCTTAACATACAAGGCAAACACAGACGGAAACAGACACACACCTACACAAACCCCGCTCCCCCCACTCATCCTCTCACTTTGTTTCAATTGTACTAGTTCGTAACTAAATTATTTGGTTTATTGTTAAGGATTCCCAATCGTAGACCTCGCGTATCAGGCTTGCCTCGTTTTTGGTCTACCGTTTAATGTTATAGTTTTAAGCAAAAGTTAAAAATAAACATTTATCTTATCTTTTCTTATCTTAACTCATCAAATATGGGTCTTAAAAAAATGAACTTCATCGCATTTTTAGAACTTATACAGGGTCCTTCTATATATGCTGACCCTTTTTTAAGGGGATGATCAGACCATCAAACTGAACAACTTTCTCTATGGGACCAACATCGAAATCGCAAAAAAAAATCAGCTTTCCCATATACGGCTCGAGTTGGTTTGCTGTTTTGTTGGTTGGTATGTATATTGTCTACCAATTGGTGTGTCTCGCAATATCCACTACGTGTCGATGTAGTTAAGGGCCTATGTCGAAAAACAATTGAAGCGAAATGTGCGTGTGATAGCTTATATTACTGCCTGATGCGACAGAAAGATATGGGGCAGCGCGCGCGATTGAAACGACGCAAGCGTAAAACAGACTTTATTTTATTGTGATTGTACTATTTATGTAAGTTCAATTCTGCTCTAATCAAAATTTGTAAAATATCAATCTCTTTTTTTTAAATCAAGTCTCGTGTTTCTATTATTCACCGTTTAGCAGTTCCAAGCGTTTATAAATAAAAACGGAGGCTACTTTGGCTTGTTTTTCTATCGAGAAAATATGTCTTAATCGTGTTTTGGCTCTAATCAAAACTTTAATTATATGTTCAATTTACACATATCCGCTAATCATACTCCTACTGTTACTACTTCATGATATAATGACGCTTTGAAGAATCCTATATTTTTCACATCATTAAACTTACCTCTTCGTTGAATTTTATTCTAAAAGGTTTTATGCTGGTATCTTCATTATTCTTCAACTCTTCTGGTCCCCACCATTCATTCGGGTCTAGATATGGTACCTTTTGGGTCGTACTATGACCGAATGTTAGACATAATATGGCATGGATAGGTATTATGAGAAAAAGGCGTGCCATTTTCTGAGAAATAGAATAGAAAAGAATATAATAGATATGATTTATTTGTAAGAATACAAAGACATTAGTCTAATGTCATTGCCATAATATGGTATATGTATGGTATGGTATATAATATGATACATTAAGATCTCAAATGTATAACGCTAGAATTAACCCGCTATTTTGTCCGCACAAATTATATACCAGATTTTAAGTCAGATCATTAGCTATTAAACAAAATTTCATCAAAATCGGTTCAGGATTTTTTGCATGATACTCGTTCGAACAAAAAAACAAACAGACAGACAAAAAAATCAAAAAATTGGTGATATGGAATCAGGGACACCTAAAAACCATATCGTAACTTTTTTTTGTTAATATCGTCAATGTACAGACAAACTTTCTGCTACAGTTTTATAATAGTTTAGAAGATGCAAGACGTATCCTGCCACACATGACGGCGTTCAAATTTTAAGGTCAGTGCGTTTACAAATTTAGTCATCTTCTAATTAAAGGTACATACATTGTAATGGTCCCAAGCAAGCACTATAAGGCTTTTTATTATGAAAACCATACAACAACGGCACAAACATATAACATCCATGACCGAACTGGGATTCGAACCCATTATCTATACATTTTAATAGAACAGCAAAAATTTTTTTTCTGAACATGCAATAACATCAAATTAATTATTTCAGTACATCATGCAAATCATTATCATTACTACGCCGATCCATCAGTACAACCGAACAGGAGAGCAATCGCGCTAAATAAATCGCAACTGAATCATGATTGGACCGCGTGCGAACCACAATTAACACATTCGGTATTGCGCTATTCATTTGACAGCCGTTAGAGCCGTTATGACAGATCACTCAGGCCCTGTACCCGGACTTTAGATTTTCGATATATCGAGACCGTTTCAGTCCAAACTTCATTGTAATAGAGTTCATATTGCAATTGCGAAGTTCGGATATCCGGGTAGAGGCCCAGACGTTAAAAACTACAATCACATAGCAAATAAGTCAAGTTTAGCGCGATACGGAATTCAGCACAGTTGAATACTAAATTGGATTGCAATGTGATTAGAACTGAAGTTGGATTAGGATTGAACATGGATGTTTTAAATTAGCGCAATAGCCCCTGGTATAATATAATAACAGTACTGGAAATTTTTTAAATATTAGAAGCTAATGAAATATTGGGAGAGATACTCATTAACTCAATCAAACTATGTAAAAATATACCTACAAATAACATACAAAAACATACAGACATAAACTCACGAGGACGATCCTTTCGGTGTAGCTAGCCCACCGAATAGCCCAAACTAGCCAAAGAGCGGTGATATTCCATATAGAACAGAGCTAGCAATTCGAATCACGAGGTAGCGGTTCGATTCCTGGCCCAAATCACTAACTTCTTCGGAATTTATGTACGGTTGTATCAATCATTATCACTAGCTCGACGGGAAAGAAAACATCGTGAGGAAACCTGCATACTCGAGAATGAATGAAAATGCCATAAGTTCGGTCGATCCGTATTATGTAAAAAAAAGAATCATCAAAATCGGTTCATAAACGACGAAGTTATCCGGGAACACAAATAAAAAAAATATTTATATATTTTTAAACGGTCAAATTGAGCGTTTGAACCTTGCCTGGCCGCTCAAAAAATAATAACCTCGCAAACTAAAGAAAAGGTTTGTGGGCTAGCCACCAAATGATACACAATAATCACTACATGCAAAGTTTGAACCTTACCAAAACTACTAGTATTTATTCTGTGTGAAAACATCGTACATTTAAAAAAGTGCATAATTGCGGGAAAAAAAGAATGGCAAATTTGGACCCAGTCATTTTTTACGAAAACTAAAAGCCATTCAGGAGTGCGATTTTTGAATCTCATACGTTGAACTCAGCAGTTGAAAATTTATGGAGATACGCATCTTTCTACTGCTGATTTGACTTTCAAAAATCGCACTCCTGGAGTATGATTTTTGAAAGTCAACTCAGCAGTAGAAAGATGCATACCTCCGTAGTAATTTTGACATTTTCAACTGCTGAGCTCAGCAAATGAGATTCAAAAATCACACTCCTTGAGTATGATTTTTGAAAGTCAACTCAGCAGTAGAAAGATGCATATCTCCATAGTAATTTTGACATTTTCAACTGCTGAGTTCAGCAAATGAGATTCAAAAATCGCACTCCGGGACTGCGTTCATAATTATTATTAACAGAAGTGCCTTAATTTTTAAGTCACTTTTAAAACAAACTTCCACATCTCCAGAAGTCCGGATTCAAAAGTAGAAATTAATAGTAAAATAGACAAATCATGCAAAAAGCAGTAGCAAAACGCAACCACGACAGCTATTTTCATCAAATATTATCACTGAGGTATTTTTTGGTCGTTACGGAACGTATTTGGCTTGGTTGAACTGATAGTGTGTGTGATTTCGTTTTCTTCCATTATCATAATATTGTACGGTTATCGTGAAATTTTATTCAAATAAAAACAAAATAAATGCGTAGAAGGTTGAGTGGGGCTGACGTAACCTCAGGGTTAAAAGCTCCAAAAAAAACAAAAGAATTAAAAAAAAAAGGTTTAGTGAACTATCTAATAAGAAAGATTATGAGTTCACACACTTGATACAAAAGGTAACATAAGGAGAAATACCTTTCCCCCAAATTCTACAGGTTACAACCAATATATTTTTTTTTAGTTTTATTCACTCTATACGTGTTACTAAGTTTCATTCATGTACGGGATCTCTAAGTCAGGGTCTCATATTACATGGCCGTCCCGTCCGCCAAACTTCTTTCTAATCCCGAAAGATATAACGGTTTATGTTAAGACAACGGTTATAAAATGGGACAGTTACTTAAATTTCAATTTCAATTTATTTACTGCACATCATAATGTTACAAAGGTGTTACAATAGAAAGCTAACAGTTCATTATGAACCCTGTTTTTAGGGTATGGCAAATTAGGAGAGAGGACGACCATTAGGTATTAATAACATCATTAAAGTATTCATTCGTCTTTTAATACATAGTAAAGGGGTGCTTGAAACCATTAAACTGAAAAACTTTTACTATAGCACACTGAAATCGCGAAAAAAAAATCCGCTGTCCCATTGCAAACATAACTCGGCTGAAATGTATGGGACAGCCGATTTTTTTTCGCGATGGTCTGAAGCACCCCTTTAAGTAACTGTCCCATTTTATTTTACACACTTTATAAACTTTTATTTAATATACGAAATAAAAATAAAATAAAGACTTACCCAAAGTTTATTCTACTTTCAGTTGCAACAATATAAACGTTACCTCGTTAGCACAGGCGCCTTAGCCCATGCGCCTCTTACCTACTAACGCCCTAAATGAACGAGGTGAATTAAATAACCTTAAGTTTTTTTTTGTTTTTCAAGTTTACTACTTTTTGCTATTCGCTGCTAATCACTATAACTTGTGTTATCATATGTTCTTTATACGGCTTATAAATTTACAACACAATAATATATACCTAAGACTTAAGAATTCACCCAAAATGAAACCTAAGTTATGTACATTTCAAATTTTGAATACATTAAAATAGCGGAAGAAACGGAACGTTCTAAAATTACGTACTCGAACAACGCATCTCGTACTAACACAGATACAATTTACTAACACAACTAAGTTTTATTATAACTACAGAAAAAATGAAAAAGACTGTATGACGCAAACATGTGGAGCGGGAGCAAGAAGATTGTATAATATGGCCGTATAGTCGCTTACACTCGTGTATGTGTACCATTCATAGAAATATTAATTTGCTAATGACGATATACAATTTACGCTCGCTTGGTGATGTTTGTAGGGCCAACAAATAAATTAGGTACCTATGTGTTATTCTGTTCGGTTTATTTAACAACATAATTATGTATATACTTAAGATAAATTATTTATTCATAAAAGCGGTCAGCACATGCGTCGTCAAATATAAAGATACAAAAAAAAACAGACATAAATCAGCAACACGCTTCGTCAAAAGAATGAAATACAAACTCAGTCAAACTCAGATAAATTAACAGGAATGGATTGGAAACGATCGCTCAATTCTACGCGAAAAAGTCTGTCACTTTTGCCGGGGGGCGAGGTAACGCACACAAAGCAATTGTTCATTACTAATGCATTTCTCGATCACGTCGCTATGCACGCAAACGACGACATTTACAAACACTAGCTTCAACTGTACACAAACAATTACATTCGCACACATAGACATGTATTAAATACGTAAACAGAAGGCCAAACGGCCAGAAGGTAAGTTGAACCACATATTCACGCAAAGTATTTGAAAATAGAGGTCTAGTTATGCTGGCTAGTTGAAATGGACTCATAAAAGTGCTAGTGCTTGACACTATCGATACCTTATGTATCGATAAGTTTGGCGATCATGAATGACATGATCGTGTATGACTATCAAATGAAATGAATATAATATTTTTCACGGTCGGGGTGTCGCAAAGAGGGTCCCATACAAAATTAGGACTTAAAACATTTTCAACAAAGAGAAGATATTTAACCAATTCTAAATACTGGGAAAGCGGCTAAATAAAAACACGTATACCCTCATGTTTACCAGATGTATTTAAAATAAGTAATTGTAATTACAACAAAATTATGTAATAGAATACAATGCACTATAAAATAATAGTTCAGCTATTTATTAAATGATGTTACGAATTTAAAGTAGGTATGTAACGTTCGCAGCAATAAATAATAATGATTTATTCATAGAAAGATACACTATAATGAAAAATATTACAGTATTGATTTAGTGAATTGAAACACCACAACATGGCTATATTATAGGTTACCTTATATGTTTGTTTAAGATTCTTTTTTAATGATTTAGTTAGATAATTATTAAGTTATTTGAATAAAAAGGTTAAATAATGAAAAGGATTTTATTTTAAGATTACCCCTATTGATTGACCAAGCAACCCGGATACTGGGTTCTTTTGGAAATCTGTAAAGATATACAGCTATTGAAATACTAACAAGTAGCGAAATATCGATATCGATATTTAATATGTGCAGGCCCTTCACTAATTTCGTAGCGGTGTGGCCAGCCACATTTAAATAAAATAATTATTTGGATCGAATTAAGAATAAAACATACACATTTTTATAAAAATACTAACACTATTATTGTACATTTAAACAATAGTTTTAATTCTAAAAAGTGACATGTAAAGAATTGTTCATGGGTTATATTATGATGGTTTTTCAGATTACCAAATATACCAAGTAAGTTTAATAAGTGCAAGCAGTATTTACTCTATTATTTTATTATACAGGTAGAGTAATAATAACATCACAAGTAATATACGGTAAAATGTAGTAATGTTCATACAACTTCAAAATCGTACAAATATGAGTTATACGGTCAACCGGCAACACTTATTTATTGGAAATATTTTTCTATTTTATGGTAGTTTATTGCATTATTTGATAATATTTGGACAAAAAATACTCACAAGTGAAAGGTAGTGTTATCCTTTTGTACGCTTGAAGTTCCTGACCTTTTTTTGCACTGATAAACACTACAGACAGGCATTTTTGCGGGATGTCGTGCCACGAGAACAAACACTTGGCGAGTGGCGCGAGACGCGCGGGGACTAGTTTTATATAACGGGTATGCTCACTGAGCGCATGCCTTTGGCAGAGGGGTACGCGCGTAATATCGCATCCATTCCTGTTAATTTATCTGAGCAGTCAAATAACCTGCCCCTTGTCGATCCCGGTGCAAAGGAGCCCATAATGCTAGCAGCGTTGCCACGTTGAATTGCTATGGCTAGCCTCTGCACCAGATACGACCCGGAACGGGGGTCACAATTTCTCTCCCTTCTTCTTGGTGTTAGTGACAGCCTAGCGAATACTGAAGCGGTGGACTCAGACCATCAAACTGAACAACTTTCACTATGGAGCCTACCTCAGGAAACGCGAAAATAAATCAGCTGGGTCATACAAAACTACTGAACCTACCCGACTAAAATGTATGGGACAGCTGATATTTTACGCGTTTCCTGAGGTAGGCTCCATAGTGACAGTTGTTCAGTTTGATGGTCTGAATTCACCGTTTCAGTATTTGCTAGGCTGTCACTTACACCCTGTATAAATCGTTATTAATATGTTATAAATAATAAATGTCAGCAAATTCTAAATATGAAAGGTACAGTAAAATTGTAACAACTGAGTTGTTTGGGATCTAAAACGGACATGTCCGTTTTTGATCCCAAACAACTCAACTAACTAAATGATTGTGTTCTATCAAGTTATATTCTATTCGATTCTATTCTATTCATATTCAAATAACAACAGTTCAGCAGTTTTATTTCTTTCAACATGTTAATTATTAATTTACAAAATACCTAGCTTATTCAATAGCCGACATGGTGTTTTGTAATTTTTCTTTGTCTCCGTTTGCGATATCTACCTAATAACATTTTTATTTTTATCTAATAAGATTTACCAACCAAACACATCAGTTTACTATTAAATTTATTTTAAGTAGCAAATTCTATACTGAACATTATTTCTCGGGAACGAAACAATTTTATTTAAAAAAATTGATCAGTTATAATTATAAACTAATGAAAATCTATTTTTCAATCATTTTAATTCACTACTAATTTTTAATTTTTTTTCTTTGAGTGTAAATAAGCACAAAGAAAACTTACCCTACCCAATTTTTAATTACTAACATAATTTTAAGGGTGTATTCAGATAATGAAACTAAATAACTTTCCCTAAGGAACATGGGCCGAAAAACGAAAAAATGTTTTTGGATCTCCAATAATACCAAAGAATCAGCCGATTGATTTTCCTTGAAAGGGCTAAACAAATTTTTCGTTTTTTTCTGTTTTTTTTTATTGTCTTGGAATTTGTTTTGATATTATTTTGCTGACGCTACTTTAAAATCGTCACGCGGGAAGGGACAACACGTGGCCGTGCAGCTTAACTTGTCGCACACTCGAATCGGTATAAATCTCTGTCCCGTTCTGCAAAATTGTGATGAAATATAAAGTGTGCTCATGTGCCATAGACAAAAAATTTTTTGCTACGTCATGTGCTTACGAGTGAAAAGTAATGCCGGTCTAAGTTGACATTACTTAACATGACTTGAGATTTTAAGAAATCTCTTGATTACCTACATTTTTAGGGTTCCGAAGTCAACAAGGAACCCTAAAAACTAAAAAGTAAAGCCAACTATAAAGTTTCGCCATGTCCGTCCGTCCGTCTGTCAGCGGTTTAGCTCAGAGACGCCTGGTACTATAGAAGGCTGTAATTTGGCATGGGTGTACATATTAATTACGCCGACAAACTGGTAAAATAAAATCTTGCAAGATATTTTTTTTAGTGTACCTCCCCTACACGTCAAGTGGGGATGAGTTTTTTTTCTCGTCTGTGTGGGGTGTGGTGTGGGGTATCGTTGGATAGGTCTTTTAAAAATATTGTGGGTTTGGGAAAACCATTTAATCGAAAAATATTAAGCTTTAAAGTGAAAAGTGAAAATGTTAGAGTCAAGTGCCCCTCCTGCCGGCTAAACGGTTGTTTCTGGATATGTGGAAAAATTTACAGCAGTAGCATATAACGAAATTAAAAGGAAAACTATCACCGCTAAGTGGGCTTTACAAGTTTACGAGTAATAGTCGACCAACTTATAAAATGTTTTTTTTAGACTTTATTAGCCGTTCAACCGTAGCATAAAACAAAAAGCCTCCTACTTAGTCCCTTTTTATATTGTGACGGACAACTACGGAACCCTTCCCTGCGCGTGGTCCGACACGCACTTGGCCAGTTATTATTAGTATTGTATAACGTTCTTATCCGATTCCGATTGCGAAAACTCAAGTATAAAGATCGGTCTCCATAATTCAACAAAAAGTAGGCCATGAGTAGGTAAAGGTTTTGTTATGGTGGTTTTTTATTACACAATGGACTTATTTAGCTGTCAGTTGGGCGCAGTATAAATAAACATCTTAGGTCCGCCACATACATACGGAATAAGGTCCGCCACATACATCCGGAATAAACCTAATTCGGAATTATATTCCGTATGGAGTGTTGCCGCTTTCAGAGACTTTTTCACTAAATCTAGTGATTTTTTGATGTCTACGCTTCAAAACCGCTTGTGTGATAATGGATCATGCTATTTTGTATGCAGATTATGTCTTATGTTAAAACTATCAAGGCAGGCAAGGTTACTCGCCACTGGACAACCACGGCTTTAATAAATACCTAAAAATGCAATTATTCAATCAATCAATCAATCAAATATACTTTATTTTACACCAAAATCATAAACAGTAAAATACAGAAATAAAATACAAGAGGCACAAAATAAGGCGGTGTTATCGCTAAGAAGCGATTTCTTCCAGACAACCTTAGGGTAGAGGAAACGGTGAAGAGAAGAAAGGTAGGCGGTGTTTCCAGAAAAAAATATCAAAAATCAGCAGTTATTAGTAAAAACAAAAAGTAAATATACAAAATAAACCTATTATAAATACATATATAATATACATACTCATATAAATATATAGATATATATATATATATATATATATATATATAATATATATATATATATATACATAAATATGCGTACTAAACAACAAAATACTATAGGAAAACATGAACCACAGACATAGGAAAAGATCATTATTGTCATTCATCGTAACATTACGATGATGGTTTGTAAATTGTATTCCAATATTAATGCAACTATATCAAAAGACAATCGATAGTTTTAACATTTAACATAATCGTAACGTCATGACCTCATCACATGATATTAATTATCATGTATAGAAATTGTTTGTTTTGTTTTAATAAATACCTAAAAATGCAATTATTGTCATTCATTTGACGTTTCATACATTTATATTTCAGTCATTTTTTAAACGTGCTGTTTAAAAAATGACTATAATATAGTATTCCTCTAGTATTTTTTTGTAACCATAGTTGACAACACTGAATCAGATTCCGGATCGAAATTCCGTCTATGTGTGGCGGACCAAAGAGATGACTTGAACGGAAAGTTCCGAAAAGTCCTTTTTCCAACCGACTATACCCATAAGGCCGTGTGGTGTCGGCTAAGAATAGCACCATCCCATTTCCTCCCGTGGGTGTCGTAAAAGGCGACTAAGGGATCTACTTAAGGATGGGCAGCAGCATCCTAGGAGTACACACATTGATTCGATCCAACTGCGATCGCCAACCCGCCTGCCAAGCGTGGCGATTATGGCAAATCCCCCCATTTTGGGGGAGGCTTATGTCCAGCAGTGGACGTTTAATGGCTGATAAGATACTCATAATCACTAAGTTATCCACTAAACAATAAAACAATGGATATATTGGTAATTTGATACCTTTACTATACTTCCATATTTAATATAATAAGTAATATAAAAGTAAGTTTATGAGTTACGGTAGTAACATAATATAATAATATCATTACTTAAATTATCTACTACTACTAATAATCAACTTTCATTATCTCCGTCCAAGGTAACAATGGCCATAATGCCGGAAATTTCAGAAAACTTAAAAATTCATTAAAATATTAAATAATGAATAAAACAATTTTTTTTAAAATATATTTCTAATTAAATCAATAAAAATTTGTGAATAGGTACCAAAGAAATGTTGTCCATTTTTTTACTCTATAATATGACCATCAATCCAATTTCTATAAGAGAACACTTTAGTGAACACTGTAGGAATACCTATTTCGTTGCAAGGCTCAGGCCCAAAGCTTGTGATACCAACAACTTCGAATAGCCCTCCGTAATTTTTAGTCATGAGGGGCCCACCAGAGTCTCCGTCACAGGTACTGGAACCATCACCACCGGCGCAAATTTGTGTGTCAATCACATTCCAGAATCGCCTGCAATTCTGCAAGATAAAATTATGTTTTAAGACATTTAAGTAGGTAATAAAATAAAGTATTGGCTGTGGGTAGTGGGATCTGTCAAATCGATCGCAGCGCCCGAGGTGGCAGAAATTTGTTCCATTTTCGGCCAAGCTGTGTAAAATTTGCTTGAATCTATGCAAATCCACACACTAACTCACCAAGAAATCTCAAAAATTGCAAACCTATTAATTTAAAATTTGGCATGGAAGTTTCTATGGGCTAAATAAAAATCTAGTAGTGCCTTACGGTAAAAAAAGTTCACTTCCGGATACCAGCACCAAATTTTAGTATGCCGTTAGGTATGTTGTCTAGACCCCAAAACTGCCGGGAGACAATCCTTGAGGTGTCAGGGTCTTCAGTTATAACGTCATTAACTTGGTGCATTAAAAAATAATTGTTATGAAACCTATCGTGTGGGGTATCAAATGAAAGGGCTTCATGAGTCGGTTATAAAAATATACTACACCTTTACCTGCCAGCCACTTTAAAAAAAAATACAAAATGTATTTTCAAAACATATCAAGTTTGGGTTCCTCCCGGTAGGAAACGGCTGAGTAAATTTTTGTCAAACATACGCTAAATGACTTATAATATCTTCATATCAAACGTCAATAAAGCAATTTCAAAAATATTTATGTTTACTATTTTTTATAATATTTTTTATTACTTTTCAACTTTATATTTAATGAAAAAATTTATAAAAAAAAAATAGTAAACAAACATTTTTAAAATTGCTTTATTGACGTTTGATATGAGGATATTATAAGTCGTTTGGCGTATGTTTTACAAAAATTTATTCAGCCATTTCCTACCTGGAGGAGACTAAACTTAGTATGTTTTGAAAATAATTTTTGGATTTTTTAAAACAATTGGCTGAAAGGTAATAGTGTAGTATATTTTAAGAACCGGCTCATAGAGCCCTTTCATTTGTTACCCCACACGATAGGTTTCAGAACAAACATTTTTTTAATCACATACAAACATTTTATGACGTCATAACTGGAGACCCTGACACCTTAGAGACTGTCTCCTGGTAGTTTTGGGGTCTAGAGAACATACCTAACAACATACAAAAATTTAGTACTGGTATCCGGAGGTGAACTTTATTTCCATTAAGGCAGTGCAGTATAGGTGCTCACTAGTTTTATGAATATTAACCCCCAAAGATGTGAAAAAGGGATAAAAGTTTGTACGGAAATTGGCGCTACAAAAATCGTGGATTCCAGCCAATAGGACACCACTAACTACACTACATTCACTATTGGATCAGAGTTTTTATTTTTTCTTTAATAAAATGTTAAATATCGATAATGTTGTTAATTTCTTTAGTTTCTTACATTATTCTATACTATAATAAAACTGTAAATGTTTGTTTGTAACAGCATCACGCAAAAACTACTAAATCGATTTTGATGAAACTTTGTTGTTTGATAGTTTAGCTTAAAATCTGGTATACAATTTGTGCGAACGAAGTCGCGAGTAAACTATAATTATATTATAATATAACAAGCAACATTTATTTAACTGCAAAAAATTAATAGCAATTCTTAGTTTCTACTGTAACCGACACCGCACACTACTGCACAACACAAGAGTAAAGCCCACCACACACATACGGAATTGCAATCCGAAATTCCGAATCAAGATTGTGATTTTGTATAGGATTTGACAGCTACGCAATTCCGAACGCAATTGTGGAGGGGGAAAATCCATACGAAATCGTAATCCTGATTCAGGATTCCGAATTGCAATTCCGTATATGTGTGGTGGTTCACTAGATCAAGGGAAAAAGTATCTGAAAACGATAACTCTGAATTCCGAATCAGGTTTATTCCAAACTAGGGTTAAGCAGCGACTTCGTCCGCACAAATTATATACCAGATTTTAAGTCAGATAATAAGGTATCAAACAAAAAAGTTTCATCAAAATCTACGGTAGATCTATCGGTTCAGTAGTTTTTGCGTGATGCTCGATCAAAAAAACAAACAAACAGACAGACAAAAAATCCAAAAATTGGTGATATGAAATTAGGGACACTTAAGGCGGTTGCAGAGGGGTCAATTTTATACAAAACTTTGACGCACAATACGCGTAGACGGTATTAATATAAGTAACTTTGTATATATGCAAAAATAGTTTGGAAAATCTAGATTCCGCGTCACAAATAACATTTGCAATTTATAAAACAATTACGAAGAATATAAAGCTTTGAAATTTTTCATACAAAATTTTAAAAGCTTTATATCTTCGTAATTGTTTTATAAATTGCTACGCGGCAACTAGATTTTCTAAACTATTTTTCAATATATAAGGTCTAACAAAATTAGGTGAAACTATTTTAAGGGGATGATCAGACCATCAAACTGAACAAGATTCTCTATGGGACCAATATCGAAATCGCGAAAAAAAAATGTGCTGTCCCATACATTTAGGTCGAGTACGTTTGTATGGAACTTCTGATTTTTTTTTTCGCGATTTCGATATTGGTTCCATAGAGAAACTTGTTCAGTCATGGTCTGATCATCCCCTTAAATTGTTTCAGCTAGTTTTGTTAGACCTTATATAAAATAATTCTTTTATTAATTCCGTCTACGCGTATTGTGCGTCAAACGTTTGTATGGACTGAAACCACCTTAAAAACCATATCGTAACTTTTTTTTGTTAATATCTTCCATGTACAAACACAATATCTGCTATAGTTTTATAATAGTTTAGATAGATGTATGTGGCGGACCTAACACAAACCTTGTCATACACATAAGGAAGTTTTGCATGTTGTTTCAACGGATCAAAATGGTTTTTGTAGCCAGCACTAATTAGTTGTTGGTTCACGACGCCCCACCCTGCTGCGTAAAGATTGTTGTTTCGAGTATAGTTTTTTGTCATATCCGAAGTCGGTAGGCAAATTGGTCTGATGTAATCTGCAAATGATTAATAAGCTTTGAACAAACATTACAATAATAGCCCAGTCATTTTACGGAGTTTTGTTAGGAGGGGTGGGAAGTAATTATGAATTGGACTTTTAAACTGTGACCGGCACCATTTAGTGACAAAAAGACTACCTGAAAATATATTTAAAAAAAAAAAATTTCTACCTTACATAGAAATCTAAATTGTATCTCCCAGAAGGCTTTTAACTAAATAATATTAATGCCAATTTCGAATATTTTTGATTTTAAACATGTTACAGCCATGTTGTGCTATTTCGAATCGAATTAAAGATTGAAAAATTTGTCTCGAGCGGGACTTGAACCCGCAGTCTTCCAAACCGGGGAACTGCTAACGTCACGTAACGTCACGTCTCTTAAGACGCAACAGATTGAAAATTTCGTTCTCTGGGTAATGGGCTCGGTGGCGAAATTGAATAACGCAGTTCCCCGATTTGGATGAGTTCGGGGTCAAGTCCCGCCCGAGACAAATTTTTCAATCTTTAATTTGATTAGTGCCAATTTACTCGTTATAATTAGATGTAACAATAAAAATTATTTTTGAGCTGTAAAATAGGCATTAAAATTTTAAAAATGAGGTATTCTTTAGAAAATACTAATGTATATTTCAAAGCCTTCTAAGTAGAGAAAAATATTTACACCATGTTTGAAGTATGTGTAATGGTAAAGCCTTAAAAATGTGTGAATAAAAAAATTACCATCAGGTTTTTTAGAACGAGATAAATACTAAATTTTAAATTTAGAGCTGTTGCTGACGTGATTTTTTTAAATTTTGGTATTATTCAAATTAGCTCTTAAATGCAATACCCAAAAAATACATCAATTATTAATTAGAAGCGGCTCAAACCGTAAAATGACTGGGCTATAAAAAATTCGCAGATCTCGTGTCTTCCACGACCTTCGGGTACATTGAAAATGAATCTGCCAAATTAACTAATTTAAATTTTTTATTGGAATCACCTTTAATGTGTAAGAAAAATTATAATCAACCTTTAAACCACATACTCTACCCATCAAACTGAACAACTTTTACTATGGGAGCAAACATGTCAGAACAAGAAAAAATCAGCTTTCCCATACGTTTGAATCGAGGACACAGTCGAGTGAACAGAGTACGTGGGACAGCAGATTTTTTGTTTGTTCTGACTGGTTTGCTCCCCTAGTAAAAGTTTTTCAATTTGATGGGTATAGAGTATGTGGTTTAAAGGTTAATTATACTTTTCCTTTCACGCTGTATACAGGGTGTTAGGGTAAACAGTTGCATTACTTTAAGGGGTGATTGTACCTATGATACTGAACAACTTTCTCTAAGAAACCTATAGAAAAAACGTAATAAAATTTTTGGATAGGTTTCTTAAAGAAAGTGTTTAGTATGATGGGTACAATCGCCCCTCAAAGTAATGCAACTGTTTATCCGACCACCCTGTTGTCCAAAGTCATATCTCTAGGCTTTATTTTTATTTTTTCGATATACTTGATTTGTTGCCGTTTGTACCAATGTTTTTCTATGTGAGGTCCAATAATTATTGTTTTTCGATAGTTGTTTAGATTCATTGTCAGAATGCACCCTTAAAATTTTGATAGTAATGAGCATTTTTCTTTTGATTTTCTAGGGGTTCAATAGATGGCTCTACGGTCTGTGCGAATAAAGGTCAACATTTCAAAAAGTGTTTTTTTTTTAAATAATAAAGAGGGAAAAGATGTTCAACAAAACGCCAACGCATCTTTTGATTGAATATTTTATTATTTACGAATAATTTTAACCGAAAATATGAAAATTGTTACGTCTGACATGGTTGCATGAGCTCAATCCTTTAAAAAAAGGCAGGCACAGTCTTGACATGATTTTGACAGGATCTCGCGAACGTATCTATGGAGCGATTAATGAACCAAATTTAAAACAGAAAAGATAAACGCTCAGTGAAAACTAGTGATGTATTTAAGAGGATAGGCTGAAATGCTAATTTGGAAAACAGGTCACTTTTCCGACTGTATTTATCAGATCCGCCCCACCCACACACCCCGCCGACTAGAGTGCGAAAGAGACAAATGCAGCTCGAACCGATTTTATACACAAAAATTCGAAGAAATCATCATTTCGTATTCCCCTGTTTCCTCCTCCAAACTAAACCGATTTTAATCATTCTTTCAAATATAATATGAGAAAGACTTTGGCTGTTTTGCTTTTTTGTTTATGTTTACTGGATGTCTGAAAACGGGCGGTAAAATTGGTAATTTTCGAAGGACCCTAGTTCTAATTAATTAATTAGTTGAAAAATTATTAAAAACAAAACATGGGACATGGCAAAGGTGACATAGATTGTATAGTAAAAAATACTTGCTCTAGTGTTATTATCCAGGGTGTATATATCCTATTATAATACGTTTGTATGGAGAAAACTGTACTGGTCTATCCTCTAAAGGTGGTTGCAGAGGAGTCAATTTTATACAAAACTTTGACGCAGAATACGCGTAGACGGTACTAATATAAGTAACTTTACAAAGTTAGCTTTATAATATAAGCTTTTAAAATTTTGTACGAAAAATTTCAAAGCTTTATATCTTCGTAATATACATATTCCATACATGTATATATGGAAAAATAGTTTAGGAAATCTAGATGCCGCGTCACAAATAACATTTGCAATTTATAAAATAATTACAAAGATATAAAGCTTTGAAATTTTTCGTACAAATTTTTAAAAGCTTTATATCTTCGTAATTATTCTATAAATTGCAAATGATATTTGTGACGCGGCGCCAACTAGATTTTCTTAACTATTTTTCCATATATAAAATTTTACTTTCATTAATTCCGTTTACGCGTATTGTGCGTCAATCTTTTGTATGGACTGAAACCACCTTGAACCAGTCGTGTGTGTGTGTCCTTAACCCTTACCAGTAAATTGAACCGTCCACCCGAGCCTCACCAAAGCGATATCATTCCCCTTATGATTTGATCTGAAGAATCCACCACGCACAATTATGTTTTGCATGGGAACACTTATTGCTCCCATGGTGCATTCTCTTCTACGGTCTTCTAGGACACAATCGGGTTGGTTAATATGGTTGCTTGTGTCGTATTCGCCAAGACGAACTCTTTGACTGTAATTAATAATAATAACAGAGTGTAAACCAAGAAGTTTACAATACCTACAGAGTGCATTAGAAACACTTTTTTGGAGCCAGAATCTATGACCTTTATGACGTCGCTGATGTTTCCCATCTCATTTCCTCTTTACATGGATTTGTCATTGACTGACCTTCATTTGACCTCCATGTAATAGTGCACTGCCTTACGGTCAAAAAAGGCTGAAAAAGTTCACTTTTGGATACCAGCACCAAATTTTAGTATGTTCTCTAGACACCAAAACTGCCGGGAGACAGTCTTTGAGGTGGGAAGACCCTCTTCAGTTATGACGTCATTAATTTTGTGTATGGGATTAAAAAATTTGAAATTAACATTCATATTAGTTCAAACACAATTTACTAATAATGTGTCTTTCATGCAATCTGAAACCGTATTGTTCCTAGACTTAACGGCCCCAGGAGTGAAATTCACTAAGCTTCACATCGCTGTCAAAAACATCTAATTCAATTCTATTTTGGAGATTATGGCTCCATCGGTTTGTCGAAGATTCTGCCAATGTCAAAGTTGAGAGACACAAGCTTCTAATTCTAATTCTATTTTGGAGATTATGGCTCCATCGGTTTGTCGATGATTCTGCCAATGTCAAAGTTGAGAGACACAAGCTTCTAATTCTAATTCTATTTTGGAGATTATGGCTCCATCGGTTTCTCTATGATTCTGCCAATGTCAAAGTTGAGAGACACAAGCTTCTAATTCTAATTCTATTTTGGAGATTATGGCTCCATATCGGTTTGTCGATGATTCTGCCAATGTCAAAGTTGAGAGACACGCGTTTTCATTTGTTGATTGAACGGTTATTAAAATCTTCTTCCGCGGATTTCAGTTGAGTACGCTAGAAAGAGGACAACACAATTATTACATAAATAAGGATGGACGAAGTCTGTGAGACAAGCACATTTTTATAATTTTTTTTTTTTTAATTTATTTGTTTCAGGGCCTTGATACATTTTGTATATACCGGTCCAATCATAAGTACCTAATAATATAATAAACTATGACGATACAATCATCATAACCTTACAAACTATGGTGGAGTAGGTAGTAATCACGGTTAGCCATCGTATAAACTTTCTTCGCCAACTCGGACGTCGGATCAGACAGGCTACTTAAAAAGTGAAAAACTCCTACATCATATCTACTGAGGTTGGCAGCCGTAAGCAATGCCTCTCTTTGACTACGGTTCCGCTCACACTCCACCAGCAGGTGTTGGACATCTTCTATTATACCACATGTATCGCAATTAGGTGACTTGACTTTTCTCATTAGAAATCCATACTTGTCAGTGGAATGTGACCAGTATAATTTAATATTGTTTTCACGAGCTCGCATCATTCAGATCGTCGGAGGTTTTATATGAGTTTGACACATGAAATTGAAAGCTCGCCGATGTTTCAACGACGAATTTAAGGTTGTGACGACGTTTGCGCTTAGTTAATTGCATTGCTGAATGGCCTTTTGTGCACATTCTTTATTATGAACAGATTATTATACCAATTTAAGTATTTCTAAACTTACGGAGTTTGTTTCTCCATGCAATGCGCAGCGGTGAGCACGTATCTACTGCTGATAAGAGATCCACCACATAACGTCTGGACTGAGTTGTCCACATAGTATTCCAAGAGTGCCAGCCATGGGTATTGTTTCAGCAAAGTTGTTTCGCCAGCTGAAAGAGTTTCGTTGGTCGGCTACTCCAATAAAACAATGAATATCCGTTTACTCACACAGCCAAGGAGTGGAATGCCCTGCCTGCGTCAGTATTTCCGAGCGCTTACTTCCTTTAAAGTACGAGTAATTAGGCTTCTTCTGGGTAAGCTCGCTAGATCTTCGACCCCATCTTCGTCCTGAGGACTGGATTGAGGTCAAGAGCAAACCCATAAGTTATAAAAAAAAAAAAAGTTCTTGTAAAGTTTTTTACCACCACGAAAAAAAAATTATGTCAGAAAATTACAAACCAAATAATTCGTGGTAAAGTCCTAATTTTATCGAAAAAATTACCTTATTTATGGTACATTTAATTTAAAATTCTACTCCACAAATAAAGATTCCTTAAGAAACACCAGATCACTTTTCCATGGGATCCTATCACATGGTTTAATTCCTTTTCTGGTGCTACGTTTTTGTGCTTTGAGTTGCATTTAATAACGAAGCATCCTCGTAATCTCCGGTCCCAAATTGGGCTCTCCAAGCGAAATATGAAGTATATCATCCACCATCGATCCTAAGGACCAAATACCCGAACATAATCAGTACAACAGTACTTGAAGATGGGGCTATTTTATGGCGTTGCACCTTCCAAAAATCATCGCAGGGGAGGTCTTTAAAGCTATCAAGGCATTCAGGGAATGGCATGAGATCAAGAACATGACTGAACTGTGAATGATAATATGTGTTTCGATTAATACAATGTCGGTTTAATATATTTTTCACGCAGTACGGTGACAATGCGAAGCGATGCTGCAAGCGCAGCCTGGAGCCTGGAGATATGGAGTTGAACCAGTTGGTTTTATTGTTATTATTATAGCCAGACAGTCTAAAGTCACAATACTTCATTGATTTGCTTGCTTACTAATTTTCAAGAATTAGGCAACTCCTGAAATTTATCAAGCGAAAATATTGAGTGATAGGGTCAAGAAATAAAATGCTTATTTAACTTTTTCAAAAACGTTTAATTTTTGTTGGGATACAGAATTTTCATTTTAACGACGATGCAAAGCTTAATCTTATTTAACAATGAAGGCAGCTTTTTCGGAAAATGCAAACCTTTTCATACAAAACAGTCAACCTGTTTTCACGGAAAATGGTACGTATAGTATAGATGTAGACGAGGTTACTATTGTGAAGTACCTAAGTATTCTTTGAAATAACAACATTAGGTACTAGGTAATGCTGGCAAAAACAAAATGGACCTGTGATTGTATGAAGTAATATAATAGGTGGACAGACAACGTGTTAAGCTGTAGTTGTATTGTTAACATTAATAATCTGGATAGAGATAGTCATCATTTCCACTGGCATGCCAATTTCTGAATGCAGTTATAGCATTTAGAACATCTGTAGCAAAAACTTTAGGTAGTTCTAAAGCTAGGAAGTGTCCACCGTTTTCCAGGACTGTAGCATTTAGTAGGTTCGGGTATTTTAGTTTCAGAATTGCGGGAGACTGGTAGGAGAGTGCGTGCTTGGCTTGGATTACCCACGTTGGAACAGTCGTTTGTATTCTGGAAGAAAAACAAAAGGTAAAGTAACATAAATGAATCAGAGATAAAGAAAGGCATTTGGGATGCGGTGCTGGAAAAGAACAAAGGAAGGACTTACTTAATAATAATGAAGGAAAGAAAGAGTGTGGTGAACGACGATAAAGAACTGGATATATAGGAATAATTTTTATTTTGATAACACAGTTTATATAATTACTAAAAGGAAAAATGGAAGGGAAGAGGTATAAGGATGATTTTATCCAAAATTGTCTAAACAAGGGAATAAAAGCGCGAAATCATGTATAATGCTAATATAGTGAACATTCCTTCAAGATTTAAAAATTTGCTAATCGTTGCAATATTTCGGGCCCTGGAAAAATCAGGGTGATGATACTGTATAGGGTGTATACCTAAATATTAAAAGGAAATGCGTTTTTTACGCCTTATTCCATTTTAGGTAGTCAAACTTTGCTGTAAAATTAAAGAGTGCCACTAAATATACTTACTCATTAAGCCTCAAATTCATCTGCTTTATATTATACGTCTCAGCATACAGTCTGAAGGCAGTTCCAGCAACACTGGGTGCCCAGTACATCATGACAGTATCAATGATTTGCTCCTGGGTGAAATGGCTGTAGATTCCTCCATCACCAGTGGATATGGCGTCGAAGTTTGTCTCAGTCGTGATGATGTCTAAGCAGTAGGTTAGAAGAGCAGCCGGAGAATCTATCATACCAACGCCTGGGGAAAAAATATAATGTTGAAAGCAGAAAGTAATAGAAGAGATACCTCTAATCCATTGAGAGATTCCAAATCGTATTAAGATAGATTTACAAGGTTTAATTTAAATTAAACTAGTAGACCTGAAGTCTGTCAGGTGTTGGCCTCCCTAAAAACCTTATTTGAACTAATACGAACATTTAAAAATGGTTTTCCCAAATCAGTCCAGTCGTTCTGAAGTGATGCGCATCCCAAGGATCAACATTTAATTTTTTTAATGAATAGATTTAAATTTCCATACCAAATATTGATTATTTCTTATGGATGATTAAAACTGTTTTGACGTTTGTACGCATTACCATATTTACGATAAAGCAAAAACATAATTACAACCAGCTATCTATAATAGCTTAGGTTCTAGGTTCAAAATATACAGCCCTTTACAGGTAGAAGACAAACAACGGACGGAGATACGACGTAGGTTAAAGTAATAGGTTATAGGATCCCGTTGCCACCCATTATATGTATAGGGAACCCTAAATACAAGGTTGCAACAGCGTGCAGAATCCCTTAAACAGTAAATTTCTTATAAAACACTTACTTAATGTTTCTGGTTTAGTTGCTTGGAAATGTAGATAGGCGATTGAGTCCATGATCCTCGTGAAGACGTCGTAGATAGGGTACATGCGGTTATATTGGGCAGTCTCTACGACCAGCGGTGGGAACATGTAGCCAACCATTTGAAGAACAACAGCAACTGGTGACATTACTTGACCCCAGTTTGTGTGGTAGCCAAGAACCTCCTGGAAAATTGACATTGACGTGTGATAACGTTAAGATACTCCGAAGTTGGCTCCATAATGAAAGTGGTTTAGTTTGATGGGCTGAAGCATCCCTTACAGTATTACTAGGGTGTTTTGTCACACCCTGTATAGGACCTAATGGACCATGAGGAGAAGTGATGTTACTGAAAAGTAGTAATAGTTTGAAGGTAAGGGTACTTACATTAGGGAAGAGGGTGGCCATATTTCCAGCAATGATGGAACCTATATCTCCACCCTGAACGTAATATTGACTGTATCCGAGTCGAAGCATCAAACTTCTCATCAGAACTGCGGCTTGAGCAGCTCCGAAGCCAACTTTGGTAGGAGCCTAGAAATTTAAAGTTGGTTAGCCATGAACTGCAGGACAAAAGTCTCAGGCCATTTCGTACTCAAGATTTCAACGAATTGTTGACTCTCCATGAAAGCTAGACTTAATCAATAGAGCTATTACTGTCATCGTACATAGTCGTCGAAGTGACTGCTTTAGTTGCAAAAGTAGTCAGTTACGCAGAATATTTTTAAATGCATAATTTATCGTGTGCTGTAGAGACAGTCTTTTTTCTTCCGTACTATCCTGAATCTGATGGAACCGGAAATGCTAAAATCAGAGACGGGGTAAGAAGATATGCGCATTATAAGGAATTACACTCGGTTGCAGAAACACTCATTAGATGTAATGGAGGATTAATTTTTATGAGCATTTCTATAACTGGCAGGTAGTCGCCTTTTACAACACCCGTTTAGTTTTCCCACAAGGGTACGCAGACACTACGGCTCTGCCATACTTCTCTCGTCACATCCACTTTCATACTTCTTTCTTCCTTCTGACCACTTCATCTCTTCATGCACTTCCGTCGGCGTCAGTACAGGGTGCTACGTACTTTCCTTTTCGGAGAAGACCATTTATTTGGTCGTGGTAAGTTTTTTTTTTTTTAATTTATTCGTGGGCTCGCGAAATAGTTGTGGGCTCGCGGCACTTCGAACTTACCAGCCGATATCGCTCTCGTTTCGTGGTTATGAGCCAAGTGTGACCTATAGTGTGGGTTGCCATGGTTATTAGTGGCCAGTAAATATTTATGTTTTAATGATGCTGGGAGAATTTTACAAATATGAAACAATTTTTTATAATTATCTTTACAACTATTTTTTGTTTTATTGCTTACTAATAATTTTAGAAACCGTATCTGTAGTGATTCAATCCTATCAATATGATTTTTAAATATGAGCCCATAGCTTTCCAGACCATAGCTCACTATTGATTCCACAAGAGCCAGATACAATGTTTTTAAGGTGCTTGCCGGTACTTTATATCGCAGATGATAAAACCTACCCAAATTACAGATATAATCTATGTGATTTGACCATCCAAAAAGTTCATCAATCTGCATCCCAAGGTATGTGACACAGGGTACTCTTTCTATAGGTTTCTATAGGGTTCTATTTCTATAGTTCTCCTCGGATGCCCTCTCTCGACTGTTCCACTGTCATTGGATCGATAAATCTCTCTAGTAAGTCAAGTGAATGAAAATCTTAAAGAGACCTGTAAAATCTAAGTGAATCATGTTCTAGATTTCATTAAATTATATCATTTAAAATTACTTACGCCGGAGTATCCGTAGCCAGGTAAGCAAGGAATAATCAGCTCTACTGCATAGTCCCTATCGTCACTGAGAGCTGTAATGTGAGGAATAGCTTCGTAGTACTCCCTGATTGAACTTGGGAATCCGTGAAGCATCAGCATGGGCACTATCTCCTGGTCGTATGTTACCTGTAGAATGGAACGTCACTATTGTTAATAAATAAACATAATTATGTGATTCCAACAACAACGAATCAAAACACCTCTACGTTATATAAGATATCAAATGTCACCATGAAATTACGATTATCGTCATTACGATGGGAATAGAAATTAAATAGTTACAGTTACTTACTTCGGGTGTAATCCTGATGAAGAAGATATCTATACCTTGTATATTGGTTTTGTACATAGGGAATTTATTTAACGCATTTACACGTTTCGTGAAGTTATACGTCTTAGACCAGTACGAGGTCCAAGTGGCAAGTTGGTCCCGGTTGAACCCGTATTTAAATCCAGCTCCTTCCAAAGGTGCCACGTAAGATACGTTTCTGTTCAGACGTGTCTTCAAGTCGGTAATCATCTGAAAGAAAAAGCTATTAATTATATACTTAAAACGTTATTCGTGATTGTCAAACATTTGCGTCCTTCAAAAAGCAAGTGAATGAACACTATCACTCTCTAAAATAAGCCATAGTTTATGTATGTTTATTGTATCTATTTGTTTATTTATAATTATGTTTATTTATATTATATTTATATATATATATATATATATATTTAACTTCCATTTAACAAGTATCTAGTTTTTATCATTTGTGCTGTACACATTTTGTCTGCCTCACACTTCAGAACTGTCTCTGTTGCGGGTTTGCTGGAAGAGATCTCTTTAGAGATAAGCTCGCCCTTTGTACATGTCTACTTTAATTGTTTTTTTCTGTATTGTTATGTGTACAATAAAGTGTTAAATAAATAAAATAAACGTTTTGTTTAACAATTGTCATAAACGTGGTCTCCACTCCAACATTTGTTTTCCCTTTACTCCAATATGCGTCTACCAAAACCCGCTCACCCCATAAAAAGCCCATTTATTCTTTTTTAGGAAAATGAGATGGGAAAGAGTACCTTACGGTTCTGAACCTTTCTGTGTGGTTTATGTTGGAGTGTTACTGCAGCCAGCAAGAATTAGCTGGGTCAATAATCGTGATTTACAAAAGGAACGAAAAAAAGTTTGTGCCAGCATTAATTAAAACAAAATGACCAAATACTTACATTATTACTCCATTCTATTTTAGTAGAATGTACGCCAATGTCCTGACTGGATTGTTGAGCCGAAGTCCACCAAGTAGTGGCATTGATTGCTGTCCAGTTTACTGTTGGAGTAGTAGTATAATCGTACATAGTCGCCGTATACGCGAGAGCGTACGACATAACAAAACTGAAGACATCCATGGTTCTTAAAGGAAAAAGAAAGATTGGTAAAATTTTTACTAAGCTGAATTTTTCACCTAACTAACTTTTGAAGCCGATTCCAGCGTAAAATGGCCTATTATATTATATATAAGAACAATTTTTATTTCTTATGTAGTAAGGTGAATAATCCATGCGATGAATACCCATCATTTTTATGATACCTATGTATCAATTTAAATTTTCAGCGTCTTTAGGTACTTTAGAAGGCACGTAAAGCAGTTGGCCCCGGATGATAGTCTGAACGTTTTTCGTATTTTGAGAACTAAATTGGTATACCTAATTTGAAGCTCTGTTAAATGAAGTTAGTATATTTTTTAGTTTTACTAAATTCATTTAACTATCTTACTCTTATACAGGGTGTTAGGGTAAACAGTTGCATTACTTTAAGGGGTGACCAAAATTTTGGTCGAAGGCATATTCGCAAAAAAAATTTCAACTTTCCATACTAAATTCAATCAACTGATCGAAAGTTTGTATAAAATACTAGATTTTTTTTTGCGAATTTCCTATAGGTTTCTTAGGGAAAGTTGTTGGGTACAATCACCCCTTAAAGTAATGCATCTGTTTAACCTAACACCCTGTACTAGGATTGTACTAAAACCAAGTTGCAGTACAATTTTAGTATAATTTTAAATAGGTTGGTACATTTTTATTTTTATTCTTTTTCCAAAAACACCGAAATATGACTCAAAATTAGTTAAAATTGGGAAATTTAATAATTTATAACATTTTTAGTCCTATTTCTATTTCCTTTTAGTATTTTTAGTACTGAGAGAACAACACAACCTGTTTAGTACATTACTGAATTTGAAAGCGGTTACTGTACCGGATAGAGTCAGTCACAAGACTGTTTAACAATCTATTTGTTAAGCCAGTTCCGAGGCATATCAAGGTAAATTCACAAATCACAAATTCCCTGACAACTTGCCTTCCTGAATATGACATGGTTCACACTGGGCTCCCCTACCACTATTGCACCCTTGGCCTTCATGGTGGAGTATATACCTACCCTATTTTATTATTAAGGGAGGTTTTGGGCCTTGACAGGCTTGCTAAGCCTGTGCCACGTAGACCACACTGGTCCTTTGTGAACGCCCTTTTTTAAAACCTACCTACCCTAAACCTTTTCACCCTTATTCATAAGACGATGAAGACGATATTAAGTGGTTTTCATTTATCGGTACTTCTATCTATTTTCAGGACTTGCATGATTTTTTCATCACCATGTGCATCAGCAACGAAATGATGTATAAACTTTTATTTCAAATCGTATCAGGTACTAAAGTGTATACGTATTTTTGATGTTGAATGTATCTAGTCTCATTCTCCTATCATGATTTTCGTGTGTCAAAAATAATAAATGTTAATGCTTTCTCACCAAAACACCTTCCTTTCGCACTCCTAAACAGCAACTGAGAGCAAAATCACCTGTTTCAACTATTTAGTACTATTCTAATGCAAATAATTGTTATGCTGTCACCACACTTGTGTATACGCTAAAATAATACCACGGTATATTACCATCGTTAAGCCGTTTGTCCCATGGTGGTAGTAGTCGTTACATAAAAACCACGCTAAAGGTCGTAAGGCGGTCTGAAAGAACTCTGACACCACGGCTCAGCCCACACGATAAGAAAGTACCATCATCACAATTAGGCTTTTGCAGAAGGTCGAAACGATCTTGGAAACAGTTTATCCTATAAAGCTTATCATCATCTCAGCTGATGGACGTGCATTGCTGCAGATAGGCCTCCCCCAAGGATCGCCATAACGACCAGTCTTGCGCTGCCCTCATTCAACGGGTTCCCGCCGCCTTCACCAGGTCGTCAGGTGGGGGGCCTACCCACGCTGCGCTTTCCGGTACGCGGTACTAGAGAAATTTTCGGCCCCATCGGCCATCGGTTCTGCAAGCAATGTGCCTTGCCCACTGCCACTTCAGTTTAGCAATTCTTTGGGCTATGTCAGTTCCTCTGGTACTTCTGCTGCTGCCGTTCAAAGGTAGGACCTTTGAACGGCAGCAGCACTCGGAACTCCTAAACCGAGAGATGAACCATGTTTTTGTACTGTTCACATAGCTACAGTGCATACTACAATAATATCATACGATCAACCTTGCAGCTGATTGTTAATTTTTTACTGACCTTTAAACATCAGTCACTTCTAAACCGACTGGAGTTGATGCACACCTGGTCCATCCCCATCACAGAGATGCTCTATATCCCATAAACAGTGAATCAGCCTTGCAGCTGATGGTTGCAAAAAGTACACTGATCTCTTAGTCTAGTGAGACTCATTTGATACTTCGCTGTCACTTCAAACAAATGGCCTTGCACTTAGTGCACACTGAGTGCGCGCGAGTGAGAAAGGACTACACCAACGCCTACTGTCGACTTCCAAACGCCTTGTACGAGGCTAAGATCAAAGTTAATGTTTTACTTTGAGCTAAGGGGTAAGAAAAAAATTGGTGAAAGGCATGAAAGGCAGGCAGTGTCCATACTGTACAAATAGCCCAGTCATTTCACGGCGTTTTGTTAGGAGAGGTGGGAAGTAATTAGTAATTGGACTTTTAAACTGTAACCGGCACAATTTAGTGACAAAAAGAATTTCTGAAAACATATTTAAAAAAAATCACTACGCAACATAGAAATCAAAATTGTGAGTCCCAAATACCAAATGCACTCACTTGAATTAGATTTAACAATACATTATTTTTGAGTAATAAAATAGGCATTGAAATTTAAATACGAATGTATTTTTCAAAACCTTCTAATTAAAAAAAAATATTTACACCATGTTTGAAATATGTGTATGGCCTTAAATATCTGCAAAAAAAATTACCATCTGGTTTTTTATAACGAGATAAAATATAAATAATAACTAAATTTTAAGTTTGGAACTGTTGCTGACGGGATTTTTTTTTAATTTTGGGACATTTCTAAGCTCAATTTGGCTCTTAAATATTATACCGAAAAAAAATATCAATTATAAATTAGTCCCGGCTCAAACCGTAAAATGATGGGCTAAAAGTACCATTATTTTTCTTATACTGTGCTAGTGCCACTAGCACACTTACTAGCCACTAGCCTAGTGGTTAACCAGAAAGCGCATAACCCACACGACCATCCGCGAATCCATTCGCCACCCGATTCCAAGTATATTCTTATTTCTTTTTAATTTTAATTTGTAGCACAAGTGTGTGCTCACCTTTGCTTAATTTTTAATTTTATTAATGACATTTAATTGCGATGTTTTGGTCAATAAGTTGTATTTACGCAGATGCCTTCGAAATGAAATGCTAAATAGATGTTGAAGATTCACGGTTTTTCTTTCTTACTTATATTTTTCTTATTTACGAAATAAACAAAGTACTTAGTAATATATTCTGAATATTTGGATTCAGGTGGAATATGCATTATACCTACCTGTTGTATTTGTTACAATTAAGCACAATGAATTAATATACAACACTACAATAATTTCTATTCGGAGAAATGCCATTTAAAAATCTATTACTGACTTTTTTTTACATATTTTATTAATTCAAAATCTCTTATTCAAAATATTTTATATCATATTGATAGCTTTTGACGTCATTTTCTTGAATCGTCACCGTGTCTTTAAAAATTTTACAACACATTTTAAACATAAACAAAATAGGTACAAAGTTCAACTACAAAATAAATACAAAATTGAATTAATTACATAATCTTTACAAGTATTGGCACCCTCATAATGTCCGGGCGTCTTCCTTCCGGGCACATGTGGCTGCAGCTTTAGCTGAGACCAAAAAAAAGGTCGTACCAGGGTCGTCGTGACAGCTACATTTTCTTGGCCTTCGCTATGGAAACTTTAGGTAGCTGGGGTCCGGAGGGGAAAAGGTTCCTCAAATGCCTCTCAAGGCGCCACAGGCCACTTGAGACACTTCGAGGCCACAGGCGACAGGAGGACTGGCAGCTATATTCCGCAAGGGATCAGTCTAGCGATCCAAAGAGACAACGCTCAAGTAGTACCTTTAAGTAGGTTAAGTTTTTTTCTATCCGATAGGTCCGCCACACACAGACGGAATTGCGATCCGGAATCCTGATTCATTATTCAGTGTTGTCAACTATGGTTACAAAAAATACTAGAGTGCTGTTTAAAAAATGCCTAAAATAAAAAGGTATAAAACGCCAAATGATTGACAATAATTGCATTTTTAGGTATTTATTACAACAAAACAAACAATTTCTATACATGATAATTACTATCATGTGATGAGGTCATGACGTTACGGATGTTACGATCATGGTTTGTAAATTGTATTCCAATATTAATATAACTGTATCAAAAGACTATCGATAGTTTTAACATTAGATATAATCTGCATACAAAATGGCATGAACCATTATCACACAAGCGGTTTTTGAGCGTTGGCGATTTCGCAACTATGCCGCAACGACGTCGCAACTGCACCGTCACGATACGGTATCGTTCCATCAACGCCTACGCTCAAAAATCACATTAAAATATGCCACCTAAGACCTTAAAAAAATCACTAGATCTAGTGAAAAAGTCTCTGAAAGCGGCAACACTCCAAACGGAATCTAATTCCGAATCAGGTTTATTCCGGATGTATGTGGCGGACCTTATGTTATTACGTTATTAGGTATAATTTTTTTTAATAAATTATATTTTCAACTCTGACATCATTATGTCACACTTGTTGATAGTGGTTGACACCTCTGATAAGGCGCACCCTGCTTAATCAGCAAGCCTATAATGCTGATTGGCAAATCTGTTTATCACGATATGGAAACCAAAACACAATAACGTGCAATCAACTTGATTGAGTGAAAAAAGATCATCCACATCGAATTACTTATCTACAAACTGAATCTAAAACCGGCCAAGAGCGTGTCGGACTCGCCCATGATAGACTTTCTTAGCCATTGTAGGTACTCGTTTTGGTATCGTATTAGTACAGGGTGAAATCCATCAAACTGAACAACTTTTACTATGGGAGCAAACCGATCGGAGCAAATAAAAAATCTGCTGTTCCATACTAAACAGCAATGTCGACGCGCGAATTCGCGACTCAAATGTATTTGTATGCAACGGTTTTTTTTTTGCTCCGATCGGTTTGCTCCCATAGTAAAAGTTGTTCAGTTTGGTGGGTAGACTCTAATGATATCAATTTCACCCTGTATAGGGCAGCATTTGACGACCCAGTTGGTGTAATGGTTACCACGCCGGACTGCCAATCCAGGGCCCTGGGTTCGAATTCCGGTTCGGTCATGGATGTTATATGTTCGTGCCGTTGTTGTATGGTTTCCATATTTAAAAGCCTATAGTGCTTACTTGGGATCATTACAATGTATGTGCCTGTGAGCGTTATTTATTTATTTTTGGTTACACAGGCGTTCATTATCATACTTGCCTAGCAAAATCTTGCCGGATTCTAATTTTATTTCGAACGAGCATTAACCCGCGACTTCGTCCGCACAAATTATATACCAGATTTTAAGTCAGAACATAAGCTATCAAACAAAAAAAGTTTCATCAAAATCGGTTCAGTAGTTTTTGCGTGATACTCGTTCAAACAAACAAACAAACAAACACACAAACAAACAGACAGACAAAAAATCCAAAAATTGGTGAAATGGAATCAGGGACACCTAAAAACCATATCGTAACTATTTTTTTGTTAATATCTTCAATGTACAGACAAACTTCGGTTCAGTAGTTTTTGCGTGATACTCGTTCAAACAAACAAACAAACAAACAAACAAACAAACAAACAAACAAACACACAAACAAACAGACAGACAAAAAATCCAAAAATTGGTGAAATGGAATCAGGGACACCTAAAAACCATATCGTAACTTTTTTTTTGTTAATATCTTCAATGTACAGACAAACTTCCTGTTACCGTTTTATAATAGTATAGATAGATTAGGATTTTTTTTTTAAATTTCACTTATGTGTTTGGAAAGTAAATGAGGTGCCAACGGAAGGAGACCGATCTAAAGAACTGGAAAAACTAGGTTTGCCACCTCTCAGTGTACCGCAACTCTAGGGTTGCCAGGTTCAAAAATTACTTCATTTGCTAGAGTTGCGGCAGACTGAGAGGTGGCAACCCTAGTTTTTCCAGGCAGGCAGAAAAAAATTAATGTCACATGCTACAATGCTGACATACATTTCTTTAACAGATTATTGTATTGTAATCGGAGTTATATCATCGTCTACACTCTATTTTACTTTGTTTAGTTACAATAAAATACGAGACTCATACCGAAATTACGCGCTTATTTTAATGCATCATTCAATGACAATATTACTTCATTAATCCTAAATCCTTATCAGTCAGTGACAATGATAAGTAATCACCAACATCGTTGGGCAATTATGTAATATAAGTGAAGGTAAGAATATTAAAACATGGACTGCCGATCTAACTGCGGACTCAATATACAGGGTGTCCCGTAAACCGACGACAACACGGCGGATGCTGATAGGTTAGGTCACGACTAAGCAGAATATAAAAATTTTACTTTAGTAAAAGTGTCTTAGTTTTCATGAAAATCGGTCCAGCCGTTCTTGAGTTATAAATGGTGTAACTAACAACTAACCTGACTTTGTTTTAATCTATATAGAAGACCAGCTGTTGCCCGCGACTCCGTCTGCGTAAACCTTAAAAAAGTATCCTATTTGTTAATCCAGATCATATTCCAAATCCAAATTTCATCCAAATCCGTTCAGTGGTTTTTGCGTGATGAGCGTTCAAACAGACTTGCGTTCACGTATGTATGTAGATTGCAAACCTACTCAATGCAGCTTATTATTAATTTTCAAAATCCCAAACCATCAAAATATAAAGAAGGACATGTATGTTTAAATTTTCTTCAAAACAAGTTAATAAATTTTCACTATAAGAGGCATTTTTAATATTAAAGGATCCATGATAAAATCAATTACACTTGACTTATTTCGGTCTAATGCTTTAGTTAACTAATATAGTAATAGTCACAAAACAATAATGTTAATGTAGTTGGAAAAGAAACATTTGAAAATGATCCTACGTGTTCTGCCGCAAAAGACATTATTCTTTTTTAAAGTATTCTATAAAAACTAAACGTGATTTTGAACGAAACGTGGAATCAAAAAGAAAACTTTGAAAACAATAAAAAACTTTACTAAAATTTTACCTATATTATGTCTACAACTCAGTCTTGCCTGATTTCTTATAAATCTTTCTGAACTCCCCGATCGCTTTCACTACATCAGCTGCAAAGATCTCTGGCAATTCTAAGGCAAGGAAATGACCACCGTTTTCCAAGACCGTCAAGCCCACCAGGTTTGTGTACTTTTGCCGGAGCATCACTGCAGGCTGGTAAATCAACTCATGCTTTGATTGGATGCCCCAGGTAGGAACAGCGGTAGGGATTCTGAAAATGAGGCATCATCATAATTATCACCTGCCACAAGATAAATGCTGAATACCTGAACCTGCGATAAAATATTTGCTTAGTACAGTATAGACAGCACTAGGCATTACAAAAGTGTCTAGTAAAATTGAAATTGAAATGTTGCTGTATAGTAAAATTAATACAATGTTTTCCTTCATCATCTCTTGCAGTTTTGTTAGGTGATTTCTTCATTTGGACTTTTGTATTTTCATCTAGGATTGTGCGTTATAATCTAAACTCGAAATTTAGAAATTTTCGGTGATGACGATGTATGGTCACAATACGTTTTTAAAAGACAATGAAAATGTCTATTTGTATATCCAATGATATTGTGTGTGCCTTCCCACTGCTGCGTAAAGGCCTCCCCTATCTGTAGCATCTAGTTAAGGAGTTTTCAGTGAGGATGGGGAACTGTTGCAACAATGGACAACTTTTCATGAAAATAGTCAATTGTTTCGACGCGCCGTTACTGAAACAGTAGGTATACTTTGAACATGCAGTGCTTTGAACTAAACAAACAGGGCTGTCTTCCCATCTTCACGTACTTGTTGGCACTTGAAGGAAATTATTAAATTTGTTGTTTTCAATGAAACAGTATACTAAAGGCAGCAATGTACCTACTTCACAGAAACAACAGATGCACACGTACCGGCATGACGGTGGTAAAATGGCCTAAAAAATATTCGAAGGATATTCGTGATACTTACTCATCTATCTGATACGCCATATGATGTTTATTATTAGTCTCTGCATACAACCTAATTGCTGTTGTTATAGAGTTGGTACTCCAATAAAACATTATATTATCAATGAGCTTCTCTTTGCTGTAGTTTTCTGAAATCGGACGTTCATTCTTATCGGTCCAGGTTCCGAATTTCTCCAAGATGTAGGCGAGGAGACCCGCTGGAGAGTCTGATAGAGCAACACCTGAAAAAGAATGTCTCGAATTAATCAAATGAAGTGTAAAAATTGAGATCAAAGACGGATTGCTGGTAGCCGGTAATGAGGAAGACCGAGGTCAGTGTTTTGTGATGCACCTTTAGAAAGGCTTAATATTCAGCATTATTTTCATTTCACATTTACAGTTAACAGTTTTCGTATGGAATGATGAAATTCAAATCGTTATTGTTTTTTAACCATTAAATGTATACGTCGTCGAGTCAATAAATCGAAGACCTAATTCCTTAGCGCGTTTTAGGATATAAGCTAATCTAGACCAACATAAGCTGATCGTGATATGGGCTAAAATCTACAATATTTATTTATACTGCTGCTTGAAACGAACCGACGCAACGCCCGAATTCAAAATCGAAATAATACATACCGATAGTATCAGGCTTGGTGGAGTGTAGATGCAAATATCCAGATTCCTCTACAAGCCATGACATAGTAGTCGATAGAGGGTACATACGACTGGCCAAAGAATCTTCGACGATCATAGAAGGGAAGAAAGAACCAAGCATCTGAATGATCAATGACTTTGTTGAGAAGCTCAACGGACCATTAGAGTGGTAGCCTAGAACTTCCTGTGAAGAAAATAATTACAAAATTATCGATAGCATTGGATAATGTTATTATAAACACTGATTATTACGGAAGTAACTCTTTGTATGCATAAGGGGTGGAAGTAGATAGTTAATGCTATGTAATTATGATAATAATAATAAAAATAATAAAATAGACAATAGGAGAGGGGAAATGATTGGACATTTTGATACGTTAAAATAAGAGGAAGAATATAGGATCTGACGAGTGCTACGTATAAATGTCGATGGCTGTGGTAGGAGAGGAAGGCCGAAAAAATATTGGCGGATTTTGTGAAGGATGGTAATGTGTGAGAAAGGAGTAAGTGCTAAAATGACGGCTAAGAGAGATGAATGGAAGAGACTTTCATAATGCGCCGATCCCAAATAAAGAGAAATGGGCAAGGGAATGATAAGAAATCTGGAAATCAAAGCAATTGCAGAATGAAAACTGATAAAAGCGTAGTGACTTTTCTAGGAGATTCAATATTTGTAAAAGCCATCTTACATTTGGGAACATAATAGCCATGGTGCTGGCAATAGCACTGCCCCAGTTACCGCCTTGCACGTAGAACTTTTTGAAACCCAGTCTGTGCATCAAATTCCTGAATACAACAGTCATTTCAGCTTGACCAAGGCCTGGACGAACGGCTGCCTGGAATAAAAACGGTGCAATTAACATATTTAAAAAAAAAGATGCGTATCCAACGTTAACAATGTTTTTCAGGTAATGTGTCGATTAATGATTAAAAATAGCAACTCACAACAATTATAGGGTTCATTACTTGCTGGACAGAATTTGGGTACTGCCAGTAAAATGTGGATATACTGAATATAGTATAGTATACCTACTTAGATCTTCTCTGGCTTCTAGGGGAAATATAGTCATGAGACTCGTGACTGACTCTTGTGAGGTGAGCATAATATCCGTACTAATTTTTAGTATGACTTCATGATGATTTTTCTGGCTATTTAAGTATATAATTTCGACTTCATCTACACTTTCCATAAGGTTAGATAGAGCCAAACTTAGACAAACGCAATTCGAATTACACTTTAAAAACCGCTGTTCCTGCAAACTGGTTTCAAGTCGACCCTCGATTTTGAATTAAAATAATCAACTTACATCAGAAAATCCAAAACCAGGAAAGCTGGGTACGATGACTTCAAGAGCAAAATCTCTGCCTTTCTCGACAGCGGTCAGAAATGGAATCGCTTCGTAGAACTCCCTGACTGACCCTGGCCATCCGTGTAGCAACAGAACTGGTACTATTTCCACACCTTCTGGTACCTAAATTATAAAAAAAAATTTTGGATTGTGCAGAAAACATTTAACGTGGCACATTCTTAAGACCTTCTAAGTCTTGATAGAAAATGAAATAGTATGTCAATTCTTCAACGTCCATAATTCAAATCGATTATATTTGGAAGTTACGCTATAAGTTTCCAATATTTTTATTTAATACAAATTATTCATTCTTTACCTCTGGCCTGACACTGATGAAGTGAATATTCAATCCCTGAATATTTGTCTTGTATTGCTGGAACTGGTTAAGAAACTTCTGTCGTTCAGCAAAGGGATACTCGTTGGCCCAGTATTGAAGCCAGCCGCCAAGTTCTTTGGTGTTGAAGCCATATTCAAATTTGGTACCTTCCAGGGGTGGCGTGAATTCTCGAACTGTCTTGATGTGCTGCTTTAAGTCTTGTATCATCTGCAATACGGTTTAGAATAGAATAAATACCACAGCGTGTGAAGTCTTATTGACAACCCACAGGATTATCTGCTATTTTGCCGCCTCCAACATCACGCGCGACTTTTTAGCAGAATTTCTCACAATATCAAACATTTTTTTTGCATCGTATTCCAAAATCTGAAATGGGACGTTTTCGTATCGTCGACTTACGAAAACTTTGATATATTTTGGACTTTTATCACTTTAAATTAAACTCCAAATTTTTCAATTGGTGTTGCTGTCTCGAAAAAACCTACATCACTGAATGCGTATAAACTTTATGTGTAGTGTAGATAGAGTATGACATGGATCTAACTTAGATTACGATTTTTATACACCGATTGTACTTTAAAACTAACAGTTAATTCGACACCAACTTCCAGGCTCATCTTACCACATCCTTGAATTTGATTCTGAAGGGCTTAATGCTGTTATCTTGCTTAGCCTTCAACTCCTCAGGTCCCCACCACGCGTTCAGATCAAGGTCTGGTGGAGGTGGGGGACTCTTCAACAACGCGAAGTAGACTACTACTGCGCTGATGGCGATGAATGAAAGGAGGAGAATTCGCGCCATCTATGGAAACAATTTGAGGAAACCGTTATAATTTTAGCTTTTATGCACTCATTGTGGCATCTTATTAAAGAATATGATGTCGAAAACTCGATAGCAAATCACTTCTTTGATAGTTCTGACTGTCGTCGTTTACGACCATTCCTCAGAGTTGAAGACTTACGCAAATTGTTTAACTCTTAGATGATAGCTGATTATTGATGATACGTAGTTTCGACCTTACACTGTAGTATGAGAACTGTCAAAATTACTATGGAAATTATGCATCAATCGATCATGATTTTGAAAGTGTGACATTCGAAAATTGCACTCCTGCTCTGTCAGGCACGGCAGAAATTTAACGTCTTGCTTACCAAGTAAGGCACTACACTCGTGTCCTATTCACCGTCGTCGTCTCGTCGCGGCACACACCGCTACTACCTACTATTTCTTTTAATGTACTCTGTTGTTTCGTGTGTGCCTTTAATGGTGAATAAAGATTTTTCTTTCTATCTTTTTTTCTATAATTTTGTCATTAATAATTTCTTTACAATTAGTATTGAAAAAGAATGGAATCACAAACCTTATCTGTAACTCAGAAATCCTATATAAGTACGATTTTTAATTTATTTTAACGTTCACCATTGTCATATTTTTCCCATCAAATAATTACCGACCTACTAAGAATCCAAATCCGCTAGAATGATCAAAAATACATTATCTATCTGATATCAATACTGCTTAAACTATTCCACTATCAACTATATTAATTTTATTAATTCAATAAGCACAGAGTACTATAATTACGACCTTACAATAAGTAAAGTTATGACAATGTTTTTTTTGGTATACTCGTCAGTAGTAGTCAGTACCAAACCATAATTTTGATTATCGCCTTGGCCTTCAACTTGTCCCCGTCACTATACCAATTTAAACATAATTGCTTCTCAAGACTCTAGTAGTTTAGTATCAAGTCATTTTAATGTGATTTGAATTCAAACTTTTAAATTATACATTATACAAAAATTTTACGCCCTACCACGCACCCAATATGATAACAAAACTGATATAATTATTAAAAAGATAATACTCACCTCAAATCCGTGTTAATATACAAATATTGTAATTCAAACACGTCTGCCAGTCCCAGTGGCAGATTAATAACTAAATCAATTTTCGTATTACATTTAATATAATTTTTTTTTATAAGTTGCATCGTCATACTTGCGATGTTAATAGAATCTGATTTCAGATAATAAAAACAAACGCAGACTCATTTATAACTATGCCATATAAATGCTTTTGGGACAATCGAGAACGTAAGGGAAAATCGAGAACGTAAAGAGATTAATAAAAGACAAACTCGTTAAAGTGTATAGTGTAGAGAGTAGATAGTGATGATTTTTGTGTACAATAAAGAATCTAAGAATCTAAGATAGTGCTGAGAGGAGTAAGAAACCATGGAACATTATCCTGTGTGACTGCGATGTCTTGGCAGCTAAAATGTGCCTCCTGGGAGATTCAAGGGGTCAACATGTAAGTTCACATTGATTGGGTCGAAGTGTTGTGGCCTTGACAGCCTATAAGATAAGATAAGATAAGAAAATCGATAGAACAGCTCAAAGATATAAGACCTGTGTTTATTCAGCTAGGCTTTCAAAAATAAATAAATAAATAAAAGTAGTTTCAAAGGGTATCATAATGGTATCATACCTAGCTTGCAGTCAGGTTTCACGATAACGATCATGATAGCCGACATCCTCTATATGATGCTGACGGTTTTTTAAAGGTATTATCAGACTACAGAGAAATAACGCACTCCCCTAGAGATCAGACGATAAAACCTTAATAAAACCACTCCTTGGACGCTGTCAGCTGATAGCTGTCTTGAATTTCATACAATTGAGAAATTGTGCAAGGAAGAGTTAAATATGTGCGATACTGAGTGAGTGCGAGCAAGACAGAACCACGATTCAACCATAGGGAGTCGAAATCACGAAAAAAACCGGCCAAGAGCGTGTCGGACTCGCCCATGATAAGGTTCCGTAGCCATTGCATGAGTAGAATAAGATGAGAAGTAACAGAATTGTTTATCTAATAGACATTTTTGAAACATAACGACAGCGCGATTTATCTTCGTGCAACGCAATCTAGTATTTTACTAAAACATAAATCTTTGATTCAAGTTTTTTTCCAAAACTGGTTGCGCTACAGCATCCGTTATAATATAGGTAGGAGAGAAGAAATATTTATTATTCTACGTGTTCTGCCTGCCGAAAAATACATTTTTTATAGAGTATTCTATAGAGAACTAAAACGTGATTTTCAAAACGTGGAATCAAAAAGAAAACTTTGAAAAAAATAAAAAGTTTATTAAAAGATCTTCATTATTATGTCTATAATTCAGTCTTGCCTGATTTTTTATATAATTTTCTGAATTCCCCGATCGCTTTCACTACATCAGCTGCAAAGATCTCTGGCAGTTCAAAGGCAAGGAAATGACCACCTTTTTCCAAAACCGTCAGGCCCACCAGGTTTGTAAACTTTTGCCGGACCATCACTGCAGGCTGGTAAATTAACTCATGTTTTGCTTGGATGCCCCAGGTAGGAACAGTGGTGGGGATTCTGAAAATAATGCATCATCATAATCATTAGCAGCCACAAGAAGGTAAATGCTAAACATGTACATTCATCAGACCGTTTGTTTAGCAACGATTTGTGATCGCAATTAGATAGGAGGATATTAAAGATATCATAGCCAGATAGAATTGGTGGTCCTGCAGAGGATGAATAAGAGAGTAGAACTCCTAAAAACCATAAAAACTTGACCTCGGGACCTCGATCTCATTACTCTCCAGATTATAGTATTGCAGGGGAAAATTTTAGGCCGATGATTGCCTGGTAGAAGAAGCACTTCCTGGCTTAAGAACCTATACGTATGGTTCGATATATGTACCACCTCACTATTCAGGGGTTAAGTCTCCAGGGCCTGAATAGTCAACCTCCGATAGTAGATGACACGAGAAGAATAATGTGTACAAAAGTGTCTGCTTGGTATGTTCAAAACTTGCTTTTTGCAGTGGTTACTTTGTACTGAAGATATTGTTATTTTTTTATGTCTTGTGTCATCATTTTGTTTAAGTATACATAAAAGTAAATCTAAATTGGGAGTTCTATTTACTTTGGGATTCATAGGTATGAGATTCGGTTGTTGTGGCGATCCTTGGGCCTATGTCCAGCAGTGGACGTCCAGCGACTGAGATGATGATTATGATCATCGCAATAAATAAAAAAAAAACATTGCTATTAAAATAGCCACTCGTTATAGTGATGAGACTGTTGTTTTGCATACATTACACCATTTTACTTTTAATAACAATAATGGTTTTTTTCATCGTATTCGGTACAATGAAGACGATTGAATACCTAATCTATCACAAACATGCTTATCCGTTCAAACTTCATTGCTTCTACACTTATCTCGTTTTCATGGAAGCGATAAACTACAGACAGCAAAGTACTTAAAATACATAATAATATGCTCGTACATGACACTGGGAAGATGGCCATTATACTCATAGGATATTCCTAATACTTACTCATCTATCTGATGCGCCGCGTGTCTTTTGTTGAAAGTCTCTGAATACAACCTAGCTGCTGTTGTTGCAGAATTTGTACTCCAGTAGAACATTAGATTGTCTATGAGCTTCTCTTTGGTGTAATTCTCTAAGATTGGACGTTCGTTCTTGTCAGTCCAGGTACCGAATTTCTCCAAGACGTAGGCGAGGAGACCCGCTGGTGATTCTGATAAGGCGACTCCTGAAAAAGAAAATTTGCAACTTATTCACAGGTCCGCTGTTGGACCTACGAGCTTACGACTATAATCAGATCGCAGCTGATCTCGGTCCGTCCATGTACTGAATTAGTAAAAGTTGTTTACATTCTCATATCATTTTTTGACAATCATGAAATTGAACATTATACGTTGTAGAGCTTGTTTAACGTAGAAGTCTGTCCAGTTATAGACTAGCAGATGCTGATGATGATGATGAAAGTATTTTTTTAATGTAGCACTTTATTTACGTTTATAAAGGCCTATACTACTCTCAGACGGAACATAAAAGAAATGGCATTAGAAGAAACATCAGACCAAACAAATCATTCAACACTAAAGTAGTACTAACCAATAGTATCAGGCTTGGTGGATTGTAAGTGAAAATATCCAGATTCCTCTACAAGATTTGACATAATACTCGATAAAGGGTATAAACGACTGGCCAAAGAATCTTCGACAATCAAAGACGGGAAGAAAGAGCCAAGCATCAGAATTATCATTGACTTTGTTGAGAAGCTCGCTGGTTGATTACTATGGTAGCCAAGAACATCCTGTGAAGAAAATAATTGACAGCTTATCGACTGTCTTGTTTTAGATCAAGACCGGAGAATTTCAATGAAAATACGAGATTACTTTGATATTAAAGGATTTTAATTTTTCTTTTGGTTTACAAAATATAATGAGGTGTTGCAAATTCACCATAGAGATGTAGAAGGGGCGAGCACAGATTAAAAAACTACACTTTTTAAACTTGAATCGACAAAGTTAGTGTTGCCACACGCACGCGCGAACATCTTGCCCCCCGTTGAAAGGCGTAGAGACTTTCAAACCTGGACAGGCAGAGGGCACAGGCGAACCAGCGACCGACGAACGCAACCTCTAGCTGTATTCACGTCGGCGACTCTTGAAACTCCATCATTTCCGGGAAGCAGTCGAGCCACACGACCAAGCCGCCAACATAACGGTGGAGCATTGTCTTCATGAAGCAATACTAGGTCTCCGATATTCAACTTGGTCTTATCTGTTTTCCATTTAGTTCTCTGTTGCAACTCCGAGACATATTCCTTTTGCCATCTCCTCCAAAAGTGCTGACGAATTTGTTCCAGGCGAGCATATCGATTCAAGCTTGTTTCTTTATGATTCTCCAGAGCAGGTGCAGGTAATGCATTCAGCGGTCGTCCAATTAAGAAGTGCCCTGGGGATAAGGAAAGGAAGTCGTTAGGGGAGGATGACATTGGATGCAGTGGACGACTGTTCATTATGGCCTCCACTTGTGCGAACAAAGTACTAATTTCTTCAAAAGATAGATGGAAATTGCCCATGACATGTTTGATATGATGTTTTGCCGATTTCACCCCGGCCTCCCAAATTCCACCGAAGTGAGGAGAATATGAGGGAATGAAATTAAATTTTATGCCTTCACTACTTGCAAACTCTGATAGAGGTTCCTTATTATTTTTTAAGAAATAACCTATGTCTTTAGCAGCTGCAACAAAGTTGCTGCCATTATCTGAAAATATTTCCGATGGCTTGCCACGACGAGCGACAAATCTACGAAGTGTCATAATGAAAGCGTCTTTAGTTAAATCTGAAACTGCCTCTAAATGAACGCATTTGAAACGTAAGCATATGAATAAACATAAATAACACTTTACCAATTTAGCACCGCGTCCCTTACGATTAAGAATCAAAAAATAACCGGCATAGTCAACGCCTACGGATTTGAACGGAAAATCAACGGATACGCGATTAGCTGGAAGGTCTCCCATTTTTGGGTGTAACGTTTGACCGCGAAGACGAACACAAGTGACACAATTATTCACAACCCGTCTTGCAAGTTTTCTGCCATTAATGGGCCATACAGTTTCTCTTATAGTTGACAACAGCAATTGTGGGCCAGCATGCAAATTACGCACATGTTCGTGTTCGAACAATATTTTTGTTAAATGATGAGAAGAGTCGAGAAGTATGGGATGTTGTTTTTCATACTTATAATCGTGAGCATTGCTGAGACGTCCCCCAACTCTAATTAAATTAGAACCTTTGTCAAATAATGGTGACAAAGACAATATCTTTGATTTAGATTCCAAAGGTTTGCCCCTTAACAATGCTTTAAATTCTATCACAAAAATCTGTCTTTGAGCGAGACTGCAAAGAAAATTAAAAGAATTATTTAATTCATTTAATATACCAGTACGCTTGTCTTCTCGGTTGCATGGTCTGGAATTATGCAAAAACCGTAAAATTAATCCAAAGATTCTCTGAAGTTTGTTAAATTTCGAATACCTTTCAAATTGAAATGTAGGTTCCGGTATCATAACAGAATTAACCTTTACTTCAGGCAATTCAATGTTTATATTTGAACTTAAAATTGGCCAATCGGTATCATTTTTGTACAAGTATTTGGGACCAGACCACCATAATTCACTGTCATAAAGCTGGCTGGCATTCATACCCCGGGAGATTAGATCGGCTGGATTGTCTTTTGTAGGTACGTACCGCCAGGATCTAGGATTAGTCATATCTAAAATTTCACCTATTCTGTTTGCCACAAATGTTTTGAGTTTATTTGGATTACTATTTATCCAGCATAGTACGACGCTAGAGTCGCACCAATGTACAACGCGTGACGGAATGTATCGGATGGAGTCCAGAACACTCTTACATAATTTGGCCGCAAGCAAAGCCGCACAGAGCTCTAGGCGCGGTATAGTGGTCGGCTTTAAAGGTGCAACTTTGGATTTTGCACACAACAAACTAATCTTGATATCATTATTGTTATTTACTGATCTCATGTATATGCAAGCTCCATAAGCACTTTGGGAAGCGTCACTGAAAGAATGCAGCTCTATAACGGTTGGAGAGTCACACAGAACTGTTCTAGGAATGGTAAGCATTGAAAGGGAAGGTAAATTATTAACAATTTCATCCCAACTTTCCCTTATTATTTGACACACTGGCTGATCCCAATCAAGACCCTTCAACCACAGTTTTTGAAGTAAAATTTTAGGTTGTATCACGCAAGGACTCAACAAGCCCAAAGGGTCAAAAATTCGAAATGAGCTAGATAATATATAACGTTTAGTAATATTCTGAGTTTCAGATGGAAGTTTAATGGGAAAATGCAGTTCATCGGTGGAAGGATCCCATCCCAGCCCGAGAGTGCTTGAGGATTCACTGAGAGTTAATGTTTCATCTGTGTTTATTAAAGAATTTTGAAACAGATTAGGTAAATTAGTTTTATATTTCCGTAAGGGAAAGCAGGCTGAAGCTAACACCTTAGAAATTGCATTTTGCATGTATTGTAGCTGAGATTCATCGTTGGATCCAGTTATCAGATCGTCGACGTAGAAATCATTTTGAATAACATTTTTGATGAATTCATCGTCACAATCTTCTCCGACCTGCCACAAACACCTCGTGCTCAAGTAACTGGCACTTGCTGTACCATAAGTTACAGTATTTAGTCGCAGAGTTTTGATAGGCCTTGATTCATCGTCCCTCCATAGGATTAATTGCAAATTCCTATCATCATCAGCCACGTTAATCTGACGATACATTTTGGCAATATCAGCGGTCAGGAGGAATTTGTACTGACGTGCTCTAATTAGTATTGAAAAGAGTGAGTTTTGCATGTTTGGTCCTATCATCAATATATCATTGACAGAAAATCCAGATGAAGTGGGAGCAGAGCCATCAAAGACTACTCGGATCTTAGTGGACTCACTATCCTGCTTGAATACAGCATGATGACATAAAAAATATGAAGGATTCGGAATCGCCAAAGCAGACTCAGTAAGATGTCCTAATTCGGAATATTCTCGCATGAACTCCACATATTGACATTTTAGTTCTGCATTTTTTCTAAACCGTTTTTCAAGGCTAAACAGTCTTTTTTTTGCTGTGTGAAAGGAATCTCCAAGACAGTCAGGTGAATCTTTTAATGGTAAATTAACTTGAAACCGTCCTGTTTCAAGACGAATAGTAGTTTTCAAAAAGTGTGTTTCGCAAGCGCTTTCGGTGGGACTAAGAACTGTCTTTTTAGGCAGATCTTCTATTTCCCAGAATTTGGTAAGCATTTGATCTATATCAGGATTTGATATTAATGCATGATTGCAGTTAATGTTCCTTGAGTTCGGAACCTTATTGCTGCACGAGTTTATAGGACCGGCTATGATCCAGCCGAATTTGGAATTGTGCAATTTAGGATTGTTGGGGCCTAAGGAGCGTTGCTCGCATCCTAGGATGTCCCAGAAAATGTCTGCACCTATTAGTACATCAATGGGGGCAGGTTGGTCAAATTTAGGATCAGCCAAAGTAATGGAATTCGGTATTTTCAAACCTTTCACATCAATGGCAGACTTCGGGAGATCACCTGTCAGATCGTTGAGAACATAGCATGACAGGGTAACTTGGTACACACTATTTGTGGATTTCAGCTGAGTTACACAACTTTCAACAACTTTGTTGGAACAGTTATTACCAATTCCAATTATATTGCAAGTTGTATCTAATGAATTTGTTTGAAGGTTTAACCTTTGTTGTAAAGATTTGGTCACAAACGAGGATTGGCTGCCGCAATCAAAGAGAGCGCGAACCGTAACACGTTTATTAGTTTCAGGATTACAAACTTCTATCATGGCTGTGGACAGCAACACTTGATTTGTACCCTGTTTTGAGAATGTAACTACAGATTCAGTCTGATTGTCTTTAGAACCGCCGTCGATTGGGACGACTGGAATGGTTGGATTATGAAGCAGCGTGTTATGTCGTTCATTGCAGCAGCGACAAGGACCCATGCGACAGTCACTTAGGGCATGGCCTTGCCTGAGACAGTTCGAGCACAATTTGTACTTCGAAACATATGATAACCGTTCCTCGATATTCTTTGATTTGAATGTAAGACAATCATAAATCTTGTGATTGCCGTTGCAAATTATGCAGAGATGAGCATTTGATTGGTTTTGGTTAGTGCTTGCAAATGATTTCACATATTGAGAGCGATCTTGTTTGAAATTATTATTGTTATTATTTGGTCTGTTAGCATTTGGGTTCTGATTCGAAGATTGTATTGGATGAGGTGACTGCGATGATTTGGCTGAGTTACTATTGACTTGATTTTTATTGCGATTTAGAGATTCTAATATATCAGCACGATCAATTAAAAAGGTTTTAAATTGTTCTAAATTTGGAACATCACTTAATGTTTTTCGAAACTCTTCCCACTTTATGATCGTCTGACTATCTAATTTCGAGGAAAGCATGAATATAATCAAAACATCCCAATGCTCCGTAGGCTGTCCGAGACTGGCTAAAGCACGCAGATTTTTTGTAACATGATCAACAAGGAAGCGTAAAGATTTGTCCGATTCACGATTAAAAGATTGAATATTGAATAATGAATCTAAATGATGGTTAATGAGGATTCTCTTATTGTCATATCGCTCACAAAGTAACTTCCAAGCCTCCTTATAATTCACAGAAGAAACTTCGAGATTTGTCAAAATACGTGCTGCCTCACCTTCGAGGTACGAAAGCAAATAGTGAAACTTGTGTATGTCTGGAATCCGTCCATTGTTGTGTACAAGATTTGAAAATGTGTCCCGGAATTCAAGCCACCGGAAATGCGATCCATTGAATTTTGAAATTTGTAACTGCGGTAATTTAAAACCCAAGTCATGATGACTGAGACTAGCATTAGGAGACGCTGACTGACGACGGTCGTCGTTTAAATTATTGAACTCTTTTATCAATGTTTTGGCACTTGCTATATTTTGAACAATATCAGTCTCAATGCGGTCTCTTTCATCGATTTCCAAGGTTATGGAAGCGGCATTTAGAACTTCGATCTCAGTTTGCAGGTCATCAAATTTTGTTGACAACGTTTCAAATTTAGACAGTCTCAAAGAGAACTCCGCCATTTCAACATCAGAAATATCAATTGACTTGCTTACTTTGTCTATATAGTTTTTAAACTTAGTTATTTGCCCTTTGATGGACCCTCGCTTCACTAGTAAATCCTTTAAATTTACTTTGGTAGGTATACTACCTTCTGAAGTCATTATGAAATATTTAGTAATATTATGAGCTGAATAAAAGTCAACAAAATTCGATAAATGGAAGTAAATAAAATAAGTCTCACGCTCCTCGCTTCGGTAGATTCTGCTCCAGGAGGCCGGGCTGCTGATCACTGCACTCGTTATAGCGATGAAAGACCACTGGTTCACAAGACAGCGTGGCAGTGAATCTATGCTGAGACGCTGCGTCTGGAATTGTTCAGCAAACCGCGTGAGTAAAAGAATGAACTTGGAACTATCTTTAAAGATATCTTTGGAATAGATTTACACTGTCTTTACTAATATGAGATCATTTGACGTGAATTGTGATGATTTTGTGAGGTAAAACTGTGATTGTGAAACAAATTTGTGAAGAGGTAACCTCAAAAGTGTTACGGTAAAAAACACAAGTGAAAGGCCTCGTTTTTGAATTTAGTTTGCTGAAATGGGTTTGGTAGGAAGGATTGTTATTGGATTTGGTTGTTTTTTGAATCGGAGAACAAAGGAAGGGCACTTATCTGGGCGATTTTTATGCAGATGCACGGAGATCCGGAGCGAATCTTTAGCTATCTCGCTTGCCTCGTCGTATCCGTGGTTTGTCTTGTACACCAATCGCGCCAATCCTTGATTTCGTCTGGTTTTTGTCTGGATTTGGAAACGCGTGCCCTTCGGCTCGCGGTTTCAGACTTTTGGAAATTTGTGAAAACTGCTTTTTTGTTGGATGTAGTCCGTGTTCGGGCGCCAAAATGTCTTGTTTTAGATCAAGACCGGAGAATTTCAATGAAAATACGAGATTACTTTGATATTAAAGGATTTTAATTTTTCTTTTGGTTTACAAAATATAATGAGGTGTTGCAAATTCACCATAGAGATGTAGAAGGGGCGAGCACAGATTAAAAAACTACACTTTTTAAACTTGAATCGACAAAGTTAGTGTTGCCACACGCACGCGCGAACATCGACAATACTTAAATTACTAAAAAACACGTATTAATTCTTGGCAATAGTCAAAAAGAACGTAAGTAGAATATATACGAATGTAGCCATTATTTTAGTGCAAATAAAAGAAAATCGGACAGAACTGCGCAATAGAACACATTTGGTGAGATACAAAAAGAATTATTATTATTATTGTTTGTCTTTTTCTTATCTTGGGGCATGAGTGTACCGGACCTTTGAGAATCGTGCGTGCGGCCGAAGCCAACACGTAAAAGCCTGGCAGACAATTTGATCTATAAGGTAGTTAATGTTACTATAGAAGTGCATCCAAAACAGGCCTCAGCCAGTGTAGAACTTTTATAAGGAGTACAAGAAAGAAATTTGGGCCATTGGGTTGGGGTGCTATGGGACTAGGTAATTGGGTTATTGAAGGGACTACGACGCCTGCCTAACCAATTTATAAACACGAAAAAATGGCAGGCGGTGACTTGCCAACTCGAAACGAATGGGCTCACAATATTATTGAGAACTGGAGGCTGTACAAAATTTGCAGAGCTAATTAATCTGTATGCGACCCAAAATATGAACAGAAACCTTACATTCGGGAACAAAGTAGCCATGTTGCTGCAGATGAGAGAGCCCCAGTCACCACCCTGCACGTAGAATTTTTTGAAACCAAGTCTGTGCATCAAATTCCTGAAGATAACAGCTATTTCTGCTGCTCCAAGGCCTGGACGAACCGCCGCCTGAAAAAAAGCTCAGTCTTAACCTAAAAACTAGTTTTTCTGGGCTCTCCACTAAGCTAGAGAAAAATAAACCACTAAAGCAATGTAGGTATTTTAAAAACTTTTATTGATTTCGTTTTCATCTTTTCAAACGGGTCAAGAAAGGTCATTATGTCCTTTTGTAGTTTCATCTACAATTTATTTTCCATTAGGTAATGAGAGTGAGACTTTTAATAATGTAAAGTAAGTAAGTAAGCTGCAACCTGTTTTTAGCCAGTCAAAGTATACTCGACAACAACGAGAAATACCAACTTACTTACATCAGAAAATCCATAACCAGGTAGGCTGGGTACGATGACCTCCAAAGCAAAATCTCTGCCTTTCTCGACAGCGGTCAGCAAAGGAATCGCTTCGTAGAACTCCCTAACTGACCCTGGCCATCCGTGTATCAGCAGAACTGGCACTATTTCTACACCTTCTGGTACCTGCATTATGAAAAGATTTTTAAGGCGTGTGCAGATAAGATTTATCGGTATGGCATACATTCATAAACAGTTCAAAGTCTTGACAGAAATCCAATACAGTTTATATGGAAATCGATAAATAAATAGTCAATCCTTCAACGCTTTGAATTCAGGTTAAGTGTTTTTATAAGTTTTCAATATTTTTGAAGTGTTGCAATTTCATGATAAAACGGTAAAGTCTGATCAGACTAAATTAATAATTCTTAACCTCTGGCCTGACACTGATGAAGTGAATATTCAATCCTTGAATATTTGTCTTGTATTGCTGGAACTGGTTAAGGAACTTCTGACGCTCAGCAAAAGGATACTCGTTGGTCCAGTATTGAAGCCAGCCGCCAAGTTCTTTGGTGTTGAAGCCATATTCAAATTTGGAACCTTCCAGGGGTGGCGTGAATTCTCGAACTGTCTTGATGCGCTGCTTTAAGTCTTGTATCATCTGCAATACGGTTTAGAATAAGATAAATACTACAGCGTGGGAAATCTTATTGACATGGGTAACCTCAGGGTTAAAAGCTCCAAAAGAATTTAAAAAAAACCCATAGGACTATCTGCAATTTTGCTGCCTCCAATATCACGCGGGACTTTATGCCAGCTTTCTCGCGATAATAATTATGTTTTATACACTGTATGCCTAAGTCAGAAATGGGACGTTTTCGTATGTTCGACTTATGAACACGTTGATCTCTTTTAGATTTTATCACGTTAAATTAAACTCCAAATATTTTAATTGGTTTTGTTGACAAAATCTACATCACCGAATGCGCATAAATTTTATGTGTAGGTATTTAGATTTATTTCGATTTTAATTTTAGAGTATGACAATGTTCTAAGTATTGCTAAGATTTAAAGTCACAGTTAATTAAATAACAACTTCCATACCAGACAACTCTAAATTTTTTCATGCTTTTTGTATGGTTTCCATCCTTAAAAAAACTAGTAGCTTAGGTTCGCTGACGGGCACATATTAAATATTGCAATGATCCAATCATTTGCCCGTGAGCGTTATATTCGTTTTATTTTTCACATATAAGTAATCGTCTTACCGCGTCTTTGAATTTGATTTTGAAGGGCATAATGCTGTTATCTTGCTTAGCCTTCAACTCCTCAGGTCCCCACCACGCGTTCAGATCAAGGTTTGGTAGAGGTGGGGGACTCATAAACATCGCGAAGTAAGAAACTGCTGCGCTGATGGTGATGAATGAAAAGAGAAGAATTCGCGCCATCTATGGAAAGAATTTGAGTTGTCATTGAGTTGCTAGCTCCTTTCTATCAAAGCTCTCAACTCACTATGTCATCGTCTCATGGCTTAATATAGACACAGAAAAGGGAACCCAACTCCTGTAGAGAAGACGTCATCAAGAACTCTAATTATGTTAATTACATTGCCATAAGTAAAGTTAGGCCAATTTTTTTTTGGACTCGTCAGTATCAATCCAGCATTTTGTTTATCGCCTTGGCCTTCACCTCTTCCCAGTAACTATACCGATTTAAACATGATTGCTTCTCAATACTCTAGTTGTTTAGTATCAAGTCCGGAGAAATTTTAATGCGATTTGAATACAAACTTTCAAAGATCATGATACAAAAATCTTACGCATCCAATATGATAACAAAACTGATATAACAATTAAAAAGAGAACATCACCTCAAATCCGTGTTGACTTAAAAATATTAAAATTCAAACACGTCCGCCAGTCACAGTGGCAGATTGATAACTAAATTAATTTTCGTATTACATAATAATTTTATTTGTTGTTTTTTTATAAGTAGCATCGTCATTCTTGCAATGATCATAGAATTCTGATAATACAGAAACACCGACTCATAATTTACTATGCCACCAAGGTGTTTTTGGGACAGTCGAAAACGTAAGGAGATTAAATAGAAGACAAGCTCGAAAGAGTGTTAAGAGTGTAGTGTAGAGAGTAGAAAGATAATGTGGAGAGAAGGAAGAAACCAAGGAACTTATCCTGTGTGACTGCGATGTCTTGGTGGCAAAAACGTGCCTCCTGGGAGATGGTTATCCAAATCCAGGTGATTACAGATTTCTTTCCCCCAACGGTATTGCCTCAATTACCACGTATTTGAAGGGTAAATAAAATAAATATGTAGGAGTCAAAACAAAAGATCCCATTAGGTCGAAGTGTCGCTGGCTTGCCAGCCCCCATAATAAGATAAGAAGCTTGATAGAATAGCTCAAAGATCTAAGACCTGTGAAAGAACAACTTACTCGAATCGAAGTCGAAATCGCGAAAAAAAAACAGCTGTTCCACACAAAAATGCAATCCTACTCGATCAAAATGTATAAGGGACAGTTGATTTTTTTTCGCGATTAGCCATAGAGAAAGTTGTTCAGTCTGATCGTCCTCTCAAAAAACTGTCAGCATATTAAGTTGGACCCTGTATTATAGCCACCAAGTTCCTCAAGCCTCAAGAGCCGTAGACGTTTTCAGCGCTGTACGAAGGCTGTCAATAACGACCCGTCTATTACTAGATACACTCTGTGGAAGAAAAGGGTGCCTCCACAGCTGAGTTCATTGCCCTACAGGAACGCTTTAGGACAGACAGACAAATAGACAGACAGACCGACGGTATAACGGATGGAGGGATGGACGGACGGACAGCGTAGATTTATGAATCCCGTTACCAGCACCCTTGTTTGTATTAGTTTTAATGGTCTATGAAGTATGAATATGAAGTCCCGTTAAAAGATTTTTACACCCATTATATTTAGTTATGGCAATGAATTATGTACACATTCGACCAATTTGAATCATGAATCATACTCATGGTAGAACCTTGTCACGATCACGTGTATTTAAAGTCATAAAGCTTCTCTCAAAGGTGACAGCAAATAACAGCAAACTGGCTGTCAAAAGGTTCTACGAAGGGTAATGATTCAAATTGGTCGATGGTTATTCCAGTTGAAAATGTTAAATATAGGCTCCCAAACAAAATAGTAAAACAATGAATTCAAAATCAAATTTTATTAAAAATATCAAAAACAACTAGCTCGTCAAAAAAATATCACAACTTAACCAGCTCATAGCTCAGTCTTTGAATTTTTATGTATCTTTCTAAACTCTCCTATAGCTTTCAGTACGTCAGCAGCGAAGATCTTAGGCAGTTCCAAGGCCACGAAGTGTCCACCTTCATTCAGAACTGTCACGTCGACTAAGTTAGGGAACTTAAATTTGAGGAGGAACGGAGGTTGGTAGGACAACTCGTATTTTGCTTGGAGCGCCCACACTGGAACTGGACTGGGAATTCTGAAATAAAATAATACTGTAAATTATGAACTCGGTAAGAATTCTGACCATACAATGGATGGAAACCCAAATTTCGAAACAACTACCTTATTACTTATTACCCACGGAGGAAACAGGGGAATACGTTTGTATGGAAAAAACCGTACCCGACTATCCTCTTAAGAACTGCAAACATTTTATAAAACTGTAACAGGATCCATTCGTAAGTTTTTTTTTTATAGTTAATATTATGTCATCAACAGTCGAACGACTGAATAAATAAAATACTCACTCATCAAGTTGATAATCAATAAGTTTCTTGTTGAACGTCTCGGAATATAATCTCATAGATGTGGTCATGGAATTGGTGCTCCAATAAAACATGAGATTGTCAATCAGCTGTTCCTTAGTGAAGTTATCCAAGAGAGGACGAGAGTTCTTGTCTGTCCATGTACCGAACTTTTCCAGGACATAGGCCAGAAGACCAGCTGGGGAATCTGCCAAGGATACACCTGAGGAAGATGTTTATAAATGGGGTTATATATTTATGATACTTAAAACGTGTGTTTCTGTCGATTATAATAAATTAATATCATATAATATGATTTGTATTTCATAATAGATTATGGTCCTAAATATCTACATAATTTGAGTGCTTGAGTCTAGAGACCTAGCTCATATTGTCTAAGTACTACTTTTCAAGATCGAAAGATCTGTTACAAAACTACAGTTTAATATTTATATTTAAATCTTGAAACTCTAAAAGCATGTTTGACCACTTTTGGGTAAGTTCTTAATAGCTTATCTTACAGATTTTAACTTTTTATGAATAAATGCTTTTGTTAAACTTTGAAGAATTTATCCAGAACTGGTGAAACTAGCCCTGTACTAAAATAGAAAACTATAAAAGGCAGGTGCAGCAATATTTTTTGACCAACCCGATAGTTCGGTTATGAGTTACTCGTGCATTAAAAGTTATACAAACCAACTGTATCTGGTTTGGTAGATTGTATGTGCATGTACCCAGTTTCTTGGACTAGCCATGAATACACTTCTGTTAATGGGTACATTCTGTCAGCAAGTTTATCTTCTACGATCAGAGGTGGATATAATGAGCCCAAGACTTGAAGGATGTTGACCTTGTTTGACATAGAGAAAGCAATGTTGGAGTGATAACCGAGTACTTCCTGAAAAGAGAAATTATAGTTACTACCTAGAATAAAAAGAGTGTTACCAAGAAGGCTGGACTAATTTCTATCTTCAGTAATAACTTGATCAACTGTCTGACAACATTTGTCCATAATTATCGTCCATAAAGACATTCACTGCTGGACGTAAGTCTTCCCCAAATATTTTCACAACAATCTATTTTATGCTGCTTGCATCTATCTTCTTCCAGCGATGTCTAAGTACAAGATCGAGTCTAGTAGGGCATCAACTAATAGCGAATCATACATTACTGGAAGGATCAGTAAATTAAAGCGGCTGATATTCGGGGCACATAGCAAGTAGATCTAATATTGGATTACATATTCTCAAGTGGTGATCTCATACTGAAAGGAGCTTGATCATTATTCTCTCAAAATTAAAAGCACAACCAACTCTATCCGATATAGTGAAAAATAATAAAGTGTAAAATAATATCTTACATCAGGAAAGAATGTGACCAAACTGTTACAAATAATGCCTCCCCAGTCACCACCCTGAAGGTAATATTTTTTGAAGCCAAGTCTTTGCATTAGATTCCTGAATACTATAGAAACTTCTGGTGCTCCCAGCCCAGGACGGACAGCTGCCTGAAAAGAAAGAAACGATTTAACCTCTTAACAGCCATTTGTATTAAACAATCGCTACAAACTGGGATAATCGGTGGATCAACAAACTTACATCAGAAAATCCGTATCCAGGTAAGCTGGGAACTATAAGCTCAAGAGCGAAATTTCTGCCCTTTTCGACAGCTGTCAATAGAGGTATTGCTTCGTAGAACTCACGGACTGATCCTGGCCATCCGTGCAGCAAGAGAAGTGGTACTACTTCCACTCCAGCTGGTACCTGAAATGAAAAGCAAGATCCTTTTCATAAGCTTGAGAAAATTAATAAACGTATTTTTCTTTTAAACATCACATCAGCAATCTTCCAAAAGGACAAAGAAAGATTTTATATCTTAGAGCAATCATCTTACCTCTGGTTTAACCCTGATGAAATGGATGTTCAAGCCTTGAATATTTGTTTTGTATTGCTTGAACTGATTGAGGAATTTCTGACGTTCAGCAAAAGGATACTCGTTGGCCCAATATTGCACCCAGCTGCTCAGATCTTTGGTGTTAAAGCCATATTCAGTTTTGATGCCTTCCAATGGCGGAGTGAATTCACGGGCAGCTTTGAGTCGCCGTTTGAGGTCTTGTATCATCTGATATGAAAAATTATGTTAACATTAAAGGGTATGCTATGATTTTATTCAATCGAACCTTTGTTAAATAGATTTGTGCTTATTCTAGGAGTAAATGGACTGTGGTTTGGTTTCAATCTCCAAGTATTCTCCAACATACTGATGATAACGATAATGATTGCTCGTGATCGATTTCTGCCACGGCCACTGCTTCAACTTCGTTGTTGGCGTTGGTGAGCTCTCATGTGACTAACATAGCCAATCTTTTTGGACAAGAGCCTCGCACATAGCGGGCACGTGACCACATCGTTTTCATAGTGTTATTGTATAGTATCTATTTAATGTAGGTATGTAAATTAATATTATCTTGATGATTAGCTTCTTAATCTTCAAAATGAATCCTTATTCTTACCTTATCATCGAATGTAATTTGAAACGGCTTGATGCTGACATCATGTTTGTCTTTCAACTCAGTAGGCCCCCACCACGCGTTGACATCGAGGTTAGGAGGTGATGGTGGACTCTTTAGAAAAAAGTTGTAGGCAACTACAGCTACGAGGGCAAAGAATGGGGCTAAGAAGAGAGCTCGCGCCATCTAAGGAAGCATTAACAGAATTCATTCAATGGTAAATATCTATATATCTTAAACTATTAGTTTAGATATGTACGCTCAATAGATATCTTAAACTATTAGTTTAAGATATCTATTGAGCGTACACACGGCGAAAGATCAACCTACGCATAGTTGACCTCACAGATTACAAAAACTAAAAAGGGGGCGGGGCCAGTGTAGCATGCAATATGCGCAAAAACGGAACACATTGCTCGCGACAGTAATGATTCAATATATTACGAGGCTGAAAGCCAGTCGAGATATTATGTGTAAATAGTTTACAATGCTCATTAAATATAATGTAATAGCCCAGTCATTTTACGGTTTGAGCCGGTACTAATTAATAATTTATATTTTTATAGGTATAACATTGAAGAGCCAATTTGAGCATGGAAATGTACCAAAATTTAAAAAAAATCACTTCAGAAACTGTTCCAATTTTAAAATTTAGCAATTATCTCGTTCTAAAAAACCTAATGGTATTTTTTTTTTGCAGATATTTAAGTCTTTACCATTATACATTCTACAAACAGGGTGTAAATATTTTTGTCTACTTAGAAGGTTCTGAAAAACACATTAGTATTTTCTAATAAATACCTCATTTTTTAAATTTCAATGCTTATTTTATTACTCAAAAATAATTTATATTGCTAAATCTAAGTCAAATCAGTGCATTGATATTAATATTATTGATTTAAAAGTCTTCTGGGACACATAATTTTGATTTCTATGTTGCGTAGCGCATTTTTTTTTTAAATATGATTTAAGATAGTCTTTTTGTCACTAAATGGTGCCGGTTACAGTTTAAAAGTCCAATTAATAATTACTCCCTACCCCGCCTAACAAAACTCCGTAAAATGACTGGGCTATAATTGATAATTTGTGCATAAATTCACAATGAGATAATATCTACATACACACACATAGCGCGCGTTAGAGGACGGTTGACGACCCGGTATGTAATGGTTACCACGCCCCGGACCGCTAAACTAGGGTCCTGGGTTCGAATCCCGGTTCGGTCATGGATGTTATATGTTTATGCCGTTGTTGAATGGTATGAAGCTTGCTAGGGTTATTGATTAATTTGGTTATGTTTTATTAATTTCCACTCTTATTTCATAAAAGAACAGGTATTATAGAGATCTAGAAGGAATCTATAACATCAAGATTTTTCTATTTATAAAGTATGAATGGTTTAAAACCTACAATACTGTTGCTAGCTGTGTTTTAAATGATAAAAAATGTATTAAAAAAATTTAATGGCTCACCTTGAAGGCGTTTAAATAATAAAGCGATAACACGTCCGCGCGTTACGTTGGCAAATATAAGACTCAATAAAATTGTCGAATTTTAAGCTATCATTATCTTGTTTATACTTAGATAAACGAAAAGATATTGTTATTAATGCGTTGTCATTCTTGTCATGATAATAAATTATCTTACAGGGGTGTTTTGGACTTTGCTCTCTTTAAACTTTGAACCTATTTCATAAGATAGGATAAAAAAAAATAAGGTAAGATATTTGTTTATTTTTAAACTAAACAAACTTTTCTTAAACATGACAATAATAATTTACAATGTCAATTCAGGGTACATTGCTGGTTACTTATGGCGTTAAATAATATGTGTCCCCACATTCTAAGTAACAGGTCTCAAATTGTCATAGTAAATTACAATTTAGCCCAGTAATTTTACGGTTTGAACCGGAACTAATCAATAATTGATATTTTTTTCGGATAATATTTAAGAGCCAATTTGACCTTGAAAAGTACCAAAATCAAAAAAATGTCACGTCGGCAACAACTCAAAATTTTAAATTTAGCATTTATCTGGTTCTAAAAAAACGAATGGTAAATTTTTTTGCAAGCTTTTTAGGCTTTACCTTTATACATACTTCAAACATGGTGTTAATATGAAAAATACATTAGTATTTTCTATTAAATACCTCATTTTTTTAATTTTAGTGCCTATTTAATAGCTCAAAAATAATTTATATTGTTAAATCTAAGTTAAATGAGTGCATTGGTATTATTATTATTAATTTAAAATCCTTCTGGGACACATAATTTTTATTTCTATATTTCGTAGCGATTTTTTTTTAAATATTTTTTAAGATAGTCTTTTTGTCACTAAATGGTGCAGGTTAGAGTTTGAAAGTCAAATTAATAATTATGTACTCACTACCTCGCCTAACAAAACTCCGTAAAATGACTGGGCTAAATAATTAAAAGAATATTTCCGTAGAACTGAGTAGTTTTATACCAACATGTGGTATCGTTCCACCCAGTAAAGTTTCCTGAGTAGGTAAAAAGATGGTGTCGCTTTCTCAATTGCTGGAGTGGGGAGTTAGGACGTCATCATTTTTTGTAAAACTTTATTCAGCCGTTTCCTCCCTGGAGGAGCCCAAACGTAAACGTATTAATCTGTGCACAAACTTGGTATATTTTCAATTCAATTCAATTGTACTTTATTGCACACCAAAACAGAACATACAATACAAAACATACATGGTTGTTTTGAAAATATTTTTAGGCACGCGCAACTCTCTAACAAAAAAATGTTATATGAAACGTGCACTGACGCCATTAAATTCCTTTGAACGTTAGCGCACGTTTCAAACATTCTGGATATCGGTCACGACCAGTTTTTAGTATGGAAGTCCCGACTCTTATAAGTTATAACGTAGTGAGTTACATTCTCTTTGATACTTTTTGAATTTCTTAGCTAAAACGCTAAAAGGTAATGATGTAGTATCTATCTATCTATCTATAACGTCACGCCTCTTTCCCAGTGGGGTAGACAGAGACCAGGGTGCGCCACTTACTACGATCCTTACATACTTCTTTTGCCTCATGCACATCCATACATCTCTTCATACATGCCCGTCGGTTTCGAGTACTCCGCACCTCCCCTTTTTGTAGGACGCAACTGATTTGATCAGCATACGTCCTACGAGGGCGCCCTCTGCCGACGCTTTCACTCACATTAGCAACATATATCTCTTTCGTACATCTGCTATCACTCATCCTCTCCACATGACCAAACCAACGAAGCATACCTTTCTCTATTCTTGTCACTACATCTTCTTTTAATTTACATCTATCTCTTATTACATAATTTCTCACTCTATCTTTCAGCGTCACACCACACATACTTCGCAAGGAACGCATTTCAACAGCATTAATTTTACTTGCATGCTTCTTCTGCCATACCCAGCACTCACTGCCATACATAAGTGTAGGCACTAACACACCGTTGTGTATAGCAAGTCGCGCCTTTTTGGACACTAATTGGCTAGCTACAATGGCATGTAGAGCACCATTTACTTTGTCTCCTGCTGTTACTCGCCTATGCACATCACCCTTACATTTCCTATCTCTAGTAAACATGCATCCTAAATATCTAAATTCATTCGCTTGTTGCACTTTTTCATTCTCAATCATTATACAACAATTCATCATTCACACATTCATCCCTCTCCATTACCATTACTTTAGTTTTATTCACATTCACTTTCATTCCTTTTTTCTTCAATGCTGTATTCATGAGAGTTACCATGTCTTGTAACTCTCCCGCTGACGATGCAAGTATCACTTGATCATCAGCGTACAGGAAGCACTTGACTGGTAACTCTCCCATTCTTAAACCGTTTTCGCATTCTTTTAGATCAGTGTATTTTTTGAAACGGCTCATGAAGCCCTTTCGTTTGGTACCCCACACGACAGATTTCAGAAAAAAACGTGTAATCCCAAACAAAAAATTTATGACGTCATAACTCTCCACCAATTGAGAAAGCGACAACGTCATTTTTCCTAGTAAGGAAACTCCATCGAATTCATTCCTAATATTTCCTAATAAGGAAACTACTCAGTCCTGCGAAAATCTTTGTTTGACGACTTTATCTAAATTGGCTGTGGAGCGCCGAGCGTGATGAGCACATTCAAAAATTCAAATTCAAAATTTTTTTATTCAAAATAATATCACATAGATAACTTTTTGACGTCATTTTTTGAGTCTACCACCGCGTCGGAAGGTGTTTCGTTGAGAGAAGATGGGGCCAGAAACTCTGCAACACATCTTTTAAACAAAACAAAATATACAAAGTACAATTAAAATACAATATTGCATTACATAGAGTAACATTGTCAAGACCAGACATTTTGGTCATCCAAATAGTCATCGAGTTTATAGTAGCCCTTTTTACAGAGGACTTGTTGAACATGGGACTTAAACTTTTTGTCTGGAAAGTCCTCTGGTATCTTATTATAATAGCGTATACAGTGCCCCATGAAAGATGTGTTGACCTTACTGAGCCGAAAATTTGGGGATACTAATTTATTTTTATTTCTTGTGTTATATTTATGAACGTCACTGTTTTTGGGATAGAGATACAATTTTTTTTTTTCATTCATTTCAACTGGGTTCGACTCAAGGCGGGCTCTTTAACTGAACATAATTACTTAGTTAGGTCCCCCACATACATACGGAATTGCGATCCGGAATCTTGATTCAGGATACAGTGTTGTCAACTATGGTTACAAAAAATACTAGAAAATGAATGAAATGCCAAATTAATGACAATTGTATTTTTAGGTATTTATTAAAACGAAACAAACAATTTCTATTCATGATAATTACTATCATGTGATGAGGTCATGACGGTACGATGATGGTTTGTAAATTGTATTCCAATATTATTGCAACTGTATCAAAAGACTATCGATAATTTAAAATCAGACATAATCGTCATACAAAATGGCATGAACCATTATCACACAAGCTGTTTTTGAGCGTAAGCGATTTCTCAACTATGCCGCAACGACGTCGCAACTGCACCGTCACGATACGGTATCGTTCCATCAACGCCTACGCTCAAAAATCACTTTAAAATATGCCACCTAAGACATCAAAAAATCACTAGATCTAGTGAAAAAGTCTCTGAAAGCGGCAACACTCCATCCGGAACTAATTCCAAATCAGGTTTATTCCGAATGTATCTGGCGGACCTTATAGCTTAGTTTTCAATTGTATTGTCAATTGTATTACTTGAATAAACTACGAATTGGCTTTATTTCTCTACTATGATATGATAGAGTAATGAACAAAAAATAATACGTGCATACACATACTTGCGCCTTTGTTCTCTATGTATAGGCTATGATACTAAAACACTTTTCTCGCTTTATCCATCCAACATTGAGGAAAAGAAAGGAGATAAAACATAGACGAAACTCTTTCTACGTGATAAAATAAAGCTCAATGAGAATAATGAAGTCAATCACATTATGAATAGGCGTGGTGGACTCCATACCTCCACACTCCCTGAGGGTAGGCCTGTGCCCTGCAGTGAGACGTATATAGGCTGATGATGAGGATCTCATAATATTCGCCTTTGTTTTATAAAATAAATTGTACGTACCACAGATAATATAATACTATACTAGGTACGTACTATAATAACTCTACCTAAAAAATTTAAGCTTTTTAGGTAGAGTTATTAAAGTACGTACTATAAAAAGCTCCGAGAGCCGTGATGGTGCAGTGGTGAGTAACCTTGCCTGCCGTGCAGCAGGCGATGATGATTCGATCCCCGTCCAGGCCGACTCATACCAATGAGTTTTTCGGAATTTATGTACGATTTGTAACACCACTGGCTTTTTCGGTGAAGGAAAACATCGTGAGGAAACCTGGCCTGTACCCGGACTTTCGATGTTCGATATATCGCCACTGTTTCGGTCCGCCCTTCATTGTAATAGAGTTGACATTGGAACGAAAACATTCACGCAATTGCGAAGTTCGAATGTGCGGGTAGAGGCCCTGCATGCTTCAATTTTAGAGGCATATATTTTACCCACTGTCCATTACAAGTGGCGACGGGCTCACTCCCCGTCACACTGGACAGAGTTTCGGTACTACTAGCGAAAAGTGGATGTTCTGAGTTTACAGATTATCTCTGACTACCCCCTCGGGGAATATAGTCGTGAGCATATGTTATAAAAAGCTTTAAAATTTTTTTTAGTAACAATTATGAGAATAGTGAAATAAGCAATGATTTTTTCGGTCGCTGCGAATACCATAAATAATCTATGGAAATACGCATGCTTTTCGCTATTGATTTAAATGACATGCATCAGGTAAGTATAATTTGAAAGAAAATATCAGGAAACAATAAAAAAATTTTTTGAATAATTTATGCAATGTATTATTCAGATGCCGCTTCTGCGAATCAAATTAGTTTGTCAATATGAGGAACAAAAGAAACAAAACGAAGCCAAATTACGAATAAAAAGTAGAATTGCGAATAGAAAGAAAGAATTCCGTACAAATATATTAATTACAGGCGGTTTCTTAAGAATTGCAGTAGATTTTAAGTAGGTATGTAGATAATCGATTAGAAGTTTAAAGTAAATCAGACCTCTAGCATGATTTCTCTACTTACACGCGACTCGGCTTTTTTGCATAATACTCGTCGCGGCAAGCGAGGCGAGGCGTAATTTTCTATGCAGCGAAGGCGCGTCGCGCGCAAGTAGAGAAATCATACTAGGTTGTATTTTTGAAAGTCAGAAATACAATCAAAATAGGTTTCAAAATTTTGAGTTTGCTTCGTTCGCTCCATTCCATGTTTTTTTTGCGAACAGAAACAGAAATTGCTGCTAGAACAACCGAGTCAGTATCCTGGAAAATATATATAGTATATACACGCTCTATCATTTGTTTGTTCATACATGCACAATAGTACAGAAGTTTTCTCGGCTAGTATATACAGCACTCGGCTGCGGCTCGTGCTGCAATCCCGCCTCGGCTGTAATGACCAACGCTCACGCGTTTCATACGGCGTTTTTCCACACACTTGTGAGGAAAAAGTAATAAAATTTCGTAAAACACATTATTTTAGACGAATATTTGTGGAAAATTACGCTATATTTCTTTTTATCACGCCTTTGGTTAAGATAGCTTATTCTTCTTATCGTGTGGGCAGAGTCCTGGTGTCAGAGTTTTTTCAGACCGCCTTACGGCCTCTGACGTGGTTTTTATGTAACGACTGCTACCGCCAGAGATAGTAGCCGAACCACGGAATCATTTTTTCTTTTCAGTCAATCAGGTGATTCAGCCTGCAATGTCCTAACCAACTGGGGAAAAACGCACAAAGGGACATCTCACTAGGTGTCCCCCGTGGGAATCGAACCCACGACCTCCGTGTCGAGAGCCAATGCTCTACCCCCGTCAGCATCTACCCCCCCCCCCCCCCCAAAAACTCTGGTGAGATCTAAAAAAATAAACAAAGTTACATTATCGCACTAATAAGCTGAATTATGTACACACGGCGACACATTAAGCTATAGATAACCAAAAAAGGCTGGCTGCGCGTAGGTGATTAGCGTAAAAAAAATACGTGGCGTTTGAAAAATTTAATATGACCTTTAATATCGAAGGAAAATTTCGAGCTCACTACGCTCGCTCCCGGTTTTTTATTTTATTGAAATGACCTAGTCGTATTGCGACGACCTTGATTTGTCGAGAGGCCAATTCGCATGACTAATACCTCGACCTTACTCAACTTGTCGGTTTTAGATGCTAGGTATTGCATTTGTTAATAAGAAACATGTTTGTCTACGACAGAATTTTGTCGTGCTAATTATCTTCCAGTCCAAAGTGTCATAGAAAATTGAACATTTCTGTGTTCAGCTTCAACCCAAATGAATTTTTTTTTTTTAATTTACGGAACCCTAAGTTGAAATATTATAAAGCATGGCGTTACTTATTTAAAGTACCATTTGCGTCGTGACCGGTCTACTTTATAACTGGTAAGAATGTTTGTTTAAAAATAATATGAAACAATGTAGTATTACATGAAATAGACATAGGTAATTTTTTTTACCATGTTTTGTCCCACTGCTAGGCAAAGTTCCTTTCCTTTTCTTTATAATCTTTTTGTATAGGCTATTCTCAGAAACTACTGTTGAGATTTGCCTCCGTGGTCTAATGGTTAAGAGCATTGGCTCTCGACACGGAGGTCGTGGGTTCGAATCCCACGAGGGACACCTAGTGAAATGTCACTTTGTGCGTTTTTCCCCAGTTGATTAGGACATTGCAGGCTGAATCACCTGATTGTCTGAAAAGAAAAATGATTCGGTGCTTCGGATGGCACGTTAAGCCGTTGGTCCCGGCTACTATCTCTGGTGGTAGTTGTCGTTACATAAAAACCACGTCAGAGGCCGTAAGGCGGTCTGAAAAAACTCTGACACCAGGGCTCTGCCCACACGATAAAAGCCAGCCAAGAGCGTGCCGGACTCGCCTATGTTAGTGAACCCTATCATAGGAGTACTTATATATAACAAGAAAAAACTGAAAAGGAAAAAAAACATGTTTTTTTATTATATTTTTTTATTTACCTGCACATGAGAGCGACACAGGTCACTTCTAAACGTCAAATTTAAGTGAGAAGGTGGTTATCTCCATATTATCTCACTTAAAAATTACGTTTAGAAGTGACCTGTGTCGCTCTTACCCCTGTCATGTTACAGGAGCAGATACATGAATTAACAACGACTTAAATAATACATCAAAACATAAACCAAGAGAGATTTTTCGGTGACATAAAAAAAATTCTGCACAGTTTCTATTAATAGTTAAATAATAACCAGTAAATAACTACATACAGAGCTCAGTTATAATAAATACGAGCGTTAACCCGCGACTTCGTCCGCGCAAATTATATACCAGATTTTAAGTCAGATCATAAGCTATCAAACAAAAAAAGTTTCATCAAAATCGGTTCAGTAGTTTTTGCGTGATACTCGTTCAAACAAACAAACAAACAAACACACAAACAAACAGACAGACAAAAAATCCAAAAATTGGTGAAATGGAATCAGGGACACCTAAAAACCATATCGTAACTTTTTTTTTGTAAATATCTTCAATGTACAGACAAACTTCCTGTTACAGTTTTATAATTGTATAGATAAAAAGAAACATTTGTGTGAAACACATGAACATGTGTGCTGTTCACACGCGTTAGAAGTGAAAACCTTCAGCATGGCTAGGATGTTGCGCGTGATATGGCTGTATCACGCCTTTTATCTCATTTTGTTCGCGCGCAAATAGAAAGAGAGTGAAAGCGCGATAGCGCTCTGCCATACTAACCCAGCTGAAGCTATTTAGTGTCGCTTTTTCGTTTCATTGAATTTGAAAACACAACCGACGCTAAAGAAGTGTTCACTTCAAAAAGTCAGTATAACCATGAGTTTTCACTGTTGTTGCGGCACCAATTTTGTATGACAGAATTAGTTCTTAACGTAACCACTAGGAGCGCTGTACGAAATTCAATACAAAAACTATAGTTTACTACACTACAGTATAAAGTCATGGTAGGCCTAGCAACTTTAACAGTGGGGACACCATTATAGAGAAAATTTGATTCGGTCTAGAATTTTTAATAGGTCCAGACCATACGGTTAAAGTCGCATCAATGTTACTTAACAGAATTCAGACTACTGGACTTGCTTTTTTCCTTTCAGCTTTTATTTTAATTGTTTTTAATTTTTAATTTTACACTTTTTAGATACACATGGTTGCTGACCAAGTTTTAAATCGTTATACAGCGTGAAATTGATATCATTAGCATCCTTTTGAACTAAGAGTCTACCCATCAAACTGAACAACTTTTACTATGGCAGCAAACCGATCGGAGCACAAAAAATTCTGCTGTTGCATACGTTTGAGTCGAGTAGGCATTGCAGTTTAATATGGAAAAGCAGATTTTTTTGTGCTCCTATCGGTTTGCTCCCATAGTAAAAGTTGTTCAGTTTGATGGGTAGACTCTTAGTTTCAAAGGATTCTAATGATATCAATTTCACCCTGTAGATCCTAAAGATCATTCGAAATGAAAAATGATAAGAGAAACCTAAAGATGATTTTCAAATACCTATTCAATGATACCCCACTCAACATAGTTGTACAACTATAATTTTTAGGGTTCCGTACACAAAGGGTGAAAATGGGACCCTATTCTAAGCCTACGTTGTCCGTCCGTCCGTCCGTCCGTCTGTCTGTCCTACCTATTTAGGGCTGTAACTTTTAAACCGTCATAGTTAGAGTTAGTTAGTTAGTTTATATTATAACTGAGCTCTGTATGTAGTTAATGTACTGGTTATAGTAGAAACTGTGCAGATTTTTTTTTATGTCACTTTAAAATCTCTAATTTTCAAATAATTTGCGTTATGATAATTTCGTAGCGGGATGCCTACTATCGCACATATCCTGTTTATCCAATATTTTCATAGAACCATTTAGCGCATTATCAAAATTTCATACTTCATAATCGCATTATTATATACTTTCGTATAAAGACAACTTATATTTACTTAAGTACATTTAGTTGGAGGATTTGCTAACAAATCATAAAAATGTAAAAAAAAAAATTAAGCGGGTCCTTATACAAGAAACTAGTTTTAATCAACGTTTTTTCTTCTCGCTGCGCTCTATCGTAAACTATACAGGATAGGAGGCATACCGTGCTTCCCAAGGAAATGGAAATAATCCTTTTCTATATCGTGGCATTTTTTATAAAATTCTAATTCGACCTCATCTTCGTCCTTGGATTGAGGTCAAAAGCAAACACATACGTAATAAAAAAAAAATTACCAGTTTTGTAGGCGAAACGAGAATAGGCGTTTCTCCTTTCGAATTTCGATTCAATAGGTGCAATAATGAGCGAATAATTGAGGTGGGGCATGCAGACAAAATGGACGAAAGTTTTGCGTTCCTTATTTGACTACGAAACCCTATAAACAGCCAGAGTATTAAGAAAAACCCTTACAATTTTATCTCATCTCATTCCTCCTATTCCAGGTCACCATGGATATCTTCGCCCTAGCATTAACACACGGGCTGTTCTTAGCGTCAGCTAGCTATAACTACACCGAATCACCTACTATCAACTGGACTGAATTCGACACCAACAGATGGTGGGGACCAAGCAGCGAACAAGCAACACAGGATAAAACTATATACCCAGCCAATATTACATTTAGCAATGCTGTAAGTACCTATAGTAACTACCTATCTTCTTGGATATAGAACCATGTTTGGCCTTACAACAATCCATCCGTTACATTCGAGAGTTGCACTATTTCTCTTTCCATTTGTATTTATTTCAGTTCCCAAATTACCAGTCGTCAAATTTACAAAACGATACTTAAAATATAGTGGAAATCCTCATCGACAAACCGACTTTATCTCTTTCTACCTAGGGTGCTGCAGGGCTAGCGTGTTACGCACGACAAAGCGACAAAACGAGAAAACCGTCATGCGTGCTCACTTTCGCATACGCAAAGTAATAAAGACAGAGGCACGTCTCGATTTTTGTCGTTTTCTCGGGGTTGGCATACTAGAGGGTCTGGTAATACTCTATGAGCGAGACACAATTCTCTGGGGTACGATCTCTAGTTCTCTGGTATGTTTTGACACTGAACTTTACGTGAAGAAATAATACCAATATTTTACTTTGACATTATTCTGTTAGTACTTCCCGTGGGTACTTCCTCGTATCTTACTTTTAGCTTCATGGCTAGCACATTGATTTAGTGTATTACCTAAGTGTGTAACCTAACAGTGTCATTGGTATGAAGACAAGTAAACATAGCAGTCAAGTGACAGGAATGAAACACATGACGAGTTTAATGTTCCTCCTACATTCACAGATGATAGCAGACCTCAGATCTCGACTTGATAATCCCAGAAATTGGACAAAATCTCTTGAAGGTGTAGCCTTCCAGTATGGTTTCAACAACGATCAAGTCAATACCTGGATTACGTTCTGGTCGAAACAATACAACTTCACTGAGAGACAAATCAAGTACAATCAGTATCCTATGTACAAGACCAACATTCAGGGCATGGATATCTTCTACATCAGGGTTACTCCAAAGGTAAGTTTTTAGAAAGATCGTGTAACTGTAGTATCGACCATTTTAATTGACAAATAGAGCAACGCCTATTTTCCATTTATTCGTTTATAGACAGACAAAATTCGTAACGAATTACGTACTTACCCAATAGCTAAGATATAGGCAGGCGACACATCACATCAACCTATACAAAACAAAAATAAACTGGCTGTGCGACGTTATACGTTGTAACCTACGCGCGGCCAGCTTATGTTCGTTTGGTATAACTTGATATGTCGCCATATAAAGTATAATTTTTTATATTATTGTAATATACATTTTTATTTTCTTGAATCTGATACATTTTTATGACTTTTTTTATGAGTATGCAGATACCAATTTCACTATCAAATCGTGTGTCATCTATCCAGACAAAGACAAATTTTTGCAACGCTTCTATCATAAATCATAACTTAACAAACTTAAATATTCTTTAGTTGCACACCACCAAGAATCGACGAATACAATAGGAAGAAATCGTGGAATCATTAGGGATTAAACATCCCAAATTACGAGCACCGATCACAACTTTTAAGATTCAAATATCATGTATAATCTTATCCAAAGAGATTGGCTATGTTAGCCACATGAGAGCACATCAACGCCAACAACGGAGGTGAAGCAGTTGCCGTGGCCGAAATCGGTCAGGAGCAATACATACACACATACATGATATCTTATAAGCGTATTTTTCCAGGTGACCAGCGGAGTTGAAATCGTACCTATGCTGCTGCTTCACGGATGGCCAGGTTCTGTCTTCGAGTTCTTCGATGTGATCCCTCTCCTTACAGCAGTCAGCTCTGACAGGGACTTCGCGATTGAACTCATCATTCCCAGTCTACCAGGATTCGGCTTTTCAGAGGTCAGCATTTTATTAAGATTTGACCCACATAGACTTTTTGTACCATATTGTAGTACTTATTTTGAGTTTGAATCTGAAAGAGGAAGTATCGTCAACATTTTACAAGAGAGAATTCGGAATAGAGCACAGCTATTCATATCAGCACAACATTCAACGTCTGAATAATAAGTTAGCACCCCCTTTTGAATAACCGTGTAAATTACCATATCACAAAATGGCATTAAATCAAAAATACTCAATATATCATACATTTCCCATGAAGAAATTCGCAGAAGAAACAGAGTAGCAGACATATAGCCCCAAGAATTACTTACCTAAAGTGGCAATGGGAGGGGCACATTGCTCGCAGAACCGATAGCCATTGAAGCTGGAGAGTGCTCGCTTGGTGACCTACACCGAAAAGCGCAGCATGGGTCGGTCTACTTTGTGGGGGGCCACCCCCACAAGGTGGCGGGGACCAATTGGATGAGGGCAGCGCAGGGCCGGTCGTTGTGACGATCTTTGGGGGAGGCCTTTGTCCAGCAGTGGACTGGACGTGAGCTGAGATGATGGTGATGATATATTTCCCATAGCAGTAATCTTTGCTTTCAGTAGTATTTTTAAAGTATTATTTAGAATTTATCCACGTTTTACAAAGAGTGCCCAAAATCTATCGTCGCTTTTAAGGCAATACATGGCTCCAAGTGGATGCATGTAGGTTTTCTCACTGCTTTCCTCAATAAAACACATAATTACCGTAAATCCATGTGGATTTCGTTAATCTGAAACAGAAGTTTTGTATTTCTTACAGGCAGCAGTTCGTCCAGGACTAGGAGCCGCTCAAATGGCAGTTGTAATGAGGAACCTCATGAATAGAATCGGTTACAAGAAGTACTACGTACAAGGTGGTGACTTCGGAGCTCTAATCAACGGTCATTTGTCTACTTTGTATCCTGAAGTAAGATTCTTATCTCATTTCATTAACGGTTATCAAAAAGGCCAACAGAAAAAACAGTGGTTCTGCAACCAGATTCTTGAACTTGAAGATGGAACTAGAATGTAATCGGTATCTCCAGCTCAATTTTATGGTACAAGTAGACGTGCAAGAGTGACTTTCAATAATGACATGCTAAAGTTTAGTATGTGACGTTAATCAATATTTACTAAATGGTTTAGCAGCTAAACCATTTGGTGCATACTTATTATAAAGTCGCGTAATCGAATGTGTGTGTCCGTGACCCTATGTATGAATGGATGCTTTATCGTCGTAGTCTAAATTCATCCTAAACTATTATTTCACAGGAGGTACTAGGATATCATACAAACTGGGGAGTAGTGCTGTCACCGGTCGCGATCTTCCTCCAAATGGTGGGATCCATCTACCAACCTCTTGTCGTTGAGCAGAGTTTGGCGAGCAGAATGTACCCGATCACCACAAGGTTCACGGTCCTTATGGGAGCTACTGGATACATGCATATGCAAGCTACGAAGGCTGATACTATTGGTACGTTTTAGATAGAAAATGCACGGATTAAAATATATTGCAGCTAGTCGTAATATGCCTGCTGTGGCAGCTGGGCAGCATTTGTCAGTTCCACAGAATAATATAGGAGCTTTATTATTACTGTGTTGTGTTATGGCAGTAAGAGGATACACATAATTCCACAGTAGACCTTCTGATGCATCGTCTTCTGTATGAGAAAGAGAGAAGTAAAATTGGAAATAAGGGAATTCAATTCTACTGCACCTGAGGTTTCAGAATATCTCTGACTCCGGGGAATATAGTCGTAAAGCGTAAGCATAAAGCTAATGCCAAATTATGTATCAAATAAATTATTAATTGAAAACGAGCCAATAAAATTCAATTCAATTTATTGGTTCAACAATTAATACGAGCTAACTAAAATGAATCTTTTGCAAAGATACAGAGCTAGAAAGAAGATGAGATTAAAGAACAATGGCTAATTTGGACCCAGTCATTTTACGAAAACCGAAAGTCGGTCCGGAGTACCTGTTGGCGGTCATAATTATTTAAGAAAGAAAATTGGAATTTTTTGGAAAAACAAATTCACGTCTCTGGAAGTTTTAATTCAAAAGTTACAATTACTTAGTAAATTAGACAAGTCAGCCAAACAGCAGTAGCAAAACACAACTGTGACAGCTATTTTCATTGAATTATAACGTCTTTAATTTGATTGAACTGATAATGTCACTAAATCAACTCACTCAATAACTCACTTCGCTATCATAATATTATATGGTTATCGTGAATATTCGTTTAAATAGAAACCATGAATGTAATAGAAGATCGAGTGGACTATCTAATGAGGAAAATTAAGAGAGAGACATTTGATTCACAAGGTATCATAAGCCTTTCCCCAAACTCCAATTTTTTTTTAGTTTTATTTCACTCTACAAATATTGCTAAGTCTCATTGGTGTATGGTCCCTCTAAAACTGAGACTGAAATAGCATGGGCATCCGCCACTCTTCTTACCGTAAGGGTACAAAAACATCAGCAGCCAGATTTGAACTACATACCGTCTTAATCCTGATTTTACTATCTGTTTCACTTACAGGTGTCTCCTTAACCGATTCTCCAGCTGGTCTAATGGCTTACATCTTCGAGAAGTATGCTACAGCAGTCAATAAGAGTAACTTGATAGTGCCTGATGGAGGCCTATTTAAATACTACGAGCCTTCGTTCCTGATCGATACATTGATGTACTATTGGTCAACCAGCTCTATCCAGACTGCTATGAGACTGTACTCTGAAACTTTCAACAAGCATCATTTTGGATTGAGGATGGAAGAGTAAGTTTTGTTCCGCGGCGTTTTGGTTTAGTTTGAATCTTCTTCAATCAGTTTGCGCCTGCATGAGCGTATATCGCACGGCAATCAATCACTCATGCTGTAGTAGAAAGATATACTTCGATGTACTTCAAATTGCACGGCGATCGGTTGCAGGCCTGAAGGGCGCTTAAGGGTTTTAAGCCTTTATTAATGCACGTAATAAATTGATGATTGCATAAAGGTAGGTAAAAGAAAAAAGGAATGACGATAGTTGAAATGATAATCTACGAAAAACATAAGGAAGAAGATTCTGCAAATACGATAATCCCAAGAGCAGATGTTTTCTTTCTAATAAAAGCAAAACCAATTTGCCGAATGGCCTCCCACATGTGAACTAACGATCTTGAAAATGTACATGTGAGCTGATGCGTGCTAGTTTCTTCAAATTTTATGTTGTGTAAATCATTGAGCGAGATTTGAGTATGAGGAAACCTGCGTAGTGCATACCCGAGAATGAAATAACGTAAGGGTTGAGACACATTTGCCGACTACGACCGACGGCGGGCCCATACAAAAATGACATTTAGTATGGGAAGCGGTCATCCATCGTCGCCGCATCGACGGCGTACGGCTTCCCATACTAAATGAAATTTTTGTATGGGCCGGTCGCCGGTCGCCGTCGCTAAATGTCTCTTTACCCTAAGTTAATACGAAAAGAACCATAAGTTCGGAGGTATGTGTTAAATATGGGTGAGCTTAGGGAGAACACAATAGACCAGCAATGGTCACAGTATTACATATGAAACTTGCTTGCAATAGCCCCGCCAAGAAGTATTAATTATAAATTTATTTCAGGATCCCAACCCACGTTCCAGTCTGGGTCGTTCAAGCTGCTGACGAGTTTACATACCAGTCTCCCATCATCCTTGGCCTCAAATACAAGAACATCTTGGAAGCTGAAATCTTACCCGTGGGAGGGCATTTCTTAGCTCATGAGAGACCGCAAGTCTTCACAGAAAGTGTGTTCAAAGGTCTGACTAGGTTCAGGGCGTATCACGCGTGTGTTGCCGCTTCGGGCAGTACATCAACTAATACGACCAATTTTGAATGCGTTGTTAAGATTTCTAGTACGAATTTGTGTCCCAAGTCTTCGTAATTTTTGTAGAGTTTGCTAGAAGTCAATAATGTTTGCACTTACGATCGATTCGGTGTGTTGAAGATTAAACATTGAATTTGCAATTTTGTTTTCATTTTCTTTTGAGTTTAATGTGATCAATTAGGTACCTACTTTTAGATTTTCTATTGGAATGGGGTATTTGTATTACCTAATTAGAAAATATATAATTTGGACCCTACTACTGTCGTCGTCCTGTACGTTATAGCATGTAGGACCCCACTGCTGGGCAGAGACTTCCTCTCATGAATAAGGTTGCGGCAAGTTAGTGGTCCACTTTCTGTTAGAGAATTTTCAAGCCACCAATAGGCCTCTGACCTGGCCTAATGAATAGTTGCACCAACCAACAGCTGAACGTGCCTTTCGAAGTACGGAGGCGCTTGAGATTAAATACCACTAAACACCCATCCAACTGACCGGACCTGGCGGTGACGTTCCTTAACTTCTGTGATCGTTCTTAATACTGAAGTTCCCCTACGCCAAGTGCTTCAATCTCCATCTTTTCTTCAATCTCCACGCAAAGAGGTTATACCTAAAGGCATAGAGGGAGCCATACCATTGCAAGAATGCCCATATTTATTGACGTTTGTGTTTGAGTGTGTGGTGTCAAGTAGTATGTACAAAAGATGACCAAGTGACAACTGCCCTAATGTTTACGGTCACTTTTCACACACACTACCAAAAAAAAGTGGACAGCCGCATAAACTAATATGTATGGTTTCGTCTCTTTCTATTATTAAAGGTACGTCATAAGACAAAAGAGATTAACTTCGTAAATTGATCCTTCCTCACTCTGAGTTAACAACATAGATACGTAGTACTTCCTATCTCTATGGGTATCAAGTATTCAAAAGGTATGAATATTCCTCTAACGGAGTGCCAAAACAGATTAAAAAACATAAGCCCTAAGTCAGTAAAATCATAATCCATTCCCAAGGGTCTTTGCACAAATCAGTGGGCCATAACAATAACTTCTCTGCTAGGCTTGCCACCCTCTTTATCTTTCACTTCCACTGTTCCCACCCTTGCTAGGGTGCATTTAATATTTGCATTAAAGCAAAGAGAAAATCTATGATCAGGTGTTAGTATTTGGCATTCCTTGACAATAACTCAAATTATAAGATGTGTAAAAAAGAGGAATTCCTTGGGTTTATCCTCATTTGGCAGGACGGAATCGCATTTTTACACGCTCTATCCCTTTCTGTCGCTCAGGAACGTCATTTGTCAGAGCGAGAAAGGTCGCAGCACTGCGGGTGCAGCCGCGTGCATTCCCGCTATCTTTTTTCTCTAGCATATGACGTTGCTGAGCGACAGAAAAGGATGGAGCATGCAAAAATGCGATTCCGTGCTGCCTGAAAGCTAGAGGTGGTACTATTACTGTTGTCTAATAAGATCAATCATAATTCCGGTCCGGTTTCGAATCCGCACGGATTATATTTTATGGTTTTTCTAACTTATGTTTATGTACTTACGTGATACCGACTGCTGTCAAACGATGAAAGAAAACGTCTTGAGGAAACCTGCTCAAGCTGAAGAGGAAATATTAATTTGTATGTGAAGTCGACCAATCCGCATTGGGCAAGCATGGTAGACTGACGCCCATACACCCTCCCTGAGGGTAGGCCTGTGTCCTGCAGTCTAGGACGTATATAGGCTGATGATGATGATGCTACGACATTCTCAGCATGGCATAGCATAGCATATGCTCACGACTATATTCCCGACGGGGTAGTCAGAAATATTCTGAAACCTCAGAACATCCATGTTTCACTCGTAGTACTGAAACTCTGTCCAGTGTGACGGGGAGTGAGCCCGTCGTCACTTATAATGGACAGTAGTTACAATACATGCCTCGAAATTGAAGCATGCAGGTTTCCTCACGATGTTTTCCTTCACCGAAAAGCCAATGGTGTTACAAATCGTACATAAATTCAGAAAAACTCATTGGTACGAGTCGGTCGGGACGGGGATCGAGCCATCGCCTCCTGCATGGCAGGCAAGGTTACTCGCCACTGGACCACCACGGCTTCTCAGCAAATGAGAAAATAACAATTTCCTCCCTTATCTCACCAAGTCTGACCATGCATTAATGTGATACGAATTATTTTATTACGACAAATTCACCCCTCGTCTGGAGCGGATAACGGATATTTAATCCACATTATGAATGTATGGATTCCACCAGCCACGCGCCAATCTTGTGTAGGGCGAGGGAAAATTATAAAAGGGGATTTAATCTTATGAATAAAAAATCTATTAGATTTTATTGCAAACCAAAACATGAAATACAGTTCAAATTAATATTATGCAGAAAGCAACAATATGGTTTTATAGCTATTATATAGAATGAACTTAGAACTATGATAATATTTTTATAATATTAATCAGTGTACCTATATTATTAATATTATAATAATTAACGATTTGCATTGCAATAAATTATATGGGTCGCCTGTATAGGTTTTTCTGTGCCTGAAATAAACAATTTTTATTTTATTTATTTTTTTATAGCTGTAAACGATTGGTGCTAAAGATACTATGTGCGAGAGATCATATCAAATCAATCAATCATTATCAAATCAGCCCACATCAACCCACTGCTGCGCATAGTCTTCCCTTTTATTGCGCCACTCCTCACGGTCCTGTGCCAATCTGATCCATGTCCGACCCGCAACCCTTACAGTGTCGTCTGACCAACGCATCGGTTCATAGGCCCCGAACCCTTTCTGGGAATACCTGGCAGTCTAACGCGAGATTCTTTGAATAGGGTCAGCTGTGGAGAGGCAATAAAGCTTTGGTGCAACACCCCAGGCATGGGCCACTCCAAAGCACTTATCAAAGGCTACAATCGCAAACTTGCAAACTTGCAATATTATTTTTTAACTTTTTAGTTTTTTTGAAGGCGGTTTTAATTTTTTGTTAAAATTTTGTTTATTTCACAATTTTCAGTGGTGAAATAGTAGTGCTTTAAAGTAACAAACGCACTAGCCGGCACTACGATTTTCAATGGTTCCCCTCGATTTCTCTAGGATGCCATCATCAGACCCTGGTTTCCTTATCATGGTACTACCCTTGGAATATCTTCTTTCCAACAAAAGAAGAATCATCAAAATCGGTTCATAAACGATGAAGTTATCCGCGAACACACATAAAAAAAATATATATTATACGGTCTAATTGTGAAACCTCCTCCTTTTTTGAAGTCGGAGATCGGAAAAATTAGATATTTAATAGAAAATACTAATGTAATTTTCAAAGCCTTGTAAGTAGACAACAATATTAACACCATGTTTGAAGTATGTATAATGGTAAAGCCTTAAAAGATTGCAAATAAAAAAAAAACCATTCGTTTTATATAGAATAAGATAAATTTAAAATTTAGGGCTGTTGCTGGCGTGATTTTTTTTTAATTTTGGTACATTTTTAAGCTCAAATTTGCTCTTAAATACTATACTGAAAAAATATCAATTTTTAATTAGTTCCGGCTCAAACCGTAAAATGACTGGGCTAAAGTAAGGTACTGCATGGGCATGATGATCAATATTTCCTGACAAATTTCATTCCTGATATTTTTGAATTCCGTTCTCAATATCTGGCAATAAAAAAAATCGATTGAGGGCAGCACCATAGGCTCGGTACCCCCATAGGATATACGCAATTCAAATATTTGCTTACATCGACTGAGTGTTAAGATTGGAACTTGGATAATGGTTCCCTACATTCACCCCCTTGGGGCGGAGTCTTCTAAAATCCGCCCATTTGCACCCAAGCAAGACAGCGATGATGTTACGAGAAGGAAAGAAATGGCATGAGATGTGTGAAATCACCAGAAATCACCATAAACTGAATATTACCACCGCAAATAGTATATTAAGTTAATGGAAATCACAGATAGAAATAAAAGATTGGAATAGTTTTGAACATGTTTTTATTACATTTAGAACTGATAGCAGGTAGGTACTGATAAGGTATGGTGACGGATGCATCTAAATTATACTTAGGTACTTACAATGTTTATTATAGTTTCATTGTACACAAAATAAATGCTCTACTAACTGATCACATAAAAACTAATAAAAACATTAGATTACTAAGTGGTTTCCGTAGTAACTTCTTAATCTAAGTAAATTAATAAACAAAAAATTTAATTTAAAAAACTATGTACAAAATCAACGGAAACCTATGCAGCAATAATAGTAAAAAAATATACAGACATACAAAAACACAATTAATAAACAATAAAATAATTAAGTAACAGAAATAAGTTCACACGGCCACTTTATAATTTATTATTATTTTATAGGAAAAAAATTGTTTGGAAAATAAAAGTTTATACGATAAAGTAATATACAGAATGTCTCGTAAACCGACGTCAACCCGGTGGATGCTGATAGGTTAGTTAATGCCTAACCAGAATATACTAAAATAAGAAAAATCTGTGAATCAATCAATCAATCTGTCAACATTTTACTTTAGAAAAAGGTTCTTAGTTATCGAGATAAGGACAGTTTTATGAAATTCGTGAAACTGTTTACCTTAGTCACTATTTTGAGTGCCACGGCTGCAAATGTTCTATGCACTATCTGTGTTAAAACTGTCAATATCTCGAAAACTAAGACACTTTTACTGAAGTCAAATTTTGATATTCTGCTTAGTCATGACCTAACCTATCAGCAACCGCCGAGTTGACGTCGATTTGCGGTACACCCTGTATAAATTAATAAATATCTTTGGCATTACCGTGAAAATAACGTACCTAATGTACAAATACATTTTACAATTTGTGTAAACAAAACATTTACGCATTCGTAATTACATTTCATCTCATTTTACTGGTTCCATTATTTATTCCCATCTTTCTCCTTATCCTTAAACCCATTTTTATCATCATCCTTTCCATTCACAGCGGGAGCAATCATCAACAAATTATTCCCGTTACGATCAGCTAAATTCCTAAACGGGACATTCTGCCGCCATCTCGGCGAAAAATAATACTGATTCCTCAAAACCCTCAAATGATCTTTGCCAAAAGAATCTCTATTGAGTCTGAAGGTTTTTCTGAGGTCCTCATTTTCTTCATTCTCGAAGACCTTTCTGCAGTCATCGAAGTACGGACGTTTGAGGCGAAGACGTCTGGATTGAGGACTGAGGGGTGACTCGCATTTGATAGCAAGAGTGTTCTCTTTGTTTGTTAGGCCGTGGTTCTTCTGCCATTCTAGTACCTCGCAAAGGAGGCCTATGTACCTGAGGGAAGATAAGAGTGTTTTACTTAACAGGTAGACCACCTGTACATAAGGGCTCTTACAGACAAGCAATATTTTGATCGCGACAGATAGCGACAGAGGTCGTAGAAGGTCGCGCGACGTCGCGACAGCTTGGGACCGTCGGTGACAGCTTGCGATAGCGGTCGCCGCTGTCGCCAGATTTCGCAAACAAAGTGTCGCTCGTCTGTAAGAGTTCTAAGAGCTCTGAGTTGGTCCAACAAAATCGTCAGGATAATTGGATTATCGGGGTGTAAAATTAATTGCGTTAAATAACAACGGAGGTGCTTCAGACCAATAAAATGAACAACTTTCTATAAGGAACCAACACTGAAAACGCCAAATTTGCTGTTCCATAGAAAACGCCATAGTTTCCCGTTAATTTTCCCGATTTCTATGTTGGTCCATTAGTGAAAGTTGTTCAGTTTGATGGTCTGAAGCACCTCCCTAAGTAGGTATGTAAAGTATTTAAGTGTCCCTGTATTATGCTATTTTGACCTCGACAAATAGCGCAAGGTAAGTGCATATTACGACGGGCCGCATCAAATTGAAACGCAGCTCAAAAAAATCCGCCCAAATCGCTTCTATACAATTTATCGGGGCGGAACAAGTCTCATTTTTGCACGGCGGACGTCCGTCCGTGCCGTGCCCGCTCCGCCCTGATGTGGCCCGTCGTAGTGTGTTTTTTACAAAACGGAACTTTTTACAACGCCAGTATAACGTCAAACTATATATCCGTCAATGCGTTGCGCCCGGCCCGCTCTATTGTGCAAAGTACCTACGCATTTTCCGCTGCGATGCGGTCCTTCCTAATATGCGCTTATTTTAAAACGGTGATTTTTTTTGTTATTGTGAAAATCGGTTTACTTGGTACGGTGTGGTGAAATGGCTATTAAAAACTTTATGTTTATTGCTACGGTTTATTGCCTATAATTTAAGAATATGCATTTTACTTTTTTATTGTTTTAGAAGTCACTTTCTCAGCATTGCACCTACACTTGCCAAAGATCTGCCTCCATTGCTCTCGACGGATTTACAATTAGCTACCAAAAACTACAAAAAGTACCTTCAAGACATTCACTCAGTTGCAGAAACGCTCATTAAAGTTAATCCTCCATTAAACCTCTTGCTGTCACTTTTTGTCTTGTTGACGTAGTAAATCTGGCCCAAGTGAAGGAAAAGGTTGATGTCGTATCGTATCAAGAACTCAAGAGACTAGCGGAAAGGAGACAGGATTGGCGAAAACTCCACCGACAAGAGCGTAGCTCTTAAATAAGATGATGACGTAGTAAAAGCTAGCAACAGATTTAATGGAGGATTAACTCTAATGAGCGTTTCTGCAACTGAGTCATTGTCTGTAACAGACGCTATTAAATGAAAACCTATTATAATCATCCTCACTACCAGCCTGGCAAAAAAAATTTATAAGTGATGACAGTAGGAACTAAGTATTTTAGTTAGGTTGTGTTGCCAGGTTATGCGAGAGAGAATCCCTTAATTAATATGCAAAAGCTGGGCGTTAAAGAAACATCACTGGTAGTTGTAGCAATAATAATGAGTATCTTATATTATTGATTTCATACTTAATAGCCATCCTAAGAATCTCATTCTTCGATAGCTTCTTGTCAGGGGGATGTGTTGGTACCAATCTCCTCAACTCTGCGAAGGCACCGCTCACGTTCTGCTGCCTCCAGCGCTCGCGGCAGTTGGTGAAGAGCTTCCGAGGTGGTCGGAGGCAGGATGTGAGAGACATATCTTCGTGGATACTCTGTGGGGATTGGTTTAAGTTGAAGTAGGTGTATTAATTATAAGGAACAATCTGGTGTATACACCAGATATCTTAACTACGTGCATATCGATTGCGTAATCGATATTCAAAATTGTGTAGGTAATTTCAGCGGCAACAATGACAGCCATAGTAGGACGGAAATAGGCTAGGACATCGTCATCATCGCATTGGTTTTACAAACGAACCTTAAAAATTCACAAGTTAGAGTTGGTAATGTAACTTGCTGATGTTTTTGGATGACGAAGGATCTAACTTTGTGTTTGCTATAGTTTCTGGCGATTCTTATTCTGCGAAGTACATGGTGAAAAGTGATATTTTTTGGGAAAAAACATAATGGCATGTCAGCATCTATTAGGTACCTAAGTACTTACTAAGTTGAAAGAAATTTTTTTTTATTACGTATGGGTTTGCTCTTGACCTCAATCTAGTCCTCAGGACGAAGATGGGGTCGAAGAAGTAGCGAGCTCACCCAGAAGAAGCCTATTCACTCGTACTTTAAATAATAATAATGGGAGTTTGAACATTCAAGGATAGTTTGCAAAGATGGGACATAATTATAATCGGTTGGCGTATCACTGTGGAGCAGGAAGCTGGAAATAGGTAGGTATTGTCTATACCTGGAATGCAGACTGCCATACAAGCGGTGAAACATGAAAGTGCTCCTTGGCGGGGCCTGTTCGTCCTTCTTTCGTAAATTCCCGTCGTGTCAACTTTGTCCCTTATTTATCCATGACAAAAATTACATCATTGGATAGAAAGGGACAAAGTAAACATGTTGGAAACATTGATGACGGACACGTATGAAAGAAGGACGAACATTACTGACCGCCATTTTCGTGTTTCCATGCATAAGGAGGTTATGGATCCATTAGTTAATATTCATGCTGTGGACCATACTCCACAGAATGCGAGTGACAGAGCATTAAATCTCACTCTCTCTCATAATTGAATGGTGCATAATCTCCATAGCAATTTTGACATTTTCTACAGCTGATTTCAACGTGTGACTTTCAAAAATCACATTCCAGGTGCAAACCACTCAACAGCTATCGCAGTGTACCTTGCAGTGTTGCCAGCCGGATCTTGTCAAAAGTAACCGGAAATAGACAAAAAAGGAACCTTTTGGTGTGAAAAGTAACCTTTTTTGTTTCCAGTAATAAGGTATTAAAAATGAATAGACAGATGTTAATTGTATTTACTGACAGAAATATAAACAATTCAGTAGCGTTTTCCATTTTAAGTTGCATTTTTCATCCGATTGATTGATCGATCGAGAAAGTGACGCACTTAATTTAGTCATTTGTTATACAATATACAATAATGCGAGAGAAAAACTGGTTTTTGGGAGTTGTACCTGCTACATTACGAACGTTTTGGGTTTTAAAACATTGCAAAATATATGAAAAAGCGTTCAGTTTCATGGAAAAATAAGAATTTAAAATTGATTATACAAATTCCGAAACATCACCTGAAAGTAACCTTTTGAATCGTGTAACCTAAAAGTAACCTGGCAGAGCTAAAAATCACCTAAAAGGTTACAAAAGTAACCTTCTGGCAACACTACCTTGTGCTCTGTATCTTGCTGTATCCAAGACCTAATAGAGCCTTTTACCCGAGGAATAGAGGTGGTTAAGCATTAAAAGGATAAATTGATACCCTTACCGAGCAAGAACGGAAGATTATTATAATTTATGCCTGTGGCTAAACTATACGAAGAAACAGTACAGTGCCTTGCGCGTCCAGTTCAATAACGCGTTCAGGGTGCTGGTGGGGCTGCCGCGATTCTGTAGTGCATCGGGAATGTTCGCCGATGCGCGAGTAGATTGTTTTTACACTACTATGCGCAAAAGGTGTACATCCCTCGTGCGAAGGACAAGCGCCAGCACCAACAGCATTTTGACCATGTTTGCAAGTAGGTTTGACTGTCAGTACGTGAACCATTGCGCAAACAAACAATTATAATTAAAAAGAAATATGTCGCTGTGTATAAACTAACAATAGGCTAAGTGTGTTACTAACAATATTGTGATCTCAGTTGGTCGAAAATAAAGTTTTCTATTCAATTCTATGCTATGTTTCGTCTTTAACAGACTTAGTACAATCTGCTAGCTGGAACTTGACTATAATCAATAATGGATAGTGATAGTAACCTGTACACTCCTCGTATGCTGCCTATCATCATCGCTATCCTGTAGACAGAGGTCGTCACTCAACATCTCACTGTCTGGCTCCTCGTCCGAACATGAGTCTTGATCCGACGCCATTGCTGGGTAAACTGGAACAATAGCAGAAACATGCTTACAAATAATTCATTATATCATCATGGATCTTGTTGCAACTAGGGATAACTTTCTGGCGTTCAGATGTTTTTGCCATATTTATAACTGGAAGCAAAATAAGTCATAGTTTCAGTACAATTTTAGGTTACTTATTGTTATTGTAATGTTCTATTTTTGGTGCTTTTGCGGTAGGGTCTTCAACTCTGCCATAAATTATCTCTGGAATTGGCACTCTAATAGCCATGCCTTTTATTGCTGTCTCCCGTTTTCATTGGAAGAAAATCGGATATTTGTTTTTCCTACTCCTATCTTCTTTGATTAAATTTATTGTGGGTTCTAAGAGAGATTTAGACTCAACTTCCGAGCTGGACATCATTGTCTATTGTTGTGAATGGTCGCCGCTGTTGATCCTGGCTTACAGGAGTTACAGCAGTGGGAACGTGTGGTGGGCCCATGCCTGTTACATCATCATCAACCTCACGCTCACGCAATCTAGCCGGGCTAGCATGCCAGGAATGGTAAAGGACGACAGTATAAGGGTTCCTTGTCGGATAACGGAACCCTAAAAAAGATTCCACTTTCGTCCCGCTGCGCTAAGCGAAGTTGCCGCTTTCCGCCTCCGTCGAGGAGAAAAATAGTATACTAACCTCATTCAGTAAATAAGAAAGCTTCAGATCACATGTTTGTTGAGATCACAATTACATGAGATCTGAGTCCTTTCTTACTTTCCTGCCCTCAGTGTTTAATATACTATTTGTTGGCACCTAGGTACTGGAGTGCAATTCACTAAGCGTCACATCGCTGTCAAAAGCATCGACGAGCCCCATCTTTAAGTTTAATATGGAATAAAATGTTTTATTATTATTATTATGTATCTCTGTAAAAGTAGCCCGGACCTTTGGAAGGGACACAGGTCCAACACGTAGAGGCCCTTTGAGACACTTTTATCTAAATGCGATGGGATGCACCAAGCGTGGTCTATCTCTGAATGCATTATGGAAATGCACAAGAAGACATACCACGTTCAGTGCAGAGACTATTGTAGAAAGGACAGAAAACTACTAGGGTTATGGGGGGTGAACTGGGAGGGCCGGGAAATCTGGGTTATTGCGGAGAGACTCGGGACGCCTGCCGTAACAAATGTCTCTATTTGGTCAAAAATGGCAGGCGGTGACTTGCCAACTCATTTGATGGGCCCCCAAAAAGGCCGCACCAGTCAGCAGGTCCCGGCGTTATGACATTTTACACTTCAAACCTGGAGCATAGGTTCCGCTCTTGCGACTCTACTCCTGGCCGGCCGGTTAAGGCAAGACAGGAGGTGAGGGCCAAATCAATCCGGGCCCTCTGGAGAATCGGGTCCGTGGTGTCGCCAATCACCAACAGCTCGCCACAAGCTGCCCTGCGGGCTTATTATTATTGTTATTATCTTTCAGATCGTCGGAGATTTTATATGAGTTTGACACATGAAATTGAAAGCTAGCCGATGTTTCAACGACGAATTTAAGGTTGTGACGATGATTGCGCTTATTGAATTGCATTGCTGTACCTAAACATTATGTTGTGGTTAAATGTTACTAATTATAAAAACGACATTGTATCGAATTCAACGGATATTACTATCAAACGGAAATGCTATATTTAAATGCGGCATGAGTGAGTTATCGGTCGTTCGTATATTTTTAATAATTATAACTAGAAATAAAATGTCAATTAGGTAGTAGTAGGCAAGAAATCAGAAGAACCAGAGTAACTGATATAGCCCAAAGAATTGCTAAACTAAAGTGGCAATTGGCGGGGCACATTGCTCGCAGAACCGATGGCCGACGAGGATGAAAAGTTCTCGAGTGGCGTCCGCGTACCGGAAAGCGCAGCGTGGGTAGGCCCGACACGGTGGACCGACGACCTGGTGAAGGCGGCGGGAACCCGTTGGATGAGGGCAGCGCAGGACCGGTCGTTATGGCGATCCTTGGGGGAAGCCTATGTCCAGCAGTGGACGTCCATCGGCTGAGATGATGATGATGAGACAAGAAAGATTTATAATAAATAAAGAAAGAGAATTAGGTAGCAGTATGTACCTAGTTGGTAAGAATTTCATTATAGAGGATAAGTATGGCAAGTTGTGTTTGACAAAAAGTAAATAAATATCTTGGACATTGGCACACAAATTATCTAGTCACATTGAAAGTGCCAGAATCTAGCCTGGATTTGTATTATGATGACTAGACAACCATATAGAATAAATCTTAACTATTATAAAACTGTAACAGAAGTGTGTCTGTACATTGCAGATAGTTACGAAATGGTTTTTAGGTGTCCCTGATTCCATATCTATTTTGTGTCTGTTTGTTTGAACGAGCATCACGCGAAAACTACTGAACCGATTTTGATGAAACCCTTTTTGTTTGATAGCTTCTTCTTCTTATCGTGTGGGCAGAGCCCTGGTGTCAGAGTTTTTATAGTCCGTTTTTTTTTTGATCAGACTTAAAATCTGGTACATAATTTGTGCGGACGAAGTCGCGGGTTAACTCTAGTATAATATACAGGGTGAAATTGATATCATTAGCATCCTGTTAAACTAAGAGTCTACCCATCAAACTGAACAACTTTCACTATGGGAGCAAACAGATCGGAGCAAATAAAAAATCTGCTGTTCCATACTAAACTGCAATGTCGACGCGCGAGTTCGCGACTCAAATGTATGCAACAGCAGATTTTTTTTTGATCCGATCCGTTTGCTCCCATAGTAAAAGTTGTTCAGTTTGATGGGTAGACTCTTAGTTTAAAAGAATGCTAATGATATCAATTTCACCCTGTAGATACAAACATCCATGACTCGGGGATATTCATTTCATATTCATCATCATACAAATATTTGTCCCTTACGGGATTCGTACCCGCGACCCTTGGAACAGCAGGCAAGTTCACGACTGTGCTACCGGGCCGACATTAGTAGAAACTAGTAAATTCTCAAAGTAGATAGGTAGGTTCAATTTTTGCGATTACAAACTTTCATTTGCAGTTAGTATCTAATACGTTTGTACGTATTCAGTTTGAATGGAACCTTCAAAACGCCAGTTCTACTCTCACTTGTCTAGTTTTATAGGGTGCTCAGAATCATTGACGGTTGATTTAAGTACCTACCAATTTAAAGTTTATTTTTATATTTTAAGGTTTGTATAGAAAAGCAATTAGGAAAGTAATTTTTGGGTTCCGTACCCAGAGGCCAATTGATGACCCAGAGGTCAAGTTTTTTTAGCCAGTCTTCCGCTGCCGGGGTTAATCTATGGAGTTCTTTAATTCCACCGGGGAAACGGCGCAAGGTGCACTCATTTACCACATGGATGAGGGTTTGGTCAGGTGCCCCGCAGTCGCACATCGGTGACTCTCTCAGGCCCCACTTTGTAATGTCTCTAAACCACCCGCTTTGTATATTACTAGGGTGTTTTCCAAACCCTGTATAGATGGGTACCTTAACCTTATTTACTAACTCACCAAAAGCCTCATAACCAGTTTTGTAAGTAAGGTAAAATCCTTAAAATAAAATGTTTGTACTAAATACCTCCGGGATTGAACTCTGTTGATTCATCACTTGGGAACGTCCCGTTTGTGGTCAGAAAAACAGCTACGACCTACAAAACTTACTGCCAATTCGCAGTAAGGTTTAACAGCCTACCTACTTGGTATAGAAAATAGAAATAAACGAATATTGCTGCTTTTTTTTGCGAATGCTTTACCTATATAATAGGTACCTAACTTAACTGATACAGAAAGAATCCAATGAGTCAAGTCCTTAAAATATGACTAAATGGAAAGGGAAAGGGATCTTATTCATAAGCCTACACTCACCGTCCGTCCGTCCGTCTGTCCTAGCTCTATTGGGCTATATCTTTTGAACCATAACAAGTAGAGTTTACATTTTTGCAGAATATGTGTTATTATTATTTTGGATTTAAATCTTGGTAGATATTAATTTGGAACAAAATTAATAACAAGATTTGAATCCAGTTTAAATTTTTGCAGAATATGTGTTATTATAATTTTTTTTAATTTTTTATATTAATTTGGAATAAAATTAATAAAAACATTTAAATTGGAATAAAACAATTGAAGCAAAAAATTAAGGGGGGTTCCCATACAAGAAAAAGAAACGTGATTTTTTAAATTTTAGTTTTTGCTTTATCGTAAAAACGGCAACATAATAGCGACAAACAGTAAACCGATCAGAGCAAAAAAAAATCAGCTGTTGCATACATTTGAGTCGAGTAACTGTAGGCATTGCAGTTTAGTATGGAACAGCTGATTTTTTTTTGCTTCCATAGTAAAAGTTATTCAGTTTGATGGGTAGACTCTAAGTTTAATAGGATGCTAATGATATAAATTTCACCCTTTAGTGCAAAGTCCTAAGGTAAAACAACAAATAATAATAATCGCTCAAGTGTGTGTCGGACTTGGTTGGATAGGAAGTGATAGGAAGTGGATCCAGAAGAAAACAATTGTTTTTAATATTGTACGGTGGTACGGACGGAACCCTCCGACCGCAATTCCGTCTCGCACTTGGCCGGTTTTTCAGAATATAATAACGTCTTACCGTTATTTCCTATATCGGTCACGGTTGGCATAAAAACAATTTGTAACTAACAACTTTGTCACACAACACGTAGTCACGAACACAACAAAACCACACAAAGTATATATATATATATATTTTTAAATTAACTCAACAAGAGTTGTTGCCACTGCCACTATCAGAATAATACTGACATTTATTACATCGAATTATTTAAATTTCGAACAAGGGGTCGCGAATTCGTGTTCTGATTGGTCGATGGGGGAATGTAGTTAGCCAATCGTAGAGATGGGCGGGGTGGAGAGCTCTTTCTGATGTGTTTGTTTATTTTGCTTGATTGCTTCAGCCAAGCTTCAGCCTTGTCTGGTAGAGTTTGTATGAGGGTGTGCTCACGATACAGTACCTAATACAACGATGTGGAAACATAAACCTTTAAAAAATTATCGGCGCGCGTAATCGAGGTCTCCGATGACCAGAGGGCTGGCAGCTAACTAATAATAGTGTGGTTGAATAAACGTCTTTTATTTTATTATTTTTATTTTAATACGAGCGTTAACCCGCGACTTCGTCCGCACAAATTATATACCAGATTTTAAGTCAGATCATAAGCTATCAAACAAAAAAGTTTCATCAAAATCGGTTCAGTAGTTTTTGTGTGATACTCGTTCAAACAAACAAACACACAAACAAACAGACAGACAAAAAATCAAAAAATTGGTGAAATGGAATCAGGGACACCTAAAAACCATATCGTAACTTTTTTTTTGTTAATATCTTCAATGTACAGACAAACTTCCTGTTACAGTTTTATAATAGTATATAGATAACCTTGATAATCATGCTGAACTATAAAATATAGGATAGCAAAGAAAGAAATTGTATTGTACCAGTATACTGATAACAAACCTGATTACATAAATAGAAGAATTCAATCACATCGGGACATTTTATTTTTTAGCCGTGGCAATTTGACCGACAGACGTTTTGAAAGATGGCCTACAGGATATAAGTACATCAAGTAATATTATTATAACACTTTATTGTACACACGGACATAATAATACACAAAGTTGAGAAAACATGTACAAAGGGCGAGCTTATCTCTGAAGAGATTTCTTCCAGCAGACCCGTAGAAGAGACAGTTAACAATTACAAGGCAAACTTATTGTGTACAAACAAACAGTATAAATAAATAAATAAATGTAATATATACCTACAACATACAATATATATTAATATATCTATATAATAATATATATGAATATCACTTAAGATAGAGAAAGGTAGTGCTCTTTCGTTTTCTTTTTAAATACAGCTATAGTCTTGGAGTCGCGAATGTCGGCGGGGAGTGAGTTCCACAACCGAGCAGCATGGATGGTGAAGGAGTAGGAGTAGAAGTCGGTGGAGTGGGATGGGATACTAAGTTGGGTACGGATGTGGGATCGGCAAGGTTTGTCAGAAGGGCGGGAGAAGGAGAAACGTTCACGGAGATAGTTAGGATAGGAAGGATTTTCCGAGGATTTTTAGGAGGAATTTTCCGGCGGTTAAAAGGTTGAAAATGTGTCCCTGATTTTACCAAAAAAAAAATCGTTATAAAGAAGAATATTACTCTAGAAAAAAAAAGCAGTAAGAAACCTGAAGTGTACGGTCGAAACCATTTAGGGGACACATTTTCAACCTTTTAACCGCCGGAAAATTTTTCATTGAACCTGCCCCCAGCGCCGTGTCAAATGAAAAACAGTATGAAGAAAATAGAAATTATAGTCTTACTAACTTTTGCCTGCGACTTCGTCTGCGTGGACCATGCGTGCTTACCATGTAATTTAGACATGGAAAAGCCTTTTTTAGGGTTTAAATTAATAGATAGTAGTAAAAATTAAGGTTTATTTTATCTAAAAAAACAGGATTTGATGGGGTGGCTAGTAAGAGAAAAAAACGTGACTAATTGTGGGATTAAGTTTCTGTTTTGTAGAGTGGCATCCCAAAACAGAGGGTTTTTCTCAGCAAAATATTTTCTACTAATAAATCTATTATCTATATGCGAGATCGAATCAGAAATGAAGAGATCCGCAGAAGAACCAGAGTAACTGACATAGCCCAAAGAATTGCTAAATTAAAGTGGCAGTGGGCGGGGCACATTGCTCGCAGAACCGATGGCCGATGGGGCCGAAAAGTTCTCGAGTGGCGACCGCGTACCGGAAAGCGTAGCGTGGGTAGGCCCCGCACACTGTGGACCGACGACCTTGTGAAGGCGGCGGGATCCCGTTCGATGAGGGCAGCGCAGGACCGGTCGTTATGGCGATCCTTGGGGGAGGCCTATGTCCAGCAGTGGACGTCCATCGGCTGAGATGATGATGATCATGAATAAATCTATTGAAGTTAAGTGGGTAGAATTTGCGTTAAATTAAAGTTTAAAAGGAGTTTTATATTTTTTTATTAAATCTATCTAAAAATGTGATATTTCAATCAAAAAAAATATTGTTGAATGGACACATGAAAATGAGGGTTCCTCTATTAAAAAAATATGCTCTGTGGCATACTTCGTAGCTTTTTTTGTTTTTTTTTTGCTGCCTTATTGTTTTTTGGATCAACCAATCATAATATTTTGTAGGCTTTAATTTGAAGAATGTTTGTAGTTTCTGGTTTGTTTTCTATTCTGAGTGTAAAAGATTAAATTCTATCACAGAAATGATCAGATTATCACACATCCAACACGGATTGGTTGGATAATACTTCTCGATAATTATTTCGAATACTTACCGATGTTCTAGTACCTACTACACGATTTCATAAAAACGAAAAAATTTTAAATTATGTTACGCCTCATATTATATTGTGAGCAATGATTTGTTCGTATGCAAATGCTAGTAGTCTATAGCATTTGCATACGAACAAATCGTTGCTCACAATATAATATGAGGCGAAACATAATTTATAATTTTTTCCGAGTGCGTGAGCTGGGACCTAAGCGATTTTTCCTGAAAGTTGTTCAGGGTTCTTAAGGAGTAAACACACTAAAAGTCCCCTGCTCTGGGAGTCGCGCCGGAGTGGGGGGAGGGGGTTAAAGTTCTCACTTTTGGGTTTTTCAACAATATATCCAAAACGGTGCGTCGTAGATAAAATTGGTCTTGTAGTAAATGAGATTTTATAAAATTCTCTACACCTTTTATTCTATACACTTTTTCCTATTTCCCAATAGTTTTCCAGCTATGCGCTCCGGAAAAGTGAAAATTTTAGTTATATTCACCGTGATGAACATTACCAGCCTAGCTAGCATGCCACCCCCGAGAAAACGACAAAAATCGAGATGTGCCTCTTCTATCTTCTATCTTTATTATTTTACGTATGCCAGAAAGAGCGCGCAAGACGTTTTTCTCGTTTAAACGCTTTGTCGTGGGTGGCATGCTAGCTAGGCTGAACAACTTTTGAACCGTAATAGCTATATATAGTCGAAATTTTCACAAAATCAGCTTTACTATGGCGAATTTGCTAACAAATAATAAAAATTTCAAAAAGTTAGGAATTACACAAGAATCTAGTTTTTATCTACGTTTTACATCAGAAGTGGAAAGCCATTACCCCTTGATGCTTCAGACATTGCGAGGGTACTTCCGACCATTAAACTGAACAACGTTCACTATGGAGCCAGCTGCGAAATCGGAAAAAAAATCAGCTGTCCCATATATTTGGCTCAAGTAGATTTGCTGATTTTTTTTCTCGATTTTGATGTTCGTTCCATAGAGCAAGTTGTTCAGTTTGACGGTCTGATCATCCCCTTAAAAAAGCGTCAGCATATTAAGAAGGACCATGTATAACCAGGCTTCGTTTGTATGGAGCACGCTCAAAATTATATCCTCTGAAATGTGTTTCCTTGTTGATTTTATAATTTTACAAGTGATTACGAAAACGATAACAAATTAACAAACGACCTGACAGTATCGTAACCGCTGTAGAACGGAACGCGTGTCCACAATCCTGTTGTGTTTATTCTTGGACTACATATTTAATTTGAACTCTAAAATCGATTATACAGAGTTGAAATTCGAAGTGATTTTAATGACAAAGAATAATTTTTTTTAATAAAAATATTACATTTTAAATCTACACCAGTTTCAACTCTAAAAGAGACAAGTTAAAGTTTATATTAGTTTGTGATTTGTTAAATGAGGTATTCAGAATGTGACATAAGTTGGTGATTATGATTTGTTTTTAATTGTGGAATGTTGAATTCTAAATTCAAATATTTGTTTTCTTTAATGGCTGTCAATAGTTTCAAAAGGTTAGTCGGTTTTTTTATCCGCGTATAAAAGCAACCATAAATTATTGAATGCTGCAATTGATTTTCGCCCTTATTGTTAAGGTTTAAGACACAAAGTTACCTAATAGTTTACCGAACCATAATGCGCAATTAAATCGAAGTTCAATACGCGTGTAAGATAAGTCTACAAAATCAAAAAGCGTCCGCTCTTTTGATTCAAAATAGAATCGAGTGGGTTTTTAATTTTGTCGGTTAATCTATAATTAGCATTTTATTGAGAAAACGTGTTGTTTAAACTATTGTTTTTAAAAATAGATGTCGACTATACTATTTTTATTTGCGGAGATGTGCCGAAGAATAGTCGATTTTCATCTATTAAATACCTAATTCTTCTTCTTATCGTGTGGGGAGCAAGCCCTGGTGTCAGAGTTTTTCAAACCGCCTCACGGCCTCTGATTGTTTCTGTGGTGAGAGTGGTTTTAAAAGTAACGACTACTACCACCAGAGATAGTAGCCGGGACCAACGGCTTAACGTGCCATCCGAAGCACGGAATCATCTTTTAAAATAATCAGGTGATTCAACCTGCAATGTCGTAACCGACTGGGGAAAAACGCACAAAGTAACATTTCCCTAGGTGCCCACCGTGGGAATCGAACCCACGACCTCCGTGTCAGGAGCCAATACTCTTAACCATTAGACCACGAATGCAAAAGATATACTTAGTACCTCCTTAGGTACCATCATAGTAGAAGTAGGTACTTATATCGATTTAGACAACTTTTATACAAAAATTCGAGAACAAAACTAGACTACTAAAAACACAGCAAAAAAAACCAAAGACTTGTTTGGCTCTACATTCAGTAAACATTCAAGTAGGTAAATAAGAACAATATTAAAGTAAGTATATATTTATTCAGATGCCATTGAAATATTTTATTATGTATAAGCTACGATTGTGCAGTTGAATTTTAACATTGATTTGAATTTTTAGTTAAGGTGGTTTCAGTCCATACACAAAGTTTGACGCACAATTCGCGTAGACGGAATTAATAAAAGTAATATTTTATGTATGGAAAAATTGTTTAGAAAATCTATAATATAATTACGAAGATATAAAGCTTTTAAAATTTTGTATGAAAAATTTGAAAGCTTTGTATCTTCGTAATTATTTTATAAATTGCAAATGTTATTTGTGACGCGGCATCTAGATTTTCTAAACTATTTTTCAATATATACAAAGTTACTTATATTAATACCTTCTACGCGTATTGTGCGTCAAAGCTTTGTATAAAATTGACCCCTCGTTAATTTTGCAGACAAGCGCAAATGCGCGCTGCATACAAACGAAGTCTGGTGATATTTTCAATACCATCCAATTAAAATCGCAACCGGTGCCGGTGGAGAGCTATCGTCCGAGCCCTATACTCCACGTAGGGGTAACAGGAAGAGAAGAAAAAGAAGAATCCAATTAAAATCAATGAAATTTTTCAGAAACAATCTAGAAACTAATCTCTATGTTCGTATGAAGTCAGATTTTCGTTAAAATAATACAGTTTTAATGGTAGGATTTGTATGGAAATCTTTGAGGCACTGTAACTTTACAACTATACATTTAAACGAAAATCTACTTCATACAAACATAGAGATTAGTTTATAGATTGTTTCTGAAAAATTTCATTGACATTTATAGTTTTTATAATTGGTTAGTATTGAAAATATAACCAGACTTCGTTTGTATGGAGCGCGCTCTGAATTATATTCCCTTAAGGTGGTTTCAGTCCATAGAAACGTTTGACGCACAATACGCGTAGACGGTATTAATATAAGTAACTTTGTATATATGGAAAAATAGTTAAGAAAATCTAGATGCCGCGTAACAAATAACATTTGCAATTTATAAAATAATTACGAAGATATAAAGCGTTGAAATTTTTCATACAAAATTTTAAAAGCTTTATATCTATACGTTTCTGACCACCCCTATAGGGAATATAGTCGTTAAGTATCAATGTATGTAATCATTGGCTTACATAACACTGCCAGCGTAAGATAGCAGACCATTGGCTTTGGTTCTGTCACCAGCATAAACATAGTCACGAGATATGCGTATGATCTATTGAACTTGGAAATAGGGAGTAGCAAGTATCCAGACTTTTGTTTCAGGGGGGGGGGGGGGACATTCAATAATTTCAATAATTACTTTTCCATAAAAAAATTCTGATTTCGGGGGATAAATCCCACAAGGAAGGAAAAGGATAAGGTCTAACAAAATTAGGTGAAACTATTTTAAGGGGATGATCAGACCATCAAACTGAACAACTTTCTCTATGGGACCAATATCGAAATAGCGAAAAAAAAATCTGCTGTCCCATACATTTAGGTCGAGTACATTTGTATGAAACAGCAGATTTTTTTTCGCCATTTCGATATTGGTCCCATAGAGAAAGTTGTTCAGTTATTTATTATTATTTATTTATTTATTTAGGCTCACCAACAGATTACATATTATAACACTCACATGTACATCTTTAGTCAGTTTGATGGTCTGATCATCCCCTTAAAATAGTTTCAGCTAGTTTTGTTAGACCTTATATTATATCCAAGGCCCCCCCCCCCCCCTCCCCCCTTGATACGTACCTGAGGAGTAGGGTACCCACAAGTTGATTGGTTCATAGATGAATTGGAGTTTAGCATAGTATCAATAAAGTGTCGACAAACATTAAATACCTAAACTTCTTGGAAATATTATATGATTATCTCGCAGTCCCATTTAAAGTTTTTAAAGTTCCAAAATCCAATCCGGATTTGTAGGTAATGTGATTACTAAACCTAGAGACCTGATTGCGCTAAATAAATCCTCACTAACCCGTGATTGGACCTCGTACGGAGCTCAACTTTTTACACATTCGGTATCGCAATAATAGTCTAAGAGATAAGAGGAATTTCGGTAACCATTAGCTGCAAGGCTGATTCAGTATTAATAGGGTGTCGAGCATATCTGTGATGGGCATGGACCAGGTCTGCCTGCATAACTCCAGTCGGTTTAGGAGTTATAGCCGTTCAAAGGTCTTGTATGGTTCCTAAAAATGAATGTGTATAAATATGCAGGTATTATTGTAATATGCACTGTAGCTATGCGAACAGTACAAAAACTGACATGGTCTATCAGTCAGTTTAGGAGATACAGCCGTTCAGAGGTCGGAAGTTTTGTTTAGTCGTGAACGTTTTTGTACTGTTCACAGAGCTACAGTTTATATTACAATAATATCCTATGATCAGCCTTGCAGCTGATCGTTCCTTTAATACATACCTTTGAACGGCTGTAACTCCTAAACCGACCGAAGTTATGCAGACAGACTTAGTCCATCTCCATCACAGAGATGCTCTACACCCATGAATACTAAATCAGCCTTGCAGCTGATGGTTACCAAAATTCCTCTTATCTCTTATACTATAATCACATCCGTTTGACAGTTCGCTCAGACGTTTCAGCTGTCAATCGCATCTATACTATTATAAAACTGTAACAGGAAGTTTGTCTGTACATTGAAGACATTAACAAAAAAAAAGTTACGATATGGTTTTTAGGTGTCCCTGATTCCATTTCACCAATTTTTTTATTTTTTGTCTGTCTGTTTGTTTGTGTGTTTGTTTGTTTGTTTGTTTGTTTGTTTGAACGAGTATCACGCAAAAACTACTGAACCGATTTTGATGAAACTTTTTTTGTTTGATAGCTTATGATCTGACTTAAAATCTGGTATATAATTTGTGCGGACGAAGTCGCGGGTTAACGCTCGTAGTAAATAAGTCAAGTATAGGTACAATAATTAGTGCAAACATGTTCAAACAGACAGACTCGTTCGTCCCCGATACTCCATAGATAAAATTTATCTATTGATAAATAAGTGTTGTAAACAGTAAGGTTCTTGACCTGCGCCTGATTTAGCCGATTTACCGAAAGAGGAAGAGAAGTGACAAGAATATTTTTGACTGACTCTACTAAACTCTAAAAAGAACCGTAGGGTTCTCGTTCTCGCCATTCGTAGGAATGGCTTCCTCTCCATTACTAGATTTGGTAGTTCTAATCACATTGCAATCCAATCACTATTCAACTGTTAATTCCGTGTCGCGCTAAACTTGTGACTGACAGTGACAGGCCATCTGTCAAAACGGCTCTAACGGCTGTCATGAGCCGTACCGCGATTAACGCGATACCCAAATGTCTAAAAAGCTATGCTTTGCATGCGGTTCAATCATAGTTCAATTCTTCTTCTCATCGTGTGGGCAGCAAGCCCTGGTGTCAGAGCTTTTCAGACCGCATGGTTCAGTTGCGAATTATTTACTGCAATTCACTTCCAGGTCCCTTTTAACTGACTTCAAAAAGGGAAGAGAGGTTGTCAATACATCTGCATATACAATATGCTGACGGTTTGTTGAGGGGATGATCAAACCATAAAACTGAACAACATTCTGTAAGGGACCAAAATCGGAATCGCAAAAACAAAATCTGGTGTTTCATACAAAACTGCAATCCTACTCGACCCAAATAAATGGGTCAGCTGATTTTGTTTTGTGACTGATCATTCTCTTAAAAACCAGTCACCATATTAAGCTGGAATCAGCTGGATCCTGTTTATTTAATTACGAACGTTAACCCGCGACTTCGTCCGCACAAATTATATACCAGATTTTAAGTCAGATCATAAGCTATCAAACAAAAAAAGTTTCATCAAAATCGGTTCAGTAGTTTTTACGTGATACTCGTTCAAACAAACAAACAAACAAACACCCAAACAAACACACAAACAAACAGACAGACAAAAAATCCAAAAATTTGTGAAATGGAATCAGGGACCCCTAAAAACCATATCGTAACTTTTTTTTTGTTAATATCTTCAATGTACAGACAAACTTCCTGCTACAGTTTTATAATAGTATAGATTTCACCGCATTCGGCATTTCTTGGCTGATTTGAATTATCTTTTTTTTTCTGTTCGATTTGGCGACTTACCGTCGAGTTGGTCCCATTTACATTTATCACATTTATGTTTTTGGTGGTATTAATATTTATAACCTTAACCTTGGCGTTGAAGGTCTATGTGATAATAAATAGACAAAACTAATATAGATAAAACTTTATTAATTTGATGTAGTACTTACTTATCTATGAATTGTCGACCGTCGACATCGATCACTACCTAGGTAAACACGACCGAAATACATTTCTATTTATTTTATACACCAAAACATGTTTCAAAGGTTTTTTACCGTTGGCGCACTCCTTACAAGCGAAGTTTGTATCCAGATAATGAAACCGAACAACTTTACCCATATGGAATGATGGAATATGGGCCGAAACATGGCCAATTTATTTGGACCTTCAATCAATCAATTATACTTTATTTGACACCAAAAAAACAGAGTATACAGTGAGCAAACAATCAGGAAGTACAAAACGCACAAAAACAGGCGGTCTTATCGCTAAAAAAGCGATTTCTTCCAGACAACCTTAGGGTAGAGGAAATAGTGAAAGAAGATTGGTAAAGTACAATACAAAAGTCCCGATCAGACGATCCAATTTCAATGGTTGTTTCAAGTTGATGCTTATTAAAATTTGGGTGCCTTGCCTATGTATACTTAAATGTACTTGCTTCGTTTCGCTTCGATGTTTTAGGAATTAATTAAGATTTTAATTTATGTAACAAACTCACTCCGCCATGTTTTAAAGTTAGTGATGCTGTGTACATGTGTAATTGGATTACAATCTAGTTCTACATATCTTATTGCAATGTAAATGGTTTCATCTTGACTGTAATCTGTACGTGTACCTATACAATAAAATAAAATAAAATAAATGGGAGGTCAACAAAAATCTCTTTTTACGACACACAATGTTCGTTAGGGAAAGTTATTCAGATGCATTATTTAGGAAAGATAAAAAAGAAGAGATGAGTGATGTAATACAATTGACGAAGCCTGTCGTGGTTACGCAATTTGAACAAATATATAATAAAACGAGCGTTAACCCGCGACTTCGTCCGCACAAATTATATACCAGATTTTAAGTCAGATCATAAGCTATCAAACAAACAAAGTTTCATCAAAATCGGTTCAGTAGTTTTTGCGTGATACTCGTTCAAACAAACAAACACACAAACAAACAGACAGACAAAAAATCCAAAAATTGGTGAAATGGAATTAGGGACACCTAAAAACCATATCGTAACTTTTTTTTTGTTAATATCTTCAATGTACAGACAAACTTCCTGTTACAGTTTTATAATAGTATAGAAGAAGATAAAGGAAAAAAGATTAAAAGAAAAAGATAAGAGAAGAAAAGATTAAAAAAATAAAAAAAATAAAGATTAAAGAAAAGCTTTTTTCGTGAATATAATCAACCGTGAATACCTTGAAAAAGATTTCCCATAACCGCAAAATGTCGAATATTTTTGTCTGGAATCTTTATGTACCTATAAATAAGACCGCCCTTTTACCCTTCTCATTCTAGTTATAAATTGTAGGTATCAGTCTTGGTGTGCAAATAATAATATCCAGTTACAGGTCAGTTACAATCGGTTCAGTAGTTTTCGCGTGTTGCTCGATCAAACAAACAAACAAACTTCTTTTTTTTTTAATTTACAGTTTTATAATAGTACGAGCGTTAACCCGCGACTTCGTCCGCACAAATTATATACCAGATTTTAAGTCAGATCATAAGCTATCAAGCAAAAAAAGTTTCATCAAAATCGGTTCAGTAGTTTTTGCGTGATACTCGTTCAAAGAAACAAACAAACAAACACCCAAACAAACACCCAAACAAACACACAAACAAACAGACAGACAAAAAATCCAAAAATTGGTGAAATGGAATCAGGGACACCTAAAAACCATATCGTAACTTCTTTTTTTTTTAATATCTTCAATGTACAGACAAACTTCCTGTTACAGTTTTATAATAGTATAGATACAGGGTGAAATTGATATCATTAGCATCCTTTTAAACTAAGAGTCTACCAATCAAACTGAACAACTTTTAATATGGGAGCAAACCGATCAGAGCAAAAAAGAAATCTGCTGTTCCATACTAAACTGCAAGGCCTACTCGACGCAAATGTATGCAACAGCAGTTTTTTTTTTTTGCTCTGATCGGTTTGCTCCCATAGTAAAAGTGGTTCAGTTTTATGGGTAGACTCTTAGTTTAAAAGAATGCTAATGATATCAATTTCACCCTATGCATTATGGAGAATACTTTTCAAGTTTTTCGTACATTTGTTGAACTCTTGAACACCTTGTATAAATACTAATCGGAATCAACGCACACGCATGCTTCGGATGTTAGATAACATAATATTTTAAACAGTCTGGCTCTTTAACAATAGCGATCTGACGTGTAATCTTCTTTAACACAATTAAACGTAATGAGGGATTTTCCAAAAGCAAAAAAAGTAAAAAAGTTAGTTCCTAATTTCTCGATAGATGGCGTTGACCAGAGAGGGGTCCAATAGGTATGAGCAAATATATTAATCAATATTAATAGTAAAAATACACAGTCCAAACCCTTTCTTATTGTTGTTGGTTTATTATTTAGCAATCTCGGTGTTATTGTCCGTCAACGACGAATCGAGTATCGGACGTGGCTGTATGGGCTACGTATCCGTTTTGAATATATGACAAATAAACGCGAAACAATAACAAACTACAAAAACCTAACAGAAACTGAGAATTTCAATAAATATAAACCGGAAATATTTAAATCGTACGTCAGATTCCGTGAATGAAAAGCAAAACCATAGACGAATAATTTTGCTCTTTATTAGCAAAGCAATTTCAATATTCTTTATATTGAAAAGTGAAGTAACCAATTTAAATATTGTTCATATATTCAAAATGGATACGAAGCCCATACATACAGTCAAGTCTGATACTTTATTAGTTTTTGACAGACAATAAATAACGCTCACAGGCACATACTTTGTAATGATCCCAAGTAAGCCTTAGGCTTTTTGTTATGGGAACCATTCAACAACGGCACAAACATATAACATCCATGACCGAACCGGGACTCGAACCCAGGACCCTGGTTTGACAGTCCGGCGTGGCAATCATTACACCAACCGGGTCGTCAATAACACTCAGATTGGTAATAACTTGTACTGAGTATTTTTATTATTAATATTAATTAATATATTTGCTCATACCTATTAGACCCCTCTCTGGTCAACGCCATCTATTGAGAAATTAGGAACTAACTTTTTTTTTCTTCTGGAAAATCCCTCATTATAATTGTTAGTGCATCTGTTAGTACCTAATCGTGTAGCCTCAGAACGACTTTGCCGATTGTAGTCTTACAGTCAATTGCAGAAACGCCCATTAAAAATAATCCTCCATTAAATCTCTTGCTGCCACTTTTTGTCTTGTTGAAAAAGTTGTAGTTAAAGCTAGCAAGAGATTTAATGGATGATTAACTCTAATGAGTGTTTCTGCAACAGAGTTAATTCACACAAGTTGTTCATCTATACAAGAAAAAATATTTCTACGTAGACTAAGACGTGGGTTTACAAAAAAAACAGGGACCAACTTAATATGCTGACAGTTTTTTAAGAGGATGATCAGACCATCAAACTTTCTCTAAAAGGACCAACATCGAAGTCGCGAAAAAAAATCAATAGTAGGTTTGTTTTTTTTTTTTTATTTATTTATTTATTTCAGGCAACGGTACAAACTTAATTATATATATATAACATAGTAAAACTTAAATTCAACACTACACTCCCTAGGGTTTCTTTGTTTTCGCTACCCTGTAGCGTCGAAAGACGACTCCGGCAGGCCATAAGTCAGGCGTCAGGAAACTTTTAAATACTTACTTACTTAACTTAGAAATTTATGGAACAGCCGTTTTTTTCGCCATAGAGAAAGTTGTTCAGTTTGACGATCTGATCATCACCTCAAAAAAGTGTTAGCATATTAAGAAGGACCCTGTATACCTAAAGGCTTCCCTTTTTAACGCATTTACCATAATAAGTCTCTAGTTCTCTACATTAATTTTAAAATGAATCAAAATGCCAAAAATATTAAAAAAAAAAAATTTATAGTTTTCTTTATTCTTTTTATTGAAACTCAACGTAACGATGAAAACCGAACACTTCCTAACTAAAATAAAATAGCCATATTTTTAGTTAAACTTAAAATTAAAACTGCAACCAGCCAATTCGGAATTTTTCTTAGGATATTTTTGGACGTTCCAATTTCTTCCAATTTTACATTTGTGTCATTTGTTAACGAAAGTGGTAGGCTCAATTTACACCGCCGCGGAATGGAATGGAAGCGAATGTATGTCGACGGTGCAAACTGTAGCTGCGGGAATTCCCGAGAATGCGCGCGAATTCCGTGGAAGACGGGCGACCTATTTTTTAGCTCGTATCTAAGTTTTAACGTTACACAGTTGACAAAAAGTCCATTATGACATATTATACATTCCGATCGCTTCCATTTTCCATTCCGCGGCGGTGTAAATTGAGCCTTAGAAAACGGAAAAATTACCATTTTCTCGCAACTAAACTAAAATATGTCCTTTAAAACTAAAGCATTGTGTTCCAGGCTTGATATTGACACAAAGCCTTTTAGTCACACGATCCAATTATCTCCAAATGGATAATATTAGTCATTAAATTAGAGAAGTACTTTGTTAATTACGAGACTAATTTGATAATTCTATTTATTTACTTCTCATTAGTAGTTCAGTTGTTGTTCAGATTGGATGTATTTGTGATTTTTATTCATTACAATATTATTGTATTTAAAGGCTATATTTTAACTACCAAACAATTAAAAAACCGTAGCGTGTTGCTGATTGGGTTCCTGGTTAAATATATATATTCTTGACGAAGCATGTTGCAGATACAGACATTTTGCAATTCTAGGTTAAATTTCATTAAAAAAATTGTTTTCATCATCATCAGCCTATATAAATAAATAAATATTGTTAAGTCCATGAGTAAATGAAATATTTTTTTTATTTATTTAGAAAACTACTAAAAGTAAAAAACATTACAATATGTTATTTTATTATTCTCGATAATAAATTAGGGGTTCAGAAAAAATAAAAAACATAAAATTTTCTTCGATAAATAGTATATTTTTTCCCATTGTAAACAATTCCACATTCCAAAATTAAAAACGAATCTCTTTTTTTCCTAGGCAGCCGTTTAGTGAGTGTAAAACAAAACTTGAATAGATTTATTTCAATTTCAAATCAAGGATGATTTGCGAAGAATTCCGATCAGTGTTTGAATAATAAAGTGAACTTGAATGAATTAACGCTGGTGTGTGAAGTGATATGTATATTTTGTTATCGTGATTTCTGGTTAACTATGGATCGTCATGAATTGGTGCCTTTGGAAGGTATGTTATAGTTATTGTATTAACCACATTCCACGCACACAGAAGCGGTCCTCCTTGGGTTTGCAAAGGGTACAGTAACGGCACCCGGGCGTCCGGTCTTTTGCTACCTCCACGCGTGCGTGCGCCGCTTACCTTACCCTATCTTATCTACCCTTACCCCAGTAAAATTTGATGACAAAAGGATTCAACCTCGATAATAAGCTACAACGTTGTATAAAATCTTCGTTATGACATTTTATATGTTATGTTAAAAGTCACATAAGCAAGTCAAGAAATTCGAGTCGAAAAAAAGTTTTTTTTGGAAATATCTTTTTTCTTGAAAAATTGTAGAGCTCAATATTTTCTAAAATACTTTATAGAATTAACCATTCTTGAGATAGAGCGCGAATAATTGGAAGCGCTTATTACTCCAGTGTAAGATATGTCTTACACTAGAAATCGCTAAAATCGCAACGTCTAGTTCTGATTTTTAATATGTTGTTAGGATCATTACCAGTAGCGTTTATCCAAGTTTGCAGCTTCGAAAGACCTGTGCTAACTTTGCAGCCATCGAAAAACCATCCCGTTTTTTGGTTTTTTTGCTTACATCTCGAAGTCGTATCGAAAAGTTTTACAGGTACAAATTAAACCTGACAAAATTTCCTACAAAACAAGTTATATTCATTTCAGGGCCGAAAAAGTAACAGCTAAGCGCTATATCTACTCTTCGAGCTCTTAATCTCTCGAACGGTTAATTGTATAAAGTGGAGTATTTTAATTTTTATAACATTCATAATAACATCAAAAGGCATTTAGAACAAAAAAACAAGATATTTAAAAAATATATTTTTTTTAAACATTTGACACTGAATACACTTTTGACCTAACATACAAAATGTCATAATTATTATCTCTCATTTTGAGGTTGAAACCTTATTTTCCTGAGTTACGTTTACGTACGTACTGCAATTTTGTATGAAACAGACAGATTTTTTTTCTCGATGTTTGCTCCATAGTTGTTTAGTATGAGAGAGCCGCAGAGTAGCCTGCTTGTCGGTCTTCTACAGATTGTACTTCGGTGAGTGTGCCCAAGAGCTACATGAGCTCATCCCGCCTTCCCCTTTCTACTATCGGACTTCCAGACGCACCGCGGGATATCACCCCTTTTTGGTTGACATCCCACATATCCGCACTAAGCGCCTTTCTGAATCTTTTATAATGCGCACAGCCAAGGAGTGGAACGCCCTGCCTGCGTCAGTAGTTCCGAGCGCTTACAACCCGAATTCCTTTAAAGTACGAGTGAATAGGCTTCTTCTGGGTGAGCTCGTTACATCTTCGACGCCATCTTCGTCCTGAGGACTAGATTGAGGTCAAGAGCAAACGAATACGTAATAAAAAAAAAAAAGATGACTAGATGTAGATGACCCCTCTACATATTACTATAAGGTGTTTTGTTACACCCTGTAAAAAATTCGTACCTACTAAAATTATTTTAGCCCCCCCCCCCCCCCAACATGACCAGTATTTTAGAAGGTAAATACAAAATATAGGACAAAGTAAGCAAAATAAAGCAAATAGAGAAATCTGATCAAAATTTACATTTCTCACGCCATTATCTTTAAATTTTCTACGGTTGGAATAAATTTAGGAATTCTTTTGTTTGTATGTATAATTTATTATATTATAGTTAATTATTTCGATTTGATTATTTAGATTAAATGTTAGTTCATCAATTCAAGGTCGCTGAGCGAACTATGGAGAGAGCTATGCTCGGTGTTTCTCTGAGAGATCATATCAGAAATGAAGTGATACGTCAGACAACTAAAGTGGTTGACATAGCTCAGAAAATTAGCAAGCTGAAGTGGCAATGGGCTGGTCATATCTGCCGAAGAACTGACAACCGGTGGGGTGTCAGTGGAGACTGCGAACTGGTAGGCGTATTGTGGGACGCCCTGCTGCGCGCTGGACAGACGACCTAAAAAAGTAGCGAGGACAGAGTTTTGTGGCGCGCCTTGGGAGAGGCCTATGTTCAGCAGTGGACGATAATAGGCTGATGATGATGATGATTTAATTAATTATGTCAACAGTTTACGTAATCGCGTTTGAAAAAGTATAAAAATCAACATTTCAATCTATTATAAAAACAAATCATCAGGTAGGTACCTAGGGGATCGTTCAACAATTACGTGATCATTTTTGGCCGTTTCTTTAACCCCCTTTATCTGATCACATCTTTTGTTTTTACCCTCTTTCTCTTAGGGACCAACATCGAAATCGCGAAAAAAACAGCTGTCCCATACATTTGTCTCGGCTAGGTTTGCAGATTTGTACGTAACAGCTGTTTTTTTTTCGCGATTTCGATGTTGGTGCCATATAGAAAGTTGTTCAGTTTGACGGTATGATCATCCCCTTAAAAAAGTGTCAGCATATTGAGAAGGAATATATTAACATGATACCTACCTACTGAATTCTAGAAGTTAATAGGCTAGACTTTGACACGTGTTGTTATTAGACACACTCAATGTTATCAGATAAATCACAGCATTAGGTCCTGTGTATTGGTTATTTATTATCTAATGCTCCTAGATAAGGTATATATAGGTACATATAGCCCGCGCGTCACGGTGACAATGTGGACACTAGGAAAAATATCGGGAACTCGAGGACTTTGTTTTCTGTAACGAATGAGGTCGAAACACAGTATTTGCTCATGTTGCTCATCTTATGTACCTACGTATGTATGTATGTAGTACGTATGCAGTTCTAATTTTAGTGCCCGAACACATGGTATTTTAATCTATTAACCTGAGGTACATTTGTACAATGCCAATGATTATGAATGATGATCCCAGAAACGAAACATTACTTAAAAATATCCTGGTAAAGTCATAATCATAATACGTTACCTATTGTACAAACGATTTAATCTGAAACTTTCACAATAGCACTACAGATCCATTTTGAAAGATAGTGTACTTTATATAGCATGTTTTAAAAAAGAACTGGCATACGTAACGTATTCGTTCCAAGATGTTCCCGGAAGAGAAAATACTAAGCCTCATGGGTATCGGAAGAGGTGACTAAGAAGCTCAGCAAAGTCCCATTACCTTCGCTCGTTTACAGTCACGCCACACCAAAACCAACTCATCAAATACGACCGGTAACACAAACACATTATGTCGCCACAATCGACGTTATCTTTGCCCACTCTTTTTTCTTCTGGAGTCTGACACTACAGGTACATCCCAGGCCACTTCTCACCAATAATCCCCGCAACCCAGTCCGCCACATATTCCCTTCATACCCCTTCTGGGTGCCCTTAGGCCGGCTGCTTCAATTTTTTAATTGGTACGAACCTTCCAGGGCGCTTCATCGTCACTGGTGTGGTCCCACCATAACCTGCACCAATAAGCAGTAGGTGCTCAGTTTGAAAAAAGAAACTTGGCTCATTGGATTGCATTCCCAAAGAGGGTGACGTAAACGGCCAGGTGCTAATCTTTTTCCAAAACCTTATGCAAAAGCAATCAGCTTATCATCGTTAACGGGCTGGCCATGGCCACGACTTTCGGCTTAGCGTTTTGCGGCGCGGCAAGCGGCTGGCTGAGCGGCGACCATGCCACGCTAAAACGGTGCAAAAGCGTCTAAAAAATTATGTTCGATAAGCCGCCGCTCGATCCGCCCGCCGCTGTCTAAGCCGCTCTGCGCCGTGGCATCTCTCCTTCTCGCCGATCTCGCCCATACATTTGTTCCTGCCGCTTGTCGCGCCGCGCGAAACGCACTGCGGAAACCGCTCGACTTGCCGCTGGGCGTGGTTAGTAGTGGCATGCTTCATACATTTACATACAAAACTCAGAAACACTGAAATCAGTGTATTTGTTTTACCGCTCGCCGCGCCGCTCTAAGTCACCGCTACGCTACGACTGTCCGAAAGTGCCACCACAAAGCTCTATCTCTGGACTGGTCTTCCTCATCCAGTGGCTCATATCTCAGGTAGTCTTTCCAGCGCTGAAGGGCATCTCACACTACACCTGTCAGTGGTTTCCATTCTTGCAATAACCTTACAAAATGGACAGGAAGATAATGAAGGTATTATTTCCAGCTGGCCTGCCACCCCGGCCGAGGTTGAACCGCCAGTACAGCGTGGCAGTTGGCTCCCGCACCTGTTTCAGAGCACCGCTGAGGTTATGTCGGCTATTGGCTCTGATGATTGTGCTGCCTAGCATGTTTATATTCATACCTTTGTACTTGAGGTGAGTAACATACACATAGAGTATAATTACAGGGTGTAAAAAGATATCTATATAGTGTAGAAAATTCAAAGGAGTGAAACCATAGAGAAATTACGCGCTCCCCTAGGGGTGAAACCCATCAATATTAACAACTTTTACTATCGGACCAACTATGAGAAATAAAGGTATTTAATTTTAGTATTAAATTGAAGATTTAGGGTCGTCAGCCTACTCAGCATCGAATCCTAACCTAACCTTTCTACTACAGCATCAATAACGATATAGTTCAGGCTGACACGAAAGAATAAGAACCCCTTCAAGTTTTCGGGACATGTATTTATACTAAATTAGCACATAAAATACTGCCTCCGTGGTCTAATGGTTAAGAGCATTGGCTCTCGACACGGAGGTCGTGGGTTCGATTCCCGCGAGGGACTCCTAGTGAAATGTCACTTTGTGCGTTTTTCCCCAGTTGGTTAGGACATTGCAGGGTGAATCACCTGATTGTCTGAAAAGAAAAATGATTCCGTGCTTCGGATGGCACGTTAAGCTGTTGGTCCCAGCTACTATCTCTGGTGGTAGTAGTCGTTACATAAAAACCACGTCAGAGGCCGTAAGGCGGTCTGAAAAAACTCTGACACCAGGGTTCTGCCCACACGATAAGAGAGAGAGCACATAAAATAAAAGTAATTCCGCATGAAATTAATTATAGGTAATTCGAAACTTATTAAATGGCTAAGCAGTTTGTTAAGGCTTAAATAGCACCATTTAGTTAAACGCCCGAATCAGGCATTTACATGAATGACTATAGGTTCCAAATAGCAACGAAATTTTAAGGCTATTTTGCATTATAGAAACAGATATTTGAAACTCTTCCCGTCACTTATTCTTAGAACAGCTTTAGTAACGTCCAAGATAAATGTCGGATACTACCTATATCTTTCCGATAAATAAATTATATTTGGAAATCAGAATTAGCCAGAAAGCTAAATAGGAATCGGAAAATCTTATCATCCTTATTTGGAACGAAGTATAGGTAAGTAGTCAAATACGTAACCATTTAAAGTTTATTCTGATTGAAACTGAAATGCCGGACCTACATAAAACAAAGAACCACGAATAAGAACTAAATTAAAATATATTGGCTTGAATAGTCTAACTCTTAGCTGTCATTAAAAAATTACCGAGGCAAAACGTTAAATACAGTAAATGGCGAAATCATTAACTAACTGCCTAACTTTCCAATGATTAATTTAACCAAGTGACTACCTTCTAACGATCAAGCGATCGGTCAGGACAAGCTTTCAGTGGAAATATAATAACAACACAAGAGTGTACCAACCAAGTCTTATCTAAGAGTAAATTAAATAGTTTAACCAAAATTATCACAGTTAGTCGGCTAGGTACTTATAAAAGTAAAACATACAGTCATGAACAAATAACATATTATCATAATAACAAAATAATAAAGATAATTTTTGACATAACTACCAACTTCTGACGTTGCTTTAAACTGGTTAAAACTGGTAAATATAAACCTACAACTTGTTATCAAATGAACGAAAAACCTACACAACCATTAAATAAGAATAGCATGCGAATGGTGTTACAAATCGTACAAAAACACCGAAAACATGCAAATGCATGTACGGCGATCGAGTTACGGTTACGTTGCATCGCCACCTGCATTATATTAGTTCTGTTTCAATATTTATTTCCAGATACCGTGTCTTCTCCGGCCAGATGTATCCCATGAGTATGACAGACATGAGACTGATTGACAGTAAGATCTCACCCACTTGGTGCCAGGTAGGTGTGTATACTTCTTTGTATTCCATCATCATCATCGCCATAGTCGCTGTTATCATCATCATTTGCTTCTATGATTGAGAATAAGAGTACAGCATCGTTATGTCAGGTATTATTTAGTTTATACATCGTGGTCCTATCATAGAATTGGGAAGATCGTGATCATGATACGCTGCCCTTTCATGATTTGGCCGATATAATAATATAAATGTCCGACTGTCACACATAAAGTAAATTATATATAGTAACTTTACACGTGTCAGCTTATAAATCTTTAAATCCACATTGTCCAAAATAATAACGTCTATCTTTATACCTTTATTACTTTTTAACATTTTGTTTACCCTGCAAAAGATAACTTTTCATGGAGTTTAAGCTTCGTGTAATTTTTCATTTTCTTTTAATTATATGCCAGTTTATGACGTGCATTTTCTTTGTATAATTTTATCTGCGTCGGCAACACTAGAACGATAAACACTTCAAGATAATTTGTTATCGGTCGGCATACGCCTGTTTCTGATGTTTATCTATTTAAATAATAAGATACTTTGCCTGCTGGCAAGCATCTTATTTCATACAGCATTTCATTATTATATCATTACTAACCCACTCTCATTGATTGTTATATTTACCATGCATATCTAGACAGACGTCCGAAGATGTTACCTTGATGGACACTTTGTTTATTTATCTTAAGTAGGCAATTGTTGATTGAAGGTGAACACCTAGATATTTGTGTATTATCTTTCATTGTACTGATAATACATAACATTGATGAAACATGCGTAAACTGGTGTAATCCTTAAGTTTTGTTAGTTATTTGTTATGTAACACTTTGTCAAAGGCTTTCTTTAAATCAATAAAGATTCAATTTGATTAGAACTCTATTATCCTCCTATTATTAGTTCCATGTTTCATCGTTTAAATAAGGAACTAATTTAAAACATCTTATGTAATGTTATTCATGCTCTTTGAAAAACTAATGAATTCTTCTATTATTTTTCCCTCTAGCGCCAAGTGGTACGATCGAACGCAACATTCAATGCGTTTGTGGTCCCAGGACAACCGGAATTGACAGATGAGCTGGTACCAGTCTCCATGGTCAGAGAACTTGAGCTAGAAGATGATATGAAGGAGTACTGGGGGTTTTATCTGCTCAAAGGATCTTCGGTCACTGTTTCTGCTTGCGTCAGGTTTGCACTTCTTCTTCTTATCGTGTGGGCAGGGTCCTGGTGTCAGAGTTTTTTCAGACCGCCTTAGGGCCTCTGACGTGGTTTTGGTTAGTTACACTAAAGTGAATAATATATTTTATCCTTTCTATGGATTCCGTCATTTGTTCATAATCTCAAGATCCCCTTTCTTTAGTCGATCTGTCAAAAACTCCAACACAACCTGTGGACACAACTTTCTATCAATTACTTTGACAAAAGGTTTCGGACAGTATAAATTGTTAGAATTAGATGGACTATTAGTATTCCTTATAGAAACTTTAGTGACCAAAATTTGTATTGAGTTAATTTTATTATTAGTTTTACTAGCCATTCCGACCAACCACAAACAAAAACCCTAGCAAAATAAAATTAATCTCACTTACTTCAAGCTAAGCTCATCACGATATCATTTCTTTACCACAGATGGCCTGGAGCGTCCCTCATTATGATCAAAGGCTACAAACACCTGAAAGAGTGCGCGTATATTGGAGACGATTCCTCTGAAGAACTCGACGAACTCCTGGAAGCTAACAAGCTTGGACTACTCTCTAATACGACGCTTCTGGAGAAGTTGCAGCAATTAAAGAAGGTTGATGGAAAAGCAAATAGCCCTGGTGAGTTTATGGTAATAATAATGATTCTCTTGGTGTTTAGGGCAGAGGATATATTAGCTCTAAGAAAAAACGGATGGATTGCATGAAAGATAAAAAAACATATTTATGTGGATTAAGTGGATATAAGAAAAGATTGAGTGTTTCAAGAATTTTCTTCAATAGGTACGTACAGACATAAATCAGCAACATGCTTCGTCACAACAATGAAATACAAACTCAGTCAAATAACCCGCCCCTTGTCGATCCCGGCGCAAAGGAGCCCATCATGCTAGCAGCGTTGCCACATTGAATTGCTATGGCTAATCTCTGCACCAGAAACGACCCGGAATGGGGGTCACAATATCTCTCCCTCAGTCGACGACCAACCTCTGCAACGAAGGTCTTAGCCTCGGCACCCCTACCCCCGTGCTCTCAACGGCGACAAGCACAAAAAGATAATCGGCCACCAGGGCCGAGTACGTGTCCCACTTCCTAACGGCAGCCAGCTCCGCGGCTGCTCCAGGAGTGCACGACGTGTGACTCAGGTAGCTGGCGTCGAAAGTGCTGACGCACGTCGCGTCCCATAAAAGGCACTTGCCTTTCTGCCAGGACACCAAAGTCAAGCCTACGTACACACGGCGACACATCAAGCTATACAAAACCAATATAAGCTGGCCGCGAGACATTACACGTTACTCATCCTCGTCGTGCGTACGTACGTACGTACAGTACTGTCACAGCAGTATAAGAAAGAGTATCTAGTAACACATACAGTAGGACGCTCCCTGCCTGCCATTAATTTACCGATAGTTTTTCACCACGGTGTCACAGAATAAGAAAGAGTCCTACATAACGGTGTGGAATTGATCATTGAAGAACCATCTTCAAGAACGTTCTGATTTTGTTATAATTTCGTCAATTTCTGCGAAATTAGATGTATTTAGAATTCCTGTACCTGTCTTTTTTTTCCTTCCAGTATGTTTATAGAAATTGTCGTTTCGCATAAGTGCCTTATCATTTTTCTCTCAGGGAAGTGAGGCAGAGGAAGACCTGGATAGAGTTATCTAGGAAAAGGTTGATGTCGTGTCGTATCAAGAACTAAAGACACTAGCGGAAAAGAGACAGGATTGGCGAACACTCCACCGAGCGTAGCTCTTAAATAAGATGATGATGATGGTTTTTTTTTCGACAGGGCTCTTTTAAAATACATACTAGAAATTATTATCTAACGGTAATTGCCAAAATAAAAACTAAAGCCGGAGGGAAAAAAAGTTAACTTTTACATTCTATATGGCAGTAACAACTGGAAAAGAAATATTCTAGGAAGTTGAACACCAAGATAATGTCAGCAAAAGCGTGACCGATTCATCAATGCTCTTTCATTAAGGTTATCTCCCGATAAAACAGAATCATGAAACTGTGAATTTTGGCAGAGGGCCAATCTAAACGGGCATTCTGAAATAAAGCTCTTTGTTTTCTAAGAATGTTTAGTTAATGGACATTAGAATTGCTTGTTTAGTCTCTATAAAAAAAATTCGTAGTCGAATTATCTTCGCGGTGAATTTGTAGACAAATAATAATACAGAATATATACCTATAGATCTTCAAGAAATGCATAGGTACAGATCTCATATCATCTCTCGTGCTTCGTTGATTGGTGCGTGGTGGACTGATGCTCATACACCTTTGGAAGGGTAGACCTGTGCATTGGGACGTATATAGGCTGACGATGACGATCTTCTTATCGTGTGGGATCTTAAGCCCTGGTGTTAGATTTTTCAAATCGCCTCATGACGTGGTTTTTAAAGAAAACGAATACTACCGCCAGAGATAGTAGCCGAGACCAACGGCCATCCGAAGCACGGAATCATCTTTCTTTTCAGACAATCAGGTGATTCAGCCTGCAATGTCCTAAACAACTGCGGAAAACGCACAAAGTAATGATTCACGCGACCTCCGTGTCAAGAGCTCAATGCTCTTAACCATTAGACCAAGGAGGCAGCAGTGATGAAGTGCTTGGTTTCTCGCAAGATTGTCACATCACGTTACCACTATCATATCATTGGGCAAATGCCTTCCGTTCTTTCGAAGTATCCCTAGATTACGTCTCGTTTGCTACTCGTTTGAATGTTCCTTTCACGCGACCTCCGTGTCAAGAGCTCAATGCTCTTAACCATTAGACTACGGAGGCGGCAGTGATGAAGTGCTTGGTTTCTCGCAAGATTGTCACATCACGTTACCACTATCATATCATTGGGCAAATGCCTTCCGTTCTTTCGAAGTATCCCTAGATTACGTCTCGTTTGCTACTCGTTTGAATGTTCCTTTGTAATCAGCCATTGATATCGTACTGCTGTCTTCTGTCTACTTCTACTTCAATTTTGACCACCACCACTACCAGGCGTAATTTAGACAGAATTGTGATTAACTCTCTAATAATTAATTCTTTATCTCATAATGTCAATAGAGTTGTTATCTTGTTATAGTTGTGAGTAGCTCTTTCTTACACGCGACAATTATTATGAAGTGTGAAGGAGATAACCTTACATTAGTAGATAATCTTACAGACAATAGCTATTGACATATAAAACTAATTACCTATTTGTTTGAATGTTCAACACATTGTTTTGTTTCTAACACTTAGGCCGGATTTGACCAAACTTTGATTTATAGAAGAGTAACTAACTATACAAGGAACAATTTTACTATTAGCGTTTACTCCCAAATAACTTCATTTGTCTTCTACCTCACTAAACCCATACTAAAAGAACGAATGTATAATCCACCTAAAGAAAGAGGTCGTTGTATCCGTATTTATTGCATTGTGAGGTTATATAGTTTTAATTTGTTAGGTTTCTTTTTTCTTTAATTTTTTTAATTATGTGACATTGACATTTCATTAGTCTTGGTATAAGCTTTACACCGTCAAAATTGGCCGTGTAAAATTTCTCAACTTATTCATAGATTAGGGTCGGTAAAACGCAAAATCAGTTTACTCTAGAGTAACCGGCGACTTAATCTAAGAACAAAAGGAGAATGGGCATTTTGGTACCCGCTCCAATAGCAATGACTGTAGTTACGTTCGATGGGTCTTTTTATGACCACCAATGTTTAATAAGACCGCTTGATCCAAATCATTGTGAGTTCGGAGATATACCAATATGAAAATGACAAGTTTTATAGAAAAAAAAATTAATTAAAATGGCACATGGTGTCTATTATTGCTATTTATATTTGTAATAAAATACTTTTATGCCAGAATGTTATATAATAATAATAAAACAATATGATAACAATAAAAAATATATAATAATAGTTAATAACAATCTATTATATATATAAAACAGCCGGGTTGGTTCGAACACTTATAACTCGAAAACGGCTGAACCGATTTCGATGAAACTTGGAATATAGATAGTTCATTACCTGGATTAACATATAGGCTACATATTATAAAGAGAGCTGGGTAGCGGGCGAAGCCGCACGGGTCCACTAGTAATATATATTAATTATGTGGTATACTAACATTGTATTATTGTGTTGTTGTGGTACTCTAAATAATACGTTGCAATACTATGCTCAATACTATGCTCGAGTAATACTATTGAAAATAAAAAATCAATATATTTATATATATATATAAAACAGCCGGGTTGGTTCGAACACTTATAACTCGAAAACGGCTGGACCGATTTCGATGAAACTTGGAATATAGGCTACATATTATAAAGGGAGTTGGGCAGCGGGCGAAGCCGCACGGGTCCACTAGTAATATATATTAATTATGTGGTATACCAACATTGTATTATCGTGTTGTTGTGGTACACTAAATAATACGTTGCAGTACTATGTTCGAGTAATATTATTGAAAATAAAAAAAAACTAAAGATTTAATTCGAAATGACATTTATTTTCATTCAAGACCATCTACAATTACATCATTTAGAAATGATGCAGGGGCAGTAAAACCTTCATGTCTCGCATATCCAAGATACCAGATAATTGAAATAATATGAGCACAAGTGCCCATTGTACGTCGTCCAGTGAGGCAAGTACAATAATGTTGCACGATATCGTTGTCATTATTTGTGTTATTGTTTTTTACTAAAACATAACAATAGTACGTTTTCGATCTCCTGTGGCGTGACTGTACGCGCCCACGTAACAGCCAAACATCTTCGTTAATGCCGTAGTCTGGCAAGTCTTCCAGAGCGTTTTCTCTGTATATTTCGATTGAATATAAGCCATTCCTTAAATGCTCACTGCAATATGATCTCGCAAGCTTTAATTGGTATGTACCTAAAGAAAGCAAAATGACATGCTCTTCTGTTAGATGTGGGAAATTCTGAACATTATTTGCTTCTATTCTTAGAAAATCTGCTCTTCTGTTGTTTAATCTTTTCCTCTCTACATAATTGTGCAGAAGGTTTGGGGAATCCATTTTGTTTCGGATGATATTTAAATAGGATTCTACATTATTACTATCGGCGATGGGTTCGTGAAAATGATTTATAATAGCAGCGGCGATTTTAAAATCAGTGAACATGTGTGGAAGAGCTCTATTGAAATATGTTTGCCGTAAGAGCTTAAAATCTCGCTTGAACTTTCCATTCACTACTTCCACAACCCATCGACATATCGTCACCGATCTAGCTTCATTGGCCTGCTCAGTAGTCAGCTGTGTCTCGTTTCTATCTTTTGTTGGAGGCATGTATGATTCATAGCCACATGCTTCAATATCGTTCAAACTATCTCTGAATCCTCGGTCCAATATAAACACATCGTTTGCTTGCAGGAAGAAATGTAAAGGATTCTCTCCATTGTTCATTATATCACTCATTATATTTGCATCAGTCTTTGTTGCAGCGTATGGACCCAGTACGTCAAGAATGTATCCATCAGTGCATACTATCAAAAAAGGTTTTAAAAGATTTTGGAATTTGTGCAAACTGTATGATTGTCTTTGAAATAAAAAGTTCGAGCTTTTGTTTATGTAAATATAAGGGCCATCATATATTAGTATCACTTTATCATCAATAGCTAATAAACGCTCCAGTTTTCTTCGAGACACATTAAATAATGTTGCCAATCTCTCATCGGAATCTCCGGTACGTAGTTTTGTAAGGTATATACCTAATGCAGTTCTTGGTTCCTTGCATCTCTCACTTAGAGAAGGCACCTGATCCAGTATGGCATCGAACTGTTCGCCATTACGTCCGGTCCAAAAATGCATTTCTTCATTGCTCAATGAACCTCTTGTGTTAAAGTCGAGCCTAGGTCCACGTTCTAAAGCCCTTCTCATCATGTCACAGACGTCTGTAAATTGTTGTGCATTGAAATGATGAGTGACATTGCAAGATTGAGGCAGTTCATCCCAGATGTTGCTCTCAAGGTGTTGGCTGCACACTCTAGCGCCCTCAGGAATATATAACTTATGTTCACAAAACATATTAAGTTTGATAGTCTCAGGTATGCGATTACGGGTTGGGTTTCGGCAATCGTTGAATATACAATGCCTTGGTGTGTTTGGGGCTCGAACGTAGTCTGGAACCTGAAGTTCCTGGGCATTTGGTTCTGCTTCTGGTATAGCAGGTACCACGTCGTCATTGTGTCTAACAGCGTTCTCAATTCTCTGCCAACATCGATGACAGACACATCGAGTATTGTTGAACGCCACCTGAAAAGGGTAAAATACGATGTAGATGTTTTTTTATTTACTCTGGCTTGATAACGTTTTGTCATAAAAACCTAATTCGGTCCGGTCAGTAGGTATCTATAGTAGGATTATTTACTCGGTGCATACTCCGATGATTTATGACCGAGTTTCCAGCGAGATAATAGTATAGAACGATGCCACATAATCGTAATAATTCGAAACAATAATGTAAGCAGGTAGAAAATGTTGACCCTTCTAGTGCTTATCAGAACCGGTTCACGCATCGGTCGGCGCATATTTCCGTCCTTCATTTGTTTTACTGTCCACGTGCACAATAAATGCCAAAATGTTTTGTTATTTAGTGAATCACTACTGGTACGGACAGAACACCTGAATTCCGTGAACTGATAAAACGAGGTTGGAGTTTCGTACGCAGGCGGATTGCCCTATCCATACACTATATTAGGAAACGTTTTTGATAACACTCTAGAACATACTTCCAAAACTTAATAGTTAATACATGTTTATCCAGTGAAATGTTCATGAGTCTTATTGTAATCCGTTATTTAATGTTGCTAAACGTAGCTTAGAAACATTGAAAAAGTAAAGCTTAGAGAAGATATGGTATGGCGTTTGTAGTTTAAGACCAATTACATTCAAGCTGCATGACAGTTGACAATCATACGCTTTTCAAAAGAGCGCTATTTTCTAACATGAAAAAGTGAAGCTAAGAGAAGATATGTTATGGCGTTCGTTGTTAATGCGGTATGACAATCACACGCTTTTCAAAAGAGCGTCATTTTCTAACACTGCTAACAATTTCGTAATAAGGAGAATCACCTGTGACACATTTAAATAGTATAACGAAGTGGGTACTAACCTCCAATTCAGCATGTTCTTGTATGTACGCCGCAAACGCTGGTCGTGTCTTTGGGAGGTCATCGGTCAAAACATGTCGCTGGTATCTTGCATTATGTAGGCCTCGCCGGCACACCACACAATTGCTATGTTGTTCCATTGCAACAGTCCAAATCGGTAACGAAATTCACAAAAACACTTCACAAGCCGAGGTCAACGTTTAAAGCAGGTAGAAAATGTCCAAAAAGAGGTGCAGGGGTCGGTGATAAAAGCGAGATGAGAACGTATTCTGATGAACAGCAGCGGGACGTCGTCTTTCGTACGGTACGATTGAACAACTGGAGTGAAGGAGCCGATCCGATGACGCGCTAAACTGCCCAAGCGCATCGCTCCCCACCACTCCTAGCTGGGATATAGCCGCGCGCTCACATTCCTCTTCTTATAACCGTCGGTTGTCGTCAATGTAATAAATATAATAGGAATTATTTTAAGAATATATGCAGTTCTATTTTATTTATTTCGTAAAAACAGACAATAGACGTTACATGGTTAATTACATAAGTTTACAAAAAAATAGTAGTTTAATTAATAGTTCGTAGCAATTAGTGTAATATTATAGTACATTTATTTATTTAGGAAGATTTACAGCATTACATTTTAATAAACGTTCTTATATAAATCTAAACGCCATTTAAAAAATCTCCACATTTAACATATTATTTTTAATATATTAAATAAAATACATTAAAAAAATAATATATAATAAGCATATTATGTATATGATATGTATATATAATTGTAATAATGACATTAAAAAAATAATTGCCTAATAATGTCGAAAAACCAAAAAAAATAATTAAAGAATCATCACGAATAGCTCCGTTCCCACAGCGAATGATGACAAGCGTCCTAGTACACATTGATGTACATAAAGTAACCTTTAAAATCTGATATATATTATGTCTATTGGGGCGGGTACCACATTTCATACATTTTTGCCCATTGTCCTTTATTCGCGTTTGGTCGAATCGGGCCTTATACTACTAAATGCTATCACAAAGTTAGTTTCATTCTACTAAGGTTAGGTTGTATTTACAGGGTGCAATTGATATCATCAGCATCCTTTTTAACTAAGAGTCTACCCATCAAACTGAACAACTTACTATAGGAGCAAACCGATCGGAGCAAAAAAAAACAGATGTTCCATACCAAACTACAGTGCCGTACCGTGCCGACTCGAATGTATGCAACAGCAAATTTTTTTTGTGCTCCGATTCGGTTGCTCCCATGGTAAAAGTTGTTCAGTTTTAGGTGTAGACTCTTAGTTTAAAAGGATGCTAATGATATCAATTTCACCCTGTATACAGGGTGTTAGGGTAAACAGTTATACCCATGATACTAAACAACTTTTCTTAAGAAACCTATTGGAAATTCGCAAAAAAAGTTGACTTTACATACAAACCTTCAATCAGCTGGTTGCATTTAGGAAAGTCAAAAATAATGTGTTTTATTCTTCGACTAAATTTTATTATGTATGCATGTACAATAAAGTGTTATAATGTGACTAATTAAAATAGAGGCTGAATATACTAAATAGCGTGTGTTTAGTGATCTTTGTTTATTCATTATCATTATCAGCCTCCTCATCACAATAACTCCTTTGTGCAGGAACAATGAAGCGTCATAAGGTGGGAATCAGCTTCCACGACCCGAGCAACACGGCCAATGTGACGTCACCTGAGGCCGTACCCTCTGTTGATGTTACTGATCATGATCCTAAGGTATTTTAGTTCACATCTGATATAAACAAATATAAATCAATCCAGGAATAAGTTAAGAAAGGAGTTAGCAATGAAATGACGATAAGGTCTGCCAGACGGAATTGCGATCCGGAATCCTGATTCAGGATTCAGTGTTGTCAACTATGGTTACAAAAAATACTAGTGCTGTTTAAAAAATGCCTAAAATAAAAATGTATGAAACGCCAAACGAATAACAATAAAGCATTTTTAGGTATTTATTAAAACAATACAAACAATTTCTATACATGATAATTACTATCATGTGATGAGGTCTTGACGTTACGAATGTTACGATGATGGTTTGTAAATTGTATTCCAATATTAATGCAACTATATCAAAAGACTATCGATAGTTTTAACATTAGACATAATCTGCATACAAAATGGCATGAACTATTATCACATAAGCGGTTTTTGAGCGTAGGCGTTTTCGCAACGGCGTCGCAACTGCACCGTCACGATACGGTATCGTTCCATCAACGCCTACGCTCAAAAATCACTTTAAAATATGTCAAAGTCAAAGTCAAATACATTTATTGCAAAACTGTAGGTGCGACAGGGTGACTAGTAAGATAGGTACAAAAGAGCGCTACAATTTACCGGTTAAGGTGTACAATGCTTAATATAGATACCTAATAACATAAAATTAATACATGAATGTCAACTACAAATTAATTATTTAAATCGGATTACACAATGTCAAAAACAAAAATACATTTAGCGAATTCTGTCAAAATTGAGTACACAATGCTCCAATAATTCTTATTAACTACTACACTTTACCATTATTGCCATTATATTTACCATTATATTTATGCCACCTAAGACATCAAAAAATCACTAGATCTAGTGAAAAAGTCTCTAAAAGCGGCAACACTCCATTCGAAATCGTAATTCCGTCCGGAATAACGTCCGTATGTATGTGGCGGACCTAATAATTCAGTAGCTAGATAGGAAGCAATAGGTAATATGGCACACAACGCTCCTGGGTAAAGTAAAAAGAGAAACACCAAGTAAAAGATGGATGGATCGTATTATAAAAACGGAGTAAGCTTTAAAATGACAGCCACTAGAAGGAAATTACAATTATTGCTCAGACCAAGCTCAGACTCAAAATATTAGGATTAAGAGATGATGATGGTGTTATAAAATGAACGTAAAACGTTTAAGAAACTTTCAAATAAATTATCTTGTCGATTTTAGAGTTTAGTACAGTAGGTACATAGGGTACATAGCAGATTTATTAGGTAAAGGGTTTTTAAACTTATTCGTTATTTTGTTAACGTAAGGTCTATAATAATTAATAAATCGCACTTGTCTTATTCATAGGAATTGAATCTTTTATCGACAAGAGTATTAGGTACTATTAAAAGTTATGAGTAATTAATAACAGCAGCTAAAGCTCTTTAAGACATGAACTAAGTGATATTTATCCAACAGGAACTCCGCGAAATTCTCGAACGTCTCCATGCTCTTCGGCAAGCAGCCAAGCAGGAATCCTTCAAGCATTACCATCCGCCTTCACATCTGATTTCTTTACCAGCTTTGCATCGACACAGGGACACTAACGTGGATAAAGAAGAAATGAAGTGGCTGATATTTAAAGGTAAGAACTTTTAGAGAGATAGCAAAGTCATCCCCTTTTCTGGACTTCATAGTCTAATGTTGTGAGAAGTCGCCGCTATTCATCATGGTTTACAGGAGTGAAATAGATTACAAAGATATATACATGTATGTAAAAGTATAGACATGAAGAAATATGGACCGGACCCCCATTTGTATTAGTTAAGCTGGCTCATTTTCCGCAACTCGACGAATAAGGCGCGTATTTTACGGGACCCCCTGTTACTTTAGCTCATAGAAAAAAATATGGGGATAAAGTACATAAATGCTATTCGGAAACAGCTAAAGAGCTTCGCCTTTAGATAAATCTTAGTTCTCTAGATCTTCTTCTTCTTTCATGTAAGCATGGGAGCTATATCACTGTAGTGGAAAGATTAGCCAGCTAAGCTTTAAGCTTAAGCTTATCTTGATTGAAATTCTAAAACCTAAAGGCAATAAAATAAATATATCCATTCCAGATATCGATGGAAACATCAAAGAACAAGACTCTTCAGATTCAAATAATTCTCTGTCGCTCAACATCAAACCTGAAGTTAGAAAACAAAATAAGGAAGTACTTAATGAGCCCAAACCTATTGAAGCTACTAAAAATAAAACTGAAGACAAACCAAAAGATAATATACATACAGAGAGCAAAGATATTAAGACTACTCCAAGAAGGATTGATATAGAAACTGTTTTGTCAACCACAACTGAGTCATTTTTGACGGATAATGCGATTGAGGTGAGTATACCTAGTTGATGTAAAACTTTTGTTTTCATTTTGATCTCTTTTAAGGTGGTTTCAGTCCATACAAACGTTTGACGCACAATACGCGTAGACTGAATTAATAAAAGTAATATTTTATATGTCGAAAAATAGTTTAGAAAATCTAGTTGCCGCGTCATAAATAATATTAGCAATTTATTATATAATTACAAAGATATAAAGCTTTTAAAATTTTGTATGAAAAATTTCAAGGCTTTATATTTTCGTAATTATTATACTATAAATTGCAAATGTTATTTGTGACGCGGCATCTAGATTTTCTAAACTATTTTTCCATATATACAAAGTTACTTATATTAATATCGTCTACGCGTATTGTGCGTCAAAGTTTTGTATAAAATTGACCCCTCTGCAACCACCTTAACTAATATTAGTACTACATTCTTCTTAGCTTTTTTTCTTATGACACATTTTAGATCAACACGAACATATCGATATTAGATTTTATCTAATTATTTACGCATTCTTATCGTACTTAATTCTTGTCTGAAAGTTATTAATAAATAATTTTATTTCGGCAAAATATTTATGCAGGCTTGTATTATTTAATAAAGATAAAGATAATAATAATGCTCTCAAGTTTTGTAATCTTCTTAATAGCTGGATCATAATGAAATAAGATTTAAATGATAGGCGTTAAATACCAAATGATAAAATTTAAGGCATGTTTCACATATTCGACAAATCCGGTTGGAAATATTTTTATTTAATAACCAGGATCGTAGGTATTCATCGAGCTCCATTCCGATTCCAGCAATGACATGTCAGCGGAGGATCTAATTTCTTGAATAGCAGACCACTTACTCCAACCAGCATACATTAGCAGAAGAAAATGTCTTTACCAGTAATCTACTTTTAGAATTTTGTTGAATTTTCGCTGAAAATACAAATATATAGATAAGCTTTAGTCACTGACAAAGATGTCGCTATAAAAGTCAAAAACTAAATACTTATCTCTTACTTGCCTAATGTGCCATACCTAAATACTCAAAGTACCATATCAGTAGTATTATAAATGATGAATTCATTAATAGAATGATTAATCATAATAAATACAGCAAATTCTGTCATTCTTACGGCCTCTGGATTTATTTTATTTTATTTTCTTAGGAAGACCAACAGCTGTTGACATACATAAACATAACATAACATAAATATTCTTTATTTCTACCAATTATAGGTCTCCACTTCTTCTTCTTATCGTGTGGGCAGAGCCCTGGTGTCAGAGTTTTTTCAGACCGCTTTACGGCCTCTGACATGGTTTTTATGTAACGGTCCGCTGATAGCGGAGTTAGTGTATTAGTGATTATGTCCTGAATACCTCACTCAAGGCCTCATAAAAAGGCTGAAAGTCACCCAAAGAGCAATGGAGAGGGCTATGCTCGGAGTTTCCCTGCGAGATCGAATCAGAAATGAAGAGATCCGCAGAAGAACCAGAGTAACTGACATAGCCCAAAGAATTGCTAAATTAAAGTGGCAGTGGCGGGCATATTGCTCGCAGAACCGATGGCCGATGGGACCGAAAAGTTCTCGAGTGGCGACCGCGTACCGGAAAGCGTAGCGTGGGTAGGCCCCGCACACGGTGGACCGACGACCTTGTGAAGGCGGCGGGATCCCGTTGGATGAGGGCAGCGCAGGACCGGTCGTTATGGCGATCCTTGGTGGAGGCCTATGTGCAGCAGTGGACGTCCATCGGCTGAGATGATGATGATGATGATGTCCTGAATACCTATCTGAATTTGTGTATATCACCCCTTACTCGTTACCACGGTACATATTACGAGAAGAATTAAAGCAATAAAATGGCAGTGGAAAATTTTGTTATTATATTATCTTCGTCATTCGATTCTTATCAATTAGTTAGCATTAGAGGAACCTTATCTAGACAATTTAATTTGTATCAAATAGTCTAGAATACATCCGTTTTGTTTGTCGTTGGTCCGAAATTTGTATTTGCAATTTAGTTATAATATCATAAAGTATCTGAACGTGAATTTAAAAACAACAATAGATACCTATTAATTGTTGAAAAGAGAAAAATGCTGATGAAACAATCAGGTTTTTAATTTCTTTAAATAATTTTGAGGCGATCTTATTATAAAGAGTCTGGTTGTTTAACCATCTGTAATTTCTTTAAATATTTGTAATACTAATGTCAACTATATTCCGGAAATTGTTATCTTTGTGGTTTCTATTTTCAAGACCAATCTCTCGTTAGCGTTTTGTATTTTACGTAATTATCTATACTATTATAAAACTGTAACAGGAAGTTTGTCTGTACATTGAAGTTATTAACAAAAAAAAAGTTACGATATGGTTTTTAGGTGTCCCTGATTCCATTTCACCAATTTTTGGATTTTTTGTCTGTCTGTTTGTTTGTGTGTTTGTTTGTTTGTTTGTTTGAACGAGTATCACGCAAAAACTACTGAACCGATTTTGATGAAACTTTTTTGTTTGATAGCTTATGATATGACTTAAAATCTGGTGTATAATTTGTGCGGACGAAGTCGCGGGTTAACGCTCGTTTTTTATGAAGATAGTATTATAATATTTTGCCAACTCTTTTCACTGCAATTTTTTCTCTACCCGTAAATTTTTCTCAGAATGTGGATTGCATAATTTGAACGCTTCTTATGTTTATTGGCTTTTATTAACCCTGCGGTGATCTCTTCGAAAATTAATCGCACTTACATTCAATTCAATTCAATTCAATAAGCTTTATTCATTCCTTACAAAAGATTTTACACAAAAAATTTTGTTAATATAGAGAACATTATTACATACATTTTGTTAAAATACAACTTAACATAACATTTGATTTATGTTTATCTGAACTTACTTAAGTTCCTGTTTATATATATAATTATTAATTAACTACATTATTATTTTTATTTAAATTAAATTCGGATAACAATATTCAAATCATACCTATTTATACAGTTTCATATTATATTATTTACTATGCATGCTTGATAATTATACATAAGAAATCATGTACAGTATTAGGCTATTCTAGGCAATTCAGTTTTTATTGTTGTAAGGCCCGCTTATTGCGGTAAAAGCCTCCTCCAATTATTTTTGTTTTCTCTGCTCAAATTGTTTTATTTTTTTATTTTTTGTGTTGACATTCTTTGTCGTTCGTTTCTATTCATTTTTAACTGGAGGGTTGTGGTCTTACTCCTCCACGGTGACCGGCCGGGTTGGAGAAGTTTTTGAGTTTTACTTTTTCTGTGTTCATTTAAAGTAAGAGGTTTGGGGACGATCGGGGAGGTAATTTAAGCATCAGTTGGTTTTTTGTTCCTTGAAGATCGCACTTACATTAGGTAACAACATTAATCCACTTTAATTTGTATTATTTTGTCAACAGACGTCAGTGACAGAAGAGCCAAACTCTAGGGAAGTTTTTGAAGACGTACTGCATAGGTTACAAGCGCTAGGCCCCAAAGGGAAGAGAGTGTTGGCCAAACTACACGAGAGCATGGGAGTTAAATATGATGAAAAGGTAATGCCATGAACTTATTTAGACAAGTGATCCGTCACTTGTCACCAAAAGTATGTTATTATCATAACGTTATCATATAATAACTTTCCAACCAATCAGAATGTGCCACCTTCGCGGGCTCAAAGTCCTTGCCGCGATTGGCTAATTGTTTTCGCACCCTTTTCAGCTGCTATCCGAATTTTGACATCAAAACTGTAATTTTCCTGGTCCTACTGTACTTCCTACAGTATTTTTATAACTGATTATAACTTTGTTCCAGCCATCGAAAAGCAAAGTTGATATAATGGCAGCAGTCACAGGCAGCTCGGAGGAACTGGATAGACTTAGAAACATTTTAGTTGAAGCCATCGATGAGGAGAAGACCAGAGATCAGAGGCAAAGTAAGTTTAACAATTGGCCATCCATAGGGGAAATGCCGCTAGTGTCATAGGTACCATAGAGCCGGGGCAGCACCGAATTTCAAAATTTTCCGAGCCGGGGCATAAACACGGGGACATTGACCCCTTCCCTCCAAGGGAGTAGCAATAATTTGTTCCCAGGGGGCCAGGACCATGTTAGGTCGTTGCAATAATATCTAGAACTTGGAGCGAGCGAAGCGATCTCGAAATTTTACTGCAATATGATCTAAAATCTAAAATCTGGATCAAATTCTGCAACCGGTATGAATCAACCTAGATCAGCAATAAACTCCAGGTTAAGTTGTACCTATGATTTTTGGTATAGAAAAACAACTAAGGCCGGATTCGACTAAACTTTGATTTACAGAAGAGTAACTATACAAGGAACAATTTTACTCTTGTTATTTACTCCGAAATAACTCCATTAGTGCTTTAAACCCATACTAAAGGAACGAATGTATAATCCATCTAAAGAAAGAGATCGTTGTATCCGTACCAATTGCAATGTGAGGTTATACAGTTTTAATTTGTAAGGAATTATGTGACATTGACATTTCATTAGTCTCGGTATAAGCTTTACACCGTCAAAACTGGCCGTGTAAAATTTACTCTCAGCTTATTCATGCTGGTAAAACGCAAAATCAGTTTACTCTAGAGTAACCGGCGACTTAATCTAAGAATAAAATTTACTCTCGTTTGCTCGAATCGGGCCTTAGAGAGCTATTTTACCCGGAGTTAATTGGTAGCCTAGGTTAACGCAAGTGGGGCTTCGAGTTAAATCCGATATCTACAATGTATATTTGTTGGTAACATCTAAATTACCCAACCGACAATAAATGACAGAGTTACGTTACGTAATGAGAGAGCTAGTGAGAAAAAGGAAGGCTTGGATTTTCATCCTGACCAAATAAAATTATGGGTAGGTAACTTTACATTGGTAAATTAGTTGGAGCTTTTCCGAGTTAATTACTGAACCTTCGATATTTCCCAGTGCAAATTGAGCATACACCATGCACCAGTTAACGCTGATTTGCAAATATTTTCATCATAATAGCAAGAGAAATACAATGACAAGCCAGGGATCGACACTACAGAAGAAGATTTCTGCGGTTAGTTGCTAGCTCATGTGTTTCGGAAGTCGAGTCACCATGCCAACTTTCAAATTGCTAAAACTCAAAATCTGCTATCGATTTTGGAGAAACTTCCTGATTTTCGTTTATTTATTACCTACCATATTGTCTATTTCTTTCTAGAGAAACGGCATGATGCCATGGCTGATGCTAGAGCGAAGAGAGAGTTGATGCTGGGACAGATTGAGCTGAAGAAAGAGCTGAATGAGGACGATGAACCCAGAAACTTTGCCGCTGAAGAAGTAAGTATCCCAATGAGAATGAATGCAAAAAACGGGATGGTTTGGAAGAATCTTGTTAGTATTTAACTAAAAGATTTAAATCGAGGTCAATAATTAAGTTAAAACGATAACAATTATATAAGAAATGAGGAAAGTACCGTTATGAATCGAGGAAGCAAAACATCTTTGGAGATTGCAATATCAATGTCCATCTACGAATTACCTCAACAAAATCGATTATTATAGAAATTCTTTATTTTGGAGAGACATTTATGTCGAGCAGTAGAAGTCTTTCGGCTAAAATTATGGTGATACTAGAACCTACAACCTACAAGTTTAACAATTCTCAACCTTAAACCAATAATTCCAGGGTCTAGAACCGGACGGTTTTGCTGAACACCACGAGCAAGTCAACGAAACAACAGCCTTTGACATGAGCAACTCTGAATTCTGGTCATCCTTCTCCAGCAGTGAGGAAGCGTTGCTTGAATGTGATGGTTTAATACTAAATCTACCGCTGACTCCGCATAGTTCCTGTTATAAAGAAGCTTCGGATACAAAGACGTTTTCTGCTGCAAAGGCTAACGCTTTGACTTACAGGTAGGTTTGTTATTCTAATGGTTGATAGTTTTACAATAGTAGGTACCTGAAACAGACAGCATGTTTGAAGAGACCGATGAATGTGGAGGAAGCGAGAGAGGTTTGTCAAGACCGAAGCAGTTGACGTTCTGGTTTTCTCTGCCTGCCACAACGGGAGACAGGCGTGAGAAAAGAAATAACATTTTTGTAACTTAGGAGCTTAGGACTAGGTATAAAGAACCAGATTACATTTCATGATGACCAGTCTTGCTACAACATCCGTGTAAAAAATACAAGGATTGGCCTTTTGCCACCAAAAATACAGCAACTTTTTTTTTGTTGAGAGATGAGTAGAAATAGAAATGTGGTAGGTAGCCTCTTCGTATGCGAAACCCTAGTTAATGAGGCTTTTAAGCTTAATATAATTAATTAGAACATCATCACAACTGTATATCAAAATTTCGGCGTACACTCAACGTCGCAACTTCTAAGCAAAGATCCCATGGTTAACGCAGTGTCTTTACATTCATTCTTTCTATTCCAGGGTACCAGCAAACGGCTATTACTTCTTTGTTTTTAACTCGGAGAACGAGGTTCAGACTAACTACATACGAGCTCGCTTTGATCTTCAGAAGACCAGATATGATGTCGCTAGAACTAAATTGAGAGAATGCACCAATAGCACAGAGAGATGCGACTTATCGCTTGATATATTCTCTTCTCAAAAGGTAATTTCTAATGTAGAACTACTTTTCTTCCCTGTTTTTTTTTGTCTATCTACTTACAACTCTAAGTATATCGTTGGTTCTCCTCATAGTCCATTGAGATAACTATTCACATTTCTCCTTTAATACTAATGTGATATGGTACCATATTGGGACAGTTTATGCCCCTCTCATTTGTGGTAGAAGGTATATTCCCTACTGTAGAATAATACTAAGTTAAATCAGATGTACTATCGATGGTACTGGACAAGGCACAAGATACTATTTCTTTCATACGGGATATATTCGTGCCAGAAGAACTATCTGTTGGACGTTGCACTCTTCTTGTCTCTTCAAGCTATATCTCGAAGTGCAGGGATTCAAATACCAACCCAGACGGGTATTGTAAGAGGTTACTAATCGCATCAAGCATAGTCAACATCTCTGATACCTACACCATGTTGCTAGCGGTAACGCACTGCATCCTACCCCACCTCTGATCGACCGGATTCAGGAGGGTAAGAACGAGAAAGCCTGTGTTCAGGTCATACATAGACACTGCACTTAGATATAATTATCCTGCGTACCTGACTACTTATTTAATTTATAGTCGCTGTCAAATCATGCATCAGTCTATAAGAAGCGATCGATATCATTCCGCCATGTCACTTTCTAAGTCTGCCTCAAGGCTGATTTCGTTTTGGGACCATATTGGTAGTTGTATAGTAAATGATGAAATTAATAAAATGGGTGGTCTGCCTCAATAGATATAATGTGGGCGTGTGTCCTTTAAATCAAGTCACTTATACTTTTACATATTTTTGTTCCAGGTGGTCCTAGAAGTACCTTTACGGAACAACGACTCCTTATGGAACGAGCAGTTTGTCATAATATCAGAGTGTGAGCCTCGCACCTCTATATACCTGGTTTGTGTCATAGCAGTTCCTGTTCTTATACTGGTCTTTGCTTTCCAATGAGCTACAGTATAATATTCAATGAGGAGTTTTCTGACAGGTAGTAAAACGTAGTTCCAACAAACCGCGATAGATGCCGTTGACGCGAGACGGTGCCGAGACGGAAATTTAGACTAAATATTTTGCAAAAAAATGCGTGTCACTAAGTCAGGCACAACCGTGGACGAAGTATAAATGTTCACATTTTTGTGCTTACTTAAAAACTCAAATGGTTACCATTTTATTAGTATTTTATTATATCTGCAAGGTCGCTCCTCCTTGTTGCATCAACGCCATCTATCGAGCCATTTAGAACTACTTTTTCTTTAATCCCTCATTGCTTGGAGATATATCATGGAGATTATTGGAGATCATCATTTAATAGGTGCATCTACCTATCTAACAGGGTATTATTTAAGAACTTGTTGTCAGCATCTGACTATCAACTGTCTATGTATAAAACAAATTGTTATTTAGCTATAAGTTCTTCAAAGAGAAAATTTAAAAGATTTTGAAAGCAAGAAAAGAATTGGGTTTGCTCTTGACCTCAATCCAGTCCTCAGGACGAAGATGTAGAGAGCTTACCCAGAAGAAGCCTATCCGGGTTATGAGTCGCCCGGAAATACTGACACAGCAGGGCATTCCACTCCTTGGTTGTGCGCATTATAAAAGATTCTGAAAGGCGCTTGGTGCGGATATGTGGGATGTCAACCAAGATTATAATGTAATTTCATAAATCAAAAAATATATAATGAGATGGATATGAGCATGAAAGCAAGCAAGAAGTGAATATAAATATAATGATGAATGATATTATAATTATAAGTAATCATTACAGTTATATACTTACCTAAGACTTCTTGCTTGCTTTACAAACAAAATGACCAATATCTTCATACGCTATAATGTGGCTATAATATATTCGTTAGTATTTTGATACAGAAATTCCTATTTGAAGTTTTCGAATAGTAGGTTAAGTACCTAATTATAGATTTGTAGTGATAATTGTTATACATACCAGGAGTGCGATTTTTGAAACTCATTCGCTGAGATCAGCAGTTCTTTCTTTCTTATCGTGTGGGCAGAGCCCTGGTGTCAGAGTATTTTCAGACCGCCTTACGGCCTCTGACGTGGTTTTTATGTAACGACTACTACCACTAGAGATAGTAGCCGGGACCAACGGCTTAACGTGCCATCCGAAGCACGCAATCATTTTTATTTGACAATCAGGTGATTCAGCCTGCAATGTCCTAACCAACTGGGGAAAAACGCACAAAGTGACATTTGAGCAGTTGAAAATGTCAAAATAACTATGGAGATATGAGTCTTTCTACTGCTGATTTGACTTTCAATAATCATACTCCAGGAATGCGATTTTTTAAAGTCATCTTCATCATCATATCGTATGGCATTTTTTTTTCTTCCTGCTTGGATCCAGGGAGGTCTAAATTTTAAGGTCAAGGTGTTTGAGCCAGTCTTCCGCAGCCGGGGTTAATCTATGGAATTCCTTAATTCCACCAGGGAAACGGCGCAAGGTGCACTCATTTACCACATGGATGAGGGTTTGATCAGGTGCCCCGCAGTCGCACATCGGTGACTCCCTCAGGCCCCACTTGTAGAGATGGTGGTTGGTCCTTCCGTGGTTAGTTCTGAATCGGTTTAGCTTAGCCCAGGTGTTCCGGTCCTTATCAAAACCAGCCGGTTTGACAGTCGGGTCTCGCACGAGGCTTGCATGCAGATGATCAAAAAGGCCCCAATCTGACCGCCATGCACTATTAATATCGTACTGGGAGTGAATTCGGTCGTCGGTCCAGATAGGTGATCTGGACGGGAGATGGATTTTAAAGTCAAATCAGCAGTAGAAAGATGCATATCTTCGAATTTTGACACTTTCAACTGCTGAGCTCAGCGAATGAGTTTCAAAAATCGCACTCTTGGTAACAAACTTAGGTATGACCATCTTGTATAATTCCTATACCACTAGGTACAGAATTTATATCGTTACTTACACTTTATGTTACAAAAAATTAAAAGGTAGAAGTGTCTTATGTATTTTTTTGTATTCGCTTTTAGTGATTTACTGTTAAGAGTATTTTTTTAAATATGTTTATATTAATATCGCTAGATTAGAATAGCTACTTTACCATAAACGAGATGCAGATAGGTTTTATAAAATTATTGAAATAATTATAGGCAGATTATATTGAAGATGACGGAGAACCAATAAATTCTTCGTCCTAACTGTTGTGTTGTCCCCCCAATAGTTAAATAATAGCTTTGAATAATAGTTATATAAGAGTTCGCAGTAATAGGTAGGTACCAAGGAATTTAGAATCACAAAGGATGCCACTTCTCCTTACAAGCATGGAAACAAGAAAATTGGCCATGGCGGTCGGTAATATTCGCCCTTCGTACGTCTCCGTAGTCGATATTTCCCCTGATATTTCCAACGTTTTTGTGTCCCTTACTATCAGAACAAAAATTAAATAATTTTTATTTTTTTATTTTTGTCATTGGATTAGAAAGGGATGCAACAACACTGCGTTAAACCTACAGTGCCTACTCGACTCAGATGTATGCAAGAGCTGATTTTTTTTTGCTCCGATTGGTTTGCCCCCATAGCAAAAGTTGTTCAGTTTGATGGATACTCTTAGTTTAAAAGGATGCTAATGATATCAATTTTACCATGTATAAGTAGGTATTTTCGTTCAATTGTTAACAAATTATATCTGATCTAATCTAATATAACAGAAGTGTGTCTGTACTCTGAAGATATTTATAAAAAAAATATGACGATATGGTTTTTAGATGTCCCTGACTCCAAATCAACCTTTTTTAGAATTTATGTCTGTCTGTTTGTTTGTGTGTTTGTTTGATCGGGCATCGCGCAAAAACCACTGAACTGATTTTGATGAAACTTATTTGATAGCTTATAATCAGACTTAAAATCTGGTATATAATTTGTGCCGATGAAGTCGCGGGTAAACTAAGTATAGTAATTGTTATAATTCTAGTTACTTATAAGAGTGTTATACAATTATTATTATTTAAGACATAAATTGCCATAACAATATTATTTTGAGGCTGTTCGTGTGATACTAGTCATAATTCGATTGTTATTTAACCCAATGAGTGTCAGTGCATCACTAAGGTCCGCCACACACAGACGGAATTGCGATCCGGAATCCTGATTCAGGATTCAGTGTTGTCAACTATGGTTACAAAAATGACTTAGAGTGCTGTTTAAAAAATGCCTAAAATCAAAATGAATGAAATGCCAAATTAATGACAATTGTATTTTTAGGTATTTATTAAAACGAAACAAACAATTTCTATACATGACAATTACTATCATGTGATGAGGTCATGACGTTACGAATGTTACGATGATGGTTTGTAAATTGTATTCCAATATTAATGCAACTATATCAAAAGACTATCGATGGTTTTAACATTAGACATAATCTGCTTACAAAATGGCATGAACCATTATCACACAAGCGGTTTTTGAGCGTAGGTGATTTCGCAACTATGCCGCAACGACGTCGCAACTGCACCGTCACGATACGGTATCGTTCCATCAACGCCTACGCTCAAAAATCACTTTAAAATATGCCACCTAAGACATCAAAAAATCACTAGATCTAGTGAAAAAGTCTCTGAAACCGGCAACACTCCATACGGAATCTAATTCCGATTCAGGTCTATTCAGGGAATTGCGATCCGGAATCCTGATTCAGGATTCAATGTTGTCAGCTATGGTTACAAAAAATACTAGTGCTGTTTAAAAAATGTCTAAAATAAAAATGTATGAAACGCCAAATGAATGACAATTGCATTTTTAGGTATTTCTTTACATGATAATTTAATATCATGTGATGAGGTCATAATGTAGCGAGTATGATTTGTATATAGTTTTTCAATATTATGTAACTATTATATCAAAAGACTATCGATAAATTTAACATCAGACATAATCTACATACAAAATGGCATGAACCATTATCACAAAAGCTATTTTTGAGCGTAGGCGATTTCGCAACTATACCGCATCGACGTCGCGACGTTGTTGCGATGCGTCGCAACTGTACTGTCACGATATCGTTCCATTAACTTCTACGTTAAAAAATCGCTTGTGTGTTATGACTGTAAATCTTTAAAAAATTTCACATAAGACATCAAAAAATCACTAGATCTAGTGAAAAAGTCTCTGAAAGCGGCAACACTCCATCCGGAACTAATTCCAAATCAAGTTTATTCCGTATGTATGTGGTGGACCTTATGCACCATCGTTTCAACGCCATTCTGTTTTTGTAGTTTTATACTTAGCTCTAGAAAAAAGAGGTCGGCTTCTCGGCTTGGTTCTTGTCTTGTCCTTCAATTTATCTAAGTTATTATGAATTCTTCCCTTTTCCGCCTATTAGTGCAATCAACGCATCACTTATGTAGAAGTAGGTACTAGTTAGAACTAATGCAGCGATCGCGTTATTTTTGCGATCAACGCATTCGATCATAATAAGGGGGCACCGAGCCTATTGTGCTGCTCTCTATAGTATTTTTTTTATTTCTTAGCAATTAAACAACATTTCAGAAAGACAAGAATGTCAGTTTATCCGATTTTTAATTTATCCGGTCGCTGCGGATTTGTTTTTATAATGTTTGTAGTTATTATCTTTAAAACCGTCAAAAGTGGACACAAGCATAAAACATAATAATCATTAATGTTTCGATAAATTGAAAGCCAATCAAGACTACAATGTAACATTCTTGTTTTTTGGAAATGTTGTAAAAATACTATTGAGGGCAGCACAATCGTATTTTGGCTAGTGATGCCTCTAATCGTATTTTTCTGTATTTCTTAACAATTACCTATAACATGTCCAAAAAACAAGAGTGTCCCATTATAGTCTTTGCTGATTTCCAATTTATCGAAACATTACGAGCTATTTTATTTATGTTTGCAGTTACTATCTTAACAAACTTAGGTAACTACAAAACTTCACAAATAAACCAATCCATGTCCCGATAAATTGAAAATCAGCGATGAAAAAACAATAATCTCACATTGTAAGTAGGTAAACTTACAATGTAACATTATTGTTTTTTGGAAATGTTGTAGAGTTGTCAAGAAATGAAAAAAATACAATTGAAGGCAGCACCGAAGGCTCGGTTCCCCCTTAACGCGTTGATCGCTTATCTGTCACTGTCATAGTTAATGACCTGCTTAGAATGCATTTTTTGCAATCATAAATGCTGTGATCGCACTATTGCCAACCAATTACAATAGTAACAAATTAGGTAGATATAGAAATCGACATTCCAGGGTTTTTTGTACATTTGTTGCAAATAAAATTATAACTTAAAAATTTTTTGTTTTACCTTTGTCCTACTCTTTTCGGGCTCACAGATTATAAATGAGCAGTACCTACCTATATGATGTCATCTTCCATTCATCCCATTAGCCATTAGTTCAGGGCTAATAACTCATTTTCCCCGCATTATTGGTCCATCTTTTTTTGGTCTTCCGTCCTCAGAAACCACATTTGGTTCCCGGTCGCAACATTCAGACTACATACAATTTAAAAACGTGTATAAGACGCCGCTGTAGCATAATATCAAGAGATAGCTAAGCTTTTTTTACTGCAAAATTGGCTACGTCAACTACCTGAGAGCATACAAACTTGTTTAAGCATAAAGCATACGAACGACGCGACGCTCCCAGCTGAGAGTAAACAGTCGCTATGGCCGATAACTGTCATTATGATGATGAGGTTATTTTAACTGTAGCACATTGCTGCACCTTCGAAACGTTAGTTATAGATTGCACCATGAATTTGATAAACAAAAGGACGAGACAATAGTGTCACGTTGTGATAATCTCAATGAGCTCAGCACACAGATTTCAGTTAATCCATATCAAAACATCGCTGACATACACTTTCCTTTTCATAGAACTAATAACGGTGGGTAACTAGTTAATTAAAATCAAAATGTTTACAGTAAAACTACATTCTCAAGTCTCGCAAGCGACCTAGACTGCATCTTTGAACCCCATATCTAGCAGGTCAGTTAGATATAGGTAAGTCTGACTCCGATAGAATTATAGATCATTCTGAAACATCAGTCAGCTAGCCCGATTCTATGGAAACCAGCGCAAAATGGATAAAACAGCAATATTTCTAATCACGTTACTCGTACCATCAATTCTATCTCAGTGTACGATTGAAAAAGCCCAGCCTTTATTGAAGAGATCGATATACGAGTTCTCGATGGAATTAGTGACCCGTGTGGCTCAAAAAAATGGAAAACATTTCGTCGTGTCAACGTTTTCGCCTTGGACCCTAATATCCACACTTGCTTTAGGAGCTGCAAATAGAACTTTGGAAGAGATCAAACAAGTGTTAAAATTGCATCCTGTCAAATGTTTTAACAAGAAATACTTCGAAATTATCAAGGATATTACTTCGACTAGTGACGGGACTGTTCTTGAAAGAAGTTCAACCCTATTCGCCGATGATAGAATGCCTTTGAAGGAATCTTTCAAGATCAAATTGAAGAGAATCGAAGTCAGTAATATAGAAAGAATACCGTTCAACAATTTAATGTCAACAGCTGCAACTATAAACAATTACGTAAATCGTAATACACATGGTACTATAGACGAAATTATAATCCCAAATGATTTAAAAAATTTGTGAACACCTGGTCCTTACAGATGCCCTTTATTTCAAAGGAACGTGGCATTCGAAATTATTTTCTGAAGAAACAGAAACGTCTGCTTTTTACGATTACAGTGGCACTGGGAAGCAAATTGGATTTGTTAGATTTATGTTCGCAACAATGAATGCGAAATCAAGAATGATTATTCCCCTGCAAGCAAAAGTCAAAGCAAAAGTCGAACTACCCTATGGAAGCAACAACAGATTCTCAATGCTGTTCTTCTTGCCGAAATTCGGTGTTACTGTAACAAGTGTCTTGAATAATTTTAAACTTATTAGTATTACCTCAATTTTCAATCTTTTCGCTAAAGAACAACCAAAATCTACTTTTATTCAAATTCCAAGATTCAAAATCAATTCAGATTTGGAGAACATGAAGGAATTATTAGCTGACATGGGTCTAAGGTCTATGTTTGATATAAACTCTGCAAAATTTGATGGAATATCTGATTATCCTTTGTACATTTCTAATTATATCCAAAAGGCTAGTATAGAAGTTAATGAGGAAGGTAAAGCTAGTGCAGCTACTTCAATTACGTATATGTCTAGATTTACAGCTGAGAAACCTTTTGTATTTATGGTTGTTGACAAAGAAAAAGAAATACCATTGTTCATTGGTGCGTATTCTTATCCAAGTGTCTATTAATATGTTTTTGATTAAAAAGAAATCTGTTTACTTTTCGTCGTTTCTGTGTTTTTTAACTTACTTGGCGTGTATGAAATGAGCCTCTCCAAGTGGCATACTGAAGCCCCGATATGTCCGACATACCCTGGACAATCAGCAAGCTTCTAATGCTGATTGGTAAATCCCATCACCACGATGGCAATTCAAACTCCATGGCATACTATCGACTCTCGAGAAAACGAATTTACTTGGATGTACCCAAACCCGACAAGTACCTACATATTCTATTTCTAACCAATCCTGAAACAGATGAGAGTAGTCTATAAACAAACCATAGACATTTTATACCTTGAAATTAACAGGTTTTTTGTTCAAATTTACTAACGCCATCTGCAGATTTTTATTAGGGGTAAAGCTGCCAGCATGCTTGGGACCATGTCTCGCGGGGATGCACCAGATGACCTTGGTCTCTATACTCTTTTCATGTTTTAATTTTTATGTAAGGACACAGATTTGTAGTTTGTAATAAATTTTTTAATACAGTTGCTCAAAAATTGGCGTTTTGCAGGGACGTATAGCGTTCGGGATGTGGGCTATTACATACTCGTGCTTTTTTTTTACCTTTCCCGAACTCGTGCGTTCTCTTTCCCAACTGTCAAAATAATGTCTATTAAAAAGAAAAACCAACCATGAAGTTTTTACTAAAAAAAATCATGGAAGTTTTTATGATTCATGCAAATACGTATATTTCTAAAAAGAAGCTACTAATTTGTTTCAATATCAGATTTAATGATTTGATTGAATGGGTTTGGTTAGGTTTCATTTCATTTCATTTTCATTTCATATCAATAAAAAACTTCTACTGAAGACTGAAGACTGTATGGGCATTTGCCTACCAGAATGGGTGAAGAAAAAAAAACTCTGCTTATATTCTACGGTTGGCGCCATTTTTTTTTTTTGACGAAATTAATAATAGTTTGTCTCAAACAGTAAATATGCAACCTAAAACTTCCCCAGTTAGTATAAAAAACTGTACCAATTTCAATGTATATGTGAATTATAACTTTTATAAGAAATAAATGTTAAGTTAGTTGAGTTTATTGTGTTTTTATTATTTTATTAAATTGCTTCATTTTTTCGCAACTGTATTAAAAATAGTCGTTCAGTACACGTGCGGAACCGTCATTGCAACTTGTTCCGACTGTCAACCCTCGCCTTCGGCTGCGCCTCGGCTCGGGTAGACATTTGTCGGAACTCTTTGCAATGACAGCCTTTCCACACTTGTAATGAAATATACTATTACATTACAGAAAAAACTAAACACTTTATTTAATTACCTAGATATGACAGCAACATTTTTGAGATTGTAACGCCATCCAGTAACATTGATACGTTAAACTTTTTCTTTTAATAAAAACCTCATTTATAGGTATCACATAATATCATACCAATACCACCCAATACTTATAGGTAACAAAACATCGATGGACGCGACTGACCTATACGCCCTCCTATTTCTAGAGAACTAATTACGGTAGGTAAGTTAAACTGTGTTATCAGGGAAGTAGCTATATATTATTGGTTTATAATCAAAATTTTAGTAGTAAAACTACATTTCTGAGCCTCACAATCAACCCAGAATGTATCTTTTGAACCCTATATCTAACGGGTCACAGATAACTCCGACAAAATTAACGTATATTTCGTTCAAAACATCAGTCAACTAGCCAGATTCTACCGACGCAGTCATGGGTAAAACCGCTATATTTCTAACCACGTTACTAATACCATCAATTCTATCTCAATGTACGATTGAAAAAGCCCAGCCTTTATTGAAGAGATCGATATACGAGTTCTCAATAGAATTAGCGACCCGTGTGGCTCAAGAAAGTGACAATCATTTCGTCGTGTCACCGTTTTCGCCTTGGACCCTAATATCCACAGTTGCCTTAGGAGCTACAGATAGAACTTTAACAGAAATCAGACAAGTGTTAAAGTTACATCCCTTCAAATGTTTTAACAACAAATTCTTTGAAATTATCAAGGATATTACTTCAGCCAGTGACGGGACCATTCTAGAAAGAAGTTCAACCCTATTCGCCGATGACAGAATGCCTTTGAAAGAATCTTTCAAGAACAAATTGAAGAGAACCGAAGTCAGTAATGTAGAAGAAATACCGTTCGACAATTTCATTACAACAGCTGCAACTATAAATGATTACGTAAATCGTAATACACATGGCACTATTGAAGAAATTATATCGCCAAATGATTTAGAAGGTGTCTACCTTGTTCTTATAGATGCCCTTTATTTCAAAGGAACGTGGCATTCGAAATTTTCTTCTGAACAAACAGAAACGTCTTCTTTTCACGACGGCGGCCCTGGCACTGGAAAGAAAATTGGAAATGTTAGTCTTATGTTCGCAGTACTCAATGCAAAATCGAGTGTGATTGCTCCCCTTCAAGCAAAAGTCCTCGAACTACCCTATGGAAGCAACAACAGATTCTCAATGCTGTTCTTTTTGCCGCAACTCGGTGTTACTGTAAACAGTGTCTTAAACAATTTGAAACTTATTAGTATTAGCTCAATTTTCAATCTGTTCGCACAACAACGAGAAGAAGCTACTAAAGTTCAAATTCCGAGATTCAAAATCAATTCAGATTTGGATAATATGAAGGAATTGTTAGCTGATATGGGTCTAAGGTCTATGTTTGATATGAACTCTGCAAAATTTGATGAAATATCTGATTATTCTTTGTATATTTCTAATTGTATTCAAAAGGCTAGTATAGAAGTTAATGAGGAAGGTTCAGAAGCTAGTGCAGCGTCTTCAATGTCCTTTATGTCTAGATCTGGTGGAGGTAATGATTTTAAAGCAAACAGGCCCTTTGCCTTTATGATTGTAGATAAAGAAAAGGAAATACCGTTATTTATCGGTGCTTATTCTAATCCAAGTGTTTATTAATATAAAGTGTTTTTCTGCTTCTGTCTACGCCTTCTTGTGTTTTATTTCTATTTTGTACTGAAATACCTTTTTATATTGTTCCTCTATTCACCGTTTTTATATGTCGGTGTTTATTCTAATCCAACTGTTGTTTTTGTTTAAATATTTGATTAAAATAAATTGATCCTAATATTATCTTCTATTTTGTTATATTTCGTAACTACTAAAAAAAATACAAAATCTCGAAAACTATCAAACATACAGGGTGTAATATAAGTGACTGCCTGGCAAATACTAAAACGGTGAATTCAGACCATCGAACTGAACAACTTTCACTATGGAGCCGTCTTCAGGAAACGTGAAAAAAATCAGCTGTTTCATATATTTGAGTCGAGTTGGTACAGCTGTTTTGTATGGAGCAGCAGATTTTTTTTCGCGTTTCCATAGTAAAAGTTGTTCAGTTTGATTGTCTGAATTCGCCATTTCAGTATTTGCCAGGCTGTCACTTACACCCTGTATATATTTCTTTGTATTTTTCCCAATGTTATAAACTTGCCTACAGGGTGACTGGTAATTCGACCTATTCCTTGAAAGGGGTTATACTAGAGTTCATTTGCAACAATTTTGCCCCAGTTAACTGGGGGTCGAAAATCGCTTGTTTTCGAGTTATCTCATTTTTAAGATTTTTTTGAAAAAATCCATTTTTCCACCTAAAACTGACAATTGTGAAAAAAATACTCCACTCTCTGCACTAAGTAAGCATTTTTCTAATAGCTGATGAATGAGCGACTACATTAAACTAAAATACATGTGTAAAATACCCGAAACCACTGAAATAAAAGGTTATAAACCGCACGACAAAATTTTTTTATTTGGTATTCGTTTCAATCCAAAGAGGATTACTTAAAAAAAATGTATCACACTTGGTGTACAAATTACGGAAATAACTTCCTCAATTCCTAAACTTTCCAAAAAGGTGCAAATGTTGTCTACTTTGACAAGAGTTTGAAAAAAATTGTTAACAATGGCAGAGCAGCTAGCGGATTTCCTAGAAGCGAACCTTACAAGATGCCGATTTGCTTTTGTCTCTTTCATTTTATTGCTTACATTGTTTCTCTTTTGTAAGTATTCGGGAATGTTTGTACTAAGGTTCACAATCGAGGCCCACTCATTCGCTCAATTCATTAAGTAATCAGTTAGTTTCAACCATCTTGGAGTTCGGACGTGTCGTTGTTAACTAACTTAAATTCTGCGCTAAAACAGCTTCCTTTTCAAATGGCTGCTTACCAAAATGAAGAATACGCGGATATAATGTATTGTTACGGGTTTTGTGATGGTGACGCTGCTGCTGCTCGAAGAGACTATCAAAGACGTTTTCCTACCCGCCGTTTACCTGATGTCAGCGTGTTTGGTACGACATATCGGCGCATTCGAGAAACGGGATCGGTTCGACGTCGCCAAACCGACGCTGGTAGACCTAGCGTTAGTGATCCAATCGAAGAGGAGCAAATTTTGCAGTGTTTTCAAGCAGACGGCACTACTTCAACAAGAATTGTGGCTAGGCAGCTTGGTATGTCTCAGTGGAAAGTCTGGTTCACTCAGCACACAGCACGGCAGTATCCATTCCATTACACGCCAGTACAAGCTATCGAGGAGGGAGATCCTGTCAGAAGGATGGATTTCTGCAGATTTCTAATAAATGCAGACATTGAAGACCCTGAGTATCTAAAAACAATCTTGTGGACAGATGAATCGAACTTCGACCGTGATGGTATTACAAACTATCATAATCTGCATTTTTGGGCCCCTAAAGGTCAGAATCCGAGAAAATCTAACGAAGGAGCTCACCAGCACAGATTCTCACTTAATGTGTGGATGGGAATCGTGCACAATAATTGAATCGGGCCATTCTTTCTGCCGGCACGCCTAACCGGCATCGCCTATGAAAACTTTTTAAGAGAAGAGTTACGTCCGCTGCTGGAGGATGTGCCGCTTACCACAAGAACAGCTTTGGTGTATCAACATGATGGCTGCCCAGCCCACTATTACCGGGGCGTGCGACAGTGGATGGATGAGAACTATCCACTGAGATGGATTGGTCGAGGCGGCCCGATCCCTTGGCCGGCTAGGAGTCCCGATCTAACCCCATGCGACTTCTACATTTGGGGTCATATGAAGACATTGGTGTATCGTACACCTATCTCTTCTCAAGAAGAATTAAGAGAGAGGATTTTGGCAGCTGCCCAACAAATTAAAGACACGCTTTCAACTCGAGTGACAGTAAGCGAAGTACGTCGCAGGCTTCGTGCTTGCATACGTAACGGAGGAAGACAATTTGAGCAAGACTTGTGATTTTTAAATGTAAAACTTTAAAACAAAATTTGTAATTTCATATGATTAGGTACTAAACATTATTATTTTACTCTTTTTTTTATTTTCACCAAACCAATAACTTTTTGAATAAAATTCACATCTGCGTGTTTAATAAGGTTTATTTTCCAAACTTGAACTAAAGTACACAACTTTTGCATCTTTTTGGAAAGCTTAGGAATTGAGGAAGTTATTTCCGCAATTTGTACGCCAAGTGTCATAAATTTTTTTTGAGTAATCCTCTTTGGATTGAAACAAAATCCAAATAAAAAATTGTTGTCTTGCGGTTTATAACCTTTTATTTCGGTGGTTTTGGGTATTTTTCACATGTATTTTAGTTTAAAGTAGTCGCTCATTCATCAGCTACTAGAAAAATGCTTACAGAGTGCAGAGAGTGGAGTATTTTTTTCACAATTGTCATTTTTAGGTCGAAAAACGGAAATATTCAAAAAATTCTTAAAAATGAGAGAACTCGAAAACAAGCGATTTTCGACCCCCAGTTAACTGGGGAAAAATTGTTGCAAATGAACTCTAGTATAACCCCTTTCAAGGAATAGGTCGAATTACCAGTCACCCTGTATATCCTGCTTTCGGCTTGATGTTCAGTTTTGGGACAACCTGTATAATAAAAAAAGTTAAACTTGGCGTAGAATAGTAACATACAAAATATTGATCTATTGGGGACGTTTAGGATAGGTAGGTACGTAAGAGAATACATTGAGACAATTATTTTAGAATTTTTGTAAGCAGTTCTAATTTCTTAATAATTTCTTTCGTCACCAATCAAAAATATCTCAACGCCTATAACATCAAATGTATCTACGCAGTCAGGTGATCATTAAACATCTGGAGTGCGATTTTTGAATCTCATACGTTGAACTCAGCAGTTGAAAATTTATGGAGATACGCATCTTTCTACTGCTGATTTGACATTCAAATATCATACTCGAGAGTGCGATTTTTGAATCTCATTCGCTGAGCTCAGCATTTGAAAATGTCAAAATAACTATGGAGATATGCATCTTTCTACTGGTGGATTTAACTTTCAAAAATCATACTTTAGAAGTGCGATTTTTCAAAGTCAAAAAAGTCAAATCAGCAGCAGAAATATGCATATTTTATCTCCATAGTTATTTTGACATTTTCAACTGCTGAGCTCATAGAATGAGATTCAAAAATCGCACTCCTTAAGGTGTTTTCACTCCATACAAACGTTTGACGCACAATACGCGTAGACGGAATTAATAAAAGTAATATTTTATATGTAGAAAAATAGTTTAGAAAATCTAGTTGCCGCGTAACAAATAACATTTGCAATTTATTATATAATTACGAAGATATAAAGCTTTTAATATTTTGTATGAAAAATTTCAAAGCTTTATATCTTCGTAATTATTTTATAAATTGCAAATGTTATTTGTTACGCGGCAACTAGATTTTCCAAACTATTTTCCCATATATACAAAGTTACTTATATTAATACCGTCTTCGCGTATTGTGCGACAAAGTTTTGTGTAAAATTGACCCCTCTGCAACCACCTTAACAGTGTAGAAAAAATCCTTAGATCTTTAAATCGTTGTTGTTTTACATTTCAATTTTAAATAACATTGTAAAGAAATTATTGAATATTAATAGCTATTCAGGAGTGCGAATTTTGAAACTCATTCGCTGAGCTCAGCAGTTGAAAATGGCAAAATTACTATGGAGATATGCATCTTTATTTATTTAACACTTTATTGTACACATAACATCTTTCTTTGACTTTCAAAAATCATACTCCAGAAGTGCAATTTTTGAAAGTCAAATCATCAGTAGAAAGGTGCATATCTCCACAGTAATTTTGACATTTTCAACTGCTGAGCTCAGCGAATGAGATTCAAAAAACGCACTCCTAATATTAATGAATTATGTCAAACAAAATTCACGTTTAAATTGTTGACATTTAGGCAAGTACTGTAAAGAAGCACTGTTTGTACTCTTATGGAACTGCTCAGAAATATTTGAACACCTTGTATGCTACGATATATCTGATGGCGACTGGTAGGTACAATCAAAAGTGTAGGTATACTTAGTCTTATTTATAATTAATGGACTCTTTCTTGTGCGTTGGCACTGCATTTCCGCCAGTGTCCAGTAAGTAGTTTATGGGAGAATCTATCCCAATCTCAGGGATTGCTTTTGGTCAAGAACAAGAAGAGATTGAGGATTGCGGAGCCTCGTGGCAGGCAAAAACGCGACGCGCGATAACCACACGAGACAAGTGCTCGGGTCAGAACCTGTGACTCCAAGTGTATAGTCAGTAGTCTGCGCGAACGAAATCGCGGGCGCCGCTAGTGACACTAACATAATAATACCGACCGTAATAATATTATGTAATAAGCATGTATTCATGAGCATAAAAGAATGGAAAAAGAACAAATTGCGAACCTACAGAGTACAGACCACGCAAGCGCACATAGAGAAACACGTAATTGTTTATTTCTCCATAAAACATTTTTCTGACATTTTTTAGGGGGGGGGGGGGGGGGGGCGATGCTATGACAATAACAGTAAAACGCACCGAATCAAGTAGCCCATCGGGGCTAGGTCGGGGCCGTCGCGGGGGTGAGACTTTGACAGAGGGGAAAGTATGGGAAATTATGCGTAAGGCCACTCCTCTCGGGGTACGAGTTACGTGTTTCTCTATGTAAGCGCAACGAAACATGAACGATGACCTTGATTACGCAAAAATCTAATTCAACCTAGCTAGCATGTTACACGTGATACGGCTTTATCACGCCTGTTTTCTCGTTGGTTCGCGCGCAAATTAGCCCAGTATTTTACGGAGTTTTGTTAGGAGGTGTGGGGAGTAATTATCAATGTGACTTTTAAACCATAACTGGCACCATTTAGTGAAAAAAGACTATCAGAAAACATATTTTAAAATTCGCTACGCAACAAAGAAATCAAAATTGTATGTCCCAGAAGGCTTTTTAACTAATTAATATTATTACCAATGCACTCATTTTAATTAGATAAATTAAATAAATAAATAAATATCTTGGACATTGTCACACAAATTATCTAATCACATTTTAAAGTACCTGGCAGGCGGAGGACATTCGCCTTTTGGTGGCTTATTCCGATTCAGTTTGCATAGAATGTGCTGCTATCTATTAAATATTCCGCAGAACTATGAAAAAAGAAAGATTTTATTGTCTATATCAATGTCAAATTGTCAAATTCACAAAATGGCTACCTATCTTGCGTAATGTGCGGGTTGTTTGTAGTTTTCGTTCAATTTCGTGCCGATATTGTGATGTTCTGGAATTTCTGTTGTTCTCTTACCAATGTTTAGATTAGGTACAGGAATAGTAAGGATACTGGAATTTCACTCGATCGGTGCGGGATTGAACGAAAACTAGCATTCAAAACAATAATATCCATCGGTATGAGTAGATATAAGTATGTATGTATAGTATAGGTTGAATTATTGTCGGTGAAACATAGATGGCGCTAGCTAGCCTTCAATTTGACATAAGGTGGATGCATAATGTTGCCACGAGTGGGTTCTCTTTTCTAATATACTTATATTACTCTTTGGTACCTGGACTTGTGTTATGATGACTAGACAACGATAAAGATTTAACAATATAAATTATTTTTGAGCAATAAAATAAGCATTGAAATTTTAAAAATGAGGTATTATTAGAAAATACTAATGTATTTTTCAAAGCCTTCTAAGAAGACAAAAATATTAACACCATGTTGGAAGTATGTAAAAAAAATTGCCATCTGGTTTTTTAGACCGAGATAAAAGCTAAATTTTAAATTTGGAGCTGTTAATTTTTTTTATTTTGGTTCATTTCTAAGCTCATATTGGCTCTTAAATACTATATGGAAGAAAAATATCAATTATTAATTAGTCCCGGCTCGAACCGTAAAATGACTGGGCTAAATAAAACGAGACCGAAGGTGCGATAGCGCTATATCATGGTGGCATACTACGGGGCGGCAGGTCTACCTAGTTCTTATATTCAAAAACAGAAAATTTTTCAAAGTATGGATTTCTCCTATATATTCGGGCCTACCTGTTATTAGATTTGTAACAGGTATATGATTCATCGCCCATCACTATTTGAAACGTCACTGCAGTCCCTGCTGTGATGATGTGTTCTGTCAAATTAGGGCTGCCAGATTAGGGGCTTTTTTTCGCGATTTTGGGAATGAGGGATTTTCCAAAAACAAAAAAAGTAAAAAAGTTAGTTCCTAATTTCTCGATAGATGGCGTTGACCAGAGAATGAGGTCCAATGAGGGATTTTCCAAAAGCAAAAAAAAATAAAAAAGTTAGTTCCCAATTTCTCGATAGATGGCGTTGACCAGAGAGGGGTCCAATATACACAGTACAAACCCTTTCTTATTCTTGTTGGTTTATTATTTAGCTATCTCAGTGTTATTGTTCGTCAACAACGAATCGAGTATTAGACGTGGCTGTATGGGCTACGTATCCGTTTTGAATATACGAACAATAAACGAGAAACAGTAACAAACTACAAAAACATAACAGAAACAGAATTTCAATAAAAATAAACCGACAATATTTAAATCGTACGTCAGATTCCGTGAATGAAAAGCATAGCCATAGACGAAAAATTGGACCCTGGTTTGACAGTCCGGCGTGGCAATTATTACACCTACCGGATTGTCAATAACACCCAGATTGTTAATAACTTGTACTGTGTATTTTTATAACTAACATTAATTTTATTCATATATTTGCTCATACCTATTGGACCCCTCTCTGGTCAACGCCATCTATTGAGAAATTAGGAACTAACTTTTTTTTCTTCTGGAAAATCCCTCATTATTGATGGTACTGCTGACATTAACGACGACGGCGATGTAGGTAATCATATTTTTGTACTCTCAAATTAAGTGGAGATTGAAAGTGCAGTACTTAATCATCTTGTTTTTGGGCATGAAGAAAGAAATAGAAACACGTCTTCTTCGTCTGAACTCATTTTGATTTTTGAAAAAATACAAGATGCCGGAGTGAAAAAATGATTTATTTTTGTGGCGACGCCCATTCGTATCGTGTTTTTATCTAATGTCTGCTAAAAACATGTGCAAGAGACACGGCGTAAGCGAAATATCTTGTTCAATAAGCGATTTTCTTTTCTTTTTTAAATTCAATCCTTAAAAAAAACACTCATAGAGACGTTTGCGAGATCATGTCAAGACTGTGCCTGCCTTTTTTTAAAGGCCAAGGGATTGAGCCCACACAGCCATGTCAAACGTCAAAAAAATGATTCGTAATATTTCATTAAAAGATGCTTGGGCATCTTTTTGATCATCTTTTCCCTCTTTCTTGTTGTAGAAACACATTGTCACCTTTATTTGCACAGACCATAGCGCCATCTATCGATCCCCTAGAAAACCAAAAGAAAAACGCTCATTATGTTTACATTAGGATGTGTAAGTAAGATTCAAAAATAGGACTCAACATTTTTTTATACGGAAAGAAGTAAAGAAAAACATAAAACTGAGGAAATTTTAGAAACCACATCTGGCAGCCCCAACAAAATTAAACGTCAAATTAATTGTCAATGTCAAATTCTATTTCCTTTCCGTCTCCTTCACTCACACCTAAAGTCTCGGTCGTTCCGTTCTCGTCTCATACCAGAGAAGAGAGTTTGTTTTTGTTTTGCTAGCCCTTTTCATATTGTTTTGTAGGAAAATTCGATAAATTAATGTGATAACAGCGTATAAATACATGTAATTACGCATTAAAGATAAGTACATATCATACCTACATTATCTTTTCTTGAGTAGCTTCTATTGGATGTGTACTTATAAATTGATAAACTTATATCTCCAATATCCAAAATAAATAAAAGAAAGTTTTGAATTTAGAAGAAAAAGTTCATTCGAATTTCGAAGCGAAAATATGGATGTGGAATTGAAATGGACTGGAAACAGATTGAAAGTTATGCCAAAACCGTAAGTAACTAACAAATTATTTAAATTACCTAACAATTTATAAGTTACAAAATAAGTACGTGCAGTCTACCTATCCAAAGAGGCATCGCTGCCAGGTAGGGGCTTTAGAAGACATTTTTTACCCAGGCTAGGTTTTTTTGTTTTGTTTTTTTTTTTTATTTTTAACTAGAGTTAACCCGCGACTTCGTCCGCACAAATTATATATCTGATTTTAAGTCAGGTCATAAGCTATCAAACAAAAAAAGTTTCAACAAAAGCGGTTCAGTAGTTTTTGTGTGATGCTCGTTCAAACAAACAGACAGACATCAAATCCAAAAGTTAATGATATGGAATCAGGGACACCTGAAAACCATATCGTAACTTTATTTGTTAATATCTTCAATGTACAGACAAACTTCTGTTACAGTTTTATAATAGTTAAGATAAGATTTATTTGGTTGTACATATTGTTTAAATATTACAAAATAAGTATAAAGAGCCTTTCTGAATCTTTTATAATGCGCACAGACAAGGAGTGGAACGCCCTGCCTGCGTCAGTATTTCTGAGCACTTACAACCCGAATTCCTTTAAAGTACGAGTGAATAGGCTTCTTCTGGGTGAGCTCGCTACATCTTCGACCCCATCTTCGTCCTGAGGACTAGATTGATAGATTGAGGTCAAGAGCAAACACATAGGATAAAAAAAAAAAATTTATATAAGTAATAAACTAATAATTATTCTAGAGCAACTAATTACTATAAAATTCGGTACTTATGTCAAGTTTTTTTTTGTACATATTCATTTTATATTTTTACGGATAGCAGAAATTGGAAACATTTAAGAAACCAATACCCAACCAAATCCATTCATGATTGAATCACAAACATTGAAACATCACCACAAACACCGGATGACCCGGTTGGTGTAATGGTTGCCACGCCGGACTGCCAAACCAGGGTCCTGGGTTCGAATCCCGGTTCGGTCATGGATGTTTATGTTTGTGCCATTGTTGTATGATTCCCATAACAAAAAGCCTAAGGCTTACTTGGGATCATTACAATGTATGTGCCTGTGAGCGGTATTAAAAACAAAAAGAAGAAAAAAATCAGAAGATCTATTTACAGGGTGGAAAATTGAGATGGGCCACTATGGGTTTTGCTGCCAGAAGCATTATAGCTATAAGGAAACATACTTAAGGTGGTTTCAGTCCATACAAAAGTTTGTCGCACAATACGCGTAGACGGAATTAATAAAAGTAATATTTTATATATGGAAAAATAGTTTAAAAAATCTAGTTGCCGCGTAACAAATAACATTTGCAATTTATAATATAATTACGAAGATATAAAGCTTTTAAAATTTTGTATGAAAAATTTCAAAGCTTTACATCTTCGTAATTATTTTATAAATTGAAAATGTTATTTGTTACGCGGCATCTAGATTTTCTAAACTATTTTTCCATATATACAAAGTTACTTATATTAATACCGTCTGCGCGTATTGTGCGTCAAAGTTTTGTATAAAATTGACCCCTCTGCAACCGCCTTAAGAGACTAGAGTATTTTACTCCTGCATTGCTGCAAAAACTGTACAGATCATAGAGAAAAACTGAAATTTTCACACTTTTTTTTGGTGTAAAGTAAAATATAATTGATTGAGATGATTTAAAAAAATTCACCACTAGGTGGTTTTGTTATTTCCGTACTAAATGAATGGAAATTCAATTTTGCGTTTTCTGAAAGTTCTAAAACCTTGACCTTGACGGTTGACCTCGTAGAGACCCATGTTCCTTATCAGAAAGAGAATTGAATGGGATGCAATTTTTTTTGGTGAAAATTACCGTTTTTCTCGATGACTAAAATTTTTTTTCAAAATCTTGACAGATTTTGAAGTAATATTCTCCAAAAGTTTGTGTTAGTCTCCTAAGTCCTATGTTTTCTTGTAACTATAATGTTTCTGGTAGGTAGATACCCTTTGTGCCCCATTTCAACTTTTCACCCTATCTATCTATCTATACTTCTATACTATTATAAAACTGTAACAGGAAGTTTGTCTGTACATTGAAGATATTAACAAAAAAAAGTTACGATATGGTTTTTAGGCGTCTCTGATTCCATTTCACCAATTTTTGGACTTTTTGTCTGTCTGTTTGTTTGTGTGTTTCTTTGTTTGAACGAGTATCACGCAAAAACTACTGAACCGATTTTGATGAAACTTTTTTTGTTTGATAGCTTTCTGGCCTACGTAAAATAATAAAGATGGAGGCACATCTCGATTTTTGTCGTTTTCTCGGGGGTGGCATGCTAGCTAGGCAGGTAGTCTTTTTGTCACTAAATGGTGCCAGTTAAAGTTTAAAAGTCCAATTCATAATTACTTCCCACCCCTTCTAACAAAACTCCGTAATATTACTGGGCTATTTTCTATCGTGGCATTTCTTATAAAATTCAAATTTACCAGTTTTGAGGCGAAACCGGATTGGTTGGGCGTTTTCCTTTACCCATAAATTTTTTTTTCATATTTGTTTTTTATATTACAGGGTGTTTGCTGAGCTTCCTGAGACGTATACCCTGACACCAGACCAATTACAATTCTACAATGACAAAGGATACTTGGTTATCAAAGAACTACTGGACTTTACATCTTTGTACTCATATAAGTAAGTTCCTTTTGGTTACCACAAGCATCATTTATTTTATTTATTTATTTTCTTCCTTAGTTAGGTATAATTCTGATACATAACCCAGTTACAGGTGGGCACAACATTCACTACAACTAGACAAAATCATTATGTAAAGGGACAGTTACAGTTTCTTTTTCTAAGGACACAGGGCACAATAATAAAAAGAAATTACAATAAAATAAAAATAATACTTTGTAATTACAATAAAACAAAAATAACCAAAAATAAAACAGAGCAGAACATAATGCTGCTGGACTTAGGCCTCCCCTGAGGATCGTCACAACGACCGGTCGTGCGCTGCCCTCATTCAACGGGTTCCCGCCTTTACCAGGTCGTTGGTCCACCTTGTGGGCCTACCCACGCTGCGCTTTCCCATACGCGGTCTTTACTCGAGAACTCTTCGGCCCCATCGGCCATCGGTTCTGCGAGCAATGTGCCGCGTACACAGCCACTTTAGTTTAGCAATTCTTTGGGCTATGTCAGCTATCTGGTTCTTCTGCGGATCTCTTCATTTCTGATTTTCTAATGACGTCAAAAAGCTATCTATGTGATATTTTGAATTAAAAAATTTTGAATTTTGAATTTTTTGAATTCGATCTCGCAGGGAAATTCCGAGCATAGCCCTTTCCATTGCCCACCATAAGCACTGCATATAATAGTTTATTTATTTGAGAAGTATGTTTACTAGAGATGGGACATGTGAGTGAACGGTGCCCTGCATACCATTTTTAGCCCAGTCATTTTACGGTTTGACCCCGATCTAATTAAGAATTGTTTTCTTTTCGTTATATCGTATAATGACCAATTTGAACCACCAAACAACCTAGAATAGAAATATACCAGCATTTATAAAATTTTGCATTTATCTCGTTCTAAAAAACCAGATGGTATCCGTTTTTTTCACTTTTTAAAAGCTACATACCTAATATACACACTTCAAACACTGAGTAAATGTTACTGTCTACTTATAAAATACATTAGTATTTTCTAACTATAACTCATTTTTAAAAGGACATCTGGCACATAATACCAAAAAATTTATAACCATGCTTCTATTTTTAATGGACTATGGAACACTAGAAACTAATTGCAGGCATTAGTTTATTTTATAATGCCTTATGAGTTTTTATCATTTTTATATAAAAAAACTTTGTACTTGCATCACCTCATATCAAACAACATTGGCAGCCATTTTGGGGTTGCTGCTTTTTTTATAATTTATTAGTAAAAAAATACTAAATAACTAAAAAATTTTAAAATCTGAGTAATTTTTATAAAACCCCATAATTTATTACAAATTTTACTTCAGTCAAAACTAATATACATTTTCTGGTATTTTGTAAAGAGAATGTGCCGGTTGTCCTTTGAATGGCTATTTCATTGCTCAATAGTAATTTAAATTCTTAAATCTAATTAAAATGAGTGCATTGGTCTTATTATTAAGTGACAAGCCTTCCGGGAGATCAAATTTTGATTTCCATGTTGCGTACCTAGCGAAATTCTTTTTAATTTATTTTCAGATAGGTATAGTCTTTTTGTCACTAAATGGTGCCGGTTACAGTTTAAAAGTCCCAGACATAATAATATAACATACGCTTGGCTAAGGCCCGCGTGACCGAGATTCTTACCACCCCTCTAAAAAGGAAGAAAATCAAAGAAAATTATAATAATAATAGTGTCTCAAAGAGGCCTATACGTGTTGGACCTGTGTCCCCACACAAGCCTACCACAGGTCAGAACCCGTGAAATACCTTACATAATAAAAATAATAAAATTAATAATAATAAATTTATTAAATTTCCGAAAATGAAAATGTTGGATATTTTGTATGTATATATTTTATATATATATATATACCTGAAATGTATTGTAAGCTATATATTTTATATCTAGTACCGAAGTTCTGTCCAGTGTGACGGGGAGTGAGCCCGTCGCCACTGTTAACAAAACCTCGTAAATTGACTGGGCTAGTCAGTTTCCTTGCTAACACACTGGAGTGTTAGTGCCTGTATACATAATGTACAGTGAGTCCTTTTTTTAACTGACTGCACCAGTAGAAAGGTTTGGCTGAAATGTTAATGATGTTTTATTTGTCAGCATCAGCTCATAAAGCCTTTTAATTAGATACCTCATAGGTATAGACAATACCTATGCCAGTTTCCTGGATACCTCACATGACAAGTTTTAGAATAAAGTTTTAAATTCCATACAAAAAATTATGACGTCACAATTTTTTTTGGATCACAACTTGCTGGCAACATGATAACTATACAGGGTGAAATTGATATCATTAGCATTCTTTTAAACTAAGAGTCTACCCATCAAAATCTGCTATTCCATACTAAACTGCAATGTCGACGCGCGAGTTCGCGACTCAAATGTATGCAACAGCAGATTTTGTTTTTGCTCCAATCGGTTTGCTCCCATAGTAAAAGTTGTTCAGTTTGATGGGTAGACTCTTAGTTTAAAAGGATGCTAATGATATCAATTTCACTCTTTATAACCTTGTGACCTTAAGAATTCATTACAGAAGTCGAAATGCAATATGCATATTTTGCAAATGAAATCCTTCAGGTCAGAATAACAATAGATTTTCCATTGTTTGTCTGTTGTTTTGTAGTCATGAGCTTAAGGGGGTACCGACCGACCCTCCGTCCGGTGCTGCCGTCAACCGTATTTTGACATTGGAAATGTCTTTTCGTTCGCTCTAGCACGTCTAGCATGCCACCCCCGAGAAAACGATAAAAATCGAGATGTGCCTCCATCTTTATTATTTTACGTAGGCCCGAAAGAGCGCGCATGACGCTTTTCTCGTTTAAACGCTTTGTCGTGGGTGGCATGCTAGCCATGCTGGAGAGCAATCGCGCTAAATAATTCGCAACTGAACCATTTTTGGACCGCGGGCGAACCACAACTTTAAACACATTCTATTTTATTTAAAAAAAAATGGCTGGCATCTTGGTTTTGATGATTTTGCCAATGTCTAGTTTATGTACCAAAGGTGCTTGACGGTTATATACTTATATTTGGTGACGTCAAGGATTGTTTTTCGAAAAGAACACTATCTCGAGCCACCACTGGAGCTTCGTTGTAGGCCGGGGAGGGGGCAACCAACGACTGACACGCGACGCGACTACCCAATAGCAGACCTACGACGCGACTTCTCTAATTCATTCGGTATTGCACTATTCATTTCGCAGACGTTAGAGCCGTTTTGACAGATTGCTCGTCACATAGTAAATAAGTCAAGTTTAGCGCGATATGGAATTCAGCACAGTCGAATAGTAATTGGATTGCAATATGATTAGAACTGAACTAAGATTATGATTGAACTTGGATGTTTTAAATTAGCGCAAATTTTAAATAATAATCACTGTTATATAAATGCCATCAAATACCCTATACACCTTACAGAAAGCAGTTATCCTGAACAAATGTCGCGTCACAAGAAAATTCCTTATATCTTCTACTATCTCTTCCTCAGTCACGCTTGGCTAAGGCCCGCGTGACCGAGATTCTTACCACCCCTCTAAAAAGGAAGAAAATCAAAGAAAATTATAATAATAATAGTGTCTCAAAGAGGCCTATACGTGTTGGACCTGTGTCCCCACACAAGCCTACCACAGGTCAGAACCCGTGAAATACCTTACATAATAAAAATAATAAAATTAATAATAATAAATTTATTAAATTTCCGAAAATGAAAATGTTTGATATTTTGTATGTATATATTTTATATATATATATATATATATATATACCTGAAATGTATTGTAAGCTATATATTTTATATCTTATTACACCGCCATAGCAAGTTTTTTTACTTAAGAGTTCGTCCATCCCATGGTTGTCTGGAAGAAATCGCTTTTAGTGATAAGACCGCCATTTGTACCCTTACGTTCTTTTTATTCGTTTTTGTTACTGTATATTTTGGTGTGCAAATAAAGAACATTTATGTTAAAATGATGGCTTTAGAGCTGAAATTGTATTATGATAGAACTTGGATGTTTTAAATTAGCGCAATCGCCGCCCTGATCTGTTTTCTCTATTTAAAATTGTAGCAAAATCTAGTTAACTTATTCATTGTGAACCTCAGTTGCGAAACCCGTATCTTCTACCCACAATAGCCTCTTTGTTACAACAATGATAGATTTATATTTTTTGCTTGTTCGTGAACATGTTACAAAGTACAAGGTATTCTACTTAAATAAAGACATCTACGTTTCATGCATTTTTGGTCCAAATGTGAAAGTGGCCGGCCAACAAAAACTAATTGCTATATTCTGTTAGAACTTGTCCGTCTAAGCATTTATTATTATGGCATGAAGGCTGTAGCTGTAAGTTTTATTACTTACATCAAAAATATATGAAAAGGCGGCTTTTCAAACCTGAATAAAACCAAGGATTCTTTTGGGTTCTTTTGGGTACACACTACTTAACCCAAAAGAAGTGTGTACGGGCCATTTGTGGAATTAGACCTCTTGAAAGCTGCCGGCCATGTTTTAAAAAATTAAAGATACTGACGCTGACGTCTTTGTATACAGGGTGTCCCGTAAACCGACGTCAAACCGGCGAATGCTGATAGATTAGGTCATGACTAAGCAGAATATCAAAATTTGATTTTAGTAGTCTTAGTTTTTGAAATATTGGCAGTTTTAACACAGATACTGCATAGAACATTTGTAACCGTGGCACTCAAACTAGTGACTAAAGGTAATGAGTTTCACGACCTTCATAAAACTGTCCATATCTCGAAAACTAAGAACCTTTTCCTAAAGTAAAATGTTGACAGATTGATTAACTAATTTTTTTTTATTTTAGTATATTCTGGCTCAGCATGAACTAACCTATCAGTATCCACCGGGTTGACGTCGGTTTACGGGAAACCCTGTATAATGGAAATTGGAAATTTCGTTAGAAATAATATGCAGTTTTTTCCGTATCCTCGTTTAAATGTAAGATTGCGGCCCAGAGATCCATTCAAACTTATAATGCCTATATATAATAGTAGTTTATACAGTAAAAATTGTCACATAATGTCTATACGTATTTATAATAACATACCAATATAAATAAGGCAGCTACGAGACAAACTATTTATAAAAAAATTGAAACAATGGCTTATTCAGGAATGTTTCTATTGTATTAAGGAATATCTTAACATTGTATAAAAGATAATTAAATAACGTTGTTTGTTAACGATAATAATTTTAAATGTATAGTTTCATCATTATCTTCACTACACCCACTTACTAACAATAGTTCTAAGTTCATTATACTTAAGTTCCTAATCATGGTCAAAATATGTTAAATTCCGACTCCGTGGGGTGAGAGCCTGGTGACCCGTCACCCAGGTCTATAAACATTGTAAACATTGTGTTTATAAATCTATGGCAGGAACCAGTCTCTCACATAATATTATACCTAAGTCTATTATCCTACATTGTCATCCTTGTGAACTAATATTATGTGTGAGAAGAGATAAAGAAACATTTATTTATTGATTATTTATTTTCTTCATATCATCATCATCATTATCATCTCAGCTAGTGAACGTCCACTGCTGGACATAGGCCTCCCTAAGAATTGCCACAACGACCGGTCCTGCGCTGCCCTCATCCAACGGGTTCCCGCTGCCTTCACCAGGTCGTCGGACCACCTTTGTGGGGGCTCACTGCCTACCCACGCTGCGTTTTCTGCTACTCGAGAACTCTTCGGCCCCATCAGCCCGATAGGCGCGGCATATTTCTCGCAGAATCGATGTTCTGTGAGCAATGTGCCGCGCCCACTGCCGCTTTAGCTTAGCAATTCTTTGGGCTATCTAAGACAGAAGTACCTGTAGATTAGTTCCACAAAATATGTATTTTGGCTTTGTTTTTTGTTTTGCAGACAACGTTTCATACAGATATGTAAAGGGATTGTTGACAAAGGAAACATAACTGTGGTTAAAGAGCCAGCCCTTATCAAGACTGGGGCCAAAGGTGAGGATCTTGTCAATAAGGTCAGTAAACTTATTAATTTATGGTGTGACAGCCATTTTTATTTATTTACGAGCGTTAACCCGCGACTTCGTCCGCACAAATTATATACCAGATTTTAAGTCAGATCATAAGCTATCAAACAAAAAAAGTTTCATCAAAATCGGTTTAGTAGTTTTTGCGTGATACTCGTCCAAACAAACAAACAAACAAACACACAAACAAACAGACAGATAAAAAATCCTAAAATTGGTGAAATTGAATCAGGGACACCTAAAAACCATATCGTAACTTTTTTTTGTTAATATCTTTAATGTACAGACAAACTTCCTGGTACAGTTTTATAATAGTTTGGATTCAGATTTAGGATTACTAACGAGTTTAACACAGATTCAATCAAAGTTCTAAAGGTAATACAATAGGCATGTGCCACCTCACTTATAAGTAACCACTGCATTCAATTGGAAAATGGTTACAAAATTTATAATCATCTATATATAAGGTCTAACAAAACTAGCTGAAACTATATTAAGGGGATGATCAGACCATCAAACTGAACAACTTTCTCTATGGGACCGATATCGAAATCGCAAAAAAAAATCTGCTGTTCCATACAAACGTACTCGACCTAAATGTATGGGACGGCAGATTTTTTTTTCGTGATTTCGATATCGGTCCCATTGAGAAAGTTGTTCAGTTTGATCAGACCGATCATCCCCTTAAAATAGTTTCACCTAATTTTGTTAGACCTTATATACAGGGTGAAATTAATATCATTAGCATCCTTTTAAAATAAGAGTCTAACCATCAAACTGAACAACTTTTACTATGGGAGCAAACCGATCGGACCACAAAAAAAATCAGCTGTTGCATACATTTGAGTCGAGTAGGCATTGAAGTTTAGTATGGAACAACTGATTTTTTTTGTGCTCCCATCGGTTTGCTCCCATAGTAAAAGCTGTTCAGTTTGATGGGTAGACTCTTAGTTTCGAAGGATGCTAATGATATAAATTTCACCCTGTATATGCAAGCATTATTAAAATTAAATACAATTAATTGCCACTTTAAACAGTCACCAACATAAAATAATTAAATGATTATTTAGGACAAAACAAAGAATAATTTAATTATTTAGGACAGGGAATCCAAAATGTCGTCACTAACAGTTTTAAGTCATTGTTACTAACACTATGGATCTATGATCTGCAATAAAATAAATGAATTGAATTGAATCCTAGTTTGGGAGTTAGGCACTGATTTTTCAATACATTATGGTTAGTAAGTATTTTTTTTTATTCTGTGGCGCTTAGTTAAGAAGGATCTGCTGTCTTAGACATTTGAGTCGAGTGGGCATCGCAGTTTAGTATGGAACACCTTTTTTTCTTCCATTTACTTCCATAGTAAAAGTTGTTAAGTTTGATGGCCTGAACCACTATTAAAATTTCGAAACGGTAATAAAAATCATCCGGTATAAAGGTAGGTAATGGATATTGGATAGTTAATTAAATTTAATTTTATTAATGTTGTTTAATTTCAGCTCCAAGACATCCTGTTCGACGATGTGTTCATGCAGTACACAGAAAACCCGCGGCTACTTAATGTGCTGTCCCAGTTCATAGGTGAAGACATCACCGCTATGCACAGCATGTTCATTAATAAACCACCAGGCTCAGCCAGACACCCGCCCCATCAGGTGAGACGATCCATAAATACAAATGTGTTCATGAAGTACACAGAAAACCCTCGGTTACTGTGTGCTGTCCCAGTTCATAGGTGAAGACACCACCGCTATGCACAGCATGTCCATTAATAAACCACCAGGCTCAGCCAGACACCCGCCCCATCAGGTGAGACGATCCATAAATACAAATGTGTTCATGAAGTACACAAAAAACCCTCGGTTACTGTGTGCTGTCCCAGTTCATAGGTGAAGACATCACCGCTATATCATGTTTATTAATAAACCACCAGGCTCAGTCAGACACCCTCCACATCAGGTGAGACGATCCATAAATACAAATGTGTTCATGAAGTACACAGAAAACCCTCGGTTACTGTGTGCTGTCCCAGAACCACCAGGCTCCGCGAGACACCCGCCACATCAAGTAACACGATTCGTCAATATAAAATTTGAAACCCATCATCTACATATCGGATAGGTATGGACACTCAATCACGAGGGTCCCGGTTCAAATCCGCACGTCATGTCATGCTATGTTATCTTTTTACAAACTAAGTGGAACGCTGATTTTCCATAGACAGCTTCCGACATTTATCGATGCATTAAATGTGTTGAAGAAAAAATTCTGATGATTAATGTGAAATCTACCAATGTACCATTCCGCAATCCCAATTAGGTACGTTTGGTGGACTCACGCCATACACACTCCATGATGGTAGGACAGGACTGTGCTCTCTGCAGTGGGAAGTATATTGTCTGATAATGATGATAGAACTAAAATCACAACACGATCACCGCCGGCGGTAACACAATCATTTCTTTGTTGCGTCGTCGTCGTAAAAATCGAAACCCCACCGTCCCCGGGGGGGTTCGTCGCGATCTCTGCCCACTCTTTTGCCTTCTGGCGGCTACAGACGCTACCGGCACATCGCTGGCCGATTCTCACCGATCCCCACTACCCAATCGTAGCCCGCGTAGTCCCAGCAACGCCCATTGCCGAGGTCCGTACCCCTTAGGGGTGCCCCTTGGGCAGGTTGCTTAAGCTCATGCATTGGTTCGGTAGACCTACCAGGGCGCTTCGCCGTCACTGGTGTGGTCCCCCCATAGTCCGCAGTAATAAGCAGTCGATGCTCCCTGAGCAATGCTGTATTTGTCAATTCGAAAAAAAAAATAGAACTAAAATTTGTGTAAAGAACGCACTGCATTATCCTGAATGAAGATCTTCCTAACTGGCTAATTCAGCGACCATTACCTGATCTAATCTCTGTATTTTTAAAATTTTGCGCTCAAATCAAGTATTAGGTACATTTAGCAACGAAGTTAATTCTATCGATACGCACTAATTCGTTTTAAATCACGCTAGGTTTTAGTTCTATCGTTACGCACTAATTAGTTCTAATTATTTAGTGTACGTAGTGATATAACTAACACAATGTACTTTGTATTGTAAACGGTCTCGCATTTCATGGATTGAACTATCTGTAAAAACTGTCAAGGGCAAGTTGGACTCCCGCACCAGAGGGTTCAGTACTACCAAATTAAAACAAATAATCTCTGGGATCCTTAACGCGAGCCCAGAACACACTTGATCGGTTTTTATTATTTATTGTCTTATTTTAGATTATGCTCTATGGCATAAAGAAAGTCACATAACATCCAATGAGTTTTTATAACCATAGAGTCGTCATGTCATACAATAACAAAGCCTAAACATGGCACATGTCTCTAATGTCACCTTTGTATGCATCAGTTATGCCCAGCTGTCATACATTGCCGCTGACATTCCAGTCCTTTCAAATCTTTCAAATTTATTCGGTCACAAAGCAGTAATGTAAAACAACTGGGTATAACTTAGTGGTCCCGTTAATAGCGCACTGATGCGAAGTCCTTTGATAACATAACACAAAGTTTGACGCAAGGTTTCATTGTATGTATTGCCGTTTTTACGATAGAGCAAAAACAAAAAACCTTGTAATAAAAACAAACTGTTATGGGATCCCCTTAATTTTTTGCTTTATATTATTTGTTAGCAAATTCGCCATAATAATATCATGTAAAAATGTTAACTGTCCAGCTATTACAGTTCAGATACAGCCTTTTGTAGGTAGGACAATCGAAAGGACTGACATCGTAGGCTTAGTAAAAAAAAATAATAATAAAAAAAAATTTAAAAAAAAAATAATAATAATAATAAAAAAAGGAATATGGTCCTTAGGTTAGGTATATTAGAGGAAGTTTGAAAGTAGCACCTATAACGGAAAAATTGCAGGGTAATAGATTATCGTGGTATGGGCATGTAATGCGGAGAGAAGAGTGTCATGTTACGAGACGAGTGTTAAGTATGAATGTGGATGGCTGTAGTAGGAGAGGGAGGCCGAAGAAAAGATGGATGGATTGTGTGAAGGATGATATGTGTAAAAAAGGAGTGAGTGTTGAAACGACGGCTAAGAGAGATGAATGGAAGAGGATGACATATTGCGCCGACCCCAAATAATGGGAAATGGGCAAGACAATGATGATGATGATGAATATGGTCCTTAGGTACCCTGAATATGCCTTCTGGGTATTTAAAATGCTCTTATCACCTTCCAGGATCTTTATTACTTCCCGTTTCGTCCTGCTGACAAAATAATAGCGTCCTGGACTGCTATTGACCATGTCACCCTCGCAAATGGATGCTTATACGTCGTACCTGGCTCTCACAAGCTTGACAAGTTATATGAACATGGGAATTTGAAGGTATGACCTATAGTATAGAAATTGATATCAATAGCATCCTTTTAAACTAAGAGTCTACCCATCAAACTGAACAACAGATTTTTTTTGTTGCTCCGGTCGGTTTGCGTCCATAGTAAAAGTGGTTCAGTTTGATGGGTACACTCTTAGTTTAAAAGTTATCTACTTCTACTTATCGTGTGGGCAGAGCCCTGGTGTCAGAGTTTTTCCAGGCCGCCTTACGGCCTCTGACGTGTACTACCACGAGAGATAGTAGCCGGGATCAACGGCTTAACGTGCCATCCGAAGCACGCAATCATCTTTCTTTTCAGACAATCAGGTAATTCAGCCTGCAATGTCCTAACCAACTGGGGAAAACGCACAAAGTGACACTAGGTGTCCGCGTGGGAATCGAACCCACGACCTCCGTGTCGAGAACCAATAACAAAGTTATCGAAAGGTATCAATTTCACCCTGTAGAGAGATAGTTATTTTAGTATACTTAGAATAGAGGTTGTCTTGAAGCCGGAAAGAGGTTATATGCCATCAGTACTATAATCGATTGCCACGGTAAAATTAAAAGTAATAATTAAAAGATTAATTTTTTTTTCAAGATTACGATTTCGTATGGATTTTCCTCCTTAATTGAATTCGAAATTGCGGAGATATCAAAGCCTATACAAGATCACAAAACAGATTTTTCAATTGTAATATTACAGGACTCAAACAAGCTATACCACGGTATACTGCAAGAGGAAGCAGTAGCACCTCTCGACAAGAGAATCCAGCTGGAAATGAGTCCTGGAGACACTGTGTTCTTCCATCCACTGCTCGTGCACGGTTCTGGACCCAATGTCACTAAGGTATGTTAGTAGACAAATTATTTAGTATCTTTCTATACAGGGTGTTGGGGTAAACAGTTGCATTACTTTAAGGGGTGATTGTACCCAAAAATGTCAATCAGCTGATCGAACGTTTGACGAAGAAGAAATGTTTGTTCGTAGAATTACACGCGTAACTAGTCCCTGTATAAGTAGTCAAAGATACATAATATTCTATGGTTATATGTCAATGTTGCAGAGCTACCGCAAGTCAATATCGTGTCACTACGCGGCCAGCTCGTGCCACTACATCGACGTGAGGGGCACGGTGCAGCAAGAGGTCGCCGGGGAGATCGAGGCGGAGGCTAAGAGGCGCGGCTTTGACGTCACTTTCGAGGTATATACAGCTAATTTTTAATTACTAAAAAAAACCGATCCCCGCTACCCAATTCTCACCAAACCCTGCTACCCGAGTCTCACCGATCCCCGCTACCCAATTCTTACCAAACCCTGCTACCCGAGTCTCACCGATCCCCGCTACCCAATTCTCTCTGATCCCCGCTAAGCAATTGTCACCGTTCCCCATTTCTCACCGATGCCCGCTACCCAATTCTCACCGATCCCCGCTACCCAATTCTCTCTGATCTTCGCTACCCAATTCTCTCTGATCCCCGCTAAGCAATTCTCACCATTCCCCAATTCTCACCGATCCCCGCTACTCAATTCTTACCTATCCCCTCTACCCAATGCTCACCGATACTCGCTACCCAATTCTCACCGATCCCCGCACCCAATTCCCGCCAAACCCCGCTACCCAATTCTAACCGAACCCCTTCTTCGATTCTCACGAAAAAGCATGACATTGAAATCAGAAAATAAATCGGCTATTCCATACATTTGGGGTAGGGATGGTATACATAGCTATTTGCTGTGGAACAACACATTTTTTTTAATAAACCCTTTTTTTTTCAATTTTACAGGATACGTGGCGCTATAGAAGTAAACAAGTGAAAGGGGTAAGGTCAAACTTATAGGTAGTTTATTTGTATATGTTTTGTATGGTTTATCTGGTGTATATTAAAATGTATTATTCATTGATTATGTAAATAAATATAACATTAATATGGGACACGGATTTACATATTTCGTGGTGCAATGATGCCTTAAGGTGCATATCCACCGGCTACGATGAGATGTGATGCGATACGGTGGTTGCAGAGTTGTCAATTTCATACAAAAGTTTGACGCTATACGCGTAGATGGTATATTTAATAAAAGTAATATTTTATGTAAGATGCTTTTTTTTAGAAATCTAGATGTCGTCACAAATAACATTAGCAATTTATAATACAATTACAAAGATATAAAACTTTGAAATTATTTATAGAAAATTTCAAAATATTTATAATAAAATAAATAATGAAACATTCCATTAAAAGATGCGTTGGCATCTTTTTGATCATCTTTTCCCTCTTTATTATTTAAAAAAAACACATTTTAATCATTTTATTGTCAACATCTATTCGCGAAAACCGTGGCGCCATCTAGCGATCCTCTTGAAAACCACTGGAAAAATGCTCATTCATGCGCATCGCATCCTAGCCAGTGGACATGCACCTTTACGATTTTTTTTTTTGTATTATTATGTTACTAATAAACATATTAATTTTTATATTTTTGAATAAAACAAATATATAAATTGTTGATAATGGTTTTATTTCAAAAGTCTTAGGTCCGGTCTTAAAATTAGATACAATATTTGAATAGATTAATAATCTGCTTTATATTATTTTACAAAAACATCCAGCTTAAAAATTATTTATTATTTTTAATGTCAAATTACTACTTAAAACATAGTCCAGATGACGCGACGGGCTGTCCGCGACAGACTTTATTGAAAATAAAATTCAACTAGCTCAATACGCTTATAATTATGTATTTACGAAAAGGTACCTAATAGTGCACGTAGCGCAGCGTTATCATTTCGAATCGCAATGCTAATCTCTTACAAAGGAAGAGAGGATAGGGGGAAAAGTACTTAAGGTGGTTGCAGAGGGGTCAATTTTATACAAAACTTTGATGCACAATACGCTCTATAAAGCTCATATAAAGCGCTCTACTATAAAATTAAGAAAATTACATTTATGACTTTATAGAACTAGATGTGCGATATGGTAAAATAGTTTAGAAAATCTAGATGCCGCGTCACAAATAACATTTGCAATTTATAAAATAATTATGAAGATATAAAGCTTTGAATATTTTCATACAACATTTTAAAAGCTTTATATCTTCGTAATTATATTATAAATTGCAAATGTCATTTGTGACGCGGCAACTAGATTTTCTAAACTATTTATCCGTATATAAAATATTACTTTTATTAATTCCGTCTACGTGTATTGTGCGTCAAACTTTTGTATGGACTGAAACCACCTTAACCACGGCTGCCATAAGATGCCTTTTTCTCATAGTCCCATTAAGTATTTTGTTTGTCAAGGATTGCAACTTCTGTCGTGGTCTTGCTGTTGCACAAGAGTGGGAAAGCTTTAAAACAAGCACGCACGTTACGTTACAATACTTGCCGAACCTATCTCCCCTACCTCTTTGTGTGTAAGTGAACCACGCCCTTGTCTGCTCTGCATGTGAAATGCTCATTACAAGTTTACACACTCTCGTGCACTCTGCTTTCGTCACAATCGAAACTTTTTTCCGTTTGTTCCGTCATCTTACGATTTATACAAAAATGTGGCCGTATTAAAAACGTGACTTACGCTTTTTTTGTCTGCGTGAAATAAACAAAGTCACTAAATATAATGATTCTTTTGCGACAGTGTCGACATTATTTTACCGGTACGCGAATAAGGGGTTATGCTGAAAAACAGTGCTGGTCAGTGTGTTTTAACACGTATTTATAAATGTTTAAGGTAATAATTTCAATTTCATTTAATGTGTTTAGATGAAATGATGCTGTCGAATTATTTTGCTGTGACAATAAATCTTTTTCAATTTCAATTTAAATCAAAAACGTAAGTGAGCCTTAAGGTCCCTTTTTATTTGTAAGGACCAATGTATTTATTTTTAGTACTAACTACTTAAATATCTGTGGAATTATTCGTAGGGTATTTTCGTTGTCTTAATAATAACATAATTTTGTTTTCTTAAAATAAAATTACGTTAGATACACAGTTTACCTGATTATTAAAGAAAAACAATAAAATCTATACAAAAAAACTCCTCAAGTTGTAATACCTTATATTGCATTGTTACTTATTATTTAACTATAATATTTATACCTATTTTATACATAATGCAAATTATACAGCGAAAGAAATATATTTACAAAAAGGGACAGAAAAAAGTAACATTAAAAAAAATATGCAAAAATAATAACTTATTTTTAAAACTGTGACACGAGACTAGATCTGGTTTGGAAATAAAATTAATAAAAAAAATAAAAATGTGCAAAAAAAATTGTTCTTAAAAGGTAGGTACAAAAAGTTCGGTGTTTAAAAGATAAAATCTATTGGTAACTAATAATTAATTATTTTCCTCGTAGTCTCCGTCAAAAATCTGTAATAAGAATAATCAAAAGTAAATTACATATCGTTACAATTATGTACAATTCACCATTACCAAAGAAAACATTGTATTTTGACTTTTTAATAATGATTTCACAGCCATGATTCATTATGAACATGTTTGATGCAAGGAAAATTACTAAAACAGGAACAAAGCTCTGTGTAGGTAATGTATGTCTGGCTCTAGCTTTGCCTGCGACTTCGTGCGTGCACCGCACGACAAAACGATAAAATCATCATGCGCAGCTTGCATAAATGACAAGGAGCCGCATCTCGATTTATATTTTTATCAGAGATGACATGCTAGGCCCACTGAAATATGTATTCTGTATTTTTTTTAAACATTTAAGTATTTTAATTGAGTGATCAGATTGCGATGATATGAAAAGTAAATGTTACTCCAAGTTAAGTTCTATTTTTTCAGTGAAGCAAGTTATTTATACGTGTTGCGTGCAAAACAAACACATGGACAAACTGACCAAATTTCCAAAAATGGTTATCTCATACTGTATCTATCCTAAGAGACGATTGTTCATCATAAAGTAGTACCAGGTTTATAAGTCTCACCGATGTACCTGCGCAGTTCACAAATTTTAAAAGCGCGCGAAATTATATTGACCAATCAGGATGACACCTTGCGGCTATTGGCTTATTGCTTTCGCTCCCTTTTCGCTGCCAAAGCATACATAAGTCTGCTATTCGAGTTGGAGCGAGATAGAGACTACCCGATTTTGCACTGCTCTGCGCAAACGAAGATTGACGAGCGGAATTATTTTCCTGGTCGTACTGTATCATAGTAACACCACACCATCATACATACAGACAAGCAAAGTTTCCAGTATAGATCATACTCTGACATAAAGATCTCATTCAGGAATGAATGAAATGATGAGAGATGATTTGGTTTAGTAACAGATGCGTTTTACAGCAATTTTTTTACAAAAATAAAACAAAACATTTTTAATAGATCGAAGATTTCGTAATTTCTCAAAATGCCCAACTTCCAAATCGATAAAATATTTGATTAGTAAGCTTGTGAACGTAAAATAAAAATACATAAAATTTGTTATAAAAAACCACACCCAAAAATAAAAATATTAGATATAGGTATTTACCTTAAATATTCGAGATTATATTGTTATAATAAAGAATGAATTTTTTACTAAATAAAAAGCTGTTACTATAAAAAAACACATTTTATTAATCTACGCATAAAGAAATTGTACCTGCTCAGTATTTTTTACACATTCTAATCATATGTGTGGATTTTATTTACAAAATTGTATAACGATATTCTTAAACAATGTGTCAACACATCATTCAGAAGAAACGGTTTTCATATTTGTGTTTATATATAAACTAACACCTAATTATAAAAACGTAATTATACCTGACTGACTATAAGAAACTACTTAAAAAGTATGTCTTTTTAAAGCCTTTCAATCTATTTCTGTTAGTTATTATTATTTGGTTATAAGGGCTTGGTCGATGACCAAAAAGCTACTACCTGGATAGATCTATTGTAACTGTCACCCTAGACCTAAAGGTCATTTCCTAGGCCCACGGACTTCATGAACCGTGTTATGCTTTTGGAGGGAAGGTCCCTAATGTCAGTAGGTGTTATTATGTATCCACCTAGATGGCGACTTCTGCTGTGAATGAGCACTTCGCATTCGCAGAGGAGGTGTATGGGCGTTTCCTCTGCTTCACAGCAGAATCTGCAAGTGGGTGAATCTACAAGCCCCATTCTGTGTAGGTGTTTGTTTAACTTGCAGTGTCCTGTTAAGGCTCGTACTAAGAGCCTTAAGTCGTTGCGGTTTGAATTGATGGCATCCGAGGTATGTCTGTTTGAAAAGCCGGTCACAAGTTCTTTCGCATGCCTCAGTCCTGTTAGTTTATATTAGTTATTGTCCATAATAATGTAAGCGATAAAGCTAAAAATAAGTTGACAAAACCATTCTTTCTCGTTAATTTTATTACTCATGTTGGAATTATCTTGTAAGGTCCTAAAGCGTACGAAGTGACTTTTTTTTTTAAATGAGTACTAAGCATTCTTAATGCTCTGTAAGGCAAATTTTAAGCGCCCAATACAGTCGTATCTTTTGATAGCAGAAAATCATTATTTTATTAAAAAAAACTAGCGTTAACCCCGGACTTCGTCCGCACAAATTATTTACCCGATCTTAAGTCAGATCATAAGCTATCAAACAAAAAAAGTTTCATCAATATCGGTTCAGTCGTTTTCGCGTGATGCTCGATTAAACAAACAAAGAAACTTCTTTTTTTTTAATTTACAGTTTTATAATAGTACCTACAGATTAACAATATAAATTTAAAAAAAATATGTGTACAGTTACGTATGAACACGATAATTTCAAATTGTTGAAAAATTTAAAAATATATTTTTCCACCAGGAGGCGTAATCGTAAGTCTAATAAAGCCTAACTCGACTTACGCCTTTCTGCATATCAATGACAGATTATTTATGTAATGTTTTATCAAAAATAATACAAGCCGCGACCGTAGTACGTCAGCGTGATATAATACCGTTATCGCGCCTTTTCTCTCTTTTTATTTTCGCGCGAATGAACGAGATAAAAGGCGTGACATAGCCCTATCACGCGCGAAATGCTACGGGGGTTGATAATTATTCATTTAGCTCTATCACATTGTGTTATCATTTATAAGCCACTGCAAAAGGAATGCAAAACATAAAATGGTTCAAGTACTAAAGGGTCCTTCTTAATATGCTGACACTTTTTAAGGGGATGATCAGACCATCTAACTGAAAAACTTTCTCTATGGGACCAACATCGAAATCGCGAAAAAAACCAGCTGTCCCATACATTTGGCTCGAGTATGTTTGCAGATTTGTATGGAAGTGCAGATTTTTTTTTCGCGATTTCGATGTTCATCCCATAGAGAAAGTTTTTAGTTAGCATATTAAGAAGAAGCCTATGCGATAATTTATTTGCTTCCAAAGTTTTTTTAATTTTTTAAGATTAAATACTTAATAATAACAAACAAGAATTACTTTTTACAAAATAAATGTTAAATACCATATCACTGGCACATAATTTCTAAATATAAAAGCTACTGCGTAACTACTTTAAAGCTTTCAAAACTAACATGCATCACAATAATTAAATGGTTAAATTCTACTGTAAGCCTAGCATGCTGCCCGCCAAAAAAAAGCTTTGGTTCGACCAAGCATTACATGAAACTTTTTCTTGTGCCAACTAAATTATAGGTAAGATTTATGCTTCTACTCTAATGAACGTTTTTTTTTTTTCTTTTTTAAATGTAGTTCCTAAAACACTCAACAGATGGCATGTTCATCTAGTATATAAGGTCTAACAAAACTCGCTGAAACTATTTTAAGGGGATGATCAGACCATCAAACTGAACAACTTTCTCTATGGAACCAATATCGAAATCGCGAAAAAAAAAACAGCCGTTCCATACAAACCTACTCGACCTAAATGTATGGGACAGAAGATTTTTTTTTCGCGATTTCAATTTTGGTCCCATAGAGAAAGTTGTTCAGTTTGATGGTCTGATCATCCCCTTAAAATAGTTTCACCTAATTTTGTTAGACCCTATATACAGAGTGAAATTAATATCATTAGCATCCTTTTATACTTAAGAGTATGAGTCTACCCATCAAACTGAACAATTTTTACTATGGGAGCAAAAAAAATCCGCTGTTGCATACATTTTAGTCGAGTAGGTACTGCAGTTTAGTATGGATAAGCAGAATTTTTTTTTTCCGATCGGTTTGCTCCCATAGTGAAAGTTGTTCAGTTTGATATGTAGACTCTCAGTTTAGAAGGATGCTAATGATATTAATTTCACCCTGCAGAGGTGTTTGTGCTGTCATGTCATAATCATATCAAGCCTGTGCCTGTCTTTTTTAAAGGCCAAAGGATCGAGCCCTTACAGCCATATTAGACGTCCAAAAAAGACGAATTTTCATCTTTTCTTTATTATTTTCTAAAGGAAATACATATTGAAATTTTGATTTTATTCGCGAAGACCGTGGCGCCATCTAGCGATCCCTGAGAAAAACGCTCATTAGTGGACGTAGTTGCATTGTATTAATGCACACAACAGTCGTAGGGGTCCTTCCATCCAAATGTATAGTCGACAAACAGTCTCACATCGTGCGGCATGCTAGAACTACATACTTATGTTATTAAGTAGCGAAAAATTATATCCCATATTGTACATGTCCCGTATTAAATATAACTGTTACATTGTCAATAATCATAATTTGTCATAAACAGAGTATAAAATTAAATGCGTTACATATTAAAAGGCGCAAAATCGCGAATAAAATCTGGTGTTCCACACATTTAGGTCGAGTAGCCATTGTCGTTTTAAATGAACAAAAAAAATCTTTTTTCGCAATTTCGATGTTGGTCTCATAATGAAAGTTGTTCAGTTTGACAGTCTGAAGCACCCCTAAAGTTTGTAATGCATTTAAGTTTACACCTTGTATAAGGTCCAACAAAATTAGCTGAAACTATTTTAAGGGGATGATAAGACTATGTTGATGATTTCGATGTTGGTCCCATAGAAAAAGTTGTTCAGTTTTATGGTGTGATCATCCCCTTAAAATATAGTAAGCCTAGCACGTGGTATTCGAGAAAATATGAAATATCGAGATGTGTCTCTGTAACTATAACTTTGGCCATGACAGCTTTCTCGTTTTGTCGCTTTGTTGCACACCGTATGCTAGGCAGCCCAGCGACTAAACTACATTGAGACGTTCTCAGGGCGATAGGACCTTGTTGTCGGTATGGATTTGCTAATGGATCCAAAATACAGGGGGTTAGGGTAAACAGTTGCATTACTTTAAGGTGTGATTGTACCCATGATACTGAACAACTTTCCCTCAGAAACCTATAGGAAATTCGTAAAAAATATTTTGGACTTCCCATACCAAATGCAATCAGCTGATCGAACTTTTGTATGAAAAGTAGATTTTTTTTTACGAATTTCTTATTGCTTTCTTTGGGAAAGTTGTTCAGTATCATGGGTACAATCACCCCTTAAAGTAATGCAATTGTTTACCCTAACACCTGAATAAAAATGTATGCAGGGTCCTTCTTATGCTGACAGTTTTTTAATGAGATGATCAGACCATCAAACTGAACAAATTTCTTCGTGGAACGCGAAAAAAAATCAGCTGTCCCATAAATTTGGCTAGAGATTAGGGTTGCCGATTTTTATTTCGCGATTTCGAGTTTGGTCCCATAGAAAAAGTTGTTCAGTTTGATGGTCTGAGCATACCCTTAAAAACTGGCAAGCATATTAAGAAGGGCCTTATACAGAGAAAAATTTATATCATTGGCATCATTTTAAACTTAGAGTCTACCCATCAAACTGAACAACTTTTACGAGAAGAACAAACCGATCATAGCAAAAAAAATCTGCTGTTGATTGTAACATTTGAGTAGAATAGTGCAGTTTAGTATGGAACAGCAGATATTTTTTTTTACTTCGATCCGTTTGCTCCCATAATAAAAGTTGTTCAGTTTGATGGGTAGACTCTTAGTTTAAAAGGATGCCAATGATATCAATTTCACCCAGTAGTGCATCCAGGGCTGAGATTCAAGGTAATTAATGAATATACTAGCTACCTACGTACAAATCGAGCCCCCCCCCCTTTCCCCTTTTCCCTTTTTCCCTGTAGATATCTTGGAAATTAAACCCGACAACAAGGTCCCTTTTCCCAAACGTCTCGTTTATTCAACAACATCTCTACCCATAGACTGCCTATCGTCCCGATCTCTATAGTCGACATAGACTCTAACAACTTCACCTTCGTATTTTCGTTGCGACGGCATGAAGTAGAAGTCGGGGTGGGCAGAGAGTCCGCCCGGTCCTTCGCCGCGTGCGCCTCGTGGTAGAGAATACGTCGCTCTTTCTGGCCGGCCGGTGTATCTGGAAAAAAGACGTCAAGTAAGTTTCATACATTGTTCCTAGCAGCTTAATAATAGTTTAATAAATTCATAAGCTGCATAAAGAGTATTAACGCGATAGCTCTATACAGGGTGAAATTGATATCATTAGCATCCTTTTAAACTAAGAGTCTACTCATCAAACTTAACAACTTTTACTATGGGAACAAACCGAATGGAGCAAAAAAAGAGTCGCGAACTCGCGCGTCGAGATTGCAGTTTAGTATGGAACAGCAGATTTTTTATTTGCTCCGATCGGTTTGCTCCCATAGTAAAAGTTGTTCAGTTTAATGGGTAGACTCTTAGTTTAAAAGGATGCTAATGATATCATTTTCACCCAGTAGTGCATCCAGGGCTGAGATTCAAGGTAATTAATGAATATACTAGCTACCTACGTACAAATCGAGGCTATAAATATTAAACGCGCGATTTTGTCAAAAACAATTTCGTAGATTTTTTTATTTGTCTTATTTAAGTGATAAGTTGAGTCGCGCTGCAAGTCTGGGGGAGGTCAGACGCGTGCGTATTGGCATCTGTTAGGCTTGCACGTGGCTCCGCCATTTTGTAAACTCTTTTGTGTTTTAACTATAAAACGTTAACTTGAGATTATAATAAACTACTTGACATTGGCAGAAATGCTACTAATCATTTTCCTACGTGTACTCTCCACATAACGGGACATTGGCACAATTGTGATAACGCATCGGACGCCATTAAATAAAAATAGAATAGAATAGAATAAGTGATAAGTTCGTGATCAGGGAAGCAAAGCAACCAATGGAGTTAAAAATAATGCAATTAGCTTTTGCGGCATGCGGCTCCATTATACAGAATGGTGGTGGAAGTTATTGTATAACTAACTATTCAACTACCCGATTCAAGCAGTATCAAACCGACACTGTTTTGTAATGTTTTTTTAATTAGTTTATACTATTTAGTTGATTAATTTCAGAGAATGAATAGGTATCATGATCACAGACACAAAATATTACTTAAAGTACTGTCATATCATAATACGTTACCGATCTTGAGAACGAACTTACACAATAGACTTGAAATTAAATCTAGTCTATAGATAGGCCAAAATAATTATAACCTAAATCTTAAACTGTTATAAAAAAACCAACGAAATCAAGCACAGACTTAACGTAAATTGATTATTCATTCATTCAATTTTCTTTAAAAAAAAAGGTTTATATTTTTAAACGTTTGCTACTGAAAGCTATTTCTTCGAACAATAAACACAAATTTTAAAATAAAAACATCGTCTTAAAATAAATATCTTGGACATTGTCACATATTATCTAGTCCCAATTAAAGTAGCAGAATCTAGGCCGAACTTTTATTAGAAAAACTCTACGAATCTATCTATCTATATACTATTACGAGCGTTAACCCGCGACTTTGTCCGCACAAATTATATACCAGATTTTAAGTCAGATCATAAGCTATCAAACAAAAAAAGTTTCATCAAAATCGGTTCAGTAGTTTTTGCGTGATGCTCGTTCAAACAAACAAACCCACAAACAAACACACAAACAAACAGACAGACAAAAAATTCAAAAATTGGTGATATGGAATCAGGGATACCTAAAAACCAGTGTGTCTGTACATTGAAGATATTAAAAAAAATAAGTTACGATATGGTTTTTAGGTATCCCTGATTCCATTTCACCAATTTTTTTATTTTTCGTCTGTCTGTTTGTTTGTGGGTTTGTTTGGGTGTTTGTTTGTTTGTTTGAACGAGTATCACGCAAAAACTACTGAACCGATTTTGATGACTTTTTTTGTTTGATAGCTTATGATCTGACTTAAAATCTGGTATATAATTTGTGCGGACGAAGTCGCGGGTTAACGCTCGTAAATAAATAAAAATCTACTAGACTGCCCAGCTCTTGTTAGCGAAGTTGGATACCAAACACCCGTCCGCCGCACAAGGCACACTAAACTGTTCCATGTTCCGTTCCGTCGTACAGCCTACGGGCAAAATTCCGTAATCACTAGGATATCCAATACATTTAATGAAAACTTTCACCTAGACATCGATCCATTCAGCTGCTCGAGGCAACGCTTTAAAAACCTAATATTCAAAAAGTTTGACGTATAATTGCAACATAAAAAATTAAATTAAATTAAATACATAGTCGAGCGGGGCGGCGAGGTTACCCTGCTGACGAAGTTGCCCCGCTCAACTATATATACACATATATTCATATATTCCCCCCCCCCCTCCCTCCCACACTCACACGCACACACCCCACACACACACCCACATACACAATAATATACCTCATAACTGACAAATACTAGTACCTACTTAATATCTATTTAGACAGACATACAGTTACTATAATACTTATTTACATATTACAACCGCACGATAGTTGATAGATACATCATATACTTTTAGATTTAATGAGGAAACCTGTTATTGGTCTTATTTTAAGTTGAATATTACTATGTTAAGATTATCTTGTAACACTGTTTTTTTCCCAATAAAGAAATGAAAAAAATACCGTAAAAATCGAAATCCAGTATTTTTACTGGTAAACCAAAAAGCAAATCAAGTGGCAGGTGGCAACCCTAGATGGAACGTAAATTCTATGCTAGCGAAACATTTACGCAGTACATAATTACAGGTATTACTTATTTACCTTGTTCTTCTAATCGCATTATCTCACTCATTAATTCAATCCAATTATGCAAATTAATAAATAACTGACTCACTTAGGTAAAAAAGAAATAATAACAATAATAAAGTATTATTTGAGTAGTTTCTAATTAAGTAAAACCGGTAAAAAAAAAACTATTTTAAAATGGAATAGCTTCGCCTTTGCTGTAATACTAAAAAAAATACGCCATTTCTTTTTATAGTAACAAAAAAATCAAGAAATATATCATTCTAAAATAAATCACGGCTGACAAAAAACAAAAATAAATTTTCGACCGTGACAGGACTCGAACCTGCAATCTTCGGATCCGAAGTCCGACGCCTTATCCATTAGGCCACACGGTCACATGACTGTGACTGCGAAATTAACGGTCGCTTGCGATGGGGACTATCGACCCTTCGAGCATCCCTTTATTCACCCTTTGTGTTGACATACATTCGATTTCGACAAAGAAATAGCCTAACTGCCATTGATTTAATATTTTTTTCTTCTATTGTACTAAAACTGGTGGTTTTAAGGTTCAAAACAATTTAGCAAGATAACGAGGTTTTATTGAGATTCTATTGTTTGAATAGTTATTTGTTTATCAATTTTGTACTTTATCGCCACTTTTGTGGTATTGTTTGTTTTACGTTTAGTTCATTCTTGTGTAGATTGTTGATTTCAATATATAAGGTCTAACAAAATTAGGTGAAACTATTTTAAGGGAATGATCAGACCATCAAACTGAACAACTTTCTCTATGGGACCAATATTTAAATCGCGAAAAAAAATCTACTGTCCCATACATTTAGGTCGAGTAGGTTTGTATGGAACAGCTGATTTTTTTTCGCGATTTCGATATTGGTTCCATAGAGAAAGTTGTTCAGTTTAATGGTCTGAGCATACCCTTAAAATAGTTTCACCTAATTTTGTTAGACCTTATATAGGGTGTGAACTTAAATGTGTTACATTCTTCAGGGAGTTTAGGGAGTGCTTCATACTTTCACTTACAACGTTCACTATGGGAAAAAAATGGTTGTTCCATAGAAAGTGTCAACCAACAAAAGTGTAGCTCTGAAATAAGATGATTATGATGATAGAAATTTCAATAACTGCTCGACCCTAATGTATGAAACAGCAGATTTATAATTATTTCGCGATTTTAATATTAGTAGGTAGTGAAAGTTATAAGTGCGATTTTCTGAAACACTCCCAAAGTATGGCACGTATTTAAGTTTACAATACATCCTAGTAATATTTAAAGGGGTAGTTCAGACCATCAAACTGAACAACTTTCACTATGGAGCAAACATCGAGAAAAAATCTTGGGGAAAAAATGAAAAAAAGCTGCTATTCCATATAAAACCGATTCGACTCAAATGTATGGGATTTAGCTATTTTTTTCGACCTTGTCTTCACAGTGAAAGTTGTTCAGCTTAAATGGTTAAATCTAGACCAACCCTTTTAAGAGGTTTCCCTGACCTAACGACCTTGACCCTTTCAGAGCCGCCTCACATCTACTAAACTACGTAATTTTAGTAGGTACGAGCATTAACCCGCGACTTCGTCCGCACAAATTATATACCAGATTTTAAGTCAGATCATAAGCTATCAAACAAAAAAAGTTTCATCAAAATCGGTTCAAACACACAAACAAACAGACAGACAAAAAATCCAAAAATTGGTGAAATTGAATCAGGGACACCTAAAAACCATATCGTAACTTTTTTTTTGTTAATATCTTCAATGTACAGACAAACTTCCTCTTACAGTTTTATAATAGTATATAGATAGATACCTATTTTCAACTGTCTTGTCCTTCATTATGACACTGTAGTGCATTCTAATCCAAGGAAATCCAATTCGAAAATCGTAGGAATTCGCACCAAATACAATTATCTAATTGACTGATTAAGGCGGTTGCAGAGGGGTCAATTTTATACAAAACGTTGACGCCCAATACGCGTAGACGGTATTAATATAAGTAACTTTGTATATATGGAAAAATAGTTTAGAAAATCTAGATGCCGCGTAACAAATAACATTTGCAATTTATAAAATAATTACGAAGATATAAAGCTTTGAAATTTTTCATACAAAATTTTTAAAGCCTCATATCTTCGTAATTATACTATAAATTGCAAATATTATTTGTTACGCGGCAACTAGATTTTCTAAACTATTTTTCCATATATAAAATATTACTTTTATTAATTCCGTTTACGCGTATTGTGCGTCAAACTTTTGTATGGACTGAAACCACCTTAAATACTTATTGTTCTTTTTAAATTTTACTTCATAGCAATTTTAGATTTTTTTTTTATTCATAATGGGTTTGCGCTTGCTTCATCTCACCTGATGGGAAGTGTAGATGAAGCCGAAGCCGAGCCGATATTTATATTGTCTGCACAATTGTGTGTGTTGCAAGTAAAAAGTGAATTCAACTAATAAAGTAGATGCACATAATACAGATTTTTACACAGGTTTCATATGTAGGTATTTTATAAAAAACGAGCGTTAACCCGCGACTTCGTCGGCACAAATTATATACCAGATTTTAAGTCAGATCATAAGCTATCAAACAAAAAAGTTTCATCAAAATCGGTTCAGTAGTTTTTGCGTGATACTCGTTCAAACAAACAAACAAACACACAAACAAACAGACAGACAAAAAATCCAAAAATTGGTGAAATGGAATCAGGGACACCTAAAAACCATATCGTAACTTTTTTTTTGTTAATATCTTCAATGTACAGACAAACTTCCTGTTACAGTTTTATAATAGTATAGATAGATAGATATAGATAGATAAGAAATATACGTCATAGAAAATAAAGCAGAGATGTTGAAGATCATTGCTATATTTTTATTTTTATGTCTTTCAAATTCCGAGAAGATAGCTTCTAAAAACCAGCAAAATATGGCCCGGCAAAGCGTTTACCTATGGGGAGCATCTTAACTCCCTTTCAAGTTTTGAGCTTAGCAGTGAATTTGTTATATTACCACAGTATAAGAAAGAACATCTACATACAGTACGAACACTCCCTGCCTCCCGCCAAAAGTGGTAGCCCTAACCTCCGTTTCGCATGTGCAGAACATCATCTTGTCAATTTCTATTTTTTTGTAGGCAGTGTCCGGGGTGTAATATTACCTTGTACAGTAAACATTACAAAATATTTGCTTACCCATATTGTCCACCGCCTCCGGCGCCACCTCCGCCCCCTCTAGGCCTCTGCAGGGACCTGGTCTCATGATAATACTGCGCCGCACTGTTGGGGTACTTCGGCGCCATTTTGTTTCCATTCGCGGCCATCTTGTGACCGTTCGTGGCCATTTTTTGCCCGTTCATGGGCATTTTTTGACCGTTTGGAGCCATTTTTTGACCGTTTGGGGCCATTTTGTGGGCGCTTGATGGTCTAGGTGGGGGTGGGTTTGAGGGGCGAAGGGGGGCGGTGGAGGGACGTTCTCTGATTGGAGCAGTGGATGTTGTGCTATTGTATTTGTCATCGTTCTCGAATGGTTCGAAGGCGTAGTTTGTGTTGGCTGTGGAATAGTCTTTCCAGGCCTGGTTTGGTATTAGTTGGTCCTGGAAATTGAGTTTAAATAAAAGTTTAAAACCATGTTGCTAAATTAAATTAAATAACAGTTCTTTGACTAACTAAAGCATAAATAATATTTGCTTACGAATACAGGGTGAATTTGATATCATTAGCATCCTTTCAAACTAAGAGTCTACCCATCAAACTGAACCACTCTTACTATGGGAGCTAACCGAACGTAGCAAAACGATCGAATCAAAAATCAGCTGTTAATCACATTTGAGTCGAGTAGTCATTGCAGTTTAGTATGGAACAGCTGTTTTTTTTCTCCGACCGTTTTACTACGATCGATTAGCTCCCATAGTAAAAGTTGTTCAGTTTGATTGGTAGACTCTGTTCCATATAGGTAGCACAGTCGCCATAGGGCCCTAGCCGACCTTTCGGCTGGATCCGTTCCCAGCTACGCAAGCGCACCAGTCAAAAAAGGGACGCACTCTGGGCTGCACTAACAGATTGTGAACAGGCGAGGAGTGCTCTACCAAGGGTGAACCCTCGCCTCACCAGGAGCCTCTTGCGTCTCAAGAGAGCTCAACTACGCCTAGTTACTGGAGCCCTGACTGGTCACGGTCCTTTTAACAAACATCTGTTTAATATTGGTGTTAACAGTCTTCTATGCAGGGTGTGCATGGAGGTTGAAGAAACGGCTGCGCACGTGCTGTTGGAAAGCAACGGGCTAGCACTATATCGGGCACAACAGGAATCTGGAATAGACCGGGGTCTATTCCAGAAGTATTCTGCAGCATTAACAAGCTGGTGGGCTTTCTGCAGGAGCTGGGATGGCAGGAATAGTCATTCCCACTTCAAGCAAAATAGGCGCCTAAGTCTTAAAGTTGCAGAAAATGAGCCCACTCAACCAATACCAATACTAATGAGTATTCACCGCTCTTATCAACCGCTAAAACCACTATAATTGGGGAGGTGAATGCATAAAATATATTTAAGTTTTATCTTCTCAGTAAAAAATACGTTTGCAAATAATGCTTAACTCAAATTTTCAGTAATTCTGTAGCTTGAATAAGACGTTTTGACGTTTGATAAAGAGTTGCTGATTTGACGCGGATTCTACGGTCAAATCAGCAACTCTTTACGGTCTCTTAACGGTGTATGGTTTGTGCCAAACTCACCTTGCCCCTAGCACCGCTTCTGCTCCTGTACAAAGTGCAGACAGCCTGCAGCAACGCGACTAATACGAGAGCGGCCACGCATCCCACAACCACGTAGAGCTTGGTCTCGGCCAGGCCGAAGAATGTTCTAGCGTTACCGGTTTCATCCTCTATGGGGCGGGTTGATAGTACTGGAAAAATTGTTAAATATTACAGTTTTCTAGTCTATATTTTGCCCGCGACAAACTCCGCACCGGCTCTAGGCGTCGCACATAGGAGCATTTGGCCTCAAAAACCGGTCAAAATTATTTATGACACTTTTCTATGTAAAAATGAATAAAAAGGCATATCTGATTTAAAATATAACATTTATTTTCAAAAATCGAAGTGTGAACACACTATGAGTGAACGTACTTAAAAATTAAATATTTTTAAATTAAATTTCTTCTTCAAAAAGTTCTAATGTCTCAGCTGCGAATGGATTGCTATTTTTTGGTCTCCGCTTTCTCTTACAGCTGAACTTGTCCTTCGAGACATCTGTATGACACTGATGGTAAAATCTGAAAAGAAAAAACAATCTTATATTTGTTGTATAAATATTGGGAAAAAACACGTCTTCTTTAAACTGGCTTTAAACCAAGAGGTGGCAAGATGTGGAAAATATTTTTGCTTAGATAATATGCATAAACCCTATACATTATTGTAAATAGAAGATTGTGCCCCGATCACCCCCGACACCCAAACAAAAAAACGAATTTCTCAAAAAATCTTTAAAATGTTCAATATTTTTTTTACGTTTCATTAACAGAACAATGGAGTTTACAATTTAAAAGAAAGTCAAGAATAAAGTATATTTAAATTAAGTACACACCTTCCTGTCCAGGATCCATTGCAAAAAACTTCTTAAAATCCACTTTAAATCACTTAAAACACCAACCGAAATGTTGTTGAAAATAGAACGCATCGAGAACAAAGACGTGTTTATTAAACAGCGACTGGGAACCGACTACCTAGACTGCGAATTGGTGATCAGATGTCTGCTTTTGGGGCGGTTTATGATGGCCCGGATACTTAGGTATACAAATAAATTATTTTGGGTGTAAATAAGTACTGTTTGTTTTTCTGACTTTTGACCGGTTTTTAAGGCCAAATGCTCCTATGTGCGTCGTAGCGAGATAAAATATACCTACATCCTACAGGTTGATTTAAATGCGTTAAATATTAAAAGGGGTCAAACCATCAAACTGAACAACTTGTATTACTAGGATGTTTTGTTACACCCTTTATTTCGATGTTGGCTCCATAGTGAAAGTTGTTCAGTTTGACGGTCTGAAGAACTCTCTTCAACAGGTAACACATTAATACAAATGGTTCGATAGATGGCGTAGACGTAAGATGGATGAGCAACCTTGCAGAATAAATCACAAATAAAATAGTAAAAATTCGTGTTTTTAAGAAAGCAGAAAAATATGAGCAGATACTTCATCGACGGATGCTTCCAACTCAACATTCATTTTTTTGTTTACTTTCGAGCCCACATTTCTGTCTTGTCTTCGCATCTAACACGTCAAAACTATCTATCGCGATATGTTGAACTATGTTTTACTAGCTGTCACAAAACTCCTCATTACTGGTATTGACAATACTCACAACTCTGAGGAAGAAGCACCAAGAAGTCGGGGTCCACGTTCAAATTGCCCACTCTTCCTTTAGCCAGCGTGTCTCTTACGACTCTATCCCACTTCTCCATGTCTTCTTTCTTCATCTCTTCCTCGTCCAAATCCTCGTTAAGGGATCGGGCGCTTGAACCCTCGATTGTGTTTAAATCGATCGATTTGAGGGTCAATTCTGCGATTATTGCTTTGGTTTCGTTTCTGTAAAAGAAAGCATGATTTAGTCCATTCAAGAAGCAGAAATATTTTATTCTTATTTTTTAATCTATGTTCGTTTTATTTCCTCTTTTTGTTTTCTGTCTTGCTAGCGCTTTTGCGGTACAACCCCGCCATAAATTATGCCTGATAGCTAATCTAATATCCATGCTTTTCCTGTTGCTATCTTCCGTTTGCAATAGCTTTCGGCTGACAATTTTTTTTTAAAACCAAGTTAAACTATCAAACTTATACTTACTGCATAAATCCGTTAACAACCAATCCATGGAAGCCCTTCTCGACCCCCAACTCCTTCTGCAAGTTGTTAACGACCTGTCTGCTGAGCTCCTCATACTCCTGGCTTCCCACCGCGGGTGGCTTGAAGTTATCGGCTAATCCCGTGATGCGTATCAACATGTTGTATGCTGTCACTCCTGGGATGACAGCTTCGGTTGTTATTTCTTCTTCTGCGGGTTCTGAGGTAAGAGAAAAATGATAATAAATAGTGAAAAGTGAACCATGCAACAACTAAGCTCTATTTAATAAACATGACATTGCTGGGAATGTTAGGACACATGGTACCTACTGCATGTTTAGCGTCATTAGTAACCAGCAATGGACTCTGAATTGTCACAGACACAGTGTAAGAAAGAGTATAGAATATCTACGTACAGTACAGTACGACCAGGAAAAAAAGTTCCATTCATCAATCTTCGATTGCGCAGATCAGAGTCCCAGTCAGAACCCGAAGACATTTAGTAATTAGTTGTGCAAAATCGGGTACTACTAAATCTTAGTAGATAGCAGACTGACGGCCACTTCACCGGCGACAAGCGCGCGAAAACTATTAGTAAACAGCGGCAAGGGATTTTAGACGCGTGAACGTAGCGCATCCTAGTTGTTCGATATTATTTCGCGCGTAAAAACAGTCATTCATACCAGGTCCGCAAGGTTTAATGCAGATCTTCTCGTCAGTAACTACAGGGGTCTGCAAGTGCTTGCTGGTTCGTTTACTGACAGGGTCGTAGCCGCCGCCTTGTGTTATGAACATCATATAGAGGCACTCATCGTCTGTGAACGCGAAGTCCTGGAATTATAAATAAATAAAATAAATATCTTGGCCATTGTCACACAGAACCCAAACCACAGGCCAAAGTGCCAGAATCTAGCCCGGATTTGTATTATGATGACTAGACAACGATATAGAATAAATTTATACAGGGTAAACAGTTGCAAATATTAATATTCATCAAATGGAAGGGAGATTTATTATCAGATGTTAATAACAATCATCTCTTGACATAAAACCTCAATATTCCATCGTATATTCTAGTAAATCTAGTACATCTCGCATCCACGTAGCGCCGGCGATTCTCTTTATATCGTCAACCCCCACTTCCTTTTCCTCCCTTGGCCACCACTCGGACAAAGCTTCTGTCTGCCGTCACCTTGCCTTACCATATATGAGGAGTATGGCACAAATAAATGGAGTTCTATAGCATTGGACAAATTCGAGCAGTACATGATGTTGATGATATCATCAGACTGTACATCTTGGACCCAACTTGCTGATCCTGGTTCAGCTTAGGAGCGGAGTAGCCGCTGACGAAAAGTGTCCATTGTAAATGGACGGTTGACACGGGTATCTAATAATGAAGTTCATCGCTTACCCGAGAATCTCCAGTATTCCTCTTCCTAACAAAACTAAGCGTGGTCACTCCGTCGATAAGACTGCCCATCTTTAACCCGACACGTTGGTTCTGGTCCAGCTTAAGTGACGAAAGTGTCCATTATAAATGGACGGTTGGCACGGGTGTCTAATAATGAAGGTCATCACTTACCCGAGAATCCCCAGTATTCCGCTTCCTAACAAAACTAAGCGTGGTCACTCCGTCGATCAAACTACCCATCTTGGACCCGACGTGTTGGTCCTGGTCCAGCTTAGGAGCGGAATAACCGCTGACGAAAGTGTCCATTATGAATGGACGGTTGGCACGAGTGTCTATCCAGCCTATTATGGCGTCCGTTTGCGACTGGAAGAATATGCATTAAAACAACATTACAATTTGTCGTTAATAGATCAGTATAAAGCACTTAAAAGTACAACAGAGATAAAATTATTTATAAATCAATTGTTCTGTATCATACAGGATTGCCTATCGGGCGGTTTTACGTCTTTTGCAAATTGCAAGTTTACAGAGTGCAATAGAAGCGTCGGCGTCGATAGGCCACGAATGTTATGTCTCGCGAACCTAAAAGAGTGCACAGGCATCGAAAAGGTCTTTCGTTTGGCCAGTGATAGGCAGGGATTTGCACAACTGACAGCAACCTCCAGTAATGGAGAGGAACTGGAACATGGAAGGGTGGCAACCTAGTTTTTTTAGATTCGACATTTCCACTGGAATATGTTTAATTGCCAAAACTAGTAGCGGGATCTTTGACTGGCATAATAACGCCTATCGTCGTTGCTCTTTTGTTTTAGTGTATATTTAGGTAGAATCTTCACTCTGCCATAAGATATCTACGGAGTTGGCCTACTTATAGCTATGCTTTTCCTATTGCTGTCTCCCGTTCAAAGGGGAAGTCGGATATTCATTTTTCCTACTTCTATCTTGCGGGTTTCAAAACAGATAAGAGTCATTCCTCGCTCGCTGGACTTCATTGTCTAGTGTTGTGAGTTTTCCGCGCTGTTTATCCTGGTTTACAAGAGTTACAGCGGTATAAAAGTGTGGTGGCCCATGCCGTAAAAAAATAAATGACCGTATCTTTTGATTGCGTTGACTTAGAAGCTTGCATTTTTTACACTTCCAAGGGACTGTAGACCGCTGGAGGGACCGTTGTTTTTAATTTCAACTTGATACCTCCACCCGTTCCTGAGAAGAAGGGTCTTGATAGACGGACAACAAAATGATCCTACAAGGGTTCCGTTTTTTCCTGTTGAGGTACGGAAACCTAAAAAGAACAACGGTTGAAGACTTACCATTCTCTTATCCTTGCTAAACCCAATTCCAGTCCAATATTTATTCTCCTTCGTCTTAATAGTAAACTTGACGGAATCTTTCCCCCTCTTTTGCCCCAAGTATTCCCAGGAGGCGTAGTAATCACACGTATTGTTCTTGATGTCGCAGTTTGCTGGCAGTTTCCATTGGGAGCCACATTTATTGCCGAGCGGGGTTATACCGCCGCTGGATGCTGATTTTGTTTCTTCTGTGGATGTGATAAAGTTCATTTTAGTGAATACGGTTTTTCAGTTGCAAAACAGCTAGTTTAGTAAATTTTAAAAACCGGCCATCTGGCGGAACTGTGCGATAACAACTGCTTAATGTGTCTTCCGAAGTACGATACGCTTGAGATGAAATATCACCCATCCAAATATTGACCGGCTCTGACGTTGCTGAAGGTGAGGTGATTGTTTTCAACACAGAACATTATAAGAGGGGTTATAAATGCAAAGTAGTGCTTTTGCTTTGGAGACGGCTGTCGCCACTTGTCTTCCCACTCACGCGTTCCACGCCTACTTTGCACTCCTGTGGTTTCTAATACCGAAGTGAGTTTATAATAAGCTTATGACCTTATTTTAAACTCACTAGAGTTTAAAATAAGGTCCAAAAAAATTAGCTGGCACTATTTCAAGGGGATGATTAGACCATAAAACTGAACAACTATGCCTCGAATCTTTTTCTGAACTTATTTTTGGGTTTGCAGTTTTGTATGAAACATCGGTTTTCTATTTCGCGATTTAAATTGATCCAATTAGTGATTAAGGCTATAACTTTCTCATCGTTTGTCGATGATTTTCAACCCACCCAAAATGAATGTCGTCCCCCCCCCCCCCCCCCCCCAACCCCCCAACCCAGGATACTTGCGATCATGGAGCCAAGGTCGATAAACAATTTTAATATTTTCAGGAGTGGTTCAGTTCAGACCATCAAACTGAACAACTTTCTCACCAAAGTAGAAATCGCGAAAAAGAATACTAGACACAAAATGTTTGGCACAGCAGATTTTTTTTTCACGATTTCTACCTTGGTACCACAGAGAAAGTTATTTTTCTTTTTTTTCTTCTTGTTCTATTTCTATTTATTACGAGCGTTAACCCGCGACTTTGTCCGCACAAATGATTTTTATTTTAAGTCAGATAATAAGCTATCAAACGAAAAAAGTTTCATCAAAATCGGTTAAGTAATTTTTGCGTGATGCTCGTTCAAACAAACAAACAAACAGACAGACAAAAAAATCCAAAAATTGGGGATATGGAATCAGGGATACCTAAAAAAGATATCGTAACTTTTTTTTGTTAATATCTTCAATGTACAGACAAACTTCCTGTTACAGTTTTATAATAGTTTAGATTTTAGTGTTCTGCACTTACGAAGTCACAAGCACAGCTAGTTTGTACAGAATAAAACGTACCAAAGAAGTTAATCCTTGCCACGCCCCTCTGATCGCCGTGGCCGTGGTACTTCAGCTCGTCGAGCCTGTAGAACTCTTTGGTCGCCGCCTGTCCCTTCTCCAGGCCTGACGCCGGCGCGTGCACGTACTTGCCCGGCTGCTGCCCTCGCGCCCATATCACGTGCATCAATTCGTCGGTTATAGAATGGTCTGTTGGTTCTTTTGCCTGTGGACGTAATGGATAACATTTCATTTCAGGTACCATTTGAAATCCATTTCGAAATTACTAAAAAGCTGATAGAGGGTGATATCGTTACTATCATCCGATCGGTTTTCTCCCATAGTTCAGTTTGATGCGTAGACTCTTAGGTTAAAAGGATGCTAATGATATCAATTTCACCCCATACAGGGTGTAAGTGACAGCCTAGCAAATACTGAAACGGTGAACTCAGACCATCAAACTGAACAACTTTCACTATGGAGCCTACCTCAGGAGACGCGAATAAAAATCAGCTCTCCCATACATTTAAGTCGGGGTTAAATTTTTATTCGCGTCTCCTGAGGTAGGCTCCATAGTGAAAGTTGTTTAGTTGGTTGTCTGAGTTCACCGTTTCAGTATTTGCTAGGCTGTCACTTACACCCTGTATAAAATTTAACAGATTTTTTTTAATCTATTATTTCTAGAGTTACTTCAAAAATTACAAGCTAGGCTGAATGGGGTGCATTTCCTTTGCCTGAATTTGAATCAAATAATTATTTGTCATTACTTTATTTTCATTGTAATTTTCTTTTTTCTGGCCAAGGTGACAATTGCCATGATGCCTATGATGTCTGAAAAATTCACCTGAAGAAAAACCTTAGTATCGGACGGGACACGAACCCGCAATCCACCAAACTGGGTTCTAGCTTTCATCCAACCAAGCCACCGGTACGATACCGATAAGTCCTTAAATCTTCAACACATCTTTAGAGACGTGATCATGGCTTTTCGGCGAAGGAAATTGTCAGGAAACCGGCTAAAGAAGAAATTCTGATGCGGATGTGAAGTCTAGCAATATACCACCGTCACAGAATTGGTTATAGTATATACAGAACGGCCACTCCCCGCCCCTCTCTGACTTCAGATAGCCCACCTCACCTCACACTTTATGGGGTAACCTGAGGGGAGCCGAGCAAGGGAATTCAGTCAGGCGCGCGCACCCGTTGAATTTGACTACATAAAATTGTATCTTTTCAGTGCATAAAAAACGTTGAAAAATAACGCTAAAACATTTTCAGTAATTAGTTAGCTGAAATACTATTTTCAATAAAAGAACGAACAATAAAAAGTATCGAAATGTATGTTAAATGCAAAGCGCGGCTTTCAACCCTACACGTATTGTCACGGACAGTTTGCACAAAGTGCGCATGTGCAGACGCCATTTCAAAATTCAAAATCGTTCTATTGAGTGCCGGACCTGTGCCACCGTCTAACTGAATTGTTATTAGGTAATGAAAGTTTACCTTAATCTTTTTCCTGAACATGATAGTGGTGACACCGTTCTCTTCAAACCCTGATGACGCAGTGAGGTCATCGTGACCTCCCCAGAATGTGTCCACCCGGGGTGTCGACCTGAAATGGACAAAAACATGATTTTATTTCTATGAAAGCTAATCAGACAATCAAACTTATTATTCTCAATAAATCCCACCTATTCTCCACTTCGATATATGTATGCAGGGTTTAAAATCATATACGTTAGGGGTCCTTCAGATCATTTTATGGGATCAACAACAAAATCGCGAAAAAAACAATTAGCTCTTCCATAGAAAACGTCCCAAATGAAAGGAATAGCTGATAGCCCAGTCAGTTTACGGTTTAAGCCGGGTTAGTCCCGGCTTGAGCTTTGAGCTTAGAAATATACCAAAATTAAAAAAATATCACGTTAGCAACAGCCTCAAATTTTAAATTCAGCGTTTATCTCGTTCTAAAGAAACGAATGGTAAATTTTTTGCAAGGTTTTAAGGCTTTACTATTATACTTACAAGGCTTTGAAAAATACATTAGTATTTTCTATTAAATATCTCATTTTTAAATTTCAATGCCTATTTTATTGATCAAAAATAATTAATATTGTTAAATCTAATTAAAATGAGTGCATTGGTATAAATATTGTTAATTTAAAAACCTTCTGGAAGATACAATTTTGATTTCTATGTTGCGTAGAGAATTTTTTTTAAAATATTTTTTCAGATAGTCTTTTTATCACTAAATGATGCCAGTTACAGTTTAAAAGTTCAATTCATAATTACTCCCTACTCCTCCTAACAAAACTCCGTAAAATGACTGGGCTATGATTATTTTCGCGATTTCAAAGTTAGTTTTTCAGTTTGATGGTCTGGTCTGAACCACCCTCTTATTTGTCCTGTATAGCGTGTATAGAATTTTATTTATTGAGTAGCTTTTATTGTTATTCTTTTAATTCTTCTTTGAGTTTGGTTTAATGTTAAAGAACGTTTTATTTACATGCACTCTACACTGTAGTAGGTAGAAACTGGCTCCGGACCCTCAGACTTGACTAGTTTAAGAGTCAGTAGCGCATTTGTTCGTTTTTACCAATTAAGGTTTTTTTTTTCCTAACTTAACCGACTTACCGGTCCCTAGTGTAGTAATCAGCTACTCTATGGTAGTTTCCTCTAGCTGTACCAATAACAATGTCTGTGCAGTCCATTGGATTGAAGTCGAATTTTGGCGCGTATTCGTGGTCGGGGAAATAACCTGTAATTTTACATTCACATTTGTTAGAAAAAGGTATTAATACACAATCGAAAATAGGAGAATCATGTACGTAGAGTAGACAATACCTTTGCCGATTTCCTGAGGTAGAATAAGAGAATTCATGAAAAGTACCAAAATTTTTTGAAAAGGTATAAGTATAAGTAGTCGGTTAAAATAACTAGAAAACTGGTTAAGGTCAGAAAACTGTGAAAATTTGGGTTATGAAAATTTTAACTGTCTGGGAATGGTGAGTTATGAAATTAATTAATTAAAAATGAGATTAAAAATTAGTTATATCATTGTGTAAATAAAAAAAAATCTTTTAAACTTCATTTAGAAACTTCGGGTAGTAGTTAGGTATGCGGATTAAGTTTAAAGAAATGGTACCAAATTAAAATTTTTAGAATATGTTTAGCAGTTACATAATTCTGATCTTAATGAAAATTAAATTCAGGTCCTGAACTAAGTGTAAAAACGTATTTAATTTAATTTATAGGTATTTGTTAAAACTAAAGATTGTCTGTTATACCTTTTTTTATTTTTATTTTTTTTTTATTACGTATGGGTTTGCTCTTGACCTCAATCTAGTCCTCAGGACGAAGATGGGGTCGAAGATGTAGCGAGCTCACCCAGAAGAAGCCTATTCACTCGTACTTTAAAGGAATTCGGGTTGTAAGCACTCGGAAATACTGACGCCACCTAGTACCAGTTACCAAAGAAAGAAAGAGAGATCATATTTAGTAAAGACACAAAATGTGAAAAATTAACATTTAGAAAAGAAGACAGGAATAGAAAACCTAAATTAAAAGAAAAGGTTTGTTTGGATCAAGGAAGGAAAAGGATGAAAATAGGAAATATTCTGAAAAGTAAGAGTGACAGCATAGGCATAGCGAAGCTGGCTTCCAAGCGAAGATGAAATAATGTAAGAAAAGTACAAGAAACTGTTATAACCCAGCGCTAAAGAATGGGATCTGCTGAAATCAAGTTAACTATAGTTGTCCCGCTTACACTTTAAACAGCGTTCATTAACTAGAGCAAGATAGGTATTAGGTACCTATTCTGTTCTTCTTGCTTTCAGCCAGTACTATTCTATTTGCGCGTGGATTAATATCAGAAAATATCTAAACATAATTCTGAAGTTTAATGTTTATAACGTACTTACAGTATATCAAACATAATGTATAGTATTATACTATAATTATATATTACAGTGTATATAGTGTATATTACATGCATTATTGTATTTTATAATATTAATTCTATAAAAACTGGGTAGAATATCAGTAATTTCAAAATACCTAATCAAAACCACGTCAGAGGCCGTAAGGCGGTCTGAAAAAACTCTAGACACCAGGGCTTTGCCCACACGATAAGAAGAAGAATACCTAATAAGCACTAAGTATAGGTAGTCTTTAATTATTTCAATAGGTAAATTTTAATTAATTGATTTTCTTTTTAGCGCTAAAAAACCAACCACCATTGTGCGACAATTTGCTGTACAAATACAAAATGATAATCATACACATACTCAAAAAAATAAATAAATAAAATATAACAAATCTCAGTGTAAATCATAAAATACTATAGTTTTTGAGAATGTGTACAGTATAATGTGCAAAGCCAGTGCGTTACCTGCTTCTTCTTTAAGTCCCTTCACTAGTAATGTCTCGGTTTCCGCTTCTGTTTTGGGTATTATAGTGGGTTCTGGGGATGGTTCTGGCTCGGATTTAGGTTCTGGGGATGGTTCTGGTTCAGATTTAGGTTCTGGAGATGGTTCCGGCTCGGATTTAGGTTCCGGGGATGGTTCTGGTATCGATTTAGGTTCTGGAGATGGTTCTGGTTCAGATTTAGGTTCCGGAGATGGTTCTGGTTCGGATTTAGGTTCTGGGGTTGGTTCTGGCTCAGATTTTGGTTCAGGAGTAGGTTCTGGCTCAGATTTTGGTTCAGGAGTGGGTTCGGGCTCGGATTTTGGTTCAGGAGAAGGCTCAGGCTCAGATTTAGGTTCTGGAGAGGGTTCAGAAGATGGTTCTGAAGTGGGTTCCGGTTCAGACTTTGGTTCTGGTGTTGGTTCTGGTTCGGATTTTGGTTCTGCGGTTGGTTCGGGTTCGGACTTTGGTTCTGGTGTAGGTTCGGATGTAGGTTCAGGCGAAGGTTCAGGGGTATGTTTGGGAATAGCATTTAATTCTGATAACTTTTTAGGTTTTGGCACTATCTTTGGTTTGGGAGAAAATTTCGGCCTAGGGGTTGACTTTGGTTCTGTTTTTGGTTCTGGGGTGGGTTCGGGTTCTACACTAGGTTCTGAAGTAGGTTCAGGTTCGGAACTAGGTTCGGGGGTTGGTTGTGGGGTTTTATGTTCATGAGTAATAACGGAAGTCGAGGTTTCCACATCTGTAAAAATAATGTAACCATGCAACTTTGTTCTTTGTTTAGTTTTACACCGAATAACACAAGTTAAAATAATTCTGTGTAAAATAAACATTGCAAATTCTATATTAGAAAGAAAATTATATTTATACTACAGACCGACATTTTGTTAGAAAAATTACAACCATGTTGGGATCAATCCGTTACAATCGGTTATTTAATTTAATTAATACTACAATTACTATTTGTATTTCACAAAATGTTATTCAGTGTTTTTTTTTTCTTCAATTATGTACATTAGTGTTTTACAAATTTATTGCAGTTAGTTTCGCTTGTATTTTTTAGGAATGCCAATTTTGTGCTCTGATGTTTGCATGTGCTTGCAGTTTTAGCACGTTGTGAGTTATTTTTTACTGTGCTGTGCTTATTTTATATTACATTTTTTGCATACTTACTAGGCGAGTCCGGTGTGGCACGTTTGCCTCGACCTGGAAATCAGACGGTATTCTTAGTATTCCACACATTACCTTTTATACAATCACTAATTGAGATTTGATTCTAGAAAAACGGTTTTGCTAGTTTTACCTTCATAATACATGTTAACTCCATATATGACATTAATACTAAAACCATATACCTACGTTAACCAATTTCTATACATAGTTTTTCCTTGACTATCCATAGCATAACTATTGAACCATTTTCATTGTCTATCTATACTATTATAAAACTGTAACAGGAAGTTTGTCTGTACATTGAAGATATTAACAAAAAAAAAGTTACGATATGGTTTTTAAGTGTCCCTGAATCCATTTCACCAATTTTTAGATTTTTTGTCTGACTGTTTGTTTGTGTGTTTGTTTGTTTGTTTGAACGAGTATCACGCAAAAACTACTGAACCGATTTTGATGAAACTTTTTTTGTTTGATAGCTTAGATGATCTGACTTAAAATCTGGTATATAATTTGTGCGGACGAAGTCGCGGGTTAACGCTCGTATACTATAATTTTATAAAAATATCTACAAAATACAAGTTAACAGTAAACAGTAACAGTTAAGTTGCAGATAACAGCTTTCAGCTACACCGGTTCCTTACTAAAATTTTCTGATTTCTGATTACCGGCTAATTATTTTCTAGAGCGAGTGCGTAGTGCGATTTTAGAAACTAACACTTCGAACTCAGCGGTTAAAAATGACAATATTACTATGGCGATATGCATCTTTCTACTACTGATTTGACTTTCAAAAATCGTACTCCAAGAGTGCGATTTTTGAAAGTCAAATCAGCAGTAGAAAGATGCATATCTCCATAGTAATTTGTACATTTTCAACTGCTGGGCTCAGCGAATAAGATTAAAAAATCGCACTCCTGAACATAGATGCACTCTCTCGTCTTTACCCTTCTTAATTAGTATTATACTAATTATTTCAGTCAAATCACGTCTAATGTTGGACCTAGGCTTCCCCCGATGATCTTCACAACGATTGATTTTGTGCAACTTGCATCAATCGGTTTCTCCGGCCTATACGAGGTTGTATGTCCACCAAGTTGTGGGTTGGACCGTCGTCGTACAAAACGGTTTTAAAAAGAGTATAATAAACATACCTTTTGAACTAGAAACTTTGTAAGAAACACTAGTTTTCACTGTAACATCATCTCCAAGATTTTTGAAGTCAATTCCGTCCATAGTATGCATCGCTACCCTCTTATTCCTATTATCGTTCTCTGGTTCTTGAGATTTTGGTTCTGCTTTAGGTTCTGGGGTTGGTTCTGGTTCTGACTTCGGTTCTGGTTCAGGATTAGGCTCAGAAGTAGGTTCTGGTTCTGAACTAGGTTCAGGTTCCGCTGTGGGTTCTGATTTCGGTTCAGGGCTGGACTCTGGTTCGGACTTCGGTTCTGGAGTAGGTTCAGGCTCTGATTTTGGTTCTGGTGAAGGCTCTGGTTCAGACGAAGGTTCTGGAGTTGGTTCTGCTGATGGTTCAGACCCTGGTTCCGCTTTTGGTTCAGGTTCTGGCAGAGGTTCAGGTTTAGTTGTTGTTACTGAAACCCAAAATAACATTTTAATACTAATATTGACTGTAATTAAATTTCGGGATTAGGTAAAGCTACGAAATATACACAAATATACTATAAATGCTCTAAATAAGGTAATGGATAAACAACAAAATTTTACTCATTAACTTACATTTGTCATTCATCGCAGGTCCTAAAACAGGGAAATTCTTGCACTGTTTGCTTAAACCACTTGGCCGCCAACCAATACCTGAAATCATTGAAAACTTTATTAATTTACTTATTGTGTTCTAATTAGCCTATGAAGATGGATATCTGACTAGGTTGGTGCTATTCAATGCTGGACACTACATGGCTAAATTAATAAAGGTTATACTATAAGTACCTCATAAAAAGGCTGAAAATCACCCAAAGGGCAATGGAGAGGGCCATGCTCGGAGTTTCCCTGCGGGATCGAATCGGAAATAAAGATATTCGCAGAAGAACCAGAGTAGCCGACATAGCCAAAAGAATTGATAAACCAAAGTAGCAATGGGCGGGACACATTGCTCACAGAACCTATGGCCGATGGAGCTGAAGAGTTGTGGAGTGGCGACCGCGTAGGTCCTCCTCAAGGTGTACCGACGACCTGGTGAAGGCGGAAGGCGGCGGGAACCCGTTCGATGAGGGCGGCGTAGGACCGGTCGTTATGGCCATCCTTAGGGAGGCCTATGTCCAGCAGTGGACGTCCATCGGCTTATACGATGATACTATACTGACCGGCATAAGAAGTTCCATTGACAACCATGACGACTTCCAACTCGTGCACGTCTTTAACGATTCGCCAGTACACGTTGAAGAGTTTGGACAGCTCTTTCTTGTTGTAGATCGCCAAGTTTATGCTCTTGTCTTTCCATGGGGCTTCTGTAATATGGACAAATAGAAGGAGTTAGCTATATTGAACTTAATTAACATACATACATTAACTACTTAGTTGCAACAAAGCTTTTGACCACTGGGTCAGAAGCTTTGTTCCAACTACCAACAACATTTTTAGGCTAGCAGCTGCAGCAAGGTTTCACGAATTTCACGTTAGAATGAGGTATAAAGTATTCAGTGACAACAGGCTGGCCTCTCGTCCACAAATACCCAACATAAGAAACCCTTGTGCGACACCTAAGGGAAGAAATGAGATGGTCCGATCTAAGCCGGAACCACACTGCCTTTTTATTTACTTGACACGGCTTCATTGAAAGGTAAGTAAATAAATAAGGTCAAATATAATTATCTGAAACTATTTTAAGGAGATGACCAGACCACCAAACTGAACAACTTTCTAGAAGGGACCAATGTCGGAAACGCGAAAAAAATCTGCTGTTCATATAAAACTGCAATCGCACTCGCTTGATTCAAATGTATGGGACAACAGGTTTTCATTTCGCGATTTCAATGTTGGCCCCATAAAGAAAGTTGTTCAGTTTGACGGTCTGATCAGCCCTTAAGCAGATAAGTTGGATCCTGTAGGTATATTAACATTTTAGGTACCCCTAGTATTTAATAACTAAAAAAAATTTAAGGATGTATTCAGACAATGAAACTAAAAAACTTTTCCTAAGGAGCATGGGTCGAAAAAGGACAAAATTTTCTCGACCTCCCATAAAAAAATTGCTGATCAGTTTTTCAACCCATGTTCCCTATGGAAAGTTGTTTTGTTTCATCGTCTGAATGCACATTTAAAATTTTTGAAGTGAAACTTTTTAATTCGGATCCGCAACCTTTTCGTTTGACGGAAGTTCGAAAATTTAAATTTGACAGCTGCGGAAGTTTCACTTCTGCCAGGCGTCCCGTGACGGCCAACTTATTTTTAGTAATTAAAAACTAGTGGTGTATAAAACTCACTCTGGTTACAACTCCTTCCATAAAATCCATGAGGACAATAGCACATCTTCGTCGGAGACTCAGTCGCGTTGATGTCGACGCATTGGCCCCTCACACCGCAGTCCTTATCGACCTCGCATTCGTCGCTGAACTGACAGCGGGCGCCGGAAAACATCTTGTTGCATTTGCATCGGCCGAGGATGTGGAATCCGTGGCCTGAGCAGGACTCGTGGTATTCTTTACCTGGAATTTTACGATATTTGTTAGACAAGTTTTTAAAGATTTAATTACTAATCAAAGGTATAACAATGTCTTATACGCAATGACTTTTTATCTTATACGCAATAACGTTTGACAATGTAGGCTGTTCTTTATTGCACCGTGAGGTTTTAATGCGGACGGACGGACGCTCATAAAATAGCATATCGAAAACAAATACTAATATTACATACTATTATTTTAATGGATCCGACATTACATTTTATTACTGGAAACTGTTTTGTCTAATATTATAATTAAGTTTTGTAATCTATATTATGTATAATATTAATAATTACTGTATGTTTCCTTAATATAATAAAATAAAAATAAACAGTTGCCAACCAATTCAAAATATCCTTAAATTTTTATACCTACAAGGCAATGTGAACTGATCGTTTTAAACTTTGCCTTTAGGCTAGAATATAAATAAGAGCATAAATAAGAAAGAAATCATCTGGTATTTGCATGGTATTTGCTGTTTCTGGTATCTAATAATAACTTGTAAACTAGGTCACAGAACAGACGCTAGAAAAGCAGTCTGGCCACCCAAGACATTTCTCTCACATCCTAGCATTTAATGGTCATCCAGTATTTATCATAACCGCATTCCAAAACCGTTCAAACAATTAAAAACCAGTCCTAATCACTGATTTAAATACCATTGACTTATAATAAATACAAAACAAAGCATTGCATAATAAAATGCAAATACATCTGTCAAATAATTATCATATAAATTCATAATACAAACACAGGAATGTAATAGCAGCTCACCTTGGTACAAATTGAGGTAAGTCCTAATGATTTGAATAATGAGCATCGAGTCTTCTTACCATATTGGGAATGCTGTTTTGGCAGTAAAGGTCAAATCTGCCAGAACTTAGACCACCCACCTCTCAAGCACCTTCCTAATAACAATTAGTGAGTTCGTAGCCCGTAAAAAGTTTAAGTCCAATGTTAAACAAGTCCTCTGTAAAAAAGGCTACTATAAACTCGATGACTATTTGAATGACCAAAATGTCTGGTCTTGACAATGTTACTCTATGTAATGCAATATTGTACTTTAATTGTACTTTGTATATTTTGTTTTGTTCAAAGATGTGTGTTGTAGAGTTTCTGGCCGCATCTTCTCTCAACGGAACACCTTCCGACGTGGTGGTAGAGTCAAAAAATGACGTCAAAAAGCTATCTGTGTGATATTATTTTGAAAAAAAAATGTTTGAATTTTGAATTTGAATTTTTGTAGCCAGTTGTAATGAACAGTGAACACCAAGGAGAGGCAAGGAGACAGTAAGTTCGTAAGTTTCTGCAAATATGTCCGGAATTCCTTTTTTATGATCTGGTAACCCTTCTTGCAGTATTATAATGTATCGATTTCAGCCAGTGGCATCATTTAATCAACAATGGATAACACTACCCTTGATGATTTAGGCACCAACCAGGGCTTGCTGATTGTCGTACATATCAGGCACAGACTACCCCCAATAGATACCGCATACAAGGCCGTCGATGCGCGCCAACCTGTTTCCGCGCTATTCGGAGAGTACAAGCCGCGCTTGCCGCGACTTCTAGTATGGAAAAAAACCGAGTCGCGCGTAACGACATTCTTTGTCATTAAGTTGGTTTCAGTCCGTACTAAAAGTTTGACGCACAATAGGTACGCGTAGACGGAATTAATAAAAGTAATATTTTATATATGGAAATATAGTTAAGAAAATCTAGTTGCCGCGTCAGAAATAAAATTTGCAATTTATGATATAATTACGAAGATATAAAGCTTTTAAAATTTTGTATGAAAAATTTAAAAGATTTATATCTTTATAAATTGCAAATGTTATCTGCGACGCGGCATCTAGATTTTCTAAACTATTTTTCCATATATAAGGTCTAACAAAATTAGGTGAAACTATTTTAAGGGGATGATCAGACCATCAAACTAAACAACTTTCTCTATGGGACCAATATTGAAATCGCGAAATAAAAATCAGCTGTTCCATACAAACCTACTCGACCTAAATCTATGGGACAGCAGATTTTTTTCGCGATTTCGATATTGGTCCCATAGAGAAAGTTGTTCAGTTTAATGGTCTGATCATCCCCTTAAAATAGTTTCACCCGATTTTGTTAGACCTTATATTAATACCGTCTACGCGTATTGTGCGTCAAAGTTTTGTATAAAATTGACCCCTCTGCAACCACCATAAGTTTTCGCTGTAACTTATGTAATAATAATAATAAATAAATGAAAAAACTACTTACGTGGTACAATATCGATGTCTGCACAGGACCAGAAGCGGTAGTTAGCGCCCCACTCGCCCGCCTCGCGTTGCAGCTGCAGCGTGCAGTTGTCACAGGTGAAGTCGCTCGGGAGACGGACGTCGTACTTCTGTGCTCTGCAGTTGTTTTACAAATATTATGTCACTCTAGTTCACGCAGCCAGCAATATGGGCCGTTTGAGCCAGGTAAGACTACAGGCGGTATTTTCGCCCCACTAGGTAGTCGCCGAATTCTTAGGGCCGATTCACACCAGAGCATCGAAGAGCATTTGCTCGCAGCGGCAATCTTATAACTAGTGAATAAAGCTTAAATTTGGCGCCGCCGTTCCCGTATCGCTCCAAATAAATTCATCCTTTATTCACAGTGATAAAATTGCCGCTGCGAGCAAATGCCTTTTATGCTCTTCTGGAGTGCGATTTTTGAAACTCATTCCTTGAACTCAGCAGTTGAAAATGTCAATATTTAATATGGAGATATGCATCTTGCTACTGCTGAATTGACATTTAAACATCATACTCTAGGAGAGTGATTTTTGAAAGTCAAATCAGCACTAGAAATATGCGTATATCCATACTTTTTCAACTGCAGAGTTCAACGTATGAGATTCAAAAATCGCACTCCAGGTGTGAATCGACCCTTATGATTTCCGAATTTGATTTTCTAGGCATCACAGTGACATAATGAGGGACAGACCGATCAAAAATAGGTATACCTACTAAAATGACGTAGTTTAGTAGGGGTGAGGCGGCTTTGAAAGGGTCAATGTCGTTTAGTGGGGGATAGGGATAGGGTGTTAAGTTGGGTTGACGACAAATGTTACTAAAAAAACTTAAGGCAAAAGGGACTTTAGAAAGTGCAAAGGAAAGTCAATAAAATAATGAGGGATTTTCCAGAAGTAAAAAAAAGTTAGTTCCTAATTTCTCAATAGATGGCGTTGACCAGAGAGGGGTCCAATAGGTATGAGCAAATATATGAATTAAAATTAATTATAAAAATACACAGTACAAGTTATTAACAATCTGGGTGTTATTGACGATCCGGTTGCTGTAATAATTGCCACGCCGGACTGTCAAACCAGGGTCCAATTTTTCGTCTATGGCTTTGCTTTTCATTCACGGAATCTGACGTACGATTTAAATATTTCCGGTTTATTTTTATTGAAATTCTGTTTCTGTTAGGTTTTTGTAGTTTGTTATTGTTTCTCGTTTATTGTTCGTATATTCAAAACGGATACGTAGCCCATACAGCCACGTCTAATACTCGATTCGTTGTTGACGAACAATAACACTGAGATAGCTAAATAATAAACCAACAACAATAAGAAAGGGTTTGTACTGTGTATTTGTACTATTAATATTAATTAATATCTTTGCTCATTCCTATTGGACCCCTCTCTGGTCAACGCCATCTATAGAGAAATTAGGAACTAACTTTTTACTTTTTTGTTTTTGGAAAATCCTCCATTAATTTATGTACCCTATCCTAACATACACATCCTTTTAACTATATTAAAACATTATTACCACGCTATTAATATTTCAAATTATATTTTAACTTTGACATTGTAAAATATTTAAAAAAATTATATGACATTGAATGCCTTGAAGTGGTAGATTGCCGTACATACCACAAATTAATTATACCATCTTATGTAACGTGTGCAATCAACAATGAATAAATGAAAAATGAATATCACGCCATTTATCTTCTTCATTTGCGCTCAAATACTTTGTAAAATGCGATAGCGAAAAATATTAGTTCAACCTGTCACCACGTCAAACTCTTCTTTGCCAAGCTGTAGGACGTATTACAGGGTGATGATGATGATTATGCAAGGGCTATTATGCAAAAAACGACATAAGGTCCATACAATGACTAATAAAATAATTTGGTTCATGTGGACTTACGTAACGTCATCTCGTACAAATTCAGATCCTCCTACTCTTGGCGTAAGGTCTAAAACCGGTCGGTCTAGGTAGTCAAGTATTCTAAGACTGAATCCACCCTGAAAATAAAATGAAAAGTTGAAAAAAATTCAAAAATGAATTGCGCCCAACGTGGGGCTCGAACCCACGACCCTGAGATTAAGAGTCTCATGCTCTACCGACTGAGCTAGCCGGGCTTGTGAACTTAATGCCAAAGTATGAGTGACTTACCCGATGAGCGTATGCCAAGTGCCAGTGTACTGTAAATGTTGATCCCGCTAAAAACGATGTTTTTAATGATCCTGCAACAAAAGAATAGTTACGATTAGTTATTTTATCATTAATAGAGAGTTAATTGGTTTTTCACTCAATCTTGTAGGTCTTAGCTTGAAAACGAGGCTGAGGATGAAATAGTACCGCCATCTACCAGCGAGTAGCTAAACTATGCACTATGGAAGTCCATAGCGAACCTACAGTTTATAGTGATTACGTTATTATGTCGCTAGATGTCGCAAAAAGTTCAAGTTTCAAATGTAGTTACAAATAATAAATACGTGAGAAATTTAGTTTATTGTTTTCGATATCACATAGGTAAACTACTCCATTATTTATGACTTTTTTGGCACAACAATTTCGTTACATAACTTTAACTATTCTCACATGCCACTTTTGCGGTTAGAATCGTGGTTGAAATCGTACATTACGGTTATTAAAAGTGAATGAACTCGATATACCTACCGGCCTAGAAAATGTAAGCCGACATTTTGCGGTTGCGAAAAGAGAAAATTAAAAAATAATTTTCGACCGTGACAGGACTCGAACCTGCAATCTTCGGATCCGAAGTCCGACGCCTTATCCATTAGGCCACACGGTCACATGACGTAATGCCCTCAGAGCAAAATAGGTCCTAGGGATTTGCGCGCGCATTGTGTTTAAACTGTTTAGAGGATGTTAGGGTACAAGGGTAGGTAGGGTAGTTGCATTACTTTAAGCGGTGATTGTACCCATGATACTGAACAACTTTCCCTAAGAAACCTATAGGAAATTTTACTTTTCATTTATTATGTAAATTATATATTTATTTATACATTTTCACACAAAAATTCGACTTTTCATACTACCTGGAGTGCGATTTTTGAATCTCATTCTTTTAACTCAGCAGTAGAAAATGTCAATATTACTATGGAAAGGAGATATGCATCTTTCTACTGCTGATTTGACATTCAAAAATCATACTCCTGGAGTGCGATTTTTGAATCTCATTCGCTGAGCCTAGCAGTTGAAAATGTCAATATTACTATGGAGATATGCATCTTTCCACTGCTGATTTGACTTTCAAAAATCATACTTCAGGCGTGCGATTTTTGAAAGTCAAATCAGCAGAGAAAGATGCGTCCTTACGTTTTCAACTGCTGAGTTCAACGTATGAGATTCAAAAATCTCACTTCAGTTCGATCAGCTGAGTTAGATAGCCATTTATTAGTAGTATGGAAAGTCCGAAATCTTTTTTGGTAATTTCCTTTAGGTTTCTTAAGTGTTCTTAGTTGTTCAGTATAATGAAGATGCATGGAAATTTAGTTTTAAGTGTTTATCATACTTACCCTTACATTGAGGGTGTAGAATGGGTGTTTATTCCACCACGCGTGCCTAATGCGGGTCAGTGATATTTTCCTTCACCGATTAGGAAATAGGTATTGTCAAACAAATAACTTATAATTGACATGTCCCATAAACAGAATGATAATTTATTATAACAATGTGCATTCACAGAGCCATAGTATTGATATATTAGCAGACTCAGTAAATAAATTCAAATTTTTAATTAAGAAAACCAACCCATGGTTGACGGCTGCTACCTTGCAATCGTTTTCCAAATGACATTGTACGTTTTTTTTTATTTTTTTTATTTTTGTCTTTTGCTTTGTCTTATGTTATTTTATAGAGAATGTTGTGTTTGCTTATAAGTGATGTATTCATCTACTTTAGAACCACTGTGTGTTAAAATATGTAGAATTGTGAATGTATCGTTAGCAAACCTTTAAATAAATTAAATTAAATTAAATTTACTACCTACCTATAAAAGAAGGTATCTTATCTACCTTTAACTATGCTTAAATTATTATCAAAACCCGAAGTACTAGTGACCACGTTAAAAAACTTGAGGAAACGAAGCGAGCGAAGCAAGCGAAGCGAACTCGAAAATTCAATATTATGTATAGGTATCTATATTTTCAGTCCCTCCTCCAGGAATACATAACATGACATGACATGACATGACCATTGCACAGAGTACTATACTATTAGTTTTAAATTTACAGACAAAATTCCAAAAATTATCCTTAGGTTTGGTAGTGTCAAGGTGGTTTCAGTCCATACAAAATCTTGACGCACAATACGCGTAGACGGAATTAATAAAGGTAATATTTTATATATGGAAAAGTAGTTTAGAAAATCTAGTTGCCGCGTCACAAATAATATTTGCAATTTATAATAATATTACGAAGATATAAAGCTTCTAAAATTTTGTATGAAAAATTTCAAAGCTTTATATCTTCGTAATTATTTTATAAATTGCAAATGTTATTTATGACGCGGCATCTAGATTTTCTAAACTATTTTTCCATATACACAAAGCTAATTATATTAATACCGTCTACGCGTAATACGTGCGTCAAAGTTTTGTATAAAATTGACCCCTCTTCAACCACCTTAACTAACCCACATTACTTGTTTTAAAACTTTATTGTAGGTACACACGAGAATAAAGATTAAGTACCTAATATCTACAGCATAACAAAGGGCAAGTTTATCCCTGAAGAGATTTCTTTCAGCAGATCCGAAAGAGATAAGAATTTTATCTGTTACCTGTATGTACAGACACGCAAAGTTTAGAAGCTAAGAGATTCGGCTAACTTATACATTTCAATATAAAAGTTGGATTGGAGCGAATGAAGCGGATTCAAAAGTAGGACATTCCGAACAGTTTATTTTTATTTTTAATGATAATTAAATTATTGACTCCTTTCTTCGTAATAATTCGGTAAATCAACCAATAAGTACAAACTTATGTGTATTATTTGTTTTCTAATTTGAGGACAGGAAAACAGATTTTTTATGTAATAAAAATTACATTATTTGTAAGGAAATAAGTGGATCGTAATAATCCTAAAAATGGAAAAAAAATCAAAAGAAATCCGCAGCCGGTAGGATTCGAACCTACGCTCCCAGAGGGAATCTGATTTCGAGTCAGACGCCTTAACCACTCGGCCACGACTGCTTAGGCAATAATGGCGAAATAGCCGTACACTTTTGCTGACTCGTTTTTAATTTCATTTAAGGCGAATACTCATGTTAATTTAATTATGAACTCGGCTCGAAAATGTTTGTTTGCTTACAACAGGTTCACTTTCTGATTATGTGTACTTCCAAAACTTTCTTTTTTGTAAGGGTATGAGAATGTATCAATGAACCAACCACAGTTACTTTGTCATTAATTCATTACAATAAAAAATTTGCCGTCCTTTACGACCCTTGATCCTTGCAGTGATTTTCCCTTCTCTGATGAAGGAAGATAAGAGGGTACCGAGCTTAAAGTGGTTTAAATTATTAATAAAATAACTATAAACCTTTAAAAAAAAAAGAATGTCACATTGTATACTTTGTAGGTAGTCAGTCATTGCTGATTTCCAATTTACTATCTAAACATCACGAGCTGTTTTGTTTTATGTTTGTAAAAACTAGGTAGGTACAAACATTCAAAAAGGCAAATCTGTAATAATTATGTCCCGCGATAGATCGAAATATTGTAGTTACAGTTGTTAAGATATTAAAAAAATACTATTAAGAGCATCACCTGGAGGTGTGGAATTGTGGATTAGGTACTATGTCACACAATAAAAATAATATAATACTTAATCAAAAGAAAAGATGCATTAGTTAGCTACCTATTTCCCTCTTAAACCGAACAAAAAAAAATGTCCGCAAAACTAAAATGTCAAGATGACTAATGATAGTTACAGATCTAGAGTTTGTTTACAATCTAGGCCCGACCTCGAACCTAGGTCATTGGCCGTCGACTCATCAAACCACTATAATCTGTGTTGCCATTCGTAAATAACAGTTATGATGTTAGAATCGTGATTAAACTGTACCCGTCGTTATCGTTACGATTATGACACAACTGTCTGTCTGTGCAGCTGAGTTCTTGATCTATTTTGGTTTTTTACATACTTCGAAAGAGAGTCGTAAAAAAATAGGAATGCTATGTAATTTTCTGAGCGCAAAAATTCGTCGTTCAAATTTGAAACATCGGCGAGCTGTCAATTCGGATGCAAGAAGGATACATATGTGAGCTCTTCGATGTTTTTGACAGCAATGTGACGCTTAGAGAAATGCACTCTTGTACATCGGGGTATTAGGTATTACCAATATTACCATATCATGGGGCATATCATACCATATCAGCAGGGTTTTCTCAAAAATGAAGAACTGAGCAGCGTATTTCTTGATTCTAAGTTTTTTTTTCAAACGACTTCGAAAGAGGGTTGTTCAGTGTTATCTACGTCCACCGCTGTACAAATACTGGTTGCAAGAAACGGCCCGGCAAATACCATAGGCCCTCCTGAAATAGTGAATTCAGACCTTCAAACTGATATAGTGCATCCAGGGCTGAGATTCAGGGTAATTAATTAATATACTAGCTACCTACGTACAAATCGGGGCTATAAATATTAAACGCGCAATTTTTCCAAAACAATTTTGTAGATTTTTTATTTGTCTTGTTTAAGTGATAAGTTCGTAATCAGGGCGAAGCAAAGCAACCAATGGAGTTAAAAATAATGCAATTACCTTTTGGCATCCCACATGGTGGCTTAGTCCTAGAATTGTCCAAAAAGTCCAAGTCCAACCGTCTCGCCGGTGGATAAGTTAAGGCCACATGGCCTAAAACATTCACTATCACTGCACTAAACACTAAACACACTAGTGTCACATTTATTAGTGACGCCATTTTGTTTTCTGACACTTTCACCTCATCACAGATTTGTTTTTACGTCCTTTTCATTATTTTTTTACAAAACACTGTTTTCACTAAATCACTTAAGTTTGTGTTTTTTAGTTGTTGTTTTTTATTATGACATTTTTTATTTATTTTTATGATGATGGCACAATCCGTTTTTCACTTCACGACGATTCAAACCTGTAACAAAGAAAAATTTTATAAGTAAATAAATTAAAAATATAATACAAAACGTTATTTTATTTACAATTAGTTTTTTCCTCCATTTCGATGTTAGTCTAAATAAAGAAATAATAGCAAATAAGAGAAAAAAGAAAGAGAAAATTATTTTTTTTATCTTATCGTCCTCTTAAAAACCGTAGAAACCTGTAGAAGCAACGCTTGAGATCTTAACCCTCCTGAATCTAATGTAACATTCAACCGCTAAAGATCTGAGTTGTCAAATAGAGTGACCCGGTCATTAACGACACCCGAAGAGATTAGTCGCCTCTTATGACACCCATCTGGGCTGGTGCTGTTCTAAACAAGACTCACGTCTAAAGAGAATAAAATTATTAGTGTAAGAAAAAGAAATTTGAAAGTTAACATCATCAGCCTATCATCGTCCACTACTGAACATAGACCTGTCGCAAGGCGCACCACAAAACTCTATTCCCGGGCTTCCTCATCTAGTCACATCCCGCTCAGGTCATCGGTCCAGTGGTCCCGGTTCAGTGGGCGGCAGGGCGTCCCACATTGCGCCTGCCAGCACGAGGTCTCCATTCTAGAACACTGACGCCCCATCGGTTGTCATTTCTTCGGCAGATATGACCAGGCTCATTGCCACTGCAGCTTACTAATTTTCCGATTTATGTCAACCACTTTAGTTAAGTGAAAGCGCGTAAACATGACAAATTCCTTCGTAACAACGCCATCTTTTTCCACAACCTTGCGCATTCGCAACCTGTTATTTGACAAAATCGACTTTCTAAGACCCAACTGAAAGTAAAGGTAATAAAGCTCTTGTTCTAACAAGCTATGAAATTGAACCAATTTTCTTTAAACTCTAGCGATATAATGACATGTTGTTAACTGCGATACAACCGAACTGAATCACATACCAATCTTTGCCTTGTTATTATACTTCTAGTTGCTTTGCTATTGTGACTTGGTTCACATGGGCATGGTGGTTCACATGGTCTGATGATATTTCAGGGAATCGACTGTTACTGGGTAGGGTATAAGTGAAATAGACGATAAATTGAATATATATTGGCCCAGGACCAGGGTAGCAGCCTGCTTAGGACCCTCACTCTTATATTCGTAGCAACAGAATTTATTATAGCTCGATCCCCAACCTACACTACTAAAATAGAAAAGCTGTTCCATACAAAACTGCAAACCAACCCGACCCAAAATAGAGAAAGTTTTTTAGTGTGATAGTCTTAGATTATATCATTAAAAAATAGTTAGCATATTAAGAAATGCCCTCTACAAAAATACAACAAAACAACAACATAAATACACTCGATGAAACAACAAAACATAATTCGTACTATTACTATCACCAAGGAGCAGGTGTTCTTTGAAACTATCCATAACATTATCTGCAAAATTACTTACACCTATCGCTCAAAATTGCAAGTGCCTATCGTTGAAAATTGAAACAAAATGGCCACCTAATAAGATAGAAAATTGCCTGTCAATATTTTGACAGCGCTAGATATAACTGCCATTGCCATTATAATAATGAAGGTCGATTATCCGTCTGTCCGTCACAGCTGGTGGTCACTCTCCGGTACTTTCACCTTAACAATGGCTTGATCTTATACTATCAACTTTTTTCATTTCACTTTTGTTTTCTTTGGCAGTATCTATGACAAACTACTGAAGATAACATGCAGTGTCCGATTTAGAATAGCACCAATCTAGACTGGTGTCGTAAGATACGACTTCTCCCATCAACTCTGCTAGTATTATACCACGCGACTTAACGAGAAAATCGCCAAGGACGGTCATAGCCGACGACGTAGCCCAAAGAATTGCTAAACTAAATTGGCAATAGGCTGGGAACATTGGGCGCATACTGATGACCGATGGGGCCAAAGAGTCCTCGAATGGCGACCGGGTAACGGAAGACACAGCGTGGATAGGCCCTCACAAGGTGGATCGACGACTTGGTGAAGGCGGCGGGAACCTATTGGATGAGGGCAGCACAGGACCGGTCATTGTGGCGATCCGCGGGGGAGGCCTATATCCAACAGTGAACGTCTATCGGCTAAATGAAAACATACGGGTGTCGTAACAGTTGACTTATCCCATAAACTCCGCTATTAGTATGCTAAATTATGATAAAATTGTTTACCTGGCTAGCTATATGCCGGGACTGGTTTTTTTTAATTTTTCGGGGAACTTCATAAATTTAAATAATCATGGTTAGTTCTCCTCGGATGCCTTCTTCCGACTTTTTCGATCACATTAGATTCTATCGTAGGTAGTTCCAAAGTATCTTTTTGTTCTTGTACAGAATTTGTGTACCAGAGGGCCTCTTTGTTGCCAAACTTGAACAGTTATGTAACAGAACTTGACTTTTGGAATAATTAATGATTCTGACCAAACCTGTCACCCTACTTCCAAATTACATTGACACAGTATCTAGTAGAGTAGATCAGTATCATAAAGAACATGTTTTCGGCATTAGAGTATCCTTAATTATTAGTAGTGCCAATTGCCACATGGCCACGTGCTCTTTAGTCAGAATTAAATATGACGAAACATAATTGATTACGAGTTTTTCTCCTCCTACCATAACTTTTACAAAATAGTAAATTATTATTATTTAAATTGGGGCTGCTATAATTGCTCAGCATCTTTACGGATTAGTTATGGTATAGAGTGATCTACATCTGAGAGCTAACCTAGACTAGTATTTTTATTTTGTGCCTAGACACTTGAGCGTTGAGCTATTAAGGTATTTATATAACGAAATGTGAGGGGAAGAGTGTCGAAAAGAATACCGTAAATTATAATAATTACGCACAACAAATGGTAGGCCATCTAAGCCATTTATAATAACTACTTACTCACAGCACCTTTCGTGAGGAATTTGAGAGAAAGTGTGCTAGGTGGGACCACCTGCGAACGCATTGTTTGTGCTCGATGGTCAATTTGGATGAATTTAGCAATGTTTATTGTTGACCACTGGAACTGGTTTGTGACAGTGTTATTTTCTCTCTATTGTTTATGGAAATCAGCGCTGATTAACGAAGCCCCTCTATCTTCTCTATACGCGACTTCACTGCATACAAAATGCCAATACTTGTCTGCCCAGATAAGTACTTCGTTTACCAGGCCATATTCACGTAGAAAATGCAGAGGAGTTTCCATCTCCTCTTTGCAAAATCAGCAGCCGGTACAAAATGCTCACTTTTGCCAGGTTATAAGAAAGTGTCGCCCTCCATTTTTTTACTCTTTATGGCAAAGTTTCACATTTTTTGCGTGGCATTAATTTATCCCTTCAATGTAAAGTAACATTATCTTAACATCTTGAATGACCTTCCGACCAAAAACAGGTTTAGAGAACGAGAAATACTCAAACATAGCATTGCATATTGGCATTCTGAACACGCAGCCCCGCCCGTTTGACTTGTCTGCATTTTGCAAGAGTGCAACTGGAATGCCATTGAAAAGTACCTACTGATACTACTGAATGAAATTTAAGGAAAGTTCTTGTCAAGTATGCAAGGGTGAGGCCCGGGCCACAAATTATTAAATAGTTACCCCAGGCTTCAAATACTTACAAAGTAAGTAGTTACTCAAGGACAAAAATATCAACGAAATGTTAGAAAATTATTAAAATATAGGGTGAAATTGATATCATTAGTATCCTTTTAAACTAAAAGTCTACCCATCAAACTGAACAATTTTTACTATAGGAGCAAACCGATCAGAGCAAAAAAAAATCTGGTAATCTGGTGTTGCATACATTTGAGTCGCGAACTCGCGCGTCGAGATTGCAGTTTCGTATAGAGCAGCAAATTTTTTATTTGCTCTGATCGGTTTGCTTCCATAGTAAAAGTTGTTCAGTTTGATGGGTAGACTCTTAGTTTAAAAGGATTCTAATGATATCAATTTCACCCTGTATAGTTTTCTGGTTCCGGCTTCGAATAAAACACTGTGGGTGTCGTACGAGGCGACTAAGGGATAAGATTTCGTATGCAGCGTATAAAGTGTATTTTTTCTGGGCGCAAGCCTAATATAATCGTATATCACATCTCACAAATTCCATTCTGAAACTTCCATTTCCATATGCTAAAGCGAGTGTTGCTACAACTGCATAGGTACTTTAAAAGATATTTGTTAGTTGTAGCGATGTTTTTGACCACCCCGAAAGGGATTATGTAGCTTTTGTCTCTGTAAATAGTTCTTCCATCCAATGGTTGTCTGGAAGAAATCGCTTTTAGTGATAAGACCGCCCTTTGTATCCTTCTAATTCTTGTAATAAAGAATATTTATCTTATCTTATTATGATCGGAGTTTATGTGACTCCCAAGCCCACTTTTTTATTTTAAATTATATAGATTACGAGCGTTAACCCGCGACTTCATCCGCAGAAATTATATACCAGATTTTAAGTCAGATCATAAGCTATCAAACAAAAAAAGTTTCATCAAAATCGGTTCAGTAGATTTTGCGTGATACTCGTTCAAACAAACAAACACACAAACAGACAGACAAAAAATCCAAAAATTAGTGAAATGGAATCAGGGACTCCTAAAAACCATATCGTAACTTTTTTTTTGTTAATATCTTCAATGTACAGACAAACTTCTTGTTACAGTTTTATAATAGTAATAGATAATAATCCTTTTAATAAAAGACCTTTGATAAGCCTTTAACATTTGTTCACACGAGAAGGTGGCCTATTTTCTAAGCTGTAGGCCTCGCATGCCACCCCCGAGAAAACGACAAAAATCGAGATGTGCCTCCATCTTTATTATTTTACGTACGCCAAAAAGAGCGCGCACGACGTTTTTCTCGTTTAAACGCTTTGTCGTGGGTGGCATGCTAGCCATGCAGGATCGGAATTAAGAAATTGTAAGTGAACGTCTACTTTCTAGTTCGTCAATGTTAATTAAGTACTGTCAAATTACAATGTGTCAAGATTGAATTTTATCAGTTGTACGATCAGTTGCCCACACTTGACTTGCCTTTTAGTTAGCCACTATGTTTCTACATCGCCTTAATTATTATGTGTGTTAAAAATGCTGTGTGAAAAAATGGTTGGACTTATATTTCGAAAAGTAAATATAAGGTCTAACAAAATTAGGTGAAACTATTTTAAGGGGATGATTAGACCATCAAACTGAACAACTTTCTCTATGGGACCAATACGAAATCTTTAAAAAAAGTCAGCTGTTCCATACAAACCTACTCGATCTAAATGTATGGGAAAGCAGATTTTTTTTGCGGATTTCGATATTGGTTCCATAGAGAAAGTTGTTCAGTTTGATGATCTGATCATCACCTTAAAATACTTAAACCTAAAACTTATATTTACTTTTCGAAATATAAGTCCAACCATTTTTTCACACAGCATTTTTTTAACGCACATAATAATTAAGGCGATGTAGAAACATAGTGGCTAACTAAAAGGCATGTGGTGTGGTACAACTGATAAAATTCAATCTTGACACATTGTAATTTGACAGTAATTTGACTTATTGTAATTATTGTAACTAGAAACCCCCCCCCCCCCCTCCCCCGCTACGCTACTGTTTGAACAATCTTATTATGAAAACGTGACAGAAATCTCACAACATAACATAACATAGGTAATGCATCCAAACTTCAAAAGCCAACCATGTTTGACAAACATTCGTAACAATAATACATGTATGTCAAAATGGTATTGTTATGTAAACTGAAGATTACAATGCAAATAATTCGTGTTCCCAAAGATTTTAACATAATATGCATTACATAATAATTGTAAACACATAGGAGGTACCTTACCTTGGTAGACATACGATCACGACGACCGACACACGACCCTACATTAAGACTAAGAGATACCGAGCCTATTGTGTTGCCCACAATCGTATTTTTTTATTTCAATAGGATATGTGAAAAAAATAGGATTCTTCAAAGCGTCATAATATATCATGAAGTACTAACAGTAGAAGTATGAATTGCGGATATGTGTAAATTGAACATAATTATAATTGAAGTTTTGATTAGAGCCAAAACACGATTAAGACACATTTTCTCGATAGAAAAACAAGCCAAAGTAGCCTCCGTTTTTATTTATTAAACGCTTGTAACTGCTAAACGGTGAATAATAGAAACACGAGACTTGATTTAAAAAAAAGAGATTGATATTTTACAAATTTTGATTAGAGCAGAATTGAACTTACATAAATAGTACAATCACAATTAAATAAAGTATGTTTTACGCTTGCGTCGTTTCAGTCGCGCGCGCCGCCCCATATCTTTCTCTCGCATCAGGCAGTAATATAAGCTATCACACGCTCACCCTTTTCGCTTTGTACGGGTTATGTACACCTTTGTATGCTGGAGATTGATGTGTAGATAAAGATGATAAAACTCAGAAGAGAATATTGATTTATTGATGATCTAATTACTGCTATGATACAATGATTATGCTGATGAGAACGCGTTTCCGCTATAGTGTTGAAACGTGAACTGAATTTCTTATGCTACTTACTAATAAGGTTAACTTTAGTGCTGAGATGGCAATGTGCGAACTTGCTTCGTACACGCTTCAATTATTTTTCGACATAGGCCCTTAAACAAAATTTCCAAAAAATAAAAATGTCATATTGTAGTCCTGACTGGCTTTCAATTTATCGAAACATTACCTAACTACCTACCTACGGATTACTACCTGTTTTATGCTTGTAGTTATTATGGTATACAAAATAAAAACAGATCCGCAGTGACCCGATAAATTGAAAATCAGCAATGACTAGATAGATATAGGTACAATGTGGCATTCTTGTTTTTTGGAAATGTTGTTTAGAAATATAAAAAATCGATTGAGGGCAGCACAATAGGCTCAGTGCCCCCTTAAATAAAGTATGTATGTGCTTTGCCTATAAGCTTATTTTTTTTACGCTGTTATTTTTTATTTTTTAAATTAACTGTATTTAAGTACCTACTTAAAATATGTGTGTTTTATATTAGGTATTGTAAGTATATCAATGCCTACGGTGTTCTAGTTACAATTAGGAAATCATATTCCCATGCGTTCGTTCGTATGAATTGAAGCGAGATTAAACACGATAAATTGACGGGAACAATCTTAAAAGAATTTCCCATGAAGTTTTTCTTGTTTTCATTCGAATTTGATACAGTTATGATTTAATGCACTTTTTCGACGATCCATTCAACATCCGATATGGTCTAGTGGCTAGGATACCTGGCTCTCACCCAGGAGGCTCGGGTTCGATTCCCGGTATCGGAAATATCTTTTTGTATTTTTCATTTTAGTTATTTTATTATTGCTAAAAATCTTAGGCCGGATTCGACCAAACTTTGATTTTAAAGAAGAGTAATAACTAAGTTCACTTCGAAATAACTTCATTTGTCTTCTACCACTAAACCCATACATTTTTATACGTAGAACGAATGTATAATCCACCTAAACAAAGAGGTCGTTGTATCCGTACTTTTGATTGAAACTGTAGTAGTAGAAACCGTACTTGAAGGTTTTAATTTGTTACGTTTCTATTTTTTTTGTCTCTGCTCTGTAGTACCATTTTTGAATCTCATACGTTGAACTCGGCAGTTGAAAATGTATGGAGATAAGCATCTTTCTACTGCTGATTTGACTTTCAAAAATCGCACTCCTGGAGTATGATTTTCTAATGTCAAATCAGCAGTAGAAAGATGCATATCTCCATAGTAATTTTGACATTTTCAACTGCTGAGCTCAGCCAATGAGATTCAAAAATCGCACTCCTGGTCAGTGTTGGATTTTATACTATAATAACGCCCTTTGTACTATTTATACTATCCACATCTAAGGATAGTACGCTAAAATACTATAATTTCAAGTTTACTCCCGAATGCTTAGTTTTACGTCATATGAATATTTCGACCGTGCGTGTATCCGAATTCCGATACAGAAAAGTGGTTATTGTACTGATTTTATTCCTACTGAGGATATGTTGACGAGATTCAAAGACTATTTTTACGAAATCCATACATTTTTGACCCTACTTAGTTCTAACTATGATTTAAAAATCGTCTCTGAAGATAGAACTAATAATAATATTCAAGTACTGATAAACTTAGTAGAAGAGGAGTAAATTTTGCCTTGACTGGTGTTGATTTTAATGACTATTATGTTAAATTAAAAATAATTATAAAGTGTACTATAATTTTTTTTAAATACTATCCTTTTCAATTTTTTGTGCTATCTTTTTCAACGTCCCTAAATCCAGCCCTGCTCCTGGTCTTGGTATAATAATAATAATAAATAGTTTATTTCAGACATGATGTCCACCGTGTCCAAGCTTTGCACCGTCAAAATTGGCCGTTTAAAATTTACTCTCAACTTATTCATAGATTAGGGTTGGTAAAACGCAAAATCAATTTACTCTAGGTCTAGAGTAACCGGCGACTTAATCTAAGAATAAAATTTACTCGCGTTTTGTCGAATCGGGCGACCGCGACGCGTCATGCCCGCTGAACAATGTAAATGCTGTGTCCACTACCGTCTTCTAACATACTATTAAACTCATTATGCAACATTGTTAATATTTAGATTTTTTTTATATTAAATATGAATACATTTTTATTAAAAGCCGTTAAGCACGACAAAAGAAAAACAGGTGCAAATCTGCAAAAACATTACTTTGTTCGTTATGTAACGCCATCTATCCGCAAGTAGCGGAACTTAATTACAGGTTTTTATCTAAACATCATCGGGGTTCTTATCAACGATCGCTTCACAACTCTGTGAATTTGCAACATTTCATTATTGTTAATTGTCTAGTCAATTTATGTTTTTTTTATGTTGTAATAGTGGTTTTGCCGACATAAAATTACCTAATGCGATGAGGTGTTACATTATAAATATTAAATATCATTTATCACATGATTTCTCTACCAATGTACCTAAGTAGATGAATGGTTTCGTTACATTGATAATGATAAACGAAAACCCAAAATAAAAAAAATAAAAAAAGCAACCTACATTTGGGAAAAAAAAAAACGTTGCACTCGATAAGCAAAACGACGTATCTGAAATCTTCTGGAGTGCGATTTTTGAAAGTCATCCGTATCCGTAAGCTCAGCAGTTGAAAATGTCAAAATGACTGGAGATATGCATCTTTCTACTGCTGATTTGACTTTTAAAAAATCATACTTCAGCACGGCTAGCATGCCACCCACGACAAAGCGTAAAAACGAGAAAAACGTCATGCGCGCTCTTTCTGGCATACGTAAAATACTAAAGATGGAGGCACATCTCGATTTTTATCGTTTTCTCGGGGGTGGCATGCTAGGTCTACAGGAGTGCGATTTTTGAAAGTCAAATCAGTAGTAGAAAGATGCATATCTCCATAGTAATTTTGAGATTTTCAAATGCTGAGCTCAGCGAATGAGTTTCAAAAATCGCACTCCAGCAATAAATGAAAAGGACGAAGATGTAAAATCAAAGAATCATGAATAGTCAACCCGATAAATCTAGTCCCAAATTACCAATAAAAGTTTTACCCTTTTTCGTGTTAACTATTACATTTTTTACCTAGGTATTCTGCGCCTACGTAATTATGTAAATCAGATTTTTCATAACAGAAGTTTTAAAATTAGCTTAATTTTTTGCTATTATACATACAATACTTGTACGATAACAGTCATAACTGAAAGTGAAAACTGAACAACTGAATTGAAACTAAGAGTGAAAATAACGTAAAATTGCTTCTAACTGCTTTTGACACAGAGCAAGAAATACTAGAAACTTCTAACACAAATAAAAGACAGAATATCAGCAGCTAATCCTTCTTAATATGCTGACACTTTTTTAAGGGGATGATCAGACCATCAAACTGAACAACTTTTTTTATGGGACTAACATTGAAATCGCGAAAAAAAATCTGCTGTCCCAAACATTTGGCTCAAGTTAGTAGGTATGTTTGCAGTTTTTATATGGAACAGCAGATTTTTGAACAACATTTTAAGCATATTAAGAGGGACTCTGTATATGCAGCTAAATCTCTTCCCTCGCAATCGTAAAAAGCAAAGATTAGCAAGATATAAAATGTCATCTGTAAAGAAAAGAGACATAATAGTTCTGTCCCTCATCTCATCGTATGTTGGACTTTGAACGATTAGGAATTGAAGCGCGACCTAAAGAGACGGTAGACCTTCAGATGCAATCTTTCAGATTTTAGCTACATACCTTTGTCTTTTCAGTGAAATTCGAATATAGCTGCAGTGTTATATTAATTATAGCTTAAATCAGATAATTTTAATATTTTACTATATATAATTGCTAAATTTGCTAAACTAAAGTGGCAGTGGGCGGGGCACATTGCTCGCAGAACCGATGGCCGATGGGCGACCGCGTACCGGAAAGCGCAGTGTGGGTAGGCCCCCCACGGTGGACCGATGACTTGGTGAAGGCGGCGGGAACCCATTGGATGAGGGCAGCGCAGGACCGGTCGTTATGGTGATCCTTGGGGGAGGCCTAGGTCCAGCAGGCTGAGATGATGATGATCATGACTATATATAAGGTCCAACAAAACTAGCTGAAACTATTTTAAGGGACCATCAAACTGAACAACTTTCTCTACGGGACTAATATCGAAAACGCGAAAATAAAATCAGCTGTTCCATACAAACGTGCTCGACCTAAATGTATGGGACAGCAGATTTTTTTTTCGCGATTTCGATATTGGTCCCATAGAGAAAGTTGTTCAGTTTGATGGTCTGATCATCCCCTTGAAATAGTTTCATCTAATTTTGTTAGACCTTATATAATAATCATTGGAAGGTTGCAAAGCTAGCTTTAAGTCATCTTCAGTCCAGAAGTCGAAAGAAGTGAGCGTGAATTATTGAAAGCTCTGTGGTATGAAGCTATCGTGACTAAGTCATTTGCCTCAACTTGCCACGCTTCTTTCATGGCTATTTCATAGCTACTTTACATTTACTATTGTCATCTTCTTTATTTCTTTTCGTTTAAGATGCATTTTAGAGTGACTGGGCGTCTTTTATAAAATTGTTATACTTGAGGGGAATAAAATCCATTTGCATTTTCTCTGATCTTTATGCTTCTGACTCAAGAGTGGCTTTGCAATGTTTTATGTAATTATCTGTTTAAGGTTTGCTGCATAGAGGAAGTCATCGCTTCCGTCATCATTATAGTGTTGTTAATACCGTACGTGAGGAAATAGATTTTTATCTAAATATCCTTCAGAAACATTCGACGTGCTGTCTCAAGTCATACATCTTCTTATCGTGTTCGCAGAGCCCTGGTGTCAGAGTTTTTTCAGACCACCTTACGGCCTCTGACGTGGTTTTTATGTAACGACTACTAGACCACAACCAGAGATAGTAGTCGGGACAAACGGCTTAACGTGCCATCCGAAGCACGGAATCATTTTTCTTTTCAGACAATCAGGTGATTCAGCCTGCAATGTCCTAACCAACTGGGGAAAAACGCACAAAGTGACATATCACTAGGTGTCCCCCGTGGGAATCGAACCCACGACCGCCGTGTCGAGAGCCAATGCTCTTAACCATTAGAACAACTCTGAATTTTCATGTACAACATTTTTTAGGTAACCAATAATAAAAAACTTTAAGCATTTATCTATCGATCGCGTAAAATATAATGATTAAGTACGCACGGCGACACATCAAGCTATACAAAACCAACATAAGCTGGCCGCGCGACGCTATACGCTACTCGACCTACGCGCGGCCAGCTTATGTTGGTTTTGTATAGCTTGATGTGTCGCCGTGTGTACTTTTTGAATACTTGATGTTATTTAATAAGTACCAAAAATTGGCTAAATAATTGTTATTGGGGAATTGAAATCACATTAAATTTGGTCACTTTTGAACTAGGTATCATAAGTAAAAAAATGAACAAAAAAAATAAAAAATGTTTATTTAACTCACTTAGCAGTACCTACTTGCATCTAAGGTTATTAATCTTTTATACCTTTTGAAAATATAAGATAGGTACCTACGTACTATCGTATTTTACGAGATTGCCTAGGACATAATAATACTTAATAATGAATTAGGTACAAAATAATAACAGAGTATATTCTGTTATTATTTTGTACATAACAAAATCAATTATAATTTGCTGTTGCATATAACAAAATCAATTATAATTTGGACACTCCGCATTTGGACACTTAGCATTGTGACTCATTTTTGAATTTTTTAGCAGAGCATAAATCAAAGATTTAGATTTTTATTTATTGACCTGGAGTGCGATTTTTGGATCTCATTCGCTGAGCTCGTGGGTTGAAAATGTCAAAATAACTATGGAGATAAAATATGCATTTTTCTACTGCTGATTTGACTCTCAAAAATCATACTTCAGGACTGCGATTTTTGAAAGTCAAATCAGCAGTAGAAAGATGCATATCGCCATAGTTATTTTGACATTTTGAACTGTTAACCTCAGCGAATGAGATTCAAAAATCGCACTCCTGGATCTAGGACAGACGATCCTGGATGAACCACGTAAACCAAGTATATGATTGATTAATTATCCCTTATTCTAATTGAGGCTCTATTTAACTTTCAAATACTTTGATTCGACACAACTAGAATGTGATTTAGGTACAATGTTATTCCTAAGGAGGACCAAAATGTCTGGTCTTGACAATGTTACTCTATGTAATGCAATATTGTATTTTAATTGTACTTTGTATATTTTGTTTTGTTTAAAAGATGTGTGTTGTAGAGTTTCTGGCCGCATCTCTCAACGGAACACCTTCCGACGCAGTGGTAGAGTCAAAAAATTACGTCAAAAAGCTATCTATGTGATATTATTTTGAATAAAAAAATTTTGATTTTGAATTTTATTAATTTATAACCATATGCAATAAAATCAATTAAAATACGTTGCTATTGTCTCAAGTGTTAACGCTTTAAAACCAGGGCTAATTGGAATTGCACAAGTTCTCATTAGAAAACCATGTTTTCGTGCACGTTTTTTGAGCCCTTCGCAAGCGTCCATTGAAACGAGACAATGGCAGAAATGGCGTAAGAATTAGATAATTCCAATAAAATAGTTTCATAGATTCGATTCTTACGCATTAAATGGTCGATTGAATATTTCTACCTACCTACTTACGGATAGGTAGCTAGTTAAAAAGAATTGTAAACATTCCTAGTTAAGTAGGTATCTGAAATTTTGAGCGAGAAGAAACTGCAAAAAATTACTGCACGTGTGCTAAGCCAATTAAATATCATTAATAAAGTACTTTTATTTTATATCTAATATCTAAACTATTATAAAACTTTATTTTCGCGATTTCGATGTTGGTCCCATAGAGAAAGTTGTTCAGTTTTATGGTCTGGTCATCCCCTTAAAATAGTTTCAGCTAGTTTTGTTGGACCTTATATATAGTCATCATCATCATCATCTTAGCCTGCTGGACCTAGGCCTCCCCCAAGGATCACCATAACGACCGGTCCTGCGCTGCCCTCATCCAACGGGTTCCCGCCGCCTTCACCAGGTCACCTCATTAAAAAAGTGTCAGCATATTAAGAAGCACCCTGTATATTGTTTTATCAATCAGTGCGTAAAAAGTAACAATAAAATAAACAGAATAAAATTTAGTTTTACTTTGACCTAGACAAATCTAACAATCTCCAAACTAAACCGATGATGACACAGTCTCATCTCACACAAGACAGTGTTACCTAACAATTATTCGGTCAAATTCCATCAGTGCCATGACATTGCAACATTAAAACGTTTCAAATTCACACGTAACACTCCGCCGATTTGATTCGATTATAATTAAAATGTTTACGGCATTATCCAGTTTCTGGTTTTTATGTTTTAACCTAGATAAAAGCAGAATTTTAATTTGGGATGGTACATTCGGGTTTCCGGAAGGTTATGAAACCGTGAAAAGCGCTGAAAATGATAATGGATGCGATTAGTAAAGGATGTGAAGAATATAATTTTATCGGGAGTAGGAGTAGTCGGAGAGTAGTGGGATCTAACAAAATTAGCAGAAACTATTACTAAGGGGATGATCAGACCGTCAAACTGAACAACTTTCTCTATGGGACCAATATCGAAATCACGAAAAAAAATCTGTTGTCCCATACAAAACTGCAAACATAGCTCGACTCTAATGCATGGGATAGCAGATTTTTTTTCGTGATTTCGATATTGGTCCCGTAGAGAAAGTTGTTCAGTTTGATGGTCTGATCCTTGACCTTATATACTCGCGAATGTTTTATACCTATTCTTATTTTCAAATTGCAGAATATTTTATTTATAATCATTAGTTACGTTCCATAAGTTCTGTAGAACTATCTCAAAAATAACCAACACAATATCCTTTTCAAAACGTATAGTGTCCATTTTCTGTTATACTTAATTATTTTACAACTATCCAACATTAACAACTTATAATCTTAATTTATTAATTATTAAAACTATTCGTCATCAACCAAATTAGCCAAAACTTATTTTCTTAATTTACAATCGTAGCGTCTGTGCAACTCTACAGTCCGAGAGTAGATGCGTATTCCGCCAAAAACCTCGTCCCTCAACCCCTGCCGCCAGTCCAGTGCAGGGAATCAATAAAACCTTATGAAAATTAATAAAACCTTAAGGTTCCATAAAATAAAATACATTTGAGTGTTTTGGCATTTAAGTTTAGGAACCGGTGCTTTATATCCAGCAACGAGCCTGATGATTATTACGTTCCCTTCTAGAATGTAGCATACGTAAAAAGAAAAACGTTATATTATTGAATTCATTGGATATCAATGTCGTAGCTCGTAACTTTACGTTTAATAACTTTAGTGGTATTTCTTGATTTAGGCTCAATCAGTCCAACGGTACTTTACTTAACACCAAAACAAAACCAGCATAAACCCTGTAACAATTTCTTGCATTTCATCCTATAGTTTTCCATCAAGACAAGAGCATTGCAGTCCCAGTAATCCCTTAGCCATTGTCTGTACTCATAACCCTTTGGTTCAGTATCCTTTACAAAGGAATACTGACTCCTTCCCACACCTACCTAGCTTTTCCAGGTCGATCGAATCCCATGCTTCAACGTCCGATCATAGTCCAAATCAAAGAGTACTATAAGTATATAAGAAAAGAGAACCCACTCGTGGCAACATTATGCATCCACCTTATGTCAAATTGAAGGCTAGCTAGAGCCATCTATGTTTCACCCACAATAATTCAACCTATACTACAGGGTGACTGGTAATTCGACCTATTCCTTGAAAGGGGTTATACTAGAGTTCATTTGCAACAATTTTTCCCCAGTTAACTGGGGGTCGAAAATCGCTTGTTTTCGAGTTCTCTCATTTTTAAGAATTTTTTGAATATTTCCGTTTTTCGACCTAAAAATGACAATTGTGAAAAAAATACTCCACTCTCTGCACTCTGTACGCATTTTTCTAGTAGCTGATGAATGAGCGACTACTTTAAACTAAAATACATGTGAAAAATACCCAAAACCACCGAAATAAAAGGTTATAAACCGCAAGACAACAATTTTTTATTTGGATTTTGTTTCAATCCAAAGAGGATTACTCAAAAAAAATTTATGACACTTGGCGTACAAATTGCGGAAATAACTTCCTCAATTCCTAAGCTTTCCAAAAAGATGCAAAAGTTGTGTACTTTAGTTCAAGTTTGGAAAATAAACCTTATTAAACACGCAGATGTGAATTTTATTCAAAAAGGTATTGGTTTGGTGAAAATAAAAAAAAGAGTAAAATAATAATGTTTAGTACCTAATCATATGAAATTACAAATTTTGTTTTAAAGTTTTACATTTAAAAATCACAAGTCTTGCTCAAATTGTCTTCCTCCGTTACGTATGCAAGCACGAAGCCTGCGACGTACTTCGCTTACTGTCACTCGAGTTGAAAGCGTGTCTTTAATTTGTTGGGCAGCTGCCAAAATCCTCTCTCTTAATTCTTCTTGAGAAGAGATAGGTGTACGATACACCAATGTCTTCATATGACCCCAAATGTAGAAGTCGCATGGGGTTAGATCGGGACTCCTAGCCGGCCAAGGGATCGGGCCGCCTCGACCAATCCATCTCAGTGGATAGTTCTCATCCATCCACTGTCGCACGCCCCGGTAATAGTGGGCTGGGCAGCCATCATGTTGATACACCAAAGCTGTTCTTGTGGTAAGCGGCACATCCTCCAGCAGCGGACGTAACTCTTCTCTTAAAAAGTTTTCATAGGCGATGCCGGTTAGGCGTGCCGGCAGAAAGAATGGCCCGATTAAATTATTGTGCACGATTCCCATCCACACATTAAGTGAGAATCTGTGCTGGTGAGCTCCTTCGTTAGATTTTCTCGGATTCTGACCTTTAGGGGCCCAAAAATGCAGATTATGATAGTTTGTAATACCATCACGGTCGAAGTTCGATTCATCTGTCCACAAGATTGTTTTTAGATACTCAGGGTCTTCAATGTCTGCATTTATTAGAAATCTGCAGAAATCCATCCTTCTGACAGGATCTCCCTCCTCGATAGCTTGTACTGGCGTGTAATGGAATGGATACTGCCGTGCTGTGTGCTGAGTGAACCAGACTTTCCACTGAGACATACCAAGCTGCCTAGCCACAATTCTTGTTGAAGTAGTGCCGTCTGCTTGAAAACACTGCAAAATTTGCTCCTCTTCGATTGGATCACTAACGCTAGGTCTACCAGCGTCGGTTTGGCGACGTCGAACCGATCCCGTTTCTCGAATGCGCCGATATGTCGTACCAAACACGCTGACATCAGGTAAACGGCGGGTAGGAAAACGTCTTTGATAGTCTCTTCGAGCAGCAGCAGCGTCACCATCACAAAACCCGTAACAATACATGATATCCGCGTATTCTTCATTTTGGTAAGCAGCCATTTGAAAAGGAAGCTGTTTTAGCGCAGAATTTAAGTTAGTTAACAACGACACGTCCGAACTCCAAGATGGTTGAAACTAACTGATTACTTAATGAATTGAGCGAATGAGTGGGCCTCGATTGTGAACCTTAGTACAAACATTCCCGAATACTTACAAAAGAGAAACAATGTAAGCAATAAAATGAAAGAGACAAAAGCAAATCGGCATCTTGTAAGGTTCGCTTCTAGGAAATCCGCTACCTGCTCTGCCATTGTTAACAATTTTTTTCAAACTCTTGTCAAAGTAGACAACATTTGCACCTTTTTGGAAAGTTTAGGAATTGAGGAAGTTATTTCCGTAATTTGTACGCCAAGTGTGATACATTTTTTTTAAGTAATCCTCTTTGGATTGAAACGAAATCCAAATAAAAAAATTTTGTCGTGCGGTTTATAACCTTTTATTTCAGTGGTTTCGGGTATTTTACACATGTATTTTAGTTTAATGTAGTCGCTCATTCATCAGCTATTAGAAAAATGCTTACTTAGTGCAGAGAGTGGAGTATTTTTTTCACAATTGTCAGTTTTAGGTGGAAAAATGGATTTTTTCAAAAAAATCTTAAAAATGAGATAACTCGAAAACAAGCGATTTTCGACCCCCAGTTAACTGGGGCAAAATTGTTGCAAATGAACTCTAGTATAACCCCTTTCAAGGAATAGGTCGAATTACCAGTCACCCTGTATACATACCTACTTATATCTACTCATACCGATGGATATTATTGTTTTGAATGCTAGTTTTCGTTCAATCCCGCACCGATCGAGTGAAATTCCGGTATTCTTACTATTCGTGTAATCTAAACATTTGTAAGAGAACAACAGAAACTCCAGAACATCACTAAATCGTCACGAAAATGAATGAAAACTACAAACAACCCGCACATTACGCAAGATAGGTAGCCATTTTGTGAATGAGTCAATTTGACATTGACATAGACAATAAAATATATTTTTTTTCATACTTCTGCGCAATATTTAATAGATGGCAGCACATTCTATGCAAACTGAATCGGAAAAAGCCACCAAAAGGCGACTGTCCTCCGCCTGGTCCAAATTCATCTTCACTCTATTTCCTTTCACACAATCCATCCGTCCTTTCTTCGGCCTTCTTCTCCTACCACAGCCATCTACATTCATACTTGCCTTGCCACACTTCAATTTAAGTTAAATGCTTCTTTCATAATATCAATATTTCCAACCAATATCATTGACCTCAAAGATGTAACACTAATGAGTAAGAGTCAACGATCCGAGGATTACCTCATAAAGTTACAGATTATTAGCCAGAGCAGTCATGCGTATCGCTAACTTGGATCATGTTGACTGCACAAGATGACGGGCAAAAAGGCGGTGAAATGTATTTGCTGTTTTTGTAAAGGAAAGTAAGTGATAAATGGGAAGTTTTACGAGTTTTTAAAACTGTAACTGTGGCTATAATTAATGTAATGCTGGATGATTGTTGGTTCTACTGTTTTGGGTTGGATTAACAGTTTTGGGTTTATTGTAGAATCATAAACGGCTAAACCGATTTTGACAAAAAGCGCACACACAAAGATAGAATAATACGGTAGAATAATACAGGATATTATTTTTAAAGTCCACGCAGATGAAGTCGGCAAAAGCTAGTGCATAACATAATATTATTGGTATTTTCTGCCTGCACTAGAGTCAGCGAAAACCATGGTCAAATGATATCAAGTTTACTCAAGTAGAGATGAACGAAATAGCTCAAAATTTTAGAGGTTGCTGCTGCATTCAATGTTCGAATGAAACGATTCAATCCAATTCTGAATCTGGGCTACAGAACACACACGATTTTTTTACGAATCTGTACACGCGAAGAAACTATGCTTATGTAGACGCTTCTAGGCCTAGAAAATGATGGCTTCTCAAATAGTTGTGTAAAGATGATCATAGTTAAATAGAATATTATCTTTACCAGTTAAACATTAACACTTAACTCACGTTTCAGTTACAAACAGTAGGACAAATAAAACTTTCGCTTGACGTAACATCGACGCGTAGAAATGTGCGAGAGTGTAGTCTTTGAATAGATAGGTACATGCGTTTGTTTACAAAGCTACTCGAATAGTACTCGAAATTTGGTTAGAGATTTGTTTACCTATTAGAGAGATTGACTAACTCGTCAATATCATATTCCAACCCACACTTAGGTAGGGTCTAGTTTGTATGTTGTTTGAACTGTTAGTAGTAATAAGCATACATTACAAACATAATTTTTTTTAATGTACTAACATTATAATTAGTTCATGTTTTCGTGGACGAAGATAGGAGGCACGAGAGCAACGTCCATGAGGGATTTTCCGAAAGCCATTAAAAAAGAAAAAGTAGTTCGTGATGGCTCGATAGATGGCGATGACGAGACAGGGGTGAGCGACCTTGCACATAATAAAATACAAATAAAATAATAAGAATTTGTGTGTTTAAGTAAACAGCAAAATATGAACATATATTTCGTCAACGGATGCGTCTCACAGTTACATGCATTTTTGTGTACTTTTTAGCCTAAAATTTTCGTCTTCGGACCCCTCTCTGGTCAACGCCATCTATCCCCGGTATGTTAAACTACGTTTGTCTAGCTGTCAGAAAACTTCTCATTCAATTGACGCGACAGTCGTTACGAAATACGGAATATCTGCCTAAAATTAAATGTATCGCCACAGTATCAATTCGGATTAAATGCAATAGAAAAAGTGCCTAGATCGACTAAATTTAAAAGTAGAGGCGTAGAGTAAAGGTCAGTGATCACCTCGTTATACAGAGTGAAATTGATATCATTAGCAACATTTTAAACTAAGAGTCTACCCATCTAACTGAACAACTTTTTCTATGGGAGCAAACGAATCGGAGCAAAAAAAAAATCTGCCGTTGCATACAGTCAAGTTGTGTTTGCAGTTTTAGATATCAATTATTTTTCTCGTTTTCGATATTGGTCCCATAGATAAAGTTGTTCAGTTTGATGGTCTGAGCACACCCTTAAAATAGTTTCAGCTAATTTTGTTAGACCTTATATAATGATATCAATTTCACCCTGTATAAAATACCCACTGCAGAAAAAACTTTGTTTTCTACATTATAAAAAAAACAGGTTTTAAACTGGCAACGTCTGATATCTTCCAAATCCTAGCTTCTTTTTCCTTGAAAAAATCAGCTGTTCCATACTAAACTGCAATCTCGACGCGCGAGTTCGCGACTCAAATGTATGCAACAGCAGATTTTTTATTTGCTCCGATCGGTTTGCTCCTATAGTAAAAGTTGTTCAGTTTGATGGGCATACTCTTAGTTTTAAAGGATGATAATGATATCAATGTAGATGGATATCGAAAAACCGGGAGATTACAGGTTTCTTCTCCTGGAATGGTATTGCCTCCCTCATTTACCATGTTTTTGAAGGGCGAAGAAAATGAATGCCTAGACGCCAAAACAAAAAATACCATCAGGTTGAAGAGTTGCTGGCTAACAAGAAAGGCCAGTGATAACGATATTGCATTGAAGATAAAATATGAAAAATTCTAATAATATCCATAAATTCATTTACCCATTTTATGTCTACTCTTCGAAAAACTGCGGTATTGCGTAGTATCAATTATTCTTAAATTAGAAACGTACGAACATTCCGATATTGATGCGTGATTTACGCAATCTCCGTGACTGTTGTTATAGTAATTGACGACTCCCGTTTTATTGACACCGTTGCCATCTGTTGATGTAAATAAACCAACTTTTGCTGGGGTTTTGAAACTAAGGTAAGACTTAGGTAAGAGCCTAAATCCTACTCTAGATTCTAAGCCCCAGCAAAGTAAACTAGGGTAGGATTTAGGTGAGAGCATTAATACTACCCTATTTTCTAAACCACACGCACTGATTCTTCTCTGAAACAGTGCGTTGCGTGGTCTCTATCAAGAGGAGAGTAAACAAATATCTACTTAGGCACTTTCTTGAGAGAGCGCTTTTAAGGGGCGGCATACCGTGTGCCTTAGGTAAACCAATCGCCAGACTTTTTACAGCCCTAAAGTGCTATATTTGAATCTCACACTTCCAAAACTCCATCTACAAAAAAAAAACATTTGTAGTTATTTACTTTTGTATTTCGGTATTGTGTAACATAAATTCGTACCTATTTGGTAAGAATTTATGCATAAAAACCATATAGGTACAAATTTATGCATAAAAACTCTATAGATAAGATACCTATTTTTTTTTAATCATTATTGAAGAGCTTGCCTGAGACAATGTCGCTAGCTATGTCTGTAGGATTTTCTATTGGGTAAGTTCGCAGATATTATAATAAAAATAAAAAAACTAGTTACTACACAATGACGAAATACAGAAATTAATAACTACTTTAATGTTTTTTTGTAGATGGAGTACAGAGCCTTGGCAGCAGCCGACAGATTGACATATTCAAAAATTTTTGCTTTTATAAATGCACTTATGCTCTTTTTCGATGCGAGCGTCATTTTTTTCATTACTCTTGTGTTGAAATTGAAAGTAAAATTTTACTTACCTATAATTACCACATTTAATGTGTGATTAAAACTGGATTTATCTACAGCTTCTTGCATTATCTTTACGATGACAGGTGAGTAAGAGTAATTGAGTATGAAACAAACGTGGGCGTTAGTTTAGCAACCAAACCTTAGACTGATAATTTTGTGCTCATCCTACCAAAGATCTACCTACTGTTTGGAATTGTTTAAAAAAGTCGTAATATTACGCATTTATCATATTATAAGAGATAAGTGTACTTTTTGCAACCATCAGCAGCAAGGTTGATTCAGTGTTTATGTAGTGTAGAGCATCTCTGTGATGGGGATGGACTAGGTCTACCTGCATAACTTCAGTCGGTTTAGGAGTTATAGACGTTTAAAGGTCAGTAAAAAATTAACGATTAGCTGCAGGGCTGATCGTATGATATTATTGTAGTGTGCACTGTAGCTATGTGAAAAGTACAAAAACTGACATGAACTGCTAGTCGGTTTAGGAGATACAGCCGTTCAAAGGTCGGACCTTTGAACGGCTGTAACTCCTAAACCGACTGATGAACCATGTCAGTTTTTGTACTGTTCACATCGCTACAGTGCACACTACAATAATATCATACGACCAGCCTTGCAGCTGACAGCTTTTTTTACTGACCTTTAAACATCAGTAACTTCTAAACCGACTGGAGTTATGCAGGCAGACCTGGTCCATCTCCATCACAGAGATGCTCTACACCCTATAACCACTGAATCAGCCTTGCAGCTGATGGTTGCAAAAAGTACACTTATCTCTTAGTCTATTAGCTTATTAAGGCTTATTATACCAACTTATGAAAGATTTTCTTCTAAAACTGCTGAACCTATATAATTTTCGCGGGTATTCTGAAAATTATGTCTGCAGACAAAATCATTCATTCAATTTCATTCGGTGTCAGTCAAAAAGAGTCAGCCCTTCTAGTCAATCTGCGTAATAGCTGATGGTTGTTGTGGGTTGTGTATATTTGCTGCTCTCTAGTATTGTTCTAATAGTCCAACTCCAATCAATAAAATAAATATTATAATCGATAAATAAAACAGTAAAGTCATTTTTTTCTTAGTATACTCTACTCGACAAAAGATGGCGCTTTACAACCAAATACAATTTGGAATTCATCGTTCGATTTTCAAATATTCGCACAGATTGGAAAGCGGTTCTGGGGAAGTGGGACGTACGTGAGTTTAGTATTGAAGAAAAGTGTTTTAAAAATAGTATGACGAAAGTTAGTTCGTTACGACGCGACGTTACGATTCTTATTTAGATAAAATAAGAAAGTATTTTGTTTAGTCTCGTAAGTGATTTGTTTAGTGTATTTTATGTAATGGCTATTGTGGTTTTATATAATTATCGGATGCATATAATTACCTATATAATATTACTTTACTTCGTTGAGAAGGAAAGACCTAGATATAGGTATTATTAAAAAAAAACTTTGTTTTCTTCATTATAAAAAAAAACAGTTGGTTTTAAAATGGCAACGTCTTATATATCTTGCTTGCTGTGTGTGTGTAAAAAAAACACTATTTTACTTAGAGTTGCAACAGGACCTGATATTGAACCTGAACCTTTTGAAAGAAACCTTTTTGTAATGTCTTTTGGACAAATAAATGAATTGATTGATTGATTTGTATTCTTTGCGTGTTTCCCCTTGGCACTAACCAGGGCTGCCAGTAGATTTTTTATAATAATTCAGTCATGTCACTGAAATTATACAAAATTGACTTGCCGGATACATACTGGTGTAGAAAAACTCAAAAATAAATAAAACTATAATTTTTCTATTTATTCGTTATTTACTCTCAACTTATTCATAGATTAGGGTTGGTAAAATGCAAAATCAGTTTACTCTAGCTAGAGTAACCGGCGACTTAATCTAAGAACAAAATTAGATTTTTTGACTCAAAACACGAATTTTTTCACCTACTTTACAGCATCTGCTGATTCAACCGAGAGAAAGAACATTAAATAAAACGAAAGATTTTAATTTTAGTTTGTCAAAGTGCAATTTTCTGCGATTTTCCGACTCCAGCTTTTCAGTTGATACCATTATTATTTTTTGTTTTATATCCAACGAGCGTTAACCCGCGACTTCGTCCGCACAAATTATATACCAGATTTTAAGTCAGATCATAAGCTATCAATCAAAAAAAGTTTCATCAAAATCGGTTCGGTAGTTTTTGCGTGATACTCGTTCAAACAAACAAACAAACACCCAAACAAACACACAAACAAACAGACAGACAAAAATAAAAAAATTGGTGAAATGGAATCAGGGACACCTAAAAACCATATCGTAACTTTTTTTTTGTTAATATCTTCAATGTACAGACAAACTTCCTGTTACAGTTTTATAATAGTATAGATTACACATCTGAGTCCAGGATACATAGAGGATACAAAGTAATACAAACAGGTATTTGTATCCAATTATACAATCAGGCAGCCCTGGCATTAACTATAAAATACAATTCAAAATATTAGTTCGATGCCGCGGTAATCAGTTATGGCTGTCACAGTTATAAGTAAAAGAAATTAATCCTCGCCATTTTAGGTAGGTACGTATACAAAATCGAGCATCGAATAACTGTTGATCACAATCGAATTTTGCAGTACAATACTACAAAGCAAATAATCGATACAAAAAGAAAAACTAGTGACATTCACCCTATTGTCAGTCTACTCTACGCTACATTTATCTTTCGACCATCAACAAGCTATAGAAAACACCATTATTAGTGGAACAATGGGTTGAACATTTAATTAGTTCGCAAAATAGACCGTGATCGGTATCACATGGTATTGTTGAAAAGACGAGATTTTAATCGGCGGCGACGTGAAAGCGACAAAGATGCTATGTTTTATAATATTATGAGGTGGAAAACAGCTATATTTCATAGTAATAATAAATCTTAAGTTGTTAGTGGTTTTCACTTTTATATTGGTTTGCGGAATTATTTTACCTGTGGTAAAAATCGAAGAAAGTTTAAATTTAGTATTAGGAATGAAAGTGAGGTTGAAAGAAAACATAGCCAAATGGTAAATCGAATCCTAGATTGATTACCAATATTATTGTATTTATAATAAAATTGCTGCCTCCGTGTTCTAATGGTTAAGAGCATTGGCTCTTGACACGGAGGTCGTGGGCGGTTCGATTCCCACGGGGGACACCTAGTGAAATGTCACTTTGTGTGTTTTTCCCCAGTTGGTTAGGACATTGCAGGCTGACCCACCTGATTGTCTGAAAAGAAAAATGATTCCGTGCTTCGGATGGCACGTTAAGCCGTTGGTCTCGGCTACTATCTCTGATGGTAGTAGTCGTAACATACAAACCACGTCAGAGGCCGTAAGGCGGTCTGAAAAAACTCTGACACCAGGGCTCTGCCCGCACGATAAGAAGAAGATAATAAAATTATGGTATTATATAACTATTAACATTATTTTATTGAAAGAACATTACCTTTTATTAACATTAGATAGAATTTCGAATTTATTAAATGAAATGAAGTAATAAATACGTAATTAAAACGACAAAATACGAGTTAAAGCAAATATAATATAATATACTACCCATTAAACGTTAACAGTTAAGACCATACATTTAACAAAATCTAATTATAAATTTTCTCAAGAACATTCACCGGCAACGGTTAAATTAAATACTTTCTAAAGTACGATAATTAGATAAAATTGGTTAGATGTTGGTTGGAACTGACCATTTGCGGTACGTATACGCAAGAACGGTGGTTACTTCTCCGGGTTGAAAAATGGGGATCTATCTATGGAGGAATTCGGCTGCTCCAAAATAAAACACTGAATATTGTAATGTTGTTATTTTCTTTTTTATAACTTCATTTACACACGGCGACACATCAAGCTATACAAAACTAACATAAGCTGACCGCGCGTAGGTCGAGTAACGTATAGCATCGCGCGGCCAGGTTATGTTGGTTTTGTATAGCTTGATGTGTCGCCGTGTGTACCTACCTTGTTCAAATGTATGAGAATTAAAGATCCTTATTATAACATTTGGGACATAATGAATATGAACAGAATTATCCACAAATCTTTATATAATATAAGGTCTAGGTTCAGTTAATTTTGTTAGACCTTATAGTCTTTATACTCTTGTTTGTACAGTAAGAAATTGATACAAAGTAAATTCTTGATAGCGGTGCTGGTGTTAAATTACTAAGTGGTGTATTCAGTGTTTTATTTTGAAACATCCGAATTAGAACACACTCCTGTAGAAGCTCTAGCATCATTATCACTATGTTAAACAACAAACCCACACACATCTAGAATACGAGACTGATTAATTTTAACAGTCCTAAGCTAATTAATATTTTATTTTATCTGGCTAACTACATTACTTTGACAAAGATGGCGGTAAACAATATTAAATCCAACGAAATATGCTTTGCGCATCTGAATGAATACGAATTAGTATTTAACTTGAAGGAAAGTCATAGCGTATGTTTATCATCTCCATCTTAGCCCCAGAACATTATTTTTTTCGGTGATCTCAGCCGATAGATCCACTGCTGGACATTGGCTTCCCCCAAGGATGGTCACAATGACTGTTCTTGCGCTTCCCTCATCCAACGGGTTCCCTCCGCCTTCACCATGTCGTCGGTCCACCTTGTCAGCCTACCAACGTAACGCTCCGATTTCCTAAGCAGTCTATGTTGATCACATAGTATTAAAAGCTCTATAAAAGTAAACAATTATTACAAATTAAAAGAAACATAATTCGCATAGATTAAAATGAAATTCACTATCATCATTCATCATAATCATAATCACCAGTGACAGATTATATTGCTTCCAACACTCCACAGCAGTGCACAAGTCACGATAATTTAATGCAAAATTTTGTACATAATGATTTTTTCTTAATAGGCCTTTTAAAGATGAAAATGATAGAGACGTTGATGAATACATTTTGGTGTTTATGTTTATGCTTATGTAATGTTTAGAATTGAGATATTGTAGATAAAGAATAGAAAGGAGAAAGACAAAGAATACGCATGGTTGAAAATCGAAAGCCATAATTTACTTACATAACTTTTAATTTTATAAGATTATAAATAACAGTAACATAACACGCTATGGTACGGAATTGAAATAATACAACATTCAAAAAATACATTTTCGAAGTGCTTTGTATAGCTTTTATGCAAAATGCTTTTGCATTGACATAAAAATGAGTCTAAGTCACACAGTCATTCTCATCGGTCATGCTGTTTAAATTGCTATAAAATCGCTATTTTCTCCTTCTTATCGTGTGGGCAGAGTCCTATGGTGTGAGAGTTTTTTCAGACCGCCTTACGGCTTCTAAAGTGGTTTTTATGTTACGACTACTAATCGCTAATTATTTGGTATGTTAAAATTATATAAGTCATCATTTCAATCGATTAACGTCCACTGCTGGACATAGGCCTCCCAAGGATCGCCGCAACGACCAGTCGTGCGCTGCTCTCATCCAAGGGGTGCCCGCCGCCGTCACCTTGTACCACTCGAGAACTCTTCAACCCCATCAGCCATATCTTCTGCGAGCAACGTGCTCAGTCCATTGCCACTTAGTTCAGCAGTTCGGCTATGTCGCCTACCATAGGTCTCCTGCGAATCTTTTCATTCCCGGGAAGGAAACTTCGAGTGCAGCATAGCCTTTTGTATATTTATTATTAAGAAAATTTTAACGGAACGAGGGAAAATCTTTCAAGCAGGTTCTGAAATTAAGCGCAAACCGTACCTAACGACTGACATAGCATCTCTTGAACGTTCTTACGAGTCTCAAATTTCTCAATACAACAAACACGTCCCTATTTACATAACCCAACATTGAAGCCCAACAAAGCACAACCACACCCACAATACGACATGTGAAACTGTGAATGAGTCAAACATTACGAATTAGCATAGAGAAAGAAGATTCTTTGAATACTTTCATTGTTAACATAACACGGAGGTTTGCAATGGTGCTCAAACCAATTTATGCTTTATTTTAGGGCTGGAGTTTGTTACTGTCGAAATAGCTGCAGAACTGTGAAATTATCTACGAAAATCTAATTACTACTTGATACTTAGATATCGTCCGGAGGGCTCTCGTATCTGCCAACGTCCCGTGCGTACTTGAGCCGCCTGGTCTCAGCCGTGCCGACGGCAAGAGGCCGGATGGCTTGAGTTTGGTGCCCTGGCAGGAAGGCAAGTGCCTTTTATGGGACGCAACGTGCGTCAGCACTTTCGCCGCCAGCTACCTGAGTCGTACGTCGCGGACGCCTGGAGCAGCCGCGGAGCTGGCTGCCGTTAGGAAGTGGGACACGTACTCGGCCCTGGTGGCCAATTATCTTTTTGTACCTGTCGCCGTTGAGCTGCTAGCGTAATGGGCTCCTTTGCGCCGGGATCGACCAGCCTAGCTAGCATGCCACCCACGACAAAGCGTTTAAACGAGAAAAACGTCATGCGCGCTCTTTCTGGCCTACGTAAAATAATAAAGATGGAGGCACATCTCGATTTTGGTCGTTTTCTCGGGAGTGGCATGCTAGCTTGGCTGGGGCGGGTTATTTGACTGAGCTTGTATTTCATTGTTTTGACGAAGCATGTTGCTGATTTATGTCTGTTTTTGTATCTTTGTTTTTGATGACGCTTGTAATATGCGTTAATATTTTAAGTAATAGTGTTAAGCATATATTTATCATGTAACTGGTTTTATTGATGTACATTGAATTTATTTGTTTAATTACTAGCATATCACTACTTACTTTTCTTAATTAAGAACAGCCAGAGCAAAAACTTTTGTAGTGTTCACGGATTTCCGCATAACCACGATTCATTTCAACCCACAGACCACGTGGCCAAATTCAATCATACTAAGAATAATGTTTACTATTATGTTATGTCATGTTTCTTTAATTATGTACCCCTTTATTTTTTTACGTTAGTAATGAACGAATATCTCCTCAATTGGACCGAATATAAAATTACCAGATACAAAAGTATCTGATTATTCTGGTGGTGTGGTATCTTTTCAAATTGACCTGGATACATTCGACGAAGAGTGGATGGAGCTGGCTCAGGACAGGGTTGCATGGAGGATAAAAGGGAAGGCCTTTGCCCAGCAGTGGGATGAAATAGGCTAATAAAAAAAAAAGATAGTACAAAATATTTTGATGGTTTTTTAAAGTTATTTATTTAATGCCAAATGAAATGAGTTTTTAAAGGTAACTGAAACGTTTTCTTAATTAATAATGGCCAGATCAAACACTTTTATCGTGTTCCGGAGTGCGATCTTTGAATCTCATACTTTGAACTCAGCAGTTGAAAATCTCAATATTACTATGGAGATGTGCATCTTTCTACTGCTGATTTTACTTTTAAAAATCATGCTTCAGGAGTGCGATTTTTTCAAAGTCAAATCAGCATAGGAAGATCATAGATCAAAGAGCAGCGAATGAGATTAAATAATCGCACTCCTGTTCACGGATTTCCGCATAACCACTTTTCAACCCACAGAACACTTGGCTAAAGAATGGACTGAATTTATTCTGTGGTTTCTATTCTAGCACCAATGATTTGATATCAAAACAGCAAAATCGCCATTAGAATAGTTCGACTGGTGGTTCCGGTACCGTTATGTAATAGTAATAAAAAAAAAATATCTACAGGGTTGCTACTTTTTACTTTGCAGTAATGCAGTATTTTTTCAGTTACGTCTTTTGTGGCTGAAGTTAAAGGAACAAATAAAACTTTATTGTTTAGATCATTAATAGTTTTCTCACCAATTATGGAAAAAAATAATTATAAATAATAATTAAGTTGCAGACCAATTAAAAATTCAAATGAATAAGTTCCTACCTGAATGTAGACAAGACAATGCATTAGCAAACATAATAAAAATAGATAATAATAAAAAATATAATAATATAATAATTTACTAAAATATTGATAATTCAGAAAATAAGGTATATATATGTCTAACAAAATTAGGTGAAACTATTTTAAGGGGATGATCAGACCATTAAACTGAACAACTTTCTCTACGGGACCAATATCGAAATCGCGAAAAAAAATCAGCTGTTCCATACAAACCTACTCGACCTAAATGTATGGGACAGCAGATTTTTTTTCGCGATTTCAATATTGGTCCCATAGAGAAAGTTGTTCAGTTTGATGGTTTAATCATCCCCTTAAAATAGTTTCACCTAATTTTCTTAGATCTTGTATAATAGAGTGTGCCAATAGCTGTTTAACTATCACTGAATATTTGATTTGGATTTGATTCGAATGGCAACCCTAAATGTTTTATAGAAACATCTTATGCATATTGATCCTTATTGCGTGCCGGAGTCACGTTTAGGCTCTGGCTTCAATTCAAAAACTCAATCGACTTTTATCATTGTCACTTAATTGAATACTTGCTTGACGCTTGAATGGTAAGGTTTTTTAGGGCTGGGCAAGGCCTGAGTGATTATTAGTCGTCATTATTGAAATCATGACGCAACTAAGAAAGTTTTGAAGTCAGTTTCAAGGCTTTTTTATTACCGGTTAACAGTACTGGATTGATATTTATCAAAAATCTTACAAGGTACTTTATAGGTCAAGAATATACAGCAAAAGAAATATTTTGTTATGTACAGTGTACACGAAGAGAAGAAAACTAGGCGGTTTCGGTGTATTTAGTTACAACATTCAAACAGTATTTTTTAATATGCTGACACTTTTTTAAATGGATGATCGGACCGTCAAACTGAACTACTTTCTATATGGCACCAAAATCAAAATCGCGAAAAAAAATCACCTTTTCAATACAAAACTGCAAATACTCAAGCCAAATGTATGAGACAGCTGATATTTTTTTCGCGATTTCGATGTTAGTCCCATAGAAAAAATTGTTCAGTTTGATGGTCTGATCGTCCCCTTAAAAAAGTGTCAGCATATTAAAAAGGACCCTGTATATAAGGTCTAACAAAATTAGGTGAAACTATTTTAAGGGGATGATCAGACCATCAAACTGAACAACTTTCTTTATGACACCAATAATGAAAACGCGAAAAAAAAATCTGCTGTCCCATACATTTAGGTCGAGTAGGTTTTTATGGAACAGCTGATTTTTTTTTCGCGAGTTCAATATCGGTCCCATGGAGAAAATTTTTCAGTTTGATGGTCTGATCATCCCCTTAAAATAGTTTCACCTAATTTTGTTAGACCTTATATATTTATGTTTCATAAAGGTGTAGGGTTAATGTTCCATTCGTGGACCAGTTAAGAGATTTTAAACTTTTAAATTTTAATATGATCACTTAATAATTTACCAACTATAGATTTAGGTGTTATTTATGAATATTTTGGCTTTACTCTGATGACTTATATACATCTCAGTGTTTAACAAAAAGCATTTATTAGTACATACACCATTAAAAATAAAAATTCGCAATGTACCATCCCTCGACCATCACAAACCAATACCTGACCAGGCAATGCTCCATTAGCTGACCACTATCAAAAACTTAAAAAAGGCAATAAATAGAAAGTTAAAATAATTATCAGTAATTAATTTCTTTATTAAAATTGTTTCTCTGTAATAAACATAATTTTTCTTAAATCCAAACCTGCATAGAAAAAAATATTTTTAACGACTTAGATAGAGATCAAACATTAAGAGATATCACTGTTTATTATAATACTTTTACAAAACTATTAAACTTTATAAACAATTTGAAAACTTACAAGTACTTAAGTAGTTTTAAAACTTTAAGACATAACGCAACTTCGTATCGAGTACGAACATAAAAAACTAAAATAGTAGAAAGGTTGTTAAAATAGTTTGGTCGCTATTTTTATATAAAATACAATAGGTAAGAAAAACACGATAAGGTACTAGTATCTACCTAAACAGTAAAAGGCAGAAATTTTGACATTTCTTTTACTACATAAAAACCTCTTTTGTTGGTTAAGACTGGTGTATATATACGTTCTACTATATCTTTTTCAGAGTACCATATTTTGTCTGGTTTCTCGGGCCATCTAAAAGTGTTTCCCGTGGAAAAAGTCATTGTGCTTATTTCAAAACTACACTGATCAACGCTTTCTACCACTCCCGGAAAGTATTCCCCTTCATATGTTATTATGACATAGTCTCCCTTAGATAACTTTTTTGTCTTCGCAGAAATTCTGTTGAGGGGTATGTTCTCGGAATCGGAATTAGAAGTATCTTCATTTTCTTCTCGCTCATCTCGTTCTGATTTTTTATCTTCATTGCTTTCTGTTTCACTATCACTCCATATAACTTGTCTTCTTGATTTTTTGCTGGTTAATGTTCTCCCACTGGGTTTTTTAGAATTCTTCGCTTTTGGTGCTTTTTGACTCTTATTTGCTCTACTTTCCTCTCGTTTTCTTTTCCTTTTCTCTACCTCTTCAGCTTTTCTCTCTTTCTCCTGTTCTTTTATTTTAAAATATTCCCGAAATGCTGGAGCAGTAACTGCTAAAGGCATACGTTCTTTTGTATATTTTTTTATTGGAGAGTCGGATGGAAATAGAATGTGATTTCCGAAAGCGGGACTTACTAGTTTCTGTTTTTGTACCATTATCTCTATTAATTTAGAATTGATATGCTTATTGGAGCTCGTCTCTGAAGATGGTGGTGGCGTTTTATTAATAGAGGGACTCGGTTGAAAATATTCTTGATTATTCAAGGAGCCCGCTTCCTGTTCATTTAGTTCAGGAGTCGTACGGGATTTCGCATCTGGGTGATTTTTATCGGGAGACGTCACTGAGCTGCACGTAGTGGAGTCCGTTCGTGAAGCTCGTGGTGGTGTTTTCATAATAGATGGAGACGGTGGCGTATTATTATCTTGACAGGGTGAGGTTCTACCTTCTTGTTCATTTACTGTAGGAGACGGATTTTCCGTACCTGGTGTCTCCGTAGCTGTATTATCTTCAGTAACCACATCTTCAGCAACATTTTCTTGCAAACATTGCCGACGGAACTTCTTCCACACATAGAATAATTCTGTTGCGGATTCATCTCCTTGCCAGTCTTCATTTTCGGCCCTCCTGAATTGTTCCGCCCGGCCACGCCTCATAAAGGACTCCAGCAAAAGAATTGTTTCCACTCCGACTTTAGCAGCACTTGGTAAAACTTTTCGCACTTCATTGTCCATGCATTTACTATAGTCTACTGCTGAAGGATCAAACGGGTAGATTCCACACCGCTTAAAACCGTTTGCTACTATTTGGGGTGTGACTTTATCTTGAAATACCTTGGATAGAAGGGGTGCAAAGCCAGCACGGGTAATGTGCTTATTGCCGGTGCTTTGTTTATATTCGAACACGGTGTTTTGCCAACCGCTTTTTAGACACTTAAACAGTGATACGTCTGCGGGCTGCGTAATGTGCGTTGAGTTTGGATAAAGCGCATGCACAAGTATTTGATTTTGTGCGCAGTACTCTGATACTTGCATAGTCATATGTGAGCGGTGGCCATCAACTAAAAGCAACACCGGTTTCTCTACATTTTGACTTTTTAGCCAGGGATCAAACACGTTTGCAATGTACTCATAGTACAATGGACCTGTCATCCAACCTTTAGGTGACCTTCCTATGGCCCAATTTGTTGGAAAATTGCACGCTATGTCCTTCGAAATACGTACTAAGGGATAAACTATCATGGGGGAAACAATTTCACCGGCGGCGTTAATGCAGGCCATGACAGTAAGCTGCTCTTTCTCTTTGCCCGATTTGACCTCAAAAAAGTTTTTCATTCCCACAGGCCCTAATACCCGTCCTGACTGAGGGCAAGTTTGAAATCCAGATTCGTCGGCGTTATATAATCTTTTCGGGTCATCAAGGATTTCCAACGCTTGTTCCTCGGTTAAATATTTCTTAAGGGATTCAAACCATTGTCGTAGATCAGCCTCTGTAACATTTGCCCGTGCTGTTGATATATTCTCCGCCTTTTTTTCACTCAGCTGCGGGTGCCGCTTCTTAAACAAGTCAATCCATTTTCTCCCCGGACGGTTACATTTAAAGGGCGTTTTGCGTCCATCTTCATCTATAATTTTTTTCACGGTATCGACTAAGGATTGTCTTTTTAGTGGAATGCCTTTTTTGGCATTAGCTTCTATGTATGAAACTAAAAGTTTTTCCTCTTCATTGGTTAAATATGTCTCACGACCCATCTTTCTGTCCTCAGGCACCACACCTTTTAATTTATTACTGAGTGTGTTGTGTGGCACACCATAATGTCGTCCTGCTTCTCTTAACTTGAACCGACCTTCGCGAACTGCTTTTATAGCCGATTTCATAGCAGACTCTGGGTAGCGCAGATTTCTAGCATTTTCTTTCTTCTTCTTGACTGTGTAAAAAAAGCAATCATTGTTACAACAATCATCAAAGCTAAGTGGTCGAGCATTAGGTAAGCCAATTTTCTCTCAGTACTAATAGATGACCACCCTGGTCGACTATTGGAAAACGACCAAATATAGAGTTATGGATCCTTAATAATAATACCTACACTTTCATTCATGCTGAAAATCATAGATATAAAGCACTTTTGTCATTTGGTATATTTTCCAATAGTCGACCACGGTGGTCGGAGATAGGAAAATGATTCAAAATTCGGTTCCAAAGTGTCGACCAGCCTCCCAAAACCATACGACTATTGAAAATGCGGAAATAATGCTTTTTGTTAGTTAATTAGTACATCCTTAATACCGCTGTCATGTTTAAATAACAAATATATGCAACACTTTCAAGATTAAGAAAGATTACGCAAGATATCATTAAAAAAAAACCTTAATAAATTGATAAGCACTTACCGGGAGCCATCTTTACGTCAAAAAACGTCAAATATTACGGCCAATAGGATGCAGCCGTGTCGGTCAGGTGACAGATATGGTATTGCCATATAAATTAACATTAAAACTACTACTCAGTGTTGTCAGTTTTTCTTACATTGGGCGTTTTTATACATTTTGGTCGGCTATTGGGACATGGTCGACGAGTAGAACATTAACCCTATCTTGTATTTTCAGAATATCTCTGACTTGTTAAGGGAATATAGTTGTCGTTCATTCATCTTATATTATTTCATTTAAGGTTATTTTATAATTATACATTTTATTATTTCAAAGATCTTTATTTGTGTGCACACAATCACTCAACGGTTTGCTGGAAGAAAACTCTTTTAGCGATTTATTGTAATTTTTTTTATAATTATGTTGTTTTTGTGTATAATAAAGAATCTAAGATATCATTCCGCGTTACTTCATTCTTCCGATGGGTAGGTAAGACATTATTTAGCGTTACTTCATTCTTCCGATGGGTAGGTAAGACATTATTTAGCGTTACTTCATTCTTCCGATGGGTAGGTAAGACATTATTTAGCGTTACTTCATTCTTCCGATGGGTAGGTAAGACATTATTTAGCGTTACTTCATTCTTCCGATGGGTACCTACGTTACTGCTTTTTACATGACTCGCTTCACAAAACGACACTAGAATTTCAATAGACTCCGAGTAGGCGACGACCGCACAATGATAGATGCAACTGCCTACGCTAAACGCATAACCTATTCTTGTCAAGGTCGGTTAAGCTCAGTCAGCTTCAGCTCATACATTATACATTATTGCCTTAGACGTAGGTGATTCTGCAATACTCCATGTTTTAAAAGAATTAACATACTAGTATGGAACCTTCAGAGTAGCAAATACGTAAGCAACGCAACGGGTGCATAATTGTAAAACATTAAGAAAATCCTTGTTTCCATTTTGATATAGAGAGTGAAATTGATATCATTGGCATCCTTTTAAACTAAGAGTCTACCCGTCAAACTGAACAACTTTTACTATGGGAGCAAACCAACAGGAGCAAAAAAAAAATCTGCTGTTTCATACATTTGAGTGGAGTAGGCAGCGGCGGCGGGTGCAGTTTAGTATGGAACAGCTGATTTTTTTTTTGCTCCGATCGGTTTGCTCCCATAGTAAAAGTTTTTCAACTTGATGGGTAGACTCTTAGTTTGAAAGGATGCTAATGATAATCAATTTCACCCTGTATAACTTAGCTTAGAACACGTAGATATGTATTAGGCCTTCTTCAAATTATAAACCAGATAGGTACTAGAAGAGAGCATTTTCGAAAAATAAAGGACATCATCCAGGTTTCGTACATGTTTAGTACAAGAGTGGTGGCCAAAATGAAAATTCGGCGTTCTGTTAGAATTATTAACTTGTCCATCTAAAAGCATTTATTATTTTGAGACCAAAGCTGTAGTGTAGCTGCTAGTTCGGGCGTCCGAGGAAAACTTACCACGACCAAATAAATGGTCTTCTCCGAAAAGGACACGGGCGTAGCACCCTCAACTGCCTGAAATGCATGAAGAGATGTATGAAAGTGGCTGAGGCGAGAGTAGTAGCGTATTGCGAGCCGTAGACTCTGGCTACCCGTGTGAGATAGTGGCGTAAGTCTTTATGTATGTAATCATAACATAATAGATCAAGCTTTTTAATAAATCCCACCACAACAGTTTTATGGCTGTAGCAAAACTGTGGCTGGTCAACTTAACAACAAAAAATAACAATAATTTTATCGTTTTAAAAATATAACAACAGTAAAACAATCAGGGTTACAAATTCTAAAACAATCATTGTAATAATCCTTGTTACCTATTTGCCATTGGTGTTGAACCTTTTATTAATTTTAGATTATGACCACTTACGCTGCCTCAAGCCCACTGCGAGTTAAAGGAAGCAAATCATGGGTCGACTGCCAGATAATTTCGAAGCAACCTCTGTAAAATCAGCTATTATAACTCTCTCGACAAGTAAAGAATGAAAACGAACTCGCGTCGAAATTGCACTGCGGGTGGTCTTCGCGAAGAAAATTATTTTGTAAGCAGTTTTTTTGGCAATTACGTGATTCCAGTTCCAGTATAATTTCTAAGAAAAATAAGAAAACGAATAAATAAATTGCATTCGATTCGGTTATGTTTCGACACGAGATTATTATCACAAATTGGTCCCATCATCGGCAGAATTTTTTTAAATAGTCTTTCAGGACACATCTGCTCTTTCTTCCTAAACTCTAATCAACACCTAGTCAAAACAAAAACCTTAGCAATCTAGAGTGTTTTCTGCTGATTTTATTAGTTACATTCAAGGAATATATTACTACTTAATCTCTACGTTACATTGTTGCTTTTTGCTGACATAATTTAGTCCTACTAGAATGTTATATTATGTACCTACATAAATCCATACAGCTTGGTTACATTCTGATCGTTCTCGAGAAAATGCATGTATTTATCGATAGGACACGTTTAATAAATTATTCGTTTAATGTAAAACTGTATAATTTTACTTACAAACGATTTGCTTCGGTGTTTTGGTCACGCACTGTCAATGTCATCTCATTAGTCATTTTATTTTACAGATGTGACTTGCAACTAATTATTTATAAATTCACTTTTGTAATTTCATGCAGTTTCTTTAACGTCTTGATGAATTTGATGGAATTTTTTTGTTTTCATTTCGTTTAAGATGAGGGTTTTGGTTTGTAGTAGGTAAAGGAAATATTGTAATTTACTGTAAATTGAATTTTATGCACTTTTAAACATATTCTACGGCAATGACTAGGTATTAATAGATAAAATACTTCATAATCATAATACTTATTTTGATGAATAGAAAGAAAGAATGACCCTGAATTACTTATTTTTATGTATGTAGGTATGTGTGTGTCATTGGTACAAACAAAACGAAGATTAATAAGTTTTCATTGATATATAAGGTCTAACAAAATTAGGTGAAACTATTTTAAGGGGATGTTCAGACCATCAAACTGAACCACTTTCTCTATGGGACCAATATCGATATCGCGAAAAATCTGCTGTCCCATACATTTAGGTCGAGTACGATTGTATGGAACAGCTGATTTTTTTTCGCGATTTCGATATTGGTCCCATAGAGAAAGTTGTTCAGTTTGATGGTCTGATCATCTCCTTAAAATAGTTTCAGCTAGTTTTGTTAGACCTTATATAAGGTCTAACAAATTTAGGTGAAACTATTTTAAGGGGATGATCAGATTATCAAACTGAACAACATTCTCTATAGGACCGATAATGAAATCGCAAAAAAAAATCAGCTGTTCCATACAAACCTACTCGACCTAAATGTATGGGACAGTAGATTTTTTTATCGCGATTTCAATATCGGTCCCATAGAGAAAGTTGTTCAGTTTGATGGTCTGATCATCCCCTTAAAATAGTTTCACCTAATTTTGTTAGACCTTATATACAAAACTCACGCCGTTTTCGAAGAGAGGCAGGCAGAAATTATGGATCTCCACTTTGGGCGGTTCTGACACACCTCTCTTACTTCCTCTAGGTCCATAAATCTTTTCATACGTTCCCATCGATTTCGGCTACTTTTAACCTGGCAATTTTTAATGAAGTTCCTTATCTGGTCCAGGTTTGGTCCTCTTAGGTCTGCCTCTACCAACGTTTTTGTCATTGATATTTTTGCAATATACTCTTCACATCTACATTACATTGTTAAGTTTCTGGCCGCATCTTTACAACGGGACACCTTTCGAAGCGGTGGTAGAGACAAAAAAAAACACGAAAAAAGCTGTCTATTTGATATTATGTATATTGAATAAACATTTTTGAATTTTTGTATCAAATCAACATAGCCTCTACTATCTCTGGTGGTGGTAGACGTTACATAAAAACCATGTGAGAGGCCCTAAGGGAAAAAAACTCTGACACAAGGGCCTTGCCCACACGATAAGAAGAAGAAGAACATAGCCTCAAAATTATTAGTGCCTTTTAGGTAAGATTTATCTCTCGCTTTTACAACATATGAAATTAGTGTTAAAGCTCTAAGGAAACCGGTAAAAAAATTAAATGAATAAAAACCGGATCGGAGTGAGGTGGCAGGTGATGGTAATCTCCAATTGTAACTTGCCCTTTCTATGTCAGACTCTTGCCTAATTGTGTCACAAGACAGACATTACATAATTTCACTAGAGTCAATTTTGAGTGACAAGACTAGTGAGCATTAATAATAATACATTAAAAATGTAAAAAAGTTTTTATTTTTAAAAAACAAGCAATGATGTTTATTTTTTACCCTAACTAATGAATGAATGAATAAATATAGGTATTTTTTCACGCCTAACCCAAAAAAATTTCTTTACCAAAACGAAAACCGAAATACTTATAATGTTTCGGTTTTTATGTCGTAGTCACGACGTAGCTTATTTCTACTGGATTCACCATTCACTTACTTATTCATACTCGAATCGTAACCTTAATTATATCCATAAACGTAACACTAAACATAAACAAAATTTATGTTGCACAAATCATTGTTACAAGTTAGAGTTAGGTTAGAACCCTGACTCACAAATTATTTTATTATGAAGTTCAGAGGCCAACCGAGAACAGAGAACTGCAATTTTCTTATCAGGAGTGCGATTTTTGAAACTCATTTATTGAACTCACCAGTTGAAAATGTTAATATTACTATGGAGATATGCATCTTTTTACTGCTGATTTGATTTTGAAAAATCATACTCCAGGAGTGCGATTTTTGAAAGTCAAATCATAAGTAGAAATATGCGTAGAAATATGCATTTTCAACTGCTTAGTTCAACGTATGAGATTCAAAAATCGCACTCCTGAACCCAAAATATTTGTATTCACCTTAGTTTACATTCTATTTTTTAATTTTGTAAACAAACTTATACGGATGTAAAATTCCAGTAATAACCGGTTTTGCAAATACGTACCACGATTCAGAAATAAACAAACGCATATAAAATCCTCTGAACAATCTCGCACGGCCTTAAATCGACCTTAACTCGTTTACATAACATCGTCATTGTTTGACCACAGACTACAAATTTACTGATGCACCTATCACAACAAATTTCAATCGAAAATGTACTGTATTGGATAGGAAATAAGAGATGAGCTTCTTGGGACTACAATTTTGTATTTTTGTAGAGTATTATTGCCAAGTAAATAATCTGTTTATAAATCGTTGAAGATGGCCTATCGATAAGGTTTGCGCCGAAAATTGGATAAGATGTCGAAACAAATTATCTTTGCTTAGCTGAAGTCGGTTTAAAAAAAAAAACACGTACGACCTTATCAATTGGGGTCGTTCCAATATTAATTAGAAAAATAAAAGAAAAAGTATACTTACCCCTTTTATGAAATCAGCACGTAAAAATTCCAATCTGCAATAAAAAAAAGAAACAATAAATAAAAATAATTCTAATCAAAGTTATGAATGGATGTCGTAGTGTTAAAAATTTTAGTAACGCTATTCAACAATAGATGGCGCTGAAATTAATTTCGTACATATATTAATTTTAATTTGTGTTACGAAATGTCGCACGCACTTGCAATAGCAACTCAATTACCGGTCTCATTAGCTCTCCAATACAAAACAATAATAAATGCAACGATTTGAAATGTGGGCTGATTCGTAACAGGTATTTTCATTGTTAGAGAAGCAGTAGATTTGCATATACGCGTTTTGTTTCGTAAGATACGCCCAGTGCGTACGGTGTGATATTGCGACATCATCAGGTTTTATGACCTACTTTGTTTTAAAAAAGAGCTTAATAATAAGGTAAGAAAAAGCATAAAAAGATATGCCCCGGGTGAGGATCGAACTCACGACCTTAAGATTATGAGACTTACGCGCTGCCTACTGCGCTACCGAGGCCGATGGGAGATGATGCGAAATAGGCCATCACATTGCGAATAAATCGAATTCCCTACCTATATTTTTTTCTTTCATGCTACAATGTTTTTTTATTGGTTCCTACCACCTTATTAAAAAAAATCTTTCTTTAACCGTACCTATACATAAGTAGAGGTAAGTTACCTACTTACTCATGAAACTGAACTCCCCAACCCAAGGAACTTAAAATAAGGGAAATCCAAAGAAACATAAATTCTAAAAATACAAGCGTAAAGGAATAATAGCCCAGTCATTTTACGGAGTTTTGTTAGGTAGGGAGTAATTACTAATTGGACTTTTAAACTGTAACCGGAACCATTAAGTGACAAAACGGACCATTAAGGACTATCTTAAAGCATAATTATTAAAAAAAAAATCGCTACGCAACATAGAAATCAAAATTATGTGTCCCAAATGGATTTTAAATTATTAATATTAATACCATTGCACTCATTTGACTTAGATTTGAATATGAATTATTTTTGAGTAATAAAATAGGCAATGAAATTTAAAAAATGAGGTATTTATTAGAAAATATGAATGTATTCTTCAAAACCTTCTAAATAGAAAAAAATATTCACACCATGTTTGTAGTACGTATAATGGTAAAGCCTTAAATAGGTGAAAAAAAAAATTACTGTCGTGTTTTTTAGAACGTGATAATAGCTAAATTTTAAAATTGGAACTGTTGCCGACGTGATTTTTTTTAAATTTTGGCACATTTCAAAGCTCAAATTGGCTTTTCAATATTATACCGAAAAAAAATGTCAATTACTAATTAGTCCCGGCTCAAACCGTAAAATGACTGGGCTAGAAAGTATCTATGAACAGTTGATTAATTGCATTTAGCAGAGTAGGTACTATAATTTAATTACATTTAGTATGGCAACTTGCCATACTAAACTAATTGATTTTATTGCATTCAGCATGGAAAGTCCAGTTTAGTTGTCAATATCCTACCTATTTATTTCTTAGGGAAAGTTGTTCAGTGTCAGTAGGTACAATCACATCACCCCCTAAAGTAACCCAACTGTTTACCCAAACGCCCTGTAGCTTTTGTGCCACAAAGTAGGTTAGGTATAGTCAGTCGGGGCAAGTGAAGTGCCCCTACGGGGTAAGTGCCTTCCAGCTTCAATTTCGAAAACTAGACATATAGTTAACTAGGAATATAGTCGTGACCAATATGCAATAGTACGTACGTACGTAATATGGTACGAGTATGTCTAAATATATGTCTGGAGTGCGATTTTTGAATATACGTTGAACTCAGCAGTTGAAAATGTATGGAGATACGCATCTTTCTACTGCTGATATGACTTTCAAAAATCGCACTCTTGGAGTATGATTTTTGAAAGTCAAATCAGCAGTAGAAAGATGCATATCGCCATAGCAATTTTGAGTGCACCTTGCGCCGTTTCCCCGGTGGAATTAAGGAACTCCATAGATTGACCCCGGCAGCTGAAGACTGGCTCAAACACCTTGACCTTGAAATTTAGACCTCCCCGAATCCAAGCAGGAAGATAAAAATAAAAAAAAAGAGCCCATACTATATGATGATGATGAATTTTGACATTTTCAACTGCTGATCTCAGCGAATGAGATTCAAAAATCGCACTCCTGGTCTTCGAAATTTTGAGGCTGGAGGCTTTTACCCCGTAGAGGCACTTGCCCCGACTGACAATACTTATTTTTTATTCGGACAGATGGTCTGAGATGGCATATAGGTACTTATATAGGTATATAATTATTACGTTATTTACTTTTAACTATTTCAAAATAGGATATAAGACCAAATTTGAGGAAAGATTTAGAACACTTCGAATTTTTCTTCACCAAATTAGCACTTGAAAATGCGACCTAAACCGTATTAGTTAAGGTATAGGCATTTAGATCGATTTATATGGTAACATCTTAAAATGGCGAAACATAAATGGAAACTGGAACATAAGTATTTTATTCGTACCTAATAAGACATGTTAGTATAAAATATGATCGGATTTTAGAAGTTCAGACCATCAAACTGAACAACTTTCTCTATGGGACCAACATCGAAATCGCGAAAAAGTACAGCTTTCCCATATACAGGGTGAAATTCATCATTAGCATCCTTTTCTACTAAGAGTCTACCCATCAAACTGAACAGCTTTCAGTATGGGAGCAAACAGATCGGAGCAAAAATTATTTTTAGGTTCACGATCGGTATGATCCCATAGTAAAAGTTGTTCAGTTTGATGGGTAGACTCTTTGTTTAAAATGATATCTCACCTTGTATATTAGGGTATAGTGGGATGCCGTTTTGTATGAAACAGCAGATCCTTTTTTTTTGCGATTTCAAAATTGGTCCGATAGAGAAAGTTGTTCAGTTTGATGGTTTGATCATCTCCTTAAAAACCGTCAGCATATTAACACGTTCGCGGACAGTGACCGGCTATAGCAGTGATAACAATAAAAGTTCTAGTGTGTCTCGTTCAGTGTCCGCGAAAGTGTTAAGGACCTTATCAAGTAGGTACTTAGGTATAAGGTTCAACAAAAGTCACAGAAACTATATCAAAAGGGGATGATCAGGCCATCAAACTGAACAACTTTTTCTGTGGGACCAACATCGAAATCCTGTATTAAAAAAAAAATACCGAAACAAAAAATGTTGCCAGGATGACTAATACAATTTCGTAACAAAACTTCTATGGGATGCAAATTATGGTGATCGTGAGAAGTTTTTTCTTTTAAAATTTACCGGCTCAATTATAAAGCATTTTGACGCCCACAGAACATAATGATGGTACTATATCATCGACGCATGCGTGTTTCAAATATTAAAGAGGTTTTTTGATTAGTTTTTGTATAGTATTTTATCGGGCGGTAATATTTTTAACGTTTAAATACATTCAACGTGCGTTGCCCACCTCTGCCCCCCCCCCTGCTACGCCAATGAGGGTGTCCCGTAAATAATGATCCAACGTTAAGGGGGAAATAGCTTAACTAATTACCTTAAACCAATTTAAATTGTTATAAAAAAATCCGTAGGGTTACCAAGAAAACAATTTTTTTCTGGATTTTTTTCATTTCGTCTACTGGACTTCTTCGCGGATACGAGCAAGATGAGCGATACTACATTGTTATATCGAGGACTAAGTACGAATATAATGGTAGGATTAATCGAACTTACCTGAAGTGAAGTTCTATCCTAATTATATGAAGTACTTAGTCCTCGATATATACCTACTTCCCACCCCCCGCATACCCAGTTACCCATGGGTGACACTTTTTTCTTTTTTTTTTTTATATATCTAAAGGACGCGGATACGAGCAAGATGAGCGATACTACAAGTTTTGATTTTTGTAAAATATTGCTGAATAGTTTACCAATTTAAATAACCTCCTCCGGCTTCAAAACGGCTCCGACTTCACGGTGTACACTTGTTATTATAGCTAAAGATAAAGATTCTGCAGGTGTTTTTTGCTTGATGTCATCACCACTGGGTTACGTGTCAAACGGATCTCGTACAAGGTCGTCTGTCTTACACAAACGTGTGGTTAGCTTAGTCTGAGCTTGCTAATCGGTCAGAGATGACTCTAATACTTATGTTTAGAGCTTTTATAGTTTATATGCCTAATTTATGTATCTTTTTCATAAATAAGCATATGCATAGCTCACGATTATATACCCCGAGGGGGTTGTCAGAGATATTTTGAAACTTCAGAACATCCACGTTTCATTAGTAGTACCGAAACTCTGTCCAATATGTGACGGGGAGTGAGCCCGTCGCCACTTGTAATGATGGACAGTATGTACAAAACATGCCTCGAAATTGAAGCATGCAGGTTTCCTCACGATGTTTTCCTTCACCGAAAAGCCAGTGGTGTTACAAATCGTACATAAATTCCGAAAAACTCATTGGTACGAGTCGGCCTGGACGGGGATCGAACCATCGCCTCCTACACGGCAGGAAAGGTTACTCGCCACTGGACCACCGCTTTTTATATTCTTAATTATTTTTCATAAATAGATTAACATAATATCGTACGTATGGCTTTTTAACAGCAAGTAAAATGCGTACAATGTTTAAATGATTACGAGGCAAGCATGCTACGCACGAGAAAGCGACAAAACGAGAAATAATAGGCAAGCGCCCTCACTTTGGCATGTGTAAAGTAACGAAGACAGAGGCACATCTTGATTTTTATCATTTTCTCAAGGGTGATATGCTAATGCTATGCTAGGCCCACCTTCCTGCACGGCTAGCATGCCACCCACGACAAAGCGTTTAAACGAGAAAAACGTCATGCGCGCTCTTTTTGGCCTACGTAAAATAATAAAGATGGAGACACATCTCGATTTTTTGCGTTTTCTCGGGGGTGGCATGCTAACCGTGCTGATCTCGACTCGACTCGGGGACGGCGCAATTATGTCGTCTTCCTCAGTCTCATTCTCTCTCTTAACGAAGTAACGAAGACAGAGGCACATCTCGATTTTTATCATTTTCTCGAGGGTGAAATGCTGATGCTACGCTAGGCTACCTTCCTGCACGGCTAGCATGCCACCCACGACAAAGCGTTTAAGCGCTCGACTCGACTCAGGGACGGCGGAATTATGTCGTCTTCCTCAGTCTTATTCTCTCCCTTAGCTCTATATAATTTCAGCGCTCTTCTTTTTACCAGACTGCTCCAGAATGAGGGTAATCGTAAAGTTTTTGTTTCCCATGTTATCTATATCACACGTTACATCCATCTTTTTTCGGCCATCCTCTTTTCATGCATATTATGGGCATTTGTATGAAATTGGAGACATTTCTATAAAAAAAACAAAGGTTTCATAACACTTTAACTTGAAGTTTGAGTGTACAAAAACACGTTTGTTTCTATCTAGTTTATTATAAAAAATCCAAGGAAAAGCTACACATTTATCCTCACAACACATTAGGTAACCTAGACCTAATTACGTGAATTTTCCTCAAGCAAAGTCCAAAAAGTACATTTTCCTTCCTTCTACAATTTATGTTACATTCAAAACTTGACGTTTTATACGCAAATCGTAATTTAATTCGTCATTCTCATCGTATTCACGTTATATCCCTTCATTTCGCAATTCTGGGCCCAAAATGTTGAATTTGGCAAGATTACCTTCAATGACAGGCAATTATTTGAGGCAGACTCACTTGAGGTCGCAAGCACATCGGCGGACTGCGGTTTGCAAGGTATTATTATTATTATTATAACACTTTATTGTACACACGGACATAATAATACACAAAGTAGAGAAAACATGTACAAAGGGCGAGGTTATCTCAGGTATGTACCTAGTACTAGGTAGACTACATTTATTTCGTCCTAGTTTCGCTTCGTTTTCGAAGTTTCGTCCTAGTTTGGACACAGTCCAGATACCATACATCTGTGTAAGTAGTAATAGTACTTGTAAGTAGTAAAATTCAGAGTTGCCAAGTAGTTTAAAACCTTGTTATGTACATAACAATGTTTTAATCTTCTTGGCCACTCTGAATTGTTATGTACATAACAAGGTTATAAACTTCTTGGCCACTCTGAATTGTTATGTACATAACAAGGTTTTAAACTTCTTGGCCACTCTGAATTGTTATGTACATAACAAGGTTTTAAACTTCTTGGCCACTCTGAATTGTTATGTACATAACAAGGTTTTAATCTTTTTGGCCACTCTGAATTGTTATGTACATAACAAGGTTTTAAACTTCTTGGCCACTCTGAATTGTTATGTACATAACAAGGTTTTAAACTTCTTGGCCACTCTGAATTGTTATGTACATAACAAGGTTTTAAACTTCTTGGCCACTCTGAATTGTTATGTACATAACAAGGTTTTAAACTTCTTGGCCACTCTGAATTGTTATGTACATAACAAGGTTTTAATCTTTTTGGCCACTCTGAATTGTTATGTACATAACAAGGTTTTAAACTTCTTGGCCACTCTGAATTGTTATGTACATAACAAGGTTTTAAACTTCTTGGCCACTCTGAATTGTTATGTACATAACAAGGTTTTAAACTTCTTGGCCACTCTGAATTGTTATGTACATAACAAGGTTTTAAACTTCTTGGCCACTCTGAATTGTTATGTACATAACAAGGTTTTAATCTTTTTGGCCACTCTGAATTGTTATGTACATAACAAGGTTTTAAACTTCTTGGCCACTCTGAATTGTTATGTACATAACAAGGTTTTAAACTTCTTGGCCACTCTGAATTGTTATGTACATAACAAGGTTTTAAACTTCTTGGCCACTCTGAATTGTTATGTACATAACAAGGTTTTAATCTTTTTGGCCACTCTGAATTGTTATGTACATAACAAGGTTTTAAACTTCTTGGCCACTCTGAATTGTTATGTACATAACAAGGTTTTAAACTTCTTGGCCACTCTGAATTGTTATGTACATAACAAGGTTTTAAACTTCTTGGCCACTCTGAATTGTTATGTACATAACAAGGTTTTAAACTTCTTGGCCACTCTGAATTTTACTACTTACAAGTACTATTACTACTTACACAGATGTATTGGTTTCTAGATTGTGTCCAAACTAGGACGAAACTTCGTTTGAGCGCTTTATCTGGAATCCTCTTAAAAGTGGAATGTATCGAAACAAAAAAAAAATAGTTTCTAGTCTTTTGGGTAAAGTTAGATAGACACATTCTTATTTTAAGTTTTCTTTCATTATCATCATCATCTCAGCCGATGGACGTCCACTGCTGGACATAGGCCTCCCCCCGTTTTCTTTATTGATGCCTAAATTTTAAATATTGTGATGAGTTCACCAGTGATTCGATGTATCTAATCATTTGTACTAATTTTTATTCCTACTTATTATTATTATTTTTTTTTAATACGTATGAATTTGTTCCTGACCTCAATCCAGTCCTCAGGACGAAGATGGGGTCGAAGATGTAGCGAGCTTACCCAGAAGAAGCCTATTCACTCGTACTTTAAAGGAATTCGGGTTGTAAGCGCTCGGAAATACTGAGAAAATTTTTGTTTCAAACTCATGTTTATACATTATAATCATACCTGTCTTTAAACTATGATTTAGAACAGGTATAAGTAAAGTAAGTAAGGAAACGGTCACGGTCAGAGGATGACATTCGGTCGACCTTACAAAGAACCTACACCCTGCACTTAGTACCTAACCCTTTGTTACCTAACAAGTGGTCTTTAATAACCGGTCTAGATTCAGCACGAGCTTTATTAGACATCTACAGGGTAAAATTTATATCATTAGCATACTTTTAAACTAAGAGTCTACCCATCAAACTGAACAACTTTTATTATGGGAGCAAACCGATCGGAGCAAAAAAAAAATCTGCTGTTGCATACATTTGAGTCGAGTTGGCATTGCAGTTTAGTATGGAACAGCTGATTATTTTTTTTCTCCGATCGGATTGCTCCCATAGTAAAAGTTGTTCAGTTTGATAGTTAGACTCTTAGTTTAAAAGGATGCTAATTATATCAATTTCATCCTGTATATTTTTTTTAGTAGCCTATTTCATCTTTGCAGCGATATAATTCAAAAAGATTTTTAGTGACCCTGGATGGATGACGTTACAATCATAAAAACATAGCTATACTTTCATTGTGACAGATTTTTCGTTTTGCTAGTCTTGGAAAAAACCTCATTTAACATAGTACAATTTATTCTGAACACCTACAATTAATTCCATAGTTAATTACAGCCAAAATGTATTTGCAAAAAATACCTTAATGTTCAAACATTATTGCTTCATTCTTAATCTTAAAGAATATTAATCGACTATTAAGAAACAGTTAAAGCCTTTGAACACAAGGTTGTAATAGGCATTTTAATTTAAACCTGTACACCTTATAGGGCAAGATAGTAAGTAATTACAATTTGTATATAAATAAACTTCAAGATGGCAGCCTTGATCCTTGAACTCGTCACGATGTGGATCTTCCCTTTTATAGTTATACCTAAGTTTTTTCTGTCAATGCAATGATGTCAGACATAATTATTAAATATCTAAGTTTAATTATACAGGGTGAAATTGATATCATTAGCATCCTTTTAAACTAAGAGTCTACCCATAAAACTGAACAACTTTTACTATGGGGGCAAACCAATCGAAGCAAAATAATCAGCTGTTCCATACTAAACTGCAATGCCTACTCGACTCAAATGTGTGCAACAGCTGATTATTCTTTTGCTCCGATTTGTTTACTCCCATAGTGAAAGTTGTTCAGTTTGATAGGTGGACTCTTAGTTTAAAAGGATGCTAATGATATCAATTTCATCCTGTGGTGGTGAACAAAAATGGTGGAAAAAAGAGCAAGAGACTCACACTCACCTTTACAGGGTTGTAGACTTAAATGCATTAAGTACAATAATATTTTCGGGGGTTTTTCAGACCATCAAGTTGGACACAATTAGAGGTTTCATACCATGGTGAAAGTTTTATGGGTAGACTCTTAGTTTAAAAGGATGCTAATGATATCTATTTCACCCTGTATATAAGGTCTAACAAAATTAGGTGAAACTATTTTAAGGGGATGATTAGACCATCAAACTGAACAACTTTCTCTATGGGACCAATATTGAAATCGCGAAAAAAAAATCTGCTGTCCCATACATTTAGGTCGAGTCGGTTTGTGTGGAAGAGCTGAATTTTTTTCGCGATTTCGATATTGGTCCCATAGAGAAAGTTGTTCAGTTTGATAAGAATAAGAATATTTATTGTTCAAACTGTGTACAAAAGATGTTACAATAAAATAAAACAGAATCAACAGTTTGGTCTGATGGTTTTGATGGTCTGATCATCCCCTTAAAATAGTTTCACCTAATTTTGTTAGACCTTATATACCTGATATAAATGAAATTCGCCTATTGTCTAGTGTTTTAGTTTAAGCAGCGCAATAGTTTGTATGGAATTTAGAACGACCTTTTCTTGCACTTACTATACCGATCGTATCGGATCAAGTGAGCATAAAAAGGTAAATAATTATAATACATTGACACAATTCCATTGGCAATATGTCGCCATGATCACATTCTGTTACTAAACCGTTCTTGGAAAACAAAAAATGTCTGCACTCTGAACGGCATACATTCACGCATTCATTATGTCAGTTTTAAAAAGGGTTTTATCAACATTAATTAATAAAATACGTAGGTAATCTATACCTGCTATTAAAAAATTGTAAATGTTTGTTAGTTAGTTTGTAACAGAATCACGCAAAAACTACTGAACCGATTTTGATGAAACTTTTTTTGTTTGATAGCTTATGATTTAACTTTAAATCTGGTATCATAATTTGTGCGGACAAAGTCGCGGGTAAACTCTAGTCTAAATTATTATAAAACTGTAGCAGAAAGTTTGTCTGTACGTTGAAGATTAATGACAAAAGAAAAGTTACGATATGGTTTTTAGGTGTCCCTGATTCCATTTCACCAATTTTTGGATTTTATGTCTGTCTGTTTGTTTATGTGTTTGTTTAGGTGTTTGTTTGTTTGAACGAGTATCACGCAAAAACTACTGAACCGATTTTGATGAAACTTTTTTGTTTGATAGCTTATGATCTGACTTAAAATCTGGTATATAATTTGTGCGGACGAAGTCGCGGGTAAACTCTAGTTTGATATAAATTTCTAGGAATAGGAATATAGAAGGATCTGTTTGGCATAGGTGCCATATTTGATTGGTCGATTTTGTAATCACTTGCCAGACCATTAAACTGAATAACTTTCACAATAGAAGCAAAGCTGATATCGCCAAAAAAAATCTGCTGTTCCATACTAAACTGCAACGCCTTTCGTCGTAATAGGTAGCTAGCTATGTATGTACGAGAAAAATTTTTTTTTTAAGAGGCTATGTGAAAAAATAGGATTCTTCCAAGCGTCATATATCATGAAGTACTAAAAGTAGGAGTATGATTAGCGGATATGTGTAAACTGAACATATAATTGAAGTTTTGATTAGAGCCAAAACACGATTAAGACACATTTTCTCGATAAAAAAACAAGCCAAAGTAGCCTCCGTCTTTATCTATAAACGCTTGGAACTGCTAAACGGTGAATAATAGAAAGAAACACGAGACTTGATTTAAAAAAAGAGATCGATATTTTACAAGTTTTGATTATAGCAGAATTGAACTTACATAAATGGTACAAGCAAAATTAAATAAAGTTTATTTTACGCTTGCGTCGTTTCAGGCGCGCGCGCCGCCCCATCTCTTTCTCTCGCATCAGGCAGTAATATAAGCTATCACACGCCCATTTCGCTTTACTTATTTTTCGACATAGGCCCTTAAGCTTCCATGTTTGCTCCCTTAATAAAAGTTGTTCCGTTTGACGATCTGAATCAACCCAACAAATTTTTTAAGTGTTTAAAACATCACCCACTATAAGGCCCTAGTATAATAAGGTCCTTTTTAATATAGAAAATCTTTTTTATTGTTCTTTGCGCGTAGATCTACGTATGTACCTACCTGCGGACCAGCAGTTCTTAATCCTGATCCTTTCCAGGAAACCAAAAACTAAAATCAGTCGGTAATAAAATGTACCTTCTCAATATTTCGGGACATATTTTTTTATAAATCAACTAGTTGTTTATTTTGATATTTAATTTAAAATCTTTGTTGTGCAGAAAGCGCCAACATTTTTGCTACCTATTTTAGCCCATGTCCCATGTCAACTCGTCCCACAAAAATATTACCCGCGGGCGAGTTAACACATTTTTTACCACCAGCAGTACAGGCATTATCTAAGCATTCGTTAAGTGACCAAGCGATGCCGGCAGATTAGATTCTCGAGTTCTAAACCAGTTTGAGTACATACCGACCGACCTGACGCGGTTGCGTCATGCGTGCGCGCATGCCTTCGCTTGCGGTATGCGAAAAAACTCTCGCTTCGGAGGGGTTCTAAACTGTTAATAGTTGAACAGTTTTTACATTATGTTTTGGGAGTGGTTTAGATAAATAATAAGGTAATAATTATTTTGAGACAGAATTTACCAAGCAAATATCTCTTGCTTTAGAGAGGTTCTAAACTGTTAAAAGTTAAACAGTTTTATACGTTTTTATTTTAGGAGTGGTTTAGGAAAAAAATTAGATAATAATTTTATTACTTTTAGATATTGTTTTGTGACAGATTTTACTAAAAAAAAACTCGCACTTTTGGAGGGTTAAAAATTGAATCGTTTTTATTTGTTTATATTTTCAGAGTGGTTTAGGTTAATAATAAGATATCTAATTATTACCGTAAAGTTTAGGTTAATAATGATTTAGGTCCTAAACCATTGATAATTTGGTTAAGGTTGTCTGGAAGAAATCGCTTTTAAGCGATAAGACCGCCTGTTTTTGTGATTTCCTGATTGTTTGCTCTCTGTATACTCTGTTTTTTTGGTGTCAAATAAAGTATAATTGATTGATTGATAATTTGTCAAAGATTTAGCAAAAAATATCCTTAAGCTGAAACTGACTATTATGAATTTGCAAGTCAGATAGAAAAAATATTCAAGTCTTACTAACTTTATTAAATATACGCTTTTTGGTAAATTACTGGAGTGTTTTTTTGATTCCACTGTTTCACAATCGTATTTGAATAACACATCATAACATCATAAGCTATACATTCTTTGACAATATTTGAATTAGAACATGACCACAGTATAAGAAAGCTGTTAAAATGAAAAAAAATCGGCGATAAAAAATTGTCTCAGCCTACCGCAGGCTTGAGTGTATGTGTGTATAAAAAAAGCTCTCCTGTATGTCATTTGTAGGTGCTGCATGTGCAATAAATTTAATTAATTTTACACCTGATTCTTAAGAAAAATACAATATTCATTATTTTAATAGTGAACTCTAACAAATATTTAGATACAGTCATAATCTAGATCTAAGGAACCCTAAAAATGGACGACGGAAAACTGCTGGTAAATTGCTGACCGCATGTTGCAAGAGTCAACATAAGAAACATTAATGGAGAAATATTTTGTCGTGTTATGTGGTGTATTGCTAAACGTTTTTAGGGTTCCTTTAACCGTACGTTCGAAATACACCCATATTTGTTCAGATTAGAGAAGGATATCGTATTCAAGCGTAGTGTCAACCTGTGTCAATATTGAATGCGCCAAAACAAACTAACTGAGCGAAAAATGTTTATTACAAAATTGCTACTCAAATTCGTTATTATGATTATAACGTTTACACCTTTATGCCCTTCGTCTCTTTACCACACGGTTTAGTGCAAGAGCGGACAAGTGGTCGATAAATAGCGTTGCCTAACAAAAGTAAAACTGTCGATTCCCGATAGTATTTTAATGCTAAAAGTATCGATAATACTACATTTCAATACAATCTATAGTATCGAAAATATCGATAGCACTATCGATATTATTAGTATTTTTCAAGGTCACTATTTGTTCATCGATAGTGAACTATCGTTAGGCAAGACTAGTCGATAATGGTCAACGCAAGTTGATTCGGGCTATTTTCAACCGCCACTGATCTGGCTTTTTCGTCCATATCTATCGAATACGAAGGTCGAAGACGTGGGTAAGTCGATCACAAAGTTGAAGTGGAAATGGGTGGAACACTTGGCTAGACGGGAAGACGGCCGATGGACCAAGGCAATATCAGAGTGGTAGCCAAAAGAGGAACGGAGGTCAGTAGGCAGACCACCAGCACGTTGGTCTGATGACATTGTGAGAGTGACGGGTTCGCATTGGATCTGATTAGCACAGGACCGTGAAGAATGGCGCAATAAAAGGGAGGCCTATGCCCAGCAGTGGGTTTATGTGGGTGGGCTTATTTGATTGCTTGATTGATCTATCAAATTGGATTTGTTGATGTAAGTAAATTACTCGAGCTACTACGGAACCACTGACTCGCACTTGACCAGTTTTTATGGATGTTTACATAAGAATTTAAGAGTTTTACACGCAATTTATAGATAAAATCGAGGTTATCGGTGTATCAGGTTTTTATTGAAATAAATATTATCATTCAAATTCTATTTAATTGATTGGATAAATTATTATCCGATCAATTTAATATAAAATTGGATCGTTTGTTAAAATGAGGTTCGGACGTAAAACGATTTTAGATTTTAAATGGTCAATCTAACCTCCTTTTTAGAAGTTTGTTAAAAAGTACTCACTCACTCTAATCTAAACTCCTATTATCATACATAGACCGCATAAAAAACAGCATTAAACCACTTCTATCTCATCTTCAATCATCTAGTTTGCCATTGTTATTTTGTTAATACACCGGATTGTCTAAAATCTAGGGTTGCCACTACTTGCCACCTTTTCCGAGGCTCATTTACAAACTGACAATGATGTTTATTGCCCGTACTACTCGCCAATAACCCTTTTGACCTTGTCTGGAAGAAGTTTTCAGCGATAACACCGTCCTATTTTGTGCCCCTATTATTTTTTGTTTATTGTTCGTTTGCTACTTATGTTTTGGGGTAAAATAAAGTTTAATTATTTGATTGTTTTATTGGGGGCTGTCCATTTATTTTACAAGCATTTTCGAACACCCCCCCTACGCTACGTAAGTAAGCATGTACCAAAATTGCAAAGAAAAAGTAGCAAAAATAAGACTTGCAATGACGCCGCGCGCCTTATGGTGTTATGCAAATCATTGCATACCCTGTGGCGAAACGTTTCACGCCTACTTTGCTATTCTAACTCCTCTTATAATGTTCTGTGGACGTTTTTGTATGACAACTACGCGTTTTTCGTAAATGATAGTTACGTGCTTACGCGCTATTGCACTATCCCTGACGCTATCCAAAAAGAATATAGGTTGTTTGCTGACCATGCGTTTCAAAATATTTTGGCGTTGAAAAATCAGCTTGTAAAGTCAGTCTTCTCAAAGGCCAAAAGGTAAACACTAGACAAGCTTCGAAACAAACGTTGCAAAAGAAAGATTTCGAGATAAGAAACACGAATAAAAATCACAAGAAATAGGTAACAAAACAATTAAACACTTAGGTTGCGACTTGTGAGAGGTAATTATATACTTTATGCAATGCCGTAAGAAAGATTCTGCATCTGCATTTTACTACTGTAACATTTTTAAATCGTTTTACACGTGGTTTTGCTTCTTTTTATCACTACTTTTACCAAACTTTATGAAATGAATTAACGTAAAATGCACAAATACAGCACAAAAAACGAAACAACAATGATAACGGTTGCCCAATTCTGGCAACGTACTATTTAGCGACTTTGTTCAGAATTTGAAGTCGACACGATAAGAAGAAGAAGATGGTATAAATAAGGCGGTCTTATCGCTAAAAAGCTAATTCTTCCATGCAACCTTGTTGTAGAGGAAATTTAGAACAAAGAAAAATGGTCGGTGCGTGCGTATAGTAAATAATAAAATTTATGCAAAGTGTATTTCTAACATTTCCCATTTTAGGTTATTTTTCTTTTTGTACCTACACATACAATACCTACAATACTATTAAACAAGCAACATTTGTTTGTACTTATATCTGTAATCACGTTCTAAAAAAGCAATAAATTTAAAAACGCCTATATTTCCAGAATATCTACGGAGATATTCTGGAAATAGAGGCGTTTTTAAATTTATTGCCCTTATAAACCCGTGTTTATAAGGGCAAAAACTGTATCCAGACCAGACCTAGGTAAGGTCTTATCTCTGGAAAAACTTATCATGCACAGCAACTAACACCAGCGATAGGATCCGGGTCGATACGATGATACAAGCTGCTCCAGTCTATAAAAATGGGCAAAGAAGAAACCAAAAGAAGCGTCGGTAGGCTACGAATGTCATGGGTTGTGAATCTGAAAGAGTGGACAGACATCGCCAGCGTCAAAGAGCTGTTTCATTTGGCGAGAGATGGGCTGGGATATTACTCAGCGCTGACTGCAAACCTCAAGTAATGGACAGGGACCTGAAGAAGCATCTTACAGAGATATAACGATAAACTCAATGTCATGTTTATCCAAATAACCTAAGTAAATTCTTCTGGTCACAAAAAACGTGACAATGTCTCAATAACAGTATCCATTTAGACATTCTAGACTAGGAAAAATGCGGAAAAGTCGCAACTATGGCTTCCCATGCATAATGATTACAACGGCGCAGGCGCATGAGAAATTGCGCGTTCTCTCACGCCGCGCATTATCTCGTACGTGATCGTGCGTTAACCGTTCGATTGTAATTGCTAGTGTTGTTTTAATATCGATACTCCTTTGTACGATAAAAATATCTTGCACGTTATCTCACACACAATCTGACTCATGTATTTTGGTTACTACAGGGGTTTTGGTAATTGAAATTAGTCGACAAATTGACACGGGCGGTTCAGATTGAGAGTCAGATCATCAAACAGAACCATTCTTTCTATAGGACCGAACCTGAAATCACAAGAAATACGTGTAAAATCAGTTTTTCCATACTAAACAGCAATGCTTACTCGACTCGAACAGCTGATATATTTTTTGTAATTTCTGGTATGCTCCCATAGTAAAAGTTGTTCAGTTTGATGGTCTGAACCACTCCTAAAAATGTGTTGACTCATTTAAATTACACCCTGTAGATGACGATATACAGAGAAATCACGGCTATTCAGGGTTTAGATGATCAAACTGAACAATTTTTTGTAAATACTAAAGGTTCTACATTTAAATTAGTATGACTGGTTTTTGTCTGTAAACGACCGAAATGATCACGATTCCGTTGAAGATTGCAACATTCTTAGATAGACAGAAACATCGATAACATTTACATTAGCTGTATCTACATTAGGACATCACTAGACACGAGTTCAGGAGGACACGTTTGGTAATTGCGATTATTTGTAATTCCAAATGAGATGCGAGGTTTCACTTCTTGTCTTGTCAGTTTCGTCACGGATCGGCCGCTTGTTTCAATTATGTATTTTTGATGATGCATTCCTGTCCAATAAGTGACTTGCTATTTTGTAGGTAGTAAAATAACTTTACTAAATTATTAGAACAAACAATTTTTTTTCCAACCTTTTCCGTCCGATTATTGGACAAGTCTCCCCCCAAGCTTTCCACCCTTCTTAATCTCGTCCTATTAAAACAAATTTGGAAGACATAGGTATTCCAAGTGTAGATTGTATTTTTTTTATTTCTAATTTCTGCTATTTTTATAATTTTAGCAGTGAAGGAAAAATCTAATTTATTTATTAGGAGGTCAAAACAAGACAAACGAAACATTACGTCCCTAAATTCAAATAAGAAGATCAACCACATAAATAATCGAGATGATTTATTATCATCATCAGCCTGTATCCTCCCCACTGCTTGGGCACAGAGCACACACTTTCCTTATCTAGTCAGATCCCCAGCGTATCGTCAGTGCTTGATAACAATTGTATATTTTATGTATTGTGTCTGGTATAAGGGCAGTGCGGGTGATCATACAACTCAACAATTTTTTGTTCGCCGTTTTTCCTCACCTTTTCTCAGAATAAATTTTTGGAATTCGATTTAAAAAATGGAGAAACTATATTAACATTCAAAATGTTTTTTTGTCGCTTCGGTATTATAGGCCCGATTTTCAGCGAAAGTGCGACATCGCCGTGGTGTCGTGGGTTTTGGGACTACGTGGAAAATGAAAGATTTTTGAAAATTGAAAAAATGCGGTCGTTTCCACCCGTTTTCTATGTAGAACTATATACTATTCTCTGACTATATTTAAAAAGTTATTGGGGGTGCGTATCACTGATGGGTTTTTCATAGGTTGTACCTTAAAACTTGAAGGAGTTTAGTTCTCGCCTCATCTTTACGCAGCTTTTTCCTGGAATATACAAAGGCGTAATATACGTTAAATTTTCAATTATTCCCGGAAGCCTATTTCACAATGTTCGCCATTCATCTCTTGTGCCTTCATACTGTGGGACTGAATGAATACGTGTGAACATTTCGACAATAGACAATCGCCGAAGGTTGCAATAATATCAATTAATCGTGTGCTGTAGACCATTTTGTTTTATAAACAATCAGCAACAGTAGTTTGGTTGTTTTAGATTTAGGTACCTATTACCTATCAACGTTCTTGCTCTTATGATTCGTATAGGCATTTTTTTTTATTTTCCTCCTGTCCTAATAATAAAGCTATCGATTAAATACCTTTATCAGTATGATTTTGCACGTTATTTGGAACACCAGAATATATTATGACAAAGTATATTATGGAATGTACCTATTTGGAGGAAGAGAGACGAGAGAAGTATGTCAGGAGAACCACCGCTCAATGTGGGGATTTATTGCCCCTATGGGAAATAGATGTACTACATAGTTCTGTATTATGTATAACAACTAAAACCAAGCACGTATCCAGACTTTGGGTATGGGGGGGGGGGGGGGGATTTTCATTGAAAACGATAAAAAAGTTATAGGTTCACTGTTCCATACAAATATTCGGATTTCCAGGCTATCAGGATAAATGTTTTAATTTTGTGTCATTTTAGAATTAATTCCGTCTCAAGCACGTATCCATACGTGCTTGCTGGGTACGTGCTTGAGACGGAATTAATTCTAAAACGACACAGAATTAAAACATTTATCCTAATTCTTGACAAAACAATGGACACAAAATCTTAAAGATTTTAATATCAAATAACTAGAACAGATCATAAATATTTCTTTTATCTGGATATGACATAAAAGTAAAGCATTAAGGAAACAGCGAATATTAACACAATGGCTGCTTGGGACATTGTTATAATAAAATATTTCACACGCTAATTGTACCTAATTCTTAAACAATGAACATTTCTACAACTTTGTGAAATATAGAAAAAAATGTTCTTAAACGCAATGCTTATTGTTATAATTATAATTTGAAATATTTGATGGAAAAGTCTCATGTTTTTTTAATTATTATAATACCGAAAAGTGTTTCTAGACTCACTAGAAACCCTATATCACAGAGGGCGTTGTACAGGTACAGGCAGGCTAAATGCACGGTGTCAAAAATTAGTCATCTCGGCCCATAGCCCAGATAAATATACATAATACGACCATATACTTTCAGATCAGTGTGAAACTTTGAACATAATGAATTACATAATTTACAATCGCAACTTTAAGTTTATAAATGTATCAATTTTAGATAATATTAATATTAGACAGTCAGATCAAATAATAATAATAAATATCTTGGATATTGTCACACAAATTATCTAGTCACATTTAAAGTACCTGGACTTGTATTATGATGACTAGACAACGATATAGAATACATATATAGATACAAACATCAAAGCTTTTATGCTAAGTCAGGTAACCTCTACGATTTCCCATTTGCTTTTATTTTTTTTAAAATAACTCCGTAGGGACCAGCAGGAGTGGGTAATTGGATATGTTCCAGTGCTCGCTGAGCTTTTATCGGTGACTTCTTCTTCTGGGATATTGGCAAAATCATCTACATTAAGACTCAGCCGTAATTTTACAATTATAATAAACCTATACTTCGTTCCAAATAGCGATGACATTTTAAGGCTATTAGGAATTACAGAAACAGAGATTTGGGCCTGTTTCACCACTTTTGGTTAAGTTCTTGTTAGCTTATCTGACAGCTCGTTAGACATATTTTTATTTTGTATGAAGAATATGTCAAATAAGCTTTTAACAATTTATTTAGAAGTCCCTTTCTCTCACTTATTCTTGTGACAGCTTCGGTAACGTCCAAGATATATCGGAGAGTATATCTTTCTGATAAATATATTATATTTGATAATCAGAATTGGACAGAAGGGTAAATAGGAATCGGAAAATCTTTTCGTCCTTATATGGAATGAAGTATAGAATTAAGAAAACTAGTACAGTAGTTTGGAAGCCTTTTAAAAACTTTTAGCAATACCATTCGCAAGTAACGCACAAATCCGAAGGCGTGTCGAGAAATGAGCATCGTTAACATATGAACAAGAATTTTACATAAAAACGGCATTATGTAAAAAGAAAGTTGTTTAACTTTACAAAATATAAAGTATGAAAGTGATGTTTGCGAAATTTATGAATGGTTTTAGTTGTACTTTTCTCTTGTTATGGTTATGTAAATTGCGTAAGTACCTTATTAAAGATTATCTCGGTTCCACAATTATGATACCTACAGTAGGAATTATAATTGGATGTTTGTTACAAAATTACGCAGCGATTTTGAACCGCGCGAGCGATTATCCCACCAGCGAAGCTCCAAGGTTGGTTTCCCTGGGTCTGATTGCTTTGACTTTTCCCTAAGTTGGGTTGACCTGAATGACCTGAAGGTCTGTACTGTGATGGAAGCGTCATCTTCCAAGCAAATTAATATCTATATAACAGATTGGTACCTATAGATTTATTTTTAAATGATAGTAGGTACTAGGTACAAAATGGCACACGTGAGCTAAGTTGGTCATAACTCATGACAGTAGAGGCAGGATTGCAGCCCGAGCCGCAGGCGAGGGTGGTAAATAAGCCGAGACTGAACTCACTTGACTGGTTTTTTAAATAAAAAATACAGCGTTGTTTAGGGAGCATAATTATTATCTTTACTATTACTAAATATTATTGCTGGCAATGGAGGGCCCACACTAGTGACGACGTAGCGCCCTGAAAGGTCAAACCAGGTTAAGGACGTTAGTACTACTATTAAGTATTCAATGCTACAGGCAACAAGGGGTACGGACCTCGGCATAGGCAATAGAGCGTTGCTATGACTACGTGCGGGTTTGGCAGCGAGAGAATCGGTGAAGACCGATTTAGGGTCTATAGCGCACGTCAATGCCGTGTCAGTTTTACACTTCCACAAATAAATTATTTCTATTATAAATCGGGGTTAAGAAAGAACGGAAACGTACAGTCCATTTGTATTCATTTAAAATACCAGAAAAAATCCGAGTATTTCTGAAATAGTTGATGTCCTCCTTGACGTATCCGTCAATGACCTAAAGGTCCGATCGCACGTGAAACAGTAAAGTTCTTCGCTGTCATTATACGTGTAGTTATAGCTTGGCTTTGGCCGGGTCTTCCAAATTTGGCGCTTAGCGTCAAGATCTGATAGACGCTTTTCATCGAACTCCTCAGTTCGCTTTTTTACAGTGGAGCGCCATTCAGAATGAAATAATTAGTCAGTCAGTAGGTATAGTACAGACAAGACTCTTTTACATTTTTAAACTATTCGGTATTCTGTGGTATTGTGGTAATACCTAAGTAGTATCTAAACTAAAGGTTGTAAATTATCAATGGCCTTGCTATAAAGGTCCTTATTGCCATAGCCACTATGATTAAGTTAGTGCTGTGACCCAAAGGTCACAGCTTCGAAATCCAATCCAATCTTGAGCAGTTAACAAAATAATAATATACTATAATACCTACAGTTAATTATAATGTGTCTACCAAAGGTCATAAGGTTGTAATTTAATTGCCAACTAATTATATTAATTTAGGAAACTGTACATATTTATATAATTATACAGGCAGCTAGGTAGGTACTATCGGGGACTTTTCCGCCTGACCACTTAAAAAAAATCACTTCATTTCGCGCAAAATTTATTGTTTGGAAACTATTCATTAATATTGGTCTATTGATCAATAGGGCAGGGCTAGACAGCGCTTTTATTTTTTAGTACGCAAGCAAAAATAAGCCTAGTAGTGGTCAGGCGGAAAATACCGCGATAGTAGCTATCAAACCAAATTTATTTGGGCAGCTGCAAATAATTTAAATTTCATGAGTATGATCGCGATTAATTAATATTTAATTAATAGTACGTACTTAATTACGACATAAATTTTTTTTTTTAATATAAAAAAAAATCTTCGACTGTGTCTAATTTTTTGGAATCAGTGATGTGTGGAAAAAAAATAATCAATTTTAATTCGCTGACTCGGCCCAATAGGGAAGTGGATAGAGGCGAATTGAAGAATCACCCAAATAATTATTATAGGTAAAAATAATCATACTAGGTACTACTAACCATGTTTTTGTTTGAATCGAGTAAACAAATTGTAGGTACAATTAGAATGGTTAAATTGACCTTCGCTCTCCTTAGAAGAATGGAAAATATTGATTTAGGCACTAGAGAACGGTGGGTGAGTTAACCTACCCTTCCTGTGTAATACCTAGGTACCTATTGAATGACCATATAATTTTGAAAATTAACTACCTAGTTGCATGAACGTACCTACTCGTGTTAGGTAGGTCTAGGTACCTATCGAATGAGATAGGTTACCTAGATTCTGTAGGTATTATGATTTTTTTCCTAATTCAAGGTTTAATGTTAAAGCTCCTTTTACCGTTCATTGGTGGCCCTGATCACACAATTAGCTCGGTGCAGTCTTAACATAATTTTGTAAAGAGATCCAAGCTTTGTTGTATCTGTATTTATATCCGTAGTCTTTGTTTTAAGGTGTAATCTGTGAAAAAATCAAGTTAAAATTGCCTGAAAATAATGGAACCATAGATCTTCAGAGTCAAAGTAGGTTTTTCGGCCTGGACTTACATTATTTATGGAGTTTATTAAACGAAAGAAACGGAGCTAGGGAGGAGATGATTCGATAGATTTGATAAAAAAGAAAAAAAAACAGACAAAGATATTTAAAAAAAAAACAGGATAGCGTTTAGAAATAGGACAGCAGAAAAGAAAGAGGACAGGAAATAAGAAAACACAAAAAAAAATCTTATAGGAAGTCAAAAGTAGAAGCGATTTAGGTCTATGAACTTACCTTTTTATTAAAAACAGGAATCCAATATTATTTGACGACAACAACTCCAAGATTCCAACTCGAGAGCACACTGAATATTCAATCGATATTATAAAATTATGCGAGTTACAAAATCCATATAAACAGTTGGAGGCAAACCCGTTTTGTGTTAAGAAATTCCTTTGGCACAAGTTTTATGCAACTGTTTAAAAACTTCACAGAGAAAATTCGTAAAAACTTAAATATTGTTTAAAAAGGAAAAAGTTATTAAAGTTTTTGTTGAATTTTTGAACGAATTCACTTCGAAAGTTCTGTTTTCAAACTCAGAATTTCACGCATGCGTACAATACGTGCTCGCTTCGGCAAAAATTCGAACGACTGCCGTCTTGCGTAGGCCAATCAGCGTCTTGCATTCTCCAAAGATCGTGACTACACCCGACTAATTTCAGAAGTCACATGCTTCGGAGTATCCACCTGTTGATTTTGACACTACATTATATAATAGGGTTACATCTTGTCTATTTCCTATGTTTGTTTATTTTCGATCTTATTGGCGTTTACTAAAGTTTGCAATGCAGTGCGTACTATTTAACAGCTTTTATGATTCTAGTTAACATTTGCTGAAGAATTTTCGACTTTCTAGTAAAGTAGCATAGGACATATTTTTGTTAAATTAGTAAAGTTGTCAATGGCGATGCTATTGAAAAGGAAATTCAACTTTACGGCCTTAAGATAACGATTAAATTGGTGCAGGTGTGTCGGATGGAAGTTGATCACCTCAGAAGAAATGTATGGCCTCGTCAAGTATGCTTGAAAGCCTTTGCAGAATCTCGATGAAGTACCTACCTACGTAATGCGAAGGAATTTATTGTACCTACCTACTTCTACCTACCTAACATTAGGTACAGGTACAACATAAGTAATTTACCTATGTAGTGTAGGTAGGTAAATATCTATAAAGTTAAAATGGGGTCAGTAAAAGCTAACAATGATAATCAATGTTGGAAAATGGGACCAAAATAAACATAATCTATCTTTTAGAACAGTGGAATGGATGATTTTTGAATCAATAGCGCCATCTCTTATAGAATAGTGGTTTTACAAGTTTTTATTTGCACAGACATTTAGCGTCAAATGGCAGCGCCATCTATTAGCGAGTAGCTTTAATATGTAACATTGAATAATTTTTAGTCGATGAAGCAGATGATATTTTATTTTATAAGATTGTCGTGTAGAATTTAGCTAAGTGAACAGTCTATATTCTATATATTTTATGCCTCTTGATCTAGGTAGGTTGATAATTTAGAAATGCAACTGTCTGTCACTCACGTACGAAGGCACTTCCGTCAACATTACGTGACTTATCGTACAAATTATCGGATTCCGATCATGTTTTGCTTTTTGGCATCATTGATTTATTAATTAGGTATAAGCACAGTATAAGAATGAGAACATGGGGACTTACAGTACGGACACTTGGAATATACATACCCCGCCCATGGAAATTATTGTAACTAACTCCTCGTGGAAAACGACTGTAGGTGACTGTAGGCAATGGTATAGTTCTCTCTCACTCGCACTCAGTGCAGCATCTCACGTTATCTCTTGTCATTTGTATCTTCTTATCGTGTGGGCAGAGCCCAGGAGTGCGATTTTTGATTCTCATACGTTGAAAATGTAAGGAGAAACGCATCTTTGTGCTGCTGATTTGACTTTCAAAAATCATACTTCAGGAGTGCGATTTCTGAAAGTCAAATCAGCAGTAGAAAGATGCATATCTCCATAGTAATTTTGACATTTACAACTGCTGAATTCACCGAATGAGATTCAAAAATCGCACTCCTGGAATGCGATTTTTGAATCTCATTCGCTGAGCTCAGCAGTTGAAAATGTCAAAATTACTATGGAGATATGCATCTTTCTACTGCTGACTTTCAAAAATCGCACTCCTGAAGTATGATTTTTGAAAGTTAAATCAGCAGTAGAAAGATGCACATCTTCATAGTTATTTTTACATTTTCAACTGCCGAGTTCAGCGAATGAGATTAAAAAATCGCACTCCAGGTGTCAGAATTTTTTCAAGACTGCCTTACGGCCTCTGACGTGGTTTTTATGTAACGACTACTACCACCAGAGATAGTAGCCGGGACCAACGGCTTAACGTGCCATCCGAAGCACGGAATCTTCTTTCTTTTCAGACAATCAGACGATTCAGCCTCCAATGTCATAATCAACTGGGAAAACACGCACAAAGTGTCATATCAATAGGTGTCCCCTGTGGGAATCGAACCCACGACCTCCGTGTCAAGAGCCTAATTAGACCACGGAGGCAGTCATTTGTCTTTCATTTGTATGAAAATAAGTGAAGTTTTTATAAAAAAAATTATTTAAAAAAAAACAGCGTCCTCTAGTGGATAAATTAGGAAAGTAATTTGTCTTTAGTTTAACCACGTTTAACAACGGTTGACGTTTAAAATAAAAGTACTAAGAATAAATTTTGTCCATTTTATTTCTATAAATTTAACAATTCTATTTTACTTACTACATAATAAAATATAATTCAAAACAAAATAGGTATACAAAAATCAAAAGAGTTTTACTTACGGTTACCGCTAAATGCTACTAGTTGGCGCCACTGTGTTGCGAACATTGGAATGGAACTGCGAGAATAATTTTATTTAAAACTATACGATGTAAGTGACAACCTAGCAAACGCAAAATTGTATGGGACAGCAGATTTTTTTCGCGGTTGACTCCATAGCGAAAGTTGTTTAGTTTGATGGTGACGGTGCATCACATTCGTTGAACTCAGCAGTTGAAAATGTATGGAGATACGCATCTTTCTACAGTTGATTTGACTTTCAAAAATCGCACTCTTGGAGTATGATTTTTTAATGTCAAATCAGCAGTAGAAAGATGCATATCTCCATATTAATTTTTACATTTTCAACTGTTGAGCTCAGCAAATGAGATTCAAAAATCGCACTCCAGCAGTTGTAAATGTCAAAATTACTATCGAGATATGCATCTTTCTACTGCGGATATGACTTTCAAAAATCGCACTCCTGAAGTATGATTTTTGAAAGTCATATCAGCAGTAGAAAATGCATATCTCCATAGTAATATTTACATTTTCAACTGCTGATTTCAAAGTATGAGTTTCAAAAATCGCAATCCTGAGTTCACCGTTTCAATATTTACTAGGCTGTCCCTTACACCCTGTATAGTTTTTAGATTTAGACACACTTCTGTTAGTTTTAAAAATGCGTGGTTTGGAACTTTGGAGTCGGAGACTCCGAAAAACCATATCGTAGGTTATTTTATTTTCTAAATATATTCAATGTCCATGTACAGATAGTTACAGTTAAACATATTTTTCTTTTTTATTATTCATGCGGTGGCGCCATCTAGCGAACAGCAGCAGTGAACATTGCGTAAATATAAATAAAAAATTGTTACAATTACGAATTCACATAATCGCCAACGAGATCATTTTTTTAAACATTTCATTTGAATAAAACCCACAAAAAAAAAATTTTAAATTCCATTAAATGCTTATAATTGTACGAAAATTTTACAATAAAACTCATTTTTAGAATAACTTTCCCGTAGATAGAGTAAACATAAATTGGTATTCACCATACAAAATATTTAAGAGTATAGACCTTGCAGCGCGAAGAAGGGTCCTATTCTAAATACTAACCGATTAAAGTCGAATACCCAAAATATTTATAACACGGTGTAGGTACGGCGATGGCTGTGGTTAGACAGATTTCCGCTAAAATATACAATTTCAATATACTAGTGTGATTTTTGAAACTCATTTATTGAACTCAGCAGTTGAAAATGTCAGTATTACTATGGAGATATGCATCTTTCTACTTTTGACATTCAAATATCATACTCTAGGAGTGCGATTTTTGAAAGTCAAATCAGCATCAGCAGTAGAACGATGCGTATCTCCATACATTTTCAACTGCTGAGTTTAACGTATGAGATTCATAGGTATTCAAAAATCATACTCCAGGAGTGCGATTTTTGAAACTCATTCGCTGAGCTCTGCAGTTGAAAATATCAAAATTACTACGGAGATAATGCATTTTTCTACAGCTGATTTGCCTTTCAAAAATCATACTTCAGGAGTGCGATTTTTGAAAGTCAAATCAGTAGCAGAAAGATGCGTATCTCCATACATTTTCAACTACTGAGTTCAACGTATGAGATTCAAATTCAAAAATCATACTTCAGGAGTGCGATTTTTGACACTCATTCGCTGAGCCCAGCAGTTGAAAATGTCAAAATTACTATGGAGATATGCATCTTTCTACTGCTGATTTGACCTTTAATAATCATACTTCAGGAGTGCGATTTTTGAAAGTCAAATCAGTAGCAGAAAGATGCGTATCTCCATACATTTTCAACTACTGAGTTCAACGTATGAGATTCAAATTCAAAAATCATACTTCAGGAGTGCGATTTTTGACACTCATTCGCTGAGCCCAGCAGTTGAAAATGTCAAAATTACTATGGAGATATGCATCTTTCTACAGCTGATTTGACCTTTAATAATCATACTTCAGGAGTGCGATTTTTGAACGTCAAATCAGTAGCAGAAAGATGCGTATCTCCATACATTTTCAACTACTGAGTTCAACGTATGAGATTCAAATTCAAAAATCATACTTCAGGAGTGCGATTTTTGACACTCATTCGCTGAGCCCAGCAGTTGAAAATGTCAAAATTACTATGGAGATATGCATCTTTCTACAGCTGATTTGACCTTTAATAATCATACTTCAGGAGTGCGATTTTTGAAAGTCAAATCAGTAGCAGAAAGATGCGTATCTCCATACATTTTCAACTACTGAGTTCAACGTATGAGATTCAAATTCAAAAATCATACTTCAGGAGTGCGATTTTTGAAAGTCAAATCAGTAGCAGAAAGATGCGTATCTCCATACATTTTCAACTACTGAGTTCAACGTATGAGATTCAAATTCAAAAATCATACTTCAGGAGTGCGATTTCTGACACTCATTCGCTGAGCCCAGCAGTTGAAAATGTCAAAATTACTATGGAGATATGCATCTTTCTACAGCTGATTTGACCTTTAATAATCATACTTCAGGAGTGCGATTTTTGAAAGTCAAATCAGTAGCAGAAAGATGCGTATCTCCATACATTTTCAACTACTGAGTTCAACGTATGAGATTCAAATTCAAAAATCATACTTCAGGAGTGCGATTTTTGACACTCATTCGCTGAGCCCAGCAGTTGAAAATGTCAAAATTACTATGGAGATATGCATCTTTCTACAGCTGATTTGACCTTTAATAATCATACTTCAGGAGTGCGATTTTTGAAAGTCAAATCAGTAGCAGAAAGATGCGTATCTCCATACATTTTCAACTACTGAGTTCAACGTATGAGATTCAAATTCAAAAATCATACTTCAGGAGTGCGATTTTTGACACTCATTCGCTGAGCCCAGCAGTTGAAAATGTCAAAATTACTATGGAGATATGCATCTTTCTACAGCTGATTTGACCTTTAATAATCATACTTCAGGAGTGCGATTTTTGAAAGTCAAATCAGTAGCAGAAAGATGCGTATCTCCATACATTTTCAACTACTGAGTTCAACGTATGAGATTCAAATTCAAAAATCATACTTCAGGAGTGCGATTTTTGACACTCATTCGCTGAGCCCAGCAGTTGAAAATGTCAAAATTACTATGGAGATATGCATCTTTCTACAGCTGATTTGACCTTTAATAATCATACTTCAGGAGTGCGATTTTTGAAAGTCAAATCAGTAGCAGAAAGATGCGTATCTCCATACATTTTCAACTACTGAGTTCAACGTATGAGATTCAAATTCAAAAATCATACTTCAGGAGTGCGATTTTTGACACTCATTCGCTGAGCCCAGCAGTTGAAAATGTCAAAATTACTATGGAGATATGCATCTTTCTACAGCTGATTTGACCTTTAATAATCATACTTCAGGAGTGCGATTTTTGAAAGTCAAATCAGTAGCAGAAAGATGCGTATCTCCATAGTAATTTTGACATTTTCTACTGCTGAGCTCAGCGGATGAGATTCAAAAATCGCGTCCTGGAAATATACACCACTAGTTTTTAATTACTAACATAACTTTTAATCCCTTAGGAACATGGGTCCAAAAACGAGAATTTTTGTTGGACCCCCCATAGAAAATCGATCGTCCGATCTGCACTTTTGTATGGAAGGTCCAAAATTATTTCTCGTTTTTCGACCCATGTTCCTTAGTGAAAGCTGTTTAGATTCATGGTCTGAATATACCCTTAGAGTTATGTGAGTGATTAAAAACTAGTGGTACATAAAATGACACGCCATCGACTCGATAGAAGAAGAATGCTATGGTTAATTTATGTCTTATGATTATATTCCGTGGTTTTGTATGGAAATCTTTGAACTACATTTTAACGACAATCTGACAAACCACAGTCACAGATATTATTTTCTAGACAGTATTTAAAAAATGTCATCGACTTTAATTGGTTAATATCCAAACTACAGGGTGAAATTGATATCATTAGCATCCTTTTAAACTAAGAGTCTACCCATTAAACTGAACAACTTTTACTATGGGAGCAAACCGATCGGAGCAGAAAAATAATCAGCTGTTGCATACATTTGAGTCAAGTAAAGTCAGTCAATGCTTTTAGTTCATAAGATGTTTGTTCATGTATTTGATAAATAAATAAAAAAAAAAAAAAAAAAAAAAAGTAGGCATTGCAGTTTAGTATGGAACAGATGACTTTTTTTTTGCTCCGATCTGTTTGCTCCCACATCAAAATTGTTCAGTTTGATGGGTATACTAATAATATCAATTTCACCTTCTAAAAGAAGTTTAATTATACAAATTAAACTTCTTTTGGTAGGAGTTCGCTAGATTGCATATCCTCTTAAGGCCTAGCCACACAGAAAGCGGGCCGGAGGCGTAACTGCGGGAAGCGAATATCTCCGGACCCGCGCGTATTTCTGTGTGGTAGAGTACATACAAACTCGATCATTACCACCACACCACACCATACACAACAAAACACACAGAAAACCGAGCGGGTCCGGAGATATTCGCTTCCCGCAGGTCCGCCTCCGGCCCGCTTTCCCGCAAAACCGCCTCTGTGTGGCCTGGCCTTTAAGGGGATACGATATTCTGCGATGTAACTGGTGACGTTTTAATTTTGCTATTGAAACGGTAAATTATTAGCTAAGTATGTTTTCATATCGTAAATAATTATGGGATAGAGATATGATATAACTAATATAATTATTGAATCACACCGACACATATTTAAACCTAAATTACAGAATAATTTTTTGACTAGAAAACACAAAACTACTAAAATATTATATTGTATTTAGTGATGTAATGTACTATTTTATTTACTTTAAGAATGTATTTAAAATAAGGCGTTTTCCTAGGGCAGTACAAATAAAAATCAGTAGATGCAAAATCCTGTTAATTTGAAGATTTAAAAGGTTGTGTATGGTTTGTATATTGATTGACATTTTCTGGTTTCTGTTGCCAATAGATTCACAGCTCATTACCAATAAAAACGCAATAACATAGATGAAGTGTCAATACGTCTTTCATATACCATCAAAATATTCCTAATGAATTTGGGAATGGAGATAAAAATCTAAACACTACATCTGAGCAGTTGAAAATGTCAATATTACTATGGAGATATGCATTTTTCTACTGCTGATTTAACTTTCAAAAATCATACTCCAGGAGAGCGATTTTTGAAAGTCAAATCAGCAGTAGAAAAATGCATATCTCCATAGTAATATTGACATTTTCAACTGCTGAACTTAGCGAATGAGTTTCAAAAATCGCACTCCTGACAGCAAAGAATGACGAAAATGAACAAAACATGGATTTATTTCGCGATTTCATTGTTGGTCCCATAGTGAAAGTGGTTCATTTAATTTTATACCGTTTAAAAAGTAGAACCATAGAGATCTAGAGAGATGCCAACCAACGCGCTGAGTACGAAACCTAGTGTCGCATCACCACCAGTACCACGCGATAGAAAGTATTTTGTTAGCTTGAATGTGCTCATTATCAATTGCGGTATTAGAACTCAACGTTCGAATAATCTTTAGTACTACGCAAGCATTGTAAACTATTTACACATAATATCTCGACTGGCTTCCAGCCCCATAATATATTGAATCATTACTGTCGCGAGCAATGTGTTCCGTTTTTGCGCATATTGCTGCGACACTGGCCCCGCCCCCTTTTCACATCTCCCTTTAGTTTTTGTGATCTGTGAGTAGAACCTATTTACGGTTTAGTTTAACCAACTTTACACTTGAGATAGTTTGGTTATATGGAAAGAATGGATGAGAGGAGATTGACGAGTGCAATCTATAAGGCAAGCGTAAGTGGAAATGTTGGAGGGGACGACCTAGACGTACACATACAGGGTGTTACATAAACCAATTATTAAAAAATCTCAGCTCTAGGCATTTTTTGAAACATAGACTACTTTTTTCAATAGGGTAGTGTTTGTAAGTCATTTGTCCATTTCAGTAATAGACGAAGAAGCTTTCTTTGTCGAAGCAACGAATTGTAAGATGCTTAAATTATCTTGCATAATGACTAATATAAATACTTTGTTGAAATTATTCTTTATTTTGAATTTTTGAACCAATAATTTAACTTTTTTGTCAATCTGATTTTTGTTGTTTTTTTGCAAAATTCTGTCGTTTTCTTTTAAATTAAGTACTTACGATAGGTAGTGTCATCGTGGCGACCTTACGACGTATCTGGCTGCCGTTTAGTCTTGAACTAACCTACTAAGGGCAGTTCGTAAAATAGTGCTGCGCTTCAACGATGACTTCCTATTTTATTATCCATAATTCATTTGTCGGTAAATAATAATATTATACTACGGTTGTCATACATCGTCAATAAACTAAGGGACCCTTTAACACCCTTTTTTCTTTAGGGGTATTTTTGTAACACCCTGTATATTTATCAAATTGGCGACGTGCCGAAAAAGGGCCAGGTCAGATCTACCTGAAACTGACGAGCATTAAAGGGCTAATTAATGTGGAGGAAGCTAGAGAGGTTTGTCAGGATCGTATCAGGTGGCGTTCCGTTGTCTCTGCCTACCCCAGTGGGAGACAGGCGTGAGTATGTATGTAACTTTCCACTTTTTATTTTTAATCTATACTTATAAAAGGGTACCGTGACTGACTTACGACGCACAGCCAAAACCGCTGAAGATAGAAACATGAAAGGAATATTATATTCTACAGAGTATGCAGGGGTGCACTAAGAGAAAATCGAACCCTAAAGGGGTAATCCACGCGGACAAAGTCGCGGGTCATAAGCTCGTTTAAATATAAAAACAATAGGAATGATTATTTTTAGTCATCTAAGTTTATGTTATATTCTATTGAGAATACGAGACTCAAATTCTAGATCCAAATTTTATGCTACCAGACTTTTTGATAAATATGAAATGTTTAAGTACATTAGGCCAGATTCGACCACACTTTGTTTAATAGAAGAGTAACTATACAAGGAACAATTTAACTCTTAGCGTTTACTCCCAAATAACTTAATTTGTCTTCTACCACAATAAACCCATACTAAAACAACGAATGTATAATCCACCTAAAGAAAGAGGTCGTTGGATCCGTACTTATTGCAATGTGAGGTTATGCAGTTTTAATTTGTTAGGTTTCTTTTTATTAAATCTTTTTAATTCTTTGACATTGACATTTCATTAGTCTTGGTATAAGCTTTACACCGTCAAAATTGGCCGTGTAAAATTTACTCTCAACTTATTCATAGATTAGGGTTGGTAAAACGCAAAAACAGTTTACTCTAGAGTAACCGGCGACTTAAACTAAGAATAAAATTTATCGCGTTTGGTCGAATCGAGCCTAATATTTTTGTTGGCTGTAAAATACATCACTATTCTTTTTTAATTACTTACAAACAATTTTAATGAAACTAAACAACATTCCCTAAGGAACATAGGTCGAAAAACGAGAAAAATGTTTGGACCTTCCATACAAAAGTGCGAAACCGCCGAACGATTTTCTATGGGTATCCCAAAATTGTCTAGTTGAATAGTTTCATTATCTGAATACGCCCTTAAATTTTTGTTAGTAATTAAAAACTAGCGGTGCATTTATATAGTATCGATAGTCTTATTATCCGATACTATCGATAGTACTGCAGTTCGTCAATAGTGTTGTCACTTTTCTACTATGGATACAGCATATCGATAACATTCAATATAACATTCAAGGTCATCATCCACAAAATGATAGAATTGACTATTTGACAATAGCAACGATAACATATTATAGTAGCTTATAGGTTCACAATAATCATACAATATGTTTTTTGCATTAAATTAAATTGTAAATATTTTATTTTTAAAAACAAATTAGAGTTTTTTATCTGTGGATTACAAAACTGAAACGCGGGCGGCCATGATTGAGCATCGTGTGACGTCACATTTCAAACAATAAAACGTCATGTGTCCATGTGTCGTAGTTAGCTTTACTTTGTGTATTGAAATAAGACGTCACAGCCAGATATGTCACGTGCTCGGCTGTTTTCGCGCGAATCTCAAATTACCTATTGAAATAAAATTGTTTTTTCTAATAACTTTAAGAAAAAGATAATTGAAAGAAGTATAAAATAAACCAAAAGTAACTTTCCGAAAACTGTCAAATAGCCAATTATAATCAGTTTCACATAGGATGAAGCGTGAAACAAGCAATTTTCGTACTTAATGTCTTGACATAAGAGTCCTGTCAGAACTGCGGTATAACTGCGAATTAGACCTTATATATCAGTCGTGATTGTGACAATTTTCGTATACGTGGGTCCAGTTGATGTGTTTAAAGTAGGGATGTCGCTTGATTTCCGTAATGCCGGACGATCCAGCGCCGAGGCGGTCTGTAGGCGAGTATGTGAGGAGCTGCAACAAGTAATATTGTCTTTTAAATATTAATTTACACATTTCAAACTGTATCAAAATATCTAAAGAACTTTCCGAGATTACGTTACACCCAGTCCGAACCAGAAAGTTATTATACCTTTTTGCCGTGCGGTGGCTAAGAATAGCACCATCCCATTTAGTGCCGTGGGTGACGTAAAAGGCGACTAAGGGATCTACCGGTGGATGGGCAGCAGCATCCTCTGAGTACACACATTTAATCCAACTGCGATCGCCAACCCGCCTGCCAAGCGTGGCGATTATGGCAAATACCCCCATTTTGGGGAGGCTTATGTCCAGCTGATGGACGTCTGTCGGCTGATTTGATGATCGGCAGGCAAAAATTCAAGCACTGTCTATAATACGGAGTCAAACGTGAAATCGTGGATTATTTAATGAAATAGTGTTAGTATATTTCACAAAATTATCTACGATTTCGCTTTCGATTCGCAATTATTCACAGAAACCGAATTATTACCCTGCGATAAGATCCCCAAATACGGTTCTATTGCCTCGCGACACGTATGTTTTTCTATTATACAGTGGTGTCGCTAGGTACATCTCGCTCTCTCAACTGTCAGTTCCTCTATTCCGTAAGGTATAATAACTTTATGGAGATATAAAGGCTTGAATGTGGAAATACAGGGTCCTTCTTAATATGCTGACACTTTTTAAGGGGATGAAAAGACTGTCAAAATGAACAACTTTCTCTATGGCACCAACATCGAAATCGCGAAAAAATATCAGCTGTGCCATTCAAAATTGCAAACCTACTCGAGCCGAATGTATCGCACAGCTGATTTTGCAATTTCGCTGTAATTCACATATACAGAACATTATAAGAGGGGTTAGAAGTGCAAAGTAGGCGTGGAACGCGTCGCCACAGGTTATACAATGATTTGCATAACACCATAAGGAACGCGACGTGGTGCGAGCGAGGGCATGAGTAATTGTAGCAGCGTGAGCGGGAAGACAAGTGGCGACAGCAGTCTCCGAAGCAAAAGCGCTACTTTGCATTTCTAACCCCTCTTATAATGTTCTGTGGTCATATAGATAAAGTTATTCAGTTTGATCCCCTTCAACTGTCAGCATATTAAGAAGGACCCTGTATCTCCTTTCGGACTGAGTTTAGAGATATAATTGTCATAACAAATATCTTTATCAGCAAAAGAGAAAGTACACATGATACAATGGACCCCGAATGCGGCAAGCTAGAATCTCGGGAATCCTCTACGATTTGTCAGGAAAAAATTACTAATTTTAGTACAGAGTGAGCGAAGTTAAATGATTATGAGATTTAACATTTGAAACAATTTAACAAAGAAATTTTTAATACCTACAGAAAATTAAATTACAACTAATATAGGCTTTGACTATTTATTATAAGGACTAGCCTTGCGGTAGCATTTCCCCTCTGCCACGGTATAAGATTAATTAATCATGTGCATTTACATTCAATTTTGTACCTTATCACTAAATGAGACGGCCTATAATTGCGAAATAATAATTTCGAACTTAGACCGTTTAAAGTTCACACGAGACTTCTTTTCATGATTTTTAACGTTCAAAATTAGAATCTCAAGTTATCTATACTATTATAAAACTGTAACAGGAAGTTTGTCTGTACATTGAAGATATTAACAAAAAAAAAGTTACGATATGGTTTTTAGGTGTCCCTGATTCCATTTCACCAATTTTTGGACTTTTTGTCTGTCTGTTTGTTTGTGTGTTTGTTTGTTTGAACGAGTATCACGCAAAAACTACTGAACCGATTTTAATGAAACTTTTTTTGATAGCTTATGATCTGACTTAAAATCTGGTATATAATTTGTGCGGACGAAGTCGCGGGTTAACGCTCGTGGGGAATAAAATCCAAAGTTGCGGATTTCGTGTTACCTCGCCCCCCGCAAAAACTGGCAGAAAAGTTTTTTCGTAGAATTACACGCCTAACACGACATGCAATGAAATTCAGTAACATAACCATTCATTTAAAATTTTTGAAATATAAATTAAAAAGTGCGAGTGAGGGTGCGTGTGTGTGTGTGTGTGTGTGTGTTAGTGAGTTGGTGTTTTAACAAGTTTTGTTTGTTACTTTATTCTGAACTAAAATTGGCTTTTACCTGCGTGAGTAAAGATTGCTCTTCGAGGGACAGTCCATCAGGTAAGTGCAGTATTGTGTGACTGGTGAACACGCTGCGGTGGTAGTACGACAGCGGCTGCAAATTTACAACAAACTAGAGTTAACACGCGACTTCTTCCGCACAAATTATATACCAGATTTTAAGTCAAATGCTCACGACTATATTCCCCGAGTGGGTAGTCAGAGATATTCTGAAACCTCAGAACATCCGCGTTTCACTAGTAGTACCAAAACTCTGTCCAGTGTGACGGGGAGTGAGCCCGTCGCCACTTGTAATGGACAGTAGGTTCAATACATGCCTCGAAATTGAAGCATGCAGGTTTCCTCAAGATGTTTTCCTTCACTGAAAAAGCCAGTGGTGTTACAAATCGTACATAAATACCGAAAAACTCATTGGTATGAGTCGGCCTGGACGGGGATCGAACCATCGCCTCCTGCAATGCAGGCAAGATTACTCGCCACTGGACCACCACGGCTATATCTGATATTAAGTCTAAATATAAGCTTTCGAACAAAAAAAGTTTCGTAAAAATCGGTTCAGTAATTCTTGATTTGGAGTCAGGGACACCTAAAAACCATACCGTAACTTTTTTTGTAAATAAATATATTCAATTTACAGACACACTTCTGTCACAGGTTTATAATAGTTAAGATTTCTTATTTTAGAAACCTTACCAAGCCTCCGTCACTCGGCCGTAGGCACAGATATAAGTACCTACACTTTGTCGCATCGTAAACGATGCGCTTACTTGATTTCTGCCACTCGCGCCAGATGACAACGTCGCATACGTCGCGCGCTGTACTAAGTATTATAATAACAACGCTCTGGCAAGCAGCAGATTTTTTTTTGCTCCGATCGGTTTGCTCCCATAGTAAAAGTTGTTCAGTTTGATGGGTAGACTCTTAGTTTAAAAGGAAGCTAATGATATCAATTTCACCAAACAAAAAGTCTCGTGTGAACCCCAAACAAGTCTAGTTGTTCCGCAATTATAGGCTGTCTCGTTTAGGTATAAGGTATAAAATTGTATGCACATATACATGATTATTTGATCTTGTACATTGGCAGAGGGGAATGCTAACGTAAGGCAAGTCCCTATATAAATGGTCTAAGACACACCAAAACCATCTACTGGGAAGGTAGACAGAAACTCAACCTACCACACCGCACAGCAATTCGTACATAATAGCACCAAAACTCCAATAGTCACAGACGGGTGATTCAGCCACGTCCATGCAGGCCTCGTGTATCTCCGGCGTTATATACATGTTCGGTTGTCCGTTCGTCTGCAGTTTAGATAGGCACATGTCCAAGCCGGGGTAGTGTATGAAGTAGGTGAGGATCACTTGTCCTTTATCACCTAGTAGTATGTTTGATGGGTTGAGGTCTCTGGAAGGATAAAAGAAAGTAAGTTATAATTTTTAATAAATAAATATAAACAAAACCGCCGACGCGTGGCCGACTCGTACCAATGAGTTTTTTGGAATTTATGTACGATTTGTAACACCACTGGCTTTTTCGGTGAAGGAAAACATCGTGAGGAAACCTGCATGCTTCAATTTCGAGGCATGTATTGTACCCACTGTCCATTACAAGTGGCGACGGGCTCACTCCCCGTCACACTGGACAGAGTTTTGGTACTACTAGTGAAACGCGGATGTTCTGAGGTTTTACAATATCTCTGACTACGCCCTCGGGGAATGTAGTCTTGAGCGTATGCTTATACTAATACGAACAAAAAACGCTCATTGGCACATACATTGTAAGTAAGCCATAGGCTTTTTGTTAACCATACAACAACGGCACAAACATATAAAATCCATGCCCGAACCGAGATTCAAACCCAGGACCCTGGTTTGGCAGTCCAACCGTGGCAACCATTACGCCAACCGGGTCGTCAGGAAAATATTAGTGATTATTAACATTGCCAGCCATGTGTATAAGATCCGTGGGTGTCGTAAAAGGCGACTAAGGGATCTACCGGAGGATGGGCAGCAGCATCCTCTGAGTACACACATTCAATCCAACTGCGATCGCCAACCCGCCTGCCAAGCGTGGCAATTATGGCAAATCCCCCCATTTTGGGGGAGGCTTATGTCCAGCAGTGAACGTTTAATGGCTGATATGATGATAATGATAATTATAAGGGGATCACCGCCATCAGACCGTCAAACTGAATAACTTTCTATATGGCACGAACATTGAAATCGCAAAGGGGCAGCCGATTTTTTTTATTCAGTTTATATGAAAGTTATTCAGTTTGATGGTCTGATCATCCCCTAAAATAGTTTCAGCTAATTTTGTTGGACCTTGTATACAGGGTGAAATTAATTAATATCATTAGCATCCTTTTAAACTAAGAGTCTACCCATTAAACTGAACAACTTTTACTATGGGAGCAAACCGATCGGAGCAAAAAAAAAATCTGCTATTCCATACTAAACTGCAATGCCTACTCGACTCCAATGTACGCAACAGCAGATTGATTTTTTGCTCCGATCTGTTCACTCTCCCATAGTAAATGTTGTTCAGTTAGATGGGTAGACTCTTAGTTTAAAAGGATGCTAATGATATCAATTTCACCCTGTAGTGTAGAATCTATTCTGGAGATAGTGATCATAATCGAGCATATTGAAAAGAAATTTAGTGAAATAAAACATACCTGCATATGACCCCAGAGTTGTGTAAGCTCTCCAATGCAGTCAGTATCTCCGCACCCCAGTTACACACTGCCGATGGGGGTAACACTTCACGAGGGCACAACTGTGAAAATTATTGTTATTATTTGGTTATAAGGGCTTGGTCAATGACCAAATAGCTACAGATCTATTGTAGCTGTCACCCTAGACCTAAAAGTCATTTCCTAGGCCCACGGACTTCATGAACCGTGTTATGCTTTTGGAGGGGAGGTCCCTAATGTCAGTAGCTGTTATTATGTATCCACCTAGATGGCGACTTCTGCTGTGAATGAGCACTTCGCATTCGCAGAGGAGGTGAATGGGCGTTTCCTCTGCTTCACAGCAGAATATGCAAGTGGGTGAATCGTTGTCTAGTCATAATAATACAAGTCTAGGCTAGATTCTAGTACTTTAAATATGACGATGTCCAAAATATTTATTTATTACTAGCGTTAACCCGCGATTTCGTCCGTACAAATTATATATCAGATTTTGAGTCAGATCATTAGCTATCAAACAAAAAAGTTTCATCAAATTCGGTTCAGTAGTTTTTTGCGTGATGCTCGTTCAAAAAAACAAACAAACAAACAGATAGACAAAAAATCCAAAAGTTGGTGATATGGAATCGGGGACACATAAAAACCATATCATAACTTTTTTTTGTTAATACCTTCAAATTACAGACACACTTCTGTTAGTTTTATAATAGTACTAGCGTTAACCCGCGACTTTGTCCGCACAAATTATATACCAGGTTTTAAGTTAAATAATAAGCTATCAAACAAAAAAGTTTCATCAAAATCGGTTCAGTAGTTTTTGCGAGATGCTCGTTCAAACAAACACACAATCAGACAGACAAAAAATCTAGAAATATGGAATCAGGGACACCTAAAAACCATATCGTAATTTTTTTCTGTTAATATATTCAATGTACAGACAGACACACTTCTGTTACAGTTTTGTAATAGTATAGATAAATACCCTAGAGCCCTAGACCCCAGTTGCCGAGCGTGAGGAGAGGAGGAGGAAACCATGGAACATATCCTGTGTGTCTGTGATGTCTTGGCGGCTGAAGGCATCGGAGACGGATATTCAAAACCGGGAGATTATAGGTTTCTTCAGATTTTTATATTTTACTAGAGCTTACCCGCGACTTCGTCGGCACAAATTATATACCAGATTGTAAGTTAAATCATAAGCTCTCAACCACGTCACAGGCCGTAAAGCGGTCTGAAAAAATCTCTGACACCAGGGCCAGCCCACACGATAAGAAGAAGCTCTCAAATAAAAGTTTCATCAAAGTTTTTGCGTGATGCTCTAACAAACAAACAGACGGACAAAAATTCTAAAAAAAGGTTGATTTCGAGTCAGTGACACCTAAAAACCTTTTTTTTGTAAATATCTTCAATGTACAGACACACTTCTGTTACAGTTTTATAATAGTTTAGACTTCAACGTTAGTGAATAGTCTCCATAGTGAAAGTTGTTCAGTTTGATGGTCTATACTCTAAACCACTCCATTAACAACAATCAATAACATGTTTTGTTAAAAAACGACTAAGGCCGGATTCGACCAAACTTTGATTTATAGAAGAGTAACTATACAAGGAACAATTTTACTCTTAGCGTTTACTCTGAAATAACTTCATTTATCTTCTACCACACTAAACCCATACTAAAAGAACGAATGAACAATCCACCTAAAAAAAGAGGTCATTGTATCCGTACTTATTGCAATGTGAGGTTGTACAGTTTTAATTTGTTAGGTTTCTTTTTATTATAATTTTTTTAATTATGTGATATTGTCATTTCATTAGTCTCTGAATAAGATTTACATCGTCAAAATTGGCAGTGTAAAATTTACTCTCAACTTATTCATAGATTAGGGTTGGTAAAACGCAAAATCAGTTTACTCTAGATTAACCGGTGACATTATCTAAGAATAAAATTTTCTCGCGCTTGGTCGAATCGGGCCTAAGTGTGTGTCGGAAAAGAAGGGGCCTCGCAATCGCAACGAATGCCGGGCACAGCTAGTAAACTATAATTATAAAAGAGTTCCGAGACTGACTGACTGAATGACAGACAATGCACCGCTGATGATAGGAGGATTTTTCTAAAATCGCCCCCTAAACCGGTAAATCACGCGGACGAAGTCGCGGGCTAAAGCTAGTAAACTGTAAAGTTCAAAAATATTTTACTTACCCTATTATAAGCAGGTATTTCTATCCTCCTCTCAATACTTTCAACCGGCCTAATTTCCACACTTTTCTTCTTCACTTCTTCAACTATTTCTATTTTCACTTGGTCCTCACTAACTTCTATCACTGTAGGTACATCACTTAAGGCTTTATCGACATTCAGTAGCAATTTCTGTGAATTTATCACTAGTTCATTAACAGAAATTTCCATATTTTCCAATTTATCAGTCTTTACTTCTGTTTCGTGATTATTATTATCACTATTTTCTATATTTTCTTCTATTCTATCTATAATACTTGTATTTATTTCTATATTTGTAGCTTCCTTCGAATTGTCAGTTATAATACTATTAATATTATCATTTTCAAAGTCAATATGTTTAATTTTTGGTTCGTTAAATACATTTTCTAGATTTACTTCTCTCGCTGGAGTGTTTGGTATTGATTTCGCGTAGTTTTTAATATAATCAAATAGTTTTTCGCCCGGTGCGTATGAGAGAATTAGAAATATTAAATTGTTTGTTTCTATGTATGAGTTTAATGGAACCATGTATGGGATGTCTGTTGGAAGGATTGGTTGACGAGTATCGTTTGTATTTTGAAGGAAATATTCGTCGAATTCCGTTAGATTGTTCGGTACTTTCTGTATGACCTGTAATGGAAAGAAAAATATAGTTTAAGGAAATTATATCAGTGTAATATTTAATGTTTAAAAAATAGTTTAGTGACACTGGATGGACAGAATTACTATCGTAAAAATTTATCCGTTAGATAGATAGTGTTCCATGTCTTTCTCAATTCCCTAATTTTTGGTAGCAATTTGTTATCAAATTAAAGATTGAAAAATTTGTCTCGGGCGGGACTTGAACCCCCACTCTTCCAAACCGGGGAACTGCGTTATCCAATTACGCCACCGAGCCCGCTACCCAGAGAACGAAATTTTCAATCTGTTACATCTTAAGGGGATGTGAATAGCACAACATGGCTGTAACATGTTTAAAATCAATAATATTTGCAATTTGTTATTTAATAAAAAGGATTATTGTGGTAATAATGTTAAATACGTTTCGATACTTTGAATTGATTGACTTTTGTGCAGTCAATGTTCATTTATGTACAACAAACTACAATTTTCAGTGTTATAGCGTATTTATTGGTAGTGACAAGTTTATCTATTGCAACACCAGAGATTTACTAGTCTTGGAAAACTCCCTTTATAAGAAGTAGCACGCTTAAATTTTTCTTTTTTCACAAAATATTATCAGTCGATGGACGTCCAATGCTGGACATAGACCTCCCTTACGGATCACCACAGTGACCGATCCTACGCTGCCCTCATCCGACGGTTCAGGCGTTTCACATAATATACTGAAGAATAAATAATATGAAAATATGACCGTATATTCTCTACAGCGACAACCCGTTCCGACGCGGTGGCAGCTTCAAATAAAGATTTGACGTTTAATAAGTGGGCTTCAAGCTCTTATATTGAATAAATTGTTTTGAGTTGAGGTGAGTTATGTTTACTAACCTTCATAGCATAGCAAGTCTGTTCTCCCCTGTGCAAAACCAACATAATACTGGATCCCAAAACAGCGATCACCCTGTACAGGGACAAGTCCTCGTATGGTCGCTTCAGCATTGATATCGGTATTGGGCAGTGCAGTGGACGAACTGTATCTCGTTCTGGTAGCAGCTGGAATTATTAATTTTACTTGGTTATTATAAACTGGCGACCCGCCCCGGCTTCGCACGGGTGCAATACTGATATATTAACCTTCCTCTTGAATCACTCTATCGATTAAAAAAACCGCATCAAAATTCGTTGCGTAGTTTTAAAGATCTAAGCATTACATAAGGACAGACAGCGGGAAACGTCTTTGTTTTATACTATGTAGTGATAGTGATTATGGTATGGTTGTTGATTGATTTCGTGTCGTATAAAGAACTCGAGGCACTAGCGGAATATGTATACTGTTTGTGTGCCATATTAAATAAAATAAAATAAGAGACAGGATTGGCGAAACAAGGTGAAGCGGTACTTCACTTCTGGACAGCTCTTAATGTTGTATAAAGCTCAGGTCCGATCCTGTATGGAGTACTGCTGCCACCTGTGGCATGGCTCAGCCAAGTATCAACTTGCCGCACTTGACTCGGTCGAACTCAGAGCCAGGAGGCTCATTGGCGACAGTAAGCTGGTGGAGACCAAGCATCATAGACTAGCCCACCGCCGCAGAGTAGCCTGCTTGTCGGTCTTCTACAGATTGTACTTCGATGAGTGTGCCCAAGAGCTACATGAGCTCATCCCGCCTTCCCCTTTCTACTATCGGACTTCCAGACGCACCGCGGGATATCACCCCTTTTTGGTTGACATCCCAAATATCCGCACCAAGCGCCTTTCTGAATCTTTTATAGTGCGCACAGCCAAGGAGTGGAATGCCCTGCCTGCGTCAGTATTTCTGAGCGCTTACAACCCGAATTCCTTTAAAGTACGAGTGAATAGGCTTCTTCTGGGTGAGCTCGCTACATCTTCGACCCCATCTTCATCCTGAGGACTAGATTGAGGTTAAGAGCAAACCCATACGTAAAAAAACAAAGAAAGAATACTCCACCGACAAGAGCGTAGTTCTTAAATAAGATGATGAGAGATTAAAGAAAAATCGAGGTGTAACTTCGGGTTGAAATAGTAAAATAGTATGATATCTTGTTTAGTAATTGATTGACTAGTAATTATGTCCCAATTAAATATGAGTTACAGTTCTAATTAGATTATACTATTGCATCATTTCGGACGACATTCCCTGTTCAGATGAGTTTTTTTTTTAAATTATGTACATAATACCCACTGCTCTTAAACGATGTAGGAAAACATCGTGAGAAAACCTGCATACGCTGAAGAAGATATTCCGATGCGTATTATTTGAAGTCTATCAATTCGCATTGGGCACGCGTGGTGCACTAACGCCCATCGACCCTACATGAAGGCAGGCCTGTGGCCGAACATGTGCCCTACATGAAGGCAGTGGGACAGATTGAGGCTGATTTAGGCTGGCAACACACACTGATCGAATAATTATTACCCGAAATATAATTAAACTTTGTTAAATATTCTGTGAGATGCCTGCCAGTCCGTGGTCTAAATTACAAGGATAAATAATTGAGTGTAACTTACGCTCTGTTGAACATCGCACAGATGTGTTGTGTAGATAATTTCAGCGTAAGACAGGTATTTGTTTGTTTTCTCCTTGATTAGCGCTCGCCTTTGAGGATCAGAGTCCGCTGGGAAGCAAAACAGTCAAATATTAAGAGGCTATGTGCAAAAATTGGATTCTTCAAAGCTTCATATATCATGAAGTACTAACAGTAGGAGTATGATTAGCGGATATGTGTAAATTGAACATATAATTAATGTTTTGACAAGAGCCAAAACACGATTAAAACACATTTTCTCGATAGAAAAAAAAAACCAAAGTAGCCTCCGTTTTTATTTATAAACACTTGGAACTGCTAAACGGTGAATAATAGAAACACAAGACTTGATTTAAAAAAAAGAGATTGATATTTTACAAATTTTGATAAGAGCAGAATTAAACTTACATAAATAGTATAATCACAATTAAATAAAGTTTGTTTTACGCTTGCGTCGTTTCAGGCGCGCGCGCCGCCCCATCTCTTTCTTTCGCATCAGGCAGTAATATAAGCTATCACACGCCCATTTCGCTTCAATTATTTTCCGACATAGGCCCTTAATATGGAGGCTTCAGTTTTTACCCAACTGTGCCAGGAAGTTATGTTTTTCTAGTTTATTGTATGTATGTTAAGAGAGAGTCGGTGGCGGGTTGCGGACATGTATAAAAACTCAATCTTGAGGTCTGGGTTCGAATCCACGCTGACGACATGCCATGTACCAATGAGTTTTTCTAACTTATGTATGTGATACCGACTGCTCTCAAACGTTTGTACAGTGCTGTACCGTGTTATAAGGTAACCAAGGTAGCATTGCATAGCATATGCTCACGTCTATATTCCCCGAGGGGGTAGTCAAGGTTATTCTGAAACCTCAGAACATCCACGTTTCACTAGTACCGAAATTCTGTCCAGTGTGACGGGGAGTGAGCCCGTCGCCACTTGTAATGGACAGTGGGTACAATACATGCCTCGAAATTGAAGCATGCAGGTTTCCTCACGATGTTTTCCTTTACCGAAAAGCCAATAGTGTTACAAATCGTACATAAATTCCGAAAAATTAATAACCAAGGTAAGGTAACCAATAACCAACAAATAGGTATGTTTTGTAATTTTTGTTTATGCCTGCCTGTGTGACTATGCCAAGATATAACTTTCACATTTAATAATGTAGAATTGCCTCGAAACCTTAGTTTAGTTCATCTGGCGCACCCTGGGCAGTGAGCCTCGACAATTGCGGACTTGCTAATCTTTACACTACAGCATGAGAGATGGACATGCGATATAACCCATGCTGACACAAAAAGTAGAATTGCAACAAATCTCACTTTAAGTGCTACAATAAATATCACTTACTCATAACTGTTTCATCACTACCGCTACCATGTTGAAAGAAATCGCACAAAAATAACAAATCCATTTCCTTTCTATGATAACAAACTTTTATTTCCTGTTTCTGTGATTTCACGTAACCTATAACAACTTATTTTTACTTCTTCCCGATTTCTTACTTGAAATAGGTCTTTGCACAAGCACTTGACACACTAAACTAGTGATTGGAGCTAATATCTTTAAGTGATAAGCTATCGGTCGAAGACTTAAGATAACAAACAATTTTAGAATTTATTTGTTATTGTTCTAAGGCTCAAAATTATAGAGACAACAAGATAGTGTAAATAAGGTTAAAAATTGTTCGTTTATTTTCCATATTCAAGAGAAATCTAACGCTTCGTTAAATTTTATTGTTAAACAAACTTATGTACCGAGAAATTAAAACCTCCTCCTTTTTTGAAGTCGGTTAAAAATAATGAAATAGTTTTTGCCGGGTAAAGGTAAGCGCAGATTAATACGGACTGCATCGGAGGGGGAGAATGCGTATATGCGATAATCGTACGTAGGTACTTCGATTTGGACACTCAATCATGGAGGTTTTTCACGGTCTATCTCTTTTTGTCGCTTAGGAACGTCACTTGCTAGAGCAAGAAAGTTCGCAGCACCGCCGGTGCTGTCGCCTTCGCGCTATCTTTCTCGCTCTAGCAAATGACGGTCCTGAGCGACAGAAAAGGATAGAGTATGAAAAAATGCGATTCCGGGCTGCCAGATGTGGTTCAACCATTATACGTTGTATTTGATTCATAATGCTAGTACAATAAAGAGCTCGTAGGAGCTCTTTTGGATCTGCCATTTTTGGAACATTGATTGTGAATCTAGTTCTTTCTGTCTGTGAAATAAATGTCATGAAACTAAGGTCTAATCTAGGTACTTACATTGAACACCAATCAGCATCTTCTCAATCCCCGCCTTATAGCACTCAAAAGCCCTCCGATACTCCCTCATATCTTCATACCTCGCAGCCAAATTCAACATATAACCAGCTTCGAACACATAACTGTCTTCCGTCCTCGTCTTACACTCAACATTAGACTGAGACGTCACATGCGACATCCGAGAATTGGTTCTTTCCGAATCATAGACTGTAGAATTTAAAGAAACGGTTTCGGAATTAGGCATGGTGTGGTAATCATCGAATTTTGAAGTGGAAGGTGCATCGAAATTTATCAGGTCAGGTAAAACATTCTTCTTGACTAACGGTTTACTTTTGTCTATGGTAACTTTGTCTAGCTCGCTGCATAAGTCGCTGTCTATGCTTGCCAAAGAGTTAATTGATTCGAAACTGTCGGATTTTGTCACTGTTTTAGGAGGTAATTCTACATCCGCGGCCTCGTAGATAGGTATTTGCGATATGAAGTCGGGTTCGTCTATTGATCGGTTTGCTTGGCGACCTGGAAAGAATAAAAGATATTTTATTTTTATGCTTCGGAAGTAATGACACAATTATCGGCGGTATGGAATACTGCAAGCTTACCAATAATTGGCATTGAACACGCACTAGTCTATAGGTAGTGGTGAAGTAAGGCCCATAACCTTATAACTCTATTCTAGGGAAAATAAGGCTGAGCAGAACGGGATCCTACTGAATACCATTTACTAACAGTCTTCTGTTATTCTGCTGATAATGAATTGATTGATGGCAGTTTCATTTTTTAATATGATAAATAAATTATTTTTTGTGAATAAATAATGATCTTTTAGCTTTAGGCGGATGAAGTGAAAAAATGATAACGCTGCTTAGTAACTGAATCAAACATTAGTAACACCTGTGGTAACATTATGTATTAGCTGAATATGTATAGAAGCCTGGTATAATATTTCAGAAACGTCCCATTCCCAGAAAATAATGCATATAAAAAATCGGGACTTATGGACGCGTGGCAACTCATAGATCGTCACAAGTAATAGGGGATCGGACAATTAGTCAAATCAGCAAATTTTAATCGAACGTCCAAACGCGCGCGATGTATAATAATTTTACTAAATACCCACAAGTCACGTCATAAAAATTTCATTACTTTCCATAGTTCATCATGTTATTAAAAATAGCATTCTAGCTAAAAAAAAAAAAAGTGTGAGTATAGCGGTATTATCACATGTTTTTTTTACTAAGAGGATAAAACTAAAATATATTTTATGCAGTCCGCTCCCCTATTCAGTGATGGTGTCTGTTTTTTAGGTAGATGCTTTTGTATCATTGATTACTCTTCGTCCGCACAAATTAAATACCAGATTTTAAGTCAGATCATTAGCTATCAAACAAAAAGTTTCATCAGTAGTTTTTGCGTGATGCTCGTTCAAACGAACAAACAAACAGACAGACAAAAAATAAAAAAAATTTGTGATATAGAATCAGGGACACCTAAAAACCATATCGTAACTTTTTTTGTTAATATCTTCAATGTACAGACACACTTTCTGTTACAGTTTTATAATAGTTTAGATACTGACCACTATGAGCCGGACTTCTGGAGTCATCGTCCGAGGTCTGATACTCCAAGGGTGGCGTTTCTTCAATAGGCAGGTGTAGTGATGACCTGATGGCGTTGATGAGTCCAGTCGTTGTACTGGATTCAGGTTCTGGATAGCCAGTCTGTTGATAGATTCATCATATCAGCCGATAGACGTCCACTGCTGGACATAAGCCTCCCCCAAAATGGGGGGATTTGCCATAATCGCCACGCTTGGCAAGGCGGGTTGGCGATCGCAGTTGGATTGAATGTGTGTCCTCAGAGGATGCTGCTGCCCATCCTCCGGTAGATCCCTTAGTCGCCTTTTACGACACCCACAGGAGGAAATGGGGTGGTGCTATTCTTAGCCGACACCACTCGGCCTAGTTTTAACATTATTTGTGTAGCGTACCGATAAACTAGACCCATAGATTTAGCATATACTACGTTATATCGGAATTGCGAAAGAGAAAGGGCATAACATTAACGTATGTTAGAGCGAGATAGACGAGATCATTCACGAGCACGCTATGAGCCTGTATGGACCTAACGTCAGTTATCAACGGAACGAATCCCACTTTTTTTTTCCCAACAACTCAGATTGTTTTTGGTCTCGTCTTGGATAATCCATAGCCGATCTAACGTAGTATGTGCTAAACCTATGACTATACCTTAAAGGACTTACTGACATGAGTTGTCAAATGAAACCGTTTTTGGGAACTTATCGGCAGGGTAAAAATTCGAGCTCTGTGAATAATTGTGAATCTAACGTGAAATATTGGATTTGACAAAATTATCTACGATTTCACTTTAGATTCTCAATTATTCACAGATTTTACCCTGCCGATCAGTTCCTAAAAACGGTTCTATTGCCTCGTGTCACGTATCTCTTTCTATTGTACAGTGGTGCCGATGCCGCTAGGAACATCTCGCTCACTCAGCTGTCAGTTTCTCTATTCCTGTAGGCCTCGCATGCCACCCCCGAGAAAACGAATCGAGATGTGCCTCCATCTTAATTATTTTACGTATGCCAGAAAGAGCGCGCATGACGATTTTCTCGTTTAAACGCTTTGTCGTGGGTGGCATGCTAGCCGTGCTGGTGTAGTAACTTTTTGAGCTTGCCGTAACTGACGTGATGCGCGGATTGTTCGAAAATGTAATATTTTGCAATGCAAAGAGCGCCGGTGGCACTTTGCGGAGAGGTATGGACACTCAATAATGAGGGTCCGGGTTCGAATCCGCACGGACGACATGCCATGTAACAATGAGTTTTTATTATGTACGTAATACTGATTGCTCTTAAACGGTGAAGGAAACCTGCGTACGTTGTTGAAAATATACCCAGACTTCATTTGTATGGAGCGCGCTCCGAATTATACTATCCTTTTAAGAGCCTACCGAGCCTATTGTGCTGCTCCCATTCGTATTTTTTTAATATCTTAACATTTCGACAATATTTCCAAAAAAACAAGACTGTTTCATGGCAGTTCTGCGCCCGCGGCATGACGGCGCGATAAGGCGCTATCGCGCCATAGCTCTCTTTCTTTTTGCGCGCGAACGAACGAGTTAGCAGGCGCGATAAAACGTTTATCGAGGCGTCATGCCGCGGGAGCAGATTGGCTTTCAATTTATCGAAACATTACGGATTATTATGTTTTATGCACGTAGCTATTATCGTTGAAACCGCCAAAAGTGGATAATAAATACGAACATTATAAAAACTAATCCGCAGTGACTCGATAAATTATTGAAAATCAGCAATGCCTACAATGTGACATTCTTGTTTTTTGGAAATATTGTTTAATTGTTAATAAATAAAAAAAATACGATTGGGGGCAGCACAATAGGCTCGGTGCACTCTTGATAGCTCACTCGCTCGATAGCGGTTTAACTCATAAGGAAAAACACTTTATTTTACCGATATTTTCCTCTAAAAATCCATAAATTTGAATTTCAATATGCGGTTCGTAGTGTTTTTTTATGTACATACCTGCAGAAAGTTAACGAAGTCGGTACTAGTGAATAGTAATTTATGTTCTGCTATGAATTCCAGAAGAGCTTTGATTGTCTTAGCTCTCTCTTCAATCACCTGAAATGTAAGAGAGGTTTATGTTTACTTTTTGTATAGCATATGCCTCCAACTATATTCCCGATTATTTCATCAGAACATCCCAAAAATCGGTTCGGTTGTTCAAAACGAGAGACAAGCATATTCTAAAATGAATGCATTTTATACTTTGGAATGTATAAGTAATATAAATACTCATTCTTATACTGTGGTATAAATAAGTTGGTAGATCTGGAACATCAACACAAACCAAATTATACTCCATGTTTTAAAGGTTGCTTATGCAGTGTTTATGTGAGCGAAAGGTTAGCCACCTCTCACCATTTTATACGTCATTCCATCCTGAAACTTATAGATTGTAGTCTAGGAAATATATGGTTTGAGATTAAAGACACTTTAGGAGTCACGTTACAGGTTTTGACCCGAGCACTTGTCTCGCGTGGTTTTCGCGCGTCGCGTTTTTGTCTCCGCTCCGCAATCCTCATTCTCTTCTTGTTCTTGACCAAAAACAATCCCTGAGGTTGTTTTAGATTCTCCCATAAACTACTAGACACTGGCGGAAATACAGTTCTAACGTACAAGCAAGAGTCCATTAAATATAAATAAAAAAAAACACTTCAGTAAATTGTGTTTGATATGAACCATAAACTTAATATTACTTTATAATTTGAACAAATATTATTTTCCCTTGGTCACGACGTCACTCGAGAACGGCTGGACCGATTGCGATGAAACTTTGGTGGGTTGATGTGCCAGGAAAGGTTTATAAAAAAACGGCTAAGTGTGTGTCGGGAGGGCAAAAAGGGGCATTGCAATGCATGCCGGGCGCAGCTAGTCTACGCTATTATAAAACTGTAACAGGAAGTTTGTCTGTAAATTGAAGATATTAACAAAAAAAAAGTTACGATATGGTTTTTAGGTATCCTTGATTCCATATCACCAATTATTGGATTTTTTGTCTGTCTGTTTGTTTGTTTGTTTGTGTGTTTGTTTGTTTGAACGAGCATCACGCAAAAACTACTGAACCGATTTTGATGACTCTTTTTTTGTTTAACAGCTTATGATCTGACTTAAAATCTGGTATATAATTTGTGCGGACAAAGTCGCAGGTTAACGCTCGTAAGTTATAAATGGGTATTAGGTTATTATTTGTTCCACCACATTCTTGTCAATAAAGATCAGATTTCTCGCAGTAAGGGGAATTCCATAATCAAGGTTATGCGTGCAGGTATGTGCATATCATTGGATATTCAAATGCGGAAAAGAGATATTCTAATATAGTGTTGTTTGTTAATACAATGAGGCTACCAACACAGTATAAGCACAGAATAGGTAATAGTATACAGGTACAGAACGACCAGGAAAATAATTCCGCTCGTCAATCTTCTTTTGCGCAGAGCAATGCAAAATCGGGTATTCTCTATCTCGCTCCAACTCAAATAGCAGACGTATTGATACGTTAGTATACAACATGTTAATGAATAAGCGCAAAACCTCATACACCCCAACTGATTTATAACAAAATATTTAGACTGCAACAATAATTTCATTATTTTGATAGTTAAAATTTAAAGTTATTCGCATTTTAAGTTTTGAGGCAAAAATTATTTGGTATCATTTCAGCAATGAATGAAAGCGCTAACGTACTCATGGATACATTTTAATAATCTTGTTTTGGTATTTAGTAGGTTGAGTGTGCCCGTACGGTGGGTTGACGTCGGGTTCAGTAAATTTTAAATTTTCAAACAAATTATTTAATATTTTGAAAAAAATTACCTATGCTGAAACCATGATAATTCGATTCTGCTCTCGATTCTAAACAAACTACTTTCTAGTTTTGCGTTAATTCATTAACACGTTGTATATAAGGTCTAACAAAATTAGCTGAAACTATTTTAAGGGGATGATCAGACCATCAAACTGAACAACTTTCTCTATGGGACCAATATCGAAATCGCGAAAAAAAACTGCTGTCCCATACATTTGAGTCGAATTATGTTTGCAGATTTGTATGGATAAGCTGATATTTTTTCGCGATTTCGGTATTGGTCCCATACAGAAAGTTGTTCAGTTTGATGGTCTGATCATCCCCTTAAAATAGTTTCAGCTAATTTTGTTAGACCTTATATATTCTTTGCCTTAGGTTCAATTTCGTTGTACCGCACGCAGCTTAGATTAAAAACTTTTCGGTTGCACGCAGCTAAAGTTGTAGCCCTAGACTTTGCCTAGACTCCGTTTCGCATGTGGTGACGTCATCTTGTTCTATTTTTTGAAGGCAGTGGCATAGGCACACCCCGGGGCCTATACGCTAAAAGAAATAAAAGTCACAGGCGTTACGGTGCAATTTTTATGCAATCAACTCATCACTTTTACAATATCAATTTGTACCTATTTCACAAGTAATATTTTCAATCAAAGACTTCTCGTATAGGCGATACGTCTTGAATGTCCCAAAAAATGGATTTACAAATTTGTCTCCTCCATATTAGTAGGTCGGCCCACTGAGCAAGTAATCACTATGTTTTAGGTCGGCCACACAGGGTTTTCATACGATTCCGTTCAAGTCATCTCGGATATGGTGTCATCTGGTGTCAATGTGTTCAGTATGACCCTTTACGGTTACGAATATGTGAGATGACATGCGCTCAGACTGTGGGGGTAGAAACTGGGATGTCATAAAGATGGCCATACAAAGAAAAATATTATACATAGTATAGTATAGTATAGTATAGTATAGTATAGTATAGTATATTATAGTATAGTATAGTATAGTATAGTATAGTATAGTATAGTATAGTATAGTATAGTATAGTATAGTATAGTATAGTATAGTATAGTATAGTATAGTATAGTATAGTGTAGTATAGTGTAGTATAGTATAGTATAAGATTTTCAATACTTGGTCTGACAAATTATTTGAAAGCATCAAAAAATGCCACAATACAGAGTTGACTTTGAACCGCTGTAGATTGAAAACTACTAAATGGAAGTTTGTATAATATATTTCAAATGAACCAGGATGTAATTGATATCATTAGCATCCTTTTAAACTAAGAGTCTACCCATCAAACTGAACAACTTTTACTATGGGAGCAAACAGATCGGAGCAAAAAAAAAAGATCTGTTGCATACATTTGAGTCGATTAGGTAGACAGCGGCGGCGGGTGCAATTTAGTACGGAACAGCTGATTTTTTTTTGCTCCTATCGGTTTGCTCCCATAGGAAAAGTTGTTCAGTTTGATGGGTAGACTCGTAGTTTAAAAGGATGCTAATGATATCAATTTCACCCTGTATAGCTTCAAAATAATAATTACCGTTTCTATCCCCACAGCCTGAGCGCTAATCATCCCATATATTAGTGTTCAGGAGGCATCGATACCAAATACAGGGTGTAAGGAAAAGTATCATTAACCTTTAAACCACATACTCTACCCATCAAACTGAACAACTTTTACTATGGGAGAAAACCTGGCAAATAAAAAAAAACAGCTGTCATACATTTGAGTCGAGTAGGTATTGGAGTTTAGTATGGAACAGCTGATTTTCTTATGCTCTGACAGGTTTGCTCCCATAGTAAAAGTTGTTACTAGCGCTGCAGTTTTGTATGGAACAACTGGCTTTTTTTTGCGCTGACTTGTTTACTCCCACAGTAAAAGTTGTTCAGTCACTTTGATGGGTAGAGTATGTGGTTTAAAGGGTAATGATACTTTTCCCTACATGGTATATCTCAAATCAGTCAAAAAATCATTAGGTAAACGAGATGCTAAAGAATACTACAATTTTCATTTCATTTGATAGATTGAGTCTATTTAGTAGTACATTTTTGTTCCGGATTCCATTAATATTACATTTTTATTGCTTTTCTTACGTTATTTTTCCGTCAGAATAATTACACCAAAAGTCCTATTTTAATCTGACCAAGATATTTTGAATTCATAAGAATTCAATGACCAGCCAACTCTGAAGCCGACGGATAGTGCGACCTAACCATCCCGCATCTATCCCTATCAATACACAAAGTATTCCTCTTCGATGCTATATCCCTTTCCAACTCGACCCTTTTCTTACACAAGTCCGATCTCACTCTCTCCGCGTTACGCAACTGTCCGAGCAAAGACGTCACAGTTTCGTGTATCTTCCTAACTTCGTCTATCAAACCTAAATGAGGTTGATCTCTTACGCTTTCTCCGTGAGGTCTCCAGTTATTTCTATTGTCCAGTCTCGTTTGAGCTAGCTTCATCGCTGCATCCATTTTCATTACAGAACTTGTTAGTTCGTCTATCAACGATTCCATGTCTGCTATGCGTTGTAGCGTGTTTCTGAGAGTTTCTTCCAGTTTCGTATTTAGTTCTTGTGTTATAGTGACTGTTTCAGCTAAGGCCATATCAGTTCTGTCGGCTTGAGTGCGAAGTTTTTGACCACCGTTTATGAGAATAGCGTTAAGACTTCCTCGCAAATCAACAGATTTCTGCCTAGCTTCTTCACAATTTTCTATGTTATGTCTACAAAAGTATTCCCAGTATTCTAATGGTGCTGAAAAGTCGCCGAATCTTGTTGCTCCAGGTCTAAAAAGGATCGTTGTAGATTTTGGATTAAGGCTCAAATTGGTAGATTCTGTATTGTAAGCCATAGTTTTATCACACCAGTCGTATTCAATTCGATGTTTAGCTGCCTTATTGATAGTTATTTGTTCTTCAATTTCTTGTAAAGTTTTCGTAAAAGTTGCTCTTACTTCAGACACTAAGTTCATTTCTTTGATTAACTCCTGTTCAGCTAAATCAGCAACTAAATCTGGTACGAACCTTTTAGAGCGAAGTTCTAAACATTCTTTTGAAATTTTTTCTGGTAACATTAGAGTCCTAGCAGCACCTTTTAAACGCTGCCTTTCTATTTCCAGCATTTCTACTTCATCAGTTATAGCTTTGCACGCTTTCTCAACTTCGACTTTCCATCTAAATATGTCTCTAGCTTTTTGTTTTAATCTCTTATTATTTTCGCTTTGCTGTTTATCTATGTTGCCAAAAGCTTGCATGATAGCTGTCTTGGCGTTGTAGTCTACTATATTAGATTCAGTTATAGTATCAGGGTTAAGAACATCTTCATTGTGTTTTCTCCACTCGTTTAAGGAGTATCTGCTTATGGAGAATTTATTTACTCCAGGTCTTGTTCCTGTCATATCACCTAAAGGAGTCCAGTCTACCTTTCCATCTGGTCCCGGTTTCAGCCCTGGGAGGTACTCTTCTCCTGACGGCGCTGGTCTGGTAGAAGTTATTTCTTCTTGAGGTGGTCGAGGAGCAGCATTCGCTTTGTCTTCTTTCGCTTCTTTGATCTCTTCCGAAACTTTTTCGGGGCTTTTTGACGATTTTTTAAAAGCTCCGATATCATCGCAGACTTTTTCTGGGTCGATACAAATAACTTCTTCTGGGAATGTTGTTGGAACATCCATGGTTTTGTATTAGCTTATAATATGTGTTTTATACAACAAACTAAAAATATACATAAAAAATGTAAAACCAGTAGTCAAAATTAATAAATAAATCGTCTAAAATATAAAGTAAAAATCTTTAAAATGTTAAAGTTGACGTTCCAAATGATTGACAGATTTTCTTTGAAAAAAAAAATAGTTTGATTCATAAACTTAATAATAAAAACTAATTCGTTGGCCAAGGAAGCTGCCAGCACTACGGTCACCGGTAGTCTCGTGGAGATAGTTTTGTTGTTTTCATTAATTTATAAAATAAATTAATTTCTTTTTTAAAATAATATTATATATGTATGCAGATAAGTTTAATTAAAATCAAATCAAATCAAAAAATTTTTAATCAATATAATATCACATAGATAGCTTTTAGACGTTTTTTGTATATGCAGATAAGTTTAATTTGGAGCTTTCAAAATATTTCAGCTATCTTGAAATCGATGAAACAGAAGATGCACAAACACAATACGATATAATAACCAAAGGAATTGAAATAGCTAGTAAAAAAATAAAGTCTGTAACAAGAAAAGAAACCATTATAAACTAACAGCCAGTACAATAGATTTATTAGACAAGAGACAAAATATTGAAAAATTTACAGTAGAGTACAGAAATATTGATAGAGAAATCAAACGTAATATCCGAAAAGATGTAAGAAACTATGATACGCATCAAGTTAGAGTGGCACTGGAGAAACATTCGTCTTTAAGAGTTGCTTCTTCTTCTTATCGTGTAGGCAGTAACTAACAAGCCCTGGTGTCAGAGTTTTTTCAGACCGCCTTACGGCCTCTGACGTGGTTTTTATGTAACGACTACTACCGCCAGAGATAGTAGCCGGGACCAACAGCTTGTTGCTAAGAACGGTATATCTGGCGGAAATACATGGATTACGAAGTGAAAATGGAAATAAACATGGCAATAGAAATAAGATCACGCAAGAAGCAAGCGGAGAAACAGAAACGTTGAGGGCAGACGCGGGCAGCGACTTTGTTAATAGATTAGTACATTTATGTCAAATGAGAACATAGTGTCAAAGGGTGCGTCCACATCTGACGAACGCGAAGCGAGTGCGCAGCTCACGAGACGCGTCTAGCTGCGCATTCGCGGCGCGTTCTCCAGCTGTGGACGCACCCTCATATCCTACCCCTAATCACCTTGTTCAACTAGTTTATTGCAAGCTGCGAACTGCAGTAGAAGTAGTAAAACACTTTCTAAATAGACTATCATTGCTCATTTGTACTAATTTTCATGTTGTCGGTCCACCGTGTGGGGGGCCTACCCACGCTGCGCTTTCCGGTACGCGGTCGCCACTCGAGAACTTTTCGGCTCCATCGACCATCGGTTCTGCGAGCAATGTGCCCACTGCCACTTTAGTTTAGCAATTCAATTTCTTCTGAAGACCTGGTGAAGGCGGCGGGAACCCGTTGGAAGAGGGCAGCGCAGGACCGGTCGTTGTGGCGATCCTTGGGGGAGGCCTATGTCCAGCAGTGGACATCCATCGGATGAGGTGACGACAAATTTTTTCTTAGTTTAAAATTATGAGGACTAGTGTTTATATCTGCAATCTGCATAATTAGAGTTCTGTACTTCAAAAGGGAAAAACTGAACTCTTATAGGAACACTTTGTTGTCTGTCTGTCTGTTAATCTGTCAAGATCCTTTTTCTCAGGAACGGGTAGAGGAGAGGCTAAACGAATAGGTATCATGTTGAAATTAATACCAAATACTAAAGGTCTACGGTCCCTTGGAGGAGTAAAAAATGCATGCTTCTCAGTCAACGGCATCAAAAAAGGTACAGCCATTTATGTCATATTTTGATGCTGCAACTCGCAAATGAAAACCAATTGGGTACTTCCCGTTGACCCAGAATCTAGAAAATTGGCACGAAGTAAGGTCGAGTAAAGGAATAAATACGAAAATCGTTAATATTTTTGTGTAGTTACTTATATCTCACACATTACAAGTAAAGTAAAGTTTCTTTCTCTCAATAAAGTATAATTGATTGATTGATTGACTTTTTTTTTTTAATTTCAAAGTTCCTTTTTTACTTGGAATATCGACCGTGATATGGGAGAACATTTTTTCCGCTACAAAGTTAAGTTTGTACAGAACCCTGACAATGATAGCGCGAGTCCAACTCGCACTTGGCCGCTTTTTTATTTAATTTAAATATCTTCAATGCACGGACACACTTTTGGTAGGTACAATTTTATAATAGTGTAGATAAGCAATTTGTCAACAAGTATGTAATGTTATGGGACTAACATGTACATAACATTTTTGTAAAAAAAAGTATTGTCAAGGGGCATTTCCATCAGCGGGCACAGATCGATTGTGCCACCCCGTTATCTCACCTACACAAAAAGAAATTTTTGTGCACATTTATTCGGGTTATGTACTTTTCTCCTCATAATACCTGTTAGAGCCAGAGCTTTTACGTACAAAACAGTGTGCAAAGTAGCCTACGTAAAAGCTATGGATCGAGCGAAGCGAGCTCGAAATTTTTAGCACCACATTTAGCACGACAGTCGCGCAACGCACAGCGACCGTAAAGTGTCGCTCGTCTGTAAGCGCTCTTAGATGTGGTCAGAAATCTTTAGGATTATGTGTAGACACAGTAATTAAACCAAAATTAAAGAGAGCGAAGCGAGCTCGATTTTTCTCTGCTATACGAATTGGCTATAGACAGAGCTGAATCAAACCTATATTTTTCCCGAATTTGCCGACCCTACTAAAGTGCCGCCCGGGGCATATTCAGGCCGGGCGGGGCGGCGCGGCGCTCGGCCTGTGGTATCTTTTTCTCAAGTCGGCGGGTCTGAGTCTCTTCCCTCATTAGATTTTGAGCTAATATATTTGGGTGGTTTAGTATCGTTTTCTGGTAACTTCGTGTGAACTCTACTATTTCTTCCTTCACGTAGCGAACATTGAGGTCATTTTGAAGTATGTTATTTGTGCCATACCAAGGCGCATCGATTATACAGGGTGTTATGGTTACCAGTGGCATTATTTAAAGGGGTGATTGTGACCATGATACTCAACAACTTTTCCCAAGAAGCCTATATAGGAAATTGTAAAAATGTTTGTATTAAATGTTTTTTTTTAACAAATCACTCTTGGTTCCTTTGGGACAGCTGTTTAGTATCATGGGTACAATCATCCCTTATAAGTAATGCACCTGTTTACCCTAACACTCTGAAGTCCTCAGGACCTTTGATTGAACGTGCTGTATAATTTCGACATTGGAGTTAGCGGTTGTTCCCTACAGCTGGATGTCACACATGCAGACAGGCTTTATGATGGCTTCATACAAAAGAAGTTTGTTTTCTACTTCCTGTCTACCTTAAAATGACATTCAAGAAAGTTAAAATCATACCTCTTGTTGAAACCTCTTGAAGTAACTATTCCTGGTGAGCTCAACGAAGTTACCACGCAGATGCAGTCCAGAGTGCAGTGCTCGCATGCTGGCATGAAGCCGCTGCACATCACTGTACCGCTTCCATACTGACACTACCGTTAGTGCTTCCGGTGAGTCTATGGGGAACAACTGTGAAGATAAAGGAATCATTTTTAGCAGAATCTTGTCTAAACTTAGTATAAGAATAAGTTTTACATACAGTACAACTTACGAAAATTAATAGTAAATATTTAACGAGATAACTCATCAGTGTGAAGTTAATTAGAGTAACTAAGTTAGAGTAGGTAAAATCTAGACATAAGGTACAATGGGACTGGCATGAGTACATAATTTTTTGTATTAAAGTCCCTTTAAAAATAGATAAAAAGAAAAAAGTTTCGAGATAAAATTTATTGAAATTCACCAAACCAAATCTCATAGTTTTGTCTGAAGAAGCGTGTCAGGGTACTCTAAAAAAACAAAACAACAGTGGCGGCCGTCAAAATTGCCTGAATTACTAAGAGGCTTACAAAAATGATATCTCAAAAACTACAGACTTCTGCGAGTTGAAATGTTGTATTAAACTTTACTATAAGACCTATTCTGCCTAACAAAAATTAACCCTAAACTCGACGGTACCTAAAATACATTTGAAGTTGAACCCAAACGTGAACCGTGCGAACGTACGCAAATGACACAACCGCTCGTGGCAAAACTTGCAATGTGGCTCTGTTCTTGATTGGTAAATAAATTAAACCAGAGAAAGGACTTCTTCTGTTCTCCGTGAATTCAACTTTTAAACTCTTGTTTACAATTCTAAGGCATTCCTAATGGTCCGTCGTCTACACACCTTCTTGCCTGCGCAGTTAAAACAGCATGGTTTTACTCGAACGCAAGACGGAACATGGAGCGCCATCCAAACGGTAGAAGTTATGTCTTCACGCAAGTCTGCGACAAACCTCCGTATTCCTAGCATCGCAACTGAAGGATGATTTATTGGTTCTTTAATAATTGTATTGCCAACTGATTAAAAAAAAACAGACATTCAAGAGATTCAATGTATGGATGGACATTTATATAATGTATAAAAAAAAAAACAGATAAATTCACTATAAAGCTTGCCCATTGTACATGTTTCCTCAACTTTCTGTATTTTCACGTCAGTGTCTACAATAAAGTGTTATAATAACGATAAAAAAAAAAAAAAAAATATATATATATATATATATCTACGGAATTGAGAATCATCCGTTTTTGAAGTCGATTAAAAATATGATGCCAAACTACAGAACAGTTTTATGAAACAGATTATTGGCTGAAAATAAAAATATTATCCGTTATCAGGCATTTACAAACATTGCTCTGTTAAAAAAACTTGCCGGACTGAAGTGCGGACTGAAGCGTGGCCTGATTGTCCGTTCATACAGACATGTAGAACCATGCAAACCGAAAACTGTGCAGTCCAATCTTCAGCATGTCAACGATTGTTCGAGCTGCGCTTGTAGAACTGCACGGGCTACCGTCTTACCGTCCATATGTGGGTGCTTACTTGTGCAAACCAGTTTACTCGGTCATGCATGCACGCAGGATGGAGAGAGCGAGATCTAAATAAAGGCACCACTGTGTAATAGAAAGAGATATGTGATGCGAGGCAATAGAACTGTTTTTCGGGATATTATCGCACGGTAAAAATTCGGTTTCTGTGAATAATTGCGAATCGAAAGTGAAATCGTAGATAATTTTGCGAAATATACTAACACTATTTCATTAATTAATCCATGATTTCACATTTGACTCCACATTATAGACAGTGCTTGAATTTTTGCCCACATATAATTTTTTCCTGAAAACCTCCAAAAACGGTTTTCATTTGACAACTCATGTCAATCTATTACTGGAAGGTACATGATAACTTTTTTTTTATTTATAATTAATGGACTCTTGCTTGTGCGTTAGCACTACATTTCCGCCAGTGTCAAGTGTTTATGGGAGAATCTATCCCAATCTCAGGGATTGTTTTTGGTTACAAACAAGAAGAGATTGAGGATTGCGGAGCCTCGTGGCAGGAAAAAACGCGACGCGCGAAATCCACGCAAGACGAGTGCTCGGGCCAGAACCTGCAACGTGACTCCATAATAACTTTATGGTGTAGACAGAGCATAAAGGGATGAGATCTAGATTGAGTAACCAATGGAAACAATTGTGCAACTAATTATGAGTCATCCCATCATCAATAAGTACTTTTCAACATATTGCACTGTTTCAAATCTTTTACACAATAAAAAGAAAAAAAAAAAGAAAAGATAAGGGAACAATCTAAATTTTAATGACTACAAAATTAAATCACGATGTAATATAGTTACTCTGATTAAATACTCCGACAAGCCTAGATTTCTAGTAATCTAGCGATAAACATTATCGATTTAAAATATAAATAAACAATAAGTAAGTACATATAGTAACTTGTTAGAAACTGGCTGACCTACAAAGTACCGGCTGAATACACACGGCCAAAATAATAACCAAGTATTAAAACAAGAGAAATTAACATAAAGATAATACTTACAGCAGAAGTAATCTTGTAAATAGTGAATCCATTCTTATGCCTTGCTGTTTCGTTCACCGAAAACCGGCGCACCCACTTGTCTTTTGACGACATTTTGCACGATTTAAACACAATTTCGCCACATGTTGACACTATAGGATTATACCGCGATAAATATAGATGGTTTTGGACATAATTTTAGAGGAATATTAACAAGGGTTTTCCTTAAAACAAGCAAAAAAAATACCTATACAATGTTCTAGGAAAAACAGACACTTCACTTGTCAATGTTTCTGACGAATGTTACCAGTGTATAATGATCTTTTAGACAGTGAGAGCAGATCCAACATTGCATATATTTTTCTCTTTCTCTCAAATCAGGTGTAACAAATATTCTCAAAAACAAGCGCGCTTTTTGACGTTTCGAAGATATAAAGCTACTATATTAAAATGACCGTACGTTCTACGATAGACTATGCTAATTTATAACTTACACAAAGTGTCCGCATTTTAGCTCTTACAAAACTTTGTTTTTGGAATATTTTCGTACCTAATTTATTACTTTTTCGATGGAATTTGGTAAGTCAATTAAAATCTCTATAGAATTTCATAGTGATTAAATTTCTGGAGAAGGACTTATAAAACTAGGGTAAATAGCGCGGTTGTTAACCACAACAATTTATAAGTTGATACTAGATGTCACTGTTCTACAAAAGTACTTCAATTTTCACAAATTCTTACCACTAGATGCCGCTAGCAGTTTCATAAACTAAAGTCAGCTGTTTTGATGCTTACACTACTCTTTATAAACATCAAAGCATTGGATTTAAAATTGCTAGTAAATATTATCATAATTAATGTTGAAACTATTTTCAAGCTTAATTTCATTAAAAAGTGAAATGACATGGAAAATAAAACAACTATAAAACAGTGGCAAATGGCATTGGGTCAAACTTGTGGCTTGATTACTTATCCCCACTCCCTGTTACTTGCCGAATGGCGCGCGGCGGGAGGTTGTCGTGTCGCTCACGTTCTCAAGTTTCCTTCGCTTTATGTCGTGTTGCTCGCGTCCTCCAATTTTAAGCAATACTTTTACCTTTGAGACATGAATGTCGTGAAATAAAACAACTTAAAGTGACATAAAAACAAAAATGTGCAGTGAATGAGTGAAGAAGTGAAGTGTTAAAAAGTAAAACCAACCGGATATAAACAAGATGGGCTCAAAAATCGAGTACGTGGATTCGTCACATCTTTACGCTACGAACTACGTCCGTAATTCGAAAGCTATAGGTGTGCTTTGGGCCATATTTACGATCTGCTATGCGATTATAAGCGTTGTCGCTTTTGTGACTCCAGAATGGATTGGTGATTTGGAAACTGAATATCCGAGGAAATTTGGATTGTGGCAGGTTTGCAGAGCAGACGAAGCTGTCGAAGACTGTAAAGGAAGACTCGATGAGTTTATGTCAATAAATGGGCTGGTGTTCAAGATTGCCACTGTGCTAGTGGGCATAGCCGTCGCTCTGGCACTGTTTACTATATGCGCAATGTTGTTGTTTTTTTTCTGCCAATCGACTACTGTGTTTCACATTTGCGGTTGGATGCAATTGCTGTCCGGTGAGTAAGGCGGATGAAGATAAAAGCTTTGAAATTAATACCTAACAAATCTAACAAGCTTGTGGTATTCACCTCACCTACTAATATAGAAGCGACTGGAAGATATTATCTTCTCTGCTTCCTTAACTTTAGGAAGATAACTTCACGTAAAGTTCGGAATATTGGAAGTGTTATCGCCAGAAAATAAAAAAGGAAGAAAACTACCTGAAAGCCAGAGAGTATCAGACTTAAGCACGATCCAGAGAGTTATTTATAGTCTCTAGTTAATTATAGCCACAAAAATTAAAATGCTCCAAGAAATGGTACCTTCATTCATAGCCAATAGCTTAAGAGATTATGATTAGCTAAAACCTTGCTTTGTCTTTTGTTGCAACCTACCTACGCTATTTGAAACAAACCACATTTTATGTTAGCTTGCTACACTAATCCGTCTTTACAAATAAGTAATCTTAGTGTTCCAAATTAAGATTGCTTAGTTCTTAGTTAAATTAATCTACTACTGCAAGCATTAGTGAATTGTTTTACTAAAGCATATTTTTACCCGACTGGAGACCCCAGAAGGAGGGTCATGTTTTTTAATTCAAAATTCATATGATCAGATAATATTAGGCTGGGTCGCGATCCACACCAAACACAATAAACCATCTTATGACACCTTTTCTGACAAACCAAATCTTCAAACATGTTACCCTTAATTTTATTTATATTGCCTTATAAACGAAATGCAGTACAAAAATGTCAAACAATGCATGGAACAGTTAAGCAATCATTAACTTCACCACAGCATTGTGGTTGCAAGCGAAAGTTTTATTTAATAGCTCCCATTGGCCTTGCTATACGTATCAAGATCGTAAAATCTGGCCGATACATTCAGTTCGCACAAATTGACACAACAGGTTGAAATAGCCAAAGTTCGCTCTTTGGAGTCCGTAGTCTGCAAAACAGTGACTTATTGATGGTACTTACTTATAGGGATCAGGCAACTGGAATGACGCCAATATAATAAATTTCTATTTATAGTTAAAAAATAATGGTTTTTTACCCACCTATTTTCAAAAACCTAGAATCATTCTCAAAAAATAATAAAATCAAAAGATTCCCTACATTTTTTAGGATCTCGCTTATAAAGGTTGATTAGGCTAACTAGCTAGTAGCCACAGCCTCGATAGTTCGATACGGTTTTATTTCATCTTCGAATGTAGACGTATCGATGCACCAGTACTATGAGCAAGGTGTATGCCCCAAACATCCGGTACGAAACAGCAGGTGGGGCAAGATACTAGATTCCAACAATTTTCCTTTCCCGGCGCTATCTGCCAAAGGCGAAATGAAAGGTGCTCGTTTGTGGCTGTTAAATGTCACAACTCAAGAGTTTTACTTGAGAAATGAGACTACTCAATTGAAATAATAATAAGGTTGCAATTTTATTGCAAAATCAATCGAGGGTGTGTCACTACGATTTCGTCTTCAAAACGCCACTAACGATATTTCTGTTGCAACATTCGAAGCAGTTTCAACAAAAGAACATAAAAATATTTGATGAACATCACAACCTAGATACCTAGAACAATTAAACTTAAGTTAAATAAACAACATTTGCAAATCTGGATTGAGATGAGAGGCCATTGAACTGAAGAACACTACCTAAGAAACAAAGCATAATGTTCCTTATTGCCTTTTCATCAATGAGATACTTAAAAACAAATTGGTTTCTGATTGAGTGATCAATGATCATTTAATTTCGCCGTAATACTTAATTGAGTTGATCAATCTGTTGATAATCCTGTTGCAATTCGGATTAATATCCCTATCTTCTAGTACCGATATGTTTTTTTTTATCAACTGAAGCACAAACTTACTAGTCAATCTAATTACACGTAGGTGGACACTTTCACGTCTTGAATGTATTTTGTAAAAACAGACTTACAGTTCATAATAATGACTGTGGTTCTACTCATTACACAATTATTTCTTATTGCGTGTTGCATTACAGTATTTACAGCATAGATAGAGAGAAAGACTAACTGTAAACAGACAATAATAATGGTTATTACGATTTTCTAGTCTAAGAGAAACAGAAAGATGCACGTTACGAAAGGATTGCGAAAGGATGACAAAGAAAAGATAATAATTGCCTTATAGTTTCAGTTTGGCTCAAATTAGAATAATGTCTGTGTTTATCAGTATTTTTATCCTATTTCTCAAAGATATACGTAAGACAAAGTAAGTCAATTTTTGGCAGTACAATCTTAATTTTATTGTTTTAATTAACTACTGTTTTGTTTGATTCCCGCTATTGCGTTGACTGGTGCAGTGATACATGTGATACTATGCAATTTCAATCTTTGACTGGCATATAAATATAACTATTACCTACTATTTCGTTGATTGAGTATCGTTAAATTCCCGTAAACATTTTTATGAGGTAATTGACTAAAACATCCCTGATTACGACCAACGCACATTTTTTTCTGCATAGAAATACAACGAATTGCAAAAAAGCTAGCCTAACCGAAATCTGTCAACTTTAACTAAGCTGGATTACAAGCTTCATGGTCAGATGATTGAGACAATGGAGAAACAATGGAAGAGAACGTCTTGAGACCATGCAAAGTGTCGTGAGAAAGATGGGGCCTATTCAGCAACACGTCGCGATGATAAAGATCATGTTATGTGCAACGGCAAGGAATGCAGAGAATGGATTGAATGCAATTTGATGAAATAAGGATTGTTTTAATGACACTAAATTAGTAACGACGATATCTTTTAGTCTCAATGAAATTATGTCACTTTTATGATGTCTATCATATTTGTTGCGATACGCATTCACGAATACCTATTATCGTATGACCGAAACCCTTAACATAATGTAAACAATGTTAAAACTAGCTATCTAAGTAGCTGTTTTTGACCAATTTTTGGACTCTATTTGCGGCAAATAAATGATTTCTCTTCCTACCCGAATAGAGAATACGGCTGTATAATGTATAATAATGAATAGATAATCGATCATAACTTTTGTTACAGCTGATATAGCTGTATTAAACTTTTAAGATATATAAGGTCTAACAAAATTAGCTAAAACTATTTTAAGGGGATGAACAGAACATCAAACTGAACAACTTTCTCTATGCTACCAATATCGAAATCGCGAAAAAAAAATCTGCTGTTCCATACAAACCTACTCGACCAAAATTTATGGGACAGCAGATTTTTTATTTTCGATTTCGATATTGGTCCCATAGAGAAAGTTGTTTAGTTTGATGGTCTGATCATCCCCTTAAAATAGTTTCACCTAATTTTGTTAGACCTTATATTTCACGTATCGAATAAAATAGAGTATAATAATAACATTACACACAGTATTATAACAAAACCGCCAAATAGGTACCTAATCTACATTCAGCGAAGCAATTGAAATGGACCTCGATCTAATTTAAGTGAACAAAGAAGTAAAAATTATATATCATTAAGAGCTTAATGCAAAATTTATATCTGAATCACGACTTATAACGAACCCGACCCAACACTTGAGTTGAGAAGATGCATAAAGATACGCGTTACGTTACTCGTAACAACATGGGGCTTCGCAGTAATCATAATCCTCTTGAAAAGATAGGTAATAAAGGCAGACCGCAGACAGCATAACCAACTAAACGAAACATAAATTCCAACAAAGATTGCGAAAGAAATGATGCACTGCACGTCGAAAATAGATTCCGATTTCAATATTTTCAATAAGGAAGCATGTTTTTAGTATCATTAATAATTTATAAGGCGTTTCAAAACTGAGTACGTGTGGTTAATAAAAACAAAATACCTAAGCAAGGAATTAGCAGCATTAGCAAGAATAATGTACTTTACACGACATTTTGGAGTCAACGATTTTCTTAATAGGTCCCTAATGATAATAATAATTATAAATTAAAGATCTACACTACACTGGTTTAAAATATGTATTTGGCCAGTGTGGAACGTCCTGCGGCCCGCTTGATGAAAGAGATTTGTGGCGCGTCTTGGGTAGAAGACGCCTATGTTCAGCAGTGGATGATGATAGGCTAATGAGGATGAAACCTACCCTGGTTTTGCCTTTGCTGATCTTACTCGTAGAAAAGAAATTGAAACGATTATATTAATAATAGTAATAGTGACTGCGATCAACTGCCAGGAAACAGTATGATCCACCGTCGAAGTTTTGACAATATATTTTTTTTTTATTACGTATGGGTTTGCTCTTGGCCTCAATCTAGTCCTCAGGACGAAGATGGGGTCGAAGATGTAGCGAGCTCACCCAGAAGAAGCCTATTCACTCGTACTTTAAAGGAATGCGGGTTGTAAGCGCTCGGAAATACTGACGCAAGCAGGGCGTTCCACTCCTTGGCTGTGCGCATTATAAAAGATTCAGAAAGGCGCTTGGTGCGGATATGTGGTTGACATACCACAAAAAAAAAACCAAAAAGGGGTGATATCCCGCGGTGCGTCTGGAAGTCCGATAGTAGAAAGGGGAAGGCGGGATGAGCTCATGTAGCTCTTGGGCACACTCACTGAAGTACAATCTGTAGAAGACCGACAAGCAGGCTATTCTGCGGCGGTGGGATAGGCTATGAAGCTTGGTCTCCACCAGCTTACTGTCGCCAATGAGCCTCCTGGCTCTGCGTTCAACCGAGTCGAGTGCGGCAAGTTGATACTTGGCTGAGCCATGCCACAGGTGGCAGCAGAACTCCATACAGGATCGGACCTGAGCTTTATACAAAATTAAGAACTGTCCAGGAGTGAAGTACCGCTTCACCTTGTTTAAGATGCCCAGTTTTTTGGCCGCAGTTTGTGCCTTAGACTCGATGTCAGCGCTGAAGTTGAGTTTCGTGGTCAACCTCATGCCCAGAAGCTCAAGACTGTCGGAAACAGTGACAGATGTACTCCGGAAAGTGGGAGTCAGATTATTCGGACTCCTTATGGCGGTGAACAGACAAGCCTGTGTTTTGGTGGCGTTGAAGTTGACTAGGTTGTTGTCACCCCACTGGGAGACAAGACTTAAAGTCAAGTTTGTCCGCTCCACCATGGCCTCCCTCTGCGAACGTATTTCATCCCCGCTGGCCCCTGCGCCGGGTATGTATCTCTCTGTGACAGTACTGTCATCTGCATACCCAACAATACCTGACACGAGGAGGAGATACATAAACTCACGACCATAATCCCATTTGGGGTAGTTAGAAACTTTGAAACAACTACAAATTACCAAATTTTTTGTTGGATATAGGATTATTTTTAGCATATTGAAGGTTTCAGTATCAAGATAGAATGACTGGCAAAATGGTTTTTGACAGCAATTCTGAAATAATGATAAAATTACAGAAGCGAACTTCGTAAGTAAAGTAATTATCTCTTCTGTGGATTAAAAGACGAATTGTGTCATAGAAATACTAATTCGACACTGGATTATGAATGTATTACTATACTATGATCCAATGAAGTGAAGCCAACAAACATGTGACCTCATCTACTCGTACGCATGTGCGTGAGTTCACCAAACCGCTATATGACCGGAAAAAGTTCTTCGCTGGTATCCGTGAACAGTCGTGAACCAGATTTACTGCGTGTTAATTACGAAAGCAGAAAGAAGAATGGAACGAGGGAACAGAAGCTGATAAATAAATATTGTTATTTAAATAGTTTCACATAAATTTCCTAAAGAAATACCTAGTAGTATTGATTTGACCCTGAAAACAAAAAGTGAAAGAAGGATACTAAGGGGCTAATGGCAATAAATAGATATTATGAATGCTTACGTTCACATAAAAGGACTTACCTTGTAGTCGGGTATAGGTTCCCCTTATCTAGGTAAAAATAAAAAAATAAAACTTTTTTGTAGAGGGAAAAATACACCTAAGTTAAGTAATAAAAGATACTGGTATAATATCTGGCTCATTATTATTGTCTACCGCTTAAAATTTCCGTCATGAAGTAATAACAGAATCAGGTACTAAATGGTCGATTGCGAACAACAGAAGTAAAAAAATATATTGCATCGGAACCGTCGGAGCAGGTCTACTGCAAGGTCACACTGTCGCCTTTCTATAAATAACTTAAGCTATTGTATACATGTAGGTATCTTGTTTACATGCATTTTTGTCTATGTATGATTTTTATAAAAGGTCAAGTTTGTGACACGAAATCCATTGCTGAAAATAACAATTGTATCTTCCTTGGAGTTTGATCCAAGATTTTGGCATTGCCCCCTGGATGATCCAGGGTTCACGGATCCGTCTTTGGACATTGCCGTTAGCCCGAACTCGGTCTTTAGAACGCGTCTAATTCAATTTTATCGAAGAGAAAAAACTGAAGAAATGCGTATCGCCTTTACCTTTAGCATCCGAAAACACCATGCCGATGCCGCCACCGCCACTAAATGACGGGATAGGTCTACGATGGCTAAAGTAATTACATCGTGGGGGGTCTTTTAAGAGTCTTCTGGATCTACTGAGGTGTCTAAAATGCAAGTCTAATTGTTCTGCAACAAATCTTTATAATTATTCCGAGTATTTCTGAGTTATAAACGACTGTTCTCACAGCAATGGTTTAGTTTCCAAGTTTAACAAGATAACGGATCATTATTTTTAGTAGCATTTACAATTTAACGGAACGTGACGTGTAATAACAATGCTTTAGTCGCTGCGTGCACGTAAACTGATTCTTTTTAGTGTAAATCGAGTTAAGTACCTATATCGGCGTGAAAAGTAAAAGTTCCAAGTAACCGTGATATAATGGACAACAGTTATTTTCAGTTACGTGCCCGTGGAAAGCTTAATTGGTTATGGTTTATTTGTCGTTATGGTAAAAAATTGTTTATGCAATTTGAGGAAATTCTAGTTTTTTTTATTAGAAATTAGAAAATTGTCCATTGTAAAAATCCAAATGGTGGAATTGGATCCTGCTTTCAGAAATCGGAACCAAACCGACGAATTAACCAAATACCAATAAATAAATTATGGTTCAATTTAGGGTTAAGAGGCTATGTGAAAAAAATAGGATTCTTCGAAGCGTCATATATCATGAAGTACTAACAGTAGGAGTATGTTTAGCGGATATGTGTAAATTGAACATATAATTGAAGTTTTGACAAGAGCCAAAACACGATTAAAACAAGCCAAAGTAGCCTCCGTTTTTATTTATATACGCTTAGAACTGCTAAACGGTGAATAATAGAAAAACGAGACTTGATTTAAAAAAAGAGATTGATATTTTACAAGTTTTGATTAGAGCAGAATTGAACTTACATAAATAGTACAGTCACAATTAAATAAAGTGTGTTTTACGCTTGCGTCGTTTCAAGCGCACGTGCTACCCCATCTCTTTCTCTCGCATCAGGGAGTAATATAAGCTATCACACGCCCCTTTCGCTTCAATTATTTTTCGACATAGGCCCTTAAGAAAAAAAATCACTACCGTACTTAACCGTACCGACTACCGACCCGACATTCCCTTAAAAAACTGTCAGCATATTATAAACGACCCTATATATTTTTATCCTGCTCCATAGATGATGAATGAAACAAAATACATTGCTGTTATTGAGGTGAAATTGATATAAAAAAAACCTTATAACCATCAGAGAAACTTCCTCACGCCTTTAGAAACTCTTGTGTAATGATCAGAATCACTCCAATTAGAGCACTTTCATAATGGCCATAGGAAAAGTCTGCGGTCATTGTTTTAAATTAAAAAAAAGTAATTTTTGACTTTCTCGTTTATTGTGATGCAAAAATTTTAAAGCTTTTCTTCATGGGATTGAGGTTTTTGCTTTCTAAAAATTTGACGAGAATTTTGTTGATGGGAGAACCGGCTTTGACTTTTGTAGGTCGAATTAATTGAGAGTTGAAACGCTTGCATATTTGATTGTGTGATTTTATTTTAAATCCAGTTTTTCTCGATGGTCCGGTCCTATTGAAATTTTTTTACCGGTAGGTATACCTATCACTGTGATGAGCATTAAGAAAGTGTTCCAAAACCTGCACGCTTACCCCAAAAATTTGAGCGTAAAAACGTTTTTAGCAGTTTGTCTTATTATTTTATCATGTTTCACAGTCAGCATGCATTGCATGCCTGACTTACAAAAACGGTTCAAATTAAAAATATTGAAAATTTTTGTCGCATGTGGCCTTCGTCTTCGAACCCGCGCGCGCCGCGTCCTGCTTATTTTTTTGAGACTCTTTTATCGAGACATTAGTCGGGTAGGTACTCTAGGTACAGCAGATTTGTATGGGACAGCTGATTTTTTTTTTCGCGTTTCCTGAGGCTGAGTGAAAGTTTTTACAAAATAGTACTTTCAACTGATGCTGTAGCTCAACCAGTTTCGGAAAAAAACAATAAAATAGATTTGTTCTCTAATAACAAACTAGATGGCGTTGCACGAAAATAAATCGCGCTATGATTGTTTCTACAATTTTTCTAAACTAAGATAAACAGGTTTTTTCTTATGACTACAATGTCTACGGAACACTATCATGGGCGAGTCCGACACGCTCTTGGCCGGCTTTTTCTTTTCACGATTTCTATGTTGGCTCCATTCCCTAGTGAAAGTTGTTCAGTTTGATGGTCTGAAGCACCCCCTTTAGTATCTATTACTAGGGTGTTTTGTTTGGTAAGAACGTCGTAGCTCAGCTTGCGGGAGGCCTTATATTAAAAGAATTTACTTTTTATGAAATATTCATTATCTATATATACTATTATAAAACTGTAACAGGAAGTTTTTCTGTACATTGAAGATATTAACAAAAAAACAGTTACGATATGGTTTTTAGGTGTCCCTGATTCCATTTCACCAATTTTTGGATTTTTTGTCTGTCTGTTTGTTTGTGTGTTTGTTTGTTTGAACGAGTATCACGCAAAAACTACTGAACCGATTTTGATGAAACTTTTTTTGTTTGATAGCTTATGATCTGACTTAAAATCTGGTATATAATTTGTGCGGACGAAGTCGCGGGTTAACGCTCGTACATTATAAATAAGGAAAAGACCAATATAGGTAAAACGCGAGACGTCCGTTGTCTTCCCGATCCCAGACAGGCTCACGCAACTGTCTAACAAAAAAAACGTTTAATGAAACGTGCACCGCCGCCATTCAATTTCTTTGAACGGTTACACACGTTTCATACATTCTGGATCATCAGTCACGACCAGTTTTTAGTATGGAAGTCCAGACTCTTATAACGTAGTGGGTTACATTCTCTTTGATCCCAGATGTATCCAATAACGTAGTGAGTTACATTCTCTTTGTAACCAACTTTGAATGTTTGCTTTCTCGATAATTTGTATTCCAAATTTAATCTAAAGTGGCTAGTACGTACCCTTTGGTATGCAATTTCTACAGTACAGTAGTACCTAAATATATACCTACCAACAGTTGCGTTCAATGGCGAAATCGCTCAAGTTCCGTTCTGCCGATTCCATCTCGATTGGTCTCGATCGAATGCTTTTGTTGTGAATGTTGTTATACAAAGCAAATCGATGTTAGATTTGAAACGATTTGTTTGATTCCATGATTTCCATGAAACACCGTTTTCATTGAAACGTAAAGCATGAAAGAAAACTTCGTCAACGGATGCGTCTGAAGTCAGCGAAAGCGAAAAAATTTTCGTCGGTGGTCTGAAGTCTGAAGACCACCAACCAATGCGCATTTATAACTTTGTAAGCCTAACTAACCAATCGCCATCCATCGAGCCACGTCAAACTACGTTTAACGTGTTACTAGCTAGGCTACTAATAAAACCGGTCAAGTGCGAGTCGGGCTACTCGCGCACCGAGGGTTCCGTACCACACAACACGTAAATTATTTACTAAAAAAATGTTTTTCTTCGGGACCTTTAGCACGAGACTCACACTTGACCAGTTTTTATTATTACTTTTTTTCATTTTTAACTATTTAGCCATTACGGTTCTAAAGTTACAGCCCTTAATAGGTAGGACAGACGGACGGACGCGGACGGACATCGTAGGCTTAGTAATAGGGTCCCGTTTTTTGGCGATTTGCGGGGGACAGGGACGAGCGTACGTGGGCGATGGGTACCCTAATTGAATTCGCTTAGGAGGTAGGTAAGTGCGCGCAAGGGCGCCTCCCGGTCTCGATTGACCTGTCGTGTTTATTATCACTATGCTATTTTAGCTGACAGAAAACTCCCCATAATATTACATGATGGTGAAGAGTTGGAGACACAAGATATCTAGATAATAATTACCTATAATTTTAAACTAAGGTTTGAACCTAAGTTCCCCTAAAAATGTTTCCATGCGAGATCGAATGAGAAATATGAAGAGATCCGCAGAGGAACAACCACTAAAGTGGCAGTGGGCGGGGCACATTGCTCGTAGAAGGGATGGCCGATGGGGCCGAAAAGTTCTCGAATGGCGACCGCGTACCGGAAAGCGCAGCGTGGGTCCACGATCTGGTTAAAGGCGGCGGGAAGCAGTTGGATGAGGGCAGCGCCTGACCAGTCGTTATGGCGATTCTTGGGGGAGGCCTATGTCCAGCAGTGGACGTCCATCAGCTGATGATAATATGAAATGAGACATTATTATGATCTTGCATTTTTGACTCCTCCAAGGGACCGTAGACCTTTAGTAGGTATTTGGTGTTAATTTCAACTTGATACCTCTTCGCTTAGCCTCTCCTCTACCCGTTCCTGAGAAAAAGGATCTTGACAGATTAACAGACAGACAACAAAGTGTTCCTATAAGAGTTCAGTTTTTCCCTTTTGAAGTACAGAACTCTAATTATGCAGTTTGCAGATATGAACACTTGTCCTCATAATTTTAAACTAAGAAGTGAAAATTAGTATCTACAAATGAGCAATGATCGCCTAGTTAGAAAGTGGTTTACTACTTGTACTGCAGTTTGCAGCTTGCAATAAACTAGTTGAACGGGGCTATTAGTGGCAGGATATACACTATGTTTTCGTTTGACCTAAAATATTATGTACTACTTGTGTACTACTTAGCTTTTGCCCGCGACTTCGTCTGCGTGGATTCCGGAAAACTTAACACCCAGTTTTGCACCCCTTGAGGCGTTTATTTTCAAAAAATCCTTTCTTAGTGCACACAGGTGTGCACGCACGTGCACGTAGGCGTTTCGCAGAAAATACTTACATTCTCTATAGAATGTGTATACAGGGTGAAATTGATATCATTAGCATCCTTTTAAACTAAGAGTCTATCCATCAAACTGAACAACTTTTAACCGATCTGAGGAACAAAAAAATCAGCTGTTGCATACATTCGAGTCGAGTAGGCACTGCAGCTTAGTATGGAACTGCTGATTTTTTTGTTGCTCCGATCGGTTTGCTCCACGTTTGCTCCCATAGTAAAAGTTTTTCAGTTCGATGGGTAGACTCTTAGTTTAAAAGGATGCTAATGATATCAATTTCACTCTTTATAGGGCCTTCTTAATATTCTGATACTTTTTTAAGAGGATGATCAGACCATCAAACTGAACAACTTTCTCTATGACATCAACATCGAAAAAATTTAAAAAATATCAGCTGTTCCATACAAAACCTACTCAAGCCAAATGTATGGGACAGCTGTTTTATTACGCGATTTCGTTGTTGGTCCCATAGAGAAAGTTGTTCAGTATGATGGTCTGATCAATCCCTTAAAAAAGTGTCAGCATATTAAGAAGGACCCTGTATTCAGAACACGTTTCGATCTTCACAGGCTTGGTAGGTAATTTCTCGGAGGGTTTAACTTTAGGCTGTGCGTTGTCTGCCAGTTAATCAGTTTGTTTGATTTTTGATTTTGCTCTATCGTAAAAAAAACGGTCTTTAAAAAAAATACAATTGTTACTTTGGCGTGATTTGATTATATTAGTGTATACTGCATAGTTACTCTACTGCATTTTGCCAATTTTGGTACGGATCACTAAAAACTGGCCAAGTGTGAATCAGACTCGCGCGCGCAGGGTTCCGTACCACCATATACAATATTAGTAAAAAAATCATTTTCTCCGGGATACTTAGCGACACACACTTCATCGGTTTTTATTGTTTGTTGTTTTACCTTAGGCTCGGTTTATACAGAAGAGACGTGTGGCGGTGGCTGATAGTCAAAGTAAGACAATATAAACCTTATAGTACGTAGCATAGTGTCGTTTGGAGAATTTTATTACGCCCGCGCCTCCAGGCGACTTTGCCTGGTGGCGATGGCGCGGGTGCGATTTTCCTCTACAACAAAAACGACGCTATGCTACGTACTATAAGGTTTATATTGCCTTACTTTGACTATCCGCCACCGCCATACGTCTCTTCTGTATAAACCGTGCCTAAGGTAAAACAACAGACAATTAAAACCGGTGATACGATCTATAATCACACCAAGTTTGACGCTTGTACGTATTACGTTTTTACGTTAAAGCAAAAACAAAAAGAATAGACATAAACACGTTCCTTGTAAGGGGAAATTTTTACTCTTCGTTTTCATTATTTGTTAGAAAATCCGCCATAATAACACATATTCCGTGAAAATTTCAACCGTCTACCTATTATAGTTCATAAGATACAGTCCTTTATAGGTAGGACGGACGGACAGACGTACAGCAAAGACTTATAAATAGGTTCCGGTAATCCCGTTGGTACGGAACTCTAAAAATATAACAGTAAAAGAAAGCTACATACAGTACGGACACTTCCGGCCCGCCAACAATTTTTAACTTACCCTCCTCGGTAGAAAGCGTGGCGAAAATAGTAGATAAAGGAGTGTTCTTTTCTTGCCTAACTCGCACTCGTTGAGTCCGCCACTTACACCTCTTCTTGTCCAATTTTCCCATTTGCTTGTATGAAATGACAGCCAAGTAACAGATTATTTAATACCGTTACTTTGTATCCAAGTTTCCAAGGTGTGGTAATGGGTCCCGCGTTGGCACCTTTTGAGTACGGAACCCAAATAAATTATATAAAGAAGAGAGAACATGCATTCTCTTCGGTCAAAATAATATTCTTTTGTTATTTTTCAGATTTTTTTTTTAAATGGATCTGTCAAAAACGTTTTTGTAATGAAGCATGGGAGCAAAGATAACAGTTTTTCTTTGTAGCAAAGCGTTGAAAAGTTTTTCATCTATGGAGCAAAGACCAGGCTCGCGCAACTCTCTAACAAAAAAATGTTGTATGAAACGTGCACCGACGCCATTAAATTCCCTTGAACGCTCGCACACGTTTCATACAATTCTGGATATCTGTCATGACCAGTTTTTAGTGTGGAAGTTCCGACTCTTATAAGTTATAACGTAGTGAGTTACATTCTCTTTGGTAAAGACAATCGGACAAGGAGTCATAATTTAATATTATGTAATTTACGTTTGTGACATCAACTCAACTCCATTATTTTTAAAGATTTTTATTTACTATACGTATTTTAGACAATTTTTGCAACAATTTTGACTATTTTATAAACACCATGGAAGCTCTAACAACATTCCCGGAAAAAGACGTTTGTCCCAATCCAATATGCAATGATATCGGAGCATTCGTTAAATCTCCAGAAAGTCCCGAAAATCTTATGAGAGAGATCAAAGAAGCGAAAGAAGATAAATCGAATGCTGGTCCTCGACCACCTCAAGAAGAAATGTCTTCTTCTAGACCAGCGCCGTCTGGAGAAGAGTACCTGCCAGGGCTGAAACCTGGACCAGATGGAAAGGTAGACTGGACTCCTTTAGGTGATATGACAGGAACAAGACCTGGAGTAAATAAATTCTCCATAAGTAGATATTCCTTAAACGAGTGGAGAAAACACAATGAAGATGTTCTTAACCCTGAAACTATAACTGAATCTAATATAGTAGACTACAACGCCAAGACAGCTATCATGCAAGCTTTTGGCAACATAGATAAACAGCAAAGTGAAAATAATAAGAGATTAAAACAAAAAGCTAGAGATATATTTAGATGGAAAGTCGAAGTTGAGAAAGCTTGCAGAGCTATAACTGATGAAGTGGAAATGCTGGAAATAGAAAGGCAGCGTTTAAAAGGTGCTACTAGGACTCTAATGTTACCAGAAACAATTTCAAAAGAGTGTTTAGAACTTCGCTCTAAAAGGTTCGTACCAGATTTAGTTGCTGATTTAGCTGAACAGGAGTTAATCAAAGAAATGAACTTAGTGTCTGAAGTAAGAGCAACTTTAAAGCTAACTTTACAGGAAATTGAAGAACAAATGGCTATTAATAAGGCAGCTAAACATAGAATTGAATACGACTGGTGTGATAAAACGATGGCTTACAACACAGAATCTACCAATTTGAGCCTTAGTCCAAAATCTACAACGATTCTTTTTAGACCTGGAGCAACAAGATACGGCGACTTTTCAGCACCCTTAGAATACTGGGAATTCTTTTGTAGAGAAAACGTGCAAAATTGTGAATCAGCTAGGCAGAAATCAGCAGATTTGCGTGGTAGTCTTAACGCTATTCTCGTAAACGGTGGTCGAAAACTTCGCACTCAAGCTGACAGAACTGATATGGCCTTAGCTGAAACAGTCACTATAACACAAGAACTATGTACGAAACTGGAAGAAACTCTCAGAAACACGCTACAACGCATAGCAGACATGGAATCGTTGATTGACGAATTAACAAGTTCTGTAATGAAAATGGATGCAGCGATGAAGCTAGCTCAAACGAGACTTGACAATAGAAATAACTGGAGACCTCACGGAGAAAGCGTCAGAGATCAACCTCATTTAGGTTTGATAGACGAAGTTAGGAAGATACATGAAACTGTGACGTCTTTGCTTGGACAGTTGCGTAACGCGGAGAGAGTGAGATCGGACTTGTGTAAGAAAAGGGTCGAGTTGGAAAGGGATATAGCATCGAAGAGGAAGACTTTGAATATTGATAGGGATAGATGCGGGATGGTTAGGTCGCACTATCCGTCGGCTTCAGAGTTGGCTGGACATTGAAATCTTATGTATATAAGGTCTAAAAAAATTAGCTGAAACTATTTTAAGGGGATGATCAGACCATCAAACTAAACAACTTTCTCTATGGGACCAATATCGAAATCGCGAAAAAAAAATCAGCTGTTCCATACAAACCGACTCGACCTAAATGTGTGGGACAGCAGTTTTTTTACGCGATTTCAATATTGGTCCCATAGAGAAAGTTGTTCAGTTTGATGGTCTGATCATCCCCTTAAAATAGTTTCACCTAATTTTGTTAGACCTTATATAAGGTCTAAAAAAATTTGCTGAAACTATTTTTAGGGGATGATCAGACCATCAAACTGAACAACTTTCTCTACGGCACCAACATCGAAATCGCCAAAAAAAATTTTTTTTCTTCCCTACAAAACTGCGAACCTACTCGAGCCAAATGTATAGGACAGTAGATTTTTTTTGTGATTTCGATGTTGGTCCCATAGAGAAAATTGTTCAGTTTGATGGTCTAATCATCCCCTTTTAAAAGTGTCAGCATATTAAGACAGACCCTGTATAATTGGTTTCGAAATATCTTGGTTGTATTAAAAATATGATGATTTGTTTTCTACGTAGTTCTCTGTTATAATTATTGTACGCTTAAGTTTTGTTATTACGTATTTAAAAAAAAAAAACATTATTAATTATTATTATTATTTACTAGCCAGTAACCACGACTTCGTATGCGCAGACCACTGCCTTTAAACACTAATTACTATTTTGATTTAATATACCGATTGCGATGAAATAAAGCCAAAGTGTGATGAGTCACGTCGCATAAATTCCGCTAAGGTATGTGCAAAAATTTTTGTTGTAGACCAAAAAAATCTTCGAGTATGGATGGACATATCGTCAACGGTACAATAACGAAAGTAAAGCAATATGAACAAGATATATCTGAAATAAAGTATTAAGAGGCTATGTGAAAAAATAGGATTCTTCAAAGCGTCATATATCATGAAGTACTAACAGTAGGAGTATGATTAGCGGATATGTGTAAATTGAACATATAATTGAAGTTTTGACAAGAGCCAAAACAAGATTAATACACATTTTCTCGATACAAAAACAAGCCAAAGTTGCGTCCGTTTTTATTTATAAACGCTTGGAACTGCTAACCGGTGAATAATAGAAACATGAGACTTGATTTAAAAAAAAGAGATTGATATTTTACAAATTTTGATTAGAGCTGAATTGAATTTACATAAATAGTGCAATCACAATCTTCCGGAGTGCGATTTTTGAATCTCATTCGCTGAGCTCAGCAGTTGAAAATGTCAATATTACTATGGAGATATGCATCTTTCTATTGCTAATTTGACTTTCAAAAATCATACTTCAGAAGTGCGATTTTTGAAACTCTAATCAGTAGTAGAAAGATTCGTATCTCCATACATTTCAGTGTTGCCAGCTGGATCTTTTCAAAAGTAACCGGAGATAGATAAAAAAGTAAACTTTTGGTGTGAAAAGAAAAGTAACCTTTCATTTTTTTTTCTAGTAATAAGGTACTTTTAAAAGTTAATAGACAGATGTTGGTTGTATTAATTTTTTAAACAATTCAGTAGCGTTTTCCATGATATGTTACATTTTTCATTCGATTGATTGATCGAGCGAGTAAGTGAGACGCTTTAGTCATTTGTGACTTGGTACACATTAGTGCGAAAGAGAAAAACGAGTTTTAGGAGTTCTCACTACTTTACGAACGTTTTGCGTTATAAAATATTGCAAAAAATATGAAAATGTGTTCCATTTCATGGGAAAATAAGAATTATAAATTGATTATACAAATTCCGAAAAATCACCTAAAAGTTTACAAAAGTAACCTTCTGGCAGCACTGATACATTTTCAACTGCTGAGTTGAACGTATGAGATTGAAAAATCGCACTCCTGGTACAAAAATCAATACATATAAAAGTGTCCCGTGCGTGGCTGACTGACTGACAGATAACGCACAGTCTAAGCCGCTGAAGATGAGATACATGCATTTTGGAATATACAGGGTGAAATTGATATCATTAGCATCCTTTTAAACTTAGAGTCTGCCATAGAGAAATTACGCGCTCCCCTAGGGAGTCTGCTCTGGTATCTTAGTACAAACTAAGTGGAACGCTGATTTTCCATAGACAGCTTCCGCCATCTATCGGTTATGTTTCGAAGCACTATGTGTTGAACTAGGGTTCATATCGGAGTAACAGTGCACTACACCTCACGCGCTGTGCTGTAGTAGTGAGAGATTTCGCCCATATCAATCACTGTCTTGTTGGTCTAGCGGTCTAGACACCAGGCTTACGATCCGGGTAGCTGAGGTTCGATCCTCGTGTCGGCCGATCGTCTTTTTCAACGTATTTGATAATGTGGCGCCCCCTAGTGCTAATAAGCGGAAACGCAATTGCGTTGAATGAATTGAATTCGCGAAATTCGCGAAAGACGTCCTAAAATTCAAGGCGAGTTACCTATCTATATCCAATACACATATATCATCTATGGTCTACCCATCGAACTGAACAACTTTTACTATGGCAGCAAACCGATCGACCGACCGAGCATATTATCTATACTTACGAAAATAATTATTGCCAAATATTACCAATTTAGAGTCTTTACAAAAGCTAGGTAGCTCTACGCTACGTAACTAAAAATGAACCGATTTCAAAATAGAAGCATTTGTGTTGGTAGTGTAGACGATGAATCGAATCGAATTGTTATTAAAACTCAATTATTTTCATAATAAGAAGAAGTACTCGTAGATGAATAATGGGAAGGTTTTGAAATTTTGTAATCAAATTATAAAATAATGAAGGTGCGAAAAATTCCAAAAGGCCTAGCCCACTTAGGTGTGTAAATAGATTCATATAACACCCCTTTTGTTTTTCATGTTTAAGGATTTATTGTCTGAAAAGAAAAATGATTCCGTGCTTCGGATGGCACGTTACGCCGTTGGTCCCAGGCTCGCGCAACTCCCTAGCAAAAAAACGTTGTATGAAACTTGCACCGCCGGCCGCCAATTTCTTTGAACGGTTGAACGCGTTTCATACTTTCTGGATCATCGGTCACGACCAGTTTTTAGTATGGAAGTCCCGACTCTTATAACGTAGTGAGTTACATTCTCTTTTGTTGTTCCCGGCTACTATCTCTGGTGGTAGTAGCATAGAGATAGTAAGTACTAGGTAGTAGTCGTTACATAAAAACCACGTCATAGGCCGTAAAGCGGTCCGAAAAAACTCTGACACCAGGGCTTGCTAGTTGCTGCATGATAAGAAGAAGAAGAAGTATACTTATACTGGAATTTGATTTCAAGTGGCTACTTCTTACCTTTATGCCTGCTCTCTTTCTTTCTTTTCTCTCTAAAAAAACGTCAGAGGTCGTAAGGCGGTCTGAAAAAACTCTGCACGATATGAAGAAGGATTTAGACATTGAAAGTATACAACTTACCATAAGGAACATGGGTCGAAAAACGACTACCAGATTCTCGTTTTGTGAAGATTTTTTTTGGAAACAGGTTACAGCTATACCCAGGTAGGTAAAAACTTTTAAACGGGGTTCGAAATTATTAAGAAATTTTTTTATTTTTTTTAATTTTCATGATTTTTATCAGATAATTATCGGATAATTATCTAAGCTGATTCTTAGTTTAGAGTTTTGAAATTTCTAACTAAAAGTTCTAAAATTGCTGTTTTTGTTTTAACTCGTATCCACTCGTATCCAGCCCAATCAGCTCACAGTCTTCGGCATTTTCGTTTCGTATCACAAATAATAACAAATAATTGAGAAAAATACCAGAAAACAGTGAGAAAAATTATTTTGTGATCGAGAGCTTCTTTTTTCGCGAATCGTGAACGGATACACATGTTGTGACATTGCTAGCGCAAGCTTTTTGTTTTTTTAATAATTTTATAATTATCAAGATAATTATCAACGTATAATTATCACTTCGAACCCTGCTTAAAAAAGGATACATGAGATTTTTTTTCCTTCTTATTCTTTCCTTTTTTAACCTTTGTCGCTTTTAAAATAATTTTAAGTGTAGTTACCTAGTAAGTAGTGCATGTATGTGAGTCAAATTAAAATACCACAAACAACTTTGACTATTTATTATAAAGACTAGCCTTGCGGAAACATTTCCCCTCTGCCACGGTATAAGATCAATTAATCTTTTGCATTTACATTAAATTTTATACCTTATCACTAAACAAGACAGTCTATAATTGCGAAACAATAATTTCGAACTTAAAACGTTTGGGGTTCACGCGAGACTACTTTTCATGATCTTTAACGTTCAAAGTTAGAATCTAAAGTTATGGGAATTAAATCCAAAGTTGCGGATTTTATGTTACCTCGCCCCCCGCATAAAGTGTCAGAAATGTTTGTTAGTAGAATTACACGCGTAACTAGTCCCTATATAAGTAGTCAAAGACAAACAACCATGAGATGAGAACCCACATCATAACAGTAATATTAACAAGACATTGTCTCCACGTTCACATGACAAGGAACCGATGGGAACATGGGAAGTGACAAATTAAGCCATTGTTCTGGCACATGACCGTTCTGGTGTTTTTATTATCTTAGCTTTGAGTTCCGGGGGTGGTTCGCGGAACTAGTGGGAATTTGAACATTTAGCCCAGTCATTTTACGAAGTTTTGTTATGAGGTGTTGGGATTAGTTATCAATTGAACTTTTAAACTGTAACCGGCACCATTTAGTGACAATAAGACAATCGGTAACATATAACAAAAAAATCGCAACGCAACATAGAAATCAAAATTGTATCCCCCAGAAGGCTTTTAAATTGATAATATTAATACCAATGCACTCATTTTAATTAGATTTAACAATAAAAATATTTTGGAGCAATAAAACGGTATTGAATTTTTTTGAAATGAAGTAAGTATTCATAAAAGAAAATAAATACTAATGTAATTATCAAAACCTTCTCTAAAAAATATGTATAGTGGTAAAGACTTAAAAATTTGCAAAATAAATGTACCATCAGCGGGGCTAGTATAGTAGGTACGCGAACCCGCGATAGCGACATTTAACACGTCCATCTGTAAAATTTAGTCTTTTATCTCGTTCGTTCGCGCTCAAATAGAAAGACAGAGGAAGCGTGAGCGCTATATCACGCTATCGCGGGTTGGCGTACTAGCCCCGCAGGTTTTTTAGAACGAGATAAATGCTAAATTTTAAATTTGGGGCTGTTGCAGAGGTTTTTTTTTTATTTTGTTTCTTTTTCTAGGTTCAAATTGGCTCTTAAATACTATACCGAATAAAAATGAATTATAAATTAAAATTAGTCCCGGCTCAAACCGTAAAATGACTGGGCTAATTGAAAATTTTTTTTTTTTGTCGCTTCGGTATAGGCCCGATTTTCAGCTAAAGCGCGACATCGCCCGTGCGTGTATTGGGTTTTGGGACTTTATTTTTTTTATTTATTTAACTTCATTCTTAAGACTGTTATAATAAAATACAAATTCGCCAAACTGCATAACCGTTTGTTGGCATGTTACTGATTGGCAACTATGTTACTGATTGTGTCTATCTACAGGGTGAAATTGATATCATTAGCATTCTTTTAAACTAAGAATCTACCCATCAAACTGAACAACTTTTACTATGGCAGCAAACCGATCGGAGCAAAAAAATAATCAGCTGTTGCATTTGAGTCGCGAACTCATGCGTCGACATTGCAGTTTAGTATGGAACAGCAGATTTTTTGCTCCCATAATAAAAGTTGTTCAGTTTGATAGGTAGGTACTCTTAGCTTAAAAGGATGCTAATGATATTAATTTCACCCTGTATATCTAGTACATATCTAGTAAAACAAAATATTTTTCTCATCGTACCGTACTAAAGATGGCCTCAATAACAAAATATTAACAATAACGGATTGTAACAGACACTCGGTGAGTTTTTACACTTGACTAAAATTGTGAGAAATATCAATGTAGGTAGGTAATTACTTAACAAAATGGAGTCATGCTGTAATGGTGTTAAATAACACTAGATTGAAGATTATAAAAAGATTACGTGCAGTGAAATATTATAAGTGCTGACTTTTATATTAAGTTTCGCCACATACATCCGGAATAAACCTGATTCGGAATTAGATTCCGTGTGGAGTGTTGCCGCTTTTAGAGACTTTTTCACTAGATCTAGTGATTTTTTGATGTCTTAGGTGGCATATTTTGAAGTGATTACGCGACGAGATACGCCTACGCTCAAAAATCGCTTGTGTGATAATGGTGCATGCCATTTTGTATGCAGATTATGTCTGATGTTAAAACTATCGATAGTCTTTTGATATAGTTGCATTAATATTGGAATACAATTTACAAACCATCAAAACTCGTAACCAGCAAAATTCGTAACGTCATGACCTCATCACATGATAATAATTATCATGTATAGAAATTGTTTGTTTCGTTTTAATAAATACCTAAAAATACAATTGTCATTAATTTGGCATTCCATTCATTTTGATTTTAGACATTTTTTAAACAGCACTCTAAGTAATTTTTGTAAACATAGTTGACAACACTGAATCCTGAATCAGGATTCCGGATCGTAATTCCGTATGTGTGTGGCGGGCCTAAAATGTGGCAAGATTTAATCAAAGTATGAGTAGAGTAACCTATACCTACTTACTTTTAGATACATGTATACTAATTTTGCAAGGTTCAGAGTACGTAAGTACGTACTATGTGAAAAAATAGGATTCTTCAAAGCGTCATATATCATGAAGTATTAACAGTAGGAGTATGATTAGCGGATATGTGTAAATTGAACATATAATTGAAGTTTTGATTAGAGCCAAAACACGATTAAGACAAAAACAAGCCAAAGTAGCCTCCGTTTTTATTTATAAACGCTTGGAACTGCTAAACGGTGAATAATAGAAACACGAGAATTGATTTAAAAAATTAGATTGATATTTTATAAATTTTGATAAGAGCAGAATGGAACTTACATAAATAGTACAATCACAATTAAATAAAGTTTATTTTACGCTTGCATCGTTTCAGGCGCGCGCGCCGCCGCCGCCTCATCTCTTTCTCTCGCATCAGGCAGTAATATAAACTATTACACGCCCATTTCGCTTCAATTATTTTTCGACATAGGCCCTTAATAGTTATACTTTTTACGCAATATAATGTACGGCAAACTATCTTATACAGTGCAATTACATATCTTGTACAATTAAATGGGACACTTACTTAAAGGGGTGCTTCAGACCATCAAACTGTACAACTTTCTCTATGGGACCAATATCAAAATCGCAAAAAAAAAAAATCTGCTGTCCTTTGTACCTTCATTGTAATAATGGTAAAGCCTCAAATATGTGCAAAAAAATTTACCGTCATGCTATTTATTACGAGATAATATCTAAATTTTGAAATTGGAACTGACGTTATTTTTTTTTAATTTTGGTACATTTCAAGGCTCAAATTGGCTCTTCAATATTATACCGACAAAAAAGGGCCTATGTCGAAAAATAATTGAAGCGAAATGGGCGTGTGATAGCTTATATTACTGCCTGATGCGAGAGAAAGAGATGGGGCGGCGCGGGCGACTGAAACGACGCAAGCGTAAAACACACTTTATTTAATTGTGATTGTACTATTTATGTAAGTTCAATTCTGCTCTAATCAAAATTTGTAAAATATCAATCTCTTTTTTTTAAATCAAGCCTCGTGTTTCTATTATTCACCGTTTAGCAGCTCCAAGCGTTTATAAATAAAAACGGAGGCGACTTTGGCTTGTTTTTCTATCGAGAAAATGTGTCATAATCGTGTTTTGGCTCTAATCAAAACTTCAATTATATTTTCAATTTACACATATCCGCAATTCATATTCCTACTGTTAGTATTTCATGATATATGACGCTTTGAAGAATCCTTTTTTTTCACATATACTCTTAATTAGTCCCGGCTCAAACCGTAAAATGACTGCGCTACTGCCTAATTGTTTTTATTAGCTTATTTAAAAAAAAACTAATGTTTGCGAACAATGTTCTTTTGAGTAAATAAAAGATAAGATAAATATTCTTTACGAGCGTTAACCCGCGACTTCGTCCGCACAAATTATATACCAGATTTTAAGTCAGATCATAAGCTATCAAACAAAAAAGTTTCATCAAAATCGGTTCAGTAGTTTTTGCGTGATACTCGTTCAAACAAACAGACAGACAAAAAATCCAAGATATGGTTGGAATCAGGGACATCTAAAAACCATATCGTAACTTTTTTTTTGTTAATATCTTCAATGTACAGACAAACTTCCTGTTACAGTTTTATAATAGTATAGACGAGCGTGAACCCGCGACTTCGTCCGCACAAATTATATACCAGATTTTAAGTCAGATCATAAGCTATCAAACAAAAAAAGTTTCATCAAAATCGGTTCAGTACTTTTTGCGTGATGCTCGTTCGAACAAACATACACACAAACAAACACACAAACAAACAGACAGACAAAAAATCCAAAAATTGGTGAAATGGAATCAGGGACACCTAAAAACCATATCGTAACTTTTTTTTTGTTAATATATTCAATGTACAGACAAACTTCCTGTTCCAGTTTTATAAGGCTAGGCGCAAACGGGCCACCGACCACAGCCACCGGTGGCCAGCGACCGCGACTTAACACACTTTTTCATATATTTGTTAGACGCGCCCGCACACGTGTAGCCGGTGGCCGCCACTCGCTACAGTAGTGTCCGCGACTCGCCACTAGTGGTCGCTACGTGACACACAAAACGCTGACACCCGCCACTGTCGCACTGCTCCACCCCCCGCGCAGTTAACCGTCCGACGGCGTCGTCTACGTCTTCTGCGTATTAACAAAAGCGCGAGCAAACTTTCCGTGTCAGAATCCATCTTCACACTGCGCGCAACGAGAAGTCGAGAAGGTTAAAAATTGTGGCGGTTTCCAGACACCGGTGGCTGTCGCTCGCTTCTGACACTAAGCTTAATGTGGCGGTGGCGCGCTACAGCCACCGGTGGCTGTGGTCGGTGGCCCGTTTGCGCCTAGCCTAATAGTATAGATTTGCACACCAAAATAAACAAAAAACAACAACAATATACATTAATTATTTACCTAAACCGAAAACTATAAATAATTATTAGCAGACTTCTACTAGAAAATACAGTACAGTGGTGGTTTTATATATTTCTTTGTACGTTTAAACCTACCTATTAACGTAACGTATACAGGGTGTCCCGTAAACCGACGACGTCAACCGGGCGGATGCTGATAGGTCAGGTCATGACGAAGCAGAATATCAAAATTTCACTTTGGTAAAAGTGTCTTAGTTTTCGAGATATTGACAGTTTTAACACAGATACTGCATATAACATTTGCAGCCGTGGCACTCAAAATAGTGACTAAGGTAAAGAGTTTCAATTTCATAAAACTGTCATTATCTCGAAAACTAAGAACCTTTTCCTAAAGTAATATGTTGACAGATTGACTGATTTTTTATGGCATGAACTAACCTATCAGCATCCATCGGGTTGAAGTCGGTTTAAGGGACACCCTGTATAAAAATAACTTAGTAAGTACCTAAGTTAAAGTTACACTTTTATGTTATACTAGCTGTTGCCGGCGACTTCGTACGCGCAGACCACTGAAATATAATTTTGATACACACAAAATTTCATAAGAATCGGTCAAGCCCACAGATCACAAAAACTAAAGGGAGATGTGAAAAGGGAACGGGGCCAGGGTCGCAGCAATATGCGCAAAAACGGAACACATTGCTCGCGACAGTAATGATTCAATATATTATGAGGCTGAAAGCCAGTCGAGGTATAATGAGTAAATAGTTTACAATGCTTGCGTAGTACTAAAGATTATTCGATCGTTGAGTTCTTATACCGCAATGGATAATGAGCACATTCAAGCTAACAAAATACTTTCTATCGCGTGGTACTGGTGGTAATGCGACACTAGGTTTCGTACTCAGCGCGTTGGTTGGCATCTCTCTAGATCTCTTTCCTTGATTGAGAAATAATCATTATTGTGTTGAGGGCGCCACTGAGCGGTAAAACCATTATGGTGCAGAAACAGCTGAGACATGAGCTTTTTTTCTGCCTCAGAAGAAATTGAACGCCTACTCGGCCAGTGACAACTGTAAATATAACATTACAAAATAAACACACAAAGTGCTAAAATAGAAAGTAAATCCAGTACTAGTTAGGTACTACAACTTGAGTACCTACCGACTAAGAGAAAACTAGTAAATTAAAGATTTCTCTACAACTCTGTCTGTAGATTATTTGCTAGTAATTGAAGAGAAAACTGACCACTTGCGTTTGTTACTCGTTAACAGGTGGGCCTACCTACCCATGAGTTGAAACTGTAGTAAGTAGATAAAAGATAATATACAGGGTGTATTATTTATTATGTATGTCCTTTCCTTATCTCGGGATATAAGTGTCCCCGGACCTTTGGGAGGCGTGCGTGGGACCGAAGCACAGAGGATCACGAAGCCGTGCACTTATAGACCCTTCGGACAATTTGATCTAAATCTTCAAAACAGCCATCGGCAAGTGTAGGACTAAGTAGTGGAAAGAAAGAAATCTGGGCTATTGGGTTGGGGTGCTAGTGGAATCTATAAATGATTATGATTATCTAAGTGGAATAGTTTTTAGACGGGCCTATGGCGCCTGCCTGACCAATGTAGGGGTGAAATTGACATCAATAGCATCCTTTTAAACTCAGAGTCTACCCATCAAACTGAACAAGTTTTACTATGGGAGCAAAAAAATATCTGCTGTTGCATACTTTTTGTCAGTGTTAGTATATAAGGTCTAACAAAATTAGGTGAAACTATTTTAAGGGGATGATTAGACCATCAAACTGAACAACTTTCTCTATGGGACCAATATTGAAATCGCGAAAAAAAAATCTGCTGTCCCATACATTTAGGTCGAGTAGTTTTGTATGGAAGAGCTGATTTTTTTTTCGCGATTTCAATATCGTTCCCATAGAGAAAGTTGTTCAGTTTGATGGTCTGATCATCCCCTTAAAATAGTTTCACCTAATTTTGTTAGACCTTATATTTTACAAAATTATCTACGATTTCACTTTCGATTCGCAATTATTCACAGATACCGAATTTTTACCCTGCGATAAGATCCCCAAAAACGGTTCTATGGCCTCGCGTCACTTACCCCTTTCTTTTATACGGTGGTGCCGCTAGGTACATATCGCTCTCTCAGCTGTCAGTTCCTATATTCCGTAAGGTATAATAACTTTATGGTAGAGACAGAGAGCTGGTTGCAAAATAGTTATAATTAAACATTAATTGGTAACATTAAAGTACATTACCGCATTACAGTCACGCTTGGTGAATCTTTGTGGGAGAATGTTTACGGTCGTTTTAGCTTAACTGTGAGAAATTATTAACTAGAATGTTGCTTCGTATGTAACTATGACTTGTATACAAGCGGCGCGACGTGAGAGCGTCTCGGTGGCGTCCTAGGTCGGTGGCGATGGCGCGTTGGGGAGAGCTATGGAAACTCGATCCAGGAGTGCGACTTTTGAAACTCAGCAATTGTAAATGCCAAAAATTGCTATGGAGATATGCATCTTTCTACTGCTGATTTGACTTTCACAAATCATACTCCAGCATGGGTAGCATGCCACCGTGATACAGCGCTATCACACCTTCGCTCTCTTTCTATTTGCCCGCGAACGAACAAGATAAAAACGTGATACAGCCGTATCACGTGTAGCATGCTACGACTTCTGGAGTGCGATTTTTGAAAGTCAAATCAGCAGATTTATAACACCACTGGCTTTTCGGTGATGGAAAACATCGTGAGGAAACCTGCATGCTTCAATTTCGAGGCATGTATTGTACCTACTGTCCATTTACTAGTGGTGCCGGGCTCACTCCCCGTCACACTGGGCAGATTTTCGGTACTATAGTGAAACGTGGATGTTCTGAGGTTTCAGAATATCTCTGACTACCCCCTCGGGGATTATAGTCGTGAGCATATGCTTATGCTTATGCTTCTTGTTCTTCTTTTTATCGTGTGGGCAACAAGCCCTTGTGTTAGAGTTTTTTCAGACCGCCTCTGACGTGGTTTTTATGTATCCACTACTACCACCAGAGATAGTAGCCGGGACCAACGGCTTAACGTGCAGGTTACGGCTTAACAATCAGGTGATTCAGCCTGCAATGTCCTAACCAACTGGGGAAAAACGCACAAAGTGACATATCACTAGGTGTCCCCCTTGGGAATCGAACCCACGACCAGTCGAGAGCCAATACCAACCATTATCTTAACCATTAGACCACGGAGGCAGTTGCTTATGCTAAATCAGCAGTAGAAAGATGAATGACAATGTAATTATGAATGAAATATAAATTTCGTTGCGGATGTTGAAGTCTACCAATCTGCATTGGGGACGACTAACGCCCATCCCTGAGGGTAGGCCTGTGCCCTGCAGTGGGACGTAGGTATATTATGCTGTGATTATGATCTATAAGGTCTAACAAAATTAGGTGAAACTATTTTAAGGGGATGATCAGACCATCAAACTGAACAACTTTCTCTATGGGACCAATATTGATTCCCGGAAAAAATATCTGCTGTCCCATACATTTAGGTCGAGTAGGTTTGTATGGAACAGCTGATTTTTTTTTTCCGATTTTAATATCGGTCCCATAGAGAAAGTTGTTCAGTTTGATGGTCTGATCATCCCTTTAAATAGTTTCACCTAATTTTGTTAGACCTTATATTTGTCCCCCCTATACGCCAATTACTTTATACCGGAAACCAGCCCAGTCATTTTACGGCTTGAGCCGGGACTAAATAATAATTTATATTTTTTTTCGGTATAGTATTTAAGAGCCAATTTGAGCTTAGAAATGTACTAAGATTTAAAAAATATCACTTCCGCAACAGCCACAAATTTAAAATTAAGCATTTATCTCGTTCTAAAAAAACAAATGGTATTTTTTTTGCAAGCTTTCAAGGCTTTACCCTTATACATACTTCAAACATGGTGTTAATATTTTTTTTCTACTTAGAAGGCTTTGAAAAATACGTTAGTATATTAATTCTATTAAATATCTCATTTTTTTAAATTCAATGCCAAATAATTAATATTGTTAAATCTAATTGAAAATTGTGCATTGGTATTAATATTATTAATTTAAAAACCTTCTGGGAGATACAATTTTGATTTCTATGTTGCGTAGCGAATTTTTTTAAATATGTTTTCAGATAGTCTTTTTGTCACTAAATGGTGCCGGTTACAGTTTAAAAGTCCAATTCATGATTACTCCCCACCCCTCCTAACAAAACTCCGTAAAATGACTGGGCTAAACTTTAAGATTTCCATAATTTGAAATTAAGCCGTGTCGTTGAACGATATCTGCGATAGAATCGAAAGTTTAGGAACAACTCGGGTGACTTTCGCGCTCAAAAGAGAAAGAAAGCATTTAATTTTTAAATTTGAATTTTCACCTAATTCAAGCGCTAATAAATGGAAATTAATATTTTATGCCTCTCTGGCTTCTGAACTTTCTGCATCAATGTTATTTGAATCAATCAGTCCTAGTATTTTAGTTGATCATAATCGGACATTTTTAACCGACTTCAAAAAAGGTGGAGGTTTTACTCTATCTTGGCGTTCCTTGACCTACGTGCTTCGGATTATTCGTTTAGTCCTAAACTGGGGTCAAGATTCTAAATACTGCTGCCGTAAATTTTTATCTAAAATGGGATTGCATTCGTCTTGATTTGACCTTAGCTTAGATTTTAATTTCTAGGGAGAGTTGTTCAGTTTGATGGTCTCTCATCTCCTTAAATAAAACTGTTGGTAGGCGTACTAAAAAGGATCCAATAGACACTTGACTCTAACAAAAATTTTCACTTTAAAGCTTAATATTTCGCTAACGGATCCCTAAATCGAAAAATGGTTTTCCCACACCCATAATATTTTTAATCGACCTATTCCACGATACCCCACACACACCATGGGGTAGACGCGAAAAAAAAATCAATTTCGCGTGTAGGGGAGGTACCCTAAAAAAAATATTTTATTTTACCACTCTTTCGGCATGATTAATGTGTATATGCATGCCAAATTACAGTTTTTTAGTACTAAGCGTCTCTGAGCTAAGCCGCGGACAGACGGACGGACATGGTTCCTTGTTGACTTCGGAACCCTAAAAACTCTCGGTGGGCGTACTAAAAAGGATCCAATATTCTTTCATTTTTAACCGAGTTGAAATAAGGAGGAACTTCTCAATTTGACTGTAAGTTTTTTGGTTACGACTTGACACTTCCTTTACTTATGTGACTCTTGATCTCGTGATGTCTTTTCAGTATGTGTTTTGTTCTGCATGTTTCTTCTTTTTGTAATAAAAAGTAGCTATATAAGTAATTTTAACACAGTTCAACATTATCAAAAGAAAACGACTAAAACAAAACAGCATGGGAATTGTAAAGCATTGTTCTAAACAGGTGTTGGTCTAGTGTTTATAGTAGGTACCTACCTAGTTACCATTGTATTGTGTCAAGGATAGTACTAGCAATCGACTTTGAATTGAATTAAACAGTATTGTAAACTAAAAAGCCAATTTACGAAAAGCCTAATACGGTCATTTTCTTTTAACAAAAGGGCTGCGTTCAGAACCTACGCCCCAGGTGCACCTCGAGTGCAACTTTTTGCACTAACGCCGTTCCGAGCCTCGGTGAACGGTTCCGTACTATAGAGCGTGTTGAAAAAACAACCGTACCCAAAGGTCGTGAACGCAGCCCAGGTAATAAAGTATCATCCATTAGAGGGTCGGTGCGGTGATGCGCTGTCAAGAGGTATATGGACAGTCAATCATGAAGTTCAGCGTTCGAATCCACACGAACGATACGAATACCAATAAGTTTTTATAACTTATGTACGTAATACTGATGCACTCAAACGGTGAAGGAATACATCGTGAGGAAACCTGCAAGAAATTCTGATGCGTATGTTTAAGTCTACCAATTCGCATTGGGCACGCGAGGTTGACTAACGCCTACATTATTTTTATTTGTAAGACAACACAAATACAAGACACAAAGTAAGCGTCTCCATTATTATGCATGTGTTGCAGTAACTACCCAAAAAGACCGAGTTCTATATCAGGGGTTAGCTCGAACATCCTCGAAAGGCCTCAGGGTTGTGATGTTATTAAGTATCATAAGCAAAGATGGGCAATTTGTCACACGTTCCTTTAAAACCCTTACAAAGGTAGGTGGGTAGGACAATGTACCCTGTATCCCCCCATTTTGGGGGAGGCTTATGTCCAGCAGTGGACGTTTAATGGCTGATATGATGATGATGATGAATTTCAACGATAAAAACCATAAGAAAATATGGTAGAACTTCTGGGGCAACCCTAATGCGACAAAGCCTATTATAAGAAAAACAGAAGATAAATTAACCATTTGTATTTTTCATATTCCAGCTGTGTGTATGGTGGCAGGAGTGGCAGTGTATCCAGCTGGGTGGAGCGAAACATCCGTGCAGGAGACCTGTGGACCCACCGCTGATCAGTACAATTTAGGTTTGTTTATTTATTTGTTCAGTTTCAGCTGTAAAAACTGTGGTGTCAAGATGAATGACCACGGAACACTATCAGAAACCGTATACTGTATGGTCTGTCACAATTAGCTGGTTTATTTTCTTCAGCCTGTGCATCCTACAAGTAGAGTATAGGGGAGACAATGGATGCTAGATTTGCAAGGCCAACATCGATCTTTATGGACATAGCAAGCATAGTTGAAGCGAAGTTCTAACCACCCCCATATTATGGTCATGAGTTTATGTATGTTTGATTTCCGAATACCCCGTATTTTGTTCGCATATAACTGTTGTTGGAAGGCCGATGGATTGCGGAAAGATGATGTGTAAGAAAGGAGTTAGTACTGAAATTTAAGAGAGATGAATGGAAGATGACATATGACGATGTCCACAAGAAACTATCCACCTCTCATGTTGAATTATAGGAAATGAATTTCGAAAAATCCTTTCTTAGCAGGCACCAATAAACCACGCGAGAAATGGTTTGTTGGATGATTTATATCAAGCATACTCTGCTCCCTTTCTGATGTAATCCTGACAAATAAAACTGTACTTTCCAGGTCGCTGCCACATACGCTGGGCCTACCTCCTCGCCGTGATCGGTTGTCTCGATGGCATAGTTCTGGCTGCCTTAGCGTTTATTCTGGCTACAAGACACGTCCGCCTTCAGCCAGACAGCGGGTATCTGCCACCCTCATTGTACAAAGGTAATTTGTTTATAAATTAAATATAAGTGCAGTTCCCGTAGTTAAATAAGTCGATTCAATGGACGGAAGTGCTAACGTCGTGAGCAAATCTGTATTGAATTTATAGCCGATTTCAACTACAGCTAAGTGTGTGCCTTAAATAATTATGCATTCTATCGTTCATACCCTTCTGAATCTTGGGAAACGTGAGATACGATCCGAGGTGGGGTCGGTAGCGTATTGATTATAACAGGCAGCCAAACGGTGTTGGCATCCTGAGATGTTGACGGTACCTGAAGGAAATACTTACCTACGACACCTCGTCTCTTCTGGTGCTATTAAAATCCGGATACCATACGTCAATACCAAAGCAAGTAATTTCGGTAGGATCAAACCGAGAGCGTAAGTAAGCACTTTAAACTGCTTGAGTGTCTTCTTCTTTCGTGTCAGCATAAGCTATATCGCATGACAATCACTCATACTGTAGTGGGGTGGAGAGTGTAGAAGAGGGAAGATTGGTGCATTAGAATCGTGTCAATAGGCGATAGTTTATTTGTGCCTACCTCAAGGAAACAGAGGTGTGATTATAAAATTGTGTTATAAACGCATTAAACTACAGGAAATATTAACACTTTCGGCAGTAACATTAGAGAAAGATTCCTGGAAAGTTGCTTGTTCCATCTACGGCTACGTACCGACTTCAATCAATCAATGACCAAAAATATTAGCTGCAAAAAGTACTTATGCGACTTGAAGTTTCCCTCATAATTTTAAGCTTAGCTCTTATTCTTTTAACTAAAACTGGATTCTGGTTTAAGCATCAATGATATCACCCAAACAAAATAGCTATATTGTCTGCAGCCACTAGTAAAAGATCCGCGTTCCGTGCGTGTTCCGCGTACCGGAAAGCGCAGCGTGGGTAGGCGCTTCACAAGGTGTACCGACCACCTGGCGGCGGGAACCCGTGCGATGAGGACAGCGCAGGACCGGTCGTTGTGGTGATCCTTCGGGGAGGCCTATGTCCAGCAGTGGACGTCTATCGGCTGAGATGATGATGATGACTTGTAAAAGGTTCCCAATATTCGTATCAAAACCAAAAATTAAAAAGAACCTGATCGAATTAACTAAACCCCATTCAATAGACCAGTAAATGTCGTAATTAAATTACACAACTACCAGGCTCTCATGAACATTTAGAGCAGTTTCCACCCTGATAGTTACAATATGAGGTGTGTGACAGAGATACATTGCCGAGCCGACGTCACGGGCTATGAGCAACGAAAGCGAATGTTGTTGTGTCTATGTTTTTATGACACTTTTGGAACGTGTGTTTGATTTATCTGGCTTTAGATTGTATGATGATGGGGCTTGAAATGACTGTTTTCGACCACAGCGACAGGTTATAGCTGCTGACTTTGAAAGCTTCGTTGATGTTCTCTTAGATGGATGTATCCTATTTTTAACAGACGAAAAAAAGGAGCAGGTTTTCAATTCAACCCGTATGTTTTTGCATGTTTGTTACGCGATTACTCCGCCAATTATGAATTGATTTTGATGATTCTTTTATTTGGTAGGTAATTCTTCAGAGGTAGTCCCATTTTAAATTATTTTATTATTAAATTAATTTAGTGAAGATCTGGTGAAGGGCTTTGGAGATAGACAATGGAACTCCTCAAAAATATATAGCAAATCATCGGCGATTGAAATAAATGTTTCTTGTTGATGTTCCCCTTGCATGTAAAACGGATATGTCAACCCAATATAATACCAACAGTAAAATTTTTTGAATAAAAATAATAATATTATAACAGGCTTCTTTTAAATTCGCATCTATTAAGAAATATAATTTGTTTTATTGGAGTCGGTGCCAAGCTAAGCCAAAAAATAACTCTAAGCCCAATCGCGAATCATACCGGCCGGCTTGACAGCGACTCCAATAAAACAAATTAAAAAGACGCCTGTTATAATTATTATATTAGTAGTTTTGAAGTTGGTTAAATTTTTTGTAAAAAAAAATTATGGCTTTAAAAGTGCGTCCGCACAGGCTACATGTCAATTTACTATTAAGATAGTGGTACCTTACCTTGCCTACTGGAAGACCGCGGATGGTCTGGCTTTAAGTTCATAGCGCACTTTTGGGTGTAGATTGTATAGGTCCAATTTAATATCCTTATAGATTTTTAAGGGGATGATCAGACCATCAAACTGACCAACGTTCTCTACGAGGCCAAAATTCGAACGACGGCAGATTATAGTTCACAACAAACGTCGTCATGGATCCCATTAGTAACAAAACGCACGCAATGTGACTTCATGAATATTCTAACGGATCTATGACACACTTGCAGTTACCTGAGTTATTCTAACACTTCTCGTTCTCTTCTGAACTTGTTTTTGTGAAAACACGAGGACATTTTAGGATTACCTTGATATTTAAATACTTAGGTTCTTGACAAGTAGGTTGAAAATAGTTTGCTGTAAGGTTTCGTTTGCTGTGCTTTGGCCAGCGAATGAATTTTAGAATTTTAAGGTTAATTTGATCGTAAACATAGGCATGAATTATGCACGAGTATCAACTATTCCTAAAAAAGATAAGTAAAAAATGTATATGCTTACCTTGGTTATAATTTTATTGGGCGTAGAGTGCTTTATATGAAATGCACAAAAGTCTCTGTCCTTAAACAGAGCCTTGAGGTGGTTGCAGAGGGGTCAATTTTATACAAAACTTTGACGCACAATACGCGTAGACGGTATTAATATAAGTAACTTTGTATATATGAAAAAATAGTTCAGAAAAATCTAGATGCCGCGTCACATAATAACATTTGCAATTTATAAAATAATTACGAAGATATAAAGCTTTTAAAATTTTGTATGAAAAATTTCAAAGCTGTAAATCTTCGTAATTATTTTATAAATTGCAAATGTTATTTGTGACGCGGCAACTAGATTTTCTAAACTATTTTTACATGTGTAAAATATTACTTTTATTAATTCCGTCTACGCGTATTGCGCGTCAAACTTTTGTATGGACTGAAACCACCTTAACAAGGTAACTTAGGTACTTACTAGTAATTAATTAGTAACCTACCTAGTTAATTAATTGTAATTTGTAGGTATTGCAAACTTCTATCCGAAGAGAATAGGAATATTGTAGTACCTAGTGAGATTATGGATGTCGAACTTTATAACTTGTCGGTCCGTAGTTACGTCATCAAATTAAAATTATCATGCCTCAGGAATCCAGTCTAAAATCAAACCTGTATTTTCATTCCAGGTGAAGTGAACAATGCATACGTGACTGACGCGACATCTGTGTCAGGTTCAAGGAAGTCTCTTGCGCTGCAGCCAGTTCTCATCATGCATCCACACGCGCCTATGGACATGGATACTTATTCACATTACTCTGGGAGGACGGCGAGGTCAAAACACGGCATTTATGCTAACACCATGCAGTCTATGCATAATTATTAAGATTTTATTGTATTGAGGTTCGGAGTTTTATTTTAATTTGTCGATAGATGGCGCTGTTCTTAATTTTGATACCAAGAGAAAAACTTAATTAGTAAAGAAAATCATTACTTGCCTTTGTTGCCTTTTCTGATACTTATTAAAAAGAAAATATTTTTTTAAACTGTAATTATTTGGTTACTGTTAATTTTATGACTGAAAAAGAAAAAGGACTTTGTAATTTTTGTGGCAACAGCTTCTCTATCCGTAATGTTTTCAAAGGTTGCCGCTAGATGCCACTGTACATGTTTCTCGAATAATCATGTTTATTAATTAAACTTTAATTATTGTTAATGGTTAATAAATTAATTTAATCTTTATTCTATTGTACGATATATCTAGCTATGATAGTGTGTTAGAAATGTAAATAGGTACAATAAGTATAATTAACTTAGTTTACTTCTATTTTCCGTCCCATATACTCGGGTAGGTTCATTACCTACGAGGAAAGTTTCTATTTTAGAAAATATTGATTCAAGAATACAACGAATTAAAATAAAGTATAAATTGTGCCTTACATTTTTTTGTTATTTAGTACACAATAAAATAAGTTTTTAAGTAAATTAATTCGATTTTCTTTGTATTTATCGTTTCATACGTAGGTATTAGTAATGTGACAATTAATTTTTTGTTCTAGTACCTAACCTAGCCTTTGGATAAAATAGGTATTACTAATTACACAAAAAATACTCCCTCCTTGATGCGGCGGGTGGCCTGTGCTGATGATGATGATGATATGAAACCTCTATGAAACAGTATAATATACAGGGTGTAAGTAACAGCCTAGCAAATACTAAAACGGTGAACTCAGACCATCGAACTGAACAACTTTCACTATGGAGCCTACCTCAGGAAACGCAAAAAAACATCCCATGCATTTTAGTCGGGTCAGTCAGCAGTTTTGTATGGGACAGCCGATTTTTTTCACATTTCCTGAGGTAAGCTCCTTAGTGAAAGTTGTTCAGTTTGATGGTCTGTGTTCACCGTTTCAGTATTTGCTAGGCTGTTACTTATACCCTGTATTTCTAGATGGTACCTAGTTTCCGTTAAAACTATATATTTTAACGGAAATCTGACAGAATACAGGCATAGAAATAAGTTTCTTGTTAAAAAAAAATCATTGACTTTATTGGTTCATATTAAAAATAGGACGAATTTTCTTTTGTACCTATGGAGCGTGCTGTAAAACCTATTGGTTGTACATAGGTAGGTAGGGTAGGGTCTTCGTTGTTGTTTTCACCAGTGAAGGAATTGTCTGATCCATTCCAAGTGAGTGGTGACCCTGGTGAAACCAACCGGGTATCCGCGTTGACAACTCTCGTGGTGATTGAAGGCAGCCACTCCAATCTGGAATAACATTAAGAATTTTTTAGTTATTAATTTAGAATGTCTACAATAATAACCTCGTTTCGTTCGAAGTCGGCTACCGGTCGTCACATACGGCCGTTATAATATGTTGTTGTACTCTTCCAATGCACGCAAAATTGCATAAGCACGTCTCTTTCCTGCGTGTGAGTGAGAGGAAGCGATTAGCTACTTGCGTGCGTTAGAAGAGTACAGCAACATATTATAACCATGATACTCATCAACTTTTTCTAAGAAACCTATAGGAAGACTTTCCATACTAAATGCAGTCAGCTGATCGATCATTTGTATGAAAGGTAAAATATTTTTTACAAAATTTTCTTTCTTAAAGTTACTCTAACACGCTCGCAGTCGCTATAAAAGGTCTAACAAAATTAACTGAAACTATTTTAAGGGGATGATCAGACCATCAAACTGAACAACATTCTCTATGGGACCAATATCGAAATCGCGAAAAAAAATCTGCTGTCTCATACATTTGAGCCGAGTTTTGTTTGTAGTTTTGTATGGGACAGCTGTTTTTTTTTCGCGATTTCGATATTGGTCCCATAGAGAATGTTGTCCAGTTTAATGTTCTGATCCTCCCCTTAAAATAGTTTCAATAAGTTAACACTGCAGGTAAAATCCATTTTCAACAAAACGATTCGTATTCGAAGATTCATGTTAGTTGTAACAATGATTCGAATTACCCCGAAACGGTTAAGGGCCTATGTCGAAAAATAATTGAAGCGAAATGGGCGTGTGACAGCTTATATTACTGCCTGATGCGAGAGAAAGAGATGAGGCGGCGCGCGCGCCTGAAACGACGCAAGCGTAAAACAAACTTTATTTAATTGTGATTGTACTATTTATGTAAGTTCAATTCTGCTCTTATCAAAATTGGTAAAATATCAATCTCTTTTTTTTAATCAACTCTCGTGTTTCTATTATTCACCGTTTAGCAGTTCCAAGCGTTTATAAATAATAACGGAGGCTACTTTGGCTTGTTTTTCTATCGAGAAAATGTGTCTTAATCGTGTTTTGGCTCTAATCAAAACTTCAATTATATGTTCAATTTACACATATCCGCTCATCATATCGTATGGCATTTTTATCTTCCTGCTTGGATCCGAGGGGGGGGGGGGGGGTCAGATTTCGAGGTCGAGGTGTTTCAGCCAGTCTTCCGCTGCCGGGGTTAGCCTGTGAAGTTCTTCGATTCCACCGGGGAAACATCGCAGAGTGCACTCATTTACCACATGGGAGAGGGTCTAGTCAGGTGCCCCGCAGTCGCACGTCGGAGACTCCCTCAAACCCCACTTGTGGAGGTGGTAGTTGGTTCTTCCATGGTTGGTTCTGAATCGGTTAAGCTTAACCCAGGTCTTACGGTCCTTTTCAAAACCAGCCGGCTCGACAGTCGGGTCACGCACTAGGCTTGCATGCGGATGGTCAAAAAGGCCCCAACATACTGCGACATATTCGCTAATCATACTCCTACTGCTAGTACTTCATGATATATGACGCTTTGAAGAATCCTATTTTTTTTACATAGCCTCTTAAGTCTTAAGTTTATACTAACCAGAACTGGTTGATCTCCGCTGTTGATGACCAGAGGGCCCCCGTTGTCGCCGTCGCAAGTACTCCTACCCTCATTCCCTCGGGCGCAGATGATGGTGTTCACGACTCTGGGACCGTACAGGGACCGGCAGACACTATTGTCAACCACTTGCAGAGATACGTGGTGGAGGGGTTGAGTTGTAGGAACGGTTCCAGCTGGAAGAATAGGTTTGGTTAAGTATTGTGGTAATGGTTGTAATAATTAATAAATATCAGGGTCTTTGATAAGTTATACAGGATGTAAGGGAATTGCTTCCGAAAACTCAAAGGGGTGAAAGTGCCCATCAATATGAACAACTTTTACTATAAAACCAAAGTTATGAGATCTGAAAATAAAAAATCTGCTTCTCCAGCAGATAGAAGATTTTTTTTGGAGATCTTATAGTAAAAGTTGTTCATATATATATTTTTTTAATTACGTATGGGTTCGCTCTTGACCTCAATCCATTCCACAGAACGAAGATGGGGTCGAAGATGCAGCGAGCTTACCCAAAAGAATCCTATTCACTCGTACTTTTTACTACTTACTCGATTTCGGGTTGTAGGTAAGCGCTCGGAAATACTGACGCAGGTAGGGCATTCCACTCCTTGGCTGTGCGCATTATAAAAGATTCAAAAAGGCGCTTAGTGCGAATATGTGGTAGGTATGTCAACCAAAAAGGGGTGATATCCCGCGTTGCGTCTGGAAGTCCGATAGTAGAAGGGGGAAGGCGGGATGAGCTCATGTAGCTCTTGGGCACACTCACCGAAGTACTGGTTAGGTACTGTCACCCCTTTGAGTTTTCGGAAGCAAATCCCTTACACCCTTCGAATATTGATCGCAGCTTACCTACACCCTGTATGTCATGATAGACAGTCGAAGCTCGAAAAAAATTCCCTATCACACGCACACAGAGCTAAGTTGTACGACGCCTCACGCACACCAACATTAGGAAGTTTGGCCCGTTTGTTTTAGTACGTTAAAAGCGTGAGGGTCTATCTTGATGTTTATACAGGGTGCTACAAAAGTAAAAATAAACATTTAAAACTTTTAAGAGGGTTGTTGAGACCAACAAACTGACCAACATCGAAAGCGCGAAAAAAAAATCTTTCGTCCCATACATTTAGCTCGAATAGTTTAGTATGGAACATCGAAAGCGCATCGCATCATGGCGATTATGGCAAATCTCCCCATTTTGGGGGAGGCCTATGTCCAGCAGTGGACGTCTATCTGCTGATATGATGACGATGATGATGGAACATCAGATTTTTTTTTGCGATTTCGATATTGGTCCCATAGTGAAACTTGTTCAGTTTGATGGTCTTAACCACCCCCTTAAATGTTTATTTGTATTTTTGTAACATTCTGTATAGTACCCAATTTCAGTTCTGGCGATCGCTGTGCTTTCACGCCGCACATGTGCTCTCATGTGGCTAGTGTATCCAATTTTCGCCTTGAATGTTCGGCTGCACAGAGCACACGTCATCACTCCATCACGCTTTTTGTCTAGCTCGTTACGTCTGCGCTCCTCGAAGTCAAACACGCTATTCTGCACCAGTTGCCTCCACTCGTCTCTGTTTCCAGCACTTCGTTCCCAATCTGAGCTCTCAATGCTACAGTTCTTCATGTGCCTCTTCTGTACATCCTTGAAGCGGAGAAGTTGGCCACCCTGCTTGCGCTTCCCATTTTGGAGTTGCGAGTATAGCACACGCTTAGCCATTATCTATATCTTCTATAGCAATGATCTTCAACATCTCAGCTCTATTTGCTATAGAGTACATTCCTAATTTGTTTATACCTGTTTGAACCTGTGTTCAAAGGAAAGCCTAAATATTGGAAAGATTCTGTATTATGTGCATCTATGTGCACCATTGTCTAGACAATATTAAGATCTAAAAGTGCTGTGAAGAAAATTTTTTTCAAGCTAGTCAAAAATAGGTATACCTACTAAAATGACGCACTTTAGTAGACTTGAGGCGGCTCTGAAAGTGTCAAGGTCGTTCGGTCAATATCACTGAAAAATTAATCACTACATTTCAGTAGTTGCTTCAAACCATGAAACTGACCGCTAAAATTCCATTAAAAACCGCGTTGGATTTTTTTTGATCACCTATTTCCTTCTTTTAAAGACTCTCATTTTGAAATTTTGACCTTAACTCGCGAAAAACGTGGCGCCATCTAGCGAGCCCGCAGGAAGAACGATCACTGCAGTTAACTTACTATCAGTTCTAAGTCCAAATCCTACTGCATCAGCTGTAAAACCGATGAAGTCATATGTCGTGAGCAAACCATTTGGCAAACCGATGTTCTGGATGTTGTCTGAAAAATAGAAATATTATGTTAAGAGAATAGACCTTTAAGAATGTTTTTTTTGTCGCTTCGTTATACCCGTTTTTCAGCGAAAGTGCGAAATCGCCCTGGTGTGTGAGTTTTCGGCACAGATTACCCCCAATAGATACCGCATACAAGACCGCCGACACGCGCCACACATCTATGCTTATGCACTGACATAAGCAACGGAGTAGTGCGAGCTCGGAGTCATCATGAGAGAATCATGTTGCATTGTTTCGTGCCCCGCTACCCGCACCTACCGCCAAAAATGGTGACGTCGGGCCTGTACAAAATTTTCATAATGCGGTATCTATAGGGGGTAATCTGTGGTTTAGGGACTACGTGGCTGATTGGGGTGTCAAAAGACTTTTGGTGAAGAATAACATTGCGACGAAACCGAAATATTTTTTAATATACTGATGGTTTTTCTGGGGGATGATCAGTCCACCAAACTGAACAACTTTCCGGGACTAAGATCTAAATCATAAAAAAAAAACTGATGTCCCATACAAAACTGCAAACCTACTCGATGCAAATGCGTCTTCTTCTTGTAGTGCCACCTTCTATAGGAATCGGAGGTAGGCTATCATTAGGGGTATTCGGACCCTCGAGACTGCAGCCCTGAACTGAACAATGAGGTGGTGTTCATATCGAATCATTCACATAGGTTTTTAAGCCATGTATAGGACAGTTAATTTTTAGGGTTCTGAAGTCAAGAAGGAACCCTTATAGTTTCGCCATGTCCGTCCGTCTGTCCGCGGCTTAGCTCAGAGACGCTTAATACTAGAAACCTGTAATTTGGCATATGTATTTATCACGCCTACAAAGTGGTAAAATAAAATGTGTGAACGTAGAAGTTGGGATGACATTTTTTTTCTCGTCTATCCCATGTTGTGGGGTATCGTTAGATAGGTCTTTTAAAAATATTCTGGGTTTGAGAAAACCATTTTTCGGTTAAGGGATCCGTTAGCGAATTATTAAACATTAAAGTGAAATTGTTTGTTAGAGTCAAGTGTCCCCCCCCCCCTGCCAACTAAACGGTTGTTTCTGGACATGTGAAAAAATTCACAGCCGTAGTATATATAGTGAAATTAAAAGGAAAACTATCACCGCTAAGTAGGGTTCACAAATTTACGAGTAATAGTCGACCAACTTAAAAATAATACTTTTTAGACGTTATTAGCCGTTAAACCGTAGTATTAAAAAAAAAACCCCATTCTAATTCCGTATATTGTGATGGGCAACCACGGAACCCTACCCTGCGCTTGGCCCGACTCGCACTTGGCCGGTTCTTTTTGGTGTTCAATTTGATTGCGACAAGAAAGTGTTATCTTCAAAACATAAAAATATACTTACTGGTATAAGTAACCCAGGCAAACGTAATAATAGCGACATCATGTTCAAGAGACAAGCCGTCCCATTGAGGGTGGGTCTGAACGTTATTCGTGGTGACTCTAGTTCCTGTACCGAAGGAGACGGTTCCAAGGATGACGATGAACTGGCGCGCTTGATTGCGACCGTCCCACCAGCAGTGGGCAGCCGTCAGGGCCCTGGTGTTGGTCAGGAGAGTAGCCCCGCAAACAGAGAGGAAACCAGTTCGGAGTGTGATGGAGAGACCGGCCTGTAGAGGTATTAAAATAGGTAATCTATTCTAGAAATAAACATTTTAACGGGTTCTTACCGCGTTTTGGTATATTTGAGTTCCCGATATTTCGGCAGTGTTACAACTGCCATGATCACGGGATGACTGAGGTACTGCAGGTAGATTTTGAAGAGCAGACAAATCTGTCTACCCTTAAAAATCTACCTAATCTGTCTGTTCTTAAAAATCTACCTGCAGTTCCTCAGTCATCCCGTGATCATGGCAGTTGTAGCACTGCCGAAATATCGGGAACCCAAATATACCAAAACGCGGTAAGAACCCGTTAAAATGTTTATTTCTAGATTAAATAATAACCGTGTAACTCTCAAAAACTGTATAAGGTAATCTTTGCTTATAAAAGAGTTCCATGACTGACTGACTGACAGAAAACGCACACACTAAACCGCTGAAGATAGAAACTTGAAATTTGGAATATAATATTCTATAAATGATGTAGGGGGGCACTAAGAAAGGATTCTTCCTAAAGGGGTTATCCACCTGGACGAAGTCGCGGGTCAAAAGCTCGTAGTATCCAATATACAAGTTGTTACAAAAATACAAATAAACATTTAAGGGCGTGGAAACTGACCAAGTTTCACTATGGAACCAATATCGAAATCGCGAAAAAAAAATCGGATGTTCCATCATCATCATCATATCAGGCGATAGACGTCCACTGCTGGACATAGGCCTCCCCCAAAATGGGGAGACTTGCCATAATCGCCATGATGCGATGCGTTTGCGATGTTCCAAACTAAACTACAGATCTACTCGAGCTAAATGTATGGGACAAAAGAAAGAAATTTTTTTTTGCGATTTCAATTTTGGTACCATAGTGAAAGTTGTTCAGTTTGATGGTTTCAACAACCACCTTAAAAGTTTTAAATGATTATTTTACTTTTGTAACACCCTGTATATTATATATCCGTACCGTACCGTAACGGGTTTAGAAGTATTCTGTTATAAACGCGAACAAATTCCCGGGCAAAAGCTAGTACAAAGATATGTCCAAAACGTTTCTTACCATATAAGGAAACCGGCCAAGCGTAGCTGCAGATCCACCAACAATCCTCGAGCCATCGAAATCAGTAGCCTTTTCAGCTGCTTGAATCCTTTCCGCTGCCTTGATCCCTACTCGTTCGTGGTAATTGTATCCGCTATATGAAGGGATGGGGTCTGCTGCCACCAGCCCAAGAACACAAGCAAGAACTAACAACTTCATCTTTTTACTGTTTGTTGATGGATTTGTGTGGATCACGATTTGGGAAACATTTATATTTAAAAAATTATCTTATCGTGGTCACAGATCATTATAAAATTGATTAAGGCAGGTAATGAACCTAGATTATCTTTTTTGAAGTTCGATTTGGATTCTTTTGTAGAAAGATAAATGTCTTAAAGCGATAGTTATACAGGGGTGCCAAATATATCCAGATTATACAAGCCCATCGTTCTGTTAGGTTATCATAATAGTTCGTTCCCTGTTTAATTCATGAAGACCCTTACACCCCTATTATTCTTAGTTGCTTCTTTAAGAATCAGTCAATTGCTCAGTCGAGTCGAGGACGTTTTTGACATAAATTTTGTTATATGATTGAGGCAAGGAGTCTGATAAATGCTGGCCACACACCACAAGGGCAAATAGTGGCTGGTCAGTAGACGAAAAAAAATTCGCGGGCTAGTGTTAGCAATGCTAACTAAAAGTGAATTTTTAGACATTTCCATTTTAGATAAAAGTAAATTGTGAAGTGAGTTTTCAAGTAGATACTTTCACACCCAGATGCAGAAACGCTTATTAGAGTTAATCCTCCATTATATCTCTTGCTAGCTTTTACTACGTCAACAAGACAAAAAGTGACAGCAAGAGAATTAATGGAGGATTAACTTTAATGAGCGTTTCTGCAACTGAGCGTGAGTCTATTTTATTGACATTCATGAAATTAATAGTCTCCTTGTTTATCGTAATCAGGGATAGCTGAATAATCTTGTATATTAAGTATGTAGGAGGAATTCCGGCTACGAAGTAGGCTGATGATGATGATATGGAAATGAGTTGCGATTTCAGTTTCAATAACCACTTATACTTTAATCCACTCAACTATATCTCTTGTTTCCTAGAAAATTACAAGTAAATACTTGACAATATGAGAATATCTATGACGCAATGGATGCTTGAAGAAATTACCGACGGCCACGGCTAAATTGTTATTATACACCATATTCTAATGGTCATGTTAAAAGTATAGTATTGAGTGTGGCGTTGTCCAGTTAAAGTGAAAAGAACGCATTCTACCGTACCTAGTGGCAGACTTCTGAAATTTTTATGTTTGAGGGTTCTAGTCAATAATGAAAAAATTTCGAAGAAATAAAAGCGCATCCCTGCTGTAGATGGACGATAATTATAAAAAGAGCATCCTGTCTCATAATGATAATGAGACTGCGTTTGTCTACTTCCACGAATCGGAAAAAACAGCTGTTCCATCCAAAACTACAATCTCATGATTTTTTCCCGATTTCTGATTGAGAAGCCTGACGTTGTAAACATTGAATGGTTGTAAATCACAATTTAAAATTATGACCACGACCACTCCTTTTCTTACACCCTGTATAAAGCTAAACTAATGCAGGCAGCTAGTGAGGCTAAGATAAATATATCGTATTTTATTATTAGTGAAGGCTATTGCAAGCAGAGGCTTATAACACTGCGACCTTTTCTGGTCTATAATTTTATTGTGCCCCATGCTCGCCCATATTTTTTTTTACACACAACACCGAACTAAAATAACTACTAGTATTATTTTCGTTCTCGGGTGTGCAGGTTTTTCTATCACTTTCGCTGATCTATTGAATAATGACAAATACAATCGAACATAAATTCAAGAGAACTTAGTGTACAGGCTGGGAATCGAACCACCGCATCGTGATTGAGTGGCAAGCTCTCTTTCTTATTGGCTATCAAGCTATCATAGCTAGACATGACGTAGTTTTTTTTAAGATAAAGAAAATAATCTATGTTTTACTAGTAGGCCATGAAGCCTGAAAACAAATACGGACGACCATAAAACTACACGGTTCTTCCCCTAATCAATTGAAGACTCGATAATTGCATTTTCATCAGATTAGATAATAAGCGATTAATATAAAAGTGATTTACGTACAAACTATCACATTATAGATAACTGATATAAGCAGATTTAATTATGAAGGTGTTATTGTTTGTTGTTTTCGTAGGACTTGTGGTATCAGATCCTATACCGTACAAAGGTTACAATTATCATGAAGATGTGGGGATAATAGAAGCAGCAAGGATAAAGGCAGCAGAAGAAGCGAACGGTGTCGGCTCCAGGATAATTGGTGGTAGTAATGTGGCGCTTGGACAGTATCCTTACATGGTATGATGGTACCCATTTAATCTTTTTTGGTTCTAAGACCTTTCGAAGAGGGAAGTATGTATGGGTGTCCGTTTGAGTGACGGCTAATGGCTATAGCAGTGATAACAATAAAAGTTTTATTGTCTCGTTCACTGTCTACGAACGATTTAATAAAAATCTGCTTTTTGAGAAGATAGAAGAAACCGATTATACCGAGTGCAAACTTAAATTACGTTACATACTCAAAGGGGTGCCTCAGACCATCAAACTGAGCAACTTTTACTACAGAACCAACTTTGAAATCACGAAAAAAATCGGTAAAAGTTAAACAATTAGTAAAAGTCGTTCATTTTTAAGGTCTGAAGCACCCCCTTAAGTATGTAACTTTTAACCGACTTCAAAAAAGGAAGAGGTTTCTCAATTCGACCGTATATATATATATTTTTATGTGTGTTCGCGGATAACTTCGTCGTTTATGAACCGATTTTAATGATTCTTTTTTTGTTGGAAAGAAGCTATTCCAACGGTGGTACCATGATAAGGAAACCAGGATCTGATGAAGGCATCCCAGAGAAATCGAGGGGAACTTTTGAAAATCGTAGTGCCGGCTAGTGCGTTTGTTAATTTAAAGCACTACTATTAAATTGAACTAATTTCTTTTTTGAACTAAATTCACCACTGAAAATTGTGAAATAAACAAAATTTTAACAAAAGATTAAAACCGCCTTCAAAAAAACTAAAAAGTTGAAAACAATATTGCAGGTGATGACTTTTTCGTTCGCATCATAAGAACATTAATTTGTTTTATAGAAGTCGGTGTCAAGCCAAGCCAAAAAACTAATGCAAGCCCTGTCGCTAATCGTACCGGCTTGACAGCGACTTCGATAAAACAAATTAATGTTAATTAAGATGCGAACGAAAAAGTCATGAGATGCAATATTATTTTTTAACTTTTTACTTTTATTGAAGGCGGTTTTAATTTTTTTAAGTTTACACCCTGAATACGTCCCACTGCATGACGCAGGCCTACCCTCATGGAGGTTTTGTCAGTCAACCACGCGTATCCAATGCGGATTGGTAGACATAAAATACGCATCAGAATTTCTTCTTCAGTGTACGCAGGTTTCCTGACGATGTTTTCCTTCACCGTTTGAGAGCAGTCGGCACTACGTAGATAAGTTAGAAAAACTTATTAGTATACGGCATGTCGTCCAGTAGGATTCGAACCCGAACCCCTGTGATTGAGTGTCCATATAGCCCAGTCATTTTACGGAGTATTGTTAGAAGAGGAAGTAACTATTAATTGGACTTTTAAACTGTTACCGACACCATTTAGTGACAAAAAAACTATCTGAAAAGATATTTAAAAACAAATCACTACGCAACATAGAAATCAAAATTGTGAGTCCCAGAAGGCGTTTAAATTAATAATATTAATACCAATGCACTCATTTGAATTAGATTTAACAATATACATTATTTTTGAGCAATAAAATAGGTATTGACTTTTTAAAAATTAGATTTTTTATTAGAAAATACGAATTTATTTTTCAAAACCTTCTAAGTAGACAACAATATTTACACTATGTTTGAAGTATGTATAATGGTAAAATGGCCTTAAATATGTGCAATAAAAATTACCATCAGGTTTTTTATAACCAGATAATAGCAACATTTTTAATTTGGAACTGTTGATGACGGGATTTTTTTTTAATTTTGGTACATTTCTAAGCTCAAATTGGCTCTTAGATACTGTACCGAAAAAAAATCAGTTATCAATTAGTCCCGGCTCAAACCGTAAAATGACTGGGCTAATACCGCTTCGCAACGCGCCACCGACGTTCTTTGTACCAATCAATATCAGTAACTTTAACATAGATGACTAATTTGGAAATATTTCTTACAGGCCGGTATACTAATCACCCTTAGGACCGGTTTCCAATCAGTATGTGGAGGATCAATTCTCACAAACACCAAAGTGATCACAGCAGCCCACTGCTGGTGGGACGGCCGCAATCAGGCCCGCCAGTTCTTGGTCGTACTGGGCTCTCTGAATGTCTTCAGCGGTGGCACGAGGAAGCCTACAACCTATGTCATTATGCATCCTGGTTGGGATGCTTCCAGTAAATCTTACGACGTGGCTGTGGTCACATTTCCTTGGACTCCTTATACAGGTAATGTTTTTGTAACTAAATAATCACGACCATTATATTTCAGGGCAGTAAGAACAACTACTTAATGACTTTTGAAGCGTGATGTCGCAAATAATACAGGGTCCTTTTTAATATGCTGACACTTTTTAAGGGGATGATCAGACCGTAAAACTGTAAAACTTTCTCTTTAGGACCAACATCGAAATCGCAAAAAAAAACCAGCTTTCCCATACATTTGGCTCGAGTAGGTTTGCAGTTTTGTATGGAAGAGCTGATTTTTTTTCGCGATTTCGATGTTGGTGCCATAGAGAAAGTTTTTCAGTTTGACGGTCTGATCATCCCCTTAAAATAGTGTCAGCATATTAAGAAGGACCCTTTACATGACTGCAGGGCAGCAAGCGTGCCCGATCGTTGTGGATTAGTTAGTAGACTTCAGATACACATCAGAATTTATTCTTCGTATGCAGGTTTCATCACGATTTTTTTATTGACCGTTGGGGGCAGTCGGTATTACGAAAATAATGGCATGTCGTTCTGACGGATTCATGAAAACAACGTTTTTTTTTTTCAGCTAACATCCAAGCCATTGCATTGCCATCGGGTTTACTTCTTAATAGCAACCTGATTGGTTTAGCAGTTGAAACTCTTGGCTATGGAGTTCGATCTGACGGTAAGTACTACAAGACAGAAGAACAATTTATAATTATTACATTACTTTCATTCGAGAACTCTTAAGCACCATCGCCCATCGGTTTTTCGAGCAATGTGCCCTGCCCATTTCCACTTTAGTTTACCAATTCTTTGGGCTATGTCGGACAGACATCATAAATCAATCATCTGGAAGATTTTAACTTTCATATATCTTATGAAACTCAAAATTATTTTATTTTGTAGACAGTAGCATCACGTCGTCCCAGACGCTCCAGAACGTTAACCTGACAATAGTGAACACTACGATCTGCAGAAACCTGTACGGGCAAGGAGTACAATATGACACTATCTGTGCTTGGGGTGCAGACGGCCGCAGTACATGTGATGGGGACGACGGTGGTCCTCTTGTTTTGAGAACTGACCAGCCTGTTCTTGTTAGTATGCCTTGACCAACCACACTTTACAGTTTCTGCTTATTGAAGTTCAAGTGACCGGGAACAGTTCGGATTTTGTTGTTATTTGACATGATCATCATCTCAGCTGATGGGCGTCCAATGCTGGACATAGGCCTGCCCCAAAGATTGTCATAACGTCCGGTCCTGATCTGACCTGCCGGTTTGAACGGTCCAACGGGTTCCCGCCGCCTTCACCAGGTTGCGATTCCATCTTGTGGGTCTACGCTGCACTTTTCGGTACGCGGTCGCTACTCGAGAACTTTTCTACACCATCGGCCTTCGTGATCCGATGGATTATTTGACAACTAAACTGATAATTTATGCTCTCCTAACATATGGATCCTCTCCCATTCTTTCTTATGGCCAAGCCTGTGGAGGCGGTGTGCTTTTATCATGCCACTTATATTTGTGAAGGCCGCGAGTTCAACTTTCCAGCTAACCTTCCTCGCTTTGTACTGGATCTAGGATTTTTCGTAGCACTTTCCTCTCGGTGACCAGAAATTAGTGTTCTTAGCTATTTAAAAAATTCTGTAAAACGAGAAAAACTGCAAGACCGTTGGACCGTAAGGAATTGTGTATCAAAAGGAGGTCTACACCCAGCAGTGGGTCGATGAGGGCTGATACAAAATTTAACAGAATCCGACAATTTAAAAATACTGAGAAAAACCTATTAAACAAGGTTTGGCTTCGCAAGTATTGAATGATTTGAATTACCCCTTTCGCGCTCTTCTGAATGACCTGGCAAAATGACCTAGCCTCTATTGTATGGGCTGTTGTAGTTCAAATTTTCATTAACTCGAATGAAAGAAAACATACAGACGAATTGATAACCTCTCCCTTTTTTGAAGTCGGTTAAAAAGTGAGGAGTAGTCCTGAGCGAAATTGGTGACTTAAAACTAATTTCAGCTATAAATATTCGCAGGTCGGTATTGCTGCCTTCAACCATCGTCAAAGCTGTCAACTTGGATACCCAGTCGGTTTCACCAGTGTCAGCTTGCATTTGCCTTGGATAGAACTACAAATCGTCTGGTGAAGACAACAAAATTAAATTGATCCTGAGTTTTGTAATTTGTAATTTTTGCATCATTTTGTCGGACAAGTTATTTTTCGTGTATGTGATGTGTGTGTGTTGTAGAATTGTTTTTAAGTATCAGGAAATCAATCATTATAGGCGTGTTTAATGATTATTCCTTATAGACTAAGAGATAAGTGTACTTTTTGCAACCATCAGCCGCAAGGCTGAATTAGTGTTTATGAGGTGTAGAGCATCTCTGTGATGGGGATGGACCAGGTCTGCCTGTATAACTTCAGTCGGTTTAGAAGTTACTGATGTTTAAATGTCAGTAAATAATTAACGATCAGCTGCAAGGCTGATCGTATGATATTATTGTAGTATGCACTTTAGCTATGTGAACTGTACAAAAATTAACACGAACTGCCAGTCGGTTTAGGAGATACAGCCGTTCAAAGGTCGGACCTTTGAACGGCTGTAACTCCTAAACCGACAGATGAACCATGTCAGTTTTTGTACTCTTCACATAGCTACGGTCCAAACTACAATAATATCATACGATCAGCCTTGCAGCTGATCGTTATCTTTTTACTGACCTTTAAATATCAGTAACTTCTAAACCGACTGGAGTTATGCAGGCAGACCTAGTCCATCCCCATCACAGAGATGCTCTACACCCCAGAAACACTAAATCAGCCTTGCTGCTGATGGTTGCAAAAAGTACACTTATCTCTTATAATATTATAATGCTGTCGTAAACCAAAGATAATAAAGATTATAAATAGCATTCCGAGTATTGTTTTCCTGCATGCAAGGAAAGTCCGGATTATTGTTATCCATAATAATTTGTATTTTATCCTAATCCCGTATCATATAAAAGCATTCACGATAAGCTCTTTGCACAAGTAACCTACTTTTGCAGTACGTTTCATGAGTCATGAGTTGATTGATCATGTGATTGATCCATTCTTGACGTAGAAGGTGATGTTTCTTTGTTGCCTTCTTGTGAAAGACTAAACCACCATCTGTTGACATGTGATTTCATCCTACCTGAAATCTGTCGTTCACATTGTTGATAGTTGATGAGAGAAACATTTTCTGGAACATCTGGAAAGAGTATTTCAAAAATTTAATACTTTCATATTGCAACTTTAAATACATTCATTCAATATATACTCAAATATATATACTCAAATATATACTCAAATATTCAATACATACTGAAAATACATTCATTGAAACTTTAAATATAATGAATGAAAGAAGACTTACGAATAAAATTTATCAAGCAAAGGTGAGCGGAAGTGTTGGGAGAGGCCGGGAACTCAGGTTTTAATTGTTTGAGTAGATAAAGAAAACGACGTTTACCGAAACGTTGTTGCTCTGAGTAGTCCTAAAATTAGTCATTATCCTGGAGTAGTAAAAAAAAGAAATGGATTAAAAAGGAAAGTCTGTTTAGTTCTGTAATCATAAAGAACTCCTCATAGCAATTATATTTCCTTTAAGAAGAGCGACTGCAATCATCAGACAGTAGAGGTACCTTAAAGCCACATAACTGAATGATAACGTCCTGCCTGACTGACTAATTCTACATCCAATCAATCAAATATACTTTGTTTTAAATAAACAGTAAAACACAGAGATAAAAATATAAGAGGCACAAAATAAGGCGGCATGCAGTGCGATTTTTTAATCACATACGTTGGACTCAGCAGTTGAAAATGTATGGAGATAGGCATCTTTCTACTGCTGGTTTGATTTTCAAAAATCATACTTCAGGAGTGCGATTTTTCAAAGGTAAATCAGCAGTAGAAAGATGCATATCTGCATAGTAATCTTGACATTTTCAACTGCTGAGCTCAGCGAATGAGATTCAAAAATCGCACTCCTGATCAGCTCTATTTCTCAAGTATAGCCACCAAGCAAAGTAAACAATGGATGCCGAGTTAGCCAATCGGGACACTGTAATTCAGGATGATGTAATGTATCATCCGTGAGTTAGTCTTTTCGTACTGGGTTGGGTTTTTATTTCGCTGTTCAACAAGTAAACGCTTTCGTTGCTAAATCCTCGAGCTCAATTTTACATTCTCGTGTCAACGTGGCAGAAAAACTATTCTGCATTTTTGGATAATCATTATTTTACTGTCTAAGATAAGATACCGAATTTTATATTTAAGACCGCTACATGCAAGGATTGTAACTTAATTACAAAAATGAAGTTGATATTGCTTGCTTGTGCAGCCGTCGTAGGATTGGTGGTGTCTGACCCGATTCCATCACCTGTTTTTAACTATCATGAAAATGTGGGAATTCGAGAAGCAGCACGTATCAAGGCGGCTGAGGAAGCGGTTGATTTCGATGGGTCCAGGATTGTTGGAGGAAGCCTCGCTTCTCTTGGTCAATATCCTTTTTTGGTAAGACTTTTTGAATAATTGACTTGACAATCCATCTATACACCTTTGATTGTTAGATTGGAACTTAATAATGGATGGAACGTTACATTCAATATCATCATCATCAGCCTATACAGGGTGAAATTAATATCAATAGCATCCTTTTAAACTAAGAGTCTACCCATCGAACTGAACAACTTTTACTATGAGAGCAAACCGATCGGAGCAAAAAAGTTTTAGTTTTATTTAAAAAGGATGCTAATGATATCAATTTCACCCTGTATACGTCCCAATGCAGGGCACAGGCCTGCCCTCAGGGAGGGTTTATAGGCGTAAGTCCACTACGCGTGCCCAATGCGGATTAGTCGACTTCACATACGCATCAGAATTTCTTCTTCAGCGTATGCAGGTTACCTCACGATGTTTTCCTTCACCATTTGATAATATTACGTAGGTACTTAAGTTAGAAAAACTCATTGGTACATGGCGTGTCATCCGTGCGGATTTGAACCCGGACCCTCATTAAATATTATGAGCGGTACCCTACCGAAACTATTGAAATAAAATAAAATAATTGTCTGTTGTAGTAATAATAAAATTTTAAAAGCTTTGTTTTACATTCGTATGTTTTCAAATCAAGCACAGGGTGAAAGTGACAGCCAAGCAAATACTGAAACGGTGAACTCAGACCATCAATCTGAACAACTTTACTATGCAGCCTAACTCAGGAAACGCAAAAAAAATTCTGCAGTCCCATACATTTGAGACGGGTAGGTACGGCAATTTTGTATGAGATAGCTGATTTTTTTCGTGTTTCCTGAGGTAGGCTCCATAGTGTAAGTTGTTCAGTTTGATGGTCTGAGTTCACCATTTCAGTATTTGCTAAGCTGTCACTTACACCCTGTATAGACAGATGCCAGTACAAGATCTATTCTGAAGTCAAGTCCGTTGATCTCGGGGGAAACTTCAAAATATCCTGGCAGCAAATAACCTTCAACAAATAAAAAAAAAAAAATCTTAAATAGCCCATTCTTTCTTACCATCTTCAGAGAGATAATAATTTTGCTCTGCAATGGAATTTATAGGTTACTAGAGTTAACCCGCAACTTCGTCCGCACAAATTATATACCAGATTTTAAGTCAGATCATAAGCTATCAAACAAAAAAAGTTTCATCAAAATCGGTTCAGTAGTTTTTGCGTGATACTCGTTCAAACAAACAAACAAACAAACACCCAAACAAACACACAAACAAACACACAAACAAACAAACAGACAAAAAATCCAAAAGTTGGTGAAATGGAATCAGGAACACCTAAAAACCATATCGTAACTTTTTTTTTGTTAATATCTTCAATGTACAGACAAACTTCCCGCTACAGTTTTATAATAGTTTAGACTAGAGTTAATCCGCAACTTCGTCCACACAAATTATATACCAGATTTTAAGTCAGATCATAAGCAATCAAACAAAAAAGTTTTTGCGTGACGCTTGATCAAACAAACAAACAGACAGACAAAAAATCCAAAAATTGGTGATACGGAATCAGGGACACCTAAAAACCATATCGTCACTTTTTAGCCCTGTTGTCAGATTTTTTTCAGACCGCCTTACGGCGTCTGACGTGGTTGTTATGTAACGACTACTACCACCAGTGATAGTAGCCGGGACCAACGGCTTAATGTGCCATCCGAAGCACGGAATCATCATTCTTTTCAGACAATCAGGTGATTCAGCCTGCAATGTAATAAACAACTGGGGAAAAACGCACAAAGTGACATATCACTAGGTGTCCCCCATTAGAATCGAACCCATGACCTCCGTATCAAGAGCCCAATGCTCTTGACCATTACACCACGGAGGTTGCAGCATATAAATAGATAATAATAGATTCTATAGCATACCATATAGAAGCGAAACTATGGTAAAACCAACGTGTGATTGGTAGGCGTGTTTTGACATTTTGTAGGCGAATCTTGACTTTTAACAAAGGGAGTTTCGTTTCTATAGTGTACTATTATTATCTATTCATATGGTTGAAGCCCATAGTACTGACTTTTATGTGTCCATAGGGCGGCCTGGTAATCACTCTAAACACTGGTTTCACATCGATCTGTGGATCTTCCCTTCTAACAAACACCAAAGCCATCACAGCAGCTCACTGTTGGTGGGACGGCCGCAACCAGGCCCGCCAGTTCGTCATCGTCTTCGCTTCCCTGACAGTCTTCACTGGAGGCACGAGGATTACGACAAGAGAAGTTCAGATGCACGAGAATTGGAACATGAATACTGCCCAGAATGATATCGCTATCATTACGTTTAATTGGATTAATTATTCGAGTAAGCGTTTTATATTTTGTATGAGTACTTACTTGTAGTTATCTTCGAGCCATTATAATATAAGAGATAGACGTACTTTTACCCAACTAACAATTTGGTCGTATAGTCAACCATTTATAAGACTATTCGGTTCTATAAAAGTTATATTACGGTAATTTTTGTTACTCTTCGTCGTGTACTGGTGTTTTATACGTCTGGTTATATAATAATGTCATATAGACGTTCTGTCGACGTATTTTATAAGACAGTTATATAGTGGTGTTCACGGCGACGTCTATACGTCGTTCTTATATGACTTTTAGTCGTGTTATTTTATGTCAATTTAGTCGTATAATTTACATTTATAGTACTATTAACGGGACGGTGGTCGTGTATGCCTCGTAATAGTAACAATTATGTTATAGTCGTGTAGCTGGTATTACTGTAACCTGTATACGTCTTTAGGGACCACAATACGACTGCTATATCAAAAAAAATCATGTAAGCGGTATTGCGAACCTTGTTTACTACTACTTCCACCATTTTGTGTTGTACTGTGTGTTTGAATGTTTTTTCATTATTCGTCAAATGGATCCAAACAAGTGGAAAACGATTAAAAGAAGTAGTGCATAAAAGGAAAGTAAAGAATACTTATCATGCACTTCATGCGCTATCTATCTTTCTTCCAGAAAGTGTGTTGGCTAACCTAGTAACTGAAGAAAGTATCATTTCTTGAAATTTGGCGACGGCAACACGACCATAACGGTAAATAAATGTCATATTGTGCACCCATACAAGGCGAAAAGTCGGATCGGCGACGTTTATAAACGTCGCCGATCCGACGCGCAGTCGGCATATATGCCGACTGTGAGACAAATAGGTCCTTATTCGTCTGTTACGCGTCACTTTTAAGGCGATAAGCCGTATTAAATCTTCCAGAACGTCTACTCGACCATTAAATTGTTATTTGGGTAGTTATCATCACATGAATACTGAATCAGCCTTGCAGCTGATGATAACAAAAAGTGCGTCTACCTATCTCTTATACTATTGTAATTCGGTGTCATAGGAATGAATGTTGATGTCTGGAATTTACGAATGGTTTTGACTTCTATCTATAAAATATTATCTTGATCAGTAAATTTTCCTGAACTGCTTTTAAGGATTCTGTACCCGAAGGGTGCCAGCGGGACCCTATTTATTAGTTTACGCTGTATGTCTGTCTGTCCTCTGTCCTATCTATAAAGGGCTATATCTTTTGAATTAATTTACCTAGACTTATTTTCCCAGAATTTGCGGTGTTATGGTGGATTTGCTAACAAATAAATAAAGTTAGGGTGGTTGCACAGGGGTCGATTTTTTACAAAACTTAGACGCACAATACGCGTAGACGGTATTAATATAAGTAACTTTGTATATAATGGAAAAATAGTTTAGAAAATCTAGATGCCTCGTCACAAATAACATTTGCAATTTATGGAATAATTAAGAAGATATAAAGCTTTGAAATTATTCATACAAAATTTTAAAAGCTTTATTTCTTCGTAATTATATTATAAATTGCAAATGTTATTTGTGACGCAGCAACTAGTTTTTTCTATATATAAAATATTACTTTTATTAATTCCGTCTACGCGTATTGTTCGTCAAACTTTTGTATGGACTGAAACCACCTTAAGGGACGTCCTCATATAAGAAAAGTGTTACTCTCAATGTTTTTGTTTTTGCTCTATCGTAAAAATACACATACAAGCCTCAATCTTGGTTTAAATATTGATTATATCACTATTGTGTATAGTGCAGTAAAATAACAAATAAATGCTTGCACTAAGGATCTGAGAGAACTTGGTCTGTTTTTTGACACTCTGGGACATTTTGTTTAAGTACGTGTTTTATTTAATGTTACTAATCAACCTACTAACAAAATTATGATTTTTTTTTTGTCCGAAATAAATGAGTAAGGTGTAGTCTTGTAATTGCAACTATCTGGTAATTGCAACTATGGAGCAATTGCACTTGTAAGAATCACGATTCAGTTCGTCTCTCAATAGACTCATGTCTAGTCATCTAGAAGGCAGGTGTTGGTATAAAGAGAAGGACTGAACTGTGATTCTTATAAGTGCAATTGCTCCATAGTTGCATAGTTGCGATTACAAGACTCCACCATTTTTTATTTTATTTAGAAGAATTTATTAGCTATTATTAATGTAGGCAGTGATAGTAAACCGGTCGATGTACTCTAAACAGCACGCAATCATTTCGTTTCTTGTTCTAAACAACAAGATAATAAAAGAGGTAGTATATTTTATTAATTGAAATCCTTCTATTTTCTATTTCAGCTAACATTAGAAACATTGAATTACCGACTGGCGCATTATCTAACAACGACTTTCTGGGGTACAGAGCTTTTGCAATGGGCTGGGGATTACAATCAGATGGTAAGTTAAGTACTTGTGACCTGCAGCCCGAACAGTGGCGTAGCATGGGTTTCTGCCGCCCGGGGCACAGACCGATTTTGTCGCTCCTTATCTCTATATGAAGACCTACTCAAAAATTTACGGAGCGAGCGAAGCGAGCTCGAAATTTTTTGGCACAATTATTCGAGTTGTGGTCAGACATCTTGTTGATTTATGTAGGTAAGTAAAATAAAAATATAAACTTAGAGCGAGCAGAGCGAGCTCGACTTTTCTCATAAATACTAATCAATTAATTGGACTCAGAACTTATTACGTACAATATGTGCAAAACAACCTAAGTAAAACACTATGGATCGAACGAAGCCACTCGATTTTTAGCACCACGTCCACGTCTAAGCCAGAACTCTTTGGGATTATTTATGTACCTAGGTAGGAGTAATTATTAAAACAAAAGCTTGAGCGAGCGAATCGAGCTTTCTCTGTTCTACGAATTAGTTATAGACAGAGCTCAATCAATTTGTAACAACACAACTGGCTTTTTCGGTGAAGGAAAACATCGTGAGGAAACCTGCATGCTTCAATTTCGAGGCATGTATTGTACCTACTGTCCATTACAAGTGGCGACGGGCTCACTCCCCGTCACGTTAGTGAAACGTGGATGTTCTGAGGTTTCAGAATATCTCTGACTACCCCCTCGGGGAATATAGTCGTGAGCATATGCTTATGCAGAGCTCAATCAATCTATATTTTTCTCAAATTTGCCGCCCCTAGTAAAGTGCCGCCCGGGGGGCATTTGCCCCCCTTGCAGTAGCGTAGCGTGCGGGGGCCCTCGCTACGCTACTGCAGCCCGAATGCAAGAATCTCCTCCTTTTCCAAACGAGCTTAATCAAACTGTATCAACATGGACATTATGATATAAGTGAGCTAAGTTAGTCATTACTGTCCAGGCTGGATTGCAGGACGAGCCGCAAGCGAGTGCTGCAAACGAGCCGAGACTGAAATGACCGACGCTAAACCAATATTTTTGAAAAATAGCCCCTAGATTTCTTTTTTCCCGCGGTATGTGCCTGTGTTCAAATTAGTGCACGCGCAGGTATATGTATAACGAAAATGTGATAAATACAAGCATAGAGATTAGTTTCTAGATTGTTCCTAAAAAAATTCATTGACTTTATTTGATTAGTATTGAAAATATAATCAGACTTCGTTTGTATGGAGAGCGCTCCGAACTATAACTTCCCTTAGGCGTGCCTAAGTTGGTGTTATTTGAAGCCGGACTCATCTCATCCTAACTTTTTTCATTTCTCAGCTGGAACAATCCCCAATACTCAGCAACTTCGTCATGTGACCCTAGATGTCGTAGATAATGCTGTCTGCCGATCCCTCTACGGGCCACTCTTCGTTGACACTATGATATGCGCAAGAGGGGAGACTACTCAAAGCACCTGCAATGGTGATTCCGGGGGACCTTTTGCTATATACGGTGGAAGCCAGTCTGTATTGGTACGTATACAATTTAGAATTAGCATGTAGTAAAAGGGAAGATTTTTCACAGGCTGTTTAGTGCTCGGCCCCGCAGGCCAAACTGTTCTAAATCACTTGTCATTTTCCGTACCACCGAGAGGGCGTGAGGTCAACATTGCTACCTACATTTTTATGATACGTAGATTGCAAGACATTCCTTTTTATTTTAATGGATAACATTTTGAGATTTATTTTGAATAGGAGAAGAGAGCAATCCTGTAGCGGGGTGGACTAGGGTTGCAAGATGGCTGGGAAATCCGGGAAACTCTTTTCGGGGAATTCAGAGTTTTTCTCGAGTTCAGTAATTCTATTACTTTACTATCCCGAAATTCCCGAATACCCACTAGGATTTTTATAAAGTCATGACACCATCTTATCTCTTAAGTCGCTTCTTACGACAGTCCGACAAGAAATGGAGTTGAATATTCTACCGGAATGGATGCTTTCATAAAAGGAGCAGTGCTTCTTTAAACGCTCATTAATTCTTTAATGTATGCTATACCTCACAGGTAACGTTAAATAAAATAATATTTATTGACAATAAACACAATATCAATTTTAATAAATGTTTCTATTGTCCGTTCAACAGTTAGAATTGGAACTTTGACTCAAACAGTTTGAGTCAAAGCAACTCTGTTCGCAGCCCTAGAAATGTCAGAAATCAGAAATCATTTATTGTCACAAACTAGTATCCATGTAGGTCTTATCATAAAAATGTAGTCCACAGTTTTACCCTGCGCGTAATTTCATTACATTAAAATAATAAATACCTAATCCATTGTTGATTTATTAAAAATTAAAAACCTGTAAAAATAGAAAATGAAAAGCCTGTATCTGGGTAACCCTGGGGTAGACACAGGCTGATGATGATTTGTTTTCAGATCGGAGTCGGCGCCTTCAACCACCGTGATAGCTGCCAGCGTCGCTTCCCCGTGGGCTTCACAAGAGTCACATCTTACCTGAATTGGATCCAGAACAAGATTTTATGGTAGAATCACATCGACTAACCAAGTACCATACCTAACTACTGGACGTCGGGTCTTCTTAATACAAAAGACCCGAAAATAGTGTCCCAGACTTACCTACAAAAAAGTGGTAACATAAACCAAATAAAAACATTGAAACTGTTGAAATTCTTTTATCATTTTGCTTGCATAGTTTTTTCATAATTTACACTGCAGTGATAACGTATATTATAGACGTGCGCGATGCGCGTAGTCGGTCGATCAAATAAGCGCAGTCATTTTACGGAGTTTTGTTAGGCGGGGTAGGGAGTAATTATTAATTGGACTTTTAAACTGTAACCGGTACCATTTCGTGACAAAAAGACTATCTTAAAAAATATTAAAAAAAAAATTGCTACGCAACATAGAAATCAAAATTGGGTGTCCCAGAAGGCTTTTAAATTAATAATATTAATACCAATGCACTCATTTGACTTAGATTTAACTATATAAATAATTTTTGAGCAATAAAATAGGCATTGAAATGTAAAAATTAGGTTTTTATTAGAAAATACGAATGTATTTTTCAAAACCTAAGTAGACAAAAATATTTACATCATATTTGAAGTATGTATAATGGTAAAGCTTTAAATATGTGCCAAAAAATTGACCATCAGGTTTGTTTAGAACGAGATACTTAATAGCTAAATTTTAAAATTGTCTGTTGCTGACATGATTTTTTTTAATTTTGGTACATTGGCTCTTCAATGTTATACCAAAAAAAAAATCAATTATTATTTAGTTCAAACCGTAAAATGACTGGGCTAAATAACGAAGACTGGCGCGTAATTGCTATTATTTACGCGTTTTGTTACTCTTTTGGTTCCGGATACTTTTGAGCGCGGTTCCCATGACAATTCAGAGTAAATTGCTGGTTACTAATGACGCTAAACTTGCAATGCTTCATGTGTCCTAGTACACTAAGAGATAAGTGTACTTTTTGCAATCATCAGCAGCAAGGCTGATTCAGTGTTTATAGGGTGTAGAGCATCTCTGTGATGGGGATGAACTAGGTATACCTGCATAACTTCAGTCGGTTTAGGAGTTACAGACGTTTGAAGGTCAGTAAAAAATTTACGATCAGCAGCAAGGCTGATCGTATGATATTATGGTAGTGTGCACTGTAGCTATGTGAACAGTACAAAATCTGACATGAACTGCCAGTCGGTTTAGGATACACAGCCGTTCAAAGGTCGGACCTTTGAACGGCTGTACCTCCTAAACCGACTGTTGAACTATGTCATACTACAATAATATGATACAATCAGTCTTGCAGCTGATCGTTAATTTTTTACTGACCTTTAAACATCAGTAACTTCTACACCGACTGGAGTTATGCAGGCAGACCTGTTCGATCCCCATCACAGAGATGCTCTTCGTCTCGTCTCGTCTCGTCTCGTCTCGTCTCGTCTCGTCTCGTCTCGTCTCGTCTCGTCTCATCTCGTATGCTTATACATAGTGCAACTCTACAGTATAACAACAAATAATAAAAACTGACCAAAGTGTGAGCCGGTCTCACACTAAGGGCCTCGAATTTTTTATTTTTGTAGCTTACCAAAATAATTTATATTGTGTGCATGGTGGTACGGAACCCTCGATGCGCAAGTAGCCCGACTCGCAGTTGGCCAGTTTCTTACTTACTTACCAGTTAAAATTTAGTAGGTAATACAAAATACTTTTCACCAAATATACCGTCTAATAGTAAAATAGTTGGCTAAAGGGTTTACACCTGGGGCTTCGATACGGTTGCTAAAAGTAACGGGATTTCCCTGGGATCCTGCGGTTTTGAGGCAAGAAACCGGGACTAAGCCGGCTTTGTTTACTCCCGATTTTGTTATTATACGAAAATAAGATTAATGGAGAAAAATACCTACAGTAAATATACCTGCGAGTAAGTACTTATTTAGGTGCCTCCGTGGTCTAATGGTTAAGAGCATTGGCTTTCGACACGGAGGTCGTGGGTTCGATTCCCACGAGGGACACCTAGTGAAATGTCACTTTGTGCGTTTTTCCCCAGTTGGTTAGGACATTGCAGGCTGAATCACCTGATTGTCTGAAAAGAAAAATGATTCCGTGCTTCGGATGGCACGTTAAGCCGTTGTTGCCGGCTACTATCTCTGGTAGTCGTAGTCGTTACATAAAAACCACGTCAGAGGCCGTAAGGCGATCTGAAAAAACTCTGACACCAGGGCTCTGCCCACACGATAAGAAGTACTTATTTTGAATAAGCTTTGAGCTTATAGAGGATAATACATTGTATCATAAGCATGGCGAAACATAAACAAATGAATGATATTTCATTAACCACCTGTAAAAAAGCGTGGGTGGTAGTTTGATTTTACACCTTACGTATTTAAGTTTACACCCTATATAAAATTAGGTGAAACTATTTTAAGGAGATGATCAGACCATCAAACTGAACAACTTTTTCATCCCCTTAAAATAGTTTCACCTAATGTTGTTAGACCTTAACAGGTACGACTACGTAGCCTAGCGATCATGTGCCTGTTACAAATAAAACAAACAAAAAAGTTAATTTCGACAAAGAAAGCGATACGAAATCAAATATTCCGATTACGTCGCAACGTCCGTCCGTTCGTCCGCACTCAACAATTCTAATTCGCGTACAAACCACAACACTGTGGAATCAATGCCAATTCCCCGGTCCCGCGGGAATAGACGCGTGGTCACGCGCGCAATAGTTTATGAGCTGAATCCCGGGTCCGGGATAAATTTGCACTACAATTGATGAAACCGTGACAGTCATATTATTTGCGAGATTATCAACACAACACAAGTAAAGTATTTATTAAACAATAATCGTAAAACCTGAAAACTGTATTTATCTCTATCTTTTTATTACTTTATAAGTCAGTCATTTTTGTGTATCGACGTTGGATTGATGTTTTGACCGAGTTTTGACGAGTTTGACCATACCGTTAAAAAACGGTTAGCAAGAATAAGTTGGGTCCAATTCACTACGCAACATAGAAATCAAAATTGGGAGTCCCAGGAGGCTTTTAAATTAATAATATTAACACCAATGAACTCATTTGAATAAGATTTTAAATAATTTTGAGCCAGAAAATAGGCATTGAACTTTAAAAATAAGGTTTTTATTAGAAAATATGAATGTGATTTTCAAAACCTTATAAGTAGACAACAATATTTACACTTTGTTTGAAGTATGTATAATGGTAATGCCGTTAATATGTGCAAAAAAAATTACCATCAGGTATTTTTATAACGGGATAATAGATACATTTTAAATTTGAAACTGTTGCTGACGGGATTTTTTTTTAATTTTGTTACATTTTTAAGCTCAAATTGGCTCTTAAATACTATACCGAAAAAAATATCAATTATTAGTCCCGGCTCAAACCATAAAATGACTGGACTATATACGGGGTCCTTCTTAATATGCTGACACTTTTTTAAGGGGATGATTAGACCATCATACTGAACAACTTTCTCTATGGGACCAACATCGATATCGTGAAAAAAAAATCGGTTGTTCAGTTTGACGGTCTAATCATTCCCTTAAAAAAGTGTCAGCATATTAAGAAGGACCCTAAACAGGGTGAAATTGATATCATTAGCATCGTTTTAAACCAAGAGTCTACCCATCGAACTGAACAACTATTACTATGGGAGCAAACCGATCGGAGCAAAAAAAAATCTGCTGTTGCATACATTTGAGTCGCGAACTCGCGCGTCGCCATTGCTGTTAAGTATGGAACAGCCGATTTTTATTTGCTCCGCTCGGTTTGCTCCGTAAATTTTTCATAATTGCATAGTAAAAGTTGTTCAGTTTGATGGGTAGACTCTTAGTTTAAAAGGATATACAGGGTTAAATTGATATCATTAGATATCAATTTAACCCTGTATACATTTACCTATGTACGTATCTAGAGGAAATACGGTGTATTTACAAAACCTAATACCTATCTAAACATTGTGGTTTTTCGAAGATTTCCGGTTTTGACTCATCATCATCATCATCTCAGCCGATGGACGTCCACGGCTGGACATATCTCCCCCAAGGATCGCCACAACGACCGGTCTTACACTGCCCTCATCCAACAGGTTCCCGCCACCTTCACCAGGTCGTTGGTCCACCTTGTGGGGACCTACCCACACTGCGCTTTCCGGTACACGGTTACGACTAGGTAAGGTACTATATACTTATTCAGAAAAAAAGTCCGGATTGCCATGTTTTTTTTTTTTTTTTTAATTTATTTATTGTAAGAAAAATGACAAAGATTTGGACAATTGAACTTCCAAAAACCATCGGAGGTTTATCCGGAAGTGCAACATAAACAGTACAGTTACATCAATCAGAAGACAATTTTGTAGGTACTACTTATACATGCAATACAAAGATTTACTTCGTTAGGTAGGTACTTAAAAAAGTAATTTGTCAAAAAACAAACAGAATTTAATCTGATATATAAATATTCAAAGTTACAGTCAGCAGCAACAACCTGCATACACCTTAGCACTACTGCGTATAACAAAAGCGTACTCAATCCATTGCTGCCGACTGTACATTACTACCCAGTGATATACATAACAAATAATCACTAAACAAATCTCCACAGTAATCAGAAGCTATTATGTAGGGTTAGTTTGAACAAAGTTATTCACATCCACCCACTGTTACTCAGTACATTTTTATTGTTGTTAGAGTTTTAATATACAGTGTGATTTTAATTTAAATTTGAGATTTGAGCTAGTGACACCGCTTTTAACAGTCGGATCAAGGTCATTAAGGAGACGAGGAATTATGTAGGAGCAGGTGCGTTCCCCGTAGGTATTTTTAGCTCCAATGGTTACTAGTTTCCTATTTGTGACTGATCGTGTTAGTTTCGTGTGGTGCATTTCAGTTTGGAAGTTTCTGTTGAAAAAGTTTTCTTTTAATAGATTTAGGTGAACTTTCATATGTACTGGAATGACGTTGCAGTGTTTAAATATCTTGTTAGAATCATCAGCACATTCTAATTTAATTTGGGGAGACACTATCTCCTTGAGTATTCTAGTTTGTAAACGAAGAATTGCGTCGAGGTAAGTCCGGTATGTACGACCATAGCTACTCAATCCGTACGAGATTATGGAGTCCGCAAGCGCATTGTACAACATTAGTTTAGTTTTAAACGGAATACGATTTTTAATTAGATATATATTAGCCAGAAAAGCACGTAACTTCTCACATACACGATTGACATGAGGAAACCAATTGAACTTAGAATCGATAATAAGCCCTAGGTACGTATGTTTGTCAACAACTTCAATGGGAGGACATTTACAAGTAAGGGGTTGATCATGCAAGCAGAGATGTTCGTGCGCAATTAGATTCGAGGTTAATTTACTCTTCATATAGGGCGATCGAATATAAACTAGCTTAGTTTTTTGGGCATTGAGTACTAACCCAGCATCATGACACCATTTATTTAAGTTGTCAAAATCAACCTGCAGTTGGATCATTGCTTTTTCGACTTCATTATCAGCAATGAGTATACAGGTATCATCTGCAAACTGGTACAAAGTGCAGTATTTCGTAACATTACCGATATCATTTACATAAGCTAGGAAGTGGAGTGGTCCGAGTACTGAACCTTGAGCCGTTCCTTCTGTTACGCTCTTAGTGGCACTTGTGTTGGTGTCAATTTTTACACAGTAGGACCGATTCTGGAGATAACTTTGGCACCATTTTAAAAGAGGTCCTCGTATGCCACTATTATTTAGTTTTTCTATTAGTAGCTCATGGTTCAAAGTATCAAAAGCGCGGGAGAAATCTATAAACAAGGCGAGAACATGCTTTCTTTCGTTAAGACTGCTATTTACTTTATCTGTAAATTCAGAGAGCAAGGATGTAGTGCTTTTTCCCGGTTGAAAACCAAACTGAGACCTGTTAATTATGCTGTTAGTTTTATAGAAAGCATGTATTTGCTCGCAGACAAATTTTTCGATAATTTTATCTATGGATGATAGTAGCGTTATCGGACGGTAGTTGGCAACGTCATCTTGCTTACCCTTTTTAAATACAGGACGCACACATCCCTTTTTGAGAGCTGTGGGATAATCTCCCATTTTGATACTGGTATTAATAAGATTGGCTACAGATGTGGCTAATTTTTCGCCCACCCTTTTTATGTCTAGTATTCTAATATTATCTAATCCTGGTGCCTTGTTCGTGTTAAGCTTTCCTATAATTTTTTGTACACTATCAGTGGTCGCTTTCTTGAAAAACATGCTTGTATCTGCGATGTTACATTTAGAGTTCAACAATTTAGATTTACAATTGGGTAAGATTTTTTTTACTGCAGTATCAAACTCGTTAGCAAACTTGTTAGCTATGTCTTTGCTAGTTAGGCTACGAGATCTAAACGCCTTAGCAACTGCTTGATCAATTGATTGTGACACTCTACCACAAATACTATTAATAATTTGCCATACTTTCCTAGAATTAGTGTAATTATTTTTTATTTCTTTCTGATAATATGAATTTCGACTGAATTCAATAACTTTTCGTGCTGTACTACGTAGTCTAATGTACTCTAGTCTTAGAGTATGGTTGTTGACATCTTTTTTCCATTTACTAAATAACTCATCTCTCATATTACAAAGTTTAATAACGTTATCTGATATCCACGGTGAAGTCATACGTTTTTTATTAAGCTTTTTGCTATGGCTTACAAGTGATTTTTTGTATGCTGTGTTAAAATTATTCTCAATTTCGTCATAGATCTGCACAGGACACTGCATATTATTTGTGCACGACCAATCCGACTTACACAAATCCTCAAATAAAGTTCGGTGATTGTACGTTACTTGCTTTCTCTTAGGAGCAACCTGTATAGTCGGACGACTGGTTTTGATGCAAGCGATTGCTATAGTACGATGATCCGCCAAAACGGTGTCGACTGCAGCGGTGCACGGTTCCAGTGTTTTTAAACGCGCAAAAATGTGATCAATACACGACTTAGTTACATTATTTAATCGTTTTTCGATTCGCGTATAGTCTGAGATACCACACATTAGACCGTGCCCCGCTAGTATGTCTAGATATGAGTCGCTATAGGTGGATGATGTGCGTATGTCTATATTTGTGTCTCCCAATAATAGTAAGTTATTATTCGAATGCATAGTGCTCATATTGCTTATGTACGTAGACAGTTCTCGGTTAAAAAATATTTTGTTAGTGGACGGAGGTCTATAGATTGCACACAGAGTTACAGTTTCATTACTTAAGGTTTTAATAATACCTGTGACGTTCTCAAAATTATATGTTTTGGTGGAATGGGGAGTGAATTTTAGATGATTTTTAATATAAACAATTATACCACCCCCTTTTCGTTGTTTTCGTAGCTGTGTGTGCATTCCATAACCTGTAATTTTGTATAAACTGGTTAAGAGATCAGATATATTTGCCTCTGTTATAATGATTACATCTGGTAGGTACACACACGACTCAATAACTTGGGTTAGTAGACAAAAATTTTTGATCATTGAACGAATGTTTATGTGGATACACATTAGATCAATGGATTTTGTAGGTACATTTCTTAGAAACGAATTAATGGTATTACAATCTAGATATTCTTTAATTTTTGGGATTGAACTATCCATTAGGTGTGACAAGAGTAGGTGCTGCAAAAAAAACCAGCTATTTTTTAGTTTTTAAGTGTGTCAATATCCAACGGCGATCGTATTACTATTGCCTTAGTATCTTTAGTTTTCCTAGCATATATCCTACCAGCTTTGCACCACACGTACTCGTACGAAGAGCCTAGCTGTTGCTTGGCCTGATATAGTAGGGCTTTGGTATGATGAGTTAGGGATTCACGAATGAAGACACGTCCTGAAGCTCTGTCCACTGGTGCATTTGAGATCACGTCTCCAACGGTCAGCTCCGCTTGTTTAGCAGCAGTGATCCACTGGTCTCGAACTAGTCTTCCCTTCAGTTCCACTAGAAGCGGCCCCGGCAGGTCTCTGCGGGAGGCTAATTGACGGGCAGCTTGGACATCATTGGTATCCAAGTTGAGTTTCGTAGCAACAGTAGTCACTACAGTACGGGGGTCCTGCTTATTTTGATCAGGTAGACCGGCAATTTCGAGTTGATTTTCAATAAATTTTTGACTAAACTCTTGCATTTGTTGCTCCATGCTTGCAATCCGAAGTTCAAGATTTTTATTTTTATTTAGGAGGTCAGTGTTTTTATTTTCCAAAATTTTTATTTTAGCTTCTTGTTGTTTTTGAGATTCCTCGACGTTAGAAATTTGATCTCCAATAAAATCTAGGGATGTATGTACACTTACTAGCTCGTTTTTAAGGATCTTTTTCATTTCATTGCTGATGTCTTGGAGTAGCTTCTTAGCAGAGTTCTGGCTGAGAATTTTCAATGGCCCCTCGTCCTCCGCATCTGACTCATCGTCAGGCGGCACGAAGAAGGAGGACCGCCTGGAAGAATGGCTCAGGCATTCTTCACAGCTCCACTCTAGCCCATTTGCATTCCGCAAGGTGGTTAGCTGTTTGTTAGATAGCCCGGCACATTGGGGAGTTGCATGGACAACTTTCTCGCATCGACTACACTCCAAACCAGGCAGTTTTTTGGTGATATTCTTAGCACAAGAAACACACTTTTTTAGCACCATTATTAGTGAGGGTAGTTAGTTACAATAGGGATTAGCACAAGTTACTCGGTTGACGTATGCAACTGCACTGCAATGTGATGTCCGGTTTCGAATAGCACTATATCTATCTATCTATACTATTATAAAACTGTAACAGGAAGTTTGTCTGTACATTGAAGATATTAACAAAAAAAAAGTTACGATATGGTTTTTAGGTGTCCCTGATTCCATTTCACCAATTTTTGGATTTTTTGTCTGTCTGTTTGTTTGTGTGTTTGTTTGTTTGTTTGTTTGTTTGTTTGAACGAGTATCACGCAAAAACTACTGAACCGATTTTGATGAAACTTTTTTTGTTTGATAGCTTATGATCTGACTTAAAATCTGGTATATAATTTGTGCGGACGAAGTCGCGGGTTAACGCTCGTAAGCACTAAAAGTAAGAAAACTTTCCTTTAGTTCTACTCTAGGCTACCTGCCTTGTTGAATCTTGCTTGCACTCCCTTTGTTCAATACCTACCTACATATTTTTATCAAGAAAATGTAGGTCCAGTGTGCTATAGAATAAGTAAATGACAGAGAGTCCAGTTGTCTACAATATACACTATAAGTTGCGTAAAAGTTTATGAGCGCTGACCTTGAATATGCAGAAATCATATTCAGGTCTATTATATTTAGCGGGGGGAAGTGGGAGGCAGTCGTCACGCGAGTCATCATCTTGAGCGATGATCCCTACCACTTTGCCCGAGCGCTCACATCACAATTCATTCCGCGACCTATATCCATAGAATAGACTGATATTCTACTATAAAACAGCTTCATACTGTTAGCAGCAAACTTCGCGGCGATATTTCTACCAAACCGCCTCTCATTCTCGTATGTGAACGTTCGCGTATTGCCGCACGCTGCGCAAGTAGAGAAATAGTCTAGGAAAAATACGGTTTGAGATTGCATTAAAGACACTTTAGTATATTGTGTTTGAACTAATTTTGCTGTTAGTTTATAACACTTTTGTCGACATTTTGTGGTTATATAGGCTGGGGACCCTGAGAAAAACTTTAAAATCGATGTAAATGTACAAAGGGCAAGCTTATTTCTAAAGATATTTCTTCCAGCATACCAGCATAAGAGACAGTTAATTATCATACGGCAAATTTATTGTGTACAAACAAACAGTAAATAATTAGGTTTTGAGGTTATAATTCTTTAATACTTGAAAAATTTTGAACATCTACTCAAATTTACGATATTAACCGGGGATTATTATTTCTCTAAGTAAAATGTATTGAACGAAGCCGTCCTGTACAAAATCACCAGTTTTCCATTTTTTGTTCATACCTAAATTTAATGTTTTGTAAATGTCTTAATTATTCCATAATACACAATAAAAAATCGGGGATTATTGAGAATTTATGTCTTTCTAGTATGTATCTACTAAAATTTCCAACTATCACCTAAAATGCAATTAATGCAACCTACTCCATACAAAAATCCGTAGATTTCCCCGACTAGAATACCGGAAGCCGGCCGCGAGCTTGTATAGAGCTGCTTTTCTGGTATTCTATTCGGAGTCCTATTGGCGCGGGTCGCATGTAAAGGTACATACGAGTGCCGTGTACGGATGCACACAACAACAGCATCATCTTGGATCATCATGCATTAGTTACATAAGATTTCTCTGCTCCTTGGACCTATCCATGTGGACAATGGTAGGAACCGTATTTCTAATAAATAATTATTTTGGGTGTCCTGCAATGAAACAGTTAATAGGTATGACCTCCCCAGAGCACTCAAAATCAAAGTGTTACTGGCCAGATAGTCGGGGAAATCTACGGATTTTTGTATGGAGTAGGTTGCATTAGTTGCACTTTAAGTGATAGTTTGAAATATTAGTAGATACATATCTGAAAAATATAAATTCTCAATAATCCCCGATTTTGTATTGTGTATTATGGAATAATTAAGACATTTACAAAACATTAAATTTAGGTATGAACAAAAAAATGGGAAACTTGTGATTTTTTACAGGACGGCTTCGTTCAATACGTTTTACTTATAACAATAATTATATTTAATCCTCAACTAGGACGGGTTTTACATGTAGTAACAGGATATTGTATCCGCGCCATCACAAATTTCAAAGCTCTAAAAAAAAAGAAAGAACCATGTCCGTTCCACGTGCATGGCAACACTCAAATTAACTTCATTTACAGTGATTTGTGCCGCGCTGTCAGATTGTATATTTTCGTAAACAATTTGGAAAATAAGTTTTATTTGGTTATAAGAGATAAGTTTGTGTTTAAAATGGTTTCTAATAAGTGATATAGTGTTTGTGAACAAAGAGAGGATTAAATCTTGATAAACAAGTGAAAATTCTCAATTTTTCATTGGATCAGGTTTGTGGTAAACAAACCGAAGGTAAAGTTTTCAATTGTTTTTTAACATCAACAAACACATTAAAACAGTGGAAACCAGGTATAAATTACTTATTTCATTATAATCATACTTAAATAGATCGATAATCATACATTTCTAGATCATAGGTTATATAGAAATGACTGTTTTGCAAACTTTATTTTAGTTTGTTTTTTCAAACCAGACATTTAATTTTCCGTTCGTAATTTGAATAAAATTTTTAAAGAAATCACCTCATTCAAATATTTAAAATTCGAATTTTCTTAAAAAACGAAAATTGTGAAATAAAAATGTTATTTCCGGAAAAATATTACCGCGTTTTTCTTCCTCTCGTTGCCGCTCTTTTTCTTTTAAATTAGAAAAAATTTTATCTTTTTCGACTCGTCCAGATTTCTAATTCTGATAATAAGTCGAAAATTGCTGGATAAAAGTGATAAAAATGGGAAAAAGGAAGAGTAAAAACAGAGATGAAGATTATATTAGGAAGAAAATAAAGAAGTTACAAGAGAAGTTACAAAATGCAACAAAGGAAGCTCAAGGAGAAAATGTTGATGATAATGAAGAAACAGAACGCTCGGAACCACCTGTATGCCCCCCCGAACAAGAAAATGATGCAGGTGGGTTTGGGTTTTATAAACTTACAAATTATCTTGTAAATTTAGTTGACTTTAGAGCTGTCACAATGAGGTCAGACTAGTCAAAATAAAACGATATCATGAGCTAACCATATTTAAGATTCAACATAAATTGTACAATATTGTAATGAAACAATTATTCTGACTTAAGAGCTATCACCTCTGTAGGGATAGACAAGTCAATATAAAAACTATAAAGCTATTGACCATGAGCTAACACTTTGTGGTTAGACAAGTCAAAACTAAAAGATAAAGCAATGTTGTAAGAAATCTATATTGTCCCTCCAGATATTATTGTAGGGATATACCAAGCATGATACATATAAACTATAATAATGCAATACAAACTTTGACCATGAGCTAACTCCTTGAAGTTGGACGAGTCAAAATGAAGATACGTACCATAATTTTAAATTATAAATTTTTACACATACTGACTCAGAGCTTATCACAATGAGGATAAGACAAAGTTACAAAATTAGAGTCATACGTACCACAATTTTATATTATAAATATTTACACGTTCCGACTCAGAGCTTATCACAATGAGGATAAGACAAAGTCAAAAAATTGGAGTCAAAATGAAGATACGTACCACAATTTTAAATTATAAATATTTACACGTTCTGACTCAGAGCTTATCACAATGAGGATAAGACAGTCAAAAAATTGGAGTCAAAATGAAGATACGTACCACAATTTTAAATTATAAATATTTACACGTTCTGACTCAGAGCTTATCATAATGAGGATAAGACAGTCAAAAAATTGGAGTTAAAATGAAGATACGTACCACCATTTTAAATTATAAATTTTTACACGTACTGACTCAGAGCTTATCACAATGAGGATAAGACAAAGTCAAAAAATTTGAGTATGATGCAATCCTAATACTAGACAAGTCATAAATTGAACGGAAATGTTCATTTTTAAGTTTTTTGTACCTTTTTAAAAAACAAAATTTGTTACTGTTGATTACAGATGTTGAAGATCTACCAGAAGAGTTCTTACTGGCATTAGGGAAAGAAAGAGAAGAAAAAGTAGATGCCGGAGATCCCATCAGACCTGAGCTTGCATTGAGACATATACTGTAACAAATATCTAACTCCTAATAACCTTAAAAATGCTATTGCTCCAATAATGAATGCTGAAATTGCAGCCTCAAAAGCACTCTGAAGCAACTCAAAAAAGGGTCAGCAAAATTATTTACAGACAAAAAATGATTGGCAAAGTAATGACTTGATTAGGAAAATCCCTTGCAAACATCCTTAAGGGAAACATAAATAGTAAAATTCTGGTAGAAGAAATAAACGATGCAGCAAAAATTGCTGCTGGTGTTTATCACGATGACCCATCATCGAGAAATTTGTTTTGCTTTAGCCGGAGCTTCTAAAGTTGTTCGTGAAGCAATAAAAAGTACAAAGACCTCATCGGTCTTTGGAAAGGATTGTGCAGAAAAAATTTAATCTGCACAGACAATTTGAAAAGACTGGAGCTCAGATAAAAGTACCGCAAAAAACTCAAACTAAGAGTTTCCCAAAAACCCAATACTAAGAAACAGGAAAACTGAAAACGCCCACCGCAACATCAACAGAATCAGTACCAACGGAACCACAGTGGGCAACAGCCTTCATATCAGTACAAGAAACTAGTACCGGTGAACCATCCACCTCGACGAACCCAGAAACCCAGATCCAGATACCATCGCTAGAATACCAGGTACATGCAGGTCGTGTAAAACAATATGCTAATAATTGGTTACATATTACAGATGATCCTGTAGTATTAAGTTGGATCAAGGGTTAGAACCCTTTGTTTTTTCTAAAATGAAAGATCAATGTTGGTCTAAGAATGATAAAGAGTTAATTGAAGTTGAAATTAATAAACTATTTAGTCTAGGTGCAATATCTGAACGCTCTTATTGTACTGGTCAGTTTCTTTCCCCTATTTTTTTTTATACCTAAGACTAATGGAAAATTCAGGTTTATCCTAAACCTAAAAGAATTAATTAAATACATAGATACAGATCATTTTAAGTTAGAAGATATGAGAACTGCTTGCAAATTAATTTCAAAAGATTCTTATATGTCAACCATGTATCAGAAATAAGCTTATTTTTCCATACCTAGGTCAGAGAACTCTAAAAAGTTTTTAAAATTTACTTTTAATGATAAATTATTTCAATTTTATGACTTACCGTGTATGGCCTATGTACAGCACCATACGTATTTACAAAAGTAATGAAACTTGTCTGCACTTACCTCAGAAAACAAAACATCATACTATCATGCTATTTAGATTAAGAAAGATACAGACTTTGCATGTAAATTATTACAAGACTTAGGTTTTGTTATCAATTTTGAAAAGAGTTCTCTCACACCAAGTCAGACCTGAAAATACTTAGGATTAATATTAGATTCAAAAAATCTTTCCCTGTCAGTCCCACAATGAAAACAGTTGTCTATACTTGAAAAGAACAAATTTTTCCAAAGAAAACAGTTTTGTAAAATTCGATAATTTTCTCAATTATTAGGCTTATTGAATTCAGTTTGCCCAGCTATTCCATATGGGTTAGTTTACCAAAATTATTACAAAGAGAAAAATATTTAGCGTTATTAAAATCAAATGATAATTACGATGCAAAAATGCACTTATCTGAAAATATAATGCCTGAACTAAACTGGTGGATTCATAATATTAATGAAAATAATCCTATTAGACAATTACAACCTTGCAAATGGAATTCATACCGATGCTTCGACTACGGGTTGGGGGGCAGTCTGTGGACATGAAAAAGCTTTGGGTTCGTGGTCAGAATCTGAAAAACAACACCACATAAATGTTCTAGAACTAAAGGCAGCATTTTTGGGACTTAGATGTTTCTCAGAACATCTGATGAATTGTGAAATTTTAATGAGAGTGGATAATACTACGGCAGTAGCCTATATTAATAAGATGGGTGGAATACAATTACCACATCTCAACAATATTACACGGGACATTTGAATATGGTGTAAAAATAGGAAAATTTGGCTATTGACATCATATATAAATACACAAGACAATGTTGAAGCATATATAGAGTCACGGAAAGTTAATATTGAATGGAAATTATCTCACAGTGTGTATCAAAAAATTGTTTTACAATTTGGCTATCCTGAAGTTGATTTATTTGCATATAGAATCAATAACAAATTCATCCTCCCCACCAACAACTTACCCTGGCTGCAGGGCTGCCGTCAGCGAAACATATATGAGAAGGGAGACTCGAGCTTCAGCGCTTCAAGTAATGCGAAATTCCCTTTCGAACAATACAATGAAACAGTATGATACAGCACTTAAGTTGTGGTGGAAATTTTGTTTAGAACAAACAATAAATCCGTATCAAGCTTTAATTCCATATATTTTAAAGTTTTTAAGTGAACATTTTAACGCTGGTTCTTCATATGGTACTATTATATTAACTCCACTAGGTCAGCATTATCATTACTGATAGGCCCTAGAGTAGGAAGCGATGATAGAATAAAACGGTTTATTAAAGGTGTTTTTAGATCAAAACCTCCTACACCCAAGTATAATGTAACTTGGGACCCAAGTCAAGTACTAAATCAACTAGCATTATGTTATCCCAATGAAGATATCGGATTAGAAAAACGTACTAGAAAACTAGTCACCATTCTAGCATTAACTACAGGTCATAGAGTTCAAACTCTATCCCTTATCAAATTACAAAATGTAAAATTTGTTACTAACGGCATTCAAATACACATTCTAGACTTGATTAAGATCTCAAAAAGAGGAAATTTGCAACCAATTTTACATTTGCGAGAGTATGATACTAGAATAGAAATTTGTCGAGTAAATACTATAAAATCCTATATTAAAATGAATGCTGCTCATAGGTGCGAATATGGTAGTTTAATATTAACTTATAAAAAACCCTATCATACGGCATCAACACAAAGTATAAGCAGATGGATAAAATTTACTTTAGAAGAGACAGGAATAGTTATTACCTGTTTTACTGCGCATAGCACTAGACATGCAGCAAGATCTGGCATCAATACAGACCAGATACAAAAAACTGCGGGTTGGTCGAAAAATTCGGGCCACATTTGCTAGATTTTATAACAGACCCATATCTGAAGATCCTTCAGAATTTGGGCATGCCATTTGTAATACTGCTATATTGTAATATTTCCTTTCTTAATTATAAATAAAAATTTTTAATTTAATTTCTACATGGAGTATTAATTCACAACCCTAGCTTCAAACAGCTACATGTAAAACCCGTCCTAGTTGAGGATTAAATATAATTATATGATTAAACGAACTTACCTTAAGTGAAGTTCTATCATAATTATATGAAGATCCTCAACTAGGACGGGTGACCCTACCCACCCTTACTTAACTGATGTTTTGTAAATGTTTTAAAATTCAATTTACCATTACCCAATTACTTACAGGGTTGTTCATTGATGACTTTGAACGTAATGAAGTTAATTTGAGTGTTGCCATGCACGTGGAACGGACATGGTTCTTTCTTTTTTTTTAGAGCTTTGAAATTTGTGATGGCGCGGATACAATATCCTGTTACTACATGTAAAACCCGTCCTAGTTGAGGATCTTCATATAATTATGATAGAACTTCACTTAAGGTAAGTTCGTTTAATCATATAATAATATCGTAAATTTGAGTAGATATTTAATATTTTGTAAGTATAAAAAAATTATAACCTCAAAACTTAATTATTTACTGTTTGTTTGTACACAATAAATTTGCCTTGTGATAATTAACTGTCTCTTTTGCTGGTATGCTGGAAGAAATGTCTTTAGAAATAAGCTTGCCTTTTGTACATTTGTATCGATTTTAAGGTATTTCTCAGGGTCCTCGGCCTATATAACCACCAAATCTCGACAAAAGGGTTATAAACTAACAGTAATATTAGTTCAAACACAATTTACTAAAGTGTATTTAATGCAATCTCAAACCGTATTTTTCCTAGACTAAGACCCTCACTTGTTTTTTTGTGTTTCTTACCACAATTGCCAAAACGGAACTCTTATGGAACTCTTATGGAATCAGCTCGGTGTCTGTCCGTCCGTCCGTCCGTCCGTCCGTCTGTCACGTGCATTTTTCTCAGAGACCGTAAGACATAGGAAGCTGAAACTCGGCACTATCATAAATGAAGTAAAATCATAAAGGACTCGGGCAATTAATGTTCCGTGCTACCAGTTGATGACAACCACAAAAAATTGACACTTACTTAGTATGTAGTCACATAGTAACTGAAGATCATTTTACACTGGTGGTAGTTTTTTGGGTATCGAAAAAAGACTAACTAAGTTAATGCCACCCTGATAATTTTCCTGCCATTAATTTACACGTTATTTCTGAATCAGTGTCAATTTATAGTGGTTGTCATAAATGACCCATGTAAAACACTAATTGCCCGGGTCCCGACTCGTAATTTTTATTAAGTTTTTTTTTGTAATTTGTATTAAGCTGACCTAGATTATTCACTCCTGTGTAAAACGCACCGAGTATGTAGGTACATTTCCATCGTCTTTTCGCTCATTGAAGATTGGCCTATCTGTGGTTTAGCTACCTATTCTATGTCCAAATGTACGTTCAGTCTGATTTCCGTTCATTTTCTCGCCTTCATTGTTTATTGACAAGGAGTTATTTATTGGCCACGAGCCGCTCCGGTGGCAGGAAAAAATATCTTGTCGAAATAGCTTCGTCTGCACACTTGCTACTGCCAATTTGTTGTACGTTTGTTCTTAGTTCTGATAATTTATTTTTCTAGAAGCTTGTGTTGTGCTTTGATTAAATTAAAATAGCAACATATGTGACTAGCCTATAGCGCATGGACGGCATAAATTGAGCCCCCGTCGCCTAATTTACTTAGCATTGAGATACTTTTTTTAATTTTAGGCGAGATAAAGGTAAAATCTCTTGGTATAAGTCATTCAAAAAGAAAAAAAAAGAAAAAACACGGCATTACTTTTCACTTGTAAATATGACAAGCAGGCCCATTTTTCGAGTGCGTAATGCAAGAACGTCACCTATCTTCCGCTATTTTAATATAATCAAAGGTGTTGTGGTACAGAATATACAGGGACCAACATAATATGCTAACGGTTTTTTAATAGGATGACCAGACCATCAAATTGAACAACTTTCTCTATGGGAGCAACATTGAAATCACGAAAAAATTTAAGCTGTCCCGTACTAAGTCCCGTATACATTTGAGTCAAGTAGGATTTTTTTTATCGGGCATAGGCCCACCACACATTCTCACCGCTGTAACTCCTGTAAGCCAGGATCAACAGCGGCGACCAGCGCAGCGGCGGACAATGAAGTCCAGCGAGCCCGGGGGAAGACTCTAATCTGTCTTGGAACCCGCAATGAATTAATCAAAGAAGATAGGAGGAGTAGGAAAACGAAATATCCGACTTCCCTCCATTGCAAACGGGAGACAGCAATAAGAAGGAAAAAACATGGCTATTAGAGAGCCAATTCAAGAGATCATTTATGGCAGTGTTGAAGACACGACGCAAAAGCACCAAAAATACAAAATAAAACAATAGGAACCTAACATTGTACTGAAACTATGATCTATTTTGCTTCCAGTAATAAGTATGGCAAAAACAGCGGTCAAGTAGGATTCACTAAGCGCAGGTCGTTGAAACATCGGCGAGCTGACTATTCGGTATTCTCTATGGTTATGTCTTGTGTCAAACTATAAAAACTTCGACGACCTGAAGGATGTAAGAAGGATGTTACATTTTTGTGAGGTCGTCAGGAAGATGGCATAGGTATTGTCTGTAAGGTACTCGTCGATGTTTTTTACAGAGATGTAGTGTATTGCACTCCAGCTATGTATGGAACAGCAGATTTTTTTTCCCTATTTCGACTTTTCCCTTAGAGAAAATTGTTCAGTTTGATGGTCAACAACTTTCTCTAAGGGACCAAAGCCGAAATCGAATAGAGTCGAAATCGTACACTGAAATACACACAGAAATACGCGCGGGTCGAGACGGGAGATATTATAGCTTCCCGCAGATCCGTCCCGGACAGCTTTCCCGCAGTTCCGCTTCAGTGTGGCGTGGCCTTTATGTACACACGGCGACACATCAAGCTATACAAAACCAACATAAGCTGGCCGCGCGTGGGGTGCATAACGTATAACGTCGCGCGGCCAGCTTATGTTGGTTTTGTATAGCTTGATGTGTCGCCGTGCGTACCTACTTCAAAATATCCTACATTGCTATAAAGATTCGAAGTCGCCGTAGTTGAAATTGACCAGCATTCCATCGATTTCATCATCATCAGTGCTTATAGGCAAGCGTGCACGTGCGTTTTAAAAAATAGGATTCTTCAAAGCGTCATATATCATGAAGGACATATAACATAGGCGTCATATAACAGTAGGAGTATGATTTGAGGATATGTGTAAATTGAACATATAATTGAAGTTTTGATTAGAGCCAAAACACGATTAAGACACATTTTCTCGATAGAAAAACAAGCCAAAGTAGCCTCCGTCTTTATCGATAAACGCTTAGAACTGCTAAATAGTGAATAATAGAAACACGAGACTTGATTTAAAAAAAAGAGATTAATATTTTATAAAGTTTGATTAGAGCAGAATTGAACTTACAATAGTACAATCACAATTAAATAAAGTTTGTTTTACGCTTGCGTCGTTTCAGGCGCTTCTCTTTCTCTCGCATCAGGCGGTAATATAAGCATTTCGCTGCAATTATTTTTCGACATAGGCCCTTAACAATACATTTTTAGACCCCAAATTATAAATTACCAAAGCCATAAAACACCTACAGGAAACCCTTAAAAACCCCTGTAACATTTTAACAAACAAACGCTAAAATAGTGATGTACGCAGTCGAGCCGATTCGAATTACCGAATACCCAAGTTCGTTTCTAATCGATCCTCGCTACTCAATCCGCTCTGTAGTTCCAGCAGAGAACAATGCCGATGTCGTACGTCGTACCCCTGAGTGCTATTTGGGCAGGTTGCTTAAGTTCTTTCACTGGTTCGGTTTATCTACCGGGAGGTTTTCAGTTCTAATCACATTGCAATCCAATTACCATTCTTCTTCTTCTTCTTATATTGTGGACAGAGCCCTGGTGTCAGAGTTTTTTCAGACCGCCTTACGGCATCTGCCGTGGTTTTTATCTAACGACTACCACCACCAAAGATAGTAGCCGGGACCAACGGCTTAACATGCCATCCAAAGCACGGAATCATTTTTCTTTTCAGACAATCAGGTGATTCAGCCTGCAATGTCCTAAACCAACTGGGGAAAAACGCACAAAGTGACATTTCACTAGGTGTCCCCCGTGGAAATCGAACCCACGACCTCCGTGTCGGGAGCCAATGCTCTTAAACATTAGACCACGGAGGCAGTTACGGAGGCACTATTCAACTGTGTTAATGTTAATTCCGTATCGCACTAAACTTGACTCATTATTACTATGTGACTGACAGCCTTTAACGTCTGAGCGGTCTGTCAAAACGGCTCTAACGGCTGTCAAATGAATAGCGCAATACCGAATGTGTTTAGAAGTTGTGGTTCGCACGCGGTCCAATGATGGTTCAGTTGCGATTTATTTAGCACGATTGCTCTCCAGAGCTTCGTCCTCATTGATGCTGTTCGGGGGGACTTCATGGTACTTTATCGACTGCGGACTATGGGGATAGTACCTATAGCCCAGTCATTTTACGGAGTGTTGTTATGAGGGGTGGGGAGTAATTATGAATTGGACTTTTAAACTGTAAAAAATCGCTACGCAACATAGAAATCAAAATTGTATCTCCCAGAAGGCTTTTAAATTAGCATAGCAGTGGGTACAATACATGCCTCGAAATTGAAGCATGCCTATTTCCTAACTATGTTTTCCTTTACCGAAAAGCCAGTAGTGTTATAAATCGTAAATAAATTTCGTAAAGCCCATTTGTACGAGTCGACCTGGACGGGGATCAAACCATCGCCTCCTGCACGGCAGGCAAGGTTACTCGCCACTGGACCATTACGGCTTTTTTCACCACGGCTAAAACGAAAACGCACATCACTAATCAACAAACACGCTACAGAATAAAGGCGTGCACCAAATAGCGGAACAACAAAAATCTCTAGGGGCAAACGCAAAAGGGACAAAAAGGCGTGTTCACACGGACTGCGAGCTTTTTGTCTCGTCCGTCATCCTGTGACAAGGGTCCTAGATAAGCTCTGTGTGTACACCCCTTTAATCATTCCGGGTTTTATTCACACGATTCCATGCTTTGGAGTGAAGTAGAGTCCTGAGTTTGAATGAGGCTTTTTGCAACAGTAAAAAAAAAAATTGTAGATGGCGTGCGTAATTCAATTACTGTTCAACATTATCAGCCTAAACAGGCTGCTAGAGTAAATAGATGCACTATTTAAGGGGTGATTTTACCCATGACGTACACAGGGTGTTAGGGTAATCATTTGCATTACTTTAATGGGTATTTTTGTACCCACATGATACTAATCGACTAAAAGAAAAAAATTGTACTTTCCATACTAAATGCAATCAGCTGATCGAACGTTTTGTATGTAAAGTCGACATATTTTCTGCGAAATTCCTATAGGTTTCTTAGGGAAAGTGATCAGTATAATGTGGGTACAAAAATACCCATTAAAGTAATGCAACTATTTACCCTAACACCCTGTATACGTCCCACTGCAGGGCACAGGCCTACCCTCAGGGTTGGTGTATGGGCATTAGTCCACCATGCGTGCCCAATGCTTGGTAGACTTCACATACGCATCAGACTTCCTTCTGCAGCGTATGCAGGTATGTTTCCTCACGATGTTTTCCTTCACCGTTTGAGAGCAGTCGGTATTACGTACATATGTTAGGAAAACTCATTGGTACATGGCATGTCGTCCGTGTCCCCTTTCTTGGAATACCTGGCAGTCTAACGCGCGATTCTTTGAATAGGGTCAGCTTTGGAGAGGCAATAAAGCTTTGGTTCAACACCCCAGGCATGGGCCACTCCAAAGCACTTATCAAAGGCTACAATCGCAAACTTGCGAACAGTCTCCTTGCCCTCAGCAAGGATCAAAATTGTACAATAGCAAGGTCACTCACAGGTCACTGCAAATTAAATAAGCACATGCACACACTGAATTTAAGCGACACCACCGGCTGCAGATTCTGCAAGGAGGAGATGGAAACTCCTCTGCGCCTCCTATGTGACTGTGGCCCCCTGATGTACAAACGTAGTACTCATCTAGGTAGGCAGGTTCTGTCACCAGATGAGACAAGCAATGCGCCACCGACACTCAATTATGATCCTTTATGAATGGTTTATTAAAATAAAACTCATGATTCCAACAAAAGTAAAACAATAAACGCGGTACTGATGCGTACAGTTAAAGAGTTTATTGACTGTTAAAAACTACCGACCTGCCTGGTGGAAACTTTTGCGTTGAACCCCAACCACAGTATAAGTTATTCCAGTATAAAAGGAATTAGAAACTCCGAGAGCTAGTATATAACTCTCTATCACATAGAGATGTAATAAGGTTAAGTGGAGCAAGTGGTTCAATGGGGAGAATGGGGACAGTTCGTCTATCTCTCAGCTAAAACACTACCGGAGAGTTATGGAAGTTTTTCAAGTAGTTCTAAAAGCGCTAACACTTGTCTCTTAATCCGAGGTCTGGTCCGCACCACAAAAAAAAAATTCCGTGTAATAAATCTACCTTCTTTTTATTTAAATTAGGCATACCTAGGCCCACCACACATTCCCACAATTTCCTGTAAACAAAAATCAACAGCGACGACCACTCACAACACTAGTCAATGAAGTCCAGCGAGCGTGGGGATGACTCTAATCTGTCTTCGAACCCGCAACGATTTCAATATAGGAGGAGGAAAACAAAATAGGAGTAGAAAAAACAAAATATATCCTGTTTCCCTCCGTCGCAAACGAGAGTTAACAATAGAAAAAGCATGGCTATTGTTAACCAACTCCAGGAATAACTTATATCACGGTTGAAGACCCTAAATGCGTCTTTTTCGAGGCGTGTATTGAGTGTTGTCGCGTAGCTGACATAGCCAGAAGAATTGCTATACTAAAATGGCAATGGGCTGGGCAGATTGCTCGCAGAATATATGGCCGATGGGGCCGCAAGCGCAGCATAAATAGGTTCCCCACAAGATGGACAAAAACCTGATGAAGGTAGCGGGCACCCGTTGGATGAGGGCAGCGCAGGACGATCGTTGTGGCGATCCTTGGCGGAGGCCTATGTCCAGCAGCGGACGTTTATCGGCTGAGGTGACGACGATTGTGTTAAAAGTGGCGACTGGCATTGGACAGAGTTATGGCACTGCTAGAGATATGAGGATATTCTTGAAATTGAATCTACATTTTTTTAAGTATTCGATATTAGTTTCCGAGATATTAAAACGTAAACGATCTTACCCCGTGGACCCATTTGTCCCAACGAACATTAGTGCGAATAATAATTATACGAAATCTAATGCAATACATCACAATTTAAAAACGAGGCAATTCGACAAAATTGCAAGTTACAAAATAAACTAATAAAGTTCATGAAATATACTGTGGCAAAAAACTGAAACTACGCAATGTGGAAAATGGATGCAATTGAAAAACAACAGTTCGCAATTCAAAACTAAAAAACTCCACATTTGTAACTGTTTGAAATAAAATCCTTCTTTTTTAATGGCGTCATGGCATGGTAGTGGTAAATCCCCCTTACTAAATAGGCTGGAAGTCACCCAAAGGGCTTCTCCATTGCAATAGTATAGTTCTCGAAGTTTCTCTGCGAGATTGAATCAGAAATTAAGAGATCCACATGCGAACCAGGGTAGCCGACATAGCACGAAGAATTGCTAAACTAAAGTGGCAAGGGGCTGGGTACATTGCTCGCAAACCAGATGGCCGATGATGCCGAAGAGTCCTCGAGTGGCGACCGCGTACCGAAAATCACAGCGTGTCAGGTAATAAGGTGGACCGACGACCTGCCGCCAGGATTATAAGTCTCACTGATCTGCGCAGTTGACAAATTTTAAAAGCGCGCGAAATTATATTGACCAATCAGGATGTGACACCTTGCCGCTATTGGCTTATTGGTTTCGCGCCCTTTTCACTGCCGAAGCATCCATAAGTCTGCTATTCGAGTTGGATTTATTTATTTATGCGTATGGCGAATTTTATTTGTAGGCATGAGCTAAAGTCCACATCCAGCGTCTGAAGCTAACTAAAGCGAACTAAGCTCGAAGGGGGCACCGTTGTATAATGTGCTGCATCGTATGGTCTTCGAGTTGGAGCGAGATAGAGAATACCCAATTTTGCACTGCTCTGCGCTAACAAAGATTGACGAGCGGAATTATTTTCCTGGTTGTACTGTAACATGCTAGCTATGCTAGCTGGCATACTACGACGCAGGTGAAGGTCATTGTGGCGATCCTTGGGGGAGATTTATGTCCAGCAGGGCTGCGTTCACGACCTTTGGGTGCGGTTGTTTTTTTCAACACGCTCTATGGTACGGAAACGTTCACCGAGGCTCGGAACGGCGTTAGTGCGAAAAGTTGCACTCGGGGTGCACCTGGGGCGTAGGTTCTGAACGCAGCCCTGTGGACGTTTATCAACTGAGATGATGATGATGATAAAGTAGGTACCTAAGAATCCAAACCATGTGGATTATCCTATGAAGGGCAAGTTAGTAAACGTTAGAAGGCCTGCCCATTAGTGAGAAACAGTTTAAAACTATTGTTTAGTTGTTTATTCTCGCGGGCACTAAATGTTTGAAACAATGTAGCGGAACATTGAAAGCCATTAAAAGGTTAATTGTATTTTAATTGCGTTAGCCGGACCGGACCGGACTTGACAGGAATATGAATGAATCTTCTTTGCTATGTTGATTCTAAGAAAACAATATCTGTGATTTACGTTTGTCAGATTTCCGTTATAAATACAAACTAGAGTTAACCCGCGACTTCGTCCGCACAAATTATGTATATACCAGATTTTAAGTCAGATCATTAGCTATTAAACAAAAAAAGTTTCATCCAAATCGGTTCAGTTGTTTTTGCGCGATGCTCGTTCAAACAAATAAACAAACACACAAACAGACAAATAATCCAAAAATTGGTGATATGGAATCAGGGACACCTAAAAACCATATCGTAACTTTTTTTGTTAATATCTTCAATGTACAGACAAACTTCCTGTTACAGTTTTATAATAGTACGAGCGTTAACCCGCGACTTCGTCCGCACAAATTATATACCAGATTTTAAGTCAGATCATAAGCTACCAAACAAAAAAAGTTTCATCAAAATCGGTTCAGTAGTTTTTGCGTGATACTCGTTCAAACAAACAAACACACAAACAAACAGACAGACAAAAAATCCAAAAATTGGTGAAATGGAATCAGGGACACTTAAAAACCATATCGTATCTTTTTTTTTGTTAATATCTTCAATGTACAGACAAACTTCCTGTTACAGTTTTATAATAGTATAGATAGATAGATAGATACATCTATTCAACCGAATGGAGAGGAACCCGAAGAAGATCTATTCAACATTTTTTTTAATTTGCTAGAATTAGCTTTTTGTTTTTTTTTTAAAGTGACTGACAGGTAATTGTGTAGTATATTTTTAGAACCGGCTCATGAAGCCCTCTCATTTGATACCCCACACGACAGGTTTCAGAACAATTTTGTTTTAAATCCCATACACAAAATTAATGACGTCATAACTGAAGACCCTGACACCTCAAACTGTCTCCCGGCAGTTTTGGGGTCTAGAGAACATACCTAACAACGTACTAAAATATGGTGCTGGTATCCGGAGGTGAACTTTTTCAGTCTTTTTTGACCGTAAGGCAGTGAGTACACTAATACTTTATCTAATGATTAAGGTATCGAAATGTATAAACCCGTTTTCAATTTCGAGACGGCAGGCACGAGTTAAAATACGAAACCGCTTTGTGTCCAAGTCAGTTGGTATTCGGTTATACTATGAAACCTAATTTAAACTGTCATGTTCAGAACAGTTAACATTACCTAACCAGTCAGCTTTCAGCATTATTTAATCGTTTGAAGTTAAATTTGTGAAAGCACCGCCTTAACCCAAGAATCGATTTGGTCGTATAGTCAAACGTTTATAAGACTATTCGGTTCTATAAAAGTTATATTACAGGAATTTTCGTACTCTTCATCATATCATCATATCAGCCGACAGACGTCCACTGCTGGACATAAGCCTCCCCCAAAATGGGGGGACTTGCCATAATCGCCACGCTTGGCAGGCGGGTTGGCGATCGCAGTTAGATTGAATGTGTGTACTCAGATGATGCTGCTGCCCATCCTCCGGTAGATCCCTTAGTCGCCTTTTACGACACCCACGGGAGGAAATGGGATGGTGCTATTCTTAGCCGACACCACACGGCAATCTTCATCATATACTGTAGCTTTCAATCAATCAATCAATTATACTTTATTTGACACCAAAAAAACAGAGTATACAGAGAGCAAACAATCAGGAAATACAAAAGGCACAAAAACAGGCGGTCTTGCTTTATACGTCTGGTTAAATAATAATGTCATACAGACGTTCTATCTACCCATACACGATGAAAAGTCGGATCGGGGACGTTTTTATGCCGACTGTGCGACAAATAGGTCCTTATACGACTGTTACGCGTCACTTTTAGGGCGATAAGCCGTATTAAATGGGCCCTAATGAATATTCGTACGGAACTTATACGACTATAATTATATATAACTTCCAGAACGTCTACTCGACCATGAAATTGTTCGTTGGGAAATATTCTGACACCTTAAAGGTTACACCCTATATAAACCCGCAGGGCAGCTTGTAGAAAACTGTTTGTTTGTGGCGATACCCATTTCGTGACACCGTTTTTTAAAAACTTGACCAAGAAAGGTCTTGGTCAATGACTAGGGACACGGTATCGAATTGAAAGTATCGATACTGTACTCATGAGTAGTATCGAAAAAAAAGAATCGTACTCACAAAAGTATCGAGACAAAAGTATCGATACTTCAAGTATCGAGTACTTTTCTTAGGGCTTAGGGCCTAATGCGCATACGGCAGGGTAGGGTCGGCAGGCAGGACGTCAATGCCAGTCAGAAGGTAAGTAACGTCAGATTAGCAACTTAAAAAAACAAATGGTACATACATTTAATACAATAATAAAAAAAAAATTTACAAATTAAAAAGTTTTAAAAAATATTAAATTATTTGATTATTTATTTTATTACTTTAGGCACACATTAAAGTTCCCAGTCCTCCTCCGTACCACAGAATAAATACTAGTCCGTACCAATAGTGGACCAATCACTCACTCGTTCGGAACGAACGATTTCGATTCGAACTTCATGTAGAATAGGTAGGTAATGTTTTTGAAGTTTCAGCACGATTGAACTACATGGCGTTGCCATAAACATGAGCCGTAACCGTAAGGCCAAGTTTTAAGTCGGTAATTTTTAAGATTTATTCAATACGATACCTGTCGAAAAGTACTCATTGAGTAAAAGTATCGAATAAAAAGTATCGAGTACAAAAGTATCGGTATCGAACGGAAACGTACTCGATACCACAAAGTATCGATACTTTTTTCGTGTCCCTATCATATGACCAATAGCTACTGCGACCTGAATAGATCTATTGTAGCTGTCACCCTAGATCTAAAGGTTTTTTTCCTAGGCCCACGGACTTCATGAAACGTGCTGCTTTTGGAGGGGGGGTCCCTAATGTCAGTAGGGTATTCATTGACCAAGAAAGGTCTTTGTCAATGACCAATAGCTACTGCGACCTGAATAGATCCTGGTATTATTATTTGGTTGTAAGGACAACCAAATAATAATACCCGACGTTTGATGGTCTGAGTTCACTGTTTCAGTTTGCGGAGGGCTATCCTAACTCGTACTTAGACGGATTCGCGCACGGAGGGTTCCGTATTCCGTACTACCATACAATAAAAGCAAAAAAATGGTAGCCCGACACACACTTGACCGGTTTTTATTATTCACAACTTACTCGAAATTTACAAATTGCTGCGGACAAAAGTGCTTAAAGTGCTGCACTACACTAACACTCAGTTGCAGAAAGGCTCATTAGAGTTAATCCTCCATTAAATCTCTTGCTAGCTTTTACTACGTCAACAAGACAAAAAGTAACAGCAAGAGATTAACTGCCAGTTGCACGTACGTTCATTAAAGATAATCCTCCATTAAATCTCTTGCTGTCACTTTTTGTTTTGATGCCATAATAAAAGCTAGCAAGAGATTTAATGGAGGATTATCTTTAATGAACGTACGTGCAACTGTCGGTTAATGGAGGATTAACTTTAATGTGCGTTTCTGCAACTAAGCGTAAGCCGGGAATCACACAGCTTACGAAATGGAACGTGCGGAATCCAAAAATCACACTCCTGTCTCTAAGTGCACTTTCCATCAGGATCCAACTCCGACCTACTTCTAAAACTAACACCTTCGACAACGTTGATTTATTCCACGAAAGTAAGTTACTGCTAGTAATACCCTTTGAGTTATTTTTCGGAATCGCCGCTTTTCGCCGCCCCCCAACGTGGGATCCAGTCATTTCTCATTTGGTCCGAAGTGAACAAATTACACGCAGTTACGGAGCCACTAACGTCCGAAGTTTAGGCCCTACTAACGTTGTGATGATGGATTCCTTGTCGATTTCGATTACAATAACTACTAATCTTTATAATTAAATAGTAGTAGCGCTGTTTCAACATCATCTTATGAAATTCTAGCCAAAACTCAGAGGCAAAATTTCGAGCTCGCTTCGCTCTCTCCAGATTTATAGGCATGCAATGGCCGAAGCAACCATACCGCAACTGTTATTGTTTATAAAATAATCCTTTCACGTTTATAACATTTTCTACAACCTCATTAAAAATCCCAAGCCAAATTTTGGTATTCGGGGATTCATCGATTAGCAAAATAATCGAATCGGCACATCACTATTCACTACTGTTTTCAGTTGCGACGTCGCGGCGCCTTAAGCTCAAAATCGCTTGCTTGATATGGCTCTAATAAGCAATATGTCGAAAATTTCGACCGACTCGACTAAAATGTGTGGGACAACTGATTTTTTTTAGTTTTTCTCGATGTTGGCTTCGTAGTGAAAGTTGTTCAGTTTGATGATCTAAAGCACCCCTTTAAGTATTACTAGGGTGTTTTGTTACACCCTGTATACGCACAATAAATAATTAGCAAATTTGCAGTAAAAGAAACAAAAACAACTTGGCTGCAACATGTTAATAATCAAAAATGGTGATAAATAAATGTAAATATCCGACCTTACCACGAGAAGTGTGAGTCTTGCCACTGGGGCGGTAGCTATGAGCTAGGTGGCCGGATGCCCCCCTCAGCGAAAATCTCTAGCTACGCCAATGCCAGTCAGGTATATACGCAGGGTATTTAAACGGTGTATGAATTAAGAATGATATGCAAACTTACGGGAGTATAGGTTTATTGTGGGTCGGAAATCGTCCGCTAAGAGTAAAAAGAGTCCCTAATCCTAATAACAGCTTATATACTAATTGGAAACTATTTTAATGTTTAGTAAGCATCGGAGTCTTCCTCGACTCTGCGATTCTTAACTGTAACAGGGATTAATAGGAAACTGTAGAAGTGGCGACCACAAAAGATCGGCGATGGTAGTGGCACAGACACATGTCTGTCATTATCCCCATTCACACTATAATAATAATAATACACAATAGCCTTACTTAATTTATCTTCGGTAATAATTTACGCAGCAGCATCCTCTCGGTACACACATTCAATCCAACTGCGATCGCCAACCCGCCTGCCAAGCGTGGCTATTATGGCAAATCCCCCCCTTTTGGGGGAAGCTTATGCCCAGCAGTGGACGTCTGTCGGCTGATATGATGATGATGATGAATAGTTTACGATACCAAAGCTCCACTACGCTACCGTCTCAAAACAGGTAGTAGTGGTCAACCCTTGAATAATGTGAAATAATGCGAGAGGGTTTCCGTCATTACTCCGACTGAAACGGGATTGTTTAGGCAATGAGCGGGGCGGGGTGTTTGTTAAGGGCTCACTCAAGGAAACTAACGTGCTGCAAACTTCTGCTACATTGGACATAAGGGTTAGTAGGTACAGTGAGGAACCTTACACGAAAACCACACATGCAAGAAGTTTGGACGTTCTCTGAAGCCATTTCAATGAGGAGAGGATGCTTGGGTCTGAGTGTCTCTAACTTTATAGTTTACAGTATAGTATCAATTATTTAATTAAATATAGACTATGTTTTACTGTATACATAACCTTAGCTTAGGAATTTATATTGTAATACTTAGTTATTAAGTCGTGTTATGTTGTAGAGTTTCTGGCCGCATCTGCTCGAAAGCGATAACACGTTCCGACGCGGTGGTAGCTTCGAAAAAAGATATGACGTTTAATGAGTTTGAGAGATTGATGGCGCGTTAAAAAAAGCAGTTCCTCCCGAATCGTGTAACATGGCGGCGTATTCGTTTAGCCTGGTCGGAGGCCTATCGAAGCTTGAAATTACTCTGACAGAAATTTGACCACATACCTTCTTGCCTTCACCAACCAAAAAGCAGAACGAGTTGGAAGCAGACAGACCCTTTTTATTACCCGACCGTGACCCGCGTCTTCTCCCGCTTATTTCTCGCAGAAATTTTTTCGACTTTTCATACAACGTTATCAAGCTCATTATGCATAAACAACAAGAGGGAGAGTACATTCGTCGGAACATAATAATCAATATTGTTAAATTGAAGTATGGAATCTCTTCGATGTTCAGCGAATTCAATCAAAAATGTAACATGAATAGTGACAAGACTGGTAGTGGTAATCTGGAACAAATATTGGACAGTTTGGAACAATTTTTACGTTCATTTTGTGAAAATAAATTTTGTGCCATCGTGTGGCCATATCAAATGAAAGCTGTTTTGATAGACAGTACGTGGGATACGGAGTTTCCTTTCTGTTGCAAATTATTCTAGAAACTTCTGCTCTCTAAGAGAAACTATTTGTTTTTTCGGGGACTTAGGAGTTTGAGAGGACTTTGTCGAACAATTGTCTTTTTATAACGGACCCTTCCTTCTTTACGGTTTATTTGTAAGTTGTTGGTTGTGACTCAAGTTTACTTTAAGACCCTACAACCCGTAAACCTGTTCTAAGATTTATAAGTTATTGGAGAATTTGATAGAAAAAGGATGAAATAAAAAAATTATACTTTATAGGTAGGTAGGTTCAAAAGCAGGACATCTGGAATGACTATAAAATGTTTTGCAAGGTTTCCTGGAATTCTTCACGCCGGATATTTGTTGAAAATCTTCAAAACATTTACAATGGAATAGTGTGCCTAACTGGAAATGCCCAAGAGTTTGCGAGGCATAAGAGAAGAACTTACCTTAATCAAATAAATCTTCTCTGAAATGCACAAGTGCGTAGTGGAAGCACGCTCAACCAAAGTGTATGACTGCCTGCATACACATGCTCACATCAGGATACTATTTACAATGAGGGGGTCAAAGTTATTCTGAAAACTCAGAACGTTTCATTAGTAACCGGAACTCTGTCCTGTGTGACGGAGAGTGAGCCGGTCTCCTCTTATATTGGACAATGGATACTATATACATAGTGCGAAATTGAAGCATGCGGTCTTCACGATGTTTGCCTTCACCGAAAAGCCAGTAGTGTTACAAAAACAATACAATCAGGATATTTTTAAAAGAAGAGTTAATAGGCTTTTTCTGGGTGAGCGCGCTGCATCCTCGGCTTCATCCACACTTCCCATCAGGTGAGATGAAGCCAAGCGCAAACCCATTATGAATAAAAAGAAAAAAACTCATTGGTATATGTGGGCTAGCAGCCGTAGTATGGCGGCGTGATATAGACTATTTCACCTTCGCTCTATTAGCGCGCGAACGAATAAGCGCTCTTACAGAAAGCGAAACACCCTCCGCGACCCATGGCGACCGTAAAGTGAGAGCGCGACACTCTGCGACCGCTGTCGCAAACAAAGTGTCGCTCATCTGTAAGAGCCATAAGATAAAAGATGTGATGTAGTATAATCGCGCACATCATAGGTACAGCAGCAGCCGTAATATGGCAGCGTGATAATATAGTGCATGCTATCGCGTCTTAGCTCTCTGTCTATTTCTTTCTGGGAAAACGGGCATCATTTATTTATGTTTAAGACATTTCAAGAACCATTTTAGTTCCTCGTCGGCTATGAGTGCACGTCTGCCGTAAAATTGAGTTCCGTAACAAACGGAATGCGGCCGACATGATGTCCCGTCCACAACTTTCCTCATACAGTCTTGTTCGCTCTTATTTCCTTATGGTGTAGACGTATTTTACTTCATCATGAACACTGAAATATAGTTGCTTGTAGAATGCATTGACCAGTTTTATAAGATCCACGGCATGTCGAACGAAATTTTTACAGGATTGAATTGAGATGTCAACACACTTCATCTAAATAATATAAGTTTCACCCAGTCTGGAGTCGTAAGAGGAGACTTATTCCGTCAGGCGTAATTTACATCTTTGACGCCCAAACCGTGTGGCTGCCGGTTATAGCCACTGCATCTGACCGCCACCTCAGATCGTATCGGTCTCCAGTTCCATCTGACATAGGAGGGTATCTAAGAAGAAACAGTATATCCTGCGTACCTGAATGCTTTTCTATATAAAGATAGATGTCGCCTTAGTCGAAATAAACCAGGAATCCATCATCGTCAGTATGAGTTTCATCACATTAATTAGGATTAAACCAGGATATTCTGTCTTCTACGTAGAGTTGTCATTTCTACTGGTAGATTTTCTAATCCTCACAAGCCGGTAGTTTGGCAGTAAAGCCCTGGAGCCCTGTCTTCAGTTTTGAGGTCCTCATCCACATTTTTGAGAGACGATCAACTCTGACTTATCATACCGATACCGCAATCTAAACGCGCAGTCCGGAACCAACTACTTTACGCGCCTTTCGAAGTACGAAGAGAAATACCACGAGATGAAATACCACTAAATCGGTTATCCACCCAAAGACTGACTCATTGACCGTGCGTTTCACATCCCAGCCGATAAAGATCACTGCTGGACATGGTCTCCCCCAAAGATCGCCTCAACGACCGGTCTTGAGCTGCCCTTATCCAAAGGATGCCTGCTGCCTTCACCAGGACCCTGTTTAATAAACGCGACAATGACAATTCAGAGTACATTGCTGGTTACTAATGACGCTAAACTTGCAATTGTCACTTGTTACGTTTATTAAACAGGGCCCTGGTCGTCAGACCACCTTGTGGCGAGAAAATTTTTATTTTTCGGATCGCAAAACGCTAGACCATGTGTCCTCCTAATGTTTGTAAAATCTCTTTTCCTCCAAAACGGTATTTAAAGATTAGTTCAAGTCCGTAGACAAAATCCCTGCAAGATCGAGGGCCCTGTCAGCCGTTGCATCGCGAATAAAACTGGCCCATTCATAAACAGTCACCGTATAAAGCGAATCTATCAATCGTTCACCCATCCAAAGACATGCACCAACAAGCGTTGCTTTACCACAGACAGAATAGATAATCCTTCCTTCCTTTTCCAATTAGCCAATTATTTGGGGTCGGGGCAATATATCGTCTTCCTCCATTCATCTCTTTTAGCCGTCATTTCCTCGCAGACAGAATAGATAATATCCAACCAGAAAAACAGCTTCATCAAGCTTGCGGCGATCTAGTTCACCTCTACAGCGCAGTGACGTTTCTCCCAAATTGCCGCTCATTCTAGAACGTGAACGTTCACGTATTGCCGCACGATGCGTGTGGGTGTACCAGACGTAGCTTTTATGAAGCAGTTTTTTAGGTACGATATTTATTCGGTGGCTTTATTTCGGTGATCATTTCAAACACAGAAATTTCACTACGCTACTAGCGCCCCTCGTGGCGTGGAGTGAAACTACTAATATCCCGTTATCTAGTAACAAGACTATGCAGCTGACGTTAAGGGAATACCCAGGGTTCAAGTTAAGCTGGTCAGCCTTGTACACTACCCCTCGTACAACAAACCTTTGACACTTGTTTGAATGAGTACCGGATATTGCTTGTAAGGTCTTGTTAACTGCAGACTGGATTTGAGTGCTTTATTGTGGCGCTTTAGGATTTAGTGGTTCTGAGTGACAATTTCTATTCATCTTCTGAAATTACTTTGTAAGTATCTATACACAGTTTTAATGGTTATTCGAACAGTTTTTAAAGGTGATTGATATTAAGTTGATCTTGCCGTATGGTTTCCCTGTTTCGAATGTAATACCTCAAATCCCTTTGTTGGTATCGTATAAGGCGACTAAGGGATAAGGTTTCCATTAAAGTGTTTTTGTGGACGAATTATAAATTTTGTCATGTCGTTAAAAGATCTAAAGCATAATAACGGGAATTTAATTTTAAGCTTCAATTACACTTCAAATAGAGTTTGTAGGTTGTAGCGTAGGAAAGTTTGCTAAGTTATAATTGTATGTTACTATTTTTGTTAATTCAAACATAATTTAAATAGGTATGAACGACCTTATATCAACCTGTTGCCCCTTCGTCAACATTCAGCATTATAAATAACCACAAAATCCTTCTGAAATCCTTCCGACGTCTGCGGGAACGATGCAAGAACAAACCGAAAGTACAAAAGATTTATTACAAACAATTCTCGTATTCAAAACTTAAGACAGTCGCATATACTTGTACTTGCACCGTTTGTGTAAGCTAAATGTGTGTACGCATTATTTCACTCAAACACTGAAAGCCACTGTGTAGTATATACTAATTAATTGATTAAAGTCTCAGAGTACGGCCTTGCGCTTCCTTTCCGAACACACGCACGCGAACAGGAGTGCTATTTTTGAACATCACACGTTGGAATCATCGCGTCGCTAAAAATCGCATTGCTGAACCTATGACGCTGCTGGTGGTGAAGCTATCCGTGTGGCAAAATACTGGACTGGAAAAATATGCCATCGAGTCAACAGCAAAGAAGAATTGATGACAATGACTCCGCCCGCCAGAATAGTTGCTAAACTAAAGTGGCAATGGGCGGGGCACCTCGCAGAACAGATTGCCGATGGGGCCGAAGAGTTCTTGATTGGCAACCGCGTCACGGTAGACTTAGCATAGGTAGGCTCCCCACAAGGTGAACTGCCGACCTGGTGAAGGTAGCAGGCACCCGTTGGAAGAGAGCAGCGCAAGACCGGTCGTTGTGGCGATCCTTAGGTGAGGGCTAGGTCCAGCAGTAGACGTCTATCTGCTAACATGATAATGATGATGATGACTTCAATTGTCGCCGAATTCGTAAGTATAAAGTACGATACAGTAATGACTTTATCTTGAAATTCATGAAGGGAATTGACAAGCAGATAATTTGTGGATTTACGTTCATATTTGGATGTGTTTTGTAGAGTACATCTGAGAATCCTCGCGCATTCCGGCAACAAATCACACTATTTTGTTTACCACGCGCCTGTGGTGTTCGTTCATATAACAAGTAACATTAAAATCATATAATCAGACGTAATATCGATTTGTGTTACCACGCGACCCGGGCCCTATAGGTAACGCAAAAAAAAAAAAAACACATTTTTGCGACAAATCTCATTTCGAACCACAAAGCCCAATAAAGAACACTTCGGTGTTCATTTTATTTTTTCTTTCACGCACCATCAATACCAATCTAGTACCTCCCGTGTCCTCAATACACGAAGTGTACACTTTTAGTGATCGCCACTGTACAAAAGCACACGGGCGTGTAGTACGAATGAACTGTCTGACAAATATAACGCTGGAAACTCTTGAAATACAGTGTATTTTGTGGAAATATCGTTGACTGGATACCGGTAACGGTCCATGTACCTGTTTGAGTCGAGTTTGTGGAGAAAAATTGATGTTACGTTGGTTATGGGTAGAATTTAGGGACGTTTGTACACTGGATCCGAGCTTGCCACATTCCTGTCGAAATTATAACACCGGATGAATTTAGAATTTTGAATCTCGGTGTTGTAAATGATTGTTTTTTGTTTGTAACAGCATCACGCAAAAACTACTGAACTGATTTTGATGAAACTTTTTTGTTTGATAGCCTAGGAATTTACTTAAATTCTGGTACATAATTTGTGCTGTAGAAGTCGCTGGTAAACTGAAGTAAGTTATATTCCTAGTCGGACAGTTATGAACCGCTTTCATATAACTATATATTATATTACGGTTATATTTAGCCTATGCTCCAAAAACTACCCTGCTATTTTCTATTCAACCAATCCTCGTCAAATCCGTTGGGAACTTTAGACCATACAGCCTACATTAGAGTAAGGGCCAAGGGTGAGCGAAGGTCGGACAAAGTGATTAATAGTCGTTAATGAAGCAAGACGGCACCATAGACTGTCTAACATATGGACTTCTAATGAAATTCCATACTGGCATTAATGGCCTTATCACAGATTAATAATTATTAGTGGCTTTATGTTTCTTATTGTTTGAACGTAGTTAAGAAAAAGTTTCAAACGACACCGAATACAGATTTGACTTGTATGTATTATCATCATGGAACATCGCTGCTGAAGAGAAGATGCGGCTCTACTCCAGTCCTGAAAGCACTTTAGGATCTGAACTAGAGTCAAAATTAACATTGGAATGTGTCTAATCACACCAGCTAGGAGCGACAAACTATGTCACCCTTTTGGCTGGGTACCTGGGCACTGTGGAATTGGTGGTAACGAGGCTGCTGAAGAGCTATCAATCTAGACTCTCATCATATCAGCCATTAAACGTCCACTGCTGGACATAAGCCAAAAGGGGGGGGATTTGCCATAATCGCCACGCTTGGCAGGCGGGTTGGCGATCGCAGTTGGATTGAATCAATGTGTGTACTCAGAGGATGCTGCTGCCCATCCTTCAGTAGATCCCTTAGTCGCCTTTTACGACACCCACGGGAGGAAATGGGATGGTGCTATTCATAGCCGACACCACACCGCAATCTAGACTCTACCACAATTAAATTGTTCTAAAAATTTAAAACTTGAGTCTCATTTGGTTATAGATAGTCTATAGTGCAGGGTAGTTTGTAAACTGGACCATTGGGGTGCCACTTATAGAGTAACAACTTCGTTTCACAATCGAAGTCCCATAAATAAATAAATAATAATGTATGCGCCATCCTGCTGTCAGTGTCAAAAGACAACAGAAATGTTCATTTTTGAACGCATTCTCGATGAAATGTACCGCGATACATTACAAAAAAGAAAAAAATTAGGGTAAAATATTTATGTTCGAGGTATTGACAAATTATAGTATTTTAGTGTACTATCCTATATAGCCGATAGTATATAGTACTCACTAAGAAATTATAGTACAAATACTATAACTATGGTACGGAATGCAACACTGTCTAGAGGTGACACGACAAACAAGCGTCACATGTGGGTAGGAGGAGCGCATGCGGGTGAATCTAGCGATATTGGGTGAATTACACGATGACGTTTTACAAATAGATGACGTCATACGCTAACATCACAGCACTTTAAAATGGCGCGGTATAGTGACGTGTAGCCCCTACACTAGAAGACGCGTGACTATGTGAAAGCCGGCCAACAGACACGACTAACAATCGCAAACTCACAACACACGACAACAACACGTCGACACAGTAATCAACGTCCCCGCCGGCGGGGACAGCCGCGACCTCTGCACACTCCTTTCAATTCTGGCGCCTACAGACGCTACAGGCCAATCGCAGGCCGCTTCTCACCTATCCCAGCTACACAATCCGCCGCGTAGCCCCAGCAACGTCCTTGGCCGAGGTCCGTACCCCTCTGGGTGCCCCTAGGTCGGTTGCTTAAGTTCATTCAATTGGCTCGGTGACCTTCGTGGTCCCTCCAATAGCCCGCAGTAAGAATCAGTAGTTGCTCCCTGAGCAGAGCTGTAATAGTCATCTCAAAAAAAAAAAGTGAAAGCCGGGCAATTACCTTGCTTTTTTATTGCAATTTCCGAGCGCGGACAACGCATCTACATATAAAAACATCTTAGGAAATACAGGGGACAGCGGCAGCGCCGGCGCCGTGATGTAGTGCGTGTCGACTCTAGTTCGTAGATAGTACATAATAGGTCAATGTAAAACAATAATATAGTCTGCGAGGATAAATCACTAAAAGAGACCGTTTCGACGACTCGGTGCACTATGCGAAGTGGAATGCGCACTTCACTAATAAATTCAACTTTGCTTTTCAGTATTCTGCATGATATTTTACTCAGGAATGTATTCCACTGTGACGAATCAATGGAACACGATTTAAGGTGAAAACAAACTGGGCTTATGTGATGCCACGCCACGTTATAAAAACTACTATAATTGAGCGACGTCACGTAAGATGAATTTGTTTCTAAATAATGATTTTTCATATATTTACTATGAAAACTGATGTCTTCTGACGGACGTGGCCTCACGTACGCAGGGCGACAGATCAAGCTATACAAAACCAACATAACCTGGCCGCGCGACCTTATACGTTACGCGACTTACGCGCGGCCAGCTTATTTTGGTTTTGCATAGCTTGGTGTGTCGCCGTGTGTACGTAAGCCCAATTTGTTTGCACCTTTATAGTACCTTACTAAAGCTATAAATATAAAACCACAGCGTAAAAGTAAGTATATTTTTTATCCTCGTTGATTTGTGTGGCTAACATCATGGCAGCGCATAACAAAGCAAGAAACACCGACCAAGAGCGTGTCGGACATGTCCATGATAGGGTTCCGTAATCATTGTATAATTTTAATAGCCCAGTCATTTTACGGTTTGAGCCTAATTAATAATTGATATTTTATTTCGGTATAGTATTTAAGAGCCAATTTGAGCTTAGAAATGTAAATTTAGGTACCAATATTCAAAAGAAATCATGTCAGCAACAACCCCAAATTCAAAATTTTACATTTATCTTGTTCTAAAAATCCTGATGGTAAATTTTATTTTGCACATTTTTAAGGCTTTACATACTTCAAACATGGTGTTAATATTTTTGTCTACTTTGAAGGCTTTTAGTCTACCTATTTTTTTTAAATTTCAATGCCTATTTTATTGCTCAAAAATGTTTTCTTTTGTTAAATTTAATTAAAATGAATGAAATATTAATATTATTAAGTTAGAACCGTTCTGGGAGATATAATTTTGATTTCTTATGATGCGTAGCGAATTTTTTTAAAATTTGTTTTCATAATAGTATGTTTGTCACGAAACGGTGCCGGTTACAGTTTAAAAGTCCCATTTATAATTGGGAAGTAATTATAAATGGGACTTTCAACCCCTCCTAACATAACTCCGTAAAATGACTAGGATATAAACAAAAAAAAAATCTATGGGTATGTATTCAGATAATAAAACTATACTATACTTTCCCTATGGAAAATGTCGACCAAAGACAATGTGTCTTAAGGGAAAGTTATTTTAGTTTAGTTAGGGGTGTAGATTTGTCCATAATAAATAAAGATAATCATGACCATAGCATGCCAGAAACATGGACCCTGACGATAGGACTAGTTCATCAATTCAAGGTCGCGCAGCGAGCTATGGAGAGAGCTATGCTCGGTGTTTCTCTGAGAGATCACATCAGAAATGAAGTGATACGTCAGAGAACGAAAGTGGTTGACATAGCTCAGAAAATTAGCAAGCTGAAGTGGCAATGGGCTGGTCATATCTGCCAAAGAACTGAAAACCGGTGGGGTGTCAGGGTTTTGGAGTGGAGACCGCGAACTGGTAGACGTAGTGTGGGACGTCCTGCTGCCCGCTGGACAGACGACCTAAAAAAGGTAGCGGGGAGCGACTGGATGAGGAAGGCCGAGGACAGAGTTTTGTGGCGCGCCTTGGGAGAGGCCTATGTTCAGCAGTGGACGATGATAGGCTGATGATGATGTTGATGATGACCATAACATAAACATTTATATTTCCTGCATGCAAATAAAAATAGGTAAATTGATCAGAAAAGTTTTTTAATATTTCTGGCTTTGATTGCCCGACAGCATCCGCTACAGGATGTTTGGGTAAACTGTTCTATTACTTTAAGGGGTGATTGTACCCATGATACTGAATAACTTTCTCTAAGAAACCTATAGGAAATGCGCAAAAAAAAAAGCAGCCGATGACTTTTTCGTTCGCATCAATCGCTATAAATATTATTATTATTATTAATTTGTTTCATCGAAGTCGCTGTCAAGCCGGTACCATTCGCGACAGGGCTTGCATTAGTTTTTTGGCTTGGCTTGACACCGACTTATATAAAACAAATTAATGTTCTTATGATGCGAACGAAAAAGTCATCGGCTGCAATATTATTTTTTAACTTTTTAGTTAAGGTGGTTTTAATTTTTTGTTAAAATTATGTTTACTTCACAATTTTGAGTGGGGAATTCATTAGTTCAATTTAATAGTAGTGCTTTAAATTAACAAACGCACTTGCCGGTACTACGATTTTCAAAGGTTCCCCTCGATTTCTCTGGGATGTCATCATCAGATCCTGGTTTCCTTATCATGGTACCACCGTTGTAATAGCTTTTTTCCAACAAAAAAAGAATCATCACATATATATATATACGGTCGAATTGAGAAACCTCCTCCTTTTTTGAAGTCGGTTAATAAAAAGACGATTTTTTTTGCGAATTTACTATGTGTTTCTTAGGGAAAGTGGTTCAGTATCATGCGTACAAGTTTTCCCTAACAAAGCGCTTAAAATATCCTGCATGCTTGTAACCCTTCCCTTACTGCATACGAGATAGAAGAGAGCAAAGTCGATGTTAAACTCAATGTACAATCTCAAAAACCTCACATTTACGACCAGTAAATTCAAAACAGACTTCCCAGTTAAATAAATTCAAAGTAAAGTATAACTTATATCCATTTAGCGTAAATTCCGTGCCCCAATCGCATCGTAAGTTACAGACTTATTGATCGCAACATAATTTATGTTCACAAGAGACCTGTGAGCTATGGCTGTTTTGCATACGTTTCCTGTACTAGTTTCTAGAATACTTGCATAGATAAAATCTAATGGGGGAAGATGCGGCGTTGAATTTAGTGGTCAGTTAAAGCATTTCATTATGCAACCTATTGCATGCAATTTGAAGGTACCTTCATCAATCAGCAGACGTATGATGCGAGTGATAAGGCTATATCACGCCTTTTATCTCGTTCGTTCGCGCGCAAATAGAAAGATAGCTAATGCGCAATAGCGTTATTTCACGCCGCAGGTAGTTGGAGATAGGAATCAGACATAAAGAGATTCGCACAAAGCCTGAAGAATTGCAATGGGCGCATATTGCTCGGAGAATCAATGGCCGATGGGGCTGAAGAGTTCTCGAGTAGCGCGTACCAGAAGGCGCAGCGTGGGTAGGCCCCCACAAAGACTGACGACCTGGTGAGGGCGGTAGGAACCCGTTGGATGAGGGCAGCGCAGGACGGGTCTTTGTGGCGAATCTTGGGGGAGGTTTATGTACGTCTATTGGCTGAGATGATGATGATGAACCTTTGACTACTTATATAGTGACTAGCTACGCGTATAATTCTACTAACAAACTTTTTGCGGGGGGCGAGGTAACATGAAATCCGCATCTTTGGATTTTATTCCCCATAACTTAAGATTCTAATTTTATTGCTAAAAATCATGAAAAGTAGTCTCGTGTGAACCCCAAATGTTCTAAATTCGAAATTATAGTTTCGCAATTATAGGCTGTCTCGTTTAGTGATAAGGTATAAAATTGAATGTAAATGCACATGATCAATTGATCTTATACTGTGGCAGAGGGGCAAAGCTGCCGCAAGGCCAGTCCTTATAATAAATAGTCAAAGTGATGAACCAGTAAGTTAGATATATTATGTAAACTTGAAGCATAGGTAACATACTTTATATTGCATGCGATTGGTTGTATAAAAGTAACACTTACAGTAAAGTTTACTGCCGTTTTGCTTCTCACAAACGACTTCTCAGTGAATCCTCCAGTTTCCTCCTAAGTTTAATATAGTAAATCGATCACAAAGAAAGGCTAATGTGACTAGGTTCTTAGTCTTAGTTCAGCGGTACTACTGGGAAAGGATGAGTACTGATTCTTCCTGTATTAGTTTTATCTAAGGACATCTAGCCTATTTTCAAGGATTTTCTGTTTTATACGGTAGCTGGAAATCTGCTTAGATTCTTTGTAGTATCTATTTTATTCTGTGCTGTTAACGTTGTACTATTTCTATGCGCAGATGTTAAATGAGAGAATGCTATGGAGATTTTATTCAAAATTATCATTATCAGCCTATACAGTTCAGAAAATTTTTCGAGCTATTTGGACTTACTTATAATTTTTTTTCTGGAATTTAGGATCTTTGTTTTTTACTTACCGGGCATTCTGTATAAGTAAGATCTCATCTTCCTCTATATAAGGTCTAAAAAAATTAGGTGAAACTATTTTAAGGGGATGATCAGACCATCAATCTGACCAACTGTCTCTATGGGACCGATATTGAAATCGCGAAAAAAAATCTGCTGTTCCATTCAAACCTACTCGACCTAAATGTATGAGACAGCAGATTTTTTTGATTCGCGGGCGCCTCTAGTCCGCTAGTAATAAAATAAATGCCCCAGAATTTGCCAGGACGGACGCTCACAATATAAAGGGAAACATTCTCTGAAAAGGCACGTACAAAATTAGTAAATTTTCCTTTAAAATTATCATCGGAATTTGTCGTAGGTCTTCCTCAATTACTTCATTTCTCTCGTACAGCCGTAAATAATAAATATTGTTTTCAGTTTCATCAAATGAAACGCTTCTACTCTCATTTACCTCTGATAGGCTTCGTACAGAAGCTCAACAGGGTACTTAAATAGGGTAATTGAAAACCATTCTTACAGAATGGATTTAAATCTCAAAATAAATATCTTGGACATTGCCACACAAATTATCTAGTCACATTTAAAGTACCTGGACTTGTATTATGATGACTAGACAACGATATAGAATACATATATAGATACAAATCCATGACTCGGGTACAAATATTCCTATTCATCATATAAATACTTGTCCCTTACGGGATTGGAACCCGCGACTCTCGGCACAGCAGGCAGGTTCACTACAGACAGTGCTACCGGGTCGTCAAAATAACGTTTTAAAGATTGCACGGTGCTCTAAAATCTTGTGTTACATGAGTTAATGTGGTCACAAAACAAATTGGTTGTTCTATAAATAAAAATAATAATAATAATAAGCCCGCATGGCAGCTTGTGGCGAGCTGTTGGTGATTGGCGACACCACGGACCCGATTCTCCAGAGGGCCCGGATTGATTTGGCCCTCGAGTAGAGTCGCAAGAGCGGAACCTATGCTCCAGGTTGGAAGTGTAAAATGTCATAACGCCGGGACCTGCTGACTGGTGAACTGGCGCCCGCAGACTCACCTCTCTACAACCTTAGCCGCTCAGCTTTGCGAGCGGCCTTTTTGGGGGCCCATCAAATGAGTTGGCAAGTCACCGTCTGCCATTTTTGACATACTAGAGGCATTTGTTACGGCAGGCGTCCCGAGTCTCTCCGCAATAACCCAGATTTCCCGGCCCACCAAGTTCACCCCCATAACCCTAGTAGTTTTCTGTCCTTTCTACAATAGTCTCTGCACTGAACGTGGTATGTCTTCTGGTGCATTTCCATAATGCATTCAGAGATAAATTTAATAGCAATAATCACTTGATTTCAAAGGAAATTGTCACAATTACAATTCGTATTAATACCTAAAGGTAAAGTGAATTAAAATTGCATAGATTGCATAATGTGAATTAAATAAATTATGCAATGTAGGTATGTCATAATTATTAAGTCCAAAAAAATTTGCTGAAAAATGTTTAAGGGGATGATCAGGAGTGCGATTTTTGAATCTTATTCGCTGAGCTCAGCTGTTCAAAATGTCGAAATTACTTTGGAGATATGCATCTTTCTACTGCTGATTTGACTTTCAAAAATCGCACTCCTGAAGTATGATTTTTTAAAGACAAATCGGCAGTAGAAAGATGCTCATCTCCATAGTAATATTGAAATTTTCGACTGCTGAGTTCAAAGTATGAGTTTCAAAAATCGCACTCCTGACCATCGAATTGAACAACTTTCTCTATGGGAACAATGCCGAAGTCCCATTCAAAACTGCAAACCTAATCGACCCAAATTATAGAAAAGCAGATTTTCTTGTCGCGATGTAGATTTTGGTCCCAAAACTTGTTCAGTTTGATTATCTCCTTGAAACAGCATCAGCTAGTATTTTTGTTATCTTATTTCGGTACGTAAATTCAATTAAGTATGACCACGTACGACATTACTACATTAGTTCAACAAAATGACAACAGATGGCGCTGATCGATATTAAAACGCGCTGACGTTTGGTTCACACCGATGTTCCTTGGTGGATTTTTTACAGTGTCTCGTCCATTCCATCCTAACCTTAAATATTAGGCATTTTTGCAGTGGTATTGCACATAAATGTGCATTAACACACGTTAAACACCATGACATGATCACAGAATGAACCCTGATTCGACCAAACGCGAGTAAATTTAATCTTAGACTTAGATTAAGTCACTGGTTACTCTAGAGTAAACTGAATTTGCGTTTTACCAACTCCAATATATGAAAAAGTTGAGAGTAAATTTTACACGGCCAATTTTGACGATGTAAATCTCACATAATTAAAAAAATTATATTAAAAAGAAACCTAACAAATTAAAACTGTATAACCTCACATTGCAATACGTACGGATACAATGACCTCTTTCTTTAGGTGGATTGTACATTCGTTCGTTTAGAATTGTGGTATGGGTTTAGTGTGGTAGAAGATAAATGAAGTTATTTCAGAGTAAACGCTAAGAGTAAAGTGCTTCCTTGTATAGTTACTCTTCTATAAATCAAAGTTTGGTCAAATCCGGCCTAAGAAAGAGTATCTAACAATCGATCGCTAGTTCGCATCTAAACTATTATAAAACTGTAACAGGAAGTTTGTCTGTACATTGAAGATATTAAACAAAAAAAAAGTTACGATATGGTTTTTAGGTGTCCCTGATTCCATTTCACCAATTTTTGGATTTTTTGTCTGTCTGTTTGTTTGTGTGTTTGTTTGTTTGTTTGTTTGTTTGAACGAGTATCACGCAAAAACTACTGAACCGATTTTGATGAAACTTTTTTTGTTTGATAGCTTATGATCTGACTTAAAATCTGGTATATAATTTATGCGGACGAAGTCGCGGGTTAACGCTCGTACTATTATAAAACTGTAACAGGAAGTTTGTCTGTACATTGAAGATATTAACAAAAAATAAGTTACGATATGGTTTTTAGGTGTCCCTGATTCCATTTCACCAATTTTTGGATTTTTTGTCTGTCTGTTTGTTTGGGTGTTTGTTTGTTTGAACGAGTATCACGCAAAAACTACTGAACCGATTTTGATAAAACTTTTTTTGTTTGATAGCTTATGATCTGACTTAAAATTTGGTATATAATTTGTGCGGACGAAGTCGCGGGTTAACGCTCGTATAAGATAATTTTAAACATCTTACAATTCGTTTTTTTCGACAAAGAAAGAGTCTTCGTCTCTTACTGAAATGTAGATACAAATGACTTACTGACACTACCCTTCTGAAACAATAGTCCATGTTTCAAATGTCACACTAGAGTTGGAATTTTTTAATAATTAGCATCGATGAGCGATTTAAACCGACTTCAAAAAAGGAGGTTTCTCAATTCGACCGTATATAAGGTCTAACAAAATTAGGTGAAACTATTTTAAGGGGATGATCAGACCATCAAACTGAACAACTTTCTCTATGGGACCGATATTGAAATCGCGAAAAAAATCAGCTGTTCCATACAAACCTACTCGACCTAAATGTATGGGACAGCTGGACATGGCTATGACAGCTTCAATATTGGTCCTATAGAGTAAGTTGTTCAGTTTGATGGTCTGATCATCCCCTTAAAATAGTTTCACCTAATTTTGTTAGACCTTATATAAATATTTTTTTTATGTGTGTTCGCGTATAACTTCGTCGTTTATGAACCGATTTTGATGATTCTTTTTTGTTAGAAAGGAGATATCCCAAGGGTGGTACCATGTTAAGGAAACCAGGATCTGATGATGGCATCCCAGAGAAATCGAAGGAAACCTTCGAAAATCGTAGTGCCGACTAGTGCGTTTGTTATTTTAAAGCACTACTATAACATTGAAATCACTATTTTAAATTGTAAAATAAACAAAATTTTTACAAAAAATTAAAACCGCCTTCAAAAAAAACTAAAAAGTTAAAAAATAATATTGCAGCCGATGACTTTTTCGTTCGCATCATAAGAACATTAATTTGTTTTATAGAAGTCGGTGTCAAGCCAAGCCAAAAAACTAATGCAAGCCCTATCGCGAATCGTACCGGCTTGACAGCGATCAGCGGCTGCAATATTATTTTTTAACTTTTTAGTTTTATTTTTTTTGGTTATTTATGTAACACCCTGTATTTGAAATTGATTGCATAGTTCGGATAGACAATTGCAATACTTTAATATGTGATTGTAATTGTACTCATGATACTGAACAACTTTTCATAAGGAACAAAGAAAAATTTGCGAAAAAAAAATTAATTTTCATACAAACGTTCGATTATGATTTTTAGTAAGGAAGGTAATAAAGAATTTCGAATTTCCTATATAGGTTTCATATGGTAAGTTGTTCAATAGCCCAGTCATTTTACGGAGTTTTGTTAGGCGGGGTAGGGAGTAATTATTAATTGGACTTTTAAACTGTAACTGGCACCATTTAGTGACAAAAAGACTATCTTAAAACATGTTAAAATAAAAATCGCTACGCAATATAGAAATCAAAATTGTGTTTCCCAGAATGCTTTTTAATTAATAATATTAATACCAATGCACTCATTTGACTTAGATTTTACAATATAAATTATTTTTTAGCAATAAAATAGGCATTGAAATTTTTAAAATGAGGTATTTATTAGAAAATACGAATGGATTTTTCAAAACCTTCTAAGTAGCCAAAAATATTTACACCATTTTTTAAGTATTTTGAAGATAAAAAAATTAACCATCAGGTTTTTTAGAACGAGATGATAGCTAAATTTAAAAATTGGAACTGTTGCTGATGTGATTTTTTTTTTAATTTACATTTCTACTTTCTAGGCTTAAATTGGCTCTTCAATATTATACCGAGAAAAATATCAATTATTAATTAGTCCCGGGTCACACCGTAAAATGACTGAGCTACAATATCATGGGGCGCATGCAATCACCACTTAAAGTAATGCAAGTGATAACTTCTAGTTATAGTACTCTGTGCCCAAAACAGTCTTAACTCTAAAAACTTTAATTCAACAATGTAACAACAGATGGCGCTGATTGAAAATAAATCGCGCTATCGTTTTGTTCTGTTGGAATTTACTTATAGACGTTCATAGAGTTTGTTCTGCCTGCCAACCCATTTATGGGTCCTGGGTTCGAATTCTAAGATATTTTTGATGTGTTGATGCATGTAGAAATGCATAAACACTTTCTTTACTGCATTAGTGAATACCGATTATGGAACTTAACTGTATAAATATTATATTAAGATAAATAAATATAGTAGCGAAAAGAATAGAGAATGGAATCATAACATTTTAGATAATACGAGCGTTAACCCGCGAGTTCGTCCGCACAAATTATATACCAGATTTTAAGTCAGATCTTAAGCTATCAAACAAAAAATGGTTCATCAAAATCGGTTCAGTAGGTTTTGCGTGATACTCGTTCAAACAAACAAACAAACACCCAAACAAACACACAAACAGACAGACAAAAAATCCAAAAATTGGTGAAATGGAATCAGGGACACCTAAAAACCATATCGTAACTTTTTTTTTGTTAATATCTTCAATGTACAGACAAACTTCCTGTTACAGTTTTATAATAGTAAGTATAGATAATAATAATAACAAAATAGCTACGATGTGATGTGAAATAAATAACTTTATCTTTTGCGTGCATTCATATTAGTATGGTCATCAACACAACAAAGAGATTTAACATAGCTAGTCCATACTAGTATTTATTCAATCATCATTTCGGCCGATAGACGTCCACTGCTGGTCATAGGCCTCCCTTAAGAATCGCCAGGCTCGCGCAACTCTCGAACAAAAAAAAATTATATGAAACGTGCACCGACGCCATTACATTCCTTTGAACGTTCGCACACGTTTCATAAGTACATTCTGGATATCGGTCACGTCACGACCAGTTTTTATTAGTATGGAAGTCCCGACTCTTATAACGTAGTGAGTTACATTCTCTTTGAAGAATCGCCACAACGACCGATTCCAGGCGCCGCGCCGCCTCCCAACTACAGGGTGATTTTTTTTTATTCGTAATAGGTTTGCGCTTGGCTTCATCTCACCTGATGGGAAGTGTAGATGAAGCCGAGGATATTGTAGCGCGCTCACCCAGAAAAAGCCTATTAATTGATATCATTAGCGTTCTTTTAAACTAAGAGTCTACCCATCGAACTGAACAACTTTTACTATGGGAGCAAATAAAGAAGCATAAGAAAGCAAACCGATCGTAGCAAAAAAAATCTGCTGTTCCCTACTAAAGTGCACCCGCCGCTGCTGCCTACTCGACTCAAATGTATGCAACAGCTAATTTTTTTTTTGCTCCGATCGGTTTGCTGCCATACTAAAGTTGTTCAGTTTGATGGGTAGACTCTTAGTTTTTAAAGGATGCTAATGATACCCTGTATATTAAAAATCGTTTGGAGGAACATCGCCCACTTCTCTTCATGACATGAGAGGAGGCCTATTCCCTGCAGCTGAACGTATTTTTATTTCGAATTATATTTTTCACACACTTAAACTTCACTTCACTTTTCTTCTTACACATCGTGGGGAAACCTGCATGCTTCAATTGCGAGGCATGTATTGTACCTACTGTCCATTACAAGTGGCGACGGGCTCACTCCCCGTCACACTGGACAGAGTTTCGGTACTGCTAGTGAAACGTGGATGTTCTGAGGTTTCTGAATATCTCTGACTACCCCCTCGGGGAATATAGTCGACTGCATATGCTTATACTGAATTATATTAAACTCCTATTTTTGTTTATTACGAACAAATAGTTTAATAATAAAACTAAACAACATTCCCCAAGGAACATTTTTTTTTTATTACTTATGGGTTTGCTCTTGACCTCAATCCAGTCCTCAGGACGAAGATGGGATCGTAGATGTAGCGAGCTCACCCAGAAGAAGCCTTTTCACTCGTACTTTAAGGAATTCGGGTTGTAAGCGCTCGGAAATACTGACGCAGGCAGGGCGTTCCACGCCTTGGCTGTGCGCATTATAAAAGATTCAGAAAGGCGCTTGGTGCGGATATGTGGTATGTCAACCAAAAAGGGGTGGTATCCCGCGGTGCGTCTGGAAGTCCGATACTAAAAAGGGGAAGGCGGGATGAGCTCATTTAGCTCTTGGGCACATTCACCGAAGTACAATCTGTAGAAGACCGACAAGCAGGCTACTCCACGGCGGTGGGCTAGGCTATGAAGCTTGGTCTCCACCAGCTTACTGTCGCCAATGAGCCTCCTGGCTCTGCGTTCAACCGAGTCGAGTGCGGTAAGTTGATACTTGGCTGAGCCATGCCACAGGTGGCGGCAGTACTCCATACAGGATCGGAACATGGGTTATAAAACGAAAATTTTTTCTCTCATCAACTCATACAAAAGTGTGGATCTGCCGATCGATGTTCCCATGTTCCTCAGGGAAATTTGTTTAGTTTCGTTGTACCTATACACCTTTGATTAAATTAAAATACCGGAAGATACGTTACGCTCTTACATTACAGTAGTACCAGGTTTATAAGTCTTACCGATGTACCTGCGCAGTTGACAAATTTTAATACCGCGCGAAATTATATTTAACAATCAGGATGCGCCACCTTCAATCCGTTTACGCTATTGGCTTATTTGTTTTCGCGCTCTTTTCGCTGCTATTGCTGCTATCCGACTTTGCACCCTTTGATTACTAAATGACTTCGGGTTTTGTCGGGGAGTCGGGCATGCTCTGCGCAAACGAAGATTGACGAGAGGAATTATTTTCCTCTCGTTTCTCGTTTCAGTTTCCTATTGGGCTAAGAATAGCACCATCCCATTTCCTCCCGTGGGTGTCGTAAAAGGCGACTAAGGGATCTACCGGAGGATGGGCAGCAGCATGCTCTGAGTACACACATTCAATCCAACTGCGATCGCCAACCCGCCTGCCAAGCGTGGCGATTATGGCAAATCCTCCCATTTTGGGGGAGGCTTATATCCAGCAGTGGACGTCTGTCGGCTGATATGATGATGATGATGATGACTGTACGTACACGTACACGGTACAATGGACCTGTTTCTACCATAGATACATGTAAAATTAGGCGGATCGGGCTCAATTTACGCGGTCCATGCGCTATAAGCTAGTACCGCATCTTCCACTATTTTAATGTAATCAAAGACTTTGCCAGGCTGTCACTTACACCCTGTATAAGAATTGTTAAAGTATCTGGAATCTGACCTTAAACATTTTTATATTCCGCAAAATATATTAAAGAAGCCATCTAATATTCAATTCCCTTCATTAAGTTCTCAAAATGATTAAGTAAAACGATACAAACTTCTATAATTGATTCAGAAAGCAGAAGTTATTTGATAGCAGTTGCTTTTCGTTGTTCATAAATTGTGTTTACTCAATTATCTATTTTACGTTTAGCCAATTTAATATTTGGAATTTCTACTTAATTTAAGGTACTTATTATACTTTGGAGGCGCTCATGGTAAACTGAAACTTCTATGTTTGGAATGATCATCGAAGAGAAATCCAACAAATCATTTATCTTAATAACTATTATAAAACTGTAACAGAAGTGTGTCTGTACATTTACTGTACTTTGTCTGTACTGTACACAGAAAATATTAACAAAAAAAAGTTACTATATGATGATAGATATGGTTTTTAGGTGTACACACGGCGACACATCAAGCTATACAAAACCAACATAAGCTGGCCGCGCGTAGGTCGAGTAACGTATAGCGTCGCGCCGCCAGCTTATGTTGGTTTTGTATAGCTTGATGTGTCGCCGTGCGTACCTTATTACAAGTCACCAATTTCAGGATTTTTTGTCCGTCGGTTTGTTTGTTTGATCGAACATCACGCAAAAACTACTAAACCGATTTTGAACAAACATTTTTGTTTAATAGCTTATGATCTGATTTAAAATATGTTGTAAAAACCGCAGCGAAAAAACTGGACGTCCTTTCGAAGTTCAGACGGTACTTCACACCAGCACAGCTTCTACAGCTTTATCAAGCAGAAGTCCGATCGTGTATCTGATCTGTTGCCATCTCTGGGACGGGTCTGCTCAATACCAGTTGGCCGCGTTGAACTCAATCGACAGGCGTGCCAGGAAGCTCATAGGTGATCCAACCTCGGTGGCGAAGCTGCAAAGTCTCGAGCATCGTCGCAAGGTAGCCTGTCTGTCTGTTTTTTATAAGATACATTTCGGAGAGTGTGCGACGGAATTACACGAACTAATACCTCCGTCTCCCTTTCATCTGCGAGGGACGAGACGCAGGCTGGGTTTCCACCCTTATGTCGTTGACCTACCAGCAATTCGCACGAAGAAGTTTGCTTCGTCCTTTATAATGCGCGCGGCTATGGAGTGGAACGCACTGCCTGCGGACCTGTTCCCTGAGCAATACAACCTGGGCCACTTCAAGGCGAGAGTGAATAGGCATTTTTCTAGGTAAGCATGCTACATCTTCGGCCTCATCGTCGCTGAACATCAGGTGAGATTGGGGTCAAATGTTTACCTATCAAACATTAAAAAAAAAAAATGTTTTTGTTCCGATAACAAAAAGCCTACGGCTTAATTTGGGATCATCACTTTGGGATACTCGTGACCTAAGTAAGTCCATTATTAAACTGCAATAATGGACTACTTAGGTCACACGTATCGTAATGTACCTACTATTTAAGCAATAAAATAGGCATTGAAATTTAAAAAATGAGGTTTTTATTAGAAAATACGAATGTTTTTTTCAAAGCCTTCTAAGTAGACAAAAATATTTACGCCATGTTTGAAATATGTACAATGGTAATGCCTTAAATATTTGCAAAAAACAAATTACCATCAGGTTTTTTATAACGAGATAATACCTAAATTTTAAATTCGGAACTGTTGCTAACGGTTTTTTTTTAAATTTTGGTACTTAAATACTATACCGAAAAAAATATCAATTACTTATTAGTCCCGGCTCAAACCGTAAGATGACTGGGCTATCACGATGTGTTCCTTCACCGTTTGAGTAACCCTCGACCTGGTAACTTCGTTTCGTTGAAAGTCAAACAGCCGTAAGCTATTATAAGCTTTGTTTGTAAGTAGGTACTAATTATTAGGGTTGTGAAAATAGCATGATAGTAATAGACTAATAGTAGGTGTAACAAAATTAGGTGATACTATTTTAAGGGAATGATCAGACCATCAAACTGAACAACTTTCTCTATGGGACTAATATCGAAATCGTGAAAAAAAATCAGCTGTCCCATATATTTGAGTTATGTTCGCAGTTTTGTATGGGACTGCTGTTTTTTTACCGCGATTTCGATATTGGTGCCATAGAGAAAATTGTTCAGTTTGATGGTCTAATCATCCCCTTAAAATAGTTTCACCTAATTTTCTTAGACCTTATATAATAAGTAATAAGTAATAGGTACTAGTTGTTGCCCGCGACTCCGTCTGCGTGGGCATTAAAATAAATAATCCAGAACCTATTCTCTCTGCGCGCTAAATTTCATCCAAATCCATTCAGCCGTTTAGCCGTTATGTGTGGTTGAGTGACAAACATCTAAGCATCCAAACATTCAAACTTTGACATTAATAATATGAGTAAGATGAATATCATTGTGTATTGTATGTATCACCTAATCCTTTCCTAATAAGTGACAACTACCTTTTCTGTTTTTCTATTAGTTAATTAATTTAACAAATTAAAATTAATTTCAATTATATTATAATACGGAACTCCAGCATACACATACACATACACGCACACGCACGCACACACACACACATCAACACGACCACTCATACACTCCTCCCTCACACACACACACACACACACACCCCTCACACACACACCCCACACACACACCTAGCTTCTAAGATACGACTAAATGTACCTACTACTGTAAGCAATAAAACGCTCTAACCCAAAAAAAAACGTATTATCTTGTAACGCGACGCCGGCGTCCGGGCGGTGGAAGCCTGGTGACCTGTAACACAAGTGCGGAGAATTAACTCCGTACCATTGTACGAGCACCAGTCTCCACAAACCTAGTTGATATATATATATTTTTTTTTCTGCTTATAAAAGTGCTTACTGATAAGTTTAGTGTTTATATTAATTAACTTTGTGGAGAGAATAAAAACCGTTTTTAATTAATTAAGTGTAAGTCATTTCATCCTGAAACTTAAATTGCTTAACTTAAGGCGGTTGCAGAGGGGTTAATTTTATACAAAACTTTGACGCACAATACGCGTAGACGGTGTTAATATAAGTAATATTTTATATATGGAAAAATAGTTTAAAAAATCTAGTTGCCGCGTAACAAATAACATTTGCAATTTATAATATAATTACGAAGATATAAAGCTTTTAAAATTTTAATTCGTAATTATTTTATAAATTGCAAATGTTATTTGTTACGCGGCAACTAGATTTTTTAAACTATTTTTCTATATATAAAATATTACTTTTATTAATTCCGTCTACGCGTATTGTGCGTCAAGCTTTTGTATGGACTGAAACCACCTTAAGCATTACTATAGCTGCATCCTTAAACAGAAAATTGGTAGTTGTACTCTAAAAACATAATTTAATTTAAAGTTGTTCAGTTTGATGGGTAGACTTTTAGTTTAAAAAGATGCTAATGATATCAATTTCACCGTGTATAATAAATTAAATTATGTTTTTAGAGTGTTATAACTACTGTCTAAAGACAGCGCCGTCACTTGATATGTAGTTCGGGTGGCGTAATGCAGATGTCGCCTTTTTAGTACGGGTGCATATCTGCAGACGTCGCCACCGTCTTGTCTTGTCTTGTTTACCATCGACTGACCTCTCGCAGTGGAAAAACGCTGGAGAGGATTCGTTCATTTTGCAATATACAATCGAATCGAGAACACGTTGTCTTAATTAACTCCACCCGAGGGTCCATCAGCTCCACGTGCCAACAACTACCATCAAAATACCATCAATAAACGTTACCATTTGTGAAAAATAAATTGACTCCTTTGTTTTAAAAAAAAAGGATAGTTGGCAACCCTATAGCGGGTATCTTGAAGTAGGTCTGGAAAATTTTATTAGTGGAATAACGACATCTTACTACCTTATTGTACCTAGAAATGGAAAACCCTTGAAACCTTCAGTAACACTTAGTTTTGTTAATTCAATGAAAACTTTGATAGAAGACAAGACCTATTGAAAACAAAAGTTGAATTCTTATTTGTAGATAGATTTTTAGAGAGACCTTACCACGTTTGTTCTCATATCATCATCATCATCCTATTTACTACACGCTGTTTTTAGTGGGTGTCTACCCTGATGTATGGGATTGAATGTTGGGTATGGAATAAAATGAATAATTTTATTTAGTGGGTGTCTAGTCTACCCCGATGTATGGGAGTGAATGTTGGGTATGGAATAAAAGGCATGAAAGTCCAGTGAATGCAGTTGAAATGCGCTCCTTACGAAGTATGTGTGGTATTCTTTCTTTCTTTTCTTTCTTATCGTGTGGGCAGAGCTTGAGCAGAGCCCTGGTGTCAGAGTTTTTTCAGACCGCCTTACGGCTTCTGACGTGGTTTTTATGTAACGACTATTACCACCAGAAATAGTAGCCGGGACCAACGGCTTAACGTGCCATCCGAAGCACGGAATCATTTTCCTTTTCACACAATCAGGTGATTCAGCCTGCAATGTCCTAATCAACTGGGGAAAAACGCACAAAGTGACATATCACTAGGTGCCCCCCGTGGGAATCGAACCCACGACCTCCGAGTCGAGAGCCAATGCTCTTAACCATTAGACCACGGAGGCAGTGTGGTATTACTTTGGATGATCGAATCAAAAACAGTGTGATAAGGGATTGGTGTAAGTTGAAGGATGATATTGTAACAAGGATTGAGAGGGGTATGCTTAGATGGTTCGGTCACGTAGAGAGAATGAATGAAAGAAAACTTACGAATGAAATTTATCAAGCAAAGGTGAGCGGAAGTGTTGGGAGAGGCCGTCCGAGGAAAACATACCATGATCAAATCAATGATCTTTTCCAAAAAGGACAAGTGCGTAGCACCCTCAATCGACGGAAGTGCATGAAAAGATGTATGAATGTCAATGAGGCTAAAGAGGTGTGTCAGTCGGTCCGTGGTCTCTGCCTACCCCCATGGGACAATGGCGTGAGCTTATGTATGTATGTTTGTAGTGTTTTTAACAAGGAAAATGATTCCACACGTTATACTGTTTTATTAGCCAGACCATGCTTGACTCAATAAAATCGTTTTCTGGTGTCCCTTACTACATGGATCTTGTTGCGACTAGGGATAACTTCCGTGCGTTCAGATGTTTTTGCCATACTTATTACTGGAAGCAAAATAGGTCATAGTTTCAGTACAATGTTAGGTTCCTATTGTTTTATTTTGTATTTTTGGTGCTTTTGCGGTCTTGTCTTCAACACTGCCATAAATGATCTCTTGAATTGGCTCTCTAATAGCCATGTTTTTTCCTTCTTATTGCTGTCTCCCGCTTGCAATGGAGGGAAGTCGGATATTTTGTTTTCCTACTCCTCCTAGCTTCTTTGATTAATTCATTGCGGGTTCCAAGACAGATTAGAGTCATCCCCCGGGCTCGCTGGACTTCATTGTCCAGTATTGTGAATGATCGCCGCTGTTGATCCTGGCTTACAGGAGTTACAGCGGTGGGAATGTGTGGTGGGCCTATGCCCGATAAAAAAATACTGTACTTAATCCTTTCATTTTGAAATCACTAACAAAAAAAAAGTGGCAGCGCGGGCCGCGGGATGCCCGGCAAATGAGAAACACCAAAATACCGCACTCACAGATTTCAAGCGCTTTTTTTCGAAAATTTAGTTTTTTCGTAGCTGTCAAATAGCGTGAAATTAATTTCCGTCACGGCCTTTGACTATTTATTATAAGGACTGGCCTTGTATAAGGAAAATTGACATGTGCATTTACATTCAATTATATACCTTATCACTAAACGAGACAGCCGATAATTGCGAAACAATAACTACGAACTTATGATTATGAGGTTTGGGGTTCATACGAGACTACTTCTCATTTTTATCATTCAAAATTAGAATCTTAAGTTATGGGGAATAAAATCCAAAGTTGCGGATTTCATGTTACCTCGCCCCCCCCCCCCCCCCCCCCCCGCAAAAAGTGGCAGAAATGTTTGTTAGACGCGTAACTATAATAGTCCCTATATAAGTATTTTCTCGAAATGGCCCTATCTCAAATCAACCCTCCGAAAATTAACTTGACGTACCAAATTCTGATATTTGATCATTAGAGTCTTAACGATCGTTGTTTTTTAACGGAAAGCTACTCCGTGGTCTGATGGTTAAGAGCATTGGGCCCTCGACACGGAGGTCGTGGTTGCGATTCCCACGGGGGACACCTAGTGATATAAATGTCACTTTGTACGTTTTTCCCCAGTTGGTTAGGACATTGCAGGTGATGATGCATCACATGATTGTCTGAAAATCAATATGATTCCGTTCTTCGGATGGCACGTTAAGCTGTTTGTCCCGGCTACTATCTCTGGTGGTAGTAGTCGTTACATAAAAACCACGTCAGAGGCCGTAAGGTGGTCTGAAAAAACTCTGACACCAGGGCTTGCTAGTTGCTGCCTACACGATAAGAAGAAGAACGGAAAGCTAAAAACCAAGAAAATAATAAACCAAATCAAAATCAAAATTTTTTATTCAATATAATATCACATAGATAGCTTTTTGACGAAATTTTTTGACTCTACCACCGCGTCGGAAGGTGTTCCGTTGAGAGAAGATGCGGCCAGAAACTCTACAACACACATCTTTTAAACAAAACGAAATATAAAAAGTACAATTAAAATACAATATTGCATTAAATAGAGTAACATTATCAAGACCAGACATTTTGGTCATTCAAATAGTCATCTTCGAGTTTATAGTAGCCTTTTTTACAGAGGACTTGTTTAAAATGGGACTTAAACTTTTGTCTGGCAAGTTTAGAATATCCTCTGGTATCTTATTATAATAGCGTATACAGTGCCCCATGAAAGATGTGTTGACCTTACTGACAATAATGATTCTAAACAGATTATTAATAATTAGCACAGCTCGGATCCGCTGAATCTCGTTCCAGATCCAAAGTCTTATAAATTACAGGTTGTCTTTTGTTTTGTTGGGACCACCCGGGCGCGCAGGTAGTCGCCCCGTGATAAATTGTCGCTCTACATCATTTCGGTCCGTTTTCCGGGGGACACGCCAATCCTATGTATTTGTGCCCTAGATATTTTGGCACCGATAAGTAGAGGGAATAGGGGTAAATTTTGTTTGGGAAATGACGAGAGTTTAACGCTTCGGGGGATATTATGCGGTATATTATCCGAATACTTACGTATACAGGGTGAAATTGATATCATTAGTATCCTTTAAACTAAGAGTCTACCCATCAAACTGAACAACTTTTACCTACTATGGGAGTAGTCCTGTCAGAAAAAAAAATCAACTGTCCCATACGTTTGAATAGAGTAGGTATTGCAGTTTAGTACGGGACAGCAGATTTTTTTGGTTCTGACACGTTGCTCACTTAGTAAAAGTTGTTCAGTTTGATGGGTAGAGTATGTAGTTTAAAGGTTAATGATACTTTTCCTTACACCCTGTACTTATGTTTCTTAAGGAAAGTTATTCAAAATCATGGTTCATTGCATTATTTTAAGGTGGTTGCTGAGGGGTCAATTTTATACAAAACTTTTACGCACAATACGCGTAGACGGTATAAATACAAGTAACTTTGTATATATGGAAAAATTGTTTAGAAAATCTAGATGCCGCGTCACAAATAACATTTGCAATTTATAAAATAATTACGAAGATATAAAGCTTTGAAATTTTTTATACAAAATTTTAAAAGCTTTATATCTTCGTAATTATTTTAAAAATTGCAAATGTTATTTGTGACGCAGGAACTAGATTTTCTGAACTATTTTTCAAATATAAAATATTACTTTTATTAATTCCTTCTACGCGTATTGTGCGTCAAGCTTTTGTATGGACTGAAACCACCTTAAGGGGTGATTGTCCCCTTAAAATAATGCAAATACATTACAAAGACATTAATTACAACCTAACCTAACACTCTCTATACAGGGTGAAATTGATATCATTAGCATCCTTTTAAACTAAGAGTCTACCCATCAAACTGAACAGCTTTCACTATGGGTGCAAACAGATCGGAGCAAAAAAATAATCAGCTATTGCATACATTTCAGTCGAGTAGGCATTGCAGTTTAGTATGGAACAGCTGATTATTTTATTGCTCCGATCGGTTTGCTCCCATAGTGAAAGTTGTACAGTTAGATGGGTAGACTCCTAGTTTAAAAGGATGCTAATGATATCAATTTCAAACTGTATACAATGAAATGAATGAAATATACTTTATTTACACCAAACACATAAATACAGTACAGAGCAGGTCATAGATGTTTGTTTTAATGTCATTTTGTAATTTTTAAAGTAATTTGAAAATTGCGGAATAGATTATCATGAAAAAAAGCTATCACTCGCAAAAATTAGCTTTATATTACAAGAAACCGGATAGGAATAGATACCACAGACAGACAGATATAGGTGACAAACTTATAACACCAGTCTTTTTGCGTCGGGTCGCCTTCTTATTATGCTGACTGTTTTTTCAGGGGATGATCAGACCATCAAACCTCTATGGGATCAAGGACGAAATTGCGAAAAAAAAAACTGTTGTCCCATAGGTACATTTTATGTGTGCATTCCATAATAGCCAACAACTCAACTGTAGGTAAATATGCACCCGATCTCTAGTGATAAGGACAGCTCTTTTAAAAAACATTTCTTTTCTAATAAGAAATCACCGTAACATCCCATTTGAATACAAACGTTTCCATTTTAGTAAGAACCCTGCTATTATGAAAATAATCCGAGGCGCTAACTAATAAATGAAATCAATTTAGCAGCGCTGCTCGCTGCTCGCTGCTCAGGGCTCGCTGGCAGATGGGACGACTGTCACGGACAAATTCCTGTGCGGTGAAGACGGGAGCTGGGTTGAGACACACGGACTATTCCGACGGCGAACAGTGTCATTCGAACGATAAGGCTCTTTAGCTCAATTCACATTACGACGGGCGGGCGCGGACCGAGGACGGAGGGTGCAATGTAAAATTATACCTATTTCAATACCGGTAGAAATCACAGAGAAAGCTCCGTGTTGCTCCGTCCGTTGCCGTTCTCACGTCAACTATATCCTGTGGGTCAAGTATACTCAGAAAGCATTGCAAGCCCTGCGTGTCCAATATAATAACGGTTTCAGGATGCTGGTGGGGCTGCGTCGCTCTTGTAGTGCATCAGGTATGTTTGCGGAGGCACACACTGATGGTTTCCATGCTATCGTGCGGAAAAGAGTGGCCTCCCTGATGTGCCGCGTGCGGGGCAGCACCAACAGTCTCATAAACACTGTGGATAGGCTGGATAGTTCCTTTTTGAGGCACACGCAGTAACTCAGGAGGGAACAAAACAAACAAATAGTTATTGTCTTCACAAATGTATTTAGTAACATAGTTCTTAGTTTGTTTTTGTATTACTAACCCTACTATGAACTCCGGTCTGAAATAAAGATTATAATACTAATAGACTCTATATTAATATAGGTAGAGAATAAAATACGTTGGCAGAAAAAGCTCTGTCCAACTGTGCCACAATGACGGACCATTCTGTTCTCTTCGACTCTATTGCTATTAAAATTATGTAGTTAGTATTTTGCATTGCTGCTGCTGCGCCCCCCCTCGTGCCCGCCCTTCCTAACAGCACGGCTAGCATGCCACCCACGATAAAGCGTTTAAACGAGAAAAACGTCGTGCGCGCTCTTTCTGGCATACGTAAAATAATAAAGATGGAGGCACATCTCGATTTTTATCGTTTTCTCGAGGGTGGCATGCGAGGCCTACTGGAATGTGAACTACGAAGCACGAAGTCTTTGCCGTTGCCATCCTAATTTGAAGCTTAAATAATTTGCAATAGAATGACATCTCACTTTCGAGTCCAAGCTTCCAGTTTATGCTTTAAAGAATAGTACGACAAAAATAAGTAATAGTAAATCGGTTGTGATAAATCAAGGACTTAAACTTTTAGAAATGTTACTCGTCCGTTACAGCTGTGTGTCCGCCCGCGGACGCCCGACACCCAGCATTACCACTACACGACGTTGAGCAAATAGTTTTCACTCATCTCACTGTAGTACGGGACATGTTTTACTCTATTTTACAGTTTTATAGTACGGTCGGGACAAGTCTATTTGTAAAGGTGATAAGTGTTAGCACTGGGGCGGATGGACACGCTTTCTTCTTAATTTAGTCAAAGGATATACCGGTTTGTATAAGTGAGGTATTTTTTCTGATGGGCTCGAACTCTCTTTTGATGGCCCGATAGCTCAGTCTGTAGTGAACCTGCCTGCTGTGCTGAGGATCGCAGTCCGAAATCCGCAAGGGGCAAACATTAACCGACCCGAATAACCCGGTATAATCTTGTATTCTATATCGTTGTCTAGTCATAATAATACAAGTCAAGGCTAGATTCTGGTACTTTAAATGTGACTAGATAATTTGTCTTGAGGTCTCCAATAAGTCAAACACTTTGTGAAACTTGGTAAGCATGAACATTTAGTTTAGTACAGGAACAGACAATTGGTATGGTGAACGAGCGGAAGGTAAGTGACGCTGGTCAGAGGTCGGGAGGGTCGCGAGCGCATGCAGACCCCGAGGATCACCGAGTACAATATATTACTCGGTGTCTATATATTACCTTGTCCAATATATTTAATACATTATATATTACCTTGTCCAATATATTTAATTATTATTATTTATTACGAGCGATTATTATTATTTATTAGACTTGGTCCGCACAAATTATATACCAGATTTTAAGTCGCATCATAAGCTATCAAAAAAAAAAAGTTTCATCAAAATCGGTTCAGTAGTTTAAGTAGACAGACAACAAATCCAAAAATTGGTGATATGGAATAAGGGACACCTAAAAACCATATGGTAATTTTTTTTTGTTACTATCTTCAATGTACAGACACACTTCTGTTAGTTTAATAATAGTATAGACTAATAGCACAGCCAACAGTTTTATTTTCCTGTATATGAATTATTATAGCAGTCATTAATGCTGAAAACTTTATAGGCAGGCTGTGCCGATGTTGTTTTTCTTTTGGCTTCTGAGTTTTTACTGTTTAGTTAGAAAGGGTTTTGCGAAATTCAATCCCTTGAGGTTTGAGAATGGGGTGGAAGATTGCATAAGAATTTCGTATAAATATAATATATAATATAATAATAATATAATATAATTTATTTGCTTTGAAACAGGTAAATATTACAAAAGATGGTATAAAATATGAAATAAGTTTCTTCTGTTCAGCTGTAGCAACAGCATGCACATATTATGTTAAAAACTTAAACTATACTATATTACATTTATTTATTTATTTATTTTTTCATACACAGACAAAAGTAACAGATACAGTAGGTACTTAGTTTATATTATAATTAAACATTTTGTTGTGATGAGACTGGAGTCTGGGATAGGCTTAAAAAGTTTAAGCCTGGTTCTACAGATCTCCAGGCCCTCATCTCGGACATAATGATTGCTCTTTAGTCAACTAGTTAACACGTGTAGTTATGGACATTTCGCTCAAAAATAATGATTAGTTGAAATAAATAAATGGCTGCTTAAAATTTATAGGTAAGTATTATAAAAATAAAGTGGGTAGATAACTATGCTTGTATGCGTTACTATATTATGATAATGTGTGGTAAGTAGTAGGTGTGATGTGAGTGTGTATGTGTGTGTAGTGTGCTTGCGTATGTATGTGGTGTGGGTGAGGTATCTTCATAAGAACTTAAATGTGGGGAAATTGTACAAGTAGTTATACTAAAGGTGTCATAAGACTTTCAGTAGCATCGTAATTTAGCTTTAATAACCATTGGGATAAAACTCTTTTGCATTTATATTTTGGAAGCGAATATATATTTAAAATATGGTTAATTTTGTTATACAAGTAGTTTCCCAAGAAAACGAAAAAGTGGTGTGAGAAACTAGATTTAAGTGCGGTAGATTTACATATTATGTTCCTACGACGTTTGTTTGCTACTATTGTGGGATTATAGTCCAGGAGGCAGTGTGCTCTTTTTATAGTGTTAAGAATGTACAGCTGACGAACTGTTAGTACCTCGGCCTTTTTGTAAAGTTCATCCGTGGGGAATAAAAATGGAAGAAAAAAACTGACCTTCGGCACTGCTCTTTGCGCTCTTTCCACTTTAAGTAGTGTGGTTTTCGGTGCTCCGCCCCATGAAGTAATACAGTACGATAATACCGACTGACACAATGCGTAATATACTCGTTTCAGAGTGTCTGGTTGTGCTATATGTCGCAAGCTTTTGAATATATATATTAATTTACGAGTACGGCTTGTAAGAAGGTCAATGTGTGCTTTAAAATTTAGTTTGTCGTCTATTATAATGCCAAGGTATTTAATTGTGTTTGTTCTTTGTAGCTTAGGGCAGGCACAACAAGCGTTATAGGGATATGCTTTAATAGAGCATGTGCTTTAATATAGAGGGGTGGGGGGGAGCCTCTTAGTGTGAACGTGAGAAATTTAGTTTTTTCGACATTCAGTGTGAGTATGTTATCGTTTAGCCACTTAGAAACAAGATTAAACCCGAACTGGGCATTTTCGTGGGCCTCATGCCAGGAGCTTGCATTGAACAAAAGTGCAGTATCATCAGCGAATGTGATTATTTTGCCACAGGGCAGATTAAGGTCGCATAAATCATTGATATATACTAAGAACAATGTAGGAGCCAGTATACTGCCCTGCGGAACACCATAGGAGATAGGCAGCTCGTCGCTTACCCAATTTTCGATTTTAACACATTGATATCTGTTTGAGAGATAGTCAGCAAAAAGATTAACACTTTATATTTTACATTGCATATTTACAAAGCGAAGCTAAGATGGAAATAGGTACATTTCTTCCTGTGGGGAGTCGTAAGAGACTACTAAGGGATACGGTTTCTTATTTTAGATGTATAGAAAGGCTAGCAGCCTGTCATCTTATGAAGCATCATACCGTCCTCATCCGATGATGAGGCCGATGCCTATCATCGTCCACTGCTGGACATTGGCCGCTCCCAAGGCGCGCCACAAAACTATGTCCTCGGCTTTCCTCATCCAGTCGCTCCCCGCCACCTTATATAAGTCGTCAGTCCAGCGGGCAGCAGGTCGTCCCACACTACGCCTGCCAGTTCGCTCTCCACTTTAGAACTCTGACACCCCATGGGTTAATTGCTTGGACTAAGAAAGTCCAAGGTTAATTGTCAGTTCTGCGGCAGATATGACCAGCCTATTGCCATACCATCCTGAAACGATAAAAATGCTTAAAGTGAGATTTGTTTCAATAGCAACTTTGTAAGCTGTTGGTTAGTAGTTGGAGCAAAGTTTCTGATCACCCCCGAAAAGACTAGCTCGTGACTTTAGCAATGTGGCATGGGAATTCCGCTAGTTATATAAACATTTGTACTAACTCGATTTTATGTGCTACTTGGGAAGCCTTTCAAAAATGTATCCATAACTAAGTTAATCGTTTTGAGCTTTTGTGTTATTATGGTTTTATCTCATTCTCAATTCATCATATCTATGATATAGAACTAATGTAACAAATAGTTTCTAAGACAGATAAATGAAACGACTGTTATGTTATGTTATTAGCTGACATTACATAATAATAAAGAAAGAAGAGCTATTAGGCAAAAATATGAGCTCGATGAAGAGCTGAAAATGATGTGTAGTGTGTAGGTACCTAGAGGTGGGACATCGAGTTAGGAGGAGGTTTCCTCATAGCCGATTTTGACAGGGCGCCATCAAAAGAGTGACAGATGATAGAGACGTTATCGTACAAATTGTGTTTATTGTACCTATTTAAGTGGATATAATTCGGAGCGCGCTCCATATAAACGAAGTCTGGTTATATTTTCAATACTAACCAAGCAAAGTAAATGAAATTTTTCAGAAACAATCTAGAAACTAGAGGAAAGATATTTTTTTATTTTATTTTATTTTTTATATATGCTGACACTTTTTAATGGGATGATCAGACAATCAAACTGAACAACTGTCTCTATGAGACCAACATCGAAATCGCGAAAAAAAATCTGTAGATTTGCAGTTTTGTATGGAAAAGCTGTTTTTTTTTCGCGATTTCGATGTTGGTGCCATAGAGAAAGTTGTTTAGTTTGATGGTCTGATCATCCCCTTAAAAAAGTGTCAGTATTATTAAGATGCACCCTGTACAGGGACGGCCTAGCAATTATACTGAAACGGTGAACTCAGACCATCAAACTGAAAAACTTTCAGTATGGAGGCTACCTCAGGAAACGCGAAAAAAAATCTGCTGTCCCATACATTTTAGTCGGGTAGGTACAGCAGTTTTGTATGGGACAGCAGATTTTTTTCGTGTTTCCTGAGGTAGGCTCCATACTGAAAGTTGTTCAGTTTGATGGTCTGAATTCACCGTTTCAGTATTTGCTACGCTGTCACTTACACCCTGTATAGGGATTAGTTACGCGTGTAATTCTACTAACAAATATTTCTGCCACTTTTTGCAGGGGGCGAGGTAACATGAAATCCGCAACTTTGGATTTCATTCCTCATAACTTTAGATTCTAATTTTGAATGCTAAAAATCATGAAAAGTAGTCTCGTGTGAACCCCAAACGTCATAAGTTCGTAGTTATTGTTTCGCAATTATAGACTGTCTCGTTTAGTGATAAGGTATAAAATTGAATGTAAATGCACATGATCAATTGATCAAACTGCAAGGCTTAGAATAGTCTTAGGTCAGCCCAAATGGGTTTATCGTCTAAAGTGATTTTGTGGTTCGCGGAACACATTCTTAACTATTGGAAAAAATAAGTATAGCTAGATATTCCAGCAAACTATAAATGCTATTATATTCTAAGCAAGTTTTATTTATATTTAAATTCAGCTTCACGTAGAGAGAAAACTATTACGCGTTTTCAAAGCAGAATAATGGAAGAAAGCATTTTCATGTTTATTTTGTTTGTCGTGTTAGAATTTTAAAATCCTCGTTTCTTTGAATTCGGGCAGAAATGTTTATTCAAAAACTTACCGCCTGCTGGTACCGCTCTCCCTATAAATACCTACAGGGTGTTAGGGTAAACAATTACACTTTAAGGCCAGGCCACACAGAGGCGGTTTTGCGGGAAAGCGAGCCGGAGGCGGACCTGCGGGAAGCGAATATCTCCGGACCCGTTCGGTTTTCTGTGTGTTTTGTTGTGTATGGTGTGGTGTGGTGGTAATGTTCGAGTTTGTATGTACCCTGCCACACAGAAATACTCGCGGGTCCGGAAATATTCGCTTTCCGCAGGTCCGCCTCCGGCCCGCTTTCCCGCAAAACCGCCTCTGTGTGGCCTGGCCTCAAGGGGTGATTGTATTTCTAATACTGAACAACTTTCCCTAAAAAAGCTATAGGTAAGACGCAAATTTATTTTGGAACTTTCCATACTAAATCATAGCTTATCTTAGCCCCATGTTGCTCGAAATAATTTATTTTTATTTATTTTATTTAAATGTTTTCTGCTGATCGACCATTTGTATGAATAGTAGTTTTTTTCGGTATCAAAGTTATGAGTGTTATGAATTTGAGTACATCCATTAAAGTAATGCAACTGTTTACCCTAACACCTTATAATAGGGTCCTTCTGGAAGCGTAATTTTTTAAGATCAGACAATCACACTAAAAAACTTAGACTAACGTAGAAACGGCGAAAAAATATGCTGTTTCATACAAAATTGCAAACCTACACGATCCAAATGCAGCTATGGGACAGCAGATTTTTTTCCACGATTTCGATGTTAGTCCTTAAGGCGGTTGCAGAGGAGTCAATTTTATACAAAACTTTGACGCACAATACGCGTAGACGGTATTAATATAAGTAACTTTGTATATATGGAAAAATAGTTTAGAAAATGTAGATGCCGCGCCACTAATAACATTTGCAATTTATAAAATAATTACGAAGATTTACAGCTTTGAAATTTTTCATACAAAATTTTAAAAGCTTTATATCTTCGTAATTATACTATAAATTGCAAATGTTATTTGTTACGCGGCAACTAGATTTTCTTAACTATTTTTCCATATATAAAATATTACTTTTATTAATTCCGTCTGCGCGTATTGTGCGTCAAACGTTTGCATGGACTGATACCACCTTAACAGGTTCGCTGACAGTGACCGGCTATAGCAGTGATAACAATAAAAGTTCTATTGTGTCTCGTTCACTGTCCGCGAAAGTATTAATTGGTAGTTGAATAAAGTGTAATTATTAGTATAGGATAGGAAGTAGAATACAGGGTGTAATCTTTAAATCTAGTGGGGTTCCGTTGCCATTTACGTTTTCTATGGAACAACTTCCTTTTTTATCGCGATTTTAATCTTTCTCCCATAGTGAAAGTTGTTCCATTCAGTTTAAACCACCCCTTAGAATAAGTATTACTAGCATGTATGTTTTCTTGCACCCTGTAGGATGTATGGTAATAATATAATGATGATGGCATAGAGACATTGAAAACAATAACGTAAGTTGTAGAGTTTCTCACTGCATCTTCCCTTCCGACGAGATGGTAGAGTCAAAAAAAAATTACGACAAAAAGCGAAAAAAATCACCTTTCTCCATACAAAACTGCTGTACCTACCCGACTAACATGTATGGGACAGCAGATTTTTTAAAATATTATTTTGAACTTCAGTTGGGGTAAATTATGAATACGTCCTCAAAAGAATCTCCTACGTCGTGAACGTCAATTGACAAACAAGTCAGTTTGCACGTTTATCTGTGTGTTGACCCCCCTCGCTCGCCAGACTTGACGGCGACGCCAACTTATTATTATGTCACTAACTAGATGTTATTCATCCGAATTAGTGTAATACTGCTATAATTTCTGAGAATAGTATAGTTCTGCTCATAAGAATAATACAATAGGCCATTAGCGTAGCAAGCAGCAAATGAATTATGAGCAGGGGGGCAAGTTCCACAGGCGGCACTTTACTATAGGTGCAGCAAATTCGGGAAAAATATAGATTGATTGAGCTCTGTCGAGTCGAGCTCGCTTCGCTAGATGCTATTCCTGCGAATTAGTGTAATAGTGCTATAACTTCTTAATGTATTGTACCTACTGCCCATTTACAAGTGGCGACGGGCACACTCCCCGTCACACTGGACAGAGTTTCGGTACTAGTGAAACGTGGATGTCCTGACGTTTCAGAATATCTCTGACTACCCCCTCGGGGAATTTAGTCGTGAGCATATGCTATGCTATTTCTGAGAATAGTGTAGTTCTGGACATAAGACTAATACAATGGGCTGTGGCGCTGCGGGGGGGGGGGGGGGGGGGGGGGGCAAATGCCACGGGCGGCATTTTGACGGGTCTCTTACTAGGGGCGGCAAATTCGGGAAAAAATAGATAGATTGAGCTCTGTCTATTCATGGTAAAATTGATATCATTGGCATCCTTTTAAACAAAGAGTCTACCCATCAAACTGAACAGCTTTTACTATGGGAGTCGCATACTAAACTGCAACGCTTACCTACTCGACTCAAATGTATGCAACAGCAGATGTTTTTTTGCTCCGATCGGTTTGCTCCCATAGTAAACGTTGTTTAGTTTGATGGGTATACATACTCTTAGTTTAAAAGGATGCTAATGACATCAATTTCACCGACACTTTTTTAAGGGGAAGATCAGACTGTCAAACTCAACAACTTTCCCTATGGCACAAAAATCGAAATCGCGAAAAAAAAACTGCTGATCCATACAAAACTGCAAACCTACTGGAATCAAATGTTTGGGACAGCTGATTTTTTACGCGATTTCGATTTTGGTCCTATAAAGAAAGTTCTTCAGTCCGATGGTCTGATCGTCCCATTAAAAAATGTCAGCATATTAAGAAGGACCTTGTATAACCACTTCGTAGAGCAGAAAAGCTCTAAGTGTCTGTTTTAATTACTGTGTCTACACATTATCCTGACCTAAGAAGTGGTGCTAAAAATTCCTTCCTCAGATCTTTCGCTTTTACCTACTTAGGTTACTTTACATGTGTTTTGTAGCTAAAAAGCTCTAGCTCGTATTGAAGAGAAAAGTCGAGCTCGCTTAACTCGCTCTAAGTTTAAATTTTTGTATGGATAAACCAAAAGATGTGTGACCACAACCCGAATAGATGTGCAGAAAATTTCTAGCTCGCTTCGCTCGCTCCGTCATTTTTTGTGTAGGTTTTCTTATAACGATAACTGGGTGGGAAAATCGGTATGTGTCCCGGGCGACAAAAACCCACGCACCGATAACAAAATTATGTTTTTTTTTTTTTATTCTTTTGTTTTTTTTTTGAGCTTTTAACCCTGAGGTTACGTCAGCCCATAACGAAAAAACTCTCTGCTAATGCAATACCTGGAGTGCGATTTTAGAAACTCATACGTGGAACTACAGTTCAGTAGAAAATATCAAAATTACTATGGAGATATGCATCTTCTACTGCTGATTTGACTTTCAAAAATCATACTCCAGGAGTGCGATCGAAAGTCAAATCAGCAGTAGAATGATGCATATCTCCATTTCTCCATAGTAATATTGACATTTTCAACTGCTAAGCTCAGCGAATGAGATTCAAAAATCGCTCTCCTGGTCAAAATAAGACTGTGCATATGAACTTTAAAAATAAAAAATACGACAGTCATTCACTCATCCACAGCCTGAATCGATCCAAAAATACGTAGGTACGTACATAATTCATTTTTACGTAATTATTTTTGATGCGGATCATAATATTCGACCAAGTATAGTTAGCCAGCCAGTCAGTATAAATCAGCTGAACATGAATGAAGGTACCTACTATTTAAGAACTCATAATTAGCTTTACTGAACGTAGAATGTATTGTAAATTGGTTGCTTTTAGAATATCTCAAATTATTCCTCCGGGAACTGTACTCTAAATAAAAAAATGTTATTAAAAAAAAAAAAACTGGAAAAAATTAATCTTAATTTTTACGACTAAAAGCTTTTTCATAATCTTAATGTAAAATAAAAACAGCTGTGATAAAAATCCCCGGAACGCAAAGTAAAATAGGTACTAAAATGTTACTCACATAGTCTTTTTTACATTGTTTTTTTTTACAAGATTTTATTTAATGTTTTACTTACACTGCTTTGGTACATAGTGCATAAACCTATGTCCATAATTCTCCATTTATTTAACAACTTACTTCTGACGGAGGCCTACCATTTGTTGATTTGACAATCTTGTTAGGTACAGAATAGAAAATATCCTACCAGAAAAATTACACTACGTTGTACGGAATTTATGCACGGTTGTATTTATCATTATCACTAGCTCGGCGGTGAAGGAAAACATCGTGAGGAAACCTGCATACCCGAGAATGAGAAGAAAATACCATAAGTTCGGAGGTATGTGTAAAAATATGGGTGAGCATGGGGCGAACACAAAAGACCAGCGATGGTCGCAGTGTTACTTAACGACGCGACACTTGCTTGCAATAGTCGAACCAAACAAACCGCCCCGCATCATGTCCCGCCCAAAGGTGCCCATTATGCTGGCTGCATTGCCTCGCTGGATGGCCAACGACATCCTTTGGAAGAGATATGACCCAGACCGGCGGTGGAGACATTGACTGAGGTTTTTTAACCGCCAGCCGTTTCAAATGCCACGGGAACAAATTAATACGCAGGCTTCAGGGCTGCATACCTTGTATGTTTCGTCCTGGCCATAGAGATCTAGAGAGATGCCAACCAACGCGCTGAGTACGAAACCTAGTGTCGCATCACCACCAGTACCATGCGATAGAAAGTATTTTGTTAGCTTGAATGTGCTCATTATCCATTGCGGTATCAGAACTCAACGTTCGAATAATCTGTAGTACTACGCAAGCAATGTAAACTATTTACACATAATATCTCGACTGGATTTCAGCCTCATAATATATTGAATCATTACTGTCGCGAGCAATGTGTTCCGTTTTTGCGCATATTGCTGCGACACTGGCCCCGCCCCCTTTTCACATCTCCCTTTAGTTTTAGTGATCTGTGGTCCTGGCCGATGACTCGGCAGCCGATTCTGCGCGCCGGATGCGCGAAGGCATAATGGTACAGAAACACGTCGCATCCCAAAGTAAGCATCGACCCAAAGAGTAATATAAGTATATTAGAAAAGAGAACCCACTCGTGGCAACATTATGCATCCACCTTATGCCAAATTGAAGGCTAGCTAGCGCCATCTATGTTTCATCGACAATAATTCAACCTATACTATACATACCTACTTATATCTACTCATACCAATGGATATTATTGTTTTTAATGCTAGTTTTCGTTCAATCCCGCACCGATCGAGTGAAATTCCAGTATCCTTACTATTCCTGTAATCTAAACATTTGTAAGAGAACAACAGAAACTCCAGAACATCACTACATCGGCACGAAATTGAACGAAAACTACAAACAACCCGTACATTACGCAAGATAGGTAGCCATTTTGTGATTTTGTCAAATTGACATTGACATAGACAATAAAATCTTTTTTTTTCATAGTTCTGCGGAATATTTAATAGATGGCAGCACATTCTATGCAAACTGAATCGGAAAAAGCCACCAAAAGGCGACTGTCCTCCGCCTGCACCGACCCTTCGGGAGAAGGGATAGGGAACTAATTTAAGGCTATCGGGACGCTTGCCATCGGAGTGGTTAAAACCTGAGGGTTCTAATTCTAAGACACACGGATAAAGCACTGTTAGTCGGGAAAATCTACGGATTTTTGTATGGAGTAGATTGCATTAATTGCACTTTAGGTGATAGTTTGAAATATTAGTAGATACATACCTGAAATATATAAATTCTCAATAATCCCCGATTTTTTATTGTGTATAATGGAGTAATTAAGACATTTATACGAAACATTAAATTTAGGTATGAACATAAAATGGAAAACTGGTGATTTTGTACAGGTCGGCTTCATTCAATACGTTTTACTTATAACAATAATAATCCCCGGTTAATATCGTAAATTTGAGTAGAAATTTAATATTTCGTAAGTATTCAAAAAATTATAACCTCAAAACTTAATTATTTACTGTTTGTTTGTAAACAATACATTTGTATGGGGTTAATTAACTGTCTCTTTTGCTAGTATGCTGGAAGAAATATCTTTGGAAAAAAGGTTGCCCTTTGTACAGTTATATCGATTTTAAGGTCCTCAGCCTATATAACCACAAAATCTCGACAAAAGTGTTATTAACTAATAGTAATATTAGTTCAAACACAATTTACTAAAGTGTATTTAATGCAATCTCAAACCGTATTTTTCCTAGACTATGTGAATGACGTCGTTTAGATTCGCACTACGCCTCGCCTTGGAAACCTACCAGCCGATTTCAGACAGCTAAGCGTTCCACAGCAGGGCCACAAACGCAACTATATTGTAACTTGGTACAGAGTAAAGGGTATGACTTCTCTAAACATAAATGAAGGCCAGGCGTGAAAACAAATCGAGTTACCATAGTTACTCAGCGAGTGTGAATTAAATTGTATTCGGCACTAGCTAAATATGAGATTCGCCGGGCTAAATAATTAAATACACAGTTGCCAGTAACTTTATTTCATTTGCTAGTTAGTTTGACTCCAGGTATATTTATACTGGGCCAGTGTTTTTAAAACTTATTAAATTGAGGATCCTAAAACACTCCATCTTAAGGTGGTTGCAGAGAGGTCAATTTCAAACTTTGACGCACAACACGCGTAGACGGAATTAATATAAGTAACTTTGTATATATGGAAAAATAGTTTAGAAAATCTAGATGCCGCGTCACAAATAATAGTTGCAATTTATAAAATAGTCACGACGATATAAAGGAAAATATTCCATAGGAAAAGTTGTTCAGTTTGATGGTTAGACTCTTAGTTTAAAAGGATGCTAATGATATCAATTTCACCCTGTATATTACTGTTTTTTTTTAAACTGTTTGCGTTACAGCAAGCTATATTGTAGAAAATTTTCACATTTTTTACTCCAGTATTTTAGAAGTTAGGGCTACGCTATATTTTTTACTTTTTACACAGTTTGAGAACCAGTGCACTAGGCTGAAGCGTTTGTAATCCCTACCTTTGTAAAGCATTCGCTGTACTTCTGAAACTGCTCCACTACGAATAAACAGTTGATTTCTGCTTTTGAATTTAAATTGCTCATTGGAGTGACCTGTGTGAGGGGAGATAGGGACTTAGAACTTGGCAATAAGGTTCTAAGTGGATTGAGCGAGGCAGGAGATGTGTTTGGATTTAGTTTCGAACTCATGAAAGATTTTTACAAAATCCTGCAGTACCTACCTACCAACTCAATTTGTAATTCCAGGCATGATATCGCAATTGCAATTTCATACAAGCCAAGACCATAAAGATTTATAAAGTCCAGTCGCGAATCGTATCGGCTTGACAGCGACTCTAATAAAACAAATTGTAATATATAGATTGCAAAGGACCATGGGCAAATTGGTCTACCCCCCCCCCCCCCCCCCCCCCAACAGTTTTAAAACTCATGCCATATGACAGGTTTTGGGGTACCATTTATAGCATTCTATGGCAGCAAAGTCGAAATCGCGCGCGAACATGGTGTTTTGGCATATTAAAAAAATAATTAGGAAAACATAAAAATCATAGCGTAAAAATAAACACAACCGTTGTTTTTCTGTTCTTTGTGTACGTATGCGTTTGTGTGGTGGCTGATTGGTGTTTATTTTTTAATTTATTTATTTTAACACTTTATTGTACGCACGGAAATATAAATGAAAACAGCATAATAGACAATTGACAACATTAAATTTTTTTAACCACCTGTTTGTAATGAAAAATATAAAAATAGGTTAAAAAATAAGAGATACGTATTTTTCCGATTATTTACGTATTTGACCGATATTTCTATTTTTAATTTACTTTTGAATTTTCTGAAAAACGTAGGATGAATGGCTATAATTCCTTGGCCACAATAAAATTAAAAATAAAAACTGTCAAATACAATAGAAAAGTCAAGCAGGCAAAGGAATAAAATGTCATTCAACCTCTATTTAATTTTTCAGTATTTTTCAAATAAATCGAGAAATAATGGATAGAAAAATCTGATAATTTTGATATAAGCTTTGAATCACATAATCTCCAAACGGTTTTCTAATTTTGGTAACTTTCTTAAAATGAAATGTTGTCAATAAAAAAGGGCGAGCTTATCTCTAAAGAGATTTCTTCCAGCAAACCCGTGTTTGGGTGCGGTGGTTGTTGAACCCAAAAAAAACGTACATGCTATTTTTTTTGTATGGCCCAAACAAAACACCGTTTCATTACCAGCTACAGCTAGTAGGTTTGCTTTCCGCACACCGATCATTCATGAACCAGGTCCCATATAAATTTGCCCATGGTCATTTAAGAAACGTTGGTTGTATGTTGTACTTTATTTTTAGTTTGAAGTCTGTTAAAATTTTTCCTTATACAGGGTGAAATTGATATCAATAGCAGCCTTATAAAATAGAAGTCTACACATCAAACTGAACAACTTTTACTATCGGAGCAAATAAAATATCAGCTGTTCCATACTAAACTGCAATGTCGACGCGTGAGTTCGCGACTCAAATGTATGTAACAGTTGATTTTTTTTTTGCTCCGATCGGTTTGCCGCCATAGTAAAAGTTGTTCAGTTTGATGGGTAGACTCTTAGTTTAAAAGGATGCTGAGGATATCAATTTCACCCTGTATATTTACTTAAGTAAAATGTTTCTATGTTTACATTTTAATTAGTAGCCTAATGACCGAGTTACGGTGTACGGACAACCTCGTTAATTTTTCACGGTTCTCGTACATTTTATTCAGGCCGAGATCGTTCTGTCTAATTAAGGTTTTTTAATTAATTTTTTTCAGCACGGGTCTTGCTGTTTTACAGCTATTTAGGCATAGAAGTAATGCTGTATAAAGGTTTATTTAGATTTTATTACTGTAAAAAAACATTAATGTGTTCAAATGAGTTTTCAAAATTGTACGTTACGTATAGAGGATGTAACAAAATACCTTAGCAATTATTTAAAAGGGTGGTTTAGACTATCAAACTGAACAGCTTTCGCAATGGAGGCAACAGCAACAAAAAATCTGCTGTCCCATACGTTTCGTCCAGTCATTACTGCAGTTTTGTATGAAACACGTGATTTTTTTTATTTATCCTCAATCTTGGCTCAAGAGTGAAAGTTGATCAGTTTGATTATGGTGTTTTATAACACCAGTAGAGACAATAAAGGAAAACATCTGCATACGATGAAGAATTATAATTAAGAAGACTATAGGTACTTTTAAGAATTAAACATTTTTGTGGGTTTTTACCGCGTTTTGGTACTTAATAATCTGGAACTCAAATATACCAAAACGCGGTAAGAACCCGTTAAAATGTTATACAGGGTGTTAGTTGCATTGCTTTAAGGAGTAATTGTACTCACGATACTGAACAACTTTCCCTAAGAAACCAAGAGCAAATTCTAAAGAGATTTTCATTTTAAAGCTTAATATTTCGCTAACGGATCCCTAAATCGAAAAATGGTTTCCGCACACCCATAATATTTTAAAACCACCTATCCAACGATACCCCACACCATGGGGTAGACGAGAAAAAAAATCCATTCCCACTTCGCGTGTAGCGGAGGTACCCTAAAAAAATATATTTTTCAAGATTTTATTTTACCATTTTGTCGGCGTCATGAATATGTATGCCCATATCAAATTAGGTACAGTACAGCTACTAGTACTAAGCGTCTCTGAGCTAAGCGGCGGACGGACGGACAGACGGACTTGGCGAAACTATAAGGGTTCCTTGTTGACTTAAAACCCTAAGAAATTATTCTTCCCATACAAAATGCAATCAGCTGATCGAACGTTTGTATGAAAAGTCGATTTTTTTTTCGCAAATTTCCTAAACGTTTCGTTGGAAAAGTTGTTTAGTATCATGGGTACAATTTCCCCTTAAAGTACTGCAACTGTTTACCCTAACACCCTTTATTCTAGATTAAAATAACAATAACCGCGTAACTCTCAAAAACTGAAGGTATTTTTTGGTGCAAGCCACTCTAAGAGATGAACAATACAACAAAACTAAACATTAGAAAGTTAAACAACTATTACAAACAGAAAACAACAGTTAATTTTAACCCTTTTCCTTTAGTTTACGGATTAGAATAGTGCTAATCTAACGGGAAACGAAGACATTTCCGTACCCAAACCCATGGAAAATGTCCGTTTACTATCTGAAAATTTACCTTTAATGGGATATTTTGGGTCGGAACAATGAGATAAGTTTCATTATTACCTGTAGGCCTAGCATGCACCCCCGACAAACCGAGAAAAATCTAGAGGTGCCTCTGTTTTTAGGGTTCCGTAGGAACTCTTTTTGGCTCTCTCATAGCCATGCTTTTTTTACTTATTGCTGTCTCCCGTTTGCAATGGAGGGAAGTCTGATATTGCTGCCCTGGTATTTTATTTTGTATTTTAGTTTAGTTTTTAAATGGGAATGTACTTAAGTCCAAAGTTAGTAAGTAAGTGTCAAGTAAGTATTTTGGATGCGTCAAAAAAATAGGCGTTGTTCGCCTATTCGGCCATTCGTACATTCGGCCAAAAGGCGCCATTTTTAGGCATTGGCTTTTCATTCACTTTAATTGATTCGTAAGTATTGAAAATATAACCACAATTCTTTTCTATGGAGCGAATTATGTTAAGCTACAGCGAAGGATGCAAAAGAAGAAGACCGGTTTCTTAAATAAGATTTTTAATGAAAAGAAAAGTTACATAGATCAATGTTAGATCTTAAAATAAAATTATAATTAAATAGACAAACACAAATGAACGATGCTGTTACATGAGTGCCAAAAATCAGGTCGCCGATCGTGCCGGTCGGCGGCCATCACGTTGTGCAGCGTCAGCACCGCTTAGATCGATTGCACAATTCAGATGTTTCATTTTCATTAGTATATATCGATGCACCGTCATCCGTTTTATAGGGGTAGTTCTTAACAAGCGCGCTTCGAATTATACCTATCCGCTAAAATGCGCTACATACTTATATGGGTGCTTCAGACCATCAAACTAAAAAACTTTCACTACGAGACCAACATTATAATTGCGTTTACACTCTGTATGGGCTGATGATGATTTTGGTGTGGGTTATACAGGGTATAAGTGACAGCCTAGCAAATACTGAAACTGTGAACCCAGACCATCAAACTGATCAACTTTCACTATGGAGCCTACCTTTTGTATCGGACAGCTGATTTTTTTTTCGTTTCTCCTGAGGTGGGCTCCATAGTAAAAGTTGTTCAGTTTGGTGGTCTGAGTTCACCATTTCAGTATTTGCTAGGCTGTCACGTACACCCTGTATAGGGTCCTTCTTAATATGCTGACACTTTTTTAAGGAGATGATCAGACCGTCAAACTGAACAATTTCTCTATGCAACCAAAATAGAAACCGCGAAAAAAAATCTGCTCTTCCATACAAAACTGCAAACCTACTCGAGCCAAATGTATGGGACAGCTGCATTTTTTTCGCGATTTCGATGTTTTTCCCATAGAGAAAGATATTTAGTTTGAAGGTCTGATCATGGCCTTAAAAAAGTGTCAGCATGAATCATTCGCGAAATGGCTAATTCGCAAAACGGCTACCGATTCGTAAAAGACCCAATTTTACTTAGAAAAACTGGTACCTGTAGATTGGATTAAAGTTAACCAAGATTATCTCGGCTACTCCAGTACAGGGCCAAATTGGTCTAAAAATCAATGACAGTCAACATTAAGCCAGATTTTGCAGAATGTTTTACAGCCATTAATATTTGTATGTTCCGATGTGTTCTGCGCCGAACATTACGATGTCATTAGACGCAATCTCTGGGCCGGTCACGTGCGTTACGATGCTTGTATATTGCTGTTTTTTTACGCTTGCATCCCTAATGGTGGGGCTTGAGAGAAAGCGACGAGAAGTTCGCTTGGGTAATGTTTTGTGGGCGTTGCCAGAGGACGCAAGACAGGGACGTGACGTGACATATAATATAACCAATGGCACATTTTAGTGCGACATATGAATCTTACATAATTGCACAAGTGATCGACCCCAGTGATTGAAAAATAATAGTTGTTAAAGTACCTAAGAATTCTGCGGAATTTTGTAAGGACATACGTACAAATATAATAGACATATATAATATTATGTTTACTTGTTCTTGATTCTTTACCTCATAATATATCTTTGAGCAGTGTACACACTGCGACACATCAAGCTACGCAAAACCAACTAAGCTGGCTTGATCTGTCTTGTCTGTCCATATCGGGTATACAGGGTCCTTTCTAATATGCTGACACTTTTTTAAGGCGATGATCACACCATCATACTGAACCACTTTCTCTATGGGACCAACATCGAAATCGGAAAAAAAATCAGCTGTCCTCAAGTATGGAACATCAGGTTTTTTTCCGTCAGTTCGATGTTGGTCCCATAGTGAAAGTTGTTCAGTTTGATGGTCTAAACCTCTCCCTTAAATGTTTATTTGTATTTTTGTAACTCCTTGTACAGGTGATCTTTCCCTCGATACACGTTCATGTTATACCTAATAGCTTATAAGACAATTAAGACCGTAAAATTAAAAACAAGAAAAAAAGAAATAAAATATAAAAATAGAAAAAAAAAGGATCTACCAGTTATTGGGTGACAGCTATATTTTCCTGCCCTTCGCCGTGGAGACCCTAGGTTGCTGGGGTCCTGAGGGGAAAATGTTCCTCAAATGCCTCTCAAAGCGCCTATTCGAGGCTACAGGCGACAGGAGGGCTGGCAGCTATTTTGCGCAAAGGATCAGCCTTGCGATCCAAAGAGGCAACGCTGCCAGCCTCCTAGGCACTCTGCCCCGAGTAGGGGCTTTAGAGGACATTTTTTACCTTTAAGTAGCCTAGGTGTTTTTCTTTTTCTGTTTGTTTTGTTTTTTCTTGTTCTATTAAGTTAGTTAAGTCATCTTCATATTAATATTGTTACTTAAAAATAAATAAAGAAAAAAGGAAAACAATTGTAAATGGAGTAGTTGTAGTTTTGAAATAAAGTATAATTGATTGATTGTTTGAATTTCAAGAATGCACATACCTAGCTTTTAATGTGCTGAGTTTTATTAAATCCATAAGTCTCAATTTTCCTAGCCGCAGTGGAACACCGTCGCTTGGCGCGCGGATCGAATGAGAAACACGCTCATTACCGCCTGTTTTGTACAGGGAAGAAAGGCTACCAGTTGATTTCCTTCTACCTTTTGGGGGATAGGCAAGGCAGTGACTACCAGTGAGCCTAGTATGCTTCGTCCGAGAAAACCAGAAAGTTCTAGATGTGATGATAAATTGATGATAAAATGAAATGATAACTAAGGGACTACAACAGTTTTAGTCATTTCTGACATCTGTACACTATTATAAAACTGTAACAGAAGTGTGTCTGTACATTGAAGATATTAAGAGGGTATGTGAAAAAGTAGGATTCTTCAAAGCGTCATAATATATATCATGAAGTACTAACAGTAGGAGTATGATTAGCGGATATGTGTAAATTGAACATATAATTGAAGTTTTGATTAGAGGCAAAACACGATTAAGACACATTTTTTCGATAGAAAAACAAGCCAAAGTAGCCTCTATTTATAAACGCTTGGAACTGCTACACGGTGAATAATAGAAACACGAGACATAATTAAAAAAAAAGAGATTGATATTCTACAAATTTTTGATTAAGCAGAATTGAACTTACATAAATATTACAATCATAATTAAATAAAGTTTGTTTTACGCTTGCGTCGTATCAGGCGCGCACGCCGCCCCATCGAGAAAAGCCCCATCTCTCGTATCAGGCAATATAAGCTATCACACGCCCATTTCGCTTCAATTATTTTTCGATATAGGCCCTTAACAAAAAAAAAGTTACGATAACGTTTTTAGGTGTCCCTGATTCCATATCAGCAATTTTTGGATTTTTTGTCGTGTGTTTGTTTGTGTGTTTGTTTGTTTGGACGAGCATCACGGAAAAACTACAGAACCGATTTTGATTATTATTTATTGAAATTTTTTTGTTTGATAGCTAATGATCTGACTTAAAATCTGGTATATAATTTGTGCGGATGAAGTCGCGGGTTAACGCTAGTACAATATAATATAGTTATTTTTGTTTGTTTATAAATAAATGAACTCTTGCTTGTGCGTTAGCACTGCATTTCCGCCAGTGTCAAGTAGTTTGTGGGAGTTTTTGAGCAAATCTCAGTTGAAAAGATATTGCGGAGTCTCGTGGCAGGTTCAAACGTGAAACGTGAACAGAACACAACGCGAAAGATAACTGCTCGCGGCAAAACCTGCAACTTGATTCTCTAAATTATTATAATACACAAGCACTAAAATATTGTGATTCTGTCTTTCATACTATTTACATGACAAGACCGTATTCATTCCCTTTCAGGGTGGTCAGAAATCTACGTGTAGTGTGGTAGATTAAAAGATTAAATGCTCATTTTAGGGTGGAATGTCGTATAAGGCCCACCACATACATCCGGAATAAACCTGATTCGGAATTAGTTCCGAGTGTTGCCGCTTTCAGAGACTTTTTCACTAGTGATTTTTTGATGTCTTAGGTGGCATATTTTAAAGTGATTTTTGAGCGTAGGCGTTGATGGAACGATACCGTATAGTGACAGTGCAGTTGCGACGTCGTTGAGGTATAGTTGCGAAATCGCCTACCCTCAAAAACTGCTTGTGTGATAATGGTTCATGCCATTTTGTATGAAGATTATGTCTAATGTTAAAACTTTAGATAGTATTTTGATATAGTTGCATAATATTTAAATACAATTTACAAATCATCATGACCACATCACATGATAATAATTATCATGTATAGAAATTGTTTGTTTCGTTTTAATAAATGCTTAAAAATGCAATTGTCATTTTATTTGACATATCATACATTTTTATTTTAGGCATTTTTCAAACAGTACTCTAGTATTTTTTGTAACGATAGTTGACAACACTGAATCCTGAATCAGGATTCCGGATCGCAATCGCCTGGTGACTTGTATCATAGGTTTTTATTACCCATCACAGGCACCAGCGATCCACAACCATAAATTTCTGTGCACTTCTTAGCTTAAGACTTGTTATTATGTACATACTGGTTTGTGGTGAGAAATAAACGTTTTTATTATTATTATTATGTATCTCTGTAAAAGGCTTACTCACGGGCCGTAGCCCGGACCTTTGGAAGGCTTGCGTGGGGACACAGGTCCAACACGTAGAGGCCCCATTGAGACACTTTTATCTAAATGCGATGGGATGCACTAAGAGTGGTCTATCTCTGAATGCATTATAGAAATGCACCAGAAGACATACCACATTCGGTGCAGAGACTATTGTAGAAAGGACAGAAAACTACTAGGGTTATGGGGGGTGAACTGGGAGGGCCGGGAAATCTGGGTTATTGCGGAGAGACTCGGGACGCCTGCCGTAACAAATGTCTCTGGTTTGTCAAAAATGGCAGACGGTGACTTGCCAACTCATTTGATGGGCCCCCAACAAGGCCGCTCACAAGGAGCGACAAGGCAGCAACATCTAGTGAGCGGCTAAGGTTGTAGTGAGGTGAGTCTGCGGGCGCCGGTTCCCGGTGCTAAGCGCACCAGTCAGCAGGTCCCGGCGTTATGACATTTTACACTTCCAACCTGGAGCATAGGTTCCGCTCTTGCGACTCCACTCCTGGCCGGTCGGTCGGCCGGTGAGGGCCAAATCAATCCGGGCTCTCTGGAGAATCGGGTCCGTGGTGTCGCCAATCACCAACAGCTCGCCACAATATTATTAATTTCGTCTGTGTGTGGCAGACCGTAAGCCCATTACACACGTAGCTATAAAACGTGTATAATACGGGTAAACTATAAAGGTGTAAATAAACGTGGTACTTCAGACCATCAAATTGAACAACTTGTAAAATAGGAGCAAAATATGAATCGAAAATAAATCGGCTTTTGCATACAAAACTGCAGCACAGTACTCGACTAAAATGTATGAAACTGCTGATATTTTTTTCCTATTCTTCAAAAACAAAATCCTATTTCAAAACGAGTATTCAAGTCGTTTTTCAATGTTCGCAAAAGAATCTCAGACTTTTTACGAGCACTATGGTTGCTTTAAAAAAAAAATCTCGCGTAATTAAGCCCGTTTGACCTAATAAAATAAAATATTACATTACGAAACATACACTGCATGCCACAATAACGGGAACACTCTTGGCTTTTTTCAACTGCTCCGAAAGGAATATAAATTTCAATTTTAAAATCTCCGCACGCTACGCTGTCGCTTGGATAAAAATGTGGAATAATTTTTTGTGTTTATACTTTTGTTTGCATTATAGTGCATTAACCGTAACGTATGTTTGGATTAACTAGCTTATTTAAAAAGTAAATACGCAGATGTTATATTATTTTGAAATACAGTAGAATAAAAATCGTCAACAAAATTGTTAGTAAGTTATCCAGATTCACGTATGCCCTTTATGAACTCAAAAAGGCAACAATTAGAAAAATTGCTACACAAGCATATTATGCGTATGCCCACGCATGGCTATAATACGGTGTTATTCTGTGGGGCAATAGCACGAACGCTGACGATCTTTTCTTATTGCAAAAAAAAATGCATCCGAATTTTAGTAAATATCAAGCAAATAGAAAGCTGTAGGCCACATTTACTGAACTCCAAATATTGACGCTTACCTCAATCTACATAATGGAAATATGTAAATTTGTTCGCAACAACAGCCATCTTTTTCAAAAAGCGAAATATGAAAGCACTCGGATAGCCAACCAGCCCCAGAACAAAGATAGATTGGCCCCACCAAATATTAAAAGAATTGAAATGTACAATAAAGGCACCTATTTAATGGCCATCAAAATTTACAATAATATTCCCTCAAAAATAAAAGAAATTGAAAAGAATACAATTTTTTTATCCAATTTAAAACAATATCAGATTAGCAAATGTTTTTATAGTTTAAAGGAGTTTTTTGATGAGCATTAATAAATAATACAACATAATTATTACAGACGACATAAAGCATATACTTAAAGATTTTTTTTGTTATCGTACTATAATAGAAAATCGATATGCTATTCCGCAATATTGTATGGAAAGTCAAGAAATATTCTCCATTTTTTTTCGACACGTGTTTCCTAGGGAAAGTTGTTTAGTTTCATTGTCTGAATACAGCCTTAAAGTTTTGTTAATAAAGCCAGAAAAATTAAAAACCTCGCCATGTTGCGGAAAATCATTGGAACTAATATTTGTACTTGGAACACTGACATTAAAGGTTATAGTCGATTGCAGCGCCCCCAAACCAGGTTTTTTATATTTCTGGTCAGGCTTTACATAAAAACATTATTCATCATCATCATATCAGCTGACAAACGTCCTCTGCTGGACATAAGCCTCCCCCAAAATGGGGGATTTGCCATAATCGCCCCGCTTGGCAGGCGGGTTGGCGATCGCAGTTGGATTGAATGTGTGTACTCAGAGCATGCTGCTGCCCATCCTCCGGTAGATCCCTTATATCGCCTTTTACGACACTCACGGGAGGAAATGGGATGGTGCTATTCTTAGCCGACACCACACGGTACATTATTATGACAGATTTAATGATATTGCTCCCATAATAGATAAAGATAACACCCCTGAAAATTTGGCACGTGATCCAATAATTACTCAATGTATGGAAAATCATTACGAACTCTCGCACCATATAGAACACATGTTACAAAAGCAAAATATTTTTAAATATGCTACAAAAATTTTTACGTCACAAAATATAGAAAACAGAAGGTCCAGTTTGCTACTTTGCAGACGATTTCCTGGCAAGTGATGCTGTGATTGCTTAGCGAGGCTCGGCAAGGCTTTTAATTGACATTAAGCGACATACACTCAGTTGCAGAAACGCTCATTAGAGTTAATCCTAAATTAAATCTCTTGCTAGCTTTAACTAAGTCAACAAGAGAAAAAGTAACAGCAAGAGATTTAATGGAGGATTAACTTTAATGAGCGTTTTTGCAACTGACAGTTAGACCATCACCGGTTCGACATTGAAATTTCACACTATGGTGGATGGTTCTTGGTTTTGTGACACCTCGGACACTGTCAGCTGATAGCTGTCATTTCATAAAACCGGCCAAGTGCGTGTCGAGGCACGCGCAGTGTAGGGTTCCGTACTTCCGTAGTTGCCCCTCAAAATAAAATATGGACTTAGAAGGGGGCATTTTGTTTTAAGACTACGGTTAAACCGTCTCCAAGTATATTTTTTAAGTTAGTCGACTAAAACTCGTTAACTTGTAAAGCCTACTTAGCCGTGATAGTTTTCCTTTTAAATTAGTTATAATATAACTAAGATGTGAAATAATTCACGGCAATAGTTTTTTTTTATATTTGATAGGTAAGCATTTGATCCCGATCTCACCTGATGTTAAGTGACGATGAGGCCGAAGATGTAGCATGCTTACCTAGAAATGTGCCTATTCACTCTCGCCTTGAAGAGGCCCAAGTTGTATTGCTCAGGGAACAGGTCCGCAGGCAGTGCGTTCCACTCTTTAGCCGTGCGCATTATGAAAGAAGAAGCAAACTTCTTCGTGCGAATTGCTGGTAGGTCAACAACATAAGGGTGGAAACCCAGCCTGCGTCTCGTCCCTCGCAGATGAAAGGGAGACGGAGGTATTAGAATATGTTATTCCGTCGCACACTCTCCGAAATGTATCCTATAAAAAACAGACAGACAGGCTACCTTGCGACGATGCTCAAGACTTTGCAGCTTCGCCACCGAGGTTGGATCACCTATGAGCTTCCTGCCACGCTTGTCGATTGAGTCCAACGCGGCCAACTGGTATTGGGCAGACCCGTCCCAGAGATGGCAACAGTACTCCATACACGATCGGACTTGTGCTTGATAAAGTTGTAGAAGCTGTCCCGGTGTGAAGTACCGTCTGACCTTCGAAAGGACGCCCAGTTTTTTCGCTGCGGTTTTTGCCATGGACTCAATATACCGCCCGAAATTCAAATCGGACGATATGTTAATGCCAAGGAGCTCCAGGCGATCAGCTATCGGTATAGACACATTTCGGAAAGTCGGAATCAAAGCGAAGGGACTCCGTTTTGTGGAGAAAAGGCACGCCTATGTTTTGTTTGCGTTGAAACTAACCCGATTAGCGTTACCCCAGTTGGACACAGATTCAAGGGCTAAGTTTAATCGCTGCACCATGGCCTCTCGATAAGACTGAGTAACATCCAATTTGACCCCTGCACCGGACAGATATCTGTCAGCAACAGTGCTGTCGTCAGCATACCCAAAGATACCGGGCACAAGCATGTCGTTTATATGCAGCAGAAATAAAGTAGCTGACAGAACTGACCCCTGAGGAACACCGGCATTAATAGCCATTTGATCAGATGAGTAACCATCAATGACTACTCGTATGCGTCGTTCACTCAAGTACATAATATGTGCGCACGGCGACACATCTAGCTATACAAAACCAATATAAGCTGGTCGCGTGACGTTATACATTACTCGTCCTACGCGCGGCCAGTTTATATTTTGGTTTTGTATAGCTTGATGTGTCGCCGTGTGTACTATTCACATCTCCAACCACAACCGTTTAGCTAACAAAAAAAAGAACTTTATTTCGCTTACGAATTTCTTAATCGAAATGGTTTTCACAAACCCATAATATTTTTTAAATAACCTATCCAACGATACCCCACAACGAACTGAGACAAACGAGAAAAAAATTTCATCCCCCTTCACGTGTATGGGTGGTACCCTAAAAAGACGGACATGGCGAAACTATAAGGGTTCCTTGTTGACTTCGGAATCCTAAAAATGGGAAAAATTTTAAAGAAGAATTAAGCATGTGCGATACCCGCGCGAGCGAGACATGAATTAGAACCGTTTTGACATGGTTTTGACAGACGTTAAAGGATTTCAGGCAGGAGCGGGGCGCGGGGCGGGCGCGAGTCGTCTGAACGCAGCCTTATGGTTGAATGCAAGTAAGGGTGATGCGAAACGAGCGTAATTTTGTGAGTTGTGAGCCGCGTATTTTGAGTCCGTTTCATATAAAGTCTGAGATCATTGACGATTCATTCCCGGATTTTATATGAAACGGACTGAAAATATGAGACTCACAAGTCATAAAATTACGCTCATTTGGCTTCACCTTAAGTAAATACGGTCACGTAGAGTGGACCTTTTGTTCTCTCTTTATTTCGGAGTCCAGTCAACTCCAGAGCTCTGTCTACATAGCATTTTCCGTCACTGTGTGTGAATGTTTTGAACACCTGTCAAAAGTTAGTATGAAGTTATTTTCTGTTTGGTCAAGCGAGAAAATTGGGTGGTGTTTTCACTTACTAACATTATAGAGGATCCTTCTTAATATGCTGACAGTTTTTAAGGGGATGACCAGACCAATAAACTGAACAACTTTCTCTATGGGACCAACAGCGAAATCGCGAGAAAAAATCAGCTGTCCCAACATTCAGGTTGAGTAGGATTACAGTTTTGTATGAAACAGCTGATTTTTTTCACGATTTCGATTTTGGTCCCATAAAACGTCCCGTTAAGTGTGTGTTGTTAAAAGGTAAGAAATGATTAAAAAGTATTTTCTTCTTTCTTATCGTGTGGGCAGAGCCCTGGTGTCAGAGTTTTTTCAGACCGCCTTACGGCCTCTGACGTGATTTTTATTGTAAAGCCATCCTTTTAGCCCTTTATGCATGATTGAACCACATACATACGAACATTCAAACATCGTCACTAACATTACATTTATGTATAATATTCTTCTTCTTCTTATCGTGTATAGGCAGCAACTAGTAAGCCCTGGTGTCAGAGTTTTTTCAGACCGCCTTACGGCCTCTGACGTGATTTTTAATATAACGACTACTACCACCAGAGATAGTAGCCGGGACCAACGGCTTAATGTGCCATCCGAAGCGCCGAATCATTTTTCTTTTCAGACAATCAGGTGATTCAACCTGCAATGTCCTAACCAACTGGGGAAAAACGCAAAAAGTTACACATCACTAGGTGACCCCCGTGGGAATCGAACCCATGACCTCCGTGTCGAGAGCATGGAGGCAGTTACACTAAGTTGTAAGAACTTACTGTAGTCGGGGAAATCTACGTATTTTTGTATGGAGTGGCTAGCATTAATTGCACTTTAGGTGATAGTTTGAAATATTAGTAGATACATACCTGAAAAACATAAATTTTGAATAATCCCCGATTTTTTATTGTGTATTATGGAATAATTAAGACATTTACAAAACATTAAATTTAGGTATAAACAAAAAATAGAAAACTGGTGATTTTGTACAGGACGGCTTCGTTCAATACGTTTTACTTATAACAATAATAATCCCCGGTTAATATCGTAAATTTGAGTAGATATTTAATATTTAGTAAGTATTCAAAAATTATAACCTTAAAACTTAATTATTTACTGTTTGTTTGTTCACAATAAATTACTATCGGGTTAATTAACTGTCTCTTTTGCTGGTATGCTGGAAGAAATATCTTTAGAAATAAGCTTGCCCTTTGTACAGTTTTATATCGATTTTATGGCTCAGGGTCCTCAGCCTATATAACCACCAAATCTCGACAAAAGTGTTACAGACTAACAGTAATATTAGTTCAAACACAATTTACTAAGGTGTATTTAATGCAATCTCAAACCGTATTTTTCCTAGACTACTGTAGAATTCATCTGGTTTAGAAAAGAATGGGTAACAATGTAAAAACAAACGGGTACCTTAGACGGACCGAGCACTAGCAAACAGGATTTTCTTAGAAACTCGCTTCTACACTTAAGTGAAGTCGAACCCATGTCAAGAACAACTCTCTCCTCTAGGTAGGCACCTACTGTTATCGTTCAAAAGCTAACTGAACTGGAAATGTTATTATTGGGAATGATTTTTATGTTTTAATAATGCTCCGTAACAAAAAAACTGCGATTAATTGAATCAGGCGTTACTTTGCGGATATCCATGACTAATATGTAGATGACACGATTGTACCAAGATCTCCGCTTCTAAGTACCTAGTAGACAAAGTTCAATCAATCAATCAAATATACTTTATTTTACACCAAAACATAAACAGTAAAATACAGAAATAAAATTACAAGAGGCACAAAATAAGGCGGTCTTATCGCTAAGAAGCGATTTCTTCCAGACAACATTCCCTAATGTTGAAACGGTGTTCCCTAATGTAATGAGGAAACGGTGAAAAGAAGAAGAAAGGTAGGTGGTGTTTCCAGAAAAAAATATCAAAAATGAGCAGTTATTAGTAAAAACAAAAAGTAAGTATACAAAATAAACCTATTATAAATACATATATAATATACATACTCATATATATATATATATATATATATATATATATATATATATAATATATATTTATACACATACATCATACATAAATACGCGTACTACACAACAAAATACTATAGGAAAACATGAACTGGTGTTGGAACATGAAGTTGTATTACGTTATGCAATACAACCTGCCCACCAAATAATTTCTACTCTACACGTGTTTCGCTCCACCAAGGACCCTAAAATCCTGAGGATGCTCCTTGGTGGAGCGAAACACGTGTAAAGTAGAGGTCTTTATACAATCGTGTCATCTACCTATTTAAAAAAAAAAACTGCGTATTTTATCAATTGTATGTGGAGAAAACAGCAACCGACTGCACTTGTGTTATGCAGGCAGACCTGGTCCATCCCCATCACAGAGATGCTCTACAGTCTACACCTTTTGAACACTGAATCAACCTTGCAGCTGATGGTTACCAAAAGTAGGTAGGTACTGCAAGGTATAATAATAATCATCATCATCGTCATCTCAGCCGATGGAAGTCCACTACTGGACATAGGCCTCCCCCAAGGATCGCCATAACGACCGGTCCTGCGCTGCCCTCATCAAACGGGTTCCTGCCTTCACCAGGTCGTCGGTCCACCGTGTGGGGGGCCTACCCACGCTTCGCTTTCCGGTACGCGGTCGCCACTACTCGAGATTTTTTCGGCTCCATCGACCATCGGTTCTGCGAGCAATGTGCCCCGCCCACTCCCAGTTTAGTTTAGCAATTCTTTGGGCTATGTCAGCTACACTGGTTCTTCTGCGGATCTCTTCATTTCTGATTCGATCTCGCAAGGAAACTCCGAGCATAGCCCTCTCCATTGCCCTTTGGGTGACTTTCAGCCTTTTTATGGGGCCTTGAGTGAACGACCACGTCTCTGTTCCATATGTCATCACTGGCAACACACACTGATCGAAGACTTTCGTTTTAAGACACTGCGGTATTTGGGACGTGAAGATACTACGTAGCTTCCCGAACGCTGCCCAACCGAGTTGGATTCGACGGTTGATCTCTTTCTCGAAGTTGGACCTACCTAACTTGTATAATAATGACGTAAGTAAATATAAGTAGGATTAATTTGATTGATTGTATAAGTTTAAGTTATTACATTGTATCTTCTATATACTATTATAAAACTGTAACAGGAAGTTTGTCTGTACATTGAAGATATTAACAAAAAAAAAGTTACGATATGGTTTTTAGGTGTCCCTGATTCCATTTCACCAATTTTTGGATTTTTTGTCTGTCTGTTTGTTTGTGTGTTTGTTTGTGTGTTTGTTTGTTTGTTTGTTTGTTTGAACGAGCATCACGCAAAAACTACTGAACCGATTTTGATGTAACTTTTTTTGTTTGATAGCTTATTATCTGACTTAAAATCTGGTATATAGTTTGTGCGGACAAAGTCGCAGGTTAACGCTCGTTTTGTTATAAGTTCGTTATTAAATAAAAATAAATATTGTATATACTCGTAGTAATCAAAGAAGTGTAAATAAAGCTTGTGCTCGTTTATTAAAATTTCCATTTGTACAGAACTCGACCTACATTCGAGCTACATGATAGCTAATCCGGCGAAATCCTCAGCAAACCCTACTAACCAACGTTTTCTTGGGAACACACTTCCTTACTTAAATAAGTCAAACCCATGTCAAAAATATCTCGCAATTGTATCTACTGTAGATTGCAAAAAGACATCAACCACGTTTCATACATTTTTGGTGCAAAAGTGAAAGTGCCAGCCAACAAAATTTGATGCTATTTTTTTAACCGACTTCAAAAAAGGAGGAGGTTTCTCAATTCGACCGTATATTGTTTATGTATGTTATTTATGTGTGTTCGCGGATAACTTCGTCGTTTATAAACCGATTTTGATGATTCTTTTTTTTGTTGGAAAGAAGATATTACAAGGGTGGTACCATGATAAGGAAACCAGGACCTCATGATGGCATCCCAGAGAAATCGGGGGGAACCTTTGAAAATCATAGTGCCGGCTAATGCTTTTGTTAATTTAAAGCACTACTATTAAATTGAACTTATGAATTCACTACTGAAAATTATGAAATAATCAAAATTTTAACGAAAAATTAAAACCGCCTTCAAAAAAACCAAAAAGTTACAAAATAATATTGCAGCCGATGACTTTTTCGTTCGCATCATAAGAACATTAATCTTTTTTATAGAAGTCGGTGTCAAGCTAAGCCAAAAAACTAATGCAAGCCCTTTCGCGAATCGTACCGGCTTGACAGCGACTTCGATAATATGATGCGAACGAAAAAGTCATCAGCTGCAATATTATTGTTTAAAATTTTTATTTATTTTGAAGGCGGTTTTATATTAGAACTTGTCCGTCTAAGCATTTATTATTATTGCATGAAGCTATAGCTGTAATAAAAAAATTATGAAAAGGCAGATTTTTCAAACATTAATAAAACGTACAAAATGCCATGAAATAAAACAACGTGCCTATACAGTATTTTATACACATCATGCTTTTGTCGACATCCAAAAATATTCAGCACTATTTTCAGTAACTCCATTATTCTCTGTGGAAAAGGTGAGGCTAGATGTCAAATCCTGTTTAGTCTCTCGCCATTTCTAGCCAGTAAAAATAAACTTTTATTCACGTTTCAAACGAAATTACTTCTTATATTTTATTACGGGAATGTTTTCAGTACATGACAGGCTGATGACAAGGGACTTACTACGATGGCTTTTTTGTGAAACTATTTTATCGATAGGTGGGTGGACACTTTAAGAATTGGAATTGAATTTCTCATAACGGTTTTTAGATATTTATATCCGTTGAGTTTCTAAATTGGAGTACCAACAAAGGCCACTGTTGATCTTTATCATAGCAAACTATATATGCAAACTATACAGAGTGGATTTTTGAGACGGGGCAGTAAGGGCAGGTACCTTAATCGTTGCAACTAGAGGGAAACGTTCTTAAGAGACTGTCCTTAACTTTTTAAGACAGTTTTACCCCCATTTACAGATTTTGAAAAAAATGACCAGTCAGCAAGAAAATAGACCATTTACACAAAAACTTTTTTTATTTCAATCGATCCTGTTTCTTATAAAGATCAAAAAAGTCTACTAGACCAACTGAATTAGAGTACAAGAAGTGTCAGAAATAGCAAAAATCTTCTTACTGCCCCGTCTCAAAAATCCATGAGTGCCTCCGTGGTCTAATGGTCAAGAGCATTGGCTCTCGACACGGAGGTCGTGGATTCGATTCCCACGGGGGTCACCTAGTGAAATGTCACTGTGCGTTTTTCCCCAGTTGGTTAGGACATTGCAGGAGTCACTGTGCGTTTTTCCCCAGTTGGTTAGGACATTGCAGGCTGAATTGCCTGATTGTCTGAAAAGAGAAATGATTCCGTGCTTCAGATGGCACGTTAAACCGTTGGTCTCAGCTACTATCTATGCTGGTAGTAGTCGTTACATAAAAACCACGTCAGAGGCCGTAATGCGGTCTGAAAAAACTCTGACACCAGGGCCTCTGCCCACACGATAAGAAGAAGATAGCAAACTATTTCCAGATGTTTCTTTGATGACGCGGTCTTTTTATACAGGGTCTAACTTAAAATGCTGACGGTTTTTTTAGGGGATGATCAGACCATCATATTTTCCTCGGCTCTACCACAATGCCTCAAAACGAAGGTGTTCGATCAGTGCGTTCTGCCAGTAATGACCTATAGTGCGGAAACATGGACACTGACGATAGGACTAGTTCATAATTTCAAGGTCGCGTCGGTCAGCGAGCTATGGAGAGAGCTATGCTCGGTGTTTCTCTGAGAGATCACATCAGAAATGAAGTGATACGTAAGAGAACGAAAGTGGTTGACATAGCTCAGAAAATTAGCAAGCTGAAGTGGCTGGTCATATCTGCCGAAGAACTGACAACCGGCGGGGTGTCAGGGTTCTGGAGTGAAGACCGCGAACTGGTAGACGTAGTGTGGGACGTCCTGCTGCCCGCTGGACAGAAGACCTAAAAAAGGAGCGACTGGATGAGGAAGGCCGAGGACAGAGTTTTGTGGCGCGCCTTGGGAGAGGCCTATGTTCATCAGTGGACGATGATAGGCTGATTATGATGATGAGACCATCAAATTGAACAACTTTCTCTATTTTCTACTATAAAGGTCAAAATAAGACTGACATTATACAGTCCTGAAAAGAGTACATATTGTAATGCCATGATATGCACACAATGAAATTAAGTGATACGACCGGCTGCAGATTCTGCAGGAGGAGATGGCAACTCCTCTGCACCTCCTATGTGACTGTAGCCCCCTGATTTACAAACGTAGTACTCATCTAGGTACACCTAGGAAGGTATCTAGGTACTGACACCAGCGGGGGCTAGTACGCCAACCCGCGATAGCGTGATATAGCGCTATCATGCTTCCGCTCTCTTTCTATTTACGCGCGAACAAACGAGATAAAAGACTAAATTTGACAGATGGTTGTGTTAAATTTCGCTATAGTAAGTTGGCGTACTAGCCTCGCAGATGAGATACAAACCGTCCGATCAAAAGCCTACTACGATTTCTGACCGCAGTGGGGATTGGTAAGGTCCGCCACATACATACGGAATAAACCTGATTCAGAATGAGGGATTTTCCAAAAGGAAAAAAAGTAAAAAAGTTAGTTCCTAATTTCTCGATAGATGGCGTTGACCAGAGAGGGGTCCAATAGGAATGAGCAAAGATATTAATTAATATTAATAGTAAAAATACACAGTACAAACCCTTTCTTATTGTTGTTGATTTATTATTTAGCTATCTCAGTGTTATTGTTCGTCAACAACGAATCGAGTATTAGACGTGGCTGTATGGGCTACGTATCCGTTTTGAATATACGAACAATAAACGAGAAACAATACTTAACAACTACAAAAACCTAACAGAAACAGAATTTCAATAAAAATAAACCGGAATTATTTAAATCGTACGTCAGATTCCGTGAATGAAAAGCAAAGCCATAGACGAAAAATTGGACTCCGGTTTGACAGTCTGGCGTGGCAATTATTACACCAACCGGATCGTCAATAACACCCAGATTGTTAATAACTTGTACTGTGTATTTTTATGATTAATATTAATTCATATATTTGCTCATACCTATTGGACCCCTCTCTGGTCAACGCCATCTATTGAGAAATTAGGAACTAACTTTTTTTTTCTTCTGAAACATCCCTCATTAGATTCCGGATGGAGTGTTGCCGCTTTCAGAGACATTTTCACTAGATCTAGTGATTTTTTTAATGTTTTACAGACATATCAAACAAGTGATTTTTGAGCGTAGGCGTTGATGGAACGATACCGTATCGTGACGGTGCAGTTGCGAAATCGCCTACGCTCAATTAATTAATTAATTATTTATTTCTCACAAGACTCAGTACATTACACAGATACATTTTATGCCAAACTGCATAACAGTTTGTCGGCATACAATGAGCTCTCAAAAAAAAAATCGCAAATATCGCTTGTGTGATAAATTGTTCATGCCATTTTGTATGCAGATTATGTCATTCTTTTGGCGTTCCATACATTTTTATTTTGCAACCGTAGTTGACAACACTGAATCCTGAATCAGGATTCCGGATCGCAATTCCGTCTGTGTGTGGCAGATACCTTAGATAAAGGAACTGTAAAATGGGCGTTCACAAAGGACCAGCGATGGTCTACTTGGCACAGGGTTAGTAGGCCAGTAATGTAAATAAGTAATGTTAGTAGTTATGTCAATGCCTCAAACCCTCAAATAATAATAATAATGCCATGGCGTTAATTTAGAGGTTATTGTTGGTTTATGAGTTTTCAAGATGGCTGCAGGAAAAGTAGAAAATTTAGGTAGGTAAATTGAATATTTTTTACAATGAGACCAAAATTGAAATAGTGAAAAATAATGTGTCGTTCCATAGAAAGTTATTCAACCCAAATGTATGGAACAGCAGATTTTTTCTTAGTTCTCGTAGTTGGTCCCATAGTAAAAGATGTTATATGTTTTTTGGTAACACAGCGGGTTCTGATCTTTAACACTTTAACATTTTTTATATTAGTAATTTCATACCTATCTTACAACAATTACTAAACTGCAATCGGTAACCTTCTTGGTAATAATACAGGGTGAAATTGATATCATTAGCATACTTTTAAACTAAGAGCCTACCCATCAAACTGAACAACTTTCACTATGAGAGCAAACCGATCGAAGCAACAAAAAAATCAGCTGTTCCATACTAAACTGCAATGCCTACGCAACACAAATGGATTTTTTTTTGCTCCGATTGGTTTGCTCCCATTGTAAAAGTTGTTCAGTTTGATGGGTAGATTCTTAGTTTAAAAGGCTGCTAATGATATCAATTTCGCCCTGTATAGTCCTGGGACTACAGCACTATTAATTAATGTTCCTATTCATAACAAAATTTACTTAATTATTTTAAACGTCAAATTTTCCCGAATTGATCTAACTAAAATTAGTTTTGAAATGTGAATCCAATTAGTAACCTCCACAGAAACATTGCAATACAGAAAATTGTTTCTCTAATGTTTATCTAGACATATTAACTTGTCTTGTTTTCTAATAATTAGATACACTATGTTCCTAAATTGCATAACAATAAAAATTTCCTAAAACGTAAACAATCAAATTGTCACAAATAAAATTATGCTTCATTTAAATACCTACCTAACACTCGGTTGTAGAAACGCTCATTAGAGTTATTTCTCCATTAAATCTCTTGCTAGCTTTTACTAAGTCAACAAGGTAAAAAGTGATATAGACTAAGAGATAAGTGTACTTTTTGCAAACATCAGCAGCAAGGCTGATTCAGTGTTTATGGGGTGTAGAGCATCTCTGTGATGGGGATGAACTAGGTCTGCCTGCATAACTTCAGTCGGTTTAGGAGGTACAGACGTTTAAAGGTCAAAAAAAAAATACGATCAGCTGCAAGGCTGCTCGTATGATATTATTGTAGTGTGCACTGTAGCTATGTAAACAGTACAAAATATGACATAAATTGCCAGTCGGTTTAAGAGATACAGCCGTTCAAAGGTCGGCCCTTTGAACGGCTGTATCTCCAAAACCGACTGATGAACCATGCCAGTTTTAATATTGTTCACATAGCTACAGTACATACTACAATAATATGATACGACCAGACTTGCAGCTGATCGTTAATTTTTTACTGACCTTTAAACATCAGTAACTTCTAAACCGACTGGAGTTATGCAGGCAGACCTGGTCCATCCCCATCACAGAGATGCCCTACACCTCATAAACACTGAATCAGCCTTGCAGCTGATGGTTGCAAAAAGTACACTTATCTCTTAGTCTAATAGCAAGAGATTTAATGGAGGATTAACCTTAATTAGCTTTTGTGCAACTGAGTGTTAGTGTTTTCCGTTTTGAACAAGTTAGGTACAGTCAACTGTTACTTTTTGCTGCTTTTTGCTTCTTTTTTTTGTGCTTTAGTTGGGATAGCCCCTAATGAAACGGTGGGTGCAGCTGCACACCAGCCTATAGACATTCCCAATGTTGGGTAAATTCCCATATTTAAATGAGCTATTTTACTAACAATAGGGTAAGTTTCTCTATTACTAACACTTTTATGGACTAACTGTCCGAAATAAATAATTATTTATTTTCTTTATTTTATTTTTCAATAAAAAAAAATATATATATGAAACATATGAATTCATGCCTGTTTAATTAAAGCTACAGCCGACTGCCGCAGGGGTCAAAATATTTTCATCGCAACCTAATCCTTTTCGATAATAAGCTGAAAGAGCAAACGCTGCAAAGGGACTCTCAAGCAACGGGCAAAAACTTTAACATTATATAAAAGGTTTTGACTTTGATATCTTCTCTACTAGCATGGCGTCAGCGAGGAAAGCGCTAAATGATGATTTTTTAGCGAATGATGAGGCTTTATTGGTGTTAATCTTTGACTTTTTATCTAGTAACGCGTGTAATTCTACTAACAACCATTTCTGCCACTTTTTGCGGGGGGCGACGGACGTAACAAGAAATCCGCAACTTTGGATTTTATTCCTCATAATTTTAGATTCTAATTTTGAATGTTAAAAATCAATCAATCAATCAATCAATCAAATATACTTTATTTTACACCAAAAACATAAACAGTAAAATACAGAAATAAAATACAAGAGGCACAAAATAAGGCGGTCTTATCGCTAAGAAGCGATTTCTTCCAGACAACCTTAAAAAAAAAAGTAAAAAATCAAAAATCATGAAAAGTAGTCTCGTGTGAACCCCAAACGTTCTCAGTTTGAAGTACCTAATCCTCTTCGATTATAAGCTGAAAGAACGCTGCAAAGGGACTCTGAAGCAACGGGTAACAACTTTAAAATTATAAAAGATTTTGACTTTGATATCTTCTCTACTAGCGTGGCGTCAGCGAGGAAAGCGCTAAATCGTTGATTTTTTTAGCGAATGATGAGGCTTTATTGGTGTTAATTCAATGATACTTGCTTTTGTTTTTTTTTTCATTACGAGGTGTCTCTCTCTGTCTCTCGAATGTTGTAATTTGATTACGTTTATTATCTTCTTTTTGTTATCCACTTTGTATTTTTTTTATCTTAGATCTACTTTGTTTTTTTTTTTTGTAAATTCATTTTCTATCAGCAGAGACCTATAATTGGCTTTCTATCTATCCAAATTTGTTATTATATTAACAGCAGAGGTACATGACAGTTTATGTAACATCCGTTACTTTTTATATCGGATGTTTTTTTCCCGTTCCGTAACATTCAGGGATGGTTCAGTTCAGTAGTGCGATTTTTGAATCTCATTCGCTGACAAGAAGTTGAAAATTTCAAAATTGCTATGGAGATGTATGCATCTTTCTACTGCTTTCGAAAATCTTACTTCAGGAGTGCTATTTTTGAAAGTCAAATCAGTAATAGAAACATGCATATCTTCATATTAATTTTGACATTTATAACTGCTGAGTTCAACGAATGAGTTTCAAAAATCGCACTCCAGACCATCAAACTGAATAACTTTTACTATGGAAGCAAACCTGAATTCGTAGTAGAAAACAGATGTCTCATACATTTGAGTTGGATATTGGCATTGCAGTTTAGTATAGATCAGTTGATTTTTTTTTTCGATTTCTTGTTTGTTCTTAAAGTAAAAGTTGTTCAGTTTGATAGTTGAACCACCCCTGAAAGTTTGGAACGGTAAAAAAAAAACTTTTTATGTATTTTTTTCCTTTTAGGAAGCTTTACAGCAATAAAATTTTATTAAAATATTCTTATATAAATATAATAGATGCCAATTATAAATATCCGCGTATAAATGAGACGCACGAGAAATAAATCTTGGATTTGGTAGTTAGTCTGTGGTATGAATTAAAAAAAAGTTTTGTTTACATTTTAAGACAATTTCAATGGAATAGAAAGTACTATAATAATTTCTGCTAATAGAACACTGGATTAGAATATTCAATACGCTAAAAGGAAAATGTTTTGAGGTAATTATTTTGTATGTTGGACATAGAGCAAGAATGTTGCATTTATGACCAAAAGAACCATTTTATCTGTAATGTCCTCAAAAGTCTATTTGCACGCTAAAAGTTAGAAGTAGGTAGTGACCATGTTTCTGGTTACAGAAACTAAAAGGCGGTGAATAAAAAAAAAGAAATCGCAAAAAAAAATTCTACTGTTTCATACATTTGGGTCGATATCGACTAGTGAAAATTGCAAAGACTTTGACGTTGACGTTTTCTACGGAGAAGTAAAAATTTTTTTCGCGACTTATAATTATGTTGGCTCTCGATCTGAAGCACCCCTTACAATTAAAATACTTTAACCAAATTTACACCAAAACCGATAATCCGTGATTGAGACACAAGCATCCAAACTTTTAAATTTAGAATATTGGTTGGATAAGGTTTAAAAAGTTTCAGGTTGTATACACCTTCTCTCTTCTTTAGAAAAAATAATGTAAAAAAATCGCCAGGCGCAGCATCGCGCTCTATTTTGTAGTGAGTTGTGAAAAATCTGGTTTCTGACTTAATACGCTAAAAAAAAGGTTTAGGCGAAAGAAAAAATGTAAAAGCTCGGTTAAATTTATCAAAACATTTGGCGATAAAACCGCATTATTTTGTGCCTATTGTAATTTTTTCTCTGTATTTTAATGTTTTGGCGTAAAATAAAGTAGGTATATTTTGATTTATTGAAAACATTTATTTTGGTTCAATTCCTGTTAATTATTTTTTCTGTGCACGTTCTTCTCGTAAGAGAGCGTTCTATTTATGTGTGAAGTGAAACAACTGTATTTAATTCATGCTGTGATCCCTGGATTTGACTGCCATTTAATATTCACTACTATTCACTCTTCCCCGCCACTCCATTAATCTGTTAATTACCTTGACTGTACATAATATAAGTGAGCATTAGTGCTTATTCGTATAAAGCATTCATATTAGGAAGTTAATTATTGTATGCACTCATTATTGTTAGTTAATTTCAGTAGTTGATTGATGAGAAATGCGGTACCTATCTGATAAAGGCTTATAAGCAACACTTTTAATCCCCGACGCAAAAAGATTGGTGTTTGTTACCTATATCTGTCTGTCTGTGTTATCTATTCCGATACGGTTTAATATAAAGCAAATTTTTGCGAGAGTGCTCTTAGCTTTGTTTCATGAAAATCAATTCAGCAATTTTCAAGTCACTTTAAAAATTACGAAATAACATTAAATTGATTTTGATATCATTAGCATCCTTTTAAACTAAGAGTCTACCCATCAAACTGAACAACTTTTACTATGGGAGCAAACATATCGGAGCAAAAAAAAATCTGCTGTATCATACTTAACTGTTATGCCTACTCGACTCAAATGTATGCAACAGCAGATTTTTTTCGCTCCGATCGGTTTACTCTCATAGTAAAAGTTGTTCAGTTTGATGGGTAGACTCTTAGTTTAAAAGGATGCTTATGATATTAATTTCACCCTGTACATGCAATTTAATGCATGCGAATGTTTGTTTTACTTTTTAATTCTTTGTATGATATTTTAAAACAGGATCGCAGGTGACTGCCGAATAAAAAACTTCCAGAGAAAAGGGGTCTTAACAGACAGACGGACAACAAAGTGATCCTATAAGGGTTCCGTTTTTTCCTGTTGAGGTACGGAACCCTAAAAAACAATTGTCATTTTGTATACAACAGAAGAAGATAAATGAATCAAATATACTTACGAGTAAGTACTTAGCCTACGTTTAATATAAATCCATTAACTAATGAGAAACAAACAAAGACACAGGAATTTTGGTGAAATTATCTTTAAGAACACCGCATCGCTCCCATAAGTTTAAGATGGAGATGAAAATTACAATCGCTGCTGTGGTTTTAAACTTTGAAAATTACTAAGTTTTAGATATAAACCGCACTGAAATACGCTTTTACTGCTTTCGGATACATCGTAGAGAAAGCTCTTTTCGTTAAATGCTTATAAATTATCATTTTTAAAGTTACATAATATTATTTTCTACCGAAAATCATCATCAGCCTTTATACGTTCTATTGCAGGACACAGGCCTCAAGCCGTTAGTCCATCACGCGTGCCCAATGCTGATTGGTAGACTTCATTATGCATCAGAATTTTTTGTTCAGCTTCTGCAGGTATCCTCACGATGCTTCTTTTACCGTTTGAGAGCATTCGGTATACGTACATAACTTAGAAAAACTGATTAGCATGTCGTTCGTGCGGATTCGAACCTGGATAAGTATCCATACCTCTCGACAATGCTCTTTCAACTAGCAAAAATGTTAGATAGAATTTTTATTCTTTACTAGCTGACCCGGTGAACTTTGTACCGCCCCAGAATCAGTTTTACCCGACACACTTTTGGCTGTTTTTTATTTATAAACCTTCCCTGGCATGTGCACAACAACCCACCAAAGTTTCATCGCAATCGGTCCAGCCGTACTCGCGTGATGTCGTGACCAAGTTAAATTGGGATTCATTTTTATATAATAGAAGATTACATAGGTATTTAAGTTCGTCATCATGATCGAAAGACGAAACTCTAAAAATAAAACACAGCCTTTATTGTTAGACCAATATAGGCCTATACAATATACAAGGAAATAAAACTTATAAAATAAGAAGAAAAACAAAGTCAAAATGGCGTCACATTATCGCATTTTTTTCGTTTAGCTCCTCTTTTGATCAATAAAACATAATTATTTTAACGGTTCTGTATTGCTCACAGATTACAAAAACTAAAAGGAGATGTGAAAAGGGGGCGGGACCAGTGTCGCAGCAATATGCGCAAAAACGGAACACATTGCTCGCGACAGTAAGGATTCAATATATTATGAGGCTGAAAGCCAGTCGAGATATTATGTGTAAATAGTTTACAATGCTTGCGTAGTACTAAAGATTATTCGAACGTTGAGTTCTGATACCGCAATGGATAATGAGTACATTCAAGCTAACAAAATACTTTCTATTGCGTGGTACTGGTGGTAATGCGACACTAGGTTTCGTACTCAGTGTGATGGTTGGCATCTCTCTAGATCTCTATGGTATTACTATACGTAGGTAGTGCCTACTTTCTGCTAGTTCTATTACACAATCTTCTTCTTTTGCTATGCCATTGAGCTTGACTTGTCATCGCGATCGAAGATTTCTCAATCAGCAAAGTAGGTACAAGAAATAGTTACAAAATGTATAAATTCTAATGTTAATCAAGTTTTATTTGTTTTAATTTCAGTCCGTTCAGTAAACTCATGTAAGATCTCATCTCATCCCGAACTTCTACGAAGGTCAAAGGCCTTTGAAGGTTCACTGCTAGTAGATTCAAACTCGAATAACCTATCTTACCCTATATACGGAGTGTTCATTCGTTGTTCAATGGTAGGTTTTCATAATCACTTATTATAATGAAAACTTGATGAAAGATCAAGATCCGTAGAACCGGATCAAACCGGATCAACCAGATTTAAGTCAAGATTTAAAACGGTATGGAAGACAATGTCAATGTGAGGTGTACGCCTTCATCATCATCATAGTACACTGCTGGACATAAGCCTCCCCCAAAATGGGGGGGATTTGCCATAATCGCCACGCTTGGCAGGCGGGTTGGCGATCGCAGTTGGATCGAATCAATGTGTGTACTCAGAGGATGCTGGTGCCCATCCTTCAGTAGATCCCTTAGTCGCCTTTTACGGCACCCACGGGAGGAAATGGGATGGTACTATTAATAGCCGACACCACACGGCACAGGTGTACGCCTTACCTCAACAAAATGCAATGGAACAGGAGTTACAGTGGTGGCAATGTGAGCCAGTGATCCAGAATGGGACAGTAACATTTATCAACAATAGCCTTCAAGATGGTGTTGTAGGTCCCCTGCCTCTCTGTTGGCAGAGAGGCCGTCTTCTTCCGCATGATCGCGAGGAAGCCATCAGTTCGCATTTCCGCGAACATGGTCGACGCGCTGCAGAAGCGTGGGAGCCTCAGCAGCATCCTGAAGGCGTTGTTATATTGGATACTGCCTCCATGGTCTAATTGGGCTCTTGACACGGAGGTCGTGGGTTCGATTCCCACAGGGGACACCTAGTGATATTTCACTTTGTGCATTTTTCCCCAGTTGGTTAGGACATTCCAGGCTGAATCAACTGATTGTCTGAAAGAAAGATCATTTGATAATTTAAGCCGTTGGTCCCGGCTACTATCTCTGGTAGTAGTAGTCGTTACATAAAAACTACGTCAGAGGCCGTAAGGCGGTCTGAAAAAACTCTGACACCAGGGCTCTGCCCATTGCTTGATTGTATACAGTTCTTATCTTAATTTAGGTTTCAACAATCTACCTCGTCGAGGTGCAAGTTATTCAGGGTTAGTTGATTAGTAGGATCTTCAGTTAATTAACACTAGTTAAGTTTCGTTTAATTCCTTAAATAATATTTGTCAAATTCAATTTGTCATTTAGATATTCATTAATTGTGTAATAACATTTTTCCAACAATAAGTCTGTCAAAACTATTCCCTTGAAGCTCTTTCAGAAACTTTGGAAAATATTTGTAAACTTTTCCAGCCATGTAATTAACCTTTTTGGCACATGATGAGATGATGAAGAGGTAGAACTATGTCATCCGGGTTTCATCAAGTATTGTAGCGACGATTTAGATCGCCGACACGCTGAAAATATTGTGGGTACGCACAGAGGTGCAGAGCATATAGATCTAGAGAGATGCCAACCAACGCGCTGATTACGAAACCTAGTGTCGCATCACCACCAGTACCACGCGATAGAAAGTATTTTGTTAGCTTGAATGTACTCATTATCCATTGCGGTATCAGAACTCAACGTTCGAATAATCTTTAGTACTACGCAAGCATAGTAAACTATTTACACATAATACCTCGACTGGCTTTCACCCTCATAATACATTGAATCCTTACTGTCGCGAGCAATGTGTTCCGTTTTTGCGCATATTGCTGCGACACTGGCCCCGCCCCCTTTTCACATCTCCCTTTAGTTTTCTTCTTTGGTGCCGAGCTTTGTAGGCGAGGTGTAAAAATCAATCAATCAATTATACTTTATTTGACACAAAAAAATATAGAAAGATGAAAGATGTAAAGCATTGTAAGCTCGTTGCGTATACTCTCGAGTCTTTGCCCTCAAATGAAAAGCCAAATGCTTTCCCAATCGCCCTGTACATTAAAGCTTGCCCAACTTGTATCTTACACTAACCCAAGCGTTGGTTACTATAAGCAAACAGAGATCGATTAACCCGTTTGCGTCCACTCCGACCCATTAGGGCGAGCAAACATGTATTTTAGTGGGCGACGGGTGAGCGATACGAATAGGTGAGGGGGCGGTAAAAGTTGTGGGTAATGGTTATGGGTACGGTTCTCAAAGATTTTCATTTCGCGGCGTCAGTATGAATGAAAAAAAAAGTGCTTTATACGGGGTCCTTCTTAATAATTATGCTGACACTTTTTTAAAGGGATGATCAGACCATCATACTGAACAACTTTCTTTTTGGGACCAACATCGATATAGCGAAAAAAAAATCGGCTGTCCCATACATTAGAGATAAGATGCTGTTTTCATTTATATTTCCGTGTGTACAATAAAGTGTTTAAATAAATAAATAAATAAATTAGGTTTGAGCAGGTTTTCAGTATTTATGGAAGAGATGTTGGTGCCATAGAGAAAGTTGTCCAGTTTGACGGTCTGATCAACCCCTTAAAAAGTGTCAGCATATTAAGGACCCTAAACACGGTGGAATTGATATCATTAGTATCCTTTTAAACTACATCGAACTGAACAACTTTTACTATAGCAGCATACCGAGCGGAAAAAAAAAATTCTGCTGTTGCATACATTTGAGTCACGAACTCGCGAGTCGACATTGCAGTTTAATATGGAACAGCTGATTATTTATTTGCCCCGATCGGTTTGCTCCCATAGTAAAAGTTGTTCAGTTTGATGGGTGAACTTTTAGTTTAAAAGGATGCTAATGATATGAATTTCACCCTGTATATAGGTTTTTATGTGCTTTTTAGGGTTTATATTTATTTTCATTTTTAGGTATCATTTATTACGCACCTAGCGCAGTGAGATACGGAGAAAATGAAGCCCGCTCCGCTCTGCCGTGTCGTGCCATTCCGTCGACTATTCGGTATATTTGCACTGGGCTGTGTACCTACGTCATAATGCACATGAATCACAATATTCTAAGCACTGTTGTGTACATAGAGCGGTATAGCACTTGTGGTAATTCAGACTAAAATACACTTCATCTTCCTACTTATTACATAAGTATAGAAGAAAAATATTTTGTACTTTTTATTTGAAAAGATATTTAGTCTTTTTGTAATCTATTGAAAATATTTTTTTTTATTTCAACCGTTATGTTCTCTGCCTTGCGTTTATTTGTTAACACCTTACAGGAATAAAAAAAAACTATAATACATTTTAAATACGCAAACAGACGAAACGATTGCATGCAGCTGAGATGACAATGTTGAGATGGATGTGTGGTGTAACTAGAATGGGCAAGATTAGGAATGAGTATATTAGAGGAAGTTTGAAAGTAGCACCTATAACGGAAAAATTGCAGGGTAATAGATTATCGTGGTATGGGCATGTGATGCGGAGAGAAGAGTGTCATGTTACGAGACGAGTGTTAAGTATGAATGTGGATGACTGTAGTAGGAGAGGGAGGCCGAAGAAAAGATGGATGGATTGTGTGAAGGATGATATGTGTAAAAAATGAGTCAGTGTTGAAACGACGGCTAAGAGAGATGAATGGAAGAGGATGACATATTGCGCCGACCCCAAATAATGGGAAATGGGCAAGACAATTATGATGATGATGAAATACGCAAACAGAAGTACCTAATTGTCACAGGAACTGACAAATTGAATTCAATAGCATTAATTAGCCGTTGTTAAATTTTTATAGGATGCGGCAACCAGGGCCCAGCAGCGCACACTTTGAGAACCTGTGGGTCCTATAGATATTATTATAGATCGATATAGAATATGGGGAGTTATTTAAATGTTGTGTTAGTTTCAGAGAGATTTTGTGAGTTTGAATTTCATTTTACAGTATTATTTATTTCAATAGCATTATTTTCCTAGTTTTAAGCAACCAACTTGTCAGCATATGAAGTGCTGCTCGAAAACGTGTGATGCGTGTTCCAAATATTCATTCAACATTTAAAAATATTTATAAAATATTTTCCGTCTTCTCGTTTCGAGTATATCTCGTCGGAAAAGTTGAAGTAAAAATGTTTATGAAAATTCTGAAGTGATACAAATAACTATCAAAAGCCGTTCCGAATAGTTCCTATATCGATTTTGAAGAAACGAATACTGCATCTTCTATTATCATCATATCGTATGGCATTCCCATCTTTCTGCTTGGATCCGGGGGGGTGGGGGGGGGGGGGGGGGGGTCAGATTTCGAGATCTAGGTGTTTCAGCCAGTCTTCCGCTGCCGGGGTTAGCCTGTGAAGTTCTTCGATTCCACCGGGAAAACATCGCAGAGTGCACTCGTGCAACGTTCTTGACTATATCTGGCTCACCGGACTGTTCTTCGCGAATCTCCCGGTGTTTTCCCTGCGATATTCTACCATCTTCTATTAAATTGGTTTTATAAACTTTTAACGATACGTAGAAAATGCATTCGAGATCCCATAACACTAATAACTGTAGGAGTAGGCAAGATGTTAGATAGTTATAGATAGTTGCCGCATCTATTGTCTCTATTCCACCTCCAAGGGGACAAGTCATTCTTGTCATGAAGGATAGAGATGCATAACTATAAAGCATTTTTATTTCCAAGCAAATCCGATTCGCGCATTTTACTCCAAATAAAATATCAGAAAGCTCGTCTTTGCAAATCACTGTTTCCATTAGCAGCCAGTATACCGAGTTATACGAATTCGAGAAGTTTATACGAGATTTTAACGATTGAACTATTATTTGCTCGGGTAAGTCAGGAATGTGTCAAAGTTTTTCGCTGTATCATTTGGATATACCTACACCTTATAGACTAAGAGATAAGTGTACTTTTTGCAACCATCAGCAGCAAGGCTGATTCAGTGTTAATGGGGTAGAGCATCTATGTGATGGGGATGAACTAGGTCTGCCTGCATAACTTCAGTCGGTTTAGGAGTTACAGACGTTTAAAGGTCAGTAAAAAATTAACGATCAGCTGCAAGGCTGGTCGTATGATATTGTTGTAGTGTGCACTGTAGCTATGTGAATAGTACAAAAACTGACATGAACTGCCGAACCGACCGGAGTTATGCAGGCAGACCAGGTCCATCCCCATCACAGAGATGCTCTACACCTCATAAACACTGAATCAGCCTTGCAGCTGATGGTTGCAAAAAGTACACTTATCTCTTAGTCTATTATACAGGTTGTTAGGGTAAACAGTTGGATTACTTTAATGGGTTATTAAACCCATGATACAAAACAACTTTCCCTAAGAAACTCTTGGATCAAAGTAAAAAAAAAAGAAACCACCGTATTATACCCATTGGTATGTTGTACTTGATACTGTTTCTTATACTGCGCCATGGGCATATTCTAAACCCAAACCATTTTCTTTTTACCCGAATGCGCCAAAAGGAGGGTTATTATGCATTTTCTGCAAATTCTAAACCCTTGATTAACAGCCAGGCTTTTTCTAGACTCCAGTCTCAGCTAAAATATCTATTCGCATTAAATCCCACAAAAAAGATTTATATAACCTATTTCAATGTACGATTTTCGCCAGAAAAAAGCGTATGGGACAGTAAAGCGCCACAATTGCGCCATCTGTCTCAAAACAAGTATTTTTCCAAACATTAAGTCGGTTCTTCCACTGAATAATTCTGGAAAGCTAGAAACAGCCAATTGGAAGAGTAGTGGCTACAATTCTGCGGTCGCAGGGAAGAATATGATATCTCAGAAAAGGTTGTTTTTTGGTAAAAATTGTTTATTTTATGGAATGCGGTCAATTTATACATTACGTTACTGAAATTGATGAAAATAAATTAAAAAACTTCTAGACGTCTCTCATTTTCTTAAACACTAATTAATAAATATTATTTATTTATTTATTGTTTTTTTTTAATTTTTTTTGTTTTTATTGTTTTATTAATGTTATTTAGTGGTTTATTGTTTTTTTTAAGACTGTTTGTGTCCAAAATTTAAATATAAAAATAAATAAATAAATAGTTTATTGTTTCTAAACTACTTGAACTAAGTATTTCTATTTCTTATAAATTACACTATTAATATTAAGAAAGAACTTAACTTTGTATATGGTACAGATTCGATCCTTGCGGGAGAAACCCAAGAGGTCGGCAGAGCGGCGCGCGGGTGTTTCCTCCCTGAATCGAAGAAAGCCCTTGGAACAACCTGTGTTATAACGTAGCTTACATTTTTCTTCTGTAAGCTCGCATCAAATTTATTTAAATGTAGAATTTCCCTTTCAAGTACCAAAGTAATTTGTAACCTTTTCTTTACAATACACTGTTGTAATTGTAAAACTGTAACAGAAGTGTGTAGGTACATTTGAGGTACATTTATAAAACTAAGGTTATGATAATTAAGGTGTCCCTGACTCTAAACCAATTTTTTATTTTATTTTATTCTATTTATTCGTAATTTTGTCTGTTCGAGTATCACTCAAAAAGTACTGGACCGATTTTGATGAAAATTTTTGTGTTTAAAATCTTATGATTAGACTTGGGTAATATGTGGTGTTTTTTTTCTCGCTACTGTGATGGGAGACGATGCGGACTATGTCGCGAGTAAATACTAGTGAGAATTTAAAAAATAGTATTAAAATAACTGGGTTTTTATTTTAATACTGTTTTTTTAAATTCTCACTTTTACATTAGACTTACTATGTTTTCCCACACGAGACAGTACGATTGTTTTACCTTTTTTATGTAGCACTAAATTGTACACAAATCGGGGTTCTCTAAATAATAGAACAGTGACCCTATTTGTGTCCGAGTTTATTTTGGAAACAGGATCAAGGGTTGACCTACTAGAACGTTTAATTCCTAACATAGCAGCGCTTCGAATAGCATCGAATGCTTCGGCAAATTATTGAAATATCTTATTATACATACTTACATAAACTGACGAAAAATCTGCTGTTTCATACAAAACTGCAGTACCGTCTCGACTAAAATGTATTTGTTTTTTTTATTTTATCTAATTTGTCTCCACAGAGAAAGTTGTTCAGTTGATAGTCTAAACCATTTTTGAAATATTAAATATTACTATACCAGGGTGTTTTTTTTAACACCTTGTATAGGGTGTTAGTGTTGACAGTTTCATTACTTTAAAGGGTGATTGCTTCGGAAAATTCTTGATATATCAGCTGTTTCGTACAAAACAATAAAATTCTATACAAATATGATGTTTCATACAAAACTGCAGTACCATCTCGACTCGGATGTTTTCAACAGAACAGCAGATTTTTTTTTCGACTTTGTCTCCATGGAGAAAGTTGTTCAGTTTGATGGTCTAAAACATTTTTTAAATATTACTAGGGTGTTTTGTTTCACCTTGTACAGGGTGTTAGTGTTCACAGTTTGATTACTTTAAGGGTGATTGTTGTGCTCATGATAATGAACAAACCCTTAGAAACATTTAGGAAATTCGCGAATAAAAATTAGACTTGTCATTCTAAATGCAATCAGCTGATCATTTTTTTCTTTTTTACGTATTTTTTTTAAGTTGTCCAGTATTATGAGTACAATCACCCTTTGATTGATTGTTGGGCTATTGCAAGTAAGGGTCGTTATGTAACACTGAGACCATCGCTGGTCCTTTGTGTTCGCCCCAACCCTCACCCACATTTTACGCATACCTCCGAACTTATGGTATTTTCTTTTCATTCTCACGATGTTTTCCTTCATCGCCGAGCCAGTAAATGATAAATACAACCGTACATAAATTCCCTAGAACTTAGTGGTACAGGCCAAGAGTTGAACCGTCGCCTCATGATTGAGTGGCTAGCTCTCTTCCGTATGGGCTATCATCGCTCTTTACCTAAAGTAATGAATTTGTCGACAGTTACACAACAGTATAAGAAAGAGTATGCCTCCCACCAACTTTTTACCTCACCCCCTCTATTGCCCCCTGATTACCTCGGCAGTTACCAATGTTAAGGCCGAGATGTTAAAGATCATTGCTATATGTATTTTTCATAAATTTTTATGTCTTTCAAATAACGAGAAGATAGCTTCTAATAAATAAAACTGGCCAAGTGCGTGTCGGACCACGCGTACGGTAGGGTTCCGTAGTTGCCCGTCACAATATAATAAGGGACTTAGAGGCCTTTTGTGTTCATACTACGGTTTATCGGCTAATAAAGTCTAAAAAGTACATTTTATAAGTTGTTCGACCATTACTCGTAAATTTGTGAAGCGTACTTAGCGGTGATAATTTTCCTTTTAATTTCGTAATATATATGCTACTGCCATGAATTTTTTCACATATCCAGAAACAACCGTTTAGCTGCAACAAAAATTTGCAATTTAAAGCTTAATATTTTGCTAAGGGATTCCTAAATGGAAAAATGATTTTCCCAAACCCACAATATTTTTAAACAACACGATACCCCACACCACGGGGTAGACGAGAAAAAAAATCCATTCCCACGTCGCGAGGTAACCTAAAAAAAATAGTTTTAAGATTTTATTTTACCACTTTTTCGGCGTGATGAATATGTATACCCATGCCAAATAACAACTTTCTAGTACTAAGCGTCTCTGAGCTAAGCCGCGGACAAACGGACGGACATGGCGAAACTATAAGGGTACCTTGTTGACTTCGGAACCCTAAAAACTAGCAAAATATGGCCAGGCCCAAAGTTTACCTAGTAGGGAGCGCCTTAAAATAGTGCAGCTGTCTACATTTACACCCTGTATGAACAGAACACTACCGACTCCACACTAGGTACTAAATCCAACATGCATAATAATTCGATTCAAACCTAGACGTATACGTCAGATATCCGAGCATGACGGATATTCGTAATCCCAACGGATACGAATTCGGATCTCAGGGGCCGTTCAAGTATTGCGTAAGCACTATGGGGGGCGGGGGGATCTTTGTTTTGCTTATTTTGGATGACATGGGGGGTAGGGGAGTCTAGATGATGATTACGTCATAGGTAGTTATTTACTTTTTTACACGAATCACATTGTCTATGCTTGAAAACGAAATGCATTTTCGAGGATTCCCGCAAATAATGCATACGGTTAGGCACTCGCTTTAGAACCGAGTAGGGGAATTACCGCGCGCTATCTTATCTTATCTTGTTGTGGGGGCTGGCAAGCCAGCAACACTTCGACCCAATGGGATCTTTTGTGTTAGCCCCAATACTTTTTGTTGTCTTCACCCTTCAAATACATGGTCAATGAAGGAGGCAACACCATTGAGGGGAAGAAACCTAAGATCTCCCGGTTTCGGGTATCCATCTCCGAGGAGGCACATGCGTTTTACCGCCAGGACATCACAGTCGCAAAGAACATGCTCCATAGTCTCTTCATCCTCTCCGCACGCTCTGCAGCTAGGATCCAGGGTGAGTTTCATTTTGTGCATCATTGCGCCTGTGGCGTAGTGCCCAGTGAGGGCTCCGACTATGGCACGAGCCTTGCTCCTGTTATTATTCAGTATGAATCTTGAGACGCGGGTTGTCACATTGCTGATAAAGTTTTTGGAGTGTTGTAGGCCTACGAGGCTAGACCACTCCAGTTTGTGTGCTTTATCAGCCCAATCCCTAATGGCCATTCTTATACTGCATGCCGGGATTCCCACACTTGGTTCTGGGCCAACCATCTTTCGTTCTGACCCGGCCCTCGCCAGCTCGTCAGCATTCTCATTACCCTGGACGCCGGTATGTCCCGGAACCCGGTATTGTGAAGACCAAGCTTGTTGAGGGTCGCTATTCACCGCGCGCTATTCACTTGTCTAAATTTCCTCTGTCAGTGTTATAAAATTATAATTATAATATAAAAAAAAATTTAAATTGAAAAATGTTTACGTAAGCATGGGGGGAGGGGGTAAGAGCTTTGCTTACTTTTGCTGACAAGGGGGAAGGGGGGGTAAATAATTGTAATAAATCTGCTTACGTAATATTGGAACGGCCCCTTACCTATCTTAACTAAATTTTAGGGTAAATATCAGACTTCATTGCCCAAAGGATGCATTTGGAGACTCGCTGCATGTTTGAAGTAGATTTTGAGATGGCAACATTATTAAGCTGGGTGTAATTTGATATTAACTTCGTCCGAAATTGTTGGGTAAAATCTGTTGAAACGGGTAGGTAGGTACTAGATTTACTAATAGTACTGTACGGTTGGCTGCATCTAGGGTTACCAGACGACAGAAATTTTCCCTGAAATGTCCGGAATTTTCGCCCTCTGTCAGGGAATCGAGAATTGTTGGATAAAATCTGTTGAAACGGGTAGGTAGGTACTAGATTTACTAATAGTACTGTACGGTTGGCTGTATCTAGGGTTACCAGACGAAAGAAATTTTCCTTAAATGTACGGAATTTTCGCCCTCCGCTCCGTCGGTCGGGGAATAGGGAAGTTTTATATTGTCAGGAATTTTCGAAATAGATAGAGGAAAATGTAACTAATAATATTCCGATATCTGAAGTTATTCAGGGGCAGGGAGGGTTAGGGGAATTCTGTATGTAGTATACTCTACTATAAAGGGTCCTTCTTTATATGCTGATGGTTTGTAGGGGTTGATCAGACCATCAAACTGAACAACTTTCTCTATTGCATCGACCGAAAAAACTCTGCTGTCCCATTTATTGAGTCGTATAGGTTTGCAGTTTTGTATGGAATAGCTGTTCATTCGCGATTACGATGTTGGTCCCATATTGAAATATGTTCAGTTGGATGGTCTGATTAACCCCTTAAATACTTTCAGCATATTAAGAAGGACAAATACAGGGTGTAACAAAACACTCTAGTAATATTTAAATGCGTTGTTTAGATTAGACAATCAAACTGAACAACTTTTACTATAGAGCCAAAATCGAGAAAATAAAAAAAATCCACTGTTCCAGAATACCAAACTTCCAATAGGTACTTGACTCAAATTAATGGGACAGCAGATTTATATTGAAATTTTTCTTGAATGAAAGAAAGTTGTTCATTTTGATGTTCAAAACCACTCCTTTAAATATTACTAAGAGTATTTTGTTACACCTTGTATACACCTTGTGTATTATCTATTCCATGACGAGACTGTAAATCAGGATCTACGACTACTTATATAGGGTACGAGCGTTAACCCGCGACTTTGTCCGCACTAATTATATACCAGATTTAAGTCTTTTTTTTTACGTGACCTGTTCAATGTCCCACTGCTGGGCAAAGGCCTCCCCTTTTACTCTCCAATCCTCTCTATTGTGTGCAACTTCTGGCCAACTTCTGGTATCAAACAGAACAATAAGCTATCAAACAAAAAAGTTTCATCAAAATCGTTTGTAAAGATACTCGTTTAAACAAACAAACACACAAACAAACAGACAGAAAAAAAAAACAAAAATTGATGATATGGAATCAGGGATACCTAAAAACCATATCGTAACTTTTTTTTGTTAATATCTTCAATGTACAGACAAACTTGCTGTTACAGTTTTATAATAGTTTAGATAGCTACGCGTGTAGTTCTACTAACAAACATTTCTGCCACTTTTCGCGTGGGGCGAGGTAACATGATATCCGCAACTTTGGATTTTATTCCCATAACTTTAGATTGTAATTTTGAACCTTAAAAATCATGAAAAGTAGTCTCGTGTGAACCCCAAACGTTCTCAGTTCGAAATTTATTAGTTTCGAGCTTGTTTAGTGATAAGGTACTTATAAAATTGAATGTAAATGGTAAATGCGCTTGATTAATTGATCTTATACCGCGGCAGAGGGGAAATGCTACCGCAAGGCTAGTCCTTATAATAAATAGTCAAAGATCAGGATGGACCCAAACACATTAAGCTTGCAATCCGGAACGAACTAAAAAACGGGATTCAATCCTATAATCCTCCCAATTGAAATATTTCATGCAAATGGCTTAACGCGGCGGTACCAATTGATTTTTATTTAAACTGAACAATTCTGAAATAGTTGGGGTTGCTTTTTACGGATGCAGCGAGCTACAAGCTCGGTTGTGCATGATTTAGTTGCATAGATACTTTGGGATTTGGTGGGGAAATTGTTTGGAACTGTATAGAGCGGTGGCATGTTGCGGAGAGGTATGGAAACTCAATCTTTAGCCCAGTTATTTTACGGTTTGAGGCGGGACTAATCAATAATTGATTATTGAGTATTTAAGAGGCTATTTGAGCTTAGAAATGTACCAAAATTAAAAAAAATATCACGTCAGCAACAGCCGCAAATTTTAAATTTAGCATTTATCGCGTTCTAAAAAACAAATTGTACATTTTTTTGCAAGCTTTTACATACATACTTCAAACATAGTGTTAATATTTATAAATTTGATACAGTTGATATATACAGTTTGATGGGTAGACTCTTAGTTGAAAAGGATGCTAATGATATCAATTTCACCCTGTATACATTCTTAAACAGAAAGTAGGCAGTTGTAGCAATGTTTCTGACCACCCCGAAAGGGATTACGGTCTTTTTTTTTTAAGTTTGACAGGACCCCACACATTATTACACATTAAATACATATTAAACATTTGACCCCGATCTCACCTGATGTTAAGTGACGATGAGGCCGAAGATGTAGCATGCTTACCTAGAAAAATGCCTATTCACTCTCGCCTTGAAGAGGCCCAAGTTGTATTGCTCAGGGAACAGGTCCGCAGGCAGTGCGTTCCACTCTTTAGCCGTGCGCATTGTAAAAGAAGAAGCAAACTCTTCGTGCGAATTGCTGGTAGGTCAACAACAAAAGGGTGGAAACCCAGCCTGCGTCTCGTCCCTCGCAGATGAAAGGGAGACGGAGGTATTAGATCGTGTAATTCCGTCGCACACTCTCCGAAATGTATCCTATAAAAAACAGACAGACAGGCTTCCTTGCGACGATGCTCAAGACTTTGCAGCTTCGCCACCGAGGTTGGATCACTTATGAGCTTCCTGCCACGCCTGTCGATTGAGTCCAACGCGGCCAACTGGTATTGGGCAGACCCGTCCCAGAGATGACAACAGTACTCCATACACGATCGGACTTGTGCTTGATTAAGTTGTAGAAGCTGTCCCGGTGTGAAGTACCGCCTGACCTTCGAAAGGACGCCCAGTTTTTTCGCTGCGGTTTTTGCCATGGACTCAATATACCGCCTGAAATTCAAATCGGACGATATGTCAAGGAGCTCCAGGCGATCAGCTATCGGTATAGACACATTTCGGAAAGTCGGAGTCAAAGCGAAGAGACTCCGTTTTGTGGAGAACAGGTCGTGAGTTTATGTGTGTGTGTTTTTTTTCCTTTTAGTTATTGAAATCTTTGAGGGAAATTATAAAAATAGCGTGGCTTGCCCACCGATGCGCTAAACTAAAAACCTAAGAAAAGTGTGTGTGCAATTTTATTTAACCAAAACCCTTTTAAGATAGGTAAATTCAATTTTAAAAAGAAGCCTGTCTGCTGAACTTTGTGAAGGTCAGAATATGAACAAAGGTGAAGATAATTTTAGAGAAAATGGACCTATATTTTGTCCCAATTTTAATCTAAAAATTGATTGAGACAGGGTTATTTTCAAAGATATGGCTGATTGGGTTTTGTTTAAAATCTTATTAAGCCTCTTAGAAAAATCTGCTAAGTGCGAGTGGAATTTTGAGCAGAGGGTTCTTTAAAGATTACTTACTACTATAACTTATACAGGTTAATTCCTGATGGCTTTCATTGTAGTTTTTGTTCAAAGATTACTCGTGATTGAAATCTCGAGGCCGCATCGGGTCGGGCCATACAATTTATATGAACTATCGCATACTAGCGCCTGCCGGGGCGCAGCCTTTCTTGCCCTTGGGATATCTCCTTTCCAACAAAAAATAATCATCAAAATCGGTTCATAAACGAAAGAGGTATACGCAAACACACATAAAAAAAATGTATACGGTCTACACTTTTTTGAAGTCGCGTGGCGGATTTCGCCGCTGTAGTGTGCGACGTACGCATTTTCCGCTGCGATGCGGTTCGCTCCGCTCCATTGCGGCCCGTCGTAAAATGCGATTACCTTTAGTTTGAATCCTTTTGCATAAATTAATAATAATAATAATGTACTTATGCTGCCGTAATAATGTAATATAAAAGGCGGGAAAGAGAAATCTTACATCACTTGCTTTTATCGTATCACGTTATGTGTCTCGCAGCCAGAAATACAGTTGACCTGTAGGCCTAGCATGCCACCCCCGAGAAAACGAGAAAAATCGAGATGTGCCTCCATCTTTATTATTTTACGTATACCAGAGAGAGCGCGCATGACGTTTTTCTCGTTTAAACGCTTTGTCGTGGGTGGCATGCTAGCCGTGCTGATAAGAAAGTCGAACCATAAGAAATTTTTTTTATTATTGCTACTTTTGTATTGAACCCTAAAATATTCTAGCTTGTTTTCAGTTCCACAGATAATATTACAAAACCAATATTTTGGTGCGAAATTGAAATAGTTTGAAAGTACGTTTCTTTGAAGTCAACTGACACCCAAAATAGAGTTAAATGTATTATATTTATCAATACTTAAGGGGCCAAAGGTTTAGGCGAATGCTTTCTATGAGAAACGCGATTGCCCAGCCCTCCGAAAAGTACGTGCGTGTGCTGTATTTTCGATTTAAAAGAATTAATAAAAATCATCATCATCATCATCTCAGCCGATGGACGTCCACTGCTGGACATAGGCCTCCCCCTAGGATCGCCATAATAACCGGTCCTGCGCTGCCCTCATCCAACGGGTTCCCGCCGCCTTCACAAGGTCGTCGGTCCACCGTGTGCGGGGCCTACCCACGCTGCGCTTTCCGGTACGCGGTCGCTACTCGAGAACTTTTCGGCCCCATCGGCCATCGGTTCTGCGAGCAATATGCCCCGCCCACTGTCACTTTAATTTAGCAATTCTTTGGGCTATGTCAGTTACTCTGGTTCTTGTGCGGATCTCTTCATTTCTGATTCGATCTCGCAGGGAAACTCCGAGCATAGCCCTCTCCATTGCTCTTTGGGTGACTTTCAGCCTTTTTATGAGGCCTTGAGTGAACGACCACGTCTCTGTTCCATATGTCATCACTGGACACACTGGACACTGATCGAAGACTTTCGTTTTAAGACACTGCGGTATTTGGGACGTGAAGATACTACATAGCTTCCCGATACTTACTATTAGGTAATAAAAGTACTTTTTATTAATGATTTTTTTAAAGATTTCACTAGATAAACTAATGGTGGTGGTAGCCGTTGGTCTCGGCTACTATCTCTGGTGGTAGTAGTCGTTACATAAAAACCACGTCAGAGGCCGTAAGGCGGTCTGAAAATGACACCAGAGCTCTGCCCACACGATCTTATCTTATCTTATCTTGTTGTGGGGGCTGGCAAGCCAGCAACACTTCGACCCAGTGGGATCTTTTGTGTTAGCCCCAATACTTTTTGTTTTCTTCACCCTTCAAATACATGGTCAATGAAAGAGGCAACACCATTGAGGGGAAGAAACCTAAGATCTCCCGGTTTCGGGTATCTCCGTCATCCGTCGTCGTCGTCCATCTCCGAGGAGGCACATGCGGTTTACCGCCAGGACATAACAGTCACAAAGAACATGCTCCATAGTCTCTTCATCCTCTCCGCATGCTCTGCAGCTGGGATCCAGGGTGAGTTTCATTCTGTGCATCATCGCGCCTGTAGCGTAGTGCCCAGTGAGGGCTCCGACTATGGCACGAGCCTTGCTCCTGCTATTATTCAGTATGAATCTTGAGACGCGAGTTGTCACATTGCTGATAAAGTTTTTGGAGTGTTGTAGGCCTACAAGGCTAGACCACTCCAGTTTGTGTGCTTTATCAGCCCAATCCCTAATGGCCATTCTTACGATAAGAAGAAGAAGAATGGTGAAAATGTGAGTAAAGTTCCAGTAATGACGGAACGGTTGCAAGTTCGTTTAGTTTGGAGAAAATAATGCTATCTATCTATCTATAACGTCACGCCTCTTTCCCAGTGGGGTAGGCAGAGACCAGGGCGCGCCATTATTTTCTTAACTCTTCGTAAAGAAATTCTATCGTGTGAAGTAATTTCAATCGTGTATTCAATTTATGATTTCACTAGATAAACTATCCAAGAATATTAATACTGTGTAACTGTTTTTATTTCGGTAACTTGTATAAATCTTTTAGAAAAACGGAAATTAAGAGATCCAGGTAATTCCGTTAGTGTGGTTTTACAGTCATAGACTAAGAGATAAGTGTAATTTTTGCAACCATCAGTGTTAATGGGGTGTAGAGCATCTCTGTGATGGGGATGAACTAGGTCTACCTGCATAACTCCAGTCGGTTTAGGAGTTACAGACGTTTAAAGGTCAGTAAAAAATTTACGATCAGCTGCAAGGCTGATCGTATGATATTATTGTAGTGTGCACTGTAGCTATGTGAACAGTAGAAAAACTGACATGAATTGCCAGTCGGTTCAGGAGATACAGCCGTTCAAAGGTCGGACCTTTAAACGGCTGTATCTCCTAAACCGACTGATGAACCATGTCAGTTTTTGTTAATGCAACCTACTCCATACAAAAATCCGTAGATTTCCCCGACTATCATCTTGTAATAAGTAATAATCTAGTAATAATCTTGTTTTGGTAGTAAGTAGGGTGAGTGTGCCCATTCGGTGGGTTGACAGGGTTCAGTAAATTTTAAATTTTACGATCAAATTATTTAATATTTACTTATGTTGAAACCAAGATAATTGGATTCTGCTCTCGATTCTAAACAAACTACTTTCTAGTTTTGCGTTAATTCATTAAAACTTTGTATATCATGGTCCACATTATGACATCTCAATTTGCCGTCACATATGCGGTAATCTGCGATCTGTATTTCTATATATGAACTGTTAAGCTTATAAGCCAGATTTTTTATGAACAAAAAATTGGAATGATTTTTGTAAACAATGGCCTGCCCATTTGATAATGTTAAAAGGGATAACAAAACGAGGTTGAAGGCTGGAACGGACAGGGAGAAGCTTTTGTTCGTTACGTTTTTACATTCAAATTAATTTCATACGTAAAGCTGGAAAAAAAGTTGACTTTTGGGTTCTTATTTTTTTGGTTTGTATTTTAAATGCAAAATTAGTATTCCGGATTAGAAGGTGAGTAAATAAATGTATTATTATTTTTAGGGTTCTGTACCAAAAGGGCGACAATGGGTATTCATAAAAGCCTACACTGTCCGTCCGTCAGTCTGTCGTGCATATATAAAACGCTGTATCTTTTGAAGTATAATAGCTAGATGGTTGGTTTAACAAATATTAAAATAAAAAGTTTTTTCACGTTTTATTGTTTTTGCTCTATCGTAAAAACGGTAATACGTAAAAGCGTAAAACTTTGTGTGATTATAGTGCATACTCTAAAGTAAAACAACAAATAACAAAAACCGGCCAAGTGTGTGTCGGGCTTGTGCTAAGGATCCCGGAGAAATAACAATTTTTGATACTATTTTATGGTGGTACGGAACCATCCGTGCGCGGGTCCGACTTGCTTGGATATAGACCAAATAGTGTAAAGATTTGTTAAAATTCTTTACAGTGTTGTTAGCACATACAGAAGAGAGCAGCAACTCAATCATGAGGCGGCGGTTCAATTCCCGGCCAGTACCACTAAGTTCTGCGGAATTTATGTACGGTTGTTATTTGTCATTATCACTAGCTCGGCGGTGAAGGAAAACATAGTAAGGAAACCCATATATGGTGCTAAGCCATGGAGAAACATGATGAAGCTTTGGCGGTATTGCTCGATATCTCCAAGGCATTTGACAGGGTCTGGCACGCTAGCCTCTTAAGCAAGCTTCCATCATTTGGTTTCCCTCTCGGCCTATGTGACTGGATAGCTGATTTCCTGAGCGAACGGTCTATTCGAGTTGTAATTGACGGTTCGTCATCTGACCTCATGGCGATTAATGCCGGTGTACCTCAGGGATCAGTTCTCTCTGCGACCTTATTTCTGCTGCACATCAACAGCAACTGCATTCAGCCGGGTCTATTTAGGTATGCAGACGACAGCACGGTCACCGAGAGATATCTGTCCATTTGACAGGCCGACGGCCTTGAAATCCGGTCTCAGAGAGAGGCCATGGCCGAGCGTACGAATTCGACCTTGGCGGCAGTGTCCGACTGGGGTACTGCCAACCTGGTTGAATTCAATGCCACTAAGACTCAGGCCTGTCTGTTTACCGCAAAAAGGTCACATTTTAGTGTGTCTCCTACTTTCCGGGGTGTCACCATTCCGATCTCCGAAAGTTTAGAGTTGTTGGGTCTTGAACTTACGTCAGACCTGAACTTCGGCCGCTCGATTGAGTCCAAAGCTTAAACCGCAGCTAAGAAACTATTTATCCTGAATAAGGTTAAGTGGTACTTTAAGCCTGCACAGCTTCTTACTCTCTACAAAGCCCAAGTGCGATCCTGCATGGAGTACTGCAGTCAACTCTGGGACGGTTCTGCGAAATACCAACTGGATGCACTGGACTCAGTTGAGCGCCGAGCCAAGAGACTCATCGACGATGACGCACTCGTCGAGGCTAAGTTACATAGTCTGGAACACCGGTGATTGGTCGCTTGTCTGTCGGTGTTTTATCGGATACACTTCGGCGAGTGTGCCCAGGAGCTACATGACCTGATTCCACCATCCCCCTTCCACCAACGTACGACAAGACGTAGTGCGAGACTGCATCCATACGTAGTCGATATTCCAACAATCCGCACAAAAAGGTTCGCATCCTCTTTTATAATGAGAACCGCTAAGGTTTGGAACTTACTCCCTGCGTCTGTGTTTCCAAGCAAATACAATCAGGATATTTTTAAAAGAAGAGTTAATAGGCTTTTTCTGGGTGAGCACGCTACATCCTCGGCTTCATCTACACTTCCCATCAGGTGAGATGAAGCCAAGCGCAAACCCATTATGAATAAAAAATAATAAAAATAAGGTTGGTAGCAGTTCTAGTCTTATCCAATTTCAGTTCTAATCACATTGCAATCCAATTAATATTCAACTGTACTGAATTCCGCATCGCGCTGAACTCTATGTAATTGACAGCGGTTAACGTCCGAGCTCTCTGTCAAAACGGCTCTCACGGCTGTCAAGAGCAGTACCGCGATTAGTGCAATACCAAATGTTGTGTCAAAAGTTATGGTTCGTACGTAGTCCAATAACAGTTCAAACACTACTAAGACAAAAAATAACGGTACCTAATTAACTACTGAACTACCGAGACTAGATGGAAAGCACTTCTAAAGAACGTGAAATAAAAAACAAAATATTTCCCGCAATGATTTTTTCAGAAAAAAATATCTAATTTGGTAAAAACGAAAACCTTTTAACGTTTACGTAGAAACATACGTTTCTGTACGGACAGTGATTGATGGGTCCCTTTGTTTCAAAATTTGCGGTAATGATAAGTAATATTATGATGAATGCCATTTAACGAGCCCAAGGAAATATATTGGAGCTGGTAACACTTTTTGTGAAATATTTTTGAGATTTTTCCTGTATATACTGTAGATATAATATCGTATTAGTCCTAAAGATATGCGCCGCGATGGACGCGTTGTGTATTTTTTTTATTATTATTGAACTTTAATTTAAGTATAAATATAAATAATAAAATTCAGGTACAATATCAAAAAAATCAGAGATCTCGTGTCTTCCACGACCTTCGGGTACATTGAAAAAGAATCTGCCAAATTAACTAAATTAAAAATTTTCTCCGCGTCACAAAGGTATACCCATAGCCCCATACGTACCCGTCAATGATACGCACCTCCAATAATTTTTGATAGAGCGTATAGTTCAAAGTCATATCTCTAGGGATTTTATATTTTTTCGATATCTTATTTTTTTTTTTGAAACCGGGCGAAAATCGAGCGCATTTTTCAAATTTTTTTATTTTCAATTTTTTTTAGTTTAAAAATAAAAATTTTGCGTTTTGTAACCCTCGTCGAGACGCGTCTTTTGACAATCCAATCACCCACGTAGTCCTAAAACCCAAGCACCAGACCCTGTACCGGACTTACGATTTTCGATATATCGCGACCGTTTCGGTCCGAGCTTCATTGTAATAATGTTGACGTTTGAACGAAAACTTTCACGCAATTGCGAAGTCTGAATGAATGAGAAAAAGAATGTCCGGGAAACTTTTTCAATGTTAAAACTAGAACACTGTTGTCACTGCAGTGTATTTGAAAGACAATGTTTAAATAACATTTAGATCATATTTTTTCATGTTTTTATGATTATTTTTCTTTCTGTCAGTCAGTTTGTTTGTACAGGCCTTACGTAAAACAAACTGAACTAATTTGGATAGAGTTTTCATGAAATAAAAACGAAATGTGATAGGCGCCGAGAGACAAAATCCATGCAAAAAGTGATTTAAATACACTCTATCATTCATCTTTCATAACCGCTCGATAATATTATATTTGCAAATATTTTAAAGTACAGTCACGCAAAATATACAGTTTTACTATATTTTGTATAGGTTGAACTACTTGATTGACTCAAATTGTTGAACTTTGATAGTTTAAATTGTAGAGGACGAAGTTTCAACCTCTTCGATGAAGGCATTCAATTTCCTGTAATTCGAGGTAGGTACCTAGTAAAAGTTATTCGGTCTGATCGTTGAGACCGCTCCTTGAAATATTGGTAACTATCGAACTTGGACCTTAATTATTTAATTAATGCATCTTTGATGATTCCAGGATAGAATTTAATTTATAACGGTGATAGATGACTGTGTAAGCGGGAAGATGGTTCTATATGTGCAGAAACGCTTGTGCGAAAGGGATAACAAAACGACGTAAAACGTTCGCGTCGTTGACTGTTTTTTTTTATAAATTTTATTGAATTGCGCGTTTTCATTAAAAAAAATTGTTCAGGCACTGGAAGGATGGCGCTACAATCATTCTATAAGATTAGCTTCAGATCAAAAGCGTTCCGTGTTTTTCTCGATTCCCTAATTTTAGGAAGCAATTTGTTTATTCATCATAACCTATATGGTTTTAATAAAAAGACTAGTTGTTTGATGTCCGCAGGGCTGTGGCAGGTTCCTCAGAGAGAACCAAAATGGTGGACGACACACGACATCCCATGCATGGCTCCATTCCTGCGCCGCAAAGCCTGCCAAGCCGACGCAGCTTTATGAAGTGTGTCGACCCACCGAATACTGGCCCAGCACAAGCGAGGTGTACTCTATGGCAACAAAAAGTGTCCTTCCAAACTCCATTTGTATCCTATAAGCCTCCCGCTTGGACATGACTTGCCTTGGGCGACCTGGAAGTCTTTAAACCGACTTCGAACCCAGGTCGGTCGCAGTAAGGACAACATGGTCAGGTGGGGATTCTCGGATGCGCAAAATGTGACTTGCTTGTGTGGAGCTCCACAAACGATGGCCCTTCTCACATCGTGCCCTGCGTGCCCTAACACCTGCACGCAGGAGGAGCTCATGACCGCTAGCGACGGTGCAGTATCGGTTGCCCGATTCTGGCAAGCTACTATTTAGCGACTTTGTTCAGAACTTGAAGTCGACACGATATGAAGAAGAAGAATTGATCAACTTTTTGTGCAGTGACTGTTCGTTTATCTACAGCAAACAAACATTTTCGGTGCTATTGCGTATTTATTGGTAGTGAACCATTTATCTATTGGCAACACAACCTCTCAGTTATAACCATAGACAAACAACACCTTTAACTGTTAATGTGACAGGTTTATCAGTAAGTAGGTAATTTTAATATTTCCATCTTAGAAAAAGTATATGTCTAGATAGAACCTCATGCTTCTACTGTATAAAACAAAAGGGGCCAACTTTCTTAGGTTGGTGAGCGTGTCTGTGTGCAATTTTTTTCTCCGCTTTTGTAGGTTCGACTCAATCTTGACATTATAACTTATCTAAGATTTCCTTCTATTGACTTTTTAATTTACTACTCTTCGAAAACGCCTAATTGGAAAGTGTTTACAAAAATCACCTAGTATTAGAATTAACGCCAAAACAATTCTAACTTCCACGTTAACGTTCCATTTAAAAAAAAATATGATTTCCCCTTGTTTCTGTCCGTTCGTTTCGCACAAACACAAATAAATGTTTTCGGGGCCGTTTAATGAATAATAATGAACGCTTTACAAAGCGAGAAGTGAAATTCATGATACTAAATAACTTATTGTCAGGTAGAATTAATAAATAACACAAATTACCTATCTCCGAACGGAAATTTTGGACACAGTCCATAATGACTCTTATTAAAATAGATTGGTAATTCTTACCCTGAAATTAAATATGCTAATAGCAAAGTGAAAGACGACCTAGTAGCGTTTGGTCCAATACTTATACAGGGTCCTTCTTAATATGCTGACACTTTTTAAGGGGATGATCAGACCATCAAACTGAACAAGTTTCTCTATGGGACCAACATCGAAATTAAAAAAAAAAAACAACTGTCCCATACTTTAGGCACGAGCAGGTGTGCAGTTTTGTATGGAAGAGCCGATTTTTTTTTGCGATTTCGATGTTCGTGCCATAGAGAAAGTAGTTCAGTTTGACAGTCTGATTATCCCCTTAAAAAGTGTCAGCATATTAAGAAAATTTTTGGACCTTGCATGCTTCACCTCTTTTTAGTGTGACATTACGTCGGTCTTTTTTTCAGGGTCCGTGCTCCAAGGGTTGTTTTTTGGAAAAAAATCTTGAGCCACCATACAATAAGGCGTTTTCGAAGGCTAGTAAATCGACATTTAAAAAAAAACTGTCACATCGACGGTAAAAAGTGTACATGGTTTGCACACTTATTACAACACACAATGTATGTCACATTGTAGTCATTGCTCATTTTCAATTTATCGGGTCACTGCGGATTTTTTTTATAATGTTTGTAAATATTATCGTTAAAACCGCCAATTGATTGATTGATTAGAAATAAAAAAAATACGAATGAGGGCAGCACAATAGGCTCGGTAGGCTCTTAATTATAAAAAAAAAAAAAATATAGAACCACAATTTTAAAATTAGAATGGAATAATAATTAAATACGTCGTGTATTTACCCGACTGCGCCTGAATGAGGGTATTGTTTTATCTTTCTATACCCTAGGCAAGAATACAAATAAGCAAGATACATAAAAACGTTAACAAACAGACGACCTACATTCGAAGAAATTTCAGACAAACGTAAAGGAAGCACTTTGGAGAAATAATAAGAGGAAATTTGGGATTTTATCACTTTAACAATTTGCCCTCGCTTGTAAAGAATTTACTATGGGTTCTCGAAAATAAAAACTATGGTATTTTTAAGGACAATAACTGATTTCAATGGAAAATAAAAGCTGTGTCAAGTTTTTGATACAATTTTACAAACTTGTCGATGAATAAGTAGGCCTGTGCCCTGCAATGGGACGTATACAGGTGTAAGGAAAAGTATCATTAACCTTAAAACCACTATTCTACCCATCAAACTAACTTTTATTATGTGAGCAAACATGCCAAAACAAAAACAAAATCATGCTATGTTATGTTAGTACAAACTAAGTAGAATGCTGATTTTCCATAGACTGCTTCCGCCATTTATCGGTTTTGTTTCGAAGCACTATGTGTTGAACTAGGGTTCATATCGGAGTAACAGCGCACTACGCCTCGCGCGCTGCGCTATAGTAGTGAGAGATTTCGCCCATATTAACCACTGTCTTGTTGGTCTAGCGGTCTAAACAATCGGCTTACGATCCGGGTAGCTAAGGTTCGATCCTCGTGTCGGCCGATCGTCTTTTTCAATTTATTTCATAATGTGGCTCCCCCTAGTGCTAATAAGCGGCAACGCAATAAGGACGTCCTAAAATTCAAGGCGACTTACCTATCTATATCCAATATACATATTAATCTATGATCATCATCATCCATAATCATCACTGCCTATACAGGATGTAAGGAAAAGTATAGTCTACTCATCAAACTGAACAACTTTTACCATGGGAGCAAACCTGTCAGAGCAAAAAAAAGTCAGCTGTCCTATACGTTTGAGTCGAGTATGTATTGCAGTTTAGTATGGAACAGTCGAGTAGGTATTGCAGTTTAGTATGGAACAGACGAGTAGGTATTGCAGTTTAGTATGAAAAATGGGATCCGTTTGATCTGGTCTAATCAATTTAGATTTTAGAGAACTGAATAATACCGTGGAACGGTTCAGCACGGCTAGCATGCCACCCACGACAAAGCGTTTAAACGAGATAAACGTCATGCGCGCTCTTTCTGTAGGCCTCGCATGCCACCCCCGAGAAAACGATAAAAATGGAGATGTGCCTCCATCTTTATTATTTTACGTATGCCAGAGAGAGCGCGCATGACGTTTTTCTCGTTTAAACGCTTTGTCGTGGATGGCATGCTAGCCGTGCTGGCCTACGTAAAATAAGAGAGAAGGAGGCACATCTCGATTTTTATCGTTTACTCGGGGGTGGCATGCGAAGCCTACTGGTTGGCGTGAAAATGAAGAGGCCTATACCCAGCAGTGGGGTTTACCAGGTAGATGATGGAGATGATTATTAAGTTTTTTTTAAAATTATTTATCGACTCTTGCTTGTGCGTTAACATTGCATTTCCGCCAGTGTCAAGTGGTTTGTAGGAGTATCTATTTTAAACACATAGCTGAGCAGTATTGCGTGTTTATTATTATCGATTGTGTAATATTTATTTTTATTGTAATTGTAATTGAAATTGCGATTTTAATCTAATAATGTAAAATGTAATATGAATCAAGTAATCCGAAATAAAAATTTTTTTCTTTTTTTTTTATTGCGGAGCCTCGTGAAACGTGCAAACACCACGCGCACAAGTGCTCGCGGCAAAACCTGCAACGTGACTCGTAATTTTTGTTGCTGAATTTTCTTATAAATTGTAAGAAAGTTACTAGTTTCCTGAAGCAGAGGACAGCCAATCAGAACAATAGTAAGGGGTACAGGTTATCTCACTGCGTCTACGTAAACACCGCTCGACTTGAAGCTGGATTAAGAGTTTCCCGGCTCTACATGTCGTTATCGAGGACCTTGGAATATTTCAAATTGTTTCGTTTCTTACTTTGGGATCTTTTGACGTTTTCCTTTTATTATACATGCTATGTTATCTTAGTACAAACTAAGTGGAACGCTGATTTTCCATAGACAGCTTCCGCCATCTATCGGTTATGTTTCGAAGCACTATATGTTGAACTAGGGTTCATATCGAAGTAACAGCGCACTACACCTCACGCGCTGCGCTGTAGTAGTGAAAGATTTCGGCCATATCAATAATTGTCTTGTTGGTCTAGCGGTCTAGACAACCTGCTTACGATCCGGGTAGCTAAGGTTCGATCCTCGTGTCGGCCGATCGTCTTTTTCAATTTATTTCATAATGTGGCGCCCCCTAGTGCTAATAAGCGGCAACGCAATTTGGACGTCCTAAAATTCAAGGCAAGTTACCTATCTATATCCATCATAGCATATGCTCACGACTATATTCTCCGAGAGGGTAGTCAGAGATATTCTGAAAGTTCAGAACATCCACGTTTCACTAGTAGTACCGAAACTCTGTCCAGTGTGACGGGGAGTGAGCCCGTCGCCACTTGTAATGGACAGTAGGTACAATACATGCCTCGATATTGAAGCAAGCAGGTTTCCTCACGATGTTTTCCTTCACCGAAAAGCCAGTGGTGTTACAAATCGTACATAAATTCCGAAAAACTCATTTGTACGAGTCGGCCTGGACGGGGATCGAACCATCGCCTCCTGCACGGCAGGCAAGGTTACTCGCCACTGGACCACCACGGCTATACACTATATCCAATATACATATTAATCTATGTTATTACAGTTATAGACGTAACACTAACGGTATTGGACTATCCCTTGCGCAGAATCTACCTCTATGTTAAGAGTGCGCTCGGATCATTTTGACGTTTTACAAAAATTCTCACTTTTCCAAGTCCTAGATCTCTGCCATTTAAAGATAATGGCATAAAATTTTATACAGAATCATAAATCAGAGTTTGTTTTAGTTCGTACGTTGATTAGAATTTCGATAACAATATTAATATTTCAAGAAAAAGTAATATTCCAACGCCCAATTTCGAGCAAAGTTAAAACATTAGGTTTTTCCCCATCATTTTGTACCAAAAATGCATGCATTTGAAATTCTTAAAAAAAACACATTTAATGGTCATATAGTCCATAAGTGTGTAGATTGATTAGAATCGAGATAAACATTGATTAGATACTAAATACCTAAAATGGATTATCAAAAAGCAACATTGACCTAAAATGTGTGCATTAAACAATATTTTTACGCAGAAGTTAATGACAAAATTAACAAAAAAAGTTACAGAAACATATCAAAATATAAGGCTTTTTCTTCCCAATCAAATTTTGTGAGATGTTTTCATAGTTAAATTAACTAACTTAGGTTTAAGTAATTGTTAGTCGAAATAAAGTTACTTTTTTAATTCTAATTATTTATTTTACTGTCACTTGTCACCATTGAGAAAATATTGCACTTACTAGAGTGTATACCGTGCTTCATAACGCCCCTGACCCATTTAATTCGGGAATTTTTTTATTAAACATTTTTTTTATGTCCTGTTCATCATTATTGTATTTTGTGTTTTGTGTAATATGTTTCATTTATTCATTTAAATAAATAATTTCTTGGACAGACAGGTGCCACTTATTGTCGCCTATCGCATGTCAGAAGTAGAGAACAGACAGGCTCTACATGTCGTTATCGAGGACCTTGGAATATTTCAAATTGTTCTTACACTTTTGTTTCTTACTTTGAGATCTTTTAACGTCCCTTCCTTTTATACAGGGTCCTTACTAATATGCGGACACTTTTTAAAAGTCTTGATCAGACGTTTAATAATTTCATAAGTATTTCGGGGTGAACAGAAATGTTGCTTGCATGTATAAGTTTTAGCATGATTCAATTTAGATTGGAATTAAATGACGTAGTTATTAGTCAGTAGCCAATAGTCACCTCGCTCGCTAAAAGTGAGATGAAAAAGAGAGTATATAAGGTCTAAGAAAATCAGGTGAAACTATTTTAAGGGGATGACCACCAAACTGAACCAATATCGAAATCGCAAAAAAAAATTCCCGTCCCATACTTGGCTCGAGTAGGTTTGCAGTTTTGTATGGTATTGATTTTTCTTAATTATGTGAAAGTTGTTCAGTTTCTTGGTCTAAACCGGGCCCACTGAAATGTTTATTTGCATTTTTGTAACACCTTGTATACTAATCTAGAAATAAACATTTTAACGGGTTCTTACCGCGTTTTGGTATATTTGAGTTCCCGATATTTCGGCAGTGTTACAACTGCCATGATCACGGGATGACTGAGGAACTGCAGGTAGACCTTGTATACTATTACCTATTCTATGACAGCGTGCAAGATAGTTGGTTGATAGTAATGTTTTACTTTACCATTAAAATCAGACAATTGCGTAATGCGTCAAGGGGGACCTGAACACTTTCGGAATCTGCCACGCAAATTGGGAAGAGCTCGCGGAAAATAGAGGAGGGTGGGGAAGGAAAACAAGAGATGATCGGACTACTCATGACGAAGCCTGGTTCGCACACCTGGCAGAACATGACAAAAGGCATAATGCTGTCACAATCCCGTCGTCATCTACCGGCGTACAGTTATACAGGTTGATATTGTTATCATTAATCGTTATTGCCGTGTGGTCCCGGCAGAGCAGAATAGTACCACTCCATTCCATCTATTCCGTATGAATTGGATGTCGTAGAAGGCGACTAATGGAAAGGGACCGTACTCTTGTGTTCCTTCTTCGGGCGATAGGCTGGCAACCTGTCGATATCTTACTTACGGCCTCATCTAACCCCTTCTCTGGTCGTAGCGGTTCTCCGTTCCACTGGGCTCAGTAGGGGGAGGACGGGTGTGTGCACTTGCGTTTGCGCGTACGTTTGTGCACCTAAATATCTCCTGTGCACTTGACTGCTTCCGACAATGGATTCCGAGTGTCCTGACGTGCACTCACTGTGCACGTACTTTCTCGAATAAAATCGGCTATATAAGCCACATTAGGGCGCACGAGCGCCAACAACTACGGAATCAGAGGCAGTCGCCGTAGCCGAAATCGGCTAGGAGTAGCATCATCATCATCATCATTAGCATCTTTTTAAACTAAGAGTCTATCCATCGAACTGAACAACTTTTGCTATGGCAGCAAACCGATCGAAGCAAAAAAAATCTGCTTTTGCATACATTTGAGTCGCGAACTAGCGCGTCGAGATTGCAGTTTAGTATGGAACAGCAGATTTTTTTATTTGCTCCGATCGGTTTGCAGTAAAAGTTGTTCAGTTTGATGGGTAGACTCTTAGTTTAAAAGGATGCTAATGATATCAATTTCACCCTGTATTGTATTATTAATAATTCTTTTTTTTATTGTATGTATGTTTAGTTCAAGATTTTTGGTCATTTAAAAATTGTAATTTTAAGCATGTCTCACTTTTTCTACTCATGTTATAAGCTGGCTGCGCGACGTTATACTTTACTTGACCTATGGGCGGCCAGCTTATGTTGGTTTTGTATAGCTTGATGTGTCGCCGTGTGTACCTAATAAAAGAAATAAATATAAATTAATAGAAGGGAAATAAGTTATGAATGAATGACATTTTCATTGTACAACCGACAGAGGGTTAATCTTAAAATTTATTGAAGCATAACAATATTCCAATGGGATCGAGTCATTCAGACCGAGAAATTAGCTTTTCGGCATCAATAATTGAACCCTGATAAACTCTGTGATCCGTACAGACGAAGCTATTACCGCTTTCATAAAATATCGGATAATACATTTTTTCAGTGAATTACTTGTTAAAATTGAACGGGATGTGGAACACAGGAACCAATCACCATAATTTTTAACTGTAGGGCTTTTACCGAACCATAAAAAATTACAGTAGCTAAAAATTGACGAGGAAATGGAACGTTGTTTTTTCGACTTTTTTCCGATATTTGATACAGAATATTGTATGAACCGATCAATTCTTGAAAATGTTAGTTTTTATCGTAAAAAACTGTGTTTTGAAAACCGATATAAAGGACATTTATTTTTAAGGAAAGGTATTTGAATAACTGTAAACATTTTTGTATGGATTCGACGATAGATTCTCTGGAAAAATAAAAAAATATATTTATAATTAGAAATAGGTACGTGTACACCTAAAAATCTACTGTCATTTACATTAGTACATTTGAGTCGAGTTGGTATTGCAGTTTTGTATGAAACAGCCAATTTTTTTCTCGATGTTGGCTCCATAGTCAAAGTTGTTCAGTTTGATGGTCTAAACTAAACCACCCCTTATAATATTACTAGAGCGTTTTAAACATCCTAAGTATTTAAAACCTCAACTCGAACGTGATCTTTTAAAAGTTTAAAAAAAGATGTTACGCGGTTTCCTCGAATTTGTGCTTTATAAAATAGCACAAAACTGCGGCCGTAGTATGGCATCGCTTGGCAGCGCGATATAGCGCTATGGCACCTTAGCTCTCTTTCTACTTACGCGCGAACGAACGAGATAAAAGTCGCGTAACCACTGGTATTCAAATACGGATCCTATAGACGGTGAAAGTGGCAGCTTAGCAAATACTGAAACGGTGAATTCAGACCATCAAACTGAACAGCTTTCACTATGGAGCCTACCTCAGGAAACCGCGAAAAAAATCAGCTGTCCCATACAAAACTGCTATACCTACCCGACTAAAATGTATGGGACAATATACATTAGGGTGTTAGGGTAAAAACAGTTGCATTACTTTAAGCTGTAAGAGTAAGAGTACCTACCCTTGATTATGAACAACTTTCCCTGAGAAAACTATATGAAATTCGCAAAAAAATATCGACTATCCATACTAAATGCAATCAGCTGATCGAACTGTCTATATGAAAAGTCGAAATTATTATTTGCGAATTTTCCATATGTTTCTTTGGGAACTTGATCTTCTTCTTCTTATCGTGTCGACTTCAAATTCTGAACAAAGTCGCTAAATAGTAGCTTGCCAGAATCGGGCAACCGACACTGCATCGTCGCTAGAAGTCATGAGCTCCTCCTGCGTGCAGGTGTTAGAGCACTTAGGGCACGATGTGAGATGGGCCATCGTTTGTGGAGTTCCACACAAGCAAATCACATTTGCGCATCCAAGCTTTACAGCACGAGAAAAACGCTCAACTTATATGGCACAATTAAATAAATGAACTAGCGGTTCGCAAATCAGTAACTATTCACTTATTATTACGAATATCAATTAAAAGTAGACTTTATTATACGACGAAACAGCCCAATTTGGTATGGCAAAGTGAATGAATGAACTAGCGGTTTTATTCGAATTTGCGAACTAACGATCGACTGTTTTTGTATTCGACTGTTAATATTAGTAGTATCAAACCATTCGAATATTAAAATCAGTAACAATCGCCCATCTCTAATCCGGGAATCCCCACCTGACCATGTTGTCCTTACAAAAAGCAAAGTAAAAAGTAAAACAACTGTTTACCTACCCTAAAACCTTGTATAATAAAATATAGGAGTATGCAGTATTAAGTTCACTAAATCACCGTTGATTGGCACGAGATCAGATTTTGGAGCTTGCTCCAGTTGCTCAATGGTGTCGAAACTAGATAATCCTTCTTTTTTCTGAATGTTTGCACGCACTTCTAACTAGAATGTTTGTGCGTAAAATGTTCTTTATAATTTATCGTAGACTTCTTCTTATAGTGTGGGCAGCAAGCCCAGGTGTCAGATTTTTCAAACCGCCTTACGGCATATGACGTGGTTTTTTTTAACTGACTTCGAAAGAAGGAGGAGGTTCTCAATTCGACTGTTTTTTTTTATGGTTGTTACCTCAGAACTTTCTACTGGGTGAATCGATTATGATGATTCTTTTTTTTATTGTAACGACTACTACCACCATAGATAGTAGCAGAGACCAAAAGCTTATCGAGCCATCCGAAGCAAATCATCTATCTTTTCAGACAATCAGTGATTCAGCCTGCAATGTCTTAACCAACTGGGGAAAAACGCACAAAGTGACATATTACTAGGTGTCCCCCGCAGGAATCGAACCCATGACCTCCGTGTTAAGATTCCTAATGCTCTTAACCATTAGACCAAGGAGGCAGTATTTATGGTAGTTAAGTATTTTATCGAATACCTACATTGCACAAAGGACTCTAACATGAGGAAAAATTATGAAGAGCTTGGAGATGAAGTTACTTTTCAGAGACCTACTTACATTAGGGACCTCCCCTCCAAAAGCATAACACGGTTTATGAAGTCCGTGGGCCTAGGTAATGACCTTTAGGTCTAGGGTGACAGCTACAATAGATCTGTCCAGGTCGCAGTAGCTATTGGTCCTTGACCATTGACCAAGCCCTCACAACCAAATAATAATACTTTTCAGAGTTAATATTTAAAGAAAAAACAGACTAGGTGCGAGTCGGTCTTGAGCATCAAGCGTTCCGTACCACCACACAATACTATTTGATTTATGTGTTAACCAAAAAAATTTTTGGCGTGAGTTTAAATAACGTTTTTAGGTATCGCAATTTTTACAATACAGCAAAAACAAAAACGTTGAAAAACAAGTTTTTTGTATGAGGAAGTTAAAACAGCTTATCGGAAGAAATAAGTACGCAAAATAATGTATTTAAACTTCTTAAGTTTGATACTGCACTGATCTACCAGTTTTGGCTTCAATCCAAGAATTATTTTCAGTCACTTAATATTTCGAAGCTCAATTTAATATTCTAGTCAATAGTTAAGTTAAGTTCAGTAATTTTCTGTTGGAGCAAAGGCAAGGCAGCAGTCTTCTCTTAAGAAGAATTGTAAGAGGAGAAGGGAGTGAGGAGGAGAACACTTCCTAGTGTTTTAATCTCCACCTTGCGGGCCCAGAATTCTTGAAAATGGGACGAACTCTGGGCGGAGAATGTCATGTAAGAATATGGAGCAGGAAACATACGAAATCGCGATTTCGGAAAAAAGTTTTGTTAAAATCGGTCCGAGGTGCAGTTGTCACTTTCACACTGGCAGCTTGGTTGCTCGAGAGCTGCACGACAACAATAGATCAAATTTTCCTCTTAACACGTTCCGGGACAGTGACCGGCTATAGACGTGATAACAATAAAAGTTCTATTGTGTCTCGTTCACTGTCCCGGAACGTGTTAAATGAAATTCTAAAAGTTATTTACTAGTGGGTGGAAAATGACGATGCACCTTCCAAAAATTTTGATTGACTACAGATTTGATGAGATTATGTACAATATTTTTATCCATTTACAAAGTTTAACGCAGTAAGTAAGAAGCAGCTCTGATCTCGAAACTGAGTTGGACAGCGCCAGCAACACCGCTGATAATAAGTTCATCATCATTAGCAAGTTATTTACGTCCCTCTGCAATACACAAACCTCCTGAAGAGGGAGCAGGGCAGTGTAGGTACATTAGGGCTATTAGGTATTGTTTCCACAAACAAAAACGACTCAGTAAGTTCGTTGAGCAAAGACAAAGTCAAAATCAATGATTCAATTCAAATTCAAATTCAAATAATTTATTTCAGACAAGATGTCCATATAGTGTTAGTATACATTATGTTAAAGCTAGAGTTAGTAACAAAAAACATTTTATTTTAAAAACCCGGTGTGGAGCTTCACCCAGCTATTAGCCCAGTCATTTTACGGTGTGAGCCGGGACTAATTAATAATTGATATTTTTTTTCGGTATAATATTGAAGAGCCAATTTAAGCCTAGAAATGTATCAACATTAAAAAAAAATCACGTCAGCAACAGTTCCAATTTTAAAATTTAGCTATTATCTCGTTCTAAAGAACCAGATGGTAAAATTTGTTTTCACATATTTAAGGCTTTACCATTATTACATACTTCAAACATGGTGTAAATATTTTTGGCTACTTAGAAGGTTTTGAAAAATCCATTCGTATTTTCTAATAAATACGTCTTTTTTTTTTTAAATTTCAATGCCTATTTTATTGCTAAATAATAATTTATATTGTTAAATCTAAGTCAAATGAGTGCATTGGTATTAAAATAATTAATCAAAAAGCATTCTGGGACACACAATTTTGATTTCTATGTTGTGTAGCGATTTTTATTTTAATATGTTTTAAGATAGTCTTTTTGTCACTAAATGGTGCCGGTTACAGTTTAAAAGTCCAATTAATAATTACTCCCTACCCCGCCTAACAAAACTCCGTAAAATGACTGGGCTATATATAGCTTAAAGCCCACTTATTAAACGTCAAATCTTTTTTGAAGCTACTAGATCGCGTCGGAACGGAACGTGTTGTCGCTGTAGAGAAGATGCGGCCAGAAACTCATCAACATACATGACTTGGTTATGTACCTATACTTCATTTTCAGCCCGTATCTACCCACTGCTCGGTCCTGTGCCAGTCGCATCCAGTGCCAATACTTTTCCAGATGTCGTCAACCCACCTAGCTGCCGGACGACCCACTTCTCTTTTTTGCCTATATATATGTATATTATTATGCAATATGTATATACATCATATCAGTTGCAGAAACGCTCATTAAAGATAATCCTCCATTAAATCCAATGCTGTCACTTTTTGTTTTGTTGACATAATAAAAGCTAGCAAGAGATATTCTTAATAATTGATAATTATAAGTGAAGTAAACTGATAGAGCTATCTGTTTTTTTCACCCATCCCATTTTGTTTGAAAAAAAAAAAAATTTTTGGTAAGCATTCATCAAATTCTTTTTAAATACTTACGTTGTCAAACATCGTTCTGTTGGAGATAAAACATGACAACTTTTAGGTTTGGGTTTAGGGTCGAAAATTCTGAAACCCTTTGTTCCGATAGGTATTGTTAAAAAAACTTTAGGGTTCGTAACAAATACTAAGTGACTACCCTTTGAAACGTATTTAAAGTAAAATAAACAAAGTATTCGATGTTTTGAAGGACAAATTAATTAAAAACTTTTAGCTGCTATTCTAAACTGCCTCCGTGGTCTAATGGTTAAGAGCATTGGCTCTCTACACGGAGGTCGTGGGTTCGATTCCCACGGGGGACACCTAGTGATATGTCACTTTGTGCGTTTTTCCCTAGTTGGTTAGGACATTGCAGGCTGAATCACCTGTAATTGTCTGATAAGAAAAATGATTCAGTGCTTCGGATGGCACGTTAAGCCGTTGGTCCCGGCTACTATCTCTGGTAGTAGTAGTTGTTACATAAAAACCACGTCAGAGGCCTTAAGGCGGTCTGAGAAAACTCTGACACCAGGGCTCTGCCCACACGATAAGAAGAAGCTGCTATTAGAAATCTGCGAGAATTGTACCTAAGTACATTTTTTGTGAACCTATACTGGGTGTAAGTGAAAGCCTAGCAAATACTGAAACAGTGAACTCAGACCATCAAACTGAACAACTTTCACTATGGAGCCTACCTCAGGAAACGCGAAAAATAATCAGCTGTGCCATACAAAACTGCTATACCTACCCGGCTAAAATGTATGGGACAGCTGGTTTTTTTTCGCGTTTCCTGAGGTAGGCTCCATAGTGAATGTTGTTCAGTTTGATGGTCTGAGTTTACCGTTTTAGTATTTCCTAGACTGTCACTTACACCCTGTAGATCAATAATCATATGTAGATAATAAAAGTGATTAGTTATTATAACATCATTCTCTATCTCGTCGCTCAAAGAAGTCTGATATATTTAATTTTCTTACTCCTTCCATCTTCTTTGATTAAATTCATTGCGGGTTCTAAGACAAACACACACACAACAGCCTAGTAGTGCTTGCTTGGGATCATTACAATATATGTGCTTGTGAGTGTTATTTATTTATTTATTTACGGGCTCACGTGAGAGATACACTCGTCAGGGCGCCCGAGCGCGCTGCATACAAACGAAGGTTCAACCTATTTTCAAAAATATTTTCAGATATTATTTCAGATTTTTTTTTTATTTATTTATTATTTTTTTTTATTTATTTCCGACATAAGCATGAGAGATGCACTATACAGGTTAGTAAAATTAAATGGGACACTTACATAAATGGGTGCTTCAGACCATCAAACCTAAGCTCTCAAACGGTGAAGGAAAACATCGTGAGGAAACCTGCATATACTGAAGAAGAAATTCTGATGTGTATGTGAAGTCTACTAATCCACATTGGGCACGCGTGGTGGACTGACGCCCATACACCCTCCCTGAGGGTAGGCCTGTTGCAGTGGGACGTTTATAGGCTGATGATGATGAAGGGAAACACGGTCGTGAAGTTTCAGAATACGAATGTAGGTAGTAATATTTTCCCAACATGAAAAAATATTTAAATTCCACAACGTTAAGGTTCAAATTGCATTTTAAAACTGTAGCATTCCTTCCCAAGGTTTTCATTTAGAGTTTCCCGGGAGCAAAGGTTTTAAAATTAAGACGTCACGTAAATTTCCGTTACTTACGTAAATTCACGTTAGTTACGGGCCACAATGAAAATGTTCGCACTGTCGGTATTCCAAGGTTAGGACCTTTTAAGGAGGAAAAGTCCAGAGCTTGTTATTTGGGACATTTTTAAACTTTAGCTCCAACGAATACGGTTCAGTTTAGTACGATAGTTAAAATCATGTATTCTTATTATACTGTCTCTTTTAAATATAAGGTAGGTTACGTAAGGTCAGCATCAGAGAAATATAACCCCCTTGCGCTTATAAAGATTAAGATAGAGGGGTCAGGGTTTCCCTGATGCTGACTGTTCAATGCAAAAATGCAATGTGCCAGAGACGAAGAAAACTGGTAAAAGCCCATAAAACAAGAGCTTGTCGGACTCACCCAAGATAGGGTTCCGTAGTCATAACATGAAAAGCTTAACATAATAATTATAGCTTATTTCAAATATTATTGATTTTTAAACATGTTTTAGCCATGTAACAAACAAAGACCCGCCCGAGACAAATTTTTCAATCTTTTATTTAATTATAGCTTAAATTACTTAAGAATTTTTAAAAACAAACAATAGTGCAATTTCATTTCGATCAGCGCCATCTATTGAAAGACGCTGGCCGTCAACTGTTTTATTTGATTTTTCCGACACTGCTTGTCCTATAGCGTTCGTTATAATGTTCATTGAAAGTCCTTACGGGATCTACATTTTTGTTTTGGGTTACTTCGATTTAATAGGTGCAAAATCTTAAAACTATAACATTAAACGGTAGACCAAAAACGAGGCAAGCCTGATACGCGAGGTCTACGATTGGGAATTCTTAACAATAAACAAAATAATTTTGTTACGAACTAGTACAATTGAAACAAAGAGAGAGGGTGTGTGGGGGGGGGGGGGGGTTTGTGTAGGTGTGTGTCTGTTTGCGTCTGTGTTTGCCTTATAAGGGTTACTTGTTTGAATACGGAACCCTAAAAATGTGTATGGACGAACAGCGTATTGGACTAAGTGCTAACTAGGTCGTTGCAAACATAAAAGAAAATTCAAAATCACCAAACGTATAAAAATTCACGAACGTCAAAGAGTTTGGTCGTCGACTCCAGGAGAGGGGGAACGACGCTCGCTCTGGGTACTACTTGATGCAAAGGTTGTCCATCGCCATCCAACGCGGAAACGCGAGAAGCGTCATGGGAACCTTTGCATCCAGTATGACCCGGGGCGGGCTTTTTGACTGATAAAACGGTTTTCAGATTGTTAGTTTTAATTTTATTTTAATTACTTATTGTATATTTTGTGTAGGTGTGTGTCTGTTTGCGTCTGTGTTTGCCTTATAAGGGTTACTTGTTTGAATACGGAACCCTAAAAATGTGTATGGACGAACAGCGTATTGGACTAAGTGCTAACTAGGTCGTTGCAAACATAAAAGAAAATTCAAAATCACCAAACGTATAAAAATTCACGAACGATGTTACCCAGAAAAGATACACTTGATATTAAACAGCCTTACCGCATGAACCGGTACCGGCCTTACCGGCTCTAACATGATAGGAGCGTTTTTTACATGACCTCGCATCGAAATCTTGGCGATTTCTGTGAAAAAAAAGGGATTTGGTTTGTTTAGGACGCTTCCTGGGTAAGTGGGGACGAAACTTTTATATAAAAGGACATTGGTTCAAGTCATGCGTATCACGTCATCGTAATTTGAACACAATTGAATTCATTGGTAAATAAAAGACCTTACCTGAAAACGTATTCAGTTTTTTAGAGACATCATTTGGGATGGATTATGCGCACAATGTTTGAACATTCGTATTTTATCACCAATTTATAATTATATTTTTCACAAAATATCACAATATAATCTCACGACCATGGGAACACGGAAACAAATATTTTATAACAATAAGAAGAAAAAAATATATTTAACATGGTTCAAAATAATATCACATAGATAGCTTTTTGACGTCATTTTTTGACTCTACCACCGCGTTGGAAGGTGTTCCGTTGAGAGAATATGCGGCCAGAATTTCTACAACACACATCTTTTAAACTAAACAAAATATACAAAGTACAATAAAAATACAATTTTGCATTAGTGTAACATTGTCAAGACCAGACATTTTGGTCATTCAAATAATCATCGAGATAATAGTAACCTTTTTTTACCGAGGACTTGTTTAACATGGGACTTAAACTTTTTCTCTGTCAAGTTTAGAATATCCTCTGGTATCTTATTATAATTAGGTACCCCATGAAACATGTCGTGACCTTACTGAGTTGAAAATGTGAGAATACTAATTTATTTCTTATATTGAGGTTATGAATAAACTACAATATAAGAAGTCGTCAAGCTGGATGTGAAGAATGCCTTCAATTCAGTGGAAAGGGATGTTCTTCTGGGCGAGGTGTATGAAAATATTCCCTCTTTATACCCATTTCTTCACCAGGCCTACAAATCCCCTTCTAACCTGTTCTTCGACACATTCTTGATCCATTCACAGGTGGGTGCGCAGCAGGGAGATCCACTTGGGCCGCTTACCTTCAGTCTCGCCATCCATAAAGCCATCTTGGCTCTGAAATCTCCGCTTAACATATGGTACCTGGATGACGGTACCATAGGAGGAAAGCCTGAGGATGTTGAGCAAGACCTGCTAACACTACTACCTCTACTTAAGGAGGTGGGGCTGGAGATGAACACGTCGAAGTGTGAGTTTTTCTCCTGTGGACCCACAACCTGGCCTTCATCTTCTAGGTTCAGTTCCTTGCTCCCTGGCCTTAAGGAAGTATCCGTGAGAACTTTTAGTCTTCTGGGTTCGCCTATTTTCCCCGAGGCAATCCCAGGGGCTATTGAAATCAAAAATCGTCTCCTACTCCTTGCCCAGGAGCGCCTTTCCAATATTACAGCTCATGTTGCCCTGGTTCTGCTGAAAACGTGCTTTGCGGTGCCTAAGATCACCTACCTCCTGAGAACGGCCCCTACCTGGTTGTGTCCTAGCGATACCTCTGCCTTTGACAGCACAGTGAAATCTGCGGTTGAAACAATAGTAAATGTTTCCCTTAGTGAGGGCCAGTGGAGCCAGGCATCTCTACCCATACGCCATGGGGGCTTGGGTGTACGACGTGTGCGGGATCTGAGCCTGCCGGCTTTTCTCGCATCGGCGCATGGGGTTGTCGGCCTCGTCTCTAAAATTCTGTCACTCAACGGAGACGAGGTTTGCATACCTTTTGCTGCTGATGCATTGACGAGGTGGACGGCTCTCTTTCCGACCGCGTCCGCACCCAGAACCCCAGGAGTACAGCGAGCCTGGGACGACGTGGGAGCTAAAGCGGCGATTGACCTAATGATAGACGCAGCTACTGGTTCAAATTTGGCCAGACTTAGGGCGGTGTCAAGGGCTGAATCGGGAGCGTGGTTACATGCACTGCCTTCACCACACATGGGAACCCTGCTCGACGGCGACTCAATGCGTGTGGCGGTAGCTCTCCGCCTGGGCTGCGATGTTTGTCAACCACATCAATGCATCTGCGGGTCCACAGTGGAAGCGAACGGTCATCATGCGCTGAGCTGCCGTCGATGCTCGGGGAGATTCCCACGTCACCACGCACTCAACGACATCGTTCGGAGAGCACTGATTTCAGCCAACATACCCTGCAGGCTGGAACCGCCAGGCCTCAGTCGCACGGATGGGAAAAGGCCTGACGGTCTAACGCTGGTGCCATGGCAGAGAGGAAAGTGCCTGGTATGGGACGCCACGTGCGTCAGCACTCTCGCTGCCTCGTACCTCAGCCGCACGGTTCGCTCTGCAAGGGCCGCCGCCGAAGTAGCGGCTGACAAAAAGCGGGACATTTACTGCAACTTGGTACCACAATATTATTTCGTGCCTCTGGCCTTTGAGACCACGGGCTGCTGGGGGTCTGAAGCTTTGAGTTTTGTCAAAGAGCTTGGTCGTCGACTCCAGGAGAGGGGGAACGACGCTCGCTCTGGGTACTACTTGATGCAAAGGTTGTCCATCGCCATCCAACGCGGAAACGCGAGAAGCGTCATGGGAACCTTTGCATCCAGTATGACCCGGGGCGGGCTTTTTGACTGATAAAACGGTTTTCAGATTGTTAGTTTTAATTTTATTTTAATTACTTAATGTATATTTTATTAAGATAGTTTATTAATGTAAATCAGACAAATGCATTAGATTGTATTTTGTTAGACCTTATATTACAATATTAGAGTTTATTAGAAGTAATTATAAATAACGAAAATACAACCTTTCCCAAAAACTGTGACGCTGTTGTATTTTTGTTATCTACAGGGTGAAATTGATATCATTAGCATCCTTTTAAACTAAGAGGATACCCATCAAACTGAACAACTTTTTCTATGGGAGCAAATCGAACGGAGCAAAAAAAAATCAGCTTTTGCATACATTTGAGTGAGTAAACAGCGGCGGCGAGTGCAGTTTAGTATGGAACAGCAGAATTTTTTTGCTTCGATCGGTTTGCTCCCATAGTAAAAGTTGTTCAGTTTGATGGGTAGACTCTTAGTTTAAAAGGATGCTAACAATGTCAATTTCACCCTGTATATCTTAATCAATTCTAGACATACAGGGTCCTTCTTAATATGCTGACACTTTTTTAAGAGGATTATCAGACCATTAAACTGAACAACCTTCTCTATGGGACCAACATCGAAACCGCGAAAAAAAACAGCTGTCCCATACATTTGGCTCGAGTAGGTTTGCAGATTTGTATGGAATAGCAGATTTTTTTTAATCACGATTTCGATGTTAATGCCATAGTGAAATATGTTCAGTTTGACGGTCTGCTCATCCCCTGAAAAAAGTGTCAGCATATTAAGAAAGACCCTATATTAGAGAAAAAAGAAAGAAATGTTCAATAAGTTCTACATTTGTAGCTGATGTCAATAGCTCAGGCAGGTAATTCCTACCTTTCATGGCATCAGTTGTACCTACCAATACTCCTAGCCTACTATTCTAACATTTAGTGCTTCATTATTTTATTAGAGATCCGTCTGTAAAATGGCTTTTTGTCGATTAAATAAAATTATAAATAAAGAGACTTAAAACTAAACTAACCTAGGATTTGGTGCAGGTTCGGTCCTTGTGGGAGGGTACCCAGAACGCTGGCCGCATTTCCTCGCTGAATGGCTATGCTGATCCGTTGAGCGAGGAAAGTGCCAGCTCTTGGGTCCCCTGTCGAGTCTATCAGGCGCTTTGACAGGTCTTTAAAAAGCGCCTGCGCATTAGGTCCCCACGGCCCAAGAGTTTCGACACCAAAACCCATAAAATGGTATTGGGGGCCGATATCCCGGTACCAGTAGGCCTTTCGTTTTTCGGCCGCCTCCGCCGCTGCGCCAGCCCTTCGACTCGTGCCCTGTAAGTGAGACGGGGCCAGTGTATCCACGCAGGTGGCGTCCCACACTAGCGCCCGACCCATCTTCCAGGGGACGAGAGACATCCCGTCTGGTCTCTTGCCATCGCTCCGTATGATGCCAGTCTGCTCGAGAATGGCAGGAACGTTGACTGTGGCAAGAGACCTATGTATGATGTCGTTAAGGGTGACATGGCGAGGGAATCTGCCGGCACTCTTTTGACACGAGAGTCCGTGGTGACCCAAGCGATCGACGGAAATGTCGAATTTTTTGTCGATTGATAAATATTATTCTTATCATTATTATTCTTATTTAGCAAATAATTTTAGCTATAGTCCTTGTCAAAGTTCTAGTAAAAATGACTAGGTTGTTTTTCCCCATGTGGTTACACCCACAAAAATATTGTTTCAACTAAGTAGGTATTTGTCGAAAATTGTTTGCCCAAAACTTTTAGAGTAACAAAACCGTTAGTTCCGCTGGAGATTAATGGAGTAAACAACATTTTGCGGTTTTACCTGAATAATTTATGTGGGAGGGTCATCAAAGAGCCTAAGAAAAACAATTATTTACCGCTTTTGGGTTGAAAGAATATAATAGGCAAGTAAGTAACATAAGGGAAGTATTTATTTCTACTTTAGGTTCCCGATTTTTTTTTGCTCGAATCTATATACTATTATAAAACTGTAACAGGAAGTTTGTCTGTACATTGAAGATGTTAACAAAAAAAAAGTTACGATATGGTTTTTAGGTGTCCCTGATTCCATTTCACCAGTTTTTGGATTTTTTGTCTGTCTGTTTGTTTGTGTGTTTGTTTGTTTGTTTGTTTGTTTGTTTGAACGAGTATCACGCAAGAACTACTGAACCGATTTTGATGAAACTTTTTTTGTTTGATAGCTTATGATCTGACTTAAAATCTGGTATATAATTTGTGCGGACGAAGTCGCGGGTTAACGCTCGTTTTTTATACAGGGCTTAAAATTAAATGCGATATAAATTAACACATTGACAGGGTGCTTCAGACCTCTTCTTCCTGCCCTTATCCCATTATTTGGGGTCGGCGCAATATATCGTCCTCCTCCATTCACACTCCCTTCTCACACATGTCATCTTTCACAAAATCCATCCATCTTTTCTTTGGTCGTCCTCTCTTCATGCAGCCATCCACATTCATATTCAACATTCGTCTTGTAATATGAAACTCATCTCTACTCATCATGTCCATCCCACGATAATCGATTACCGCGTAGCTTTTCATTCACAGGAGCCACTTTCAAACTTCCTCTAATATACTCATCTGAACAGGGTGCTTTAGACCATCAAACTTTAATTATGAAGCCGAAATTGAAAGTCGCGAAAAAAATCTGCTGTTCCATTTTAGGTCGAGTAGCTATTGACGTTTTCTATGGAACAGCTGTTTTTTTTTTCGCGATGTTGATGTTGTCTCCATAATAGTGAACGTCGTTCAGTTTGATGGTCTGAAGATCCTAAATTTTGCCCCCGTATTTTGTATATTTAAGAAGTTATCGATTTGGTACTGCTCTCGTTTTTTTGTATGTTTCTATTACGATGTTGGCTCCATAGTAAGCGTTGTTCAGTTTGACGGCCTGAAGCACCCCCTTCAATATGGAACACATTTAAATTTAGTCCACCAAGCGTGCCCAATGCGGATTGGTAGACTTCTCATACGCATCAGAATTTCTTCTTCAGCAACGTATGCAGGTTTTCCTTCGCCGTTTGTTTTCAATCAAAATGAAAATGTAATCTAACATAGTAATAATCTATCTATCTATACTATTATAAAACTGTAACAGGAAGTTTGTCTGTACATTGAAGATATTAACAAAAAAAAAGTTACGATATGGTTTTTAGGTGTCCCTGATTCCATTTCACCAATTTTTGGATTTTTTGTCTGTCTGTTTGTTTGTGTGTTTGTTTGGGTGTTTGTTTGTTTGAACGAGTATCACGCAAAAACCACTGAACCGATTTTGATGAAACTTTTTTTGTTTGATAGCTTATGATCTGACTTAAAATCTGGGATATAATTTGTGCGGACGTAGTCGCGGGTTATCCCTTGTCCACAAAAACGTACGGTTAAAAATCCACAATAGGCTTCGTCACAAGAGAATACAAATAAAAATCCACAACACGTTTCGTCAGCAAAATAATAAATAAACCTATACTAAACGGCATAGTCATAAATCGTACACGGCACAAAGGATCCCAGCACACTAGTTGCGTTCCCGCGCTGGATAGCTAACGAAATCCTCTGCATCAGATACGACCCTGAGCGGACATCGTTGCCACTTTCCACTAACCTCCTGCCCAGATCTCTCACAAACGCCTTAGCTTCCACCCCCCACGTTCCAGATGTCTCCACTGCCACCGGCACAAAAGTGCACTGGGACTCCAGTATAGCGTTCCTCACATGCTTTTGCGAAGCCGCCCATTCCGCCGCTGACCCAGCCGCACGCATAGTGCTAATGTGGGATGCCGCATATGTGCTTACATAAAATTTCTTAAGTAATCGTTTTTATCTAACGTAGTACCTATTTCATCAAGTCGGCTTTTTACACTGAATTGAGTATTTGAGTATGTCTCTGTATTCCGTCTCCAATATCAGATTTCGACGAATTGTTATCGAATGTGTGTAGTTCTAAGCCATCTTCATATTATTATGCCGATTCTATAAACTGAAAATACAACGGAAAGTTTCTATGCTTCCCAAAGTTTGGCGTAAATAATAAATGTTTATTTGAATAGAATAAGTATAATTATTATGGTGTATTAGCTACACGAAACCTATAAAGTTTTCATTAGCAGTAAGGATTCTAGGAACCGTGGCCAATGTAGAATAAGTCTTAGGAAAAACTCAGAACAGATGAGTCGCTGTCAGGATCTTCTCCGGAAATTTAACTTTATAGGTACGATTTGATTATTTTCCATATCCTAGTAACATCCGCCAAGAACAATGGTCAGCACATTTAGGAGATTTAATGTGTCGTTTAGATACAAGAGCAAGCGGTCTCTGCGAACGCAGTGTCGCTCGTCTATAAGAGCGCTTAGTCGGTTAAACAAACTGGTGATTTTGTAATGCTTTTTAATTTCTGATCTTTATTTTGACATCATACTAACGAATGTTAACATAACTTGAAAAAGGTAAATAATTATATAACGTGTTAATGAATAAGCGCAAAACCTCATACACCACAACTGATTTATAACAAAATAATTAGATTGAAAGAATTATTTAATTATTTCGATAGTTAAAATTTAAAGTTATTCGCATTTTAAGTTTTGAGGCATAAATGATTTGTTATCATTTCAGTAATGAATGAAAGCGCTAATGTACTCATGAATACATTTTAAGAATCTTGTGTTGGTAGTAAGTAGGGTGAGTATGGTAAGTAGGGTGGGATGACATCGAGTTCAGTAAATTTTAAATTTTACAAACAAATTATTTAATATTTTGAAAAAAAAATACCCATGTTGAAACCATGATAATTCGATTCTGTTCTCGATTCTGAACAAACTACTTTCTAGTTTTGCGTTAATTTATTAACACATTGTATATTTTATTTGTACACTACCGAAAATGGAACACATTTTTATTATTTTATGCGAGGTTTCACGCTCTGTATTTTATATGCAAGAAAGCTCCTAATCAATCAAATCACATATCGCAATATTGCCACACCATATATCTAGGTACCTATATCAAGCGAAAGTCACATCTAACTCAATAAAATGAGGTACAAAGCCAATCTTTTACAGGCGAAAATGAAGGCAAAATTCGCAGAGAATTCTTAGCTCAGAATTAGGGATGTTACTGGTGTACTATTACGGATATGAGACTTCTCTAGTAGTGACCGCGCACCGGAAAGCGCAGCGTGTCGGTAGGTCACCACAAGGTGGACCGATGAATTCTTGGTGAAGGCGGCGGTAACCCGTTGGCTGAAGGAAGCGCAAGACCACCGGTCGTTGTGGCGATCTGCGGGGGAGGCTATCGTTGATGATTTCGGATATGACGAAAAATTTTTGTTGCCTGGGATTTTGTTCATTCCATCTATATGATGAAAATTTTATAGAGTTGATGCCTCTTGTAATCACACATTTTAACGAACGTGCACGTGCGATGGACATACATTGCTATCTTTTGTATCCTGTTTAAATGGAAACTGTACACTGCAGAAAGCACAGTACGTGTCCAACAATATGTGAACAGCTTAACGGTCTTATGCTTGCTTTATGAACTGTTTGCTGGTAACTTTACTATTATCGTCCAAGGAGGACGGTGGTCTGCCTATAAATTGAACCTTTCGTTGTTTCCACTACCTTTCGCCATCCTGTCTAGCTACACCTTCCATCCACTTTCACTATATCAGAGTTGTTATCCGTTTGCTAATAGACATCTATATCGCCATTCTAATGTTACGTGCCAGGATTACTAGACTTGGTTCGGACCATGACCTTCATGACCTTAGACGAGACATTAGACAAAATTACATGTCCACGCAGACGAAGTCGCGGGCAAAAGCTAGTACTATTATAAAACTGTAACAGGAAGTTCGTCTGTACATTGAAGATATTAACAAAAAAAAAGTTACGATATGGTTTTTAGGTGTCCCTGATTCCATTTCACCAATTTTTGGATTTTTTGTCTGTCTGTTTGTTTTTGTGTTTGTTTGTTTGTTTGTTTGAACGAGTATCACGCAAAAACTACTGAACCGATTTTGATGAACCTTTTTTGTTTGATAGCTTATGATCTGACTTAAAATCTGGTATATAATTTGTGCGGACGAAGTCGCGGGTTAACGCTCGTAATTTCATAAAACTATATTATTTGATGTTGATTTAAATACGTTTTAAAGACAGATTTTAGCGATGGCTGAATTGCATGTTTTTATCATTGAGTTTTGCCAATGGGCAATTATTATATTAGTTTCAGATATTGATGTTATGCTCTTTAACTATATGAATCAAATAAAATAATATTAGGGCCTAATTTTCGATGTTTCCGTGCGAAATCGAATCAGAAATTTAATGAAGAGATTCGCAGATCAAAAGGACCAGGGAAGCTGACATAGCCCGAATAATCGCTAAATGAAATGTAAAGGACACTTAAAGAAAACAAATAATCAAGTGGCAATTCGCGGCGCACATTAATCGGACAATAGTAGGCCGATAGGGCAGAAAAGTTCTTGAGTGGCGATCGTGCGTGTACCGGAAAGCTCAGCGTGGGTATGTGTGGAGACGTCCAGTATTGGGCGTCATTCAGCTGAGATGATGATGATGTATATTATGAATATTTCGTAGTAATAAATTAAATGTGGTTAAAGTCGCATTAAGTCTCTTTTTTTTCGGTTATAGTTTTCATTCGGATACGGATAAATAATATGATTATACCCGCCCCTATTCACAATAAAAGGGCCTTACTTTTGTGAAAAACAACGATTTGATAGATGGCTTCCTCTTTCCTTCCCGCTTTGACCCAGTTGTAGAGGAATTATACATATTGATACGTTTCTGAATAAGTACCTAACGGTTTCTGACAAAAAAATGTTATATTTACGTGTAAATATTTTGCTTTTAAGATTAGATACTTTAATGGTATACAGGGTTCAACTTAATATGCTTACGGCTTTTTAAGAGGATGATCCCAAACATTTGGGTCGAGTAGGATTTTAGTTTTGTACGAAAGAACATATTTTTTTCTGCGCTTTCAATTCTGGTCCCATAGAGAAACTTGTTCAGTTTGATGGTCTAAGCTAATCATCCCCTTAAAAACAGTCAGCTATTAAAAAGGACCCTTTTGATGGAAACCTGCATACTCTGAAGATGAAATTCTGATGCGTACGTGAAGTATTGATGGGCACGCGTGGTGGACTGACACCCATAATATACACCCTCCTTGAGGGTATGCCTGTGCCCTGCACTGATACGATTACGTATACAGGACAGGCTAATGATGATGATGATATTATGATGTATGACGGCCTGGTGAAGGTGACGAAAATCCGTCGGGTGTGGGCAGCGCAGGACCGATTGTTGTTGCGATCCTTGGGGGAGGGGGATGCTTGGGAGATGATGATGATGAATTTACTTATAGTTACATACGTACATCCGCAGGGCACAAGCCTACCCTCAGGAAGGGAGTATGGGCATCAGTCCACCACGCTTGCCCAATGCGAATTGTTAAGACTTCTCATACACACCAGAATGTCTTCTTCAGCGTAAGCAGGTTTCCTCACGATGGTTTCCTTCACCGTTTGAGTGCAGTCGGTATTACATACATAAGAAAAACTCATTGGTACAGGGCATTTCGTTCGTATTCGAACCCGTAACCTCATGATTGAGTGCCCATTGCAACGTCGCTTGCTTGTCGGTCTTCTACAAAGTGTACTTTGGTGATTGTGCCCAGGAGCTACATGAGCTCATTTCGCCTTACCCTTTCTACCATTGGACATCCAGGCGCACCGCGGGATATCACCCCTACTTGATTGACGTCCCTCATATTCGCACTAAGCTTCTTTCAGCATCTTTTATAATGCGCATAGCCAAGGAGTGGAATGCCCTACCTGCGTCAGTATTTCCAAACGCTTACAACCTTAAATCTTTTAAAGTACGAGTGAATAAACTTCTTCTGGGTCGCTGTATTTTCGACCCCATCTTTTTCATGAGGATTGGATTGAGGTCAAGAGCAAACAGATATGAAATTAAAAAAAAAGTGCCTCCGTTGATAGTAGGTAAATTAAAATCTATTACTATTTTAAGTGAGTGCAGAAAATACCCAACATATCATGTCAACATTCATTCTAGTCAGTAAAACTCGCTTTAAGCTAAATTAGCGACACAAAATCCAAATGTAAAATGTTAACGTGACGACAATTTATGCTGAAGTCTTGAACATTTTGTGTTAATAAATCATAACGACTGTGACTTTTAGCAAGCTAGTGTGTAATACAAAACACACAGTTTAGGGAAATGACGTAATATCTTACACGCGAGTTTTATTAGGTACCTTAATGTTGCCGTTATTTGGTTGTAATGTTGTGCACTAATAAGGAGTAGATTAATTAACGTAGAAGCTAAATCACGAGCATCATCTTCATCTTATTTAAAAGTTACGCTCTTGTCGGTGGCCTATTGGGCCTTTGTTCCTCGCCAATCCTGTCTCATTTCCGCTAGTCTCTTGAGTTCTTGATACGACACGGCATCAACCTTTTCCTTCACTTGGGCTAGATAACTCTGTCTAGGTCTTCCTCTGCCTTTCTTCCCCTATATCTTCCGTTCCTTTAACTTTTAGCTTAGTGCAAATCTGGTGGTTCTTTTTCTTCTTATCGTGTGGGCAGAGCCCTGGTGTCAGTGTTTTTCAGACCGCCTTACGGCCTCTGACGTGGTTCTTATGTAACGACTACCACCAGAGATAGTAGCCGGGACCAACGGCTTAACGTGCAATCCGAAGCACGGAATCATTTTTCTTTTCAGACAATTAGGTGATTCAGCCTGCAATGTCCTAACTAACTGGGGAAAAACGCACAAAGTGACATTTCATTAGACCACGGAGGCAGTTCTGGTGGATGAGGGTATAGCTTAACACGTTCCGGGACAGTGACCGCCTATAGCCGTGATAACAATAAAAGTTCTATTGTGTCTCGTTCTCTGTCCCGGAACGTGTTAAGCGAGTTCTTTACTCTCAAACAACTCGAATGAGAGGTGCGTACAAAGGATATGAGCTAGGAATGTGAAATAGGGATGTGTGTTGAGTATCTGTGCTAAGGATTGGAGTGACGTGTAGTCCGTACCCTGGACGGTGCGTGACTATGTGAAAGTCGGGTAATTACCTTGCATTTTGTTACCATTTTGGAGCGCGGGCAACGCATCTACATATAAAAACATCTTAGGGTTTTACACAGTAAATAAACGGAGTTCTCTCCTCTGCTCTTCATGTAAATTTTTAATTAGCTATACAGGGTGTAAGGGATAGCCCTCCATAAACTGAAACTGTGAACTAAGACCATCAAACTGAACAAATTTCACTATGGATCCTACCTCAGGAAACTCGTACAAAATGTATGAAACAGCTGTTGGTCCTATAGTTAAAGTTGTTCAGTTTGATGGCCTGAAAAAATTAAATATGACACGTAGTTACGCAGCTTTTGATTTACACCCTGTAACATAGACTGTCACAAAACACGAGTGTTAAATGACACGTTTACAAATAAATACCTTTGATTAGCTCCAAAGTCGGATAATAATAAGAACCGTACTCATTCGTGGAAGCTTTTACGAGTTTGGACGCTTCCAAATACATTATTTAATTACATAGCTCATTAAAGAAACGCGGTCTGCGGTAATTGATATCTATCGAATAATTATGTTAAAATACAAGCCTTTAACACATATGTGGAAGAAATAAAATTCTTTATTTGGAGATTTTATTCGAGCATATTTACGTTGTAGTTACTAAATACCTACTCTATGTGAAGTTCATCATCATCATCCTCATCTCAGCCGATGGACGTCCACTGCTGGACATAGGCCTCCCCCAAGGATCGCCATAACGACCGGTCCTGCGCTGCCCTCATCTAACGGGTTCCCGCCGCCTTCACCAGGTCGTCGGTCCACCGTGTGGGGGGCCTATCCGGTTCTGCAATGTGCCCCGCCCACTGCCACTTTAGTTTAGCAATTCTTTGGGCTATGTCAGTTACTCTGGTTCTTCTGCGGTTCTCTTCAATTCTGATTCGATCTCGCAGGGAAACTCCGTGCATAGCCCTCTCCATTGCACTTTGTGTGACTTTCAGCTTTTTTATGAAGCCTTCCTTAAAGTTAAAATTTTCAAATTGTTTAAATCATCGTTGACCGCAAATGACTAACCAATGGAACGACAGTAGCGATTTAATACCATTAAACACTGACGACAGACGTATCCCTTGCATTTCGGGAAATGTTTGATCATGAAGTTTGATTATGATAGAATGGGATTGGGAAGTAAAATAAAACAAACTTCAAAACGAATTGGCTAAAAACATAACATCTGAAAATTGCTGGCTCTTCTATTCTTCTTATCGTGTGGGAAGAGCCCTAGTGTCAAAGTTTTTTCAGACCGCCTTACGGCCTCTGACGTGGTTTTTATGTAACGACTACTTCCACCAGAGATAGTAGCCGGGACCAACGGCTTAACATGCCATCCGAAGCACGGAATCATTTTTCTTTTCAGACAATCAGGTGATTCAGCCAGCAATGTCCTAACCAACTGAGGAAAAACGCACAAAGTGACATATCACTAGGTGTCCCCCGTGGGAATCGAACCCACGACCTCCGTGTCGAGAGCCAATACTCTTAACGATTAGACCACGGAGGCAGTTCTATTAAGTCGATGGCATGTCATTGTCATTTAAAATTTTCCAGTTCAGAATTTTGCCACATGGCGACTTGCTTGATACAACATAAAACCGGTATGACGTAGAACTAGTGTTTACCCCGTACTATAATAGGTACTATGACAATCATTCAGTTTATCACATTGCCCGCGACCGCCACCGCGACCGCCACCGCGACCGCTAATCGCGTCTGTTTGAATATTTCACGTGAAACAAAATTACTTTCGACAGATTTTCGAATAAACCCATGTACTTTTCTAACACGTATTTACACTAATTGTATACCTTTTGAATAATGTATACTTAGATATTTATCACCGGTCCTAACAAGCTCAAATTAGCTACCTTTTCTGGGTACGAAAAGTGAATTTATTTGAAATACTTTGTGATGGTAATTTCCTACTTGATAATAATTTCCTCGTAGTTAAAATAATATTGACCGAGAAAGTATGAAAGAAAAAGTGGCGGTCGGATTTGCTATTTCAGACCCAGTACTATACACTATACAGGGTCAAACTTAATATACTTTCTTTCTTTCCTATCGCGTGGGCAGAGCTTGAGCAGAGCCCTGGTGTCAGAGTTTTTTTGAGACCGCCTTACGGCCTCTGACGTGGTTTTTATGTAACGACTACTACCATCAGAGATAGTAGCCGGGACCAATGGCTTAACGGACCATCCGAAGCACGGAATCATTTTCCTTTTCAGACAATCAGGTGTTTCAGCCTGCAATGTCCTAACCAACTTGGGAAAAACGCACAAAGTGACATATCACAAGGTGGCCCCCTTGGGAATCGAACTCACGACCTCCGAGTCGAGAGCCAATGCTCTTAACCATTAGACCACGGAGGCAGCACTTTATATACTGACAGATTTTTAAGTAGATGATCAAACTTTCGCTAGAGATCCTACGTCAAAATCGCACCAAAAAAATCTGCTGTTCCATATAAAACTGCAATCATACTCTATCCAAACGTATGAGACAGCAGATTTTTTTCGCGATTTCTATGTTAGTCCCATTTAGAAACAGTTTGATGGTCTGATCATCCTCTTTAAAAAACGCCAGCATATTAAATAGGGCCAACCCTGTATAAGCCTACTGTTACATCTATACTATTATAAAACTGTAATAAGTGTGTCTGTACATTGAAGATATTAACTACTGAACCGATTTTGATGAAATTTTTTTTGTTTAATAGCTAATGATCTGACTTAAAATCGGGTATATAATTTGTGCGGACAAAGTCGCGGGTTAACGCTAGTTCTGTCTAAGATTCAAATCAGATACATTAAAGGTATCTTAGTTGTGAATTAGCCATAGAGATCTAGAGAGATGCCAACCAACGCGCTGAGTACGAAACGTAGTGTCGCATCACCACCAGTACCACGCGATAGAAAGTATTTTGTTAGCTTGAATGTGCTTATTATCCATTGCGGTATTGGAACTCAACGTTCGAATAATCTTTAGTACTACGCAAGCATTGTAAACTATTTACAGATAATTTCTCGACTCATAATATATTGAATCATTACTGTCGCGAGCAATGTGTTCTGTTTTTGCGCATATTGCTGCGACACTGGCCCCGCCCCTTTTCACATCTCCCTTTAGTTTTTGTGATCTGTGGAATTAGCTGTCAATCTAAATGAAATTCCTCAAAAGTTTAATTTAAAATACATTTTGACAATATCATTATCTAAAAGCGTAATGTACCAGCATAATTCCTTTGCAAAGTTAACAAATTTAAGTCAAGTATAATATATGTAAAGTTTCTTGAGCAAAATGAGGGTTGACTTGTAATTCATTTGAACTCCATTCAACAACGAACGAGTTCACATGAAGTGATTCATTATTATAACGCTAAACAGTACGCCGTACCTACTACGACACTTCTATTTATTAAATATATTAGTAGGATATTATTTATTTAAATTTAACCTCCTGCGTACATTTGTACTTATCGTAGGACATAAGAAATAATAATTTATTTTGTTGGTGTTTTGGTTGGCGACTAAAACACTAACAATAGATTTTATTATATCTTATGTCCTACGAAAAGTACAATGTACGCAGGAGGATAAAGCATGGATTTGCAATTCTTTAAAAACCATAGCCCGAAGAATTGCTAAACTAAAGTGGCAATGGGCGGAGCACATTACTCGCAGAACCGATGACCAATGTGGCCGAAAAGATCTCGAGTGGCGACCGCGTACCGAAAAGCGCAGTTTGGGTAAAAAAGGTAACAACGACCTGGTGATGACGGCGGGAACCCATTGGACGAGGGCAGGGCAGGACCGGTCGTTGTAGCGATCCTTAGGAGTATGTCCAGAATTGGACGTCCATCGGCTCAGATGATGATGCTAATGAAACGCTAATGGTGTAGTTGTGTTTTTTTATTCTTCCAAAAATCACTACCTACTTTTAGTATTTTGAAACTAATACCATAATTAAGCAACGTCCGGATAAGTCAGTCATTGGATGAGTAACTGTAAGAAGGCGAACATTTTGCCCGCGTCAAAAATTTATTTACTGACGAATGAGATGGATGGATGTTAGAAAAACACAATTACAGTAAAATATTTGGTGAGTGATGTCATTGATTGATATAATTGTGGCTCCATTATGGTAGTAGATTAATAGATAGATAGATAAACAATCACCACAGCACCAAAACAAGCACAAGAACAATCAAAACAGCACCATTATGGTAGTAGATTAATAGATAGATAGATAAACAATTTATTTGCATAAGCACACACACATAATATTACAGTTCACAACAAGTTAACAAAAGAAGAATACAACAAAACATCAACAGAACAACATGTAATTTATTGTATGCTACAGCAGCAAATAGGTCCCAGCTCAACATAGACCTTGCCCGAGAGCTGCCTAGCTAGCATGACACCCACGACAAAGCGTTTAAACGAGAAAAACGTCATGCTCTTTCTGGCCTACGTAAAATAATAAAGATGGAGGCACATCTCGATTTTTGTCGTTTTCTCGGGGGTGGCATGCTAGCTACTAGGCAGGGTGTTGATTTTCAGATGAAACCTTTAGTCCTCTTTAGTGCCCTTAGCATGGGTGTCGGTCAATGTGCTTAGAAGAGAACTTTAAATCATAGATTAATATGTAAATTATATACCTATCTATATCCATATAGATAGGTAACTCGCCTTGAATTTTAGGACGTCATAATTGCGTTGCCGCTTATTAGCACTAGGGGGTGCCACATTATGAGAGAAATTGAAAAAGACGATCGGCCGACACGAGGATCGAACCTTAGCTACCCGGATCGTAAGCCAGTTGCCTAGACCGCTAGACCAACAAGACAGTGATTGATATGGGCGAAATCTCTTACTAGTACAGCGCAGCGCGTGAGGCGCGCTATCTATAGAAAATCAGCGTTCCACTTAGTTTGTACTAAGATAACATAGCATGCTTTAAATGTCTAGGTACCTATTTATTCAGACCGTTTCAATAATCGTATTACCAGTACTCTTATGGCATTACAGTTCAATTCAGAAAATTTCCCAGCAATTTAGTCATGGGTTACATACTGTTACTATTTTCGGGTGCGATGAACAACCAATTAAGTTTGATAGTGTCGATATCTTCACCGAAAGAGGTAATCGTCGGACCGGCCTGATAGACCGTTACTTTCTACGACCAGGGTTTATGGGTAAAAGATATCATAAGTGGTCTTTCAAAACGCCAAGTGTTTGAGGGTGTATTTAACTTTTGGGCATTTTTATGTACATTTGGTATCGTTATGGGTCTGGACTAGACGTTTAGCGATACGAATAGAGTTTCGAATCAATTTAATGTGTAGCACTAAGTTTCATTTTTTTTTAATTTATTTTATTATCCTCTTTCTAATGCAATCTGAGAGCCTACCACGAGTTTTGACTGTATGTTACTATTGTAGTTGCGTCGCCAATTTTGTATGACAGAATTAGTTCTCAACGTAACCACTGGGAGCGCTGTACGAAATTCAATACAAAAACTGTAGTTTACTATGGTAGTTTTACTGTAGTATACTACAGTGTAAACTCGTGGTAGACCCTCTGTCCTGCATTGGACATTCAGCAATGATATGTGTTATTTTCTTTTAAGATGTCATTCAAGGAATGGAACCCCCACCCTTATACAATATTCTAATCTTTGAGAAGAACTTGAGGTGCTTTTCTTTTTAATCTTGTAAATATCTTTTGATCTTTCATTAATTCCACAGCCTTTTGGTTTGCACTAAGTAAAACTATTTTTTGTACGAAACATTTTTAGACTAAAACAGTTTTGAGACTATTCTAGTCTAGATAGAAACTTGAGATCTAGACAAGGAGGAGGTGCAAGGAGGTGTGCAAATGAATAATATTTATTTGAGACGAAATGATTTAATTTAAACCAATTGAGAGTATCGTTGGCGCGTTGTAGCGGAGAGGTACGGACACTTAATCTTGAGGGTCCGGGATCGAATCCGCATGGACAACATGCCCTATAGCAAAGAGGTTTTCAAACTTATGTACGTAAAAACCAACTGCTCTCAAACGGTGCTAGAAAACATCGTGAGGAAACCTTAATACGCTGAAGAAGAAATTCTGATGCGTATGTATAGTCCACGAATCCGCATTGCGGGGTGGACTAATATACCCAAACACCCTCCCCGAGGGTAGGCTTGTTCTCCTGCTGTGGGATTTAATAGGTAAAGGCTGATGAAGTGAAGGGAGGGTACAATTTTATTCGTATTAGAAGGTCCGCCAGTAAAGATAGAATAATAGGGATCAATCGTAGGGAAAAACTGGGGTTGTATCAAGAAGATTTCCACTTACCGGATTGTTAATCTTAATTATTAGAACGATTTCTTTTCTACGGATGCCAAATTCGAAATTATTTTTTCTAGTTTGTCAATAAGTCGTTTTGTAGTTACTCAGTTAACACTCTTGCAGTTCTGCTACAATGAGCGTCTTTCTTTTCTTTTTTAAAACTTTCTAAAAAACTTAACGGGTGGCATGTACTTCGCCCCAGAGAGAACCTATGTGAGATCATGTCAAGATTGTGCTTGCTTTTTTTTAAAGGCCAAGGATCGAGCGCATACAGCCATGTTGGATCGAACATAATTAAATATTCCATTAAAAGATGCGTGGGCATCTTTGTCATCTTGATCTTTTGATTGTCTTTTCCCTCGTTATTATTTTAAAGAAACACATTTGACAAACTCAGACCGTAGCGTCATTCTATCAATCTCTTAGAAAACCACAGGAAAAACGCTCATTCAATTCACGTGGCAACAGAAAAAGGGGTTCTTAAAGTACATTACCTGGCTCGGTAGGTTCTCCTCAATATTTTCTTTCAATTTGTGATCCTAAGTACCCTTTTTTCAACACCGTGTATAGACGGACGAGTTCAGCCGACCGGATCTGCAGGTTCCTACAAAAAATATAAAACAGTCCCATTTCTAGGTGAACGACATTTTTTTTCTGTTTCTCTCTGTTCCGTGAGATTCTGGCATATGTTTTTGTATGTGTGCTTCAAAGCGTTATCGCTTACATACACACTTAGCCCAGCTGCTTAGGTCTAAAAACAAACAATAGGTCGGAAAATTTTAGTTAATCGCTAAGCCATGTCAGATTCCTATTGAAAAATACTCAGACCACTAAAAAGGCCGCGTCATAAAAAACGGTCAAGTGCGAGTTGGTCTCACGCACGGAGGGCTCCGTACCATCATATAATATTACCAAAAAAAAAGAGTTTTCTCCGGGACCCGTAGAGCGAGCCCGGCACACACTTGGACGGTTTTGTATTATTTGTAGTTTTACCTTAGAGTATACACTATAGTAACACAAAGTTTTACGCTTGTATATATTGCCGTTTTTACGATCAAGCAAAAACCAAAAACTTTGAAAATAAACTCATTTCTTCCCTTAATTTTTCACTTTTTTGTATTTTTTATTATTTGTTAGCGAATCTAAAATAATAACACATATTCTGTGAACATTACAGTTCTCAACCTATTACGGTTCAATAGATATACCCCTTTAAAGACAGGATGAACGGACAGCGTAGGCTTATTAATATGGCCCCGTTGGCATCCTTTGGGTACAGAGCCCTAAAAACCCACAGAGACATATACAGTATACATTACAGGGCCCGTATGTAGTAGGGACGTATGTAGTACTAGATACTCTTTTTCAGCATAAGCATATGCTCACGGCCATAGACATCTAGAGAGATGCCAACCAACGCGCTGAGTGCGAAACCTAGTGTCGCATTACCACCAGTACCACGCGATAGAAAGTATTTTTTAGCTTAAATGTGCTCATTATCCATTGCGGAATCAGAACTCAACGTTCGAATAATCTTTAGTACTACGCAAGCATGCGAAAACTAATTGCTGCGACACTGTCCCCGCCCCCTTTTCACATCTCCCTTTAGTTTTTTCTGATCTGTGCTCACGACTATATTCCCCGAGGTGGTAGTCAGAGATATTCTGAAACATCAGAACATCCACGTTTCCCTAGTACCGTAATTCTATACGGTATACATACACTATTTTTATGCTAAAAAAATATGGGCGAGCTTAGGGCGAATAGACCAGCAATGGTCGCCGTGTTACATAATGAACCTTGGCTGCTATAGCCCAGCGAACAATAATTTTAGAAGTAGTTTAAGAATAAAGAGTATTCAAAGTGTGAACGTACATAAACATCAAGGGCTCGCAGGATCGTAAAGAGAATTACTCTCTCCCCCCAAAGGGTGACACAAAGGACGAATAAACTTAAAGATGTTCATATAAGCACGTTTCGTACTACGTAAGTATGTTAGCGGGTTGCTATCAGTTTGGCTGTTATTTTAGTGTTGGATTAAAATTAATTTCTTATTTATTCACTCTAATTTTTTATTTAGTATTATAAAAATATAAGATTTAATATAATAACACGAAACAACAAATAATGATAATTATGATAACATATAGTGGATAACACAATTAACGCCGATACACTGATGTATTCTCTGAGTTAACATTGCACTAAAATATTTTGTTTTTTTTTGCCATAATTTGAAGTAAATGTTTTCTCTGATGAATTGATGACACAATAGACACTTCGAACTCTAGTTACAATATTGTTTTAATATAACAAGAGCTTGTAATAACTACTAGCTTTTGCCTGCGACTTCGTCCGCTTGGAAGTAGAATATCGCAAAATCCTTTGTTAAATGCACCCCACTATTATCAATATCATACTAAACACCTACATTCTCCGTAGAATATTATATTCAAAATTCCAGGTTTCTATCTACAGTGGTTTAGGTGTGCATTGTCTGTCAGTCAGTCAGTGACGGAACTGTTTTATAAGAATAGATTTAAAAAATTTAATTGTGTAACCTTCAGCTAATGCAATAAAATTGTATTACAAATGAAATAATTCAAACATTTTCCGCTACCAAACTCACATTTTGTCAAAACATTATTTATTTTCAGCGAAATGAAAACAGAGCAAACGAGATTAACCCGAGAAAAGAAGCAGGCGATGTTTCTACCAGCTAATGGTACGAAATTAAATTTTGGCTTCGAATATTTTACGCTCTTGCGGATTTAACTTTGTTGTTAGTGTTCCGTACAACAGTTTTAAAAATGGATTACTAATAGAATCAGTTCAGCGAGGCCTACTGTATCACTCCGCACTTTAGATAGTACAATAAAAATCGGCTAAGTTCGAGACGGAATCGCGCACGGAGGGCTCCGTACCACCATTTATTTATTATTGGGTGATTGGGGCCTAAACAGATTTACGTCTGTGCCACTTCGACCACCGCTGATCTTTTGTGAACGCCCCTCCTACAGTTCCCTATTAATCCCTACAGCAGTTAAGTATCGCAGTAGGTTTTTAACAGGGAGTTCTTGTATCTCATCTGGAGTCAGTACCTGTCTGTCAAGATGAATACTTCGTTTGTACATTAATGGACCACAATCGCAGATAATGTGTAGGGGAATTTCCATGTCCTCCCGCAGAACCTGCAGCAGGTGGAGTCGCTTAGTTTCAAGGTGTACATGTGTTTGTTTAGTTTGCAGTGAACTGTGAGTGATCTCACTATTGTACATAATTTATCTTTTTTAAGAGCTAGTAGGCTGTTCGTATGTTTACGATTATACCCTTTGATAAGTGCTTTGGAGTGATTTAGGCTTGGAGCATTTCTCCATGTTTTGATTGCCTCTGTATAGCTATACTTATTCACAGCTTCCCGGATTAGACTTTTAGGGATGCCAAAAAAGGGTTGGGGGCCTAAGAAGTGGTTTTCGGTCCCCCTTCTGGCCAATTTGTCCGCATTTTCGTTCCCTTCTATGTCTGAGTGTCCTGGTACCTATTGTAGCGTCAGTTGATTGTGGTTGCCCACAGCGTTGAGCTGAGCTACGCAGTCTTGTACTAGCTTGGACTTTATTATCGGTGAGTCCAATGTTACCAAAAAAATGTGTTTTCTCTGGGACCCTTAGTGCGAGCCTGACATACACTTGGTCAGTTTTTATTATGTGTTGTTTTACATTAGACTATGCACTATAATCACACCAAGGTTTACGCTTGTTGTATTGCCGTTTTTACGATCACCCAAAAACAAAAAAACCTTAAAAAATACACGTTTTTTCTATGGGCCCCGTAAATTTTATAATTTTGTGATTTTTATTATTTATTCGCAAATCCAGAATAAAAGCACATATTCTGTGTAAATTTCAACTTTTTACAAATAACGGTTCCATAAATACAGCCCATTAAAACTAGGAAGGACGGACGGACGGACGGACAACGTAGGCTTATGAATAGGGCCCCATTGGCACCCTTCGGGTGCGGAGCCCTAATAAAAATGTACGTAAAATGCCGGTAGCACCGCGAATCCAGGCCCTGTACCTGGACTTTAGATTTTCAATATCGCGACAGTTTCGGATTTGACAGGTTTTTAAAAACTGTTCTACTTTAATCACTGATGTCTAAGGACTCTATAGAAAATGTATATTTTACGTTCCATTAGTATACTTAATGCAAGAAAAAACGAAAACAAAAAATATTATTTAAATAAACCCGCCAAAACGCTTTTCTTGACAATATACGTGGCTACATGCAGGTGACGTCATAAGGCCAATCACAGTCGTTTACGATCACGTGACTAAAATTGACAAAAAAAATATTTTCTTTGTAGATTTTCTCTTAAAATATCCAGTATTTTTCTTAACTGACTAAATAGTTGGTTTGCAAAATTCATATTCAATATGGATGTCATCAATAGATCCTCTATTTTACATGCTGTCAAATGCCTTATTGCGAAGTTCGAATGTCCGGGTAGAGGCCCTGGTAGCCAGCAATACTTGATTACAATCTTTCAGTTCCGACAGAGTGCAATTGAGTGCACTGTCCGAAGTAAACGATATTTTGAAAAATAAATCAATCGGGCCACGCAGTATAATGTACGAAAATAAAATATTCTTTTGTTTGTTACCCGGTTGGGGTAATGGTTACCACGCCAGACTGCTAAACCAGGGTTCTAGGTTCGAATCCCTTCGGTCATGGATGTTATATGTTTGTGCCGTTGCGTTGTTGTGTGGTTTCCATAATAAAAAAGCGTATAAGTGCTTACTTGGGATCATTACAATGTATGTGCCTGTGAGCGTTATTTATTTATTTATAGCGGACACTAATTATTGAGCATATTCGATTTGGACCAGTTCGGTAATTTTTTGTTGGAAATCCAATGAAGTTCCATATTGGTAGAAATTTCGTACCAAATGTCGAATACGAAACTTTTAACGATGTAAAAAGTATCTGGATATCTGCAACCTAGTCGCATTTTTAGTTTGTTTTAAATTTTATGGTTTGTTTACAATATTATCTTATTATTATCTTATTTCGAGGCATGTATTGTATTGTACCTACTGTCCATTACAAGTAGCGACGGGCTCCGCACACTGGACAGAGTTTCGGTACTACTAGTGAAACGTGGATGTTCTGAGGTTTCAGAATATCTCTGACTACCCCCTCGGGGAATATAGTCGTGAGCATATGCATGCATGCATTATCTTATGCTAAATATACTCTCTCGAGGTCTTGACCTATATATAGGTACTTTTCTTCCCCTATTGTAACATGAAGTTAAAGGCACTTGTAAAAGGTACCTACTTGTAAAAGGTAGCAGAATAACTTATTTATTAATCTGTGGCAGAAGGTGATTACCACTAACAAGAGACACAACATGATCTTTACAGAACTTTATAAGATAGAATTAACTTTTTCAATATATCAATAAATGCCTTTATTTTAGGCTTTCAATTTTATTAGCCAAAATGGATCCATTAGTTTTCAAGGCTGTAGTATACAGTTCATTTCATCATCATTATCATCTCAGCCGATGGACGTCCACTGCTGGACATAGGCCTCCCCCAAGGATCGCCATAACGACCGGTTCTGCGCTGCCCTCATCCAACGGGTTCCCGCCGCCTTCACAAGGTCGTCGGTCCACCGTGTGCGGGGCCTACCCACGCTGCGCTTTCCGGTACGCGGACGCCACTCGAGAACTTTTCGGCCCCATCGGCCATCGGTTTTGCAAGCAATATGCCCCGCCCACTGCCACTTTAATTTAGCAATTCTTTGGGCTATGTCAGTTACTCTGGTTCTTCTGCGGATCTCTTCATTTCTGATTCGATCTCGCAGGGAAACTCCGAGCATAGCCCTCTCCATTGCCCTTTGGGTGACTTTCAGCCTTTTTATGAGGCCTTGAGTGAACGACCACGTCTCTGTTCCATATGTCATCACTGGCAACACACACTGATCGAAGACTTTCGTTTTAAGACATCACAACATACAGTTCATTTGATTTAATTTGCGGACGATGCGTTGTCGGCTTGGGAGGCTCTGGGCCTGGGTGCGGGCGCGCCTGAGGACCCGCGTGTGCAGCGGTCTTGGGATGACCTCGGTGCGAAGTTTGCTCTCGACCGCCTTAAGAGTGAGGCTTCCGGGCCAGACTTGGCGAGACTCAGGGCGGCATCGCAACCTGAATCGGGGGCGTGGTTGCATGCGGTACCTTCACCTCATATGGGCACCTTACTCGACACCGACTCGCTGCGTGTGGCTGTGGGTCTCCGCTTGGGCTGCAAGGTGTGTGAACCACATAGTTGCATCTGCGGTTCCATGGTGGAGGCCAATGGGCACCACGCTTTGAGTTGCCGTCGCTGCTCGGGGAGATTTCCTCGCCACCATGCCCTCAATGACATCGTCAGGAGGGCTCTCGTATCTGCCAACGTCCCGTGCGTACTTGAGCCGCCTGGTCTCAGCCGTGCCGACGGCAAGAGGCCAGATGGCTTGACTTTGGTGCCCTGGCAGAAAGGCAAGTGCCTTTTATGGGACGCAACGTGCGTCAGCACGTTCGCCGCCAGCTACCTGAGTCGTACATCGCGGACGCCTGGAGCAGCCGCGGAGCTGGCTGCCGTTAGGAAGCGGGACACGTACTCGGCCCTGGTGGCCGATTATCTTTTTGTACCTGTCGCCGTTGAGACCACGGGGGTTTGGGCTGCCGAGGCTAAGACCTTCGTTGCGGAGGTTGGCCGTCGACTGAGGGAGCGAAATTGTGACCCCCGTTCCGGGTCGTTCCTGGTGCAAAGGCTAGCCATGGCAATTCAACGTGGCAACGCTGCTAGCATAATGGGCTCCTTTGCGCCGGGATTGTCCAGGGGCGGGTTATTTGACTGAGCTTGTATTTCATTGCTTTGACGAAGCATGTTGCTGATTTATGACTGTTTTTGTTTTTGACGACGCATGTGCTGACCGATTTACTGTTTTATTTATTTATAAATTAATTGAATTCTATTTATTTAATTTTATTTCATTATTTTATTTTATAATTCTTAGGAAAATAACTGTAAGCTAATTACAAAACTCCACCTATAAATTACATTTTTTTTAAAGACTTGCCTGGTGGTCGGTGTAGGTACAAACAAAATTAATAATGTGATAAACAAAACATGCAGTCGCAGTCGGAGAAACAGCTAGCTATTTATAAACTCATACTAGTTTTAATAGATTTTGCACTAGAACAAAATAAGTCTATATTGTGATCAGTCGATGCGTCGTTAAAAGCTTTGCAACTTCGGGGGCACCGGGCATCAAAGAGTAAAATTGAAGTATATTGCATATTTTTTAATTCCTCTTAACGTTTTTAAAACGGTGATCGGACCATCATATTAAAAATCTTTCTAAAAATGGAAAAAAGGTAATGTCAAAAAAATTTGCTGTTTCATACAAAAATTGCAAATATACTCGACCTGAAATGTATGGTACAGCGGATTTTTGTTGGATTACATCGAGCTAGATAGACTTGGTCGAAAGAAAGTAAATTTCATTCATTCACACATAATTTGAATAATAAGTATGAGAAAAAAGATATACAGGGTGAAATTGATATCATTAGCATCCTTTTAAACTAAGAGTCTACCCATCAAACTAAACAACTTTTACTATGGCAGCAAATCGATCGGAGCAAAAAAAATCTGCTGTTGCATACATTTCAGCCGCGAACTCGCGCGTCGATATTACTGTTTAGTATGGAACAGCAGATTTTTTATTTACCGATTTGCTCCCATAGTAAAAGTTGATCAGTTTGATAAGATAAGATGGGTAGACTCTTAGTTTAAAATGAAGCTAATGATATCAATTTCACCCTGCATAGGGAAAACACTTCCAAAACGACCGAGTTGGTTATTTAGTACATTCAAAGACATGAAATATCACTTTTATAAACCACTTGTGATACCATAACAAAACAACGTGTAACCCTTATTTTTATGTATCTCATAAAATTCCATTTTATGGTTACCACATTGAGTCACAAGGGCAATATGATGGCAAGGTTCAGCCAGGTCATGTCAGTTCATAAAATCTGATGTTCATTCTGATAAAATACCAAAGAAAGTTGTCTGAAAAGGTCCCTTACAATTATGCAGATATTTCCTAACAATGACATTCTTACCTTTTTTTTTATTTTTTATTATTATTATTTTTTTTTTTTTTGACTGTACAATGAATAACTTACATTATGTTGGTAATTCAATTAATATTAACTTAACCTACTATATTATTTATCGGGTAAAAAGTATATATACAAATATAGAATATTGAGACTAAAAAGTAAGTATGTACAAATTTACAATCTTAACAATTCTTACCTGAATGATTTCGAGGTTTAAATTCCTTTATTGAGCCTATGTCGGCCTATGTCAAATAATAATTGAAGCGAAATGGGCGTGTGATAGCTTACATTACTGCATGATGCGAGAAAAAGAGATGGGGCGCCTGAAACGCCGCAAGCGTAAAACAAACTTTATTTATTTGTGATTGTACTATTTATGTAAGTTCAATTCTGCTCTAATCAAACTTTATAAAATATCAATCTCCTTTTTTTAAATCAAGTCTCGAGTTTCTATTATTCACCGTTTAGCAGTTCCAAGCGTTTATCGATAAAGACGGAGGCTACTTTGGCTTGTTTTTCTATCGAGAAAATGTGTCTTAATCGTGTTTTGGCTCTAATCAAAACATCAATTATATGTTCAATTTACACATATCCGCAAATCATACTCTTACTGTTAGTACTTCATGATATATGACGCATTGAAGAATTCTATTTTTTTCACATATCCTCTTAAATTCGTAGAGGGTAGCGACTTGTGATCCATGGGTCATCGATAGAAGGTATAGCTTAGTCTAAAGAGTGTTAGGGTAAACTGATGCATTACTTTAAGGGGTGATTGTACCCATGATACTGAACTTTTCCTAAGAGATCTAATAGGAAATTTAAAAAAACTGTGGACTTGCTCTGCAAATTCCTTTCCCATTTTGAATGAAGTAACAGCAAAGTATTCAAAGTGTACGTACTCCTTCTTTTCTGCATGAAATGCGGGGTATACTGCAGCCACAGCCACCATGGCTAAATCTATATACTATTATAAAATGTTTGTTTTTATGTACTATTAAAAATCACGCAAAAAATACTGATCCGATTTTGTTAAAATTTTTTTTTGATAGCTTATGATTTGACTTAAAATCTGGTATATAATTCGTGCGGACAAAGTCGGGGGTAACCTCTAGTAATTAATAAAATTGTGATTGAAACATGAAGATTTTATACTCACTTGAATTTATAATTATATCACGAAAGGTTCAAAGGTCAAAGGATGTTTAATTTATAAAGGGAAACCAGTCTAATTACATGAATTAGTATGTTTACCTGTCTTTTCATCTCCTTTCAACATAAGTAATTATTATTAATTACTAATGTCGCTAACCTGACGACTTTCAATCATGTGGATCCGGGTAAGGGAACGTACCCACACTGCCATACTACGTGACCCACTTTTTACTCCCCTCCCCCTCCTCGGTGACCACCTGTAGTATATACCAAGACTCCCCCCTCTAGTTTTCAGGTAGTAATTTATAAATATGGTTTGAAATCATTTTTTGCAAACAAAAAGTTTAAACTAAAATTTGGCTCATATTTTGACCTTATTAGCCTTTGAATACTTATATAGGGAATAGTTACGCGTGTAAATAATTATACTAACAAACATTTCTGCCACTTTTTGTGGCGGGCGAGGTAACATGAAATCCGCAACTTTGGATTTTATTCCCCATAACTTAAGATTCTAATTTCAAAATTCACAGCCTTATAGGTTCAAACATTAAAAGTAGTATCGCGTGAACCCCAAACGTTCTAAGTTCGAAATTATTATTTCGCAATTTATAGGCTGTCTCGTTTAGTGATAAGGTCTAAAATTGAGACTGAGTGTAAATGCACATGATCAATTATTGATCTTATACCATGGCAGAGGGGAAATGCTATCGCAAGGCCAGTCCTTATAATAAATAGTCAGAGGTGCAAAGCCAAGACAATAGACTGATGACTGGTCGACCACAAACATATTAGCCCAGTCATTTTACGGAGTTTTGTTAGGCGGGGCAGGGAGTAATTACTAATTGCCCTTTTAAACTATAACCGGAACCATTAAGTGACAAAAGGACTATCTTAAAGCATATTTAAAAAAAATTGCTACGCATCATAGAAATCAAAATTATGTGTCCCAGCAGGATTTTAAATTATTAATATTAATACCAATGCATTCATTTGACTTAGATTTAACAATATAAATTATTTTCGAGCAATAAAATAGGCAATGAAATTTTAAAAATGAGGTATTTATTAGAAAATACGAATGTATTTTTCAAAACCTTCTAAGTAGACCAAAATATTCACACCATGTTTGTAGTATGTATAATGGTAAAGCCTTAGCCATATGTGCAAAAAATTATTTACCATCAGGTTTTTTAGAACGAGATAATACCTGAATTTTAAAATTGGAACTGTTGCTGAAGTTATTTTTTTTTAATTTTGGTACATTTTTTTGCTCAAATTGGCTGTTCAATATTATACCGAAAACATTTTTAATTACTAATTAGTCCCGGCTCAAACCGTTTAATGACTGGGCTATATCTCGAAAAAGCGCGAGATTTTCCTGGAGGATATTGACTACGTGACGAAAACCTAAGTTGGCTCCATAGTGAAATTTGTTCAGTTTGATGGTCGGAAGCACCCCCTTAAGTGTTACTAGGGTGTTTTGTTACACCCTGTTGAATGACATGCTATCGACTCAGTAGATTCAAAAGAGAAGAAGTGGACTTGGTTTGACAGCCAGGCGTGATGACCTTATCACGCGGTTCACAAACAATACTTATTTGCTTCGTATCCACGACGCGACGTGTATCCAAATCGAAATCACCTTTACTGAACGGAAACGGAAATGACAAGATGACACCCCCCGGACGGACAGCTTTGACATCTCGGTCATTCCACTCGCTCCCGTGCACCGTAACGCATACTTTTCTTTAACTGATCTAAAACCAGTGCTAACACCTTAGGTACATATAAAGAAATTACAACATCATAAATCTGAAGAAATCTTTCCTTTTGTATCAAACACTTCGTTTAGTTTCGAAGCAAGATTGACGGAGTAAACTCAAACAAAGAACACAAAGGCCGAAAAAAGTAAAATAATCTTTGCCCAAACAGCCGTTAAAGAAACTTGACACTTTGAGACTACTTGCGCTGCGTCCACACGACGAATCTTTTCTCCAATAATGTATTTAATTAATTAACTATGTATCTTGTCTGTGACGTAAAAGATTTACCTACCGAATGAATGCTTCAACCCTATTTTTTAATAACAATAAAAAAAAAAACGAAAAAAAAAATTACCTCCTATAGAAAATAGCTGTGGATCAGCGATTTTTGTATAAAAGATTTAAAAAAAAAAAGTTTTTCGGGAGAGTTGTTAAGTTTCATTATCTGAGTACAACCCTTCAAATTTAGTTGGTAATTTTAACAAATACGGACCCTTGATAGGAAACAACCATTTCATTAAAACCATAGAGATCTAGAGAGATGCCAACCAACGCGCAGAGTACGAAATCTAGTGTTGCATCACCACCACGCGATAGAAAGTATTTTGTTAGCTTGAATGTGCTCATTATCCATTGCGGTATCAGAACTCAACCTTCGAATAATCTTTAGTACTACGCAGGCTGGCTTTCAGCCTCATAATATATTGAATCATTACTGTCGCGAGCAATGTGTTCCGTTTTTGCGCATATTGCTGCGACACTGGCCCCGCCCCCTTTTCACATCTCCCTTTAGTTTTTGTTATCTGTGATTAAAACCATACTGGAAGGGAAGATAGAGGGGAACAGAGGCAGAGGAAGACCTAGACAGAGTTAATTATCTAGCCCAATTGAAGGAAAAGGTTGATGTATGTCGTGTCGTATCAAGAACTCAAGAGACTAGCGGAAAAGAGACAGGATTGGCGAATACTCCACCGACAAGAGCCTTGCTCTTAAATAAGATGATGAAGATGATACCCACCTACGTAGATATGTCATAACTTTTAATACGACTTGGAGTGCGATTTTTGAAACTTATACTTTGAACTCAGCAGTTGAAAATGCACACCACGACTTGTTGTAATTTTTTTCATAATTATGTTTTTGTGTACAATAAAGAATCTAAGAATCTAAGAAAATGTCAATATTACTATGGAGATATGAATCTTTCTACTGCTGATTTGACATTCATAAATCATACTCCAGGAGTGCGATTTTTGAATCTCATACGTTGAACTCAGCAGTTGAGAATGTATGGAGATACGCATCTTTCTACTGCAGATCTAGAGAATTCTACTGAGAGAATCTGCAGTAGAAAGATGCGTATCTCCATACATTCTCAACTGCTGAGTTCAATAAATGAGTTTCAAAAATCGCACTCCTGGAATGTGTTGTCTTTAAACTCAAATCATGTTATAAAGAGTGAGTGAGTGAACAAGCAGGAAAGGCGTGAAACGAATTTTCTCTGCGGTTTTCTTTCAAGTGTTAATTACATTCCACTCTGACAAGTATCAAGGTTGGAACGTAAATTAATTATGTTTTAATTTTACTAACATTAATGTTCTTGTGAATTGTGATCTTGGTGTTACAATTACAGAGAATTTAAAGTGGGATGCTCACATACTAGCAATGACCAAGAAGGCTAACTCACTAACATACATGATCAGGAAAGCCTTCAGCTACATTGACAAGGAGTTATTTTTAAAGATTTACAAAACCTATATTCGACCATCACTTGAATATGGTTTCCAAATTTGGAATCCATATTTCAAAAAAGACATCTTATTGAAAAGGTCCAGAGAAGAGCGACAAAAATGATTGTTGAACTGCGTGACAAACCATATGAGAGACGACTACAAGAGCTTGGGTTAACAGCACTTGAACAACGGCGTCAACGTGGTGACCTCATAGAGACGTATAAGATACTTGCTGGATGTCTTGATGTCCAAGGAATTCAAGATATATACCGGATGAACCAGAACCAAAATCTCAGAGGTCACTCTCTCAAAATTGATGGCACGTTTTATACAAGCAACCCCCGGAAACATTTTTTGCCCAACCGTATAGTTCGCGAGTGGAACAAATTGCCTGAGACTGTAATAAGTGCGCCTTCAGTGAACTCTTTCAAAAATAGACTGGACAAATATTTAAAAAACTAAACAAGTGCAGTGATATACACGCATCAGCTTTGAGCTGCTAGTGTATCATACATAATAATACCCGCAGGGCAGCTTGTGGCGAGCTGGTGGTGAGTGGCGACACCACGGGCCCGAGTGCTCCCGGGGGAAGTCCCTGATCCTCGTCTCCAACTTGCCTTTACTGGCCGGTCGGAGTGGACCCCAAGAGCATCAGATCCCCCACCTCTGTGCTTGCCTTAATTGGCCGGCCTTAGGTTGGAGTCGCAAGAGCTATATGCTCGAAGAGTGGATGTGTTGCGTAAGTGGCGAGTGGGCACCTGATTAGCCGTTGGAGACTGAAATGATGGTCGTTTAAAGTCCAGAAGCCCCTCTCCACTCTAAGCCGCTCAGGAAATGTTGCCCCCTTGTCGCTCCGTGCGAGCGGCCATTTTCGGGAGCCCATTCATTTTGAGTTGGCGAGTCACTGTCTGCCATTTTTTCCGTGTTTATACATTGGTCTGGCAGGCGCCATAGTCCCGTTCAAATCCTAGTTACCTGTTCCATTAGCACCCCACCCCAATAGCCCAGATTTTGTTTCTTTCCACTCCTTGCAATAGTCCTACACTGACCGGGGGCTGGTTTGGATGCACTTCTATAGTGTATACTGGGATAGTTGCCGGTTGGTGTCACATTACTATTTAGATCAAACTGTCTGACGTGTTGGCTTCGGCCCCACGTACGCCTCCCAAAGGTCCGGGACACTTATGTTCCGAGATAAGGAAAATACATACAATAATAATAATAATGAATAACTTAAAACCGTACCTATTCCGTCCAAAAATAAGTTTTGAGATATTCTGTTAGAACTACGTCTAAGTATTTATTATTACGGCATGCTGTAGGGCCATTGTCCTTGGTTTTATTTGGGTTCGTAAAATCTGTAAAAAATGGTAGGAGGACTACAGCTTGTTAAAAAAATTGGGGTCCAGACAACCGACCGTCAGAACGTCAAAAAATTACTGCAAGCTCAGTCTCGAATCGTACAGGCTTGCACGCGACTTCCTTATAGATGTGAACGTAAAATTCATCGGCAGCAAAATTATTTAATACTTTTTTTATGTTTTGAAATCGGTTCTAATTTTTTGTTATTAAATATTATGTTCCATATTTTCGGGGGTGGTTCAGTCAGACCATCAAACTGAATAACTTTTACTATGGGTGCAAAACAGAAATCGCAATAAAAGTCAGCTGTACCATACTAAACTGCAATGCTTGCTCGACTCAAATATACGAAAAAGCTGAAACAAACAGTAGAATGACGTTGAGTACATAAAATTTGAATGCAAAGTTGAATTCAAGTCTTGTTCAATTTATCATTTATTTACACTGCATTAATGTTAGCTTGGCTTAAACAACAAACAGTTAATAAATACCTGCACCAAGACACCACAAAGTAAACGTATTTTAGATTAAATATTAATATGAGATTAATATTACAAACCATTTATGATAATAAATGAGCTGCATCTATAGAAAGTACAGGATAAACAAGCAGTAGAACGTTGTTTAAACACGTAAATTGTAAATGCAATATTTAGACGAGACTAACATTACCTTTTCTTTAAAAAACTTGAAAATAATAAATAAGCTGCTCCTAGAAAAACTATAACATAAACAAGCAGTAGAAGGTTGTCAAATGTCGTAGATATATTTATTCCAGACTAATTATTAGGTACATTTGCTTTGACAATCTGTTTACATGAGCTGCACCGAGGCAAAGAACATAAAGAACAAGCAGTAGGTAAATGCTTCACGGATTTTAAATTGTTGTTATTTAATTAAATATAGGAGTGGGCTACGCTCGGATTTTTCTTGCGACCTCAAATCAAAAATGAAGAGATCCGCAGTAGAATTAGAGTAGCTGACATAGTCCAAAGAATTGCTTAACAAAAGTGGCAATGGGCGGGTCACATTGCTTGCAGAACTGATGGCCGATGGGGCCGAAGAATTCTCGAGTGGGAACCGCGTACCGGAAAACGCATCGTAGGTTGTACCACAAGTTGTACTGATGACCTGGTGCCGGACCAGCGCAGGACCGGTCGTTGTGGCGATCCTTGGGGGATGCCAATGTCCAGTAGTAAACGTCTATTGGCTGAGATTATGATGACGATGAATTAAATATAGTCTGTTATAATAATTCTTGAGCGTTTGGCAAATTTAATTATAACATTTAACTAGGACTTACTCGTGTATACCTAATTAGTTCCATTTTCTATATAAAATAATAAGTAGCATGTCCTTTTTCTAACAACAGGATTACTCTCTGTCTCTTTGAATAGTTTAAAAGTAAAAACGTAACAAAAAACACCTTTGTTTTGCAATTCTGCCAATATCAAGTACCATGTTTGTGGGTATTGAATTTCAAGGATTGTTTTATAAGCAAAAACACATTTAAGACAACATGACGGTGAGACCTCGTGGCAAGCCTGAACGTGAATAACCGCTCGTGACCAAACTAGCAATGCGACTCCAAAACCTTTGCAGTATCTATTTTCTTATGTTTAAATTTAAAATTAAATTCAAACACTGCATGCTTATTAATTGTACTGGAATCCCGGTTTAATAACGTCGCTCATTTAAGACCTTATTTAGCATTCAAATTAAGAACTGAATTAGTTAAAACTTATCTTACCTGACGACTAATTTCTTTGTCGAAGTTAGCGTTGCATGGAATTCATAAGCGGGTTTAGGAGTATAATGGTTTGTAAAGTTCAAAGTGCGAACAAAGTTTTGATACTGCTTGTTTATGATATACGTTGAAACTTTTCGCCTTATTCATAGTTAGAATAAAGTTCAAATTGGCTTGTACGTGTTGTTTTTGACAGCAAAAATGCGTGTTTTGAAGACAGTTTTTGATTTACATGTTTGTGATTTTAATGAGAAGTAATTTCGAGTGCATCTAATTTGTGATGTTGTTTTCTAGATAATGATTAATATGACTTTAGTATAAGTTCTAAATTGTTATTTACTATCTTTGCCTAATAACTGAAAAAGCATTTTTGATCTAATATTATTGTTGGAGTTTTAAAGTAAATTATCTATTTAATTAGGTAAAATTAATATTAATAGAACAAGAAAAAACAAAACAAACAGAAAAAAGAAAAACACCTAGCCTACTTAAAGGTAAAAAATGTCCTCTAAAGCCCCTACTCGGGGCAGAGTGCCTAGGAGGCTGGCAGCGTTGCCTCTTTGGATCGCAAGGCTGATCCTTTGCGCAAAATAGCTGCCAGCCCTCCTGTCGCCTGTAGCCTCGAATAGGCGCTTTGAGAGGCATTTAAGAAACATTTTCCCCTCAGGACCCCAGCAACCTAGGGTCTCCACGGCGAAGGGCAGGAAAATATAGCTGTCACCCAATCCCTGGTAGATCCTTTTTTTTTCTGATTCTGCTAAGGCAGCAGCTACACCTGCGCGGCAGGAAGACGTAAATGAGTCGTATCTTTATATCTATAGGGTGAAATTGATATCATTAGCATCCTTTTCAACTAAGATTCTACTCATCAAACTGAACAACTTTTACTATGGTAGCGAAACTTTCGGAGCAAAAAAAAATCACCTATTGCATACATTTGAGCCGAGTAAGCACTGCAGTTTAGTATGGAACTGCAGATTTTTTTTTTGCTCCGATATTTTTGCTCCCATAGTAAAAGTTGTTCAGTTTGATGGGTAGACTCTGGATGCTAATAATGATGTCAATTTCACCCTGTATGCAGGGTCCTTTTTAATATGCTGACTCTTTTTTAAGAGGATGATCAGACCATCAAACTGAACAACTTTCTCTATGGGACTTCTCTATGGCTCGAGTAGGTTTCCAGTTTTGTATGGACGAGCAGATTTTTTTCCTCGATCATCCCCGTGAAAAAGTGTCTACATATTAAAAAGGACCCTATATACATAATTTGAAACATTTTTCCGTGACTCTGTCATTGAATGACTGACAGACAGACAACGCACAATCAATGAACAGATGTAGGGGTGAACTAAGAAAAGAGTGTAACAGGGTGTTGAAGTTGGATTTTGGACAATTTTTAGATTAAGCGTATGTAAACAACATTAGTATAAGAAAAAAAAACTGAAAAGTGAAATACCAAATTACATGGTGAATTATTTCGCGTATTGTGTGTTTACCTTATTTGTACTCACTATGAGGGTAGGTATGTGCCTTACAGGCTGATGATGATTGTATGATTTAATTTGCTTTTCGTTTTTGCTACTTTTCATTTTAGACGCTGAATTTCAGGAAGAAAACGGCGGATTCCTCCTATTGTCCTACAGAGCAGCTGGGAAAATAGTTGGCATCTAAAAGTTTTTTATTTTCTGTTCAAATTACTATCTTGTTTTTTTTAGGGTTCCGTACCCAAACGGTTTCAACAGGCCCTATTCATAAGCCTACGCTGTCCAACCGTCCGTCCGTCTGTCTGTGTCCCTTAGTCCTACCTAAACTTTAGAGTGTAAAGGGCTGTATCTTTTGAACTACAATACGATTACAATTTTCACAGAATACGCGTTATTAATTTATTATAGTGGCTACGCAAAAAAAAAAAATTAAGGGTCCCCATATAAGGTTTGATATTTTTTCTATAATACAGGGTCTTTCTTAATATGCAGACACTTTTTTAAGGGGATGATCAGACTATCAAACTGAACAACTTTCTCTATGGCACCAACATCGAAATCGCGAAAACAAACAGCCGTTCCATACTAAATTACTAATTTACTCGAGCCAATTTGTGACAGCTGATTTTTTTTTCGCGATTTATATGTTGGTCCCTTAGAGAAAGTTGTTTAGATTGATGGTCTGATAATTCTCTTAAAAATCTGTCAGAATATGAAGTTGGACTCTGTATAAGGTACATAAATGCGTCAAACTTGGTGTGATTATAGTGCATAACGTGGGGACTTGCTACAGATGTCAGCACCCACAAGTTATAGCAAAGATACCAACAGATGGCGATACCGTCACTCTCGGAAATATGCTCCATACAAAAGACAACGTTCACCGTGAATACGCAACTCATAACCTACTACAAATAAGGTTCACAATAAAATGCAAGACATACATCGCGCAAGCGAAATAATCACAGAGATTTGATACATATACAAGGTCCAACTAAGAACTGTTGGACCACGGCCGTTCCCCAGGCTTCACACATATCCTGGTGGAAGATCTTTCCTTTTCAATGGAGGAACATTCCCAGTAGCAGCCTCCATACATACTATAATAAAAATCGGTCAAGTGTCGGTCAGGCTTGCGCTAAGAATCCAGAAGAAAACACAATTTTGTGGTAATAGTATATGAACCCGGAACCCTCCGTGCTCGAGTTCGACTCTCACTTAGCCGGTTTTTTAGATAGAGTCCCTTATAAAACCTTAAATCCTATTTTAAAATCCTGAGCTTATCTTCATTGCTTTTACTAAGAATAAAATTACCATTCGAGACTCTTATTTCAATCCAAATAAACAAATCTCTGTCTTGAAAGAGAAAAATAAAAGAAACTAGCTTTAGAAAAAGGTCTGCATTTTCGTATTTTTTTTTACTATCTTGCAGCCGAACGGAATATTCGATTTTGAATATCTTGACGTTGATGTGAATTCTATAGATTAAATTAAATTCGATTCGTAAATCGCGGCAGATTTTTATAAAAACGCAGCACAACACATGCCAACGACTATATTGTGACATCAAATTAACACATTCGCGGACAGTGAACGAGACTTTTATTGTTATCACTGCTATAGCCGGTCACTGTCCGCGAATGTGTTAAAGATTGAAAAATTTGTCTCGGACGGGACTTGAACCCACACTCTTCCAAACCGGGGAACTGCGTAAAAATTATGATTAAATATGGTATCTTTAGAATATTCTTAGAATGTCTATACTTCTTTTTATCGTGTGGGCAGAGCCCTGGGGTCAGAGTTTTTTCAGACCACCTTACGGCCTCTGGCGTGGTTTCGATGTAAAGACTATTCCCACCAGAGATAGTAGCCGGGACCAACGGCTTATCGTGGCATTCGAAGCACGGAATCATCTTTTTTTTCATACAATCAGGTGATTCAGCTTGCAACGTCCTAATCAAATGGGAATAAACGCACAAAGTGACACATCAGTAGATGTCCCCAGTGAGAATCGAACCCAAGACCTCCGTGTCAAGAGCCCAATGCTCTTAACCATTAGACCACGGAGGAAGTAGTTTCTTGAGAATATTCTTAGAATATCTATACTAAATATACCACATTATTCAGAACATCCATGATAAAGATTTAAAAAAGTCCACTGATGGACATAGGGCATGCATTCCACAAGAATCATCGCCACAATGACCGGTCCTGCGCTGCCCTCATCTACGGTTCCCGCCGCCTTCATTAGGTCGTCGTCGTCGGTCCACCTTGCGGGGCATAGGCCCTTTTATAGGCCAAAAATGGTTGAAACTTTAGTCAAATTCTTATTTCAGACATCATTATAGAGCTGAACCAAAATTATATCCTCTTAAAAATGTAAAATGGAGCTATAGTTAGACTAATTTACATACATACATACATATTCTCACGCCTGTCTCCCACTGGGGTAGGCAGAGACAACGGAACGCCACCTGCTACGATCCTGACATACCTCTCTAGCTTCCTCCACATTCATAAGTCCTTTCATGCATGCTCGTCGGTTACGGGTAGATCTGACCTGGCCCTTTTTAAGCACGTCGCCAATTTGGTTCGTATATGTACGTCTAGGCCGTCCCCTTCCAACATTTCCACTTACGCTTGCCTTATAGATTGCCCTCGTCAATCTGCTCTCATCCATTCTTTCCACATGACCAAACCATCTCAACATAACTTTCTCTATTTTTGTCACTACATCCTCTTTCAAACCACAACGTTCTCTAATAAAACTATTCTTCAATTTGTCCATCACAGTCACACCACACATACTTCTCAGTGAGCGCATTTCCACTGCGTTAATCCTACTTTCATGCGTCTTCTGCCATACCCAAGATTCACTTCCATACATCATAGACTAATTTTACTTTCAAATAATACATTAGTTTCAAAGTTCTTTTCTACATACCGCTGGTGTATGTTGGTAGTAAAATTTGGATAATAATCGGTTCCATAGTAAATATTAATAGCTACTCGATCGAATGTATGAAACAGCAGCTTTTTATCGCGATGTCAAAGTTGGTCCTATAGTAAACGTATTGATGGTCTGCAACACCCCCTTAAGTATGAAACGCATTTAAGTTTTCACCCTGTATTTAATATCCCGAGAATATCCAATATATGTAGCACCAAAACACAGGCGAGTTTACATCAATATATTAAATAGTTGGCACACAAGTTAGCACGGGCCTATCTGCATAAATTACCCCTGGCGAAGCCTCATCAGCCCTAACGCTTTGCGTGAAATATTAACACTAGTTTAGGTCTGACCCTGTGGCCCTTACTGCATGTTCTCGAATTTAACTCGAAACGGTGAGAAAGACAAACAGAAAAAAACAACTTTACTTGGCTATGAGAGTGGAATAAAATGGGAGTACCATTTTCTTTGCAAGATAGTCAAAATTACGCATAGCCTGGTATGTTTTTCACTTTTTTGGCCAAGTTGTAATTTTGTAAATGGCTGACCAAATTTTTGGGATTGAAATGAATCACTTTCATAATTAAACTAGCTGTTGCCCGCGACTCCCTCTGCTTTGACTTTAAAAAAGTATCCTTTGTGTTAATCCAGAACAAATTCTATCTGCGCGGAAAATTGCATCCAAATCCCTTCAGCCGTGCCCTTTATGCGTGATTGAACCACAAACATACGAACATTGAACATCGTCACAAACATTAACATTTATGTATTATATTTTAGTAGGATAGGATAACTTCAGTTTGTCTTTATATTTTTATTATAACGTGTATTTTTTGAGAGTGTGCCCATATCTCTGACTACCCCCTCGGGGATTATAGTCGTGAGCATATGCTATACTATGCTATGCTATGCTATGCTATGCTATGCTATGCTATGCTATGCTGTGGTATGCTATGTGCCCAGAAATTGCATGACTTTTCTTCAACTGTTAACTATAGGACCAAAAGACGCCGAGAGGACTTCCACCTCGTGATTGTCCTGAAAGTGCGAAATAATTTCCCAGGCGAGCCCAGTACGGACTTGCAGCGGCAAGATAGTGGTCATCTTGCTATCAGAAAATTGTATGGCGTCTTAGCATAGCATAGCATATGCTCACGACTATATTTATTGGAGGGGGTAGTCAGAGATATCCTCAAACCTCAGAACATCCACGTTTCACTAGTAGTACCGAAACTCTGTCCAGTGTGACGGGGAGTGAGCCCGATGGCGTCTTATAAGGTATATAATTATTATTTTTTTTAATTAAAAGACATCTGGTAGGTTTTATATAAACTTAAACCACTAGTAAACCCTTAAGGTCGATTCACACCGATTAATTGAACGCATCGAAAAAAAACCGGAGCGCTTTCAAAACGAGCTAAATATAATTTCTGGAGGGGTTGAAAAGGGTATAGAGAACACATTCCGACCACTATAGCTCCTGTAAACTAGGATCAGGAACAGCGGCGACCACTCACAACACCAGACAATGAAGTCCAGCGAGCGGACGACTCAAATCTGTCTTGGAACCCCCAACGAACTTAACCAAAGAAGATAGAAAGGAGTAGGATCCCGTATTATATTTGAGGGAAGTAGGATATGGAGGTTAGTCGGATATATTCGTGGTACATCGCCATGTAACGGCATTATTCATTACCATGCATCCCAAGGAAGAAGAGCATAGAGATAAGAGACTTAAAATACCACTAAAACAGTCAACTAGGCAAAGAAATGAACTGACTGGGCGTTGATCCACTTCGGTGATGGTTTCCAATACCGAAGCTTCACTAAGCCATCGAGGGGCACATTGCTCGCAGAACCGATTGACGATGGGGCCGAAGAGTTCTCGAGTGGCGACCGCGTACCGGAAAGCGCAGCGTGGGTAGGTGGACCGACAACACTTGGTGAAGGCGGCAGGAACCCGTTGGATGAGGGCAGCGCAGAACCGGTCATTGTGGCGATCTTGGGGGGAGCCTATGTTCAGCAGTGGACGTCTATCAGCTGAGATGATGACTAAGCCATTGAGCACCTCTTCATGTCGTGCTCTGTATAGAGCTGAATATCCTCTCGAATATTCGCTACAAAGGTTCTATGAGGACGTCCCTTAATAGAAACACTGTAACCCCGATTCGCTCCTACAACTTTCTACCCCATTTTCCACACCTGTACCTTTAATTCCTTATTGCTTCATTTACAGTTACAGAATCCTGTTTTAGGGCGAAACGAGGTGTGGACGCTTCGAATAAAACTTTACTTAATAGGGTGTGTGGGGAGCCCAAACTAACAAGTGGAACATGTGTTGCTTTCGGTGGTACTAATATTTAGGTTGCTATGTTGTCTAGGGGCTCGCGTAGTGGCATATTTATTCAGTTATTTAACACAGATTTTCTGAGTCGTGTAAAGTCTGGGCAGTTTTGACGAGAGTTTGTTATCTCGTTTTGATGTATAGTCAACCAAGTGCATTGTAGACTACCTTTGAACCATGTAATTACTTTTTTTGTTACTGTATATTTTTGGTGTACAAATAAAGGATATTTATGTTATGTTATGTTATTAAGAAATGAAGTGATGCAGTCTATGCCGGTATCACATTGGGTCTTTATCAGATGTTTATTAATTTCTTAACTATTTTGGGGTGAACAGAAAAATGTTGTAGTATGTATAAGTTTTAGCATGATGTTGATGATGTTGATGATGTTGATGATGTTGATGATGTTGATGATGTTTTAGATTGGAATGAAATGACTAGTGGTGTAGATAAAGAAGTTATTAGTCAGTAGCCAATAGTCACCTCGCCCGCTACAAGTGAGATGAAAAAAGAGAGTATACGTATACATGGTGTAAAATTAAATGGGACACTTACTTAAAGGGGTGCTTCAGACCAACAAACTGAACAACTTTCTTTATTGGACCAACACCGAAACCGCAAAAAAAAAATTCCGTCCCACACATTTTCAATCGAGTTATGTTCGCAGTTTTGTATGGGACAGCGGAATTTTTTTTCGTGATTTCAGTATTGGTCCCATAGTAAAAGCTGTTCTGTTTGAATGATTGTTGTTTTGTTGATGGTCTGAAGTACCCCTTTAAGTAAGTATCACATTTAATTTTACACCATGTACAGGGTGAAATTGATATCATTAGCATCCTTTTAAACTAAGAGTCTACCCATTGAACTAAACAACTTTTACTATGGGAGCAAACCAACAAAAAAAACTGTTGCATACCTTTGAGTCGCGAACTCGCGCGTCGAGATTGCAGTTTAGCATGGACCAGCTAATTTTCATTTGCTCCGATCGGTTTGCTCCCGTAGTAAAAGTTGTTTAGTTTGATGGGTAGACTCTTCGTTTTAAAAGGATTCTAATGATATCAATTTCACCCTGTATATGCAAACTTGAGACTTGAACGTGGTCCAACCTCATTACCAATCTACAATGAGATAAGCGTATTGATAGACCATAGATTGTCCGCCATGTAACATATTAATAAATTTGTGACCATGTTCCATCTTCGCTAAGAAGGTGCCTTGGCAGCTTCCTTACTACAGGGTGAAATTGATATCATTAGCATCCTTTTAAACTAAGAGTCTATCCATCAAACTGAACAACTTTCACAGTGGAAGCAAACTGATCCGAGCAAAAAAATATCTGCTGTTCCATACTAAACTGCAATGACAACTCGACTCAAATGTATGCAACAGCAGATTTTTTTTTGCTCCGATTGGTTTGCTCCCATAGTGAAAGTTGTTCAGTATGATGGGTAGACTCTTAGTTTAAAAGGATGCTAATGATATCAATGTCACCCTGTATAAATAAACGATTGAAAACAAGTACTTGTTTAATCTTTTGATAAAAAGCCACAAAAAAGCTTTAGAAATTAAGTAAGTACATCTTTGAAGACATTTTTCGACGAAAGATTTTAGGAAATTGCTCGCGAAGCGAGAGCCGTGTCACCAACATTTACATTTTATTAATCTCCGAATTTTTTTCACAAAAACAATATAAAAGATGGCAGCTGATGCAAAATGGAAGCCTTCGAAAAGTTTGAAGATAAATGTTCTCGATTAAACTTGTTACTTTTACCCGATTATGGCGAAGTTAAATGGAGGGTACCTAATGATTTAACGCAAATGTGAGTTTTTTTAAATGTATACAGGGTGTCGATTTATATACGTAAGATATTAAGGGATAGGCCCATATCGAAAAATAATCAAGCGAATAGTGTGATAGCTTATATTACTGCCTGATGCGAGAGAAAGAGGCGGGGCGGCTACAACGACGCAAGCGTAAAACAAACTTTATTTAATTGTGATTGTACTATTTATGTAAGTTCAATTCTGCTCTAATCAAAATTTGTAAAATATCAATCTCTTTTTTTAAATCAAGTCTCGTGTTTGTTTTGTTTCGGTGAACAATAATTCACCGTTTAGCAGTTCCAAGCGTTTGTCGATAAAGACGGAGGCTACTTTGGCTTGTTTTTCTATTGAGAAAATGTGTATATATCGTGTTTTGGCTCTAATCAAAACTTCAATTATATGTTCAATTTACACATATCCGCTAATGATACTCCTACTGTTAGTATTTCATGATATATGACGCTTTGAAGAATCATATTTTTTTCACATAGCCTCTTAAAGGGCCAGATCACCAACCAACACACTTCGGACATCAAACTGGATCACTTTCTCTAGGGAACCAACATCGAAATGGCGAAAAAATTTACGGCTGAAAAAAACATTTGGATCGAGTTGGATTGCAGTTTTGTATGGAACACCTAATTTTTTTCGCAATTTCAATGTTGGTGTTCGACTTCGATATGGTTGGTTCGAAATAAAGAAAGTTATTCAGTATGATAGTCTGAGCATGCTCTTAAAAAACCATATGGTTTTATGGTTTTACTGGGTGATTACTTTCAAAATTTACTGGGGTTGTTCAGACCATCAAACTGAACAACTTCCACAGTGGAGCCCACATAGAAATCGCAATAAAAAAAATTGCTGTTCCATAGGAAATGTCAATAGCCGCTGGACCAAAATGTATGAAATTTCATGGGATTTAAATCTGCTACCCTCGGATCAGCAGACAGGATCACTACCAACTGAGCTATCGGGCCTTTAAAATGACAAAACATGTATTTTGTATGTGATTATGCCTTTAGGATATTCCTGTAAATCTCCAGTTCTAGAGGGTGTAAGTGACAGCCTAGCAAATACTGAAACGGTGAACTCAGACCATCAAACTGAACAACTTTCACTATGGAGCATAACTCAGGAAACGCCAAAAAAAATCAGCTGTCCCATACATTTGAGTCGGATTGGTACAACAGTTTTGTATGGGACTGCTAATTTTTTTCGCGTCTCCTGAGGTAGGCTCCATAGTGAAAGTTGTTCATTTTGATGGTCTGAGTTCACTGTTTCAGTATTTGCTAAGCTGTCACTTACACCTTGTATAGTCAACGTCATCCCTTGACCCTCAACATTCACGAGTCAGTTTAGTTTATAACCACTTTAACACCGAACTAACCTCAAAATGTCACTCCAAAATAATGGATTCTATCAGCTCTTGAATACAGGAGCTTCCCCAAAATCCATTTTGCGTACATATTTATGCGATGTTCCCAAATTCCTAGGAAACGTCTACTTAGGCGTAACCAGGTTGAGTTTCGTGCGCTATCATTTTCACTTTAGCTGCTTTGCCTCGAAATGGCCCTAAAGGTACACGCGATTAAGTACAATGGGTTTTGGAAACTGGATTTTTATGAAGAGGTTTTGGGGACAAGGTCTTGAAAGAGATGCTGAAGTCTTATGATGAGTATACAAAGTTATAGTGATTCTAGTTCCCTTAATGATACAAGATACGTAGCGATATCGTTGCTATATCGCCACGATATTTCTTGAATCAATCAGTGTTGAGGCGGAATCATCGGCAATGTCGCGCCTATAAAGAAGAGTGGCGGATTTGCATGTTATTTCGGTTTTAGTCTTAAAGGGACCGTACATCAATGAAACTTAGCAATACGTGTAGAGTAAAATAAAACTAACAAAAAAGTCAATTAGTTGTATCCTGTAGAAGTTGGGGGAAAGGTGTTTCTCCCTAGGATACCTTTTGAATCCAGTGTGCGAACCTCATAATCTTTCTCATTTGGTAGTCCACTCGATCGCCTATTATATTCATGGTTTCTATGTAAACAAATATTCACCGTACGTATAATATTATTATAATTGCAGGAAACGAAATGAGTGAGTCTATCAAAATACCAAAGACGTTCCTTAACGACCATAAAACACCTAGGTGATCATATTTGATAAAAATAGCTGTCAAAGTTGCGATTTTACTAGTATTTAATACATAGTAATTTTTTACTTTTGAATCCACACTTTTATTTATGTGGAATTTTTTCCAAAAAAATCCTACATTTTTTCTGTTAAAAGTTATTACGATCGCCGCCCAGTACGGCTTTTAGTTTTCGTAAAAATGACTTTGTCTAAATTCGGCAATGTTCTTTCTGTGAAAATCCCGTCGATTCAGTTGCTACATTGCGTTGGTGCAGTTGCGACGTTGTTGCGATGCAATTGTGACATTGCCTACACTCAGAAATTGCTTGTGTGAAATGGCTCTCAGATAATAAGAAAACAATTCACAACCTACCCTACCCACTCCATTTTCTTCCCCAAGGTTTTCTAAAGTAAGTATGAATTATAAATCATTTGAGATATAAATCGAGCACTACCGCAACTGGTATGACGTTCTTATATTTTTCTTTGGAACTTGCTGGAAACTACTTGGAACTACGAGTATATTCTGGAAGACAAATAAAAGGTTTCCAGGAAACGATTTTATTACTGTTAAACGAGAATTCCGTTTTTGCATAAGGTTGAAATAAATTTTCTTTTAAATTCTTCTTGATTAACATTTTTATTCAGTTTATCAAAATCGACTTTCGAGATTTCCAACCATTTTTTTTCAATTTTATAAAAAGTAAGTTATAGTTTGTATGATTCCACTGCTGGGCAAAGGCAGTCTCTCACCTCTAACCTAACCTAACGTGCTCTGATGAGACCAGAATGGCGCTCCACTGTAAAAAAGCGAACTGAGGAGTTCGATGAAATGTGTCTAAGTAAGTATCATCAGATCTTGACGCTAAGCGCCAAATTAGGAAGACCCGGCCAAAGCCAAGCTATAACTACACGTATAATGACAGCGGAGAAATTTACTGTTTTACGTGCGATCGGACCTTTAGGTCGAAATTTGGGTTCGCTAGTCACATCCGAGCCCACTCTACTAGATGAAGCCCAGGGTGTCGCCGTTGACAGATACGTCAAGGAGGTCATCATCATCATCATAAGGGTAACAGGGAGTGGGCCATACTCCACCAAGTGGGCCAAGTTAGTGGCCATGGCCTGGCTTTATGAATAGTTACACCGCTGTCTTATGGAATCCAGTACCGAAGTTCCATTACACCAACAAGAGTCTTATCCATCCCAACACTAAACACAGGCTTTTCACAAAAAAGAACGAGTTTAGGCCTCCTTTTTTTATGGTACCATTGAGACTAAGGTCATCTTGAATATTTAAATCCAGTTTAAGCAATAATTAGTTCTTCCTTAATCACTGCTTAACGGTGAAGCGACGCAGCGCCGAGATCGCCTTAAACTTACCTAATTAAACTTTGGCCGGGCTTGTTCCTCTGGGAGTACACCTGCTGGCTCCGTTTATGTGAATATTTTACTTGTACTTACATTATTATTAGTTGTAGTTACAATCCTTTTATATTATAATGAGGAAAACATCGTGAGAAAATAAGCATGTTTAAGGTGGTTGCAGAGGGGTAAATTTTATACAAAACTTTGACGCACAATACGCGTAGACTGAATTATTAAAAGTAATATTTTATATATGGAAAAATAATTTAGAAAATCTAGATGCCGCGTCATAAATAACATTTGCAATTTATAAAATAATTACGAAGATATAAAGCTTTTAAAATTTTGTATGAAAAATTTCAAAGCTTTATATCTTCGTAATTATATCATAAAATGCAAATGTTATTTGTGACAGGGCAACTAGATTTTCTGAACTATTTTCCATATATAAAATATTACTTTTATTAATTTCGTCTACGCGTACTGTGCGTCAAACTTTGGATATTGGACTGAAACCACCTTAAGATATTGAGTATCTTTCTTGCATAGTATTTGACAACTTAGATCCAGTTCACACTAAGATAGCAGCCGCTGCTAGGAGCCGGCAGCAGAGGCTGGCAGTGACCTCTGGCATTCAATTAAATACGCTCTATTTCGCAAAATGTCCCAAAATGCAAATACGAAGTTAATGTTATTTTCCAATAATATTTACTCACATTTCGCCAAAACTTATTATTCTACGAGATTTTTTCTCCCTTTTCCGAAGCTAATGGAAAATAAATTATGCGTGATTGATAGCACAATGTGATATAAATATGGGATGACTGTTTTCATAAGCGTATCATCACGACTGTATTTCCTTAGGTGGTTGTAAGAGGAATTCACAAACATTTTCTTGAGTGCTTTTTTTTAATGTTCTTCTTCTATCGAGTCGATGGCATGTCATTTAATTTTTAATGTTATTCATCCTGATTTAAATTTACGAATAATCCAAAAAAGAGAAAGATTGGATCGGTGTCAAATCGATGTTAAAGTCAAAGATCATTTATTGCATAACTACAGGCACTACTACTGTGTGTTTTATCACACGTTATTATAATCTTAATATACAAACATAATTAAACCTTTTGACAGTTACGCGGTTATTATTTAATCTAGAAATAAACATTTTAACGGGTTCTTACCGCGTTAACTCAAATATACCAAAACGCGGTAAGAAAAGAACCCGTTAATATGTTTATTTCTAGATAATTATACCTATCCCAAAGTCATAATGCCTTTTTATAATGATGGTAAATAATCCTTCCAAAATCAATATTGAAAACACAGCTCGCTTTCAATCCCACACTTTTTCCGGCAACTCGGTCTCCAACAAAGTAAAACGGTTAATGTATTCATTGAGGCATGAGCCGACAAAATCCAACCGGCAACCAAAATGATAAATGGATGTAGAAATCACACAATAAGGAAATGGACCGGGTTTTTTTGCTCCTTTTTAGGGTTCCGCAGCAGAATTTTGCCGAATGGGAAAAACGGAGGAAGTGTGGTATTCTCTAAATTAGGTAGGTAGATAAACCTATCTACCTATCCAAGATCTACCTATTATCGTCATGAATTTCCGGAAAGTATTATTAATATTAATATATTAATATTATAAAACTGTAGCAGGAAGTTTGTCTGTACATTGAAGATATTAACAAAAAAAAAGATACGATATGGTTTTTAGGTATCCCTGATTCCATATCACCAATTTTTGGATTTTTTGTCTGTCTGTTTGTTTGTTTTGTTTATTTGTTTGAACGGGCATCACGAATAAACTACTGAACCGATTTTGATGAAACTTTTTTGTTTGATAGCTTATTATTTGACTTAAAATCTGGTATATAATTTGTGCGGACAAAGTCGCGGGTTATCGCTCGTATATTAATATTACTATTATATGTTTATTTGCCAGCCAAAGATACATTGCATAATTATTGTTACTTGGACCTCTGCACTGGGCATCGCCTGTATCGCAGGAATCAAACAAGATAGTTAAAGCAAAGCAATAAAACTAATATTAAAACACATTTAAAAATGAGACGATGTAACGTAAAAGTAACTCCTAATTCAATAAATTTTACGACCCGGTTGGTCGGTACTGCCAAACCATACTATATCTATTACTAAATACCAAGCTCCTGGGTTCGAATCCCGGTTCAGTCATGGATATGTTTGTGCCGTTGTTGTATGGTTTCCATAATAAACAGCCTATAGTACTTGCTTGGGATCATTACAATGTATGTGCCTGTGAGCGTTATTTATTTATTTATTTAATTACATATCTATCGGTCTCATTTAATTTTAGCACGCATACATTTTGGGAAGATGCCTGTTAGAAGAAGGACTTCCTGGCTTAAGAATCTGTGTGAATGGTTCGATATGAACTATATTTTAAAAATCTGCTGTTGTTTTAGCGTCGAGTTAGTAGTAGGTACAATTTTTTTCTTTTATTTTTGATGTTTCCTCCATCCATAGTGGAAGTTGTTCAGTTTGATAGACTGAATGAACTCTGTAAATATCACTAGGTATCCTGTTTTGTTACAATCATAATTAATTATTGAACTGGCTGCGGAACCCTATGAATTAATATCAAACGCGCTCTTAGTCGATATTTTCTCCTTTTAAGCTGTCTATCCATTAACCGGCCATGCGAGGAGATGTGTGAAGATATTAAACGAAATAGGTCATCGATGATTTAGGTCAGTTCTAGTCTAATACTATAGATATTAAAAACATAAATTAATATTTTGTTCCACAGCGAAATACACAAACGCAACAATCTATACAAGGTGTAACATAACACCATGGACTTCCACTTCTGGACATCGGCCTCCCCCAAGGATCGCCACAACGACGGGTCCTGCGCTGCCGTCATCCAACTGGTTCCCGGCGCCTTCACCAGGTCGTCGGTCCACCTTGTGTGGGCCTATCCGCACGCTGCGCTTTCTGGTACGCGGTCGCTACATATTATTCGTCGATGTAGACCCAGAAAAAGGTGTAGAGATAACAAAGGAGTGGAGAGTAGGCCAGTAGTTACACACAATAGAGAGGAGAGTAAAAGGGTAGGCCTTTGCCCAGGAGTGGGACACTGAACAGCGTTAATAAAAATTTCTAGTTAAGGCGTCTACACACTGCCGGTCACCTAAAGATGGCGGCTGTTGACGGAGCTTTTATTGTTTTACTATCCTACTAGAGAACGTGTATGTGCTTGAGTCATATAAACACAATCTATCTACACAAAACTCAACTGTCACAGAACACAAACCACCCGAATAAAAGAGAAAAATGTAAAAAAACATGACAAAAGGAATTTCATATTAGAAAACTTAAAGAATGAGACCAGCAGTGTCCGAATGTCGTTAGCATTTTTTATTTTAAAAATTAACGTCTTTTTTACAGACATTTCTCTTATTGTCTCTGTCACTCACCTGTCAGATTCCCCTTTCAAGCGGTTTTTATTCCATTCTTTTCTAAAGAGCTCTCTAAAGAATATCATTGACTAGAAGACTAAATTTTGCGTTTTTAAAATGAATTTTTGTAGATTATTATGGTAACTAATTAGAAAGATGGTGAAGGTAAACATAGAAACCTAATGCATACGCTGAAGAAGTAATGGTGACGCGTATGTGAAGTTTACCAATCCGCATTGCCCATACAGGGCGTCAGTCCACCACGGCGTGCACAATGCGGATGCAGTAGGTTTCTATGTTTACCTTCACCATCTTTCTAATTAGTTACCAAATTACTGTACAAAACTTAACTTAGCCCGTGGGACGTATATAGGCTGATGTTGATGGAATGTACTACCCCATTCCTTTCCAGGGCTTTTGTTGGAGGCGACTGTGGGATAATGTTTCTTAGTTAGTGTTTTTGTGGGCGAAAATAGGTACTTGACACAAAATTCCACCCTGGAAACCTATTTATGAAGCATATTAAAAGGTAGTGGGGAGCGACTGGATGAGGAAGGCCTAGGATATAATAGAGTTCTGTAGCACGCCTTTCGAGATTGATAATTATCTGCCGAAGAACTGACAACTGATGTGGAAGCCGAGTTCCAGAAGGTGGTAACCAAGCTGCTACTGAAAAAGATTATAACACTCGTGACCCATTATATGATTTAAGTCCGAGTTCTAGAATTGAGACCGCGAACTAGCAGGTTGGGATGGGACGTCCCCTGGCAACGATCTGAAACCGATTAGAGGGAAGCGACTGGATGAGGAAGGCTGAGGATAGAGCCTTGCTGCAAGCCCCGGGACAGGCTTATGTTCAGCAGTAGACAAGCTGATGATGATGGATATGATCCCTTAGGTCATAAATTTTCCATGAAAAAAAAACCTGTTCTATTTCAATAAATCGTTCGCCCCAAATAAAACCCACCGTATATTATTCCGCGTATTCGTCATATCGGATGCAGCCAACATAATACTTACCTTGATTCTTTGCAAAAACCCCAGCAATTTTTCCCCGGGGCCGTGTCAAAGGACACCGCTCAATCACCTGACAGACTACGTCGGGCTGGGAGACGAGCGTTTTTGTTTTACTACATTGTTATCTAACTGGTTTTCTATGTGCATACACATTAGCGTAACAAGGGGGGCAAAAACCCCGGGCGGCACTTTACTAGGGGCGGCAAATTCGGGAAAAATATAGATTGATTAAGCTCTGTCCATAACCAATTCGTAGAACAGAGAAAAGTCGAGCTCGCTTCGCTTGCTCAAGTTTCTGGTTTTAATTATTGTACCTAGCTACACATAATCCTAAAGAGTTCTGGCTTAGACGTGGTGCTAAAAATTTCGAGTTTGCTTCGCTCGATCCATAGCGTTTACTTGATAATACTTTTATCATTTAGTACCATAAGTAAGTTAAAAAGCAAGCAAGCAGTAAAAAAGCTCTGGCTCCAACTAATTCTTATTTAGGAGAAAAGTCGAGCTCGCTTCGCTCGCTCTAAGTTTATATTTTTATTTTATCTACATTTATAAATCAATAGTTCTCTGATCTCAACTCGAATAGTTGTGCTAAAAAATGTCGAGCTCGCTGCGCTCGCTCCATTATTTTTTTGCGTGGGTCTTATAAAGATAAGGGGGTAGCAAAATCGATCTGTGCCCCGGGCTGCAGAACCCCACGCTACGCCACTTAACATACATAAATTCAAGATCGTAACCCCTTTTTTGGGTGGTCAGAAACATTGGTAGAACTTTTTGTTTAAGAATAGTAGTTGTAGCAATGCCTACATTTAGTCATTTAAGTTTCAGGATGGATGTGTCAAGTGGTAAGAGGTGGCAAGCCCACATAAACACTGGAAGAAACCTTTAATTCTTTGGTCGCCTCGTACAACCCACAGCCACGGGAAGAATTGGGGTGGACCATTCTAAGCCGATATTACACGACTACCTAATATACATACAAACAGTTCCGTGACTGACTGACTCACTGACAGATAACGCACAGCCTAAATCGATGAAGGTAGAAACATGAAAGAAATATGTATTCACAGAGGACGTGTTTCTTAGAGCACAACCTTGCACTCAGGAAGGGTTTTTTGAATATCAACGCCTTAGGGTGAAATCATTTGACAATGATTTGATGACCCGGTGGGTGTAATGGTTACCACACCGGACTGCCAAACCACCCTGGGTTCGAACCCCGGTTCGGTCATGGATGTTATATTATGTTCGTGCCGTTGTTGTATGGTATCCATATTATTAAAAAGCCTATAGTGCTTACTTGGTATCATTACAATGTATGTGCCTGTGAGCGTTATGTATTTATTTGTCATTTATTAATGAAGTCACTAAAAGCTTCCTTCCTTCTTCATTAAATTTATTGACACAGGTTTGTTTGTGGGCGCACCGTGTTCGCTACGCTATGCATGCAACAGTCTCATGCTTTTTTTTATCGCGCATAAGATCAACAGCGGCGACCATTCACAACAATGGACAACGAAGTCCAGCGAGCCCGGGGGATGACTCCTAATCTGTCTTGGAACCCGCAATGAATTAATCAAAGAAGATAGGAGGAGTAGGAAAACGAAATATCCGACTTCCCTCCATTGCAAACGGAGACAGCAAGAAGAAGGAAAAAAACGGTCTCAGGCTGCCAGGGCTGTACAATGTCATTCGAAACATAGATGGTACGTACAAGCCCTGGCACCTTTGGACGAAGATACACTACTCTACTAAATTATGATGTGGTTTTACATTCTTTAAAGAAAAGTAGGCTTTTTCTCTACAGTGGGGGTTTCCCAATGGTCTTAGTATAACTGTACAAATATACACTTAAGGATGTGTCGGACAAACGTGATTAATTTCCTACGGGCAGATTGATCGGACGATACGATCGGAAAAACAGGAAAAAATCCTATGGGATAAAGAACTTTGTTGTGTCAATATTTTAATCCTGTGAATTCCACCTCTCAAACATTGTCCAGAACGAAGTTACGAGGTTTCGATTCGCTGATTTATTTTGAGAAAGGGTTTGGTCGTGCTCCAATCGTTTAGGGCATCTTACAGGGACACTGCCATGAGTATAAGGACATCATACGAACATACCATGTGAAAAATTAGTTTTAAAATGGATTTGTGGGGAGCTTGCCACAGATGGGATCACCCACAGTGCAAGTTATAGCAACGAAGCCAACAGATGGCGCTACCGGTCGCACCCGGAATTGTGCACAGAAGGCAACTTGCGCCGTCACACTGGTAACCCGTAAGCTGGTAAGCCCATAAGGTTCACAATAGTATGCAAGAACCGTTGTTGGACCACGGCCGGCAAAATGATGCCTGGGCATTAAACATATCCTGACGGAAGATCTTCCCTTTCCAATGCAGGAACCTTCCACCCAATTCCTCAATAGTGTTAGTTTTAATAAGTAACAAAATGTAAGTTTGAAGTGGCAACACTAATGTACCACAGATTGTCCTTCTTTTAAAAAAATAAAGTCTGTCGTATCCGGAAAGTCAACGTGTTTTAATAGGTTATGGGCAAATTATCAATATTTCAAGTAAATTATAGTAAATTACAGTTGAAATTGTTAAACTTTTCGAGATATCATGGCAGCAAATTATATTCAAAGTGTTCCGAAGTTGAAAGGCAGGGAAAATTATGATGAGTGGAGTTTTGCAGTCGAGAATTTGTTGGTGCTCGAAGGCATGGTGAACTACATCAAAATGGAGCCAGATGCCAGTTTTGAGTCAAAACCGACTGAAGATGCAAAAACCAAGGCAAAGCTGATTTTGACGATTGATCCGGGATTGTACGTGCACATCAAGGAAACAAAAACATGTCCCGATTTGTGGGAAAAACTGAAAAGCATGTTCGACGATTCAGGTTTTACTAGGAAAATAACCTTGCTACGACGTTTAATCTCGTTGCGACAAGAAAATTGCGAGACCATGACTTCATATGTTACGCAAGTTGTCGAAACAGCTCAGAGATTAAAGGGCACAGGATTTGCAATCACGGATGAATGGATTGGATCATTATTATTAGCAGGTTTGCCAGATAGATTTTCGCCGATGATCATGGCAATCGAACACTCAGGCATCAAGATTACCACAGATACAATAAAATCGAAATTAATCGATATGGAGGTTTCAAACAACGACACGGAATCCAGTGGTGCTGCATTTGCTGCAAACAAAATGAACCAAAAACCAAAAAGCAAACATGGTGGCACGCCATCACCAAAAGTGACAGGTGACAAAATCATATTATGCCACAGATGTAAGCAAATTGGTCATTATAGAAACCAGTGTCCATTATTGATCGAGCAGAAAAACAAACAATCAAATGCTTTTAGTGTGGTATTTCTAAATGGAGAATATAATAAAAGCGAATGGTACGTAGACTCCGGCGCAAGTGCACATATGACAGCAAATAAGACGTGGATAAATAATGCTAATTTTACACCGAGTTTATCAGAGATCACCGTCGCAAACAATATGAAAGTGCCAGTTTTATGTTCCGGAGACGTACAGATATCGACCGATTGTAACTACGATATCACAGTAACAAATGTGCTATGCGTGCCAAGCTTGACCACAAATTTGTTGTCGGTAAGTGAACTAATCAAAAATGGAAATAGAGTAGTTTTTGAAGATAGTCGCTGTTATATTCGCAACAAGCAGAATGAGCTGGTGGCCACAGCAGAATCAAGCAACGGAGTATACAAGCTACAGATAAAAGTGGCAGATTGTATATGGGCAGCACCAGCTATAGCAAGTGCAGAGCTTTGGCACAGGCGGCTAGCACATATCAACAGTAACGATTTAAACAAAATGAAGAGCGGCATTGTGGATGGATTGTTTTATCCTGATACCAGTGATATGATGAAGGAAAAATGTGTAACTTGTTGCGAAGGTAAACAGATGAGGTTACCATTTTCACATGTAGGACAGAGGAGTACAGAAACACTACAGATAATACATGCCGATGTATGTGGTGCCATGGAAACAAAATCCATTGCCGGAGCTCAGTATTTTTTACTGTTGATTGATGATTTTAGTCGTATGACTTTCATATACTTCTTAAAGTATAAAAGTGAAGTGTACAAAAAATTCAAGGACTTCAAAGCGATGGTAGAAAACCAGCAGAATAAAAGAATAAAGATACTACGCACAGACAACGGTGGTGAGTTTTGCAGTGGCGAAATGGAGAATTACTTAGTCAAAGAAGGAATTATCCACCAGAAGACAAATGCATACACACCAGAACAAAATGGTGTTTGTGAACGAGCAAATAGAACTGTTGTCGAGAAAGCAAGATGCTTACTCTTTGATGCAAAGTTAGAAAAACAATTCTGGGCGGAAGCGGCAAACACGGCAGTGTATTTAAAAAACCGTTCTATTACTTCAAGTTTGGGTAATAAAACACCCTATGAAGCATGGTACGGAAAGAAACCAGACTTAGGTCATATCCGTCTGTTTGGATGTCCCGTGATGGTACACATTCCCAAAGAAAAAAGATTAAAATGGGATAGAAAAGCTGAACAGTATATCCTTGTAGGATTTTCAGAAACAGTGAAAGGTTATCGTGTATATGATCCAAGAACAAATGATGTCACTGTGAAGAGAGATATCATAGTGATGGAAGAAAAAATTAAAAAATATACAAACAATGAAGAAGAAAATGTGATCTGGATACAGAATGATGTTCAAGAAAATAGTGAAGAGAAATCAGATACCCATGGGTCGCCAGCAAGAAATGAAGATGGCCGAGATTCAGTGGGGGAGACTTTAGCTGATGAATCTCAGCTTGATTTAAGTTCAACTTCTGTGTATACAGATCCAAACACTGAAACCGATGATGACAGCCTAACAACATCAAATTTTGAGGCTGATATTACAAGCACTGACCTGCAATCAGTTTCTGAAGTTGATAAGAGCAATAGACAAAGAAGAATTCCAGAACGCTATGGTTGGAACATGTGTGTGTCCAGTTCAAGTCCTGAAATTGAGCAAATAGTTTGCTCAGAAGCGCTGAATGGACCAGAGGCCAAGCAATGGAGACAGGCCATGCGAGAGGAGCTCCAGTCCTTTGAGGACAATGATGCATGGGAGCTTGTTGATGTTCCAAGTGGTGGGTCAATTGTGCAGTGTAAGTGGGTGTTTAATAAAAAACTAGATGTGAATGACAAAGTGCGATATCGGGCCAGACTTGTGGCAAAAGGTTTTACACAGCGTCGTGGTATTGATTACGAGGACACTTTTTCTCCCGTTGTGAAACATTCCACTCTTAGAATGTTGTTCGCACTCAGTGTCCAGTGGGACATGGATATCACACACCTGGATGTGACAACCGCGTTTTTAAATGGACATTTGAAAGAGAATATTTTTATGTCAATTCCAGAAGGTTTTGTAAGTGAGAGTAATGGAAAAGTTTTAAAGCTTAAAAGGGCTATCTACGGATTAAAACAATCTTCATTGGTATGGTATGAAAAAGTTAGAGACTCCTTATGTAATTTGGGTTTTAAAATTAGTAAGTTTGAACCTTGCTTATTTACAAAAATTTCTGGTAATGTTAAAATTATTGTAACTGTTTACGTCGATGATTTTTTGATATTCTCGAATTGTACTAAAGAGACTGAGAAACTAAAAACTGTACTAAGTTCTAAATTTAAATTGAAAGATTTAGGTTCTGTTAGACGTTACCTGGGCATGAGAATTAATGTAAATAAGAAATATAAAACCATAACAGTAGATCAACAGGAATATATAGAGCAATTATTGTCAAGGTTTGATATGTCAGATTGTAAAGCTATACATACTCCCATTGAAAGTAAATTGAACATTGAGAAATCTGAATCATGTACAGTAAACATTCCATATCAAAATTTGATTGGAAGCCTTATGTATTTGGCTGTTCTAACTAGACCTGATATAGCATATTCCCTAAGCTATCTTAGCCAGTTTAATAACTGCTATAACGAAAATCATTTTAATTATGCTAAACGAGTATTGCAATATCTGCAAAGAACTAAGCATTATTGTTTAAAATACAGTAAGGAGTGTGTAGAGCTGAAAGGTTTCGTTGATGCAGACTGGGCTAGTGATAGTCTAGATCGTAAGTCTTACACTGGGTTCTGCTTTACAATGAATGGTTCTGTGATTTCATGGCAGAGTAGAAAACAGAAGACGGTTTCATTGTCTAGCACCGAAGCAGAATATGTTGCTTTATCGGAGGCATCTAGGGAAGCCGTTTATTTGAGAAATTTGATGTATGAGATTACTGGTAAACAATGTGTTATTAAATTACAGTGTGATAATCAAAGCGCATTAAAATTGGCAACAAGTCATCAGGCACACAATAGGTCGAAACATATTGATGTTCGTTTTCACTATGTTAGAGACGCAATCAAAAATAAATTAATTGAAATTGAATACATTTCAACTGAAGAAATGCCCGCCGACTTGTTAACCAAAGGTCTATCATTTGTTAAGCATTACAAGTTTATGGAAATGATAGGAATTAAAGCTAAGTAAAAGATTTTATTTTGTTAAGTGGGGATGTTAGTTTTAATAAGTAACAAAATGTAAGTTTGAAGTGGCAACACTAATGTACCACAGATTGTCCTTCTTTTAAAAAAATAAAGTCTGTCGTATCCGGAAAGTCAACGTGTTTTAATAAATAGATCCATAGTACTTTTATATCCGTCTTTTTGCGTGGGGGTCTAACAAAAGAAGAATTTAATTCGATCTCTGATTTCGAGGCCACGCTCCTGATTTGGCTGCATCTGCCTGTGACAAATGAACGCGGTTTTTTAAGCACGACGAACATTTCCGCATTTATTCACGCCCGCATTTTTCTTCGCTCTTCCTTCTTTATTTTAAGGTTCAATCTCGTTTACACCAGCAGTTTGTTTAAGCTTGCTCGACAACACGAAGATAGACTGAGGACGCATAATGTAGGGTGTTTAAGTTGTGTAGCGTTAAGTTAAGAGATTTTTATTACAGTTTCAGCTTTAGGCTTAAATGGGCGTTTGAGGACTTAACATGGTTTTGCTTTTGCTGCCTAAAAGGGGTAGGTTCTAAAATGTAGGTTTTTATGATCTTTTTTAACATTATTTTGGTAATAATTGGTACCTATTTGAAATTTGTTTTTGTTCACACTGGATTTGGACACTGCTATTAAATTGATCTAATATTTTAAATAAAGTTAAAAGTAAAACAAACACATCCACAAATGAAAGTATCCGTAACATTTCCATTGAAACCATAATAATTCGATTCTGCTCTCGATTCTAAACAAACTACTTTCTAGTTTTGCGTTAATTCATTAACACATTGTATAATTCCTCTTCTTTTGTGGATGGTTTGAAGTACCAGCAAACTTGGAGCTTTTTGAAATCTAACTTTTTGTTACTTTATTGATTCAAATTTGTATTTTTTTACACACAGACTTATGTAAAACGAATGATATTAATCTGTGGAAACTTTTAGTTGGAAATGTTGTTATATAAAAATGTTCATACCCTACTATCCTGTAATTAGTCCGTAAGTTTTCCTAAAATGAATAAAATAAAATACAAAATAAAAATAAAAACATTTCGTACTCTTTAAAAGCTATTTTTGTTGTCTTGGGGATTTTTCATTTGTCACATGCGACATGCATGCGAATTTCGAAAGTCACACGTTGAAATCAGCAGCAGCAAATGTCAAAATAACTATGGCTGTTATGGGGCATTTGATCATGATTTTGAACGTGAGACTTTCAAAAACCGCTCTCCTGGATCCAATGCAAACCCTTACAATATTGTCTTCGGGATCAATAAAATTTCTGGTAAATATAAATCGAATAATTATTAATGCAGAATTCTTGTTTCTATGTAACTTACCTAAAAGTTCTAAGTCATTATAACAAAGCTTTGTGTTAAGTCTTTATTGTAAAATAATAATTCTGACAAATTCCTAAAGTACTACATAGAAAATCTTTCATGAATATTTATGAACTAACATAAAATACAATAGCCGCAATGAATATGTATGGGCTGTAACATCACGCTTAGGAATTAATTTGAAGGGATAGACTGTAAAAATTTTTCTTGTTAGAACGTTCTTTTGGATTCAACGAATAAGTAGACGACGTTTGTAATTTATCCAGCTCGTTTGTGGTTGTGGAATTTAATGTCATTTTTAAGATTATTAGTGACAATGTCCAAGATTAAACGGTGAAGGAACACATCTAAAGGAAACTTCTTCTTCTTAGTCGTCACCACATGGCTAAAGGACGACGTGACCATCGTGGGTAGCTTGTGTTACCACAGTTTTCCAGGCCGCTCGATCATGGGCCTGTAGGGTCTGTAGTCCATATCGTAGGCATGCGTCCTCTACCTTTTCCCTCCAATGCCCAAAGTATTTATGGCCTTACGTTGCATACAGATGGTGGAGAGCCTCGTCTTAGTGTTCAACTCGTCGAGGATGGACTCATCTGTGCGGTGTCCAATCCAGGATATTCGGTACATTAATTCGAAGAATCTTGCATAGGTACGCTGAAGAAGAAATTCTGACGCGTGTGTGAATTCTACGAATCCGCATTGAGCAAGATAAGAATGATATTAAATTATTTGTTTGTTGTATTGTAGCATAATTAATCAAGTGGAAGTCCTGAGGATACGAATTTTCGGATTTCAGTTTCGAATCGGGTACACTATTCGTAGGGTAGCTCTTTATCTACGCGATCTTTTTCGGCTTTATCGCATCATCTTTTGTTTACGTCGACCTCGAATTTTGACATATCCAGAGCATTCATTGCGTGACAATCGATATAATACAATACACCTGTATAAAACTGTATGCTTATTAATTTGTGGCTATTGGACTGCCAGGCAACCTACTCATGAATGGTGGTATTTTTTAATGAATTCTGTGTACCGGAGGTTCTGTATTTGGACCCTAGAAACAGCAGCTGCGTGAGAACAAAAAGAATCCAGAGACAATACGAGTAGTCTTGCCTAACTATTTATAATTTAACTAATCAATCGTTGACCTTGAATATTATTAACAATATTGATAGTGCTATGGCACAGCCCGGACAGTGCATACAAAAAATTGAAATTGACAAGATGTCGTCAGCACATGCGAAACCAAAGAAATTGAACCTTAAGTCTTCTTCTTAGGGTAACTGGAGGGCGATAGAGGGGGTGAGGTAAAAAGTTGGCGGGAGAAAGGGAGTGTCCGCACTGTATGTAGTAATAGATACTCTTTCTTATACTGTGGCTGTGGATAGTATTGATTTCAAACAATTGTATTGAGATGCAATAGTATCGATACTATCCTCGGCGTTTCATTCATTTTTGGTTCAAATGTGAAAGTACCGGCAGACAAAAACTAATTCTATATTCTGTAAGAACTTGTCGGTCTAAGCATTTATTATTAAGGCACGAAAGCTGTAGCTGTAAGTTTTGTTTAATCAAAAATAATAAAATTTTTAATAAAAATTAAAAAAAATATATATCAAATATGTATGAAAATAAAAATTTTCAAACTTTAATAAAACCAAGGAAAATGGCCCTACAGCTTTGGTGCCATAATAATAAATGTTTAGACTGATAAGTCTTAACAGAATATTGCATAATTTTTTTTGGCTGGCACTTTCACATTTTGGACCAATTTGATGATGTCCTTTGTCTTAGAGTAAAACTATCGATAGTATTGAAAATATCGATAGCACTATCGATAGTTTTACTATTGTTAGGAAACACTACGGAACAGTTCTCACTGGGCGAAGCACTGTCGACCAGCCCATGTAATCCAGGCTTAAGAGACGACATTTGAAACCACCCTTTCCACCTATCGTCCAAAAACATTTGCTTTCTCTGTTCTCCACTCCAAACAACTAACATTGTAACCTCCTTAAGTACGAGATCGATATTGCCCATCCATTTGTTGTCAAAGCCGACATGTCTACATTTATGAACGGAAACTTGGAACGAATTTGTCAGGATTGAGAGCAGCATCTGTAATTTGTTTGAACCGACAGCGAGCGTCGAAATATACATCTATTAATGGTCACCAGTTTGCTACTGGATTTTTAGCACGATTGACCTATATATTTTTATTGTTATAATAATGTAGTGACTTCATTAAAATTCAAATTTGGTCCATATTGACCTTTATTTAATCTAAAAGTTATAATTATGTCATACATACATACATACATAAGCTCACGCCATTGTCCCATGGGGGTAGGCAGAGACCACGGACCGCCACACGCTACGACTCTGACACACCTCTTTAGCCTCATTGACATTCATACATCTTTTCATGCACTTCTGTCGATTGAGGGTGCTACGCACTTGTCCTTTTTGGAAAAGATCATTGATTTGATCATGGTATGTTTTCCTCGGACGGCCTCTCCCAACACTTCCGCTCACCTTTGCTTGATAAATGTAAGTTGAAGCACGCAACTAGTACACTTGGTCCATAAAAATTAGCACACTTGGTCTGTCATCTCGGTACATAATTGAAGTAAAACAAACTGTCATTTGTTTTGCCTCATTTTTCTGGTTTGAAATGTTCGCGTAAGGCCTAATCCATTAATTTTACTTTGATCTAAGGTTGTAGTCAAGTTTTTGACTACCTCTAAGTCCCATACGGTCGTGACCTTGTATTCTTTTGAATCATCATCATCAAACTCAACAACTTTTACTATGGGAAAAACTTTGAAATCGCGTAAAAAGTCATCTGTTTCATACATTTCGGTCGAGTGACTGACAGTGATTGACATTTTCTATGGAACAGCTAAATGTTTTTGGCGATATCAATTTGGGCGCCATATTTCAAGTTGTTCAATTCGATGGTTTGAAGCAACCTTTTTCGATATGTAACACATTTAATTTTACACCCTAGGATATTCCTAGGGCCTGCCCTCAGGGAGGGTGTATGGCCATCCACAAAACATCCACAAATGCGGATTGGTAGAATTCAAAAACGAATCTAATTTTTTTCTTCAGCGTATGCATGTTTCCTTACGATGTTTTCCTGCACCGTTTGAAAGCAGTAGATTCTTTTGAATAACTAGCAAAAAATCTTTAGATGTGTAAATATGAGAAGTTATCAGTATCTGTAGCACTGCAGTATAATCGTGCTAAGGCACTGGGCTGGGCCTAACTTATTCAGTACCTACAGAGTCCATCTACAAAAGAATTTTAAAACAAAAAAGTCCGGCGCGCTCCACAAAAAAAAAAGATACAGTTGAAAAATATATTCGTTTTAAAGCTGCGGCCACGTTGCCTACTTTCCACTTTTTTACCGAATTCCTTGTGAAAATATTTTGCTTAACATTTCTAAGCACTGCCTTAGAATACCGACTATAGAATGTAGGCTTTGCAATTATGTTCTTAATTTTGGTTTAACAATAAAACAACATTATCTATATCTGATCTCAAAAAAAAACAATCTCGGATTCTCATTCTTTGATAAGATACGAGTATTATAATGAAACCATTATAATAATGAGCGTTTTTCTTTTCTTTTTAAATTTAGTTCCTAAAAAACTCAACAGATAGCATGTTTATCGCTCCATAGAGACGTTCGCGAGATCCTGTCAAAATTATGTCAAGACTGTGCCTGCCATTTTTTTAAAGGCCAAGGGTTCGAGCCCATACAACCATGTCAGACGTAAACATTTTCATATTTTCGGTTAAAATTATTCGTAAATAATGAAATATTCAATCAAAAGATGTTTTAGCATTTTGTTGAACATCTTTTCCCTCTTTATCATTTTAAATAAACACTTTTTGAAATTTTGACATTTATTCGCACAGACCGCAGCGCCATCTATCGATCACCTAGGAAACCAAAAGAAAAACGCTCATTGCTTTGAAAAAAACATAACCCTCCTTCTGGCGTGGTCGGGTAAAAAAGTCATGTGAAAAGGAAAAGTTATACCTACTATAGGTAGACTGTGATGAAACGACTTATGACTGTGGAAGAGGCACAAGAGGTATGTCAGAATCGTAGCCGATGGCGATCAATTGAAATAGGCGTGAGTATAAATAGGTGTCTACCCCATGTTAACCTTGTCAGTCTTGTAGTTTATCGTATTCACATTTTTATATCGCTGCTCCAACAACCCACCCAGGCATTTTCATTTCGAGTTTATACTTCATGTGTGATGATGTCACTTGCACTCAGTTGCAGAAACGCTCATTAGAGTTAATCCTCCATTAAGTCTCATGCTAGCTTTAACTACGTCAACAAAACAAAAAGTGACAGCAAGAGATTTAATGGAGGATTAACTTTAATGAGCGTTTCTGCAACTGAGCGTTTGATAAGTTATAACGCTTTGCGGACAAAAGGACGTACCTACCTACCTACCCGTCATAACATAACGGGACATTAAAAAAAGTATTGCAAGTCTTTTAATAAACGAACAAAAGTATTAAAATTAAATACTTAACAAAGAAAATATAAACAGAAAATAAGCCAAGGGACCAAGTGAAATTGAAGAAATTGAAATTAATTTACTTTCCTAAAAGTTTTGAACACAACGTTTCCTGAAATTAATCTTCTACACAAGAATTTTGGCAAAAATAAAGTTACTCGATCGGCGAATCTTTTATTTCAGTAAGGCTTAGCGCAAACGATCTACTCAAATTGGTTCCAGTTTAGTGGTTTCGATGCCCGATTTTACTTTCTGATGGGTTAACTCTTGTGCCGTGGCAAAAGGGCAAATATCTACTGTGGTATGCAACGTGCGCATGTACGTACGCTGCATCTCATTTGAGAGGTTCTACCCGAGTAGCAGGGTTGGCGGAAAGGGCAGCAATACAAAGCACCAAAGGTATACAATTTTGGAGGAGAACAACTAATTCGTGCCCTTTGCTGTGGAGACGGCGTGCCCGTGGTGTCATGAGCTAGGCAAACAATTAAGGGATGCTGGTAATGATCCTCGTGCTGGGTCATACCTGGCCCAAAGCATATCATTAGCGATTTAACGCGGAAACGCGGCCAACATTATGGCCGCCTTCAGGCCAGGTATGACCAGGGGCGGGCTTTTCAATTAAGAACCTTAGTCCTGTCGGTAGTACTAGCTTCCTGGCACAAAGAATCAGTCGCACCATCCAGAGGAAGAATGCTGCTAGCCTTTTGGGCACCATGTCTAGCGACGACGCTATGGAGTGTGTGTATTACTTGTAATTTTTGTATTTAGTTTGTTTTGTGCTGTATTATCTTTGTGTATTAAATATGTCGATTCAGCAATCGTTCTCCGACGACCAGTTTGCCACAGGACTGTTCGCCGACAGAACGATTCATTCATTTCCTTAAAATAAGATTTGTAAGTTTATCGTCGTGTTGGTGAAACATTTTGAGTTGAAAAGGCCTGCCGTCGAAAGGGACAATAATGAAAGGTTCTGTCGGCGAAACGTCCCTAGGTGAAAAGATCTGCTGGGAAAAGGAAATGAATGAATCGTTCTGTCGGCGAACAGTCCCGTGGCAAACTGGTCGTCGGAGAACGATTGCTGAATCAAATATGTCATTAATAAGAATTGAGAGCCTGATTCGATATCACTAATAGCTTTTTAGTGATAAGACCGCCTTATTTGTACCTACTTGTAATTCTTTATATTTATTCAAATTTATGTTCTGTCTTACATAAATACATAAGCTCACGCCATTGTCCCATGGAGGTAGGCAGAGACCACGGACCGCCACACGCTACGACTCTGACACACCTCTTTAGCCTCATTGACATTCATACATCTTTTCATGCACTTCCGTCGATTGAGGGTGCTACCCACTTGTCCTTTTTGGAAAAGATCATTGATTTGATCACGGTATGTTTGCCACGGAAAACGTCCTCTCCCAACACTTCCGCTCACCTTTGCTTGATAAATTTCGTTCGTAAGTCTTCTTTCATTCATCCTCTCTACGTGACCGAACCATCTAAGCATACCCCTCTCTATCCTTGTTACAATATCATCCTTCAACTTACACCAATCCCTTATCACACTGTTCTTGATTCGATCAACCAAAGTAATACCACACATACTTCGTAAGGAGCGCATTTCAACTGCATTCACTCGACTTTCATTCCTTTTATTCCATACCGAACATTCACTCCCATACATCAGGGTATGCATAAGCACCAACAAACCGTTGTGAATAGCCAGACGTGCCCTTTTGTGTGCAATAAAGTATAATTGATTTATTGATTTTATCAAACAATTTATTCTCTGGACTTTTTTAAGTGTACTGATCATACAAAGTCTGCTTTTACAAAAATTAGCCACCAATTTACTAACGAAATGTCTAAAGTCTGCGCCACGCGTTATACCTTCCCCCAAAACCCAGAAAGTAATGAATGTCCTACAAAAAGGCGAGACATAAAAGGGACAGTCAAATTAATGAGCCGAATGGCCAGTCATTAAGTTCAGTTAACAGGATTCACAGTGTCACAGCTATGGAGTGTATCTGACAGAATAAATTTTCTTTCCCACTGAACGTTTACACGTGACACATGGCGCGCTAGTTCGGTCAACAACGACATTACAACACTAGATTATTAAATAGTTAGTACTGTAACAGATACCGCAATGCACTCTAACGAGTTCGAACAGACCGCTCATCATATTCTTTGGGAGTGTGAGCTCTGGTACGCCGAGCGCCAGACCATGCTTGACTCAATAAAATCGTTTTCTGGTGTCCCTTACTACATGGATCTTGTTGCGACTAGGGATAACTTCCGTGCGTTCAGATGTTTTTGCCATACTTATTACTGGAAGCAAAATAGGTCATAGTTTCAGTACAATGTTAGGTTCCTATTGTTTTATTTTGTATTTTTGGTGCTTTTGCGGTCGTGTCTTCAACACTGCCATAAATGATCTCTTGAATTGGCTCTCTAATAGCCATGTTTTTTCCTTCTTATTGCTGTCTCCCGTTTGCAATGGAGGGAAGTCGGATATTTCGTTTTCCTACTCCTCCTATCTTCTTTGATTAATTCATTGCGGGTTCCAAGACAGATTAGAGTCATCCCCCGGGCTCGCTGGACTTCATTGTCCAGTGTTGTGAATGGTCGCCGCTGTTGATCCTGGCTTACAGGAGTTACAGCGGTGGGAATGTGTGGTGGGCCTATGCCCGAATTTAAAATGCACTCTACCAATTACACGCTATCTATCTATCTATAACGTCACGCCTCTTTCCCAGTGGGGTAGGCAGAGACCAGGGCGCGCCACTTACTACGATCCTTACATACTTCTTTTGCCTCATGCACATCCATACATCTCTTCATACATGCCCGTCGGTTTCGAGTACTCCGCATCTCCCCTTTTTGTAGGACGCAACTGATTTGATCAGCATACGTCCTACGAGGGCGCCCTCTGCCGACGCTTTCACTCACATTAGCAACATATATCTCTTTCGTACATCTGCTATCACTCATCCTCTCCACATGACCAAACCAACGAAGCATACCTTTCTCTATTCTTGTCACTACATCTTCTTTTAATTTACATCTATCTCTTATTACACAATTTCTCACTCTATCTTTCAGCGTCACACCACACATAGTTCGCTAGGAACGCATTTCAACAGCATTAATTTTACGCGCAATTACACGCGTTCTTTCGAATTTCAAACTTTGCGCTTCAGGAACGACGAACTAAAATGCGCCTTATCGTATGTTGATGCGCGCCAGCCTGTATCTCATTAGATACAAGGCGCCATAGGCACTTATCGCAGCTGTCAAACGCGAGTGACAGAGCACAGGCTCGGCCATGAAGAGTAGAAACAAATTAAGGGCGCCACTTTCTTTGCAAGACCTTCAAAATCCCTTATTACTTGGAAAAAACATCTAAAGGGGTTTTAGGATTAGTGGCCTATGGTCCGAGCCATTAAATTTTTGCAAAAGTGATTTCACACTTTGACAACTATTTAGGTATATCGATAATATAGTACTTGCGGTGGGTGGGTGCTGGGTGGTTGGGTGAATGCTGGTTGCTTGGTGGGTGGGTTGGTGGCTGCTGTCTGGCGCTGCTGGGTCTGGGTGGGTTGGATGCTGGTTGCTGGGTGGGTGGATTAGTGTCTGCTGTGTGGTGCTATATGTTTCCCTAATCTAATTAAATACCTATATTTATTTTTATTTACTATTGAAAACGACTTACACAAGGTTGAAACTAAAACTAAAACTTCATTAATTCAGTAAATTTTAGATAAGTGTCTGACTGACCTAAGTCCAAGCAGTGTAAAATATTGTTCCTGATCAAAGGAGAGCTAGTTCGTTGACCTAGCTCCTTACTTTTTTCTTACCGTACGAACAAAACTTTCCTAGTTTTTCTTCATTATTAATTTAACCTTTTTACCGAAAGTTTTCTTAGACATTTATTTGGGCCCAGTGTGACCACTTTTTCGTCAAAGAATCTACCAAAAATACTGCTAAAATTTATCAAAAATCAATATCTACTAACTGATGTTTCAAATTCGATTTAAATTCTACCGTTTTATGTCGGCCCAGGCACGTGGTTAATATTTGAAATAAAACACATCTTAGAACAAAATACTTATATTAGAATTACGCAAATAGATTCAACATTTTTGCTAAACTTTTATCGTTTTACATCACTTGTCTTGTTGTAACATGGACGCTTCTAGAGAATCTGTGAATGCTTCAGTTTCCAAATATTATTGCACCTTTAAAACCCTCATTTGTATAAAACAACTTTAGCACTTAGACGATAAGATTAATTTTGCACTACAACACTTACGCTTCACTTGAAGTTCCCGAAAAATCACCTGCAATCCTTTTCTCATTGACGTTTTTTCTTTTTTACATAGATCTTTGAATTTTTGATAACATTTTCTAAAATACAGAATTCGACCAGAATGAACTTAACAATTTTGCACTACTAAATCATCGTTCTCTTTGCCCTAAATCTACCAAAAAAGTTAAAATCTACTAAAGTGGTCACACCGCTTTGGTCTGCTAGTCAGGCGTAACTTTCTCTATATCTCATCAAACGTTACGCCTGGATTAGGCATCTTTTACGATCAGCTTTCTACAGCGGCAAAGGAGATTAGTATTCTACCACCGTCTTTGAAGGATAAAGTTGGATAAACGTATCAATTTATGTATCAGATCACATCGTATTTTTTTCTTTTTTTTAGAAACTCTCACCACAAGGGAAGGTCGTGACTCGAAAGAGATCTGTTTTAAAACAAAACAAAATATTAATTAAAAAAACGGGCGGGTGTGAGTTGGGTCGGCAGTGAAATGGGGTTCCGTAGATGTAATTTTGAGGTGGAGTAAACGAAAAATAAATAGCTAAAACCTTTTTTTTTTCCAAAATATTGTAATGTTTTATTTCAGACTAAAATAGTCCATAGTCCGTAATTGTCCCTTATAGTAGGATCAGTTAACAGTCTTTCTTTCTTATCGTGTGGGCAGAGCTTGAGCAGAGCCCTGGTGTCAGAGTTTTTTCAGTTAACAGTAGAATATAAGAATAAATTTCCGCCTTTTTTCCCTTCTATTCCTGTAACACAATAATTAAAATCATGACTTCTACAAATTATGTCGCAAATTATTACGAAATCGCAGTTCATCAATCACTATGACTTTTTTTTTTAAATGCATCTTTCGTGATTTTATTCCCATTTACACTCATTTAGGACTTAGACAGCCATACAAAAACTTGAGATCCCTTTCGGGGTGATTAGAAACTTTCCATCAACTACAAATACCAACCCTTCTGTGCCTGTGTTCTAAGGATAATTGTACCAATTTTCACTTTGAGTTTAGTTTATTTCGAACTATTTGCCAAAGGCAAACGAAGTACATCACGACTTATTGTAATTTTTTTAATAATTATGTTTTTTTGTACAATAAAGAATCTATGAATCTATGACTATCTATGACTGTCTATTATAATTTATAGACAGACTCGAAAAAAATTAGGTACTCAATTTATGCAGTTCAGTTTTTTCGCATTTTGACTACGGATCCCTAAAAAGGAAGTCGCAGACGTATCTCGTTCATTACGCTCTGTGAATTCGCGGTGTAAGTTTCCTTTCACTTCGATGTTTGCATTCTTATTTTGCAATTCGATTTCTTTGTTTAAGATCGTTTGCTTTGTTAATTGCTAGACAGTTCAGTTTCTTGTTTGTTTATTTTAATTAACGCTTCAGTTATCTTTATGTTGGTACAAAATTACTGTTTTGCTTTGTTGTTATAAGACTTAATTGTTAATTCCTTCAGGCGTCCTCATTCCTTCAGGCATCATCTTGGCGGCCAAACCGTGTGGCTGCCGGTTATAGCCACTGCATCTGACTCTACCTGAGATCGTATCAGTCGCATTACATCCGACAAAGGATAAAAGTGCATCTGCGTTCAGCGCGTACACTTATGCACTTCAAAATATTAAAATATGTGCAAGTACCTGACTGCTTTTATATAGAATACTTGAGAGGGTGCTACAAACCATAAAACTAGACAACTTTCACTATGGAGGCAACATAGAAATCGCTAAAAAAAGCTGTTCCGTACATTTGGGTCGAATCCCCATTGCGGTTTTCTATTCTAGTAGCTGCTGCGAAAGTCTACAATGGAATAGCAGAGCTGAGCAGGCCTCGGCCCCCACATCTTGCAGCGCAGCTATCTACGGAATATTACACTCCTTGTGGTCAGTCTTCTCATCGACCCCCACAATCAAATCCGCCGCGTAGCCCGTGTAGTCCCAGCAACGCCCATTGCCGAAGACCGTACCCCTTAAGGGTGCCCCTAAGTTCATTCACTGGTTCGGTTGAACTACCAGGGCGCTTCACCGTTACTGGTGTGGTCCCCGAATAGTCCGCAGTTAATTGGCAGTAGCAGCTCCCTGAGCTATGCTGTGATACGACAGTTAAAAAAAATTTGGTCGAGCCACAGCCACTGAGCCCCTGAGCCACAGGGCTGAGCCCTCTAGTGCAAGTGTGTACAAGCGCGCGTGTTCTTAATAAACAAACGCCACCGCTGGCATTTGATTTTAGTGACACGGGTCTCTAATATCATAAGAATCATCATAGACTTGTTAATAGCATAGTCTCATCTCCATCAATATCATTTCATCATATACCCTCTCAAGCCTCCCTTCTTTGGCCTGGGAACATATACGATGCAACCGTGCGTTTTTATTATATTGTCAAGTCATCAATCAACGCGTGGTTCGTTACTTAATAAAGTTAATACATATAGAATTGTGAATATATGAAATATAAATAAATAAATAACTTATATAACATTATGAATCCACTTTTATTGAAATTATTTTTTTAATTTTTATTGTGTTGTTAAATAAAGTTTAATGGTCATTTTAATTTAACTGTCAAAATTTATGTGAAATGTTACCTATTATAAATTTGACTGTTACCTAGCTATAGTAATAATTCCATTAATATTGTTCTAATTGTAGTAATTATTTCTGTTTGTTTGCTTTCTTTTCTATATTGTTATGCCCTTACAGGGTGCTCCATTGTATAATTATTAAGACCTATGTACGAGTCTTCGATCAGTGTGTGTTGCCAGTGATGACATATGGAACAGAGACGTGGTCGTTTACTCAAGGGCCTCATAAAAAGGCTGAAAGTCACCCAAAGAGCAATGGAGAGGGCTATGCTCGGAGTTTCCCTGCGAGATCGAATCAGAAATGAAGAGATCCGCAGAAGAACCCGAGTAACTGACATAGCCCAAAGAATTGCTAAACTGAAGTGGCAGTGGGCGGGGCATGTTGCTCGCAGAACCGATGGCCGATGGGGCCGAAAAGTTCTCGAGTGGCGACCGCGTACCGGAAAGCGCAGCGTGGGTAGGCCCCGCACACGGTGGACCGACGACCTTGTGAAGGCGGCGGGAACCCGTTGGATGAGGGCAGCGCAGGACCGGTCGTTATGGCGATCCTTGGGGGAGGCCTATGTCCAGCAGTGGACGTCCATCGGCTGAGATGATGATGATGATGATGTACGATTCCTTGACTATGTATTACAATGTGGCAATGCAATAAATATTTGAATTTGAATTTGAATTTATGTATTTAAAACTATAAATACTTTTATTTTACACAATTTAGTTCAAGATTGGTAGCCGAACCGCGTGCTCTCATAGCAATCATTTTCATACTAGCATAAATCATTTAATTCAATAAACTCTTCTTTTATCATATTTACGGTATTTTCAATTACTGTCAACTATCACTATCAACTACATGTGTAGCCCTTACATGATCACTTATTTTATTCATACATAGGTAAGTATCATAAATAAACTTATATTAGTACGAGCGTTAACCCGCGACTTCGTCCGCACAAATTATATACCAGATTTTAAGTCAGATCATAAGCTATCAAACAAAAAAAGTTTCATCAAAATCGGTTCAGTAGTTTTTGCGTGATACTCGTTCAAACAAACAAACAAACACCCAAACAAACACACAAACAAACAGACAGACAAAAAATAAAAAAATTGGTGAAATGGAATCAGGGACACCTAAAAACCATATCGTAACTTTTTTTTTGTTAATATCTTCAATGCACAGACAAACTTCCTGTTACAGTTTTATAATAGTATAGATTTCCCTTTCAAGGTGTGAAGTATTCATACTATCAAAAACTCTTAAGACCGTCTAAACAATTTACCCATCACAGGCTTCTATCCAAAAAGCCGAAGTTTCATAACGCTCGTACAGTCAACGCTCTTAAGTGCTTTACTTTTGCCGGTGGCTTTCTGTAAACTTGTAGTAGCTCAGAGGTTCTTAAACTTTGCTGTTCACGTACCAAAGCTTTTGTCGGAAACTTCATTCACTTGTTATTGTTAGATCATTTATCCTATCTAATCCTGGGTGTAAATGGATTAAAAAAAAAAGTAATTTTCAACCCTTAATTACTCGCGTTAAAAACCGACGAGACCCAGATGCACTTCTTCTTCTTCTTGTGGTGCCATCTCCTATCGGAGGTTGGCTATCATTAGGGCTATTCGAACACTGGAAACTGCAGCCCTGGACAGTGAGGTGGTTTTCATATCGAATCAGGCAATTTCCGTCGAAAACTACGTTCAATCTCATTATGTCTTTAACATAATCTAAAAGTCCTCCCTTATTTAGGAACAATTGCAAAAAAAAATGTGAGTGATGGTAATACATTAAAAACCAAAAGAAATATTCACGTTTGATTACGCGCTGGGGCCTCAGAGATGTATATCAGATATGATAATAGTAAAATAAAGAAACGTACCAAAACTGGTACGCATACCACAGTTTGAGAGCCACTGCTCTTGACACTGGCAACTTGGCGTTATAACGTCTGCTTAGAACGGTTCATAGTGAAGTTAGCTGGTATACTTTATAGCAGGGAAGTAGTGCTTTATTGATATTAGAAACCAATACAAAGTTTGTTGTGCTTATGTGCTTAGTGCTTCGGATAAAGCGTTATTAGTTTTCTAGCTTAGGGTATGAAGGGAAAAGTTAAACATTTAAGATTTTTCAATACAAATGTCGATAAATGTCGATGTTATTGAGGCATTACCGTTATATGCATTAAACATAGTGTAAATATTTTTTCTACTTAGAGGGTTTTGAAAAATACATTCGTATCTTCTAACAAAAGCCTCATTTTTTAAATTTCAATGCCAATTTTATTGCTCAAAAATAATGTATATTGTTAAATCTAATTCAAATTAGTGCATTGGTATTAATGTTATTAACTTAAAAGCCTTCTGGAACTCACAATTTTGATTTCTATTTTGCGTAGTGATTTTTTTTTAAATTGTTTTCAGATATTCTTTTTGTCAATAAATGGTGCTGGTTACAGTTTAAAAGTCCAATTAGTAATTACTTTCCACCTCTCCTAACAAAACTCCGTAAAATGACTGGGCTATACGGTCATATTCCTCTTCCAGGTGGTCAGAAACTTTGCTAGAATTATTTTAGGGACACGTAATAAGTATGACCCCCGCTTGTTTCTTTTTTGGTACCAGAAGAGAGGCAATGCGGCCAGCAACAGGGACCTTTGCGCCAGGGTTGCGCAGGGCAGACCCTTTAGTTTAGTAAACTATAGTTAATGATAGTCCAACGAAGCTTGCATGCGGAGGACATCTTTATACCCTGTCATTATTCATTTTAGACATTAGTCACCTAACCCATTGTATCTTGTGTCATAGATTAATATGTATATTGGATATGGATATAGATAGGTAACTCGCCTTGAATTTTAGGACGTCCTAATTGCGTTGCCGCTTATTAGCACTAGGGGCGCCACATTATGAAATAAATTGAAAAAGACACGAGGATCGAACCTTAGCTACCCGGATCGTAAGCCGGTTGCCTAGACCGCTAGACCAACAAGACATGGGCGAACGCTGTTACTCCGATATGAACCCTAGTGCAACACATAGTGCTTCGAAACATAACCGATAGATGGCGGAAGCTGTCTATGGAAAATCAGCGTTCCACTTAGTTTGTACTAAAATAACATAGCATGTCCATGGACGAAGCTTGTAGCGTATATAAATGGATGTGATTTCGGTTTGACGAAGCCGGCGTTGCGGATTCGTTTTTTTTTTTTTTTTTGTTATTTTCAATTTCAATACCTTATTAAGTATGATATTCATGATCGGACAATGTATATATTACGGCAGTCAGCTTTTCTCGTAGTTGCCAGCAATTGCCATCCCACCCTATCTCCTTTTGTTTTTGAATTGATTGTAAATGAGAAATATAGATGGAATCAAGGCCCTTATCTCATAGTATCGTACCCTTACATTACTAATCAATTTTTAAAATTGAAATCGTAGCTAGGAAGCAAATCGTAGCAAGGATCATTTTCGACATATTATTGGTGATTTTAGCCCGGCCCGGCCGGCCCTAAGAGGAAGGAAATACCTTTCTCATAGAAGCCGGCCGGCGCGGCGCACACATGGCGAAGAGCAACGCAAAGCTTTTCTCACTGCCAAATCATTATCGAAATTGCCTGCGTTCAAATAACATCGAAAATCATCAAGTCGCTGCGATGCTCCCGGGGACTACAGGCTGAAACTGAACACCTTACATGAATGTTACAAACTTCTTTGTGATTTTTTCTTTATTTTGTACACTATGTTTTATTTTATTGACGTTGTCAGACAGAAAATAAATTCCTTTAACAAGCAAAGGTGTTTCTCTATAAAAAAGAAAATAACTGTTATGAGCTAGCAGAGCTCACCAACAGCTTTGGTATACTATGGGAGCAAAACGATCAGAGCAAAAAAAAATCAGCGGTTCCGTATTAAACTTCACCCGCCGCCGCTGCCTACTCGACTCAAATGTATATGTAACAGATGATTTTTTGTTGCTCCGATTGGATTGCTCCCATAGTATAAGTTGTTCAGTTTGATAGGTAGACTCTTAATTTAAAAGGATGCTAATGATATTAATTTCACCCTGTAAAATAGTATAGTTGTGTTGTGTAGTGTTAATTGATTTTGATAAGATGTTCCTTATGCTATGTTTTTTGTGTGGATGTAATATACCGTTTGTTTCCGCGGATGTTGAACGAAGCTAATTACGAAGAATGTTTTCTTCTTTATTAGCTTCGTACAACACAATTAGGATGAATGTTTTTTTTCCTTATTAGATTCGTACAATACCCACGGAAATAATTTCATTCTAGGAGGAACCACGCTGCAATAGGCAAGGGACACTCCTATCTATAAAAAAAGTGACACTTCTTTACAGTACGACCAGGAAAATAATTCCGCTCGTCAATCTTCGTTTGCGCAGAGAAAGCCCGAGTCCCCGACAAAACCCGAAGTTATTTAGTAATCAAAGGGTGCAAAGTCGGATAGCAGCAATAGCAGCGAAAAGGGCGCGAAAACAAATAAGCCAATAGCGTAAACGGATTGAAGGTGGCGCATCCTGATTCGTCAATATAATTTCGCGCGGAAATAAAATTTGTCAACTGCGCAGGTACATCGGTAAGACTTATAAACCTGGTACTACTGTACCAAAATAGGCAGAGAATAGTAGAGCGCGTCACTTACTGCGTCCCTCTTTTGCCTTATCCAAATCCAGTCCATAATTAAATCTTTCAATACATGGCCGGCTTTGAATACTATACTATTACCAAAAGTTGCTACCTTCAAGCTGTTTCCTACGAAATCGCTCTATGAGTACTGTGAAATGCTCACAGTCCGTCAGCTTTTCATTCTGCATACTGTCCTCCAACATTCTGTGACTCCAAACAACACCAATAATACTCCAATAAGAAACCACCTAATCGCACGTTCCGTTCAATACAACACAAGTTTCTGTCATAGATTCTCCTGTTTTCTTGGCCCGTTCCTATATAACAGCATACATCGCATATTAAACATACACACTCTTAACAATAGACTATGCTAAACTTCCTTAAAAACGTTGTTACAAAGTCTATCCTACAACGAATAAACACACCCCTACTTATTCACACACACACATACAAACCACACATCTTACTACACTTACATCAATAAGTTGTATAGTTGTAGTTGATATCAATAGCTCAGGCAGGTAATTCCTACCTTTCATGGCATCAGTTGTACCTACCAATACTCCTAGCCTACTATTTTTAACATTTAGTGCTTCATTATTTTATTAGAAATCCGTCTGTAAAATGGCTTTTTGTGGATTAATAAATATTATTCTTATTCTTAATACTTGGCATAGGTACTTACAGGGTTTAATTTAGGACCCCGCTGCAATATCCAACGACACTTGCAGCATTCAAACACTTAAGTCACGTTTTGCGTCCCACTTCAAAACTTCTAGGTTTCTGACCAATCCCTGTTATAACTAGACTTTAAGTGCTTCGACATTTGACTAAACTTTATGGCACTAGGAACAATTATATTAGTCGTTAACCCATTTATCTTGAAAGTTGTTTGACCGTTTGGAGGAAAATAGGACACTTCTTGGTTTTTGGATTGCCCGGGTCGCGGTCTAACTGTTCCCAGTCTGATGTTGTATTTATGCAAAGTATCTTTATAACTTTGATAGTGCGATTCAGGACTCGCCATATGATTGGTTGATATTCGTAACGTGCTGTCTTTTCCATCTTATTGGCTCATTACTTGAGATGCGCTATGATGCGTTAGAAAGATTCATCTTTTTCTTCTTATCGTGTGGGCAGCAAGCCCTGGTGTTAGAGTTTTTTCTGACCGCCTGACGGCCTCTGACTTGGTTTGGCTTGGATGTTCTGATTGGCTGTCAATATGTATAATATGCTGTGTTGTCGGCGCTAATTTAGCTGTTACTAAAGACTTAGCAATATAAGCTAACGAAATGGCACCATTCTTTTAAGCAAATCAACCAAATCTCCAAATGCATCCTGAGTACTGGACGGCAGCTTTATAAATATAAACGTCTCTCTTATTCTTTTGCATTTGTAATCATAAGTGTGAATAGATGTCAAGTAGCGTTGTTGTGTCTCCTTTCTACCTCTTTATTTTATCTTTGGCGACAATTTTGGCGGAAACCGGTATCACACAGTGACGTATTCTCCTAAGGGCAAAATGGACATGTGCTAAGGGCGCCCAGTTCAAGGGGGGCGGCCCGTAGGTCCATACACATGGGGAGGGAAATTGTTACACACACTCAGTCTACAGTTTTACAGTTTTCTGGCTACAGCCCAGACATATTGTGAAAAAATTTCTAGCACTGCCAAGTCATATAACAGAAAAGTCTAAAGCTCGCTTCGGTCGCTCCTTAATTTTAATTTTACTGCTACTTACGCAAAACACAATTCTGATCACAGTTCTGTAAAATTTTTAGCTCACTTTGCTAGCTTTTAATTTGGATGTACGCACGGCGACACATCAAGCTATACAAAACCAACATAACCTGGCCTCGCGACGTTATACGTTACTCGACCTCCGCGCGGCCAGCTTATGTTGGTTTTGCATAGCTTGATGTGTCGCCGTGTGTACCTCGGGGCAATACTGTCATGAAATAACAGAAAACTCTTGTTGGTAAATTTTTAAATCATTATTTTAAAACCTTTAACTTTTGCTGCCACAAATCTTGAGTACGGGCCCGCGCCGGCAAGCTGTAGACGGGGGGCGGTCAAACATATTTGCCCAGGGGCGAAATATTTGTAAATACGTCCCTGGGTTCAAATCGGCACGGTCGAAGTCTTGCCATTATTGATTTGAATCTTCGTAATCAAATCGCTCATCAGTTTTATATATCTACGTCAGAAAACCTATTGGAACTACTGTCATTTTCTCGTGTTTGAGAAATTATAGAACCCATAGACCGCGCATGCTTCTGTTGCGTTCGCTTACAAAGTGTGGAAGGATATGGTTTATATAATACTTTATCATGTGAGCCCAGTATAAATTGGTAGAGGCATAATGCTTGATTTGACAAAACAATACAGACTTTTATAAACTATGCAAAAGAGAGGAATTTTTCATGAAAGCCGCTGTACCAATTTCCACGAAACATAGCTAAGAACCATCTCGCAAACATGATTAAGCTTTCCAATAATACTGCTTGTATATAATATCGAAGCTAGGTAGCGACAGACAGACACATAGAAAGCCCCGACAATTTTATAACGACCAACTTTTTGTGTCTTTTTAAAAATAAAAAGCCACGCTCTTCTTAACACTGATAGGTCCCTGAATAATTAAATACAAGAAAGCTGTCAACTTGCAAACTTACCACGTCTCACGAAGTCTTCCAACGGGACCTCTTGAATCACGTTATAAGTCTCAAAATAGCCTGATTTACAGGACTTGGTGTTTGGAACAAAGTTTCCTAGATTGTCAAAAGTTTGTTCTGTTAGGTTTACGTAAGTGTCGCATGCTGTCGATTCAACTTAAGCATTCTAGAACTTAGGATCTTCAGTATCTAGATTTTATATATAAGGTTTTCGATATCTGATCTTTCTAGGGATGGATCAGACCATCAAACAAAACAATGTATGAAAGCACATAATAAGCATAATCTTAATTATTATGAAAATAAAAAATCCCATATTTGCAAAAAAATAATTAACAGAAAGAGAAAATGAAGCTTCACGAGTTATTTTGTATTTAATATTTATTTATGAAAAAACATTACAATAAATTGACAAAATAGTGCAGTAAAAACCAATTTAGGTTTATCTATGACACTATTGACTCGTCTAGGACGTCTTAATTAACAGTTAGGATAACTATGTTATGTACTACTTAAATAAGTACTACATTAGGTACTACATAATAGGCATTTACAAAAATAAAAAGTAAAAGCAAAGACATGAAGAAGAAAACAAAAACAAAATATTCAAAACACGTAGTCTTATCAGATACATAGGCTCGACAGGTGAAATTGATATCATTAGCATCCTTTTAAACTAAGAGTCTACCCATCAAAGTTAGCTGTTGCATACATTTTGAGTCGAGTTCAATCGAGTAGGCAAGTAGGCATTGCAGTTTAGAATAAATAAATACTAATAATAAATATCTTGGACATTGTCACACAAATTATCTAGTCACATTTAAAGTTACTGGACTTGTATTATGATGACCAGACAACGATATACAGTACATGTATAGATACAAACATCCATGACTCTGGTACAAATATTCATATTCATCATATAAATATTTGTCCCTTACGGGATTCGAACCCGCGACTCTCGGCACAGCAGGCAGGTTCACTACAGACTGTGCTACCGGGCCTAAAAATGTCTCCTTGTATACAGGGTGTTAGGGTACCGGTGCTACCGGGCTGTCAAATACCGAATAGAAAAGTTTTTTTTTTTTTTTGCTTCGATCTGTTTAGAAGTTGTTTAGTTTGAAAGGTTCTTAGTTTAAAAGGATGCTAAGAATTTTGTAACACATTATCAAAATTTGGATCAAATAAAAAAAAAAAATTTAACGTTTTTTTTCAGTGTACCATATTGGTTCCATATTGAAAGTTGTTCAGTTCGATGGTCTGAAGCATCTCCTTTCATATGTAATACATTTAATTTTACACCCTGTAGGTATATCAAAGGCCTCCTTCTGGCGTAGTCGGGTAAAAAAGCTACACGAAGGTGATTGGCAGAAGTAGCAATGTTTCTGGCCACACCGAAAGGAAAAATACGGTCATGAGTCTATGTATGTATCGTATGTATGTACCTAAATAATTTTTGCTATTTATACCACAGTATAAGAAAGATTATCCAATACTACAGTCTACTTAGTAATACTGAAGCATACAACGGAGGAAACCTGCAGACGCTGAAAGAAGAAATTCCGATGCGAATGTGAATTCTACCAATCCGCATTGGGCACACGTGGTGGACTAACGCTCATACATCGGAGGGTAGACCTGTGCCATGCCACCCACTAGCCCAGTCATTTTACGGAGTTTTGTTAGGCGGGGTGGGGAGTAATTATTAATTGGACTTTTAAACGGTAACCAGCACCATTTAGTGACAAAAAGACTATCTTATAACATATTAAAAAAAATTCGCTCCGCAACATAGAAATCAAAATTGTGTGTCCCAGAAGGCTTTTAAATTAATAATGTTAATACCAATGCACTGATTTGACTTAGATTTAACAATATCAATTATTTTTAAAAATGAGGTATTTATTAGAAAATACGAATGTATTTTTCAAAACCTTCCAAGTAGACAAAATGTTCACACCATGTTTGTAGTATGTATTATGGTAAAGCCTTAAATATGAGCAAAAAAAATTTACCATAAGGTTTTTTACAACGAGATAATAGCTAAATTTTAAAATTGGAACTGTTGCTGACGTGATTTTTTTAAATTTTGGTACATTTTGAGGCTCAAATTGGCTCTTCAATATTATACTGAAAAAAAATTTCAATTATTAATTGGTCCCGGCTCAAACCGTTAAATGACTGGGCTACACGACAAAGCATTTAAACGAGAAAAATTGTCATGCACGCTCTTTCTGGCCTATGTAAAATAATAAAGATGGAGGCACATCTCGATTTTTATCGTTTTCTACTGCAGTGGGACGTATATACAGGGTGTAATATAAAATGGGACAGTCACTTAAAGGGGTGCTCCAGACCGTCAAACTGAACAACTTTTACTATAGGATTAACACTTAAATCGCAAAAAAAAATTGCACTCATACAAAACTGCAACCATAACTCGACTGAAATTTTTTGCGATTTCGATATTGCTCCCATAGAAAAAGTTGTTCAGTTTGATGGTCTGAAGCACCCCTTTAAGTAATTGTCCCATTTTATGTTACACTGTATGATGTGATGATGATACTGAAGCAAAAAGTGCGAATAAAATCTTTCTAAAATTTTTATCTTGTTTTAATTCCACCTTTGAATAAATTAAAATAGCTTTATTCAAAGCATTCCACCTACCCTTTTGATAGCCCCTTATAGTCACCCCTTAAAAACCGCAGGATGTTAATGGTACTTATACTTAAAGCGATTATAAAAGAAAATGCTGATCAACTTTTGCGAAACTCTTAAATGAGTCTAATAAATATTTCAAAAGGTAAATTTCCTTAAGCACTTTAAGGTTCACTGAATACAAACAACTTCAAAGGGATTCTTGTGAAGATTTTTCACGTTACGTAGACGTCGAAGAAACATATTGTGCTTTTAATTACAATGTAAAAGAGGATACGCCAGCGACTTTTTCTCTTTGTAACTATCTATTTTATCTCCGTGGTCTAATGGTTAAGAGCAGGGACCGAAACCGGTATCAATAATACCGGTACTTTTTCGTTACAACCTTTATTTTTTGACAGGTATTTTTAGAGGTAACCTCAATATCATTCTACGAACGGTCCGCGTACACATAATAACACTTAAACTCAAACGTGAACATAAACTTAAACCATTCTACGCTTTTGGGTTCAATAAAATGTAAATAATCATCTCCTTTATTATCTCGACCTGTCCAATGCTGTAGCAAGACTGAAAATAGTGCGCGCGTCGCTCGTTGGGTGCTCCAAACATTTTCGTCACCCGCTACAACAACGACGTTGTTCAATCAATTTTGTACTTTTGATTAGTAGAAATTAAAGTTCATTTTTCAGTGTTATTAAAAACCACGCGCGCTTTTTGCCGCTCCGTCTATACTGACCCTTACCCGCAGTCACTCGCATTCTCTTGAAGGTCATATTTAGGTTACCGGTATTAAAATCGGTTGTTACCTGGATAAAGGTAACATTTAAATAAAGGTAACCGAATTTTTTGGTCCCTGGTTAAGAGCATTGGGCTCTCGACACGGAGGTCGTGGGTTTGATTCCCACGGGGGACACCAAGTGATATGTCACTTTGTGCATTTTTCCCCAGTTGGTTAGGACATTGAAGGCTGAATCACCTGATTGTCTGAAAAGAAAAATGATTCCGTGCTTCGGATGGCACGTTAAGCCGATGCAAGTGACTTCGGACCTGTACAAAATTTTCATCATGCGGTATCTATTGGGGGAAATCTGTGAGGCCGTCAAACTGAACAAGTTACGTGCCCAAAGGATTAAAACCGGAACCTGTCCGTCCAAAAAAATGACAAAAAAATTAAAATTAAGGGTCCTCTATCGTTAAAACGGTAATACATACAAGTGTCATAGTTGGTGTAATTATAGAGCAAACACTACATTATAACAACAATTAAAAAAACCAGCCAAGTGTGAGTCGGTCTCGCACACAGAATCACAAAAACAAAAGGGAGATATGAAAAGGGGGCGGGGCCTGTGTCGCAGCAATATGCGCAAAAACGGAACACATTGCTCACGACAGTAATGATTCAATATATTATGAGGCTGAAAGCCAGTCGAGATATTATGTGTAAATAGTTTACAATGCTTGCGTAGTATTAAAGATTTTTCGAACGTTGAGTTCTAATACCGCAATGGATAATGAGCACATTCAAGCTATCAAAATACTTTCTATCGCTTGGTACTGGTGGTAATGCGACACTAGGTTTTGTACTCAGCGCGTTGGTTGGCATCTCTCTAGATCTCTATGGTCTCGCACTAAAGGTCTAAATCAGCTTTTTTGTAAGTTAATAATATAATTATGTTGTGGTGGTGTGGTACGGAACCCTCGGTGCGCAAGTAGCCCGACTCGCACTTGACCGGTTTTTATTGTTTCCTACTAGATATTTCTCTACTTATACTATCGAAGTTAAAATGCTACCTTGAGAACTAAAATATCATACAAGACTGCATGTGCATGAAAAATAATTTATGAATGTATTTACGTCAAACCGTCAGTGCAAACTGTTAGTTCTTACAAAGTTTGGTTTCCTAACAGTTCGTTGTTGGTCTGGTCCTTTGACTATTTATTATAAGGACTGATCTTGCGGTAGCATTTCCCCTTTGCCACGGTATAAGACCAATTAATCATGTGCATTTACATTCAATTTTATACCTTATCACTAAACGAGATAGCCTATAATTGCGAAACAATAATTTCAAAACTTAGAACGTTTGGGCAGGCCTGTCTCACTCCACAGCTCAGGTACGTTTGACAGCCGGACCCCACCGTGAGGTGCATCGTAGCTCATTGACATAAGGCTCATTTTATTATTCGTTCTTGAATCGCGCGTTCGAAATTCGAAAAATCTATCTGTTCGATAGTAACTATTAAATAATCTGTGGTTTGGGGTTCACACGAGACTACTTTTCATGATTTTTAACGTTCAAATTTAGAATCTAAAGTTATGGGAATAAAATCCAAAGTTGCGGATTTCATGTTACCTCGCCCCCTGCAAAAAGTGTCAGAAATGTTTGTTAGTAGAATTACACGCTTAACTAGTCCCTATATAAGTAGTAAAAGGTCTGTTCTCGAGAAGGCACAGTTTGTTGCAGAAAATTGTTTACATTTTGTATATAAGTTTTAGTTAACATTGCATAAAATATTCAGCGTAATTTTGCACATTTTGCATTCTAGAATTTTTTGCAACCGTTTAATAATAAAAGAAGAAACTGACTGACTGACATATCAACGCACAGCCCAAACCGCTGAGTCTAGAGATTCCAAATTTGGCACTTAAGTTCCTTTTGAGGGTCAAGGTGGTTGCAGAGGGGTCAATTTTATACAAAACTTTGACGCACAATACGCGTAGACGGTATTAATATAAGTATCTTTGTATATTTGGAAAAATAGTTTAGAAAATCTAGATGCCGCGTCACTTGCAATTTAATAATGACGAAGATATAAAGCTTTGAAATTTTTCATACAAAATTTTAAAAGCTTTATATCTTCGTAATTATATTATAAATCGCAAATGTTATTTGTGAGCGGCAACTAGATTTTCTAAACAATTTTTCCATATTATTATATAAAATATTACTTTTATTAATTTCATCTACGCGTATTGTGCGTCAAACTTTTGTATGGACTGAAACAACCTTAACACGTTCCGGGACAGTGAACGAGACACAATAGAACTTTTATTGTTATCACGGCTATAGGCGGTCACTGTCCCGGAACGTGTTAAGGGTGCACTAAGAAAGGATTTTTCAAAATTCATCCCCTAAGGGGGAGAAACGGGGTCCAAAGTTTATATGGGGACACAAGATTAGTTGGACTATTTTATTCGAAACTATACAGGAGTACTACCAATTGATTAATGAGTAAACACGTGTTTCAGGTTTTTTCAGAATTCAACCCCTGAAAGGGGGAAATAGGGGTGACAAAGTCTGAAAATCAAGATGGGTATTGTTTGTATGGTTTATCGGGTCGCTGATTATGAAAACAATAATGATTTTAAAATCCAACATGGCGGACGTGAAATACTGTTGGGGTGCGATGGGGTTGGATTTTCTAAATATCATTATGGGTTTCGTTTTTATGGTTTTTTGGGACGTTATAATTTCGTACCTATGCCCTACTCAACCCCTACTCTGCTAAATACTCACATATTCACTATATCGATTTTGTACCGTGTAACCAACGTAGAAATCCGACCATAGATTAATATGTATATTGGATATAGATAGGTAAGTCGCCTTGAATTTTAGGACGTCCTTATTATTAGCGTTGCCGCCTATTAGCACCAGAGGAGCCACATTATGAAATAAATTGAAAAAGACGATCGGCCGACACGAGGATCGAACCATAGCTACTCGAATCGTAAGCCGGCTGTCTAGACCGCTAGACCAACAAGACAGTGATTGATTTGGGCGAAATCTCTCACTACTACAGCGCAGCGCGTGAGTTGGCGCTGTTACTCTAATATGAACCCTAGTTCAACACATAATGCTTCGAAACATAACCGATAGATGGCGGAAGCTGTCTATGGGAAATCAGCGTTCCACTTAATTTGTACTAAGATAACATAGCAGAAGAACTAAGGTCGACGACGTTGGAGACCGGATCACAAAGTTGTAGTGGAGGACATTTGGCTAGAAGGGATGAAGGCCGGTGAACTAAGGCAATATCGGAATGGTGGCCAAGAGAAGGAGGTCCGTGGGTAGACCACCGATGCGTTGGTCAGACGACATTGTAAGGGTTGCAGGTCGGACATGGATCAAATTTGTGCAGGACCGTGAGGACTGGCACAATAAAAGGGAGGCCTATGCCCAGCAGTGGGTTGATGTGGACTGATTTGATTGATTGATTGATTCACTATTTAGTGCATCTAGTGAAGTAACTTATAGAACACATAAAAAGACCGCATACGTCCGAAGGTCGCCGTGTGGTTATTTGATTCTGAGGAATTTGGATGTTGCCTAGATGCCTAGTAACTTTTGTCGTAGACACGGAGCGACAACTTTCATGCAGCTGCTGCGCGACAACGCTAGAGAAACGCTATAGAGCCTTAATAATAATCAACTTGTCATCGTCCCCTGCTGAACATTAGGCCACTCCCAAAGCGCGCCACAAAACTCTATCATTGGCCATCCACAACAAGTCACTCCCCGCTACCTTTTCTAGGTGGGTCCTGCCAGTTCGTAGTCTCCGCTCTAGAACTCTGACTCCCCATCGGTTTTCAGTTCTTCGGCAGATAATACCAGCCCATTACTACTTCAGCTTGCTTATTTTCTATGCTATGTCAACCACATTAGTTTTCTCACCTCATTCCTGATGTGCTCTTCTAGAAAAACACCAATCAGAGTTATCTCACCATGGCTAGCTGAGCGACTTTAAATTGATGAAGTATTCCTATCGTCAATCTATACTATTATAAAACTGTAACAGGAAGTTTGTCTGTACATTGAAGATATTAACAAAAAAAAAGTTACGCTATGGTTTTTAGGCGTCCCTGATTCCATTTCACCAATTTTTGGATTTTTTGTCTGTCTGTTTGTTTGGGTGTTTGTTTGTGTGTTTGTTTGTTTGAACGAGTATCACGCAAAAACTACTGAACCGATTTTGATGAAACTTTTTTTGTTTGATAGCTTATGATCTGACTTAATCTGGTATATAATTTGTGCGGACGAAGTCGCGGGTTAACGCTCGTCCTTAATAATAATAATACTTAACCTTAATCAAAATAAGAAAACTTTTCCTAGACCTAAAGATTTTTTTGTATTTTATTTTATTCATTTTAGGAAAACTTACGGACTAATTACAGGATAGTAGGGTACATTCTCTTTGCTGTAACTGGTACTTACTTCCCACAAACTGTGTAGCTCCAAAATGAAAAAATAAAATACGTACCAAGAGCAGTTCTCGTCTAGATCAGACTTAACTTGTCCCGTTTGGCTCACAAGAAGTTCCGGTCTATTTTACTATTTGTTACTTTAACTAAACACTTCAAATCACCTAACATAACGCTTATGTAAACGCCTGCAAGAACGATAATGACCCGATTTGAGAGACTTTGAATTTGTAAAAACGTTATTTACCCTTTGAACCCGTAAGAGTAATATTTTATGTCGAAAAGTTAAAAGGTAGTTTACAATTTGAATAAACTGGACTTGTTTCTAAAAGTTCATGGATAGATGCAGAGTTCTGGTTATTTTTAGGGTTCCTCAGAAAGACGTATCAAATGTACATATGATATTATTTCACTCGGGGAAACCAGAGCTAAAGCATTCAAAATCACGGTTTTCAGAATAATTATATTGTCATTGTTCTATACAGGGTGTAAGTGACAGCCTAGAAAATACTGAAACGGTGAATTCAGACCATCAAACTGAACAACTTTCACTATGCAGCCAAACTCAGGAAACGTGAAAAAATCGGCTGTTCAATACAAAACTGCTGTACCTACCTGACTCAAATGTATAAAACAGCAGATTTTGTTCGCGTTTTCTGAGGGAATATTTGAGTTGGTAATGCAGATTTGAACACAGATTTTTTTACTTTTTCTCACAGTAAAAGTTTTATGATCTAAAACACCCCTTTAAATATTACTAGATTGTTTTGTTACACCTTGTAGATACAACATAATAATTTGGCGTAAAAAACTAAGAATTTCCACTTCCAGACGCACCGCGGGATACCACCCCTTTTTGGTTGATATCCTTTCTGATTCTTTTATAATGCGCACAGCCAAGGAGTGGAATGCCCCGCCTGCGTCAGTATTTCCGAGCGCTTACAATCAGAATCACTTTAAAGTACGAGTGAATAGGTTTCTTCCGGGTTAGCTCGCTACATGGATTGCCACTGGATTGAGGTCCAGAGCAAACCCATTTTTAATAATAAAAAAAAAAGGTAGAATAATATCAGGAACTCTTTTATGCAGACTCTCACATAACCAGTAAATTCTTATACTCTAGGATGCTTTCCTTTTTGTAGAGCTGCTTTTTTAAAAGAAAATTTTTATTTAAAATTCTTTAAAGCGTATCATGAAAATACTAAATAAGACTGGGCCATTTTATGCAAGAAGTATTCACAGGTAGCCAAAACTGAGTACTGTAATGCTATTTTTGAATTTAACTCATTCTAATTAGTATTCAAAAGTGACATCAACTTTGTGGAATTTATGCACACGAATTTACAATGATGTTCACATTTCATTCAAAAATATCAACTCCAGAACACGAAAATAAATGGCTTTTGAATTTGGAAAAGTCAAAAGATACGTGGCAGGACTAGTAATATTACAAAATTTTGGATTTTGTAGTATCGTTTGTCGTTAATTTGAAATAATCTCTGCACATCATATTCTCAAAATACCATGTTCGCAAAACACCTTATTCTCTGAACATCATGTTCACCAAAATATCATATTTATTAGAAACAAAATCTGTATATACCTAAAGAAGAACGACCACTTCCCATACATTCGTTTACCTGTCAAACTATTTTTTATTTAGTTGTAGTCGTATAATACTCAAAGGTTGAAGTATACAGTTAATATTAATATAGGAAAACTATAGATTGATTCCATTTACTCCGGTATTTATTATTATTATTTGGTTATAAGGGCTTGGTCAATGACCAAATAGCTACTGCGACCTAGATAGATCTATTGTAGCTGTCACCCTAGACCTAGAGGTCATTTCCTAGGCCCACGGACTTCATGAACCGTGTTATGCTTTTGGAGGGGAGGTCCCTAATGTCAGTAGGTGTTATTATGTATCCACCTAGATGGCGAATCCTGCTGTGAATGAGCACTTCGCATTCGCACAGGAGATGTATGGGCGTTTCCTCTGCTTCACAGCAAAATCTGCAAGTGGGTGAGTCTACAAGCCCCATTCTGTGTAGGTGTTTGTTTAACTTGCAGTGTCCTGTCAAGGCTCGTACTAAGAGCCTTAAGTCGTTGCGGTTTGAATTGATGGCATCCGTATGTCTGTTTGAATTTACTCCGGTAATAATTTATTTTAATTTGATAATGAGGAATAAACGTTATACACGTTAATAGTTGTTAAATTATTTGACAGGTTAAAAGTTTGACCCTTCTTTGACAAAAAAATGCTAACAAACTTATCATTGCTTTCATAAGGATCTTTTGTTCGTAACAGATACGACTAATACACTCAAATAAAGAGATCCACTTCCAAAAATCATGCCTATCGAAGACGAAAAGGCCAAACACATTTTTACGATGCCATAGAAAAGGGAATTACAAACATAGACGTGTCAATAAGATTGTGAGTTTCATCCCATTTTATTATCTCCTATGACATTATTCCGGACTTCTGTTCAATAATTCTGGAGCTCTGACGTATTTGATGGACGTGGGATTGGATTCGATGAAGGCCATAGGATTGTATTTTATGGGAACAGGGTTGCCATGTTGGGTTAGAAGTAAATTGGTGAGAAGTAGTTGGTATGAAATGCTGGTTAGTTTTTGGTTAATTCTAAATAGAATGAGATCTAAGTACATATTAAGAGAATAGCCCTTGCAGCACGCTCCGTACTTACCAAATTTCGTCCTATTTACAATATTAACCACATTTTTTAAACACGATTAGAAATTAATTTCTATGTCTGTATTATGTCTTTTATTGTGCCGTATGTATGTATGTTGGTATATTTTAAAGAACCGTGGCTCAAAGATTTTCACACAAACTACATTTACTATATTACGAGCGTTAACCCGCGACTTCGTCCGCACAAATTGTATACCAGATTTTAAGTCAGATCATAAGCTATCAAACAAAAAAAGTTTCATCAAAATCGGTTCAGTAGTTTTTGCGTGATACTCGTTCAAACAAACAAACAAACAAACACACAAACAAATAGACAGACAATAAATCCAAATATTGGTGAAATGGAATCAGGGACACCTAAAAACCATATCGTAACTTTTTTTTTGTTAATATCTTCAATGTACAGACAAACTTCCTGTTACAGTTTTATAATAGTTTAGAAATAACGAATGATTTTTTTTACAATGTCATCGGACCAAAGGCTGGTGGTCTGCCTAGTGACCTCCATCCCTCTCTTGGCCACCGCTCTGCTAGTGCATTGTTCCACCGGCCGTCTTCCCATTTAGACAAGTGTCCAGCCAATCCCCACTTTAACTTTCTGATCTGGTTACACACGTCTTTAACCTTGGTTCTTCGTCGAATTTCGGTCCACTTTTGATAATGCCCAAGCATCATATGTTCCATGGCTCTCTCTGCTACCTTATCTACTTTTCAATAAATTTTTCTTTTCAATCAAAATACTTTTAATAAGAAAATAAATGCTTGTTATTCGTGGTTTAATCATCATCTCAGCCAATAGACGTCCACTGCTGGACATAAGCATACTCCAAGGATCGCCTTAACGACCGGTCCTGCGCTGCCTTACGGTCCAACGTGTTTCCCGCCGCCTTCATCAACAGATCGTCGGCGGTTCACCTTGGCTTGGGGCCTATCCAGGCCGTGCTTTCCGATAGTTCCCGCCGCCTTCACCAGGTCGTATTCATGCTTTAATAGTTACGTACAAAATGCTATAATAACTAAATTACAAAACTGGCAACACTAAGATTGTAACATCCAGACTAACATCATACGATTCTGTGTGAATACCGTGAGGATTATACCCATGTCTATGGAAATATTATTTCAGAATAAATATTGGAATTTACGAACAGAGCCAAACATTTCACAGGGATTGTGTTTATTCTACTTTAGAAAGATTCTTACAGAACAACTTCAAAACAGAAAATATCTTATACATTAATTCACGACAGTAACCATTCGGGGTTATCAGAAACATTAATTTCATCGATTAATTCTTCTTTTCTTCTCTTCTTTGCTTTTTTTCTTTTCTCCTCTAATTCGACTTCCTAAAAAACTGAGAAAATGTTCTACATCATAAATCAAGATTGTACCAACCTTTTTCAAGGCAAAGTGATCGAGCCCATACAGCAGTATTAGACGTAAATAGTTCTTAATTTTCGTTTAAAATTATTCGTAGATATATTGAAATATTCAAACAAAAAGATGCGTTGGCTTTTTGATCATCGTTTCCCTCTTTATTACTTTACAGAAACACATTTTGTTTTTTTAAAACGAAGCCGATTTAAAGACTTCCACACTGGACATTGCAGATTGTGCCCGGGACGTTTTCTCGAAGGCAAATGGACCTCAGTTGGTGTGGATATACTTTCATTCCACAGAGTGCATCTGTAACAAACGGGAAATTGTTTATAGCCTTCGTACACCGCTGAAAATTTGTTAAGTACGCTATCCGTTGAACGTCAATGGCGCGTAGCGGAAAGGTATTATGAATACTCAATCACGAGCGTCCGGGTTCGAATCCGCACGGTCGACATGCCATGAAAGAAAACATGGTGAGGAAACCTGCATACGCTGAAGAAATTCTGATGCGTACCTACCTATGTGTAGTCCACGAAACCGCATCGGTCACGCATGGTGGGTTAATGTCCATAAACCCTCTTTGAGGGAAGGCCTGTGCCCTGCAGTAGAACGTATATAGGCTAATGATGAAGCTATATCCGTGCTTCATCATATTGCCATACCAGCTATACTATCAAACTCCTATTGATCGTAACACCGAATTCAAGTACAGTATCTCTTCAAAAAGCTATCGTTCTACAGTTAGCGAGAAACCCTATAGGTGTTCAGTGACCGTGCGAGGTGACTGCGCACCTGAGCGGACGAATGAACTGACGACAAGTCGACTGTAAATTGACTTTGTGTGACTTTTTAGAAAACTACTTATTTTTCCAGACTAACTGTTTAAACTAAAATTATTGTGTGAAGTCTACCAATTCCAGTCTAGCATTGGTACGCGTGGACGACTTGACGACCCGGTTGGGGTAATGGCACGGAAGATAGGTATATAGGGAGAAATTGATATCATTAGCATCCTTTTAAACTAAAACTCTACCCATCAAACTGAACAACTTTCACTATGGGAGCAAACAGATCGGAGCTAAAAAATAAAGTTGTTCAGTTTAATGAGTAGACTCCTAGTTTAAAAGGATGCTAATGATATCATATTCACCCTGTATAGGGTAATAACGGTTACCACGCCGGACTGCCAAACCAGAGTCCTGGGTTCGAATCTCGGTTCGGTCATGGATGTTATATACAAATACAAATACAAATAATTTATTTGCCAATATGGTCGTGCCATTGTTGTAAGGTTTCGATATTAAAAAGCCTATAGTGCTTACTTGGGATCATTAGAATGTATGTGCCTGTGAGCGTTATTTATTTATTTATTTACTACGGACATAGAAGAAGGTGACGCTCATTGATTGACGCTAGTTTCTGGTATGGGGACGTTAATTTTTTACTTTTTACTTTTTTATTTTGTGATCAAATCCAATACAATGATATGATCTGTGAAAATTTCAACTGACTACCTTATTACGGTTCAGAAGATACGGCTCTCTACAGCTAGGATGGACGGACTGACAGCGTAGGCTAATGAATATGGTCCCGTTTTTACCCTTTCGGTACCGAACCCTAAAACACGAAGGAACAAACATACATTTTATAGAGTCCTGACATTTTTTAACGGGATGATCAGACCGTCAAACTGAACCACTTTATCTATGGCACCAACATTGAAATCGCAAAAATAAAATCTGTGGTTCCATACAAAACTGCAAACCTACTTGAGCGAAATGTATGGGACAGCTGATTTCTTTCGCGATTTTGATGTTAGTCCCATATAGAGAAAGTGGCTCAGTTTGATTGATTTGATCATCCCCATATGAAGAAGGACCCTGTTTATATGCTGATAAACACATTACCCTCCTTTGCGTAGCGCAGTCGGGTAAAAAGGTATACCATTGTACCCTCTTTAATACCATACCCATTGTCCGTTTAAAAACCACTTTTATACCAAAAGAAGCCAATACAGTTTCTCTCTTGTAATAAATTGGCCAGGGTCAAATATAAAAGCGAAATTATATATTTTAATTTTTCAGAGGCAGAAAATGAAGTTACGGAAAAAAGACCAAAGGGTGGAATAAATAACATAAAAATTTTTATAAAATAAAAATGTATTTATTCTAGCCCTTTGTTTGGATGGAATTCAAACTTGAAGGTGTTGACCTGTTTCTTTTGGAATTGATAACTATATCATTGCTCAGGGAGCAGATACTGCTTATTACTGTTGACTATTGAAGTGACCATGAAGGAATCAAATTAAAGATTGAAAAATTTGTCTCGGGCGGGACTCGAACCCGCACTCTCTCTAGGGTCTACCGAGCCAGTGAATGAACTTAAGCAACCGATCTAGGGGCACCCAGAATGGGTACTGACCTCGGCCTTATCACTACATAATACTATGTATGCTTAGATCTTTAAAACTGCGCCACGGATTTTGATGCGGTTTTTTTAAATAGATAGAGTGATTCAAGAGGACGGTTTATACAACGTGTTGATGAATTAACGCAAAACTAGAAAGTAGTTTGTTTAGAATCGAGAGTAGAATCTAATTATCATGGTTTCAACATAGGTCATTTTTTTCAAAATCTTAAATAATAATTTGTAAAATTTTAAATTTACTGAACCCGATGTCAACCCCCCGCATTGGCACACTTACCCTACTTACTACCAAAATGGCTATGCCGTGTGGTGTCGGCTACGAATAGCACCATCCCATTTCCTCCCGTGGGTGTCGTAAAAGGCGACTAAGGGATCTACCGTAGGATGGACAGCAGCATCCTCTGAGTACTCACATTCAATCAAAGTGCGATCGCCAACCTGCGTGCCAAGCGTGGCGATTATGGCAAATCGAAATGACAACAAATCATTTTTGCCTCAAAACTTAAAATGCGATTAACTTTAAAGGAGATTGCCCAAAGTTATATCGTTAAGATATGAATAATACATGGGTCATGTTGTACTGTTGCTGGAATAAAATAATAAAATGAATAACTAAACAAATAAAATAAAATAGTGATACCTAAAAGGCAGTACCTGTCATATATTTTTGACAAAAATATTGATTTTAATTCTGCTTCACTACCAGGAAGGTGGCATAGGTATTGTCTATAACTCCTACGGGCATCTATGGGCTAAGTCTATGGGCCGAAGAAACTTGGGCGCTAAGAGGAAGGAACTAAAGCTTTGGCGAAACAAATCAAGTTACGTTATTATTTTATTTAATACCCCATTTTATTCGCAAAGGGCTATAAAAAAACTCAAGTGATTCAAAATTCGGACCAATATTTTATATAATGAATGGTGATGAAGCATGACGCATCTTCAGCCTGCTTTTGGTCAAAATCCTTTAAGTATCAAAATAATGAAATTATTGTTTCAATGTAATTATTTTGTTATAAATCATTTGGGGTGTATGAGGTTTTGCGCTTATTCATTAAGGTGGTTTCAGTCCATACAAACGTTTGACGCACAATACGCGTAGACGGAATTAATAAAAGTAATATTTTGTATGTGGAAAAATAGTTTAGAAAATCTAGATGCCGCGTAACGAATAACATTTGCAATTTATAATATAATTACGAAGATATAAAGCTTTTAAAATTTTGTATGAAAAACTTCAAAGCTTTATATCTTCGTAATTATTTTATAAATTGCAAATGTTATTCGTTACGCGGCATCTAGATATTCCAAACTATTTTTCCATATATACAAAGTTATATATATATTACTACCGTCTACGCGTATTGTGCGTCAACGTTTTGTATAAAATTGACTCCTCTGCAACCCCCTTAACACGTTGTATATCAGCATTGCATCCGTGTATACCGCGTTGCAGCATAATACCGTATATATAAGGTCTAACAAAATTAGCTGAAACTATTTTAAGGGGATGATCTGAGCATCAAACCGAACAACTTTCTCTATGGGACCAGTATCGAAATCGCGAAAAAAACAGTTTTCTCATACATTTGAGTCGAGTCATGTTTGCAGTTTTGTATGGGACAGCTGATTTTTTTTTCGAGATTTCGATATTGGTCCCATAGAGAAAATTGTTCAGTTTGATGGTCTGATCATCCCCTTAAAATAGTTTCAACTAATTTTGTTAGACCTTGTATAATATACTTTGCCTCGGCGTATAACTATGCTGGGGCTACGTGGCGGATTGGGTATCGGTACCTCTGGCATCTGTAGGCGCCGGAAGATAATCCCGAAGAAAATATATTATTTTTTGGTAATCTTGTTGTCTGAGTCGCACTTGGCCGGTTTTTAGGGTTCCGAAGTCAACAAGGAACCCTTATAGTTTCGCCAAGTCCGTCCGTTATTCTGTCTGTCCAGGGCTTAGCTCATTTTTGTTAGCAAAATATTAAGAGGTTATGTGAAAAAAATAGAATTCTTCAAAGCGTCATATATCATGAAGTACTAACAGTAGGAGTATGATTAGCGGATATGTGTAAATTGAACATATAATTAATGTTTTGATTAGGGACAAAACACGATTAAGACACATTTTCTCGATAGAAAAACAAGCCAAAGTAGCCTCCGTCGTTATTGCTAAACGCTAAGAACTGCTAAACGGTGAATAATAGAAACACGAGAATTGATTTAAAAAAATGAGATTGATATTTTATAAAGTTTGATTAGAAAGAATTGAACTTACATAAATAGTACAATCACAATTAAATAAAGTTTGTTTTACGCTTGCGTCGCTTCAGGCGCGCGCGCCGCCCTATCTCTTTCTCTCGCATCAGTCAGTAATATAAGCTATCACACGCCCATTTCGCATCAATTATTTTCGACATAGGCCGTTAAGCTTTAAAGTGAACATTTTTGTTAGAGTCAAATGTCACACCCCTCTGACAGCTAAACGGTTGTTTCTGGATATGTGAAAAAATTCACGGCAGTAGTATATAACGAAATTAAAAGGAAAATTCCACTAAGAAGGCTTTACAAGTTTACGAGTAGTAGTCGACCAGCTTATAAAATGTACTTTTTAGACTTTATTAGCCGTTAAACCGTAGTATAAAACAAAAAGCCCTCTTCGAAATCCGTATATTGTGACGGGCAACTACGGAACCCTACCCTGCGCATGTCTCGACGAGCACTTGGCCGGTTTTTAGGGTTCCGAAGTCAAAAAGAAACCCTTATAGTTTCGCCATGTCCGTCCGTCTCTCCGTCCGTCCGTCCGCGGCTTGGCTCAGAGACTAGAAAGCTGTTATTTGGCATGGGTATACATATTAACTACGTCGACAAAGTGGTAAAATAAAATCAAATTAACGAGTTTTAGTCGAACAACTTAAAAAATGTACTCGGAGGCGGTTAAACCGTAGTTGAACCCTACACTGCGCGTGGCCCGACACGCACTTGGCCGGTTTTTCCTTACTAATTTTTTCTAGACATATATGACTTTAATTTTATGTATGAAAACGTCGACCTAATGACGTCATAATGTCAATAGTGACGTTAGAATGACGTGATATCTCGCCGCTGGCGTCAGCTTGCTACCTGGGTATAATAAGTGCAATTTTCTTTATTTACTGTTAATAAAGCCGTTGGTACGAGTCGTTTAAACTCAAATTTCCATGTATAAGCATTGTGAATACTAGCTCCTAAAGGTGAGCGCATATAGCAACGGGTCGCATCGAATCGCGGCGGAGCGGGCCTGATGTACAAAATGTTGTCCATTATACAGGGATGTCTAATTAAATACGTTACTTATCTAAGGGGTGTTTCAGACCCTCAAATTGAACAACTTTAATAACTGAGCCAACACTGAAATCACGACAAAAATATCAGCTGTTCCATACATTTGGTTCGAGCAGCAGATAATTGACATTTTCTAGGGGAAAGTAGATTTTGTTTTTTGCGATTTCTGTGTTGGTCCCATCAAACCGTTCTTCAGTTTGATGGTCTGAACCACCTTATTAAGTATGTAACGCATTATAGTATACATACACACTGTATAGAGTATATAGATCTAGAGAGATGCCAACCAACGTGCTGAGTACGAAACCTAGTGTCGCATCACCACCAGTACCACGCGATAGAAAGTATTTTGTTAGCTTGAATGTGCTCATTATCCATTGCGGTATCAGAACTCATTGTTCGAATAATCTTTAGTACTACGCAAGCATTGTAAACTATTTACACATAATATCTCAACTGGCTTTCAGCCTCATAATATATTGAATCCTTACTGTCGCGAGCAATGTGTTCCGTTTTTGCGCATATTGCTGCGACATTGGTCCCGCCCCCTTTTCACATCTCCCTTTAGTTTTTGTAATCTGTGGTATAGAGAGTTGGAACGCATTGGCGGATTTTACTGCAGACGTACAAATTTCCGCTTGGTATCGCTAACTACGGCGGATCGCATCGCATGGTCGAAAATTCAGAGATACATTCAACAAACGCTCTGGCCCGGTGTAGTATGCGATAATTCATATAAACTGTATAGAAGCGATTTGGGCGAATTTTTGCGCCGATACGGCCTGTCGTAATATGCGCTTACCTTAACTCTGCAATTTACTTTGAAAGTGTAATTTACTCTAGCCTAGTTGGCAATTCTTTCTCTCACTGTACCTTTGGTTCGTAAAACCAAATTTTGTGCTACATGGTACGAGCGAAATGAAAAAATAGAATTCTTTGAAATGAACACACTCGCTTTGGGTATATTTTCATCATCTTTATCACTATTACTATCCCGCGACTCCATCTGTATGGACTTTAAATAAGTGTGATATGTGTCAAGATAAGATAAATGTTAAAATACATCACTCATATCCACAACAGGCTTCGTCATAGGTATATACATCACTCACATCCACAACAGGCTTCGTCAGATAAATGTTTATTTTTAAACTTTTGCTTAAAACTATTACATTAAATGGTAAACTAAAAACGAGGCAAGCCTGATACGTAAGGTCTACGAATATCTCCTCAATTTCAATGGCTTGCCAATGTTAACCCAGCTAAGCCTATAAATATGTCATGCATGCATAGTTAAGATACGGACTCATTATTAATTTTATTTATTTTTGTATCTTTTTGTATATTTTTGTTATGCATGTTGAAATTATTTTATTATGGATTTGTGTCTATACATTTGTACTGTTAATTAATATCAATTTGTTTATTTAGAATATAATTATTTCATCTACGATTATGTTAATCCAGAACATATTCTATCTGTGAGCCAAACATTCAAATCCGTTCAGCCGTTTATGCTTGATTATTAAATAACAAACATCTAAACACAAAGTTTCACATTTATAATATTACGAGCGTTAACCCGCGACTTTGTCAGCACAAATTATATTATATACCAGATTTTAAGTCAGATCATTAGCTATCAAACAAAAAAAGTTTCATCAAAATCGGTTCAGTAGTTTTTGCGTGATGCTCGTTCAAAAAAACAACAAACACACAAACAAACAGACAGACAAAAAATCCAAAAATTTGTCATATGGAATCAGGGATATCTAAAAACCATATCGTAACTTTTTTTTGTTAATATCTTCAATGTACAGACAAACTTCCTGTTACAGTTTTATAATAGTTTAGATTAGTAAGACAATAAAATACAGAGAGAATTAGCAGCCTATTTCCCTAGAAAATAACAGTTACCCCCATAGTCTCATCACATAATGACACATACGAAGAAATGATGTGGTTCTTTTTATGCCGGAATCACAAAGTTCGAAATAAGTAAGTTCCCATTGCAGAGCAAAGGCCTCCTCTCACGAATAATAGTGATAGGGAGCAGGGGAGAGAGTGAGTAGGCCATACTCCACCACGCGGGTGTAGTGCTGATTGGTGGAGGCAAGTTAGTGTCAACTTGCTGTCAGAAAAATTTTTAGCCATCTTTAAAGGCCTCTGATCCTCTGAACTAGCCTCTGACTTACCGCCATTGGACGGAACTATCCAACTGTCCAACTGCTTATCGTGCCGTCCGAATTACGGAGACGCTCGAGATAAAATAAACGGTCACCCATCTAAAGCCTGATCTGTACCTGAAGTTACTTAAATTCGGTGATCATTTCCAATACCGAAGCTCTATAACGTAAGAATATGATGTAGGAAACCAGTTTTAAGAATTTAGCATTCTGCTTCAATAGACCAGAATAATAGACTAGATTAGGAGGGGCGGGAAGTAATTAAGAATTGGACTTTTAAACTGCACCATTTAGTGACAAAAAGACTATCTGAAAACATATTTAAAAAAAAATCAACGCAACATAGAAATCAAAATTATATCTCCCAGAAGGCTTTTAACTACATAATATTAATACCAATGCACTCGCTTTAATTAGACTTAACAATATAAATTATTTTTGGGCAATAAAATAGGCATTAAAATGTCAAAAATCAGGTATTCCTTAGAAAATAAAAATTTATTTTTCAAAGTCTTCTAAGTAGAGAAAAATATTTAAACCATGTTTGAAATATGTATAATGGCCTTAAAAATGTGTAAAAAAAAATTACCATCTGATTTTTTAGAACGAAATAAATGCTAAATTTTAAATTTGGAGCTGTTTCTGACGTGACTTTTTTTTTAATTTTGGTATATATTTCTAAGCTCAAATTGGCTCTTAAATGCTATACCGAAAAAAAAACATCAATTATTAATTATTCCCGGCTCAAACCGTAAAATGACTGGTCTACAAAGCAAATCTAGTAAACCCTATAGAAATTAATTTACAACATCCATATTTACTGCAAGTAACGTTAGAACACATCACTTAAGTCCACTGTTCATTTCAATTTCAAATTCAAATCGAAACCAACTTTAGCAGTAAGATTTTTACGTTCATATTCGCTTGGCTAAAAGCAAAATCCTGAACACAAGGTAGGTATTATACGGGGCAATATCTCCGTATATTTATGAGTGGGACTCTATGGGTTGGTCCCCGATCTTATGTCCACAAGTTTTCCCAATCCGCAAGTTTTTTAAATTAGTATTCCCAAATTTTCGACTCAGTAAGGTCAACACATCTTTCATGGGGCACTGTATACGCTATTATAATAAGATACCAGAGGATATTCTAAACTTGCCAGACAAAAAGTTTAAGGCCCATGTTAAACAAGTCCTCTGTAAAAAAGGCTATTATAAACTCGATGACTATTTGAATGACCAAAATGTCTGGCCTTGACAATGTTACTCTATGTAATGCAATATTGTATTTTAATTGTACTTTGTATATTTTGTTTTGTTTAAAAGATGTGTGTTGTAGAGTTTCTGGCCGCATCTTCTCTCAACGGAACACCTTCCGACGCGATGGTAGAGTCAAAAAATTACGTCAAAAAGTTATCTATGTGTATTATTTTGAATAAAATTTGTTTATTTGATTTGATTTGATTCCCTCCAAAAGTTACATCAGTTGGACAATATTCTGAGAAACGTTTATTAACGCGACGATTTCGTAATCACTTCTGAATGCAGGGTCAGGGTCAGGGTAAAATGCTGATGGTTTTTCAAGGGGATGATAAAATTATTATACTAAATACAAAAAAACTAAAAAGTATAAAAAAAAAAAATTTCAGTCATCGACTGTAATATAAATTACAGTCGATGACTTTTTCGTTCGCATCATAAGAACATTAATTCGTTTTATCGAAGTCGCTGTCAAGCCGGTACGATTCGCGACAGGGCTTGCATTCGTTTTTTGGCTTGGCTTGACACCGACTTCTATAAAACAAATTAATGTTCTTATGATGCAAACGAAAAACGTCATCGGCTGCAATATTATTTTTTTACATTTTAGTTTTTTTGAAGGCAGTTTTAATTTTTTGTTAAAATTTTGTTTATTTCACAATTTTCAGTTGTGAATTCATTAGTTCAATTTAATAGTGGTGCTTTAAATTAACAAACGCACTAGCCGGCACTACGATTTTCAAAAGTTCCCCTTGATTTCTCTGGGATGCCATCATCAGATCTTGGTTTCCTTATCATGGTACCACTCTTGGAATATCCTCTTTCCAACAAAAAAAGAATCTTCAAAATCGGTTCATAAACGACGAAGTTATCCGCGAACAAACATAAAAAATATATATACAGATCGAACAGAGAAACCTCCTCCTTTTTTGAAGTCGGTTAAAAAAAAATACATATGTATACGGTCGAACTGAGAAACCTCCTCCTTTTTTGAAGTCGGTTAATAAAAAACACGGCATCAAAATCCGTTGCGTAGTTTTAAAGATCTAAGCATACATAGGGACAGACAGACAGACAGACAGCGGGAAGCGACTTTGTTTTATACTATATAGTGATGATAGTGATAGTGAAGTTGTTCAGTTTGATGGGTAGAGTATGTGGTTTAAAGGTTAATGATACTTTTCCTTACACCCTGTATAAAAGAGCAGCGCATAAAAACTAGCCCGTACACAATAAAGCATATCCAGACAGTTTCCACGACGTTATTTCTAAGAACTTTCAAGCCGTAACATAAAAACCGGCCAAGTGTAAGTCGTAAACTTGCACAAGTTGTGTTCCGTATAAAACTGTGAAATAACTTTTGGTTACCAAACTAATTTTGGTACCTAACCAAAACAGAGTCCTTCTTATAGGTTTTTATGATAAGACCATCAGAAAATAGTCGACCCGGTTTGTATAATGGTTACAACACCGGACTACCTAATACCTACTAGGTTTGAATCCCAGTTAAGTCATGGATATTAAAATTCAAAATTTTTTTATTCAAAATAATATTACGTAGATAGCTTTTTGACGTCATTTTTTGAGTCTACCACCGCGTCGGAAGGTGTTCCGTTGAGAGAAGATGCGGCCAGAAACTCTACAACACACATCTTTTTAACAAAACAAAATATACGAAGTACAATTAAAATACAATATTGCATTACATGGAGTAACATTGTCAAGACCAGACATTTTGGTCATTCAAATAGTCATCGAGTTTATAGTAGCCTTTTTTACAGAGGACTTGTTTAACATGGGACTTAAACTTTTTGTCTGGCAAGTTTAGAATATCCTCTGGTATCTTATTATAATAGCGTATACAGTGCCCCATGAAAGATGTGTTGACCTTACTGAGTCGAAAATGTGGGGATACTAATTTATTTTTATTTCTTGTATTGTATTTATGAACGTCACTGTTTTTAGGAAAGAGATACAAATTTTTCCGAACGTATAAAATATTTTCGTAAATATATTGACTGTAGAAAGTCAAGATACTGATATCTTTAAAAAGATCTCGTAGTGAATCTCGACAACGCAGATTATAAATGGCTCGAATTGCCCTCTTTTGAAGCATAAAGATCGCCTCAACATCTGCAGCATTATAATATAGGGTCCTTCTTAAAATGCTGACACTTTTTAAGGGCATGGTTAGGCCATCAAACTGAACAACTTTCTCTATGGGACCAAAATCGAAATTGCGAAAAAAAAAATCAGCTGTCCCATACATTTGGGTCGAGTACGTTTGCAGTTTTCTATGGAAGAGATGTTTTTTTTTCCGCGATTCAGATGTTGGTGCCATAGAGAAAGTTGTTCAGTTTAATGGTCTGATCATCCCCTTAACACGTTTGCGGACGGTGAACGAGACACAATATAACTTTTATTGTTATCACTGCTATAGCCGGTCACTGTCCACAAATGTGTTAAAAAAGTGTCATTATAGTAAGAAGAATATAGGGTCCTTCTTAATATGCTGACACTTTTTTAGATATAAACATCCATAACTCGGGTACAAATATTCATATTCATAATACAAAATAAATATTATTCAATAGTTGCTACTATACTGCACTCATTCCTATATTCCAAATTTCGCGCGATTTTTAAATTTCGCACTTTGCGTTTAAGGAACGAAAACTGAAATTAAACCTAATGTCAATGCGCTACAGCCTGTCCATGAGATAGCACCGTACGCAACCGTACTTACCGCAGCTGTCAAACGCGAGTGACGGAGCACTGTTTCTCCTTCAAATAATTTAAGAAAAAATTGCCCATGAAAGACTGATGGATACCTAGACCACAGTATAAGAAAGAGTACGACACCAAAATAATTACATGTCCTTCATATTTCGCAACGGAACACCAAAACTAAAACACCAACAAAACTTCTAAACCGACTTCTTTAAGCAAAGCAACTCTGCCCAGAATAAAGAGAAAATTTTTAAACTAAGCTCCATTTCATGCATGTGGTCCTTTGTCAAATTTCTTATCGCCACATCATAGAGACGATAATGGCTTGGATCAGGAGGCTTTGTGAGTGGAACGAAGTTTCAAAGAGAGCGGCATGTTGGCGTCACATTTGCTTCAGAGTGTAGAACGGGACAGGTCTCTCGTATAGTATGAATGTTATGTTTACGGTACAAGATATGCGTTTATGGAGGTGCTACTGGGTATGTTCCTTCATTGAAAAGGGAAGATCTTCCACCAGGCTATGTGTGAAGCCTGGGGACCGGCCGTGGACCAACAGTTCTTATTTGGACCTTGTATATGTGATTATCGAATCTCTGTGATTATTTCTCTTGCGCGATGTATGTCTTGCATTCGATTGTGAACCAGTAGGTTACGAGTTACGTATTTACAGTGAACGTTGTCTTTGTATGGAGCATATTTTCGAGAGCGACGGTATCGCCATCTGTTGGCTTCTTTGCTATAACTTGTGGGTGCTGACATCTGTAGCAAGTCCCCACAAGTTGATGGCCTTCATAACTATCCACAAGTGTTGATATGCCTGCATAAACTTATCAGAAAGGTTCTGCGATGCAATTATCTAAGCATCGTCACAACCTAAAATGCGTCGTTGAAACATCGACGACCTGTCAATTCGGTATTCACTAAGGTTAAGTCATGTGTATAACTCATATAAAAACTTCAACGATCTGATGGATGCAAGAAAGATGTTACATTTGTGAGCGCGTCGATGTTTTCGAAAGACATTTTTTTTTTAATTTTCCGTCAAATTGCTGTGGCATTTCAGCATTTGTTGTTCTATCAAATCTTTAGTAGATCCGCCTGTATAATTGTGTGTATAGTTTGTATGAAAATAAAAAGAGAATCTACCTTCCATCAGTTCTTTCCTTGCTGACAAACAGCATACAGATCCGATGGCTGGACAGTCTTAAAATCCCTAAAATGTGAACAAATGTTTTATAGTCTGACCACAAGGCCTGTACCAATTATATCCGGTGCGTATGATGTATATTGTATATTATACAGTCCGGTGCAAATGAACCGAGTAGCCGACGCGAAAGTCTACGAGGGAATGACAGAGCGGGCGGGCTTCTCTCCATCTCGTCCACCAGACCAGCAAAATAATTCCGCTCGTCAATCTTCGTTTGCGAAGAGCAGGACCGAGTCCCCGACAAAACCCGAAAACCGCGGTATTAAAATAATTCAACTGCGCAGGTACATCGGTAAGACTTATAAACTTGGTAGTACTGTAATTACTTAGTAGTTTAATAGTTTTGTTCTATCGCTATAAGTTTCAATCTTGCACCATCAACGAATAAGTACCTACGTCGTTCTTGTGAGGACATCTTATTTAAGCTCAAGCTGGCGTTATGTCTCCTGGATTTCCTGGAATTTTCTCTTCGATATGAGTCGCAAAAAAATTGACGGTGCAACATTAAATTGTCAATTTTTGCCTGAAATATTTAGGATCCCAATAAAAAACATTTAATGTAAAATATGTAGCCAAGACTCACAATAATTATTTTCTTAACAAGTTATGAGATCTCGTGTAGCGTCAAACCCTGATAAGTCTTTCTTGGTCAAGGAATGTTATATTTATACAGGGTGTAAGGAAAAGTATTATTAACCTTTAAACCACATATTCTACCCATCAAACTGAACAACTTTTACTATAGGAGAAAACCTGTCAGAACAAAAATAAATCTGTTGTCTCATACATTTGAGTCTACTTGTATTGCAGTTTAGTATGGAACAGCAGATATTTTTTTTTTGCTCACACTGCTTTGCTTCCATAGTAGAAACATTGTAACTACCTATTATTATAACACCCTATTGTACCTACCTATTCAATGCAAATAAACAATTTCAATTCAATTTCATAGTAAAAGTTGTTCAGTTTGATGGGTACTTTTCCTTATAATATCCTGTATAGGGTTACAGGCTTGACCGTTTTGGGAAACTTTTAAGAGTTCCATTCTTTGTAGTTGTAGCAGAAGATAGCGGATTGTTGTGCATTATGCTTATTGCCATACTTTCAAAACTAAACACGGTGAAAAATATCTAATGTGAAAACTATTTATTTTAGTAGACCTGATTTGTTATTATAAGTAATTAAAGATTTTAGTTTCTTCTGTTCTTCTCTTACTGTTACCCCTGCACCGGTTGCGATCTTGGGCAGGCCTGTAGATATCCTCCCAGGTCATGTCTAGGCTTTTAGCCTTAACTTCCACATAGCGGGTTATTTTAGGGCGCCCTCTCTATCATTTGCCTGGTGGGTTCCATTCTAAGGCTGTCTTGGATGGGTGGTCGTCAGGCCTCCTTAATACATTATACTATTTTAATACATACTAGTTTAATTTATGTGTATTATACCTACCTAAAAAGTTAAGAAACTTATATCAAATTAACTTACCTAAAATTCATAACTAAATGTAATACTTAATGAAACATACCTATGCAAAACTATAATATTTGGTCCGCGAACGTGAATGCCCCTTCCCCATCTGGGTTTATCTAAACCCATATAGGTTTTGGTGAAACGAGTTTCATTTATGTGTTGTATCAAAACTATTATAAAACTGTAACAGGAAGTTTGTCTGTACATTGAAGATATTAACAAAAAAAAAGTTACTATGTGGTTTTTAGGTATCCCTGATTCCATATCAGCAATTTTTTGATTATTTGTCTGTCTGTTTGTTTTTTTGTGTGTTTGTTTGTTTGAACGAGCATCACGCAAAAACTACTGAACCGATTTTGATGACTTTTTTTGTTTGATAGCTTATTATCAGACTTAAAATCTGGTATATAATTTGTGCGGACAAAGTCGCGGGTCAACGCTCGTTATTTATAAATGTCTTTATTCAATAATAAAAAAACGTGGCTTAGCCATCCACTTTTGAGAAAGGATCACTTTCTCTATACGCTGCTGACTCGTCCATCTCCATCGCTTCTATCAGAATTCGATTTAGAACAACAAATTTTCTGGTGAAGTCTGCTATTTTATCTAATGGTCTACAAGAATATACGATATTTTTCTTCGTGTATTCCCCGATACATTCCAAATACCTAGGTCTATGTACCATACTGTACCGTACCTACCATATTCAATATAATTATCTACAGGTCACTAGCAGTACCAATCTCAGTCCAGTGTGTGTAATAATAGGTGGGATGGAAGAGCCTTGTGGTAAGGCCGAAAGCAGACACCCATAGAGATCTAGAGAGATGCCAACCAACGCGCTGAGTACGAAACCCAGTATCGCATCACCACCAGTACTACGCGATAGAAAGTATTTTGTTAGTTTGAATGTGCTCATTATCCATTGCGGTATCAGAACTCAACGTTCGAATAATCTTTAGTACTACGCAAGCATTATAAACTATTTACTCATAATATCTCGAATGGCTTTCAGCCTCCTATTATATTGAATCATTACTGTCGCGAGCAAAGTGTTCCGTTTTTGCGCATATTGCTGCGACACTGGCCCCGCCTTTTTCACATATCCTTTTAGTTTTTGTGATCTGTGCAGACACCCAATACGCGACCGCCCAGTAAGGTCAGCCACACACATACGGAATTGCGATCCGGAATCCTGATTCTGGATTGAGTGTTGTCAACTATGTTTACAAAAATTACTAGAGTGCTGTTAAAAAAATGCCTTAAATATAAATGTATGAAATGCCAAAATAATGAAAATTGTATTTTTATGTATTTATTAAAACGAAACCAACAATTTCTATACATGATAATTACTATCGTGTGATGATGATTTGTAAATTGTATTTCAATATAATGCAACTATATCAAAAGACTATCGATAGTTTTAACATTAGACATAAGCTGCATACAAAATGGCATAAACCATTATCACACAAGCGATTTTTGAGCGTAGGCGATTTCGCAACTATACCGCAACGACGTCGCAACTGCACCGTCACGATACGGTATCGTTCCATCAACATCAACACCTACTCTCAAAAATCACTTGTTTGATATCTTTAAAAAATGAGACATAAGACATCAAAAAATCATTAGATCTAGTGAAAAAGTCTCTGAAAGCGGCAACACTGACACTCCATCCGAAATCTAATTCCGAATCAGGTGTTTCCGTATGTATGTGGCGGACCTAAAACGGACATGTAAATCTTGCAACGCGCGCGACTCCATGCAGTTATAAAAATTAAGTTAATAAGCTATCATGAAAATTGTTTGTGATAATGCGGTGCGAAGAAGTTTTTGTGTAGCCCCCCACGTTGTTTTCTTAGGCTTCGACGCCATTAAGCTTTATTTCCTTGTTTACTATAGAATTTTCTTGTGACAATGACCTGTTTTTTGTGGATTACGTCTTGAGAGAGAATAGACACTTAATTCTCTTTCTGCCTCATTTTTGTAGCCGTAATCATATAGTTTTATGACACCTTATAGTGATTTGGTGTTGTAAGTACAAAACGAAATGTGTTTTAGTACTGTACTATTCAGAAATCACGAATTATCGACGTAATTAAATTGTACAGGGTGTAAAATTAAATGCTACACTTACTTAAAGGGGTGCTTTAGATGATTAAACTGAACTTTTACTATGGGACCTACACTGAAATGGCGAAAAAAAAAATCTGTCCCATAAAAAACTGCAAACATAATTCGACTAAAATGTATGGGACAGCAGATTTTTTTTCGCGATTTCTATATTGGTCCCATAGAGAATGTTGTTCAGTTTGATAGTCAGAAGCACACCTTGAAGTAAGTGTCCCATTTAATTTTACACCCTGTATACAAGGTATTACAGAAGTAAACATAAAAATTTTAAACTTTTGAGGAGGTTGTTTAGACTATCAAACTGAACAACTTTCACTATGGGATCAACATCGAAATAGCGAAAAAAAATCTGCTGTCCCATACTACCACCTGTCCCAGTCCCAGCTCAAAATTTTTAAACTTTTAAGGAGGTTGTTTAGACCATCAAACTGAACAACTTTCACTATAGGACCAACATCGAAATTGCTTCCAGTCCCATACTCCCAGCTGTCCCAGCAGTAGATTTGTAGTTTAGTATGGAACATTAGTTTTTTTTTGCGATTTCGATATTGGTCCCATAATGAACGTTGTTCAGTTTACACCCTGTATAACTAGCTTTTGCCCGCGACTTCATCCGCATGGAATTCGGTAAACTCCAATGCCCCGTAGCACACTAAGGAGAAAATTTTCAAAAAATCCTTTCTTAGTGCACCCATACATCCTCGGTAGAAAACATATTCCAAATAATTAAGTATCATGTTTCTACCTTCAAATGGCTTAAAAAATTTCGGCCATTTTTAGGAAATACCCCGTGCGGCACTTTGCTAGGGGCGGCAAATTGGGGAAAAATATCTAGATTGATTGAGCTCTGTCTGTCTATAACCAATTTGTAGAGCAGAGAGTCATAGCTCGCTTAACTCGCTCTAAGTTTCTGTCTTATAAATACTGTACAATCCTAAAGAGTTCTGACCACAGCTAGGACGTGGTGCTAAAAATGTCAAGCTTGCATCGCTCGATCCAAAGCTTTTACTTTGTTTACTTTGAACATGTCTTGAACGTAAACGTTTCTGGCTCCAACCAACTCGTATTGAGGAGAAGAGTTGAGCTCGCATATTTTTGCATGGATAAACCAAATCACGTCTGACCACTACCCGAATAGTTTGCTAAAAATTTTGAGTTCGCTTCGCTCGCTCCGTTGATTTTTTTTTTATGTAATTCTTATTATAAAGATAAGGGGGCGGCAAAATCGATCTGTGCCCCGGTCGACAGAAGCCCACGCTACGTCCACGTACTTTGGAGAAGAAATTCTGATGCGTATATATTATGTACATATAAAGTCTTCCACCAATCCGCATCCATTCACTCTCACCAAGGCCGCAGGCCAACATTGGGGACGATAAAGTGGGACCGATGATAATGAGAAGGGTAAGAGAAAGTAGATAAATTGCACAACAGTTCTGTATTATGAACCGGCCAACCTACTCTGCAGGCTCAGCGACCCAAATATGGTGCCTCCGTAAAGAGAAAGCGCCACTTTTACCGATCTGGTACATAAACTCCAAAAGAAAATTTAAAGTCATTATGCAATAAAATCACGTTCCTAACAATAAGGTCGACGACAACAAAACAAAATTGTCCTAATTTTAAAATTACTTAAACGCCCTTAACTTTAACAAGCGTGTTATAATTTAATCTTTACTTTACTTACGATTCATGAATGTCGCAGGCTTATGACAAAACCATTCTGTTGATAAAAGATCTGGCTAGGCGTATCAAAAGCACATTTTTCTTATTATTATGAGAAAATGGATAAGTACCTACTCGGTCTTATCCTATAAGCCTAAGAAGATCAAGTGTTTTGATCAAAAGCTTAGATTAGGTTTGTCTTAAGAATAAAAAAAACTGGCCAAGTTCGAGTCTCACTCGCGCACGGAGGGTTCCGTTTCCGTACCACCATACAATTTTACAAAAATATTAAACCGACACACACTTGGCTGGTTTTTATTGTTTGTTGTTTTAGAGTTTGTTCTATAATCACACCAAGATTGAAGAAACCCTTAATTTAGTATACTTTTATTTTAATTTTTTTATTGTTTGTTGGAAAATCGATTGCAATGTATTGATTGTTTGCTCTCTGTATACCCTGTTTTTATATGTCAAATAAAGTATAGTTGATTGAAAATACGTCATAATAATATAAAATTATTATATTCTGTGAAAATGTCAACCATCTAATTACTACAGTTCAGAAGATACAGCCCTTTTAAAATAGGATGGACGAACCGACAGCCCCGTTGGCAGCCTTTGGGTACGGAACCCTTAAAACAAAATACCATTTTCACTTTCACTGTTCTATTTATTAAAAAAATACAGGCAAAGGCAAAAGAGGGTAAATATACAAGGGTATCGACACCCAATACAAATTCATAGCATTCGGTGTCGATACCCTTGGTCCGTGGGGTCCTGCCACCCAGGCGCTTTTTAAAGATCTGGCAAAGGGCCTGGTAGACTCGACCGGGATCCAATCAATCAATCAATCAAATATACTTTATTTTACACCAAAACATAAACAGTAAAACAACAGTAACAGTGCTGGCGCTTTCCTCGCTCAACGGATCAGTTTAGCCGTTCAAAAACGCTGCCAGCATCTTGGCTACCCTCCCGCGCGGTCCAAACCTGCACCATATTTTAGGTTAAGTTAGTTTTATTTTTATTACTCATCATCTCAGCCGATGGACGTCCACTGCTGGACATAGGCCTCCCCCAAGGATCGCCATAATGACCGGTCCTGCGCTGCCCTCATCCAACGGGTTCCCGCCGCCTTCACAAGGTCGTCGGTCCACCGTGTGGGGGGCCTACCCACGCTGCGCTTTCCGGTACGCGGTCGCCACTCGAGAACTTTTCGGCCCCATCGGCCATCGGTTCTGCGAGCAATATGCCCCGCCCACTGCCACTTTAATTTAGCAATTCTTTGGGCTATGTCAGTTACTCTGGTTCTTCTGCGGATCTCTTCATTTCTGATTCGATCTCGAAGGGAAACTCCGAGCATAGCCATCTCCATTGCTCTTTGGGTGACTTTCAGCCTTTTTATGAGGCTTTGAGTGAACGACCACGTCTCTGTTCCATATGTCATCACTGGCAACACACACTGATCGAAGACTTTCGTTTTAAGACACTGCGGTTTTTTAGTACTATTTAGAATTAAAAATACCTATTATCATTCATTTTTATACCATTAGACTAATCCAATCTAGGCTTTTGATGAAAACTCTGGTTATTGTATAGGCTTATGATCAACAGTTTTTAAACGTCTAGGTTTTTAATTACAAGCCTGCTTTCATTCCAAGTCTGCGACATTATAAACTTGTAAATCTTTAAGCACCTTGCTTACTTTGTTTAGAGACTTTCAACTATTTTAATTAAAAATGTTGAACAAGTTGCAGGACAAAGAATAACAGGACAAGAAGCGATATTGCGTTTTAAATTAAAAAGACAAGGTAGGCGCTGTTAACTTTCTATGCAAATTAGGGAAAAACACCTCTTAGTTTTTAAATAGGCCATTCGACGTCCTGCAGTCTTTGTTGGAACAAAACGAAGTTTCAATGGTCCATTCCATTGAAATCTTTTACAGGGTGTGAATTTACAGGGAATTTTGCCATTTTTGGAATTTTGATTGTTTATTCAGTACTGATAGATACAGAGTGTAAATTTTAATACGTTACAGTACGACCAGGAAAATAATTCCGCTCGTCAATCTTCGTTTGCGCACAGGCCCGAGTCCCCGACAAAACCCGAAGTCATTTAGTAATCAAAGGGTGCAAAGTCGGATAGTCGGAAAAGAAATTAGCCAATAGCGTAAACGGATTGAAGGTGGCACACCCTGATTGGTCAATATAATTTAGCGCGCTATTAAAATTTTTCAACTGCGCAGGTATATCGGTAAGACCACAGAGATCTAGAGAGATGCCAACCAACGCGCTGAGTACGAAACCTATTGTCGCATTACCACCAGTACCACGAGATAGAAAGTATTTTGTTAGCTTGAATGTGCTCATTATCCATTGCGGTATCAGATCTCAACGTTCGAATAATTTTTAGTACTACGCAAGCATTGTAAACTATTTACACATAATATCTCGACTGGCTTTCAGCCTCATAATATATTGAATCCTTACTGTCGCGAGCAATGTGTTCCGTTTTTGCGCCCCGCCCCCTTTTCACATCTCCCTTTAGTTTTTGTGATCTGTGGGTAAGACTTATTAAACCTGGTACTACTGTACATACTTAAAGAAGTGCCTCAGACCATGATAATAATTATAAATTGTGCTTGATTATTGTAGTACATACTATACAGGGTGTAACAAAACACCCTAGTAATACTTAAGGGGGTGCTTCCAACCATCAAACTGAACATCGTTCACTATGGAGCCAACATCGAGAAAAAATAAAAAAAGTCCCATACAAAACTGCAGTACCGGCTCGAGTAGGTACGAGTAGGTATTGTTTATTTCTCCAGGGGGGGGGGGGGGGGGCGTTGCTATGATAATAACAGTAAAACGCATCGAATTAAGTAACCCATCGGGGCTAGGGCTAGGTCGTGGCCGTCGCGGGGGTGTGACTTTGACACAGGGGAAAGTATGGGAAATTATGCGTAAGGCCATTCCTCTCGGGGTACGAGTTACGAGTTTCTCTATAGTCTGAATACACCCTTAACATTTTTTGTAGTTATTCAAGACTAGTATAACAACAATAGTTGCAAAACGTTCTCACCAAAGTAACGAAAGTGTTAAGAAAATAATTCCCAAACAATTACTTAGTCCCAACATAGAAATAAAAACGAACGGCCGTAAAAACTCAACTCTTTCTGAGGGTTTACTGCCTCATCGTGTATTCAAGTTGGGTACCTCACAAAAATTGGCATTACTTCACACTTAGCCATCGCTTAAAACAGTGTTGCCAGTTTTGCGCTTAACTAGTTACATGTTGCGGTTTTCTGGACCTGTAAGAATAAATGAATCCCTTTTTTAGGTTCCGTACTGTACCCAAAGGGTGTCAACGGGACCCTATTTATAAGCCTACACTGTCCATACCTATAAAGAGCTGTATCTTTTAAACAATAATAGCTATACTGGGTGAAATTGATATCATTAGCATCCTTTTAAATTAAGAGTCTACCCATCAAACTGAACTTTTACTATGGGAGCAAACCGATCGGAGCAAAAATAAAAATCTGCTGTTCCATACTAAACTGCAACGCCTACTCGCCTCAAATGTAAGGAACAGCTGATTTTATTTTTGCTCTGATTGAATTGCTCCCACAGTAAAAGTTGTTCAGTTTGATGGGTAGACTCTTAGTTTAAAAGGATGCAAATGATATCAATTTCACCATGTATAGACGGTTGAAATTTTCGTAGTACAAGTAAGAGTAGTCCCAGTCCCCGTGGACATGCGTTGGAGAAAACGCGTTTCGTGTATGGACAAGAAATGCGTTTTCATCAACGCTTTTTGTTTTTGCTCTATATTTATAACAGTAATACATAACATAATAGAAGCGTCAAACTTGATATGATTATAGTGCATACCTACTCTAAGGTAAAACAATACGTAATAAAAATCGGTCAAGTGTGTTTCAGACTTGCGCTAAAGATCCCAGAAAACATTTTTTTGTAATATTGTATGCTGGTTCGGAACCCTCCGTACACAAGTGCAACTCATACCTCGATTTTTAGTATCTGTCAGGAGGGCTCGAGAATGAGTTAAAACTCAAGTTTGATGTATTAATAATAAATAAGCCTAGGATGCATGGTCATATAAATACTTTTGTTGTTATTAGGAAGTCTCAGAACTCAAAAAAAAAACCTTTGTGTTATTACCAAAAAAAAAAAAAAATTTTTACAAGATCAAATTAATATCCTAGCTTACAAAATAGCGATACTTCTATACCGATTTTCTAAACAGATTACACAAGACGTGGACGTATTTGTTTCCGTTTTTTAACATACTGCATTAAAAAACCGCCAATTTGTAGATCAGACGTTTTTAGATCTACACAAAATTAGCGCTTTTTTGTACCCGAATTCGAGCCCAAAATTCAACAGAATCTGACAGCACTGGCTTAAAATTCAAGTCAACGTTCCGTTTTTGCATTGAAAGAGGCAATTACCTGACTTTGCCCCCGCACATGTGAGCCTTGACGTAAGTCTTTGAAAGTTTTGAGGGTTGAAAAAATTATACTACATTTTATCTCGGGAGTTCTTCGGGTAACTAATGGACTATGTTCGCGAAGCAAGTCACGTGCTCCGTAAAGTTTCTTTGGTAGTTTAGAAGTTTGGCAATGTTTTGTATATTGTAGAGGTATAATAAGGGACTAAGGTTCATTTTGCTATGTTTTTCGGGGTTAAAAGGCTAGCCACTTATTACTTCTTGATACGGTATTCCATATGAATCCCTGAATACTTGTACCTATGTTAAAGTTTGCGAATCATCTTTAAGATAAAGCCAAGTAAGGTGAGAGACTTGTTTTTAGCGACAACTATACTGTTTAAGGGCCTATGTCGAAAAAAAATTGAAGCGAAATGGGCGTGTGATAGCTTATATTACTGCCTGATGTGAGAGAAAGAGATGGGGCGGCGGGCGCGACTGAAACAAACTTTATTTAATTGTGTACTTATGTAAGTTCAATTCTGCTCTAATCAAAATTTGTAAAATATCAAACTCTTTTTTTTAAATCATTTGTCGTTATTCACCGTTTAGCAGTTCTAAGCGTTTATAAATAAAAACGGAGGCTACTTTGGCTTGTTTTTCTATCAAGAAAATGTGTCTTAATCGTGTTTTGGCTCTAATCAAAACTTCAATTATATATTCAATTTACACATATCCGCAATTCATACTCCTACTGTTAGTTCGTCATGATATATGACGCTTTGAAGAATCCTATTTTTTTCACATATCCTCTTAACTATTTAAGAAGTCGTCACGACTGGTCAATGTTTCCGGAGACCTAAAACCAAGAATTTTTCGCTTATTACTTCCTCTTTCTACGCCTAAACCCATAGACCAAGAATTTTTAGCTATCGCTGACCTAAAACACACCTTGGACACTATGCTGTCACTTCATACAAATGGAAAAATTTACAAAAAAAAATGGTAAGCATTGCTGTTTTCTGCCACCATGTCTTCCACGATGGGGTGAAGTAAATAATGGTGAAGGGCAGGGAGTGTCAGTATCTACCAGATACTCTTTCTTAAACTGTGCCCAAAAGCTGATTTTTATTTGTTGTTGTTATCAAAGACTTTCTTACTCTGTGGTTATACTATAGTGTGCTCTATAAGGTCTAACAAAATTAACTGAAACTGTTTTAAGGGGATGATCAGACCATAAAACTGAACAACTTTCTCTATGGGACCAATATCGAAATCGCGAAGAAAAAATCAGCTGTCCCATACATTTGGGTCGAGTTATGATTTGCATTTTTGTATGGGACGTCAGATTTTTTTTCGCGATTTCGATATTGGTCCCATAGAGAAAGTTGTTCAGTTTGATGGTCTGACCATCCCCTTAAAATAGTTTCACTTAATTTTGTTAGACCTTATATAATCACAGCAAGTTTGACGCTTGTATGTCTTTACCGTTTTTACGATAGAGCAAGAAGAAACAACATTCATAAAAATTAGTTTCTTGTATGGGGAACCCCCTTTATTTTTATATTTTTGCCATTTTTATTATTTGTTAGCAAATCCACCGTAATAACGCACATTCTGTTGAAATTTCAAATGTCTAGCTACAGCAGTTCAGAAATTACAGCCCTAAAGGAGGAGAGACAGACAGACGGATGGACAGCGTATAGGCTTATGATAGGGTCCCGTTTTCACCCTTTATATACGGAACCCTAAAAAAGTTGCCTGTAGAATCCCACTGCACGAAAAAAGGCCTCCTCACGAATAATTGTGAGAGGAAGGGGGCCATACTCCACCGTAATGTTCGACGTAGCGTATATGGAAGCCCTTCCAGTACTCAGAACTCCCATAGTGCTGGGGTCCGGGATGATTTACAATGGTCGATTATAGTATTTAGATGTTTAAATGCTACCCTGATTTTAGATCTGAGCCGCGGGAGGGTTTACATCACACTAAAAGTATTTTAAATATGAATCCCTACCGAGACACAGCTATTTAAGGCCTTCGCCGTATAAAAATACGACGCGACGTGAGATGGGGATTTAGAAGGAATAAAAGATCGGCTGAGTATTAGAGTAATAATTATAATAATTAGTTATTATAGGTAAAAAAAACAAAACTCGTGACATTTTGTGAAGTCATTATATGCGAAACACCCCCATGTATGTTCTAAAAAATTTTGCAGTTCTCGAGTTACGATTTTTTTTCTGAATTTTAGAGAATTCTCTATCTCGACAACTTAAAACATTTCCAAAAAAAAAAAAGACTTTCAAATTTTCTTTTTTGCTAATTAATCTTCAAGAATTTACCTTATATGAATAAAATAACCAGCTTCGTAACTTTGATGAAAGTCATGAAAATTTTAGTCTAAAGTGAAAAATTTACGTTCTGTTAATTATGACTTAAATTTTCAACTCCCAATTAAAAATCTAAACAGGTTCTTCATGATTTCTAAGCAGGTCTTAAAACTTCTTCAGACTCTCAGCTTTCATAATCATTTAAAAAAAGTAGTACTTAATGCGTAATTAGTAGGTGTTACTTTGGCTCCAATCGGCCTTCAAAGACAAGAGGCGGAGATTTCTTGAAATTAGCGATGTGTTATCAATGAAACAAAAACTAATTTTAAAGTGCTAATAGCAGAATGGTTTTTGAAATGTTTTAAGTTGTCGAGATAGAGAATTCTCTAAAATTCAGAAAAAAATTCATAACTCGAATACTGCAAAAAATCGTTGAACATACATGGGGGTGTTTCGGGTGCCCCAAAGGGTTCTCTGTCCATGGACTTCTGCTTGACACTATTTTTTGTGACAACCTGTATAAAGATAGTAATATATACAAATCAACGAACATTAGGAACATTTTTCTATGTTTTTAGGTCGGTTAGGTATATATATTTTATAATAGGTATAATTATCGAGCATTTGGAACATTTTTCTTAAGGCGGTTGCAGAGGTCAATTTTATACAAAACTTTGACGCACAATACGCGTAGACGGTATAAAAATAAGTAACTTTGTTTATATGGAAAAATAGTTTAGAAAATCTAGATTTTCTAAACTATTTTTACTACTATTACTACTATTACTATTTTTTTTTTAATTATTAAGAAGATATAAAGCTTTAAAATTTTTCATACAAAATTTTAAAAGCTTTATAGTATCGTAATTATATTATAAATTGCAAATGTTTTTTGTTACGCGGCAACTAGATTTTCTAAACTATTTTTCCATATATAAAATATTACTTTTATTAATTCCGTCTACGCGTATTGTGCGTCAAACGTTTGTATGGACTGAAACCACCTTAACAAGTTATATTTAAAGAGGTGGTTTAATTTAAACGATCAAACTGATTAACTTTCACTATGGATATTCTTACACATCGAGAAAATATAGCCTACAGACGCGGAATATTTTTCTAACTGAAATCAAAACAAATTGAACAAACAGAGTACTATAATTAGTACCCGAAATGAATACGCGATATAGCCCACTCTTTCCGGCAGGTGATCTGAAGTCTGGGAGCATCGCATGACCTTATAGTATGATTCTGAATAGTGGAGGCTTTCTATTTGATTTGTCTTGAAAAGACTTTTTATCCAGACCTCACAACTCACGGCATAAAGACAGATTGGCTCCACCTACTACTAAGTTGCATTTAGTTAGCTCAGGTGTATACTACATGTCTATTAAAATTTTTAACAAACTCCCTGTACGCATAAGAAATATAGAAAAGGCGTCATTTTTCTACAAAGCTTTAAAATACTTTTTAATAGCTAAATGTTTCTATAGCATTCAGGAATATTTTGAATGTAAAGAAATGTTATAATTTTTATTTATGATTTTTAAGATTTATGTGTGAGCTGTACCAGATTTATAAGATCTTTTGTAACCACATAACGCAATAAATGATATGATATGATATGAAAGTGTTCCGAAATTAATACCCGAACTCAGATCGCGCTCAGATCTGAAGAATGGAATGGTTTCCTGTAAACATTCTTTGAAATAATACTTGAATCATTTATTACCCGACTGCGCCAGAAGGAGTTACGTTTTCCGAGCATATGTATGTATGTTTGTATGTTTCTTTGGCACGCCCTAAACGGCTTGTTGGATTTAAACGAATGAGAAGTCGTTAGATTCGTAAAAATCGTGACAGCGTCTGCGAATTAAAAAAGAGCGGGACAATAAAATATTTTTTTTTGTTAAAAGAAAACAATATTGGTATCATTCCCGTTGAATTTTTTGCTGAGTATGTTTCTTCTATAAAACTGTCCTATCATACCACGAATCAATTTACCGCACCCAAAATGTTGCAAGACCCTTTTACTAAGACTTCCAGCTTTAATATCCCGTCCCTCATAAGGAAACCCGAAGAAAATGTTCTCGTTTGACCGGCGATCAATTTGTCGCACTATTTCACCTGTCCGCACCAGCGGTTGTTTTTGATACCATTCTGCTTACTAATATAGTCGCTAGTTGAGCTAGTCACTTAATTTGTTCTGATGTATTGAGCGGTTGGAGTTTGGGTATTTTTTGTCAATTAAGGTACTCGTAGGTATTAACATGGGTCTGTGTAAGTAATCTTTAACAATTAATATTTTTACTGGAACTATTCTATTCTATTTTTATTTAATGGCGTCCGATGCGTTATCACAATTGTGCCAATGTCCCGTTATGTGGAGAGTACACGTAGGAAAATGATTAGTAGCATTTCTGCCAATGTCAAGTAGTTTATTATAAACTCAAGTTAACGTTTTATAGTTAAAACACAAAAGAGTTTACAAAATGGCGGAGCCACGTGCAAGCCTAACAGATGCCAATACGCACGCGTCTGACCTCCCCCAGACTTGCAGCGCGACTCCTTTACTGGAACTGCCTCCGTGGTCTAATGGTTAAGAGCATTGGCTCTCGACACGGAGGTCGTGGGTTCGATTCCCACGGGGGACAACTAGTGAAATATCACTTAGTGCGTTTTTCCCCAGTTGGTTAGGACATTGCAGGCTGAATCACCTGATTGTCTGAAAATGATTCCATGCTTCGGATGGCAAGTTAAGCCTTTGATCCCGGCTACTACTATCTCTGGTGGTAGAAGTCGTTATATAAAAACCACGTCAGAGGCCGTAAGGTGGTCTGAAAAAACTCTGACACCAGGGCTCTGCCCACACGATAAGATGAAGAAGAAGAATATTTTTAACATCTGTTACTTGAAATAAATTAATATTCTACAATATTTATTCGTATACCTATACAACGTGTTAATGAATAAGCGCAAAACCTCGTACCAACTGATTTTTAACAAATTAAATAGATTGAAACAATAATTTCATTATTTTGATAGTTAAAATTTAAAGTTATTCGCATTTAAAGTTTTGAGGCAAAAATGATTTGTTATCATTTTAGCAATGAATGAAAGCGCTAACGTACTCAACATGGATACATTTTAAGAAGCTTGTTTTGATAGTAAGTAGGGTGAGTGTGCCCGTGCGGTGGGTTGACATCGGGTTCAGTAAATTTTAAATTTTACAAACAAATTATTTAATATTTTGAAAAAAATTAGCTGTGTTGAAACTATGATAATTCGATTCTGCTCTCGTTAACTGTAAAAGCGTTCGAGCTATATCAATGTGGATGATTTGTTTACTTTTCAAACTGACTTGACAGCCAAGGTAGCATGCATATTTCAGCCTACTGCAATCTCAACTCAACATAGAATGGCGTTGGAAAAAAGCGGAAGAAACATTTTTATTTGTGAAAACGAATTTTGTCAGGATCGCAGTGTGTGTTGCTCTGCGAACCCCGTGAAAACTTTTACTATGGGAGCAAACCGATCGGAGCAAAAAAAAAAATCTGCTGTTCCATACTAAACTGCAATCGCGACGCGCGAGTTCTCGACTCAAATGTAATGCAACAGCAGATTATTTTTGCTCCAATCGGTTTGCTCCCATGATAAAAGTTGTTCAGTTCGATGGGTAGACTCTTCGTTTAAAAGGATGCTAATGATATCAATTTCACCCTGTATACAGGGTCCTTTTTAATATGCTGACAGTTTTTTAAGGGGATGATCAGACCATCAAACTGACCAACTTTCTCTATGGGACCAACATTGAAATCGCAAAAAAAAATCAGCTGTCCCGTACATTTGGGTCGAGTAGGTTTGCAGTTTTTTTTGGTGGAGCAGATTTCTTTTTCGCGATTTCGATGTTGGTCCCATAGAGAAAGTTGTTCTGTTTGACGGCCTAATCATCCCCTTAAAAAGTGTCAGCATATTAAAAAGGACCCTGTATAATATTATGAAAAAGCATGATTAAAAACTGAACAACATTTCGTGACTAACTCTCAGACAATAATAAAAAATTTCGACTCTATTTCCAAATTGAAAATTCCCAAAAAAACAGTTTGATTCATTGTTTAAATTGGTTCTCCTTTTGCAAGGCACAGGCTCTCGAAAAAAATTATGATTTCACTCGAATCGTGGTGACGTTGACACTTCTTAATGAACTGTGGACTGAATACACACTTCGAAATATGGAGTAAGGTCCGCCACCCACAGACGGAATTGCGATCCGGAATCCTGATTCAGGATTCAGTGTTGTCAACTATAGTTACAAAAAATACTAGAGTGCTGTTTAAAAAATGTATGAAACGCCAAAAGAATGACAATTGAATTTTTAAGTATTTATTAAAACGAAACAAATGTTTTCTATACACGATAATTTCTATCATGTGATGACTGATGAGGTCATGACGCTACGGTGATGATTTGTAAATTGTATTTCAATAATATGCAACTTTATCAAAAGACTATCAATAGTTTTAACATGATACATAATCTGCATACAAAATGGCATGAACCATGCTATCATCAACCACACTAGCATCAACCACACTAGCTATTTTTTGAGCGTAGGCGATTTCGCAATTATACCGCAACGACGTCGCAACGGCACCATCACGATAAGGTATTGTTCCATCATCGCCTAGGCTCAAAAATCACTTGTGAATCATATAATCACAAATGACTGTATATCTTTAAAAAATCCCACTTAAGACATAAAAAACTAGATCACTAGATCTAGTGAAAAAGTCTCTAAAAGCGGCAACACTCCATCCGGAACCAATTCAGAGTCAGGTTTATTCCGTATGTATGTGACGGACCTAACTGCAGACCTTTCATAGCGATAGATTGGGAAAAAAGAAGACTGGTGGACGTGCCTGTTTTTTGGGTCTCCGTTTTAGAAGAACTGTACTGACATAAATAACAGTGTACAGTAAATTTTTTTAACCTCTTTTATCCCACTGCTGCGCAAAGGTTTCCTCCAGACCTTTTAAATCTATCTATCCGGTGCTACATCCCACCACTCATTTAAACAAAATTAATTATTTGAAACCTGCTCCAGAAATTGGAGTAAAGGGATTCTCCTGATGATACCTATTTATTGCTTTGTTTGAACCTGATAACATTCCTCATTCATTCTTGGTTCTAATTTAAAAGAAAATTCACGTTAACCGTAAAATAATTACATGAGTACTCATTGACGAAAATAAAATGTGATTTGTCAGTTCAACTACAGTAACCGAACCAAATTAGATGTTTGTTCCTCTATAACAACAATATCAGTGAAAATAGTTGTCCAGATTGCGTTTTGGTACTACATTTTGACTGATTTTTCAAATTTATTAGTTGTTTTTTAATGAAATTTTAGAAACGGACATTTCTTTTAGAAAATTCCTGACAATAAATAATATAATTATGAACCATGTACGAGTTACAGTTTTTGAAAAAAAAAGACTCGATCCTGTTTCGGCAACCTTCTTTTACGAAAGTAAGGTAATGGCCAAAGGGTTTCATGTCACCCATCGGCCTCCGATCCCTAAAAAGGGCGTATCTATAAACATTTTCCTTTTGTCGACTTCGATCCTTTTTATCCAAGACATCGGTAGCATAATTTTTTTCTTATATTGATTGGACAAACGCTAATATGTGCTTTGCAATTGTAATAATGCTCAAACGGCTTATCAATTGTATGGATAGCAGAAAAAAAACATTTGGGGCCTGTTTCACTACTTCATCGTAAGCTCTTGTTAGTTTATCTTGTAGTGTGGTATGCTTTAGATTATCATAACCTATAGCCCTAATCTAATAACCTAAGCTAGATCTAGATGTAAGGACTAATGACCTACATTAAAGAGTATAAGAAGTGTATTATTTTCAATAATAAACAGTTACCGAATGGATCTTGCCTTGTTTTCATATCGACTACACCTCTCTCTATATGGCGACCCTGCCAGTGCTGCTTTTGGCAGTTCTGGACGGCTGGATTTATTTGGAAGAAAAGTGGAAACATTTTGAAGAGCGAAAATAAAAATAAGAAGAATAAAGAGAGAAGATTTTGTTTATGTGGGAAGAAACGACTATATTATTCTAAAATTTTAAAGAAAAACTGAAGTAAATTAATAACGCGAAAATAAAGTGAAGAATGAAGAAATATCAATTATTATTTTGTTGGCATGAAGAGAAAGCTACATTAATTTTTACCAAATGAAAATGAAGAAATGGAAAAGAAGACAAATCGTTTGATATATTTTGTACCAAAGATATGTCAAAAGATCTAAATGTTCAAACTATAGGACGTAACTTCGTTTTGTATGGCGATATAGTATTTTTTTGCGAATTTACTAATGTTTAATAGGGAAAGTGGTTCAGTATCATCGGTTGCAACTGTTTACCCTAACACCCTGTATTTGTATAACATGTTTTATTATATTGTCTTTTGTTACTGTTGCAAGCATAAGCATAAGCATATGCTCACGAATATAATCCCCGAGGGGGTAGTCAGAGATATTCTGAAACCTCAGAACATCCACGTTTCACTATAGTACCGAAACTCTGCCCAGTGTGACGGGGAGTGAGCCCGTCGCCACTTGTAAATGGACAATACATGCCTCGAAATTGAAGCATGCAGGTTTCTTCACGATGTTTTCCTTCAACGAAAAGCCAGTGGTGGTTACTGTTGTGTGCCTATTAAAATAAAAAGAAATAGAAAAATGAATTCATGCTATACAGGGTGTAAACATCAACCTTGAGTTCAGTATAATCATGCATTTTGTACGTACATATAAGGTCTAACAAAATTAGCTGAAACTATTTTAAGGGGATGATCAGACCATCAAACTGAACTACTTTCTCTACAGGAACAATATCGAAATCGCGAAAAAAAAACAGCTGTCCCATACAAAACTGCCAACATAACTTGACTCTAATGTATGGGACAGCTGATTTTCCCCGAGTCATGGATGTTTGTATCTATATATGTATTCTATATCGTTGTCTAGTCGTCATAATACAAGTCCAGGTACTTTAAATGTGACTAGATAATTTGTGTGACAATGTCCAAGATATTTATTTATTATTATTATTGTGATGGAATGTGGGTTGCCTGTCGCCCATAGTTCTCGCTTAAATACTCCTACGTCTAGATATACAGCGTCCTTCCTAATATGCTGACGTTTTTTTAAGATGATTGATCAGACCATCAAACTGAACAACTTTCTCTATAAGACCGGCAACACTAACAAAAAGTACCTACATCAATAAATTTATAGCTACTTGTTTTGCTGACCGTACAAATTCTATTAGTTCTCCGCAGTATAGCTGATTATACTTACGTAGACCAATAACGTGGTAATGGTACTTACATGGTTTTGACTTATAGTTATGTTTATGACTATGCTCGTACTGCTTGAATCTTTGCTGGTTTAGCTGCGGTTTGGTTCAGTTTAGTTTCAATTGGGGTTAATGTTTTGACCCGGTTTTTAATGTTTGTTTAACTATCGCTTCTGTTTGTATGAATTTGTTTTCAGGTGAATAAATTTTGTAGTCTAGTGCCTGTCTTAGCGTCAATTACATTGACATAGATAGTGTAATAAAAATTAATAGTGCTAAAGCGAAGCGGGACGGGTCAATCGAGAGCGGTGTGCGGGGGCCGGGAGGAGCGCGTGCCGGCAAAGGTACCTGCGCGCGTACCTTCACAGCGAATTCAATTACGGTACGCCCGTCCCCCGCTCATGCGCGAGAGCGCTCTATGAGCCACCGCGACCGCTGAACTTCACCACTATTTGTTTTTATAACACTATGATCCTACTCAGTTATAGGCCGAATACACGGTTGCCAACCAAGGCCACACCTAGGTCACCTTGGTTGGCGTGCGGTCGGGACTTCCAACTAATCATTCTGCCGTGATATTCTATTCGAGCAGTAAAGACGTAACATGGTCGAAGATTATTATGGTTAGATATTTGCAAAGTAGAAATTACTAGTAAAATAGAAAAATCATCCAAAAAGCTGTAGAAAAACGCAACGACGACTAATATTATCACTGAGGTATTTTTTGGTCGTTACGAAATGTAATTGGCTTGGTTGAACTGATAGTGTGTGTGATTTCGTTTTCTTCCATTATCATAATATTGTACGGTTGTCGTGAATTTTTATTAAAATAAACACAATGAATGCGTAAAAAATTAAGTGAACTATCTAATAAAAAATATTATGAGTTTCACACATTTGATACAAAAGGTATCATAAGGAAATACCTTTCCCCCAACTTCTACAGGTGACACCCAATTAACTTTTTTGTTAGTCTTGTTTCGTAACACGTATTACTAAGTTTCATTCATGTACGGGACCTTTAAGTCTGGGTCTCAAATTACATGGCCGTCCGCCAAACTTCTTTTCAATCTTCTTTTTCACTGATGCCACCACAGATCACAAAAACTAAAGGGAGATGTGAAAAGGGGGCGGGGCCAGTGTCGCAGCAATATGCGCAAAAACGGAACACATTGCTCGCGACAGTAAGGATTCAATATATTATGAGGCTGAAAGCCAGTCGAGATATTATGTGTAAATTGTTTACAATGCTTGCGTAGTACTAAAGATTATTCGAAGGTTGAGTTCTGATACCGCAATGGATAATGAGCACATTCAAGCTAACAAAATACTTTCTATCGCGTGGTACTGGTAGTAATGCGACACTAGGTTTCGTACTCAGCGCGTCTGTTGGCATCTATCTAGATCCCTATGGATGCCACATTTGCGTCTGGGTCAAGGGTTATCAATTTTGTCAACAAAATATCGTTACCGTTTGTGTAAAATAATAAATAAAAATAATACTTATAAAATCTCCCAAGCTAGGCTCTTCTGTTTACATCTTTATTATTCTTTACAACTGAGATCCCACAGACAGATCTCGGTACAATTAAACATCATCATTCGTCTTTTTTCCCGCCATTTTGCAAGTTTTGTATAAACAAATGGTAGCAATGCGTGTGACCGACGCGACTGTTCACCATGCTATGTTATCTTAGTACAAACTAAGTGGAACGCTGATTTTCCATAGACAGCTTCTGCCATCTATCGGTTATGTTTCGAAACACTTTGTGTTGAACTAGGATTCGTATAGGAGTAACAGCGCACTACACCTCACGCGCTGCGCTGTACTAGTGAGAGATTTCGCCCATATCAATCACTGTCTTGTTCGTCTAGCAGTCTAGACAACCTGCTTACGATCCGGGTGGCTAAGGTTCGATCCTCGTGTGGGCCGATCGTCTTTTTCAATTTATTTCATAATGTGGCGCCCCCTAGTGCTAATAAGCGGCAACGCAATTAGGACGTCCTAAAGTTCAAGGCGAGTTACCTATCTATATCCAATATACATATTAATCTATGGACGCGACGATTCACAACGACTGACATATTAGTGGTCGGCAACCGCAGTCTACACGGTCGGCGACCAACCCATCGCCTTCTATTCGCTCTAGGTCGCTAGCGCAGCTTCCACTGCCAAGGACGTTGGAATGTCAAATCCAATTTGGTTGCAACCCGCTGTCTACACGATTGTAAACCACGAAGGTCACCTCTGTCGAACGATGGTTCTGGTTGGCAACCGTGTAATGGCAGGAGACCCGACGGTATGACCGTCATTCCTTGGAGGAATGGCAGACCGCTACGTGTGTCGACACTGTGGCGCCCTCACACCTCCCTGCCACTTCTCTAAGAGCGGGCGCGGCGGCGGCTGCTGCATAGGGTCTCAAGCGGCGCACATATGCCACCCTGGGTGACGGCTACATTCTTGCGCCATTCGGTGTAGAGACCCTGGGGCCGTGGGGGCCGGACGCCCGACAGCTCTTCAAAGAGTTGTCGTCGCGCTTGATTGAGGTGTCCGGTGACCGAAGGGCTGGCGCGTACCTCGGGCAACGAATATCCATTGCCATCCAACGAGGTAACGCAGCCAGCGTCCTGGGCACCCTCCCGCAGGACGGTGGCCTCGAGCACGTCTTCTGTTTAGTGTAAGTCGAACGGAAGTCGTGCTCGATATAGTGGCTCATTTTTTCTTCGACCACTTTATTTGTTTTTATTTTTAATTATAGCCATATTTAGCCATAAGTTGTACATAATGTTGTAATTGTAAATACCTTCGGCCTATTAAGCGCTAGACCTGTATAATAACAAATTATATTCGCAAACCCGGTCTTCTGTCATTCCTACGACAATTTCAAAGCTTGAAGTAAATAATGCATATCAAATAATGTTAGTCAAATCGTGTGTCAAACGTTGGAACATGCATTACCCAGAATACATTATCCCTTTCTTGTATCTGAGTCTGAATTGTTAATGTATATTGAGTACCGTTGCTTAGACGATATGGTTTCAAAATATTTGAATGTGTCATTTGACAAATGCTTGCAAAGTGATACCACATATAGAACGAAACCGTGCAGCAGCCGCTTGTATGAAGCTTTCATTATGTAGGGATATTTATTCAGTGGTGATACCACTGTATAAGAAAGGGTAGGACTACACTCATGAATGCAGGGTTGCAGGGCACAGGCTAAGGAAATGTACATGTATTTGTGGAGAAATAAATATATTTTTATTATTATTATGTATCTCTAGTAAAAGGCTTACTCATGGGCCGTAGCCCGGACCTTTGGAAGGCTTGCGTGGGGACACAGGTCCAACACGTAGAGGCCCCTTTGAGACACTTTTATCTAAATTCAATGGGATGCACCAAGCGTGGTCTATCTCTGAATGCATTATGCAAATGCACCAGAAGACATACCACGTTCAGTGCAGAGACTATTGTAGAAAGGACAGAAAACTACTAGGGTTATGGGGGGTGAACTGGGTGGGCCGTGAAATCTGGGTTATTGCGGAGAGACTCTGGACGCCTGCCGTAACAAATGTCTCTAGTTTGTCAAAAATGGCAGACGGTGACTTGCCAACTCATTTAATTGGCCCCCCTAAAAGGCCTCACAAGGAGCGACAAGGCGGCAACATCTAGTGAGCGGCTAAGGTTGTAGAGAGGTGAGTCTGCGGGCGCCGGTTCCCGGTGCTAGGCGCACCAGTCAGCAGGTCCCGGCGTTATGACATTTTATACTTCCAACCTGGAGCATAGGTTCCGCTTTTGCGACTCCACTCCTGGCCGGCCGGTTAAGGCAAGACAGGAGGTGAGGGCCAAATCAATCCGGGCCTTCTGGAGAATCGGGTCCGTGGTATCGCCAATCACCAACAGCTCGCCACAAGCTGCCCTGCGGGCTTATTATTATTATCCACAAGGATCAAGAAGAGTTTATGGGCGTTAGTTCATCATGCATGCCCAATAGTGGACGTAACATAGACACCAGAATTTCTTCTTTAGCGTATGCAGTTTTCCTAAAACCGGAAGGGAAGAACAGATCCAGATCCAAAACCTCTGTAGTTTTATATGGGCATCTATTTGTCCTACGGCAGGGCACAGGACTTCCCTCTGGGAGGATGGGCGTAAGTCCACCACGCGTGCCCAATGGAGATTGGTAGACTTGACATAAGCATTAGAAATTTCTTCGGCGTATCGGCGTATCTCACGATGTTTTCCTTCACTGTTTGAGTCTGTCTTATATTATCGGGCGGCCGCGCTTCTGCAGTGCATCGGTTTTGTTTGCCGAAGCGCGTTCCGACGGCTTCCACACTAAGAAAGAAAGTTTCATCATTGATGAGTAGAGTCCATGGCAGCTCCAAAAGTATTCTGAAGGTGATAGGAGGCAAGATCGAGTGTCCCATCGCCAGTCATTGATCCGCACTTATGACTAGATATATGTAGATAGACAAATTAATTTGTTTTTCATCTTAAATTCGTTTATGTATTGTTATTGCTATCTCTTTTGAATTGTTATTTTATTATTATTAAACCCCATTGAAATCTTGACATTTAATAATCATTTAATGTAATTTACTAACATACTCGTAGGGTGTAAGATGATATTATGTAATTACTAATAATTATGGAACTTTTTTCCGAAATAAATTTATTGAATTGAATTGAATTGAATTACATACATAAGTTAGAAAAACTCATTGGTACATGGCACTGAAGGATGGGCAGCAGCATCCTCTGAGTACACACACTGATTCGATCCAACTGCGATCGCCAACCCGCCTGCCAAGCGTGGCGATTATGGCAAATCCCCCCATTTTGGGGGAGGCTTATGTCCAGCAGTGGACGTTTAATGGCTGATATGATGATGATGACATGGCATATCGTCCATGTGGATTCGACCCAGGACCCTCAAAATTGAGTGTGCATACCGCTCCGCAACGCGCTACTGAGGCTCTCGTTTAAAGAAATATAAATCTAACTATCTACACAATATACCTAACTACTACATAGGTAAGCAAAAACCTTCTAAGCACCTAACCTATTCTCAGAAGACAGACCCACACTAAAACATCTATGAATAAAACAAGCTCAATTTATCATTCGCTAGACGCTTTCCGGCCTTATTATGTAGATTAAGTGCAAGTGGCTATTTCCATACTTTTCCTTTTTCTTTCTTTAGAGACTAGTGTGATAAAATGTGTGGTTTTGTTTGTAAGCTTCTTTTTATGGCATGCTACTGAGTTTGAGTTACCATCGTGGTGACCCCCCCATAGGAATTTTGAGATAAGTAAGTTTATGTGGTTAGGTCTTGATATTCCCACTATTGTAACACATGATCAACAGCAGCGATCATTCAAAACACCAGACAACGAAGCCCTGCGAGCCTAGGGGATGACTCAGAACCATTTTTTTATTTGGGGGCCTTGACAGACTTGCACCTGTGCCACTTATACCATCGCTGGTCCTTTATGAACGCTTTTATTACAGTTTCCTACTAATTTGTACTATTGCACCTGTGCCGCTTATACCATCACTGGTCCTTTGTAAACGCCCTTTTTACAGTTCCCTACTAATCCCTTCTGCGGGCAGACCCATACTTATACATACATAAGCTCAAGAACAAAATCACTTTCGGGGTGGTCAGAAGCAGTTCTACTGTTGTAGCAAGGCTCACGTTTAGCATAATTGAAGGTTTCAAGATGAAATAACGAGTAAATTGGTGATAGGTGGCTAGACTTTCACCCACAAATACATTGCATATGTAACTCTTATCTCTTAATCACCTTATACTACACACACGGGAAGAAATGGGGTCGTGCATTCAAAGCCGAAAACACACCCGGACTCGAAACCCGTAAGAAATTTTGTACAAGAAGATTGGAGGAGTGAAAAAGATTTCTGACTTCCTCTATTGGAAAAGGGGAGACAGCAACGGGAGACACACGGTTCGTCTCTCATCCTTACCCTCCTATGTCTGATGGAACGGGAGACCGATACGATCAGAGGTGGGGTCAGATGCAGTGGCTATAACCGGCAGCCACACAGTTTGGGCGTCGAAGATGTGTAAGATGCCTGAAGGAATTAGCCGACTTAAGAGTATATTATTCCTTCTGCCAAAACCAGAAAACAGTCCAAAAGTACCTGGAAAATGTTACCGAAGTCCGTCCAAGTGAAATCGCGTGTAAAAGCTAGTTGAAAACAAAACGTATGCTAATGGTTGTACTTAGTGTTCGTGAAGAGAGCCCTTTCGGATCGTGTCTTATTGGGGGTCGAAGGAAATATTTTATGTTTGTTTCAAGATCTTTTTGCGTAGGTATTTGAGAAGAGAAAAATACGAGGCCATTCCCTTTTTCCGCGGAAACTTTTTGTTTATCTAACTTGAGGCCAGACTAGTGATGTTGGTAAATAAATAAAAGAGTTTGGCCTAAAAGGAATCGTTCGATAGAAGTTGTTGAACAGTTAGTCGTAGAGGCTTTTCCCACGAAGCGTTTTTAGCACAGAAAACCTCTTATAATGTTCTGTGTTTTTTGGGGTCGTGTTGCTTTTCCACATAGAGAAACACGTACTCTTGATAGGAAGGAGCGGGCTAACTCATAATTTCCCATACTTTCCCCTCTGTCAAAGCCTCATCCCCGCGACGGCCCCGATCTAGCCCCGATGGGCTACTAATTCGATGCATTTTACTGTTATTGTCATATCAACGGTCTCCCCCCCCCCCCCCTCCGCAAAAAATGACAGAAAAATGTTCTATGGAGAAATAAAAAATACTTACTCCTCTCTGGGCGTTGACATGAGACACGTTTTTCTCTATGCTTTTCCATATGGAATACTAAAGAAGCGTTTTCATTAAAAAAAATGAAAAGTTTTGTGACACAGGGTTGATGGCTTTACAATATCAAAAATGTTGCTGTCAGATCTGAAGTGTCTTTAGAAAGAGATTATGAGATCCTTGATCTTAGCAGCTTGGAGTCAGAATTTTTACAGACCGTCTTACGGTCTCTGACGTGTTTTTTATGTAACGACTACTACCACCAGAGATAGTAGCCGGGACCAACGACATAACGTGCCATCCGAAGCACGGAATCATCTTTTTTTTCAGACAATGAGTTGATAGCCTGCTATGTCCTAATTAACCAACTTGGGAACTGTGGGAATCGAACACCCGACCTCCGTGTCGAGAGCCCAAAACGCCCAATCCTGTTTCGCCTCAAAACTGGTAAATTTGAATTTTATAAGAAACGAGCGTTAACCCGCGACTTCGTCCGCACAAATTATGTACCAGATTTTAAGTCAGATCATAAGCTATCAAACAAAAAATGTTTCATCAAAATCGGTTCAGTAGTTTTTGCGTGATACTCGTTCAAACAAACAAACACCCAAACAAACACACAAACAAACAGACAAACAAAAAATCCAAAAATTGGTGAAATGGAATCAGGGACACCTAAAAACCATATCGTGACTTTTTTTTTGTTAATATCTTCAATGTACAGACAAACTTCCTGTTACAGTTTTATAATAGTATAGATGCTACAATAGAAATGGATAATTTCCATTTCTTTCGGAAGTATGATATTCCTCCTATTTTTTGTATAATTTTAGCTATCATACTATTTGTGTGTGATCATACTCATAACTAGTATGAAAATAAACATTTGATTTGATTAGATTTGAACGATTTGAAACGAATACATTTCGTCCCGTGGGAAATGTCTTTTGTTAATGCATTAATTAGATTTTGATGGTTACAATGTGAAAGATGTATTTGAATTGACAGATTTTTATGAAGATGATCTTTTGGGTCTTGTCTATTTAGTAACTGAAATTATACACATTATGTCTCTTTCGTATTACAAATTCACTACAACATACGAAAATATAATAACACACATACACACACACACACACACATCACATTCACATTTATAATTACAATTACCACCTGACTAATTTCCAATAATTTTCATTAAAACGTTATGAAAACCACGAACTAATCAAATTCGGTCGCTATGGTCGAAGCAATATTCCAGTTTCATTCACAAATTCTATCCCATGTATTTAACTTTAGCAACGTAATTCACGTTATGAAGTCCCTCAAATTCTATACAATGTAAATGAGGTTGGGGGACTTGATAGGTTTTTGTATATTGTTTGTTTGGAACTCACGCACAGTGATCAATTAGTTGTCACGTCGGTTTTCGATTAAACTCGTGTACATGTTGATAATAATTTAGTGAAAACAAATACCGCACTGCATGTGGCATTTTGACGTTGCATATTAATAATTCTACAGAGTTTTATTTTCTAGGCAATGGTAGGTGTGGATATATCCTTAAAGAGGCTTCGATCTCGTTCGTTGCAGACAAAATAAGGGAAAAATTGGAATTTGTTTTGTTGAGCGGCCAGTAATATTTACATAGGTTTTTTACAGAGGACCTTTCAATATACATTAAGGAACAGGAAGTGCATGAAAAGATGTGGAATGTCGATGGGAGACAGGAGAACAAGAATCGTATGCTGTGGCGAGCTTAAGACCCGATTATCTCCGTGTCACAGGGCCCATGGGTTAATTGGTTAATCACGTGAGCACGTGTGCGTGATGTTATGTGACCTCAAATCGTAAATAAATATTTTCTCAAGGGAGATTTTCAATAGAGTACCCATGGAAGTCAACACTGATGCATGTACGTAAATGTGGTCCTAGACAGATACAGAAACAATTAGTCTCTATTCCTATTCTAATTTTTATATTGTGTCGTTCATGGAGTTGATGATTTTGTCAAAATGTCTAGTTTATACAGGGTGCTAGGGTAAACAGTTGCATTACTTTTAGGGGTGATTGTACCTATGGCTATAAACAACTTTTCCAACAGGCAATTCGCAAAAAAAATGTTTGGTCTTTCCATACTAAATGCAATCAGCTGATCGTACGTTTATGTGAAAGGTCGACATTTTTTTTACGTACATATCCCGGCAGAGTGTGTGCACCTGTTCGTAGTTTTGTATGTCCCCTTACGCTCGCTACATAAGGTCTAACAAAATTAGCTGAAACTATTTTAAGGGGATGAACATCATCCCCTTAAAATAGTTTCATCAAACTGAAGAACTTTTTCTATGGGACCAATAACAAAATCGCGAAAAAAAAATCTGTTGTCTCATACATTTGAATCGAGTTAATGTTTGCAGTTTTGTATGGGACAGCTGATTTTCGTTCCGCGATTTCGATATTGGTCCCATAGAGAAAGTTGTTCAGTTTGATGGTCTGATCATCCCCTTAAAATAGTTTCAGCTAATGTTGTTAGACCTTATATAATTATTTATATAATTATTTGGTATAGGAAAGTGGTATAATGGTATACTCTTATATTCACGTCAGAAAATTCGTCTTGCTCGATTTATTTCTTGTAGTGTCCTCTATCCAAATAAAACCTAGTATATCAAGAAAACACATTTAGTCATCTATAAAACGAACTGTCGGTCGGTACGTGAGTCGATAACCTCCTCAGTAAGGTCATCGTAAAAGTTCCGGTATAAAGATGGGGACTGCTTTGGATTGCAGAACGTGGCTTACATTTGCAGTTAGCCTTTATTAGGTCACCTTATACCTTTAGGCACTTATAGAATAGCATTAAGCCTAAGAAGAGAGAAGAAATACTTTTGATAAGACATATACACTGTCTTATCAAAAGTAAGAATATTGCCTGTAATCAGTAAGTTTGCTACAACTTTGGACGGCCCGGTAGCACAGTCTGTAGTGAACCTGCCTGCTGTGCCGAGAGACGCGGGTTCGAATCCCGTAAGGGACAAATATTTATAGGATAAATATGAATATTTGTACCCTAGTCATGGATGTATTCTATATCGTTGTCTAGTCATCATAATACAAGTCCAGGTACTTTAAATGTATCTAGATAATTTGTGTGACGATGTCCAAGATATTTATTATTATAAATTTTAACTAAAAACCTCTGTTTAAGTAAATACATCCTACAACAATCCGTGAGTTTCAAACTAGTCAAATCAGAGACTCTTTATCACACGTCAAAACACGAGTTTTGCATAAAAAATTGTACTAAATCATGAATAGTGACGTCATTGTTTTTCATCATCGTTTCGATACTTTTTATCGTTTATCCTTTTATTAAAAATAGTATTCAAGCTACAGAATTACTGAAAATGTAAATATTGCATTATTTTCAAATGTATTATGACTGAGAAGATAAAACTAAAATATATTTGATGCAGTCAACTCCCCTATTATTGTAATCAGGAGTGCGATTTTTGAATCTCATTCGCTGAGCTCAGTTGTTGCAAATGTCAAAATTATTATGGAGATAGTCAAATCAGCAGTAGAAAGTTGCGTATTTCACATACATTTTCAACTGCTAAGTTCAATGTGTGAGATTAAAAAATCGCACTCCAGGTAATTTTTTAGCATAGCCTACGATTTTTTTATGTAATGATAAGTACCCGGGTAGACGGCCCGGTAGCACAGTCTGTAGTGAACCTGCCTACTGTGCCGAGGGTCGCGGGTTCGAATCCCGTAAGCGACAAATATTTATACGATGAATATGAATATTTGTACCCGAGTCAGGGATGTTTGTATCTATATATGTATTCTATATCGTTGTCTAGTCATCATAATACAAGTCCAGGTACTTTAAATGTGACTAGATAATTTGTGTGACAAGTCCAAGATATTTATTTATTTATTTATAAGTAGCTAGCCTTTCGCCTATAAAAACACTCTGGTAATTAAAAATTATATCTTTTACCATTGATATCTTTTACATAAAATAGGCTTTGACAATAATCCTGCGACGTTATAAAAACCAAAATTGCAGTTCAATACTAATATAAAATCTCACAAAAGTCTTCAGCAAAGCGTAAACCGCGTCTTCTGTACGACACTTCACATCAACTCAGAATTAATTGCTCATTCCTAATCTACTGGAGAGATTAACCTAATCATTTGAGAGTACCGCTCGAATTCATTAGCCACTGCCATTTATCATGACCGACTAGACTGGGCAGGGTTACTGTATTAGTATTTGGTTAACCATCCTCATTAGTGCGCATTAGATTTCATGCTGTTTCGATGTAAGGGACATTAATTTATGCTGGAATAGATAAGTGAGTTATAAGCCTGTAGGATCCCACTGTAGGGCAAAAACCTCATCTCACGAATAAGGTCCGCCACATACTTACGGAATAAACCTGATTCGGTATTATATTATAAGAGATAAGTGTACTTTTTGCAACCATCAGCAGCAAGGCTGATTCAGTGTTTATGGGGTGTACAGCATCTCTGTGATGGGGATGAACTAGGTCTGCCTGCATAACTTCAGTCGGTTTAGGAGTTACAGACGTTTGAAGGTCGGACCTTTGAACGGCTGTAACTCCTAAACCGACAAATGAACGATGTCAGTTTTTGTATTGTTCACATAGCTACAGTGCATACTACAATAATATCATACGATCAGCCTTGGAGCTGATCATAAATTTATTACAGACCTTTAAACATCAGTAACTTTTAAACCGACTGGAGTTATTCAGGCATGGTCCGTCGCCATCACAGACATGCTCTACACCCCATAAACTCAGAATCAGCCTTGCAGCTGATGGTTGCAAAAAGTACACTTATTTCTTAGTCTATTAGTTGCGAATGGAGTGTTATCGGTTTCAGAGACTTTTTCACTAGATCTAGTATATTTTTTATGTCTAAAGTGGAATTTTTTAAAGATTTACAGTCATATCACAAAAGCGATTTATGAGCGTAGGCGTTAACGGAACGATACCGTATCATGACGGTGCAGTTACGACGTCGTTGCGGTATAGTTGCGAAATCGCCTACGCTTAAAAATATCGCTTGTGTGATAATGGTTAACGCCATTTTGTATGCAGATTATGTCTAATGTTAAAACTATCGATAGTCTTTTAATATAGTTGCATAATATTGAAACACAATTTACAAATCATCATCGTAACGTCATTAACTGATCACAGGATAATAATTATCATGTATAGAAATTGTTTGTTCCGTTTTAATAAATACCTAACAAATGTCATTTTATTTGGCATTTTATACATTTTTATTGTAGGAGTTTTTTAAACAGCAATCTAGTATTTTTTGTAACCATAGTTGACAACACTGAATTCGGAATCAGGTTTATTCCGTATGTATGTGGTAAGGGTGAGAGTACCCCACCATGCGGCCAGTATTCGTGGAGGTAAGTTGGTGGTCAATTTGCTGTCTGAGAATTTTCCTTTAATACACCGCCATCTGGCGGAACTATCCCGGACCATTTAAAGCTCGCTATGGTTAACGAAGACGCTCGTTATAAAAAATCTGCTATTACTCGACGCAAACATATGGGACAGCGCCCCATGGAGAAAGGTGTCAGTTTGATGGTCTGATCATCACCATAAAAACTCGTCTACAAAATAAAACAGACCCTATATTCATGGAAACGCAAGTGCAAGACGGAATGTTGGTATATAATTTAACAGTAATCAAGATACTATCTACATTCACAGGCCGAGATACGTACGTACCAATGTACGTACGCCACATGTAATCCTAAATCGCGCTAACAAAGTTTTCACAAGATTTGACTTAAATACAAGTTTCAATTAACAACTTCAACCACGGCCAGTCCCCAGGCATCTGGCATAGCCTGGCAAATGTTCTTCTCTTATCAATCGAGAAATAATTTACCATTTCCACTTCAATCCTTCATCATCATCACCAGCCTATCGTGTAGGTACTGCTAAACATAGGTCTCTCCTACGGCGCGAACCAAACCTCAATTCTCCACCTTCTTCGTCCAGTCACTTCCCGCTTCCTTTCTGTGGGCACACTACGCCTGTCAATTTGTGGTCTCATCAGGATGATAAGTTGAGACCTTTCCGTAAATCCGACATCTATGACCTGAATATTCAACATCAATACTACAGGAATGTTATTACGTCCCACCCCATACGTAATCCTGTGAACAGAGTGATTAATCTGAGTTTCTCCAACTATTGGACACGTCTAAGGATTAACATGTTTGATTATAGTATAGCTTACGTGTTTAACAACGTATAGCTAACGTTTGATCGTACCTATCGTATATGTGACATGAATCAATCAGAGTGTGATAGCAGCGAATTTATACAGTCGATGCCTTTGATTTGCATTCGAAAACCTGTACAGAAGAGGACTTCAAAATAGTTTCATCTAAAGCTATCAAGCTCATGCAATCAAGATCCGTGCCATTTGTTGAGTTCAACAATAAAATGAAAAACGATTATTCAGAATGTGATTTTTCTCTGATAATATCATAATCTATCAAAGCTCAAAGGCACACACGATAAGGCTAGCTTAATCGCTAAAAAGGAAAAAACTAAAACACGACTCTATAGAAAAATCTGTGCCTAAAAAGTGCCTAAAAAGTACGAAACAAGAAAATATTCTCTTCAATTTCTCTTTAATGTACAGTGGACAAAACAGACCTAGAAAAGGAAGCGTATAAAGGATTTCAAGTCTCAATGCGCCAAAATTGTTGCTGAGCAATAAAATAACTTAGACATAACTTAATTACGATTTTTTTCTTTACTGAAAAGCCAGTGGTGTTACCTATATTGCACATAAGTTTCAAGGTTGGTGCAAGACTGAAGTTAATCAATATTATGTGATATTTTTAGGCGGGACATTTGGCTAGACGGCCGGTGGACTAATGCAATATCGGAATGGTGGCGAAGAGAAGGAAGGAGGTCCGTGGGTAGACCACCGAGGTCAGACGACATTGTAAGGGTCGGACATGGATCAGATTTGTACAGGACCGTGAAGAGTGGTGCAATAAAAGGGATACCCAGAAGTGAGTTGATGTGGGCTAATTTGGTTGATTCATATTTTTACATATCTCCAATTTCAGCTCCTAAAATTCTGGTGCCTAAAAGTGGTCCTAAAAGCCTTGGTGGTGGTCCAGTGGCGAGTAACCTTGCCTGCCGTGTAGGAGGCGATGGTTCGATCCCCGCCCAGGCCGACTCGTACCAATGAGTTTTTCGGAATTTATGTACGATTTATAACACCACTTGGCTTTTCGGTGAACGAAAACATCGTGAGGAAACCTGCATGCTTCAATTTCGAGGCATGTATTGTACCTACTGTCCATTACAAGTGGCGACGGGCTCACTCCCCATCACACTGGACAGAGTTTTAGTACGACGTATTGAAATATAGTCGTGAGCATATGCGAAATTCTGGTGCCTGGCTGTGCCTACAATGTGGTTACAATGGTTTACATGAATTAGTTACTTAGTATAAAAAAACAAAAAGTGCATTTTAGTGATGCCAGTTTTAATAATAAACAATATAAGTATACCCAGAAGTATATACTTAAAAATATAGTTATTAAAACAGCTCAGACAAAATTTTATAATTTCATTAAACTTTTAATACAGTTTTAGTGTCCAATCAAGCGTTTCAACGCGCTTGGTGCACCGAAATGTGCACTTAAATAGCAAAATGCACTAAATAGTTTCTAGAAGTGAGTCTTCACCGAGCGAATCCAAAAAACGAATATGTAAGCAGTTTCCTAACTGCTTACTTATTCGTTAATCAGAATTAAATGCTATCCTACTAATATTATAAATGCGAAAGTTTGTGAGTATGGGTGTTTGTTTCTCTTTCACGCAAAAACTACTGAACGGATTTCGATGAAATTTGGCATACCACATAGGGTACTTTTTATCCGGGTAACGCAGACGAAGTCGCGGGCAACAGCTAGTATTATATACTTACGATATAAAGTTATCTTGCGTGGTGGACTAATGCCTAGACTAATGCCCATACACTCTGAGGGTAGGCCTGTGCCCTGCAGCAGTGGGACGTTTATAGGCTGATGATGAGAAAGTTATCTTGATATATTTTAGCTCCTTTTTCCGTTCAGTGGCGCTCCTCATCACAATATTTATGTATATAAGATTTCTCAATCAAGAAAGCCTAAATTAAAATGTAAAGCTATTTTTATACAATACTTTTACGCCACTGGAATGTAGAATTGAGTCTTGGAGAAAATACCTAATATACTGTTCACCCCTCGGGGCGGAAAGCGTCAACTTTCGTCGTGCTGCGCTAAACGAAGTTGCCGCTTTGCGCCTCCGTCGAGAAGAAAATAGTATACTATCCGCGGGCAGCAAATAAGAAAGCCTCAGATCACATGTTTGTTGACCTCGGCTTCGTCTTGGCCAATCTGAGACCTTTGTTACATTCCTGCCCTCTTTGTGTAATCTACTATTTAAGACTAAAAACTCATCATCATCAACATATACGTCCCGTTGCAGACCACAGGACTACTCTCTGGGTGGGTGTAATGCGTTTATATGCGTTAGGCCACCACGCGTGTCATGAAGCAGAATTGCTAAGAACTATCATAAAACATTATTTCTATTTTTATTAACCGACTTCAGATGAAGTCGGTTAAAAAGGAGGTTTCTCAATTCGACAGTATATATATATATATTTTTTATGTGTGTTCGCGGATAACTTCCTCGTTTATGAACCGATTTTGATAAAATTTTTTTTTGTTGGAATGAAGATATTCCAAGGGTAGTACCATGATAAGGAAACCAGGATCTGATGATGGCATCACAGAGAAATCGAGGGGAACCTTTGAAAATCTTAGTGCCGGCTAGTGCGTTTGTTAATTTAAAGCACCACTATTAAATTGAACTAATGAATTCACCACTGAAAATTTTTAAATAAACAACATTTTAACAAAAAAAATAAACAACATTTTAACAAAAAAAGGCGGTTTTTATAGCGATAGAATCGGGTAGTTACACAATAAGACTTCAGATTAGAGAATTCTTTTAAACAAAATGATGATTCCGATGAAAACTTTTAGTTAATGAAGACTGACGGGCTCGTGCTGGAACTAAAATTTTAATTTAAAGGTACTAATAAAACTTTATTGTACCACTCTAGCAGCTCCTAGCTACCCACTATTTAGTTGAAAATGTTGGTATATTGTTTTAGGTATCAGACATTGTGTTACTAAGAAATATAGCGTCTCAATGTTGTGTCTGTGTTAGGGTTAAGACAGCCCTAAAGGTCAGGCCACACAGAGGCGGTTTTGCGGGAAAGCACACATTCTGAAAAGTCTGTGAGTCAATTATGCTGTATTTTCTGTACCTATATATACTATATACTATTATAAAACTGTAACAGGAAGTTTGTCTGTACATTGAAGATATTAACAAAAAAAAAGTTACGATATGGTTTTTAGGTGTCCCTGATTCCATTTCACCAATTTTTGGATTTTCTGTCTGTCTGTTTGTTTGTGTGTTTGTTTGTGTGTTTGTTTGAACGAGTATCACGCAAAAACTACTGAACCGATTTTGATAAAACTTTTTTGTTTGATAGCTTATGATCTGACTTAAAATCTGGTATATAATTTGTGCGGACGAAGTCGCGGGTTAACGCTCGTTTAAAATATTTATGTTATCTTGAGGTCATTGTACCGTCGCGGAATCTATTGTGTGTAGTGGTTCAGTTTTTTTTTTATTACGGATGGGTTTGCTTTTGATCTCAATCCAGTCTTCAGGACGAAGATGGGGTCGAAGATGTAGCGAGCTTATCCAGAAGAAGCCTATTCACTATTCGGGTTGTATGCCGACTAACTGTTATGCAGTCTGTGTTTTGTGAGAAATAAATAAGAAAATTGAGATGGAAAATAAAAACTGTTGTGACAGGTATTTTGAATAGGCAACAAATTAATATTAAAAGCGATATATTATTTCAAATATTATTGATTTTTAAACATGTTACAGCCATGTTGTGCTATTTCGAATCAAATTAAAGATTGAAAAATTTGTCTCGGGCGGGACTTGAACCCGCACTTTTCCAAACCGGGGAACTGCGTTATCCAATTTCGCCACCGAGCCCACTACCCAGAGAATGAAATGTAAGAGAGAACGAACGAGTTGTAATGCTGGACTTGTGGGTTGGTTAGTTTGTAATAAGTTATTACAAACTAACCAACCCACAAGTCCAGCATTACAACTCGTTCGTTCTCTGGGTAGTGGGCTCGGTGGCAAAATTGGATAACGCAGTTCCCCGGTTTGGAAAAGTGCCGAGACAAATTTTTCAATCTTTAATTTGATTCGATATATTATTGTGTGGGCAGAGACCTGGTATCAGAGTTTTTTCAGACCGCCTTACGGCCTCTGACGTGGTTTGACGTGACTACTATTTATTTTATGAGACTTAACTAGAAAATTTTATTTTTTGTTGTATGTCGATTTCAGTTAAATCTACTTTTTCAGATTTTTTTTTTCATTTTGATGATCGTTTGATTTTCTAAAATTATTATAACAGAAAATTGTACGACAGTATTCCCAATTGCCTAGAATTTCAATACAAATAACATCGACCTACCTAAGAACTTTTTCACAAAATGTTGTTTTGTTGTGAATGTCCTTAATTATATTTTCTATTTTTACAAAATCAATACTATTTACAATCTTATTGAAAGGTATTCAAGTCGCTAGCGTCATTTCCTCGCTGAATACCTAAACTGAACCTTTGAGCGTATTTTTTTTTGTATTTACCAAGATGGAAATTCCGAAAATTGCACAAAAGACGGAAAATCCCGCTCTTAGAACTTCGTAATAAAAATATTCAATCACTGTGTCTAAAACTTTCGCTCAAAGATTGTTCGAAGTTAATAAAATGTAAATGAAGATAACTTCGAGGGTGGAATTTTTTTCTTTTTTTAGCTTCATGGGGCTCGATTTTGACACTTTCGTAATGCAAATTCATGGTGAAACGCAGTTTTGGTGTAATCAATTTTAACCAAAAAAGCTTCAGTTTTTTAAGGTGATGCGATGAAAGCGGCGGGAACCCGTTGGATGAGAGCAGCGCAGAATCCGTCGTTCTGGCGATCCTTGGTGGAGGCCTATGCCAAGTAGTGGAAGTTTAAAGTTTGAATGGTATTTTTTTTTGTTGGTAATTCAATGAGGGATTTTCCAAAAGCAAAAAAAAGTATAAAAGTTAGTTCCTAATTTCTCGATAGATGGCGTTGATCAGAGAGGGGTCCAATAGGTATGAATTATATTAATAGTAAAAATACACAGTACAAACCCTTTCTTATTGTTGTTGGTTTATTGTTTAGCTATCTCGGTATTATTGTCAGTCAACAACGAATCGAGTATCAGACGTGGCTGTATGGGCTACGTATCCGTTTTGAATATACGAACAATAAACGAGAAACAATAACAAACTACAAAAACCTATCAGAAACTGAGAATTTCAATAAAAATAAACCGGAAATATTTAAATCGTACGTCAGATGCCGTGAATGAAAAGCAAAGCCATAGACGAAAAATTGGACCCTGGTTTGACAGTCTGGCGTGGGTGGGTGTTTCTCCTCGGCGTTTGAACGTCGTCATTATCGTTTGAACGTCGTCATTATCCTCACCAAATATTTTCGCTTTGTTTAAAAGAAAAGGTATACAATTTTATAACGCCGTTATAAAACCCGCTGGTCCCTTGTAACAGCGCTAAAAAAATTATACCTTTTCTTATAAACATGGCGAAAATATTTGGTGAGGATAATGACGGCGTTCAAACGCCGAGGAGAAACACCCGGGTCGTCAATAACACCCAGATTGTTAATAACTTGTACTGTGTATTTTTATTATTAATATTAGTTCATATATTTGCTCATACCTTTTGGACTGCTCTCTGGTCAACGCCATCTATTGAGAAATTAGGAACTAACTTTTTTTTTCTTCTGGAAAATCCCTCATTAATATTAACTGAACCTACTATATTATTTATCGGGTAAAAAGTATATATACAAATATAGAATATTGAGACTAAAAAGCCCTAGGCGAGGGCTACATATTTGCACCATTCGGGGTAGAGACCCTGGGACCTTGGGGCCCGGACGCACTACTTTAGGGAATTGTCGTCTCTCTTTTTTAGGAGTTGTCGTCGCGCCTGGTTGAGGTCTGGGGGGACAACAGGGTCGGCGCATACCTCGGGCAACGTATCAGCATTGCGATACAGCGAGGTAACGCCGCCAGCGTCCTGGGCACTCTCCCTCTTGATAGCGACCTCGAATGCATTTTCTATCTGTCGTTAGATAGATAGAAAATGCATTCGACTGTGCGGTGGCCCCCTGTAAATCTGTATATTATAGTTACCTACTATTAAGATTGTAAATTTGTACATACTTACTTACTTTTTAGTCTCAATAGTATTATAATGATTAAGAGGTTTCAATTGTCTGGATATCTAATTGCAATGGAATGCAAACTAAATGTTACTCTTATATTTAATCTTTGTGTATCTAAGAATGCATTAATATCGTTTTTGGAATTTTTATTTTGTGTACAGTTTCATGGTCTGATCATCCGATCAGACAGCAAAATTTTAAAATAGTCTTATTAATTCATTGAAAATGGTTTTAAAAGTAATTCAATTTAAGGAGCATAATATTTCCCGCACAATGATGCGAGACGCAAGTAAAAATGACTTCAACTTATAATGTAGATGCTACTTTCTACCTAATACAGTTATACAAATATTTAGGCTTTCCTTTGAACACAGGTTTCATAATTATGTATGTTATAGAAAAAAATATGAACAATGAAAAATAAAGCTGAGATGTTGAAGATCATTGCTATATTTTACATAAATTTTTGTATGTCTTTCAAATAACGAGAAGATAGTTTCTAAAATCCAGCAAAATATGGTCAGGCCTGGCGTTTACCTATGGGGAGCATCTTAGGCTGCGTTTCCACCAGAGATGTGCGAAGTAGCGAGGCGGTGAGCGAGGAAACAATCCGCCAATAGCGCGCTCGCTCGATCACGTCATTGCGAAATTGGAGCACTGAGTTTCAATGGTCTGCGCGAAAGAAGCGGCAGTCGCCACGAGTAGTAAGTACCTATGTTTATTAGGAACTTACCATAAAATTCTAAAAAAACAATCGTGGTGACTAACGTCACGAGCGTGGGAATATCAGACGACTCTTGAATAATTCAGGTACCAAAAGGAGATGACATAATGAGGTTTTTGCGTGTGTGCGTGTCAGCTTAGGGTTATTCTCAAAAGAACATACACAAATGTAGGATATGAAGGGTATTTTGTTAAAGGTTTGGATTTTAACAAGCTTTTGTTCCCGATTTCGTACGCATGGTCTTTTATACACTATTAATATTACTAGCATGTTGTGTTACACCCTATACAGGGTGTAAGGGACAGCCCTCTACAGACTGAAACGGTGAACTCAGATCATCAAATTGAAAAACATTCTATATGGAGCCTACCTCTGGAAACGCGAAAAAAATCAGCTGTCCCACACATTTGATTCGGGTAGGTACAGCAGTTTTGTATGAAACAGCAAATTTTTTTTTGCGTTTCCTGAGCTAGGCTGTCCCTTATACCCTGTATATCTCCATTTTAGCGAGACAAAATTAAACAAACAAAAAAATCTATTCTGTTTTCCTTGCCTGCCCCAGCGGGGGACGGGCGTGAGAATATGTATCTAGATTTCAAAACTGAATTTTATTCATCTAAACTATTATAAAACTGTAACAGAAAGTTTGTCTGTACATTGAAGATATTAACAAAAAAAAGTTACGATATGGTTTTTAGGTGTCCCTGATTCCATATCACCATTTTTTTTTTATAGCTAATGATCTGACTTAAAATCTGGTATATAATTCGTGCGGACAAAGTCGCGAGTTAACGCTCGTACGTATTAATTATAATAAATCAAAACAGTAACATTGTAACAAAAAAACTAGAACATTCACGTTTCTTTAGTAGTATCGAAATTCTGTCCAGTGTGATAGGGAGGGAGCCCGTCGCCACTTGTAATGAACAGTGGGTACAATACATGCATCGAAATTGGGGTATGCATGTGCTCTAAGAAGTTTTCCTTCACCGATAAGCCACAAGTGCTCAGAGTTTTCAAAATATCTCAACCCCCTCGGGGAAAGAGTCGTGAACATTATGCATTATGTAACAACGTGGCTGATTACATAGTCTCGTCAGGCCTCCGTCATCCTCCGTCACTCGGCCGTAGGAACCGAGATACACTTTGGCGCATCGTAAGCGATGCGCTCGTATGAATTATTATTCTGCCACTCGCTCCAGATGGCAACGTCGCATACGTCGCGCGCTGTACGAAGTAATAGCAACGCAGAGTCAAGCGCCATTAGGTCCGCCACACACAGACGGAATTGCGATCCGGAATCCTGATTCAGGATTCGGTGTTGTCAACTAAGGTTACAAAAAATACTAGAGTGCTGTTTAAAAAACGCCTAAAATAAAAATGTATAAAACGCCAAATGAATAACAATAATTGCATTTTCAGGTATTTATTAAAACAAAACAAACAATTTCTATACATGATAGTTACTATCATGTGATGAGGTCATAACGTTACGAATGTTACGATGATGGTTTGTAAATTGTATTCCAATATTAATGCAACTATATCAAAAGACTATCGATAGTTTTAACATTAGACATAATCTGCATACAAAATGGCATGAACCATTATCAAACAAACGGTTTTGAGCGTAAGCGATTTCGCAACTATGCCGCATCGACGTCGCAACTGCACCGTCACGATACGGTATCGTTCCATCAACGCCTACGCTCAAAAATCACTTTAAAATATGCCACCTAAGACATCAAAAAATCACTAGATCTAGTGAAAAAGTCTCTGAAAGCGGCAACACTATATACGTAATCTAATTCCGAATCAGGTTTATTCCGGATGTATGTGGCGGACCTTAGATACATTTTCGCGCGTACCGTCGGGCAGTCAATAATTATTTAAGCGTGAAAACTTAGTATCGGTTACAAAGTAACCAGGCGGCCTTTTGGTGACTTTTTCCGATTCAGTTGGCATAGAATGTGCTGCCATCTATTAAATACTTCGCAGAAATATGAAAAAAAAAGATTTTATTGTCTATGACAATGTCAAATTGACAAATTCACAAAATGGCTACCTATCTTGCGTAAGGTGCAGGTTGTTTGTAGTTTTCGTTCAATTTCGTCACGATTTAGTGATATTCTGGAGTTTCTGTTGTTCTCTTACCAATGTTTAGATTACAGAAATAGTAAGGATACTGGAATTTCACTCGATCAGAGCGGGATTGAACGAAAACTAGCATTCAAAACAATAATCATCGGTATGAGTAGATATGAGTAGGTATGTATAGTATAGGTCGAATTATTGTCGGTGAAACATAGATGGCGCTAGCTAGCCTTCAATTTGACATAAGGTGGATGCATAATGTTGCCACGAGTGGGTTCTCTTTTCTAATATACTTATATTACTCTTTAAAAGTAACTGTAATCTGTGGTTTTGGCTTCGTTGAAACTAATGTACGAACCTCGAAACCAATTTATAAAATCTACAAAGCCTTCTACGATAGATAAAGTCATTCTAATTTACCTATCTAAGAACAACATTAAAAACGTTCCATTCTAAACTCTATACACTTTAAACAGACAAGACTTTTTGTAAAACCCAATGAAATGGGTGTTGTGCAATTCGTCTGCGATGCTTAATTAAATTAAACCTCCCCGTCAACTCTGGGGATGAATTAACGATGTTTACATAAAAAGCCCGCCCTGACAACTGACACTGCTATTAGTATGCCGAGCGAAATTAAAAATATTAAGGCTGTCCTCTTATTATTTTTTTAAAGTGATATACAAGGTGTAAACTAATACCCTAGTAATATAAAAATGGATTTTGCCAATGTCTAGTTTATTTAGACTCTTGTTAAATAAACTAGACATTGGCAAAATCAATTATTTTGCCAATGGCTTGACGTCGTACTGTAATTTATGTATTTTGGTGACTTCAAGGATTGTTTTTCGAAAAGAACACTATCTTGAGCCACCACTGGAGCTTCGTTGTAGGCCCGGGACGGGGGCAACCAACAATCGACGAGCGATGTGACTACCCAATAGCAGACCTACAACGCGACTCCTACGGTTTTTTTTAAATCTTTATTAAAGATCTTGGCCTGGGGCCATGTCGGTCTGTGGGATTTTCTATTGGGTAAGTTCATCATCATCAACATCATAGGCCTTCATCTGTTGCAGATGATTTAAGCAGTGTTTCTGGAGAGGCACTTTTTCTCATGGCTGTATAGTCCTATACGAGAGCCGCATACACTTTCACAGCCTCTACAACAGAGCTGTACGCCGGTGGATGACGACGGGATTGTGACAGCATTATTCCTTTCGTCACGTTTTTCTGCCAGGTGTGCGAACCAGGCTTAGTCATGAGTAGTCCGGCCCTCTCTTGTTTTTCCTCCCCATCCTCCTCTATTTTCCGCGTGCTCTTGCCAATTTGAACACTATTGTAAACCTTGATCTGGTGGATATTTTCGCATACTCGGAATCTAGGCTGCTGCTATCAGCCGGACGATATTTAGGCTCAGTATCAGCTAGAAGCTCTGTGGTGGATATTTCCCCCATTGCTCTTAACTATGATTAATATCTAGACATGTATAATAATTATGAAACTGACTATAAAAATGTAATCTAATATTCTTTGACATGAATTTCTAATTCTAATTTAATTTCTTCAAAATGTTATAAATTTTTTGTTAATTTAATGATTTACCGCTCGAATTTTGACTAAAACTTACATGCGTAGTATTTGTACTGTTAGTGTAAGTTGTTGAATATAATAAATTGAATACATTATAATAACAATAAAAAAACTAGTAAAGAACTACACAGTGACGAAATAGAGAAATAAATAACTACAAATTTAAGGTTTGTGACTAAGTTTGCGCTTAGATAATTGCATCGCTGATTCAACCCACGTTCCTTAGGTAAAGTTGTTAAGTTGCATTGTCTGAATATGAATCCTTAAAGTTTTATTAGTAAATAAAAACTAGGAATGTATAAATAATTTGTTCATAATTATACTCACCATCGTCAGTCGATAAACGTCCCACTGCTGCTTGTACTACTAGATATATTTCTACTTTATGAACTGGAGTATAAGTAAAATTTTAAACACTCACGTATACACATAGTATTGTTGGCCTATCAGTAAATCACTTATATAGCATTAACAAAATCTTGTAAACAAACTAAAAATTAGGATAACAACATCATAAAACAAGAACAGTAAGATTAACAAACAAAATAACGATCTCCTTTAAGTCACAAAGAAAATCAACATCAAAGTAATTTAAGCCTATTAACAGCTCTATATAAATTTCGTACTCCATGCCTTCAGTGGCAACAATTTAGTAAAGGCGAGGGCAAATTTTAGTTAAGGTGCTCTCACACTGTGCAACTCTTTAACATTTCGTAATATCAATAAGAATTCTTATTCCCTTTGCAACATAATTTATGGAAAGATGATTTTTAACTATAGCTGTAATAAAGATCAAGTGGAAGCCAATAAAGAAATTCAAATTTTTCAAATTCAAATAATTTATTTCAGACAAGATGTCCATTATAGTGTAAGTATACATTTATATTAAAGCTAGTGTTAGTAACAAAAAACATTTTATTTTAAAAACCCGGTGTGGAGCTTCACCCAGTGATGCAATAGCGGGGAGTCCCACCGGTCTTTGAACACATTCAGGAGGCCGTTAGTGCTGGCTTGGAGCCTGCCCAATATGGAGGTGCACCGTTTTCTCAATATAGCATAGAAGTCGTCCGTGTGCGCCTCCGCAAACATTCCCGACGCACTACAATGCCGTGCCAGCCCCATTAGTATCCTGAATGCGTTATTATACTGTACGCGTAGATCACTGTATGCCCGCTGCGTATACCGAGTCCAAAAGCTGCACGTGTAGAAAGACTGACAAAATTCTTTAAAAAGTGTGATTTTTACTGGTTTCGTATATCGTGCAAACCTTCGTGCCAGTATATTACAACGTACAGCCAGCGACCTACGCCCCCTTTCAATGTAATTTATTTTTTCAATTTTAATTTACTACTTTTGTTAATAATTTCAATTTGTATTCATACGCCAACTGTGGCAAACCGCAGAGAGTCCAATTATTCTACCGTAACACCATTTATATTACCTGTGTTCACGAATAAATAATTTTGTATTTGTATTTGTATTTGGCCGTATTAAGTTTGTCTTACTCCGCGATTTGAAAAAAAAATTATGGAGATCTGCAAGTTTACCCGTCGGATTTATTAAGAGGATATATTATGAAAAAAATAGGATTCTTCAAAGCGTCATATATCATGAAGTGCTAACAGTAGGAGTATGATTTGCGGATATGTGTAAATTGAACATATAATTGAAGTTTTGATTAGACACATTTTCTCGATAGAAAAACAAGCCAAAGTAGCCTCCGTCTTTATCGATAAACGCTTGGAACTGCTAAACGGTGAATAATAGAATCACGAAACTTGATTAAAAAAAAGAGATTGATATGTTATAAAGATTGATTAGAGCAGGATTGAACTTACATAAATAGTACAATCACAATTAAATAAAGTATGTTTTACGCTTGCGTCGTTTCAGGCGCGCGCGCCGCCCCATCTTTTTCTCTCGCATCAAGCAGTAATATATGCTATCACACGCCCATTTAGACATAGGAGGACTTTGCAACTGGAATGTCAGCGGCAATGTATGACAGCTGGGCATAACTGATGCATACAAAAGTGACATTAGAGACATGTGCCATGTTTAGGCTTTGTTATTGTATGACATGATGACTCTATGGTTATAAAAACTCATTGCTTGTCATTGAAAATGTTCACCTTTTGTATTTTCCTTTTGTTTTTCTTTTTGTATTTTTCTAATTTCTGTCCCTTTTAGTATCATTTTACAAATATTTTGATAAGGGCGCCGAGACCAAACACCTGTAAATGCCGTGAACTGAAATAGTTTGGGTACCCTTGCTGTATATCTATTAGGTGTTATCTCGATAAATTGTAAACATGGCGTAAAATTGTAAACAAACAAAAATATTAAAAACCTTTCTGACATGTTTAGTTACTGATTTTAAGTCGGCCTGGTTGGTTTTTTTCCAAATATAAGTAAGGAGGATATTCGTTTCAATACACATCACATTGAATGGGAAAACTACTGAATGGAAATATAGGGCTTTGTTTGGAGCAAGATAAAGTTTTAATTTTATCGCATGTTCACTTTATCAAAAGTTATGAGTATTTAAAGTTTTCAATTTTGTATATCAGAACAAGTATTATTATAATATACTTAATGCAGATCCTGTTCAGCCTCATCCACATTTATACATCTTTTCATTCGATTCTATCGGTTGAGGATGCTACGCACTTTTCTTTTTTGAAACAAAATACAATGCACCATAGGTATGATTATGGTACAAATAAGGCGGTCTTATCGCTAAAATGCGATTTCTTCCACACAACCTTAGGGTAGAGGAAATATAACAAAGAACGGATATGTGTCATAAAAAACAAAATTATAGATGAAAAAGAAGTGAATAGATACATAGATAAATAATATATAGATAAAAACTGTATTTTGTAGGCTTGCTGGTTGCCATGGGTGCGCTGGCCGTATCGTGAAACATTTCGTAAATTTCCTTTACCAAATAACAGTTTTTATTTTATGTTACGAAACGTAGCAGAATTAAAGGTAGTGTGGAAACACCTTTACATTCTATTCATTCCCAAATGTCTAGAAGGTATCTGTGTCTTAATTATGAAGAGATATAAAAAATTCTTTGTTTCAATTAATTCAACAGATAGTGGGTATTTGCCAGCGATGTCTAGACGGTTTCAATGTGAATATTTTGGTTATATTGTAAGTTTCCGATCATCGATAACTTTATGTAAAGATCTCTACTTTTTTTAGTTTTTTTTTTTTATGAATCCTAGTGATTGACAAAGCTGGTTGCAGATAATATAAGGTCTAACAAAATTAGGTGAAACTATTTTAAGGGGATGATCAGACCGCGAAAAAAAAAATCTGCTGTCCCATACATTTAGGTTGAGTAGGTTTGTATGGAACAGCTGATTTTTTTTTCGCGATTTCAATATTGGTCCCATAGAGAAAGTTTTTCAGTTTGATGGTCTGATCATCCTCTTAAAATAGTTTTCCTAATTTAGTTAGACCTTATATATCAAATGTAGTTATTGACGAAACGAGTTGTGGATGTGGTTGTTTTCTTTGATTAAGCCTGTGGATGATTAATTCACAAAAAAGATCGTACCTCCTCCGTGGTCTAATGGTTAAGAGCATTGGGCTCGGTCACACGGACACGGTCGTTGGTTGGTAGGTGTCGAGATATGTCACTATCACCTATCACCTAGGTAGTGATATGTCACTTTGTGCGTTTTTTCCCAGTTGGTTAAGACACGGCTGAATCACCTGATTGTCTGAAAAGAAAGAAGATTCCGTGCTTCAGATGGCACGTTAAGCCGTTGGTCCCGGCTACTATCTCTGGTTGTAGTAGTCGGTACATAAAAACCACGTCGAGGCCGTAAGGCGGTTTGGAAAAACTCTGACACCAGGGCTTTACTCACACGATAAGAAGAAGAAGAATAATATTTAAAGTATCTTATTGTGTATTTATGATTATACTATAATCTGACCACAAGAGCTCGACGCTCATTTTGTGCGACAAACCTTTGAATATTTTATCACAATCATGCGACACGACAAGCTACTGTTAACTCTTATTTTGTTGACTTTACTTACAAAAGATGTAGCTGTTATTCTTGTACGTAGTACTTACTATCTCTATGGTTATTTTACGTATAAAGTCGATATAAAACAAGCTTCGTCAACGATAACACAACAGCCAGCGATCAGCAACATGCTTCGTCAAAACCATAGAGATCAAAAGAGATGCCAACCAACGCGCTGAGTACGAAACCTAGTGTCGCATTACCACCAGTACCACGCGATAGAAAGTATTTTGTTAGTTTGAATGTGCTCATTATCCATTGCGGTATCAGAACTCAACGTAAGCATTGTAAACTATTTACACAAATATCTCGACTGGCTTTCAGCCTCCGTGTTCCGTTTTTGCGCATATTGCTGCGACACTGGCCCCGTCCCCTTTTCACATCTCCCTTTAGTTTTTGTGATATGTGGTCAAAACCCTAGAAAAACAGTTAGAGATCCCCAACAAGCTTCGTCAACTTACCAAACTAAAATCCACCACAAGCTGACGGTGTTGACGGCCCGGTAGCACAGTCTGTAGTGAACCTGCCTGCTGTGCCGAGAGTCGCGGGTTCGAATCCCGTAAGGGGCAAATATTTATATGATGAATATGAATATTTGTACCCGAGTCATGGATGTTTGTATCTATATATGTATTCTATATCGTCGTCTAGTGACCATAATACAAGTCCAGGTACTTAAAATGTGACTAGATAATTTGTGTGACATTGTCCAAGATATTTATTTATTTATTTAAAAAGCTTCGTCAAAAACAAAATAATAACTAACTTAAACAACCTCCGCACCTCGGAACGGCCCCGGCCCAAAGGAACCCATCACACTAGCAGCATTCCCGCGTTGAATGGCGAGAGAAATCCTTTGGACCAGATACGAACCTAAGCGGTGATCGTTCCCGCTCTCAACAAGACTTTTACCCAGCTCTCGCACAAAAGCCTCTCATCCCCAAGCACCAGACGTTTCCACCGCTAACGGAACAAAGATGTAAATGGACTCCAACTCGGAGTACCTGCTACTACCTACCTACCTTCTACTTATACAAAGACTACGGAACCCTATCATGGGCGAATCCGACATGCGCTTGGCCGGTTTTTTCTAAATAATTCGCCTACCAAACCTATTTCGCTAAAAGCCCACGTCCAAATATTAGCCTTAAATGATGGATCTTCGCTATAAGACAGTTTAGACACAAATTCTGGCAAATTGACCAAGTAATTACTTAAGCTCCTTGTTAATTACTTAGTATCATACTGGGAAATTTATCCTTAATTTTTACCGCACGAAAAATATTAAGAGCAGCAAATTTTGTCCGTAAAAGGATATTTATCTTTAAACTGCTACCTGAAATTATGGTTGATTAAAATTACTTTTTAGTATTCCGTACCAAAATTGGCAAAACGGAACACTTTTGGAATCAGCTCGGTGTCTGTCCGTCCGTCCGCCCGTCTGTCACAGGCATTTTTCTCAGAGACCCTAAGACATAGGAAGCTGAAACTCGGCCCAGATATAGCAATTTGGTCCAATAACACAAATATAGTAAATTAGGCTTAATTTATATTTGGGGGGCAATTTGGGGAAAAAAAATTTTTTTTTCTACCCTTTGGTGCGTGGTTACTAAGTAAGTGTCAATTTATAGTGGTTGTCATCAATGACCCATGTTAAACAACTGGTAGAGCAACACTAACTGCCCGAGTTCCGACTCGTACTTGTAGCGAATGACGACAGGGTACCTGAAAGCGCAGCGTGGGTAGACCGACAACCTTGGTGAAGGCGGCGGGAACTTTTGACCATTTATTATAGGGCTTTGCGGTAGCATTTCTCCTCTGCCAAGGTATAAGATTAATTGATCCTGTGCATTTACATTCAATTTTATACCTTATCACATCACTAAACGAGACAGCCTAATTGCGAAACAATAGTTTCAAACTTAGAACGTTTGGGGTTCACACGAGACTTCTTTTCATGATTTTTAACGTTCCAAATTAGAATCTAAAGTTATGGGGAATAAATTCCAAAGTTGCGGATTTGGTGTTACCTCGCCCACCGCAAAAAGTGGCAGAAATGTTTATCCGTAGAATTACACGCGTAACTAGTCCCTATATAAGTAGTCAAAGGCGGTAACACGTTGGATGAGGGCAGCGCAGGACCGGTCGTTGTGGCGATCCTTTATCTATCGGTTGCGATGATGATGATGATTTAGTATGAATTTTAGAAAACCAATGAGTAATAAGTAGTTGTCTAATCTAGACTATATCATTATTTTATATCATTAGTCATTTCATTACACAGTTTTTTTTACAACTGCCTTGTAGTTAAAACAAATAATTAAAAATATTTTTAGTAAAACATTCTAATCAAATCAAATGTTTATTTTGCATACTAAGTGTACAATATGTTCTTAAAAATAATGTTACAGTGCACTTACGACTTAGCCACCTTTTCAGGTATTGCAAAAGGAGTCTTAAAACCTAAATAACCATTCTCAATGTATGTTCTGTTTTGGTGTGGAATAAATTGATTGATTTATTGATTGAGACGGTTGCCAAAAGTTAGGTTTAGGTAAATTTTTATGCCTTCTAGCGATTATTTCAGGTTAAATCATAAAATTTTCGAGCTCTTAAGAAAATACCGGTTTGCCTTAACATACAGGTAATGTGCGAAATAAGTCAATTTCGTAAAGAATTTTAAAAGGATTCTTTACTAATTATAAGTTATTTACTAATTTTTAAAGGATTTGAATTCATTTACTACCTTTTTTTTTTACCTTTTTTATTATTTTACCTTTTTTTTTTTTGATAACCTTTTTTTGGTGTGCAAATAAAGAATAGAATTATGTTATGTTGTACGGCCTCATCCCAAGAATAAAAAAATTAAAACAAAGCATCAAAGTAAGCATAATATAGAATATCAGATAGTTTTAAATTTTTCTACTCAAAACAAACGAACCTCCCACTAAATAACGCGAACGAAATACAAAACAGATTCGAGATAAGGATACTTAACATTGTTTAAATAAGGACCTCCCCGTCGCGTGGGCTCGCTCCAAATCTTCAAAATAACTAAGAGGAATGTTTCGAATTCCGGGCTTAAAACAGACCATCCTGTTTCTTTAAGTTGTCGCATGAGACAGGATAAATTTTTTTTCAGCATTGCGGGCTTCGATAATTATAAAAACTAGATACACAATCAACGATTCAGAAATCAAAACTAAAAGTTCACTTAAACAAATATCTAAGGTAGTCAACCAGCCAACCAGGTTTACCTGATTAGAAAGTGATATTTGAAAAAGGTAAAAAAAAAAACAAAAAAAAAATAACCAGCCCGACCAGAAAAATGAAAAACGTCGCCATGTTCCGGAAAACCATTGGAACTACTTTTTTTTTTTAGTTTATTTATCTAAAACAAAAACATTACATTTGGAACACCGTCATTAAGGTCTGCCACACCCATACGGAATTGCTATCCGGAATCCTGATTCAGGATTCAGTGTTGTCAACCATGGTTACAAAAATTACTTAGAGTCATGTTTAAAAAATACCTACCTAAAATCAAAATGTATGAAATGCCAAATTAATGACAATTGTATTTTTAGGTATTTATTAAAACGAAACAAACAATTTCTATACATGATAATTACTATCATGTGATGAGGTCATGACGTTACGAATGTTACAATGATGGTTTGTAAATTGTATTCCAATATTAATGCAACTATATCAAAAGACTATCCATAGTTTAAACCTTAGACATAATCTGCGTACAAAATGGTATGAACCATTATCATACAAGCGATTTTTGAGCGCAAGCGATTTCGCTATATTCGATACCGCAACGACGTCGCAACTGCACCGTCACGATACGGTATCGTTCCATCAACGCCTACGCTCAAAAATCACTTGTTTGATATGGCTGTAAATCTTTAAAAAATGCCACCTAAGACATCAAAGAATTACTAGATCTGGTGAGAAAGTCTCTGAAAGCGGCAACAATCCATCCGGAATCTTGTTCCGAATCAGGTTTATTCCGTATGTATGTGGCAGACCTAAAGGTTATTTATATTCAAATTCAGCGCCCCCAAAACAAGGTTTTTTATGTTTCTATCTCTGGTTAGGCTTTTAATAAGATAATAATCGTATTAATATTTATGGTTTCTTATTAGTTAATGTCGTCCAAGTTATATCCCGTCCAGTTCAATCTTAGGAGAATTTCGGAATGCTCGAAAAAATAGGCCAACATGAAAAACATCAATATTATTCCCTTTCATGTCCCGTCATGCATATTGAATTCAGTAAAGCGACAGTACGATAGTGAACTCATATTTCAATGAAGTTTACATAACAATGTACTTATTTACATGAAATCGCTATTTTGTTTATTTGAACAAGAATAGAACTTGGCCATGATCTGATATTCTTGACACACTTTTGCTCCGTATATTTTATTTTATTACAAAAGTTTAACCATTGGCATATGCATTGGGATTGAAGTCGGTGCTGAGCAATATTGTCCTAACATGAATGCGTCATTCTCATACATACACAAATACGGATCTGACAGAGTACTAGCCCAGTCATTTTACGGTTTGAGCCGGGACTAATTAATTTTTGTTTCTTTTTCGGTACAGTATTTAAGAGACAATTGGAGCTTAGAAATGTATGTTCTAAATCTAAAATTTTCGTTAAAAAAACATGATAGTAATTTTTTTTTGCACATATTTAAGGCATTACCATTATACATATTTCAAACATGGTGTAAATATTTGTATCTACTTGGAAGGTTTTGAAAAATAAAGTCGTATTTTGTAATAAAAACCTAATTTTTTATTGATCCAAAATAATTTATACTGTTAAATCTAATTAAAATTAGGACATTGGTATTAATACTATTAATTTAAGAGACTTCTGGGACTATGTTGCGTAGCGAACTTTTTTAAATATGTTGTCAGATAGTCTTTTTGTCACTAAATGGTTCCGGTTTACAGTTTAAAAGTCCAATTAATTATTATTTTCCACCGCTCCTAACAAAACTCCGTTAAATGACTGGGCTATACCTCCCCTTTATGAAGTCGGTTAAAACACGTGGTTTATCTAGTTATCAATAATATAATCGTAAGCTTCTAAACTCAAAACGCTCCATCGAAATCGGTCCAGTAGTTTTTCAAACAAACGAAGAGACAGCATGTTTAAAAGCTATCTATAAAATGATTATTATTTTTCACCACAAAAAATAAATTTCATTTCTGAATACTTACACAAACAAAATACATTAACATAAAGACATACACAAAAAGACAGTCACAAAAATCTGTGATTGTCTGTGTCTGAGAAACACCATTATTGAAACCTTTTTAAAAATATTTTTTCCGCTCTCCGGGCGGAAAGCGTCAACTTTCGCCCCGCTGCGCTAAACGAAAATGCCGATTCCCGCCTCCGTCGAGGAGAAAAATAGTGTACTAACCTCGGGCATTAAATAAGAAAGCCTCAGATTACATGAGATCTGAGACTTTTCTTACTTTACTGCCCTCGGTGTGTAATCTACTATTAATGTTCAGGTGCCCGATTGCGTTAAGTTAAAACATCGAAGTTCTATTCTTATCCAATTTCACTTCTAATCACATTGTAATTTAATTACTATTCAACTGTGCTGAATTCCGCATCGCGCTAAACTCTATGTAACTGACAGCCAATCACGTCTGAGCGATCTGTCAAAACGGCTCTAACGGCTGTACCGCGATTAGCGCAATACCAAATGTGTCAAAAGTTATGGTTCGTACGTAGTCCCATAACGGTTCAATCACCAAATATTTACCGCGATTGCAGCCCAGACAGACACCATTTAATTATAAGTTTTATTTTCAAATAGATTATGTATTCCTCGCTCTACCTAAAAGAGCAATTGAGAAATCTCTGACATTATTTCGACCAAAATTTTCTAAGCAAACGAAATTGATCCTAAAATTAAGCCGCCGGTAACGAAACGTAATGCGCAAAATACATAAATAAGAAATAAGGCAGAAAGCTTTTTTAATTCCACGAGAATCTCGGCCAAAGCGTCGATGAAAGAAGACGGAATTTTTTTTAATATTGACAAAACGTCCTTTTATATCTCTCCAATTTGAAGGAGTAATTTTGTCTTTTGAAAGCCCCTCCGGCCTTTGTACCTGTCATTGTGATATTGGTCCTTGGATTTATTCCAGGATATTAAATAAGCGGGCACAGTGAAGTGGTAGGCAAATTCTGCGGCTTCACGTTTTATTACGTGTCTTTTTAATTTGTCAAATGTTTTTACTGCTGAACTTTTATTTTATTGCATTTCATATCTGTTGTGATTCTCTGTTAAGTATAAGTAGGTAAGTAATGTAAACTACAGTTATTTTCCTTTCGTTTAAACATTTTCATTCATTATCATTTCATGATGCAGAGGTGGAAGCAACTGCATGCCAGTTCATCACTCTTTTGTCTAATAATGTAATACAAATATCATCATCATCATCTCGATAGACGTCCAGTCATCCACTGCTGAACATAGGTCTCACTCAAGGATGGCCACAACGACCGGTCCTGCGCTGCCCTCATCCAACGGGTTCCCGCCGCCTTCGCTGAAGACAAATCAAAAAAGTATCTCAATCACGCAATGCCGCTCGGATTGCGAATAAGTAAATTAGGTGACGGGGGCTCAATTTATGCGGTCCATGCACTAAAGGCTTACTAAGGCACTTATCGTGCTATTTTAATTTAATCTAAGGATTGCATTTAACTTTTCGGTATCATGAATACAATCACCCTTTAAAGTAATACAACTGTCTACTGTTACCTCTATATTCCAATTTCTAAATTCCACAACGTCTAACGTAAGACAAGAATTAACACAACTACTCAAGTCATACATATTTAATGGGCAATTCTAACAGCATTACATGAGAATATGTATGCGAATTATCCTCGCAAATCTCAATTAGCATAATTGCCGCATATGTTTAGTATTGAAGCTTCTGGCTGAGATTTTATATCGTATCGGAATTGTGAATACGAATCGTTGAATGTAAAAGGATACTTAATCGTTTTGTACTATTGGTTTTTTTTTTGTATTATCTTTTAGCTAGTACGAGAGCATACGCTCGCGATTTTATTCCTTGAAAGTGTTGTCATCTACGTTGTCATAGTTGTGTCATAGATTATTATAAAGTACTGGCGCGGACTCCATACTCCGTAAACGCAGACCACTGACTTTAAACGCTCATAACTTTTGATTGAGTGGACTTATTGCGATAAAACAATCATCATCATCATCTCAGCCGATGGACGTCCACTGCTGGACATAGGCCTCTCCCAAAGATAGCCATAACGACCTGTCACACTGGACAGAATTTATAGTAAAAAACTAGTTGGTAAATTGTAGATATTCTGAAAATGTTCCATACATACAGGGTATAAAAATAAAATGCGTTACATAACGAACAGTGTGTTTAAAAGTTTAGACTTGGTTTAGACCAACAAAATAAACAACTTTTTGTAAGGGACCTACTTCGAATTCGCGAAAAAAATCAGCTGTTTCAAACATTTCAGTCGAGTAGTGTAACAGTTGTTTTTTCGTGATTTCGATCTCCATAGTCAAAGGGGTTCAGTTTGATGGTCTGAAGCACCCAATTCGATATGTAAAGCATTTAAATTAAGACACTGTGTAATAGTACATTATGGTACAAGTGTGTAATGTTGGTGATTACCGCTGAGGCGCCATTGAGACCCGAGTCGTAGGTGAGGGTCTTAAGAGAGCCGAGGACGGTAATCATCAATACACACGTGTATCATACGACGTTTTTCAACACACCTGTGAAGAAAATAATAATAAAAAATCATTTTATTTAGTAAATAAAAAGTTTATTTAGAGAATTTATTTGTACTATTGAATATGATCTTTTTTGTATCGAAACTTTTTTAAGAACAAAGCAACTCAAGAACTCAACCAAGAAGTTTAGATACCTACTACGCTAACCTATAACTCACTTGTGAATAATAGTAATGAAAAAGTCACAGTTTGATTATAGGTGTCATTATGTGCCTAATATAAGTGCCATTTTATGAGCAAGTGTGTTGAAAAAAATGTTTAAGGTGTCAATGTAATGTAAAATGTAAGATATTAGCAAAAAAAAAAAAAATTTGAGAGATTTTAGAATACGTAATGAAATGCATTATTAGAATTTTTATCTGTTTGTCTGTCTGTTTGTGCACGTATCAGATAAAAACTTCTGAACCGATTTGGATAGAATTTTAGCATAGTTTAGATTAACATTTATAAGCATTGTTTTTTTGTTTTGTTTATTGTTTTCGCAGAAGAACCAGAGTAACTGACATAGCCCAAAGAATTGCTAAACTGAAGTGGCAGTGGGCGGGGCACATTGCTCGCAGAACCGATGGCCGATGGGGCCGAAAAGTTCTCGAGTGGCGACCGCGGTGGACCGACGACCTGGTGAAGGCGGCGGGAACCCGTTGGATGAGGGCAGCGCAGGACCGGTCGTTATGGTGATCCTTGGGGGAGGCCTATGTCCAGCAGTGGACGTCCATCGGCTGAGATGATGATGATGATGATCGATGAGTACGTTAGCGCTTTGTTGCTGTAATGATAACAAATAATTTTTGCCTCAAAACTTAAAATGCAAATAACTTAAAATTTTAAGTATCAAAGTAATGAAACTATTGTTTCAATCAAATTATTTTGTTATAATTCAGTTGGGGTGTATGACATTTGGCGTTAATTCATTAACACATTGTATAGATCCATGACTAATGCGTCAATAGACTCTTAAACAATGACTTAATATCTAACTCAAGGCTATGTGTGTGTGTGGGGGGGGGGGGGGGGGATATGCACAAACGTAGTACAAGTATTACTAGGGTGTTTTGTTACACCCTGTATATGACTATGTTTGTTTGTTGTCTGTGTCTATGTCTCCTCTCAATATTTTCAGCATTATTTTCAGCGTTAATCTGAGGGCTTAAAGTTAATGCTGATGTGAGACTGTTTTGCGATTTTGAATATTGGTATTTAGTCGGGGAAATCTACGGATTTTTGTATGGAGTAGGTTGCATTAATTGCACTTTTGGTGATAATTTGAAATATAGTAGATACATACATGAAAAACATAAATTCTCAATAATCCCCGATTTTGTTTTGACATTTACAAAACATTAAATTTAGGTACGAACAAAAACTGGAAAACTGGTGATTTTATACAGGACGGCTTCGTTCAATTCGTTTTACTTATAACAATAATAATCTCCGGTAAATATTGTAAAGAGTAGATATTTAATATTTTGTAAGATTTCAAAAATTATAACCTCAAAACTTAATTATTTAACGTTTGATTGTACACATTAAATTTGCATAGTGATAATTAACTGTCTCTTTTGCTGGTATGCTGGAAGAAATATCTTTAGAAATAAGCTTGCCCTTTGTACATTTATATCGATTTTAAGGTATTTCTCATGGTCCTCAGCCTATATAACCACGAAATCTCGACAAAAGTGTTATAAACTTACAATAATATTAGTTCAAACACAATTTACTCAAGTGTCTTTAATGCAATCTCAAACCTTATTTTTCCTCGACTAATTAGCAATATCACGTTGTCGCATGGTTGACTGGCTCTTTGGTTTAACATTTAGATGAATACAGACAATTTATTTTGTCTTTTCGCCAAGAATATAACTATAATTTACCTACGAATTCGCTGTTCCTCTAAAAGTATTGATATACGTCCCACTGCAGGGCACAGGCCTACCCTCAGAGAGGGTATACAGGGTGAAATTGATATCATTAGCATCATTTTAAACTAAGAGTCTACCCATCAAACTGAACAACTTTTACTATGGGAGCAAACCGATCGGAGCAATTAAAAAAAATGCTTTTCCATACTAAACTGCAATCGCGCCGCGCGTCTTCGCGACTCAAATGTATGCAACAGCTGATTTTTTTATTGCTCTGATCGGTTTGCTCCCATAGTAAAAGTTGTTCAGTTTGATGGGTAGACTCTTAGTTTAAAATGATGCTAATGATATCAATTTCGCCCTGTATAGGCGTTAGTCCACCACGCGTGCCCAATAATGCGGATTGGTAGACTTCACAGACGCATCGGAATTTCTGCTTCAACATATGCAGGTTTCCTTACAACATTTTCCTTCACCATTTGAGAGCAGTCGGTATTACGTACATAAGTTAGAAAAACTCATTGGTTCATGGCATGTTGTCCGTGCGGATTCGAACCCGGACCTCAAGATTGAGTTTCCATTCCTCTCCGCCGCGAAGCACCACTGGCGATGCTTGGATTAAAAGTATTCCTATGCCTTTTCGAACACACGATTTTTCTCTACCACACTTCAAATTGTCGATTTTGACGTCATCATCATCACCTTATGCTCATCTCTTTCTTTACGAAGGCAACAAACAAAGTAAAGATTCAAAAAATACACAATCTGGTATTCTTCTAGTAGTCCGCATCAAGCAATGCTACGAGCGTGACAGCTGTCACAGCGTGGCACAATTTTAAGTGTTACCTACTTGGGTATAATATTACTGATATAGTTTGATCACAAACACGTACTCGATCTAAATACCAAACACAGTTGCTATGTCAAAATACAGGGACCGCGGAAGTACTCCATGACGGGGGGCGCAAACTTCTTTGGTCAATTTACTGCAGTTATAAGACGAAACAGAGATGACTAGGTCAATCAAATTATAGAAATATTTTTTTTATTACTCAAAGATTCTCTTGCAAAGATTCACTGGACGATACCTAATACATTGCGCCTCTTAGCCATCTTTGAAGCGAATTCCCTAAGAATGGCATTTAAATCTAAACCAAATGTTTCTATCCTTGCAGTATTGCGACGGACGGTAGGACAGCGGGCCTCTCCCGGTGAGGGTACGGGAACTGGAGAGCAGGTCTACAGACTTCAAGGCCTTCAAGCTCCGAGTCCCCGTCGCTCATCTGAAGACGTTCCTGCACCCCGAAGTGTGGCCTACTGGAGTCGTGTTTAGACGCTTCAGGGAAGCGAGGACAATAAACCCTAGGGAGTGATAAACGTAAAGTGTTTAAAATATTTAAGTTATATTTTTTATGTATTTTAGGCTAAGGTATTTATAATATGGGCCATGATAATTTTACATCGTACTGTTGCCTGATTCAAATAAATAAATAGAAAAAAAATGCTAGATAAGGTCTTTTCTACTTCATTGGTAGTCGGTAGATAGATAGAAAATTGAATGGGCCCCCCGTTTGATTTTATGGCGACATTTGGCCCCCTCTGCCCCCCACTTCCGCGGTCCCCGTCACAATATATGATGCCATAGTAAAACATTGTTAGTATCGGAATATAATTGCCTTACTGTAGTCTAATACAAAATGCATGAGACGAATGCCATAACCAAAATTGCGCCGTGCCAATGTTGCAGTATGAAATACATAGAGTGCAGTAGGATCACTGTTGAAAAGTCTTTTGCTTCTTTAGACAGAGCATATGCTCACGTCACCACTATATTCCCCGAGGGGGTAGTAAGAGATATTCGAAAACCTCAGAACATCCACGTTTCACTAGTACCGAAACTCTGTCCAGTGTGACGGGGAGTGAGCCCGTCGCCACTTGTAATGGACAGTGGGTACAATACATGCCTCAAAATTAAAACATGCAGGTTTCCTCATGATATTTTCCTTCACCGAAAAACTAGTGGTGTTGTCTGGAAAATTAGGCATGATAAATCATTTTAAAGGGTCTCCTGTTACTTCGATCACAGTGGAGACAAGTTAATAGTAAAATTGTTCTGTTAATCATTTTTTCAAACCGCCTTACCAATTCTTCATGGACTCGGATGGTGGAGTATGGCCCGCTACCATCTCAGTCGAATTCGTTCTAATAACGACTGCTTTCATGACCATGATGGTAGATCATGCAAACATGATAAGAACCCGTCTAAAGAAAGTCAGTAGCTCAGCAGCTGTTTGGGCCCGAACTACTTTGACAAAAAGGTTTCGAAAGTTCGGACAACTGAGACTAGACGTTAATGTAACTTAAGAATAGTAACTACGTTAAGGCTTGGCGCAATCGAGCCACAGGCCATAGCCACCGGTGGCCAGTGACAAATTCACTCTCTTTTTCATACATTGTGACTGGCCGCACACGTGTGGCCGGTGACCGCCACTTGCTACAGCAGTGTCCACGACCGCGACAGCCCCACCGTTGGGTGGTACGTTTGCACCGAGCCTAAATTCTTTTACTTAACATTACAGTAGAACCAGGTGTATAAGTCTTACCTTACGATGTACTTTCCTGCGCAGTTGACAAATTTTAATAGCGCACGAAATTATATTGACCAATCAGGATGTGCCACTTTCAATCCCTTGCGATCGGCTAACTGTTTTCGCTTCCTTTTTGCTACTATCCGACATTGCACCCTATAATTAATCCTTTTGTCCCTTTGACTTTGGGTTCTCGGTGGACGGGGTTTCGGGTCTGGGGTCTGCTCTGTGCAAACGAAGATTGACGAGCGGAATTATTTTCCTGGTCGTATTAAATTCTATTTTAGTCGTGCTTAGGTATAGTATGAAGTGAACCTTCAGTACTTCGTACATTTTGTAGTAATTGCCCGACAGTATTGCGTTTGTTTATTTAATTTCAATTCGGTTTATGGCTTAGTTGTAATTGTATCCGATATTAGAGCAGTAAAATATGTACCTAATTGTTTAATTTCTATTCAATTTATTCAAATGCATTTTGGAATTCCAAAATGATACGGTAACTGGTAATTTTGTTTCGAGTTAATATGTGCAATAATGTTATTTTTCCTTATTAAAACTATAAATTTTAATAATTATATTTCATAAAAGATAGCTTTTAGGAGTAAAACCCCAATTTGTACCCACTTACGTTCATCTTATTCTGTTTTAGATAGAAAACGTTTTTTTTTTGTCATTTTAGTATAGATTTTCAGCGAAAGTGCGACATGGTTCTGATGTCCTGGATTTTGGCAGTACGTGGTTGATTGGGGTGTCAAAAGAAGTGTCTCGACGAGAGCTACAAACTTATTTGAAAATCGAGATGTGAAAAATGCGGACGTTTTTGCGGCACACTGAGAGGTGGCAATGGTAACCCTAGTTTTTCCAGTTCTTTAGATCAGTCTCCTTCTGATGGCACCTCATTTACTTCCTTTGGGACGTAGATAGACAGATAGGTGGAAAAATTGTACTAATAATCATAATGGAAAAGGTACTTGCGGCAAGATTTTTCTAGGCTACCTGGTGGCGTTGTATTAACCGGCTGTGTAATCATTCACCATTTCGTTCGTCAAAGAAATAAGTGCATAATTTTACGGTCGAATCTCGGACATGTCTTTGGGCTATATTTAAAAAAATATAAGGATGAGCGTTTGAGCGTATCACTGATCGGTTATTCAGAAGTTGTACCTTTATGAAGCGAAGAAAACATTTTATTGGTAGACTCATTTTCAATGTACCCAAAGGTCGTGGAAGACACGAAATCTGTGAATTTTTGTTGTTTTATGTTTTTTTGTATCTTGTTTACCTACTCTTATGTCAATTCTATGTTTTTAGCATGTATAGAATATTATTTCATACACGGTATAAAATGGAAAGGAGCACCTTCGATTTGTGATTCAGACCATCAAACTGAACAACTTTCACTATGGATACAACATCGATGTTGCAAAAAAATCTGCTGTTCCATAACTAGCCTGCCTAACTAATTAGAGTAGCGACGTTAAATGAAACTGCAGATTTTTTTCCTATTTTCTGTACCACGGACTTAGTATAGGTACACACTACACAGTGATGATGATGAGAATAAACATTTTAAAAACGAAAATTATACTTCTTATATAAAAAATTTCTCAATTATCAGTAAATGTTAGTTTAACCATCTCGAATATAAATCACAATCTAGTTTGCTATCGGAAAACGTTTCAAGTAAGAGCTTAAAAGTTTTTTACTGCAAATAGACTTTAACAGTTTTAGTACTTCGAATGCTTTATTGATCATTTGGACTAACTTATAGCAACGTTAGAGATGTCTTTCATCGATAGTAATATATCGATGGCTGCGCACGCGACTTCGTACGCGCATACCGCTGACTTTAAATACTCATAACTTTTAAATGAATGGACTGATAGTGATGAAATAATTCCTAAATATTAATCCAAACGGGGGACACCTAGTAATATGTCCTTTTGTGCGTGTTTCCCAGTTGGTTATGACATTGCAGGCTGAATCACCTGAGTGTCTGAAAAAATTATGATTCCGTGCTTCGGATGGCACGTTAAGCCGTTGGCCCCGGGTACTATGTCTGGTAGTAGTATTCGTTATATAAAAAACCACGTCAGAAGCTGTAAGGCGCGGCGGTCTGAAAAACCCTGACGCCACGATACGAAGAACAAGAATCCAAACTAAGCCCTATGCTTGTGTAAAAACCTCATTAGTAATTTTGAAGCTTTGACTGCCACGGTATAAGGTCAATTAATCATCTGCATTTACATCCAATTTTATACCTTATCACTAAACGAGACAACCTATAATTGCGAAACAATAATTTCGAACTTAGAACGTTTGGGGTTCACGCGAGACTACTTTTCATGATTTTTAACGTTCAAAATTAGAATCTAAAGTTATGGGAATAAAATCCAAAGTTGCGGATTTTATGTTACCTCGCCCCCCGCAAAAAGTGTCAGAAATGTTTGTTAGTAGAATTACACGCGTAACTGGTCCCTATATAAGTAGTCAACGTTTTTAAGTGATGTGTGCACAAACAAACAGACCCTAAATGCCAGCAATTAATATTTTTGCAAATCTTTTCAATGTTCTGAATGTACATTGAACATGGTCGTTCGAGCATCACGAAAAAACTATTGAACCTAATTATGTTTAGTTTATGTAATAGATGACGTGCTAGTAGTGCTAGAAAAGCTAGTTAGAAATACAGGTACTTACCAGGCTCGCGTAACTATCTTACAAAATGTTTTTATTTGAAACGTGCACCGACGGCGACGCCATTAAATTCCTTTGAACGCTCGCACACGTTTCGTACAATTCTGGATATCGGTCACGACCAGTTTTTACTATGGAAGTCCCGACTCTATTACGTAGTGAGTTACATATATTCTCTTTGGTACCTACAAAAGCGAGCCCTCTACTCGATCTTCGCGGACGAAGTTTCAAGAAGCTAGTTTCTCAATATAAACAACGGGTATTTGAGGTCATAAGAGGTTTATATTGTTTCTGAAGTCCTAGTATATCAACAGTAAACTATCGATATTGATTGTTGCTAAACTCTACGTTATAGACACGTTGAATGGTTAAGTTTTGAAGGTTAAACATTTGGCCAATGTCAAGCTATTAATATGTACCAAATATAATAACGCGAAGTTCGTGTTATTAAGAGAGAACATTTTACAATCACAAAAGCTCACTAAAGACAACGTGACATTTCCCAAAAACAGGCCAAGCGTCTTGGACTCGTCCATGATAAGGGTTCCTTAGCCATTGTATAAGTAGAATAAGAAAGTAAGAAGTAGGTAGTAGTGAAATTATTTTGTCTTCATGCAATAGGTGCAAAAATGAGCGAGTAATGAAATTGAGGCGGGGGATTCAGACAGACCTTTCTTGTTTGACTACAGAACCCCAAAATAATAAAAATTCTGGCTAATAAACTCTGAAAGTGACCTCCTCAGTCAGTTTATTAGTCAGAATTTTGATTTTGCTTCATAATTCTGATATTTTCTGAACCGATTTGAACAAGGGTGGTCTTCAATTATCTAAAAGATCCGGTGATCCGATGAAACGCTTCGGAGACGGACAGTACAATTTTTGCACAGATTTTTGCAAATAATGGGCTATTTTTAGACAATCATTTCATGTATGCTGACGTATGCTGATCAAATCAGTTGCGTCCTACAAAAAGGGTAGGTGCGGAGTACTCGAAACCGACGGACATATATGAAGAGATGTATGGATGTGCATGTGGCAAAAGTGGTATGTAAGGATCGTAGTAAGTGGCGCGCCCTGGTCTCTGCCTACCCCACTGGGAAAGAGGCGTGAAGTTATAGATAGATAGATAGATCATTTCATGTAATGAAGTACTTCGTCAGAAATTTTTTAACCATAAATAAAATCTGATTAAGGCCGGATTCGACCAAACTTTGATTTATAGAAGAGTAACTATACAAGGATCAATTTTACTCTTCATGTTTACTCCGAAACTTCACTTGTCTACCACACTAAACTCATACTTAAAGAACAAATGTATAATCCACCTAAAGAAAGAGGTCTCTGTATCCGTACTAATTGCAATGTGAGGTTATACAGTTTTAATTTGTTAGGTTTCTTTTTATTAATTTTTTTTTTAATTCTTTGACATTGACATTTCATTAGTCTCTGTATAAGCTTTACACCTTCAAAATTGGTAGTGTAAAATTTACTCTCAACTTATTCATAGATTAGGGTTGGTAAAACGCAAAATCAGTTTACTCTAGAGTAGCCGGCGGCTTAATCTAAGAATAAAATTTACTCGCGTTTGGTCGAATCGGGCCTAAGTAATATCGTAATACCTACCCAGAATAATTGTCATAAGTACCTCATTGTGTTCAACTGACTGAAAAAACTGCCTCCGTTGTCTAATGGTTAAGAGCATTGGCTCTCGACACGGAGGTCGTGGGTTCGATTCCCACGGAGGACACCTAGTGAAATGTCACTTTGTGCGTTTGTCCCCAGTTGGTTAGGACATTGCAGGCCGAATCACCTGATTGTCTGAAAAGAAAGATGATTCCGTGCTTCGGATGGGACGTTAAGCCGTTGGTCCCGGTAACTATCTCTGGTGGTAGTAGTCGTTACATAAAAACCACGTCAGAGGCCGTAAGGCGGTCTGAAAAAAACTCTGACACCAGGGCTCTGCTCAAGCTCTGCCCACACGATAAGAAAGAAGAAGATTGTGTTCAATACCTTGAAATAAGTGATGGTTCTATTTATAAATCCGTCCTACAGAGCTTTTCACTTCAGGGTCTTCAATATGATTTTATTGTTAAAATTAAGTTTGTAGAAGTAGGTAGCTTAGGTGTTAGGTACTTAGCAAAATCTCCGAATGACACTACTCGAACTTTAACCATTTTTGAGGCTATTAAAACCATCCCTGGTAGTCCTTACATCTACATAAATACTAAAAGATAGACGATTGCGAGTTTTATGGGATCTCTTGCCATACTTTATAGCCTCATGTTTTACTATCTTTTGAATGTATATCTTGCTTTACATTACTATTTTATAGCTCTTGTGACTTCAAAAGATATCTTAATATTTGTTTTTAAGATTTTACGTCTATGTCGACAACATAGGAATCTTTCCTATGTCTTAGGTATTGTCTATTTCTTGGTAGGAACAACCAGGAGTGCGATTTTTGAAACTTATTCGCTGAGCTCAGCATTTGAAAATGTCAAAATTACTATGGAGATATGCATCTTTCTACTGCTGATTTGACTTTAAAAAATCATACTTCAAGAGTGCGATTTTTGAAAGTCTAATCAGTAGTAAAAAGATGCGTATCTCCATACATTTTCAACTGCTGACTTCAACGTAAGAAATTCAAAAATCGCACTCCAAGAAGATTTCGTCAATGATGGTGATGTTGAGGTTATAAATAGCGGTCTTACAAATACAAGCGATTTCTTCCTTTTAGCGATAAAACCGCCATTTGTACCCTATATGTTCACAATTATTCTGTTTTGTTGTATGTTCATGACCTCCCTTAATATTTCACTTTTTTTTCTATCTATCTATAACGTCACGCCTCTTTCCCAGAGGCAGAGACAGGTAGGCAGAGACCAGGGCGCCCCACTTACTACGATCCTTACATATTTCTTTTGCTTCATGCACATCCATACATCTCTTCATACATGCCCGTCGGTTTCGAGTACTCCGCACCTCCCCTTTTTTTCATCAGCATACGTCCTACGAGGGCGCCCTCTGCCGACGCTTTCACTCACATTAGCAACATCTACAGCTCAGCTCAGCTCTTTCGTACATCTGCTATCACTCATCCTCTCCACATGACCAAACCAACGAAGCATACCTTTCTCTATTCTTGTCACTACATCTTCTTTTAATTTACATCTATCTCTTATTTCACAATTCCTCACTCTATCTTTTAGCGTCACACCACGCATACTTCGCAAGGAACGCATTTGAACAGCATTAATTTTACTTGCATGCTTCTTCTGCCATACCCAGCACTCACTGCCATACATAAGTGTAGGCACCAACACACCATTGTGTATAGCAAGTCGCGCCTTTTTGGACACTAATTGGCTAGCCATAATGGCATGTAGAGCACCGTTTACTTTGTTTCCCGCTGTTACTCGCCTATGCACATCACCCTCATATTTCCCATCTCTAGTAAACATGCATCCGAAATATACAAACTCATTCACTTGTTGCACTTTTTCATTCTCAATCATTATACAACAATCAGTCACACATTCATTCCTCTCCATTACCATTACTTTAGTTTTATTCACATTCACTTTCATTCCTTTTTTCTTAAATTCTGTATTCATGAGAGTTACCATGTCTTGTAACTCTCCCGCTGACGATGCAAGTATCACTTGATCATCAGCGTACAGAAGGCACTTGACTAGTAACTCTCCCATTCTTAAACCGTTTTTGCATTCTTTTAGATCAGTCAGACAGCTATCCATATACAGGTTAATATACATTAATATACAGGCCAAGGGGACGCAACACAACCCTGTCTAACACCACTGGTGATGTTAAACCATTTTGAGTGCGCCCCATTGACCCTGACACAGGCACTAGACTTTTTTTTGCAAATCAATTAAAACGCAAATAAATTGTTGCCTTCTTTATTTGTCAAATTTTGTAGTATATCTATACATTTTGTCTTAACATTGCTGTGTCAGTAACTACAAACATATTAAATGGTTTTAGAAATTAAATGTACCGTTTAACCCTTATTTACCGTTTTAAAAGTCTATTTAATTAAACTAAATTTCTTTTTTATAAAACTTAAAACGGTGTGATAATTGATCCGTAAAACGTATTTTAAATTTTTATTTTATTATTTACAAGATAATTAATTATTTACATTCATAATTTACAATTTAAACCAATAATAAATATTTTCATAAATAAGTATTCTATTTCAAAATTTCCATCTATATAAAATAACTGTCGTACATTTTATAACATAACTTGGTGCTATTTTATACTTTATTTCATTTATTTACGATAAAGATATTTTTTGATATAAATAAAGTGTAAATAAATTAAATATTCTTAGTCTTAAATATTTACAAATATAGGTTTATTAATTAAAATTAGGAGTAATAAAATCGTTTTTTTTTTTTGCAATACATTTAAATAGAAGCGGAGTTAAATAAATTTAAAACAGAATTTACTGTAATAAATACAATACTAAGCTATTATAAAGATGAAACCACGATCTAAATAATTTGTTTAGTAATGGTTTTCAGGTTTTGCGTTCTTTTGTTTAATACCATTTTACTTTACTTCATTTAAATAATTATTGGAAGGATTTCAATAACAGAACAATTGAGGGTTGTAATGTCACAGGTAAAGTCAAGTTGCCTAAATCATTAGCTATTTTCATGACAAGAGTAGTACAATAATTATTCATTAAAATATAATAAATCTACTGTTTCTCCTTTATAACAAGATCACCTAACAATATCGTTGTTTAAATTATAATCTGAATTCAGAATTTATACATTTTATAAACTTTTAAATTCTTTACCACAAAAATATTATTAAACACACACACAAATTAAAAAATAGTATTACGATACATAGAATGTAGCATCGATTTTTGTAGAACGGAACGATTTCAAGTGGTGATTTTTGTTTTTTCCTTTCTTACTCAAAAGTAAAACTAATAAATCGACGACCAAGACGTTACTTATGAATGAATCCATTCATAAAACTATGAAAGAACTTATTCATAAGTTACGTTCGTCGAAATTATTCGTCAGATGTCTTTATTAATTCAGATGACAGCTTTTTAACTTTTTTGTGGTAAGGCAAAAATGTAATTTTTATAATTAATTTTCAAATCCTACCTACAATTTATAAATAACAGAACGTAGAAAAGTTAATTTATATCAGGTTCTAATAGCGATTGCTTCTGTTTGCGATTTACAAAAGAATTATAATTCTTTAGAAAATCTCATTAGATGGCACTGACTCATTAGTCATTTCTCAATTCAAATGTTTATTGTAAGGAAATGGCTATATTATGTATGTCTCATATGAGGAAAAAAACTGGAAGAAGCAGCCATAATAATATGCAGAGATATTGCAAATGAATGATTCATTATTGTTGAAAATATTCAGTTGCTGTACCATCTAAATAATTAAAATTGCCTTTGGAAGTTACTGGTACTATTAAAACAAAAATTAAATGAAATGTAAAATTTTTGTTACATTGACATTTTGTTTCCTTTGAGAATTTGCTCCAAAATAATGAAAACTCGAAAAAATTGTTTAGATTACAGAACTATAATAAAAAGGTTGTTCGTTATTATTATTTCTAACAACATTCCATTTAAATTTAAAAACATAATAAAAAATTTAAATCTACATCACATTAAATATTTAAACATAAACCTACTAAATAATTTACATAAATATTATTTTATAATTATTATTTAAAGTTTATATAATTTTCATCTGAACCCGTCGACGGTACTTGTGTATAAGCTCGCGAGGGTGCAATACAGAGAGATAAGTAGGTTAACCGACAACGCACAGGGGGATGCTGTGTTTGCGTTGCCATGCTGCATCGCTGCTGGGTGCTCTCCTGCGAACAAAAACATTATTATAATTATTTGTTTAACCATCTATAGCCATTCAATCATCATCTTGAGAGACCTATCAAACAAGCGATTTTTAAGCATTAGCGATGTCGTAACTGCACCGCCGCGACGTTGCAACTGTTAGTAATTAAAGTAAAAAAAATGTTTCAACACAATACAGAAACCAATGTTTGTGCAGTTTGTCAGATTTTCTTATATAAATATTTGTGGGCATGGACGCAAAAAGGGTCCTGTTTTTGATTTAAGGTTATGAAATAACAAAAAAGGTGGGTCCGACGACTAGACCCTTCTTGCGTGGACGCCCACATTTAGTTCTAAAGTTACATTAATTAGCTCAAAGATTCGTTATTTTCGTTCAAAAAAGGCCAAAAATCATCTTTGTTTTCTAAGACAATAAATACATTTTAGAACAATAGAATTGACACTGATCGATCTCAGAAATATCGTGGCGATAAGACGGCGATGTCGTAGCTATATCGTGACGATATTGTTCCGTCTATGACTACACTAAAAAATTATCTTGTCTCTTCAACGCGGCTATACTGCTTGCAACTCAATGATATCGAAACAACTGCAGATATTCATGGAAACATGCATGGCTTTCAAAAGAAACAGGGGGCTGACGTAACCTGCGGGTTAAAAGCTCAAAAAAATAAATAAAAAAAAGAAACAGGATATAGGTACCCCTAGAGGTACCCCGCACATACTTATGTGGTACCCCGTTATATATATATTTTTTTCTTTATTTCTCTTATCAAAAAATATTATAACATTTTAGAATACCGGCTAGCATCGTTATACCTATCAAGTTTAAACATTTCAGGTTTGAATTTTGAAACAAAACATTTTCTTTGAGCTTGCGACAAGTTGCGTCAACAAAATGAAGGTAGAGCATTTTAATAAACGACGTAATAACAACCTCGTCATTGAATATTCGAGAGATGTGTAGTCTTCTTCCCTTCTCTTAAAACTCAAATTTTAAATTAGTCTCACCAAGCCCTGAAAACATCACCTCCTTAGCAGTCTTTACGGTTTCATGATCGGTCAGTGAGGGCTTTTATAATGGGACATACAGGGTGAAATTGATATCATTAGCATCCTTTTAAACTAAAAGTTTACCGATCAAGCTGAACAACTTTTACTATGGGAGCAAACTGATCGGAGCAAAAAAAAAGTCTGCTGTTCCATACATTTGTGTCGAGTAGGCATTGCAGTTTAATATGGAACAGGTTATTTTTTTTTTGCTCCAATCGGTTTGCTCCCATAGTAAAAGTTGTTCAGTTTGATTGGTAGACTCTTAGTTGAAGAGGATGCTAATGATATCAATTTCACCCCGTTTATTCTGGCTTGCCGCATGCGGGGTCCATTGTATCATGTGTACTATTTGTATACATAGAGATCATCATCATCATCTCAGCCGATGGCCGTCCACTGTTGGGCATAGGCCTCCCCCAAGGATCGCCATAACGACCGGTCCGGCGCTGCCCTCGTCTAACGGGTTCCCGCCGCCTTCACCAGGTAATAGGTCCACCGTGTGAGGGGCCTACCCACGCTGCGCTTTCCGGTACGCGGTCGCCACTCGAAAACTTTTCGGCCCCATCGGCCATCGGTTCCGCGAGCAATGTGCCCCGCCCACTGCCACTTTAGTTTAGCAATTCTTTGGGCTATGTAATTTACGCTGGTTCTTCTGCGGATCTCTTCATTTTGAAACTCCGAGCATAAAGAGAGTAGAGAAGGTTAATCACCAGTATACTTTACTTTGGCTAGAAAACTTTGACGAAAACAATCCTATTACGGACTTAGATAAATCTTTGAAGATACATGAATCCCTTAAATACACTTTGAAAAGAAAACACTAAGAACTTTCAAGCCCCATTAGTATAATGACTGGACTCATTTAAAAATAATTATCTGTAATGTACAACGTCTGAGGTTCGATTTTATAAAGCGAGAGAGCCTTTACTTTGTCATTTGAAAAAATCACTCTCTTAATTTCTTTTTAAGTTTGGTAATGTTAGAGTCGAGTTTCATTTATTCGATTCCATTTGTTAGTTTGGATCATTTTTATGATTCGAACTTAGTTTATTTTCAGTTGAATTTGTAGTTTCAAAAAGTTATTTTAAGTAGATTCGTATTTTAGTGAATCGTTACACATCTTGGTGAAAAATCAAAGTAACAAAAAATGGACGTAACTACAAAGTCTAAATAACAGAAAAAAATTGTTACAAAAAATCTAACTAAAAATTATCTCAGTTACGAACGGTGAAGAAAAACATCGTGATTAAACCTGCATACACCGAAGAAGAAATTCTGATATGTATGTGAAGTCTACCAATCCGCATAATTATCATCATCATCATATCAGCCAATAGACGTCCACTGCTGTAGCATATGCCACAACGACCGGTACTGCGCTGCCCTCATTCAACGAGTTCCCGACGCTGACCAGGTCGTCGGTCCACCCTGTGGGGCTTACCCACGCTACGCGGTCGCCACTCGAGAACTCTTCGCCCCTATTAACCATCAATTCTGAGAGCAATGTTCCCTACCCATTGCCGCCTTAGTTCAACAATTCTTTGGACTATGTCAGCTACTCTGGTTCTTCTGCGAGTCTTTTCATTTCTTATTCTTTTCTCTCTCTAAACGAAACTCCGTAGTTTCCCTGCAAGATAGAATCAGAATCAGCAGTGCACGGGCATAGCCCCTTTGGGTGACTTTTAGCCTTTTGATGAGGCCTTGAGTGAACGACCACGTCTCAGTTCCATTTTGTCATCACAGACTCAGTTATGCGTTATAACTTCTTAAAAAATAATAAGCATCTGCTCATGACTAATTAGTCCCCGAGGGGTCATAGATGTTCAATACAATAATCTTAATCTTATGTACGTAATACGGACTGCTCTCAAACGGTGAAAGAAAACATAGTGAGGAAACTTGCATACGCTGAAGAAGAAATTCTGATGTGTCTGTGAAGTCTTCCAAGCCGCATTGGGCACGCGTGGTGGACTAATGCCCATACACCATCCCTGAGGGCAGGCCTGTGCCCTGCAGTAGGACGTTTATAGGCCGATGATGATGAGGAATCTTACCAATTTGGTATTGGTTGAGCGGGCTCATTTTCCAGAACTCGACGACTTACCTATTTTGCGTGAGGTGGGAATGACTATTCCTGCCATCCCAGCTCCTCCAGAAAGCTCACCAGCTTGTTAATGTTGCTGAATACTTCTGGAAGAGACCCCGGTGATCCGAGTTGTTGTGCCCGATAGTGTGCTAGCCCGTTGCATTCTAGCAGTACATGCGCATCTTACCATTAATAACATGCACGTTGACGGATGACGCGTCGGCCATAGTCGGAACACAGCTGTAGTTGCCGCTGTCACTCGGCAACAGTTTCTCTATGGTCAGCAACGAAGTCAACTGCTCGGTCCACTGCGTTCGAAGTTTTAATCTCGGCTCCTCGACTATGTCGTTCTCTTCTACTTCCTTATACTCTATTATTTTTGATCCTGTCAACAAAAAGATTACGGTCACACATGATCACATAATTATGGCAACATGAGTAATAAACGCATACACGTTTTCCGTTCCATCGTGGGTAAAAAACCGGCTAGGTGTGAGTCGGACTACTCGCGCACCGAGGGTTCCGCCGTACCACCACACAATTATGTTAAATTACGAAAACAAAAATGTTTGTTTTTCGGGACCCTTAGGACTAGACCGACTCACACTTGACTAGTTTTTTATTATGTTTTGTTATATTGTACAATTTGCACTTTAGTCACACCAAGTTTAACGCTTGTATGTATAACCGTTTTTAAGATGAAGCGAGAAGAAAAACGTTGAAAAAAGCTAGTTTCTTGTATGGGGACCACTTGTAAATTTTTAGTTTTTGTAATTTTTATATTTAGCATTACCACAGCCCGGACACTGCATAAAAAAAAATTAAATTGACAAGATGACGTCAGCACATGCGAAACCAAAGAAATTGAACCTTAAGTCTTTTTCTTAGGTAACTGTCGGGTAACTAGAGGGCGATAGAGGGGGTGAGGTGAAAAGTTGGTGAGTGGCAGGGAGTGTCCGTACTGTATGTAGTAATAGATACACTTTCTTATACTGTGGCATTGCGCAGCATGCGTTATCCACTACTATAAAGTATATTCTGTTCTGTGAAAATTTAAACCATCCAGCTATTACAGTTCAAAGGATACAGCCCTGAATACGTAAGACAGACAGAGAGACAGACAGATCGGACAGCGCGTGGGCTTATGTATGGGGACATAGGGACCCTTCGGGTGCGGAACCCTAAAAAAACAAATCGTTTCTACAATTATATCCATTCAAAAAACAATTTGCATATTTTCTGAGCACAAATTATAGTTAAACGCCGGTTCGCGTGTTACAGGGTGTCCCGTTTTGTCGAGTTCTTAGAAAAATAAGTTATAACAATTCGGTTTTACCCAGAACTCGTTTAGTCGTCCCATTTCGCAATTACACTAAAAGTTGTTAATAAAATGTTTCTGTATATAACTAATTGGACTTTTCTGTCACGATAGGGTGGTAGCGTAGTTATAAAATACACCAAATAAATATATAGTCCAGTCATTTTACGGAGTTTTGTTAGGCGGGGTAAGTAATTATTAATTGGACATTTAAACTGTAAACGGCACCATTTAGTGACAAAAAGACTATCTTAAAACATATTTAAAAAAATTCGCTAAGCAACATAGAAATCAAAATTATGTGTCCCAGAAGGCTTTTAAATTAATAATATTAATACCAATGTACTCATTTGACTCAGATTTTAAAATATAAATTATTTTTAGCAATAAAATAGCCATTGAAATTTAAAAAATGAGGTATTTATAAGAAAATTCGAATGCAGGTAATATAATGGTAAAGCCTAAAAAAACGTGCAAAAAAAAAATTTCCATCAGGTTTGTTAAAACGAGATAATGGCTAAATTTTAAAATTGGAACTGTTGCAGACGTGATTTTTTTAAATTTTGGTACATTTCTAGGCTTAAATTGGCTCTTCAATATTATACCGAAAAAAAAATTTATTATTAATTAGTCCCGGCTCAAACCGTAAAATGACTGGGCTAAAATATCTTTGACATTGTCACACAAAATTATTTAGTATAATTTAAAATGCAGAATCTAGACAACGATATTAATTATAGTGTACAATAATATATTATCTAATCGTTCCGTCGGTGGCGCGTTGTAGAGAGGTGTGGAGAGGTATGAAAACTCAATCCTGAGATCTGGGTTCGAATCCGCACGCACGACGTGCCATGTATCAATGAGTTTTTCTGAATGAATGAATGAATGAATGAATTATATTTATTGTAATAAATGTGGTTCATTGAGATATTACATTACAGAGACTCACACATTTAGTCATTTCTGACATACAACAACATGAAATGTCAAGGTTTGCAATGTATGCCTACTTACATAATAATTCAAAATTAATGTCAAGATAATTTTTACAAAAATTATACAACTGAAATCTGATGGATAAAAACAATGTCAAAAAAAAATAAAAAGTACAATCACAATAACAATGTCACATGCCTCTTAAGTTCAAGTATTCCTGAACACTGTAAAAACAATTTTCCACTAATCATTTGTACAGTTCTCTCTTAAGTTTAGTTTTAGTGAAATTTTTAAACTCATTTGGCAGTTTGTTGTAAATTCTTACAGCCATTGGATAACAATTTGAACTCAATAGACTTGTCTTCATACGTGGTAACAGTAGATCGTTTGGACGTCTCCTATTATAGTCCCTAAATATATTACAGTTTTTATTAAACAATATTGGGTGCGACTTAACAAACAAAAATATTTCATAAATGTACATGCATGGCAGAGACAACACATTTAGTTTTTTAAAGAGCTGTTTACAGCTTGTCATTTGTGACACGTTAAAAATAGCACGCACGCATTGTTTCTGTGCTAGGAAAACTCTATTTACCTCCACCGAATTTCCCCATAAAACAATGCCATACCTCAGCCTTGAGGCAACATAACCGTGATATGCAAGGATCGCGGTTTTTTTGTCACAAATTTTTGTTAATCGCCAAAGCGCATATGAAAAACGATTCAATTTGGAGCATATCTCAACTACTTGATGCTTCCAAATGCAGTTATTGTCCAAAACAATCTAACTTATGTACGTAATACCGACTGCTCTCAAACGGTAAAGGAAAACATCGTGTGGAATCCTGCATAAGCTGAAGAAGAATGTTCGATGCGTATGTGTAGTCTGCCAATCCGCATTGGACGTGGTGGACCAGCGCTCGTACACCCTCCCTATGGGTAGGCCTGTGCCCTGCAGTGGAACGTATATAGGCTGATAATGACTACAATCCGATCTTCGACCCGATCACGGTCGCTATGATAGCGGCCCTCCAATCACGACTCACCGACACAAACTCACACAACACGATCACCGCCGGCGGTAACACAATCATTTCTTTGTTGCGTCGTCATCGTAAAAATCGAAATCCCCACCGTCCCCGGGGGGGTTCGTCGCGATTTCTGCCCACTCTTTTTCCTTCTGGCGCCTACAGACGCTACCGGCACATCGCTGGCCGATTCTCACCGATCCCCACTACCCAATCGTAGCCCGCGTAGTCCCAGCAACGCCCATTGCCGAGGTCCGTACCCCTTAGGGGGGGCACCCCTTGGGTAGGTTGCTTAAGCTCATGCATTGGTTCGGTAGACCTACCAGGGCGCTTCGCCGTCACTGGTATGGTCCGCAGTAATAAGCAGTCGATGCTCCCTGAGCAATGCTGTATATGTCAATTCGAAAAAAAAAAAAATAACAATCCGATCTTACCCGAGTATACCGTAAGTAAAGATCGGATTATAGACCTTATTCTTCAAGCTATAGAAGCGATATTAGAAACTTAAAATTCGAACCGATTCCAGGTAGGAACTATTGAAATTACGTAAGCAAAAAAAAACGTAGGTAATTTTTGTTTTATTGTGAACAATATGCCCTATAGTTCTTTAGGAAAACAGTGAGGTGAGAAACATTTTTTTCAACATTCCAACCCACCGAAAAACTTTCTGATCTTACCTGAATATACTATAAATACTTAACAATAGATATAAGCACACATTAATTTTAACGATTTCATTTAGATTATCAAAATATTATGTAAACAAATCTAAGTCTCAATGTAAAGCAAAATTTAATCTACTCCTAGTTTAATATGGTAAATTGTACATTGTATTTCTATTACAAACAACATTTAATTTACACTGGTTTTAATATAACAATGAATAAACAGAGATCGTGATGATTTGATTTTCAATTAGCTTTTCAAATAAAATAAACTTTCATGTTAGTTTGTTACCGTGGTGAAGTGATTTGAGAGAAGTTAAGTATATAATTTCAGTCAATCAATAAATAAATCAGCATCATCTCAGCCGATGGACGTCCACTGCTGGACATAGGCCTCCCCCAAGGATCGCCATAACGACCGGTCCTGCGCTGCCCTCATCCAACGGGTTCCCGCCGCCCTCACCAGGTCGTCGATCCACCGTATGGGGGGCCTACCCACGCTGCGCTTTCCGGTACGCGGTCGCCACTCGAGAACTTTTCGGCCCCATCAGTTCTGCGAGCAATGTGCCCCGCCCGAATAAATAAATAAAAAAAATAAGGTTTAAAAAAAAAAGGTTTATTTGTATCCACTAAGCTTAATTCAAATCAGCCCCCATCCACTGCTGGGGATAAACCTCATTTTATTGCATCATTCCTCATGGTCCTGTGCTAACTTGATCCAATACGAACCCGTCTCCCTCACAATGTCATCGGACCAAAGTGCTGGTGGTCTACCTACTGACTTCCGTACCTCTCTTGGTCACCGGCGGTTTTACCGTTTACCACTTCAACCACCACGTCTTTCATCTTGGTTCTTCGTCAAATGTCGACGCTAAGTACTCGGTCTACTAGTGATTTTTTCAGTAATATGTTTTTCAGGCTGTTCATTTCGTTTTTAACAGGTTTTTGCGGCCATTTATGAGCATCAATCATCTTATATGAGTTGTACGTAGTACTTATTATTTCTCTTATAAGCACTAGTTTCTAAGACTATCAGCTATTGATTAATTTCCATATTAACCCGTCCCATGTCTGTGGGTCCGACGTCGGACCCAAACATCTTCATACGTAGAGAGTCTGTGGGTCCTACGTCGGACCCATAAGCATAGTGCCGCCATTGGTTGGGCGGTTTTGCAGGCGCGTTTCGTTCTACTTCACGTTTTATATTTTTTATAGACTTAGTGTACTGTTAGGATGTCACTTAATTTTTTGGAGTGTGGTTTGGGAAAAATGAAACGCAATAAAAAATAAAAATGTGGTTCTCGGGCAGTGCCGACGTGCGGCAATGGCGGCCGGTTTTTGTTTTGTTATTTAGTTATTGTGGCGTAATTCTAGTGTTTAGAAACAAAGTATTGTTACTATAAAGTGATAAAATAAGAGCTTATTATATTATCGTGTAGTTAGTGTGATCTGTGAAGTGCAAACAGTGAAAAAAGTTAATGTGATTGTAAATTTCGTTCGAGGTCATGTCGGAAAAAAATTGAAATCAAAATTTGATTTGAATAAAAAAAAATTGATAATTCTATTTGAATATCAGGTACGTAATTTAGCTCTCATATAACATAATATCACTGTGGCAAATATTGTGAGCTTTCCATTGATATTTTTTTTATACCATAGGGTCAAACATAACCTCCACAAATAATTATTTTCTAAAGGTAGTCGAAAATAAAACAAATGACGTAATATTCCCAGACATTTGGTGCACTTTTTTGCGCGGGAGGTCGACACGAAACGGGTTAATCTTGTAAAATACCTCATTGAATTGACCGTATCATGAATTTCGTTGCTTTAATTTCACCCAATTAATCTAAAAAAAAGATCTAGTAGGTACTTCCTTCCTCATTACAAATTTGGGCCCAATAATTATCCTTTTAAAGTACATAATTGCACAAACATGCTGGCTACAATTTTTCAATTGATGTAACAAGATAATTTTAGTTCCCATGTGCATTGAAGTACGCTTTAGCTGTCAAATTGTCACACTTCCCTTTCACTCTATTAATTTTATAGTAGTGACAATGTGACATGTGTGTTGTGTGACATTAAGATATTGAAAAAAGATGAGATTCAAAATTGTTGGTTAGTAAAGTTGCGATTACACCATGACTGTTGTATTCAATATCTTGCTTCGGGAGTTACCCCACCTTAAATACCTGCACAGTCGCTGGTTAGAGATAATTATCCCTAAGCAATTGATAGAGCTTCTTCTTCTTCCTACTCTTATCCCATTATTTGGAGTCGGTGCAATATGTCGTCTTCCTCCATTCATCTCTTATAGCCGTCATTTATGCGCACACTCCCTTTTCTACTCATGTCATCTTTCACACAATCCATCCATCTTTTCTTTGGTCGTCCTCAATTCGAGGTTTACCAATCTTTTACCTCTATCAACTCGCACCAGACAGGTGGCAATTGCCCAGCAGTGGGATCTAACATGCTTTTTACTTACTTACCTTTTTCTATTTATTTATAGATAAATCGCTTTTGTAAGGGTTGTGGGTCACAGATGGATCAGATTGGCATAGAACCGTGAGGAGTGGCCCAGTAAGAAGAAGGCCTATGCCCAGCAGTGGGTACATGTGGGCGGATTTGATTGATTGAAATAGCTTTTTGTTGTACCTAAACATTCCTGCCAATGTCTACTACCGATTGATTTATGATTGAATGATGAAACATATTAGTAATAAGTATCCGTAAAAGAACTCTCGTGGCCAGCCTGAAAGCACACGATCGACACGACCGTCCGCGCACCCACTCGCCACGTGACTATTACTTATATCTTAGTAATCTTCTTCTTCTTGTAGTGCCATCTCCTACTGGAGGTTGGCTATCATTAGGGCTATTCGGACCCTGGAAACCCTGGAAACTGCAGTCCTGAACAGAATCTTAATCTTAGAACTAGGTATAAAAACTTACCCTTATACCAAAATATGGTGCCCAAGTCATGAGGGCCTTGACTGAGAATGCACGTGAGAGACAGTGAGCTACCAGTCTTCACATACAGGTCCACAGGTCCCAGGATGTGGGCTTTAGCCTCTGTTGACAAAGGAATTGTACATTATGGAATGCAAAAAATATATTGAGTATTGAATAAAGTTTACATTTCGAGGAATGTTTGACAATATAGATCCTTGGCGCTATCACTACGCAATTCTACGAATTTCTATTTTTGCAAAACATCGTAAGGAAACCTGCATAAATACGCTGTACCTACATGTGAAACCCTGTTATTGGCTTTTTGCTTTATACTCAAGTAACTACTGTATTATATTGCTGTTGGTTTTCCAATGAAATAAAAATAAAATAAATAAACATGAAATTCTGATGGGCATGTGAATGCACATACGCATCAGAATGAATGCTGTGAACGAATACTGATTGATTTCTTTCTTTCTTATCGTGTGGGCAGAGCTTGAGCAGAGCCCTGGTGTCAGAATTTTTTCAGACCGCCTTACGGCCTCTGACGTGGTTTTTATGTAACGACTACTTCCACCAGAGATAGTAGCCGGGATCAACGGCTTCACGTGCCATCCGAAGCACGGAATCATTTTCCTTTTCAGACAATCAGGTGATTCAGCCTGCAATGTCCTAACCAACTGGGGAAAAACGCACAAAGTGACATATCACTAGGTGCCCCCCGTGGGAATCGAACCCAGTGTTAAGTAGTTTATGGGAGAATCTATCCCAATCTCATTTGGATTGTTTTTGGTCAAGAACAAGAAGAGATTGAGGATTGCGGAGCCTCGTGGCAGGCAAAAATGCGACGCGCGAAAACCACGCGAGACGAGTACTCGGGTCTAAACCTGCAACGTAGGCTTTGTTATTGTATAACATGATGACTCTATGGTTTTAAAAACTCATTGGCTCTCCCCATCAAGGATAACAAGCGTTGGTAAGTATAAGTATATGTGACATATCGATCGATCATTCGCACAAATGTTTCACACATATGAACAGAAATATCCATCCCTAAAGGTTTTGTTATCACGTTTCAAATCAAGTTAAGCAAACTTGAGCATTATTCATTCCTCCTTTAAGTTCTGTTCAGAGTGTCCCTTTTATTTCGCACGTTATTGACTCACGTTTCGGAAATTCATTTTATTAGCAGCGCGTTTGACGTAGCTTGTCTATTTTCATCTGTAGGGGTCGGTCAGGAATCGCCCAAGGCTTTTTGTTTTTCCGAAAGAAGTGATGATACTATGGACTCATCATTATGATGACATTAACATTTAAATAATGGTTTTATGAACACACTAAAGATATACAAGATTAATTAACATCGTAGGTAAGGAACAAAAAAATAAAAAAGAAATTAAAACAAAAAAGGGCAGAAAAAGGCGTAGACGGGTCAGGTAGGTGATGGGAGTTCAGCCAGCAGATGGAATGCCGATCGTAGATTCGTCGGCAGACCATCTACAGGTAGAACACTCCATCAAAGCTGCTGCCGCGCGGGAGTGTGCTAAAATTTGTTTGCAAATATTTTCAATGTTCAGACCCACACGCCTAGTTTACAATTTTTTATACATACAAATCTGCAATCGTATTCGACATAAATGTGTGGGACAACAGATGTTTTTCTAATATACAGGGTATAACAAAACACCGTAGTAATATGAAAAAGGGTGGTTTAGACCATCAAACTGAACAACTTTCACTATAGAGCCAAAAAAAAATCGCTGTTTCATACAAAACTGCAGTACGGAATCGACTCAAATGTATGGGACAGCTGATTTTTGTTCGACTTCGTCTCCATAGTAATAGTTGTTCAGGTTGATAAACTAAACTGCACCTACAAATATTACAAGGGTGTTTTATTACACCTTGCATACTATAAGGGTTGAGACACATTGACCGACGGCGAACGAGGGCGGGCCCATACAAAAAGCACGTTTAGTATGGGAAGTCGTCTGCCGTCGTCCGCCGTCGACGCGGCGAACGGCGCCGAACGCATTCCCATACCTACTAATCGTGGTTTTTTGTATGGGGCCGCCGTCGTTCGCCGTCAATCAAAATGTCTCACCTTAATTTTAATCGCCGGATTCCTTATTGGACGGATAATCATTTTCGTCGCCTAATTGACGGTACATTTTAATTGATTGATATGTCATGATCATGGGTACAAACCAGATATCTTTGTCAGCTTCCTGATATGTATACGTTTCCGTTAAAAAGGATAAACTATTAAAAAAAAAAGATGACAGTGACAGGCGTGACGGCAGACAGCACAATTGACGAATTTTCTTGAATGAATTACAGAAAATTATGGAAAAATACATTTTATATTAAAGATTTAGTAAAAAAGGGATTTGTCCAAAGAAGAATCTGGCCAAAACAGAATCTGTCCAATAAGGAATCGGGCGAAAAAGGACCAAACCGATTACTCGACTTGATTACATCAATTTTCAGACTCTAATTTAACAATTTTAGAATTTTGAAGTGTTCAGGATAGTATGACCGATCAAATGGTGACCTTCTCCAGCTCAGCTAGAATTAGCCAGCCTTACGCAAACAAAAACACTACATCAGAAACAATATACCAGAAAGAGAAACATAATTCTCGAAAGTCTCTGTCAACAGTGTCATCCAATTACTGAAACTGAATACGATCGTATTAAACAAGACATGCAACGACCTTAAGGCATAGACATGGGAAGTTAGACAGGCATTAACTGCAGGAAGCTCGCAAAATTGCACTGTCTGGCGGCATTGTCTTTGCAGTTTGAGGAAACTTTGGATTTGACGAGCATGAAGTTTGAATTGTATATGTTTTGGGAAACACAATTATTATTTGATTGATAAATAATAAAAACAGTATGAACGATATCTCATTTTCAAATTTTTATTAACTGTAATCCTGGGAGGGTTTTGGTATCTCTAGAACTGGCCCAGTGCCGTGTTGAGGTCCAACGAGCCACAATGAAACGTTTCGTGTTTTTTGTGAAATAAATACATTTTTAATTTTAATTAATTTAATATGAATTTTTTACTTCCTATAGATATTATTATTAGGGGGTGGTTTTTGGGCCTTGACAGGCTTGCTGAGCCTGTGCCACGTAGACCATCGCTGGTCCTTTGTGAACGCCCTTTTTTAAAGTTCCTTACCAATCCCCACTGCGGCCAGAAAACGCAGTAGATTCTTGATAGGGATAGTTTGTCTCTCATCTGGTGACAGAACCTGCCTACCTAGATGAGTACTACGTTTGTACATCAGGGGGCCACAGTCACATAGGAGGTTCAGAGGAGTCTCCATTTCCTCCTTGCAGAATCTGCAGCCGGTGGTGTCACTTAGTTTCAGTGTGTGCATGTGCTTATTTAATTTGCAGTGGCCTGTGAGTGACCTTGCTACTGTACAAATTTGATCTTTGCTGAGGGCAAGGAGACCGTTCGCAAGTTTGCGATTGTAGCTTTTGATAAGTGCTTTGGAGTGGCCCATGCCTGGGGTGTTGCACCAAAGCTTTATTGCCTCTCCAATAGTTAGTTATTATTATTATTATTAGTCACACTCATGTCATATTTTTGGTACTTTGTTTTTTTGTAGTTTCTTCAAAGTACGTTACTCTAGATTTTTCCAGATTTTTGGGTTTGTTGGGTTTGTAATCTGTCCTCAGGCCAAATTTCGATTCAATAGGTGCAAAAAATGAGCGAGTAATCGAGGTGGCGCATACAGACAGACAGACAGAACGGGCGAAAGTATAAGGGTTCCTTGTTTGACTACGGAACCCTAAAAAAGCACAATAATAAATTCTATAACTACAAGTATTAACCACGCCTCTTAAATTTTACCTTTTCTTTTTAAAAGTAACTATTCAATATTTATTGGATTATCCCTTATCCTCTTAAAGCGGAAAATCACTGGAACTTACTTTTGCACTTGGAACACTGACATCCCCCCCCCCCCCCATACTACCCCCTCGGGGATTATAGTCGTGAGCATATGCTATGAACACTGACATTAAAAATTTTCCTGGGTCTTCATCGATAACTCATGGAAAACCCAGTCAGTAATGATATTCATAAATTCATAGATTCTTTATTGTACACAAAAACTATTATGAGAAAAAAATTACAAGAATTAACTCTAGAAGAGTTTTCTTCCAGCAAACCGTATAATGATATTGGCCCAGCATACGACCCAACGCATACGACAGACATGTCTGGCCCAGTTCCTCTTCAGGTGCGCTGTCTTACTACCTACGTCCGCTAACTCTTAACCTTCTTCGTAAGTCGTAACCTCATCGCTGAGGGACGACGTGACCATCGTGTATCGCTTGTGCCACCACAACTCTCCAGGCCGCTCGATCTTTGGCCCTGTGTATGCTGGCCTGTGTGCGAGCGGTGATAGCCTATACGGAGGAGAGTTAGCAACTCAATCATGAAGCGGTGGTTCGATCCCTGGCCTGTACTTACATTAGTATATATAAAGTCTAACAAAATTAGGTGAAACTATTTTGATGGAATGATCAGACCATCAAACTGAACAACTTTCTCTATGGGACCAATATTGAAATCGCGAGTAGGTTTGTATGGAACAGCAGATTTTTTTTTCGCGATTTCAATATTGGTCAAATAGATAAAGTTGTTCAGTTTGATGGTCTGATTATCCCTTTAAAATAGTTTCAGCTAATTTTGGTAGACCTTATATATTCTTTGCCTGTACCACTAAGTTCTGCGGAATTTATGTACGGTTGTATGCAAAGACACAAGGACATTAACGGGACCACTTTTATGCTTAATTGTTGTTCATTACTGTTTTGTGACCGAATACATTTGAAAGATTTGAAAGGACTGTCAGGAATGTCAGCGGCAATGTATGACAGCTAAGCATAACTGATGCATACAACAAAGGTGACATTAGATTAGAGACATGTGCCATTTTTTGGTTCTGTTATTGTACGGCGTAGTCTCATATAGAATGTCATTGGTTGTATGTATTTATCATTATCACTACCTCAGCGGTAAAAGAAAACATCTTGAGGAAATCTGCATACTCGAGAATGACATGAAAATACCATAAGTTCGGAGGTAGGTTCAAAATATGGGTGAGCTTGAGGTGAACACAATAGACCAGCGATCGAACCTTTCTTGCAATAGCCCAAATAACAATAATTAATAACAATGCTGGCCTGTAGTGTTGTGTCAGTAATTTCTATCATCACCGCACCAGGTTCGATCTTCACGGGGGACACCTAGTGATATGTCACTTTGTGCATTTTCCCCCAATTGTTTAAAACATTGTAGGCTGAATCACCTGATTGTCTGAAAAGAAAAATGATTCCATGCTTCGGATTGCACGTTAAGCCCGGATCCCAGCTACTATCTCTCGTGGTATTAGTCGTTACAGAAAAACCACGTCAGAGGAAGTAAGGCGGTCTGAAAAACTCTGACACCTGGGCTCTGCCCACACGATAAGAAAGAAGAAATTGTATTCTATCTATAACTTTGCTATAATGTATTTGCCTTTTCCTACGGCTTCGTACATGAAAAAAATAATTTTTTTTAAGCATTTTAATCACCATGCCATGTCTGTCGATTGCACCCGGAAAGATGGGCCAAAGTATTAACACCTTGGATCCCGGAGAATGGGCGTCGCCTTCAGGGTCGACCCCGAAAGAGATGGAAGGACGACCTGGATACATTCGACGAAGAGTGGATGGAACTGGCTCAGGACAGAGTTCCATGGCGGATAAAAGGGGAGGCCTTTGCCCAGCAGTGGGATGAAAAAGACAAAAAAAAAATTTTAATCATCTAAGACCTATTTCGGCGGTCTGAAAAAACTCCTGTCTAAACTCTGCCCACACGATAAGAAGAAGACCGCAACGGTCTATAAAACAATGTGTTTTGAGACAATAACATGAGCCAACATGGAGATTTGATTATATTGGGTTGCAGTGGTAGGATACCTAAACTATTCCAGAAATACTGAACCAAATCAATCTAGTTAACACAACGATAACCTAAACAAAGATACAAGAAACTCGTGTACCGAAATTCCTTTGTGCATTCTCATTCCGAGCTATTGTCGATTCTCAGAACTAAACTTGGAAATGACGCTACACTGTATAAAGCAAGAGTTAGACAACTATAGGTATAGACTGTATCTTATCATCAGGGTTGCCAATCTATGGAAAATTTTTCCGTTTTGCGGGGAAATTTAAACTCGATGAAAGAATTGCGTAGTTGCAGCAAAGTCACTAGCCCAGTCATTTTACGGAGTTTTTTTAGGAGGGAGTATATTATAAATTTGACTTTTAAACTGTAACCGGCACCGTTTAGTGACAAAAAGACTATCTGAAAACAAATTTTAAAAAAATCCCAGAAGGGTTCTAACTCAATTATATTAATACAAATGCACTCATTTTAATTAGATTTAACAATATATGTTATTTTTTAGCAATGAAATAGGCATTTAAATTTAAAAAATGAGGTATTCATTAGAAAAATACTAATGTGATTTCTTTTTAATTTTGGTATATTACGAGGCTGAAATTGGCTCTTAAATACTAAACCGAAATAAAAAGCCATAAATTAATTAGTCCCGGGTCAAACCGTAAAATGACTGGGCTACACTGTGTACTTTGAAAGAGAACACAGTAGTGGGTATAGGTATATATTTAGAGTGAACCCCTCTTTCCGGTTGCATTCGACAGATATTTTATTTACTATAGTACCATACTACCGTATCATATTACAGTACAGCACATTGAATAGCTTTAAATTAATCGAAGTTTTGATCCTTTTCGAAAATATTTTTTCCCGAAAATGGGTAAAATTTCTGGGTATTTTCCAGCTCGATTCGTTGGCAACCCTACTTACCACAGGAGTTAAGTTTACACAGAGACAACGTGTAAAGTACTTCTTAATCGATTTACTAAGTTTAAGTTAGTTAAGTGTTTAAGTTAAAGTTATAGACTAAAGTAAGTACACTCTGTAATAAAATCTACTGATCTATCGGAGAAAATTTCTAACAGGTTATTCGAAACTTAGAAGTGTAAGGCCCGATTCCAACCGCGAGTAAATTTTATTCTTAGATTAAGTCGCCGTTTGCTCTAGAGTAAACTGAATTTGCGTTTTACCAACCCTTATGAATAAGTTGAGAGTAAATTTTACACGGACAATTTTGACGGTGTAAAGCTTATACCGAGACTAATGAAATGTCAATGTCACATAGTATAGTTACTCTTCTATAAATCGAAATTTTCTACGACAGCAACCTATACGTTTGAAAATTAGATGCCTTATGATAAGGGCACAGTATACTAAGAATGAGTTTGGTACTACCTACATAGACACGTACTCCTTACCCCACCAATATTTACCACACCACCTCGTGAAAGACGGGATAAGACGACACAACGGGACCCAACTTAATGTTTTTTATATTAAATTTTTTTTTATGTTTGATAGGTAATCATTTGATCCTAATCTCACCTGATGTTGTGACTCAAGTGACGATGAGGCCGAAGATGTAGCATGCTAACCTAGAAAAATGCCTATTCACTCTCGCCTTGAAGAGGCCCAGGTTGTATTGCTCAGGAAACAGGTCCGCAGGCAGTGCGTTCAACTCCTTAGCAGTGCGCATTATAAAAGACGAAGCAAACTTCTTCGTGCAAATTGCTGGTAGGTCAACGACATAAGGGTAGAAACCCAGCCTGCGTCTCGTCCCTCGCGGATAAAAGGGAGACGGAGGTATTAGTTCTTGAATTTTGTCGCATACTCTCCGAAATGTATCCTATAAAAAACAGACAGTCAGGCTACCTTGCGACGATGCTCAAGACTTTGCAGCTTCGCCACCGAGGTTGGATCACCTATGAGCTTCCTGGCACGCCTGTCGATTGAGTCCGACGCGGACAACTGGTATTTGGCAGACCCGTCCCAGAGATGGCAACAGTACTCCATACACGATCGGACTGTACGTACGGACTCGCACCGAACTGTATCTATAAAACTGAACAACTGACCAACATCGTCAACTTTGTTCATAACAAAACTGCAATCTTACTCGACCCAAATGTGATGATTCTTCTGAATGATTTTTCTTTCGCGATTTAGATGTTGGTCCCATATAGATAGTTATTCAGTTTGATGATCAGAAGCATGTTCGATATGTAACGCAATTAATTTTACACCCTGTGTTTTTATTAGCAAGGGATGTAACAAGTTTACGAAAAAGTTTGAGAGCACTTACAGCGTGAAAAAAATATCTGCTGTTCCATAGAAAATGGAAATAGGTACTCGACCAAAATGTATGAAACAGCTGCTTTTTCCCCGCGATATCAAAGTTGGTCTGCTAAAAGTTGTTCAGTTTGATGGTCTGCAGCACCCCATAAAGTATGTAACGCATATAAGATTACACCCCATCGTATAATCTCAATATTTTCTTCGCCGCCGTATTTCCAAGAAAGATTTTCTATTAACGCCGCCCGCACCACTTTTCAGTCAAACAAAACATTCGCGTATTTTGTAAATTAAATCTTAAGTTGCTTACTAAAAAGCAACCTTATCACTACATACCATTAAGATCCAGAATGCTATAAAGCTTTTAAAGATTAAAAAGGCAGGTGAGGTCAGAGTGAAAACTTCAAAATAAAATCTTGATTTCATTTTGAACTTTAATTAAAGCAATAAGCTGCTTATAAGATTAAGGTGTTCGCTCTTTTATAAAAAGTTTTTTTAATTATTGTTTTTATATTTAATTAAAACTTTTGAAGTAAGAAAATTAGAATGGAGTTGGATTAATGTAGTTATAAACAAAGTTGTAAACAATCAATTAAGATGTATAATAACGACCCGATTGGTGTAATGGTTACCACGCCGGACTGCCAAACCAGGGTCTTGGGTTCGAATCCCGGTTCGGTCATGGTTGTTTATATGTTTGTGCCGTAGTTGTATGGTTTCCATAATAAACAGCCTATATAAGGTCTAACAAAATTAGGTGAAACTATTTTAAGGGGATGATCAGACCATCAAACTGAACAACTCAATATTGAAAACTCGGAAAAAAAATCTGCTGTCCCATACATTTAGATCGAGTAGGTTTGCATGGAACAGCTGATTTTTTTTCGCGATTTCGGTATTGGTCCCATAGAGAAAGTTGTTCAGTTTGATGGTCTGATCACCCCCTTAAAATAGTTTCACCTAAATTTGTTAGACCTTGTATGTGCTTGCTTGGAATCATTACAATGTATTTGCATGTGAGCGTTATTTTATTTATTTATTTATAATATTTTTTGTATGAAAAAGGCCGCGGCGCGCCTTATGAGAGGATAATGAGAAGCCTATGTCTACCAGGGACGATGACAGCATGATGACGTAACATATAATTATAAAAAAATAAACTCCAATGTCTTGAATAAAAAAAGCGCGTGTGTACACACGGCGACACATCAAGCTATACAAAACCAACATAAGCTGGCCGAGCTACGTTATACGTTACTCGAACTACGCGCGGCCAGCTTATTTTGGTTATGTATAGCTTGATGTGTCGCCGTGTGTACAGTACTCGGCAAACATAGGTAATGAAAAACGGGCGGGGGTGAGGGGTATGCGCAGAACTGGTCTACGTCTGTGGCGCAGTAGCGATTTCACGTACAAATTTTAGCGATAAGACCGCCTGTTTTTGTACCTTTTGTATTTCCTGTTTGTTTGCTCTCTGTATACTATGTTTCTGTTGGTGTAAAATAAAGTATAATTGATTGATTGATTGACTTCTTTGGCGTGAATTTAAGCATTCCAACAAATAATTATGAACTGAGTCAAATATAAACTATGATTATAAGTATTTTCTTTAGTACTGAAGTAGTAGTACTGTAGTTTTCTTTCATTCTGTTTTGAATGTGTGTCGGAGATCCAAATAAATATTTTTTCTTTCTTTCTTTCTTTACTCAAACCATAGAATTCGAAATTAATTCGGACCTATGTTAGTGCTCCGACACTCGCGTTTGAGAGTTGCGACACCTTATATCTCATGAGACACAGGGCTGCGTTCCGAACCTACGCCCCAGGTGCACCCCGAGCGCAGCTTTTCTTACTAACGCCGTTCCGAGCCTCAGTGAAAAACGTTCTATTGCAACTCGGTTGTCACAACTCAACCGTTCTGAACCTCTGACGGGTTGCAACTTTTAACCATCAAATTCGATGGTTAAAAACACTCTGACGTCTTGATTATCTGTGGTTACTTGACTTTTCGCTCGTTTTGAATAAAAGTTTGTTTTTCAAATTATTTTCATTCACTTTTTGATTCGCTAACATGGAAGATAAGTTCTTTTTTATTGAATTTGGAAATGATTGAAGCCCTGTAAGCCCTACTGTTAACGTCAACATTTGAGGTTATAAAACAACCGTGATCGTTCCGTACCTTAGAGCGAGTTGAAAAACAAGTGTTCGTTCCATACCTTAGATTGAAAAACAACCAAACAACCGCACCCAAAGGCACGCAGCCCAGACTGTCGCGCATTAACATAAGGCGCATTTATGTTCGTCGTTTCTGAAGCGCAAGGTTTGAAATTCGAAAAAGCGCGCGAAGCGTGTTTCTCCTAACACGCCAAAAGGATAATAATCCTACTAATATTATAAACGCGAAAGTTTGTAACTATGGATGGATGTTTGTTACTCTTTCACGTAAAAACTACTGAATGGATTTTAATGAAACTTTACAATAATATAGCTTATTCATCAGAATAACACATAGGCTACAATTTATAAATATATTGTGTGAATTGTCCAGACGAAGCGCAAACGAAGTCGCGGGCACCAGCTAGTTAATAAAATATATTAAAACAAAATAGTTTACTGACTCACCGACTACGTTTAGCTGGAACGCAAGCGACATCTTAGGCTCAGTGTTCACTTGACACTCGTAGATCCCTGCGTCTCTCTCCTGTGGAAACTTGATCTGAAGAGTCCAGTTCTCCGACTTGTCCGGTCTGATTACCTACAACAATATTTTATGTTTATTAAAGTACAATTTCTTCTTCAGCATCCAAATTTCATTTTCATTGTATGCAGGTTTCCTTACGATGTTTTCCTTGACCGTTTGAGAGCAGTCAGTATTGCGTACTTAAGTTAGAAAAACTCATGCAATACGTATGTGAAGTCTACCAATCCGCATTGGGCACGCGTGGTTGACTAACGCCCATACATCCTCCCTGAAGGTGGGCCTGTGCCATGCAGTGTGACGTATATAGGATATGATGATTATAAAGTACTATAAGTCTTCAGGGATGTAACAAGTCTCTTGCAATTATGTTTATAGGGGTTGGTTTAGATGGATAGGTAAATAGTTACGAGTATATTTACCAATGCATTTTCAAGAAATTCCTATTCACTCACCTGAAATCTCTGATCGGATGTGTAGGTCAGTATTCCCGCAGTCAAAATGTGAAGATCTCTTTTCCTTATCCACGATACCTGTAACAAATACATTTATCATTCTTAATTTCATTTGACTCTGAATTACTTATTTTACAATATCATCCCTTTTCTGCCCGAGTATCTTACAAGGAAACGTTCGTACTACATTTGTATTTTCCTTAAAAATAGATACTTAATTCCATCTTGTAACCCCAAATATTCGAAGAGTAAGCCTTGCTATAACAGTAAAATGAAATGAAAAAATTATATAGTCACAGTTTACATCATTTCAATATGATTATCCACTGACATAATCTCTAACGATAGACAGGTCCTTTCATAGAAGCAACATGTTGAATACGGTTCCCGAGTTCAATTGGCAATGACAGACCGTAATGTGTCATTTTGTGTGACATGACATTCAAGAAGAATAAAAATATGAATGCTAAAGCTATAATGTTGTGGTGGAGCGAGCACGCGCCTACGTGATAGTATGTAAGTTTAGATAAAGATCGATGATAATATAATGTGAGAGATAGGCAGCGTACTAGGATAAGATAATGTTATGTAAATCATAACATAGAGATAAGCATGTAATATAATAGCGATTAGTTTAGTATATAAGGTGGGGTCACTGGGTGACTGAGTTATAGAAAGAATGACGCGACAGTGATTAAATTATAGTCAAAACACAAACAGCATTTTGATTACGTCCCCTCCCAGTTCAATGTGACTGCTGAGGGCTGACTGAGGGCCAGACCAAGGATTTTAGAATCATTATGCTAGCTTCCTGAGCCAGACCATGCTATGTTATCTTAGTACAAACTAAGTGGAACGCTGATTTTTCATAGACAGCTTCCGCCATCTATCGGTTATGTTTCGAAGCACTATGTGTTGAACTAGGGTTCATATCGGAGTAACAGCGCACTACACCTCACGCGCTGCGCTGTAGTAGTGAGAGATTTCGCCCATATCAATCACTGTCTTGTTGGTCTAGCGGTCTAGACAACCGGCTTACGATCCGGGTAGCTAAGGTTCGATCCTCGTGTCGGCAGAGAGTCTTTTTCAATTTATTTCATAATGTGGCGCCCCCTAGTGCTAATAAGCGGCAACGCAATTAGGACGTCCTAAAATTCAAGGCGAGTTACCTATCTATATCCAATATACATATTAATCTATGATACCGAATTGTCAGCTCGTCGATGTTTCAACGACGAATTTAAGGTTGTGGCGATGTTTGCGCTTAGTGAATTGCATTGCTGACAATTCGGTATTCGCTATGGTTATGTCATGACTCATGTGTCAAGCTCATATAAAAACTTGGACAATCTGAAGGATGCAAGAAAGATGTTACATTTGTCAGCTCGTCGATGACCTATCTATATCCAATATACATATTAATCCATGGGCCAGACTCAGTATAAGCTGACCGAAATGATGAGCGTTATTTTTCAATGAGACCACACGTAGGCGTTCAACCGCCCGTGTCAACGAAACCAATAAAGCTCTTTAGAAACCGGCATAAAGGCACTCAAAGGGATACGAACAAGAAGCTTGAAGTATTATAATGGTACGAATCTCGGCTTTATGACGTTGCTGGGACTGCGCCACGGCTTGAAACACGGGGAGACGACCCTTGTCAGTCGGAACTCGTGTGATAACTTCAATAGCGCGATTCAGGTTTTTGCGGTTTTGCGCGATATTATTTGTTTCTCTTCTCGTCTCTCTCTTATACCAACCCATTTAGTATGATTTCTCTACTTGATATTGGGTATATACGTGAATCAGCGTTTTTCCACCTACGTGTCGCGGTAGGTGCGTCTTACGCTCTCTGAAAAGCATAGAAGTTAATTTGTATGCAGCGAAGGTGCATCGCGTGGCAGTAGAGAAATCACGCTTCTTGTGCACATAGGTGCACAAGAAGCATGATTTCTCATGATTTCTACTTACAGTGAGCTTGACCACCGGGTCAAGCTCACTGTAAGTAATAGCCTGTAGGATCCCACTGCATGGCATAGGGCTCCTCTAACGAATAATTTATGAGGGGAAGTGGGCCATATCCACCACATCGGCTCAGTCTAGATTGGTGTAGGCAATTAGTAAGTGGTAAGCTTGTTGTGAGATAATTTTCAAGCTGCCTTCCTCTGACCTGGCTTAACGAGTTTCCCACCCTTACGCTATTATCCGGGACCATTTAAAAACGGAGACGTTCTATTCTGAGCGATGCTCGAAATGGAGCTGCAGGTTAAACAACGGATGATAAGCGCTAGAGGAAAGTGGAACGGATTTTCGCGCAGGTTTATGACGTAAAAGGTGACAGATTGGCCAGTGGCGTTTGCGCGTCAGAACTTCCCGCTTCCCTCCGCCAATTAGACCCAAATTTGATTTCTGCGCATTCAAGGTCATTGCTCATGATTCGATATCCGATCTAGTAAAGCTGACCGGACCATATGCTGCTTAACTGGTTTTCAATTCCAAAACCCCAATACGCCAACAAGCCTTTCCCGTTAGCCCACAGTTCATACTAAAATCTTTATTGCCAAACAAATGTTTAACGAAACTTCTTGATTGGTAAGACGTCGAATTACGAATTCAAATGAGCTACCTAAGTAAAAAAATCCATTTCGTACGTCTACTTCTCGGAATTCTTTCGAGAAGCGAATCCAGGAATACCGCTCCTTTCAAAAGTTTCCCTCATAAGTTAGGATACACTTTTGTACCTGAAAATTTCATTTTGTTCTTTAATTTGTTTCCCTTGAGAGCGTTTCGTGTCTTTCTTCTTTACAGCTAATATTTTTTACTTGGATGGTGTTTTACGAACTATACAGGGTAAAATTGATATCATTAGCATCCTTTTAAACTAAAAGTCTTCCCATCAAACTGAACAACTTTTACTATGGGAGCAGCAAACCGATTTGAGCAGAATTTTTTTTAGAGAAAAAAATTCTGTTGTTCCTTACTAAACTGCAATGCCTACTCGACTCAAATGTACCTATGCAACAGCTGATTTGTTTTTTGCTCCGATCGGTTTGCTCCCATAGTAAAAGTTGTTTAGTTTGATGGGTAGACTCTTAGTTTTAAAGGATACCAATGATAACAATTTCACCCTGCAGAGGTACGGACGTACTTCGGTACGTCAATGTTACTTACATTGACATACCGAAGGAGCCATATCATATCATACAAGACCTTAGCGTAGGTATTTTTGGATATCCCTGCGCTATCGCCGCAATATTTCTCAGATCTAAGTATGATTTTTGAAAGTCTTACGTTAAAATCAGCAGTAGAAAATGTCTAAATTACTATGCAGATTATGAATCATTCGATCATGATTTTTAACGGGTGACTTTCAAAATTGTGCTCTAGTGTCACGGCGGATTTTAAGGCGGAACCGCGGCGGTGAAGTGGGGGAATCTAGGTGATTCAGTGGCGACGGAGCAGTGATGCAATTACGACGTCGTCATCGGTGCGATGTAGTTCTGACATCGCCTACGCAATAAAATATCTTGTTTTAGATCACCAAAACCACCTCTATCTTACGCACCACCTCTTTCTTTCTTCGCGTTGGCAATACTTACAGCCATAGAGGTAGGCGTAACTAGTTGTTACGCCTACCTCTATGCTTACAGCATTATGTCTTCTATAGACTACTATCTGGAAAGGATTTTCTTCATGAGGAAGATTTGTGTACACGTTTTTATTTTGTAATCCGAAAAAAGCCCAAGAAGACCCAGATTTGTGTCATAAATACTTATCATCTTAGTTTTCAATAATACAACAGCATATTATTATACAGAAAATGTTTTGGATTTGGTGTTTGGGTTAACAGATGCATTACTTTAAAGGGTGATTGTACCCATGATATTCAACAACATTCCCTAAGAAACTTCTAAAAGTTCCATCAGCTGATTGCATTTAGTATGGGAAGTCCAAAAATATTTTTGCGAATTTCCTATAGGTTTCTTAGGGAAAGTTGTTTAGTGTCTTGGGTACAATCACCCCTTAATGTATAATGCAACTGTTTACCCTAACACCCTGTATACAAGGAGACACTTTTAGGCCCGGTAGCACTGTCTGTGGTGAACCTGCCTCCTGTGCCGAGGGTCGCGGGTTCGAATTCCGTAAGGGACAAATATTTATATGATGAATATGAATATTTGTACCCGAGTCAGGGATGTTTGTATCTATATTATGTATTCTATATCGTTGTCTAGTCATCATAATACAAGTCCAGGTACTTTAAATGTGACTAGATAATTTGTGTGACAATGTCCAAATATAGCACAGGAGTTCGACTTCGAGAATATCAGATATGCATGCCAAAGATTAATAAAAAATATCAACTATTTACTCTCCATTTAGCAGAAAATTAAATGCAAATAAACTATTCGATTTTGCATGAAGATGTAATAAAGGCACTCGGCTCCAATAGAGTTGAAAGTAGAGTAATGGATGTCACGGTTCAGTAGGCAGTGAGTACATCGCTATCGTTTGGAATAATGCAATTTATTTTAAACCTTAAGAACATTATTTTAGCTCGTTCCATTTAAAAGCAACGTCTGGGATTTTTAAAGCTTGATTGTTGGGCTTTGATGCAAGATCCCATACGGCTAGCTAGCTAGTCAATCACGAGGTGGCGGTTCGATTCCTGGCCTGTACAGCTAAGTTCTAAGGAATTTGTGAACGGTTGTATTTAACGCACTTATGTTTTCACCCTGTATAGGTATCGAAACTACAGTTAATTATATCAGGCATGTATAGCTTTAACTTTAACTTTAAACTTTAGTACCTATTTCACGTTTCTTTAACGTTATTCATATTTACGATATTCTTTTTTAGTCTATACATTTCAACATTATGGATTTTAACGATGATGATGATTTTAAGTAGAAGGTCAAAGCTCATTTCCTCGAGCACTGACTACCTATCCTGAATGGTCACCTCTCTGGTTCATGTTTTTCTCTCTTTGATAAATAATTGTTGTTTTAGTACTCTTTTATGTATGATATGTATTTGTAGGTATGAATATGTATTCGTAATAGGTATTTATATTATACGAGCGTTAACCCGCGACTTCGTCCGCACAAATTATATACCAGATTTTAAGTCAGATCATAAGCTATCAAACAAAAATTTCATTTTTGTTTGATAGCTTATGATCTGACTTCATCAAAATCGGTTCAGTAGTTTTTGCGTGATACTCGTTCAAACAAACACACAAACAAACAGACAGACAAAAAATCCAAAAATTGGTGAAATGGAATCAGGGACACCTAAAAACCATATCGTAACTTTTTTTTTGTTAATATCTTCAATGTACAGACAAACTTCTGTTACAGCTTTATAATAGTATAGATATATATTTTTATATTACAGTATGTTCGTATTTGTATAACATTATTAGTGTATGTTATCTATATTGTGTTATTATGATCTACACCGCCTACCAATCTTCTTTCACTATTTCCTCTCCCCTAAGGTTGTCTGGAAGAAATCGCTTCTTAGCGATAAGACCGCCTGTTTTTGTGCCTTTTGTATTTCCTGATTGTTTGCTCTCTGTATACTCTGTTTTTTTGGTGTCAAATAAAGTATAATTGATTGATTGATTATGTATTTTAGGCTTTCAATATAGACATTTCCAATAATGGATTCTAATATAGACCCTTGGCTTTGACGTGAATTCAATGAACGTATAACTGCCTTCGTGGTCTAATGGTTAAGAGCATTGGCTCTCGACACGGAGGTCGTGGGTTCGATTCTCACGGGGGACACCTAGTGAAATGTCACTTTGTGCTTTTTTCCCCAGTTGGTTAGGACATTGCAGGCTGAGTCACCTGATTGTCTGAAAAGAGAAATGATTCCGTGCTTCAGATGGCACGTTAAGCCGTTGGTGACGGCTACTATCTCTGGTGGTAGTAGTCGTTACATAAAAACCACGTCAGAGGCCGTAAGGCGGTCTGAAAAAACTCTGACACCTGGGCTCTGCTCACACGATTCTTTATTTTAAGATACTATGTTGTTTAAAAGAAATTGATCCTTATGAATGACTCTTTCGGTTGGTATCATAAAATACAGGATGTTTTTTTTCACGTTTCACCGGTTCGATTCCCGGCTCAAGCAGATGATTTTTCAAAAATCTTTAAATGCAGTTTTAATTAAATTTGAAAATAAAGGAATGTTTCCTTTCAGTAAAATTTGACATCATACATATTAAGGGTACTTTCCCTCCAACCACGGCCTTTTTTTTCCACCCAGTAGGCCTAGCAATAGCCCTTTGTAGGACAGACAGACGTACGAAAAAAAAGATAAAGAGAAAATGAAATTACAAATGAAAAAAGTGCCTATTGTTAAAAATATGACTCGATGTGGAATGGTTTTCAATTAAAAAATTAGCTGACAGCTGAAGGTATATGAAAGGATTTCTATTTTTAATTTTAACTACTTTTTTTAACAGTCGAGATCTGATAATCTTCACAAAGAGTTTAAAATAGAATTATACAGGGTGTAAGTAACGGCCGGGGCAAAATCTATGAATTTAGACCATCAAACTTAACAACTTTTACTAAAGAGCTAACCTTCGAATTTGCCATAACCATTGAAAAAATCAGCTATTTCATATATAGGGTCCTTCTTAATATGCTGACACTTTTTAAAGGGGATGATCAGACCGTCAAACTGAACAACTTTCTTTATGGGACCAACATCGAAATCGCGAAAAAGAAATCTGCTGTCCCGTACAAAACTGCAAACCTACTCGAGCCAAATGTAGCATAGCAGATTTTTTTTCGCAATTTCGATGTTGGTCCCATAAAGAAAGTTGTTCAGTTTGATGGTCTGATCATCCCCTTAAAACGTGTCAGCATATTAAGAAGGACCCTGTATTTGAGTCTGATAGATTAACCGTAGTTTTCTAGAAAAGTGATTTCTTAACCTAACTTTTTTTTATATTTACAGCTCGGCACACTTTCACTTTATTTAAGGTATCTGAATAACGTGTCGAATAATTATTGCAGGCTGTTTGCACGTAAAATACACAGCATAAAAAACTTTATTACGTCATATTTTGGCTTAGGAAAAAAAAAAGCTGCAAATGTTTTTTTTTTAAATCAATAAGGCCCGCTTGCGCCTAGCAGGGTTATCGTTATTAACTCGGAACTAGACGCTAATTTGGAATTAAATTATAATTATGTCTTGCACCATCCTGTTTTAGGGGCTAAACTTGTGTTATATTTAAACCGCCGATGTGGTAGGTTTAAGTCACTAAACTACGTGCTGAATGTCAAAATTGAGGCAACAGCTCTGCTGTTTTTACAGTTTTGTTGTAGGCTCGCGAAACTCTCTAACAAAAGTAATTATATGAAACGTGCACCGCGCCATTTAATTCCTTTGAACGGTTGCACACGTTTCATACGTTCTGGATAATCGGTCACGATTAGTTTTTAGTATGGAAGTCCCGACTTATATCGTAGTGTGTTACATGCTCTTTGATAACATGAATGAACGATGAAAACGGAATGTCATTGCCAAAATAAAACAAATGAGACAGACAAATACAAAGAGATGCAGTGTGAAAGAGACGTGCATATATTATGTTCATTCATCATTCACTTTTCATATTTTGTCGGATTACATAAACTCTATGGTCATTTAGGATGTTGCCAGTGAAAAATAGAGAACTGTCAGGTAAGTTGTCGATAACACTCGTTCAATCTTTAGGTCGGTGCTACTAAAGACGGGGTTACGGAATTTAACCCAGCATTTGGCGCAAGTGGGCCTTAATGTCTTAAATACGAAGTCGCCAGTTTATGTCTAGCTCAGTATAATATAAAATTTCCAATCAAAAAGTATTGGAGCATTTTATTTATATCGAAATGGACATTTCTATTAAAATTTCTCGTAGCGGGGCGACGGTCTACGCCGTAGCATCTGCATGCATTCGTAGTCTATTTTTATCACAATGAGAACGTAGGCAGAAATAACTAGGGAATCAATACTCTGCCAGTATTTTGATGACATTCTAACTTAGGGGGAGGAGGCCTTAAGAAGAGAAGGGGGCGTATTAGTGCACTGCCTTAAGGCTGTTGCAGAGGGGTCAATTTTATACAAAACTTTGACGCACAATACGCGTAGACGGTATTAATATAAGTAACTTTGTATATATGGAAAAATAGTTTAGAAAATCTAGATGCCGCGTCACAAATAACATTTGCAATTTATAAAATAATTACGAAGATATAAAGTTTTAAAATTTTTCATACAAAATTTTAAAAGCTTTATATCTTCTTAATTATATTATAAATTGCAAATGTTATTTGTTACGCGAAATATTACTTTTATTAATTCCGTCTACGCGTATTGTGCGTCAAACTTTTGTATGGACTAAAACCACCTTAATGGAAATAAAGTTCGCTTCCGGATACCAGTACCAAATTTTTGTATGCTGTTAGGTATGTTCTCTAAACCCCAAAACTACCGGGAGACAGTCTCTAAGGTGTGAGGGTCCCCAGTTATGACGTCATAAAATTTAAGTATGTGATTAAAAAAAATTTGTTCAAATGAAAGGGGTCCATAAGCCGGCTCTAAAAGTATACTACACTATTACCTTTCAGCCAATTGTTTTAAAAAAATCCAAAAATTATTTTCGAAACATACCAAGTTTGGGCTCCTCCAGGTAGGAAACGGCTGAATAATTTTTTGTAAAACATACGTCAAACAACTTATTATATCATCATATCAAAGTTCAATAAAGCAATTTCAAAAATGTTTATGTTACTATTTTTTATAAATTTTTTCATCTATACTATTATAAAACTGTAACAGGAAGTTTGTCTGTACATTGAAGATATTATTGTTGTCCCCGATTCCATTTCACCAATTTTTGGATTTTTTGTCTGTCTGTTTGTTTGTGTGTTTGTTTGTTTGAACGAGTATCACGCAAAAACTACTGAACCGATTTTGATGAAACTTTTCTTGTTTGATAGTTTGCTTTGTTTGTTGCATATTTTACCTAAACTCCACTATTTTCCCAACGAAAACATAATTATGGATGATATGCCTTCCTGAACAAAGTTAATTAAAAAAATCGGGCCACCCGCACCGTTTTGTCATATTGGTCCCCGTAGAAAGTCAACAGTATAGGTAGAACAACTTGGACAACATAAACAACTCGGTCGACTTGGACAACTGGGACAAAATAAACAACTCTGTCAAGTCGGGCAACATGAACAACCCTTACAACGTAAACAACTCTGACAACTTGACCAACTGATTTGACTTGGTCAAGTTGTTCATGTTGTACTTTCGACAACAAAACATCTCGGACAAAATGATCAACTTGGAAAACTCGGACAACTTTGTCAACTCAGACATCATTGTATAAGTTGAACAAATTGTCAGAGTTGTTCGAGTTGTTCATGTTGTCCAAGTTGTTCAAATGTCCAAGTTCTACGATATTTTTGCAATCCCGGGACTTAAGAACGTTCCTGGGATTGTTTCATAAAATAAATGAATTAAGACGTGTCCACATTATTCTTGTGAAAAATTATGTTTAGGTAAATTATGCGTCCGAATATTCGATCTCTAATCATAATCGTGTCATAATACAAGTCCAGGCTAGATTCTGGTACTTTAAATGTCACTAGATAATTTGTGTGACAATGTCCAAGATATTAATTTCTTTATTATATTTCCTATAGGTTTCTTAGAGGAAAGTTGTTCAGTATCATGGGTACAATCACCCCTTATAGTAATGCAACAGTTTACTCTAACAACCTGTATATCGCCCCGCCATGTCCTTATGTTTTGTTTTTTGATAAATTAATTACTAGGAGTCTAGAAGTAGTAGTAGTAGTAGTCTAGGAGTTGTATTTGTACTTCGAGTCTTCAAAAATGTCGAAAAAGCAAATTTGACGAATATAAACAAGATTAAAAAGGAAAACATATAGACATAGCAAAAGTCTTTCTCATAGAAACAGGGGAATAGAAAACCGTGATTTCATCCACTTTATGCAGGTAAAATCAGTCCGCACTGCATTTGTCACTTCCGCACTGGTAGCTCGGTTGCTCAGGAACAGCGCGACAGCAAAGATCAGTTAAATACCTATTTGTAAAATTTCTTGCATACCGTCTATCCTCTTAAAAACTTACAGCTTAATCACCCAGATGTTCAACTCTGCAGTGCAGGAATGCGGTCTGTCCGACCACAGTCGTCACGTTGTGACAAGTTGTACTCAAAGTATGGGAATTTTCCCACACGACATTGGGTACAATCACAGATTACAAAAACTAAAGGGGATGTAAAAAGGGGGTGGGGCCAGTGTCGCAGCAATATGCGCAAAACGGAACACATTGCTCGCGACAGTAATGATTCAATATATTATGAGGCTGAAAGCCAGTCGAGATAATTATGTGTAAATAGTTTACAATGCTTGCGTAGTACTAAAAATTATTCGAACGTTGAGTTCTGATACCACAATTGATAATATGCACATTCAAGCTAACAAAATACTTTCTATCGCGTGGTACTGGTGGTAACGCGACACTTGGTTTCGTACTCAGCGCGTTGGTTGGTATCTCTCTAGATCTCTATGGATACATTATATGCCTCGAAATTGAAGCAAGCAGGTTTACTCGACTAAATCCATATATATATATATAATAACAATATAAGTAACAATATAAATTAATATTAATAGAACAAGAAAAAACAAAACAAACAGAAAAAAGAAAAACACCTAGGCTACTTAAAGGTAAAAAATCTACCAGGGATTGGGTGACAGCTATATTTTCCTGCCCTTCGCCGTGGAGACCCTAGGTTGCTGGGGTCCTGAGGGGAAAATGTTCCTTAAATGCCTCTCAAAGCGCCTATTCGAGGCTACAGGCGACAGGAGGGCTGGCAGCTATTTTGCGCAAAGGATCAGCCTTGCGATCCAAAGAGGCAACGCTGCCAGCCTCCTAGGTACTCTGCCCCGAGTAGGGGCTTTAGAGGACATTTTTTACCTTTAAGCAGGTTTACTCCAGATGTAAATGAAATATTAAGAACTTACAGCTTTATCACCGAGTTGTTCAACTCTGCAGTGCAGGAATGCGGTCTGTCCGACCACGGTCGTCACGTTCCGTGGCACGTTGTACTCGAAGTATGGGAATGAACCCACACTGTCCTCCCCGTAGTGGGCTGTTCCTGAAATTAAGAGTTAGGGTTAGTATTTTGCTTTAGTTATACTGGACTTGCAGGTGTAGGGATTAGATGATACTATATTTTTGAGTATTTAAGAGATCTCTTCTAAAATTTTCAATACATTTATACCTTTACCGACCTCTTAAGTAGCAAATGTAATATTAATATCTTGCGACCGACCGTGACCTCGACTGACCTTCCCTTAATATTTAGTTTTGTAGCACTTAATTATAAAATAAACAGAATGAACAACAAAAAAATTCTTCTTCGAATTCCTCTCCATTATGTTTATTAAATTGTAACTTTTTAATAACTATAATTTAATTCTTTATAATATGTCGTTTTTGTCTCTATATTTTCATAAATTATAATAAAATGCTTTCGTATCTGCAAGTAAGCAATTTAAAAAAAAAATTTACTTTCTTTATTCAATAGCAGGGCTGTTTCGCGTCTTATTGCGAACCACCTAAACACAACCCCGCAGGGAGTCGCGATCCCCTGGTTGACAAAGTGATGCCATAACATAGATTATCGCCTTGTTAGATTAGCAGATTCTTCACTATAATTATAGTTAATCGCCGTGTGTACCACGGCGACACATCAAGCTATACAAAACCAAAATAAGCTGGCCGCGCGGAGGATGAGTAATGTATGACGTTACGCGACCAGCTCACATTGGTTTTGTACAGCTTGATGTGTCGCCGTGTGTACTGTGGAGGCGTAACTCTACGGTAGAATAAATAAAAGCTTTATTGCTTGGCTATTGGTTTATTTTCTTATAATTTTTGCTTTTTGCTTCTAGAACCTATCTTCGACTCCCCTTGTCCAATAATCAATGAAATCCACCACGGGTTTCGACAACGTTCCAAATTTAAATAAGAACCAGCCAGCAAGCTATGGCTATACAACCTTCTTACAGTACCTACTGTGGCACTAAGTCATGTATTTATTCTGTGGTGCAGTTCAGAAACCTGTAGTAAATAAATAAAGACAGAACATACTGAAGTTGTTTAATTACGAGAAGCGGTGGCAAGCGCCCGACTACGTACGCTTCAGTTTTCTCTGAATTGAACTGTAATTAAACTGCATTACGTTCTATTTTCAGTTTGCACAGAACTAGACATTTAGGGGTGGTAACAAAATTGTACGGGGTAAAGAAAATTTTAAATTTTGTTCAAGTATGATCTTTCTCATTCTACAGGGTGAAATCTGGATCTAGTGGATCTGATTATTTTATTATTAATTTCTTTTTCAAAATGCGCTGTTTCATCTTAAAACTCTTATAAATTGCTATAGGACACTCAAATGATGACAAAATACACGAAGTCATTTTGTGTTTATTTTTAGAGTTATTTCATCGCAAATATTTATTTATCAGAATATACAGGGTGGAATTGATATCATTAGCATCCTTTTAAACTATGAGTCTACCCATCAAGCTGAAAAACTTTTACAAGACTTAGAGAACTTTTACTTTTTTTTTTTTTTTTTTTTTTTTTGAGCAAACCGATCGGAGAAAATAAAAAATCTGCTGTTCGATACTAAACCGCAATGTCGACGCGCGTGTTCGCGACTCAAATGTATGCAACAGCAGATTTTTTTTGCTCCGATTGGTTTGCTGCCATAGTAAAAGTTGTTCAGTTTGATGGGTAAACTCTTAGTTTAAAAGGATGCTAATGATATCAATTTCACCCTGTATATTTAGAATCTGGACAACTGAGTTTTCCAATTTCTGAGAAATTTTATTCTCACGAAAAATAAATATCTTCTAATTATTGTTTCGAAATCCATCTACATTGAGATGGTAGTAGGCTGTAACTGTGAGTCTACGTCCAGTCTAGTAGTAGAATTTTCAGCCTATACAGCTATCTCAATCTATAGAGCAAGCTATAACAATGATATTAAATTTGTATTTACTATTCAAATATTAATTAATAATAATATTATGTAATTAGGGATCGCAATGTCGAGACATTTGTTACGGCGGGCGTCCCAAGTCTCTCCACAATAACCTAGATTTCCCGGTCCACCCAGATCACCGCAACCTGAGTTATTTTCAGTCTCTGCACCTAATGTCTGTGGATGCACTTACATAATGCATTTGGAGATAGACCACGATACGTGCATCCGATCGCATTTATTTAAAAGTGTCTCAAAGGGGCCTCTACGTGTTGGATCTGTACTGAGATCAAAGTAAACATCTATGTCGCCACGCAAACCGGCCAAAGTCTGGGCTACGGCCCGTAAAATACGTTCTGAGATAAACACTAATATAAGAACATTTTGTTTGGTTTTTAACCGACTTCAAAAAAGGGGGAGGTTTCTCAATTCGACTGTATATATACAGGGTGTAAGTGACAGCCTAGCAAATACTGAAACGATGAACTCAGATCATCAAACTGAACAACCTTCACTATGGTAGGCTCCGTCTCCTGAGGTAGGCCTCAGGAGACGCGCAAAAAATCAGCTCTCCTATACATTTAAGTCGGGTAGGTACAGCAGTTTTGTATGGGACAGCTGCTTTTATTTCGCATCTCCTGAGGTAGGCTCTATAATGAAAGTTGTTCAGTTTGATGGTCTGAGTTCATCGTTTCAGTATTTGCTAGGCTGTCACTTACACTCTGTATATATATGTTTTTTTATGTGTGTTCGCGGATAACTTCGTAGTTAATGAACTGATTTTGATGATTCTATTTTTGTCGGGAAGGAGCTATCCCAAGGGTAGTACCATGATAAGGAAACCAGGATCTGATGATGGCATCCCGGAGCTACACAATAGAAATCCTCAAAAGTTGACAGCAAATTATCGGCGATTGAAAAATTCGCTTCATATCGATGTACCCTTTGCGTGTACAACTGATATATCTGAGTCGAACTTATGAATTTGCCACTGAAAATTGTTAAATAAACAAAACTTTTACAAAACATTAAAACCGCCTTCAAAAAAACTAAAAAGTTAAAAATAATATTGCAGCCAATGCCATTTCGTTCGCATCATCTATACTATTATAAAACTGTAACAGGAAGTTTGTCTGTACATTGAAGATATTAACAAAAAAAAAGTTACGATATGGTTTTTAGGTGTCCCTGATTCCATTTCACCAATTTTTGGATTTTTTGTCTGTCTGTTTGTTTGTGTGTTTGTTTGGGTGTTTGTTTGTGTGTGTGTTTGTTTGTTTGAACGAGTTTCACGCAAAAACTACTGAACCGATTTTGATGAAACTTTTTTTGTTTGATAGCTTATGATCTGACTTAAAATCTGGTATATATCTTTGTGCCAGGAAGCTCCCAGCTCTGTGGTCACCAGAGGTCTCTTTGAGGCACCCTAATAGGTCTGCAAGGAACACTTTGGCCTCTGGCCCCAAGGACCCAGCGTCTCGAAACCTATTGCCGTGAATATGTAGCTGCCCGCCAGATCGCGGTTTGGTTTTCGCATAATTTTTATTAGCATATGCTCACGACTATAGGTAGTCAGAGATATTCTGAAAACTCAGAACATCCACGTTTCACTAGTAGTACAGAAATTTTGTCTAGTGTGACGGGGAGTGAGCCCGTCGTCGTCACTTATAATGGACAGTTGGTAATGCATGCCTCGAAATTGAAGTATGCAGGTTTCTTTACGATTTTTATTATAGCAAATTAAAAAATTTCTTTATTTTATTTTAGTTTCTTTGAAACAAGAGCGGCCTCAGCACGTAGCTACGCGCGTTTCCCTCTAACTGATATTTTATCTTAACTTAACGCTTATAAAGTTCTATATGCTAGGTAACATTTTGCACTGAAAGCGCGCCCCTTGGCACTTGCTGCTGCCAATTGAAATTATATCGAAACTCACTATAGATAAACTTCAGCAAGCATCTAATGAAGTTCAACAACAGGATTTTTTTTTAATTTGATTCGCGTCTGAATACAGAACGAGCTTCGTGTCTGAATAAATATCCTTACAGAACGAAAGCTTTATATTTGCGGCCGCTATTGGTGCACTCACACTTTTCATTTCATTTATTCATACTTGTCGCTTGTATGAAGCTCTTGTTCTGTAGGTATATGTATAGGGTCCTTTTTAATACGTCGACGGTTTTATATAATGCTGGACCGTATACAGGGTGTAAGTGACAGCCTAGCAAATACTGAAACGGTGAACTCAGACCATCAAACTGAACAACTTTCACTATGGAGCCCACCTCAGGAAATGCGAAAAAAAATCAGCGTTCCCATAAAAACCTGCTGTACCTACCCGACTCAAATGTATGGGACAGCTGATGTTTTTTCACGTTTTGAGGTAGGCTCCATAGTAGAAGTTGTTCAGTTGGATGGTCTGAGTTCACCGTTTCATTATTTGCTATTTGAAATCGCGAAGAAAACCTGCTGTCCCATACATTTAGGTCGAGTAGGTTTGTATGGAACAGCTGTTTTTTTCTGTCCCATAGAGAAAGTTGTTCAGTTAAAATAGTTTCACATAATTTTAAGAACACATTTATATACAGTTTTATATAATGCTGGACCGTATACAGGGTGAAATTGATATCATTAGCATCCTTTTAAACTAAGAGTCTACCCATCAAACTGAACAACTTTCACTATGGGAGCAAACAAATCGGAGCAAAAAAATTATCTGCTGTCTGAGTCTACATTTGAGTCAAGTAGGCATTGCAGTTTAGTATGAAACAGCTGATTATTATTTTGCTCCGATCGGTTTGCTCCCATAGTGAAAGTTGTTTAGTTTGATGGGTAGACTCTTAGTTTAAAAGGATGCTAATGATATCAATTTCACCCTGTATTATAAAGAACTGTATATAAATGTGTTCTTATTTCCCAAAAGAAATATTTTATTTAACCTTAATCCAATTTCACGAAATACTTTATGAGTGTGAATTTTCTCTCGAAATCCGTTTAAAAATATTCTCATTCTCATAATTGCACTCAACTGTATACGACATTCCAAGGGACTTTCTCGTATATTCCGTTTGTGAAGGGGCCAAATGGAATGGCAAAATGGTACGATTAGTGTAAACAAAGGTAGTTGATTAAGAAATTACTCGGGTTAGAAACATCTGAGCTCTGACGTAGGAAGGTGAACACCCTTTTTGGGGTGGCTACAGACCTTTTTACACGATTGGAGGATGTGAGAAAAATTGATGTGGCAGGTGATAATAATTTAATGTTTGTTGAAGTTTCAAGTGTGTTTTAAAGGGCCTATGTCGAAAAATAATTGAAGCGAAATGGGCGTGTGATAGCTTATATTACTGCCTGAAGCGCGAGAAAGAGATGGGCGACGCGCGCGACTGAAACGACGCAAGCGTAAAACAAAGTTTGTTTAATTGTGATTGTACTATTTATGTAATCAAATTTGTAAAATATTTATCTCTTTTTTTAAATCAAGTCTCGTGTTTCTATTATTCACCGTTTAGCAGTTCTAGGCGTTAATCGATAACGACAGAGGCTACTTTGGCTTGTTTTTCTATCGAGAAAATGTGTCTTAATCGTGTTTTGGCTCTAATCAAAACATCAATTATATGTTCAATTTACACATATCCGCTAATCATACTCCTACTGTTAGTACTTCATGATATATGACGCTTTAAAGAATCCTGTTTTTTTCACATAGTCTCTTAAAAACGAATTTCAAAAGACTAATTGAGTTTTCAAATAAAGTAAATTTTAGTTTTAGTTATATAATCTAACAAAATTAGCTGAAACTATTTTAAGGGGATGATCAGACCATCAAACTGAACAACTATCTCTATGGGACCAAAATCGAAATCGCAAAAGAAATATCAGCTGTCCCATACATTCCAGTTTGCAGTTTTGTATGGAACAGCTGATATTTTTTTCGCGATTTCGATATTGGTCCCATAGAGAAAGTTGTTCAGTTTGATGGTCTGATCATCCCCTTAAAATAGTTTCAGCTGATTTTGTTAGACCTTATATATTCGAAATTAACGCTGTGACTAATGTCTAACATAGTTTAGTTAAGTACCTTGTTTTTATCGTAAATTTATTACCTGTTTTTGTTTCCTAACGAATCGTCTTTTTAAAAGAATTTTGATAGCGCTTAAAAGATAGAATTAAATAAAAATTATTGTGTATTACATAATTTTAAATCTCTCACTCACTATCTCTTTCTCAGTAATATAAGCTATCACACGCTCATTTCGCTTCAATTATTTTTCGACATAGGCCCTTAACAATAGAAGACAAAGTCTACTTTGCAACTTAAGACAAGAAAATATAAAAATGTTTCAATTTATCAAATATAAATAAATAAATGGAAATGGAAGGATGTGTAGCTCCCTAAATAGGCAGTGGAAAACCAAGGAGAAACGATGGATGAAATACATAAAAGATGTTGAGAAATAATGCTGATAATAATGCTGTTAAAAAATTTAGAGATGATGTAAATATTATATGATCATTCATAATAAAATGTTACGTAAGTACTTGCAGGCACGAACAGCAGGATTATAAAAATAAAATTAAGCATTAAAATGGAAAATCATAATGATTCGTATTAATCTTGTTGGTGAGAAATATCTCGTCAATCGTTCTGTACACCTACCCTTATTTGTTATTAAAAAAAAACTGGCGAAGTGCGTGTCGGGCCACGCTCAGGGTAGGGTTTCGTGGTTGCCCGTCACAATATAATAATGGACTTAGACGAGGGCTTTTGGTTTTATACTACGGTTTAACGGCGAATAAAATCTAAAAAGTACATACATTTAATAAGTTGGTCGACTATTACTCGTTAACTTGAAAAACCTACTTAGCGGTGATAGTTTTCCTTTTAATTTTGTTATATATACTACTATCATGAATTTTTTCACATACCCAGAAACAACCGTTTAGCTGGCAGACACTTAACTCTAACAAAAATTCCTTGTTGACTTCAGAACCCTAAAAAAATGATAAAAACTGTAGGGCTAATTGTATTAGAATAGAATAGAATAATAATTATGGAATCGCTAGTGAGTAAATCAGAATCTTCAATGTATAATGTCATCATATCACACATTAAAATCAGAATGAAATAGACCCTCCTTATCTCTAAGGAATCATAATTAACATAGTAAAAATACATTAAACTGTCATTAAACCAGATACAATGTCTCTATACCACTCGAGTAATAACATAAACACGTGTACACATAAATCGTAACTCGGCATATTAGGACAGTAATTTTACCTTTTTACGACGCCTGATGAAAAACTCGTTTACCGCATCCATTAAAAGTCGAAACAGCTTTCCAACATTCACGTTCAACCCTTTTACTTGCATACCGTCATTTAGCCAAATTGCCAAGTTTAAATCGCCTGGTTCACATCTCATTTACTCCGTTTTTACGATTCCCGAGATGTTTTTTTAAAAGATTAACCTAAGCAAACGCATTTTTTTCTATTTAATATTCTTCTTTGTTCTTGGAATGAAAGTGAAAGGAAGTATTTTTTTATGTAAAAGTATTTTTGGTAGAATATTTTTGTAAATTTATAATACGCCTTGCGTGCCTAGGGTTGACATAGCTCAGAAAAATTAGTAACTAAGAACAACTGATTAGTAAGCTGAAGTGGCAATTGGCTTGTCATACCTGTTGAAGAACTGACACCCTTTTTTCAGGTACGCGATTATTAATTGAGCTAAAGTTAATCATTTTAACGGGTTTATTAATTTTTAATCAGTTGTAACACTGCCGAAATATCGGAAACACGAAGAAAAAAAAAATATATATATACTGTCGAATTGAGAAACCTCCTCCTTTTTTGAAGTCGGTTAAAAATGAAGAACCAGTTAAAATTCTTCTTGGCAGAGCTTGGGCAGAGCCCTGGTGTCAGAGTTTTTTCAGACCGCCTTACGGCCTCTGACGTGGTTTTTATGTAACGACTACTACCACCAGAGATAGTAGCCGGGACCAACGGCTTAACGTGCCATCCGAAGCACGGAATCATTTTCCTTGTCAGACAATCAGGTGATTCAGCCTGCAATGTCCTAACCAACTGGGGAAAAACGCACAAAGTGACATATCACTAAGTGTCCCCCGTGGGAATCAAACCCACGACCTCCGAGTCGAGAGCCAATGCTATTAACCATTAGACCACGGAGGCAGTACCAGTTTAAATGATTAACTATAACTGTCAACCGTTTGGGAGTCAGAGTGGAGACCACAAACTAGCAGAGTGTGGGACGCCCTGCGGCCCGCTGGACCGACGACCTAAAAAAGGTAGGCAACGGGGAGAGACTGGATGAGGAAAGTCGAGGAAAAAGCGCGCCTTGGGAGAAGCTTAGGTTCAGTAGTGGACGATGATATAGGCTGATGATGATTGTGCACCAAAATTTTTACCCTACTGCGCCTGAAGGAGGATGATATTTTTTCTTTAGGCCTTAAAGCAGCTCGGCTGAATTGGGACTGGGCGGGACATATCTGCCGTATGCACCCGGAGAGGTGGACAAAGGTGGCCACAGAATGGGTTCCACAAGACGACTGCCGACTTCGAGGAAGACCCAAGAGAAGATGGAGCGACGACGATTTGAATACCTTCCTGAACGGTTAGCCCGATTTCGCGTTGCATAGGGAGAATTAGAGGAAAAGAGGGAAGGCCTTTGCCCAGCAGTAGGACACAAAATAGGCTATAAAAAACATTATTAGGTCTCACTACGTCCACCAAGTCTCTGACCAGCAGAGACTTCTCTGAAGGTATATCATTGGGTTTGATCGTCAGTTACTATTAGATAGTCTAAGATGGCAGCACGATATAGCGCCCTAACTATCTTCCTGATTGCATACATACATACTTTTTTGAAGTCGGTTAAAAAGTCTTTATTCCATGACGTCGCAGTTCACTCAAGTATCAGTCCAATTACACAACGCCAACAGACGACGTAATAAGAATCCCAGGATACCACATACAAATACGAAGTCTAGAAAATAACTTAGCTCATTTTGCAGCAAGCTTGTTACGGTGTAACAGGCTTAACGAAGCCAGTGCCACTTGACCTAATGTCTTTAAACTAAACCTCTTAGGAATTTAAAGGGAATCTTCGCAAGCTGATAACTTAACAGTGCACTTCTATGTTTCGAGGTGCACAAATCTTAAGTGTAGAATCTACACTATTTTAAAACTGTAACAGAAGTGAGTAGGTAGGTACATTGAAGATATTTGCAAAAAGAGGTTGAGGAATTTGGAGAATAGGTAATTTTTTCGACTGTATACGTATTTGTCCAATCCGCCCCACCATTACATCCCGCTGATTAGAGTGCCAAAGAGATAACTTCAGCTCGGACTGATTTTATCTACACGAAATCAGCATTTCGTATTGTCCTGTTTCCTCCTCCAAAACGAAACCGATTTTAAAAGTTCTTTCAAGAATAATATGAGAAAGAGTTTGGCTATGTCTATATGTTTCGTTTAATTTTGTTTTTATTCATCAAATTTGTTTAATTTATGTATTTTCGTGAATTCAAAGATTGTTTTTCGAAAAAATACACTATCTTGAGCCACCACTGGAGCTTTGATGTAGAGGAGGGAGGCAACCACACTCGACGAGCGACACGACTAACCAATACTAAACAACCTATTTAAATATTACAAGGGTGTTTTGTTTCACCCTGTATACAAAGATAGACTCGGTAAACAAACATGTATAACAAAAACAAAAACCTTAATCTAAACGTGTTAACATCCAAAACACACTACTCGTCCAATTTCCCATTCTCCCTAAAGTTTTACCCCACCAATCGCTCTCAGGTGGTAAAGATTACCCGTCAAAGTGAAATGCACACTTTTCGTGGGAGCCACTTTGAATACAAAGTACCTTTTTCAGCAGCCAACTTGCCGGTGGAATGAAGAGATGATGTTATACGAGAAATATACAATGAGACGTGGTAAAAGGTAGAGGATTTTTTCACACCGTAACGTGGCTAGGTACAGACTAGGCAAAACTATTCGAAACCTAATTTGATTTTTCGATAAAATACCTGCATGGTACGTTGCGGGATTTTATTGCGTTTTTTAGGTTTAGATGCATGGACACTCAATCATGAGGTGCTGGGTTCCAATCTGCACGGATGACATGCCATGCACCAATAAGTTTTGCTAACTTATGTACGACCGATTGCTTTTAAACAGGGAAGGAAAACATCGTAAGGAATTCTGCATACGCTGAAGAAGAAAATCTGATGTGTATGTGAAGTCTACTAATCCGCATTGGACACGCGTGGTGGACTAACGTTCACACACATTCCTTGAGGGTAGGCCTGCGCCCTGCAGTGGAGCGTATACAGGGTGTAAGTGACAGCCTAGCAGATACTGAAACGGTGAACTCAGACCATCAAACTGAACAACTTTCATTATGAAGCCTACCTCAGGAAACGCGAAAAAAAATCTGCTGCTCCATACAAAAGTGCTGTACCTACCTGACTAAACTGTATGGGACAGCTAATTTTTTTCGCGTTTCCTGAGGTCAGCTCCATAGGTGAAAGTTGTTCAGTTAGATGGTCTGCGTTCACCGTTTCAGTATTTGCTAGGCTGTCACTTACACCCTGTATAGGTTGATTACGATAATACCTATCAGTCCACCAGCCCGCATCGATAAAGTCATCGCAGACTCATCGATGGTTTTGAGCCACAGTTTAGCTCTCGGGGTTAGCTAGCTCATTCAACTCCCGGATTCCGCCGTCGAATGTTCTGCCAGGGCTGTCGAAGGTTCTCACACGTCTACAATGTGCTCGACAGTCTATTCCGGAGCACTACAGTCGAACTCGGGTGAGTTTTTGATACCCCACTTGTGAAGATGGTAGTTAGTAGTTACACCGAGCGACTCCCGTTCTAATTCTTTTATAGGCTAGCCCAGATTTTGGGTCCAATTTAAAACCAGGAAGCCGTTTTGTGGGATCAGAGACCAGATCAGTGCCTGCCTGCGCTTTCAATTGCCACGCGGAGTGCCACCGAGAATTGACGTCAATCAATCAATCAAATATTCTTTATTGACGACGGAAGGTGACTTGGCTTCTTCGACTGACCAGATGAGTTTGCGGGATGGTAGTCGGGAGTTTGGAACGTCGTCCAGGATCCTGATAGGTATTTGATACGGCTGAAATTTGTGTAGCCCGCAGGAATAAAACAAGCCATACGAATAATAATCGCAGACTCATCCATAAGAGGCCTGTGTCTGGGTAGTCAGAAACTTTGTAACAAATACCAACTATCTTTTGAAGTGTGCGGTTGTAGCCCAGTCATTTTACGGTTCGAGCCGAATTAAAAATCTACATTTTTTTCGGTATAATATTGAAGAGCCACTTTGAGGTCAAAAATGTACCAAAATTTAAAAAAAAATCAAGTCAGCAACAGTTCCAATTTTAAAATTTAGCTATTGTCTCGTTCTAAAAATATTTATTTAATAATATTATTTTTTTGCACATATTTAAAGCTTTGCCTCTATACATACTACAAACATGGTGTAAATATTGTTGTCTACTTAGAAGATTTTGAAAAATACATTCGTATTTTATAATAAATACATCATTTTTTAAATTTCAATGCCTTTTTCATTACTCAAAAATAATTTATATTGTTAAATCTAAGCCAAATGAGTACATTGGTATTAATATTATTAATTTAAAAGTCTTCTGGGACACACAATTTTGATTTCTATGTTACGCAGCGATTTTTCTTTAAATAAGTTTTAAGATAGTCTTTTTGTCACTAAATAGTGCCGGTTACAGTTTAAAGTCCAATTAATAATTACTCCCTACCCCGCTTAACAAAACTCCGCAAAATTACTGGGCTATTGTAGCAATGCTCACTTTTAACGTACTTCTAGGTTCGGGTTTTAGGTATGACTGACAGAGCGAAAGAGGCGGTAATTGGGCTAGCTTTTTGCCAAGAGAAACCTTATCTTTTAGTCGCCTTAAACAACACGAACGAGAAGAAGTCGGAGTGGTCCTAACCTAACCTAAACCACACGGTGTAAATATGTAAATAATAAATCACCAACATTGTATTCGTTTCGCATCAGTCATATTGTGTTATAAAGATCTCGAGGAGCTGGAGGTGCCCAACTGGACTGAGATGGCACACAAAAGAGATGAATGGCGTGCTTTGTTGTCGGAGGCCAAGACCCACTTCAGGTCCCTGAGCCAGCATAGTAAGTAAGTTAGTAGATTGCCTCATACAACGTGTTAATGAATAAGCGCAATACCTCATACACCCCAACTGATTTAAACAAATTAATTAGATTGAAACAATAATATCATTATGTTGAGAGTTAAAATTTAAAATTATTCGCATTTTAAGTTTTGAGGCAAAAATGATTTGTTATCATTTCAGCAATGAATGAAAGTGCTAACGTTCTCATGGATACATTTTAAGAACCTTGTTTTGGTAGTAAGTAGGGTGAGTGTGCCTGTGCGATGGGTTAATATCGGGTTCAGTAAATTTTAAGTTTTACGAACAAATTATTTAATATTTTGAAAAAAATTACCTATGTTAAAACCATGATAATTCGATTCTGCTCTCGATTCTAAACAAATTACTTTCTAGTTTTGCGTTAATTCATTAACAATCAATCAATCAATCAAATATACTTTATTTTACACCAAAAACATAAACAGTAAAATACAGAAATAAAATACAAGAGGCACAAAATAAGGCGGTCTTATCGCTAAGAAGCGATTGACACGTTGTATAGACAATTTATTTGTCTTTTTATTTCGACTCACGTTCACAATACCTACAATATCTACGATATGTAGACTGTACTAACATGACAGCCATTCCATTTCATACCAAAATAAATCCACCGACCCATCACAAGCACTCAAGCAAAATGTCACGTTAAATGCTACGCATTTAATTCCCTATTCGCTCATCCGGGTTTTATTACGCGGCTATGTAACGAAGGCACTAAGAGTACCTTCGTCGAATTATTACCTTTTATTAATATACGACCGCATTACTGGCAGTCGTTAAGTTACTGAGTTCTGACGATATTTTATAAAGTTTCCGGCTATTAAAGATGAGCGGGAAATGTTTGAAGGAAGTGAGATGAAATTATTGGAAATTATGGAAATTATTAAACAAGATTCTGTTTAAGCAAGTCGTATGTCCTGGGGTCCGGGTTCGAAACCGCACGGACGGCATGCCATGTATCAATGATTTTTTCTAACTTAGGGTGAAGCCAAACGAGCGTAATTTTGTGAGTTGTAAGCGTATTTTGAGACCGTTTCATATAAAATTCGAGAATGCATTTCTATGACGTCAGCCTTAAGGACTCAAAATATGCGACTCATGACTCACAAAATTACGCTCGTTTGGCTTCACCCTTATGTACTTAATACCGATTGCTCTCAAACGGTGAACGAAAACGTCGAGAGGAAACTTGCATACGTTAAAGAAGAAATTCAGATTTTTACTTGCCATACTAAATGCAAACAGCTGATGGAACGTTTGCACGAAAAGTATTTTTTTTTTTGGTTCCTTGGTGACTGTTGTTCATTAACAAGTACCGAGAGTTCAATCACGCTTTAAGTAGTGCTCAAACCCGTGCGACTGCGACGCGGGAAGCGGGAAGCGAAGCGGGAGCGTCTACGACGCGAAACTCTGCCTCCAAACCGGCGCGACTGCGACGCGGGAAGCGAACTTCATCTGTTGATGAATGAGTAGTCATTGAAGCAACACTTCTGTAATTATTGTTGTGGTAATGTCATTTTCGTTTTAACATCAGAGTTTAACTAAATTCAACATCTAGAGGACTTTGGTACTCTTTGGTAGTTTTTTTTTAATATTATTATTTTTTTAATTAATTTGAATTTTACAAAATTTTTAAATAATTTCTCTCCAAAACTCCTTAAGGTGGTTTCAGTCCATACAAACGTTTGACGCACAATACGCGTAGACAGAATTAATAAAAGTGATATTTTATGTATGGAAAAATAGTTTAGAAAATCTAGTTGCCGCGTAACAAATAACATTTGCAATTTATAAAATAATTACGAAAAAAGAAAGCTTTGAAATTTTTCATACAAAATTTTAAAAGCTTTATATCTTCGTAATTATATTATAAAATGCAAATGTTATTTGTCATGCGGCATCTAGATTTTCCAAAGTATTTTTCCATGTATACAAAGCTACTTATATTAATACCGTCTACGCGTATTATGCGTCAAAGTTTTGTATAAAATTGAACCCTCTGCAACCGCCTTAAGCAGTTTAGCAGGAGATCCACATATTATTTTTTGGAAGTTTCTAGAACCTATCTAGTTGTTTTGTTTATGTTAGTTTTTAAAAATTTCCAAAACCTAGGAAAAACTACCAAAAACGATCCATATTTATCTAAAAGAACCAAAAACTACCAACAAGAACCAAAATGTACTGAAATTTAAAATTTGTGTATTATTTTGTTACGAGAGCGTAACATTGTACACGTCTGACTACTAGACGCGCGCTTCCCGCGCCGCTGACGCTGCCTTCCCGCGTCGAAGATTACATGGGCAGCGACCGCCGCGCGGTAGAAGCTCCCGCTTCGCAGTCGCTTTGGTCGTGCGGGTCTGAGCAATCCTTTAAAGTAATACAACTGTTCACACTTACACCCTGTATTCACTTTTTATGAGCAGACACTATTCTAGTAACTTTTCTTGTAAGAAAACTTTTATGATACCTTTTTAAACTGTTTTCTTTACAATTTACCTTCACAAATTTCGCAGTACAGCGTGGTACAAAATGTATTTTAGTGCCTATGTACATAAGCACTAATACCGAATGAGTTTTTTTCCTTCGTAGGAAATATCTTTCGACCTTCAAGACTAATCTTGCGCTCTCTTTTTACTTGTTGTTTCTCGCTTAATATAAGGTTGAAATAAAATTCCTGCGTTTCTGAGAAAAAAGAGTCTTTCACCGTTCAGTAGTGCTCTAATCACAATATTAAAGATTTCTCAATAATGAAAACCCAAAATGAAAAAGTACTAGGAAATTTTACTTTTCACAAAAGCCTAAAAACTATTTTATAGAACCTATATAGGTTCGAACCATTCTACTTTTATGAATATATCGTAATAAATGTAAAAGTGGTCGTATTTTTTTTGTTTTTCAGATTTGTATGTTTAGACCATAGTGATCTAGAGAGATGCCAACCAACGCGCCGAGTACGAAACCTAGTTTCGCTTTACGGAACGAACCGCGGCCTTAATCTTGGGAGAAGTAGTTCCAGCGGGCCACAGGGCGTCAAACAGATCTACGCCTGTCAGTTCATGACCTTTATTCCAGAACTCGAACTCCTCGTCGGTTGTCAGTTCTTCGGCAGATGCAGTCCCCAATAGTATCTTTTTCAGGCAGGCCGTTTAACTGGTAAATTTTATAATTGTGATCGTTTTTGTCTGAATTTTGTTGATACAGAAATATAAACGTAAGCGTTCACCGATATATCAAAAATTTAATGTTCTAGTTTAGGGCCAGGTTTCTTTTCCTTCGCCAAAGAACCGATTATTTTACAATCGATGATAACCATTTTTCATCTCTGTTTCTATTTTAAATAAGGTGCATAAGAGTTCATCGCGTCACTTTTCTGACTTTTCTATATTCCAAAATTCCTACCAATGTATACATACCAATGAGTCTTAGGAATTTTATGTGTTTGATCTAGGCTTTGAGGACGAACTACCGCTTTTTGCACGAAAGGTAACGGTCAAGTAGCCACTAGAAGATATCCCAAAACAAGTCATATTCATTGGAACAAAATATAACATTCTTTGACCCCTTTTAGCGATGGTACTCTACAAAATTTTCCCCGTAATAGAACGATAACTTTCAGGGACTTAAGTCTTTTGACGAATAATTAATCTTTCAAAAGAAGACTTAAGGAAGTAAGTATGTTGAATAAATCAGTACGTAGCTATGTAGATGTTTGAGAATTGATTTGTGAAAAGGCCGCACTGGTTTGAAAACGACTAGGATAATATAATAGTAAAGATTCATATCTCCATAGTAATTTTAACATTTACTTACTGCTGAGTTCAACGAATGAGATTCAAAAATCGCATTCCTGGTGATACTTGCGAGTTGTTCAGTTTGATGGTCTGAACCGTCCCCATTGATATGCAATGCATTTATGTATACATGTGAAATAATTTTTATATGTCTTAGGGCCTGTTTCACCACTTTTGTTTCTTGTTAGCTTATCCGACAGATAGTTTGATATATTTTGTATAAAAGATATGTCGAAATATCTGTCGCATAAGCTAACAAGAACTTACTAAGATGCGGTGAAACAGGCCCTAAATACAGGGTGTAAGTGACAGCCTAGCATATACTCAAACGGTGAACTCAGACCATCAAACTGAACAACTTTCACTATGGAGCCTACCTCAGGAGACTTCAGTATTTGCTAGGCTGTCACTTACACCCTATATAGCTGTGATCCGCCGAAGTATAATTAATGAAATAATGAGACCCCTTCCCTTCCTTCAGAAAGTACACAAAATATAGTTGAACAATTTCAAAATTTCAATCAAAATTTGTTGAAATAAGAACGGAAATTAAAACGTTATCGTAGAATTACATTAAAACCTCTACTTGTTATGTCACAGAGTTATCATTTCTTGGAAGTGTCTTTTTAATTAATATTGCAAGAAAATGTATTGTGTAATTCAAAAGATAATGGTAAAAAATTTCATATAAAATACACAATCATAAAATATACACAAAAACAAACGAAGCGTGTGGTGGATATTACTAAGGTAAGTTGACGTACAGCATGTTGCTGATTACTGGCTGTTGTGTTAATTTTGATTGACGCAGCGTGTGCTGACTGCTTGGTTTGTGTAAAATAACGAATAACGAGTTATTATTTTCATCATTAAATCATTTAGACCCTTGGCAGATACAAAAGAATCGTTTTTTGTTTTTGCTCTATTGTAAAAATTGTTAATACACACAAGCGTAAAACTTTGTGTGTTTATACTGGTATATATTGGTAAACCACGTCAGAGGCCGAAAGGCGGTCTGAAAATAGGTCTTGCTGCCCACACGATAAGAAGAAGAAGAAGGCCGTTGGCCGTCGTTTGAGGGAGAGGGGCCAAGACCCCCGCTCCGGGTCGTAGCTGGTTCAACACATTTCCCTAGCCATACAGCGTGGAAACGCCACGAGCGTGATGGGCACATTTCAACCGGGTTCGACTTGAGGCGGGCTCTTTGACTGATGTTATTTTATTTAGGCTAGTTATATTTTAGTTTTAGGATATTTCGGTTTTAGGATATTTTAGTTTTAGGATATTTCAGTTGTAGGATATTTTAGTTTTATTGTGTCATTTTCTTTATAAATGTTTTCATATTAATAATTTTCTTTAAAATAAATATATGTCTTGGACTAATTATAAGACACAAAGAGAGTTAAAAAGTAGAACATACATTTGCTTACATAAAAATAATAGGTGACCGATTTATTTTTTGCTTTTTAAATATTTGTTTTTGGCGTTGGGGGTTTTATTTCTAAGAAGGAAAGGCTTTTTTATTTAACGCATATAAATAACAATTTTGTCACTATACGATGGAACAGCACAAAATAATGAACATTAATTCGCAACTACGTCCAATCTCCGCCATTGTCTCTACATCTGTGTATTCAGGCACTAATGAAACGCATTAATAACATCTGCGCACACTAAAATGTCTTTTGTTTCTTACACGATTTCGGAAATTGTAACCTCTTTGTTGTTATTCTCAATTAATATTATTTTGTCGTGCTTTCCGACTATAATATTGTGTGGGGAATGTGTTAAATAGTTCAGTTTTGTTATTTGTGGCTCTCAGACAATATATATTTGTCTGAGAGCCACAAATAACAAAACTGAACTATTTAACACATTCCCCACACAATGTTATAGTCGGAAAGCACAACGAAATAATATAATAAAATAAATATATCGGAAAAAAAATAAATAAACATACGGTTACGGTTGGTTGAAATAAATATACGGTTATATCTTGGACATTGTCACACAAATTATCTAGTCACATTTAAAGTACCAGAATCTAGCCTGGACTTGTATTATGATTAGGAATGCAACGAATAGTACTTTAGCGATTTTTAATTTAATTAATTTAATTAAATACAAATATCAAATTAATATTCGTTCAATACGAATACGAATAATACACAATTTTGATAAAAAAATATCTTTATCTCTATAATTATATAAGGTCTAACAAAATTAGGTGAAACTATTTTAAGGGGATGATCAGACCATCAAACTGAACAACTTTCTCTATGGGACCAATATCGAAAGCGCGAAAAAAATCTGCTGTTTCATACAAATGTACTCGACCGAAATGTATGGGACAGCAGATTTTTTTTTCGCGATTTCGATATTGGTCCCATAGAGAAAGTTGTTCACCTAATTTTGTTAGACCTTATATACAGGGTGAAATTATTGATATCATTAGCATTTTAAACTAAGAGTCTACCCATCAAACTGAACAACTTTCACTATGGGACCAAACCGATCGGAGCAACAGAAAAATCAGCTGTTCGATACTAAACTGCAATGCCTACGCGACACAAAATGTATGCAAAAGTTGATTTTTTTTTGCTCCGATCAACATGCTCCCATAGTAAAAGTTGTTCAGTTTGATGGGTAGACTCTTAGTTTAAAAGGATGTTAATGATATCAATTTCACCCTATAAAATTCTCGGTTACGGTGTTTACGGTGTGTAACAAAACTCCTCCTAAACGGCTTGACCGATTCTTATGAAATTTTGTGTGTATATTCAGTAGCTCTGAGAATAGGTATATTTCAGTCGTCTGCGCGTACAAAGTCGCGGGCAACAGCTAGTTTTACTATAATATTCCAAATAATATAAATTTACGATAGGCAAGTTTTTCTTAAGAAAAGCAGGCATTTGCAAGTTTTTTGGCGTCAGTCTGTTCCTGTCCTCAGTCTGTACTTTGGCTGCAGTTGAAAACAGATTATGGTTCCACCTCTATGGTTTGATTGTGCTACTAAATAAAAATGCGGTAGTTAGTCCTTTACAACTACCGAATTATATTTCTATGAACTTTTTCAATCAGCTAGGTTATACTAATAATAGTACATGCGGAATCCCCGTCTGTCGCCACAGAGAAACGACGACATAAGTGTCAAATCAACGTACTGCGTTCTGTTTCACGCTTAGACCATATAACTATGGACGAGTTACGCGTGTACTTCTACTAACAAACATTTCTGCCACTTTTTGCGGAGGGCGAGGTAACATGAAATCCGCAACTTTGGATTTTATTCCTACAACTTTAGATTCTAATATTGCACGTTAAAAATCATGAAAGTAGTCTCGTGTGAACCCCAAACGTTCTAAGTTCGAAATTGTAGGCTGTCTCGCTTAGTGATAAGGTATAAAATTGAATGTAAATGCACATGATTAATTGGTCTTATACCGTGGCAGAGGGGAAATGCTACCGCAAGGCTAGTCCTTACAATAAATAATCAAAGGTTCCACGTAACTATGTTCACACGAACCGCCGTAATAATATTCGTAGAATACGAATATTCGTAAAAATCCAATATTTAGACTAAGAGTCTACCCATCAAACTGAACAATTTTTACTATAAAGTAAAAGTTTTTCAGTTTGATGAGTAGACTCTTACTTTAAACGGATGCTAATGATATCAATTTCACCCTGTATAGTTATTCTTATTCGTAGTCCATAGAACATCATCATTGTCTTGCCCATTTCCCATTATTTGTAGTCCATAGAACATATAGTATTTAATTATTTAATTTAATTTACATTACATTATTATAACTTATTGTAAATATTTTATCAAGCTAGTTTTATTTCAGTTTGTTATACATATTTTATTGTTTTTGCCCCATTTAATTTAATGATTATTTGTTTAATAATTTAACTTTAAAAATGATCTCATAAATTTTAATTAGTTTTCGATGAACAAATACTATTGGCAAAGCAAAAGTAATTAAACGCTAAATCAAACACAGAACACATAAACAAATTAACTAGCTCAGCAATTCAGTACGTTCGTTGATTCAAAAACAACATACCCAAAATTACTATCACAAATTAAATGATAGATAGACCAAACATTCAGAGTAAAACATAGTAAACTGAATACTCCATAGCGAAATCTGTTTGCAGGAATTGTATTTGCGCGAAATAATCACATTAGTTGTTCAAATATATGTTGGGTTTGGACAAATATTGTGGCTCTCTCCATGGATATTTGGTAATGGAAGGATTTGTTGTTTTAGCCATGCGGAATTTTTTGCTAGTATAATTGCTCATGACTAAATTCCCCGAGGGGGTCAGAGAAATTCCGAAAACTCGGAACATCCACGATTAGTACCTACCGAAACTTAATTTTTAGGGTTTCGTACCCATGGGTAGAAACGGGACCCTATTACTAAGCCTACGTTGTCCATCCGTCTGTCTAACTTTCGTTTCTTCCTAGTTTTCTTCCGGACTACTTTAAAACTAGGTCAAGAGTATGTATAAGTATAAAATTTAATTCTTTTGTTGGCCATCTCAACGTCTTGTAAAAGCTGTTTGCAATCTCTGAAATTAAAATAAAGAGAAAAATTCTATTCCAAATTCCATGAAATTCTAATTTACCTTTTCTTAGAAGTTCTTCGGCGTCTTTACTAACTTTAATTAAATAAATAAGTAGAACCAGTCTCTTGAAATGAAAATAGAAGGTACTTAGATCTCATCACTGTCTTGTTCTTCCCCTTCTCCTTGTTCGGGGGTGGTGGGGCAGACCCTTGGTCATAACATAAAATATGCCTGCATACTTATTTATTACCTACTTTTTTGAAATTATTACCTTTTTGGCTTGTCTCAATATACCTAAGTGATTTGTAACCGTGGGAAGTAGCGAGTTCCTCCCAATACAAACATTTATCATGCTCGAAACATGGATCTCAATTCATGTTATGTAAAAAAGATTAAGAAAAAATAAGCTTAAAACATAACATAACATAAAAGCTCCAAAAAATAACAAAAGAATTAAAAAAAAAAAACATAAAAAATCCTTTATAGAAATTTTACAAATAAACTGTTTACGACAATGTTGATCCCATAGTAAAAGTTGTTCAGTTTGATGGTCTAAATTATCCTGTTTAAGATGTAACGCGTTTAATTTTACACCCTGTATACAAAGCATTTTTTCACGCTTGGGGTCATTAATCGATCATCCACTGTATAGAGGATGTAACAAAACAACCTCTAGGTCTAGGGTGTTTGATGTTCTTAAGAACATATACTTCAAACCACCAAACTGAACAACTTTCAACATAATTAAGGAGCTTCAGACCATCATCCAACTTTGAAATCGGGAAATAAAATCAGCTGTATCATACAAAACTGCAGTACCGGCTCGACTCAAATGTATGGGACAGCAGATTTTTTTATTTTTTCTCGTTTTAGGCTCTATAGTGAAAGTTGTTCAGTTTTATTGTGATGATGATTGTATTACTAGGGTGTTTGGTTACACCATGTATCATCATCATCATCATCTCAGCCGATGGACGTCCACTGCTGGACACAGGCCTCCCCCAAGGATCGCCATAACGACCGGTCCTGCGCTGCCCTCATCCAACGGGATCCCGCCGCCTTCACAAGGTCGTCGGTCCACCGTGTGCGGGGCCTACCCACGCTACGCTTTCCAGTACGCGGTCACCACTCGAGAACTTTTCGGCCCCATCGGCCATCGGTTCTGCGAGCAATATGCCCCGCCCACTGCCACTTTAATTTAGCAATTCTTTGGGCTATGTCAGTTACTCTGGTTCTTCTGCGGATCTCTTCATTTCTGATTCGACCTCGCAGGGAAACTCCGAGCATAGCCCTCTCCATTGCTCTTTGGGTGACTTTCAGCCTTTTTATGAGGCCTTGAGTAAACGACCACGTCTCTGTTCCATATGTCATCACTGGCAACACACACTGATCGAAGACTTTCGTTTTAAGACACTGCGGTATTTGGGACGTGACACCATGTATAGGATTCCTTTATTTTAATTCATCTACGTTTAGTGTTCACTATGTAAATTTATAAAGAGCACAAAATCCCTAAGAGACTGACAACAGAACGACAAAGATCATAAACACAAGCCAGCGCGGAACTAAAACCACAAACTTGGCCAAGTTACTCGCAAGTAATTGGATGGTCTAAATACACTGTAGTTAGCTGACCAACTTGGTTCTGTAGCGGCTTATAATTTGATGCCGCTTTAAGCTTCGGGTGTAAGCTTGAGTGCATTTGATTTAAGGTCCGCCACAGACAGACGGAATTGCGATCCGAAATCCTGATTCAGGATTCAGTGTTGTCAACTATGGTTACAAAAAATACTAGAGTGCTGTTTAAAAAGTGTCTATAATAAAAATGTATGAAACGCCAAAAGAATGACAATTGCGTTTTTTAGTATTTATAAAAAAGAAACAAACAATTTCTATACATGATAATTTCTATCATGTGATGAGGTCATGAGGTTACGATGATGATTTGTAAATTGGCAGTTGTTATTTAATCAGTATTTGTAAATGGTATTTCAATATTATGCAACTATATCAAAAGGCTATCGATAGTTTTAACATTAGACATAATCTGCATACAAAATGGCATGAACCATTATCACACAAGCAATTTTTGAGCGTAGGCGATTTGGCAACTATACCGCAACGACGTAGCAACTGCACCATCACGATACGGTATCGTTCCATCAACGCCTACGCTCAAAAATCACTTGAGTGATATGACTAAAAATCTTTAAAAAATGCCACCTAAGACATAAAAAAATCACGAGATCTAGTGAAAAAGTCTCTGAAAGCGGCAACACTCCATCCGGAACCAATTCCGAATCAGGTTTATTCCGTATGTATGTGGCGGACCTAAGAGTTTGTCAAACTATGCCTCTTTATAATGTAAATGTACACTATTATAAATATTATTATATAACAGAAGTGTATTCAGATTGAATTATAATTTACAATAAAAAGGTTACGATTTTATGTCCTTAGATAACTATAGAGTCATCATGTCATACAAGAACAAAGCCTAAACATGGCACATGTCTCTAATGTCACCTTTGTATGCATCAGTTATGCCCAGGTGTCATAGATTGCCGCTGACATTCCAGTTCTTTCAAATGTATTCGGTTACAAAGCAGTAATGTAAAACAACTAGGCATAACTTAGTTGTCCCGTTAATAGCGCATCGATGCGAAGTCCTCCTCTATAGAATGTCATTGCATACCACCGATTTTTTTATTTTTGATGTGAAACATCTATTGGCGCGCCTTGGCCGCTTTGCATAGTGACAGCAAATTCTAGGTTGAGATTGTAGTAGGATGAAATATGCATGCTACCTGGCTGTCAAGCCAGCGTAATAAGAACCTACTCAGGTACCTAGGTACAACGTTTTATTAATAAAAATGTGTCCAGTACAAAGTAACAAACAGATAAACAAACAAAAATGGGGCCATCACGGGACGCCCGGCAGAAGAGTCATCCAAAATATTAACTTTTTTTCCAACGCCATCTACAGCGTCAAATTGATACCATTAGCATCCTTTTAAACTAAGAGTCTATACATCAAACTGAACAACTTTTACTATGGAAGTAAACCGATCGGAGCAAAAAAAAAATCAGTTGTTCCATTCCATACTAAACTCCAATCTCGACGCGCGAGTTCGCGACTCAAATATAAATGCAACAGCAGATTTTTTTTTGCTCCGATCGGTCTGCTCACTTAGTAAAAGTTGTTCAGTTTGATGGGTAGACTATTAATTTAAAAGGATGCTAATGATATCAATTTTACCCTGTATATTGAGATAGCACAGCAGTAACCTGAAATCTTTGCTGGCTAACTACCAGACCATCATAGTAGTAAATTAAGAAGAAAAAAATTGTTTATTGTCGCTGGCGTGGCTGTATGATGCAAAAGTTACGAAGATATAAAATATTAATCGATCTTGGCATTTTAAAACATACACCGAGAGACAAAAGGAAAGAAAAACAAGCTTTTTCGGACGCCTTCTTCAAGCTACAAGGTTTTGTAGTTTTACTTTAAACTTCTCGAAAGTTCTTTACGAACTGATTTGTTATGGAACGGAAACTGATACTAAACTCGAAAGCAAAGCTTCTAACTTGTCACCTTTGCCTGTAGTAAAGTTTGCTTACAAAATTGTCACTTTGGAGCTCGAATATACCGATAGTGAGAAAGCCACTAATTAAAACTTAACAATATGACGTTCACATGTAGAAGGAAGTTTTAACAACGTTGTTGTTTGGGGAGGGGGGGAGGTTAGCTATGCTATCGAAAACCGTAGTTTCACTGCGACTATTTCTTAATCTCTATTTTGTGCTATATAGTGAAAAATACCTCTGATTTAAATAATAAAACAGAATAAATTTAATATGAACTAAAAACGTAATGTGACTTTCATTGAAGAACCATTCAATAAGTTGCACCATGTACCATGATAATAATCAGGCCGGCAATATGTGGGCGTCCACGCAAAAAGGGTCCAGTTGTCGGGTTTTTAAGTTAAGGTTAGATTCGGTATCTAGATCAGGCACATGATCTTATGGAATTATAAAAAAGGTGGGTTAAACTGCCGAGAACTGAACCTTTTTTGCGTGGACACCCACATTAGGATCTCACAAGAACTTCTCGGCGAGATTTTAGGCGAAAATTTCCATGGAAAATTATTACGGCTCAGGACGCCGCGAGAACTATGAATGGCATTCAACACTTCCTTTGTATCTATTTGTCAGTTAATAAGAACGTGTACCGTGACTCTCATTGAAGAACCCGATCACCATGATAACGATAACGACCTTCGGTCTGTAGCCAAAGCACACGGTGATTTCCAGCGGTCGCCACATCTCCGACATAGCTCAGCCTCGCCTCATCCATGATTTGTTACACGAAGTATCAATTTGTAGTAGGAATACGTACTATGACTCTCATTGAAGAACCCAAGTACCATGATGACAATAACGACTACGCCAACCTTCAGTCTATAGCCGAATCACACGGTGATCTCTAGCGGTCGCCACATCTCCGACATAGCTCAGCCTCGCCTCATCCATGAGTCGTTACACTTAGTATCTATTTGTAATAGGAATACGTACCGTGACTCTCATTGAAGAACCCAAGCACCATGATGACGATAACGACGACGCCGACCTTCAGTCTATAGCCGAAGCACACGGTGTGGGTTTCCAGCGGCCGCCACATCTCCGACATAGCTCAGCCTCGCCTCATCCATGAGTTGGAACACTTTGTATCTATTTGTCGTGCTCTGTGGCTTTTTAGATGCATTATCTGAAACAAATAAAGAATATTGTTACATTCTTTTGACTCAGTAATCTGTGGCTTCGGGCTGATGTTCGATTTTTTCGAGCTCCTCAGGCGATATTAATATTTTTTAAATATTAGTACCACCTCCTCACTTTTGACGGCCCGGTAGCACAGTCTGTAGTGAACTTGCCTGCTGTGCCGAGGGTCGCGGGTTCGAATCCCGTAAGGGACAAATATTTATATGATGAATATGAATATTTGTACCCAAGTCATGGATGTTTGTATCTATATATGTATTCTATATCGTTGTCTAGTCATCATAATACAAGTCCAGGTACTTTAAATGTGACTAGATAATTTGTGTGACAATGTCCAAGATATAAAAAAATATAAAAAAAAAACCTGAGGGGCTCAAAAAAATCACTTGCTTTTTGTTTAAACTGCCGGCCAGTGGGTACCTTCTTAGTGTGAGATATAAGTTTTCAATAGTAGTAGTAGTTTTAGTTCTGATATCAATGTTTTTTTAAAATTAAATTAATTAAATTAAATTGAGAAGACAAGATGGCGGAGCGCCGTGGCGAACGCGAAAACCGCGCGCACAACACAAATGTTCGTAACTAAACTTGCAACATAACTTTTTTAAATCTTTTCACATAAAGGCGACTGAAACGTCATTTGGCACAAACGAAGGGGTAACTCTCCTTTTATGTCAACTCTAATATACCTACCCAGACCAAAATTAAACTCATTGACGAAAAAACCCATTTTCTTTTCAAAATCTCATTTCTTTTGAAATAGCAAAGACTGATGAATTCACAAAACCTAAATTGCGATAGCAAAAAGAAATTCAGTCAAATAATTTCAACCAGTTTATACTATTTAGAATTACATTTGTGGCTTTTGCAGGCATCCCAATTTTAATATTGCAAATACTTTCTAACGAATTCGAGACAAGTCAAACAGACCGAGGATTTAAAATAAAAATAAGGTTGGAACAATGGAATGAAAACACTCAAGTAGAAAGCATTATTTTAATATCTTTTACACCCCAGACTTAGGACGCTTACAGGTTTTCGTATAAAGCCTACACCGAGAGTTATGAGCAAAATTCAATACATTTGATAACAACCTTTCAACGGCTGTAACTCCTAAACCTACTGGAGTTATGTAGGCAGACCTGTTCCATCCCCATCATAGAGATGGATACAATCTATGACTACTGAATCAGCCTTGCAGTTGATGGTTACCAAAATTCCTCTTATCTCTTAGACTATAATGTCATTTGCAAATGAGATCGTCAACTTAATATCTTGTCACCTTAAAGTAAACGCTAAATCCATGATACAGGGTGAACTTGATATCATTAGCATCCTTTTAAACTAAGAGTCTAGGAGTCTACCCATCAAACTGAACAACTTTTACTACGGCAGCAAACCGATCGGAGCAAAACAAAATCAGCTGTTATACTAAACTGCAGTGCGTACTCAACTCAAATGTATGCAACAGCAGATTTTCTTTTTGCTCTTATCGGTTTGCTCCCATAGGAAAAGTTGTTTAGTTTGATGGGTAGACTCTTAGTTTAAGATGCTAATAATATCAATTTCACCAAGTACAGGGCCCCTTTCTTGTTGTCTACCAGAGCAATCCGAGCCATTGAAGCCTAAGCTTTTTATTTATTTGGTCTTGAAGAGGGTCGCATTTGTATAACTTTTTTGGGTTGTACGGTCTAGTCTAGCCTGTCAGATTCACTCCTCGAATAACTTCTAGTATAGATTCTGCTTATGCTAATGTTATTCAGAACTTGAGTGCTTCGTAATCTACTAGATTGCTACAGTGTCTAAAATTAAATGCATTAAATAATGCGCGTTGTGTAGCGGTACGGAAACTCATTCATCATTAAGGTATTGACGACATGCCAATGAGTTTTTTTTATCTCATGTACGTAATACCGACCGGTGTGACTGTACGGTGAAGGAAAACATCGCTGCATACGTTGAAGAAGAACTTCTGAATGTTAAGTGTACCAATATGTATGGGCACGCGTGTTCGACTAACGCCCTAACACCCTCCATGAGGGTAGGCCTGTGTCCTGCAGTGGGACGCATATAGGCTGATGATGATGATGATGATTGCATATTAAACAGGAACATTAACTTTGCTCCAAATGCCAAGTTAATTTTTAAGGGTGCAATTGTATCAACTTTCGCTTTTAGCACAATCAAGGTTTTAATCTGAAATGATGTGTCAAGAGTTGATAGATGGTTAGCTTTTAGCATAGCATACACTCACGACTACATTCCCCGATATTCTGAAACCTCAGAACATCCCCGTTTCACTAGTAGTACCGAAACTGTCAAGTGTGACGAGGAGTGAGCCCGTCACCACTTGGACAGTGGGTACAATATATGCCTCGAAATTGAAGCATGCTGGTTTCCTCACGATGTTTTCCTTCACCGAAAAGCCAGTGGTGTAACAAAACACACATAAATTCCGAAATAATCATTGGTACAAGACACGAGTCGGCCTGAACGGGGATCGAACCATCACCTCCTGCAATGGCTAGCTTTTCTTCCAGAAAAACTTGGCGTAAGAAACATTTTCTCAGTCTTCTCATTTTGACACTCACCGGAAAAAATGGAGTGGTATATATATTCTAAGCCGGAATTTCGAAATAATCTAGGTCGTAACAAGATACTCTTTCTTATACTGTGGTCGAGACGTCGAGACACAGAGAAATAACATGCTTCCCTAGGGTCGAGACTGGCGAAAAACAGAAAGGACTGGATTCATTTGGAAAAGGCTTTTACCGCTTAGGCCCATACACTATTACTAATACAGAATTAAAATAACATAAGATTTATTCTACCACAGAGTACTATAATTACTACCAAACGTAGAAAAAGGTAAAAGAAAAAAGAAAAGAGAAAAGAAAAAGGCAAAGGCCTATCTTTGCCTTTTTCTTTTCTCTTCAGTGAAACTTATCAATGCCAAATCACCTGCAAATGTTTGTACCTACACGAGTCCATACACAATAAAGTTCATTTATCATTTACCGATTCTACTAACAATACTCATAAATACGAAATATCTAAGTTGAATGTAATACTACACATCATACTAATTGTGTGGGAATCCCCGCATGCAGTATAAGAATGGCCATTAGGGATTGGGCTGATAAAGCACACAAACTGGAGTGGTCTAGCCTTGTAGGCCTACAACACTCCAACAATTTTATCAGCAATGTGACAACTCGCGTTTCAAGATCTATACTAAATAATAGCAGGAGCAAGGCTCGTGCCATAGTCGGAGCCCTCACTGGGCACTACGCTACAGGCGCGATGATGCACAAAATGAAACTCACCCTGGATCCCAGCTGCAGAGCATACGGAGAGGATGAAGAGACTATGGAGCATGTTCTTTGTGACTGTGATGTCCTGGCGGTAAAACGCATGTGCCTCCTCGGAGATGGATACCCGAAACCGGGAGATCTTAGGTTTCTTCCCCTCAATGGTGTTGCCTCCTTCATTGACCATGTATTTGAAGGGTGAAGAAAACAAAAAGTATTGGGGCTAACACAAAAGATCCCACTGGGTCGAAGTGTTGCTGGCTTGCCAGCCCCCACAACAAGATAAGATAAGATACTAATTGTAAGAAATTAAGCTATAATAAAATAAAATAAAAAATCTTACCAGCCCATTTCGCTTTAATTAAGCGAGAAAAAAAAGGAAAATAAACTGGACACGGCAAAACTAAAATTACAACGACGATTCAAGATGATCCTCAAATTTCACGACACGATGCACGCAAAGATATTTTCAAGAGCTGCTATTTTTACCCTCCGTTGGTCGCTTATCAACGAAAACTTCTCAATTAGAGAGTTTACCGTTTTACAAAGAAAGTTGCAGAACATCCCTCCAGGCCATTAAAGGCGTCTTTTAGAATCACCCGAGAGTTGACGACATTGAGGTGAAAGTGGTTATGAGAGAAAGCATTTCGTAACAGATATCCATTGCCATCTAGCGAGGAAACATAACCAGAGCGTTCTGGGTAGATTCTCTTACAACAGAACAGCCTCGATCACATCTTTAAACTTTTAAAATATTGAAGAGAAAAATCTGAAAATATTCAACCAAGTAGCTCTAAGTAGGTATTTTATAATAATAATTATACTTAACTCATTTTATAGAGATACCGCAATCAGTATCAGTTAAGTTGCAGCCATTATAACAATGGCAATGGAATATAGGCGTACCTATCCGACAAACGCTTAGCCGGTTTTTGTATGCCACTGTTTTTTGAGTTCTTTTTTATTCTATTTCAGTTAAGCTAGTTTTACGTTAAAAAGGTAGCATAATTATTTTATTTTCTAGTCTTTATCGCGTTCATTTTGCAGAGTATCAAAATGAAGACAAAAATATCTCCTCCCGACCTCTGGCTCCGTAGTGATTTTGCTTAAAATTCTTTAAAAACTTCTCGGTCCAAGTTAACTAACGTACAAGTTTTAATGCCTTCCCGGAGAAAATTTTCTTTTGTGCCTCCTCTACGGTTGGACGCGCAAATAAAAACATGATTTTGATGTATGAGGGACTGTGAAAGCGGGTAAATTCCTTTTGGTAGTGCCTTTTTATGTAAAACTATATTACGATGAGAAATTCCATATGTATTGGAACCGTTGTAACCTTTTAGCGGGTTGGAAAAATAGAAAAAGGTTTTCGGTGATAGATTTTTTGATTAAGTTTTGTAGGCTATCGAATCATTATAGTTTTACAAATGAGTAGGGCTTCCTCTCAAAAAAGGAGTGGATTGCAGTGGCACGTGGAGTGTAGCCCACTCCTTCTCCCATCAGTCCAGTACTTATTCTGAAATCGACACGATCATAATTTTTATAAAAAGATGAAAATTGTTTTTTTCTACAGGGTCAAACTTTATATGTTGAACAACCTTCTCTATGGGACCAACATTGAAAAAACCATCAGCTATCCCATACATTTTGGATGAGTAGAATCGCAGTTTTGTAATTGAACAGCAGATTTTTTTTCACACGTCGTCCTTTGTGACCCCTTAGAGAAAGTTATTTAGTTTGATGGTCTGATCATCCCCTTAAAAAAACCATCAGCATAATTCCAGTAGACCAAGTACCTAACGTTGAAATTCGATAAAGAACTAAGGTTGAAGACGTGGGTAACCACAAAGTTGAAGTGAAGATGGGCAGGACACTTGGCTAGACGGAAAAACGGCCGATGGACCAAGGTAATATCAGAGTGGTGGCCAAGAGACGGAGGTTAGTAGGCAGATTACCAGCACGTTGGTCTGATTATATTGTGAGGGTGACGGGTTCGCATTGGATCAGATTAGAACAGAACCGTGAGGAATGCTGTGCCCACCCCAGGATGTTGGGTTACCAAATACAAAAGTTTTAGATGGACACTTGAATGATTTCACAAGAGTTGGTTCTAATCACAGCCCAGTTGTGGACAGATCTGGTGTTAAAAATTTCAAGCTCGCTTTGCTCGCTCCATAGTTATTTATTATTACATAGGTGTACATTACTAATACCGCAAACTACAATAGATTTGCATTACGGAGAAAACGTGCGCACTTTGCTTGCTCTAAGTTTATTTTAAATGTGGCTATGCATGGGTAAATCAAGAGCCTCTGTTGTTTTAAAATTTTCGTAACTTTGTCCCATGTAGGTAAGGTAAGGTAAGGTAAAGTAAGGTAAGGTATGTATTATTTGAATAGGGGAATATGGCAAATTCAGTCTCTGCGCCAAGTGGCAGAAACATACGCTACGCCACTGCGGGCCTGCCCACCTGGAAATAACCCTAGATACGCCAATGAACCTGGCTACAAACTACGTAGTCAGGAATGTAATTCTCTAATCGTTCAACGTTGTATTAAATAAGACACTTCGTTGACATGACCCAATCTCAATTGATCATTAAGTACTGGAGTGCAAATCTCTAAGCGCAAACATCGGTTGTAACATCGATCGGCGAGCTGTCAATTCAGTATGCGTGGTGTCAAAAACGCGTACCGAATTGACAGTTCGCCAATTAGCCCAGTCATTTTACGGAGTTTTGTTAGGCAGAGTAGGGAGTAATTATTAATTGGACTTTTAAACTGTAACCGGCACCATTTAGTGACAAAAAGACATATATCTTATTATTCTTAAAACATATTAAAATAAAAATCGCTACGCAACATAGAAATCAAAATTGTGTGACCCAGAAGGCTTTAAAAATAATAATGTTATTACCAATGCACTCATTTGACTTAGATTTAACAATATAAATTATTTTTGAGCAATAAAATAAGCATTTAAATTTAAAAAATGGGGTATTTACTAGAAAATACGATTGTATTTTTCAAAACCTTCAAAGAAGACAAAAATATTCACACCATGTTTGTAGTATGTATAATGGTAAAGCCTAAATATCTGCAAAATAAAATTTACCATCAGGTTTTTAATAACGAGATAATAACTAAATTTTGAAACTGGAACTGTTGCCGACGTTATTTTTTTTAATTTTGTTACATTTCTACGTTCAAATTGGCTCTTGAATATTACTTATACCGAAAAAAAAACTATTATTAATTAGTTCCGGCTCAAATCGTAAAATGACTGGGCTAGTATGCGTTTTTGACACATCACATACCGAATTGACAGCTCACCGATGTTACAACCGATGCCGATGTTTGCGCTTAGAGAATTGCACTTGTCAACGAAGTGTCTCATTTAATACAACGTTGAATATGAATATGTAATATTTAGTTACAAGTTACTCTAACCTCTCTTCTTTCCTTCAAAATTATTCTTATCTCAAAAACTTTAAAAGTCGGTAAAGTTACGTTAACAAAGTGAAGGATGGGTATTCTTTTCAATTTAACCCAATTTGCCTTACGTTTTTGCTACTTACATTCAAATTACACGTCTGGCAAATTTTGTCGTCGGGTACCTAACATTTCTCTTATTTTGGCAATTTTTAGGGTTCCACCCTTTGGGGGTGCCAGTGGGACCCTGCTCATAAGCCTACGCTGGGCGAGTTTGTACTATTCAAAGCACCACATGCCACGGCATTAGTGTAGGTACTATAAAAATAAACGCACGATCTCACAATAATTCCATCACTGATCTACTTTACTTTTTCAGCTTCTTTTCTCAGAAAAAAATTCTGTAACAATTTTGAACCTTGGACACAAATATAAAGCGTTATTGGAAAGGTCTTTTCCTAAGCCTTTCCAACAGAATTTATTCATGATGTATCCGTAAAGCCGGGGAAAATATTTTTTACCCACTATTTTCTATCCAATGATGGACAAGGGATAAAAGGAGATCCGAGTAACCTTTTGATACGGCATGATCCGATATTTACACCGATTCTTTGCTATAAATTATTCATGGTATTGCACTACTGTATTCAAATTGCGTCATGCATTCTGGTTAGTGTGACCTACAAGTTTCTTGTTTGCTAGTTTATATATTCTGGTCAGTGTTGCCTTTTTAGTTTCTTTCTTTTTAGCTTTCGACGGTATGGGTAAAATACTTTGCTATCGTGCCTTCATTATTATGATAATATTGACCTAGGCAAAAAAGCGCAATTTTACAAAATGTATAATTTCCGAAGCAAAACGCCTATTACTAAGATTGTCCTTTTTGCAAAATGTTTCTTTTTATTCAAGGTTGACATAAAGTTAAGGTTGACATAAATAAAATAATAAATAACTAATACTCACATGCACATACATTGAAAAGGCTTTTTTTATGGAAACCATAAAACATTGGCACAAACAATTATCCTGGTTTGGAAATCTGGAGTGTTAATCATTACACCAACCAAGTCGTTAATTTTGGTCTTGAGTTTACAATAATTATGAATTTATGATGGACAGGGTGAAATTTATTTAATACGAGCGTTAACCCGCGACTTCGTCCGCACAAATTATATACCAGATTTTAAGTCAGATCATAAGCTATCAAACAAAAAAAGTTTCATCAAAATCGGTTCAGTAGTTTTTGCGTGATACTCGTTCAAACAAGCAAACAAACAAACACACAAACAAACAGACAGACAAAAAATCCAAAAATTGGTGAAATGGAATCAGGGACACCTAAAAACCATATCGTAACTTTTTTTTTGTTAATATCTTCAATGTACAGACAAACTTCCTGTTACAGTTTTATAATAGTATAGATTATAATATTATTTTTACAATATGTACACAGTATCCTAAACTATTCATAAACTAAATTTATTTAAATACGCAGACGAATAAGTTTTACGAGGATAAAAATGAATAAAACTTTAACTTTGAAATAACGAAATTTAAATGGAATCCAAAGCTCATAAAGACGTCATAATTTCAAAACGAAATTCCACGAAAACATAGAAGACACAACTATTTCATTGCCGCAACTATTTAGCATATTTCATGCCATATTTATTCATATTTTGGAAACACTCCAAATAGGTCTCCGGGTGCTGTTTTATTTACGGCATAGCATATTTTAGCCGAGAAATTTTAGAGGTATGTGAAAAATATGAAAATGCTGACTTGGTAACTTTACCTCGTTTAAGGGATGTTATGAGATATCAGGTTCGGATATGGACATCTTATTTTTACTGTTGTTCTTCGGATATGGTTGGGACTAGTGGATAGACGAGGTTTTTTAGTACAGATGCAAAAAATTTTATCGTACTTCGAGTGTAGATTTTAATAAGGTAAAATAGGAAATAAAATATATTTTAGTTTGCCACCCAGCCTCTTTTACTTTGATTTTTTATTGCATATTTTAATGCTAGTTGAAAAGTATCGTTATCTTGATATCGATATCAATATAACGTTATCGACATCCGACTATGAAATTATGCAACTATTTCTTTGGTGAACGAAATGTGATTCTAGTGAATGTTTACACAGGGGTTAATTCAACGCTGTCAAGTTGCCTAGAAAAAATTTGCCGCAGGTACCTGTTCCATTATGATTTTAGGTATAACTTTTTTCACCTATCTGTTTGGAAAGTAAATGAGGTGCCATCGGAAGGAGACTGATCTAAAATACTGGAAAAATCTGCATCCGAAATGAAATAATGATTGGTTATAAACAAGACTGTTTCAATTTCAAATATTATTTTAAACATGTTACAGCCATGTTGTTCTATTTCGAATCAAATTAAAGATGGTAAAATTGTCTTGGGCGGGACTTGAACCCGCACTCTTCCTGACTGTTTCAGCCATATATTGCTATTGTGTGCACATCTCCAGATTACCAGGTTGCTGGTTCAATCTCGTTTGCAACAAAATTTTTCAATCTTTTAATTTTATTTGAAACGTTTGACTTAAAAATGGTTCGAAATCAGACCGTTAAAATATGGTCCTATTTCTTCGGTGAAAGAAATGTGATTCTAGTGAATTCTTACACAGGGGTTATTTCAACGCCTTGAAGTTGCCTGGAAAAACTAGGGTTGCCACCTCTCAGTCTGCCGCAACTTATTATTATTTGGTTATAAGGGCTTGGTCGATGACCAAAAGCTACTGCGACCTGGATAGATCTATTGTAGCTGTCACCCTAGACCTAAAGGTCATTTCCTAGGCCCACGGACTTCATGAACCGTGTTATGCTTTTGGAGGGGAGGTCCCTAATGTCAGTAGGTGTTATTATGTATCCACCTAGATGGCGACTTCTGCTGTGAATGAGCACTTCGCATTCGCAGAGGAGGTGTATGGGCGTTTCCTCTGCTTCACAGCAGAATCTGCAAGTGGGTGAATCTACAAGCCCCATTCTGTGTAGGTGTTTGTTTAGCTTGCAGTGTCCTGTTAAGGCTCGTACTAAGAGCCTTAAGTCGTTGCGGTTTGAATTGATGGCATCCGAGGTATGTCTGTTTGAAAAGCCGGTCACAAGTTCTTTCGCATGCCTCAGTCCTGGTGTATCCGACCAGAGCTTACGGCTTTGGTCCACGGCCCATTCCTTTAGCACACGTCTAGAGGTGTTGCGGGAGATGCCGCAACTTTAGGCTTGCACAAATTAAAAATGACTTCTTTGAACCTGGCAACCCAAGAGTTGCGGCAGACTAAGAGGTGGCAACCCTAGTTTTTCCAGGCAACTTCAAGGCGTTGAAATAACCCCTGTGTAAGAATTCACTAGAATCACATTTCGTTCACCGAAGAAATTGGACAATAATGTTACGGTCGGATCTCGGAACATTAGCATGTCAAACGTTTAAAATAAAATTAAAAGATTGAAAAAAATTTTTGCAAACTAGATTGAACCAGCAAACTGATAATCCGGAGATGTGCACACAATAGCAAAATATAGCTGAAACAGTCTTGTTTATAACCAATCATTATTTAATATATTATTATGCGAGAAGTTTTCTTTATAAAATGAAACATTATTTCGGTTTCATTTCGGATGCAGCACATCTCTATCTCTTGCATATTTAGGGTCGAGTATTATTATAACAATGTGGGACTGAAAGTATGTCTGTATAATAATATATTTCTGGAAATCGTACGAGGGAAAAGAGGAATGGGAATATAAAGAGTATGCAATTGCCTACAGTTCTTCTCGTCTTGCCATTTTAAATTTACCATTTAATTTGTGGAAAGTTTCTACTGGAAACTGCGTTTATTTTATTTTCTATAAGAACTGTAGAATGTCTGTAAGAATGTACTCATTCCTAATATTTTCTATTTGCCTCAATGCATTTTAAAACCGGTCAAGTGTAAGCCGGACTGGCGCAGCGAGGGTTCTGTACCATCAAATAATATAATTATACATTTGTGTTACGTATTAACCAAGGATTTCTTACCACCAAATAACATTATATTTGTGTTACGTATTTAACAGAAAAGTGTTTTTTTTCTTCATTGAGTTCTGGGTCCTTAGTGCGAGCCTGACTCACACTTGGCTGGTTTTTATTTTTTTTTTGTTTTACTATAGGGTTTACACTAAATCACACCAAGTTTGACGCTTGTATGTATTACCCATAAACTTAAGGGCCTATGTCGAAAAATACTTGAAGCGAAATGGGCGTGTGATAGCTTATATTACTGCCTGATGCGAGAAAGAGATGGGGCGGCGCGCGCGCCTGAAACGGCGCAAGCGTAAAACGAACTTTATTTAATTGTGATTATTTATGTCAGTTCAATTCTGCTCTAATCAAAATTTGTAAAATATCAATCTCTTTTTTTAAAATCAAGTCTCGTGTTTCTATTATTCACCGTTTAGCAGTTCTAAGCGTTTATAAATAAAAACGGAGGCTACTTTGACTTGTTTTTCTATCGAGAAAATATCTCTTAATCGTGTTTTGGCTCTAATCAAAACTACAATTATACTTCATGATTTATGACGCTTTGAAGAATCCTATTTTTTTACATACGTCCGTGTATTACCGTTTTTATAATAGTGTAAAAAAACTAATAGTTTTTAAAGCCTGCTGTTGTAGCAAGTTTCATTTTCGTTGATTAAACCACAAAAATGTTTTATATGTGAGTACTTTTTAAAAAGCGTGATAAAATAAATCTCTCTCATTAAAATGAAAACTCAATTTTCCAATGGAAAATCTCTTTACTCGTTAATTAAAACGAAAAACAGTTATTACAACTGCAAAATAAATTCATATAAAAAGAGAAGCCAAAATAAGTTTAATTTGATTTGATCCATTTGACAGCAATTTTCTTTAGGATGTACATGGTGCTACAGAGCTGAACCAATCCTTTTCGAACTTTCGATATGTTTTTTTAACCGACTTCAAGGAGGTTTCTCAATTCGACTGTAAAGAGTAAAGAGATAGATAATCATAGAGATTCTAATCTATCATATCTTTTTTTTAATACTGACTTTTTTTACCCGCGACTTCGTCCGCACAAATTATATGTATATCAGATTTAAAGTAAAATAATAAGCTTTAAAACCAAAAAAAGATTCAGCAAAATCGGTTAAGGTGGTTTCAGTCCATACAAAAGCTTGACGCACAATACGCGTGGACGGAATTAATAAAAGTAATATTTTATAAATGGGAAAATTGTTTAGAAAATGTAGATGCCGCGTTACAAATAACATTTTGCAATTAATAATATAATAACGAAGATATAAAGCTTTGCAATTTTTCATACAAAATTTTAAAAGCTTTATATCTTCGTTCGTATACCTTAAGTAGTTTTTCCGTGATGCTCGAACAAACAAATAAACAAAAAAAAACAATAAACAAACAAACATACAAACAGACTGAAAAAAATCCAAAAATTTGTGATTTGGAGTCAGGGACATATAAAAACCATATCAGAATCTTTTTTTGCAAATATCTTCAATGTACAGACACACTTTTTTTACAGTTTTATAATAGGTAAGTACTTATAGTTTAGATTCGAATTATTTGCGAATCATATTTATCGAAAATTTTGAACTCTAAACGTTTGATAAAAAGAAAATTATAGACAACATTGTTTTTCATAATCTGTTGATTTTTTTACCGTTTTTTAACACTTTTACAGAATGACTGAATTGTTCGCCAATCATATTTACTATCGCTTGGGCAAATAATGTAGTTCCGAATTAAAATAAGTGTATATTAAACACTCTTTTCATACTAATCTACTCGCATCCTCTTATAAAACTGGAAACTTAATTTGAAATCTGGAATTTAAATGGAACTTTAATTGGAACAAAAAAATCGGTGACAATGTCCAAGATATATATTAGCATTATGGTCACGACTCTATTCCCCGAGGGCCTATTACTATTACTTTAGTAAGTAGTAATCATTTTACAAATGATATTAAGGTGGTTTCAGTCCATACAAACGTTTGACGCACAATACGCGTAGACAGAATTAATAAAAGTAATGTTTTATATATGGAAAAATAGTTTAGAAAATCTAGTTGCAGCGTCACAAGTAACATTTGCAATTCATAATATAATTACGAAGATATAAAGCTTTTAAAATTTTGTATGAAGAATTTCAAAGCTTTATATCTTCGTAATTATTTTATGAATTGCAAATGTTATTTGTGACGCGGCATCAAGATTTTTAAACTATTTTTCCATATATACAAAGTTACTTATATTAATACCGTCTACGCGTATTGTGCGTCAAAGTTTTGTATAAAATTGACCCCTCTGCAACCACCTTAGAAACAATTACGGAGACTAATATTGAAAAAAAAATCGCCCTAACCCAAATTAAAGATAAATGAAAAACATGTTTCAGAGAGAAACTTTTAGAGAAAATTGACATGAATTATTCACAACCATTCATTTGAAGAACATTCCTTCAGTAACATTTCATTACTATTGAAATACAAAAGGTAGGGTACTAGTATGTTATCCTTGTTAACAGGCAAGTACTTTACAAAGGACAAAAGACAAATCAACATCAGAATAACTTCTAAAGGAAAAATATTGAAATGTTTCAGTAAGTAGTTTAAGGCCATGAGAATAGAGTAGTTAGTTGATTTCAGCTAAGTTCTGGATTATAACGGTTCGTTGCATAAAGTGCAAATAACAGTCAAAGAATCTTTTTGAAATATCCGAAGGGTACGTCATATTTTTTCGTCGGGATGGGCAAAAGGGCAGAAATACTTCAGAACTTTTTTTTTAATAACACAAACTGCTATTCCATGCATTTGAGTCCAGTAGCCATTGAGATTTTCTATGGAACAATCAATTAATTTTACGCGATTTTAGTAATAGTCCCATACTTAAATTCGTTCATTTTGATGGTTTAAAGTATGTAACGCATTTAAGATTAGACCCTGTAATAACGAGTAGTAAAAAATTTTTAAAACAGGTACGTTTTTTCATTCTGTTTAATACTGTTTTTATATTCTATAAAGCACACAAATACATTGAAAACTATAATGATTAAATAGACGCAATAGCATAGTAGTAGTAGATAAAGTAGATGGTAAAAGACAAAATTTTTTTTTTTGACAAATCTCATTTCTCATAAATTCCCTTTCTTCACCCGTAGAAAATTTGAATTTAAAATTCAATACTAACCAATTAAAGTCAATGCAAAGGAAATGGACCAAGTGACTATGGGACTCTGTATCGCTATCAAGTATTTTGTGTCACAATTTAATATGGCTTAATCGTATGTATGATTTTACGACTTTTAAATACAGCAAATTTTTTTTTCTATTTCGTCATGGTATTTTTTTTTCGCTTTTGTAAGTTTTTCGTAATAAAAAGCCTATTAGTAGCTTACGTTTGGGATCATAACATGTTGTTATGATCATAACACATAGGTTTGACCCGTGAGCATAGATCAAAGCCTTTGAACGTTATTTATCTATTTATTCTTTAATATTCTAATTTTCTGCTCGTTAGACTAAACTTGTTAGTAGTAGTCGAATCAAACTGGCTAATTACCTAATCAATCATCATTTAGTTTAGCAGTTTTGTATGGAGGAGCTGATTTTTTTTTGTTCCCGATTTTACTGGCGCTAGCTTTTCCAAGAGATAGCTCTTACTGAGAACGGGCATACCATCCCAGATGTAGATCTGTCTGTAGTCGGGTCACCACCTTGATATTGCTATCTATTCCTAATCGCATATTTTTGGTTAGGTACTTTTTGTAATAATTATATTAAATAATCGCATTCCTTCATACATTGTGGATCTGATTACGACAAGGTACTTATTTATATATAAATAGGAAGAATTCTTTTTTGGTTTTTTGGTAACGAGTAGGTAAAAGAGAATGGAATCAATACTTTTTAAAAGTCGGCACTGCCTAACTAGCTTCGAAATCCAAAATAGTATGAAGCTAGTGTAGAGCTAGGGTATTAAATCTTTGGAGCCCATACAATCTAGTTTAGTTCATACAATTACACAAATATTATAAGCGCGAAAGTTTGTAAGTATGGATGGATGTGACACTTTCACGTAAAAACTACTCAATGGATTTTAATGAAACTTTACAGTAATATAGCTTACGAGCGTTAACCCGCGACTTCGTCCGCACAAATTATATACCAGATTTTAAGTCAGATCATGATGTAAAAAAAGTTTCATCAAAATCGGTTCAGTAGTTTTTGCGTGATACTCGTTCAAACAAACAAACAAACAAACAGACAGACAAAAAATCCAAAAATTGGTGAAATGGAATCAGGGACACCTAAAAACCATATCGTAACTTTTTTTTTGTTAATATCTTCAATGTACAGACAAACGTTCTGCTACAGTTTTATAATAGTTTAGATAGATACATCAGAATAACACATAGGCTATTATTTATAAAGATATTGTATGAATTGAGTGAAGCGCAGACGAAGTCGCGGGCACCAGCTAGTCTAATATAGTTTCAATGATAATTGTAGAATTAATTTAAGAATTATATGGAAAACGTTGAGCCACGACTTGAACTTGAAAACTATATAACTATTTTGCAAAAATGTAAAGCACAGATATTGGTTTCAAGATCGTGTCTGAAAATTTCATTGATTTTAATTGGTTACTATTGAAAATATAACCAGACTTCGTTTGTATGGAGCGCGCAGCAAAACTGTCCTCTTAAAGACCTCTCTTTCATCGAGATTTGATCTGAACTGCATTGTTATCCGGAACATAAGCGCTGTGAACACCCGTCATGACAACGTCATGGCTGTCATCGCTCGGCTGCAAAACAAAACCAACTCCTGTCACTTAGTTATCCGCTAATCTAATAGCTACGACCTGATTCCGTATAAATAGCTGAATTCTGAATGATATTGAAATAAATCCACCAAATATTTGTTCTTTAGGCTACTTTTTGATAGGCCATGTTATCCTAAGATACAATCTTCTTCTTTGGGTTCCTCTCCTCGTGGGTTCGATTCCCACGGGGGACGCCTAGTGATATGTCACTTTGTGCGTTTTTCCCCAGTTGGTTAGAACATTGCAGGCTGAATCACCTGATTGTCTGAAAAGAAAAATGATTCCGTTCTTCGGATGGCACGTTAAGCCGTTAGTCCCGGCTACTATCTCTGGTGGTAGTAGTCGTTACATAAAAACCACGTCAGAGGCCGTAAGGCGGTCTGAAAAAACTCTGACACCAGGGCTCGGCCCACACGATAAGAAGAATGGTTTGCAAAAGCTCCCAGGATTTCCTCACTCCTCGTAGAGCTTCCACTTTGGTACAAGATACTAATCGCAGCTCAAACACTGGTTTAAAGTTTTATATACAAAAAAAATATGCCAATATAACTTGAAAATCCATGATGCCCAAGGAGGGTTTTGTAAATAAGTGGCCTATGTTCCTTCGAGCCATGTTGAATTTATAATAGTGTCGGAGTCTGAAACCTATTATGCTGCCTGAACTTTTATTATGATGACTAGACATTGATATAAAATACATCGATACATCAATGAAAAAGTGATTGATAATTTTATTTATTTTGATATTTAATCTTCAATAATTGTTTCACTAAAAATACTAAGGCCCGATTCGACCAAACGCGATTAAATTTTATTCTTAGATTAAGTCGCCGGTTACTCTAGAGTAAACTAATTTTGCGTTTTACCAACCCTAATCTATGAATAAGTTGAGAGTAAATTTTACACGGCCTATTTTTACTGTGTAAAGTTTATACCGAGACCAATGAAATGTCAATGTCACATAATTAAAAAAAAATAATAAAATGAAACCTAACAAATTAAAACTGTATAATCTCACATTGAAATGAGTACGGATACAACGACTTCTTTCTTTGGGTGGATTATACATTCGTTCTTTTAGTATGGGTTTAGTGTGGTAGAAGACAAATGAAGTTATTTCGGAGTAAACGCTAAGGTCCGCCACATACATCCGGAATAAACCTGATTCGGAATTAGATTCCGTTTGGAGTGTTGCCGCTTTCAGAGACTTTTTCGCTAGATCTAGTGATTTTTTGATGTCTTAGGTGGCATATTTTGAAGTGATTATTGAGCGTAGGCGTTGATGGAACGATTCCGTATCGTGACGGTGCAGGTGCGACATCGTTGCGACATAGTTGCGAAATCGCCTACGCTCAAAAACCGCTTGTTTGATAATGGTTCATGCCATTTTGTACGCAAATTATGTCTAATGTTAAAACTATCAATAGTCTTTTGGTATAGTTCCATTAATATTGGAATACAATTTACATACCATCATCGTAACAATCGTAACGTCAAGACCTCATCACATGATAGTAATTATCATGTATAGAAATTGTTTGTTTTGTTTTAATAAATACCTAAAAATGCAATTATTGTCATTCATTTTTTGCATTTTCATTTGGCGTTTTATACATTTTTATTTTAGGCATTTTTTAAACAGCACTCTAGTATTTTTGGAATCATAGTTTACAACACTGAATCCTGAATCAGGATTCCGGATTGCAATTCCGTCTGTGTGTGGCGGACCTAAGAGTAAATTTGTTTCTTGTATAGTTACTCTTCCATAAATCAAAATTTGGTTGAATCCGGCCTTAATATACAATGAATACATCAATACTAAACTAAACGACACCTTAATATTATAGCAATAAGGTCAAAACTCCACATGCATCGCTCTAATCTCAGGCCGCTGGCGATAACCTAATATAGACCAATCCGTAGGCGTGGAATGGAAACGTCTGCAGATCATACTACATACGACATTACCTAAACAACTCTTATACCTTGTTAGCATAAGGTTCAAAATGGCTTGATTTGACGGACTTCGTTTTTGGATGTAAGTTACCTGAACGTAGGCTATCAATTGCCTGTTTATAGATAAGTCTGCTCTGGATATTGGAAATAGGTCGAGTTTTATATTTCGTCACATATTTTGGTGACGTCAACGGTCATAAATAAAATAATGATTCTGACCGATATCGATAGCTTCTTCTTCTTATCGTGTGGGCAGAGCCCTGGTGTCAGGGTTTTTTCAGACCGCCTTACGGCCTCTGACGTGTTTTTTTTTTATGTAACGACTACTACCACCAAAGGTAGTAACCGGGACCAACGGCTTAACGTCCCATCCGAAGCACGGAATCATCTTTCTTTTCAGACAATCAGGTGATTCAGCCTGCAATATCCAAACCAACTGGGGAAAAACGCACAAAGTGACATATCACTAGGTGTCCCCCGTGGGAATCGAACCCACGATCTCCGTGTCGAGAGCCCAATGCTCTTAACCACGGAGGGTGCTCTCGATAGCTGAATGACGGTCGATGCCAACTGGGCGCTATTCATAAAAAAATGAGCAAAAAAAAAATTTTCCGTCAGATTTTTAGAACTAGATAAATTCTAAATTTTAAATTTGGGGCTATTGCTGACAATTTTTTTTTTAATTTTGGTACATTTCTGAGCTCAAATTGTCTTTTAAACGCAATACCGAAAAAAAATATCAATTATTAATTAGTCCCGGCTCAAGCCGTAAAATGACTGGGCTATAAAAAAAACCGTTGACTATTTTAATCCCTACCAAGTAACTAAATACACGCCGGTATAGTTAGCCATTAAATGGAATTATCTTTAATTAGCCTTCCACATGGCGCCTCTTGGACGCGCGACCGACTTCCAGTTGCCAAGTGCCAACTGACCTGTTACGCTACACAAGCAGGGTGTTTTGAGTGCTCCAAATAATAAACCTGGGAAATCTATGTTTAGCTATCAACAGCATAAGTGCGGGGAAACGCTTTCCTACGTCGATGTAATAAAAAAATGAATATTTTGTTCAGGTATAGATAATTATAATTTCAAAGTTTATCTAAATAGGTGTCAACGCTGAGAAAATCCGTTTTCACCATTAAAATACTATAAATTGACACTTACTTAGTATGTGGTCACATAGTAACTGAAGATCATTTTAAATGAAATGAAATGAAATGAAATGAAATGAAATGAAATTCTATTTATTCGTAAACATAGGTGGACACAAATTAAACTGGTGGTAATTTTTCGGGTATAGAAAAAAAAAGCTATTCAAGTTAGTGCAAGCCTGATAATTTTCCCGTCGTCTACGCGTTATTTCTGATGTTCATGTTTTTTTTTTCAGATTATATAAGGTCTAACAAAACTAACTGAAACTATTTTAAGGGGATGATCAGACCATCAAACTGAACAACTTTCTCTATGGGACCAATATCGAAATCGCGAAAAAAAAAATCAGCTGTTCCATACAAACGTAATCGACCTAAATTTATGGGACAGCTGATTTTGTTCGCGATTTCGATATTGGTCCCATAGAAAAAGTTCTTCAGTTCGATGGTCTGATCATCCCCTTAAAATAGTTTCACCTAATTTTGTTAGACCTTATATACAGCTACATTTTTTTGTAATAGAGATTCTTAGATTCTTTAAATGCTTAGATTCTTAGATTCTTAGATTCTTAGATTCTTAGATTCTTAGATTCTTAGATTCTTAGATTCTTAGATTCTTAGATTCTTAGATTCTTAGATTCTTAGATTCTTAGATTCTTAGATTCTTAGATTCTTAGATTCTTAGATTCTTAGATTCTTAGATTCTTAGATTCATAGATTCTTTATTGTACACAAAAACATAATTATGAAAAAAATTACAACAAGTTGTGATGTACAAAGACGAGCTCAACAACAGAGAGGTTCAACATTTTCAATTAAATCCGAGAAATTGCTGTCCCCAAGTTCTAGGATTTAATGAAAAATTTTGTTTAGACTCGTCTTTTGATAAGCTTTCAATTGATACACCACAATATACGGTAGAAATTTTTTTTTTATTTATTAGTAAATAAAAGGCAGATAAAACGGCAATTTGTGGAGGTAGAAAAGGTCTACCTCTACAAATTGCCCCCCAATATAAAAATTTAAATTTTTTCCTTCATTTGTGATATTGGACCAGTAATTACTATATCTGTGCCGAGTTTCTGCCTCCTATGTCTTACGGTCTCTGAGAAAAATGCCTGTGACAGACGGACGGACGGACAGACACCGAGCTGATTCCATAAGTGTTCCGTTTTGCCAATTTTGGTACAGAACACTAAAAAGGCGCTCCGTGTACATGCATCTATAAACGTAATATTGGAGTTACAGCGGTGGGAAAGTTTTGTGGAAACACCCTGCTCTCGGGCAAGGTCTATGTTGAGCTGGGACCTACTGGCTGCTGTAGCATACAATAAATTTTTTTTATTTTTTTTATTTATCAAATACATGAACAAACATCTTATGAACTAAAAGTATTGATAAACCTGATATTAGGTTTGTCCCAATGCATTACATGTTGTTCTAATGATGTTTCGTTGTATTTATGTTTTGTAAACATGTTGTGAACTGTAATATGATGTGTGCAAATAAATTGTTTATCTATCTATCTATCAATAGAAAAGTGACCTAACTCTGCTAAACGTTTTTGTCAAAATCAATCCATCACGGAACGCGACGGTACCGACATCGGACGACAGAAAAATTAAGCATCCGAATCGTTTTTTAAACGTACCCACCAGTTTTTCCATCAATCATTCTATCCTAAGCAATTTTTCACTGTCTAGTTTAAAATGAGTCCCTTCTGTACTTGTTTTACATTTATTTTTTTCTGGTTTAGGCAAATTATTAATTATGTTACACTAGATGTAACTGCATCATTGTACGGAATTCTTCTGATCCTTAGCGTAAGCTCGACACACACTTGACCGATTTTTGTTATTTGTTGTCTTTCTTTAGAATATGCTCTATAATCACGTCAAGTTTGGCACTTGTTTGGAATAATAAATATTTCCGTTTTTACTATGCAGCAAAAATAAAAAAAATCTTTTTTTTTATTGATTTGGTAGGAAATTCAAAAAAGTTGCGTGTTGTAAATCTCAACTCTCAACCTATAATGGTTTAAAAAGAGATAGGACAGATGGACAGACATACGGGCGGAGGGAAGAACAGCGCAGGCTTAGTAATAGTCTTTGGCCGTTCTACACAGAACCTAAAGTATAAAAAAAATTGTTCCATCGAAAACACTCGCTCGACATAATTGTATGGAAAAGTAATTTTTTCCCGCTATTTCAATGTTTCTCTATACAAAAAAGTGTTCATTTTGATTGTCTGAAGCACCTCCTTAAATATGTTACACATTTGAAACACCCTGTATGAATGTTAATAACTATTAATTATTATCATTTACATAAAAAATACGAGATTAAAAATCTTATTTTAATTAATATAAAACTGTAACAGAAGTGTATTTTTACATTGAAGATATTAACAAAAAAAAAGTTACGATGTGGTTTTTAGGTGTCCCTGGTTCCATATCACCAATTTTTGGATTTTTTGTCTGTCTGTCTGTTTGTTTGTTTATTTGATCGAGCATCACGCAAAGAACCGATTTGATGAAACTTTTTTTGTTCGATAGCTTATTATCTGACTTAAAATCTGGGATGTAATTTGTGCGGACAAAGTCCCGGGATGACTCTAGTATTTTATGTTTCTACTACGAGAGGTGCTCGTAGCAACGTAGTCACTACGGCTACGCGTGTTCTCGTAGCACTTCTCGTAGCGTTGTAGTGGCTGTATGATGGCAATGATTGAAATTGTGAAATGTATACATACATTCCGGTTATATGGACAAATAATAATTATTATATTAAATATAGCGTTAACCCGCGACTTCGTCCGCACAAATTATATACCAGATTTTAAGTGAGATCATAAGCTATCAAACAAAAGTTTCAACAAAATCGGTTCAGTAGTTTTTGCGTGATGTTCGTTCAAACAAACAAACAAAAAAAAGAAAAATCCAAAATTGCTGATATGGAATCAGGGACACCTAAAAACCATATCGTTTCTTTTTTTTGTTAATATCTTCAATGTACAGACAGACTGACTTCTGCTACCGTTTTATAATAGTATAGAATATATAAAATACTCAGAAAATTTATGAATAAAGATTATCTAGGTAAATAAATCATATTAATCAAATATAAGATAAATTATAATAATGAAGAATATTTATTAAAAAAACCCGGTTGGTGTTAACACACTGCCAAACCTGGGTCCTGGGTTTGAATCTCAGTTCGGTCATGGATGTTTTTATATTTGTAGTGTTGTTGTATGGTTTCCATAATAAACAGCCTATAGTGCTTGCTTGGGATCATTACAATGTATGTGCCTGTAAGCGTTATTTATTTATTTACTAGCTGGTGCCCGCGACTTCGTCTGCGCTTCGTCTGGACAATTCACACAATATCATTATAAATTATACCCTATGTGTTTTTCTGATGTTTAAGCTATATTATTGTAAAGTTTCATTAAAATCCGTTTTGTAGTTTTTACGTGAACGAGTAAGAAACATCCATCCATACTTACAAACATTCGCGTTTATAATATTAGTAGGATTTATATGGTGAAGGCGGCGAGAAGCCGTTGGTTGAGGGCTGAGCAGGGCCGACCGTTGTAGCGATCTTTGGGAAAGCCTTATGTCTAGCAGTGGACATCTTTTGGCTGAGATGATGATGAATGTTTTAATATTTGCACGCTGGGAAAGTTAAAATAATAAATATTTTAAGCGGAGGACCCAAAATGACGACTATAATATATTTTGACTATATTTCGACAAGTAAACGAGTAAGGGATCACTATCTCACCCTTTGACTCATTGTTATTAAATTATTAATCTGACAATTTGATCCATTAGAGTTATCATATAATATATTTATTATTTATTGTTGGATATTTGTATGTATATATTTATATATATATATATATATATAATATATATATATATACCTGAAATGTATTGTAAGCTATATATTTTATATCTTATTACACCGCCATAGCAAGTTTTTTACTTAAGAGTTCGTCCATCCCATGGTTGTCTGGAAGAAATCGCTTTTAGTGATAAGACCGCCATTTGTACTCTTACGTTCTTTTTATTCGTTTTTGTTACTGTATATTTTGGTGTGCAAATAAAGAATATTTATGTTATGTTATGTTATGTAAACGTTTTCATTCATTCAAATGGTACAGAAGGTACACAATAAAGCAGTCCATTCGCTATCAAATAAAGCACATTATAGTATGACAAGACACAAAACACTACCGCTAAGTTGCAGAAATGCTCATTTAGGTGGTTGCAACGGGGTCAATTTTATACAAAACTTTGACGAAGAACACGCTTAGACGGCATTAATATAAGTAACTTGTTTTGAAAATCAAGATGCCGCGTCACAAATAACATTTGTATAATTACGATGCTTTTATGAATAAATTAATTTTGGTATTACGAAGATATAAAGCTTTAAAATTTTTCGTACAAAATTTTAAAAGCTTCTTCGTAATTAAAAAAATATTAAAAAAATGTTATTTGTGACGCGGCAACTAGATTTTTTAAAATATTTCTCCATATATAAAATATTACTTTTATTAATTCCGTCTACGCGTATTGTGCATCAAACTTTGGTATGGACTGAAACCACCTTAAAGTCAATCCTTCATTAAATCTCTTGCTGTCACTTTTTGTCTTGTTGTAGTAAAAGCTAGGAAGAGATTTAATGTTTTCTAAATATTAACAAGTAAAACAATACAAAATAAATTACTTAGTCATTACGTCACACAAATTTTATAATCAAAACAAAACATTTAATTCGTGAAACATGCACGTAATGCTCCATAGACATGATTCGATAAATTACAAATGAAATCGCTGAAAGCTATCGCGGTTTATCGATTCTCAAGGTCCTACGACATTACTGATAATTTCGGATTCTAGGCCTTTCCCAGACTTTCGATGTTCGATATAGAAATAGAAATCAATTTATTATGAGCATAATGTCAAGAAATCTATACTATTATAAAACTGTAACAGGAAGTTTGTCTGTACATTGAAGATATTAACAAAAAAAAGTTACGATATGGTTTTTAGGTGTCCCTGATTGCATTTCACCAATTTTTTTATTTTTTGTCTGTCTGTTTGTTTGTGTGTTTGTTTGTTTGAAGGAGTATCACGCAAAAACTACTGAACCGATTTTGATGAAACTAAAATCTGGTGTATAATTTGTGCGGACGAAGTCGCGGGTCGTTCTTCATAAAGTTATTATAACAGTTCAATATGCTCTGCCTTTAATCGGCGTATAATAAAAATTCATAATCAAATGTCAAACCAAAAAATAAAAAGAAAATTGAAACATGAGACAAATTAAATAGTCGTTATATAGATAAGTGCATCAAAATCATTACAATGTAGTAACTTTAGTTAATTCTTATAATTAGTTTTACATGTCAATTTTCGGACCCATAAATATGTCGGTATTTAAATGATTGCGTTACATTGTTCACCTGCATGCTTCAATTTCGAGGCATGTATTGTACCCACTGTCCATTACAAGTGGCGACTACCTCACTCGCCTTCACACTGGACAGAATTTCGGTACTAGTGAAACGTGGATATTCTGAGGTTTCAGAATATCTCTGACTACCCTCTTGGGGAATATAGTCGTGAGCATATGCTATGCTATGCTATGCTGTTACATTGTTACGTCGTTAAGATATTCTGATACAGAGTAATAGGGCCGTTCTATGAGAAACGTGAACAAATGGGTTTTGAAAGTGATAATGTCCTTCTGATTTCGTATCAGTTTTGGTAGCTTGTTATATATCTTGGGTGCCATAGCAAAAATACTCTGGTGAAATAGAGCAGTTCTGCAAGACACCAACCATAATTCATCACATCTACGCTCACTATCGCCACTGTTTCGGTTCGCACTTCATTGTAATAGAGTTCACGTTCGAACGAAAACGTTCACGCAATTGCGAAGTTCGAATGTGAAGAAGCCCAGGGCAGTATTGTTCTTATGTTGACATGGACCCTATAATATAAATTTGAATTCGAAAAATTATGAAAAATGTACAATGCTAGTAAATGTTACACATAATTAAAGGAATCATCATCATCATCATCATCATCAGCCTATAAACGTCACACTGCAGGGCACAGGCCTACCCTCAGGGAGGGTGTATGGGCATTAGTCCACCTCGCGTGCCAAATGCGGATTGGTAGACTACACATATGCATCAGAATTTCTTCTTCAGCGTATGCCGGTTTCCTCACGATGTTTTCCTTCACCGTTTGAGAGCAGTCGGTATTACGTAAATAAGTTAGAAAAACTCATTGGTACATAGCATGTTGTCCGTGCGTAATTAAAGGAATGTTGGTGCGTAATTAAGGGAAAGTTAATTGCTGTAAATTGTGATGTAAATTGGACATCATATTTCAGTATTCAGTATTTATTTGCAGTATCACAATAATGAAGTACATACTAACGTGTAACACAAGATCTTATTTAATTATTGTGACGCCCTGTTAAGGCATGGCAATCTAATTGCAGAGGGTCTGAAAGTTTTATTACATTACAATTATTAATTTAAGTAATAGAGATGTCGACGTTAACGTCAAGAGCCTAAAATATTAGAACATTGTTGTCCTGGAAAAAATCATTAAGGTTGTACTAACTTTTTGAGATGAGGAAGCTTTTTAATTTTTGTGCAAAAGATTTCTTTGTCTCTATTTTTTTAATTTCATTAGGGTTGGCGTTAAATATTTTAATTGCCATTAAGTGGGGTCCAGATGTAATTACTTTTAGTTTTGAAAAGGGTTTTTTTAGTTGGTTTTGGGTACGATTATTTCTTTTTATTGTTTTAACTGGGGAGTACAGGGTTTCGTGGGTCCTGACAAATTTATTTACCATAAGTCATAAATCTCTCATAAATTAATTACGAATGGAGTTGAACGTTTATTTTGCTTAAAAGTACGCTTATTTGCTAGTTTTCATAGAGATTTAATGCCAAGGAGATCAGTTTTCTGTGTTTCATTTATTGTCACATTATAATTTCTAAAGGAACCCTTCCTTTAGAAATTATAGTAACTATATAAGGTCTAACAAAATTAGCTGAATCAATTTTAAGGGTATGCTTAGACCATCAAACGGAACAACTTTCTCTATGGGACCAATATCGAAAACGCGAAAAAAAAATCTGCTGTCCCATACATTTAGGTCGAGTAGGTTTGTATGGAACAACTGACTTTTTTTCGCGATTTCGATATTAGTCTCATAGAGAAAGTTGTTCAGTTTGATGGTCTGATCATCCCCTTAAAATAGTTTCACCTAATTTTGTTAGACCTTATATAAACATTTCAATGCGGCCCTGGAATAACCGGCAGAATCCAACATCTGCTGATAATAAACGATACCTAACGAAAATAAATATATAAAAATTAATAAAACAGACACATACATTGTAATGATCCCAAATTAAGCCTTAGGATTTTTGTTATGGGAACCATATACGAGTACAACAACGAGACACCATATAACATCCATGACCGAACTGGGATTCGATCATATTCTGGCTTGGCAGTCTGGCGTGGTAACCATTACACCAACCGTTTTCACAACACAAATCATTTATTAACTAATTGAATCAGGCGTTACTTTGCGGAAATCCATGACTAATATGTAGATGACACGATTGTATCAAGACCTCCGCTTCCAAGTACCTAGTAGACAAAGTTGTATTACGTTATGCAACCTGCCCACCAAATAATTTCTACTCTACACGTGTTTCGCTCCACCAAGGAGCATCCTCAGGAGTTAGACCGACGAACGTTCGAAACAGAGTTGTTACTCCGCCGAGCGTCCGACACCGAGTGACCTGTGCGCGCCGTCTGTCGCCTATTTATACCCGTTTGACAGTGCCCCGCCCCTGTCGGTTGGTGAAAGTGTGTAATGGCCGTTTGTTGTGACTGACCTCGGGCGTTTGATTGGAAAATTCTTAATAACGGTGACGATGATACATTTATCTGCTCGTTAAGAATGTTTCCGACCATATTTTGCCTAATAATTTCTAACTGTTCCAACACATCTAGTCGCAGCCCAACAATTAGTTAACTCCAGTTAGTTTCAACGGCCGAGTTGGTGTAATGGTTACCACGCCATACTGCCGAACCAGACCTGGGCCTTGGGTTCGAATCCCGGTTTGGTCATGGATGTTTATATGTTTGTGCCGTTGTTGTATGGTTTCCATAATAAACAGGCTATTAGTGCTTGCTTGGGATCATTACAATGTATGTACCTATGAGCGTTATTTATTATTATTATTCGTTTACACATACGGTTTACGTCAGGGATGTTTACGGAGACACGAAAAGACGGCTTTCAGATTCTGCAGCACTGGGTCTCCACTATACACAGGGTTTTTTTTTTAATTTTTTTTTAATTAAATATGGGTTTTCTCTTGACCTCAATCTAGTTCTTAGGACAAAGATGGGGTCGAAGATGTAGCGAGCTAACCCAGAAGAAGCCTATTCACTCGTACTTTAAAGGAATTCGGGTTGTAAGCGCTCGGAAATTCTGACGCAGGCCGGGCGTTCCACTCCTTGGCTGTGCGCATTATAAAAAAATCAGGAAGGCGCTTGGTGCGGATATGTGGGATTTCAACCAAGAAGGGGGGATATCCCGCGGTGCGTTTGAAAGTCCGATAGTAGAAAGGGGAAGGCGGGATGAGTTCATTTAGCTCCTGGGCACACTCACCAAAGGGTTGGAGATTTTTTCAAATTAATGTTATGTAAGTATAACTTATAAGACTTAATTGTTACTAACACCAATATGGACCTATGTCTGAAATAAAGATTTTTATTATTTACGAGCGTTAACCCGCGACTTTGTCCGCACAAATTATATACCAGATTTTTAGTCAGATAATAAGCTATCAAACAAAAAAAGTTTCATCAAAATCGGTTCAGTAGTTTTTGCGTGATGCTCGTTCAAACAAACAAACACCCAAACAAACACACAAACAAACAGACAGACAAAAAATCCAAAAATTGGTGATATGGAATCAGGGATACCTAAAAACCATATCGTAACTTTTTTTTTGTTAATATCTTCAATGTACAGACAAACTTCCTGTTACAGTTTTATAATAGTTTAGACTAGCGTTAACCCGCGACTTTGTAGGTCAGTTAGTCAGGTCATTAGCTATCAAACAAAAAAGTTTCATATAAATTGGTTCAGTAGTTTTTGCGCGATGCTTTTTCAAACAAACAAACGCACAAATAAACACACAAACAAACAGACAGACAAAAAATTCAAAAATTGCTGATATGGAATCAGGGACACCTAAAAACCATATCGTAACTTTTTTTTTGTTAATATCTTTAATGTACTGACACACTTCTGTACAGTTTTATAATTATTATTTATTATTAATTCCTGAGAAATGAAATGCCTGGAGTACGATGGTCCAAAACAGAGGTTAAAAAAAATATATTATGTTTACAACATAATTAAAAATACGGTTAGACTAAAATAAACACATATTGAATTTATAAAAGAGTTGGAGTTAGAATAACAGTTAAAAGCAAATTATCAAGTCTTATTTGAAGTTCCAGAATCTAGACCGGACTTGGGGCAAACACAATAGACCAGCAATGTTCGCAGTTTTACATACAGAGTCCTACTTAATATGCTGACACTTTTTTAAGGGGATGAAAAATATACATTAATCTATAGATGAAAAGGGAATGCCGCGATGGTTTGCTCATGTGGAAAGAATGAGTGATAGCAGACTGACGAATGAAACATATAAAGCGAGTGTGAATGGGAGAGTCGAAAGGGGTCGCCCTAGACGTACGTATTCGGACCAAATTGGCAGCGTACTTAAGAAGGGTCAGATCAAATGTACCCGAAGCCGACGATCGTGTATCGACTTATGACTGTGGAAGAAGCGAAAGAGGTGTGTCAGGATCGTAGCCGATGGCGATCCATTGTCTTGTTCATCTTTTGCCAATGGGACACTGGCGTGAGTACATCTATGTATGTATGATCAGACCATCAAAGTGAACAATTTTCTCTATGGGACAAACATCGAAATCGCGAAAAAAAATCGGCTTACATTTAGCTCGACTAGGTTTGCAGTTTTGTATAGAACAGCAGATTTTTTTTATAGATTGTTCAGTTTGACTGTCTGATCATTTTTAAAAAAGTTTCAACATATTAGGAAGGACCCTGTATAATACGAATCTTCCTTGTAATAGCCCAGTCAACAATAGTAGCCACACAGCGTCATGAAAAAAGTTAAAAAAAATATTTGTTTAAATCAAACCAATCCCAATAACGTATTATTTACGTTCACAACCCGAAAACCCGTATGTTTAAAACCGTGCCGACCTTTCGTCGACATACAGAAATTTTAATAATATTTGCATTTTATTTGATCTCTCTTGTAAACAGCAGCTGTCAATTTTTATCGCGAAATTTCATTTTGCTTCGCGCACCCAGCGTCGAATGAAAACGGGGTAAATAGATATGACATTCGTATTGAAACGAATTTTAACAACATACTGTAGTAAAAGTCGTTGGCTGCAAATTGTGTTTTATTTAGGTTGTTTGTGAAATTGTTACGTCAACACTTTGGAATTCATGATTGTTGAATTTCAGTGATTACTTAATTGGTTGTGAATGTAGAAGTTATTTAATTAAATAAATGACACTTCTTGTTATATTAGTATATGCCTAAGTTTACCCTTTTACCGCGACTTAACGTTACGCGCTGCAACACTGTGACAAACGTAGCTGACTAAGCTATACATAAGTTAATTATATTATTTATCGATTATGCTATTTTTATTGTACGGATCGATGACAATACAACACGTATCCTACAATGTGTGGTTTTATTCAATACCTCATTCGACCTACATTCCTGTCTCACTTCATGGCGACCTTGCAGCAGAGCTAAGAATCTTCCGACGAGCGTGAACACGAAAATTAAGAAAGAAGAACATAACATATAGAAGATTGAAAAAAAAGAATGCAGCAAGAATGAAGAATGGCATATTTTCTAACGCCTATTTAAAGAAACATTGAGAAATTTTGTAGACGGGGACAAAAACTACCCTACCCTATTACCCTATATTGAAATTATCAATCTATCAAAACATTAAAATTCGAATGTTTTTATATTATGTCGGGTAGTGACAGAATCCTTTTGCTCACGAAAACACTGCAAAAGATTAGTTAAAGAAAATCTGGAAGTCTATTTAAAGCGGGACACTACACGCACACATCTAAAACTGAAAGATATAATCAACACGAAAAAGAAAACAAAAAAAATATAAACCCAAAACAAAAGAAAAAATAAACAAAAAGAAAATAACAAAAAACCTGCTGATGAAGATAATGGTGAGTTTCCAATACAATGCGGTGTAAAAATCCATTAAGTCAGGTCAGAACTCAGAAGCCAATGAGGGTTTTTTCAAAATCCATTAAAAAAGAAAATATAGTTCCTAATGGCTCGATAGATGGCGTTGACGCAACAGGGATGAGCGACCTTGCAGATAATAGAAATTTGTTTTTTTAAGTAAGCAGAAAAATGTGAATAATATACTTCGTCCACGTATGCGCCTGACTTGTTGACATGAATTTTTTTGCTAAATTATTTAGCCTATTATTTCCGTCTCGGCTCACTCTCGCATCAACGCTATCTATCGTCGTTAGTTGGAACTAAGTTTTACTAGACTTCAGAAAACTCCTGGCGGCGGCTTGAAAATTATTTAACAGCAAGTGATTTGACTGGGTATTAACTTGCCTTCGTCAATCCGCACTAGGTAGAGCATGACCTACTCACTTACACCCTTATTCGTGAGAGCAACCCTTTGCCCTCTATTGGGATCCAACAGGATATAATTTAACATACGAGTCTCTCAAAAATTCCATAAATCTTTCCTAAATATATTGACCCGAATTTCAAATCTGATCACAATATATCCCTCCCTAAATAAATCGAGATTTAACACAGATAATTAAATGAAGGGAGCGTAGAGCCTTTTGTCCCCGTGTGATGTGATTTTATATGTCACGTTTCACTGAGTGAAGATAAAGGCGACGCTTCAAGGAGTACTTGTATGTGATACCTTCAATGACGTTCTATAACCATGGACTCATTACGTCATACAATAAGATGTTGATCCTGGCTTACAGGAGTTACAGCGGTTGGAATGTGTGGTGGGCCTATGTCCGATAAAAAAAAATACTATAACAAAGCCTAAATATGGCACATATCTCTAATTTCACCATATTAAGCTTCATCTGCTCTTGTCCATACATTACCGCTGACACTCCAGTCCTTTCAAACGTTCTTGATACTAGTAATGTAAAACAATCACGCAGCCGCAAGTACGTATGGTGATTTTAGAAGATTGACCCTTAGATAAGTTATAGTATAATGTCAAGATTGACAGTCGAAGTAACAAAAACGTAGAAAAAAATTGTAACCAGTATTGGCCTCTAAACCCTATACACGCACACAGTCATAATTAGTACGGCGCCTCACGCACACCAACCTAAGAAATTTGGCCCCTTTTGTTTTATACGCTAGAAGCATGAGGCTCTTTCTAGACATATACTTTTTCTAAGGATTGACCAAAGATAATATAATCACAATATTTTGATTTATAGACTCGCCTGTCACTTTCTGACTTGTTAATATTACAATTTTTTATATTTATTGATACCTAATTATAGGACGTATTGAGTTTTTTATGATAATCTCAATGACATTCAATATGGGACTCGCCACGTCATACTATAACAGAACCAAAAAATGGCACATGTCTCTAATGTCACCTTTGTATGCATCAGTTATGTCTAGCTGTCATACATTGCCGCTGACATTCCAGTCCTTTCAAATCTTTCAAATGTATTCGGTCACAAAACAGTAATGTACAACAATTAAGTATAACTTAGCGGTCCCGTTAATAGCGCACTGAGGCGAAGTCCTCCTTGTATAGAATGTCTTTGGATAATCTGACTGAAAAATTTTATTCTATTTCCATGTGATAACTAAGAAGCAAAATTAAATGTTTATTCTATTCTAGTGTCTCGTCCAGTCAATAGCATGTCATAACATAAAGTTACATCATAAATAAATTATTATTAGAGAAGCTTTTGCCCGCGAAATCGTTCGCGTAGATTTCGGAAAATTTCAAAACCTCTTGCGGGGTAAATTTTTCGAAAAATCATTTCTTAGTATATTCCTACATGTTCTATAGAATTATGTATTCTTTCATGTTTCTATCTTCAGTAGTTTAAGCTGTACACTGTCTGTCAGTCAGTCACGGAAATGTTATATATATATAGATTATGTTTATGTATAGAAACCAGCGATGAGTGAAAAAAAGATTTTAAGGGCTTACTAAAATCTAATAATACGGTGTTACACATAACTAATCTAATCCTGCAGATTATACTTAATTACGTAAATATTTTAGTTAATAGCTTAACCTACGACCCGCTAAATGACCAGCAAACGATCGCCATTTTCTTTATTATTTCCACATTTCCTTCTATCCCTAATTCCATCAAGGACATTGATTCCAGAAAAGAACATATATGGCATATTACGTTATAAATATTCGTAGTTCAAGATATTTTCTGGGCATTCTGAGAAAGTGTCAGTTTGAGGACAGAGGCATTCTGAGAAAGATATATTTTGCTAGGGTATATTTTGAGAAAGATGCATTCTTCACCGAAGCCGTATTGGAAGCGTATTGGGATTGGATGGTATTGGGATGGTAAAAAATTATTTGAATGGAAAAAATATTTGACAATGTATATGCCAAGAACAATCAATAAAATCCATGTCGATTTACAAAATATAACCCCAGATTCACCATATGTTCAGAAATCTCCAAATTATCTACCATATACCTTTTGAGCGTATGAACTTATCAAGGGAAATCAATTTACGAATTGGAGCTTGCTGAGTGTACAGATTACAAGGGTTCTTAAAGTAACTGTCGGGCGTAGCTTATCTCGATCTCTGAATCGGATCGTCTTTACCGCTCGTTAGACAGATTCGATGAACCGATAGGCAAGTCAGCGGATTTACACAATTCTTGTGTTTTGCAAGGGGTTAGACTGCGTTACTTACCTTAGAAAGACGACCAAAACTGAACCAGGGTAAACGCGGAAAACTGGATCACGAAGTTTGAAGTGTAAATGCTTGGGACACTTGGCTAGAAGGAAAGATGGCTGGTATGTTTTTTAAAGGGATAGACTGCAAATCTTACGTAGAAGGTTGAATAAGAACCAAGATGGTCATGGTTATACGGATCACCAAGTTGGAAGCGTAGATGGATGGGACACTTGGCTAGAAGAAAACACAGCTGATTTGTTTCGTAAGACGATAGACCGAGGAACTTAAGTGGAAAGGCGAACAAGAACCAGGATACACGTGATTAAGTGGATTACGAAGTTTGAAATGGAGATGGATGGGACACTTGGCTAGATGAGAAGACGGCCAGTTTGCTTTGTAAGAGGATAGTGTGTTACTTCCGAAGAAAGTCGCGCAAGAACCAGTAAGTGGATCACGAAGTTTGAAGTAGAGATGAATGGGACATTTGGCTAGAAGAAATAACGGCTGGTTTCTTTTGTGAGAGAATAGACTGCTTTACTTTTGAAGAAAGTCGAACAAGACCCAGGGTCAACGTGGCCACGTCTATCTTTTAGTTTGATGTGTACATGGGTTGGGAGACTTGATTAGTAGGAAATACGGCGGCTGGTAAGTTATTGTAAGGGGAATAAATGACCAGGACCAAAGACATGGGTAAACGGATCACGTAGTTTAAAAGCGAAGAAGGGGATTTTTTCCGTGCTACGCATGGAGGAAACGTTTAACAGTGGGCTCTTTATCCTCATGCGTACATTTGTACTTCTCGTAGTATTTAAGAAATAATGAAATCTATTGTTGGTGTTTTGGTTGGCGACTAAAACACTAACGATAGATTTTATTATTTCTTATGTCCTACAAGAAGTACAAAATGTATGCAGGAGGCTATACTTCCATCAGATGGCATTATTCATTAAGACCAAAACAGAAGCTGCGTTCGTTTTATCTAAAACGATTTATTGGCTGAAATCCGTTTCTAATGACCGAACGTTTAATTAAAGCTTATCTATGGACCAAAGTGCTTTTTACAAAATTTAAATTCGTTCGTCCGGTACCTACGACAAGCACAAACCTTTTCATGAATACAATTTTAGATGATTCAAATGCTACAAAAGTTTTTCGAAATAGGTTTTAGATGATTCAAATGCTTAAAAAAATTTTTTTACGTTTGCGAAGCCTTAGGAAAAGGCAAATACATTATAGCAAAGTTATCGATAGAATACATTCTCTTCTTTCTTATCGTGTGGGCCGAGCCCTGGTGTCAGAGTTTTTTCAGACCGCCTTACGGCCTCTGACGTGGTTTTTAGTCGCGACTACTACCACCGGAGACAGTAGCCGGGACCAACGGCTTATCGTGCTATCCGAAGCACGGAATCATTTTTATTTTTAGACTATCAGGTGATTCAGCCTGCAATGTCCTAACCAACTGGGAAAAAACGCACAAAGTGACTTATCACTGGGTGTCCCCCGTGGGAATCAACCCACGACCTCCGTATCGAGAGTCCAATACTCTTAACCATTAAACCACGGGGGCTGTTTATAGAATACATTTAAAGAAATACGACTAGGTTCATAACATATTATTATATTAAGTCGGTAAGAATATAGAATGCTCAAAAAATCTCTCGACTATTCGTGTGTTCATATCCCTAAATGGATAACCATTTAGAGTATATTGCATACACGGTGAATATTCTATTCTATGACTATAATATTTGTTAGCCAAAATGCAAAAAAGACGATGAGAGATGAGTTTCTCTGTCCAGAATGTCCCATTTATATTTATGACTCAATAGATAGAATACAGCACTATTTGCCAAATGAATGCCCAAACAAAACGCAAATCATGACAAAAGAAATCAAATGTATTCCTATTTATAACCGGCCTTCGATGCCCAATGCCTAAGCCACTTAAATAATCTGTTTAATCCATTTCGTTCAGGATTTTTACGATGACAAAAAATCTATCTTCCACAAAATCCCAAATGAATCGTTCATTTGATTCGGTTCATTCGTTTCATCGTTCATTCGTTCGTAAAGCCAATTGAATGGAATAGCCATATTCGTTGAGATGGGCGATGTAAAATATCATTTGTGTTACTAACGTCTTTTGGGGGTTCGTGAACGAATGGATATTTCGATCGTGTGTGAAATTTATACCTACTTACATTTCATTATAAATTTGACATGGAATCAAAAAAGATCCTCGATCTTAGTCCGGGACATAGGCTAATATAAAAATGTTAACGTATAGTCGGCGTATAGTTATGGAACTCATGTCGATTTGTTTCTTATAATCTCTAGATAGAAAGAAAGAATGAAAATACTTTTATTTGCAAACTCCACAAAACACACTGACATAATTATACATAAAAACTAAACTAACACACAATTGTTTAATATTTTTACATTGATATACATTAATAAACTATCTTAATAAAATATACAATAAGTAATTAAAATAAAATTAAAACTAACAATATGAAAACCGTTTTATCAGTCAAAAAGCCCGCCCCGGGTCATACCGGATGCAAAGGTTCCCATGACGCTTCTCGCGTTTCCGCGTTGGATGGCGATGGACAACCTTTGCATCAAGTAGTACCCAGAGCGAGCGTCGTTCCCCCTCTCCTGGAGTCGACGACCAAGCTCTTTGACAAAACTCAAAGCTTCAGACCCCCAGCAGCCCGTGGTCTCAAAGGCCAGAGGCACGAAATAATATTGTGGTACCAAGGTACCATCTCTAGATTATAGTGGTAATATTAGCTATATCCCATCTAAACGGAGTGTCGCGTAATCGAAGTTGGTGCACATCTTATCTTGGTAAGATATGTTGGTTTTTTTATTTCTATTTTCGTGTTAACATCTAAGATGTTCCTATACACGCATTGCTTTAAATGTGCCGTTTTAATAAGAAAAAAGAATCATAGCAGAAAAAGTCAAAACGTTTTTTTTATATATTAATTTTAATGTTTATTTCATAAAATTTTTTTATTTTTTTAATTATTTATTTCACAATTTCGTTCGCATTTTTACCTAATCTTTCGTCCAATTACTTTAGTAAATTAAATTATGTTTCTAGAGTGTAATACTAGGAAGTCGAACGACGCGTCGACAATGCTTGGAAGAGCTTCTGGTCCATGAAGGAGCTGATGAAGGGAGAACTACCGCTCCCGCTTAAACGTCGACTCATCGACATGTGTATCCTGCCCATCCTAACTTACGGAGCTCAAACGTGGTCACTCACTGAGGCCCAAAAGTCCAAGCTTAAGGTTTGCCAGAGAGCGATGGAGCGCAGCATTCTAGGTGTTAAACGAACCGACCGGGTCAGAAACACCACGTTGCGCTCCAAAACTCAAATAGCCGACGTCGGAGAGAAAAGTGCCAAACTTAAATGGGAGTGGGCCGGTCATGTCTATCGGATGCATCCTGAGAGATGGGCAAAAATCATCATGCCCTGGATCCCCGAAAACGGTCGGCGGCGTCCAGGTCGACCGAGGAAGAGGTGGCGTGATGACCTGGACAAATTTGACGACCAGTGGCCAGAGGTTGCCCACAACAGGAACGAGTGGAAGAGCAGGGGAGAGGCCTTTGCCCAGCAGTGGGATGAAATACGCTAATAAAAAAAAAAAAAAAAACTGTCAATAAACGTAACCTTTTGTGGGCCTACAATAAATTGACTCTTTTTGTGTCTTACACGCTTTGTGTACAAATCTTCTTCTATTGAGTCCCGCACAAATCAATCTTCATCATCAACAAATCAATTTCACCCTGTATATTTGTACCTAACAAATATACAGGGTGAAATTGATATCATTAACATCCTTTTAAACTAAGAGTCTACCCATCAAACTGAACAACTTTTACTATGGGAGCAAACCGATCGTAGCAAAAAAAAAGGTGTTCCATAATGAGTTTTTATAACTGATGTAACTGTAAAACCGTTTGCTCTCAAATGGTGTAATAAAACATCTTGAGGAAACCTGCATATACTAAAGAGAAGAAATTCCGATGTATATAAGTAACAAAATTAGGTGAAACTATTTTAAGGGGATGATCAGACCATCAAACTGAACAACTTTCTCTATGGGACCAATATTGAAATCGTGAAAAAAATATCTGCAGTCCCATACACTTAGGTCGAGTAGGTTTGTATGGAACAGCTGAATTTTTTTCACGATTTCAATATTGGTCCCATAGAGAAAGTTGTTCAGTTTGATGGTCTGATCACCCGCTTAAAATAGTTTCACCTAATTTTGTTAGACCTTATATGTGAAATCTACCAATCCGCATTGGGCACGCGTGGTGGACTTCCACCTATACACCCTTCCCGGCCCACGCCTACCTTCAGGTAAGCATGTGCCCTGCATTAGGACGTATATAGGCTGGTGATAGTGATGTTACTTATCAAACTTATGAATGAAAGTGACTCTTTTGTATATTATGTAGACATGGCTTTAACATCTTCCCTTGTTCCTTCCCCTAACAAAACACGCGACAAACTAAGAACAACAAAGAGAACACAGTAAAATATCAGTAAAAGGCACACAGAGAAAGATAATTGTTTATTCCGTTAGCTTGACAAAAAGGGAGTACTCCACATTTTTCATTTTCAACGGTCAATATTGAAGTTTGCTTCGCGCTTTAAGTGTTATATGGGATGGTTTATCTTTAGGCTTTAGTTTTAATATTAGTTTAGTTTTGTTAAAATGACTCAAAACTGGCCGGCATTAATAAGATGTACTAGCGGCGCCCGTGACTTTGTATGCGCAGACCACTGACTTTCAATTCTCATAACTAGGGATCGGATGTTTTCCTGCAAAAATATCAAATGAATAAAAATAACAGTAGGCCTCGCATGCCACCCCCGAGAAAACGATAAAAATCGAGATGTGCGTCCATCTTTATTATTTTACGTATGCTTGAAAGAGCGCGCATGACGTTTTTCTCGTTTAAACGCTTTGTCGTGGGTGGCATGCTAGCCGTGCAGGTCTTAATGGAGTAATGTTATCACTTTATTTAACCTGTGTGAAGTTAACAGTCAAAAGTAGCACTCAAATTTTAACCCGACCTAGTTAAGAAGTCGTGAATTTGAATACGAAAGAGATAAGCTACCGAAGTATAATCTATTTCGTATCTACGACTTCTTAATTTGGTGGGGGTTGAAATTTGAGCGCCAATTTTGACTGCTGACTTCACACAGGTTAGAAATATATTGATAACCTTGGGTGGTAACACTATTACATTAAGACCTGTTATTTTTATTTATTTGTTATTTTTGCAGGAAAATATCCGATCCCTACTCATAACTTTAGATTGAATTAAGGGCAGGTACTTTCAAATCGACCTGTTTTTGGTTGAGTTTAAAGGCATCAAAATAGTCGTTGATTTAATAAAAAAAAATATGTTTTTGTTCATGAACTATAAATGTTCTTGATTATTCTCTCAAAGCCCGCTCAAAACATGATAGTTATTACTTTTCTCGATCATAAAACCATGCAAAGATAGGTATTTATTATTATTATTTGGGGGTATTCTGGGCCTTGACAGGCTTATCAAGCCTGTGCCACGTAGACCATCGCTGGTCCTTTGTAAATGCCCTTTTTAAAGTTCTCTACCAATCCCCACTGCGGCCAGAAAACGCAGTAGATTTTTGATAGGGATAGTTTGTATCTCATCTGCTGTCAGAACCTGCCTACCTAGATGAGTACTACGTTTGTACATCAGGGGGCCACAGTCACATAGGAGGTGTATAGGAGTCTCCATCTCCTCCTTGCAGAATCTGCAGCCGATGGTATCACTTAAATTCAGTGTGTGCATGTGTTTATTTAATTTGCAGTGGCCTGTGAGTGACCTTGCTACTGTACAAATTTGATCCTTGCTGAGGGCAAGGAGACCGTTCGCAAGTTTGCGAAAGATAGGTGAAAGATAGGTAAGTTCATGACTATTTCTCAAGTTTTACTTAAAAATTATTAACAATTTAAAAAATATAATAAACTAAAATAAACTAAAAAATAAACTAAAAAATAGGAAATAACATTGTCTAAATTATTCTGAGGCTAGTTTTTACTCCAAATACCCAAGAGAAAATATATTGATGAAAAATAAGTTTTCTTTGCGATCCTGCTTTCAATTGAAGTGGGATGGCAAATTGCAAACTTATGCTTGTAAGAAAGAGACGCTTGCGCGGGGATAACCTGGCCTTAACCGATTGTGATGAAATAAAACCTAATGTGTATAAAATCCAAACTAAGCTCTTTGCTTTTGTGAAATTCCCATCCAAATCGGTTTAGTAGTTTTCAAGTTATGCGTGCACAAACAGACAAAAATTCTAAAAATGGCCTCTATGCATCATCATTGCCTTTGATAAGTATGTCAAGATAGATCGAAGCTACGAACTTGTTGAAAAAAATATAACCGAACCGGTGATAAACCGTGACAGCATACACACGCACTTAGAGATAAGTTGTATGACACCTCACGCACACCAATCTAAGAAAGTTGGCCACTTTTGTTTTATACGGAAGAAGCGTGAAACTCTATCTAGACATATACTTTATCTAAAATTATTGCGTATTCGAAAAGCAGGCGTTTGAAATAAGTTACGACCATAATCTCTTTTCAGAAACTCCGCTAACACTGCCAACTATATTTTTAAGTGTGGCGTTGTAACAAGCTTCATAATGAAGGTTTTAAAATGGAATGACGTTCGAAGTGATAATAAGTTACGCAGGTATAATTTGCGGCCCATATTTCTAAATTTAGATTTAATACTTCTGACCGGATTTGTTTGACTAAATAAGTAACGTAATGGATTTATTGTGTCTTGTTTATTTAAGCATAATATAGTTGTTGCCGTTTAATATCTAACTTATGTGCTTTAAATAGGACATTGGGCTTTACGATGCTTAACACTGGTTACATCATCACTCCCAACGTGGATGTTCTGAGGTTACAGAATATTTCTGTCTGCCCCCTCGGGGAACATATACATAATTTTCTGTTAAAATTGGATTATACTCAGACTGAAAACTTGATGCTCACAAATTTTTGATGTAAAGCAGTACACAGTAACGTAAATTTAAATCTCTAACCTGTATTGTAAAATTGAAAGTATTTTTCTCTATATTTTGTTTCTTTCTCCTCGTGTCTCTCGATTAGTATAGTAATGCACCTTTTTTTTTTTTTTTTTTTTTTTTCGAATTGACCAATACAGCATTGCTCAGGGAGCATCGACTGCTTATTAGTGCGGACTATGGGGGGACCACACCAGTGACGGCGAAGCGCCCTGGTAGGTCTACCGAACCAATGCATGAGCTTAAGCAACCTGCCCAAGGGGCACCCCTAAGGACCTCGGCAATGGGCGTTGCTGGGACTACGCGGGCTACGATTGGGTAGTGGGGATCGGTGAGATTTAATGCACCTACTGATAAATTATTTTTATAGAATTCTTTTGGTACCAGGGGTACTGGAGGAGGGCGCTTGTATCAGTACTTCAGACTCTGTCTGCATAGATACCAGCGCGCCAACCATACACTATATAAAAAGCTAAAAATGTCTGTACCTAAATATGCCTAATGTTATTATGAACCTAATAAATTATTTGTATTTGTATATGCGTGATTATATGCTATGCTCCATCATCCCTTGGTCACCTAAAACGAATCTGAGCGGTATGAATAAATTTGTTTATTTTAGGCCGGAATCACAAATCTTGATTTTTTTTTTTCACAAATAAATTGTTTTACCTACCTAGAATTTAGTATTACTGCCATAGAATCCTGCGAATTGCGCTAACCCATATTATTATCTATACTGACGTCACTTTGCTAATCTTCGTTTTCCGGACCGCTGGATAACAATGAATTAGCGAACAAAACAGAGTTGTCAAAATTGAGCTTTGTACTAAAATTTGCATTTGACGTCGCGGTTTCAGTTCAAACAATTAATTTAATTTCCTGATTAAGTAGTGTTGTGATCATTGTAAGTTGAAAACACGAGTTATGGTGGGCTTTTATCATATTAATTACCCCTGAGCGCACAACGAAGCGTTTTCATTAAGGCTGCACCGAGCCTATTGTGCTGCCCACTGAACATTATAAGAGGGGTTAGAAATGCAAAGTAGCGCTTTTGCTTCGGAGACGGCTGTCGCCACTTGTTTTCCCGCTCAAGCTGCTGCAATTACTCATGCCCTCTCGCTCGCACCACGCCGCGTTATGGTGTTATGCAAATCATTGCATAACCTGTGGCGACACGTTCCACGCCTACTTTGCACTTCTAACCCCTTTTATAATGTTCTGTGGTGCTCCCCATAATCGTATTTTTTTATCTCTTAACAATTAAACAATATTTCCAAAAAACATGTATGCCACTTTGTAGTCATTGCTGATTTTCAATTTATCGGATCACTGCTAATTTGTTTTTATAAATCTTTAAAACCGCCAAAAATGACCACTTTTGGCGGTGTTAACAATAATAGCTACAAGCATACTGTTTTACATTATAATCCGTAATATATACTATTATAAAACTGTAACAGGAAGTTTGTCTGTACATTGAAGATATTAACAAAAAAAAGGTTACGATATGGTTTTAAGGTATCTCTGATTCCGTATCACCAATTTTTGGCTTTTTTGCCTGTCTGTTTGTTTGTGTGTTTGTTTGTTTGAACGAGTATCACGCAAAAACTGCTGAACCGATTTTGATGAAACTTTTTTTGTTTGATAACTAATGATCTGACTTAAAATCTGGTATATAATTTGTGCGGACAAAGTCGCGGGTTAACGCTTGTGTTTCTATAAATTGAAAGCCAATCAGGGCTAAAATGACATTCTTGTTTTTTGGAAACTTTGTTTAATTCTATAGAAATAAAAAAAAACACGAACGATAGGCTCGGTACCCTCTTAAAAAAATTGTTTAAAGTCACTGGAAGTATGGCGTTACAATCGTGACAATTTAGCAGTTAGATCGAAAGTGTTCCGTATTTTTCCTGTAACTTTTGGGAGAAAGTTGATTTAATTATAAGATTATTATGGTATGAAAGACGTTTTGATACTTTGTATTGATCAACTTTGTGTGCAGTCAATGTGAGTTAATGTACAATAAAAAAATATTTTTGAGTCAGAAAAGTATTGTCAGTCGGGGCAAGTGCCTCTGCGGGGTAAGTGCCTCTATAGCTTAAAAATTTCGATAACTAGACATATATTTAGACACACCACCTTCAAACGTCAAAGCCTGTTATTACGCTAGTAAGTGACAGCCTAGCAAATAATAAAACGCTGAACTCAGACCATCAAACTGAACAACTTTCACTATGGAGCCTACCTCAGGAAACGAGAAAAAAATCAGCTGTCCCATACAATACTGCTGTACCTACCCGACTGAACTGTTATTATATAATTTGATGTTTGATGGCGGTATGTCTAAATATATGTCCAGTTTTCGAAATTTTAAAGCTAGAGGCACTTACCACGTAGAGGCACTTGCCCCGACCACAATCTATCTCGAACTTGTATTATAAAGACTAGACAACGATAATTATAATCATCATCATCAGCCTATAAACGTCCCACTGCAGGGCACAGGCCTACCCTTAGGGAGAGTGTATGGGCATTAGTCCACCACGCGTGCCCAATGCGGATTGGTAGACTTCACATACACATCAGAATTTCTTCTTTAGTGTACGCAGGTTTCCTCACGATAATTATTCACTCATTACTCACCATAATTAGTATATTATACATACAAACATCCATGACTCGGGTACAAATATTCATATTATTCATCATACAATTATTTGTTCCTCGCGGGATTCAAACCCGCGACTCTCCTCAGCACAGCAGCAGGCAGATTTACTACCGACTGTGCTATCGGGCCATCCAAAAAATTCATTAGTTCAAAATCTAAAATCGATGGTCCGCGCTTTCAAACCGGATTATTCTACCACTTTTTTACCCTCTTTACAGGCCATATTTTTGGTACCCTCAACGTTTTTTGGTAGTAAAGGAACCTTTTATTTCCATTTTCAACATGCCCACCCAATTATTTTCATTCACACAATTTAACCCGATATTTTCGTACATTCCTATGTATCCTCACATAAATTTCCCCTACGTGTACCCTCATAATATAGTTAGGAGTCGGTAAATTCTTGGCATGTCATGTACGGACCCAGTTGGCATCGTCCCATTTCTTGTAAACTGAAACAAGGGGTCAACAACACTCAGGGCAGTGGTGAGCACAAGTCTCCTTAACGTATCGATTACCATCATTCGGGAACTATCGCATATCAGTACCAACATTTTTATCAAATTTATAATTTTTAGGGTTCCAAAGTCAACAAGGAACCCTTATAGTTTCGCCATGTCCGTCCGTCCGTCCGCGGCTTAGTTCAGAGTCGCTTAGTACTAGAAAGCAAGGCATGGATATACATATTAACCACGCCGACATAGTGGTAAAATAAAATATTAAAAAATATATTTTTTTAGGGTACCTCCTTAAGTGGGGGTGTATACACGTTAAGTGGCGATGCCATTTTTTTTCTCGACTATCCCATGTTGTGGGGTATCGTTAAATAGGTCTTTTAAAAATATTGTGGATGTGGAGAACCATTTTTCGATTTAGAGATCAGTTATAAAATATTAAGCTTTAAAGCGAATATTTTTGATAGAGTCAAGTGTCCCCCCCTCCACCCCCTCACTAAACTAAACGGTTGTAGTAGGAGATGTAAAAAATTCACAACAATGGTATATAATGAATTGAAAAGGAAAACTATCAAGGCTAAGTAGGCTTTACAAGTTACTGACGAGTTTTAGTCGACCAACTTAAAACATTTACTCGGAGTCGGTTCAACCGTAGTATAAAACAAAAAGCCCTTCATAAATCCATATATTGTGAAGGATAACTACGGAACCCTACACTGCGCGTAGCCCGACACGCACTTGGCCGGTTTTTTGTTTTTTATATTGTTACAATACCAACATTGAAACAATGAAAAATTTTCGTTTTTATGGATAAACGATTTCTTTATAATATTTTTTATGGATAAAACGTCAAATGCTAGGCACCCTAATGTATGGCAAAGCTAATTTTTCTTGGTGTCGAAAATGTATGATTCTGAAAGTTATTTATTATTAAAAATTATCTAACTTTTAACCCGCGTCTTGGACCTAGTGAAATAAGAATATCGAAAAATCCTTTCTTAGTGCACTCCTTCGTCCTACGCAGTATCTTGATTTCTATAGATCTAGATTCTGTCAATCAGTCAGTCAGTCAGACACGGAAATGTTTTATAAATGTAGATAACATTTTGCCTTATTACGTTTCCGCCAATGCCGAGTAAGTTTTATGAGTATCATAATTTTAAGAATTCGTTTTAACACATTTGATACAAAATGGTGGAGCCTCTTTGCAAGCCAGAAAGTAGGTACTCGATACGCGATCACTTAATTACACAGCACTTTACATTGGCACACACCTACCACTAACAGCAACATAATAAAATTTTATTTTATGTCCAGTCCCTAGTCGTATTCCTAAATAATTCTAGTAAATAATTCTAGTAATAAGATCACAGGGCAAACAACCTGTAAATGACTTGGGGCCTAGTTTTGTAATTAAAGTTTAACTTAAAAGCCGTTTAACTTCAGCCTTCGCAATCTATATGTTTGTAACTAATAATGAAAAGACAGTGTTTAGGTGAACATTGTTAATTATTCAGTTTGAATTTACCTTCAAAGGTTCTGTTGTTTTTGTGAAAGTTTTTCATTGTAACTTTATAATTAAGAAAATTACAGGTCTTGTTTATTTAATTTAATTTACAGTCACTATAGAGCGGTTATAAAAACTCAAATTAGATTACTGAAGTGAGACTTCTTATACAAGGGCTTTGAAATTCTGATCCGCAACCTTTTTGTGTGACGGAAGTTCGGAATTTAAATCGGGAGCGGAAGTTCGAAATTTAAAAGCGGGAGAGGTTTCACATCTGTCGGGCGTCCCATGACGGCCAATTTTTTTTAAATAAACTATCGAGAATAAGCGCAGTGGGTGGTAATTATTAAAGGATAACCTGTGTACATGGCATGTCTTCCGTGCAAATTCGAACCCAGACCCTCACGATTAAGTGTCCATACCTCTCCGCAACGCGTCACTGACGCCTATATCTATACTACAGGGTGAAATTGATATAATTAGCATCCTTTTAAACTAAGAGTTTACCCATCAAACTGAACAACTATTACTATGGTAGCAAACCGATCGGAGCAAAAAAATCAGCTGTTGCATACATTTGAGTCGGGAACTCGCGTCGACATTGCATTTTAGTATGAAACAGCAGGTTTTTTTTGCTCTTATCTGTTTGCTGTCATAGTAAAATTTGTTCAGTTTGATGGGCAGACTCTTATTTTAAAAGGATGCTAATGATATCAATTTTACCCTGTATATACGATACTACGTATCCTAGCAATGTAGATAAAGTATAAACTACTGCGCAACTGAATCTACTCGCCGGTTCACAGCCGGCCTCTGCCATCTGGGTGTGAATTGACCTTTACACGTCCTTTCGCTTCTAACTCACTCTAACTATTCAAATGACCAAGACCTCAAGTGACACTTAAGTTGACAGCATCCATCGGCTTTGTCTCGTTTCGACCATTGATATAAAAATACAGTAGATGGTGCATATTATACAGGGTGTAAAAAAACAAACTAGTAATATTTAAAGAGGGGTTTAGATTAACCCATCAAACTGAACAACTTTTACTACGGTAACAAACTTCTTATGAAAAAATAAAAAGAATCAGCTTTCCCATACATTTGAGTTAAGTAGGTACTGTACGCAGTTTTTGCGAATGCTAGTTACGCGCTACTGCATTATCCCCGGCGATATGTCAGTCTCAAGGATTGTTTTATGTACAAAAACATAAATTTGTGCTAACAAAGAATAGAAGAGCTTCGTGGCAAGCCTAAAACAATTGACCGAGATGACCGCCTACCAAAGACTTTGCCAAGCGACTCTTTACAAAGTTATAATCTTCTCATACTTGTTTCTATGATCTCTCTTTCTAAATATAACAGACGTTCAACCCCATCTACGGTATTCTGAAATCGACGGTCTTGACATAACTACAATTTAAACCACTTTAGTCGACCATTGCGTACGTAAGGACTACTTGACCGCAGCTGAGCCAATTGTATTGATTTACAGTCAGCTTATTCAGTTTACGAAGATCCGTACAAGAGTTCTTAAGCCTTCATCACTAGTGTCAAACCAGCTTGATTCCTGGGACTTGATTGAACGAATTAGGCACAGAATAGTCTGGCAGTAAAGTCCGTTCGGAATACATGAATTACTAATTGGTTATGATGGCTATAGATAGCGATGATTGGAGAAGTTGTGTTGAGTGATCGATTTTGTGTCGTATAGCTACCTGTTTGTAGAGTCTAGTTTAATTAGGCTGTTTGAATACAATAACGGTTTGTAACACGCTTATATTAGCTTCACCTGTATGTAACTAAGTAAGTCAATCAATCAATCAATTATACTTTATTTGACACCAAAAAGACAGAGTAAGTATGTAAGAAAATCTAGGAAGTCAATTTTAACCTACTTCTATTATTTTTAATTTTAACTTTCCTTTAAAATTACTTATAATTTTAAAGGAATCTTCTTGTTTAATAAAAAAAACGTTATTCTGTCACATGAATCCTGAGAGATGGGCAAAAACCATCATGCCCTGGATCCCCGAAAACGGTTGCCAGGAGGAGGTGGCGGAATGACGGCCAGTGGTTGTCCAAAACAGGAATGAGTGGAAGTGAAAGGAAGAGGCCTTTACCCAGCCGTGGGATCAAGTAGGCTAATAAATAAAATAATGTAAATAAATAAAAGAAATATTTTATTTTTCCAGTTCTAGGTCGAAATGACCCTTGTATTCTACAAACAAATATTATGGGTAATTATAATAGTCATGTTGTCATGTGTGTGTGTTGTGTGTTTTGGGACCTATATAGGGTGTAACAAAACACCCTACTTATATTTAAATGGGTGGTTAGGATCGTCAAAATGAACAACTTTCCCTATGGAGACAACCTTGAAAAATTTGACTCGAGTCGGTAATAATGCAATTTTGTATGAAACAACAAATTTTGTTTTCGCGATTTTGATGTTTGCTCTATAGTGAATGATGTTCAATTTGATGGTCTGAATAACCCCTTTGTAGGTAGCCTAATCGGACAAAATTACAGCTTCGAATTTGTGGTGTGCAGGTTTGAAACCCGTCCGATACAAAAATTGAAATTTTGTTAATGTCCTATAAAAAGTACACTGAAACTTAAGAGGCTTAGACTTGATCTGATTAATAATTAACATACCCTGATAGATAATCATGGTGATATAATATCAAATAATAGCGGCCATCTATTATGTTAATGCTATTGATATTGATGCAGAATTCTGGTATTAGATGTTATAATACTATACTAGCAAATGAAATTTATGGTTATTGGTATTCAGGTTGCGGTAAATGATCTATATCCAATTAACACAATTACTAGGTTTCTGTTTGTGAAGGTATCTAAATTATACATTACGAGGATTTCGTCCGCAACGATTCTCTGCCTCGCATCGTAGCGAGATAAAATTCCAGGCCCTGTACCCGATTTTCGATATATCGCGACCGATTCGGTCCGAACTTCATTGTAATAGAGTTAACAGTGGAACGAAAACGTTCACGCAATTGCGAAATTATAAAATCCGGGTAGAGCCCCTGATATTTTTTTTTACCGTTCCGAAACTACAGGGTGAAATTGATATCATTTAAACTGAGAGAACTAAGAAAACTCGTCCTTTCAAACTAAGAGTCTACACATCAAACTGAACAACTTTTACAATGGGAGCAAACCGATCGGAGCAAATAAAAAATCAGCAGTTCTATTCTAAACGCTCGCGACTCAAATGTATGCAACAGCAGATTTTTTTTTGCTCCGATCGGTTTGCTTCCATAATAAAATTTGTTCAGTTCGACGGGTAGACTCTTAGTTTATAAGGATGCTAATAATATCAATTTCACCCTGTATAAGGGGTGGTTCAGACCATCAAACTAAACAACTTTTACTATTGAAGCAAATCGATTGTAATGATAGAAACTGCAGTTTTTTTGCTAAAATTGATTTGCTCCTATACTAAATGTTGTTCAGTTTGATGGCTAGACTCTTAGTTTAAAAATATGCCAATGATATCAATTCAACCCCGTATAATCTTATGGTTTTCCAATCACTTTGAAAAATGCTAAAGATAGGTAGATAACGTATACAGGGTGAAATTGATATCATTAGCATCCTTTTAAACTAAGAGTCTACCCATCAAACTGAACAACTTTTACTATCGGAGCAAACCGACCGGAGCAAAAAAAAATCTGATGTTCCATACTAAACTACAGTGATGTGCCGTGCTGACTCGACTCAAATGTATGCAAGAGCAGATTTTTTTTGTGCTCCGATTGGTTTGCTCCCATAGCAAAAGTTGTTCAGTTCGATGGGTAGACTCTTAGTTTAAAAGGATGCTAATGATATCAATTTCACCCTGTAGATAGGACCCAAGAAATAAACCGAGCAAACACAATTTTCTTCCCAGACCGGTTCCAAAAAATCAAATTACAGTGTAGCTGCAACTAGGCAACAATTCTCCCTTCTAGTTTTCATACTCGGTTATACGTCCCATCCATCAAATCTCAATCTGTCGCGTACGTTCCTAAGGCTGGTTATACACAAAGCCATGATATTGTTATTATTATTATAACACTTTATTGTACACACTGACATAAAAATACAGAAAGTTGAGAAAACTTGTACAAAGGGCAAGATCTCTGAAGAGATTTCTTCGATATAGTTGATAATTAGAAGGCAAACTTATTGTGTACAAACAAATTTGTTTTATTTTTGTAAATTTTAATGATTGGACGACCATAGGATATCGTGAGGAAACCTGCATACGAATAATATGAATAATTCAGATGCGTATGTCAAGTCCACCTATCCGAAATGGGCAAGCGTGGTGGTCTAAAGCCCACACTCTCCTTATATCCGTTTATTGTTTTTCGGTATTTTTATCATAGAGATCTAGAGAGATGCCAACCAACGCGCCGAGTATGAAATCTAGTGTTGCATCACCACCAGTACCACGCAATGGAAAGTATTTTGTTAGCTTGAATGTGCTCATTATTTATTGCGGTATTAGAACTACGCGAGCATTGTAAACTATTTACACATAATATCTCGACTGGCTTTCAGCCTCATATTGAATCATTACTTTCGCGAGCAATGTGTTCCGTTTTTGCGCATATTGCTGCGACATTGGCCCCGCCCCCTTTTCACATCTCCCTTTAGTTTTTGTGATCTGTGATTTTTATATTTATTTAACAACATATCAGTTTGCATGGTCTAATATTAACTTTGAAATGATGATACCAAAAAACCCGATTCGGGTTTGTCCTGGTATCTTTTACATTTTAGTTCATTTCAGGTAGTCTCGATCGTATTGTGCCTGTCGCTCAGTCAGTGCGAAAAACAATAAGCTCCATATTTCGGTTTTATTTTTGATGTACATATATAAAATTCACGACCGCAATCTTACAGAAACAAGAAAGAAACTAATGCAACTTCCAATATCTATGTCTTTATGAGTGCGCAGCAGAAAGACGGTAAATGTTTGCTATCGTTTGAAATAACGATGTATTAAGCAGACTATAAAACATTGCAAAAGAAACCTTAAATATTTCCATATTAGGTCTTAAAATGTTTTCCCGATCGAGTCATATAATATTTCTTTTTGTTTACCGATCCTATTTGTAACGTGAGTTAAGGCGCTTCGCTAAGCCCTGTGACTTATTTCTCCCAACATTTTTATCCTCATAAAACGTTAGACTTGAACCGAACTGTGAAGATTTGTATTGTACCAATTATAATGTATTATAAGCTTGGTGAAAGAAAATACATCACTCAGATCCACAACTCGTTTCTTCAATAAATACATCCTGGATATCTACAACAAGCTTCGTTAACTTCTATATAAAAATGTAAAAAGGGGGGGACCTACAACCTATAAACCTCCTTCAAAGCCTATCCCTAAGGGACGGTTCCAAGAACGCTGGCAGCATTCCCCCTCTGTATCGCCAAGCTTATGCGCTGACGAAGGTAACTGCCAGCCCTCTTATCACCAGTGGTCTCTATAAGGCGCGCTGAAATCTCCTCAACAAATTAATATAATTATATAATTGGTGGTGGTATTGTAATGTACGTATATAATAATACCTACTATACATGATGGTGGTGGTGGCCATGGTGTTAGTGTAAGGCTACATATGATACTGAACAACATTTTCAAAGAACAAAAGGAAAATACGCGAGAAAAATTACAACTTTTCATACAAACGTTTTTTTTTGCCAGTTTTCGATAGGTTTCTTTGGAAAAATTGTTTAGTATCATGGGTCAACTGTTTACTCTAATACCCTGTAAAGTTGGAAAGCAATATTTGCAACAAATAAATTTAAATGGTCATCTATTAAAATGTTGTGTGAGTAAAACAAAAAAAACCGAATACGTTTTTTATTGAAACTATCTATCTAAACTCGAGAAAAAATTATCAATCAGTAAGGAAAATGAATAATATCCGTATTCAAAATCAAATATCCGTAATCATATATCCGTAATTATCCTTAGTGTGTACCAGCCTTAGCGTAACCCCGCAATGTATGTGTTATATTTCTTCATACTCCATAATAGCTAATCTTGCGTGAAAATATTGACATGTAACAAATTATTGATGAGATCAGAGTTATTTGGTAGGTTTATTTGTTAGTATTTTGACACAAAACGATAACTCTTAGGTTGTATTACTAAAAGTGTTCTAGCGTCAGGAATAATGTCATAAATTTGACTATTATAAATAACTACGTACTTATAGTAAAACTATAGAAAAGAAGAAAGTACCTAATTTAGTAAACGACAGAAATTTTCATTACATAAACTAATATGCGAGAGCGATGGAGCGCAGTATATTAGGTGTTAAAAGAACAGATCGTGTCAGGAACACTACACTGCGCTCCAAAACACAAATCGCCGACGTCGGGGAGAAAACAGCTAAACTAAAGTGGGAATGGGCCAGCCTTGTCTGTCAAATGCACCAGGAGAGGTGGGCAAAAATTGTTACGCCCTGGATCCCAGAAAACGGTCGTCAGCGCCCGGGTCGTCCTAGGAAAAGGTGGCGGGATGATCTGGATGCTTTTGACGACAAGTGGCCAGACCTTGCCCATAGAGATGGTTGGAAGATTAAAGAGACTAGGAAAAAAAACTAATATGACGGCCATATCTCATTACTTTTATACTTTTCATAGTTTTAGTTTGAGAAAACAAATAAATACTAGAATTATATTGGCTAATAATTATCTTTAGCCAGAAACATTTAAGATAAGTCTTCCAAAATTTTTGTAAATTGTCGCTTATACCATGTGCAGATTTTGCCGAAAATTTGTTTTTCGAATATTTGTAAAGCAATTCAATTCCAGTAACTCGTCGCTGCTTTAATCTCCCAAAACATAATATATGTAATTTTTCCCGATAGTGAATTTTTTTATATTTGAAAAGCAATCTCATTATTTCACTTATTGAGGTTTCATTTAGTTTTAAATATCCTAATTGCTAAGGAACCTACATTCATTCATCATCATTTCAGCCGATGGGCGTCCACTGTTGGACATAGGCCTCCCCCAAGAATCGCCATAACGACCGGTCCTGCGCTGCTCAAATCCAACGGGTTCCCGCCGCCTTCACCAGGTCGTCGGTCCACCGTGTTGCCTACCCACGCTGTGCTTTCCGGTACGCGTTTGCCACTCGAGAACTTTTCGGCCCAATCGGCCATTGGATTCATTCGAATTTTTTTTTCTCGAATACTCACTTTTACGACGCAAAGATGAAATAAGGGTCTAGATTATCCCTCCGTATTAAATATAATCATTATTTTATCATGATTTTTGTAGTATATTATAATACTAAACTAGATTTTTACACGTATTACATTCATGTTTTGTCCTCGAGATCAGCATAAATATACTTGTAGTAGCACACAGGTGTCGCCAGAGAGCACTGAATTTGAGGGAAAAAAAATAAAAATTTTGTTTATGTCCTTAGTGATTGACAGCATGATCAATAATGCCCATGCCCATGCCTGAATTCAGTTTTTCAAATACGTATCTCGTTACACGCGTGATCATTACGCACGCGTAATGGAATGTCTGTTCAAACGCAGATATTTTTTTGATACAGGTGAACACCTGAAATATTATCTGAAGATGCTCTTGACAATTTCCCTTTTTGGTTCGTCCATGCGAGAAGCGATTTGTGAAAATACGTCACAAACGTGACTTTCTTTTCCGTTGAAAGTGACAGTGGAAGAAAAGGGATAAAGAGATTATCTTGGACGTATACACAATGCAATGACTAACATAAGAGACCGCCTAACATCAACATTTTTTACTCTTAAGGGAATATAATTCGGAGCGCGCTCCATACAATCGAAGTCTGGTGATATTTTCAATACTAACAAATTAAAGTCAATGAAAGAATAAGGGGCAGAATGGGCCCAGCACTGTAGCACTTTTTTATCTACTTTAAATTAAAGGCCTGAATAATACCAACATTTTATTATACGGCAGCATAACTGTAACGCGTTAAATAAAAAAGTTACAGCCGTTTAAAAATTCAATTACTTACCCATATGAATGCTTATATTTTTGACCTAATAATGCCCATACAGTAGAAGAAAGAGTATGGTACTCTAGGAGCTAGCTAGCTAGTGGGTGTTGCCTGGTGGGTGGTGGGCGTTGGGTGCTGTGTGTTGGGTGGTGTGTGTTGGGTGGTGGGTGGTGGGTGGTCGGCGTTGGGTGGTGGGCGTTAGGTGGTGGGCGTTGGGGTGGCGTGTTGCCTGGTGGGTGGTGGGTGACGCCTGGTGGGTCGTGTGTGTTGGGCGTTGGATGTTTGATTGTGGGTCTTGGGCGGTTTATGTTTGGTTTTGACAAGCTCCCGTAGTATTATACTCTTTTTCTGCTGTATGGGCATTATTAGGTAAAAAAATATTAGCATTCATATAGGTAATTGATTGAATTTTTAAACGGCTGTAACTTTTTTATTTAACGCGTTACAGTTATGCTGCTAAATAATAAAGTGTTCGTATTATTCAAGTCTTTATTTTAAAGTAGGTAAGAAAGTGCTACAGAACTGGGCCCAGGGTCCATACAAAACTGCCCATTGTTCTTTATCAGAAACAATCTAGAAACTAATATCTATGTTTTTGTGTAGTCAGGTTTTTGTTGAAATGTATAATTTTAAAGTTACTGTGCCTCAAAGATTTTCATACAAATCTAAAATTAATCCTAAATAGTATTAAAACTGTATATTATATTTTAACGAAAATCTGACTTTACACAAATATAGAGATTAGTTTCTAGATTGTTTCTGAAAAATTTTATTGACTTCAATTGGATAGTATCGAAAATATCAACAGACTTCGTTTGTATGCACCGCGCATTTACGCTCTCGGTTATTTTTCTGTTGTCAGAATTAACACCTATCTTTTAGCAGTACAACCACAGATCACAAAAACTAAAGGGAGATGTGAAAAGGGGGCGGGGCCAGTGTCGCAGCAATATGCGCAAAAACGGAACACATTGCTCGCGACATTAATGATTCAATATAATTATGAGGCTGAAAGCCAGTCGAGTTATTGTGTAAATAGTTTACAATGCTTGTGTAGTACTAAAGATTATTCGAACGTTGAGTTCTGATACCGCAATGGATAATGAGCACATTCAAGCTAGTGGTACTGGTGGTAATGCGACACTCGGTTTCGTACTCGGCGCGTTGGTTAGCATCTCTCTAGATCACTATGGTTTGTATGCAGCGCGCATTTGCGCTCTCGGAACTTCTCTTAAGATTATTTTTCTGTCGTCAGAATTGATAAAGGTTCCTATCTTTTAACAGGATAACAAAATAATGCTTTTGAAGCTTCTTTCTATGAACAAGAATAATTAGTTTTCACATCGTTTTATTCAAAACTTGTTAAAATCAGATCACATTTATACCTTCCAATCTAAAACAGATGCTAAATCCAATACATTTCAATTAGAAATTTGAATTTGAGCATGTCACTAATTGCTTTGGCATAAATTGCGTTCTATTTCCGCATCGACAAATTTGAAACGTTATTATAGGTAAACTATCATCAAAATTGTCAGTTGGGAATCTATCAACGTAGGCAGGGCTGTTCAGCTATATCTAGGTTACTGGCTGTTTTAAAATACTTTTTAATTTAAAGGCACATATTAGCTACTGCCTCCGTGGTCTAATGGTTAAGAGCATTGGCTATCGACACGGAGGTCGTGGGTTCGATTCCCATGAGGGACACCTAGTGAAATGTCACTTTGTGCGTTTTTCCCCAGTTGGTTAGGACATTGCAGGCTGAATCACCTGATTGTCTGAAAAGAAAGATGATTTCGTGCTTCGGATGGCACGTTAAGCCGTTGGTCCCGGTTACTGCCTCTGGTGGTAGTAGTCGTTACATAAAAACCACGTCAGAGGCCGTTAGGCGGTCTGAAAAATCTCTGACACCAGGGCTCTGCCCACACGATAAGAAGAAGAAGCTACTAGGCTTTTTATTATGGACACGATACAGCAACGGCACAAACATATACCTAACATCCATGACCGATTGGTACTGGTATTGGTTGAGCGGGCTCATTTTCCGCAACTCGACGACTTAGGCGCCTATTTTAGGATAGGTATGGGAATGACTACTCCTGCCACCCCAGCTCCTCCTGCAAGCCGAACAGCTTGTTAATGCTGCCAAAGACTTCTGCAAGAGACCCCGGTGATCCGAGGTGTTGTGCCCGATAGTTTCCTAGCATCCATGACCGAACTAGGATTCAAACCCATCCTAGTTTGGCAGTCCAGTGTGGTATCCATTACTTACACCAAGAAATGTAAAGCAAATGTTCAGATTTTTTTTTTAAATATCTGTGACTGTTCCTCGGGAAACATAATCATGAGCATGTCAGTAATAAAAATAAAATAAACTAAAATAAATTGTATCATTATAATGAGATGTGAAAGAAACACCCCAATACAAAACTTTTATCAGATCCTGATAAAAACGTAGCAATCATAAATACGTGACTTGGGCCCGCAAAAGGCATCGGGTAAATGATGCGGCCCATAATTTAAACAGACCTGAATTAAGTCAATCACTACACGTAATTAAAGATTTACCGTGCGTTTGTAATTTACTTAGTCTCATGTGAATTTAATGTGTTTGTACCAAAAACAATTGAGTTGGGGGTTTATTCTTGGATAACAGATTTGTGAAATGGAGTGCAATTCTCTAAGCGTCACGTCGCTGTCAAAAAACATCGACGAGCTGACAAATGTAACATCTTTCTTGCATCCTTCAGATCGTCGAAGTTTTTATGAGTTTGACACATGAGTCATGATATAACCATAGCGAATACCGAATTGTCAGCAATGCAATTCACTAAGCGCAAACATCGCCACAACCTTAAATTCGTCGTTGAAACATCGACGAGCTGACAATTCGGTATCATAGATTAATATGTATATTGGATATAGATAGGTAACTCGCCTTGAATTTTAGGACGTCCTAATTGCGTTGCCGCTTATTAGCACTAGGGGGCGCCACATTATGAAATAAATTGAAAAAGACGATCGGCCGACACGAGGATCGACCCTTAGCTACCCGGATCGTAAGCCGGTTGTCTAGACCGCTAGACCAACAAGACAGTGATTGATATGGGCGAAATCTCTCACTACTACAGCGCAGCGCGTGGAGTGTAGTGCGCTGTTACTGCGATATGAACCCTAGTTCGTTGCTTCGAAATATAACCGATAGATGGCGGAAGCTCTTTATGGAAAATCAGCGTTCCACTTAGTTTGTACTAAGATAACATAGCATGTTCGGTATTCACTATGGTTATACGAGTATGTCATGTGTCAAACTCATATAAAAACTTCGACGATCTGAGGATGCAAGGATGTTACATTTGTGAGCTTGTCGATGTTTTTGCCAGTGATGTGACCTCGCCGATTTATCAACGACGAATTTAAGGTTGTGACGATGTTTGGGTTAGAGAATTACATTGCTGTTATTTAAAAGAGAGTTTTTAATTAACGATTATATTTCGGTCGAAATAGATTAGATTCAATCTATATATAAATCAATCATCATATATAAATCAATCATCTCAGCCGATGGACGTCCACTGCTGGACGTAGGCCTCCCCCAAGTGCGGCTGCCCTCATTCAACGTGTTCCCGCCGCCTTCACCAAGTCGTCGGTCCACCTTGTGGAAGGCCTACCGACGCTGCGTTTTGCGGTACAAGGTCCCGACTCGAGAACTCTTCGGCCTCATCGGTCATCAGTTCTGCGAGCAATGTGCCCCGCCCGCATCTTTCTTCCGTTTCCGTGTCAATTTCAATGTGTCCGCGAAATTAATGTATCTAATTTTGAGTTTGTTTTTATAAGCCGTATAAAAAAGGAGATACAAGTCGCTTTACCATACAGACGTAGGTATCTTGCGGATGGTTTACCTGAAACAATTACAGAAATAGGCGTTAAACATGAAAAAGCCGAATAAAAAGTCTGTGATACATTTTTTACGCTGAAGAAGAAATTTTGATTCTAGAAGTCTAGCAATCCGCATTGGGCACGCCTGGTGGACTAACACCCATACCTTAGATAAAGTAAATGTCTAGATGGAGCCTCACGCTTCTAAGGTATAAAACAAAAGTGGCAAACTTTCCTAGGTTGGTGCGCCATACAACTTATCTCTGTGTGCGTGTATACAGACACGGTTTATCAACTAAGAGTTCACTAATATTTTTTTCGACGCCTTTGTAGCTTCGGCTGTCAATCTTGACATATAACTTGTCAAAGGCCCATACAGGGTGTATGGGAAATAAAGGAAGTCGTGTGTCCTGTAGTGGAAGTGGAAATAGAAGGACCCTACGGTCCATCATAAGATTCTGACGGTTTTTTGAGGAGATGTTCAGACCATCAAACTGAACAACTTTTCATATGAATGGGACGTCGATAAGAATAAGAATAAGAATAAGAATAACTTTATTGTTAGAACTGGTACATAAAGGTCTTACATAATAATTACATGAACAAGCAGCTCTTACCTATTTCAGGCATACAATACAAATATTTAAAACATTTTATCTTACATGCAAATATATCAAAATTTATACGCAACAACAAAACTTAATTGACATTTAAGACACCTTTGGATATTTACATTACATTAAAAAAAACCAAGCAGCTTCAATTACCAAAAAATACATTTAATTTCAATAAATAAAAAATAATATAATGTCATAAATTCGTCAAAATGTCAGATAATTGCCAATAAACACAACACACTCAATATCAATAACATTAGAATTATAATGTTCAAAAATGTCAACAAGTCAAGATCAACAATAAAATATTATAATTTAACAGCATTTACATATGTAGTCGTTTTAGCATAAAATTCCTCTAAGTTATAAAATACATTTTCAATTAGCCACATTTTCAGTATTTTTTTAAAACTAATGTCATTTAAACATTTAATATTTTTTGGAACCGCATTATAAATTCTCACTGCCATCACTCTGATCATCCTCTTTAAAAACCTTCAGTATTATTTATAAGGACCCTATATATTTCAGTAGTCACTACAGTTCGGTTATACATATTAAACAAGCATTTCGCTAAAAATCTTTCAGTGATGTAAAATTTCATAGACATAGCCATTCCAATTACAGTACCAAAACAACTAAATCACGTATCGAGGGCACCAGTAATAATTCCCCGACGTCTAAGTAATCAACTCTTCCTAAATTAATATTGACTCGAGTATTAGCGAGCGCTCGAGATTTGACTAGCATGTACAGATAGGTATCTGGGGATTATTGTTTATTATTTACTGTGCATAATTTGGGATGTATGTTTAGTACGTTGACTAGTTTGCTGTTTGGATGATTGAAACGAAAGGGTTTGATTACAAGGTGTTAGGGTAAACAGTTACATTACATTAAGGGGTGATGGTTATAATAATGAATAACTTTTCCTTAGAAACCTATAGGAAAACTATTTTCATTCTTCTAAAGAGGATTGTGAAGCTACCAGTCTATTTACAAAAACTGTTTTAACACTCTTATACTTATAGATTTTTTAACTCCTCTATACGACCATTTTGCTGACTGGATAATCTTTACACTACAGCATGAGTAATTTTTCATGCGATATAGCTCAAGCTGATACGAAAGAAGAAGAAGAATCATCATCATAATCGCCCCGCTTGGCAGGCGGGTTGGCGATCGCAGTTGGATCGATTCAATGTGTTCAATTCTTAATATACTCTCTCTCTTTCACGGGTTTGCTGGAAGAAATCTCTTTAGAGATAAGCTCGCCCTTTGTAATTGTCTATTATGCTGTTTTCATTTATATTTCCGTGTGTACAATAAAGTGTTAAAATAAAATAAATAAATAAAATAATGTGTGTACTCAGAGGATGCTGCTGCCCATCCTTCAGTAGATCCCTTAGTCGCCTTTTACGACACCCACGGGAGGAAATGGGATGGTGCTAGCCGACACCACACGGACACTATGTTAACTATGTAACTATCGGAGAATATATCTATCTATACTATTATAAAACTGTAACAGGAAGTTTGTCTGTACATTGAAGATATTAACAAAAAAAAAGTTTTAGGTGTCCCTGATTCCATTTCACCAATTTTTGGGTTTTTTGTTTGTGTGTTTGTTTGGGTGTTTGTTTGTGTGTTTGAACGAGTATCACGCAAAAACTACTGAACCGATTTTAATGAAACTTTTTTTGTTTGATAGCTTATGATCTGACTTAAAATCTGGTATATAATTTGTGCGGACGAAGTCGCGGGTTAACGCTCGTACTATTATAAAACTGTAACAGGAAGTATGTCTGTACATTGAAGGTATTAACAAAAAAAAAGTTACAATATGGTTTTTAGGAGTCCCTGATTCCATTTCACCAATTTTGGATTTTTTGTCTGTCTGTTTGTTTGTGTGTTTGTTAGTGTGTTTGTTTGGGTGTTTGTTTGTGTGTTTGAACGAGTATCACGCAAAAACTACTGAACCGATTTTGATGAAACTTTTTTGTTTGATAGCTTATGATCTGACTTAAAATCTGGTATATAATTTGTGCGGACGAAGTCGCGGGTTCACGCTCGTATGTTATAAGAATCCAAAAATATCCAGTTTTGAAGCCTTAGATTATTCACACGCTTTTATTTAACTTGCCTTGTTAGTTTGGTAACCTTTGGAACAAATCTTGCGAAATAATTTTAACCCACTTCTAAGTATTCCATCGAGCTTAAGCTTGGTATATACACTGACCTGCAAAACTAAGTACTACACTTTTAATATTTCAATTTTTTCTGAACTATAGAAATTAGAGATTTAAAATAAAAAACGTTTAAAAGCAAATGCTATCAGCTTTCTTTGTTAATATTCTTTGTAAATTAAACTCTTTTTCGAGTCCTTTTTATTTCGAAAGTATATTTTGTGTACTGAAAAAGTTATTGCAATTTTAAGGGTGTGATACTTAGTTTTGCAGGCCAGTGTATATAGGAATTTTATAATAATGCAATAATTATTATGGTAAACTGGTACTAAAACCAGGGTCACCTCCGTACTATAGCATTTGACTTGCAATTTTTGTATGGAAACTGCTTTCTCGCACCAAAACAATCAAAACTCTCTCGTAACAACAAGTCACAATCATGATTGCCTGTTTTTCTAAAAAAATTGCAAACTAAAATGTACACCGATGAAAGAAAACAAAACATTCGTTTATCCTGTCAGGATTCGTCACGATTTGTGACTTTTTGTGACATTATACAAATAGCTATTCCACTAGATCGAGATAAAACGAAATCTTGTTTTTCTGCTTTTATTGTCTTGTCAACTACCCATTAGAGACAATGTAAGGAATCACAAGTAATAAAATTAATTTATCTAAACTATTATAAAACTGTAACAGAAAGTGTGTCTGTACATTGAAGATATTAACAAAAAAAAAGTTACGATATGGTTTTTAGGTGTCCCTGATTCCATATCACCATTTTTTTTATTTTTTGTCTTTCTGTTTGTGTGTTTGTTTGTTTGATCGAACATCACGCAAAAAATATTGCACCGATTTTGATGAAACTTTTTTGGTTTGATAGCTTATGATCTGACTTAAAATCTGGTATATATAATTTGTGCGGACGAAGTCGCAGGTTAAACCTAGTTACATATAAAAACGTACCAAATTTGTCTAGTTAATTTAGGTATTAAACGTAAGCAAGCACTAATCTTAATATTCACGTTTATTCGTAATCTTGTTTGCTTACACTAATTTGAAATCTAAATTTCTAGTAAATTTGATAAATTTAATAGAATGTCTGAAACATTTTGATTAAAGGTAAACATCACGACATGTTAGAGATTAACAAAGATTTAAAATAATATTGAATTAGAATAAAATTATATCGCGCAATGTTGTAGTCGGTAAACATTATTATTATAGAATACTAGCTGTCACCCGCGACTTTGTACGCGTGGGCATGAAAAATAGTTTACGTCCTATTCTCAGACCTACTGAATGTACACACAAAATTTCATAAGAATCGGTCAAGCCGATTTGGAGGAGTTTTGTTACAAACACCGGACACGAGAATTTTATATGTATATCTACACTTCTACACTAATATTATAAAGAGGAAAGATTTGTACCTATTTTTGTATGTTTGTATGTTTGTAATGAATAGGCTCAAAAAGTACTGGGCCGATTTAAAAAATTCTTTCACCAATAGAATGCTACATTCTTCCAATTTGACATAGGCTACATTTCATTTTGAAAAAAATTAGGGATCCTTGGTAAAATTTGAACAATGTAACCGAAGGTGTAGAAAAATGAGTCTTAAAATGTCTTTCGTCGAATGCGCTGCCGAAACTATTAGCGATAGAACAAAATAATGTATAACAATATTGAAGAACATCATAATGTCTACAAAAAACTCCGCGGTAACATATGTCCAACTATTGTAGTTATGTCACTACAACAACTTTTTTCATTTTAAACATTAATGAAAATGCTAACCAAATTCAAACCATGCTATTTATGCCAATAACAAATTCTCAAGAAGGAAACGCGGCCAAGACGTAGTCGGTCATCCCGGTGTAAAAAAAGATGCGGCGTTGGGCCGAGTGTACAGCGTCCATCCTTCTCAATCCGAGTGCTTTTATCTCAGGATATTACTTCATCATGTGCGTGGCCCGATATCGTTCCAAGACTTAAAAACCGTTGATGGCATTGTTAAAGAAACATACCAAGCTGCTTGCAGAGATTTAGGTTTACTAGAAAATGACAACCAATGGGAGATGACTTTGAGAGAAGCTTCGGTTTCTGACTGCCCGTTAAAGTTGAGAGAGCTGTTTGTGGTCATTTTATTATTTTGTTTCCCCTCTGAACCTCTCAAATTATGGGACACTTTCAAAGACGATTTGTGTGAGGACATCAGACGTGCAGCTCAACAACAAGATCAACACAACGAAGGCTTGATACAAATAGAAAACAAGCTTTTGGAACTGAACGACAAGCATTTAGCAGATTTTGGATTGCCTTCCCCGAATCGGCAACAAAACATCGTCCATGCGATACCGTGCGGTCCGCATGATATTAACTAGTTGTCTGTATTTGTCAACGCGCATGTACCCAAGTTAGTGGCAGATCAAAAAATAGCATTCGATGCTATAGTACAGAGTGTTGAAAATCACAGCGGTAAACTGTTTTTTTTGGACGCGCCCGGTGGAACAGGCAAAACCTTCCTTGCCAATTTAGTGTTGGCAAAAGTACGTCAATCTGGGAAAAAAGCTGTCGCAGTGGCATCGTCCGGAATTGCTGCAACCCTATTAAATGATGGAAAGACTGCTCACTCTACATTTAAATTACCATTGGCTGTGTCTTTGGAACAACTATCTGTGTGCTCGATCCGCAAAAACGGTCCGCTGGGGCAGCTCTTACAAGACACTTCGCTGGTCATCTGGGACGAGTGCACCATAGCCACAGGGCGCACGTGGAAGCCGTGGAGCGCACGCTGAGAGACATCCAAAGCTCAGACCGTATAATGGGGGGCGTGACGTTTGTTTTAGCTGGAGACTTTCGTCAAACATTACCAGTTATAACAAAAGGTACTCGAGCTGACGTTATTCGAGCTTGCCTTAAATCATCAACTTTATGGCAATCGATTGAAACTCTTAATCTGCGCACAAATATGAGAGCACATTTAAGTGACAATTACGATAATAATTTCTCACAAAAACTTCTAAAACTTGGAGACGGAAAATTACCGTCTCCGGTTGCAAACAGTTCCCAGGTATTGTTGGATAACGAATTGGGTCAAATCGTTCAGAGTCTAGAAATTCTTGTGGACACAATATATCCGGACATACAAAATCTTACGGAGAGAAATTTCAATTGGCTCTGTTCGAGAGCGATAGTGTCCCCGCGAAATGAATCGGTTAATGAGATTAACAAAATTATTATGGAAAAAGTACCCGGTGAATTTAAATATTACAAATCTATTGACACAGTATGCAACATCGAAGATACAGTGCACTATCCACAAGAATTTTTAAATTCCCTGAATCCTTCCGGCTTGCCGTCCCACGAACTACAATTAAAGGTAGGCACTCCCGTAATGCTGCTGAGGAACCTATGCCCTCCCAGCATGTGCAATGGCACGAGACTTCTGGTGAAGGAATTGCGGGAGAACGTCATAGTAGCCACTATAATCACCGGGGCCGCGGCCGGACAGCTCGCCCACATACCGCGGATCCCCATGATTCCTACGGACTTGCCTATATCTTTTAAGAGGTTACAGTTTCCTCTAAAAACATAATTTGCCCTCACAATAAATAAGTCCCAGGGTCAAACATTTTCGATGGTTGGCATCGACCTAAGAAAAGAATGCTTTTCTCATGGACAACTATATGTTGCCCTTTCTCGAGTGGGATCTCCTGAAAATCAATATATTTTGTTGCCATCTACAAATACCACTGCCAACGTAGTTTACAGTGAAGCTTTAAGATAAAAACTGACAAATATAAAAGTAAAAAACGTAAATCTACCTTAATATTATATCTGTAAATAATGTAAAAGTAAACCTGTAAAATAAAAAATACTAAAAATGTAAATTATTAAGTAATAATAAGAATGAAAATGATTAATGACAAACCCTTTTTTAATAAATAATGAAAAACAAAAAAAAACACAAAAAAAATATAAAAAAAACAAAATAATAAGCACAAAACAACAAAACCAAACAAAAAAATAATAATTTAGTAAGGAAAATACTAAATAATGATAGGCAAGTTTCTATCGACACGAACAAAAATTTCTTTGAAATACCTAGATGTATAGGTAGATACATTTTTAGTTGAAAGTTGTCAACGTTTAATTTAGACTGTATATATTTTATTCGACTCTGCTTTTATTCTAATTACTTAAAAAAACCATACTAAAAATGTATATAATATCCTATGTAAATATTACTTATTTAAGTGCCCGCCACTTAAACCATCAAAGAAATTGAACATAAATAGACTTACATACAAATATAACTGTTAATAAATAATAATTTTTTAATAAATAAAAATATTTGTGAAAAAAAGTGTTTTATATCCAAATTTCCAAAAATAAATAATTGTCTACCCCGTGCGAAGCCGGGACGGGCTGCTAGTTAGATATAACCCGGCTCTGCCTAAATATAAGAAGCACGTGTCATTGATATGGTCGATATGACTTATCTGTTCATACCTTAGATTAAATTTTTTTCGCTTACCCTGAAAGAAATGGAATAAAATAGCAAAGAAATGGAAAGCGAAATAGCCAGTTATGAAAACTTATGTAAACAAAAAAGACAGGAATATTTTTTTTTTTGGATCGATCATCTGGCCGGTTTTTGTGTTTGGCAAGATATCAAACCAATGGAATGTTGATGACATCTTGCCAAACAAATCGTCTTTTATACCTTTCACGGAGTCCGTGTGGCATGGGGCTATCTCTGTCCTACATTTGCATACAAATGACAGGGACAACAAATGAGACGGCTCCGCCCAAAACCTTAACCAACCGGCTTAAAATCATAAGGCCTGTTCATACTGTGTACTCATGATATTTAAAAAAATGTATTCTTAAAGAGGTAGTTTCAAAATTAAATTTTGATACACTTAAATGTAAACATTTAAGAAAAAACAAATGTAGAATTTTTGATCGTAACTGTAATACTGATTTAATTACAAAAAATTCTTATAAATAATAAAAAATACACTCGAAATTTACTAAACTTTAAGTTAAGTTTAAATTAAACAGTACAACATAACAAATATAAGGTCTAACAAAATTAGCTGAAACTATTTTAAGGGGATGATCAGACCATCAAACCGACCAACTTTCTCTATGGGACCAATATCGAAATCGCGAAATAAAAATCAGCTGTTCCATACAAACCTACTCGACATAAATGTATGGGACAACAGATTTTTTTTCGCGATTTCAATATTGGTCCCATAGAGAAAGTTGTTCAGTTTGATGGTCTCATCATCCCCTTAAAATAGTTTCACCTAATTATGTTAGACCTTATATAAACAAGGCAAGGCAAGTTCAGGTCAAAGATTCCCGACGATCGCAGTGTACTCATCACTAGGAGACGTCTGAACGGTACGAAGCGCATGAACTGACTTAGATGACTCGCAATGTGAACGCGGCCTATGCGCCTTATCTTCGTCCAATCACAGGCAAGATTAATTTTTCGGTACCACATCGACTCGCTGAACGGGGTATAGTATGAAAAAGTCACACTATTGCTATTTACGCATATTCTACGTATACCTCCGAAATTATGGTACTTTCTTTTTATTCTCGGAAATGCTGGTTTCCTCACGATATTTTCCTTCACCGCATTGTTTTTGTTATGGGACCGTAGTAGAAATAATATTAATAACTATAATAAAGTTACAGAGAAGTATAGGAACAATTGGAAGATGAAGTTGAAATAACATCAGAAGCGGATTGTCAGAAACAAGCCACCTTGAATTTGCGGAAAAGTTTTATAGCCATGAAGAAAACAGCATAATGTAGGGTTCCGCAAGAACTAAGCTATTGTCACTTCATAAAAAGTGATGAAGTGGCTACAGTAAAGAGAAACAGCCCTACAATTATTGTTTTTGTGAATTTTCGCTGGATGGGTGAATGAATGAACAAAATTAGACAGAAATTTTATTTTTCATTCATATTTTATCGTACGAAACATTTTAAAAATGCTATTACTCCATCGATGAGTACCTTGATGATTTGGGATAGTTAATAATGATCCTGTGTTACGATAAATTCTATAATTATAACGATGTAAGACATGTAATTATTGTATTGTCCATAATCAATTTTATAAATAATTAATAGTATTATATTTTGTATTATGCGAGGTGACAGTGACATGCATAATTATTGATAAATGACCTAAAATTAAATATTAAGTAGAAAGACTTATTTTCATTATTGTAACTACTATGTGCTAAAATTTATTATTGACTCACAAAATTAATAATTATTTTGACATCTATTTAATTCATAATAATTCTATAAATTGTAATTTTTATCTTGGTCTATTTTGTTTTAATGTAGAAGGTATGTGAAGTTCAGACAATGTATTTATAGTTATTGAATAAATAAAATGAAATGAAAATGAAATAAAGGGAAAATTTATTGATAATATAACAATTCGTTAAAGTCTACAGAAAACAAGCAGTCAGCTTCTTCAACCGACCACACGCTTCTTCAATCATAAATTTATAATAGAAAAGCCAGTAATCAGCAACATGCTTCGTCAAACAAAACCTTAAATAAACAGGAAAAAAAAGGTAAAAGGTAATTTGAAGATGTTAGGAAGTAGGTAAGGCAGCATTAAATAAGATTTTTGAGATTAATTTAATTTATTTTCCTGAGTATATCAAGATTTCACTATAACACAGACAGAGGGTTCGGTGCATTATTAAAAATATTAAAAACAACGGCAAGCATATTTTATGCGCTATTTTCTTTATACTAGACATCAGAAAAATCAACGATAATTCGAGCCACAATTAAAAAATTAGAATTCGTATAATCTACAGAACCCATTACGTAACAATCGTTCGCGCTTGACCGCAATTCTTTAACTCTAACAAACAACGCCCCATATAAACTGGCTATAGGACTTGTCAAAACAAAGTGTTATTTTTGCTGGATATTTTTGTTTGCTACCGTTACCGTTTGCTAGATGTGTTTGTTTTGCTGTCACTTCTTATTTATCTTAGTACTGTTGCGGTGAGGTAATAATAATATGAAAATCGAGGCTTCTCTTTGGTACACAGAATTGTTGGTGTGTAATAAATGAGAGGTAAATAAATTTTCGAAAGTGGGTCGATGTTTTGATGCCAATTGTTTGTTACATAAATGTATTACTTATGATATAAGATTGAGTATGTTTTTAGTCAGACAAAGCGTACTACATGAAACAAAATAAAAACATCATTCTACAATTTGCCAGACAAAAAGTTTAAGTCCCATGTTAAACAAGTCCTCTGTAAAAAAGGCTACTATAAACTCGATGACTATTTGAATGACCAAAATGTCTGGTCTTGACAATGTTACTCTATGTAATGCAATATTGTATTTTAATTGTACCTTGTATGTTTTGTTTTGTTTAAAAGATGAGTGTTGTAGAGTTTCTGGCCGCATCTTCTCTCAACGGAACACCTTCCGACGCGATGGTAGAGTCAAAAAATGACGTCAAAAACCTATATATGTGATATTATTTTTAATAAAAAATTGTTGATTTTGATTTTCATCTAAAATTAAACTTTTTGACGGATTCTTACCGCGTTAAACAAAGCCCAAGCCGCGCTTTTCAAAGAGCGAAATCCGCGTTTGCTGCGGCCTGCGGCAGTAGATGGAAAACAAAGCGGTCAAGTGCGAGTCGGACTCGCGCACGGAGGGTTCTGTATTGAAACGAATTAAAGACATCGTTCTTCGTCTAAAATTTAACATTTTTAAAGGATTCTTACCGCGTTAAACAAAGCTACGGAATATTTAAGAGCTGCGCCCGCCCAAGTCGCGCTTTTCTAAGAGCGAAATTTGCGTTTGATGCGATAGTAGATGGAAAATAAACCAGCCAAGTGCGAGTCGGACTCGCGCACCATACAATATTACAAAAACAAATGTTTTCTCCCGGATCCTTAGCGCGAGCCCGACACATACTTGACCAGTTTTTATCATTTGTTGTCTTACCTTAGAAAATGCATTATAACCACTCCAAGTTTGACGCTTGTATGTATTCCCGTTTTTACGATAGAGCGAGAAGAAAAAACGTTTATAAAAACTAGTTTCTTGTATTTGGACCCACCCACGCTTAATTTTTATTTTTTATTTTATTTGTCATCGAATTCAATACAACAAATACATAATCTGTGAAGATTTCAACTGGCTACCCATTACGGTTCAGAAGATGCAGCCCTCTGAAACTAGGACGGACGGAAGGACTGTGTAGGGTTATGAATAGGGTCCCGTTTTCAATCTTTGGGTATGGAACCCTAAAATGCCGAGTCGCGCAAGTAGAGAAATCATATTAGAGGGGTTAAAAAGATAGTAGCTACAGCAAAGTTTCTAGTCACCCCAAAAGAGAGGTCGTGAATTAATTATGTTCGTATGTAAGTGCTCCTAATCATTTCTAACACGAAAACACAATGCAACCGTACTTGACTTCCTATCCCTTTTACAGACAACATAGTTCCAAAACTTGAACAATTACGTCAGGCCTAAACTTGTTCAATTATTCAACTTGTTAAGATATGTTGGGATGCGTGCTCATACTGAGATATGGGACAATATAACTTGTCAAGGATTAATGTTAAGGACAAGATATCAAACCGTACAGGATGCTTCATTCTTGCGTTCAGATTAAGCATCGCTTTCATCTAATTTTTTTTAGCAGTGCTTGTAGAATAAGAAAATGTTGAGAGTCGTACCAAAAGGTGCCGTATATGTATAATTCTACTAACAAACATTTCTGCCAGGCTCGCGCAACTCTCTAACAAAAAAACGTTATATAAAACGTGCACCGCCGCCATTAAATTTCTTTGAACGGTTGCACACGTTTCATACCTTCTGTATCATCGGTCACGACCACTTTTTGGTATGGAAGTCCCGACTATTATAACGTAGTGAGTTACATTCTCTTTGATTTTTGCCACTTTTTGCGGGGGGCGAGGTAACATGAAATCCACAACTTGGGATTTTATTCTCCATAATAATATTAGATAATAATATTTAAAAAAATTTTCATCTAAGCTAAGTCACTCTTTATTATCACTATTGTCTAAGGTGTGAAATGTATTATGTATTATTGTCTATATGAATAAATAACTTTAGATTCTAATTTCGAATTAAAAACTCATTGTTTTGAATGATAAAAATCAAGGAAAGTAGTCTCGTGTGAACCCCAAACGTTCGAAGTTCGAAGTTATTGTTTCGCAAATATAGGCTGTCTCGTTCAGTGATCTATACTATTATAAAACTGTAACAGGAAGTTTGTCTGTACATTGAAGATATTAACAAAAAAAAAGTTACGATATGGTTTTAAGGTGTCCCTGATTCCATTTCACCAATTTTTGGATTTTTTGTCTGTCTGTTTGTTTGTGTGTTTGTTTGTTTGAACGAGTATCACGCAAAAACTACTGAACCGATTTTGATGAAACTTTTTTTGTTTGATAGCTTATGATCTGACTTAAAATCTGGTATATAATTTGTGCGGACGAAGTCGCGGGTTAACGCTCGTAAGGTATAAAATTGAATGTAAATGCACATGCTCAATTGTTCTCATACCGTGGCAGAGGGGAAATGCTACCGCAAGGCTAGTCCTTATAATAAATAGTCAAGGATGGGACCCTATTACTGAACGCTGTTCGTCCGTCCTAGCTCTAAACGGCTGTAACTTTTGAACCGTAATAAGTAGCTAGTTGTTCACAAAATATGTGTATTTATTGGATTTATTAACAAATTATTAAAGAAAACTTAAAGTTAAAAATTAAGGGTCCCTATACAAGACAGGTTTTTTAAGGTTATTGGTTTTTGTTCTATCGTAAAAACGGCTATACACACAAGAGTCAAACTTTGTGTGATTATATATAAGGTCTAACAAAATTAGCTGAAACTATTTTAAGGGGATGATCAGGCCATCAATATCGAAATCACGAAAAAAAATCAGCTGTCTCATACACTTGAGTCGAGTTATGTTTGTAGTTTTGCATGGGACAGCAGATTTTTTTTCGTGATTTCGATATTGGTCCCATAGAGAAAGTTGTTCAGTTTGATGGTCTGATCATCCCCTTAAAATAGTTTCACCTAATTTTGTTAGACCTTATATAACTCGATACAAATGTGTATGGGGCAGCTGATTTTTTTTTCGCGATTTCGACATTGGTCCCATAGAAAAAGTTGTTCAGTTTGATGGTCTGATCATCCCCTTATATTGTTACCTATTATAGTTTCAGCTAATTTTGTTAGGCCTTATATATAGTGCGTATCTACTCTAAGGTTAAAACAAAAAGTAATAAAAACCGGGTATACCATACCCCACACAAGAAACGTGTTTGGAACTGTCCCTCAGGGAGAGGCTTTGGAGGAGGATTATAGGTTGTAGGTCCCCCCTTTTTTACATTTTTATATGGAAGTTGACGAAGCTTGTTGCAGATATTTAGGATGTATTTATTGACGTAAGGAGTGAAAAAAAAATAAAGGTTTTTTGTTTTTGCTCTATCGTAGAAACAGCGATACATACAAGAGTCAAACTTGGTGTAATTGTAGTGCATATCTAAGGTAAAACAAAAAATAATAAAAACCGGTCAAGTGTATGTCTGGTTTTCTCTAAGGGTACCGAACAATTTTTCTTTTGGTTATATTGTTAGGTAGTACGGAGCCAACTTGGCCGTTTTTTAATGTATATTTCGACAACCCCCTGTATAAAGGCTTGGATTAATACTAAACATGGTGAAGATAACACTTGTAAACAAGGTTTGTCAGAATAAGTCATGTGCGGTGGGAAGTTTGTCGGTGAAATAACTATATGGGAGTGGTAGGGTTACACGTTACTACTTTTTGAGGGTTAACTTTCAAACAGCTACACGATTATTAATTTGTGTGCTATCTGTATTATCTTTGAATATAAGGTTTAACAAAATTTGCTGAAACTATTTTAAGGTCAAAAATCCCAAGTACATTTCACTGCAAAATTTATTCAGTACATTGCGGCTTTTGACAGCCCTAACTAAAGTTATAATCCTTTACTATAGAATAGGTATCGGACCAATATCAAAATCGCGAAAAAAAATCAGCTGTCGCATACATCTGGATCGAGCAGGTTTGCAGATTTGTATGGAACAGTTGTTTTTTTCGTCACATTACCTATACAAACAAATATTGCTAGTTATGGATTTGATCAGTGAAATAAGTACAATGAAAATAAAATGTACTACTAATGTCTTCAACTTATCTTGTCCTAAGTTTAGGTGATTAAAATTAATAAAATAATAAAATTAGTCACTTAAGACCAACTTCTTCAAAATAATGGGCACTTTCCTGAGAAAAGGGAAGGTAAAAGTTTGGAAGTTTTCTTCAACATCTTAATGACTTTATAAGGGGTTAAACTTTGCAAATCTTTATAATATTCAAAAGATTAGTCCTTAGATTTAACAAAAACAAGAAGAGGCAACGCATACCGCAAATGTTCCTAATAATATTAAATTTTACCTTCATAAGTCTTATACTGTTATGATTCTGACTGAATCTTCATAACAATTTCATAGAACCTTTTAATTATGAAATACATGTGAAAATTGGAGTTTGTATGTTTGTGAATAAATCACGTAAATGGCTGAACGGATTTTGATGAAAGGCACGCAGATAGAATAGTTCTAGATTATCATAAATCTAGGATACCACATGTATTTCATAATTAAAAAGATCACAGATCACAAAAACTAAATTCCGTACCCAAAGAGTGCTAACAGGACTCTCTTCATAAGCCTACGCTGTCCGTCCGTCCGTCCGTCTGTCGTTCCTATCTCTAAAGAGTTATATCTTTTGAATCATAATAGGTAGGTAGCGAGATGAAATTAATATAAAAGCGTTAAACTTAGTGTCATTATAGTGTTTACTCTAAGGTAAAACAACGAATAATAAATAAACGGTCAAGTGTATGTCGGGCCTGTTTTAAGTTGACGCAGACGAAATCGCGGGCTAAAGCTAGTAATATATATAGTTAATAAACTAACGCTTTAGCTACTGCGACTTCATTTTACTCTCCATTATTACAAATAGTTTAAAAATATTAAACTTGATTGCAAACAGTTATCATTTCAAAGTTTAAAATGTCACTAACATTGTCCGAATTCCTAACAAAGGCACTCAAAGGATGTCTAAAATGGAGTGGAATAAAGCGTTACAGCTGAAATGAAATGTTAAAATAGTAGTTTAAATACTTGGTGAAATTATTTGACCTTGCTTCTATTAACATAGGTACCTAATTGTCTGAGCGAATTAAATTATCAGGTAATAATAAATATCACGTACTACCCCCTCGGGAAATACCGTCGTGATATAACTTTTATTTTGTGTCGTACCTTTTTGTTATTTTTTTAATAAAGGTCTGATTTTTTAATCTTTTGTTCAGATATAGTAAAGGTTTTTAATTTAAAAACTGAAATTATTTGTAAAAACCTTTGACTTCTTATATAGGGACTAGTTACGCGTGTAATTGTACTAACAAACATTTCTGCCACTTTTTGCGGGGGGCGAGGTAACATGAAATCCGCAACTTTGGATTTTATTCCCATAACTTAAGATTTTAATTTTGAACGTTAAAAATCATGAAAATTAGTCTCGCGTGAACCCCAAACGTTCTAAGTTCGAAATTATTGTTTCGCAGTTATAGGCTGTCTCGTTTAGTTATAAGGTATAAAATTGAATGTAAATGTACATGATTAATTAATCTTATGCCGTGGCAGAGGGGAAATGCCACCGCAAGGCTAGTCCTTATAATAAATAGTAAAAGGTTTGTCATTTTCTGTCTTTCACAAAATTCAACATTTTCATTAATTTTTTTAAGCACTTAACGTTCTTTTACACCGTGGCTATTCGGGTTATGGCAGTTATGGTCAGATTTATCCATGCAAAAATTTGAAACTTCGAGCGAGCGAAGTGAGCTCGACTTTTCTGCTCAATACGAAAGGTGCCAAATATTTACAAAGTAAACCTTAGTAAAAGTTATGGATAAATTTTAAGCGCCACACGTCTTAGAACTTAGTGGTCAGAACCTGCGATTGATCGCAGGTTTAAAGCAGAAACTTAGAGTGAGTTAAGCGAGCTCGACTTTTCTCTGCTCCACGAATTGATTATAAACAGAGCTCAAAGCTTATTCAAGCTTATTCATATTTGCCGCCCCTGGTAAAGTGCTGCTCGGGGCATTTGGCCCCCCTTCGCTATGCTACTGCTTTCCAAGCATTTTCCAATAATTAATTTATTAGGCAAAATCCTCCTGTTCTTCACCATGATCTGTAAGAGAAAAACTTTGTCCTGCAGTGGAATCCTATAGGCTATAACTTACTTAGCCTAGTCATTTTACGGAGTTTTGTTTGGCGGGGTAGGGAGTAATTAGTAATTGGACTTTAAAACTGTAATCGGCACCATTTAGTGACAAAAAGACTATCTGAAAACATATTTAAAAAAAATTCCCTACGCAACATAGAAATCAAAATTGTGTCTTCCAGAAGGCTTTTAAATTAATATTATTAATACTAATGCACTCATTTTAATTAGATTTAACAATATAAATTATTTTTGAGCAATAAAATAGGAATTTAAATTAAAAAAATGAGATATTTAATAGAAAATACCAATGTATTTTTCAAAGCCATGTAAGTAGACAACAATATTAACACCACATTTGAAGTATGTATAATGGTAAAGCCTTAAAATATTAAAAAAAAAAAATTACCATTCGTTTTTTTAGAACGATATAAATGATAAATTTAAAATTTGGGGCTATTTCTGACGTGATATTTTTTTAATTTTGATACATTTCTATGCTCAAATTGGCTCTTAAATACTATACCGAGACAAAATATCAATTATTATTAATTAGCCGTGTGGTGTCGGCTAAGAATAGCACCATCCCATTTCCTCCCGTGGGTGTCGTACAAGGCGACTAAGGGGTCTACCGGAGGATGGGCAGCAGCATCCTCTGAGTACACACATTCAATCCAACTGCGATCGCCAACCCGCCTGCCAAGTGTGGCGATTATGGCAAATCCCCCCGTTTTGGGGGAGGCTTATGTCCAGCAGTGGACGTCTATTGGCTGATATGATGATGATGAATGATGAATTAGTTCCGGCTCAAACCGTAAAATGACTGGTCTAACTTATCATCTTCTTATTGCAAATGAACGGACCAATAGTTCCCATAAGTTATGGGAATTCAAAAACAACAAGCTTCACAGAAAGTTATTCCATTAGTATGAATGAAATTTACAATGCAGAAATTCCTTATTTGAAGAGTTTTCTATGAGTGTGTGTAGGATTATATACACGAGTGGTTTAGAAAGGTTTTAGTTGAATTAGACGAAATTAAATTTCGTTTGGACCCCAGTTACGGAGGGCGGCCTAAACAAACTTACTGAGTGAGTTACAAGTAATAAGAGATTGTATTTAAATCAATGGTTGACGGTAATCATCGTCTCAGCCGATCGACGTCCATTATAGACTAAGAGATAAGTGTACTTTTTGCAACCATCAGCTGCATGGCTGATTTAGTGTTTATGTGGTGTAGAGCATCTCTGTAATGGGGACGGACCAAGTCTGCCTGCATAACTCCAGTCGGTTTAGTAGTTGCTGATGTTTAAAGGTCAGTAAAAAAATAACGATCAGCTGCAAGGCTGATCGTATCATATTATTGTGGTATGCACTGTAGCTATCTGAACAGTACTAAAACTGACATGGTTCATCAGTTGGTTTAGGAGGTACAGCCGTTCAAAGGTCCAACCTTTGAACGGCTGTATCTCCTAAACCGACTGGCAGTTTATGTCAGTTTTTGTACTTTTTAAATAGCTACAGTGTACACTACAATAATATTATACGATCAGCCTTGCAGCTGATCGTTAATTTTTTAATGACCTTTAAACGTCTGTAACTCCTAAACCGACTGAAGTTATGCAGGCAGACCTAGTTTATCCCCATCACAGAGATATTCTACACTCCATAAACACTGAATCAGCCTTGCTGCTGATGGTTGCAAAAAGTACACTTATCTCTTAGTCTATTACTGGAATGCAATTCACTAAGCGTCACATCGCTGTCAAAAACATCGACGAGCTCGCATCCTTCTGATCGTCGGAGGTTTTATGTGAGTTTGACACATGAAATTGAAAGCTCGCCAATGATTCAACGAAGAATTTAAGGGTGTGACGATGTTTGCGCTTAGTGAATTGCATTGCTGGACATAGGCCTCCCTCTAGGATTTCAAACAACGACCTGTCCTGCGCTGCTCTCATCCAACGGGTTCCCACCGCCTTCACCAGATCGTCGGTCTACCTCACAGAACATTATAAGAGGGGTTAGAAATGCAAAGTAGCGCTTTTGCTTCGGAGATTGCTGTCACCACTTTTCTTCCCGCTCACGCTGCTACAATTACTCATGCCCTCTCGATTGCACGAAGCCGCGCTCCTTTTGGTGTTATGTAAATCATTGCATAACCTGTGGCGATACGTTCCACGCCTACTTTGCACTTCTAACCACTCTTATAACATTCTGTGGTCTACCTTGTGGGGGACCTAACCAACGCTGCCTTCCGGTACGCGATAGCTACTCGAGAACTCTTTGGCCCCATCAGCCATCTGTTCTGTAAGCAATGTGCCCCGCGCATTGCCACTTTAGTTTAGCAATTCTTTGGGTTATGTCGGCAAACCTTGGTTCTTCTGCGTATATCTTCATTTCTGATTTATATCTTATCTTACGTATATCTTTCATTAATCGAAGTAGCAAATGTTGATAGAAGAATCTCTTGATCATGAGGACAAGTCAAACTCAGCGATATAACGTCGACTCGTCAGAAGAAGAAGCAAAGAAGCTAAGAATAGCAGCAGGAACAGTAAAATTCGCGGGCAAAAGCTGTAAACAAAGTCCTATCTCTAAAAACGAACAATACCGGAACCGCTATCGCATATCGCTACCTCCTATCAAATGACGTTACATTACTCGTGTACCTAACCCAACTTTATTAAATTACCCCGTCTTGGAAGTGTATAAAATGGAGAATTTATCGCTGCCCTTTTGGTGTGTCCATTATGTGAATTGGAGTGGTCATTTCTTGATGTACTTGCTAATAATGGGTAACTACACAGATCACAAAAACTAAAGGGAGATGTGAAAAGGGGGCGGGGCTAGTGTCGCAGCAATATGCGCAAAAACGGAACACATTGCTCGCGACAGTAAGGATTCAATATATTATGAGGCTGAGAGCCAGTCGAGATATCATGTGTAAATAGTTTACAATGCTTGCGTAGTACTAAAGATTATTCGAACGTCTAGTTCTGATACAGCAATGAATAATGAGCACTATGAAGCTAACAAAATACTTTCTATCGCGTGGTACTGGTGGTGATGCGACACTAGGTTTCGTACTCAGCGCGATAGTTGGCATCTCTCTAGATCTCTATGGGCAACTATGAGGAAAAAAGTAAAGTAAAAAAAAAATAAAACGATCACTGGCATCGATTTTACGCAGACGAGGTTTTTCGGTACTTATATTATATTATATTTACTTATAAAAAAAATGTTTTCTATGAGACCCTTAGCGCGAGCCTGCACTGAAAAAAATGTTTTGTTAAATATAACCGAACTTTAGTTACTTCCAAACTGTTTTGTACCACATAACCAAACGTTTGTATATAAAAAAGCCGTGGTGGTCCAGTGGCAAGTAACCTTGCCTCCCGTGCAGGAGGCGATGGTTCGATCCCCGTCCAGGCCGACTCGTACCAATGAGTTTTTCGGAATTTATATACGATTTGTAACACCACTGGCTTTTCGGTGAAGGAAAACATCGTGAGGAAACCTGCATGCTTCAATTTCGAGGCATGTATTGTACCCACTGTCCATTACAAGTGGCGACGGGCTCACTCCCCGTCACATTGGACAGAATTTCGGTACTAGTGAAACGTGGATATTCTGAGGTTTCAGAATATCTCTGACTACCCCCTCGGGGAATATAGTCGTGAGCATATGCTATGCTATGCTTGTATATAAATAGCAAAAAGTTATGCTATTTATAACCAAACGATTCTTTATGTGATACAAAACAGTTTGGAAGTCACTAAAGTTCGGTTATATTTAACAAAACATTTTTTTCAGTGTGTGTACAGTTTTTATTTATGTTGCTAAACTCTAGACTTTGCACTATAATCACACCAAGTTTGAAGCTGTATGCATTACCGTTTCTACGATAGAACAAAAACAAAAAACATTGAAAATTTCAGTTGTTTCTTGTATATAAATAAATACCACAGAGTACTTAACTTTTATTACTACCTAAACTGTAGTTCTATTTTCTGGCACGTTCATTCTCTGATCCCCGCGATACAGTTCCCCGAACGTCCACTTCCCCGAATATCCACATCCCGAACGTTTATTAACTAACATAATAACATTAATTAACTCATTCTCAATATCAGTGTTTGTTATTCGAAATACTTAATCAAATATTTCGAATCGAAAACGAGTAGAATTATTCGGTTTCGCTATTTAACTCTATTTGACTATAACTATATATTTAATAAAATTTTATGAGGACTAGCATATTATTTTAGTTGATTTAATCCATGGAGAGTTGGATGTTTGGTTAAAGGTAGTTTTGATTACCGTTTCTCAATCTTTTTAGTCACGACCCCCAGAATAGACAAAAAATTAAGTCCCTTTACTTTCGTTCACCACTCCACACTGAGCTCACGTGTACGTGGAGTGCAGCCCACGACCTCTCACACTATGAGGCTATATTGTCCTGTACTGAGATTGAAGTACACATACAGTTGCATGCACGCCTCTTTGATACATACATGTTACGTGCAGTAAGTACGATTTTTTTGACATTAAAGAATCGTACTTAATGCCTTCATCGCAAGCACGACAGTTCTCCGAACTTAAATTTGCACTTACTGCTGTTATCGCAAGCACGTTTCACTACAGGGCACAGGCCTATCCTCAGAGATGGTGTATGGACATCAGTCCACCACGCGTGCCCAATGCGCATTGGCTTCACATAAACATCAAAATTTCTTCTTCAGTGTATACAGGTTTTCTCACGATGTTTTCCTTCACCGTTTGAGAGCAGTCGGTATTACGTACATAAGTTAGAAAAACTCATTGGTACATGGCATGTTGTCCGTGCAGATTCGAACCCGAACCCCCATAATTGGGTGGCCATACCTCTCCGCAACGCGCCACCGCCGCTCATATAGCGACGCTCTGTCCAATTAATAGAATATAATATAGTCGTGAGAATAAGCGATGCCAATTTTCACCGCCTAATCGTGACTCTTCGGGGTGTTGGGACCCCCCAGGTTGAGGAACGATGACTTACCTAGATAAATCTTATTACTGTTATTACTGAAGAGTAGATCATCAGAGACTATCTGTGTCTAAATAATACAAACGTTATAAAATGAATGAGACAAAATTCGGATGACATTCCTTCAGTGCGCACCCCGCACTGCTGATCGTGGTGCACAGATTTTGTTCGCGTTGTCTGTTCTATACATAATTATTTAACAGGTGGGCTTGACCATCAAACTGAACGATGCAATTCTGGCGGACCTGGGCTGCAATCGCGGTAAATATTCGGTGATTGAACTGTTATTGGACTATATACGAACCATAACTTTTGACACATTTGGTATTGCGCTAATCGCGGTACTGCTCTTGACAGCCGTTAGAGCCGTTTTGAAAAATCGCTCAGACGTTATTGACTGTCAGTTACATAGAGTTTAGCGCGATGCGGAATTCAGCACAGTTGAATAGTAATTGGATTGTAATGTGATTAGAACTGAAATTGGGTAAGAGTAGAACTTCGATGTTTTAACATAGCGCAATCGGGCTCCTGAAACGGCCACTCATCCAAATACTAGACCTAACGTTACTTAACTTCGGTGATCCTTTCCAATACAGAAAATCAGTTCCACTACGCCAACGAGCACTTCAAAATTGTGTTAAAAGATTATAAAACCTGGGCCAAAAGATAAGCCGGGATCAAGTCCAACTTAAATTACAATGTGAACTGGGCCTCTGGGCAAAACCTTTGTGGCAAAACCTCCGTAAATCCAAATCTGTGCGTTTAACATTATTCTTTATTATTTTTCAGAATTTACGCATCCGGAAAGGCCACCGCGTGCCAAAAATCTGAAATCCCGTTGGGTGTCGTGGTTAGTATAAATATTAAACTGTTTTTATGGTTCCGTATCCAAAAGGTGCCAACGGGTCCCTATTACCTACGCTTACGCTATCCATCCGTCTGTCTGTCTATATCCCGATCTGTCTATCCGTTCTTATTTTAAATGACTGTATCTTTTGAACCGTAATAGGTAGCAAGTTGAAATTTTCACAGAATATGTCACATTAATTTCTAACAGATTGTGAAAAATTAAAACAAAGAACCTGGACAAAACCTAACGGCTTTTTTTATACCAATATAAGTTCTAAACCACTGATTTAAACTTATAGGGTAATGTGTTACACCAAACACGTGGAATATATCCACGATGCAAGGATTAAAAAACGATACTTTGTTATCAAAAGCCTAAGCTACTGGATTTAGTTAGAAAACTTAAGTTCCTAAAGTTTAAAAATAGGTTATAGTAAGGAAGACTCGACTAAAAAATAGACCGTTACGGAAAAAAGTTGCAAACAAGTGCCCCGTCAGAGGGTTTATAGCCGTTTCCATAGTTTGCTCTCTGTTTTATTACACTTTATTTTTAGTGGTTTATAAACTGAGAAGACTGCACAAATATTATTTTATTAAAACACGCTTGAACAAATTTCAGTTAAAAGTTTTTGTACTCTAAATTCATGGGTATAATAAATTGCTATCTTTTTGAAACAATTTTATTAGTGTTTCGTACCAAAATTGGCAAAACGGAACACTTATGGAATCAGCTCAGTGTCTGTCCGTCCGTCCGTCAGTCATATGCATTTTACTCAGAGACCGTAAGACATAGGAAGTTAAAAATCGGCACAGATATAGCAATTGCTAGTCCAATATCATAAATGAAGTAAAAAAAGCTAAATTTTTATATTGGGGGCAATTTAATAATAAATAAATAACGCTCACAGGCACATACATTGTAATGACCCCATGTAAGCCTTAGGCTTTTTGTTATGGGAATCATACAACGACGAACGGCACAAACATATAACATCCATGACCGAACCGGGATTCGAACCCAGGACCCTGGTTAGGCAGTCCGGCTTGGCAACCATTATGGGCATAGGCATCTTATCTGAAATAAATTATTCGAATTGAATTGAATTGAATTACACCAACCGGGACGTCAATTTGGGGAGGTAGAAATGGAAAATTAAAAAAAATTGTACCCAGTTGTAGTGTATCAATTGAAAGCTTATGGAAATACGAGTCTAAAATATATTTTTCAATTTTTTTATTAAAACTATGTTTAACAAAATTTTTGGCGGCGGTAGATGGCGGGAAAATTATCAGGGTGGCACTAACTTGGTTTTTTTAATAGATTATTAAATTTTAAAGGAATATTTATAAGAGAATAGATGATTGCATTAGTATTGAGAGACCAAAGTAAAGATGGATAGATTTCGTGTATAGTAATTATTATTATGAATCGGCGCGCTCAATTTGATGGGGGTAAATTAGGGGTAAATGCCCCGGGCGGCACTTTACTAGAGGCGGCAAATTCTGGAAAAATATATATTGATTGAGCTCTTTCTATAACCAATTTGTAGAGCAGTTTTAATTACTGTGCCCACACATAATTCTAAAGAGTTCTTACCACAGCTAAGACGTGGTGCTAAAAATTTCGAGCTTGCTTCGCTTGATCAAACTATTACAAACTAAGTAAAAAATACTAAACTTTGCACATGTTTCGTACGTTAAACGTACTGGCTGCAACCGATTTATTATAATAGATAAGTGTACATTTTGCAACCATCAGCAACAAGGCTGATTCAGTGTTTATGGGGTGTAGAGCATCTCTATGATGGGGATGGACAAGGTCTGCCTGCATAACTTTTGTTAAATTTAGGAGTTACTAATGTTTAAAGGTCAGTAACAAATTAACGACAAGCTGCAAGGCTGATCGTATGATATTATTGTAGTGTGCACTGTAGCTATGTGAACAGTACAAAAACTGACATGGGTCATCAGTCGGATAACATACATAAACTACCGTACAACGTCAAGCACTCTTGCTAAATAAACTAGACATTGGCAAAATCATCACAACCAAGATGTCAGCAATTTTTTTTTAAATGGAATAGTATAGATGTTCGTACATAAGTTCGCAAAAACGAGCAAAAGACAATTGACCACATTGTTCAGTTGGTAGTTACCAACTTCCAATAAACTAGACAATTTGTAGGAAATGCAATATTTATTCAAATAGAACAGAAATACACACGCAATTCACAATTTACTGTTACGGAAAGAAATAACACAATTTATTGAACCAACTAAGGTTTAGTTAACTGCATCGTTTGCCAGATACATTAATTCGTATTGACTTGTAAACAATGATATTGCATTTATCTATCTATCTAAACTATTACAAAACTGTAACAGGAAGTTTGTCTGTACGTTGAAGATATTAAAAAAAAAAAGTTACGATATGGTTTTTAGGTATCCCTGATTCCATATGAGCAATTTTTTTTGTGTCTGTTTGTTTATTTGTGTGTTTAGTTTGTTTGAACGAGCATCCTTCAAAAACTACTGAACCGATTTTGATGAAACTTTTTTATTTGATAGCTAATGATCTGACTTAAAATCTGGTATATAATTTGTGCGAACAGAGTCGCGGGTAAACGCTCTTTGCATAATAACATCCAAAATCGAAATCGCAGAAAACATAATCAGCTATCCCATACATTTGGCCCGAATACAGTTTTGCAGTTTTGTATGGAACAGTTGATTTTTTCGCGATTTCGATGTTGGTGCTAAGGAAAAAGTTGTTCACTTTGACGGACTGATCATGTACCCTGTATTTACATTACTTTTATTACTATTATTAGATACAAAAGATGTTTTAAACTTTTTACATTTTCAAACAGCCACCCTCGATTCATTTTAATTTAAACTTTAAAAGCTGCTATTCCCCGGCATTCACACATTATGAAACTAGACATTCTCACTTAGTCGGGAAATCTACGGATTTTTGTATGGAATAGGTTACATTAATTGCACTTTAGGTGATTATTTGGAATATAGTAGATACATACCTGAAAAACATAAATTCTCAATAATCCCCGATTTTGTATTGTGTATTAGGTATTGAATAATTAGGAAACTTACAAAACATTTAATTTAGGTATGAATATAAAATGGAAAACTGGCGATTTTAAACCGACTTCAAAAAAGGAGGAGGTTTCTCAATTCGACCGTATATTGTTTTTGTTTATGTGTGTTCGCGGATATCTTCGTCGTTTATGAGCCGATTTTGATGATTCTTTTTTTGTTGGAAAGAGGATATTCCAAGGGTGGTACCATGATAAGGAAACCAGGATCTGATAATGGCATCTCAGAGAAATCGAGGGAACCTTTGAAAATCGTAGTGCCGGCTAGTGCGTTTGTTAATTTAAAGCTCTACTATTAAATTGAACTAATGAATTCACCACTGAAAAGTGTGAAATAAACGAAATCTTAACAAAAAATTAAAACCGCCTTCAAAAAAACTAAAAAGTTGAAAAATAATATAGCAGCCGATGACTTCTTCGTTCGCATCATAAGAACATTAATTTGTTTCATAGAAGTCGGTGTCAAGCCAATACAAAAAACGAATGCAAGCCCTGTCGCGAATCGTACCGGCTTGAAAGCGACTGCGATGAAACAAATTAATGTTCTTATGATGCGAACGAAAAAGTTATCGGCTGCAATATTATTTTTTAACTTTTTAGTTTTGTACAGGACGGCTTCGTTCAATACGTTTTAATTATAACGATAATAATCCCCGGTTAATATAGTAAATTTTAGTAGATATTTAACATTTTATAAATATTCAAAAATTATAACCTCAAAACTAAATTATTTACTGTTTGTTTGTACCCATTAAATTTGCCGTGTGGTAATTAACTCTTTTGCTGGTATGCTGGAAGAAATATCTTTAGAAATAAGCTTGCCCTTTGTACATTTAGGTATATCGATTTTAAGGTATTTCTCAGGGTCCTCAGCTTAGGTATATGTATATATCTCGACAAAAGTGTTATAAACTAAAAGTAATATTAGTTCAAACACAATTTACATAAGTGTCTTTAATATAATCTCAAACCGTATTTTTCCTAGACTAACTAGAAAGTTAGGCCGGAACAGTCATGTAAAAAACGCTGTTTTTAATATCAGCTCCACAGTAAACTTGGCTGGGAGACTTGGCCCACTTGGCAACTGCTGGCTATGTTTCACTTTTATACCTAACTATATCTATATCTTGGGTTTTAGTCTCAATTATTTTTATGGGGTGCTTGTAGGATTAAGAATGAGTTAGAATTTTTGGGTTAAAATGTTTAAGTGTGTAATAAAATAGACTTGGTTGGCGTTGCCAAAGTATGGCGGTGTAAATAATTGTCATGAAATTTTAGTTTTATAATTTGCTTTATAAAACGAAGAAAAGGACGATGAAAATAAAATGTCGAAGCTTGAATCGAGATTTTGATATAAAAAACATAATTTCCACGTAGATAGGATAGGTGCTCTACCACGTAGAGAAAAAACTCTCGAACAAACAAAACAGAAATCAGTGTTTTAGGCCCACCACATACATCCGGAATAAACCTGATTCGGAATTAGTTCCGTATGGAGTGTTGCCGCTTTCAGAGAATTTTTCACTAGATCTAGTGATTTTTTTATGTCTATGGTGGCGTTTTTTAAAGATTTACAGTCATAACAAACAAGTGATTTTTGAGCGTAGGCGTTGATGGAACGATACCGTATCGTGATGGTGCAGTTGCGACGTCGTTGCGGTATAGTTGCGAAATCGCCTACGCTCAAAAATAGCTTGTGTGATAATGATTCATGCCATTTTGTATGCAGATTATGTTTAATGTTAAAACTATCGATAGTCTTTTGATATAGTTGCATTAATATTGAAATACAATTTACAAATCATCATCGTAACGTCATCACATGATAGTCATTCTTTTGGCATTTCATACATTTTTATTTTAGGCATTTTTTTAACAGCACTAGTATTTTTTGTAACCGTAGTTGACAACACCGAATCATGAATCAGGATTCCGGATCGTAATTCCGTCTGTTTGTGGCGGACCTTATTGTCCCAGGGACACCATGTCGTTTTTTTTAAATATCTTCAATATGCAGATACACTATTGTAAGAATAAGAATAATATTTATTAATCCACAAAAAGCCATTTTACAGACGGATTTCTAATAAAATAATAAAGCACTAAATGTTAGAATAGTAGGCTAGGAGTATTGGTAGGTACAACTGATGCCATGAAAAGTAGGAATTACCTGCCTGAGCTATTTACAACTGTAAAACTTATTGCAAATTAAATGTACAATGTACTTGTAAGATGTGTGGTTTGTATGGGTGAGTGAATAAGTAGGGGTGTGTTTATGTGGAGGTGTGTGTGCGTGCATGAAAGAGAGGGAGAGAGAGAGAGGGAGAGGGAGAGAGAGAGAGAGAGAGAGAGAGAGGGAGAGAGAGAGGGAGAGAGAGAGAGAGAGAGAGAGAGAGGGAGAGGGAGAGAGACATAATTCGGGGGGGGAGAAGATTTTCTGTTTCGTTGTAGGATAGATTTTGTAACCACGTTTTTAGGGAAATTTTGCATAGTCTATTGTTAAGGGTGTGTATGTTTAATATGCGATGTATGCTGTTATATAGGAATGGGCCAAGAAGATTGTTAGTTTTATGATAGTTTAGATTATTCCAAATCCCCTTGAATCCCAAATTCAAAATTCAATATTGTGTCCCAAGTTGAAACAAAAACTAATTTATTACTTAACTAACAATTGATACGGGTACAGTTCATTATTAATTGCTGTAATTTATACGTACAACACAAGAACGTTACATAAGGATGTGACGAGTTCTATATCCGTATCCGAATCTGTATCCGATAATTTTTAATCTTAACCGGATCCATTTTTAAAATAAAGACACAGATTTTATCTAAAATTTTGCATTAGAAGAAGAAAAACATTGTAGAATTGTAAAAAATTATTCTGACTGCAGATTAAGTTCCACTTTTAGGTACCTACTAACTCTTTTATAAACTAACTGTTTGAAAAAGAATTATTTATTAACATTAATTTTTTAATAGATTGTATCAATTATGAACAGAATTAACTACCACAGAAAACAGAAGGTTTCACTTTAGCTTGACTCTGGCAGCTTTTTAGAGTTCCGTACCCAAAGGGTGAAAACGGGACCCTATTACTATGCCTACTTTAGATTACAAGAGAGCGATGATAGCCCCTACGGAAGAGAGCTAGCGCCTCAATCCTGAGGCCGCGGTTCGATTCCTGGCCTGTACCACTATGTTCTTCGGAATTTATGCACGGTTGTATTTATCATTTACTAGCTCGGCGGTGAAGGAAAACATCGTGAGGAAACCTGCATTCCCGAGGATGAAAAGAAAATACCATAAGTTCGGAGGTATGCGTAAATATGGGTGAGCTTGGGGCGAACACAAAGGACCAGCGCTGGTCTCAGTGTTACAACGACCCTTGCTTGCAATAGCCCAACCACAAATAATAATAAGCCTACTTTGTCCGTCCGTCTTATCGTCTGTCCGTCCGTCTGTCCTACCTATTTAGGGCTGTAACTTTTGAACCGTAAGTGCTAGATAGTTTAAGGAGGGTCCTCATACAAGGAACTAGTTTTTATCTACGTTCTTTCTTCCCGCTCTATGGTAAAAACGGTAATACATACAAGCGTCAAACTTAGTGTGAGTATAGAACAAACTTTACAGTATAAAAACAAATAATAAAAACCGGTTAAGTGTGAGTCGGTCTCGTGATATAGGTCCCGGAGTAAAAAAAAATTTTTTTTCGTTAATATGTTGTGGTGGTGTGGCACGGAACCCTCAGCCTCGGTGCGCGAGTAGCCTGACTCGAATTTGACTGATTTTTTAACTTTTTACTGGATGGTAAAATAATTGTGAAGAAGTGTAAATTTAAACCTAGCCGATATTATTACGCTAAGAAAGTTATGTAGTACGCCACCGATAAGAACGAGACCTATAGGTTTTTATCCGTAACCAAAAACTCGTATCCAATAAATCCCTAGCGGCAACCCGTGCCAAAAGCATTTTGTTTATGATAGTTCTGGCATGGTTTGTGATTAGAGGATCTTTGGTGTATGGATACGATACGTGGATTTGATACCATTTCACTACAAGTTTTAATGATGTGTAATGGTTATTACGCCGGAATGCCAAACCAGGATCCTGGGTTCGAATCCCGGTTCGGTCATGGATTTTTATATGTTTGTGCCGTTGTTGTATGGTTTCCATAATAAACAGCCTATAGTGCTTGCTTGGGATCATTACAATGTATGTGCCTGTGAGCGTTATTTATTTATTTATTTATATAGGGTCCTTGTTAATATGCTGACACTTTTTAAGAGGATGATCAGACCGTAAAACTAAACAACTTTTTATATGGCACCAACATCGAAATCGCGAAAAAAACCAGCTACTCCATATAAAAGTGCAAACCTACTCGAGCCAAATGTATGGCAGCAATTTTTTTTCGTGATTTCGATGTTGGTGCCATAGATTAAGTTGTTCAGTTTGATGGTCTGATCATCCTCTTAAAAAAGTGTCAGGGTATTAAGAATGTATGTATGTAATATAATTTTTTTTTCAGTGTCCTAATTTTTGTAGACCTTTATTCTGAGAATTAAATAAAGTTATAATATGGAGAAGACAAAAGATCAAATCAGTGTCAGCTCCTAACGTATCTTTTTAGCGAATTCTTCATTTAAGTTGCGCTATTTTAGGAGTTTTCTTGAAATGCTTAATCTCCTTAGCCTAGAGATAAATCTAGCGGTTAAACGGTGGCGGAATTCTTTGAGCAGAATTTCTTTCTCCGGCCAGATATGGCGCTTGCAATGTTTATTTTAACTTGCCTTTCAAGTGAAATTCCACTGGTGAAATTCATTTCTACTTTTTGGCTAGATTTGTACTGCTTTAAGGCAAAGACTTGACCATGACAGAACACAAATTTGAACCCAAGCAAGACCCTCATCATCATCATCATAGCCTTTACATCTGTTGCAGGTGATTTAAGCAGTGTTTTTGGAGAAGCACTTTATCTCATGGCTGTCCAGTCCTATACCAGAGCTGAAGACCCTTTTACGATATGAATACCAATACGATATTTATAGTGCATGGCGGTCAGTTTGGGGTCTTTTTACCCGACTGCGCCAGAAGGAGGGTTATGTTTTTTTGATCACCTGCATGCAAACCTAGGGCGAGTTCTGACAGTCAAACCGATTTTGGTTTCGAAAAGGACCGTAAGAACTGGGCTACGATAAACCATTTCACAGAACTAACCATGGAAGGACCAATTATCACCTCTACAAGTGGGGCCTGAGAGAGTCACCGATATGCGACTGCGGGGCACCTGACCAAACCCTCACGTGGTAAATGACTCCACACCATTTCTCTGGTGGAATTGAAGAACTCCATAGGTTAACCCCGGCAACGGAACACACGGGCTAAAACACCTTGCCCTCGAAAGTAAAACCTCCCCGGAATCAAGCAGCGAGATGAACCCAAGACCAAGATGATGCCACCGCTACGCGCAGGCCCAACGCGCTGCGCGACGCCCCGCGACTCCCTGAACGAGGCCTAAACCATTTTGGTGTAAATTGGGCCTAACTATGGGCTGAAATTTTGTTGAAATGCAGGCATTGGCCCTTTCTCTCATGAAATCTACCTATATTATTATTTTGTCAAAAGCAAATCTACTTTCCAATATTTTCCTTCACACTCTTTAGTCTACGATAGGCTCTCTCGTATTAACACATTTTTTTCAATGGTGAAATTTTTAATTAGCCAGAGGAAGCAAAACCAAAGTTTCGGTTCATTAAATTTTAATTGAAAGCTAAATATTTGATTAGGTAGGATACACATTTTCACCAAATTTCACAAATATGTGGTCAGTACGTATAGTTTATTATTCAGAAATTGCAGTTTCAATTCTGTTTAAAACTAACAATATCGAATTTACAAATTAATTTTGCTCGAATATTTGGCTAGCTCCATTGAGAATAATACACTGTGAAATACAATAAGTGAACTATTATTTAGGCATAACAATTTACTGCATTATTTTCCTCAACTTACTCTTACCAATTTTATGAATGTTCCAGTTCTTCATCGTTCTTCAAGAATTCAACACCTTAAGATTGTGTCAGAACTTCATACCAAAATATAGGTATTCAGCTAATTGTCTCACAAAATATTCATCTTTATCTCAACCAAAATACATCCCATGGACATAGGCCTCCAAGGATCGCCGCAACGACCGGTCCTGTGCTGCCCTTATCTAATAACGTGTTCCAGCTACCTTTACCGGTAAGTTGGTCTACCTTGTGGGAGGCCCTTGCGCTTTCAGGTACGCAGTCGCCACTCGAGAGAGCCTTATTAATTTGTAACTATAAATACAATGCAAAAATATATTTAACTCGTTGTTCTACTCTATTAGAAACGAATATTATAAAAAGTTGTTCTCTCAGAAAGTATATTTCTTTGTTAAAACAAGTGGATTATATTGAAGTAGTATGAGGGCTTTCAAAGCTTTTGCTCTTGGAACTTGAACTTTGTTGTTATTTCAAGTGTTTACTTGATGGTGTTGCAATAGCTATTTAGGTACCTACTTCTGTTGTTTAAAAGAAAATTTGCACCAAGAATAAATTTTTGAATTTTATTGAGTCTAGTCCAGTAAGAAGCCATAAACGAGTCATATAGTGGGCCATAATACACCACTTATTATACCCATTATGTTTGTGGTGTACAAATCATCATTCTATGAATCATTCTCACTAGTTATATTGAAGAGTCCCATGATGGAACTAGTCAATATATTGTTTATCTTCTGATTGCGTAAAACGTAATGTCATAATCGTCAGCCTATAAACTTCCCACTGCAGGGCACAGGCCTACCCTCAGGGGGGTGTATGAGCATTGGTCCACCACGCGTGCCCTATGAGGATTGGTAGACTTCACATACACATCAGAATTTCTTCTTCAGTGTATGCAGGTTTCCTCACGATGTTTTCCTTCACCGTTTGAGAGCAGTTGGTTTTACGTACATAAGTTAGAAAAAGTCGTTGGTACATGGCATGTTGTACGTGCGGATTCGAACCAGGACCCCCATAATTGAGTGTCCATACCTTTCCGCAACGCGCCACTGACGCGCTCTTTTTTTTTCTGCCAAACTTAACATAATAAACTTTTACTCAGACTTTTGAGAGATTATTCAACTAAAACAGAAAACCAAAAGAGAATGGCCATTGATCAATAATGGTCAAAACACATCGATCTACGGCGATCAACGGTTTGTCCATACAAAAAACACGATTAGTTCCATTGGTTGTGAATCTTCATGCCGATCCGACGAGGGTCTGGGTTCGAAACCGGCATGGGGAAACTCTATGCTTGGTATTCACCAAGCATAGAGTTTCCCTCTCGTATTCACGAGTAGTTATATATCTACTTAAGTCATGGCTGTTTGTATCTATGTTTTCTACAATGTTTTCAAAATACAAATGTAGAGTTAAAAAAAAAATACAAGTCTTACTTCGATTGAAACAAGGGATTATGTGTGGCAATAAGCAAGATATTTTATTTTATATAGAGATGGTAATGAACATCAAAATTAGTTTTTCTCAAGAGTGAGAAAATATATTTACTGAAAAGATTTTATACCATTGCTATAAATTAGAATACTGTTTTTCTCAAGAGTAAATTAATAGCCTCGAATTATTGAGAATCTAAGTACAAATTGCCAAAGTTCCAATACAAGACTTATAATGTAAACTTATTGTTCATTTTATTCAAGATCACTTTTAGTAATCTTAGATCTTCAAAGTTATATAAGGTACCTACGGCTACGATACCTACACATTTTGTAAACAATCGTATTTAGCTCTAAATAACAAAACAAAAGAAAACAAAGATAATTTGTTATTTGAAAAACAAAGAATTTCATTTGTAATAAAAAACAAAAAAATAAACAAAGAATCTTTGAAATCTCGTAATTAACAAATAACTTTTATTAGGCAAACGGGAATCTTTTTCAACGAAAGTTAATTAAGCGAGAAATCCGACTTTGGAGCCAAAACAACGCGAAGAATAATAGGCCTTATTAAAACGCGCTGTCCACAGAAATGATAAATCCGTTGCCTGCAGAAACATAACAGGAGTTTGGGTCGTTGCCAAATCATTTTGCTACATTTACACTTCTATACTTGTAGGCTTAGCCCATTTCAGGGGAGGTAGCGAAGGGCATAATGTACAAAGTGCCTAGAGCAGCTCACACTCTTAACAATATATTTAAAGTTCACACAACTCCATAAGATAATCAGGCCAAAGCCACCGAGTAGATATCCTAGAGAGAAACAGTTACACGGTTAGTAACACGGATATAACGGCGCGGCGCGCTCGGCCGTTATATCCCTCCCTACATGCGCATCCACGCTGCTGCTCGCTCTCGTACGTGAATGCTCACGTTCATCGCTACCTGTGTCGCTACGCACAAGTGGGTATACCGGCCGCTACGAGCTTGTATGAAGCTGTGTCCCTGGTAGATCCTGTTGTTGCTTGGTATGATCACACCTTAGACTTTTGCGCTAAATTATATTAAAACGTCATAAGAACAAGTGCACACTCTTGTAGTAGTTAACTTACATTATGTTGTTTTGGTGTCGGTTATAATCGGTTGCTGTGCTGATTTGGGGAGGATATACTTATAGGGCTATATGTAGGTAGGATTATTGTGTAAACTTACGATTATACCTATCGTTAACAAAATCAGTAAGGTAATTTTAAGCAATATTTTGTTTCAGTGATAATAATATCTACTGTCTGAATTAAATTAACTAAATATTTGTGGTGTTTAGCTATAATTATAAATATAATTATATTATATCCAGTAATAAGATCATTGTAATAAATAATATTGGTTGTTGTTTTGATCTAAATAAACGTATGCATTGTACATGGGGGGGGGGGGCAACAGCAACACCCGCTATCATTACTAATCATCTTCTCGTACAGAGCGGATGTTGCATACACCAAGTGCCGTGTCTAACAACTAGTGAAATATTGTGTTCTTATTTACCCTCTTAAGAAGTGTACACACACCAACATAAGCTGGCCGCGCGTAGGTCGAGTAACGTATAACTTCGCACGGCCAGCTTAAGTTGGTTTTGTATAGCTTGATGTATCGCCGTGCGTACACCACAATATTAAGAAGTAGAAACGCTATGAACTGCGAAAAACACCACTTTAATTTGATAACGACTTCTTCTTCTTTTCATGTCAATGGTTCTTCAGTTGTGTTTTTATATTTTAGCAGCCAGGTGTTCGGCAAGCCTGACAGCGTCAGGAGTAGCTGTATTTAAATCTTCTCTCGTGCAGGTGTTTGGGCACAGCGGACATTCCAGCAGATGACCCATCGACTGGATAGGTTTGCCGCAATCACACTACCGACTGAATTACACAATAAGCGCTCTTACAGACGAGCGACAATTTGCAATTGCCGAGAGTCGCAGAGAATAACGCTTATAGAGTTTCCGGTCGCCGTGAGTCGCGCGACCCTCTGCGACCGCCAAGTCAGGATTTGGGTTAGTTGAGTAGCCAAAAATTGCAAGAGCTAGTTGCTTGATGACCCGATAGCTCAGTTAGTAGTGAATCTGAGTGCTGATCCGAAGGCGCGGGTTCGAATCCCGTTACGGACTAATATATGTATGTAGAATATGAATATTTGTACCCGAGTCATGGATGTTTGTATCTACAGGGTCCAACCTAATATGCTAACGGTTTTTTAAGAAGATGATCAGACTATCAAACTGATCAACATTCTCGATGAGACCAATATCGAAATGGCAAAAAAAAAATTTTGCATCTGGCACGAGTATGATTGCAGTTTTCTATAGAACAGCTGTTTTCTTTTTCGCAATCGACGTTGGTCCCATATAAAAAGTAGCTCAGTTTGATGGTCTGATAATCCCCTTAAAAACAATCAGCGTATTAAGGACCCTATTATATCGTTGTCTAGTCAGCTTTATATACCTTGCTAGATTCTGGGGCTTCAATTTGGACTAGACAATGTGTGACAATGTCCAACATGTTGAACACGTATTTATATTGTGTAAGTTGCATCATAAAATTTGCCAGTCTAATGACAAAAACGTTGGTGTTGTCTCTTATACCACACAAAGTAAGAAACTAGGCGAAACCACAAATAAAATGAGCAACAGACTTTAATACGAAAAACTTTAATTAAGTTACCGAATGTACGGTGCTTTAGCTAAGTTCTTTTATGGCTAGCTTACTGCTTACCCAACTTAGGTTCATTGGACATGGCGCTGAAGAAAACCGCTGCCAAAAACAAGAAAAGTTAGTTAACTTCACTATGAGACAGCTTTGGTAAGCTTTTTGTTAAATTGTAGTTAAAATTCTTGAAAGAGCTTCAAAATCAACTTTCAAAACCAACGTGATAAACATTGTATAGGGTCCTTCTTAATATGCAGACAGTTTTCTTAGAGGATGATCAGACCATGACACTGAACAACGTTCCGATCAGACCATGAAACTGAACAACGTTAGTAGGTTTGCAGTTTTGTATGGACGAAAAGATTTTTTTTTGCGATTTCGATGCTGGTCCTGGGCTGCAATCGCGGTAAATATTCGGTGATTGAACTGTTATTGGACTACGTACGAACCATAACTTTTGACATATTTGGAATTGCGCTAATCGCGGTACTGCTCTTGACAGCCGTTAGAGCCGTTTTGACAAATCGCTCAGACGTTATTGGCTGTCAGTTACATAGAGGTTAGCGCGATGCGGAATTCAGCACAGTTGAATAGTAATTGGATTGCAATGTGATAAGAACTGAAATTGGATAAGAATAGAACTTTGATGTTTTAACATAGCGCGATCGGGCTGCTGGAATGTTGTTCAGTTTCATGGGTCAGTTTCATCCTCTTAAAAAACTGTCAGCATATTAAGTTGGACTCTGTATTTTAAACTGGGTGGAAAGTTGAGATGGGGTACACAGGGCAGATATCAGAAGCAAACATTTGTATGAAAACGAAAGTTTTTTAAACAAAAAGACTATTTGACATTGGTAATTTCTTTTCGTTCGCTCCAGTATAGGCCCCGATTTTTTTTTTGTTTTTTATTACGCATGGGTTTGCTCTTGACCTCAATCTAGTCCTCAGGACGAAGATGGGGTCGAAGATGTAGCGAGCTCACCCAGAAGAAGCCTATTCACTCGTACTTTAAAGGAATTCGGGTTGTAAGCGCTCGGAAATACTGACGCAGGCAGGGCGTTCCAATCCTTGGCTATGCGCATTATAAAAGATTCAGAAAGGCGCTTGGTGCGGATATATGGGATGTCAACCAAAAAGGGGTGCGTCTGGAAGTCCGATAGTAGAAATGGGAAAGCGGGATGCTCATGTAGCTCTTGGGCACACTCACCGAAGTATAATCTGTAGAAGACCGACAAGCAGGCTACTCTGCGGCGGTGGGATAGGCTGTGAAGCTTGGTCTCCACCAGCTTACTGTCGCCAATGAAAAAGTGCCATCCCCTTGAAGAGAAGATATGATATTCAAAATAGGCTCAAAAGACGCGTATTTATGAGAGCTGTAAGGTGCAAAAAGAATTATTCGAGAAAGTCAAAAACGAAAAAAGTTCTGGCCGAAATAGTGAAAAAATCAATTTTTTACGAATTTTTTATATTGGCCCTCGATATATTGGAAACGGAAAATGATATCAAAAATTTGAGCAAAATTCCTCTGGACAATTTAGTCAGCTACAATTTGAGCCTAGAACAAAGACGATCGGGTTAAGGGTTTGCCCTGTAGCCTAACCTATTTGAGACAATATTTTTTCGAATCCCATAGATTCATTTCCAATGTGCTCGATAGTCGTGTGCACGAAATCTGTGATTTTTTTTTGCGAATTTCCGTTTTGTACCTTTGGAAGTTGTTCAGTAATATGAGTACAATCACCCCTTAAGTAATGCAACTGGTGCATCCTTTTTCTGTGAAATGTATGGTTATAATGATAATAGAAGGCAAACTTTAGCCCATAAGAATACAGCGAAAAGAAACCTACTCTGTTAATCGCCTCGAACATTAAATGGGTCTATTCAACGCTAGGAACGTATGAGATACATTAAGTTATACGGACGACAATAATAATATATCCCAAAATTTACTATATTCGCTATCACAATAAGAATAATCTCTTTCAATACGAGAATAAAGAAGACTATCGCACTCCAAGTTATTGTAAGAGAGGGGGCTTATCGAAACATTTTATTACTACTATGACAATACTGGTAACAATATTAAATTGTAAAGCTAATATTACACTGGAGATGATTTTTCCCTTACTTGGAATAAACAATCATGCGCGGCGAATGCTGTACCAAATCCAATGTTGCCCGCACTGTACAAAAATTTAGTATTTGCATGATCAAAGTTTTAGTCAGTACACAGGAACTGAGCAGGTCTGATCTTTCTTTACAACTATAATAAAACTTGGCGTGGATGGACATAGAAGATATTTATTTGCAAAAATATGCATTGGTGGCGTTTAGAATACCTATAAATTGTAATGGACATTGAGATCATTTTTAGAATTTTTGTCTGTTTGTTTGTGCACGCATAAACCGATTTGGATGCCGTTTTCACAAAAGCATAAAACTTAGTTTGGAGTAACATTTAGGTATGTACATTATCGCAATACGTGCAATTAATCAAAAGTTATGAGTATTTAAAGTCAGTGGTCGCGGGCGCCTCTAGTACAATTTTATGGCTAAAAATAATGAAAGCAATTATTCTTCTGCCTTTGAAGGACTAAAAGGAAAGCTTTTGACCCGCCTTTTTTTAAGGAATACCTACGTATTACATAGTATTTTTTCCTGTGTAATTAATGAAAACATAAATTAATATGAACGTTATTTGGTTAGGTATTTATTTTCTTCTTACTTCAGAGCCGGAAGAGATGCCGCTCTTTCGCGGTCTAAAGTGAATTTTTCGCCACAATTACACGCTCAAGAACGCTCTTTGGGAGTTGTATTAAAGTTTCTATTTTGTATTTTATTTGAAATTGTTAGAATATTTTAAGTGATAGTTCCAGAAGTAGCATTCTTGAGTCTCTTGCTGCATCTCCTCTCCTTAGCCCAGTCATTTTACGGAGTTTTGTTAGGAGAGGTGGGGAGTAATTATTAATTGGACTTTTAAACGGTAACCGGCAACATTTAGTGACAAAAAGACTACCTGCAAACGTATTAAAAAAAATTCGCTACGCAACATAGAAATCAAAATTGTGAGTCCCAGAAGGCTTTTAAATTAATAATATTAATACCAATGCACTCATTTGAATTAGATTCGACAGTATTCATTATTTTTGAGCAATAAAATAGGCATTCAAATTTTAAAGATGAGGTTTTTATTAGGAAATACGAATGTATTTTTCAAAACCTTCAAAGTAGACAAAAATATTTACACCATGTTTTAAGTATGTATAATGGTAATGCCTTAATAATAATTATGTATAAAAAAATTACCATTAGGTTTTTTATGTCGAGATAATAGCTAAATTTTAAATTTAGAACTGTTGCTGACGGGATTTTTTTTTTAATTTTGGTACATTTCTAAGCTCAAATTGGCTCTTAAATACTATAACGAAAAAAAATATCTATTACTAATTAGTCCCGGCTCAAACCGTAAAATGATTGGGCTATCCTGCCATAACAAGGCAGTAGATTCACTCAAGCAGTTTTTTTCCTGGTCAAAGCAAGTAATTAATCTTAAAATAGCAATTATTTATTTAACCCTTCACCTCCAGTGTGTTCGTAGCCCGACAATATCTACATAAATTGTTTTGGTTCATCGATTGCCTTTTAGGGTCGCCTTTTGTTAGAAAGAGGATGCGATGCCGATGTGGTCATTGAAATTCAAATTTTCGAGCCTAACGAGAAACGGGTGATTATAGAGGACTGTTATTTTGGGAAATTAAAACATAATAGCCGTAACTTGGAGTATTGGGAATAAATTATGATTAAATAGGTATTCTGGTCAGTGGTCACTCGTATAATTACTCTACGATTAAGTACCATAAAGATAAACAAAGACTAAAATACTACTAAAAACATGCGAAGCATGATATAGATTAAGTTTAACTTTTCGGTAAAATTCCCATATTATTGGTATCATGGCAATGTAGCAAAAGATATGATCCAATTTCAGGGTATTAAGGCGGTTGCAGAGGGGTCAATTTTATACAAAACTTTGACGCACAATACGCGTAGACGGTATTAATATAAGTAACTTTGTTTATATGGAAAAATAGTTTAGAAAATCTAGATGCCGCGTAACAAATAACATTTGATATTTTTTAAATTATTAAGAAGATTATAAAGCTTTGAAATTTTTCATAAAAAATTTTAAAAGCTTTATATCTTCGTAATTATATTATAAATTGCAAATGTTTTTTTGTTACGCGGCAACTAGATTTTCTAAACTATTTTTCCATATATAAAATATTTATAAATTTTTATTAATTTCGTCTACGCGTATTGTGCGTCAAACTTTTGTATGGACTGAAACCACCTTAAAGAGTAGGTTTGTACAATCGCTAACTAAATTATTATTTTCCGAAGTAAGCTCTAGACCTGCAATTGACTGCAGGCTTATGATCAAGGCTAAATCGCAAAGGCGGGTGGAGAGGAGGAGCACTTGCTCCTTTTTTGCTGAGACCTGGTTTGCGATCGTGCGATCTGCCTTTACACTTGCGATTAGCCTGATAGCCCAGTCATTTTACGGAGTTTTGTTAGGCGGGGTAGGGAGTAATTATTCATTGGACTTTTAAACTGTAACAGGCACCATTTAGTGACAAAAAGACTATCTGAAAACATATTTAAAAAAGAATCGCTACGCAACATAGAAATCAATTTTAATTTTGGTGTATTTCTGGGTTCAAATTGGCTCTTCAATATTATACCTAAAAATATGTCAATTATTAAGTAATCCCGGCGCAAACCGTAAAATGACTGCGCTATAACTGGTAATTTAGCCTTGCGATAAATAGCAGGATTAAAGCATACTTTACAGAACACTCCGGCTTTCGTAAGTTACATTAATGAAATTCGATCACTAATCGCAAATAAATCGCAAATATGATACAAATTGATCACCTTGATTGCCTTCACCAGTTGGTAAGTAGCCCGCTTGGTAGAGTATAGTTCTCCGTTTCTCATACTTACTAATAGAAGGAGGCTTGTGCGCTAGAATGGGACGTATATCGGAATTATAATTATGATGATAATGATGGTGATACAGTTGGGCCGAATTGGCGATATTTTAAGAAGTAGAAGCTGTGAAAGGATTTATGTAGGGCTATAAAATACTGACTTAAAAAGGGTACGGTGCGGCTACATAGGTATGAGTATGTGCTCATGAATTTAACATTAACATACATTCATTATGGGACGGTATACTTTTTGAAAACCCAGGGCGATGTCTCTAAACTTAAGGGTACAAGAGAATTTCAAAAGGTTTATTTTAACAGAGAAAGTATTTTTATATTATGAAAAATGAACTTATGATCCACCACAATCTTTTCTATGTCTATTAGTATGCCATATTCACTTTACAAAAGAAACTTATCAGAATAATAGTCAACATAGATGAAATAGAAAGTTGTAAACCCTTTTTTAAAGAATTTATGATACATACCCTTGCCTCAATTTACATCCTTGAGATTTTCAAATTCGTTCGAAAATATCCACATACAAAGCGCGAAGACGTACCAACAAATTACTCTTTTAGACACAAGTACAGATTAATGTTGCCAACATCGCAACTTACAATTCATTCGTCAAGCCCATTTGTCATGTCTATTAAGATATACAACAAATTACCTGAGCAATTGAAGCAAGTAACGAAGGACGTTACTTTTAATAACAAATTAAAAGAACTTTTACAAGAGAAATGTTACTATAATCTCAACGAATTTCTAAATGACGAAACCCTTAGAAAACACATAATTTATCCGTTAATAAATATTTAATAAACTTATTAATGTACCTACCTATTATGTACTTATAAATAGCAATATAAAAACTTTGTGCCATGATCGTGATTATTGTTATTACCTACTTTTAAGACTTACGCTTTGTACCTACTAGTTTCATTTCTATTATTATTTGCTCTCTATTGATATGCCCACATAAGTTACCTACTTTACTTATTTGTAATGTTCATAGTTGCTGTGCCCTACAGGGTCCATAATTGATCTCATAGTTTATAAGTTAACACCTCATTGTACATTATGGAATGCAATAAATATATTGAGTTTTTTTTTTTTCGGGCATAGGCCCACCACACATTCTCACCGCTGTAACTCCTGTAAGCCAGGATCAACAGCGGCGACCATTCACAAACACTGGACAATGAAGTCCAGCGAGCCCGGGGGATGACTCTAATCTGTCTTGGAACCCGCAATGAATTAATCAAAGAAGATAGGAGGAGTAGGAAAACGAAATATCCGACTTCCCTCCATTGCAAACGGGAGACAGCAATAAGAAGGAAAAAAGATGGCTATTAGAGAGCCAATTCAAGAGATCATTTATGGCAGTGTTGAAGACACGACCGCAAAAGCACCAAAAATACAAAATAAAACAATAGGAACCTAACATTGTACTGAAACTATGACCTATTTTGCTTCCAGTAATAAGTATGGCAAAAACATCTGAACGCACGGAAGTTATCCCTAGTCGCAACAAGATCCATGTAGTAAGGGACACCAGAAAACGATTTTATTGAGTCAAGCATGGTCTGGCGCTCGGCGTACCAGAGCTCACACTCCCAAAGAATATGATGAGCGGTCTGTTCGAACTCGTTACTGTCCACAGAACATTCACATAAAGGTGACGCAACCAATTGAGTATATGAGATGAGTGATATTGAGTATTGAGTATCTATTCTATACATTAAAATAAAATTGTAAACTAGGTGTGTACACAGCAAATATATTTTTTTAAATGATTAGAGATGGGTAACAGAATGCAGTAAGACCATTTATAGAATCTATGTCTGTTTTTTTGGACACGTCACACTTACTTACTTTACATTTCATCGCAATCGGATCACTCATTTAAAAGTTATTATTAATATTTATAGTTTTCATTAAAAAGTCAGAGCGTACGAAGTCGAGGGCGGCGCAGCAATTTTTTTTCAACGCCCTCTATGTTGAAATTCAAGTAGGCTGGCATGGACATTTTAGCCTACTGCTATCTCAACATAAATGGCCTTCTTTGACTACTTATATAAGGACTAGTTACGCGTGTAATTCTACAAACAAATATTTCTGCTTCTTTTTGCGGGGGGCGAGGTAACATGAAATCCGCAACTTTGGATTTTACTCCCCATAACTTTAGACTCTAATTTTGATTCGTTTAGTAATCTATCTATACTATTATAAAACTGTAACAGAAAGTTTGTCTGTACATTGAAGATATTAACAAAAAAAAAGTTACGATATGGTTTTTAGGTGTCCCTGATTCCATTTCACCAATTTTTGGATTTTTTGTCTGTCGGTTTGTTTGTGTGTTTGTTTGTTTGAACGAGTATCACGCAAAAACTACTAAACCGATTTTGATGAAACTTTTTTTGTTTGATAGCTTATGATCTGACTTAAAATTTGGTATATAATTTGTTAGGACGAAGTCGCGGGTTAACGCTCGTACTATTATAAAACTGTAACAGGAAGTTTGTCTGTACATTGAAGATATTAACAAAAAAAAAGTTACGATATGGTTTTTAGGTGCCCCTGATTCCATTTCACCAATTTTTGGATTTTTTGTGTGTCTGTTTGTTTGTGTGTTTGTTTGTGTGTTTGTTTGTGTGTTTGTTTGGGTGTTTGTTTGTTTGTTTGAACGAGTATCACGCAAAAACTACTGAACCGATTTTGATGAAACTTTTTTTGTTTGATAGCTTATGATGTGACTTAAAATCTGGTATATAATTTTTGCGGACGAAGTCGCGGGTTAACGCTCGTAAGGTATAAAATTGAATGTAAATGCACGTGATCAATTGTTTTTATTCCGTGGCAGAGAGGAAATGCTACCGCAAGGCTAGTCCCAAGATGGCGTTGGAAAAAAAAAAAAAAGATTTTTTTGTATTATACTTAATTGATGTTCTCAGGACCGATTCTGAATCTAGATTAATTTGGAAATCGCCGAGCAAAACTCAATCTGCCTAGATACTAATACTTCTAAACTTCTACAAGATCGTAATTAGGTTCTTTGCGGTTTCTATGTTGGTCCCACAGATCACAAAAAACTAAAGGGAGCTGTGAAAAGGGGGCGGGGCCAGTGTCGCAGCAATATGCGCAAAAACGGAACACATTGCTCGCGAATGTAATGATTCAATATATTATGAGGCTGAAAGCCCGTCGAGATATTATGTGTAAATAGTTTACAATGCTTGCGTAGTACTAAAGATTATTCGAACGTTGAGTTCTGATACCGTAATGGATAATGAACACATTCAAGCTAACAAAATACTTTTTTTTTATAGTGAAAATGTTTGATCTAAATCACCCCCTTAATTATGTAACATATTAAAACTTACACCCTGTTATCTCTAGTCTATCGTGAATTATTAAAACAAAACAGGAAAATAGACGCAAAATAAATAGGTAGGAATAACAAACTTCAGTACAATTATAGAAACTTAACAAATAGACCAGTTTCGTTAAGCAATGGCACGATCTCCGATATCCAGACAGCCATACATTATGGAACAAAACACGTTTGATGAATGATGGGCATAAAAGAACTAGGCCGAAAGGAAAACAAAGAAAAGGGGGAAAATGTTTATCTCTGACCATTGGATGACTAAACAAGTTTTATTGTGACTTGTTATATCTCGCAGATTTTCTTACTAAATGATCTAGCTGAGATTTTGGGATGATGACTGATCCTGGAAATCCATACACAGGGTGTAAGTGACAGCCTAGCAAATACTGAAACCATCGGACCATCAAACTGAACAACTTTTACTATCTCAGGAAAAGCGAAAAAAAATCAGCTGTCCCATACAAAACAGCTATACCTACCCGACTAAAATGTATGGGACAGCTGATTTTTTTTTCTCCTGAATTAGACTCCATAGTGAAAGTTGTTCAGTTTGATAGTCTGAGTTCATCGTTTCAGTATTTGCTAGGTGGTCACTTACACCCTGTATTGTGACGAATTACAGAAATAGGCTAAATTTAATAGCAAAATGATTGAACGAAATTAAAATTGAATAGAAAATAAAAAAGTTATAAGCTATAGAAAAATGTTTTTTATCATCTTCTATCTCTTTCATGCAAAACAGGTATTTGTATGACACGTTGTCATGATTTGTATGACAATACTCAATTATGACGTCCCTTTTGTTATATAAAGTCTAACAAAATTAGGCGAAACTATTTTAAAGGGATGATCAGACCATCAAACTGATCAACTTTCTCTATGGGACCAATATTGAAATCGCGAAAAAAATCTGCTGTTCCATACAAACCTACTCGACTTAAATATATGGGACAGCAGATTTTTTTTTCGCGATTTCAATATTGGTCCCATAGAGAAAGTTGTTCAGTTTGATGGTCTGGTCATCCCCTTAAAATAGTTTCAGCTGATTTTGTTAGACCTTATATATGCCTCTCGCTCTAATCGTAAATTTTGAACACTTATATTTCAGTCATTTTTAAAGATATTCAAAAATAATTTCACTTTAGTGATTTAGATTTTATCAGCATGAGACCGAAGTTGTGCGTTTTAGTAAACATTATTATCTTTTTATCCGACTGCTCTACGCAAAGGAGGGTAATGGTAATGTTTTACGGAACAATTGTATTCAATAGTATGTTGGTTGAATTTGACTGTAGCTCGCTTCATATGCTATTTGACGACCCGGTTGGTGTAATGGTTACCACGCCGGACTGCCAAACCAGGGTCCTGGGTTCGAATCCCGGTTCGGTCATGGATGTTTATGTTTGTGCCGTTCGTTGTTGTATGGTTTCCATAATAAACAGCCTATAGTGCTTGCTTGGGATCATTACAATGTTCGCACATCCGGTAGAACAAAGTCAGAACTGTCAAAATTTACGAAACTGAGTTATTAATGACAAAATGTTCCATCACCTGTTACGCGTTTGGTAGCACAAAGACACTTTGTTAGTTCACATAGATTATTAAGATAAAAACATACTTAGCATAATTCTTTAAAGGTTTCAATTCCAAATCTAGAATTTAAAAATTTCAAATCTTTACTTTGCTCTACTGAACAGTTTGTGAAATGTAAGTTCTGACTTTGTTCTACCGTATGTGCGGTATGTGCCTGTGAGCATTATTTATTTATTTATTATTTATTTATATCTATCGACAGCAAATTACAGTTTGTCCGTAGAATAGAATAGAAAACTTTATTTTCGACCAACTGGGCATAACCATAAATAAATAAAAAAAAAACAATATTTTTGGAATTCTTAGCGCGAGCACATTTGGCTGGTTTTTATTATTTTGTTGTTTAGTTTCCACTATAACCACTCCATGTTCAACCCTCGCATGTACGTATTATCGTTTTTAAGATCGAGTAAAAAAAAATCATTGGAAAAACACGTTTTTTCAATATTTTTGTTGTATTACTTTGAAATATTTGTTAGTTATTACCACCTATCACAAAAACATACTTATTCAGTGCAAATTTCAATACGGTGCAAAAGATACAGCCCTTTGGTAGGACAGACAGTCGGACGGACAGACAAGACGAATGTCGTAGGGTCTCGTTGGTATACCCTTTGGGTACACAACCCTAAAAAAGCACGATCGGAGGCACGAACGTGTTCGCAATTTAACGATATCCCTGACTATGTATTCCCTTGGGGTATGTGTTAGGGTAAATAGCTGCATTACTTTAATGAGTGATTGTATTCATGATACTGAACCACTTTTCCTGAGCAACCTAAAAGAAATTCTCAGAAAAGATACACTTTCCATACTAAATGCAATCGGCTGACTTAACGTTTGTATGAAAACTAGATTTTTTTTTTGCTTATCTCCTATAGGTTTCTTAGAGAAAGTATATCAGTCTCATATGGGTAAAATCACCCCTTAAAGTAATGAAACTGTTAACCCTAACTCCTTGTATAGTCGTGAGCATTTATCCAATGCTATTCAAGAAGAAAAGCGTACTGTATCTAGGTATACAGAACAGCTTTTCCATGGACATAAAATAAGAAAATCGTTTATTTTTTTCGGATCGACAATCCACATCAAACCAACGATAAGCGTGACATCAAAAACCAGGCTTGCAAAAAGGCAAATGGAATCCATCAAATGACAATGACGTTTTGCGAACCACCACATAAATAACAAAAGAAAATAATAAGGTAGATACAGTAAAAATTTGCTGAAACTACTTTCAAAACTTTCTCTGGAAGTCAGAGGTTCAGCTTGATCCTTATTGATTATTGTATTTCAAGCAAATTTCAAAAGCAGTGATAATGATTAATGACGATACTGAAAGAAATATTATTTCTATCCTAGTTTTTGGTCTACAACGTGTTAATGAATAAGCGAAAAACATACACGCCAACTAATTTTTACAAAAATAATTTTTAAAAATAATTATTTAAAGTTATTCGCATTTTAAGTTTTCATGAAAAAATTATTTTTTATGAATGAAATGAAAGTGCTCATGAATGCATTTTAAGAATCTGGTTTTGGTAGTAAGTAAGTGTGCCTGTGTGATAGGTTTAGTAAATTTTAATATAATCAAACAAATATTTAATATTTAGAAAAAAATATTACCTTGGTGTTGAAACCTTAATAATTCAATTCTGCTTTCGATTCTAAAACAAACTATTTTCTAGTTTTACGTTTATTCATTAACACGTTTATTATGTTTCTATTTTAGAACCAGAATGGGATTTTTTAAATTCACACGTTCAAATCAGCAATAGAAAATGTCAAAATTACTATGGAGAAAATGCATCATTCGATCATGATTTTGAATCTCACGATTCAAAAATATCACTTTCTGTCATCAGTACCTACTTTGGCAGATACCATCAGCCCATTGCCACTTCAACTTGATAATTTTCATAGCATAACCAAGATGTGGTGTCGGCTATGAATAGCACCATCCCATTTCCTCCCGTGGGTGTCGTAAAAGACGACTAAGGTATCTACTGAAAGATGGGCAGCAGCATCCTCTGAGTACACACATTGATTCGATCCAACTGCGATTGCCAACCCGCCTGCCAAGCCTGGCGATTACGGCAAATCCCCCTATTTTGGGGGAGGCTTATGTCCAGCAGTGGACGTTTAATGGCTGATATGATGATGATGATGAACCAAGATGTGTAAATACTGAGACTAGAGTATAAGCCTACTTTTCTAACAATCTTCCTAAATCACCATGAATGATCCAAGACATTTCAAAGCAATTTGTAATAACGGCGTTCGTAATCTTGCTTTTTATTTGCTCTTAATAAAATATCTCTGCAGCATCGACCAAATTTATTACCCAATAAACCTGTTCGTCACATAACTAATTTAATCCGTAACGTTGGACCCTATCAAGTCTTTTGGTAATAAAATTTGATACTTGATACCGTTGGGAGTAAAAAGATAGCCTTCGATTCTGATTTTGTCAGCAGCTTCATTTGGTTTTTATCCTTGTGATTAACCCTCGGTTCGTCGCGTGGGGTCTTTAAAAGCCTAGATATTTCTAATTTGCAAATTTCCTACTTTAAAAACTGGCATAGCAACGCGAAACGTTAGGTAGCTTCCTAAGTTTGACTATAGTTGGCGTAGATCGCTGCTAACTTCAGTGTGCGCGCTGACGCCGTGAGATATAGACGTATTTTTGGCGCGCGGGCTCTCAAAGACCCCACGCGACGCGAGAATTATTTGATTTTGTTTACTAGGATGTGTTGAAGACTGGAATTTAAGTTCCTATTTGGTAGTTTTAAGTTTTGAGGGATAACAAATAAATATTTCTTTAAAAAAAATAGTTTTTTTCATTTATCTAAAATAGGTGAATAATAATATGATAAAATAAATTAAAAAATGATAAATATTGGGTGTTTTGTATGCTTTTGAAATTTGGGGTTTTTAAAAACCCCACGCGACCAACTACGTTATTATCAATGCGCGACCAACCGAGGGTTAAGACAATGAAGGTACTCATATGATTCCTAAAGCCTTTTTTATCATAGAATATATCCAATCTTCTTTGGCATAAACATTTAATGTAGAAATAAACATTACCAGTAGAAGATTATTGTGGTTTATAGGTTTCCAAGAAATATGAATACCGAAAAATTGTTATGATACCTCAAGGATTTATTTTCCACATCCGTTATCCGTTGTCAAGGAAAACTTGGTGAAAATTTCTTACCAAATATCAAGATCGAAACGAAATACACAAGATCAAAACGAAATATCTACAGAAGAATTTTTTTTTTTGGGCCGGCCGATACGATACGTGATTTGAGAATAAGTAAAGGCATAATTAGAATATTTATTCTAAAATGTCACAAAATGTCTCTAGTAGCAGAATATTTTTAATATCTCTGACTACCCCTCTGGGAATGTAGTTCTACATTCATAAATGTTGTGTCATTTCAGAGTAAGTATTCTAATTAAGCTTTCACTTATTCTTCTTCTGTAACCTAGCGGTTACGTTCAAGTTGCAGAATAAAAAAACATTTTTTTAATGGCTTATAATGGTCTTTATGGCGATCCTTGGGGGATTATGTCCAGCAGTGGACGTCCATCGGATAAGATGACGATGATGATGACGAATGGTTTATAATGTAGTACTGCCCTGTGTGAAATCAGAAATCAGAAACATTTATTCGTCATCATAGGTAAAAAGTACAATAGAAAAATTATACAATAGTTGGAGTGCAGTTTTACAGGACCACTATGATGTACCTACCATGAGGCATACGAATATAAAAACAATTATTATTCTTATTTAATATGATGATATGATAGTTATTATATTATAGAATATTTGTAAGATGTCAAATTTTTTGTAATAACATTGATATATTTAGATATTATTTGGAATAACATAAATTATACCTGACAAAGATTACATAATAAAATGATGAAATAGATGAATGCATAAAATTTACTGTCACAATTTATTAAAATGTCAACATGTCTAATCACAAAAAAATAATTAAAAGAAATCCTATGCTATAAATTGTCATTGAAATAGTCATTTAAAGTATAGTAACATTTATTAATCAGTAATCTTGTTAGCACATCCTTGAACGTTCCCTTATTATTATATTTTTTTAACGATTCTGGTAGCTTATTATAAATTATCGGAGCCATATCAATTACGCTTTTTCGCATTAAAGCCGTTTTGCAAATATTCGTTTGAATCATTATTTTTCTAGGACGTAAATTGAAACCTGGCGCCAATACTCTAGTTTGGAATAATTCGGGATTCGATTTAACAAACATACAAGACTCTAAAATGTATAAGCAGGGAAAAGTTAAAATTTTTAGCCTCTCAAATGAATCTTTGCAGCTTTCTATAGTTTTTAATAAATTTTTGTGCTCTGAATAGTACATCCCTGTAACTCGAATTTCCCCAGAAAATTACATCAGTGTGGTAGAACATTAGAACCATTGTATTCATCATGTCATCTGAATGTACCTATGTTCTCACAAATAAAGTTCTGATTCTGATTTTGATAATATTCCGAAAACTTAAAGATTTTAAAAGTAAGCCTTGCATTTGCACACCATGCAGACACTTGCACCAAATCTTCGGTTTTGCCCATATTGTATGGAATTTTGGTCGTGAGTATGTTGTATGTATAAACCGCGGAATTGGGGTCGATACAATCGATTGGCACCTTTGATTAAATTAAAATAGTAAGATAGGTCACTAGCCTATAGCCGCATAAATTAGGCCCCGTCGCCTAATTTATTTAGACCGGCATTGAGTGATTGAGATTCCTTTTTGATTTTAGGCGGAATAAAGGTCACCTTACCTTCCCGTGCTTAAAACTCTTTTTACAAATCATTCAAAAAGAAAAATTAAATCACACGTTTGGGGAATTCTTTGACTACTTATAATAAGGTCTAACAAAATTAGGTGAAACTATTTTAATGGGATGATCAGACCAACAAACTAAACAACTTTCTCTATGGGACCGAAATCGAAATCGCGAAAAAAAATCAGCTGTTCCATACAAACCTACTCGACCTAAATGAGGACAGCAGATTTTTTTTTCGCGATTTCAATATTGGTCCCATAGAGAAAGTTGTTCAGTTTGATGGTCTGATCATCCCATTAAAATAGTTTCACCTAATTTTGTTAGACCTTATATAGGGACTATTGACGCGTGTAATTCTACTAACAAACATTTCTGCCACTGTTTGCGGGGGGCGAGGTAACATGAAATCCGCAACTTCGGATTTTATTCCCATAACTTTAGATTCTAATTTTGAACGTTAAAAATCATGAAAAGTAGTCTCGCTGAACCCCAAACGTTCTAAGTTCCAAATTATTTTTTCGCAATTATAGGCCGTCTCGTTTAGTGATAAGGTATAGAATTGAATGTACATGCACATGATTAATTGATCTTATACCGTGGCATAGGGGAAATGCTACCGCAAGTCCTTGTAATAAATAGTCAAAGGGGGAATTAGTCCGTTTGGTAAATTAGACATTTAAGGAATTGTACAATATGGTATCAGTCATTTTAGGACACAACACATTTTAAGACTGGACGATTTGGGGAACTAGTCCGCTTGGTAAATTTGACGTTTTGATGCACTAGTCAATGCCGTCCAAAGGCCACGGCATTACTTTTCACTCGTAAGTACATGAAAAGCAGGTCTATTTTTCGAGTGCGTAATGCATGATAGGTGACATCACCTATCTTTCCCTATTTTAATTTTAACCAAAGTTTGGCAGGGTAAAATTAAAAAAAATATATACTATATAGTATTTATACAGGGTGAAATTGATATCATTAGCATCCTTTTAAACTAAGAGTCTACCCATCAAACTGAACAACGTTAACTATGGGAGCAAACCGATCGGAGCAAAAAAATCAGCTGTTCCTTACTAAACTGCAATGTCGACGCGCGCGTTCACGACTCAAATGTATGCAACAACAGATTTTTTTTTGCTCCGTTCTTTTTGCTGCCATAGTAAAAGTTGTTCAGATGGGAAGACTCTTAGTTTAAAAGGATGCTAATGATATCGTTTATAAAACCAAAAATTTAGAAAAACTCCAAAATATGAGAACCAATAGTACATACATACATACATACATATACTCACGCCTGTGTCCCATTGGGGTAGGCAGAGACAACGGATCGCCATCGGTTACGATCCTGACACACCTTTTTCGCCTCTTCCACAGTCATAAGTCGCTTCATACACGCTCGTCGGTTTCGGGTACATTTGATCTGACCCTTCTTAAGTACGCTGCCAATTTGGTCCGCATACGTACGTCTAGGGCGACCTTTTTTGACTGTCCCATTCACACTCGCTTTATATATTTCATTCGTCAGTCTGCTATCACTCATTCTTTCCACATGACCAAACCATCTCAGCATTCCCTTTACAATCCTTGTTACTATATCCTCTTTCAATCCACATCTATCTCTAATTACACTGTTTCGTTTTCTGTCATTTAGAGACACACCACACATACTGCGTAAAGAACGCATTTCGACAGCATTTATTCTAGATTCATTCCTCTTCTGCCATACCCAACATTCGCTGCCATACATCAAAGTTGGTGCCAGGACACCGTCATGAACTGCCAAACGTGCCTTTTTGGACACGTTATGACTTTTCATGAATGTGTGCATCGCTCCATTAATTCTATTTCCCGCTTTAACTCTCCTCTCTATGTCTATATTACCAATAGTAATCTTTTCTTATCACGCCGACAAAAGAAGCCGACTCGACGAGTCAGCATCGCGTTCGCGACTGCCTGTACGTCGGCGTCGCGTCGCTAGACTTACTACGGTTTCGAGATGTTCTCGATACAGGATAAATTTTATATCACTGCGAATAACTTCAGCATGTGTTCTACTCATCAAACTGAACTACAAAGCCACGTTCGAAATCGCGAAAAAAAATCAGCCGTCCCATACATAACTACAGTACTTATTCGACTCAAATGTATGGGACACCTGATTTTTTTTCGCGATTTCGAATGTGGGTCCATAGTGAAAGTTGTTCAGTTTGATGAGTAGAATACATGCTGAAGTTATCCGCAGCGATATAAAATTTACCCTGTATATCTCTTCCTCCCGGCTTCGAAATTACCCCGATTCTACGTTGTATGGGAATAATAATTTTATGACAAACGCTCCTTGTAGGTGGATTTATCGTCAATCCTGTCTCTTGAGTTCTTGATAGACAAAAACAATCTTTTCTTTCACTTTATATGAGAATAGCAATGATAATTTCCATTCTTAAGGGAATAATATTTCTCGACTTAAAAGCAAGGGAAAAAAGAATAAGCAAACCTTTTTATAAGTTACGAGCGTTAACCCGCGACTTCGTCCGCACAAATTATATACCAGATTTTAAGTCAGATAATAAGCTATCAAACAAAAAGAGTTTTATCAAAATCGGTTCAGTAGCCTATTTCCAGCAGTTTTTGAGATGATAGCATATGCTCACGACTATATTCCCCGAGGGGGTAGTCAGAGATATTCTGAAACCTCAGAACATCCACGTTTCACTAGTACCGAAGATCTGTCCAGTGTGACGGGGAGTGAGCCCGTCACTACTTATAATGGACAGTAGGTACAACACATGCCTCGAAATTGAAGCACGCAGGTTTCCTCACGATGTTTTCCTTCACCGAAAAGCCAATGGTGTTACAAATCGTACATGAATTCCAAAAAACTCATTGGTACGAGTCGGTCAGGACGGGGATGGAACCATCGCCTCCTGCACGGCCAAGGTTACTCGCCACTGGACCACCACGACTTCGCACACATTTTGCTTATATTTGTCGTTGTACTAGTTGTTACGCATTCTTATGTTTAGTAGATGGTCCTTGTCCTTTGTTTTACAATAAAATTGGTCCAAACATAATGTAAAGGCAAACCGTTTATACCTAAGACTCTTTCTTATCGTTCCTTTTTATCGGCGACTTGAAAAGGCTCGTTTATTTATAGGAGTTCCTTGTTGAGAACAAAAGATGAATGCCTTTTTTATTTATACTACTGTCGTATTTTATTGTTCGTTACTGTTGTTTTTGTTATTGTATTTGCACATATACTTTCATAGAGGCAAATATCTTCAGTCATAATGTCAACCAACTACATAAGTAAGTTGCAGTTGCTAATTTGCAAGGCAGATTCTCTATTCAATCCCATCTTATATTGACGGCCATTTGTGGCAAAACGTCTCAGTTAGTTTTAGAAGTAGCTCAGTCACAGAAGTATTCATCATCATTATATCCCCTTATCTAAATCAAAAATATACCGAGCAACTGTCGTAAAGTAACTGCCTCCGTGGTCTAATTGTTAAGAGCATTGGCTCTCGACACGGAGGTCGTGGGTTCGATTGCCACGGGGGGCACCTAGTGACATATCATTTTGTGCCTTTTTCCCAGTTGGTTAGGACATTGCCGGCTGAATCACCGGATTGTCTGAAAAAGAAAGATGATTCCGTGCTTCGGATGGCACGTTAAGCCTTTGGTCCCGGCTATTATCTCTGGTGGTAGTAGTCGTTACATAAAAACAACGTCAGAGGCCGTAAGGCGGTCTGAAAAAACTCTGACTCCAGGGCTCTGCCCACACGATAAGAAAGAAAGAAAGACCCATGCTATGTTATCTTAGTACAAACTAAGTGGAACGCTGATTTTCCATAGACAGCTTCCACCATCTATCGGTTATGTTTCGAAGCACTATGTGTCGAACTAGGGTTTATATCGGAGTAATAGCGCATTACACCTCACGCGCTGCGCTGTAGTAGTAAGAGATTTTGCCCATATCAATCACTGTCTTTCTTGTTGGTCTAGCGGTCTAGGCAACCGGCTTACGATCCGGGTAGCTAAGGTTCGATCCTCGTGTCGGCCGATCGTTTTTTTCAATTTATTTCATAATGTGGCGCCCCCTAGTGCTATTAAGCGGCAACGCAATTAGGACGTCCTAAAATTCAAGGTGAGTTACTTATCTATATCCAATATACATATTAATCTATAGAAAGACCGAGCAACGGCAAGCATAGTCATCTGAAATTGGCAAAAAGATACAATTAGATTGTTAGGAACAGTAGTAGTAGGAAATAGTTATTGCGATACAAAAAACGTATCGAAGTGTATTGCGTGAGTAGACTCCCTAAATTCGTAAGCATGCTTACCTAATAATAATAACATTCATAAATTACAATTAAAACCGCCTTAAAAAAACCAAAAATTAAAAAAACAATATTGCAGCCGATATCTTTTTCATTCGCATCATAAGAACATTAATTTATTTTATCGAAGTCGATGTCAAGCCGGTGAGATTCGCGACAGGGCTTGCATTAGTTTTTTGGCTTGGCTTGACACCGACTTCTTTAAAACAAATTAATGTTCTTATGATGCGAACGAAAAAATCATCGGCTGCAATAATACTTTTTAAATTTTAAATTTTTTTGAAGGCGGTTTTAATTTTTTGTTAAAATTTTGTTTATTTCACAATTTTCAGTAGTGAATTTATTAGTTCAATTTAAAAGTAGGTAGTGTTTTAAATTAACAAACGCACTAGCCGGCGCTACGATTTTCAACGGTTACCCCCGATTTCTCTAGGATGCCATCATCAGATTCTGGTTTCCTTATCATGGTACCACTCTTGGAATATCTCCTTTCTAACAAAAAAACAATCATCAAAATCGGTTCATAAACGACGAAGTTATCCGCGAACACACATTAAAAAAAAATTAGATATATATACGGTCGAATTGAGAAACCTCCTCCTTTTTTGAAGTCGGTAAAAAAATTATGCAAAATGACACAAAAATTACATAAAATTTATTACTTACATACCCATGCATGATAAGTACCTACAGTCCCCACTCAAAGACAGATTGCTAATAAAGAAAAAGATCCAAACTCCGATAAAATCTACGTACAGAGATAAAATATAGAATTCCTCTCCAATAAAAGATCTCCAGTGTTCCAATAGAGAAATATTTATTCTGTACAGAATGAAGAGATTTTTGATTCGAGTTCGTTTCGCGGAATCGGGCGATGAAAGTGCTAACAGTGCCTTTATTCCTTTTGATATAAAGTTCATAACTGACTATTTATTGCTAAGTACAAATAACATGTTTAAACATAGCTTATGAATTTTGTTCATTCATAAGGAATGTGAAGGCTGTAAAGTCAGCAAGCCTTAGATTTGATTTGATACCGTTTTTGACTGAAAAAAATTCTCTAGGTTTGATTGATTCGTTAGCAAAGTTATGTTTATTTCCTTTTGGGGTACTGAACCCTAAAAAAAAACTTGCAAAAACTCTTTAAAACTTAAACTTTTTAACCGACTTAAAAAAAAAGAGGTTATCAATTCGATACGTATGTATGTAATATTACAGGAATTGCAAAATATTCACATATGATAATCTATTAGGGCTTCCAAACAAATACACTTACAAAATTTTATAGGTGTATGTATGTATGTGTATATGTATGTTTGTCCACGCATTTCTCCGAACCTATTAATGGGATTGTAACCGTTCTTTTTTTATTATCTTACAATTACTTCAACTTAGGGAACAGTGTAAGCTTCATCAAAATAGGTTCAGTAGATTTTAAGATATGGACTAATACGTGTAAGTGTGACGGCCAGATTTGTAATTATATTACGCGATAACTTCAGCATTTCTTGACTGATTCGGGTGATTCTTATTTAGTTCTTAAGGATTTGCCCCCGATATGCGCACTTCGGAGCTACACAATAGAACTCCTCAAAAGTTAACAGCAAATCATCGGCGATTTGCTTCGTATCGATGTACCCTTTAATATCTGAGTCGAACTAGTGTAACTTCACCACAAAAAAATGTGAAATAAACAAAATTACAATAAAAAATTAAAAACGCCTTAAAATAACTAAAAAAGTAAAATATAATATTGCAGCCGATGACATTTTCGTTCGCATCGATAAGAACATTAATTTGTTTTATTAGAGTCGGTGTCAAACCAAACCAAAAAACTAATTCAGTCCTGTCGCGTACCGGCTTGACAGCGACTTCGATAAAACAAATTAATGTTCTTATACAGGGTGAAATTGATATTACTGGCATCCTTTTAAACTAAGAGTCAACCCATAAAACTGAATCACTTTTACTATGGGAGCAAACCGATCGGAGCAAAAAAAATCAGCAGTTCCATACTAAACTGCAATGCCTACTCGACTCAAATGTATGCAACAGCAGATTTTTTTTTGTTGCTCCGATCGGTTTGCCCCCTTTAGTAAAAGTTGTTCAGTTTGATGGGTAGACTCTTAGTTTAAAAGGACGCTAATGATATCAATTTCACCGTGTATATGCAAACGAAAATGTCATCGGCTGCAACATTATTTTCTACTTTTTTGAAAGCTGTTTTAATTTTACCAATAGGTTTTGCCTTCAACTTTGAGTTGGAAAATTTTAATTAAATGTAAGAGTAGCCTTCGTTCTTTAACACTGTAGACTTAATTTAACAAAGTGTTCTCAGTAATGCAGTCACAGTACATGTTGCTTTATTGTTGTCTGGAGCATTGCTCCTTATCTGAGATTTTGCGAATGTCAACCTTAGTTTTATGACTCGATACTTTTATTGTATGGATAATAAAGTACATAGTGCTTACTTAGCTGTTTACTTTATGTGAAACGAATGTTGGCGCGACGAAATTTTTCCAAAAAATTTTTGTTGTTGATTGTGTGTTGATTTTGTGGCCAAAATTAGTAATATCACCTTAATTCGATGCACACCCTTATTTGTGGTAAATTAGGTACTACAAAAATGCTAGGAATGTATTAAGATAAAGAAACTTTTTTTAGCCTATTTCATCCCACTGCTGGGCAAAGGCCTCCCCTTTAATCTTCCAACCATCTCTATTCTGGGCAAGCACTGGCCACTTGTCGTCAAAAGCATCCAGATCATCCCGCCACCTCTTCCTAGGACGACCCGGGCGCCGACGACCGTTTTCTGGGATCCAGTTTAGCTGTTTTCTCCCCGACGTCGGCGATTTGTGTTTTGGAGCGCAGTGTAGTGTTCCTGACACGATCTTTTCTTTTAACACCTAATATATCTTTATCTTATTTATCTAGTATATATTAGATAAAGAAACTAAATAAAATACAATATATAAATAAATAACGCTCACAGGCACATACATTGTAATTATTCCAAGCAAGCACTGTAGGCTGTTTATTATGGAAACCATACAACAACGGCACAAACATATAAACATTCATGACCGAAACGGGATTCGAATCCAGGACCCTGGTTTGGCAATCCAGCGTGGTAACCATTACACAAACCGGGTCGTCATAATTTTACGTAAGGTACATGGGTCGTGGAACAGGAAAAATTAGTGTACCTCCCATAAAAATCGATCAGCATATCCGCAGTTTTGTATGTTTCTCGTTTTTCAACGTTTTACTTTGTTACCTGAATGCAATATTAAATTTTTTCTAGTAATTAAAAATAGTGGTGTAGATTTCATACCTAACCGGACCAAATATTACAGCTACTACCTACTTGATATTTAACTCTCAAAACTATTTTCTTCTCTCGTGGACTGTTGTTTACTTTATTTAGTTTATTTAGCATGATAATAACAAATTATAATAATCGTACTTAGTTGATACGCGTCTTCGTCTGTCTAGAATTTGTATGCTTATGTCCTTCCTCTTTACCAAATAATAAAATCTATTTATCGCTATAGCCATGAAAACGTCACAGACGGAGGAAGTCAAAGTCAACGTTCAATATATATTTTTAAAGCTACCAACGCGTCGGAAGTCGGAACGTGTTGCAGCTGTAGAGAAAATGCGGCCAGAAACTCTACAGAAGACAGAGACCCTTTCCCATATTTTAGTTTAAATTAGATTGACCAAATGGATTTTACAAAGTCAATAATCCTACGGGCAGTTGCCAGCAGGTGGCAGCATGCCCAGTTACAGGTGTAGATACACAGCATTCACTATAACATTTTGACAACATTAGCAATTCTTGAAGTGCCTTTTCTCAACGCTTTTCGCGTCGCGTTACCAATGCAAAGCTTTGTCATAGTATTGTTTGAAATCACTCAAAACATTTCCCATGCCACGAGAAGCTTTACACGAATAATTGAACGCGGTATCTGGACTGTATCTGAACCCAAAAACCTATTAAACTTAATCAATAAACTAAAATATAATTTCTTTCTTTCTAAATCTTATTTTATAACCTTTCAAGATTTGTCATCAGAAAATTGAATGGTATATGATTTGAAGCGAAAAAGTCTCGGTTATCCTTTGAGACACAGATCTCATTTATTTTTTACGAGCGAATACGTAACAGTAATATTGTGTTGATATAACTGGGAAAGATATAAAATCAGTTTCTTTCGAACGGTTTTTTTTTCAAAAGCACATTTGTTCCGGAGCTTTGTTCAATAGACCTTTTTTTGTCAAAGAAAAAATAATAAACAATAAGCTCCCGATTGTATTCCCTAAGGCTAATGCGATATATTCTAAATATACCGCATTACCCTCAGTCATATGTTTATTCGTTATATCTACTCTGCTTACTAGTCAATGCTCAACATTATGTGAAAAAAATTGTTACCTACTTATATCTGTATGAGGGCAGCGCAGGACCGGTCGTTATGGCGATCCTTGGGGGAGGCCATCGGCTGAGATGATGATGATTGTCCGTACCTCTCCGCAACGCATAATTATATTTTGTCAATCCAGAAAAAATATTTCTTGAAATATCTACAAAATTTATTTTCGAAATTATTTTCCGATCCCTACAATTAGCACACAAATTCTACAGTAGTTATAACGAAAAAAACTTGTATCAAATTAAAAATGTTTGTATAGCCGGGACTTGAACTCGCGACCTGACAATCTGGGGCTGTGCTTTTCATCCAATTAAGCTACCATACCGGTAAATCTACTAGGTAGGTCTACTACTAGGTCCCAACATTTTTAATATCTTATCCTTCTAAGGGTCCTGAGCTAGTGTTATTGCAGCAGGGATCCGGCGGTTTTGGGGTTCGCAGGTGGGTTTCAATATAAAGCAAACTATGTATTCAACTCAGTGTTCAGGAAAAAAGTAACAATATTAGTGTTGCCAGCGTTAAGTTACTGAATGAATGGAAGATTAAGCTACATGTAGACTGATCACAACTATTTAACTAAATTAAACAATGATTACTAATAATTATCTGCCGTGTGGTGTCGTCGGCTAAGAATAGCACCATCCCATTTCCTCCCGTGGGTGTCGTAAAAGGCGACTAAGGGATCTACCGGAGGATGGGCAGCAGCATCATCTGAGTACACACATTCAATTCAACTGCGATCGCCAACCCGCCTGCCAAGCGTGGCGATTATGGCAAATCCCCCCTCATTTTGGAGGAGGCTTATGTCCAGTAGTGGACGTCTGTCGGCTGATATGATGACTAATTATAATATATAATGTGTCGCATTGGAGTCTAGGTGGGAAGAACTGTAACACTAGGTCCTGAGCGACATCAACCTACTAGCGTCTTCAAATATATCGCTATACATATTTTTTTAATAAACAGTATTTATTTCCCAACCTAATTACCTACAACTACAAACTAGGACAATTACATAAAAATGAAAACAACGAAGAGGTATATGCAGGGGAAAATTGATATCATTAGCATCCTTTTAAACTAAGAGTCTACCCATCAAACTAAACAACTTTTACTATGGGAGCAAACCGATCGGAGCAAATAAAAAATCAGTTGTTCCAAAATTTGTTCAGTTCGATGGGTAGACTCTTAGTTTGAAAGGATGCTAATGATATCAATTTCACCCTGTGTAGAAATGAGATCTTAGAGATAAAAAGTTTTTTTTTTAAATTATGTCAATTAACACAGTTTTTTTGAGTTACGCCGTTATTATTAAACCAATTATACGTAATTTTCACTAAAAACGTAAGCAGCAAAAATAGCCGTGGTGGTCCAGTAGCCAAATCGAACCAATGAGTTTTTCGGAATATATGTACGATTTATAACAGTATGGCTTTTCGGTGAAGTAAAACATCGTGAGGAAACCTGCATGCTTCAATTTCGAGGCATGTATTGTACCCACTTTCCATCATAAGTGGCGACGGGCTCACTCCCCGTCATATTGGACAGAGTTTCAGTACAGTGAAACGTGGATGTTCTGAGGTTTACGAGTATCTCTGACTACCCCCTCGGGGAATATTGTTGTGTGCATATTATTATGCTATAAGGGTGAAGCCAAACGAGCGTAATTTTGTGAGTTGTGAGTCTCGTATTATGAGTCCGTTTCATATAAAATTCCGGAATTAATTGTCTACCTCAGCCTTTATATGAAACTGACTCATAATACGCGACTCACAACTCACAAAATTACGCTCGTCTGGCTTCACCCTAAGCAGCAAAAAAATAATACAGAGAAGAAATACAAAAGGCACAAAATACCATCTTAGGCCATCTTATCGCTAAAAAGCTATTTCTTCCATGCAAACTAATAATAAATTAATGGTCATTTTGTTCATCGATCCAAATTCTAAAGGATTGTTTCACGACAAAAAGAAAAATCACGTTGGACAAAAACAAAATGGCGGAGCCTCGCCGTCGAACAGAATACGCACGAAGTACACAACCATCCTCGAACCCACTTGCCACGCGACCCCATACAATAATGTATCAAAAGCTCTTTGTAATAACATATTTTTTCTACAAGTACTCTTGAAGAGGACGTCAATACAAAATTGTCGATATAACAATTGTTACAAAAGGTTATTTCTGTCTGGGTAACTGACAGCCATTTTTTGTCGCACCCTATACACGCCTCTCAATCACAAACCGAGCACCCCCTAGACAAGTTGACAGAATAGAGTATTTTATATAACAGATTGTCTATCAAAAAAAATTCAATATTGGCTATTATTTTGGTGACAATGTAATATCGTAGGGATATTTCTATCTATGATACTAATTTTTGGTACGACTTTGTCCGCTTAGAATAGTTACTCTGCTCTTAGTGTAATTCTGGAGTAATTAGTTAATAGCTGTTAGTGATAAGACCGTCATTTGAACCCTTTTTAGGGTTCCGAAGTCAAAAAAGAACCTTTATATTTTTCCCGTGTCCGTCTGTCCGCGGCTTAGCTAGATGTGACCTCTGGCGAAGAAAGAGCACGCTACCCGACCCGTTTGTCCCTCCCTCGGAAAGCCTTCCCCCAGGACATGAACTACGCAGGCCGATTTGGAGGTCTTTAAACAGGCTCCGAACTCAAGTCGGCCGGAGTAAGGACAACCTGTCCAAATGGGGTTTTAACGATGGATCAGACCTGAGGTGTGAATGTGGTGTTGCCCCTCAGACTATGGCCCATCTCATATCTTGCCCTTCCTGCCCGCAAACTTGCACGCGAATGGAGATTATGGACGCTGCTGTTAGTGCTATCCGTGTGACAAAATACTGGGCTGGAAAAATATAAAATGACATGCCATCGACTCGATAGAAGAAGATTACAAAGCTTTAATGCCAGAACTGGAAAAAAATAAACACTGATGAAGTTCAGCAATAATAGCATCTATGTGTAAGGAAATAAAGCGAATTTTGGCAAAAACTAGAACATTCCTAAGAGATAAAGTTAAAAGCTGCAAAAATAGCATTTACACAGTTTTCATTTAAAGTAGTACCTTGAGACGACCTTATAATTCTGCAAATAAAGGTCTTAACATCATACAGATTAAAGTCGAATAAAGGTTGTAATTAGGTACAAAACGCCGGGAAAGCTTCCGTTTCAACACTCTTATTTAATACAGACTTAGTCCGTACAAATTAAAAACCAGATTTTAAGTCAGAAGCTATAAAAAAAAAGTTTCATCAAAATCGGTTTAGTAGTTTTTGCGTGATGCTCGATCAAAGAAATAGACAAAAAATCCAAAAATTGGTGATATGGAATCAGGGACACCTAAATACCATAAATGTAACTTTTATTGTTAATATCTTCATTGTACAGACACACTTCTGTTACAGTTTTATAATAGTTAAGATTAATTAAGTATACATTTTACAATATGTATCTGAAGAAAAGAGACCAACCGGAATGAATTGGAGCTAACATCAAAAAGCGAATTTTTTTTTTTGTTCCAATGGTATTTTTCTCGCGATTTGAATGTTGGCCCCATAGTATTTGTTCAGTTTGATGGTTTGAAGCAACCTTTAATGTAAGTGACGCTTTTAAATTTACATTCTGTGTAGTTGATTTCATTTTAGGGTAGACAAACCCATTGCTACAACTGCAATCTTTTCCTTAACAAAGGCTCATAAAAACAGTTTTTTTATGATCTCCACTAAAAATCAAATGATTGGAATATGGGTAAATACAAAAGGCGGCTTTCTCACTAAAAGAGATCCCTCTTTAATACACAGCGGAGACAGTCTCACAGTGGAAATTAGATTATTGTCAAATTTTACCTGTGGTATCATCATCATCTTCAGCCTATACAGGGTGAAATTGATATCATTAGCATCCTTTTAAACTAAGAGTCTACCCATCAAACTGAACATCTTTTCCTGTGGGAGCAAACCGATAGGAGCAAAAAAAAAATCAGCTTTTCCGCACTAAACTGCAACCGCCGCCGCTGCCTACTCAAATGTATGCAACAGCTGATTTTTTTTTGTTCCGATCTGATGGCTATCATAGTAAAAATTGTTCAGTTTGATGGGTAGACTCTTAGTTTAAAAGGATGCTAAAGATATCAATTTCACCCTGTATACGTCCCACTGGAGGGCACAAGTCTACCCTCAGCGAGGGTATAATAGGTGTCAGTCCACCACCCATGCCCAATGCTGATTGGTAGAGTTCACAATCCGCATCAGAATTTCTATCCTTCCTATCATTCGCTTTGTTTCTTCGACTTCCCATGATACGCTAGACAAACTTAGGTTTCATCACACGAGGAGGCTCTTTCCTTGCAAACCCCAAAAAAAAGGTATTTCAAATTGCTGACTAGTAAAAGTACTTGATAAACTCCACCTGAGCGTAAACGTTCCTAACTCCACAGTTTATAGGCGTCGAAGTTTTGGAGATAAGATTTTATGGTCCCATAAATGTTGTTTCCTTTCGTCGAGAAAGAAAATAAAGGAGCAGTAAAGAATACAAAGTAACTGGTCGACAATAAAAAACATAGTTCCTAGAATTTTTATTTAGTACCAACCAACCTATTTTCTATAATAAGAAAAAGATAAATGTTTATTAGTATTTTTATTTTCTTTATCGTATTTCTTTGGATTCCAAATGCATGGATAAACAAGGGATAAACGGATAAATCTACATACAGGTCACGATTCATTAAACACTAGCTATTCTATTATATTTAAAAAAAAAATGGATTTTGCCAATGTTTAATTTCTGTAGCAAGAGTGCCCGACGTTGTACGGTAGTTTATGTAATTTTGGTGACTTCAAGGATTGCTTTTCGAAAAGAACACTATCTTGAGCCACCACCGGAGCCTCGTCGTAAGCCCGGAAGGGGGCAACCAACAATCGACTAGCGACGCGACTACCCTAGCTGACCTACAACACGACTCAAAGACTAGCAGTGGCCTTGACTTCGTACGCGCAGACCACTGACTTTGAATACTCACAACTTTTAATTTAATGAACTGAATGCGTTAAAATAAGCCTTTCTATTAATCCAAATTAAGCCCTAAGCGTTTGTGAAAACCCCATGCAAATCGGTTGAGTAGTTTTTAAATGATGAGTGAACAAAAAAATAGACATAAATTCTTAAAATGGTCATAATGCATTCTCATTAGTTCATTACGTATTGTAAACGCCTCCAATTGATATTTATTGAAAATATCTTCAATGTACATCAACGCCAAGTTTACAATTTTATTATTTAAGAAGTAGCCCAGTCATTTTAAGGAGTTTTGTTAGGCGGGGTAGGGAGTAATTACTAATTGGACTTTTAAACTGTAACCGGAACCATTAAGTGACAAAAGGACTATCTAAAAGCATATTAAAAAAAAAATTCGCAACGCAACATAGAAATCAAAATTTTGTGTCCCAGAAGGATTTTAAATTATTAATATTAATACCAATGCAATCATTTAACTTAGATTTAACAACATACATTATTTTTGAGCAGTAAAATAGGCAATGAAATTTAAAAAATGAGGTATTTATTAGAAAACACGAATGTATTTTACAAAACCTTCTAAGTGCACAAAAATATTCACACTATGTTTGTAGTATGTATAATGGTAAAGCCTTAAATATGTGCAAAAAAAAATTTACCATCAGGTTTTTTAGAACGAGCTAATAGCAAAAATTTTAAATTGGAATTGTTGCTGACGTGATTTTATTTTAATTTTGGTACATTTCTAGGCTCAAATTGGCTCTTCGATATTATACGAAAAAAAAATTCAATTACTAATTAGTCCCGGCTCAAACCGTAAAATGACTGGGCTAAAGATTTTGCCCGTGAATTCGTCCGCACCAGCTCACTTCATCATCAAATCAAATCAAAAAGCTTTTTTATTAAATACAACATAACATAACAATAATTTAGATTTTATAGTTGATTAAGTAATAAATAAACTTCAATTAACATTACAATTAAATAATTTCATTTCTATGTACATACATTTTTCATTACATTCATCAAATCATCTTATTAATTGGGATTGCATATTAGGTAGGTACTTATTTATTAATGTATGGACCCCCTTAGGGTAAAAGCCTCCTCCAAAGAATGCCATCTTTCTCTGTCCTTTGCAGTTTCTCGCCAGTTTTTGCCAGCATTTGCTACGATTTCGTCCTGCCATCTGGCGCTTGGCCGTCCTCTTCCTCTACAACCGGGTGGTCCCTCCCATTTTGTTACCCTTGAAGTCCACCTATCATCCGTGCATCTTGCAACATGGCCAGCCCACTTCCACTTTAAAGTTCGTGAAAAGAGTAAGGCATCAGTTATCTTTGTTTTATTTCGAATATCAGTATTTCTTACTCTATCTCTTAGTTTACCTTGGCAACTTCTCTCCATAGCTCTCTGTGTGGTCTGATTTTGGTTTTAGATTTATGGTCAAATGTCCAAGTTAGGCAGCCGTAGGCACTTGCCACTTCATCATAGAGAGATCTTTTTCTATCGAGTCGATGGCGTATCATTTTAAATTTTTTCAGCCTAGTATTTTGCTACACCGATAGCTAGCACTACCGGCCGCAACCGTAAGCTCCATTCGTGTATGGGCAAAAGGACAAGATTATGAATGAGATATGCTATAGTGTAAGGAACAACGCCACATTCATACTTAGTCTGATCCGACGATAAAACTCCATTTGGACTGGTTTTCCTTACTCCAGCCGATCTTATCGTACCAAGATAAAATATAATGACACCAGTATTTCTCAAATAATAAGATTTCAAACACAAAAAAAGTTGCATCAATTCCTGGACATACCTATCGTACACATACATACATATACACATATGCTCACGCCTATGTCCCACAACTGGGTTATGCAGGCACAACAGAACGCCACATGCTACGATTCTGACACACATCTCTCGCCTCCTCAACATCCATAAGTTTCTTCATACAAGCTCGTCGGTTCCGGGTACATTTTTATTTGGCCCTTCTGCAGTACGCATCCGATTTTGTCAGCGTACGTACGCCTAGGATGACCCCTTTAAACCATTATATTCACACTTTTCTTGTTAATTTCATACATCAACCTACTTTCGCTCATTTTTTTCACATGGCCAAACCACTTCAACATGCCTTTTTCAATCCTTGTCACTTTCTTTCAGACCACATCTTTCTCTAATCACACTATTCCGTAACCGATCCTTTGTTTCAAACAGTATAAGCAACGATGATGTTGATGAAATATAAATCAGTAATTACAATTAGTTAATTCATTACAAAGAACAACAGCTTAAAAAAGTATTAAAGAAGGATTATGAAACATAAAGTGAAATAAACCCGTTCAAAATACAAAATCCCTCAATACCATTACACAAAGCCTTGTTTTATATAAAAGGCCAGACACGATTTTAAAACAAATTGTTTGGTTGGAAGCTAAACAAAAATTACAGAGAGTTACTTTAAACGAATTTGTAATCTTTTCGAACTTGAAAAGAAAGTGCTCAGTTATTTAGATGATTGGATAAATTCTTTTTCGACTGAAGCCTTTTAATTTCCAAACGAAAAAAAAGAAAGAATGAAATATACTAGCAAAGAAATGAACGAAAAAATATGAGTTTATAAAACAATACAAAAATTTAATTCATTCAGTGCTATTGTGTAAGTTGCCTATAAAGATGTTCAATGTATTTTATATTCCTTCTATTTTTCATGGTGAGAAGAAAATTATGAATGACCTTTTTTCTGGGTTTTGCACATCGCTGAATCTAAAAACCCCTTAGCACTTCGACATATTACTCCTTGTGCCTGAAATCCAAGATGGCGGCTAAAATATTTGTTTAACTTATAAACGTAATTTTTTTTTAATTTACACCTTATTTGTACCATATTCAGTTTATGTTTCCTATTGTGCATTGTATTTTCTTTTGGTGTAAATAAAGTATATTTCATTCATTCAATGATATCTTTATGAAATGAAATTGATATCTATAGCATCCTTTTCAACTTTAACTTTTTTTTCTGTTTAATTCTTTGCTCTTGTTAATCTAGAGAATATCCTTAGCGATATATAAAAGATTTCACAGAAATTCATTTAGTCGTTTTTAATTTATGGCAATGCAAAATCAACTTCTAAAATAGATTTTTTCCATTGTTTTAAAAAAAATGCTTGACCAGTGAGTGCTGATATGGTAACATGTTATATATTTGTAATCTACTCAAGACCTACTTTCATTTGACATGGTATGCATTTTTTTTGGCGGCCATCTTGAATTTGAGGAAATTATTGATAATTCGAAGTGCTAATAGCAATTTTCGGATTCAGCGATTGCCAAAACCCTGAAATAACTCACTTGTTACATCATTTGCTTCTCACAATCACAATTCTGAATTTCTTTCCCGGTTTTCAGACTTTGGGAATCAGGGACTGAATCATTTGTATACCACTAAATTGTGATCAAATAAAGAATTTTTATTTTTTTTATTTATATATTTATCCCAGTCTTCTTAAGAAATATTGTGTTTTCCGTTTATTGTATCCATTTCCATATTCGCCAAGAACTGTCAAAAACACCACGTTGATTTGTAGAATCGGGTAGTTACACCAAAGTTACACAATGCGACCCCTATGTAAACAAACGTATTATAGGTACGTAGGTAACTATTACATTTTTGACAACCTACTAGGACTATCACATTTTACTAGAGAGCACATCAAAGAATGATAAGTTTATGAATAAAATTATATAGCCTTTTATTATGAATTTGTTATTGTTTTGTGTTTGATCTAGGGCTTATAAATGCGAATTTTTGCTGGATTTCTTTCCTAGTGTTTCGTTTCCTCAACCTTTTTCGCAAATTCTAAAAAAAAAAATTTTGAGATGTCAATAGGTGACATGCTCTACCGTGATTGTGAAGCGCCAGTGTGCTGCTTTCACAGTATTTTTATGCCACCATCAGCTTTAAGTTGCTTGAGCTTGCAAACGACATCCCATCCTAAATGTTTTTTGTATGTAGAAACGATTTGTAAGTGTATGAGTGTGCTTTGACCCTTACGGCTTTCAGGTTTTGCGTTCATTTGTGAACACATTGTAAAGCTCCCTAGTGGACATTAGCTGGATGACATTTCACGAAAATATAACGTACCCATGAGAGTCGTTCGTATAGAACCAAAACCACTATGTCACTAAAAGAAATGAAACTCCAGTAGTCATAATATACGGTTTAATCTTTTCGACATTGACGATAAAAAGCTTTATGAAATCTTACACGAGTAGTCGGGCACAATGATAAAAATTTTTGATGAAAAAAAAGCTAACGCCAATAAATGGGGCCTTTTGTTTCTATTTTCTTTTGGTGCGGCCATCCACCAAACTTTGAATATTTTGGTCCAAAATAGGTAAAAAAAATTTTTTTTTATTGCATATTAGGTTCTTTTCTACCTAACCTAACCTAGGTTAGGTAGAAAAGAACATAACAAATTAAACATACAGAAATTAAAAAAAAAAAAAAAAAAAAAACACAATTAAAACAAAAAGAAAAGACAGAATTACTGGCAATAGGACAGGGACTCAGCTAAGCTGGCTATAGTCAATAAAATAACAATCAATACTTGTATAACCATTAAACGACCACTGCTGGACATAAGCCTCCCCCAAAATGGGGAGATTAGCCATAAGCGCCACGCTTGACAGGCGGGTTGGCGATCGCAGTTGGATCGAATCAACGTGTGTACTCAGAGGATGCTGCTGCCCATCCTTCAGCAGATCCCTTAGTCGCCTTTTACGACACCCACGGGAGGAAATGGGATGGTGCTATTCATAGCCGACACCACATCTTGGTTATGCTATGAAAATTATCAAGCTGAAGTGGCAATGGGCTATTCTTAGTCGACACCACACGGACAACAACAAGGACGGACTTGTATTACAAGTATATCTCTAAACTCAGTCCGAACTAAGATATAAAGTTTGAAGTAAACGTAATAAATAAATTTTCTACTTCAAGCTTTTATATCTCTGTTCGGACTGAGTTTAGAGTATACATGCAGTAACAAGTTTTGTTTGTTACTTTATTCAGACCTAAAACATTCAGGTTCGGTTGCTGGCCGCGCCAAAAATTTTTGCGTAATATAAGGCGCCACCTTCCATACTTAATCCCGCATTGTCTTTTAAGGAACATGTACGCAATGCGTAAAGAAAGCTGAAACTTAAACATATTATACTCGTATCTGTATCATCTTATAACACAGGACATTGAACATGAAAAGCTTTAGAAAAACCTTTTAAAACGTATGTGAGGGTATAGCTCCAAGCTCAATATGTTTGATAGAAAATGTCTAGGAAAATGTACGCATTGCGTTAGTATGAACTAAGTAGGTAGAACTTAATATAAGGTCCTTCTTAATATGCTGACATTTTTTTAAGACGATGATCAGACCATCAACCTGAACAACTTTCTGTATAGCACCAACATCGAAATCTGATCTTCCATACAAAACTGCAAACTTACTAGAGCCAAATGTATGGGACAGCTAATTTTTTTTTCGCGATTTCGATGTTGGTCCCATAGAGAAATTTGTTCAGTTTGATGGTCTGATCATCCACTTAAAAAGTGTCAGCATATTAAGAAGGACCCGTATAAACATTATATTATTATTGTAAGAATTGCATGTGTCTGTGTAGGTATTGTAAGGTTACAATACAGTGCATATTGCACGAATTGAAAAAGTCTAAAATGAATTCTTGAAAAATCTTGACTTTCGAACTGGCAATTTCTTTCACAGTTATGCAGAGAGCGCTAAGCGACATAAAATACCATCTCTTAAGAGCCGTCGTTGTTTGCTCGATGCCTGCTTTCTTTATTAATTGGTGAACAGTAGAATAGACTCATCCACTCTTTTGAGTAAGGTAACTTTTAGGATACCTCGTACGTTCTCGCGTTCTGGTGCTTTATTTAATATTGGTTTTTGTCACACTAACTATACCAGAAACACTTTCCTCAGACGCAACTTCACCTCGTATAATAAGTCCCTACTAGGTATCGATATGTTCAACTGTACTTTAAATAGTTTCAAAAAGAATTCCTGCAAAATTTTGTGTACTATAAACGAATAAATTTACTCCTGCAATTCATTGTTTTGTTCGGCGAATTTGCCGTACCTACTTGTTTAACTGTATATCTAATCGCCTAAACTCTTAATTTTAAACTAAAATGCTCTTGAAATTTACTCATAAATCCTTATGTATTTATCTATAATACAATGTTCAAGATGGAGGAAGAAACAGGGGAATACGAAATGCTGATTTCGTCAATTTTTTGTTTATAAAATCGGTCCGAGCTGCAGTTGTTTCTTGCGCACTCTTACCGGCGGGGTGTATGGGTCTGACAAATACGTATACAGTCGGAAAAGTGACCTGTTCTTCAAATTAGCATTTCAGCCCGCCTATCCTCTTAAAGTTCGAATTCTTCATCGTTAGGAAAATCGATATGCTTCAATTAAGAAGCCTACACTCGTATTAAGTGGTAGCGTGCTACCACTACCTGTCATGCCGGGCAGACTTTGTGCCTTAAACGTCATGATACCAGTTGAAAAAAGAGTTCATTGTATGCTGAACGTTATTCCATTCTAAAACCCCCAATATGCTAAAAGTGAGCCTTGCTACAACTGCCTTATCTTCGTCTACTGCCAAACATATGCCTCTCTCAAGAGACGTGTCATAAAATTATGTCCTTGGCTTACTTTCGGAGACCTCAACTCGCTACCATAAAGTCTTTGGTCCAGAAATGATTATCCTACTGCAAAAGGCGCACAATTTGTTTTACATTTCTTCTTTATATTGGACCAACTACAGATTTTCCTATACACCAGAAACCAGAACACACGTAGAGAATCTCCAGAGATTGCAAGTCTTGCAAATTTAATCGTGTGGTTACGGATAGTGGATACTAACAATATTCGGTATTCTGCTTTTGGTTTCAGCAGTACGGGTTTATCAAGCTTGTAAATTTTACTTCAGATAAAAATTGATCACGAGGAGTATGTGCCTATTGGTGTCCTGACGCTATCAGTCTAGCCGTACACCTGGTCAGTTAGATATAAAAACACAACTGAAGAACCATTGATAAGAAAAGAAGAAGTTAATCAATCCTGCTCAAGTGACGAAACCGGAGTTCGTCTGGCGTACCCTGGACAGGCAGCCTCAATAGGTACGATACCATTTCTGGCTGGCTAATCTTTCTACTACAGTATGAATAATGGTCATGCGATAGATCATGCTTACACGAAAGAAGAAGTTAATCATTTTCTGACAATGGATATAATGATCGTAGAACCACAATATTTCTCAAAAATTCAATCCATCAATTATACTTTATTTTACACCAAAAAAAAGCAAAGTATACGGAGCAGCCCACTAATATGACACTTTGTGCGTTTTTCCCCAGTTGGTTAGGACATTGCGGGCTGAATCACCTGATTGTCTGAAAAGAAAGATGATTTCGTGCTTCGGATGGCACGTTAAGTCGTTGGTCTCGGCTACTATCTCTGGTGGTAGTAGTTGTAGTCGTTGCATAAAAACCACGTCAGAGGCCGCAAGGCGGTCTGAAAAAACTCTGACACCAGGGCTCTGCCCACACGATGAGAAAAGAAGAAGCCCAAAACAGGCCTAGTACAGTCATAAATAAGTTATCAATCTTGTATCAAACAATATAATCGGAAACTTACACAGGAGTTCCAATTGTCTGGGATCAAAACATTTGTCCTTTGCACAAAAGGCTATATAAGTAACTAGACCACCACTTTATCAAAGTAACATATTGCTGCAAATTTTGCACTTTCAACAATGTACTCTATCCCCCCTACCTCTTATGGTCAAAGGCGATGGTCCATCGATAATATTGACAATGCACTCCCGACGTAGGTAGGGGAGGAGTCTCCGTTGATTGATTTTGTTTGTTTGTTTTCTCTTCCCCATCCGTTCTCACTTGCTCAAGTAAGTCTTTTGTGTGCACAGGATATCCAGAGACCTTAATAAATAAATTGGCTCAAGTTCTCTTTTATGTAATGTTAACATAAATAACGCCCACATGACTATAACATATTTTCTGGAGTCCAATTTTTTTTATTGTCACGAATTCATTTCGTATACGGAATTGTAGAAAAATTTATGAAGTTAATTCTTTATTAATATATGAATTAGAACGTGCGAAATTCAAACAGGCCGCTAAACTGAAATTACTAACCTGAATTTATTTAAAGTTTAATTTTTTAATTAATAAAAAAATACATCCTAAAATACAATCTTATGCATAACTCGTAACCTAAATAGATAATAATATGATGTTTAAAAGTTGTTTAAAACAGACTTCCTAGATTTTCTTACATACTTAGTTTGCTAATTAGAAACATACAGGAGAAGCTCGTTAAAAATAATGTCTTTCTTCTAAAAAGACTTCATTACCTGGCGGTAGCAAAAATATTTCAGCCTGCTGCTAATTTAGATGCCGCGTCACAAATAACATTAGCAATTTATAATATAGTTATATAAATTTGCAATAATTTGTCATACAAAATTTTAAAAGCTTTATATCTTCGTAATTATATTATAGATGAGGGCAGCGCAGGACCGGTCGTTATGGCGATCCTTGGGGGAGGCATATGTCCAGCAGTGAACGTCCATCGGCTGAGATGATGATGATGATGAATTATATTATAAATTGCAAATGTTATTTGTGACGCGGCATCTAGATTTTCTAAACTATTTTTCCATATATACAAAGTTACTTATAATTATACCGTATACGCGTATTGTGCGTCAAAGTTTTGTATAAAATTGTCCCCTCTGCAAACACCTTAGTAATCGAGCAAAGCTCGGTCGCACGACACATACTTTAAGATTCAAAAAAATACGTTAAACAGTAGCCAACATTTTTTGTCCCCTAACTAAGGAATAAACGAGAAAATGTTTATTCGTATAATGAAGATGTATGTTTGGGGAAAAAACGCTCTTTCATAATGTTAAGTTAAGCAGTATTTAATGACATTTTTTATATTTCCATAATAATAATTCGGGGCAATGACCAGAGGGTATGTACCTATCAAGTGTTTGTGTATCGAAGTTGAAATCAACTGTACGCAATCATCATCATCATTATGGTTCCGTCTTTCAATATGATAGTACTTCGAATATAGTAAGGAATATTATCTTCTTGTTCTTATCGTGTGGGCAGAGCCCTAGTGTCAGAGTTTTTTCAGACCGCCTCTAAAGTGGTTTTTATGTAACGACGACTACTACCACCAGAGATAGTATTTCTTCGGGCCGGGACCAACGGCTTAACGTGCCATCCGAAGCACGGAATCATTTTTCTTTTCAGACAATCAGGTGATTCAGCCTGCAATGTCCTAACCAACTGGGGAAAAACGCACAAAGTGACACTAGGTTTCCCCCGTGGGAATCGAACCCACGACCTCCGTGTCGAGAGCCAACGCTCTTAACCATTAGACCACGGAGGCAATATATTATTATAACGAGGTACAGTAGTACCAGGTTTATAAGTCTATCTTTGTACTTTCGCAGTTGTTACGCGCTTCCATGGAAAAAACTCTGACACCAGGGCTCTGCCGCTCAGAAGAAAACTAAAACTGAATCAAGCTTTCAACCTGTAACTAGATACTGATACTCAATATACTTAAAAGGTAGCAGATATAAATCTCATATCTTTTATAGGATTTCTGGGACCGAGTCAAAGACTTGGAGCTAACAAACGATGTTTGTAACTTAGCTTAGGTTTAAGGTATAATATAAATCCAATGTAAGTCAGGTTTTCTAGCTTATATTTTGTCAATACAATGTTGGTTGTATATTTTATTTAAGAGAATTTGATATTGAAATTGGCACCGATTTCAAGCGGCAGTTGTATATACAGGGTGAAATTGATATCATTAGCATCCTTTTAAACTAAGAGTCTACCCATCAAACTGAACAACTTTTACTATGGGAGCAAACCGATCGGAGCAAATAAAAAATCTGCTGTTGCATACATTTGAGTCGAGTTGGCGTTGCAGTTTAGTATGGAACAGCAGATTTTTTTTTGCACCGATCGGTTTGCTCAGTGAAAGTTGTTTAGTTTGATTGGTAGACTTTAGTTCAAATCATCATCTCGAAATTAAACAACAATAATAAATGTTATTACAACCTTAAGTTGTCCGGAAGAAATAACTTTTAAACTATATATTTTTGTAGCGACTTGTTAATTGTATATCTTAATTCAAATGTATGTTCTGTTTTGGTGTGCAACCAAGTACAATTGAAATTATGACTAAGTACATCTTGGTTCCATCATAATGTAATGCGGTGACCGAAAACCCCCCAAAAAGTAACATCAAAATAAAATAAAAAATCGAATGGTTCGTTTACAGTTTACACGCTTGCGCAAACTTACGTAAGTTTGCTGTACAGTGACGCTTCTATAAAGTTTAATAGTAACAATTACTCTACAGACGAGTCGATGTACAGCGAACTTGCCCAAGCTTGCGCAAGCGTTGGAATGAAGTGATATAACACATAAAAATATTAAAGCCAATAAATTATTGATATAATCAAATAGGGTACTCGGCCCTGGTGGCCGATTATCTTTTTGTGCCTATCGCCTTTGAGACCACGGGGGTTTGGGGTGCCGAGGCTAAGACCTTCGTTGCGGAGGTTGGCCGTCGACTGAGGGAGAGAAATTGTGACCCCCGTTCCGGGTCGTTTCTGGTGCAGGGGCTAGCCATAGTAATTCAACGTGGCAACGCTGCTAGCATTATGGGCTCCTTTGCGCCGGGATCGACAAGGGGCGGGTTATTTGACTGAGTTTGTATTTCATTGTTTTGACGAAGCATGTTGCTGATTTATGTCTGTTTTTTTTTTGTATCTTTATATTTGACGACGCTTGTGCTGACCGCTTTTATGAATAAATAATGTGTGATACATTATTTATAGGTAACTAAATATCAATCGCATTGGAGATGCCCCCATACTTCAGAGAGAATAGCCGAAAGTATGTAAGAAGAAGAACAAGAAAGGTGCCTCAAGAATAGTTAAGTACGTCCCGGTTTTCTAAGATAATAACGATAAAGTTAAGCTGATTGTGTTCCCAACATGCCATCAATATTATCATAAGCCTGTACAAGCTTCCTTCTTATTATAACCATCTTTTCCAGTCCTGTGCTTATCCAATTCATATTTTTCTAACTCGGGACGATGTCTTTTATTTCAATACTAGCTGTGTCCGGTATATGTTGCAATGCCCCTTTTTTCCCGGCACATGCTTGGCCGTTTTCTTTCTTTCGCTTATTGGAACCTTATTTGGATATACTAGGTCTCTTACAAAGATAAAATCATTACTTATCTAATAATGCAATGTAATCTTGTATATCTTACCAACTATAAGATTTTGTCACTGTAATTTATGAGAATACAAAAATACTTATTTTTGTATTCGTTTTTTTTTTTTCCAAATCTGTCCAACCACCGTTCATTTTTATTTATACTTACAGGATGTTACAGAAGTAAAAATAACAATTGAAAACGGGGTGGTTTAGACCAACAAACTGAACAACTTTCACTATGGGCCCGCATCATCGAAATCACGAAAAAAAAATCTTTTTTCCCATACATTTAGCTCGAGTAGATCTGTAGTTTAGTATGGAACATCGCAAACGCATCGCATCAATGGCGATTATGGCAAATCTCCTCATTTTGGCGGAGGCCTATGTCCAGCAGTGGACGTCTATCGGCTGATATGATAATAATGGAACATCCGATCTTTTTGTCGCGATTTCGATATTGGTGCCATAGTGAAAGTTGTTCAGTTTGATGGTCTCAATAACCCCTTAAAAGTTTTAAATGTTTATTTTTACTTTTGTAACAACCTGTGGTATACAGTTATCTGTTACTACTTATGTTATAAACACGAAAGTCTGTCAGTCTGTTCTTTCTGTAATCCATTCATTTATATAATAATATACAAATAAACATTTAAAGGGGTGGCCCTTAAATGTTTATTTGTATTTTTGTAACACCCTGAATACAGGGCAGGGTAATCTGTTGTATTACTTTCAGAGGTGATTGTACCCATGATACTGAACAAATTTCCCTAAGAAACCTACAGCAAATACAAAAAATTTTTTTTCGACTTTTCATACAAACGTTCGATCAGCTGCTTGCATTTAGTATGGAAAGCCGACATTTTTTCCCCTATAGGTTTCTTTGGGAAAGTTGTTCAGTATCATGGCTACAATCACCCCTTAAGACCCCTGCAACCGTGCAGAGGGGTCAATTTTATACAAAACTTTGACGCACAATACGCGTAGACGGTATTAATATAAGTAACTTTGTATATATGGAAAAATAGTTTAGAAAATCTAGATGCCGCGTAACAAATAACATTTGCAATTTATAAAATAATTACGAAGATATAAAGCTTTGAAATTTTTCATACAAATTTTTAAAATCTTTATATCTTCGTAATTATATTATAAATTGCAAATGTTATTTGTTACGCAGCAACTAGATTTTCTAAACTATTTTTCCATATATAAAATATTAAATTTATTAATTCCGTCTACGCGTATTGTGCGTCAAACGTTTGTATGGACTGAAACCACCTTAAAGTAGTGCAACTGTTTACACTAACACCCTATAGTTAATTCCCTTTTTCACTTATACTTAAATTCGTTACATACACTCTAACATCTGCACTCAACTACGCTTCAACAATTTCCACACTCTGTCACATCTCTCCATTTCAATTTTATTTCAACTATACAGTCACCCTAGTAAATTTCCCCTTTGCGGTTGAAAATTTTAATTGAACCTGTTATTCAGTTTTCATTCAACGAATCACTTCTGAAATTCATTATCCAATAAGTATACTTTTAGAGTCACGTTGCAGGTTCTGACCCGAGCACACGTCTCGCGTGGATTTCGCGCGTCGCGTTTTTGCCTGCCACGAGGCTCCGCAATCCTCAATCTCTTCTTGTTCTTGACCAAAAATAATCCCAGAGATTGGGATAGATTCTCCCATAAACACTTGACACTGGCGGAAATGCAGTGCTAACGCACAAGCAAGAGTCCATTAATTATAAGTAAAAAAAAAAGTATACTTTTAAATGATTTGATCTTTGAACGAGCAACATTAACATCGTGGGCATAATGAGCCTTCTGGTAAATTAATATTATTATTTCAAAGCAACGTTAGGTATAAAGTTTACGGAATAAGAATAATAGCCCAGTCATTTTACGGTTTGAGCCGGGACTAATTAATAATTGATATTTTTTTCGGTATAATATTGAAGGGCCAATTAAAAAAAAAAAAATCATTTATTTCAGATTTTCGCCCATATTAGTTAAGAGGTAGGTACACGAGCACAATTCAGAATTAAATTACATAAGAACAATGTCAATTATCAATTATTTAAGCCTAGAAATGTACCAAAATTTAAAAATATCACGTCAGCAATCGTTCCAATTTTAAAATTTAGGTATTATCTCGTTCTAAAAAACCTGATGGTAAATTTTTTTTCACATATTTAAGCCTTTATCATTATTACATTCTTCACACATGGTGTTAATATTTTTGGCTACTAAGAAGGTTTTGAAAAACCCATTTCTATTTTCTAATAAATAACCCTAAGAAGACACTCTGACCTAAATTTCAATGCCTATTTTATTGCTAAAAAATAATTTATATTGTTAAATCTAAGTCAAATGAGTGCATTGGTATTAATATTATTAATAAAAAAGCATTCTGGGAAACACAATTTTGATTTCTATGTTGCGTAGTGATTTTTATTTTAATATGTTTTAAGATAGTCTTTTTGTTACTAAATGGTGCCGGTTACAGTTTAAAAGTACAATTAATAATCACGCCCTACCCCGCGTAACAAAACTCCGGAAAATGACTGGGCTATAAAATATTTAATGAAAAGACATCACCCATTATTTTGGTCCAATTGTGAAAGTGGCCTAAAAAAATAAAGGCTCTATTTTGTTAGGACTGGTCGATCTAAGCATTTATTATTATGGCACTAAAGCTGTAGGGCTAATTGCAATTGGGTTTATTTGAGTTCGAAAAATCTGCGTTTTCATATATTTTCGATGAAATTAACTTTAGAGAATTTTTTTTTTATTTATAATTAATGGACTCTTGCTTGTGCGTTAGCACTGCATTTCCGCCAGTGTCAAGTGTTTATGGGAGAATCTATCCCAATCTCAGGGATTGTTTTTGGTCAAGAACAAGAAGAGATTGAGGATTGCGGAGCCTCGTGGCAGGCAAAAACGCGAGTCGCGAAATCCACGCGAGACTAGTGCTCCTTTAGAGAAATTAACTAACAACTTTGGTGACATAAAAAAAAAAAATTCTTATAGTTTTTTTTTTTGGGCAGCACTTTCGTATTTGGACCAAAAATTTATGAAACCTGGATGATGTCAACATTCGTTTTCTGCAAAAAAAATGCAATACCTACTTAGTGTTACAAATAGTTTAAATATATCATTAAAAAAAAAAAATTATTGTGTTTCCAGGATTTCTTTTTAAAATCTCGTCGTAATTAGGAATACCAATTCGATACGGTTGAGATAATTATAATTCGGTAACATCAAATTTGCCATAGCAGATCAGTATAATTCGATATTGCCATTATTTCTACAAAATTTCAAAGCACCTATTATAGCAATACTCATTATTCCTCCAGTTTCCAATAAGGAACGATGATTATAATCTTTATGGGAGCAATTAACTTCCCTTGCAAAATTTCTACGCTTACCTGTTAATTATTACTGAAAGATTTGTCTCGGCCACGTCTCAAATTATCTCTTTTATCTAAAACACTTGTCTTATTTAAAACAGTATTAAATCTAACACTTCACACTTCACTAATTAACTCTTTTATAAGTTAATTATTTTTTACACAAATCCTGTTCACTGGTCGGTTTACTTGTCTGGTCACAAACACGGAAATTTTAAAAAAATTTGTAAGTTCACATTTCGGTTCACTAGACGAATCACGTCACTTTGCACTGAAAAACGAAAAATACGTCCATCATCTACGACACCTTGCGGGATACTAACGTACATAGCAACATCAGGGTTCATTATTTCCAAGTGTGCGTTGACTACCCTGCCGGCTAGCGTTTTACACACAAAATGACAATGTGTGAGTAATTTTGGACGGTAGTGTCTGTGATTTTGGACGATTCTGCGCTGTACTTACATAACGGCTTATCTATGTGTGCGAGATAGGTGTTTGTATTAGTGCCCGGTACGACTGGGAAAATCGGACCGTTGACGTTGAAATTTCCCGCGCGCATGCCCGAATCCGCTGAAAAATAAAATCGTATTTCGCGCTTTTTAAATACTGATATGACGGTGGACAGATTATAAATCCAGTGTGTTACGTACAGAAGAAGTAATTATTCAGAATTGGGGGTTTTCATTAGAGTGCTTATTTGATCCGCTCTTTATTGGTTTGACGTTTTATTACGAGAATGTTTACAGCTATTTTCGCGTGTTTTCTATCTCACGTTTGCCCCTGAGTTATTGGTGTCGATTTATAGTGATTCTGTTTACGGAGGACATTGTTATCTTTGCGTCTTAATACGGAATTGTGTTGTTCAAGCACGTATCCAGACTTTAGTTTCGGGGGGGGGATATTAATAGAAAAATAATGAAAAAGTAAGTGCTGTAATCCCTTTTCCATACAAATATTCGGATTTCGGGGGGGGATAAAACCCACCTATCCCCCCCCCCCCCCCTGGATACCTGGTGTTGTTTGTAGATATATTTTTTTGGCTTGTTTGTCCTTTGAGCTTTAGAATCCATCAATTAAGCGATTCATTGATAACTTTGGTACCGAAACATACATAAGCTCACGACCGTAATCCATTTGACCCCCTCAGAAACATTGCTACAACTAAAACATTTAGGAATTTATATTTACTAAAACATACAACGAACAAATTTAGCAATTTATTATTTATTTATTTATTTTAACACTTTATTGTACACACGGAAATATACATGAAAACAACATAATAGACAATTACAAAGGGCGAGCTTATCTCTAAAGAGATTTCTGTTACAGGATTCTAAAATAATTTGTATTTTGTACACATTTTTGCCTTGTGATAAAATGACTGTTTGTTTTACTGGTATGCTGGAAGTTGACTATTTATATATCTATTTTGCGGTAGAATTTCCCCTCTGCCACGGTACAAGATCAATTGTTCATGTGCATTTACATACAATTTTATACCATATCACAACACGAGACAGGACCGGCCTTGCGTTAGAATTTTCCCTCTGCCATGGTACAAGATCAATTGTTCATGTGCATTTACATACACTTTTATACCATATCACTACACGAGACAGCCTATATAATTGCGAAACAAAAATAGTCAAGGCTGTAAGAAATATTTTGAGATCTTTATAATTTTGTGTTTTAAAAGTTTTGTTATTGTTCGCAATTTATTTCCTAATATTTTAAAGTAATTTTTTCTTTCATAATTAACAAAAAAATCTAATATTGCATGTTTTGGTTTTCCTAAGTACCTAAAGTAACAGATACAAGTACATTTACATGAATTTGTCACGATAATTCTAATGGTTTCAAGTTCAGCTTATAATAGCTTATATAAGATCTAACAAAATTAGGTGAAACTATTTTAAGTGGATGATCAGACCATCAAACTGAACAACTTTCTCTATGGGACCAATATTGAAATCGCGAAAAAAAATCAGCTGTTCCATACTAACCTTCTCGATCTAAATGTATGGGACAGCAAATTTTTTTTTCGTGATTTCGATATTGGTACCATAGAGAAAGTTGTTCAGTTTGATGGTCTAATCATCCCCTTAAAATAGTTTCAGCTAATTTTGTTAGACCTTATATAACGTTTTTACTGAGCTACTATAATAAAAGGCGGAATTTAAAAATTTTTTACTAAATTATTCATTCATCAGAAATTGTAAGTCAAAGGAAAAATATAATGAAATGTTAAAAGCCCTATTTAAGTTTGAATGGGTATTATAATTTAGGTTTATCCCAGCCGCTGCCAAACCTCGAGATGTATTCGAAGACAAAAACCTCTTGAAACTCTTGAAAGTTGGTACATTCGTTAGGTTTAAAGCTTAAGCGATACTTTTTTCTTTAATAAAAAGTAATTTCCTTTTTTTACGTAGCCTGTTCAATGTCCCACTGCTGGGCAATGGCCTCCCTTTACTCTCTAATCCTCTCTATTGTGTGCAACTTCTGGCCAACTCTCCAAGAAGGCATCCATGTTGTCTCTCCACCTTTTTCTGGGTCTGCCTCGACGCCGGCGACCATCCTGGGGAACCCAGTCCGTGGTGATTTTGGCCCATCTTTCCGAATGCATGCGACAGACATGTACGGCCCACTCCCACTTCAGCTGAGCTGTCTTGCGCCTCACATCCACTATGCCAGTTCTGGAGCGCAGTTCCCAGTTGCGCCTGTTTTTGTGCCTTTTGTATTTCCTGATTGTTTGCTCTCTGTATACTCTGTTTTTTTTGGTGTCAAATAAAGTATAATTGATTGATTGAGTTCCGGAGTTTTGTTTTTTAGTTTGATTAACTAAAAAAATAAATATAAAATAAAAATTTATTTCAGACGTAACATTCATATATTTTTTAGTAAGCTTATTATTGTGATCGCGACTACTTACTCCCTCAGAGATAATTATTCTGAAGCCTCATAACATCCACGTCTCACTAGTAATACCGAAAATCTGTCGAGTGTGACGAGGAGTTAGCCCGTCGCCACTTATAATGGACAATAATAAAAAAAATTAATAAAAGATATTTATTCGTCAAGATACGTACAGTATAATGATAGAGCGCCATAAGCCAGGGCCATTTGCACACATTTTCTAAAATTATTTAAAACGCTACCGCCTTTAACTTGGTCAGTCTTAAATAAAGGCAATCCAGGCGTTTGATCTTCAATCCACAAAGAGCCTCCTCCAATCACCAATAGACATTGTGTGATTTAAAGACATAATTTTACCATTTATTTTGTTGGAGACGATATAAAATCGCGACCGTATTCCCTTTAGGACTGATTAGAGATTTTGCTATAATTACCATCATCTTTTTAGGGCTCCTTAGTCAAAAAAATGCTCTGTCCGTTCTGTCTGTCTGTACAGTCAGCCCCGAAAATATGTATACACTTTTATTACACGTCAAATTACTACCAGGGCCCTATTTTAATAAACGTGGCAATCGACAATGACAATTCATAATTTAGAGTTCATTGCTGGCCAATAATAACGCTAAACTTGCAGTGCCTTATGTGTCCTAATTCTGTAAGCATTATAAACATGATACTACTGTATTAAAGTATACATCTTTTCGTTGCTGACTGTACCAAATTAAACATGAATAAAAAACGACTTATTAAGTTCATCCACAAATAATTAATGTTCCGGTAGATAGTTAAAAATTGGAATATTGTAGAAATTTTTTTTTCTGTCCCGTTTTTAATTTTTATAATTATTAGTCTATCTATACTATTATAAAACTGTAACAGGAAGTTTGTCTGTACATTGAAGAAATTAACAAAAAAAAGTTACGATATGGTTTTTAGGTGTCCCTGATTCCATTTCACCAATTTTTGGATTTTTTGTCTGTCTGTTTGTTTGTTTGTTTGAACGAGTATCACGCAAAAACTACTGAACCGATTTTGATGAAACTTTTTTTGTTTGATAGCTTATGATCTGACTTAAAATCTGGTATATAATTTGTGCGGACGAAGTCGCGGGTTAACGCTCGTAAATAAATAAAATTATGTCTAGAAAACGATATAATTCTAAATTTACAGCCTGTACAAGTTGAAATTGATATCATTAGCATCAAACTGAACAACTTTCATTATGCAAATCGATCGGAGCAAAAAAAAAATCATTGCATCTTATTTATCAGGCATTGCAGTTGACACATTCATCCACCTTTAAAAACAATATAATTACATACATATGTAATGATAAATAACAATAAAATATAACTAGCTTCATAAAATATTCAATAATTATAATCTAACGAGCGTTAACCCGCGACTTCGTCCGCACAAATTATATACCAGATTTTAAGTCAGATCATATAAGCTATCAAACAAAAAAAGTTTCATCAAAACCGGTTCATTAGTTTTTGCGTGATACTCGTTCAAACAAACAAACAAAAAAACAAACACACAAACAGACAGACAAAAAATCCAAAAATTGGTGAAATGGAATCAAGGACACCTAAAAACCATATCGTAACTTTTTTTGTTAATATCTTCAATGTACAGACAAACTTCCTGTTACAGTTTTATAATAGTATAGATTTACTAAATAACCATTAACCTAAAGAAAAAAACAAAAAAGAAACAAAACTAATACTACTAACAAATAAAAAATATCTTCGAAATTGTCGCCCATTGCAGTTTAGTATGGAATTATGGAATAGCAGATTTTTTATTGCTCCTATCGGTTTGATCCCATCGTAAAAGTTGTTTAGTTTGATGGGTAGTCTCTTAGTTTAAAAGGATGCTAATGATATCAATTTCACCCTGTATTTAGATTAGGATTCAAGTGATGGATGTTGGTTAATATCAGCATCCACAAATTGGGTACAAATATTCATACTCATAATACAAATATTTGCCCCTTACGGGATTCAAACTGAGCTATCGAACGGTCGAAAGCAAGTCACAAATAAAAAACTGTCGAATTACTAACACTTTATTACCCACCCGACTGTGCCAGAAAGAAGTAGAATTTTTTTTGAAGAAATGTTTTCTTGAAGTCTGATTAATAAGAACACAATAATCAATACGTCATTCTAGCACTCCCCTCTATTCGCTTAAGAGGGTCGAAAAATCAACAGCACCCAAATCACTTGTTAACATGACACCGCGCTGTTATTCGTAAATCAATCCCAAATAAACAGCACTACGGTCACGCGATACTCTTGCTTGATATATACGTGATTTCTGGCGTGTCGAATTGCATCAACACAATTTGATGTTAGCCTGAGTTAGTTACACCACATAGAAATAAAGCTTTATAAAATCGCGCTACAATAAGTGCACTACTACAATGGGCGGCGGTGTGTGCGTGAATTTTCACCGATGAGATCACCTACACGCAGCCTGTGGAAATTCTAGTTCCTCCAGCATTGGACAGGTCATTATATACTTAGAAGCTTTATCATGTCATGTGGTTATCACAAGAATGTTCAAGTCACCTCCTATCCTATCCAAAGGTAAGGGAGGCAAGACAGGGAGCAAACGATGATAGCGAGAGCTTCGTCGTTGATATAATAAAAAATAAAATAAAAATCTTTTATGGCATCTAAATTAATAAACATAGAATTTAATATATAGCCCTGGCAGTCCTATCTAGGATAGCCTGTAATAAACTGCCTGAGGTGGAAGAAGCCAGTGCCAATCCAATTACAGTCAATACAATTTTGAGCAAATCAGAGCAAACAAACTTAGTATGTAAGTGAGAAGATAAATAAAACATGCAGAATGTGTCTAATGAAAAGTGTTGGTGAGTGTGGAATTATGCCTATGTAGTGAAGGTACAGTGTAGTGTGTGAGTGAATGTTAGAGTAGCGAGTGAAGGTGTAATGAAATTGTGGTGTATGATCTAGTTAAAATACAAGCGTAAATAAAATAAAGTGGGTAAGTACAGGGGGTTCTTGAACCTCACACCCTCAAATCATATTCGAGTAGTACATAGACTCCATAATGTTTTTTTTTTTTTTTTTTTTTTTATATAATCTACCATCCTCCAACATGATCGGAGCCTTTCTACTCTGCTATCCTTTCATTCCAGTTCTCGCATTTATTCCTCTCGTACTTTTATTCTTCATACAATTCTTTCTTTCTTTCATCATCTTTTGTCTCTGTGGGTGGGTCTCCCACCTAACTAGTCTCTATGGTATAACTGGGGTAATTTTCTTTATTTAAATAAGTAAAGTCAGGCAACATTTTCTTTGATTTTACATAACTATTTTCTTATTCTATCTTATTCTAGTTTTCACTTTAATATTTACAGTTTTATAGGTTTGACATTTTTAGCTTATTTTAGTTCCTTAATTATATTTATTATACATATTCATGTTTGGTGACATTTGCATACTCAGTATGTAATTCATCAAACTTTACTTAAGCTACTTGTTTCTATTATTAACTATCTTAACTATTTTTTTACAAAATTCTAAAAACACATTCCTATCTCTATTTTTTATTAACATTGGCAGGTTTCCTGCGTTTAAAACTGTATCTAGCCTTTGTTCTAGGTTAAATCTATCCCTGGCGAAGGCAGGGCACTCCAGAATCAGGTGTTGTACGGTCTCTTCAACCTCCGGGTCACAGAGGCAGGAAGGGCTCTCCTTGCACTTGAAGCGAGTCAGGTACGAGGAGAAACCTCCATGCCCCGTGAGGATCTGCGTTGTTGGGCCATCAATTTTGATTTTCCTGACTAAAGGATATGCTGCCACCGCGTCGGGAAAGAAGAGTTTTGTTCCAGAAGCCGTTTCCTCTGATTGGTACCTCTTGTTCCATTCGCCAATCGTCTCCATGCGAATGGTACGTTTGACGAATGAAACCGGGCACTTGTCGTACTCCGGCTTCTTTTTTGACCTCAGGGCTGCGTCTTTCGCCAGCTCGTCGGCTCTCTCATTCCCTGCCAGTCCTGCATGCGCCTTTATCCAAAACAAAGATGTTGTTTTGTTTTGGAGTGTGCACTCCCTCAAGTTGCACCTGGCCTGGACTGCCAGGGGATGAGAGGAAACTCCATAATGTTGGCACTATCCACATCTGATTTGAACGAGTAACCTTCAAGGATAGCACCAAAGAAACGGTTAGAATTTATATTGGATTTGGGGACAGGAGTTTTTCTGTATCTTCATAAGATTATGATATATCTTTGAAAGAACGAGAAATGACGTCGTTGATATCTTTGAAGATTTCTCCACAGACATTAGACGAATCTCGATGCCAAGTGCGATTACCTTAAAGCCAGACCTATCTTAATGGGATATTGATATGCAGCCCTATATGGAGCCAGTACTGACGCACTTTTAAAGCCGAGATAGGCTACATCAGCCATTTAAGCCCTCAAAATCACCAACCTTTATCAGTCGCTGTGTTCGAACACGGCCATAAAGCATTATCATCAATATGAGAGGTGGGACTTCATAGACCTGCTTCCATTTCTTAGACGATGGCAAGCAGTTCCGTGCAGCCGAAAATTTTTTAGTCGAAAGAGACAATTTTATTGATCGTCTGCCATCAAAAAAACGTATCTTGCAATCAACATCAAAATAATATACAAATTCAGCTTCCTATGGTCTTCCATCTCTAACGGTTGCTTTCAAAATCACGGACAGACACCGATGTGATTTCATAAGTAATTATTCCATTTTGTTAATTTTGGTACGGAACTCTAAAAAATTTCTTTATACATTCTATGTCAGTACACTCTATTTTTTGGTCCAACAAACGTGAATTCAGTTCAACTAAAACAATTTCACCAAAATTTATTTACTGCTCCAACATAAATGTCTAGTATAAAACATAGAAACTATACGAACAACGTCTAGATACGTACTAGTAAATAAAACGTCAAACCAAAATCGGATACCAAACAATCAATTCCTAACAAATTATACCACATCCCCGGTCACAGCCTAGCCGGGGAGCAGACAGTGTGTTCAGTTGCTATTAAAGTATTATAAAGCTTCTAAAATAAAATGACCAGACATTCATTGTAATGCCGTTATAAGCATTTCATTATTAGTTGTTTAAGCTTTGATTAGAAGTGGGTTCCAAGACGGCTATGAGTAATTCCTGGCAACTAAAATATAAAAACGCCACTGAAGAACACGAAAAGATGAAGAAGTAATTCTTAACTCATAAAACTTCATTGTTTAGTGTTGTGAATTGTTACCGCTGTTGATATTAGTTGCAGGAGCCAGGGCCTCCATCGTTCTCAGAGTTGGAGTCATCATCATTTACATCTTTGTTCCGTTAGCGGTGGAAACGTCTGGTGCTTGGGGATGTGAGGCCAAGGTTTTTGTGCGAGAGCTGGGTAAAAGTCATGTTGATAGCCGGAACGATCCCCGCTCGGGTTCTTATCTGGTCCAAAAGATTCTCTAGCCGTTCAACACGGGAATGCTGCTAGTGTGATGGGTTCCTTTGAGCCAGGTGCGTTCCGTGTAAACGCCCTCCGCAGCGTTTAAATTAGTTTTTATTTTGTTACTGACGAAGCATATGATGGATTTTGGTTTTGACGAAGCATATTGATTACTGGCTGTTGTGTTATGATTTTCGGAGTGTGTGCTGACTGCTTGGTATGTGTAGACTTTAATGAATTATTTTGATGTATGATTATAATAAACAACAACCCTAATGTACATTTAGGATGAAACCTATCTAGATGAACTTGGAAGCGTCGAGAAAAACTCACTCGACTCAGGTAATATTATGAATAAGCACTAAAATGATTATCATTGTTGCGAATGCATCGCATTGCAACGTTTAAGTAATATAGAACGCATCCAAAACGTTACCGCAACTGTCAACGTCATGTTTGACGATTCCTTTTCCGGGATCAAATTATGACAAGAGTCACGTTGCAGGTTCTGACACGTCTCGCGTGGATTTCGCGCGTCGCGTTTTTGCCTGCCACGAGGCTCCGTAATCCTCAATATCTTCTTGTTCTTTACCAAAAACAATCCCTGAGATTGGGATAGATTCTCCCATAAACACGTGACACTGGCGGAAATGCAGTGCTTACGCACAAGCAAGAGTCCATTAAATATAAGTAAAAAAAAAAAATTATTTTATTTTATTTTTATTTTATTTTTATATTTATTAAGAAAACCAACAGCCTTAAAATAAAACAGAGTTGAACCATTCATACTATCAAAACATAGGCCAATTACAGGTTTCCCTAGATTAACATAACAGTTTGACAATATTAAAGGAGTACAGCGGTTGGATAAGAGCAAACAAGTACTTTAAAGGTTTATGACAAGAAGCATTGACATTGGGTGCATCGTACGTCGTCGCAACATCTACTAGTCTCCGGACTTTATCAGCACGGCCGTGCTGGCAAGAAACCCAGGTACTTCAAGAGAATGACCTTTTGGATTACAAGTGCATTTTGAACTCAACCAACCGACGGCATCCCACACCCTGGAGCCACAGGTATGAACAATTATTATTATAACACAAGATAGATAGATCGATAGATAACTAGTTTATTTCACCAGAACAATACAGGATAAACAGTGACAGACAAAGGCAGTAGGTAACATTTTAGAGTCCACATAAGGAGGTCCGTGTAAAGCCGCAGCAGGAACAGGGAGCTCCCTAGACGGACCAATCAATAAAAAGAAAAAAAAAACAACAATAGGCCTCGGCAGGTCACATCGATCGCACTTGATCAGTCAAAAGGGTTATTATTACTGTAAAAGTAGCAATAACACTTTACATGCCTACACTGTGGCAATGTTAACCGGTATACCAATCAGACGTACATTGCCGGTCATGCCCAGCCGTAGCCAGAAATTGTCGGCTCGAAATCAGAGAATAGCGCTATTTGTAAATAATCAACGCATTTCTATTCTGTCCCAGCCTAACCCAGCCAACGTAGACGATGTAAGAAGAGAATTAGGAGGTTCTCGGTTTTAGTACATAGGTTTTAGAATGTTGTTTAGGTTTATGGGTTTACGGTATTATTATTGGGTTTGTAAGTTTAGTGCGATCGTGTTATGTTTTTAATATTTGAAGAGAGGTGGTACGTAAGCAGAATTTTTTACTATCATTGCTTTTGCTCAGTTCTGCTGCAGGTTTGAGAATATCATGGATTAATGCTTTAGATATTGAAAAAAAAATTGCCACCATTTGATAGATAGCGTACAATGTAAAGCAATACTTGCGTATTGTGTTGTACACACGGCGACACATCAAGCTACACAAAACCATCATAAGCTGACCGCGCGTACGTCGAGTAACGTATAGCATCGCGCGGCCAGCTTATTTTAGTTTTGTATAGCTTGATGTGTCGCCGTGTGTACGTACCTTGGACATAACAAACACGTATGTTAGAAAACTTCTATACAGGGTGTAAAATTTAATGCGTTACATACTAATCTGGGTGCTTAAGAGGATATTCCTGATAGAGCGGTCCATACAAAATGAAGTTACATCCTGGTCTGGATATTTAGTAATTAAAGTAAAAAAATAATGGTTAACACTAAGGGGTATCGGTTAACACGTAGAGGCGCGGGCGCGCGCCTTAAAGACCTTCACATACGGACGGTAATTGTATATCATACCAATCAGAGCGGCGCCAAAGAATATATATACCGAGGCGCGCCGCTCGGATTCTTGGTATACAATTATCGACCGTATGTCAAAGTTGCCAAGGCGCGCTCGCGCCTCGACGCCGCCTCGACTCCTTCTGTATGCCATATCCCTTACTACAAACCAAATCTTTGTCGATACCTTGTCATATTATTATTTCGTTACCGTCGTGGCTCAAAGATTTCCATACAAATCTTAAATTAATCCTAGTATTGAATCTACATAAGTGAGACGGATATCTGACAAGGACCGACACAGATATTGGTTTCTAGATTGTGTTAACAACATTTTTATTTTAATTGGTTAATATTGAAAATAGGACCAAACTTCGTTTGTATGCAGCGCGCTCGGGCGCCCTAATTTGTTTATCCTCCTAACAACGCTATACTTAACGCTGCAGCAGAGCCAGAGCTTATTGAAGTTTACATACGGTAAATGATACTTGGCTACTGATTTTGTATTGTTCCCTTTCTTTTTTTTTATTCCCTTTTATGTATTTATGTACTTTTTTAAATGAACAAAAGTGTTATTGATGTGTATCTCGCAGCCATCTGGTTAAATCTGCCATTTGATTGAAAGGCTAGCCCGTTCATTGAATGGCGATAGTCAATTGAATGACTAGGCCGAACGTTGATTGAAAAAGCGTCACTCAACATTCAACTATTTGGCTGTTTGTAAACTAGCCCTTTGAACATGGCGGACGTAAAATCAGCCAGGTGATACAAATTTCATACATACAAAGGTCATACAGCAAAGTTGTTGACTTGGCCAATTGTACTTTAATCATTCAATTGACGTCGCCAATCAATGAACGGGCTAGCCTTTCAATCAAATGGCAGATTTAAGCAGATGACTGCGACATATCTACATGATACCACATCCACCTTTCTACAATCCGTACCCTATTTTCAATACCGAACAGGTAGCGTGCTAACTACACGTTATATCAACGCGTAATTACAAACCCTGTCTTATAAACACGGCACCTAATAAAGGAATGTTTCGACTTGTCTGCGACGCCGACGACGACGTGACACGGTACGGGCGTTTCATTTTTGAGGGTAGACTTTGTCTTAAATTGGGAGGTATATTACCAGTCCATTATGAGCGCGTTTTTAGGGTTCCGTAGTCAAAAAAGGAACAACATATTATAAGGTCTAACAAAATTAGGTGAAACTATTTTAAGGAGATGATCAGACCATCAAACTGAACAACTTTTTCTATGGGACCAATATTAAAATCGCGAAAAAAAAATCGTCTGTCTCATACATATAGGTCGAGTAGGTTTGTTTGTATTGTTGATTGACACTTGACTCTAACCATAAAATTAACTTTAATGCTTAATATTTCGCTAATGGATCCCTAAATTGAAAAATGGTTATGTCAAACCCACAATATTTTTAAAACAGTTATCTAACCCACGAAATGCGATAGACGAGAAAAAAATCATCCCCACTTCACGTGCAGGGGAGTTACGTAGTACGTACCCTAAAAAGAATATCTCAAGATTTTACCACTTTGTCGGCGCGGCGTGATGAATATGTACACGTATGCCAAATTAGCTTTCTAGTATTGAGCGTCTCTAAGCTAAGCCGCGGACAGACGGACGGACATGGCGAAACTATAAGGGTTCCTTATTGACTTCGGAACCCTAAAAATCTGTAACTATTCTACAACATAGCTCTTAGTAAGTACCTACTTCCGACATGCTTTTGGTCGGTTTTTTTTATGCTTTCTTTATACAGGGTGAAATTGATATCATTAGCATCCTTTTAAACTAAGAGTCTACACATCAAACTGAACAACTTTTACTATGGCAGCAAACTGATCGGAGCAAAAAAAATTCAGCCGTTGCATACATTTGAGTCGCGAACTTGAGCGTGTCGACATTGCAGTTTAGTATGGAACAGCAGATTTTTTTTTGCTCCGATCGGTTTGCTCCCATAGTAAAAGTTGTTCAGTTTGATGGGTAGACTCTTAGTTTAAAAGGATGCTAATGATATCAATTTCACCCTGCACATTTATTACACTTCTCTTTTTATTGATTACTATATAATAGTTGTTGCGCTTGCGTTACAATGCCCCTTTTTCCCGACACACACTTGCCCGTTTTTTATAGCTTATGTTCATCACGGATAATGTGCATTCTTATGAAAGAATTATTCTGATCGGTCCAGTAGTTTCGGAGCCTATTTAATACAAACAAACCAAATTTCAAATCTTTCCTGTTTATTTATTATAAAAATTACAATTTATTATTTATTATAATATTATAAAGCTGTAACAGAAGTTTGTCTGTACATTGAAGATATTAACAAAAAATAAGTTATGATATGGTTTTTAGGTGTCCCTGATTCCATTTCACCAATTTTTGGATTTTTTGTCTGTCTGTTTGTTTGTGTGTTTGTTTGGGTGTTTGTTTGTTTGAACGAGTATCACGCAAAAACTACTGAACCGATTTTGATGAAACTTTTTTTGTTTGATAGCTTATGATCTGACTTAAAATCTGGTATATAATTTGTGCGGAAGAAGTCGCGGGTTAACGCTCGTTTATTATAAAAGTAGACAAATGGAAATATAATTTACATTACATTTGATATAAAGTGGTTCATCCCAAAATTCCCAAAACACAATATCTTCAGCTTTTTACCCAACTCATCTTATATGACATAAATATTTGTTACTGACGTCACTCAAGGCTAAACCTAGGATAACCTAGACCTTAGATAAAGGTAAAGAGGCTATAATTTAGTTATACGCTTTTGCCAGACCTTTATTACAGTTATGGCCTAGAATAGTCAAGGACACTTTTGTTGGTTTGACTAAAATGTTTTCTTATCCAGACTAGGGTCGCGACACGTACAACGATAACTACTAAAAAGAAATGTTTAAATTTCAAATATTATTGATTTTTACACATGTTACAGCCATGTTGTGCTATTTCGAATCAAATTATAGATTGAAAAATTTGTCTCGGGCGGGACTTGAACCCGCGCTCACGTCCCCTTAAGACGCAACAGATTGAAAATTTCGTTCTCTGGGTAGTGGGCTCGGTAGCGAAATTGGATAACGCAGTTCCCCGGTTTGGAAAAGTGCGGGTTCAAGTCCCGCCCGAGACAAATTTTTCAATCCTTAATTTGATTCGAAATAGCACAACATGGCTGTAACATGAGTGTAAAAATCAATAATATATGAAATTTAAACATTTCTTTTTAGTAGTTATCGTTTTACGTTGTATGTCAGTCAGTCAGTCATTCAATTAGTCACGGAATTGTTATATGTAGATTTTTTTTTTAACCTATTTGTCCCATTGTTGGGCAAAGGTCTCCCCCAAGCTTTTCCAGCCTTCCCTATCCTGTGCTATCAGTTGCCATTTCGCTTCGTGGGCATCCAGGTCGTCGCGCCATCTCTTTCTTGGTCTGCCTCGGCCTCGGCTTCCATCGTCGGGCTCCCATTGGGTCGCGATCGTTGCCCATCGCTCTGTATGCATGCGACAAACATGTCCGGCCCAGTCCCACTTCAGTTTGGCGTCCTTAACACCTGCATCAGCTATGTGGGTCTTGGAGCGCAGAGTGGTGTTTCTGACCCGGTCGATCCTTCTGACACCTAATATGCTGCGCTCCATTGCTCTTTGGCAAACCTGGAGTTTGGATATCTGAGATTTCGTAAATGACCACGTTTGAGCACCGTAGGTTAAGATGGGCAGGATACACATGTCGATGAGTTTCCGTTTGAGTGACGGTGGAAGTTTCCCTTTCATTAACTCTTTCACCGACCAGTAGCTCTTCCAGGCGTTGTCAACACGACGGGTGACTTCTTTGTCTTGCCTGTTCTCGAAGGAGACTATCTGGCCTAGTATGTTATGAAGAATGTAGAATAATATTATAATTTTATAACAGAGGAATATTTTTATATTTATATACCCTAGGACATTCCGCGTCAAAATGATCAATGTTTACTTCGTTTCCCACGTAGTTTATCATCTAGTCCATAGGTCCGCCTACTTTAACTCTAGTACCACTAATGCGATTTTAATGCAGTTTATAGTAGAATAACGCTGCTAGATTTTCGGCAAAGATCCAAAGATTTTAGTTGAACTGAACAACAAACAAACTTAGATTCTTCTCGTATTCGTGAGAGGAGGCCACTGGCTATTGTAAAGCATTGAATAATTATGTATCTAGAACAGACATCGCGAACAAAATCTATGCACCATGATCAGCAGGGCAAGCGCGCACTGCACCGGGGCGGGGGCGTCGCGGCACATGCTAAGTAAGTTTGAGCCCATCAGCTCAAACGAGTTTTACAAAACATATAGTCTGGGTGTCACCTCTAGTAGGTACCTCAATGATTGTAAGCGGAAATACGGTTGTTGGCGGACTCTTCAGCAAGCTCTATAGATCGTACTTGCTGCACTCTGAAGCTGTCAATACTGATGGTTCACAGAAAAAATAATTACGTGAGTCAAGATGTTTTTGCATTTCTATATAAGGAATCTCGAAAATGTCTTCGCTTGTAATATAAAACGTTTCGTATTATAGTTTTTGGGCCAAGAACTAATTTCTTGTATAAAAATTCAAATGTTTCTTTTTAACCGACTTCAAAAAAGAAGGAGGTTTCTCAATTCGACCGTATATATATATTGTTTTTTTTTTTTTTTTAATAAAAGAAACTTTCTCATTCATAATGCGAGAAACAAATCTGTTTTTTATATTCAAGATATAAATTTTTAACCCAGTAATACAATTCTCGTCACAAGAAATTCAATATTGAATTTTGAGAATTAAGCATTCTTCAAACGTTAGTGGGATTATCTTAGTCCAACACATAATTACATATTTGGTCTCTTCCGGTTCCCGTATCGAATGAATCGGGAGAGAGAGAGAGCCGGGTCTATGACCACAGTAGTCATATGTAATTTTAATTACCTATGTAAAAGTGCTAAGAAAAGACGCTTGCGCAAATGAGACAGATTGGAGAAAACGACGCAAGCGTAAAACAAACTTTATTTAATTGTGATTGTACTATTTATGTAAGTTCAATTCTGCTATTATCAAAATTTTTAAAATATCAAAATCATTTTTTTTTAAATCAAGTCTCGTGTTTATATTATTCACCGTTTAGCAGTTCCAAGCATTTATAAATAAAAACGGAGGCTACTTTGGCTTGTTTTTCTATCGCAATGTGTCTTAATCGTGTTTTGGCTCTAATCAAAACTTCAATTATATGTTCAATTTACACATATCCGCAAATCATACTCCTACTGTTAGTACTTCATGATATATGACGCTTTGAAGAATCCTATTTTTTTCACATAGCCTCTTAATTATTATTACTTTATAATACCATGGAGCAGGGTTGCGTGGAGCTGGACCTTTGAGTGGGCCTTAGTCATTATGTTGACGAAGCGTGTTGCAGATTTAGAATGTATAGGATTAAGTTTTACACAGCGTGTTGCAGATTTAGAATGTATAGGATTAAGTTTTTGACGAAGCGTGTTGCAGATTTAGAATGTATAGGATTAAGTTTTTGACGAAGCGTGTTGCAGATTTAGAATGTATAGGATTAAGTTTTTGACGAAGCGTGTTGCAGATTTAGAATGTATAGGATTAAGTTTTCGACGAAGCGTGTTGCAGATTTAGAATGTATAGGATTAAGTTTTTGACGAAGCGTGTTGTTGATTGGGTTCCTGTTTAAATATATATATTTTTGACGAAGCATGCTTTATAATACTGTAACTACATAGACTATTGATATATGGACAACTTACGCGTGTAATTCTACTTACTAACTTTTCTGACACTTTTTGCGGGGGGCGAGGTAGCATGAAATCTGCAACTTTGGACTTTATTCCATTACCTAAGATTCGAATTTTGAATGTCAATCATGAAAATCATGAAAAACAGTGTCGTGTGAACCCCAAACGTGATAAGTTCGAAATTATTGTTCCGCAATTAGGCTGTCGCGTTTATAAGGTATAAAATTGTATGTAAATGCGAAAGATTTTTGATTTTGTACGTTGGCAGAGAGGAAACGAAAGGCGGGTCCATATTTAAATCGTCTAAGTGTAACTATTAGTAATCATTTAAATTATAAAAAATATTACTTACAATATTAATGTTGCTACCTAAAAAAATATAGGAAGTAAAATATGTAGCAAAGATTGTGTGTTGCTAGCTCTACAAGGCAATGTAACACGTCAAAAGCTTGAATAAAGGCGTCTAATAAATCACAACCTTTGGGTCACAACTAATTGATTGTGATGTATGTCGACCTTAGGCCGATAAGCTAAATAATGTTAAACGTTACGAACTTGGGGTCGGATCACATTTAGTTTAAATTGACGGAACAGTGTACACACACCCCAATGTCACTCATTATTAAACATTTTCCATTGAGGCTATGTGAAAAAAATAGGATTCTTCAAAGCGTCATACATCATAAAGTACTAACAGTAGGAGTATGATTAGCGGATATGTGTAAATTAAACATACATTGAAGTTTTGCTTAGAGCCAAAACACGTTTAAGACACATTTTCTCGATAGGAAAACAAGCCAAAGTAGCCTCCGTCTTTATCGATAAATGCTTGGAACTGCTAAACGGCGAATAATAGAAACACGAGACTTGATTTAAAAAAAGAGATTGATATTTTACAAATTTTGATTAGAGAAGAATTGAACTTACATAAATAGTAGGCACAATCACAATTAAATAAAGTTTGTTTTACGCTTGCGTCGTTTCAGGTGCGCGCGCCGCCCCATCTCTTTCTCTCGCATGAGGCAGTAATATAAGCTATCACACGCCCATTTCCCTTCAATTATTTTTCGACATAGGCCTTTATTATGCGTGATTGAGCCACGAACATCCAAACACCGTCACAAACATTCGTTGTTTTCACATGGCATATTTGGCAAATATCAAGCATGACAAATGCGTTTCTACTTGAAAATCGGCAATAAAACTATAAAAAAACGTGAATCCCTGGGTATGTTTTGATTGCATTTTTTGACGTACACAAAAGGAGTGAAATAGGCTAACTTGCCTATTTCACTCCTTTAGCCTATTTCACTCCTTTTATGTCCGTCGAAAACCGTCAGAGACTCCTGCAAACGCGTTCATGCGTGATATTTGCCAAATACCTACGACGCCGTTTTGAATTACGAGTAGTTGGTACGTTTTCTCAGTTTGTAAATTTCTCAATTCGTTCACATTTTTGTTTTTTTTTTTAATTTTTCATCAAATTAATATTTTGTGAAAATTCCAACCAGCTACCTATTACAGTTCTATAGCTACAGCCCTCTGAAACTAGGACGAACGGATGGACGGACGGACGTAAAGCGTTGGCTTATGAATAGTATCCCGTTTTCACCCTATAGGTGTGGAACCCTAAAAGTATTCTATGTGTTAATCACGAACATTATTCTATCTGCGTGCCTTTAATCCAAATCTTATGCGTGATGTTATGTGTGATTGAGCCACGAACATCCAAACACCGTCACAAACATTCGTAGTGTTCACATGGCGTATTTGCCAAATATCACGCATGACAAATGCGTTTCTACTTGAAAATTGGCAATAAAACTATAAAAGAACGTGCGAATCCCAGGGGATGTTTTGGTTGCATTTCTTGACGTACATAAAACCGGCAGAGACTCCTGGAATCACGTATTTGTAAAATTCAGAAGAAAAAAAAAGTAAGTTCCTAATTACTGAATAAATGGCGTTGACCAGAGAGGGGTCCAATAGGTATGAGCTACAATGAAGGCTTTTCCAAAAGCAAAAAAAAATAAAAAGGTAGTTCCTAATTTCTCGATAGATGGCGTTGACCAGAGAGAGGTCCAATAGGTATGAGCAAATATATTAATTAATATTAATAATAGAAATACACAGTACAAGTTATTAACAATCTGGGTGTTATTGGCGTCCCGGTTGGTGTAATGATTGCCACGCCGGACTGTCGAACCAGGGTCCTGGGTTCGAGTCCCGGTTCGGTCATGGATGTTATAATGTTTGTGCCGTTGTTGAATGGTTCACATAACAAAAAGCTTAAGGCTTACTTGGGATCATTACAAAGCATGTGCCAGTGAGCGTTATTTATTATTTATTTATTTGCTGTCAAAAACGAATAAAGTATCAGACTTGGCTCTATGGGCTTCGAATCTTTCGAATATACGAACAACATTTAAATTGGTCACTTCACTTTTCAATATAAAGAATATTGAAATTGCTTTGCTAATAAAGAGCGAAATTTTTCGTCTATGGCTTTGCTTTTCATTCACGGAATCTGACGTACGATTTAAATGTTTCCGGTTTATTTTTATTGAAATTCTCAGTTTCTGTTAGGTTTTTGTAGTATCTGTCTCGTTTATTTTTCGTATATTCAAAACGGATACGTAGCCCATACAGCCACGTCCGATACTCGATTCGTTGTTGACGGACAATAACACCGAGATTGCTAAATAATAAACCAACAACAATAAGAAAGGTTTTGTACTGTGTATTTTTACTATTAATATTAATTAATATATTTGCTCATACCTATTGGACCCCTCTCTGGTCAACGCCATCTATCGAGAAATTAGGAACTACCTTTTTAATTTATTTTGCTTTTGGAAAAGCCTTCATTGTAGCCTGTCTGCATATTGCTGTTGCCTGGATTTATATTTATTTGTTGTATTTTTATCGGTGTTTATAAATAAAAACTTTAAATTATTAAAGTCTGTACGATATCAAATAAAAATATATCACTCACATCCACAACAGGCTTCGTCAAGGGTTATATATACCATTCAGATATATCAAATTATCATTATATAATTTCTCTTTTTAAATTATACCGTGGCTCTTTTTTCTTGCTACTGCTTTGTACTTTCCGAACAACGATTGTTTTTGTACACAAATCGAAAATGTGTTGGAAGAAATTAAGATAATAATACTGCTCTCATCTATTCTTTCGGTATCATACCACTTCGGTTCGGAACCATCTATGTGCGAGTACAGACCTCGTTCTTGACCAGTTATTTTTGTAGTAGAATATTTTATATTTCATCCAATCTCAAGATTTTCCAACGAGCTATGGAGCGCAGCATTTTAGGTGTAAAATTAACAGATCGGGTGCGAAGCATAGATTAATAAATGTATATATAGGTATGGATATAGATAGGTAACTCGCCTTGAAATTTAGGACGTCCTAATTGCTTTGCCGCTTATTAGCACTAGGGGGCGCCACATTATGAAATAAATTGAAAAAGACCTTAGCTACCCGGATCGTAAGCCGGTTGTCTAGACCTCTAGACCAACAAGACAGTGATTGATACTACAGCGCAGCGCGTGAGGTGTAGTGCGCTGTTACTCCGATATGAACCCTAGTTCAACACATAGTGCTGCGAAACATAACCGATGGATGGCGGAAGCTGTGTATGGAAAATCAGCGTTCCACTTAGTTTGTACTAAGATAACATAGCATGATGCGAAACACAGATCTACGCTCCAAAACCGGTATAGCGGACGTAGGCCTAAAAACAGCTCATCTGAAGCGGACCAAAATAGCGCGAAAATTCTGGAAAATCAATCATTGGCCCGTTTTTGTATTAACTCTTGCAATACTCTTATAAAGCTAAATACACAATGATACTGGTTGTCACATACTCTGTAAATATATACCTAAATTGTGTTGACTTATTCAGTCCATCGATAGCAACACAGCTGAAATCACATTTAAAATGTCGGAACTATTTTACTTAACAGTGTGTCTTATGTTTAGTTATCTTTGTGAAAGGGAAGCAGCGAGAATTCTACCAGTATTCCCAGCACCATCTATAAGCCATCAAATGGTATTCCGTCCTTTAACCCAAGAACTTGCCAAACGTGGCCATGAAGTGGTTGTCGTTACACCAGACCCTGCCTTCACTAAGGGACAGACACCAGCTAATCTAACAGAGATCGATGTCCACGATGTTACATATTATTGGAAAAAAAATAGTTTGATGGCTAAAATGGGACACAAGGAATATATGATAAATCAAATAGAAGTAGTCATTAAAATGATTCCGAAACTCGTTAAAGATCAATTAAAGATTCAAGAATTTAAGGATTTGATTGATAATAAAAGGGATTACTTTGATTTGATGATGGTAGAGACTATTGCAAGACCTGTTTTGTCACTTTCTCATGTGTTTAAAGTACCAGTTATACAAGTAAGTTCGTTCAGCCGTTATTTGGACAGCGACGAAATTTTTGGAGCACCAACGCATCCTTTACTGTACCCAATAATTACGTGTCAAAGGATTAACAATCTAACGCTCTGGGACAAAAAAACAGAATTGTATAATTACTACAAAGTTAAACAGATGTTTAGTGATTATGAAAAAGAAGAAATGGAGATCATGAGAAGTGTTTTAGGTTCTGATGTACCAGAATTAAGTGAGTTAAAGAAAAATATTGATATGCTATTCCTAAATACACATCCAATTTGGGATGGAAATCAACCAGTTCCTCCTAATGTCGTTTACTTGTGGGGTTTGCATACAAACCCTGAAAAGGAATTACCAGAGGTTTGTATAATTTCTCTTGTTTACTTATTGCAAAGTTAATTCATTCATTTTAAATTTTTTAGCATATAATTTTTTTTCGTTTCAGGATCTAAAAACGTATCTAGATTCTTCCGTAAACGGTGTAATTTACATGAGTTTTGGCACAAATTCATTACCTTCTCTGTTGTCACCTAAGAAAATACAAATGTTTGTACAAGTGTTTTCTCAACTGCCGTATGACGTGTTGTGGAAGTGGGACAAGGATGAATTACCTGGACAATCGAAAAATATTAGGATAGGAAAATGGTTTCCACAGCCTGCCCTTTTGAGTACGTATTTATAGTTTACTATCTATTGCCCGCGACTCCGTGAGCATGGACCTTAATAAAACCCGGCCAAGTGCGAGTCGGGCTACTCGCGCACTGAGGATTCCGTATGGGTGGTACAGTATCCAATCCACACAATAACAATTTTTGTTTTCGGACATTTAGCCGAGGCCAACTCATACTTGTCCAGTTTTTATTATTGGTTGTTACACCAAGTTTGACACTTGTATGCATTACTGGTTTTAGGATAGAGTGAGAAGAAAATAAGTTTATCAAAATTTTCAGGCCCCCTTAATTTTGAATTACGAGTAGTTGGTACATTTTCTCAGTTTGTAAAGTTCTCAATTCGTTCACATTTTTGTCATCAAATCCAATACAACGATACATATTTTGTGAAAATTTCAACCGGCTACCTTTTACAGTTCTGTAGATACAGCCCTCTGAAGCTAGGACGAACGGATGTACGGACGGACGGACGGACAACGTTGCCTAAAAATAACCCTAATAAATGAGTTATCTATCTATCTATGTATCTATCTAAAAGTATTCTATGTGTGTTGTACTAGTTCGTAACTTAATTATTTTGTTTATTATTAAGGATTGCCAATCGTAGACCTCGCGTATCAGGCTTGCCTCGTTTTTGGTCTACCGTTTCATGTTATAGTTTTAAGCAAAAGTTAAAAATAAAAATTTATCTTATCTTATCTCATCATCATCATTGTCTTGCCCATTTCCCGTTATTTGGGGTCGGCGCAATATCTCATCCTGTTCCATTCATCTCTCTTAGCCATAGTTTCAACACTTACTCCTTTTTTACACATATTATCCTTCACGCAATCCATCAATCTTTTCTTCGGCCTCCCTCTCCTACTACAGCCATCCACATTCATACTTAACACTCGTCTCATAACATGACACTCTTCTCTCCGCATTACATGCCCATACCACGATAATCTATTATCCTGCAATTTTTCCGTTATGGGTGCTACTTTCAAATATAGCTATCTTATCTCATCTGTTAATCACAAACATTATTCTATTTGCGTGCTTATACAGTTTATGCGTGTTTGAGTGAAAAACATCCAAACATCCAAATCTTGACATCAGAAATCAGAAGTTTATTGGTCTTGTAACAGAGAATGCTACACTAGACATTTGTAGTATTAGCGTGTTTATACAGGGTGAAATTGATATCATTAGAATCCTTTTAAACTAAGAGTCTACCCATCAAACTGAGCAACATTCACTATGGGAGCAAACCGATCGGAGCAAAAAGAAATCAGCTGTTGCATACATTTCAGTCGGTTGGCATTGCAGTTTAGTATGGAACAGCTGATTATTTTTTTGCTCCAATCGGTTTGCTCCCATAGTGAAAGTTGTTTATTTTGATGGGTAGACTCTTAGTTTAAACGGATGTTAATGATATCAATTTCACCCTGTAGTTACTCTTTTTTAAGCAACAATTTCATAAAAATAGGTTTCATATATTTAGGTTAACGATGTTTTGTGAGAGTTCCTTTTGTAAGAATTTATTATGTAAAAATGGAAAATTGGTCTGGATGATCGGTGTGACAATATCAAAGATTTTAAAATTTTTGTACAATGCTTCTTTTGTTACAGAGCATCCAAATATCAAACTATTCATAACGCAAGGAGGACTTCAATCGACAGACGAAGCCATGTCAGCCGGAGTACCTCTAGTTGGTATACCCTTACGAGTCGATCAATGGTTCAACGTCGAGAAATATGTTTATCATAAGATCGGAGTAAATTTGGACCTTGGAACACTCACAGAAGATCAGTTTCGGAATGCTATTCATACAGTCATTGGAGATGAAAGGTTTATGCATTTATTTAATTATCATTATATTAGGTTTACACATTTATTTAATTATCATTATATCCAATGTAGTGTCCTGCTTAGAATAGCACCAAGCCAGTGGCGTAACGTAGTTTTCTAAAGCCCTGGGCATAGATCGAATTTACCGCCCCTTCCCCCAAACACGTAGAATACCTATGATAAATCCATCCTTTTAAACTAAAAGTTTACCCCCATCAAACTGAGCAACTTTTGAGTCGAGTAGGCATTGCATTTTAGAACAGCAGATTTTTTTTTGTTACGATCGGTTTGCTCATAGTAAAAGTTGTTTAGTTGAATGGGTAGACTCTTAGTTTAAAAGGATGCCCATCATTTAAATTTCACCCTGTATTTTATTGTATGCAACAGAAATTTTAGAGCGAGCTTTATTTTTCCACAAGTAAGAATAGATAGATTTCTATCAATTTAAATGCAACTAATCTCATTAGGCAGCTTTAACAACTCTGTTGCCCGTACCAGTTGTGGCTACAAATTGAAAAATCCAAAATGTCAGGAGTCACCACATGCTCATTTTCCATGAAACAAGATTAATTAAATAAGGACGAGAGAATGCGTCTGCCCAGAAAAAAATTCACAGATTTCGTGCCTCACACGACTATCGAGCACATTGGAAATAAATCTACGGAATTCGAAAAAATATTGTCTCAAAAAGGTTAGGCTACAGGGCAAACCGTTAACCCGATCCTCTTTGTTTCAAGCTCAAATTGTAGCTGACTAAATTGTCCAGAGGTGTTTTGCTCAAATTTTGGATATCATTCCTCGTTTCCAAAATATCGAGGGCCATAATCAAATATTCGGAAAAAAGATTTTTTTTTCACTATTTCGGCCATAACTTTTTTCGCTTTTGACATTCTCGAATAACTTTTTTTTGCACCGTACAGCTCTAAAAGTAAATACGCGTCTTTTGGTTTTTTTTTTTAATATCTTCACAACTATTCGAGATATAAGGGATCGCACTTTTTCGTGAAATCGGAGTCTATACTGCAGCGAACCAAAAGACATTTCTGATGTCAAAATACTTTCTAAAAACAAGAACCAAATATGTTTCAACTTGATATTTTTTAATCTTAAATATTTTATGTCTTGGACTAAGATACTAACGTTTGAAGAATGTTTAACTCACAAAATTCAAGACTGAATTTCTTGTGACGAGAATTGTATTACTGGGTTCGAAATTTATATCTTGAATCAAAACAGATTTGTTTCTCACATTATAAACGAGAGAGTTTCTTTCATTAAAAGAAACATTTGAATTTGATACAAGAACTTCTTGAATTTTATGGCCAAAAACTGTTTGAAACATTTTATATTTCAAACGAAGACATTTCCGAGTTTCCTTATATCGAAATGCGAAAATATTTTGACAGAAGTAATTTTTTTTCTGTATGTGTTTACACAAAACACTTAAGCACTGGGTTGGGTCCTTGGGGCCCAGAAGCAAATAAATCATTAAAGAGTTGTCGATGCGACTCCGCGAGACGACCGGTGACCGTAGAGCTATTAGCTTCCTTGGTCAACGACTCAGCTTGACCATTTAAAAGGGGAACGCTGCCAGCATGCTTGGCACCATGTCTCGGGGGGAAGCACCCTACGACCTTTTTATCCCTAAGATCTCATTGTTACATTTTTTCACTTGTATTACACTAAGTTAACTTTATCACTGTACCTACAGATTTCTTTGAAATAACTTAAGCACTTAATAACTTCTTGCGTATCTGACTGCTTTTCTAAGCAGTCGCTGTATTTGAAATCAGCAATGAAAAATCGTCATCACAAAAAAAAGCAACTGGGATAGCTAGTATAATGGCAACTTGAAATTGGGTTTCGAACAGGGCAGTTGCGGAGTACACAGTAGGATTAATACTGCAATGCCTCTGCTGTGAATATTACGACCGGCAAACATGCCGAGACTGGCGCCCGAAGGCATCGTGTCCAATATAGTATCCCACCTAATAACTTCATTCATGTTGTCTATGCGATTTCAAATCAAATGGTATTTGCAGTATATATAAAAGCTCTTGTTATTTGGGTATACTTTAGTATCGAATGCATTTTTAAGAGCGTGTCTACTATTTCAAATGGTATTTGCAGTATATATAAAAGCTCTTGTTATTTGGGTATACTTTAGTATCGAATGCATTTTTAAGAGCGTGTCTACTATTTCTTTTTCCTCAGGGTCGTTAGGCCCGTCGTCCAACTATTCTAAGTTGGCTCTTGCATTTAGGTGTATCATCATCATCATCAGCCTATAAAAGTCCCACTGCAGGGCACAGGCCTACCCTCTGGGTGTATGGGCATTAGTCCACCACGCGTGCCCAATGCAGATTGGTAGACTTCTCATACATATCAGAATTTCTTCTTCTGCGTATGCAGGTTTCCTCACGATATTATCCTTCACTCACCCGGCTTCCCATAATTGGATGTCCATACCTCTCCGCAACGCGCCACAGACTCTCTCTATGTAGGTTCTCTCTGTGTATTCGTATGAACCATCCCATTTCTTTGGACAGATATCAGTATCACAGGAGACGTTTGGTTTCTTACGCAGTGCTTAAGTGACCAAAAGGCTAGCCACCTGTCATCACTTGACACATTATTTCATTCCACCCTGAAACCTATCAATTTTAAGCATAATATACAACACACTTCTGGTTGAGTTTAGTTGTTGTATGAAGGTTTGTGACTCTGTACTACGTATGATGATGCAAAAAAAAAGAAAACTGTCGTGCTCATTACCTTTGGTATACACAAAGTAACAAAGACAGAATGAATGAATAAAATCTTCAGAGGCACAGATTACTAGTTTTTTCTTAAAAGCTACAATCATCACTTGCAATCATTTTCCAAATGAATTAATGAATTTGTACGTTTTTTTCCGTTGTTTTTATTTTTATTTTTGTCCTTCTTTGCTTTGTCTTATGTTATTTTATAGAGAATGTTGTGTTTGCTTATAAGTGATGTATTCATCTACTTTAGAACCACTGTGTGTTAAAATATGTAAAATTGTGAATGTATCGTTAGCAAACCTTTTTTTTTTTTTTTTTTTTTTTTTACTAGCCCTCTTCATCCCACAATCCTTTAAATAAATTAAATTAAATCACAACCCCAAAAAACAAAAAATTCTCACGCTTAATTGCCTACCTACTGCTGGACGGTACGCGCAAAAATTTACGTAGTTTTACATCGTTTTTATTATTACTTCGAACAGCGCGCGACGCTGGAGCTAGTAGAAGAATTCAAAGCATAGTTTATGATGTGTCAATGTGTGTGTATATACTTCTCTCTGTACACACGGCGACACATCAAGTTATACAAAACCAACGTAAGCTGGCCGCGCGTAGGTCGAGTAACGTATAACGTCGTGCGGCCAGCTTATGTTGGTTTTATAGCCGTAGGTACACACGGCGAGTACCTACGGCCGAGTGTCGGAGACTTGACGGAGGACAATCTATTTTCTTGTTGGTTTACGTGAGTTTATGTAAGTTTGGCAGTAATTTCATACCAAAAACTGCGTTTTTCTTACAGTTACCGTCAAAATATGGTAAAACTTAGCATCCTCATGCACGATCAGCCGCAGCCGCCGCTGGAGCGCGCCGTGTGGTGGACCGAGCACGTGCTGCGACATGGGGGAGCGCGACATCTGCGTGCGCCCGCCGCCAACATGTCCTGGTGGGACTTCCTAGAACTAGATCTTGTGTTAACTTTACTAATAAGCTTATTAGTTTTAATTTTTATCAGTGTTAGTATTGTTTACTATTTGTTTAGATTGGTGTTTGTGTATTTTGTTGAGAAACCCAAATTGAAGAGAAGAAGAGAAGAGAGATCTAATACTATCTGGAATTTTCATGTTGTACCTACTAAATAACCGTATAGAGCAGTTTAACAAGTAGTCAGACTCTGTCATTACTGACAATGTTGTTGTTATTTTTTAGAATTTTATTTTTATGTGTGTTTTATGTTTTTATTTTATTTATAAAATTATTATATAATTAATATTTTATTTATAAATTATCCGTTTCTCTCGCATTTTTAACTTCAATGTTTTTATCAAAATTGTTTCTGGCATAGAAGCTCTAGCAGTGTTTTCTTAATGAACAATGATAGAAATATTGCAAGTGAGAACAGGGTACAGCTGAAAATCAGGGCTGCGCTCGCCGTGATCTCTGATCAGATCACTCGGCCGGCACAACACTGAGCTGATCTCTTTTGTCGCAAGCAGACTCTAAAGTTTAATTATTGTAATTACAATAACAATTACTGTACCTACATTCTGTTTGCACAATAAAACTTTTTTCTATTTTAATTTCAATTTCAGTTCAAGATCACCGTGGGGAATTTGCACAGTTTTATATTTTTAGTGTATCATAAATAATATACCAAAAACAAAAATGGGTAAATATGCACTAATCATTGACTTATTTATTGTATATTTGAAACAACAGCCGCCGTGACAGATTCGCGCGCTCTATACAGGGTGTTAGGGTTGCATTACTTTAAGGGGTGATTGTACCCATGACACTGAACAACTTTCTTTCAAATACGCAAAAAAATGACTTTTCATACTAACGTTCGATCAGCTGATTGCATTTAGTTAGTATGGAAAGTCCAAAATTATTTTTGCTATTTTCCTATAGGATTCTTAGGGAAAGTTGTTCTGTATCATGGGCACATTCGCCTCTTAAATTAATGCAACTGTTTACCCTAACACCCTGTATTATAAGTAAGTTAAAGAAGTGTTTTCCGTCCAGCCCGTCAGCAGCATTTTGGAATATTTTTATACAAAAAATTATCTTATGTTTAAAAAGAAACAAAACAATGCTACCAATAAAACAAAATACCTTATACCTTATCACTAAACGAGACCGCCTATAATTGCGAAACAATAATTTCGAACTTAGAACGTTTGGGTTTCACACGAGAGTACTTTTCATGATTTTTATCTTTCAAAATTAGCATCGAAAGTTATGAGGAATAAAAACCAAAGTTGCGGATTTCATGTTCCCGCGCCCCACGCAAAAAGTGGCAGAAATGTTTGTTAGTAGGATTACACGCGTGGCTAGTCCTCTTATAAGTAGTCAAAGGGTCGGACCATATTTAGTTTAAATTGACGGAACGGTGCCGAATGTCACCCATTATTAAACATAATATATTGTATACAAAATTTTGATATTAATCTTATTATGCGTGATTGAGCCACGAACATCCAAACACCGTCACAAACATTCGTAGGGTTCACATGGATCACACATCCTCACAGAGATCATCAAAGCCAGGTGCATTTTGGTGACTTTGCATAATTTTCTCGGCAAATGTTGGGAAAAAGAAACCGTCCCTCAGGATATGCGCGATGCTAACATCATCACTTTATATAAGGGAAAAGGTGACCGCGGCGACTGCAACTGCTACCGTGGAATTTCCCTACTCAGCATCGTTGGTAAGTTGTTTGCAAGAGTAATTCTTAGCAAACTGCAGAACCTTGCTGAGCGCGTGTACCCTGAGTCTCAATGCGGGTTTAGGGCTCAGCGGTCCACAGTAGACATGATTTTCACACTTCGGCAATTGCAGGAGAAGTGTAGGGAACAGAGCACTCCCTTGTTGATCGCGTTCGTCGACCTAAATAAGGCCTTCGATACCGTCAGCAGGGAGGGTCTTTACATAGCCCTTGACAAAATAGGTTGCCCACCCAAATTGCTGAGGATGGTAAAGTCATTCCATGAGGGTATGAAGGGATCGGTTGTTTTCGATGGCGAGACATCTGAAGCGTTTGAAATGAGGAGAGGTGTGCGCCAGGGTTGCGTCTTGGCTCCTACTTTGTTTGGCATCTTTTTTTCACTTATTTTCAAAACTGCTTTCGGTGAAGCCAAACAAGGTATTCATCTACACACAAGGACTGATGGGAAACTATTTAACATCTCCTTACTGAAATCCAAGCGAAATCGCGAGGATCTATACTTGGACAGTCTTTTGTTCGCTGACGATGCAGCTTTTGTCGCCGACACTCCTCAAGAACTTCAGCGTCATATCGACAAATTTTCCAGAGGATGCGCACTTTTTTCTATGTCGATAAATGCTAAGAAGACAGTAGTTTTGGCGCAGGGTTGTAGTTCGATTCCAGTTATTCTACTGGAGAACAAACCGCTGGAGGTGGTTAACAGGTTTTGTTATCTGGGGTCTACAGTGTCTGAGAATCTCTCCGACGATGGAGAGATCGGCACTCGTATCGGTAGAGCTGCTACGACGTTCGGTAAGCTAAGTGCAAGAGTGTGGAACAACAAACATCTAACAGTTAAAACCAAGATGAACGTGTATCAGGCATGCATCTTAAGCACACTTTTGTACGGTGCTGAGACCTGGACGTCGTACGCAAAACAGGAGAGACGTGTTAACCTTTTCCACATGCGCTGTCTTCGATGCATTCTTGGCATAACCTGGAGGGATCGAGTGACAAACGAGAAAGTGCTAGAAATGGCGCAGCTGCCCAGCGTAACGGCAATTCTCAAACAGAGACGTCTACGGTGGCTGGGGCACGTGCATCGCATGGATCACTCTCGTTTGCCGCGTTAAGTTCTTCTAGGTGAAGTAGCGCATGCCAAGAGAAATGTCGGGAGACCACGTCTCCGATTCAAGGACTGCGTAAAGCGAGACATGCCCACATTCTCAATCGACACCAGCGGCTGGGAGGATCTCGCTGAGAACCGCGACTTGTGGAGGTCACATTTAGCGGAAGGAAGAGCTGTTCACGACAGGGCCTGGTTTGCTTCCCTGGCTGAAAAGCGAGAAAAGAGGCATGATCGGCTAGCAAACCCAACTGACACAGCAAACTCAAATTTCACTTGCCGTATATGCGGCCGTACCTGTCGCTCTCGTATCGGGCTTTATAGCCACGAGCGTAAGTGCCGCCAAGACGCTGCTTAAATCATCTTTCAAAGATGGAAAGGCCAATGATAATGACCACATATCCGCACCAAGCGCCTTTCTGAATCTTTTATAATGCGCACAGCCAAGGAGTGGAACGCTCTACCTGCGTCAGTATTTCCGAGTGCTTACAACCCGAATTCCTTTAAAGTACGAGTGAATAGGTTTCTTCTGGTTGAGCTCGCTACATCTTCAATAAAGCGTAATAGCATACTATAACGCTATCACACCTTAGCTCTCTTTCTAATTGCGCGCGAAGGAACGAGATAAATGTCGTGATATAGCCGTATGACGTGCAATATGCTACGGCGCCTAGAGTCCGATTTTTCAAACCGCCTCACGGCATCTGACGTGGTACTGTTGCACCCTGAAGTACCTTAGCAGGCCATGCACCTCACGCTCGTCTGTGTGTGTCGATTCGAGCATTTCCATGAACTTGCTGTACGCACGGCGACACATCAAGCTATACAAAACCAAAATAAGCTGGCCGCGCGTAGGGCGATTAACGTATAACGTCTCGCGACCAACTTTTATTGGTTTTGTATAGCTTGATGTGTCGCCGTGTGTACATCTCTTGTGTCGCGTTGGAGATATTATGCTAACCAGTTAAAAAGGGTTCCAAATTAAAACACGCGCAAACCCAACCACACACGAACGTCATTCCGGTAAATCAGTTCAAATGATAGTATTAATTTGGCTTCAGTTAGACATGGGAAACCACCGAACGTCATTACTAACAGATTTAATAGGATTTCGGTTGGATTTTGGTTATACAACAAATCTGGTTAATGCCCTGCGATAATTGGTATTGGTATGCGCTAGACTTGTTTGTTTATTTTTCCGACTATAGTAATAAATTTGAGTTTAATTGATGGAGATTTGAATTAAAACCAAATTATTTACATTCTCTTAGGGTACGGACAACTTAAAAATAATATAAAACCAAAATAAACTATGAAAAAAATATATATATATTCTACTTTTTTATTTTTTTTATTTAGGTACCCTATTTTAAAAATAAATAAAATAAAATAAAATACACTTTGTTGCCACACAAAAATACAAAAAAGGTACAGAAACAATAACAAGATTCATCAAACAGAAAAATTTAAATAATAGCCCAGTAATTTTACGAAGTTTTCTTTGGCGGGGTAGGAAGTAATTACTAATTGGACTTTTAAACTGTAACCCGAACCATTAAGTGACAAAAGGACTATCTTAATTATTTTTGAGCAATGAAATAAGCAATGAAATTTAAAAAATTAGGTATTTATCAGAAAATAGGAATGTATTTTTCAAAACCTTCTAAGTAGACAAAAATATTCACACCATGTTTGTAGTATGTATAATGGTAAAGCCTTAAATATGCGCAAAAAAATTCCATCATTTTTTAGAACGAGATAATAGCAAAATTTTAAAATTGGAACATTAAACTAGTACATTTCTAGGCTCAAATTGACTCTTCAATATTATACCGAAAAAAAAATGTCAATTACTAATTAGTCCCGGCTCAATCCGTAGAATGACTGGGCTATAACAACAGATTATGACATGGCTGTACCGTACGATTTTCCTTTCCGTGCAGCTAAACATTGCACATTCATTTGAGTCCCACTGCTAGGCAAAGGCCTCCTTTCCTTCCTTCCAATCCTCCCTATGCAACGCGAAATCGAGCGAAACGTTCAGGAAGGTATTCAAATCGTCGCTTTGTCTTCTCTTGGGTCTTCCTCAACGTCGGAAACCATCTCGTGGAACCCATTCTGTCGTTATTTTGGTCCACCTCTCCGGGTGCATACGGCAGATATGTCCAGCCATGTCCCGCTTCAGATGAGCTGTTTTTAGGCCTACGTCCGCTATACCGGTTTTGGAGCGTAGATCTGTGTTTCGCATCATGCTATGTTATCTTAGTACAAACTAAGTGGATCGCTGATTTTCCATACACAGCTTCCGCCATCCATCGGTTATGTTTCGAAGCACTATGTGTTGAACTAGGGTTCATATCGGAGTAACAGCGCACTACACCTCACGCGCTGCGCTGTAGTAGTGAGAGATTTCACCCACATCAATCACTGTCTTGTTGGTCTAGCGGTCTAGACAACCGGCTTACGAACCGGGTAGCTAAGGTTCGATCCTCGTGTCGGCCGATCGTCTTTTTCATTTTTTTTTCGTAATGTGGCGCCCCCTAGTGCTAATAAGAGGCAACGCAATTAGGTTTAACGTCCTAAAATTCAAGGCGAGTTACCTATCTATATCCAATATACATTTATTAATCTATGCTTCGCACCCGATCTGTTAATTTTACACCTAAAATGCTGCGCTCCATAGCTCGTTGGAAAATCTTGAGATTGGATGAAATATAAAATATTCTACTACAAAAATAACTGGTCAAAAACGAGGTCTGTACTCGCACATAGATGGTTCCGAACCGAAGTGGTATGTTACCGAAAGAATAGATGAGAGCAGTATTATTATCTTAATTTCTTCCAACACATTTTCGATTTGTGTACAAAAACAATCGTTGTTCGGAAAGTACAAAGCAGTAGCAAGAAAAAAGAGCCACGGTATAATTTAAAAAGAGAAATTACATAATGATAATTTGATATATCTGAATGGTATATATAACCCTTGACGAAGCCTGTTGTGGATGTGAGTGATATATTTTTATTTGATATCGTACAGACTTTAATAATTTAAAGTTTTTATTTATAAACACCGATAAAAATACAACAAATAAATATAAATTCAGGCAACAGCAATATGCAGACAGGCTACAATGAGGGCTTTTCCAAAAGGAAAAAAAATAAAAAAGGTAGTTCCTAATTTCTCTATAGATGGCGTTGACCAGAGAGGGGTCCAATAGGTATGAGCAAATATATTAATTAATATTAATAGTAAAAATACACAGTACAAACCCTTTCTTATTGTTGTTGGTTTATTATTTATCAATCTCGGTGTTATTGTCCGTCAACAACGAATCGAGTATCGGACGTGGCTGTATGGGCTACGTATCCACTACATACAGAAACAATAACAATCTACAAAAACCTAACAGAAACTGAGAATTTTAATAAAAATAAACCGGAAACATTTAAATCGTACGTCAGATTCCGTGAATGAAAAGCAAAGCCATAGACGAGAAATTTCGCTCTTTATTAGCAAAGCAATTTCAATATTCTTTATATTGAAAAGTGAAGTGACCAATTTAAATGTTGTTCGTATATTCGAAAGATTCGAAGCCCATAGAGCCAAGTCTGATACTTTATTCGTTTTTGACAGCAAATAAATAAATAATAAATAACGCTCACTGGCACATGCTTTGTAATGATCCCAAGTAAGCCTTAGGCTTTTTGTTATGGGAACCATTCAACAACGGCACATACATTATAACATCCATGACCGAACCGGGACTCGAACCCAGGACCCTGGTTCGACAGTCCGGCGTGGCAATCATTACACCAACCGGGTCGCCAATAACACCCAGATTGTTAATAACTTGTACTGTGTATTTTTATTATTATTATTAATTAATATATTTGCTCATACCTTATGGACCCCTCTCTGGTCAACGCCATCTATTGAGAAATTAGGAACTTACTTTTTTTTTCTTCTGGAAAATCAATCATTGGCCCGTTTTTGTATTAACTCTTGCAATACTCTTGTAAAGCCAAATACACAATGATACTGGTTGTCATATACTCTGTAATATATACCTAATTGTGTTAACTTATTCAGTCAATCGATAGCAACACAGCTGAAATCACATTTACAATGTCGGAACTTTTGTACGTAACAGTGTGTCTTATGTTTAGTTATCTTTGTGAAACGGAAGCAGCGAGAATTCTACCAGTATTCCCAGCTCCATCTATAAGCCATCAAGTGGTATTCCGTCCTTTAACCCAAGAACTTGCCAAACGTGGTCATGAAGTGGTTGTCGTTACACCAGACCCTGCCTTCACTAAGGGACAGACACCAGCTAATCTAACAGAGATCGACGTCCACGATGTTACATATTTTTGGAAAGAAAATATTTTGATGGCTAAAATGGGACACAAGGAAGATTTGATAAATCAGAAAGAAGTAGTGTTTAAAATGTATCCGAAAGTCGTTAAAGATCAATTAGAGATTCAAGAATTTAATGATTTAATTGATAATAAAAGGGATTACTTTGATTTGATGATGGTAGAACCTATTGCAAGACCTGCTTTGGCACTTTCTCATGTGTTTAAAGTACCAGTTATACAAGTAAGTTCGGCCAGCCGTTATTTGGACAGCGACGAAATTATTGGAGCACCAACGCATCCTTTACTGTACCCAGTAACTACATGTCAAAGGATTAACAATCTAACGCTCTGGGACAAAAAAACAGAATTGTACAATTATTACAAAGTTAAAAAAATGTTGAGTGATTATGAAGAAGAAGAAATGGAGATCATGAGAAGTGTTTTAGGTTCTGATGTTCCAGAATTAAGTGAGTTAAAGAAAAATATTGATATGCTATTCCTAAATACACATCCAATTTGGGATGGAAATCAACCAGTTCCTCCTAATGTCGTTTACTTGTGGGGTTTGTATAAAAACCCTGAAAAGGAATTACCACAGGTTTGTATAATTTCTGTTGTTTACTTCATCATCATCATCATCATCTCAGCCGATGGACGTCCACTGCTGGACATAGGCCTCCCCCAAGGATCGCACATAACGACCGGTCCTGCGCTGCCCTCATCCAACGGGATCCCGCCGCCTTCACAAGGTCGTCGGTCCACCGTGTGCGGGGCCTACCCACGCTACGCTTTCCGGCACGCGGTCGCCACTCGAGAACTTTTCGGCCCCATCGGCCATCGGTTCTGCGAGCAATATGCCCCACCCACTGCCACTATGCCGGCACTATACGGAAGATATTCCGGACGTCAGCCTGTACGAGATTAGTATGGCTCTCAAACAGTTAAAGAACAACAAGGCGCCGGGTGATGACGGGATTAAGGCCGAGCTTCTGAAGGCGGGTGGAAAACCGGTCCGGAAGGCCCTTCAGAAGCTGTTCGATTCCGTCATACTCGAGGGAAAAACGCCGCAGGCATGGAACAGAAGTCTAGTGGTGCTCTTCTTCAAAAAGGGCGATAATGCCCTGTTGAAGAACTATAGGCCCATTTCTCTTCTTAGCCATGTCTACAAGCTGTTCTCGAGAGTCATTACGAACCGTCTCGCGCGCAGGTTTGACGATTTCCAGCCTCCCGAACAGGCCGGTTTCCGAAAAGGCTTTAGCACCGTAGACCACATACATACGCTTCGGCAAGTTATACAGAAGACTGAAGAGTATAACCTGCCCCTCTGTTGTTTACTTATTACAAAGTTAATTCATGCAATTTACATATTTTAGCATACCATTTTTTTCGTTTCAGGATCTAAAAACGTATCTAGATTCTTCCGTAAACGGTGTAATTTACATGAGTTTTGGAACAAATTCATTACCTTCTCTGTTGCCACCTGAGAAAATACAAATGTTTGTACAAGTGTTTTCTCAACTGCCTTATGACGTGTTGTGGAAGTGGGACATGGATGAATTACCTGGACGATCGAAAAATATTAGGATAGGAAAATGGTTTCCACAGTCTGGCCTTTTGAGTACGTATTTATAGTTTACTAAACTAGTTTATAGTTTAATAAAACCGGCCAAGTGTGAGTCGGGCTACTCGCGCACTGAGGATTCCGTACGTGTGGTACAGTATCCACACAATAATTTTTTTCCAGACATTTAGCGCCAGACCGACTCATACTTGGTCAGTTTTTATTATTGGTTGTTATACTAGAGTTGTCACTATAATCACAACAAGTTTGATACTTTTATGTATTATTGTTTTTAGGATAGAGTGAGATCAAAACTAGTTTTTTGTACAGGGCCCTTTGATTTTGAATCACGAGTAGTTGGTACATTTTCTCAGTTTGTAAATTTCTCAATTCGTTCACATTTTTGTTTTTTATTATTTTTCATCAAATCCAATAGGTACCATGATACAAAATATATTGTGAAAATTCCAACCGGCTACCTATTACGGTTCTATAGATACAACCCTAGGACGAACGGATGGATGGACGGACGGTCGGACAGCGTTGAGTTATGAATAGTGTATCGTTTTCACCCTATAGTTATGGTAACCCTAAGAGTATTATATGTGTTAATCACGAACGCTATTCTATCTACGTGCCTTTAATCCAAATCTATTCCGCTTATGCGTGTTTGAGTGACAATGACAAACATCCAAATCTTGACATAGCGAGTTTATAGTTAAGTACTCTTTTTTAAGCAACAATTTCATAAAAATTTTAGTACAATGCTTCTTTTGTTACAGAGCATCCAAAAATCAAACTATTTATAACCCAAGGAGGACTTCAATCGACAGACGAAGCTATGTCAGCCGGTGTACCTTTAATTGGTATACCTTTGATTGGCGATCAATGGTTCAATGCTGAGAAATATGTTTATCTTAAGATCGGAGTAAATTTGGACCTTGAAACACTCACAGAAGATCAGTTTCGGAATGCTATTCATACAGTCATTGGCGATGAAAGGTACCTACACATATATAGTTATCATTATATCCAATGTAGTGTCCTAATAAGAATAGCACCAAGCCAGTGGCGTAACGTAGTTTTCTACTGCCCTGGGCAGAGATCGAATTTACCGCCCCCTTCCCCCAAACACATAGAATACCTAAGATCAAATCCATATAGCCAGAGAACAAAAACTAAGAACATTTCACTGAAGATTCGACTGAAGTCAGGAACTACAGGGTGAAATTGAAATCATTGGCATACTTTTAAACTAAGAGTCTACTCATCAAACTGAACAACTTTAACTATAAAATCAGCTGTTGCATACATTTGAGTCGAGTACGCATTGTATTTTAGAACAGCAGAATTTTTTTTCTGTTTCTGCTACTATCGATGTACTCCCATAGTAAAAGTTGTTCAGTTGGTTGGGTAGACTCAAGGATGCCAATGATTTTAATTTCAACCTGTATTTGTAATTTTTTAAACATTGGAAACAATAAATTTTTTCATGAAATTACTTGTTATACAACCCTTATAAGTCATCTTTTCAGTAGATAATTTTATTTGATAACAATATAAGTAACAATATAAATTAATATTAATAGAACAAGAAATGTATTTTAGATTATTATTATTATTATAATGCATGTTTGTATTGTATGCAACCGAAAGTTTAGCTTTATTTTTCCAGCAGTATGAATCGGTTATAGATAGATTTCTATCAATATAAATGCAACTAATCTCATTAGGCAGCGTCAACAACTCTGTTACCCGCACCATGTGGCTACAAGTTAAAAAATGGAGTCACCACATTCTCATTCTCCATAAAACAAGATCCAGTAAATAAGGATGAGAGAGAGCATATGCCCAGAAAAAAAGTACTTTCTAGAAACAAGAACCAAATATGTTTCAACTTGTTTTTTTTTAACTCAAATAAATTATGTCTTGGATACTAACGTTTGAAGAATATTTAATTCACAAAATTCAAGACTGAATTTCTAGTGACGAGAATTGTATTACTGGGTTCGAAATTTATATCTTGAATCAAAACAGACTTGTTTCTCACATTATAAATGAGAGAGTTTCTTTCATTAAAAGAAACATTTGAATTTTGATCCAAGAACTACTTGAAGTTTATAGCCCAAAAACTATTTGAAACATTTTATATTTCAAACGAAGACATTTTCGAGTTTCCTTATATCGAAGTGCGAAAATATCTTGACTGAAGTAATAATTTTTTTCTGTATGTGTTTAGCGTACACACAAAACACTTAAGCTTTGGGTCCTTGGATCCCAGAAGCTAAAAAAATCAATAAAGAGTTGTCGATGCGACTCCGCGAGACGACCGGTGACCGTAGAGCTGGCAGCTTCCTTGGTCAACGACTCAGCTTGACCATTCAAAGGGGGAACGCTGCCAGCATGCTTGGCACCATGTTTCGCAGGGATTCACCCGACGACCTTTTTTATCCCTAAGATATCATTTTTATACCTTTTTGTTGTTTTCATTTTTACATTTTTTCACTTGTATTACACTAAATTAACTTTATTACTGTACCTACAGATTTCTTTGAAATAACTTAAGCACTTAATAACTTCTTGCGTACCTGACTGCTTTTCTAAGCAGTCGCTGTATTTGAAATCAGCAATGAAAAATCGTCATCACAAAAAGAAGCAACTGGGATAGCTAGTATAATGGTAACTTGAAATTGAGTTTCGAACAGGGCAGTTGCGGAGTACACAGTAGGATTAATACTGCAATGCCTCTGCTGTGAATATTACGACCGGCAAACATGCCGAGACTGGCGCCCGAAGGCATCGTGTCCAATATAGTATCCCACCTAATAACTTCATTCATGTTGTCTATGCGATTTCAAATCAAATGGTATTTGCAGTATATATGAAAGCTCTTGTTATTCGGGTATACTTTAGTATCGAATGTATTTTTAAGAGCGTGTAATTTGAAATTGAATTGAAATTGAATAAAGTTACATTGTCCAAACAGAATGTAGGACAACAGAGTGTAGACTATTTCTTTTCCTCAAGGTCGTTAGGCTCGTCGTCCAACTATTCTTAGTTGGCTCTTGCATTTAGGTGTATCATCATCATCATCAGCCTATAAAAGTCCCACTGCAGGGCACAGGCCTACCCTCTGGGTGTATGGGCATTAGTCCACCACGCGTGCCCAATGCAGATTGGTAGACTTCACATATGCAGGTTTCCTCACGATATTATCCTTGACCGTTTGAGAGCAGTCGGTATTACGTACACACGGCGACACATCAAGCTATTCAAAACCAACATAAGCTGGTCGCGCGTAGGTCGAGTAACGTATATATCGTCGCGCGGCCAGCTTATGTTGGTTTTGTATAGCTTGATGTGTCGCCGTGCGTACATAAGTTAGAGAAACTCATTTGTACATGGCATCTTGTCCGTGCGAATTCGAACCCAGACCCCAGACCATAACTAGGTGTCCATACCTCTCCGCAACGCGCCACCGGCGCTCTCTATGTAGGTTCTCTCTGTGTATTCGTATGAACCATCCCATTTTTTTGGACGGATATCAGTATCACAGGAGACGTTTGGTTTCTTACGCAGTGCTTAAGTGACCAAAAGGCTAGCCACCTGTCATCACTTCACACGTTATTTCATTCCACCCTGAAACCTTGATCAGGCATGCACCCTTAAAAAAATATGGAAGAGTTTATAGTTGTTGTATGAAGGTTTCTAACCTGTACTGTATACGAATAGAATAGTGTACTATTATTCTGTACTACGCATGATGATGCGGAAAAAAAAGAGAACTGTAATGCGCATTAACTTTGGCATAAACAAAGTAACAAAGACAGAGGCACAGATTACTAGTTTCTCCGTAAAAGATACAATCATCACTTCCTCAAAAAAAGAAAAATTCTCTCGCTTGAATTGCCTACCTACTGCTGGGCGGTAGTCAAAAATTTACGTAGTGAAGCTTGCCACCAGGGATCAAAAATTTTCGGTTACCTTTAATAAAATGTACAACCGATTTTAATACCGGTAACCTAAATATGACCTTCACGAGAATGCGAGTGAGTGCGAGTAAGTAAGCGTCAGTATAGACGGAGCGGCAAAAAGCGCGCGTGGTTTTTAATAACACTGAAAAATGAACTTTAATTTCTACTAATCAAAAGTACAAGATTGATTGAACAACGTCGTTGTTGAAGCGGATGACCCAAATTTTGGAGCACCCAACGAGCGACGCGCGCACTATTTTCAGTGTTGCTACAGCATTGGACAGGTCAAGATAATAAAGGAGATGATTATTTACATTTTATTGAACCCAAAAGCATAGAATGGTTTAAGTTTATGTTCACGTTTGAGTTTAAGTTTGTTATTATAATTGATTTAATTTGTATTTAGTACCTAACGAATAACGAGGTACTTATTTAATTACAATTGAATGCTTACTATATTTATGAAATATATCTCTGTTGTACGCGGACCGTTAATAAAATGATATTAAGGTTACCTGTAAAAATACCTGTAAAGAAAATAAAGGTTGTAACCAAAAAGTACCGGTATTATCGATAGCCCAGTCATTTTACGCAGTGTTGTTAGGCGGACTAGGAAGTAATTATTAATTGGACTTTTAAGCTGTAACCAGCACCATTTAGTGACAAAAAGACTATCTTAAAACATTAAAAAAAAATCGCTACGAAACATAGAAATTAAAATTGTGTGTCCCAGAAGGCTTTTAAATTATTAATATGAATACCAATGCACTCATTTGACTTAGATTTAACAATATCAATTATTTTTGAGCAATAAAATAGTCATTGAAATTTAAAAAAATAGGTATTTATTAGAAAAAACTAATGTATTTTTCAAAACCTTCTAAGTAGACAAAAATATTCACACCGTGTTTGTAGTATGTATGGAGGTGCTACTTGGGAATGTACCTCCATAGAAAAGGGAAGATCTTTCACCAGGCTATGTGTGAAGCCTGGGGACCGGCCGTGGTCCAACAGTTCTTAGTTGGACCTTGTATATGTATCAAAACTCTGTGATAATTTCTCTTGCGCGATGTATGTCTTGCATTCGATTGTGAACCTTATTTGTAATAGGTTACGAGTTACGTATTCACGGTGAACGTTGTCTATGTATGGAGCATATTTCCGAGAGCGACGGTATCGCCATCTGTTGGCATCTTTGCTATAACTTGTGGGTGCTGACATCAGTAGCAAGTCCCCACAGGACACCCCCCTCAGACCGAAGGTCGTTGAGTAGTTCGAAGTGTGCAGTCTGTATCCATGTAGTGTAGGTGCAGGGCTCCAGTCAATTGAGTCTGACGAGCGATGTGCTGCGTGTGTGTGCATCTGTCAGGGAGACCAGTCCTGATGTGATGCGGGCGAGTGACAGGCGTGGAGAAGGCGAGCAGAACTGCCACGTGGAGGTGAGCTCAGACACGTGGGCTGCGGAAGATCCTTCTATGCAGACGCTGACTGTCGTTGAGAAAGCTGCAGGCCCAGGAAGCGGTGTGAAGACAGCTGCGATGGACCTGGTGCGGCTTCGAGTTGATGGCGTGTGACTGCTGCGTCTTTGACCTGGTCCAGGGGTGTGAAGGGTTGGTTGAAGTCGGTTGCTGCTGTGTTGTTGCTGCTCTGCGGTGTTCAGGTTGGGATTTTCTTTGTCGAGGATCACCAATATGGAGGTGCTACTTGGGAATGTACCTCCATTGAAAAGGGAAGATCTTCCACCAGGCTATGTGTGAAGCCTGGGGACCGGCCGTGGTCCAACAGTTCTTAGTTGGGCCTTGTATATTATGTATCGAAACTCTGTGATAATTTCTCTTGCGCGTTGTATGTCTTGCATTCGATTGTGAACCTTATTTGTAGTAGGTTACGAGTTACGTATTCACGGTGAACGTTGTCTATGTATAGAGCATATTTCCGAGAGCGACGGTATCGCCATCTGTTGGTATCTTTGCTATAACTTGTGGGTGCTGACATCAGTAGCAAGTCCCCACATATGTATAATGGTAAAGTCTTAAATATGTGCAAAAAAAAATTAACCTTCAGGTTTTTTAGGGCGAGATAATAGCTAAATCTTAAAATTGGAACTGTTGCTGACGAGTTTTTTTTTTTAATTTTGGTAATTTTCTAGGCTCAAATAGGCTCTTTAATTTTATACCAAAAAAAATATCAATTATTAATTAGTCCCGGCTCAAACCGTAAAATGACTGGGCTACGATACCAGTTTCGGTCCCTGCTTGCCAAATCGTTTTTATTACTTCGTACAGCGTGTGACGCTGGAGCTAGTAGCAGAATTCAGAGCATAGTTTATGATGTGCCAATATGTATGTACTTATTATCTCCGTACCTACGGCCGAGTGTCGGAGGCTTCACGGAGGCGAATCTCTTTTCTTGCTCATGGACGTGAGTTTTTGTAAGTTTTGCAGTAGTTTCATACAAAAAACCGTGTTGTTCTTACAGTTACCGTCAAAATATGGTGAAACTTGCCATCCTCATGCACGATCAGCCGCAGCCGGCACTGGAGCGCGCCGTGTGGTGGACCGAGCACGTGCTGAGACATGGCGGTGCGCGACATCTGCGTGCGCCCGCCGCCAACATGTCCTGGTGGGACTACCTAGAACTAGATCTTGTGTTCACTTTACTGATCGGTTTATTAGTTTTAATTGTTGTCAGTGTTAGTATTGTGTTTTATTTGTTTAGATGGATGTTTTTGTATTTTGTTGAAAAACCCAAATTGAAGAGAAGAAGAGAAGAGAGATCACCGTGGGGAATTTGCACAGTTTTATATTTTTAGTGTATCATAAATATACCAAAAACACACAATGCACTAATCATTGACTTATTTATTGTATATTTTTGCTTATAAGTCTATCTATCATAGAAATTTTAAAGAAAATTCAAATCTAGCGTTATTGAAACAATAGACTAAGAGATAAGTGTACTTTTTGCAACCATTAGCTGCAAGGCTGATTCAGTGTTTATGAGGTGTAGAGCATCTCTGTGATGGGGATGAACCAGGTCTGCCTGCATAACTCCAGTCAGTTTTGAAGTTACTGATGTTTAAAGGTCAGTAAAAAATTAACGATCAGCTGCAAGGCTGATCGTATGATATTGTTGTAGTGTGCACTGTAGCTATGTAAACAGTACAAAAACTGACATGAACTGCCAGTTGGTTTAGGAGGACGAAAGGTCGGACCTTTGAACGGCTGTATCTCCTAAACCGACTGATGAACCATGTCAGTTTTAGTTGTGCAGGTTTAGTTGTTATTATAGGACCAAATCTGAAATCCCAAAATGAAATCACCTGTTCTATACTAAACTGCAATTCCTAATAGACTCAAATGTATGAGAAAGCCGATTTTTTTCTACGAATTCAGGTTTGCTTCCATAGTAAAAGATGTTCAGTTTGATGGTCTGAACCACCCCTGAATGATTCGAAACGGTAAAAAAAAATCAACTTGTATACAGGTGTAACGAAACACCCTAGTTATACTTTAGTAGGTGCTTCAGACAATCAAATTGAACAACTGTCATTATGGAGCCAACATCGAGAAAAAATATAAAAAATCTGCCGCCCCATTTGAGTCGAGCCGGTATTGCAGTTTTGTATGAAACAGCTGATTTTTATTTTGCGATTTCTATCTTGGCTCCATAGTCAAAGTTGTTCAGTTTGATTGTCTGAAGCACTCACTAGGGTGTTTTGTTACACCCTGTTAATATTGTATGAAAATTTCTACCAGCCTTCCCGAGCGACAAAACTTTAGTTGGCATAGTGCACCCTGGCCAATCAGCCTCATTACCATTGCTGACAGGCTAATCTTTAAACTACAGCACGAGTCTCATGTGATATGGCTCATAACGATATACGATGAAGCAATAATAAGCCCTTTGAAGGTATAGACTAAGAGATAAGTGTCCTTTTTGCAACCATCAGCAGCAAGGCTGATTCAGTGTTTATGGGGTGTAGATCATCTCTGTGATGGCGATGGACCAGGTCAGCCTGCATATCTCCAGTCGGTTTAGAAGTTACTGATATTTAAAGGTCAGTAAAAATTAACGATCAGCTGCAAGACTGATCGTATGATATTATTGTAGTATGCACTGTAGCTATGTGAACAGTACAAAAACTGACATGGTTCATCAGTCGGTTTAAGAGATACAGCCGTTCAAAGGTCCGACCTTTGAACGGCTGTATCTCCTAAACCGATTGGCAGTGCATGTCAGTTTTTGTACTGTTTACATAGCTACAGTGCACACTACAATAATATTATACGATCAGCCTTGCAGCTGATCGTTAATTTTTTACTTACCTTTAAAAGTCTGTAACTCCTGAACCGACTGAAGTTATGCAGGCAGACCTAGTCCATCCCCAGCACAGAGATGTTCTACACCCAATAAACACTGAATCAGCCTTGCTGCTGATGGTTGCGAAAAGTACACTTATCTCTTATAATAGTAGGTCAGGCAGACAGACCAACGGATGGACGGTGAAACTTAGAAAACCTATAAATGCATATAATATGTACATATAAATAAGTATAGTATTGTATTAGTTGGCATTAGTATTAGAATTTAATCTGCAAAAAATGAGAGCTTACAGCTGCTAACAAACTGTCATGCAGTTTGGCAAATTTAATATAAAGAAACCTTTTGTAATGTCTTTTGGATAAATAAATTAATGGAAAAAAAGTAACAGGATTCTACCCGTTGGCATTCTTTAAGAAACAAAAACAAGCAGGCAGACTGCTCATTAGCCTTTAATCAATAAACATTAAACACGAAAGTAAATTATCATTTAAGATAATAACGGTCCTCGAACAAACTCGTTCACAACGTTCTAACTACTTCAGTCAATCGATAGCATTACAACTGACATGACTGATACCTTATTATAATGTCGGAACAATTTTACTTAATAGTGCATCTTATATTAAGTTATCTTTATAATACAGAAGCGGCAAGAATTCTAGCAGTATTCCCCGCTCCATCTATAAGTCACCAAGTCGTCTTTCGTCCTTTAACTCAAGAACTTGCCAAACGTGGTCATGAAGTGGTTATAGTTACACCAGATCCTGCCTTCCCTAAAGGCGAGACACCAGATAATCTTACGGAGATCGATGTTCACGATGTTTCATATACATTCTGGAAGAAACAAATTTTGATTACTAAAATGGGACGTAAAGAAGATTTAAGAACACAAATGGAAGTGATATTTGATTTTTTGCCTAAAGTCTTTAAAGCTCAATTAAATAATAAAGAGTTCAAGGAATTGATTGATAATAAAAGAGATTACTTTGATTTATTGATGATAGAGGCTTGTGCAAGATCTGCTTTGGCACTTTCTCATGTGTTTAAAGTGCCGGTTATACAAGTCAGCTCGTTTGGGCGTTATTTGGACAGCGATGAAATTGTTGGAGCTCCAACGCATCCGCTACTATACCCTATGTTTACAAGGCAAATAATTAACAATCTTACGCTCTGGGAAAAAATGATGGAACTGTATAACTATTACAGACTTCAAAAGGTATTCCGTGATTATGAAGAAATGGAAATTGAGATACTAAGAAGTGTTTTGGGTTCAGATGTTCCAGAGTTCAGTGAATTAAAGAAAAATGTTGAAATGCTATTTCTAAATACACATCCAATTTGGGATGGAAATCAACCAGTTCCTCCTAATGTCGTTTACTTGTGGGGTTTGTATAAAAAACCTAAAAAGGAATTACCACAGGTTTGTAAACTTTTTACTGTTTACTTTTCTTCATTCAACCGCCTTACCTTATTTTATTTTTGTATTTCATCATCGTCACCTCAGCCAATAGACGTTTCTGCGGGCCATATGTCTCCTCCAAGTGTTACCGCAACTAAGCCCTCATCCAGTGGGTGTCTATCATTTTTCCTAGGTCGTCTCGGTCCAACTTGTGGGGGCATACCCAAGCTTTGCTTTCCGGTACGCGGTCGCCACTCCAGAACTCTTCGGCCATCTGTTCTGCGAGCAATGTACCCCGCCCATTACCAATTTAATTTAGCAATTCTTAAAGCTATGTCGGCTACCCTGGTTCTTCTGCGAATCTCTTCAATTCAGATTCGATCTTTCAGGGAAACTTAGTTGCCTTTTAGGTGACCTTTAACCTTAAAGACACCTTTATTTTTGTGCTTGCAATTTCCTTTTTCATTTCAGGACCTAAAAACTTACCTAGATTCTTCAGTAAACGGTGTCATTTACATGAGTTTTGGCACAAATTCAATACCTTCTCTCTTACCAACTGAGAAACTAGAAATGTTTGTAAAGGTATTTTCTCACCTACCTTACGATATCTTGTGGAAGTGGGACAAGGATGAATTACCTGGAAGGTCGAAAAATGTTAGAATAGGAAAATGGTTTCCGCAGTCTGACCTTTTGAGTACGTATTCATATTTTATTATACTCCTGTATAAGCACACGTTTTTAATTTATCACATCGATAGAAGATAATAATTTTTTTTTTAAGATCCAGACAAAAAAAATCCATGTGCTAAAATGCTCTGCTTCCGTTTTCTACTCTTTTTGTCAAGCTGTTGTATTTTCTAAATTCAATCATAGATCATAATGTAGGATACAAAATACTATATTTAAGCCATGCATACAAAGTTAAGGAGCTGGTAGTTTATAAATATCCAGTACCTTCAAGTTTGCTGTTTTAGAATAATGAGGTAGCAGTAGACTGAAATATATAAGGTCTAACAAAATTTGGTGAAACTTTTAAGGGGATGATCGGACCATCAAACTGAACAACATTCTCTATGGGACCAATATCGAAATCGCGAAAAAAAATCTGCTGTCCCATATATTTAAGTCGAGTACGATTGTATGGAACAGCTGATTTTTTTTTACGCGATTTCGATATTGGTCCCATAGAGAAAGTTGTTCAGTTTGATGGTCTGAAAATCCCCTTAACACGTTCCGGGACAGTGACCGCCTATAGCCGTGATAACAATAAAAGTTCTATTGTGTCTCGTTCACTGTCCCGGAACGTGTTAAAATAGTTTCAGCTAGTTTTGTTAGACCTTATATATGCAACTTTTACATGAATACCTATTCCAGCCTACTAATACCAAAGATTGCCTTTATTTGTATTGCTTGTAATATTTCTATATATTTTGCTACTTATATTTTTGGTGTAAAAATCTAATATAATATAAAATCTCGGTCACGGTGTTTGTAACAAAAGTCCTCCGAAACGGCTGGACCGATTCTTATGAAATTTTGTGTGTATATTCAGTAGGTCTGAGAATAGGTCATAAAGTATATTTCAGTGGTCTGCGCGTACGAAGTCGCGGGCAACAGCTAGTTTGAGTATATTGGGAAATATACAACTAGCTAAGAAGTTAATTTTTCATGTGCCGTTCTTAATTAATCTTAATCTTTCTTTCTTATCGTGTGGGCAGAGCTTGAGCAGAGCCCTGGTGTCAGAGTTTTTTCAGACCGCCTTACGGCCTCTGACGTGGTTTTTATGTAACGGCTACTACCACCAGAGATAGTAGCCGGGACCAACAGCTTAACGTGCCATCCGAAGCACGGAATCATTTTCCTTTTCAGGCAATCAGGTGATTCAGCCTGCAATGTCCTAACCAACTGGGGAAAAACGCACAAAGTGACATATCACTAGGTGCCCCCCGTGGGAATCGAAACCACGACCTCCGAGTCGAGAGCCAATGCTCTTAACCATTGGACCACTGAGGGTAGCATTATCATAATGAGGAGAGGACACTTCATTATTATGTGATAACAACTGTACTTTGCTTGTATGGTTTAATCAGTAGTGCCATTATTTACAAGTACCTACTTAACCAATAATATATTTAATCAAAGATAAACTTATAATGAACGTAGAAGTGCGAAGTAAACAGGATGTAAACTTAAAATCATTACATACTTAAAGGGGTGCCTCAGACCATCAAACTGAATCACTTTCACTATGGGACGAATATTTAAATCGCGAAAAAAATCAGTTGTTCCATAGAAAACATCAATAGCTGTTCGATCGAAATTGATGAGACGGGTGATTTTTTCGAAATTTCAGTTTTGGTCCCGTTGAGAAAGTTCTTTAGTTTGATGGTCTAAAAAAGCACCCTGTTTAATATGTAACGAATTTAATTTAACAGCCTTTATATAAGGTCTGGGTTCGAATCCACGCGGACGACATGCTATGGACCAGTGAGTTTTTCCAATTCTCAAACGGTGAATTTTTAAGCGCAAGTAAAGTCTCCCATATATTTGAGTTGAATGCGTCCTGCAGTTTATACTGAAACAGCAGATTTTCTTTATTTTTCTTAATGTTGGCTCAATAGAGAAAGTCGTTCAGTTTGATGATCTTAACTACCCGTTTAAATATTACATAGGGTGTTTTGTTACACCATGTATATTGTATGTCGTTGTCTAGGAAATTTTATCTAGACTAGATCCTGTAGGTACTGTTATGGAACATGAAAATATGTGTGAAAATTTCTAAGATATGTATATACAGATATTCGAAAAGTGTATTTTTCTGTTACAGAACATCCAAAAATCAAACTATTCATAACGCAAGGAGGACTTCAATCGACAGACGAAGCCATGTCGGCTGGAGTACCTCTAGTTGGTATACCCTTACTAGGCGATCAATGGTTCAATGTCGAGAAATACGTTTATCATAAGATTGGAGTAAAATTGGACCTTGAGACACTTACAGAGGATCAGTTTCAGAATGCCATCGATACAGTGATTGGAGATAAAAGGTACACTTGTTTTTTGTTTTTTGTTTAAATAGTTTGCTTGCTATCACATCGTCAACAAGGTAACGGCCGATTAATTATCAAAGTCCGAGGTTGCGGTGCGAATGTTGAGGCCCTCAATATGCCCTCACCAAAGGACAAATATTAATATAATATATGCCTGCCACAGATTACTGACATATAGCAAGCTACAGATGTGACTGTGAAATCGTCACTTAGTTACAAAAGGCCCGTTTTGGCGCTGCTGTCGTCAAGCTAATTTGTATATAACTTGTAGTTGTAGGTATGTATACAGTGATTCCAGAATGCAAAAATATAATGACAAAAGAACAAACGATCAACGATATTGTTATGTCATACAACGGAAAAGAATTAGGGCTTCTCAAAGATTCTCAACTCAAGCGAAAATACGAGAAATTACACAAGATATAAAGCTTCTGACGCAACAAAACGGCATGACGCTGCTGTTGCTCTAAGTTCAATATGGCGTCCTATGATGGATTTTCATGAGGGAAAATATGACTGCAGCGCCAAAACGGGCTTATCGGTACTAAAACTGTCATAGGCCTGATGCCTGTCCCTCCCTAACTTCAGATACCGCACCCCACCCCACACTTCAAGGATAACTCTAAAGCAGTTGAGTAAGAAGCATATGCAGCCAGCGCGCGCGTGCGAATGAGACAGCACGTGTGTTCTTGTTTTTTATGTAGTACTGTTGAAGAATCGTGAGATCTTTGTATGACGTGCCGGGGGTGTGAAAAAACGCAAAGAGTTTTGCAGTGCAGTTTAGTTTCATCGCTAAAACTATGCTTTCTTACAGTTATCGTCAAAACATGGTGAAACTTGGCATCCTCATGCACGATCAGCCGCAGCCGCCGCTGGAGCGCGCCGTGTGGTGGACCGAGCACGTGCTGAGACATGGCGGTGCGCGACATCTGCGCGCGCCCGCCGCCAACATGTCCTGGTGGGACTTCCTAGAACTAGATCTTGTGTTCACTTTACTTATTGGTTTATTCGTTTTAGTTGTTGTCAGTGTCAGTATTGTGTATTATTTGTCTAGAGGCGCGTTTAGTTTTTTTGTTGAGAAACCTAAATTAAAGTCTAGTTAGGTCCTTTTTATAGATTAAACAGTTGTTTATTGTGTGTTTATGTATTATTTTAAAAAATTGCCTGTTTATATTATTGACGACCCCAGTTGGTGTAATGGTTACCACGCCAGACTGCCAAACTAGGGTGCTGGGTTCGTATCCTAGTTCGGTGTTTGTTTGTGCCGTTGTTGTATAATTTCCATAACAAAAAGCCTAGTAGATTACTTGGGATTATTACAATGTGTACATTACGCAATGTACACATTGTGCTTGATGTGTCACCGTGTGACATATTATTCTGTGTATAATATTCTGAATACCTTTGACTCCCCTCCAAGAATATAAGCATAATTGGTACTTATGTTTAAATCGCATAAAATTAAGACGTTATAATAATGAAAAAACAAATCGTGTTTATGTTCAGGGTGGAAAAATTTAATATCCCTATTTTTCCGTAGATGTTCGACTAACAGGTTATTTTGGTACGTTTTGTGGGCTAACGTCCACGTTTTTTAAAAAACAAGCAAACTTACAAACATTGTTTTTATCCAAATTGTATACCTTATCGAGAAAGTCATAGGACTTATTTTGCTAACTGAAATCAGATGAATGGTAGAAAAAACAAAAATTTAAAACGGCACGTGTTATTTGAGAATTTTTATATAACATTATCTCAACTTTTGTTTTCCCAGAAGGAATATTAATATTCAGTGCCTAGATAGTTAAAATTATTATAGCTCATTAAACATATTATTGTTAGATATTCCAAAAAGCGCTATTATTATTTCGATTACATAGTTATGTTGATATGATAATAGGCATTATGCAAATGAATACCAAAAACTTTAGTAAAAATAACAAAATTGCGCCCCTAAAGTTGTATATCTTTTAGCGCGGTAGATACTTTAGCTAACAAGTACCAAGATTGTGTGGAGGGAATCTAAAAGATTTGTCGAGAAGGTATTTCAGTTTGCGCTTGTTATTTCAAGAATCTTAGTTTTGTCTAGAAATGTATGAAAGTTTGTTCATAACAGCGTAAATTGTAAAGTTAAGAGCGGTTGATCATAAAATTAAGTTTGTTTAAACGCATGCAAGTCAACAACTGCATCTCTTATCTTAATTTGTTTGGGCTAGAAAAATATTGGAGCGTATCTACAGTGACAAAACAAAGCAAAAAGTACATTGCTGTTTATTATTATAATATACGAGCGTTAACCCGCGACTTCGTCCGCACAAATTATATACCAGATTTTAAGTCAGATCATAAGCTATCAAACAAAAAAAGTTTCATCAAAATCGGTTCAGTAGTTTTTGCGTGATACTCGTTCAAACAAACAAACAAACACACAAACAAACAGACAGACAAAAAATCCAAAAATTGGTGAAATGGAATCAGGGACACCTAAAAACCATATTGTAACTTTTTTTTTGTTAATATCTTCAATGTACAGACAAACTTCCTGTTACAGTTTTATAATAGTATAGATTATCATTATCAGTCTACCTATTATGTGACACTGAACAAACGTTGTTGACAAAGAAAACGAAACAACATTTTTGAAAATGTTGTCTGTCCTTCCCAGTCTCGGTTAGACCACGTCACACGTCTAAGGGGTATCGCATACAGAAGGAGTCGAGGCGGCGTCGAGGCGCGGGCGCGTGCCTTAAAGACCTTGACATACGGTCGGTAATTGTATAATATCATACCAGTCCGAGCGGCGCTCCTCTCGGATTATTGGTATACAATTATCGACCGTATGATAAAAAATTACCATCAGGTTTTTTATAACGAGATAACAGCAACATTTTAAATTGGGAACTGTTGCTGACGGGTTTTTTTTATTTTGGTATATTTCTAAGCTCAAATTGGCTCTTAAATACTATACCGAAAAAAATATCAATTGCTAATTAGTCCCGGCTCAAACCGTAAAATGACTGGGCTAACTGTGACCATCGCTGATCTAAAATTGTGAGTGCCTCTTTTGAAAGTCCATACTAATCCCAAATGCTTTCAGAATCCGCAGTAATTTTTTAATAGTCAAATACCTAAGTTGATGAAGTACATGCCGTAGAAAATCATCAGAAACGCGTACAAAATCACGAGCACAGCTGTGCTGTTCCTCAATAAAATCACAAACATAAAATGATGCAGCGCTGCAAAATGCGGCCGCCAGCCACACATTAATTAACTTGTAGACTGGCGTGAAAATGCACTTGCATTGACCGCAAACTGGCATTATGGCAGTGTTACTTGCTGTAAAAAATATCTGACTCTTAACCAGTGTTGCCGCAGAATTGTGATGAACGAGTTACCTTTTGTTGTTTAAGGCTGCAATATAAATTTCTAGTTATTCTCTTGGATGGTCAGGAAAATTGAGGGTGATTTATTTATGTACGTGTACTAAACTGCAAAAGTTCTCGAGTGGCGACCACGTACCGGAAAGCGTAGCGTGGGTAGGCCCCGCACACGGTGGACCGACGACCTTGTGAAGGCGGCGGGATCCCGTTGGATGAGGGCAGCGCAGGACCGGTCGTTATGGCGATCCTTGGGGGAGGCCTATGTCCAGCAGTGGACGTCCATCGGCTGAGATGATGATGATGACTAAACTGCAACCTCGACGCGCTAGTTCGCGACTCTAATGTTTGCAACAGCAGATTTTTTTTGCTCCGATCCGTTTGCTTCCGTAGTATAAGTTGTTCAGTTTGATGAGTAGACTCTTAGTTTAAAAGGATGCTAATGATATCAATTTCACCCTCGTATACTCTGTTCTTCTACTGTACAAATTTAGCTACAAAACAAACTTGAAAATGGCGAAAGAAATCTACATATTATATTATGTACAGGGTTTGATATAAAATAGGACAGTCACTTAAAGGAGTGCTTCAGACCATCAAACTAAACAACTTTTACTATGGGACCAACACTGAAATCGCGAAAAATCCGACTGAAATGTATGGGACAGCTGATTCTTTTTTCACGATATCAATATTGGTCCCATATAGAAAGTTGTTCAGTTTGATCAACCCTTTAAGTAACTGTCCCATTTTATGTTACACTCTGTATAATAGAGTATTAAAGTTTCCACTTATCACACTGATTAAAAAATTATCCTGTATAGCCTGGCAACATTCATTAGTAAAAATGTCTCCATATTCCATACGGAAATGATAAGCCTGCCAAAGGCATTGAAACCTGAATCTAAAAGACAGACAGAAGTGAGCGAAAGAGCAATGCTCTTATTCCGAAATCGGATTTTGAAGTCCTAGACTTATCTAGAACAAAATCCTACACTAATTACAAGTGGGTACCCATAGCCAAAACTGAAAGGCAACCGCAATATTTTGAGCTTGTTCCACTCGTAAACATGCTAGGGCTGAATTACTCACACCACTACTATATTGGAATATTGGAAATAATTTGTTGTATGTGTATGCTATGCTAATTTGTGTTCTACACTTTGATAAACAAAATATTTAATTTAATGAAAGGTTCTACAACATTCTTAAAAATCAAAAATTCAAACTTTTGCCAACTTTTGGTTAGGGGACGTTAATGATGACGAAAATAAACTTTTGTATGCCACTTTGCCACGTCAAATTTGAGTCTTGCCACTGACACTGACGGTGGCTGATGAGCAGGCTGGCCGGCTGCCCCTCTAGAGAATTTTCTAGCTATGCTAATGCAAGTAGGCTATTAATCAATATGATCTGGAAGTAGGTATATCATGAGACTTACTTATAATAAAAAAAACGCTCATTACTCTGATCACACTCAATTAATGGGCTTTTTTATTATGGAAAACCAGGCATAGACGACACAAACATAATTTTAACATTTACGACTGAACCAGGACTGAAACCCAGGACCTGTGGTTAGTCTCTGGTTTGGCAGTTCAGCATTGTAATCATCACACAGAAAGAGTATCAGAATGGTGGCGAGCTATACAGTTTCTACCTACTCCCATAGAAAGATATAAGCTTATTAATCATAAATTCAATATTTAATAAAACAAATTTTATACGAAATTTAATATTTTATAAGAACTCATTACTCGAAATTTAACTCAAAGCTAAATTTTTCATTAGTTCTAAGCAATAATCTTTATTGGTTCGTAATCTTCAAAAAGGCAAAATCTATAGCTATATTTCTATAATGACTTTGAATAAGGGTAGGGTGTTTGTTTAAGCGTCGTACTTGCCTATAGTATCCAGGGTGTAATTGAAATGAGTCTATAAATTTTCAGGGGCAGTTCAGACCAGCCGCCTGAACTACTTTTACCATGGGAGCAAAACTGAAATCACAACCATTTTTTTTTGTGATTTCTGCTTTGCATTTCAATTACACCTTGTAGTTTAGGGTTTCAAATTATGCAGTGTAATGTCTAGCTTCGAATAGCACCAACCCAGTCTGGTGTCTAAAGAAGAGGAAAAGCTATAATTCCTTCAGGCATCCTTCAGATCTCTGATATCCTCACCGTTTAACTGCAGGTTATATAGCCACCGCATCCGACCGCAGCGCACCTCTGGAGTGTGATTTTTGAATCTCATACGTTGAACTCAGCAGTTGAAAATGTAAAGAGATACGCATCTTTCTACTGTTAATTTGACTTTCAAAAATCGCACTCATTGTTGTATTATTTTTAAAGTCAAATCAGCAGTAGAAAGATGCATAATTGCATATCTCCATAGTAATTTTGAAATTTTTAACTGCTAAGCTCAGCGAATGAGATTCAAAAATCGCACTCCTGGTCGTATTGGTTTCCCGTTCCATCAAATTTAGGAGATTAACCTCCTCCTCCACCTCATCCTTAAGGACGAGAGAGTGATATAATTTGTCTACACTCATGCACTCCGGAATTTCCTGCCTACCTGGATTTTTGTTTTTGTTTAAATTAGCAGATTCTGTAGTCAAATCGGATTTGAGAAATCATCCATTAGTCTGGTGGAATTTCTTTTTCAGAACCGTTCATTTTGCCGTCTATTTGGGAGGTTTTTATGTTTGGCAGTATGAGCCGGTCTGTTTGGAAGACCGCGCGGGAGAACAAAACAGAGTTGGACTGTGTTGAGAAAGATTTATTGGCCAAGATTACCCATACCATTGCTTTTACCATCTGGAGAAGGAAATCCAGGGATCATGAGAGATGGAATTCAGGAGAGAGAGTCCAGGGTCCATCAATGATTGTAGAGCCACAGAAAGTAAAAGGTTGGTCTGAAGTAACGTGTCAAATAGGGATGATCCATTCGAAGACGTAATGTTTCAGAATGGCTTAATATGTAACCCAACCCTGTGATGGAATCGCTCCGGCAGTCACCCTCGCCAGCGTCGAAGCGAAACGAAGCCATAAAGTAAAATTGACGGCGCACATTATATTTGGTCGTAAAACGCCGATTTTTGCGATGCACCTGTTATATTTTAACGTTACGCGAGCTGATATATAATAAGTATTTGGGAAAAATACATACATTTTTGGATATTAAAACTTTGTGAAAAATATTTTAAACTCTGCGTTACGTAAATGGAATATGTGTTTACATCGAGTAATTTTTGATTAGTATATTAATTGTGACTTTTTTGTGGCGACACGGACTCACTCCCCGTCACGCTGGACAAAGTTTCGGTACTACTAGTGAAACGTGAATGTTCTGAGGTCTCAGGATATCGCAGACCACCCCCTCGGGGAATATAGTCGTGAGCATATGCTTATGCTATTAACTACCCTACTGCACCAGAAAGAGGATCTCTAAAAGCGGCTGTCAAAATCACGAAGCTTTCATTGACAAATTCAAAAAATAACGAATCCGTAATCAATTTAAAATCAGCAATGACTACAATGTGATATTCTTGTTTTTTGTGGAATGTGTAATTGGAAATTAAAATAGATGTCTCACATAAAAAATTGATACAATTGACGGCAGCGCCACTACATTAAGTTATTATTCATTACCAATGACATTCTATTATGGGACTCACCACGTCATACAATAACAGAACTAAAAAAATGGCATGACATGTCTCTAATGTCACCTTTGTATGCACCAGTTATGCTTAGCTGTCATACATTGCCGCTGACATTCCAGTCCTTTCAAATCTTTCAAATGTATTCGGTCTCAAAACAGTAATGTACAATAATTAAGGTTAAGCATAACTTAGCGGTCTGAGGCGAAGTCTTCCTTGTATAGAATGTCTTTGTTTATTATTGAATCCTTTTATTTCTGTTAATAAAACGTAAACTTGTTGAAACTAAACTACCCTTTTATTATTTCTAACTCCAATTAGTTGTTTAGGATCACGATTGGAAACAAACTTTTGTAGATCTAGTCCAATACGCAGCCTATCAAAGTTAGTAATTTCACGTTATATGAACATGTTCTGTTTAAAGTTGTAACACCAGTATTATGAGCAGCATGACTCTTATTTCAAAGCGTTATGGTAGAGATTGTTTGGGTAAAAATTTACGAAAATGCAAATATACTTGTAACCGTTGCTTAGTTTAGGATGATGTAAAATGTTTTCGATTTTCGGTGTATTAGGCAGAAACTAGATTATTTTAGAAATAAGCATGCTTGGTTTGTTTAGAAAATTATATGTTCATGTTTTTTGCATGTTCTCGGCAGACAAAGAATTTTTTACAAATTAAAATTCGTACTTCGAACGGAATTTCTCATTTTTGGGGTTCCGAAGTCAAAAAGGAACCCTTATAGTTTTGCCAAGTCCGTCTGTCCGTCCGTCCGTCCGCGGCTTAGCTCAGAGACGCTCAACACTAAAAAGCTGTAATTTGGAATGGGCATACATATTCATTATGCCGACAAAGTGGTAAAATAAAATCTTGAAAAATATTTTTTTAGGGTACCTCCCCTACACGCGAAGTGGGAATGGATTTTTTTTCTCGTCTACCCCATGGTGTGGGGTATCGTTGGAAAGGTGGTTTAAAAATATTATGGGTGTGGGAAAACCATTTTTCGATCCGTTAGCGAAATATTTAGCTTTAAAGTGAAAATTTGTATTAGAGTCAAGTGCCCATATCTCTCACCTATCCCCGCTACCTAATCCGCCGCGTAGCCCCAGCAACGTCCTATGCCGAGGTCCGTACCCCTCTGGGGGGTGCCCCTAGGTCGGTGGCTTAAGTTCATTCATTTGGCTCGGTAGACCCTTCGTGGTCCCTCCAATAGTCCGCAGTAAAAAGCTGTAGTTTCTCCCTGAGCAGAGCTGTAATAGTCATCTCAAAAAAAAAAGTCAAATCCAGAAAATGGTCTTCACTTTGTTGTCTATCATTTTCAACATTATCTCCTTCACTAATCCAAGTATCCAAGTAGGTACAGTGAGTCTTAATTAACTATACATCAACCCATTGAGGACCAAGAAGCTCAAATTAATTGAATAATTACCATACAATCTTCCCGCTAATTAGTTATTGTTAACATGATACATTATGATTGATATAAAGATAATTTCTTGTGCTCCTCGATCCTTCTACTGGATAGATACGTCATTTAATGTTATTCAAACCTTGTACGATACTATACCAGGGTGTAAAAAGACCTCTTAGCTCGGTCATTTTACGGTTTGAGCCGGGACTAATTAATAAGCGATATTTTTTCGGTATAGGATTTAAGAGCCAATTTGAGCTTCGAAATGAGACAAAATTAAAAAAAAATCTCGTCCGCAACAGTTCCAAAATTAAAATTTAGCTATTATCTCGATATGAAAAACCTGATGAAACTTTTTTTTAGAATTTTCTTTAGATTTCTTAGGGAAAATTGATCAGTTTTATGGGTACAATCATCCCCTAAAGTAATGAAACTATTTACCCCAACTCTAACATCCTTATAAGGTCTAACAAAATTAGCTGAAACTATTTTAAGGGGATGATCAGACCATCATGTTCAGTTTGATTTGACTGTCTTTATGGGACCAATATCGAAATCGTGAAAAAAAATTGCTTTCCCATACAAAACTGCAAACATAGCTAGACTGAAACACACAACAACACCTGATTTTTTCGCTATTTTGATATTGATCCTATAGAGAAAGTTGTTCAGTTTCGGGCATGTTCAAAGTTTATAGAACATCTCTGACTACCCCCTCAGGGAATAAAGTAGTGAGCATATGCCTATGCTTCAAACCTCATAAACAACAATCTTTCTAAAACGATATTTTAAAAGACCTTCTAACTGGACTCAATTAATGTATGGGACTGCAGATTTTTTTCGTGAGTTTGATGTTACTCCCATAGAGAAAGTTGTTCAGTTTGATGGTCTAATGATGATCAATTCATCATATACACATAAAAAACAATTAAGTCTTCCTTTTAGGCCCTTAAAAACTGTCAATGTGTAGGATGCCACTCCTCCTTACAAGCATGGAAACAAGAAAATTGGCCATTGCGGTCGGTAATGTTCGACCTTCATTCGCACGTCTACCTAGTCGATATTTCCAACGTTTTTGTGCCTCTTTCTATCAATCAATCAATCAATCAATCAAATATACTTTATTTTACACCAAAAACATAAACAGTAAAATACAGAAATAAAATACAAGAGGCACAAAATAAGGCAATCAGAACAAAAATTAATAAAAACATTTTTTTTTCATTGGATTAGAAAGGGACAAAGTAACGTCGAAAACATAGACGGGAACTTACGAAAGAAGAACCATTAGAACCGACCACCAAGGAGTATTATCATGTTTCACTGTTAGGCAGTGTGCCCGTGCCCTCCAAGGTATATCCAATACCTACCATTGCACAAAAGAAATGTGTTAGAGCAATGTTTAGAGCAGACTTCTTAGACAGTTGTAAACCTCTATTCAGAAAATTAAAAATTCTACCACCTCATTGTCTCTACATATTAGAGATAAGTACTTTTGTCCACAAACATTCAAACTTATTTGTAAAAAAGGTGGATGTTTGGAATAGAAGAGAAAAGTACAAATATAAACTATGCGTACCGGTTCAGAGAAAGCAAGTATTCTCAAATAATTAATTCTGTATGGCAATCAAAATATATAACAGTTTATATGACCACTTTAAGGATCTTAATCTCCACCTGTTTAAAAAGAGGCTGCAAATGTATTTGGTGGAAAAATGTTACTACTCTGTGCAGGAATTTTTGAATGATAACGATAAAATATATTAAATTAACTAAGTATGTATACCTTCTAACTGATGTAATTAAATAATTCAAATAATAATTATAATGCATTTTGATAAATATTTAACCTGACATTGTATAATTTGTAAATTTTGTAAATAATTGATTAGTGTTTGTGTATTTGTTTATAATTGACATTAGCAATTTAGCGAGAAATATAATAAGATTTGTGTAAGTATTTTAATGTATCAAAAATTCATAACTGTAATTTTGTTTTTGTTTTTAGCTGCTAGTAGTTGATTAATTAATTACCTTACCTACTAATATTTTCACGCCGTTAGGGGCAGAATATGTTGGATAAACTGAATTTTTGTGAACATTTGTACCATATTCCTGAAAATAATCTATTCTATTCTATTCTATCCTATGCCAGCTTCCTGAGAAAGCACCTATAAATTTTGAAAGCACAAAACGTCGCCGTAATTTCCTTCATCCTAAACCAAACCACCTTTACCTGTATCAGATTATTTCTCATCACAATAACCTATCATATTCTAATCAAGCTGCACTATACGTAACGTCAAACGAATCGATATCACTCAAGTATCAAGTTTCATATCCTTTGACAGGAAATAGAAAGAAACGAATGAAAAGAGCAGCCTCTGAATCGAAGCTCAGTGAAAGTGTTCGCGAACACTCATCCATCATCGAGTTAATAAACTCAGTTGAGTCGAGTCAGCTCAATGGAGTCGGCGAAAGATTTTAAACTGCCGACTTTTTACTATTATTTTATTTTGACATGGTGTAACATACTCTAGTAATATTTAAAGGATTGGTTTAGACTATCAAACTGAACAACTTTCACAATGGAGACACCGTCGAAAAACATAACAAAAAAGAATCTGGTGCCCCATACATTTGAGTATTTTATTTTTATTTTATTTTTGTTTTATTCAGGATACCAACAGCCTTAGTTACATAAGTTACAACACTGTTTACATTTTGATGGTCAATTATAGCTATACATAAGGTAACTTATCAATAATTAATTAACAAGCAGACATACATACGGGGAGAGAAAAAGATGAGGCAACTAAACACCTGTTTCAATCACATCCACCAGAACCTTGTCATATTATACTGTTGTATTAACTTTTTTAACATATTAGAGTAGAGTAGAGTAGAGTAGGTTCGTTCGATATAAAAACAAATACATATTGACTCGTTGATTCAGGATTTCATAGATTCGCTGAGCGCGTATACAGGAAGGAGATGGAGATATGATAAAAATGTATGCAAAATCGTCAATTTGTTTGACTTTTATTTTGTATGCAATTTCATCTACCTGTCAAACTCAAATATCGCATACCCAGAAAGGGACAACGATTTAGCAACTATTATAATTTCAATGCCTGTTCTAGTCATTCTCTTTCTAATCTACTTTATGACCCGATAAATTAAAAATCAGTAATAACAATGTGACATTCTTGTTTTATGCAAATGTTTTATAATTGTTAAAAAACAACAAAAATATATATATATATATCGGTCGAATTGAGAAACCTCCTCCTTTTTAGAAGTCGTTTAAAAATACGATTGAAGGCAGCACCGGAGACTCGGCCTCCTCAATGATAATGTTTTGATAAGTTACGTGACAAATGCAGATTATGTTAGTTGCAATTGCAGTTCCAGAAACTAGTCTAGAGTTATGTTATTATAAAACTATATTACTCACAGATTATATTATATCAGGACATGACCGCAATACACAATTATACGAGTTTCTGTACTGTGACTTGGGTATAAATATTACTATTTATCTTACAAATCTAAATAGAGGGGAAGACAGGCAGAGGAAGCAGCCATAAAAAATATATTTACGGGGTGTAAGGGTGCGTCCACATCTGACGAACGCGCCGCGAATGCGCAGCTCGTGAACGGCGCGCGAGCTGCGCAGTAGCGACGCACGCACGAGCTGCGCAGTAGCGACGCATGAACGAGCTGCGCAGTAGCGACGCACGAGCATAACATTCACCCGCGCAGCTCGCGAGCTGCGCATTTACGGCGCGTTCGCCAGATGTGGACGCACCCTTAGGGACAGCCCTCCGCAGACTAAAACGGTGAACTCAGACCATCAAACTGAATAACTTTCACTACGGAGGCTATCTCGAGAAACGCGAAAAAAACAGTTGTTTCATACAAAACTAACGTGCCTACCTATCCACCTACCCGACCCAAATGTATGGGACAGCTGATTTTTTTCGCGATTCCCGAGGTAGGCTCTCCATAGTGAATAGTTGTTCAGTAAGTTTAACAATGAAAAAATCATTTTTTCTTGGTTTTTCTTTAATTTAAGATACTATGTTGTTTAAAAGAAATTGATCCTTATGAATGACTCTTTCGGTTGGTATCATAAAATACAGGATGTTTTTTTTTTCACATTTCACCAGTTCGATTCCCGGCTCAAGCAGATGATTTTTCAAAAATCTTTAAATCCAGTTTTAATTATTTTTGAAAATTAAGGAATGTTTCCTTTCAGTAAAATTTGCCATCATAAATATTAAGGGTACTCCAAGGTTCCCTCCAACCACGGCCTTTTTTTTCCACCCTGTACATCCGATATATGTATATCATAAAAATCTGATATTTTGATATTTATTATAAATATCGGATATTTTCGAACCCTGATTAAAACTAAATCCAATCCAACGAAATTTACTAATCAAACGCTACAATCACAAAAAATTTCACTCTCAACAATAATTAAACAAAACAGCAGCAAAACACGTATTAAACCTTATCAAAAAACTTTCTCAATTCAATGTTTCGATTAATGAAAGGACCAAAATTTCGTCCCAACTGTAATCCGGTTAACACCTCAACTTGGGCCGAATTTATCGTAAAGTTCAGAACCCCTACCTCCGTACAAATTCCCTCCTGATTATGCCAATTTATTAAATGTGATAAACAAGTTGATGTTTTACGTGGGTTGAATACATAATATTATACATTATCGGAATTATTTTAACCATAACGTTGATGGTTTTAGTACATTTATCTATTACTAGCGTTAACTCGTGACTTTGTCCGTACAAATTATATAAGGTCTAACATAATTAGGTGAAACTATTTTAAGGGGATGATCAGACCATCAAACTGAACAACTTTCTGTATGAGACCAATATTGAAATTGCGAAAAAAAAATCTGCTGTCCAATACATTTAGGTCGAGTAGGTTTGTATGGAATAGCAGATTTTTTTTTCGCGATTTCAATATTGGTCCCATACAGAAAGTTGTTCAGTTTGATGGTCTGATCTTCTCATTAAAATAGTTTCACCTAGTTTTGTTAGACCTTATATACCAGATTTTAAGTCAGATTATAAGCTATCAAAAGAAAAATCATCGAAATCGGTTCAGTAGGTTTCGCGTGATGCTTGATCAAACAAACAAACAAACAAACTTCTTTTTTTAAATTTCCAGTTTTATAATAATAGTACGAGCGTTAACTCGCGACTTTGTCCGCACAAATTATATACTAGATTTTAAGTCAGATCATTAGCTGTCAAACAAAAAAGTTTCATCAAAATTGGTGCTGTAGTTCTTGCGTGATACTCGTTCAAACAAACAAACAAACAAACAGACAGACAAAAATCCAAAAATATCTGATATGGAATCAGGGACACCTAAAAACCATATCGTATCTTTTTTTTTATAATATCTTCTGTTACAGTTCTTTATAATAGTATAGAAGATAGATAGATAGATTATATTTTAGATTTTATGTTTGATGGTCTAAAATATCCCTTTAAATAGGTATTACTAGGGTGATTTGTTACACCTTGTATAGTGAATATAAATAATCTTAGAGTTAAATGACTGCGACACATACGAACAAACGGACAGGAAGAAATTAAAAGGGTTCATTTTTTTTTTCAATTTGACTACGACAGTTTTTAGTAAAGAACAATGGCGAATTTGAACCCGGTTATTTTTACGAAAACTAAAAGCCGTACTGGTTAGCGATCATAATATTTTAAACAGAAAAAATTAAGTATTAGCTTTGAAAAAAAATCGGTATCTCTAGAAGTGTGGATGCAAAATTAACAATTACTACTAGTACAGTAGTACCAGGTTTATAAGTCTTACCGATGTACCTGCGCAGTCGACAAATTTTAATACATCAGGATGTGCCACCATTAATTCGTTTACGCTATTGGCTTATTCGTTTTCGCGCCCTTTTCGCTGCTATCCGACTTTGCACCCTTTGATTACTAAATGACTTCGGGTTTTGTCGGGGACTCGGTCCTGCTTCTGCGCAAACAAAGATTGACGAGCGGAATTATTTTCCTGGTCGTACTGTAAATTGGACAAGTCAGCCAAAAATCAGTAGCAAAACCACGGAATATTTAAGAGTATTTTATGATCAACATGGTATTTTTTGGACGAGGAACGTCTTCGGTTTGGTCGAACTGACAGCTTATGGTTACTATACACATAAGCGGGCTGGCATTAATCGGAACAGCCGGGCGGTAAAATCGAATATGTATAGATGAATGTTCGGACAAAAAGCCGCTCGTCTTTGCCGCACGAATACAGTGGTCGGGCAAAATCGGATGGAACAATTGGCAAAGCCGGGCGGTAAAAATCAAATGTATGCAGATGAATGTTCAGGAATCTCAAGCCGCTCGGAGCCGCACACAATCACTCGGCTCGGCAACTGCCGGCTTATGCCGGTCGGCTTTTGGCTACAACGTTAGTTCATAATGTATATTGGTTATAGATCGCCCGAATGAAAACGGATTGTGCAGATTGGACCCGAATGAACTACGTATATACCCGATCGGCACGAGCCGAATGAAGCCGAACAAGTGTAGTGATTGCTTCGGGTCGGCTTTGTTGAGCAAAAAATGCTGCCGAACTGACAGTGCCGACCCGCTTATGTGTATAGCAACCCTTACTGACATTTCCTGCAATCATCATGTATGATACTGTCATCGAGAATATTCGTTTATAGAAACTGCAAGCTCTCCATCGACGATGTTCAAGATAGTGGAAGAAACAGGCCATGTACCCGGACTTTCTATTTTCGATATATCGCGACTGTTTCGGTCTGAAATTCATTGTAATAGTGTTGAAATTGGAACAAAAACGTTCACGCAATTGCGAAGTTCGAAAGTCCGGGTAGATGCCCAGATTAGGACAGCAGACCCCGCTACCCAGCGGGACAGAAGCTAGGAAAATGATGAGAAACTAATTAATGTATGGTTGAGTGAAATACCTTTCCCCCAATTTCTGCAGGTTACAACCAATTAACTTTTTTGTTAATTTTGTTTCACTCTGCACGTATTGCTAAGTTTTATTGATTTCGCAGGTGCGTAAATACATTTTTTTTTACAGGAAAGCTACGAACCACAGCTTAGAGATATATTGGTGTCTACAAAAATTTATATTTCGTTTGAGGAGTTATTATCTAAAATTGGATCAAACTCCGTGTGCGTGGAGCGAGGTCGCGATACACACCTCGCTGAATTTTTCCCGCATTTTCATAGCATCTTCAATCAAATGTGATTACTTTTATAATAATCTTTGTAAAACAAGATAAAACTCGTTACACGTAGGGTACGATACGTATCAAAAATAATGGTTTACCTGGTTTTTTCTTTTATCTTTTGATGGAAAAATTAACTGATAAGGATTTACCAGTGTAATATAATATTATTTGATACGAGCGTTAACCCGCGACTTTGTCCGCACAAATTATATACCAGATTTTAAGTCAGATAATAAGCTATCAAACAAAAAAAGTTTCATCAAAATCGGTTCAGTAGTTTTTGCGTGATGCTCGTTCAAATAAACAAACACCAAACAAACACTAAAACAAACACACAAACAAACAAACAGACAAAAAATCCAAAAATTGGTGATATGGAATCAGGGATACCTAAAAACAATATCGTAACTTTTTTTTTGGTTAATATCTTCAATGTTACAGACAAACTTCCTGTTACAGTTTTATAATAGTTTAGATTGGTTAATATTACTTCACAAAATTTAATACTTCTCTAACTAGCTTTTGCTCGTGGCTTTGTTTGCGTTGAGTTTGAAAAAGTATTATAAGTATAAATCTAGAATACCTTAATCATTAAAAAAAGGTTCATATCTAGTCCAACACAGTGCTGTGCAGCGGGGAAATACCGCCAGCGGGTAAAGGACATATTTGGCCTCGGCATGGCCAGAAGCGACCTTTTAGATTTAATTTTTGTTAGTTATTTAAATACAATACTTTGTTTAGTCTAGTTATATTTTAGTTTTAGGATATGCTCATTTGCTTTATAACTGTTGTACTAAATTTAAAAAAACTGGTCAAGTGCGAGTCGGGCTTCTTTTATTTTATGTATTTATTTGTTGTCTTGACAACTTCCTGACTATAAAAATCAGCAACCCTTACACCAATAATTTATGGAACCGATTTTTTCAATGTTGGCTCCATAGTGAAAGTTGGTACGAAATCTAGTGTCGCATCATCACCAGTACCACGCGATAGATAGTATTTTGTTAGCTTCAATGTGCTCATTATCCATTGCGGTATCGGAACTCAACGTTCGAATAATCTTTAGTACTACGCAAGCATTGTAAACTATTTACTCATAACATCTCAACTGGCTTTAAGCCTCATAATATATTGAATTATTACTGTCGCGAGCAATGTGTTCCGTTTTTGCGCATATTGCTGCGACACTGTCCTCGCTCCTTTTCACATTTCCCTTTAGTTTTTGAGATCTGTGGTTGCTCAGTTTAATGGTGTAAAACGGCATTAAATATTACTAGGGTTTTGTTACACTCTATAGATGTTTGACGGTTTCTACGTTAGTCATTGTTTTGTGTGCTGTTACATCTTACTTTAGGTTCAATTTCTTTGGTTACATCCTTAGAGAAACACGTGACTCCTGTCGACGCCCTGACAGGAGTTACGTACCTAGTATTTTTCTGTTGATTGTTTTGGTACCAATTCTGTATTTTTGTGTGGCAATGAAGTGAATTTTTTTATTTATGTTATTTTAGTAAATTAATATTTCTATGGACAGGAGTCACGTGTTTCTCTATGGTTACATCAAATAGACCAACAGCAACGTTTTTGTTTATGAAGTGTGATATAGATATACTTCTATAATGTTCCTCTAAAATCAATAAATCATAAAAGCTTTTTTCTTTCATCTGTCAATCAAAGGCTTGTAACAATAAAATTTACCCTCACATCAAAAGAGTACCAACCGGAAGCATGCTAGCGGCCATGTTTGCCACTACCGCGCCAACCAACTTCCGGTAGCCATTTTTATTTGTGGAGAAGAAGGGAAGTTTGCTTAGCCCGCGAACACATTGTTTTCGAAGTTTCTTACAAGTGGCACTTAGCCAAGTTTTGCGTTTAGTTTTTATATGTTTTATGAATGTACAAAATCACCTGAAGTATATCTAATCCATGTTTTTCTTCATCAATGAATGAATAATACCTCAAGACGAGAGTGTACAACCAGTGTATCCTCCCGATGCTGACTTGCGGCATGGAAACTACCATACCGAAGGAAAAGATCGACGAACAACTGAGTCGCGCAACGAGCAATGCTCGGCATCACGCTGCTAGACCGTAAGCGCAATGAGTGGATTCGGCGAAATACAAAGGTCGAAGATCGTGAAAGTGGAGATGGGCAGGCCACGTTACACGTATGGATACAGAGCGGACCAGAAGAACACTGGAGTGGAGACCCAGAGAAAGCACGCGGGGTAGAGACCGCCCACCTGAAAGATAGGTCAATGATATAAGGAGACACGCGGCTCCCAACTGGATGCACAGGGCGAGGAACAGAAAGTCATGGAGAAATATGGAGGAGGCCTATGTCCGAAGACGGACTGATCAAGGGCTGTGATGGATGGATGGATGAATAAATTCTCATAGCCGAGAAATATGTAGGTATTCATTGGGCACCCCCATACCCAATAACAGAAAAACCGGCACTTTGGTTGACTTTTAGACACGCGCCATCTCGAGAAAAGTTGTGAAGCAAATGAAAAGTAATTTACACATGTACCCTCAACATTAATCTAATAAAATCTAATAAGCCTTTCTATTTAAAACTAGTGAACCGTAGAAAACTTTACACATAAATCAAATTGCTATGAACTGACAATATCTCTACAGATAAAACCAAAAGAAGGAAGATGCTTATTGAATCATGATAGTAACGGGTCCTTAGCGGGTTTCATCAGTCACCCCCCAAACAGAATCACTATTTGACACATTTTGACCTATCATCATCATGGGCCTTATATCATCTAAGCTAAGTAGATGTTTAAACAGCGACTGATTGGATAAGATACTGACAATGTTAGTTGTTGAATAAGCCGATTCGGGAGTGACAAGCCCTGCCGCATAAGACGGAAGATACGAAATAACACCTCTTTTATTTTCCTATCTCATTTTAATACTGATCCTGATTTGCTTGATGTCGGATAGATAAAACAACAGTTATTTATAGTGCGATTTAAGTAAACTAGATTTTGTTTATCAGGCCAACTTCGAATCTAGCAGCTTCCTCATTTTGTTTTGTCTAAAGTTTAGACTAAAATTAGTTTACTACAAAATATATAAACTAACATTTTGAGTTTATTTACCCGAAAACACGTCTAATTTCCTAATTACTTTGTCAAAAGGCTCCGACCCTAACTTTCATTTATCGTCATTCAGGCAAAGTTGTAGTACAAATTTGAACTGTGACAGATTACTTAGTTGGTTAAATGTTCGAAAGTTTTAATTTTGTTCTTCTATAATTATTGTGTGCTAAAACATAAATAAACTCAAAACCGAATTGATTTCGCGGTAGTCAAAAAGCGAAATCATTTGAGCCCATATTCGATGCATATAGGTAAAGATGTCATACTGAGAAACTATTGTTATTGGAGCTGGTCATAATTGGACTCGAAAGATATTGAATTCCCGCAACGTTACTAGGGTTGCCAGGGCTTAAAACCGAACTAACCGAATAGCCGTACAGACCAGCCAGTTTAGCCGAACATTTGGGTAAAAAAGCAGTTTGGGTAAAACACCCTTAATTTTATTGAGGATATTTTGTCCTAGTAATACTTAATACGAAAAAAAATGAAATACTTATGAAAAAACAATAAAATTAAATGAGTCAGTCTTCGTTATTAAATAAATAATTTATCTAATATTGCAATTTGGAAAGGGAAAAAAATATTTATGGTCGCCAGAGCTCGGCCATAGATATGCCCGGCTTAAAAGCTATGAGTTTCCTCAGGATGGAGTAACTTGCTCTTTTAAAAGCCTAACAAAGGCCGGATTGGCCGGACACCGTCTAATTTGCCCGGACACGCATCCAAAAAGCCTAACTATGTCCGGCTTTATCCGGATGCTTGGCAACGCTAAACGTTACTCATTCAAGGCCAAACTAGTTATTTCTAGGTACTTATAATTTTGGTAGATATTGCTTCAAATCTACTATCTTGAGAACTGCTGATCCGATTTTGACGAAACTTAGCTAATTACTCCCTCAAAAAGCTAAACATAAAGCTGCATTCAATTCTTATCTACCCCAGCAAACAATTTGGTCGTATTAGGCCCCCATTTATATGACTATTTTGACTTATAAAAGTTATATTACGTTAATTCTGTCTTTTGAGCTTTATGCGTCTAATGTTCGCCTATACGACACCTATACGACCAAATTGTTAGTTGGGACATTTGGGACCAATGACGTCATAGATAGACACACAGACAGAGAGACAGATAGACATAGAGTGACGTGTACACCCCTCTTTTTGCGTTGCATTTTAAAAACACCAATATTCCAACTGAAAATTCTTCGAAAAACAATTTTCATTTACAGTGTGGAAAAAGTGACAGCCCGCTCGCTCGCCTCGTACCTATAATTCAAAAGCTGATAGGTTTTTAAACGAAACCAACTGGAATATCGTAAGTGGGATGTAGAAAAACGATATACTACCTAACGACTGTGAAGCAGGGAGAGCTGGAACGAGTTTCTTTGAAATACAAGCTTGAGGTGAGAGGTGATATAAGGCTCTTGTTAAAACATTACTTTCGTATTAAGATTTGTTCGGTATGCTTCATTCATAAACGGTACTAGTGAAACGTGGATATTCTGAGGTTTCAGAATATCTCTGACTACCCCCTCGGGGAATATAGTCGTGAGCATATGCTATGCTATGCTATGCTTCATACATACATAATATGTGATCGCTCATCTGTCCACGGCCATCGCGCTGAAAGAGGTGAAAGAATCGAGTTTTAGAATTGGTTGTATAAATTCCTATGAAACGGACGAATCGATAGATTGTATACAAATTCCAGATGAATTAGGATAACATCACAATTTACCAATTGTTCGCTCTGACAACACAATCATCAGTAATATAAAAGGAAGGTAATTCTTCCGACGATTCATCCGATTCGATGCGGATAGGTGTGCGAAGCCTAAATAAATTTCGTTTTGTTTGGGGCGGTCGATTCTTTCGGTGCGGATAGCTGTGCGATTACCTTATTGCGGCGGAACGGAATTGAAACGAACGAAATGTACATGTCATATTGAACTTTATGTCAACTGTGTTGCGATCACAACTTGATGCCAGGAGTCATGTTGCAGGTTTTACCGCAAACACTTGTCTTTCGCGTGGTGTTCGCGCGGTTCACGTTTGAGCCTGCCACAAGGCTCCGCAATACTTCTCAGCTGTGTTTTTTTGGCACAACTTGGCAAATCAATTGACACTGGCGGAAATGCAGTGCTAACGCACAAGCAAGAGTCAAGAGAACACTTTGTCTCGCGTGGTTTTCGCGCGTCGCTTTTTTGCCTGTCACGAGGCTCCGTAATCCTCAATCTCTTCTTATTTTTGACCAAAAACAATCCCTGAGATTGGGATAGATTCTCCCATAAACTACTTCACACTGGCGGAAATGCAGTGCTGACGCACAAGCAAGAGTCCATTAATTATAAAAAAGAAAAAAAAAGAGTCCATTGAATATTATAAATAAAATAAAAATAAACTTGATGCCAGATGCGAGGAATTGATAACCCAACCACCAGCTGCTGCTCCAGTTTTATATGCCCGCTATGATGAAAAATTACTGGACCGATTTTGAAGAAACTTTTCGTGTTTGAAATTTTATGATGAGACTTAAATGCTTGTACTGGATTGGAGCCGATGCGGACGAAGGTGCTTGCAAAATCGAGTATTTTACTGCTTATTATATTATAATCTCATCTCATCTCGTAAGTATCATAATGTCAATGTTTGGATCTTTTTCACACAAACACGCAAAAACGCCTGAACGGATTTGGAGATAGAATTATGTTCTGGATTAACACAGGACTGTGTTGCATTGACTTGAAAAAAGAGTTTTCAAGTAAACGCAGACGAAATCGCGCTAGTGTAATGTATTTTCTGCTTGATTCTATAGTTATTCACTAATAAGAGCGTCGATCTAGGATCTCGTATTCAAAATTCATGTACCATGAATAATAACAGCCAACGAATAAGAAATATAATAGCATTAATGAAAATTCTCACATAAAATTTAGTTCCCAAACCGGAAGGGGCCAAAGAAACTTTTAATAGCTTTATTTAATAGGAGTTCGATTCGAATACTGTTCGATTCCGGAGGCGAAAATTGGGAATTATCCACAAAATTCGAGAGGGCGCCCCAGATTATGTGACACAATGTTTTTGAGGATTGTCGGAATTTTGTTGGTTGTATTTTGTCGTTTCCCTGCTACCTAATATTGATAGGTTGAATTCTTATTATCTTAATTTGACAATAATATGGGATCATTGAGGTAACTACTAGGCGACACACAAAGTAATTTTTTGTTACACTCGTATAGGCCAATTCGTCCAAACTTACTTAGCCTGTGCCAGACGCTCACTGCACACCGCAACGCTCCCAGCACGCGCCCCGCACTGTTGATCATGGTGCACAGATTTTGTTCGCGTTGTCTGTTGTATATGGAATTGATTTCTGTTAATCTATCTATGAGATGGTGATCCTTGGGGGAGGCCTCCATGTCCAGCAGTGGACGTCCATCGGCTGAGATGATGATGATGATCTATGAGTTGTATCGGATGTGTGTCATCCTTCCTACAAATATGATAAACGCGAAAGTTTGTAAGTATGGATGGATGTTTGTTAAACTTTCACGTAAAAACTACTGAATGGATTTTAATGAAACTTTACAATAATATAGCTTATACATCAGAATAACACATAGGCTAGAATTTATATAGATATTGTATGAATTGTCTAGACGAAGCGCAGACGAAGTCGCGGGCACCAGCTAGTTTTTTATAATTAAAACTGAAAAAAACTATCATGCAGTAGCAGTAGCTGTGCTATTCGGGGTTGTGCGATGTAGGTCCTATGTTCTGGCGTAGTCATATTCTGGTACAATAATGTTCTGACCATACGTCATGTTCTGGTTAAGTCATGATCTGGTACAGTCATGCTCTGGTTTGGTCATGTTTCGGTTTTATCAGTTTCTGTTGTCGTGTGGTTTAGGCTAGAATGATCTACCCCATTTCTACCCTTAACACGTTCCGGGACAGTGAACGAGACACAATAGAACTTTTATTGTTATCACGTCTATAGCCGGTCACTGTCCCGGAACGTGTTAAGGAGGTTAATAAGGAGTCCGTTTTCTAATATCACCACATAATGATGAAAATCATACCATACCATCACAATAAAAGAAAGAGTACTAACACGTAGGTACTACCTACGTACATTACGGACCTCAACCTCTCTCGGTGGTACGGTCGGGCCCTCGCAATATCTCAGCATACACGATAATATCATCTTAAACTTCCACTGCTGGACAAAGGCTCCCCCCAAGGATCGCCACAACGGTCCTGATGATAACATAACATGAATATTTTATATTTGCAACCTAAAAACAAACAACAGGAATGAGAAAGGTATTATATTTGTTTCAGCCACAGATCACAAAAAGTAAAGAGAGATGTGAAAAGGGGGCGGAGCCAGTGTCGCAGCAATATGCGCAAAAACGGAACACATTGCTCGCAACAGTAAGGATTCAATACATTATGAGGCTAAAAGCCAGTCGAGATATTATGTGTAAATAGTTTACAATGCTTGCGTAGTACTAAAGACTATTCGAACGTTGAGGTCTGATACCGCAATGGATAATGAGCTCATTCAAGCTAACAAAATACTTTCTATCGCGTGGTACAGGTGGTAATGCGACACTCGGTTTCGTACTTACCGCGTTGGTTGGCATCTCTCTATATCTCTATGGTTTCAGCCCATCTTCTAGCTAATACATTAACACGTCGAAAATAATTCAGAACTCGTGATCTAATGAATCGTGCCGACACGACAATGTGTTGTACAAGACCTTTTCGAGAAACCCTTCCGTTGTCCCTAAATCCGTTATATTTTAACACCTCGTCGAACTAAACCGATTTGTCTATAACGATTGATACGATCGATAATAGTCTGAATTATAAAAGAGGAAAATGGATAAGTTAACGGTAAAAGGTAACGGTGTAACCGTTTTGAATATGTGTGTGTTTTTGCCACAGCACTGTAATTAATTGTAATTTCGGGGAAAAACCGGCCAAGTGCGAGTCGGTCTCGCGGCCACAGGGTACACTTAGAATTAGAGGCTTGAATTTTTTACACCTTAAAGGGACCCTAGACCTAAATATTTGGTATTAGTTTCAACTTGATACCCGTTTCTGAGGAAAAGAGCTTTGACAAACGAACAGACGGACACCCAAGTGATCCTCTAACAGTGCCACACCCGCCGCTCCCGAGCGGTTCGTGAACGGCGCGCGAGCTGCGCAGTAGCGACGCACGAGCATAAAATGCAAACGCGCAGCTCGCGCGTCCTTTGCAAGCGGCTCGCGAGCTGCGAATTCGCGGCGCGTTCGCCAGATGTGGTCGCACCCAAAGGGTTCCGTTTTTTTCCTTTTGAGATACGAAACCTTAAAAATCAAACCAACGTTAAGGTTTTCATAAACCGATTGTGTATTTAAGTATTTGAATATTGATACCTACTCATTTAATCATCATCATCATCAGCCTATCATCGTCCACTGCTGAACATAGGCCTCTCCCAAGGTGCGCCACAAAACTCTGTCCTCGGCCTTCCTCATCCAGTCACTCCCCGCTACCTTTTTTAGGTCGTCTGTCCAGCGGGCAACTCATTTAATACGACATCGATATCATCCCTACCCTATAGTAACACCAAAACCATAACATAAAGTTGGATGTGGATATTAGTTAACAATAAAATTTGACGACAACTTGATGGCAGTTTCATATTCCGAACAAACAACTATTGGAAGGCCTAATGTTAGGTCGTATTTTTCACGATAAAATCAATTAAGTGACAGACTGATAAGGCTCAAAATGCACTAGCGATTAATAACAGCTATTAATTCATGATATTAGCGCAGTTAAACTTAAATTTTGTTGTCTAAAGATGCGTCATCAATGCGTCATCATCGTTCATTTACCAAAAATATTTGGTCTGAATTATGAATCCTTCATAATTTTGTATTTTTAGCCCTGTGGGAATATGGGGGTTTAAAAATAAAATACAATTTTAATAGTAATTTTTTGTAAGGAATGAATGCTTTTGTTTCTGGCATCCTTTTAAACTAAGAGTCTACCCATCAAACTGAACAACTTTCACTATGAAAGCAAACAGATCGGAGCAAAAAAATAATCAGCTGTTCCATACTAAACTGCAATGCCTACTCGACTCAAATGTATGCAACAGCAGATTTTTTTTTTGCTCCGATCGTTTTGTTCCCATAGTAAAAGTTGTTCTGTTTGATGGGTAGACTCTTAGTATAAAAGGATGCTAATGATATCAGCTGTGCAATTTCAGCCTGTAGTAAGGACGGACAGACGGACGGACGCAGTATAGGGTTAGTAAATAGGGTCCCGCTTGAACCTTAGAGGAGGTGCTGAACCCTAAAAAGCAATCGCAAAACGTTAAAAACTTGCATTTTAGTTTAAAAAATTTAAGCTTTTTAGGTTTGACGCAGCAATGAAGTTTGTGTACTTTGACCATAACTCTGTTTTAGATGTTTTTGCCACAACAGGGTCATGATTTGTTTTTAATTGCGGCCCTTTCGTTAAAACCGATCAAAAGTTAATCATTTCACAAATTATGAATTTGAACTGGAATAGTTTAGTAAGAATCTAAAAATGTATTTTTCTCCCCTCCGGACGGAAATCGTCAACTTTCGTCCCTCAGCGCTAAACGAAGTTGCCACGTTACGCCTCCATCGAGAAGAAAAATAGTGTACTAACCTCGGGCAGTAAATAAGAAAGCCTCAGATCACATGTTTGTTGACAAATAACAATTACAATAACAATTACATGAGATCTGAGACCTTTCTTACTTTCCTGCCCTCGGTGTGTAATCTACTACTAAGTATCTGTTTTTAATATTTTAAAGGGATGGTTTAGAACATCAAAATGAGCAACTTTCTCTAAAGAGCCAACATAGTTTAGTGTAGTTAGCAGTTTTAAAGATAACGAGCGTTAACCCGCGACTTCGTCCGCACAAATTATATACCAGATTTTAAGTCAGATCATAAGCTATCAAACAAAAAAAGTTTCATCAAAATTGGTTCAGTAGTTTTTGCGTGATACTCGTTCAAACAAACAAACAAACAAACAAACACACAAACAAACAGACAGACAAAAAATCCAAAAATTGTGGTGAAATGGACTCAGGGACACCTAAAAACCATATCGTAACTTTTTTTTTGTTAATATCTTCAATGTACAGACAAACTTCCTGTTACAGTTTTATAATAGTATAGATAGATAACTACAAACATTATAAAAACAAATCCGCAGTGAACCGATAAATTGAAAATCTGCATGACTACAATAAAACAAAATCGACACTGACATTCTTGTATTTTGGAAATATTGTTTAATTGTTAAGAAATAAAAAAAAATACGATTGGGGCAGCACAATATGCTCGGTGCACCCTTAAATTACTACCTTGAATGTTAATATGTAAGCCTACCACAAACTAAATCTAAACTTTCAAAACATCGAATTTTGTGTGATAACATTATAGCCCTTTGGGACAAATTAGCGTTGCTGTACTGTCGATAGTTTGATTGTCGATAATATACCTACATTAAAAAACTTGTGAATCTTAAAAATGTGTGAAAAAAAAGTCCCATTCGTAAAAAATAAAACAATGTTATCGATACTATTGAAATTTCTTGAATATCAATCTTTGATCAAGAATAAAAAACTAAATACACAATCAATGCTGAAATAAACAAAATTTTAACCAAAAATTAAAACCGCCTTCAAAAAAAATAAAAAATAATATTCCAGCCGATGACTTTCTCGTCATCATTCTGATAAGAACATTAAATGGGAGTCACGTTCACGTTGCAGGTTCTGACCCGGGCATTTGTCTCGCGTGGTTTTTGCCTGCCACGAGGCTCCGCAATCCTCAATCTCTTCTTGTTCTTGACCAAAAATAATCCCTGAGATTGTGATGCATTTTCCCATAAACTACTTGACACTGGCGGAAATGCAGTGCTGACGCACAAGCAAGAGTCCATGTGAAAAAAATAGGATTCTTCAAAGCGTCATATATCATGAAGCACTAACACTAGGAGTATGATTAGCGGATATGTGTAAATTAAACATTTAATCGAAGTTTTGATTAGAGCCAAAACACGATTAAGACACATTTTATTGATAGAAAAACAAGCCAAAGTAGCCTCCGTCTTTATTTATAAGCGCTTGGAACTGCTAAACGGTGAATAATAGAAACACGAGACTTGGTTTAAAGAAAAGAGATTGATATTTTATAAATTTTGATTAGAGCAGAATTAAACTTATATAAATAGTACAATCAGAATGAAATAAAGTTTGTTTTACGCTTGCGTCGTTTAAGGCGCGCGCGCCGCCCCATCTCTGTCTGTCGCATCAGGCAGTAATATAAGCTATCACACGCCATTTTCGCTTCAATTATTTTTCGACATAGGCCCTTAATTATAAATAAAAAATAAAAAAAAGAGCATTAAATTTGTTTATCGAAGTCGTAAAGGCCCATAATAGATTTTATTGACCGATGATATTAAACAATCGATAATCGACTATAAAGCGGCAACACTACATCCAACTTTCATTACTAAATACATGAATACATCCACGTGTTTGGATGGACAGAAACATGATACTTTGATAAACTAAGTTTAAGTCCCGCGGCGATTTTGGGGTTATCCCTTTAATTAGAACGTTGCGTAAGTAAAGATTTAGGTAGAGTATATTTAGGTAAGCAATGCTATGGAAGTTACGTGATGCCTGATGTTAGGCTGCTTTTCCACCAGAGATGTGCGAGGTAGCGAGGCGGTGAGCGAGGAAACAATCAGCCAATAGCCCGCTCGCTCGGTCACGTCATTAGGAAATTGAAGCACTCTCATTGGCCGATGTTTTCGTCGCTCACCGCCTCGCTACCTCGCACATCTCTGGTGGAAAATCAGCCTTACGCAGGGGCTGATGGTCAGGTTATATCAGGTTCTAAGATGTCCAATAAGATGAAAAATCAAAATGAGATATAAAAGACGTGTGTGTTTTTAACATAAACGAAATTTTTTTCGCTTTCACTGATAGACTGAACCACAACGTAACCACGTATGAGACAGCGATAGTAATAAAATCCTATACAATTTATATGAAGCTAGATGACTGACTCCGGAGTCAGACAGCCGTCGTAGTACAAAAAAGTACTTACGTCGATAAGGACAGCAATAAGTAGCGATCTCCTTTTTTAACTAGAACGAATTTGCTATGTGCATCTCTTATTGATGAATATGACAAGGTACGTGCTTCATTCTAGTACCTTCTCTTTCTACGGTTTTTAATTGCTATTTAGGAAGCAGAGAGTACATCAAAAACTTTTTAAACCATAGATAAATCAAAAAGGATTTTAGAATCATAAAGGATGCCACTCCTCCTTACAACCATGAAAACAAGAAAATTGGCCATGGCAGTCGGTAATGTTCGAACTTCTTTCGTACGTCTCCGTAGTCGATATTTCCAACGTTTTTGTGTCCCTTTTAATCAGACGTAAATCAAATAACTTTTTTTTTTAAGTTTCGTCATTGGATTAGAAAGAGACAAAGTAACGTCGAAAACATAGTCGGGAATTTACGAAAAAAGAACGATCATTACCAACCACCAACGAGTATTATAATGTCTCACCGCTTGTTAGGCAGTGTAGTGTGCCTTTCAAGTTATAGACAATACCTATGCCAGCTTCCTGTTGCAAGCATAGAAACAAGAAAATTAGCCATGGCGGTTGGTAATATTCGACCTTCTTTTGTATATATCCGACATCTATATTTTCAACGTTTTTGTGTCCCTTTCTATCCAATGTAGTGACGCGAAAGGGACAAAGTAACGTCGAAATCAACGACGGGAATTTACGAAAGAAGAACGATCATCCACCAAGGAGTATTATCATGTTTCATCGCTTGTTAGGCAGTCTTTACTCCAAGGTATAGACAATTCCTATGCCAGCTTCCTTTAATCAATTTCCCTTTTCCTGGCTCCGGGTGCGAGCATTTCGCTACATCTGAAGAAACGGTTTGAAAAAAAGTGTTTCATATGTTTAAAACTAGATGGAAACTCAGGGAGTAGCGGTGGAAAATCCGATTCCTATTTATTTTTCATACTTATCCTAACTCAGGGTAAAAACTTAAATACGTTACATATCGAACAGAGAGCTTCAAACTATCAAACTGAACAACTTTCACTATGGGACAAAATTTGAAATCGCGAAAAAAAATCTTCTGTTTCATACAAATTTTGGTCGAGTAGCGAATCAAATATCTGTAGGTATTGACATAAACATCCATTTGCTCCTTGCGGGTTTCGAACTCGTATCTCTCAGCACAGCAGGCAGGTTCACTATAGACTGACCTACAATCTCAGTCTCCATATAAAAAGAGAAAACATAATTTCACTGATTTTAAATAATTAAAAAAAAAACGTAAGCTAGATTGATGAAATAAGCAATCTTTACTTTACAAAATTCCAAGCAGGATAAAATAAATGACAAACTCATTTATCACTTCAAACTTATCGACTTGCGAAGGGGATGGTCTTGGACAATAGGATTTGAAGTTAATAATAAATCAAGTGCAAGCAATAGGTTCACTACAGTTTCATGCTATATGTGGACAATCGGGGCTCTAGCTTGATTTATTATAATGTTTTTGGTTCGATCCCCAACCAAAGTGACTCGTACAGTGCCAAAGTGAGACCTAGGTTTTAAATTTTGCGCACATGACATGAGTAGAGATCGGATATTCGGATGCATATTTACCTGAACTTAATTTTTCACAAGAATAAATTGGACACGTCTTAATTCATTTGTTTTATGAAACAATCCCAGGATCGTTCTTAAGAACGAGAACGAGACTTAAGTCTCGGGATTGCTAAAATATCGTAGAACTTGGACATTTGAACAACTCGGACAACCTGAACAACTTGGGCAACACGAACAACTCTGACGACTTGGTCAACTTATACAATGTTGTCTGAGTTGACAGAGTTCACCAAGTTTTTCATGGTGTCGAAAGTACTTAATTGGACAACATGAACAACTTGGACAACTGGATCAAGTCAAATCAGTTGGTCAATTAGACCAAGTTGTCAGAGTACGTTTGCCTTGTAATTGTTAACTGTCTCTTCTACGGGTCTGCTGGAAGAAATCTCTTCAGAGATAAGCTCGCCCTTTGTACATGTTTTCTCAACTTTGTGTATTATTATGTCCGTGTGTACAATAAAGTGTTATAATAATAATAATAATAGTGGCTCACGTTGTAAGTGTTGTTCAATGTTGCCCAAGTTGTTTATTTTGTCCGAGTTATCCAAGTCGACCGAGTTGTTCATGTTGTCCAATAAGATGTTCTACCTACTGTCCTTGTAGGTACGAGGACCAGTATGACAAAACGGTGCAGGCGGCCCGATTTTTTTAATTAACTTGTTCATAAAGGCATATCCTTATTACGTTTTCGTGGAGAAAAAAGTGAAGTTTAGGTAAATATGCATCCGATTATTCAATCTCTAGTCATAAAAACGTCGAACCTAGCGTGGGCAACCCTCCACAATGTGGACTGACGACCTGGTGAAGACGGCGGGAACCCATTGGATGAGGGCAGGACCGGTTGTTGTGGCGATCCTTACGGGAGGCCTATCAGTATACTTCAGCAGTATAGACATCTATCGGCTGAGATGATGATGATCCAACCTTCTCGGAGAATATGCTAACATAGACCTCTTCTTTCCTAATCAAATACTTTTTTCCAATTACGAACATAATTTTTTTTACTCTGAATTTCGAGACTTAAATTCCAATGTTCAAAAATTCGTCGCAAACTGCTGAGTCCGTTCGGATTGATTCTGCAATCACGATGAAACCATTGTAAGTAGAATGAACAGTTCTTTCAATGCTATTCGGTCTGAATTCCCACGCTCTGACTCGAAATGCATTTGGGATTTGAAACCAATTTTTTTAGTTGTTTGCGAGAATAAGACATGTATGCGAGATTGCAACTGATACTCTTGGAGACGACATAAATGTGTAAGTACTTGAAAAGTGAAAAAAAGTTCGTGACATAGGAATATATGGAGATAAAATAAATAAATAAATAAATATCTTGGACATTGTCACACAAATTATCTAGTCACATTTAAAGTACCTGGACTTGTATTATGAATATAGATACAAACATCCATGACTTGGGTACAAATATTCATATTCATCATTCAGCATATAAATATTTGTCCCTTACGGGATTCGAACCCGCGACCCTCGGCACAGCAAGCAGGTTCACTACAGACTGTGCTACCGGGCCATCACACAGACTTAAATTGACAAAGGATTATGACGAAGAAGAAGTCACTTGGCAAGTCTTTTTGCAGGCGATCGTGTCAATGGTCGCGATGGAAAATCTCCCCTTTTTCTCCAAAGGTCTATCGATAGCTTAGCAACACTAATATCAGCTTTAAAATTAAATAATTACTTACCTAAACCCGAAATCATAATTAGACGACAAATTTTGACGTAAAACTATTGAACGAGCTATTGTATCCATGCATTACGTCAAAATTTATCGTCTGGTTTTAATTTAAACACACCTTTTATGTTTCAAGTTTCAACCGAAAGTTTTCTTTTCGATAAATTGAAATATAATTGTATTGGTGAAATATACGTTCTGGACAATAACTTTTATCAGTTTCAAGTTTCACAACTCTACAAGGCTTCATTAAAACGTTAAAATAGAGTGACTAAAATAGATATAAATAATTTCAAGAGATAGAAACAATATTCTTTTCGGCATCTCAAATTACTTTTCTTAAAGGCGCCCTTTGAATATAACGGTAAATTCAGCGGGTAAATTAATCATAATTTAACTTTAATGCATATTTATGGTTTCAATATGGAAGTGGTGATACCCTTCCGCCCACAGAAACACTGTTCTTATTAGAAACTATCCCGTAATCGCCAAATATGGAAAGAGTGAAGCTCATTCTAAACTAGAACCACATCATCATCAGCCTATATACGTCCCACTGCACATGCTTATTCTCAGGGAGGGTATGGGCGTTAGTCCACCACGCGTACCCAATGCGGATTGGTGGACTTCACATACGCATCGGAATTTCTTCTTCAGCGTACGCAGGTTTCCTCAGGATGAATTTCCTTCCACCGTTTGAAAGCAGTCGTTTATACTACGTAAATATGTTAGAAAAACTCATTAATAGGTACATGGTATGTCGTTCGTGTGGATTCGAACCAGGACGCTCATGAGTGTACATACCTCTCCGCAACGCGTCACCAAAGCTCTGGCTGTTGATAATGTATGCATATGATTCATCATCATCATCATATCAGCCATTAAACGTCCATTGCTGGACATAAGCCTCCCCCATAATGGGGGGATTTGCCATAATCGCCACGCTTGGCAAGCGGGTTGGCGATCGCAGTTGGATCGAATCAATGTGTGTACTCAGAGGATTCATATGATTACGAGTACTTTATTTATTTTACAATAATATTCTATGATTATCGTGGTATGGGCATGTAATGCGGAGAGACGAGTGTCATGTTACGAGACGAGTGTTAAGTATGAATGTGGATGGCTGTGGTAGGAGAGGCAGGCCGAAGAAAAGATGGATGGATTGTGTGAAGGATGATATGTGTAAAAAAGGAGTGAGTGTTGAAACGACGGCTAAGAGAGATGAATGGAAGAGGATGACATATTGCGCCGACCCCAAATAATGGGAAATGGGAAAGACAATGATCATAATAAGCTATCATAAGCTTTGTACAATGCACTAGTTAGGAGCCGACTTGAAAGCAGCGCAATTATCTGGAATCCTCATGAGGCTAAATATATAACAATGATCGAAAAATTTCAAAATAAATTCACTCGATATATTTACTGGAAATTGTATGGCGTCTATCCCTTTTACCCTCTTATGTACCCGACTCTTTTTGTTTTAGGTATGGTAGGTTATAATAGTTTAGAAGTCCGGAGAAAACTAGGCCTTGCGTTATACTTTTTTAAAATATTAAGAGGCAAACTTAATAATCCGAAAATATTAAAAGCAATTAGCTTGCAGGTCCCGAACACACGGTTGCGGAGGGGGCCCAGGCCCCAATTGTTTGCATTGCCCTCCTGTAGGACTAACGTTTTGTCGCACGCCCCGACTACAACAGCACTACGTATATTAAATGACGTCTCCAAAGACGTCGACTTATTTCATTGTACACTGGCCAAGTTCACAGAATTGACGATTAAACATTTATGTGTACCTAAGTAAATAACAAAAATGTTGTTGTCAATGTCATCGAATTAGGAAAAAACCTGTAATGATGATATTGTGTATTGTAAACATAGAATAAATAAATAAATAAATAATTCTATGATTAACCTTGCAGCTAATCGTTCTTTTTTTACTGACCTTTGAATTGCTGTAACTCCTAAACCGATTGGAGTTATGCAGGCAAACCTGGTCCATCCCCATAACAGAGATGCTCTACTCCCCCAATACTGAATCAGTCTTGTTGATGATACCAAAAAGTACGTCTATCAAGATTTAGTTTCCATACGATTTCTTTAGTACCACATCGCTTTTCAAATTGTTTCTTTATAATATAAAAAGGTGTAAGTGAAATTCGCTTCGACATCTCAAATCACAACTATCGAATTAGTTCGACGTCGGGACGTTATCGCCTCCGAGTGCGGAGGAGGGCCGGATACGTCTGCAACACGTCCGGTCGTGATCGCTATCGAATTTCAAAATACGAACCAATGTGCTGCAATATTTCTTGCCATCGTGAAATTGAGCTTGAAATGCACTTTATTTTGTTTTGAAACTTCGATATTGGAGTGTTTTGTTTCTTGTTGCATTTTAGCTGTTTGTTTTCCGATGTTGTTGTTTTGAGTTATAAGACTTTTTGACAGTGATTTTTCGCTTTTAACAATGTTTAAGTGTGGGAGCGCAGCGAAGACCGAAAAGCAAAAGTAATGCGTCTCGTTTTCAAATATGGTAAGTGATTGCATATATTTAGTATGGAATGACAAAGCTCTAATGCAAATATCTCGAGGCACAAAAATTAAGTCAGGATGTGTGTTTCATTTGACAAGAGCTATCCAACGAAAAAAAAAAGCCGTGTCGTTAAAAAAAATCGATCTCGCAGGGAAACTCCGAGCATACCTTAGCCATCTCCATTGCCCTTTGGGTGACTTTTTGTATGGAGACTGCTAACTCCACAATCCTTTTAAAGTAACCTTAAACATTCTTGAGACCTATAACATCAACTGAACTTAATTATCGGGTCGATAACCTTCACAGTATCAATAGTTACAGTAGATAAACTAGACAGAGCGGCTGCGGTTGCATGCGGTTTGAATATTGCTCTCTGCTTTAGTTTATAAGCGGCTTAGAATAGAAATACGGTTTATATGATACTGGTTGGCTGAATATTGCTTTTTAGGTATTTATAAATTAAATGTTCATTTCTTTTCAGCAGCTAGAGAAATAAGGGAGGGATTAAGCCGACGACCTAGTGAAGGTAGCGGGAACACGCTGCATGAGGTTGGCGTAAGACCGGTTGTTGTGACGATTATTGGAGGAGGCCTATGTCAAGCAGTGGACGTCTGAGATGATGACGAATACACATAGATTAATATGTATATTGGATATAGATAGGTAACTCGCCTTGAATTTTAGGACGTCCTAATTGCGTTGCCGCTTATTAGCACTAGGGGGCGCCACATTATGAAAAAAATTGAAAAAGAAGATTGGCCGACACGAGGATCGAACCTTAGCTACCCGGATCATAAGCCGGTTGTCTAGACCGCTAGACCAACAAGACAGTGGTTGATATGGGCGAAATCTCTCACTACTGCAGCGCAGTTTTTCAACATATAGTGCTTCGAAACATAACCGATAGATGGCGGAAGCTGTCTATGGAAAATCTGCGTTTCACTTAGTATGTACTAAGATAACATAGCATGCGAATACATATAAAAGACATCCACACTCAGAATATAAGGGTTTATAAACAATAAATTTCATTTATTACTTCATTTATCTTTTGCACTTACCTTATATTATTTTCAACTCATCTTGGTTTTAAAAACATTTTTTTTCGTGATTTTCAGTTGTGACATAGGTACATTAATTCTAGTCAGATATAAATGGTACATGCAAGCTAATCGAAAATTCCTTCAATCACCGATGATATGCTGTCAACTTTTAAGGAGTTCCATTTCGTATCTCTGAAGCGCACCATCAAACCTTCACCGAATAGAACCAACTTGGGGGTAAGTCCTTTAGAATCATCACAAAAGAAACCGTCGAAATCGATCCTTTTTAATACTATTCGTCTCACGGTGGTCTTGTGCTGATCTGATCCATACCAAGCAACACGTAAGCTGTATAATAGCTGTACAGTAGCTACATAAAGGTAATTGAGCCAGTATTTTATTCAGGGTACAATTTGGACAAAATTTTCTTTTATGCCAATTTTTGTTCATAATTGTTTAAAGTAATCATTAAAAACATTTGCAGCGATTTTTTCTTGCTACTTCTTACATTTATTGATGTTTTTTTTTTGCAAAATAACCACTGCGTTACCGTCCCTCAAAATTATATTGCGTTGCTTACACAAACAACTGAGTTACCGTTATTTGCAAAAAAGTATAGCATTTTACTTTAATTCCTACGTTTTTCTAAGACTGGTTTCTTATTCGGTAGTTACCAATAACAGTTTTATTTTGGAAAATACCTATTTTACTAAAATCGCCTTTGTTCTGTTGCCTTTGCCGGATTATGGTACCCTGAATAAAATAATGACCCATTTACCTTTATGCAGCTACTGTACAGCTATTATACAGCTTACGTGTTGCTTGGGATTTTAACCTATGTCCCCTTACCTTCGCGTAACTAATATAAAAATTTCAAACTGATTGAAAACCTCCTGACCCAAGAACTTTTTCAACTCGCTACCGCCGGTATCTATACTTCGATCGAGCTATTATCAGAAAGGGTGGCGTCAGCCGGCACTTGATTACTTCCCGTGTTGACGTCCTCTAATCCTGCAGATCTGAGAGCAGACTGATCGAATGTCATTATTGCTACGGAAACTTTATGCCGATGGGTCAAATGATAGAACTTTTGCGTCAAAATTCGTTGTCGTTTGTCAGTCATATTGAAATGAAATGAAATGAAGTGTTTTATTTGCATAAATACAGTTTCCAAAAGTTGTTCAGCATTATTCTAGGTAAGTCTCTGTATTTAATCTGTCGTACAGATGTGCAAATTATGTTATAGCTCGTGAATTTACCCTTATATAATATTAAAATAATCAAGCATATTTATAATTATTATCATTAGAAACCTTTACAATTTATAGCACCTTAATTATTAGAGTCTGATGTCATGATCGATATATTCTTTTACATTGTTATGTAGATAATGTTGTCTTAAAAATGTTTCCATGCAATATTTTAATATTATCAGGTAGCTTATTAAATAGTACAATGCTCATATTGGATACATTTTGCTTATAAATATATTTAGTGCAAGGAGGCTGGTACAATAAGCGCAAGTATTGCGCTCTAGCAGTTCTAGAATAAACAGTTGAGCGTTTTATAAAGTATTCAGGGTGTGGTTTTACAAAGAGGCATATCTCTTTTATGTACAAACAGGGCAGAGGTAGGATATTTGATGAAGTTTGGTGTTTCGACACAAAGTAATTTCTGTGTAAACTAATACACCTACTTTAGGTGCTTCAGATAATTACAAGGAATAACTTTGAATATTCGGAAGATCTTTCCTTTTTAATGGAAGAACCTTGGATAAGTTATATGTCAAGATTGACAGTCCAAGCTACAAAAACGTAGAAAAAAATTGTTATCAGTATCGGCATCTAAACCCTATCCATATACACGCACACAGGCATAATGAGTATGGCGTCTCACGCACACTAACCTAAGAAAGTTGGCCCCTTATGTTTTATACGGTAGAAGCATGAGGCTCTTTCTAGACAAATACTTTTTCTAAGGGAAGAACCTTTCACAAAGGGCGTCTCGCGTGTTTTATTTTTATGTTTTCAATCGATACTATTTCTCGTGCTGATCAAAATACCCTATGGCAGAAACTGATTTCAAACCCAAGTACCACACATGTTGCCAAGCACCCACTAGCTATTATTAGAGCTTGTGTGTGTAGGGAAGTAGGTACTAGAAATATCAGATATCGACACTTAATTACCTACTTGCCACCCGTGTTTAATACTGCTTCACTATGGTATTGACCTAATCAAAAATTATTTTGAAGTTAATCGATTAGTATTCCATAAACAATCGTCAAAATGATATGAATAAAAAATATCAATTAACTGTTTGAAATCAGGAGTCTTATACAGGGTGAAATTGATATCATTAGAATCCTTTTAAAGTAAGAGTCTACCCAACGAACTGAACAACTTTTACTATGAGAGCAAACCGATCGGAGCAAAAAAAAAATCTGCTGTTTCATACATTTGAGTCGCGAACTCGTGCGTCGAGATTGCAGTTTAGTATGGAACAGCAGATTTTTTATTTGCTCCGATCGGTTTGCTCCCATAATTAAAGTTGTTCAGTTTGATGGGTAGACTCTTAGTTTAAAAGGATGCTAATGATATCAATTTCACCCTGTATTGTATAATTACACTATTCAACCGTTATCAAATCGACATGGTGTTTTTTGGTAATTATAAGCGATTCTACTTCTTAACATTTAGTTAAATAATTTCAGACAATTTATTAAGATCACAGAAACAAAATAAAAGTCAATCAGTCAGATCATGTCAATACCCTCTGATGTTTTTCTTAATTTAATTCGATCGAACAATGGCATCCATTGAGAAAGGCCAATACCCCGGTCCAATCACAGCAATTGTTTTTTCTATGATTCTTTTCCGTGATACTCAAATAAGGTTCATGCTTTGATGAAACTACATAACTTTCATCGAAGGTTTTATGTATACCTTCGTGGAATAGAGCGATGTTGTAGTTACTTTTTCGTTTTTTTTTTACATTAGCTCTTTGGTCATAATATTGGACAGGACCAACAGTACTACTTCTATGGATAGGACCCACACTTTTGAAGGTAACAAAAAGGTGTCCGAGATTAAGTACGTATCTACTGGTTTGATTCTTGATAATACAAAAGGCCGCAATCTCAAGAAAAGAAACATGTCCCCATTCTGTTTCGTTTGACGTTTCCATATAAGATTCAGATTCAAATCAAATCTACAGACAATAAAATTTGAAACTCAGCGTTTTGGTAGATTGAAAATATTTGTTTAAAAAAAAGTAGGTTTTAGACCGCCCGAAATAATTGAACGCTGTCATATTCATAGAGGGCTAGAGTGATGAGAGATGATTGCCTTTGACTATTTATTATAAGGACTAGCCTAGCGGTAGCATTTCCCCTTTGCCACGGTATAAGATCAATTAATCATGTGCATGTACATTCAATTTTATACCTCATCACTAAAATAGATAGCCTAAAATTGCGAAACAATAATTTCAAACTTAGAACGTTTGGGGTTCACACGAGACTACTTTTCATGATTGTTAACTTTCAAAATTAGAATCTTAAGTTGCGGATTTCATGTTACCTCGCCCGCCGCAAAAAGTGGCAGAAATGTTTGTTAGTAGAATTACACACGTAACTAGTCCCTATACAACGTGGTAATGAATTAACGCAAAACTAGAAAGTAGTTTGTTTAGAATCGAGAGCAGAATCAAATTATCATGGTTTCAACATAGGTAATATTTTTCAAAATATTAAATAATTAATTAGATTGTAAAATTTTAAATTTACTGAACCCAATGTCAACCCACCCCACGGGCATACTCACCCTACTTACTATCAAAACAAGATTATTAAAATGTATCCATGAGTATGTTAACGCTTTCATTCATTGCTGAAATGATAACAAATCATTTTTGCCTCAAAACTTAAAATGCGAATAACTTTAAATTTTAACTATAAAAATAATTAAATTATTGTTTCAATCTAAATTTTTTGTAATAAATCAGTTGGGGTGTATGAGGTTTTGCGTTAATTCATTAACACGTTGTATGAGTAGTCATAGGAAATCTCCTATGAAAATATTCAAATACTTTTTCGGTAATCACCGAAAAAGTATTTGAATATTTTACTACGGTCGGTACTAGTGAAACGTGGATGTTCTGAGGTTTCAGAATATATTCATATTCATATTCATTTATTCAGTAATGAGTTTACAATGTCAATAGTTTAGAATTAAGGTCGTAGTAGGTACATGTCAATTATAATATTAAATTACAATGTCTGTAGGTACTTAAATAGACTAATCATATAATGATTAAGTTAAGATTATTTAAGTATAACATAAATGTTCGAACCGAGGTATACATATGTATACCTGGTCTTTATCTAAAATAAATTGCATAACAATCAAATATAGTAGAATTTAAAATTTCAAAACAATAGTTTAATTATTACAGATATGGTTATTTTGACACATTCACCAGTCATCCGAAAGGAATTCATCTACAGAGTAGTAGGCTTTTGAGATATCTCTGACTACCCCCTCGGGGAATATAGTCGTGAGCATATGCTATTTGAGAATTTTCAGATGGCGTTCAGGGAGCGTTTTAAGACAAGATACTTCAAACATTTTCAAAAAAGAGGCTTGATGTCCAGCGCCAGTGATTTTCATGCCATCTCGTATGGAAATTGACCCTAGGGGAGCGCGAAATTTCTAATTGACGCGTAATGGCATTTAAATGCAAATCTGACGAATAAAATGTTGGCTTTCGCCTAGTATTTATTCTGTGCTTTCGCTAAATCCGATAACCACAATCTGGACCATTTGTACCGCGATGTTAAATTAAATCAAATCACATGTTTATTTTGCATACTAAGTTCAGAGCGAATGAAAGTTATTCCCCGTAATAGAGCTACATGCATGTCTTGAAAGTAAATATACAGGGTGAAATTGATATCATTAGCATCCTTTTTAACTAAGAGTCTACCCTACCCATCAAACTAAACAACTTTTACTATGGGAGCAAACCGATCGGAGCAAATAAAAAAATCAGCTGTTGCATACATTGGAGTCGAGTATATTGCAGTATAGTATGGCACAGGTACAGGTACACATACAACTCCCCTGGTAAACGTTGTTCAGTTTGATGGGTAGACTCTTAGTTTAAAAGGATTCTAATGATATCAATTTCACCCTGTATCTGACGAATAGGTGGAGCCTATAATATATTACCTATTGGTAATTTACTATACCAAGTTAATATACTATTATAAAACTGTAACAGGAAGTTTGTCTGTACATTGAAGATATTAACAAAAGAAAAGTTACGATATGGTTTTTAGGTGTCCCTGATTCCATTTCACCAATTTTTGGATTTTTTGTCTGTCTGTTTGTTTGTGTGTTTGTTTGGGTGTTTGTTTGAACGAGTATCACGCAAAAACTACTGAACCGATTTTGATGAAACTTTTTTGTTTGATAGCTTATGATCTGACTTAAAATCTGGTATATAATTTGTGCGGACGAAGTCGCGGGTTAACGCTAGTATTTTCTAAAAGGCTCCACTTATTTGTCAGATATCTATACAGGTTGTTACAAATAATTTTTTAAGGGGTTAAGACCATCAAACTGAACAATTTTCTCTATGGGACCAATATCGACTTCACGAAAAAAAAATCGGATGTTCCATCATCACCATCATCATATCAGCCGATGGACGGCCACTGGTGGACATAAGCCTCCCCCAAAATGAGGAGATTCGCCATAATCGCCAGGATGCGATGCGTTTGCGATGTTCCATACTAAAACCATAGATTAATATGACTAAAACTAAAGATCTACTCGAGCTAAATGTATGGGACAAAAGATTTTTTTTTCGCGATTTCGATGTTAGTCCCATAGTGAAAGTTATTCAGTTTCTTGGTCTAAACCACCCCCTTAAAAGTTATCAATTTTTATTCTTACTTCTGTAACACCATGTATATTTAATTTCACGTGGTGGAATGGCCTACTCCTCACCATTATTCGTGAGAGGAGGCCTTTGTCCTGCAGTGAGACAGACAGGCTAAAACTTAACTTAATTTGGTCTATAGTTTGCCTTTGGCACAAAAATCAGATATATTTCTGAGACAGCTTTTATCAAATCAAGCTTTTATCAATCCTTTGTTCGAATTCGAATAGAAAATCTAATCAATCAAATATAATAAAAATAACTTTTAGAGCTTGGATAAGCTAAGTTGACATTTTTACGGGACAAAAATCGTTATGTCTATCTTGATTTATGATTTTATTAGTTACGAGCGTTAACCCGCGACTTCGTCCGCACAAATTATATACCTGATTTTAAGTCAGATCATAAGCTATCAAACAAAAAAAGTTTCATCAAAATCGGTTCAGTAGTTTTTGCGTGATACTCGTTCAAACAAACAAACACACAAACAAACACCCAAACAAACACACAAACAAACAGACAGACAAAAAATCCAAAAATTGGTGAAATGGAATCAGGGACACCTAAAAACCATATCGTAACTTTTTTTTTGTTAATATCTTCAATGTACAGACAAACTTCCTGTTACAGTTTTATAATATTAGTTATAAAAGTTATAAACGAACCATATTTTATGTTCTGGAAAATAAATGTGTTCTATTCTATTCAGCTCATACACTCATAAGAAAAATCCAATCAAGAAAAAATGTGTAGAATAAAATTCTTCAAATTGTAAGAAACAGGGCGAATCACGCTTGTTTTCATTTAATTTACTCACTCCTGCCATACTCGGATCCTATTGTCATATAACCCGTTTTGTGAAACTGTAATTTTCTATCACTAGGCTATTCGCTTGTGTCGGACCTCCGATTCGGAATGATTACCGAAGTAAAGCGACACTACCTAGTCTTTAGTTAGGTGACCGTTAAGGTCCGCGACATACATACGGAATAAACCTGATTCGGAATTAGTTCCGGATGGAGTGTTGCCGCTTTCAGATACTTTTTCACTAGATCTAGTGATTTTTTGATGTCTTAGGTGGCATATTTTAAAGTGATTTTTGAGCGTAGGCGTTGATGGAATAATACCGTATCGTGACGGTGCAGTTGCTACGTCGTTTCGGTATCGTTGCGAGATCGCCTTCGCTCAAAAATAGCTTGTGTGATATTATGTGTAATCAATCAATCAATCAATCAATTATACTGTTGTACTGTTGTCTGTTATCAATTGTAATGTTAAAACTATCGATAGTCTTTTGATATAGTTGCATAATATTTAAATACAATCTAAAAAACTCATCACATGATAGAAATTATCATTTCGTTTTAATAATTACTTAAAAATGCAACTTGTGGCGTTTCATACATTTTTATTTTAAGCATTTTTAAACAGCACTCTAGTATTTTTTGTAACCATAGTTGACAACACTGAATCCTGAATCAGGATTCATCATCATCGTCATCATATCAGCCGACAGACGTCCACTGCTGGACATAAGCCTCCCCCAAAATGGGGGGATTTGCCATAATCGCCACGCTTGGCAGGCGGGTTGGCGATCGCAGTTCGATTGAATGTTTGCTCAGAGGATGCTGCTGCCCATCCTCCGGTAGATCCCTTAGTCGCCTTTTGTCAACTGAACAACTTTTACTATCGGAACAAAACTGAAATCGCAAAAGAAAATTTAATCTTCTTCTTTCTTATCGTGTGGGCAGAGCCCTGGTGTCAGAGTTTTTTCAGAACGCCTTACGCCTTACGTGACGTGGTTTTAATGTAACGACCAGAGATAGTAGCCGGGACCAACGGCTTAACGTGCCATCCGAAGCACAGAATCATTTTTTTTTAGACAATAAGGTAATTCAGCCTGCAATGTCCTAACTAACTGGGGAAAAACGCACAAAGTGACATATCACTAGGTGTCCCCCGTGGGAATCGAACCCACAACCTCCGTGTTGAGAGCCAATGCTCTTAACCATTGGACCACAGAGGCAGTTGTTAAACGTGGTTAAGTTAAGTAAAAGTTGTTCAGTTTGATTGGTATGAACCACCCCTGAAAGTTTTGGAACGGTAAAAAAAAATCATCCATGAAGAGAAAAATCGAATCGATTTTGAACAGATTTTTTTTAACTTCAAAGCTGTCTATCTAACTAACAATGGATTCTTGTAATATAATTTGCACCCACTTCCTGTCAACCGATTAAGTTGAAACTTTACATACACGTATAGTTCGGATGATAATACAATATTATTATGGTAACATGGAGTTGATCTGATGATGGAGCCGGGAGGTGGTCAAGGGATCTCCTCGATGAATTATAGGAGAGCACTCAATCAATCAATCAATCAAATATACTTTATTTTACACCAAAAACATAAACAGTAAAATACAGAAATAAAATACAAGAGGCACAAAATAAGGCGGTCTTATCGCTAAGAAGCGATTTCTTCCAGACAACCTTAGGGTAGAGGAAACGGTGAAAAGAAGAAAGGTAGGCGGTGTGAGCACTCGTGTTTGGTATCATTTAAATTGTTTTGATGAGAACTTTATGGTACCGGTATGATTGAGGGACTGATGATGGAGACGGAAATTATTTTAAAGATATGTTGACATAGGTTACAAATTTCCAGCTAACAGTATTGTACAACAAAAGTACGAAAATGTAAAAAGTTATTTTTTACAGTTTAGTGCAGTTTTCATTAAAATAAAATCATTTTACTTAACAAATTTTTTTATATATTTTAAGAGCGTTAACCGCAACTTTGTCCGCACAAATTATATATCAGATTTTAAGTCAGATAATAAGCTTTCAAACAAAAAAAGTTTCATCAAAATCAGTTCAGTAGTTTTTGCGTGATGCTCGTTCAAACAAACAAACAAACACACAAACAAACATAAATAAACAAACAAACAGAGAGACAAAAAATCCAAAAATTGGTGATATGGAGTCAGGGATAACTAAAAACCATATCGTATCATAACCGTACAGACAAACTTCCTGTTACAGTTTTATAATAGTACGAGCGTTAACCCGCGACTTCGTCCGCACAAATTATATACCAGATTTTAAGTCAGATCATAAGCTATCAAACAAAAAAAGTTTCATCAAAATCGGTTCAGTAGTTTTTGCGTGATACTCGTTCAAACAAACAAACAAACAAACAGACAGACAGACAAAAAATACAAAAATTGGTGAAATGGAATCAAGGACACCTAAAAACCATATCGTAACTTTTTTTTTGTTAATTTCTTCAATGTACAGACAAACTTCCTATTACAGTTTTATAATAGCTTAGACGAGCGTTAACCCGCGACTTTGTCCGCACAAATTATATACCAGATTTTAAGTTAGATCATAAGCTATCAAACAAAAAAGTTTCATCAAAATCGGTTCAGTAGTTTTTGCTTGATGCTCGTTCAAACAAACAAACACACAAACAAACAGACAGGCAAAAAATAAAAAAATTGATGGTATGGAATCAGGGATACCTAAAAACCATATTGTAACTTTTTTTTGTTAATATCTTCAATGTACAGACAAACTTCCTGTTACAGTTTTATAATAGTTTAGATATAGAAGACACATTACTATTTTGTTTCGGTGGACCTTGTTAGAAAATTTGTTTTCATCTGTATTTTTTCTTGTTGCCCAAATAATTACTATAGAATTAGTCGGTACCTTTATTTCTTACAACCCTAGGACGTTATAAGCATACAGTATAAGCTGAAAATGATGATCAACAGTAGCTACATAGTATGTGTAATGGATCCCGCTTTTAGCACAGATTACTAAAGAAAATTTAGAGAATGGTTAAGTCATCCTTAATCCTGTTTAATTCAAAATTTGTCACCGTCATCTCAATTTGCATTGTCCCATTCTAGTCTAATTAATCTTTTATCTGAACAAAATGAAATGCTAATTTCTTCCTTGTGACGTCACGACAAATCTACCCTTTTCAACTGTCACATTGAAGGCCATTCGTGAGATTCGCCTTAAGATTCGTCTTAAGATTTCAACATCCACAATTGCAACGTTCTTTGTTATCTTGAAGGGATTTCAAGAACGTCTCGTTTCGCAAATTCAGAATTCCCAGTTCTTTTTATTTAGATCTAGTTTTTATACCTAGGAATTTGTAGGAATGTTTTTTAGAAAAAGCTTTGCCAACTGAAAGTAGAGAAATAGTTTCGAGATTTTTCGTATCTTTCAAATGTTGAGTATGAATTTAATTTAATTTCATTGTATCCAGTAATGACCTATGGCGCGGAAACATGGACCCTGACGATAGGACTAGTTCATCAATTCAAAGTCGCTCAGCCAGCTATGGAGAGAGCTATGCTCGGTGTTTCTCTGAGAGATCACATCAGAAATGAAGTGACGTCAGAGAACTAAAGTGATTGACATAGCTCAGAAAATTGGCAAGCTGAAGTGGCAGTGGGCTGGTCATATCTGCCGAAGAACTGACAACCGGTGGGGTGTCAGAGTTCTCGAGTGGATAAAAAGTAGTGAGGAGCGACTGGATGAGGAAAGCCGAGAGAGTTTTGTGGCGCGCCTTGGGAGAGGCCTATGTTTAGCAGTGGACGATGCTAGGCTGATGACGAAGTATCCACAATGGCAGCAGATAGCAGAGCAGTTTCAGATGCGCAGTTTTTTAAACTTCATCTTCGTCGTAGTCCAATCATGATCGCCTAGGCATTTCATGATACGCCGCCGCCATTTCATAATTTGGCCATCTAACACCCACCCGCCGCCGTATCGTTCAACACTAATCGTTTGAAGATTTTCCCAGCTGTACATCTACAAAATGAAATACGTTTATATAAAAACGCTGCACGATTTCCACACAATTTATGTCATGGTTAATTGGTTATTTATGTTATTTTCTAATGATGTAATCTTATTTTCAAAGTATGTTATTTACATTTTAATTCATGTTTTGCTATTAAGAGGATACGTTGGCTGATATGGAAATTTGGAGAATAGGTCTCTTTTAGGACTAGAGTGAGAAAGAGACAACTGTAACTCGGACCGATTTTATAAAAATAATCGACGAAATTAGCATTTCGTATTCCCCTGTTTCCTCCTCTAAAACTACACCGATTGTAATCATTCTTTCAAGTACGAGAAAGACTTTGGCTATGTTTGTACGCTTTCCTTTTTTTGTTTATATCCGTCAAATTTGTATGCTGGACGTCTGAAAACGAGCGGTAAAATTGGTCCTTTTCGATGGTCCCGAGTTCTTACAGTAATTAGATAATGCAAAAAAGCGAAACATAGGGACATAGCAGAGATAACATAGATTGTATGTTAAAAATTTGTTTGCTCTAGTATCATTCCAGGGAGGAAACAGGGGAATACGTTTGTATGGAAAAAGTGAACATGTCTATCTTCTTAATTATGTTTGTTTGTATTCATAAACTCACGACCGATTTGCCTATCCCTTTCCTTTTCTGTTTTTTTTTCAATTTTTACGTGCTACCTTTGTATAACACTGTTTTTCCCACAGATCACAAAAACTAAAGGGAGATGTGAAAAGGGGGCGGGGCCAGTGTCGCAGCAATATGCGCAAAAACGGAACACATTGCTCGCGGCAGTAAGGATTCAATTTATTATGAGGCTGAAAGCCACTCGAGATATTATGTGTCAATAGTTTACAACGCTTGCGTAGTACTAAAGATTATTCGAACGTTTCGTTCTGATACCGTAATAGATAATGAGCACTTTCAAGCTAACAAAATACTTTCTATCGCGTGGTTCTGGTGATAATGCGACACTAGGTTTCGTACTCAGCGCGTTGGTTGGCATCTCTCTAGATCTCTATGGTTTTTCCTGTGTTGTTTTGAAGAAATAAATGAGTTATTCTATCTATCTCTCGGCAGGATAATGGCATTGAGTTTTTACTTCTAAATGATAACTAATTGCCCTTATTAAACTAACAGATTGTAACACCTTTTAAGTCCTAGATACTACAATAAAAATATAAAAAAAGGCAAAAATACTATTATATAATACTATTATAAAACACCGACCCATAAATTGAGAATTGTTTTACAAACTCACTGTATTTCTTTCATTACGGACTTACTCAAGTTTTCTTTACTCGCTTTAATTTAAAAAGTTGGATTGATGTCCCCGGGGCGATGGCGAATCATTTCTTTTTTTTTATGTCACTATGTTTATGGTCCACAAATTAGATGTTGCGTCGCTTTTTGATGGGTTTTTTTTCTTTTCGGCTTGTTACCTGTTTTGATTATAATTTTAACTTCTTACTTCTTTCAAACCGAAAGAAAACATTGGCGAATTTTGATCTAAACTCATATAAAGTGTTTTTAAATAAATAATTGTTGGAGAATCCACTAGAAAACAACTCAGATCTGCAATAAAAAAAAAGATGTCGGAAAAAATATATACTAAAAACATTCAATCTAGAAATAAACATTTTAACGGGTTCTTACCTCGTTTTGGTATATTATCCGTTAAAATGTTTATTTTTAGATTAAATAATAACCGCGTGACTCTTAAAAACATTTAAATTAACGCGCACTCCACTAAATAATTATAATATGCTCAAAAACTTCAAATACCGACAATTTTTGAGTGAATAAACCGATTGTGATGATCCTGAGGGTGATCATGAGACTTTGTGAAAATCCCATCTAAATCGGTTCATGGTCAGTTGCAGAAACGCTCAAAGTTATATTCTCCGTTAAATCTCTTGCTGTCACTTTTTGTCTTGTTGACGTTGTAAAAGCTAGCAAGAGATTTAATGGAGGATTAACTCTACTTACTCTCACCCTCTCTCTCTCTCTCTCTCTCTCTCTCTTCTCTCTCTAATAGTACTTTAAAGTGACGCGTGCACAGTCAAACCTATGAACAGAAAAAAAAATATAAAAAATTGTCTTCATGCAGAATGTATTACGTATTCTTTACTGATTTTTTTTCAGATATTTGCAATGAGGAAACAGTGTTAAAGTTGAGCAGGATTTCAAAGGCTACAAAAAAGATACAAAAATAGAATGAGTATAACACAATGAAAGCATATTATTCTATCGTAAATGAGCATAGAAAGAGGAAACTCTGACTGAAATTACATTATTATAATAGACCTGACAGTATATTAGAGTCAATACACACTTGCCGAAGTAGAAATAAGGAACATCCATAGATTAATATGTATATTGGATATAGATAGGTAACTCGCCTTGAATTTTAGGACGTCCTAATTGTGTTGCCGCTTATTAGCACTAGGGGGCGCCACATTATGAAATAAATTGAAGAAGACGATCGGCCGAGACGAGGATCGAACCTTAGCTACCCGGATCGTAAGCCTGTTGTCTAGACCGCTAGACTAACAAGACAGTGATTGATATGTGCGAAATCTCTCATTAGCGCAGCGCGTGAGTTGTAGTGCGCTGTTACTCCGATATGAACCCTAGTTCAACACATAGTGCTTCGAAACATAACCGTTAGATGGCGGAAGCAGTCTATGGAAAATCAGCGTTCCACTTAGTTTGTACTAAGATAACATAGCATGGCAACATCAATCTCCGCTTTTTCCGGGGGTTATCTTTGTTTTTACGTCTTTTTCTACCTGTCATCATATCATCATCAGCAAGCATTTGCATCATACCAAGCCAAGGATGAAGGCAGATTGAGGTTTGGCAGATTTAATGTAAAGAAACCTTTTTGTAATGTCTTTTGGATAAATAAATGAATTGAATTGAATTGGATACTGCTGACCTTCAATGTAGAGACGCAATCCGATTTATAATTCGGCAACCAATTATAACATAATTAATATGACTTTGACCTAATTACGTCAAGATTGTTCATCGCAATATCAATTTGAATTTAGATATCTAATAAGTAATTTTCACGAATTTGGATAGCACCATAAGCACCCTCAAAAATTAGAAAAATTTATCTGGATGTTTCTGGCTATAGAAGTGTATCAGAATCCTGTCTATTTTAGACCTACTGCAGGGCAAAACTCTCCACTCGAGTGCTATTTTTTTAATCTCACATGTTCTAATCCGAACTGGAATAGAAAGTAAAATAAATGCCAAACTCTATGAAATTTATTTTACTTTCGAGTATGAATTAGGAAGCGTGACATACAAAATTATAACATTCTTTTTTTTTTTTTATTTATTTTAAGTTTTCATATTTACAAAAGGTACAAATTGCTTTAATTTTCGCCAAACTGCAGAACAGTTTGTTAGCGAAAAACTTTACACTCAACTTTAAAAAATGAGTCCTTAATCTTACCTATACAATATAGTTTAGTAAATAAAATTATGTGTAAGTATTATGAAATTAATATTAATAGAACAAGAAAAAACAAAACAAACAGAAAAAAGAAAAACACCTAGCCTACTTATAGGTAAAAAATGTCCTCTAAAGCCCCTACTCGGGGCAGAGTGCCTAGGAGGCTGGCAGCGTTGCCTCTTTGGATCGCAAGGCTGATCCTTTGCGCAAAATAGCTGCCAGCCCTCCTGTCGCCTGTAGCCTCGAATAGGCGCTTTGAGAGGCATTTAAGAAACATTTTCCCCTCAGGACCCCAGCAACCTAGGGTCTCCACGGCGAAGGGCAGGAAAATATAGCTGTCACCCAATCCCTGGTAGATACTTTTTTTTTCTGATTCTGCTAAGGCAGCAGCTACACCTGCGCGGCAGGAAGACGCACGAACATGTGAGGGTGCCAGAGTGTCGACACAGGTGGCGTCCCAAACCAAACACTTTCCACGGGACCAGGGTATGAGGGACAGGCCGTCCGGTCTTTTCCCCTCTAGTACAGAGGGTACGTTTACTAAAGCTAGGGCCCGCTTAATTATCTCGTTCAAAGCGGAATGCCGAGGAATACGACCAGCACTCTTCTTCTTCTTCTTCTCATATTATGATAAAGTATAAAGATAATATCACAAACCCAAAACAGTAAGTTTGTGACATCACATATTATACTCAGACACCTACTAACAGCGATTGTTTACAATGTTTATCTAATTAGGTACTATAAAATTTTTAGTGATTCAAGAATTGTTTTTTTTAGTTTGAGCTTTTAAGGATATTTTACAAAGATTCTGTTTTTGACTTAGCCAGTCAATACTGTTAAATATTTTCTGAGCCCCGCTTGCATCGACCTGGGATTGCAATTCAGGATTTTTAATAATAAACCTAAGTTAGTTATAACCCAGGGATAACAAATACACTTTTATAACTTTTTTAAATACTTGAACTGAAGTTAATTTTTGAATATCTTTAATAATAACTGAAATATAAGTGTTCAAAATTTACGATTAGAGCGGGCATATATAACAAAAGTAACGCCATAATTAAGTATTGTCATACAAAACATGACGACGTGTCATACAAACACCTGTTTTGCATGAAAGAGATAGAAGATGTTAAAAAACCTTTTTCAAAAGCTTATAACTTTTTTTTTGGTCAATTGTAATTTTGTTTGAACATTTTCCTATTAAATTTAGCCTATTTTTATAATTCGTCACAATACATGGTTTTCCGGGGTCAGTCATCATCCCTGTTGTTAACCCAAGTGGACGCAAGTGGATGCAAGTTGTCATGTATACTTAAATCGTCCCTTACCAATGTGTTAGTTCCTTTAAGCAAAGAAAACAACAATCTGAATGTATACACAAACAAGAATGCTTTATTTGCTGATTAATAAGAAAAGGATCATTCTGGTTATACGCGATTATAAGCAGAAGACTTATTATTATAGGGACACACTGTTTTCAAGTTCAGAACACTTCAAATACTGCAGCCTTAAAATCGTCGTTGAAACATTGGCGAGCTTTCAATTTTCATGTGTCAAACTTATTATAAAAACACCGACGATCTGAAGGATGTGACGCTTAGAGAATTGCACTCCTGTACCGTGAGTGATACACATGAAGTTTGGTTCAGTTACCAGGCAATGACATTGAAATTACACAATAATAAATTATGACTGTGGTTGTGCATGAAGTTGTGTATGAAGAAAAGGAAGACGGAAGTGTCAGTGTCATAAAGTTGTCACAGAAAAATATACCGTATCTCGTCACGATAAATCTTAAAGTTCGGCGTCAGAACTTAGGTACTAGAAAACCAGTAAGAATAAAGGAGTGCTCAGACCCGCACGACCAAAGCGACTGCGAAGCGAGAGCGTCTACCGCGCGGCGGTCGCTGCCCATGTAATCTTAATGGTGGCGTTCCGCCAAGTCGCCCAAACCGACGCGACCACGACGCGGGAAGGCGGTTAGACGTGTATAATGTTACGCTCTCGTAACAACATAAAATACAAATTTTAAATTTCAGTACGTTTTGGTTCTTGTTTGTAGTTTTTGGTAGTTTTTCCTAGATTTTGGTAGATTTTGTTTCTTTTCGGTTCTTTTAAGTAGATTTTGGAAATTTTTGGTTCTTTTTGTAGTTTTTGGTCATTTCTAGTAGATATTGGTAGCAAGAACTACAAAAACTTAAGACTACAAAAACTAACAAAACAAAGGACTAGGTAGGTTCTAGAAACTCCCAAAAAGTAATAAAAACTACCAAAGAGTACCAAGTACTCTAGATGTTCAATATTCAGTTAGACTCTGATGTTAAAACGAAAATGACATTACCACAACAATAGTTAAAGAAGTGTTGCTTCAATGAGTATTCATCAACACATGAAGTTCGCTTCCCGCGTCGCAGACTCCCGGGAATGAGAACTACTCTATATTTTATACCACATGCATTCATTATTTAAATTATTATTCTCGGTAATAAAAAATCGGTATATCTCGGTATATATAATTATTATACTAGGCTTACAAAATAAAACATTAAAGTAACGGTTGTCAGGTTGGTTTGTTCTTTTAAGTAGCTAGTTTTAGGATATTGTGGTCTAATTATAAATAGTTCTCCACTTCATCAGCAGAGCTCGAGATCATGCTACGAGAACTAAGCGCGGCGAGTCTTGAGGTTGGGTTGAAGATGAACAAGTCAAAGACACAAGCTATGACCAATAGCATGAGGAGAAAGGTTGAGGTAGGGCGGGTGATACAATACGTCGATGAATATATCTACTTGGGCCAGATAATCTCTTTTGAGAACAGACAGGAAAAGGAAGTCGAAACACGGATTTAAAGTGCCCGAAAGAGCTACTGGTCCAAGAAAGATCTCAGGAAGGTGGTCATCTGGCGAAAACTCGTCAACACGTGCATTTTGCCCATCTGAACATACGGTGCTCAGACTTGGTCTTTGACCGAACATCAGAAATCCAGTCTCAAAATTTGCCAACGAGCTATGGAGCGCAGCATTTTATGTGTAAAATTAACCGATCGGGTGCGAAAGACAGATCTGCGCTCCAAAACTGGTATAGTGGACGTAGGCCTAAAAACAGCTCAGCTGAAGTGAACTGGGCGGGATATATCTGCCAAGTGGACCAAGATGGCCACAGAATGGGTTCCACAAGACGGCTGCCAACGTCGAGGAAGACCCAAGAGAACAGAACAGAACATAACAGAACAGAACAGAACAGAACAGAACAGAACAGAATTTCTTTATTCGTCAAAAAGATGGAACGACGATTTTAATACCTTCCTGAACGGTTGGCCCGATTTCGCATTGCATAGGGAGGATTGGAAGAAAAGAGGGGAGGCCTTTGCCCAGCAGTGGGACACAAAATATGCTGCATAAAAAAATTCTATATTAATATATTCCACAAAAAAAAGTTATATTCTAGTGAATATTTGCAGCAAAGTTTGCCACTACCTTGAAATAAAATAATTCAAGAGGTTCTATACACATCGAAGCCCTGTATCACATTACAATATTGCTCAAAGAAAAGAGGACTGCTCATAATAAGGACAATGATTAGGTTCCACTCTTTGTTGAGAGGAAGCTGGCAATTTCGCCTAATAACATTTTACTCCTCGAATATATTTTCTTAGAAGCACACGACGAATGGAAAAAGGGATTAACTGTTCGGAGAATTGAGTTACGAATCGTGAAAGTTTCTACAAAAGGCATTGATTCTATATACTTAATATAATATATTAAAGACTGGCTTTTACCTGCGACTTCGTTTGCAAATAATAAATCCATTTTCATTCACTCTGATAAGAGAGTGTTGTAGATATGTTTACTTATCATATTAACCTAGAATAATATAGACCCTGGGTCCACGCTCAAAAGTGTCCAAACCATAGAGATCTAGAGAGATGCCAACCAACGCGCCGAGTACGAAACCTAGTGTCGCATTACCACCAGTACCACGCGATAGGCAGTATTATATTAGCTTGAATGTGCTCATTATCCATTGCGGTATCAGAACTCAACGTTCGAATAATCTTTAGTACTACGCAAGCATTGTAAACTATTTACACATAATATCTCGACTGGCTTTCAGCCTCATAATGTTAAACTTACGCTAAACTTACTTGTAATGTTGCAACCATGTCACCCGTAGCTCACGAAATTGTAATCCTGGGAGGGCGTTGGTATCTCTAGAACTGGCCCAGTGCCGTGTTGAGGTCCAACGAGCCACAATGTAACGCTATGTGTTTTTTGTGTAATAAATACATTTTTAATTTAATTTAATTTAATTTAATATTGAATCCTTAATGTCGCGAGCAATGAGTTCCGTTTTTGCGCATATTGCGGCGACATTGGCCCCTCCTCCTTTTCAAATCTCCCTTTAGGTTTTGTGATCTGTGGTCCGAACCAAAAGAAAACCAAAATTCAAAAACAGAACCAATTGCGTGCCAGTCTTTGTTTGATCGTCCGAGCACGCGCGAGTTCATGATGCCGTATTATGTGTGACTGTGTTGTAAAAACTTGAAAAAATATGATGGTGTATTCTATATTCAGTAAGTAGACTATTGTTTTATCATTTAGGCCGGATTCAACCAAACTTTCGATTTATAGAAGAGTAACTTATACAAGGAACAATTTAACTCTTCGTGTTTACTCCCAAATAACTTCATTTGTCTTCTACCACACTAAACGCATACGAAAAGAACGAATGTATTGTACATTCGTTAACATAAAGAAAGAGGTCTTTTTTTTAATTCTTTTGTTTTTTTTTTGGAGCTTATAACCCTGAAGTTACATCAGCCCAAAAGAGGTCGTTGTGTCCGTACTTATTGCATTGTGAAGTTATACGGTTTTAATTTGTTAGGTTTCTTTTTTCTTTATTTTTTTTAATTATGTGACATTGACATGTCATTAGTCTTGGTATAAGCTTTACACCGTCAAAATTGGCCGTGTAAAATTTACTCTCAACTTATTCATAGATTAGGGTTGGTAAAACGCAAAATCTGTTTACTCTAGAGTAACCGGCGACTTAATCTAAGAATAAAATTTAATCGCGTTTGGTCGAATTGGGCCTTAGAAGTATACATTTTGATTACGAACATAACATTTAATTTTAATTTAAATTTATTTTGTTTAAACAAATCACAAAAGCAATCTACACAAACAACGAATATCTATCTATCCTTATCTTACAAATTTAGCGCGCCAGAAAGAATGAGATCGATTACGAAAATTACATAAGCACGTCTGTCTCCTTGTTATGTTCTTTTTCTAGTAGTAATTATTGGCAATAAAGCATTTTTTTCTTTTCTTTTTCTCTTTTTTTCTCTTTTTGTTTATTTATATTACTATGCACACCCACATTTTGTTTATGTTAGTTTGGGACACTTTTATCGAAAATTTTGTACCAGACACTGACTCCATAGTATTCTACCGTAATGACTTATCATTTACATTCAATTGTACTCGTTATGTACCTTTTTGTGAAGCATTGTTACGAACAAATCTAGGCTTTTTCTCCCCCTTAAACAAGCGGGTTAAAGGATTTAATGCACTGTATAAGGAGTCAGATATCGATATTTTGTGATCGTCTGAATGGCGGGTCAACGCTCATGTTTATATTTGAAACAGAGTTAAATAATTGCTTATCTTGATGGCAGATTTATATAAGCAATTGGTAAGCAATTATTTAACTCTGTTTCAAATATAAATATGAGCGTTGACCCGCCATTCAGACGATCACGATATTTTCTCTAGTAGCGTCCATAAATTTAAACGAAAATGGCACATAGCTCTCTTTGATATTGATATTTGTTGTACTTATTTAATAATACTACCTTATAATTATAGTTATGTAAGACTCTAAATTTGGGAATGGGAGGAAGGGAAAATAATTCTGTTTGACTTTGGCGTTGCTATTATATTCATATAATCATGCTTTTTCTTTCTATTTTCTTTTTTTCTTTTCTTTGGAGTTTTTCATTTTTGTTGTATTTTATACCAAACTCAAACCTGCTTATGCCTATTGCAAGCCGTGGTTGCCTTTAATTGAGGTGGCACACGCCTTTTATCTGTCTATGTATTTGTTAATAATATTGTGTTCACCTTGTCGGCGATCCTGAAGAAATAAAATAAAATAAAAAAAATTGGTTTTCTTAACAAATTGGTATAAATTAAAAAAAACATTTGGTCGTTTTTCTCTGTCTATTCACAGCGGTGTGTTTGGTGCCTACCCTGATGTATGGGAGTGAATGTTGGGTATGGAATAAAAGGAATGAAAGTCGAGTGAATGCAGTTGAAATGCGCTCCTTACGAAGTATGTGTGGTATTACTTTGGTTGATCGAATCAAGAATAGTGTGATAAGGGATTGGTGTAAGTTGAAGGATGATATTGTAACAAGGATTGAGAAGGGTTTGCTTAGATGGTTCGGTCACGTAGAGAGAATGAATGAAAGAAAACTTACGAATGAAATTTATCAAGCAAAGGTGAGCGGAAGTGTTGGGAGAGGCCTTCCGAGGAAAACATGCCATGATCGAATCAATGATCTTTTCCAAAAAGGACAAGTGGGTAGCACCCTCAATCGACGGAAGTGCATGAAAAGATGTATGAATGTCAATGAGGCTAAAGAGGTGTGTCAGAATCGTAGCGTGTGGCGGTCCGTGGTCTCTGCCTACCTACCTACCTATGGGACAATGGCGTGAGCTTATCTATGTATGTAAACTTAAATGAGTAACACACTTTAAGATGTACTTCAGACCGTCAAACAGAACAACTTGATTTCAATATTGGTTACGTAGTGAAAGTTGCTCAAGCATTCCCTGAAGTATGTAACACATTTAATTTTAAGCCCTATTTAACCATAAGTTACAACTTGGTTACAACCCTATAGTTTGTACAGTTATGTTAAGCTAAGATAGAGTCTGCAAAGTCTATACATGACAAAGTTTGAGTTAAAGTCTTCAGCCTTACCCGCACGAATTACTAAACTTCCTAATCACGACCTAAACTGTGGTTTAATTAATTACTACAAGGTAACTTTGATTATATCAAGGCTATCAAGGTAGTAACCGCTGAATAATTTGTTTATTAGTTTATGTTTTAGAATTTGAACTGGAACTTAATATTTAGTCATGTAGCCAGGGTGTAGGCCGACAAACAACCCTTATAAGATCTTAATTATTTTGCCATATTTTGCATGGTTCATGTATAGTAGGAGCACCAACACCATTCTGAAGGCGATAAATTTGACTGTCCCATTCTGGCTCACTGGGCCAAACTGGTGAACAGAGTGGGTACTATATTTATATAGCGGTAATAATTGATATTGTTTTTATGTAATTTTATTCTGAATTATGTTCGTGTTCCTATTTTACCTCTTAACTTACCTATACAGGGTGTAAGTGACAGCTTAGCAAATACTAAAACGGTGAACTCAGACCATCAAACAGAACAACTTTCACTATGGAGCCTACCTCAGGAAACGCGAAAAAAACAGCTGTCCCATACAAAAATGCTGTGCCTACCCGACTAAAATGTATGGGACAGCAGATATTTTTTCGCGTTTCCCGAGGTTGGCTCCATAGTGAAAGTTGTTCAGATTGATAGTTCGAGTTTACCGTTTCAGTATTTGTTAGGCTGTCACTTACACCCTGTATGGGCGAAAGTCTAAACTAAATGATTTTTATTTAATTTTTTTTTATTTTTTTATAGTCCGAGAAAGAACCTTAAAACGGTCATAGTTTAGCCATGTTTTGCATGGTTCGTCGACTGACTTCGAACCCTTATAAGATTTAGACTAAGAACAAGGAACCTAAATAATTATTAGTCATTAAGCCATGTTTTGCCTGACAAGGAACCCATAAGATCATCCAGGCCACCAATCCATTACCATTTGCAAAACTTACCCATTATTTAGTCTTTTACAATGTGACTCCAACCTCCCCTGCAAAATTCGATGAAATTGAACAGGGTCCTTCTTAATATGCTGACATTTTTTAAAGTTGATGATCAGACCATCAAACTGAACAACTTTCTCTATGAGACCAACATCGAAATCACGAAAAAAAAAATCAGCTGTCCCATATATTTGGGTCGAGTAGGTTTGCAGTTTTGTATGGAAGAGCAGATTTGTCAAACTGAACAACTTTATCTATGGGACCAACATAGAAATTGCGAAAAAAAATCAGCTGTCCCATACATTTGCCTCGAGTAGGTTTGCAGTTTTGTATGGAAGATCAGTTTTTATTTCGCGATTTCGATATTGGTCCCTTAGCGAAAGTTGTTCAGTTCGGCAATCTGATCAACTTCTTAAAAAAGTGTAAGCATATTAAGTTAAACCCTATATATTACGTTGAGAGTAAATTCCATTTATGTGTGGAAAAGCGATTTCACTGTCAATATAATGGGAAGCTTTCGCAGAAAATTAAATACCTACATGATTGCTTCTAGTATGCCACTCTAATATGAATTTCAAGAACCTGCTACTCAAAACAAGAATAGAACTTTACGCTGTGATTATAACGTTTCTAAGAACTTTGTATGGCTTGTAACACGAGCAAATATCTATATTTTGTTGAAGCCCTTTAAAATTATGAATATGCCATTAAAATCATGGATTTTTGTGATACTTATTACACAGAGTACTAATATTCCTACTAGACTAAGAGATAAGTGTACTTTTTGCAACCATCAGCAGCAAGGCTGATTCAGTATTTATGTGGTGTAGAGCATTTCTGTAATGGGGACGGACCAGGTCTGCCTGCATAACTCCAGTCGGTTTAGAAGTTACAGATGTTTAAAGGTTAGTAAAAAATTAACGATCAGCTGCAAGGCTGATCGTATGATATTAATGTAGTATGCACTGTAGCTATGTGAACAGTACAAAAACTGGCATGGTTCATCAGTCGGTTTAGGAGTTACAGCCGTTCAAAGGTCCGACCTTTGAATGGCTGTATCTCCTAAACCGACTGGCAGTTGCAGTTTCTACCAGTTCGCGTTCTAACCTTAGGGTTAGAACGCGAACTGGTAGACGTAGTGAGGGACGTCCTGCTGCCCGCTGGACAGACGACATAAACGGACGGGGAGCGACTAGATGAGGAAGGCCGAGGACAGAGTTTCGTGGCGCGCCTTGGGTGAGGCCTATGTTCAGCAATGGACGATGATAAAATCAAATTAATTAATTAGGTAATTTCATGTTGTATATAAATTTATCATTAAAGTATATTGTACTATGAAGTTTTTATTAACGGTATACGTATTTACAATTACAACATTATGTAAAACTTATGGCTAAAATTAAAAATAAAAACAAATAAAGAAGGCGAAGAAAAAATGAGCCGCTATATCGAGCACGACTTCCGTTCGACTTACACTAAACAGAAGACGTGCTCGAGGCCACCGTCCTGCGGGAGGGTGCCCAGGACGCTGGCTGCGTTACCTCGTTGGATGGCAATGGATATTCGTTGCCCGAGGTACCTTCCAGCCCTTCAGTCACCGGACACCTCAATCAAGCGCGACTACAACTCTTTGAAGAGCTGTCGGGCGTCCGGCCCCCACGGCCCCAGGGTCTCTACACCGAATGGCGCAAGAATGTAGCCGTCACCCAGGGTGGCATATGTGCGCCGCTTGAGACCCTCTGCAGCAGCCGCCGCCGCGCCCGCTCTTAGATAAGTGGCAGGGAGGTGTGAGGGCGCCACAGTGTCGACACACGTAGTGGCCCACACCAGGGGTTTGCCATTCCTCCAAGGAATGACGGTCATACCGTCGGGTCTCCTGCCATCGTCTCGTGCAAGGCCCCTTGGCTCAAGTATGGCCGGCACGTTGGCGCCGACAAGGGCCCGGCGGATGATGTCATTCAAGCTGGCATGGCGTGGGAGACGGTCAGCACTGCGCTGACAGGAGAGGCCATGGTGGCCGAGGTCGTTAACTTTCCCGCCGGAACGGCAGCGATGTGGCTCAATCGTTCTGGCACCGAGTCTCAGACCGACTGCCAATGTGAAGGAGGATCTATCCAGAAGCGTGCCCACGTTTGCAGATGGCAACGCATTTAGCCAGAATCCTGACTCTGGCTCACTTGAGGCTATGAGAATTTACCATAGGTTTTTTAGAACGAGATAATAGCTAAATTTTAAAATTGGAACTGTTGCTGATATCAATTATTAATTAGTCCCGGCTCAAACCGTAAAATGACTGTGCTAAAGTAACGCTTTTGCTTCGGAGACGGCTGTCACTACTTGTCTTTCCACTCACGCTGCTACAAACACTCATGCCCTCTTGCTCGCACCACGCCGCGCGCCTTATTGTGCTATGCAAATCATTGCATAACCTGTGGCGGCGCGTTCCACGCCTACTTGCGCTTCTAACCCCTCTTATAAAGTTCTGTGATAGTATCGTTATGACACGGAGGTAGATAGCGTAAAATTTATGATAAGACAGAGTATAAATCATAAAAGTTATAATTTGCGTTTAAATCGCAAAACAATGAAGTTATTGTTCGTAGCTACTTTAACGAGCAACATTCCTTTTGAAACAAAATAAATGTAAAAGAGGGGAAACCAGAAAATATTATGTGATAATTTATCACCATAATCTTTAGATTTTAAGCGTATTATAGCGGGTGGTTTAAGAGTCTTAATAAAATCGGTCAAGTGCGAGTCGGACTACTCGCGAACCGTGGATTCCGTTCCACACCACTACACAAAATATTAACTTACAAACAAGTTTTGTTTCCTCGAGAAACTTTAGCACGAGACAGACTCGAACTTGGCCAGTTTTTATTCTTTTTTGTTAAAGGACGTAGCGTCATCTACTGGTGTTATTTTTCAACCCAAGCTAAACGAAATCGCCTAGCTTCAGTAATTAGTTTGGGCCCGACCATAGAAAAGATATATACAGTACGGCACACTACAGTACTAGCAAACGGTTATGTGACCAAAATGGCTGATAATATAAAAGCCAAGAAGGATCGTCAAAACACAACCTTGCTTTTATACGCTGTACCCGCTGAAAGGATAGTATACCACTATCGGTCAAGTATAACATATGTAGGAAAAATATCAGAAAAGATCGCAAAAATATTGAGGAACCACGGTGTGCACGTAGCATTCCATACAAACAACACCATTCGTAGGGTACTGTGCAATGGCAAGGAAAAAACGGAGGTACGTAGGAGGTCTGGCGTGTACAAATTAAACTGCGATGAATGCGATTGTGTTTACGTCGGTCAAACGGGACTTAGCTTTAACATACGATACAGAGAGCATATGGCTGCGTACAGAAACAATCGCCCAGAAAGATCTCATTTCGCAAAACATCTTTCAGATACTGGACACCAAGTGGGTAACAGACATTCGTATGACGTCATACATACATCGAACAAAGGACTGCGACTAGATGTGTTGGAGCAGTTAGAAATTATTAGGCACAATAGGGTCGGAAACATTCTTAACGAGCAGATAAATATATCTTCGTCACCCGAGGTCAGTCACAAGAAAAGGCCATTGCACACTTTCACCAACGGATGGTATAAATAGGCGACAGACGGCGCGCACAGGTCATCTCACCGATCCCCACTACCTTCTCACCGATCCTCACTACTTTCTCACCGATCTCCACTACCTTCTCACCGATCCCCACTACCTTCTCACCGATCCCCACTACCTTCTCACCGATCCCCACTACCCAATCGTAGTCCGCGTAGTCCCAGCAACGCCCATTGCCGAGGTCCGTACCCCTTAGGGGTGCCCCTTGGGCAGGTTGCTTAAGCTCATGAATTGGTTTGGTAGACCTACCAGGGTGCTTCGCCTTCACTGGTGTGGTCCCCCCATAGTCCGCAGTAATAAGCAGTCGATGCTCCCTGAGTAATGCTGTATTTGTCAATTCGAAAAAAAAAACTAGGTACTTAGAAGCGGAGGTCTTGATATAATCGTGTCATCTACCTATTAGTCATGGATTTCCTCAAAGTAACGCCTGATTCATTTAATTATATACGGTACAGCAACTTCAAGACACACGCACACTGACGAGCTCTATGTACACGGCACGCTAAGGTACTGTGGGAAGTTGCTTTACTGTATAACTCTTTTATGTGCCATTAACTACAAGGTAAAATTGATATCAATGACATCGTTGAAACTTCTAATGGTAGATTTATTTATTTACGTAAATAAATAAAAATATTTTCTTTTCCCTGAAAATTTCTTCTACCATGCATTGATCTCCCTAAAATTGTTCCTTGCAAAATAATCTAGAGAAGTAACAATTTATCACTTCTCATTATCTAACCTATAACTATGGTTTCCGAGTTTTTATCGCTTTCAAATTAGTACTACACTGACGGCGAATCACTTAACCACTTAACTAATTAAAACCACTAAAATTTCATGTTCTTACACATAACTTTATGTGTAAGATTTTTACTCCTGAAAAACACGTCAAGCTTTTTCCCATTGAGAACAGAGCCATTTTCAAACTCGACGTGAAAGTGCTAATAACATTAAAATATATTGCAAAACATTTATAAACGAAGAAATGACAAATAGCGATCAAATTGCTAACAAATTCTCAGTAAAAAGAAACGAAAGTTATATGAGAACAAAAATAACATGATCTGTTCCATAAAGTATGTAAAAGTGCTCAGTCAGCCGTAACCAATAGCAAAACACATCGGAATATCAAATGATATGAAACAACAATACGTTTCCAAGTACGCCTTAGGGAAGTGACACAGAGCACAGAAAAAAATATCGCTCGCTACATAATTCTTACTTAAAATATAGGTAAAAAGAAATTATTAAAATAAGTACATACATCCCGCTTATTATCCTGAATGGGGAGAGAATAATAAGAGTCTTCAGGCGTACAAAGCATACATCGAAAATAAAATGTATAGGTACCTAATTTGAAAAGTTGTCATGAATGTCAAGTGACTAGTTGCCAGCCTGTCACATAAATCTTGACGTTTATTTACTCTGATTAATTGCGCGAGATAACAAAGAGCATTACAATATTTTAACATCTTATTTGTTTTGTTTTACTATTACTCCTAGATCAACGTGAATAAATCAGAGTATTTACAATTCTCCTGAACAGACATCTGAGTTAATTCAATGAATATCACCATCTTATACAGAATGCGATCGCGTTTGAGCTTGAGGCTACGAAGTTCCACCATGTTCTCAACTTTGTTTTTGCTCAAAAAACTATCCTTAAGATTGGGATAGATACTACATTACTCCCATAAACTACTTAAAATTGGCAGAGATGCTGTGTTAAGTCACAAGCAAACAGACATCAAATGAAAAAAAAGCTAGATCTATACAGTAATAACAACCAAATTACAGAAGCTTTCCACCAGCTACTACAATTCCACTGCCCAACCTAAGAGTGCAATATTCAGGCCATTCAAACACGGTCGGCTACAAAACTTCCAATGATCGATGTTTCAGTTGTTATAGACGTCCGTCGTATGGAATTGTTGCTCTGTGTAAGCTTCACATAAAGGGAGTTTTTGCTTGTTCACGTTTCGATCCAATAACTACGGAGTGCGATGCTAAAATGAGATAATACGGCAGATTTTTTCCATACTGTTTTACAAGGAATTCTTTAGCTGGGTCTGAGTATGAAAAAATACTTGAGAAATGACTATGTTAAATTCAATATGAAGTCTAACGTGGTCTTCTTGTTTTATCCTGTGGGCAGAGCCCTGGTGTCAGAGTTTTCTCAGACCGCCTTACGGCCTCTGACGTGGTTTTTATGTAACGACGGTGTCTCTGGTGGTAGCACCAGAGATAGTAGCCGTGACCAACGGCTTAACGTGCCATCCGAAGCACGGAATCATTTTTCTTTTCAGACAATCAGGTGATTCAGCCTGCAATGTCCTAACCAACTGGGGAAAAACGCACAAAGTGACATTTCACTAGGTGTCCCCCGTGGGAATCGAACCCACGACCTCCGTGTCGAGAGCCAATGCTCTTAAACATTCGACCACGGAGGCAGTTGTTAAACGTGGTTAAAAGAAAATATTTGAAGTGGATGATCAGATCATCAAAATAAACACCTTTTTTTACGGGACCAAATTTGAAATTATAATACCATATTTTTGGGTCGAGTAGGAATGCAGTTTTGTATAGAATAGCAATTTTTTTTCAATTTCAACATTGGTTGGACCCATAGTTAAAGTTTTACAGTTTAATGGTCTGACTGATCATCCCCTGAAAGAGGTTACAGCTAATTTTGTTAGATCTTAAATACTACACAAACAAAGAAATTTAACACATAAGTTATTCAGTTTGATGGTCTGAGACACCCCTGAAAATTTGGAAATATTTAAAAAAATCACCCAGTAGGTACTTTCTAATGTAGTACTTCCTACTATGCTCTTAATTTTATGTTTGTATGTGCGATTCGAAGTTAATAAAAAATTTCCAACTACTTGGAATATTCATTTTAAATACAAATGCCGTGTGCTTCCGGCTTAGAATGGATCACCCCTTTCTTCTCGAAGGAGTCGTATAAGGCGACTAAGGTAAAGGTTTCATACATTGCACGCTGCAAAAGATATATATGGATAATTATAGGGTGCCCTGTAAATAAAACATGAGATATAAAAGGTAGTAAAGCTTCTGACCATCCTGCATCATGGTCGTGTATTTATGAATGTGTGTATTATTACACGTCTTCATGTGTTTTGACCAATTTTTTTAGGGTTCTGAAGACAACAAGGAACTCTTATAGTTTCGCCAAGTCCGTCTGTACGTCCGTCCGCGGCTTAGCTCAGGGACGCTTAGTACTAGCAAGCTGTATTTTGGAATGGGCAATACTATTCATCACGCCGACAAAGTGGTAAAATAAAAAACTTGAAAATAATTTTTTAGGGTACCTCCCCTTCACGCAAAGTGGGAATGGATTTTTTTTCTCGTCTACCCCATGATGTGGGGTATCGTTGGATAGGTGGTTTTAAAATATTATGGGTGTGGAAAAACTATTTTCCGAATTAGTGATTCGTTAGCGAAATATTAAGCTTTAAAGTGAAAATTTTTGTTAGAGGCATGTGTCCGAAGCCAGCTAAACCGTTGTTTCTGGACATGTGAAAAAATTCATGTCAGTTTTATATGTAACGAAATTAAAAGGAAAACTATCACCGCTAAGTAGGCTTTACAAGTTTACGAGTAATAGTCGACCAACTTATAAATGTTTTAGACATTACTAGCCGTTAAACCGTAGTATAAAACAAAAAATCTCCATCTAAGTCCATATTATATTGTGACGGGCAACTACGGAAACCTACCCTGCGCGTGGTCCGACACGCACTTGACCAGTTATATCACGTTAATTCAATCACGCGTCATGTCAATTTTACACATTCCCTACTTCCCTAGTAACCACATTCTCCAGTATAAAGAGATTCCAAAAGATTAAATGCTCAGTGTTATGCAAGCTTTGAAAGGAACACAACATTTGCCAAGAAAATTAACCTTCTAACTACCGAGGAATTCTAAGCTCTAACTGTGTAGTTTTTGCTCTGTACATACCTCTAAGGCCCACTAGATACATACGGAATAAACCTGATTCGGAATAAGTTACGTATGGAGTGTTGCCGCTTTCAGAGACTTTTGCACTAGATCTAGTGATTTTTTGATGTCTTAGGTGGCATATTTTAAAGTGATTTTTGAGCGTACGCGTTGATGGAATGGTACCGTACCGTGACGGTGCAGTTGCGACGTCGTTGCGGTATAGTTGCAAAATCGCCTACGCTCAAAAACCGCTTGTGTCAAGCTCATGCCATTTTGTATGCAGATTATGTCTAATGTTAAAAATATTGATAGTATTTTGATATAGTTCATAATATTGAAATACAATTTACAAATCATCATCATAACATTCGTAACGTCATGACCACATCACATGATAGTAATTATCATGTATAGAAATTGTTTGTTTCGTTTTAATAAATACCTAAAAATGTTGTCATTAATATGGCATTAGATACATTTTTAATTTAGGCATTTTTTAAACAGCACTCTAGGTACTTTTTGTAACCAAAGTTGACAACACTGAATCCTGAATCAGGATTCCGGACCGCAATTCCGTCTGTGTGTGGCGGACCTAAATCTCTGAGAGTATTCAAACTTACAACGTTTTTGTTGAAACAGAAATTCACTGACTAATTCGAACGAAATTCTCTCCTTTGCTTGCATCTTGTTTGAAACACTAGATAGAGTTCCATAAAATAAATTGCGAGATTCTTGTTAATTTGGATAAGGGATTGCATAAATTTGTACGATGTCTTTTTAAGGAATAACATTCTATTCAATTTTACTTTTTAAAATAGAATAATTTAAGATAAAGAAAAGAACTTAAGGCGGTTGCAGAGGGGTCAATTTTATACAAAACTTTGACGCACAATCCGCGTAGACGGTATTAATATACAGGGTGTCCCAGAAATGGTGAATCAAACTGCTATGGGAGGCAGCTTGACTAATGTCCTATCCATAAAAAATATAAAAAAAAAAAGCGCATGACCATAAAAAAAAGATTAAAAAAAAAAGATTTCGGTTCAGAAAAAACAATTAAACTAAGTGGTCTGTGCTCGAAGTGCAGACATTTTTTTTGTAAAATGTTAACAATCAGTCGAAGCAACCTCTAACAATTAATATTGGCAGAAAAAAATTAAAAATGATCCCAAAACGCGATAATTAGAGCTGGAAACTTAGAAAAATTTGATGATTTTCCCGTTTTTTTGGATATTTTTTTTTATGGTCATGTGCGTTTTATTTTTTTTTATATTTTTTATGGATAGGACATTAGTCAAGCTGCCTCCCATAGCAGTTTGATTCACCATTTCTGGGACACCCTGTATATAACTTTGTCTATATGGAAGAATAGTTTAGAAAATCTAGATGCCGCGTAACAAATAACATTTGCAATTTATAATATCATGACGAAGATATAAAGCTTTTAAAATTTTGTATGAAAAATTTCAAAGCTTTATATCTTCGTAATTATTTTATAAATTGCAAATGTTATTTGTTATGCGGCCACTAGATTTTCTAAACAATTTTTCTATATATAAAATATTACTTTTATTAATTCCGTCTACGCGTGTTGTGCGTCAAAGTTTTGTATGGAGTGAAACCACCTTAAGAAATATATTTTTGTCTTGCTGAAATACTTGTTCTTTGGAACCAACATAGAAATTGCGAAAAAAAGCACTACCACAAAACTGTAAACCTATTCGACCCAAATGTATGGAAGACTAATCCTACCCTATACAGGGTGTAAGTAACAGCCTAGCAAAACTGCTGTACCTACCCGACTCAAATGTATGGGACAGCTGATTTTTTTCGTGTTTCCTGAGGTAGGCTCCATAGTGAGAGTTGTTCAGTTTGATGGTCTGAGTTCACCGTTTCAGTATTTGCTAGGCTATCACTTACAGTCTGACACCCTGTATACAGGGTATACAAGGTAACAAAACACCCTAGTGATACTTAAGGGTGTTCTTCAGACCATCAAACTGAACAACTTTCATTATGGAACCAACATCAAAACCGTGAAAAAAATTTGCTGTCCCATACAAAGCTCCATAATGAAAGTTGTTCAGTTTGATGGTATGAAGAACCCCCTTAAGTATTACTAGGGTGTTTTGTTACATCCTGTATAGTCGGTATTTAATAGTTCTACTCAGATTGGCGGTTGCAGTACCGTGGAAATCTGAGGGATTTATTATTTATGTATACGGTCCTTTCCTTGTTAATATCTTTCATTATAGTAATAGACTGCCTCCGTGGTCTAATGGTTAAGAGCATTGGCTCTCGACTCTGAGGTCGTGGGTTCGATTTCCACGGGGGGCACCTTGTGATATGTCACTTTGTGCGTTTTTCCCCAGTTGGACATTGCAGGCTGAATTACCTGATTGTCTGAAAAGGAAAATGATTCCGTGTTTCGGATGACACGTTAAGCCGTTGGTCCCGGCTACTATCTCTGGTGGTAGTAGTCGTTACATAAAAACCACGTCTGAGGCCGTAAGGCGGTCTGAAAAAACTCTGACACCAGGGCTCTGCTCAAGCTCTGCCCACACGATAAGAAATAAATTATAGTAATTAACATCAAAATCGCTAAAAAATAAGCAATTAATTAACAGTAAGTAAATAAGGTAATAATATAATTGTATAAACAAACATTAAGGAAATAGAAAACAAAAGACAAGGTTTACACGGAGTTATTATAAGATTATTACATTTTATGGCGGCCTCTAATCTTTTAGTGTTGTACGCTAAAATAATCATTTTATCGATGTTCGTCTCGGTACTTTTTAATATACCGTCTATCGTCTGTGCAAGAAGGTATTTATTAAAGATCTTATAAACTTTTAATGTTTAAGAAAAAACTGGTTAATGCAGTCAAAGCGAGATTTTAAATTTTGTCGCCCCTTAGTATCAAATATAACACATATAACATCGAAGCTTACTATTCGTGAAAAAAAGTTGAACTGGTGGCATGCTACAATCCTGACACACCCTGTCTCGCTTTAAAGGGTTGCAGCCTTCTGGTCAAACATTATCGAAAATACAGAACGAAAATAGTTAATCAATAATTATACGATGGCTACGGAATCCAATCATGTACGTGTCCGAACACGGTCTTGGTAAATTTTTTAGCATATTCTGTCATTTTATATTATGTTGGTTCCATAAAAATAAGTCGTAGTTTTGAGTTAGAAGCTTTATACTTAGGTAATTCGTTCTCTTCAAGAGAATAGTATAAAATATATTTGACCATTTCTACTATAGGTAGACTAATGCCCATACACCCACCTTGAAGGTAGGCCAGTGCCATTGCAGTAGGACGTATAATCTAGGCTGACGAAGAAGATTATCTCGACGAGGGACGACGACTTTCTAATGTACTTTTACATATACTCACGCCACTATCCCACAGGGGTAGGCAGTGACTACGGCTCACCACATACTGATTCTGACATACTTCTCTCGCCTCATCTACTTATTTGTTTTTATCACTTGAGTTGTATGTTCAATGTACTTTTAATACCGTAAAGTCAAGAAAACCGCCTACAGAAAAATATCGATATTTTCCATCCATATGATGAACGTGAATAATATAAAGCACGACACTATAAACTTAGGGAAATGTTCCCCTTGTTGACCCTTCAAGATTTACGACGTACCATAAGTGTTCCGTACAAGGGTTAACTGCATTATGTTTGATATTGCAATTTTTTGTAACATATGGCTGGAGGAAATTGCGTGACTGGGCGGACTTGCACCTGAAGCCATCTCTAAATAAGCATAAATTTATTTAGTTTTATGCTAGTTTCCGCATTTTTACCGGACTGCGTGAGGCGGAGGGTAATGTTTTTCGAGTGCTATGTATGTTATCAAAAGTGATGTATGATGATTACATTTACTAAAGAACCTTAAATAATATTAGATTGTGATATTATTTTTAATTTTTAAGTCCTTGCGTACTCCTGGGCTAGCCATAAACTCTAGTTGTTTAAGGCCGGATTCGACCAAACTTTGATTTATAGAAGAGTAAATATACAAGGATCAATTTTACTCTTCGTGTTTACTCCAAAATAACTTCACTTGTCTTCTACCACACTAAACCTTATAATAAAAGAACGAATGTATAATCCACCTAAAGAATTAATGATGTGACATTGACATTTCATTTGTCTCGATATAAGCTTTACACCGTCAAAATTGGCCGTGTAAAATTGACTCTCAACTTATACATAGATTAGGGTAAGTAAAACGCAAAATCAGTTTACTCTAGAGTAAACGGCGACTTAATCTAGAATAAAATTTACTCGCGTTTGGTCGAATCGGGCCTAAGTTACCTACTTACCCTGGAGTTTAAACGCATAAATTTACGAAATATCCGAATCAGCAACGAAAGCTTCGTCAAAACAGAAAAACAGTGATAATTATGACACAGGATAGATTTGATGCAAAAAAATCTATAATCTATTTATTTGGTACTAAATTCATAAAGCCAGACAGAATATATTTAATAGCAAAGTTATAAAATACCCCTTATTTATAACCAGTAGGTATATTTTCCAACATGGACGCGTTAATTAATTATCTTACATATTGTAAATGATATGATTGTTTAAGATAATTAATGTGATGACAGACTTACTTAAACAACAGGGTATTAATTAGTAATACGAGAACAAGTAATAAATATCATAGTACAGATTAAATAGTAGACCATGGCCACTCGGTAGCTACATTAAAATGAATGTTTCCAAAGTCTGAAAAACAAATGAAGTTTATCTAAAAAATTAAAAAAAATTCCTGCAGGCAACCAGTATAAAATATTTATTCCTTAAAAAGTATAAAATTCAAGCTATTTTAATTATAGACTAACATTAACTTTTCTTAACTTTTTCATTGTTACTGAAATTCCATAAAAACCTTAATAAATAATACACAATACTGACACTGACAACAACTAAAACGAATAAACCGATAAGTAAAGTGAACACAAGATCTAGTTCTAGGAAGTCCCACCAGGACATGTTGGCGGCGGGCGCGCGCAGATGTCGCGCACCGCCATGTCTCAGCACGTGCTCGGTCCACCACACGGCGCGCTCCAGCGGCGGCTGCGGCTGATCGTGCATGAGGATGCCAAGTTTCACCATGTTTTGACGGTAACTGTAATGAAAATAAGCATAATTAATACAAAGACGCTGTAGTTAGGTTGCTTTAGAAGGAGTAAATAAAAAAAAAAAATTTTAATTCATATTGTCTACGTTATGGACGATTGTTTGTTTATGAGCATTTTAGGATACAAAGACCGTCGTAACGTGTCCAGGCTTATTTCCAATTTTATATCCAACGAGCGTTAACCCGCGACTTCGTCCGCACAAATTATATACCAGATTTTAAGTCAGATCATAAGCTATCAAACTTTTTTAAGTTTCATCAAAATCGGTTCAGTAGTTTTTGCATGATACTCGTTCAAACAAACAAACAAACAGACAGACAAAAAATCCAAAAATTGGTGAAATGGAATCAGGGACACCTAAAAACCATATCGTAACTTTTTTTTTGTCTTCAATGTACAGATAAACTTCCTGTTACAGTTTTATAATAGTATAGATTTAATTTCAAAGTTAGTTGCTTCATGATCACGAGAGAATGCATGTAATTTTTCAATAAATGCAAAACAAAATATTGTCAAAAGGTCTAGTATTAAATCCAGTTTGTCATGTTTAAAAATTGCTTACAAATAATGTATTGCATTTTCACCCTTTTCCTATCAATAGTAAAAACAGCTAAGTACCTATTCGGGTTCCTCTCTAGTACTTAACGAAAACCATACGTTTTTAAAAATATTTTGGATTATTTTTATGACTTTCAGTACAATATTCAGTATAAGATAAGATGAACCAAAACAAGTTTACAGATTTTTATAATATTTAGAGCCAGACGCATAAATCCTTCTTTTTTGCAATTCCATCTCTTAGTGACTCTCAACCATGGCTCCTCGAAACTAGGATCGGATGCTGATTTGATTTGATTTGATTGATTTACTAGTCCAGCCTAAGCTTTTAACGAACTTTAGATTTCTATAAAACTTATAGTTCTTACCGATCATCTTCAATAACAGTATTGATGGCATTTCGAAATTGTGCCGCAGTCATTGAACCCAGGTCAAGTCTCACACCAATCTTGTGATAAACGAATTTCTCCACATTATACCACTGATCTCCTAACATTGGTATACCGATTAGTGGTACTCCTGCTGTCATTGCCTCGTCTGTTGATTGAAGACCTCCTTGTGTTATAAACAATTTGATTTTGGGATGTCCTGCAAAATAGTAAAAACAGCTAAGTACTTATTCGGGTTCCTCTCTATTACTGGAGGTTGGCAGTCAGATCTGCATATTGTGCATATTCCTGCCTATCTCTTGATAAACGAAACAGCTTTTCGACGCAACAAAATTATTTCTTGGAACCATCTATCAGTTATATTTTCATCCACTATCTAGAAACATAGAAACTATTTTATTTGCACACTAAAAAATATTCAAAAATACCAATTTGAAGGGAACAAAAAGGTAAGCAGGAAAGAAATTTTAATAATATTTTCGCTCATTTTTTAGCAATAAATTTCCGCCATAATCATATAAAAATAATATATTAAAGTTGATATATTAAATATGATACAAAGTGAAGAAGTTAAATACTAAAGAGTTTTACTTACTCAAAAGATCTGATTGTGGAAACCATTTGCTTATTCTGATATTTTTGGATCGTCCAGGTAATTCATCCTTGTCCCACTTCCATAAAACATCGTAAGGTAGTTCAGAGAAAACCTTTATTATCATTTGAATCCTCTCCTGCGGTAGCATTTGTGTCATTGAGTTTGTACCAAAACTCATGTAGATGACTCCGTGTTTTGACGAATCAAGGAAAGATTTCAAGTCCTAAAACAAGATTAATTGTTTGTTTTATATTATCTTCATCTGCCTAAATAAGTGCTCTGCTAAAGACGGAGCCTTCTTTGATGAGACCTTTTCACCATGGTCATCACTATTCACAGTTCTAGTTGAAAGCGTGCCGATAAGCGGTTTATCATAACTGCAGTTTATCTTACTCAGTTTCTTATCATACTTTACGGTCGTTTTATATACTTTACTTACACTCAGTTGCAGAAACACTTATTAAAGTTAATCCTTTATATATATCTCTTGCTAGCTTTTACTACGCCAACAAGACAAAAAGTGACACCAAGACGTTTAATGGAGGATTAACTTTAATGATCGTTTCTGCCACTGAGCTTTACTGCCATGCAGTGCTAAACTAAAACTGTCTTATATGAAAAAAATTTACCTGGGGTAGTTCCTTCTTAGGTTTTTGATGCATTCCCCACATAAAAATTACATTTGGAGGTACAGGGACATTGCCTTCCCATATTGGATGAGTATTTAGAATGACCATTGCAATATTTTTATTTAATTCTTGAATGCTTGGAGCATCATGACCAAAAGTTTTTCTGATCATTACGTTGTCTCTTTTTTCATTATCATCGTAAAGTTTCATAAATTTGTAATGATTATACAATTCTGTCACTTTTTCCCACGCCGTAAGATTGTATATTCTTTGACGCGTAAACATTGGATATAGTAACGGGTGATTTGGTGCTCCAACAGTTTCATAGGTTCTGAAGAAGCGTCCGAATGAACTTACTATGACTACTGGCACTTTAAACACATGAGACAGACCCAGGGCAGGTCTCACACAAGCTTCTATCATTACCAAATCAAAAAAATTACGCTTTGTATCAATCAACTTCTTAAATTCTTCATTTTTTACTTGTTTCTCTACAAGTTTGGGCATAAAATCGAATACTATTTTCATTTGACTTGTCAAGTCATCTTGATTTCCAATATCGATTTTCAAAAGTGTTTCTTTCCAGAATGCGTAAGAAATATCATGGACATCTATTTCTGTGAGATTTGACGGTGTCTGTCCTTTAGGAAAAGCGGGGTCTGTTGTTACCACAACCACTTCATGTCCTCGCTTTGCCAGTTCCTGTGTAAGAGGACGGAATACCACTTGATGGCTTATAGAAGGAAAAGGAATAACTACTAGTATTCTAGCAGCTTCGTAAATTTTAACAATTGATATGAAACACAAGACGATAAATAATGCTCTGGACATTTTAATGCAGGCCCTCTTTATGCCAGTATCGTCTGACTAGAGTGTCATTAAACTAATAGACAACACTTATATACATACCGATTCAATGATAAATACAGTGTGTAGAAATTGCTCAATGTTATGAAAATATATTTAAAAATAAAATAATTTTTTTCAATATTGTAAAATAATTTTTCAAATCTATGTTCTGTTTTGGTACAATAAAGTATAATTGAATTAAATTGAATTTTACTTTTTCGTAAGAATTTGATTTGAAGGGCTTTAAATGTTATGGCATTTTCATTTATTCAAATCCTTTCGCATGAATTATTATTTTGTTTAATTGTAAACCAATTTCTAGTTTGACACTCACAAAGTCCTCTCGAGTTAGTTAAATCTAATTTATTAAATGTTTTAAACTTTAAGGTGCTCTAAGATTATCTTTCAGTGTTTTTATTTCAAGGACATGATTTACTATCATTCTTAAAAAACTTGTTCTTGAATATATTCAATAACCTGTTTTATACCGCCATAAATTACCACCACTGTAACTCGTTTAAGGCAGGATCAACAGTGGCGACCACTCACTACACTGGATAATGGAGTCCATCGAGCCCGGGAGATGACTCTAATCCGCTTTGGAATCCGCAATGAATTTAACCAAGGAATATAGGAGGAGTAAGAAAAACAAACATTCTTGACTGACAGACAGACAACGCACAGCAATGAAGATAGAGATATTTTTGGAACACCTATATTCTCCAGAAGATGTAAGGAAGTATTTTTCGAAAATCAACTCCTATGTAGGTGAAATGGGATTTCAACTTGTGCATGTCGTTTTCTCCGCATGTATCGTATCGACGTGTAACTTCGAATAGGTACAACTAAAAACAATACTGTTTAAAATCAACCACTCGAATCAATTAGCTGTTTAAAATGCATGAATAAACTAATGAAGCGATAGCAAATAAAAGTAACGATTACAAAATAACAAATAACTGGCTACCTACTGTTACAGTCAATTTATACTATACAATAATAATATTTATATCTAAGCGATGATTGAAGATATTTGCAAAATATTTTTGGGGATGGGGGGGGGGGGGGGGGGGGGGGGGGTATTTCAGGAAAATTGTAATGGAATAAGTACATTAACCTTTCGTCTGTGTTTGTCACGGATCCGATCCAAGACAATACCATTTCTATTGTGTCTAGAATATCAACACACGACAGGTTGAAACTATTTTTAGAATTTTTGTCTGTTTTTCTGTTTTTTGTTTGTTTGTGAACGCACCACTTACAAAGTACAAAACCGATTTGGATGTTGTTTCCACAAAAACATATTGCTTAGTTTAGATTAACATTTAGGATTTAATTCGTTGCAATCGGTTCATTTAAACAAAAGTTATGAGTATTTAAAATCAGTGGTCTGCGCGTACGAAGCCGCAGGCGCCGCTAGTAATTAAATAATTAGTTACCTATATTTCAGTACATTATTATTATCATCGATGCGGTTCAAGAAACACTTGCCTCGTTGTTAATTATCTAATTAATAATGATAGTTTTGAATGTTAATGATAAACTGATAATACAGAAAATAATATAAGCACGCTTATCAATTATTCATCTGCCATCGGTGGCAGTCCAGTTAATGTAATAATATTGCAGACGTAATGAAGATAGTGTAGACACACGTAATGATGACAGTTCCATTACATTAAAAAAGATGATTTACTCATGATAATAAATAAGTAAATAATAAATATCTTAGACATTGTCACACAAATTATCTAGTAACATTTAAAGTACCTGGACTTGTATTATGATGACTAGACAACGATATAGAATACATATATATATTTTTTTTAATTTATTTTACAAAGAAAAAAGTTACAATATTTTTTTTTACCAACTATAAACCTTCCTACTGCAAACCTTGATCGGTTTAATCGCAGGAGGTATAAATACAAACATCCATGACTCGGGTACAAATATTCATATTCATCATATAAATATCTGCCCCTTACGGGATTCGAACCCGCGACTCTCGGCACAGCAGGCAGGTTCACTACAGACTGTGCTACCGGGCCGGGTATGATACTGAACAACTTAAAAAAAATAATAATCATAACTTTCCCCAGGGAAAATAAGCAAAAAAAAAATGTGCACATGCCCTACCAAATGCAATCAGAAGATCGAACCATTGTACAAAACATTTTTTTTTTTTTTGCAAATTTCCCTTAATATCCTTTGGGAATTCTTTCAGTATCATGAATAAAAACACCCTTTAAAGTGATAAGTATTCAAATGATTACAATTACATTTTCTACTTGTATACTTCCTTGAATTACTTTATAAAAAAGAAAATTATGTCACCATAAACTACGTTTAAAAATTAAATAGCCTCCTGTATTTTAACGAAGTATCTCTTTATTTAATTGGCTTATTAAAGTTCAAATTAAAATAAAACATACCTACTACTAAAGTTGATTGTGGTAACAATTACGGTAATCAGCTGTTACCTGCTATTTGCCTTCACGTCGGAGTCGTTTTGTTTGTGCAGTTTCCTAAGCAAAATGAACGCGAGGATACCTAGTCACCATGACGGCGCGGTCTTGGTAGGACAAAATTATATCTTCAAAAATGTGGACGACAATGTATTGTATAAACTAATTTTATAATTATTGATTTTTTTTTTAAAAGAACATATGTATTAGATATCGAAATGACAGTATCAAAATCTAATACATATTGGCAATTATTATTAATTGGTCAACAAAAATCCTGAAGTTATCGTAAGAATTACTCCTTAAGGTGGTTTCAGTCCATACAAACGTTTGACGCACAATACGCGTAGACGGAATTAATAAAAGTAATATTTTATGTATGGAAAAATAGTTTAGAAAATCTAGTTGCCGCGTAACAAATAACATTTGCATTTTATAATATAATTACGAAGATATAAAGCTTTTAAAATTTTGTATGAAAAATTTCAAAGCTTTATATCTTTGTAATTATTTTATAAATTGCAAATGTTATTTGTTACGCGGCAACTAGATTTTCTAAACTATTTTTCCATACATAAAATATTACTTTTATTAATTCCGTCTACGCGTATTGTGCGTCAAACGTTTGTATGGACTGAAACCACCTTAAGGAGTAATTCTTACGATAACTTCAGGATTTTTGTTGACCAATTAATAATAATTGCCAATATGTATTAGATTTTGATACTGTCATTTCGATATCTAAATTATTGTGTAACATACACTAAAAAAATACAGACGAGACTCCCTCCTTTTTTCTTTGTCTGAGGCGCCCTCGATTCAGCACAACAAGCAACCAATCTTGATTTTTTTTTTTATTTTTATTTATTATAAAACTGTAAATGTTTGTTTGTTTGTCTTTAACAGCATCACGCAAAAACTAATACACCGATTTTGATGAATCTTTTTTTTTTGATAGCTTATGATTTGGCTTAAAATCTGGTATATAAATTTTGTGCGGACGAAGTCGCGGATAAACTGTAGTATTATAAAACTGTAAATTTTTGTTTGTTCGAGCACTAAGCAAAAACATCTGAACCGATTTTGATGAAACTTTTTTCATTGACGAATTCGCGGGTAAACTCTAGTAATTAAATAAATGTATACTTCTCATTTAACTATCTACTTGTGCTAAAGATAAACCTTGTGGATCGTTATCTGCACGCGTTAGTTCTTCAAAATCAAAAACTGCAGTATCATTGTCATCAACGAAAGGGAATAAGTGTTTGTATGACTAATATGGTCTAATCAAATTAGAGATTGAAAAATTTTGTCTTGAGCGGGACTTGAACCCGCACAACAGATCAACGCAACAGATTAAAAATTTCGTTCTCTGGGTAGTGGACTCGGTGGCGAAATTGGATAACGCAGTTCCACGGTTTGGAAGAGTGCAGGTTCAAGTCCCGCCCGAGTCAAAATTTTTCAATTTTTAATTTGATTCGAAATAGCACAACATCGCTGTAACATGTTTCTTATTATATCAGCCGTCGCTGTCCCATTGTTGAGCAAAGGCGTCCTTCCGTTCTCTCCATGCATCCCGATTTTGCGCTTCGACAGGCCAGTTCTTTAGGAAGATGTTTAAAATCAGTCATCTTTAATATAGTCTACTCTATACTATAAAACTGTAACAGAAGTGAGTCTGTACATTGAGAGTAATTTAATAACTGTATAGGTACTACGAAATGGACCACCAATCATATAAAGTAAATTATTCAAAAAATGTGTGATTTGGAGTCGTCGATAGTAAAAGTTGTTAAATTTAATGGTTCTAAACCACCCCTGATAATTCGGAAAGTGGTTAAAAAATCGTTAACCACAATGAAAAAAAAGGAATTATAGCGGCGACCCGGTTGGTGTATTACCACACCGGACTGCCAAACCAGGGTTCTGGGTTCGAATCCCGGTTCGGTCATGGATGTTATATGTTCGTGCCGTTGTTGTATGATTTCCACAACAAAAAGCCTATAGGTATAGTGCTTACTTGGGATCATTACAATGTATGTGCCTGTGAGCTCTTCTTCCTGCCCTTATCCCATTATTTGGGGTCGGCGAAATATGTCGTCCTCCTCCATTCATCTCTTTTAGCCGTCATTTCTTCGCACACTCCCTTTTTACACATGTCATCTTTCACACATTCCATTCATCTTTTCTATGGTCGTCTTCTCTTCATGCAGCCATCCACATTCATATTCAACATTCGTCGTGTGTCACATGTCCGTACCATGATAATCGATTACCGCGTAGCTTTTCATTCACAGGAGCCACTTTCAAACTTTTTCTAATATACTCATTCCTAATCTGGTCCATTCTAGTAACACCACACATCCATCTCAACATTCGCATCTCTGCTGCATGCAGTCGTTTTTCATCCGACACTTTACTTGTGCCTGTGAGCATTATTTATTAAAGACATTCAACCTCTTGAAATATTCGCCGTCATAATAATTGCACAGTATTTACTTTATTATGAGACCACACGAGTTATCTTAATCTCTATTCAATAAACACTATAGTTAACCAATTACGACCAGTCGTACGTAGCGGCATCTATGGCTCTTTTATCGTTGATGATTTATAGCTGACCTCCGACAGGAAATAATAAAGGCTGGCCACACATCAGTGGTAGTATGACCATGTTGTAAAGATGCATTGAGACATGACATAAATATTATTATCAAGTACGTATACAGACTCTGGTTCTTTGGTTTCGGGGGGTGGGGGGGGGGGGGGGGATAAATCGCACTTATCCCCCTCCCGTGGGGTTACTGATCAATATTAGGTCCCGACTGTTTCGTTATTTTTTAATAATTATGCCCTTTTCTATCGACTCTTTTATTTTCCTTAGAATTGGCAACTGTGCAGTTTTTCTGAATTTTTTGTAGGGAAAGGCTAGCAGTACGTAATACGTAAAGGCAAACCAGAAGATTGGTTCATAGTTGTAGCAATTTTCGTAACCATTCGAAATGACGGCCATAAATGTATGTATGTTGCTTATTCTATTTGCATCATTATATATAACTATTACTACTAATATTGTCATGACTCTTTAAGGCTCAGAATCAACCAAAGCGAAGCGGTGATGTGTAAAATCAATTAATAAATACAATATGTAGCTTGATGCTGTCACGCGAGGAAATTTGAACTATTCGATTGGTTGATTTTATATACTTTGGTGGTTTTCGGGAATTAATATGTAACTACGGAATACTTGCCAATACTATGGACATAATTGCATAAGACTCATTCTTAAGTTTTAGCTTAGCATGTTGTTGATTTTTAAAGATGCTTTTCTGAATCGTTGTCCAGTTTTTGTTCAAAATCATGGCTAACCTATAAGCGGAAAATTTTTCCCCAAAACAAAAATCACCGAGTCATGCTGAGATACCTTTAAATCTCTTCGCTTATTTTATGATGTTTTTTTCCTCGTGCTGATTTACTCCTGTTTGTTGTGAAGAATGTTAATATTATTGTTAATATATTACATTTGTTACAATGAAAACAGTACATAACAAACATTATTATAAGAAAAAACATACGAAAATCTAACATAATTATCATAATATCAAACAAAGAACCACGCTTAAAAAGAAATTGATATTAAACCGCCTATTACACTGTTATGGGTGTTATGGAAGATAATTTTATTTGCTCATAATACTTAATTTTGAGTCACGTTGCAGGTTCTGATACGAGCACTTGTCTTGCGTGGTGTTCGCGTGGTTCGCAGTTTTGCCTGCCACGAGGCTCTACAATTTGCAATTTCTTCCTGTTCTTGATCAAAAACAATCCCTGAGATTGAGATAGACACTCCCACAAACTACTCTTAAACAAAACTAAGTTCTGTATTTAAACTATTAACTAAATCTACCAGTATTCGAATGTAATAAACAAATATAGAATATTGAGACTAAAAAGAAAGTATATACTTTACAATCTTAATAGTAGGTAAGTATAATATACGATATTGAAGACCCGGTTGGTGTAATGGTTACCAAGCTGGACTGCCAAGCCAGGGTCCTGGGTTCGAATCCCGGTTCGGTCATGGATGTTATATGTGTGTGCCGTTGTTTTATATGGTTCCCATAACAAAAAGTCTAAAGCTTAATTTGGGATCATTACAATGTTTGTGCCTGTGAGCGTTATTTATTTATTATTATTATTATTTATACAGATTTACAGGGGGCCGCCGCACAGTCGAATGCATCTTCAAATCTATCATATTTCAACTACGGCGGCGGCGATTGCTGTCCTTTAATTGGTAACAAAATATTATGACACAATTATTATGTAATTTATTATGAAATATTCTAAATCTTAACAGTGTTATAGACTTTGACCACTTATGTTTGTATTTGTATTTGTATTTAATATTTATTTATGAAAAAACATTACAATAAATTGACAAAATAGTGAAGTAAAAACCAATTTAGGTTTATCTATGACACTATTGACTCGTCTAGGACGTCTTAATTAACAGTTTACTATGTTATGTACTACTTAAATAAGTACTTGCAATTAAACTTTTACTATAAATCACTTAGGTACTACATAATAGGCATTTACAAAAATAAAAAGTAAAAGCAAAGACATGAAGAAGAAAACAAAAACAAAATATTCAAAACACGTAGTCTTATCAGATACATAGGTTCGACAGGTATTATGGGAGTAGGTACAAACATTAAGCAGTCGCATGTGTGTGTTTAAAAACTAGACAAGAATTTGAGTTGGACCGGATCGTTATCTGCATATATGTGTAGTGGAGAGGAGTGCACTGTGTACCTACGGTTATTCGTAAAAACTTAAGTAACACAGACACAGCGGTCAAGGCTCATTTCACAGGATGTTCCGAAACCGAACTGTTAGTATGCAAAAGAATAAACGATGCACCCAAGTCAATACCAATTTGTTAATAGATGTAGATAGTATAGTTATTTTTCCGTTCCGTTCCTGCCTCATGTTATAGACAATCATCTGCATACCGGGCAACGACGGAACCTAACCTAACCGTTATCATCACTGTCTATGCTTGCAAAAGATTGTTGTGCTTGTATAGACTGTATAGTAAATAATACATAACGGTGTGATAGCTTCTCAATTCAGAAGGTATAAAAAAACGTGTTTGCCGACAGGATTATTTCGTTGGATAATATGTGTTTTTTCTCTATTCGTTGCTAAAACGATAAAACGACAGCGAAACAATACAGAAACATTCTCTTTTATCATGCAATCATGCCTTATTGATAAAGTAGGCAAGAAAAGATAGATAGATAGATAAACAATTTATTTGCATAAGTAACACACACATAGTATGAAAAGATGTTTCGAGCTTGAAATAATGTTTTTATATAAATGACGAAGAATGATAAAACACACATATTTTAGGCCTACCCAGCAATGGGCGGTTTTTTACCCGACTGCGCGACGCAAAGGAAAGGGTAATGCGTTTATTTATTTTGTACCTTGTCACACAGATTATCTAGTTTCATTTTAAGTACCTTTTATCTACTTATTGTCTAGCCCGGACTTGTATTATGATGATTGTACAATGATATATACAGGGTGAAATTGATATCATTAGCATCCTTTTAAACTAAGAGTCTACCCATAAAACTGAACAACTTTTACTATGGGAGCTAACAGATTGGAGCAAAAAAAAAATCTGCTGTTGCATACATTTGAGTCGAGTAGGCGTTTCAGTTTAGTATGGAACAGCAGATTTTTGCATGATTTGCTCCCATAGTAAAAGTTGTTCAGTTTGATGGGTAGACACTTAGTTTAAAAGGATGCTAATGATATCAATTTCGACCTGTAGAATATACTGGGTGTAAGTGATAGCCTGGCAAATACTGAAACGATGAACTCGGACCATCAAAATGATAAATTTTTAGTATGGAGCTTCCTGTTGCTGCTGCGGCTTTACACGGACCTCCTTATGCGGACTCGAAAATGTTACCTACTGCCTTTGTCTGTCACTGTTTAGCCTGTATTGTTCTGGTGAAATAAATGAGTTATCTATCTATCTATCTTCCTCAGGAAACGCAAAAAAATTAGCTGTCCTATACTAAACTGCTGCTACCTGACTAGTTTCCTGAGGTATATGCTCTATAGCGAAAGTGGTTTAGTTTGATGGTCTGAGTACACCGCTTCAGTATTTGCTAGGCTGTCACTTGCACCCTGTATACTGTATATAGATGTCAAACATCCGTGACTCGGGTACAAATATTCGTATTCATCATACAAATATTTGCCGTTTCGGGATTCGAACCCGCGACCGACTGTGCAATCGGGCCGTCAATTTAGATTGTGGTTGACAATGACTTTGATTATTGATAAACCCAGAGCTGCAGTGTATAATTTATCAACATTAATTTTAAAGTTTCGTAAAACCTGAAAACCATTTTACGAAAACCGAACAGCATTGTTCATTTGAATTATAGTTACGAGTAATATTTTGCACAGCTTTGCTCAGAAGGCAAACTACTCTAATCAAATTCAAATAAAATCTGCTAAGGCTTATTGATTGTAACTAATATCTTTATGGAGTAAAATATAACTAAAAAAAAACGTTTCACTAAACGATAGCCATTCTGCTTTAGCCCTAAAAAATCGATCAAATAAATCTGAAGCCCTTGGAATAATGTGATTCTTTCTTTTTCATATTCGTAAAAACACCTTTTATATCAAAGGAACATGGCAAATTGAGAAAGTTGTACAACCTTTTCCTCGACGAGATGTGAGCTAACGTAATTAAGGGCTCGATGATATTTTCAATTTACTGGAATAGAATAAGAAAAAGTTTTTGTCGAAAAGAAAACGTCTTGTCCTAGTTAAGGAAAGGACCATGGGCAAATTTGTATCTTTAAACCCCATGTCAAATGACAGGTTTTGGGGTACAATTTATTTCACACAATGGCAGCCAGGTGGAATTCACGCGCAAACGTGGTGTTTTGGTGAAATTTGATGGTAGGTTAAATACAGAGATAGAATTTTTCAGTAAAGTCTGCTAATGTTTATAGTTGTCACATAATCATTATTACCATCATCATCATCATCGTACACTGCTGAACATAGGCCTCTCCCAAGGCGCGCCACAAACCTCTGTCCTCAGCTTTCCCCTCAGCTCCCCGCTACCTTCTTTAGGTCGTCTGTCCAGCGGGCTGCAGGACGTCCCACACTATGCCTGCCAGTTCGTGGTTTCCACTCTAGAACTCTGACAACCCATCAGTTGTCAGTTCTTCGGCAGATATTTTGCTAACAGAGTTTGCTAATACGACATTCAACTAGATGCAGATATCCTAAAATATGGTGCAGGTTTGGTCCGCGCAGGAGCGTACATGAGATGCTGGCCGGGTTTCCTCAGTAAAGGCTACACTGATCCTTTAAGCGACAAAAGCGCCAGCTCTTCCATCTCCGGTCGAGTCTGCCTAGTTATTTAAGCATATTCTATTATTATATCAACCGTAGCTGTCTCATTGTTGGGCAATGGCTCTCTCCATACGTCCCGGTTTTGCGCTTCATTATGCCAGTTCTGTAAGAAGTCATCGATTTCGTCCCACCACCGTCTTCTAGGTCTGGCTCGACGCCGATTTTGTTTTGCTGGGGACCAGTTGGTAGCAGTTTTGGCCCATAGGTCATTTTACTTACAGCAGAAATGTCCAGCCGAATCCCACTTTAGATTGGCAGCGGTGGTGGCGACATCTGTCATTTGGGTTCTGGCGCGAATTATCTCGTTTCTGACTCGGTCGATCTGTTTTAAGCCGAGAATGCTGCGCTCCATAGCCCTTTCACAACCCTTGACGCAATTGACCTCTGATCTTTAGTCAAAGACCACGTTAAGCACCGTAGGTGAGAATCGGAAGAATGCACATTTTCATGAGCTTGCATTTAAGTGGATCTTCTTTCATTGTCAGTGAGTTTTGCAACTTATTTTTCTTGTCTAGAAGAAAGAAGAAGTTGCATAACTCAACAAGCATAGCTGGAGACAAAATACTAAGTACTTAATAGGTATCACTGAGCTCTCAATATCCAGTTTTACAAAAGGAACGTAATGGAGAAATTCAATTTGTCGAACCTCAGATTGTGTTGGTACTGTATTCAAATCGTATTACGTCATTTTCGTTATAACGCAGCCATCTTGGTTCTTACGAAATTTGAATATTTTACTCGTTAGGTAAGTGAAATATTGATAAGCTCTTATAGGCTTAAATACAATATTAAACAGAGCATCTCCTTTATAAAATAATCGTCTCAGAGTAGGTTGAAACGACGTCGTTATCATAAAACTGTGGCTTTATTTGATTGATAAAGCATTCTACAGCAAACTCAAACTCAAAATGATATCATAGTATATATATATTACATATAGTAGATAGCTTTCTGAATTCGTCTTTTAGACTCTATCATGCTATGTTATCTTAGTACAAACTAAGTGGAACGCTGATTTTCCATAGACAGCATCCGCCATCTATTGGTTATGTTTCGAAGCACTATGTGTTGAACTAGGGTTCATATCGGAGTAACAGCGCACTACACCTCACGCGCTGCGCTGTAGTAGTGAGAGATTTCGCCCATATCAATCACTGTCTAGATGGTCTAGCGGTCTAGACAACCGACTTACGATCCGGGTAGCTAAGGTTCGATCCTCGTGTTGGCCGATAGTCTTTTTCAATTTATTTTATAATGTGGCGCCCCCTTGTGCTAATAAGGGGTAACGCAATTAGGACGTCCTAAAATTCAAGGCGAGTTACCTATCTATATCCAATATACATATTAATCTATGGACTCTATGACGTAGGCTTATTCCGTCACGTAGTCCGTTCGACTGACAGCTAGCGTGTGTCACAAGCGAGTGTCACCCCACTCCGCGTCCGTGCGCCCACTACCGCCCATTTATTATAACAATACGTCACAGACTCTATAACCGCGTCTGAAGGAGAAAATGCGGCCAATTCATTTCAATAATAAACAAATTAAAATCACAGTAATACTTATTGTTTAGACCAAGCATTTTCATTCATATAATCATCGAGTATAGTAAGACCGCAGTAGGCTTTTTTATAGAGAGCAAGTTTAGAATACAACGTGTTAATGAATTAACGCAAAACTACAAAGTAGTTTGTTTAGAAGCAAGAGCAGAATCGAATTATCATGGTTTCAACATGGGTAATCTTTTTCAAAACATTAAATAATTTGTTAGTAAAATTTTAAATTTACTGAACCCTACTTATACAGAAAAAAGATTATTAAAATGTATCCATAAGTGCGTTAGCGCTTTCATGCATTGCTGAAATGATAACAAATCATTTTTGCCCCAAAACTTAAAATGCGAATAACTTTAAATTTTAACTATCAAAATAATGAAATTATTGTTTCAATTTAATTATTTTTTTATAAATCAGAATGAGGTTTAGCGCTAATTTATTAACACGTTGTATATCTTCCGATATCCTTCTCCTTTTGTTGAAGTCGGTTAAAAATTGCAGTTCCTCGCTCTTGTACTACACTAACATACAATATTACACAACATGATTATGCTAGATAATTTACTACCAACATCAAAAGCTAAACGTTTCTCTCAACTCAACAGCTCTACTCTCGTCTCCAATAGCAGCCAGCTTAATTATCCAAAGCAATTTCAACTTAAATTACATGGAATTTAATGTACATAGCTTCGATATTTCGTTGCATGCAGACGCTTTCAATTTGGAAATCAATTTAGATCAAATTGTACTGAGAACTAATAGGCGCGGTTATAATTGAATACGTCTTGTCTTGATCTAAACTATTATAAAACTGTAACAGAAGTGTGTCGGTACATTGAAGATATTCACAAAAAAAGTTACGATACGGTTTTTAGGTGTCCGTGATTCCATATCACCAACTTTTGGATTTTTTGTCTGTCTGTTTGTTTGTGTGTTTGTTTTTTTGAAAGAGCATCATGCAAAAACTATTGAATCGATTTCGATGAAACTTTGTTGTTTGACAGCTAATGATCTGACTTAAAATCTGGTATATAATTTGTGCGGACGAAGTCGCGGGTTAACTCTAGTGTAATTATAACAATGATGACGATATTCCCCGACAGGCAGACAGACACCCTTTTGGGTGGTCAAAGTGCAACATTTTGAAAACACGAGATTTTTTAGACCTCCCACAGAAAGTCGATCGGTTGATCCCATGCTGGATCACAAAGGCAGCACTTTTGAATAGAAGGTCAAAAAAAATCTCGCTTTTCGATCCATATTTCTTAGGGAAAGTGGTTTTCTTATTTTTATTTTATTTTAATATGGCACACCAACAGTATACATATTTAAACATTTACAATATCATAGGAACACTACAAATCTATTTCTAATACGTATACATATAACAGGTGCACACAGCATTGGCCATTTACACAAGTAGTCTATAAATAAATCTATAGATCTATACTATTATAAAACTGTAACAGGAAGTTTGTCTGTACATTGAAGATATTAACAAAAAAAAATTACGATATGGTTTTTAGGTGTCCCTGATTTTCACCAATTTTTGGATTTTTTGTCTGTCGGTTTGTTTGGGTGTTTGTTTGTTTGTTGGAACGAGTATCACGCAAAAACTACTGAACCGATTTTGATGAAACTTTTTTTGTTTGATAGCTAATGATTTGACTTAAAATCTGGTATATAATTTGTGCGGACAAAGTCGCGGGTTAACGCTCGTAATAAATAAATCTATACAATATCTTACAAAATTTAGAAAATTATAACAATCTAGCTAACAATCGAACAAACAAATAGGAAAATAACAATAATAATAAGTACAATAAAGAGAATAATTTGTTGCAACTGTTACCATCACACTATTGGTTGGTCGACAAATGCCTCAGCACCTTGGATTTAAACCGATTCAGAGAGTCGTGAAAAATGTTGGTTTATGTTGGTTGCTAAGTTTCATTGTGTAAATACACACCTAAAACTACAAATAATATTTTATTTACAGATTGCGCCATTGCGCCAATTGTAAGACATTATTCGTCTTTATCTGGTTTTTATTTAATGGAAAAGAAATACTCCAATGTCTTGTGAACTTTATCCAAAATAAAGAATCCATGGAATTACCCAATACAGTTGTATACACAGTGACATTGACATAACGATCAAATCATTGTCAGCCAGTGCATTTCCTAATTACATTGATATTGGATCAGAATTTTGTAACCGATAAAAACTACACCTTGTATTTTTCATTGAGAAACTTAATTTATAAGTCGTAGCTTCTGGACTTGTGAACTTGTACCTTTAGCGAAACAGGGCCCAATATACCAACTAACAAAGAACGTATACCATGTACTGCTACACAAAAACGAACCTTATTAGCGAATTGTTAATACACGCTTTAGATCCGATTCAACATTTGAAAACATTCCCATAAATCTCGAAACAGACAAAACACGCTACCTTGGCTGAATGCTCACAACGCAAATCAAAACAAAACCAAACTTTCAGCTGAAGCAAGGAATTTCAAACCTTAAACGCTTGTTAGTAAAGCTTTTGAAGATTGTAAAGATAAAATTGTCGATGCCTGCGAACCGCAAACGCTATCGCTTAACCTGTAAGTGCGTACGGATCAAATATATCCGGTTCCTGTGAGTAATTTTCTTTTTGTCTGCATTTTTGAATGCTTCAGGGTTTTGTGGAATGTTTGTCGATGGGTCATAAAGGTTTCAGTCTTTTTTGCACTGTTAGGAGAAAAAATGTGATGCTGTTTTAAAGAAAAGACAATGCGGGTTTGGAAACCCGTATTGTCTTTTCTTTAAAACAGCATCATATTTTTTGTATGGAAGGTTGGCGCCTTATTTTTTGTGGTTGTTTTTGGTGCGGCCATCAACCAAACTAGAATATTTTAGATCAAAATATAGTAACAAACAAAACTTGTTATTACATGTATATCTCTAAACTCAGTCCAAACGGAGATATAAAGGCTTGAAGTTGAAAATATATTCATTACGTTTACTTCAAGCCTTTTATATCTCCGTTCAGACTGAGTTTAGACAAGGAAGGAGGGACCAGGTCTTCCAAAACAAGGGCACTGACTAGTTTGGACTCCTGTCTCCCTTATAAAATTAAAAAAAATAATAATAAATAAGACATATACTTGTCATAACAAATTGTGTTTGTAAGTTTATTCTAAACTATATACAATAACAAAAACTATAATATTCAAATTTGAAGGCTGCGCTAAAAAAAATGGATGAATAGAAAAAAGTGGGCATTTTTAGGCATTGACTTTTATTTAGTCATCTAGCTTGCAAGCGGAAAAAAATCGTGCTTGATATCGTTAGAGTGAATTGGTCAGTGGTAGGCAAATAAAAATATTATCTTCTTTCTTTCTTTCTTCATTCAAGGTCTTCGGTTTCAAATAAATCTACAGATAGTGAAACATAATCATTACGGTATAAGATGACTACAAAATAGCGTATTGCAACGTGAATGAAGCCACAGACAACATTTCGCTCAATTTCAAACAGCTGTATTGGATTCGAAGGGTTAATTTGACTTACAGAGCAGCTAGTGGTTGAGCCTAGATTCAACGCAGATTTAGAATGGTTTGTTCAACTCCATCTATTGGCTATATTACTTGTTCGGGTTTAATACTTCATCAAATTGATACTTTAGTTAACACATCGTCAAACCTGCGGTTCAATCAAATAGTTGATTTGTGGGCATAGGGAGAGGTAGAAACATAGAGAAATTACACTTAATTATATTAATATATATTTCATTGAAAAATTTAAAATCGAAAAAATGTAAAAATGCCACTGAACATTATCAGAGGGTGGGGTTAGAAATGCAAAGTAGCGCTGTCGCTTCAGAAACGGCTGTCGCCACTTGTCTTCCCGCTCATGCTGCTACAATTACTCATGCCCTCTCGCTCGCACGACGCCGCGCGCCTTATGGTGTTATGCAAATCATTGCATAACTTGTGGCGACACGTTCCACGCCTACTTGCACTTCCAACCCCTCTTATAATGTTCTGTGAAAAATGCGATTACGGTCAGAAAAAAAGGCAGTGGGAAACAAGCTCTGGTGTCAAAGTTTTTCCATACCGCCTTACAGCCTCGCTTAGCCGGAACCAAAGGCTTAAAGCATCCACTTACGCAAATAAAAAACACCTTGTCTATTTGATATCGATCGGATCCGGTACTTACTGAAGACCCGAGACTCGTGTAAAATGATAGGTAACACAGTTCTGCAATATCAGTGTCGGATCGAATAACCTTATATACAGTAAATTATGACATTTTAGTACCGCCGAGTATATTTTACGTCAGCACACATGATTTATGGCCAAACTTTCAGTGTTGAATTTTCTCGAAGCGAAAATCGAAGACCTGAGTATTTGTTCAGCTTTAAAAAGAAAACCAATTTTCTACTTTCAGTAGATAATAATGTATCACAAAAAAATATATTTTCAAAATTGTTATGGAAATAAATCTGATGAACAAGTGAGTAATGACTTTTTGTTTACGTTGAGCGCTATAATTTAAAAGGAAGTGTAAAAACTGAATAACTTTCACTGTAGAGCTAGCAACGAAATTGCAAGAAAATAGTCCATACAAAACTGAAATACCAATAATAACCTGCCAAGCCTACTCCTCATCATCATGATTATAGCCTGTATACGTCCCACTGCTGGGCGTACCCTTAGGGAGGGAGTAGGGACATCAGTCCAACACGCGTCGCCAATGCGGAATGGTAGACTTCACATTCGCATTAGAATTTCTTCGTCAGCGTATGCAGGTTTGTTTTCCTTCACTTCCTTTGTTTGAGAGCAGCCGGTATTACGTTCACAAGTTAGAAAAACCCATTGGTACATGGCATGTCGTCCGAGCGGATTTGAACCCAGACCCTCATGATTAAGTCTCCTCAACGCGTCACCGTGACGCTCTTGCCCATCATCCTGAAGGCATTTGACATTGTATTTCCGCTACTTACTTATAACACGAGTTTTTCGGACATGGATCCTTTTGTTGGCTCTGAAACTAATTTTATCTCAAAATTAATAAAATTGTATACATAAGCAAACAAGAAATTTCATGTGTATTGCATATGTATGTGTGTTGCAGAGGATGCGTATGCTGTATCGAAATTTTACATACTAAATTTATATTCCGTGTTATGTATGTTGATTATATAACTACACATCTCATTACTAAATCAAGTAATTTTAGTGTTTAGATTACTATAATAACGAAATATTATAATTATTTTAACATAAAGAAACCTATAATTGGCTATACTACTTACACAAATTGTTAATTTTATATTACCCACTGTAACGCTGTTGGTTACGACAATAAATAAAATAAAAAATAAAAATAAAAATGACAGTGATTCAAGTTTTTATTATTTTAATATCCACCTACTCGACTCAAAAAGGTATGGAACTGAAGATTTTTAATTCGAGATTTCGATTTGGACTACAGGATTTAAACTTAAAAACGTTACATAATTTACAGCGGTGCTTCAGACCATCAAACTGAACAACTTTCACTGTTGAGCCAACATCGAAATCGCTTTTAGCGGAGGAAGGTTTCAGAATGAGCAAGCGTCGTGATGTCCATATCCTCTGTCTCCTCCACAAAATCCTTCACAAACCTTCCGCCCCTAGCTATCTCCGTGATCGTTTCTCCTTCTCCCGCCCTCCTGACAAACCTTGTCGATCTCATATCCGTACCCAACTTAGAATCCAGACCCACTCCACCGACTTCTACTCCTACTCTTTCACTATCCATGCTGCCCGGTTGTGGAACTCACTCCCCGCCGATATTCGTGATTGTCAAACATTTGCGTCCTTCAAAAAGCAAGTGAATGAACACTATCACTCTCTAAAATAAGCCATAGTTTATGTATGTTTATTGTATCTATTTGTTTATTTATAATTATGTTTATTTATATTATATTTATATATATATATATATATATTTAACTTCCATTTAACAACAAGTATCTAGTTTTTATCATTTGTGCTGTACACATTTTGTCTGCCTCACACTTCAGAACTGTCTCTGTTGCGGGTTTGCTGGAAGAGATCTCTTTAGAGATAAGCTCGCCCTTTGTACATGTCTACTTTAATTGTTTTTTCCTATATTGTTATGTGTACAATAAAGTGTTAAATAAAAAAAAAAAAAATGAAAACATGTCATAAGATGTAATCCAATGATGTGACTTGTTTAACTTTTATAATCTGATTACAGAAGCATCATTTCTCCACGAGTGACCCTTCTTACAAAATTATTGCCGAATGACAAACACCAAACAAAAGAGAGGTTACAAAAGCTCTGTAATATTGTGTTAAAAGCAATAAAATACGAGAGCAATATCTCGAGGTATTGTCGTTTCCTGTGTAAAATTAATTTTCATGAGCTTTAGAGACAAGAACATTACACTTTATTAATGGCATATAAAGGAAATGGCTGATTATAATATGTTACACGTGTGATGAAAACAAAAGAGAAGTAATAATAGAACCAATTTACGCAGAAAAGAGTCCTGGGGCCTGTTTCAAGAAAAATAACAAGCCTTGTAATACAAGTGTGTGACCATAGTAACACTTGTATAACAGGAAATTCTCAAGCGTAACGTTTCACGAAACTGCACTTATACATACATACATAAGCTCACGCCATTGTCCCATGGGGGCAGGCACTTATCACACGTGTAGAATACTAGTCATAGACAAATGGTCACATCACAAGCTATTTTTACATGTGTAACAATAATTCTGTTTCTCAAACATTTGCATTGACACTTGTAACTTGTGACTTGTTGAAATTTTTTAGCAGTGTTGGAAGACTTAATTTGTATGTACTGCTAATTTTTTGTATATAAGGTCTATCAAAATTAGGTGAAACTACTTTAAGGGGATGATCAGACCATCAAACTGAACAACTTTCTCTAAGGGGCCGATATCGAAATCGCGAAAAAAAAATCAGCTGTTCCATACAAACCTACTCGACCTAAATGTGTGGGACAGCAGATTTTTTTTTCGCTATTTCAATATTGGTCCCATAGAGAAAGTTGTTCAGTTTGATGGTCTGATCATCCCCTTAAAATAGTTTCAGCTAATTTTGTTAGACCTTATATAAAAGCGAAACACAACTAAGGGGTTAAAATCGTAAACCTACATGGGTGAACTTTGCATACTTAAATCATAAGTTATTATTCTTATTCTCATTACCCATTGAAAAAAAAGGAGAAATAATAGAAAGGTGCCTGTTGTGTTTCAGATATACGTACAGTCACTTTTCCATTAATTGCTTGAATAATTATTAATTATTTTAATATTTTTCAACGATTCTAAACATTGCTGTTAAAAACCGACATTGCACTTGCCCTTATAAAATAGCATAAGAAACTTGTGGCTATTTTCACAACGCTTGTAATTTTTTCGTGAAACACATTTTTCAAACACTTGCGTTATTACACTTGTAAGATTTCATAAACACAAGTCGGCGGCAGACTGGCGCAACTCTCTAACAAAAAAATGTTATATGGAACGTGCACTGACGCCATTAAACGGTTGCACACGTTTCAAACATTCTAGATATCGGTCACAACCAGTTTTTAGTATGAAGTCCCGACTCTTATAACGTAGAGTAAGTTTCATTCTCTTTGGTCGAGGGCCATTTTCATGTGTCTAGTTGTCAATAGTTGTCTCTGAAAGACATAATCGAACTAGTTTAAGTCAATATAATAATAGGGTACTTCTACGGTTTTTCATTATTCACCTGATTTCCCTAGCAAATTTTATTTTTAGGATTGTATGTATGTATGTTTTTATGAAAATAGACATAAATTTAAAGCACATTTATGACGGCGGTTCTTCATTTAATTTCAAATATTTTTATTTTATTCATAAAATAATAAAATGCTGCCATTAATCTAGAGATAGACAGGCCTTTTCATAGAAGCAACATGTTCCATTTGAATACGGTGTTCGCACCGCATTATTGTTCCCGAGTTCACTTCGTCACTATGGCAATGACAGACCGCAATGTGTTATTTTATATTGTTTTGTGTGACATGTTGTTTGTTTGAACGTGCGTGTCTATCGCTAGAGTTTATGTCAGTGTATGCAAAGAATCTACAGAGAAGTTGCGTTTTCAATAGCTATACCACAGTATTATTATAAACCTCACAGTATGGCAACGCTCTTGATGGCGGGCGATGCTGCCACCCCCGGCGCCGCGCCCTTTTACTTACGCTGCCGTGCGCTGTCATGCGCAGATATGCAAGGCAATACCGACACCTTCATACAGATCCGGTTATGCGACACCCACCGGTCGTTTCCCCGCAAGGCGCTAGTAGGTACATCCATTGCCGTACTGTCAGAACTATATTATATAGTTATTCAAATTCAAAATATTTATTTCGGAAAACAAGTTCCATACAATTTTGATTAGTAATTACATAATGACTGTCATCTTACACCCTATGTTAGTAAATAACATTGAACGATGATTAAAATTAAATATGTATAAGTTATGCTGTGGCTATACCTACTCCTGAAAAAGGGAGTCCGGACGCGCCAAGGAAATCAATTTTATACTCGTAAATACTCAATACTCGTATATCAGCGACATTGAAAAGATAAAATTATTGTCGGCCAGTGCACTTCCTCATTGCATTGATATTGGATCTATTTTGTAACCGATAAAAACTACAATTGTGTTTTTCTTTGAGAAACAGAATTTAACAAGTCCTTGTTAAAAATCGTAGCTTGTAAACATGTGAACTTGTACCTTTCGTGAAACAGGCTCCTGGTACTTTAAATGTGACTAGATAATTTGTGTGACAATGTCCAAGATATTTATTTATTTTTTAATTAAAAAGTAACGAAATTTTTTCTTTGTATGTTTTAATGTCTTCTCAGATTTCTTTCTGCTTTTGGAGCCAGTAAAATAACTTGAAAGTAGATTTTATTTAATTATTGGTACAAATAAATATAGGTAGGTACATACTATATCGCCTTGCTTGAAGCTGTAAAGCAAACACATTATTATTAATGCCTTGTTTAATAATAATTTTTACGGTTTTTTATTCGCATGATATTTTAAATTTAATAAACAGTAATGTATCGTCAGGAACGACACTACGACGTGTCAGGAAGTCCCGGGAGCTGTTGCAAACCGTTAAAAGGAGGAAAGTCGCCTACCTTGGCCATATTTTGAGGATTGAGCGATACCAACTGCTCCAGACTATAATAATAGGCAAAGTGGAGTGCACAATAAGCGTCGGTAGGCCACGAATGTCATGGCTCGCGAACCTTAAAGAGTGGACAGGCATCGCCAGCGTCGAAGAGCTGTTTCGTTTGACGAGAGATAGGCAGGGATATGCAGAGCTGACTGCCAACCTCCAGTAATGGAGAGGAACCCGAAGAAGAAGAATGTATCGTCTCAATACAGTTTTTTTTCTCACAATCTAAAGTACCTAATGAAGTAAGGTAACCTACTCAACTGAGACAAAAGGTCGAGGCTCAAATGTGCTGGCACGGGGTTGAACCCGCGCAGCGTTTTCAGCCTCTCCCTTCTCCCTAAGGTCTTGAGTGGGAGACGAGGAAATAAAAGCAAATAAATTATACACAACAATGCTCTATCCCTTAGATCAAAGTACAATTCATGGATAGGCCCAAAGCGCGTTAAGTTGAAGCACACAACTAGTAGCCCAGTCATTTTACGGAGTTTTGTTAGGTGGTTTAGGAAGTACTTACTAATTGGCCTTTTAAACTGTAACCAGCAACAAGACTATCTTAAAACATATTTAAAAAATCGCAACGCAACATAGAAATCAAAATTATGTGTCCCAGAAGGCTTTTAAATTAATAATATTAATACCAATGCACTCATTTGACTTAGATTTAACAATATAAATTATTTTTGAGCAATAAAATAGGCATTGAAATTTAAAAAATGAGGTATTTATAAGAAAATTCGAATGTATTTTTCAAAACCTTCTAAGTAGACAAAAATGTATACACCATGTTTCAAGTATGTATAATGGTAAAGCCTTAAATATGTGCAAAAAGAATTTACCACCAGGTTTTTTAGAACGAGATAATAGCTCAATTTTAAAATCGGAACTGTTGCTGACGTGATTTTTTTTTTAATTTTGGTACATTTTGAGGCTCAAATTGGCTCTACTTGGTCCATACAAACTAGCACACTCGCTCAGTCTTCTCGGTACACATTTGAAGTAAAACTGTCATTTATACTGCCTCATTTACTGGTTTGAAATGTTCGCGTAAGGCCTATCCATTAATTTTATTTTGATCTTAGGTCTAACCACGTAAAACAAAAATTTTACGTAGTCTATAAAATTATTTGATCGTAAAAATTTAAATATTCTATCGGAGCCGCTATCAGTCCGGTATGATTCGCGACTGGGCATATAAACAAATCAATGTTCGCGAATTTCAAAAACGAGACGTTGGTTGGTTTATTTTGTAGTGATCCATGTGGCAAAATAGTGGAAAAAAAATGTACAATGACATGCCATCAACTCGACACTTCTATCGAACATTAATACAACACAAAAATATTAGCTGTTTCAAAACAGTTATGTTGAGTAGTACAATACTGCAGTTTTCTTCTTCAAGAAAACTGCAGTACTGTAGTACTCCACATACATAAGTACATACAGTAACGTTGGGTAGTACAATACTGCAGATTTCTTCTTCAAAAAAACTGCAGTATTGTACTACTCCACATACATAAGTACATACAGTAACGTTGGGTAATACAATACTGCAGTTTTCTACTTCAAGAAAACTACAGTATTGTACTACCCAACGTTACTGTTTTGAAACAGCTAATATTTTTTCCGCGATTTAGACAGTGGATGTTCGTTCCAAAGAGAAAGTTATTCAGTTTGATAGTCCGATCATAACGTTAAAAGGAAAGCATATCTAACCCTTTCTAAATACCAAACACCCTGCATGTATAGAGAGTAATATATGCAGGGTGTAAGTGACAGCCTAGCAAATACCCGGTAAAATATAAAAATATAAAACCGGTGAACCCAGACCACAGACTAATTAGAAAGAACTACCGTACCCAGACCATCAAACTGGACAACTTTCATTGTGGAGCGTACCTCAGGAAACAAGAAAAAAAATCAGCTGTCCCATACAAAACTGCTGTACCTACCCGACTTAAATGTATGGGATAGCTGATTTTTTTTAGCGTTTCCTGAGGTAGGCTCCATAGTGAAAGTTGTTCAGTTTGATGGTCTGAGTTCACCGTTTCAGTATTTGCTATGGCTGTCACTTACACCCTGTATTTTCCTTCAGAGTACGTATTACGTACAAGCATCTCTAAGTAGCTCACAATCACATTAATAAGCCATTTCTGTTTTATTTTAATCACCGTAAATCGCAGGATAAGCCGACAAGGGTCAAACTTGGCGAGTCAATGTAACACCGCTGCTTAACCTTTACAACTTTTGAACATGGCCGGTGCAAACACAACCCTTTTGTGGAAACGGTATGTTCCCATCACTGCTATTATTCATTTCGTGCACTTGTAAAATTAATACACATTAAATTTGCCTTGTGTTGTTTCTATTCTATTCTATTTTTATTTAAATAAAAATAGCCATCTTGGTTGTGATGATTTTGCCAATGTCTAGTTTATTTAGCAATAGCAGACCTACAACGCGAATCCTTGTGTTGTTTAACTATCTCTTTTGCTGGGTTCCTTGGAACAAATATCTTCAGACAAAAGCTTGCCTTTTGTATATTTAAAATAGATTTTAAAGTAGGTATTTCTCTGGATTATCAACCTATATAATCACGAAATTTCAACAAAAGGGCAATAAAATGACAGTACTATTATTTAAAGCACACAAATTACAGTACAATATTTACCTGTTTTAAAGCATGTTTGAGATCTAACTCATTGCTACTATCGTGGCACTGGTTTAATAAAACTGCGTAACGTCACTGTATGGATATTTATTGCTTTCTTACACTGTCACACTTCACAAAAGTACAGAATTTATTATATATAATTTTAATTAATGAGAGACGCAAGCACACGGTTTCACGATCAGTCCGAGAGAGAGAGTGCTGTATTACATACAGACATATTAAAGTTACTAACAAATACATAAATAAGCCATTTCTGTTTTATTTTAATTAACGTAAATTGCAGGGTAAGTCGACAATATCGAGTCAAGGTACATGCAACATGGCCGGTGCAATCACAACCCTTTTGTAGAAACGGTCTGTTCGCATCACTGCTACTATTCATTTCGTGCACTTGTAAAAAAGGGTGAACTTTGTTAATAAGGCTTAGGATTTTAAAATATTTTTTTTTGTAAATGTGATTCTCACTAATCTCACATTGTTTAAGTAAATACTACTAGCTATAAGATTTTCATTTTCATTTTCTTGAGCATAGCAGGCTTGGCAGCGCGACATAGAAAAGTGGACGGGCGGCGGGCGGGGCAGGGACAGAATCATCGCATCGTCACATGCAAGGAAGACTACTAGACAACGACGAAATAATCCAAATAATCCCGTTTGCCAATCGAAAATCCAATATATTGACGATCCGGTTGGTGTAATGGTTTTCCAGCCTGACCGCAAAACTAGGGTATTGGGTTCAAACCCCGGATTGACCACGGAGGCTATTTGTGTTGTTGCCGTTAGTCGTTGTATGGTTTCCATAGTAAAAAGCCTAGCCTAGTAGCTGTCTTGGGATCATTACAATGTATGTGCAAATCAAATTGTTCATGTTAGCTACACATTTTTTTACCTTTTGATAATAAAGTAATTTGAGTATTAAATAAATGTTGCGACGAAACGAATTATAACGAAGCAGTAATAAACCTAAACTCTGACCCAGCAAATTACTCACGTTTCGCGTAGAGAGCTGCTTTACTGTATTAATTAAGATAATGTGGATGATCACGGACAATATAATTGAATTCAGCTATAATTGTTGCGATTTATATGTTACTTTCAGAGTTTAGGATTTGGGATAAATTAATTTGAATTTGATGAGTCTATTAGTACGGACTTACGGACAGGAATTAAATTTTCATATCAGAAATAATTATTTTTGCTACAACTAGGTCCGGCACACACAGACAGAATTCCGGTCCGGAATCCTGATTCAGGATTCAGTGTTGTTAACTATGGTTGCAAAAAATACTAGAGTGATGTAAATGGAAAATGCCTAAAATAAAAATGTATGAAACGCCAAATGAATGACAATAATTGCATTTTTAGGTATATATTAAAACAAAACAAACAATTTCTATACATAATAATTACTATCATGTGACTATGTCATGATGTAACGAATGTTACGATGATGGTTTGTAAATTGAATTCGAATATTAATGCAACTATAACAAATGACTATCAATAGTTTTAACATTAGACATAATCTGTATACAATATGGCATGAGCAATTATCACACAAGCCGTTTTTGAGCGTAGGCGATTTCGCTACTATACCGCAATGACGTCGCAACTGCACCGTCACGATACGGTATGGTTCCATCAACGTCTACGCTCAAAAATCACTTTAAAATATGCTACCTAAGACATCAAAAAATCACTAGATCTAGTGAAAAAGTCTCTAAAAGCGGCAACACTCCATACGGAATCTAATTCCGAATCAGGTTTATTCCGGATGTATGTGGCGGACCTTAGACAGTATTTAGTGTAATTAATCTAATGTAAATTTCTCTACGATACGATTTCTAATTTATGTACGATTTGTAACACCACTGGCTTTTTCGGTGAAGGAAAACATCGTGAGGAAACCTGCATGCTTCAATTTCGAGGCATGTACTGTACCTACTGTCCATTAGAAGTGGCGACGGGCTCACTCCCCGTCACACTGGACTGAGTTTCGGTACTACTAGTGAATATCTCTGACTACCCCCTCGGGGAATATAGTCGTGAGCATTTGCTATGCTATGCTATGCTATGCTATGCTGTAAATTTCTCTTCTAGTTTCGAGCAAAACTCGAATTTACGAATAATTTTACCGGTCAGTGGCACCTGATCATAAAATATTTAAGATTTTTGAATCAAGAAAATCTACTTTAATAAAAAGGTGCTACTTTTTTATTTTTTTTATTAATTTTATTCATCTTCATCATTCAACACTTGAATTCATTCAAGTTCCATATTCTAAAAAGAGGAATGTTTAGAACTCATAAAAGTATTCAATAAAACTAGATTTTAGGCTTTTTCCGTGGTATTTTTTTTATTTTCAATTTTCATTACTCTTTCATTATCTTTAATATTATGATCGTTAAAAACTGAACGGTAAAAGCACTCTTAAAAATACCAGACAGACATTCGCAAACTTTTTCACAAGTACCTACGTTACATAGTGAATTTATTTTCATCCAATAACCAATTTTTTTTGCTCAACAGCGAAATGGAATCTTTCAATATAGCTTTTGTCAGTCACCAGGGGTCTGCACATGACATGTGCCGCTTTGATACTTGTTTCGTTCATATGACTTTTTACGCCTCTATTCATGGAAACCAGTTTATTTTAGAATCGAAAATGACAGTAAATATCCGCTAGTATCCATGAGGGACGAATCATAAAAGATTTGCAGGTGAAACAGGATAGCCGACATACACTCAGTTACAGAAACGCCTATTAAAGATAATCTTCCATTAAATCTTTTGCTAGCTTTTATTATGTCATAAAACCAAAAAGCGACAACATGAGATTTAATAGAGGATTATCTTTAATGAGCATTTCTGCAACTGAGTGATAGTCCGAAGAATTGCTAGACTAAAATTGCAATGGGCTACATCGCAGAACCGATATTAGATGGGGTCGAAGAGTTCTCGAGTGGCGATCACGTACAAGAATGCGTAATTTTCATGATTTCGTAGATGGCTCCATAGTAAAATTTATTCAGTTGAATGGTCTGAAGTACCCTTTTTATTGTGACTTAAAATATTATATGTACACCCAGTCAGATTGATATATATGTACCTACATCAATGCGCGTGCGCTGCGCCGCCGCCTCTCACCTTCCTAAAGTCAGTAATAAACCAGTGCTAAACGTAAACGGTTGTTTCACTTAGTTCCGACATCTCACTGGCTAACGAGGATATACAAAAGTACCTTCGCTTAAAAAGTAAAAAAAATAATTAAAATCAGAATGTCTTATTTGGGAAATTTAGCTGTTTTCGACCACAAATCAACTGAGTGGGCTATTTTCAAAAGCCGGTTAACGCAGTTTTTGGCAGTGAACAATGTAACTCAGAACAAGAGTGCGATATTGATTACTCATCTATCGGATGAGTCCTATCGTTTGGTGCGCAATTTGGCTTACCCGAAGGATATCGACACTCTGGAATATAGTGAGCTGGTGTCATTACTCGATAATCACTTTAAACCAAAAAAGTGTACGTTTGCTGACAAGGCGAAATTTTTCGGGGCAATGAGGAGTCCAGGTGAAAGTTTGGGAGATTGGGCGGCGCGATTAAGGGGTCTGGCGAGTTATTGTGACTTCGGCGCCGCTCTGGAGACGAACCTAAGGGATCGTTTCGTTCTCGGTCTTGGCTCTGGCCCCGAGCGCGATAAATTGTTTGAGCAAATTCCATCTACGTTAACCTTTGCTCGGGCTTTGGAGCTAGGTGAACAGGCAGCATGTGCAAGGGAAGCGAAGGCTGCTGTAGTGAAAGAGGAGCCAATTTATCGAGCACATTTTGAGGGTGGACGACGAGGCATAAATAACGGCGCCGGCGGCGGTCGCGGTAGCTATGGAGGCGCGCGCGGTCATGCGGTCGCGGCAGGTGATCAACGGGGATCACGATCCGCTATTTGTGCAGTGTGCGGTTTAAAAAACCACACTGAAGTCAATTGTCGTTACAAAAGTTATAAGTGTATAAAGTGCGGAAAAAAAGGACACTTAAAAAAGGTGTGCGGTGAACATTCGCGTGTGCATAATATCGTGAGCGATAATGAATGTGTAAACAAAAGTGCCGATGACACCGAGTGTGAGGAATGTCAGCTGTTTAATTTAAGGTACGTGAACGTTAAACCTATAGAACTAAAAGTAATTATAGGTAAACAACGGGTTTCCATGGAGTTAGATTCCGGTTCTGGTACGTCCGTCATGTCTGAGAAATTATATAGAAATATATTCTCTGTTTACAAACTATGTAATTCAAACGTTAAGATGTGTTTGTACGACGGACATAAAATCACACCATTGGGGTACTTCAATTGTCCTATTACTTACAACAATGAAACAAAAAACATAAAAATTTTTGTAGTAAAAAATGGGGGACCCCCATTACTCGGCAGAGATTTCATGTCCGTATTTAATTTAACACTGGCTACCAAAATAAATAACATCACAGTAAACGACGAAGATATATCAACATTGATGGAACAATTCTCAGACTTGTGGCGTGATGAGTTAGGAATGTTCAACAAATTTAATGTTCACTTACAATTGAAAGAAAATAGCGTACCAAAATTTTTCAAACCGCGTCCCGTACCATTTGCCTTAAAAGAAAAGGTGGAAAAAGAACTGGATAGATTGGTGTCTTTAGGAATTTTAGTGCCTGTTAGTAATACACAGTATGCTACTCCAATAGTCCCGGTCCTGAAAGAGAATGGTAAGATAAGGATAGCAGGGGATTTCTCCGTTACTTTGAATAGGGACCTCATTATAGATAAGTACCCATTACCTAGAATAGAAGAAGTATTCGCTAAAATAGGAGGGGGTGTGCAATATAGTAAAATTGATTTAAAAAATGCGTACAATCAATTTTTACTCAGTGATGAGTCACAGGAACTTACCACCATCAATACCCAGAAAGGTTTATATAAATATACTCGGTTAGTATATGGGTTAGCAAATGCCCCTGCAATCTTTCAAAGAGCAATGGAGACCCTGCTGTCAGGTATTGATGGAGTAAGCTGCTGGCTGGACGACATTTGTGTGACGGGTCCAGACAAGATAACACACCTAAAAAGATTAAGAGAGGTATTAAGTAGATTAAGTGATGCAGGTCTAAGATTACAGAAGGAGAAATGCGAATTTTTTCAAAATAGCGTTACATACCTAGGCTATTCTATAGATAAAAACGGCTTGCAGACCTGTCGCAGTAAAGTACAGGCTATATTGAATTCACCGGCACCGACCAACGTGACAGAGGTAAAGAGATTCCTAGGAATGGTGAATTATTACAGAAACTTCATCCCCAAAGCATCGGCGGTGATGAGTCCTCTGCATGAACTGCTGCGAGCCAACAGCGAGTGGCAGTGGGGCGCGCGGCAGCAGGAAGCCGTGCGGCGAGTGAAGCATGAGCTAGCCTCGGAACGTGTGCTGGCGCATTTCGACCCCGCGGCACAGCTGGTGCTGACGGTGGACGCCGGGCCCGCCGGTCTCGGCGCGGTCCTGGCGCAGCGCGACGCGGGGGTGGAGCGACCGCTAGCCTACGCTTCGAGGTCACTTGCCGCCAGTGAACTCAACTATAGCCAAATACAAAAAGAGGCGACCGCAATAATATTCGGCGTGAAAAAGTTTCATCAATATCTGTACGGCCGAAGCGAGCTTTTCATTTTAAAAACAGATCATAGACCATTAGTATCAATATTCAATAGTAAAACCGGTATCTCGATGACGTCAGCGCTACGATTACAAAGGTATGCAATCATATTATCGGCCTATAACTATATTGTACAATATACGTCTGGTGAGAATAACGTAGTGGCGGATTATTTCTCACGCGCGCCTTTAAAAAACACCATGTGTAGTAGTGATAAAGAATTCGATACTTATTGTTCGTTAAACTTTTCTGATGTTGTATCACCTGCAGTGTCACTTAAGGACGTCCAACGGGAAACTGACAATGATAAAATATTACAGACGGTTATTAAATATATGAACCGAGGATGGCCACGAAAAATTAAATGTAGTTCGATTCGGCCTTATTTTCAGTGCAAGGCAGATTTACAGTTCGAAAGCGGATGCTTGTTAAGAGGTCACAAGGTAATTATCCCAGAGTCCTTAAGGGACCGCATGCTGGATGAGCTACACAAGTCACATCTAGGAATAGTAAAAATGAAATGTAACGCTCGTAGCAGGATGTGGTGGCCGTCAATCGATGGGCAGATAGAAAGGCGTGCGGGAGCGTGCGAGGCGTGCGCCAGCGTGCGCGCAGCACCGGCACGCTCGCCGCCCGCAAACTGGCCGCGCCCGCTCGCACCGTGGCAGCGCGTCCACATCGATTATATGACCATAGGTCAAAGAGTGTACCTAGTGGTCGTGGACGCATTTAGCAAGTGGATCGAATGTTTGCATATGGCAAATGGTACGACGACGCACGCTTTGATATCGAAATTAAAGCAAGTTTTTTCAACATTTGGATTACCAAATCTTTTGGTTTCTGATAATGACACTAAAATTCATTCGGCAGAGTTCATTGAGTTTTGTTCCAGTAATGGTATTAAATATAAAACGTCACCAATTTATCACCCTTGTAGTAACGGCCAAGCAGAAAATAGTGTAAAAATATGTAAAAAAATTATAAAATGTGTTTTAAAGGAAAATTTGTCACAACAGTTAGTTCACGAACAGCTATTAGACTATTTGTTCGACTACAGGAATTCCGTACACTGCACCACCGGGTCCACACCGGCTAAATTAATGTTTGGTCGCGACTTGAGAACGCGTTTAGATTTGATACTACCAAAAGAGAATGATATAACTTACTCATTAGACGAGACAAATAACATGGGCAACAGACATTTTAAACCAGGAGATAGGGTATGGGTACGATGGTACAGTGCGCGGAAGGAAAGTTGGACTAAGGGGGAAGTTATGAAACAGATTGGTAGTAGAATGTATACAATATTAGTAGCAGGTCATCGCGAACAGTGTATCAGACATGTAGATCAACTGTTAAAATGTAATGTAATCAAGGGCGGGGAGTTAGTCCCAGCAGAGGAAGGCATGTCAGAACCGTCTCCAAATCACTCGTCTCCACCACCAGCTACGCCATTGAGTACAACGCCCACTACTAGTGAGGAACCTTTAATTGATAGCGCAGAGGATGGGGACGAGTGGAATGATTGTGAGGTCCTGGATCCGGAGTGCGAACGAGGGGCTCACGACCATATGGCCGCGACCGAGCAGCCGCAGTCGAGCGCAGAGGCCGACGCGGTTGTTAGTCAGGTGGACCCGCCGTTGGCACGCCGATTGCGCCAAAGAGTTAACATCGATTATAAGAAGTATTTTTAAGTGATTGAAAGTTAATGTTCCAATTGTTTGTTGTTTTTAGGAGTTGCAAATAAGGGTGGAGGAAATGATATATATGTACCTACATCAATGCGCGTGCGCTGCGCCGCCGCCTCTCACCTTCCTAAAGTCAGTAATAAACCAGTGCTAAACGTAAACGGTTGTTTCACTTAGTTCCGACATCTCACAGATACGAAATAAAAATATTCTTTATTCAATCACGAACTTCAAGCTAACTTATTGAATTATTACAATTAATTGAATCAGGCGTTACTTTGCGGAAATCCATGACTAATATGTAGATGATACGATTGTATCAAGACCTCCGCTTCTAAATAAAGTTAAATAAAGTTGTATTAAATAAAGTTGTATAACGCTATGCAATACAACCTGCCCACCAAATAATTTCTACTCTACACGTGTTTCGCTCCACCAAGGAGCATCCTCAGGAGTTAGACCGACGAACGTTCGAAACAGAGTTGTTACTCCGCGCTCGGTGTCGGACGCTCGGCGGAGTAACAACTCTGTTTCGAACGTTTTCGACTAGATCTAGTGATTTTTTGATGTCTTAGGTGGCATATTTTAAAGTGATTTTTGAGCGTAGGCGTTGATGGAACGATACCGTATCGTGACGGTGCAGTTGCGACGTCGTCGTTGCGAAAACGGCTACGCTCAAAAACCGCTTGTGTGATAATGGTTGCGTTGTAATGCCATTTTGTATGCAGATTATGTCTAATGTTAAAACTATCGATAGTCTTTGGATATAGTTGCATTAATATTGGAATACAATTTACAAACCATCATTGTAACAATTGTATCGTCATGACCTCATCACATGATAGTGATTATCATGTATAGAAATTGTTTGTTTCGTTATAATAAATACCTAAAAATACAATTGTCATTAATTTGGCATTTCATTCATTATGATTTTAGACATTTTTAAAACAGCACTCTAAGTAATTTTTGTAACCATAGATGACAACACGAATCCTGAATCAGGATTCCGGATCGCAATTCCGTATGTATGTGGCGGACCTAAGTCTTCTTCGTAGGTATCTGGCGGGTAACCAGAGGGCGCTAGAGGGGGTAAGGTAAAAAATTGGTGGGAGGAAGGGAGTGTCCGTACTGTATCTAGTAATAGATACTCTTTCTTATTATGCTGTGACTGGAGTCTAGTTGAAAAATCATTTCACGCAGACTTGCAAGTCCGTGTATTATTCGCCAGACATTCGATGCATGATAATAATAAAATGGTATGCGATTATATGAATTCCGCGCAATGTGCGCGATCCGATTCGATTCCAGACCATGTCTGAGACCTTTTTCCTTACGTGAGTTGAATGTAGATGGTTAACGTACGAATTAACGATTATTTTATAGTGATTGGTTAAAGGTTTTTGGGGTTTTAGTGGGTCTGAGTTAGATATAATATTGGAGAATTTTGGTTTAAGTTATGATTTGGATCATCATTATCATCACCCTAGAAACGTTCCACTGCAGAGCACGGGCCTACCCTCAGGGAGGGTGTATGGTCATTAGTCAACCACCCGTGCCCAATGCGGATTGGTAGACTTCACATACACATCATAATTTCTTCTTCAGCGTATGCAGGTTTCCTCGCGATGTTTTCGTTCACCGTTTGAGAGCAGTTTGTATTACGTACATAAGTTAGAAAAAACTCATTGGTACTAGGCATGTTGTCCGTGCGGATTTGAACCCGGACCCCCATAATTGGGTGGCCATACCTCTCCGCAACGCGCCACCGACGCCCTTAATGATTTGGATGTTATTAAAGAATTCATGATTGTATTTACTACAATGGTTCATGAAAGTATTGTAAACCTATTCATCATACATTAGCTAGCTTATTGAATATTATGTATTAGTAAGATCGGAAATGTTTGTTTTTGTTAAATAGATTTAAGTTTTGGCAGTGCAGTGTCATCTCAGGGCTGAGACTGAAAAACAGCAGTAATGCTGAGGCTCATGCCTTTTCATCATAGCATGTTATTTAGTACTTATTTAAGATCTGTATTTAGATTTACTTACTTGCTGATGAATAAATTTCTTATTATTTTGGTAGTTTCATTTTCTCAGCTTGCGCTGGTAATTTTTAAATGCCATTTACGGGCCAGAACCAAGTAAATGACATATTAGGAAATACTTCTATATTCTTAGATCAGTGGCATCTTTTTCTACTTGTAAAAACTTTCTTACGATTCGACATGTATTCAGTATGGCAGCTTTTTGGAGTTGTATATAAGTGCTAGGTTTCAAATCAATGAGCTTTAAACTATGGCGGAGGTGTTTTGGTATTACGCCGGTGGTTGATAGAACTATAGGGACAATGTAGACTTTCTCCTGATTCCATATTCTAGTGACTTCATCTTGGAGATCTGTGTATTTCTGTATTTTTTCAGCTATTGTTTTTTGCAGATTGTGGGTGTTGGGTACAGCGATGTCAATGAGGTAAGTAACTTTGTTTGTTTTATCCTGAAGTGTTATGTCAGGGCAGTTTATTATTATTATTATTATTATGTATTTTTTTGTTTTTGTGTTTTGCATAGTTTATATATTTATCCGATATTTTTGATCCGATAGAGAATGTTGTTTAGTTTGATGGTGTGATCATCCCCTTGAACACCGTCAGCATAATTAATAAGGACACTGTATAGATACAAACATCCATAACTCGAGTACAAATATTCATATTCATTATACGAATATTTGGTGTACCTACTCGAATCAAAATGTAGAACAACGTTGGTAAGGTGCCGCCTGTTTTTGTGCCTGTTGTATTTCCTGATTGTTTGCTCTCTGTATACTCTGTTTTTTTGATTTCAAATAAAGTATAATTGATTGATTGATTGATTGAACAACAATTTTTATTTCTCGATTTCGTTTTCGTTAAAAATTCCGCACTGATTAAAAATTTATCTTGTACCAATATACAACTTTAAAATCAACAAGTATTTTTAATACGATATCAAACAGTTGTTTTTGTCATCATCATGTTATCTATACTATTATAAAACTGTAACAGGAAGTTTGTCTGTACATTGAAGATATTATCAAAAAAAAAAGTTACGATATGGTTTTTAGGTGTCCCTGATTCCATTTCACCAGTTTTTGGATTTTTTGTCTGTCTGTTTGTTGGGGTGTTTGTTTGAACGAGTATCACGCAAAAACTACTGAACCGATTTTGATGAAACTCTTTTTGTTTGATAGCTTATGATCTGACTTAAAATCTGGTATATAATTTGTGCGGACGAAGTCGCGGGTTAACGCTCGTTATTCTATAAATCTCATTGCTACAGCTCGGGGTACACAGTGCGAATTGGTGGGGACCTTTGACTATTTATATAGGGACTAGTTACGCGTGTGCCACTTTTTGCGGGGAGCTCGGTCGAGGTAAGGTAGATTTTATTCCCATAACTTTAGATTCTAATTTTGATTGTTAAAAATCACGAAAGTAGTCTCGTGTGAACCCCAAACGTTCTAAGTTCGAAGTTATTGTATCGCAATTACAGGCTGTCTCGTTTAGTGATAAGGTATAAAAGTGGGTGTAAATGCCCATGATCAATTGTTCTTATACCGTTGCAAATTCTACCGCAAGGCTAGTCCTGGCTGATCCTTATAATAAATAGTCAAAGGTGGGGACATGATAATGATCAACTAGCTGTTTGAAAATATTCAAACAGGTCTTGTAGGTATTAGGAAGACCTAGACAGACAAAGTTATACAGCACAAGTGAACGAAAAGGTCGATATCATGTCATATCAAGAACTCAATTCACTTACGAATAAGAGGCAGGATTAGCAAATACTCCACCGACAGCTTAGCTCAAAAATATAATAGATGGTGATGAATTGATGATGCTTGATGTTGTCTAAATTCTGCAATTTATGTCTTAAATTTTACTTAGGTAATTATATTTTTTAGCCCAGTCATTTTACGGTTTGAGCCGGGACTAATTAATAATTGATATTTTTTTCGGTATAACATTGAAGAGCCAATTTGAGCCTAGAAATGTACCAAAATTAAAAAAAAAATACGTCAGCAACAGTTACAATTTTAAAATTTAGCTATTAAAATTTCTCAAAAACCTGACGGAATTTTTTTTTGCACATTTTTAAGGCTTTACCATTATACATACTTCAAACATGGTGTAAATATTTTTTTGTACTTTGAAGGTTCTGAAAAATATATTCGTATTTTCTATTAAATACCTCATTTTTACATTTCAATGCATATTTTATTGCTCAAAAATAATTTATATTGTTGAATCTAAGTCAAATGAGTGTATTGGTATTAATATTTTTGATATCGGTGGCGCGTTGCGAAGAGGTATGGACACCCAATTATGGGGGTCCGGGTTCGAATCCGCACGGACAACATGCCATGTACCAATGAGTTTTTCTAACTTATGTACGTAATACCGACTGCTCTCAAACGGTGAAGGAAAACATCTTGAGGAAACCTGCATACACTGAAGAAGAAATTCTGATGTGAATGTGAAGTCTACCAATCCGCATTGGGCACGCGTGGTGGACTAATGCCCATACACCTTGAGGGTAGGCCTGTGCCCTGCAGTGGGACGTTTATAGGCTGATGATGATGATGATGATTATTGTTATAAAATCCTTCTGAGACACACAATTTCGATTTCTATTTTTTTAAATATGTTTTAAGATAGTCTTTTTGTCACTAAATGGTGCCCGTTACAGTTTAAAAGTCCAATTAATAATTACTCCTTACCCCGCCTAACAAAACTCCGTAAAATGTCTGGACTATTTTAATAAGATATAATTTTAAAAATCTAAATATCAAGTGCCATCAACTTTAATAACAACGTACTTGAGCTTCCAAACATTTCAAATAATCAATTTCTTGAAGTGGAGAAGCATCTTAAATTTTATTTCTCGGCTATTAACCGTCTAACAATAATTTAAAATTCTTGCTCCGAAACGAAAACGGTACTCGGCTGACTCAAGCACCGAAAAATAACCCTTATAGCTATCCAGTTAACAGTTAATTTAATAAATTAACTTTTCGACCAGCTTAAGCTGAAATATAACTTTGTTAAAGTTGAAGCGGTAGTTAATATGATACTTGAATAAGAAATGAAAAGTTCTACGGCTTATTCTTGTCGGTAAAGGAACAGGTTGAATTAGGCCTGGAATCCACCAAAGTGAAGTGGAGCGGAGAAGAGCGGATGTCTCGTAAATAACCAATAGGATTTCGATATATACCCATCTACTCTCCACACAGCTTCAGTGGATACGGTTCAAGCGAAGTGGAGCAGAGTTGTTCTCCATATTTTTATGGAGCAATATAAGTAGTAAAAAAATATAAATGCGATTCGCAGTCGAGCGGAACGGTGTGGAGCCCGCACACATTTTCGTTCTGCTCTGTTCGACTCCGCTCGACTCCTAATCACATTCAGATTATGTGGATACATACCCCCTAGCTGCTAAGCATCTCCGCTCTGCCCATCTCCGCTTTAGTGGATACCTTATATTTTTTATTAATTATTATTAATAAGAAATAATTAATTTCTTTCTCAAGATCCAAGTCAAATTTTGTAGTAAATTATGTGATTTATGTGATATGCTTGTAGATAAGTTTAACCTTACAATCTATAAATTATTCTTTATTCTCTTTTTTAACAGACTTCAAAAAAGGAGGTGGTTTCTCAATTCCGGTCGAATTGAGAAATATACAACGTGTTAATAAATTAGCGCAAAACCTCATACACCCCAACTGATTTATAACAAAATAATAAGAATAAAACAATAATTTCATTATTTTGATAGCTAAAATTTAAAGTTATTCGCATTTTAAGTTTTGAGGCAAAAATGATTTGTTATCATTTCAGCAATGAATGAAAGCGCTAACATACTCATGGATACATTTTAATAATCTTGTTTTGATAGTAAGTAGGGTAAGTATGCTTGTGGGGTGGGTTGACATCGGGTTCAGTAAATTTAAAATTTTATAAACCAGTTATTTAATATTTTGAAAAAAAAGTACTATGTTGAAACCATGACAATTCGATTCTGCTCTCGATACTAAACAAACTACTTTCTAGTTTTGCGTTAATTCATTAACACGTTGTATATATATATATATATATATATTTTAAGTTTTTTTTCCTTGGAAATACTTAATGATAAATAACAATAAAATGTAACTAGCTTTTAAGTTTAAATGTGCAATAATTACATAGGTAGGATTAATAACTAAAATAAAACTAGCAGTAAAATATTTAAAATAAATTATTATTATCCAATTTACACTCAGCCAAAAACCCCTCCCCATGGGTCATACCAGATCCTCTTTTTATCATAATATATTATTAAATTTCTTTTCACACATTTGCAGTAATATAATTTTACGATAACGATTTCGAAGACAAATCGAAAATAATGTTTCGTCTATCTAAAACACATTGGTAAAGTTTCAAGGCATTACGTATCCATTAGAAATAAATCTTTTATTTTTATCTTCGATCTTGTAGAACGTTTATGGGTTTATTCAACTGATTTCTAAACGCAAGTTCTATAACTCTAATGTTAAATGTATTTATACGACTATAAATATTGAGATATTTGATCATTGAACTTGTTTATATCAATTTTAGTATCCATTATTTGCTAATATTGTTTTAGCGGTGTATTTGCACATGAATAAAATAATATCCCTACGGATCTAAAAGTTCATACCACAGATCACAAAAACTAAAGGGAGATGTGAAAAGGGGGTGGGGCCAGTGTCGCAGCAATATGCGCAAAAACGGAACACATTGCTCGCGACAGTAAGGATTCAATATATTATGAGGCTGAAAGTCAGTCGAGATATTATGTGTAAATAGTTTACAATGCTTGCGTAGTACTAAAGATTATTCGAACGTTGAGTTCTGATACAGCAATGGATAATGAGCACATTGAAGCTAACAAAATACTTTCTATCGCGTGGTACTGGTAATAATGCGACACTAGGTTTCGTACTCAGCGCGTTAGTCGGCATCTCTCTAGATCTCTATGGTTCATACATTGCTTTCGGTGCACACCCCAGAAATAAATCAAGATAGAAGGGTTATAATAATTGTTTTACTCATTTACTTGTGTTCCGCGCGGTGCCTGTTTCGGACCACCCGTGTATTTTTGAATCTTTGTTTTAATTGTCATTGAATAATGTTTTTATTTAAAATTAAGTACTCTAATCTTCAGTCACCTACGAATTTTTATTTCTGCTGTTAGAAACCGCGCAATAAGGCATTTTCTCTGATATGTCACCAATGTTTATCGTAGAGCGAGAATCGTAGCGCGTAATGACTAATAAACTAATTAGACAAATTAAGATATTTATTGCTTAATGTTGGGTATTCTTAATTTATTTCTGTGGTGCACACACACAAAGCGCGTGTCGTAAGACGTATGAATAGGTACATACACTCAAGCTGGATATGTGTGCACCTGTTCGAACCATAAAGTTATTATACCTTACGGAATCGAGGTACTGACAGCTGAGAGAGCGAGATGTACCTAGCGGCACCACTGTATAATAGAAAGAGAGGAGTCGCGCTGCAAGTCTGGGGGAGGTCAGACGCGTGCGTATTGGCATCTGTTAGGCTTGCACGTGGCTCCGCCATTTTGTAAACTCTTTTGTGTTTTAACTATAAAACGTTAACTTGAGATTATAATAAACTACTTGACATTGGCAGAAATGCTACTAATCATTTTCCTACGTGTACTCTCCACATTACGGGACATTGGCACAATTGTAATAACGCATCGGACGGCATTAAATAAAAATAGAATAGAATAAAAAGAGATACGTGACGCGAGGCAATAGAGCCATTTTTGGGGATCTTATCGCAGGGTAAAAATTCGTTTTCTTTGAATAATTGCTATTCGAAAGTGAAATAGTAGATAATTTTGTGAAATATACTTACACTATTTCATTAAATAATCCACGATTTCACGTTTCACGTTATAAATTGTGCTCTAATATTTGCCTCTCGGTAATCTCCTGAAAACCTCCAAAAACGGTGTCATTTGGCAACTCATGCCCCTCTATGACTGTAAGGTATAATTATATGGTTCATATCGTTCTCTAACGCGCGCTATATGTGTGAGTACACCAGAGTGGGAGTGGTAGCTGTGTATTGGATATAGATAGGTAACTCGCCTTGAATTTTAGAACGTCCTAATTGCGTTGCCGCTTATTAGCACTAGGGGGCGCCACATTATGAAATAAATTCTAGATCGAACCTTAGCTACCCGGATCGTAAGCCGGTTATCTAGACCGCTAGACCAACAAGACAGTGATTGATTTGGGTGAAATCTCTAACTAATACAGCGCAGCGCGTGAGGTGTAGTGCGCTATTACTCCGATATGAACCATAGTTCAACACATAGTGCTTCGAAACATAACCGATAGATGGCGGAAGCTGTCTATGGAAAATCAGCGTTCCACTTAGTTTGTTGGTACTAAGATAACATAGCATGGTAGCTGGTATGAAGCTTTATTTCTGTAGAGGCCTAATCTAAGAACTATGAAAAACAAACTTAAAAAACTTTTTATTGGATAATTAATTAAATTCTGTCGACGAATTCTTGACAAAAAGTTTTTAAGTACCTACTTAAGTATTTTATATAAATTTTTTAATTTGTTTGTTGTTGTTTTCTATTCTGAAAATGGTCAATAGACTATTTTTAACTTTAATATTATACTGTTTTATCATTATTTTTATTTGACATGGCTATTTTTATTTTATTATACAATTTGACGCTCATGTTATGAATGGACATTTTATGTAAAACATTTATGTAAAAATGTGACATGTTATAATATGAAATAAATGAATCTAATCTAATCTATGGTAATTATAGACCTAGTAAATACATGAAATACCAATAATTATTTAATGTTTTAGTAAAGTAGGCTTTAGCGACAACTTTGTAAAAATCTGTGTTACCATCTATAATTTACTTTGACTATTTATTATAAGGACTAGCCTTGCGGTAGCATTTCCCCTCTGCCACGGTATAAGATCAATTAATCATGTGCATTTACACTCAATTCTATACCTTATCACTAAACAAGACAGCCTATAATTGCGAAACCATAATTTCGAACATAGAACGTTTGGGGTTCACGCGAGACTACTTTTAATGATTTTTAACGTTCAAAATTAGAATCTAAAGTTATGGGAATAAAATCAAAAGTTGCGGATTTCATGTTACCTCGCCCCCCTCAAAAAGTGGCAGAAATGTTTTTTAGTAGAATTGCACGCGTAACTAGACCCTATATAAGTAGTCAAAGATAATTTAGCATGAATTAAAATCATTAACTTTTCCTTTGTCTTTTTATTATGACGAACTTTTACTATGATCTTGATTTTGGCTTTAACTTTTGTTTTATCGAATGGGAAATTTATACAATGTTTCAAGGAAAAACCTGGTAAAAAATCCTTAACTGAACTAAGAATCGTAACTTTTGAAATTATATCTCGAATGTACTTTAAGAAAAGATAAGTAAAATTGGATTTTATTGAAATTTCATTGAAAAATCCTAGATTTGCAAAATGTCTGTATCTGCAACATGCTTCGTCAAAAATAAATATATAAACAGGAACCCAATCAGCAACACGCTTCGTCAAAACTTTAACCCTATACATTCTAAATCTTCAACATGCTTCGTCAAAAACTTAACCCTATACATTCTAAATCTGCAACACGCTTCGTCAAAAACTTATCCACATTCTAAAGAAAAGAGAAATAAGAATAAATATAAGAATATATACAGGGTATCCCGTAAACCGACGTCAACCCGGCGGATGCTGATAGGTTACGTCATGACTAAGCAGAATATCAAAATTTGATTTTAGTAAAAGTGTCTTAGTTTTCGAGATATTGAGAGTTTAAACACAGATACTGCATAGAACATTTGTAGCCGTGGCACTCAAAATAGAGACTAAGGTAAAGAGTTTCACGAATTTCATAAAACTGTCCTTATCTCGAAAACTAAGAACCTTTTCCTAAAGTAAAATGTTGACAGATTGATTAACTGATTTTTTTTTTTTATATTTGTTCTGGTTAAGTATGAACTAACCTATCAGCATCCACCGGGTTGACGTCGGTTTACGGGACACCCAGTATAATATATAAGGTCTAACAAAATCAGCTGAAACTATTTTAAGGGGATGATTAGACCATCAAACTGAACAACTTTCTCTATGGGACCAATATTGAAATCGCGAAAAAAAAATCTGCTGTCCCATACATTTAGGTCGAGTAGGTGTGTATGGAACAGCTGATTTTTTTTCGCGATTTCAATATTGGTCCCTTAGAGAAAGCTGTTCAGTTTGATGGTCTGATCATCCCCTTAAAATAGTTTCACCTAATTTTGTTAGACCTTATATTACATTTAGGTCGAGTACGTTTGTATGAACAGCTGATTTTTTTTTCGCGATTTCGATATTGGTTCCATAGAGAAAGTTGTACAGTTTGATGGTCTGATCATCCCCTTAAAATAGTTTCAGCTAGTTTTGTTAAACCTTATATATTATATCTATTCTTTAAGAATAAATACCAATTAGGAAAAACACGATTTCTACAATGTAGATATTTTCAGGGCAAATAGTCAAGACATTTGAATGTTTCGTCACGAAAATAGGACAAAAGGCCAATGCTCGACGAAGCTTCTTTAGTCAATTCAGGAGTTTCCTTCCCACTTAAAAAACTTCCCCAACAAATTAAACTTTCTTAGAATCTAAATACAATTTATGTACAGGTAGATGACAACATGAAATTACATTTAAACTTTTTATACCGACCGCTAGTTAATAGTACATTATGGTACAAGTGTGTAATGTTGGTGATTACCGCTGAGGCGCCATTAAGAGAGCCAAGGACGGTAATCATCAATACACACGTGTATCATACGACGTTTTTCAACACACTTGTGAAGAAAATAATAATAAAAAATCATTTTATTTAGTAAATAAAAAGTTTATTTAGAGAATTTATTTGTACTATTGAATATGATCTTTTTTGTATCGAAACTTTTTTAAGAACAAACCAACTCAAGAACTCAACCAAGAAGTTTAGATACCTACTATCTAAACCTATAACTTACTTGTGAATAATAGTAATGAAAAAGTCACAGTTTGATTATAGGTGTCATTATGTGCCTAATTGCGGTGAAATAAGGGCCATTTTATGAGCAAGTGTGTTGAGAAGATTTTTAAATATTATCGTCAGCTTTCTTGCTCTTTCCATTTTCAGGGATCCGTACCCAAAGGGTGCAAAACGGGACCCTATTATTAAGCCAACGCCATTGAGGTACCTATCAGAGGCGACACCCAGACTAAATTTTTTGCAACACTCGTTTGAGCTGGTGGGCTCGAACTTACTTAGCAAGTTCCGGGCGCGTGCTGCATCGCGACGCCCCCAGGGCGCGCCCCACACAGCTGATCGTGGTGCACAGATTTTGTTCGCGTTGTGTGTTAGGTCCACCACATACATCCGGAATAAAACTGATTCGGAATTAGATTGCCGGAATCAGTGTTGCCGCTTTCAGAGACTTTTCACTAGAACTAGTGATTTTTTGATGTCTTAGGTGGCATATTTTAAAGTGATTTTTGAGCGTAAGCGTCAATGGAACGATACCGTATCGGGACGATGTAGTTGCAACGTCGTTGCGGTATAGTTGCGAAATCGCATACGCTCAAAAACCGGTTGTTTGATAATAGTACATGCCATTTTGTATGCAGATTATGTCTAATGTTAAAACTTTAGTATCGATAGTCGTTTGATATACAGTTGCATAATATTGAAATACAATTAACAAATCATCATCGTAACGTTATGACCACATCACGTGATAATAATAATTATGCATAGAAATGGTTTGTTTCGTTTTAATAAATGCCTAAAAATGCAATTGTCATTCATTTGGCATTTCATACATTTTTATTTTAGGCATTTTTTAAACAGCACTCTAGTATTTTTTGTAACCATAGTTGACAACACTGAATCCTGAATCAGGATTCCGGATCGCAATTTCGTATGTGTGTGGCGGACCTTAAACATAATTATTTAATGGCCAACGCCGTCCGTCCGTCCGGTCTGTCCGCCCGTCCGTCCGCCTGTCTTACCGCTAAAGGGCTGTATCCTTTAAACCGTAATAATTGTGTAGCCGTTAGAAATTTTCACATAATAATTAGGGATGTTTTTTGTTTATTATGGTGGATATACTAAAAAAAATGCTTTATCTTAAAAACGATTTAACACTAAACAGGCGTCCAACTTGGCTCTTTTCGAGAACGGAACCCTTAAAATTACCCTAACCTCACAACAAAACAATTAGAAAAAGCAAACGAAAGAAAACTCAAGTACCAAACATTCAAAAAACGCGTGAAATCTCCATGTTCAACGTATACTCGAGAGACCATTAAAATAATAAAGTGATAAAATACCACTAGATGTCGTCGTGTAAAACGCCTCCATCAACGTAATGATGTTGTTTATCTAGCCGTGAATGAGGGAAAATGTTTTCATTGACGAGATGAAAAATAACTCGGAAAAACGTTCCAAATAATTTGAAATTAAAAATGCTATTTTTGTAATTGTTGGAAAAGGGACTTGATGCTTCATTTTGACTTTTGACTGGATATGACTGTATAGGCTCATTCTTAATATGCTGACTGTTTTTAAGGGGCCGGCCGTAGAGAAAGTAGTTCAGTTTGATGTAGGCCATCTTCTTCTTATCGTGTGGGCAGAGCCCTGGTGTCAGAGTTTTTTCAGACCGCCTTACGGCCTCTGACGTGGTTTTTATGTAACGACTACTACCACCAGAGATAGTAGCCGGAACCAACGGCTTAACGTGCCATCCGAAGCACGGAATCATTTTTATTTTCAGACGATCAGGTGATTCAGCCTGTAATGTCCTAACCAACTGGGGAAAAACGCACAAAGTGACATATCACTAGGTGTCCCCCGTGAGAATCGAACCCACGACCTCCGTGTCGAGAGCCAATGCATCCCATCAAGCCCATCAAGAACGGAAGAAATCCTACTGCAAACCTATTCGACCCAATATGGGTTGGCAGATTTTTTTTTGTGATTCCAACTTTATTCCCATAGAGTTAGTTGTTTAGTTTGATGGTCTGATTATCCCCTTAAAATAACATCAGTCCCCTTAAAATTACATCAGCGTATTAAGTTCCTACGCCGACCGTCTGTCCGTCCATCTCTCTGTCCTACCTTTGAATGGATGTTTTTTGGACCGTTATGCAGGGTGAAATTGATATCATTAGCATCCTTTTAAACTACTAGTCTACCCATCAAACTGAACAACTTTTACTATGGGAGCAAACCGATCGGAGAAAAAAAAATCTGCTGTTCCGTACTAAACTGCACCCGCCGCCGCTGCCTACTCGACTCAAATGTATGCAACAGCTGATTTTTTTTTGCTCCAATTGGTTTGCTCTCATAGTAAAAGTTGTTCAGTTTGATGGGTAGACTCTTAGTTTTAACGGATGCTAATGATATCAATTTCACCCTGTAAATAGCCGGATGACATTTTCATAGAATGTGTGTTAAAATGGCGGAAATCCTAAAAAAAATATTTTCGGGTTTTCCTATACAAGAAACGCGTTTTATTGAAATATTCTTTTTTGTTTTTGTTCTCCCGTAAAAATTGAAATATAATACAAACGTCAAACTGGGTGTGGTTATACTTCGAATTCTTTGTTATACTTACAGAACAAATAATATAAATGTGAATCGAGTTTTTTATAAACTGGACCCTTATGGATCCAGAACTGAATGAAAGAAATCACAATTATTTTTGGTTAATTCATAAGATATTGTGTTGTGATACGAAACCCTCGGTGCGCGAGGCTGACAAGCACTTGGCCGGTTTTTGCCTTATTCTCATTCATACGCTCGCTGTCCATTTTAATGTTAAAATCTTTCACTTAGTTGCAGAAACGCTCATTAAAGTTAATCCTCCATTAAATCTCTTGCTGTCACTTCTTGTCTTTTTGACATAGTAAAGGCTAGCAAGAGATTTAATGGAGGTTTAACTCTAATGAGCGTTTCTGCAACTGAGTGTTTCAAACTTCCGAGACAAAATTTTCCAAGTTGATTTCGAAAGCTGAACGTACAAATTACGTTGATATGGTACTGCAGTGAGGTCTCGCTTACCCAAAGAGCTAAAGCTTCAGCTTAGCCTGGTTTGCAAACCGTTTAACTAAATTCCGAGTTCAGTTTCAAAGGAAGGTAAAGTAAGTTTCATTTAGATAGTTAAATGGAGATCTTCTTGACGGGTTAAGGTAAGCGTATATTACGATGGGTACATCGGGTCGGGTTGCAGCTCAAAAATTCGCCCAAATTGCTTCTATACAATTTAGCTCATCTATCGTGTACTAAATATTGCATATCGAGCAAAATTCAAAAACGCCTAAATAAAGTGTACATCTAGAGCATTGCACTGTACGGTAGCAAGACGTGGACATTGACTAAACGAGATCTGATTGAGAAAGGCTGGAAGTTTTTGAGATGTGGTTTTGAAGGAGACTGGAGGGAATAAGTTGGACATAACGAACAACAATTGAAGAGGTGTTAAGAATGGGTAAGAAAAAGAGATATATTCTAAAAACAATCGAAAATCACAAAGTAAAAATGATCAGACACGTGATACGAAACGACAATTTCTTTAAAACATTACTGGAAGGGAAGATAGAGGGGAAGAGAGGCAGAGAAAGACCTTGACCAAGTTATCTAGCCCAAGCGAAGGAAACGGTTAATGTAGTGTCGGATCAAGAACTCAAGACACAAGGGGGAAGAGACAGGATTTGCGAATACTCCACCGACAAGAGCGTAGCTCTCAAATAAGATAATGATCACATACTATGCCGAGGTGGAGCGGGTCTCATTTTTGCGCGGCGCCGGCGGATTCCCGTACCGTGCGATGCGAACAGCTCCGCCCCTGGCCTGGACTGAAATTTTTGAACATCACACATTCAAACCATGCAGCAGTAGAAAGATGCATAATCTCCATAGTAATTTTGACATTTTCTACTGATGATTATGCTAAGCGGATCTTATTACGCCTGCCAGCATCACGTCAAAATAAAATCCGTCAATACGGTGCGGCCCGGCTCGCTCTAGTGAGCGAAGTAGGTAGGCATAAAAAAATGCGTCATACGAAAATAGACCCCTGCTTATTTGAAGTCGGTTAAAAAAGCTTGGTTTTTATACTGAGTTAGAGTTGAAATTTTTTGTTTTCTTTATTGAGAAATCTTAAATATGGCGCCACTAGTAAAAGGACTCGAAGAAAGTGAGATCTATCTAAATACATTTTGACTACAAATACATTTAAAAAGAAAAAAACAATCAAAACATCCATTGCCCCTAATTTACTAAACAAGTCAAAGAAACCGTACATTCTGTAGTAAAATTTAATCATAGAGTACCAACCTAACGGATACAGGAACCGAGCGCCTTTGTTGCCTGTTTCCGCCCCAAGCTACAGGGTGATGGCAGTGACAATAAACTTTATTATACAGGACGTCAGAGACTGGAGGGCAAATACTGAGCGAAACGATGGCCCTGACGACCTAATAAAAGGTGAGTGAATGAGTTGCTAGGTAATATGATTAAAATGCTAATTTTGACTAAGATGAATTGTTCAGCTGTATACGGCATAGACAAATTAACTTAGCAGACTTTTAACGTAGAGTGAACATTTTCAGAATCACAAAATTTGTTTTATGTTAATAATGTCTAACTAAAGAGATAAGTCACTGATAAGTCAGTGCTTAGAGATGGCAGCGGGCGTTTTTGGAACCCCTCAAACGATGGCTATTATTATGGGTTTCTGTTGTTTTGCTCCCCATTTTTAGGGTTCGGTAGTCAACAAGGAAGTCGACCCTTATAGTTTCGCAATGTCCGTCCATCTATCAGTCTGTCTGTCTACGGCTTAGCTCAGAGAAAGCTGTAATTTGGCATGGATAGACAATATTGATCACGCCAAGAAAGTGGTAGAATAAAATCTTGAAAATAATGTTTTTAGGGTACTTTACCCCTTTTTTTGTTGTCTATTAAAGTTAACATTTTTGTTAGAGTCAAGTGTGTGGGGGACAGGCGTGAAAATATTATGTTTGTCTATAAAAACATCGCGTCGATTCAGTTGCGTCATCGGCGGCGGCTAGATTTTAGATGCGACATTGCCTACGCTCAAAAATCGCTTGGTCTCTACCATAATTAATTAACAATAATTCAATTGAATTAACATTTTTAGTCTTTTTCCACCAAAATTCTTCATAAAATGTAAGGAAGTGTATCTGCAACATGCTTTGTCAAAAATAAACATATAAACAATAATAATAATAATCGTTTATTATCTCTACACAAAGGTTCTTATTCTAATTAAAATAAACACAATTTTGTGAGTTGTATGTACTCATTTGTTACCTTTGTGAGAGACTGGTGTCCGTATTAGGTAACGAGACCCATCTGACAGATCACCAGGCCCTCTTACAACATGATTAATTTAAGGATTCCGAGACTCGGAATCCTTAAATTAATCAATAAAGAGGAACCCAATTAATGCAACATGCTTCGTCAAAAACTTAATCCTATACATTCTAAATCTGCAACACGCTTTGTCAACATAAAGACTAAGGCCCACACAAAGGTCCAGCTCCACGCAACCCCGGCTCTATGGTCCCCATGACACTAGCGGCATTTCCCCTCTGGACGGTCAAAGACAACCTCTGCACCAAAAAAGCACCAGAGCGCGGTTCGCCGCCTTTAGTTTTCAACCGCCGCCCGATCTCCCGCACAAAAATTTTGGCCTCGGTACCCCATGAACCCGCTTCTTAAAATATAACTTCAAGATACCAAATGTACAAAGAATGTTACTCCATTTAGCATGCGAACAGAACTTCTGTTTACTTTCCCCAACCGTTTGCTTTGTCAACAGGAGCGCAGAATAAGCAACATGCAAGTTGCAAATACAAATCCGAGTGCAAGTTTTGAGCTTTCAATGTTTGAAATCTGTAGCTTACTCGTAAGTTCAAAGTTTCTTGTATTAAATTATATAAGGTCTAACAAAATTAGGCGAAACTATTTTAAGGATTCCCTTCAGTTTGATGGTCTGATCATCCGATCAGACCATCAAACTGAACAACTTTCTCTATGGGACCAATATTGAAATCGCGAAAAAAAATCTGCTGTCCCATACATTTAGGTCGAGTATGTTTATATGGAACAGCAGATTTTTTTTCGCGATTTCGATATTGGTCCCATAGAGAAAGTTGTTCAGTTTGATGGTCTGATCATCCCCTTAAAATAGTTTCACCAAATTTTGTTAGACCTTATACAGGCACTCAACGGTTCGGTTCGCTTTGGTCAAGAGCGATGATAACCCATATGAAAGAGAGCTAGCGCCTTACGTGTTACGGGTACGCCTTACGGGTGCTACTTGGGAATGTTCCTCCATTGAAGAGGGAAGATCTTCCACTAGGTTATGTGTGAAGTCTGGGAACCGGCCGTGGTCCAACAGTTCTTTGTTGGACCTTGTATATGTATCGAATCTCTGTGATTATTTCTCTTGCGCAATGTATGTCTTGTATTCGAATGTGACCCTTATTTGTAGTAGGTTACGAGTTACGTATTCACGGTGAACGTTGTCTATGTATGGAGCATATTTCCGAGAGTGACGGTATCGCCATCTGTTGGCATCTTTGCTATAACTTGTGGGTGCTGACATCTGTAGCAAGTCCCCACAGCCTCAATCATGAGGCGGCGGTTCGATTCGTAGCCTGTACAACTAAGTTCTACGGAATTTATATATGTTTGTATTTATCATTTACTAGCTCAGCGGTAAAGGAAAACATTGTGAAGAAACCGGCATTTGTGAGAATGAGAAGAAAAAATGCCATAAGTTCGGAGGTATGCGTAAAATATGAGTGAGCTTGGAACCAGGACCACACCAGGACCAGGAACACAAAGGACCAGAGACGGTCTCAGTTACATAACGACCCTTGCTTGCAATAGCCCAACTAACAAACTAACGGTTCGGAGGCTAGATTTCTTTTTAAATGCACAATTCCGTAGGAATGTGAGTAGAACAATCGTTCTATTACGAACGCCCGTACCCTTTTGAATCATTGCTCTTTTCGGAGCAATCTACATTTTCGTATTTCTGTAACAAAGGGATAAGGTTCAGAAGCACTGTTGCTGTCAGGAGACAAGTTGTTTACCGATTGACTATAAAAATTGCAAGTAATTTTCATCCTAATACTCATGATCATGACCAACCAACTCAAGAACAAAATGCATTAAGTTTTTTATTTAATTGGTTTTATTACATGCCAGTCTACTTTAATTCTGAATAATGCATATCTTAGCTCTGTACCTACTTTTATTAATCTTATTTAAGATCTACGCTCTTATCGCTGGAGTATTCGCCAATCCTTTCTATTTCCCGCAAGTGCTTTGAGTGTCAAGTGTCTTGATACCACAGAGCACTAATTCCTACTACTTAAAGCTCATTTCTTCAAGCACTGACTATCTATCCTGAATGGTCACCTCTCTGGTTCATGTATTCCTCTCATTGAAAAATAATTTTTGTTTTAGTACTCTTTTATGTATTTATGATTCTTTTGTATTTGTAGGTATGAATATGTATTTATATTATATATATATATATATATTACAGTATGTTTGTATTTGTATAGCTTTATTTGTGTATGTTATCTATATTGTGTTATTGTGATCTACACCGCCTACCAATCTTCTTTCACTATATCCTCTACCCTAAGGTTGTCTGGAAGAAATCGCTTTTTAGCGATAAGACCGCCTGTTTTTGTGCCTTTTGTATTTCCTGATTGATTGCTCTCTGTATATTCTGTTTTTTTTTTGGTGTCAAATAAAGTATAATTGATTGATTGACTTATAATGTTCTGTGCTTGATACGACACAACGTCAACATTTTCTTTCACCTGTGCATGATAACTTTATCTACCATTTACTCCATTCCATAAAGCAACGGAATTTTAAGGCGATTATGAATTACAGAAACAGAGATTTGAAACACTAACCGCCAGTTGCACGTATGTTCATTAAAGATAACCCTCCATTAAAACTCTTGCTAGCTTTTATTATGTCAACAAAACAAAAAGTGACAGCATGAGATTTAATGGAGGATTATCTTTAATGATCGTTTCTGGAACAAGAATTGACCAAGGAGCTTCATAAGAATCGGAAATCTTTTCGTCCTTATATGGTCTTCCTCTGCCTCTCTTCCCCTCTATTTCTCTTCCAATATAGTTCTAATGAAATTTTCGAGTCGTTCTTAAAGTCTTAGGTACGATATGATTATATGATAGATCGACCACAACACAGGACAACCATAACACAACAGTAAATACACTATCATATCTACAATCGGATTTAGTGGACATAATTCAAGTCTAATCTTTACTGTTTAGACATAAGCCGCTCTGAAGGGTTACAGCCTGTAAATCATGGAGTTAGGGCCATTACATACGCTCGGTTCCAGCCAGGTGATCTTAATCAGATTAGGTACCTGTTTGACTTTAATCACATCACAGAATAGTACCAGAAGTGCTTTTTTAAATCTCATGCATTTGTTTACGACTATATTCCCCGAGCGTCAGATAGAGTCAGAGATATTCTGAAACCTCAGAACATCCACGTTTTACATATAGACGCGTCATACGCTAACATCACTGTACTTTATAAAAATTGCGCGATATAGTGACTTGTAGTCCGTACACTAGACGGCGCGTGACTATGTGAAAGCCGGGCACAGTAAAGATTACCTTGCTTTTTTGTTGCCATTTTGGAGCGCGGGCAACGCATCTACATATAAAAACATCTCAGTTTTCTTCTGCTAATTAATTTAAACATACGAATTTTAAACATACCACTCTTGGGCGTATTTTTCTTGGCGTTGCAACACCGTTCCAGAGGTAAAAAATCGTTTTCAGCGAGTTTTTACGGTGTTGTGGTGTTGAGACTTATTTAGATCTATTGTATGCCCCTATGAACCCGTATTCTGAAAATTGTATCGTAATCCTTAGAAACATTTTCTATAATATGATTACAAATACAAACAAATTAATATCGCTCCTTTAATCACAGAAGTATCTGGGCGGATCGACCTTGCTCGGCATCTTCCAAGTTAATCTATAGGGTGAAATTATCATTAGCATCCTTTTAAACTAAGAGTCTACCCATCAAACTGGACAACTTTTACTATAGGAGCAAACTGATAGGAGCAAAAAAATCTGCTGTAACATACATTTGAGTCGAGCAGGCATTGCAGCTTAGTATGGAATAGTTGATTTTTTTTTTGCTCCGATTGCTTTGCTCCCATGGTAAAAGTTGTTCAGTTTGATGGGTAGACTCTTAGTTGAAAAGAATGCCAATAATATCAATTTCATCCATTTTTTAAGGTCATCTATTTCAAGATTGCAGTAGGCTGAAATGTCCAATGTCCATAGTCTCTTCCCTCATCCATCGTTTCACAGTTTTTTGTTAAACAAATCTAAATTACCTACGAACTTAAGAAGACTAAGTACCTAAAAGTAGTAAAACAGGCCCTAAAACTACCAGGAACAAATAAGTTATCAGAAAGTCTAGAGTGTCCCTAAAACGTCCCCGTCAAGCGACGACGGAAGCAAGCAGCGTCGACAAAATTAACGACGCGCACTTCCTTCGTGAAACACTGATAACTCCCGTCTGATTAATGCCACAATTATTTTGTTTTCCGTTTTAAAAATATTTCCAGTAAAAATGTGTAAACTCCGCTTAGTGTCAGAAGTGAATTTAAAGGTCACTCGTTATCTGGGACTTTAACATGTTTCTATAAAAGATTTGTTTTACGCTGTCCTGAAAGTTTTTCGTAGTTTGGGAACATTTTGGGTGCCTTTTCACCTCTGTGCGAGGAAGCTGAGCTGTGCATAAATGCGTAGTGCAGCAGTGAAACGATGTGTGACTCTTTTTACCAAAGCTGTGCGAAGAAGCTGAGCTATATGAGGATAAGTGAAGTTGTGAAACGGACTCTAGCTGTACCAGGAAGCTGAGTGGTGCGTACATTTATATCGGATCTGTGAAACAGACTCTATGAAACTGTGCGAGGAAGCGGCAGGCTGGGGTAGTCTCCGCATCCGTCGCATACCTTGCTCGCATCCCTAGCTTTGCATCCTGCACGCATATACCTCTCGCTCATATTTTACCTACTTATGTCAAAAAACTTTCTCTGTAAACCCTTTTTCTACCAGTTTTGCTAGTGCACTTATGCGAGGCTAGGAAAATGAATCAATTCTATTGGTGGATTTTTTCATCCCTCGCACAGTTCTGGTGGAAAGCTTTGATGACCTACACGAAGAAAACTGAGAAATAACTATATATTGTAGTTGCTTTAACTAAAATTTTGTTACTATTTATTTAAGCAGGCCTGACTAAATATACAACTTATTCTTATTAACTCTGTTTCTCTTCTATTTCTTTATAACTGGATTGATTTGCTAAGTTAATAGTACTAGGTGGATTGAAAAGCTCGCGGCCTGGCCATTAAAAAAAAAACGTTTTTTTTTCTGCCGCCATTTTGAACTGTCATTAATCAATTGTCAGCCCGCGAATTTTCAATTTGTAATCCTGTTTAAATAAAATTTCATGAACAATTTAAATACGTGTGTAGAACAGATTGTCAATAAATATCATTTCATCGCTTTTAGTGATAAGACCGCCATTTGTACTCTTACGTTCTTTTTATTCGTTTTTGTTACTGTATATTTTGGTGTGCAAATAAAGAATATTTATGTTATGTTATGTTATCATTGTCAATGAACTCGGCTTTTCTAAGGTTTCCGCTAGGTTCCCAGATTGCTTTCAGTAGAGCAAAAGCGAATTCGACTCACGATTTCTCGCGACTATTTGGAGTTGTTCGACGCTGATCCACAAGGTTTTCTTGAAAGATTTGGCACCTTCAGACTTTCATCTGTTTTCAAACCTAAAAAAACACCTCGGTGGCCAGAAATTTTCATCGAATGAATAGATTGAAGCCGCAGTAAACCTGTATTTTGAAGACCTTGAGAAATCTTTTTTTAAAACTGGTATGGATGTTTTGGAAATCAGGTGGAAAAAGTGCATAGAACTAAATGGAGACTACGTCGAGAAATAAAAATATTTTTGTATGTATTTTATTCTGTTTTCTTGACTAGGCCGCGAACTTTTCAATCCACCCACGTACTCACTATAGTTACTTTTTTTCATTTAGCTGAGTTACCTAAAGCTTTTGACCACCCCGAAATGAAATGCAATAGAAATCTAGTTTTAAACAAACACTTTAAAGGAAAATAAAAGTTTTAAACAAAATGCGCCGTCGACAACGCTAACCGGTACTAATACTATGCGGTTACGAATAGGAGAGGGGTAATTTTATTTTAGTCTACAGCGGGTACTTTCAAAACCACTGTCGTTCTAACAACTGAGGGAATTTCTAGAACTTTATTATTGGTGTATTTTCAGATTGTTTTTTATGTATTGTTTAATTAGATTAGCTAAGTATCATATAAGCTAAAGGTACAGTATAAGAAAGAGATCGTATCTACCTATGACTACAGTACGGAGACTCCTTGCCACCAATTTTGACATCACCTTTTCAATTCACGAGATTTAGAACACAACACTGCACTTCAAAATTCAAATAGCTGACGTAGAAAGTCAGCAGTACTAAAGTGGAACTAAGCTGGGCATGCTCGAAGCACACCAAGCGGTGGGCATTAAACGGCACGAAATGGGTGCCTCACGATGGGAGTCGAGGTCGAGGTAGACCCCGGAAACGGTGGCGGGACGAGTTGGATGCCTTACCTACTGCAATGATTGACGGGATGTCGCATCGAACAGAGTGATGTGGAATAGTTTACGAGATACCTTTGCCCTGCAGATAGGAGGAAAAGGAAATAAATCGGGGAGGTAGAATCGGCTGTATCAGGTCCACAGTGGAGTACTGGCCGAGTAATGGCTTATATCCTCTAAATAATGCATAAGCATATGCTCACGACTATATTCCCCGATGGGGTAGTCAGAGATATTCTGAAACATCAGAACATCCACGTTTCACTAGTACCGAAATTCTGTCCTGTGTGACGGGGAGTGACCCCGTCGCCACTTGTAATGGGCAGTGGGTACAATACATACCTGGAAATTGAAGCATGCAGGTTTCCTCGCGATGTTTTCCTTCACCGAAAAGCCACTGGTGTTACAAATCGTACATAAGTTCCGAATAACCCATTGGTACGAGTCGGCCTGGACGGGAATCGAACCATCGCCTCCTGCACGGCAGGCAAGGTTACTCGCCACTGGACCCCCACGGCTTTTAATAATGACGAGCGTTAACCCGCGACTTCGTCCGCACACATTATATACCAGATTTTAAGTCAGATCATAAGCTATCAAACAAAAAAAAATTCATCAAAATCGGTTCAGTAGTTTTTGCGTGACGCTCGTTCAAACAAACAAACACACAAACAAACAAACGGACTGACAAAAAAACCAACCGACCGAAATAAAATACGTTTCACGTCTAAAAATTATATCTGACTGTGAAGTGGTCTGATAGCCCAGTAATTTTACGGAGTTTAGTTAGGAGGGGTAGGGAGTAATTATTAATTACACTTTTAAACTGTAACCGGCACCATTTAGTGACAAATAGAATATCTTAAAACATATAAAAAAAATTTGCTACGCAAAATAGAAGTCAAAATGCACTCATTTGAATTAGATTTAACACTATAAATAGGCATTAAAATATGAGCTATTTATTAGAAAATACGAATGCCTTAAATATGTCAAAAAAAAAATTACCATCAGGTTTTTTAGAACGAGATATTAGCTAAATTTTAAAATTGGAACTGTTGCACGTGATTTTTTTTTTATTTTGGTTTATTTCGAGGCTCAAACTGTATCTTTAATATTATACCGGAAAAAAAACAATTATTAATTAGTCCCCGCTCAAACCGTAAAATGGCTGGGCTATGAGGAAAACCCACGTTCTAAAAATACCATCGTCCTGTGTATCTCTTTCCATTGTTTTAACATTTTCTACTCGCAAACAGTTTTAACTGCGAACTTTGCTTCCTTTTACGGTTTTTGAGTACGATTGAAGCACTCTTTCTATTTGCGGTCTTGTTACAAACTTTACAATCGTTAGGGACATTTCCATTTTGGCGGCTACATTGGAATTTCAATTTGCTTTTAAGACAAATCTTTGTATTTTGTTGCTAGATTTAGACTCGGTGAATTAACGAGGTTTAGTAAAGTGTTTTAAATATTCAGTGTTTTAACAGTTATTAAGTTGTTCTTCTTTATTAATATACAAAGTTTCATTATCATCTCAGCTGATGGACGCCCACTACTGGACATAGGCCTCCCCCAAGGATCGCCATTAACGACCGGACCTGCGCTGCCCTCATCCAACGGGTTCTCGCCGCCTTCATCAGGTCGTCTGGGGAGCCTATACGCTGCGCTTTCCGGTAGGCGGTCACCACTCGAGAACTTTTTGGCCCCATCGGCCATCGGTTCTGCGAGCAATGTGCCCCGCCCACTGCCACTTTAGTTTAGTAATTCTTTATACAAAGCTATACAAAGTTTACAAAAAATATATAGGCATTTTTCTTTTAATGCAGTTCCCAAAATGGTAGGAAGCGTGGCATAAAATGTAGACAATGGTGTATTCCTGCCTCGCTCGCACTCACTTAGTATAGCAAATGCAAAAAAAAAAAAAATCTTTCTTTCTTTGCCTACCAATTCTTTTCAATTTTTCCCATTTGTATGAAAAGACAGCTAAATGTCCAAGATATGCCTATCTTATCAGAAACAACTACTTAATGTTACTGCACCCTGGAAACAAAAAAGTTTCTACCCAATCAAATGCTAAAGCTATAGTTATAAAAGAAGAGAATGCGTGCCTACGAGATGGACTGATGCTGTAGAAAGGGGTTGATGTCCCTTTCTATCCAACTCGGAGTTAGCACTCACGAGTAAATAGATTAACACTAATACGAAAGCGGAAGAATGACAGGTAGAAATGTACAACACGGAAGGCGATAAAGGAAGAATATTATTAAAGATAGAAAATAACTGTATTCAACAAAAGCAACAAGCAAAACTAAAAACTATAACAGATGATTACGCAAGCGCAAGTAGTTGTCAAGCGAAGGATAGGTCGACAATGCCTCCGCCGGTAGCAACAGTGCGCCCGAGCCGCTGGGTGTCCGCGGGACGAAGCTCGAGGAGCGGGAAGGGTGCAACCGGTGTAGTAGGTGCATCTTCGATGCATTGGTGTGTGGCCCAAGTTGCTAGCGAGCAACTACTTTTGCATCTGTTAGGGCTTGGTTTAAGTAGTAGCGGATTGTCGCTACAATGCGATCAATTACCGAGGTAACAATACAGGGTGTAAGTGACAGCAGACTGAAGCTTGCTACAGCGTTGTTATTACTTCCTACAGCGCTACGTATGCGGCGTTGTCATCTGGAGCGAGTGGCAGAAATCAAGCAAGCACGTTGTTTACAATGCGCCGAAGTGTGGGTGCTTATCTCGGTACCTACGGCCGAGTGACAGACGGTCTTCGGCTAGATGTATGCTGGCCTACACAGGGTGTAAGTGACAGCCTAGCAAATACTGATACGGTGAACCCAGACCATCAAAATGAACAACTTTCAATATGGAGCCTATCTCTGGAAACACGAAAAAAAATCTGCTGTCCCATACATTTTAGTCGGGTAGGTACAGCAGTTTTGTATGGGACAGCTGATTTTTTTCGCGTTTCCTGAGGTAGGCTTAAGTCCGTAGTGAAAGTTGTTCAGTTTGATGGTCTGAGTTCACCGTTTCAGTATTTGCTAGGCTGTCACTTACACCCTGTGTAGGCCAGCATACATCTAGCCGAAGACCGTCTGTCACTCGGCCGTACGTACCGAGATAAGCACCTACACTTCGGCGCATTGTAAACAACGTGCTTGCTTGATTTCTGCCACTCGCTCCAGATGACAACGCCGCATACGTAGCGCTGTAGGAAGTAATAACAACGCTGTAGCAAGCTTCACTAGTTACATTTTTGCGCGTACCATCTGGCAATTTATCGTTTTATAAGAATGTGATGTATCTGTTACGAATAGGGTTGCCAGCATGGCTAGCATGCCACCCACGACAAAGTGTTTAAACGAAAAAAACGTCATGCGCACTCTTTCTGACATACGTAAAATAATAAGGATGGAGGCAGATCTCGATTTTTATCGTTTTCTCGGGGGTGGCATGCGAGACCTACTGGTCTTAGAACTAAATAGCCGGACCGACGGATTTTTTGTCTTCCTATTAATACGACAACAGCATTTTTATGCAAAACCAGGCTTTTTTTTATCGTTTACCATAAAATCTTCTCGAATTCTGATGAAATTTAATCAGTTTTCTCTATTATTAATCATTTATTTTGCAATTTGCAATGGAAAACAAAATTAAACAAAACTTCTTCACTAATTAGGTAATTAGATAAACTTTAAAGTACCTAAGTAAAAATTATTAATCTGTATTTTTGCCAGATACATGCTTCAAAAGTTCAGTTTCCTTCAAAATAGAGTAGACTGGTCAAATGTAAAAACCTAACAAAAGTCGGAGAGGCCGGATACCTTCTAATTTGGCCGGACACACGGATGTGTGACGGATATAATCAGGCTTTTTGGATAAAAAACCTGATTATATCCGGCTTTATCCGGATGCCTGGTAACGCTTGTTACGAAGATAGTAATCTATTATGGCTGTGGTGACACAAGTGGCCCACGGTGGACAGGTATGAGGTTACGGCGAAGAAGGAAACTACTACTACTTACTTCATTCTGAAAACAAAAGTTTCTACACAGTCACAGTCTAAAGCTCAGTAATAAAAGCGTCTTGATACCTACTTAGAACTAGCGGTAACTAGCAAATAACAAGTGTTTTGGGATCTTTAAACCGTAAACTGCTTAATAAAACTTTTAACTCCTTGGAGGGTTCAGAAGTGGTTTCTTTTGTCTTGTTTCTTATACAATGGCGATCTACTTTAGGTTTTAAATCGTTTCTTTAGCATAGCGTTGAATATGCTCACGAATATATTCCCTAAGGAGGTAGTCAGAGATATTCTGAAACCACAGAGCATCCACGATTCACTAGTACCGAAACACTGTCCAGTGCGACGGGGAGTGAGCCCGTCGCGCCACTTGTAATGCATAGCTCGAAATGGAAGCATGCTGCATGTTTCCTTATGATAGTTTCTTTATCAGTATCTTTTATGCTATCTACTAATCTATTTTACTTCCACTAACCCGCATCGGGGCCGTGTGGTGTTAAATATGGCCCACTCCCTCTAACCCATATTCGTGACAGCTTTTAGGAGGTAAGTGGTCTTTTAAAGACCAGAGTTTAGTGTAATTTTAATCAAAATAAAAACAAAAACATTTTGATAAATTCATCACTGACGATTTCAAGGTAGAGTTTTAAGAGCGGACAAATCTGGTGCTTGCATGCTAGATTATGGCACGCTCTTATTCGTAAAATAAGGTTTGTGGCCCACAGTGGGACGCCGGTTTTTTCTATTCTGGATTAAACATTTTCATATTTAGCATATGGTCACGACTATATTCTCCGAGGGGGTAGTCAGAGATATTCTGAAACCTCAGAACATCCACATTTCACTAGTAGTACCGAAACTCTGTCCAGTGTGACGGGGAATGAGCCCGTCGCCACTTGTAATGGACAGTAGGTACAATACATGCCTCGAAATTGAAGCATGCAGGTTTCCTCACGATGTTTTCCTTCACCAAAAAACCCAGTGGTGTTACAAATCGTACATAAATTCCGAAAAACTCATTGGTACGAGTCGGCTTGGACGGGGATCAAACCATCGCCTCCTGCACGGCAGGCAAGGTTACTCGCCACTGGACCACCACGGTCTCCCTTTTAAAGTGCTTGTAAACTCTGGTAATACTTATGAACCATGATTCACACCTCCATGTAGGCTACAAGTCAATTGGAGGTGAAACTGTAATCAATACTCATTCGGACTACTTTAGAACCTCGACAAGATTAATGTTCAGTTTGGAATACCAGCGAATAGGATCAGCAGGTAGTGATGTTGTTCATGTAAGGTTCGGATATGGATCTTTAATAATTATGGGTTCGGATATTGACACAGGTACACAATAATAGTTGCCCTTCAAGCAGAACACCAGCAACTGTAACAACTAGCATAAATGGGTATGAGTAAAAGTAATGTAACTTTTTTAACAGTCGGGGCTACCAATGAAAGTATCTATCTATCTATACTATTATAAAACTGTAACAGGAAGTTTGTCTGTACATTGAAGATATTAACAAAAAAAAAGTTACGATATGGTTTTTAGGTGTCCCTGATTCCATTTCACCAATTTTTGGATTTTTTGTCTGTCTGTTTGTTTGTGTGTTTGTTTGTTTGTTTGAACGAGTATCACGCAAAAACTACTGAACCGATTTTGATGAAACTTTTTTTGTTTGATAGCTTATGATCTGACTTAAAATCTGGTATATAATTTGTGCGGACGAAGTCGCGGGTTAACGCTCGTACTATTATAAAACTGTAGCAGGAAGTTTGTCTGTACATTGAAGATATTAACAAAAAAAAGTTACGATATTGTTTTTAGGTGTCCCTGATTCCATTTCACCAATTTTTGGATTTTTTGTCTGTCTGTTTGTTTGTGTGTTTGTTTGGGTATTTGTTTGTTTGTTTGAACGAGTATCACGCAAAAACTACTGAACCGATTTTGATGAAACTTTTTTTGTTTGATAGCTTATGATCTGACTTAAAATCTGGTATATAATTTGTGCGGACGAAGTCGCGGGTTAACGCTCGTACTATTATAAAACTGTAGCAGGAAGTTTGTCTGTACATTGAAGATATAAACAAAAAAAAAGTTACGATATTGTTTTTAGGTGTCCCTGATTCCATTTCACCAATTTTTGGATTTTTTGTCTGTCTGTTTGTTTGTGTGTTTGTTTGGGTATTTGTTTGTTTGTTTGAACGAGTATCACGCAAAAACTACTGAACCGATTTTGATGAAACCTGTTTTTGTTTGATAGCTTATGATCTGACTTAAAATCTGGTATATAATTTGTGCGGACGAAGTCGCGGGTTAACGCTCGTACTATTATAAAACTGTAACAGGAAGTTTGTCTGTACATTGAAGATATTATCAAAAAAAAAGTTACGATATGGTTTTTAGGTGTTCCTGATTCCATTTCACCAATTTTTGGATTTTTTGTCTGTCTGTTTGTTTGTGTGTTTGTTTGTGTGTTTGTTTGTTTGTTTGAACGAGTATCACGCAAAAACTACTGAACCGATTTTGATGAAACCTGTTTTTGTTTGATAGCTTATGATCTGACTTAAAATCTGGTATATAATTTGTGCGGACGAAGTCGCGGGTTAACGCTCGTACTATTATAAAACTGTAGCAGGAATTTCGTCTGTACATTGAAGATATTAACAAAAAAAAGTTACGATATTGTTTTTAGGTGTCCCTGATTCCATTTCACCAATTTTTGGATTTTTTGTCTGTCTGTTTGTTTGTGTGTTTGTTTGGGTATTTGTTTGTTTGTTTGAACGAGTATCACGCAAAAACTACTGAACCGATTTTGATGAAACTTTTTTTGTTTGATAGCTTATGATCTGACTTAAAATCTGGTATATAATTTGTGCGGACGAAGTCGCGGGTTAACGCTCGTACTATTATAAAACTGTAACAGGAAGTTTGTCTGTACATTGAAGATATTAACAAAAAAAAAGTTACGATATGGTTTTTAGGTGTCCCTGATTCCATTTCACCAATTTTTGGATTTTTTGTCTGTCTGTTTGTTTGTGTGTATGTTCGTGTGTTTGTTTGTTTGTTTGAACGAGTATCACGCAAAAACTACTGAACCGATTTTGATGAAACCTTTTTTTGTTTGATAGCTTATGATCTGACTTAAAATCTGGTATATAATTTGTGCGGACGAAGTCGCGGGTTAACGCTCGTAATTTATAGTACTATAAAAACCGGCTAAGAGCTTGTCAGACTCGCCCTTGATACGGTGCCGTAGTTATTGGATAAGTAAAAAAAAGAAGAAAAGTAATCAATCTGTACCTATTAAGAGAAATTTTCGAAACAAAACGATAGCGTGATTTATCTTCGTGCAACGCCATCTAGTGTCTTATTAGAAAATAAATCAATCAATTTTATTATACTACTTATCATATTATTAATCTGTTACTGGTATTTTTCCAAAACTGGTTAATATTATCCCAAATTTAATTATAGAGCTTGTTTTTCTCTTTTTAGTTAATAATTTTTTTTCGGATATCGTTTAGTTTTTTCGGTTACGGATACGAGGGCTCACTACATCCCTAATCAGTGAGTCAAAGTTCGAAATGGGTTATTTGGAGTCTTTGTATTGGACGTTGATGTAGTGAAGGTAGTTTTGAAAATTTTAGTTTGGACGCGCAAATATCAGGATGGATGGTGATAGAGTTTAGGCTCAACTTTGCTCGCAGAAGAGTAATTTTCGATCAAAAGTTATCGCGAGGTTTAAAGGATGTGTGGTTTCTAGCTTAGAATAAGCCACTTCATTCTTTTCATCGGTGGTTCTTTTAATGCCTATTTACCGCTTGATACCTACGTTATTCCACTAAAACCCTGAATTTAAAGCTAATAGACTTAATTTAAAAGCGGATTTCATGGCATTCTATTTTATGTGTGTGTTACTTTATCTGTGTGTTTCTGTGCAAATAAATTATTTATCTATCTATTCTCCTTGCAAAGCTTTTTCTAAAAAATGTCGAAATAAAGAAACTTATGATTAAAAAAAAATTCTATAACTATACTTAGTTTCAGCATTCTATGTCGAAGGTCCGCCACATACATACGGAATAAACCTGATTCGGAATAGGTTCCGGATGGAGTGTTGCCGCTTTCAGAGACTTTTTCACTAGATTTAGTGATTTTTTTATGTCTTTGGAGGCATTTTTTAAAGATTAACATTCATATCACACAAGTGATTTTTGACCGTAGGCGTTGATGGAACGATACCTTATCGTGATGGTGCGGTTGCGACGTCATTGCGGTATAGTTGCGAAATCGCCTACGCTCAAAAATAGCTTGTGTGATAATGGTTCATGTCATTTTGTATGCAGATTATGTCTAATGTTAAAACTATCGATAGTCTTTTGATATAGTTGCATAATATTGAAATACAATTTAAAAATCATCATCGTAACGTCATGACCTCTTCACATGATAGAAATTATCATGTATAGAAATTGTTTGTTTCGTTTTAATAAATACTTGAAAATGCAATAGTCATTCTTTTTGCGTTTCATACATTTTTATTTAAGGCATTTTTAAACAGCACTTTAGTATTTTTTGTAACCATAGTTGACAACACTGAATCCTGAATCAAGATTCCGGATCGCAATTCCGTCTGTGTGTGGCGGACCTTACGGTCTCTGAGAAAAACAATTTCACCCTGTATAGCGGACAGCTAATGGAAGTCTTTTGGGGGCTGTTTTCTTTCTGGTAAGGACGACGACCAACTGGAATTACCTATGATGACTACGATAAGGCAAAGTTAAATACTCAAAATTAGGTTTTGTCAAAAATGTTTAACATAAAAGCTTCCAATACAGCAAAGGAGCTAGGCCGAAGGGGGAAATGGATCAATTAATTACGCACGTCAGAGTTTCATACCCCGGGGTGTCGTACACAATATGGCCCGATACTGTTTAGAGTCATTATTGTGCACTAAGCTTTAGTTGTGTCTTTCATGGGGACACTGAGGTATAATTTATGGGAATTTAGATTTATCATCGTAGATAATATCGTTGTGACTTAGCTCAGAAAGTTAGCAAGCTGAATTGGCAATGGGCTGGTCATATCTGCCAAAAAACTGAAAATCGATGGACAGTCAGAGGTCTAAGAGTGGAGACCACGGACTGGCAGGCGTAGACGCTCTAAAGCCCGCTGGACCGACGAGCAAAAAAAGTAGCGGGGAGCGACTAGATGAGGAAGGCTGAGGCAGAGTTTTGTGGCGCACCTTGGGAGACATAGGCCATGTCAATAGATTGCCGATGGGACAGAAGGGTTCTTGAGTGGCGACCGCGTACCGGAAGGCGAAATATGGACAAGGTGGACTGACGACCTAGTGAAAGCGGCGCAAGCGAGAACCCGTTAGATGAATGCAGCGCAAGACCTATCGTCGTAGCAGTCCTTTGGGAGGACCCAGCAGTGGATATCTTTCGGCTGATATATGATGATGATATTTTATTTTGAACCTTGCTGCAACTATGCTCTTTGTAGATATAGCAAAGTTTATCATCTATCTATAAGTCATTATTATCATGGGCCTTGTTTCATCTAAATAAGATGTTTCAAACAGCCTCTGTTTGGTTGATACACCGACGTTCATGGCTGTATAAGCCAATTCGGGAGCGGCAATTGATAGCTGTAGACCTCTGTTCAAAAAATTGAGAATTTTACCCTTGCCTTGCCTTTACCTCTATGAAATGTGTACTTTTTCTTATTAAATTAAGTGTACCTGTTCAGAGAAAACAGGTGTTTTCAAGAAATGCATACTGTATGGCTATCAGAATTTACAATTGCTTATCAGATCAGTTCAAGGAATTAAATTTCAATCTGTTTAAAAAGAGGGTGCGAATGTACTTTTTGGAAATGTCCTATTACTCAGTGCAAGAATTTTTAAACGATTCTAATATCGTGCGTTATTAATATTTGACTAGATAAATGATCTGACATTAGTTTTTAATTATTATAATTTTTTTTCTATTTGTGTTATGTGACATGACATATATCTAAATGATCTGACATTATTAATTATTGTATTTAATGCCTTTACATTTTTTTTTTTATTATTTTTATTTTAGTTTCATGTATTAATTGTTATAATTCGTTGTTTATATAAATTATTCGATCATGACTGAATGTAAAATTTTACTATTAATATTTTCACGCCTGTAATGGCAGAATATACTGGACTTTGTATACTATTATAGCTATGTTTGTACCATATTCCAGAAAATAAATTATTCTATTCTTCTTCTATTCAATGCCTGCCGCATTTACGGCACTTGTGCTTTATTTTGGTTGGTGCAGGAGCCCGTTCTTCCCTGTGCCTTTTTGTTCGTTTTACGGCCGACAGAGATTCGAACCAGACTTCATCGTGGGCAGTTCGACCGTCAGCTATTACCTTCCTCCACTCGTCCCTATCGCTTGCAAGACATTCCCACTTCGAGTGATCAATTTTAAAGGACACCATAAGTAGTATCTACAGGTTGAAATTCATATCATTAGCATCCTTTTAAACTAAGAGTCTACACATCAAACTGAACAACTTTCATTATTGAGCAAACTGATCGGAGCAAAAATAATCACCTGTTCCATAATAAACTGCATTACCTACTGGACTCAAATGTATGCAACAGCTGATTGTTTTTTTGCTCCGATCGGTTTGCTCCCATAGTGAAAGTTGTTCAGTTTGATGGGTAGACTCTTAGTTTAAAAGGATGCTAATCATATCGATTTCACCCTGTATAAGAAGTAACATTAATATTATCATTGATCTATGTATTTCACGGAGAAAAATATCTAATCGCTTGTAGGTACGCACGGCGACAGATCAAGCTATACAAAACCAAAATAAGCTGGTCGCGCCTAGGTCGCAGCCAGCTTATATTGGTTTTGTATAGCTTGATGTGTCGCCGTGTGTACTAAAACTTTCTTATAATATGACACAACTGTTTATTTTAACAGAAATAATAAAATTTTGAGAGGCATGCTTCAACCAATACGATTTGAGGCCGCGTGGTCCATCTGTCCGTCTGTCTACTCTACGGCTATAATCTAATGAACGCTTGACACTTTCAGAAAATATGCGTTACAAAAAAATAATAAAAAAAAAGAAAAAAATTAAGGGAACACAAGAAACATTTTTGGTTTTGCTCTATCGTATTTTCTCTATCCAAGTTAGTGGTCTCTGGAACTCGTAGGGCGTAGACACGAGTTACGCCTTTCTTCTATGGTGGTCAACATACACATAAACGGTCACCCATCCATAGTCTGACCGCCCCTAACGTTGCTTAACTTCGAAGCTCCACAACGCCACAAGTATTTCCATATTTTATTTAAAAAACAAACGGTTTTTGATTGAATTTTTAATTCTCAGCCAGATTATGACAATTAATGGTTGCGAGTGGGAACGATTTTTGACTTCAATCATTTATTTACGCTTATGAAAATGGATTTACTCATGATAAAAGAACTTTTCTTTTTATCGTCAGTAAAAACATTTTCAGTGTATATTTATAGTCTACGCTTTTGAAATGACAAAAAGTTGAGTTTCATATTAAAGAGACTACCTACATGCAAATTATTATTATTATTATTAGGGGGGGTTTTTGGGCCTTGACAGGCTTAGCCTGTGCCACGTAGACCATCGCTGGTCCTTTGTGAACGCCCTTTTTAAAGTTCCTTACCAATCCCCACTGCGGCCAGAAAACGCAGTAGATTCTTGATAGGGATAGTTTGTATCTCATCTGGTGACAGAACCTGCCTACCTAGATGAGTACTACGTTTGTACATCAGGGGGCCACAGTCACATAGGAGGTGCAGAGGAGTCTCCATTTCCTCCTTGCAGAATCTGCAGCCGATGGTGTCACTTAGTTTCAGTGTGTGCATGTGCTTATTTAATTTGCAGTGGCCTGTGAGTGACCTTGCTACTGTACAAATTTGATCTTTGCTGAGGGCAAGGAGACCGTTCGCAAGTTTGCGATTGTAGCCTTTGATAAGTGCTTTGGAGTGGCCCATGCCTGGGGTGTTGCACCAAAGCTTTATTGCCTCTCCAAAGCTGACCTTGTTCAAAGAATCGCGTATTAGACTGCCAGGTACTCCAAGAAAGGGTTCGGGGCATATGAAGTGGTTTTCTGTTCCTCTTCTGGCCAACTCGTCCGCCTTTTCGTTACCTTCTATGTCTGAGTGTCCTGGCACCCATTGTAGCACAAGCTGATTGTTATTGCCTAGAGCATTCAGTTGTGATACGCAGTCCTGTACTAGCCTAGACTTTATGATCGGAGAGTCTATAGCTAGCAAGGCTGCTTGGCTATCGGAGTTAATAGTGATATGTTGATTGACGTAGCGCTTGCTCAAATTAATTTCAGAGCAGGCTGTGATGGCGTATACCTCCGCCTGGAATATGGAGGCGTAATTGCCAAGATTTTGGGTCTGCCTTATTCTTGGGTTTTCGCCGTATATTCCACTGCCTACATGCAAAAGTAAGTTAAAGAAATATAAATGCCAAGTAATTTAACTTTGAACAAACACATGCACTTTACGTAACTTCTAATAAAGTGGGCATCTTTGAAAGTAAGAATTTTCAATTTCATTCTCTTCGGTATTTATAAATAACTAAGCTGATGCGGCGAACTTCGTATCGCCTCAGAATCAGTTTTACCTGACACACACTTGAAAGTTTTTTTGTTTATTAACCTTCCCTGGCAAGTGCACAACAACCCACCAAAGTTTCATCGCAATAGGTCCAGCCGTTCTGGCGTGATGTCGTGACCAAGGGAAAGATGGATTCATTTTTATATACAGTGTGAAATTGATATCATTAGCATCCTTTTAAACTAAGAGTCTTCCCATCAAACTGAACAAATTTTACTATAGGAGCAAACCGATCAGAGCAAAATAAAAATCTGGTGTTCCATACTAAACTGCAATGCCTACTCGATGCAAATGTATGCAACAGCAGATTCTTTTTTGCTCCGATCGGTTTGCTCCCATAGTGCAGGTTATTCAGTTTGATGGGTAGACTCTTAGTTTAAAAGGATGCTAATGATATCAGTTTCACCCTGTATATAGATTAAAAGTGATTTGCTAAAACTATTGTTTTCGCGTGATGAAGATACAGACAGACAGTCAAAAATTAAATTAAAGACATATTATTTACACTGAGAAAAATAAAAAAAATTCTATGTGTATTTTTCACCTTACTTACTTTGGAAGCTGATTCCAGCGTAAAATGGCCTAGTCCTGAATAGGTCCGAACTTCGTTTGTATGCAGCGCCCTCAGGAGCTTTCGGAATAAGCTTAAAACTAGAAGTAAAAATCCGTCAATGTATTGCGAGCACAGAGAAATTACGCGGTCCTACGGTTGCGACCCTTCATGCGATGTAAAAATTTTCCGCTGCGATGCGGCCCGCTATACCCCGATGCGACCCGTCGTAATTATGCGCTTACCTTTAATAAGAAGAAACTAATTGAAAATAAAATATTATTTTCAACCAACTGAGATCACAATTTTGTTAGTAACACACTTAGCTTATTGTTAGTTTATACACAACAACATTATTACTTAATTATAATTGATTGTTTGTCAGCACGTGAACCCTACAGCAATGGTTCACATACTGACAGTCAAAAATCTACTCGCAAACATGGTTAAGAGTCTGTTGGTGCTGGCGCTTATCCTACGCACGAGGGATGTGCACCTTTTGCGCATAGTAGTGTAAAAACAATCTACTCGCGCATCGGCGAACATCCCGATGCAATGCATGTTCGCGGCGGCACACGTCGACTGTAAGTACACAAATATGTCCAACAATGGGACAGCGACGTCTGATATAATAATAATAAAAAGGTATTTCATAAAAACTGTGAATAGTTTTGTAGATTTCTCTGTACCCAGTTTATATCGTACGTCAGAATGAGTAAATCTAAATGTTGAGAACATTCTTTTAATTCCAGCACCTGAAGCTACAACAGTGTGAAGTCTGAGTGATTCACTAACGATCAGTTGCAGAAACGCTCATTAAAGTTAATCCTTCATTAAACCCTTGCTTTTACTTTTTTTGATGATGTAGTAAAAGCTAGCAAGAGATTTAATGGAGGATTAACTCTAATGAGCGTTTCTGCAACTCAGTGTCAGTCCTTTGTTTGGCCATTAATTTGATTTTTTAATCACAGCCACCATTCAAAAGGTCCGACTTTGTATAGATTTATGTAAATATTGAATTTACTATATGCGAAGTTGAAAAAAAAGTCTAGAAATAAATTATTATAGGTCTAATTGATTTAAAATTAATGACCTAAACCAAAAAGAAAAAAAAACAGTTTTTTTTCTACCCTGGTGGCAGCCCCACTAGCATCCTGCTCCCGCGGCATGACGGCGCGATAAAGCGCTATCGCGCCCTTGCTCTCTTTCATTTTGCGCGCGAACGTACGAGTTAGCAGACGCGATAAAACGTTTATCGAGGCGTCATGCCGCGGGCGCTGAACGCGTTATTAAACAGTTATAAAGGGTATAAGTGACAGCCTAGCAAATACTGAAACGGTGAACTCAGACCATCAAACTGAATAACTTTCACTATGGAGCCTAAAACAGTACAGCCTACATTTAAGTCGGGTAGGTACAGAAGTTTTGTATGGGACAGATGATTTTTTCGCGTTTCCTGAATTAGGCTCCATGGTGAAAGTTGTTCCGTTTGATGGTCTGAGTTCACCGTTTCAGTATTTGCTAGGCTGTCACTTACACCCTGTATACACACTAATTAGAGTACTACATTGACTTCCCGTATCACAAATGTAAGTATGTAGCTTACATAATTTGTGATGGGAAAGTCATGCAGAAGGGGTGGGTTACCCCTCCACATTCTGAAGCCGTTGCTGTTAACGACAGGGTGTTTTGAAATAAGCTGAAATTATAATTAGCTTACACCTAAAGCTGCGAGTGGTGTTTCATTAACAGCTCAATATGTTTCGTATAAGTAGGTATACTATAGGTGCTTGGTTTAAGTTACAAACTTTTTGGAGAAAAACAGTTACTTTTTCGTTTTTAGGATTTCGGATCCAAAAGGTGCCGCCCTATTCATGAGCCTTCGCTGTCCGTCTGTCAGTCTATCTGTCTTACATATAAATAGCTATATCTTTTGAACTACCTGTTGTCGACGGATAGTGCGCGTTCGAGAGAACGTAAGTGAGCAATCACTCACGCTGCCTTGGACGCGCGCTGGTCTCGACATTCGTTTAGTGGTGTTATAAAACTTTAGTATACTTACCTACAATTTTGTCAAAAATTTAAAAAGTACAATGACAAACCCAAATGGGTTTTTTTGGTGTCACTATAATAGTGTTAATATAAGACAATGTATGCTAAAATGTTAATAAATAAAAAAAAACCTACTCGTATAATAGTTAGGCTTAAATTTTCACAGAATAATAATAATGCATTCAAATGACAGATTTTCTTCCAAAAAAGGCCAAAAAAGACAAAAATTCTAAAATTTATCTCAATCTATTCCATTACGAATCCTAAACGCCCTCGTCCATTACGATTTTTGCGAATGTCTTCGATGTACGTCCATCTACGCCAGGTTTATAATTTGATTATACCTATGTATACTGGGTAAAATTGATATCATTAGCATCCTTTTAAACTAAGAGTCTACCCATCAAACTGAGCAACTTTTACTATGGGAGCAAACCGATCGGAGCAAATAAAAAATCTGCTGTTCCATACTAAAATTCAATCTTGACGCGCGAGTTCGCGACTCAAATGTATGCAACAGCTGATTTTTTTTGCTCCCATCGGTTTGCTCCCATAGTAAAAGTTGTTCAGTTTGATGGGTAGACTCTTAGTTTAAAAGGATGCTAATGATATCAATTTCACCCTGTAGATATTACCCCACATACAAGAAACGTATTTTTTCCATCTTTTTTTTTACCGTTGCGTTTGCTCTTGACCTCAGGACAATGTCGACCATTTTTTTTTGCACTATCATAGCAAACTATAAAGTAATATAATAATCCTTAAATTAAGATGCAGATGAAGCTGGAAAATCAAAAAGAATCTAAATTAGGTGACAATGCAACTTTATAATAATCCTATGTTCCTATGTTTGTATGTCCTATGTTCGCAAATAATAAAAAATCTATTTGTATATAAGGTCTAATAAAATTAGGTGAAACTATTTTAAGGGGATGATCAGACAATCAAACTGAACAACTTTCTCTATGGGACCAATATCGAAATCGCAAAAAAAAAATCGACTGTCCCATACATTTAGGTCGAGTATGGAACAGCTGATTTTTTTTTGCGATTTCGATATTGGTCCCATAGAGAAAGTTGTTTAGTTTGATAGTCTGATCATCCCCTTAAAATAGTTTCAGCTAATTTTGTTAGACCTTATATAATTAACATTTTAATAAAATATATTTTTTTAACGTTTTGTTGGTTGGTTGTTGTTCCAAATCCATCCAGAAATGTTTTAATCCATTTCTTCATATCATAAATTTTTATTTTTTCTCCCGTAATTGCTCTTATGAAATCTATCATCGAAATAAACTTCTTTTAAATTAAGATCAACTTTACCATGGTTAGCAATTTCAGTCTTTACATCTAGGTACTCGAGCTTTACTTTTGAAAAGAATTTCTGTGCGCCTAATTTTCTATCTTAATTACCTATATCCAGAACAAAAAACGTATCGGGGTAGTGTATCATTAGAAAAAAAAAATCTTTCTCGCTTACAATGTTCAACCAGTACGGTTACCAACTCAATACGGAATGATGAATACTTCATTAATACGGAAATAGGGCAAATGCTTCCTTTCATTGCTTTGTCACCATTTTATTTGCTAAGAATTTTTTGTCGTCATTGTAAAGTCATTTGGTAAGCCAATTATACAATTAGATTTCTTTTTATTGTGACACACATTTTAGGTTATTTTAGATTGTATTATTATTTAGCAGGAATTATATTGATATACTTAATTATTCTTTTTAACGATAACCAGGTTATGTTAGATTTTAAATTGTTAAGCCGGTTGCAGAGGGGTCAATTTTATACAAAACTTTGACGCACAATACGCGTAGACGGTATTAATATAAGTAACTTTGTATATATGGAAAAATAGTTTAGAAAATCTAGATGCCGCGTAACAAATAACATTTGCAATTTATAAAATAATTACGAAGATATAAAGTTTTGAAATTTTTCATACAAAATTTTAAAAGCTTTATATCTTCTTAATTATATTATAAATTGCAAATGTTATTTGTTACGCGGCAATTAGATTTTCTAAACTATTTTTCCATATATAAAATATTACTTTTATTAATTCCGTCTACGCGTATTGTGCGTCAAACTTTTGTATGGACTGAAACCACCTTAAGCTGGAATTATTATTCATGTATTTTTTCTATTACTGTTAAAAAAATGTCTTTCATGGATTAGAAAATAATTTTTTTTAAAGGTTTTTTGTTTTTGCTCTATTGTAAAAACGGCAATACATACAAACGTCAAACTTGGTTTGTTTATAGTGCATACTGCATACTTTATTGAAAAACAAAAAAAAAATAAAAACAGGTCAAGTATGTGTCGGGCTTGCAGTAAGTATCTCGGAAAAAACATAAATTTAATTTTTTATTGTGGTATGCGCGAGTCCGACTCGCACTTGACGGATTTTTAAAGATAATATTTTTGGCGATCAGAACTGAAATTTATTAAAAAAAAGATAATTTACAGAAACCCAAACAATCGTTTATTTATAAAAATAATTTGCAAACTCAAACAAAACGAATTTACTGAAATTACTTGATTAACACTTGAAACAAAACACTAATCACTCTCAATCACACGTTATCACGAAATAATCACAAAAAGAAAGTTTATGAAAAGATATCCGAACCAACGGGCCGCGTAGAACACGATGTTGTCACCTCGAGCGCTGACCGACAAATGAATGTCAAACCGAGCTGCGCGCCGTTTTTATAGGCAAGCGAGGGTGGCATAGTAGGGTAGTGCTAACACGGCCTCTCCTGACCAGAGTCGTCCTCGACGATATTTCGTGGTCGTTAATCCAATTCGGGCATGTCTCTTGGTCTTTCAACAACCGGTGCAGAGGATGGTCCAGCTTCTGCTTCATCAGCGTCGTACACTCGTGCTTCAGAGGGTAGTCCAGCCTCTGTATCATCAGTATTATCGTCTGAAAACACACTCACATTTTTCAAAATGTCAAACTACTCAAGCTTTATGAAAGCAAAAACAACTAATTAAATTTAAGAGATCTCAAAAATAAAGTAAATGCAAAATTGTATGGGCCCATTTTTCTTTTCTTAGTTGACCTGCTCGGCAGTGGACTCTTGATACTGCATGACATCTGTGAAAAGACCAGGCAGAAGGCGTCCCCACTGCCTGTTTAGTTATCAACAGTTACATAGACAGAAGCATCCCTGAATCGCTTGTCTATGGGAGATGGAGGCATCCCTGAATCGCACATCTCGATTCCAGATTATTTAGTTAAATAGTCTAGAATTAGGTGAGACAGAGGCATCCCTGAATCGCTTGTCTTTACCTCCAAGGAAGCATCCCTGAATCGCTTCTCCACAGTATGACATGTACAGAATAGACGGAGGCCTGAATCGTGCGCCTTTCTGGATCCCTTTGTCATATCCATTCAGTTGGCTTGCTAAGAGCCGTGCGATGATTCGGCTTGTCATGTGAGTTAAATGAAGTATCGTGAAAAGATCAAGGAGTGGACTGTGTCGTAAAGTTAAGTCAGTAAGTAACAGTTTATTGTAATGGAAGCTGTGGGAACATGACAATACAAATCACAACGCCGTATCTCAAACAAACGTTGCCTTAACTTACACTCAAAGAAAGCAGCACACGTATCCGGACACCACTCTCCGCGCCAAGGAACCATATACTCGGCTGCCGCTTGAGTTGTCTTTCCATAAGACCCACTCATGAGTTTTAACTCATATCGATCACTCGGCAGAGCTTTCATAACTCGGTATGGCCCTCGAATCCCTGGGTCCAATTTCCCCGTGGACTGGGAGTACTTTATGACAAAGACCAGGTCATCAACATTAAACTTGCGAGGTGGACGTCGCTGTCGGTTGACAGTGGCATCCTGTTGCGTCTGATTCTTCTTTAGTAGGTCGTTGGCTCTGGCCCTGCACAACTCCCGCCACGCTTCACGGTTATGTTGTGAGCTTTCGACTGCAACGTCACGAATCAATGTTCGTAAGATAGGAGTGACCGCATCGACTCCCACAAGAAGGTTAAGAGCAGAGTGCTGAGTTGTTCTTTGTTTTGTCATATTCAAAACAAGCTGTAACCTCCACAATTGTTCTGACCAAGATGTACCCTTATGGTTTGACTCAATTCGGATCATATTGAGTACAGTTCTGATATACCTTTCAGCTTGCCCGTTTGCATGATGCATTTCAGGCGTTATAAGATGAATATCACATCCCAGCTCATTAATAAATCGAGTAAATTCCGTGGATTCAAACATTCTACCGCGATCAGTTATCAGCAAGCTAGGAACGCCAAATAAGGAAATCGCGTTGGTGAATGTGCGTTTGAGTTCATTCGCATCTTGTCTATATATTGGGTAAAGTAAGCAAAATTTAGAAAAGGAATCTACCATAAGGAGCACAAATTTGTAACCATTTGATTCCGGTAAAGGACCTAACGCGTCCAAATGTAAAGTGTGGAAAGGCATAATAGCTTTCTCCCATGAAGTTATAGGCTGGTGGGGAGCCCTAGGTACTCTTTTCTTTGTAATGCACACAAGGCAATGGCCTATGTACTTGACCACAAACTGACGAAGGCCAGGGAACCAAAAATGCTTAAGGATTAAATCCAAAGTTTTATCAGCACCTATGTGCTCGTGCTCATCATGGAAGATTCTCAGTAGGCTGAGTCGGTGGCCTTTCGGAATATAGCACAGCAATCTTGGTTCCTCACCCTTCGGCTCGTACCGATAGTATAACGTGTCGTTTTGGTGTACGTACCGACGGGTATCCAGTTCCCCATCACGCAATTTTTGTAATAAACCTTGCGTTTCGTCATCCGCAGACTGAGCTATTTGAGCCCAGTTGCGTGGTCTAGTGATTTGATGCACTCGAGCGGGTGGGTTTCGGCTCAAATAATCGGCGTGTGACATCATTACACCCTTGCGATACTCAATATCGAATAAAAAATCCTGAAGATAGATCCACCACCGAGCTACGCGTGGAAGCAGATCCTTTTTCTTTTCTGTCGACTTGAGAGCATTGCAGTCAGTGACTAATTTGAACTTGAGACCTACCAGATAGTGGCGGAAATGCTGCAACGCTCTCACGACGGCCAATGTTTCCAGTTCGTATGAATGGTACCTGCTTTCTGCGCCCTTGGTGGTTTTACTAAAATAGCCGACCACATACTTATTTCCATCAGCTCGAGTTTGCATCAACACAGCACCATAACCAATGCTACTCGCGTCTGTATATAGCTCCGTAGGGAGCATGGGATCGAAAACCGAGAGAATGGGTTCAGTAGTGAGGTGAGCGATAAGCTCCTGTCTGACTTGTTCCTGCTCCGGTCCCCAACTAAACTTAATATCCTTTTTTGTTAGGCGGGATATGCAGGAAGTTCTTGCTGCGTAATTTTGAATATATCGCCTGAAATATCCGGCTAATCCTAAGAACTGCCTTACTTGTTTGACGTTGCTTGGGACCGGGGCATTAACTAAGGCCTCGACTTTGCGAGGGCTCGGCCTCACCTGACCCTGACTCACTACACGTCCCAAATACTCCACTTCGGTAGCAAGAAAGGAACATTTGCGCAAGTTAATAGAAAATCCTGCATCTGTCAATGTTTTTAAAACCTTTCGCAACAATGATATGCCCTCCTGAACCGAATTACTCATAATCAGAACGTCGTCAACATATACCAGGACATTACCAGCTTCAATGTGGCTCCGCAGTGTGTCGTTAATGATGCGCTGATAGACTATAGGAGAGTTAGTGAGACCATAGGGCATTCGAAGGTATTCGTAATGGCCTTCAGGTGTTACAAAGGCTGTCTTATGGATAGAGGCTTCATCGACTGGGATCTGATGAAACCCCGTAGCCATATCAAGGCTTGAGAAATATTTAAAATTGCCCAACCGGTCAATATGATCGTCTATCAACGGTAGGGGATACCGATCCCTGACAGTCAACCGGTTAAGAGCGCGAAAGTCGACACACATACGGTCGCCACCATCTTTTTTCTTAACCAGTATGATAGGGCTCGCATATTCAGAATTGGACTCCCTAATTATGCCCTTATCCAAAAGGTCGCGTATTATCTCTCTGACTTTTAGTTTCTCTTGATGTGAGAGTTTGTAGGGCCTATATGCGACTGGAGTATTGTCAGTGACGTTTATGTGCATCTTTCCAGTAGTCACCGTGGTGGAAGCAGTACCAGAAATCAAATAACCCCTGAACTGCTCGATTACCTCCAAGAGAGATGCACGCTCTGAGTCTATAAGGGATGTATTTATTGCAGACTGATGATCGTCAGCCATGACGGTGTTCACAAGCGAAACTTTTTCACTAGAATGCGTCAAATATTGTTTATCCTTTGTTCGAACATAAGTGACACCATCACGGTTAAGGATATCAGTGCCTATTATGACCGGAAAACTCATACAAGGTCCCGGTACCACAACCAAGTCAGCCTCGATCGAAATTTCATCAAACTCGATAGTGAGCGTGACATAGGAATCGGCTTCTATTGTACCGTCACTTATTCCTTTCAACGTGCATCGCATGGGCTTTTTGTCATAAGAAAAGTGTTTCAAAATATCAGATGAAATCAATGAAATATTCAAAGCTCCACTATCGATCAGCACGTCGGTAGGAATTCCTTGAATAACGGCGGTGACAATATCGCTACTTTTAGGCTTATGAACAGAAGGTTCAGTGCAAAGATTTACATTACGCTTGTTGCGAAGCTGAGATCTCTCTTTTGCAAAACAAGTATCTTCGGTGTGTCCAGGCTTCTTACAAAACTGGCATGTAACCCTTACCAGAGCCTTACTCAGATCTGCGTCTACATCAGGACCCGACTTAGGCTTGCCTTGGTCAGATTTAGGCTTTTTAGGACAGTTAAAACTTTTATGACCGCTTTGACTACAGACAAAACATTTATCCTTATTGCGTTGATGAGGCAACGGTGCACGATTTTTATTGGGGTAAGCACTGGGTTGCGGTTTGGTACGCGAAGGTTTGGTATAAATAGACAAGAAGGATACTAGGTCTTCACTACTCAAATTCGCATTTGCCGCTGCGGCTCGAATTTGTGGATCAGTTATACCTCTGATGACGATTGAAACCATCAACTCAGTACTCAGCCCCTTTACTACACGTAAACGCAACAATGTCCTTCGCGCATACTCCGCGTAAGTGTTGTATTTATCGGAGGTTGTGGTCATGGTCTCATATAAAATATTAGCATAGTCAAGTTTACGCGGACAGAGTGGTTTGAATTCGCGAACAAAATTTGACCAAGTCCTATCATTTGTGACCCATTCGTTTAGCCAGGTACGAGCATCACCCCGAAGGCAGTTAGAAACACGTGAAAGACACTCTGCATCCAGCCAATTATTTGCTAGCTTAGCACGGTCTACCTCTTCGCACCATACGTCGATATTGTGTATGGCAGGATCAAAATTAGACACAAAGTAATGTTGACTTCGTAGCGGGTTTAATGATTTAATAGCGTCAGCTAGTAAACGCGCCGACCCCGCCATTCCAACCTCGCGATTAGGGTGCGGCGAGGTGCCAGGATCAGTTTGCGTGTTGTCTGTCGTATTTTCCAAACTACGTCCACTTGACAATACCTGATCACTACTATTCATTAGCTCGTTATTACGATTTCTAGCAGAATTTGTCGTTTTAGGAGTAGAGTTTGATACTACGGTGTCGACGTGATTACGAGACGTGTCGTTTGCTTGCACAGACTCGTCACTGTGTACGCGAACGTTTTCACTTAGCACAGCATGGGGTTTATTGCTTTCGAGTGCAGTTAATCGGGTCAAAATGGAATTCATAACGTGGGCCAATGAAATATTTTCATTACGAGGTGAAGTCATAACCGATGAATCATGCGATCGATCACGGGATCTGTGACTACAGTCACGTCGTCGCGATCTACTACGGGACCTACGTGACGAAGAACCTTCTTGACGAGGCAGTACTGGGGTACGCGTTCTATAACGCGACTCACGAAATCGTCGCAATGATCTACTTCGCGACCTACGCAGCCCAAGACCCTCAGGTCGAGAAACAACAGGCGTACGACCCCGGTGTCGCGACCCACTGCGCAATCTACTACGCGACCTATCCGCGTTATCGTGTCTACGCGCCCTGCTGCGTGAATTTCTCTGTCTATTAGGCATTATCAACACGTTCGAAAACACGTGACAGCAACAATCTACACGTGGGTTGAATTAGTGTTTTGTTTCTGTCAGATCGTTACAAGAATGGCAAAACGTTAATTTAGGATGCTGCGGGCTTAGATTTTATTATCCCACTTCTGATTTTGGCGATCAGAACTGAAATTTATTAAAAAAAAGATAATTTACAGAAACCCAAACAATCGTTTATTTATAAAAATAATTTGCAAACTCAAACAAAACGAATTTACTGAAATTACTTGATTAACACTTGAAACAAAACACTAATCACTCTCAATCACACGTTATCACGAAATAATCACAAAAAGAAAGTTTATGAAAAGATATCCGAACCAACGGGCCGCGTAGAACACGATGTTGTCACCTCGAGCGCTGACCGACAAATGAATGTCAAACCGAGCTGCGCGCCGTTTTTATAGGCAAGCGAGGGTGGCATAGTAGGGTAGTGCTAACAATATCTACAAACATTAAAAAAAACAAATCCGCAATGTCGCTATAAATTGAAAGTCAGCTATGGCTACAATGACATCTGACATCCTTGTTTGTGGGAAATTTTGTATAATTGTTAAGAAATTAAAATAATAAAAATCGGTCTAGTGTGAGTCAGGCTACTCGCGCACCGAGGGTTCCGTACCCCACCACCATTATTAACATTAAAAAAAATCTGGGACCTTTAGCATGAGACCGACTTAGCCAGTTTTTATTATGTGTTGTTATATTGTAGAGTTTGTTCTATAATCACACCAAGTTTGACGCTTGTATGTAGTACCGTTTTTACGATAGAACGAGATGAAAAAACGTTGATAAAAACTAGTTCCTTGTAAGAGGACCTTAATTTTTAATTTTTTGTAATTTTTATTATTTGTTCGCACATCGCCCGCACATATTCTGTGAAAATTTCAACTATCTAGGTATTATATAAGGTCTAACAAAATTAGGTGAAACTATTTTAAGGGTATGATCAGACCATCAAACTGAACAACTTTCTTTATGGGACCAATATCGAAATCGCCAAAAAAAATTCTACTGTCCCATACATTTAGGTCGAGTAGTTTGTAAGGAACAGCTGATTTTTTTTTTCGCGATTTTGATATTGGTCCCATAGAGAAAGTTGTTCAGTTTGATGGTCTAAGCATACCCTTAAAATAGTTTCAGCTAATTTTGTTAGACCTTATAGTTCAAAAGATACGGCCCTAAATAAGTAGGACAGACAGACGGACGGACAACGTAGGCTTAGTAATAGTGTCCCGTTTTCACCATTTGAGTAAGGAACCCTAAAAATACCATTGAGTGCTGCTCTGGCGGCTCATAATTTTATTAATGTTGGACTGATGTTTCTCAGCTAATTAGAGCAGCAGCTGTCTATTTTTTTTTTTCATAATTACTGTCTGAAGTACAATAAAGGTATTGTTTTCTTGAATCTTTTGTTTTTGGATTTTAATTTAAATAACATGACTGAATAAAACGTATTGAACGTATCTAACGATAATTTTTTGTACTTTAAGTATACGCAGGTTGTTACTTTCAGTGAGCAATTCTTGTGCAGGGCGAAACTAATCACTAACTAACTTAGTTATATTTAATGAGGTGATTAAACCATCAAACGTACGTAGTATAGTAAATAATATTTTATTTATTGATTTATTTAATTTTATAGAAAATAGTCTATATATAATTTTGCTGTCGGAGTCGCCATAGCCGAACACGGCGAGGAGGTCTATATACTATATACTAAATCATCAAACTGAACAACTTTCACTATAGATCCAACATCGATAGAAAATTGAATAAAATCTGATGTTCATACAAAGTGTAATGTTTTAAAGTTACAGTGCCTCAAAGATTTCCATATAAGTTGAAGATATCATGGACGGACAGAATTAGCAACGAGGTTGTCCTGCAGAGGATGAACAAGAGAGTAGAAATCCTAAAAACCATTAAAACTCGGAAATTACAGTACCTCGGTCACATAATGAGAAGTGATAACTACCATATTCTCCAAATTATTCTACAGGGGAAAATTTTGGGAAGACGAATGCCTGGTAGAAGAAGGACGTTCTGGCTTAAAAACCTGTGCGAATAGTTCGATGGGGACACAACCTCACTGTTCAGGGCTGCAGTCTCAAGGGTCCGAATAGCCCTATTGATAGCCAACCTCCGATAAGAGATGGCACCACAAGAAGAAGAAAGATTTCCATGTTAATCTTAAATTAATCCTAGCGTTGAAACTGTATATTTCAAAGAAAATCTGACAACATACAAGCATAGAGATTAGTCTCTAGATTGTTTCTAAATTTCATTGATTTTATTTGGTAATATTGAAAAGCGCGCTCCGAATTATATCCTCTTAACAACAGTGTAGACTAGTATTAGACATAAATATTTTTAAAGATTCCTCATCATCATCATCCTATCATCGTCTACTGCTGAACATAGGCCTCTTCCAAGTCGCGCCACAAAACTCTTTCCTCGGCCTTCCTCATCGCGTCGCTCCCCGCTACTTTTTTCGCTCGGTGTTTCTCTGAGAGATCACATCAGAAATGAAGTGATACGTCAGAGAACTAAAGTGGTTGACATAGCTCAGAAAATTAGCAAGCTGAAGTGGCAATGGGCTGGTCATATCTGCCGAAGAACTGACAAGCGGTGGGGTGTCAGAGTTCTGGAGTGGAGTAGAGTGGAAACTGGTAGACGTAGTGTGGGACGCCAAGCTGCCCGCTGGACAGACGACCTTTAAAAGGTGCATCATCATCATCAAATCAGACATTAAACGTCCACTGCTGGACATAAGCCTCCCCCAAAATGGGGGGATTTGCCATAAAACGCTTGACAAATCAATCGAATCAATATGTGTACTCAGAAGATGCTGCTGCCCATTTTTCAGTAGATCCCTTAGTCGCCTTTTACGACACCCACGGGAGGAAATAGGATGGTGCTATTCTTAGCCGACACCACACGGACTTTAAAAGGTTATCAATTTATAAAATCTATTCTACAACCAAAAGTCACAAGTGTGAAAGCGTGAATGCAGAAATTGCATCAGGAACACTTTGCTCGCTGAGGCACGAACTAACATTGCGTTTTGTTTCGTTATATGAGTATGAGTGAAATTGCTGAGAGACGTTCAATTTCTCGCGTTAGCTCCCACTCACATAGGCGACCGTATTTACTGTCCTTAAAGCATTTTTGCGATGCTCGTACACTGAAAAGTAAGATTTACGACATATTGATCGACGGCGATAGACGGTTTGTCCATACGAAAAGCACGATTAGTATGGGAAGCCGCGTAGGGTCCTTTCGCATCGACCGAGACGTGGCGAACTTTTTGTATGGACAAACCGATCGTCGATTGAGTCGATCAATATGTTGTTACCCTAAAGAATAATGAGTTGTCACTGCTATATAGTATACCATGACAGATTAATCTAAATCTAGCACTTCATACTAACTAAAGCCACGCTATAATCCTATAGAGCGAACACGGCCCAAGAGTATACCAAAGTGACACTTGTTGTGTGCTTCGCCTGGCTTGGATGACTTTTCACGAGCATAGCCTAGTTTGGATGACTCTGCCCGAGCAATTTGCCTAGTTTCGATGACGTGCTCAAGCACTTTGCCTAGTTCGAATGTCTCTATCCAAGCTCTTCGCCTAGTTTGGATGACTCTGCCTAAGCGCACCGCCTAGTTGGGATGAATCTGGTCAAGCGCTTTGCATAGTCTTGATGAGCTTTCACCATCATTTCGACTGATTTTGTTGGATTGTCCAAAGCGTTGCTTCTAGTGTGATTAACTATATCCGGATGCTTCGCCATCCACTTAGTCTCCTTGCTATATTTGCACTCTGCACTGAGCAAAATAGTAAAGGCGATCCGCAGGTGTGTTAGGTGTGAGAATATCCTTAGTAAAAAGCGCAAACTTTTTCCAAGAAGTCCAGAGTACGCAAAAGCTAAATTGTTTTCTAGACAATACCGTATGCGAATAATACAAAATCCTAGTCAGGAATACTAAGCGTTATTTACTTTAGAATTATATTTTCAAAGTGATCTTTTAGAGAGAAGTTATTTTCATTATGTTGTTTTAGTTAAAGTTCGCTAGTAGACGTAATAATTGCTTTACTTTTAAAAATATTTCATTATTTTCATTATGAGTCTAGCCGTACATCATTTATCACTTGTTCTTGAGTCCTTAAAATGTGAAAGAGCACTGATTAAAAATAGTTACCTAAGAGTTAAACTTGCTATATTAAAACCGGCCAAGAGCGTGTTGGACTCGCCCATGATAGGGTTCCGTATAGCCATTCTACTCGTGCAAGTTACGACTCATTTTCTATAGATGTTTTACTCGATTGAGTAGAAAAAACTACTTATATAGTTTATTATTTGTCTTCATGTCACATTTTGATTCAATAGGTTCAAAAATGAGGGAGTTATTTTATTTTTTATATGATTTAATATGGCACTCCAACAGTATACATATTTAAAAATTTACAATAACATAGAAAATTAATGCTGTTGAAATGCGTTCCTTGCGAAGTATGTGTGGTGTGACGCTGAAAGATAGAGTGAGAAATTGTGTAATAAGAGATAGATGTAAATTAAAAGAAGATGTAGTGACAAGAATAGAGAAAGGTATGCTTCGTTGGTTTGGTCATGTGGAGAGGATGAGTGATAGCAGATGTACGAAAGAGATATATGTGGCTAATGTGAGTGAAAGCGTCGGAAGAGGGCGCCCTCGTAGGACGTATGCTGATCAAATCAGTTGCGTCCTACAAAAAGGGGAGGTGCGGAGTACTCGGAACCGACGGGCATGTATAAAGAGATGTATGGATGTGCGTGAGGCAAAAGAAGTATGTAAGGATCGTAGTAAGTGGCGCGCCCTGGTCCTGGCCCTGCCTGCCCCACTGGGAAAGAGGCGTGACGTTATAGATAGATAGATATATAGATAGATAGAAATGCTAAAACGTAAAAAGTTATGCTCCCAAACCTTTAAACACAAATATAAGGAACTAATTAAAAAAAGATAAAACTAACGCAGCAAAACAGTAAATACAATCTGATCTGGTTCTCTCCTTTTCCCACTCCTATACACACACACACGCACACACACACACACACACCCACAAACCCCGACTGACACCCCCACACTCTTTTTAATCTATAATCCTAGTTTAACTTTAAGATGATAATAATATCCTAAATACCATAATGAAGATAATGTAATGTGATATAGTATAACTTTAGTCAAAATTGTGTAGTGCCTACTTACTCTGTACCCTCGATGTCTGTATGCTGATATAAGAGCAGGTTGGGACTGCAAATCAGTGCTGAGCAGCAGATCTTCATCACTGAGTCCTAACCCATTGCCACAATGTGTGTTTTTATATATATTTGATTTTTCTATTTGATTAATCTGTCTATTGTTTCTGTACCTTTTCTTTTTTTGTATTTTTTGTGGCAATAAAGTGCATTTTCATTTTCATTAAAAATTTATTTCTAATACATATACATCTATCAGGTGCACACAACATTGGCCAGTTACACAAGTAGTCTATAAATAAATAAATCAATCAATCTTCTATTATACTATTATAAAACTGTAACAGGAAGTTTGTCTGTACATTGAAGATATTAACAAAAAAAAGTTACGATATGGTTTTTAGGTGTCCCTGATTCCATTTCACCAATTTTTGGATTTTTTGTCTGTCTGTTTGTTTGTGTGTTTGTTTGTTTATTTGTTTGTTTGTTTGAACGAGTATCACGCAAAAACTACTGAACCGATTTTGATGAAACTTTTTTTGTTTGATAGCTTATGATCTGACTTAAAATCTGGTATATAATTTGTGCGGACGAAGTCGCGGGTTAACGCTCGTATCTTATAAAATTAAAATTTAAACACATATATTAACAATATAGGTAATTACCTGATTTGAATAAACGATTTCATATTTTATAGTTCATTTAGGTATAGCAATTGAGGTGACAATCGACGAACAAACAGGAAAATAACAATAATAAGTACAATAAAGATAAGGGAATAAATGGTTGCGACTGTTCATAATCATAATCATAATCATTTATTTCATAAAGATATTTTCCCATGACACTGTTGGTTGGTGGTCCAATACCTCAGCACCTTGGATTTAAACCGATTTAGAGAAGCGTGAAAAATGTCCAGATCCTGAATCTCTTCACCAACGCGGTTGTAATCGCGAGTTATTCAGGCGGGGATACACTGAAAAAAATGTTTTGTTAATATAACCGAACTTTAGTGACTGCCAAACTGTTTTGTAGCACATAACCAAACGTTTGTATATAATAGCAAAAAGTTATGCTATTTTAACCAAACGTTTGGTTATGTGCTACAAACAGTTTGGGAGTCACTAAAGTTCGGTTAGATTAACAAAACATTTTTTTTCAGTGTACATACAGACAGATTGGACGAAAGTATAAGCGTTATTTGTTTGACTACGAAACCCTAAAGTTCGTAATTCGTAGTTTGTAATTATTCAGAAATTAGAGCAAAGTACAACAGCAAAGCAAGAGCAGAGCAACTATCCCAAAATGTCACAGCTTTTTTTCTGCAATATTCGAGTCAAATGTGAAACTCATACGAGAAAATTCACGACTCGTTCTTTAACGCTCCGTACGAAAGTTAAAACTGAAAATAGTGCACAATCCTCAAAAGCGCGGCATAGCTACGTCATAAAAGAGCAGAAGCAAAACGAAACAAAGAGGCAAAGGAGAAAGTAAGCAAACTGAGGCATCCCTTTTAGTTTCACAATAATTGTGCCCAGAGGCGAAACGCTTTACAAGCGGGCGACTGGTTAAACTCATAGCTACCAGTTTGTAAGGGGGTGTTTTAGGTAAAGTTGCACTTTTAAAATATGATATTCACTTTGAATTGCCTACTTTAAAATAAACAGAGTCCTTCTTAAGGTGGTTTCAGTCCATACAAAGGTTTGACGCACAATACGCGTAGACGGAATTAATAAAAGTAATATTTTATATATTTATTAAATAGTTTAGAAAATCTAGATGCCGCGTTACAAATAACATTTGCAATTTATAAAATGTTGTATAAAAAATTGCAAATGTTATTTGTGATAACATCTAGATTTTCTAAACAATTTTTCCATATATACAAATTTACTTATATTAATACCGTCTACGCGTATTGTGCGTCAAAGTTTTGTATAAAATTGACCCCTCTGTAACCACCTTAAGGCGCCATAGGTTCAGAGGAATATTTTCTATGAGAAACGCGATTGCCCAGCCCTCAATTGCCTGCGTGGGCGGTACGTTCGATTAAACTCTATGCTTATAATGAGTCAGATATTTTCGTTAAAATATACGGTTTCAATGCTAGGAATAATTTATGATTTTTATGGGCATCTTTAAGGCACTGTAACTCTAAAACTTTAACGACTTGACGCAAATGTATGGGACAGCAAATTTTTAGGAAAATCGGACTCATTTCTATCTTTCTTATCGTGTGGGCAGAGCCCTGGTGTCAGAGTTTTTTCAGACCACCTTGCGGCCTCTGACGTTGTTTTTATGTAACGACTACAACTACTACCACCAGAGATAGTAGCCGGGACCAACAGCTTAACGTGCCATCCGAAGCGCGGAATCATTTTTCTATTCAGACAATCAGGTGATTAAGGTTGCAATGTCCACCAACCAACCAACCAACTGAGGAAAAACGCACAAAGTGACATATCACTAGGTGCCCCCGTGGGAATCGAACCCACGACCTCCGTGTCGAAAGCCTTAACCTCTTAACCATTTGACCATCGGACTCATTACAAGCATAACATTGTTTCGTCAAAATCATTGACTTTAATCGGTTATTTATTGACAATATAACCAGACTTCGTTTGTATGGAGCGCACTCCTAAAGGGGTTGGTCAGACCTTCAAAATGTGTCAGCTGTCCCATACATTTCGGCGAAGTCTTTTCGCAGTTTTATATGGAACAGCAATTTTCTTTTTGCGGTCTCGATATTGGTCCCATAGAAAATATTGTTAAGTTTGATGGTCTGGTCATCTCCTTCATAACATGCGATGTGAAAATATGACAAGCGATATAAATAAATAACATAAATCAAAATAAACATATTTTTCCCAGTAATTCCGACGAACTAGTGCGAAAAAGTCTCACTAGTTCCGCGACTGACCTTCATCATCTAGGTACTGGGAAAAAGGTTATTATTCCTGTGCTGAGAACATTCAAGGATATCTCATCGACTCCATTCAGTTTCCAGGGTCTGTCGATGGCCAAAAAAAAATTTGAAAACGAAAAACGAAAAAGAAATCATTGTAACGGGTTCTTACCGCGTTTTGGTATAATTGAGTTCCCGATATTACCGAAAAAGAAAACACACAATCCCGCCTCGTCGCCATGTCATCGATCCACCTTGTCGGGCCTACCCAAGCAGTGCTTTCCGTTAGGCGGCGGGAACCCGTTGCATGAGGGCAGCGGCAGCGCATTAACCCTTCGTATATGGGTATTCCAGATCGCCAGAAACACAACCCCGGAAGCAACAAACAACAAACAGTAAGGATGGCCGACTCAACGCTTTTGATTTAATGCGAACAAGGTCAAACTCCTCCTCGGCATCCTCTCAAAAAGAACAATTGTTAAAGTAACCACTACATGAAAACCTTCCCCAATACGGCTGGTCACCGCGGGGAAGTAGACTACCACCCCCTAGAGAATAATAGGCAAACATGACAAACAATGGAAAAAATGTTAAGATAACTAAACTCGAGGGGAGGCCTATGTCTATGTAAATAGTCAAGGATGAAGTTACGTTTCATCATCATCATCATATCAGCGACTAAACGCTGGACATAAGCCTCCCCCAAAATGGGGGGATTTGCCATAATCGCCACGCTTGGCAGGCGGGTTGGCGATCGCAGTTGGATTGAATGTGTGTACTCAGATGATGCTGCTGCCCATCTTCTGATAGATCCCTTAGTCGCCTTTTACGACACCCACGGGAGGAAATGGGATGGTGCTATTCTTAGCCGACACCACACGGACCGAAGTTACGTTTAGTTTTAGTTAAAACCAACTTATGTTTACAATGAAATAAATTCTATATTTAATATCTTAATAACATTATGAATAGTACAGTACAGAATGAATCAAATGAAAAACTTATATTTGAAATGAACTTATTTTTATATACAGTTATACTCTATAGTAAAGAAATATTGAAAATAATCGTCAAACAGCCCATAATGGCTTGGCGGTATTTCTGTGGCGGGCGGTCATTTCGACTGTATTTTATGAAATTACCCTACATATTATCGATTTCTGTCTTGAATGTTTTAAAATTTGAATTGTTCTTTTTATGAATCTTAAATGATAATAATAAATTAATAATGATATGTTTGATGATATGATACATTTGTTAACTATATATTTCGGAATGTTGCTACTATTTTTAAGTACCTAAATACTAGCATATTAAGAATATTAATAAATCATGTACGTACCTAATTAATTAATTTAGTTGGTTTATACCTATTGCAACAGGGGAAGAAACTGTCTCCCAATACACGGTTTTCCGACTTTGGGAGTCAGGGACTCATTCGTTTGTATACCACTAAATTGTAATCAAATAATGAATTTTTTTTTTATAATGTTGTAATGTATTTATTGTATACTTAAATATGTAATGCATGTAAAATCAAATGTGTATTTCTTGAGAAATCAAAGCATGTAAAACAATGTAATGATATTATATGGTCGTAATAAAGGCTGTTGTTGTTGATGTGGGTATTCCAGACACAATAGAATATCTATTGTGTTTGGGACAGATCCGTAACATACACAGACGAAAGGTTAAATATACTATTGGCAGCGCAGGACCAGTCATTGTGGCGATCCTTGGGGTAGGCCTTTGTCCAGCAGTGGACGTCTATCGGCTAATATGATGATGATGAATCACACAGTCATGGTTTCCTTAACAAATTCATTTTTTTTATGTTTCTCATTGATCAATAAGAGCGATGTCGGATTAAGGCCCAGGAGTGCAAATCAAATTCGATTTAGTAATAATTGATAAAATATTCATTCTTAATTTCACTCACTATTCATTAAATACATAAATATCTTGGACATTGTCACACAAATTATCTAGTCACATTCAAAGAACTTACCAGAATCTAGCCTGGACTTGTCTTGTATTATGATGACATTAATCACTAAAAGTTGGCAATTGTTTTACAAAATTTCGACTTCGTCCGCACAAATTATACAGGGTGTAAGTGACAGCCTAGCAAATACTAAAACGGTAAACTCAGACCTTAGACTCAAACCTTCTTGTTCATATTGTTGTTGTTTTTTTTTGTTTATTTTGGTGTGCAAATAGAGAATATTTATCTTATCTTACCATCAAACTGAACAACTTTCACTATGGAGCCTACCCCAGGAGACGCGAAAAAAAATCAGCTGTCCTATACAAAACTGCAGTACCTACCCGACTCAAATGTATGGGATAGCTGATTTTTTTTTCGCGTCTCCTGAGGTAGGCTCCATAGTGAAAGTTGTTCAGTTTGATGGTCTTAGTTCACCGTTTCCGTATTTGCTAGGCTGTCATTTACACCCTGCATACCAGATTTTAAGTCAGATCATAAGCTCATCAAACAAAAAGTTTCATCAAAATCGGTTCAGTAGTTTTTGCGTGATGCTCGTTCAAACAAACAGACAGACAGACACAAAATCCAAAAAATGGTGATATGGAATTAGGGACACCTAAAAACTCATACCGTAACTTTTTTTGTTAATATCTTCAAAATGTACAGACACACTTCTGTTACAGTCAAAGACATTCTATACAAGGAGGGCTTCGCCTCAGTGAGCTATTAACGGGACCGCTAAGTTATACTTAATTGTTGTACATCACTGTTTTGTGACCGAATACATTTGAAAGATTTGAATGGACTGGAATGTTAGCGGCAATGTATGACAGCTAAGCATACCTGATGCATACAAAGGTGACATTAGAGACATGTGCCATTTTTTGGTTCTGTTATAGTATGACGTGGTGAGTCCCATATAGAATGTCATTGGTTACAGTTTTATAATAGTTAAGACTGTTACTACTATTATTGGTTTAGGTTCTGGCATCACCCTTTGCTATCAATAGCTCGAATCAGAACCTCAAAGCGGCAAATAAAGTGCTTAAATCACACAAATTACTATTCAATTAACGTTGATAACAATCTAGATCTATTTGAGTGAAGGCTTAAACAACGTTTGATTTATAGCTCCGAAGCATTAACACGTCGGGTAATTAAATGTCTATTTACTTGTTTCAGAGAGAATAATTTCTCGTGTATAGTAATTAACAGTAACTGACAGATAGAGCGTTAGTTGGCGTAGTGCGTGTGTGGAGTAGGGGTAGTAACTACTTGTGAGGTACCTCCATTGAAAAGGGAAGATCTTCCGCAAGGCTAGGTATGAAGCCTGGGGACCGGCCGTGGTCCGACGGTTGTGAGTTGGGCCTTGTATACATAACTCATATTCTGGCTGTCGAACGTGCCCAGAGAATAATATTGAAAGTCTGCCTCTCCAAACCATATATGTTCCCTACCAAGATACTTTATGAGATAACTGCGTAGCTAGCATGCCACCCACGACAAAGCGTTTAAACAAGAAAAACGTCATCCGCGCTCTTTCTGGCCTACGTAAAATAATAAAGATGGAGGCACATCTCGATTTTTGTCGTTTTCTCGGGGGTCGCATGCTAGCTAGGCTGGTTTCCTTATATACCGTCAGACAACTGTACGTACTGAACACTATAATTTGGCAACATTCTCTAGTGCCCTACCCATCCAGCCCAACAGTACAATCAGACGACATTATAACGTTTGCCCTACTGTTATCAGCAGAACCTTCTATTTAAATAGATTTTTTAAATTTTCAAGGTCCTAGACTTTACAATATCTTAAATAAAAATCTTAATCTTGTCCATCTATGCAAGTACCAATGCAAACAAAAAGTGACTGAGTGGCTTTTAACCCAAAACTATGAGGAGAAAGGAAATTTATTTTTGATATTTAAATGAAATTGCCACACTCGCACAAATACCGCGTGCACTCACATACACACAAGTTCACCCCCATACAGACTGCACCCTCACTAGATTCACAAAAACACCCTAATTTTTATATCAACAAAAAAATGTATGCTCTGTACTCTGTCTCTGTAAAAATTTACTCCATGTATAAATTGTAATATACCTGATTAAGACTAAATTCGTACTTTTAGTAAACAAACATTGTAAGCGACCGATGGCCACTTACACAAGCGTCTTTGTATTTATATACTTAGATAGCTTAGCTTGGTCACCGGTATGCTTTAGGATAAATTTCACCTAAGTAGCATAAATCTGTAATAATTAAGTTCCCAAACTGTATTTTCTAGTGTTTTAAGTTTAACATGGAATAAATTTTTTTATTATTATTTATTATACAGGGTGTAACAAAAAACCCTAGTAATACTTAAGGGGGTGCTTCAGCCCACCAAACTGAACAACTTTCAACATATAAATCGCAAAACAATAAACTATTCGATACAAAACTTCAGTACCGACTCGACTAAAATGTATGGGACAGATTTGTTTCGAGATTTCAAAGCGTGAAAGTTGGTCTAGGGTTTCCCGTTTCATCACAGATTTGTATGAAATTAGGAACACAGATAGGACAAATTATTATGTTCTGGTTTAACTTATACATATAGGATACTTATAAAAAGTCAATACACACAAAGTCGTAGGCAAAACCTAACTAGTACAGCATGCATAGCATATGCTCACGACTATATTCCCAGAGGGGGTAGTCAGAGACATTCTGAAAACTCGGAATACCCACGTTTCTCTAGTAGTACCGAAACTCTGTCCAGTGTGACAGAAAGTGAGCCCGTCGCCACGAAAATGAAGGATGCTGGTTTTCTCACAATGTTTTCTTTCACCGAAAAGCCAGTGGTGTTACAAATCGTACATGAATTCCGAAAAACTCATTGGTACGAGTCGGCATGAACGGGGATCGAACCATCGCCTTCTGCACGTCAGGCCAGGTTACTCGCCACTGGAGCTTCCACCACTACGGCTTCAAACCTAACTAGTACAGATAATACAATACTTGTTTCACAAAGTATAGGCCTTTTGTTGCAGCTTCCGATAAAACCAACTTGGGGCAATACTCATCACTAAATAGATTGCATTAACAGTACAACGATATGTAAATTAAAAGAAGCTGTAGTGACAAGAATAGAGAAAGGTATGCTTCGTTGGTTTGGTCATGTGGAGAGGATGAGTGATAGCAGATGTACGAAAGAGATATAAATGTTGCTAATGTGAGTGAAAGCGTCGGCAAAGGGCGCCCTCGTAGGACGTATGCTGATCAAATCAGTTGCGTCCTACAAAAAGGGGAGGTGCGGAGTACTCGAAACCGACGGGCATGTATGAAGAGATGTATGGATGTGCATGAGGCAAAAGAAGTATGTAAGGATCGTAATAAGTGGCGCGCCCTGGTCTCTGCCTACCCCACTGGGAAAGAGGCGTGACGTTATAGATATATAGATAGATAGCTATGTACAAGGCTTTGCCTGATTTAGATATATTTTCTCAGTCTCATTATAGCTTCAAAAAAGCTGTCCTGGCCTCCATTGATAATGTGTAGATTGTAGATTGTGGATTGTTATTTTAGTTCTATGTTAACATGCACAATATTTGTATTTGTATTTGATATTAATATTTATGTATAGTATAGTTATTCAGTGCTCGACGTATACAATTAATTTGTAACTTAACCTTGTACCTAAGCAGGCACAAAATAAATGCAACTATCAACTAATTTGTGCAGGTACCTACCCACATTTTCTGTCGCAGTAAGACTTAACATGTATAATTTCGTGTTATATACTTAAGCAACAATGTATGTTGTGACAGCCTGTAAGGGAAGTAACACTTAATCATTAGGTTTTAATGTATTTTAAAAATGTTATAGTGTATACTTTGTTGGCAGTCCGTAAATTCAGTCAGTAAATAAATAAACAATGGACGCAACCCTTGTTAGACTACGAAACCCTAAAAACTTTTATTATCCGGTCTAGCAAACTAAGCATAAATTAAAAATAATAATTTCACTAACACACTCATCGACTTGCGACATTAACGTTTCTCAGTAAGTTTACGAGTGCCCCCGTAATTATCGCTAGTACGGAAACCCACTTTATAGTTTGTCTTTTCCACACAAAGAAGTCAGATAAACCAAGCTATTATCATCTTTAAACTGAGAGTCTAAGACTCCTTTCGAGGGTCTTGGTAAATGGAGTAAACAGTAGTTGGTCATAAAGAACCCTAAGTTTTGCTTTTGACAGTAGTTTAATTAAAACGAAGTTTCAAGTAAAACTCTCGCTGGATGGATTTCAGAGATGTTGTGTGGTTAATTACATTATATTTATAAGTTTTAAGAGCTAGCAGTTTTGCTTGGAAGAGTTGCTTTTTAAAGCTGGTTCTCATCGGAACTTACTTACTTACTTACTGTGCTGAGTCAGGGTCCCGAAGTGGGTCTTGGAACCAATGGAGCCAATGATATTCTATACAGGGTCTCCCGTAAACCGACGTCAACCCGGCCGATGCTGATAGGTTAGGTCATGACTAAGCAGAATATCAAAATTTGACTTTTGTAAAAGTGTCTTTTCGAGATATTGACAGTTTTAACACAGATACTGCATAGAACAATTGTAGCCGTGGCACTCAAAATAGAGACTAAGGTAAAGAGTTTCACGAATTTCATAAGACTCTCCATATCACAAAAACTAAGAACCTGTTCCGAAAGTAAAATGTTGACAAATTGATTGGATTGATTGACTGATTTTATTTTTATTTTAGTATATTCTGGTTAGGCATGAACTAACCTATCAGCATCCACCGGGTTGACGTCGGTTAACGGGACACCTTGTATACATGGACTCACCACGTCATACAATAAAAAACCCCGGAAATGACACATGTCTCTAATGCTTGGCTGTCATTTCACATAATTCTAGTCATTTCAAATATCTTCGGTCACTAAGCAGTAATGTAAAACAATTAAGCACACTTTTGCGGTCCCGTTAACAGCGCGCTGATGCGAAGTCCTTGTGTATAGAATGTCATTGATCTGAGCAATTAAAATTCGAAAAGGGGTAAACAGCAGATTTTTTATTTGCTCCGATCGGTTTGCTCCCATAGTAAAAGTTGTTCTATTTGATGGGTAGACTCTTAGTTTAAAAGGATGCTAATGATATCAATTTCACCCTGTTTAATAACATTAATATTTATTTATTATCATGGAGGAAGAATTTTTCGCTTATATAAACAGCTTTTGTACGAATCCAAATTCAAAAATAGCCCATCGTTCCAAAATAAATGAAATGAAATTGTATTTATTTCAGGTCACTATGAACCCATATAAAAGCACAAAAATAATACATTAATTAATAATATCAAATTAGAGTCATCTCAACATTAGATTAGGCGCCCTCACACCTGCCACTTCTCTAAGAGCGGGCGCGGCGGCGGCTGCTGCAGAGGGTCTTAAGCGGCGCACATATGCCACCCTGGGTGACGGCTACATTCTTGCGCCATTCGGTGTAGAGACCCTGGGGCCGTGGGGGCCGGACGCCCGACAGCACTTCAAAGAGTTGTCGTCGCGCTTGATTGAGGTGTCCGGTGACCGAAGGGCTGGCGCGTACCTCGGGCAACGAATATCCATTGCCATCCAACGAGGTAACGCAGCCAGCGTCCTAGGCACCCTCCCGCAGGACGGTGGCCTCGAGCACGTCTTCTGTTTAGTGTAAGTCGAACGGAAGTCGTGCTCGATATAGTGGCTCATTTGTTCTTCGTCTACTTTATTTGTTTTTATTTTTATTTTTAATTATAGCCATATTTAGCCATAAGTTGTACATAATGTTGTAATTGTAAATACCTATACCGTTAATAACATTAGATTAGGTACATTACATTACAAGACAAGACAATGTGGAATTACGTACGTTTATACATTTTAGCTGGCGATTTTAGAGGCCGCATATAGTGAACTTACATGCATTATATACGGCCTCTATTATCCCATTGTCAGGCGATCTTATTCTATACATGAACGATGCGTGTCTTTTTCGCATAATTGTATAAGCGCCATTATAAAACAAGCAGTGTATCTGCGAACAGTGACATTGGCAGAACCACTGTAAATAACGGAGCAGCCAAAAACATTAAACATTAAATTGGATAAAAATACCGGAAAATGACAATTGGCGCATTGCATTGTGTTTCCGAATAATGAAAATGTTTCCTTTCATCATTCATAATATCTTTAAAGCGGCGATGTAAAATCCGTACAAAAAGGGAGAAATCTCAAAAGAGGTAAGAGTGCACCTAATAAGGAACAAAAGGGTTCAGCTTAAATATTTAATGGTATGATGAAGGTAGTGATGCCAACAGCCATACTCAATTTTCTTTTTGTCCCTGAAGAGTTCCTTTGAAAGGTTCGTTGGGATGTGCTTCATAAAAAGGTTATTCAATTTTTATTATTTTGTACTTTATTTTATTACACTGGTAATGTAATGAGCTAAATTTTTTATAAAAGTCATGACACAGTATTTTTTATTTGTATTTAATTTTAAAATTAGAAATAATACAGGTAGACATTGATATCATTAGCATCCTTTTAAACTAAGAGTCTACCCATCAAACTGAACAATTTTACTATGGGAGCAAACCGATCGGAGCAAAAAAAAAAATCTGCTGTTCCGTACTAAACTGCACTCGCCACCGCTGCCTACTCGACTCAAATGTATGCAACAGCTGTTTTTTTTTTTGCTCCGAACGGTTTGCTCCAATAGTAAAAGTTGTTCAGTTTGATGGGTAGACTCTTAGTTTAAAAGGATGCTAATGATATCAATTCGACCCTGTATAAAGATAATATAACAGACACAATAAAATATAACTAACTTGATACAATATTTACAATAAATTATTTAAAATCATAAATAATAATATATAAAACAATTACAATAAAAAAATAAAATTATAATTTAATATAAATAATTTCATGTGAGATGAAAGAAACATTTATAACAGAACTAGCTATTGCCCGCGACTTTGTCTGTGTTGCATTTAAAAAGTATGTTTTATGTAAATCCAGAACATTATTCTATGTATATGAAAAAAATATTTAAACTAGCTGACTCAAAATCAACAGACATCCTGTCAAAAAAAATAACACGAACATTTAAAAAAAAAATTTCCGATTCGGTCCAGCTCTTCTCAAATGATGAGCTTACCAACGAACAGCATTAAATTTTTATAGAGATTTAGAAGGATAGTATAAGATTGAAAAACAAAGTTATAAGTTGTAATGGTTTGAAAAATAGCTAGACTGCTCAAAGAGAACCCTGAAATGTAACCGCTTCCAGGAACGCTAACTATAATTGCTGCTCCAGGTTAAAAAGCAGAGCGATGAAAGGACACTCTTCCATAAAGGACTGAAAAACTGAATACATAACTACAAACTTTGTGCTGACACATACCATCTTAACACATGAGCTTAGAGTTTAAAATCGTGTGTTTTTATTACAATCTTTTGGCCATCTAGTTTTCTGTGTGGAAAATGCAAAGAAAGGATTAAATAATTCAAGACCTTTTAAAGGTGGGTAATGTAATGACTAATGAGATGAAAGTTAATAAATATGAAACAGGTAGCATAGCATAGCATATGCTCACGACTATATTCCCCGAGGGGGTAGTCAGAGATATTATGAAACCTCAGAACATCCACGTTTCACTAGTACCGAAATTCTGTCCAGTGTGACGGGGAGTGAGCCCGTCGCCACTTGTAATGGACAGTGGGTACAATACATGCCTCGAAATTGAAGCATGCAGGTTTCCTCACGATGTTTTCCTTCACCGAAAAGCCAATAGTGTTACAAATCGTACATAAATTCCGAAAAACTCATTGGTACAAGTCGGAGTTGACAATGTTACTCTATGTAATGCAATATTGTATTTTAATTGTACTTTGTATATATTGTTTTGTTTAAAAGATGTGTGTTGTAGAGTTTCTGGCCGCATCTTCTCTCAACGAAACACCTTCCGACGCGGTGGTATACTCAAAAAATGACGTCAAAAAGCTATCTATTTTGAATAAAAAATTTTTGAATTTTGAATTTTTTTTTCTGCCTGGACGGGGATCGAACCATCGCCTCCTGCACGGCAGGAGGAGGAAGGTTACTCGCCACTGGACCACCACACTGAAACAGGAAATAAATACTTAATTAGTTTTCGTGTTTTGGGTTTAGCTGCAAGACCTGAAAAATATACACAATACATGCTTAAATATAGTGTTTTTAGTTTTCCGTACCAAAATTGGTAAAACAGAATATGTATGGAATTACCTGTGTGAAGATTTTTTAACACATAGGAGTCTGAATCTTGGCCTAGTTACCTGATTAAGTAAAAATTTGTTTTTAATTTCTTTTAAACAGGTTGATATTAAAAAAGTAATGTTAATGATGCGCTTGAAGTTGAATGAAGTTATGTTTACGATGTATTCATTTATTATTACAATAATTAATAAAATAATAATTTGTCAAATTAACCACCCCGCATCATAGCCCAGTCATTTTACGGTTTGAGCCGGGACTAATTAATAATTAATTATATTGAAAAGCCAATTCAAGCCTAGAAATGTACCAAAATAAAAAAAAAATCACGTCAGTAACAGTTCCAATTTTAAATTTAGCTATTATCTCGTTCTAAAATACCTGATGGTAAATTTTTTTTCACATATTTCACGGCTTTACCATTATTACATACTTCAGTCATGGTGTTAATATTTTTGGCTACTTAGAGGGTTTTGAAAAATCCATTCATATTTTCTGGTAAATACCGCATTTTTAAAATTTCAATGGCTATTTTATTGATAAAAAATTATTTATATTTCCGCGCCCGACTTAAGTGGCTCCCGATCAAAAGTCGTAGGGAAGCTCACATCCTTAACCTTCTCTACTCCATCCTCTTCAATCCCAAGACCCCAAATTACCTCAAGGAACGCTTTGTTTTCTCTTCCTCCACCACTGGCCGTCATCTGCGTTCCTCTGAAAACCTCTCCCTCAATATGCCCATCCACTCCATTAATTTCTACACCTATTCCTTCTCCATGCATGCCGTTCGGCTTTGGAACTTGTTGCCAGAGTCGATCAGACGTGCGCCTTCCTTGAATGTTTTTAAGTCGAAAGTTAAGTCTCATTTTCTTGATCACTGAACTGACCCTCGATCTGTTTTCCATAGGTACATCTTTTCCTATAGTATTTTGTTATGTAGTACGCGTATTATATGAGTATGTATATTATATATGTATTTATAATAGGTTTCTTTTGTATACTTACTTTTTGTTTTTACTAATAACTGCTGATTTTTGATAAATTTTTCTGGAAACACCGCCTACCTTTCTTCTTTTCACCGTTTCCTCTACCAAGGTTGTCTAGAAGAAATCGCTTCTTAGCGATAAGACTGCCTTATTTTGTGCCTCTTTTATTTTATTTCTGTATTTTACTGTTTATGTTTTGGTGTAAAATAAAGTATATTTGATTGATTGATTGATTGATTATATTGTTAAATCTAAGTCAAATGAGTGCATTGGTATTAATATTATTAATTAAAAAGCATTCTGGGAAAACACAATTTTGATTTCTATGTTGCGTAGCGATTTTTATTTTATTATGTTTTAAGATAGTCTGTTTGTCACTAAATGGTTGCCGGTTACAGTTTAAAAGTCCAATTAATAATTACTCCCTATCCCGCCTAACAAAAGTCCGTAAAAGGACTGGGCCATCATATCTCGCCCAAAGGTGTCCATTATGCTGGCTGCGTTGCGTCGCTGGATGGCCAACGACACCCTGTATTATGTTGTATTGTTGTAAATAAATTTTTTTTTATTTATTTCATATAAAAGAAAATACAATACCAATATTATATTGACACTGCACAATCGTCTTGATTTACGTAATATAAAAATTTGATATAATTAGTGGATTTGAATGAAAATTACATTTTGAATGAAAAATCTGTCCAGACCCTACAGAAGCTCACGACAGTATACATTTAGGGGCGGTCAGAATTTTTATTACAACTTTTTGTGTTAGTTGTAGTAATGTTTCTGACCGCTCCAAAAGGGCTTACGGTCGTGAGCCGGGCGTCAAAAATCTAGTCTAATATTATTGTCAATGGAATAGCATTCCAACTTCGTCTCAATGATTATAGCGTGCCCAATGTGACTTCACGTACTATGCATCAGAATTTCATCTTCCTGTCTATGATTTTCTTCACTGTTTGAGAGCAGTTGGTATTGCATACATATTATACGTTAGAAGAACTAAAGCCGCGTATCTACTAGGCAACATTTGACGCGCAACACATGACGCTCAATATGTTGGGCAACGTTGCAAAACAACGCGCGACGTCGCGGAACTTCAACTTAGTTTGCCACAAAATGTTCGGAAACGTCGCGCGTTGTTTAGCAACGTTGCCGAACATCTTGAGCGTTATCTGTTGCGCGTCAATTGTTGCCAAACGGATACGAGGCTTAATTAATATATGCCACGTCGACCATACGGATTCGAGGATTTGAACCCGGAACCTCATGATTGACTGTCCATAACTCTCCATAATGCGTTACTAACGCTCTCTTAGTACCCAACCATAATACCCAACAGTCCTCTCTTATTTTATCACCATCTTTATCCGGCAACCCAAAATTAATTGAGCAACCAATATTGCATTACCTCAAATGAAACCCCTAAACTCTGGTTTCCAATTTAAACGTCATTATCTTAACAAATGGTCCATTGAACCCATTAGCAATCGAATCTGTGGGTATTACCATTTCGTAGAATTACCATTTTGATGCGAAACATCTTCTGGGTACCATTTGGAAACAATCGATGGATAAAATTGGTTCAGTGTTTTTGATTGGATTTTTATTTTGGCTTAAATAGAATTATTAGGTTGGAGAAATAGATAGATTATTTTTATGGTACATAATCTGTTTGGTAACAACATTAAATGTTGCAGGCATATAAATTGTCAAAGCCGTAAAATTGTATAATCTTCCTAGTAACTTCGTCCGGTAATTGTCGTGACGTTCATATTTTGTGTTGATGATTGTTGGTTATTTTTCGAAGAAAAACACTGTCTTGAGTTGCCATACAATCGGAGCTTCGTTGTAGGTTCGTTATAGGCAACCACCCAATAGCTGACCTACAACGCGAGAAAAAATAGGTTACCCATTCAAAAATGTTGCTTTAGGTACTTCTATGATCAACATTTTTTTTTGTACTTGTCAAGTACAAGAGCATACAACGCAAGTAAAACAGCCTCCACTAGCTCTTTATTAAGTAAAGAAATCAAGCTAAAATCATTAATTATTCATAATTAAGATTTCATCAGATTACTGCGATTCATGATAAGCTCTGAGAACGACCTTAATTTCCTGGAAAGCGATAAGAGAGAAAAGAAATATAGAACGCCCTTCCGATGATATAAGACGTTGGCTATGACACAGAACCGTCAACAAAACAATGATGAGAGACATAAGGCAAGAAGTGAATCGCTTGATAAAGGTACGCGCGCACAGGAGCCGCAACGCAGCGGACGCAGCGGACGGATTTCTTGCTTTGAATGGATTTCAATTGAAGTGCGCGCACTGCACTCGCATTATCCGTCAATGCGGGAGGGGCGTCGGTATATTTGAGCAAGGAATGCTGATGACGTCATCCGTAGCGAACATGCCGTCGGCGTTCCCAACTTAGGATATTCTCCCCTAGTTTTATAGGGTAATTTTTTCACGTCTAGGATATATACGCTGCGTTGCGGCTCCTGTGCGCGCGTACCTTAAGTCTTTTGACAGGCGGTGACCACATGTCTAAATACCATTTTGTATCCTCAAATGTATTTTTGTTCATAAAACAATCCTTGAGATTACAAAGATCTCATAAACTACTTGACATTGAGCCTTAGATAATTCAGTCTCAAAACATTGAGCAATGAGCAACCGGCTATTATTTAAGGGGAAAAAGCAAGAACAAGGCTATTATTCTTGATATTCATCGGAAAATAATCTTTTATACAAGGTCTAAAAAAATTTAGTGATACTATTTTAAGGGGATGATCAGACCATCAAACCGAACAACTTTCTGTATGGGACCAACATATCGCCCAAAAAAATCAACTGTTTCATACAAACCTACCCGACCGAAATGTATGAGACAGCAGATTTTTTTTTTCGCTATTTCGATATTGATCTCATAGAGAAAGTTGTTCAGTTTGATGGTTTGACCATCCCCTTAAAATAGTTTCACCTAATTTTGTTAGACCTTGTATAGAATCATTAGAGTTTAAATTCTTAATTCGCAATACGAAAGTAGATAGTTAACCGAAATTGACCCACCGTATCCCATTCCAAATCGATTTCGATCTTTACACTGGAGCAACATAAATTCACCGTTATGGCTTACTCGATTCAGAGCATGGCATATAAATTTATTAGCGACCAACCGTAACTTATATGTAGGGGTGCGAATCTAATCTGTGTTATTGCATTTATGTGTTTCAGTTCAGTTTGAGACGGGCCCGGAATATCAACGTGAATCGATTTACGTCCGTATGCTTCGTAAATTAGTTCAAGATTCTGTATATTGAAGATAGATGTAGATATAATTCTGAGTAGCGTGTGGCTTAGAATATAGGGTGTAAACTTTAATGCGTTACAAGTGGGTGTTTCAGATCATCAAACTGAACAACTTTTCACTTACGGCCTCTGACGTGGTTTTTATGTAACGACTACTACTTACCAGAGATAGTAGCCGGGACCAACGGCCTAACGTGCCATCCGAAGCACGGAATCATTTTTCTTTTCAGACAATCCGGTGATTCAGCCTGCAATGTCCTAACCAACTGGGGAAAAACGCACAAAGTGACATTTCACTAGGGGAACCCTCTTCCCACCCCGTGGGAATCGAACCCCCGACCTCTGTGTCGAGAGCCAACGCTCTTAACCATTAGACCACGGAGGCAGTGTATATTGAATCTATCGAATAATCTTAATAATCATATCGAATATCTGTATATTGAAGAATGATGTAGATATGTTTCTGAGTAGCGTGTGGCTTAGAATATAGGCTGTAAAATTTAATGCGTTACAACGTTAACAACTTTCACTATGGGGCCAACTTTGAATCCAAAATAACAAAAAATTAAAGCCGCCTTCAAAAAAAACTAAAAAGTTAAAAAATAATATTGCAGCCGATGACTTTTTCGTTCGTATAATTAGAAAATTAATTTGTTTTATCGAAGTCGGTGTCAAGCCGGTACAATTCGCGACACGACTTGCATTAGTTTTTTGGCTTGGCTTGACACCGACTTCCATAAAACCAATTAATGTTCTTATGATGCGAACGAAAAAGTCATCGGCTGCAATATTATTGTTTAACTTTTTTTGAAGGTGGTTTTAATTTTTTGTTAAAATTTTGTTTATTTTACAATTTTCAGTGATGAATTCATTAGATCAATTTAATAGTAGTGCTTTAAATTAACAAACGCACTAGCCGGCACTACGACTTTCAAAGGTTCCCCTCGATTTCTCTGGGATGCCATCATCAGATCCTGGTTTCCTTATCATGGTACCACCCTCGGAATATCTTCTTTCCAAAAATAATCAACAATTCCATAATAATCATCAAAATCGGTTCATAAACGATGAAGTTATCCGCGAACACACATAAAAATAAAAATATATATATACGGTCGAATTGAGAAACCTCCTCCTTTTTTGAAGTCGGTTAAAAAAAAGAACAGTGGTTCTATATTCTTCTATCGAGTCGATGGCATGTGATTCTAAATCTTTCAAGCCCAGTATTTCGCCACACGGATATCATTATCAGCAGGGTCCATAAGCTCCATTCGTGTGCAAGTGTCCGGGCAGAAAGGGCAGGGCACGAGATGGGCCATAGTCTGAGGAGAAATCATAGCTGTTCTATAGCTATTCTAAAGTTTTTTTCGCGATTTCAATGTTAGACCCATAGGTAGTAAAAGTTGTTCATTTTGATGGTCTAAAACACCCCCCTAAGTATGTAATGCATTTCTTCGTATGAGTGTCATACCAGGCGACTCTTTAGTTTAACGATAGAGGGTGGTTCAAAAAATATATACCAATATATACGCGAAAACTACTGAAACGATTTTGATGACATTTTTTTGTTTGATAGGTTATGGATCTGACTTAAAATCTGGTATATAATTTGTGCGGACGAAATCGCGGGTTAACGCTAGTAAAATATAAAAACACAATAGCAGAACATAACATAGCATAGCATATGCTCACCTCTATATCCCTCAAGAACCCCCTCGGTCAGAGTCAGAGATATTCAGAAACCTCAGAGTATCCACGTTTCACTAGTACCGAAACTCTGTCCAGTGGGACGGAGAGTGAGCCCGTCACTTGTAATGGACAGTGGGTACAATACATGCCTCGAAATTGAAGCATGCAGGTTTCTCACGATGTTTGTGAAAAGAAGAAGACCACCTTGATCCGTCATTCCATTTCCTTAGTTCTAGCTATAAATTGTCGACCTCATCTTCAATGTTTTTATTAAAATAGCAGTTACAAAAACAAACGCCACTTTAGTTATTTACATTTATCAGAAGAAAAGCTTTTTCTCATTTATGTTTTTCTTGAACGTTCAAAAGTTTTTGTTCAAAGGAAGCAATTTTATGGTCCTGTCTTAAAACTGACGTTCTTGTAAGAGACAACGGGATTAATGTGGCAAAGAGAATACGGGAAACAGCCAGACGGGTCTTTTAGTGGAATGAGGCATTTTTCAAGGATGGTATAAAATAAATTCGATAGTAACATTATAGCCCAGTCATTTTACGGTTTGAGCCGGGACTAATTAATAATTGTTTTTTTTTCGCATAGTAATTAAGAGCGAATGTTAGAGCTTGGAAATGTACCAAAAAAAAAAACTACGTCAGTAACAGCCCCAAATTTAAAATTCAGTATTTATCTCGTTCTGAAAAACCAGATGGTAATCTTTTTTGCACATTTTTTAGGCTTTACCATTATACATACATCAAACATGGTGTTAATATTTTTGTCTACTTACGAATACCGCATTTTTTAAATTTTAATGCCTATTTTATTGCTCAAAAATAATGTAAGTATATATTTAGATCTATTTATTATATTAATTAGTTAAACGCCTTCTGGGAGAGACAATTTAGATTCCTCTATGTTGCGTAGCGATATTGTCACTAAATGGTGCCGGTTACAGTTTAAAAGTCTCATTGATAGTTACTCCCTACCCCTCCTAAAAAAACTCCGTATAATGACTGGGCTAATTAGTACGAAAGGAATTTAAATAGGTAGTTCTGTAAAGTATGTTGGCTCAAATGAAAAGCGAAGAGTAGCTCTGAAGAAGTTTATCAATTTATTATTTTTTTAATAACACCATCTAGTAATTAAGCTAAAAGTTGATCATGCCATAAAGGCAAGCTTGTAAAAGTAAGTTTGTAATTGTAGCTCTAAGTTCCTGAACACCCCGAAAGGGAATATGGTCATAAGCTTACTCTGCACAGTTATTAATGTACGTACTGAACACTTGACAGAAGCTTCAAGAAATAACAAATTATAACACCAAATTTTACCCCCTTTATAACCACAGAACAGTAAATCATAGAAGTGTCCTAAGTCTAAATTCTGCGTACTTCTGGCCAACGCACATAATTCACAATAACCATGCCTGTGTCATTATCTAAACTATTATAAAACTGTAACAGGAAGTTTGTCTGTACATTGAAGATATTAACAAAAAAAAGTTATTGTATGGTTTTTAGGTATCCCTGATTCTTTATCACCAATTTTTGGATTTTTTGTCTGTCTGTTTGTTTGTTTGATCGTGTGTTTGTTTGAACGAGCATCACGCAAAAACTACTGAACCGATTTTGATGAAACTTTATTTGTTTGATAGCTAATGATCTGACTTAAAATCTGGTGCAGACAAAGTCGCGGGTTAACGCTCGTTTATTTATAAACTAGCGGTGCCCGCGACTTCATACTCGCAGACCACTGATTTTAAATATTCATTACTTTTTAGCGAATAAACCGTATGCGATGAAATAAAGCCTAAATGTTAATCCAAACTAAGCCCTATGCTTTTTGTAAGAACCCCTTTCAAATCGGTTTAGTAGTTTTTAAGTGATGCGTGCACAAACAAACAGAAAATAGACAAAAATTCTAAAATTTATCTCAATCTATTCCATTACGAATCCTAAACGCCCTCGTCCATTACGATTTTTGCGAATGTCTTCGATGTACGTCCATCTACGCCAGGTTTATAATTTGATTATACCTATGTATACAGGGTGAAATTGATATCATTAGCATCCTTTTAAACAAAGAGTCTACCTATCAAACTCCAATTTATGTCAGATTTTGTGAGAATAGAGCGACACTGGTTTTCATTACAATACAGGGTGTAAAATTAAATGGTACACTTTCATAAAGGGGTGCTTCAGACCATCAAACTGAATATCTTTTACTATGGGACCAACTCCGAAAACGCGAAAAAAAAACCGCCCACCCATACAAAACTGCAAACATTACTCGACTGAAATGTATGGGACAGCAGATATTTTTATCGCGATTTCGATATTAGCCCCATGGAGAAAGTCGTTCAGTTTGATGGTCTGAAGCACCCCTTTAAGTAAGTGTCCCATTTAATTTTACACCCTGTATAAGTGGGATCTGCGACTTAAGTCTGTCGCTCCATCATGCGTCATCGTGTGTGATCCACTATCCACTAAGCTATGCATTAGACCATCTCTATTTATTTATATGCTCTTTGTTCATAACCAAGACTTTTTCTTAGTCGGGTTTTCCCCGCTCTTATCTCGCCCTTATTGAAACTAAAGCGGTCCCCGAGGCGCGGTAGGGGATGAAAAATGGCCGCTCTCACCCGCTTCGTTCGTTCAAAGATTATCGTATGAGGGATAAGGCAATTACGTGTGTTATTGTAGATTTATTATAGTTTCTACGCTGTGAAAACTGAGATGTTTAACGTTTAATTGAAAGGAAAGGTCAAAGTTTCCTATACAGGGTGTAACAAAATACCACAGTAATACTTAAGGTGGTTGCAAAGGGGTCAATTTTATACAAAACTTTGACGCACAATACGCGTAGACAGCAATAATATAAGTAACTTTGTATATATGGAAAAATAGTTTAGAAAATCTAGATGCCGCTTCATAAATAACATTTGCAATTTATAAAATAATTACGAAGATATAAAGCTTTGAAATTTTTCATACAAAATTTTTCAAAGCTTTATATCTTCGTTATTATATTATAAATTGCAAATGATATTTGTGACGCGGCAACTAGATTTTCTAAACTATTTTTCCATATATAAAATATTACATTTATTTATTCCGTCTACGCGTATTATGCGTCAAACTTTTGTATGAACTGAAACCACCTTAAGAGGGTGCTTTCGACCATCAAACTGAACAATTTTCACTATGAAGCCAACACCAAGAAAAAAAATCTGCAATTTTATACAAAACTGCAGTACCGACTCGACTAAATGTATACTACTCAAACAGCAGATTTTTTTTCTCGGTGTTGGATCCAAAGTGAAAGTTGTTCAGTTAAATGGTCGGAAGCACCCCCTTAAGTATTACTTGGGTGTTTTGTTAAATCCTGTAGAAGGAAGAATAATGGGCAATTTGTATGGACCCTGGGCCCAGTACTGTAGCACTTTCTTACCTACTTTAAATTAAAGACATGAATTATTATAGTAGTACACCAGTATATTCATTGATTTGAAAAAAGCGTTCGATACTGTTAGTCATGAAATATTATTACACAAATTAAAAAATAATACTGGTGTAACTGGAATTGCTTATGAAATTTTTAAATCTTATCTTTCAAATAGATACCAAATTGTCAGAATAGGCCAAGACCAGAGCACTCCTAGTTTAATTACCTTTGGTGTCCCACAGGGATCTATTTTGGGACCTCTTTTGTTCTTAATCTATATTAACAACGTTCATGAAATAGGATTGAAAGGAGACGTTACCTTGTATGCTGATGACACATGTCTGTTTTACTTCGGTGAATCGATGAGTACCATAGTAGAGGAAGCTCAGAGAGATCTCAACTTATTTCATCAATGGTTTCAACGCAACCTCCTTACCATAAATGTAACGAAAACAAATTATATGATATTTGCGGCAAAGAATAAAAACATCAGAGATTATGAGCCTCTGTCAATAGATGGTATTAATATTAACAAGTCGGAATGTGAGAAATATCTTGGCCTCATGCTGGATAATTATTTGACGTGGAAACCTTACCTAGGTAAGATTAAATCGAAAATATCAGCACTTACTGGAGTACTAAAGGGAATCACACACTTCCTGCCTCGACAAATACGATATGTGATTTATAATTCTTTGGTCAAACCTCACATCGACTACTTGATTGAAGTATGGGGCACTGCTGCTATAACAAATCTACAAATTGTACAAACCGCGCAGAATAGACTGATCAAGGTTTCATTATGACTTTTTGTCGTCAACTAGGAAAATTTATGAAGAAACTAAAATAATGAACATTACTCAAACCTACAAATATAACACCTGTATTTTGGTACGTAAGATCCTAAATAAAAGTATACATTCACAAGTTGTCTTCACAAAAAAACTTTACGTTCATAAACGAATACTAAGAAACGCGAACAGTATTCATCTTCGCCCATCTCGGACTAACTACGGCAAGAAGAACCTAGTTTATGAGGGAGCACAAATGTATAACAAATTGCCAAAAGACGTTAAAGATACTAAAACTCTAAGCACCTTCAAGAAGGCATTAAAAACACATATTTTGAGGGACTTTTCTAAAATAATTTAACACGTTCACAATGACACTTCCAATAAATATATATCGATGTCATCTTATAATGTCTTTGTGTAGTTGAGTTTGTTGCACTTTATTTTTGTATAGCCTGTTTCGACTCAAATATTTTCGATGTACCTACTACCTACGCCAAATTGATAAAATTTTTTGTTTAATTTATTAGTTAATTTTATCATATAAGTGAATTTGTTTATTCTTATGAGAAATAAAGATTCTTAAACCGTAAACCGTAATAATACTATCATATTATTATTTGGCAGCATAACTGTAACGCGTGAAATAAAAAAGTTACAGCCGTTTAAAAATTCAATCAATTACCTATACGAATGCTAATATTTTTTTACCTAATAATGCCCATACAGTAGAAGAAAGAGTATAGTACTGTGGGAGTTTGCCAAAACCAAACATAAACCGCCCAAGACCCACAACTAAACATCTAACGCCCAACACCCACCACCCACCAGGCATCACCCATCACCCAACACCCACCACCCAACACCTGCCACACACCACCCAACGCCCACCTCCCAACGCCCACCACCCAACACCCAACACCCACCACCCAACACCCAACGCCCACCACCCACCAGGCAACACCTACTAGCTAGCTAGCTCCTAGAGTACCATACTCTTTCTTCTACTGTATGGGCATTATTAGGTCAAAAAAATATAAGCATTCATATGGGTATAATTAAATTTTTAAACGGCTGTAACTTTTTTATGTAACGCGTTACAGTAATGCTGCCGTATAATAAAATGTTAGTATTATTCAGGCCTTTCATTAAACGTAGATAAAAAGGTGCTACAGTGCTGGGCCCATTCTGCCCCTTGTTCTTTGATCAAGGATTGTAATGAAGATCATTATTAGAAATATATTACGAAGTTATGCATAATAAGCTTAGATCACGACTTCGAAGCGAAGTTATGGGGCAAAAAGTGGCAACTTTTGACAGTTTTGAAGATTTTCATCATTTTTTTTTTTTAATATTATAACTACTAAACGTTATAAAAACAAATCCGGAATAACCCAATAAATTGAAAATCACTAGTGACAACAATGTGAAATTCTTGTTTTATGGAAAAATATTATTAAACGCGAAAGTTTGTAAGTATGGATGGATGTTTGTTACTCTTTCACGTAAAAACTACTGAATGGATTTTAATGAAACTTTACAATAATATAGCTTATGCATGAGAATAACACATAGGCTACAATTTAGAAAGATATTGTGTGAATTGTCCAGACGAAGAGCAGACGAAGTCGCGGGCACCAGCTTGTGTTGTATAATTAAAAGAAAATTAAAAAAAAACTATTTACAGCAGTAGTAGATGCTTGCTCCCTTAATGGCGATATGAATCATTATTATAATGGACGTTAGCATTATTGAATGTAAAAATTTTTCTTAAGGTGTTTTCAGTCCATACAAAAGTTTGACGCACAATACGCGTAGACGGAATTAATAAAAGTAATATTTTATATATGGAAAAATAGTTTAGAAAATCTAGTTGCCGCGTAACAAATAACATTTGCAATTTATAATATAATTACGAAGATATAAAGCTTTTACAATTTTGTATGAAAAATTTCAAAGCTTTATATCTTCGTAATTATTTTATAAATTGCAAATGTCATTTGCTACGCGGCAACAAGATTTTCTAAACTATTTTTCCATATATACTAAGTTACTTATATTAATACCGTCTACGCGTATTGTACGTCAAAGTTTTGTATAAAATTGACCCCTCTGCAACCGCCTTAAATGAAATCCAATATTCTAAAACATTGCTAATATCCAAAAAAATATTTTCATATGACCATCCCACAGATTTTACCTTTTCGTTTTAACGGTACACAACATACAGCTATTAACAAAATTTATTGGTACGAATAAATTCTTATTTTTATTGCTTTGTGCATGCCATGAAAGGGAAAACCGTAACGACAAAATATTGTCAATTCTGATTGATTTCATTGGTTTCGCATCGTAGTTTTTATGAGTTATTGGTTCTAAAATGAACCTGTTTACTACTACATATACAACGAGTTAATGAATTAACGCAAAACTTGAAAGTAGTTTGTTACGAATGGAGAGCAGAATCGAATTATCATGATTTCAACATAGGTAATTTTTTTCGAAATATTAATTAATTTGTTTGTAAAATTTACTGAACCCGACGTCAACCCACCGCACGGGCACATTCACCCTACTCACTACAAAAACAAGATTCTTAAAAATGTATCCATGAGTACGTTAGCGCTTTCATTCATTGCTGAAATGATAACAATTGATTTGTTATCATTTCAGCAATGAATGAGATTGAAAAAAAGATTGAAAAATTTGTCCCGCCCCCCCCCCCCCCCCCCCCGCATCTTTATTTTGATTCGAAATAGCACAACATGGCTGAAACATGTTTAAAAATCAATAATATTTGAAATTGATAACAAATCGTTTTTGCCTCAAAACTTAAAATTCGAATAACTTTAAATTGTAACTATCAAAATAATTAAATTATTGTTTCAATCTAATTCTTTTGTTATAAATCAGTTGGGGTGTATGAGGTTTTGCGCTTATTCATTAACATGTTGTACATATACAGGGTGAAATTGATATCATTAGCATCCTTTTAAACTAAGAGTCTACCCATCAAACTGAACAACTTTTAATATGGAGCAAACCGAACGGAGCAAAAAAAAATCTGTTGTTGCATACATTGGAGTCGCGAACTCACGCGTCGACATTGCAGTTTAGTATAAAACAGCTCATTATGGTTGTCACTCCCATCCATAAAGAATGAAGTTTAGATTTTAAAAAATCACCTTGAAAAACCTTCCGTAAGTTCCGTATACATGTGAAAAAGGAGGAGAGGAATACCGACTGCTCCCAAACGGTGAAGGAAAAACATCGTAAAGAAACCTTCATAAGCTGTAGAAGAAATTCTGATTCGTATCTGAAAATTCTTAAGTCTATCCATATTGGACAAAAAAAATCTGCGGTTTTATACTAAACTACAATGCCTACTCGACTCTAATGTATGAGACAGCTGATTTGTTTTGCGATTTCAGGGTGTATTGTGTATTAAATAGTATATCATTTATATAGGGTTTAACAAAACACGACGTCGTCTCCATAGTGAAAGTTGTTCAGTTTGATGGTCTAAATAAATAAGTAAATAAATTAAATTTTAAATAAATTTTTATTCGGGAAACCAACAGTCAGATTACAAACGAATGGTTACAAACTATGAACATAGAATAGACCAATTACAGGAATCCGCTAATGGTAATTTAAAATTAAATGAAAAAGTGCTTGCAAAGCTTATACAATAATAGCTACCTATCAGAAGTTAGGTAGGCTAAAATAACAATAAATGATAAGAAGAAGGTATATTGCGAGGCAAAGACTCAGTCTAAAGAGCTTTACCAGTTATGCCCTTCTAAAACGTGGCCTTTAAATTTACTTGGGAGTTATGTTATTCCGTGTATAATAAAATAAGTATTAATAGTTTAAAAAAAAACGTTTCAAGCTTTGAAACCCACACAAAAAAATTCTTGCTGAACATTACACTGGCGGTCAAAGAAAAATGGGCCTCACGTTGTGAACTCACGACCCGTAAATAAAATGTGGTCTCGCCACTTAGGCGCTTGTTCCAGGCTATTAGAGAACATTCTGCCAGATATTTCCTTCACGGTACAGGGAATTAATTCTGCGATATTGGTTAGTTACCAAGGACCAGGCGCGGCTCATTGCGAGGCGCGTGGATTTTTGACTTTGACTATTTATTATAAGGACTAGCCTTGCGGTAGCATTTCCCCTCTGCCACGGTATAAGATCAATTAATCGTGTGCATTTACATTCAATTTTATACCTTATCACTAAACGAGACAGCATATAATTGCGAAACAATAATTTCGAACTTAGAACGTTTGGGGTTCACGCGAGACTACTTTTCATGATTTTAACGTTCAAAATTAGAATCTAAAATTATGAGTATAAAATCCAAATTTGCGGATTTCATGTTACCTCGAGTCGCCCCCCGCAAAAAGTAGCAGAAATGTTTGTTAGTAGAATTACACGCGTAACTAGTCCCTATATAAGTCGTCAAAGATTTTTGACCATTCGATTTCGGGTTCCAATTTGTACACAAAACATGCCTGTACCAATGAGTTTTTCTTATTTATGTACGTAATATTGTCTGCTTTAGGTGAAGGAAAACTTCATGAGACAACCTACATACGCTGACGCTACATATTTTGATGTATATGTGAAGTCCACCAAAACGTACCACCACATATAATAATAAATATATTATATACATCGTCACCGAGGGAATAGAATACGCTTGACTCAAACGTGGAAACAATAGAGAAACTTTAATAAATTAAAATATCCAGAGACATAAGTAAAGCTAAAATATTTCAAATTCTTAATGTAATATGACAATATTCAGCTACTATTCTTATATTAAACTAGTGTCCTTATGCCGCTGAATGTGAAAGAATTGGAGGTACAGGCATAAAAATAGGTTGTATCTAAACTATTATAAAACTAGTATTCTATTCTATTTTTTTAAAAATGGCTGCCATCTTGGTACTGATGATTTTGCCAATATCTAGTTTAAGGAGCAATTAGTGCTTGACATTGTACGGTAATGGATATGGCGATCTCAAAGCCCTGTTTTTATACAAAAACACACACCCGAAACCGCCATAAAATGGCGGAGCCGCGTGGCTACTAAAATCGCGAGCCGAACGAAAGACGTCTAAAACTGTAGTAGAAAGTTTGTCTGTACATTGAAGATAGTAACAAAAAAAGTTACGATATGGTTTTTAGGTGTCTCTGATTCCATATCACCAATTTTTGGATTTTTTGTCTGTGTGTTTGTTTGTGTATTTGTTTGTTTGAACGAGTATCACGCAAAAACTACTGAACCGATTTTGATGAAACTTTTTTTGTTTGATAGCTTATGATCTGACTTAAAATCTGGTATTTAATTTGTGCGGACGAAGTCGCGGGTTAACGCTCGTTAATAATAAAATTATAGTAGGCACTCTGTGGTTGTGCTATGCCTATTTTAGCGGACTGGGAAAAAATAAACAAGTCTTTTTTCTACGTTCCTTGTGGTGCAGGGGGTAAGATTAGAGTGCACCAATTGGCTCAAAATAATTATATTCATTCGTTATTGTTTGGTAAGAATCAGGGCCTCTACGCGGACATTCGAAATTCGCAATTACGTGAACGTTTTCGTTTCAATGTCAACTCTATTACAATGAAGTTCGGACCGAAACGGTCTCGATATGTTGAAAATCGAAAGTCCGGGTACAGGGCCTGAACTGACGTGCAAGCAGATTTGACACAACCCAAGAAGCTTAGATGGTATCTTCTTGACATAATCATATTCTCAAGAATCTGAGTACTTATACAGGGTGTAAAATTAAATGGGACACTTACTTAAAGGGGTATTTCAGACCATCATACTGAACAACTTTCTCTATAGGACCAATATCGAAATCGTGAAAAAAAATCTGCTGTCCCATACATTTGGCTCAAGTAGGTTTGCAGTTGTGTACCTATGGTAGAACTGTTTTTTTTTCGCGATATCGATGTTGGTGCCATAGAGAAAGTTATTTAGTTTGACAGTCTGATCATCCCCTTAAAAAAATACAAATAAATATTTCAGGGGATGGTGAAGACCATCAAACTGAGCAACTTTCTCTATGGGACCAATATCGAAATCGCGAAAAAAAAATCTGATTTTCCATCAGCATCATATCAGCCGATAGACGTCCACTGCTGGACATAGGCCTCCCCCAAAATGTGGAGTTTTGCCATAATCGCTAATGATGCGATGCGTTTGCGATGTTCTATGCTAAACTAAAGATCTACTCGAGGTAAATGTATGGGACAAAAGATTTTTTTTCGCGATTTCGATGTTAGTCCCATAGTGAAAGTTGTTCAGTTTGATGGTTTCAACAACCACCTTAAAAGTTTTAAATGTTTATTTTTACTTTTGTAACACCCTGTATATAAAGCGTCATTGAAAAGACGCTTCCTCATCCTCTTTCTAGGTTAATAGTTTATTATATGGTTTCTCGGCACATGTATGTACTTTTGTATGTATAGAAAGTAAGTAACACGAATAGAGCAAAACAAAGAATCACGTAACCTTCCTTCCAGGTAGTTAAGTTCTCAGTTTACCTAGAACAAGCCAGGAGCAACCCTATTCCGCGCTATTAGACAAGACTTTCTGAGAGATTTCCTGTACTTAGCGGGCTTAACTGAACTCGTAGGATTTTTCTGACGTCAGAGAGCGTCCATTGTTTTTCGAAGAAAGGAATTTTCTGAAAGCCAAGGTACCAGTATTTTTCGTTCTGAAAATCCTAATAAAAATAAAAAATAGTTTAGTTTAGTATTTTCAGACCGCCTTACGGCCTCTGACGTGGTTTTTATGTAACAACTACTACCACTAGAGTCCAGAGATAGTAGCCGGGACCAACGGCTTAACGTGCCATCTGAAGCCCGGAATCATCTTTCTTTTCAGAAAATCAGGTGATTCAGCCTGAAAATGTCCTAACCAACTGGGGAAAAACGCACAAAGTGACATATCACTAGGTGTCCCCCGTGGGAATCGAACCTACGACCTCCATTTCAAGAGCCCAATGCTATTAACCATTAGACCACACATGCATTAAAAATAAAACAGGCGTGTCACTGAGTTTAAAGAATCCGGTAATCATTTTTGAAAAATAAAATTGTAAAATACGTTTTTTTTTTAAATAAGAAGTATAACATGAAATGAAAGTATCATTTCTTCAGTGACACGCCTATTTTATTTTTATCGTAAATTATTAGCTTCGGAGCCATATCTCGTCAACGCCATCTTTCGAGGCATGTTGAACCACGTTGACGCTGTCAGAAAATAACAATATATTTTTTAAAACGTTACTTTATCGTGGAGGAAAAGGTATGATCTTCATAAAGCATGTCAAGATGCTCGTTGCATAACTGGTCCTACAAAGATTTTTTTTGTGAAAAAATTTCTTGCAAATTCCGATTTAAATGTTTTTAGAGTTTAGATAAATGGGCGGCAAAATTGGTCTGTGCCCCAGGCGGCAGAAATCCACGCTACGCCACTGCCCCAAGCTTAGACAATCTGACTGAACGGCAGTTTTGTACGAAACCGCAGATTTTTTAAAATATCATTCTCGATGTTGGTTCCATCATGAACAAAGGGTATCTAAACTATTATAAAACTGTAACAGGAAGTTTGTCTGTACATTGAAGATATTAACAAAAAAAAGTTACGATATGGTTTTTAGGTATCCCTGATTCCATATCACCAATTTTTGAATTTTTTCTCTGTCTGCTTGTTTGGGTGTTTGTTTGTTTGAACGAGCATCACGCAAAAACTACTGAACCGATTTTGATGAAACTTTTTTTGTTTGATAGCTTATTATCTGACTTAAAATGGTATATAATTTTTGCTGACGAAGTCGCGGGTTAACGCTCGTTGAATATATTTTTCTTGAAATAAACGCCAGCTTGAGACCAATCAGTATTAATGTTATTCTAGCATTTCAAAACGAATTTTCAACAAAATATTTGTATTTTTTTTTAATTCCAAACTTTTGGACCTTAAACGTAATTTAAGACCGTTGCCATAAAGCGTCGCCGCAAAAATATAAATCATTTCTCCGCATAATATCCCGTTGGATCGCACGGAACGCAATTTCAGGGTTCCATTCAAAAATCGCGATATACCTCCACCGTTTTGTTGCATTGGTTGTTGGAATGTATCGAAATCTTTTGTGCCCCTTACAATGTGATTGCATTTTCAAGGATGCAATTTTTCAAAGAATTTTTCTATTAAAGATCGGAAGCGTGACGAATTCAATATTTATGTGACATTTAAAAGGGAAGCCATTATTTTGGAATAACCTTTTCCTAAAATATTTGTAGATATTTTTGTATCATTGTATTCCAATGTACCGAATGATTTTTTTTACCGTTCCGAAACTTTCAGGCGTTATTCAGACCATCAAACTAAACACCTTTTACTATGGAATCAAACCTGAATTCGTTAAAAAAACATCAGCTGTCTCATACGTTTGAATCGAGTAGTTATTGCAGTTTAGTATGGAACAGCAAATTTTTCGTTTTCGATTTCAGATTTGCTCCCGTAGTAAAAGTTGTTCTGAACTACCGCTGAAAGTTACAGAACGGTAAAAAATCATTCGAAATCGTTCGAGTACTTATAAACTTTGTATGAAAAAAGGTTAAAATGAGTCGCATTGCAGGTCGGTCGCGTTCGAGCTCGCAACGAAGCTCCGCAAACTACAAACTACTTGGCATCGACAGAAATGCATATTAATTTAGATAATGTTTTTTTTATGTAAAGAAAGAAAGAAAGAAAAAATATTTATTTGGATCTCCGACACAATCTTTTACATTATCACGGATACATTTTGGAGTATATAGGAAACAAATTCCGGTTTTGAATTTTTGTCAGTTTAAGTAATTTAAAATGTTTCTTTATATTGAGATGCAATTAAAAAAAAATTATACTGAAAAAATGTGGACCGACACGACATGAAGACATCTTCGCGTCGCGTCGGTCGCCACAAGGTGGACCGACGACCTGGCAAAGGCGGTGGGAACCCGTTGGATGAGGGCAGCGCAGGACCGGTCGTTGCGCCGATCCTATGGGGAGGCCTATGTCCAGCAGTGGACGTCCATCGGCTGCGATGTTGATGATGACTTCCAAAATACGAAAACTGCTTAGTCAAAAATCATTAAATAAAAAAACGGCAAGAACTTGATCGCTTCCAGCCTACAGATAACACCTAGATTAGTCTAAACGCCCGCTCGGTTCTAAGTGAGAGGTGTAATCATTATTGTTCATTGTGTGGTAAAAATTATGAAAAAAACATGACAATCTATATCCATGACTTTTAATTTCAAAAATAACCTCATTCTCGTTAAAATAAAGGTCCTGGAGAATTTTCATTAAAATATCCAATATCAGGGTAAATTTTTATACATAATTATTAATTAATAATTATGGAGTAAACGCTGGGCCAGGCCATATTTTGCTGGTTTTGAGAATCTATCTTTTTTTTTTATTCCGTATGGGTTTGCTCTTATCTTTTCGTTATTTGAAAGACATATAAATTAAGGAAAAATGTAGCAATGATCCCTTCAACATGTCGGCTTTATTTACTATGTAAAATACATATTCACGAAATCTGTGTTCAAAGGAAAGCCTAAATATTTAAAAAAGTCTTACGTGCATCTACATTATAAGTTTAAGTCATTTTTACTTGCAAAACACTATTGTGTAGAGGTCTTTGACTATTTATTATAAGGACTAGCCTTGCGGTAGCATTTCCCCTCTGCCACGGTATAAGATTAATTAATCATGTAACATGTTATACATTTAATTTTATACCTAATTAAGCGAGATTTTATATTTAAACGAGACAACCTATAATTGCGAAACAATAATTTCGAACTTAGAACGTTTGGGGTTCACACGAGACTACTTTTGCTGATTTTTAACGTTCAATATTAAAATCCAAAGTTGCGGATTTCATGTTACCTCGCCCCCCGCAAAAAGTGACAGAAATGTTTGTTCGTAGAATTACACGCGTAACTAGTCCCTATATAAGGTCTAACAAAATCAGCTGAAACTATTTTAAGGGGATGATCAGACCATCAAACTGAACAACTTTCTCTATGGGACCAATATCGAAATCGCGAAAAAAAAATGCATCTGTACCATACATTTGACTAGAGTGTTTTGTATGGGACAGCTGTTTTTTTTTCGCGATTTCGATATTGGTCCCATAGAGAAAGTTACTCAGTTTGATGGTCTGATCATCCTCTTAAAATAGTTTCACCTAATTTTGTTAGACCTTTTATAAGAAGTCAAAGTTAGAGGTAGACTATGTAATGATTTAATTGCTATGTTAAATTTTTTTTAATTTGATAATTTTAAAATTGACTGCGAATGCTTATGACTTTCGAATTTTATTTCCTTGAAGATTTAGAAGGCAACACCTACGCAGAGACATTATGAAGGACAAGCCATTCAAAAATAGGTATACCTTCTAAAAAAAGGCAAGATCAAGGTCGTAAAGTGGAGGATAATTTTCCTTTCAGAGACAAAGATTTACAACAAGACTCGTAAACTTAATGTCCAAGACTAGTCGTCTATAAAATACCAACTGCGAATAAATTGGGAGAAAATTTGTAATTAAGTCGAAATAAGCCTTCGTAATTACGTTTTAAATCGCCAACGAAGTAATCCTGGGTATCCTTGAGATAAAAATTGTGTAAAAGAAAAAGTAAAATGAAAATTTAACTTTTTGGTCCAAAACGTGAGTGTAAAGCGGGTTTGCGTGTGTAATGTGGGTACGCCTCTTAGAAAAAGTATATGTCTAGACAGAGCCTCATGCTTCTACCGTATAAAACAAAAGGGGCCAACTTTCTTAAGGTTGGTGTGCGTGAGGCGCCATACTAATTATGTCTGTGTGCGTGTATATGGATAGGGTTTAGACGCCAATACTGGTTTTAATTTTTTTCTACGTTTTTGTAGCTTCGACTGGCAATCTTGACATATAACTTATCCAAGTTACGCCCTATTTTAGACTTTAAGTGCAATGTTTCGATATAGAAGCATTAGGTATAAAAATTTAGTCTCTATGGGAGTTTTGTTCCATTGGACTACAACGACACCACTCGATTATTGAAAAAAACTTTTTTTTTCAACCTTCTTTTCGTTATACAGAGTGGAAAAAAAAGGCCGTGGTTGGAGGAAAAGTACCCTTAATATTTATGATGGCAAATTTTACTGAATGGAAACATTCCTTTATTTTCAAAAATAATTAAAACTGCATTTAAAGATTTTTGAAAAATCATCTGCTTGAGCCGGGAATCGAACCGGTGAAATGTGAAAAAAAAACATCCTGTATTTTATGATACCAACCGAAAGAATCATTCATAAGGATCAATTTCTTTTAAACAACATAGTATCTTATATTAAAGAAAGACCAAGAAAAAATGATTTTTTCATTGTTAAACTTACGTTTCACCGGTTCGATTCCCGGCTCAAGCAGATGATTTTTCAAAAATCTTTAAATGCAGTTTTAATTAAATTTGAAAATTAAGGAATGTTTCCTTTCAGTAAAATTTGCCATCATAAATATTAAGGGTACTTTCCCTCCAACCACGGCCTTTTTTTCCATCCTGTATATCGAAAAAAAATATTTTCTTTATGACAACTTCATTTCTGTTTTTGGGTTACTGTTATCTGTCCTCATGCCAAATTTCGATTCAATAGGTGCAAAAATGAGCGAGTAATCGAGGTGGTGCATACAGTGCAAGAGTTCCTTGTTTGACTACGGAACCCTAAAAATACACGCCTTCCAGTTTGTCCCTGTACAACCAACAATAATGACGTCAAGTCAAACTCAATGAGGAGTTTTCTGACAGCTAGTCAACGTAGTTCAACAAACCGGCGATAGATGGCGTTAACCAGAGAGGGGTCCGAAGACGAAAATTTTAGGCTAAAAAGTGAACAAAAATGCATGTCACTGTGTAAGACGCATCCGTTGACGAAATATATTTTCATATTTTGCAGTTTACTCAAAAACACAAATTCTTACTATTTTATTTGTATTTTATTATCTGCAAGGTCGCTGACCCCTGTCTCGTCAGCGCCATCTATCGAGCCATTAGGAACTACTTTTTATTTTTTAATGGCTTTCGGAAAATCCCTCATTACCTACCTGCTTTACGAATAAGTACCTACTTATTTGTAGCATCGACTTGATAAGACGTTGGTTTGGTCATGTGGAGAAGATGAGTGACAGTAGATGTACGAAAGAAATATATGTTGCTAATGTGAGTGGAGCGTCGGCAGAGGGCGCCCTCATAGGACGTATGCTGATCAAATCAGTTGCGTCCTACAAAAAGGGGAGGTGCGGAGTACTCGAAACCGACATGCATGTATGAAGAGATGTATGGATGTGCATGAGGCAAAAGAGGTATGTAAGGATCGTAGTAACTGGCGCGCCTTGGTTTCTGCCTGCTCTGCCTACTGGGAAAGAGGCGTATTGTTATAGATAGATAGATTGATAGACAGGAAAAGAATACCCGTTGTATCTCGTGACTTGAACCAACAGTTTTAGAGCACATTTGAAAGGAAAGCTATTCGGACCTTCTCAGATTACTTTGGAGTCATTACACTTCTTCCCTGAGCTCCTCAATCGTTGCATGATTTACGTTTTTTGTTTGGTTATTCCTTTGTTCTACAATGCGAGAATCGAATTCAAGGTTTTGTTTATTTTAACGATGTTTGATAGAAAATTATTTTTTGTTTTGTTGAGTTTTTATGTAACTTTGAACGTTTGTTCTGTTTAATTTTGTTTTGCTTTCGTTCTGTGGTTAATGTTGGAAAAATATGTTTTTACTTTTAGAATATGTTGTGACTGTTTTTTTCTTTATTTGCTTAGAACGTTTCAGATCTGTTAAAAGCTCTAGACTTTGTTCAGTCAAATGTTTATAAACAGAAAAATATAACGTAGAATAAACATTGGTTTACTGAATTATTAGATTAGGTTAGTATAGTACACAGGGTGTAGGGAAAAGAATCATTAACCTTTATAACCTTCAGCTGTCTCATACTAAACTGCAATAACCTACTAGATTCAAACGTATGGGACAGCAGATTTTTTTTTTGTTCTGATAGGTAGGTATAGGTTCCCATAGTAAAAGTTGTTCAGTTTGATGGGTAGAATTTGTGATTTAAAGGTTAATGATACTTTTCCTTACACCCTGTATAGGGTGGTTTTTGGATTATAATCCTAATTTCTAAAAATGGTTCAGTTGATCAAACTAAAATGAAAATAGTAAGGGAGCCGTTAACCGGTACACAAATAAACAGTTCGAGATCTGCAACGTGCTTCGTTAACTTACTAAACTCACTCGTTACTTACTTAGTTCTGAGGATGTTAACTAAACAATCTGTCATTTAAGAAGAGTTAAAAATAAGACGCCAACAATGTATTGTATAGCAGATTCTGTTAGAAACATTCTGATACTTTTATAATGCGCACAGCCAACGAGTGGAATGCCCTGCCTGCGTCACATCAGTATTCCCGAGCGCTTACAACTCAAATCACTTTAAAGTATAAGTGAATAGGCTTCTTCTGGGTTAGCTCGCTACATCTTCGATCCCATCTTTGTCCTAAGTACTGGATTGAGGTCTAGAGCAAACCAATTTTTAATAAAAAAAAAACATCGCAGCCAAAAATAATGTTATACATTTTGCTTATTGAAACTTCATTATAATACGAGACACAAAGCAAGTTAGCATTCTATTGAACGAACGCACTGAATTGAAATTAGGTACAATGTTTCGAAAAAAATACGCTACAAAAATTCTAGTTTGAGATCGGTCTAAACAATGACAGTGGGATAATAGTTAATTTCATACAAACAAGTCTCCTGAATGAACCCTTTACATAACTGCAATAAGGGTGTGAATAACTTGATCCGCGAGACTTACAATGTGGGATACAGTTAGGCAAATGGAACGCAGGTTTTGTTGGAAAACCGACAAAGATCCCCTGAGGTACGATTTATCTCAATAATTGGGCTTCCCCGTCAACCGTTCGAAAAGCGATTTATTTCCTGGAATAAGAACAATTGCTAGATAGTGGAATTTTAGGTTACTTGGCATGGAAACTGGAGACTAGATTTTTGTGATTGTAGAGTTGATATTCCTGCGAGCGTCCCCGACCGCGCTGTAACCGCTGCATAAAAACGAAGTTTGATCATAATTTCAATTTGTATTAACCAATTAAAGTTTTGTAACACGGTCTAAAAACTATCTGTGCATGTGATTTGTCAGATTATTATATATAGTCATTGTATATAGTATATAATAATCTGACAAACCACATAGTATATATAGTTTCAATGCTTAAAAATATCATGAGTACCTGATTGGTCACCGTATAGTGTTCGAAATCAGCTTATAAATATTCAATCACTAGATTTTCATTAGTGGAAATGTATGGCAGGTGGGCCTGAGCCCAATACAAATAAAATAATCGCGTACGTACTCCTCTTTAGAATTCTGCAGAATTTTTTCTTTGAGTCAGTGCAGTTTTTTCGCCCTGAAAAAACTTAAAAAAAAAACAAAAACGAATGTGACCAACTTTACAAATATGGAAAATTATATAGGAAACAAATTCTGTCGATCTTTCTTACAAGCGGACGGGTCGATTTTGGAGTTGGTATTAAAATATTTTCAACAAATCCATCAACAGTTTTATCATGATGCGAACGGTGAACATGAAAAGTTAAACAACAGTGATTCGTTTTTACAAGCTTGTTTACCGTTTTGTGGCGCCCTTATCATAATATCAAAGGTTTCTTAATAATGAAAACGCGAAACGAATTAGTGCTACTCCAACTTATCTACAAAAGCTTGAAACGCCTTTTCAGAGTTGCTTAATTTCGATGATATTTCAAACACCGTAACACCACTATGCCACTGCCACGGTACGTTCTGCATAACGAAAAAGCTACACTCGAGAGCAGTGAATGTGGGTCACCAACATACCTTAGTATTTAGGAAACTAAGAATTAAACTAAAAGTAAACTAAAAGCTTACTCAAATTAAAAGTATTTTGCAGACAATTTAATACTTCTTAAATAATTATCTAAACTAGATCTAAACTAATTATAATATAGAAGATGAACTTATAACTAATGAATGAAATATTTATAGGCGACAAAGGTTAAAACAGGAAAAAATAAGAAAAAATGAAAAGATGAAAGATGAACCTATGCTATTCCAGGAGCCCGCCACGATTGGTTTCTGGTCTAAAGGAGCCTAAAATACCTAAAGTTCTTCTGTGAGTCGGATTTTGAGGATGCTCTCGAGGACGAGCTTTAGTGTTTCGTCTAGGCTGGAGACCTCGCCAGGGGAGAGGAATGTGGGCGTGGTCCTGACGGCATACGTGGCCCTGGGCATTGCGAAGCACTGTCGGAGGAGGGTCCGAGCGACATGCGCGGAGAGGTGTTTAAATTAAATTAAATTAATTACATTTCTTAGTTATCATTTGTTTTACTTAATTAATCCGCGTCAATTCTATCACAAAGCAAAACTTTAAAATAACCATTTCTTGGAACAGATATAACATTTCTTCACATTTTATTGTGTGTAAATGTATAATTACCACATTAATAATAAATGTAAAATACTAAAAATTGAATTTTCAAAAAATCTTTTCTTTTTTTGTAGCTTATAGCGTTTTTAATGGCATAACTTTACAACTTCCAGAAATTTTATTAATTTTAGAAGTACCTAGTATTAAGTAGTCTTTAAAAATACTTTTTTATTTGAATAAGCTATTATTTCTAGTTTCTGAGATATTAAGGTTTATGTTGTTGGTGACTCGAATTCATTGCTCTCGAGTGTATTTGAATTTTATGCTGACCATACAGAACCCCCAACAACCACTCAACAACACATCAATGGGCCAGAAGCGTGACCGCATTAAAAACGTATTATTATACCATCAAGCATCGACCGATAAGAAATGAACCATCAAGCTCTGACCTTGCTCTAAAAAACGAAAGTTCTGTCATGTTCTGTTGGAAAAACGTTAAAATATACTTAAAAACGTACCGTTACTAAAACATACATAAACTCACGCCCGTAATCGTTTTCGGAGTGGTCAGAAACATTGCTACAACTATCGACTTTCTGTTTAAAGAATTCAATGTAGTTGTAGCAATGCTCAGATTTAGCAATTTAAGTTACAGGTTGGAGTGGCGTGTCAAGTGGTGATAGTCTAAGAGATAAGTGTACTTTTTGCAACCATCAACTGCAAGGCTGATTCAGTGTTTATGGGGTGTACACCATCTCTGTGATGGACCAGGTCTGCCTGCATAACTTCAGTTGGTTTAGGAGATACAGCCGTTCAAAAGTTGCACCTTTGAACAGCTGTATCTCCTAAACAAACAGGCAGACCATGTCAGTTTATCTTCTGTTTACAAAGCTACAGTGCATACTACAATAATATCATACCATTATCCTAAACCAACTGAAGTTATGCAAGTAGACCTGGTCCCTCCCCATCACAGACATGATCTACACCCAATAAACACTGAATCAGCCTTGCTGCTGATGGTTGCAAAAAGTACACTTATCTCTTAGACTATCCTCTCACCACTTGACACGCCACTCCGACACTTTTCTCTTATAAGGAGGCTAGTCTTTCACCTACATAAACATTGCGTAGGTAAGAAACCTTAAATCCCTGAAATGTGCCCAATTATGGAAGGGGAAATCCATACGAAATCGTAGTCCTGATTCGGAATTCCGTATGTATGTGGCGGACCTTGGTCGCCTCGTGCAACACCGACGCGACGGGAAGAAAGGGGTGTAGTCGGGGAAATCTACGGATTTTTGTATGGAGTAGGTTGCATTAATTGCATTTTAGGTGATAATTTGGAATATAGTAGATAAATACCCGAAAAACATAAATTCTCAATAATCCCTTATTTTTTTATATTGTGCATTATTGTATAAGCAATTAAGATATTTACAAAACATTCAATTTAGGTATGAACAAAAAATGGAAAACTGGTGATTTTGTTCAGGACGGCTTTTTTTAACAATAATTTATAATCCCCGGTTAATATCGTAAATTTGAGTAGATATTTCATATTTTGTAAGTATTCCAAAATTATAACCTCAAAACTAAATTATTTACTGTTTGTTTATACATATTAAATGTGCCTTGTGATAATTATCAGTCTCTTTTGCTGGTAAAATGGAAGAAAAATCTTTAGAAATAAGCTTGCCCTTTATGTAAATTTATATTGATTTTAAGGTATTTCTCAGGGTCCTGCGCCTATATAAGCACGAAATCTTGACAAAAGTGTTATAAACTAACAGTAATATTAGTTCGTTACCATTCGTTTGTAATCTGACTGTTGGTTTTCCGAATAAAAATTTATTTAATTAATTTATTTATTTATTCAAATATAATATACTAAAGTGTCTTTAATGCTCAAACCGTATTTTTCCTAGACTAGTGGTCCATTCTAAGCCGGAACTACGCGGATAGATTGAGTAGTTTTAAAGCTAAGTAGAAAGATTATAAATGTTTTGACAATAATTCTGCAAAATTTTCCTAATCTAATAAATCAAAATAAAATTAAACGTATATAAGGTCTAACAAAATTAGGTGAAACTATTTTAAGGGTATGCTCAGACCATCAAACTGAACAACTTTCTCTACGGGACCAATATCGAAATCTCGAAAAAAAAATCTGCTGCCCCATACATTTGAGTCACGTTGTGTTTGCAGTTTTGTATGGGACATCACATTTTTTTTTCGCGATTTCGATATTGGTCCCATAGAGAAAGTTGTTCAGTTTGATGGCCTGAGCATACCCTTAAAATAGTTTCAGCTAATTTTGTTAGACCTTATACACACAATAAGTGTATTGTAAGAATTCGTATGTACGCATAGTTATGATTGGTACCACCAAACTTTGAAGTGAAAATGTAGGCAACAGTATTATTTCTAAGACGGTGCCGGACCCTTATCATACTCCTAACTCCCTAATTTCTCCTCATTGGGCTATTCTAAAGGGGTCACTTGGCCCTTCATCGTTTACCCTACAATCCAAAATATACTTTAAATTTAACAACACAAAGTTGCATATTCAAGTTAGATTATGTAACGACTCATTTTGAATTTAATTAACAGAGTAGCAGTATTTGCCTGGAGGAAATTCTGTTGCAATAATTCATGAGAAAATTGTTTTCTTACGGAACATTTGGTTTGGGGTGACAAAATTAGTGATGGCTGTGGAAATTTATTGGTTTAATTTAATAAGCTGGTTTGAACATTTTAATCGATGAGAGTACAAAATACCTATATACAGCATCAATAATTAATAGTACATTATGGTACAAGTGTGTAATGTTGGTGATTACCGCTGAGGCGCCACGTGTATCATACGACGTTTTTCAACACACTTGTGAAGAAAATAATAATAAAAAATCATTTTATTTAGTAAATAAAAAGTTTATTTAGAGAATTTATTTGTACTATTGAATATGATCTTTTTTGTATCGAAACTTTTTTAAGAACAAAGCAACTCAAGAACTCAACCAAGAAGTTTAGATACCTACTATAAAAAACCTATAACTCCCTTGTGAATAATAGTAATGAAAAGGTCACAGTTTGATTATAGGTTTCATTATGTGCCTAATTGCGGTGAAATAAGGGCCATTTTATGAGCAAGTGTGTTGAAAAAAATAAAACATTAGTTATGTATCAAATTAAAGATTGAAAAATTTGTCTCCGGCGGACTTGAACCCGCACTCTTTCAAACCGGGGAACTGAAGAGTGCGGGTTCAAGTCCCGCCCGAGACAAATTTTGCAATCTTCAATTTGATTCGAAATAGCACAAAATGGCTGAAACATGTTTAAAATTCAATAATAATTGAAATTAGTTATGTAATTAAAATTTGAGCATCGTGAAGAAACCATACGCTGAAGGAAAAGCTAGCCGTTGCCTGCAGCTTTGAGCCTAAACGGTGGTTGGTAATTGACAACAGTTCATTTTTTTAACCACCTGTTTTTAATGAAAAATATAAAAATAAATTAAAAAATAAGAGATACGTATTTTTCCGATTTAATTTTTGACCGATATTTCTATTTTTAATTTACTTTTGAATTTTCTGAAAAACGTTGGATGAATGGCTATTAATACCTTGGCCGCAATAAAATTAAAAATTAAAGCTGTCAAATACTATAGAAAAGCTGAGCAGGCAAAGGAATAAAATATCATACAACCTCTTTTTATATTTTTCAGTATTTTTCAAATAACTCGAGAAATAATGGATAGAAAAATCTGATAATTTTGATATAAGCTTTGAATCACATAATCTCCAAATGGTTTTCTAATTTTGGTACCTTTCTCAAAATTAAATGTTGTCAATCGCATGAAAGTCTCTGAGTACCCCGGTAGGGAAATTCGCAATAAACGTTTCATCTTTTCATAATTACAAACTCAACTTACCTATGTAAACAATTGTTTATTTCTTTGGTCAAAATAAAAAAAAGGCTTCATTTTGCGGTCGGAACTCTAATTGAACAAGGCCGTCGTCGTATACTTGACCGTTTTTAAGGGTTTTGAAGTCAGAAATAGAACCCTTATTAATATCATCAAAGCAAAACTGTTCAGCGGCAATAATATGTACAGTTGGAACCGTAGATTAGTATCGTCTAATTAGACCTGACCTGTTTTTTTAATCATGTCAGAATATAATAGCCAGCCCAGTTATTTTACGGTTTGAGCTGGGACTAATTAATAATTGATATTTTTTTTCGGTATAGTATTTAAGAGCCAATTTGAGCTTAGAAATGTACCAAAATAAAAAAAATCCAGTCAGCAACAGTTCCAAATTAAAAATTTTCCTATTATCTCGTTATAAAAAAACCTGATGGTCATTTTGTTTTGCACATATTCAAGGCATTACCAATATACATTTTTTTTTTTTTTTTTATGTTTGATAGTTAAGCATTTGACCCCGATCTCACCTGATGTTAAGTGACGATGAGGCCGAAGATGTAGCATGCTTACCTAGAAATGTGCCTATTCACTCTCTATACTTCAAACATGGTGTAAATATGTTTGTCTACTTAAAAGGTTTTGAAAAAACATTCGTATTTTCTAATAAAAATATTTTTTTTAAATTTAAATGCCTATTTTAATAGCTCAAAAATAATTTAGATTGTTAAATTTAATTCAAATGAGTGCATTTGGTATTAATATTATTAACTCACAATTTTGATTTCTATGTTGTGTAGCAATTTTTTTTTATATGTTTTTAGATTGTCTTTTTGTTACTAAATGGTGCCGCTTACAATTTAAAAGTCCAATTAATAATTACTTCCCACCTCTCCTAACAAAACTCCGTAAAATGACTGGTCTACAAATGTATGATCATTAAATAAGTAGAACACTAATACAATTACAAGGTATTCATCAAGATACTCAGCAGTAATCAAAGAAAAAAGATACAAAAAATCCCATCTCTAATTCAGGGAGCATTGACTTCAAAAACCTACATTTTTGTAAGGTCTTTGATCTTCTCCAAATTGTTTACTTTTCAATTTACGAATGCCAAGACAATTATAATAAAGCCAAATGTATACGCCTTGGCAGCTTTACGAATATCACTTGTGTATTTTTAATATAAACCAAGAACTTTCGTTGAAAAAAAATTAAACACTACACACTACTGCGTATTTTTGTTTTTTTTTGTAGGGTTCCGTACATCTGTACCCAAAGAGTACTAGCCCTGTCATTTTACGGAGTTCTGTTAGGAGAGGTGGGAAGTAATTATTAATTGAACTTTTAAACTGTAACCGGCACCATTTAGTGACAAAAATACTATTTGAAAACTTATTAAAAAAAAAAGTTCGCTACTCAACATAGAAATCAAAATTGTGAGTCCCAGAAGGATTTTAAATTAATAATATTAATAACAATGCACTCATTTTAATTAGATTTAACAAAACCAATTATTTTTGAGCAATAAAATAGGAAATGAAATTTAAAAAATTTGGTTTTATTACAAAATACGAATGTATTTTTCAAAACCTTCTAACTAGCCAAAAATATTTACGCCATGTTTGAAGTATGTATAATGGTGATGCCTAAAATATGAGCAAAATTATCTTGTTATAAAAAAATTACCTTCATGTTTTTTATAACAAGATAATAGCTAAATTTTAAATTTGGAACTGTTGCTGATGGGATTTATTTTTTTATTTTGGGACATTTTTAAGTTCAAATTGACTCTTAAATACTATACGTAAAAAAATATAAATTACTAATTATCCCAGCTCAAACCGTAAAATGACTGGGCTATACCTATGGACTCCTATTATGAAGTCTACGCTCTGTCCGTCCGTCTGTGCTACGTATAAAGGGTTGTATCTATTGAACTGTAATAGCCAGACGGCTGAAATTTTCACAGAATATGCTTTACTATGGCGGATTTGCTAACAAAAAATAAAATAATGAGTAAATAATTAAGGGTACACAAGAAACGTGTTTTTTTAAAGAATTTTTGTTCTTGTTCTGTTGTAAAAACGGCAATACGTACGTACAAGCAATGATATTATTATTATGTTTCGGTACAAGCGTCAAACTTGGTGTTATTATATAATAGTGCATACTCCAAGAAGCGGGCTCGCGCTCGGATGGTTCCGTACCATCATACAATATCAACAAATTGTATTTCCTCCAGAATCCCTATGGCAAGCCCGACATACATATAACGAGTTTTAATTATTGGTAATTTTATACCAATAATTAAAACCCGTTATATGTATGTCGGATTTGTTGATATTGTATGATGGTACGGAACCCTCCGTGCGCGATCTCAACTCGCACTTGGCGGACTTTTTAATAAACAGAAGTGCAAATAAACAAACCTATATCTATCTTTCTCTAGTAACAGTATAAATCCGAAGGTACAAACTTTGACAGTTGGAAAACTGCATTGCACTAAATTTATGTGCCTCCAGAGGCAATGTATCATGCTTAAGAGTCTTCTCTCTAAGAAGATTTTAGGCCTTACAATGTTTGACTTTGTAACTTTACCTTGAATTTAGTTTATAAGCTGTGTTACAATGTTTACATAATATTATTCTTGTTACTTTGTTAGTTATGTAACTATAGCGTCAGTGGATGTTACTTGGTGTATTTTACAGCGGTGCGACGGCCCGATATAATTTTCACACGTTAAAGGGTTGGATTTTAAAATATCTCCTTTTTAGCTAGCACTTTAACGCATGTGTAGGCTACCTTTCATATTGAATCCTCGTGCTGGGCCAAAAAGCGCTGGGCTAAGGCAAAGGCCAATCTCTATTCTATCTCTTTGCCAAATTTAACAAGATATACAGGGTGAAATTGATATCATTAGCATCCTTTTAAACTAAGAGTCTACCCATCAAACTAAACAACTTTTACTATGGGAGCAAACCGATCGGAGCAAAAAAAAATCTGCTGTTGCATACATTTGAGTTGAGTAGGCATTGCAGTTTAGTATGGAACAGTTGATTTTTTTTGCTCTGATCGGTTTGCTCCCATAGTGAAAGTTGTTCAGTTCGTTGGGTAGACTCTTAGTTTAAAAGGATGCTAATGATATCAATTTCACCCTGTAGCGATTTAGCCGTGACATGGTAACAAACATACAGACAGACAAACACACATTCTCATCTAGTATAATTAATCGAGAATATTTTATATGTAAACTGCATGCAAAATGGTGACTTTCTTTTGTAAATTGCACGTAAATAATTGTCTTCTATGTACTGTTCTCTTTATTGAACCAAATTTGTTATTGAATAATTAATGTAAAATGTAAGAATCCTGTAGCTTCTTAACAAAATATTTGTACGCCATCACGGCAGATTTTTGTTGTCTCTGTGAGAACTTATTACTAACATCCTAAGTACCACCAAAAGTCTTTCAAATAAATGATTTCATTTCATTTCATTTCATTTCTAGATCTGTGTATATATATTTGTTATAATACAATAGATCTATGTACACATAATTATTATAATATAGTTATTATTATTATTTGTAGTTGGGCTATTGCAAGCAAGGGTCGTTATGTAACACTGCGACTGTCGCTGGTCTTTTGTGTTCGCCCCAAGCTCACCCATATTTTACGCATACCTCCGAACTTATGGTATTTTCTTTTCATTCTCGGGAATGCAGGTTTCCTCACGATCGATGTTTTCCTTCACCGCCGAGCTAGTAAATGATAAATACAATCGTACATAAAATCCAAAGAACTCAGTGGTACAGGCCAGGAATCGAACAGCGGGCTCGTGATTGGGGCGCTAGCTGTCTTCCGTATGGGCTTTCATCGCTCTTTATCATTATAATACAGTTATTGTTACTTACTAAAATAGCCCAAACTTTCGCTAATGTGACTTTTTTATATATTCATTTATTGACATAAATTATACGTACACACGGCGACATATCAAGTTATACAAAACCAAAATAAGCTGGCCTCGCGTAGGTTGAGTAAAATAAAACGTCGCGCGGCCAGCTTATTTTGGTTTTGTATAGCTTGATGTGTCGCCGTGTGTACATGGATAGGTTGTAACATCGTTTTCTGGGTTTAATTACAATTTTTTACGGTAGCAAACATGAAGACACAACACAAAATAAATGATTTTACAATAAAATCATAGGCAATTCATTATGTCATTCAATAAACTTTAAGTAGTCCTATCGAAAAATCTAAAACACCATCCTTCCGATCTCTATCGTACCAATGTAATTTACAATTCTACGTTTCTACCAAAGAGTAATATAAGTATATTAGAAAAGAGAACCCACTCGTGGCAACATTATGCATCCACCTTATGTCAAATTGAAGGCTAGCTAGCGCCATCTATGTTTCATCGACAATAATTCAACTTATACTATACATACCTACTTATATCTACTCATATCGATGGATATTATTGTTTTGAATGATAGATTTCGTTCAATCCCGCAACGATCGAGTGAAATTCCAGTATCCTTACTATTGCTGTAATCTAAACATTGGTAAGAGAACAACAGAAACTCCAGAACATCACTAAATCGTCACGAAATTGAACAAAAACTACAAACAACCCGCACATTACGCAAGATAGGTAGCCATTTTGTGAATGAGTCAATTTGACATTGACATAGACAATAAATTCTTTTTTTTTTTCATACTTCTGCGAAATATTTAATAGATGGCAGCACATTCTATGCAAACTGAATCGGAAAAAGCCACTAAAAGGCGACTGTCCTCCGTCTGGTTTCTACCATGCAGTATTTGTAACTAGTACCTCGTACTAGGTATGCACTAGATACGTCGTAGGTATTCAAAGTGTACTAGCTCCGGGCATGCAACTCAATTTTAGCGTCGGACGCTCGCGATGTCCAGAATCTGTAATGTGTATAGAATCCTACGATAGCCTTGCGCTATTTTGTGTAGGAATAGGGTTGTGGAGCTTCGGTTTACAGAATTAAGGTAATGAATATCCGAAATACGGTCAGTATTTCGGATATTTAAGAAAACTAGTAGAAATAGAAATAGTTTTTATTTGTCAATGCAGGTAGTTTTTACAATAGATGTTAACATTTTCATGGTTCGCTACATTCTACCCGTAGGTATACAAATATGTAATATAATTTATACAATTCAATAAAGTAATTACAATTAATATTAAATAAATCATTACATAATAATACATTTGATTCAAGTTTGCAAAATATTTCAAATGTCAAAAGTTAATATTAATTTCACAATGTCAATCAATAATTTATACCTACAATTAAATTACACCTCAGTAGTAAATTGCACCTCAGTCTACAATTGTATAGAATGATAGTAAAGTTTGTTTTGTGAAGATTTTTGTATCATTAAACAGTAATTGGTGATTACCACGCCACTAGTCTAATTAGGTTCCAGGTTTAGAAGATACTAGGGTTAACCCGCGACTTCGTCCGCACAAATTATGTACCGGATTTTAAGTCAGACAATAAACTATCAAACAAAAACAGTTTCATCTTAATAGGTTCAGTAGTTTTTTCGTGATGCTCGATCAAACAAACAAACAATCAGACGGACAAACAATCCAAAAATTGGTGACATGGAATCAGGGACACCTAAAAACCATACTGTAATTTTTTTTTGTTAATATCTTCAATGTACAGACACACTTTCTGTTACAGTTTTATAATAGTTTAGATATTACAAAATGCAAAATGTTTTTCTATTTGTCGTTTTTTTTTGTGGTCACTGTTCGTTAAAAAGTGGCGACGGGTTCAAATCTGTCAGTTTTGGTTCGGGTACTACGAGTATTACGGGTATTCTGAACACGATGACATTTTGAATTTCTCTAATGAGGTATACAATCTTATACGTTTGTCTTTAAAACATGTTTCTCCTGATTTATAAAATACTAGCTGACACGGCGAACTTCGTACCGCTTCAGAACTTTTTCCCGACATACACTTGGCCATTTTTTTGTTTATAAACTGTCGTGACCAAAGGAAATAGGTATTCATCTCACATATATAGAATACCTGTATTCAATTCCCGGGCAGTTTCGTAAGTTTATGTGTATATGAATCAGATATCAGTATCCATTACGGATAAAAATCCGTAATATCATACCCAATCAGCTCTATTATAGATCCCTATGCACTATTTTGTATACGAGAGCATAAAATTTAAATGTTGTGCGGTCGCTCGTCTCTTCCGATACGGTGTTATGAATTTAATGTTCAAAATTCGTGTGTCCGCCGTTTAGTGATACAGATTTTATAGCTTGACAAAATACGGAAATGTAAATGGTTCTATTATTGTGTTTTATGTTTATGTCGCAGGAATATTGTTAAAGCTAGGAAAATTATAATATTCCTAATAGTCAAGATATTGACAATAGTATTTAGCTGATTCTTTGCCTGAAACTGCCTCCGTGGTCTAATGGTTAGGAGCATTGAGCTCTCAACACTGAGGTCGTGGGTTCGATTCCCACGATTATAATGTGTGTAGTTATTATTTACAAGTGGCCATTTTTACCGGTTTTATAACTTTAATATCTTTAAGCATAAAACATAATAATTCGTAATGTTTCGATAAATTGAAAGCCAATCAGGTCTACAATGTGACATTTTTGTTTTTTGGAAATGTTGTTGGATTATTTAAAAATAAAAAAAAAACACGATTGAGGGCAGCAAATAGGCTCGGTAGGCTCTTAATATAAATTGGTTTCAGAATGCAACATTAAATTTTGTGACAGTTCAAGGTACGATACGATCGTAACTCGAAGGACCATCACGGACCACCAATCTTCAAACCACAAATATCGCCATGCGTGCCTAAATCTGATACACATGTCTCACCTCTACAACATCCATAAGTCTCATTTGTCCTCGATGGAGGACGTCCTAAATGCACGTATGCTGGTCAAATCAGATGTATTCTTACCCTTTGTGAAGGGACTCACATGCTAATCGGTTCCAAGTAGGTATTTAGCCCGGGTCTTTCCATCCATTAACACTTTGACTGCTGACGACCTACGCCATAGGTCGGCGATAAATGGGCCGCAGTGCTGAAGAACCCACGTAACGAGCCGGTTCAATTGCATTTCGCCTATGCTCATGACCTACCGCGCGAGTCACCGAAAACCTTACGTGTGCGCGGTGACCCACGACGCAAGCCACAATTATCGTTTCAACGTTACGACTGTGCGCACGACCTAAGTTCTATTGCATTTCGCATGTGCTCATGACTGCGCGAGGATCATGGTTTTGAGCTTAGCAGCGAAAGTGTTAAGATGCTCCCCAATTACAATATGCCCAGAATTTACCTATGGTAAGCATCTGATTTGACGCACCTTCGTGCATCTAGGACGACCTTTTTCAACTTAATCAGTTCCATCCCAAGAAAGTATGTGACAATGAGGATTTAAAACTAACTAAAACTCATATTACTAGTTCGATAATAGTACTTAGCAGCTTATAAACTAGAAATCTCAGCTTATCGCGCTCATTCTACCTATAAACGGTACTTACTGTTCCAACTTACATAGTCTTCTCACGTAACTCTTATGGCAACGTAATACGTTTTAGATTCGTTTGTTTCGGAGGACTTCGTATGAAAACGAGGGTAACAATGAATCCGTACCGATTGCGAGACATTTATCTCACTAATGGCGGGCTCCAGTAACCTTTCGGGTGACTTGTTTAACAGATGACTCTTTTGTTTTAAGCTACCTTTTTTTTGCCTACACGGATTTTTCTGGTAACATATTTTATTATGTAGAATACGTGGTGATGCTTTATGGCGGTGGTCGATCACAGCGACTGATTATGTCCTAGGATATTGAGCTTAGAATAGAAGGTATACAGGGTATACAGGGTGTAAGAGACAGTGAATTCAGACCATCAAACAGTTAACAAATTTCACTATGGGGCCAACCTCAGGAAACGCGAAAAAATCAGCTGTTTAATACATTTGAGTCAGGTAGGTACTGCAACTTTTTATGGAACAGCACATTTTTTCGCATTTCTTGATGTCGTCTCCGTGATGAAAGTTGTTTAGTTTGGTCAGAATTCACATATATACATATACTCACGCTACTATCACACAGGGCGGTTGCCCCACACTACGATTCTAACATACTTCTCTCACCTCATCCACTTTCATACATCTCTTCATGCACTTCCGTTGGTTGAGGGTGCTACGCACTTTTCCTTTTCGGAGAATTCATCGTTTCTGTATTTGGCAGGCTGTCCCTTACACCCTGTATATTAAGACGCTCTTTGGCGTAGTTGAGTGCTCGGAATGGGAAACAATCACACTAGGTTCTGTCAGACTTTAGATGGGTGACTGTTTGAGCGGTATTTCAGAAGGAATGGCGTTGTATCCGTTCGTTGAAGCCAGGTCACAGACCTCTTAAAGCGGCTTGAAACAAACTACACTGGACCCTCGTGGTGGACTACCTATGGCGTGGTGAGAGGAGGCCTTTGACCTGTACATTTTATAAATAATTAGGAGTGCAATTCATATTCATTAGTTGCGATAAAATTCCATCACATTCAGTTGCATTCCACATTCCTTCTCTATGATATTTTTATTCGTGAGCTTAAGAAAATGCTGTAAGAATAGTGATCAGAATGAAAGATATTTATTTATTGTTTATTCATTTAAGGCGAGGAATTATTTTTTGATCATATTTCGAGGGGAGTGGCTAAGCTGCGAGCGTGGGGAGCGCCCCCGCTACACCCCCGCTGCGATGAATCGGTCGCGGTAAACTCGCGGCTGGATACGTTCCATTAGCACCATCCCATAAAATATATCTAACGCATTTAAGTTTACACCCTGTATAATTAAACTTTCGTTTGGATGGAGCGCGCTAAACGTAATGTAAACTCTAATATCCTCTTAGGTCCGCCACACACATACGGAATTACGATCCGGAATCCTGATTCAGGATTCAGTGTTATCAACTATGGTTACAAAAAGTTCTAGAGTGCTGTTTAAAGTGCTTTTACTATTTTATTCCCTTAATAAACAAATTTAATTATGTTTCTATACATGATAATTACTATCATGTGATGAGGTCATGACGTTACGAATGTAACGATGATGGTTTGTAAATTGTATTCCAATATTAATGCAACTGTATCAAAAGACTATCGATAGTTTTAGCATTAGACATAATCTGCATACAAAATGGCATGAACCATTATCACACAAGCTGTTTTTGAGCGTAGGTGATTTCGCAACTATGCCGCAACGACGTTGCAACTGCACCGTCACGATACCTACGCTCAAAAATCAATTTGAAATATTATTATTATTATTATTATAACACTTTATTGTACACACGGACATAATAATACACAAAGTTGAGAAAGCATGTACAAAGGGCGAGCTTATCTCTGAAGAGATTTCTTCCAGCAGACCCGTAGAAGAGACAGTTAACAATTACAAGGCAAACTTATTGTGTACAAGCAAACAGTATAAATAAATAAATAAATGTAATATATACCTACAACATACAATATATATTAATATATGTATATAATTATATATATGAATATCACTTAAGATAGAGAAAGGTAGTGCTCTTTCGTTTTCTTTTTAAATATGCCACCTAAGACATCAAAAAATCACTAGATCTAGTGAAAAAGTCTCTGAAAGCGGCAACACTCCATACGGAATCAAATTCCGAATCAGGTTTATTCCGGATATATGTGGCGGACCTTACCCAGCATTATAAGCGACCCAACCAAACCACATAGGGTAACCGAAGCTTATAAATTCAATACAGGTCACTTCAAATACTTTCGCAAAATCCTGAAATTCTTGTAGCTCTCCAGGCTATTGTGTAGAATCAAATAATAGTCCCGTATTAAGGTGTGAAATATCACATGATATATGTTTATGTCGTGCTGCAGTATGGATACTGTGAATGGTTGAAATTACGAGCGAATGGAGTGGTTTAATTAAATAGCATTTGTAGTAAAAACTCGTTTAGACCGAGTTTATATTTAACGTTCATTCTGAAGGCTTTTTAAAAGGCTTTTTACTATCTTCAATATAATATTTACTTTGTTGTCACCTCAAATCTCCGGACTTCTGATTTGATTTAAATGATTCATTTACATTATTTAAACTATAACAGTGCATCTAAAGGGTTTACATAATTATAAATGTGTTACATATAAAAGGGGATGCTTGAGAACAAAAACTGAACAAAAATATCAGCTGTTTCATACATTTGGGGCGTTTCCATGTCCTCTCCGCAGAACCTGCAGCAGGTGGAGTCGCTTAGTTTCAAGGTGTGCATCATCATCATCATATCAGCCGACAGACGTCCACTGCTGGACATAAGCCTCCCCCAAAATGGGGAGATTTGCCATAATCGCCACGCTTGGCAGGCGGGTTGGCGATCGCAGGTGTGTAAGGTGTGCATGTGTTTGTTTAATTTGCAGTGACCTGTGAGTGAGATGAGTGAGATTTATCTTGGCAGACAGGTACTGGCTCCAGATGAGATACAAGGACTCCCTGTTAAAAACCTACTGCGATACCTAACTGCTGTAGGGATTAATAGGGAACTGTAGGAGGGGCGTTCACAAAAGATCAGCGATGGTCGAAGTGGCACAGACGCAAATCTGTTAAGGCCCCAATCACCCAATAATAATAATAATACATTTGGGGCGAGTTAGCCACGTTTTCTATGGAAAGATACTAATTTGGTTTTCGCGCTTCTCTGTGTTCGTGGTTTGTCTGATTTCCGATAAAAAATACAGTTTCAATGCTAGAATTAATTTAAGATTATGGAAACCTTTGAGCCTCTGTTACTTTTTTTTGTAATTCGTAACGAAAATCTGAAAAACCACATTTATACAGACAATCAAGTGGGGTTCACGCGATAACTGTATGTTATCGGGTTTTTAGTTAAGATTAGATTCGGCATCTACATTAGTCATCATCATATGGAATTTAAAAAAACCGGCCAAGTGCCTGTCGGGCCACGCGCAGTATAGGGTTCCGTAGTTGCCCATCACAATATACGCACTTAGAATGGGGCGGAATCATAAAGATCTAGAGAGATGACAACCAACGCGCCGAGTACGAAACCTAGTGTCGCATTACCACCAGTACCACGCGATAGAAACTATTTTGTTAGCTTGAATATGCTCATTATCCATTGCGGTATCAGAACTCAACGTTCGAATAATCTTTAGTACTACGCAAGCATTGCAAACTATTTACACATAATATCTCGACTGGCTTTCAGCCTCATAATATATTGAATCATTACTTTCACGAGCAATGTGTTCCGTTTTTGCGCATATTGCTGCGACACTGGCCCCGCCCCCTTTTCACATCTCCCTTTAGTTTTTGTGATCTGTGGGCGGAATTGTACCACTTAGTCGGCGTAACTAATTTGTATACTCATGCCAAATTACAGCTTTCTAGTGCTAAGCGTCTCTGAGCTAAGCCGCGGACAGAGGGACGGACGGACAGACGGACGGACATGGCGAAACTATAAGGGTTCCTTGTTGACTTCGGAACCCTAAAAAACTGGGTTAAGCGCCTATGTCGAAAAAGAATTGAAGCGAAATGGGCATGTGATAGCTTATATTACTGCCTGATGCGAGAGAAAGAAATGGGACGGCGCGAGCGCCTGAAACGACGCAAGCGTAAAACAAACTTTATTTAATTGTGATTGTACTATTTATGTAAGTTCAATTCTACTTTAATCAAAATTTTTAAAATATCAATCTCTTTTTTTTAAATCAAGTCTCATACTTCTATTATTCGTCGTTTAGCAGTTCCAAGCGTTTATCGATAAAGACGAAGGCTACTTTGGCTTGTTTTTCTATCAAGAAAATGTGTCTTAATCGTGTTTTGGGTCTAATCAAAACTTCAATTATATGTTCAATTTACACATATACGCTAATCATACTCCTACTGTTAGTACTTCATGACTTAAAATGCTGAAACTGGACCTATTTTGCGTGTACGTTACGTATTAGTTTCTTAATCAAAATAGAATTAAACTTCGTTTGTATGGAGCGCGCTAACGGGTATTTTTTTTTAACCTATATTGTCCCATTGTTGGGCAAAGGTCTCCCCCAAGCTTTTCCAGGGGTATATCTTCTTAAAAGTTAAATGACTATCTGATTTCATTTCGCTAACAATTTATACGTGTAGGTACTGTCACCAACATAATAATGAAATATATAATCTTGCCGTACGTTCAAAGATATCAAACTGAATTATAGGAATAATTTCCTTTACACTCCCCACTTTTATCACCTATACCCCTCCGGCATTACGGATTCAGCTCAGGTAGAAGTTCGATATAGAAAATTGAGTTGCAAGCTCAAACCCTAACTTCGGAGAGTAAAATATTATTCGTCCAGCTCCGGGTTAAGATTACAAATTTAGGTGGTTTCGAAAGGAAGGGTGCATTTTTAACACTGCATATGAGGAGTTTTCGATTGATTATATCCATGTTCTTCGTTGAAATGAGAGTTCTGTGAATTTGAGATGGGTTATAAATGAAAATAAAACCAACAAATATAGTACTACGACGTAGATCAAAAATGTATACAACTTATTGCTGCGGACTGTACATAAACTTACGACTTGAATGTTGAATCCCGGATACGTAGGTACTAGCGCGAACTTTTCCGCCTGATGACTTAAAAAAAATCGCATAATTTATTGTTTGGAAACTATTATAATTCATTAATTGGTCTATTCATCAATAGGGCGGGGCTACACAGCGCTTTTATTTTTTAGTATGCAAGCAAAAATGAGCTTAGTGGTATTCTGGATTCCAGGCGGGCAGACAGTTCACTACAACTGCTTTTCAAACTTTTTTTGGCTTTTTATACAAGGTGTAAGAAATGACCCTAATAATATTTAATGGGGAGACCATCAAACTAAACATCTTTCACTACAGAACGCCAACGCCAACACCTATCGCACCATAGTGAAAGTTGTTCAGTTTGATGGTCTAAACAACCCCATTAAATATTACTGGGGTCTTTTTTTACACTAGTATACATTTTTTGTTCCGATATTAGCCCAGTCATTTAACGGTTTGACCAGGTACTGATTAATAATTGATTTTTTTTTCGGAATAATATTTAAGAGCCAATTTCAGCTCAGAAATGTACGAAAATTATAAAACAAATCCCGTCAGCAACAGTTCCAAATTTAAAATTTAGCTATTATTTCGTTATAAAAAACATGATGGACATTTTTTTTGCACATATTTAAGGCTACCACTACATACTTCAAACATGGTGTAAATGTTTTTATCTACTTAGAAGGTTTTGAAAAATACATTCGTATTTTGTAATAAAAACCTCATTTTTTAAATTTCAATGCCTATTTTATTGCTCAAAAATATTAATGAGTGCATTGGTATAAATATTATTAATTTAAAAGCCTTCTGGGACTCACAATTTTGATTCTTATGTTGCGTAGCGAACTTTTTTTTAAATATGTTTTCAGATAGTTTTTTGTCACTAAATGTTTCCGGTTACAGTTTAAAAGTCAAATTAATAATTAATTTTCCCTTTGTCTTTTTATTTAAGGTCAAGATAATAAATTTTATTTACTTTAAACCGAATGTCCAAAGGCCTTTCGTTTCACCAAAATATCCTTTTTCATTTTATATTTACAAAGAGAAATAAAATACTTATTCCTTTGCAACAGTTTCATGTTTTTCTGAATAAATTGTATTCTTTAATCTCAAATTAAAGATTGAAAAATTTGTCTCGGGCGGGACTTGAACCCGCACTTTTCCAAACTGGGGAACTGCGTTATCCAATTTCGCCACCGAGAACACAAAGAACGAAATTTTCAATCTGTTGCGTCTTAAGGGGACGTGAGCGCCATCTATATCGCCATTATTAAACAATATGACCCATAATTGTGAGAGTGAAATAGGTCATATTATTTAATTTTGGTGTCTGCGAATTAAAAAAAAAGTGGGAATAAAAATAAAAAACTACAATATGGGTATCAAATTATAATATATATATGGAATCGCCTGTTCATTTGCTTTTATTTGATACCCATGTTGTAAATTTTTATTTTTTATTCCCCTTCTTTTTTTAAGTCGCAAAAGTACTATAGTACTTTTATGCTACCATTTCGACACAAGACTAAAAAGTATAAAATAATTATAATTTGTTTTTGTACTGTAGAGCTTGCATTATAATCGCACCAAGTTTATATGTATTACCGTTTTTACGATAGAGCAAGTTGAAAAAATATTGAATAAAACTAGTTTCTTGTACTTGTATACCGAAATAAATATTTTGATTTTGATTAGATTTTTTTATTATTCCTCATACTTGAGCTACAAAAACCTCTGAACACAGCTTAACAAAATTAAATATAAACCAAAATTCGCTTCCTTCGTATGAAGTGACCGTTCTGAACTCTGCGATACATAGCCCCCTCGCTTTGGTAACAAGCCTAGGGCGATACCATTCTTGGTTCAATAGGCACTTAATCAACACCTATTCAGTCTGCAGTAGTGCGTGTCGCCACAGCCCGAGGTTACTTTACCGATATGCTAAAACCGTAAAGAGGGTTGTACCCAGGAAGCTGGTAAAAATATTGTCTATACCTTGGAGTACAGACTGCTTAACAAGCGGTGAAACATGATAATACTCCTTGGTGGTCGGTAATGATCGTTCTTCTTTCGTCGATTCCCGTCGTTGTTTTCGACGTTATTTTGTCCCTTTCTAATCCCAAGGACAAAAATAAAAAAAAGTTTTTTTTATTTAATTTTTGTTCTGATAGAAAGGGACACATAAACGATGGAAATATCGACGATGGAGCCGTACGCAAGAAGGTCGGAAAGAAGGTCGAACGTTACCGACCGCCATGGACAATTTTCTTGTTGACATGCTTGTGAGGAGGAGTGGCATCCTTTATGATACTAAAATCTTTGGTTGTACCTAACTAAATTCCGGTTATGCGGATGCTATGCTAGATGTTGTGAGTGAACGCGAGTGCTAAATCAGAGAGATTTATAGAATAGAATAGAATAGAATAGAAAACTTTATTTTCGACCAACTGAGATCACAATATTGTTAGTAACACACTTAGCCTATTGTTAGTTTATACACAGCGACATATTTCTTTTTAATTATAATTGTTTGTTTGTAAGTGAATCATACAGCAATGGTTCACGTACTGACAGTCAAACCTACTTGCAAACATGGTCAAGATGCTGTTGGTGCTGGCGCTTATCCTACGCACGAGGGATTTACACCTTTTGCGCATAGTAGTGTAAAAACAATCTACTCGCGCATCGTTGAACATCCTCGATGCACTACAGAATAGATATGTTAATGTTAAATGTTATGTTAATGTTAAAACAAACTCTAAATGAACTCTGCTTATGCATACTGTTAATACTAAAAAGTTAAACGGACAGTAGACTTAACTTAGACAGTTTTTAACAAAGAAAAAGCACACTTATTACGTTGGTATAATATCGCAGGAAAAACACCAGGAGATTCGCGAAGAACAGTCCGGTGAGCCAGAGGTAGTCAGGAACGTTTAGCCGGGAAAAAATCCATTGCCCAGGGTGGACCGAGAGGAGGAAGTTCGAGACCAATTCCCACCCAATTGACCGGAAGACCTGGGCTAAGCTAAACCGGTTCAGAACTAACCATGGAAGGACCGAACACCATCTCTACAAGTGGGGCCTGAGGGAGTCACCGATGTGCGACTGCGGGGCACCTGACCAAACCCTCGTCCATGTGGTAAATGAATGCACCTTGCGCCGTTTCCCTGGTGGAATTAAAGAAATCCATAGATTAACCCCGGCACCGGAAGACTGGCTAAAACACCTTGACCTTGAAATTTAGATCTCCCCGGATCCGAGCAGGAAGATAAAAAATGCCATACGATATGATGATGATGTTTACGTTGGTATAATAAGACAGAGTGGAGTGGTATTTTTGAAAGGCACACACGTTCAAATCAGCAGTAGAAAATGTAAAAAAAACTATGGAGATTATGCACCATTCCATCATGATTTTGAGTGGGTAAAAATTCAAAAATAGCACTCCTGAACAATGGACTTAGTAGCACTTGGTCTAATACGCATTTCGTCCAATACGCAGTTCGTCCATACGCATGTCGTGAAGTAAGCATTTCGTCAAAGTGCAGGTGGAAAAAAATGTACTGTAAAAATTATTTTTAACCAACTTAAAAAAAAGAGGTTACCAATTTGTCGCATGTTTTTTAACCAAAATTTTGTATGATTCTTCATCTAATCGGAAAGACGAACTAACTGCCCAGTGCATGCAAACGTGTAGTTGAAAAAAAGATTATGACTGCCCCGAAAGGGAATACGTCGTGAGTTGATAAAATAATAAAATATCTTTGTGTGACCCTATACTTAATTGTCCTCGAACGAGAAAACAGAAAAAACCGACAGTCTTCAATATATTTATCCGAGCTATAATATACAGGGTGGAAAAAAAAGGTGGTTGGAGGGAAAGTACCCTTAATATTTATGATGACAAATTTTACTGAAAGGAAACATTCCTTTATTTTCAAAAATAATTTAAACTGAATTTAAAGATTTTTGAAAAATCATCTGCTTGAGCCGGGAATCGAAACGGTGAAAAGTGAAAAAAAAACATCAAAAAATGATTTAAATATTCAATAAATTCGATATAAAAGACGACTCGTAGAGAATTCAGTCGTAGAATACATACTTTAAAGTATTTTCTTTAGATAGTGAGTAAGTTTAACACGTTCCGGGACAGTGACCGGCTATAGCAGTGATAACAATAAAAGTTCTATTGTGTATCGTTCACCGCCCCGGAACGTGTTAACAATGAAAAAATAATTTTTTCTTGGTCTTTCTTTAATTTAGGATACTATGTTGTTTAAAAGAAATTGATCCTTATGAATGACTCTTTCGGTTGGTATCATAAAATACAGAATGTTTTTTTTCACATTTCACCGGTTCGATTCCCGGCTCAAGCAGATGATTTTTCAAAAATCTTTGAATGCAGTTTTAATTAAATTTGAAAATAAAGGAATGTTTCCTTTCAGTAAAATTTGCAATCATAAATATTAAGGGTACTTTCCCTCCAACCACGGCCTTTTTTTTTCCACCCTGTATAAGGGACCAAATAACCATCGCCTCAGGGACAACGTAATTAAAGGTTCGTCGTATCCGCAACTACAGGGGAGGAAAACTATGTGATTCATTATAATTTGGGCAATTTAACATTGTCTTTAGGGATAGCTAAAGAGACAAAAGTTCAGCGTAACCTTGAAGGGCATTGAACTATTTTATAGAAGACGAGCGTTAACCCGCGACTTCGTCCGCACAAATTATATACCAGATTTTAAGTGAGATCATAAGCTATCAAACAAAAAAAGTTTCATCAAAATCGGTTCAGTAGTTTTTGCGTGATACTCGTTCAAACAAACAAACAAACAAACACCCAAACAAACACACAAACAAACAGACAGACAAAAAATCAAAAAATTGGTGAAATGGAATCAGGGACACCTAAAAACCATATCGTAACTTTTTTTTGTTAATATCTTCAATGTACAGACAAACTTCCTGTTACAGTTTTATAATAGTATAGATAGATACCTATTTCTCAATAAATCTTAAGTTATGAGATTAGCAGATTTATGTAGAAATTAAAAACGCATGGAGAGAACGGAGCTAATGTACTTATAACAAAATAATATACTTAAAACTAATTATATTCTACACAAGATTATATTACCTTCATAATAGAAGATGGCTTGCTCGTGGCATTACAGGACGCGGACCATTGAAAGAAGACCCAATTGGGACGTATTCGAATCTTCATTTTACCCGCGCCAATTATTTACATTACAAGTAAGATATTTGCTTTTTTTTGTGTAAATATCATTAGGACTGAACCTTTTGATCACTACAATACATTTTTTACCTAATTCAAGAAAAGAGAAGGTATCGATTCGCCTGTATGTTTCTATTTTAAAGACTTCTTTTTCGTTCTCGGGATCACGATGTTTTCCTTTACCACCCGTGAGCACATAAAACACAATTACACATAATTACAGCAGTACATAAAATCCACGATATACATACCAGATACGAACGGCCATCGTGATTGAGTCGCAAGTAACTATTATCTATTCTGTGTTGCAAGTTCCAGGCTTTTCATTAAAGGTTCTCACGGCCATCGGCTATTTGCTTATCTTTCCCAATGTCTAGATCGATTCTACCAATAGCTTCGCTACCCGAACAGGCTGTATTATTGGGTGTCTATAGTAAAAACTAGTGTGTAACCGAATGTCAATTTTTGGCTGAAGCCAACGCTGATTCGATTTTTCGGCTCTAGCAATAACCTTCGGCCGAAAGTTCAATAATATAAAATACTAAAGCAAGGCAAATTGTATACTGTTATTTTGTTGCGAACATGTAAAGAGTCCAGATAACCTGAAAATGAAAAGAATTTATCAAATTTATAGATGAATTTATTCATAAATAATTAAGGATCCACACGATCGGTAATTTTGTAGGTCAAGCTAAGGATAAAGCCTTAATTTGATTTTTTTAAATGCACCTTTATTATTTTTTTCTTCTTCGGGTTCCTCTCTATTACTGGAGATTGGCAGTCAGCTCTGCATATCCCTGTCTATCTTTCACCAAACGAAACAGCTCTTCGACGCTGGCGAAGCCTGTCATAAATGATCTCTTGAATTGGCTCTCTAATAGCCATGTTTTTTCCTTCTTATTGCTGTCTCCCGTTTGCAATGGAGGGAAGTCGGATATTTCGTTTTCCTACTCCTCCTATCTTCTTTGATTAATTCATTGCGGGTTCCAAGACAGATTAGAGTCAGCCCCCGGGCTCGCTGGACTTCATTGTCCAGTGTTGTGAATGGTCGCCGCTGTTGATCCTGGCTTACAGGAGTTACAGCGGTGGGAATGTGTGGTGGGCCTATGCCCGTTTTTTTTTTCTGGCGAAGCCTGTCCACTCTTTCAGGTTCGCGAGCCATGACATTCGTGGCCTAACGCTTCTTTTGTCCTCTACTTTGCCTATTATTATAGTCTGGATCAGTTGGTATCGCTCATTCCTCAAGATATGACCAAGGTAGGCGAGCCACAGCTCTCGGGATTTCCTGACACGTCGTAGAACTTCCTTATTGGTGATTCGATGAACCCAACTAATTCGTAGCTATTTTTTATTAAACACCTATATTTTAACCACAGATCACAAAAACTAAAGGGAGATGTGAAAAGGGGGCAGGGCCAGTGTCGCAGCAATATGCGCAAAAACGGAATACATTGCTTGCGACAGTAAGGATTCAATATATTATGAGGCTGAAAGCCAGTCGAGATATTATGTGTAAATAGTTTACAATGCTTGCGTAGTACTAAAGATTATTCGAACGTTGAGTTCTGATACCGCAATGGATAATGAGCACATTCAAGCTAACAAAATACTTTCTATCGCGTAGTACTGGTGGTAATGCGACACTAGGTTTCGTACTCGGCGCGTTGGTTGGCATCTCTTTAGATCTCTATGATTTTAACAGTAACATTGTAACAAACCAGGCGGCTAAATACAAAGCTTTGGCAATGTGTGGCCGAAGGTGCTTTTTTGGTCGAAGGTAGCCGACGCCGACGCGCCGCTTCGATTAGACACTTGTCAAGAACAAACAAGATAGTTAAACGTAAACTTACCTTTGACTATCTTTGACAATGTTTAAGTATCTAATATTTTAATGAAAAATCGTAAAAAGAAAATATGAATTTGGGGATTTTTCGATTAGTTAGGCCTACGCAATTCTGGGAATTCTGTCCTAAACAGTTTCTAGTTCAAAAGGATTGTACAACAAAATGGGATTCTACTTGAGAACAAACAAGGATTTATTTAAATTTTACCAATCGAGTCTACGAATACCGGTCTCAATTTCAAACTAAAATAATATTACGCAAAATAGATTAAATAAATTTCTCATGATAGGTACCTACGTACCGTTTCGGAGAAATGGAGGCTAGAAACAATACAACAATCCTAATAGAACTTTAAAACTAAACTTTCTCATAAATTATTATTCTTTCTCCTAATACAGGGTGTAACAAAAGAAAAAATAAACATTTAAAACTTTTAAGGGAGTTGTTGAGACCATCAAACTGAACAACTTTCACTATGGGACCAAAATCGAAATCGCGAAAAAAATATTCTTTTGTCCCATATATTTAGCTCGAGTAGATCTGTAGTTTAGTATGGAATATCGCAAACGCATCGCATCATGGCGATTATGGCAAATCTCCAGATTTTGGAGGAGGCCTATGTCCAGCAGTGGACGTCTATCGGCTGATAGGATGATGATGATGGAACATCAGTATTTTTTCGCGATTTTGATATTGGTTCCATAGTGAAAGTTGTTCAGTTTGATGGTTTTAACCACCTCCTTAAATGTTTATTTGTATTTTTGTAACACCTTTTAGACACAGTATACGAAAGATCTATAGTACTACATACAGTACCTTCACTTCCTTCCACTTCCTTCTCCCCACCTTTTGTAGGTAGGAAGCTTTGCGGAATAAGTAGGCAATGGCGTATACCTGTCTTGCTCGCTTATATAGCTTCGTATTGCACATGCTTGAATTTTCCTATTTGTTTCCAAGGTGTATATTTTGTTTATTTCATAATTCGTCCACTTCCATGCCTTTAAATCATAATTGGTCTGGGTAATATCCCCAGGGCTGCAATCGCGGTAAATATTTGGTGATTGAACCGTTATGGGACTACGTACGAACCATAACTTTTGACACATTTGGTATTGCGCTAATCGCGGTACAGCCGTTAGAGCCGTTTTGACAAATCGCTCAGACGTTATTGGCTGTCAGTTACATAGAGTTTAGCGCGATGCGGAATTCAGCACAGTTGAATAGTAATTGCATTGCAATGTGATTAGAACTGAAATTGGATAAGAATAGAACTTCCATGTTTTAACTTAGCGCAATCGGGTACCATGAGGTTGAGGGCATCTACAAATACATTCGTTTCCCCAAGTCTACATATAAGACACCCACCACGGAAGAAAAAACGTTGCCTGCTATATTATTGGTACAGGCTGTAAACTTAAATACTTTACATACTTAAGGTGCTTCACATCATCAAACTAAATCGTGAGAAAAAAAATCTGCTGTTTCAAACATTTTTGTCGAGTTGGAACAGTTGATTTTTCGCGGTTTCTATGTCGATCACATAGTAGTAAATGTTTGATTATCTGAACCGGGGTGGTTCAGATAATCAAACATTTACTACTTACTGTATAGTAAGGGGGGGTTCGGATGATAGAACTGAACAAGTACTTATAGTCTTACTTATAGTGCACTCACTGCCTTACGGTCAAAAAAGGCAGAAAAAGTTCACTTTTGGATACCAGCACCAAATTTTAGTATGTTGTTAGGTATGTTCTCTAGACCTATCGTGTGGGGTATCAAATGAAAGGGCTTTATGAGCCGGTTCTAAAAATATACTACACAATTACCAGTCAGCCACTTTAAAAAAAATACGAAAAGTATTTATAAAACATATCAAGTTTGGGCTCCTCCAAGTAGGAAACGGCTGAGTAAATTTTAATCAAACATACGCCGAACGACTTATGATATCCTCATATCAAACGTCAATAAAGCAATTTCAAAAATGTTTATGTTTACTATTTTTAAAATATTTTTTATTATTTTTTAACTTTATTTTTAATGAAAAAATTAAAAGAAAATAGTAAACATAAACATTTTTGAAATTGCTTTATTGTTTGTTATGAGGATATTATAACTCATTTTCGTATGTTTCACAAAAAATTAGTTTGCCGTTTCCTACCTGGAGGAGCCCAAACTTGGTATGTTTTGAAAATAATTTATGGATTTTTTTAAAACAACTGGCTGAAAGGTAATAGTGTAGTATATTTTTATAACCGGCTCATAGAGTCCTTTCATTTGATACCCCACACGATAGGTATCAGAACAAAAAAATTTAATCCCGTACAAGAATTTTATGACGTCCTAACTGGAGACCCTGACACCTTAGAGACTGTCTCCCGGTAGTTTTAGGATCTAGAGAACATACCTAACAACACAAAAATTTGGTGCTGGTAATCGGAAGCGAACTTTATTTCAATTAAGGCAGTGAAATGAAATGAAATAAATTTTATGAATGAATGAAATGAATGAATGAATGAAATATACTTTATTTACACCAAAAGAAAATACAATGCACAATAGGAAACATAAACTGAATATGGTACAAATAAGGCGGTCTTATCGCTAAAAAGCGATTTCTTCAAGACAACCTTAGGGTAGAGAAAATATAACAAAGAACGGGTCGGTGTTATAAAAAACAAAATTATAGGTGAAAAAGAAGTGAATACAACAAATACATACATATTACATATAATTAAAAGTACATGGATAAATAACATATAAATAATAATATATAATATACCTATATCATACATGCTACAACAAAACATAAACATACCTACACGTACCGGATTAATTTAGATAGAAAAATAGAAGGGGGGGAAAGGAAAAATCAGGAACAGAGGTCCAGGAAGTGTGCTTTGACTTTCGATTTAAAAACATCCACAGAAGGAGAATGTCTGATCGACTCTGGCAACAAGTTCCAATTTTATTGATGTCTTAAATGTGGTACATGTATGATGGTCAATATTTATAAAGTCGCTTAACACATCTAGTCATTACTGACATACAAAAATTTATGAAAGTTACAATACTTGGGAATCTCAAACGCATGCTAAGTTCGCTCTTATAATACTAGACATTACAAAATAACCAAATATTAATTTAAAAGTAAGATGTCAATGCATCAAATTTCACCGAACTATCAAATCAGACAATAAAAATAAATAAAACATCAATCTTACATATTATTGGGTTCCAACAACTCCCCAACCGTATAGTAGCATCGCTCTTTCAACATTTTTATGAGCTGCGACCGAAAACGCTATTACCGGCAAATTCTTAATTGTATCCGGCAGAGCATTATACGTTTTAACGCACATCGGGTAACAATTTTTGTGGTAGACTGTGGTTCTAGGGTTTACATCGTAGACTAATCTGTTTGGGTGCCTAACATTATAAGAATGTACTTCCCTTGAACTTCGAAACAAGTGAGTATTCGTTTTAACAAAATTAGCCAACTCAAAGATGTACATTGATGGAAGCGGTAGTATACCCAGCAGCTTGAAACAGTGCACTATTAGGGATCCATTATAAGTCTTTGCTAGGGTCTTACACAGTAAAGTTATTGTCAAAATTGGAATAACACATTTTGCATTTTGAAACGTTTAGACAACTTACAAAAATCGCACAAGTTTCCGGTTACCGCTCAGAATATGAAATTCCTTTGAGAGTTTTCAGAGCTATGAATTTTGTGGCACATGCATTCAATGTTACAGTTACAGAGTTGATAGCAATTTCATGGAATCACATTTTGATATCAAATATAGGATGCCACAAACCAAACAAAATTCTAGGAAATCAAGCTATATCAAAAGCTTTTAATAATGAGTTCCTTTTCGTTTATTAATAAACGATGAGAATTTTTAATCATCTTTTAATGAAGGCAAATGGAGAATTATAAACAGGAATATATTTAATTTCCCGGATTTCAAATACCTTTTGTTCTTTATTACGGAATTTGAGAGAAGTAGTAGTAGTAGAAATATTAATTTGCCAGTCAAAAATATTATATTAATATATAATTTGTCAGTAAATACAGAAGTGCATAAATCCTCAGGCATTTTTTCTTGATACTTCTTCTTATTTTCGTGTCAGCATAATTTATCAATCTACAGGCTGAAATTGATATATTTAGCATCCTTTTAAACTAAGAGTCTACCCATCCAACTGAACAACTTTTACTATGGCAGCAAAGCGATCGGAGCAAAAAAAAATTTGCTGTTGCATACATTTGAGTCGCGAACTCGCGCGTCGACCATGCCGTTTAGTATGGAACAGCAGATTTTTTATTTGCTCCGATCGGTTTGCCCTCATAGTAAAAGTTGTTCAGTTTGATGGGTAGACTCTTAGTTTAAAAGGATGCTAATGATATCAATTTCACTCTGTATACATACAGAGTGGTCGAGTTAAGATGGTCCAGAGGAAAACCCTACTACATCATTGTCAACCTTTTCGGCTCTATACAGGTGGTCATAAAATTTACGGTTTCAAAGTTATTCAACTTTTTGTTTTTTTGTAACACATCTGCTACCTTGTTCTACTTTAAATTATGTTGTTCGATAGATAAATTACTGAAGTATGTTCATGCCGATTTTCAGCTCAAAATAGTGACTAGTTTGAACACGGTAACCAGTTTAGAGGGACAAGACAAGAATAGCAGAGCGGAGAAACTTCACAAAAATTTGAATAACTTTGAAACCGTAAATTTTTTTATCATTCTGTATAGAGCCAAAAAGGTTGATAATCATGTCACCTACCCCAGATTTTCCTTTTGAGAATCTTTAAACTGTACCACCCTGTATAAAACAGTGACTGACTGACTGACAGATAACGCAAAGCCTTAACCACTGAAATAGGAAACATGAAACTTGGAATGTACGAGTATATTCTATAGGGGTCCGCTATGAAAGGATATCTCGCAAATCGACCCCGAAACAGGTTTTCCACAGTCACGGGCAAAAGCTAGTAATATTATCAATTAGCCAATCAGCAAGTCTTATCGAGGCTGATTGCCCAGGCTTCCATGATACTGTTACTAAATTAAACGCGTCACTGACTCTCTACGTACCTACGCACTTACATCACGAATAAGCGCAGAAGCCTTGTCACAAACCAATTCAAATTAACGCTTGCTCATACGGCCTCATACAATAAATAAGGTTCATACATAAACATGTATGTTAACACGGGGATATCTGACCTTATCGAGGGGGTACTTAGCCGAATTAACTTCTTGCTGCGCCAGGCCCGTCCTTTCTTCATTTTTCCAACGGTATTGGCTGGCTAGGGTTGCGACAAACTTTATTTTGCAAAAATAATAATTTAGAAGGAAAGGAATCGTTTCAATCTTTACGGTATCCAGAAAAATCGAGAAAAATTGTCTTTAGTTACAAGACGGTACAAAAATTTTCATCGGAATATCCGATCGATTTTCTATGAGAATAAATACTTTTTACCAGGAACCACAGCTAGTCAATGACAATTTTATTCCCAGAAGCCGCTAGTGTTCGATTCGCTTTCAACTATGGCAAAAAGCCAATATTTTGCTCACAAAAAAAATCTAACTCAAATCTTCCAATAGTTTGAACAGAATAATGTTTTTTAATTCCCGAGGGAAATTGCCAGCCCTACCTACCCTAACGAGCCGTTCAATAGAATAGAGAAAGGGAGGGAGTGAAAAAAGCAATCTACTCACTCATCTATATACAAACTGCCTTCTCTTAGCTATATTTAGATGTACACTCTCAATAAGCTTGCTAAGTATCGGAATTTTGTATAGTAGAAATATTTATACGTGGCTTTAGTTACGTCGATCAATTATTTAGTATACGGGGTGTTAGTGTAAACAGTTGCCTAAGAAACCAATTGGACGCAATTTTTTTTTTGGTCTTTTCATATTAAATGCCATCATCAGCTGATCGAACATTTGTAATTATGAAAAGTATATATTTTTTTAGAATTTTTCCTAGTTATTTATTTTAGAAAGTTAACTTAAATTGAATTCTCATTCTTAGCCACAGCAATTTGCCGGCATCAGCCATTGCATCAACCTGGGGTAGAAATTAACTCCAGGTTAAGTTGGTAATCCGTGACAGGAAAAAACCAGATATTCCTTTTTACTCCAATGCAATAGCTAATCCAGGAACACGTAAGTGGGTCTTACTAAATTAGTCGCATCACCGCTGTTCTGACTCTAAGAAAAGATGCATCATCATCATCATCAGCCTATCATCGTCCACTGCTGATCATAGGCCTCTCCCAAGGCGCGGCACAAAATTCTATCCTCAGCCTTCCTCATACAATCGCTCCCCGCTACCTTTTTAGGTCTTTGGTCTAGCGGGCTGCAGGGCTTCCACACACTATGCCTGCCAGTTCGTGGTCTCCAAGGGAGGGAGTAGTTAAAGGGAATGGGCTAAAATCCACCAATAATCTTCAAGTAATAATGAATATTATTAAGGCGGTTGCAGAGGGGTCAATTTTATACAAAACTTTGACGCACAATACGCGTAGACGGTATTAATATAAGTAAATTTGTATATATGGAAAAATAGTTTGGAAAATCTAGATGCCGCATAACAAATAACATTTGCAATTTATAAAATAATTACGAAGATATAAAGCTTTGAAAATTTTCATACAAAATTTTAAAATCTTTATATCTTCGTAATTAAATTATAAATTGCAAATGTTATTTGTTACGCGGCAACTAGATTTTCTAAACTATTTTTCCATATAGAAAATATTACTTTTTTTAATTCCGTCTACGCGTATTGTGCGTCAAAAGTTTGTATGGACTGAAACCACCTTAAGTAGACAATGCTAGACATATTATCATGTCATGTACCTTATATCTGTGAGTACATATATGAGTTCTAACTTATATACGTAATACGACTGCTCTCAAACGGGGAAGGAAAACATCGTGAGGAAATCTGATTACGCTGAAGAAGAAATTCTAATGCGTATGTGTAGTTCACCGAACCGCATTGTGCACGCGTGTTGGACTAACGCCATACCTGAGGGTAGGCATGTGCCCTGTGGTGGGACGTATATATAGGCTGATGATGATGAAGGACACCCCCGGCCCGTTGGACATGGCCAAATATAGTTTTGTAGCGAGCCTACAGCAGCGTCGTGGCTAATGATCAACAGTGAACAATGAAGACCTAATGATGATGAGAATGGAAATATCATGAGCTTATAATAATTTTATCATGAGCTACCTCCGTGGTCTAATGGTTAAGAGCATTGGCTCTCGACACGGTCGTGGGTTCGATTCCCACGGGGGACCATATGTCACTTTGTGCGTTTTTTCCCAGTTGGTTAGGACATTGCAGGCTGAATCACCTGATTGTCTGGAAAAGAAAAATGATTCCGTGCTTCGGATGGCACGTTAAGCCGTTGGTCCCGGCTACTACTATCTCTGGTGGTAGTAGTCGTGATATAAAAACCACGTCAGAGGCCGTAAGGTGGTCTGAAAAAACTCTGACACCAGGGCTCTGCCCACATGATAAGAAAATGAGCTGATCAGCCGCCAGATTTTTAGACAAGATGAGAAAGTCGAACGTTTTGCGTGATGTTAATAAAAGAAGTACTTGCTTTATTATAGTCTAGTCTTATAGAACAGAACACTAACATCGTCTCGTCAATTGGAAAGCCGACATAAAACAATACATTTGTGAGGTATAAAAATATAATCAAGAAAATTGCAAGTACTATATCTAATATAACTCTCTATCTAAATATAATATCTCATATAAAGTTTGTTTGTTCATTTATTTGGCTTCAGTAATCTTTGAGATTGCTATTTCAAGATTAAATTTCAGAAAATTTATAAGGTGTCGTAATACCAAGCTAAACATATTATCTAAAGTGCAAAAATTGTGTTCTATTTGCATATATGAAAATCCGGCCAAGAGCGTGTCGGACTCGCTAAAGATAGGGTTCCGTAGTAAATATTATGAAAAACGTATCCTGAATTCCTGACATAACTTAGATTTGAATGAATAGCGAAGAATTCTAGAGTGGTGACGCGTGGAAAGCGCAGTGTGGGTAGGCCCCCCACAAGGTGGACTGTCGACCTGGTGAAGACGGTGGGAACCCGTTGTATGAGGGCAGAGCAGGACTGGTCGCAAAGCGACCTTTCGGGGAGGCCTTAGACCAGCAGTGGACGTCTATCGGCTGATATGATGATGAATCATTGACCTGTTTGACTTAATCTTGTTCAGCACCATCTATGGATGAAAGTATAAGGGTTCCTTGTTTGAATACGGAACCCAAAAATGACAAGATAATATATATTATGCATAAACTTCTGTTCGCCGCATAGATAAATATGTATAGATAGGTAACTCGCATTGCATTTTTGGACGTCCTAATTGCGTTGCTGCTTATTAGCACTAGGGGGCGCCACATTATGAAATAAATTGAAAAAGACGATCGGCCGACTCGAGGATCGACCCTTAGCTACGGATCGTAAGCTGGTTGTCTAGACCGCTAGACCAACAAGACAGTGATTGATATGGGCGAAATCTCTCACTACTACAGCACAGCGCGTGAGGTTTAGTGCGCTGTTACTCCGATATGAACCCTAGTTCAACACATAGTGCTTCGAAACATAACCGATAGATGGCGGAAGCTGTCTATGGAAAATCAGCGTTCCACTTAGTTTGTACTAAGATAGCATGGTTCGCCGAGAGGAAAGCGCTACGTAAAATCCAGGCTGGAAAACAAAAAAACAAGTTATTTTACTTAATATCATATTTCAAAGGATTCAAAGGGGTTACAATATTTGCAAATGGTAAAACAATGATTGATGAACATAAAAATCGAAGGGTGGGCCTCTTCGAGGCCAAAGCAGTTCTTGCAGACCTATCCGGGCGTCTCAATGAGACCTCTGGTGACCGTAGCGCTGGCAGCTTCCTGGCACAAAGAATAAGTCGCACCATCCAGAGGGGGAATGCTGCTAGCCTGTTGGGCACCATGTCTTGCGGCGACACTCTGGAGTGTGTGCATTATTTGTAGGCTTTTATGTTTTGCGATAAGAAGTTGTTTATATCTGAAGATAGCTTATAAGTCTAATTATATTTTAGTTTTAGGATACTTTAGTTTTATAATTTGTATTTTTATAATATTAGCATTATAGTAACTATAACTCTTCAATACATTCAGATAAATATAAGAATAAGAATAAGAATAATAATAATAATAATACAAAAGTCTAAGCTCATGTAAAATAAAAGGTCAAACAAAATGCCAGACAAACCCGCTGTCTATCATATAGCAAAAAATATGTGTCGTCAAAAACAAACCTATTTACTTACAGCCCCTAACTAAGGTACAGTCGTAAACAAAAGAAATATACGCGAACCGTGCTATCGACAAGAAAGAAAATGAGACCGTAAATGTAGCCGAACAAAATCAGAGTTGCCTTAGTTTTTCCATTACAAGTTCAACACGCAACCTAAGGATTACCTTGCAATATTCTCACTGTATTACAGTTGTATTTCATTTTGGTTTTAATGCTTTTACTTGTGATTGTACTTTAGCTGGTTTAGGGGATTTGGTTGCGTCATTAGTTTGAACACGTTTTGTTTAAATAACTTTGGTGGATTATTTTAGTTTTAACAATATTATTCATCATAACAGCTATAGGCTGTTGAGGGTGTCTACTTAACGGGGTGCTTCAGACCATCAAACCGAACAACTTTCAATGTGGAGCCAACACCGAGAAAAATAAATAAAAATGTGCTGTCCCATAACTTTTGAGTCGAGCCGGTAGTGCAGTTTTGTATGGGACAGCAGATTTTTATTTATTTTTTCTCGGTGTTGGCACCAAAATTCAAAAAAAATTTATTCAAAATAATATCACATAGATAGCTTTTCGACGTCATTTTTTGAGTCTACCACCGCGTCGGAAGGTGTTTCGTTGAGAGAAGATGCGGCCAGAAACTCTACAACGCACATCTTTTTAACAAAACAAAATATACAAAGTACAATTAAAATACAATATTAGTAGCTCCATAGTAAAAGTTGTTCAGTTTGATGGTCTGAAGCAAGCAAGCCCTTATGTATTACTAGGGTGTTTTGTTACACCCTGTTTACGTCCTACTACTCTCAGAGCACAGAACTATCAGTTGGGGTTGTAAGTCCACCATACGTGCCGAAAGCGAATTGGTACACTACACATACGCATCAGAATTTCTTCTTCAGCGTATGCATGTTTCCTCGAGATGGTTTCCTTCACCCTTTGAGAGCAGTCTGTATTACGTAAGTACTTAAGTTAGAAAAACTCATTGGTACATGGCATATTATCATCAGTACGGATTCGAACCTAAAAAAACATGATCACCAGCCCAAAAGGATCCTTTCTAATTGGTTGGTGGTTGGTGGTTAGTAATGCTTCCTCTACTCGCGCGCGACGCGCCTTTGTATACAAAAGAACTTCTTCCTAGTCTTCCCACGCTTATAAACCTAGCTAGCATGCCACCCCCGAGAAAACGACAAAAATCGAGATGTGCCTCCATCTTTATTATTTAACGTAGGCCAGAAAGAGCGCGCATGAAGTTTTTTCGTTTAAACGCTTTGTCGCGGGTGGCATGCTAGCTAGGCAGAGAGCGATAGCTGCGCTTAGCGCGACACGTAGAATTGAAAAAAAGCAAAGTCGCACGCAAGTAGAGAAAAAGTTTGATGACAAGTGACGTCATGCTCCTTTGAAAGTAAAACATTCTCTTTGTCAATCGAACCGCTCGCGGTCATCGCAGTCATGTCAAGTGACATCACAACTGCATTCGAAGATATCGGCCGTTTTAAACCTGAAGTAAATGTTATGCACTTAGAAATATTTTATTGAAAAAATGAGAAAAAAAAATTATATTTTCATGGGAAGAATACATTTACTAATATACAGGGAGGGTAAATAGTTGCATTACTTTAAGGTGTGATTGTACCTTGATTGTACCCATATGATACTAAACAAATTATACTTTCTATCATAAACTAAATGCAATCAGCTGATCGAACGATTGTAATAAAAGTTTTTTTTTTCGGTAATAATTTGTTTCAATTATTAAAAATAAACATTTCATACAATCATTCGATCAGCTGATTGCATTTAGTTTAGTATAGAAAGTTGGTTATCATGAGTACAATCACCGAAGTAAGTATTGCAACTGTTTACCCTTATACTCTTTCCTTCTGGATAATGTTTTATGACGTAGGCCTACCTCACAGTACCTATAAGTAATGGGGACGACAAAGACGTGACAATGATGATAAAGGCCACACAGAAACGGTTTTGCGGGAATGCGTGCCGGCGGCGGTTTTGCGGGAAGCGAAGGCGTTTCGGGGCCTGCCACACAGACCCCGCCCGACGCGGTGGCGGCGCGGAGGCGGCCGGTGAGGCATAGAAAGTGGCGGCAGTGTTGCCAACCATACGATTTAAATCGGTTTTATACGACTTTTTTTACCCTGATACGATGTACGATCTCATATTGGAAATCGTACGCAAAACATACGATCTTTTGAAACCTTAGAATCTCCATAACAATCAATAATTTTTCATTAAAATCCTTTAATTTTTACCTCATTTATGTCTCAGACACTCTTTAGATAAACGTAATGTACTACTCCTAGTGACATTACACGAATTCTCTGCGAAATATCACTGCCGGCGACGTTGTTTTATTTTAACTTCTCCATTCCAAATAGTGGCGAAAAGAAGGAAAAAAAAGGTTCTTTATAGAGCACACTTTAAAGTAATTATGAATATTGCATCAAACAACAAAATGGCGATTTATCAAAAGTTTAAAAAGCGCTAGATTCTCAGCTAGGCGCTAAATTCTGAGATACGGCGCTAAAGATACTAAAAAAAGCGCTAGATCTAGCGCCGAAAGCGCTAAGGTGGCAGCACTGCTCGAAAAGTTTTTGGAGTTGCCCGTTTGGTGCTATATTCTATCTGATGTGAAACTGTTTGGACCAATTTATAAACAACACTGTTGAAAAACTATAACAAAAGGAAAATAAAATAATACGAGTGGCACAAAAGGACTAGAATCCAGTGTAATAAAGCATATTATTAAAAAAAAATCGTGAAAAAATACAAATTAACAGCGCGGTAAATACCGCCTCCGGACCGCGACGCGCCCGCCTCTGCTCTGTGTGACACCTTGCATTGACTATAATGGAATACAGCGGCCGCGGCAGCCTCCGCGCCGCTCCCGGCCCCGCGCCGCGGCCGCCTGTAGTCATAGCGTTCTGCCCGGTACCGCGCCGCTCCCGGTCCGGATTTCTGTGTGGCAGGGTGCATCTAAACTCGTACATTACAAAAAATCCCGCCTCCGGAACCGCTTCAGTGTGGCCTGGCCTTAAATCTAATAAGGTTCCAATAGGCCACTCAGATAAATCCATAATCCAAGTCTAGTGCCAGATAAAAATCAGCAAACCCAAATCTATACGCAACTACCTATACATATAGCTCACGTACAGTCATGAAGAAAAGGCTTTCCCGATCGATAATACCCTGTCACCGACCCATTGTAGGTGTATCAAAGGGTTTATTGTGTCCAATGCGCGAGGGACCAGACCCTTGAATAAGTTCGACGTTTCGAAACGAAATTGAAATAGTATTGTGTACATGATAAGGCTTTAGAGGATTTCGTGCGCGCCTGTACTTTTTTTCAGGGATTATTGGGTGTTTCTGGGTTTGTTTTCGTTTTAAAGACTTACCTATGTACTACTATAAATATTTATCTATAATTCTACACTACAGGGTAGTGATGTGCCTAATCGATTATAATGATTATCGGTTGCAATTGATTATCATTTCTAATCCGTCGAATTTAATCGATTTTTAGGACAGTCTCTAGTTTTATTTTAAGTTGTAATTGTTAAGCTGACTGTGTAACCTAATAGATTTTTATCGATTTTTAGGAAACTGTCAGTCTCTAGTTTTATTTTAAGTTGTAATCTATTAAGCTGACTGAGTAACCTTATAAGGGGGATCTCCAGAAATATTGTTGGTTTGGTTTTTTTATAATTATTATGATCCAAAACTGGTCAGTTCACTAACTTGATTGTATCATTATGTATTTTTGAACGCAAACTAGGCACTTCTTGACGATACCATAATCTCAATAATGATTAATTATGTAAGTGTGTGTATATCTGTCACAGTCACCTTTTTTAATTTTATTGTACCTACAAGAAAATATCAAGAAAGAACAAAATTGCCTTAGTATAAACTAATTAGTCATTAACATACCAACTAAAGTATCTTTTTTGTTTAAAACTTTTTTTCAGGATGATAAACATAAAACTTACATAAGATGATTGAGATTTTTGATACATTCTGTATATTTTTTAATCCTAGTTCAATAATCGGGTGAAATCGATTAATAATCGATTAATGATCGATTACGATAATTTTCATAATCGATGTATCGATTAGCAAAATTATCGAATCGGCATATCACTACTACAGGGTGACATTGATGTCATTAGCATCCTTTTAAACTAAGAGTCTACCCATTAAGCTGAACAACTTTTACTATGGGAAACAAACGAGCGGAGCAAAAAAAAAATCTGTTGTTTCATACTAAACTATATTAATACTAAAAAAATTTACAGAAAAATTGGTTAGAACACAGAGTACAACAGTGTGAAATCGATATCATTAGCATCCTTTTAAACTAAGAGTCTACCCATCAAAGTGAACAACTTTTACTATAGCAGCAAACCGATCGGAGCAAATAAACAATCAGCTGTTCCATACTAAACTGCAATGTCAACGCGCGAGTTCGCGACTCAAATGTATGCAACAGCTGATTTTTTTTGTGCTCCGATTGGTTTGTTCCCATAGTAAAAGTTGTTCAGTTTGATGGGTAGACTCTTAGTTTATAAGGATCCTAATGAATCAGTTTCACCCTGTATAGACTCATACCAACGATGGAAACGATCAACGAAGTTAAGCAACGTGAGGTCCGGCCAGACTTTGGATGGGTGACCGTTTAAGTGATATTTCATCGGAAGCGTCTCCTTGCTTTAGACATTATGTCCCGGATAGTTTCATCAGATGGCGGTGTAAATAACTGGGCTTACAATTAGAACATCACGCAAAACCTTGGCTGTTTGAAAGTACGGGCAACTTGAAAAAAATTGCCAAGACCGTGTCGGACACGCTCATTATACCTACCTATAGGTTACGTAGCATACATAGTGATTGCTTAACTAATTTTGTCCTGTCCTTTTTCTCACACACACCACAAGCACACAGTATAACGTTTGCTATGTAGAAATATTAGACAAAATGAATGCTTGACGAAATACGTATGGACCACTACTACTAGAACTTCAAAACTATATGCTCCAAAAAATACACAATCACTAGCCCAGTCATTTTACGGGGTTGAGGGAAGTAATTATTAATTGGACTGTAAGCGGCACTATTTAGTGACTAAAAGACTATCAAAAAACATATTTAAAAAAATCGCCACACAACATAGAAATCTAAATTGTGAGTCCCATAACCAGAAGGTTTTTAAATTAATAATATTAATACCAATGCACTCCTTTGAATTAGATTTAACAATATAATTTTTTTTTTGGGCAGTAGCAAATAGGCATTGACATTTAAAATATGATATTTTTATTAGAAAATACGAATGTATTTTTCAAAACTTAAGTAGACAAAAATGTTTACACCATGCCTTAAATATGTGCAAAAAAAATGACATTAGGTTTTTTATAACGAGATAATAGCAAAATTTTAAATTTGGAACTGTTACTGATGGGATTTTTTTTTTATTTCGGTAAATTTGTAAGCTCAAATTGGGTATTAAATACTATACCGAAAAAAAACAATTAATTAGTCCCGGCTCAAACCGTAAAATGACTGGGCTACAACAGTCTAGTTTCATACTTTTAGTATCCCAACTTTACCTACTTGAAGTGATGGACGTCCATTAGTTTTCTGACTAGCCCTTATCACACGTATTATACAGGACACAGAGTTCAATGTTCTTCAACAATGTAATTTGTCAGCTAAGAGGTCCCAAGGTGGTTGAATCTTGATGTCTTGTAACTGCCTAACGAGGGGTACGACCGATCGTTGACCTTTCAAAGGGTTAAATAGAACTTTTGTGTTATAGGCTGGCGTGAAAGGTTTATAGTGCATAAGTATTGAGATTATTCGTGCAAACAGATGTTCATTGTTAATAATTTAAATTTACTCGTGTAAGTATACCGCGAAAAACTGGAGAGCAATCACGCTAAAAAATCGCAACTGAACCATGATTGGACCGCGTGCGAACCACAACTTGTAACACATTCGGTATTGCGCAAGGATTTTAGAATCATAAAGGATGCCACTCCTCCTTACAAGCATGGAAACAAGAAAATTGGCCATGGCAGTCGGTGATGTTCGACCTTCTTTCGTACGTCTCCCTAGTCGATATTTCCAACGTTTTTGTGTTCCTTTTTATCAGAACAAAAACTAAATAAAAACTTTTTATTTTTATTTTTGTCATTGGATTAGAAAGGGACAAAGTAACGTCGAAAACATAGACGGGAATTTACGAAAGAAGAACGATCATTACCGACCACCAACGAGTATTATCATGTTTCACCGCTTGTTATGCAAACATGGAGTGTGCCCTCCAAGGTATAGACAATACCTATGCCAGCTACAACACTCCAAAAACTTTATCAGCAATGTGACAACTCGCGTCTCAAGATTCATACTGAATAATAGCAAGAGCAAGGCTCGTGCCATAGTCGGAGCCCTCACTGGGCACTACGCTACAGGCGCGATGATGCACAAAATGAAACTCACCCTGGATCCCAGCTGCAGACCATGCGGAGAGGATGAAGAGACTATGGAGCATGTTCTTTGTGACTGTGATGTCCTGGCGGTAAAACGCATGTGCCTCCTCGGAGATGGATACCCGAAACCGGGAGATCTTAGGTTTCTTCCCCTCAATGGTGTTGCCTCCTTCATTGACCATGTATTTGAAGGGTGAAGAAAACAAAAAGTATTGGGGCTAACACAAAAGATCCCACTGGGACGAAGTGTTGCTGGCTTGCCAGCCCCCACAACAAGATAAGATAAGATAAAATGCCAGCTTCCTGGTATTGCGCTATTCAGTTGACAGCCGTTAGAGTCATTTTGACAGATCACTAGACTGTAAAGGCTGTCAGTCACATAGTAAATATGTCAAGTTTAACGCGATATGGAGTTTAGCATAGTTGAATAATAATTGGATTGCAATGTGATTAGAACTGAAATTAGAATAGGATTGAACTTGGATGTTCTGATTATTGTATTAGCGCAATCGACATCGTGAGCTGTATATCTTACGTTCAAACTTAGTAATAATACTCGGCGCAAACGAGCCACCTGAGGCCAGCGACAAGTACTTTACACGCTTTTTTCATACATTTTGGAGAAACTCTTCGCGCAATGGCCGGTAGCTGCCACTCGCTAAGAATATCTATTACTACATACAGTACGGACGAGAGCGCGTTTTTTCTCTATGGTACGGACACTCCCTGTCTCCTACCAACTTGTTTGACTGCCTCCGTGGTCTAATAGTTAAGAGCATTGGCTCTCGACACGGAGGTCGTGGGTTCGATTCCCACGGGGGACACCTAGTGAAATGTCACTTTGTGCGTTTTTCCCCAGTTGGTTAGGACATTGCAGGCTGAATCAGATGGCACGTTAAGCCGTTGGTCCCGGCCACTAACTCTAGTGGTAGTAGTTGTTACATAAAAACCACGTCAGAGGCCGTAAGGCGGTCTGAAAAAAACTCTGACAATAGGGCTCTGCCCACACGATAAGAAGAAGACCAACTTTTTACCTCACCCCCTCTATATTACCTCGGCAGTTACCAATGTTAAGCAAATGCGTATTCCTTTCTCGTTTGCACTCCCTCCTCCTCCTCTTTTAAATTTTTCCGCTTGTATGAATTGACAGCTAAGTGTCCATGGCAAAGAGAATGTAACTCACTACGTTATAAGAGTTGGGACTTCCATACTAAAAACTGGTCGTGACCGATGATCCAGAATGTATGAAGCATGTGCAACCGTTAAAAGACATTTAATGGCGGCGGTGCACGTTTCATATAACGTTTTTTTGTTAGAGAGTTGCGAGAGCCTGGTCCATGGTGTGCAACAGCAGTGTCCGCGACCGCGACAGCCCCAGTGGCTGTGGCCGGATTCTCGTTTGCATCGATCCTTTGCAACTAAACATAATTTTATTTAAAAAGGACTTATAGGGTCCTTCTCAATATGCTGACACTTTTTTAAGGGGATGATTAGACCGTCAAACTGAACAACTTTCTCTATAGCACCTAAATCGCGAAAAAAAATCTGCTCTTCCATACAAAACTGCAAATCTACTCGAGCCAAATGTGTGGGACAGCTGACTTTTTTTTCGCGATTTCGATGTTGGTCCCATGGAGAAAGTTCTTCAGTTTGATGGTCTGATCATCACCTTAAAAATTGTCAGCATATTAAGAAGGACCCTGTATAAGTAAACCGTTGTTTTGGTTAAGAAAATAAGCTCGCCACTACATCCCTTTCACGCAACGGCAAACAAAACAGAAGTTTAGATAAATTGACTTATCCAAGCGAACAGACAGTGCTTAGACCCCACTAACGAATTGGGATGGGGGACAAAACACTGATTTGATAGATGGCTGGGTAACATACATAGATTATGTCATAGTACGGATTATACAAGCAGGAGAGGTATGGACACCCAATTATGGGGTCCGGGTTCAAAACCGCATGAGTTTTTCTAACTTATGTACGTAATACCGACTGCTCTCAAATGGTGAAGGATAACATCTTCAGGAAACCTGCATACGCTGAAGAAGAAATTCGGATGCGTATGTGAAGTCTACCAATCCGCATCGGGCACGCATGGTGGACTAATGCCCATACACCCTCCCTGAGGGTAAGCCTGTGCCCTGCAGTAGGACGTTTATAGGCTGATGATGATGATGATGATGACGTATTACACAAATTGTAATAAAATTAGCGCAAAACCAGAAAACTTAACTGAAACTTCAATAATTGATTCGATAACTGAACAACATAAAAATTAAAAAAAAATGATACTTATAATATCATCATCATCAGATAGACGTCCACTGCTGGACATAGGCCTCCCCAAGGATCGCCACAACGACCGGTCCTACGCTGCCTTCACCAGGTCTTCGGTCCACCTTGGAACCGCGTAATTCCAGAATAAAGTCCCGACAATAAGTCGAATTTCAAATTATAATTTATTATGTCGGATATACAAAATTTAAATCGCTTTCAAAATAACTAAAAAGTTAAAAAATAATATTGCAGCTGATGACTTTGTCATGCCAAAAGACTAATGCAAGCCCTGTCGCGAATCGTACCGGCTAGGCTTGACAGCGACTTCAATAAAACAAATTAATGTTCTTACGATGCGAACGAAAAAGTCATCAGCTGCAATATTATTTTTTAACTTTTTAGTTTTTTTGAAGGCAGTTTAAATTTTTTGTTAAAATTTTGTTTATTTCACAATTTTCAGTGGTGAATTCATTAGTTCAATTTAATAGAAGTGCTTTAAATTAACAAACGCACTAGCCGGCACTACGATTTTCAAAGGTTCCCCTCAATTTCTCTGGGATGACATCATCAGATCCTGGTTTCCTTGTCATGGTACTACCGTTGGAATAGCTTCTTTCCAAGAAAAAAAGAATCCTCAAAATCGGTTCATAAACGACGAAGTTATTATAGAACACACATAAAAAAATGTATGCGGTCGAATTGAGAAACCTCCTCCTTTTTTGAAGTCGGTTAATAAAAAAAAAATATGTATACGGTCGAATTGAGAAACCTCCTCCTTTTTTAAAGTCGGTTAAAAAACGGTCTATTTTGGTTCTACCTACCGTCCCTATCGCACTTGTGTTATATTTGACAAAAGCCTGTTTTCTCACTCACACAGTCTATTCATTGTAGTTTTTGCACACAAAAACCAGCTCAGAAAAAAGATTTCTGGCCTCAGTGAAAAATTGTAGAAACTTTGTCTTATAAATGACGTAACATTAATTTGACTCGGCTATCACCAAAATTGTCTAGACAAGAAAAAAAAGTGCCTACTACGAAATGATTAATTCTATAATTTACCTTCATTAGCAAGTTATTTCAGAGCCTTCGAAAAACTAAGATGTATAAGCACGTAATTTTGTTAATCAAAGGTCATAATCATAAATCATAATTTTTATCTTAGCTGAATGTGAAGAAATATTTTCCATTTAACTGCGTGTTCAAAATTATTGACCTTAAAAAGAGGCCAATGAATGAAAGATCACTATTATGCATAAGCATAAGCATATGCTCAATATTATGTATTGTGAAAATTATGTACCTATACAGGATGACATTGATATCATTAGCATCCTTTTTAACTAAGAGTCTACCCATCAAACTGAACAACTTTTACTATGGGAGTATACCGATCGGAGCAAATAAAAAATCTGCTTTATTTATGTATTTATTTATTTATTTAACACTTTATTGTACACATAACAATACAGAAAAAACCATTAAAGTAGACATGTACAAAGGGCGAGCTTATCTCTAAAGAGATCTCTTCCAGCAAACCCGCAACAGAGACAGTTCTGAAGTGTGAGGCAGACAGCTTTCCTATATACTAAACTGCAATCTCGAAGCGCGAGTTCGCGACTCAAATGTATGCGACAGCATTTTTTTTTTTTGCTCTGATCGGTTTGCTCCCATAGTAAAAGTCTCTTAGTTTAAAAGGATGCTAATGATATCAATTTCACCCTGTATATCATTTACTTATTTACAATGTGACATTATATTATTATTTTTTGAAAATGTTGTATAATTGTTTAGGAATAAAAAAATACCACCGAAGGTTGTTGATAGTTTCAGCAAAGTTTCGTTCACCCCAAAAAGGAAAATTATTGCAGGCCTAAATAATGTAGTGTGAGGAAAAAAACTTCTCGAGTCGTGGACATTTTTGACGTATAATTTGACCGACTCTTGAGGAAATCTCGAGGAAGCAACTAGGTAATTAATAATATTAATAATTGCGCAGCCGCAGTTCGCACACCGCTTAGAGTTTCTAAGCGTACGCGGATTTCCCCACAACGTATTTTCCTTCACCTTTTTAAAGCATTTATGGTATTACCTACATACGTATAGGTACCTGTACCTAAATGTACTAGTACATAAATACGAGCTTTGATTGAAAAGGCCTAATTGGCAACGCCGCAGTTCCGCCAATCAATCCCCCCACCACACATTCGTGTACATGACGTCATCTAACTGCCGTACTGTATCGAGTGCTATAGGATTCTGTATTAGCTTTAAAAGAAGATTGATGAAATTGAATCCAGCGCGAAAAAAAAATTCTGTAACATAACCCTCTAATTTTGTTGTTTGACTTAGTAGGAATTTTTTTTGTTGTAACTATAATTCTTCTCGATATAACTGAAATATATACTTACAACAACAAATTTTCTAGTAAAGTCCACTAAAAAAGAATAATCTGTGACAACTATCTTATTTTAGTAGGCTTTACGACAAAATTTGTTGTTGTAATTGTATATTTTAGTTATATCTACAAGAATTGTAGGTTACAGCAACGTGTCTAAGTAAAGACAATAAAATAAGAGGGTTTTCACTTGGTTTTCACATATTTCTTTTCCATGAGACCTTATTTAAAAAAAATGTACAAGCCAAAGGTATAGCTTGTGTCGGGTCTTAATTATTTTAACACGTTTTTTTTTAGGAATTATAAAAAATCCACGTCCTTAACATTGAGGTAGGTAAAATTATTATTCAAAGGTCCCTAAATTTTAGATTCAAAATTAAAAATGACTTTCATAAGTCTTATTTATTTCGTCTCGTTATTTATTTCTTTGCAAGTGTTGTCAATATATAGATTTGCTAAGTTTACAATTTATATATATTTTATATGTTTACTTATACAGGTTTTGACTTTTCAGGTTATTACAAGAACTCAATAAAATATTGTGCCTTCACCCCAAAGACATGAAAGCTTAATCCGTGTGCCTAACATCAAAGCTTGGCATGTTAATACCATAAACAAACGTTTAAATACTGCTTGCAATACCTTATCGAGTCACAGAGAGGTATCCAGAGAATAAGATCAGATTCAAAGAGATATAGAGGAACACCTTAGGCTTGGATCACCAAAGCACTTATCAAAGGATATAATCGCAAACTTGCGAACAGGTTACTTGCTCTTAACAAGGACAAAATGTGCATAATAGTGAGATCTCTCACTTTCCACTGCAAACTAAACAAACATATGCACACGCTGAAACTAAATGACTCAACCAGCTGCAGATTCTGCAAGGAGGAGATGGAAACTTCCTTGCATCTGCTATGCGAATGTAGGCCACTCATGTACAAACCAAGTATCTATGTACAGACAGGTTTTGGCACCAAATGAGGTACAAACCCTCCCTGTTGGAAATCTGCTGCAGTTCTTGACTGCAGTAGGGATCAGTAGGGAACTATAAAAGGGGGCGTTCACAAAAGACCAGCGATGGTCGCAGTGGTACAGGCACATGTCTGTTAAGGCCCTCAACCAACAATAATAATGAATCCAGAGAATTTGTATGAAGTATGGAGTGTGTTCTTAATCAATTTTATGCACACTCGATTTGCCTTTTAAGACTCAAGGTCAAAGATAGGAACCAGGTCAATCTTCAGTTCTTAATAAAACTGTATACATGCGATCTATTGAGCGTTGCTATATTCAAATTCAAATAATTTATTTCAGACAAGATGTCCATATAGTGTTAGTATACATTTATCTTAAAGCTAGTGTTAGTAACAAAAAACATTTTATTTTAAAAACCTGGTGTGGAGCTTCACCCAGTGATGCAACAGCGGGGAGTCCCACCGGTCGTTGAACACATTCAGGAGACCGTTAATGCTGGCTTGGAGCCTGCCCAACATGGAGGCGCACCGTTTTCTCAATATAGCATAGAAGTCGTCCGTGTGCGCCTCCGCAAACATTCAAACAATGCCGTGCCAGCCCCATCAGTATCCTGAATGCGTTTATTATATATTATACTGTACGCGTAGATCGCTGTATGCCCATCGCGTATACTGGGTCCAAAGGCTGCATGTGTAGAAAGACTGACAAAATGTTTTAAAAAGTGTGATTTTTACTGGTTTCATACATCGTGCAAACCTTCGTGCCAGCATATCACAACGTACAGTCAGTGACCTACGCTCTCTTTCAATATCGCAATTATCCCTGAGATCATCAGTGACCCAATGGCCCAAGTACTTGAACTTTGTCACCCATCCTAGGGAAGTGCCACTGAGTGAGACTCCAGGTACATTGGAGTAGTTGATCGATATAGCAGATAGCTGCACGCTAAACTAAATAAGTTAATCATCATCATCATCAGCCCACATAAAGATCCACTATAGGGCACTGACCTACCTTCAGGGCGGGTGTATGGGCGTCAGTCCACCACGCATGCGCAATACAAACTTGTAGCATCGGAATTTCTTCCTCACGATGTTTTCCTTCACCGTTTGAGAAGTGTCAGTATTACGTACATAAGTTAAAAAAACTCATTGGTACATTACATGTCGCGTGCGGATACGCAACCGGACCTCAAGATGTTTCCATACCTCTTTGCAACGCGCCATTGACGCTCCTGATAAGTTTATAGCTGTAACCGGAGCCCTCGGTGATGCTATCGGGTTTTAAGGATGACCGCAAGTTTTGGGTTACCCTTAACAGGATCCGCACGGGAGTAGCTCGGTGCAACAGCAGCATGCACAAATGGGGTATCAGGGCGTCCCCGGAGTACGACTGTGGAGCGCCGGAGCAGACCGTGAGGCATATCGTGGAGGACTGTCCAAAAAGATGTTTCGAGGGGGGACTTAGGGACATATGGAGACTAATGCCGGAAGCTAGGGTATGGCTTCAAAATTTAGATGGTAATTTGTAGTTTTGCTTTATTTATTATGTTGAAGTAAAAATTTAGTTATCTTGTTTCTTGTACGTTTTGGAGGAAATAAAGCCATACGCAAATAATAATAATAAGCTGTAACAAATTTTCTGTCCACCCCATAAGAGAGTCGTGAATGTATGTGAAAATGCAATGCTGGCTCATTTATCCACGTTTGTTACTTCACGGTTCAATCACGCCGCGGCGCCGAAGCTGATTAAAATTTACTATACTGTAGCATCTGATAGGATAGTGGTTGCAACGAAGGGAATATATTTCAATCAATACGTAATATATGAAAAAAGAAATAAAAGCGACAGTGATTACTTTCATGCAATTAGTGATAGGTATTTCGTTATTGAAGTTGCAGTGGAGCAGTTCAGTTTAAAATTTTATATCCATCGAACTTTAGGGTGGCACCAAACGAGCGTAATTTTGTGAGTTGTGAGTCGCGTAATTGCAGTCCGTTTCATATAAAATCCGGAAATGCATTGTCTATGACCTCATCCTTTATATGAAACGGACTCAAATTTCGCGACTCACAACTCACAAAATTACGCTCGTTTGGCTTCACCCTTATCATTCAATAATTTACTTATTCTGTTTTATACAAGTATAATATTGTTACGAGCGACGGGTTTCGGGATTGGAGTGAAACGCTAAGTCCAATTTTACAGAGTTTATTGGGTTACACACTTACACACGGTCCACCTCGCAGAGGTTCCCCCTTACACGGTCCTCCTCGCAGGGGTTTCCCCTTACACCACTTTCTTTCACTGTTCACTACGTCACTTCTATGACGTCACGACACACGACACTATGACGTCACGACACGCGACACTATGACGACACGCGACACTATGACGTCACGACGCATGACACTATGACATCACGACACGCGACACACTTTGACGTCACGACGCACGCGTCACGGCACTACACTGACACTTGTCTACTCACTGTTCCACTTTACTTTTCACTAGTACTTTTCACTTTTACTTTTCTTCCTTTTTATTTCACACTTTTCACTGTAAAACCAATACTCGAATTTTCCTAAACACGCCCCACTTATTGTTTCTTTTCAAATATTTGTTCTCTCTCTTTCTTCTAGAACATTCCTATTGTTTTTGGTTCTTTTCAAATATTCCTTCTTTCTGTTTTCTAGAACATTCCTAACAACATTAAAATCTAGAATTATTTTCATCGAGTTATGAACCATCGACCCCCGGCATGGGAGTCCATGCCTCGACCGCTGAGCTACGAAGCTTGTTGACAAACCGGCCGAATTTTTGAATACCTTTCTATATCTGTCATTTCACAGCATCCGTGACAATATATTATTATGTGAGCAGCAAAGATATAAAAAGAAATCAAGAGGTACAAAACTCTGAATGTAAGATAATTATAATTCCCTCCTTCAATTTTAATTGACTCCTTATTACGTCCGCTACACGACTAATACAGACCACGGTACGAAACTCATTTTAATGAAAGCTTACGGTCTGAAATTAATCCGGTTCAATCACGTCAAGCTTTTCGACAAACCTGATTACAATGTCACTGCAATTAAACTTTACATTGCGTTTTAGACGTGTAGATTATGTATCTACCTACTAACTAACTTGTACATGCTACCAGGAAGCTGGCATAGGTATTGTCTATACCTTGGAGGGCACACTGCCTAACAAGCGATGAAACATGATAATACTCCTTGGTGGTCGGTAATGATCGTTCTTCTTTCGGAAATTCCCGTCTATGTTATCGACGTTACTTTGTCCCTTTCAAATCAAATGACAAAAAATTAAAAAAAAGTTTTTATTTAATTTTTGTTGTGATAGAAAGGCACAAAAACGTTGGAAATATCGACGACGGAGATACGAAAGAAGGTCGAACATTAACGACCGCCATGGCCAATTTTCTTGTTTCCGTGCTTTTAAGGAGGAGTGGTATCCTTTATGATTCTAAAATCCATGACATGCTAACATGCTACTAACCGATACCGACATGCCATGTTCCAATGAGTTTATTTAACTTATATACGTACTGCTGACTGCTCCCAAACGGTGAAGGAAAACATCGTGAGGAAACCTGAATACGCTGAAGAAGAATTTCTGATGCGTATGTGAAGTCTACCAATCCGCATTGGGCACGCGTGGTGGACTAATGCCCATACACCCTCCCTGAGGGCAGGCTTGTGCCCTGGAATGGGACGTTTATAGGTTGACGATGATGATTTCATTATTGAGGTTGCTGTGGAGGAGTTCGGTTTAAAATTTTAAATCTATCCAACTTTATCATTCAACAATTTACTTAGGTATCTTGTTTTTTACAGAAATATAAGCAGCAATAAAATAAAGAGAAATCAAGAGATACAAAACTCTGAATATTGTACAATGCAACTCTGAATATTTTACATAATTTTTAAATGCACATTTAGAAGATTAAGAAAGATTGTTCTTTGTCTTCTCGTTTCTTTCTTTTGTGTGGCAATATGTACGAAGCATCAGGGTCAATCGGTAGATGTTATTTCGCATCAAGTGCATCGTACATAGGGCACTAACATTACCTTTTAAGAGCATTTATACTAGCAAATCAGTGTTCGAATATACGTGGATACGATCATTAAAAAAATGGCAGCAGGGCAGCTTGTGGCGAGCTGTTGGTGATTGGCGACACCACGGACCCGATTCTCCAGTGGGCCCGGATTGATTTGGCCCTCACCTCCTGTCTTGCCTTAACCGGTCGACCAAGAGTGGAGAACCGGCGCCCGCAGAATCAAGTAAAAAAAATCAGAGCTCGCTTCGCTCGCTCCAGATTTTTCTTTCAATTTAATTCAGGTCAGTATATGGCCAAAAAACAAATAAAACAATATGTGGAAAAATAAAATTAAGATAAAAAATTATATAATAAAATTTATATTCGTTGGTTCTTTCTATTTAAAACATAAAAGATTTTTAATATTGATATGGTCACTATAGGATGTTGTTAGGTTAGCTAATTACCTAGTAGCTTAAAACAGAAGAACCCTTAAGTACTAAATAAATTAACTATTTGGTATTACATGTATCTCACAACTTTTTTACGGTAGAAGAACTGAGTTGCGAGACTTGTTTTTTCTACAAGTTATATTTTTGATGTCATATCTGAAATTTGCTTTACCCAAATGTCCCTACTAGACCATAAAAATCCATCGAACGCCTCGTCCGCATTCCCACACAAAATGTGTTCCTGCCAATACGGAAGCTTTACTTTAAAATAATTCACTTTAAAAACATTGCAGACCCTTTTCAAACCAACCAGCATTCTAAGCTTAAAAGATCCTATCCCTTAAAAGCTTTTGTTGGAATTTAAACCTTGAATAAAAGAGTTAGGTCACAAAGTACTAGTAGGGGATTTCCTTGAAGTTTTGCTAAGAAGACACTCAGTTAGATTTGTAGTTCACCCGTCGTGAATTGGTTTCTTGAGTCATAAATGGTTACGAAAGACTTACAATTTAAAATTTACGGTAATTGAAATTCATATGCATTAGAGTATTCGGTTTGGAGGCAGCTGGCACACTCAAAATTTTACGAATGCGAAATTACTATTTTTGGAAATTGCTAGTCGCTCAGAAAAATTTCACTATTGTGGGCCTATTTATAAGGTAGAATAGAAAACAAATGCCGATGATTTGCTATTAAGTTTTTAGGAGTTCCATGGCCTATCTACGATGTGCTTCATCGAATATTCACCTTATTAAAATGGGACCAACTCGTGTTAGCGACGGTGCAGTATAGGTTTCCCGATTCTGACAAGTTACTATTTAGCGACTTTGTTCAGAATTTGAAGTCGACACGATAAGAAGAAGAAGAACTCGTTGCTAGCATCTTTTGAAACAGTCGTCGAAATCATGAAGATGTGAAACATAAACAAAATAAGATCAGACTAATTGAGAACTTTCTCTTTTGGTTACAGCTGGTTAATCTCTGAGCTATGAATGATTAATTATTAACATTTTATAGACAAGAATAATAAATGCCTTGTTACCTTGAGCTTCTTCTTCAATAACTTGTTGACGTAGGTACTTAGAACAAAAGCTTTTCCAATATCAAGTGAGAAACTCATCTGCTCTAAGTACTTATACGAGATTCGAGTTCTCAATTAGGTAGATTAAGTGGCTGATGGAAATTTTGGAGCCTCGAATTGAATCAGATTACGCAAGACTGTACGAGAACACATTCACGGTAAACTACTTACTATTAAGTACCATGTGCTTCTATATGTTAATAGTGTAGTGCCAAGTTATAGTCTATAGCTAATAGCCCAGTCATTTTACGGTTTGAGCCGGGACTAATTAATAATAGATTTTTTCTTTCGGTATAGTATTTAAGAGCAAATTTGAGCTTCGAAATATACCAAAATTAAATAAAATATCACGTCAGCAACAGCCCCAACATTAAATTTAGCATTTATCTCGTTCTAAAAAAAAGAATGGTTAATATTTTTTGCAAGCTTTTAAGGCTTTACCATTATACATACTTCAAAAATGGTGTTAATATTTTTGTCTATTTAGAAGGCTTTGAAAAAAAAAAATATTATTTTCTATTAAATATGATTCTTTTTACATTTCAATGCCTATTTTATTCCTCAAAAATTATTTGTATTATTAAATAAGACATTGGTATTAATATTATTAATAACTATTTTTTTAAATAATTATTCAGATAGTCTTTTTGTCACTAAATGGTGCCGGTTACAGTTTAAAGTCCAATTCATAATTACTCCCCACTCTCCTAACAAAACTCCGTAAAATGACTGGGCTATAATATAGGATCCCACAATGACTTCATTCTCTAATCAACGAGAGTTCGCAAACAAACTCTGCACCAAAGTGCACCTTGGGCAGTTAGCCTCGAGTGACATTTCTTGGTCAATGCCTCGATACGACCATTGGTTACTAGATGATCTTTCCACTACACTACGCATGAGTAGTTATGTACATTATTTATTATTGAATATAGATGGGCATGGCCTTCGACTTTAGCAAATCGTATAATTAGTACGACGCATTACAAATAGATGGAGCCACATTGAGAAATAAATTGAACAATTGGTCTGCCGATGGCAATCGAACTTTCGGACCATGAGTTAGTGGTCTTGCCGTTTAACCAAGACATTGAAAGCTGTAATCTAATCTTTCATCAATATCGACATCACTTTAAACACAAAACTTAAACACAACCTTCCAGATAAGTTATTTGCGCTAGGTAGCAGAAGCTTTCTATTGAAAATCAAAGTCCTACTTCGTTTTGTTCTGAAATAACACAGCATAAAAAGTATTTTTCTCATTCTGACACAAAATTAGAATGAAGGAAAGGGGAATAAGAACATATTCCTGGAATTGGAGCCCATGCACTACCAGGTACTACGGCGACTGTTGGTTTTAAAAGCAATCACGTAGTAATCCTACCTACTAATACCACGTTTATGTAACTCGTATTAAAGTGCAAGTGTACACGGAAATACAGATGTTCTCAGTACCATCCCAAATTTCCCGAACTGCTACGATCGGAGAATAAATTTGATTAAACGGGAAACTTCGACGATCGGGGAATGAATCGGATGACTCTAACCGGTAGCCATCAAAGGTGAGGACATCAGAGATATTGACGATGCAAGAAGGAATTTATTCACCTCTTACGACACCATTCTAGGTTGGTGTTGTTTTAAATCAACAAGCAAGTTGGTGCTCAGGGGAGACTTTGTTTCTAGAGTATTAATAATTCGGTCGCTTCTGACTTACCATCATAAACACCATGTATTTAAAACTAAACCTGCCAACTTTCTTAAACTTGCTAAACTTGCCTTTCGAAATATCTATTTTACAAAGCGCCTGCCTGCTGAGAGGAGGACCACGGGTTCGAATGCCGTAAATAATGGGGCAAATATTTGTATGATGAATATAAGTATAATATGTACCAGAGTCGTTGATGTTTGTATCTGCTTATGTATGTATTCTATATCATTGTCTAGTCATCATAATACTGGTCCACTGGATAGATTCTGGTATTTTCAATGTGACTAGATAATTTGAGTGACATTATTATTTTTTTATTTTTGTATTTTTTTTATTTTTATGTTTCTTTTATTATTATTTATAAGTACAGGATGTAAGTATAAACAGTTGAATTTTACCCATGATACTGAACAACTTTCCAAAAGGAACAAAAATTGGCAAAAAAAGATTCAACTTTTCATACAAACATTCGATCAGCTGATTGCATTTAATGTGGAAAGTCCAAATTTTTTTTAGCTAATTTGCAATAGGTTTCTTAGAAAAAAATTGTTAAGTATCATGTACAATAACCCCTTAAAGTAATGCAACGGTTTACCCTAACACCCTGTAGAGGCAGTGTATGAAACACTAAAAGACTAGATAACTCAGGAAGTAGATTTTGAAGCATAGACAATTTTGTCTACTATCACCCTTCTTCGTTTGTAATGAGTCGTAAAAAATTCAATCGAAAGTTATCACTTTATCCAACATGACGTCAGTTAGACCTGAGTTATGAGCTTGAAGAAGTGCCGTGAAAAAAACTGCGTACGTAACAAGTAGTATTTTTTTATTAGCTGAAGTAAACTGACGTTGTGAAATCGCAGCATGCAAGTCAAGAATTTTTCTTCAAACTTATATTTTCCTTTTCTTTTATGTTTTTTTTTTTTATATATAGAGAGAGAAGTGTTTATTTATTATGTAACAATGACAGAGTTTAGCACACTACTAGTAAATTAACATTCTGACAATAATAATTTTATAATATAATATCTGCAACTGTAAAAAATCACATAACAAAAACGAAAATCACACGCGAAAAATTGTTGAGTTAGTGCATACAATACTCAACTCTCGCCATCCTTCACTATACTCATTTCTCGCTCAAATAGATCATAACTTGAGACCCATTATACAAAGAATAACAAAATAAGCTACTTATAGTAATAATTAAAAGTTGGATTTTAACCATCGAACTAAACAACTTTCACTTTGGAGTCTGTTTTAGCATGTTTTTTTTTACAACCTAAAACTTAAAAAAAAAAACTTCCTAGTAATATTTTGGCTTATAAACAAAAAGATTCATTCTTCGCCGCTGCTGCCTATACTTACAAACTCACACAGCGGAAAGATACCCTATTATAATAGACCAGTATTATCCCTATTTCGTTCGCCAAAAAGCCAATTCTCCTAACCTCACTATGACATAGAAGGTAATGAAAGAAGGACCGCACGCGGCGAGGCAAATTGCTTTCAGACGACACATTGCATTAGGAAGACGGTATATGAGTGTATGTTATCCGATGTGATTATGTTGCTAGCTAGTTCTATGTAATGACAGTTTGGCTGGCGACTTTTAAATTGAACGGCGTTTTATGTTTAATGCACGATCTACATCTTCTGATAGAATCGATCTTGAACTATGTAACATGGCTTTATTTAAACGTTGTTGTGAAATGCACATTTTATTGTGGCAGAAGCCAATGTAGCTAAAATGGGATAGATGGGATCGGTGCAGTGCATAGAAATAAATCAAGTTGGAACGGTGAAATAAATCTTGTTGTACACTCAAAACTTACAGGATTTTGGGAACGTGTAGTCGATTCATCTTTTCATTGGCCAAGATAATATAGAGAAGTATATTCAAATCAAATTAAAGATTGAAAAATTTTGTCTCGGGCTGACTTGAACCCGCACTCTTTCAAACCGGGGAACTGCGTTATCCAATTTCGCCACCGAGCCCACTACCCAGAGAACGAAATTCTCAATCTATTACGTCTTGGGGAGGTGATATAATCAAATAATTAATTTATACACTCAATCCCGCAAGCTTAGAAAAAGTATGTGTCTAGAATGAGCATCACGCGTTTACCTTGTAAAACAAAAGTGGGACTATAGTCCCGGAATTGACACTAGCAGTTTACGTCCCTGGGACTATAGTCCCAATAAACCCGCGGTGTTAATTTTTCGTTTTAATTCTGAACGCAGCGATAAATAGTTCTGTTACTCGATACTAGGTGGCGTAGTCCGAAAAGTAAAGGTTGTCTACCTTTACTTTCTATAAACCAGTACAAAAAAAAATATATCAAAGTTCGTTTCGCAGAATTTTTTCTTGTGTGTAAGTGGATTATTGAGTGAGTTTCGATTTATTTGGATAGAAAGCTAAATATTTATAATAAGATATTGGTATGATTTGAAAGTGTAGATTATTTAGTCTTATTATATGTAAGATGATTTGACTAAAATTTATTTATTTTCTGGTACCTGGTAACTCGAATGAAAAGAAAAAAAAACTACTGAAAATTTCTTCAAATCACAAACTTTAAGCCTTATTTTACAGGCTGTACTCTAAGATAAAAATTTATTTTTAAATTTCATAAATTCTATAGTTATCAAGCTTTTTGTAAATATTTTTTATTTTGTTATAGCGTTAGTAGTTTTTGAGACGTAACAGTTATTGTCGCGAAGGTCGCTCCGGCCGTTGTGTAAAGTCGCGACGATCGGCGCTCGCACGCTACGGACAGAATCACTGCGCGGGGCTGGACAGGTTGGTGTTCGTGAGGCGTCTTGCAAATTATGTATGTGTGCGTGTATATGGTTAGGGATTAGAGGCCAGTACTGGTTGCAATTTTTTTCGACGTTTTCGTAGCTTCGACTGTCAATCCTGACATAACTTATCCAAGCCCGCAACTTCTTCCGCGTTAATTTTTCCCCATTTCACTTGCTTTCTGAGTACCTACAACTTCATCCTTTGTAGAATATTTACATTCCAAATGTCATGTTTCTATCTTCAGCGGTTTAGGCTATGCGTTGTCAGTCGGTAAATTATCTACTAAAAGTCGGTCAGTCAGTCACGGAACTATTTTATATGAATAGATAGATTCATTCCTATTCTAAACTAGTCATCTACATTCATATATAAGGTCTAACAAAATTAGGTGAAACTATTTTAAGGGGATGTTTAGACCATCAAACTGAACCACTTTCTCAATGGGACCAATATCGATATCGCGAAAAAAAAATCTGCTGTCCCATACATTTAGGTCGAGTACGACTGTATGGAACAGCTGTTTTTTTTTCGCGATTTCGATATTGGTCCCGTAGAGAAAGTTGTTCAGTTTGATGGTCTGATCATCTCCTTAAAATAGTTTCAGCTAGTTTTGTTAGACCTTATATAGTAACCTTAGACCATATCACTGGGGACCAGCATTGCGTTAACATAACCCCTCTGCCATAGATTAGTATATCTATTAGATATAGATAGGTAAGTCACCTTGAATTTTAAGTCGTCTTAATTATTAGCGTTGTCGCTTATTAGCACCGGGGGGAGCCACATAATGAAATAAAATTGAAATAGACGATCGGCCGACACGAGGATCAAACCATGTTACCCGGATCGTGAGCTCGTTGTCTAGCCCGCTAGGCCAACAAGACAGTGATTAAAATGGGCGAAATCTCTGACTACTACAGCGCAGCGTCACCGCTCGCCGTAGCGCGCTGTCGCTCCGATATGAACCCTAATTCAACACATAGTGCTTCGAAACATAACCGAAAGATGGCGGAAGCTGTCTATGGAAAATCTGCGTTCCAGTTTGTACTAAGATAACATAGCATGCCCTCTGCCAAGTTACGCGATCAATTGACCATGTGCATTTGCATATAATTTTATACCTTATCACTAAACGAGACAATAACTTCAAACTAGTCTTGTTTGGGGTTCACACTAGACTATTTTTAACAATCAAAATTTTTATCTAAAGTAATTAAATAAAATCCAAAGTAGCTGATAGCAAATAGCAAAAATTTTCAGAAAAGTTGGTTAGAACACAGAGTACAACAGTGTGAAATTGATATTATTAGCATCCTTTTATCTAAGAGTCTACCCATCAAAGTGAACAACTTTTACTATAGCAGAAAACCGATCGGAGCAAATAAAAAAATCTGCTGTTCCATACTAAACTGCAATGTCGACGCGCGAGTTCGCGACTCAAATGTATGCAACAGCAGATTTTTTTTTGCTCCGATCTGTTTGCTCCCATAGTGAAAGTTGTTCAGTTTGAAAGTTTAAAAGGTTTTTTAAATGGATGCTAATGGTATCAATTTCATTCTGTATAATCACGTTAGAATAACAACAACAACACGTCCATAGTTATTTGGTCTAAGGATCCTTAGATTAGAGTTACTTCGAAGAAACTTATATTTAATCTGTGACTTAACACTCTTCTAAAACACACCGTTACAAAATTATGTTTGTATATTGACATTACCGATATTATTAATTGTAGCAAACTTTACCTTTGGCATATTGAAGGATTAGAACGGGGATGACCAGTCTAGAGGTGATTGATACGATGTGGTGAAAGGATAAAGGCATTTTGCCCACAAAAGCGATGCATAGCAAAAACGTGAACTAACAAAAATATCGGACATCAATAAAAACGAAACGCTAGAAAAGACCGAGTTTGAAAAAAATGGAAAAGTGCAAGTCGGACTCGCGCTATGAGGGTTCCGTACAAACTTCATTATGAAGGATGGTAAAAATTGTCTCCCATACATCGGTCTACATCACGATCGATGATCCAACTAACAATGTAAGTATCAAATAAAATAAAAATTATTATGGTATAACAACAAATTAACAATTTTCGGATTTATTACTTTACGTTTGCTTTGAGAACTTGTTTCATGCCTTTAATAATTTTAGGTTACGGGAAGTACGGGAGGTTTTGATTTGTATCGATGCGAGTACCAAAATATGTGACATAAATGAACGTATCTTTTGATTACGTTGCCTTAGCAGTTAGAATTTTTTACATCTCCAAGGAACCGTAGACCTATATTCAATATAAGTATCAATTTGATAGCTCTACCCGTTCCTACAGACAGATAGGCAGGCGATCAACAAAGCGATCCTTTAAGGATTCTGTATTTTCCGTTTGAGATACGGAACCCTAAAAAGAAACGAAACGAACAGCAAATCAAAGCCGTTCGTACATGCATTCTGACGAAGATATCCAGTGAACCGTTAACAGGAAAACCAGGTGTGGTGTAAACTAGATATGAACGGTGGATGGTTTTTGGGAACAATATTATGCTCACCAATATTCTGAAGTCATTCAGAGGCATTGTAAACATATGGCCTTTCTTAATTAGCTGACTGACTTTGAATTTTGGAAACTTTCATTAAAGTTATAGCCCAGTCATTTTACGGAGTTTTGTTAAGAGGGGTGGGGAGTAATTATGAATTGGTCTTTTAAACTGTAACCGGCACCATTTAGTGACAAAAAGACTATCTGAAAACATATTTAAAAAAATTTCACTACGCAACATAGAAATCAAAATTGTGTCTCGCAGAAGGTTTTTAAATTAATAATATTAATACCAATGCACTCATTTTAATTAGATTTAAAAATATAATTTTTTTTTAGCAATAGAATAGGCATTGAATTTAAAAAAATAGATGTTTAATAGAATATACTAACGTAGCTACAAAACACGCTCAAGAAATAACATCTATGTTGATAGATGTGCTTGCCACAAGCTTCTTCCTCTGACCGATCGTAGATTACTGTTAGACCAAATGTTTCTTCATGATACCCTTCATGGTAATCTAGATAGCCAAAATTTACTATCTGAAATAAGGCTTTTTACTCCTGGTCGACGAACGAGACATACGAGTACTCGACTTTTTGGTAATTCTCTTAGTCGGACTAATTACGCACAGAACTCCACTATATCTAGAATTTGTAGCACATACAATAATTTATTTAGTAAAGTAGACATATTTTGCCTGTCAAAAAATAGGTATAAAAGTAAAATTATTCATCAACTCAGAATGTGGTGAATGAATGGCCTTAATGCAGTTATTAAAATAATAGCATTGGGGTTGTGTGTTCATTCCACTTTGACATACAATCGCACACACTCCCACACACACACACTCACACACACACACACACACACGTACACGCACGCCCGTACATTAAGTAGGTAGGTAAATATTGTTTAGATTTGTGATTAATTGTTTTGGAGTGGTTGTGCTTGGTTATGTTGTTATTATATAGGTACTAGTTCAGTTCTATATAATATTTCTATAATTATTATACACTCTTCTTATTAACCGCTAACATCCTTATGATGTGTTGTTTTCAAACTATTATGTACTAGTACTCTAGGGAAACCTATAATTGGCTTATGTTATAGTTAGTTAATTTTAAGTATTATGTTTAAATATGGCTGTTGGTTTTCTCAATAAATGAAAATAAATAAAATAAGTATTTTTCAAAGCATTCTAAGTAGACAAAAATATTTGAAGTATGTATAATGGTAAAGCCTAAAAAAGCTTGCCAAAAATTTACCATTTGTTTTTTTAGAACGAGATAAATGCTAAATTTAAAATTTAGGGCTGTTGCTGACGTGATATTTTTTAATTTTTGTACATTTTTAAGCTTAAATTGGGTCTTAAATACTATACAGAAAAAAAAAACTATTATTAATTAGTCGCGGCTCAAACCGTAAAATGACTGGGCTATTATTTCCATTTTATTAATAGGTCGTCAAACTCTGTGTAAAATTATATAATTTTTATTCAAAATAATATCTATTGCATTTTGGCGTCATATTTTTTAATCTACCACCGCTTCGGAACGGGTTCCGTTGTAGAGAAACATTGGCCGCATCTTTCTATTGTCCAGCATGTAACATTTAACAATTTTTATCACACAATCGACAATGAACGCTAACAAAATATAAAATAAAGTCGTATTTATCACTGACCATGACCAGACACAGCGTCGGCTACCATAAAATTGTGTTTTTATTACAATAAGATCCTATAACAGCGAGATAAGGATAATTTTGAACAAACACGTAGTCGTAACGATGAAACTTTTCTCACTAAAATAGTGTTCTATACGTGTTCTTTTGTAGACGTAAATTGAAAAGAGGCAATAAGGAAGATGACTCTCACTTATTGTTATTGTAGTTTTCGTAGATTATTTTTTATATCTTACTTATATAAGGTCTAACAAAATTAGGTGAAACTATTTTAAGGGGATGATCAGACCATCAAACTGAACCACTTTCTCTATGGGACCAATAAAGAAATCGCGAAAAAAAAATCTGCTCTCCCATACATTTAGGTCGAGTAGGTTTGTATGGAACAGCTGATTTTTTTTCGCGATTACGATATTGGTCCCATAGAGAAAGTTGTTCAGTTTGATGGTCTGATCATCCCCTTAAAATAGTTTCACCTACTTTTGTTAGACCTTATATACAGGGTTTAAACTTAAATACGTTACATACTGTATACCAAAGACAATGTAACTAACTACGTTATAAGAGTCAGGACTTCCATACTGAAAACTGGTCGTGACCGATATCCAAAATGTATGAAACGTGTGCGAGCGTTCAAAAGAATTTAATGGCGCCGGTGCACGTTTCATATAAAATTTTTTTCTTATAGAGTTGCACAAGCCTGCTGTATACCACAGCCAGTACACTGCATACAAAACTTTAAATTGACAAGATGACGTCAGCACATGCGAAACCAAAGAAATTGAACCTTAAGTCTTCCTCGTAGGTAACTGCCGGGTAACCAGAGGGCGATAGAGGGGGTAAGGTAAAAAGTTGGTAGGAGGAAGAGAGTGTCTGTGCTGTATCTAGTAATAGATTATCCTTCTTATACTGTGCTGTATACTAAAGGAGGTGCTTCAGGGGTGCCCCTTAAGTTGTATACATATAAAAATCATATTTTGAAAATCCATTACAGACATAACTTAACGTTATTTCATATAACAATTATAATTTGACATAATCATGAAAATCGATCATTTGAAAAACTATTTCATGAAAATCCATAACTATGAAAAACTAGTTTTTAGACCCAAGATCTAAGTCAGTCGAGGAGCGAAGCGACGAGCATGATAGGTTTTTTGCCACCGCAGCAGCGCACGAGCCGAGCGAGCGCAGCGAGCGTGCCGCGGCGGCAGCGGCCGGCTAATGCCAGAACCGAATTGTTACTGTTTACCTAGCCCACCCGAAAATATAAGTTTCCTCAACCCTCTTGAAAGACTTCAGACTATCCAGTACCAGTGAAATCGCGTAAAAATATCCGCTGTGCATTTCAGTCCTTTGACATTTTCTATGAACCTTAAGAGGATATGTGAATAAAATAGGATTCTTCAAAGCGTCATATATCATGAAGTACTAACAGTAGGAGTATGAATTGCGGATATGTGTAAATTGAACATGTAATTGAAGTTTTGATTAGAGCCAAAACACGATTAAGACACATTTTCTCGATAGAAAAACACGCCAAAGTAGCCTCCGTTTTTATTTATAAACGCTTGGAACTGCTAAACGGTGAATAATAGAAACACGAGATTTGATTTAAAAAAGAGATTGATATTTTACAAATTTTGATTAGAGCAGAATTGAACTTACATAAATAGTACAATCACAATTAAATAAAGTGTGTTTTACACTTGGGTCGTTTCAGTCGCGCGCGCCGCCCCATCTCTTTCTCTCGCATCAGGCAGTAATATAAGCTATCACACGCCCATTTCGCTTCAATTATTTTTCGACATAGGCCCTTAACAACAATTTTTTTTGGCGTTTCATATATTGGAGTTATAGTAAAAGTTGTTTAGTTTGGATATACATCTAATAACAAGTGTAGTTTGTTACTTTATTCTGAAGTAAGATAATTCAAGTTTACCAAACTTGAATTGATGGAAGCGCAAATAAAAGTCAAAAGAAAAAGGTGCCATTTGTAGGCGTTTGCAGCCAAATTAATTGGCACGCTATAGGTATAATGTTATCTAGAGCCAAACTGTTTTAATAAACTACCGAAATTCGTTATCGATATTGTTTTCTTCATTAAAATGATTCCAAAAATTTCATTTAACATAAATTGAGTCTACAAATCTTTAAAGCAAATATAGTATTTAAAATTAAGTCGATAAGGCTCAAATTGTTACATCTCTACCCGGTATTATGCCAGGCAACACTTTGAAGTTTAAGCCTCAATTTAAATAATTGAAAGTTTCATCGTATTACCTTGTTTTGCGCCGTTCTTGGGATCTCGTCTTTTTCCTTTTACTACCAACTTTCGGAGATAAAGTAGTGGCGATTTGCTATCTTCTTTGTGCTACTTTGCTGCTATAGAATTGAATTATTACTATTAAAAATAATAAATTTCTCCGTTTCTCGAGTCTCAGTTTATGTTACAGGAATTTTATGCAAAAAATAGCTAGACGCAAATTTTTTCTTAATGATGGATACATCGTTTCTCAAGGAGCAGCTACTGCTTACTACGGACTATGGGAAGACCACATAATTGACGACGAAGCGCCCTTGTAGGCCCGACCCAGTGCATAGAGAAACACGTAAAGGAGTACATTTTTCTGCTTTTTTGGGCGGGGTAAGGGGGGGGGGGGGACACCGTTGCTGTGACAAAAACAGTAAAACGCATCGAATTAAGTAGCCCATCGGGGCTAGGTCGGGGCCGTCGCGGGAGAGGGGAAAGTATGGGAAATTATGCGTAAGGCCACTCCTCTCGGTGTACGATTTACGTGTTTCTCTATGACCCAGTGAAAGAACTTAAGCAACCTGCCCAAGTGCACTCCGAGGGGGTACGGATATTGGTATTGGGCATTGCCTGGGACTACGGGACGGATTGGGTAGTTGGGATTGTTGAGAAATTTTACAAGTTTTTTATTAATTTTTTTTCGAATTTACAATTACAGCTTTGTTCAGGGGACAGTTACTGCTTATTACTGCGGACTATTGGACCAAGAAGAGTCTACCGAGCCAACGAATGATGTCAAGCAACCGACCTAGGGGCACCCAGAGTGGTACTGACCTCTGTCACAGTATAAGAAGGAATATCTAGTTTATACCTAGTACATACAGTGCGGGGCAGTGCGGGCAATCCCTGCCTCCCACCGACTTTTTACCTCACCTCCTCTGATTGAATCGTGGTCCCTCTTCGCAAATGGGTATTCATGTCTCGATCGCGCTCACTCAGTATCGCATATTATGTTTAACTCATCTTTTCAATTTTTCTCATTTGTATGAAATAACAGGTGTGCCTCAGTATAGGACGTTGCTGAGACTGCGGCGAATTTGTTAGCGGGGAATCGGAAATCGGTAAGAAAGAAGCAGCCTGGGGTATACCTGTAGCTTCTGTAGACGCCAGAAGAAAAAAAGTGTGGGCAGAAGTCGCGACTTTTGCGAAAGTCGCGGGGACGAGACGCTTTGTCATCGTGTAACCTGTCGTGTTCTGAGAGTTTGCGATTGCAAGTCTTCTCTATTGGGCTGAAGTTGACAAAAAAACTACCTTGTACTGTATATAATCTTTGTCAAAACTTCGTTGACATCAATCATCAATCAACACTTCGATAGTGCAATGTTAGTTCTGCGATCAATATTGCTCCTTATGTATTGCAAGTAACAGTTTAGATTTGCACGTTTATTCCGCGATTTGTGTGTGATTCTTGTGATGTGAAACTTTGCTAGCTCTCACAGTCTCATGATTTAAAGACCTGTCATGTTGTGAATAATTTGACTTAGAAAAGCAAGCACTGCATAGTCTGCATAAGACACCTAATCCATTTAAAGACATGTCATGTATTAAAACTAGCTTTTCACTGACAAAAAAGGCATTCATCCTTGAATGGTCTCCTGCGACATGAACGTGTAAGAAAGGTACGTAATGTATATTATTATAGTGGTTTTTGTAAATTTTCATTCACATTTCCAAAATCAGTTCCTACAAATTTACGTAACCTTTAATTTTCCATTCATTCATCGGCTCATTAGACGCGACACGTCAATCGTTCAAATAAAGAATCAGCAGTAATTTTATTCGCATCAGCCACTGGTAACGACCCTATGAGGAAATAACACGAAATTCTAAATTTATGTTTATTCAACGACTTTCTTTTGCAGGGTTGCTCGTTTGGGGAAATAATTTAAGCTTGCGTGATTTAACTAATTATCTATGGCATACCTTGATGCAAGTAACGAGTTTTCATCATCATACTGTTGCCCACAGATCACAAAAACTAATGGGAGATGTGATAAGGGGGCGGGGCCAGTGTCGCAGCAATATCTGTCAGTATGGAGGCTACCTCAGGAAACGCGAAAAAAAAACCAGCTGTCCCATAAATTTTGAGTCGGGTAGATACGGCAGTTTTGTATGGGACAGCTAACTTTTTTTCTTTTTTCGCTTTCGCAGTTGAATTTTTTTTCGAGTTGTTCATCGTTTCATTTTGCGGAGGTTTGTCTCTTTCACCCTGTAGATACTTCATAAAAACGATGCCATAGTCCTAATAAAAATGATGAAAGATGCCCAGGACAGGGATCCATCTAAACTTAACCTTGTTCGATACGCCCAAGGTATTGCGGATAGTCTTGCAGTTGTCTACTAGTTTCGAACCACAGATCACAAAAACTAAAGGGAGATGTGAAAAGGGGGCAGGGCCAGTGTCGCAGCAATATGCGCAAAAACGGAACACATTGCTCGCGACAGTAATGATTCAATATATTATGAGGCTGAAAGCCAGTCGAGATATTGTGTCTAAATAGTTTACAATGCTTGCGTAGTACTAAAGATTATTCGAACATTGAGTTCTGATACCGCAATGGATAATGAGCACATTCAAGCTAACAAAATACTTCCTATCGCGTGGTACTGGTGGTGATGCGACACTAGGTTTCGTACTCAGCGCGTTGGTTGGCATCTCTCTAGATACCTATGCTGTTGCCCTTATCTCGTTATTTGGAGTCAGCGCAATATGTCGCTTTCTTCCATTCATCTCTTTAAGCAGTAATTTTAGCAAAAAATCACTGCCTCCTTGAGTGACGGACGAATCTTCTATATGTCTGATGCAGCGTAGGCACACCATATACAGGGTGTATGGGACAGCCCTCTGCAAACTGAAACGTCGAACGCAGACCATCAGACTGAACAACTTTCTGTATGGAGGCTACCTCAGGAATCATACATTTTGAGTCGGGTAGATACGGCAGTTTTGTATGGGACAGCTGTTTTTTTTCTCTTTCGCAGCTGATTTTATTTCACGTTTCCTGAAGTAGGTTCCATAGTGAAAGTTGTTCAGTTTGATGATCTGAGTTCACTGTTTCATTTTGCGGAGGGCTATCTCTTACACCCTATTTCATAAAAACGATGCCATAGAGTCCTAATAAAAGCGATGAAAGATGCCCAGGACAGGGATCCATAGGTCGATTTACACATCCATAAGTAAGTAAGCAAGTTAGTCCAACTTACCACTTCCTTGCTTACTTATGGCCGATTTACACATCCATCAAACCATCTACCCATCAAGGGTGGAGACAAAAACTAAAAAAATATTCTGCTGCTACTGGTACTGCAGTTTTGTACGAGACTATCCTCAATACCTTGGGCGTACCGAACAATGTTAGAATTACACAAACATAAGTAAGTAAGTAAGTCCAACTTACCACTTCCTTGTTTAATTACTTACTTACTTATGTTTGTGTAATTCTAACCTTGTTCGGTACGCCCAAGGTATTGAGGATAGTCTCGTAGTTGTCCACTAAGGCTCAAACTGATTGTATCCGAAGCCAGTGCCAATAAAGCTGCATGACTATCAAAGTGTATGTAAATAGTATGGTTGACGTAGCGTTTTTGTAGTTGGCGGTTTGCTCTGATTAAACACCTTTTGTAACTGTATTTATGTAAATAAAGTATTTCTATTCTTATATTCTTGAGCTATTTTTATTTGAGCCTTGCGGGTACCTCGCTATATAAAATATTGTAATGATCTCGAGTCACATGATTAAACACACACGTCAACAAAATTGTTGAAGAAATAATATTATGTTATTTTTATCTGCCGTTTCACCCTCTAACTCTGCAAAAATTCGACCTCCAGACATATCAAATACTTTTTAATTCTGGCGTAATTTATATAACATTACATTTTTTTCTAGAACGAATTTTTATAATTCCATTTAAAATGTATGTAACGTAGAGTTGAAAATCATAATGCCGCAAATACGTGAGGGTGATTTTAATTCTAACGAGGTGGGGAACATCATGTTTTCTATACATTTGATATTTTTAACTTTATTTTACCACCAATGAGTTTTTCTAACTTATGTAGGTATGCGAGGAAACTTGCATACGCTGAAGAAGAAATTCCGATGCGTATGTGAAGTCTACGCATTGGGCACGCGTGGTGGACTAATACCCTGAGGGTAGGCCCATACACCCTCCTGAGGGTAGGCCTGTGCCCTGCAGTGGGACGTATATAGGCTGTGATGATGATACAAGGTATAACAAAACACCCTAGTAATACTTATTCAAAGGGGTGGTTGATACCTTCAAACTCAACAACTTTCAATATGGAGACATCATCATCAGCCTATATAGGGAGTATATCAGGGAGTGGAGACAAAGACCAAAAAAAGCAGTTTCATGCAAAACTGCAGTACCTACGTAACCAACTCAATTCAAATGTATCGGACATTTGAATCAAGTAGGTTACGTAGATACTGCAATTTTGTATGAAACAGATGATTTTTTTTTTACTTTGTCTTCTTCGTTAGCTTTTCGTCCACAAAAACACTGCCTAACAATATTTAACCCCTTATAGTCGCCTCCATGCTATGTTATCTTAGTACAAACTAAATGGAACGCTGATTTTCCATAGACAGCTTCCGCCATCTATCGGTGATGTATCGAAGCACTATGTGTTGCACTAGGGTTCATATCGGAGTAACAGCGCACTATACCTCACGCGCTGCGCTGTAGTATTGAGAGATTTCGCCCATATCAATCACTGTCTTGTTGGTCTAGCGGTCTAGACAACCGGCTTACGATCCGGGTAGCTAAGGTTCGATCCTCGTGTCGGCCGGTCGTCTTTTTCAATTTATTTTATAATGTGGCGCCCCCTAGTGCATTAGCACTAGGGGGCGTGCTTATTAAAGCAGCAACGCAATTAGGACGTCCTAAAATTCATGGCGATCTATATCCAATATACATATTAATCTATGGTCGCCTCGTACGGTATACGAAGAGTTGTGATGATCTTTCCCAAGTCTACTCTTCAATAAAACAACAATTTTTCATTATCGCGGATGAATAAACCAACAGCTCTTAATTTTCACAATGTATAAGAAAGTTGCTAAAACGGCTTTTATTATGATCAAGAGCGTCTTAAAGTCGTTAAACTCTCAAAACAACTCTTGGTACATTAAGTTTACCGATAAAACAGAGACGTTAAAGTAAAGTTTTTCATTATAACCTTCCGTTTTGACGACTTTCCATCGTTCTTGATAGTAGCTGTTTAGAAGCGCTTTGTAAACAACGTTTAAATATTTTAATCGATTGCGGAATGATGTAGAGGACACTTAGGGCCTGTTTCACCACTTCTGAGTAAGTTCTTTTTTTACTTATAATTAATGGACTCTTGCTTGTGCGTTAGCACTGCATTTCCGCCAGTGTCAAGTGTTTATGGGAGAATCTATCCCAATCTCAGGGATTGTTTTTGGGCAAGAACAAGAAGAAATTGAGGATTGCGGAGCCTCGTGGCAGGCAAAAACGCAACGCGCCAAATCCACGCGAGACGAGTGCTCGGTTCAGATCCTGCAACGTGACTCCTGAGTAAGTTCTTGTTAGCTTATCCGACAGAAAGTTTGACATATTTTGTATGAAAGATATGTCAAAATATCTGTCGGATAAGCTTATGGAGGTGCTACTGGGAATGTTCCTCCATTGAAAAGGGAAGTTCTTCCACCAGGCTATGTGTGAAGCCTGGGGACCGGCCGTGGTCCAACAGTTCTTAGTTGGACCTGGTATATGTATCGAATCTCTGTGATTATTTCTCTTGGGCGATGTATGTCTTGCATTCGATTGTGAACCTTATTTGTATTATATTACGGGTTACGTATTCACGGTGAACGTTGTCTATGTATGGAGCATATTTCCGAGAGCGACGGTATCGCCATCTGTTGGCATCTTTGCTATAACTTGTGGCTGCTGACATCTGTAGCAAGTCCCCACAGGACTCCCCCCTCAGACCGGAGGTCGTTGAGTTGTTCGAAGTGTGCAGTCTGTATCCATGACATGTAGTGTAGGTGCTCCAGTCAAGTGAGTCTGACGAGCGATGTGCTGCGTGTGTGTGCATCTGTCAGGACGGAGGGAAGACTAGTCCTGATGTGATGCGGGTGAGTGACAGGCGTGGAGAAGGCGAGCAGAACTGCCACGTGGAGGTGAACTCAGACACGTGGGCTGCGGGAGATCCTTCTATGCAGACGCTGACTGTCGTTGAGAAAGCTGCAGGCCCAGGAAGCGGTGTGAAGACAGCTGCGATGGACCAGGTGCGGCTTCGGGTTGATGGCGTGTGACTGCTGCTGGTTTGACCTGGTCGAGGGGTGTGAATGGTTGGTTGAGGTTGGTTGCTGCTCTGTGTTGTTACTCTAACAAGAACTTACTCAGAAGTGGTGAAACAGGCCCTTAGTATTTATTCTGTGGTAGGGGGATGGGTACTAAGTAGGTTAGACTTATTTTTCTGGTGATAACAATTACTACCTCTTCAAAGGAAGATTCATCATTGGCCTATATTGTCTGACTCTACTATACATTAACCTACCTACGTAATTAACTGCCTACTTTCTTTATACTTTACTAGGGTTAACCCGCGACTTTGTCCGCACAAATTATATACCAGATTTAAGTCAGTCAGATCATAAACTATCAAACAAAAAAAGTTTCATCAAAATCGGTTAAGTAGTTTTTGCGTGAGGCTTGATCAACCTCATCGGCCTCATCGTCACTTAACAGGTGAGATCGGGGTCAAATGTTTACCTATCAAACATAAAAAAAAAAAGAAAAAAAAACAAACACACAAGCAAACAGACAGACAAAAAGTCCAAAAATTGGTGATGTGGAATCAGGGACACCTAAAAACCATATCGTAACTTTTTTTGATAATATCTTCAATGTACAGACACACTTTCTGTTTCAGTTTTGTAATAGTTTAGATTAAGTAAAAAAGGGCAATTTTTTTATCACTTCATATTTCCAGTGGTGGTTCAGACCATCAAACTGAACAAATTTAACTATGAAAGCAAACCTGAAATCGCAAAAATAATTTAAAATATTGGATTGTTGATCTTTTGTTATGAAAACTGCCACTTGAATAGAATTTCAGAAAAACAACCATTCTCTCAGACAGTAGATTCAGACTTGGTAGTAGGCATATAAGAGACTTGCTTTTCTACTACTCTTTGCCTTCACGCATTCGTGCACTGTTGACAACGGGCTATGATTACCCTTCGCAGGGTTGCCAAGTTATTTTTTGTTGTGCGAATGGGGACGATTTACTCGAAAACGAATAAACTTATTTTTATGATTCTTTCACATATAAACTCTCATATCTCTTAGGAATGTTTTAATATAATAACAGCAACTAATCGACTGTCAAATGGTTGCGATAAGCTTAAAGGTGGCAACCCTACCGTTTCGCATGTGACCATAGAGAAGACACAGCATGTTCTAATAGTTAAGTTCCGGCTTAGATCTGATCCTACCATTTCCTCTTGTGGGTATTGTATGAGGCGATTACAGGGTAAGGTTTCTGCTTACAGAATTGTGTTCTTTTGTGTTTAATTTGTTTCTTTTGTGTTTAACCTTGAAACTTTAAATAATGCTAAACGTGAGCCTTACACCGTTACTAACACACAGCACAAAACCACTACTCTAAACCGAATTGTGATCAGGTAGTTTATGTATTGCACACATACATAAACTATAAGACCACAATAATAATTCGTTTTAGAGTAGTGGCTTCATGTTGTGTATTACAGTCAAAAATAATAACCAGTCAAAACCACTTTTGACTGAAAAAATCAGGCAAAAGTGGTTTTGACCAATACCTTTAATCACAATTATATTTTCGAGTGGACTAGGAAAACAGTAGCATTTCGGTTTGCTGTGGTCGCAAGAAACCTAACATGCTCTTGGCTTCGCTCTTAGCTATCCTAACCGCCTGAGTTAGATCTGGGATCTAAGAACTCATAACTGGTCAAAACCACTTTTGACTACAAAACAGTCAAAAGTGGTTTTGTCCGGTTATGACTTTTGACTGTAACATGTATACTGAATTAATTAAAATAATTGCAAATACTGTTTATCAAGTTAAAACAACAGACTTCACTCGAACGAACGCGTATAACAAACTTAAAATAACAGACTCGATAAAACATAAACATGTCTGAAACTCTTAAATCAAAGGTAACAGTCACCTTCAGTAAGCGTTTAAACCTTAAGGTGATTAAAGTAGAAGGGCGCTTTCATGTGTTAATCGTTGCTCAGTAAAGTAACAATACAGTAACGTTACTGTTACTGTCAAAAACATAGAGATCTAGAGAGATGCAACCAACGCGCAGAGTACGAAACCTAGTGTCGCATCACCACCAGTACCACGCAATAGAAAGTATTTTGTTAGCTTGAATGTGCTCATTATCCATTGCGGTATCAGAATTCAACGTTCGAATAATCTTTAGTACTACGCAAGCATTTTAAACTATTTACACATAATATCTCGACTGGCTTTCAGCCTCATAATATGTTGACTCATTACTGTCGCGAGCAATGTGTTCCGTTTTTACGCATATTGCTGCGACACTGGCCCCGCCCCCTTTTCACATCTCCCTTTAGTTTTTGAGATCTGTGGTCAAAAAGCTAGGGGTGTCATCGGTAATGAGTTTTGCCCACAGATTATCCCCAATAGATATCGCATGATGAAAATTTTGTACAGGCCCGAAGTCACCATTTTTGGCGGTAGGTGCGGGTAGCGGGGCACGAAACAATGCAACATGATTGGCCAATTCCAGTTCGCACTTCTCCAAGCTCGCACTACTCCTTTGCTTATATCAGTGCAAAATCATAGATGTGTGGCGCGCATCGGTGGCCTTGTATGCGGTAAATATTGGGGGTAATCTGTGGTTTTACCTCTAGAATAGAGGAATAGACCATATATTTATATATATATATACTAGTTATAGATAGGTAAGTCGCCTGGGATTTTAAGACTTATTATTAGCGTTGCCGCAGGGGGAGCCACATTGTGAAATAAATTGAAAAAGAGGGTCGGCCGACACGAGGATCGAACCATTACCACCCAAAACGTGAGCCGGTTATCTACACCACTAGACCAACAAGACAGTGATTGATATGAGCGAAATCTCTCACTAGTACAGCGCCCCGGTGAGGTGTAGCGCGCTATCCTAACAGTTTAGATACGAACCCAAATTCAACACAAATAGTGCTTCTATACATCACCGATAGATGTCGGAAGCTGTCTATGGAAAATCTGACTCCACGTAGTTTGCACTATGATATATTTTTTTCTGACTCTCATACACACCTAGTACATCAATTTACGACCCTAGTGGGTACGACTATAATCCCTTGCGGGGTGGTCTGACACCTTACTACAACAACCAGCCATCTCACCTCCAAACTACCAACCTAATTATAATTCACCCTATTCCTTGACATAGTCATTGACGACATTAAATCAATCTTTCATATCTCTTCTAAGGTATTTGTCCGTCTAGTCATCGTTCATCATCATCATCATCATCAACTCAGCCGATAGACGTCCACTGCTGACATAGGCTTCCCCCAAGGGTCGCCACAACGACCGGTCTTCATCCCTCATTCATTCTTCATCCTTCATTGCCTATTCACGCTGCGCTTTCCGGTACGCGTCCGCCACTCAATACCTCTTCGGCCCCATCGGCTATCGGTTCTGCGAGCAAAGTATAACTGCCACTTTAGTTTTGCAATTCTTTGTACTATGTCAGTTACTTGCTTCCTTCATTTCTGATTCGATCTCGCAGGAAAACTCCAAGCATAGCCCTCTCCATTGCCATTTGGGGGACTTTCAGCCTTTTAGAAGGCGACCACTGTCCATATGTCATCACTGGCAATACACACACTGGTCAAAGACTTTCGTTTTGAGACACTGTGATATCTGGGACGTGAAGATACTACGTAGTTTTCCTAACGCTGCCCAGCCGAGTTGGATTCGACGTGTTTAAGAAAATATGGACAATATTCCAATCCCAAGTGTATCTACTGCTTCAACAGTAGTCAGCACAAGCGAACGTTGTGGATCGCATTTTGATAGCAAACGGCATTAGCGCCTCATGATCCTCACGTGGCGCGGGCTCAATCACAATCAGTGGCTGCTAAACATTTATTGCTAATTGCTCTGTCTTCTCAAGGGTTAGAGTTCACATTTGTTTGTAACACTGAGTTGATTTAACAATCATTGAGACTGTATGAAATTTTAAGCTAGAATTTTAACGACTTAAGTTTAAACAGGATTGTTTTAACTAAATAGTACCTGCGTCGCGGCGTCTTCTAAGTTACATAGGTTTCATCCTTCAGAAAATCCAGTTTCTTACAAAATCTTGTTTTTCGGTTACGAAAACGGTCGACATTCGATAAAATAAATCAGCTATGCAGATACTAATATCTAACAATTATTTTTTTCTCTCACCGGCAAATACATTGTAATGATCCCAAGTAAGCCTTAGGCTTTTTGTTATAGGAACCATACAACATTGGCATAATGACCGAACCGGGATCGAACCCACGACACTGGTTTGGCAGTCCGGTTGTTTACCATTACACCAACGGAATCGTCTTTACTTTCGTACAGAGACGAGAGGAAATCGTAATGACAATGACAAAGTGAAGAGAACAGTACGATAATAGTATCACTTAATCGACCTGGCCCTGTACCCGGACTTTCGATTTTCGATAAATCGCCACTGTTTCGGTCCGCACTTCATTGTAATAGAGTTGACATTGGAACAAAAACGTTCACGCAATTGTGAAGTTCGAATGTGCGGGTAGAGGCCCTGATACGAAAGTTAGTCGTTATTATCATCAACATCATCAGATTTTGTCTACCCACTGCAGGGTATAAGCTCCCAATTATGCCACTCTTTCCTGTCTTGTGCTAGTCATATACAGGGTAAGTGATAGCCTAGCAATTACTGAAATGCTGGACTCAGACCATCAAACTGAACAACTTTCACTCTGGAACCTACCTCAGGAAACGCGAAAAAAAAAGAGCTCTCCCATACATTTAAGTCGGGTATGTACAGCAGTCGGGGATCTACTGAAGAATGGGCAGCAGCATCCTCTGAGTACACACAATCCAACTGCGATCGCCAACCCGCCTGCCAAGCGTGGCGATTATGGCAAATCCCCCCATTTTGGGGGAGGCGTATGTCCAGCAGTGGACGTTTAATGGCTGAGATGATGATGATGATGATGATGTACAGCAGTTTTGTATGGGACAGCTGATTTTTTTTCGCGTCTCCTGAGGTAGGCTCCATAGTAAAAGTTGTTCAGTTTGATGGTCTGAGTTCACAGTTTTAGTATTTGCTAGGCTGTCACTTACACCATGTATATCTAAGTCTTTCAAACCACCCTTGCAATATCATCAGCCTTTACCTGCAGGCAATTGTTCTATTACCTGATCTCAATAAGGCTTTGCAGCCATCTACCGACTGTTTGTCTAGCCACGCCTAGCCACGTATAGTTAGTCATGTGAATGAAGAATTACCCGCACTATTTACTTTATGTTAGGTTGAAAGGGGACGGTCTAGATGTACATACGGATCAAGTCGGTTACGTCCTTTTCCCTGAACGTCCATCGCCCGAATTCCTTGTACGACCATTTCCCCGAACGGATATTTCCCCGAACAGCCATTTCCTTAAATGGGACCAAATTGGCGACTTGCTTAAAAGGACCAGGTCCAATCTATCCAAAATCGACGAGTATGAAAGGACTAATGAGTAATGAATGTGGAGGAAGCTAGAGAGGTTTGTCAGGATCGTAGCAGGTGGCGCTCTGTTGTCTCTGCCTACCCCAGTGGGAGACAGGCGTGAGAATATGTATGTATGTATTTACTTTATTTTACTCTACCAATTGTACCGATATACTTACAGTATCAAAAATAATTTCTAAGGCCGCATCTTCTCTACAACGAAACACCTTTCGACGCGATGGTAGAGTCAAAAATGACGTCAAGAAGATAGCTTTTTGACGACATTTTTGGCTAAAAATGTTTTATTCAAAATAATAGGTATCACATGGTTAACCATGTGATATTATTTTGAATAAATCATTTTGAGTTTGAGTTTAATTAAACCTGATCATGACTTTATCGGTTTTTATAATAAACCATAAATTCCCATAATTTAATTTAATTCAATGCTCATCCGACGGCTGGCTTGACATTGTGTATTTGAAACGACAACGAACGTACGAAACTTAAGGCTGACTTTCCACCTGAGATTTGCGATATAGCTGAGCTGTATGCGAGGAAAAAAAATCCATTTTAACGCAGTTCTACTGGACAAGGGTTTAATCCCCATCTTTGTCCTGAGGACTGGATTGAGGTCAAGAGCAAACCCAAACGAAATAAAAAAAATAAGCTAAGCGATTTCCTTTTACACACAACTCGAGCTAGAGATGCGTGCTGAGGGTATGAGCTAGGGATGTGTATTGTGTATTAAGGATGCATAAGAGGTACGAGTAGAAAAGAGCTGTCTGGGTTTTACACAGTTACCTAGGTAGCTAATCTAAGTAACTTAGCTTACTATCGTATCTTCACATCGCTCATCTACCTCTCATATCTTTGATGGACGCATGTACATAAGTTTCTAACTTCATAGCACAGCTTTGCTATATCGTACATCTCTCGTGGAAAGCTAGCCTAATGATGAAACGTTTATTTACGTTCAGTATTTTCCCACTTATTTATTAATGATGATTAGCGGTTTTGTGGTATTTTCATTCTATAGTTATTTAGCTAACGATAGGAATTAAAGTTTTATAGAATTCATCGTTGGTAACGTTAGGTTAGGTTAGCTTCTGAAAATTGACTTTTTTAGCTTGAAATAGCAAGCTGAAGTGGCAATACCTATCTGTTCGAATGTAGATTAAAAAGATGTAAGGCAGGTGAAGCGCGGGAACGTTATATCGTCGGGTCGGTCGAGCATCCTGACCGACGGCCTAATAGGTGTAGGTGGCGGCTGAATAAGGAAATCGAAGATAAGGGTTTTGAGGCATGACTTGGAAGAGGCTGTAGATGTTCAGCAGAGGATTATGAGTAACACGTCAGGCTAAAAACCTTTCCTCATGAATAAATAAGCTCGCCTCTCGTGGTACTTTTGATAGGAATGGCCGGCCCACTCCTACTTTAATATAATTCAAATTCTTTATTTCAAAAAAATTAAGTATGTCCATAATGTGTTATTAACAATTGTCTTAAAACTGTTAGTTCACAAACTGACTGATTAAACTGTTTTTATTCGCCAATATTTTGCCTGCATTTTAGTTCGTTTTTAGATTGTTACTTTATTTGTTAAGTATTTTAATAACACATTTTATTAAATAATTTTTATAAAAGTACTTTATTTGTTAAGTATTTTAATAACACATTTTATTTAATTTAAAAACTACTAATAAATTTGAATATTATTTTCAGAAACAATCAAACTTCACCGTTTACAAATAAAATTAATTAATTATTTACATAAAAGAAAATATTATTAGATACGTAAGTCAACATCAAATCTTTAGTCAAGTAGTTCTCTCCACGAAATGGCGTATATGTGTTTTGGACCGCAGTGTTCTTCTATACTATTATAAAAATGTAAATAAAAAAAAAAAGTTTGTTTGTATGTTTGATCGAGCATCACGCGAAAACTACTGAACCGATTTTGATGAAACTTTTTTTGTTTGATAGTTACTTATCATTTAACTTGAAATTAATCTGGTATATAATTTGTGCGGACGAAGTCGCGGGTTAACGCTAGTAAAATATAAAACAAGTAATAAGGTATGCAGTTTAAATCATAATTTAGTTTATTTATAATTATGTATGATAATTATCTTCTTATTTACCTTTCTGTCTTGAATTTACTAATAAAATAATAAAAGTAATTTAATAAAATAAATCAATAACACAATACGACTTTATAAAAAAATCACAGTCACTTAATAAGTTAATCAACTTGCTTATTGACTTCTAAGGTCCGCCACATACATACGGAATAAGGTCCGCCACACACAGACGGAATTGCGATCCGGAAGCCTGATTCAGGGTTCAGTATTGTGAACCATGATTACAAAAAATACTAGAGTGCTGTATTAAAAGTAAAAATGCCTAAAATAAAAATGTATGTAATGCCAAATGAATGACAATAATTTCATTTTTAGGTATTATTATTTCTTTACATGATAATTACTATCATGTGATGAGGTCATGACGTTACGAATGTTACGACGAATTGTAAATTGTATCCCAATATTAATGCAACTATATCAAAAGACTATCGATTGTTTTAACATTAGACATAATCTGCATACAAAATGGCATGAACCATTATCACAAAAGCGGTTTTTGAGCGTAAGCGATTTCGCAACTATGCCGCAACCACGTAGCAACTGCACCGTCACGATACGGTATCGTTCCATCAACGCCTACGCTCAAAAAGCACTTTAAAATATGCCACCTAAGACATCAAAAAATCACTAGATCTAGTGAAAAAGACCGCCTGTTTTTGTGCCTTTTGTATTTCCTGATTGTTTGCTCTCTGTATACTCTGTTTTTTTGGAGTCAAATAAAGTATAATTGATTGATTGAAAAAGTCTCTGAAAGCGACAAAACTCCATACGGAATCTAATTCCGAATCAGGTTTATTCCGGATGTATGTGGCGGACCTAAACCTGATTCGGAATTAGATTCCGGATGGAGTTTTGCCGCTTTCAGAGACTTTTTACTAGATCTAGTGATTTTTTTATGTCTTAGATAACATTTTTTAAAGATTTACAGTCATATCAAACAAGTGATTTTTGAGCATCAACGCCTACGGTTGATGGAACAATTAAGCTCTATGACAAACTAATAAGGTGCGACTACCCAATCGGCTTATTTCTATCATTAGTGAATGGGGAAGTTGGAGCAAAGGGGACCCATTTAACTTCCACAATTTAATCAGATTACTACCTATCAATTTGATCAAAGGCGGCCAATCTATTTTGGGCATTGAATCCACTTCGCAAATGACTTGTATACAACTTAATAACTTTGCATTCTTAGGATAAGCCTTTCCCGTAACACAAAAGCGATAAGTACAGAAGGGCGGGCGGATTCACGCAATGAGTGAAACAGGGGCACACATAAACGCAACACAAAAGGGGGCCAAATAATACAAGTGCATGCACAGGTGAGTTTTAAACCACTCCAAATTTTCAGGGGAGATTCAGTTCAGAGGTTCAGACCATCAAATTGAACAACTTTTACTTTGGGAGCAAACCTGAACTAGCTAAAAAAAATTCTGCTATTTCATACCAAACTGCAATGGCTAACACTTTCCAAATTTTCAGGGGAGATTCAGTTCAGACCATCAAACTGAACAACGTTTACTATGGGAGCAAACCTGAACACGCAAAAAATTCGACTGTTCCATACCAAACTGCAATGGGTACTCGACACAAATGTATGAATCTGGTTTTATGTCTGCTCCCATAATAAAATTTGTTCAGATTTATTGTCTGACCCACCCATGAAGATTTGGAAAGTGTTTTAAAAATCACTCTATAGACTCGTAAGTACGGCGTGCGATCTTGCAACAAATCAGTCGAATGCCAGTACCATCTCTGGGATCTGTTTTTTGGTACCACGACCGACCGACCGACTTGATCCAAGATAGCTCCATGACGGCCCGGTAGCACAGTCTGTAGTGAACCTGCCTGCTGTGCCGAGTGTCGCGGGTTCGAATCCCGTAAGAGACAAATATTAATATGATGAATATGAATATTTGTACACGAGTCATGGATGTTTGTATCTATATATATATTCTATATCGTTGTCTAGTCATCATAATACACAAGTCCAGGTACTTTAAATGTGACTAGAGAATTTGTGTGACAATGTCCAAGATATTTTAAAAAAAATATGCTTCTGTATGCGTGCGCTCGTTTCGTTCGTTTGTATGAAGAAGCCCTTCTTTACCTATCTCTTTTGTGCCCGCGAAAGGTATGAAAGGCGCCCTCCTTTCATCCAGATTATTTTCGAGTTGAGTCGACTTACGTTACATTTACAATGCTAAGTACCTATTGTAACTTTGTGAGACAGATTGGTTAACGCGTGCATGCTTGACAGTTCTACGGTAATTTAGGATGTATAAATTGTTCCTCCACCTTCTGCTAATCAGAGGGACTAGAGAAGAAACACTCATTCCTCGTTGCAGGTTATTCGTCGAAAGCCAGTGAGATCCCACAAAGTGAATTCACTGACAAACGCCCAGGGTGCATGGGTCCCTCCGTACTCATTCAAAGGGATCAGAAACAGGTTCAGGCATACTTCATCATCATCATCATCATCATCAGCCTATCATCGTCCACTGCTGAACATAGGCCTCTCCCAAGGTGCGCCACAAAACTCTGTCCTCGGCCTTCCTCATCCAGTCACTCCCCGCTACCTTTTTTAGGTCGTCTGTCCAGCGGGCAAAAGGACGTCCCACACTACGTCTACCAGTTCGCGGTCTCCACTCCAGAACCCTGACACCCCACCGGTTGTCAGTTCTTCGGCAGATATGACCAGTCCATTGCCACTTCAGCTTGCTAATTTTCTGAGCTATGTCAACCACTTTCGTTCTCTGACGTATCACTTCATTTCTGATGTGATCTCTCAGAGAAACACCGAGTATAGCTCTCTCCATAGCTCGCTGCGCGACCTTGAATTTATGAACTAGTCCTATCGTCAGGGTCCATGTTTCCGCACCATAGGTCATTACTGGCAGGAAGCACTGATCGAACACCTTCGTTTTGAGGCATTGTGGTAGAGCCGAGGAAAATATATGGCGGAGTTTCCCGAAAGCAGCCCATCCTAGTTGGATGCACCTAGCGGCCTCCTTGAGGGATACTTGAGGGATGTGAATTAGCACACCAACCATAGAATAACTCCTCAGCCTTTATTTGATCAATTACTAACAATTTCACGCCTCAAACAATAAGACAAACTAAAATTTCGTTTCCCGCAGTTCAGTCTCGGGGAATAAAATCTTTTATTTCCGCATTCTGCCCTCTAATTCATTTAATTCCGACGTACACTGGCTGGCAGGCTTCGAATCGCATGTCAGTACGTGACTTGAAAGCTGATCCTGTTTTGTCTTCGGTCGGAGTATGCAAAAGGCCTGTGGAAACGGGCCAGGCTGGAGCTAAAATTTTACTGTTTCTGCATGCCAGTTACAATGATATTTCGCTTTTTTTTACTCAAATATGGTGCTGCAAACAGATTTGTGTTCTAATGCGAATGTTATAAGGTCAATTCTATCCAAAAATAAAGTATATTTGATTGTTTCGGTATTAGTGAAACTAGGATGTTCTGAGGTTTCAGAATATATCTGACTACCCCCTCGGGGATTATAGTCGTAAGTAGTTATTAATGATTAATAAATTATGCACTACATTTGAGTCGGGTAGGTACAGCAGTTTTGTATGAAACTGCAAATTTTTTCGCTTTTCCTGAGGTTGGCTCTATACCTAGTGAAAGTTGTTCAATTTGATGGTCCAAGTTCATCGCTCCATAGTGAAAGTTGTTCAGTTTGATGGTCCAAGTTCACCGTTTAAGCCTGCAGAGGCCTGTCCTTTACACCCTGTTTTGGTACAATAGTAAAATAAATATAACAATTCCTTTTCAAGAATGTGTAATGTGATATTTGACATTTCACGCCAAAAAAATACTTCTTGTTGTGGGGAGAATACTAGGTGGAAATTCTGAATGTATTGTGTTGTATTTCTTTAGTGCATGTGAACCGCTAAAGACCACCGGCAACCAACGCTTGTTTGACGTTTGTCCACTCTAGTTCACTCTGACACGGGATAGCCCTTGGTAGAGAGTAGTGTATTCCTTGCACGGAAGCGTGTTCATTGTCGAAAACCAAGAACTACCTCGGATCACTGAGTTTAATAAATACGAGCGTTAACCCGCGACTTCGTCCGCACAAATTATATACCAGATTTTAAGTCAGATCATAAGCTATCAATCAAAATCGGTTCAGTAGTTTTTGCGTGATACTCGTTCAAACAAACAAACAAACAAACAAACACACAAACAAAGAGACAGACAAAAAATCCAAAAATTGGTGAAATGGAATCAGGGACACCTAAAAACCATATCGTAACTTTTTTTTTGTTAATATCTTCAATGTACAGACAAACTTCCTGTTACAGTTTTATAATAGTATAGATAGATAAGTACACATTGTGACAAAACCCCCTAGTTATATTGAAAAGTGTGGGTTTAGAGTCTAAACCACAATTTAGACCATCAAATAAAACAACTTTAACTATGAAGTCAATATCGAAATCGCGAAATAACAAATCTGTCGTTTCATACAACTACAGTGCCTACTCGTCTCAAATATCTAGAACAACAGTATTTTCTTTCGATATTCGTTATAGTGCGAAGGTTATGTAAGGTATTCACTTTGATGGTCTAAGCCAACCGTAGAATAGATGGTAACGAAACATTTTTCGTCTATGAAACCAACTCTTTAAATACGACTAGAGTGTTTCGTTACACCCTGTAGAATGACACGTACGTAACTTAAAACAAAGTTCTTCTACAGAGTGAAATTGATATCATTAGCATCCTTTTTAACTAAGACTCTACCCATCAAACTGAACAACTTTCACTATGGGAGCAATCCGATCGGAGCAAAAAAATATCTTCTGTTGCATACATTTGAGTCGAGTTGGCATTGCAATTTAGTATGGAACAACAGATTTTTTTTTTGTTCCGATCGGTTTGCCCCCATAGTGAAAGACGTTCAGTTTGATGGGTAGACTCTTAGTTCAAAAGGATGCTATTGTTATAAATTTCACCCTGTATAATTTTACAACGATCTCAACTAGATACTGCTATGTGAAAAACGTAGCTCACAAGAGACTAATAAAATAACTATCAAACAGCTGACAAAGTTCCACTTTGAAACTTAAATGAGCAATGAGCCCAATGAGCCTCAATTCGACGCTCAGTCATAGACAAAGACGTGCAGGTACAGACAGTGTGAAACATTTCTGAATGATTAAAACGAGAAGATGACTAATAACCGTTCCATGAAAGCCTTAGAATGACGCCCAAGAACCTGGCGTCGACTGGTGGCGCCCTCAGAGACGTCTCGTTCATGTGTTGCGGAAATGATATATGGATACTCAATCATGAGTTACCGGGTTCGAATCCGCACTGACGGCATGCCATGTACCAATGAGTTTTTCCAATTTGTGGATATAATACCGACTGCTCTCAAACGGTGACTGAAAATATCGTGAGGAAACCTGCATACGCTGAAGAAGAAATTGTGACGCGTATGTGAAGTCTACCAATCCGCATTGGGCACGAGGGTCTATGTCCTACAGTGTGACGTATTTAGGCTGATGATCAGCCTTCCGTATATACAGGGTTAAATTGATATCATTAGCATGCTTTTAAACTAAGAGTCTACCCATCTTGTAATTGGCCTATAGCTGACTAAATTTGTAAACTATTCGTTTTATAGCTGTAAGCTCCCCAAATAAAATAAAATAAATAAAATAAATAAATCAAACTGATCAACTTTTACTATGGGAGCAAACCAATCGGGGCGAAAAAAGAATCAGCTGTTCCGTACTAAACTGCACCCGCCACCGCTGCCTCGTCGTCTCAAATGTTTTTTTGCTCAGATTGGTTTGCTCCCATAGTAAAAGTTGTTCAGTTTGATGAGTAGACTCTTAGTTTAAAAGGATGCTAATGATATCAATTTCACCCTATAGGGTCCTTCTTAATATGCTGACACTTAAGGGGATGATCAGAGCGTCAAACTGTACAACTTTCTCTACGGCACCAACATCGATCAGCTGTTCCATACATTGGCTCAAAAAAGTTTGCAATTTTGTATGGGACAGCAGATTTTCTTTTTCACGATTTCGATGTTGGTCCAATAGAGAAAGTTTTTCAGTTTGATGGTCTTAAGTATTAAGAAGGACCCTGTATGCTTGACTCTTCTAGCCTCTAGCAAAAAATCCTGAACATGACCTGCTAGTCTAGTATGGTTTTTCTTCTTCTTTCCACATTAAAAGTCGTGGTAAGCACGATTTTCGCTCATGATGGAAAATCAAACTCAAAGACTGACATCGACTCGTCACTAAATCAATAGTATCGTTTTGTTGGTCGTTCATAACGCTTCATGAATAAGCGCCAAATACAAATTAATTAATTATACAGTCAAAATACTTGAAATATATTGGTATAAACATAAAATAAATAAATAAATATCTTGGACATTGTCACACAAATTATCTAGTCACATTTAAAGTACCTGGACTTGTATTATGATGACTAGACAACGATATAGAATACATATATAGATACAAACATCCATGACTCGGGTACAAATATTCATATTCATCATATAAATATTTGTCCCTTGCGGGATTCGAACCCGCGACCCTCAGCACAGCAGGCAGGTTCACTACAGACTGTGCTACCGGGCCGTCAAAAGACATAATTATTATTTTGGGTTGTGGTTTTGAAATTAAAATGTGGAAAATTATGTTTCGAGCTATTATTTTAAATAGGACTACCTACGGTCAAACGCACTAAACGACGGGTTTATTTGATGGTATGGAAAATTAGACAGTTCCATGCAAAACTACCAAAGCTCAGATTTTTTTTTCGCGGTTTCGGTGTTGGTCTCATAGAATAAGTAAAGTTGTTCAGTTTGATGGTCTGATCATCCCCATAAATAGTTTCAGCTTATTTAGTTGGAACTCATATTTAGTTCTGACTGTACCCAGACAGTTGACAATCCATCGATTGATTATGCTAAACGTATGGTGCCCTAGGGAATCTAAACTTGGGATCTTAAGATTAAAGTTTGAAGGACAAGTAAATGAATGAATGAAATGAAATATACTTTATTTACACCAAAAGAAAATACAATGCACAATAGGAAACATAAACTGAATATGGTACAAATAAGGCGGTCTTATTGCTAAAAAGCGATTTCTTCCATACAACCTTAGGGTAGAGAAAATATAACAAAGAACAAAATAGTGAAATATTGAAATTATGAGATCGATTCTGTCGCGATGCTGTCCCATACATTTGCGTTAAGTAGGCGTGCAGCTTTCTATGGAACAGCTGATTTACTTTTAGTCCTAAGTTTAGTTTTAAGGTCTAAACCAACCCCTTAAATACACATGTTTGTTTGTCAGTTTGGAAGTCACAAAAGTTGGGTTATATTTAACAAAACCTTTTTCCATAAACGGGTACGGTTTTCTCCATACAAACGTATTCCCCTGTTTTCTCCCTGGACAATGACACAAAAGCAAACATTTTTTTACCATACAATTTATGTTACTTCTGCTATGTCCCTATGTTTTGCTTTTTTGCTTTAATTTATTACTGTAATAATTATGGACCTTCGAAAATGACCAATTTCACCGCCAGTTTTCAGACATCCAGCAGACAAATTCGACGAATATACACAAAGAAAGCAAAACATACAGACATAGCCAAAGTCTTTCGCATATAATTTTTGAAAGAATTATTAAAATCGGTTTAGTTTTGGAAGAGGACACAGGGGAATACGAAATGCTGATTTCGTCGTTTTTATGTCGATAAAATCGGTCCGAGCTACAGTTGTCTCTTTCGCACTCTAGTCGGCGGGGTGTATAGGTGATGAAAAGTGACCTATTCTCCAAATTACCATTTCAGCCCGCCTATCCTTTTAAGGGGGTGTTTAGACCGTCAAATTAAACTTAGTACTAAAAATAAATCAGCTGTTCCATACAAATCTGAATTTATATAGCGTCGTCAGTATATTAAGAATGATCTGTATACAGGGTGTCACAAAACACTCTAGTAATTATTTAAAACTGTGGTTTAGACCATTAAGAGCGAAAGTTGTTTAGTTTTATGGTCTAACCCACACCTTTTAATATAACTTTGGTGTTTTGTTACACCTTTAACAACCTTAGCAGGAGTTATAGCCCAGTCATTTTACGGTTTGAACCGGGACTAATTGATAATTAAAACTCTGACACCAGGGCTCTGCCCACACGATAAGAAGAAGATCGATAATTTTTTTTTCGGTATGTACCGAAATTAAAAAAAAATCCCGTCAGTAAAGGCCAGGCCACACAGAGGCGATTTTGCGGGAAAGCGGGCCGGAGGCGGACCTGCGGGAAGCGAATATCTCCGTGTTGTATGGTACATATAAACTCGAACAATACCACCACACCACACCATACACAACTAAACACACAGAAAACGGAGCGGGTCCGGAGATATTAGCTTCCCGCTCGCTGGTCCGCCTCCGACCCGCTTTCCCGCAAAACCGCCTCTGTGTGGCCTGGCCTTAACAGTTCCAAATTTAAAATTTAGCTGTTATATTATCTGATAATAAAAAAACCTGATTGTAATTTTTTTTGCACATATTTAAGGCATTACCATTATACATACTTTAAACATGGTGTAAATAATTATTTTGAAAATACATTCGAATTTTCTAATAAAAATAGATTTTTTTAAATTTAAATTCCTATTTTATTGCTCAAAAATAATTTATATTGTTAAATTGAATCTATTTTAAATATGTATTCAGATAGTTTTTTTTGTCACTAAATGGTGCAGCTTACACAATAAAAGTCCAATTAATAATTACTTCCCACCTCTCCTAACAAAACTCCGTAAAATGACTGGGCTATTAGTACCAAAAATCTACCGGATAAATAGTTAAACATCATCACAATTTCAAAACCAGCTCTCTGGTCAAAACAGCGTAAATCATCGGAAACCAATTTTCCCTGAGCCTGTCACCTACCTACCTACGTAACTATAACAACGCGTGTTAGGCGTCAACAAGCGTCAACGCAACCTGGCGCACGTCTGTCGCCAACATGCCTTCTATCGACATCTACTAATTAGATTTGTTCCTATAGTTAGTTAGAATGTATACTACTAATTAGACTTGGTTATACGAGTACTGGGCGCAACATAAAGGCACTTGGCAGATGACGGAGAATTTGTCCGCCGGCAATGATAATATCAAAAAGAAGCAGGTATGTTACTAGTGTGCCTACTAGCTCTTAAAAAAGACAACCTATGTACAATAGTGAGATCACTCACAGGTCACTGCAAACTAACCAAACACATGCGTACACCTTGAAACTAAGCGACTCCACCTGCTGAAGGTTCTGCGGGGAGGAAATGGAAACTCCCCTGCACATTCTCTGCGATTGTGGTCCACTAATGTACAAACGAAGTATTCATCTTGGCAGACAGGTACTATTACTCTAGATAAGATACAAGATCTCCCTGTTAAAAACCTACTGCGTTATCTAACTGAAATAGGGATTAATAGGGAACTGTAGAAGGGGCGGTCACAAAAGATCACCGATGGTCGAAATGGCACAGGCGTAAGTCTGTTAAGGCCCCAATCACTAAAGGCTCTAAAATGACCCCAATTAGGTCTTTTTTCAATAGTCCGCGTGACAGCTGTGACGCGGCGCTATTTACCATGGTAACATTATGTTGTAAATGTCGCAGGGATATGATAAAACCAGAGATTTGGCCAAATCGCTTAGTGATTTGATCAAATAACGGAATATGTTAAAATAACAACACAATTTTATCATTTCCCTTAACAAATCTAGTAATTTGATTAAATCCCAAAATTGGATCAGTGAAATGACGAAAATAACATGTCAGTCAGCTCTTAAGAAATAGCTTTTGTATGGTATTTCAAAGGTTTATTTGTAGTATGCATTAAATAGTTGTCATCGGGTTGTAATGCAACATTGATCTCAAAAAACAAAATGTTATTTTCGTAATTTTATTACTGAACCAGTATTGGGATTTCCTATAGGCGTAAGGAAATCTCAAAACGAGCAAGAGGTAGATCGCTAGAACGATGGGCAGATGAAATCAGAAAAGTAGCAGGAGAAAACTGGATCAATACAGCAAAAGAAACTTGAAAGAGGTTAATAACAAGAAAGAAAAAAAAATGTATATTGAAAATTGTATAATAGATATTTAAGATAAAAGTGAAAAAAAAAAGAATTATATTGCATGTAAGAATTGATAATTAAATAATAATTTCAAATGTACTTAATATAACAAACAAAAATTTATAAATTATTGAAATTGTATACTGATAATTGTATTGTAATATGCATGAAATTTATTTAAATACTTTTGTAATAATAGTTATTAAGGAAATAAATGGCTTAAATAATAATTGGGATTTATTCAAATCACTAGATTTGTTTAGGGAAATGATAAAATCATGTTGTTATTTTGACATCCTTCGTGATTTGAGAGTCTAGTGAAATCACCTAGAGATTAGACCAATTCTGCTTTTATCATATCCCTGGGACATTATAATATCATCACATATCATTGTCTGTCCGTGATAGACAGTATGAAGCTCAATGAGGTAAGGCATATTAAACTCCGACGTCTGATCGTAGCAAAAAATCAACTTTCCTGATAATATTTTAGATTGCTTTTCCTTTATACTAAATGTTTCCAAGGGACGATATTGATATTTTTTTTCGTTTTCAAGATACAGCTAATCAAAAGTTATATGCATTAAGGTGCTGTTTATACAGAAGAGACATGTGGCGGTGGCAGATTGTCAAAGTAACACCAATATACACCTTATAGTACGTAGCATAGCGTCTTTTTTGTCGTTAAAGGAAAATTGCGCCCGCGCGCGCCACCAGGTGACGTCGCCTGGAAGCGCGGTCGTAATTCTCCAAACGACGCTATGCTACGTACTATAAGGTTTATATTGCCGCACCCCACCCGCGCCACCATGTCCGCGGCACGTCACTTCTATATAAACCGGACCGGCGCCGGCGCAGTGTCACCCTAACCAGCTAATCGAGTAAAATCTGGGCTTGCGTAGATTTGATACATACTGCAAAGTGCGCGCAGTAGGGTTTACATAAAACGAAAAAAATAAATATTATATATATTTTTAAAATATCTTATTGAGCTTCTTGCGCTGAATTGCTACAATTAGAGACAACAAACAATTCCTAAGTAACTTTATAAAACTTTAATCATGTATGACAGAGATAAATTGCCTAATCTCAGAAGTTGAATAATTCTTGTAATAAGTTTTTAGGCTTTGGGTTAAATTCAAGAAAGTCTTAAACCACGAAGGATCTAAACTTTAGCTCTAAAAGGGTTGGTCTTGTTTTACTAATTTATACTTATATACAATTCAATTCAGACAACTCTAAAAGGTTTCTAAAATAAAAGGTAAGTAAAATAAGAAATCTAATTCTATAAACCTAATTTATTAAGTCTTTTTTAGGTACCTATCTACATGCATAGTACCTATCTACATAATGCGTATACCCATTGAACAACCTTGACCATTTCAGAACCGCCGTACCAAGACGAACCAGCCAGTGCGACAGAGGTACCAATATCTGGAAATTGAAGATTTGAAGAAGACGTGACGATTCCACACGAGAAGATGAAGACAAACCAAGACTCGCAACCCTTTTACTCTTAATAGCCCGGTCATTTTACGGTTTGAGCCGGGACTAATTACTAATTGATGTTTTTTTTCGGTATTGCATTTAAGAGCCAATTTGAGCTTAGAAATATACCAAAATAAAAAAAAAAATCACGTCAACAACAGCTCCGAATTTAAAATTTAGCATTTATCTCGTTCTAAAAAACCTGATGGTATTTTTTTATTCACACATTTTTAAAGTTTTACCACATTATACATACTTCAAACATGATGTAAATATCTTTCTCAACTTAGAAGGCTTTGAAAAATACATTAGTATTTTCTAAGGAATACCTTATTTTAAAAATGTTAATGCTTATTTTATTGTTAAAAATTATGTATATTGTTAAATCTAATTAAAACGAGTACATTGGCATTAATATTATTTAGTTAAAAGACTTCTGAGAGATACAATTTTGATTTCTATGTTGCGCACAAAAAATTTTTTTTTATATGTTTCAGGTAGTCTTTTTGTCACTAAATTGTGCTTGTTACAATTTAAAAGACTGATTCATAATTACTTCCCACCCCTCCTAACAAAACTTCGTAAAATGACTGGGCTATAAAAAGTTATGAAATTTCTTTTTTAAGCCAATTCTTGAGTATGTGTTTATCTCGGTCAAATAAAGTTATAAGGCTTGGCCAATATGAATGAATGAATGAAATATACTTTATATATAGATATCCCCATCCCCAATTAGAGCCAATATAAGTCAGTATTACATCTTGGTCCTTATTATCTCATTTCGATTGACTTTACATTCTACATGGGATATGTAGAAGAAACCTTCTATTCAGAGCTATCTTTAGCATTTAATTAAAGAGCTTTCTATGTATAAATTACAAGCCAAGCGACACAAAGTCAATGGCTGATTAATTATTTACGTAGCTTAATGTACAGTTGGATACATTAAATAACAAAGTATGTGCATAACTGTTTTTAAGCTTATACACAATATTTATTAAACTCCAAAACACAATAAATACAGTACACTAGTGAATAATTAAAACCTTTCAAACGAACCAATAAACAAGCTATAGATAAAAATATCCTTCCATGCGCCCACTCCAGGCAGAGTACCTATGATAGGAGGCTGGCCGCATTGCCTCCTTGAAATGGCTTACCCTTTGGTTAAAATAGCTGCCAGCCTTCCTGTCTCCAGTGGCCTTAAACAGGCGCCTCAAGAGGCACTAAACTTAAGAAAAAAATTCGCCGCAGGACCCCAACAGCCTAAGGTCTCTACAACAAAAGGCAGGGATTCGTAGCGACTGTTTTTTCATAATCATAATCATAATCATTTTTATTGTGAATCATAGGTAAAATTTACAGATGTTACACAGGTTGTAAATTACATTACAGTTTCGCTATGTCCTGCCGCATGGGCGCACAATAATTAGTCCTAGCATGCATGAAAACAATATAGGTACACACAAGAAATTAGAAGGAAACCATTTTGAAAATACAATAACAACTAAACATGGCACAGCACTACAGTCTACCAATGGAATCGTCAGCAAAAAAAATAAAAAAAATCATCAAAATCAAAATTTTAATTTACTGTATAGTATGTTTGCACTGTGAGCAGTTGCAGCTCGGATCGGAGAAAGCCTGTCTTACAATCTTGCAGCCGTGGGTCCCATCCCGAGGTCATCTACCGGTTTTTTTCCAAAAAATATTTTTTCACTGACTCAGGGCATCATCATCATCATCTTCCTAGCTGCTGTCCCGCTGGGTAGCGGGGTCTGCTTTCCTAGTCTATTTCTTCCAATTCGCTTTATCCTGAACATCGTCGATGCAGAGCTCGCAGCTGTCCATTTCTTTCTTTACAACATCAGACCATCTGAGTTTTGGCCTACCTACGCCACCTTGACCTGGTTTTCACTGACTCGGAGCGGTGAAGGAAATCATCGTGAGGAAACCTGGGCCTACCATGCTTCCATTTCGAGAAATGTTCTTACTTATTGATCCACTCCCTCTACCTCCATTCGTGACAGGCCTTAGCAGGAGCAGTGGGGTAATATTCTAGTTAGTGATGATTGTGTCTGCAGCTTATTAACTTGCAAGTGATATCAGAGAACATCATCGTCATCGGCATATATTATGTTCACAGCAGCGCACAGGTCTCTTCTCAAGTTCGGTGTATGGGCGTTTATCTACCAAGCCTCACCAATGCAAATTGGAAGACTTCACATGATACGCATCCGAATTTTTTCTTGAGCGTACATAAGTTTCCGCACGATATGACTCCTTTATTGTTTGAGAGCAGTCGGTATTTATAAATTAGTAAAACTCCCTGGTACATGGCATGTCGTCCGTGCGGATTCGAATCCTCCATCCTCATGATTGAGTGTCCATACCTTCGCGCGAGTCATTATTGCGGAGAGCATTGCGAATAGCGTTTAAAACTTTCAAAAACACACACAATGTGTATAGATTAGCAAATAGCGGAGGTTGTGTATATTTTGAATATATAATATGAATTTAATCAATTTTATTGCGAAAAAAAATGCAGCGACAATCCATTAAAACGTAATCTGTTGAAACTTTAATGGAATGAAAAATTTTACTATCAAAAATATTTTTACTTGAATTTTTTTACAAATAAATTGAATTCGAGTATACCCGCGCAATTTATCAGTGAGTACCGACCGACACACGGTTAACCATAAAGCGAATTCGTTAATTCTTCCCATTGTCATACATTTGGGTGTTCGATAAATTTTATCGATACGGTAATCACATTATGGTCTGAATCGTTAATGCTAGCATCAATGTTTCAATTTGTCTGATTGGCGCAAAATAATTGTGATCGATATAAACATTTAAATTGTATGATTTTAAGTGCCGTGTTTCATATTCGAATTTGTTATGAATATGTAGGATTGAATTTTGATGTATAATTGTGACAGATGTTATTGGAATTTTTAATATTTTTGTTAAGTCATTGTATGTCGTATTAAAAATAATAAAATAATTGTCCGAGTATTTACTTTTTCAGCGAGAACTAATTCAGTAGCAAGATGGTAGCAAGTCGATGGCATTATACATGGTTTAAACTTAAATACGTTACATTCTTAAGGCTGCACCGAGCCTATTGTGCTGCCCCCAATTGTATTTTTTTTATTTCTTAAAAATTAAACAATATTTCCAAAAAACAAGCATGTCACTTTAAAAGAAAGAAGAAGAAAGAAAATACTTTTATTTGCAAACACCACAAAACACACTGACATAATTATACATAAAAACTAAACTAACACAAAATTTAAAAATTACATATTTAAGAGCAGTATGTGCCGCAGCAGCAAACAAGGATACGACTCAGCATTATGCTGGACTCAACGAGCCCAGCGCTGATTTTCAGTCGCACCCCAGAAGTGTCATTTCTGAAACTCACACCCCCAAAGTTGTGATCGAATGATGCATAAATTATGACATTTTCACTGCTGATTTGAACGTGTGACCCATGAAAATACCACTCCACATTGTAGTCATTGCTGATTTTCAATTAATCGGGTCACTGCAGATTTGTTTTTATAATGTTTGTAGTTATTATTAACGGTAATCGCTACAAGTATAAAACATAATAATCCATGTTTCGACATATTGAAAGCCAATCAGGACTATAATGTGACATTTTAGTTTTTTGGAAATGTTGTTTAATTGTTTAGAAATAAAAAAAATACGATTGGGGGCAGCACAATAGGCTCGGCAGGCTCTTAAGGTGGTGCGCCAGACCATCAAACTGAACTACTTTTAGTATGGGACCAATATTGAAATCGGCATAAAATTGTTGTTGAATAGAAAATGTCAACGGGTATTTTAAGTCTAATACCCGTTGACATTTTCTATTCAACAACAATTTTATGCCGATTTCAATATTGGTCCCATACTAAAAGTAGTTCAGTTTGATGGTCTGGAACAGCAGATTTTTATTCCGTTTTCAACATGGTCCCTTGCTGAAAGATATTGATTATGAGAGGCCTCTTCCAATAAAATTAGCTGTTTGAGTTGAGTAGGCATTGCAGTTAAGTATGGAACCGCTGATATTTTTTCGTGATTTCAGGTTTGCTCCCATAGTAAAAGTTATTCAGTTTGATGGTCTGAACCACCCTTAGAAATGTGTCGACTCATTTAAATATAAACGTTTTCAAGAATCCAAGTTCTACCAAGATTGATCAGGTATAAGTAATATTTTGTTTGAAAGTTCAATATCAACTGATATGGTCAAATAAAATATTAATTTAAATAAAATAAGTTCGTAAACACCATACATAAGGCCTAACAAAATTAGGTGAAACTATTTTAAGGGGATGATCAGACCATCGAACTTAACTACTTTTTCTATGGGACCAATATCGAAATCGTGAATTAAAAACAGCTGTCCCATACATTTAGGTCGAGTAGATTTGTATGGAACAGCTGATTTTATTTCGCGATTTCGATATTGGTCCCACAGAGAAAGTTGTTAAGTTCGATGGTCTGATCATCCCCTTAAATTACTTTCACTTAATTTTGTTAGACCTTATATTATAATCTTTTTTACTCCTTATGCCTTGTCTACGATAAATTCTTTAACTTCGTGGCGACGCGACAGAGCAGAGACGCAATGCGACGAAACGGTAAGACGAAATAAAAACGTTTACGCGTCTCGCAACCGTGATTGTTAAATATTTTATTATCCCCCGGGATCCAGCCGTGTCGTGTCAAACCGGGTTATTAAGTACGATTTTTACGAATTCCTGGAGGAACACGTTGACTGGACCAGGAGGATTTTTATTTTAATATTTTTGTAGAATTTTTAAGGAACTGTTCCCTTTTGGAATGGTTAGAATCTTTTTTACAAACTGTCGACTATTTAACTTTGACTACAATATATAAGGACTAACAAAATTAGGTGAAACTATTTTAAGGGAATGATCAGCCCATCAAACTGAACAACTTTCTCTATGGGACCAAAATTGAAATCGCGAAAAAAAAATCTGCTGTCCCATACATTTAGGTCGAGTAGGTTTGTATGGAACAGCTGATTTTTTTTCGCGATTTTGATATTGGTTCAATAGAGAAAGTTGTTCAGTTTGATGGTCTGATCATCCCCTTGAAATAGTTTCACCTAATTTTGTCAGACCTTATATAGGGACTAGCAACGCGTGTAATTCTACGAACAAACATTTCTGCCACTTTTTGCGGGGGGCGAGGTAACACGAAATCCGCAACTTTGGATTTTATTCCCCACAACTTTAGATTTTAATTTTGAACGTTAAATATCATGAAAAGTAGTCTCGTGTGAACCCCAAACGTTGTAAGTTCGAAATTATTGTTTCACAATATAATTGTGAAGGCTGTCTCTTTTAGTGATAAGGTATAAAATTGAATGTAAATCATCATCATCATCAACATATCAGCCATTAAACTCCACTGCTGGACATAAGCCTCCCCCAAAATGGGGTTATTTGCCATAATCGCCACGCTTGGCAGGCGGGTTGGCGATCGCAGTTGGATCGAATCAACGTGTGTATTCAGAGGATGCTGCTGCCCATCCTACAGTAGATCCCTTAGTCGTCTTTTACGATACCCATGGGAGGAAACGGGATGGTGCTATTCATAGCCGACACGACACGGACAAGGAAATGGGATGGTGCTATTCTTATTAGCCGACACCACACGGACATGTAAATGCACATGATTAATTAATCTTATACCGTGGCAGAGGGGAAATGCTACCGCAAGGCTAGTCCTTATAATAAATAGTCAAAGCTATTTGAGCATGTTGTTTATAGGAAGATTTTACCTGTACCCGTATATAAATAAGTATTAATAATTAATTATTACCATTGGGCCTGTTACACCCTTAACAGGCCCAATGGTAATACATACTACAACGGTCAAACTTTTTCGTTATATTTATTTATTTCACAGGGCATGCGTCAAACTTGTTGTTATTAATTATTATAGTGCGAACTCTAAACTAAAACAACAAATAATAAAATTAAACGACCAAGTGTCAGTCGCTCAGTCGGGCTCGCGCTCGTTTCATAACTGAATGAGAGAAAATTGTAAAAAGAAAAACCGCCTTCAAAAAAACTAAAAAGTTAAATGTACTTATGATGCGAATGAAAAAGTCTTTGGCTGCAATATTATTTTTTAACTTTTTAGTTTTTTTGAAGGCGGTTTTAATTTTTTTTTTGTTAAAATTTTGTTTATTTCACAATTTTCAGTGGTGAATTCATTAGTTCAATTTAATAGTAGTGCTTTAAATTAACAAAAACACTAGCCGGCACTACGATTTTCAAAGGTTCCCCTCGATTTCTCTGAAATGCCGTCATCAGATCCTGGTTTCCGTATCATGGTACCACCCTCGGAATATCTTTTTTCCAACAAAAAAGAATAATCGAAATCGGTTCATAAACGACGAAGTTATCCGCAAATAAAAAAAAATTTATACGGTCGAATTGAGAAACCTCCTCCTTTTTTGAAGTCGGTTAAAAATGTATAGGTAAAACAATAAATTGTGTGGTGGTAAATTTATTTATTTATTTATTTATCTTTATTGGTTATCAAACAGCAAATTACTTAATCTCTAATACAGCAACATTTAAATTTTACAGCGCCAATTACATGATAACACGTTTTAAAAACTGTTTAAGGTACAAAGGACAAAACGTAAAAAATATGAAAGATTTTGACAAATAAAAAGACCAATGTGCTTCTACTTAATGACCGAATTGTTTGTCGAGTATGTTAATGTTTTATGTGTGTAAACAATTGTGTTTGTGTGTATGTGTGTGAATGGGTGTCAATACTATAAAAAGATACTGAAATGACATGAAATTTGTTTAAAAAAAAATGTTATTTAATAGGCTGCATTCATTAAATACAAATATATCAAAGGATATTTGTTTTTTTTTAATGTTTCAACAGAATTCGATTTAATTCAATGAATATTACATGAAGTGTATGAGGGTTATACCGTTCCATAAAATATAAGCCGATTTCAAAATATCAGTAAACTTTACTCATTTCACTCGATGAACTATTATTGGTATAAGCTTTTTGCAGAGCATACAAGTGTTATAATTGTTGTGAATTACATATTTCATTTCCAGGAAACGACAATAACTATGTTCGTAGTAATTAATTAATTTACAACTTAATATTTTATCGTTGATATAACTGTAATTAAAACTGTGTTGCCGTGTAGCATGTACTTACTATCTCTTTAGTAGCATGTCAATCACAGTATACATGTCACAAACTTTGTCGTATCCAAAACTGACTTTCCATTTCCCATTTCAAATAATACCTAATCGTAATATCGTTCCAAAACTATTGTAAAGTCAACTACAAACAAGCATTTCTAACTGCTATTTAGCATAAGTCTATTGAAATTCCTGCAATATTAAAATGAAATTTACGCCTTCACCCTCTCAAAAGTTTATAGAAGTTCCGGAGTGGATTCTTAATCTTAGATAAAGCCAAATAAGGAAGATGACATTGCTACAGCAATTGACTATAAAAACGAGAAAAAACTAGTTGGTTAGTCGTTTCTGATCAAACATCCTTAAAGAAGGCAAAAAGGCGAATAGGGTCGATGGTATTTTATATAGCTTCGACGAACGACGGTTGGTGTAATGGTTACCACGCCGGCGTACTGCCGAACCAGAGAGTTTGAATCCCGGTTCAGTGACAGCATATCAAAAGGTCTGGTGCTCGCCTGACACACAACCTTGCACGCTTAGAGCAATGTTCATCTGAGGTTAGACCAAGTCAGGAATAAATGGAACAAATCTTTGTACAACGCCAGCTTGGCAATAGTGAAAATGTCTAACATGATCTGTACAAAGTCCTCAATAACATTTATCTCTGCAGTGCTTGCACGAACTGCCTGTAGAGTCAGCAATAAAAATGATGCATACACGTTTGTTCCACGTCTCGCAGTTTTAATGTAAGTATAATAATATCTTTTAGTTGCTGACTATAAAACCTAAACATTGCTGACATTTCCACTCTGTGGATTTTGCGCTGGATGAGATAAACCGGCGTAGAGATTTGTGACATGCCTTGGAAGAAGCCTAAGTTCAGCCATGGACGATGATAGGGAGATGATACTGATGACAGTCTTTGCACATTCTCCTTGGTCCCAGAGTGTGGTAAGTGAGTTCCGCTTCTCCTTTTAGTTTAATCTAAGTTCGAAATACTATAAATCGGCGTGTGAATGAGTCTGGGGCAAGTTTCGACATGTAGGAGGAGAGGGGAACGGCGTATCGTATTCCTTCGATATGAACTTTAGTCAGGAGTCGAATAAATTACGAGCAAATATTATTGGAACGAATGTGTCCTGCTAGTGTACGACTAATAATAGTCGTTATTTAACTTTGGCCTTGATGAGGAAAGAAAACTTCCTTATAAATATTTATATAAGGTCTAACAAAATTAGGTGAAACTATTTTAAGGGGATGATCAGACCATCAAACTGAACAACTTTCTCTATGGGACCAATATTGAAATCGCGAAAATAAAATCTGCTATCCCATACATTTAGGTCGAGTAGGTTTGTATGGAACAGCTGATTTTTTTTCGCGATTTTAATATCGGTCCCATAGAGAAAGTTGTTCAGTTTGATGGTCTGATCATCCCCTTAAAATAGTTTCACTTAATTTTGTTAGACCTTATAGAGAGTGGAAAGTAAGCTCGCATTCCGTATAGACACGGAAATTCGATCAGCCCAGGCCGACTCGTACCAATAAGTTCTTTTAGAACTTATGCACGATTTGTAGCACCACTGTATTTTCAGTAACGGAAGTCATCGTGAGGAAACCTGCATGCTTCAATTTCGAACCATAATCTGCTGTGATGACGGACTCGATCCTTGTTACTAGATAATGCCTATGCCAGCTTCCTGCTTGTCACACAGAATAGAGTCAGGGTCATGGATAGACAATACCTTTCCCAGCTTCCTGGTCAAGATACTGCAAGCGAATCATTTCTCAAAGTTTGCTCACTCACTTTATTGTAATCTCTTTGCACTTTTTGTTTGTAAAAATATGAACGTGGATGTTCTTGTATATTTAGAATATCTCTGAATAACCAGCGATGTAGTAAATCATACCTTGGTATCCGAAAATTCACTGAGAATTCACGAAGAGTTCGATCCTAGTCTGTATCAGATACAGACTAGGATCGAACTACCACCCTTTGTACGGCGGCGGAATTAGCTAATAAAAATCTTCATCTAACTTTCCGATGAAATTGGCCAACTAAAGTTACTACAGTCTATGAACTACAGCTACAAAAATCCATGGAACGTTTTAGTCCGAGATCCGATCGTTAAATTATGCACCTATTTCTTTGGTGAACGAAATGTGATTCTAGTGAATGTTTACACAGGATTTAATTCAACGCCGTTAAGTTACCTAAGATAAATCTTGCCGCAAGTATCTTTTCCATATGATTTTTGGTATAACTTCTTCCACCTATCTGTTTGGGAATTAAATGAGGTGCCATCAAAAGGAGGCTGATCTAAAGTACTGGAAAAACTAGGGTTGCCACCCCTCAGTCTGCCGCAACTCTAGGGTTGCCAGGTTCAAAGAAGTTATTTTTAACCCTAGAGTGCGGCAGATTGAGAGGTGGCAACCCTAGTTTTTTCAGTTCTTTAGATTGGTCTCCTCCTGAGTGCACCTTATTTACTTCCCAAACAGATAGGTGAAATTCTTGGAAAAAATTTACCAAAAATCATAATGGAAAAGCTACTTGGCGGCGTTGAATTAACCCTTATGTAAACATTCACTAGAATCACATTCCAAAGAAATAGGTGTATAATTTTACGATCGGATCTCGAGCTATTTTATACTGGTTCTGATACGGGATTTAAAGTTGTATCAAACGTTACTCAATTGAGAGTCATTTCTGTGCGATTCTTCTTCGAAACGACTCTAAAGTATCGTAACTTAAGTTTTCATTGTTTCAAACTACTGAAAGTAGTTTGCCAGAGACGAAAATCTCTACCGTACTGAAGTTAGTGCTTTGTTATAGTCGGAAAGCATTTTCTAGTAGATTTTATTCGTTTAACTCGAATAATAGACTTGAAGTGTTTTATTTACTATTCACAATCAAGTTAAGTTTAAGTTTAACTTTGTACAGACACTTATTTGTTTCCTGGGGAAAAGAAAAAATTGGGGAATGGTTTCCTGTTATTTTGTTTTTTCAGACTTAGTCTTAGATGGATTGTAAATGAGTCTACCCATCAAACTGAACAACTTTTACTATGAGAGCAAACCGGAGAAACCATGTTATTTTTATTCATGCTTTTTATCTTAAAAGAAAATTCACGATAACGAAGAATCACTATCAGTTCAACCAAACTAAAGATGCGAAGAAGTTCGTTTCGAACTTTACTACAAGAAATACTGAATTAAAAATTGTCATGGTCATTTCAGTATTTATTTTGGTACAAATTTTTGGGTAACTTAAACTTATCCAATTTATTAGTAATTTATACTTTTGGTTCGGCACTTTTAGACATTAAAAAATATGTATATGTCTTGGACATTGTCACACAAATTATCTAGTCACACTTAAAGTACCTGGACTTGTATTATGGTGACTTTACAACGATGTAGAATACATATATAGATACAAACACCCATGACTCGGGTTCAAATATTCATATTAATCATATAAATATTTGCCCCTTACGGGATTCGAACCCGCAACACTCGGTACAGCAGGCAGGTTCTCTACAGACTGTACTACCGGGCCTTTAAAAAATTCCTTGAAATAATTATGAACCAGCATTAGAAAAACCTGACCATCATCGTTTGTCCGTCGCTTCTTTATAATAATGGTATGCTATTTATATTTATATATATTAAGAGGTGTGTCAGAGTCGTAGCGTGTGGCGGTCCGTGGTCTCTGCCTACCCCCATGGGACAATGGCGTGAGCTTATGTATGTATGTATTTTATCAATTACTAACAAAATATTAAGTATGTACCTAGTTTAATACTTTTTTTGTAATTGAAATTAATTTAATTATATTGCTTAATTACTTTGTTAATGTATATTAATGATTGCATTTTTAATTTTATTAATTACCTTAACCAAAAGTATTAACCTACTTTTGTTTAATATTATTTTCATTTTTGGATTGGAGCAATTGCTAGTAAATTGAATTTTGACCCTTATTGGGTGCCTACTGTATACTTAAATTTATTTGTTTTGTTTCGATTTTTTAGAAATTAATTAGGATTTTAATTTATGTAACAAACTCACTCCGCCATGTTTTAAAGATGGTAATGCTGACAGTATGTGTAATTGAATTACAATTTAGTTCTACATATCATATTGCAATGGTTTCATCTTGACTGTAATCTCTACGTGTACCTATACAATAAATAAAAATATACTAAAATAGACAGTGGGTAAAATTAATGTCCATTAATAAGTAACAAAAAGTTCCCATAACTCATTTTTATTATCCATATTGTGGTATCATAATCGCCATGGTATAATTATGTCAGATGCAACGAATTTACGATGCATCATGCATCACGTAACTTCTCTTGCGTGTGACTGGGAGTAAGTTAAAATCTCACAATTAGTTAACGTTATTGAATAACAGTCACCTAATTGACGAGGCTACTAAGGGGTTTATGTTTTCTATTACATCGATAGGGTAAAAATTATATCAATAACATCCTTTTAAACTAAGAGTCGACCCATCAAATTGAACAACTTTTACTACGGGAGCAAACCGATCGGAGCAAAAAATAATCAACTGTTCCATACCAAACTGCAATGCCTTTGCCTACTCGACTCGAATGTATGCTACTTACAGCAAAATTTTTTTTCTCCGATTGGTTTGATCCCATAGTAAAAGTTGTTCAATTTGATGAATAGTAGAAGAGTAGAATAGTGTAGACTCTTAGTACTAATGATATCAACATACTTTACAGGGTGCTTTAGACCATGAAACTGAAAAACTTTCGCTACGGGGCTAAAATTGAATTTGCGAAAAAAAATGTTTGTTCCATATAATACTTTAATTTCTAGTTTGTGTGGGTAGCCGTTGAGGTCAGAGCAGTCTGAACGACATGGAATATAGGGTATATTCTTGATATTTGCAGATCATCATCATCATATCAGCCATTAAACGTCCACTGCTGGACATCAGCCTCCCCCAAATGGGGGGATTTGCCTTAATCGCCACGCTTGGCAGGCGGGTTGGCGATCGCAGTTGGATCGAATCAATGTGTGTACTCAGAGGATGCTGCTGCCCATCCTTCAGTAGATCCCTTAGTCGCCTTTTACGACACCCACGGGAGGAAATGGGATGGTGCTATTCTTAGCCGACACCACACGGACATTTACGGATATTTGCAGATATATCAAGAATATACCATATATTCCATGCTTCGGATGGCACGTTAAGCCATTGGTCTCGGCCCGCTATCTCTGGTGACAGTAGTCGTTACATAAAAACCACGTCAGAGGCTGTAAGGCGGTCTGAAAAAACTATGACACTAGGGCTTGTTGCCCACACGATAAGAAGAGCAAACATTAATGTGTTTAATTATATTTTTTGTTAGGATGCGATGCACGACATTTTCATATTTCATTATTCTTGAACCAGTTAAAGCTAGGATACATTTCCATTCCAGCTAGCTCTCATGTTTCTCCCAACTTAATAACATGTTATATAAATACAAAATGTGTAAAAACGTCACAATCGGTTTCAGCGTTTAGACGGCGATGGAATTGTTTGTCTTAAGAATTCCCCTGAAGCAAGTCATTTTGGTTTTCAATTCTATACACATAAGAGTTGTGTAGAGGTATTTGAGTGAATGAAACAGTAAATGGTATCTCAAGGAACATTGCTTTTAACATTGCACGAGTGCGAACGCTCATTCGCTCACTGCATCGTATTTATCCTTGTGGAAAATTGAAAACGAAAATTGCTAACGTTTGCTGTTAAATTGACTTTAATACAACATTTTTTAGGGTTCCGTACCCAAAGGGTGGAAACGGGACCCTATTCATAAACCTACGTTGTCCGTCCGTCCGTCTGTCCTACCTATTTAGGGCTGTAACTTTTGAACCGTAATAGCTGGAATAGTTGAAATTTGCACAGAATGTGCGATATTACGGCGAATTTGATAAAAAATAATAAAAACGACAAAAAGTAAAAAATTAAGAATACACATTACAAGAAACTAGTTTTTATCAACATTTTGTCTTCTCCTTCTATCGTTAAAACGGTAGTACATATAAGCGTCAAACTTGGTGTGATTATAGAGCAAATTTTACAGTATAACAACCAATAATATAAAACGGCCAAGTGTGAGTCGGTCCTGAGCTAAAAAAAAGTCCCAAATTAAAAAAAAATTGTAAGTTAATATGTCGTGTGGTGGTGTGGTACGGAACCCTCAGTGCACGAGTAGCCCGACTCGCACTTGACCGGTTTTATTTAGTTTAAAATTTAAAGCGTCTAGTAGCGAGTAGATTTGGCTTCAGTGTGTCAGGATGTGTAGGCGATTCGATTCGGCCTGAATTAGACTTGTAATTATGAGTTTTAGGATCTTATAAAGGAACCAAATTAATAATATGCTGAGGGACGGTTTTATAAGGGGATGATCAGAAAATAAAAGGAGGAATGTAACTTTCTCTATGGGACCAAAAACGAAATCGCGAAAAAAATCTGCTGTCCCATATATTTGGGTCCGAGTGACACTAACATATAGTACAGTATAGTATCAATTATTTTATTAAATATACTGTGTATTATTATAGAGTATTATATTAGAGTATTATATAGAGATATATATTATATTATAGAGTTTCTGGCCGCATCTTCTCCACAACACGTTCCGACGCGATGGTAGCTTAAAAAAAAAAGATTTGACGTTTAATATGTGAGCTTCAAGCTCCTATATTGAAAAAATTATGTTGATTTCGACTTTGAAACCAGCTAGGTTTGCAGTTTAGTATGGAACAGCAGATTTTTAGGTTTCCGTAATAAAACAAGGAACCCGTATATTTTCGTCCATCATGTCTGTCTGTACAAAACTGCAGTACGTACTCGAATCAAAACAGCCGGTTTTCCGTAGTCAAACAAGGAACTAAATAAACAATATAATTCATACCTTAACCTTAACACTAATATCGACAATGTAAAAATTTTTACTTTAGTCACCAACTGAATTGCCAAGTGTAACCGAGAATGCATCGATTGCATTACTCCGTTATATCGGTTCAAATACGCAACGAAACGTTTAAACACAGTATTCAAGTTATAAGCGGCAGCAGTTCTTGACTTCTTGTTTTAACAGTAGTAAAATTGACAACATTACATTTTTTTAACCACCTGTTTTTAATGAAAAATATATAAATAGGTTAAAAAATAAGAGATATTAATTTTTCCGATTTAATTTTTGACCGATATTTCTATTTTTAATTTACTTTTGAAGTTTCCAAAAAACGTTGGATGAATGGCTATAATACCCTGGCCGCAATAAAATTCAAAATTAAAACTGTCAAATACAATAGCAAAACTAAGCAGGCAAAGGAATAAAATCTCATTCAACCTCTTTTAAATTATTCAGTATTTTTCAAATGACTCGAGAAATAATTGATAGAAAAATTTTATAATTTTGATATTAAGCTTTGAATCACGTAATTTCCAAATAGTTTTCTAATTTTGGTACCTTTCTTAAAATTAAATGTTGTCAATTGCAGACGGCAACCCGTGAAAAACCACACCACATTAGTCTTACCTACTATAGATAGTAGACCTCGAAAATAGTAACAACATCGATAGTATCACTATCGATATCTAAAATACTATCCTAAATTATATCAATAGGTTTTATAAATCGGTAGTACCGAACCGATAGTATTGAGATGCAATAGAATTGATACTATTTCATCGCAATACTGTTGATACTACCGATAGACATCAATACTAATCTAGAATTAATAAATTTTAACGGGTTCTTACTACGTTTTGGTATATTTGAGTTCCCGATATTTCGGCAGAGTTACAAATGCCATGATCACGGGATGACATCAGTTGTAACACTGCCGAAATATCGGGAACTCAAACATACCAAAACGCGGTAAGAACCCGTTAAAATGTTTAATTCTAGAATAAATAATAACCACGTAACTCTGAAAAACTGTATTATCAATACTAATGATATTTATGCACTATCGATACTTTGATAAACTGTGTAATATTGTCTTCTAATAATAGTTTCTGGTCTCAAGCGGTGAAGGAAAACATTTTTTTTTAATTCTTTTGTTTTTTTTTTTGGAGCTTTTAACCCTGAGGTTACGTCAGCCCAAGGAAAACATCATGAGGAAACCTACATACACTGAAGAATAAATTCTGATATGTATGTGAAGTCTACCAATCGAATCCGCATTGCGCACTAGTGGTGGACTAATGCCAATACACCCTCCCTGAGGCATAAGAATAATTAATTCTATGCCTGAGAGTAGGCCTGTGCCCTGCAGTGGGACTTTTATAGGCTGATGATGAATAATAGTGTATGTAGCAAGTGGAACTACCTATCTAACTACATTGACCATACTATCGATAGTATGAGATGTTATATTGCATATCAATACAACTAGGTACTATTGTACCTTAAACTTAAAGGCTATCAGTCACATAGTAAATCAAGTCAAGTTTAGCGCGATACGGACAGCAGAGCACAGTTGAATAGTAATTAAATTGCAATATGATTAGACATGAAATTGGAATAGAATTGAACTTGGATGTTTTAATTTAACGCGATCGCCCTCCTGATCCATTTTAAGTACTTCAATAATTTGGAAAGCTTGTCAAAAATTATCCAACAACAAAAAAATATTAAAACGCTACCGCTTCATTATTAAATCACTCACACTTACCGCAATCGGCATGCACTATGAAGAGCGAATCGATTTAATTATTGCACTTCCGATTTCATGCCTCGATGACGTTCCGTCTCTGAAGACAGACTACGTTATAGAAACAGAGGCTGTATTTCTAAAAAATCTTCTGTATTTACTTTACAGATAATTAATCTGTTCTGTACAGATTGAAAATATTTCAAAATAAAACAAGTGCGAGTGGGGCTACTCGCGCACCGAGGGTTCCGTACCACACCATCAAACAACATGTTACCATAGTTGGTCCCATAGAGAAAGTTCAGTTTGATAGTCTGGTCATCCCCTTAAGAAAGTGTCAGCATATTAAGAAGCACCTTGTATAGGTTCCCTCTTAATAATGCTGATGGTTTTTTAAGGGGACGATCAGACCATCTACTAACTGAACAACTTCCTCTACGACACGACACCAACATAAAAAGTAAATTAAAGAGATATCTGCGTGTCTTATAGAGACGATGATAAGAAGGCTGACAGTTACCTTCGTCAGCGCGTAATCTTGGCGATATAGAGGGGAGGAATGCTGCCAGCGCAGCGTTCTTGAAACCATCCCGCAGGAAGACTCTTTGGAAGAGGTTTATAGGTTGTAGGTCAGTTTTTAAATTTGTTGCAGATATAAAAGGAAAATAACTTTTATAAGTCAAAATAGTCATATTTAAATGGGGGCCTAAGGCGCAGTTTATACGGAAGAGACGTGTGGCTGTGGTGGATAGTCAAAGTAACACAATATAAACCTAACCTAACCTAACCTATAGTAATATAGTACGTAGCATAGCGTCGTTTTTGTCGCAAAGAAGAATCGCGCCCGCGCCTCCAGGCGACGTCCCCTGTAGGTTTATATTGTGTAAGGGGTATCGCATTCAGAAGGAGTCGAGGCGACGGCGACGCGGCATCGACGTGCGGGCGCGTGCCTTAAAGACCTTGACATACGGTCGGTAATTGTATATAATATCATACCAATCAGAGCGGCGCGCCGCTCGTATACAATTATCGACCGTATGTCAAAGTCCGCGCCTCGACGCCGCCTCGACTCCTTCTGTATGCGATACCCCTTACTTTGACTATCCGCAACCGCCACACGTCTCTTCTATATAAACCGTGACCCAATATTGCTTGTCGTCATCGACCGAAGGTGCTATGATAATTTATTCATTCACAGTCATGAGCATATGCTATTGCTTCTGAGACACTAGTGTTCTCTTAAGCAACTCTATCGTTCGCTATACCTATAATAAACCAAGATCTTACTTCCCACGTGATGCAATCTTGTTCTCACTAGTCAATATCCATTGTACTATAGATAATGCGCTTTTCTTGTCTCGTATTGTTGCCTCATAAACTTCAACATTAGTTTATTATTGTACACTTTGTAAAGAGTTGAGAAATATCAGGAATAATTTTGTTGGAATTTTCCAAACAATAGATATTTTATTTGAAATATAGGTAAGATTCTTAGAAATTTTCGCCAGTAGAGCGGCGCCACTTTTGTTTGTGATTTTGTTTTATAAAAGTTATCTTGAATCATTGACTTACCAACTACTGGACGTAGGGTCCGCTCTCAAAAGTGTCCGAACCAAAAGAGCACCAAAACGCGAAAAGAGAATCAATTACACGACAGTCTTTGTTTGATCGGTCGACTGAGGTCGCTCCGATTGAGGAGTGGGATGGAAAAGAAATTCAGGATTTTCAATGTTTTTTGTTCGTTTATATTACTACACGTACTTAGGTTTGTGTTGTGTGTGTAGTCTCGGACACTTCTTTCGAGAATTTTGTACTAGACCCGGCGTCCATAGTATTCTACGTCACTGTCTTGAATCGTCTTTTTATAAAATAATTATTGTGATATTTACGCAAATGTAATTTTTTGCAATGTTGTTAGTGCAAACTACTTTAATACAAGTTTTAAGAAACCGGTGGTTAAGAGATTGAGGTCAGTATCACAAAAAAGATCTCGTTAAAAAGTGAAAAGAACTCTTAATTGCAAAATGTTTACTAAGGTTAAGTAGGTAACATAAAATTGTGTTTTAATATAATTTATGGTATTAAAAACATCTTATCTGTTAGTTAAGAATTTAAAGATAAAAAATCTGCTGCTACTAAATGCTTTAATAACTTTATGTTTTTGAAGACCCAAAAAGTGAATTATGGTCTTGAGTTTATGTTAATTTTTATATAGAGTACAATATTTTGTTACTTATAAAATAATATATACAAAAACTGCAAGCAATCTCCAGATAAGGGGTTCTTCTTGATATGCAGACAGTTTTTAAGGCAGTAATCAGACCATGAAACTGAACAACTCTCTGTGGGACCAAAATTGCGATATAAAACCAGCATGAAAGTTGTTCAGATTAATGGTTCGATCTTCTTCTTCTGTCGAGTCAATGGCAAGTTATTTTAATTTTTTTTTTATTTCGCCACTCGGATAGCACTGCCGGCAGCGTTCATAAGCTCCGATCGCGTGCAGGTGTCAGGGCAGGAAAGGCAGGATATGAGGTGGGCCATAGTATGTGGGGCAACACCGCACTAACACCGGTCTATGTAGCCCTTTGACTATTTATTATAAGGACTAGCCTTGCGGTAGCAGTTCCTCTTTGCCTCGGGATAAGAACAATAATTGATATTGTGCATTTACATTCAATGTTATACCTTATCACTAAACGAGACAGCCTATAATTGCGAAACAATAACTACGAACTTATGACGTTCGGGGTTACTACTTTTCATGATTTTTAACACTCAAAATTAGAATCTAAAGTTATGGGGCATAAAATCCAAAGTTGCGGATTTCATGTTGACTCGCCCCCCACAAAAAGTGGCAAAAATGTTTGTTAGTAGAATTACACACGAAAATAGATGTAGCCCCACTTGAACATGGTTGACACATGAATGGTTCGATCATTCCTTTAGAAATCCGTCAGTTTATTAAGAAGGACTCTGTATACAGAAGATAATGAGGCGTGTTCATTAAAAAAAAACTTTTAGACTGTAATGCCTAAATCTTCTGGGAGAATGAAACGAAACTTTTTGCTAATTTAAGCAACTGTATCCATTTATGTAGAACCTAATCAGAAACCCTTTCTAATTTTAATTCGCTTCCAATACCAATACCAAAAAATCACTAGATCTAGTGAAAAAGTCTCAGAAAGCGGCAACACTAAATACGGAATCTAATTCCGAATCAGGTTTATTCTGGATGTATGTGGCGGACCTTAGACTATAACGCCAAAATCTTCTGGGAGAATGAGACGAACTAACGGATAGACACCAATTAGATTCCAAATTTTTTGCTAATTTAAGCAACTGTATCCATTTATGTCGAACCTAATCAGAAAGCATAGCATAGCATATGCTCACGACTATATTCCCCGAGGGGGTAGTCAGAGATATTCTGAAAGTTCAGAACATCCACGTTTCACTAGTAGTACCGAAACTCTGTCCAGTGTGACGGGGAGTGAGCCCGCCGCCACTTGTAATGGACAGTAGGTACAATACATGCCTCGATATTGAAGCATGCAGGTTTCCTTACGATGTTTTCCTTCACCGAAAAGCCAGTGGTGTTACAAATCGTTCATAAATTCCGAAAAAAACTCATTGGTACGAGTCGGCCTGGACGGGGATCGAACCATCGCCTCCTGCACGGCAGGCAAGGTTACTCGCCACTGGACCACCACGGCTATACCACCTAATCAGAAACCCTTATTTTAATTCGCTTCCAATACCAATACCAAAAAATCACTAGATCTAGTGAAAAAGTCTCAGAAAGCGGCAACACTACATACGGAATCTAATTCCGAATCAGGTTTATTCTGGATGTATGTGGCGGATCTTAGACTCATCATCTCAGCCGATAGACGTCCACTGCTGGACATAGGCCTCCCCCAAGGTTCGCCATAACGACCGGTCCTGCGCTGCCCTCATCCAACGGGTTCCCGCCGTCGGTCCACCGTGTGCGGGGCCTACCCACGCTGCGCTTTCCGGTACGCGGTCACACTCGAGAACTTTTCGGCCCCATCGGCCATCGGTTCTGCGAGCAATATGCCCCGCCCACTGCCACTTTAATTTAGCAATTCTTTGGGCTATGTCAGTTACTCTGGTTCTTCTGCGGATCTCTTCATTTCTGATTCGATCTCGCAGGGAAACTCCGAGCATAGCCCTCTCCATTGCCCTTTGGGTGACTTTCAGCCTTTTTATGAGGCCTTGAGTGAACGACCACGTCTCTTTTCCATATGTCATCTTAGACTATTACGCCAAAATCTTCTGGGAGAATGAGACGAACTAACGGATAGACACCGATTAGATTCCAAAATTTTTTGCTAATTTAAGCAACTGTATCCCTTTATGTAGAAGCTAATCAGAAACCCTAATTTTAATTCGCTTCCAATACCAATACCCGCGGTAAATACAAACGCGGCATTTGAATACATTTATAAATCATTGTCAGCCCACAACCGTTCGGATGCAATAGGCGTGTCCCGGTTCCAATTCCACTCACATTTAGATATTGTATCCTGTATACAATTTACCATTTGCAAAACTAGATTTCGTTGACAATTTTGCTCGTGTTGAAATTTTAGACCAGCTCCAGATGTCAAAGGGAAATGATTTAGGTCCTATTTTGACCGCGGGTTTAAACTGGAGCAGTGAAAACAGGATGAAATGTTGCGTCAGTAATTTTAGGGCAAACTCACAAAATAAACAATATTCCGTTTTCAGCGTGAGATATTCTATCTCGAAATAGAAGCTCAAAATATGACTAAATATTCCTTGAAATATTTACATTCTTATGATTAAAGATGAACTGGAATTTAAAAAAGAGGAAAGCCAAATAAAGAAGGGGAGTATGAATCAAAGCATCAGCATGTAAAACTTAGACCATGTCATAGATTAATATGTATATTGGACATAAATAGGTAACTCGCCTTGAATTTTAGGACGTCCTAATTGCGTTGCCGCTATTTAGCACTAGGAGGCGCCACATTATGAAATAAATTGAGAAAGACGATCGGCCGACACGAGGATCGAACCTTAGCTACCCGGATCGTAAGCCGGTTGTCTAGACCACTAGACCAACAAGACAGTGATTGATATGGGCGAAATCTCTCACAACTACAGCGCAGCGCGTAAGGTGTGGTGCGCTGATACTTCGATATGAACCCTAGTTCAACACATAGTGCTTCGAAACATAACCGATAGATGGCGGAAGCTGTCTATGGAAAATCTGCGTTCCACTTAGTTTGTACTAAGATAACATAGCATGCCCTCTGCCAAGTTACATGTAGTCCATGCTATCATGGACCATGTTATCAAGCAAAGTGGGGTTTGAACTTTGACTAATTATTATAAGGACTAGCCTTGCGGTAGCATTTCCCCTCTGCCACGGTATAAGATAAATTAATCATGTGCATTTACATTCAATTTTATACCTTATCACTAAACGAGACAGCCTATATTTGCGAAACAATAATTTTGAACTTAGAACGTTTGGGGTTCACGCGAGACTAATTTTCATGATTTTTAACAATCAAAATTAGAATCTAAAGCTGTGGGAATAAAATCCAAAGTTGCGGATTTCGTGTTACATCGCCCCCCGCAAAAAGTGGCAGAAATGTTTGTTAGTAGAATTACACGCGTAACTAGTCTCTGTATAAGTAGTCAAAGGGTTTGAACGAGGTGAGGGCTAACAAGAATTTTTTTGTTCAAAATTAGAAAGCTACCCTATTTACATTTTAATTATAGTTAAAGTCATTTAGGAATTATCTACTCTATTATAAAACTGTAATAGAATATTCTCTGTCTGTTTGTTTATTTGTTCGACCATCACGCAAAAACCCTACCATCAAGCAACTACTCAAATGCATGGTGGCGGATCATTTCGCCACCATCCCCCACCACTCTAAACCCCTAATCAGGACAAACGGCACCTACTTCTGTAGGACTGATAGGACCATAGAGATCTAGAGAGATGCCAACCCGCTGAGTACGAAACCTAGTGTCGCATCACCACCAGTACCACGCGATAGAAAGTATTTTGTTAGCTTGAATGTGCTCATTATCCATTGCGGTATCAGAACTCAACGTTCGAATAATCTTTAGTACTACGCAAGCATTGTAAACTACTTGCAGATAATATCTCGACTGGCTTTCAGCCTCATAATATATTTAATCCTTACTGTCGCGAGCAATGTGTTCCGTTTTTGCGCATATTGCTGCGACACTGGCCCCGCCCCCTTTTCACATCTCCCTTTAGTTTTTGTGATCTGTAGATAGGACGAATAGACGGCGACCCCGTAGCGTACTCGCGGATCCAGACGATGAGATCACGGTTGCCGTACAGGCGGCCGAACAGACACGAATAACAATCGCAAACTCACAACACACGACAACAGGTAACACAATATCTATGCGTCGACACAGTAATCAACGTCCCCGCCGGCGGGGACAGCCGCGACCTCTGCCCACTCCTTTCACTTCTGGCGCCTACAGACGCTACAGCAATCGCAGGCCGCTTCTCACCGATCACCGCTACCCAATCCGCCGCGTAGCCCCAGCAACGTCCTTTGCCGAGGTCCGTACCCCTCTGGATGCCTCTAGGTCGGTTGCTTAAGTTCATTCATTTGGCTCGGTAGACCCTTCGTGGTCCCTCCAATAGTCCGCAGTAAAAAGCAGTAGTTGCTCCCCGAGCAGAGCTGTAATAGTCAAATCAAAAAAAAAATCACGCAAAAACGACTGGATTGATTTTGATGAAACATTTTGTGTTTTAAAGCTTATCATTAGACTTAAAAACTGCCCATAATATAATTATTTCATTTTGACACGATACAAGGAACCGGCGCGGACGAAGTCGCGAGCAAAAGCATAATTATTTATAAAGTAAATAAATACCTTGGACATTTTAATATAATTCGTACGGCGGCGCTCCATACAAAACGTAGTTCCGTGATAAACATTTTAGTACATAATTGTTTTCAACACTAAATAGAAACCAATATACAGGGTGTAAGTGACAGCCTAGCAAATACTGAAACGGTGAATTCAGACCATCAAACTAAACAACTTTCACTATGGAGCCACCCTCAGGAAACGTGAAAAAAAATCAGCCTCTTCATACATTTGAGTCGGTTAGGTACAGCTGTTTTGTATGGAGCAGCCGATTTTTTTCGCGTTTCCCGAGGGTGGCTCCATAGTGAAAGTTGTTCAGGATTGCGATTTTTGAATCTCATACGTTGAACTCAGTAGTTGAAAATTTTTGGAGATACGCATCTTTCTACTGCTGATTTGACTTTCAAAAATCGCACTCCTGAAGTATGATTTTTGAAAGTGAAAGCGACAGTAGAAGGATTAATTTTGAATCTCATTCGCTGACCGTCAGGTCAGACCATCAGGTCTGAATTCACCGTTCCAGTATTATCTAGGCTGTCTTTTACACCTTGTATTATGTGCTTTGCATTTCTCAAATTAAATTTCATTTAAATATTTAGTTCTAAAATGAAGTTGAAACTATACATTTAAAAGGAAATCTGACATATATTAAGCACATACATTTTCTAGATCGTGTTTAAAAAGTGTCATTGACTTTAATTGGTTCATATAGAAAATAGGATGGAACTTCGTTTGCATGCAGCGCGCTCCGAAGCTTTCGGAATAAACATCTCTTAATCCTATTTAAAGTATTTAAAGCACCAAAATCGAACCCTGACTCGTATTATGATCACTAGACAACAAAGACCATCTAGACAACTATGAAAAATAGGTACAACACCCATAGCTACAAACATCAAATGACTCGGTTACAAATATTCACATTCATCATAAATATTTTCCCCTTACGGGCTCGAACCCTGGACCCTTGGATCAGCAGACAAGTTTACTACTAACTGAGCTATGAAAGTAAAAAGATTTAAAATCGAGACTGCAATAATCAATTCACATTATTTTGGTATTATTTGAGTTGGATCAGGAAACAAAAGTAAAGTAGAACTCAAAAATACCAAGGTTTCATTTGTTTCCTTCAAATCCTTTCACAGCAAGCGGATATGACTGTGATTGTTCGTGAATTGAGAGGGCGTACAATATTGACTGCACTCTTGAGATTCCATTCTAGTCCAATCTTTATTGCTAGGTATCGTGTTAAATGCTAAGCCATAGTGTAATACAAACTACTAGTGGAGAAGCTCAGCGGTCGCGACAGGTCAATGTGGCCATTCAATATTAACTACATACTAAAAAACCTTGTATATAAAAAGCACAGATAACCCCCAATAGAAACCGCATGATGAAAATTTTGTACAGGCCCGAAGTCACAATTTTTGGCGGTAGGTGCGGGTAGCGGAGAACGAAATAATGCAACGTGATTGGCCTTTTCAAAGTCGCACTACTCCCATCTCACTCTACCTCGTTGCTTATATCAGTGCAAAATCATAGATGTGTGGTGCGCGTCGGCGGCCTTGTATGCGGTATCTATTGGGTGTAATCTGTGATAAAAAGTAAAACTATATACTTACAAAATTTACATATACGTATGTTTACAATATTCTTGGAGCAACCTGTACGTAAGTCAGCACCGAAGTGCTGCTCCTAAACGGTTTGCAAGTCTCGCGGGCAGCCGAGCGCTCGCCCGTGCAATGCCTACCTTATCTTTTACATAATTATTAGTTAGTTGTCAAATTAAATAGCCTTGTATTGGTAACAACTTCTAATTACCTATGTTAAGAGTTAGCAAATAAGAGAATTGTGCAACATCCACATAAATCTGTTAGGTTTAAGGATGTTAAGAAAATGTTTAAACTATTGTCACGGATGCTGTGAAATGACGCAGCTATAGAAAGGCATTCAAAAATTCGGCCGGCTTGTCAACAAGCTTCGTAGCTCAGCGGTCGAGGCATGGACTCCCATGCCGGGGGTCAATGGTTCGAGACTATAATAATTCTAGATTTTATTGTTGTTAGAAATGTTCTAGAAAAGTAAGAGAGAGTAAGAATATTTGGAAAGAGACAAAAATGTGCGTGTTTAGGAATGTTCTAGAAAACAGAGAGAAGGAATATTTGAAAAGAACCAAAAACAATAGGAATGTTCTAGAACAAAGAGAGATAAGAATATAGATAGAATATATCAAACAGAATAGACCTTTAGCCCAGTATAAGAAAGAGTAATCAAGTACTACATCCTATTCATAACACCATTACCTATTTCCAGCTTCCTGCATAAAACATAGGAACCTGTAAAATTGTTATATGATGTTAAAAACTTTTACCTCAGTCATGGTGAGTCATGGTGTTTGGGTCCTCGCTCCCCGACTTCAAATATGATTATCTTCACAGATTTTCTGATATTTTTGTTTGTTCGTTCATAGCATAGCATAGCATAGCATATGCTCACGACAATATTCCCCGAGGGGGTAGTCAGAGATATTCTGAAACCTCAGAACATCCCCGTTTCACTAGTACCGAAATTCTGTCCAGTGTGACGGGGAGTGAGCCCGTCGCCAATTGTAATCATGTTGTTGTTGATGTTCGTTCAAACATCATACAAAAACTTTTTGTTTATGATTAGACTTAAAACCTGGTATACCGAACTTAACCTCGAAATCGCTAAAAAATCTGCTGTTCCATACATACTCGGCTTGAAGTTTTGTGTGGCTACTGATATAGGTATTAGTCCTATAAGGACTTGTGAAAGTTGCTCAATTTGATGGTTTGATCATCCTCCCTCCCTCCCTTTTTATTTTGTCTTACATTAATTGAACCTTATAGATTAAGAAACTCGTTCAACACTAAAATTGAAAATTAATTCAGCATAACGAACGATAACGAACCATTGATCCACTTTAACTAAATGCCCAATCAGCGTATGAAAAGCGAAAATGCAAATGGGTTAAACTGCCTAAATGACGAGCAGCTGGAAACTTATTTATATTTAGATTATTGTTTAATCAACGCCTAGCTACTTACTGGATTCATTAATACTTTCGCTGCTGACGACCTACGTCGTAGGTCAGCGACAAATGGACCGTAGTGCTGAAGAACCCACGTAACGAGCCTGTTCAATTGCATTTCGCCCATGCTCATGACCTACCGCGCGAGTCAGCGAAAAACTTACGCTTGCGCGGGTGACCCACGACGCGAGCCACATTTATCGTTTCAACGTTATGACTGTGCGCACGACCTACGAGGGGGGTCAAGTTCTGAAGAACCCACGTAACGAGCCGGTTCAATTGCATTTCGCCCATGCTCATGACCTACAGCGTGAGTCAGCGAAAACCTTACGCCTGCGCGGGTGACCCACGAAGTCAGCATTGGTCTTTTTACGTTATAAACTAAGAGATAAGTGTACTTTTTGAAATAATCTGCAGCAAGGCTGATTCAGTGTTTATAAGGAGTAGAGCATCACTGTGACGGGGATGGACCAGGTCTGCCTGTATAACTCCAGTCGGTTTAGAAGTAACTGATGTTTAATGGTCAGTAAAAAAATAAAGATCAGCTGCAAGGCTGATCGTACCATATTATTGTAGTATGCACTGTAGCTATGTGAACATTACTAAAACTGACACGATTCATCAGTCGGATTAGGAGATACAGCCGTTCAAAGGTCCAACCTTTTAACGGCTGTATCTCCTAAACCGGCTGGCAATTCATGTCAGTTTTTGTATTGTTCACATAACTACAGTGCATACTACAATAATATGATACGATCAGCTGCAAGGCTGTTAATTTTTTACTGACCTTTAAACGTCTGTAACTCCTAAACCGACTGAAGTTATGCAGGCAGACCTAGTTCATCCCATTCACAGAGATGCTCTACACCCCATAAACACTGAATCAGCCTTGCTGCTGATGGTTGCAAAAAGTACAATTATCTCTTAGTCTATTACGACTGTGCGCACGACCCACAAGGGGCGTCAGTGCGTGAGGATCATGGTTTTAAGCTTAGCAGCTTAAGTGTTAGAGATACTGTATGCAAAGCACTAATGAATTACCAGGAGAGTAAACGAGAGTTGATGAACTTGAAACAAGCGAGCGTTCCGACACACGCACATAAGCGCGGAGTTCACTTAAACTAGTACGTAAAGCATTGCCTAAAAATATTTTTTTAAACACGATCTAGAGATGATGTTCTGATGATGAGTTTCTTAGATTTCTGTTAAAATTTATAGTTTTAAAGTTACACTTAGCTCAAAGATTTCTATACAAATCTTAAATTAATCCTAAATTTAAGATTTGCACGGATATTGGTTTGTAGATCGTGTCTAAAAAGGATAATGCAACTTTCTGGCCCAAATTTTTTTTTGGTGTCCTCTACACCAAAAAAAAATTTGTTCAATTGGTTTGTAAAATTCCTTTTCTAAAGCATTTTTCTTTTTTCCTACGAGATGGATTTGCGGGTGCTTTACTAAAAGTTACTATTGGTGATACAGTCTATAAATACGCATAGGTTTCTTCTTTGGGCTACACCAAAAAAAATTTGGGCCAGAAAGTTGCATTACCCTTTTTAGACACGATCTAGAAACCAATATCCGTGAGGATAAAATCTATCAGTTAGCAAAGTTGTCATGTTTGGGCAACACCAAAAAAAATTTTGGGCCAAACATACAAGGAAAAGTTGCATTGTCTTTTCATTTGAAACTAGGTCGGAACTTCGTTTGTATGCAGCGCGCATTAGTGCTTTCGGAATACACTTCTCTTAACTTCGGTGACCGTTTCCAATTCCAAATGGATGTGATAATATTTCGCAGCTATATTTACTGTATTATAGCTTCAAACAAAAGGTATGTCGTAACGTAAGTAATCTCGATCAAGGTTACGTAAAACTCGATTAAATTGTACAAAATATTTGCAAGGTTAAATCGCGCAATATGGTTTATATTACCAGTTAACACGGCATCGACGCGGATAGTGATAGTAATGACCTAATGAAATGACGAATGCAATGTGCGAGTCAGACATTAAATATAGTAATTTACATTTGCATGTGAACTTCACCAATCCGCATTCGGCATGCTTAGTTACTAGCACGCATACATCCTCCTTGAGGAAATAGTCGGGGAAATCTACGGATTTTGGTATGGAGTAGGTTACATTAATTGCACTTTAGGTGATAATTTGGAATAAAGTAGATACATACCTGTAAAACATAAAATGTCAATAATCCCCGATTTTTTATAGTCAATTTATTGAATTCTTAATTGAGACATTTAAGAAACATTAAATTTAGGTATGAACAAATAATGGAAAACTGGTGATTTTGTACAGAACGGCTTCGTTCAATACGATTTACTTATAACAATAATAATCCCCGGTTAATATAGTAAATTTTAGTAGATATTTAATATTTTGTAAGCATTCATAAATTATAACCTCAAAACTAAATTATTTACTGTTTGTTTTTACACATTAAATTTGCCTTGTGATAATTAACTGTCTCTTTTGCTGGTATGCTGGAAGAAATATCTTTAGAAATAATTAAGCTTGCTCTTTGTACATTTATATAGATTTTAAGGTATTTCTCAGGGTCATCTACCTATATAACCACGAAATCTCGACAAAAGTGTTTTAAACTAATAGTAATATTATTAGTTTAAACACAATTTACTAAAGTGTCTTTAATGCAATCTCAAACCGTATTTTTCCAAGACTAAAAGGCCTGTGCCCTGCAGTGAGCCGTTTGTAGTTTGATGATAATTACTGTTCTTTTAACTGAGGATGGATTCTTCCTTTCACAGAGCCCGAACTCCATCCAAATTAGGCACAGCAACCCTATCGAAGAATATAGTCGTGAGTATAATTTACGTATGTGTATTCAAAGATCCTGACAGAGTTTGTGTATTGAGTAATTCTAAAATGTTACTAAGTTTAAACTAGTGTTGCTACTCGATAGTTGACTGTCGATAGTTAAAAAATATATATTTTTTAATAAATAATGTCAAAGTTCTATAAGATGGCTATTCATATTTTTCTAAATCGTCTCGATGGTTTCCTCTATTTCAGTACGTAACAGACGCGGCTTCTATCTGGTCTGTTTTTTTTTTTGCATGGTTTCATTATTGAAAAACCTACTTATTTATACAACAAAGAAGTAATACAGTTTTTGAGAGTTACGCGGTTATTATTTAATCTAGAAATAAACATTAAACGGGAAACATTACATTTATCGGGAACTCAAATATACCAAAACGCGGTAAGAACCCGTTAAAATGTTTATTTCTAGATTAAACAAAGAAGTATGTAGATAACTATCAGAAACGTGTTATGAAAAATTAAAGGTAAAATGTATGGGAAAAATTTTTACACAACAGCTTTCTTCTTCTTATCGTGTGGGCAGAGCCCTGTGGTGTCAGAATTTTTCAGACCGCCTTACGGTCTGACATGGTTTTTATGTAACGACCACTGCCACCAGAGATAGGAGCCGGGACCAACAGATTAACGTGCCATCCGGAGCACGGAATCTTTTTTCTCTTCAGACATTCAGGTGATTCAAAAATGACAATGACATCACTAGGTGCCCCCCGTGGGAATCGAACCCTCGACATGTCGAGAGCCCAATGCTCCTAACCATTAGACCACGGAGGCAGCTTTGAAACATTCTTAACTAAGCTAATTCGCCCGTTGAAATATTTAATTTGTTGAACAAACTTAGAACCTTTAATCTATATTCCGAAATTTACATGAACTGTTCGGTTCAGACTATTTGTTTCGTACTAATAATATTACAGAGTTTCGAGGTCGACTTTCGATATTTTTACTGCAGATAGGTTACAAAAATCGAGATAACTGTTTAATTTTTGAAGTCAGCTGTCAATATTTTTTCTACATTCAACACAACATCGATAATTTTAGTATAGATCATTCCACAACACTAGTTTAAACTAACTTTCTAAACTTTAGGGTAAGCATGTCAATGCAGTTAATTGGACATGGTACTAAAATGTGGCGCTGGAGTTACTAAAAGCACCGACCAAGGTAAAGTTCTCAAAGCCAACGAACTAATGTAACCTCCATTGGAATTACATTCACTGAACACGGAACCAGAAATTTAATCAATGTGTTGATAAAAATATGGTCTTGTATTTATTCATCATCATCATCATATCAGCCATTAAACGTCCACTGCTGGACATAAGCCTCCCCCAAAATGGGGGGGATTTGCCATAACCGCCACGCTTGGCAGGCGGGTTGGCGATCGCAGTTGGATCGAATCAATGTGTGTACTCAGAGGATGCTGCTGCCCATCCTTCAGTAGATCCCTTAGTCGTCTTTTACGACACCCACGGGAGGAAATGGGATGGTGCTATTCATAGCCGACACCACACGGCAACGGCTTGTATTTATTGTGTTACCCAATTCGATATCGAATCGTCAATTTTGTTTTCAGACACTTCTTGGCGATTCTGTTTCTTAGTTTTTAGGGTTCCGAAGTCAACAAGGAACCCCTATAGTTTCGCCAAGTCCGTCTGTCCGTCCGTCCGTCCGCGGCTTAGCTCAGAGACGCGTAGTACTAGAAAGCTGTAATTTGGCATGAGAATAGATATTCATCACGCCCCCGACAAAGTGGTAAAATAAAATCTTGAAAAATATTTTTTAGGGTACCTACACGCGAAGTGGGAATGGATTTTTTTTCTCGTCTTCCCCATGTTGTGGAGTATGGGTTTGGGAAAACCATTTTTCGATTAAGGGATCCGTTAACAAAATATTAAGCATTAAAATGAAATTTTTTGTTAGAGTAAAGTTTCCCCAAAAAATTCTGCTGTCCCCTACGCTGTCCCATACATTTAGGTCGAGTAGGTTTGTATGGAACAGCTGATTTTTTTTCTCAATTTCGATATTGGTCCCATAGAGAAAGTTGTTCAGTTTGATGGTCTGGTCATGCCCTTAAAATAGTTTCAGCTAATTTTGTTAGACCTTATATAACGAAATAAAAAGGAAAACTATCACCGCTAAGTAGGCTTTACAAGTTTACGAGTAATAGTCGACCAACTAAAAAAAAAGACTTTTTAGACTTTATTAGCCGTTAAACCGTAGTATAAAACAAAAAGCCCCCTTCTAAGTGCATATATGTGATGGGCAAGGGCAACCACGGAACCCTACCCTGCGCGTGACCCGACACGCACTTAATTTAGATAATCCATTTCAGATCCTGAAGAGAATTCTAGTGCGCACCATACAAACGAACTTAAATCCTATTTTTAAATAAACCAATTAAAGTCAATGACAATTTTGAAACACGATTTAGATACGTTCTAATCACTGCGCCTGTGGTTCGTCTTATTTATTTTAAACCTTTCTAGAATCAACAAAGAATTAATAACAACCGGTTTTCGTGTTCGACGTTGATTATTACCTACTTAACATGTACATATACTAAAATGAAAATTCAAACACAGTATTTAATTTTTTTTATATTTATTTGTTTCAGGGCCTTAAGGTGGTTTCAGTTCATACAAAAGTTGGACGCACAATACGCGTAGACGGAATTAATAAAAGTAATATTTTATATATGGAAAAATAGTTTAGAAAATCTAGTTGCTGCGTCACAAATAAAATTTGCAATTTATAATATAATTATTAAATAAATAACTAAATAATAATAATTATTTTATAAATTTTATTTGTGACGCGGCATCTAGATTTTCTGAACTATTTTTCCATTTATACAAAGTTACTTATATTAATATCGTCTACGCGTATTGTGCGTCAAAGTTTTGTAAAATATTTACCCCTCTGCAACCACCTTAATACATTTTGTATATACCGGTCCTATGGTACCTTATCATTATAAGTACCTAATAATATAATAAACTATGACGATACAATCATCATAACCTTACAAACTATGGTGGAGTAGGTAGTAATCACGGTTAGCCATCGTATAAACTTTCTTCGCCAACTCGGACGTCGGATCAGACAGGATACTTAAAAAGACTCCTACATCATATCTACTGAGGTTGGCAGCCGTAAGCAATGCCTCTCTTTGACTACGGTTCCGCTCACACTCCACCAGCAGGTGTAAACACAGTTGCTGAGATGCAATACAAGCTTTGTTTGAGCTGTCGACAACTAGAATAGCATAAATCCAACAGATACAAGTTAATAATGGCGACTGCATTCGCTGCGAATGCAAATGCTACAAATGCCGCGAATACCGGGCGATCGCAGACATGCAATCTCATTCCGTCCTCAATTTGAAATAAACACGTGATATTCGATTTGATAATTGTGAATGAATTGCGTGCAGTGAATTAATTTTTAAGGTTGCTATTGAAGACACTTAACACTTTATTGTACACACGGAAACATACATGAAAACAACATAATAGACAGTTACAAAGGGCGAGCTTTTCTCTAAAGAGATTTCTTCCAGCAAGGGTTTGCTGTTTGTCTCGGGTGAGACAGAGAGAGAGCATAGAAAGTGAGGCAGGCATAGGCATGCCATCATCATCATCAGCCTATATCTAATAGTTTCCGCTGCATGCATATAATGCATGAATTACGTTTAAGCGACGACGTTTACGCATATTGAGAAGATCTTAAGGTAGTTAGCAAGTTACCATGATTCCAGGAAGCTGGCATAGGTATTGTCTATCATGATTCAAACTATAAAGTTATTATACCTTACAGGACTAGAGGAACTGACATGAGTTGTCAAATAAAACCGTTTTTGGAGGTTTTCAGGAGACTATCGGCAGGCAAAAATTCGAGCACTGTCAATAATTCGAAGTCAAACGTGTAATCGTGGATTATTTAATGAAATAGTTTTAGTATATTTCACAAAATTATCTACGATTTCACTTTCGATTCGCAATTATTCTCAGAAACTGAATTATTACCCTGCGATAAGATCCCCAAAACGGTTCTATTGCCTCGCGTCACGTATCTCTTTCTATGATACAGTGGTGCCGCTAGGTACATCTCACTCTCTCAGCTGTCAGTCACTCTATTATTCAAACTGAGCTGTGGCGCCATCTAGCTATCCCCAGGAAAACTAGAAAAGCGCTCATTAGATTTGAATAACACTGCCAATGGACGCTGACACTTTCAGATGAATCTCAGCTCTGCAATTTGGAACTGCATAGTAATAAACAACTGAGTTCATTATCATAAATCGACTTCCAAATGCGCTGCATTGCCATCAGGTGTGAATCTTAATGAATGCAGCTGAAAAGGATACGGTTCATGACCTTTCGTTATTCAAATGATGCCCGGATTTAGGCTGGGTCTGAGTTTAACAGGATCCCCTCTGACAGATTACAAATGTTCCCACCCCAGTATGTTGGGAATGTTAATTTTGTGAATAAGCTGGGTAGAGTTTTGGAAATACGTTTGCAAAAAAATGTTAAAATTCAACGTTAAGAATTGTAGCTTTTAGTAAGTCACATATAACCCAAAATAAATACATACCTACTTCAACTCAAAACCATTCATCCATTTTAGGTGGTCAGTCACTTTGCTACAACTGCCAACCGTTTATATAATTATATAGTGATATTTTATTCTGTCTGCGGCCAGTTGTAGTAATATTTTTGACTACTAGAACACTTCGTGAGTTTATGTTGTACCTACCATAGCGCAAAAACATCATTATACTAGTAAGAATACACTTAGATGTCGCGTGCATCACGGACGACCTGACTTAGTCCTTGCTTGCCCGTGCCGGGTCCGAGCCGAGTCCGAGCCGAGCGTCGGCCGTAGGCAACCGACCCGGGCCCCGCCCGGCCTCGCCTCGGCTGCCGCTCGGTATAGCGTGATTATGTCCATACAAAATATATGTAATATTAGTTGACCGTGCTAAGGCCGACGCTCGGCTCGGACTCGGCTTGGACCCGGTGTAGCGTGAGTCATCCTTTAGTCCTCGCATGTAATTTCTCAGTGGATAAGCCAATCATTATTGACACTCGTATTCGGTGACGTCACTACTTACAGGGTACAGTCACAGCGAACACGATCTCGCCAACTTCCAATCTCCTCGATCCTCACTATGCAATCCACCGCGCTGTCTCAACAACGCCCTAAAGCCGAGGTCCATACCCCTGTGAGTTTCCCTATTTTTATTATGCGAAATAATTGAGTTTGGGGCCTTGACTAGACCTGTGCCACTTAGACATCACTGGTCCTTTTTAAACACCCTTTTTACTGTTTCCTGCTGCGGCCAGAAATCGTAGCAGGTTTGTATCTCATCTGATGTCAAGACTTGTCTACCTAGATTAGATTGAGTACTACATTTGTACATCAGGTGACCACAGTCACATAGAAGGTGCAAAGGAGTTTCCATCTCCTCCTTGCAAAATCTGCAGCGCTTAAGTTCTCTCATTGTTACGGTTGACCTACCAGGGTAATTCATCGTCGCTAGTGTAGTCCCTCCTTAGCCCTCAGTAATAGGCAGTAGGTGCTGCGTGAGTAATGCTGTATTTGTCAGTTTGCGAAAAAATATATACAGCGAGCATGGATTTGAGGACCGCTCCGCGCATCTTCATTTGATTGAGTTGTCGTGATCGAAGGGTTTCCTAACTGTAGGTATACAATATCTTCATGTATGTCTGCAATGGACTGGGACAGCTTTAGAATGGGCGGCGTCGGCGGGTCATATCTACCGTATGCACCCGGAGAGGTGAACCAAGATGGCCACAGAATGGGTTCCACAAGACCGTTGCCGGCTTCGCGAGGCAGACCCAAGAGAAGATTGAGTGATGATTTGAATACCTTCCAGAACGATTAGCCCGATTTCGCGTTACATAGATATGATTGGAGGTAAAGAGGGGAGGACTTTGCCCAACAGTGGGACACAACATGTACTAAATAAAAAAAACTAAGATGTTTTTATTTGTAGATGCGTTGTCCGCGCTCCAAAACGGCAACAAAAAAAAGCAAGGTAATTGCCCGGCATTCACATAGTCACGAGCCGTCTAGTGTACATACACGCCACTAAATCGCACCATTTTAAACTGCAGTTATGTTAGCGTATGACGCGTCTATTTTTAAAACGTCATTGCATTAAATAAAACTCCGTATTACTTTTAGCAGAACTTTCACAAACAGCGACGTCTAAGCACGGTCAGTATGAAGGTAAAGAACGAGCTTTAAATGGGCAGCTCATTAACGTAATAGTTGGTTCCGCAGCTGCTTAAAATACATTGAATAGCTTCACTAAACGGGTGAGGGTAGTTGAATAACAAATAGTAGGTAGCGTTCAATTACACCTCAAAGCGTGTTGCAGGTTGCAGGTGCCGCTGCTTGGGAAGCCGCTTCCTCAAGTTATAGACTTTTGACTTCTGCGTCATCAGATCACTTCAATTACAGACATCATCAGCCTGTCATCGCCCAATTCTGAACCAGAGTACAGTACGACCAGGAAAATAATTCCGCTCGTCAATCTTCGTTTCGCGCAGAGCAGTCCCGAGTCCCCAACAAAACCAGAAGTCATTTGGTAATCAAAGGGTGCAAAGTCAGATAGCAGCAAAAAGGGCGCGAAAAGAAATTAGCTAATAGCGTAAATGGATTGAAGGTGGCACATCCTGATTGGTCAATATAATTTCGCGGGCTATTAAAATTTATCAACTGCGCAGGTATATTGGCAAGACTTATTAACCTGGTACTACAGTATAATAGTATCTGGAGTACGGCACGCGCATGCCTCCCACCTATTTTAACCTCACCCTCGCTTGGTAAGAAGCGTGGAAAAAATTTAAGCAATGGCGTATTTCTGTCTCGCTAGCACTCACCGAGTATCTTATTCTAGTAGGTAGATTTTCAATGGGACTAGATAATCTGTACAACTGAACAATGTTCAAGATGTAATTATTTAATATAAATATTTTAGTATAAATTAAACATTCAAAGAATCCCTATCCAAAATTACACGCACATAGTTTTTGGAAATTCATTCACCGTGTTTAAGAACCAGTTAGTACCTGATGTATTTATGTATTAAATAATATCGGTCCTTTGATTAAATTAAATAACGGAAGATAGGTGACCTTCTTGCATTACGCACTCAAAAAATGGACCTGCTTTTCACGTACTTACAAGTAAAAAGTAATGCTGTGTGATTTGTTTTTTTCTTTTTGAATGACTTGTAAATCGAGTTTTAAGCTCGCGAAGGCATTGTGGTATCCCACCTAAAATCAAAAAAGTATCCCAATCACGCAATGCCGCTTTAAGTAAATTAGGCGACGGGGCCTAATTTATGCGGTCCATGCGCTATAGGCTAGTCACCTATCTTACTATTTTAATTTAATCAATGTATCGGTCCTATTGTTTCTGAAGGGAGTCAAACAGCTATGACCTCAATTTACGCAGCCCAAAACCTATCACTTAATCAAGTTCAAAACCGAACGAGCAAGCTCCTACTATTTGCACCAACTGGCATAGTCCGGTTTTGCGTCCATTAGTCGAATGCACAGTATTGTTCATGGAAATAACAAGTTTGCATTGAAACACTAGGCTATTGTTTCACGAGCTCCCATAGTCCACATATACTGTATATATGAAAAAAAATAGATGACAATTAATCAGAGAACATGGGAAGTACAATAACTGGAACTGGGTCCATTTGCGTTGTACCAGATTGTATTGTGCGGTTGATGGCTTCAGAATGCGCGTATTGTTGCAGATATGGATTACAGGATTATTCTGGAGGATGGTCGGATGCAATGTTTCAATGGATTACATGGAAATGTTTCTTTGCAAAAGTATAACTGGCAGATTATTTGCATCGATAAAACCACCAATTATTAATACAGATGTAACGCTCGCTAACGCTCACTGGCACATGTATATATATTGTATTGTAATGATCCCAAGTAAGCACTATAGGCTTTACTAACATATAACATCCATGACCGAATCAAATTAAAGATTGAAAAATTTGTCTCGGGCGGGATTTGAACCCGCACTCTCCCAAACCGGGGAACTGCGGTATTCAATTTCGCCACGGAACCCACTACCCAGAGAACGAAATTTTCAATCTGTTGCGAAATAGCATAACATGGCTGTAACATGTTTATAATCAATAATATTTGACATCCATGACCGAACCGGGATTCGAACCCAGGACTCTGGTTTGGCAGTCCGGCGTGGTAACCATTACACCAACCGGGTCGTCAAACTTAAATTCGTTACATACTTAAAGAAATGCTTCAGAAAGAATACTCGCTTCAGACTAACAAAGAACATTAGCGAAATAGAACTACTTATTCGCTTATTCTAAATAATTGTTGAATTATTTTATTGCAAAATAATTGTTGAATTGTTTATAGGGAGTAAATTAAAATGTACCAAAGGCCAACCATGAAACTCGGCAACTTTTACTATGAGACCTATATCGAAATCACGAAATCAAAATCTACTGTTTCATCGATTTGGGTCCAGTCATTATTACATTGAACAGCTTATTTTTTGCTGCAATTTCAATGTTGGTGTCCTAGATAAAGTTGTCCAGTTTGATGGTCTCAAGCCCCCCTTTAGATAACGCATTTAAATACACACCTTCTATACAATTTAACAACTTTAAAAACTTAAGTTTTTTTAGTTTAATGGTTATGTATTATAGAGTTTACGTTTATGTACCTATATTGCAAATTTTGTAAATAAAAATGGCAATAAAATTTTTTTTCGCCATTGTACTTTGTTGGTCTGACAAAGCGAGTAGCTATATTCTTTCTGACACCGAAACAGTTTGAGTACACCTGAAGACATCTCAACATTTATTTGCACTAATATTTAAGTATGTCAAGTGCCGAGGTATGTGTTGAAACATTATTAAGTGAGAACACGTCTAAGTGCTCCGAGCTTTATGCTCGCATAACCGACAATGTCGTTTTAATTAAAATTCATGAGTATATCCCAAGTATTCATGTATTCATATGGAAAATGTAGTTGTAAACAGTAGGTAGAATCTTTAGAGATAGGAAATGCTTCGATGCATTCTCCTGTGATAGCTTCAAAATACTCTTTATAGCAGGTTGACTTCTTCTTATCGTGTGGGCAAGCCCTGGTGTCAGAGTTTTTTCAAACCGCCTTACGGCCTCTGACGTAGGTTTAAAGATTCTCAATTTAAGACAGAATAGTCACTTACATGAGAAGAAGACATAATAAATATAGTAGAAATTAATAGTCATTCGCACCGCACAGAGCACTCGAACAATTTACAGTAGGTAGTTAGGTACCTACCTAATTAATAAATTAGTACATAAGTAAAACAAACCTCCTCTCCACAACAAAAATAATAGGCACAAATTATTTGTTTTCAATTAGACAAGATATGTTGAGCTAATTTGTATTTAAATTGATTGAACGACTCCGTTTTCTTTTTTATAAATGAAGGTAAGTTATTATAAAGTTGTGCTCCCTCGTAAGTAAACATTCGTTTGCCGTAATTTGTTCTAATCTTCGGCAGTGCAAGGTAAGGTAGTTTAGATACATTTTTTTGTTGAGTAAGTGAGATTGGCGTGTGGATGTTTTTGACGTGGTTGACTGAACATCAAACAATCCCTTAACTTTTTCCCTATTTGGGATCAACCTTCCTGATACCATTTCACAACTCTTGGCGGTTTTGTGTCGTTTCTGGCGTTAAGCCCATTGTCGACATATCCTTCGAGACGGTTCGTATCCAGGTGGTCGGTGGGTGTCCTCTACCTCATTCCCTCTTCTATGGCCATCACCTGTCTCCGGCAATAAGTGGAATGGTGGAATGTTGCCCACTCCTCTCCCTTAATTAGTTAGAGAATATCTTTAGTTCTATATTTTGCTTGCGACTTCGTCCGCACCGGCTCCAGACATCGTAGTCGTAAATAAAATATGTACCAATTTATAATTCTAAATCATACAAAACCTATTTAATGACAAAGACTTTCATCAATATCGTATAAAACTGCTCGAACAAACCAAAAGATAGACAAAATATCAAAAAAAAAAAATTGATTTAGTGTCAACACCAACGAGTTTGTTATAAGCAATCTCTTTAGAGATAAGCTCGCTCTTTGTAATTGTCTATTATGCTGTTTTTATTTATATTTCCGTGTGTACAATAAAGTGTTAAATAAATGCATAAATAAACACCATATCGGAACCTTTTTTTTGTAAATAATCTTCAATAGGATATCATCATCATCAGCCTTTATACGTCCCACTGCAGCGCACAGGCCTACCCTCAAGGAGGGTGTATGGGCGTAAGTCCACCACGCAACCCAATGCGGATAAGTGGACTAGATATACGCATCAGAATTTCTTTTACAGCGTTTGCCTTCAGTGTTTGAGAGTAGTCGGTATACCGTACATAAGTTAGAAAAACTCATTGGTGCATGGCATGTCGTCCGTAGATATTGGAACCCGGACCCTCATGATTGTCCATACCTCTCCGCAACGCGCCATCGACACTAAAGAATATAGATTGATTTAAATCCGGAACACCGCACCTAAATTGTATTCGAATATAACTAATCTATCCAAAATGATACCTTAAATTCAAATAGGTACAGTTCAAAACATGTTTCATAAACAATCACCGTGTAGGACGAGTAGCCTATTAATAAAACATAATCTGCTTGGATGCGCTATCCAGAGGGACCTCGTAATTGCCGGGGTAGGTGTTTGTTCTGAATATTCATTTGGACATGTCGGATCTTGCGTCAGGTGCCTGACCGGATATCCGGCTTAACACTCCGATTGGCCTGGATAGTTAGATTAGATAACCATAAGGTTGTGGGGTTTTGGAAGAATTATTATATAGATATACAGGGTCCTGGAAAAGATTAGGAATGAGCGGAATGAGTGTATTAGAGGAAGTTTGAAAGTAGCGCCTATGACGGAAAAATTGCAGGGTAATAGATTATCGTGGTGTGGGCATGTAATGCGGAGAGACGAGTGTCATGTTACGAGACGAGTGTTAAGTATGAATGTGGATGTATGCGGCAGGAGGGGCAGGCGGAAGAAAAGATGGATTGATTGTGTGAAGTATGATAATTATGTGTAAAAAAGGGGTCAGTGTTGAAACGACGGCTAAGAGAGATGAATGGAAGAGCATGACATATTGCGCCGACCGATGATGATGATGATACAGTGTCCTTCTTAATATGCTGACACTTTTTAAGGAGATGATCAGACCATCAAACTGAACAACTTTCTCTATGGGACCAATATCGAAATCGCGAAAAAAAAATTTGCTATCCGATACATTTGGCTCCAGTTTTCTGTTTTGTATGGAAGGGCAGATTTTTTTTTCGCTACTTTGATGCTGGTGCCATAGAAAAATTTTGTTCATTGTTCAGTTTGACGGTCTGATAATCGCCATAAAAAATTTCTGCATATTAAGAAGGACCCTATATAGGTACAGGCTGACCTAGGAGGTCGTACGTAAACCAGTGTAGTATTGTGTAAGTTTCCGATTATATCGTTTACATGATCGGCTAAGTAACGTATTATAACTGGACTAGACAATTTTTAAAAGTTGATTCACCAAATATTAGGAAGTATAACCGCGATAAAGTGCCCAAAAACAACATGTCTAGTAAATCTGGTGGTTGCGCAATTAGATCCTAGATTTGGGACGTCAAAAAAATTAATACTACCACTTATTATGAAACTTTTTACACAAATTAAGGCTGTATGACAATACTGGAGGGGACAACACTGACTTATGAAAATATCAACTTCGATCCTCGAATCCTAATGCTGCAAGGTACTGCCTACAAAAACCGTGAGACTTGAGGTTGATTTTAAATCAAAATAACAACGTGGAGTTCATAAATACCTGTTGATGATTCCGTGCTTCGGATGGCACGTTAAGCCATTGGTCCCGGCTACTATCCCTGGTGGTAGTAGTCGTTAAATAAAAACCACGTCAGAGGCCGTAAGGCGGTCTGAAAAAACTCTGACACCATGGCTCTGCCCACACGATAAGAAAAAGAAAACATTAATTTAAGAGATAGTTTTTAATAGGCCCAACAAAAAACCAGATTTGTGAACTAGAATTATTTTCTAGTTTTTGGGAAACTCGTTTAAATAAAAAGTATTTTACCTTTACTTTTTTAGCTCAAGAACACATGAATTTCATCAACCAACTTTTCGAAATTTTTCCAGAACTGACGCAAAAAAAGCAGAGGTTTCCAAAAATAAGAAAGCACTATATGACCTTCATTATGAGAAAAAAACACATTTAGATAGTAATGAATATGACAGAATCAGATGAACGATTAGTAATGCGTGGGACTACTATTCAGTAACTGTTAATCTTGAGGGCTACATGAATATTCAAGAGCACACAGTTTCTGGACCAACGGTGACATGGAGGGAAGAAAATAGGGACTGGAGAACTGGAGGCGACTGAAGAATGAAATCTTATGCAGTATTTTTGTGGTTGAATGGCTTATCACTGGACACGTAATTCCATCCGAAAGTCAATTGTGAGCCTTGCTACATAGACGTATAATACTATGGACGCCGGGTCTAGCACAAAATTCTCGAAAAAAGTGTCCGAGACTAAACTACAGAAAGCTAAGTACGTGTAGTAATATTAACCAACTAAAAACATTGAGAACGCATATAGTCGGCCGATCAAACGAAGACTGTTGCGTAATTGGTTCTCTTTTGTCTCGGTCTCGTTTTGATGCTTTTTTGTTTCAAACACTTTTGAGCGCGGACCCTACGTCCAGTAGTTGGTAAGTCAATGTCTTGCTACAACTGATACACTGGAGTCACGTCGAAAAAAACATCTGCTGTTTCACACAGAACTGCAGTACCTTACCTACCTTACTTACTCGACTCACGACGACTGTATGGAACAGCAGTTTTTTTTCTCGATGTTGGCTCCAAAGTGAAAATTGTGCAGTTTGACAGTATAAACGCCTTTAAATATGAATAGGGTGTTTTGTAACCTGTATACGTTCACGGCACTGGCTTTTCTTCAAGAAGGATTAAAGGGCACGCGTGGTAGACTTCACGTACCTTATGCATCCTCCTCACGATGTTTTCCTTCCCCACTGCTCTCAAAAGAGCAGTCGGAATTGTACATAAGTGAGAAAAACTCAAATAGATTATTATTCAATTAAAAAATAAAGCTTTAAGCTTTTTGCTCATCTGGTTGCAAACTTTCCAACACCCCCAAAAGGTACAGTCGTACCTTAGCAAGTTTGTCAGAAATCTTATCAATTCAATAACAATTTTCTCAGCTCCCCAAGGATAGCGTAAATCCGTATTGTGCCATTCGGTCTAGTCCGACCGGATGTAATGCAATACGTCGCATGATGCCGTGCCACTGATACCATGTGGACTATTTCTGAATTTGCAATTCAACTAGTAGGCTGCTGCAGTATTGGAACAATGTTTTCGATCCTTTTGTTTTACTCTGTAACGTTGAGCTTGTATGAAGAGGATTATGGATGTTAAAGAAGCGAGAGAGGTGTTTTAGGATAAGTGTTTTTTCCCAACTTACAAACACAAGCAGGTTTAATTTAAATGGTTCTTATATTTCTATATCACGTCTGTTGGTGGGAACTGGTGCAAGATTAGGGATTTTTAAATTAAATAAACTGGTCAAGTATGTGTCGGACCAGTCGCAGGGTAAGGTTCCGTAGTTGCCTGCCACAATACAATATTGACTAAGAAGGAGGCTTTTGGTTTTATACTACGGCTTAGCGGCTAATAAAGTCTAAAAAGTATATTTCATAAGTTGGTCGACTGTTGCTCGTAAACTTGTAAAGCCTACTTAGCGGTGATAGTTTTCCTTTTAATTTCGTTATATATACTACTGCCATGATTTTTTTCACATATCCAGAAACAACGGTTTAGCTGGCAGGGGGGGACACTTGACTCTAACAAAAATTTTTACATTAAAGCTCTCTATTTCGCTAACGGATCCCTTAATCGAAAAATCGTTTTCCCACACCCATAATATTTTAAACCGCCTATCCAACGATACCCTACACTATGGGGTAGACGAGACAATTTTTTTTCATAAAAAAACACTTCGCGTGTAACCTAAAAAAAAAATGTTAAGGTTTTATTTCACCACTTTATCCATAGCCATAGCCATATCCTAGCCCATTCCAAATTACAGCTTTCTAGTACTATGCGTCTCTGAGCTAAGCCGCGCACAGACGGACAGACGGACTTGACGAAACTTTAAGGGTTCCTTGTTGACTTCGGAACCCTAAAAACCTGTCAGTCAAGTCACCAGCTCTTAGTAAATGACACAATACAAAGCTATGTACTAAGTGTACACAAAAACCTAGCAAATTATTTGCTATGCCGACGATCTGAAAGAGACCTGACGATTCCACATAAAAATAAGAAGCTTGAAGTATACAGGCTGTGATTACAAATGCGTTATACATCGAACAGGGTTCAAACCGAACAACTCCCACTATTTATATCGAAATTGCGAAAAAGAAAAAAGCTGTTCCATAGAAAATTTCAATAGCTAAGTACTCGACCAAAATTTATGAATAAGCAGATTTTTCTTTAGCGATTTCAATGTTGGTCCCATAGAGAAAGTTGTTCAGTTTGATGGACTGATCGCATCCCCTTAAAAAAGTGTCAGCAAATATTAATAAGTCTCAAAAGTATAACCATAAAAGGAAACAAAAGTAAACCTTAAACTAACCAAACATTCTCTCCTACACAGCACAATTTTGCATCGCACTTAACTTCGTGTTAACAAAAACAATACGCAATGCAGTGTTGGTCACATATGCTCTCTTGTAATGCGAGATCGTTTATCATTTTTACGACTCCCGCCAGTATTTACCGGGGTTTCTGAATCCTTACTGGCATTAACTAGATAATGTTCTTTAGGTTAACTGAAGGTACGGGGCGACTAAGGGATACGATTTTATACATTATTTTAGAAGGCATCTTCTTCTATCTATTTGTTTATAATACAACACTATGTTTTAAAACAACACTCCCTGCTTAAATTTGATCCCTTAAGGAACGCAAACAAGCGACTGAAACATATAGTCTGCCACTCTTTGGAATCATGGTCCACAACCATGGCCGGTAGGTTCTTTGGCTTTCTAGGAGGGTATCTCTATAATAAAATTAACAAAATTGTTGACATTTATCCTCTTACAAAATTTAACTGCAAAAAAGCTACCACTACCTGGCTAAAGTCCCTTAGTTATGATGACATCGAAAATCTATTAACTGTCCCGTCTTAACTCCTAATTTATATACATCTATATGTGTAAAACAAATTTATTGTCTTTTACACTGGTAAAATATAATCAATTATACTGTCGTTTGTATCACCCACTCACGCACCCAAACACATCCACACACCTCAAACACACACACACACACACACACACACACACACACACACACACACACACACACACACACACACACACACACACACACACACACACACACACACAAACACACACTACACAAACACGCACACATAACTCACACTAGTTTCTATCAATTCACACCTTTATTAAGAGGTACACTTACCTTATCCACCTGGTCCAGAGTCGGAGAGGCTGGTAATCTGTAATACATATTGCTTGGTACGGATACCAGTCTCTCACAAAGACAAAACTCATAAATGGAATATGTACTCTTTTCTTGTAACTTTTTTGCTGTCTGTGTGAGAGATCTAAATAAATATTTTTGTATTTTTGTATTTTGTATATACATAAACCTGCTCGCCTATACAAAACTGCAAACCTACTCGAGCAAAATGTATGGGAGAGCTGATTTTTTTTTCGCGATTTTGATGATGATCCTATAGAGAAAGTTGTTCAGTTTGACGGTCTGATCATCCCCTTAAAAAAGTGTCAGCACATTTAGAAGGACCCTGTATCGTAAAGTAATATTTAGTTTATGGTCTTAGCACAGTATAAGAAAGAGTTTCTAGTATCTATACAGGGTCCTTCTTAATATGCTTACAGTTTTTTGCGGGGATGACCGGACCATCAAACTGAACAGCTTTCTATATGGGACCAACATTGAACTCGCGAAAAAAATCAGCTTTCCCATACATTTGACCCGAGAGGTTTGCAGTTTTGCATGGAACAGCAGTTTTTTTTGGCGATTTCGATGTTGATCCCATAGAGAGAGTTGTTCAGTTTGATTTAATTCAATTTAATTTATCTTTATTTGTTATCAAACAGCAAATTACTTAATTTCTTATACAACAACATTTCAATTTTACAGCGCCAATTACATGACAACACGTTTTGAAAACTGTTTGTACAAAGGACATAACGTAAAAAATATGAAAATATGGAGAAATAAAAAGATAACCTGTTTGTCTGATCATCGCCTAAAAAAAGTGTCTGCATATTAAGAAGGACCCTGTATACAGTACGGACGACACTCCCTACCCCCCACCTATTTTAACCTCACCTCCTCTGGTAGGAAGTGTGGCGTAAAATGAAGGCAATGACATATTCCTGTCACGCTCGCTCTTAGTCAGTATCGAATAAATAAATAAATATCTTGGACATTGTAACACAAATTATCTAGTCACATTTAAAGTACCTATGGACACGCTACTTCTTCTTTTTAATTTTTACCATGTGTATAAAATGGCAGTTGAGTGCCCAAGATGTGTTCGCAGTCTTTAGTAACATTAAGGGGTAAAACACCCTTTCCTACTGAACAAACAGACCATCAAACTGAACCACTTTCACTATGGAGATAAGGTAGAAAATAAACATCCTGCTCTGTCCTGTCCCATACATTTGAATCAAGTAGGTAGGTACTGCAGTTTTGAATGAAACAGCTTTTTTTTTCGAGATGAAGTCTCAGTATTTAAAAGGGTTGTCTACCACCCCTTTAAATATTACTCGGGTGTCAGAACACCCGAGTAATATTTAAAGGGGTGGTAGACCCTGTTACACCCTGTATAATAATAATGACCGAACCAGGATTGAAACACAAGACCGCTGGTTTGGTAGTCCGGTGTGTTAACCATTACATCAACCGGGTCTTCGAATTAAGTATCTACAAACATTAATTTTAATTGACCGTAATTTGCCTCTTGCCATGCTAAGTAGTACAAACTAAGTAGAACGCTTATTTTCCATAGACAGCTTCCGCCATCTATCGGTTATGTTTCGAAGCACTATGTGTTGCATTAGGGTTCATGTCGGAGTAACAGCGCACTACACCTCACGCGCTGCGCTATAGTAGTGAGAGATTTCACCCATATCAATCACTTGTTGGTCTAGCGGTCTAGACAACCGGCTTACGATCCGGGTAGCTAAGGTTCGATCCTCGTGTCGGCCGATTGTCTTTATCAATTTATTTCATAATGTGGCGCCCCCTAGTGCTAATAAGCGGCAACGCAATTAGGACGTCCTAAAATTCAAGGCGAGTTACCTATCTATATCCAATATACATATTAATCTATGCCTCTTGCAGAATTTGAACCGACCCTTGGCGATACCAAACCAATTTCAAGTACCCTTGAAACCAGCAATGTAACGATAGTTAACCTTAAACTACGGCAATGGTTGTCACGTAAAAATACAGTTAGATTGTATCAGAGAAACGGTTAAACGCAATGATCTCTGTAACAAACAAACCGCTTTGCGAAGTGGTTAGGTACTATTTGTGTTATTTTGAACCTGTTATGTTACTGAGACTTTACTATAGGTTTCGAAAGTGCTGCGAGAATTGAGTGTGAAACTGTTGTATACAGGGTGTAAAATTAAATAGGACACTTACTTAAAGGGGTGCTTCAGACCATCAAACCACAATCAAACTGAACAACTTTTACTATGGAGAAACTGAAATCGCCAAAATAAATTGCGCTGTCCCATACAAAACAGCAAATATAAAAATAACTCGACTGAAATGAATTGGCCAGCAGATTTTTTCGTCCGATAGATAAAGTTGTTCAGTTTGATGGTTTAAAGCACCCCTTTTAGTAAAGGTAAATTTAATTTTACACCCTATACAACGTGTTAATGAATTAACACAAAACTTGAAAGTAGTTTGTTTAGAATCGATAGCAGAATCGAATTATCATGGTTTCAAAACGTGTAATTTTTTTTCAAAATATTAAAATTTACTGAACCCGATGTCAAACCACCGCACGGGCACAATCACCCTACTACTACCATAACAAGCTTCTTAAAATGTATCCATGAGTACGTTAGCACTTTCATTCATTGCTGAAATGATAACAAATCAATTCTTTCAAATATGAAATCTCCTCTTTTTCTGGGAAAGTTTCATTACATAATAAAATATCACAGGGACGACATTTCTGCAATCGGGTATATAAAAGGTTTGCGACAGGCTTCATAACAACCCAAATTTGTAAGATTCTTATAGTACATTTCCACTGTATGATTGTTGTATGATTGTTGTATGATTTCCTGAACATGTGAGTGTCGAAAACTTGCAGTGAGTTGATGAAGATGATCTTTGTTTGATCGCTGGTTCCAAGACCGATCGGAAAGGTTAGTACAAACATTAGTACATCCCTCGGGTTCGCAGGAATTTATTATTTACTGAGAATAATCTAAACTATGTATAATAAACTTAGATCAATGTAAAATTAACGGATAGGCCCAAAGCGCGTTAAGTTGAAGCACACAACTAGTACACTTGGTCCATACAAACTAGCACACTGGGTCTGTCATCTCGATACATAATTGAAGTAAAACTGTTATTTGTTTTGCCTCATTTTCTGGCTTTGAATGTTCACGTAAGGCCTATCCATTAATTTTACTTTGATCTAAGATTATAAAACTATAACAGAAGTGTGTATATATACATTGAAGATATTAACAAAAAAAGTTCCGATATGGTTTTCAGGTGTCCCTGATTCCATATCACCAGTTTTTGGATTTTCTGTCTGTCTGTTTGTTTGTTTGAACGAGTATCACGCAAAAGCTACTGAGCCGATTTGGTTGAAACTTTTTTGTTTGATAGCTTATGATCTGATTTAATATCTGGTATATAAATTGTGCGGACAAAGCAGCAGGTTAATTCTAGTAAGTACGTTTATAAAACACGAGATTCACGTGACCAGATCAAAACGACAAACCTTAGTAATGTCACCAGCAAACAGTGCTCACATAGTTTTATTTTTTCGCAACATTTGAGCCGCTATAACAATATCGGCGGTGAGGCAACGGGCATTCAGGCTGTTTTATAGTCCTCTCATACCTGCATGAAGCTCCAACTGTTATGACCGCGTTATGGCCCAACTTGGTGGGGTTGATATGGGGAATCGTTTTATTAGTTTTGGCTGCTTCTGTATTGAGATTTGCGACATTGTTTAAATGTTTGGGAATCTGTTTAGCTTTAGTTATTCTATCTATCTTTCTTTCTATATCGTCACGCCTCTTTCTCAGAGGGGTAGGCATAGACCAGGGCGCGCCATCTTCTCTACCATCCTTACTACGCTTTTCGTCTCAGACACATCATATCCATACATCTCTTCATATTATATGTCCGTCGGTTTCGAGTCACCTCACCTTTTTGTAGGACGTAACCGATTTGATGAGTACATCTTACCAAGGCGCCACTGTTGAATGACTTAGACAAACTTATGAAGGATTTTTTATATTCCCATTTAGGTTTAGGCATGGATTTGTTTATTGTTTGATTGTATGCATCATCAGCCTATATAAGGTCTAACAAAATTAGGTGAAACTATTTTAAGGGGATGATCAGACCATCAAACTGAACAACTTTCTCTATGGGACCAATATTGAAATCGCGAAAAAAAATCAGCTGTCCCATACAAACCTACTCGACCTAAATGTATTGGACAGCAGATCTTTTTTCGCGATTTCAATATTAGTCCCATACAGAATGTTGTTCAGTTTGATGGTCTGATCATCTCATTAAAATAGTTTCACCTAATTTTGTTAGACCTTATATTTGAGTACCCGATAATTCGGCAGTGTTTCAACTTGTATGTATGTAATAAGTGTTAACGGCATTACTTTATTAGTGGCAACGTAAATAGAGCAGATATTTGATCAGATTTTATTAACTCCGAACATACAAAGACTTCTTCTGCGTGTGACCTTAATAAAGGAATGTAGGTCCTGAACTACTAATAATAAGAATAGGTATTCAGGACACCGTGTATATTATAAAAGTGTGTTACATTTGGAGATAAATACATAAACTCTCGCCTATTATTCCTTTCGGAGTGGGCTGAAACTCAGTTACAACCATCCACAAAATATGTCATAGTTTCAGTACAATGTTATTTTTGGTGCTTTTGCTATAGGGTCTTCAACACTGCCATAAATTATCCCTGGAATTGGCTCTCTAATAGCCATGCTCTTTTCTTATTGCTGTCTCCCGTTTGCAACGTAGGGAAGTCGGATATTTCTTTTTCCTACTCCTCCTATCTTCTTTGATTAATTCATTGCGGGTTCCAAGACAGATTAGAGTCATCCCCTGGGCTCGCTGGACTTCATTGTCTAGTGTTGTGAATGGTCGCCGCTGGTGATCCTGGCTTACAGGAGTTACAGCGGTGGGAATGTGTGGTTGGCCTATGCCCGATAAAAAAAAAACCATCCACGATCTATTACACCGTCTTCAAAAGTAGAAGGTTCTCCCATTAGGCGTGCAGTTATAGTAATAAGACTCACTTTTACTTTTGAATCTTTTTCTGTTTAAAAGTTTTTAATATACCCAGAGATGCGAATAAATTTTTAGTTATATTTGCCCCAGCCGAATTTTGTTTATCATTGATTATGAAATAAATTTTAGCAATAAGATTTTTAATCTTTTTCACTTTTATAGATGCTTATCAATTTTATATTTTTTTTAATAATATAATATGTTTTGATACAATTACTTGTCATTGATTTGAATGCTAACAAGCTAAAGAAAGAACCATTTAGCACAGATTATGTAATAGTTACTACCATAACTTTTAGGCAGATTTTCATGTCGCGTACCTACACCCGCTAGCGTATCAAGCATTTTGATTACATTACTGGCTGCATTCGATGTGTCAACAGGTAAAATAATACAAAGCTTGTAATGTAAGTCAACAAATCTTACAACGTGCAACCCGCATTATATTGCTTGACAGAAAAATGTTACACAAATAATAATTTTAACATCCTCGTTATGTCTAAATTAGTTGAAGCATTGGCTTGGCTTTTGGTGGTGACATGCATGCATGCCTACCCGTATCATTCATATCTGATCTTATCTTATCTTTTCTTATCTTCTTACTTCTTATCTTATCTTATCTTCTTACTTTTACTTATTTATAAATGAAAAAAATTGTGACGATGTTTGTAAGGTTGTATGTTTGTGGCTCAAAACGCATAAACGGTTAAATGGATTTGGATGAAATTTGGCACGCAGATAGAATATGTTACAATTTAACACATAGGATACTTTTTTAAAGTCAACGCAGATGAAATTGCGGGCAACAGCTAGTACCTACTTACATAAACCATAAATAATTTGGTCCTGATAGGTCAATTGGGGTTTTCTTTGCAAACTAATGCTTGTTGATTTTCTGGACCATGTGAATGCATTATTCAAAAGCTATCGTGTCCAAAATAACATTTTAAAAGTGCCTATTTTCGAAATAGTGACAATGCAAAGTGGTTGCCCGACTATGCTCTCCATTTCTTCGCTTCTACTATTTGTTTCGAGTAATTGTTGATTCTTTCTTGTAATTTGATTTATATTTCACTGAGGTTCAGTTAGAATCATAAACTTAATATTTGTAGTATATAAAGTTTATTGTTAAAATTTAGCTTGATAGTGATCCTGTTGACATATATTTTTTCACAGATGATGTATTTTTGTTGCCGCTATAACAACAAATACTAAAAAAAAACAGAATAAAATAAATATAAAAAAAAACAAATATAAAACAAACGTGATTTTTTGTCGTTTTTTGCTCGATAATGGTATGAAAACCTTCATGCGCGAGTCGCACTTGGCCGGGTTTTCTTCTTTTTCTCCATAGTGAAAGTTGTCCAATCCTTTAAATATTACTAGGATGTTTAGTTACATCTTGTAGAACGGCTATTTTTTTAGTCTGTGTAGGCACAGGCAGTATGCATTGTCGCCTAAAAGTCACTCTTTCGAGAACAAAAAGTTTGAAGTGACGCTCCCTATGGAACCGACATAGCTTTCTCAAAATGGCTGTTGTCTAGTTTCGGACCACTTTTGTTAGCAATTGTGTCCGGGACATTGTTTATTATTCTAACTCGAGATACGAAAAGATGCTTTCACAGGTATTTCATTGAAACCAAATCGAAAAATAAACTTTTCAACTAAACAGAAGTTCACCGCAATCACAAACATAACGAAATAAATTAGTTCTAGTAGTAGCAAAAAGTTCATAATAATGTACCGACTAGGTACCGATGAATTTCAAAGTCTGAAAACTTTTACCGCATGATAGTTAAAATCACAGTGCTAAAATTGTCGTCTCCTTTATGAGATGCATGAAGAGTTATCTAGTAAAAGGCTTAGATCAAAGTAAAATTAATGGATAGGCCTTACGATAACAATTCAAACCAGAAAAATGAGGCAAAACAAAATGACAGCTTTACTTCAATTATGTACCGAGATGACAGTCCAAGTCTGTTAGTTTGTATGGACCAAGTGTACTAGTTGTGTGCTTCAACTTAACACACTATGGGCCTATCCATTAATTTTACTTTGACCTAAGGTAAAAGGTCGAAAAAAGGTTGATTTCGGGTCGAATCAAGAACTCAAGGCACTAGCGGAAAAGATCAGATGGCGAATACTCCACCGACAAGAGCGTAGCTTTTAAAAAAGACGATGATGATGATGTAAGAATCAAGATGGCAGTGACAGAGACAGATGACCAGTAACTTTTGGATGCGTTTAATTGTGAACCTAAATTAACTTTAATTTCATTGCAAGTCTGGCTAAAATCCATTTCCAGTATAATTGCAGTCAACAACAAACCTACTAAAACTAATTACACTTTATTTAAACAATGATGAAGCCAGATCCAAACTACCATCTAGACAACAAATATAGCAAAGTTCAATGCCCTTGCTATCCAACTAGGGTTGCCAGATGCAGGCTTATCAATTCCTGGACATTTCTACGAACGGAGTTGGAGTCCAAGTTCTAACTCCAACTGTTATGTTGGACAGACGATAATAATAAAATATATTCAAATTACTACCTATTACAGATTTTAGTGTTATACTTAAAGTGAAAAGAAAAACACAAATTATTGTCAAAAAAATGAATTTTAGGTAAAACCTATGTTACCTTACAATCCTTACATACATGGGCGCTGCAATTATTTTTTCCCACAAAAGGCCAGTTCTAGGCTAGATCGTTGGAGCGAGCAAAGCGATCTCGAGATGCATATTATGATGCACAAGATTTTATAGCAATAAAATAAGAGCAGTGTAATACGATCTAAAACAAGCGATCAAAGCGAGTTTGAGATTTTGCCGCATTATAACTCGATGTGCAGCTCATGCTAAAATCGAGTCAATTTGTGTATAAAACAAAAGCTGTATTCGGAAATTCTGGGACAGTAATGTGTAATTACTAGACACGGGACCAGTCGCAAAATTCTGGGACTTTCCCGGATTTTCCTGCCACCTGGCAACCCTATATCCAACCCCTGCGAGCACTTTGCTCTATTGTTAACCTCCCTCATTACAAGCCATTCTATTGTCCTAGACACGTCGCACAACCTGATACTGGCTACTTAAAGAACTTTAAAACGTGGGTAAGAGGGATGCATTTACTGAGAAATTGTAATTGAAGAGAGAAACAATAGAGTTGTGTAGTTGGATCTTGTATAATTGTTCATTAAATTAAAGTTAAGAGTAATTCATCCCCGATTTATCATAATTTCCCAGAGCCATAAAAAGAATGAATGAATCTCCCGAGTGAAGACACCTTAGTTCGTCTGGCGTACCCTGCACAGCTAGCATGCCACCCACGACAAAGCGTTTAAACGAGAAAAATGTCATGCGCGCTCTTTCTGGCCTACGTAAAATAATAAAGATGGAGGCACATCTCGTTTTTTATCGTTTTCTCGGGGGTGGCATGCGAGGCCTACTGAGCAGTTACTCTCGATACGACCTATGCTGACTGGATAATCTTTCCACTACAGCATGATTCATATACGATATGGCTCATGCTGATATGAAAGGAGGGAAAATCATCAGCCCATATCCACCCCTGTAGACCATAAGCGGCCTCTCCATTTTGCAGCCCATCTCTGTCCGATTTGGGTAATTAAAGTTAATGAGATCCCGATATGAAACTCAAATAATTAAAAAACCCATCTGCACATCAATCGCTTATATGTATTATATATTCTGTTTGAACTTTTTGAAAAATGTTGTACACAATAATGACACGTGTTAAGTTTCAGTACCTGCATTTTTTTTTTCTAAGTAATTCAGATACTTTTACAAGGTGCAACATGTCGTGCTAGTAATATTTAAAGAGAATAGCTCATCAAACTGAACAACTTTCACTATGGAGCCAACATCGAAATAGTAAAAAAATATCATGTCAGGGTGATTACTCGATCTATACAGGGTGACTGGTAATTCGACCTATTCCTTGAAAGGGGTTATACTAGAGTTCATTTGCAACAATTTTTCCCCAGTTAACTGGGGGTCGAAAATCGCTTGTTTTCGAGTTCTCTCATTTTTAAGAATTTTTTGAATATTTCCGTTTTTCGACCTAAAAATGACAATTGTGAAAAAAATACTCCACTCTCTGCACTCTGTAAGCATTTTTCTAGTAGCTGATGAATGAGCGACTACTTTAAACTAAAATACATGTGAAAAATACCCAAAACCACCGAAATAAAAGGTTATAAACCGCAAGACAACAATTTTTTATTTGGATTTTGTTTCAATCCAAAGAGGATTACTCAAAAAAAATGTATAACACTTGGCGTACAAATTGCGGAAATAACTTCCTCAATTCCTAAGCTTTCCAAAAAGATGCAAAAGTTGTGTACTTTAGTTCAAGTTTGGAAAATAAACCTTATTAAACACGCAGATGTGAATTTTATTCAAAAAGTTATTGGTTTGGTGAAAATAAAAAAAAGAGTAAAATAATAATGTTTAGTACCTAATCATATGAAATTACAAATTTTGTTTTAAAGTTTTACATTTAAAAATCACAAGTCTTGCTCAAATTGTCTTCCTCCGTTACGTATGTAAGCACGAAGCCTGCGACGTACTTCGCTTACTGTCACTCGAGTTGAAAGCGTGTCTTTAATTTGTTGGGCAGCTGCCAAAATCCTCTCTCTTAATTCTTCTTGAGAAGAGATAGGTGTACGATACACCAATGTCTTCATATGACCCCAAATGTAGAAGTCGCATGGGGTTAGATCGGGACTCCTAGCCGGCCAAGGGATCGGGCCGCCTCGACCAATCCATCTCAGTGGATAGTTCTCATCCATCCACTGTCGCACGCCCCGGTAATAGTGGGCTGGGCAGCCATCAACATGATGGCTGTTCTTGTGGTAAGCGGCACATCCTCCAGCAGCGGACGTAACTCTTCTCTTAAAAAGTTTTCATAGGCGATGCCGGTTAGGCGTGCCGGCAGAAAGAATGGCCCGATTAAATTATTGTGCACGATTCCCATCCACACATTAAGTGAGAATCTGTGCTGGTGAGCTCCTTCGTTAGATTTTCTCGGATTCTGACCTTTAGGGGCCCAAAAATGCAGATTATGATAGTTTGTAATACCATCACGGTCGAAGTTCGATTCATCTGTCCACAAGATTGTTTTTAGATACTCAGGGTCTTCAATGTCTGCATTTATTAGAAATCTGCAGAAATCCATCCTTCTGACAGGATCTCCCTCCTCGATAGCTTGTACTGGCGTGTAATGGAATGGATACTGCCGTGCTGTGTGCTGAGTGAACCAGACTTTCCACTGAGACATACCAAGCTGCCTAGCCACAATTCTTGTTGAAGTAGTGCCGTCTGCTTGAAAACACTGCAAAATTTGCTCCTCTTCGATTGGATCACTAACGCTAGGTCTACCAGCGTCGGTTTGGCGACGTCGAACCGATCCCGTTTCTCGAATGCGCCGATATGTCGTACCAAACACGCTGACATCAGGTAAACGGCGGGTAGGAAAACGTCTTTGATAGTCTCTTCGAGCAGCAGCAGCGTCACCATCACAAAACCCGTAACAATACATGATATCCGCGTATTCTTCATTTTGGTAAGCAGCCATTTGAAAAGGAAGCTGTTTTAGCGCAGAATTTAAGTTAGTTAACAAAGACACGTCCGAACTCCAAGATGGTTGAAACTAACTGATTACTTAATGAATTGAGCGAATGAGTGGGCCTCGATTGTGAACCTTAGTACAAACATTCCCGAATACTTACAAAAGAGAAACAATGTAAGCAATAAAATGAAAGAGACAAAAGCAAATCGGCATCTTGTAAGGTTCGCTTCTAGGAAATCCGCTACCTGCTCTGCCATTGTTAACAATTTTTTTCAAACTCTTGTCAAAGTAGACAACATTTGCACCTTTTTGGAAAGTTTAGGAATTGAGGAAGTTATTTCCGTAATTTGTACGCCAAGTGTGATACATTTTTTTTAAGTAATCCTCTTTGGATTGAAACGAAATCCAAATAAAAAAATTTTGTCGTGCGGTTTATAACCTTTTATTTCAGTGGTTTCGGGTATTTTACACATGTATTTTAGTTTAATGTAGTCGCTCATTCATCAGCTATTAGAAAAATGCTTACTTAGTGCAGAGAGTGGAGTATTTTTTTCACAATTGTCAGTTTTAGGTGGAAAAATGGATTTTTTCAAAAAAATCTTAAAAATGAGATAACTCGAAAACAAGCGATTTTCGACCCCCAGTTAACTGGGGCAAAATTGTTGCAAATGAACTCTAGTATAACCCCTTTCAAGGAATAGGTCGAATTACCAGTCACCCTGTATGTAAAGAGCAACAAGAAAGTTGATTTTCTTAGTACAGTATTATTACTTTAATTTAAACAGTTAATAACTGAACTAGCCGATATTGAAAACATATTCAGAAATCAGAATTTTATTGGCCTTGTAAATGCTACACTAGGTACGTCAAGTTCATTTCTATTTAAATTATTTGCGTCGTATTTTGAGGATCAAGTATCCCCAGTTTCTCCTACATATTATGTAAATAAATTAGCGATGGGTTACCTCTATCGCACAACTTGATGAACTTTTGCAAAATTAAATTCCTAACATTACTAAACCAAACCAGAATATGACCAAAACAGAACATGACGTAACCAGAACATGACGAAACCATAACATGACTAAACCAGAATATGACCAAATCCGAACATGACGAGAACATGACCAAACAAGAACATGATGAGACCAAGCTTCATAGCCTAGCCCACCGCCGCCGCCCGCCGCAGAGTAGCCTGCTTGTCGGTCTTCTACAGATTGTACTTCGGTGAGTGTGCCCAAGAGCTACAGGAGCTCATCCCGCCTTCCCCTTTCTATTATCGGACTTCGCGCCTTAAGCACCTTATTGGATCTTTTATAATGCGCACAGCCAAGGAGTGGAATGCCCTGCCTGCGTCAGTATTTCCGAGCGCTTACAACCCGAATTCCTTTAAAGTACGAGTGAATAGGCTTCTTCTGGGTAAACTCGCTACATCTTCGACCCCATCTTCGTTCCGAGGACTGGATTGAGTTCAAGAGCAAACCCATACGTAATAAAAAAAATGATAAAATAAGATCATGACCTCCGAACCAGCGAGCGAACAAACATTTTTCATTATGAATGATTTTTCATTATGAATGATTTTTCATTATGAATGATTGCTTTAGCAACAATGCAAGTGTAGAGCTGTTACAAAAATGCAGGAACAAAACTGTAAACGACAATGTAACATTTAGAGCAGCAAACAATAAATTTTGCGAACATTGCGATATTGGAAATATTGAATTCGAGATAATAAAGCTGAGCTTCGTGGCTATGTAAACTAAGCATGAATTGTATTCCTGCTGTATGTAAATCTTTGTAGTTTCTAAATAGTATATGAGCACATGTCCCTGTTGTTTACATAAATTGTTGATCAGGATAATTCATATTCCATAGTGATGGTAACTGCTCCCAGTTCCCAGTTTTGATTTAAAATGCACCATTTTCATATTTGACTATAGGTCAAAAATACTTTAACAGTGTTGCTAAATTGCTATTTTTCAATCGTGAGTGAGATTCAAAACTACTGCTGATTTCCGCTTTTAAAAACCTCACTCCAGGGTTAGACACCATTCACCATTTTAGGCCTCATTTTAATTTACGACGATTATTTAGGATTTATACTAAACTGAAACACATTTACCTAAGGTTGAACTGCTAGAAGCAAAAAAAAATTAAGTATTATAAATTTATTACCTATGTTAAAATTATAATATTTATGATTCCAATATGCAGAGGCAAAGGTGAAGAATGGAGACATCCTTTATTTTTAGACATGATTTAGCAGAGTTCGTAGAGAACTACTCTAAACGATATTATATTAATTGTGAGTTATGCCGGTATAATAAAGTATAAATTAAGTGGACAAGGGCTGCCAAACTAATGCGTTAGCGTTTTGAGCCCCTTCTTGCTTCTGTGAGCACGTTCAAGATTCTGCATAGTTGATTTTTATTTCACTCCCATTTGTGTTATAAAAATAAAAATGTTTTTAACACAAATCGGATGTTTTAGATCTCCATCAATCTAAGTCAATAGTCAATATTTCCTAGAATTCTATACCGTGAGACCGTGTTGCAAAAACAATCAGGTAAACGGGATAGAGGTATTTTGTGCAAAGTGAGCACGGAAAAGAAATATCGGTGACAACCCTTTTATTTGGCTGTCTTTACTAGAAAATTTGTTTTATAGAGTATTCGTTAGTCAATCAATCAATCAATTAAATATTCTTAATTTTACACCAAAACATAAACAGTAAAATGCAGACATACACATGTCTTGAGTTCTTGATACGACAAGACATCGACCTTTCAGACAGGTTCTGTAACAGAAACGAAATCGCATCATTTAATCTGAATTCAGAGAAGACGAGAGGTAACAACGACCAGTGACTTATTTGCTGAATCACCGACTTTTATGAGGGTGGGCCTTTGAACAATTTTAAACATTAATCAGTCATTCTCTTTCAAAGCAAACGTAACTTTGTAACGTATGAATCCCTTTGCGGTTAAAACAAACGGATCTCATGAATGTTGCTTTTTGTTTCAAATTTAAAATGTAAAAGCTTGGTTTAATCAGATAAAATATTGAAAGTGTTATGCTAAATTTTGTACCTTTTATTTTATGCACAGTTCGTAAAGTAAGATGGTTTCTGGAGAAAAAAAAGGGATTTTTTTTTGCCTTAATTTTGGGGATGAAAAGCTTAAGCGACTTTACCAATAAGTACAGAAGAAAGAAAGAACTACATGTTCTTCTTAATATGGTAACGGTTTTTTAAGGGGATGATCAGACCCTAAAACTGAACAACTTTCTCTTTGGGACCAACAACAAAATTGCGAAAAAAAAACAGATGTTTCATACAAAGCCTTGCAATCCTATTCAACCCAAATGTATGGTGTCCCTGTTTTAGTTTTGCAATTTCGATGTTGGTCCTATAGAGAAAGTAGTTCAGTTTCATGGTCTGATCATCCTCTATAAGAACCGTCACTCACCGTCAGCATATTAAATTGGACTCTGTATAGTACGGAAACTCCTTACCAATACCAATTTTGACCTCACTTCCACTCGTATACAGGGTGGAAAAAAAAAGGCCGTGGTTGGAGGGAAAGTACCCTTAATATTTATGATGGCAAATTTTACTGAAAGGAAACATTCCTTAATTTTCAAAAATAATTAAAACTGCATTTAAAGATTTTTGAAAAATCATCTGCTTGAGCCGGGAATCGAACCGGTGAAATGTGAATAAAAACATCCTGTATTTTATGATACCAACCGAAAGAGTCATTCATAAGGATCAATTTCTTTTAAACAACATAGTATCTTAAATTAAAGAAAGTCCAAGAAAAAATGATTTTTTCATTGTTAAACTTACTCACTATCTAAAGAAAATACTTTAAAGTATGTATTCTACGACTGAATTCTCTACGAGTCGTCTTTAAAAATCATTTTTTTTGGTCTTTCTTTAATTTAAGATACTATGTTGTTTAAAAGAAATTGATCCTTATGAATGACTCTTTCGGTTGGTATCATAAAATACAGAATGTTTTTTTTTCACATTTCACCGGTTCGATTCCCGGCTCAAGCAGATGATTTTTCAAAAATTTTTAAATGTAGTTTTAATTATTTTTGAAAATAAAGGAATGTTTCCTTTCAGTAAAATTTGCCATCATAAATATTAAGGGTACTTTCCCTCCAACCACGGCCTTTTTTTTCCACCCTGTATACTCGTATGTATCGGTGGTATACGCAGTGGTGGAATGCTCTCTCTCTAGCACTCGGTATCATACATATCATATAAATTTATTTATAATTATGTTTATTTATATTAAATTTATATATATGTATATATATATATATATATATATATATATATATATATATATGGAAATGGTTTGTTAAATGGAAGTTAATTATATATATATATATATATAATTAACTTCCATTTAACAAACCATTTCCATTTAACTGTCGGTAACAACAAGTATCTAGTTTTTATCATTTGTGCTGTACACATTTTGTCTGCCTCACACTTCAGAACTGTCTCTGTTGCGGGTTTGATGGAAGAGATCTCTTTACAGATAAGCTCGCCCTTTGTACATGTCTACTTTAATTGTTTTTTCTGTAATGTTATGTGTACAATAAAGTGTTAAATAAATAAAATAACACTCTCAGTTACACTCTCAGTAGAGTCAACATCAAAAGTAAATTATCACGAAAGAAGCTTTCGAAATTATCATCTGCTATTTTATTCTTTCTAGTTATTTTATATTTTAAGCTTTTAAATTACCACTTTTTAATGTAACGTCTACTTTACTTACTTTGTAAAATGTAGCTGTATAAAAGATTAACTTTATTTTGAAATTCGCTACACTTCATCGACTTTTGCTGATGACTGTACACACGGCGACACATCAAGCTATACAAAACCAACATAAGCTGGCCCGCGTAGGTAGAGTAACGTATAACATCGCGCGGCCAGCTTATGTTGGATTTGTATAGCTTGATGTGTCGCCGTGAGTACTAACCTATTCTTGTCAATGCGAGCCTTGGTGTATGAAGTGTCCAGAGTGTGCCATATGAAATGGTGCATAAAATTTCATAATAATTTATTGAACTTCTCAATATTAAAAGGGATCTATTTCATAAATGATATTATTCGTCGAGTGCTCGTGTCCGCCAATGTGCCTTGCGTGGTGGAACCGCCTGGGTTGGGTTAGGTGCGTGCGTGCGTTACAACGTGCGTTATTACCTATGCAGCGTCCCATATAGGTGGAACGGTGAGAATAGCAGGGTCGGGGGCGGAGGCAGCGGCGGTGCTAAAGCACAATAAATACGCCGTTTTGAAACGTAATTATTTATTTGTGCCATTCGCAGTGGAGATGGCAGGCCCATGGGGACAAGAGGCAAAGGCTTTTGTGAGGGATCTGGGCAAACGTATAAGAGAAAGGGGAAATGATGTCCCTATTGGGTCGTACTTGGTCCAACGCGTGTCTTTAGCGATACAACCCGGAAACGCAGCAAGCATTATGGGCACGTTTGGGCCAGGTACGGCTAGGGTGACGTGGCATGTTGCTGAATAGTGTTTTGTTTTGACGATGCATGTTGCTGAAGAAAATTTTGTAGAAAATTTGACGAAGCATGTTGCTGAAGGGGTATTTTTAAGCAAATTTGACGACGCATGTTGCTGAAGCAGATTTTGTTTCTATTAATTTCATACAATAAATAATTACCCATTTCATAAAAGAGACTAACTACAAGTGCGTCTATATTTTGTAATGCGTAATGTCTATATTTCGTATGCTTTATAGTTGTTCAGTTTAATAATAGTTTGAAGGATCCCTTAAACTATGTAACCCATTTAATTTCACACCCTGTATAGGCTGGTGATGATGATGATGTCATGATGAATATTAGATATATTTAATTTATATAATTTAGATATATTTTGTCTCCTAAACCTACCATATTCAATGAAATACAAATCAATAATTTTTCTAGTTAATTAACTTGTAAATTTTATTACCTTTTTATAATTAAAACAAATTGTGATAGTTTGTCGTTGGTAAATAAAACGAGAAGTTAAATTTATCTTGTTTTACTCCCAGCATTCCGGAAATTATTTACGAGGTTTAAATCTAGGGTTGTCATCTAGGGTAAAAATTAAATGAGTCAGTTAAAAATGTAAAATTTTTGGGCTAGCATTTAGCCGTGTACTTCCGGCTTATAAACGATTTAGATTTTGGATTAGATTGTTGTGATTGTTTAAACAAGTTAGGCGCGGCGCATCTTGGGCAAATATTCCATTATCATCATCAGAAAATTCAAAAAGGAACCCGAATCACTAAGAACTGTCTAAAACACGTTGTTGTTTTAAAAAGAAATACAATCAAACTTTGACGAATTGGAACATTTAGATTTTAATTTTATTCATTCGAAAAAAACACATCTTCATTTTTTCCTTTAATTTTTTTTGTTTCATTTTGAAATATTTGTTATATCATTCGTGATTTTTTTTATAAATATTTAATTGCCAACCCTAAAAAGAGAGTCGTTACAAATGTTATTACGAATGTCTATATTACTCATTTTAATGTTAAGTGCGTTTGTATGTATTGTTTTAATTAACATAATTGTCAATTTCCGTAACTGGTTTTATTAAGTAGTCGGATGATGTCAAATAAAACAGCACTGTAATACATGTTATTGTATATTTTGTCGTTTGAGAGAACATTTCATAAGGGGAAGCACACGTTTTTGCAACAGTTTGAGCTGTTCAGTTTGATGGTCTGGAGCACCCAGTTCCGGCTTCAAATCGACCTCGATTCCACGACGTATACCTACTCAACATTCAATGTTAAGCGTGAAACACACTGAAGAGGCACGGGGCAAGGGTATGGGACGGGCACGGCGCGGGCATCGTGTCGTACCCTTCGAGTATTTATGATAAGGACTAGCCTTGCGGTAGCATTTCCTCCCGGCCACGGTATAAGAACAATTGATCATGTGCATTTACATTGAAATTTATACCCTTTCACTAAACGAGACAGCCTATAATTGCGAAACAATAACTTCGAACTTAGAACGTTTGGGGTTCACACGAGACTACTTTCCATGATTTTTAACATTTAAAATTAGAATCTAAAATTCTGGGGAATTAAATCCAAAGTTGCGGATTTCATGTTACCTCGCCCCCCGGAAAAAGTGGCAGAAACGTTTTTTAGTAGAATTACACGCGTAACTAGTCCTTATATAAGTAGTCAAAGATCGTGCCGCTTGGTACCGTTTCAAAACTTTTTCATACGAAATGTATGCAAGCGACCTTCGACCAAAATAATAGGTATGGACGGGCCCTAGCGAACAGTCACCTTGAAGCTTACAAATTGAGTGAGCTCACTCACTTCGTTTCAGTTGGTATTTATGACCGCTATGACACATGTTGAAAAATAATAATTTATATACCTTCGGGTTACAACGCCTTCCTGTGCCTTTCTAAAGTGTTTAAACAACACAAGAAATACAAATAAAGCTTCAGGTGTCACATTTCCTTCGTAAGTAAACGTTTTGATATTATTCTAATCAAATCTCTAAAAGAAATTAATAAAATATTCGCGGTCTGAGCGGGCCATTAGGTACCGGTGCGTGATTGAAACAGTAATATGACATTGCGGTTAGTATGAAAAAGACGAAATGATTCGGGTAATACCCCGTTAATAAGCACTAGAACTAACAACTGCTATCACGTTCGCGCATAATGCGAGTACGTTTCTCTATCCCTGCCACACCTGATTGTGTATGCACATGATTAGAAAGACTGTGGTTGTGTGTGTGTGTGTGTTTACGTGTACTTGTTTCTTGACTTGATTTTTATTAGCGTTTTGCATGCACTAGGCCCGTCCATCCCTATTATTTGGTCGAAGCAAGCGATACGTCGTGAATTATATTCAAGCGGCATAGAAGAGGCATGCCCTTGCCCGTTAAGTTTAATTGTTTCCGTGTGACCGTGTATGTTTCACGCCTTATACGTCGGCCCTTACTACCGACAGAATTTAAGTGCTTAATTGAAAAGCCCGCCCCTGGTCATAGCTGGCCCGAAGGTGTCCATGGCCACATTTCCGCGTTGAATCGCTGCTGACATGTGTTGTGCTAGGTATGATCCAGCACGAGGATCATTACCCGCATTTCTGTATCGTTTGCCCAGGTCTCTCAAGAAAGCATTTTCTTCATGACCCCACCGTCTCTTCAGCAAAGGTCACGAATAAATGGTTCTTATGGTGGTTTCAGTCCATACAAAAGTTTGACGCACAATACGCGTAGACGAAATTAATAAAAGTAATATTTTATATATGGAAAAATCGTTTAGAAAATCTAGATGCCGCGTCACAAATAAAATTTGCAATTTATAAAATAAATGCGAAGATATTAAGCTTTTACAAAATTTTGAAACTTTTGTTCCATATATACAAAGTTGCTTATATTAATACCGTCTACGCGTATTGTGCGTCAAAGTTTTGTATAAAATTGACCCCTCTGCAACAACCATAAAAAGAATGTAAAATAATTCAACGATGAACTTATTATTATCAAAACATCTAACTTTTCCTAAGTGAGCTACTAAAGTGGCAAAATGAAATGTTTAGTCTACGTCTATAAAATGTAAAAAATGATGGTTAATTTCGTTTTTTGCTAAAAACGTTATTACTTAGATGTTTTGTCTAGACTCTTCGGAACGCCTTTTAATATTTATTAGAATTGCCGCCTTAAGAATTGTTCGACAAAGACAAGAAGTTGATCTTTAATGTTCTTGTATTTTATTATATATTTATTTATTAAAAAAACGTTACAATAAATTGGCAAAAAAAATGTAAAAACATTTATTTTATTTCTTATTAAACATTTTAATTGTCAAGTAATTTAGTAAGGAAATAAAATAGTAAAAGCACAAACAAAATTTACCCTAAACTTAAACCATTCTAAGCATTCTAAACTATAAATTTTACTAATTCTACTTCTTTTACTATTTCTTAGAAAAAGATCGTTAGTAAACCACGCGAAGAAATAGGGTGGCCTATTTCTTCCCGTGGGTGTTGAAGGATGGGACTAAGAGGTTACATGTTTTTTTTGTGTTCTTGTCAGAGAAAGACTAGCTTCCTATACCTATCACCACTTGATATAATTTCAACTTGAATCTTCTGAGTTGCATAACTTTTTTTTGTTCATAGAATGTTAATAAAGACAATCTATGTCTCGGTGCAAACAAGCCACTGGCCACAGCCACCGGTGGCCAGCGAAAAGCAGTTCACACGCTTTTTATACATTTTGTAGGGACTCGCCGCTTTAGTATGGCCGGTGGCCGTCACTCGCAGTGTCCGCGATTCACCACTGGTGGCTGACACTAATAGTGAAATTCATTCATCACTATACTTAATTACGTTTAATCGTTTAACGCTTCAATGATCGATCCACACGATATTGACACGTACAGTCAGTAAAACAAGTACAAAATATTACAGTCATATTACTTTAGAAGGATAATATTCTCCTTTATTAAGGGCCTATGTCGAAAAATAATTGAAGCGAAATGGGCGTGTGATAGCTTATATTACTGTCTGATGCGAGAGAAAGAGATGGGGCGGCGCGCGCGCCTGAAACGACGCAATCGTAAAACAAACTTTATTTAATTGTGATTGTACTATTTATGTAAGTTCAATTCTGCTCTAATCAAAATTTGTAAAATATCAATCTCTTTTTTTTAAATCAAGTCTCGTGTTTCTATTATTCACCGCTTAGCAGTTCCAAGCGTTTATCGATAAAGACGGAGGCTACTTTGGCTTGTTTTTCTATCGAGAAAGTCTTAATCGTGTTTTGGCTCTTGTCAAAACAAATATGTTCAATTTACACATATCTGCTAATCATACTCCTACTGTTAGTACTTCATGATATATGACGCTTTGAAGAATCCAATTTTTTTCACATAACCTCTTAAATGTACATAATGTTGGAACTACGTTCACTGTCTACTTTTTATTAATATTGGCAAAGGGCTCACTACCTATACTGAAAAAAGTTTGAACACTGTTAGTGAAACTGTGAAATCTGTTTAGAATAAATCTGACTACCCACCCAACTCCGGGGAATAAAGTCATACTCATAAGTCACGAAGATAATATAGGGCCCTTCTTAATATGCTGTCAGTTTTTTTTTTAGGGGGATGACCAAACTATCAAATTGTACAACTTTCTCCATGGGACCAACATCGAAACAGCGAAAAAAAAACAGATGTCCCATGCATTGAAATCGAGTAGGATTGCAGTTTTGTATGGAACTACAGATTTTTTTTGTGATTTCAACGTTTGGATCCATTGACAAAGTTGGTCAGTTTGATGGTTCGAAAAACCGTCAGTGTATTAAGAAGGATCCTGTATATCCAATGGTTACGCAATTTTTTTTTATAATTAGCAGTAGTTCAGAACATCATTCTTGTTTTTTAACTTTCTCATCTTTTAACTTACATAATAATTTAAGGTACATCTAAGGATTAAAAAAACTGCGTATATTTTTAATCCCTTTAGGGTGAAGCCAAGCGAGCGTAATTTTGTGAGTTGTCAGTCGCGTAATTTGAGTCCGTTTCATATAAAGGCTGAGGTCATAGACAATACATTCCCGGATTTTATATGAAACGGACTCAAATTACGCGACACACAACACACAAAATTACGCTCGTTTGGCTTCACCCTTCTATACTATTATAAAACTGTAACAGAAAGTTTGTCTGTACATTGAAGATATTAACAAAAAAAAAGTTACGATATGGTTTTTAGGTGACCCTGATTCCATTTCACCAATTTTTGGATTTTTTGTCCGTCTGTTTGTTTGTGTGTTTGTTTGAACGAGTATCACGCAAAAACTACTGAACCGATTTTGACGAAACTTTTTTTGTTTGATAGCTTATGATCTGACTTAAAATCTGGTATATAATTTGTGCGGACGAAGTCGCGGGTTAACGCTCGTACTGTATAAAAAGTACTCTTATATTCATGTTTTCGATTTAATTACGGTAATGTTATTTTTATTACGCATGCAGTTATTTTAAATAATCTCGGATATTATAATAAACGAGCGTTAAACCGCACAAATTATATACCAGATTTTAAGTCAGATAATAAGCTATCAAACAAAAAAAGTTTCATCAAAATCGGTTCTGTAGTTTTTGCGTGATGCTCGTTCAAACAAACAAACAGACAGACAAAAAATCTAAAAATTGGTGAATCAGGGGTGTCCTGTCCCTAAAAACAATATCGTAACTTTTTTTTTAATATCTTCAATGTACAGACAAACTTCCTGTTACAGTTTTATAATAGTATAGATTAGATAATAGTATAATAGTATAAAGACACACCACAACAGTGAACACTTTTGCCGCTAACTGTATTCTAGTGAAGTACAAGTGTAAAATTTGCAATTCTAACACACAGCCGGCAATTATTCAAACTTTAGTTCCTGTAATACTACACTGCAGTTTGTTTCCTTCCTAAGTGCATAGCCAAACATTTCTGAGTTATGTCTTATTTTTAACCGACTTCAAAAAAGGAGGAGGTTTCTCAATTCGACCGTATATTATATATATATCTTTTTTATGTGTGTTCGCGGATAACTTCGTCGTTTATGAACCGATTTTGATGATTCTTTTTTTGTTGGAAAGAAGAATGATAAGAAAAGATCTGATGATGGCATCCCAGAGAAATCGAGGGGAACCTTTGAAAATCGTAGTGCCGGCTAGTGCGTTTGTTAATTTAAAGCACTACTATTAAATTGAACTAAATAAAACTAAACTTGTTAAAATTTTGTATAATGACAATAACATAAATAAAAATAAATTAGTATTCCCACATTTTCGTCTCAGTAAGGTCAACTCATTTTCTTCTCTGATACGCTAACTTAAATTTCTCTGACAAAAAAATTAATTACCATGTACAGCAAGTCCTATTCATTCTTAACTACAAAATAACATTATTTGAGAAATTAATCGTCTGCGTTTTAGGTTTCTATTTGAAATGACTTGTAAAATGGTGATAGAGGTTATCCATTTACACTCGGAAACTCTCTAAAAAAATCTTTTCGTCTCCACCTATAATACTCCGAAAGCCTTGGCTACCTAAAAGTTACGTTTGCCTACATTAATATAGGTAGATCTTTTCAAAATCGAGCTCCTGAGTGTTAAGCACCATTATCAATTAAGCATAATTATTTACGCTAAAACGATATCTATAAAACTAATCGGTTTATGGTCTATAAACTTAGCGTACCTAATAATTACGCTTATATAATCGTTACACTGTGGTTAGATGAAATAAACATAATAGCTGGAAAGAAATGGATCTTAAAAGCAAAAGATAGAAAAAGGTGAGATAATGGATAGAATGAGAAAATGAAATTTAACTTAATTTTAATTTATCTAAATAATTGTTTTGCCTGCCTGAAATGAAGTGACAAGTAATGGCTTAGGCATGTCGACTTACGAAACAGATATAATAAGGCAAGCGTGGAAGGAAGTATTACTACAAGCAAACCTAGAAGGACGTAGAAGGACGATCAGATTGATGACGTCATTTGAAATTTCCAAGTTAAAAAGCTGACATAATGCTCACCATTTTTTTCGCAGTCAAAGATATTATGAAACCTCAAAACATCCACGTTTCACTGGTAGTACCGACTACCGACACTCTGTCCAGTGTGACGGCGGCGGTGTGAGCCCGTCGCCACTTATAATGGAATGCAACTACCGACACTCTGTCCAGTGTGACGGCGGCGGTGTGAGCCCGTCGCCACTTATAATGGAATGCAACTACCGACACTCTGTCCAGTGTGACGGCGGCGGTGTGAGCCCGTCGCCACTTATAATTGAATGCAACTAGTAATTCTTCTTCTATCGAGTCGATGGCATGTCATTTTATATTTTTCCAGCCCAGTATGTGATAGAAGTAATGTAATGTAATGTTTGATGTAACTAGTAATTGATATTTATTTATAGTAATGAAATCCGATAATAAGGAAATATACAGGTTGGAAAAAAAAGGCCGTGGTTGGAGGGAAAGTACCCTTAATATTTATGATGGCAAATTTTACTGAAAGTAAACATTCCTTTATTTTCAAAAATAATTAAAACTGCATTTAAAGATTTTTGAAAAATCATCTGCTTGAGCCGGGAATCGAACCGGTGAAATGTGAAAAAAAAACATCCTATATTTTATGATACCAACCGTCATTCATAAGGATCCATTTCTTTTAAACAACATAGTATCTTAAATTAAAGAAAGACCAAGAAAAAATGATTTTTTCATTGTTGAACTTACTCACTATCTAAAGAAAATACTTTAGAGTATGTATTCTACGACTGAATTCTCTACGAGTCGTCTTTTATATCGAATTGATTGAATATTTAAAATATCAAGTTCAAAGTTTCTGTTAATAGAACATAATAAAGAATGTAATTGCATTTTATTATCTGTGCACTTGGCTGTTTTCTTTTGAAAAGAAAGGAATGTTTCCTTTCAGTAAAATTTGCCATCATAAATATTAAGGGTACTTTCCCTCCAACCACGGCCTTTTTTTTCCACCCTGTATATAGCTATAATAATAATACTTTTAAAAGGTTAACATAAAAAAATAGATAGTATAAGTCCCGGCACGAATCTCTAGCGCTGTCCTTGATGGAGCTGACCGTATGTACAAGACACTATGCACTATTTTCGTCTAAATATACACTCATTCGTGCCGCGTCAGATTTGTGCCGCGAGGTATACCTGGATTATCGAACTTTTGTCAGATAGCATGAATATTTTAGCCTACTAGTTTCGGCTTATATACTCTGCAGTGGTTGGACAAAAGATGATGATGATGACTTGGTACTTGAATATAATTCTATGAGACGGCGGCGGCCTCTCTCAGGACGGATTCTCTCAGGGCGATCACACAAATATCTACATAAGTTGGAAAGTAAAACGTTATTTAAATACGGAAACGAGGGCCCGACGATAGGGCCAACATCCATCATAGTCGGGTAAATCTACCGATATTTGTATGGAGTAGGTTGCATTAATTGCACTTTTGGTGATAATTTGGAATATAGTAGATACCTACATACATGAAAAACATAAATTTTCAATAATCCCCGATTTTGTATTGTGTATTACTGAATAACTAAGAAATTTACAAAACATTAAATTTATGTACGAACAAAAAATGGAAAACTGGTGATTTTATACAGAACGGCTTCGTTCAATACGTTTTACTTATAACAATAATACTCTCCTGTTAATATTGTAAATTTGACAAGATATTTATTATTTTGTAAGATTTCAAAAATTATAACCTCAAAACTTAATTATTTAACGTTTGATTGTACACATTAAATTTGCCTTGTGATAATTAACTGTCTTTTTTGCGGGTATGCTGGAAAAAATATCTTTAGAAATAATCTTGCCCTTTGTACATTTATATCGATTTTGAGGTATTTCTCAGGGTCCTCAGCCTATATAACCACGAAATCTTGACAAAAGTGTAATAAACTTACAGTAATATTAGTTCAAACACAATTTACTAAAGTGTAATCTCAAACCTTATTTTTCCTAGACTATCAATTCAAAATCGTTCAGAAGAGTTATCCTAGGTGATATTTCATCAGGAATTAAGTAATACAGAGAACTAGAGTGGTTGGCATAGTTCTGAAAATTAACGAGTTCAAGTGGCAATTGGCTGGTCGTCTGGCGAAGAACTGGCAACCGATTAGAAGCCCGAGTTCTAAGGGCTTGCGCGCAGACTTATGGCATGACGAAACAGTTATAGGTAGGTATCACAGAGTACTATAAGTTATACCTACAAGGTGAATTTATTATTTGGTTGTGAGTGCTTGGTCAATGACCAATAGCTACTGCGACCTGGACAGATCTTTTGTAGCTATCACCCTAGACCTAAAGGTCTCATTTCCTAGGTCCACGGACTTCAAGAACCGTGTTATGCTTTTGGAGGGGAGGTCCCTAATGTCAGTAGGTACGTATCCACCTAGATGGGGACTCCTGCTGTGAATGAGCACTTCGCATTAGCAGAGGAGGTGTATGGGCGTTTCCTCTGCTTCACAGCAGAATCTGCATGTGGGTGAATCTACAAGCCCCATTCTGTGTAGATGTTTGTTTAACTTGCAGTGTCCTGTTAAGGCTCGTACTAAGAGCCTTAAGTCGTTGCGATTTGAATTGATGGCATCTGAGGTATGTCTGTTTGACAAGCCGGTCACAAGTTCTTTTGCATGCCTCAGTCCTGGTTTTTCCGACCAGAGCCTACAAGGTGAAACAAAACATCCTAGTCTATACTATTATAAAACTGTAACAGGAAGTTTGTCTGTACATTGAAGATATTAACAAAAAAAAAGTTACGATATGGTTTTTAGGTATCCCTGATTCCATTTCACCAATTTTTGGATTTTTTGTCTGTCTGTTTGTTTGTGTGTTTGTTTGTTTGTTTGAACGAGTATCACGCAAAAACTACTGAACCGATTTTGATGAAACTTTTTTTGTTTGATAGCTTATGATCTGACTTAAAATCTGGTATATAATTTTTGCGGACGAAGTCGCGGGTTAATGCTCGTAATATTTAAAAGTGTAGTTTAGACTATAAAACTGAACAACTTCATTGTTGAGCCAACATCCGTCACACAGCTTGTATATAAGCATATCATTACTATTACATAGAGCATACCACAAAACAAATGAACCAGAAAGTTATGATATAACCTATACAAATTTTATTGCTCGTTAAAATTTACAGTTTCATTGACAAAATAGGAAATCCTGTTATAACACGGTTATTTTTAAACGTATTGCATAAATATAGTAAGTACAGTAGTAAATTGTGTTATGAATTTCCTTAAAAATATGACGGAAATATAAAACAGTTCATATCTATACATGTTGTATAATAATCTACAGGGTGAAATTGATATCCTTAGCATCCTTTTAAACTAAGAGTCTACCCATCGAACTGAACAACTTTTACTATGGGAGCAAACAGATCGGAGTAAAAAAAAATCAGCTGTTTCATACATTTGAGTAGCGAACTCGCGCGTCGACATTGCAGTTTAGTATGGAACAGCAGATTTTTTATTTGCTCCAATCGGTTTGCTCCCATAGTAAAAGTTGTTCAGTTTGTTGTCTAGGTTTGAAAGGATGCTAATGATATCAATTTGACCCTGTATACATATACCAACATTATAAAAAATTTTAAACTTGGCGTAGATGTATATTTTATGATATGTAATGGAATGCATTGAGACCGTTTTTAGAATTTTTGTCTGTTTGTTTGTGCACGCATCACTTAGAAACTACTGAATCGATTTGGCTAGAGTTGTTACAAAAACATAGTGGTTAGTTTGGATTACATTAAGGCTTTATTTCATCGAAATCGGTTCATTCAATCAAAAGTTATGAGTATTTAAAGTCGGTGGTCTGCGCGAAGGGAGTCGCACGCGCCGCTGGTAAATCAATATTTGTAATATCATAAAAAGGCTTTTTTAGACAAAGGTAACTAATAAGATCCGCAAGTGGACTATGCCCTGTCCCTCCCTCTTTCTCACCCTTGCCATGTCTAACAAAATTTGCTGAAACCATTTTAAGGAGATGATCAGACCATCAAACTGAACAACTTTCTCTATGGGACCAATATCGAAATCGCGAAAAAAAAATTAGCTGTCCCATACAAAACTGCGACCTGGAATGTATGGGACAGCTGATTTTTTTTTCGCTCTGATTTTTTCGTCTTATCATCCCCTTAAAATAGTTTCACCTGATTTTGTTACACCTTATATAGTGTGTTTTACCACACCCAGTAGATCACAAAATACCCGTACTCCCACACACATAATTAATTTTAGTGACGTATTTAATGTTATAATAATAACGATTCACTAGAAATAGATATTGTCGCAAACGTAGTTTACCAACAGTTAAGGAAATATTTTCAATTAGTCATTAACAGCGGTAGCCGGTAATCCCCAGCTGGTTATGCTGTCGTTACATACAGCCTTGAGCCAAACAGCTATGATAGCCCATATGGAAGAGAGCTAGCGCCTTAATCATGAGGCCGCGGTTCGATTCCTGGCCTGTACCACTAAGTTCTTTGGAATTTATGTACTGTTGTATTTATCATTTACTAGCTTGGTGTGAAGGAAAACATTGTGAGGAAACCTGCATTTCCGAGAATGAAAAGAAAATACCATAAGTTCAGAGGTATACATAAAATAAGGGTGAGCTTGGGGTGAACACAAAGGACCAGCGCTGGTCTCAGTGTTGCAACGACCCTTGCTTGCAATAGCCCAACCACAAATAATCAATAATACCGACAGCCTTTTTGTCCTTAAATACTGGCTTCTTACACATGCTAATGATGGCTTGCACTGAAAAAGTAGGTATTTAGACATACAAGAGGATATAATTCGTAAGACACTCCATACAAAACGAAGTTCCATCTTAGTTTGGCTATGTAGTAATTGAAGTAAAAAAATGGTTTAACCCAATCTAGAAACCAATATCTGTGCTTCATATTTGTCCGATTTTCTTTAAAATGTATAGTTTCAAAGTTATCGTGGCTCAAAGTTTTCCATACAATTCTTAAATTACCTAATTGCATTGAAACTATAATATCTATAATAACTATCATCTCAGATTCTCAGCCGACAGACGTCCAATGCTGGAGATAGGCCTCCCCCAAGGATCGCCATAACGACCGGTCCTGCATTGAAACTATAGGGTCCTTCTTAATATGCTGACACTTTTTAAGGAGATGATCAGACCGTCAAACTGAGGAACTTTCTCTATGGCACCAACATCGAAAACGCGAAAAAAAATCAACTCGTCCATACAAAACTTCAAACCTACTCCTTGTATGGGACAGCAAACTTTTTTTCACGATTTCGATGTTGGTCCCATGGAGAAAGTTGTTCAGTTTGTAGGTCTGATCATCTCTTTAAAAAATATTAAAAAGGACCCTTTATATTTTGATGGAAATCTGACAAATGTCAAGCACAGATATTGGTTTCTATTTCTAAATCATGTTTAAAAAATGTAATTGACTTTAATTGGTTAATATTGAAAATAGGACGGAAGGTCGTTTGTGTGCAGCGCGCTCGGGCGCCTTCTGAATAAACGCTCTGCCTCTCACACTGCTCATACTAATGACAGTGACAGCAATAGACAGTATCTTAAGGAATCATACTATTTAAACATGTTTAATCCTGAAATACTTTATGTTGCTATACAAAATGGGACTAACATTGAAGTCAACACCAAAATCTAAGAAATAGCAGATTATTTTTTTCGCGATTTCAATATATTTTTATTATATATTATATATATATTCTTATATATATTATTTCCTTTTTTCATTATATATTTTCTATTGGCCCCATAGTGCAAGTTGTTCATAGTTTGATAGTCTGAAGCACCCCTTTAAGTATGTAATGCATCTGGGGGCAGGGCAGTGCCGTGCTATTTCGTTTTAAATGTTTTTTGACGATGTTTGACTAATTTTTACCATAAGAATAAAAAATATTGCAAATATTAACAAAACAGTATTTATAAATAACTCACACATAATTATTATATTTAATATAACAAAAATTTCCTTCATCCGTTAAATTGTCATTATCATCGATATCACTCGATACTCACATCAATAATCGTTTTGTCACGTTAATTTCGCTGACGCAAATTTAATCGCGTACAAAAACCCAATTATTACGCAAATTAGTCCACGGCAATCAATACAACAATACGTAAGAAAATTCTCAAGTGCTAAGAACTAAGTAAGACCCCACTCACTTTCGGTTGAACTCAGAATGCACCATTGCACTTTTGCACCTCGAGTGCTCAACACAGTTGGGCCGGAATAAACTATAGTACCTAGTGTTGTGTTAGTGTAATTGAAAAAATGAATAATTTGTGGAGATCTATAGATTTAAATTCAGTGTGTCCGGAACAAAACGCGCCTTTGACACAATGTTCTCCAGTAGGATACATGTTTTTGGCTTTGATTACACAGCTGTTCGGGAATTCAAGAGATACGCCAGTTTATAGAAATCCTTATCCCAATTTTGGAACTCAATTTTCTGGAGTGCCAGGGACGTTGACATCGCCGTTTGAGACTAGTATTTTGGGACCAACGCAGAGCTCATTCGGATCCTTTAAACCGACACAAGCTATTGAAAATCCTGGATTGCAGTCGACAACTTTTAGCGGTCACAAAATTGTGCATACGCCCGGACCGCAAGGAAATCGAGGATACACCGAACCATCCTTTTATTCAAAGCCAGACCATTTGAAGTTTGAATTCGAGAACAAATTCAAAAATCCTTACTCGAAATTTGAATTGGAACAACCTGACTTTAATTATGTTCAGCAGAAAGATTTCTTTGATTTTGATACGGCTGATTCTAAGAAAGTGGATGTGAGGGCGGATGGTAAGAAGAAGAAAAAGGATGGTCGGAGAAGGAAGAGGCAGGTTCCAGAGGAGTACGACTTCATCATAGTTGGAGCTGGATCGGCTGGATGTGTGCTGGCAAATAGACTATCTGAAGTCAAAAAATGGAGGGTACGTAATTATGAAAAAAATTTAGTTATACGTTTGAACTTATTTTTAAAATGTTTTGTGATCGTTTTAATTAAACATTTTTAATTACTAGCGTTAACCCGCAACTACGTCCTCACAAATTATATACCAGATTTTAAGTCAGATCATAAGCTATCAAACAAAAAAGTTTCATCAAAATCGGTTCAGTAGTTTTCGCGTGATGTTCAATCAAACAAACAAACACACTTCGTTTTTAAATTTACAGTTTTATAATAGTATAGATAGTATCACACTATTATTGGCATATAGTCTTGACTATAGAATTATAAATTAAAGTGTCAAACAATCCAGTAGATACATTTAGCGAATGGGCATGGAGTACTTTTTTGGGCTTGGCTTGATACCGACTCTGCGTAAGCGCGCCATCAGATCTTTACCAAAATTTAATTACGACCAACATTTTCATAAAATTCTGTGCCGAAAAATTATCATCCAAATCGATCAAATAACAAAAATTCAAACGAATTTAGAAACTACTCCTTGCTTCTAAACTGAGTTAAAAATTTGATGTTATCCATGAAACCTTGAAAAAATTATACAAAAACCAACCTACTCGTACCTACCAAACCTAATAGATAATAGATAATATAACCATTTTGTTGACAACTGGTATGCTAGAGATGTTAAGAAACTAGTTCTCTTCCTAGACCAACACAAAGAATAACACAATCGATAAACTTTTCATTTCCTCATTACATAAGCTAGTTTTTATTAATTTAATCACTGCACGCAACATGTTGAGACGAGATATTAGCACACAGACACGTGGGAAATCAAGTATCTATGAATAATGAAATCGAAAGTTTTAATTACTGGAACAAACTTTACAAAACCATGTTCCGTCCTTAAATCTATTCGTTAGTAATAGCAGAATGAGTAACATGAATATATTATAAATAATAAATAAATCAAATCAAATCAAATCAAATATACTTTATTTTACACCAAAAACATAAACAGTGAAATACAGAAATAAAATACAAGAAGCACAAAATAAGGCGGTTCTAAATAATAAATATCTTGGACATTATCACACATATTATCTAGTCATATTTAAAGTACCTGGACTTGTATTATGATGACTAGACAACGATATAGAACAAATATATAGATACAAACATCCATGACTCAGGTACAAATATTCATATTCATCATATAAATATTCGTCCCTTACGGGATTCGAACCCGCGACCCTCGGCACAGCAGGCAGGTTCACTACAGACTGTGCTACCGGGCCGTCAAACTCATATTAGTGCATGAACGTCACAAATAACAACTTATAAAAACCGATTTGGTCCAAAATTTGAAAGTTTTTTTTTTTTTTTTTTTTTTTTTTACTAGCCCTCTTCATCCCACTGCTGGGCAAAGGCCTCCCCTTTCATCCTCCAACCATCTCTGTCCTGGGCATGCTCTGGCCACGCGTCATCGAAAGCATCCAGATCGTCCCGCCACCTCTTCCTAGGACGACCTGGACGCCGACGACCGTTTTCTGGGATCCAGGGCGTTACTATTCTTGCCCACCTTTCCTCGTGCATTCGACAGACATGGCCGGCCCAATCCCACTTTAATCTGGCGGATTTTTCTCCAACATCGGCTATTCGTGTTTTGGAGCGCAGTGTAGTGTTTCTGACATGATCCGTTCTTTTAACACCCAGTATACTACGCTCCATTGCCCTCTGGCAAACCTTGAGTTTGGACTTTTGAGACTCAGTGAGAGACCAGGTCTGGGCACCGTAGGTTAGGATAGGCAGGATACACATATCGATGAGTCTTCGTTTGAGGGATAGCGGGAGTTTACCCTTCATTAACTCCTTCATGGACCAGTAGCTCTTCCAAGCGTTGTCGACACGGCGTGCGACTTCCTTGTCTTGCCTGTTTTCGAAGGAAACTATCTGGCCCAAGTAAATGTACTCATCAACATAGTGAATTAACTGCCCATCTATTTCGACTCTACGTTTAATGCTGTTGGTCATGACTTGAGTCTTTGATCTATTCATCGTGAGTCCAACCTCAAGGCTTGCCGTGTTCAGGTCTTGCAACATTTGTTCAAGATCCAGCGCAGATCGTGAAAAAAGAACAATGTCATCGGCGAAGCGAAGATTTGTTAGTCTTCGCTCACCTACGACAATGCCCTTCATTTCCCACGAGACCGCCAGTTTCTTAAAAATTTCCTCAAGGGTACTGGTGAACAGTTTAGGTGATAAGGGATCTCCTTGCTTAACGCCTTTCTCGATCGTGAATGTTGGTCCAGTGGATTGTAGTTTTATGTTGGCTGTACTATTGCAGTATATGGTTCGAATAAGGTTTATGTATGTTGGTTCTATGTTCTGGTTTAGGAGTGCTGAAAATATTTTAGAATGGTATACGCTATCAAAAGCCTTGGAATAATCTACAAATGCCAAATACAAGGGTTTACCCTTGTATAAAAATTTGAAAGTGCCGGCCAAAAAAGAAAATGCTATATTCTGGAGTGCAATTCTCTATACGTCACATCGCTGGCTTTAAAAAACATCGATGAGCTCACAAATGTAACATCCTTCTTGCATCTTTCAGACATTATTAACATAGCAAATACCGAATTGTCAGTTCGCGTGACGATGTTTGCGTTCAGAGAATTGCATTGTTTTTAATAGGACTTGTCAGTCTAAACAATTATTTATCCGGCACCAAAGGGTCCATTGTCCTTGGTTTTATTTTTGTTTGTAAAATCTGCCTTTTATACATTTTCGATGTAATTAGCTATAATATATTCTGTCAGAACTTGTCCTTCTCCGCATGGCACCAAAGCTGTAGGATCATTTTCCTTGGTTTTATTAACGTTTGAAAAATCTTCCTTTTTGCACCATTTTTTATGTAATCTGGGGGCACGGTAGTGCCCCCGCCAAGATGAGCCGTTAAAGAAGCAGCGCACTACAGTACCTTTTCTCGAAGATAAATCTTACAGGTAGCTGTAAGACCTGTAAGATTAACTTTCATACCATAATAATAAAATCTTAGATGGAGGAATTGGATCGCATCGAAATTCCGTATGTGTGGTAGCATTCGTAAGAGTAAATTGAAATTGAAAAAAGTGTTATTGTGCAAACAGAATGTAGGCACCTACCTATACACACAGCTCATTTGGGACCTTCAAATCTATTCAGGCTATTAGAAAGTCTAGTTTGCAATCACCTTTTAGCGGTCACAAATTCGTGCATACAACAAGACCGCAAGGAAATTCACTTAAACTGTCCTCGTTTCTGGTTTTAGACACAAGAACTAAACTTAATTTATTCATAGTACCTATAGAGCACGTTGCTTTGCGAAATGAACAAGAATTCGAACAGGAACGCAAAGCAAATGGCAAGCTTTTGTTATCGATAAATAATATCTATCGTGATATGTCAATGAGGCTTGGCCGTACATAGCCCAGTCATTTTACGGAGTTTTGTTAGGCGAGGTAGGGAATAATTACTAATTGGACTTTTAAACTGTAACCGGAACCATTAAGTGACAAAAGTACTATCTTGTAGCATATTAAAAAAAAATCGTTACGCAACATAGAAATCAAAATTATGTGTCGCAGAAGGATTTTAAATTATTAATATTAATACCAATGCACTCATTATACTTAGATTTAACAATATAAACTATTTTTGAGCAATAAAATAGGCAATTAAATTTAAAAAAATAATGTATTTATTAGAAAATCCGAATGTATTTTTCAAAAGCTTCTAAGAAGACAAAAATATTCACACCATGTTTGTATGTATAATTGTAAAGCCTTAAAAATGTGCAAAAAAAAATTTACCACCAGGTTTTTTAGAACGAGATAATAGCTAAATTTTAAAGTTGGAACTGTTGCTGACGTGATTTTTTTTAAATTTTGGTTCATTTCTAGGATCTAGGCTCAAATTGGCTCTTCAATATTAAATCCGAAAAAATGGCAATTACTAATTAGTCCCGGCTCAAACCGTAAAATGACTGGGCTATACAGTCAACATGAATAACAAAGTAAATGATGACTGAAAATTACTTCCAAAATTATCATCTGAAATTATATTCACGCTAGTAATTTTATTGTTAGCTTAGTGGTGAAGTTAATTTAACATTCGCTTTATGTTTGTAAAATAACTAATTAATGTGTTTAAAATTTATAACAAAACGACACAATTATAAACATAACCTAAAGAAAAAACAAAAGAGAAACAAAACTTAACAACTGTTTAATCATGTTGAAGATTAATGTAATTTTGAATTGCGCCAAAATTTGACTTTTGCCTGTTGGATATATGTCTCCTGTACTTCTGCTATGCCTCGCATGCCATCCCCGAGAAAACGATAAAAATAGAGATGTGCCTCCATACTTATTATTTTACGTATGCCAGAAAGAGCGCGCATGACGTTTTTCTCTTATAAAATTTGTCATTGGTGGCATGCTAGCCGTGCTGTACGTACAAAAATTAATCTATTCCAATTTATTATTAATTTCATCTTGTTTTTTACTACGTGTCGTGTCAGACACCACTCAGATTGGAATAATCATAGATATTTTTTTGTACAATTCAAGGTAAAGGGTTAAAAATCCCATACAACCGATGTCTTCAATAAAATTATCTTAATTCTCAATTAAAACGTTAGTGTTTGGCGTTTTGACGCTTCTTTGGAGTTTTTGGAGACAATCGAACGACGCAGGAAACGTAGAGAAGTCCACAGGAAAGAGGCGAAATTACCTATGAAATTGCCGTTCTGCCGTACTGACCGTATATCATATCAAATTTTTTTTTTTCGCTAAGAATTCTAATTTAAAATTATTTTTATTTTAAAAATATGGAATTCTTTTTTTTAAATTAATCATTTGTTTAATGGTTAACGTTCTGTTTTCAAAATAATCTGTATAAATTCTCTTTGTGTAAAGTTTTTTAGCGGTTTTCTAAAAACGGTTTTTTTACTTCGCGCATTTCAATTTATGATAAGGATAAAAATGTTGATATTACTATCCTGTAATTAGTCCGTAAGTTTTCCTAAAATGAATAAAATAAAATAATAATAATTTCACTAAAATTATTATGCAAATAAAATCAATTACTTAACTTGACGCCAAAATTACTAAATTTTGAATAATTTAGTTATCTAAACTATTATAAAACTGTAACAGAAAGTGTGTCTGTACATTGAAGATATAATTTTTTTCCTAGCCTATTTCATCCCACTGCTGGGCAAAGGCCTCCTCTTTAATCTTCCAACCATCGGGATGATCTGGATGCTTTTGACGACAAGTGGCCAGAGCTTGCCCAGGATTGAAGATATTAACAAAAAAAAAGTTACGATATGGTTTTTAGTTGTCCCTGATTCCATATCACCAAATATGGATTTTTTGTCTGTCAGTTTGTTTGTGTGTTTGCTTGTTTGATCGAGCATCACGCAAAAACTACTGTACTGATTTTGATGAAATTTTTTTGTTTGATAGCTTATTATCTGACTTAAAATCTGGAATATGATCTGTGCGGACGATGTCGCGGGTTAACTCTAGTTATAACTAAATTAAAAATTATTACTAAATTAGTTTAAAGTGGTCATGGCCGAAATCGGTCACGAGGAATACATAAAACTGTATGCCCTTTCTTATAAACAAGATGAAAAAGTTTGGGCAGATTTTTGGCGTTCAAACGCTTTGAAGATTCATCCTATGTCGTTTTATTATGTTAAAAATATATATGTAGACAACTTAATAATGTGTTTGAAAAAGACGTCACTGCAATCAACGCAGCGACAAAAAATTCTAGTTTATATGCAAAGCCCTTCAGAAAATATGGAGATTCTTCTTTAGCATAAGTTAATACAAGGTCAAACGCTGAATTTGAAACTAAACCATGTCAAATATTTTTTCTTCAAATTAAAGTTAACAGATCATTATAATAAACAATATAAAAAAACTATCGAAGGGCGTGTCGGAATCGGCCATGGTAGGGTTTCGTGGCCATTCTACTCGTACAAGTTGGAAAGTCGTTTTTTAACAATCAATTTAAGAGGCTAGTGACAAAAATAGGATTCTTCAAAGCGTCATATATCATGAAGTACTAACAGTATGAGTATGATTAGCGGATATGTGTAAATTAAACATATAATTGAAGTTTTGATTAGGGCCAAAACACGATTAGAACACATTTTCTCAGCAGAAAAACAAGCCAAAGTAGCTAAACGGTGAATAATAGAAACACGAGACTTGATTTAAAAAAAAAGAGATCGATATTTTACAAATTTTGATCAGAGCAGAATTGAACAATCTAGTAATAAATAGTTTTACGCTTTCGTCGTTTCTGGCGCGCGCGTCGCCCCATCTCTTTCTCTCGTATCAGGCAGTAATATATAAGCTATTACACGCCCATTTCGCTTCAATTATTTTTCGACATAGGCCCTTAACAATTTGTTTTTCTTACTCGAGGGACTTTGAGCACGATATAATAGCGCGTGTGGGTGTTTTGTTCCACGTTACAAGACCTATCCAACGACACCTCAATAGATTGAATAGAAACAATTTTTGTCAACCCCTTTTTTTGTACGGGAATTTTTTTTTTGTCAAACAAAATTAGTTGAAACTAATTTAAGAGGATGATCAGACCATCAAACTGAACAACTTTCTCTATGGGACTAATATCGAAATCGCGAAAAAAAATCAGCTGTTCCATACAAATCTACTCGATCTAAATGTATGGGACAGCTGTTTTTTTTTTTGCGATTTCGATATTGGTCCCAAAGAGAAAGTTGTTCAGTTTGATGGTCTGATCATCTCCTTAAAATAGTTTTACGTAATTTTGTTAGACCTTATATACTTATTTCTGTTTTTAGAAAATTTCGATTCAAAAGGTTCAAATTTAGGCGGGACATAAGGAAGGACGAAAGTATAAGGGCTATTTGTTTGACTACAGAACCCTGAATACTCCTAAAAATAATGAGATTAAAAAGTACAATAACCTTGTAGAATGCAACAATTTCTTAATTTTGTCCCCATTTTCGTTTGACATTGACATTTTGTTCCAACTTAAAACAAATTATGAAATAGTCGCAAAAAGAATATTATTGTAGGTAATGGTGCACAGCGGTCAATGTCTCGGACACAAAGATGACCTTGGAATCGATTTAGTTTACTCGATAGATCGATTATGAGTTTTTTATCGTATCGTCGTTGGTTCCAACTAAATTTTTAAGGGCATGATCAGACCGTCAAACTGAACAACTGTCTCTCTGGCATCAACATCGAAATTGCAAAAAAAACCAGCTGTTCCATACAGAACTGCAAACTCGAGCCAAATGTATAGGACAGCTGTTTTTTTTCGCGTTTTCTATGTTGATCCCAAAGCAAAAGTTGTTCAGTTAGATGGTCTGGTCATCCCCTTAAAAAAGTGTCAGCATAATATTAAGAAGGACACTGTAGATTGTGCCAAAATAATTAAAAAACAATACAAAAATAATTGTACATCTATACAGGGTGAAATTGATATCATTAGCATCCTTTTAAACTAAGAGTCTACCCATCAAACTGAACAACTTTTACTATGGGAGCAAACCGATCGGAGCAAAAAAAAAATCTGCTGCTGCATACATTCGAGTCGAGTAGGCATTGCAGTTTAGTATGGAACAGCTGATTTTTTGTGCTCCGATCGGTTTGCTCCCATAGTAAAAGTTGTTCAGTTTGATGGGTAGACTCTTTGTTTAAAAGGATGCTAATGATTATCAATTTCACCCTGTATACTTTAAAAAACACTAACAGATAAGATTTCTTTATATATGTTGTCACTTCATTACTTTCCTTCAACCTTCAATATACTAAATGCAAGTCTTTGTTCAACCGCACGACCTCAAAAGATAGCTGTAGAATAATTTGTGTCCACCCCGAAAAAGATTATGTTCGTCCGTGAGTTTATGTATGCATGTAAGGCGTTACAAAATGCGAAACGAGCCAACCTAAAATGTAACATGTTACGTGATAGCTCTACATACATAAATAATTTCGTTTCTGTACCTATCGGCGACCATGTCTACAAAACACTTTGACTATTTATTATAAGGACTAGCCTTGCGGTAGCATTTCCCCTCTGCCACGGTATAAGAACAATTGATCATGTGCATTTACACTCAAAATTATACCTTATCACTAAACGAGCCTATAATTGCGAAACAATAATTTGGAACATTTGGGGTTCACACGTGACTACTTTAAATGATTTTTAACAATCAAAATTAAAATCTAAAGCTATGAGGAATAAAATCCAAAGTTGCGGATTTCATGTTACCTCGCCCCCCGCAAAAAGGGTCAGAAATGTTTGTTAGTAGAATTACACGAGTAACTAGTCCCTATATAAGTAGTCAAAGACAAAACACAGTCAAAGTAAACTGTCCTAAAGATAAACAAAACGTATCCAAAAAGACGCGAACTAAAAACTTTTGGCAAATGAGGGCAAACTGACAAGTTAACAAGATCTAGCTGGAGACGCCAAAACGTCATGCCAAGTTCCAAGAAATAACAATAATACTATAAAAAAAAAACTATTATTCTCACTCGAGATATCGCTTACTGGGATCGTCTTTAAATTAGTATCCTTACAAAAAGTTTGGAAATGGAGGTTGCTGTGGATATATAGATACTGGAATGCATTTTTTTTTTATTTACGAGCGTTAACCCGCGACTCCGTCCGCACAAATTATATACCAGATTTTAAGTCAGATCATAAGCTATCAAACAAAAAAAGTTTCATCAAAATCGGTTCAGTAGTTTTTGTGTTATACTCGTTCAAACAAACAAACAAACACCCAAACAAACACACAAACAAACAGACAGACAAAAAATCCAAAAATTGGTGAAATGGAATCAGGGACACCTAAAAACCATATCGTAACTTTGTTTTTGTTAATATCGTCAATGTACAGCCAAACTTCCTGTTACAGTTTTATAATAGTACGAGCGTTAACCCGCGACTTCGTCCGCCCAAATTATATACCAGATTTTAAGTCAGATCATAAGCTATCAAACAAAAAATGTTTCATCAAAATCGGTTCATCGGTAGTTTTTGCGTGATACTCGTTCAAACATACAAACACACAAACAAACACACAAACTAACACACAAACAAACAGACAGACAAAAAATCAAAAAATTGGTGAAATGGAATCAGGGACACCTAAAAACTATATCGTAACTTTTTTTTTGTTAATATCTTCAATGTACAGACAAACTTCCTGTTACAGTTTTATAATAGTATAGATAGATTAGGGATTACAAACAGTCAAATATGAACTTATAAACAAACACTGTAACAAACAGACCTAGAGATCCACAACTTAATAACAAAAACTTATAACATTTTGCAAAACACACAAGAGACGATACAATAAACTAGTAAAAAATAATAAAAAGAACACAACATTTATCTTTATACGTGTGAAATTAATATCTTTAGCATTCTTTTAAACTAAGAGTCAACCCATCGAACTGAACAACTTTTACTATGGGAGCAAACCGATCGGAGCAAATAAAAAAATCTGCTGTTCCATACTAAACTGCAATGTCGACGCGCGGGTCAAATGTATGCAACAGCTGATTTTTTCTGCTCCGATCGGTTTGCTCCCATAGTAAAAGTTGTTCAGTTCGATGGGTAGACTCTTAGTTTAATAGGATGCTAATGATATCAATTTCACCCTGTAGAAGCAGTTCACCAATTTTTCTTTTAAATTGTAGTTGATAACCTTAATAGCCCAAAAATTGTAGTTGTCCAAAGAACGCCGAAAGAAGCTATTTTCAGTATAAACTATACTAAAAATAGCTTCTTTCGGTGTGACACAGTTTAGCAAAGAAAGAAGTTTTTGAACGCAAGGAGTGTCGAGATGGGACTCTGAAATCCACTTTCTCTATTAGAGTCGAGGAGTCTACAGTACTGTTAACGATTTTGTATGACATAGAGCATCAATGTAACACCTTCGACTCTGCAAGGAAGAAAATTTAAAGATTTTAGCGGTGGTTGCGTAGTCAGTGAAACCGTTGCCAGTACAGTACGCATTGAAAGGAATACAGTGGATGGACCAAGACAGTACACTAGTACCAGGTTTATAAGTCTTACCGATGTACCTGCGCAGTTGACAAATTATATTGACAAGCGCGCAAAATTACCATTTTCAATCCGTTTACACTATCTATTGGCTAAAATGTATGATAAAGCAGATGTTTTTCTTTCGCGATTTCATATTGTTCCCGTAGCAAAAGTAACGTACTTAAATTTTATTCAAGTATGTAATACTTAAAGAAATACTTCAGATTATCAAACTGAACAACTTTTACTACGGGAACAATTTCGAAATCGCAAAAGAAAAATCAGCTTTTTCATACATTTTGATCGTATAGTAGTTGCGATTGACATTTAAGTTTATACCCTGTATAATGTCATTCACGGTTTTTACCTATACCTGTAAGTTTGTTGTACAGTTTCTGGCCGCATCTTCTCTACAACGGAACACCTTTCGACAAGGTGGTAGAGTCAAAAAAATGACGTCAGAAAGTAATCTATGAGATATTATGTTGGACGAGCTTTAACCCGCGACTTCGTCCACACCAATTATATATCAGATCATAAGCTATCAAACAAAAAAAAAAGAGAGAGAGAGAGAGCTTATCTCTTTAGAGATGAGCAGAAAGAGCTTATCTCTTTAGAGATAAGCTCGCCCTTTGTACATGTCTACTTTAATTGTTTTTTCTGTATTGTTATGTGTACAATAAAGTGTTAAATAATAATAATAATAATAATAAAAAATTTCATCAAAATCGGTTCAGTCGTTTTTGCGTGATGCTCGTTCAAACAAACAGACAGACAAAAAATCCAAAAATTGGACACCTAAAAACCATATCGTAACTTTTTTTTGTTAATATCTTCAATGTACAGACACACTTCTGTTACAGTTTTATAATAGTTTAGATAAAAAATTTTGAGTTTGAATTTGCCACTTCCAGCATCACTTCATTCTTCGCTAGCCATAAAACTAAAACAATGAGACTGACTCCCAAAGCGAAAAAGTTTTACAATCGCAGACTGTAGTCTCTCCTACAGTGTTTTCTTCCTCAACTAGTTTGTCTTGTAATTTATGTGATAGTGTTGATAGAATCTGTTTTGTACTTTAATTTCCTGCTTAAATTGCTTTATCTGCATGTTAGGTAATAAACGCAATTTTAAAGAAACTAGTGAATAAATATCGTGCACTTTATTGGCAGAAAGATCATAGTCTATAAAGTCTAACAAAATTAGCTGAAACAATGTTAAGTGTATGCTCAGACCATCGAACTGAACAACTTTCTCTATGGGACCAATAATGAAATCGCGAAAAAAAAATCAGCTGTTCCATACAAACCTACTCGCCGAACTGTATGGGACAGCAGATTTTTTTTCGCAAATTGAATATTGGTCCCATAGAGAAAGTTGTTCAGTTTGATGGTTTGATCATTCCATTAAAATAGTTTCACCTAATTTTGTTAGACCTTATATATTGAATAAGTACTTCAATCTAGGCAAGATTTGTAATATTTCTGATTACTTAAGAACTAATTAATTAATTATATGTCCATAACGTTCAGCAAAATAAGCTGAAACTTTTTTAGGCGATGATCAAACCATCAAACTGAACAACTTTCTCTGAGGGACTAACATCTAAATCGCAAAAATCTGCTGTCCCGTACGCATTTGGATCGAGAACGCTTACAGTTTTGTATACTGCAGAGTTGTTGGTTTGGTCATCCTCCTTAAAAACCGCCAGCATTATTAAAAAGGACCCTATAGAATATATGTAGAATGTATGTATTGTATATATATGCATATAGAATACAATTACCTATGGTATAAATAAAATTACAAGTTTATCTAAAAATTCTCTACTTTAAAAATCTGAAATTTGAAAGTAACTAATAATAACAATTGTTGAGGTACCTACCAAGCCTACTAGAGGCGACACCCTGACAAAAACTTTTGTAACACTCGTTTAAGGTGGTTTCAGTCCATACAAAAGTTTGACGCACAATACGCGTAAACGGAATAAATAAAAGTAATATTTTATATATGGAAAAATAGTTTAGAAAATCTAGTTGCCGCGTAACAAATAACATTTGCATTTTATAATATAATTACGACGATATAAAGCTTTTAAAATTTTGTATGAAAAATTTCAAAGCTTTATATCTTCGTAATTATTTTATGAATTGCAAATGTTATTTGTTACGCGGCATCTAGATTTTCTAAACTATTTTTCCATATATACAATGTTACTTAAATTAATACCGTCTACGCGTATTCTGCGTCAAAGTTTTGTATAAAATTGACCCCTCTGCAACCGCCTTAAGCTAATTGGCTCAAACTTACTTAGCATGTGCCGGGCGCGTGCTGCACCGCGACGCCCCCAGTCCGCGCCCCTCACTGCTGATCGTGGTTCACAGAATTTTTGTTCACGTTGTCTGTTCTATACATTGGTTCTATACATAAATACTCCATGCGAATATTTCAGAAACTTTTATTATTTTGTGATGTGTCTGTTTTCCTATTAACTTTCTATATTTAAATATAATTTTATTAAATAAAATAGTTGGTGATAAATTTATAATACTGATAATCCCATCAAAAACATTTCATGTAAAAAAGTAGCTAAGACTCACAACCCTTTTCTCTTAAAAAGTTATGAGATCTCATTATAAGCAAAGTCAAGTTGAGTAAGTGATATGAACACTTATATGAGATCTTATCGGTCAAATGCAAGCAAAGCTGCTTTTGCTTTTAAGCAAAAGTTAAAAATAAACATTTACCTTATCTTATCTTATCTTATCTTAAATAAAGTTTGGCCGACATCCTCTTCCCAAGTAGACCTAATGCCTTTAAGTCAGTGGTACATCTTAGTCCTTATTTTGTCATTTGATTGACTTAGAGAGATTCAAGAAAGCCTTTTAAAGCCTATGATCAACTCAAGTAACACAGTTATGCAAAATGGATACCTAGTATAGGCATTACAAACTTAGGGGTTGTAAAGCTGGATTAAATCATAAGCCTGTTACAGACATGTGGGGACATGCTACAGATGTCAGCACCCACAAGTAAAAGCAAAGATGCCAACAGATGGCGATACCGTCGCTTTCGGAAATATGCTCCATACATAGACAACGTTCACCGTGAATACGTAACTCGTAACCTAGTACAAATAAGGTTCACGATCGAATGCAAGACATACATCGCGAAAGAGAGAAATCACACGCAATCACAGATATTCGATACATATACAAGGTCCAACTAAGAACTGTAAGACCACGGCCGGTCCCCAGGCTTCACACATACCCTGGTGGAAGATCGTCCCTTTTCAATGGAGGAACATTCCCAAGTAGCACCTCCATAGACATAACCAGTACAGATAAAACAGTTTACATTTACCGATGCACCGCTTTGCTCAGTAAGTTTTGCGCCATACCCACAACGAATTCTTATTAAATCAATTAAGATTAAGAAAGATACCAAACGTTGCAATCGCGTGTCGGGACTTAACTGCCTATTAACACTTGATACAGGCAATGCGAGGATGATATTATACTTTAAATATGTAAAACTGTTTCTTTTGGCAGGTTTCGTGGCGATAATAATTTGATAATAATACATACATACGTGTTAATGAATCAACGCAAAACTAGAAAGTAGTTTGTTTAGAATCGAGAGCAGAATCGAATTATCATGGTTTCAACATAGGTAATTTTTATCAAAATATTAAATAATTTGTTTGTAAAATTTAATATTTACTGAACCCGATATCAACCCACCACACGGGCACACTCACCCTACTTACTAACAAAACAAGAATATTCAAATGTATCCATGAGTACGTTAGCGATTTCATTCATTGCTGAAATGATCACAAATCATTTTTGCCTCCAAACTTAAAATGCGAATAACTTTAAATTTTAACTGTCAAAATAATGAAATTATTGGTTCAATCTAATTATTTTGTTATAAATCAGTTGTGGTGTATGAGGTTTTGCGCTTATTCATTAACACGTTGTATAATATATATACAGGGTGACTGGTAATTCGACCTATTCCTTGAAAGGGGTTATACTAGAGTTCATTTGCAACAATTTTTCCCCAGTTAACTGGGGGTCGAAAATCGCTTGTTTTCGAGTTCTCTCATTTTTAAGAATTTTTTGAATATTTCCGTTTTTCGACCTAAAAATGACAATTGTGAAAAAAATACTCCACTCTCTGCACTCTGTAAGCATTTTTCTAGTAGCTGATGAATGAGCGACTACTTTAAACTAAAATACATGTGAAAAATACCCAAAACCACCGAAATAAAAGGTTATAAACCGCAAGACAACAATTTTTTATTTGGATTTTTTTTCAATCCAAAGAGGATTACTCAAAAAAAATTTATGACACTTGGCGTACAAATTGCGGAAATAACTTCCTCAATTCCTAAGCTTTCCAAAAAGATGCAAAAGTTGTGTACTTTAGTTCAAGTTTGGAAAATAAACCTTATTAAACACGCAGATGTGAATTTTATTCAAAAAGTTATTGGTTTGGTGAAAATAAAAAAAAGAGTAAAATAATAATGTTTAGTACCTAATCATATGAAATTACAAATTTTGTTTTAAAGTTTTACATTTAAAAATCACAAGTCTTGCTCAAATTGTCTTCCTCCGTTACGTATGCAAGCACGAAGCCTGCGACGTACTTCGCTTACTGTCACTCGAGTTGAAAGCGTGTCTTTAATTTGTTGGGCAGCTGCCAAAATCCTCTCTCTTAATTCTTCTTGAGAAGAGATAGGTGTACGATACACCAATGTCTTCATATGACCCCAAATGTAGAAGTCGCATGGGGTTAGATCGGGACTCCTAGCCGGCCAAGGGATCGGGCCGCCTCGACCAATCCATCTCAGTGGATAGTTCTCATCCATCCACTGTCGCACGCCCCGGTAATAGTGGGCTGGGCAGCCATCATGTTGATGGCTGTTCTTGTGGTAAGCGGCACATCCTCCAGCAGCGGACGTAACTCTTCTCTTAAAAAGTTTTCATAGGCGATGCCGGTTAGGCGTGCCGGCAGAAAGAATGGCCCGATTAAATTATTGTGCACGATTCCCATCCACACATTAAGTGAGAATCTGTGCTGGTGAGCTCCTTCGTTAGATTTTCTCGGATTCTGACCTTTAGGGGCCCAAAAATGCAGATTATGATAGTTTGTAATACCATCACGGTCGAAGTTCGATTCATCTGTCCACAAGATTGTTTTTAGATACTCAGGGTCTTCAATGTCTGCATTTATTAGAAATCTGCAGAAATCCATCCTTCTGACAGGATCTCCCTCCTCGATAGCTTGTACTGGCGTGTAATGGAATGGATACTGCCGTGCTGTGTGCTGAGTGAACCAGACTTTCCACTGAGACATACCAAGCTGCCTAGCCACAATTCTTGTTGAAGTAGTGCCGTCTGCTTGAAAACACTGCAAAATTTGCTCCTCTTCGATTGGATCACTAACGCTAGGTCTACCAGCGTCGGTTTGGCGACGTCGAACCGATCCCGTTTCTCGAATGCGCCGATATGTCGTACCAAACACGCTGACATCAGGTAAACGGCGGGTAGGAAAACGTCTTTGATAGTCTCTTCGAGCAGCAGCAGCGTCACCATCACAAAACCCGTAACAATACATGATATCCGCGTATTCTTCATTTTGGTAAGCAGCCATTTGAAAAGGAAGCTGTTTTAGCGCAGAATTTAAGTTAGTTAACAACGACACGTCCGAACTCCAAGATGGTTGAAACTAACTGATTACTTAATGAATTGAGCGAATGAGTGGGCCTCGATTGTGAACCTTAGTACAAACATTCCCGAATACTTACAAAAGAGAAACAATGTAAGCAATAAAATGAAAGAGACAAAAGCAAATCGGCATCTTGTAAGGTTCGTTTCTAGGAAATCCGCTACCTGCTCTGCCATTGTTAACAATTTTTTTCAAACTCTTGTCAAAGTAGACAACATTTGCACCTTTTTGGAAAGTTTAGGAATTGAGGAAGTTATTTCCGTAATTTGTACGCCAAGTGTGATACATTTTTTTTAAGTAATCCTCTTTGGATTGAAACGAAATCCAAATAAAAAAATTTTGTCGTGCGGTTTATAACCTTTTATTTCAGTGGTTTCGGGTATTTTACACATGTATTTTAGTTTAATGTAGTCGCTCATTCATCAGCTATTAGAAAAATGCTTACTTAGTGCAGAGAGTGGAGTATTTTTTTCACAATTGTCAGTTTTAGGTGGAAAAATGGATTTTTTCAAAAAAATCTTAAAAATGAGATAACTCGAAAACAAGCGATTTTCGACCCCCAGTTAACTGGGGCAAAATTGTTGCAAATGAACTCTAGTATAACCCCTTTCAAGGAATAGGTCGAATTACCAGTCACCCTGTATATTTTTTTTTTTTTTACATATTTTTATGAATGTTTATATCATTGTGCCATTGTTGTATGGTTTCCATAATAAACAGCATATAGTGCTTGGGATTATTACAATGTGTGTGCCTGTGAGCGTTATTTATTTATACTAATTTAAAAATTACAATCTTAGTCCGATGACTTAGGTCGCCTTATAAAATGTACCCTAATAAAATGTTCTCATTTTATCAAATTAAAGATTTTTCTCGGGCGGGAGTTGAACCCGCACTTTTTTCTCATTTTATGTTCTAAAATTCTTGTGAATTTTTCGTGTTTGACTATTGGATAAAAAATTAGAATTATTTATAATAATACTACACGTCCTCTATCGTGAGAGAATGCCCGTTCCCTGCAGTGAGATGTATACAGGGTGTAAAAATGCATTACCTATTAAAAGGGGGTGCTTTAGACCATCAAACTGGACAGCTTTCACTAGACAGTTTCTCACAACAACAACCTTTTTTCTCTCGCCGTTTCAACATTGCCTCATAAAAGATTTTGCAGTTTGATGGCCTGTGACTACTTATATAGGGACTAGTTACAGGTGTAATTCTACTTAAAATATTTCTGCCACTTTTTGCAGGGGGCGACTTAACATTAAATCTGCAACTTTGGATTTAATTCCCCATAACTTTAGATTCTAATTTTGAATGTTAAAAATCATGAAAAGTAGTCTCGTGTGAACCCCAAACGTTCTAAATTCGAAATTATTGTTTCGTAATTATAGGTTGTCTCGTTTAGTGAGGATAAATAATTGTTCTTATACCGTCGCAGAGGGGAAATCCTACCGCAAGGCTAGTCCTTATAATAAATAGTCAAAGCCTGTATCACTACCTCAAGTATGTAATGCTTTAAGTTTACACTCTTGTTACGTAGGCAATTTAATTTAAAACAATCGTTTTCTAGAAAATAAATAACATATATTTGTTAGTACACAAAACATTAAAGTTAAATAGGTTTTCTTTCCATGCTGACTTTGTTGCTTTAAAATGTTATATAGAGTTATAGAAGAGATTAATGGTGCGCGCCGTAAACACCGGTTATGCACGCGAGCTACAGTTAACTTTATAACTAACTTCAGTAGCTTCTAACGATTTTGTTTAGTGGTGTTAAAAATCAGTGATATAGATTATTCATAGATTCACCTTCGCTTCTGCATTAAGCCTTTTCCCACGAGCGCGTTCAGCATGAATACGTTCGATTGTAAATTCTAAATGAACATTAACACAACAAAAATTTTAAATTTGACACTACTTTACGTACCGGATCCTTCTTAATAAATATGCTGACGGTTTTTGAAAGAGATGGATGGCACAGCTGATTCTATTTCATGTCCCATACATTTGGTTCGAGTACCTACGTGTTATCGTATGTCCACCAGTAATATTTCAAGTGGTGTGGGTGGTTTAGTTTTGATATTGCTAGGGTGTTTTATTACACCACGTTGCCGTTGTCTTCAGTGAAAGTTGTTCAGTTTAATAGTCTAAAAAACCTTTTAAATATGTTTTAATATTGCTAGGGTGTTTTGTTACACCGTGTGTACAGTACAGGCACTCCCTGCCCCTGACTAATTTGACCTCACTGTTGTAGATAGTCCTCTGTCACTCGCACTCACTCAGTATCGTATGTGCTTACTTCTTTTTGTCAGTGCGAGCCCATTTTGTGTGAAGGGAAAGCGAAGTGTCCAGGATGTGCCCTGTGCAATCTTCCTCTGGCAAGAGAGTCATTTTTAGAAGAAGAGATCTGGTAGAATCAACTGAACTGCTATTGTCCCAAAAAGTAGGTTATTCAAAGATTTTGGGTAAACAAAATAAGTAGCTAATTATTCAGGATGTAATTCCGGAAACACTCAAAAGATAATAAGCTTTTGTCGTTACAAACAAGCCGCGTAATACGAAACTATAAAATCCCTTACCATTTTATTTGCTTCAGAATATAATTACAATATTCGCGCGAGCGCGCTTTCTACTAACGAAAGATTCTTTAAATTGTTTTATCATGATCTGCAAACTAATATCAAATCTTAAGATGTATGTTCTGTTTTGGTGCACTGCAATAAAGTATAATTGAATTGAATTAATATCTTACATGATAGTTTTAAAGTGACACTGACTCAAGAAATGCCAATCTTAATTTTAACCGAAAGTTGACAAACCACAGACACGAATTTCAGATATTAAATCGTCTTAAAATGGCTTCTTCTCTTACTCTTTCCCCTGTAGGGCTCGAATGATAATTCTCTATTGATCTGAATAATGCTGATCAAATGTACTTTCGTTTTTTTCATTTAACGTTTACCAAAGATAATAGGCATGATACTCAAAAATACAAGCAAATACAATCAGGATATTTTTTAACGAGTTAATAGGCTTTTTCTCGGCGAGCGCGTTACATCCTAGGCTTCATCTACACTCTCCATTACATGAGCTGAAGCTAAGCGCAAATCACTTATGAATAAAAAAAAATGTATCATTTTTAATTAATAACAGCACACGTGCAAATCCTGCTCAAATGACAACGAATTATTTATCTCGTTAGTCCATTATTTTATGGTAAAATTTATTTGCGAGATAAAGTAAACATTAGTAGGGGCTACCGACTCCATTTTGAGATGGAAAATGAAAATACAAACTAGTTTCATTTATCAACAGCGGTACGGCGGGCGTGGGCAGCAGCGCTGCCAATTAATTTAATTTTGATAGTTTAGACCCAATCAAACTTTTTAGCGGTTGTTGAGATGAATTTGTTTTTTATTTAAAACGAATTGTTGTTCAGCTTCATGCAGTTTATCCCGGCTGTTTTTTTATCTAATAATAAAGTGGATGCTGGTAGAAGCTTGTTGAAAGTTTTGATGACTTTCCGTAATGGCATTATTTCTGACGTGCTTGTTATAACGGGAGACAATTTAAACATAATTCTCATGCTGTTAAAGTTTGTTATGGCTATTATGTCGCAGGAATATTGTCAAAACCGTAATATTATAATTTTTCTCGTAACATTGTAATTATATCTATAAAAAAACAGATTATTGACATTCGACTCTAGATCTTACAATATTATGGACTATACATACCTGTCTTTTACTTAATCGATGACGTTTTAAGTAAAAGACAGCCGATTCAACCAATCGATATCGCCCAGGTTGATATTGGAATTATTCTGGTATCAAATTCAAAATAACCATGCCTAGACCGTGTTTTGTGAAGTGCAAACGAATTTTAACCTTACGAATGTTAAAGCTACGACGCCCGCCCGCCACCAATTATTTTACAGTTACTTTGTAAACGCCGCTATATTAATATACTAAAGCTATTATTCGTACAAATATGAACTTTAGTACCTACGCATTTATCAATTCAGTAAATTAATAGAAAATGCATCCTAAATCGGATGGGAGTTCCTCCGGTCAAGTCGACCAAAGGGGTTAGTCCCTTCTGATAACGCGATCCTTTGCTATTGGAAACGGATAACGCGTCAAAGGTGCACTTTGATCACGATAACAGTGTTACCTAAAATAAAATCCATATGGTTTTGTAGAATCCGATTGCGTGATCCCATTCCTCAGAATAAAATAATAAATAATGTCCACTCTGATCACACAAAGATCAGTCACGCCAGGGACTAACACCACTACATTTCTACACACTTCGTACATGCTAACATTCTGATACTTTTCTTTCTAGGTCCTTCTTCTAGAGGCTGGGCCAGAAGAACCAGATATCACCAGCGTGCCATCCTTGGCACCCACTCTTGGCAGATCCAATATCGACTGGAACTACAGAACGCAACCTGAAGAGCTGACCTGCTTAGCTCAGCAAGGACGATCATGTGCTTGGTTAAGGTAAGGTTATTTAATTACGTAATTATTACAGAAACAATAAAAAGAAGAACTTGTTGATAAAACTTGATGATGAATATGACCAACAAAAAATTTGTGGCCAACAGAAGACGTTGTGTAATTCTTCAGTTCTTGAGATAGAATACTACAACAACGATCAGCGTCGACGGCCAATAATCTATAGACTATTATATCACTTAATATGACCTGGGAGGATATCTAGTGACGCCCGAGATTGCAGCCGGTGGAAAGATATTATCCGAGCTTTTATTTTCCACATTATAGTGACAGGAAGAGAAGAAGATGAATAGAATTTAGGCGACGAACCAGTACCTCGGAAGAATACGGGATCACAAACCTTTGAAGAAAACTACCACAGTCTCTTAGATTACAGAACACCACTTGAGACGGAACATTGACTAGAAATATCTTCATGATCCGTGTCATTGAACTTTTTCCGTTATGTTGTTTAAAATAATATTACATTCTCGTCCAATATTATACAGAATTAAGAATTCATCAAAGTAGCTCGCTATTTCAGCTTGATCCCAAAAATGTGAGTATAATAACGTATCCAAAAAGTAAATGGAGCGGAACATAGATATTAAATTTTTTTGTCATTTACATAATTGTCATTAGAGCCTTTTTGGTTTCGAGGACGAAAAATAATTATCTGACTTTCAAACAGAGCCTCTTCAATGCAAAGTCAAAAAATAACTAATCAATCAACATTCACAGTATCAAAATGTTATTTTGATTTTGTTAAAATTCATAGTTGTATTTTTTATCGATCCAAATCGTTTTGATACTTTGCCTAATTTATAACTATTTGAAACTTACAGCGGGCGTGTTATGGGTGGATCAAGTGCAATAAATTATTTAGTTTACATGAGAGGAAATAAACGAGATTATGACGACTGGGCTGATATGGGAAACTCTGGATGGAGCTACAAAGATGTAATAACTTATTTTACTGTTATTATTTTCATTTATCAAATTTTCTTGGATCACATAATGATAAAATTAAATTATCAATTATCTTCCAGGTGCTACCATATTTTATAAAATCTGAAAATAATCGTGACATAGAAGCAACAGATGCAAGATATCATGGAGTGGATGGCCCTTTAACTGTTGAAAGATTCAAATACGCAGATGAAAATGTTATTATGCTCTTAAATGCTTTTCGAGAATCTGGTTTGCATCTAACAGATTTCAATGGTGAAAATCAAATAGGTACTATGATTGTTCAGACAACTTCAGAAGATGGACTAAGAATGTCTACGAATGCGGCTTTTGTTAGACCAATAAGAAACAAAAGATCTAATCTAATTATAAGAACCAATGCACAAGTTACCAAAATTTTAATTCACCGATCTAATAAAAAGGCCTATGGTGTCAGATACGTCCAAGATGGTAAATGGCATAAAGTGCATGCAACGAAAGAAGTGATAATTAGTGCCGGATCACTTAACTCACCTAAAATATTAATGCTATCTGGCATAGGTCCTGAAAAAGATCTTAAAGAATTGAATATTTCAGTTATTAAAAACTTAAAAGTAGGTTATAATTTACAAGATCATGTTACTACAGATGCAATGTTGATGGGATTAACAAATGCTACGTCAACACTTAAAAGTGTGCAGGAAATTATTAAAGAAACGAAAAATTATTATAAATTCACGTACAGTGATGGACCATTAGCGTCAACCGGACCCTTACATGTCAGTGCATTTATACGAACGAAATTTGCAGATGAGGATGAATCGGTACCAGATATTCAATTCCATTTCGATGGAAGAAACCTTAAAGAATTTTATTCGGATCCGACAACTTATTTAGCGACAAATATTTTTCCATTTGCATACTACGACAGTATAAATGTGAGACCAATTCTTTTAGCACCAAAGAGCAGAGGATATTTAACATTAAATAAAACCGATCCTATATTTGGGCAACCATTGATATATCCACGGTTTTTCACTGTCCAACATGATTTAGATACCTTAGTAGCGGCTTTCAAAGCTGTCACTAATTTAGAAAAAACAAAACCATTCCGAAGAAATGGAGTTAAGTTCATCAAACAATCTGTTGAAGCCTGTTCGAACTATGTCTGGGGTACTTCAGACTATTTTGTTTGTATACTAACTAGATATACAACAACTATATACCATCCATCAGGTACTTGTAAAATGGGACCTAGATGGGATGATGATGCTGTGGTGAATCATAGATTAGAAGTTTATGGAATAAAACATTTGAGAGTAGCTGACGCATCTATAATGCCAAACATCGTCCGTGGTAATACCAACGCTCCTTGTATTATGATTGGAGAGAAAGCAGCAGATATGATAAAGGAAGATTGGTATTTTTAATTTGCTACACAATACATTATTAAAAAATAAACGACGAAGCATGTTGAACATTTTGTCATTTTGACGAAGCGTGCTGCAGCTTTAAAGCTTGTTCTTTCTTATAAAAAAATGATTTTGAAAATACATTTGAGTCTTTTTATTTGGAAATGTGTGTGATCCTGTTACCCTAAAGTAGCGTATCGATTTGTTATACTTCTAACGCCTAATATACATATTAAAAATATCTTATGGTAAAAAGAAAAGATTAAATTTTCATACAAAATATTTGAACATTCGATATAATGGCGATACGCTATGTGTTTCCATTCAGAAAAAAAAAACAAATGAAAATATCAGTGCGACTGGTGAGTAAATTATTTTGTGTGACAATTCGAATTTGTCGTCTCTAAAAATGTTACAATGCAATAAACTAAAAAACTTGCACTTACTCCATTTACACGTTTTTGTCATGCCAATTTGTAGTTTGATTTATTGTCAGTGTTTTATAACAGTTTTTGTGAATTTGATTGTAGTGCAGTAGAAGAGTACCTAACAATATTTTTCACATTAAAAATATATACAGCGCATTCTAAATAATTATATTTTTTCTGTGAACTTTAGAAAATATTAGGTTAGTTTTATGCTTTTGTTTTACATTTTGTGTAGATGTTGATAAGTGGGATCACACACGATGACGCATTGACGGAGCGGCAGACGTCAGTCCGTCATTGAAGCAAGGAGTTTTATGAAACCGCACGTAGAAGCAACACGGTAACGGATTGACGCACCGTGTCTGACGTCTGCCGATCCGTCAATGCGTCATCGTGTGCCTAGGGGAGCGCGTAATTTCTCTATGATCGTGTGTGATCTCAGTTAATGTAATTTTTTATTTTTTTATTTTGTTTGTATGTTAATTAGTGTTATACGTTAACCACCAAAACGCCTTCAAAGATGAGTTTACTGTCGTATCCTTATTATATTTATCAGCTTTCTTGCCATCGTGGATAAGAGATTTTTCAAATATCATTGGATGCTGACAGGTTGCGCCGCTTTTTTTTACGTAACATGATAGTTATCTACCTACGGTCAAATTTCTCAGCAAACGACCGGTCTATTTTATTGTGCCATATGAGTACGAGGTAGTGTGAGGTTCCATACAATACAATAATGATACTTTTAAACTAGTTTTTTATTACTAAAAAAACTTAATTGTGTATTTAGACAATGAAAATAAAAAAAACGATAAAAAATGTTGGATTTCCCGTACTAAAGTACGGATCAGCCGGTCGATTTTGTATGGTAGGTCTAAAAAAAATCTCATTTTTCGACTCATATTCCTTAGGGAAAGTTGTTTAGTTAGGAAAACACCCTTAACATTTTTTAGTGTTTTATTGTAGCATTCTGTTTACGTGATTCGAACTATTATAGTGACTTAAACGCATTCGATAATGATGATAATGATGCGTTGGAAAACTCGCATGAACTTGTAAGCATAAACATAATTATGCTTACTATTAATATACCCCAAGGCGAATCTCCTTCACATTTTGTGTGTTGTAATGTACAAATGTTACTAAACCATTTTTAAGCACTTGTGATTAAAACTCGAAGTTTATAAATCATAGGATGGGAAAATTAAATTATGTTTTTATGTTTTCAGGGGCAAGACTATGGGTGGTTCTAGCGCCATTAACTACATGGTGTACATGAGAGGCAATAAACGAGACTACGACGAATGGGCAGAGCTTGGTAACCCTGGATGGAGTTTCCATGAAGTTAGTAATATTGCTCTATGTGCCTTAAATTCAAATTGTACCTACTACCTTTAAGGGTTGAACCTTATCTCGCAGCATGCCATCTTTCTCACTCATGCAAATGACGTTCCTGAGCGACAGAAAAGGATGGAGCGTGAAAAAATGCGATTACGTGCTGTCAGATGAGGTTCAACCCTAATAATACATGAAATAGCTGGGATTGTAGTTACGCAGTTACAATATCTCATTTTTCATTCCAGGTTCTACCATATTTCAAGAAATCCGAAAATAATCAAGACATAGAATCCCACAACAAATACTATCATGCAGTCGGGGGACCAATCAACGTTGAAAGATTTCCATACATAGACGTTAATACAATGATGCTGGTACAGGCTTTTAAAGAAAGAGGCTTGCCCGTTACTGATTTTAATGCAGACAACCAAATCGGTACTGATATAGGACAATCTACATCTAAAGATGGAAGAAGAATGTCAATAAATTCTGCGTATATCAGACCTATTCGCGGCAAAAGACCTAACCTAAACGTTATTAGCGAAGCTTATGTTACTAAACTCATTATTGATCCAATAACAAAAGAAGCTTTAGGAGTTAATTATGTAAAAAACGGTGCGTATTATACTGCTTATGCAAGAAAAGAAGTATTGTTAAGTGCTGGATCAATAAACTCTCCAAAGGTACTTATGTTGTCTGGTGTAGGTCCAAAAGAACAACTGCTTAATCTCAATGTTCCAGTAATAGCTCCTTTAAGAGTAGGGCACAATCTTCAAGACCATGTGACTACAGATGCCCTGATAATTGCTTTAACAAACAAAACTTCGACAATGGTCAGTCCTGAACAATTATCAAATGAAGTGTATGATTATTACTATCAACATCCTAAGAAACATGGGCCCTTGTCTACTACTGCAACACTTAATGGAATCGCTTTTATAAAAACTGGAATATCCTTCGAAGATCTCCCTGACATTCAATTTCATTTTGACGGAAGAAATGTTAGAGAATTCTATTCAGATCCAACTACATTCATGGCCAGTAATATATTTCCACTGGCATTCTACGATGGTATTTCAGCTAGGCCTTTACTACTAACACCTGAAAGCCGAGGACATATTCTTCTGAATGAAACAGATCCAATATTTGGCCAACCATTGATATACCCCAGATTCTTTACTGTTAAAAAGGATTTAGATACTTTAATAGCTGGCATGCGTTTTGCTATCAGTATGGAAGATACTGAGGCATTCAGGGCTTCTGGTGCTCATTATGTTAAGGTACCAGTTGAAGCTTGCGCGATGTATCCATGGGGTTCTTATGATTACCTGGCGTGTTTAGCAACGCACTATACGTCAACCATATATCATCCGGTAGGGACCTGTAAAATGGGTCCTAAATGGGATCGTGACGCTGTTGTAGATCCAAGATTAAGAGTATATGGTATTAAAAAGTTAAGAGTAATAGACTCTTCTATAATGCCTAAGATTGTAAGAGGTAATACCAATGCTCCGACTGTAATGATAGCGGAGAAGGCTTCAGACATGATTAAGGAGGAATGGTTGTCGTATATTTAAAAAGTAGTAAGATCAACTAGGATATTTGCGTCTATGGGGCAATTGCATTTATAGGGCAATACTCTCGATATGGTTGTTTTTTTCTAATATCTAACTCCTGCTAGATACAGGGTGAAATTGATATCATTAGCATCCTTTTAAACTAAGAGTCTACCCATCAAACTGAACATCTTTTACTATGGGAGCAAACCGATCTGAGCAAATAAAAAATCTGCTGTTCCATACTAAATTGAAATTGAAAAGGATGCTAATGATATCAATTTCACCCTGTATAAAATTGGGTTTAAAGTAAGATATACCTACCCAATTGCCTAATAGACCAAATTACTATAGTTGTTCGGAATTTTTATTTACAACAAGGGAGATACAAATAGTTGAGTAGAATTTATGCAACAATATAATTTTTTCGTGTTTACGTCATTCTTAACTAAAAAGTAAATTACTAGGTAAACAACAAAGTTTCTTTTGTTATTCAAATTCGAAATACAATACTCTCGGTAAAATAAGAATGGATTAAAATAAATTTTCTTTTATAGACTACACGTTTTAGTGTAAGGAACTTTATTTAGAACAAGATATTTTGTTTTATTTGAAATATGAAGCGCTAAGAAGTGCAATTTTTTTTAATATTCTTATTTGTTTTTTTTTTATTTATAATAAATAAAATAAAAATAAATATCCTTGATTATTATTATTTAAAAACGATAGGATACATTTTTAGTCAGTACGGAAACTTTAAATAGAATGCATTCTAACTAGCTATTCCATAAAAAATATTAGTATTAAGGTACTCAAGTCAAATGTATGGAACAGCTAATATTTTCTCGCTTCTAACTTATTTCGAAGTTGGCTTTTATTATTAACGTTCAATTTGATGAAAAAAAATGCATGGTTATAGTTTCCGCAGCATTGACTTAAAATATTTCCTATGTTGTATTTTTTTATGTAGCTTCATAGAGGGTTATGTATCTAACAAAATCGTACAAACAAACAAAACTGAATGTCAAAGACGAGGGACAAAACGCATGAACTGCTTTTTTTATTTTTTCAAATAAATTAATAATAGTAATATTTTTTTTTTTCATTTTACCTATAAATTGTTCTATGTAGTAGGAATTTCTTAAAAATTTCAAACCAAAATGTAAAATTCTAAATATTTATTCTTTTTTTTTACTGTAATCGCTATTCTGACTGATCTTCAATAATAATAGACGAACATATTATGTATTTAAGCCTCATTATCCTGACATGAACTGTCGTAGGCATAATAATAATGCTTATGTAGATTGAGTTCTTGATACGATATGACATCAACCTTTTCCTTCACTTGGGCCAGATAACTCTGTCTAGGTCTTCCTCTGCCTCTCTTCCCCTCTATCTTCCCTTCCAGTATGGTTTTAAAGAAATTGTCGTTTCGTATCAAGTGTCCAATCATTTTTCCTCTCCGGTTTTCGATTGTTTTTAAAATGTTTCTCTTTTCTTTAACCATTCTTAGCACCTCTTCATTTGTTATGCGTTCCATCCAACTTATCCCCTCCATTCGCCTCCAACACCACATCTCAAAAGCTTCCAGCCTATCTCGATCTCGTTTAGTCAATGTCCACGTCTCGCTACCGTACAATGCAATGCTCCAGATGTACACTTTGATTAGGCGTTTTCGGATTTTGCTCGATATTTTTGCTTTCAGAAGGTGTTTTTTGTCGTTAAAAGCTCTTTTTGCCATAGCAATCCTTGCAACGATGTCAGGGGTGCATCTGGAGTCATTTGTAATGAGACTACCCAAATATCTAAATGTATTTACTTGTTCTATTGGAGTGTTGTTAATTTTGACGGAACTAATAACTGGTCCATTTTTTCACTGGTCCACTCAAGAGACTAGCGGAAAGGAGACAGGATTGGCGAAAACTCCACCGACAAGAGCGCAGCTCTTAAATAAGAAAAAAAAAAAAAATGTAGATTACCTTATAGCCCAGTCATTTTACGGTTTGAGCCGGGATTAATTAATAATTGATTTTTTTTTTCGGTATAATATTGAAGAGCCAATTTGAGCCGTGAAATGTACCAAAATAAAAAAAATCACGTCAGCAACAGTTCCAATTTAAAAATTTAGCTATGATCTCGTTCTAAAAAACCTGATGGTAATTTTTTTTTGCACATATTCAAGGTTTTACCATACATACATACTTCAAACATGGTGTAAATATTTTTGTCTACTTAGAAGGTTTTGAAAAATACATTCGTATTTTCTAATATATACCTCATTTTTTAAATGTCAATGCCTATTTTATTGCTCAAAAATAATTTATATGATTAAATCTAATACGTGCATTTATTATTGATTTAAAAGCCTTCTGGGAAACACAATTTTGATTTCTATGTTGCGTACCGATTTTTTTTTTTAATTTGTTTAAGATAGTCTTTTTGTCACTAAATGGTGCCTGTTACAGTTTAAAAGTCCAATTAATAATTTCCCCCTACCCCGCCTAACAAAACTCCGTAAAATGACTGGGCTATTAGGCTTATAAGCGCTTTGGTACCCATTGTTGCTATCGCTACATTTTACTTTGATATTAAACTCTAAACAAGGAGGGCAAATAAACGAACTACACCCTTTAAAACGATATGAGGGATAATATTTCAATGCCTCGTTAACTTTAGGCGGAGTAAATTGAAACAAGAAAGTTTTAAACAAAGACTAACGAATAATATCTTGAGCTGTCTTGGGCGAAGATACAGCGGTTGGGGCCAAGAAATCAGTTTCTTCTGTTTGTACCTATGTAAGTAAAAAAACGGTCAAGTGTGAGTCGGAGACCAAACCCTACCGACATAATTTACAAAACTCCGCGATTCTTAAAATATGAGATCGAGTACGTTTATATGAGATCAGTTATAATTTGCAGTTTTGTATTCCATTAAGAGGATAGATGGTCTGCAAGAAATTTGAAGAATAGATATTTAACAGATCTATTGTTCTCTTGATAAATTAATTTCTATTATATTATTAAGAACTAGGAGCATTCGGAAATGACGAAAAGTTGCAAAATTTTACCGATGTGTTCAGACATCCAGCAAGCAATGATGACAAATATAAACAAAAAAAAAAGAAAAACATACAGATACCAAAGTCTTTCCTTTTTGGAGGAGGAAACAGGGGAATAAGAAACCGCGATTTCGTGATTTCGGGAATATTTCCGAGCAACCAAGCTACCAGTGTAAAATTGACAACTGCAGCGCGAACAGATTTTACCTACATAAAATGGACGAAATCGTGGTTTCTTACTCCCCCGTTTCTTCCTCCAAAGAGGAAAGACTGGTATCTGTATGTTTTCCTTTTTTTTTGTTTATATTCGTCAAAATTGCTTGCTGGATGTCTGAACACAGCGGTAAAATATAGCAATTTTTCTTCATTTCCGAAGGCTCCTAGTTCTTAATAAAATAATAGTAAATAATTTATCGAAAAAAAAGGGACATGGCAGAGGCAATATGGACAATTCATATTGCTGTAAAATTTGTGCCATCACCAGTTTACTGAGACCCCTGAGAATACAGGCATAAGTAGTTGAGTACTGACAGCTTGTTGAGTTCTTAGCGTATGGACAATCCATATTGCAAAGAGTAATATAAGTATATAAGAAAAGAGAACCCACTCGTGGCAACATTATGCATCCACCTTATGTCAAATTGAAGGCTAGCTAGCGCCATCTATGTTTTAACGACAATAATTCAACCTATACTATACATACCTACTTATATCTACTCATACCGATGGATATTATTGTTTTGAATGCTAGTTTTCGTTCAATCTCGCACCGATCGAGTGAAATTCCAGTATCCTTACTATTCCTGTAATCTAAACATTTGTAAGAGAACAACAGAAACTCCAGAACATCACTAAATCGTCACGAAATTGAACGAAAACTACAAACAACCCGCACATTACGCAAGATAGGTAGCCATTTTGTGAATTAGTCAATTTGACATTGACATAGACAATAAAATCTTTTTTTTTTCATAGTTCTGCGAAATATTTAATAGATGGCAGCACATTCTATGCAAACTGAATCGGAAAAAGCCACCAAGAGGCATGTCCTTCGCCTGCCATATTGCCACTGCAATTTATTTTAAAATTGAAAGTGGTAATTTGTTTTCCCTAATGTCTTTATCCAGAGAGGAAACAGGGAATACGTTTGTATGGACTAAACGGCACTAGCAGCTAGCTAAATAGGGTCAGACCCGCCATTTTCGTGGCACCCACCGCGACACAGCTGCCTTTCCTACACTCCCATTACCAGCCTTCATAAACCGCTGAGACGCAAACAATCTGTAGCAAGACTCTCTGTCCTCACTCTTAAATCACCACCAAATAACAAAGATCTCCCTTCCCTCCCTCATCACAAACAAAACAGGAATACTCAACAACTCGTGCCTGTATCCTCAGGGGTCTAAGTAAACTGGTGATGGCACAAATTTTACAGCGCCATAGAGTTTAAACTTCATCAAAGTGCCATAAATAAACAGTGCTCGTAGCAATTGCACGCTTTGAGTGTAAGCTTAGTGTTTTAATACTTGTACCCAAGATTAAATGGCTGTAAAATGTTTTTTAGTGTACGATAAGTAATGAATAAGTGCCGATAATAAATTGAGGCTCTAGACATTTATTGATGTCAAATCGGGTGATGACGGTCGGTCGATTCTTTTTGTCAAGGCCTTTTATAGCCCAGTCGTTTTACGGTTTAAGCCGGGTCTAAATAGTAATTGTTTTTTTTTCGGTATAGTATATAAGAGCCAATTTGAGCTTAGAAATGTACCAAAATTAAAAATATATCACGTCAGCAACAGCCCCAAATTTTAAATCTAGCATTTGTTTCGTTCTGAAAAACCATGCTTTTAAGGCTTTACCATTATACATACTTCAAACATGGTGGTAATATTTTTGTCTATTACTTAGAAGGCTTTGAAAAATACATTTGTATTTTCTATTAAATATCTCATTTTTTAAATTTCAATGTCTATTTTATTGCTCAAAAATAATTTATATTGTTAAACCTAATTAAAATGATTGCATTGGTATTAATTCAAAAGCCTTCTGAGAGATACAATTTTGATTTCTATGTTGCGTAGCAAATTTTTTTTTTATATGTTTCAGATTGTCTTTTTGTCACTAAATGGTGCCGGATATAGTTTAAAAGTCCAATTCATAATTACTCCCCACCCCTTTTAACAAAACTCCGTAAAATGACTGGGCTATTAAGACAGACGTATCGTCTCTAGCTTCTACACAAAATAAGAGTAGGTATAATGTAGGTATATCCTTTTTTTTTAACCAAACCAACACTTCCTATCCTACCAGGCACGGCGCCTACACCAATCAGAACCTTGTGATCTGGCCAGAAACCGCAGCATGGGTAGCAAGGTGGACTGATTGACCTGGTAAAGGTTGCATGAGGGCAGCGCAGGACCGATCGTATTTTCGATCCTTGGGGGAAGCCTATGTCCAGCAGTGAGACGATTATCGGCTGAGATGATGATGATGAATCTGGTTTCCAATGTTACCATCATGCTAATAATTCATGTTGAAAGGCACACAGATAAAATAAATGGGTTAGGTTAGGTTTAGTTTTCTGTTCATAGTAGATGGATAAACGACTGAAAATGTCTTCTCACTGTATGTTAAAAAAGACACACTGCACATTTACAAAATAAGTTGACGTCAGACCAAAGCATTAGCCAAGACTATTCGTAACAAATATGAAGTCACGATTCTCTGAAGTATTTAATGGAGTTTCCAGTTCTTGTGAACGTTTCAAAGTTTGTGTTGTTACTGCTAAAAGTCGCTGGCTCTTGGGACGTAGCTGGGTTAGTGGAAGACATGTCTTAGTTGTTTTACAAGAAGCAATTAAGAATTTGTTCATAGCATCGAATGGAAGAATTTTAATATCCTCGCTGTCTCTGCTAATATCTTTTACGCGTGCAGCACTTTCGGCGTATTAGCTAGAAATCGCGACAAATCAACTTATATCCTCGGTCTCCTTTAATATCCTTTACGCGTGCAGCGTTTTCGGCGTATCAGCTAGAAATCGCGACAAATCAACTTTCTCTATGGGACCAACATCGAAATCGCGAAAAAATCAGATTTCCCATATATGTATTTTCTTTCTTTCTTATCGTGTGGGCAGAGCCCTGGTGTCAGAGTGTATGATGGGACCAACATCGAAATCGCGAAAAAAATCGGATGTCCCATATACGTATTATGGTCAAGTAGGATTGCAGTTTTACTTTTTTTGCGATTTCGACCTTGGTAGAAAAAGTTGTTCAGTTTGAGGATCTGATCATCCCCTTAAATACCGTCAGCATATTAAGAAGGACCCTATACAAGGCGTAACCAAACACCCTAGTAATATTTAAGAAAGTGCTTCAGACCGTCAAATTGAACAACTTTCACTATGGAGCTGTTTCATTCAAAACTGCAGTAGGTACTGGCTCGATTCAAATGTATGGGATGGCACCCTGTATGTAGTGTGCAAGTCCTTGTCACCTTAGCACACCGATCGCGTTAAATAAATCTTCACTGAAACGAGATTGGACCGCGTGCGAACCACTACTTTTACACATTCGGTATCGCATTAGACGGTACGTTATTAGAATTGAAATTGAATAACGATTGACCTTCAATGTTTAAATTATCGCGATAGGGACCCAGGACACATGCCGTCGTCGCAGATTCGGAGAAGTATATGAAAAAGCCTTCCTATAGTTTTATGTCAGTGTACAAACGATTAATAACAAGTTCACGGACCAACGAAAACAAGCTGACCTCACTCACTCACTAGTCACTTTTACTGTACGTGACAAAATTTACACATAAATTGAAGGCCAATGTAATATACTAAGCCTAGACTAGCCTGGCCTATGTAAGTATAATTGATTGATTGATTGATGTACTAACAAATAAGTTCATTCCGGTAACCCGCTATCAACTATTTAATAAAACAAGTTTGGATCGAGGTCAAAAGTAAAGAAAGATGTTGATAGGAATAACATTTAAAAAAACCGGTCAAGTCGGGCTACTCGCGCACCGAGGGTTCCGTACCACACCACAACGCAACATTATCAACATAGAAAAAAAAAATTCTCCGGAACCTTTAGCGCGAGACGGACTTGGCCGGTTTTTATTATCTATTTTGTTTTGTACAGTTTGCTCTATAATCACACAAAGTTTGACGCTTGTATGTATTACCGTTTTTACGATAGATGGACAAGAAAAAACATAGATAAAAAATAGTTTCTTTTTTACCTTTTTTACATTTTTATAGTTTTTTACAAATCCGCCGTAATAACGCATATTCTGTCTAGCTATTACGGTTCAAAAGTTACAGCCCTAAAAAGGTAGAACAGACGGATGGACGGACGGAAAGACAACGTAGGGTTAGTAATAGGGTCCCGTTTTCACCCTTCTTTGAACGGAACCCTAATAAAACAAGACGTGCCAATGTTTCTAACCAACCCGAAAGGGATTATGGTCATGAATGCAGTGTTGTTAAATCTCTTTTAATAGCAATCGAATGAATCACTTATTATAAAAGCATACATATACTCACGGCCATAATTACTTTCAGGGTGGTCAGAAACATTGCTACGTACATCTACATACTTACCGACTATTTTTAACAAGTGGGATTTTATTGTAGTTCGAAATAGAAAAAGGGAATTGTGGGGAGCTTCATGCCGAAAAGGTAAGGCCCAAGTCTAATGTAATGCCTAGTTTCATCGGTTTTTGGTTCTTCTTTGGTGTCAGCATGATGAGATGAGCTATGTTGCATGAAAATCATGTGCTTATAGTTCCATCAGTTGTTGGTTCTTCTTTGAAGTCAGCATGATGAGATGAGCTATGTCGCATGAAAATCATGTGCCTATAGTTCCATCAGTTTTTGGTTCTTCTTTGGTGTCAGCATGATGAGATAAGCTATGCCGCATGAAAATCTTGTGCCTATAGTTCCATCAGTTTTTGGTTCTTCTTTGGTTTCAGCATGATGAGATGAGCTATGTCGCATGAAAATCTTGTGCCTATAGTTCCATCAGTTTTTGGTTCTTCTTTTGTGTTTGCACGATGAGCTATGTCGCATGAAAATCACTCTCACATACATAGAGACTAATATTTAAAAGCGCAATTCAGGCTTCAATATTTGTTTCAAAGTTACACTCATAGTAAATTATTCAATGTCAAATCTTTTTTTTAAGCTATGACATCAAACGAACGTTTTGTAGCTGTAGAGAAGATGCGGCCAGAAACTCTACAACATACTTCACACGACTTAATAACTATTACAATATAAATTCTTAAGCTAAGCTTATGTATACTGTTACATACAGTCAATTTTAAGTTTCAAACATGTGACTGTTTATAATTCGCAGTGCTTCTTAATCAGCCTACGAGGAATAGTAAGTATAGACAATATCGGTTTCTACTCCTGTTTCTAACAAGTCTTACTACTACCAGTACGGGAAATTCATTTAACCGTATTTCTACCGCCTCGGCCGGTAGAAATACCGCCTATTAGTTCCATTTGTCTTCATCGAAAATCATAACCTGCTAGTATCACAGGGCATTAGGTTTGGAGGAGTTGGGGAGGGGAGGTGGCTAGAAAATCTTAGAGCATTTCTGTAAGACATCATAAAAAATTTATATTTTAAAATACATATCCAAAATAACTAACATCCGACCGTCTCGTAGACCAAAACATAATCATAAAAGACAGAAATTATAAGAATGAGAGCCCACCTAAGGAGATTAATGAAAGAATACCTCAACGAAAAAAATATTTTCTTTTTCAAAGCAGTAAATCTGAGCGTCTTGACATCTAACGAGATAAAACAAAATACAATGGTGCACACGAAGCCACTCGTGCGCCACTCTAATTGTGTGCGCTTGTTAAGGCTGCTCACAGATGTTTGGCTTCTGCTGGAAATGACTGCCGAAAATGTGTCAGCACTTTTTCATAGCGCTTGACAATTTGGGTAATTCATTAGTTACTACACTGCCTCAAAGGCTCAAGTGCCGTAAGAACTTGTTGAAATGTGTCGACCCTATTCATAGTGAGGCACCTCAAGCTAGACGCGGTATCTGGCAGGAAAGCAGCAAAGTTCCTGACCCGTTTGTCCCTTTTATGGAAAGTCCTTCAGAACAGGAGCTGCCAAGGCCAATTTGGGAGTGCTTAAGTAGACTCCGAAGTCAGGTTGGCCAGAGTAAAGACAGCCTGTTTAAGTGGGGTTATATTTACATTGACATTGGTGTTTCTCTCCTTATAAATCTTGGATAGATCAATCCACATTCGTACCTAAAACCTTTTTCGCAATATGTTTTTATTAAAATTGTGATCTAATCAGTCTAATGGTCTTGTGATTGGTATATGATTTGTGTGTGTAAAACTTATTATAGTCCCCATTATTATTACTTGCGTATGATTCATCATCATGGTATCGTATGGAATTTTTTATCTTCCTGCTTGGATCCGGGGTGGTCTAAATTTCAAGGTCAAGGTGTTTTAGCCAATTAAAGAACTGGCTAAAACAACTTGACCTTGAAATTTAGACCTTCCCGGATCCAAGCAGGAAGATAAAAAATGCCATACGATACGATTCACGGCCTTGCGCCGTTTCCCCGGTAGAATTGGGTAAAAGGAGCACTCATTTACCACATGCATGGGTGAGAGTTTGGTCAGATGCCCCGCAGTCGCATATCGGTGACTCCCTCAGGTCCCACTAGACAAAATAGGAAAAGCTGGGAGGCTCAGAAGAGAGAGTCCAGCTTGCCAGGAAGATTTAGAATCCTTTAGCCGTATTCACTGTGATAGAGTTATAGTGAAACCGTTGCCAGCGGTGAACCACGAGGCGGTATATTGGGACAAATTCTTACCACACCTTCGTCCCCAATAATGCAATTACATGCCCAAGGTGGATTGGAGGACTTCACATAATGCGTGAGAATAACCAGTGTGATAATCTCAATGTGTTATTCCTTCTAGCTGAACTCTATACATCCACAATGTCGTACTGGCCAAGCTAGGTCCGTTGATTTATGTTGCTGGTGTCACGTGGCAGACTTTGAAATAAGAACAACTTTGTCGTTTATCCGCCCGTAAGGATGAACTCGCCGGATACTTGCTTAGGACTTGTGACAGGGGTTCGTTTGAATTTCGTATTTGATCCGTTACTTTTAAGTTCATTATTATGAGAGATGGAGCGTCTTGTCTTAACCCATTATTTATAACTGATTGGCAAACTTGTCCACAACAATTTCAATTTCCGATATTTCTTGCACATTGTAGTATAATAGGTTCCTTCTTAGGTAATTAGGCTCTTGACACGGAGGTCGTGGGTTCGAATTCCACGGGGGATACCTATAGTGAAATGTTACTATGTGCGGTTTTCCTCAATTAGTTAGGACATTGCAGGCTGAATCACCTGACTGTCTGAAAATAATGATGATTCCTAGCTTCGGATGGCACGTCAAGCCGTTGGTCCCGGCTAACTATCCCTGGTGGTAGTAGTCGTTACATAAAAACCACGTCAGAGGCCGTAACGCGGTTTGAAAAAACTCTGGCACCTTGGCTTGCTGCTCACACGATAAGAAGAATATGCTGACACTTTTTTAAGGGGATGATCAGATCACCAAACTAAACAATTTTTTCTATGGCACCGACAACGAAATCGCGAAAAAAAATTTGCTTTTCGATACAAAACTGCAAACCTACTCGAGCCAAATGTATGGCACAGCTGATTTATTTTCGCGATTTCGACGTTGGTTGGCACCCTTCTAAAAATGTCAGCATATGAAGAAAAACCATGGGGCACCCTATTAGCGTATTACAATGACAGGGAACAAAATAAAAATTTACACTTTAATTACGTATAAAAATTAAAAAATTACATAATTCAAAATCATACATTTATATGTATATTGGATATAGATAGGCAACTCGCCTTGAATTTTAGGACATCCTAATTGCGTTGCCGCTTATTAGCACTAGGGTGCGCAACATTATGAAATAAATTGAAAAAGACGATCGGCTGACACGAGGATCGAACCTTAGCTACCCGGATCGTAAGCCGGTTGTCTAGACCAACAAGACACTGATTGATATGGGCGAAATCTCTCACTACTAAAGCGCAGCGCGTGAGGTGTAGTGCGCTGTTACTCCGATATGAACCTTAGTTCAGCACATAGTGCTTCGAAACATAACCGATAGATGGCGGAAGCTGTCTATGGAAAATCAGCGTTCCACTTAGTTTGTACTAAGATAACATAGCATGTTCAAAATCGACGACGACGCGACGTGGGTAAGTCAAGCTTAATGACATGCCAAGATGCACTCAATGGCATGCATAATAATTGAATGATTGCATATATTTTAAGTGAATGCACACGACCCTCGCGTCCGCCCAACGATAGACTTGCAGCGAGACACCTTTCCTCAATGAGGGATTTTCCGAAAGCCATTAAAAAAGAAAAAGTAGTTCCTAAAGGCTCGATAGATGGCGGTGACGAGACAGGAGTGAGCGACCTTGCAGATAATAAAATACAAATAAAGTAGTAAGAATTTGTGTTTTCAAGTAAACAGCTAAATATGAACATATATTTCGTCAACGGATGCGTCTGACTCAGTAACATGCATTTTTGTTCACTTTTTAGCCTAAAATTTTCGTCTTCGGACCCCTCTCTGGACAACGCCATCTATCGCCGATTTGTTGAACTACGTTTGACTAGCTGTCAGAAAACTCCTCATTACAAAATTAAACGACAACGTCAACCAGAAACGATTTAAAATCCATTAAAAATCTCAAAATGAGAATTTCATTGTATTCCCAGCCATTTAATTTCAAAAACAATTAAACACCTTTCAGAGCTAAAAGTTTTATAAAAGGTGCCAACTTCGAAACAGCGTTAATGCATTTAGCGATGCGAATAAACCTCGACGAGCGTCTTAAAGTATTACTAAACCAATTACTATGCAAAAATCTTCGTTGAAAGAAAGTCTCTTGCCGCCATTCTAATGCAAACTCAATAGGGTTGACATTTGAGTGATATAATTTGATTATTGATAAATGCTATCTTCGAATTGTTTTAATTTTAGTTATTGGATTTTGTACCTTACATTCTTGACAAAGATTATTAAAAATATAGTAATGTGTAACAGAATGGTGTGGTTATATTATTTACGAGTAATCTAGAATTAAACATTTTAACGGGTTCTTACGGCGTTTTGGTATTTTTGAGTTCCCGATATTGTCCGCATAACTCTCAAAAACTGTATTATTTACGAGTATTAATATTTGCTACGCCCATAGCAAGGCTTATCTTTAGATGGAATTACATCATCATAGGTGGCTTTAGCTTTTTGCAAAAAAAAATCATAAGTAATAATATCTCTTAGTCGAGGTCCCGTACATTACAAGAATAAAACCCTGATTTTACAAACAGTTTTGTGTCTACACTTCCATGAATAAGACTGCAGTGCTCGGCCAACAGCGCATCGCGGACGCTCGTCAAAAAATAAATGCAACCTAATTAAACCAAATTTCTGCAAATTGAAACCATCAATAACGTAAAGTAACGAACAACTCATGAAACGGCCAAAAAATGCATAACTCCAACAGTTTTCATCATTTCCAAAAAATGGAAAAAAAAGTCCTACAGGTATTGAACCAAAGTACAATATAAAAATTTATATTTATATCCGTTAAAAATTGCCCTTTAGAAATCCCCTAAAAACGCCCCTTTTCAGTGGTATATATCGTGAATTCTTCCAAAAACTTTCCAACTTTTTCAATAAAAATTTCACCATTTTGTAGCCCTCATCAATACGCGTCTTTTGATACACCAATCATTCATCTAGCCCGAAAACTCATGACACCACCTGTACCCGTACTTTCGATGTTCGATATATCGCCACTGATTCTGTCCGCACTTTATTATAATAGAGTTGACATTGGAACGAAAACGTACACGCAATTGCGAAGTTCGAATGTGCGGGTAGAGGCCCAGGCATGCGACCGTTTCGGTCCACTTCATTGTAATAGAGTTGACCAGGGCGAATTCGCACTTTCGCTGAAAACGAGGCCCCTACTGAAGCGATCAAAAGACTATTTCCAGTGTTATTCTTTTATTCAATACAGCTTACGTTTCATTGAACGAATTCTTAAAAATGTTGTGTATTCCAAACATTTTTGACAACCCTATTTACGCGGAAGTTTGTCGGAATAAAGGCGGATGCAACTTCGATATGAAATTTAAATGAGACTCGTTCAGGTAGGTAGGCTAATTTGCCTGCAACATCCTTTTCAAAGTTTATTCTGATTATTCTTCTTCCTGCACAGAATTAATTCTTAGATGAATTATTTAAAAATTGCACCGTTTCTAGCTCTTTGTGCTTTTAAAATGGTAGAATATGAAAACGTAAAAGATAATAATAAGATTTCTTTCTAAGAGATTTTAATTCTAAAATGCGCCATGAATAGTTTTATAGCTAAAAGAATGAAAAATGTAATATAAAAGTTTATCTGCACACAAAAACCTTATTGCGATATGCGGATTCGAACCCGGACCCTCGTGATGGAGTCTCTTGTCTATACCTCTCCGCTCATAGGCTCATATGCTAACTTATGCATTTATTACTTGAATAATGAGCCTTCTATCAGGCAAGTTTCCGTTTTCAGGTTTTCAGGATGGCGGCTTGATTTGTCACATAAATATAGTAATAAATAATATTATCTTAGACATTTTTCAGTCACATAACCAAAAAAATAATAATGCACAATTTAAAACAATATTTTCGACTCAAGGAACTCTGGCGACGGCGTAGCAAAGAAACCAGCACAAGACAGTTTTAAAAATAAAACTACAATAGGTTCTTGTGTGACATGAAGATATAACGGCATAGTGGAAAATGAGCGAAGTGGCGCACCATTAAGGTGTCTGTGGCAAGTCTGTAGTGTTGGGATGACTGTGGTATCGACTATAGATTCTACGTGGAGTTTGAGGCATATATGGACTAGCCTTAAAAGTTGCACGCATTAAATAAAAGTTAAAATAACACGAGAACACCACAAAAATTAATTTAAATTAACACAATAAAATATGCTCACCAGAAGTTTTCTACATAAAATGTAGAATATTCACATTCCACTAGCAGTACCTAAAATCTGTCTTTCGCTTTAAAACCTGATATATTTATATTTTGATTTAATACGTGCATTTATTTATAAGTAATTGTACAGAGTACTATGTAATTATCATGATCATCATCATCAGCCTATAATACTACTATGTAATAGTTAAATCATATTAAAATGTGATTTAGTTTATTTTATAAAAAAATATCCATGTTAGTAGACTAAATATTGTTGAAGATGTGCTTGGATATAGATAGGGACGTTTCATTAATGTACTAAACGATTCATATTTCGTAAGGAATGAGAGCGTTTGTAGTTAATCTAAGTATCAAATATTTACTGAGAGACAGGTAAAAGGGAATACTGTTTTCAGGCACTTTATTTCTCAGTTCGCGAAAGAGAACATAATTATAGTAAAACGAGCGTTAACCCGCGACTTCGTCCGCACAAATTATATACCAGATTTTAAGTCAGATCATAAGCTATCAAACAAAAAAAGTTTCATCAATCGGTTCAGTAGTTTTTGCGTGATACTCGTTCAAACAAACAAACAAACAAACAAAGACACAAACAAACAGACAGACAAAAAATCCAAAAATTTGTGAAATGGAATCAGGGACACCTAAAAATCGTATCGTAACTTTTTTTTTGTTAATATCTTCAATGTACAGACAAACTTCCTGTTACAGTTTTATAATAGTAACAAACAAACACACAAACAGACAGACAGACAAGAAATCCAAAAATTGGTGAAATAGATTCAGGGACACCTAAAAACCGTATCGTAACTTTTTTTTTGTTAATATCTTCAATGTACAGACAAACTTCCTGTTACAGTTTTATAATAGTAACAAACAAACACACAAACAGACAGACAGACAAGAAATCCAAAAATTGGTGAAATGGAATCAGGGACACCTAAAAACCGTATCGTAACTTTTTTTGTTAATATCTTCAATGTACAGACAAACTTCCTGTTACAGTTTTATAATAGTATAGATAAATAATAAGGAAAACCTTTTCTTGTGCAGTTATCGTCGTCATAATAACAATTAACTACTGGTATTAATGTTGCTAGTTCCAGTTATGTTTAGGTACGTGGTTACTGACCACAACCTTAGAAAAAGTATATGTTGTCTAGAATGAGCTTCATGCTTCTATCGTATAAAACAAAAGGGGCCAACTTGTAACTTAAATTCTATTGCAAAATATTTTAGCACGCTGATCTTATTATTGAATCAAATTGTTAGACTATCAAGGTACTTAATTTGTAATAATTATTGTGTAAGTTGTGATTGCCTATAAAAGGGTTAGCACCGTGAATGTTAATGATTAAGATATTTGTTAAAGAATTGTGTATGTTGGTTATCCTAGTAAACTAATTGAAAATTGAACTTTCTTAGGCTGGTGTGCATGAGGCGTCATACAAATAATTTCTGTGTGCGTGTATATATCGATAGGGTTTAGAGGCCAGTACTGGTTGCAATTTTTTTCTAAGCGTTCGTAGCTTCTACTTTCTATCTTAACATATAACTTATCTAAGACCACAATGTCACAACATCGATAAAAATTTTGAAATCGCAACACAACACTGGTCAATTATTTTGCTAGACGCCGACCGCTGAGAACCAAGATACAAGGTTGCACAGGTGTAAACTGCTGATGTTTTTATCAATATGTTTGAATAAATGATTACCATAGAAGATATAATACAATAATATCCATCATACATAATATTATACTGCTAGTGAATTAGAAAGAAAATGGTTTTGTCTCACAAACCTAGTATACATTTTCTTGATAAAAATCAATGTTTTGATGCATACGAAGCCTTCTTACATAAATTAAGTGAATACTGGGTAAAAAAATAATAATCTAATAAGAGATGATCTTCAAATGAGGAAAAATGTCATGACTACCTAATTTGTATTTTCAAAAGACTCTCAGCGGCTTTTAATTATCTTTCTACATGAGTCAAAATCAGAAAAAATCTGCACAGGTAGAATTCAAGCGAGGCCATAAAATGATTGTTGATTACTATAACAATTTATAAAAAAAGGTGTTTTGGAACAAATATGATTAGGAAAAATTATATTTTTTCCAAAACACCTTTTCTTGATGATACAAAATTGATTCATATTGTACCTACAATATATCGACAACTAGCATAACAAGTGACAACACTAGTAAACGCAGCGAAGCATATGACAATGGTCGCAGCTAGACGCAAATTGGCGAGAACCAAGATGGGCACAAAACACAGAGTGTAAACGCTAAACGTCTCTATCAAAGTGCTCGAGAGCATGTTATTTGCTCTATCGAGTGGCTGCAAGTTCTTTGACATGTAAAGAGTCAATGTGTTCAGTTATTTAGTAGAGGGATACATTGAGCGTGGTTCCAGCTCAGTACAGACGCTACGAACTCTCGTTCATTGGTTTAAGGTCCTCAAACTCTTCTTTTTTTTTCAAATAATATCACATAAGTAGATACCTTTGCGACGACATTTTATTGACATACTCTAGGCCCTAGGGTCATCATCATCATCATCATCAGCCTATAAACGTCCCACTAAATGTTATCCTTCACCGTTAGAGAGCAGTCGGTATTACGTACATAAGTTAGAAAAACTCATCGGTACATGGCATTTTGTCCATGTGGATTCGAACCCGGACCCCAATAATAATTGAGTGTCCATACCTCTCCGGAACGCGCCACCGACGCTCTAGGCGCCGAAGCCCTAGGGTATGTCAACAAAATGACCCCTAGAGGTTGGTTCAGGCGATCAAACTGAACATCTTTCGCTATAGTACCAACATTGATATTGAGAAAAAAAACAGCTGTACTTACCACAAAAAAGTGTCAATAGACTAAACCCAAATATAGGGGTCCTTCTTAATATGCTGATACTTTGGGGTGATGCTTGATTTTTTACTAAGGGGATGATCAGACTGTCTAACTAAACAACTTTCTATATGGCACCAACATCGAAATCGCGAAAAAATAATCAGCTCTTCCATACTTAGCCAAATGTATGATCCAGCAGATTTTTTTTACGATTTCGATGTTGATCCCACAGAGAAAATTGTTCAGTTTGATAGTCTGATTGTCTCCTTATAAAAGTGGCAGCATATTAAGAAGGACACTGTATTATTTGTATTTCTTCGTAATTTGAATATTGGTCCCATTGTGAAGGTTGTTCAGTTTGATCGTCTGAAGCACCCCTAAAGTATACAGGTAACTCATCTATGTTTACACCCTGTATCGTCCTCTCCCAAGGCGACCCACACTATTTTATCTTCGGCCAACCTCATTCACTTGCTTTCCACAATCGATCTCAGACTATCGATCAGGTTCAGTACAGTTATAGTAAAAGTCAAATACTTCAGTCGATCGTCCCTTCAAATAAGTCTGACTGCCACAAAATATTCAACAGCCATCCAAAGAAACCGTAAAGGAATCTTCAACAACACTTGACATCAAGACAGAGAAATTTAAATCCTTTAACCTCCTTAAATAAGGTCGAAGTGATACCAAAGTCGCTGTTTATTCATCACCTTACCCAGCAAAGTAAATTGTTACAAATTCAAAAGTCCAATCACAAATTTAATAAACCGTCTCCTTTAGTGAGAGCCCCTGTAAGCGGTCCTGGAACGAAAGGGCTGAGAGTGACATCATTGGAGTGAGCTTGAATATTTAACCGACCACCGTAAAAAGGGTAATGTTTTAAGGGACGCATTTTTTTCATTTAGATCAAATTGGCCAATTTTCAGGGGCCATCTATACTATTATAAAACTGTAACAGGAAGTTTGTCTGTACATTGAAGATATTAACAAAAAAAGTTACGATATGGTTTTTAGGTGTCCCTGATTCCATTTCACCAATTTGTCTGTTTGTTTGTGTGTTTGTTTGTTTGTTTGAACGAGTATCACGCAAAAACTACTGAACCGATTTTGATGAAACTTTTTTTGTTTGATAGCTTGTGATCTGACTTAAAATCTGGTATATAATTTGTGCCGACGAAGTCGCGGGTTAACGCTCGTATTAAATAAAAATGATAGGATAAAGTTTTTGACGAAGCGTGCTGCCGATTGGGTTCCTGTTTATATATTAATTTTTGACGAAGCATGTTGCAGATACGGACATTTTGCAAATAAAACCACTTTCTTATCTAATTTAATAAAAAGAACATGATAGTTGTAAATTACAATGATAATTTGAGATGTTTTACTGAGAATTTTAAGACACCATATTATTACCGACTGCTTGTTTAGCGTCGTCATAAGTTACCAGCAACGTACCTTGAATTGTCATTGCTAATTACCAAATTGTCATGTTTATCATTGTGACCCAGGATGTGGTTCAGATCATCATCATCATCTCAGCCGAAGGACGTCCACTGCTGGACATAAGCCTCCCCCAAGGATCGCCATAACGACCGGTCCTGCGCTGCCCTCATCCAACGGGTTCCCGCCGCCTTCACCAGGTCGTCGGTCCACCGTGTCCCCGGGCCTACCCACGCTGCGCTTTCCGGTACGCGGTCCCCACTCAAGAACTTTTCGTGGTACAGCTAATCTGAGAGAAATGTTATAAAATCAGCTTGTAGCATTCATAATAGTTATTGTCATGTCATTTATGCTCACGACAATATTCCCCCGGGTAGTCAGAGCTGTTCCATACTAACATTACAAATTCGAAAGTTACACTGTATTTTTGTCTGTTGCTGAACAGATATCGATAAAATTATGCGAGGAGGAAAATTTTAGAGAACGACATTATGGCTTCTTTCTGTTACTTCGGAATTTCGAATCGTTGACTTCTTTTTGTTGTTGAAAAAGTGGCCTAATATGAAACTCATCCAAATATTTATTATATTCATCATCGTCATCATTCGTAACCAGTTTAATGGACTTTATAACCTCCGTAAATATTGCAAAACTTACAGAAGTAAAAATAAAAATTGAAAACTTTTAAGGAGGTGGTTTAAGACCAACAAACTGAACAACTTTCGCTATGGGACAAACATCGAAATCGCGAAAAAAAATGTTTTGTCCCATACATTTAGCTCGAGTAGATCTGTAGTTTAATATGGAACATCGCAAACGCATCGCGTTATGTCGATTATGGCAAATCTCCTCATTTTGGGGCAGGCCCTTGTTCAGCAGAGGGCGTCTATCGGCTGATATGATGATGATGATGATGATGACGGAACATTCGATTTTTTTTCGCGATTTCGATATTGGTCCCATTTATTTTATTTTATTTTATTCATTTTCGGAAAACTCACGGGTTAATTGCAGGACAGTAGGGTATCAACATTTTTATAAAACAACATTAGTGTGAAAGTTGTTCAGTTTGATGGTCTTAACAACCCCCCTAAATGTTTATTTGCATTTTTGTAACAACCTGTATATCCAGTATGACAGGTAGTGAGGCATTTTTAATTAAAAACGCAAAAAAAAAAAATCGCAAAAAAAGCTTTGCCGCATTGCCGTATTAGGTCAAATTAAAAGAAATTCCAGAAAAACTCTAGAAACATCTTTCGTCTACGCTCAAAGAGGCGGTGCTGAAACAAATCAGCTGTTCCAACAATAAGGAAATTCCTTAAGGCTTAAGGATTAATTTTGCAAATGAGACGCCTGTGCCCTCATGAATATGCAAACATTTTTGTTTCACCTTTAGGGACCGTTTTAAGCCGAAAATTGATTATCACTGTGTGCCTTAAACTTACAGTATTATGTTTCAAGAGCTGGCAACATTGACATACAAAATAATGGACGCCAGGTTTAGTACAAAATTCTCGTAAAATTTGTCTGAGACTACCCTACACAAACCTTACTACCTGTGTAGTAATATTATTATTATTATAGCCTTTTATTTCCTTTTATCAAATTACAATACTATAAATAAATTAATAACAATTACATTTCATTTCAGGCATGCAAAAAAATTGAATTTAGATAAATTATTAAATTATTATTAATTTACATTACATATTTTAGTTATTAAAGGACCTATCATCGAGTAAAGGCCTCCTCCATATTTCTCCAAATGTTTCTTTCTTTTGCTTTTAAGAACCAGTTCTTCCCAGCTATTTTGTTTACTTCGTCTGCCCATCTCTCTTTCGGTCTTCCCCTTTTTCTTTTATTGGATAGTCCAGCCCATACAGTCACTTTTCTTGTCCATTTGTCTTCGCTCATGCGTGCTATATGACCAGCCCACTTCTGGTAGTTCATACTGTGTACCTAGTAATACATATAAACATTGAAAATGCTGAAATTCTTTTTCATTTTGCTTTCGTAGTTTTTACCTCTCACGTTTTGTTTGTTACTTTATTCTGAACTAAAATATTCAAGTTTGGTTGATGGTCGCGCCAAAAACAACGTTGAAAAATAAGGCGCCAACCTTCCATACATATTCGTCTTTTTTTTACGAGAATAATCCTTCCAGCGTCTTTGAACAATTTTTTTTAATAAAAACACGTTATTGCAGTACTAGACAAACCAAACGCCATTAATTAATAAATAATGAATAAACGAAATAAATTTTTAATACCTACTTATAATTTTATTTTATGGAGAAGAAAATTTTTCTATTCAACGAGAACAAAGAACTAAAGAATAACAGTTATACTTAGAAACCAGTTTATTTTATTAACAAGCGGTTTGTTTTAAAATACTAGAAGCACATTGTCGATTCACTGTAAAATATATAAAGCTCAGAAAAGTTTAAGACAACTTTAACTCACTTGGGACGGAGAGTTCAGTAGTTGACTAGTGATGCGACATCGTTTTATCGATGGACGCTAATTTATTTGCGCACCAACGTAGTTATAAAACAATTGTAACTTGTTTACTAACACAATAGTGTCAAATAAATAATTGGAATTGAATGGAAACCAAAATCTTTTGAGCCAAAGAAAAAATTTCATAAATGAAATATATTAATTATTTAGACATTGTCCCGAATGAAGTAGGTACTTACTACTTACCAGAATGTTACCCAATATTTGGTCATAGGGATCAAGGATTTTGGCATTGCTGACTGTCTAATCTTTTCACTATAGATTGACATAACCTCAGGGTTAAAAGCTCCAAAAATAGCTTGAGTGATTGTTAATAGCTAGAAGGAGAAGAAGGATATTGGTAAAAAAAAAACAATGTTGTCCGAAGATTATTACGCTATTTTTTTCTTATGAATCTGTTCAAACCAGAATGGAATGTGGTCGGAGTTGTGGTTTAGTTAGATAGGTGTAAATTTCAGTACATTCCAAGCATCACATTAACATGTTTTTGTACTACGAGAGAATGGAGACTATGAGATAGTCTAACTGTAACTTATTCAACGTTAAAATGTAATTTGGTACCAACTTGTAAAAAGTAACGAGTTACCTACCTATAAAAACACTCCAAAAACTTTATCAGCAATGTGACAACTCGCGTCTCAAGATTCATACTGAATAATAGCAGGAGCAAGGCTCGTGCCATAGTCGGATCCCTCACTGGGCACTACGCTACAGGCGCGATGATGCACAAAATGAAACTCACCCTGGATCCCAGCTGCAGAGCATGCGGAGAGGATGAAGAGACTATGGAACATGTTCTTTGTGACTGTGATGTCCTGGCGGTAAAACGCATGTGCCTCCTCGAAGATGGATACCCGAAACCGGGAGATCATAGGTTTCTTCCCCTCAATGGTGTTGCCTCCTTCATTGACCTTGTATTTGAAGGGTGAAGAAAACAAAAAGTATTGGGGCTAACACAAAAGATCCCACTGGGTCGAAGTGTTGCTGGCTTGCCAGCCCCCACAACAACAAGATAAGATATGATACCTATATTTATCGACTGCCATTCTAATCGATATTTAACACAACACTAATCAACTGCAAACACAAAAAGATAACAGAAACTAGTGGCAGAGACATCTTAATGGAATTCGTGTGCTCGTTCGAAACACTCTACCTTCAGTTTTTTTAGTGTTCCGTACCAAATACTAAAGCGCAAAAAGAATCACATACGAACCAGAATTTCTTCTTCAGCATATGCAGGCGTCCTTACGATGTTTTCCTTCATCAATCAATCAATTATACTTTATTTTACACCAAAAAAAAACATATTATACAAAGACAAGAAAAACAGATAGGAAATACTGAAAATAGGCGGTCTTATCGCTAAAGAGCTATTTCTTCCGAGGAACTGGTAAAAGAAAATTGGTATACTATAACATCATCGTTTCAGAGCAGTCGGTATTATGTACATAACTTAGAAAAACTAGTTGGTACATTGCATGTCGTCCATGCGGATTGGAATCTGGAGGAGATTAAGAGCACCTCGCCACCGATGCTCTGTGTGAATGTAATGTTTACGTGTAATACTGGACTTAAGAATTGGTTTGTTTGTTAACTCCAGTAGATGGCGCCACGTACCTTAAAGACAAATAGGTTGATAAATTTCGTTCTCTGGCGTAGTGGCTCAGCAGCTAAATTGGAAAAAATTAAAACCGCCTTCAAAAAAACTAAAAAGTTAAAAAATAATATTGCAGCCGATGCTTTTTTCGTTCGCATCATAAGAACATTAATTTGATTTTATTTTTTGTAAAAATTTTGTTTATTTCACAATTTTCAGTGGTGATTCACCACTGGTGAATTCATTAGTTCGACTCAGATATCAGTTATACACGCAAAGAGTACATCGCAGATCATTTGCTGTCAACTTTTGAGGAGATCTATTGTGTATCATCAGATCCTGGTTTCCTTATCATGGTGCCACCTTCGGGATATCTCTTTTCAAACAAAAAAAGAATCATTAAAATAAGTTCATAAACGACGAAGTTATCTGCAAACACACATAAAAAAAATGTATATATAAGGTCTAACAAAATTAATATTATAAGGGGATGATCATACCATTAAACTGAGCAACTTTCTCTATGGCACCAATATCGAAATCGCGAAAAAAATCTGCTTTTCCATACAAAACCGCAAACCTATTTGAGCCAAATTGGATGGGACAGCCATGGGACAGCTGATTTCTTTTCGCGATTTTGATGTTGGTCCCATAGAGAAAGTTGTTCAGTTTGATGGTCTGATCATCCCCTTAAAATAGTTTCAGCTAGTTTTGTTAGACCTTATATACAGGACTCTTCCTTTTTTGAAGTCGGTTAAAAAGCAATTCCCCGGTCTGGAAGATTGCGGGTTCAAATCCCGCCTGAGACAAAATTTTTCAATCTTTAATTTGATTTGTAATGAATACCTTTAGAATATATATAAAGAATTGCAAAACGTAATATTGCAGTCTTACAAGGTTTAATAAATTGCAAAAGAAGGTTATACACTATACAGTCAACAGAAAAAGTCAATGAACTATAGCGAAATTCGAAATGAAATTAATTTTGAATACCTAACTCAATATTTACCAAAGTCATAGATGTAATGAGAAAGAGCGTTAAATGAACTTCACTTTAAGCTAATAATCAAATTACTGACTCCAATATATGTAGCATCAGATAATTTTGAATGTTACTTTCGCAATCATTTACTTTTGATGTTAACTGTACATGTACTCGCAAACCATTAATAATTCAAACGTTTTTTTAGGGTTCCGTACCCAAAGGGTGAAAACCTATTACTAGGCCTACCTTGTCCGTCCATCTGTCTGTCTTAACTATTTAGGGCTGTAACTTTTGAACTGTAATAGCTAGACACACGGGCCCTGAACAAAAGACGGACGTATATAATGTCACACTAAAAAGGGGTGAAGCATCTTCCATCCTACAATGTCGTTTGTTCTACAAGGGACCACACTCATAAAGACGCACCAGTTCTAGGCGCAGGTCCGACAACTCGCCGGCATTATGTACCGCACGACAGGGCGACATCACGCACACTTATATAAATGGGTGCTTCTCTTTTGATTAGACGAGATTCAGTCCGTCTTTTTTTTAAGTCCGTGGCTAGATGGTTGAAATTTTCACAGAATGTGCGTTATTGAAGCGCATTTGCTAACAAATAATAAAACTCAAAAAGTATAAAATTAAGGTTAACCTCATACAAGAATAATAATTATATAGAAGCGTCAAACTTGGTGTGATTATAGAACAAACTCTACAGTATAATAACAAATAATAATAAAATCCGGCCAAGTGTTATTTGGTTTCGCGGTACAGGACCCGGTGACAAAAAAAATTTTTTTGTAACTTAATTTGGGCATAATGTGTTGTGGTACGGAACCCTCGGTGCGCGAGTAGCCCAACTCGCACTTGACCATTTTTTTTTAATTAACGTTTCGGACGTTATTCAATATTAAAACATTTTGAGTGTGCCTTTAATTACAGAGTATTTTAAATTTCGAAATTAAAAAATATACTGTAATGATCAGAGAGCATAATTATAAAAGTAATAAAAATTTCGAACCGTCCCAGCCGGTAAATATAAAAGGGGCGCCGGTGGCGCGTTGCGGAGGGATATGGACACTCAATCATGAGGGGCCGGGTTCGAATCCGCACGAACGACATGCCAATGAGTTTTGCACTCATGCTAGTATCGACAGCTCTCAAACGGTGAAGGAAAACATCGTGAGGAAACCTGCATATCATCATCATCATCATATCAGCCGATAGACGTCCACTGCTGGACATAAGCCTCCCCAAAAATGTGGGGATTTGCCATAATCGCCACGCTTGGCAGGCGGGTTGGCGATCGCAGTTGGATAGAATACACACATAGAAATAGGCAATGAGGGGTAACTTAAAGGCTAAAGAGGGTAAAATCTTCTCTCTAAACTAAAACTAAAATCTCTCGACACATTTAGTCGCCTTTTACGACACCCACGGAAGGAAATGGGGTGGTGCTATTCTTAGCCGACACCACACGGCATAAAACCTGCATATGCTGAAGAAGAAATTCTGATTCGTGTGTGTAGTCCAACAATACGCATTGGGGACGCGTGGATGACTGATGCCTATACACCCTCCATGGGGGTAGACCTGTGCCCTGCAATGGGACCATGCTATGTTATTTTAGTACAAATTAAGTCGAATGCTGATTTTCCATAGACAGCTTCCGCCATCTATCGGTTATGTTTCGAAGCACTATGTGTTGAACTGGGGTTCATATCAAAGTGACAGCGCGCTACACCTCACGCGCTGCGCTGTAGTAGTGAGAGATTTCGCCCATATAATCACTGTCTTGTTGGTCTAGCGGTCTAGACAACCGGCTTACGATTCGGGTAGCTATGGTGCGATCCTCGTGTCGGCCGACCGTCTTTTTAAACTTATTTCATAATGTGGCTCCCCCTGGTGCTAATAAGTGGCATCGCTAATAATTAAGAGGTCCTAAAATTCAAGGCGACTTACCTATCTATATCTAATATACATATTTTATTTGTTTATTTATTTATTTAGGCTCACCAACAGATTACATATTATAACACTCACATGTACATCTTAAGTTAGGTATAGTTCTGATACAGTTACAGGTGGGCACAACATTCACTACAACTAGACACAGAAATTAAAAGAAATTACAAAAAAATAAAAATAATACTTAATAATAACAATAAAAACAAATACATATAACCAAAAATGAAACAGAGTAGAGCATAATTTAACAATTGACTTAAATTTAAGATATTAATTATGACATATTAATCTATGAATGGGACGTATACAGAGTCCTTCTTAATATGCTGACACTTTTTTAAGGGGTTGATCAGACCATCAAACTAAACAACTTTCTCTATGGGACCAACATCAAAATCGCGAAAATAAATCAGCTGTCCCATGGCTGTCCCATACAATTTGGCTCAAATAGGTTTGCGGTTTTGTATGGAAAAGCAGATTCTTTTCGCGATTTAGATATTGGTGCCATAGAGAAAGTTGCTCAGTTTAATGGTATGATCATTCCCTTAAAAAAGTATCAGCATATTAAGAAGGACCTTACACAGGGTGAAATTGGTATCATTAGCATCCTTTTAAACTAAGAGTCTACTCATCAAACTGAACAACTTTTACTATGGGAGCAAACCAATCGGAGCACAACAAAAATTTTGTGTTACATACATTTGAGTCGAGTCGGCACGGCATGGCACGGCACTGTAGTTCAAGTATGGACATTTTTTTTTCTGCTCCAGCTCTGTTTGCTCTCATAGTACACATAATACGTTTTGTTTGATGGGTAGATTCTTAGTTTAAAAGGATGCTAATGATATCAATTTCACCCTGTATATGGGCTGATGATATTGAAACCAAAAAATAATTGTATTTAATTGGATTTTTTATTTTAGATTTTCTTGTAGTATAGTGACTTGACGCCTTTTGAATCTGAGATCAAGACTCAACCAAAAGTAAATTACTAGAATCGTTGAAAACGCATAAAAGTTTTGACGAGCAAAGATTAAATAATAATTACTCGAGTTAGGGTAAAACTTGGCAATAATGCTGCCTCAAGTTTGGGTTTCATAACCCTTTCTCTAGCCGTCCTTGTCCGACTTAAGGGTTTAGATTTACAGTCATTTGCTATCTCGCTCTTTTAATAAATGAGAGCTCATTACTTTGGTCCAATTATTAGCGAAATACTTTCCCCTTTCCATTGATCTTAGAAAACAGTAGATAGACCGCTTAAATGTGTAAATTTTTCTGTCAAATCAACGCAGCGGAAGCCATAGAGAGTGAAATATATTTTAATACAGAAAATTTATAATGTATTGCTTAAACTTTATTTACATATATAACATTTCAAACTATAAGTCCCCATTGCGAACATTGTTATGCAGACAAAACAACAATAATAAGTCACATAGTAACCAGAAAAAGTAATATGGATTGATTGATTGACAACTCTATTTTTTCTAGTGTTTTCTTCTTTTCATCAAGTTACCATACCTTACAGGAGTAGATGATCTGACATGATTTGTCAGTGTAGAGTTCGGCAGGGTATAAATTCGAGATCTGTGTATAATTCTGAATCTAATGTGAAATCATGGATAATTTAATGAAATAGTGTTAATAGGTATATTTCACAAAATTATCTACGATTTCACTTTAGATTCACAATATTATTCACAGAGCTCGAATTTTTACCCCGCCGCGCCATGTGTAAAGGAAAATTTATTTATTTCTATCATTTCCGTTTTTTCACTTTTATTTCCGAGACGTTATAGTCCGCGAAGGGCACATCTACCGTTTTCAAAGATCAACGCCGGGTTACTAAGTTGGTCGGGAGGTTATGTCCTGAAATTATTTTCATTATTGAAGGGATCTTACTTAATTGGTCGGTACGTTCAATTGTACCGATACAGTATGTATACAATATGTGCGAGCTTTTATTACAGTTTTGGGAGAGTAATAAGAATAGAAATAGGCATTGAGGGGTAACTTAAACGCTAAAGAGGGTAAAATCTTCTCGACACGATTGTTTAATTAAACTATAAGAAGTGAAGACAAATTAAAAATTGTAATAGAAATACTAAGGCTCGATTCGACCAAACGCGAGTAAATTTTATTCTTAGATTAAGTCGCCGGTTCATCATATCAGCCATTAAACGTCCACTGCTGGACATAAGCCTCCCCCAAATACCCTATATAAACAATGTGTGTACCCAGAGGATGCTGCTGCCCATCCTTTAGTAGATCCCTTAGTCGCCTTTTACGACACCCACGGGAGGATATGGGATGGTGCTATTCATAGCCGACACCACACGGCAAGTCGCCGGTTACTCTAGAGTAAACTGATTTTGTGTTTTACCAGCCCTAATCTATGAATAAGTTGAGAGTAAATTTTAAATGGCCAATTTTCACGGTGTAAAGCTTATACCAAGACTAATGAAATGTCAATGTCACATAATTAAAAAAATTAAAGAAAAAAGAAACCTAACAAATTAAAACTGTATAACATCACAATGCTATAAGTACGGATACAACGACCTCTTTCTGTAGGTTGATTATACATTCGTTCTTTTAGTATGGGTTTAGTGTGGTAGAAGACAAGTAAAGTTATTTCGGAGTAAACACGAAGAGTAAAATTGATTCTTGTATAGTTACTCTTCTATAAATCAAATTTTGGTCGAATCCGGCCTAAAAGAGGTTACTTATACAGGGTGTACCAAAACGCTGTAGGGTGCTTCAGACTATCAAACTGAACAACTTTAACTATGGATATGGAAGAATTCCAAAGTCGAAATCGCGAAAAAATATCAGCTGTACTATCAGCTGTCCCATTTTAGCTGTCCCATTTTAGCTGTCCCATTTTTAGTCCAGTGTCGGTACTGCGGTTTTATATTGAGCAGCAGGTATTTTTTTCGAAGTTGGCTAAATTTTGAAAGTGATTCGGTTTGTGTTTTGTTACACCCTGTACATATAGGAAATTTATAGGGGTTGAAAACATATCCAAGTCTTAGTAGTTAAGATACATTATCAAAGGATTATTCAATTTAATTATTATGTCAATTTCTCCCTTTGTGTAAATACGATCAAAGAAGCAGCGAAGGCATAAAGGCATATACGTATAAAACACTTCAAAGTGTTGATTTGTTACATTTGCTTAATTTTTTGACATTTTTTATTTTTGACATAAGTAAGTATATATCTATCTATACTATTATAAAACTGTAACAGGAAGTTTGTCTGTACATTGAAGATATTAACAAAAAAAAAAGTTACGATATGGTTTTTAGGTGTCTCTGATTCCATTTCACCAATTTTTGTCACGCAAAAACTACTGAACCGTTTTTGATGAAATTTTTTTTTTGTTTGATAGCTTATGATCTGACTTAAAATCTGGTATATAATTTGTGCGAACGAAGTCGCGGGTTAACGCTCGTACTATTATAAAACTGTAACAGGAAGTTTGTCTGTACATTGAAGATATTAACAAAAAAAAAAGTTACGATATGGTTTTTAGGTGTCTCTGATTCCATTTCACCAATTTTTGGATTTTTTGTCTGTCTGTTTGTTTGTGTGTTTGTTTGGGTGTTTGTTTGTTTGTTTGAACGAGTATCACGCAAAAACTACTGAACCGATTTTGATGAAAATTTTTTTGTTTGATAGCTTATGATCTGACTTAAAATCTGGTATATAATTTGTGTGGACGAAGTCGCGGGTTAACGCTCGTAATGTATAAAATGACATGTTATAAAAGAAAAAAAAATGGTTGTATTCTTATTTGTATTTTTGTGGAGCTTGAATTGAGATAAATGAGATTTATTTACTATTATTTAGTACGTACTTAATTGATCGAAGTTTGGTGATTTTAAAATTATCTGCAACTTATTTTTGACATGAATCTTATTAAATTTTTTTATTTGATTTGGAATAGCCAATTTACGAGGTATCTAAATCATAATTATTGTATTAGCAAATTAATTTTTTTATCGGCATTTATTTTTATTAAAATTGAATGTTGTAGAATGTAGAGCCAACATTATTATAATATATATCTTTAGAGAAATTTAATTTATAATGTAATGATATTTGAATGTCTGCTGCGGACAGAAGGTAGAGATTTTTTTTTATGTTACTCCTTATTATATAGGACAGACGACCTAAAAAAGGTAGCGGGGAGCGACTGGATGAGGAAGGCCGAGGACAGAGTTTTGTGGCGCGCCTTGGGAGAGGCCTATGTTCAGCAGTGGACGATGATAGGCTGATGATGATGACTCCTTATAATGTACCTGGTTTCACAAATAAAATTTTTGATTTCTGATGTAACTATTTCAGTAAAAACGAGTCGACTTATAGTTGTATAAGTAAAAAACCGTGTGCTATCTTATAAGATTCAATATTATATAAGGTCTAACAAAATTAGCTGAAACTGTTTTAAGGGGATGATCAGACCATCAAACTGAACAACTTTCTCTATGGGACCAATATCGAAATCGCGAAAAAAAAAAACAGCTGTTACAAACCTACTCGACCTAAATGTATGGGAGAGCAGATTTTTTTTCGCGATTTCAATATTGGTCCCATAGAGAAAGTTGTTCAGTTCGATGGTCTGATCATCCCCTTAAAATAGTTTCACCTAATTTTGTGAGACCTTATATATTGTCCTGGCTTGATATCATAATATCGAAGCCAGGACGATATATTAGGAATCAAGGGTTTATTACTTATCGTGAGACCTTTAACAAAAGACAATGCGGGTTTTGTATGGAAGGTTGGCGCCTTATTTTCCGCCGTTATTTTGGCGCGGCTATCAATCAAACTTGAATATTTTAGTTCAGAATAGAGTAAAAAACAAAACTTGTTATTACATGTATATCCCTAAAAACAGTTTGAACGTAGATATAAAGGCTTGAAGTTGATAATATGTTCATTACGTAAAATAATGTAAACTTCAAGCTTTTATATATCCGTTCGGACTGAGTTTAGAGATATATTAGTTACTAGTGTTAACCCGCGACTACATCCTCACAAATTATATACCAGATTTTAAGTCAGATCATAAGCTATCAAAGAAATAAAGTTTCATCAAAATCAGTTCAGTAGTTTTTGCGTGATGCTCGTTCAAACAAACAAACAGACAGACAAAAAATTCAAAAATTGGTAATATGGAATCAGGGACACCTAAAAACCATATCGTTACTTTTTTTGTTAATATCTTCAATGTTATAGTTTTATAATAGTATAGATAACAAGGTTTGTTTGTTTCTTTATTCTGAACTATATGCATATTCAAGTTTGATTAGTGGACGCCCTAAAAAAGTAGGCGCAAAGAAAAAGGCGGCATTTTTAGGCATTGGCTTTTAATATTTAAAGGGGTGGTTCAGACCATCAAACTGATCAAATTTCAATGTAGGACCAACATTAATATTTATTTTTATTTTTTAATTTATTTTATCAGGTTCGTCAACAGCTGTTACAATGATACATGGGTACAATTTACAATTACATTGAGTACTTAACTTAATGCACATCCATTTAGAGACGAACACCTCATGCACAGAAAAAAAAATTAAAGTTTTTATAATGATTTTGTTGTTGGCTCCGCAGTGAAATTTATTCAATTTGATGGTCCCAAAAAATCAACGTCAAAAATAATTTAATCCAGTACTTATTTGGAAGTGAAGCAAAGTAGTTTAGTGTCACAGATGTCAACGCCATATTTGGCCAAATATTCCAGTATGTGTATTTTTCGCAAAATACTGAATTATGTCCACATGTTCGCGCAATCTAGATACAAACTGAAAATAATATCTAGAAGAGATCAATCAAGATGTTTTTCCACCCGGCGCAAGTCGGTACGTGCCCCCATCGAACAGATTTATCGAAAATCTTTGGCAGGCCGAAACAGCAAGAGTTCATTATGAAACTTTCCTAACTAGCAGACTCACTTGTTTTCTCGTGATCATTTGAAGTATATGTTTTCCACTTTTGCGTTCGTATTTTTTTATGTACAAACATTTTTGGTTTGTTATTTTTCTGTGATTAGCGAAAAAGGTGAATCTTCAGGGCGGTTGAATTCCATAATTTATCTGGCCGGACATTTTCATCTTGTTTATAAGAATAATCATGGACATACATTTAAAGCGATATCAAAAGCTCTTGGACAGCTCTAAAATTGTGTACCTTTTATTACTTAATTATTATATGTTTAATTTGATTTTGTAAACTTTGTGTTAGTGGGATTCTTGTTATCGTGTGGGCAGAGCCCTGGTGTCAGAGTTTTTTCAGACCGCCTTACGGCCTCTGACGTGGTTTTTATGTAACGACCACTACCACCAGACATAGTAGCCGGGACCAACGGCTTAACGTGCCATCCGAAGCACGGAATCATTTTTCTTGTCAGCCAATCAGGTGATTCAGCCTGCAACGTCCTAACCAACTGGGGAAAAACGCACAAAGTGACATTTCACTAGGTGTACCCCGTGGGAATCGAACCCACGACCTCCGTGTCGGGACCCAATGCTCTTAACCATTAGACCACGGAGGCAGATTCGTTAGTGGGATGAAAAGTACTTTGTACTTATGAGATATGCAAACCGAGCTCTAAAAAGAACAAGCCAATTTTCAGAAACTTGAAGTCGATAGTATACAGGCACTGCCTATCTAGTTACGGCACTTTCAACTTTGCTATGCTTTTTCGGCAATATAACAGCTGCAATTTACGTCCGGAACTTTGCGGCGAAATAGTTGGCAATTAGTTATGGATAATAGGTACCCCTACCCACTGAGCTTTGTATTTACATCTTACGAGTAACCGATGTGGTCTATCGATAGACTATTTTAGACTACATCAAGCCTATACGAAGTGTAACAAAACTCCCTAGTTATCTTCAAAGGGCAGGTTTATACTTACCAACTGATGTTAGGTTCCTGTTGTTTTATTTTATTTTGTACTTTTGGTGCTTTTGCTGTAGTGTCTTCAACACTGCCATAAATGATCTCTGGAAACGGCTCTCTAATAGCCATGTTTTTTTCCTTATTGCTGTCTCCCGTTTGCAATGGAGGGAAGTCGGATATTTCGTTTTCCTACTCCTCCTATCTTCTTTGATTAATTCATTGCGGGTTCCAAGACAGATTAGAGTCATCCCCCGGGCTCGCTGGACTTCATTGTCCAGTGTTGTGAATGGTCGCCGCTGTTGATCCTGGCTTACAGGAGTTACAGCGGTGGGAATGTGTGGTGAGCCTATGCCCGTATTTTACCAACTGAACAACTTTCACTAAGGATAAATCATTGAAAAAAATGTTAAAACATCATCTGTCTGTTTTGTACGAAACATTGATTTTTTTCTCCATAGTGAAAGTTGTTCAGTCTGATGATCTAAACTACCCATTTAATTATTATTAAGGTGTTTTCTTAAATCCTGTAGACATCCCGCTGCATGGCACAGGCCTACCGTCAAAGGATGTATGATCATGAGTCAACCACGCGTGCCCATTGCGAATTGGTGGACTTCTGATACGTATCAGAATTTCTTCTTTAGCGTATGCAGGTTTCCTCACGATGTTTTAAAAAAAAATCCAGTGGTGGTGGTGGTCTATCTTGATGGTAATTAGTCTGACGCATTTTTTTCACTCCCCTTCGCCCTTTTTCTATAGTTTTTCCATTCAATATGTTCGGAGTTTCCCTGCGAGATCGAATCAGAAATGAAGAGATCCGCAGAAGAACCAGAGTAACTGACATAGCCCAAAGAATTGCTAAAATAAAGTGGCAGTGGGCGGGGCACATTGTTCGCAGAACCGATGGCCGATGGGGCCGATAAGTTCTCGAGTGGCGACCGCGTACCGGAAAGCGCAGCGTGGGTAGGCCCCTCACACGGTGGACCGACGACATGGTGAAGGCGGCGGGAACCCGTTGGATGAGGGCAGCGCAGGACCGGTCGTTATGGCGATCCTTTGGGGAGGCCGATGTCCAGCAGTGGACGTCCATCGGCTGATAGTATGATGATGATAAATCCATTCAAACTTCATCTCAGCCGATGGACGTCCACTGAATTATTCGAACTTATCTCAATTAAATATGGATCTCAATTTAAACAATTAGATTGATAAGGTGTTTTATCGTGAATCCTTATATTATTAAGTGAAACTAGGCTGAGATGGACGGTCACATGATGAGGTGACCAGACGACCACGTCGCTTTGAACAATTATTACTAACACAATATGGATGAATAATCTGAAATAAATAATTATTAATTTAATTTAATTTTTTATGAAGTAGGCTTTCCACAGCTACAAAGAAAAGGGGAAGAGGAAGACTTCAAACCACCATTTTGACGAATGTCCTGAGAGACATGAAAGCATTAGGACTCCGCGAACAAGGTGTCTGAGATGGAAAGAAGACCCCGTGTAACGGAACAAGGCAAGACAAAAGAAAAGGGGTATTTTAGAGAAGATGGCTTTTATCTCGCATATGGCGTTATCATTTTCTGGTCCTCAAAAATGTCGCAATCGATGAGAGTGGATTATTACGCGGGTCGACACTTTTTTTTACGTAGAAAAATGTCCTCTACATCTTTGTCCGGGGCAGAAGTCTGATCAATCCAAATCGAATTTTAGTTCGAGAACTCGAAATATCAAATACAAATACCCAATTTATTTTTATCAACAGATCTAAAGAAATAAGTTTACGGCATCAAAGGGATATCGTTCGACGAATGAATGTTTCCAAAATATAATATGAAGCTTGAAAGGTACAGAGGAGACAAACGGCTGGAAGAGCTGACCTTGTCTTGTTATTTATGTAAACATAACATCCTTTGTAATATCAATCTAATCATAGTTCGGAAAAATCGGATGTTCCATCATCATCATAACTGCCTCCGTGGTCTAATGGTTAAAAGCATTGGCTCTCGACACGGAGGTCCTGGGTTCGATTCCCACGGGGGGCACCTAGTGACATATCACTTTGTGCGTTTTTCCCCAGTTGGTTAGGACATTGCAGGCTGAATCACCTGATTGTCTGAAAAGAAAGATGATTCCTTGCTTCGGATGGCACGTTAAGCCGTTGGTCCCGGCTACTATCTCTGGTGGTAGTAGTCGTTACATAAAAACCACGTCAGAGGCCGTAAGGCGGTCTGAAAAAACTCTGACACCAGGGCTCTGCCCACACGATAAGAAGAAGAAGATCATAGTTCAGTTATACACTTGTTTCATTCCCTGTATTTCATCATCATCATAGCCTCACTACTGAGCCACTACAGGGTGACATTGATATCATTAGCATCCTTTTAAACTAAGAGTCTACCCATCAAACTGAATAACTTTCACTATGCGAGCAAACCGATCGGAGCAAAAAAAAATCTGCTGTTGCATACATTTCAGTCGAGTTGGATTGCATTTAAGTATGGAACAGCTGATTATTTTTTTAATTTGTTCGGTTTGATGGGTAGACTCCTAGTTTAAAAGGATGCTAATGATATCAATGTCACCCTGTATACTGGAGAAGATGTATGGGCGTTAGTCTATGCGTTAGTGCACAACGCTTGTCCAATGCTGCTTGGTGGACATCACAATTCGCATCAAAATTTCAGGTCCGTCTTGCTTTGTATATCCTGTTTACTAATGTCATTGGGTATACCCCATTCATTAATATCCCCCGTCTTGTTACGACCCTTTCTTACGAAAGCGTGCCATTTGAAGTACAATGACGGCTGAATCGAATCCAAAGTGTTTCGAAGTGGTCCAGTGGCGAGTAACCTTGCCTGCCGTACAGGAGGCGATGGTTCAATCCCCGTCCAGGCCGACTTATACCAATGAGTTATTAGGAACTTATATACGATTTGTAACACAACTGGCTTTTCGGTGAAGGAAAACATTGTAGAGAAACCTGCATGCTTAAATTTCGAGGCACGTATTGTACCCACTGTCCATTACAAGTGTCCTAACCTTACCCCTGTTAGAGATTCGTCGAGTATAATGGTGCTTTAGCCGTTGTTATTCAAATCTTCAACGGAATCTATTATCATCAAATTGGGGATATCAAGAATGGGGTACACCAATTTACACAAATTTCTTCTTCAGCGTAAGTTCAAAGTGTTTGCCAAAAACGCATTGGTACATGGCATGTATGTATGGGTTCGAACATGATTGAATGTTTATGTCTCTACACGGCGACACATCAAGCTATACAAAACCAACATAAGCTGGCCGCGCGACGGTATACTTTACTCGACTTACGCGCGCCCAGCTTATGTTGGTTTTGTATAGCTTGATGTGTCGCCGAGCGTACGTAACTTTTTTTTTAATATCTTTAATGTACATGACATAGGCGCTCTAAGGTGCTGGTTATACAGCAGAGACGTGTGGCGGTGGCGGATAGTCACACCAATATAAACCTTATAGTACGTGGCATAGCGTCGTTTTTATCGTATAGGAAAATCGTGAGGCGCGGCCCGCGGGCGTACTTCTCTAAACGACGCTATGCTACGTACTATAAGGTTTATATTGTGTTACTTTGACTATCCGCCACCGCCACACGTTTCTTCTATATAAACCGTGCCTTAGATGCAGATGACACTATTTATTTGAACGCTTTTGCCGGCGACATCAAGCACGTGGTTTACGGAAAACTTCAACACACCGTAGCACCTCTTTAGGGGTTGATTTTCAATCCTTCCTTAGTGGACCCCTACGTCCTCTTGCAGAAAATAGATCCGAAATTCGATTCATTTTCAGTGGTTTAGGCTGTTCGTTGTCTTGTCAGTCACGGAACTGTTTTATAATGTACTAGCGTTAACCCGCGATTTCGTCCACACAAATTATATACCAGATTTTAAGTCAGATCATAAGCTATGAAACAACAAAAGTTTTATCAACATCGGTTCAGTAGTTTTTGCGTGATGCTCGATCAAACAAACAAACAAACAAACAGACAGACAAAAAATCCAAAAATTGGTGATATATATCGTAACTTTCTTTTTGTTTATATCTTCAGTATACAGACACACTTCTGTTACAGTTTTATGATACACAGTTTTATGATACACAGTTTGACCTGCAAAACAAGTGTAGTACTTAGTTTTGCAGGTCAAACTAAGTACTACACTTTTAATATTTCAATTTTATCTGAACTATAAAAATTAGAGATTTAAAATAAAAAACGTTTTATAGCAAATGCTATCAGCTTTCTTTAATATTCATTGTAAATTAAACTCTTTTTCGAGTCCTTTTTATTTCGAAAGTATATTTTGTGCACTGAAAAAGTTATTGCAATTTTAAAAGTGTGATACTTAGTTTTGCAGGCCAGTGTAGTTTAGATAGATAGATTACTTACTAGATTAATAAAATTGATGTTCAAGCAAAAAACTCACTGTAATTGGATAAATTCCACGCCAGATACCTTTTCACATTTCCCGAAACGAAAAATAATGTTCCGCCTAACACGTCAATTCTGTCAATCGCAAAAATTTTATACACGTTGTACAAAATGAAATCGTCCAATTAACCCGTTTATACCGGTTTTAACTGGATATTTTGTGAATGTTTTATTGACAATCGTCATGTTCTACACATTTTATTGTTTCACGTTTTAAACTAAGGATGTTCCGTGTACGAAATGTCGGATACCAATTTTTTCCATTTAAATACGTGGGCTAGATTTATTTATTTTGAATACAGGGTAGCATAGACCAGATGGTTATAAAATTGTTATTAAATTGCTGACTTAGGGAACAACCAGGACGCGCCAGGAAAAAAACTGAAAAGAAATATTTTTATTAGATTAGGTAATTTAAAAGTTAGTGCACTTTAAATCAACCAATAGGACACCAATAGGACTGTTTTTTTGTCAACAACAAAAAAGAGTACAGTTGTTATGTAAAAATCGAAATTTTTTTTTTTTACATGGTTAATACGAAAAATTATATGCCTCAAGTTGGAGATAAAAAAAATCTTTTCTAGTAATCGGATGGGAACTGACTGGCCTCGCATGCCACCACCGAGAAAACGATAAAAATCGAGATGTGCCTCCATCCTTATTATTTTACGTATGCCAGAATGAGCGCGCATGACGTTTTTCTCGTTTAAACGCTTTGTCGTGGGTGGCATGCTAGCCGTGCTGGAAGGTCCCCAAGTCATCAATCTAAATAAAAATGTATATCCATCTGATCTGGACCACTGCATAACTAAAAAAATTCGTCTCTGTATTGGCTTACAGCTTCTTGTACTACGAGACGGTTAGTTATTTCTTTACTAGGTTCCACTATCGAATAGGAATATACGGTAGTGAAACCTACTACCTAAAAGAACCTAAATTATAACATGATAACTTCTTAATGACTATATCCACAACATTCGAAACATTTATCAACCTTTTTGTAACTTCTTGCTAGCGCTGCGTTCTCGCCTCGCTGGAAAATCGCTGAGAAAATCTAAAGTCTCTAAACCGTGGCTATAATTAGTGCTATCCGATGAACTTCTACAACTTAACTAGCAATTTTTTTTACTTTTTTCCCGACTAAGTAATCCAAATAACGGTAATAGGTTTAGCCTTGCAAGTCTTTTTGATTGTCTGGAAGAATTCACTTTTAGTGATAAGGCCGCCTTTTGTACTCTTCTTGTTCATATTGTTGTTGTTTTTTTTTTGTTTATGTTGGTGCGCAAATAAAGAATATTTATCTTATCTCATCTTATCTTATCTTCTGTCATTTCACCATATACCTGATACATCAATCAATCAATTTTAAATATTATAAAGGTGCTAAAATTATTTTGATACACGAACATAATATTATATTATCGTCTTAAAGGTGCATTCATTGCACTCGGTCATAATTGAAAAATTTTATTTATCCACTAGGGTCAACCCGCGACTTCGTCCGCACAAATTATATACCAAATTTTAAGTCAGATAATAAGCTATCAAACAAAAAAGTTTAATCAAAGTCGGTTTAGTAGTTTTTACGTGGTACTCGATCAAACAAACAAACAAATACACTAACAAACAAACACACAAACAAAGAAACAGACGAAAAAAAAAAATTTGTGATATGGAATCAGGGACACCTAAAAACCTTCAATGTACAGACACACTTTCTGTTACAGTTTTATAATAGTTTAGATAAGATCAAGGCTTAGGCTTGTACCAAAACATATTTATTAAAACATGTTTAAATATGATGCTGTCACTATCATGAGATTCATGAGTACGAGCAGTGTGAGACATAGAGCGTCAATACGTTTAAGCCTTAATACTTTTTATTAGATCTAATAATTTTAAATAATACCTGTTATAGAATAACATCTCCTTACCTCAACCTATTCCTCAGAAATCGGATTTTATAAAAATGCTTCGCCGTCTACGGATACGGATATTATTTTCGGATACCATCCCTATTTAAAACAGCGTGTCGAATGTCATAAAACTCTTGTTTTACGGTAGGTGCATGTGTTAAATGATTAACGACCGGCTTGTGACACGGTTATGACAGGTTTGATGAGAATGAAATGTTCTTTGCACGAAATGACGAGTTTAATAAATCGTACTGGCTGTTGTATTTAAGATACCAATACAGGTGCTAAGGATCGTATCCCTTCTGGTGGTATGTGCACATCCTTGGTTTGGTCAAAGTTAAAAGGTGATAATTTAAGCGTAGACTTTGTTTATAATAGATGTAAAAAGAGACTAAAAGTCTATCAAAATAACAGTTAAATACGCCTTTTTCTCAATAATTATCTGGTGGGTAACATAATGCCAGCATATTGTAATGCTTAGATACACCAAAGCAAGAATTTGTACATTAACAAATTAATTAATGAATAGGTAATTTTGATTTGGTACTACTGACTTTTCGGTTAAGGAAAACATAGTGAAGAATCATGCATGCTTTGATTTTGAGGCGTGCACTGTACCCACTGTCTATTCTTAGCCCAATCATTTAACGGTTTGAGCTGGAAATAATTAATAATTGATATTTTTTTTTGGTATAGTATTTAAGAGCCAATTTGAGCTTAAAACTGAAACAAATTTAAAAAAAAATCCCTTCAGCAACAACTCCAAATTTAAAATTTAGCTATTATCTCGTTATAAAAAATCTGATGGTTAATTTTTTTGCACATATTTAAGGCATTACCATTATACATACTTCAAACCTTGGTGTAAATATTTTTGTCTACTTAGAAGGTTTTGAAAAATAGATTCGTATTTTCTAATAAACATCATTTTTTTTAAACTGCCTATTCTATTGCTAAAAAAATAATTTATATCGTTAAATTTAATTCAAATGTATTAATATTATTAATTTGAAAGCCTTCTGGGACTAACAATTTTGATTTCTATATTGCGTAGCGAATTTATTTTTAATGTTTTTAGATAGTCTTTTTGTCACTAAATGGTGCCGCTTACAGTTTAAGAGTCCAATTAATAATTACTTCCCACCTCTCCTAACAAAACTCTGTAAAATGGCTGGCCTATCTTCTTACTTTCCATTATAAGTGGCGACGGACGGGCTTCACTACCTGTCACACAGAACAGAGTTTCAGTACCAGGTACTCTAGTGAAACGGTGATGTGCTGAGGTTTCAGAATATTTCTGACTACCAGCTCGGAGAATGTATTCGTGAGCATATACAGGGTGTTAGGGTAAACAGTTGCATTACTTTAAGGGAGGATTGTACCCATGATACTGAACAACTTTCCCTAAGAAACCCATAGGAAATTCGAAAACTCGATCAGCTGATTGCATTTAGTATGGGTAGTCCAAAAAATTCATTGCTAATTTCTTAGAGGATTCATTGAGAAATTTGTTGAGTATCATGGGTACAATCACCCATTAAAGTAATGCAACTGTTAACCCTAACACCCTGTACATAATGCCACATTAACAAATTATCATTATCAGCCTTTATACGTCCCACTGCAACGCATATTAGTCCACCACGCGTTGCCAATGCGGATTGGTAGACTTCACATTAACAAATTATCATTATCAGCCTTTATACGTCCCACTGCAACGCATATTAGTCCACCACGCGTTGCCAATGCGGATTGGTAGACTTCACATACAAACACTGACAACCAAAACCATACCATAGATTAAAAGAAATCAGAAAGAGTGCTATTCTCCTTACTAAGCGGCGTACCTCGGAAAAAGCTCAAAATTCTGTCTCTTAGATGGCGCTGACACCTTGCCCGCGATGGAGAATACAACTCTTTATTATAGTGCGTCCAAAATAGCTTGGTGATTTTGACAAGCGGTTTTAGAGATTTCATTTTAATTTTTAAAGCTGTTTGAGCCGTCAAAGCTTTATAATACACTAAAAATATACAAGATTAATTAACATGTAACATAAAATTAAAGGTTCTACGGCTCAAACATTTTCAGAAATTTAAATAATAACTCTAAAACGTTCTGTCAAAATCACCAAGCTATCTTGGACGCACTATAGTTCTCCTTACTCTATGACTGTACTAAATAACTATCCAATCACACACCCAATCAATCTTGTAATTTTCTTCTGCCTTCCAAACCGTAACTATACGTACCTAACTTAGAACTGCTACATGCATGACTCATCTCTTTTAAACTACCGTTCCTCAAACATATTCGTACAAACAACAACTGCAGCTTTTACCTATGACCCTCGAAATAGAGTTCAATTTCGCTTGAGACCTTAACTGCTTAGCATCACTATCGGTGCGAGAGAGATCGCAAGTCACGGATCACTTGGCGGAGATCGGGAACGGACAGGAATTAAACTTTCTGGCTAGTCATTCGTGAAGATAGTGGTACAATGGGTTCAGAATTTTCGCTTAGATGTGTAGTTGGGGCCTGGGAAACTGATAGATAAGGAAATATATATATTTTAAGAGCGTCGCGCCGGTGGCTGAGAGGTACTACAAGAGAGAGAGATACTCAATCATAGGTTCAAATCCACACGGACGACATTCCATGTACCAATGAGCATTTCTAACTTGTGTACGTAATACCGACTGCTCCAGCGTTGAAGAAAAATATCGTGAGGAATCCTGCATACGCTGAAAATGTGATGCGTATGTGAACCAGTCCGCCCTGGGTACGCGTTGTGGACTGGCTGGCACCCTTAGGGTATATTATGGGTGCCCTGGAGGTAGGCCTATGCCATGCAGTTGGACGTATACAGGGTGTAAGTGACAGCCTAGCAAATACTGAAACGGTGAACTCAGACCATCAAACTGAACCATTTTCACTATGGAGCCCCACTCAGGAAACGCGAAAAAAAATCTGCTGTCCCATACAATACTGCTGTACCTATCCGACTAAAACTTATGGGACAGCTGATTTTTGTTCGCGTTTCCTGAGGTTAGGCTCCATAGTGAAAGTTGTTCAGTTTGATGGTCTGAGTTCACCGTTTCAGTATTTGCTAGGCTGTTAATTACACCCTGTATGATATTTTCACGCCCTGGATCCCAGAAATTGGTCGTCAGTTTCCTGTAGGAAGAGGTGGCGGGATGATCTAAATGCGACAGTAAGTACATTTGGGGCAGTCTGAACCCATAAAACACCACAGAAGGAACCTTGTCCCTTATTTGCCACGTAACCCTGAGAAGAAATTCTAAGATACTATTGAATTCAGTACAATAAGGTACAAAGGTTCAAAAGGTACAAAGCTTCCAAAGCACAAAATCGTCTAATATTTTTTTCATATACATAAAACACATAAACAATAAGGGTACTTTATTATATTAGTTAGTTAGTTGATAATAATTTCTTAATTATTGTGACTTCGAAACTTCTACTTAAAATTGCAGATGATGATGATGATGAGTGATTAGACAATTTCAAGCACTCGTTGTACAACGAACCGATAGACCAACTTTTGCCCACATTGTTTGGGTTAATCAATGGAACTAGGCCACTAACTTTCCCTGGAAATCGTGTCAGGATAAAACTGTATAGAAAACCAATGGTCTGTAATATTCCTTCAGTCATTTACTTGTATACATTGGGGTCTGTCTTTCAGACTTTATTCCCTCAATACAAGTAAATTATTAGGCCTCGGTTTATTTTCGGGAAATGAACCACAACCCAGCAGGCAAACAGAGAACAGAATAAAGACATTTTGGCTCAAATGGAGGTCGCTTACTGTAGTCTCTGTGATTTATTTAATTTTTAACCGACTTCAAAAAAGGAGGAGGTTTCTCAATTCGACCGTATATATATATATTTTTTGCTTAGATTCTTTAGATTCTTTATTGTACACAAAAACATAATTATGAAAAAAAAAATTACAGCAAGTCGTGATGTACAAAGGCGAGCTTAACTCTAAAAGAGTTTTTTTGATTAAGAGAGATTTTTTGTATGTATGTTCGCGGATAACTTCGTCGTTTATGAACCGATTTTGATGATTCTTTTTTTGTTGGAAAGAAGCTATTCCAACGGTAAGGAAACCAGGATCTGATGATGGCATCCCAGAGAAATCGAGGGGAACTTTTGAAAATCTCAGTGCCGGCTAGTGCGTTTGTTAATTTAAAGCACTACTATTAAATTGTACTAATAAATTCACCACTGAACATTTTGAAAGAACAAAATTTTAACAAAAATTTAAACCACCTTCGAAAAAACTAAAAAGTTAAAAAATAATATTACAGCTGATGACTTTTTCGTTCGCATCTGAAGAACATTAATTTGTTTTATAGAAGTCGGTGTCGAGCCAAGCCAAAAAACGAATGCAAGCCCTGTCGCGAATCGTACCGGCTTGACAGCGACTTCGATAAAACAAATTAATGTTCTCATGATGCGAACGAAAAAGTCATCAGCTGCAATATTATTTTTTAACTTTTTAGTTTTTTTGAAGGCGGTTTCAATTTTTATTTATTTTCTTTATTGATTTCCCAACAGTTGTTACACTCATACAATACAACAATATATATCTTCAGAAACATTTAAGCTAAATGTACAACTAATTATAGGGAAATACAACATGCACTGAAACAAACATATTAACAAGTTTACTTAGATTAATGATACATTTGCTTACTATTAATTAAATTACATACACAGTATAACTGTTCCGATCCCAAAAGTCATTTTGAGAGCTTATTCGTCCCAATCAAGACACTCTAATAATACGGTACTTAAATCAAATTAAAATTTATAATTTATCCTAACTCTCATCCCTCTGTGATGAGAAATGCCTATCCATCTATCTATCTATACTATTATAAAACTGTAACAGGAAGTTTGTCTGTACATTGAAGATATTAACAAAAAAAAGTTACGATATGGTTTTTAGGTGTCCCTGATTCCATTTCACCAATTTTTGGATGTTTTGTCTGTCTGTTTTTTTGTGTGTTTGTTTGTGTGTTTGTTTGGGTGTTTGTTTGTGTGTTTGTTTGTTTGAACGAGTATCACGCAACAACTACTGAACTGATTTTGACGAATTTTTTTTGTTTTATAGCTTATAATCTGAGCAGCGGGTTAACGCTCGTTAAAACTAAAGGCATCGTGTACAAACGAGCTGTCAGACCGACCATGCTCTATGGGTCCGAGTGATGGGCGATAAGGAAATGTGAACAGAAAATGCAGGTCACAGAAATGAAAATGCGTTGGGCGGGTGGTGGCAAGGCTAGATAAAATCAGAAACGAGATCCTAGGGACCTTTCAAGACGCCGAAGTCAGCATAACATGCAGAATAATCAATTGCGCTAGTATGGACACATTACCAGCTTATTTTGGTTTTGCGTAGCTTGATGTGTCGCCGTGTGTACACAAAAGACTCAGTGGTGCTACAATTAAACAAAATTGTATACGGATAAATACATGACAAAGATATAGAACATACAGACATACCAAGTGACTGTACATCAACAATATTTTCCAAATGTTTAAAACGGAATAAAAGATCAATAATAGAATGCATGAAAATCCTTTTTGTGTGTTTGTTTGTGCACGTGGGTGAATTCACACGCTTTTTTTCTATTTGTTTTGCTTTCGGTAAAACTGCACTAAAACTGTAGTTGAAGTTGTTCAACTATATATAAATACTTTGATATTTATCTAAAAAATATATGAATCCCTTATAGTAAACGATGTTTTTTGTCGTAATTATTAGGAAGGTTGGTTGACATAGGTTATTTCCTGCTAATAGCATTGTACTTATTACTTACTACGACATAGTTCTAAAACGACGTTTTTTTTACTGTTTAGTGCAGTTTTCATGAAAAAAAAATCGTTTCACATTTAAAAAAATATATATTTTATTTATGCAAAGTATTAGTACCTAGTTTATTTGAATCTATACTATTATAAAACTATAACAGGAAGTTTGTCTGTACATTGAAGATATTAACAAAAAAAAAGTTACGATATGGTTTTTAGGTGTCCCTGATTCCATTTCACCAATTTTTGGATTTTTGGTCTGTCTGTTTGTTTGTGTGTTTGTTTGTTTGTTTGAACGAGTATCACGCAAAAACTACTGAACCGATTTTGATGAAACTTTTTTTGTTTGATAGCTTATGATCTGACTTAAAATCTGGTATATAATTTGTGCGGACGAAGTCGCGGGTTAACGCTCGTTTAAAATAAATTTTACAGAAGGGAATGACAAATATTGCAGGTAATGAATATTGCACTAAAAAGAATGATAATTTGAAGAAGGGAATGATGATTCTTTGGTAATAAAAGTTAATCTAATGTCTATCTTTCGTGTGCTTAGTTTGTGTAGACTTTAACGAATTATTTTTCTTATCAACAAAATTTAATAAAGCGTGATATAGCGCTGTCGCACCTTCGATCTCTATCTAGTTGCGAGCGAACGAACGAGATAAAAGCAGTGCCGGATTAACCATAGAGGCAATGTAGGCAGCTGTCTATGGGCCTAGCGCCACCAAGGGGCCCCGCGGCCCGAGAGAAAAAGAAGTAAAATCTCAAAGATTTAGGCCCACCCGAACATTTTAAGGAACTATTAAAAAGTCAACAGAAAGGTTTTCAAATTGTATTGCAAAATTACATTTTAGTGGATTATGTTATTTGGTCGTTATTTTACTGATTCCACCTAGCCTGTATATGGCCCAAGGGGCCACAGAGACAAATCCATCCCATGGAGATAGGGGCCCCAAGGCTTGTATTGTCTAGGGGCCTCTATATGGCTTAATACGGCCCTGGATGTAAGGCGTGATATAGCCGTATCATGTGCAAAATACTACGGCGGCAGATCAGGATAAGCTTGTCAATCACTTTCACGTGTCAATTATTTTTCAGTGTTCAAACTAGAAAAATTATAACTATTTTTGGAGTAGCGTTAACTTTTTACTTAATCATAATCGGTTAACTCAATCAAAAGTTGTCAGATGTTAAAATTTTCAAGTACTTGTTTCAGAGGTCTGTACGTATAAAGTCGCGAGCGCAGCTAGTATATTCAATACTAAGAACACACCTGTCCCACATTACCCTTATTGCTCGTACCTGTTTCGATTACGGTTCCATATTAGCTCTACCACGTACCCACAATAAGCTTGATAATATTCGTTACCATTTGTTTTTAGCATCATAATATAGGCAGTTACAGTTCATTCTCCAAGTCCCCTAAAAGAAGCTTTTTTGTTAAAGTAATAAGTTTCGGTATGGCTTGATATAAGAGACTTTATAAGTGAAACGAACTATCCGTTTGATACAGAGAGATATTTTAAATAAATTTTTGCTCTTTTCAGCCTGAAGCTAAAAGAGTTTTTTTACAATTTTTTTAGAGATGACATAAAAATATAAAAAAAAATCTTTTCAAATTTATTCGGTTTCTGTTTTACATTGTAGCCAGACCTGAAGGCATATACACGAAACAATTTTCATTTCCAACGATTGATATTCTAAACAACTATGTCCATTGTTTTTCTTTTGATTCTGTTTGTTTTATCTTTGAGATGAACTTCATTTAAGGGCCTACCGAGCCTATAGTGCTGCCCTCAATCGTATTTTTTTGTTTCTAAACAATTAAACAACATTTCCAAAAAAACAAGAATTCATTGTAGTCCTGATTGACTTTCAATTTGTCGAAACATTACTCATTGTTATCTTTTATGCGTCTAGCTATTATCGTTAAAACCGCCAATAGTGGCCACTTTTGGCGGTTTTAAAAATAATAACTATAAACATTATAAAAACAAAGCCGCAGTACCCGATAAATTGAAAATCAGCAATGACTACAATGTGACATTCTTGTTTTTGGGAAATATTGTTTAATTTTTAAGAAATAAAAAAAAGACGATTGGGGGCAGCACAATAGGCTCGGTGCAGCCTTAATAGCTTCTAGCTTAGATTCGCTTATATTTATTACCTACGAGCTTTTGCTCGCGATTTGGTTTCCCGTCATCGTAGCGAAATAAAATAGAAGATAGTTTTTGCTGTGAACTACATACAAACGAAGTCTGGTTATATTTGCAATACTAACCAATTAAAATCAATAAAAATTTTTAGACAATCTAGAAACCAATATCTGTGCTTTACATTTGTCTGATTTCCGTTAAAATATATCATATACAGGGTGAAATTGATATCATTAGCATCGTTTTAATTTCTTAACGTGGGTGTCGTACGAGGCGACTTAAATAAAAAAAAAATAATATAAAATCGAAAATAAAAGAAAAAAATTTAATAAAATAAATTGTATTTTTTTTTACTAAGGTATATATAATAATAAGGTATATATAATAAAGGTATATATAAAAATAATAGGTCAATATCTTGAAACCTTCAACATGCTAAACGTGAGCCTTGCTAAAACTGCCTGCAAGGAAATTGGCAGTTGTAGCAATGTTTCTGACAACCCCGAAAGGTATTATGGTCGTTAGTTTATGTACTATTGCATAAAGGTCTTTATATTAAAAACCGCAATTACCGATAATGTCAATCCAAACTTGTAACAGCTTGCTACAAAGTGTCACCCTGCATTTTGTTTCAAAACTCGACCGCGCTGGACTTGAAAAACTTATATTAATTTATTACAATTTAATATACGTTACATTAAATACTTTTAGTGCCAAATTTAAAAAGTCAATAAATTTGTTCTGAGTCACCACCTGTCGTTCTTGAGGTTTTATTAAAAAAGTTCTTATTATTCGTGAATTAAATTCGTAGAAGACCCCGGAATTTTGACCTCGGCTTTCCACAAATTAATTCTTTCACTGTCTGAATTATTCAGTTGTGGAATGTCGCTTCTATAATTATTAAGGTCTTATTCTTTGAATGTTTTTGTGATTTGATCTTTTTATGTTGAATATAATAGAGCGATGGAAAGATATTCTTCTTGAAGAATTCTTTAAAATTATTGAATGGTCCTTCTGTATTTAAAGCCTCCGAAGATTTCATTTGAAATCGAACAACGATAACTCAAAGCTCTTTAATTTATTAAATATGTTATTAAGCTTGTATAAAATAGTGACATTAAATAAAATTACAAATAATGTGACTTAAAACTAAACTAACCTAGGATGTGGTGCAGGTTCAGTCCTTGTTCCAGTGTACCTAAAACGCTGGCCGCATTAAATAAATTGAAAATGTAGGGCTACAGATTCCCTTTTACATATAAGAATATTTTTTTTACTAGGAAAGAATAACCAATACTCCACCACCTACATTCAATGGTGACAAAATGAACGATTAAATTCGTATTCTTATTGCCAACTTCAAAAATAACCTGCATTTTTAAGTGCATGTGGCCGTAAGGCGGTCTGAAAAAACTCTGACACCATGACTTGTTGCCCACACGATAAGAAGAAGTGCATAAGTTTATGAGCACTAAACACTTGAATGCACTCTCTCGTGGGATCACACACGATGACGCATTGACGGAGCGGCATGTCAGTCCGTCATTTGTGAAGCAAGGAGTTGTGTAAATTAAATTAAATACTCATTTATTTCGGACAAAAAAATAAAATCCATAATTTTGTTAGTAGGTTTATTAGTAACAATGTTTACTTAAAATTATGATAGTGTATGTTAATTAGGTATTGACAATAATCTTTTATTTGACTATTGCAATCACCAGCTCCACCCAGTGCTTTTGTATGGGACAGTCAAATCTGGCAGCAATGCATTTCAGGATGCTGTTGTCACCGGTACGCAGGCGCTGCAGTAGCGAGGCCACTTTCTTGCGAATGATCGCGTGGAAGCCGTCCGTTCTCGCCTCCGCGAACATGCCGGACACACTGCAGCGCCTCGACAGTCCCAGCAGCATCCTGAAAGCATTGTTATACTGGACGCGCAGCACATTGTAGGCTCGTCGCGTATATGACACCCACAGACCACTCGAGTAAAAGGATTGACAAAAAGCCCTACCTTTGCTGGCGTCGTACATCGAGTGAATCTGCGGGCGAGCATATTGCTTCTTACCGCCAATGCCGCCAAAAACCGCACGTAGAAGCACACACGGTGCGTCAATCCGTCACCCACCGTGTGTGCTTTTACGTGCGGTTTCATACAACTTCTTGCTTCACAAATGACGGACTGACGTCTGCCACTCCATCATGCGTCATCGTGTGTGATCCCTCTTACACTCCTGAATTTGATGGAATGGGAAACTGACCAGAAATGGGGATGCAGCGGTTATAACCGGCAGTCAATCGGTGAGGACATCAGATATGTTGACGATGACTGAAAGAAATTATTACGACTCCCCTCTGGGTCGGAGCTACAACAAAGACATAAGCCTCCCCCAAGGATCGCTACAACGACTGGTCCAGTGCTGCCCTCATCCAACGGGTGCCCGCTACCTCAATCACCAGGTAGCCGGTCCACCTTGAGGGGCCTACCCACCCTGCGCTTTCCGGTACAAAACAAAATATAAATATGATATAACGTACAATACATAATATAACATATGCATGTTATATTAGTTTCCACAACAAATCTGTAACAATGTAATCTGCGGTGACATGTAGAAATTTACAGCGGAATGAAACTGGATAGACTGATTTACTGCACTCTTGTTGTGCAGACAAAGAAAGAGGTTGTTCGCTCTGGGAATAAATTGGATACAGGTATATTATGTTTTCATTTATCGCTTTTGAATATTTTTATTTTCGACCTTAAAATAAGTTATTAATAATAATAAATTAATAAAGCTCTTATTTTCTTGCGATCGTGAGGGGTGTGAGGGGGGGGGGGGTGGGGGGGGGGCCATGGCGTGCGTTAGAGGATGTAAAAACAAGTTCACACATTCAGACGGGGTATGTTGTGCGCGCCTGTTCCTATAGACTAAGAGATGAGTGTACTTTTTGCAACCATCAGCTGCAAGGCTGATTCAGTGTTTAGGGGGTGTAGATATCTCTGTGATGGGGATGGACCAGGTCTGCCTGCATACCTCCAGTCGGTTTAGAAGTTACTGTTGTTTAAAGGTCAGTAAAAAATTTACGATCAGCTGCAAGGCTGACATGGTTCATCAGTCGGTTTAGGAGATACAGCCATTCAAAGGTCCGACATTTGAATGGCTGTATCTCCTAAACCGGCAGTTCATGTCAGTTTTTGTACTGTTTACATAGCTACATTACACACTACAATAATATCATACTACCAGCCTTGCAACTGATCGTTAATTTATTACTGACCTTTAAACGTCTTTAACTCCTAAACCGACTGGAGTTATGCAGGCAGACCTGGTCCATCCCCATCACAGAGATGCTCTACACCCCATAAACACGGAATCAGCCTTACTGCTGATGGTTGCAAAAAGTACACTAATCTCTTATAATATTTGTTTTGTAGATATTTATTCATGGATGGGCTCTCGTGTTCATTATGGGCAAGTGTAAACTCTATTTACTTAGCAAAAGCATTTAAATTTCTAGAAATCACCTACTTCGCAGCTGCCGCGTGGTTTATTATGTAGGTATTTATAAATTACTGTTTGATGAACTACGTCCGAATAAAAGGTGAGTCTCGTATTACGTGGTTTTTTGTCGGTCGCTCCCGTCCCGTCTCGAATATTCAATATAGGTCTTTATACCGTGCATCTGTCGCAAGTAGCAATTCGTGTCAAATGAACGAAGGCTCGTTAGTATTTAAAGAAGCAGCTTCCATACTGCTAATAACAAAAACTCGAGAAAGAACTCAATGAAGAAGACGAGCATTTTTTTAAAACTTGAATGTGAAATCGCCCTAAGGCAACAATCAATCCAGACCCAATCTCAATAAGGATCTAAAACAACTTTGATCAAAAAGCATAAGTTTTATCAAGTTCACAGAAAGCGAAAAACTTTTTATCCGTTCCAAGTAACCTACTCCGCTATAAATTTATATTTACGGTTTGTGCTGCGCGTAAAACCAAGTAACCTATATCCCAATGAAACTCGTACGTAAACCGGTGCCAAGTTATTTTTATTTGCTTGATGGAAATTGGCACGGTGTGGATTACACAATTTTTATCTGAAGCCAATAGTTTTATGAATGAACATGAATCGTGAATGTATTGTTTTATGTTTTTCGAACTTTTGGTCGCGTCTTGGCTCGAGTAAAATATTTTTTGTTTGCGAGATAAAACCAATAAAATAACTTCTTTCCTTTATCGTAATAAAGAAACGTAGGTTCAGGTTCTGTCTTATTTAATTTGAAGTTACGTAGAGTTTATTGAGATCTTAGTTGATTTAAATGGACGTAACGTGTTAAAAACTAGTAACAATTTTTCTACTTTTGCTTGAGTATCGTCTAATATACCATTTTTAAATTATATCCCTAGTATGATGGATTATAAAAATCGTACTTACGCAGATTTTAAGTACAAATAGCTTTATTTTATTAATGTTAAACTTTGTTGAGTTCTACAGATGACCGTGAATAAGAAATAGTAATACATCGTCGTTTTACTTAAGAGATACGCTCTTGACGATGAAATATTGGCCAATCCTGTCTCTTTTCTGCAAGTGACTTAAGTTCTTGACGACATCCACCAGTTCATTCGCCTGTGCTCTAGCTCTCTAGAGCTGTGTCTAGGTCTTTCTCTGCCTCTTTACCTCTAGTCTTCTTTTCAATGTATTTTTAAAGAAATTATCGTGTAGTATCAAATGTTTGATCATTTTCCCTCTCCGGTTGTCTTCAAGGTGTTAAGATAAACAGTTGGATTATTTTAAACGGTGATTGTACTCATGATTCAACTCTCCCTACAAAAATTTTCCCTATAAAACCTATAGAAATTATCAAAAAGTTTTAAAATGTGAAAAATATATTATTTCTTTGTTCCTTTGGGAAAGTTGTATAATATTCTGAACACAATCACGCATCAAACGATGCAACTGTCGACTTTAACACTTCGTACTGTTTCATTATATTTATCTTTTCTTTAATTAATTTTCTTAGCATTAATAATTAAATTTCTTTGCCCTAAAACTTGGCCCGTCCCGCAACCATGCACAAAAATCATAATATAATATTTCAGTGGTCGATCGTAATTTCCTTCAAGAATGTATAAACGTTAGGGCATCGTGATATGTGTGATCCCTTTTTACTTTTACCAAAATTTATTACCATTGATTTGTTATAAGGAAGCGGTGCGTTTGATTCGCGAATAGACGTAAATTTTTGATAAGGGTCTAAGAATCGACACTTAGTTTTACGATATTATTTTTTGAAAGGATCGTAGGTACTTGGGGTTCTTCGGAAGTATTGAAACTTAACTACGTAGTAGACCAACCATGAGTTGACACTGTAGTAACTTAACGCCCAACTCCTCTAGTATGGTATATATTATATGATGGCGCGCGGCGCGCCTTCGCTGTATAGAAAATTACATCATCAGACTGAAAGAAAATAACATGGGCTTTTCAAAAAGCCGCGTTTGCCGCGACATATTGCATGTAGCAGGTAAAAATGCCAAGTCGTGTTCATACTAGAAGGTACCTACCTGTATTGGCCGTAGAATAGCGCTTTTAGATGTTACAAATGAATTTATTTTGAAAAAAAACCTAAAAGCTACAGGTAGTATACTACTATACATTGAGTGTTTGTAGCTATAATTATTATTCCCGCATATAAGATCATCATAAAACTAAGGATTTGGTAAGGCAAGGATACGGTTTCAATTATAAAATTACATGCATAAAAGTTCATCATTATCCTCTTTCTACATTGGCTAGTTGCAAGTCTTCCCTCATATCTCGTTCAAAAAATAGTGGGACAAAATCTTAGGACCAGTCGCTTCCTCCAAGTACATATCCAGACTTTGGTTTCGGGGGGGGGGGGGGGGGGGGGGGGGGGGGGGGGGGGCATTTCCGGGGAGGGATTTTCATTGAAAAACAATGAAAAACTTATAGTTGTAATCACTTTTCCATACAAATATTCGGATTTCGGGGGAGTTTAAATCCCAACCTACCCCCTGGATACGTGCTTGGCTTCCTCAAAAGCTTCCTCGACTCAACCTAACTCATGGATACCTTAAGGTTTTCCTCAACTCATAATCTCGAGGTTCCTCCAGTGAGGACGAGTCAACTTAGCAATAATGGTGGAATTTTAGGTCGTCTTTTTTTACGATGTTTTGAATAGCAATAGACAAATACGTCAATACGTGTCATAATTTTACGAAAAGCTTCAACGACGTTTATGTATCTCGAGGAGACCTTAAGGTAGGTCGCGAGCTACCTGGAATATGACGATTCTTTCCTCCACTCTTACTAGACTCGACTGAGGAAATTCCTCATTTCGAGGAATCTTGTCATTCTTGACATCGAGTGAGCGTATGTAAACTCGAGCGAGGAAATAACTAAGAATACGGGTATAAGTATTTTGCCCAAAACTTTGATCGCACGGATTAAACACAACAAACCCACCTCAAATTCAACCCGAATTTCAACCAAGATCGTGTTTTTAGTTACGTACTTATTTTCTTTTTGTTCAACAAGAGTTTCAAGCTATCCAGTTAAGGACAGCTTGAAAACTACCCGGTTCCAGAAGCTGCAGTAGCTTAACTTACTTTTTAAAGTACACTAGAGGGATTAGATATAAAAAGGCCAATGCGGTTGACTGTATTCGTTTGTTGCTTTGTGATTCTCCTATAGCTTTAAGGTAATCTCTATTCAAATAATATAAAAGTACCAGCTGTTGCCATGCTATGTTATCTTAGTACAAACTAAGTGGAACGCTGATTTTCCATAGACAGCGTCTGCCATCTATCGGTGATGTATCGAAGCACTATGTGTTGAACTAGGGTTCATATCGGAGTAACAGTGCACTACACCTCATGCGCTGCGCTGTAGTAGTGAGAGATTTCGCCCATTTCAATCACTGTCTTGTTGGTCTAGCGGTCTAGGCAACCGGCTTGTGATCCGGGTAGCTAAGGTTCGATCCTCATGTCGGCCGATCGACTTTCTCAATTTATTTCATAATGTGGCGCCCCCTAGTGCTAATAAGCGGAAACGCAATTAGGACGTCCTAAAATTCAAGGCAAGTTACCTATCTATATCCAATATACATATTAATTTATGGGTGTTGCCCGCGACTTCGTCAGCGTTACCCGGATAAAAAGTTACCTATGTGGTAATCCAGGCCATGGTCTATCTGTATGCTAAATTTCATCGAAATCCGTTGAGTAGTTTTTGCGTGAAAGAGTAACAAACATACATCCACACTCACAAACTTTCGCATTTATAAGCGGCTGTGTTAGCCGTGCAAGAAATTGAAATCATTAGCATCCTTTTAAACTAAGAGTCTACCCATCAAACTGAACAACTTTTAGTATGGTAGCAAACCAATCGGAGCTAAAAAAATCAGCTGCTGCATACATTTGAGTCGAGTAGGCAGTAGCGGCGGGTGCAGTTTAGTACGGAACAGTGTGGCGGCGAGTGAGCCCGTCGCCACTTGACTTTTCTCTAGCAAAAAGTGCAAACCTCATAATGTGTACAGCACGCCTTTAGAATAGCACCAGCCTAGTCGGGTGTCATAAGAAGCGACTACAACCTCATGTAGCATTATAAATACCACCGATCTAAGTAGAAAACATTTTCCAGGTACTTTTTCAAGTTTTTCCAGTAGCTTCTCTCATTAGAGCCAACCTTAATCGTTACGTAGAAAAAAAATCAATCCACGTGTTTCTGAACTAAAATAAAATTCTTACTCAAGTAGAACTAGGGCTTTTTAAAACGGCATTAGCGGTGAACTTTGTCCGTATATTACGATTAAATAAATCGAAATAAGAAATGGCCTAATAAAACTCTTGTACCGACGGCTTAGAATTGAAAATGCTATAATTTGCGAGACTACGTGTAATAGAAAGGATGTTAACCGCGGCCAACTCTGGCCAGTGTTGAGTCGCAAAATTTGTAGTCCATTTTAAATAAAAGTTCCTTGTGACTCTTACAACTTTAGTATTAAAGGCCAAAGTGGCTTGATTCAGGGGAATTTGTATGTGGAGCCACAATTTATATTTAAGATCGGCTATGTCTTCGCCATGATGTAAAGCATTTTGTTATGCTTTTAAAAAGATTATGTGCCAAATGTTTTAGCAACAGAAAGCGTTGGATTAGTTTGTAATGTATTGATTTGTTTATTGTAACCTACAGTAAGTAAATAAATGGTAGCAAGTAAATGGTCATGTCGCTCGCACTCTGTGTTTAAAATCAGCCACTGGAAAGGTTTGACTCTTAAGTACCTTGGTTGCCATGTGACTGGTCAAGGCGTCCATAGAGTCGAAAATTAGGTGTCGCATAGAGCAGGGCCCCGGAACATTCGAACTTCGCAATTGCTTGAACGTTTTCGTTCCAATGTCAACTCTATTACAATGAAGTTCGGACCAAAACGGTCGCGATATATCGAAAATACAAAGTCCGGGTACAGGGCCAGGCGCGGAACACATTTTCGAAGATGAACCATTTAAATATGTGGGTAACCTTTCACTCAAGATCTCACTCACACCCATCTTGTAAGGTGTTACGTATTCTCCATCCTCCTGTGCGGTGTTGAATCTTGGACACTCACTTAAACCATGTGCAAATGACAGGCTTTTGATATATGAGTAAACAGAAGGATGTTGATGACATCATGTACAGAGAATTAGCAACAAGGCGGTCCTGCAGAGGATGATATCAGAGAGTAAATATCCTAAAAACCATAGAAACTTGGAAACTACAGTACCTCCGTCACATTATGAGAAGTGAAACATACCTACTTCTCCAGATTATTCTGCAGGGTAACATTTTAGGGAGAAGAATGCCTGGTAGTAGGACATGGTACAGAAAACATTTTAGCATTTCAGAGAGCAACAGGGATTAACTAAAAATCCAGTAACGACTGTTGCAAAGTACAACTTTTTTTAAATCTTTTTAGGGCGAAAGTTCACTAAAAGTAGCTTTACCCAAAAAGATGCAAGTTCTCTCTCGACGAAATGCAAGAGCATAATTGCATGCATTGAATGCACCAAGTGCACAGCTTTACTTAATTACAGCGCTGTTTATAGTCTGAATGCAGTCGAATCACATGCGACATGCCTGAGACTAGTCGGAGAGTCAGTTGCCAAAACTGCCGCACAAAAGAAACGCAGCATGAAAACATTTATAATTGTTTTTTAATCCCTTAATATTCTGATTTCTGAGCCATCTTGATAAGATCTATAAGAACCAAAAATTCCAATTTATTCAGAAGTGGTGGGAGTGGGAAGTAAGATTAGAAAAATCGCAGTTCTAATTCAATTGTATAACTTCAAAGAAAGTACAAAACGCTTTTTTAATTTGTGCGGCAGAAGACAAAGTATGATCAGAATAATAACTTTGTTCTCTTTTAAGTGTCCCTGACTGCTGAGCAAAGGTCTCCCCTCTTTGTGCAAACCTTGAACAACCCACAAACAAGGCATCCAGGGTATTTCTTCATCTTTTTCTGGGTCTTTGTCGACTACATCGACCATCCTGTGAGGCCCAGTCTCTGGTGATTTTGGCCCATCTCTCTGAACGCATGCGACAGACATCTAGCCCAGTCCCACTTCAGTTAAGTTGTTTTCTGGCCCACGTCAGCCATCCAGTCCTAGAGCGTAGCTCTGGGTTTCTAACTCGATTGATGAACTTCACAAAAATAATGTTATACATACCTACTAAAAACATATTGTTTGACGTTTGTAATAATAACAAATGTTTTTTGAGTAGAAGGTAGAAGGCATGAATAATATAACAAATTTTATGCATTCCTTCTATTATCTCTTCTATCAATGCAATCTCTCCTAAAAATGCAATCTTATCTTAAAACCTTAGCTAAAAGTATTAATCTTTTTCGTATATTTTAATCGATATATCGGATATAAGATCGGTATGCATTGACTGTACATACTAGGCAATTCTAAAAACATATTATAATTATTACTCCAATCATCAATCAATATTACTCAAAGGATGTATTTAGTATGTAATCAACGCTGTAAATCTGCCTAAGAATAATAAAGAAATAAAAATAAAATAAATTATAGTTATTATTATTAATTAATAATAATTATTATTTTTAAATTAATAATTAATAAAGTAATAATTATTCATTGTCTGATAAATCAATAAATAAATAATAAAATAATATAAGTGATAATTAAACAGCCGAAAAGATCGCGTACGAGCAACTTTTGTCTCCTCAACTAATTTGTCTCTCACATCAAGTCTACGGGTTTTTATGAAAGTACGCGCATGTAACGACGTGACAGATGAGAGACTTTTCATACAAACCCGTAGATTTGATGTGAGAGTTGTTGCTCGTGCGCGCTATCTCTTAGTTAATGTAAGAAGCATAATCGCTATGAACTGTCAACAATACAATGTTGTTACATACATACATGTTGATTTGATAGCGATCGAATCAAGTACTTTTACTCAAAACCCGGGTCATTTTCAGGCCGACTTCACCCATTTGGTCAGTACATAGTCTCTTTTATTCTCAGTAAATTATAAATCGCACTCGTCCGTCTGCTCTCATTTATTCTTTCCCTCTAGACCTGCCATTAAATTAAAATAATTTCTATCTCCTAGACTATAAGCAGCAATCGAGTGCACATGATCGTTGCATTTCAGTCTCAGCTCGACGTTCGTTCAACCTCATGCCGTTGAAACGAAGAGGTTAAAAGAGAGGATAATTATCATTTTCTTAGAAGCTTTTATCCATCTGTGCGGAAACGTTTAAAATGAAGGCGAAGGCAGTTAAAGTCATGCGAATGGATTGTTTTGATACAAAAGTAAAGAGTGGGAAGAACTGTATCAGGGCTAGCCTTCTGTGTCCAATTCCACAACGCGGGCTAAAATTAACGACTTCCATAAGCATAACTAATACAGGGTGTTACACAAGTAAGAATAAAAATTTTAAAATTTTAAGTGGGTGGTTTAGACCAACAAACTGAACAACTTTCACTATGGGACCAACATCAAAATGGCGAAAAAAAAATCTTTTGTCCCATACATTTAGCTCGAGTAGATCTGTAGTTTAGTATGAAACATCGCAAACGCATCGCGTCATGGCGATTATGGTAAATCTCCTCATTTTTGGGGGAGGCCTATGTCAAGCAGTGGACGTCAATCGGCTAATATATGATGATGATGATGATGGAACATCCGTTTTTTTTCGCGATTTCGATATTGGTCCCATAGTGAAAGTTGTTTAGTTTGATGGTCTTTACCACCTCCTAAATGTTTATTTGTATTTTTGTAACACCCTGTATTCTTATCTACTAAAGAAGTGAAACTTCGCGCGCATTTAGTTGTAACAACACGAGACGGTAGGGTTATTGGTAGACATATCCAAAGAGTAATATAAGTATACTAGAAAAGAGAACCCACTCGTGGCAAAATTATGCATCCACCTTATGTCTAATTGAAGGCTAACTAGCGCCATCTATGTTTCACCGACAATAATTCAACCTATACTATACATACCTACTTATATCTACTCATACCGATGGATATTATTGTTTCGAATGCTAGTTTTCGTTCAATACCGCACCGATCGAGTGAAATTCCAGTATCCTTACTATTCCTGTAATCTAAACATTGGTAAGAGAACAACAGAAACTCCAGAACATCACCACATCGGCACGAAATTGAAAGAAAACTACAAACAACCCTCACATTACGCAAGATAGGTAGCCATTTTGTGAATTTGTCAATTAGACATTGACATAGACAATAAAAGTTTTTTTTTCATTGTTTTGCGAAGTATTTGATAGATGGCAGCACATTCTATGCAAACTGAATCGGAAAAAGCCACCAAAAGGCGACTGTCCTCCGCCTGGACATATTAGACTCTTAGTTTAAAAGGATGCTAATGATATCAATTTCACCCTGTATATTATTAGCAGTCTAGCCATCTATCACATTAAATCACTTAAATTTGTACTGTGAATGAAAGTTTGTCTGTTTAATTTCTTCATCTCCAGCCGAATGACGAAACAACTAAAATCGTTCTAGGTTCAACATAATTGTCCATTGCCATTGGCGTAAAGGATATAGGATTGTGTTATACTGAAAACAAAACTAATTCTATGGCAACGAAACCGGAGGCAAAAGTTAATGTAGGTATAATTTCACTAACGTGTTTACTCTTATAATTTAGGCTCTACTTTTGACGCAAAATTATTATTTTTTTTTTAGTTTTTCATTAGGTAGAGTTTTTTTTCTCTTAGTGAAAGTTTCCACGCAATGAACAACAAATTTCGTACTTTAGTACTTCACCGAAAAACCTTGCATCCCATAAACTGGGTAAGGTCAACTCATCATCATTTGTAAGGAAAGCCAATAGTGCATCAGCTCGTGTCCACTTATTTCACACACAAGTTACCTAGAAAATGTACCAATAATCCAACATTTCCACGTTGAGTTTGTCATGTGACAACTGACTGCCATGTAAAATTCATCTCGCAGTGAATTTTTTAAATTTTAATTTTTAATAACAATAATGTCAAAAAAATGTAATCATGTAAATGTACATAAATACGTATTAAGTAATGAAATGAGATTAAAATTTAATTAAGTCAGACCTAATTTTAATGTCGTCCATTATTTATCTGAAAATAATACCTAATAATAAGATCATTTTCAAAATTAAAAGACAAATTTTAAATTTTGTGTTAATGAAGCACAAAATAATTATAACAGGTAATTATTTTACAAAGGTGTCTTTGTAGATTGACTTTTACTAACCACGTCAGATTTTCAAAAAATAAAATTCTTGATATAGACTATTACATTTTGAGCTTTTATCTGTCGCTATGTATCCAGGGTGTAAACTCAAATGCGTTACATACTTATAGGGACGCTTCAGACCATCAAACTGATCAACTTTCACTATGGGACCAACACCGAAATCGCGAAAAACAATCAGCTGTTTTACATCTTATGTATGCAATAAATATATTGAGTATTGAGTATTGAGTAACTGGTAAAAGAAATAAAAGCGTAAAATAATTTCAACTAAAACTATTTTTTGTAAGAAATAATATACATATTAATTAATACCGTAGTAAACTAGTATTTGAAATAAGTGGACATGAGTTAAAGTACTACAAACTTTTTTCCGGAGAATTCCCTGAAGTCGTAAAACAAAAGACGTTCTTTTTATTAAGCACTTTCGCTTCGGAAACAGCTGCTGTTCTTCCTTTTCACCTTTTTTGTTTATCTCCAAAATTCATCATCATCAGCCTAATACGTCTATTTTGCTCTCCTCATGTGCGGAATGAGGCGACTAGGGGAAAAATCTTTTAAAGTATTTTTGTAGGTGAAAGTTACACATCTATCATGGTATTTGATAATTTATTGGATAATTTACCATTTTTCATCTCACTGCCTGAACAAAGATCTCAAATTATTTGCCCAGCCATTTTTCTCGCCTGGTGCATTCCACCCCAGCCCACTTCCGTCGTCGAAGTCATCGGTTTATGTCATAAAATCCTGAAATCTTTAATAAGTTATACCATTGCACAAAAGAAACTAAAAAAATATTGTCGTGTATATATGTATACACGGCGACACATCAAGCTATACAAAACCAAAATAAGCTAGCCGCGCGTAGGTCAAGTAACGTATAATATAACGACTCGCGGCCAGCTTTTGTTGGTTTTGTTGCAGAGTGTGTACAATAGCGTAAGTTTTCAATGATAAGTTTTTAAGAACAATCAACATTAATGTTAATGTTTTGCTGCGTGCCATTCTTTTGTTTTTAATTTGGGCACAAATTGTAAACTTTAGTCTTACACCCCCGTGTTTCTAATTGCTTCCACGAGATTTCCTCAGTCGAGTAGATAATTGGAACATCGACGCTACTGGGGAAATTTCAAGGAAGCACCTAATAACACGAGTGTTAGTACTGTAACCAAAAGCAAGGAAACATAGCAAGGAGTTTAATATTGTTAATATTGTTAATATTGTAGTGTTAATATTGTTTTGCGTTAATGAATTAACGCAAAACTAGAAAGTAGTTTGTTTAGAATCGAGAGCAGAATCGAATTATCATGGTTTCAACAACGGTTATTTTTTTCAAAATATTAAAAAAATTGTTTGTAAAATTTCATATTTTCTGAACCCGATGTCAACCCACCGCACGGGCACACTCATCCTACTTACTACCAAAACAAGATTATTAAAATGTATCCATAAGTACGTTACCGCTTTCACTCATTGCTGAAATCATAACAAATCACATTTGCCTCAAAACTTAAAATGCGAATAACTTTAAATTTTAACTATCAAAATAATGAAATTATTATTTCTATCTAATTATCTAAACTATTATAAAACTGTAGCAGAAAGTTTGTCTGTACATTGAAGATATTAACAAAAAAAAAGTTACGATATGGTTTTTAGGTGTCCCTGATTCCATCTGTTTGTTTGTGTATTTGTTTGGGTGTTTGTTTGTGTGTTTGTTTTTTTGAACGAGTATCACCTAAAACTACTGAACCGATTTTGACGAAACTTTTTTTGTTTGATAGCTAATGATCTGACTTAAAATCTGGTATATAATTTGTGCGGACAAAGTCGCGGGTTAACGCTCGTTTTGTTATAAATCAGTTGGGGTGTATAAGGTTTTGCGCTTATTCATTAACACATTGTATACATAAATTCTCACAGGATGAGGTTCCGTCCCCCAAAACTTTGCTTACCGAAATTCCCGATCGTTTCCCAACTAATTTCGTATATTCGGGAGTAAATTGACGATAGGATGCATGCAGGGGTGACACCCGATCTATCATGTTATCCCAAGGCTACAATACATTACAGGGGCGCAGAACTGCGGCCCGCTTGCTTTACTTTGACAGATCATGCTACCCCTTGGTAGGCTCCCCTGCATTGAGAAAGATTTAGGACGTGTCAACTTGAGTTCGATAACAATTTTTGTAACCAAGTAGGACACTACTTTAGAAAATTGCATCAACGATTTTCAAAGAACATAAATAATTGATGTCGAATCAAGTAAGTATGGACTAAAATCGACCGTCACCTCCCTTCCTATAAATGTGTTATTGTGGTAATGATAAATTGCCCGATTTGTAGCTTTTAGTTTTTTGAATTTAATGATGAGTTTGCATATAAATGAACATTTTAATTTAAGCATAATTGAAAATATTTTTTTTTTATCATCAATATCTTAGTCAAAAGAAGTCCAATGTGCTGGGCATAGGCATCGTCCAAGGATTTCGGCGATCGGTCCTGCGCTGCCCTCATGCAACGGGTTCAAGCCACCTTCAACTACGGCCAATGCCGAGGTCCGCACCCTATGACATGTATAAAATGAAATGCCCATAGTAATTGACATTTCGAAAAAAAATTTTTTTTTGTATGGAGTCTGCTAGCATCTTAATAGATAATACAGAGTAAAACAAAACTGAACTCAGACTACACGGGCAGATATATCGATCGAACACCGACGTGAAACCGCATCTGAAAGCTAATGTTATAAATTTAAGAGAAAATCTCCAAGGATTCTGTCGGAAATATTAAAGCCTGCACTCTCCAGGTAAACGTATTGTTTCAAGGATGTTCCTGAAAGGGTGAAAACTGTTTTAAGCTTTGTTGCGAGACCGTAAAGGCTGTTTTCCTCTGAAAATTTAATGTTACTTTTGAAAGTCTCGTTTGTTTTAGTTCACATTTCCTTTGTTCAAATTGATTTTTATGAAAGGTTGTTAGGATGGATGATTCGTCGTTTTGTTAACCAATTACAGATAGGAATTTTAAGCCCATAGAAGTATTAGGAAATATCATTCATCACGAAAATCTCATTATAATAAAGGGCTACATTCGTTGAACTCTACTGCATATCAAAGGCCTTCTATCACTAAATAGCCCAGTCATTTTACGGTTTGAGCCGGAACTAATTAGTAATTGACATTTTTTTCGGTATAATATTGAAGAGCCAGTTTGAGCCTAGAAATGTACTAAACAGTTCCAATTTTGAAATTTAGCTATTATCTCGTTCTAAAAAACCTGACAGTAATTTTTTTTTTTTCACATATTTAAGGCTTTACCATTATACATACTACAAACATGGTGTGAATATTTTTGTCTACGATTTACGAATTACGATTACGAATGTATTTTTCAAAACCTTCTAAGGTTTTGAAAAATACATTCGTATTTTCTAATAAATACTATAGCAACACTAGTTCCCGAGTCACACTAACAGATGGCGCCACTAGTAGATTAAATCGCGCTATCGACTGCTCCACTGTGATTCTATATGAAATACTTGTGAATTACGTTTGTTGTCTATCGATACTTAGGACAACCTAACCACTACCATCTAACTGATCTCAAGCAATTGTAGACTTTTAGAAGTTTTGGTTACGTTATAGGGACAAAGCGAGTCTATAGTTAGCAAAGTGCGTTTGGGTGGCATCCTGGCTGATTCCCCCGACCACACTGCACGCTATCGGCTTCGGCACGCGCCCGTACCGTACCTCCGTACTTGCGTACTCGTATCACTAGAACATAGATAAAGTATATGAAACTCTGTATGAGCAATTGATGAATACAATAATCAAGCAGATACCGGACCTTCATTTCTTCTTGACTACGAAACCCACCTACAATTTGGCGCCCAACGTGGATTCTGCTTCAGGAACCGACCGTTTGCGACCTAGACCGACGGGAAAATCGACCAGATATACCGAAAAACCGTCTAGTATCGTAAACGAAAAGCCAGAAGTCAAGATGACGTCCGTTAGTATGTCGAAGGAAGACCTGAAGGAAATTTTATCAGCTATGACAACAACTAAAGAAAAGAAAGGTTCATTAACACTATGTACTGCCAGATTCAACGGCGAATGCAATTCAAAAGCGGTAGAAAGATTCCTAGCAATTGCGTCGGTATACAAAAGAATCGAAAAGGTTGAGGACGAAGATGCCTTAGATGGGCTTCCACTTCTCTTTTCAGGAGATGCAATTGAATGGTGGGATGGAGTAAAAGGAAGGAATAAAAACGTGGGAGGACTTTGAGAATCGGCTCCGTAAAACTTTCACCCCTAAAAAGCTACAGTACGAGCTACTTCAAGAGATTGTAGGAGAAGCTCAAGGCAAATTTGTGAATACTGAGCTCTTCGTTTCTAGAAAGCGAGCATTGATAAACAAGCTATCAAACGCAAAATCATTGCCGGAATCATTCCAGATTGACCTAATATACGGTCAAATACGCTATGACGTCCGTAAAAAGATGGCAAGGGAAACAATCAAAACATTCGAAGAACTACTAGATAGAGCTACTGAAATTGAAAAACATATAAATGAAAAGAAGAAATTACCAAATGTTCAGAAAGAAGACGATGAAACAATATGCCCGGAAAAACGGAAAAAAGGAAAAGTTCGTTGCAATTATTGCAAACTAATTGGACACACTACTGATGTCTGCCGCAAAAGAATCAGAGCGGAAAATCTAGCAGTAAAAAAATAGCAACGAAACCAGTAACCAGTCAGGGCCAAGTGGGACACAAGATGACGGGAAGAGCAAACCCGTATTGACATGCTATGGATGTGGAGAACCAGGGGTAGTCCGTAGTCGATGCCCTAAATGCAACGAGAAAAAGGAAACTCCGCTTGCATTAGGTTTCTGTGCAATCAATACTAGCATTGATATACGTCAGCGACCGACTGTACCAATTTCTGTGGATGGTCATGAAGGCATGGCTTACGTAGACACGTGTGCCAAGTCAAGCGTAGCGTCCTTCAAGATGTACAAAGCTCTGGAAAAGAAAGGAAAAACATTTAAGACGGAAATAATGTACATAACCCTAGCAGATGGGATATCGAAGAGACAGAGTGTGCAAACAATAGAAGTACCAGTTACATTATATGGGAGAACAATACATACATCTTTTATAGTTCTTCCAGAAGCAATGAACAATAAAACATTATTAGGAGTGGGATTTATTCAGGACGCAATGCTACAGTTGAATTTACCACAGTTGACTTGCTGCTTTCTGGATGATCCATCGAGGGTATTTAATCTGGTAAAAGAAGAGGGAATAAGAGACGATATAAGCGACCATAAGCAATACTCACCTCAATTAACTCCAATGATGGGAAATACCATTAAGCATGCAGCCTTACCTAATGAACCTGAACCAAGTGGTACCCAAAATGCATTCAACGCATCGTACAAGCCGACGATACCAATCATGTCACTCTCTGATCACCCAATGGAACCAGCTATAGCACCGAAAATGCCTACTACGCCCAAATACGGTCCCCTGATACCAATTCATTTTGATACTCCTCCAAACAACCGCAAACGCCCAGGATCAGTCATCCTTTTCGACGGATACTCTCCAGTGCTAGACGCTTTATATCAAGATGCAAGGCAAACAATAGATGAATATGACGACACTATATCCCCAGAATCGGCTCGACTATTTCCAGAAACGCATTTATCATCATTAGATGTAGAATATCAGAAGCAAATTGAGAACTTGTTAGAGCTAAACAAGGAAGTCTTCCTGTCAAACGGGAAACCAGCTTCAGTCACTGAGCATAGCATAGATACAGGGAATCATGCACCCATATCAGTCCGGCCTTATCGTCTTTCACCACCAAAAACTGAGATTTTAAAGCAAGAAATAAACAAAATGCTACAAGAAAATATTATAGTACCATGTGCCTCACCGTGGTCAGCACCAGTGGTCATGGTGCCCAAAAAAGACGGAGGGACACGAGTTTGCATTGACTACAGACAACTGAATAAAATCACAACTCCTGATGTGTACCCTCTACCACGAATAGATGATCTCCTTCATAACGCGAAACGAACGCCTTACATGACGACGCTAGATTTACGCGCAGGCTACTGGCAAATCAAAGTCAAAGAGACAGATCAAAATAAAGCAGCATTCATCACTCCATTTGGAATGTTCCAATTCCAGCGAATGCCGTTCGGGTTGCGGAACGCCCCAGCAACGTTCCAGCGAATGATGGATCGACTCCAAAACTCAATCACTCATGTAAAACTTCTTGTATATTTGGATGATGTCATTATACTGTCATCAACATTTCAGCAGCATTTGAAAGATATCCAGGAGGTGTTTGACAAACTGAAAGAATTCAACCTTACTGTGAATAAGGATAAATGTAACTGGTGCTGCTCGAAAATTAAGTACTTAGGCCACTACATCACACCCGAAGGACTAGAAGTTAGCTCAGAAAAAATCAACTGCATTATAAACATGACAGAACCAGAAAACTTGAAACATTTGATGTCATTCCTGCAAATGTGCTCGTGGTACAGAAGATTCGTACCAAATTTTGCAAAGATTTCTGAACCACTCTCACGGCTCACGAAAAAGAACGCTCTCTGGAAATGGGGAGCTGAGCAAAAGGAGGCATTTGATAAACTTCGACACTTTCTAGCAACTGCTCCAATCTTAGCTCAAGCAGATGAAAAAAAGCCATATATCATCAAAACGGATGCCAGTAACTACGCCATCGGTGCTGTTTTAGTGCAGGGGGAGGGAGACCAGGAACACCCCATAGAATACGCCAGTCGTCTCCTTAACCAAGCTGAAAGAAATTATTCTACTACAGAGCGCGAAGCATTGGCTATCGTTTGGGCAATAAACAAATTTCGCGGTTACATAGAAGGGACACAAACCACGGTGTGTACTGATCACCAGGCTCTAAAATGGCTTATGTCAATAAAATCACCGACGGGACGATTGGCAAGATGGGCCTTACAGCTACAACCCTATGACATCTCAATAAAATACGTCACAGGGAAGAAAAATGTAGTTGCAGATGCACTGTCCCGACCTAATTGCAAGCCAGAAACAAAAGAAAATTGTGGAGTTTGTACTTTGGTGGTGGACATGCCACAAAGAAGTCCTAAAGAAATAAGAGAAGAACAAATGAAAGACGAAGATATAACTAAAATAATACAGGCATTGGAAGGAACAAATAAAGAAAACGGTCAGTATTGGAGTAGAAAAGGATATCTAATGAACAACGGTTTACTATACAGATACAATCCTGACAGTAACAGTGAAGACTCTCAATTACTTGTACCACAACATGAACAAAACAATGTGATTCATGCTTATCACAATGATCCCACAGCTGGCCACTATGGTGCTGAAAAGACAATTGAACGAATATCCAGACGCTACTGTTGGAAGGGAATCAGAGCACATGTAGAAACATACGTTAAGCAATGTATCGAATGTCAGAGATATAAGCCTAGTAACCTTAAACCAGCAGGCTTACTTCAAACTACAGCAACCAATCAACGCTTTGAAGTAATCGCTTTCGATTTATTTGGACCACTCCCTAAATCAAAAACTAACAAGAGCTGGATTTTTATAATTGAAGATGTAGCCACAAGATGGGTAGAGCTGTTTGCTTTAGAACATGCTACAGCAGAAGAATGCGCTAAGCTTCTATTAAATGAAATAATACTACGGTATGGAACACCACGTAGATTCATCAGTGACAATGGGACTCAATTCGTCAGTAGTGTGATGCAACAATTAGCTTACTGTCTCAACATTACCCATGGGTTTACTCCTGTCTATCATCCAGAGACAAATCCAGTAGAAAGGCGTAATAGAGACATGAAGACTCAACTGGCGATACTCGTTGGGGATTGTCACATAACATGGCCGGACAAACTCGCAAGCATACGTTTCGCTATGAATACTGCAGTACTTTCATCTAACGGGTACACGCCAGCATATTTAACTTTTGGTCGTCAACTTCGCACGCCTGACGACTGCCGACATGACTTCAAACAGATAATTCTGAATGAAAACTTCGTTCCCGAAATAACGCCGAAGCTACTACTCTTGGCAGAAACATTGAAGAGAGCCAAAGAAGTTCAAGAAATGAAAGAAGAGAAGCGAAAAGAATACGTCGACAAGAATCGCCGAGCCAGCCCTAACTATCAACCTGGAGACTACGTGCTAGTTACTTCTCACCCACTTAGTAAATCAGCTCAAGGGTTCTGCGCTAAATTAGCTCCAAGGCGTGATGGGCCTTATATCATTTTGCGCATACATGGACCGAGCTCTTATGAAATATCATCCCCTAATGACCCCAACAAAGCCATAGGCATATATCACTCTTCTGCTCTTCGTCCTTATCAAGGACCTGAGCAATCTCCTCTGCCACAACCGACCTTGCCATTACGAAAGCGAGGTCGTCCAAAGAAGAACTAAACATTATCTACGAATACCGACGCAGCGAGCTCGAGAGGTCTTCACCAACAACAGCAATCCCGAGCAACCAGCATGGTCCTGTCTTCCTCGCCGGGGCGTCTTCGGAGCCAGAGGGGGAGCCTATAGCAACACTAGTTCCCGAGTCACACTAACAGATGGCGCCACTAGTAGATTAAATCGCGCTATCGACTGCTCCACTGTGATTCTATATGAAATACTTGTGAATTACGTTTGTTGTCTATCGATACTTAGGACAACCTAACCACTACCATCTAACTGATCTCAAGCAATTGTAGACTTTTAGAAGTTTTGGTTACGTTATAGGGACAAAGCGAGTCTATAGTTAGCAAAGTGCGTTTGGGTGGCATCCTGGCTGATTCCCCCGACCACACTGCACGCTATCGGCTTCGGCACGCGCCCGTACCGTACCTCCGTACTTGCGTACTCGTATCACTAGAACATAGATAAAGTATATGAAACTCTGTATGAGCAATTGATGAATACAATAATCAAGCAGATACCGGACCTTCATTTCTTCTTGACTACGAAACCCACCTACAATACTTCATTTTTTAAATTTCATTGCCTATTTTATTGCTCAAAAATAATTTGTATTGTTAAATCTAAGTCAAATAAGTGCATTGGTATTTATATTAATAATTTAAAATCCTTCTGGGTCATAATTTTTATTTCTATGTTGCGTAGCGATTTTTTTTAATATGCTTTAATATAGTCCTTTTGTCACTTAATGGTTCCGGTTACAAGTCCTTTAAAAGTCCAATTAGTAATTATTCCCTACCCCGCCTAACAAAACTCCGTAAAATGACTGGGCTAAAAGAGGATGATAGAGCCACACTCCACTTCCCTACTTATATAATAACACCCTGTAGTATATTGTGTACACATAAAATGTCATTTGAGTGAGTAATTAAGTTAGTGGAGAAAGTAGGAGTTTAGTATTAAGTTTTATATCTCTTCGATACGAATTCATAATATTTTATACATAAAAATATTGTCATGACATTTTGTTGGAGTATCATAAAAGATGTTTCTTTTTCGCAACAACGAAACATTATTTGAAATTGCGTGGCACTATTATAATGATTGTTTTGGTGTTAAATAAAGTATAATTTTACTAATTGATTGATGATTATGCAAACAAAACATGTCATATCCTGTGTGAACTGTCCAGCACCACAGAATAAATACTTAGTACCCAGCACGTATGTATAATAAATCACACACCAAGAAGTTACAGTAACTACAAGAAAGATTACTAAGTAAATAGTAAAATTAAAGACTATTTGCTGTAACTAAGTAATGCCAAGCGTGTTGGCTGAGCGGTGGGACTCACCCATGGTGCATAGGTGGATGCTACTGCATGCCAGCTCATCACCCTTTGTATAGTAGGTAATGTAATTTAATGTGATATTGTTATTGTAATTTATTTAATGAATGTATTTATTTATTTGTGGTTATAAGAAAATGGTTACTAACACAAAATGGATGAATAATCCGAAATAAATTATTTTTAATTTAATTTAAAATCAAGCTATTTTTGAGAATATCGTAATTTAAATTAACATTTGAGCTAATATACGAAATGGCGGAATCTCGTGTCCAGCCTAAAAACTTATTTTCTTCTTAACCGTCTGCGAACCCACTCGCTACGCCACTCCTATAAAGAATATAGAAATAAATAACTGGCCAAGTGCGTGTCGGACCACGCGCAGTGTAGGGTTCTGTAGTTGCCCGTCACGATATTATATGGTCTTAGAAGGAGGCTTTTTGTTTTATACTACGGTTTAACAGATATAATAAAGTCTAAAAGTACATTTTATAAGTTGGTCGACTATTACTCGTAAACTTGTAAAGCCTACTTAGCGGTGATAGTTTTCCTTTTAATTTCGTTATAATAGGTTGGGGAAAAAGTCTTTTCGCATTATAGTATGTATGAAAAATGGATGCCATTTTTGAAAAAGTGGAGCAAGATCGGCATATCAATAGTTACGACGTAGCTGAAGAACTGGGAATTGACCACAAAACAGTATTGGCGCATTTAAAAAAAAACTGGGTACACAAAAAAGCTCGATATTTGGGTACCTCATGAGCTCACTGAAAGAAACCTAATGAACCGTGTACTCATTTGTGATTCTTTATTACGACGTAATGAAACCGAACCATTTTTGAAGAAGCTGATAACTGGCGATGAAAAGTGGATCACGTACGACAAGAACGTGCGAAAAAGGTCGTAGTCAAAGGCCGGTCAGGCTTCACAGACTGTGGCGAAACCCGGGTTAACTCGCAACAAGGTGATGCTGTGTGTGTGGTGGGATTGGAAGGGCATTATTCATTATGAGCTGTTACCACCAGGCAAGACCGTCGATTCTGAACTCTGCTGTGAACAACTGATGAGGTTAAAGCAAGGAGTTGAGAGAAAGCGGCCGGAATTAATCAACCGAAGGGGTGTGGTTTTTCATCATGATAACGCTAGACCTCACACATCTTTAGCCACTCAGCAAAAATTAAGAGAGCTTGGCTGGGAAGTTTTAATGCATCCGCCGTATAGTCCTGACCTTGTACCTTCAGATTTCCACCTGTTTCGGTCTCTTCAGAATTCTTTAGGCAGTGTCAGGTTAACATCACGAGAGGACTGCCAAAACTACATGTCGCGATATTTTGATCAGAAGCCCCAAAATTGCTATAGCAATGAGATCATGTCCCCACCTTCAAGATGGCAAAAAGTTATCGAACAAAATGGTACCTACATACCTTAGTTAAATGTAAATAAACTATATTAAAAAATGTTTTGAATTTTCTTAAAAAATGCGAAGAAACTTTTTCCCCGACCTAATATATATTACTGCCATGAATTTTTTCACATATCCAGAAACAACCGTTTAGCTGGCAGAGGGGGGGGGGGGGGACACGTGACTCTAATAAAAATTAACACTTTAAAGTTTAATATTTGGCTAACGGATCCCTAAATTGAAAATTGGTTTTTCCAAACCCATAATATTTTTAAACCACCTATCTACACCATGAGGTAGACGAGAAAAATATCCATTCCCACTTCGCGTGTAGGGGAGGTACCCTAAAAAAAAATTATTTTAAGATTTTATTTTACTATTTTTGTGGCGTTATTAATATGTATACCCATGCCGAATTACAGCTTTCTAGCACTAAGCGTCTCTGAGCTAAGCGAACAGACGGACGGAGGGACGGACAGATGGATAGTCATGGCGAAACTATAAGGGTTCCTTGTTGACTTCGGAACCCTAAAAAAGAGAGATAAATCACTCTTGTCAGAGAAGAAGAAGAACCGTCGGTCAACATTTATTTGTCTTCCTTTCATTCTTTTGAACAGAATTACAAATCATTATAATGTGATCGGCGAGATGTGGTTAAATTAGAACTCTTTGAATGAATTTCACTGTAAGTATGCAAGTCATTGATAGTACCCCCAGATAGGGTCAAGTTTTAAAGAACCAGCTTTCAATTTCCGTCGCTACGATCTTTGAGGTGGAACCCTGTTAAGGTGTGGTATAAATTACTGACTTTAGCGTCTCAATGTATTTAATGTCCATCTCTCATTCTTCTAATTCAAGGGGGGTCCTTTAAAAGGTAAAATATAAGCCTGTCATCGGGTCTAGATAAAATAGGCTAAAAATAAAAGCGATAAATAAATTTGAGAGATTTTAATAAAGACCAAAATACCAAACAAAAATTGATGAAGATAAACGAAACATGACAAAAAACATAATTTATTTTGACCCACCTGCAGATTACCGGTCTTCCCAACAACATGGCCTTGTTCGTAGTACCTATAAGAAAAGATTAGTGTAAGTATAGGCCAACCGGCTATCTGAATTTTCAAACCTCCTTATCAGGCAGTATTAGGCCATTATCCGAAGTGATTTGGCCTAATTAATACTGCCGTTAGATGGTAGTCATCATCATCATCTCAGCCGATGGACGTGCACTGCTGGACATAGGCCTCCCCAAGGATCGCCATAACGACTGTCCTGCGCTGCCCTTATCCAACGCGTTCCCGCCGCCTTCATTAGATCGTCGGTCCACCGTGTAGCCAAGCCAACCTACCCACGCTGCGCTTTCCGGTACGCGGTCACCACTCGAGAACTTTTCGGCCCCATCGGCCATCGGTTCTGCGAGCAATGTGCCCCTCCCGCTGCCACTTTAGTTTAGCAATTCTTTGGGCTATGTCAGTTACATTGGTTCTTCTGCGGATCTCTTCATTTGGACAACTCCGGCTTAAGGGTTCCGTACCCAAAGGGTAAATACGGGACCCTATTACTAAGCCTACGTTGTCAGTCCGTCCGTCAGTCCGTCCGTCCGTCCGTGTCTGTCTGTCCCACCTATTAAGTGCTGTAATTTTTGAACCTTACGAGCTAGATAGTTGAAATTTTCACAGAATGTGCGCTATTACGGCGGATTTGCCAACAAATAATAGAAATGTTAAAAAATTAAGGGGAAGTCCTCATACAACGAACTAGTTTTTAAATTCCCTAGTACGTCATCCATGTAACGACATTGCTTACTTCAAGCATCATTTCAAACCTCGAAACTATGAATGGCTAAAGAAAATTTGGGGGATAATAATTGCTTATGAATATGTAGATGACACGATTGTATCAAGACCTCCGCTTCTAAGTACCTAGTAGACAAAGTTGTATTACGCTATGCAACACAACCTGCCCACCAAATAATTTCTACTCTACACGTGTTTCGCTCCACCAAGGAGCATCCTCAGGAGTTAGACCGACGAACATTCGAAACAGAGTTGTTACTCCGCCGAGCGTTCGACACCGTTATTAGTCATGGATTACCGCACAGTAACGCCTGATTCAATTAATTAATTGCTTATGACTTGAACCAACCAAAAACTTTTCCAAGTTTATCTAAACTGAGGGAGTCGCAGCTTGGAGGTACAACTTTGTTTATAAAGACTATACTTTATAGTGAACACGGACCGTTTTATGAGTCTCACAAAGTATTTTGACTGGGAATGTAAATCAATAGTTACATTGACTTTGTAAGTCAATTCAGAAAACTATTTTAAACTGTGACCTGGAAAAGTTTGAATATTATCTGTATGTCTCAATAGTCTACTCCAACTCAGTCCCCAATACCTTCATAATCCTAATGATCATTATATTACATTATTTTACTTCCGTTATACAGGGTGTAGAATAAAATGGGACAGCTACTTAAAGGGGTGCTTCAGACCATCAAACTAAACAACTTTCTCTATGGGACTAATATCAAAATCGCCAAAAAAAATCTGCTGTCCCATACATTTCAGGCGAGTTATGTTTGCAGTTTTGTATGGGAGAGCGGAATTTTTTTCGCGATTTCGATATTGGTACCAAGTTGGTCAGTTTAATGTTCGGAAACGCCCCTTTAAGTAACTGTCCTACATTTTATTTTACATCCTGTATTATTTTACTCTTTGAGTTCACTGCTGGACATAGGCCTGTCGAAATACATGCCACCTCACTCGGTCCTGTTCTTGCAGCCAGTTTCAGAGAGGTGATAGCCCATACGGAAGAGTGCTAGCGACTTAATCACGAGGCGGCAGCTAGATTCATTGCCTGTAACACTAAAATCCGCCACACACAAACGGAATTCCGATCCGGAATCCTGATTCAGGATTCAGAGTTTGTCAACTATGGTTGCAAAAAATACTAGAGTGCTGTTTAAAAAATGCCTTAAATAAAAATGTATGAAACGCCAAATGAATGACAATAATTGCATTTTTAGGTATTTATTAAAACAAAATCATCAAATCATGTGATGAGGTCATGACGTTACGAATGTTACGATGATGGTTTGTAAATTGTATTCCAATATTAATGCAACTATATCAAAAGACTATCGATTGTTTTAACATTAGACATAATCTGCATAGAAAATGGCATAAACCATTATCACATAAGCGGTTTTTGAGCGTAGGCGATTTTGCAACTAATCCGCAACGACGTCGCAACTGCACCGTCACGATACGGTATCGTTCCATCAACGCCTACGCTCAAAAATCACTTTAAAATATGCCACCTAAGACATCAAAAAATCACTAGATGTAGTGAAAAAGTCTCTGAAAGCGGCAACACTCCATACGGAATCTAATTCCGAATCAGGTTTATTCCGGATGTATGTGGCGGACCTAAGTTCTACGGAATTTATGTACGGTTGTTTCTGCTACTTGCTCGTCCATGAAACATTGTGACGGAACTGCATACCCGAGAATGAAAAGAAAATAAAAATATGCGCGAGCTTGGGGCGAAAACTATAGATCAGGAATGCAATTCTCTAAGCGCAAACATCGGATGAAACATCGGCGAGCTGTCAATTCGGTATGCGTTGTGTCAAACTTAATATGAAATCTTCGACGATATGAAGGATGCAAGAAAGATGTTACCTTAGAGAATTGAACTGCTGCAATGCTCGCAGTGTTATTTACGAACCTTGCTCGCAATAGCCCACTCAAAATAATAATGAAGTCCCTTCCATCCATCGCGATCCAGCAGAGGGTCGCCCCACATTTCGTAATATTGGAACTACAGATATTTGTGTACTAATTATTTCAATGAGACAATAATAAAACCAAAGAGAATTAAAATCAGCTGCCCCATACATGAGTCATACATCAGTCAGGTATTTACAGCAGTTTTGTAAGAAACAGCTGATTTTTATCGCATTTCCTGAGGTAGGCTTCATAGTGAAAGTTGTTCATTATGACGCCAGAATTAGAGTTACAACAACAAACTTTCTAGTAAAGTCTACTAAAATAAAAAATAACGACCAGGAAAATAATTACCCTCGACAATCTTCGTATGCGCAAAGTCCCCCAACAAAACCCGAAGTTGTTTAGTAATCAAAGGGTGCAAAGTCGGATAGCAGCGAAAAGGGCGCGAAAAAAATCAACCAATTGTGGCAAGGGATTGAAGGTGGCACATCCTGATTGGTCAGTATAATTCCGCCCGCTATTAAAATGCTGTTAAAATGTATCAACTGCGCAACAATGGGGGAACGTATAAATCTGGTACTACTGTACACACGGCGACACATCAAGCTATACAAAACCAACATAAGCTGGCCGCGCGTAGGTCGAGTAACGTATAATGTCGCGCGGCCAGCTTATGTTGGATTTGTATAGCTTGATGTGTCGCCGTGCGTACATATAATTTATCTCTATGCTGAAATATTTTTTTGGGTTTTACCATTTTTGCAGCGTCGATTGTGTATCCAGTTTGTTATTTTGTGATCGAAGCCTGGCTAGAAAAAATATAGGTACACTGAAACCTGGGATCATACGGCATTATCTCGTCAAATTGCTCAACGTGTCTTCCGAAGCACAGAGGCTTTACATGCCACGAACAATATCAAACACGATTCAACAAAACACACAATACTTACACGAATGATAACTGAAGATGAAAGCAGCACTGTGCAAACGTACCACTTGCAAAGGAAATTGAATAACAAATCTTTTCGAAGGGATAAGTGTTAGATTCCCTTGCACGTTAGATAAAACCGAAGAAGGAGGATGCGGTACTGACTTAGAACCCGAGTGTAAAACAGAGACCAATGGACTTAGATACTTTATTTATTCGTAACACAGTCGCGCAAAGATCAGTGGGTAGCTTACAATTTTTCGCCGTTGTATATGACGTCAAAGTGAAAATAGTTGCCTCTGACTTTACAGTGTTATATTAGTACAAATCTTTTTCAATACAGACAACGACTAGCCTGAAAACTTTCTTTAGAGAGAAGCTTGCAATTTGTGTCTGCCACGTTCACATTTTCTACTCTATTATTGTTATCAGTATTTATATATGCACAATAACGGATTAAACAAATAAGTAAACGATTTTTTTTAGAAATTAATGTGATGGGTAAATGCACATTTTGCAAAATTAACAAACCTTACCTGAATCGTTCAATTGTACCACGTCAGGTAAAACCTTTGACTATTTATTATTCTTGCCTTGCATTTCCCCTCTGCCACGGTATAAGATCAATTAATCATGTGCATTTACATTCATTTTTATACCCTATCACTAAACGAGACAGCGTATAATTGCGAAACAATAATTTCGAACTTAGAACGTTTGCGGTTCACACAAGTCTACTTTTCGAAAATTAGAATCTAAAGTTATGGGAATAAAATCCAAAGTTTCGGATTTCATGTTACCTCGCCCCCCGTAAAAAGTGGCAGAAATGTTTGTTAGTAGAATTACACGCGTAACTAGTCCCTACGTAAGTAGTCAAAGGGTAAAACTAACGAAAACTATCGAGTGCAAAATATTATGAAGATTGAAAATAAATGTTATTTTGACGTGCAGTCGATTGTACTTTTATCGTGTAGGTGGTATTCGAAGTACAGAGATATGTCACCTTCCTCTTTTTATTATTTCATCTACGTCCTACCCCTGATTTATCACACGCGACCTTCGGGTCTGATCTGACGTTCCACGCTTCGAGAACACTTGAGTAGGTATGAAGCACGTTTTTATACGGCTTCGAGATATCGACTTTTGTGATTTCGAATTTATGTAATTCTGATAAAGGTGTTTTGGTAATTTTATGTCCTTACTTAAGGCGGTTGCAGAGGGGTCAATTTTATACAAAAGTTTGACGCACAATACGCTTAGACGGAATTAATAAAAGTAATATTTTATATATGGCAAAATAGTTTGGAAAATTTAGTTGCCGCGTAACAAATAACATTTGCAATTTATAATATAATTACGAAGATATAAAGCTTTTAAAATTTTGTATGAAAAATTTAAAAGCTTTATATCTTCGCAATTATTTGATAAATTGCAAATGTTGTTTGTTACGCGGCATCTAGATTTTCTAAACTATTTTTCCATATATACAAAGTTACTTATATTAATACCGTCTAGGCGTATTGTGCGTCAAAGTTTTTTATAAAGTTGACCCCTCTGCAACCGCCTTAAGTAAGGACATAAAATTACCAAAACACCTTTATCAAAATTACATAAATTCGAAATCACAAAAGTCGATATCTCGAAGCCGTATAAAAACGTGCTTCATACCTACTCAAGTGTTCTCGAAGCGTGGAACGTCAGATCAGACCCAAAGGTCGCGTGTGATAAATCATGGGTAGGACGTAGATGAAATAATAAAAAGAGGAAGGTGCCATATCTCTGTACTTCGAATACCACCTACACGATAAAAGTACAATCGACTGCACGTCAAAATAACATTTATTTTCAATCTTCATAATATTTTGCTCCCTATAGTTTTCGTTAGTTTTACCTTACGTAGGGACTAGTTACGCGTGTAATTCTACTAACAAACGTTTCTGCCACTTTTTGCGGGGGGCGAGGTAACATGAAATCCGCAACTTTGGACGACGTCACAATACGCCTAGTATTGTGCGTCAAAGTTTTTTATAAAGTTGACCCCTCTGCAACCGCCTTAAGCATTCTTAATATAACACGTATTATAATCATAATGATCTCAGCTGTTGAACGTCCACGCTGGACATAGGCCTCCCCGCAGATCACCACGACTGGTCCTGCACTGCCATATTCAATGTATTCCCGACCAGGTCGTCGGTCCGTTTAATATAACACGTATACCTTATAATAATATACTTACTAATTATTATTTCCTTTGAACATCGGTGCTACTACTTACGTAATTATATGTAGGTATTATATTTTTTCTCACGTCGTTTCTGGCTTTTAAATAAGATCATTCCATCTTCAGCGATATACACTGACCTGCAAAACTAAGTAATACACTATTAATATTTACATTTTTTCTAAACTACAGAAAATAGAGATTTAAAATAAAAAACATTTTATAGCAAATGTCAGCTTTCTTTGTAACTATTGTTTTTAAATTAAACTCTTTTTCCAGTCCTTCTTATTTCGAAAGTATATTTTATGTACTTAAAAGGTTATTGCAATTTTAAAAGTGTAATACTTAGTTTTGCAGGCCAGTGTATTATAACGCGAATAATTCTGTCGACTGCCCTGACTTGTTAGAGGTGATAGGCCTCCGCACCCGGAGCTTAAGGCAGCTCCCCTTTCTCCACGTTCCGTATGCAAGGACCAATTACAGACAAAACGCATTCGCAATACGTAGCTGTGAAAGCTTCAATGAATTAAGTTCAAAGAAAAGGAGTTCTTAAATTTGATGGGTAGAGTATGTAGTTTAAAGGTTAATGATACTTTTCCTTACACTCTGTATAACAATAAATTAAGGATTTTTTTATTTATTCTTTTACTCTTGCAAGCAAGATAATACCTAGAATCATGAAATTTGGCAAGAATCAAGATTCTTGCCAAATACAGGGTGTATTGCAGTTGGAATCTATATACATAATTTAGTTTGTACGGAACACTCGATGCTCGAGTATTACTCGCACTTGGCCGGTTTTTATCAATAAACCAACTAACTCGAACCGAGTACACTTCGAATATTAATCCCGAAGGATTTGCAAATTCATTATTCTCGATAAAAGTTGCCGGTAAATTAAAACTGAGATAAAAAGTTTGAAGAAGCCCCTAAAGTTGCTCTATTCGATACCTTTTTTTTATGCGCCTTTTAGACTGGTTTTTCTGATACTAACAATAAAAAGATCTTTATTGAAAAGAGACTGTGAATTGATAATACCTAGTATGTAGAACTGCGTAGTCAAAAACAGGCAAACTGAGAAACCTACGTTGTCCGTCCGTCCGTCCGTCTATCCTACCTATTTAGGGCTTGTAACTTTTGAACGGTAATAGCTAGATAGTTGAAATTTACACAGAATGTGCGTTATTACGGCGTATTTGCTAACAAGAAAGAAACTGGTTTTTATCAACGTTTTTTCTTCCTGCTCTATCGTAAAACCGGTAATACATACAAGGGTCAAACTTGGTGTGATGATGCAGTACAACAACAAATAATAAAAACCGGCCAAGTGTGAGTAGGAATTCCGCTAAAGGTCTCGGAGAAAGGCTAATATTTTGTACGGAACCCTCAATGCGCGAGTAGCCCGACTTGCACTTGAACGGTTTTTTATTATTTGTTGTACCTACTATAACACATTTTTTTTTGTTTTTTTTTTTTTATTTATTTATCAAATACATGAACAAACATCTTATGAACTAAAAGCATTGATAAACCTGATATTAGGTTTGTCCCAATGCGGAAACATCAGTCATAATAACATCGATAGCAAAAGTAGGCAAACAGGTAGATAGGTACATAACTACAGTACACTCGTACATCGCACCGGCCAGTTACAAGTTCTTATCGCGTACTTGCATCGAAAAAAACTGCATAGGCAGTTCTTTGTCAGTCGGACATAACGCCACAGAATATTGTAAGAGGGGTTAATAGAAGTGAAGTAGGCGTGGAACGTGTCGCCACAGGTTATGCAATATGATTATCATACACTGGTCTCGAACCTACCGATTTTTCGGTATTTCTACCGATACGGGGTCTCTTCTACCGAAATACCGAAATTTATACATTTTTCCACGATTTCTGAGAAACGTTTCTGAACGACAAACTCTGTTCGTTTTGTGTATGTTTTACCCCTACGTTCAGAAAAGTTGATTAATGTATGGATAAATTAAGATAACCTTAACTCTTTAAATAAGTAAAAACCGATTTCTTTATGTTGGTTTGTACTGCCTACTGCCTACTTTTTCTAACAACATCTGTTTTATAGATGTATTTCTTCTTTTTTATTCGTGAAAAAAATGGTTTTTGCGCGATGCTCAAGCAAACCAACAGACAGACAAAATATCCAAAAATTTGTGATTTGGAGACTTACATCTAACCACGTTAATGAGATAGTGAGTGTGTGTGTGTGTGTGTGTGTGTGTGTTAAAGATACAAATTTGATTAAATATTGTTTTTTAAACATTTACCGATTTTGGTACAAATCTACCGATATTTATGGGCAACTCTACCGATTGCACATATTGACGTTCGAGACCACTGTTATCATAAGACCATAAAGCGGGCGGCGTGGTGCGAGTGAGAGGGCATGAGTAATTGTAGCAGCCTGAGCGGGAAGACAAGTGGCGACAGCCGTCTCCGAAGCAAAAGCGCTACTTTGCATTTCTAACCTCTCTTAATAATGTTCTGTGAATAATGCATTCATCCCAATTTTGAACGCTTTTTCGAATTTTGAATTGTACGCTTCCGGAATGAAAACTAAAATGCGCGTTACGTTAATGCGCGACAGCCTGTGTCTCATGCACAGACTTCTGTATGACTCATAAGATACGCGTCGCCGTAAAAACTTATCGCAGCTTTCAAACGCGAGTGATGCAGCACTGACTATGTTTCTGACCACCCCGAAAGGGATTATGGTCATCACTCATCAGTTTATGTATGTATGTACCAAGACCAAAAAACACTAAAAACAAGTGTGCAATACGCACAGTACACTTAACACTTAAACTTACACTTGCATTTTTAAATATTTATTAAAACGAAACAAACAATTTCTGTTCATGATAATTCTTACCATGTGATGAAGTCGTGACGTTACGATGATGATTTGTAATTTGTATTTCAATATTATGCAACAATATCAAAAGACTATACATAGTTTTAACATTAGACATAATCTGCATATTAGTGCATATAAAATGGCATGAACCATTAACACACAAGCTATTTTTTAGCGTAGCGTTGTTTCAGCGTGTCGCTTGTGTGATATGACTGTAACCCTTTAAAAAATGCCACCTAAGACATAAAAAAATCACTAAATCTAGTAAAAAAGTCTCTGAAAGCAGCAACACTGAATTCCGAATCAGGTTTATTAGTGGTAGGCCTTACTGATTCCTCTCTCATTCACAGTCACCTAACTGTCAGTGCGAGACTGTTTATATGAAGAGTTCAAGGTGTGTCAAGCTGTCAGTAAATAGACCTTAGTCCCGAAAAATTAGAACTATCTATCCTGCAGATCTTTTTCCCCGCAACCAATATTTTCAATTCTTATTGGCACCTAAGTCTAGCCTTCATTCGCTTTCATGAGATTATTAATAATATTAACTTACTGAGGTCACTCTCGAAGGACAACTAGGTCAAAGAGTCAAAGTGTCCATCTTCAGTAAAGGATTAGTAATATAAAACGAAATAAAGAAAAATAATATAATGTGATATAAATTGCGTTAGTAACGCAATTTATCGTTTTTTTTAGCGTTTGTTTTTGAAAACAAACTTAGGGTAGCCTGTTGAGTAAGGTGTTATGTGTTTATGGGAATTCATTATAGATTCTCTGAAAAATAGCGTGACATCGTAGAAAGAGAAGGTACTAGAATGAAGCACGTATCTTGTTATAATTGCTACTTATTGCTGTCCTTATTGACATAATAACCACTTTTTTGTACAACGACGGCTGTCTGCAGTGTTGCCAGCCGGATCTTGTCAAAAGTAACCGGAAATAGATAAAAAAGTAACCTTTAGGTGTGAAAAGTAACCTTTCATATTGTTATCCAGTAATAAGGTATTAAAATTTGATAGACCGATGTTGGTTTTATTAACTCACCAAAATATAAACAATTTAGTAGCCTTTTTCATCTGATTTATTGATCGAGCGATTAAGTGAGAAAACTAAAGAGTCATATGTGATTTTGTCTCAGATTTGGTACACATTAGTGCGAGTGAGAAAAACGTATTTCTAGGAGTTGCAGTTTGCACTCACTATGTTACGAACGTTTTGCGTTATAAAACATTGCAAAAAATATTAAAAAGCGTTCCATTTCAAGGAAAAATAAGAATTTTGATACAAATTCCAAAAAATCACCTAAAAGTAGTAGTGTAGTAGTAGTAGTATGTCCGTGTGTACAATAAAGTGTTATAATAATAATAATAAAGTAACCTTTTGAATCGTGTAACCTAAAAGTAACCAGACGGAGCTAAAAATCACCTAAAAGGTTACAAAAGTAACCTTCTGGCAACACTGGCTGTCTGACTCCGGAGTCAGTCATCTAGCTTCATATAAATTGTATAGGATTGTAGGATTGTATACGTAGAAAGAGAAGGTACTTTTCGTCTATGCGTGACATGCTTTTTTTATCTTTGACGTTATACATATTTATCTATGTTTGACGTTGTCACACAAATTACGCTTTGGATAAAGAGCCTCGGTGGCGCGTTGCTTAGAGGTATCAATCACGAGGGTCTAGGTTTGAATCCGTACAGATGTCGTGGTATGCACCAATGAGTTTTTCGAATCTATGTTGTTCCTAATACCGACTGCTGCATACGGTGCACAAGAAATTCTGATGTGTATGTGAAATCTTCTAATCCGCATTGGGTACGGGTGTTGGACTAGAGCCCAACTTAAGCCTGTGCCCTACAATAGTACGGTGTATAGGCTTTTAGGCTTAAAAGCTAGCCCTCTATCTAGGATAAGTCATTTTGGAATTACAGGTTGTCAGGGCGGCCTTTAATATGGAAACTGTGAGTCTTAATACAACTGCCAATTTTTTTTTTTGGTCTTTACCGGAGCGCAGCGAAGACCAAAAAAATCGTTGACAACTGCATTAGAGAAGATATTTGAAGCACAGTTTCTGAATACCACGGAAAGGATTATAGTCGTGGGTAACGAGAATTAAAAAAAACCTCCTACCAAGCTACAATCAATCAAAACTTATCAATTCGTACGGCAAATAGTTTTAGGGTTCCGTACCCAAAGGGTAAAACGGGACCCTATTACTAAGACTCCACTGTCCGTCCGTCTGTCATCAGGCTGTATCTCATGAACCGTGATAGTTAGACAGTTGACATCTTTACAGATGATGTATATCTGTTGCCGCTTTAACAGCAAATATTAAAAAACAGTATTTAAGGGAGCTCCCATACAACAAACGATATTTTTTGCCGTTTTTTGCTCGATAATGGTACGGAACCCTTCGTGCGCGAGTCCGACTCGCACTTGGCCGGTTTTTTTTTAATCTTTTCTATATTTCAATACGTGTGCTATAAAGATGCTAAATATGAACACCACGTACCAACAACGTCGACAAACTATCTGCCAAAACCAAACTTACCTACTCAACGCTTTGTACCTACTATCTATTTATTGAACAACTTACCTCAGACACTAGAAACTGTTGGCAAACAAGTTAAGATTCAATTCAAATATTTGGTAAGTACGCATGCCAATAAACACCGGTCGAACACTAGCGAAGGTAGACTGTCGCAGGAATGTTTGTGAAAAAATATAGAGTGTAATAGGTCTAGAAATTCATCCAACAACCGACTTGTGATCAGTGAGTGGGATCACACACGATGACGCATGATGGAGCGGCAAAAGCAAGGAGTTGTATGAAACCGCACGTAGAAGCTTCAGAGGAAGGATCTCTTTATGTAGAAGCACATAAAGTCATCGATTTACGCACAGTGTGTACTTCTACGTGCGGTGACGGTATGACTGACTAAAACAAACTAATTAGAAAGAACTAACGTCTGACTGACGTCTGCCGCTCAGTCAATTCGTCATCATGTGTGAACCCACTGACATTGGCGACATTAGTAATAAATTAAGAGATAAGTGTACTTTTTGCAACCATCAGCAGCTAGGCTGATTCAGTATTTATGGGGTGTAGATCATCTCTGTGATGGGGATGAACTAGGTCTGCCTGCATAACTTCAGTCGATTTAGGAGTTACAGACGTTTAAGTTATGATGATTTGTCAGTATAACGATCAGCTGCAAGGCTGCAATTGCAGCTATGTGAACAGTACAAAAACAGACATGATTTTTTTTCCAGTGCCTTTGCTCTTGACCAGTCGGTTTAGGAGATACAGCCGTTCAAAGGTCGGACCTTTGAACGGCTGTATCTCCTAAACCGACTGATGAACCACGTCAGTTTTAGTACTGTTCACATTGCTACAGTGCAAACTACAATACTATTATATGATCAGCCTTGCAGCTGATCGTTGATTTTTTACTGACCTTTAAACATCAGTAACTTCTAAACCGACTGGAGTTATGCAGGCAGACCTGGTCTATCCCCGTCACAGAGATGCTCTACACCTCATAAACACTGAATCAGCCTTGCAGCTGATGGTTGCAAAAAGTACACTCATCTCTTAGTCTATAAAGAGAACCTATTCAAATGAGGTATCGACGTAGGTGTGAATGTGGTTTTGCTTCTCATAGACTATGACCCATCTCATGTCCTTCCTTTCTCATCCGGACACTAGCACGCGAATGGAGCTTATGGATGACATCGGTAGTGCTTTCCGTGTGGCTGAATACTGTATTGGAAAAATATTAAAATAGCAAGCCACCGACTTGATAGAAAATGTGGCATAAGCGTAACTTGATGGTAAGATGGGTTTTGATCGAGTGCATTTCGGAGGTGTTAAATCTTGGGTTAAATATGTTCCACCTTATGGAAGAAGATGGTTTTATGTGTTCGTCTTTAAATTGATGACTGCTAGTCGTTTTTCATATCGAAGCGCCACATAGTGACAAAATGTAATAAAGACGGGTCGCACTTGTTCACGTGACGTAGCATGGGCTTCTGCCGCCCAGGGCACTGACCAAATTTGCAGCCCTCTTCGTCATTTCGCCATATATCTTGGACAGTGTTTATCCTTTAGTAAATAATGCCAAGTAAAGGAGATCTCAAGAAGTGTACAATTTGGGTGGGTTGCGTTTGGTTAACTGGATGATATGCTTTCAGACAGAATGCAGTAATGCTTGAAACCAAACCTTTTTAATCAATGTGTCTTGCCCACCATGACATAAATGGTGCCGAAATATGGAATCTTACTAAGAGAATTAGAGACTAAACACTCGGCACCTGGTGTAGGTATCAGAGATGTTGATGAAGAGAAGGGATGGAATAGTTTATAAAAAACTCTAGATTTTTATCAGTCTTACGGTTTCTGTAACGTTCCTACGACATCCATTGGGTAAGGTTTACTGAGAAGTTGCTTAGTAAACATTTACCGAGGATTTAGATCTGTTTCTGTGTAGAGTTTGTATTCGAAACTGATCTGTATAGTTTGAAGCTTAGAGATAGTTTTGCATTGAAGTAACGCACTGATTAGTTTGTTGTTTTTGTTTGCCTATAGGTATGTTTCGAATAAAACTTGGAAAATCGCGTTTGAAGCTGGAATGCGACAGTTAAATTCGTGAGTGAGTAGTAAAATAAATTCCAATGCCAATTTTGTATAGTATTTATTTAAGAAATTATAAATATACAAGTGGAAATGTTGTAAATTAAGGATCCTAAATAAATAGGGCTGCCACTCCAAAGCCTGTTGCAACCCTTTTATACATATAGCCGAATGCAAAAATGTTCTAACTGTTTTATTATTTAACTTGTATTATGTAATAAAACCTTCCCGGAAACATTTTATAAATTCCGTGCCAGAAAGGAAATTTTATATGTGAAAGAATCATCAATATCAGTCCATTAGTTTTCGAGTAAATCATTCCCATTCGTACGACCGAAAGAAAAACAACCCTACGAAGCGACCAATGATGACCAGGCATTCATATTTTTCACGTAGCTGAATTCGTTAATTTTTAATTTTGTATACAATTTATTGCTTAAACAAATAAGGGTACCGAAAATCAAGAGGAACAAAATTTTCCTGGCAACGGGTTCGTAGTTTACCTACAGCATAGTTCCATCTTTTGGAACTATCCGGGATCAACTGCAAAACGTTTCTATTGAAGAAAGTAAGTGCTCATGATTAAATACTAGTAAAGCTATCACCCTAGTTAGTCCACTTTGCGAGGTATGTGGAGAATTATGTGAAGTCCACCAGCACGGAAACAAAAAGATACAACTTTCTGTCTGTCATTCAAGGAAAAGTGTGTACGATGTGCGTATCATGGCGTCTTCGATGTCCTAAGACTCGGTGATGGCTACAAGGCTTTATCTGCTATCTGCTATGAGCATCGACTGCTTATTACCGTGGACTATGGTGGGACCATACCAGTAACGACGAAGCTCCTGGTAGGTCAACTGAACCAGTGAAAGAACCAGTGAGCTACCTGACAAAGGGCACCCCGAAGAAGTACGGACGATCTCAGCATTGTTGTCCAGTCATTTTACGGAGTTTTGGTAGGCGGGGTAAGGAGTAATTATTAGTTGGACTTTTAAATTGTAACCGGCACCATTTCGTGGCAAAAAGACTATCTTAAAATATATTTAAAAAATATTCGCTACGCAACATAGAAATTAAAATTATGTGTCTCAGAAGGCTTTTAAATTAATAATATTAATACCAATGCACTCATTTCACTTAGATTTAACAATATAAATAATTTTTGAGCAATAAAATAAGTATTATAATTTAAAAAATGAGGTATATATTAGAAAATACGAATGTGAACTTTCTAAGTAGACAAAAATATTTTCACCTTGTTTGAAGTATGTATAATGGTAAAGACTTAAATGCAAAGACTTAAGTGCAAAAAAAAATACCATAAGGTTTTTTAGAACAAGATAATAGCTAAATTAGAAAACTGGAACTGTTACTGACGTGATTTTTTTTTTATTTTGGTACATTTCTAGGCTCAAATTGGCAATTCAATATTATACCGAAAAAAAATATCAATTATTAATTAGTCCCGGCTCAAACCGTAAAATGACTGGGCTATTGGGTATTGGGTATGCCCAAAACGCTACGGATTGGATAACCGGAATCGGCGAGAATGTTTGTATTTTGTGTGTGCTAGTATATCAATAGTGACTACCACATAATAAAAATAAAAGAAAACGGTCACCCACCAAAATACACATATAGCTCTCCATACGATCACAAAATCACCACTAGAACACGACCGCCTCTGTTTGTAATAATGGTTATTTTCTGGTGAAAACAAGATTTTTGTGCTTATTTTCTCAAACACACGGATTCTACCCAATATCACCCATAACAATTACTAGAATTGTATTTGACTAAATTGGATTACTTGCACCGACGAAGTAGAACTATCTTTTAGCACACTGAAACTAGGTTGAAACTCGAATGTTTGTACTAGGGAAGTTCGATTTCTAGAAGTACCAAAGTAGCTATTACCTACTTTTATTCTGACTAGTGTGGAGTACGGGTTTACTTTACGTATCTTGCATTTCTGTGGGACGATTTGAGCGTCTTCTTGCGTAGAAATCAGTTATTGAACTAATTAATTACATGAATATTATACAGAGTCGAAAAAAAAGGCCGTGGTTGAAGGGAAAGTACCCTTAATATTTATGATGGCAAATTTTACTGAAAGGAAACATTCCTTTATTTTCAAATTTAAGATTTTTGAAAAATAATCTGCTTGAGCCGGGAATCGAACCGGTGAAATGTGAAAAAAAAAACATCCTGTATTTTAGGATTTAAGGATCAATTTCTTTTAAACAACATAGTATCTTAAATTAAAGAAAGACCAAGAAAAAATATTTTTTTCATTGTTAAACTTACTCACTATCTAAAGAAAATGCAGTCGTAGAATACATACTTTAAAGTATTTTATTTAGATAGTGAGTAAGTTTATCAATGAAAAAAATATTTTTTCTTGGTCTTTATTTAATTTAAGATACTGTGTTGTTTAAAAGAAATTGATCCTTATGAATAACTCTTTCGGTTGGTATCATAAAATACAGGATGTTTTTTTTTCACTTTTCACCGGTTCGATTCCCGGCTCAAGCAGATGATTTTTCAAAAATCTTTAAATGCAGTTATAATTAAATTTGAAAATAAAGGAATGTTTCCTTTCAGTAAAATTTTCCATCATAAATATTAAGGGTACTTTCCCTCCAACCACGGCCTTTTTTTTCCACCCTGTATACTAGCTGGTGCCCGAGCCTTCGTGTGCGCTTCGTCTGGACAATTCACACAATATCTTTATAAATTGTAGCCTATGTCTTATTCTGATGTATAAGCTATATTATTGCAAAGTTTCATTAAAATCCATTCAGTAGTTTTTACGTGAAAGAGTAACAAACATCCATCCATACTTACAAACTTTCGCGTTTATAATATTAGAAGGATTTTTTATTTTATTGATTTAACTTCATTCTTAAAACTGCTATAAATAAAATACAAATTCGCCAAACTGCAGAACAGTTTGTTGGCGATACGCTCTTAGTTATAATTATATATAAGGTCTAACAAAATTAGGTGAAACTATTTTAAGGGGATGATCGGACCATGAAACTGAACAACTTTCTCCATGGGACCAATATCGAAATCGCGAAAAAAAAAATCAACTGTTCCATACAAACCTACTTGACCTAAATGTATGGGACAGCAGATTTTTTTTTCGCGATTTCGATATTGGTCCCATAGAGAAAGTTGTTCAGTTTAATGGTTTGATCATCCCCTTAAAATAGTTTCACCTAATTTTGTTAGACCTTATATAAACAGTTTGTACATGCGAGCGATATACTACACTTGTCTTTTTTCTATACTTTACATTCCTGATAATTATTGTTATTGTTTGCTTCAGGTGAAGTTTGACTGACACTCTTTCATTTTAGATTAATACATAAGTACATACATAAGCTCACGACCATAATCCCTTGCGTGTAGTTATCAGTTCTCGTGAAGTGTTACGAAATATTTCACTAGATACCGAAAACGACGAGGGCGTTTCAACGAACAATGTGTCGATCTGTAAAACCCAAATAAAAGTAATAAGTTTTTTGTCAATTCTCAACCCATCCCCTACGTCGACGTCAAGCTATAGCCTCGTAAAGACTGACAGCTTAATCTACCAGCTCACCTATAATACCCTCCCTGTACACAATACAGTAGCAATGATAAGTGCGAACCAATAAATCACTATAACCGCTCTACAACATTTTGTTCCGCGTTAGAAGCCCCGCGGCGCCAACGTTGAATTATCCGTGAGAAGATCTTCTGAAATACACACGGCTTTGGAGGATAACTTTTGTTTTTAATCTATACTATTATAAAGCTGTAACAGAAGTGTGTCTGTACATTGAAGATATTAACAAAAAATAAGTTACGATATGGTTTTTAGGTATCCCTGATTCCATATCACCAATTTTTGGATTTTTTGTCTGTCTGTTTGTTTTTGTGTTTGTTTGGGTGTTTGTTTGTTTGTTTGAACGAGCATCACGCAAAAAGTACTGAACCGATTTTGATGAAACTTTTTTTGTTTGATAGCTTATGATCTGACTTAAAATCTGGTATATAATTTGTGCGGACGAACGGTCGCGGGTTAACGCTCGTTAATAAATAAAATAAAAACCGGCGAAGTGCGAGTTGGGCTACTCGTGCAACTACACAATATGTTAACTAATAAACACATTTTGTGTTTTTCAGGACCCTTAGCGTGAGACCTTAGGACCTTGGTTTTTAGGGTTCCGAAATCAACAAGGAACCCTTATAGTTCCGCCATGTCCGTCCGTCTGTCCGCTTACCTCATAGACGCTTAATACTAGAAAGCTGTTATATAGCAAATGTATACATATTCATCACGCCGACAAAGTGGTGAAATAAAATCATGAAAAAAAATTTTTTAGTGTACCTCCCCTACACGTGAAGTGGGGATGACATTTTTTGTTCTCACCTATCCCATGTTGTGGGGTATCGTTAAATAGGTCTTTTAAAAATATTGTGGGTGTGGAAGAACCATTTTTCGATTAAAGGATCCGTAAGCGAAATATTAAGCTTTAAAGCGAAAATTTTTGTTATGGTCAAGTTACTTATATTAATACCGTGTACGCGTATTGTGCGTCAAAGTTTTGTGTGAAATTGACCCCTCTGAACCTTAACGAGTTTTAGTCGACCAACTTAAAAATGTACTCGGAGGCAGTTAAACCGTAGTATAAAACAAAAAGCCCCCTTCTTAGTCCATTATATATTGTGAAGGGTAACTACTTAACCCTACACTGCGCGCGGCCCGACATGAACTTGGCCGTTTTTTATTATTTGTTGTTATACTGTAGAGTTTGCACTTTAATCACACCAAGTTTGACGCTTAATAAGTATGCTTCAAGCTCCTATATTGAATAAATTATTTTGACTTTGACTTTGGGAAAGTGTGATTCGGTCTCACGGTAAGGGCCCCGGCATTTTTTTTTTTTTTTTGGTAAGTGAATTGGTATGGTTTGGTAAGGTAAGTTAATCATCTGTCTCATACATTTGAGTTGAGTACCTAAGTATTGCAGATTAGTATGGAACAGCAGATTTTTTTTTTGCTCACATAGTAAAAGTGGTTCAGTTTGATGGGTAGAGAATGATACTTTTCTTTACACCCTGTATTGTGTGGTGGTACGGAACCCTCGGTGCGCGACTCTGTAGCCAGGTAGCCAGACTCTGCCTTCGGTTTTTCAAGATTATTCTTTCCGACGATCCTGTAGACATTTTGGAAAATTCTAGCTAAAAGAGTTCTCCGAACGCCACAGCGGTATTTCCCTAAGCGATACCTGTAGAACTTTTGTCGATTTTTCAGCAGCATCCAGGGGATCTGCAGGCATTACGAGAGGAATCCCCAGCGAAGCTAAGTCCGCAACTGAACTTGCAGATTTTATTTTCTCTATGATCTTTATAAAAGACGGAGGAAAATGTTTCTAACTTAATATCGGATGGATAGTTTGATGTTTTAAATCGCTTGTAGTTCTGATATACAGGGTGTTACAGAAATAAAAATAAAAATTGAAAAGTTTAAAGCAGGTGGCTTAGACTAACAAACTGAACAACTTTCAGTATGGGACCAACAACGAAATCGCGAAAAAAATCTTTTGTCCCATAAATTTAGCTCGTGTAGATCTGTAGTTTAGTATGGAACATCGCAAACGCATCGCATCATGGCGATTATGGCAAATGTCCTCTTTTGGGGGAGGCCTATGTCCAGCAGTGGACTTCTATCGGCTTCTTCTTCTTATCGTGTGGGCGGAGCCCTGGTGTCAGAGTTTTTACAGACCACCTTACGGCCTCTGACGTGGTTTTTATGTAACGACTACTACTACCAGAGATAGTAGCCGGGACCAATGGCTTAACGTGCCGTCCGAAGCACGGAATCATTTTTCTTTTCAGACAATCAGGTGATTCAGCCTGCAATGTCCTAACCAACTGGGGAAAAACGCACAAAGTGACATTTCACTAGGTGTCGAGAGCCAATGCATTTAACCATTAGACCACGGAGGCAGTTATGATGATGATGGAACATCCGATTTTTTTTTCTCTACTTCGATATTGGCCCCATAGTGAAAGTTGTTCAGTTTGATGGTCTTAACCACCCCCTTAAATACAAAAAAATACTTAAATATAAAAATATATATTTTCAATGACAACTTATTTTACGTTTAAAATTAGTTCACAACTATCTGGGTATAGGCTTGCACATTGACAACTCAGAACTATATCAGGTATCTACAATTTAACGGCACCGCCACACATAGCCCACTAAGCCTGGCCATGCGGAGGGCAGGAATATGCTTACCAGTATGAGATAACGATAAGTGCAACAAGATCTATACTTGAATAAAAATAAAAAAACGGTGCTAAATCTTAAATAATTTTGAGATCATCCGAAACGAAATGTTTATTTGTATTTTTGTAACACCCTGTATAGTTGATGTGCAAAAGTTTGAAGTTATTTAGTAAGAACACACATGTAGGGTTTTTGATAATCTGGCGGGTCTTAAGGGGATAATCAGACCATCAAACGAAACAACTTTCTCTAAGGAAGCAAAGTAGAAGACGTAAAACAAATCTGCTGGTCTATGCAGATGAGAGATATCCGATATCAAACTCCCACATTCAGTGAGAGATGCATTCAGATAGCAACATTTTTTCCCGTTTTCGATATTGGACCCATAGAAAGAGTTGGTTAGTTTAATAGTCTGATCATCTCCTTATAAACCATGAGCATATTAAGAAGAACCCTGTATGTATGCAACCTTATGACCTTAATCTCTATACAGGGTGTTAGTGACAGCCTAGCAAATACTGAAACGGTGAACTCAGACCATCAAACTAAACAACTTTCAGTAAAGAGCCTACCTCAGAAAACGTGAAAAAAATCAGCTGTCCCATACATTTCAGTCGAGTAGGTACAGCAGTTTTGCAGGGTTTTTGATTTTTTTTCGCGTTTCCTGATGTAGTCTCTATAGTGAATGTTGTTCAGTTTGATGGTCTTAGTTCACCGTTTCAGTATTTGCTAGGCTGTCACTTACACCCTGTATAGGGTTGGACATGAATTTTGTCACAACTGTTATCTATTTTGTTCAATCAATTTTAAGCTGGAATCCATAAGGCAGCGTTGTTTAGTCTTCCATAGCATAATTGGAAAATAGGGCACTTTGTGCTAGAGCTCCCAGCGGGCGTCCGTTCGACTGTCTGCCAATGTAGATCTAGAAACTTATTTGACTTAGAAAGTTTACATTGAGCACAAACATTTGAAGTGGGACTGAATAAAAGAAGCGATCTATTAATAGATAGATTTTGATACTTTGTTTTAGTCCTGAGAAATATCTTACTTTGGGGCTAGTATGGCAGCGCCATTTAAAAGAATGAGAGAAAAAGTGCGGGATAACGTTGTCGCACGCATCATGCTAGGCCTTCTATGGCAGCCAAGTGATTTTTTCTTCCGCAATTTTTCGCAATCACGTATAGTACAAATAGTACAGCAGCTTAATATCCACATTTTTCACACACCAGGATAATTCATAAATCTATTTTGATAGTTACTGCAGGTAATTTAAAACTTGTCACGTAGACATTAAGTCAGTTCCCGATCTCCTTAAAAATCTGCTGATAATGGTAACCATGCCCCGGACTGCCAAACCAGGGTTCTGGATCGTAGGTCGTGTAGGTACTGTGTTGTCGTATGGCTAAAATATTCTTGAAATTTACTCATAAATCCTTATGTATTTCTCTATAATGCAATGTTCAAGATGGCAATATTTTCACTGTAACTGTAAACTCCTTAATCCAAATTCATATAAAGGCAGAAAAAACTTATTTATTTTTCTCTATTAGTAATGTTATATTTAACTGGCATTGTCGAAATTATTTACTTAACTATAAGTTGAAATTGTTTACGTCTAACTATAACTGTAATTTCTTAAGTCTAATCTAAATTTATATAAAGTCATAAAACCGATGTTATTTTTATCTATTATTCTACATTTAAGTTGGCAACACTTTAACTTTCCAAAATTGTTTAACTATATACAATATAATAAATAATAATATAAATTATAAAAATTGCAAAAAAACATTTGGGAGTTGTTAGATTTATTGTTTTTACTTGACTGTTTGTGTCCAAAATTGAAAAATAAAATAAAAAATTGAAATAATAATTAAATTTACTAGCTGTTGCCCACGACTTTGTCTGCGCCATGAAACAGGCGTATTTAAAACATACAATAATGGACACAAGCTCACGTACTAGAATCACCCGACTACAATCAATATGGAATGAAAACAAAGGGAACGAACGATTCCTTCTTTTTTCGTTCTCCCGGATATTGCGAGACGAAAGACCTTGTTTCAATAGTCGTCCAAAATGAAGCTTCCATTCAACAGAATGAGGTTTCTGCCGGAGCTGCAAATAATTGCTTTATCTGACACTTGCATTAGAATAATGAGGTGGAGATCTTTTGAAAATTCAAAGGAATAATTGTTACGTTTTTAAAAGGACTTGCCATGTAGTTCTGGCTTAGAATTGAACAACGCATTTCTTCTTGTATACAGGGTGTTAGGGAGAGCTCTTAGCAGACTGAAATGGTGAACTCTGACCATCAAACTGAACAACTTTCACTATGGAGCCGACCTCAGGAAATGTGAAAAAAAAATCAACTGTCTCATACATTTGAGCCGGGTAGGTAAGGCAGTTTTGTATGAAACAGTTGATTTTTTTTCGCGTTTTCTGAGGTAGGCTCCATGGTGAAAGTAGTTCAGTTTGATGATTTGATTTCACCGTTTCAATTTCCGGAAGGCTGTATAATGGTGTAAAATTAAATGCATGCTCACGCCACTGTTCCATGGGGGTAGGCAGAGTCTACGGAACGACACACGCTATAATTCTGACACACCTTTTTAGCCTCATTCACATTCATACATCTTTTCATGAACTTCCATCGATTGAGGGTGCTACGCACTTGTCTTTTTCGAAAACATCATTAATTTCTCTATAAACATTTCCGCTCACCTTCGCTTATTATATTTCATTCATAAGTTAAATAATCTAGAATATAATCCCACTTTACTACCCAAGAATATAGTTGTGATCGTTTATATATCTAAAGATTAGATGTCTATATTCTAGAAACACAAAACATAACTCAACTCGGATTGTCCTAGCTTCGTTTGATGGATGACCAGCGGTTGTTTGAACGATTACTATGCATTTATGCTAGCCTGGTACCTTGAGCAATAACTCATGAAAATGGCATGGCGCAATACAGTCGGTTAGTGTATATATTTTATTATGGTTTATTTGAAGTTTTGTTACATATTTAACACGTAATAAAGTCACGAACATAATCCCTTTCGGGACGGTCAGAAACCTTCTTGTAACTACCAACTACTTTTTGATATCGAATCAAATTGCGTTTTCAAAATTCATTCTTACGTAATTACTACCTGTGTTAAATTAAACTTTTAAACGTTTAATTTTTGGTTGGTAAGTAAATAAATACATGATTTAATTTTATTTGATGAGATGATGAGAAAATCGATGAAAATTGTTACAAACTAAAAACGAAAGCAAAAACTTAGTACACTATAATTTTATTCTTGACGCATCTAGTAGTTTAGCAGAGCTTGCGTTATGTCCCGGACTTTGATGGAAAATATCAAGGCTCTTACAATGATTATTATACAACCGGATCTTATGTTTAGTTTAAGGTGGTTTCAGTCCATACAAAAGTTTGACGCACAATACGCGTAGACGGAATGAATAAAAGTAATTTTTTATACATGGAAAAATAGTTTAAAAAATCTAGTTGCTGCAATAAACAACATTTGCAAATTATAATATAATTACGAAGATATAAAGCTTTTAAAATTTTGTATGAAACATTTCAAACCTTTATATCTTCGTAATTATTTTATAAATAACAAATGTTATTTGTGACGCGGCATCTAGATTTTCTAAACTATTTTTCCATATATACAAAGTTACTTATATTAATACCGTCTACGCGTATTGTGCGTCAAAGTTTAGTATAAAATTGACCCCTCTGCAACCACCTTAAGAGAAACGCAGCGAAGGATATCCGAGTCGAATTTAGAGCTTACTATTTAGGTCATCAAGTCATTGCTATGGAGCTTCGACTGCAATGAATCCGATTAAATTAACATCATAGGGAAATGTTGGTCCCTACCCCTACATGTTCGAATGAAGATTAACAAAACGCCAAAAAAAAGTGATCATATTCTACAGGTTTAAACCCACTACATAGTTTATTACAGTAATTAAAAAGATTAACACTAAAAACATTCAATGGAACAGGTACTAACTCGCAAAACCGTCGAGGCCATAAATAGTGATAAACGCAAAGCTGGTCGGATTGTATCGCCGTCTGTCATATAACGCGCGCGGTAGTATCGCTCCGAACAGATGCTTTATTCATAGCGAGCTCTAAACATGGTTGGGTTGTGCTCTTATTGTGGGCGTATAGCGGGCTTGTAGAACTACCAAATAAACATTTTATGAAATCTTCAGAAAAGAGTGTAGTCAGTGCTTGCTCCATCACTCGCGTTTGACAGCTGCGATTAGTGACTATGACGCCGCGTATCGCACGCGATACAGAAGTGCAATAGGGGATCGGACAATTAGTCAAATCAGCAACTTTTAATCGAGTTTCAAAACGCGCGCTATGTATGAAAAATTTTACTAAATACCCACAAGTGACGTCATCAACATTTCATTACTTTTCATCATGTTATTAAAAATAGTATTCTAGTATAGTATAGTATAGTATAGTATAGTATAGTATAGTATAGTATAGTATAGTATAGTATAGTATAGTATAGTATAGTATAGTATAGTATAGTATAGTATAGTATAGTATAGTATAGTATAATAAGTATAGTATAATATATAGATCATAGGTGGCGCGTTGCGAAGAGGTATGGACACCCAATTATGGGGGTCCGGTTTCGAATCCGCACGGACAGCATGCCATGTACCAATGAGTTTTTCTAACTTATGTACGTAATACAGACTGCTCTCAAACGGTGAAGGAAAACATCGTGAGGAAACCTGCATACACTGCAGAATAAATTCTGATGTGAATATGAAGTCTACCAATCCGCATTGGGCACGCGTGGTGGACTAATGCCCATACACCTTGAGGGTAGGCCTGTGCCCTGCAGTGGGACGTTTATAGGCTGATGATGATGATGATGATGAATATATATTATAGTATAGTATAGTATAATATAGTATAGTATAGTATAGTAGTAAAAAACTAAAAATGTAAGTATAGCGTTAATTTCAAATGTTTTTTTTACTGAGAAGATAAAACTAAAATATATTTTATGCAATCCGCTCCCCTATTTACTAAGCGTCACATCGACGAGCGCACAAATGTAACATCCTCCTTGCATCATCCTTCAGATCATCGAAGTTTTTATATGAGTTTGACATTTATGACATAAATCTTAGCGAATACCGAATTGTCAGCTCGCTGAAGTTTCAACGACGAATTATGGGTTGTGACGATGTTTGCGCTTAGTGAATTGCAGTGCTGGAGCTCTAAACGTGGTTGGGTGGGTTGTTTATAATTATATTGTTTTTGTAATGCGTTTTGTAAGAAACAAATAAAGACAAATAAAGAAATTCTATTCTAATCTATTCTATTATACAATAAAATGACCTGTAATGAAAATTATTAATAAATATGTCTGTCTATGTCTATTCTATTGAGCGTATAGCGGGTTTGCAAAACTACCAAATAAGCTTTTTCATCTCAATGTAGAGATATTCGGTGCTGGAGCATAGCTACCTGTTCGTACCTTTCGATTAGAGACAGCAGGGCCGTGGGAAACCGAAGCCAAAGTCTTAGGGATATGGAATGTCGCTTAAGAGAAAAAGGTTGCGACCCCAGCTCTGGTTCATATCTGGTCCAACAAGTGTCCTTAGCTGTGCAGCGGGGAAACGCTGCCAGCATGATTTTTGGTCCAGGTAAGGCCAGAAGCAACCTTTTAGAATAATCTTGTGGGGACTTGTCACAGATATCAACATCCACAAGTTATAGCAACGAAGCTAACAGATGGCGCTACAATCGCACATATAACAAATTTCATATACAAGGTCCAACGGCCGGTCCCCAGGCTCCACACATAGCCTGGTGGAAGATTTTCCCTTTTTAATGGAGGAACATTCCCAGTAGCACCTCCATAAATCTTTTTTTAAATTGTATTGTGACAGTGGGGCAGGGCTACTATATTATTGCCTTTGTTTAGAATCTCAAAATAACAAAAAAAATAATTATTATAAATATTATAACTTCTTGCAAGATTGAGATAAATAAAAATTAAAAACAGGGCCCCAATCATATCACTTAAATACGGACCTGGAATAACAGGCAGAATCCGACCGACCTCTTATTATAATAATATCGGACTCATTTTGACTACGGCTACGGCGTAGCACCCATAGCACTCGTAGCATTATTCGTAGCATTTCAATAAGTTGTAAGTGCGTCCAAGATAGCTCCGTTATTTTAACAGGTAGCTTATAGACATTTTATTTCCCTTTTTAAAGCAGTTTGAGCCGTCAAAATTAATAGTACACTAAGAATATACAATGAGATTAATTAATATTTAACATCAAATTAAAGGTTTACGGCTCAAACATTTTCAGAAAGAAAAATAGTCGTTCTAAAATCGGTCACGGTGTTTTCTTTGATCTTTAAATAGAGTTTCGACACGATGAGCGAATCTCAGAAATGCGACACACTAAATTGCGAATAACAGAAGTGCGACATTGCTCGAACTGTACTTGAATAACGTATGTGCGACCAAATGGAAGAGCGATAATATGGGTTTGGATAAATGACAAGTGATGTCAAAAATGACAGGCATTGCGATATTGACACAAAATGTCAAGAATGGCTGGTGACGTCAAAAATGACATGATATCAAAGATGACAGGTGCTGTCAAAAAAGACAGAGAATATTCTATTCTATTCTATTTTTATTAAATGGCGTTTCCTTAAATATTTCGCCAGTATCAAGTGTTGAAGATATTATTATAATTCAAGTTAACGTTCATTGTACGGTAATTGATATGGCGATCTCAAAGCCCTGTTTTTAAACAAAAACACACATCCGAAACCGTCATAAAATGGCGGAGCCGCATGGCTATCTAAATCGCGAGCCGAACGAAAGACGTCTACTCGAGAGACCTCTAGCCACGCGACTCCAAGACAGAGAATACCATAAAAATAGCAGGTAGTGTCAAAATGTCAAAAATGACAAGTGATGTCAAAAGTGACTTCACCGCGTTTCCTATCACCAAGTCTTCACCACATTAGCAAGCCGTGCAGCTATCGATCATTCACGAATGTTCCGCCGCGTCCGTCGCGTTCCGGATCCGTTATGCTTGCCGGACTTTACGAAAAACAACTAAAATCAACGATTGACATTAAAAAAAATGTTTGTAGTCGACGAGACTGGAGTTCGTATGAATAGAAAGACAAACGAACACTCCCTTCCCCCCACAAATTTCTTACCTCACCCCCTCTGGCAGGATCGTCGCGTAAAATGTAAGCAAATGGGTATTCGTGTCTCGCTCGCACTCACTCAACACATCGGCTGCTCCAAAATAAAATACTAAATAAAAATAAAATAAAATAAATATATTTCATTGCTCAATAATAATATATACTGTTAAATCTAAGTCAAATGAGTGCATTGGTATTAATATTAATAATTTAAAATCCTTCTGGGACACATAATTTTGATTTCTATGTTGCGTAGCGATTTTTTTTTAATATGCTTTAAGATAGTCTTTTTGTCACTAAATGGTGCCGGTTACATTTTAAAAGTCCAATTAGTAATTACTCCCTACCCCGCCTAACAAAACTCCGTTAAATGACTGGGCTATCTGTTGCATTTGGACAAGGTTCATCAATTTGTAAAAAGGGGCAAAAAAAATGCAAATGGCGTATTTCGTGTTTTATTTTGGAACAGCCGACATATAATATTTACCTCTTCTTTTAAATTTTTCCCATTTGTATGAAATGACAGCTAAAGTGTCCCAAGGTGTGGTGAAGGCGTATAGGCGTTAGTCCACTAGGCATGTCCGAGGATTGGTGGTTGGATTGCGAAATTCGTTTTTTGCTTGGAGCATACATTTTTCATCTTGCGTACTCTCTGTCTGCCCCCATGGGAAAATAGCTTAAATAAGCTTTTGTATAAAATACGTAGATAGGTATTTTGATTTCTGTCAGAATTAATATTATGATCTATACTATTATAAAACTGTAACAGGAAGTTTGTCTGTACATTGAAGATATTAACAAAAAAAAAGTTACGATATGGTTTTTAGGTGTCCCTGATTCCATTTTTGGATTTTTTGTCTGTCTGTTTGTTTGTGTGTTTGTTTGTTTGTTTGTTTGTTTGAACGAGTATCACGTAAAAACTATTGAACCGATTTTGATGAAACTTTTTTTGTTTGATAGCTTATGATCTGACTTAAAATCTGGTATATAATTTGTGCGGACGAAGTCGCGGGTTGACGCTCGTTATGACATATAATTACAAGTTCGCATCAACCGGTAAACCTTTTCACTATACCAACATTGTTATGCCCAAAAGTAACAAAATTTTTCAAATATAGGGATATATTATATTTTATCTAGGGAAAAACTACTTTAATTGAAACACAATTAAGTTCAAATTGAACTAAATAGTTTTTTAGTTAGACCCTTTTCCAAGCAAGAACGAAAGGAAAGATGATGAATGAGAAACGGCACGACGCTTTAACCCAAAACCACAAAACATGAAAATACAGTTTAACTGGAAGTGACTTTTCTACTTTAAAAATGTGTTTCTGTACCTAAGCTACACTTTCTACTCCCTACGAGTTTTGACCATACCTCCCTCCCTTTCCTTTAGCCACCAATGCCACAGGGTGAAATCATGCTATGTTATCATAGTACATACTAAGTGGCACGCTGATTTTCCATAGACAGCTTCCGCCATATATCGGTTATGTTTCGAAGCACTATGTGTTGAACTAGGGTTCATATCGGAGTAACAGCGCACTACATTTCACGCGCTGCGCTGTACTAGTGAGAGATTTCGCCCATATATGCTGTCTTGTTGGTCTAGCGGTCTAGACAACCGGCTTACGATCCGGGTAGCTAAGGATCTATCCTCGTGTCGGTCGATCGTCTTTTTCAATTTATTTCGTAACGTGGCGCCCCCTAGTGCTAATAAGCTACAACACAATTAGGACGTCCTAAACTTCAAGGCAAGTAACCTATCTATATCCAATATACATATTAATCTATGGGTGAAATGGATATAATTAGCATCATTTTAAACTAAGAGTCTACCCATCAAACTAAAAAAAATTTACTATGGGAGCAAACTAATTGGAGCAACAAAAATCGGCTGTTCCATTGCTAAACTGCAATGCCTACTCAACTCAAATGTATGCAACCATTATATCTATGTATGCAACAGATTTTTTTCGCTCTAGATTCTGCTAACGTCAATGTGACTAGATAATCTGCGTGACAATATCCAAGATATTTATCTCTAACTAGCGTTTACCCGCGACTTCGTCCGCACAAATTACATACCAGATTTTAAGTCAGATCACAAGCTACCAAACAAAATCGGTTCATTAGTTTTTGCGTGATGCTCGTTCAAACAAACAAACACACAAACAAAGAGAGAGACAAAAAATCCAAAAGTTGGTGATATGGAATCAGGGACACCTAAAAACCATATCATAACTTTTTTTTGTTAATATCTTCAATGTACAGACACACTTCTCTTACAATTTTATAATAATCAATCTTTAATTTGATTCGGAATAGCACAACATGGCTGTAACATGTTTAAAAATCAATACTATTTGAAATTATATAATAGTTTAGATATATAAAATTCTCGTGTCCGGTGTTTGTAACAAAACTCCTCCGAAACGGCTTTACCAATTCTTATAAAATTTTGTGTGTATAATTAGTAGGTCTGAAAATAGGACGTAAAGTAAAAAAAACCGGTCAAGTGTGTGTCGGGAAAAAAAGAGGCGTTGCAACGCTCGCTGGGCATAACTAGTTTATTTATAATTTTATTGCAATTTCTATTTTTTTTTTGATTCGTAGACTACAACGTTGAACTCAGACTATCAAAATGAACAACTTTCACTATGAAGCCTACCTCAGAGATTCGATACATATACAAGGTCCAACACATATTAATCTATGGTCCAACTAAGAACTGTTGGACCACGGCCGGTCCCCAGGCTTCCCAGGGTGGAAGATCTTCCCTTTTCAATGGAGAAACATTCCAAAGTAGCGCCTCCATATTATTATAGAGAAAGTCACTTCTAGTTGACCAAGTTTTATCGTGAAATCGGAGCACATGTTATGTTATTCGCTCTACCCGTACAAATCCAGTGGACATATTCAATTTCACGGTTAACCAGAGCTTAGCGGCATAAACAGCCGTTTTCTTGCTTATACATGGGCTCGCTATATTTATGTAGTTTCAACAGACTTACTCTATGTTTCGTTAGGAAGAAAGTTATAAACGTTTTCATGGTTGTTTGAACTTTAATGCTCTTACCCGACTAGAAGTTTAAAATCATTTCTTAGTGTAATCTTATCTAATCTCTCCTCTGTAAAATATGTATTCCAAACAAAGACATTCCAAACATATTTCTATCTGTCTGTCAGTCAGTCACGGTTAGACTTTAGAGGTATACACATACAGGAGGGTGTAAGTGACAGCCTAGCAAATACTGAAACGATCAACTCGGACCATCGAACTAAACAACTTTCACTATTGAGAATACCTCAGGAAAAGCGAAAAAAAATCAGCTGTCCAAAACTGCTGTACCTACCCGAATAAAATGTATAGGACATCTGATTTTTTTTTCGCGTTTCCTGAGAGAGGCTCCATAGTAAAAGTTTGATGTTGTTCAGTTTGATGGTCTGAGTTCACCATTTCAATATTTGCTAGGCTGTCACTTACATCCTGTAGATAAGATTAATTTTCCATCACTTTCCTTCATCCCCTCAAATTAATGTTACATTTAAATTATGATATACCTTCTTACAGACACGCGAACTTTAATTTCATTCATTTCATACACCACTATTTTTGTATTCAAGAAAAATGTTCAGGGTCTATTCAGATTATGAAACTGAACAACTTTCCAAAAAAAACATGGGCCGAAAAACAAGATTATCTTTTTGGACTGCGGATCACATTTCCTTTTTTTTTCGACCCATGTTCTTTAGGGTATGTTGTTTAGTTTCGTCATCTGAATAAACCCTTAAAATTTTTCTGGTACGTGTATATAAAACAATTTGGTACCTATAATAGAAGATAATACTTATTCTAAATTATGTTGTAGTTTATTGCAATATATTTTTAGTTCGTCATGTTGCCAGAAATAACATAGTTCGAAACTACTTGCATTTATATTTTTATTAATGAAAATCAAGTTTTTTTTAACTACATACTTTAATACAGTTCTTATAATAGCAAATAAACACAAACTTGACTCACAAACAAAGTATTTTACATAAAAAGTAGCTGAAAAGTGTTTGCTTTGAGCTTTTCATTTGGTAAAGAAACGAAGTCGGACAAACAAACTAAAACATACAAAATGAAATCCGAACAATTGCACCTTTCAAGCCGATATAAATGTTTTGTTGTTGAACAGAACGTAGTAACAGGATTAAAAATATATTTTTATTTTATTTCATTCTTTTTCTATCAGGAGTGCGATTTTTGAAACTCATTCGCTTAGCTCAGCAGCTGAAAATGTCAAAATTTCTTTAAAGATATGCATCTTTCCACTACTGTTTTGACTTTCAAAAATCGCACTCCTGAAGTATGATTATTGAAAGTCAAATCAGTAGTAGAAAGATGCATATCTCCGTAGATGTTGACATTTTGAACTGCTGAGTTTCGAAAATCGCACTCCTGGAGTGCGTCTCCGTAGCTATATCTAAGTATATATATTTGGGTATTTAACATTAGTTTTAGCAGCGTCGCCTACAGCTTCTATCCACTAAATAACGGTAATAAAATAATGCAGGCAGGTATTATACTTCCAAAGTAAAAAGCGATCTTGTCATAACATATTTCGTTACATAATGGTTTTTGCAAGTTACTGAAATGAAAGACTTTTCACGTGAAAATGGAATGTTCAAATTCTAGGCTGGAGACCACAAAATAATTTAGTATTGTAAAAGCACATACCATGTTTTGTATTACAAAATATAAAATGAGAAAAAGTCACGAAACCGCGTGCTACAGTACAATAGAAGCCTCAGTTTGTATGACGTTGCCTTCTATTCGTATTTTTAACAACACCTCATTTCAATTGCTTTAAATGTAGCTTTTAAGATTCTTTTGAACATTCCCGTTTTATTTATTCATACGTTTTTTAAAGATTTTTTTATTTGAGAATCTTTATTGTTGCGAAAAACGAAGGTTTTGTAAGAATTATTTTTGAAAATAGGTAGGTAATAATGAGAACCTAAAATAAAATAAAGAATACTTTTATTGCTGACTAGCGGCGCCCGCGACTTCGTACGCGGAGACCACTTTTGATGGAATGGACCGATGACATAATTATAAAAATAAATAACTATAAATATATTTTTTTTGTGACATACTGTGTTTATTAAGGGAATAAAATAGAAAAAGCACAAATAAAACTTACCCTAAACTTAAACCATTCTAAGCATTCTAAAATACAAATTTTACTAATTCTACTTAGTCGAAAAGCCCGCCCCAGGTCATACCTGGCCCGAAGGTGCCCATAATGCTGACCGCATTTCAGCGTTGAATCGCTAATAAATATAAATAATATAAATTGCCTAAATGTAAATCCAAACTAAGCCCTATGCTTTTGTGAAAGCCCATTCAAATCGGTTCAGTAGTTTTTAAGTGATGCATACACTAAAAGCAGACAACGATTCTAAAATTCGAATGGTCTCAATGCATTCCGTTATGTCACAGTATAAGAAAGAGTATCTATTACTACATACATGTAGGTATGTATCCTAAACGCCACCTATGAATATTTTTGTAAATCAAGCAAGTTTTCAATTTTATAATATGTATTGTATAATCATCATCACGGCCTATACAGGGTGTAACAAAACACCCTAGTAAAACTAAAAGTGATGTTTTTACATGTAGATGTGTTTCTCGCGTTCCAAAATGGCAATAAAAAAGCAAGGGACACCTAGTGATATGTGAATTTGTGCGTTTTTCCTCAGTTGGTTAGGATATTGCACGTTGAATCACCAGACTGTCTGAAAAGAAAAATGATTCCGTGCTACCACGTCAGAGGCCGTAAGGTGGTCTGAAAAAACTCTGACACACGATAAGAAAGAAAGAGCACCTAACTAACAATAAAATAATTCTCCGTCGAACTCCATACAAACACGAACGCGTTAAAGATATTTATAACGCGGCGGTAACGCGGTTATTACGTCGTAAATCATAGTATAATGTGTTACTCCATTTAACACCGTCTCCCTAAAGGAGTGTCGATTATGATTTTTTCATGAAGATAATGTTAATAATTTGTAATTTATACAAGGTGTTAATGTTAACCAATGAATATGAAATATAAGGTAGAAGGTCTTGTAAGCATATTTGTCTCGGGCGGGACTTGAACCCGCACTCTTCCAAACCGGGGAACTGCGTTATCCAATTTCGCCACTGAGCCCACTACCCAGAGAACGAAATTTCCAATATGTTGCGTCTTAAGGGGACGTGAGCGCCATCTACTGGTAGTTATTTGATTCGAAATAGTATAACATGGCTGTAACATGTTTAAAAATCAATAATATTTGAACTTAAAATTGTTTCAGATTTTTGGTTTTTATACTCACATATTCACCATTAGTTTATCTGGTGAAATCATTAAAAAAATCTATAAAAAGCCTTTTTGTTAATTCTTTTTAATCAAAAATACGGCACACGCACGCACTTTTTGGAAGGCTGGGTAAACGCGTTTCTCATAGAAATTATTCGTCTGAACCTATAGCCCCTTTAATACCTACAGCGACATGGTGCTAGGGTAAACAGTTGTATTATTTTAAGGGGTGATTGTACCAAGGTTACTGATCCACTTTACATAACATAACCGATTTTAGACATTTCATACAAAATGCACTCAGCGAACTCAATCGAATTTTTGTATAAATAGTTGGCTCGGCGGCGGAATCTGCAGAAAAGGCAAAAAACAAGGGTATCGGCACCCAATACAAATTCATAGCATTCGGTGTCGAAACCCTTGGCCCGTGGGGTCCCGGCGCACAGGCGCTTTTTAAAAATCTGGCAAAGCGCCTGGTAGACTCGACCGGGGATCTAAGGGCTGGCGCTTTCCTCGCCCAACGGATCAGTTTAGCCGTTCAGCGAGGAACCGCTGCCAGCATGGTACCCTCCCGTGCGGTCCAAACCTGCACCATATTTTAGGTTAAGTTAGTTTTATTTTCTCAATATTTTTATTTATTTTTAATGTACATACCTTCCTTTATTTGTTTGTATAAAACGTTATTTTTTTCGATATTCCCTAATGTTCCTTCGGGAAAATTGTTCAGTATTATAAGTACAATCATTCATTAATGTAATACAACTGTCCACCCTGACACCCTATATACAGGTTGTAACAAAACAACCTAGTAATATTAAAAGGTGTGGTTTAGAGTTTTAGATCATCAAACTGAACAACTTTCACTATGGAGCCAACAAAGAGAAAAAAATAAATGATGGCTTAAACTACCCCTTTAAATATACAGTTTTGTTAAGGCGGGTCCGCTGCGCTACGTTTTGAACAAAACAATGAGAAACATTTTACCCCCTCCCCCCGCAGGCGAACGCAGGGGATGTTTTCCGCCGCCCCGATGGATAACATCAAAGAATTTTTATTCTTAGGATAACATCACCCGCGTTCGCCTTTTTTTCGAATATGTTTGGTTCAAAACGTGGCGCAGCGGACTCGCCTTGACACTTCGTGTTCATATTAGTCGCTGGCCTATATGAATGTTGTCAAAAGTGACTTGGGCATTCGTATTAGTGACTGGTACCTACTAAACTTGATATTGAAGATGATAAGGGACACTTTATCCATGACATACAGGGTCGTTCTTAAATAAACTGACGGTTTTTAAGGTAATGATCAGAACATGAAACTAAACAACTTAAGGCGGTTGCAGAGGGGTCAATTTTATACAAAACTTTGACGCACAATATGCGTAGACGGTATTAATATAAGTAACTTTATATATATGGAAAAATAGTTTAGAAAATCTAGATGCCGCGTAACAAATAACATTTGCAATTTATAATATAATTATACGTAATTGCCCTCAGCAAGGATCAAATTTGTACAGTAGCAAGGTCACTCACAGGCCACTGCAAATTAAATAATCACATGCACACACTAAATTTAAGTGATACCACCGGCTGCAGATTCTGCAAGGAGGAGATGGAGACTCCTATACACCTCCTATGTGACTGTGGCCCCCTGATGTACAAACGTAGTACTCATCTAGGTAGGCAGGTTTTGACACCAGCTGAGATACAAACTATCCCTATCAAAAATCTACTGCGTTTTCTGGCCGCAGTGGGGATTGGTAGAGAACTTTAAAAAGGGCGTTCACAAAGGACCAGCGATGGTCTACGTGGCACAGGCTTGAAAAGCCTGTCAAGGCCCAGAATACCCCCAAATAATAAATAATAATACGCGGCATCTAGATTTTCTAAACTATTTTTCCATATATACTACTCTGTGTAAAAAGTATCGGGAATATGTCAATAAAAAGACCCGCGTAAAAGAGGTCGTTCTAATTTTTTTACTGCATGTTGGTAGCACTGTACTGATTTAGCGCGCAAAATTTGAGCGGGATCTGTCATTTAATTTGTACTAAACAACGTAACTACACTTTTTGTTGGTCATAGTTTTGAGTCCTCGGCGATTTTTACAATGGAAAATATTGTTGAACAAAGAGTGTGCCTTAAATTTTGTGTTTCAAATGATATTTCATGTGGTGAATCACTAAAAATGTTGCGAAATACCTACGGCGAATCGTGTATATCGAAAACAAGGGCTTATGAATGGTATAAGACTTTTAAAGAAGGCCGAGAAGTAGTAGTAGACTTGCCTCGTTCTGGTAGACCTTCAACCGCTACGACCAAAGAACACATCGACAGAATCAAGAAGCTAGTGCTCGAAAATCGACGTATGAGTCTGAGAGAGTTGGCTAGTGAGGTGAACATATCTTTTAAGTCCGTCCACAACATTCTCATTGACATTTTAGGCATGAAACGCGTCGCCGCTCGACTAGTTCCAAAAGAGCTCAATTTTGTTCAAAAAGCGCAGGGAAAGCATGTCGCTGAAGACCGAGCTTCTACGGATCCGACCTTTATGAAACGTTTAATAACTGGCGACGAGACATGGTTTTATGAGTACGACATGCAAACAAGCCAACAGTCTTCAGAATGGCGTCTCGAAAACGAGCCGAAACCCAAAAAACCGCGGCAAAGTCGCTCCAAAATCAAGGTGATGTTGACAGTTTTTTTCGACTACCGTGGTGTGGTTCACTCCGAATTCCTTCCAGAGGGAGAAACAGTGAATAAAGAATATTATTTAGGCGTCATGAAGCGTTTGCGTGAGAGTATCCGCCGAAAACGTCCAGATTTGTGGCAACACAACTCATGGATGCTGCACCATGATAATGCACCATCACACACAGCCATTATAGTGAAAGAGTTTTTAGCGAAAAATTCAACAAAAGTTCTCGACCAAGCACCGTATTCACCTGATATGGCTCCGTCTGACTTTTTTTTATTTCCCAAGTTAAAATTACCACTTCGAGGAAAACGTTTTGAGTCGATAGAAGCCATAAAAGAAAATTCGCTGAATGAGCTAAAGGCCATACCGCAAATAGCCTATGAAAAATGTATGGAAGACTGGGTGAAGCGGTGGAGATGTTGTATTGCAAGCGATGGGGCCTACTTTGAAGGCGATATAATAAATTTAGATGAATAATTTGTATTTTTTGTTTTATTGACAAATTCCCGATACTTAGTACACAGAATGTAAAATATTACTTTTATTAATTCCGTCTACGCGTATTGTGCGTCAAACTTTTGTATGGACTGAAACCACCTTAACATCGAAATCGCGAAAAAAAACAGTCCCATACAAAAATGCAAACCTACTCGACGCAAATGTAATGGTAATGGGATAGCAGATTGGTCTCAACCCAGAGAGAAAGTTGTTCAGTTTGATTGATCATCCCTTTAAAAAATCTTTAGCATACTACTATTATTATTTGGTTGTAAGGGCTTGGTCAATGAACCAATAGTTACTGCGACCTGAATAGATCTATTGTAGCTGTCACCCTAGACCTAAAGGTCATTTCCTAGGTCCACGGACTTCATGAACCGTGTTATGCTTTTGGAGGGGAGGTCCCTAATGTCAGTAGGTGTTACTACGTATCCACCTAGATGGCGACTCCTGCTGTGAATGAGCACTTCGCATTCGCAGAGGTGTATGGGCGTTTCCTCTGCATCACAGCAGAATCTGCAAGTGGGTGAATCTACGAGCCCAATTCTGTGTAGATGTTTGTTTAGCTTGCAGTGTCCTGTTAAGGCTCGCACCGAGAGCCTTAAGCCGCTGCGGTTTGAATTAATGGCATCCGAGGTATGTCTGTTTGAGAAGCCGGTCACAAGATCTTTTGCATGCTTCAGTCCTGGTGTATCCGACCAGAGCTTAATGCGTTGGTTCACGGCCCATTCCTTTAGCACACGTCTAGAGGTGTTGCGAGAGATGCCGCAATAAGGCTCGGGGCCTATGGCGTCTTCTTCCGCCCCTCTTCGTGCCAACTCGTCAGCAGCCTCGCTTCCATCAATTCCGCAGTGTACTAAGTTGGACCCTAACTTTTACTTAACGAATAAATTCAAGGTTACTATTCCCATTTCACTAGAAACAAACCCAATTAGATATTTTGCTGACAAAGTCAGCCTTGTCTTAGATAACAAAGAAAAATGAATATTTTTCAAGGAAAAGACATTTACGTAAAACGTAAATTTTTAAACGGTTTGCGTCAAAGGAACACTAAACTTAATTTGTTTCGAAAAATAAAAAATGAGTTATAATACTTTAGTATTTTCTGTCAAAGAAGTGGAAATAGAAAACTAATTTGTTCTGAAATAAGCATTTCTGTATTAAGTTATATTATTTATAAGAACTACAGACTAAAAATAAAATGGTGAATAACGTTTCTTAGCATCGTATTAGTTTGTTGGCGACGGCTAGCTCGAATGCACTTGACACGTATTATATTCTGAAATATTCAAAATTCTAAAACTGTTAATAGTGAGTCTTGCCTAGACTGCATACTTAAAAAGACAGTTTGTTGTTATAGCGGGGAACTGAGCACCTCGAAAGGGATTGTGGTCGTGATTTTATTTGTGCTATATACAAGTGAGAGTATATACAAGTAGGAGAAATTCTGTGCCGGGGCAACAGAAACCAAGCTTCGTACATACACACGCGTTGGAGAACGTACGAACAAGTGCACGTATGAGTGTGTACACCCATTCGTACGTCCTCCAACGCTCGCTATGTGTGAGTGCACCGATGGTGGCCGTTCGTATGAAGCTTGGTGTCTGTAATGATATTTATTCATGTGTGTGTTATGGAATTTTTGTTTTTAAGTAAATGATTTGAATTTAAATTGAAAATATTTCTCAATAAAGTACTTAATCCAATCAAAATGCACATGACATAAATTCCACGAGGGGAAATCTGAGAAATTATAAACTATAGCGTTAACCTGCGACTTCGACCGCACAAATTATATACAAAATTGTAAGTCAGATCATAAGCTATCATACAAAAAAAGTTTCAACAAAATCGGTTCAGTAGTTTTTGCGTTATGCTCGTTCAAACAAACAAACAAACACCCAAACAAACAGACAGACAAAAAATCCAAAAATTGGTGAAATGGAATCAGGGACACCTAAAGACCATATCGTAACTTTTTTTTTTGTTAATATCTTCAATGTACAGACAAACTTCCTGTTACAGTTTTATAATAGTATCATCATCATCTTATTTAAGAGCTACGCTCTTGTCGGTGGAGTTTTCGCCAATCCTGTCTCCTTTCCGCTAGTCTCTTGAGTTCTTGATACGATACGACATCAACCTTTTCCTTCACTTGGGCCAGATAACTCTGTCTAGGTCTTCCTCTGCCTCTCTTCCCCTCTATCTTCCCTTCCAGTATGGTTTTAAAGAAATTGTCGTTTCGTATCAAGTGTCCGATCATTTTTCCCCTCCGGTTTTCGATTGTTTTTAAAATGTTTCTCTTTTCTTTAACCATTCTTAGCACCTCTTCATTTGTTATGCGTTCCGTCCAACTTATCCCCTCCATTCGCCTCCAACACCACATCTCAAAAGCTTCCAGCCTATCTCGATCTCGTTTAGTCAATGTCCACGTCTCGCTACCGTACAATGCAATTCTCCAGATGTACACTTTAATTAGGCGTTTTCGGATTTTGCTCGATATTTTTGCTTTCAGAAGGTAGATTATTTATATTAGTATATATAGATTAATAAATAAATAAACTATGGTATATTTTATAACTTTATATTCGAGGTTAGAATAATTGCAAAACTTAATAATATCAAAATCATCCATTAATCTATTACTTCGGGGAGTTTATCAGATTTGCATAGGATTATGAATGAGTCCATAATTCATTGGTCAATGATGGATTTAGCTCAAATCAAAACCGTTGGAGAGTGATTTATAATAGTTAACGTGTAGATTTGGACCACAAAGGGGGAAACGTTAGGAATGATTTAGAACTATTTAGTGTCGAATTAACGCAGAACGTAAACGTAGTATTAGGTAGATAGAGCGAGCTGGACTAGGGATTTTGTTTGCAAAATGTGAGGACCACAGTCATAGATATAATCTATACTATTATAAAACTGTAACAGGAAGTTTGTCTGTACATTGAAGATATTAACAAAAAAAAAGTTACGATATGGTTTTTAGGAGTCCCTGATTCCATTTCACCAATTTTTGGATTTTTTGTCTGTCTGTTTGTTTGTGTGTTTGTTTGTTTGTTTGAACGAGTATCACGCAAAAACTACTAAACCGATTTTGATGAAACTTTTTTTGTTTGATATCTTATGATCTGACTTAAAATCTGGTATATAATTTGTGCGGACGAAGTCGCGGGTTAACGCTTGTTATATAGAATATTTATTTATTTATATAGAATTAATTATTTATATAGAATATTTATTTATTTATAGAATATTATTATATAGAACTGAACTAGATGCACAATCAGCGGTCCAAAAAGAGGTACTTAACGAATAAAAGTATCTCTTTTGCCTCAGTACCGCGCCAACTCTCCGACTGTAAACTTCCCGAATTTTTACGACTCGTTTAATAATCAAATATGACGTATTGGTCCCTACAAGCATTCATACTTATTTACATTGCATTACGCATTGCATTTGCATTACGGCCCGGCGGTAGCACAGTCTGTAGTGAACCTGCCTGCTGTGCCGAGAGTCACGGGTTCGAATCCCGTAAGGGACAAATATTTATATGATGAATATATGAATATTTGTACCCGAGTCACGGATGTTTGTATCTATATATGTATTCTATATCGTTGTCTAGTCATCATAATACAAGTCCAGGTACTTTAAATGTGACTAGATAATTAGTGTGACACTGTCTAAGATGTCTAAGATTTATTTTCTGTGGATTATAATTTTGATTCTATATTGCCGCAGTTTTAAAGTACAGTCAGCAGCAATAAGTTGTGTACACTTTAGTACTACGACGTAGAACAAAAGTGCATAAAACTTATTGCTGCTGACTGTACTGTCAACATCTGAAGGATGATTTCTTGTTCAAAATACAGTTGTTATGCAGGCACTACACTCTCGCGAGAAGTGAGAGCGAGTCTACCTTCCATTAAGACTTATTCGGTTAGAAATAAACGTAGTGATTGAAAACTCTTTGCAGAAGTTTAAAAGGTATGTGTCAATTTGGACAAAAATTAGCTAAGATTTCATTCCAGGGCAATGACCGCGGTTTGACTTTTTTTAAATAGAAATATAAATAGAAATCATTTATTTGCGGAAACACGGTAACAAAATACAGGTGGACAGTTTGTAATCTATACTTATAAAACAGTTCCATGACTGACTGGCGGACAGACAACGCACAGCCTAAACCACTAAAGGTAGACACATGGGAACACATAATTCTACAGTGCATGTAGAGGTGCACTAAGAAATTTTCCCACAATTTTAAATCCACACGGGTGAAATAACGGGCTTAAGCTAGTGTATCTAAATCTTGAGGCCGCAAGAATTTTGATGCTGCCGGCCAGTTTTGTGGTACTAATAAATTTTTCAACACACTTGCTCATAAAATGGCCCTTATTTCACCGCAATTAGGCACATAATGACACCTATAATCAAACTGTGACTTTTTCATTACTATTATTCACAAGTGAGTTATAGGTTTTTTATAGTAGGTATCTAAACTTCTTGGTTGAGTTCTTGAGTTGCTTTGATCTTAAAAAAGTTTCGATACAAAAAAGATCATATTCAATAGTACAAATAAATTCTCTAAATAAACTTTTTGTTTACTAAATAAAATGATTTTTATTTATTATTTTCTTCACAAGTGTGTTGAAAAACGTCGTATGATACACGTGTGTATTGATGATTACCGTCTCAATGTCTCAATGGCGCCTCAGCGGTAATCACCAACATTACACACTTGTACCATAATGTACTATTATGACGTCATATTTTTAAATACAAATACAAAAAACTTTATTAACAAAAAAGGAGGTTTCTCCTCTTTTGTTTCTTCTAAAACTGTAAATTGTAAACTGTATTTTTTTTTCTAAAAACCTATCAAATTTTGATTCCAAAGATTTCATGAGCTGAATCCAAAGGCCACTTGTTTTCTAAAAAAATAAAAAATCTTTATCAAAACACGTGAAGTTTTGGCTCCTCCTGAAAGGATAGGGAAAACAAAATAATAAATGGAGATATTTTCAAAATTTCTTTTCAGATATTTCGAGTTATTTGGCGTGTATTTCACAAAAAATCATTTCCTATCATGAGGCGCCCGAACTTGGTACTTTTTTAAAATTCACTTTACGTTACTCAAAACTCTTCAAGAAAATATTTCAAAGAAGTAAAATTAATACTAAACAATACCAACCAGTAAGAGGTGTCAAGAACTCATCAAATTAACTTTATTGCTCTCTTTTTATTGAGGATAGGTACGGAAGAAGATCGTAATTACGAAGGAAAGAAAACATAAAAACACATCGTATAAACTCCACCAGGTTTGTGAGACCCCTGAACAGTCTCGGGCTTTGTAGAGGAGGACCATAGTGTAATAAAAACTAATAGTGGTGAAGCTCAGCAGTTGTGGCGGGTCTATGGTCGCGCGGTGTTCGGGGAACGGGCGCACCATAATTTAATTCGCTTTGAATTCGCGGCACGCGCGGCAAGCAGAGGGGCCCTGGAGCCCGATTGCGCTAAGTTAAAACATCGAAGTTCTATTCTTATCCAATTTCAGTTCTAACCACATTGCAGTCCAGTTACTATTCAACTGTGCTGAATTCCGCATCGCGCTAAACTCTAACTGACAGCCTTTACCGTCTGAGCGATCTGTCAAAACGGCTCTAACGGCTGTCAAGATCAGTACCGCGATTAGCGCAATACCAAACGCGTCAATAGTTATGGTTCGTACGTAATCCAATAACAGTTTAATCACAGAATATTTACCGCGATTGCAGCCCAGGACGCGCTCCTCCCGGCCCCCGCATACGGCCCTCGGTTGACCTGTCGCCACCGCTGAGCATCACCACTATTCGTTTTTATTACACTATGATATTTTCCGTGTGGTAACATACAATATTGCTGTATCGATACCTAACTGAACATAATTTTTGCGTTTATTTGTCACCGTGCCTCCAGTGCTGCCCACAATCCTCGTTTTAACAACATTTCCAAAAAACAAGAACGTCACTTACATTAAAAACCAAATCAAATAATTACTTAACAACAAAAAAATCCGTTTGTTTCGTCCCTTATGCGTTAGTTAACCGTATGTCCGATTGCGATGAAACCGGGAAGGTCCGTGGCAAACAAAATTCTGACAAAAACTTTTCCATGTCAAGAGTGTAGATCTCTATTGTGTTCACATGTAAAGCATTTCGTTCAATCTTGTAAATATTTTCAACTAAACAAGAAGTTTGAGATGAAGGGTTCAACATACAGTGGTTTTATTTGCTGCATAAAATGTTAAGGATAGTAAACAAAGAAGTTTTCCCTTACGGAACAAAGTTTATACTACTCTACTTGAAGAATACCAAATGTCTATACAGTATACATACATATACAACATGTTAATGAATTAACGCAAAACTAGAAAGTAGTTTGTTTAGAATCGAGAGCAGAATCGAATTATCATGGTTTCAACATATGTAATTTTTTAATTGTGTAATAAGAGATGTAAATTAAAAGAAGATGTAGTGACAAGAATAGAGAAAGGTATGCTTCGTTGGTTTGGTCATGTGGAGAGGAAGAGTGGCAGCAGATGTACGAAAGAGATATATGTTGCTAATGTGAGTGAAAGCGTCGGCAGAGGGCGCCCTCGTAGGACGTATGCTGATCAAATCAGTTGCGTCCTACAAAAAGGGGAGGTGCGGAGTACTGGAAACCGACGGGCATGTATGAAGAGATGTATGGATGTGCATGAGGCAAAAGAAGTATGTAAGGATCGTAGTAATTGGCGCGCCCTGGTCTCTGCCTACCCCACTGGGAAAGAGGCGTGACTTTATAGTTAGGTAGATAATTTTTTTCCAAATATTAAATAATTTTTTAGTAAAATTTTAAATTTACTGAACCCGATGTCAGCCCACCGCACGGGCACATTCACCCTACTCACTACCAAAACAAGCTTCTTAAAATGTATCCATGAGTATGTTTGCACTTTCATTCATTTCTGAAATGATAACAAATCATTTTTGCCTCAAAATTTTAAAATGCGAATAACTTTAAATTTTAACTATCAAAATAATGATGTTATTGTTTCAATCTAATTATTTTGTTGTAAATCAGTTGGGATGTATGAGGTTTTAAGCTTATTCATTAACACGTTGTATACCTACGTGTAAGATACGCTGTAAATATTAGAAACTAAATTGGACCGTATTGAGTTAGTCCTCAATTTACAAATGAAATCTATTTAAAGTTCAAATTTCGTCCACTGATTCGTGTAATGGACATAATAGATGTGAAATTGTGAACACTGGCTGTCCAATGGTGCCTAGTGGACTGGACGAATTGTGTGCGAATCAACGTCAAACAATCACTCAATTTGAGCCTTGGTTCTCGACAGGCGGCAATATGACAACAATAGGTCTATAGGATAGCTAGTCTGGTTTCCGTATAGGAATGGGTTGTAGCGACAAAATGTATTTTGGTACTATCAATCTATCTATACTATTATAAAACTGTAACAGGAAGTTTGTCTGTACATTGAAGATATTAACAAAAAAAAAGTTACGATATGGTTTTTAGGTGTCCCTGATTCCATTTCACCAATTTTTGGATTTTTTGTGTCTGTTTGTTTGTTTGTTTGTTTGAACGAGTATCACGCAAAAACTACTGAACCGATTTTGATGAAACTTTTTTTGTTTGATAGCTTATGATCTGACTTAAAATCTGGTATATAATTTGTGCGGACGAAGTCGCGGGTTAACGCTCGTTTGTTTATAAAGAAACGAAATTTAGAAATTAAAATCTATCTTCACATAAGTAACTTTTTGACGCAATATTTCTTTTGAGTTTACCACCACCGGGTAGAGTTATATAAATGAACGAGCGTTAACCCGCGACTTTGTCCGCACAAATTATATACCAGATTTTAAGTCAGATCATAAGCTACAAACATAAAAAGTTTCATTAAAATCGGTTAAGTAGTTTTTTGCGTGATGCTCGTTCAAACAAACAAATAGACAGACAAAAAATCCAAAAATTGATGATATGGAATCAGGGATACCTAAAAACCATATCGTAACTTTTTTTTTGTTGATATCTTCAATGTATAGACAAAATTCCTGTTACAGTTTTATAATATAACGAGCGTTAACCCGCGACTTCGTCCGCACAAATTATATACCAGATTTTAAGTCAGATCATAAGCTATCAAACAAAAAAAGTTTCATCAAAATCGGTTCAGTAGTTTTTGCGTGATACTCTTTCAAACAAACAAACACACAAACAAACAGACAGACAAAAAATCCAAAAATTGGTGAAATGGAATCAGGGACACCTAAAAACCATATCGTAACTTTTTTTTTGTTAATATCTTCAATGTACAGACAAACTTCCTGTTACAGTTTTATAATAGTATATAGATATAGATAGTTTAGATATAAATCTGGCGGCCTAGATAAAACGTCCAAACAGCACTGCTATTTTATAAAGCACATTCTATGAAGCAAACTGGAAACTCGGACGTAAACTCGAAAGTGAGGTGTCAAAGCCTTGCATATTTGAACCTTGCAAGTTTAAGTGAGATGTCATATTAGCGAGGCAAATTTGACATCTCACTTTCGAATTCACGTTTATTCGAGTTTCGAGTTTGAGCTTTAAAGAGTAATAGATGTCTGCCTCGGTGGTCTAATGGTTAAGAGCACTGGGCTCTCGACACGAGACACGAGGTCATGTCCTCCTCGTAGTCCTTACATAAAAACCACGTCAGAGGCCGTAACGCGGTCTGAGAAAACTCTGACACCAGGGCTTGCTAGTTGCCTAGTCGCTGCCTACACGATAAGAAGAAGAAGAGTTATAGACAGTTGCTCTACTTTAAAGGGTGATTGTACACATCATCATCATCATCATCAGCCTATCATCGTCCACTGCTGAACATAGGCCTCTTCCAAGGTGCGCCATAAAACTCTATCCTCGGCCTTCCTCATTCAGACGCTCCCCGCTACCTTTTTAGGTCGTCGGTCCAGCGGGCCACAGGGCGCCCCACACTGAACATGATACTAAACTAAGAGAACCAACGAAAATTTGTACGAAACTTCGATAATTTTTGACTCAGTAAGGTGGACATAATTCCTTCATGGGGCACTTTATACGCTATTATAATAAGAATATTCTAAACTTAACAGACAAAATCCTCTGGAAAAAAGGTTATTATAACCTCGATCAATCAATCAATCAATCAAAATCTTTATTTGTGACACACAGGTATTACAGTTGTTGTAAGTACAAAATATAAAAGTTCTCTGTGATCTACCATTAGGCATACAAATAATCGGTGATAAAATTATAGGAAGTAACAAAAGTTTAGATAGACGTGCAAAGTTATGAAGTACATGCTCATTGTAAGTGTAATAGTTAATTATGATCAATTCGATTTATAAATTAGCTATAGTAAAATGTCAAGTCAAATTAAGGAAATATTCAATGTCAGTAAATTAATTATAATTACCGTCTAGAAATTCATTCGACGATTATATGAATTACCAAAATGTCTGGTACTTTATACATTTAGTTTTTTTTAAAAGATGAGTTGTAGAGCTTCTTCTCTACAACGGAACACCTTCCGACTAAAACGTAGTGATTCTATTCTCTTTGCTTCCGACGCGGTGGTAGCGACAAAAATTACGTCAGACAGCTAATGTGTTAATATTTTGAAAAAAACATTTTTATTTGATCTTATTGATTGCAGTTAGTATCTATCTATCTATACTATTATAAAACTGTAACAGGAAGTTTGTCTGTACATTGAAGATATGAACAAAAAAAAGTTACGATATGGTTTTTAGGTGACCCTGATTCCATTTCACCAATTTTTGGATTTTTTGTCTGTCCGTTTGTTTGTGTGTTTGTTTGTTTGTTTGTTTGAACGAGTATCACGTAAAAACTACTGAACCGATTTTGATGAAACTTTTTTGTTTGATAGCTTATGATCTGAATTAAAATCTGGTATATAATTTGTGCGGACGAAGTCGCGGGTTAACGCTCGTAGTAAATAAATATCTTGGATATTGTCACACAAATTATCTAGTCACATTTAAAGTACCAGAATCTAGCCTGAACTTGTATTATGATGACAAGGCAACGATATAGAATACATAATATAGATACTAACATCCATTACTCGGGAACAAATATTTATATTCATACAAATATTTGTCCCTTACGGTATTCAAACCCGCGACCCTCGGTACAGTCGGCAGATTTACTACTGACTGAGCTATCGCGCAGTCTAAATTCGTTTTAAGTCTAATTCGTCTAATTTCGTAATAACTTTGGCAATAATAAAATATTTATCTTTCGATTACTTGTGGAAACGTTTTTCAGTATCATGTGTACAATCACCCTTTAAAGAAGTGCAAATTGTCACTAATAACACCCTGTAGAATAGCATAGCTGGACTTCAATAATCATTTCAAACGAAACCACAAACGCATCTATCGACTCCACTCAGAGCAATGAAAATAATTCGACTAAATATTAGTCGCTCTGTGGCAACACACATGGTAACTGGGCCTGCTGATTAGATTTCGGTTCATTTAGTTTCATGTGCATTCGCGTGCGAACTGCGATAAGGTGCATTTAGATTCAAGCAGCTATCTATTAGTATTAATAGTCTGTGGAAATTTAAGTAGGACGCGTTAAGGGAATTCGTGTACGGAACACTGATCAGTTGAATAGTTTCTTACATATTATCTATCTATACTATTATGAAACTGTAAGAGGAAGTTTGTCTGTACATTGAAGATATTAACAAAAAAAAAGTTACGATATGGTTTTTAGGTGTCCCTGATTCCATTTTACCAATTTTTGGATTTTTTGTCTGTCTGTTGGTTTGTTTGTTTGAACGAGTATCACGCAAAAACTACTGAACCGATTTTGATGAAACTTTTTTTGTTTGATAGCTGATCTGACTTAAAATCTGGTATATAATTTGTGCGGACGAAGTCGCGGGTTAACGCTCGTACTATTATAAAACTGTAACAGGAAGTTTGTCTGTACATTGAAGATATTAACAAAATAAAAGTTACGATATGGTTTTTAGGTGTCCCTGATTCTATTTTACCAATTTTTGGATTTTTTGTCTGTCTGTTTGTTTGTGTGTTTGTTTGTTTGTTTGAACGAGTATCACGCAAAAACTACTGAACCGATTTTGATGAAACTTTTTTTGTTTGACAGCTTATGATCTGACTTAAAATCTGGTATACAATTTGGGCGGACGAAGTCGCGGGTTAACACTCGTACTATTATAAAACTGTAACAGGAAGTTTGTCTGTACATTGAAGATATTAACAAAAAAAAAGTTACGATATGGTTTTTAGGTGTCCCTGATTCCATTTAACCAATTTTTAGATTTTTTGTCTGTCTGTTTGTTTGTGTGTTTGTTTGTTTGTTTGAACGAATATCACGCAAAAACTGCTGAACCGATTTTGATGAAACTTTTTTTGTTTGAAACTTATGATCTGACTTAAAATCTGGTATATAATTTGAGCGGACGAAGTCGCGGGTTAACGCTCGTTAATGTATAAAATGATTACAAAGTTACCCAATTTAAAGGTGAAACCGGGCGGTAGCCTTTACGACAAACGCCGAAACTCTTTTTTATCTAAAACCTTTTTATTTTCACCATTATCATTAACAGCTCCTATTGTCCTAAATGTAAGAATGCGTAAGTCCTCCTGTTATATAGTTTTATCATCATCATCAACCTGTCATCGTCCACTTCTGAACATAGGCCTCACGGCGCGCCACAGAACTCTATCCTCGGCATTTCTCGTCCAGTAGCTCCTAGCTACCTTTCTTGGGTCATCTGTCCAGCAGGCAGCAGGGCGTCCCATACCGCGCCTGCCAGTTCGTGTGATCGTCTGAATGGCGGGTCAACGCTCATGTTTATATTTGAAACAGAGTTAAATAATTGCTTACCAATTGCTTATATTTGGAGTTAAATAATTGCTTACCAATTGCTTATATTTGCTTATCATCATGATAAGCAAATATAAGCAATTATTTAACTCTGTTTCAAATATAAATATGAGCGTTGACCCGCTATTCAGACGCTCTAGAACTCTGACTCCCCATCGGTTGTCAGTTTTTCGACAGCAATATGCATATTTGTATAATATTCTATAGTTGCCAACCAACTTTTAAAGGTACAATAAACTGTAAGGCAAGGTTGAACCTCATCAACCTGCCTAACCTTGTTTACCATTTTATTATTCACAAGGTTGAAGAGTGTTATTGAAATTAGTAAAAACATGAACTGTTTTACTAATTTCTATAATACTCAAGAGTCTCTAAAACATAAAATTATTTTCATGAAGTCTGAATTGTATCATTATTTCTCGTACCAGAGAAAAAAATGTATTCATTGTAACGAGAAGAAAATGGTTTTTTAACTTCTCTAGTTATCGAGGCGTAATATTCAAATGGATTCATTTGATTGAAAAGAAAACAAACAAAGTAATAAAAATCTTCCAAGTTTTATTGTAATCTGAATAAAAGGCTGATTCATGACTCCGTTCATAAAATTATTGCTCACGTAGGTAAATGTACGTTTTACATCGTTTATTAGTTTCAATCAAGAAGATTATTTCAAGCAAGAACATTGTATACAACGTGTTTAGAATCGAGAGCAGAATCGAATTAGCATGGTTTCAACATATTAAATATTTTTTTGTCAAATTTAAAATTTACTTAACCCGATGTCAACCCACCGCACGGGTACACTCACCCTACTTACTACCAAAACAAGATTATTAAAATGTATCAATGAGTACGTTAGAGCTTTCATTCATTGCTGAAATGATAACAAATCAAATTTGCCTCAAAACTTAAAATGCGAATAACAGAAAATTATAACTATCAAAATGATGAAATTATTGTTTCAATCTAATTATATTATTATAAATCAATTGGGGTATATGAGGTTTTGCGCTTATTCATTAACCCGTTTTATACAGGGTGGAAAAAAGGCCGTGGTAGCAGGGAAAGTACCGTAAATATTAATGATGGCAGATTATTAATCCGTGTCGTAGTGTAAATTTTAGGTTAACAGAAACAACGGCAGATACATGAGCTGTCAACTGAACAATTTGCTATTTACTTCGGGAACAGTAGTTTGTCTTTGGGTACTAAACATCTCTTGTTTGGCACGGGACCTTTGCTTAATTCCCTTTGTCATAGTTTAATTAATATTTAGTTGGGAAATTACTTCACTTCTAATAGTCTGTCAAAATGAGAGCGGTTCGGGGTTTCTAATAGACCTGCCTTCATGAGATTGTCTTGTTATTCAATTTCATTCCAGCAGTATACATAAAAATCTTTGACTACTTATATAGGGACTAGTTACGCGTGTAATTCTACTAAAAAACATTTCTGCCACTCTTTGCGGGGGGCGAGGTAACATGAAATCCTCAACTTTGGATTTTATTCCCATATCTTTAGATTCTAATTTTGAACGTTAAAAATCATAAAAAGTAGTGTCGTGTGAACCCCAAACGTTCTAAGTTCGAAATTATTGTTTCGCAATTATATGCTGTCTCGTTTAGTGATAAGGTATAAAATTGAATGTAAATGCACATGATTAATTGATCTTATGCCGTGGCAGAGGGGAAATGCTACCGCAAGGCTAGTCGTTACTACTTAAAAATATAAAAAAACGAACACAATGTCACTACTTTTCAAAAACTTAAAAATATATTTAGTTTCTAAATGTTTCTACTCTCTAAATGAGTACCACAACACATAAAAAAGAATAAAAATTTAGGCTATTACTAAGCATATTATTTAATTAAGCATATTGTATGCTTAAATTAACATGATTATTGTAAGTAGCTATAAGTAACTTAATTTTATTATTGGAATACTGTCCTCCTTCCTTTTTTGCAATACCTTAAAAGGTGGCTAAGTTGTAAGTGCATTGTAACATATTATTTAAAAACTTATGTATTGTACACTTGGTATGCGAAATAAATATTTGATTTGATTTGATTTGGTATCTAAACTATTATAAAACTGTAGCAGAAAGTTTGTCTGTACATTGAAGATATAAACAAAAAAAAAAGTTACGATATGGTTTTTAGGTGTCCCTGATTCCATTTCACCAATTTTTGGATTTTTTGTCTGTCTGTTTGTTTACAAAGGGCGAGCTTATCATGTTATTTTGTACCTCTTGTATCTTTTATCTATATTTTAACAGCTTGTTTTGGTGTAAAATTTGGTATATTAATTTGATTGTGTGGTGGTGGTGGTTTAGCCGTGTGGTGTCGGCTAAGAATAGCACCATCCCATTTCCTCCCGTGGGTGTCGTAAAAGGCGACTAAGGGATCTACCAGAGGAAGGGCAGCTGCATCCTCAGAGTACACACATTCAATCCAACTGCGATCGCCAACCCGCCTGCCAAGCGTCGCGCGATTATGGCAAATCCCCCCATTTTGGTGGAGGCTTATGTCCAGCAGTGGACGTCTGTCGGCTGATATGATAATGATGATGATTGTTTTGTATTTAACAACAAATAATTATTAGAAAATTAAGGGGGACTTTACAAGATCCGTGTTTTTTTTATTTATTTGATATGACTAATGAAAAAAAAAACACTTTTATTAACACTTTATTAAAAACATTCTAAACACTAGTGATGTCAATACATAACTATCACTAGGAAAAAGAGTTATTATATCATAAATATAATAAATCTTTTTCCTAAATTTAATTAAAATTAGGTACATTCCGTGAAAATGTTAACCGTCTATAGCTATTACGGTTAAAGCGGTACAGTTCTTAACAGGTAGGACAGACGGACGGACGGATAGCTTAGGCTTATGAACACGGTCCCGTTATTTGGGTACGGAAACCTAAAAACAATATTGTTTAACATTTTGCTTTTAATCAAAACAAAGTTATCAGGAATTCAAGTCAAGTTTAATGAGTTGTTAACCTTAACTTCCGACGTTGTTTAAATATAATCAAACTCTCGGTCGATACATCGATTTAATTAATAATTACCTTGACATTTCCGTAACAGATTGCCTCTTTCACTTCAATCCACCTGTTTTAATGAGATCGAGATTCTTGTCGAGATATTTTGCGAAACTTCGATTAAACAAGTTATCTTTCAAAAAGGAAATTCCAAAGGAAGCTTCATTAAAAAAGTTTTTGAGACAAAAGACGTAACTTTGTGAATTTGTTATGTTTACATTCTGAACAACAACATGAAAGAATAACACGATGATTAAATATTTAACTGATAAACTTAATAATTAATAATTTCATGGATTTCTCGCATATCCTAAAAATTTGTAGCCGTAGCGCGAAGTAGCCGTAGCGCGTAACCCGAAGTAGCCGTAGCGAGAATTAAAACTAAATAAATAAATAACGCTCACAGGCACATACATCGTAATGATCCCAAGTTAAGCACTATAGGATTTTAATATGGAATCTGTTCGCGACAGCGGGTTACAGATTTGTACGCCGACGCAGGAAGCTAGGATTCCTCCCCGCGAGTTGAGACACCCAACGTGATCAGTGCAAATTCTAATTAGATTTTTATGTTTTTAAATGCTTATTTACTTTACAGAATGCACTGGTCGTGTTGGAAATAACGTATTTGTATAGTTAGTTATAGTTTTGTATAGTTTCCTTAAGTTTTATTCATCGTTTTAAGTTTTCTCGTTATTCTTGTTTATTTCGTTGTTTACATTTATAATTGATATAGTTTTAGTTTTTTATAATAAAGTTCCTCATTTTAGATAGTTAGAATAGGTTAGGATAAGTTTTGAATTGTTTTAATAGTGTTTTTAGAGTGTTTTATTTTAGAAGTTTTCAAACCCTTTTATCTCACGATGGGCAATAGATAGATCTTACCTGAAAGTTTATATAGCAAATAGTTAACGAACTTTATCTAGTTCACATAGTATACATGTCATAAAAAGTAAAATATCACACATTAAAAGTTCACTTTCATACCTAACAGTTTGGCCCCGTATTTTGCATAGTAAATAGATTGACACAGTCATAAAAATAGACGCACTAAGTGCGGTTGGTCCAGGTGCACTAAGACAGAACCCTAGGCCATGGATAGAGTGCCTAGGAATAGCATAGACGAAAATAGTTTGAACATAGTGCGGAAAAAATCGATATTTTTACCGCTTTACTCTGTCTTAGTCGCCTGGATATCATAGTTATAGAGGACTGTCATACATCAAACCTAAGTCATACAGTTTGTAAGTTATAGACTGAAATGTATATAATTTATAAGAAAAAAAATTATGTTATATAAAATTTTATTACGCAATAAACCGAGGCCGTCCTTACGGTATTGCTCTGAGAGGCTCAACACGCTCGAAAACAGAGCAAAATCAATCAGTCACGACAAGTCCTCCAGAGGAATACCGGAAGAAAAACCTAGTGAAGAAACTGAAGAAACCTCTTTCAATTAGAAGAACCCCTGCCCTGCTCTCTCAAGATCAGCTGTTCGCTCTCTACGGCCTACTGGTCCCATATCTCACAGTACTGCCGTAATCGGGGCGTCGTCCGGCGATAGCATAGTTTGCTAAGTGTGTTAGACCAGGTCTGTCGAAGGCTGGTCGACCACAGAATCCATACAACAACGGCACAAACATACAACACCCATGACCGAACCGGGATTCGAACTCAGGACCCTGGTTTGGCAGTCCGGCGTTAGTTCCTCCCATCTTAAAGTAATAGCTGATTCCTGCGACTTCGTCAGCTACGCTGATTGATTTATATACATACCAAAAAGTACATAAAACCAATATTACTCAGTACGGGGTACAGTTTTTTTTTACGTTACCTGTACAATGTTCCACTGCCGGGCAAAGACCTTGCCTTTTACTCTCCAATCGTCTCTATTGTGTGCAACTACTGGTCAACTCCCCAAGAAGGCATTCATGTTGTTTCTACCTTTTCTGGGTCTACCTCGACTCCGACCATCCTGGGGAACCCAGTCTGTGGTGATATTGGCCCATCTTTCCGAATGCATGCGACAGACATGTCAGGCCCAGTGCCACTTCAGCTGAGCTGTCTTGCGCCCCACCTCCGCTATGCCGTTCTGGAGCGCAGTTCCGTGTTTCTAACTCGATCAGTTAGTCTTTACACCTAAAATACTGCGCTCCATCGCTCTTTGGCAGATCTTAAGGCTGTGAGTGTGTCTTTATATTAGTTAAAAATTTTTAAGAAGTGTAGTTCAGTGTAGAGTTCAGTTGTACTATTGCCAGTTCAGCTAACACTTTTCATAGCACAGTCATTTTACGGTTTGAGCCGGGACTAATTAGTAATTGACATTTTTTTCGGTATAATATTGAAGAGCCAATTTGAGCCTAGAAATGTAGCAAAATAAAAAAAAAATCACGTCAGCAACAGTTCGAATTTTAAAATTTAGCTATTATCTCGTTCTAAAAAAACTGATGGTAAATTTTTTTGCACACATAATATTTAAGGCATTACCATTATACATATACATACTACAAACATGGTGTGAATATTTTTGTCTACTTAGAAGGTTTTGAAAAATACATTCGTATTTTCTTAGAAATACCTCAGTTTTTTAATTTCATTGCCTATTTTATTGCTCAAAAATAATTTATATTGTTAAATCCAAGTCAATTGAGTGCATTGGTAATAATATTAGTAATTTAGAATCCTTCTGGGACACAATTTTGATTTCTATGTTGCGTAGCCAATTTTTTTTTAATATGCTATAAGATAGTCCTTTTGTCACTTAATGGTTCCGGTTATAGTTTAAAAGTCCAATTAGTAATTACTCCCTACCCCGCCTAACAAAACTCCGTAAAATGACTGGGCTATTTTATTTCGTTCTTTTTTAAGTCTGTCAACATTAAACTTAAGTTTACGAGCGTCCAAGTTGTGAAGTTGCATCAAAAGAATTTAACGGCTTGCCTATAAACCCGTAATCGTTGGACATCCCGGCAAATTGAAGCAATTCAATATGGGTAGTAAAACGCCACAGGTGTTTTGTTGAATTTTAACCGATATCGAATAATTTGTTTTATCGATGTCGCTGTCAAGCCGGTACGATTCGCGACAGGGCTTGCATTAGTTTTTTGGCTTGGCTTGACACCGACTTCTACAAAACAAATTAATTTTCTTATGATGCGAACGAAAAAGTCATCGGCTGCAATATTATTTTTTAACTTTTTAGTTTTTTTGAAGGTGGTTTTAATTTTTTGTTAAAATTTTGTTTATTTCACAATTTTCAGTGGTGAATTCATTAGTTCAATTTAATAGTAGTGCTTTAAATTAACAAACGCACTAGTCAGCACTACGATTTTTAAAGGTTCCCCTCGATGTGTCTGGGATGCCATCGTCAGATCCTGGTTTTCTTATCATGGCATCATCGTTGGAATATCTTCTTTCCAACAAAAAAAATGAATCATCAACATCGGTTCATAAACGACGAAGTTATCCGCGAACACACATAAAAAAAAATATATACGGTCGAATTGAGAAACCTCCTCCTTTTTTGAAGTCGGTTAATAAAAAAAGGGCATAATTAGTCAATGCACCGGAATTGTGGAATTCGGGTGGTTTTGAAGTCGGAAGGAGATGATATTATCATCAGTAGTGGAATTCAATACAATCATTTTGTGAGGTAAGGTGAGGTAAGAAATTGGTGGGAGGCGGGGAGTGTCCATTAACTAGGTATCAACTCTTTCTTATATTGTGCTAATGGTTCTAAAATTTTCATTCTTTTGTGTTTGTTAGTGTTACGGACACTTGCGGAACGTTCCGCGCCGAACGTATAATTACACTCTTAACTAGTCCTCATATAAGTAGTCAAAGCTTTGCGCGCGTGTTCGACGGAACGTTCGGCGCGGAACTTTCAGCAGGTGTGCCGTAACACTTGTGGAGGTGCTACTTGGGAATGTTCCTCCTTTGAAAAAGGAAGTTCTTCCACCAGGCTATGTGTGAAGCCTGGAGACCGGCCGTGGTCCTACAGTTCTTGGACAGTGGTTGGACATTGTATATGTATCTAATCTCTGTTATTATTTCTCTTGCGCGATGTATGTCTTGCATTCGATTGTGAACCTTATTTGTAGTAGGTTACGAGTTACGTATTCACGGTGAACGTTGTCTATGTATGGAGCATATTTCCGAGAGCGACGGTGTCGCCATCTGTTGGCATCTTTGCTATAATTTGTGGGTGCTGACATCTGTAGCAAGTCCCCACACACTTATTTTATGATTTTATGAAACAATCCCACGATATAGCCACGTGATAAATTTGAAAGAAAACACTCTTGAGGAAAGAATATTGCTTTTAATATATTTAATAGAAGCAATCATTAATTTATTTACGATAAGAACATTAAGCAGGCATTCCTTGACTATCATCATCCGCATTTGCCTCTGCAGCTGCATTGGCATCGGCCTCTTCGTCCTCTTCTTCGCCTGTTTTAATCTGAATGTTAAACCTGTTGAACAAAAAACACATCAGACCCTGCAACCGGACTTTCGATTTTCGATATATCGCAACCGTTTCGGTCCGAACTTCATTGTAATAGAGTTTACATTGGAACGAAAACGTTCACGCAATTGCGAAGTTCGAATGTCCGGGTTGACCCCCAGGCATTTTCTGGGCGATCGAACTACGTTTGTGGCATACGGGAATAATATCTATGACAACTATTTTATTAATACACTAGAGTTAACCCGCGACTTCGTCCGCACTAATTGTATACCAGATTTTAAGTCAAATCATAAGCTATCAAACAAATAAAGTTTCATCAAAATCAGTTCAGTAGTTTTTGCGTGATGGTCGACCAAACAAACAAACAAACCGACAGACAAAAAATTAACAAATTGATGATTTTGAATCAGGGACACCTAAAAACATATCTTAATTTTTTTTTACCGACCACTTTAGAGGAACCACATGGCTACACTATGTTATTTAGTAAACTTTACTAGATTTGTTTTTGTAAGTAGATTTTAGTTAAATCTACAAGAAATATATTTATAACAACAAACTTTCTAGTAAAGTCTACCAAAAAGAAATATCTATAAAAACTATTTCATTTTAGTAGACTACATAACATTATCTTTCCCTTTATTTATTTTGTGTTGTTATCACCAAGAAGTTTTAAAAAAATAATTTGATGGAAGTCTTTCATCCATAAAAACCATAATATTATTAAACAACGTGTTAATGAATAAGCGCAAAACCTCATCTTATTTTTTTATAGATCAGTTGGGAGTTGGGGTGCCGACTGATTTATAAAAAAATAATTAGAATGAAACAATAATTTCATTATTTTGATAATTAAAATTTAAAGTTATTCGCATTTTAAGTTTTCAGGTAAAAATGATTTGTTATCATTTCAGCAATGAATGAAAGCGCTAACATACTTATGGATACATTTTAATAATTTTGTTTTTATAGTTAGTAGGGTGAGTATGCCCGTGTGGTGGGTTGACATCGGGTTCAGTAAATTTTAAATTTTACAAACCAATTATTTAATATTTTGAAAAAATATACCAATGTTGGCACCATGATATTTCGATTCTGCTCTCGATTCTAAACAAACTACTTTCTAGTTTTGCGTCAATTCATGAACACGTTGTATAGTATTATATACTAAGAATCGACCGTAAAATTATGCACCTATTTGTCTGGTGAATAAAATGTGATTTAAGTGAAACACAGTTACACAGGTGTTCATACAGCGCTGCTGGGTTGCCTGGCCAAATCTTGCCGCAAGTACCTTTACCATTATGATTGTTGGTACAATTTTTTCCAACAAATGCATCTATATATTTTGGAAGTGAATGAGATGCAACCGGAAGGAGACCAATCTAAAGAACTGGAATAAATTGGAGTTGCCACCTCTTAATCTGCCGCAATTCTACAGTTAAAAATGACTTAATTAAAAAAATCATAATGGTAAAGATAGTTGCGGCAAGATTTTGCTAGGAAATCCGGCGGCGTTGTATTACCCCTGTTTAACCTTTCACTTAAATCACATTTTGTTGACTAAACAAATAGAACGTATAAATTTAAGGTCGGATCTTAGTTAAGAAACTTTATCGTGCCAGTTAATCCTGAAGAAATCTGTAGTGACACACATTTTAAGTAGAAATGCTACAGATAATGACCTTGATGAAGGTTGATGATACAACTCCTGCGGTTCTTCTACATTCGGAATGCGATGCGCCATTAAAGCAGCTCCGTAGTTACCGATCCCCGTGTCCCAGAACACTATCTGTGGACATCAAGATTGAGGAAATATTACTTAATGCAACCCATTCTTCTATAATTATATGGCAAGAGCGCAAGATTGACCTTTAAGAAATGACATACTATGTATAGAGCCCATCTTAATATGCTGATGATTTTTTAAGAGGATGATCAGACCGTCAAACTGAACAACTTTCTCAATGGGACCAACATCGAAATCGCGAAACAAAATCAGCTGTCCCATACATTTGAATCGGGATTGCAGTTTTCTATAGCACATAATTTTTTCGTAAGCCGTGGTGGTCCAGTGGCGAGTAACCTTGCCTGGCGTGCAGGAGGCGACAAGTGGCGACGGGCTCACTCCCCGTCACACTGGACAGAGTATCGGTACTACTAGTAAAACGTGGATGTTCTGAGGTTTCAGAATATCTCTGACTATCTCCTCGGGGAATATAGTAGTGAACGTATGCTATTATTTTTTCGCATGTTTCCTCTTTGGTCCCATAGAAAAAGTTGTTCGGTTTGATGGTCTGATCATCTCTATAAAATACTGTCAGCATGTTAAGAAGGACCCTGTGAAGTATAGATTGAGTAGGATGTGTGTTATTATTCCTACCTTTTCATCAATCAAGTACCGTATGTAGTAGATTTCGTTGTACTTCTGAAAGCCAAGGTCTTCTGCTATCTGGTGTCCTCGTCCGGTAGTAAATACTCCGGCGATAGCTGGTATGAAGGCGCTTGCTGCGAGCGCCATGGCCGATTTTAGCATGTCTTTACTGATACCTTAAATATAAGCTGTATTTTAGTCATCTATGTAAACAACACCAGTATTAATGTAATTGAAAGACCGAAGCACTACAGGCCATTTACCAACTGCTTTTAAACGATGAAGGAAAACTTAGCGAGGAAAAGTATGTATAAATAAGTTATAGAGGGCGTGCATCTGTCACGGCAGACATGAAGTCTACCAATCCGCATCAGAATTTCTTCTTCAGCGTATGCAGGTTTCCTCGCGATGTTTAGCTTCGCCGCTTCAGAGCAGTCGTTATTACGTACAAAAATTACAAAACTCATTGGTACATAGCAAATCAAATCAAATCAAAAAATTTTTATTCAAAATAATATCACATAGATAGCTTTTTGACGTCATTTCTTGACTCTACCACCACGTCGGAGAAGATGCGGCCAGAAACTCTACAACACACATCTTTTAAACAAAACAAAATATACAAAGTACAATTAAAATAAAATATTGCATTACATAGAGTAACATTGTCAAGACCAGACATTTTGGTCATTCAAATAGTCATCGAGTTTATAGTAGCCTTTTTTACAGAGGACTTGTTTAACATGGGACTTAAACTTTTTGTCTGGCAAGTTTAGAATATCCTCTGACATCTTATTATAATAGCGTATACAGTGCCCCATGAAAGATGGGTTGACCTTACTGAGTCGAAAATGTGGGAATACTAATTTAATTTTATTTCTTGTATTGTAATTATGAACGTCACTGTTTTTGGGAACGAGATACAAATTTTTCCGAACGTATTAAATATTTTCGTTATTGTATTGACTGTAAAAAGTCAAGATACTGATATCTTTAAAAAGATCTCGTTGTGAATCTCGACAACGCAGATTATAAATGGCTTGAATTGCCCGCTTTTGAAGGACAAAGATCGCCTCAACATCTGCAGCACGGCATGTCATCCGTACGGATTCGAACCTGATTGTGTATCCATACCTATCTGCAACGCGCCACCGACGGCGACGCTCAGAGTTATACTATGTAATACTAGAGTTTACCCGCGACTTCGTCGATCGACACAAATTATATTCCAGATTTTTACTTATCAAACATTCAACAAACAAAAATTCATCAAAATCGGTTTAGTAGTTTTTGTGTAAAATAAATAAATAAATATCTTCGACATTGTCACACAAATTATCTAGTCACATTTAAAGTAAGTACCTGGACTTGTATTATGATGACTAGACAACGATACATTTATATAGATACAAACATCCATGACTCGGGTACGAATGTTCATATTCATCATATAAATATTTGTCCCTTACGGGATTCGAACCCGCGACCCTCGGCTACAGTCAATAGGTGTAATAGAATAGAATAGAAAACTTTATTCTCGACCAACTGAGATCACAATATTGTTAGTAACACACTTAGCCTATTGTTAGTTTATACACAGCGACATATTTCTTTTTAATTATAATTGTTTGTTTGTCAGCAAGTGAATCATACATTACAAACAAAACATTCTAAAAAAAAAGGTTGATTTGGAGACAGAGATACCTAAAAACCATATTGTAACCTTTTCCTTGTAAATATCTCCAATGTACAGACACACTAAGTCTTCTAACAAAAGACTTCTGTTACAGTTCTATAATAGTTTTAGATTCGATGAATATTCGCAATTTTTCAGAACTAGGCCTTTAGGGCTATAACTTCGGGAAAATAGTCGTGTAACTTACTTTAGATAGGTACAAAACAAAATCCACTAACCTCTGTGCCGATATCTGTTCTTCAGTGCCATAATATAGAACTTCAGATATCTCTTCACGCCAAGGGCATCGAATAAATCGACGGGCGCTTCTATATCGTTGTAAAACTTCATAACTTTACTATACAGGGGGTTGTATGTTATTTTGTTTCGACTGAAAGTTCTTGAGAATGACGCTGTAAAGAAATTCATCATCATTATCTTGTTTGAGAAACGCGCTTAACCACAGAACATTTTAAGAGGGGTTAGAAATGCAAAAGTACCGCTTTTGCTTCGGAGATAGGGCTGCGTTCACGACCTTTGGGTGCGGTTGTTTTGTTTTTCAACTCGCTCTAAGGTACGGAACGATCACGGTTGTTTTATAACTTAAAATTTTTACATTGACAGTAATATGGGCTTTAAGTGAAACACAGTTATTTCCAAATACAATAAAAAAGCTCATCTAACTTGTTAGCAAATCAAAAAGTGAATAAAAATAATTTGAGAAACAAACTTTTATTCAAAACGAGCGAAAAGTCAAGCAACCACAGATAATCAAAACGTCAGAGTGTTTTTTAACCGTCGAATGTGATGGTTAAAAGTTGCAACCCGTCAGAGGTACCGATCGGTTGAGTTCTGACAACCGAGTTGCAATAGAACGTTTTTCACCGAGGCTCGGAACGGCGTTAGTGCGAAAAGTTGCACTCGGGGTGCACCTGGGGCGTAGGTTCGGAACGCAGCTCAGCTGTCGCCACTTGTCTTCCCGCTCACGCTGCTACAATTACTCTTGCCCTCTCGCTCGCACCACGCCGCGCGCCTTATGGTGTTATACAAATCATTGCATAACCTGTGGCGACAGGGATTTACAAGCAACTAGTCAGAGCGGCCCGCGTCAGCTGTGGTCTCAGCCCGGACATCATCCGCACAATATATACAGCAGCGGTGGAGCCTGTAATATTGTACGCTGCAGCGGCATGGGCCCCGGCGGCCAAAAAACTGGGTGTACGAAAGCAGCTTGGCACGGTCCAGAGGGGCTTCGCGCAGAAGATGTGCAAGGCGTATCGGACGGTGTCACTCAACTCAGCACTCTTGCTCACGGGGACGCTCCCTCTAGACCTCCGAGTCCGTGAGGCAGCCTCGCTATACGAGGCTAAGAAGGGAGTACCTAGACGTGAGCTAACCGACAGAGAGGTTGAGAAGATGACACCGAAGATACAAGCCCCACATCCTGCGAAACTTATGGGGCTGCGGTTCCAAAACCTGGTAGACGAGGAACAATATTCTCGCCACAGCAATCATGCTGTGCGTATTTTCACAGACGGGAGCAAGATTGAGGGCAAGGTCGGTACAGCGCTATCCATTTGGACTGGTGCTGTAGAGACCAAGACCCTCAAACTTGCTCTATCATCGTACTGCACTGTCTACCAGGCGGAACTGCTAGCCCTGTATAAGGCTACGGAGATTGCACTAGCGGGCAGAGAGTCCTCTTTTGGAATTTACAGCGACTCTCGGGCACTCGAGACCGTGTCAAACCCTGGTTCCTCTCATCCCCTGGCAGTCAAAGCCAGGTGCAACCTGAGTGATTGCACACTCCAAAACAAGGTGATATCCCTGTTTTGGATTAAGGCACACGCAGGACTGGTAGGGAATGAGAGAGCCGACGAGCTGGCGAAGGAGGCAGCCCTGAAATCAAAGAAGAAGCCGGAGTACGACAAGTGCTCGGTCTCATTCGTCAGGCGTACCATTCGCATGGAGACGATTGACGAATGGGACAAGAGGTACAAATCAGAGGAAACGGCTTCTGGAACAAAAATCTTCTTCCCCGATGCGGTAGCAGCGTATCCCTTGGTCAGGAAAATCAAAATTGATGGTCCAACAACGCAGATCCTCACGGGGCATGGGGGTTTCTCCTCGTACCTGACTCGCTTCAGGTGCAAGGAGAGCCCCTCCTGCCTCTGTGACCCGGAGGTTGAGGAGACCGTCCAACACCTGTTTCTGGAATGCCCTGTCTTCGCCAGGGATAGATTCGATTTAGAACAACTGTTGGATGTAACCCTAAATGCAGAAAACCTGCCAATGATAATAAAAAATAGGAATAGGAACGTATTTTTAGAGTTTTGTGTAAAAATAGTTAAAATAGTAAATAATAGAAATAAGTAGATTAAGTAAAGTATGATGCAATACATATTGATTGTCATCATACATGTAAAATGTAACTAGTAAATAAATACATATAATTAAGGAAATAGAATAAGATGCTAAAAATATGTAACCTGTACAAATAAAAGTAAAAACTAGAATTAAATAGACCTAAAAAAATATGTACACCAGAAGAAAAATGTTTCCTGTTTTATTTATTTAAATAAAGAACCAATTACCCTGTTATATCGTAGAGATTAGTTAGGTGGGAGACCCACCCACGGCGAAACAAAAGGTGATGAATGAAAGAAAGAACTGTATGATGAATAAAAGTACGAGAGGAATAAATGCGAGAACTGGTATGAAAGGATAGAAGCTTAGTAAAGGCTCCGATCATGTTGGATAGGAAATAAAAAAAATAAAAAAAAACCTGTGGCGACACGTTCCACGCCTACTTTGCACTTCTAACCCCTCTTGTAATGTTCTGTGCTCTTGTCGGTGGAGTACTCGCCATGGCAATATCTTTTCTGCAAGTGCTAAAAATTACTGATTCGACACAATATCTACCTTCTCTTTCAAAGCAGAGGGAGCTTTTTTAGCGATAAGACTGCCTATTTTTGTACCTTCTGTATTTCCTGTCTATTTACTCTCTGTATACTATGGTTTTTTTTTGTGTAGAATAAAGTATAATTGATTGATTGATTGATCTAGACATCTATCCAGCTCAGATCGCCGTCTGCTTCTCTTCTATTTTCCCATCTAATACAATGTGTAAGTGTAGACAATTTCATACTTAACAGGGTGATTGTATGCATGACAATGAACAACTTTATGGTATTTAGGAATAAGGACATTGTAGGAAATTCGCAAAATAAAATTTACGCTGGTCATACTTAATGACAGACTTGACATATGGTGTCGGCTAAGAATAGCACCATCCCATTTCCTTTCGTGGGTGTCGTAAAAGGCGACTAAGGGATCTACCGAAGGATGAGCAGCAGCATCCTCTGAGTACACATTCAATCCAACTGCGATCGCCAACCCGCCTGCCAAGCGTGGCGATTATGGCAAATCCCCCCATTTTGGGGGAGGCTTATGTCCAGCAGTGGACGTTTGTCGGCTGATATGATGATACTTAATGCAATCAGCTGATCAAACGCTTGTGTCAAAAGCTGTTTTTCGAACTTCTCTTAAGCGCCTTAGGGATAGTTGTTTAGTACCATGGGTATACAATCACCCTTTAAAGTAATGAAATTGTATAATTTTGTAAAGAAATCGTGTCGTATCAAGCTATCAAGAGTCAGATCTTTTTTTTAGCTGACTTAAAAAAAAGGAGGTTATCACTTCGATACGTATGTTTCTAATATAATAATATTATTGGAATCGTACTATATTCACATATGATAATCTATTAACGCTTCCAAACAAATATACAAAAGTTTATAGGTATTATACTAGTTCTAACAAAATTAGCTGAAACTATTTTAAGGGGATGATCAGGCCATAAAACTGAACAACTTTCTCTATGGGACCAATATAAAAATCACGGAAAAAAATCTGCTGTCCCATACAATACTGCAAACACTAGCTCGACTCAAATGTATGGGACAGTTGATTTTTTTTCGCGATTTCCATAATGGTCCCTTAGAGAAAGTTGTTCCATTTGATGGTCTGATCATGCCCTTAAAATAGTTTCAGCTAATTTTGTTAGATATTATATATGTATTGGCTGGCCGCGCGTAGGTTGAGTAACTTATAGCGTCCGTCGTACGGCCAGCTTATATTGGTTTTGTATAGCTTGATGTGTCGCCGTGCGTAGTGTGTCGCCGTGCGTAGGTATGTATGCATGTAATGTATATTGTATGTCTCAGAAACTTTTTATCGGATTGTGACCATTATTTTTTTATTGACTTTTACAAATCTAAATCGACGTCGTTTTTTTCAACCGCGTTGGATTTTAGAACCATACATTTTAGTAACTTATACAAAATAATTTAAATATTAAAAGCCACCTGATCAACATGAAATTATGTTAGGACATCGAATCTTCTTACTCAAAATTCGGCTCCAAAATTCGAAATCCTCCAATACATTAAGGCTCTCTCAAATTAGACCACTGCAGCCATGACAAGCATTAACGTAAAGTAGGCCAATTAAGCGAAGCCACCTTCTAAAATGTCTAATTGAAGTTAATTAGTGTCATATCGGGCGAACAAAATGCCTAATTAGAAATGAGAATGTTGTCAATTTGAGCTTAAAATGAAATGCTCGCTATTCATATTTTAATCTTCACGATCGATCGTGAAGATCGAGAGCGTCGGTGGCATAGAGATCTAGAAAGATGCCAACCAACGCGCTGAGTACGAAACCTAGTGTCGCATCACCACCAGTACCACGCGATAGAAAGTATTTTGTTAAATGTGCACATTATCCATTGCGATATCAGAACTCAACGTTCGAATAATCTTTAGTACTACGCAAGCATTGTAAACTATTTACACGTAATATCTCGACTGGCTTTCAGCCTCTTAATATATTGAATTATTACTGTTGCGAGCAATGTGTTCCGTTTTTGCGCATATTGCTGCGACACTGGCCCCGCCCCCTTTTTCACATCTCCCTTTAGTTTTTGTGATCTGTGGTCGGTGGCGTGTTGCGGAGAGGTGGATGGACACCCAATTATGGGGTTTGAATCCGCACGGAAAACATGCCATGTACCAATGAGTTTTTCTATCTTATGTACGTAATACCGACTGTTCTCAAACGGTGAAGGAAAACATCGTGAAGAAACCTGCATACGCTGAAGAAAAAATTCTGATGTATATGTACCCGAGTCATGGATGTTTGTATCTATATATGTATTCTATATCGTTGTCTAGTCATCATAATACAAGTCCAGGTACTTTAAATGTGACTAAATAATTTGATATTTATTTATTTTATTTATTTACGAGCGTTAACCCGCGACTTCGTCCGCACAAATTATATACCAGATTTTAAGTCAGATCATTAGCTATCAAACAAAAAAAGTTTCATCAAAATCGGTTCAGTAGTTTTTGCGTGATACTCGTTCAAACAAACAAACAAACACCCAAACAAACACACAAACAAACAGACAGACAAAAAATCAAAAAATTGGTGAAATTGAATCAGGGACACCTAAAAACCATATCGTAACTTTTTTTTTGTTAATATCTTCAATGTACAGACAAACTTCCTGTTACAGTTTTATAATAGTATAGATATGTGAAGTCTACCAATCCGCATTGGGCACGCGTGGTGGACTAATGCCCATACACCCTCCCTGAGGGCAGGCCTGTGCCCTGCAGTGGGACGTTTATAGGCTGATGATGATGATGATCGATCAGTGAAAAGTGTCATCAATGAAGTCAGTTTCAAAATGATATGACGTGTCAAATGGTGATAGTACTACAACCTTTCGCCCTCGACTTTACCGCAAAAAAAACTTATCTCTTAGTCGAATCATACGACACCTATAAAAAAATAGGGTGATGATTCTAAGCCGGAACCACACCGCTAAAATCTTCTCTTCTTTCGTGTCAGCATGAGCCATATTGAAGACAATTACTCATGCTGTAGTGGAAACATTTGCCAGTCAGCAATGGCAACAAATTAACGGTTTACTACCGTTGGCGCGCTCCATACAAACGAAGTCTGGTTATATTTTCAATAATAACCAATTAAAGTCAATGAAATTTTTCAGAAATGAACTAGAACCAAATCTCTATGCTGGTATCTTGTCCGATTTGTGTTAAAATATACAGTTTCAATGCTAGGTTTAATTTAAGATTTGTATGGAAATCTTACAGGCACTGTTACTTTAAGACTTTACATGTTACAACACACAAGCATAGAGATTTTAGCCCAGTCATTTTACGGAGTTTTGTTAGGCGGGGTAGGGAGTAATTATTAATTAGACTTTTAAATTGTAACCGGCACCATTTCCTGGCAAAGAAAACGTAACATAGAAATTAAAATTGTGTGTCCCAGAAGGCTTTGAAATTAATAATATTGATAACAATGAACTCATTTGACTAAGATTTAATATTATAAGTTATTTTTGAGCAATAAAATAGGCATCGAAATTTAAAATTTTCCCCTAAAATGAAAATTCCAGCACCCACGTAGTACATGTTAGAGATTCTAGAATCAGCCCGAAAGTAAATTATAGAGCATCGTTTCTTTACAAACAAACTAAGCAAGCTCACCTTACAGCATTGTACCAAGTCGATATCATCAGCTCCCCTAATATAGACCTATCCCGATCGTCTACTTGGAATCCAATTTACGTACGAAAATATTGGTGCAAGTTAAAAGAGAACACGGCAGGTAACTAAGTAATTTTTATTTTAAAAATACCTAGTACAAACAAATCGTGTGGATGGCTGAATAGACAGACAGAATACTACCCATAGAGATCTAGAGAGATGCCAACCAAAGCGCTGAGTACGAAACCTAGTGTCACATCACCACCAGTACCACGCGATAGAATGTATTTTGTTAGCTTGAATGTGTTCATTATCCATTGCGGTATCAGAACTCAACGTTCGAATAATCTTTAGTACTACGCAAGCATTGTAAACTATTTACACATAATATCTCAACTGGCTTTCAGCCTCATAATATATTGAATCATTACCGTCGCGAGCAATGTGTTCCGTTATTGCGCATATTGCTGCGACACTGGCCCCGCCCGCTTTTCACATCTCCCTTTAGTTTTTGTGATCTGTGGTATTACCCTTATCCGCGAGGGGAAGCTCTTGGTGGGAAAGCTTCTGCATTGTAGTCAAAAATATTCTGATAATTTAAGATAGATGTTCCATAGAAACCGCCATTGGCTACTCGACCGCAGTGAACTCGGCTGCATGCAAATTTTTTCAGTTTGTTGCTTTGAAGAAGCCCTTAAAATATGCATCGCATTTCAGTCCTGTATGGGCTGATGTCAAAAATGATGATTACATTATGATTTATAAAAAACAATTTTAATAAAAAAATTCAAAGATTTGTTATTAAAGTACGTTTTGGAAAAAATATGGAACTCAATTTTTTGCGCAAACTTCATCATTTCATCCTGAAAAATAATCATAATCATAATAATCATAATCATTTTTATAATATATAAGTTAAGTCAAACTCTTTATTTTGTTGTTATCATTCTTCTGTTTGTTCCTTTGTCAATGTTCTTGAGTACCTAATAAATTAAGTTCGACTAATAGTTCTATAGTTATTAAATGGTTATTTTATTAGTTAGCTATTTAAAGAAAATTATGGCTGTTTTTTTTTTATATCAATGACATCAATTGGCTTTCAACCATTATTATTGATGTTGTTTACGTTTACGTAAGTATACGTAGGTAGGCATTGAAAATTATTTTTCAAAAGTCCCAAACGTCCACCGCAATTTTAATGATATTGAGCCATACGTCAAATCCTAAAGCTGAATCCGGAATTCTTTTTACGGGGTGCAGTAAAAATTTAGGCTCAGAGCATTCAAGGAATCCACCCCCTAATGTAACGGGCATCGATACAGGGAGAAATCGAGTTTTATTCGAATCGATAGAAACGCAAATAGATTCTGAATAGTGATATTGAAGAAGACAAGGATTCTTCGCTAACGTTTTAGGGGTCTATTTACATTTTGAGTCGTTTCATTTTGTTGATTTTACAGTCTTAGAGTCACTGTGTTTTTAGGGTTCCGTACTCATGCAAGGAACCCTTATATTTTCGTCCATTCTGTCTGTCTGTCTGTATGCCCCACCTCGATTACTCGCTCATTTTTGGATCTATTGAATCGAAATTCGGTATGAGGACAGATAACAGTAACCTAAAAACACAAATGAGGTAGGAAAGAGGAGAAAAACAGAAATGAGGTAGGAAGGAGGTCATGAAGAAAATATTTTAAAATATTTAAATAACACAATGTTGATTTGATGCCGATTGAATAGAGTATCACAATAAGACTCCTGAACTGGACTTGGCGTTGCTTAACATCTGACCACTACGCCATGGGCACCTCGCTCTTAATTATAAAAAAATTAAGTTCAAATTAGCATAACTCACCTTTCTCCTGTATTCTCAAGATCAAAATCCCGACTAATTTATCTGTGCCCTCCTTAACAACGGCGAGTGACATTTTATCTTTCATCCAAATTCTGACGTTGTGTATGAACTCATCGGTGCCTTCTTTGTCTTCCGCAATTTTTATAGATTTATATGTTAGCTGTAAAGAAAATAAATTACTATGACGAATGTGTATTTACTATTTAATACACTTATTTAACATCACAACATCAATGAGGTCGGTTATGGGTTGAGACACATCGACGTATTGAAGAACGCGAACCTCTCTGTCATAATCTAAAAAGTCACAGATTTTACTTTATAAATTATGTCTCTGTCAGAAGAGAGAGGAGGGTGGAGAGGGAAGACAAGAGAGGGTCGGACTACTCATGACGAAGCCTGCCTAGCTAGCATGCCACCCACGACAAAGCTTTTAAACGAGAAAAACGTCATGCGCGCTCTTTCTGGCCTACGTTAAATAATAAAGATGGAGGCACATCTCGATTTTTGTCGTTTTCTCGGGGTTGGCATGCTAGCTAGGCTGGTTCGCACATCTGGCAGAGAAACGTGACAAACGGCATAATGTTGTCACAATCCCGTCGTCATCCACCGTACAGGTGGACGTGTATGTGGCTCTCGTATAGGACTGTACAGCCATGAGAAAAAGTGCTTCTCCAAAAACACTGCTTAAATCATCAGAAATAGATGTAAAGGCCTATGATGATGAATGATGATGTTAACCGTATTAAAGAAAGCGAAGCACTCTGTCACAATCTAAAAAGTCACAGATTTTACTTTATAAATTATATCAAACTGGAATTGCACCACGCATTTGTGTCATTTATAAAATACATAAGGTAATAAGGTAAGGTAAAATACATATAATTTTATGTAAATTATTCGTTTTGTATTTGTTCTTTTCGATTAGAGGAAATAAAAGCCATACGCAAATAATAGTGAGTAATTTTCCTAACATCTAATAAAAACCAATCCGAACCCCAACCCATCTAATTTTCTTTCTGAATATCTTTAGAATGTTTAGTTTATGTAAAGTTCATTTTTCGTCTTAACATTATGTATCTATACAATTATAAAACTGTAACAGGAAGTTTGTCTGTACATTGAAGATATTAACAAAAAAAAGTTACGATATGGTTTTTAGGTGTCCCTGATTCCATTTCACCAATTTTTGTATACTATTATAAAACTGTAACAGGAAGTTTGTCTGTACATTGAAGATATTAACAAAAAAAAAGTTACGATATGGTTTTTAGGTGTCCCTGATTCCATTTCACCAATTTTTGGATTTTTTGTCTCTCTGTTTGTTTGTGTGTTTGTTTGTTTGAACGAGTATCACGCAAAAACTACTGAACCGATTTTTATGAAACTTTTTTTGTTTGATAGCTTATGATCTGACTTAAAATCTGGTATATAATTTGTGCGGACGAAGTCGCGGGTTAACGCTCGTAAATTATAAGTTTCTTGCCCCACCATATTTTGTGTTAAAAACAGATTCTAAATATCACAAAAACATTATCTTAAATTCAAGCAGAAATACAAAACCTTCGCAATCATAATCTAGACCTCGTCTTTTCATACATTTTTATTTTCGTTTACAAATATTCAATTTCACTCAATCTTTTAAACAAACAAAAACCATTTTTATTTACTTTTTCAGCAGTCGAAATAATTCAATATCAGGGCACGCATGTCTTGCCGATACAAAGACATCCGGTCTAGACACTTTCTGAAACGAAAATAATACTAGAAAATAAATCTCTATTTCACAACACAAAATAATGACATTTATATTGACCTAGCAAGGTGACAAAGTACCTACGTGTTGGGTACCTGCATGCAATCTAAATGTAATGGATACATACTTCGAGCAGCGTTTTCAAACACAAAGGACAGCATTGATAAAAAGTAGCTTTTGAATATATATAAAAAAAGTGTATAATTAGGCCCACCACATACATCCGGAATAAACCTGATTCTGAATCAGTTCTGTATGGAGTGTTGCCGCTTTCAGATACTTTCTCACTAGATCTAGTGATTTTTTGATGTTTTAGGTGGCATATTTTAAAGTGATTTTTGAGCATAAGCGTTGATGGAACGATACCGTATCGTAACAGTGCAGTTGCGACGTCGTTGCGGTATAGTTGCGAAATCGCCTACGCTCAAAAACCGCTTGTGTGATAATGGTTTATGCCATTTTGTATGCAGATTATGTCTAATGTTAAAACTATCGATAGCCTTTTGATATAGTTGCATAATACTGAAATACACTTTACAAATCATCATCGTAACGTCATGACCTCATCACATGATAGGAATTATCATAATAAATACTTAAAAATTCAATTGTCATTCTTTTGGCGTTTCATACATTTTTATTTTAGGCATTATTTAAACAGCACTATAGTATTTTTGTAACCATAGTTGAAAACACTGAATCCTGAATCAGGATTCCGGTTCGCAATTCCGTCTGTGTGTGGCGGACATTAAGAGGATAAAACTTCTAGGGCGCCGTAGCGCGCTGCATACAAGCGAAGTTTCATCCTATTGTCAATATTAACCAATACTTTGTCTTGTTTCGTGTCAGAACGAGCTGTATCGTATGACAATCACTAGTGCTGTAGTGGAAAAATTAGCCAGCCATCAATCGTCGTACTAACCAATTAATGACAATGCAATTTTTTAACACGTTCTAGTAACGAATCTCTGTGTCTGTCTGTATTTCCATTGTAATATACAGGGTGAAATTGATATCAGTAGCATCCTTTTAAACTAAGAATCTACCCAGCAAACTGAACAACTTTTACTATGGGAGCAGACAGATCGGAGCAAAAAAAATCAGCTGTTCCATACTAAACTGCACCCGCAGCCGCTGCCTACTCGACTCTAATGTAACAACTCTCTAACAGCTGGTTTTTTTTTGCTCCGATTGGTTTGCTCCTATAGTAAAAGTTGTTCAGTTTGATGGGTAGACTCTTAGTTTTAAAGGATGCTAATGATATCAATTTCATCCTGTAGTTTCAATGCTAGAATTAAATAAGATTTCTTTGAAAAAAATTTTTTGCGCGTTGCATCGACTATTGAATCACTGTATACGTTATCATTATCAGCCTTTATCGTCTCCACTATTGGGGCTCGAACCTACCCTTTTCGTGAGGATGGGCGTTAGTCCACCACGCGTGCCCAATGCGGTTCGGTAGACTTCACATACGCATCAGAATTTTTTCTTGAGCTTACCTACGCCGAGTTAGATGAAGGCAACACAGAACCGATTGTTTGAAGTGATCCTTAGGGGACGCCTATGTCCAACAGTGGACGTCTATCGAATGATATATAGTTTCCTCACGATGTTTTCCTTCACTCGTATTATGTAAATAAGTAAGGTCATGACTTCTTTTTGCAATTCAACATTTATTCAAAGAATAATGGTATACAGGATGTTTATAGCATTGGCATCTTTTTAAACTAAGATTCTACGCATCAAACTGAACAACTTTTACTATGGGACCAAACCGAAAAACGGAAAAAAATCTGCAGTTTCATACAGGTTTGCTCCCATAGTAAAAGTTGTTCAGTTTGATGTGTAGACTCTTAGTTTGAATGGATGCAAGTTATTTCAATTTCAGCCTGTATATTTTTTTATTTTTAGCAAAACTTTATGTAGTTCCTCCGAATTCGAACCCGAACCCTCGTGATTGAAAGTACACGCCTTTCCGCAACGCGCTACGCTACCGCCTCAAGGCCGCCTACCTATAAGAAAACTAAAATTATTGACTGAAACCTTATTACATTTCTTCCTCCTGTCTAGGGGTAAAAATGATGAAATTTTTACATTAAACAAAACATTTCACTTTTTAAATAAAAGAACCGAAATCCGAACCGTTCTGAAAAGGGTGAAAAATTTGTTCATTTTATTTTAAAACATTTTTTAACGTAAGCTCTGAAAGAATTTAATTGAACTCTCGTAACTGGAGGGAAGGGGATAGAAATTGAATAGCTACAATATTATTCTCTTAATAAACTTTAAAAGAGGTTTATTAAAATTTTTCTCAAAGTATTCTTTACGGGATCCAGATAAGGTGGGGGCTCAGTGAAAGCGAAGTAGAGGAGAATGCATCTAGACTTATTGAGATTTTCCTTAAGGTGGTTGCAAAGGGGTCAATTTTATACAAAACTTTGACTCACAATACGCGTAGACGGAATAAATATTCTGCTTTGAAATTCTTCATACAAAACTTTAAAAGCTTTATATCTTCTTAATTATATTATAAATTGCAAATGTTATTTGTGACGCTGCAACTAGATTTTCTAAACAATGTTTCCATTATATAAAATATTACTTTTATTAATTCCGTCTACGCGTATTGTGCGTCAAACTTTTGTATGGACTGAAACCACCTTAAAATGACACTCACACGCTATAGGTGACTGCTGTATTATTATAATCTAGCCTTGCCTAACACCTACATTTTTGGAGCAGCATTAACGAGTGGATCTTCTTACCCCCTGGTTTTAAGCGACAGATGCAAGTGAAATTTCATTTCAATTGAATTGCACTCTTATTAGTCATTTTACGGGGTCTGCGTGCGAAGATGCAGGTAACTATGTGATTGTCACTCTAATCTATTAATTAATAAAATTGCGATAACATTTGTGTCTGTTACTCTGGTTCTTCTGCGGATCTCTTCATTTCTGATTCGATCCCGCAAGGAAACTCCGAGCATAGCCCTCTCCATTGCCCTTTGGGTGACTTTCAGCCTTTTTATGAGGCCTTGAATGAACGACCACGTCTCTGTTCCATATGTCATCACTGGCAACATACACTGATCGAAAACTTTCGTTTTAAGACACTGCAGTATTAAATTAAATTAAATTAAATATCGTTTATTTGTCTTTTACATTTGTACACAAACAGAAGTAGGTATTGGTAATACAAGACAAAAGGACATTAAAAATAAAAGTGTTGTTTTCTGTTGTTAGTATGATAATGATACCTCCCCAGGGCACCTATACACAAACAAGTTTGGTTGTGTACATATACTCCGAGGGAAGTACCACTAGAATAACAATTAATATAAAACTACATAAGACAAAAAGGTCTTCGGCTCAGCGACAGTTGAATAAATCAGCTGCCTCTGTTATTCTGCCACAGCCAGACATAAACTGCGTGAAACACAATACCCAAATATTAAAGAATCTATACAACTTCCAGGATACGAAGTAGTCAAATATATTGTTATGGATAGGTGAACACAATCAGTATACATAAAAATGTATTTGGGACGTGAAGATACTACGCAGCTTCCCGAACGCTGCCCAGACGAGTATGCCATTTGTGTATGTTTTTGTACTTCATTAGGTAATTAGTAACGACGATATAAGCGTCCATCACCCATCCTCTACCAGGTCCCGTCATGTCTCAGGTCGTTGGCCTAGCAGTTCAGACAGCATACCACGCTATGTTTTCCAGTTTTTGGTATCCACTCAAGAAGAAGAAAACCGTCAGTGGCGCGTTGCGGAGAGGAATGGACACTCAATCATAAGGGGTCCGGGTTCTAATGTGCACGGAAAATAATATGCCAAATACCAACTTATAATACGTAATACCGAATGCTCACAAACTGTAAAGGAAAACATCATAAGGAAACCTGCATACGCTGATAATGAGCGGTATCGCGATTCTGATGCGTATGTAAAGTCTACTAACTCGCATTGGGCACGCGCAGTAGAATAACGTTCATCCTTGAGGGCAGGCCTGTCCTGCAGTGGGACGTTTATACAGGATGTAACAAAACACCCTAGTTATACTTAAGTGGACGCTTCAGACCTTCAAACTGAACAACTTTTACTACGGAGTCAACACCGAGAAAAAATAAAAAAATCCGCTGTCCTATACAAGTACCGGATCGACTCAAAAATGTATGGGACAGCTAATTTTTTTTTTCTTGGCGCTGACTTTTTATTGAAATCTGTTCAGTTTGATGATCTGAAGCACCCCCTCAAGTATTACTAGTGTGTTTTAATACACCCTGTATGCTGATGAAACAGATTACCCCCAATAGATACCGCAGACAAGGCCGCCGAAGCGCGCCACACTTCTATGATTTTGCACTGATATAAGCAACGGAGTAGTGCGACCTTGAAATGGCCAATCATGTTCCATTGTTTCGTGCCCCGCTACCCGCACCTACCGCCAATAATGGTGACTTCGGGCCTGTACAAAATTATCGTTATGCGGTATCTATTGGAGGCTTTGACTATTTATTATAAGGACTAGCCTTGCGGTAGCATTTACCCTCTGCCACGGTATAAGATCAATTAATCATGTGCATTTACATTCAATTTTATACCTTATCACTAAACGAGACAGCCTATAATTGCGAAACAATAATTTCGAACTTTTAACGTTTGGGGTTCACGCACGTTCACTAATTTTCATGATTTACGATTTTTGATTTACGTTCAAAATTAGAATCTAAAGTTATGGGAATAAAATCCGAAGTTGCGGATTCGCCCCCCGCAAAAAGTGGCAGAAATGTTTGTTAGTAGAATTACACGCGTAACTAGTCCCTATATAAGTAGTCAAAGATTGGGGTGAATCTATGGCTGATGATGATGAATCAACAACTCGGACTCCCCATTTGCAATAGGGACCAACCTCAGTTTGAATTTCGCTCAACTCAATTGTTTTTCGGTCACTTTGCCTTTGCACAAAATAACTTAATTAAGCAAATTAAGATTTTAAAGAGAGCGGTTCATCTTTTTATCTGTCAGCTCTTTTAATTAAATTCCTTTGATTGCACTTAGCGGATTGTAAGATTCATTTAAATTTAAATTTTGATTAAACTTTTAAGAAATAACCTGAATCTAAACTTTGCAGCAGTATACCTGCCTTTTATACAGGGTGTTACAAAACACACTATTAATATTTAAAGGGGTGCTTCAGATCATCAACTATTAACATTTACTAAGGAGCTAACAAAGAAATCGCGAAAAATAGTATGCTTTTCCATAGGCAACTGTATACAGAGTGTTAGGGTAAACAGTTACATTACTTTAAGGGGTTACTGTAACAATGATACCGAACAACTTTCCCTAAGAAACCTTCACAAAAAGAATTTTGGATTTCCCATATTAAATGCAATCAGCTGATCGAACGTTTGTATGAAAAGTCGTCATTTTTTTTGCGAATTTCCTTTAGGTTTCTTAGGGAAAGTTGTTCAGTATCATGGGTACAATCACCCCTTAAAGTAATGCAACTGTTTACCTTAATACCGTGTATAATTTTTGTTGTATTTTATTTTATCTTATTTACATCGATATCGCGAAAAATCTGCTGAAATTATATTAAGGTCGAGCAGGATTGCAGATTTTTATGAAACAGCAGATTATTTTTTGTAATTTCTCCACAGTGAGAGTTGTTTAGTTTAATAATCTGAAGCTCCCTCTAAAGAATGTAACATATTCCAGTTAACACCTACTGAATACGTCCCCCCACCATAGCATCACTGCAGTTTAAAATGGCGCGATAAATAGTGACTTGTAGCTCGTAAACTAGACGGCACGTGACTATGCGAATGCCGGGCAATTATTTTGCTTTTTTATTGCCATTTTTGAGCGTGGGCAACGCATCTACATATTACAATATCTTATCAAATTAAAGATTGAAAAATTTTTCTTGGGCGGGACTTGAACCCGCACTCTTCCAAACCGGGGAACTGCGTTATCCAATTTCGCCATAACGACTGGTCCTGCGCTGCCCTCATCCAACGGGTTCCCGCCGCCTTTACCAGGTCGTCGGTCCACCGTGTGGGGGGCCTACCCAAACTGCGCTTTCTGGAACGCGGTCGGACTTATTATGCTAACGGTTTTGTAAGGGGATGATCAGACCATCAAACTGAAGAACTTTCTGTATTATGCGACGAACATCGACTTCGCAAAAAAAATTCAGCTGTCCCATAGGTTGTGTAGACTAGTTTAGTATAGAAAAGCTGAATTTTTTTTCGATTTTGATGTTGGTTCAATAGAGAAAGTTGTTCAGTTTGATGGTCTGATGATCCCATTAAAAACCGTCAGCATATTAAGAAGGATTCATAGATTCTTTATTGTACACAAAAACATAATAAAAAATTACAATAATTCGTGATGTACAAAGGCGAGTTTAACTCTAAAAAGGTTTTCTTCCAGCAAACCGTTGAGTGAGAGGAAAACCAATATGTTTGGGTAAAATCAGTGTGCACAAAAATACAAATCTACTTAATTATGAGATAGTAAAATGAATACATATAAAATAAAAAATAATATAAGATACACCTATACAAACAAATAAATGAATGTTGTGCCCACCTGTAACTGGGTTATGTATCAGAATTATACCTAACTAAAGATGTAAATGTGAGTGTTATAATATGTAATCTGTTGGTGAGCCTAAATAAATAAATAAATAAAATAAATAAATATAATATATAAGTATAATATATAATATGAACCTACATATATTATATACATACATATAACTACTACGACTTTATTTAGATAGGTAATGCTCCCATAACGACGAAGGACCCTGTATATCTGGACTTACTTATAATACATTCCACCTCTCTTGCATTTGTCATTAGGTACACAATAATAACAATATAATTTATCTCTCTTTTAGTACTCTTTAGTAATTTGTGTTCCCGATATAAGTTAGGATGCCTGTGTAGAACAATTGACACGAAAAGAAATTAAGATATTAAACATGAACAACAATTAAAAACTTCTTGATTGATTAGATTGATTGTACACTTAACTTCCGCTTTCAAATTGATTAATTCCTGAATATCGGTGGTCAGAACAAATTAAATTAAGAAGATCGAATTAGCAAGTGTCGGGGATCAATAAGGGATGAGGGTTCTAAACCCTTAATTAATCTCTACACATGTCCACTGGTTTTCCGAAACGAAGACCCTTTACATCCATAGTTAAATTACACGACTTTTGGAAATTAACAATGTTTTGAATATAATATGATATTTTATTATTTTTTTATAATATTCGGAATGCTAACAGTCCCTTTTTTTTATAACGTACCTAATACACTAAGATCCGATCGTAAAATTATGCACCTATTTGTTTGGTAAACGAAATGTGATGCAAGTGAAAATTTACACAGGGGTTTATGCAACGCCGCCGCCGCTGGGTCGTCTAGCCGCAACATCTTGCCGCAAGTGCCTTTAATCATTATGATTTTTGGTACAATTTTTTCCATCTCTATCTGTTTGGGATTGGATTGGATGGATTTTGGTGTTAATATGTTAATTAATTTCGAAGGCGGTGGTTGGTTTGATTCCTGCACAAATCAAACTCCTTCCAATGAGTTTTTGTTGTTAACCACTGGGTTTTTTGGGTCCACAGACTACAAAGGAACATGATAAAAATGATAATCAACTTACTTCTTCAGTAATAAAGTGCTTCTTGACCAGCCGCACAGCGTCTTCATACCTCTTTTCCTGAAGATCTTCTATCCTTATCCCACAAGGTAACCGGCCCCATATAGAGGGAGCTCGTATCCTGTCTTCTAAAGCTTGAATTTTCTCTACCTCCGCTTCTGCATTCGCCATTACGGATTAACTGCAATTGAAACTATTAATTAGCGAATAGTTAGTACTGACTAGTAGTTGTAGTGATGGTGGTGGTGCTTTTCCACCAGAAATGTGCGAGGAAACTAAGTTGTGAGCAAGGAAAAATTCCACCAATAGCATTTCTTGATTTTTTCATAGCCTCCCACAGCGCAGCTGAGGTGAAAAAACCTAAACAGAGCGAGTGAGCTAGAGATGTGTGCGAGGGATATGCGTGTCAAAATAAAAGTCGAAATAATAGATTCAATAGAGGAACTTGAAGCCTACTCATGTCAAATCTTTTTTTGAAGCTACCATGTTGTATCGTTGGTTGTATCCGCATCCTCGCTCTACTCGGCTTTCGAGCACAGCTATTCTGGTTTAACAGTTCTACTACGGATCCTTGCATAGTTCATCTTCCTCGCACAACTTTGGTGACAAGGGTCACATAGTTTCAAAGCTCCGCTACGCATCCTTGCGCAACACAGCTTCGTCGCACATCTTTGATCGAAAGGCACCCTTAGACTGGACCACCTCATACGGTTGTCGTACGTGGCGACGAGAGATAACGTTTCGTATGCACCGAATGTTTTATTGGGCTAAACGCTATAGCCACCTATCACCAATCGACACTTCATTACATCCTAAAGCTTATAAAATGCTGAAAGTGAGCCTTGCTTGCAAAATCTATGTATCTAGCCCAGATCATAACCCACCTACGAGTACATTATATATCCTTTGAAATCGTCAAAGTCAATGACGGTCAGATCATCAGATGGTATTGTTCATTAAAATATGTCAAACTAATTTCCACCTTATTTGTATGCGTGAACAAAGACAACGTAAATAAGACTCAGGGTGGGTGTTCTCTACTTACTTATCTACCCTGACCTACTCATACCATCAATACCCTCTCAGCATTCTCAACATCTCAATCTAAAGACGTCTACTACTGGACATATGCCTCTTCCAAGGATCGCCACAACTTATCCTACGCTGCCTTTATCCAACGGATTCCTGCCACCTTCACCAGATCGTCGGTCCACTCTGTGGGGAAGGCCTACCCACGCTGCGTTTTCCGGTACGTGCTCGCCACTCGAGAACTCTTCGGCCCTATCAGCCATCTTTTCTGCGAGTAATATGCCCAGCCAATTGCAACTTGAGTCTAGCAATTCTTTGGGTATGTAGTACTAGGTACTTTTTCTTATACTTCTTCTTATCGTGTGGGCAGAGCCCTGGTGTCAGAGTTTTTTCAGACCGCCTTACGGCCCCTGACGTGGTTTTTATGTAACGACTACTACTACCAGAGATGTACGTATGAGATGATGTATGTATGAGAAGTACTAATTCTTAAACTGTACTTTGGGCTTACTTCTTTCCCCTTTACTTGTGACAAAGTTTCTACCTCGAAAGGATTTATGGCCATGAGCTTATAGGTATAAGTATAAGCATGATCTTAAACGGATCTGGTATGCTGCTTTGTATTTTTCCAATTTCAAGCCCTACAAAATCAGAGTTAAACAGAGGAAAATCATAATGGGAAGAGCGTCTTATACAAGCTCTAACAAAATTAGCTGGAAACTATTTTAAGGGAATGATCAGACCATAAAAAACTGAACAACTTTATCTATGGGACCAATATAGAAATCGCAAAAAAAAAAATCTGCTGTCCCATACAATACTGCAAACATAACTCGACTCAAATGTATGGGAGAGCTGATTTTTTTTCGCGATTTCGATAATGGTCCCTTAGAGAAAGTAGTTCCATTTGATGGTCTGATCATCCCCTCAAAATAGTTTCAGCTAATTTTGTTAGACCTTATAGATCTATGATAACTTTACATGGTTGTTATAGATTGTTAGATACATACCTTTTTATATATACATGTTTCATTAATTCAATTTTGTAAAAAATATGTGTGATTAAAGAATGTAAAAAAGAATTTTATTATTATTTGTTTTCTATATTACAATCAATTACAATTAGATTACAACATAGACGAAGAATTTTTCTTTCTACGGATTACAATGATTGATTGACACAACATTGACAGCTTGACAATGACAATATTTTGCTTTTAATAGTCTATGGAAAAAGGTTTCAGTATCAAGTTTTCTTCAAAATAAGATCAAATAGAATCCATTTATAATCTTTCGGCTCAGGTTATATTTAGACAATTAAAGTCTTGATGTTATCAACAATGAGCGCCGGTGGCGCGCTGCGGAGAGGTATGGACACCCAATTATGGGGGTCCGGGGTCAAATCCGCACGAACGACATGCCATGTACCAATGAGTTTTTCTAACTTATGTACGTAATACCGACTGCTCTCAAACGGTGAAGGAAAACATCGTGAGGAAACCTGCATACGTTGAAGAAGAAATTCTGATGTGAATGAGAAGTAATGCCCATACACCCTCCCTGAGGGTAAGGCTGTGCCCTGCAGTGGGACGTTTATAGGCTGATGATGAAGATGATGATGATGTTATCAACTTTTTTTTTTTGTTCATGTACCTAATTTTCTTTTGCTCCTCGCATTCCTAAATATAATATTCCTATTTCCTATTGCTTTAGAAATTCAAAGTGATTGATTTTATTAAAAACATGATTCAGTTAAGACTGCTATCAGATGGACAGTGGAAGACACGACTACATGCAGTCTTGGACGAATAAACCAAGATTTGGTGCATGCATTTGATGCAAGAGTTGATGCATGCATGGAATTCGTGTGATAGCAGCCTAAGTGGTGAAATCCTCAGAGGATTGACGGTGAAACCACATCGTATTAACTGTTTCAAATCTTTATTTCTATAATACAAAAAATAGCCCTAAAATTTTGTAGCTACTTGTAATGGAGTATAACAGAACTGGCAGTGGAAGCTTTCTTATACTGTGGTTGTAGTTTAGATTCATTATAATGGTTTGTCACAATTATCACGAGTTTTCACAATGAGCATTGGGTTTTGCCTGACAGCTGGATTTATACCGGATTAAAGTAACAACATATCAACTCGAGTCAGAATTAAGCCGGGAGCAACACAGTTAACCTTAACCATAACATCATACGGCTTTTACTATTTAGTTCAACAACTATTCACCTTCATATTAAATTATCTGTATGAAGCATGAAATTATGTTATGCCAAAATAAAAAAGGTAATTAAATAGAAGTCCTGTTATCATTAACATAAGGCTGGTATCACCTTGCCCTTTTAATTCTGTGTACATACAATTGGTCACCCCACAATAAAGGAGATGAAATGCGTTGATTGCTGAACAAACTCAGCACGGTTTATTCTACTTTGGAAGTCTCCTGACATAATTTTTATGTTCAAGGAGTAAGTTTGAAAATACTTTGATTTGAGCTACTTGTTGTATGGAACAAAATATAGACATCGCTTTAATTCTTGATTAGACTGCTCTATTGTTTGTAAGGTCGGTCCTTTTGTGGTACGTCGAGAGGCAGTGCTGGGAATATGCAGGTGGATACCGAATTTTTGGCACCGTTTCTTCTTTTATTAGTGCTACCTTTTTTGGAATAGGCATCGATAACAGCGGACCAGTTATCGATTCCCTTTAATGGTTCAGATGCATTTAAATGATATAAAACAACAGACTGATAAACACTCACAAATACAAAGAAACAAGGCCTCCTCTCGCGAATAAAAGTGTACTCTACCAGCCGGATCGATGGAACTGTATGTCAAAAAATTTTAAAGCCACCTTAAAACAGGTTTGGCTAAATGAAAAGATACACCGCCATATCGGATCTACTTGAGACCAACTATTTTACGTATTTTCCCAAGAAGGAGGCTGTCGAGATGAAATACTTACCACAAGTTTAAGCTCTAACAGGCTTTTTGTTGTTGAAACCATACAAAAACGGCACAAACATATAACATCCATGACCGAACCGGGATTCGAACCCAGGACCCTGGTTTGGCAATCCGGCGTGGTAACCATTAGACCAACTGGATCGTCTCAGTTATGACCCATATGGCAGCGTGATATAGTGTTATCGCGCCTTCGCTCTCTTTTTATTTGCGCGCAAACGAACGAGAAAAAAGGCGCGATAATGCCTTATTACGCGCATGATGCCATAGCCTCTGGAGTGAAGTGAAGGTTTCCGACCAAAGCCCTGACACGAGCACCTCTGTTAGTTTAAGTAATTTTGAATAAAGTTGAATAGATACCAGAAACAAAAAACGCTCATCCCTACCCTAACACAAAGTTCATTCCCTTTTGTCCGTAATTTTGAAAAGAAAAGGGCCAATGTCACTCTCATTACTTTCAAGCTCATTTGAGGGGAAATTAAAATAGTAAAATTCAGGAGGAAAATGAAAAAGGTTCTTTGGGAATTCTGTTAAATCAGATAACCGGATTGTCGTCGGTTTGAGGCTGAGCCGAGATAAACATTTTGTTTGGATTATTTCTAGTCAAGGGATTATTTCAACTTTGATTCCATAAAAAGGCTCGGGTAAATGTAGCCGTAAATATAAAATAAGATAAAGGATGCGTACGTTTAAGCGGTTTAAGAAATTAGGAGAACCATGGGAGAAACCTTTCACCGTCAAAAATAATGCAAAAGAAATTCTTTTTTTATTTTTTTTATTACGTATTCCAAGAAATAAAGCCAAACGACAAACTTCTACTTCCTAGGTAGGTACTATACAATGCTGTCTCATACATTTGAGTCGATTATGCTTTGCCGTTTAGTATAGAACAGTTTTTTTTTTTGTTATTTCAGGATTGTTGTTCAGTTTGATGGTCTGAATCAACCTGTTCGATATTATGTAACGCATTTTAAAAATATACTAGCTGATGCCCGCGATTTCGTCTGTTTCGAGTTTATAGGGTTCTATGGGTTCTAGGGTTCCGTTTCTATGGGTTAATCCAGAACATAATTTTATCTGTAACAATTTGCCAAAAGACATCATCCGATTCCAAAAGCGCCCACTATAGTGTGAAGTAGAAGTTTGTCGTTTGGTTGTTCACCACTGTTAACACTTTAAATTCTTTTTACATCAACTAGTATTCTAATATTTCTGTTCAAGATACGTTAATAAAAAGCCAACGTTTGATCACGCTATGTATACTCAAAATAAGTGCTCAACACGAAAAAAAAACAACATTTAAATGAAAATAAAACTTGAAACTCTATAAAACTTTACAGCTACCTACTTACCGGCTCTCTTCAAAGCATCTATTCATTAAAAATGAAACCCATTGAAAGAAAAAAGAAACAGAGCAGACTGCCAAATACAAGGTGGCACGGAAGACTGACTTGCCGAAGTTTGCTCAATAAAAAAAAATAACGAAAGAAAAATAAATCAATAATGTAAGTTGGGTAAGACAAAGTTTGCATGGTACGACGTAAAATGACTTGGTGGAAAAATAGCGACAGTTCGAGTTTTTGCAATAAATATACTGTTCCGTAGACTGTTGCAAAAAAATAAATGGAAATATTCCTGGTTATCTCACTATTGCTGTCGCATCCCTATTTAGTGGAAGAAAACTAAAGATATACTATGAAACCTGCAGGATCTATAAAAATGTTAAACCTTTCAACCTCTTTTTATAATTATTATTATATTCTATTAAGTAAATAATTTAATACACAAAAAAGTTAAGACACGACTATTTCTTTCGCATATTCATCAGCCTATGTACCCACTGCCAGGGCATAAGTCTATCCTCAGAGAGGGTCCTTCGCCCATTCATCCTGTATGGGCGTTATTCCATCTCGCGTGTGTGGCTTCGTATACTTCTCTCAGAATGTCTTCTTCAGTGTATACAGCTACCCTTAAATTATTTTCCATTATCATTTTAGAGCAGTTAGAAAACTCATTAGTACACGGCGTATGGTACGCGCAGATTCGAACCAAGACCCTTGATATCAATGCAGTACCCATACGTCACTGAAACGCGCCAAAAACGTTTTCCTCTACCATTTCAACATAATTTTTTATTCCATTTTAAGAAAACACTGCTGAAACTTCGCTAAAATCTAAAGAAACCTCCCAGCGCCAGCAAACCCATCAATTTAAAACTTAAACGATTTTTCAGACGATTTACGGATCCCTAATAGCGTTGAAAGCTTAAATCGATACCAGAGGCGAGTCAATACAGTCAACCCGATTGCAAAAGGAAAGCACGAAGGCAGCGAAGGAAATAATTTACTAGGAATTTAACTTGGTCTGTGGAAGCGCTGCAGGCAATTTGCTAGGGGTTTTCGTTAAACGACAATTTATTAAATTGGTATTTTTTTGTTTGAAGTTTCCGAGTGCTTAGTTTTTAGTTTATTGGACTAGGCACTGTAACAATATCAGCTTATGTAAGGGATTTAGGTATTAAATCTAAACTCCACTGGCCTGCAATACTAAGTATCACACTTTTAAAATTGCAATAACTTTTTAAGTAAATAAAATATAGTTTCGAAATAAAAAGGACTCGAAAAAGAGTTTAATTTAAATAGAATAGTTACTATAAAAGCTTATAACATTTGCTGTAAAACGTTTTTTATTTTAAATCTCTAATTTCTATAGTTTAGAAAAAAATTAAATATTAAAAGTGTAGTACTTAGTTTTACAGGTCAGTGTATTATAAAACTGTAACAGAAAGTGTGTCTTTACATTGAAGATATTAACAAAAAAAAAAGTTACGATATGATTTTTAGATGTCCCTGATTCCATATCACCAATTTTTGGATTTTTTGTCTGTCTGTTTGTTTGTGTGTTTGTTTGTTTGTTTGATCGAGCATCACGCAAAAAAATCCGAACCGATTTTGATGAAACTTTTTTGTTTGATAGCTTATAGTCTGACTTAAAATCTAGTATATGATTTGTGCGGACAAAGGCACGTGTTAACCCTAGTCTAAACTATTATATAACTGTAACAGGAAGTTTGTCTGTACATTGAAGATATTAACAAAAAAAGTTAAGATATGGTTTTTAGTTGCCCCTAATTCCATAGCAGCAATTTTTGGATTTTTTGTCTGTCTGTTTGTTTGTTTGAACGAGCATCACGCGAAAACTACTAAATCGATTTTGATGAAACTTTTTTGTTTGATAGCTTATAATCTGACTTAAAAGCCCGATAACTCAGTCTGTAGAGAACCTGCCTGCTGTGCCGAGCATCGCAGGTTCGAATCCCGCAAGGGGCAAATATTTGTATGATGAATACCAATATTAGTACCAGAGTCATGGATGTTTGTATCTATTTATGTGAAAGGGATATTTAAGCAAGCAGTGCAGTTTTCCATAGTCACGTCTCGCACGTCTCTCACGTAGCTTAATAAGTAATGACGTATGTAATTATAGCACGTACTTAATACTATATAAACTGCACTGTCCCTAATAAAGATGTTCCTGTCGACAACCACACTGCTGGCTTAAATATCCCTTACATATGTATTCTATTATCGATGTCTTGTCATCATAATAAAAGTCCAAACTAGATTCTGTAACTTTAAATAAGACTAGATAATATGTTTGAATATGCTTCTTCTGGGTAAGGTCGCTACATCTTCGACCCCATCTTCGTCCTGAGGACTGGATTGAGGTCAAGAGCAACACCATCCGTAATAAAAAAAAAGATTGTCGGTGTGACTATGTCCAAAATATTTTTTTTATATACAAGGTGGATTGGGCACAAAGGGCAGTTACCAGAAGCATTATATCTGCAAGACAACGTTCTGAGGAGGCTTACCCTAACTTTTGGAGTATTTTACTTCTGCATTTACAGATTTTTTTTTAATTTTTTTTTTACGCTCACTGGCACATACATTGTAATGATCCCAAGCAAGCACTATTGCTGTTTATTATGGAAACCATACAACAACGGCTCAAACATACCAAACATCCATGACCGAACCGGGATTCGAACCCAGGACCCTGGTTTGGCAGTCCGGCGTGGTAACCATTACACCAACCGGGTCGTCAAATAAAAATTAATTGATCGAGAAAAACGGCAATTTTCACAAAACTCTTTTTTCGTCCAATTCGATCCTCTTACTTAAGTCTCTATGGGCTCAACCGACGTCGCGGTATCAAAACTCACAGAAAACGCAAAATTAAATTCCCATTCCCCGTTCAACCGGTCCCGGTCAACCTGAGGTAGGCTGCATAGTGAAAGTTGTTCAGTTTCATGGTCTGAGTTCTCCGTTTTAGTATTTGCTAGGCTGTTACTTACACCCTATATATTTGTTAGTTATACGAGTTCAAAGAAGCATAATAAACTTATAAATTTTGATCCTAAGTACAATTCCTTTGTAGAATTCTAATGTACGTATTTTACTGTAATTCGCAAAATGTTAAGCCACGTCTAGACTTTCAATCTACATACCTTTATTGAAATTTAATAAAAAAGTTACAATCCTGGTTACTTAAAAATAATTAGCATACGTTAAGGTTTAGGAGTGTTAAAACGTTTTCGCTTTTTGTACTAACTATTAGCTCCAGCTTTTGACTACTAGCTCTACAATCATGGATATTGGTATATAAACCAATGAATGCAAATCCTCCTTACAAGCATTGAACCATGAAATTTGACCATGGCGGTCGGTAATGTTCGTCCTTCTTTCGTACGTGTCCGTCGTCGATGTTTGCGACTTTACGTTTTTCCCTTTCTATCAATGTTTGTCGTTGGATTAGAAAGGGACAAAGTTGACGTCGGAAACATCGACAGAAATTTAAGAAAGAAGGACGAACATTACGGATCGCCAAGGAGTAAGGCAGTCTGTTTTCCGGGTAAAGACAATATTATACCTATGCCAACTTCCTGTCCACACTCCTCATAAATCGTAAGTAAGTAAATCTTTATTGTGCATAAATTTAGGTTTAACAATTTGCAGGTGTTATTACAGAAAATCGGGTTCTGCCAAATCTTGCCCTTTCGGACGTACACACAAAATTAATAATATTTGTTTAAATATCTTCAAAATTAAAAGTCAACAACATTCAATAAATACAATAGCAAAAGTTTAAATTAATGAAAATGTTAAAGAAAATAACTACAATGTCAACAATGATAATAAGAAATTAGTTAAGTATTGTACAACAAAAATAATCCATTCATAACAATGTCAAAATTATAAAAAGCTAGGTCAGGTTCAAGTCAGGTATTAAATTATTTACTAAACACTAAAATAAAAATAAAATAATTAAAACTAAATTATCAGTTACAAAATGAGTCATAGATACCTACTTATAGTCTAGGAATTCTTTCGTACTGTAGAAACATCTTTCAACTAACCATTTTTTCAAAGTTTTTTTAAATATGTTCAGCCTATGTTGCTTAAGGGAATCTGGGAGTTGATTGTATATTTTTATACACATTATGAAGCTACTCATTGAAGCAACAGCTAGTCTAGTAGAGGGCATGTATCGTCGTTTGTAATAGACGCAAATACCTATAATCGCAGTAATCATAAAATAAATAAACTACAATAAAATGTTATTTTTAGTCACATAAAACATGTTTTACAGAGCTGTGAAGTGGGAGTCTCTTTTTGATTCATGATTAACTCTTCTATAATAAGGACGCTCTTTGTAATAGCGTAAACAGGTAACTATCTCGGAGAAGTATTTGCTTACAGTCTAGACGCGGCTTTATAGTAATTTCAAACATTCGTACAATTCTACAAATTAGGCACAAGAATAGCAGTGAATACGAATTGATGTATAACATAGGGTATTCATGGAGGCTTACCCAGAAATTCAATTGCGACTAGGTTGGTGCTTTTTGAATAAATAATTTTAAGAACTAGAATGTCAGTGGCGTGTTGTGGAGATGTATGGACACTCAATCATGACATGAGGATACGGGTTCAAGTCCAGACGGACGACATGCCATATACCAATGAGATTTTCTAACTTATGTATGTACGTAATATCGACTGGTCTGAAACGGTAAAGGAAAATATCGTGAGAAAACCTACATTAGCTAAAGAAGAAATTCTTATGCGTATGTTAAGTCTGGCAATCCGCATTGCACGCGTGGCGTCCCTGAGGATAGGCCTGTGCCCTGCAGTGGGACGTATGTAGACTGATGATGATGAAGCTAGACTAGGACTGACTGTCTTGATGTGGAAACACTACGTACATGAATCACTACTACGATTTTTGGAGAAGGCTGCTATGGGGTTGTAACAGGATGGGTGGCACCTTTGTTAGAACATATAATTGACATGTTAGGTACATGTCAATTATATGTTCTAACAAAGACCTTAATTTCTAAACTATTGACATTGTAAACTCATTACTGAATAAATGAATATGAATATGAACGCTTAAACTTATGACCTTTCCAGTGGAATAATGTACTCCTATCATTGTCTGAACAAAAAAAGTCGTGGTGGTCCAGTGGCGAGTAACCATGCCTGCCGTGTAGGGGGCGATGGTTCGATCCCCGTCCAGGCCGACTACCAAAGAATCTTTCGGAATTTATGTACGATTTGTAACACCACTGACTTTTCGTTGCAAAAAACCACGCGAGGAAACCTCCATGCTTCAATTTCAAGGTATGTATTGTACCCAAAGTCCCTGAGTGGCGATAGGCTGACTACCCGTTACCTGGTCAGAATTTCGGTACCAATAGGAAACTTGGTTGTTCTGAGTGTTCAAAATATCTCTAACTTCTACCTTGCGGAATATATTCATGCTCAAAAGGGTCTAGAAAACTTGTATCTGGATCTGTCTATTTCAGCATAATTCTGGTCCTGCCTGCATCCGTGGTCTAATGGTTAAGAGCATTGTACTTTTGACACGGAGGTCGTGGTTTCGATTCCCACAGGGACCACATAGTGATATGTTTCTTTGTGCGCTTTTCCCCAGTTGGTTAGGACATTGCAGGCTGAATCACCAGATTGAAAAAGAAAGATGAATCCGTGCTTCGGATGGCATGTTATGCCTTTGGTCCCGGCTATATACTATCTCCAGTGGAAGTGGTAGGTGGTAAAAGCCACGTCAAATGCGGTAATGCGGTTTGCAAAAAAACTCTGACACCAGGGTTTGCCCAAACGATAAGAAGAAGCATAATTAAAAAGTTTTCATAAAGTTATTCCTTACTCAAGCCCACTTCATCATTCGACGCAGCTAATTTGAAGCAAGTCATTTTACATAAAGCCAACCGTAACGATTCGATTATTCTATCACGGGCGAAATCTATTAACTACAAACATTAATCACCCGACAGCATCGATTCATCACAACTAGATTGTCGATCAGAGTGTAATCGATTTGGACAATTTATTCGATAGATAATTGACAAAATTATGCCTATTTCTGGTGTAGGTTTTATGTGCGAAATATTGCAAACAGTAGGTATCATGGATAAATACAGATAAATACCTATTTCCAGCTTCCTGGCAGGTATGTAAAAAAAATCTGAAGTTTGGAGTTCAGGTGACTATTTTCAATATCGCTGCGTAAGGCTTGCAAATTAAAATAACAACAAACAATAAAATAAAAACTTGGTATTTTTCACAATTCAAAAATCTCTATCCCGATATAGTTCAAATCAAATCAAATCAAATATACTTTATTTCCCTTATAGTTCACTATTTTTACATAAAGTAAAGTATAAAATTAAAGTGTAAATTTGATGAACAATTTTGTATAATCTTTCTTGAGAACATAAACATAAATATTCAATACCGTATACATAAAATCACGACCGTTATCCCTTTCAGGGAGGCCTGAAATATTGCTGTAATTACGAACATATATACAGGGTGAAATTGATATCAATAGGATTAGGATCCTTTTAAACTAAGAGTCTACTCATCAAACTGAACAACTTTCACTATGGGAGCAACCATATCGGAGCAAATAAAAAATCTGCTGTTCCATACTAAACTGCATCTCGACGCGCGAGATCGCGACTTAAATGTATGCAACAGCAGATTCTTTTTGTTCCGATCGGTTTGCTCCCATAGTAAAAGTTGTTCAGTTCGATGGGTAGACTCTTAGTTGAAAAGGATTCTAATGATGTCGCATGACATCATTAGCATCCTTTTCAACTAAGAGTATAGCTATATACAACTATACAGTAGTTGTATATAGCAATGCTTACATGTAGTAATTTAAGTTTCAGGATGGAAACGTGTCAAGTGGTAAGAGGTGGCTACCCTTCGCCCACATATACACTGCATGAGGAACCAGCAAGGCTAGCATGCCACCCACGACAAAGCGTTTAAACGAGAAAAACGACATGCGCGCTCTTTCTGGCATACGTAAAATAATAAAGACGGAGGCACATCACGATTTTTTACGTTTTCTCGGGGGTGGCATGCTAGGCCTATTGTAATCACTTAGTCGCCTTATACGATACCCACGGGAAAATTGGCGTGGTCCATTCGAAGCCGGTACCGCATGTCTCAAATTAAGCACACAGGTTTCCTCACGAAACTACTTTTATTTCCATTTTCCAGTTTTTATTTTTCCAATCTTTTCCATCACATCGCAGACAATACAAGACAAGACATTAAATCAATTTATTCGCATCGCATCTCACCAGTTCTAAGCTGCAATATTTTTCCGCCACAAATAGCTTGCAATATCCGCATCCTATTCTCGGTCACGTATTATGTTGAAACTGTGGACAGAACTCATTACAGCTAACCATTGCTTCTACAGCATGTTTCTAGTTTAGATGTATAGGACGTATTATAGAGTTTCAATCCTGTCATGTAATGGTCAAGCAGTGACACTTTCTCACCCTCCCAACACAACGCCGTTACCACAAAAATTCAATTTTGGTTGCAATCCATTCTCGATTTAGTGTGGAATTTGTTATCGCGCTGAACTTGACTTATTAACTATGTGATCACCAGCGGTAATCAGTGGCGATCGAATTATGACTCATTATTTTAAGAGCTACACTCTTGTCGGTAGAGTATTTGCCAATCCTGTCTCTTTTCTGCAAGTGTCTTGAGTGCTTGATACGTCAAATGATTAGATAGCGTAATATTGAATGTGCAATAAGTTCTGGTTTAGAAGCAGCTCAGTGATTTTTCCGTGAACATTTATTTAGCGCAATCGGCCCCAATCCTACAATCCAAAGAGTCATCCCGCTCGCATTCTTTAGACCAAAGGTGGAGGTGAAAAGCAGGGAAGTGTCTGTTAGATAGTTTACAGATCGCGCAACGTCATGAACAATGTCCTTGAATACGCATAAATTTAACAACTGGTGCCCTAGAGAAAGAGACATTCTATTGGCGTCGACGCTAGTAGAAACATTTTGATGTTTGCTTTCGCCACCATACGTCAAGTCTATACATTTTGTCCGTTTCTACTAGCGTCGACCCCAATAGAATGTCACTTTGTCTAAGGGCGAACGCCATGGGCCGATTAGTACGTCATCAACCTGCGCGAAAATCCCTACTTTCCATCAGGTTTTATCAACTGTTGCGCACCGCCGCACCCTGTATCGCAGGATTCACAGAATCATTCTCCTGGCGATCCCTTTTCAAAGGCTGCTGCGCATCGGGGATGCTTGCAGAAGCGAGAGTGGACTGCTTTTATGCGATAATGGGCAAGATATCTGCATCCCTTGTGAACAGCAGATTTCCTTTTCCGCGATTTCTATGTTGTCTCTACACGTTGGAATCGGGGTTACAGAATAAAAATTGGGTTTTCTCTTATCTTTACCTATGCCTACACACAGGGTGTAAACTTAAATTCGTTAAATACTTTAGAGGTTGCTCCTGACCATTAACAAGTGTTAACAATACACCGTGGAATCCGGGTCATTTTTAACACGGAACAGGGTGCTTCAGACCCAATCTCTATCTATACACAGGGTGTACCTGTCTGTATTCAGGGTGTAAGTGACAGCCTAGCAAATACTAAAACGGTGAACTCAGACCATCAAACCGAAATACTTTCACTATGGGGCCTACCTCATGAAACGCGAAAAAAATCTGCTGTCACATACAAAACTGCTGTGCCTACCCAACTGAAATGTATGGGACAGCTGATTTTTTTTCGCGTTTCCTGAGGTAGGCTCCATAGTGAAAGTTGTTTAGTTTAATAGTCTGAGTTCACCGTTTCAGTATTTGCTAGGCTGTCATAATTAAGAAGATATAAAGCTTTGAAATTTTTCATAAAAAATTTTAAAAGCTTTATATCTTCGTAATTATATTATAAATTGCAAATGTTATTTGTGACGCGGCAACTAGATTTTCTAAAATATTTTTACATATATAAAATATTACTTTTATTAATTCCGTCTACGCGTATTGTTCGTCAAACTTTTGTATGGATTGAAACCACCTTAAGTGATTAAATTGCTGGGCTTTTAAAGGTGCACCGAATTTTATTTGACGTGTAAAATAACTTTAGACAAAAGAGTGTCGTTATGAAAAGAGGAATTAAAAAAAACTACCTAAATTAATAAAAACTCAGAAAATCTAGGCTTTAACTTAGGCTGCTACAAAACGCTTTAACTTTTTAAAAAGAGGGATTACCAGTGAGAGATGGGAGGATTTACGCAGATTCTTTTTAGTTTTGTTTACTTCTTTAAAACACAAACAAACTGGTTTTGGCCTGCGGATCCGCCTGTAGATCACTTTAAAAACTATTTTAAATGTTATCTAAAAAGAGCGTCGGTGGCGCTGGCGCGTTGCGGAGAGGTGGCCGGGCTGAAATGCAAATTTGGAGAATAGGTCACTTTTCCGACTAGTAGTAATAGGTATTTATCAGATCCGCTCCCCACATACACCCCGCTGACTAGAGTGCGAAAGACACAACGGCAGCTCGGATCGATTTTATATACAAAACATCGATGAAGTCAGCATTTCGTATTCCCCTGTTTTCTTCTCCAAAACTAAACAGATTTTCATAATATGAAAATGTGTTCCATTTCATGAAAAAATAAGAATTATACATTGATTATACAAATTCCGAAAAATAATCTAAAAGTAACCTTTTGAATCATGTAACCTAAAAGTAACTTGACAGAGCTAAAAATCACCTAAAATGTTACAAAGTAACCTTCTGGCAACACTGCACCGACGCTACGTTGCTAATGGTATCCAATGATACGTAGACCAATCATTGTAACCGTATTTTGACTTCAAATCCCCATTAATAAGGACCAATTTCCAACGCTGAAAAATTGTCTGATGTTGAAATTTCTACACTATCTCTTAGATTCTTAGATTCTTTATTGTACACAAAAACATAATTATGAAAAAAAAAATTACAACAAGTCGTTATGTACAAAGGCGAGCTTAACTCTAAAAGAGTTTTCTTCCAGCAAACCGTTGAGTGAGAGGAAAACTAATATGTTTGGGTAAAATAAGTGCGCACACAAATAAAAAACTACTTAATTATGAGATAGTAAAATGAATACCTATAAGATAAGAAATAATTTAAGATACACCTATACAAATAAATATAATATATAAATATACTTACATAAATAATAATATCAAATATAATAATATGAACCTACATATATTATATACATACATATAACTACTACGACTTTATATAGATAGGTAATGCTCTCTAACTCTCCTCTCTAAAGATGTCTAGCGAAGGACTAGCACAGATAGTATGCGGCAATGAATTCCATAACCTGGCCGCATGAACTGTGAAAGAATTCCCATACAGACTAGAAGTGTGCAAGGGACACGCTAGAAGCAGCGATGTGATTGATCTGCAAGGCTTACCGCGTGGTACTAGGTAGTTAAACCGTTCACGAAGATATGAAGGGGAGCACGGATTATTTAAAATATTGTACAAAGTAGAAACAATATGTGCATCTCGCCTTAGACGGATAGGAAGCCACTTTAATTTTGTTCTAAAGTCTGATACGTGGTCAAATTTACGTAATCCGAATATAAACCTAATGCACAAATTTTGTAGACGTTCAAGTTTATTTAGTAGTTCCTCAGTGGCGTCAAGATAACAGGTGTCAGCGTAATCAAGAAGAGGAAGAAGAAGTGACTGGGCCAAGGTAACTTTAGTTTCCAACGGTAAAAATCTATGGAGAAGCTTAAGAGAGTGGAACGAGTAATGGACCTTTCTACTTACTTCGTTAATATGGCTAGACCATGACAAGTTGCAGTCAAAAATTACACCCAGATTTTTAACACTCTTTGCAAAGGGTATTATCACGTCGTCATAAACAATACTCGGCAGATTATCATGATCAAGTGAATTATGCATGTACCTACTTCCAATAATAATAACTTGAGATTTCATAGGATTTACCAGGAGACCATATGATTTTGCCCATTTGCTGATGTTACAGAGATCGTTGTTTAAAATGGCAAAAGCTTCAGAACAGTCATCATTCTTAAAATGTCGATAAAGCTGCAAGTCGTCTGCGTATAGATGATAGTGAGAAGATATAATTAGAGTGAGAGCATTAATAAAGATAGAAAAAAGAAGAGGAGAGAGTACGCCACCTTGAGGTACACCCGCAGCGAGATCGCACCAGTCAGAGGATGCCTCTTCCGAGCGGACACACTGTGAACGACCCCTGAGGTACGAGTCAAACCAGCTGATTGCTGTAGGAGATACATTATGAGACGACATTATTCCAAGAAGAATGTCAAAATCCACAGAGTTAAAGGCACTGCTGAAGTCGAGTAAAGCTAAGACAGTGAGTTGCTTTTGGTCGATGGCCCATCGAATGTCATCAGTAACTTTGATGAGAGCAGTCACTGTACTGTGGCCAGGACGAAAGCCAGATTGGAAAGGACTCAGCAGGCTATGACGGGAAAGATAATTGAAAAGTTGCTTATGTACGATATGTTCTAAGACTTTAGATAATAAAGGAAGAATAGAAATTGGTCGAAACTGTGAAAGAGAAGATGGGTTTGATGTCTTAGGAAGAGGAAGCACATGAGCTCTTTTCCAGGCTGATGGGAATGAACTGGTAACCAAAGAGTGATTTACAATGTGAGATATAATCGGTAACAGTTCATCCAGAAGCAGCTTGAACATTCTAAGTGATAACCCATCATCTCCTAACGGCCTTAGTAGTTATTTTAAGAAATGATTTTTTAATGTCAGACTCAGAAACCACATTGAATGTGAATGGATCGCACCTGGGTACAGGCAAATCCGAAAGCTGGCCCAGAGTTAAATCCTTTACGCTGTCTTGTAAGGAGACGGGTGGCTTAGAGAAATGCCTGTTAAGTATGTTTAAGTCGAAATCAGTAGACCCTTCACTAGAAGACTTACCTATACCAAGTGTCTTTAGAAATGTCCAGATCTGAGAATTACTCAGATTGTCAATTGACGAGAGGATGTGGCTTCTTTTGGCATTCCTACACATTCTACTGCAACGATTTCGAAGATTTTTGTAAGATGCCAAATTATCATCAGTACCATGTTTAGTGTACCTCCGCTTTGCCTTATCACGCTTGACCATTAAAGTTTTTATATCGGATGTTAACCAGGGTGCGGGTAGATGCTTTACTTTCACTTGTCTTAGAGGTGCGTGTTTGTCATACAGATTTTTAACAACGTTATTAAAAATAGCAACCTTGCCATCCAGTTCCACACAGCTAAAAACGGAAGACCAGTCTACATTACTCGCATCCCCTCGCAGACGCTCCACATCTATACCATTGAAATTGCGAAGAAGAAGAAATTTTGATTTACGTCTAGGACAGCGTACTTTATATGAGAGATATATGAGATCATGAAAGGAAAAGGAAGCCGGAAGCTGACCGTAAGTGGCCACGTTCTCCAGACGAGAAACCAGAGCCAGGTCAAGAAGAGATGGCGTAGAATGTGGGGCGTGATGAGTCGCTGATAGAGGGAGAATATTCATATTTACTGAGGAGACCACAGAACGAAGCTTGTTTGAACGAGTATCATTTTTAATCAGACACGTATTAAAGTCGCCGAGAATAACAGTATGATCATAGATAGTGGATAAATTCTCAAGCTTAGTTTCGAAAGAGGAGAAGTAATCTATGTGACAAGAGGGACTGTAATATATACCAAGAAGGATTTTGTTGTGGTGGAGTGTAATTTCAATAAACAGGTGTTCAGCAAATTTTGAATATTCGCTAGGAGAGTGGTCTATAATTTTACAAGGAATGTCAGCACGAAGATATATTGCAACACCTCCATAACCTGCGCCAGTCCTATCATTACGCAGTAAACGAAAACCAGGAATGCTATACTGGGTGGAAAGAAGAGAAGGTTTAAGAAAAGTTTCTGAAACAAGAACAGCATCAATAACATCGCAGTCAAAGGAAGTCACGATGTCGTGGTAATGAGCATGAATACTTTGTGCATTAATATGAACAATATTTAAATATTTGTGGCACCTTGCAAATTTAGCTAAAAGGTTATCGCGGAGATTACCGGAATCATCACTAGCACTTATATAATCTTCAGAGGAGGAGCAGGAAAAATAACTATCTTGGATATCAGACATAATATTAAAATAAATAAAATAAAATAAAGTAAAATAAATATGTATAAAAATTATACCTATAAATAATTATGTACTAAGTTACAATTATGTGTTACCCATCTGCACTCGCAGGCGAACATAAAATAGTGAAAAAAAGAAAAAGCATAACAGCAAGCACTAATACAACAAGGTTTAGAGTTAGTTTACAATAATAATAGATAATTAAAAAGTTCAAGACATAAACTGCGTTGAACAGAAATCTCTCTCTTCCTGGCTTGTTAATCCTGGAGCACAGTATAATATAGAGTATCTATTACTACATAGGTACCTGACAAGGAATATACTACGTACCTGGGGTCAGCCTTTTGCGTCTGTTCTCTAAACCTTGCTCTCCAAACTTCAAACTTCAAAGACTTTATTGCGACACAAGTAATATAACGTGGTGAACAGTATTTTAGATAGAGCTCTGTGATCTGTCCATGAGCATGCAATATTTATGTGGAGAGAGAGCATGCAGCATTAGGTACCTTACAATTCTACAATTACAATTTACAATTCTTTAGTATACTTAAATATTACATTATAGTTTCTTCAGTCCAATACTAACTAGGTACATTGATATATTGTCAATATTGTAGAATTAGGTACTAATGGTAAAAAGATTATGAATAACAAATAAAAGAAAAAAATTTACGATTATTAATGTCAAAATTACATTAAATTAATTAATAATGGTAATCAGTCATCGGTCAGACATCAGTCGAAATTACAGCAACTACAATAACAAATGTCCGATAGTTATAAAATAAGTAAAGAAAAATTAAATATGTATATAATAATCATTATCAATGTCAACAGAATTTCAATGAATACTAGTTTCTATCCATCCTTAATCCCTACACAAATGTAATTAATTATTCTGAGAGTTATAATATTCCTCCAAGCTGTAGAATGGTCTATCAATAAGATAAAGCCACAGTTTCATTTTAAATTGCTCTAAACCTGACGTCGTCTTCGGAGACATTGCACTCGGTCATATCACTGCGAACTGTGTTCATCCATCTAGTCTTCGGACGTCCTCTTGGTCTCTGTCCTGGAATTGACAGTTGCAGTGCAATATTCCCTACATAGTCGGTTGGCTTTCGTTTCACGTGTCCAAACCACCTAAGCTCCTGAAACACATCTGCAATTTCACGGACACCCAGGCTACCTCATACAAACTTGTTACGAATTCGATCCCGCCTTGTGACACAACCAGAAATGTCTACCAACAAACAAAAATTACATTTATATGATTATATATCCGAGAAGTCGAAAAAGTTTTACGTTTCGAAACCATTTCTCAAATAAATCCTTCATAACATTTCCGCGGAACCTGATCCGGGAAATGGGGCCCTGTCCGTTCGACCCTGGGCCCCAAAAAGGACCCAACTTTCCAACGCGATTACATTGCGTAACTGAGCTCTGGACGGGCACGTGCTTTGAAATTTTATTTGTATGGATATGTGTTGTTAGGAGAATGAAAATTTTGAGTTTTCGTTTAATGTCTAGATGACCGGTTGCTTGTAATCTGTATTCAAAGATTTAAAAGATAAATATAAGAAAATTTCACGTGCATTATTTGCAATTAAGATTTAAAAAGAACTAAAGGAAATGTCAGGTTAAAGTAGCCGAAACTGACGAAAATGTATGACACGATAGCGAGAGAAGTACACACGGCGACACATAAAGCTATACAAAACCGAAATAAGCTGGCCGCGCGTAGGTCAAGTAACGTATAACGTCCCGCGTCCAGTTTTGTATAGCTTGATGTGTGGCCGTGCGTACCTTACCTATGTTAGGACCACCGACAGTGTGTCATATCTATGTATGTATGTCAATAATAAAATGTTGAAGAAGTCACCGCAATAGAATTAAACAAAATTGTGTTTTCAAAGACCTTTTATTTAAAAATAAATTAAATAAAATTTTCGATTTGTCGAAACAATGAGTGATTTTTTTTCCATGAAATTCTTATTCTCTAATTATTATCATGTAACTTGAAAATCAAAAAAGCAACACGTAGAATAACTTAATAACTTACAAAATTAAGATAATAATAGACAATGCCTATATACCCAACGGACTATTAATATACTCATCGAATCAACCTAAGAAACCTTTCTGAAATTTATTTAAGGCCTAAACCTATATCTTATTACCTTAATAAATCAACTTATCCCTTACACCTAGAACAAAGGCCGTTATAACTTGTGAAGATTTAGTGACGTTTCTAAATTAATCCACTTTGAAAATTTTCTTAGAATATTTTACCTAATCTGTTCACGCTTCTAAAAAAAATTAGTGAGCTACTTTTCGTGTATCTCTGAACTATTAGTTTGAAACTATATCTTAAAAAAACACTAACGGAGAGAGTCTATCCAAATTTAAAAAATCGGCCAACAAGTCAAGTCAACAACGAAACAACAAAAAAGTACAAGTCGGGTCGGGACTCGGGTAATTAGTGTTCCGTAATACCAGTTCTTTATCATGGGTCATTGATGATAACCCTATAAATTGACACTTGCTTAGTATGTGGTCACTTATTAACTGAAGATCATTTTACACTGGTTTTAGTTTTTTAGATATAGAAAAAAAACTATACAAGATAATGCCACCGTCATAATTTTCCCGCCATCTAAACGTTATTTTTGATGTTCATGATTTTTTTCAGAAATTATGTGGCAATGTTTTTTGAAATAGAGGTGGGGACAGGAATTTGTCGGATTTAATTGGTTTGTTAAACAAAGTTTAAATTAAAAATTTGAAAAATATATTTTCAGATTTGTATTTTCATAAGCTTTCAATTGAAAACTTTTCTTTTTTTTATTTACCTTTTCTACCTCCCAAAATTTCCCCCCAATATAAAAATTAAGCTTTTACTTAATTTATGATATTGGACCAGTAATTGCTATATCTGTGCCGAGTTTCAGGTTCCTATGTCTTACGGTCTCTGAGAAAAATGCCTGTGACAGACGGAGGGACAGACACCGAACTTATTCCATAAGTGTTCCGTTTTGCCCATTTTGGTACAGAACACTAATACAGAAGTGTACAGTTGCCATAAAATAAAATGCCATAAAATAGAATCAGAAATGTTCGCAGAAGAACTAACTTTGGTAACTTATTTTTATTATTGTACTAGATTTAATTTAGTTATATGCAAACAATTTATTATTATCGATTTTTGAGCTAAATTCAACATTGAACATTTCGATATTTTTAATTTTCTTTTTTCTATACGTGCATGCGTTCAAACATAACATTTAAATACATTTTAGTTACCTTTTATTTATGTTGCTGTGATCAGAGGGCAAAATTTAGAGGGCATATGTAGATCAAAATTTGTTACATTTAAGACCTAACTGTACCATGTGATTGCAATAAATATATGAATATTAATATGAACTTAGGTGATATCGGCTACCTCGATTCTTGTGCGAATCTCTTCTCGCCCGAAAAATTGCTGAACTAAAGTGACAATGGACGGGGCAAACTGCTCGTAGAAAAGATTCAGCCGATGGGGCCGAAGAGTTCAAGGATGGCATCCGCGTATCAGAAGGCCCAGGAAACAAGGTGGACCATCAACCTGGTGAAGGTGGTGGGAACTGGTTGGATGAGGGCAGCGCAATACCAGTCGTTGTGTTGATACTTGGGGCAGGCCTATGTCCGGCAGTGGACTTCTTTAGGCTGAGGTAATGACTCATGACGGGTAATGCGAATTCTAGACGTTTTTCAGAATCACTGATTGCCCAGTACAGCTACAACGTCTGGATATGTAGTGGAAGATCGATATTTATGTGTCATTGCTGTAAAAAGGAATTGTTGATATCTGTTGATTGTTCGATTGCCTTCGAAATTATTTTAAACGTAAAGCTAATCTAACCCAACCTACCTACCATCTTGATCATTACCTAATAAATAAAGTCTGCTTTTTAAACCCATTTTAATATGGCTGCAACACAAACAGCTGCTGCTGCTTATCTATTGACTAAAATTGTTAATAATAATTAGTCTGGCATAATCCTACAAAACATTTATTTAACGAATCTAAAGATAAAATGTTTATGACATCATTATGAGAGGTACAGAAATACTAACTGGTAGGGGAATTTTTTTAGCCGAATGCCTTGTAGAAGGTCTTCCAGGTCTAAGAACCTGTGTGAATAATTCGATATGAACAGCGTTTTTTCGAATTTCGAACTTTGTGCTTCAGGAACGAAAACTAAAATGCGCCTTATGTCAATAGGCGACAGCCTGCATCTTGCAAGATGTTGACAAGATGCAGGTAAGGTAAGGTAAGGTAATTACCGCAGCTGTGAAACGGGGGCACTACTGCTCCAGGTTCGAATCCACCGGACGACATGCTATGTACGCACGGTGACACATCAAGCTATACAAAACCAACATAAGCTGGCCGCGCGACGCTATACCGTTACTCGACCTACGCGCGGCCAGCTTATGTTGGTTTTATATAGCTTGATGTGTCGCCGTGTGTACCAATGGGTTTTTCTAACTTATGTACGTAATACCAACTGCTCTCAAATAAACGGCGAAGGAAAAAATCGTGAGGAAACCTACATACACTGAACAAGAAATTCCAATGCGTATAATTGTGTTTTCTTCCAATCCGCATTAGACACGCGTGGTGGACTAATGCCTCATTTACGGAGACGAGAGGCGTCGCGCGTCGCGTAGAGCGGCGCGGCCAGCACTAAATTCAAACATATGGCGTTGTATAAGTGCGTTTACGGAGAAGCAGTTTTTCACGCGCTTGTTTGAAATGGAGCGAAAGATAGAGAAAGTTGTTCAGTTTGATGGTCTGAGCATACCCTTAAAATAGTTTCAGCTTATTTTGTAAGACCTTATATAGGCTGTGATGATGATTACAATATTCAAAGTGATTCGAATACGAGACAAACCGATCATTCCAAATAAATCGATTGTAATTTTTTCAAAAATTTTCCAGTTCTAGCACTACCGATAACCAGTAATTCGCTCACTGCCACAGACACGATCGCAAAAAGCAACCAATAATTTCTACGATTCAATTTGATTCGACAAATTAATCTCAGAATTCTCAGATGTCGGTTCAAGCGAATCAAGATGGCGTCCGATTTATTAATGTTGCCAGCCGCGAGCTCAATTAAATTTATAACCTCTACTAATCTACTGCCTTAGTACGACCCTGTATTAATGGGTGGGTCATCATTTTCATTTCCATAAACGAAGACTGTTTTGATTTTGTGGTCTATTTCAAAGGGTCATTTACGTGACATTTATGCTACGTATAATTTTTGTAAGGTAGTTAAGGTAGGTAATTTATTATAGGTGTAAGGAAAAAATTGACGAAGCTTCCGGGGCCGAGTTAGCGAGACTCAAGGCGGTGTCACAAGCGGAATCAGGGCGTGGCTGCATGCAATACCTTCGCCCCACCTTGGTACCCTTCTAGACAACGACTCACTGCCTGTGGCTGTGGGTCTCCGTTTGGGCTGCGATCTATGCGAACCTCATACGTGCATCTGCGGTTCCATGGTGGAGGCCAACGGTCGCCACGCATTAAGCTGCCGTCGCTGTAGTGGAAGGTTTCCTCGCCACCACGCCCTTAACGATATCATCCGAAGGGCTCTTATTTCAGCCAACATCCCTTGCGCGCTCGAGCCTCCGGGCCTCAGCCGCCTCGACGGTAAGAGGCCAGATTGCCTAACTTTGGTGCCCTGGCAGAAGGGAAAGTGCCTCCTGTGGGACGCTACATGCGTCAGCACCTTCGCCGCCTGCTACCTCAGTCGCACCTTACGAACGCCTGGAGCAGCCGCAGATCTCGCTGCCAATAAAAAGAGAGTCTGGTACTCGGACCTGGAGCGACAATATCTCTTTGTTCCGGTCGCCGTGGAGACAACAGGGGTGTGGGGAGCCGAGGTTAAAAGCTTCATTGCTGAAATTGGGCGTCGCCTTAGGGAGCGAAAATGTGACCCCCGCTCCGGTGCGTTCCTGGTGCACCTTTGCACCTGTGTCGATACGGTGCGGGCTATTTTATTAATGTTTATTAATTTTTAGGAAAAAATTAACCTTTAAACCATATATTATAGTGTAAGTCGAATACAATCCATCCATGAAACATGATCCATGAACCATTTTTTAAAATTATTTTTATTTTTATTTATTTGAAAAATCTACAGCGTTATAAATGTTGTTTTATGCTTACTTATAGTGCTACCTGTGTATAATATAAAGAATGGCCAATTTTAGATTTTCACTTTAGTACGACTAAAACTTTTCGGTCTTTTGTGTTTTTAGATGCATGGACCGTTGACGTTACACTTTTATTTAGGTATATAACTATACCTAAGAATAACTTAGGTATATACTTTTCCTCACACCCTGTAAGCTGTGCCCGACATGCGTTTTGCAAAGCAATGTTTTTCTCTCAGATTTTTTGTGAATCTTTCTGGACATACGCACAACAATCCACCAAAGTTTCATCACAATAATCGGTCAAACGGTGTCGCGGTCTAATCACTTTAGCCAGATATACCTACAGCTATTTTTATATATTTATAGATTTGCAATAGGTAATTTAACAGATGCAGCCACCCTCAGAAAACGCGAAAAAAAATCTCCGTACAAAGCAGCTGTACCTACTCGACTCAAATGTATGAAACATTTAATTTTTTTCACGTTTCCTGAGGGTGGCTCCACAGTGAAAGTTAATCAGTTTGATTGTCTGAATTCACCGTATCAGTATTTGCTAGGCTGTCACTTACACCCTGAATAGTTGAATCTTCTTTTCTTATCAGCATGAGTACATCGCATGACAATCACTTATGCTGTAAATCAGCCAGCCAGCCGTGCTTAGGTGTTTTCACTCGAGAAGGCTCTTTCCTCGTATTAAAATTCAATCAAAATCTGACTCTTTGAGATCAAAACATACATACATACATAAACATATACAATACCTAACACAGCAAAAAAAAAGCACAGCTTTTTCCCAAAGCGCTAGGCATATAAAAAACAAGAGATAAAAACAGAGATGCAAAATTAAAGACGAACCATATAATAGACATCTTTTATTTGCAATCGAGTCCGCTAAAAACGTATTAATTTTACCTATGGTAAATCTGATCGATTAATTTTATCCATTATTTTTTGTAGTTATGAAAAAAATAAAAAAAGGAATACTAAATTACCATAACATTGAACCGTGTTTAAAAAACAAAAACATCGATACGGACTCGCCGTCTAAGAATCCACCGCAAATCCATCCATCATTTAAAATGTGATCTTTATCTTCTATGAAATGAGAACTTATTGTACTACCCCTTGAGAGGTGAGCGTGGGTAGGCCCCTTACACGGTGGACCGACGACCTGTTGAAGGCGGCGGGAACCCGTTGGATGAGGGCAGCGCAGGACCGATCGTTATGGCAATCCTTGGGGGAGGCCTATGTCCAGCAGTGGACATCCATCGGCTTAGATGATGATGATAATGAAACAAAGTGCTCACCAAGTCACCACGGGTCTCGCACATCTGAGTTGGTCCTGTCAAAATTATTAGGGGCGGTGGCCACCAGCCTCTATGACTTCTCTGCTCTATTCTCAGCCTCTGTGACGCGAATTCACTACCTATAAAAAAGAAAACTTCCCTCGCTGTTTTGGAGAGCGAAAGTCGTGCTTACTGCTACATGGAAAAAATCGGAGACATTAGATCGATTCGTATCGGATAAAACCAAAATGTGTGCGCTGTATTTAGAATGCATCGTCTTATAGCCAAGTCATATTACGGTTTGAGCCGGGACTAATTAGTAATTGAAATTTTTTTTCGGTATAATATTGAAGAGCCAATTTGAGCCTAGAAATGTACCAAACTTAAAAAAAATCACTTCAGCAACAGTTCCAATTTTGAAATTTAGTTTATATCTCGTTCTAAAAAAACCTGATGGTAAATTTCTTTTTGCACATATTTAAGGCTTTAACATACTAAAAACATGGTGTGAATATTTTTATCTACTTAGAAGGTTTTGAAAAATACATTCGTATTTTCTAATAAATACCTCGTTTTTTAAATTTCATTGCCTATTCTATTGCACAAAAATAGTGTATATTGTTAAATCTTAGTCAAATGAGTGCATTGGCATTAATATTAATAACTTAAAATCCTTCTGGGACCCATAATTTTGATTTCTATGTTGCGTAGCGAATTTTATTTTAATATGCTTTAAGATAGTCTTTTTGTTACTTAATGGTTCCGGTTATAGTTTAAAAGTACAATTAGTAATTACTTCCTACCCCGCCTAGCAAAACTCCGTAAAATGACTGGGCTATTATATAAAGCTTTATCATAAATCTCGTAGCAAGCAACTGACCTAAGACACCATAAAGCAACTTCAGAACTAACAGTATAAACTGTCGTACAAATTTATAGCCGCACTAATGTACTTGAGTGCGTCCCTGCATTAATTGCAATGGGACTCGAGGCTATTTGCAGTGGATATGTTTGCTTATACCAATTTAACATAAGAGGTCCAAATATTTAAGCTATTTTCATCTGTAAAGCGACACCATAAGAGTTTGGTTAAGGGACTTTGTGTGGGAACGATATTATAATCCAGTCATTAATATCTGCAGTCTAAAGATATAGAAGCGTCAGACTTTGAGAGAAATTAAATCTTTTGCGGCTAGTTTAATGCTTTAAGCCTTGCAAGTTTATTTTTTTAAGTACTTAATTTATCAAATGATTGTCTTTTTATGCAGTACACTCTGGTTTCCCTTCAAAACGTATAAATCTTTCGCCTTTTTATGCAGTAGACGTTCGTTTATGTAAACATGGCGACGCATCAAGCTATACAAAACCAACATAAGCTGGCCGCGCGATCGTGTCGCCGTGTGTATAACAGACTATAATAATTTTAGGTGTTATTGCGTATTTTCCTGGGCAACCAAGCTCTGCTCACTAAAAACGAGTTTTTTCAGAGAAACAAAATTTTACAAGTCATGCAAAGGGTAGATACAGTCTATAATAAAATTATCTAAACTAAAAATACGTGACTTTTTTTTCGTTTTGTTGCGTTGCTTTTACTCCGTTTTCTCTCAGGCAATCTTTAAGTGTTCGGGGACACCACAATACTTATTGGAGCATGCCATAGTGCTGCCCTTACCGTCCAAGCAATAACAAGAATTGCAGTCATCTATTTGATAAGCTACAAAAATTTTGCATACAGCATCTGAAAACAAAGATACAATAATAGTACATTATGATATAAAAGTGAGCCATTACAGTTGTGGGGACTTGCTACAGATGTCAGCACCCACAAGTTATAGCAAAGATGCCAACAGATGGCGATACCGTCGCTCTCGGAAATATGCTCCATACATAGACAACGTTCACCGTGAATATGTAACTCGTAACCTACTACAAATAAGGTTCACAATCGAATGCAAGACATACATCGCGCAAGAGAAATAATCACAGAGATTCGATACATATTCAAGGTCCAACTAGGAACTGTTGGACTACGGCCGGTCCACAGGCTTCACACATAGCCTGGTGGAAGATCTTCCTTTTCAATGTAGGAAAATTCCCAGTAGCACCTCCATACGGTCGAGGCTGGGTTTTAAGCTTGAGCCGAAGACCAGTGCGGTAAACGTTGAGACTAATGACCAACTCTCACTAGTTTCATACGACGTTTTTTAACATACTTGCGAGGAAAAAATAAACAAAATTGTACAAATAGGATAAGGCAAATATGTTTGAAAAATGGCGGCGATGGATTTTTATTCTCGATTTAGTGGGTGATCCCACACGATGAAGCATTGACGGAGTGGCAGACGTCGGCGTCCACGCATCAAACTGAACAACTTTTACTATGGGAGCAAACCTATTGGAGCACAAAAAAAATCTGCTGTTCCATACTGAACTGCAATGCTGACTCAACTCAAATGTATGCAACAGCTAATTTTTTTTGTGCTCCGATCCGATGATATAGAAGCAAACTGATAGGTGCACAAAAAAATCAGCTGTTGCACACATTTGAGTCGAGTGGGCGTTGCAGTTTAGTATCTTATCTTATTGTTACGAGCGACGGGTTACGGGATTGGAGTGAAACGCTAAGTCCAATTTATTTACAGAGTTTATTGGGTTACACACTTACACACGGACCACCTCGCAGAGGTTCCCCTTTTCACAGTCCTCCTCACAGCTTTCACTGTTCACTACGTCACGACGCGCGACACGCTATGACGTCACGACTCACGGCACTATGACGTCACGACACGCGACACACACTACACTGCACTAGATTGACACTTGTCTACTCACTGTTCCACTTTACTTTGCACTTTACTTTGCACTTTACTTTTCACTAGTACTTTTCCACTTTTACTTTTCTTCCTTTTTGTTCCGCACTTTTCACTGTTAAATCAATACTGACTTGCGTCCGCAAACTCGCGGCCTTATATACTCCTTAGAATTTTCTAGATGCCCGAATTTCGTTAGTCTTTTCTTTATTCCTTTGTTCCCTTCCTATATATTTCTTAATCCCGCCTTCCTTCTCGAATTTTCCTAAACACGCCCCTTTTTATTGTTTCTTTACAAATATTTCTTCTCTCTCTTCGTTCTAGAACATTCCTATTGTTTTTGGTTCTTTTCAAATATTCCTTCTCTCTCTGTTTTCTAGAACATTTCTAAACACGCCCATTTTCTGTCTCTTTCCAAATATTCTTACTCCCTCTTACTTTTCTAGAACATTTCCAACAACAATAAAATCTAGAATTATTTTCTACGAGTCTCGAACCATCGACCCCCGGCACGGGAGTCCATGCGTCGACCGCCGAGCTACGAAGCTTGTTGACAGACCGGCCGAATTTTTGAATGCCTTTCTATAGCTGCGTCATTTCACAGCATCCGTGACATTATTGTAGTATGGAAAAGCAGATTCTTTTATTGCTCCGATCGGTTCGCTCCCATAGTAAACTATGCGATTGCGAGCGAGCTGTTCAGTTTGATGGGAAGACTCTTAGTTTAAAAGGATGCTAATTATATCAATTTCACCCTGTAAAGGGTGTTACAAAAATAAAAATAAAAATTTAAGGGGGTGGTTAAGACCATCAAACTGAACAACTTTCACTATGGGACCAATATCAAAATTGCAAAAAAAAACGGATGTTACATCATCCTCATCATTATATCAGCCAATAGACGTCCACTGCTGGAGATAGGCCTCCCCCCAAAATGAGAAGATTTTCCATAATCGCCATGCATTTGCGATGTTCCATACTAATCTACTCGAGCAAAATTTATGGGACAAAAGATTTTTTTTTCGCGATTTCGATGTTGGTCCTGTAGTGAAAGTTGTTCAGTTTGTTTGTCTAAACCACCCTCTTAAAAGTTTTCAATTTTTATTCTTACTTCTGTAACATTCTGTATATGGGAAATTCGAAATAAAATCCACTTTTCATACAAACGATTGATCAGCTTGGATTTATAATGATAATGCTTACTTGTATCAAAATTTAAACGTGATCCCTGCTTGCACTCAAGTGTGGTGCAAAAATAATGTTTTGCGTATCCATCGACGCAGGTACATGTGTTGCAACCATCTACATGAAGTTTCGCCGTTAATATTCTACAATCTGCAATTATAAAATAAATTATTTTACTAGATTCACACTCACTATGTACTAGATGATTCTTTTTTTGTTGGAAAGAAGATATCCCAAGGTGGATAATCCCCACAAATCATGATAAGGAAACCAGGATTCGATGATGGCATCCCAGAGAAATCGAACGAAACCTTCCTAAATCGTAGTACCGACTAGTGCGTTTGTTAATTTAAAGCACTACTATTACATTGAACTAATGAATTCACCACTGAAAATTGTGAAATAAACAAAATTTTAACAAAAAATTAAAACCGCCTTTTTCGTTCGCATCATAAGAACATTAATTTGTTTTATCGAAGTCGCTGTCAAGCCGGTACGATTCGCGACAGGGCTTGCATTAGTTTTTTTGGCTTGGCGACTTCGATAAAACAAATTAATTTTCTTATGATGCGAACAAAAAAGTCATCGGCTGCAATATTATTTTTTAACTTTTTAGTTTTTTTTAAAGGCGGTTTTAATTTTTTGTTAAATTTTTTTTTTTTCAAATTAGGTAATAAATTAAATGAAATTTATTATCACGATGCAGTATATAATATTTTTGAGTGTGGTTTATCTGATTTCCGTTTAAATATACAGGGTGAAATTTAAATCATTTGCATCCCTTTAAACTAAAACTCTACCTTCAAACTGAACAAATTTTAGTATGGGAGCAAACAGATCGTAACAAAAAAAAACGGAGCTGTAAAAGTTGTTCAGCTTGTTAGTTATGTTAGGCCCGATTCGACCAAACGCGAGTAAATTTTTGTAAATTTAAATTTTTTTTTATTTTAGATTAAGTCGCCGGTTACTCTCGAGTAAATTGATTTTGCGTTTTACTAACCCTAATCTATGAGTACCTACTATAAGTTGAGAGTAAATTTTACTCGGCTAATTTTGACGGTGTAACCTTATAACGAGACTAATGAAATGTCAATGCCACATAATTAAAAAAATTTAAATAAAAAGAAACCTAACTAATTAAAACTGTATAACCTCACATTGCAATAAGTACGGATACAATGACTTCTTTCTTTAGGTGGATTATACATTCGTTCTTTTAGTATTAGTTCTAGTAGTAGTTTTGAGTGGTAGAAGACATGTGAAGTTATTTCAGAGTAAACACTAGGAGTTAAATTGTTCCTTTTACGGGATGTATTATAATACAGCAACACCTATTGTCTATGCCCGGACATCCTCTCTCGACACGCAGCCCAACAATGTCTGCCGTTGCCCCCAAGTCTCCAAGAGCAACATAATAAAGAACTGTGAGATCAACGCTGTTTTACTATAATATCACCTGGACCATACAACGATACAGTTCCTTGTATAGTTACTCTTCTATAAATCAAAGCTTGATCGAATCCGGCCTTAGTTTAAAAGGATGCCAATGATTTCAATGCAGTATAGTTTCAATACTGGGATTATTTTACGATTTCGAGTAGAAAGGTATTTACTAAATTATTTTGCCATAACAACACTGAAAATATTGAGAAACGATGATGGTGTAACTAATAACAAATACTTGTCATTACCACGATAACTGACGCGATGTTTTCTCCCCATAAATTCTATAAGATCTGGAAAAAAAACAAATCTATGCAGTTTATTATCTGTAGTGTCTGTACGAGCACGTAGTGGGGGCCGGGCAGTTGCTTACCGGCCGTCAAACAGTAAACATGTACCTACTTATTTATTGAACTAAAATACAATTTTGTCAGTAAAACATACAAAAGAGTATTTTAAACTAACCTAATAAGTCTAAACTCGAGAGGTATACCAGTAGTCATTGAAGTTCCACTATCTACCTCCTAGATCCATCTACAAATCAGCACGATGGTATCAAATTATTGTATTGACGAATTTACTATTCGTTTCTTTGGGAAAGTTGTTCAATATCATGGGTACAATCACCCCTTAAAGTAATGTTTACCCTAACACCCTGTATAGGTTGATGATGATGATTTTTTTTAAATGTCGACGCTATCGAAGTCGCAATAATCACGCTTGTATGAAGCTTTCGATCTATCAATTTATTCAGCGTGCTTTCCTGCCTTAACTGCCTCCGGGGTCTAATGGTTAAGAGCATTGGCTCTCGACACGGAGGTTGTGGGTTCGATTCCCACGGGGGACACCTAGTGAAATGTCACTTTGTGTGTTTTTTCCCAGTTGGTTAGGACATTGCAGGCTGAATCACCTGATTGTCTGAAAAGAAAAATGATTCTGTGCTTCGGATGGCACGTTAAGCCGTTGGTCCCGGCTACTATCTCTGGTGGTAGTAGTCGTTACATAAAAACCACGTCAGAGGCTGTAAGGCGGTCTGAAAAAACTCTGACACAAGGGCTCTGCCCACACGATAAGAAGATGAAGAAGAAGCGTGCTTTCCGAAGCCATGAGACTTTGCTTTACAACAAGCAAATAAATATTTACCATTTGTTAGACTGTCTGTTCTCGAGAGCGAGTCCAGGCCAGAGACATCTGTTTCACTGCCTATCAAGGTCTGAGGCGAGACGTGATCGCTTACTTCAGAGGGCTGAATAAGAACATCTGTAAAAGCATCAGTATTATTTATTTATTATTTAGGGGAATTTTGGGCCTTGACAGGCTTGCTAAGCCTGTGCCACGTAGACCATCGCTAGCCCTTTTTAAAGTTCCTTACCAATCCCCACTGCGGCCAGAAATCGCAGTAGATTCTTGATCGGGATAGTGTGTATCTCATCTGGTGTCAGTACCTGCCTACCTAGATGAGTACTATGTTTGCACATCAGGGGGCCACAGTCACAAATGAGGTGCAGAGGAGTAACATGACTGTCTCCAGAGAAATTTAGTTGCAAAGCCAGTTACTGTTCAACTGTGCTGAATTCCGTATCGCTCTAAATGTGCAAAAAGAATGGGCAAGAAGTTGTGATTAGATAGCTGTTTAACGATTCAGCAGACATTAATTAAGCGCGATTGGCCCTGTGTATCAAAGGACGCAGAACCTGAAAACCATTGGCACCATAGGTACAGAACCTATCAACATGTATGTTTTTATGGTTCCGTACCCGAAGGGTGCTAACAGGGCCCTACTCATAAGCCTACGCTGTCCGTCCGTCCGTCCGTCCATTCATCCGTCTGTTCTACCTATATTTCCCGGTTCGGTCGTGGATGTCTATTTTTGTGCCGTTTTGTTGTATGGTTTTCATAATAACCAGCCTATAGTGCTTGCTTGGGATCATTACAACATATGTGCATGTGAGCGTTATTTATTTATTTATTTATTTAGAACTGTTACTTTTGAACCTTTTGAACTTTTGTAATAGCTAGACAGTAGATCATAAAATGTGCGTTATTATGGCGAATTTGCAAACAAATAAAAGATGGGAGGTTCTCATACAAGAAACTTGTTTTTATCAACGTTTTTTTCTTCTCGCTCTATCCTAAAAACGGTATAACAAGCGTCAAACTTGGTGTGCTTATAGATCAAACTCTACAGTATAACAAACTGGTATAATAAAAACAAAAACCGGCCAAGTTTGAGTCAGTCTCGCGCTAAAGGTAAAAAAATAAAACTTTTTTGTAAGTTAAGTAATTAATATTTCGTGTGGTGGTGTGGTACGTAACCCTCGGTGCGCGAGTAAACCGACTCGCTCTTAGCCGGTTTTAGGATTTCAAATACCTTCTCTTTCTCTTGTTTGATTCTCAGGCCTGGAGCGTAAGCGGTTTTCGCTTGCCACATGACAAAATATCTGAAACAAACAAAGCTCTCGAAAAGATTTTCCGATTCCTATTTATTCATATTCATTTATTGGTTGCTTTCATGGGAACCTTTGAAGTTCTTAATTCCAGACTTGAATCCCGGTTGGGCACTACCTCATGTACCGAAAATTTTATTTACCAATGGATGTAATGATGATCCCAATTTGTAATCGAAAGCTAGAGTTCTTGAAAGTGTATTCTTAGGTATGTTTCATAAAAATCGGTTCAGTATTTTTAAAGATAATGAGTTTTTAAGGGATCTCATACAAACATCGAGCTTAGGCTTGACCTTGACCTTGCTGATGATGATTGAATTCAAATAACACTAAAAATATTCGAATGGAAACTCAATTAACCGAGCACTTACCAAAGCAAACAATAATGTTATTGATCGATGCATTATAATTTAATACTGAAAACAAGATTTGAGGCCGAATAATCGCAGGTGCTGTAACTAATTGAACTTAATTTTATACACAAAACTATAAAAAGTATTGATGAATTTCGATTACAATTACAAACTTTAATTATCGTAGATACAATACATAATGCATTGGCTGTATGGTTCTCTGCTCAGAATATTCCACCCAGTTTCCTTCTACTGATTATGACGAGACGACTAAAATACAGGGTGTTATCGTCGTCTGCCGTATCGTTATAGCCGTCTGTATAGAGGTACTAGGAAGAATTAAGTTGATTTGTATTTGTATACAGGGTTACAGAAGTTAAAATAAAAATTGAAAACTTTTAAGGGGGTGGTTTAGACCAACAAACTGAACAACTTTCACTATGGGACCAATATCGAAATCGCGAAAAAAAATCAGATGTTCCATCATCATCATCATCATGTCAGCCGATGGACGTCCACTGCTGGACATAGGCCTCCCCCCAAAATTAGGAGATTTGCCATAATCGCCATGATGCGATGCGTTTGCGATGTTCCATACTAAACTACAGATCTACTAGAGTTAAATGTATGGGACAAAAGATTGTTTTTTTCGCGATTTCGATGTTGGTCTCATAGTGAAAGTTCTTCAGTTTGTTGGTCTAAACCACCCCCTTAAAAGTTTTAAATTTTTATTTTTACTTCTATAACACCCTGAATACTATTACCAATCAACTTAACTCTTCCTAGTACCTCTATGCAGACGGCTAAGCTATGAGTGTGGCTAATGTTGGCGGGGGGAGAGTGGTGTAAGGGAAACGCGCGCCGCTCACCGGCAACACAAGGCAAGGGCACGTGCTACCTCGCTGCCCCTAAAGTATGTACCCCGCAGAAGGGTCAACCAAGAACTTTGTCTTACTGTAGTTCACCAGACATGCCCAATAGGGATCAGCAGAATTCCCATAAGTACGCATTAGAATTTCTTTTTCAGCATACGCTGGTTTCCTTACGATATTGTTCTTCACCGAGAAACCCAGTGGTGCTGCAAATCTTTTGGCCGAAGGATCGAACCACTGTAACGGCACGGAAGACAAGGCTAATAGCTACTGGACCACCACTACTAATACAAATTAACTGTCCATAATCTCATGAGGGGTGGTCAGAAATCTTGCAGCAACTATCAACCATCTTTTGAAGCCTACAGTTGGACCATGGCTCACTTTTAACAAATTCAAGGTTTCAGAATGGAATGAGTTAACCGTAACGTAGGTAGACAAGGTGAACCGACGACCTGGTAAAGGCGGCGGGAACCCGTTGGATGAGGGCAGCGCAGGATCGGTTGTTGTGGTGATCCTTGGGGAAGACCGATGTCCAGCAGTGGACGTCTATCGTTTGATATGATAATGATGATGGACTGAAGTTGTCAAGTGGTATCAGGCGGAAAGCCTTAACCCTACCAATACTAAACGACGTGGTATAACATTTCAGAAACAAAAATATCACTTATCTACAGCAAAAATCAAAACAGCCAACACGAAAAAGCCAGAAAACGATGCGACGAAAATGTAAATTCGAGCAGTCAAATTTCGTCGCGCCCATAAATCAGCCGGCATAAATATTAATGCTGGACCTGTCTCAAATGACGGGTCATTAACATATTATATTCACGTCATGTAGGACCTACGATCCTCGCGACTCCTATATGCAAAAAATGGGAGGGCGTGAGAGATGTGATGAATTGTGGCAGATTATTTGCGTTTGGTTGCGCCGTTGTGAGAGTTTTTTAGTTTTCTTTTGGATGATAGGTTTGGTTTGTAAAGAGTTAGGGATGGTTAGGGGTGGGAATGAGATATAAAAAGACTCGTGTTTGTAATTAACAGGAGGGATTTTTAATGTATTGTCGATAACTCACGACTATAATTACTGGCCAATTGTTTGTCTGGCTCTCGCTATGGATAAAGGAGAAAATTGCTACGGAATCCTCGGTACACGAGTCCGACTAGCACTTGGCCGGTTTTTTCTTATATACCTACTTAATACTCAATGCTTTATTGCATTTCACAATAGTATATACAAAAGATGGTGTAATCCTTATCTAGTTGTTAGTTGTAGCTATAGCAAAGTTACCAGCAAGGCAATAGGGCTTTCAAAGATTAAAAAGTCTGTCAATTATGAGAATTGCAATTTACGTAGGCAGGTACACACGGCGACATGTCAAGCTATACAAAACAACAACACATAATCTGGCCAACCGACGTTATATGCTAATCGACTCTCGCGCGGCCAGCTTATTTTGGTTTTGTATAGCTTGATGTGTCACGGTGTGTACATACAAACTGCCATAATACTTTTCGGGGTGATCAGAAACATTGCTACATCTACCCAGACTCCATATGCTCACGCCTTATGTCCCACTAGAGTAGGCAGAGATCATCATCTCAGCCGATGGACGTTCACTGCTGGACATAGGCCTCCCCCAAGGATCGCCATAACGACCGGTCCTGCGCTGCCCTCATCCAACGGATTCCCGCCGCCTTCACTGAAAGAGGCAGAGATATTAGTACCCAATAACTTGTATTTCCATTTTAAAATTAAATTGTCAAAATACCTCAAAATAATCAGTATTCACCCATCGAAAGTACTTAAAGCTTATAAGCAGTGCCTTCAGGCAATAAAGAATGCCGAGCGGGCCAACAGGCGTGTTCGTATTGACCGCTGCTTAACTGAGGCCGGCTGCGAGCCAAGAATATAAGATACCGTCCCGAATTACAGTTTTATATGGTTTCTATTTTATTTTCTAGCATTTTTCAACATCAAAAGATGTGGTGGCAAGTAGCCTTATCTTCTTTGCTGCAGTAGTATGATTTCTCCACTTGCGTGCGATTTGGCATTTATTCATACTACTTAAGTCGCAGTAAGCGCGGTGTTGCTCCTTGTAGAGATTTATAAACAAGAGGGTCTAGAACCTCTAGTCCTCTAGTCTCCTCTAGAGGAGACGCAACAATCTGAACAAAAAATTCAAATTTTTTTTAAATAAAATAATATCACATAGATAGCTTTTTGACTCTACGACCGCGTCGGAAGGTGTTCCGTTGAGAGAAGATGCGGCCAGAAACTCTTTTAAACAAAACAAAATATACAAAGTACAATTAAAATACAATATTGCACTACATAGAGTAACATTGTCAAGACCAGACATTTTGGTCTTTCAAATAGTCATCGAGTTTATAGTAGCCTTTTTGAGTTTACAGAGGACTTGTTTAACATGGGACTTAAACTTTTTGTCTGGCAAATCCACCCATTAATAGTACTATCTCTATGGACCCACCCATAGTACTTCCTATCTCTATGGACCCACCACGCCCAGCGATAGCCGCCTTCCTTATTGAACATTATAATCGTTTTCTTCGCCTAACTGACGGTACATTTTAATTGATTGATATGCATCATGGATACAAACCAAATACCTTTTTCCAGCTTCCTGATAAGTATAAATTTCCGGTGAAAAAAGAATCTGTCCAAACAACAAGAATCTGGTTAAAATGGAATCCGTCCAATAAGGAATCCAGCGAAAAATGGCAAAACTACTATGGAGCTACCTATGGAGATTATTTATCATTCGATCATGATTTAGAAACTGTCAGATTCAAAAACAGCAATTCAGGTAGACTTGTACAAATAAGCTATTAGTTACGTTAGTATAATATAATAGTCATGTGTGATATGATATGTAACAACCTCTGGCACAGAATATAAGTAATTATATGACGAATAGCATCACCATTTCAGTGTTTATGAGTAATCTGACGAACGTACATTAAAGTCAAACAATTTCATCAACAGTGTTCTAAATTCTGACCAAAGAAGGCAGTGTATATTTTATACGCGATCTGAAAATTACAAGCATCATAGGCAGAACCAATTCGGACGATTCCGTTTTATGTGACCCTCGTGAACACTGCCCGGGTAGGGTGACCATTCGTCCATAATAGAACAAAGGACACACTAAATCTACTAACAAAAAATTTACAATGAAAGACATCATTTCCAAAGCCTATCGCGGACAAAAGAGAGAAATGGAGCCATCATACTCCACCACGCGCGCCCAGAGCAAATTGGTGAAATATGAAATTATTTTATAAAGTTTTCCAGTCTATATTGCAAAAAATGATATTTGATTGTACTAAAGTAACCTTGAGTAAATGGTCTCTTATCTTCGTAGTATAAAATACGCAAAAAAAAAGATTTTACTATTTACCTAAATAACGTGTTAATGAATAAGCGCAAAACCTCATACACCCCAACTGATTTATAACAAAATAATTGTATTGAAACAATAATTTCATTATTTTGATAGTTAAAATTTAAAGTTATTCACATTTTAAGTTTTGAGGCAAAAATTATTTGTTATCATTTCAGCAATTAATGAAAGCGTTAACGTACTCATGATACATTGTGATACATCTTGTTGTGGCAGTGAGTAGAGTGAGTGTGCCCGTGTGGTGGGTGGAAATCGGGTTCAGTAAATTTTATATTTTACAAACAAATTATTTAATATTTTGAAAAGAAATATCTGTGTTGAAACCTTGATAATTCGATTCTGCTCTCGATTCTAAACAAACTACTTTCTAGTTTTGCGTTAATTCATTAACACGTTGTATAAAAATAAAGATAGATATTCAAATTCCATGATCAATGCACAAGGGGGCGTTCGTGACACAAACAACCACTTACACTACAGTACGAAAAATTTTGTACCTGCCATCATTGGCCCCGTATGCGGCCAGGTCTACATATGAATTGACAGTAAATTCGTACCAAAACCTATTGAGTTTACAGCTCATCATCATCATCTTTCGGTACTACAAACCTTTGTCGGTCTTGACCTCCTCAACAATCCTCCATTTCACTCTGTCTATGGCCTCCAAGATGTTTTCCTGCCTATTCTAGTCAGATATTTCTCTTCTACTGCTTGCTAGGTCTTCTTCTGGGCCTTTTCATTTAACTTACAGCCAATCTAATAAAATGTAAAATCTGAATCAATGTGGTCACAACATCGGCTTCAGTTTTGCCGGATACTCGTGTTAAAGGACCCTAATAAATATTTATGTAAGAACATCGAGATGTTAATCCTCCATTATATTATACCTACTCTTATATACAATCCTAGTAGGTTGAGTGAAAGTTTTTAACCGTAGTAGCTTATTGAATAGACCGATAGATGTCCACTGATGGGACAAAAGATCGCCACAACGACCCGTCCTGCGCTACCCTCATCCAACGGATGCCCACGGCCTTCACTAGAAAGGACATCGGTCTACCTTGCCGATACGCGGACGCCACTCGAGAAATCTCCGTCTATTAGATGCTCAACTATTTCAAAATCATTGCACATCTTTTACAAAATATTATGCTCAATAAGTTTTTTTCGAAACTCAAGCAATTTCCATGGCACAGCAGAAAGCGGCCATCAAAGCCAATTACGTGGCCGAAGACAATTGGCCGCAACATGGTACAGTGCAGGCCAAAGCTTGTTAGCTTGGCCATATTCCAATACGCTACCTAAATTGTTACACGGCCCAAGAATCAAAGGATTCAAGAATTAGAAATAGAAATCATTTATTGCGCTGATGTTGTAACATTTTGGTCTTAAATGCTAGGCATAGTAAGTATCAAACATGAACCCTGTTAGGGCACAGCAATCATGAGTTAAATAAAATTAATATGTTAAATTAAACGTTGAATTGGGTATTTCATCTAATAAACAAACAAAATTGGAATACATACATTCACATAATTAAAATTTTAAAAATATAATTATTCAATTCAATATTATTATTTTCAAATTAAAATTACAAAAAAGAAGAATAAAACCATTAACGCAATTTAAAAAACATTTCCATCATTAAAATTATAAATTAAAACCATTCAATTCAATCAATAAGATTTAAGTAACATAGGTATTTGTTACTTAAATCTTAGATGTAATAACAGGGCTCAACTACGAGAACATAATGGCTGCTGATATAACCTGAGGGTTCAAAGATCCCTTTAAATTAAATATATATCGCACATCTAGTGCTATAAAGTCATAAAAAATTTCATTTTCTAAATTTTACAGTAGGGCGCTTTAAAGATTCAAGGCGCGTAACTTTTTTGACGAGAGCTATCAGAAGCGCTCTCTAACGCACATATTGTTGAATTTAAATAAATATATTTAAGCACTCAATGCAATTACATAAAAGGAATTTTATGGCATTGTTAAATCAATTTTGGTTTTTTTTTACATTTATGACTTTTAAGAACTAGATGTACGATATGCTGACAGTTTTTTAGCACGACCAACAAACTGAACAACTTTCTCTATGGGACCAAAAAAATCAGCTGTCTTATACATTTCGGTCAGTAGAATTGCAGGGTCGAGTAGAATCTGTAGAATTGCAATTTTATGTAGAACAATAGATTTATTTTACACGATTTCGACGTTCCATCCAACCATAAAAGTTCATGTAAAGGAAGTTGTTTGGTTTGATGGTTTGATTAAAATTTAAGCATATTAAGTTGGCCCCTGAATTTTAGGACAAATAAGTTTTGCCTAAGCTCAAATAAGTTCTTCCAATACCTATAAAATTGGGTCAAATTGGTCCGGCATAGAGAAACCAGTTTGAGAAGAACTAGTTCGTCCTAGTATGAAAACACACACTTCAGGTAACCTAGAAAGGCCTAGTCTATACAAGTAAGTAGAATAGAATGGAATAGAATAGAAATCATTTATTTGCAGTAGGGGGAAAATGTAGAGGAATTTCTAGGTGAAATTAATAAAATTGCATCTGCTGGTTGAACAGTTCTTGATGCAACTGCAACTCACAAAGCTTTGCTCTAATCCAATCGAATGCTTGGACTGCAAATCTTTACCGGAGGAACCATGGGTCGAAAAACGAGTAGAATTTTTGAACCTTCCATATAAAGGTGCGGATCAACCGATCGATTTTCTAAGGTCCAAAAAAATTACTGTTTTTTGACCCATATTCCAAAGGGGAAAATTGTTTAGTTTTAATTATCTGTGTACACCACAGATCACAAAAACTAAAGGGGGATGTGAAAAGGGGGCGGGGCCAGTGTCGCAGCAATATGCGCAAAAACGGAACACATTGCTCGCGACAGTAATGATTCAATATATTATGAGGCTTAAAGCCAGTCGAGATATTATGTGTAAATAGTTTACAATGCTTGCGTAGTATTAAAGATTTTTCGAACGTTGAGTTCTGATACCACAATGGATAATGAGCACATTCACGCTAACAAAATACTTTCATCGCGTGGGACTAGTGGTAATGCGACACTAGGTTTCGTACTCAGCGCGTTGGTTAGCATCTCTCTAGATCTATATGGTGTGCACCCTAAAAATTTTCCTAGTAATTAAAAAATAGATCCTTAAATAATCAAATTGTAACTAGTTATTTAATTCGAAAAAGACAATGTACCAAAGAAAACTTTCTTCATCCAGTTAAATTAAACCTATTGCAGACAATGTACCTATTTCTTATGTATTTAAGCCTGTTGCAGATAATGTACCTACCTACTGATTATGTATTGAGAATATTGTATTGTTCCTCTATTCGTGAAACGCATTGTAACATCTAAGTCCATTTTAGAAATGGAGCGTCCAAGGAAACGAATCCAATTCCGCCACATATGGCTTACACTAAATCGTTACTATTTTGAGATCATTCTCAGAACTTCTTTTGCTCTTTAATGGTTTCTCTTCTTCACCTATGTCTAAGCAATAAGATTATTATATGAGCAGTGTGAGAGACAGCAATCAATATTTTTGGTGTAAGCCAGCCTTAGAGACAGAATTAGTTAAATACAAATCGAAATTATCTGTGAGTTGGGTCCGCCACATACATGTGGAATAAACCTGATTCAGAATTACATTCCGGAACTGCACTATATCTAGAATTCATTTTTCGATTAAAGGATCCGTAGGCGAAATATTAAGCTTTAAAGCAAAAAATTTTGTTAGAATCAAGTGTGTGTGTTTTATAATGTGATGCACCTTCTAAAGTTTGTATCGTAGGTACTTATATTAGTTTACATTCTGTACACAAGTCTCAGATCTCTACTAAGAGAATACTAAAGTAAACTAGAGATGCCATCACGGCAGCGTCTCGTGGTTTCCGAGTAATTTGATCAATTTGTTGGAGTAATTGAGTTCACGAAGCAGTAAGTAAATCAATTCTGTCAGGTTCGCAGTCTGAGACCTGACGTGAACTGCTAAATTTCCTATGATTGAACGCCGACTGGTATTTGATGCATGTATATACTTACAACCGTATTCCCTTTAGACATAAAGATTGATATATCGTCTTGGCTTTGACTAGCAATACAGCGAGTTTTAAGAGGATAGACCAGTACGGTTCTCTCTGTACAAACGTATTCCCCTGTTTTCTCTCTGGATAATAACACTAGAGCAAATATTTTTTACCACACAATATATATGTCGCCTCTGCCATGTCCCTATGTTTTGCTTTTTTCCATTCATTAATTACTGAAAGGACTAGGGACCTTTGAAAATGACCAATTTTACAGCCCGTTTTCAGACATCCAGCAAACAAATATGACGAATATGAACAAAATAAAAACCAAAACATACGGACATAGCCAAAGTCTTTCTCATATTATTTTTGAAAGAATTATTAAAATCGGTTTAGTTTTGGAGGAGGAAACAGGGGAATACGAAATGCTGATTTCGTTTATTTTTTCATCCTTCTTAGCATCCTTTTAAACTAAGAGTCTAACCATCGAACTGAACAACTTTTACTATGGGAGCAAACCGATCGGAGCGAAATAAAATCTGCTTTTGCATACATTTGAGTCGTGAACTCGCGCGTCGACATTGCAGTTTATTATGGAACAGCAGGTTTTTTATTTGCTCCGATCGGTTTGCTCCCATAGTAAAAGTTGTTCAGTTTGCTGGGTAGACTCTTAATTTAAAAGGAGGCTAATGATATTAATTTCACCCTGTATAAAATCGGTCCGAGCTGCAGTTGTCTCTTTCGAACTTTAGTCAGCGGAGTGTAAGGGTGGGTGCACAGATAGGGTGAATCTGATGAATAGATAGATATACGGTTGAAAAAGTGACCTATTCTTCAAATTTGCATTTCAGCCCGCCTATCCTCTTAAGGTTTTAAGAGACGATTAATCTCATATCGTTAACATTCCTAATGTCATCATCAGCCTATAAATGAACGTCCCATTGCAGGGCACAGGCCTACCCTCATGGTATTTGGGTGTTAGTCCACCACGCGTATCTAATGTGGATTGGTAGACTTCAAATACGATTTTTTTTTATATTGAGCCTCTCCGCAACAAGCCACAGTCGCTCTCTTTCCCTCACCTTTATTTTTTTATTTCGAAAATGTCCCTATAGCAAAACTTGTTTAGCTTGTCGGTTTTAACCACTCCTTTTTATAATTATAGGGTGTTTTTTACAACCCTGTAGATAACATAAAATAAACATCATTCGTAAGGCCCCTTCCTTACAAACAATTGCTTGCTTTTTAGAGAGAAGATTCACCGCACAATTTTGACATAAACCTGAAAGGCTTGTACTAAATCTTCAACACCTTTTGTGAAAACTCTTCGGAAAGTGCGAAATTACGCGCAACCTCATACAAAAAACCGGACAAGTGCGAGTCGGATTCACGTCCTGAGGGTTCCGTACAAGGTTAATGAAATGAAATTATTTAATTTCCAAGAATGTAGGTTACAAATAGGTCTTAACATAAAATAATTTACAGGCTCCACGACGTGCCGTGACGTGACGTGCAAATAAATGAAGTTATTTTTATGAAGAATAAACTTTACTTTGCTGTGGTAATCAATTATCTCCCATATATCGGTCTATATCACGGTCGATGCTCCAGTTGTAAATATAAGTTCGATTAAAAATTTACAATTTTCGAATTAATTCCTTTTTTTGCTGTGAGACATTACTTCTTACTAAATTTCATGATTATTGGTCAACGGGAAGTACCCTACAGGCTTTGACTATTTATATATGGACTGGTTACACGTGTAATTCTGATAACAAAGATTTCTGCAATTTTTTGCGGGGGGCGAGGTAACATGAAATCCGCAACTTTGGATTTTATTCCCTATATCATTAGATTCTAATTTTGAATGTTAAAATCATGATAAGTAGTCTCGTGTGAGCCCCAAACGTAAGTTCGAAGTTATTGTTTCGAAATTATAGGCTGTCTCGAGTAGTGATAAGGTAAAAAGTTGTATGTAAATGCACATGAACTATTGATCTTGTACCGTGGCAGAGGGGAAATGCTACCGCAAGGCCGGTCCCTATATAAATAGTCAAAGCCTACAGGTTATTTGATGAGTGCTAGTATCAAATGATATACATAATGAGTGATATTATCAAATGCACCCCTGACATCGTTGCAAGGATTGCTATGGCAAAAAGAGCTTTCAACGACAAAAACACCTTCTGAAAGCAAAAATATCGAGCAAAATCCGAAAACGCCTAATTAAAGTGTACATCTGGAGCATTGCATTGTACGGTAGCGAGACGTGGACATTGACTAAACGAGATCGAGATAGGCTGGAAGCTTTTGAGATGTGGTGTTGGAGGCGAATGGAGGGGATAAGTTGGACGGAACGCATAACAAATGAAGAGGTGCTAAGAATGGTTAAAGAAAAGAGAAACATTTTAAAAACAATCGAAAACCGGAGGGGAAAAATGATCGGACACTTGATACGAAACGACAATTTCTTTAAAACCATACTGGAAGGGAAGATAGAGGGGAAGAGAGGCAGAGGAAGACCTAGACAGAGTTATCTGGCCCAAGTGAAGGAAAAGGTTGATGTCGTATCGTATCAAGAACTCAAGAGACTAGCGGAAAGGAGACAGGATTGGCGAAAACTCCACCGACAAGATCGTAGCTCTTAAATAAGATGATGATGATGAGTACCAAAATAATGTAACATAAATTTTATTATCGCATCGTTTGCTTATCGCGTTGACTTAGAAACTTAATTTTTTTATACTTTTAAGAAACCGTAGACTTTAGTTACTGATATTAATTTCTATTTAGGACTCATTCCTATGAAAATAGGTATTGACTGACGAACAGACAGACAACAAAGTGACCCGTTGAGGGTTCCGTGTTTACCTTCTTCAGGTACGGAACCCTAAAACACAGGGCTACATTACGAAGTCCATACTTTATTCCGCCCATCTTATTTTATGACGTTCTTATTTGAATTTCAACAAAAAAAATGTGTTGGGAGAAAATATTCGAAGGAACCCTTAGCACGATTTACGGGTTTTATAAGAAGACCCTCTGAGAACGTAAGTTTGGTGTTACACGGCCGAGTTGAGAAGACACCCCCGAGTGTATTAAAGAGACTTACACACTTATTTACGAAAGGAATAACAAAATAAATAATACTTAAGGTGGTTGCAGAGGGGTCAATTTTATACAAAACTTTGACGCACAATACGCGTAGACTATATTAATATAAGTAACTTTGTATATATGGAATAGTTTAGAAAATCTAGATGCCGTGTCACAAATAACATTTGCAATTTATAAAATAATTACGAAGATAATAAGCTTTGAAATTTTTTATACATAATTTTAAAAGCTTTATATCTTCGTAATTATATTATAAATTGCAAATGTTATTTGTGACGCGGCAACTAGATTTTCTAAACTATTTTTCCATTTATAAAGTATTACTTTTATTAATTCCGTCTACGCGTATTGTGCGTCAAAGTTTTGTATGGACTGAAACCACCTAAAGTATGTAACGTATTTAAGTATATACCCTATATTATATAAACTCACAACCATAATCGCTTTGGTCAGAAACTTTTTCCGGGTGGTTAGAAGTCACTTTTAGGATATTAGAATAGAATAGAATTTCTTTATCTTAAAAAAAACATTACGAAAACAATATATTACATGGTCAGTACTTACAAATTCATAAAAAATACAACAAAAATAAACATATTCATAACAAAATGGTCTTTTTGTGATCTGTGGTGACATCGGTATACGGCAGTTGGTAAGACCAACAACCACTGTTTATTATTGTCAAATAGTTGTATTTAAGGTGGAATGCCTCGTTAAAATAGTCTAGATAGGTGACTAGGCTTTGGCTTCATTTTCCAATAGAATTTTATTTTGCTAACTCAATACATTGACAGTGACCTATGGCTTTGTCTCAAAATAATTATATCGTTACGCTCCAGTAAATTAGCGCTACTATCATGTTTTGTTACGAACGCGTACAAAATGTTACGTTTATGTTAACATAAAGGTCGTGTTCACATTGGAGATTGAATACATACGCAAAGTTTCATGAGAATATGTTAAGTAAAATTGGTACGGTGGGGTCTGGAACCTTTTTTTCTATACATATTTGCATCCCTCCCCCCACTTCAAAGGGTTGGAGGGGGAGGGGGGGGGGGGAATGACCAATTTTTAGATTTTCTTTTTAGTTTAACGCTAATCCCAGTCTACATGCCTATTAGGTTTTGATAATCAACAGTGCGTGATTGAGTGAGAGACATAGTCATGGCGTTTTTTACTCCGCCCGGTAGCGACATTGCGTACCTTGTGAATGCGTCTTTACTTATTCGTTACGCTGAAGTTTGTTACGTTTACGTCAAATCACCTATAAATGTTTATGTGGAGCTCAAACAAGTAGCTTGATTTACAACTATTTATATTACTTATTTATTATTTACAGATATTTATATTACTATGGCCAAAATAATACTAATAACACAAATTACTTTCTTTCATTCGGTTAAATCATATTAAATCGAACCGTTACGTTGACGTTATTTATCACTAAAACAGACGCGACCTCACTTCGCTTCTATTTCATCGCAAATATTTGCGATGCGATGCGACATCGCAGTTATGTGTGGGTACACTTAGTAAGGCTTAAATTCTTGACAATGAACAGTGAGCCTAAGTTCTGACCAAATGGCAAGACTTACGGAAAAGGGGATGTATGCGTAAAATTTTATTGTTTCACATTTCTTTGTGAATAGTAATATCGGGTATATCGTTGGCATTCTTATGTTGTCTGTTATCCCATGTTTGTTTGGACAAGTCAGTCAGTCGGTTTAGGAGATACAGCCGATCAAAGGTCGAAAAAAAAAATAGTAAAAATAGTTGCTTCTTTAAGTATAAACTGTGATGGATCACCCACGCTCTGTACTATCTTGTAAAAAAAGTGCCATAACAATGGGAAGTTTTCTGAAAGCTAGTTTAAATGTAGTTCAATATTTAGGCAACAAAAAAAAATTACCTTTCACTGGTTCAGACGCATCTATGGACGGAATGTTTTTTTATTTTATCCTGTTTATTATTATTTTTTTTAACAATATAAATTAATATGAAGATGACTTAACTAACTTAATAGAACCCCAAAAAAATAAAACAAACAGAAAAAAGAAAAACACCTAGGCTACTTAAAGGTAAAAAATGTCCTCTAAAGCCCCTACTCGGGGCAGAGTGCCTAGGAGGCTGGCAGCGTTGCCTCTTTGGATCGCAAGGCTGATCCTTTGCGCAAAATAGCTGCCAGCCCTCCTGTCGCCTGCAGCCTCGAATAGGCGCTTTAAGAGGCATTTGAGGAACATTTTCCCCTCAGGACCCCAGCAACCTAGGGTCTCCACGGTGAAGGGCAGGAAAATATAGCTGTCACCCAATCCCTGGTAGATCCTTTTTTTTTCTGATTCTGCTAAGGCAGCAGCTACACCTGCGCGGCAGGAAGACGCACGACCATGTGAGGGTGCCAGAGTGTCGACACAGGTGGCGTCCCAAACCAAACACTTTCCACGGGACCAGGGTATGAGGGACAGGCCGTCCGGTCTTTTCCCGTCTGAACGGATCAAACCCGGAGGCTCCAGTACAGAGGGTACGTTTACTAAAGCTAGGGCCCGCTTGATTATCTCGTTCAAAGCGGAATGCCGAGGAATACGACCAGCACTCTTCTTGCATGACAAACCGTGGTGGCCCAATTCGTTAACGCTGGCACCGCAGTGGCACAGGTGTGTTTGGTTGGTCCTCACCCCCAGGCGTAGGCAAATAGCGAGTGACAGGGTGCAGCTGCTCAGGAGAGTGCCCAGGTTAGAGGAAGGATGTGCCTGAAGCCATGAACCCGACTCCTTCTCCGACACCGCTAGCAGGCGAGCGCGGTCGGCAATGCTGGTCGCAGTCGCAATTAACGCTTCCTGAACTTTGGCACAGAGTGGCTCGTCCCATTGCCTCTGCGAATGGAGAGCTCGTGGAAGGTCGCCCTGGCTGGATGATAGCCAAGCGTTCTTAGCCTCCAACTGATGTGGAACTTCTACGGAACCCAGGGTTGGGTTGATTATCATACCGTATAGGTCGGCGCAGCTAAAGCTGGAGGATAAGAATGCAGGCAGGGCTACGGAAGAGATCTTTCTGACGCCTAAACCACCAAAGCGGATTGGCAGGGACGCTTGATCCCAGGCTCTTTCAGGGAGTGGACAGTTAAGAACCTCCATAAGCGTAGATTTTGTGCAGCTATCGACCATACTCATTAGATTTGGGTACTTCCATAAATGGCAGCAACGTAGGACGTACATAAATTTGGGTACGAATAAACAAAAACGAATAATAAACAGGGCCATATGGGAATTAATGCTTGACAAACGTTCAGAGTTCTCTTTATTTATGATATATAAGTCTATGGTCTATAGAAGTCTATACCACTATTTTCATATTGCTCTATTATATACATATACTATGCTATTGCTCGCAGAACAGATGGCCGATGGGGCGGAAGAGTTCACGAGTGACGACCGAGTACCGGAAAGCGCAGCGTGGGTAGACCGACAACCTGGTGAAGGCGCCGGGGACCCGTTGGATTACTATTTTATTAATAGCAAGGTTGCACATTAATTTTGCATCAACGCCAACTATCTAGTCATTTGGAACATTTACTATTTATTAATGGCTTTTGGAAAATCCCAAATATACCTCACGATGTTTTCCTTCACTGAAAAACCAGTGTTACAAAGTGCCATGGCAGCCAGGGTTACAAGTATAAAAATATTATTTTTATTTACCAGTCGCCTTCTCGCTTACCCTCATCAGAGGCAACGAACCGGCTTGCTAAGCGAGACTCAACGCGAGCAGTAATTACGAATTAGCGAACACATTGCTGTGTCAAAAATGCAACGAGGTGCGACCGTAAGACGGCGTTATGCCATAAGTAAGTAGTATCCAAATGTTAATGACATTTATCGGGGTAATGTTATTAGAACCACATCATCATCTCAGGTGAACGACGTCCACTGTTGGACATAGGCCTTCCCCAAGGATCGCCACAACGACCGGTCCTTTATGCTATCAAACGGGTCTTCGCTACATTTTCCGGGTCGTCGGTCCACTTTTACGAATTGATAATTTGTGTGAACAGAGAAATTGTACGAATGGCTAAATTGTACCGATGCCAGAATTGTACCAATTGATTATTTGTGTCATTGTACGAATTGATAATTTGTGTCATTGTACGAATTGATAATTTGTGTAAACAGAGAATTGTACAAAACGCGAAATTGTACCGATGGCGATGCTTTCCCTCCACCTTGTGGTGACCTACGCAAAACTACATAAAAGAATAGAAAATAAACGATTTTCACGAGAGTGAATAGGCTTCTTTTTCTACTTTGCATTTAATATAAACATAATAAAATTAATTATCAAATAAATAAAGTTCACAGCGTGTTGCTAAAAGAGTAGCTGTCCACTTTCACAGAGGGAAGTCAAATTAAAATGTTATAGGTATTGAGTGAAAAAAAAGGAATTTAACCTGATACATTATGATCTACTACATCGTAAATATGCGTACCTACTTAACATATATGGTTAACTATTTATGGTTAAAAATTTAATTTCTTTTTGAAACATCACTTGAATCTCAAAAATTAATCTTAATTATTATAAAAATGTAATAGAAGTGTGTCTGTACATTGAAGTTATTTGCATCAAAAAGATTACGATATGGTTTTTAGGTATCCAAATCAACCTTTTTTAGAATTTTAGTCTGTCTGTTTGTTTGTAACAGCATCACGCAAAAACTACTGAATCGATTTTGATAAAACTTTTTTGATTGATGGCTTATGATCTGACTTAAAGGCACTCAGGTCACTGTAAATAATATTTTTTGGGAAAAAACCTCCAGTCCCATCTCAAAACAATCTATAGACAATTTCTGAGGCCGAAAAAAATCTTGGTGATGCGAAAAAAATCTGATCGTTTATAAATTGATATTCGAGCTGCAGAATTCTTCACTTTTGCACACACCCGTCCTGTCCTTACAACTACTCGGCGAGTTCGGACAACCTAATTAAAATATTTCGCTTGCATAAAGGGTAAATTCCGCCGACATTAATTACAGGCACAGGTTTATGAATTTCGAAAATATAACGTTTCTTTTCAAAAATTAATTATTACTAAAATTATTGTTGTAGAAGAAAATAATTAACGTCCACTTTAGTAATTAAATTTAGATTTCGAATTAAGGTTACTTTGTTAAAATGTTATAAATTTGGTTTTTGGTATTTTGTTGGCTGGTAAGTTTTATATATACAGGGTGAAATTGATATCATTAGCATCCTTTTAAACTAAGATTCTACCTATCAAACTAAACAACTTTTACTAAGGGAGCAAACCGATCGGAGCAAAAAAAAATCTGCTGTTGCATACATTTGAGTCGCGAACTAGCGCGTCGACATTGCAGTTTAGTATGGAACAGCAGATTTTTTACTTGCTCCGATCGGTTTGCTTCCATAGTAAAAGTTGTTCAGTTTGAAGGGTAGACTCTCAGCTTAAAAGGATGCTAATGATATCAATTTCACCCTGTATATAAGCAATTTATCACAAGAGAAGAAGAATAGATAAAAAAATTATTAGAACAAGATTTGTAGAAGCTTCCTTTTTGAGTTTCTGACTCTTTTCTGATTCGTAAGGCAAGTGGTTATGGTGGTGTACCACCCTCAAAATATTTAAGAGGATAGTCTTCGCAGAGCGCCCGAGCGCGTTGCATACAAACGAAGTTAAATTCTTTTTTTTTCAACAATAACTAATAAAAGTCAATGACATTTTTTAAATACTAATATATGTTCCTGTGGTTTGACAGATTATTGTTAAAATATACAGTTTTAATTTGGTTTCAATTTTTTTTTTCTAATTGGTTTTCAAATAGAAAAATGCTAAGTATTTATTTGGTTTCAATGCTATTAGTAATTTAAGATTTTGTAAACTTACTTGGAAAAAATGCACTTTAACAAAAATCTAACAAAACACAATAGGCACAGGGATTGTTTCTAGATGGTTTCATTGCTTTTTCAGTTTGATAATCTAATCTAAACTACCCCTTTAAATATTAGGAGGGTGTTTTTACACCCTGTATAATGATTTTGTACTCGTTCATAAACCGATACAAAAAATAAATTAACATTACAAAAAAAGGAACACGACGAAAAAAACAGGTATTTTAGTAAGAACCTGTGAAAATACAGGTATTTGATATTTATTCCGATTATGCGAAAGTAAATGGAATCTACCCTTCCGAATTCAGTGAACGAATGACTATGATGTTTTAGAAAAACTTTCCCGTTTGTATTTTCAGGCAAATGGTAAATTTTTTTTACGTCGTTACTTGACTTTGAATTGTTGCCGAAAAAACAATTTACACTTTCTTTTTGCGTTTGTAATTTTTATTAAGAAATATACAGGGTGTAAAATTTACTGCGTTACATATTAAAGGTGATTCAGACCGTCAAACTGAACAACTTTCACAATTGAGCCAATAATCGCAAAAAAAAAATCTGCTGTTCCATAGAAAACGTCAAATACTCTACTCTACCCAGATGTATGGAACGGCAGATTTTTTTTCCCGATTTCTGTTGTGGCTGCATAGTGAAAGTTGTTTATTTTGATGGTCTGAATAATCCTGTTGATGTCACGCATTTAATTTTACACCCTGTATAAATGTAAAATAATTAAATAATGTTAATGTAGGAAGACGTAATTACATTAACATACGCGGGAATAAAGAGGTTAAGAAAATTTTCCGTTATTTTTCATACATACATACACATACATAAACTCACGACCGTAATCCCTTAGTTTGTCAGAAACATTGCTACAACTTCCAATGAATGTGAACTACCCTTAGGTAGGTACGTTACTGTTCCTGGAGAAAGTTGTCCAGTATCGTGAATAAAATCACCCTTTATACAGATTTCTACAAATACATCCTGTATATTACCTACTTTCAGTGCCAACGTACAAAGTTGAACAGCTAAATTGCATTACAAAAGAAAACAATTTAACTGCACTCCGTTAATCCCGTTCAAAACAATTAAAAAACATTGTCCATCGAACAACTGAAGTAAACTGTTAACTTTAAACTGAAACTTCTCTAATTATTCCAAGTTATTATCGCGACGTTAACGATTTCAACTGCGAATGAAACTACACAGGCCAGTTAATTTACGAAGTTTTGCCAGGAAGAAATAATTATGTATGGGACTTTTTTATTTTATTTATAACGAGCGTTAACCCGCGACTTCGTCCGCACAAATTATATACCAGATTTAAAGTCAGATCATAAGCTATCAAACAAAAAAAGTTTCATCAAAATCGGTTCAGTAGTTTTTGCGTGATACTCGTTCAAACAAATAAACAAACAAACAAACAAACAAACACACAAACAAACAGACAGACAAAAAATCCAAAAATTGGTGAAATGGAATCAGGGACACCTAAAAACCATATCGTAACTTTTTTTTTGTTAATATCTTCAATGTGCAGACAAACTTCCTGTTACAGTTTTATAATAGTATAGATAGATTAAAGGACTCTTGCCTTTAGTCTGTAACGGGTACCATTTAGTGACTACCTGAAAATAAATTAAAAAACCTCACTACGCAACATAGAAATCAAAATTGTATCTCCTTTAAGGCTTGTAACTTAATAATAATAATATCAAAGCACTTATTTTAATTATATTTAGTTTTTAGTAATTCGCTATTGGGATTTTTAAAATCATTTATGTCATTAGTAAATACCTACCTACCCCCCGTACCTATGAGCGGGATATGATGCAGGCGTGTTATTTGATTAGATTAAGTTGTTTGACGTATGTGCGGATTTATTTATTGTATAATAACGATAGCCTCAAAAATGTTCAAATCAATTTTTACCTTAAGGATTTTTAGATCGAGACAAATGCAAAATTTTATTAAATTTGGGACTGTTATTGACGTGATTTTTATTTAATTTTGCTATATTCCTGGGCTCAAATTGACTTTAAAATGATATACTGAAAAAAATCTTAATTAGTTCCAGTTCAAGCCGTAAATTGACTGGCCTAACAACGTTACCTCTATCTTCCTTTCAACCACTGCCAACCTGATAAATATTCAATCTTATTCTCTTGTGTATACGATCGTTGTATTTTGAATCTAGTTTTAGGACGGCAAACTTAATTGTGTTTTCTGCTTTTATTGAAGTTAACAGTCAGTGTTTACATTACTATCGTATAGTCGAAAGCATTAGGTAATTAGTCTGTATTTGATTACAGGGGCTCGGAACAAATTACTCGAGCTGCTTTACTTTGATGCTGAGATTTCTTGTAAATACAGGAAACGGTTTAATGAAATCTATGGAATATAATACCTGTACATTATAAATTATAACTGCCTCCGTGGGAGCATTGGCTCTCGACTCGGAGGTCGTGGGTTCGATTCCCACGGGGGGCACCTAGTGATATGTCACTTTGTGCGTTTTTCCCCAGTTGGTTAGGACATTGCAGGCTGAATCACCTGATTGTCTGAAAAGGAAAATGATTCCGTGCTTCGGATGGCACGTTAAGCCGTTGGTCCCGGCTACTATCTCTGGTGGAAGTAGTCGTAACATAAAAACCACGTCAGAGGCCGTAAGGCGGTCTGAAAAAACTCTGAAACCAGGGCTCTGCTCAAGCTCTGCCCACACGATAAGAAAGATTATTAATTATTTGTAGGCCTATACACAATTATATTGTAACAAAAATAAGCAGATAATTATGTTGAAAAGTGAAGACTACGAAAACTTAACGAACGAAAACGACCCAATTGGGACGTCCTTCAGTACTCAAAAGTCCGCGTCAAGCAATGCTACGAGCTATACGGCAGTATATATACATATACAGAGTGAAATTGATATCATTAGCATCCTTTTAAACTAAGAGTCTACCCATCAAACTGAACAACTTTTACTTTGGGAGAAAACCGATCGGAGCAAAAGAAATCAGCTGTTGCATACATTTGAGTCGCGAACTCGCGCGTCGACATTGTAGTTTAGTATGCAACAGCAGATTTTTATTTGCTCCGATTGGTTTGCTGCTATAGTAAAAGTTGTTCAGTTTGATGGGTAGACTCTTAGTTTAAAAGGATGCTAATGATATCAATTTCACCCTGTATATATCATCTTCTGTTTTTATTGTAATGTCATTGTTTCTGCAATAATTTTTCATTCATTCTTTTTTTTTTGTTTATCTTTTGATTTTGTTTGTTTTTAGTTTTGAACTTTTGTTAAATTCTACCGTTTGAGAAACACATACAATCTAGTCTTTAGGTGGAAACTGTTATGTGTTTTATTATTATAGCTGTATGTTACCCTAATCTGAGAAAATAAATAAAATAAAAAATAAAATTGAACATCAATTGCACGGAAAATCAGAATGAACCGCTTCAATTAACCAAATACTCTAACGAACTAGCTTTCATCGGTTCAGACACGGTTGAGCGGAGACTGAGCGACTGTGGTTTGTCTGTCCGTCGCTTTTTCAGACGAATTTAGTTGAACCATGGCTTTTTAGAGAGCGTCGGGTTCCAATCCACACGGACTACGATGCCATATAATTATGTACCTAAGCCATGTACGAGGTTTATAAGTCTCCCCGATGTACCTGTAATTTTTGTATTTTTTTTTTTATTGCGTATGGGTTTGCTCCCTTGTTTCGCGCCCTTTTCGCTGCTATCCCACTTTGCACCCTTTGATTACTAAATGACTTTAGGTTTTGTCGGGGACTCGGGCCTGCTCTGCGCAATCGAGTATTGACGAGTGGAATTATTTTCCTGGTCGTACTGTAGGTACCAATAAGTTTTTCCTACTTATGTACAGAATACTGATTTCTCTCAAACGGTGAAGGAAATTATCGTAAGGACAACTGCATACGCATACTGCAACTCATCGGCCCCATCGGCCATCTTTTCTGCGAGCAATATTTTAAATAATTTCAAAGAATTAAATACCTTTCGGTTTTTGCTAGAATTAGCAACTCAAATATTAATATTAAAATAAGTATAATTATTTATTTTTTACGAAGATAATAATATAACTGATTTTTTGGATAAGTGAATGCAATCTCTTTTGTAGCGATTAGCGATTAAATCTCAAATGTTTGACTTTTGAAACTTAAAAAAACTGACACTATTCGTCAAAACGTACCCGTCAAAATCTGCATCATTCACACAAAGCTTTGTTTAAATATTTTAATTGAAAAACAAAAATGCAAATGGTACACTACTATTGATGGACAACAAAAATATTGCTGATGCCACCGAAGAAGAACCTACGAATAATGAAGTCAAGACACCAAGAAGTCCAGTTAATGCAACATTGTATGACGGCTCCATAGAAGAAAATGCAGGCCCATCTGGAGCACCAGATTTACCTGGCTCCATCGTTAAAAGCCCTAGAATCAGTATTCACAAACCAGGCCTATCAAAATCCGAACACAGCATACGACACGTTATAACCAGCAAGGATGTAGCAAATGCTCTCAAATTAACATCAATGAGCTACGCAACCAACAACCCTACGTTAAAAAGCCTCAACTTAAAAGAAGTTAAAATCCCATTCTCCAAAGAATCGGAGAAAGTTGAAACCAGCAACATAGCAAAGAATCTTATCGGTTATTTCAAATTCAATAAAGACACAACAAATGAAACAGAAGTGCCATTGAATATTCACACATTAAGTCCTATCACAAATGAATTTGTTCAAGACAATCCTAATTCAAGTTGCCAAACTGAGCTTCCTGTGGTTAAGACCAATGAAGTGATTGTAACTAAGAATTTAATTGACCCGAAAGTGTCTAAAGTGGATAGCAAGAGTAAGAAGACATCGGGCAACTTGTCGGAGAGGTCGGACTTGGCACTGGCGCAAACGGATTCGCTCTCAAGCATTGGTTCTATGGTGTGCAGAATTTGTATGACGAGAGGTCGCGAAAGGTATAAATAAAAAAACATTATAATACTTATAACCGGCTTCGTGGTGATGTACCCCTATTCCTTTCCAATTGGTGTTTTTCTTTTCTTTTTGAAATTTACTCAACCGATGGCATGCTCATCGTTCAAGAGGAGTGTGCGAGATCATGTCAAAATCTTGTCAAGACTGTGCATGCCCTTTTTATAAAAAAATTATAAAGGCCAAGGGATCGAGCCCATACAGCAGTTTCAAATGTTCGATTAAAATGATTCGGGAATAATGAAATATTCCAGTAATGTCGATCTTATTGATCATCTTTTCCTTCTTTATTATTTTAAAGAAACAAATTTTGAAATGTTGACCTTTATTTGCGCAGACCGTAACACCACCTTTCGATCCCCTAGAAAACGACAGGAAAAACGCTCATTGATTCAAAGGATTGTTGAATGTGGAAATAATAAGAGGATAGACGGGTCAAGTTTTTCCATACAAACGTATTCCCCTGTTTTCTCCTTGGATAATGACACTCAATAATTATTACCATACAATTTATGTTATCTCTGCTATGTCCCTATGTTTTGGTTTTTTGCATTAATTAATTACTGCAAGAAAATTACCAATTCTACCGCCCGTTTTCAGACATCCAGCAAACAAATTTGACGAATATAATACATAAATCAAAACATACATATATAGCTTAAAGTCTTTCACATATTATTCTTGAAATAATTATTGATATCGGATTAGTTTTGGAGGAGGAAACGGGGGAATACGAAATGCTGATTTCTTCGATTTTATGTTGATAAAATTGGTCCGTGCTTTTGTCTCTTTCGGCGAGGTGTATGGGTCGGTCGGATCGGACAAATACATATACAGTCGGAAAAGTGACCTATTCGCCAAATTTCCATTTCAGCCCGCCTATTTTTCATTCAGCTATCCTCTTAAAGTATCGATCTTAGTATGTCAAATTTTTATAACTATGTGTATCTCAATGTGAAAGTTTGAATGGATTGACAGGACAGATTAGATAAGAACAAGATAGATCTCAAGCAATCTTTCTGTTGGCTGTAACTAAGTTCAAGATCAAATAAGATGAACCAACAGAATATAATCAATCAATTAAAAATAAAAAAATTTGTGATTAAATAATTAAAATATAATAATAATATATAATTAAATAATATAGAATTTTTTTATTATTAATTAATTATTAATCAATTTATTTTTTAATTTTAATTTTTCAATCTTTAATTTGATTCAACGGAATATAAGTCTGATCTGCAGTTTGCATACACCCAAAAATTCGTAAAAGTAGTTCTAATTGAAGACCTGGATTTTAAATATTGTAGATAGGTATTTGTGAGCATTCGGTAAATTATTAAAACCGTTTATCGCAGGGTAGAGTAAAAACTGTACATGCTATTTAATCAATACCTATTCGATTTTTTTTCTAATATCCTAAAACTTGTGAAAAGAACGAATTTTTATGTAAATTTAAAAATACATTTATACCGTACTAACTCTCATATAAAAGTTAACGCAATTTTTCTAGCTATCCGGATGCGAATGTACACTATCATGGAGCAATCAAAAATTCTATTCGTAACAAAATATTCACCACTGGAAAACTGACATCGAATTTTTCTTTTATACCTTCATGAAAAAAGAAAACTATTTTTGCCTGGTTGTTTTTTGTACTCTGGAGTAAAGAAAAATATTGTAATCGAGACCATTTGTCAAGCTCGAGATTTTAATGGATCTATCTAAGTGTCCACTTTACGATAGCTTTAGACATCGAAATCTAGAACATCGTTTGCTTGAAAAAATTAAAAGTACCTAATCTCTTTTGATACAAAATATTTATTTATGGAAAATTGCCCGGTCTTCATTTCTTACAGCTTTTGCCCGGAATTGACAAAAGCAGAACAGAGCGGAGATTATATAAAATCAACCAATAAAATAGCTTGATTCTGACAAGCGAGAAAATTTGAGCAATTCGATAGTTTGATTTTACACTGCTCTGCTCTTCTCTCCGCTCCGTAAATTTATAAAAAAGCTGCTGTTGTAAATTTGAGTCAAGTGGCCACATCAAAAGAAATCTACCGATTAATATAGTATCACGAAGAGGGAATTTATCATAATGTCCATGCTTTTTGACGGATTGGTCGGTGGTCCCCAGACATCGCATCTTAGCCTTGAAGAAAGTTCTTGCCTTTTAAAATGGAGGAGTTTTCTATCTCATTTAGTTCATTATACCTTATCTTATACCTTTGAAACTAAATATTAATAGGAGATTCGGATCGTTACTCTATACACCGACATCGATATTTTCCTGTGTGGGCGAGCGTATAAACAATAAGTCCGAGCGTGGGTAGATTTTATACCTATAATTATAAAGGGCCTTCCTTATTACCTTATTCGATATTTTAAGTGCTTTTCATTTAAATCACAATAGATACCTCTCAGAAAAGTAAAGAAAACAATCTTATTACTTTTTTTAGAATAAGTCCAGATTTTTTTTCTTTTATCATGCTTGTTATGGTGTTAATAGAATTAAACAATATTAAAATACCCGCATTACACAAAAGGTAAGGTAAGGTAAAGGTATCAATCAAGATCAATAAATTGTTGGTCATTAGTAATTAATCATGGAGTTGATAGGCGATTATTTCGATAGTGTTTGAATTTTTCTATAGAAATTAGTGCGAAGCGAAGTTATAAAGTATGTCTAGTCCAGTCTATAAACTCCTTCTTCTCTTTTGACTCCTCTCCCCATCGTCCATCCTTCTTCTTTCTTATCGTGTGAGCAGAGCCCTGGTGTCAGAGTTTTTTTCAGACCGCCTTACGGCCTATGACGTGGTTTTTATGTAACGACTACTACCACCAGAGATAGTAGCCGGGACCAACGGCTTAACGTGCCATCCGAAGCACGAAATCATTTCTCTTTTCAGACAATCAGGCGATTCAGCCTGCAATTTACGCAGGGAAAACGCACAAAGTGACATTTCACAAGTGTCCCCCGTGGGAACCGAACCCACGACCTCCGTGTCGAGAGCCAATGCTCTTATACATTAGACCAAGGAGGCAGTCCATCCTTACAATATGTACAACTAGCTAGTGCCCGCGACTTCGTCTGCGCTGCGTCTGGACAATTCACACAATATCTTTATAAATTGTAGCCTATGTGTTATTCTGATGTATAAGCTATATTATTGTAAAGTTTCGTTAAAATCCATTTAGTAGTTTTTATGTGAAAGAATAACAAACATCCATCCATACTTACAAAGTAGGATATCAATATCAAGATAATTATTATTATACCTATCAATCATCAGGAAATAATTATGTCAATCAAGAGATTTTATAAATCAAAACATACTATAATCACGTGGGCTAATCGATACATGTAGGTATTATAGTGTCTACTCTACACAAACATCGAACTTGCCGACATGTCGCCGACAGCCGATTCCATGCTAAGGCTGCGCCGAGCTTATTGTGCTGCCCCCAATCGTATTTTTTTTATTTCTTAGCAATTAAACATTATTTCCAAAAAACAAGAATGCTATGTATCTTTGCTATGTCGGCGGGTATGAAGACATCATTAGGTTTTCACCCAATGAGCGTCTTTTAATTGTACAATTAATTCACAGATTAATATCGCCATGCAACTGCAAAGGTTCGTTGGCGAACGTTCACCTCTCCTGCTTGGAGAGATGGCTGAACCAGGTCGGAAGGAATCATTGCGAACTTTGTGGTTTCAGGTACGTTTCGTTCAGTATACGCTTACGCTTCTTTAATAGTTTTATTTTTACTAAACGGCGCTTATGTGAGACACTGCAGTTTTATATTCTATATATAAAATTTTTTCGAGGGCAGACCTATCATTTCATTACTGTGTATAAAGGGTGCAAGTGACAGCCTGGCAAATACTGAAACGGTGAATTCAGACCATCAAACTGAACAACTGAACAATCACTATGTATCCACCCTCAGGAAACTTGAAAAAAAAACAGCTGTTACATACATTTGAGTCGAGTAGGTATAGCTCTTTTGTATGGAGCAGCTGTGGTGCTCCGGAGCAGACTATCGAGCACATAGTGAATGAGTGCCCTGGCAGAAGATTTGACGGTGGAACCCGGGAACTAAACGAACTGACCCCGAGAGCCAAACTCTGGCTTAAAACTATTGACTTAAAATTGTAATTTCCGCAGGAATGGAAAGCCATACGAATAATAATAATAGAGCAGCTGATCTTTTTTCGCGTTTCCTGAGGGCCACTCCATAGTGAAAGTTGTTCTAGTGATTAAGCCCATCGCTACTTGTAATGGACAGTGGGTACAATGCATGCCTCAAAATTGAAGCATGCAGGTTTCCTCACGATGTTTTCCTTCACCGAAGAGCCAGTCGTGTTACAAATCGTACATTAATCCCCTAAAACTCATTTTTACGAGACGACCTGGACGGGAATCGAACCATCGTCTCTTGCATGGCAGGCAAGGTTTCAGTCATGTAGCTCATGACCTGATTCCATATTCGCCGAAGTGTAACCGATAAAAACCGTCAGACATACGACAAATCACTAGTGTTCCAGGCCATGTAACTTAGCCTCGACGAGTGCATCATCGTCGTTGAGTTTCTTGGCTTGACGTTCAACGACGTTGGTTCATCCAGTTTGTATTTCGGAGAGCCGTCCCAGCTATACTTTGATATTTAATCTTCTTGCTTATTTGTTATACAATTTGTATCCAATCGAATTGAATCAGAAACCGAGCGTAACTCCATCCGACAACTTGCCTATTGAAAGTTGGTGCTTAAACTTAGAGGGAAATTTATCGGTGAATTTGATTCCTGTTGAGTTGGTACAGATATTGAAGTTGAGTGGAACAAACTCAAACTAAAGTAGATAGTAATGCAGTTTGAAAACAATGATGCGTTTTTAAAATTATCTACGGCCGAGGAATATGTTTACCAATCTACAATTCCGTGACTGACAGAGTGACAGTGTGTGAAAAAAAATCAGCTGTCCCATACATTTTAGTCGTGCAGGTACAGCAGTTTTGTATGGGACAGCTGATTTTATTTCGCGTTTCCTGAGGTAGGCTCCATAGAAAAGTTGTTCAGTTTGAGTTATTTGGTCGGAGTTCACCGTTTCAGTAGGTATTTGCTAGGCTGTCACTTAAACCCTGTTATATACCCTGCATATTCTTTATTTGACACCAAAATGCTCATGACAATAAAAAAACAGAGAAAAAAATACAAGAGGCACAAAAGGTATTTAGTATAATATTACTGGAACATAAAGTGTCCAATTCAAAACAGCATATCTACATCAGTTTAGTTTTACAAACTCTCGTAGCTAGTAGCACTTATATCGTAGCGCTTGCTACGAACCGCTACGAATGCTCTGGAGAAATTCCATTTAATGTCTACGAAACTATTCACATACATTTCTGAGATATTATTGCTCGTAAATACAAACTTAGGGTTTGAACATAATTTTGTGTGAAACAGAGAAATGCAATTATAATATGGGTGAGTTACGTACATGAATTTCCGACTTTATTCTCATTGGGATAGTCATCGCCGAAACATTACTACAAATAATACGAACTGCCTTTAAACACCTTGTTTGCTGAAATTAACAGCTAAATATTCGCATAGATAACATGCATAAAGGGTTAAAGGGTAAAGGAATCAGTCGCATAATGTAGTGCATCGGGGATGTTCGCCGATGCGTGAGTAGATTGTTTCTACACTACTATGCGCAAAAGGTGCATCACTCGTGCGTAGGATAAGCGCCAGCACCAACAGCATCCTGACAATGTTTGCAAGTAGGTTTGACTGTCAGTACGTGAACCATTGCTGTATGATTTACTTGCTGACAAACAAACAATTATAATTAAAAAGAAATATGTCGCTGTGTATAAACTAACAATAGGCTAAGTGTGTTACTAACAATATTATGATATCAGTTGGTCGAAAATAATGTTTTGACACAAAATGTCACGTTCGCGTACCTAGAACGTCACATTGGCATAATTTTACATACGCAAAATGTCACAATCGCAAAAAGTCACACTTGCCAAATCTCTCACTTCCAAAACGTCTCACTTGCAAAATGTCACCCTCGACAAACTTCACACTCCTAAAATGTCACAGTGTTAAAGGCATTATCCTTGTGGGTGTCGTAGAAGGCAAAAAAAGGTTTCTTTTGCAGCATTTGAGGTTACTTTTCTAAATGAACCATGAATTAAGTATGAATATATAAGTTACGTCGAAGTTTTTCGTCGAATTTTAGTTTACCAGATATTATTTGTATTAAGTAGTTCTTATACCCGGGCGACTGCGACGCGGGAAGCGGGACGCGAAGCGGGACGCGAAGCGGGAGCGTCTACGATACGAGACTCGGCGAAAACCAGCGTGACTGCGACGCGGGAAGTGAACTTCATTTGTTGATGAATAGTCATTGAAGCAACACTTCTTTAACTATTGTTGTGGTAATGTCATTTTCATTTTAACATCAGAGTCTAACTAAATTGAACTTTGGAACTTGGTACTTTGGTACCCTTTGGTAGTCTTTATTACTTTTTGGAAGTTTCTAGAACCTACCTAGTTCTTTTTAGTTTTTGATAGTTTTTGATAGTTTTTAAGTTTCAATGTTAAATTTTAGTTTAAATGTTAAATCTACCAGAAATTACCAAAAACTACCAAAAGAACCAAAAATTTCCAAAATCCACTAAAAAAACCAAAAACAACCAAAATCTATGAAAAACTACATAAAAAGATCCAAATATATCAAAAAGAACCAAAAACTACCAACAAGAACCAAAATGTACCGAAATTTAAAATTTTTATTTTATTTTGTTACGAGAGCGTAACATTGTATTGTACACGTCTGACCACTATAGACGCGCGCGTCCCGCGCCGCTGACGCTGCCTTCCCGCGTCGTGCTCGCGTTGGGAAGCGACCACCGCGCAGTCGCTTTGGTCGTGCGGGTTTGAGCACTCCTTTAACTTTTATGTAAGGATTTTTTAAACTCGTATCATTCATTTCGAAAATTTATCGATCAGAGGCCGTAGCATGTTGCGCGCGACATGGCTGTATCACGCCTTTTATCTCGTTCGTTGGCACGCAAATAAAAAGAGAGCAAAGGCGCGATAGCTATCTATCACGCTGCCATACTAGGTACGGCCGCAGCGCAGGAGTGCAATTTTTGAATATCAAACGTTCAAAATCATGATCTATTGATGCATAATTTCCATAGTAATTTTTACATTTCGAAGATTTGAACGTGTAACTTTCAAAAATCGCACTCTAGACCACGTAATAAGCTGGTACATTATTTTTACATATAAAATTAAACTACCGTTTAATGTTTATCGACAGTTACCCGGCGATTCGAACTCCGCGCTACACCGTGCTCCAAGCCCTGCGACTCTGGTTCGGCAACCCGCGAAATCGCAGCCATTTGCAGGTGAGCCCACGCCATTTGCGTCACATTTTACACGCTGGACCGTTTTTAGGGGCCCCTAAGCTCAATTTGTTAAGCTGCTTGTTGCCATGTTTATTGTTAAGATTTAAGTGGGAAACGTACGTCGTAATATTTTCATTAAACCACTTATGGGACTGGGATAATACATATTTCCTCATGATAAGTTCCGACAAGTAAGAGACGACCAATCCCTTCAGATATCGGCCATATCGCCAACATCTCAGATGCCTTCACCACAGCCCGGTCACTGAATACAAGTAATTGAAATTGACAAGATGACGTCAGCACATGCGAAACCAAAGAAATTGAACCTCTGAAGTCTTCTTCTTAGGTAACTGCCGGGTAACCAGAGGGCGATACTCTTTCTTATACTGTGCCTACACCGTGTGAAACATTTAACACTCACTGCTTCCAACCTACTCTCATTCTCATTGTAGCGGTTTCCCATTCCATCACATTTAGAAGGGTAAGAACCAGAGGTTGGAACAGCGTTTAGGGCACACGCTTATACATTTAAATATATCCTATTTGGCTGACTGTTTTAGCCTAAAGCCGCCACCACAGCCGCTATAGTCGAAATGGACTAGGATTATCAATGTCTAGCTTAGGAACTAACAAGATCCCAGTGTACGTAGGTTCGAACAACAAAAGGAACCCACAGCAAATAGAAAATGTTTGTCTTAAAGTAATGACAACATTATTTTCGCATCAGTTTTTCTTCATCATCCACCTATTTGAATAGTGTTATGATATGACTGCTAGGACTGCTCGTAACTCTGCGGAACCCTTCAACAAATATTTAATGACACGCTTCACCGGATTTCCCATGTGCCATTTGCGACTGCCCAACCGTCCAATTCGTCTTCACATTTTTGCAACGCTTAAACTTTTTTTTGTTCCCCATTTTTCCCGCGTCCATTTTTTGGCGGGCACCGGCCAGCTTTTAAAAGGCCATCCGTGTCGTAACGGCTTGTTTATGGCTATGTTTTGTACGGTTTAGATGCATGGGCCTTGTATCTAGGGCGTGAAGCCATTAATATTTTTAGAGTTATTTTCTTGTGTTGCTGGCAACATTTTTTTTATTCAAAAAGTTTTTATTAGCTGATTGTTATGCAGTGGTACGTACCTATACAGCGTATTGGTGTTAAAGTGGTGGTGGACTTAGTTTGCATCCATGGGTGTTTTGTTCCATTTTACAAAAGCTATCCAAAAACACCTCACTTGATTAACACTCAGTTGCAGAAACGCTCATTAAAGCTAATCCCCCATTAAATCTCTTGCTGTCACTTTTTGTCTTGTTGACATAGTAAAAGCTAGCACGAGATTTAATGGAGGATTAACTCTAATGAGCGTTTCTGCAACTAAGTGTAAGTATAGAAAATACTAATCAATTCAATAGGTTTAAAAATGAAAGAGAATGGAAGAAAGTATAAAGGTTTATTTGTTTGACTACCGAACTCTAAAAAGGGTCAGGGTCATACTGTCATTATGACATAATAAGGATTAAACAAGTTAGAATATTATGGCTAAGGGTGGACGCATACCTATCCGCGTCGAAGGAGCCGAAGGAGGCGAACGAAAAGAATTTCCTTTTAATTCTTCGCCGCAGATAAGTGTGCGAGGTGTAATAGAATTCCATACAAAGAATTCTAAAATTCGATTCGTTCGCCTCCTTCGGCTTGTTCGCGGCGGATAAATATGCGTCCTCCTTCATTCGGCATCCATTACCTGATCTACTCTCTCTATTTTTTTTAAAGTAGCTATCAAGGAATGGATACCGATGGAGCCATTCAGGGAAGTTCTTTATTCAGGATAGTCGCGTGCTTAGGATTTGCTATCTGAGTAAGTACCATGACTGGAAAATGCTATAAAACCTTCTCTATGCATATCTTTAAAGACTTACAGTTTTTGATAGTTACGCGGTTATTATTTAATCTATAAATAAACATTTTAACGGGTTCGGTTTTCATATCTCGGGAACTCAAATATACCAAAACGCGGTAAGAACACGTTAAAATGTTTATTTCTTTAAATACTTATCAAAGACCCATGAAAAATTTCATCAAAATTAGTCGAATGCTTCTTGAGTATTAACCGAACAGGCAAGAGGCAGAATTTTTACAAAATACAGGAAGAAATTGTGTCTTCATTGCCGCATAAAATATTCTTACCCCGCATTGTGACCCAGGACTTCATCCTTCAATATCGATCATATGAGAATCATCTTAAAGCTTATTTTACCACGTCTTTACTGGGTAAACTTTAAGACAAGAAACGTCAAGGGAATGTAAATATTATCCAGGGATGTCGATAGATGGTTTGTGGGTGTAAAAATTAATGGAAAACGTGATCAATGTTTGTTTAGAATTGTCGTTCTACTTCTGCTACTGATACTGGAAGATCAATTGATTCCAAATTAATTATTATAAAAATATAATAAAAACGGCAGTTAGGCAGTTATACAAGATGGACGAGCCTAGTGAAGGCGATCCTTAGGGGAGGCCTATGTCCAGCAGTGGACGTCCATCGGCTGAGACGATGATGATGAGTGAAAACCGCATCAAAAACGGTTCAACAGTTTTCATGTAAATCTCATTTAAGGGCGTCGTTCAGACCATCAAACTGAACAACTTTCACTATGGGACCAATATCGAAATCGCAAATAAAAAATCTGATGTTCCATACTATACTACACATCTACTCGAGCTAAATGTCCCATACATTTACAGCTGATTTTTTTTCGCGATTTCGATGTTGGTCCCATAGCAAGAGCTGTTCAGTTTGATGGTCTAAACAACCCCCTTAAATGTTTTAAGTTTTATTTTTACTTTTGTAACTACCTGCGTACAAACCCTTGTGGTTAATATTCTAGTTAACCATAACCATTAAATGAGTCACGTTGCAGGTACTGACCCGTGCACTTGTCTCGCGTGGTTTTCGCGCGTCGCGTTTTTGCCTGCCACGAGGCTCCGCAATCAAATCTCTTCTCTGTCTCTTCTTGTTCTTGACCAAAAACAATCCCTGAGATTGGGATAGATTCTCCCATAAACTACTTGACACTGGCGGAAATGCAGTGGTAACGCACAAGCAAGAGTCCATTAATTATAAATAAAAAAAAACCATTAATTATATACCAAAAACCGCTAACCAAAACCCGACCCCTACCCTAAAAATAGCGAATACACTTAGCAGAAAATAAAATCCGTTTAACATTAACGTGACATCTTTTACCATCAGTCTCATACACTCATTCTCATATGGGACGTCGTGCGTAAATAATACACATTTTCATAACGAAATTGCCTCGATGCATGACGGGAATTTCAACCAAAATGCTGGAATAAGCGGTGGATAATCTAACGGCCTTTTACACAAAAGAGATAGGTACTAGTTGGTAGTGATTTCCTGCAAAACTGAAGGTCCATAGGTTTGTATTCCACTAATACACGTTAAAAATTTAGCCCAGGCATTTTATGGTTTGAGCCGGGACTAATAAATAATTGAATATTTTTTTCAAGCACCAAAATTTAAAAAAAATCGTCTGCAACAGCCTCAAATAATTTTAATTAGAAGATTTTTCTCGTTCTAAAAATCCAGATGGTAATTTTTTTTGCACATTTTAAGGCCATCAGGATTTTTAGAACGAGAAAAATCTTCTAATTTTAAATTTGAGGCTGTTGCAGACGATTTTTTTTAAATTTTGGTTTTAATGGACTGCATTTCTGCCAAAAAACCCTAGAGATGTGACTTTGAGCCATATTTAAAAAAAATATTGAAGGTGCTTATCACTGATGGGTTTGGATTCAGAAATTGTACCTTTGACATGCGGAGATAAAATTTAATTCAGTTCATTTGACAGATTTATTTTCAAAGAAGGTCGTGGAAGATACGAGGTCTGTGAATTTTTAAAGAGATGAAACGTCAGCATATTAAGAAGGACTCTGTTGTTTATATTTGTCCGCATTCCCATTTGTGTGGACAGAAACTTTGTTAACCCTACTAAGCAATTTTTTAAAACATTTTTTAATGTTGTATTCAAATAAAAATTACCTACTCAGTTCGATAATCCTACCCTGAATTAGAAAAATAGTTGTTGTAGCCAACAGTAATGTTAAAATATCTGCTCTGTAGAGATCTCATCAAAACAATATCAATTTTCCAGCCCGAAATCTCCAATAACCTCCCGAACGTTTGTTAACCCCCCTCACGACAATACGTCATAGTCAACGCTGACCGCAAGATACGAGCACTGTCATGAAACCGCGGTCCAAAGATGGCGTCGACAAAGTGACGTTTGACAAGACATTCGCTTATTGGATTTGTGCGCCCTTTCTGTCACTCATTGACTTCTCATATTACTCGATGAGTTTGCTTGTTTTGGTAAAATTGTGGTTTTATATTTACCGATAGTCGGGGAAATCTACGGATTTTTGTATGGAGTAGGTTGCATCAATTGCACTTTAGGTGATAGTTTGAAATATTAGTAGCTGAAAAATATAACTTCTCAATAATCCCCGATTTTGTATTGTGTATTATGGAAAAATTAAGACATTTACAAAACATTAAATTTAGGTATGAACAAATAACTGAAAACTGGTGATTTTGTACAGGACGGCTTTGTTCAATACGTTTTACTTATAACAATAATAATCCCCGGTTAATATCGTAAATTGGAGTAGATATTTAATATTTTGTAAGTATAAAAAAATTATAACCTCAAAACTTAATTATTTACTGTTTTTTTTTTTACGCAATAAATTTGCCCTGTGATAATTAACTGTCTCTTTTGCTGGTATGCTGGAAGAAGTGTCTTTAGAAATAAGCTTGCCTTTTGTACATTTATATTGTTTTTAAGGTATTTCTCAGGGTCCTTAGCCTATATAACCACGAAATCTCGACAAAAGTGTTATAAACTAACAGTAATATTAGTTCAAACACAATTTACTAAAGTGTATTTAATGCAATCTCAAACTGTATTTTTCCTAGACTACGATCTTTCGAGTTTAGGTCGACATTCAGAGACGTATTTTAACCCGTCAAGCCCCTATACACCACTAGATTAAAATTACTAACAAAATTATAAGGATGTATTCGGAAAATGAAACTAAAAAATTTCCATGAGGAACATAATTAGGTCGAAACACGAGAAACATTTTTGAACCTCAAATACAGAAGTGCGGATCACCCGATTGATTTTCTATGGGAGTTAAAAAAAGTATACAACGTTTACCAAATTGCTCCCTAAAATTAGGGGATCTGGAGTACGATTTTTGAAACTCATTCGGTGAGCTCAGCAGTTGAAAATGCAAAAATTACTTACTATAGAGATATTTATTATTTATTTTATTTATATGCATCTTTCTACTGTTGATTTTACTTTCAAAAATCGTACTTCAGGAGTTCTATTTTTGAAAGCCAAGTATGCAGTAGAAAGATGCATATCTCCATAGTAGGTAATATTGACATTTTCAACTGCTGAGTTTAAAGTAAAGTTTCAAAAATCGCACTCCTGACAGCAAAATTTTCAAGATTGTTACGACATCCTTCCATGCAGTGTCTTTAAACAATAAAGATTGTAGTTTACAATGACAATGCAGGGTACATTGCTGGTTACTTACTAATGAGTTAATGACGCTAAACATGCACAGGTAACATGTGTCCTAACATTCAAAGCAATGTACCCTGAATTGTCATTTTAAATTACAAAATTGTCATGTTTATTAAATAGGGTCTAGAAGGTTCATATTCTACCTCACATGCATTGATTGATACCTACCTTACAATATAATAGAACTGGATAAACAATCAACGCTCCAAAAATTAAATTACAAATCTAAAAAACCCCCTAAAACCCCCCGTGAAAAATAATTCGGTCACGGTTATTTTTGATGTAAGCAAAATGTATGTTTTACTTTATTTTAGGTTAATTGCGTAGCGGTCCCCGCATTGAAATGAGGGTTTTTAAATTTGTAATTTAATTTAATTTCGTAATTTTTAAAGTTACTAGAAAACTGCTAAACCAATTTTCATGAAACAAAGCTAAGAACACTCAAAAATGAGCTTTCTATTAAATAAAACCGCATCGAAATCGGTCCAGCCGTTTGGGCGCTACGATGCCACAGACGGACATACAGACAGACAGATAAACAGACCGACATAGGCGTCAAACTTATAACATCCCTCTTTTTGCGTCGGGGGTTAAAAATGACAGAGCCAAAAGAACTGCGAAAGAGCTCTTTTGACAACTAGCTGACAGTAAACAGACCAAATACCTAGTTACTTACCACTACGACAAACTTTTTAAATCAAATACAGTAACGTATTAGTGCCACTCAAAAGCATACATACTAGATTTTTGTGGGTTATTGTCTCAATTCGGACAAAAATTTGCTGAGATTTTATGTGAGACTTGGAGTCTATAGTATTTAAGGATTTTAAGGTCAATGGTTTACTGGTTAAAAATCCTGTCTCAATGTCAAACCTAATTACTTCTTCTATTTGTCTATTTATTTATTAGTTTTTACAAAGTAAATACAAAGTTTTCGCTTGGTCTTGACTTAATCATGATTTAAACACAAATTAATTATTTATCTGTTGTCGAAAACTTAACGTTTTCTGTTATATAATTTTGCTAGTTTCAAAGTCTTCCCAGAGGCTTTTATTTCTTAGTTTGTTGAGAACCATAGACAAATTGTATTGGCGACTTCGTCCGCACAAATTATTTACTTACCATATTTTAAGTCAAATCATCATCGGAGAAACGCACAAAGTGACATAAAGTCGAGAACCCAAAGGATGTCCCCACCTAAAAACCATATTCGTAATCATTTTCTCTAAAAACCATATTCGTAGTCATTTTCTTGTAAATATCTTCAATGTACAGACATACACTCTTCTTCTAAATAAAAGAGAACCCAAGTATAAATATTGAATTAGCTTCAATGTAACTAGGACCACATAAATATGTTGATTATCCTCTTTCACAGTCTGACTGCCTAATATTCTGGCTGCTGTCGACAGTGACAGCTGGCTTGCTGGCTGTCTGCATAGTCGGAACCCAATACTTTGTCATTGAGGGTAACAAATTTGGTAAGCTTGAGTCTGCTGTTAAGGATGAAGGTGTGTTTCATTTGTTTTTTTATTTTATTTTTTAATAGGAGAGCTTCAAACAGTGAAGGAAGTCAACGTGAGGAAACCTTGCATACGCTGAGGAAAAATTCGGATTCTAAAGTGACATCCGCCAATCTTAAATTGGAGGCGCGCGTCAATTTTACAGACCTTGACGAATAACAACAAAACCTAAACGGTTCCGAAGAAAAAACTAGTTTATTTTTCGGTAGGTACCTAAATATTGTAAAATGAGCGTCTGTGAGGCTTTGCGGAAAGGACTGGTCATTCAATCATAGGGTCCGGGTTCGAATCCGCACGGACAACATTTACCAATGACATTTCATAATGTATCAATGACCGTTTCAATTGACGGTAAAAGAAAACAACGTGAGAAAACAAGTATACCTACGCTGAAGAAGAAATTCAGATCTGATGTCTACCAATCCACATTGGACATGAGTGTTGGGCTAACGCCCATACACTAATAAGTTTAGGCCTGTGCCCTGCAGTGGGATGTATAAAAGACTGATAATTACTGATTTTCGCTCAGTTGCAGAAACGCTCATTAATAAATCTCTTGCTGTAACTTTTTGTCTTGTTGACGTAGTAAAAGCCAGCAAGGTCGAGTCACGTTGCAGGTTCTGACCCTTTTTGACTTCTGACTTGTCTCGCGTGGTTTTCGCGCGTCGCGTTTTTGCCTGCCACGAGGCTCCGCAATCCTCAATCAATTCTTGTTCTTGACCAAAAACAATCCCTGAGATTGGAATAGATTCTCCCACTACTTGGTACTGGCGGAAATGCAGTGCTAACGCACAAGCAAGAGTTCATTAATTACAAATTTAAAAAAGCTAGCAAGAGATTTAATGGAGTATTAACTCTAATGAGCGTTTCTGCAACTGAGTGTTAGTCTCAGATACCTACCAATCTCTTCTATAAGTGACTGAGCCTATATAGTATTTTTAAAACCCCCTTAGCCCCTTACGTTGTTCCAGGTATATCGCACCGCATAACAGAAACTGCGATGGATTTCTTCATGGCTATCGTGCTGTGTGGTTATTCGGTGACCGTTTATCTCCTATGGAAGGACCATTACGTGATGTGGAATAGATGGCGCCGGGCCAATGTTAATGTCAGGCTGCTTTTGACGCCAGACTCTGACCCAGTACCTTTCTTGCCTAGGCCTAGATACAATGTGGTATAGTAGATTTCTCTTTGTACGAAATATCGGAGGATGTTAATACGGCTGATTTGCTTCTGCTTGATTTCTTAAAAGGAGATTGTAGTCAACTGTTTTTATTAAACAATTTTCTTTGTTTTCGGAGCTCGCTTTCTAATTATAATTAACGAACATTCAAATCTCAACTTCCAAAACCAAAACTTCCAGTTATAAACGATTGAGTCTGAATTCTAAAGACACGGCGTGTTATTCCCAGATGGGTTTCGTAAAGGGTGACTGAGTCCTACAAGGCATTATCAACATATCTGATGCCCTCACCGTGTTACTGCCGGTTATGGCCACTGCATCTATTCTGACCCTACCTGAGATCGTATTATTGGTATCCCATCCCTTCAAATGAGTGCTCATTTGTTTAGCGCACACTTATGCACTTATATAAATATCCTGCGTATCTCGAAAGGCAGGCATTGTATTCATTATGATGACGTCATAGAACTGGAGGGCGATCGCACTTATTTAAAAGGACGTGGCGCGGGCGGGGTGCGGCAATATAAAACTTATAGTACGTAGCATAGCGTCCTTTGGAAAATTACGCCCGCGCCTCTAGGCGAAGTCGCCTGGTGACGCGGCTATGATCCTTTTAACATTCTCTTAGAACAAGCAAAAGCAAATCTGCTTCATAATCAGGTAGGTAGATAGCCAATTGTAGTGGCTTTGCTTATGGAAACTAAGACAAGTCAAGATATCTTCATCGATAGTTACTTTATATCGATTCCAATAAATGTTATAACTTATTTGTTAGATATTTTTTATTGTGATTGATGATAATGATGTTACCTACAAATTAGGAATTATATTGTGTAACATTTGTATGTATGTTGTTTTATTTGAGACTAGCGACCCGCCCCGGCTTTCGCACGGGTGCAATGCTGATATATAAACCTTCCTCTTGAATCACTCTAGCTATTTAAAAAAAACGCATCAAAAACCGTTAAATCGTTGAGTAGTTTTAAAGATAGGGACAGACAGCGGGAACCGACTTTGTTTTATACTATGTAGTGATAGCTTTGACTATTTATTATAAGGACTAGCCTTGCGGTAGCAGTTCCCCTCTGCCACGGTATAAGATTAATTGATCACGTGCATGTACATTCAATTTTATACCTTATCACTAAACGAGACAGCCTACAATTGCGAAACAATAATTTCGAACTTAGAACGTTTGGGATTTTTTTTTTAAATCTTTATGTTGCTCTGTGGGATTTTCTATTGGGTACGTTCACAGACATTATAATCACACGAGACTTCTGTTCATAGTTTTTAACGTTCAAAATTAGAATCTAAAGTTATGGGGAATAAAATCCAAATTCGCGGATTTCGTGTTACCTCGCCCCCCGCAAAAAGTGGCAGAAATGTTTGTTCGTAGAATTACACGCGAAACTAGTGCCTATAAAAGTAGTGATGATTTTTTCTTTTCTTCTCTCACAGGCAAGGAGTCCCAAAACCAGGGATCTTATTTTGTAAGTACCACATTTAATCGGTATCAAATCCACATAGTATTTTTGGCTGTAATTGGATACTGATGATCAGATAATAATTCCTACTTCAAAATTGTTCAGTAGGTACGGTAGTAATAATATTATCGATTTTGTCCTGGTCCTTCTTTTGCTGAAATTTTTTAAGGAGCAATCAGCAGCCCGATTGCGCTAAGTTTAAAAATCTAAATTCTATTCTTATCCAATTTCAGTTCTAATCACATTGCAATCCAATTACTATTCAACTGTGCTGAATTCCGCATCGCCATAACTGACAGCGTCGACGTCTATGCGGTCTGTCAAAAGGGCTCTAACGGCTGTCAAGAGCAGTACCGCGATTAGCGTAATATCAAAAGTGTCAAAAGTTATGGTTCGTACGCAGTCCAATAACAGTTCAATCATCGAATATTTACCGCGATGGCAGCCCTGACCATAAAACTGAACCACTTTCTATAAAGGATCGCAAAAAAAACCGTTTTATACAAAAAACTCGACCCAAATGTAACCTATGGAACAACTGATTGTTTTTTTCGCGATTTCCATGTCTGTCTCAGAGAAAGTTATTCAGTTTGGTGGCCTGATCATCCCTGCCAGCCATAATAAGGATATTTCCTATCGAAAACTTAGTCAATAGACCTAAAGAAGTTTAAAAATTAAAGACTTACATCGTAACAAACAACACAAATGCAGCGTGTCTATAAATCGTTAACACGTAATAAGTACCTAGAAGCTTGCAATTTGCGATAATCTTCAACCTGAATCCGAATTGTAACACTGGGCTATACAGGCAGTGTATGGCGTGTAAAACATAATAAATAAGTGGATCAAGTGAGTCAGGTGCCCGATTGAGTTAAGTTAAAACATCGAAGTTCTATTCTTATCTAATTTCAGTTCTAATCACATTGCAATCCAATTACTATTCAACTGTGCTGAATTCCGCATCGCGCTAAACTCTTATGTAACTGACAGCCAGTAACGTCTGAGCTATCTGTCAACGGCTCTAACGGCTGTACCGCGATAAGCGCAATACCAAATGTGTCAAAAGTTGTGCAAAAGTTATGGTTCTTACGTAGTCCCATAACGGTTCAATCACCAAATATTTACCGCTAGTTTACCGCGATTGCAGCCTAGGTCTCATATTATTATTATTTGGCTTTTGTTAAAGAAAGTAGGAATAAAACCCTATACACGGTGTAAGGAAAAGTATTAAACCTTTAAACCACATACTCTACCCATCAAACTGAACAACTTTTATTATGGGGACAGAGACATCGGAGCAAAAAAAAAATGCTGTTTTATTTTTATACTAAACTGTCTATTACACTCAAATGTATTTTTTTTTGCTCTTATCGGCTTGTTCCTATACAAAAAAATAGGTCAGTTTGATGGATAGAGTGCGTGGTTTAAAGGTTAATGATACTTTTCCTTACACCCTGTATATTTGACCTTTTGCCACATCCGAGTCTTGAGAAATATTGAGCTTACTTTGCTAAACTTCGCTCTTTCCAACATAATTATAGCTTTCGTTCGTATATTACACATAAAACCATCAAAACTACCTAATTACAACTGATTTACTTTGCTCTAAAATTTTGAGTTCGCTCGCTCCAAATGTCAAATATAACTAAGTATTAAAATAACTTCTACCTAGGCCTTTGGAAAATCTTAGTGCGTGAAAAGGCTCGTCTCTGTAACGCTAAATATGGTCCTCGAAACCCCTTCAGATCTGGGGTCTTCTGGCATTTTACCAGTTCTGCCAGCTAGTTTACGCCACTGATTGTCCACTGTCGACAGGCAGATGTCAAGCTTGCTTCGGCCGCTCCAGGTGTTTAAGCATGCATAAGCCGCCAAACTTGTGCCACAACTGGGTGTACTAATGAAAATAATGGAACCCAATCATCTAACTCATGTTTTGAAAGAATTTCAAAATGATACAGTACTGTAAGGAGGTTGTATAGCCATAGCTTGCTTGCTGGTTTTTATCTATCTATACTAACTATTATAAAGCTGTAACAGAAGTGTGTCTGTACATTGAAGATATTAACAAAAAATAAGTTACGATATGGTTTTTAGGTATCCCTGATTCCATATCACCAATTTTTGGATTTTTTGTCTGTCTGTTTGTTTGTTTGTTTGAACGAGCATCACGCAAAAAGTACTGAACCGATTTTGATGAAACTTTTTTTGTTTGATAGCTTATGATCTGACTTAAAATCTGGTATATAATTTGTGCAGACGAAGTCGCGGGTTAACGCACGTTTAAAATAAATTTGGAACGTCGTGGAACCCCGGCGCGGGCTTCAATTATTATGGGGGGTTGGAAGATGGAGGTCGTTCTCAGGGCTAAAAGCCAAATAATATAAAAATAAATAAGTAAAACAATCAGTAAAGCTCTATTTTAATTACCATTTGAGCCACGCCTCCACAGTACTTACCTAGTCTTGCACTATATGGACCTAGGTACCTACTGGATATTTTTTGCATACACATCTCCAGGGCCTGGGGTGACCCCCTCCCTCTCAATAAAGACACCCTGGATCCGCTCCTGTACTGTACCTACCTATGATTCCATTCCAAATTACAAGTAGAGTGAGCAATTTAAAATAAATTAAATGCAACCAAACTACAATCCGAAAAGGTAATTTGCACAAAGTACACATTGAGAACTCATTCTTCACAATTGCATCGTGTTTACACATCGTTAACACGGAATAAGCACTGGCTTTGTACAGCTATGATTTGCGACTATCGGCTTGCCTGGCTGCCTGGCTGGCTTGTTGCCAGACCTACATTTTGGTGTTAGCTGATTTAATGGTTGGCTACGTATGTCGCTTGCGATGATAGTTACGTCTAGACTGGTGTATAGGGGGATAGATTAAAACTAATCGATGCAGTGTTTAAAATTATCGTCGTATAAAATGGCGTAGACTTGCAATAAGTAACAACTCAAACCGTTAATATTCATAGTATGTGGAGATCTAATACAGTTTTTGAGAGGTACCTACGCGGTTATCCTGTGATCATGGCAGTTGTAACACTGCCGAAATATCGGGAACTCAAATATACCAAAACGCGGTAAGAACCCGTTTTTAAAATGTTTATTTCTAGATTAAGTGGAGATCTATTAAGATAACATGTCCCGAGGTCATGAATACTGACAATGATGAGCCAACTGACAGAGAATCCTTGCAAGAAAGTATAATTATTTTTTTGCTCCAACAAAATTAGCTGAAACTATTTTAAGAGGATGATCAGACCATCAAACTGAACAACTTTCTCTATGTGACCAAGATCGAAATCGCGACAAAAAAACCGCTGTTTCTTACATTTGAATCGAGTTATGTTTGCAGTTTTGTATGGGACAGCAAATTTTTTTCCCTATTGGTCCCTTAGAGAAAGTTGTTCAGTGTGATGGTCTGATCACCCCCTTAAAATAGTTTTAGCTAATTTTGTTAGAACTTATATTATATTCCGTGCCACTACTCATAGTTTTAAATTACTAACAAAATGTTTAGGGTCAGACAGTGAAGCTAAACAATTTTCCCTGAGTAACATTGGGTCGAAAAACGAAAATAAAATTTGGACCTCCCATAGAAAATCGGTCGGCTGATCCGCATTTTGTCAGGGGCGTATTCTCCTAAGCGCAAGATGGAGAAGTGCTAAGGGCTAATACAAGGAGGGCGGCCAATACAAGGAGGGCGGCCAATACAAGAGGGGTGGCCCGTAGGGCCATACACATGGGGAGGAAATTGATACACACACTGAGTCTACAGATTAACAGTTTTCAGGCTATAGCCAAGACATAGATATTGTGAAAAAATTTCGAACTCGCTTCGCTCGCTGGCTCGGGTTTCTCTTTTTTTTATTGTGTTGCTGCATGCATAGAGCTACAGAGTTACAATCACATCCTTGGCTGCATTGCGAAAAAATGTCAAGGTCGCGTCGCTCGCTCTGGTTTTATTAGCACTTTAAGCGTCTATGGGTACAATGCTAAAATACAAAATAGACACAATTCAGATCATAGCCAAGGGCAAGGCACAGTATAAGAAAGAGTATCTAGGTGTGGGAAAATTTCGAGCTCACTTCGCTCGCTCCATATTGTTAATTTTGCGGCAACTTAGGCAAAATACAATTCTGATCACAGTTTTGTCAAATTTTGAGCTCGCTTTGCTAACTCTTGATTTGGATGTGTCTCGTAGCAATACAATCATGAAATAACCGACGACTCTTGTCAGTCAATTCTTATTATCTTAAAACTTATCTTAAAACCTTCTAGCTTTTGCTGGCACAAATCTTGGATATGGGCCCGCCGCTGGCAACCTGCAGTTATTGGGGGCAGATATTTGCCCAGTGGTGCAATATTTACTGACTTTTGTATGGGAGGTCCAAAAAATGTCCTCTATGGTACCTAATTAAAAATACGTAACGTACGGTACGGTATTGCCTTGCATATCTACGCATGACTGCGTGAGTACACGCTACACGGGCGCGACGGCGGGGGGCGGCGCCGGTCATCAAGAGTGTTACCGTACTGTAAGGCGTAGTAAAACTGTGGTATAGGGGTGCCTACGGTACCTACCAGTAATATTACGCCGGGCTGCATCGGGCGGAGCGGGTCGCATTTTTGCCAGTATTATGACAAGTGAGACGACCTCTAGTGTGCGACGTACGCTGGACCGCTCCGCCCCGATGGGACCTGCCTGCTTATTGCTCAAAAAGCACTTCTCTCGGCCAAAAATTTTTATCTTGAACGCTGCCGTATAAATTGTTCCCTATAGCAGTATAGCAACACTTTTAATGGCGGCAATAATTTGTTGACATTACTTTGACAGAATAGAACGCGAAATTTTGCGTATTTTAATTTTAGTGTTCTTTCTTTTCGAATCTTTTGCATTATTTACTACTTAAACAAAGACGCTACATTATATTTTGAAAGTGAAAGTGCCTCCCTAAGTGCAGAATGAGTTTTAGTTTTGGTGGTGCCGCTACCACAACTGCGGCTACCACTTTTGGTACCGCCACACCGACTACAGGTATTATTTCTATCATAATTTCCATCTAGTTACCTCATTTGTAGTTGTACCTTATATGCTTTCAAGAATCTTTAAGTGTTTCTTGATATTTATGTGATTTTTTTTCAAATTTAACAACATAACCTCTACTGTTTCCATTAAAAGTTAAAATCAGTTTCAATACGTGCTTAAATCATTCGGGGAGTCTATCTATCGCTCTCTAGCATACATATCTTTCCATATTCTTATTCTCTTTCGTATTGGCACCTCGAGTTATATTCTTCATCACTACATAGTATAAAACAAAGTTGCTTCCCGCTGTCTGTATGTATGCTTAAATCTTTAAAACTACGCAACGGATCTTGATGCGGTTTTTTTTAATAGATAGAGTTATTCAAGAGGAAGGTTTATATATCAGCATTGCACCCGTGCGAAGCCGGGGCGGGTCCCTAGTTCATTATAATGCTGACCCATTGTGGATATAGAATACCCACTATAAATTACATAAATATCTTGGACAATGTCATACAAATTATCTAGACATATTTAAAGTACCAGAATTGTATTATGATGATTAGACAATGATATACTGTCAGCTGTCTCATACATTTGAGTCGACTAGGCATTGCAGTTTAGTATGTAATTCAGAGCAATGATAGTCGATACGGAAGAGAACTAGAGATTCAATTATGAGACGGCGGTTCGAGGTTGCGTTGTAGATCTGCTATTAGGTAGTCATGTGTCACTTGTCGATTGTTGGTTGCCGCCTCCCGGACCTACAAAAAGCTCCAGTGTTGGCTCAAGATAGTGTTCTTTTCAAAAAACAATCCTTGAAGTCACCAACATACATAAACTACCGTACAAAGTCAAGCACTCCTGCTAAATAAACAAGACATTGGCAAAATCATCACAACCATGATGCCAGCCGTTTTTTTAAAAATAGTATAGAATAGTGATAGCAGTTCAATTCCTGGCCTGTACCACTAAGTTCAACAGAATTTATGTATGGTTGTATTTATCATTATCAGTAGCTCGGCGGTGAAGGAAAACATCGTGAGGAAACCCGCATACCTGAATGAAAAAGAAATTGTTCAGATGTATGTTTAAAATATGGGTGAGCTTGGGGCGAAACTTTTTTTGCGATTTCAGTTTTACCCCCATAGTAAAAGTTATTCAATTTGATGGTCTGAACCACACCTGAATGTTTTGGAATGGTTCCGTTATTATTCTATATTAAATATATTATTATCAAATATATACAGGGTGGAAAAAAAAGGCCATGGTTGGAGGGAAAGTACCCTTAATATTTATGATGGCAAATTTTACTGAAAGGAAACATTCCTTTATTTTCAAAAATAATTAAAACTGCATTTAAATCATGTTTTCTTGGTCTTTCTTTAATTTAAGATACTATGTTGTTTAAAAGAAATTGATCCTTATGAACGTCTCTTTCGGTTGGTATCATAAAATACAGGATGTTTTTTTTTTCACGTTTCACCGGTTCAATTCCCGGCTCAAGCAGATGATTTTTCAAAAATCTTTAAATGCAGTTTTAATTAAATTTGAAAATAAAGGAATGTTTCCTTTCAGTAAAATTTGCCATCATAAATATTAAGGGTACTTTCCCTCCAACCACGGCCTTTTTTTCCACCCTGTATATATTAAATATTCCGTAAAAGTAAATATCCTGTGTACAGGATGTTACAAAAGTAAAAATAAATTTTTAAAACTTTTAAGGGGGTTGCTTAGACCATCAAATTGAACAACTTTCACTATGGGGCCAACATCGAAATGGCGAAAAAAAAACAGCTGTCCCATACATTTAGCTCGAGTAGATTTGTAGTTTAGTATGGAACATCAGTTTTTTTTCGCGATTTCGATATTGGTCTCATAGTGAAAGTTGTTCAGTTCCATGGTCTACCACCCCTTAAATGTTTATTTGTATTTTTGTAACACCTTGTAGACACAAACATCCAAGACTGGTTATTCATATTCATCATACAAATATTTTTCCCTTATGGTATTCCAATTAGTGATGTGCCGAGTTGACCTTTTTTAGTATTCAAATACTTTAGTACTAGTTTTCACGGACTCGAATTAAGTACTCAAATCCAGAGTCTAGATTTCAATATTTTTATTCAAGTATTTAATTTTAGTACTTATTATGATTGATGGTTGTCTTTCTCATAATATTATGGTTTTTCGATAATGTTCACCTGTCTTACTAACTAAAAACAAACGAAAATTTCAATTTTACTGTTAGTTTCGCGTCGGTACTTGAGTACTGTGCATCCGAATACTTTATTTAGCATACTCGAGTATGCGTGTACCTATAAGGTATTTGAATCAGTACTCGAGTACTATGTGACTCGGCACATCACTAATTCTAACCCTCGGCACAGCAGGCAGGATCACTACAGAGTGAGTTATCAGGCCGCCTAACCCATCTTAACCATATCCAGGAAAAATTGCTTAACCTCTATTTAATCCCAGAAAATGTTTCTTTGGTTTGGTTAACATACAATACTAAACACTGATTCTATCATATTCCAGGTTTTGCATTTGGCAGTGGTGATGCTAAACCTTTATTCGGGGCTACAAATACTGGTAAGATTGCATTGTCTTTTATGTTATCTTGATTGTGGAAGATTGAAGAAGGTTTAGTTCAATTTTCTTGTTTAATTCATCCTAAGTGACTATGTCAGCCTTATAAAGTTTGAATCATGTTTTCTTAGTCTAGCCACAGTATAAGAAAGAGTATCATCTATTACTACATACAGTACGGACACTCCCATCCTCTCACCAACTTTTTACCTCACCCCCTTTATCACCCTCTGGTTACCCGGCAGTTACCTAAGAAGAACACTTAAGGTTCAATTTCTTTGGTTTCACATGTGCTGACGTCATCTTGTCAATTTCAATTTTTTGTATGCAGTGTCCGGGCTGTGGTCTAGCTAAGGCAAGGAACAGTCTAACATACTGGCATAAGCTACTTGATAATGGCACAAAATAAATACTAGTACTACCATACATTAAATTCTTTGGGATTGTACGGTTGTATTTATCATTTACTAGCTCGGCGGTGAAGGAAAAAATCGTGAAGAAACCTGCATTCCCGAGAATGAAAAGATACCATAAGTTTGATGCGTAAAATGATGGGTTTTTGGTTAATAAGACTTGGATCTAATATATTTAAAAAGATTTATTTAGCTAAGTAAAAGCACACAGCCACTTCGGTACAGACCAGAGAGAAGAAGGGATCATAGACAAAGAAGCCAACTGACGTATGTCAGATAGATAGCGTTTCGTTTACAGCATTGTTACTTATTCTAACATAAAATATGGGTCAGTTTGGGGCGAACTCAAAGGATGGTCTCAGTGTTACCCTTGCTTGCAAAAGCTCAACCACAAATAATAATACCGTACATTCATTTGCTAAATAGATTTGAATAAATAGCTACTCCGCGCGGCAATAAGTTGCAAAGTTATTCACATCCGTTCTATCCTACAATTAGTGAATAACCTACCAAGTGTTACCAAGTGTTATGTACCGAGTCATATATATGCCATTCTCCTCTTCGTGGGGAAGGGTGGCCATACCTAAATCATGAAGTGCAACAGTTTTAGTAGTGGGTCAACCAATCAACAGTACAGCTGTCTGTTAGTCCGTTGTAACAATAGCTACGTCCAATAAATCTGGATTTTAGATCTGCATTCGGGACACATTCCAGCAATTCCATAATTACTTTTTATTACCCAACTACGGCGAAGCCAAAAGGAAGGGTTATGATTTTAGCAGTCAATATAATTATGTATGTATGTTTGGATTTACGTATGTTCCTCCGTAGCGCCTAAACTATTCATCCGATTATTATGAATAAGGTGTTAATCGATTTATAGGCCTGGATAACATAGGCTACATTTCAACTGACTTCAACAATAGGAGGAGCCGATTTTACCTTGGAAACCGATTTTACTGTAGTCAGGTTACAGGTTTTTTAAACTTTTTTTTTTATCAACCTGTTTGTGTTATTATTTTATGTTCATAGTTTAGCTGTTTTTAGCAAGTTACTATTAAGAAACATAAAAAAGGATCTTTTTCTTATTTTATTAGACCTTAAGTCTCCGATCAGTAAAAAAACTAGATACACAAACAATGCTCCAAAACTGATAGATTATAAGGCGAAACTCATTACGGATAGCAATTTGGTAATGCGCGGCGCCATTTTGCTGACAGTTAACATGTCAATTCAATTTGTTATGAATATACTTTTGTTATCCACCTTAAAGCTTAAATAGATTTAAATTCAGTTAGATACTTCAGAACACTTTTTAGTGTATCTTATGGTATAAAACATAAACATTTTTGGCAGATTCAATAAGAAACAGGTCTAGTGCTTAACTGAGGAGATGCCTTAGGTAGCAGAGTGGTGTGAAATATGTGTGACATCTGTTGTCTGTCGCTCTGTAGCGTGAAAGTGCTTTTACGTCATATTTTACAGCCTCTTGCACTGCATTTAGTTGAGTTAGTAGTTAGGCCTGTAATTTTAGATTTCATACCTCTTATCATACACTCAAAAATATGTATGTTATTTAAAATTTTTGCAGAAAACAAATCATTCAACTTCACTAGTCCGACATCACAGGCAGGTTTCGCTTTTGGTGCGGCTAAAACTACTACTGCTGCCGCTCCTTTGTGTAAGTATCTATGTTCATAAATACTTGTCAAGTGCTTATGTGCTCTTAAACCCCACCTTGGGCTTGGGGTCGCGTTGTAGGTCTGCTATCGGGTAGTCGCATCGCGTGTCGATCATCGGTTGCCCCCTCCCCGGCCTACAACGAAACTCCAGTGGTGCCTCAGGATAGTGGTCTTTTCGAAAAACAGCCCTTGAGGTCACCAGAATACCTATATAATCGTACAGCGTCAAGCAATTTTGACATTGGCAAAATCACCAAAACCAAGATGGCAGACATTTTTTTACAAATAGAATAGAACCACACTGGTGATCTGTCAGATGGGTCTCGTTACCTAATACGGACACCAGTCTCTCACAAAGGTAACAAATGAGTACATACAACTCACAAAATTGTGTTTATTTTAATTAGAATAAGAACCTTTGTGTAGAGATAATAAACGATTATTTATTTATTACACCTTTGACATTTCGCTGTCATTAGATACATGTATAATGATGTACAAATAGGAAAAACTGACAAGAAGAGGTGAGCATGTGCAATATTGAGTGAGTATGAAAGAGAGAGAGAACTATACTGTCAAAGAAATTACTTTAATTCTTAATGTCGTGGGGGCAGGGGAGGCAGGGATTGTCCATACGGTATGTAGTACCATACCACAGTATAAGAAAGAAGTATCTAGTACTACAAACAATACGGACACTCCTTGCCTCCCACCCACACTGTCAGGCCGCCTTCATTAGGTCACTACAGGTTCATAAGTTATCCCAAATGTGTCGTCGTTTTAGACGTCTAAGGACACTTACAGACGAGCGACACTTTGCGGTCGCCGTCGCGCGACCGCAAAGGGTTGCTTGTCTGTTAGAGCGCTTATGCTAAGAGGTTTACTTAGAGGCAAAGTTAACTTATTTTAAACTTAATAATAATAAAATAAGCCTCTGGTCTTGCTTATAAGGAAATGCGGGTCCATATAAACGTTTTCTCCAGTTTCCTTTTCTTCAAATTTCTTGCAGATTGTGTTTCCTCTAGGAACTATCCGGGACCAACTGATTAATATGCCTTCCGATCTCTTATTAACTAAGCAAAATTGTGTTTTTTCAGTTGGTTCACCTACTACAACAAATGCTAATACGGGATCAGCTTTTGGTGCGAGCAAGCCTTTGAGTCTGGGAGGGTTCACAGCTGCACCTAATTACACGGTTGGGAGTCCAAGCTTCGGACAACCTGCTGCACAGGTTTGTTGCTCTTTTTAACATGTTAACACGCTTATTCAGGGTCCAACTTAATATGCTGACAGTTTTTAAGATGATGATCAGGCTATCAAACTGAACAACTTTTTCTAAGGGACAAAGGTGGAATCGCGAAAAAAATGTCAGCTGCAGAATTCTGGCCGAGTGGGATTGAAAATTTTTGCAGAATTTTTTTTTTCGATTTTGACGTTGTTCCCATAGAGAAAGTTGTTCAGTTTAATGGTCTGATCACCCCCTTTAAAAAACGTCAGCATATTAAGAAGGACCCTACATATTTGCTTCACCTGTATGTAAAAAAGTACTTATGTAAGAAAATCGATTCTTAATTACTTTCTATTTTTTTTTCGTATCGATTTGAAACTTTGCAAGCGTATGTCATTTAGATGACAATACAATAATTTGGTACCATCGAGCTGATTTGAAGTTGGAGCCAGGAGGTAGATAGTGGAACTCTTCCATGGCTACTATAATGCTAGTAAATCCCTCGAGTTTGAGCTCATTTGGTTTCTTTTAACGAGTCTATTGTAATCTAGAAATAAAAATTTTAACGGGTTCTTACCGCATAACTAATAACCGGTTCCGGTACCGGTTTCTAGATTAAATAATAACCGCGTAACTCTCAAAAACTGAGTCTATTGTACTTTTCACTGACAAAAGCGTTTTTAGTTTTTTTTAACTATATGATTATGTGATAGAAGATAGTGCATCCAAGATAGCTTCGTGATTCTGACAGATGGTTTAAGAGCGATTATTTTACTTTCTAAAAATGTTTAAGGTGTAAAACCTTTAATTTTATACTAAATCTTAATTCATCTTGTATGTATACTTTTAATGTATAAAACTTTTAACGGCTCAAACATTAGATAGCTTCGTGATTCTGACAGATGGTTTAAGAGCGATTATTTTACTTTCTAAAAATGTTTTAGGTGTAAAACCTTTAATTTTATACTAAATCTTAATTCATCTTGTATGTATACTTTTAATGTATAAAACTTTTAACGGCTCAAACATTAGATAGCTTCGTGATTCTGACAGATGGTTTAAGAGCGATTATTTTACTTTCTAAAAATGTTTAAGGTGTAAAACCTTTAATTTTATACTAAATCTTAATTCATCTTGTATGTATACTTTTAGTGTATAAAACTTTTAACGGCTCAAACATTAGATAGCTTCGTGATTCTGACAGATGGTTTAAGAGCGATTATTTTACTTTCTAAAAATGTTTAAGGTGTAAAACCTTTAATTTTATACTAAATCTTAATTCATCTTGTATGTATACTTTTAATGTATAAAACTTTTAACGGCTCAAACATTAGATAGCTTCGTGATTCTGACAGATGGTTTAAGAGCGATTATTTTACTTTCTAAAAATGTTTTAGGTGTAAAACCTTTAATTTTATACTAAATCTTAATTCATCTTGTATGTATACTTTTAATGTATAAAACTTTTAACGGCTCAAACATTAGATAGCTTCGTGATTCTGACAGATGGTTTAAGAGCGATTATTTTACTTTCTAAAAATGTTTAAGGTGTAAAACCTTTAATTTTATACTAAATCTTAATTCATCTTGTATGAATACTTTTAGTGTATAAAACTTTTAACGGCTCAAACATTAGATAGCTTCGTGATTCTGACAGATGGTTTAAGAGCGATTATTTTACTTTCTAAAAATGTTTAAGGTGTAAAACCTTTAATTTTATACTAAATCTTAATTCATCTTGTATGTATACTTTTAGTGTATAAAACTTTTAACGGCTCAAACATTAGATAGCTTCGTGATTCTGACAGATGGTTTAAGAGCGATTATTTTACTTTCTAAAAATGTTTAAGGTGTAAAACCTTTAATTTTATACTAAATCTTAATTCATCTTGTATGAATACTTTTAGTGTATAAAACTTTTAACGGCTCAAACATTTTCAAAGTAAAATAAAGTCTCTAAAACCGCCTGTCAAAATCACGATGCTATCTTGGTCTTTCGTCATCGGAAACATAGTCCCTTAGAATTAGATGCTTCATAGGACAACCAGGGAAAGAAATAGGGAGGTTAATTTGAAGCTGAAACGATATAGCAACTCATCCAGTTGCCTCTTTTCTGATCGCAGGGGTGGAATATGGTCAGTAAGAGTCAGTTTTTTTGGCTTAGGTCAGAAAAACTGACTTTTAAGTCAGTTTTTTCGAAAAATGGTCAGTAAAGTCAGTATTTTGAGGATGAGGGGCTACATTCTCACAAAAGTGGTCTGGTTTCAGTAGATTGAGGTGAAAAAAAATTCCGTTTTGGAGTGGGAGTCCCTTAAAAATCTCGTAACATATCTTTTTCTTTTTGATAGGTCCCTAAACTTACCTTTAATTAAGAATTTGTATAATATCACAGGTCTTTTTATTGTTTCGGTGATTAATTCATCAAATCATAACAAAAAATTAAAAGCAGCGGAAGAAAAACGTTGTCCAATTTTGGTAAAATTTGATAGAGATTATTATAATTATTATCGACTACGCGGATGTCTGTTGTCTTGATGCCACCGAGGAGTTAAATAACAAGTTGGAAAGACTACAGAACTTGGGCATACGTTTCGTTTTCGGTCTGCGAAAATATGACCATGTGTCCGAGTTTCGGGCCCAGCTGAAATGGCTCCCCGTACGCGATCGTAGGAATGTTCACATCCTTTGTCTTCTGTACAACATCCTACACAATCCTTCCTATCCTAACTATCTCCGTGAACGTTTCTCCTTCTACCGCCCTTCTGACAAACCTTGCCGATCCCACATCCGTACCCAACTTAGTATCCCATCCCACTCCACCGACTTCTACTCCTACTCCTTCACCATCCATGCTGCTCGGTTGTGGAACTCACTCCCCGCCGACATTCGCGACTCCAAGACTATAGCTGTATTTAAAAAGAAAACGAAAGAGCACTACCTTTCTCTATCTTAAGTGATATTCATATATATAATTATATACATATTTTGATATATATTGTATGTTGTTGGTATATAAGGTCTAACAAAATTAGCTGAAACTATTTTAAGGGTATGCTCAGACCATCAAACTGAACAACTTTCTCTATGGGACCAATATCGGAATCGCGAAAAAAAAATTTGATGTCCCATACAAAACTGCAAACACAACGTGACTCAAATGTATGGGACAGCAGATTTTTTTTTCGAGATTTCGATATTGGTCCCGTAGAGAAAGTTGTTCAGTTTGATGGTCTGAGCATATCCTTAAAATAGTTTCACCTAATTTTAATAGACCTTATATATTACATAATATATTTATTTATTCATATATACTGTTTGTTTCTACACAATAAGTTTGCCTTGTAATTGTTAACTATCTCTTTTACGGGTCTGCTGGAAGAAATCTCTTCAGAGATAAGCTCGCTCTTTGTACATGTTTTCATTATTATGTCCGTGTGTGCAATAAAGTGTTATAATAATAAAGAGATTCGGTCAGTAAATGGTCGGTATTTTAGAAGGATTTAGTCAGTAAAATCAGTATTTTTGGCCATGGAATCAGTTTCCACCCCTGTGATCGTAAGTGAAGATATTAGTATTGATTTTTTAGCAGAATTCACCACAAAACCTGTCATTCGGTGGAGCGACTCAGCAGCAGCAGCAAGCACCTTCTTTCGGCACTCCTACTACGCAAGGTATTTTAGAAATTTCTTTGCCCTAATTTTTTAATTTGATACCAATTGACTGTGTGCGAAGTGGGTGTTGCGAACTGTAAAGTCGATCGCAGCGCACGCTGTGTCAGAAATTTGAACTATTTTCGGCGAAGCTGAGTCAGATTTACGAATCTATGCAAATCCGCATAATCACTAAACGCTCAAATATCCAAAACAACAAAGATCACTAACTTAAAATGTAGGGTGTTTTTATTGCCGTCTACGTGTTCACAAAAAAAAAAGATTTTTCGCAATTTAACCCCCAAAGGTGTGAAAACAACTACATACACTTATGCCCTCTCGCTCGCACCACGCCGCGCGTCTCATGGTGTTATGCAAATCATTGCATAACCGTGTGGCACGCGTTCCACACCTACTTTTCACTTCTAACCCCTCTTATTAATGTTCCGTGGAGGTATCTAATTACATAATATTTATAACAATATTGTCTTTGTTCTAGCATCGACAGGTCTATCATTCGGGTCGCCGGGGACCGGCGGGTTCGGTTTCGGTCCACAGGCCGCGACCGCCGGCGGTATTAACTTCAGTACACCTGCGACTGGTTTCTCAGCTGCTCCTCAACAACCTGTAAGCGTTTAGTTTTGTATTTAAATCTAGCAATAGCAGAATATGGTCATGACTCTACAGGGTGTAAGGAATCATTAACCTTTAAACCCAATGACTTTCTATATGGGTGGTGAGTACCACGTCATACAATAACAGAACCAAAAAATGGCACATGTCTCTAATGTCACTTTTGTATGCATCAGTTATGCCCAGTTGTCATACATTGCCACTGACATTCCAGTCCTTTCAAATCTTTCAAATGTATTCGGTCACAAAACAGTAAAGTACTCCAATTAAGCGTAACTTAGCGTTCCCGTAAATAGCGCACTGAGGCGAAGTCCTCCTTGTATAGAATGTCTTTGTTTAAACCACATACTTGTGGGGACTTGTCACATATATCAACAGAATCAACACCCACAAGTTATAGCAACGAAGCCACAGATGGCGATACTAGAGTGATCATCGCCTTAAAAAAGTGTCATCATATTAAGAAGGACCCTGTACATACTGGGTGATTTTTTTAAACACTTCTAATTTTCAGGGGTGGTTCAAAACTGAAAGTTAACACCCTGTATGTTTTCAGGCGCAACCGTCCCAACAGCCGCAGACCGGGTTCCTAGGCGCTTCCACCGCCGCTCCCACCTTCGGACAAACTTCCTCCTTCGCCAAGCCTGCCCCGTCCTTCGGTTTCGGCACTACGACCAGTACGCCGGCTTTTGGCAGTGCTACCACTGTCGCTAGTGCAGGTTAGTAAGGTCACAGAGTACTATAATTACGTAAGATTATCTACGAGATAATAGAAATAAATATCTTGAATATTTCCACATTGTCACACAAATTATCTAGTCACATTTAAAGTACCAGAATGAGACAATAGACAGCCTCATTCTGACACACGTCTATCGCCTTTTTAACATTCATAATGCCCGAGCTATGCTGGTAGCCTGATCAAAAGATATGAACTGGTTTGGGCAGCTATTTTAAAATTTACCCTAATTAATTTTTGACATGTGAAAATACAGTTTTTAATTTCCTTGGCTATTCAACTTGCCAATGCGGCAAGCGTTATGGGAATGTTTGGTACGGGCTTAGCCCGCGGTGGGTTATTTTTATTTATTTATTAATTAGGTAGGTTTACTAACTTGAGAAAGTATTGTATGTAACTTGACAATGGGCAACCGCACCCATTGTTGTATTTTGTTGAATTATAGTTTGACGAAGCTTGTATGCGGATGATTTTTGCTTTTTAGAATAGTGCCTTGACGAAGTATGTTGCGGATGCGATTATAGTGTTTTTCTGATTTGGCGAAGCCTACGTGTCGCTGATTCGGACATCTAGTAAAAGTTTTTTTTTTCTTTTTGTAAACATTTTTTTGTGAAATGGTTTTTAGTTGATTCTCCCAATTTTTTCCAGCACCAGCATTCGGCGCAGTATCAACGACATCAGCTTTTCAACTCGGAGGAGCACAACCTGCACCAACTCAGCAACCCCAACAACAAACCGGGCTTAGTTTCGGAACAACAACGACGACTTCATCGGGGATTAATTTTGGACTAGCTTCAACCCCTGCCCCGGCTTATGGCTCAACGGGCTTGAACTTCGCACAACCAGCTGCATCTCAAGCACAACCTACAGCCTTTGGAACACCACCGTCCACACAACCGCAAACTGGGCTTAGTTTTGGCGCGACATCTCAACCACAGACAGGGCTTAGTTTTGGACCTCCAGCGTCAACAGCCGCTATTGCCGCTCCTCTTAATTTTGGTGCTCCAGCTTCCACAGCAGCGACCGGGCTTAGTTTCACACCTGCATCGTCTCAAGGAATTTCTGCAGCTCCAGCTTCAACAAGCTTCGGTACCAAGCCGGCTGGGCTTAGTTTTGGAACGCCTGCGTCTACAGCGGCTTCTACAGCGCTCAGTTTTGGAACGGCGACTACGACGCAAACGTCCACTGGGGTTAATTTCACGACTACGCCAGCCGCTTCTGGCATAATAAGCTTTGCCCCTGCGTCTACAGCTCAAACTTCGACAGCTTTTGGTGTGGCGTCGACGGCAGCTACAACAACCGGCCTTAGTTTTGGAACAACGACTTCGACTGGGCTTGGTTTTGGAACTGGCACATCTGGGACGGGTCTTACGTTTCCAAAACCTACAACGACGGTTGCAGTGTCTAGTGCAGGTTGGTTTTCGAATTGTTCTTATTATGAATTGTTGTCAAAAATTTCTGACAAATTTATAGTGACATTTTCATTTTTGATAAAATTTTGGAGAAAATAACCAAAAATAACAAAATTACAGTTAAATTTAATTAACATTAAACTAGTAAGTAACATAGTTGATATAAAAAAAAAATTTTTAAAGCCAATCTACAAAAAGTATATATTTTTCGCACTTGCTATTAAACTGAAGAAAAATCATTCTCCCCAATTTATTAGCAACATTAACATACACAACAGCATATTTTTGTACATTTTTTTTTTTTATATTATTGTTTGTCAATCAATCAATTATACTTTATTGTTTGTGCGAGCTGAATGAGCTGGTTCGTTTTCTAATAAACCTAAAACGCAGTCCGCAGATACAATAATTAATAACACATATTTTTTTAAGTTTAAGAGTGTAGTAAGCTTCCAGTACTGCCCTCAACCGTATTTATTTCTTAAAAATTCTATATTTGCAATAAACAAGAATGCCACATTGTCGTTTCATAGTCACAATGCTGATTTTCAATTTATCGGGACATTTACTTTTTTTAAATGTGTTTAGTTACTATTTTCAAAGCTAGTTTTAAAGATAGTATCTAAAAGACAATAGCTCGTTATGTTTCGGTAAAATAGGAAATCAGCAATGACCACAAAATGTGACTTTGTTTTTTTTTTTTTTAATTTAAATCTATACTTATAAAAAAACAGTACCGTGCCTGACTGACAGACAACGCCTAGCCTAAACTGCTGAAGAACAAAATTTAGAATATAGATTTTACGGAGAATGCACCATGAAATGATTTTTCGAAATTCTTATTTACTCGGACGAAGTTGCGGGCTACAGCTGTTGTATAAATTTTAAGAAATTAAAACATTAAGGGCATTTGTTAATTGAGGGCATTATTGGAGGCTCGACGCCCACTTACACTCTAAGCCTAAATTCTCAGTATGCCGACAATTCGTAGACGTACTAAAACATGTTAGGACTTCTTCTTCTTATCGTGTAGGCAGCAACTAGCAAGCCCTGGTGTCAGAGTTTTTTCAGACCGCCTTACGGCATCTGACGTGGTTTTTATGTAACGACTACTACCGTCAGAGATAGTAGCCGGGACCATCGGCTTAACGTGCCATCCGAAGCACGGAAAAATTTTTCTTTTCAGACAATCAGGTTATTCAGCCTGCAATGTTAGTACTAAAGAGGTATATACACTAGTATTAACGTAAACTTGTATTTGACGTCATGTTTAAGTATATCTCTTAAATTTTCCAGCATCTACAACAGCGCCCTCTGGTATCTCTGCACTGAAACCACCTACCACAAGCACTATGCCATCCCTGACCACTGCTACTACGTAAGTTAATTAGTTAGTTTATGTAAGTCAATAATTACCTGTCTTGTTTGCAGGTCTGCTTGAATAAATCTCTTCAGAGATAAGCTCGAACTTAGTACATGTTTTCTCAGTTATGTGTATAACAATACTCAATACTCAATGCTTTATTGCGTTTCACAATGGTATATACAATAGTGTAATCTTAATAATAGTTCAACATTATGAACCCTGTTAGGTAGGGCACAGCAATTTTAAAAGAGAGGAGGACTTGAATAGACAAATTAATCAAGATATTTACATTCTTTATTTATTAGTATGGTTTCTACTAGTAAGTATTTGTAGGTACTTATAAAAATATTATATTTATTTATTTCTATAAGAAATTAATTATTATAACACTTTATTGTACACACGGACATAATAATACACAATGTTGAGAAAACATGTACAAAGGGCGAGCTTATCTCTGAAGAGATTTCTTCCAGCAGACCCGTAAAAGAGACAGTTAACAATTACAAAGAAGAAAAAAGAAACTTTTTTTACTTTTTTTTTTTTACTATTTAAAAAAATGAGATCACATAGCTTGGTTCTGTTCTTTTGTTACATTGTTATTTTTTCTTTATTATTTTTCTCTTTATTGTTTGCAATGAGGCTACTTCTTCGAAAGAGCCTAGCCCTCATCACCCAGGAATACCTAGACTGAGGGCTAGAGTGCTATATTTATGTAACTACAATAAGTTTATTGCAAAAAGTAATATGTTACAACTTAAAATATATAATTATTTATTGTTTTATCATTCTGGTATTCGTCTAAAGTATAGTAGCATTTTTGTATTAATAATTGTTTTAAATGGTAGATAATTTTTTTGTCGTTTGTAATATTTTTTAGGATATCCTGCAACTTATTTTTTAGGATATCCGGCCACTTATTTACGGCAACAATTAAGTGTTATATTACATTAAGTTTATGTTAAACTTTTCAAACAAAGCATTTTGCATTTAAATGTATCTGGAACTAATATCGAAATCGTGAAAAACAAAATCAGTTGTCCCATACATTTGGGTCGAGTAGGTTTACAGTTTTGAATGGTCCTGAAGATTTTTTTTCGTGATTTTGTCCGAGTTTAATAATGTTGTTCAGTTTGATGGTCTGATCATCTTAAAAAACCGTCAGCATATTTAGTAGGACCCTGTAGTAATGACAGACGGTCAGACGAACGATGTAGTAAGTGTACATCTAATAAGGTCCAATTGGCACGGGTACGGAACCCTAAAAGGGAGGTTCAGTTGAAGAAAGACAATCCATTTTTATTATTACGTTAGCAGTTCTAGCTCTCCTTGCGCGAGTATTCACAGATTTTTTTAAAAATTCAAATTGTTTTATTGTCTGTCGATACTTGATACATTTCATAGTGTATCTACACTATTATAAAACTACGAGCGGTAACCCGCGACTTCGTCCGCACAAATTATATACCAGATTTTAAGTCAGATCATAAGCTATCAAACAAAAAAAGTTTCATCAAAATCGGTTCAGTAGTTTTTGCGTGATACTCGTTCAAACAAACAAACACCCAAACAAACAGACAGACAAAAAATCCAAAAATTGGTGAATCCCTGATTCCAATCAGGGTCACCTAAAAACCATATCGTAACTTTTTTTTTTGTTAATATCTTCAATGTACAGACAAACTTCCTGTTACAGTTTTATAATAGTATAGATAACAGAAGTGTCTGTACACACGGCGACACATCAAGCTACGCAAAACAAACATGAGCCGGCCGCGCGACGTTATACATTACTCAACCTACGCTTGCGATCTTATTTTAACTAAATATGTTTTTTATACAGTACCGCGGCAGCAGTCCCGCCTCAGCCATTCCAGTCGATATCGTTCGCGCAGCTAGAGGAGAACATAAACAAGTGGACTCTAGAACTCGAGGAGCAGGAGAAGACCTTCATCAACCAGGCGACGCAGATCAACGCCTGGGACAGACTGCTTATTACTAACGGAGAGAAGGTTTGTAAGACGTCAAATCGTTCGGCTCTAGACATCGTTCTCTTAGGAGAACGGAAATAAAAACAAATAATAAACACAAAACAAAATCACACTTTTTCCAACATATCTCGTCGCTTTTGTTAACCGACTTCAAAAAAGAGAGGTTATTTTATCCGTCTACGTTCGGTCTTTTATTACTGTAAAATAGGTTTTTTGTGCCTAATAAATAAAATTAAATCAAATAAAATAAAAAGTAAAGTAAAATCTATACTATTATAAAACTGTAACAGGAAGTTTGTCTGTACATTGAAGATATTAACAAAAAAAAAGTTACGATATGGTTTTTAGGTGTCCCTGATTCCATTTCACCAATTTTTGGATTTTTTTGTCTGTCTGTTTGTTTGTGTGTTTGTTTGTTTGAACGAGTATCACGCAAAAACTACTGAACCGATTTTGATGAAACTTTTTTTGTTTGATAGCTTATGATCTGACTTAAAATCTGGTATATAATTTGTACGGACGAAGTCGCGGGTTAACGCTCGTAATATATATATTTTTTACAGATAGTAGAACTAAATGAAACAGTGCAGACAGTAAAGAACGACCAACAAAGCTTAGAGCACGAGTTAGACTTCGTGCTAGCGCAGCAAAAAGAACTGGAAGATCTACTCGCCCCCATGGAGAAACAGCTCCTTGAAGAGAGCGGCGATCGACCCAGGGACCCGGAGAGAGAACACATGTGAGTTACATTAACTATCTAGAGATCACAGCTTAGAGCACGAGTTAGACAACTGAAGGATCTTGCTCATCCCCATGGAGAAACAGCTCCTTGAAGAGAGCGGCGATCGACCGAGGGACCCGGAGAGAGAACACATGTGAGTTACATTAACTATCTAGAGATCACAGCTTAGAACATGAGTTAGACTACTGAAGGACCTGCTCGCCTCCATGGAGAAACAGCTCCTTGAAGAGAGCGGCGATCGACCGAGGGCCCGGAGAGAGAACACATGTGAGTTACATAAACTATCTAGAGATCACAGCTTAGAGCACAAGTTAGACAACTGAAGGACTTGCTCGCCTCCATGGAGAAACATCTCCTTGAAGAGAGCGGCGATCAACCGAGGGACCCGGAGAGAGAACACATGTGAGTTACATAAACTATCTAGATCACAGCTTAGAGCACAAGTTAGACAACTGAAGGACTTGCTCGTCCCCAAGGAGAAGTAGCTCCTTGAAGAGAGCGGTGATCGACCGAGGGACCCGGAGAGAGAACATATGTGAGTTACATAAACTATCCAGAGATCACAGCTTAAAGCACGAGTTAGATAACTGAAGGACTTGCTCGCTCCCATGGAGAAACAGCTCCTTGAAGAGAGCGGCGATCGACCGAGGGACCCGGAGAGAAAACACATGTGAGTTACATTAATTATCTAAAGATCACAGCTTAGAACATGAGTTAGACTACTGAAGAACCTGCTCGTCTCCATGGAGAAACAGCTCCTTGAAGAGAGCGGCGATCGACCGAGGGGCCCGGAGAGAGAACACATGTGAGTTACATAAACTATCTAGAGATCACAGCTTAGAGCACAAGTTAGACAACTGAAGGACTTGCTCGTCCCCAAGGAGAAGTAGCTCCTTGAAGAGAGCGGTGATCGACCGAGGGACCCGGAGAGAGAACATATGTGAGTTACATAAACTATCCAGAGATCACAGCTTAAAGCACGAGTTAGATAACTGAAGGACTTGCTCGCTCCCATGGAGAAACAGCTCCTTGAATAGAGCGGCGGTCGCGGAGAGAGAACATATGTGAGTAATATAAACTGTCTAGAGATCAAAGCTTAGAGCGCGAGTTAGACAACTGAAGGACCTGCTCGCTTCCATGGAGAAACAGCTGCTTGAAGAGAGCGGTGATCGACCGAGGGAACACATGTGAAATAACCTTTCAATAACTACAACGTGAAATTGAAATCGTTGGCATCCATTTAAACTATGACGACACAACAAACTGGACATCTTTTATTACGGGAACAAACGTGAAATCGCAAAAAAAAAACAGGTGTTCAACACATTAAACTTTGGCAAACAAAGTCGAGGAGACAGTGGACGTAGCATGCCACCCTCGATTAAACGAGAAAATCTAGTTATGCCCAGGTCTTTGTTACTTTACGCATGTCAAAGTGATTTGTATTTACACAAACAGCTTTTTTCTAACACCTGCACATTACATCTCTTTAGCACCTAAATATCTGAGAATTTGTTAGATTCATATTTAATAATAATTGTGTTTTTAAATGTCCCGTCAGGTATTCCCTTGCCGAAAACCTGGACTCCCAGCTCAAGCAGATGTCAGAAGACCTGAAGGAAGTGATAGAACATCTGAACGAGACTAACAGGGGACAAGATAGCAATGACCCCGTAAGTTGTGAAACCAAAGTAAAACCTATCACACTATCTCATAGCCGCTGTACACTCTCTAGCCCAGTCATTTTACGGCTTGAGCCGGGACTAATTAATAATTGCTATGTTTTTCGGTATAGTATTTAAAAACCAATTTGGGCTTAGAAATTTACCAAAATTAAAAAAAAATCCCGTCAGCAAAAGTTCCAAATTTAAAAATTAGCTATTATCTCGTTATAAAAAACCTAATGGTAATTTTTTTTGCACATATTTAAGGCCATTAGACATACTTCAAACATGGTGTAAATATTTTTGTCTAATTAGAAGGTTTTGAAAAATACATTCGTATTTTCTAATAAAAAAAATTTTTTTTGTATGTAAATGCCTATTTTATTGCTCAAAAATAATTTATATTGTTAAATTTAATCCAAATGAGTGCATTGATATCAATATTATTAACTTAAAAGCCTTCTGGGTCTTACAATTTTGATTTCTATGTTGTGTAGCGATTTTTTTTAAAATATGTTTTCAGATAATCTTTTGTCACTAAATTACTTCCCACCTCTTCTAACAAAACTCCGTAAAATTACTGGGCTACTCGCTCATGTCAGCCCGAGGTCGTTGTACACACGGCTACACATCAAGCTACGCAAAACCAAAATAAGCTGGCCGCGCGTAGGTAATGTATACTTAACGTCGCGCGGCGAACTTATGTTAGTTTTGCGTAGCTGTGATCTGTTGCCGTGTGTACATTGACGTTTTTGTCAACAGAAATTTGTCTCGGGCGGGACTTGAACCCGCACCGCACCCGCATTTTTCAATCTTTAATTTGTGTCGAAATAGCACAATATGGCTGTAACAAGTTTAAAAATCAATAATATTTGACATTGAAATAAGTCGAAAAAAAGACAATGCGGGTTTTGTATGGAAGATTGGCGCCTTATTTTTCACGTTGTTTTTAGCGCGGCCATCAACCAAACTTAAATATTTTAGTTCAGAATAAAGTAAAAAGAGTCGCGTAGCTAGAGGTCTCTCGAGTAGACGTCTTTCGTTCGGCTCGCGATTTAAGCGGCCACGCGGCTCCGCCATTTTATGGCGGTTTCGGGTGTGTGTTTTTGTATAAAAACAGGGCTGTGAGATCGCCATATCCATTACCGTCCAATGTCAAGCACTATTGCTCCTTAAACTAGATAAAATCATCACTACCAAGATGGCAGCCATTTATTTTAAAATAGAATAAAAGTAAAAAACTAAATTCGGTATCACATGTATATCCCCAAACTCAGTCTGAACGGAGATATAAAGGCTTGAAGTTCAAAATATATTCATTACGTTTACGTCAAGCCTTTATTTCTCCGTTCGGACTGAGTTTAGAGATATACTTGTCATAGCAAGTTTTGTTTGTTACTTTATTTTAAACTAGCGTTAACCCGCGACTTCGTCCGCACAAATTATATAGGTACCAGATTTTAAGTCAGATCATAAGCTATCAAACAAAAAAAGTTTCATCAAAATCCGTTCAGTAGTTTTCGGGTGATGCTCGATCAAACTCCTTTTTTTGAAATTTACAGTTTTATAATAGTTATACTGCCAGTTGCACGTACGTTCATTAAAGATAATCCTCCATTAAATCTCATGCTGTCAATTTTTGGTTCGCTGACATAATAAAAGCTAGAAAGAGATTTAATGGAGGATTATCTTTAATGAACGTACGTGCAACTGGCGGTAAGACTATAATATTAAAGTTTGATTGATGGCAGTGCTAAAAAAATAGGCGAAAAGAAAAAAGGCGCCATTTTTAGTCATTGGCTTTTAGGGGTGGTTCAGACCATCAAACTGAACAACTTTTATGGGAGTAAACCTGAAAAGACAAAAAAATCAGTTGTTCCATACTAATGCCTACTCGATTAAAATGTGGGACGGCTGTTTTTAAGTAATTATAGGTTTGGTTCCTTATTAAAAGTTGTTCAGTTTGATGGTCTGAAGTTCTGAACCACCCCTAAAAATTTGTACCAATGTCACCCTGCAGATACAATACTACAGGGTGTTAAAGTAAACAGTTGCATTACTTTAAAAGGGTGATTGTACCCATGACACTAAACAACTTTCCCTAAGAAACCTATAGGAAATTCGTAAAAAAATCTTTGGACTTTCCATACTAAATGCTGATCGAACTTTTGTATGAAAAGTCGAAATTTTTTTTGCGAATTTCCTATAGGTTTCTTTGGGAAATTTGTTTAGTATCATGGGTACAATCACCCCTTAAAGTGATGCAACTGTTTACCCTAACACCCTGCATAGAGACGAGACGTAATTGAAGGCTTATAGTTACTTCGTGATGTTTTCCTTCACCAAAAAGCTAGTGGTGTCACAAATTGTTCATTAGTTCCTCGTTGACACATGTTGACATGGACGAGAATAGAACCATCCTGCACGATATACTACAAATTGTCCATATTTTTCAGGGTTTTAATCAAAGAGTAATATAAGTATATTAGAAAAGAGAACCCACTCGTGGCAACATTATGCATCCACCTTATGTCAAATTGAAGGCTAGCTAGCGCCATCTATGTTTCACTGACAATAATTCAACCTATACTATACATACCTACTTATATCTACTCATACCGATGCATATTATTGTTTTGAATGCTAGATTTCGTTCAATCCCGCACCGATTCCAGTATCTTTACTATTCCTGTAATCTAAATGTTGGTAAGAGAAAAACAGAAACTCCAGAACATCACTAAATCGGCACGAAATTGAACGAAAACTACAAACAATTCGCGCATTACGCAAGATAGGTAGCCATTTTGTGAATCTGTCATCTGTCAATTAGACATTGACATAGACAATAAAATGTTTTTTTTCATAGTTCTGCGAAGTAGTTAATAGATGGCAGCACATTCTATGCAAACTGAATCGGAAAAAGCCACCAAAAGGCGACTGTCCTCCGCCTGGTTTTAATATAATAAATTTTTTTCGCAGATTGTCCAAATCGGCCGTATACTCAACGCTCACATGTCTTCGATGCAGTGGATAGACAGTTCCATAGCTCAAATATCAACAAAACTGGACCATTTGAAGGCAACCCACGACACGTTGAGGCGGGACAACGAAAGATCATTCCAATTAACTTATAATTGAAGTCTTGCTTTATATTTGTTTAACACATTCGTAGACCCTCCCATTTGAGATTTCCAATCAGTGCCCACTCAGTTCGTTTGCGATTCGCCCATACATACAGGATGTTAGGGTATAATCACCCCTAATAGTAATGCAACTGTTTACCCTAACACCCTGTATAGGCCAACTTAATATGCTGATGGTATTTTTTTTTTAGAGGATGATCAGACCATCAAACTGAACAACTTTCTCTATGGGACTAACGTCGAAATCCTTCGTGATTTCTACATCGAACCCATAGTTGTTTAGTTTTATGGTCTGATTTGAGGATGATCAGACCATCAAACTGAACAACTTTCTCTATGGCACTAAAGTCGTATTCGCGAAAAAAGTGTTGTTCCATTCGAAACTGCAAATTACTCGACACTAATGTCCCATACATTTAGATCGAGTAGGATTGCACTTTTGGAGATTTTTTTAGGCGATTTTGATGTTGGTTCAGTAGACTGTAGAGAAAGTTGTTCAGTTTGATGGTCTGAGTATCCCCTTGGAAAACCATCAGTAGATTAAGAACGACCCCTGTATAAAGACGCATACGGTACCACTATAAGATCCGCAAAACGCGCATTTGTGCCAGGGGTGTAATGTGGTGAAGTGTCAATGAAATATGTTTTCAAATTAATAATATTAACACATACATACTTTGTTGATTTAGGTAAAATGTTAATATCAATAAAATAAAAGTTATTTTGAAAGTTGTTTTGATGAAGCCTAACGTTTAATTACTAAGAGTTTATATCCCAGGAAATCGTACGAAATCCAAGGTGGGCACAGCCCGGATACTGCATACAAAAAATTTAAATTCACAAGATGACGTCAGCACATGCGAAACCAAAGAAATTGAACCTTAAGTCTTCTTAGGTAACTGCCGGGTAACCGGAGGGCGACAGAGGGGGTGAGGTAAAAAGTTGGTGGGTGGCAGGGAGTGTCCGTACTGTAAGCAAGGCCGTCTTAAACTAGGCTGGGGCCCTTGGGCACACAAGAATTTGGGGCCCTTTTGGAAAGTAAAAAAGCGAATTATAATAACATTTTTTTACTAAGTATGACCATTTTATATCATACAGTATAGTATGATATAATATGTCATTAACTCATTAATGATATTAGAATGCTGCTAGTTTTTTGGTTATGATTACGCTAGATGGTTTCTATACTATTATAAAACTGTAACAGGAAGTTTGTCTGTACATTGAAGATATTAACAAAAAAAAAAATACGATATGGTTTTTAGGTATCCCTGATTCCATATTACCAATTTTTGGATTTTTCGTCTGCCTGTTTGTTTGTTTGAACGAGCATCACGCAAAAACTACTGAACCGATTTTGATGAAACTTCTTTTGTTAGCTTATTATCTGACTTAAAATCTGGTATATAATTTGTGCGGACAAAGTCGCGGGTTAACGCTCGTTTGAAATAAAGTCGTCTGAGGAAGACTCTCTTCTCTGTTTCTCCGCTTACCTACATCATTATGCATCATTTTCCATCATGAATTTGAAAGTGTGAGATTCTATCACAGATCACAAAAACTAAAGGGAGATGTGAAAAGGGGGCGGGGCCAGTGTCGCAGCAATATGTGCAAAAACGGAACACATTGCTCGCGACAGTAACGATTCAATATATTATGAGGCTGAAAGTCAGTCGAGATATTATGTGTAAATAATTTACAATGCTTGCGAAGTAACTATAACTAAAGATTATTCGAACGTTGAGTTCTGATACCGCAATGGATAATGAGCACATTCAAGCTAACAAAATACTTTCTATCGCGTGGTACTGGTGGTGATGCGACACTACGTTTCGTACTCAGCGCGTTGGTTGGCATCTCTCTAGATCTCTATGGATTCTATAATAGCAGTTCTCGGTTTGATGATGTTATAATATAATCTTCATCATCTCTGCCGATGGACGTCCACTGCTGGACATAGGCCTCCCCCAAACCTATAATATACCTGTTATAAAAAAGATTGTAATCATGACGTGGGTATACTTCGTAGAAAGAGAAGGTACTAGAATGAAGCACGTGTCTTGTCATATTCATCAATAAGAGATGCACATAGCAAATTCGTTCTAGTTAAAAAAGGAGATTGCTACTTATTGCTGTCCTTATCGACGTAACCACTTTTTTGTACTACGACGCCGACGGCGCTGTTTGATTCCGGAGACAGTCATCTAGCTTCATATACGGGGTGAAATTGATATCATTAGCATCCTTTTAAACTAAGAGTCTACCCATCAAACTGAACAACTTTCACTATAGGAGCAAACAGATCGGAGCAAAAAAAAATCTGCTGTTGCATACTTACATATGAGTCGAGTAGGCATTGCAGTTTAGTATGGAACAGCTGATTATTTTTTTGCTCCAATCGGTTTGCTCCCATAGTGAAAGTTGTTCAGTTTGATGGGTAGACTCTTAGTTTCAAAGGATGCTAATGATATCAATTTCACCCATTTTATGACTATCGCTGTCTCATACGTGGTTACGTTGTGGTTCAGTCTATAAGCGTAAGCGAAAAAATTACGTAGGTATTCTTACTTACATTGAAAATAATTAGGGTTTAAGGGTACGTAGAATGCATTAAAGACAATTTTTGTATGTTTGTTTGTGCACGTAGGTATCATAAGTTGTCATGTCAGTTTTCATGTACATAATAAGCATTATTTATAGTTTTTAGTTAATTTAATTACAGGTAATCAAATATTTTTGGTACTTAAATTTGAAGAAAAACAACAAAATTAATAAGAACAAAACGATGACTAAGTATACACTATACAGGGTGTGAGAAGACCTCTTCCGAAACTTCTTATATATTCCGTGCGAAAACTCAAAAATGTTAAAATAAGTACCTAACCCATCAATATGAACAAGTTTGACTACAGGACGAAAAAAAATCTGCTGTTCCATTTCATTCCATTAGGTATATATTTTTTTTTAGTTTTCATAGTAGGTCCCATAGCAAAAGTTGTTCATATTGATGTTGCTCATATGATTGTATCTTAACACCTTTCAGTTTTCGGGAGAGGTCTTCTTACACCATGTATAAAAATAATTTAAAATAAAAAAGGCCCTCCCCCTTTATCCTTAATATTATGTAAGTAATTATTTATTTTATTCCACAAACACGGTCACAATGTTGAAAGCACAATAAGCCCTATTTAAATGTCCCGCTAAAATTAGTCTGTATGGCCTTCCTCATTGGCGCTCTAGTAGTTGCATACTTTAAGTCGTTTCCATAGATTAATATGTATATTGGATAGATAGGTAAGTGGCCTGAGATTTTTAGGACGTCCAAATCGTCCAATAATTAGCGTTACTGGTGTTAGCACCAGGGGGAGCCACATTGTGAAATAAATTGAATACCATAACACCCGAATCGTAAGTCAGTTGTCTAGACCACAAGACCAACATGATGAGTGAAACCTCTCACTACTACAGCAGTGAGGTGTAGTGTAAGTACTAGATCGCACCAGTTTAGATACGAACCCAAATTCAACTCAGTGCTTTGATACATCACCGATAGATGGCGGAAGTTGTCTATGGAAAATCAGTGTTCCACTAAGTTTGTACTAAGATACCATAGCAGCATCAGTTATCTGTGCTCTCGCTTTGGAGTTCAATAGGTTAATAGATTATTGTATTTAAGCTCTCTTTACTTGAAAGATGCACATTTTTGTGTTATTTTGTTATTAATTAGTATTATTACACAAACTCGCTACATTGTTTCTATTTTTTGAAAGTAAAAGTGTCATCCTTGAGTGCAGAATGAGTGACAGTTTTGACACTAGTTCCGATTCCGATGATGCAGTTACAACAACAGCGGCTAGTAAGTACCTTCGGTGCAAGGTGCAATTACTGAATATGATATCTACTCTGTGGTGCAATGCCACTATCAATAGTACCAATATACCGTGCAAAGGTGTTATTCTCAGAGGAAAGACTCTTTCCTCAGGAGTGGGATTTTTGAATACCTAGTGAGATATTGAGTGAGATTCAAAATCATGACCGAATGAATACAATTCATACTAAGTATTTACATAGTAAAAAGATAGGTGTTTAGATCATAATCTACTGGGCTGCGTTCACGACCTTTGGGTGCGGTTGTTTGGTTGTTTTTCAACTCGCTCTAACGTACGGAACGATCACGGTTGTTTTATAACCTAAAATTTTGACATTGACAGTAATATGGGCTTCCATCAAGTTCCATAATTTCCAAATACAATAAAAAACTTATCTTCCATGTTAGCGGATCAAAAAGTGAATAAAAATAATTTGGAAAACAAACTTTAAAAAAAAAAAAAAACAATGCACTTTATTGCCACACAAAATACAAAAAAACAAAAAATTATTATTATTTTTTTTTTTCATTCAAAACGAGCGAAAAGTCAAGTAACCACAGATAATCAAAACGTCAGAGTGTTTTTAACGAGTTTTTAACCATCGAATTTGATGGTTAAACTTTGCAATTGCAACCCGTCAGAGGTTCGGAACGGTTGAGTTCTGACAACCGAATAGCAATAGAACGTTTTTCACCGAGGCTCGGAACGGCGATACCTGGGGCGTAGGTTTGGAATGCAGCCCTGCTGATTTCCAGGTGTGACTTTCAAAAATCGCACTGCAATTTTTTATCTACAGGCAATGTATTTGTCCACTGTGTGGATGCTGTTATATAGCAATTGCTGGTCCAATATCATAAATGAAGTAAAATAAGCTTAATTCTTATGTTGGGGGGCAATTTGGGGAGGTATTTTTAATTTAATTCATCAGTCCGGTCCGAGGCACTACCAAAATACTTAAAGAGGTCCCTGATCTTTAGTGTCGAACCATTATCCGACTATTACTGTTTGCAAACGAATATTGATTCTAAATATTCATAATAATATTTATATTCTTATCACGTACACAAGGCGACATCAACACATCAAGCTATAAAAAACCAACATAATCTGGCCGCGCGACGTTAGTCATATAGGTACGTTAGGCAACCTACGCGAGGCCAACTTAGTTTGGTTTTGCCGTGTGTACCTACTCTGCTTGAATAAATGGTAGGTACTATTAAGTACCAACAAAGTAACAAATAATTTATAAAAAGTAATCAATATTTTAAGTCATTATTAAATTACAATGAATGAATGAATGAATGTTTGAATTAGTTGTTTAGTTATTTCAGTAATTTATTAAAATTATTAGGTATAATTTATTATTCATTTTTATTTATTCGTAGGTATAGGTCCTACATACATTTTCATCATTACCTATACACATAGGTCTAGGTGACTATTATGTACACACGGCGACACATCAAGCTATACAAAACCAAAATAAGCCGGCTGCGCGTAGGTAGCGTAACGTATAACGTCGCGCGGCCAGCTTATTTGTTTTGTATAGCTTGATGTGTCGCCATGCGTACATAGTCTTTGTACCTACCTACTCACTTCCTCATCATCCCACGGGTGGTGTAAGGTAGGTACCTATGTCAACTTTTTATACCTATTATTGATGGATGGTCTCCTAGGTATTTTGCTATTTCCTATTAGTTAAGTAGGTACCTATGCAGGGTGTCGATACAAAACACCCTAGTAATTTATACACGATAATTTTGTCGTTCATCTGACCTACTAAGTTAAGTACCCAGATCAGATGACGTCACGTCACATAGGGAAGTTTTTGGGCATGATTACGCATGGCGCCATCATGCCGCGCGTGTGTTCGAATCTAATTTCGCGGCAGACGATTAATGATGGATTTACCCTTATTTATCCTTTACAGGATGGACATAATTCCCTTTTCTTATAGGTACCATTATTAGTAAGTAAAAAGAACCTATAGAATAATAATGTTTTGTACATTGATCTAAGTTTATTGTACGAAGTCGTTTTTGCTGCTCAATTTGACCGTAGGTATAGCGCTCTTGTATAAATAGGTACGTTATTACAACTAGGCAAATATTTTTTTACCAAAAAACAATCTGGAACTAGGCAGGTATGCGAGATACGAATGAATAAATAAATAAATACAAATGCTCAAGCAAAGGACGGCTGACTGATCTTCACATTTGACACTACTCTATCACACCAGTGTGAAGTGCAGGAGGACACAGCATAAATATTCTTTATTTGCGCACAAATAAACTTTATGACACAACATAAAATATTATTCATTTGTGCACAAATACACTTTATGATACAACATAAAATATTATTCATTTGTGCACAAATACACTTTATGATACAACATAAAATATTCTTTATTTGCGCACATAATAATACAATTTATAACAAGATTGAGAAGGGTACAAAAGAGCGTGTGTGATTTCTAGGTGGCAAGGACGGCCGCGACATAGATGACAAGGTCAAGGTGATCCCGCCTACCTCCACACCTTCTATCCTCGAGTTATGGACAAAACATTTTGGTTTGTACAGTTTGATACCATCTCCGGTTGCCCTTGTGGTAAAGACGGACGGTCTATGTAGTCGATGGTGAAATTTTTTAGGTAGGGCATTGCTCCAAGATAAATGTTAAAGTTTAAATATTAAATAGTCCCCACGATTTATACTATTTTCAGTTTAAAGATATTTATTATGTCTCAAAAGAACAGTTACAGTTCACTTAAAGAGAATACATAGTTAATTAAATAAAGTTTAATTTTTAGCTCGAGTTGGCATAAGATAGGAAGGGTAACAATAATTATTTTTAAATATATAGTATACATGGTTAGGTAGGTACATTATTTTCACAGATGCTAGAGATATATGTTTTCAACTTGTTCTTAAAGATATTGAGAGATTGAGCGGTTTTAACATCACTTGGTAGTTCATTGAACAGTGTCACTCCCTCAAAAAGTAAGTTTCGTTTTCCATATTCTGTCCGGGGGTTACGGGTTACAAATTTGTTATTATTTCTTAGACTATGGGTGAATGTTCTTTTCTTTAGAGTGATGTGTGTATGAATCTTTTTTGTTTGTATTTTCCAAATTAGAATGCATGTGTTGTATATGTATATTTGCCTGAGATTGTATAGTTTTGTTTTTTTATATATGTCTTGTGTATGTGTTAAGTAGGGGTATCCATAAAGAATTTTAATTACTTTGTTTTGTGTTATTTGCAGTTCTTTCAAGTTCGATTTAGCAGCACATCCCCAGATTTCTATTAAATAATCTAAATGTGGTTTTACTAGCGCGTTATATATTCTATTTCGAAATTTATGGGGGATGCATTTTATCATCTTATGTAGAACGCCTGTCAAGGGTACAATCTTTGATTTTACATGTTTACAATTTTGATATCATCATCACATCATTCTCTCTAATTAACAGTCGCTCTTTTGAGTAAGTATTAATTTCTACTCAAATTTCTACGTTGTAACGGCAGTAGTATATAATTTCTACTCAAATTTCTACGTTGTAACGGCAGTAGTATATAATTTCTACTCAAATTTCTACGTTGTAATGGCAGTAGTATATAATTTCTACTCAAATTTCTACGTTGTAACGGCAGTAGTATATAATTTCTACTCAAATTTCTACGTTGTAACGGCAGTAGTATATAATTTCTACTCAAATTTCTACGTTGTAACGGCAGTAGTATATAATAGTAGTAGCTACCAAGGGGTTATCTATGCCAGTTACCTACCTACCTAGGTTTCTATCACCATAGCAGAGAACAAAGTTATTTTGTATTATGTTGTCGCCACTTCATCAACAGCTCATTTGCTTACTATTTCAGGTCTTATTTCTCTCAGTGACGAAGCTAAACCTTCATTTTGGTCCACAAATACTGGTAAGAACACATTGGCCCTGTTTTAATCAAATATTTGATGGAGTTGTACCTGCTTGCGCGGCAATGGGCCGCGATAAACATTTTATCGCACCTTTTATCTTACTTTCTGTAGAGAGAGACCGTCCCACCCGCGCCGGCGCCGTGGTGGCAGTATCGCTGCTATAGAAGGCGCGTTAAAATGTTTATCGCGCAGCCATGCCACCCGTGCTGGGCTACTGGCTTCCGCCCTCATTCCTGCGCATATTCCTTTTAACTTGTTCATACAATTTTTATTATTTGCGCATCGCATGCCATCTTTGATTGTAGTGGTAGACATGCACTTTAAATCTAAAAGTGTATTGATAGAAATCTTTTAAATATCTAGTTAGTTGCCGTACAATTTGTTTTTTTTTAATTTCCAGCTCATTCATCGACTACAACAACAAAATATGCTGCACAACCACAGCCTTCTAAGGTTTGTATGTTATTAAGAGTCCGTTTATAGTTCAGTGGCGCTCCCATCACAATTAAAGATTTCTCAATAAAGAAAGTCTAAAAAAGTGCTACTCCAATAAACTACTAAAGCCTGCTAAAAATATCTGCTGTTTCATACGGTGTCGGTCGCGTAGCTATTGCAATTTCCTATAGAAAAGCAGATTTTATTTTCTCGTTTTCAAAGTTGGTTCCATACAATTGTGCAGCTTGATGGTCTGAAGCACCCCCTTAAGTATACAGGGTGTTAGGGTAAACAGTTGCATTACTTTAAGGGGTGATTGTAACCATGATAATGAACAACTTTCCTTAAGAATACTATAGGACATTTTTTTTCGACTTTTATACTTACATATAATACAAACTTTCGATCAGCTAATTGCATTTAGTAAGTGGGAATTCCAAAAAAAAATTTGTGAATTTTCTTAAGGTTTCTTAGGGAAAGTTGATCAGTATCATGGCTACAATCACCCCTTAAAGTGATGGATATGTTAACCCTAACCACCCTGTGTACCTTTACAATTGCCATGCTCTGCACGTACGAAGTGAATTTGTCTTAATCTCTTAATATTACATTTGCAGACAGACCAACAGCCCAAGACCGAGTATTTTCGTTCTTCTACTGCTAATGCTAACTCTGGAAAAGCTTTCTCCATGGCCAAGCCTGCTATAGCGCCGAAACCGACTGTCCAACTGACCGACGCTACCACTAGGACGGTGGCTTTTGGCATTGTAACCACTGCAGCTAGAGCAACTACTGCAACGAATGCAGCCTCTGTAACTGTAGCTAGTGCAAACACTGTAGCTAGTACAATCAATGTAGCTAGTGCAAACACTGTAGCTAGTGCAAACACTGTAGCTAGTGCAAACACTGTAACTAGTGCAAACACTGTAGCTAGTGCAAACACTGCAGCTAGTGCAAACACTGTAGCTAGTGCAAACACTGTAGCTAGTGCAAACACTGCAGGTAGTGCAAACACTGTAGCTAGTGCAAACACTGAAGCTAGTGCAAACACTGCAGGTAGTGCAAACACTGTAGCTAGTGCAAACACTGTAGCTAGTGCAAACACTGTAGCTAGTGCAAACACTGTAGTTAGTGCAAACACTGTAGCTAGTGCAACCACTGCAGCTAATGCAGGTAAGATCCCAGATATACTTACAAATTATCGCTTACCATTTTATTATGATTATAATCAAATTAGCCTCATATTATTAAATTTCCCCGATTTCATTCGGCAAAGTGGCCTAAAAACCTCACGTGATTTATGGACGACCCCGAGCTCCGCCTTAATTTAAACATTTTATTGTTCAAGTTATATCTACAGGGTGAAATTGATATCATTAGCATCCTTTTAAACTAAGAGTCTACCCATCAAACTGAACAACTTTTACTGTGGGAGCAAACCGATCGGAGCATAAAAAAAATCTGCTGTTCCACTCTAAACTGCAATCTCGCTCAGACGCTCGAGTTCGCGACTCAAATTTATGCAACAGCTAATATTTTTTTTGCTCCGATCGTTTTGCTCCCATACTAAAAGTTGTTCAGTTTGATGGGTAGGCTATTAGTTTAAAAGGATGCTAATGATATCAATTTCACCCTATATAATGGATTCGTACGTAGTGTCATAGAGAAAGACGTAACTTTGGCACGAGTTACCTACGTCTTTCTCTATGCCTAGTTTAGAAAAAAGTCAAACTCACTTCGCAGTTCGCTCGATAGTACTCTGTGCTCTATGTTTTTATTTCTCTGCATAAAGCAAATTAATTCCGACCACAGCATAGTGGTACTAAAAACATTTTTTCAGGAAATCTCATGAAATCCCAATTCACGGAAATTGAAAAAACCAGGATCCCAGGAACACCGAATACCTGGGAAATCCTTACCCCTATAAAGCATTAGACACAGAAAAAGTATAAATGATTATAAAGTTTCTCAACAAAATTTTCAGCTCCAACATCGGAAACAGCGTCAAGATCAGTTTTCACATTCAGGGAAGCACAACCCACAACTAGTCAACAACAGCAAGCGAAACAAACCACTTATGGTAAGCATTGCCTTCGCTTTGCACTCTGTTCACTAGTTCACTACCAATAAGTATAAAGTGTTAGTCTGTTGTGCATAAACTAAAACAGACTGCATAAAAAGTTCCCGGGACACAAACACGGGACCACCAAATATCCGGGAAATCCTAAACCCTAATCTACAACTTATTACAACCTCCAAATATTAATGTGCAAAATGCACAATTTTTTATCATTTAGAAAGGTCGTCTCGGAATTCCCTTTTTTCGGCCGCCCATTTAGGGGATACATTCTCTTCTAGTCCTCAATGTAGTGGGTGGGACGAGAGTCGACAAAAGAGGGGTGAACCTAAGGAGTCTTAGGTGCTTAAAAGTTTTGAAGTTGTAATATTAGACACAGAAAAAGTTAGTAGGTATGAAAGATTCTAAAACGTACTACAATAAATCTCCAGCACCAACATGGGCAGAGCATCAGCACCAGTTTTCACATTCGGGGCAGCACAATCCACAACAACAGCAAGCGAAACAAACCACTTATGGTAGCTTTGCCCTTCTGTCTCCTATATGAGTTCAAAGTCAAAAATAGTGCGTTCCCACTACCACCATTGACTTTTAAATAGGACTGGTCCAAACTACAGCTACGGTGCGTAAGGTACTAGTACGGAAAACTAAATTGCCCAATACGTTATTGACAGGTCTATTCGAATCTACCAACACTACAGGAGGTCTTTTCGGCAACACGAGGTCCATGCCGCGCAGGTGGCGCCAGCTTTTGGAAACACCTTGGGATTTTTCGGCGTCAGCACGTCAGCTAAGCCTATCGATAAGTTAGTGTCAATTAGCATTTTTAGAGTAAATACTCCTTTGGCCGACATCAGCAACTTTGCTGTTGTTGTTGGTTAGTCATGACTGCACTGCATCTGACTTTTACAATCGTAGCAGTTTCACGTTCCATCAGATTCAAGAGAGTAAAAACGAAAGATTCCATCTGTGTTTAACGCACACACTTTGCATTGAGGTTAGATTTTGAAATTTGTTACAATTACAACACACAAAAATTTCATTACCAGGGCTATACATTTTTGTATAAGTACCACTTTTGATTTTTCAAATTGACATTTTAACAAACACTGTAGCTAGTGCAACCACTTTAACTAGTGCAACCACTGTAACTAGGGCAACCACTGTAACTAGTGCAAACACTGCAGCTAATGCAGGTAAGATTTAATATTAAATTTCCAGGCACGACCAGACCAACAGCCTAAGACCGAGTATTTTAGTACTACCACCTCTGGTCCTAACTTCGGACAAACTTCGTCCTTGGCCAAGGCTGCTACAGTGCCGAAACCGACCGGCGCTACCACTAGGACTACGGCTTTTGGCAGTATAACCACTGCAGCTAGAGGAACTACTGCAGCGAATGCTGCCTTTGTAGCTAGTGCAAAGACTGTAGCTAGTGCAAACACTGTAGCAAGTGCAAACACAGTAACTAGTGCAACAACTGTAACCAGTGCAAACACTGCAGGTAATGTAGATTAGGTCCCAGATATAGCTAGCAGATTTATCGCTTAACATTTTGTTATGATTATAATAAAATTAGCCTTATATTATTAAATTTCCTCGATTTCATTCGGCAAAGTGGCCTAAAAACCTTACGTGATGTATTGACGACCCTTGGCTCCGCTATAATTAAAATGTTTATCAATCAAATAGGTATTCTTTATTTTACGCCAAAACATAAACAATAAAATACAGAGAAAAAATACAAAAGGCACTAAATTATGTGGTCTTATCGCTTATTTTGTTTTTCAAGTTATATCTAATAATCGTTTTATAGTTTTGAAAAACTCACTTCGCTCGCTCTTAGTTTCTGTTTTGATTACCTATTTCTCTGCATAAAGCAAATGAATTCCGACCACAGCGTAGTACTAGAAAATATGTTTTCAGGAGATCTCGCTCTGTTCAATAGTTCACTGCCAATAAATAATGAAGTGTTAGACTGTTGTAGGTACATAAATTAACATAGACTGCATAAAAAGTTCCCGGGACACAAACATGGGAACACCAAATATCTCTATTGTTATCACGTCTACATATCTATTGTTATTATTATATGTTGTTATTATAAAAATTTATAATAAATTACCAAACACTTAAAGCATACAATGGCAAGCAATTTTCAAATAAACTCAAAATATAACAATTTTACCTGTAAATAAAATTATTATTAAGCATACTTACCTTATTCCAGGTCTATTATTATATTTGAGAGCGGCTTACTTGACTTCCGTTTCCGAGCGAACATTACCCTAGTAAAGCGCCATCTGGTGGACACAATCAGCAGCCAGGCAGTGGGGGGCACGGCCAATGAAGCCGGTGCCCGCCATTTTATTTTCATTGAAGATTTGAATTCAGCTAGCGTTCAGCGTGATCGTGCTGCAGAATGCGAGCAAACAACACGACTAGTGTAGGTGTGACCGTGTCAGAGAGCGAGCACGACTATCCCACTACGCCAGCACGATCATATCCTGCTATGCCTTAAAAAATAGTTTATGATTTCGTTCTTTAAGATCTGGAAGGACGATATTACAGCAGACAGGTGTACAAAATAGACCTGGAATAAGGTAAGTATGCTTAATAATAATTTTATTTACAGGTAAAATTGTTATATTAAGCTTTTATACCTTATTCCAGGTCTATTATTATATTTGAGAAGTGTTTGGTATCGGCTGCTGGATTGCTTCTGGATTGACGCCAATGTGATTTATACGAAGTTCATTGATTATTTCAAATTGGTTTGCTTTGTGCGAAAACCAAAAATGTTTATATAACATTCTTTATGAATATGGTTGGCCTGGTGCGTGACCCAAATTTGTTTTTGAATTTGAGTGGTTTCGTGTGAGAACCAACATTATTTCAAACTGATACCAATAAAAACTGCAATCACAAGATATTAGAATACCATTGACAATGGCATAGGAACGCACAATGCAATATTGACATCGATAAAAAGATAAATGTAGGGGGCAACGACAGTCAAAGCCGTGACTTGATCTCAACGGACTTCATCTTCACCGTACAACACCGTTTAGAATAGCAGTGAGTGAATGGGTTCATTCAGCTGAGAGTGGTGGTTTCATGAGGTTCAACTGACTTTTACAACAAGATGGTTCGTCAGCCGTCAGGTGCAAATATCCGACTCGCTTTGCAGACTTCTGATGAATCCAGGAATACGACGCGTGACAATAATAATTCATCATCAAACCTAGGTAGATTTGTACCGTAGGACGTAATAAAAAATTAATGGGTGACAAGCTGACTGAGAAAGAAACTTCAAATGTAAAATACACAAACTGTCACTGTTATTTGTATGAATGTCGATAGCGACAATATAACAACGTTAGTATTTCATCTAAGAATTCTGCTCGCATACATGCACATATCCGTAGTCTCCTTGCAGAGGACATTCATAACACCTAGATATTACAAATAGCTTAGCAGTTATACCGAAGCTTTATTTATTTGGCTCTGGGTTACATTTAAGGCCTAAAGGTGAGGCAAAAATTCTTGCAAGTCATTATTCGGCAGGAATCAATTCCCTCTGGTATGAACAGGTCTCAAGCCACCGGTCACCGTGAACAAGTTTTGATGATTGATCAGCAAATAATATAATAGACTTCATTCAGCATAATAAAAACACCAACTGATAAAATAAGGATATTACCTAAGTTATGCATATAGGTCAGGTAGGTATGTAACGAGCGATTAGAATGTTTGAAAGATGCCCAGTCAACCGATAACACTCGGTTAGCATAAATTAAGATAGTTGATAAAATGTCATAAAAAAAAAATTGTCATCCCAAGCTGAATAGCATGTTTTGGTAGCTCACTCCACATAAAAGATTCTTTCGTACTATTTAATTTATACTGAATTAGTATTAAAAACAAAAACGACTAACTTTTCAAGTACCTATAAGATTTTAACCCATTGTCTTTCAATAACGGCTTTTCAAATATTGTAACCTTACGCAACACGCACATGACAGATAAGAAACATTATGAGCGTACAGCGTATAGACTGGATTCGGAACATCCTCCAGGAAAACATAGTCACGGCATGGCCACGGTCATAAGAATGCATTTCACAAAAGCCTAGGCATATCGCGCAGGCACGACATCACAAAAATGATGAACTACCCTCGTAAAAGGGATTTTATTTATGTGTGATTTCATCACATATGTTTTTCAGTTCAGGTTTCAAGTATTTAAATATATAGAAAGCGACAGTCACAATACGAAGCATGACGAAATATCGGATAGAATAGAACCCTTCGGCGGTATAATTGATATGCCGAGAACACACCTTATAGGCAGCTATCTTTCAGCTTCCTTCTTTGCAGTTTTTGTGTGACGTGCATACATTATTTATTACGTGGTGCTAATACTGCAACAAATTAATGGGACAAAATTGTGTGGGAGAATAGCAGACCGACGCATCAAGCCACATACAAAGATAGCTTAGCTATCAGTTATTTTATTACATAAAGTAGGTAGATATAATTATATATTATTTATAAAGTAATGCATTTTTGAAAGAATGCACTTCAGAAAATGTGTGACTTTCTGAAACTGCTTGCATGATATTACAAACCAAAATATAGAATTATTGATTAACAACCTTGGGTATTCGTCCAACGTGTATTGTGTAACCATCAGATACTCCAGCTCCGATTGAAATTATTAGAATCCTTTGCAAAAATAGAAAATGTTGGTGTTTGGAGAAGGCACCAATAATTAACTGAACTTTACCAAACGTAGGGTTACTAAATTCTGGATTGGATTGCCAGAAAGAACAGAGTTACGTGACCTTCTGTAAACATTTTTATTTCGATCTTTGTACTGCAACTTTATAAGTGAAAATTCGTTAAACGGACAGCCTGGATCCCTTAAGCACTTATGTATAGTTTATATATTATTTCGTTCTGCATAATCTTGTTTTAACTGAATGTAATATTTACCAAAGAGGACCACCCAACAGGTTCGAATTAGGATCGTCTTATTTAGATTAGTATGTGGGTATTGCAGGTAGGTACCCCACATTTAACAAAGAATCCTCCCATTTAACAGGGCAAGTTAAATAAAAGCTTGTTAAAACAAAAAAGGGACTCGTTTAGACGACAGAATCCAAATAAAAACCACGAACGGTGATTACAGCGTGATAATGCTTTCCGATTCCTGCGCGAAATCATGAATGTCTTTAATCTTATTAGGAATTTCAAATTTACGTAGTCCTCCGTGGATACGGGCGCATCTAGAAACGATGACCAGGTAGCATTCGGTACGCTGGAAAGTTTCAGACTTAAAATTTGATGACCATTACAGAACATGAAAAGAAAAAGTTTATGGAAATAGCTTTCTGCGTATGTCATGGGGGCAATTAATGTCCGATAGGTACCGGGACACTTAATTCCCTCCATTCTTTTACCTTGTGTTTGGTTCCCGATGCTAGATGCCACGCGGGATACCGACCCACCAGGCAGTAGGCACGTGGTCGGCTGGTCGTCGTGGTGTTGAGCCCCCAGTATAGGCACGTGGGCGGCAAGTCATCACGGTAATATGCCGCCAGCAGGAATGTAGGCAGCAGGTCATCACGGTATTACGCCGCCAGCAGGAGCGTGTGCGGCAGGTCATCACGGTATTATGCCGCCAGCAGGAATGTAGGCGGCAGGTCTTCACGGTATTACACCGCCAGCAGGAGCGTGTGCGGCAGGTCATCACGGTATTATGCCGCCAGCAGGAATGTAGGCGGCAGGTCTTCACGGTATTACGCCGCCAGCAGGAGCGTGTGCGGCAGGTCATCACGGTATTATGCCGCCAGCAGGAATGTAGGCAGCAGGTTATCACGGTATTACGCCGCCAGCACGAGCGTGTGCAGTAGATCATCACGGTAATATGCCGCCAGCAGGAATGTAGGCGGCAGGTCACGGTATTATGCCGAAAGCAGGAGCGTGGGCGGCAGATCATCACGGTATCATGCAGCCAGCAGGAGCGTGGACGGCAGATCATCGTGGTAATGGTAGTGCGTGGGGAGACCGCCCGCCGCATGGTACCAGTGAGCTAAGCGAACACCGGCAGGGAGTGCCGTACCGGGTCGGTAGCTTGTCCAGTATCGGCTTTACACAGGCAGAAAAATAGCAATGTGACGACATTACTAATCTTCTTTATATACTACAGTAACCAAACGGTGGGATAATCGTCGAGTGTCGACCCCAGGCCACTTATGTTACCGTACCTTAACCTGATACCTGCTTGGTGAACTGTCGTTACGCACGGACAGCGCAAGCCTGGATATTAAGTCTTGAATGTCTTCGCTTCTGCGCTTCATCCGCAGCAGACCTGTTCCTATAGACACATTACAAATACCTCCCTGGACGGGGGTAGAAACACAGGAAAAATAATACTACGAACATCTTAGTTAGCTTTAACGACACACATATAGATTGCCACTCAATCACATTCATTAAACCAGACGAAAACGATTTAGAAATGTTTTTCTCTGCAGTGTAACATTTAACGGTTCATGCACAGAAATATGCAACCGCCATACATTCAGAATTGTTTGTTCAGCATACTGCACCATACGACCAATGGAAATTGTAATCTATAAGTAATAAGCTCGACGTCTACTTATCAGATTTCTGCAACAAACGCGTCTTTGTCCACCCTCGAAGACTCCATCACTCCTGCGACCCGACGACACGACGACGAAAATACGCACTTTACTATTTACGGGCACTTGTTAATGCAATAACTATGCAAATTAATCATTTAACCATCGAAAAACAAATCGATATTAAGAAAAAGAAAATTTAAAATTTGTATTTAAAAATGGCGGTAACGGGAAGGCAGCGCTTTCCGTTACATGTCCGCTCAGTAGGAATTCAAAACGCCAATGAAAATAAAATGGCGGGCACCGGCTTCATTGGCCGTGCCCCCCACTGCCTGGCTGCTGATTGTGTCCACCAGATGGCGCTTTACTAGGGTAATGTTCGCTCGGAAACGGAAGTCAAGTAAGCCGCTCTCAAATATAATAATAGACCTGGAATAAGGTATAAAAGCTTAATATGGCTTACTTCTAAGTGCTACTATAAGTTAAACGATTATTTTGATGAATAATAACCACATGTTATTAGAGCCTACCTACTATATGTAATAGTTTCATAGTCATGGAGATCGTAGTCTAAATACATTTTATTGTAATATTATTATTTAGCATAGTTGTTGACATTCAAATATTTTATTATGGTTTACAATGTAAGCCACCTAAATATTGTACATCCGTACTGCGGACCAAACTGTTGATTCTGTTTTATTTTATTATATTGTAACATCTTTTGTACACAGTTTGAACAATATATATTCTTATTCTTTCACTTCACACTTTTTACAACCTCCAAATATGTGCAAAATGTAAAATTTTTGACATAAGTATTTATCATTTAGAAAGGTCGTCTCGGGACTCCCCTTTTTTCGTCCGCCACCCCTACCCCCACTTAGGGGGTACACCCTCTTCTAGTCCTTAATGGTGGGTGGGATGAGTCGACAAAAGAGGGGTGAACCTAAGTAGTCCTAGGTAAAGTTTTGAAGTTGTAATATAAGACACAGAAAAAGTAAGTAACTAGGTATAAAAGATTCTAAAATGTTTCTCCAAAAAAATTCCAGCACCAACATCGCACACAGCGTCAACACCAGTTTTCACATTCGGCGCAGCAGAAGCACAACACACAACAAGTCAACAACAGCAAGCGAAACAAACCACTTATGGTAAGTTTTGTACTTCTGTCTCCACGGCTCTAACCACAGATCACAAAAACTAAAGGGAGATGTGAAAAGGGGGCGGGGCCAGTGTCGCAGCAATAAGCGCAAAAACGGAATACATTGCTCGCGACAATAATGATTCAATATATTATGAAGCTGAAAGCCAGTCGAGATATTATGTGTAAATAGTTTACAATGCTTGCGTAGTATTAAAGATTATACGAACATCATCATCATCATCATCTCAGCCGATGGACGTCCACTGCTGGACATAGGCCTCCCCCAAGGATCGCCATAACGACCGGTCCTGCGCTGCCCTCATCCAACGGGATCCCGCCACCTTCACAAGGTCGTCGGTCCACCGTGTGCGGGGCCTACCCACGCTACGCTTTCCAGTACGCGGTCCAATTCTTTGGGCTATGTCAGTTACTCTGGTTCTTCTGCGGATCTCTTCATTTCTGATTCGATCTCGCAGGGAAACTCCGAGCATAGCCCTCTCCATTGCTCTTTGGGTGACTTTCAGCCTTTTTATGAGGCCTTGAGTGAACGACCACGTCTCTGTTCCATATGTCATCACTGGCAACACACACTGATCGAAGACTTTCGTTTTAAGATACTGCGGTATTTGGGACGTGAAGATACTACGTAGCTTCCCGAACGCTGCTCAACCGAGTTCGATTCGACGGTTGATCTCTTTCTCGAAGTTGGACCTACCTAACTGAATATTATACGAACATACGATTATACGAACGTTAAGTTCTAATACCGCAATGGATAATGAGCAAATTCAAGCTAACAAAATACTTTCTATCGCGTGGTACTGGTGGTGATGCGACACTAGGTTTCGTACTCAGCGCGTTGGTTGGCATCTCTCTAGATCTCTATGGCTCTAACAATAAATGCCCTGGTGTCAGAGTTTTTTTAGACCGCCTTACGGCTTCTGACAATAAATGATTCTTATTCTTATTCTCCAGATATTTGGGCTCAAAGTCAAAAATAGGGCGTTCCCACTCCCAACATTGACATTTAAATATCGAAACTACAGCTTCGGTGCGTACGGTACTAGGACGGAAAACTAAAGTTTCCAATACTAACACTACAGGAGGTCTTTTTGGCAAAAAGACGGCTACGCCGGTGGCACCGGCTCCAGCTCCAGCGTTCAGCAACACCTTGGGATTGTCCGGTGCCAACACGTCGACCGGTAGTCGGTGCCTTAACAGCGACACACCCATAGGACTGTTTGATACAGCTTTTGGGGCTAAAGCTTTAGGTAAGTTAGGTAATTAATTGCGATTTTTAATTTAGTTTAATAAAAGTAATCCTGTACTGCTAATATTATATATAACTAGCGTTAACCCGCGACTTTGTCCGCACAAATTATATACCAGATTTTAAGTCAGATCATTATAGCTATCAAACAAAAAAAAGTTTAATCAAAATCGGCTCAGTAGTTTTTGCGTGATGCTCGTTCAAACAAACAAACACACAAACAAACAGACAGACAAAACATCCAAAAATTGCTGATATAGAATCAGGGACACCTAAAAACCATATCGTAACTTTTTTTTGTTAATATCTTCTATGTACAGACACACTTCAAGAGATGTAAAAGTTTTTTACATTATTCCTTCTATTGATACATTAGGAATTATTTGTGACGTGAAAACGGGAATGGAAGGCGTTAACGTGACATGCTCTGGTGTGATGATGGTTAGGGTTGAGTCTCAACCGGCACCACAGAATGGCAATAAAATAAAAGATATAAATACTTATGTTAGCCTAAGGGTTGAACCCTCACCTGGCAACACAGAATCGCATTTTTCACGCTCTATCCTTTTCTGTCGCTCAGAAGTGCGATTATTGAATGCCATACGTTTAAAGGCTGGGCCACACAGAGTGCAGCTGCAAAACGGGTGCAGGACGGCAGTAGTTGTAAACTATGGAATTATATGCGAGGTGTCACACTAGATGCAGTCCGGCGCGGCTGCGGAACGGTAGCCACAGTGTGACACCTCGCATATAATTCCATAGTTTACAACTACTGCTGGCCTGCAGCCGGTCTGCACCCGTTCTGCAGCTGCACCCTGTGTGGCCAAGCCTTAACTCAGCACTTGAAAATGTTTGGAGATACGCATCTTTCTACTGCTGATTTGACTTTCAAAAATTGCACTCCTGGAATATTATTTTTGAAAATCAAATCAGCAGTAGAAAGATGCATATCATCATATCAGCCGACAGACATCCACTGCTGGACATAAGCCTCCCCCAAAATGGGGGGATTTGCCATAATCGCCACGCTTGGCAGGCGGGTTGGCGATCGCAGTTGGATTGAATGTGTGTACTCAGAGGATGCTGCTGCCCATCCTCCGGTAGATCCCTTAGTCGCCTTTTACGACACCCACGGGAGGAAATGGAATGGTGCTATTCTTAGCCGACACCACACGGCAATGCATATCTCCATAGTAATTTTGACATTTTCAACTGCTGAGCTCAGCGAATGAGATTCAAAAATCGCACTCCAGGAACGTTATTGGCTAGAGCGACGTACGTAACGTAATAGTCTACTTAAAATAAAACAGCTGTATCATTTGAGTCAATTAGGTATAGGTACGTAGTTAATGCAGTTTTGTATGAAACATCTGACCTTTTTTAACCGATGTTGTCTGGTTGGCTTCATAGTGAAAGTTTTTCTGTTTTATGGTATAAGCCACCCCTTAATAACATGTTTGGTTACATCTTGTATGATGGTATTTCTCGTAAATTTTTCAGCGTCTACAACAGCGCCCTCTGGTATCTCTGCACTGAAACCACCTAGGTAAGTTTCTGCATTTCTGCTTAACCTGCAATCGTGTCGTTAAAACTAGGTAAAGTAATTTTATTTGTAACGACATTGTTGTCTACACCAAAAAGAAACACGGTTGTGAGTATAGATGGGCGCCGGGGCGCATATAGGTAAGCAAAATCCACTACGAGCATTTTCGCTCTCTGATTGGTCACTAAACTACCATAATGGACTTTGTCAGCAAAATCTACTATCGGAGTTTTCCCATAGCGGGTTTTGTCAACAATATCTACTATGGGAGTTTTGAAGACGGTCTCCGATTGGTCGATATACTCCCAAAGTGGACTTTGTCAGCAAAATCTACTCGCTTATTGCTCGCTAAAAGTTTATATTTTAATTATTGTGCCTACACATAATCCTAAAGAGTTATGACCACATCTAAGACGTGGTGCTCAAAATTTCGAGCTTGCTTCGCTCACTTTGCACATGTTTTGTACGTAAAATACTCTGGCTTTAACTGATTTAAAAGTCAAGCTCGCTTCGCTCGCTCTAAGTTTCTATTTTTGCGTGGATAAACCAAAAGATGTCTGATCACAACCCGAATCGATGTGCAAAAAAATTTCGATGTTGCTTCGCTCGCTCCGTTATTTTTTGTGTACAGTGCGACATAAAAGAGTAGAAAATAAATGAGGGTCCACTACAACGTGAGAACATCAAAATCACGCATAACCTCTACTCTTTTATGTCGCACTGAAGGTGAGATAAGGGGGCGGCAAAATCGATCTGTGCCCCGGGCGGCAGAAACCTATGCTACGCCACTGTACTTATATAGTTCTTATTAAGAATTAGTAGCACCGCACCGTAGGAACTTTTTTTTCAAATAAAAATTTCACTGCTAAAAACCCTTATAATTTTCCATGGAGAAAACTTCGCAAAATAAGAATAAATATCTACTACTACTTACAGAACCTCGGCAGCGGCTGCATTGGAGTCGATATCGTTCGCGCAGTTAGACGAAGACATAAAGAAGTGGTCGCTGGAGCTTGGGAACCAGGAGAAGATCTTTATCAACGAGGCCATGCACATCAACGACATCGACCAGCTGCTTATTACTAACGGAATAATGGTTTGCAACTCTTTGTCAACCCTAGGCAAAAGCCCCGGGCGGCAATTTCTGTTTTAATTACTGTCTCTAGACAAATAATCCTAAAGAGTTCTGACCACAGTTAAGACGTGGTGATAAAAATGTTGAGCTTGCTGCGCTCGATACTACTTGACACATGTTTTGTAACCGGCAACCTATTCGTATTGAGGAGAAAAGTCAAGCTCGCTTCGCACGCTCTATGTTTAAATTTTTGCGTGGAGAAACCAAAAGATCGCTCTTAGTTTCAATTTTTGCGTGGTGAAACTAAAACATGTCTGACCACAACCCAAATAATTGCTCGCGACGCTAGCTACTTAATTTTTTGTGTAGGTCTTCTTATAAAGATAAAGGGGGAGGCAAAATCGGTTTGTGCCCCGGACGGCAGAATCTCGCGCCACTGGTACGATTTGTAACACCACTTTTCGGTGAAGGAAAACATTGTGAGGAAACCTGCATAATTATGCTTCAATTTCGAGGCATGTATTGTACCCACGTCCATTACAAGTGGCGACGGGCTCACTCCCACGTCACACTGTACAGGGTTTCGGTACTAATAGTGAAACGTGGATGTTCTGATCAGAGGTTTCAGAATTTACTTTTCAATAAAATACAAGGTCTAACAAAATTAGGTGATTCTATTTTAAGGGGATGATCAGACCAGCAAACTGAACAACTTTCTCTATGGGACTAATATCGAAAGAGCGAAAGAAAAAACAGCTGTTCCATTCAAACCTAGTCGACCTAAATGTATGGGACAGCAGATTTTTTTTCGCGATTTCGATATTGGTCCCATAGAGAAAGTTGTTCAGTTTGATGGTCTGATCATCCCCTTAAAATAGTTTCACCTAATTTTGTTAGACCTTATATATTAACTACGTGAATTTAATAGACTATAAATATTGTATAGTTTGTAGGTACATAACAATTACAGAAGAGAATATTTCCTTGGTTCATATTTTACAGATAGCGGAAGTGAACGAGGCAGTGCAAAAAGTAAAGAACGACCAAGAACGATTAGAGCAGGACATAGACATCTTGCTGGCGCAGCAGAAGAAACTCGACGACTTGCCGGATTTCCTTGACATGTTTGACCGGTTTCTTATAGAGAAAAGGTGGTGTGGCGTGATAAATACGGAGAGACAGTTCATGTGAGTTTAATCTAAATCTAATATAAACTATTATACAACTGTATAATAGAAGTGTGTCGGTACATTGAAGATATGATTAATAAGAAAAAGATTACCATATGGTTTTAGGTGTCCCTGACTCCAAATCAACATTTTTTAGTATTTTTGTCTCTCTGTTTGTATTTTATACAGTCTGGTTGTCTGTTTTTCTTAATATGCTGACACTTTTTTAAGGGGATGATCAGACCATCAAATTGAACAACTTTCTCTATGGGACCAACATCGAAATCACAAAAAAATTAGCTCTTCCGTACTAAACTGCAAACCTACTCGAGTCAAATGTATGGGACAGCAGATTTTCTTTTCGCGATTTCGATGTTGGTCCCATAGAGAAAGTTGTTCGGTTTGATAGTCTGATCATCCCCTTAAAAAAGTGTCAGCTTATCAGTATCAGGAACAGATGATATTGCAAACTTACTCGAGCCAAATGTATGAGACAGCTGATTTTTTTCGCGATTTCGACGTTGGTTCCATAGAGAAAGTTGATCAGTTTGATGATCTGATCATCCTGGTCAGCATATTAAGAAGGACCCTATATGTGAAGATGTATGAAGGGGGTCTTAAATTCTTGATCTGCAGATGGGACATCGATGTTCTAATTAATTTATAATTTTATTTAAGATATGGTGATGCTAAGAACTTGGAGAAAAAGATCCAAAAGATGTCTGAAGACCTGAAAAAAGTGACACAGCATTTCAGCGAGACCAACACAGATGAAGGCAGCAATGACCCCGTAAGTTTTAAAGAGTCATTTTACAAGTGGCGCCCTCATCGCAATATTAAAGATTTCTCTTCAATAATGAAAGCCGAAGTTGAAAAGGCCTACTCCAACATACTACAGACGCCTAAAAGCTATTTTTACCCGACTGCGGAACGCAAAGTAAGTGTCACAGACCATTATAAGAGGGGTTAGAAGTGCAAAGTAAGCGTGGAACGTGTCGCCACAGGTTATGCAATGATTTGCATAATACCATAAGGCGCGCGGCGTGGTGCGAACGAGAGGTCATGAGTAATTGTAGCAGCGTTAGCGGGAAGACAAGTGGTGACAGCCGCGCCGTCTCCGAAGCAGCCTTCTCGCTCGCACCACGCCGCGCGCCTTATGGCGTTACGCGAATCATTGCATAACCTGTGGCGATACGTTCCACGCCTACTTTGCACTTCTGACCCCTCTTATAATGTTCTGTGTGTTTATCAGCCTGTATGTATTTTTTTTGTATTTATTTATTTACCATATACATGAATTGACACGACTTAAATAATACATCACATAAACCAAAAGATATTTTAGGTGACATAAAAAATGTATGTATGTAAGTTTGTTCCTTTGTGGCACACTAGAGACCAAACGCGAGGACCGATTTTGATGATTCTTACGTCAATCGATTTGTCATTTTATATAATACTTTTATAGGTTCTAAACATTCCAAGTATATCGCTTTTAGAGTCTATTTGAACTATATTTACTGGTGCTAAGATTCAAAATACTAGGTTAAATATACAAGGGTGCGATTTTTGAATCTCATTCGCTGAGTTCAGCAGTTGAAAATGTCAAAATTAATATGGACATAATGCGTCTTTCTACTGCTGATTTGACTTTCAAAAATCATACTCGAGAAGTGCGATTTTTGAAAGTCAAAAGAAAGTAGAAAGATACGTATCCATACATTTTCAACTGCTGAGTTCAACGTATGAGATTCAAAAATCGCATCGTCCTACTTAATATGCTGACAGTTTTTTAAGGGGATGACCGGACCATAAAACTGAACAACTTTCTCTATGGGACCAAACAAAATACAAAATCGCGAAAAAAAATCAGCTGTCCCATACATTTGGCTCGAGTAGGTTTCCAGTTTATATGGAACAGCTGTATTTTTTGCGATTTCGATGTAGGTGCCAGAGAAAGTTGTTCAGTTTATCAGTTTGATTCACTCCATAATAAAGTGTCAGCGTATTATAACGAACCTATGTAGGGTGAAATTGATATCATTCGCATCCTTTTAAACTAAGAGTCTACCCATCAAACTGAACAAATTTTACTAAAAACAACAACAAAATCGATCGGAGCAAAAAAAATCAGCTGTTGCATAGTGCAGTGCCTACTCGACTCAAATGTATGCAACATCAGATTTTTTTTGCTTCGATCGGTTTGCACCCATATATAGTAAAAGATGTTCAGTTCTTAGTTTAAAAGGATGCTAATGATATTCAATTTCACCCTGCATATGCCAAAAATGAATGAAAAATCATGCCTTTGAGTAAGTTGCAAGAAGAAACGGACAAACAACATAGAATTTATCTCGCTCACTCTATGCAATTAGCGTGTAATAAGCCTGTCTCGTTTCCGGAATTATTATTTTAAGTTCTATAGCCCAGTCATTTTACGGTTTGAGCCGGGACTAATTAATAATTGATATTGAGCTTCGAAATGTACCAAAATTTAAAAAATATCACGTCAGCAACATCCCCAAATTTTAAATTTAGCATTTATCTCGTTTTAAAAAAACTAATGGTAAATTTTTTTGCACAGGTTTAGGCTTTTTACTATTATACATACTTCAAACATGGTGTTAATATTTTTGTCTACTCAGAAGGCTTTGAAATATACATTAGTATTTTCTATTAAATACCTCATTTTTAAAATTTCAGTGGCTATTTTATTGCTCAAAAATAATGTATATTGTTAAATCTAATTAAAATGAATGCATTGGTATTAATATTATTAATTTAAAAGCCTTCTGGAAGATACAATTTAGATTTCTATGTTGCGTAGCGAATTTTTTTTAAATATGTTTTTTCAGATAGTCTTTTTGTCACTAAATGGTGCCGGTTAAAGTTTAAAAGTCCAATTCATAATTCACTCCCTACCCCTCCTAACAAAACTCCGTAAAATGACAGGGCTACTAGTTAACTTTCTTTCTACGATTTTAATGCATTTTTTTTCGCAGGCTTGTCAAATTGGCCGTTTACTAAACGAGCACATGGCAACTATGCAGTGGATAGACGACACTGTGTTACAAATATCTACGAAAGTGGAACTTGTGAAGGAAAATATCGGTTCGTATCCTGGAAAATTTGAGACGGGATAACATAAACATAAGAACATATAAGTATACAGGGTGAAATTGATATCATCAATCTAAACTAAGAGTCTACCCATCAAACTGCACAACTTTTACTATGAGAGCAAACAGATCGGAGCAAAAAAAAATCAGCTGTTCCGTACTAAACTGCACCTGCCGCCGCTGCCTACTCGACTCAAATGTATGCAACAGCTGATTTTTTTGTTGCTCCATTGGTTTGCTCCCATAGTAAAATTTGTTCAATTTGATGGGTAGACAGGGTACTTTTAGTTTAAAAGGATGCTAATGATATAAATTTCAGCCTGTAGATACGTAAGTCCTTTATAACTGTAACAGAAGTTTGTCTGTACATTGAAGATAAAGAAAAAGATTAGGTACAATTTTTATGTGTCCCTGACTCCAAATCACAAATTTTTGGATTTTTTGTCCGTCTGTTTGTTTGTTCGGGCATCACGCAAAAACGACTGAAATGATTTTGATGAAACTTTTTTTTATATTTCATACAAGTTGTTAGAGAAATACAAATAAACATTTAAGGATGGTTTAGACCATCAAACTGAACAACTATCACTATGGGACCAATAACGAAATCGCGAAAAAAAAATCTCATGTTCCATACTAAACTACAAATCTACTCGAGCTAAATGTATGGGACAGCTGATATTATTTTCGTGATTTCGACGTTGGTCCCATAGTAAAAGTTGTTCAGTTTGGTGCTCTAAACAACCCCCTTAAAAGTTTTAAATTTTTATTTTTACTTTTGTAACACCCTGTATAATTTGTGCGGACGAAGTCGCGGGTAAAAGCTCGTTTAAAAACGTAGGTATAAAGTAAAAAATGTAGTACATGGCTCCTAAACTAGTCAAGTCTTAAAGTCTGGAGCCAAAAGAAAGTTCTTTTCTTACATTTCCATGCCAACTTGTAGTTAGAACAAGGTTTTTTTACTTATAAGTACTTTGCCTAAGAAAAATATGTACCTAGGTACCTAGTTTTTGTCTGTTATGGATAAGTTTTGCTTTGTTTAAATTAAACGTTGTTAAACTAGAAATAAACATTTTAACGGGTTCTTACCGCGTTTTGGTATATTTGAGTTCCCGATATTTCGGCAGTGTTACAACTGCCATGATCACGGGATGACTGAGGAACTGCAGGTAGATTTTTAAGAGCAGACAAATCTTTCTACCCTCACTCTTTGTCGTTTGCTCTGCCCACCACTATCGGAACTCACTCGATTGTCATATTGTCAATATTGGGAAATCAAATATACCAAAACGCTGTAAGAACCCGTTAAAATGTTTATTTCTAGATTTAATAATAACCGCGTAACTCTCAAAAACTGTAATTTCTTAAATAATGTTATTTTGTAGTCAAAAATGAAACTAAGCCCTGTAAGTAACTGAACTTTTTATTGCACTGTAATTATTGTGTCACGCAACAACTATGGATCTCCCGCTAAACGGAGAGAAATTGTATATTCTAGATTATAATAATTAAAAAAAAAGGTACCTACTTATATCTAATAATGGAATAATACAGTTGTAAACTTAAAAGCGTATATTCTTAGGGGCTGTTTCACACTATCAAAAACGTAAACTATGGGACCAACATTGAAATGACGAACAAAAACAGCCCTTATGGCGACTCTACCCAAATGTATGGAGATGCTGATGAATTTTCTTTCGCTTTCGTTTTTGGCTCCTTAGTGTCATGGTATGAAAAGCCCTTTTTATGAAAGTCATTTAACATAAAAAATATATAATAAATAAAAAAAATGAGGCCTTTAAATTATTAAGCCTTAATTCGTGAAGAATGATAAAGTGTTGTTAAATCAATCAATCAAATATACTTTATTTTACACCAAAAACATAAACAGTAAAATACAGAAATAAAATACAAGAGGCACAAAATAAGGCGGTCTTATCGCTAAGAAGCGATTTCTTCCATACAACCTTAGGGTAGAGGAAACGGTGAAAAGAAGAAAGGTAGGCGGTGTTTCCAGAAAAAAATATCAAAAATCTGCAGTTATTAGTAAAAACAAAAAGTAAATATACAAAATAAACCTATTATAAATACATATATAATATACATACTCATATAAATATATATCAATGTAAATCAATCTATAATATGGTGAGAAATACATGATTTTCTTAATAAATTTCTTTATTTTTCTTATCCTAATAAACAATTCCACTAATAAAACACTGTAACTTGACATTTTCGTCTGTCTGCAAACACAAAATCACTAATTTCTTATGAACCACACTACAAACGGTCCTGTTGTGTGATATTTGGTCAGCGCTGAGAAACATTGACAGTTTTTTAGCATCTACTCTGCAGTAGCATACCCTTGAAAGGTCTTCGTTTGCTTGGCTTTCTGTTTCTGAGTCTGAATGCTCTATTGGACCTGAAAGAGAAATAAACATTGGGTTAAGTATACAGGGTGAAATTGATATCATTAGCATCCTTTTAAACTAAGAGTCTACCCATCAAACTGAACAACTTTTACTATGGGAGCAAACCGATCGGAGCATAAAAAAAATCTGCTGTTCCATACTAAACTGCAATCTACAATGTCTCCTACTCGACTCAAATGTATGCAACAGAAGGTTTTTTTTTCTCCTATCGGTTTGCTCCCATAGTAAAAGTTGTTCAGTTTGATGGGTAGATTTTTAGTTAAAAGGATGCTAATGATATCAATTTCACCCTGTATATAAGGTCTAACAAAACTAACTGAAACTATTTAAAGGGGATGATCAGACCATCAAACTGAACAACTTTCTCTATGGGACCAATATCGAAATCGCGAAAAAAAATTATTTCTGCAGTATCTTTGAGACTACACACTGTATAAAAACCGGCCAAGAGCGTGTCGGACTCGCCCACTATAGGGTTCCGTAGCCATTGCATAAGTAGAATAAAAAGAAAAGTCATTAACCTGTTTATCTTACCAAAGAGACATTTTTGAGACTCGTAGTGTTATACTGTGCTATATCTTAGCTTTTTATAATTTAACAAACGAACCTTGAAAAGCTTCGACTCTCAAATCCTTGAACCTTGTGGAGACCTTAGCCATGTCCGTCCTGATCTGCAAGGTGAGACGTCCTTCCGCTGAAGCCCTGATTACAACGTCGGCCGCCATCGTCCTCATTCTGTCTATTGTCGTTCTGAGTTGCTTTAGTGTCGGCAATTCTATTGATATCTGGCGATTGAGAAACAATTAACAATTGTTCATTTATTTATTGAGGAATGGAGGAACGAGTGGAAGAGCAAGGAGGATAATGAAATAGACTAATAAATAATTTTGAGGAGCTCAAGTTTTTTTTAATACAAGCCATTGTCACACAAATTTTCTAGTCCCATTGCAAGTACCATAATCTAGCCTTGATGACGAGACAAAAATAAAATAAATAAATAAATAACACTTACAGGCACATAAATTGTAATGATCCCAAGTAAGCTATTGGGCTTTTTATTATGGAAACCATACAATAACACACAAATATATAACATCCATGACCGAACAATGAAGAATGAAGTCATGAAGGATAAAACACTACATATAGATACCAAAAGCATACTGTTTAACATCTGCATACTTGCCATCTTAATAGAACAAGAGCCCGTGACGATCAGGAGTGCGATTTTGAAACTAATTCTTTTAACTCAGCAGTTGAAAATGTCAATAATACTAAGGAGATATGCATCTTTGAGCCTCGAGAGAGCGTCGGTGGCACGTTGCGGAGAGGTATGGACACCCAATTATGGGGTTCGGGTTCCAATCCGCACGAACAACATGCCATGTACCAATGAGTTTTTCTAACTTATGTACGTAATACCGACTGCTCTCAAACGGTGAAGGAAAACATCGTGAGGAAACCTGCATACACTGAAGAAGAAATTCTGATGTGTATGTGAAGTCTACCAATCCGCACTGGGCAAGCGTGGTGGACTGACGCCCATATACCCTCCCTGAGGGTAGGTTTATAGGCTGATGATGATGATGCATCTTTCTACTGCTGACTTGACATTTAAAAATCATACTCCAGGTGGGCGATTTTTGAAATTTAAATCAGCAGTAGAAAGATGTGTATCTCCATATATTTTCAACTGCCGAGTAATCAGCAGTAGAAAGATGTGTATCTCCATATATTTTCAACTGACTCGGCAGTTGAACATACGAGTTTGAGTTTGAGTAGTACCTTTGAGGAGTACCTTTGTTATTTTATAAAAGCTGAAAGTTTCTCAGCGCATGCTCCCAACATAGGTAGGAATGATGGGCAACTATAAAGTTTGAGTCATAATTGCTTTGGCAGGTAACAGGTTAAAATTGTCTGGCCAAGAGTTGGAAGTATCAAAACTGTAGGGCTACTGAGGAAACATCTAATAGTTACCCAAGTAACATGTATAAAATTCAGCTTTTATACTCGTATAACGTAAGTTAGGCTCGCTGGACTTCATTGTCTAGTGTTGTGATTGGTCGCCGCTGTTGATCCTGGCTTGCAGGAGTTACAGCATTGGCATAAATTCATACCAGCATAGTACGTAAAGATAGTTTTAATTACCAAACCTTACATCAGGTTGAGGAATTCTGGGCTCGTGGAAGTCTGACCACAATTTTCTTGGTATCACCGTCACTGGTATATCATGCGTCACATGTCTGGTCTGCTGTGAGGTTACTGATGGCTATAAACACAAGAAAGATATGAACGTGAGTTACGAACTGTATAGGATAGAACAAAATGAAGAGGTTAGAGACATGCATCACGAAAATATTATTATAAATGGCTCGGCTTAAGGGCAGGTTTAGACGTTGACCATTTTGCAGTGCCAATTTTCCACCGCCAGCGCTAGCAAGTAAAAAAGTACGGCAAACGGTCGTTTTAACGGTGCTAGTTTTCAGCGCCGGCAGTCAGGTTTATCTTATTATAGCCGTGCCATTGATTGGCGCGAAGTGTTTACACGGGTCCAAAAATTGGCGCGGGGGATGCGAGACGCGGGCAAAGGTCATCATCATCATCTCAGCCGATAGACGTTAACTGCTGGACATAATGCCACCCCGAAGGATCACCACAATGACCGGTCCTGCGCTACCCTCACCGTGTTCCCGTCGCCTTCACCAGGTCGTCAGTCTACCATGCCGGAGGCCTACCCACGCTGCATTTTCCATACCTCTACGCAAGACACCACCGATGGTCTGAGATCACAATGCAAATGATAATACTAAATTTATGATTAGGATTGTTTGTAGTAGTTTCAAAATTAACCCGAACCTCATTAGGCTGTATACTACGAATAACTATAGAAGAACTTCTAAACAAAATCCACATAATTTTTGGCACGTAATGAAAAATGACATGTTGTATTAGTTTTTGTGGCAAATACAGTTTTTTTTGCCACTTTTTAAGCTTCATTTTGAGTCGCGTTGTAGCTCTGCTATTGGTTAGTCACGTCGCTTGTCGATTGTTAGTTGCCCCTCCCGGGCCTACAATGCAGCTCCAATGGTGGCTCAAGATAGTGTTCTTTTAAAAAAAAACAATATTTGAAGTCAAACCGTACAAAGTCAAGCACTCTTGCTAGATAAACTAGACATTGGCAAAATCATCACAACCAAGATGGCAGCAATTTTTTTAAAAATAGAATTGAAGCTTCATTTATATTTCTATTCATTCTTATACGTAGGCTGTATATTTATGGAATACTTACAGTTTCAATTTCCAAAGTAAGACAGGGACACTGTTTCTTAGTAAGCTTCATCTTCAACGACTTGGCTGATTTCAATGTGACAAGTGATCTCGCTAGGTTGGCTGGAAAATTGTAACATGACCTTTAACAAGAACGAACAAAGCATGCATAATGCTCAGGACTATATTCCCCATGAGGGTGGCCAGTGATATCCTAAAATAATGCACAATATTTTAAGGGTATGATCAGACATCATTTTTTATAAGACTAACATGGAAACCAAGAAAAAAATTCCATAGAAAACTGCAAAACCCAAATAATTATAAAAAAATATTGTGCATTTATTATTATGTATCTCCGTAAAAGGTTTACTCACGGGCCGTAGCCCGGACCTTTGGAAGGCTTGAGTGGGGACACAGGTCCAACACGTAGAGGCCCCTTTGAGACACTTTTATCTAAATGCGATGGGGTCCACCAACCATGGTCGGACATTTGGTGCAGAGACTATTGTAGGAAGGACAAAATAAAACTACTCGGGTTATGGGGGTGAACTTGGTTGGCCGGGAAATCTGGGTTATCGCAAAGAGACTCGGGACGCCTGCCGTAACAAATGTCTCTAAGTTTGTCAAAAATGGCAGGCGGTGACTTGCTAACTCATTTGATAGGCTCCCCAAAATGGGTGCATACGGCAGATATGTGCCACCACCATCTGCCGTGGTACCTTTAAGCCGCCTAAAATAAAAAAGTCTCAATCCCACAATGCCGCTAAGTAGGCGACCGGGGCTCAATTTATGCGGTCCATGCGCTATAGGCTAGTCACCTATCTTGCTATATTAAATCAAAGGGTAACACGCAGTTCCTACTGACCGCCTTATCTAGTACTGGTACATTAATAACGTTGAGAAAAACGCTTGAACTAACCTGAACTAAATCCCAAATAGATGTCCTTATGCTCCTCATCTAGTCCAACCATTTGATATTCTGAGAAAAACATGGCTTGTGGAATTTCGCACCATAAAATTGGTGGCGCGGGGCCGCTATTCTCATCGCTTACTATAAAGTACAGCTGATCATCGGCCAGCCGAAGAACACATTCTTTGGATAACTTTGAAATCGTGCTCACAATATCTGGAAAAACAAACTTGGTTCGTATACACTGTAAACATGGACTGATAACAATTTGTAATAGAAGTTTTACTTGTAAACTCCCGCATTGGACCAGCGTCTATCATCACAGCGCGGAATTTCATTTTATATCAAAGTTACAAACATAAATGAACCGTAAATGGAAAAGGTAGCAGAGATATTTTCAAATAATTGAAGAAAAACGAGAAAATTAGGATTTTCGCGCTGTTTGTTGACAAATTATGACAATGACATTTACATTTTGACACCACAAACAATATTCCACGGATGAAAAAAACAATCGTTGCCATTTTAGTCAGAATATCCTTCGTTGTTGGTGAAACAGTTGGGAGTTTTTGAGACGAATGAGCGTTTCGAAGGATAATGTTTTTTTTGTTTTTCAATAAAATAACACCTGAATCACTTGCTTGTATTCGAATGTCAACCAAAACCTTTTTTTTTTAGGAAAGGCTATTGTGTTGAGCCCATACAACGATATCAGACGTAAATAGTTTCTTATCAGATTAGAAACATATACTTCGCCACCCGATGGTGACACCCCACTTAGTGACATGCATTTTTATCTTACTTTATAGCCTAAATTTCCGTCTTCGCATCCAACTCGCGTCAACGCTGTCTATCGCGGCATGTTAGAACTAAGTTTTACTAGCTGTCAGAACACTCCCCATTGTCCGTCAGTCGTCTGCTGACCAGGTTGAAGAAGCTTGCCAAGAGATGTCTTAAATCTACAATGCTCAGTCACCATCAAATTCTGAACTATGAAACATGCTGACACTAAATAATTTTATTGTTCCCGTGCCAGATACGTACCTACATATTGCCCAAAACCTAAAACTTGAGTAAAGCGAAAGAAGTTTGCGTCCTTATAGTTGTATCGAAAATTATAGTTCTCGAGGGTTTCTCCGCAGGGGTTTAAAAAGCGTGAATTCTATTCCATAACTTTGAAGGGAAACTATTTTTAATAAGGTATTATTATAAGATTCATGAATAATCCCAATTTTTAGCATCTGCCACACAAAAGGGTTGCCCTTTTGCGTGTTGGGATACTTCAAGATTTGTCTAAAATACCTGCTGAAAACGCTGAAAAATAAATCGGTACATACATCACAGCCGAAAACCGGTATATCGGTAGACAGTACCCGAAATCGGTAGATCGCTACTTATCGCTAACGATAAATCGGTAGCTTTTGCAACACTGACCCGGGCTCCCTCGTTGTATGATGGAACTCAACGGATGTGCGTGTAGGTGAAGGTGTGACTCCTGCTAATGTTTCTTATGAAGAAGAAAACAAAACATAGCATCACTTTTTGTCGTCCGCCATCTTGATTTTAAATTAAATTGTATGGGATGACGCCATTTTGCTCCATGTTCTTGTGTAATGTGTGCTGAAAAACATTAGCAGGAGTCATAGCTTTACGCAAACCAAACATCAACTCATAATATTTGGTAAATTCCAGAGGCGGGCCGGAACGGTTATTTATGACCATTGACCACCACCACCGCACCGCGTACAGTGTATATCGTCTGTGTAGAACCTAAATGGGAAATAATTTTCAACTATATGGCAACTACCATTTCATAGACAACACATCTGCGTAACTTCCTTTCCAAAATGGCGCTGCTCATATTCTAATCTATTTACGGTTGTATCTTTCTCTCTTTCCTCCACATGGTTTTCTATATAGGGAAAAAGAGACAGAAGCTGGCCTCTTTTGAGTGTAACGAATACTAACGAATTGTGGTTATGGCTTGAAAAGTTTTATCAAAATTTTATCATTTATCGTGCAATTTCACCTAATTTATTAAATCACACAGCATATTTATAGTTTATAACATTTATTCTAACTTTTATTTTTACACACAAATATCTAAAAAGTGGTTTTATGGCGAATAACAAAGATGCAAGGTATGTTGTTGATCGATAATTCGTCATCACGAAAGTGAAGTAACCACAAAATAACTCGCGCAATCTTCTACTTTCCCACGAAACTCACCGTATTAGTTCTTGGATGAACTGATTTACCGTTTCTGTGCTTATTTCAAAGTAAATATCAATTTAAAAGTGTATATTTACGTTGTTTTCGACGTAAAGGGACCAACGGACCAACGCACCGTTAGGCATAACGTTTTTCCTTCGAATTCGATCTTCAAATATTTTAACGGATACTTGTTTTGAAAGGTAGGTACTATTCGTTAAAGAGTCTGATCTTTTACTTCAAATAAGTTTATCGGATACCTAGTTTCGTGATTTGTCACGTGTTTTTGCTACGATGTCTTAGTAGATTCATTCAAAGTGTTCAATGTCGCTGCTAACTCGCTTGTAATGGCCATGATTATGCAACTTGTAGTACCTACTGGGTTTGTTATTATGGTACTGAATATTGTTTTCCAATAAGATTATTGAGTCTCTTTATAGCATTAACTGATGAAAACTCTTCTTAATGCTAAAATTTCATCCGAGACTAGATGGCAATTTCGATTATTCGCCTCCTATCAATGATTCTCGGAATGGGGTCAAGCTCGAGCGAGAGCTCGCGCGGTGTTATCGTTTTGTTGAGCTCATTAATGAAATTTAGCCGACTGCATTGAGTAGAGGAATAATGTTCACCTATTTATAGCTTTTCTAATCCGATCCACAGAGGAGGATAAAGGACACTGGCGCACAGCGGGGGGCTCTTGGACCAGTGGCCATACATAGTTATGTATGGCCACTGGTCCAAGAGCCCCCCGCTATGGCATAGGTAGGGCCAGTTAGAGGATATCCAAACGTACATGGTACACAAGCCATCTAAATATTTTTACCACAAAAAAAAGGAAACAGGGTGTTTTATTTTGACGGGGTCGTTTTAGGGAGAAATCATTCTGACATTATGGGCCGAATAGTGTAATATCTTAATCAGGCACTCAGCTATCTATCTATCTATACTATTATAAAACTGTAACAGGAAGTTTGTCTGTACATTGAAGATATTAACAAAAAAAAAGTTACGATATGGTTTTTAAGTGTCCCTGATTCCATTTCACCAATTTTTGGATTTTTTGTCCGTCTGTTTGTTTGTGTGTTTGTTTGTTTGTTTGAACGAGTATCACGCAAAAACTACTGAACCGATTTTGATGAAACTTTTTGTTTGATAGCTTATGATCTGACTTAAAATCTGGTATATAATTTGTGCGGACGAAGTCGCGGGTTAACGCTCGTAACTAATAAAAGCTTTGAGTAATATGGTCTAAGCCTTTTTTTTTAACCTGTTTTGTTCCACTGCTGGGCATAGGTCTCCCCCAAACCCTTCCACGTCTCTTTTTTGCACATCCAGCTACTTATTGCAGTAGGCATCCAGATCGTCTCGCAACCATTTGCAGGGTCTGCCTGGACCTCGGCTCCCGTCGTGAATGGCACCCATTGCGTCGAAGATTAAAAGTTATTATAATTATTTAGCCTGCAACAGTAAAAGGCTCAAGTTTACTATAACTGCAATTTAGGATGGAATACCTAACGACTTTCGTTTTGAGTTGAGTGTACATTGTACAAGATGACTAAGGTCCGCCACATACATTTCCGAATTAGGATTTCGATTTTGTATGGATTCGGCTTTGTATGTAGGGCTCGTCGTCTGACCTTATGGCAACTAATGCCGGTTTCCCTCAAGGATCAGTTCTCTCTACGACCTTATTTCTGCTGCACATCAATGATCTGCAGCCCGGTATATTTGGGTACGCAGACGACAGCACGGTCACCGAGAGGCCGACGGCCACGAAATCCGATCCCAGAGAGAGGTCATGGTCGAGCGTACAAATTCGACCTTGGCGGCAGTGTCCGATGGGGTACTGCCAACTTGGTTGAATTCAATGCCACTAAAACACAGGCCTGTCTGTTCACCGCAAAAAAGGTCACATTCTAATGTGTCTCCTACTTTCCGGGGTGTCTCCGACACATTCCGATCTCCGAAAGTCTTGAGTTGTTGGGTCTTGAACTCACGTCGGACCTGAACTTTGGCCGCTCGATTGAGTCCAAAGCTAAAACCGCAGCTAAAAAACTTGGTATCCTGAACAAGGTTAAGCGGTCCTGCACAGCTTCTTGCTCTCTACAAAGCCCAAGTGCGATCTTGCATGGAGTACTGCAGTCACCTCTGGGACGGCTCTGCGAAATACCAACTGGACGAGTGCGTCTAGACTCAATTGAGCGTCGAGCCAAGAGACTCATCAATGATGATGCACTCGTCGAGGCTAAGATTCATAGTCTGGAACACCGACGATTGGTCGCTTGTCTATCGATGTTTAATCGGCTACACTTCGGTGAATGTGCCTAGGAGCTACATGACCTGATTCCATCATCCCCCTTCCACCAACGTACGACAAGACGTAGTGCGAGACTGCATCCATACGTAGTCAATATTCCAACAATCCGCACAAATAGGTTTGCATCCTCTTTTCTAATGAGAACCGGTAAGGTTTGGAACTCTCTCCCTGCGTCTCTTTTCCCGGGCAAATATAATCAGGATATTTTTAAAAGAAGAGTTAATAGGCTTTTTCTGGGCGAGCGCGCTACATCCTCGGCTTCATCTACACTTTCCATCAGGTGAGCTGAAGCCAAGCGCAAAACCATTATGATTTAAAAAAAAAATATAAAAAAAAATTTCCCCCCTCCAGAATTCCGTTTGGAATTGTGGAGGTATCAAATCCTATACAAAATTACAATTCTGATTCGTAATTCCGTATGTGTGTGACAGGTCTAAGGGCTAAAGTTTATTTTGCATTAATTAAAAATAATAAAAAAACCAATAATGCTATTCATACGACACAAGGTATTCAAGCAGTAGGTGAAAATAGCGGCGAAATACTAACATTAGTATGAAAAGCCGCAAATCAAACACTGCAAGTATCTTTTTTTCTCTCGAATAGATTAGACGGCCACATTAAAAAAACCTCTATTAAACCCCCTTTTAAATGTAGTATGCCACTAAAGGGGGGGGGGGGGGGGGGGGGGCTCTTGGACTACTCCTGCCCAATGTCCTTTCGGTGATCGCTCAGACGTTAAAGGCTGTCAGAGTCAGTCACATAGAGTTATTAGGAATACAGCACAGTTGAATAGTAATTGGATTGCAATGTGATTAGAACTGAACTTGGATGTTTTAAATTAGCGCAGTCAAGGTTCCAGACATCAGATTAGACGTAAGTTGGCGGTATTCTTTAAGACAAACCAAATGCTTGATGAGGTGGTTTAATTAGTCAGCAAGTTGACTACCAACATGTCTTTTCTAATTCACGAATTCATAAAAAAATGCTAAGTAGGTTGGTACCTAAGTATTTAAATTCTAGTGCAATACCTAAAAGTACCTTACCTAGTACTTAAACTCATATCTATCTATACTATTATAAAACTGTAACAGGAAGTTTGTCTGTACATTGAAGATAATTATTAGCAACAAAAAAGTTACGATATGGTTTTTAGGTGTCCCTGATTCCATTTCAACAATTTTTGGATTTTTTGTCTGTCTGTTTGTTTGTGTGTTTGTTTGATCGAGCATCACGCTAAAACTACTGAACCGATTTTGATGAAATTTTTTTGTTTGATAGCTTATGACCTGACTTAGAATCTGGTATATAATTTGTGCGGACGAAGTCGCGGGTTAACGCTCGTATTCCATATAACTCATACAGGGTGTCCGGTAAATAATGGATCAACGTTAAGGGGATGATAGCTTACATAATTGTCTAAAACTAATTTAAATAGTTTTCAAAAAAAAACCTAGGGTTACCACGATTTTTTATTTTTTAGGGATTTGTTCTATTTCTCTACCAGGACTCAGTTTTTTTAGTGCTGTCGCTGCAAATGATAACATTTTTAAGATCTGATTTTTGATAATGAACGCTGAATAGTTCCCTAATGTATCCTCATACGAATATTGTGTCTCATGTTTTTCGTGACTGACGAAAAAAATCTCAAATTGAATAGTTACTCTAATTCCGCTTGACGAACTCAAACTTTAAATAAATCTCCTGTAAAAAAAATGTACTACACTGAACTGGACCATTATTTTAAAAACTTGTACAATTGCTCAGCTATTCAAATTCGTATAAAACTTACGTCTAGGCCTTGTCATTACAAAGTTATTGCTATTTATCTGAAAGAGGCGCTAATTTTCATAGTAAAAGTTAAAAAGTAGAATGTGACTTAGGTGTATTGTACTATTTTAAACACCTACCAATGCACCTAAATTAGTAATTTAGTCATTATTTTGGGTAACAAATTTCCCAAATTACTGTTTTTTATTGTTCACGCGCATGAATTATTACTAACACATTCTTTTAAGTAATTTCGCATCGATACTTCGGTTTGGAGGCGTGAGTCATCAACCCGAAAGGGAAAGCATCATCGAAAGCATTTAATGTGTGAAAGGGATAGATAACGCCGCTATTGTATTGGAGCAGATTGTTGTAGATCAACTTTTTACCTGCTCTGGACCCTTCATTCAGTTAGAGCCATGACTTTATTATTCGTTGCATGCAATTAGTCGTCTTGTAACTCTGCGACACGTAGGTACGACATTTGCCCACACGATTTTCTCTGCTCTGTGTGACTTGTGCTTTGAATTTGGACTTTACTCTGCTTATCGATTTTGGACTGTGTTTTTTACTGAAATTAACGACTTGGCGATCCCACGGACTCTGATAAAAACTGTGAGCAAGTTTTGTTTGTTAAGTATTTTTGTAACAAAAGCATCAGATATCGCAATGCCTCGTTACCAGTACACGCCACGTGAGTACGCCTACATGCATTACAACTACGGAGAAGCTAGAGGTAATGACAGAGCAGCCGCGATATTGTATCAGGAAAGATACCCGAACGCAGCTCGACACCCCGACTATCGCATTTTCTTAAGAGTGCATAATGCGTTTCTGGAGGGAAGAGTTCTTGGAACCGGAATTGGTGGTACTAGTGAAGGGAGACCGCTACAAGTTGATGATGGAATAATACTGCGCGAAATTGAGGAAGATCCATCGGTTTCAATTCGTACCATAGCACGACGCACCGGTATTCCAAGAACAACGGTGCATAGTGTGCTTCAAAAATATCGACTGCACCCATACCACGTACAACGCGTTCAAACGTTGCTGCCGAGAGATTTTGCACAAAGAGTGGAATTTTGCCGAACAATGCTTAGAAGAATTAGGGAAGACCCGCAGTTTTTTAACAAAATTTTGTGGAGTGATGAATCTTCATGCAAGCGCGACGGCTACCTTAATTTGCATAATTTGCATAGTTGGTCACTTGTCAACCCGCATTTGATGAGAGAAGACAGAAGCCAACACCAGTTCAAAATAAACTTATGGGCCGGAATAATGAATGGACAAATAATTGGGCCGTTTGAACTACCAGCAACCTTGACTGCCGAGTACTATTTACATTTTTTAAGAAACGAGTTACCAATACTTCTACAGAACATCCCAGAAGAGATGCGTCAGTCAATGTGGCTACAAAACGACGGGTGCCCTGCACACTATGCAACAGCAGTAAGGGCACACCTCAATGAAACTTATCCGGGAAGGTGGATCGGCCGATTAGGCCCGATTTTGTGGCCTCCGCGATCTCCGGATCTGAATCCCCTGGATTTCTTCTACTGGGGATGTCTAAAAGACTTGGTCTACCAAATTAGAAGCGAGCAAGAACTTCGGCAGCGTCTTCAATCTGCTGTAGCTACAATTAACAGCAATAATTTTGTTAGCCGACTAAGAGCTTCTTTTATTAAGAGATGTTGAGTCTGTATTATTGCACAGGGAAGACAATTTGAACATTTGTTGTAAATTTAAAGTAAACAATTTAATGTACCTAATAATCGTTTTATTTTAAATAAAACCCTAATTTGTTTCAAAATTGATAAATTGAGATTTCGCACAAATTCAATGAGCAATGCTAAGTTTGACTTTAAAACAGTAAGTAAATTAGTAGTTTAGGTTTGTTAGCAGGTATTTAATACAGAACAATACACCAGTCACATTTTACTTTTCAAAAACTTCTTTTACTATATTTTGAAAAATTGCGCCTATTTCAGATAAATAGCAGTAACTTTGTAACTACAAGGCCTAAACGTAAGTTTTATACGAATTTGAATAGCTGATTAACTGTACAAGTTTTTAAAATAATGGTCCAGTTCAGTGTAGTACATTTTTTTTACGGGAGATTTATTTAAAGTTTGAGTTCGTCAAGCGGAATTAGAGTAACTATTCAATTTGAGATTTTTTTCGTCAGTCACGAAAAACGTGAGACACAATATCCGTATGAGGATACATTAGGGAACTATTCAGCGTTCATTATCAAAAATCAGAACTTAAAAATGTTATCATTTGCAGCGACAGCACTAAAAAAACTGAGTCCTGGTAGAGAAATAGAACAAATCCCCAAAAAATAAAAAATCGTGGTAACCCTAGGTTTTTTTTGAAAACTATTTAAATTAGTTTTAGACAATTATGTAAGCTATCATCCCCTTAACGTTGATCCATTATTTACCGGACACCCTGTATATCCTATATACGGTACTAGTTTTCAGCGCCAGTTTTACGCGTAGTTCTTGTGATAACCACAAGTTTCCAGTAAAAATTAATTAAATCGGGACTAATTCGAAAGCTGAAATGACAATGTGTCCATAAAACTAGGTGCACTAATGCGATCCCCGGCCTTGTAGATTTTTCAATCTTACTTAGTTCTAAGTGCAAAAGGTGTACATCTCTCGTGCGTAGGATAAGCGACATCACCAACAGCATCTTGACCATGTTTGCAAGTAGATTTGACTGTCAGTACGTGAACCATTGCTGTATCATTCACTTGCTGACAAACAAACAATTATAATTAAAAAGAAATATGTCGCTGTGCATAAAATAACAATAGGCTAAGTGTGTTACTAACAATATTGTGATCTCAGTTGGTCGAATATAAAGTTTTCTATTCTATTCTATTCTAAGTAGTACGCACTTCTAATATTCTTAATTTTATCTATGCTTGATATCCTTGATATTCAATCCTTCTATAGCCATTCCTTCCCTGATTTGTTGTAGCGCCGTCACGCGCTTTTCCTTGTTTCGTTAGTCTTCGCATTTAATATCACATCAACATTCGTGTTCTCTATATTGTTGTACATATCTTCAATGTTTCATCTTCACTTAATTTCGGCAGCATTTTGTCCGAAAAACGTAAACAACTAATATACCCTACTTCAATCCGCGGAATCGTCGCAGCGATTGGCACGTGTTTACACGAGTCCAAAAATTGGCGGCGTGAACTTTCGGGTAATATCCATATTTCAGAAAAAAAATGTTCAGATGGCTTAGCTTAGCCCCGTGCCGTACCTAAGCCTTATAGATAATCCGGATAATCTAGCACTGCCAGTAGCAGCTTAAAAGCTCTAAGCTTGAATGAACCACATGACATTTTCGGAGATCAGACGAATCCGCTGATGATAACTGGCCTTGACTTTCATAATGTCGAGACGAATTTCAATTAAAAGTTGAATGACCGATGTGTTTAGGTATAAGTAGGTCTCCAAGATTACCAAGACGTGAACGACTTAAATAGAATAATGATCAATAATTGATCATACATCATAATTATTATGATGTCGACTTTCGTTCGAAGCGACATACGCGAGCGGATTTACTTGCGTAGGAAAGGAATATTACCTCAACCTCAATTGCCAATATTTCTGTCAAGTTTGGCGACTTGGGCAAATTCGGAGGACTATAGAGCCCCAGATGGAACACCCTAATCCAGCAGAAGACTTACTCTGGTTTATGATGATATCATCAGTACCGAAAATTCGTTCGCAGTTTGCCTGTTGAGATAGAGCCCCAAAGGAAGTCTATATAACATCTCAAGACTGCTAAGTTGATTTATGATGATGATGTCATCAAGTACCTAACATACCGAAAACTCGTACGCAGTTTTTCTGTTGAAATATACATTTTTCTTAATTCCTTCTTATTGATAAACATTTACTTAATGGTTAAAAACAAAATTGGTAAGCAGACATTACCGTGATGAGACTACTTTGAATTCATAGATTGATTCGGCATCCATTACTTGATTCACTGTCTATTTTTAAAGAGCAGTGATTAAGCAAGCAATTGAAGCAATGGATATCAAATCAGGCTCTCAATTTAGATACGTGTAATTGCTGTAAAAAATTGATATCAATTGATATCTTCCCCACTATAGACACTATCCGGTCTCTGGGACCAAAGCAGGGAGGCGATCGACATAGATAGGTCCTATTAAAATGAGACACCTATCAAAAGTTATCCAATCTATACTCGATGATCGCTTCTTTTTTATTAATGTTGAGTCATTCTTCTTTCTTTCTTCAGACTTTTGTTGGGCCAGTTTTACCACTTAATACATTCCTAATCGTTCCTGATGGGTTATCTGACATTTATTCTGTATGAAACGGTCACACGATCAGAAGTATCCAGAAGCTGTGAAACAGGCCTCTATTCATTTTCGACACGCATCTGTAACCAAAGGTTTTTATTCTTGCAGCATGGAAGACAGCAATACGAAATCGTATATGCAGTTCCAGAAGGAAAGATTAAAAGCTTTGCAGGCGAAGCTTTCTACAGAGGCTGAGGAAGACTACGTCATTATCAAACAGGAGTGAGTACATCACATTAATTATTTACCTTAGCTTACCTATTATTATTATCTCGTTTGGCCTGTCCTGTGTCACCTGAGAGACGAGGATAAGGGTGAAATTCGCTAATTATTACGGATGCTTATTTGTAAATTGCCGATCGTCGACCGATATACATAAATTTTGTTTATTATTAAATTATTTGTTACATAGATTACAGGCAAATTACAGGCTTTTCTTAATTGGGATTGCCAATTAAATATTAAGAACTAGAATCGCCAGGAACTGTCAACAAATATACACTCACTGCAACCTAACAAAGATATCTATTTCCTCTTAGATGAAGATTCAGATACGTTTTTAGGGTTCCATAGTTAAACAAAGAACACTTATTTGGGTTTGAGTTCCACCTCCCGTCTGACAAAATCCATACGTTTTCGACTCTACTTTCGCACTCAAAAAACGTCGCTGACTTTTGGCGTTCGCCTTGATTAGTATACCAACAAAAACAAAAAAAGAGATGAACGGAAAGAGTACTTACGTAAAACTTGGATGTGAGCAAGGTCTTAAAAATAGGAGGCCCGCCAGATACATGCTGAATTATTCCGGACGGAATTAAGATTTTGTATGGATTTTCCCCCTCCAGAATTACGTTCTAATTACGAAGCGGAGGCATCAAATTCTATACAAAATCCGAATCCTGTTTGTGTGGCTGGCGTAAAAGTCTTGAATCTTCGACGAAAACTTCAATTCAATACCTAGGTAGGTACTTAAATCATTTGAATCTAAGGAACAGCAGATTTTTTGCTATTTCGGTGTTGGTTGCAGTGTTTGTTCAATTTGAGTCTTATTCCCCGTCTAAAATCTAAAACGACCACGTTTTGTTATGACCACACGCTTCAAACTAACCTGTAGACATATTAGGTACGGTTTGTAGGTTTAAAGACAGAATAGAACCAAGCAAGACTGTGGTGGGTGGGTGGTGACATTCCATGACATCTAATTTCTGTTCTGACTCATACGTTCCATAAACCTGTTCAGTAAATACTAAAAAATAAAGTAGGACAAGAAAAACAGGCGGATAAATTTTAATAATAGTGGTAGGTACCAGTCTGCCAATTAATAATGAAAATAAAATGTTATCTATAAACCTGGAAGTTGTTTATCCGGTGTGTGGACGCAAACATGCCGCTCAGACGGGCTGATGTCACGATCGTGGAGACCCTTGATCGATGCTTGTGCTATAATGGATTGTTGGTTAAAATTGAAACATGATTCAATAATAACCGCGTAACGTTCGTTGATTCGTTGAAAATTTCATATGATCGTCATTTTAGTGAACCTATAAAACTGCAAAACAAATATTAACAACTAATGTATGGGTACCTAATATTGGCATCTTTTTTTAAGCGGCTATGTACCAAATGTTGTAAGTATTTTCATAATTAATTTATTCATTGCATTTAATATGAATACATAAAACAAAGGGTGTAAAATTTTTAATATAAGTAGGTAAGACATTTCTCTATGGGTAAGACATATGAACTCTGTTGGGCACAGCAATGTTCGAGAGAGTATTAATTGTTTAAATTACAAACATAATTATGAAAATAAAAAACTCAATTAATATTACCGATTAAAAGTTACTCATTTTGGTTTTTAACACTATTTATTTTTATAGATCAGAATTATTTGTTTTAATTATTTGTGACATCATCACACATATTTTATGCAGGAACGCACCGCAATCCTCTGCTAGTTCGCGGTCACTCGTTTGAATTAGTTTGAGTTTCTACGCGCTGACACGGACAGATACAGATACCAAATGTTGCGTTGTGGGTATTTTAGGGCTAATAATATTACCTTATATTATTGTGCAAAAAATTGTCCAGCGATGTAAAGTTACACAGATATTTCATTTTAAAATATACAAAAAAACTCTACAAAGCTCATTACAAGTTACTCGTTTTGGGTCTCATACCACTTTATTTATTTTACAGCCCCGAATTATTTGTTTTTAGGTCTATAAAAATAAAGTGGTAAAAAAACAGAAATAGATAACTGTTGATGAGCTTTGTAGAGTAATTTTTTTTAACCGACTTATAAAAAAGGAGGAGGTGTCTCAATTCGACCGTATTAAATTATTAAATGAAGAGATACAGATACAGATTATCTGTATCTCTTTGAGGTTTGAGGTTTTGTATCGATATTCCATCTTAATGTCTTCAGATAACAAGTCTCCGTCAGTATCATGTATGAAAGTGGATGAGGCGTGAGAAGTAAGTATGTCAGAATTGTAGTGTGCGTCTCTACCACCCCTGTGGGATAATGACGCGTGAGTATAATGTTATGTATTTAAATTTAATTAAGCGAAATTCTTGGTCAATGAACGTAAATTATATTATTTATTAAGTATGTTACGCGGTACAGGGTTGTCGTGCGTGATCTCGATGGATAATTAAATTTTAAAACATTTAGGACATTTTATAATATAATAATAATAATAACGTCCTTAAGGTTTTTTTTAAATAATTTAGGGTATGTTTCACCACTTCTGGATAAGTTCCTAATAGCTTGTCAGATCAGCTATTACGAACATAATCAGAAGTGGTGAAACGGGCCCTCACAGCATATTTTATTTCTCATTGCGATAAATTATTTTCCAAACTTCTGTTTCTAATCCATTATGCACCTGCTAAACTTGTCTCAGGCTTTGCTTGAATAAAATGGACCTACTTATAAGCTTGGAATTTCACGACCATTATAGCACAGCCCGGGGCGAGAAGGGACGGAGAGCGAAGCAAGCACATTTCCCGCGCTTACAACTTGCGTGCGCCAGGCGCGTTCAGTCCGGCTCCGCGCGCGTTACGGCCGAGACGAGATTGACCTGCTGGATCGTTGCCTAAAAATTAAAAAATTAAAAACTAAATCTACGATTGTCTATTTTTTTTGCGCGGTAAATTTTGCACTTTGAGGTTATAGGGTGAATTGTTTACGAGAGAACTTTCACGTGAAAAAAAGTGTAAATTCGTAAATTATGTTAAATAACAATGATTGTAAGGCAAGTTAGGGGTGGTATATTTCTTCGTTAGTTCGTAATAAGTGTGGAAGCGATGCAATATCAAAGTAATGAAGACGAGTTGCAATATCGGATTTTTGGCGAATCCTTCAATATTCCTCTGGAAGGCTCGAACGCCGGCCGCAGAATGTAAGTTTTTTTTGTTTACCTTCATTATTTTCGTGATTGTTTCAATCCAACAGCTACTATCCATGATTATGCTACGACAGCTTTCATACTCGCATTGCGAAGATCTCTGAAATCACCTTGATATGACTAGGCCGTACGGGCCCAAGAATCTCAGAGCCATTATCTCTTTCAGGGGTGGTCTGCCACATTGCTTCAACTACCCACTACTTATTTATTCTAAGTTTGTAGTTGTAGCAATAGCTAGTCTCTTCACCCGACTACGGCGAAGCGAATATGAGGGTTATGGTATTTGGCATATTTGAAGGTTTAAGCCATTAATGTACTACATAATAGAAATAACACTGCACGTCTCAACGCTGTCCCATTCTTTGTGGCGATATCGCCACACTTATCGTTATCGGTAAATCTTTCAGTCGTTTGCGCTCGTCGTAACCTCACGTGGCGCATGACATTTTTCTGTCGCGTTAGACGGATCACACACGATGACGCATTGACGGAGCGGCCCATGTCTGTCCATCATTTGTGAAGCAACGAGTTGTATGAAACCGCATGTAGAAGCACACACGGTGATGGATTGACGCACCGTGTGTGCTTCTACGTGCGTTTTCATACAATTCCTTGTTTAAAAAATGACGGACTGAGAAATCTGTGGTTCTAGTAAGCAGTAATAGTTGGTGGTGGCTTAAAAAAAAAGATTTGATGTTTAATAAAGGCTTGGCCACACAGAGTGCGGCTGCAGGCCGGCTGCGGTCCGGCAGTAGTTCTAAACTATGGAATTATATGTGAGGTTTCTCACTAGATGCAGTCCGGCGCGGCTGCGGAACAGCTGCGGAACGGTAGCCGCAGTGTGACACCTCGCATATATTTCCATAGTTTACAATTACCGCCAGCCCGCAGCCGGCCTGCAGCCGCACTCTGTGTAGCCCAGCCAGAAGTGTGCTTCAAGCTCCTATATTGAATAAATTATGTTGACTTTAACTTTGCAGTACATAATAATTCAATGGTTTTAGTATGAAATGAGATGCGTCAAGTGTAGATAGGTACCTAAGCTTGCCTAGTCATTCACTTTATCCCTTAGTCGTCTCATCACGTACAACATCCACGGGAAGGTACGAGATGGTGTATTCTATGATCACAGCTTTCCTTTTACTGATATCTATTTAAAAAATAAGTTTATAAATAAGAATGTGTCTATGGTTTTACGGTTAGTAAAACTTATCATCATCATAGGCCATCAATGTATGTTGGATATTTCAAACAGCTTCTGTTTGAAACATCGTTTGGAGCTTCACAGAGGATGTTTGTGTCTCCGCTGTATAACCACCAATCGGCAAATGTGCTGTATGTGGGTTGGTGTAGGAGCCTGCTCATCTGTGTCTAAAACAGCACCTCTCTTTTGTATTGGGTGTTAAAAATAGGTAGGTAGAGATCTACTACGTTAACAGTAACTTGACCTGTGCATCCAAAGTGTTTACAAGTCTCATGCATGCCTCAGTGCTGAGACATATGTTAGACAAACTAAAACAAACATGTAGGTCCACCAATTTGTGGCGTCACTAACTGCCAGTTGCACATACGTTCATTAATTTAATCCTCCACTAAATCTTTTGCTGTAATTTTTTGTCTTGTTGACGTAGTAAAAGCTAGCAAGAGATTTGCTATGCCTATGCAGTTTTTTTTATGCAAGTACGCGATAAGAACTTGTGGTTGGCCGGTGCGTTATACGAGTGTACTGTAGTTATGTACCTAAACCTATCTACCTGTTTGCCTACTTTTGCTTTCAATGTTATTATGACTGATGTTTCTGCATTGGGACAAACCTAATATCAGGTTTATCAATGCTTTTAGTTCATAAGATGTTTGTTTATGTATTTGATAAATAAAAAAAAAAAAAAAATTATGGAGTATTAACTTTAATGACGTACCTGCAACTGGCAGTAAGGGTGTCACTAATCGGCTCATCATTATCAGTATGATCGCATTATCATAGTAGATATCTTCTCGTGTTTCTTATTACAAAGTTCAAAAAAGTGTACCTAACATACTAAACGATTTAGTACAGGTACAGGCAGAATAATGATACCAGATTGAGTGTATGGCCTCCATTATGAAGTAGATCGGTCAGAGAACAGGTTTTGAATATCTACTCGCTCGTTTAGATGTATTTTTTTTTCAGTTTTTCTATGTTATAGCTTGTAAGATTTCTATTTTGGAAGAAGAATCCTTTTGCTAATGGACAAGAGGGATTTTGTTATAATCCATCAATATTGCACGCCCTATTTTATATTTTTAGCACAAATATCTTGAGATACAACCATTATAATGACTTAGTCTGTATGGGTGTTTTGTTAGGAGCTATCCAACGACACTCACTCGGTTGAGTAGAAAAAACTAATTTTTTCAATAATTTTCATCATATGAAAAGGAGGGTCAAATTTTTTTTCAGTTTTGGGGTTTATATTACTTATCTATCTTGTCATTAAGAGACCGAAAGAATGGGTAGACGAAAGTATGGGGTTCCTTTTTTGAATATGTAACCCTAAAAAGTTCATCCAGTGAGAGGTCCCTACTTCCAAGCATACTGGGAGCATTTCCCCTTTGCATTTAAGCAGTGCCCTAATCAGTGTTTTAGCTTCTTCTGGGCACCAGAAACCCTTTGTTTCAAAGTCTACTGTTAAACACTTCTGATTACTTATGACAAATATACCTTCTTGCATGTTTCTTTCTACTGAGAAACCGGCAGGTAATGTTACGCCGGATTATAGTTTAACTTCTACCTACCTTCATAAGAAAACCTCGCCTCAAAATTCTAATCACCTCCGAATTCAAATGCCCAATTTGAATATTATCCACTTACGACCTTCAACCCATTCCGGATAATCCTGCGTGCTTTCGGAGACCTTGGAACACTGCTCAAGGTCTCACGTACATAAACTATACCTATTCTATAGTAAAGGATTAAGAAAATAACTTTAGTTAGGGCTGTCAAAAGTACAATGTACTGGTTTCAAAACCACGATATTAGATTTGGTTAATCAATCAATTTTGCAGTGAAATATACTTGAGATGTTTGGCATCAGTTGACGGGACTGCTTTCGGTTAAAAAATAAAGAAAACATAAGTAGAGGTTCTGTAAACGCCATAAAGTATAATAGCCGTCAAACTTCTAAAGCAAGACCTTGACTAAGTTGAAACAAAATTTGTAGGCAAAAATGCTACCGCGCAGGCCCTTACCCCCTGCATTTTCCAAGCTGTTTGCCTGGTACTGTAACTTCGACTTTCGTACCGCAATCTACGATCAAAAGGTGTAAGGTAGATACGCAAAATGATATTAAAACCCTTTGAATGTTGGCCAAGATATAATCGAAAGTGGTCCAGTGGTTTTTGATCTGCATACTTATTTAGAAACTTTAATTGTTAGGTACATTTCCACCTGTGTTCGTCTAGCGCACCCTAAGCAGTCTCCCTCGATACGACTATTGCTGAGTGGCTAATCTTGTCACTGCAGCATGAATACTTAATTGCCATGCGATATAGCTCATGCTGACACGAAAGAAGAAGGCACATTTCTAGTTTTAGGTTCTCAGAACTTCTTTTACATACGACGAATATAATGAAAGGGGGAATAGCGTGTGTGCCTTCAAGATACTGTAAATTTTAGTGTAACGGTAAAATGACACTAAAATAATAATACGAAATAACAAATCAAACTCAGATGCTCAATTTTGTTTAAAATTCTTTACACAAAGAAAACTTGTAATTGACAGCCCTATTGCATCGAAACGACGAGGCATGGTTAACTAGGTAGGTAATAGTAGCCATGCTGGTTTCTAGACTTGAATGATCAAGATTTTCATTCAAAAAACTTGTCAAGCTTGCTGCCAAGCACCACATGCAATATACGTTTTTCTTGGTTTCTGAGCTTTGTTAGTTTTCCTAGAAAAGTTGACTAAGTAGGGATGTTAGTAAAAATGTTACTTTTATCGAAAGACAATGAGACCAATCTTTAATACCTCCTAGTTTAATGGACGCTCCAAGAATGATCTAAGTAGAAGAAAAAAAAACTTATCTGATCAGAAATTTTAACTCTCGTATTGTCAAGTGTAAAAAATACTTAATCGGCATTACCCATTGAAAAATGTGCACAGGTTACTTACATAGAGTTAATGGATACGGAGACACAAGAATGATCTAAAAAAATGGGGATCTGAAGTTTTAACTTCAATCAAGTCTTTTTTATAATCTTCATAAACAAATGAAAAATGTGCACCTGCACATGCCTCCTCTTACCCATACTTATAGTACTCTGTCCGCATACTGAACTCACAGTTAATACAGGGTGTAAATTTTAAATTAAATTAGTTAGACCCATGGAGCGTGTCATTTCCCTTTGATTAGATCATAAAACTGAACAACTTTCAATATAGTATCAAAATTGAAAACAAAAAAAAAAATAGACCGTACATTTGGATCGAGCAGCAATTTACATTTTTTATGGAACAGCTGTTTTTTTCGCGATTTCAAGTTTTTGTTCAGTTTGATAGTGTAAAGACTCAAAAGAATCCCCTTAAAAGTGTGTAACGCAATTATTTACACACTGTATAGAAAAGTTTAGAAACTATGCTTGCTATCCGTCCAATAATTATATTAATATTGTCGTGTCATTGACATGCAGCAGGCTAACATTTAAATTACCAGGTTCTATTCCTTACAAAGTTCTTGAACTGCATTCGTCTAATAATTGTCGCTACTCGCTAGAGATGTACCTAGTTATCGCTGGTCTGTCGATAAAGCCGAATAGTCTGCCAAATTGATGTTTTCAGCTACACATCGAAAGGTGTCTCAAACTCAACCTTATTGTGAATAACTAAAGTAGGTAGGTAACAAATATATTTTTTGATATTTTAAAACTGGGGATCACTAACAAAACAGCTTAAAAGAGAGTCAATCGAGCTGCAAACGCAACGAGCTGCAAATTTAGGGCGCACCAATGAAATGAATTTACGACTCTATTCGTCAAAAATCGAATAGATAGAACAATAGGTCTTAAAAATCCAATTAGTCGGCGCATCTCTACTTATCGTATGACTTTATAATGGACACTACATTCTAGCGGATTAACTTATGCCCTGAAGTCCATGAATTACAAAATTAAGTCTTCCACCATAAGTCATTAAGTTCTTTTTACCGCCAGGCATCTATTTAACAACCCGTGGGAGCTTTTCTAATTCTTACCAAGCATTCAGCAGCACCTTACTCGTTTGTAATAAAGTTTAGTTTACTAGTTAACATTGACCACTACCCCAGAAGGTAAACGACCATAGTACAGAGGGTGCCACCCCCGTAAGGCTTAATTGCTTCACGTGCGTTAAGGCAGATGGCAGACAAGGTGCGAGTCAGTGATGGGACATTGTTTTATCGATATTAAGGGACTCGGTTAAAAAAAAAACAAGTACACCAGGTTTCGTGAGTCAATATCGCTTAAGAAGATTACTGAGGGGTTTAAGTTTAATTAACTCGATAGATTAGGGCATTAAATAACTATTTACTTTATAATCTTTACACGCTTTGCCTTTTTGCAGTTACTTATTTTCCTAGGAAGTCCAACAATGAACTGAATAAATAATAATAAAATACATCATAATAATATTTTCCGTTTTTTATGTGGTACTTATTTAATGTTAGTGATATCATCATCATCATCTCAGTCCGATAAACGTCCTCTGCTGGACATAGGCCTCCCCCAAGGATCGCTATACCTACTTACGATTGATTGATAGATTTCTTTGTAATCATGTTTTTAAACTTTTTTCGAATAAATAACATTTTTTTTTATATATTTGAGATATTCCAATCGCTCCCCAAATCAATTAAGTTAATCTAAATCTAATGATCTATCGACATCGATAAGAATCTATCGACAACCTTGCCCGTCCGCGCGTCTAAAGCGCCTTTCCTATGAATACCTATGCAATTGGGGTGATTGCATCGCCACTTTCACACGATGCAACTGCACTTACCTTCTGTAATAACAGGGATGTTTACGCTTTTATAATCATTTTTTTTTATCCCTGTGAAGTTGACATTTCAGGAGGCTTGTATTCCTTAAGGCGATAAATTAGAGTTATGAATAATGGAATAGTTTGGAAGTTAATGAATTTTGTGCTTTAATTCAACGAGTTATTGTGTTCTAATTGGATAGGTACTTTATAATGTTTAAGATTACGTTCGTTCTACTTAGTTACAATGACATCTAAGGCTATCGATAAGGTTAAAAATTGTATGACGAATTTATAGTCTATTGGTAGGTAAGTACATTCGTCGATATGTCTTTTCATACATGATTTATGTATTCATAAAGAAACCAACCTTGAAATATCACATGTCAACGTTTCTTCTTACGTGTGTAAACTTAAATGTGTTACATACTTTATGGGATGCTTCAGACCATCAAATTGAACAACTTTTACTATGGGACCAACCAACCTTGAAGAAAAAATCTGCTGTTCCATAATAAATGTCAATAGCTACTCGACCAAAATGTGTTATTTCGATGTTGGATCCATAGTGATAATTCAGTTTGATGGCACAGCACCCTGATCGATATGTAACGCATTTAATTGTATACCCTGTCTGTATATTGAGTTTAGAAACAAATTGAGTTGAAGCACGTTGAATCATTAATCCTTCCCTTTAATGTTATTTCTTCCGTTCCTGTGCTAGATAGATGTTTCAGAATTTTTCCAGCGATCTTTTCATTTCGCAATGTCATCAGTTCACCTGGCTGCTTGCTAGACGACTCACTCCTTTCTTGCGTGATCTCGGCCACGCCTCTGTCAATGCTTTGCTCTGTCTGTGATATGGATAATATGAATAATGCTATATCTATCTATACTATTATAAAACTGTAACAGGAAGTTTGTCTATACATTGAAGATATTAACAAAAAAAAGTTACAATATAGTTTTTAGGTGTCCCTGATTCCATTTCACCAATTTTTGGATTTTTTGTCTGTCTGTTTGTTTGTGTGTTTGTTTGTTTGTTTGAACGAGTATCACGCAATAACTACTGAACCGATTTTGATGAAACTTTTTTTGTTTGATAGCTTATGATCTGACTTAAAATCTGGTATATAATTTGTGCGGACGAAGTCGCGGGTTAACGCTCGTACTATTATAAAACTGTAAATTTAAAAAAGAAGTTTGTTTGATCGAGCCTCACGCGAAAACTACTAAGCCGATTGATGAAACTTTTTTTGTTTGATAGCTAATGATCTGACTTAAAATCTGGTATATAATTTGTGCGGACGAAGTCGCGGGTTAACGCTAGTTCAGAATATTACTGACTCGAGGAATACAGTCATGAGCATAAAGTTTTTGAGGGGCGACTAAATATAATGTACCTAACTAAGAGTAAATTCAGAGGTGTCAATTTTTACTAGCTTTTATTTAATTTTTGTATACGAAGTAGAATCCAAAAATAACACTCTTGGATCTAAATCATTCCAATGAGATTTGTTATTGAGAATTTATGTGAGATTATGCACAGAATTTTTCCGCGTGTAAATTTAATTGGCACCTATATGGTTATAGTTTAGGAAATGTTACCTTTTCGTAGGATACGAGCAATAAAAATGTCACAAAGGGACCGGTTCGGTTTCCGACCACGTGGTAAGACGTAAGCCCTTGTTTTTTTTTGTCAAAAAATTTTGAATAGGCCAGCTGGTTTTGCCCAGAAGAAATATTGTAACTTTGAAAGCAACCCCAAGACATTGGGGGAGCCAGCCTATTATTTTTGAGTCTCGCTTAACAACAGTACTACGACTAGTCTTCTAAATACGAAACCCCCTATCTACACTCTTATGCCTATGTCATAAAGATGAAATTGGCTTGATTTTACAGAGTTCCTACGCAAACAGATAAAACTTCCTTTGTTGTATACGAGACATTCGCAATTGATGTTTTTCAATATGAATAAGTAACATGGGTCGATCTTGTATTCTCGACGCCATGTCAAAGTTCATCAAGATTCCTTTATCGAATTTTTGCTAAAAATTTCAAAGGAATATAACCCGATTATCGATATTTTATAGGTTATGAAAAAAATCTATATATTTGCGTAAAAAAATTTACATTACACAGCCCTTCTGAATTTACAGTACAAGGGGTTTCACTTTTACTGTGCAAAAATGTGCAACGTTATTTTTTATAACTGATAACACCATAATAATTTCGATTTCATACCGGTGTTAGTTCAACAATAGCGCATCTTGCAAAAACATCGATTGTGTGCACAAAGGATGAATGAATCGATTCACAAATGCGTTGGCGTAGGACCACACGTGGGTACACCTTATGTTGCTGCAATAGAGGTGAGATTTGTTTAAAATTAAAAAGGTCCCTCCATGAAAGCTGGGACGCGTGCCATGCCGGGTGGTTTCAAAATTATGCACCGAAGATAGTTGTGTAGATTGTATATATTCAAATGAGGTTTTTGCTATCGCAATGCGTCAGGTAATTTCGAAGAAAATGCTGGTGACGTCAAGCTTTTAAATATGCACACCGACAGATGTAGAATGGACTCCAGGATATTATAAAGGTATAATAAATGATAGTAGGAATACGAGCACTAAGGACTGGTTAAAAGGGTACTCATTTGAACGTCAAACATTTGGACCTTTGTGATATGATATCTGTTGTTTTACTGTAGGTCTATAGAATTTTTCCCAATACCATCGCCATAACGTAAAATTGCTGATTCGTCAGCATCATCGTAAGTGTACCTAAGATCCAGAATAGCGAAAATACGTTATTGATCCAATCTTGATAGGTGATCTGTTAGTTACTTAATAGAAGTACGTAAAACTTATTTTCTAATTGATAGGAAGATTTTCCGAGATTTCGAGGCATGAATTGTACCCACTGTCCATTATAAAAGGCGACGCCGACGGGCTCACTATCCGTCACACTGGACAGAGTTTCGGTACTTCTAGTTAAAGGTGACAGAGTTTCGGCATGTTTCGGTACTTCTAGTAACAGGTGGATGTTTTGAGTTTTCCGAATATATCTGACTCCCCCGGGGAATAAAGTCGTGAGCATTATATAAGCAAGGAAGATTTTTTAAATCAAAATTATAAGTACCTAAGATAAAAATGTATTGTTTTACACCCAGGAAGTTAAAATTGTAATCTCATTCAGTGCCATATTGTGGTTATTTTAGCAGGAAAATAAATAAAACTACAGGATTAGTCATTCAAGGCAACATCTTTAATGTAAGCATACAAGGACTGCGTTGAGTTGTCCAACAAGTCTTTCCCACGCGTTTCTTTTGGGATACAATCAGGATACGTGGGTACAAAAGAATGCGCCAGATCGTGCTTGACAGGATAGTTACCATGGGAAAATAGCAGTGGCAAAAATTATAAATTTAGAGTGGGAGTGGGATTCAATCACACAGATAATGCGATTGATCTGCAAGTTCTAACTTACAGCGTCAGTTTGGCATTTATTCCTAAGAATCAAGCTTGAGAAACAGAAACGTTGACAGTAGGCGTGATTGATGATGATGACTTAACGGAAAATCAAATTGTTTCAATTGTCCTTATGAATTTAATTGAAGTCAACTATGAATTAAAATTCATTGCGATAGTATAAAATGTATATTATCTATGAAACCCTATCATAAACGCTACGCTTGTTCGATGAGTTTAAAGACAGAACACTTGCTACATCGCTAATTTTTCACCTTTTATGGAAAATGGTTTCATAAAACTGTATACTATTGTATTATGTCCTATTTTAAATTAAATTCGTGCTACAACGAAACATTAACTGAACATACATTTTAAAATACAAACTAACAGTTGTTCTACTTACCACCTGCTTACCAACCGCACCTACAACTAACAAAATTATCATAAAACATTTTCTTCCCTATCTTCATACGGGCAAGACTACAAGGAACTTCTCAAGCCCCTATGTTACAAACTAGTTTATGTTTTACTGCTTCGTGTCTATATTATAAAGCATGAGGGTTTTTTAACTTATCAATCGACGTCATTTCCGACTAGCATATGGTGATCGAATTCGTAAATCGATTTTATGGGTCTTGTGTTCTATGCATTTAATATTAATGTTGATATAAAATTATTACAATGGTTTGGTTATTCGTTTTAGAATTTAGAAACAACCTATCTACAAATTATTAAGATGAGCACAATTAAACTTTATCCAGCCCAAGCATTGGAATGTATTGATCATACAACGAGACTAGAGACCTAGAGAATCAAAAATTGCAGAGTACACAGAACTGGCAAATAATCTCAGTTTATACTTCTAGATAGGAAGTCGAATCCCAAACTTATCTGTGTAATCGTGTTCAACTCGTGTGCGATTGATGAGTGTTCCTGTTCATGTGCCTCAAGGTGATATTATAGGTCTATTTGTTTTTCCCGTCTACATAAGAGACTTACCTCAGATAGATGAAAACTATAAACTACTGCGATTCATTAATTCAGTTCACAGTAGCATGTTAACTAGAGCATTAAATAGTTAACATCTAAAATTAATGAACCAATTAACTATAATATAATCGTTTAGGTATTAACAGCCATGACCATATTGCACGTGGGGTTGCGTCATATTCATGGTCGGATGAGCAAGGATGAGGGTGTGTGGGAACTAAGCTTTTCATGCCCTGATGACAGAAGTTAGTCATTGCGTGGAAATTTCGCTTTGTAGCATCTGTTTAGCCATCTGAACGATTCAAATTTCCCTAATAACATCGAAATTTAAACTCTAATTTCGTGGTGGGGTCTTTAAATCTATTGGTCTCAAATTAGACACGTTTATTCTTATCATCGGAAATCATAATTTGATATTTCATCCTAAATCCAATGATTCTGAAGTTTCTGAACCGGTAGGTAACTACTTTATTATTGAAAAAATTTCAATCTTTACAACAAAGAAATTTGATACATCGTAAATAATTCCTGCATCGAATTATCCAATCGAGCGTGAATGGAATCAAAATACTGATTATAATTTATTGCACTCATAATTAATGTTAAGGGACTAGAAGACCCTATAGGTAAATTGTTCCCACGTTTAAAAAACCGGGGGCCTGCATTATTTGGACAGAGGGGTAAGTCATTGGTGCATGGCATGTCCCTCTCATCTTTTGATTCTGTCGAAATTTGTAAACGATTCTCCGCAATGACGTCGTGGTTTTAAACTTGTTCCCATGGTGTTTTTGACCCTTAAATTTAACCTACATAAAATGTATGGTTCTTACAATAAGATAACAATTATTCAATGCCCAGTGAGTTTAAAAGATATTATGCGAAATGGAAAATTGATATTGTCTGATCATGTTTACAATATTGATATATATTTATTTTAATTCTAGGCTATTTCTTTATCTTTAATAGACAATTTCAGGTAAAGGGTGGCCATTGAGAAAAACACAATATTAATTAGCTTTTTTATTAACATCGGTATTTTTTATGTATTCGGATGCATATGTGAAGTCTACCAATCCGAATTGGGTTCGCGTGACGCCTAAAACCTCCATGATGGTAGGCCTGTGCCCTGCAGCGGGACTTATATAGGCTGTAAATTTATGTGACATTTTTTACATAATGGTTATGATCGGATTTTTTTTACATTTAATAAATAGGTCATGCTTGAAAAAGTCAGGCTTGAATCAAGGCTGAATTTTAGGAGATATTCAAACATCAAAGACTGATCAGTTAAAATCAGAATGAAAATTGTATTACCCAAATTAACATAAATTTCTATAGTGTATGTTCAGATATGTTTTTGATATCCCTCTTGAAATAAAGATTCTCATGAAGCTAATTGTTCCCAAACCTGCTTCGGCTTTTAATGTAACCCTTTCTGAAGGGGAATGTCTATTGTTAAGATTCCCAGTGTTATTTAAAAAGTGCATTGCCCCTTAAATGGGTCATTTGCACTTTGCACGACTCCTTTTCGGATTCTTTTAAAAACTTTCTTTTGTTCCATGTCCATTTAGTGTTTGATTGTGTTCGTATTTTTGGTTTTATTCGCCCGTACCTAATGACCATTCTTGGTTTCAATTTACATTACAATGGCCTTGTTTCACCAATTCAGGATAAGTTAAAAGATATGTCAAACGATCTGTCAAAAAAGCTACTGGGAGCTTTTCGGGACAGGCCCTAAACAAAAATATACATTTTTGTAACAAAACAGGAAATAGGAAGCATCGTTAAAGTCATAAATATTAACCAGATATTAAAATAATACACTCAACAATCAACATGTGGAATTACAAAACCCATGTTTAATTACCTTGCTAGGGATGTTCATAATTCCAAGTATTATATTTATATGTCATTCCGATCTACAAACTTACTAATGCACTCCGATAAAACAAAAATATTTGTTATCAGAAAATAAATTTAAAGTCTCTAATTGATAGTGATCAATTTCAAAATTATCGTCATCATCGTCATCTTTATCTGGGACAGAGGTAAAAATATCATTACTATATTTTTGTGTCTTTAAAAAGCAAGTTTATTTCTGTCTTCTAATGACTTGTTGAGTTGATGACAAAAAATTCATATTATCAGTAGATTCAAACAAGGACAACGTCACGGGTTGTGAATTTGTTACCCATTCATACACAAATACAAATATACCAAATTGAAGCTCACAACTAAATTACCTAATAATGTTATTGAAATCCTTAAAATAATACACGATCTTCGCGAAGAAGAAAAATGAATGAAGAAGAAAAATGATTGCAATAAACTCAAAGAAAAAACATGCGTTTGTGTTTTTCTCACACAGATGTATTTTCGCGAAAATATTACAAATGTTTTTATTCAAGTGCTTTATTTGTATATATACTTTTTACCCGATAAATAATATAGTAGGTTAAGTTAATATTAATTGAATTACCAACATAATGTAAGTTATTCATTGTACAGTCAAAACAAAATAAAAATTTCAGTGCTTTATTAACCCATATTATGGTCAATATTAATGATGGTTATTTTAAGTTTGGAATAAGACTTCTGGAGCGTGACAAAATTTTTCACCTTTATACAAATTGTTCACCTCATTAAATAGGTATCCCAAAACTCTATCATTTTGATTTTGATAATTTCATTATCAAGTCTCACGTCAGCAAAGATAACTTTGTCCCAAACTTCCACGGTACTCTAATGGCGTTTTGTTATTGGTCGACTAGGCGCATCCCCTGCAATGCGCGTACGCAGCTGCGCGGCAATCAACGTGGCTTTGTGAGGGATAATGCGTGGGGCGCGCAGATGGCGCGGCACGAGTATATTGAAGTACTACCGATTTTTATCAACATGCTGTTGTATAATATTATGGACGTACTTGGCTTCAGTCATCGTGAATTCGGCTGGGTTACACGAGAGAATTCGAGGTGGCTAAAGCCATAGTTTAGGAAAGTTAAGACAATTGTCATTATCTTTCTTCTATATATTTGTATGCATCGCCTATTCTAAATTATTTTATTGCATCATAATAATAATGATGAATACACTATTTGCATTCATCTTCGCCCTATACAGGGTGTTAGGGTAAACAGTTGCATTACTTTAAGGGGTTATTGTACCCATGGTACTAAACAACTTTCCCAAAGAAACCTATAGGAAATTCGCAAATTCGACTTTTCATACAAAACTTCAATCAGCTGATTGCATTTAGTATGGTAAGTCCACAATTTTTTTTTGCGAATTCCCTATTGGTTTCTTTGGGAAAGTTGTTCAGTATCGTGGGTATAATCACCCCTTGAAGTAATGCAACTGTTTACCCTAACACCCTGTATAAGTCCCACTGCAGGGCCACAGGCTTACCCTCCAGGAGAGTACATAGGCGTTAGTCCACCACGCGTGCCCAATGCGGATTGGTAGACTTTACATACGCATCAAAATTTCTTCTTCCGCGCGTATGCAGGTTTCCTCACGATGTTTTCCTTTACCGTTTGAGAGCAATCGGTATTACATGAGTTAGAAAAACTAATCGCATGTTTTATTTGATAGGTTTCATATCGACTTATTGCAGTTACTCTGTATAATTACAAGGAAGGAAGTTCATTTTATATCCTGACCCATTCTTATCTGCTAGTTTATAGCTAGTTCTCTGTAAATACTGTTGTAGGTATAGTGTGTGATTTCTAATAGTGAAAAAATTCTTGCCTATTCTGTAAAATCGTTCATTACTTACATCTGTTCTCCTATATAGGATGTAAGTGACAGCCTGGCAAATACTGAAACGGTGAACTCAGACCATCAAACTGAACAACTTTCACTATGGAGCCTACCTCAAGAAAGGCGAAAAAAATCAGCTGTCCCATACATTTTAGTCGGGTAGGTACAGCAGTTTTGTATGGGACAGCTGATTTTTTCAGCGTTTCCTGAGGTAGGCTGTAACTTACACCTTGTATAGGATCTAGGACTTAAAAAAACTTCACTATGGAATACGGTATATTGATATTGATAATATCTGACTACTCTCTTGGGGAATGTAGTCGTGAGCAAATGCTATTAAGCTTAAGTCGACCATAAAAAAAAGAAGGACAAAACGTTTGTTTTCATAAATCTTCATTAGACAGATGTAAAAAGATTGCAACGAACTAACCCAACAGTTGTTTACAACTTCGCACTTTGGAGGTGTGAATCAGTAAATGGAGTAACAAAACAAAGGCCATTAACAATTTAAAAACCGATAAAACAAACGTGACTAACACGCTAGGAGCAGAAAAACGTTCCCGCTAAAACAAATTTTCGATAAATTGGCAATGTTTGTTCGACATACGAAGTCCATGGAATCGAGCTATTTTATTTCTTATGAATGTACTTCTAAGATTGCTGTTAGGGGAGTTGAAGCTACTAAATATGTTCATCGACACGTGGTTCCACAGATGGCAGATCACCTGCCTTCGATTCGCGAGACACGTCCACGGAACCCGATTGCTTGACTGCATTCCTTGAAAATTTCCTCGGTCGTTGACATTAATTAGACTTGGTTTCAAACCTTTACTTGTCACATTGTACTTAAATATTGTAATTTAATTTTTGACTGAGGCAATTTCTTTTGCGAAGTGTTTTAAAAGTAAAAGAATGTGTCTGCAAATTTGGGAACCTAACAAATGATTTAGTTAAATTAGATACTATCGGGGACTTTTCCGCCTGACCACCTAAAAAAATCGCAAAAATTATGGTTTGGAAACTATTTATTAATTTCAAATATTATTGATTTTGATTATGTTACAGCCATGTTGTGCTATTTCAAATCAATCACGTCCCCTTAAGACGCAAACGATTGAAAATTTCGTTCTCTGGGTAGTGGGCTCGGTGGCGAAATTGGATAACGCAGTTCCCCGGTTTGGAAGAGTGCGGGTTCAAGTCCCGCCCGAGACAATTTTTTCAATCTTTAATTTAATTTATTAATTGGTCTGTTCATCAATAGGGAGGGGCTAGACGGTGTTTTTATTTTTAGTATGCAAGCAAAAATGAGCCTAGTAGAGGTCAGGCAGAAAAGACCGCGATAATACATCAGAAGATCTAATCTTGTGATTTGCTGCCTCATTGTCATTAATTAATTCAAGTACAAGTTTTTCTAATGTACCATCCATCATTATATAATTACAATTGACTATTTAGTCATTACTTTAGTCCATTTACGGCAAAGTAGCACTTCTCGCTTCGTCTATTTTTGGATTATTAAATGTTTCTTTTTGTTTTGAGGCGGTTTAAAACGTCTGATATCCAGGCGACCGCTAACTTCTGTCACTTATTCGTCAGAATGGAGCTGTACCTTGCAGTTGAACAAATACTGACTAATGGTAATCCTGATGAACTTGCTCCATGGTTTTCTCCGCTTTCCTACTCCGCTCATGTCCCTAAAAACTCATCCAAGTTTCATAAGCAATCTATCCCACTTGCCTCCTGTTAACGCATCTAAAAGTTAGAGTATAATCTCAATTTAGATGGCCGGCGCTAGAACAATGACCTCAAGCAATAAACAGTCTTCCTCTCAGGCCCCTCGCCAATCTGTTTCACATAAGGTTTACTATTAGTTATACGGGATGTTCTGAATTATATCCGATATGAAGTAAATTGGAAAAATTGATAGGGAGATTTAAGTGGTAGATTAGTGGTTGCGGTAGATTTATACTGGGTGATGACATGTTTAGTTTAATTCGTTTGGAGTCGTCAAGTCAATACCGACTGATGTTCTTGCCACAGACCTTCTGTTCTGAATTCTTAAAATGCAAGATTCTATTCAAAAGATATTCCAAAGTAAATGATTAGAATTGGTTATCATCATCATCATATCAGCCATTAAACGTCCACTGCTGGACATAATGCCTGCCCCAAAATGGGGGGATTTGCCATAATCGCCACGCTTGGCAGGCGGATTGGCGATCGCAGTTGGATCGAATCAACGTGTGTACTCAGAGGATGCTGCTGCCCATCCTTCAGTAGACCCCTTCAGTAGAGTCCTTTTACGACACCCACGGGAGGAAATGGGATGGTGCTATTCTTAGCCGACACCACACGGACATTGGTCATAACTGACCCGAAAGTTTGGTAATGTTTTATTCTTCTTGTGTTGCCATCTCCTATCGGAGGTTGGCTATCATTAGGGCTATTCGGACCCTGGAGACTGCTGCCCTGAATAATGAGGTCGAGTTCATATCGAACCATTCACACAGGTTCTTAAGCCTGGAAGTCCTTCTTCTACTAGGCATTCGTTTTCCCAAAATTTTATTTAGATTAACCGATCAAATGTTTTATTATAGTCATAGTCATAGTAGTTTATTGCTTCATGTGGTTACATAAGGTGGAACACATAAGATATGGCGCACATGAACCCTGTAAGGGCACTGCAAACTAAATGTAGATATAACTTATTCATTATTAACTTAACCTATTACAATATTTATCTTATTCATTATTCATTATTAGCATATTTAATTGACTATACATATAATATATTACAATGTTTATATTATTTTATTTATCCAATCGAACTACGCAGCTACTCACTGTGCGCAATCCAAAAACTCCTGCAGGGTATAAAAGCATCTCGTTATAAGGAATTCTTTTAGTTTTTGATGGAAACCTGATTGTTTTTCAATATTTCTGATGTTTGAAGGTAATTTATTATAGATTTTTATTGACATATGGTATGTGCCTGAACTAACGAAATGCATTTTTGTAAATGGGATCGCTAATCCATCTCTTTGTCGAAGGTTGCGGGAGTAAAGATCTTTTGCTTGGGTATACAGGTTTGGGTGTTTTTTAACATAATTACAAATTTCTAGGATGTACAGAGAAGTCAGAGTTAGGATTTTTAATTTTATGAAGTGCGGTCTACAACTTTCCATCTCTGTAATATTTACTAAAATCCTCACACACCTCTTTTGTAGTATAAAGAGTTTTTCGACGTCCACGCTATTCCCCCACAAAATTATCGCATAGCTTAGTCGTGCGTGCACATACGCATAATACGCACAAATTGCAGTTTTCAAATCTGTGGTTTTCTTTAATTCGTAGAATGCATACGTAAATCTTGCTAATTTCCCTGCTATATTGTCTACATGTTTTTTCCAGTTAATATTTGTGTCAAAATCAACGCCTAACAGATTACATGATTTTAAGGTATCTATGCTTTTATCTTTGTACGCAAAGTTAATGTTTAGAGGTATTTTTTGTCTTGGCATGAATTGTATTAATTTGGTTTTTGTAAGGTTGAGTTGTAGATTATGTTCCGAAAGCCACTGCGTTATAAGGTTAAGCGATGATGTTAGCTGACTATATAGTTCCTGGATGTTCTGACTTGGGAAGATGACGGATATATCGTCTGCGTAAAGAACACATTTCTTATCAAGTATCTTAGGGATATCATTTATATATACCAGAAACAGTATACATCCTAGTACGCTGCCCTGGGGGATGGAGTTTGTTACGGGTACTTCTTTGGATCTAATGATGTTTATGAAATTTGTTGCTTTGTCAAAAAAATCTATTTCTACCAACTGTTTACGATTAGATAAATATGAGGAGAACCATTCATGAGCAGGACCTCGCACTCCTATTCCATATAGCTTATTTAGCAAGATCCTATGGGAGACTCTGTCATAAGCCTTACTCATATCGAGCATTAAAGCGACAGCGTACTGTTTATCGTTTATAATTTGTAGTATTTCATTGGTGAAGCCGAAGAGAGCTGAAGTAGTAGACCGGCATTTGCGGAAGCCATTCTGGCTATTGTCATAAATACTATACTTTTCGCAAAACGAGTTTAGTCTTTTGGCCATTGCACTTTCGAATATTTTTGAAAATGTTGATAGCAGAGAAATTGGTCGAAATTGATTGAGGTCTTCTGTATTTTTCTTTTTGGGTATAGGCTTTATTATCGATACTTTAAGTATTTCAGGAAAGATTGCTTCTGTAAAAGATTGGTTGATAAGTAAAGTAAGTGGAAAAGTAAGCTCGTCTTTACAGTTTTTAATAAGAATAGGAGGGAACTCATCGATACCGGAGCTAATTTTGTTTTTTAATTTTTTTATTATATTGTTTACTTCCTGAGGGGTGACTGGGTCGAGAAATAATGTGTTAGGTGTTTGTGCAATCACTGGTCGTCCTTTCGGTTCAACTAAAGACGTAGAGGTTCCTACGGATGCAAAATAATCGTTGAAGGTATTTACAATAATGTTAGGGTCGGTTAAACTAGTGTTTTCGGTGTTTAATTTTATATTCATTTTACATTTATTGTTATTTTTATTGGTTCTTTCATTTATGATTTGCCACATAGATTTATTTACATTTTTTGACTTACTCATTCTTTTTATATAATTAATTTTTTTCGAGACTACTATTAGATTAACCAAAGCCTAAAAGTCGTGTCTAGATGAATCGCTTTAATTTTATATGATGATGGATTTCATAGTCGATTTCGACTACGGCGACTGCTAATCTTTATAGAAAAAAATAGTCTGGTACGTAGGGTATTTATTATATTCGTTCCTACCCCCCAATTCTTTTGCCATAGGAGAGTAACAACAAAGTACATCTGTGTTTAGTGCGTACTGTAGTCAATGATGGTATGGCATGGCTCCTTCATTATATTGAAAAAGGATTTTAAAACAGATAATAAATGGTCGAGCAGGGTAGGCTCTAGAAAACCACATTCAATTCAAGATAAAAAATACAAGCAAAGGACATCATGTATAAGATTTGTGGTCACGTTCTATATTGGATGTTTCTTTTAAAAATAGCTCGCGGCTGGTTAGCGTGAGCTTCAATTCAAGTAACATTATGAAACTTGGTGCAGTTTATACTTACACTTATCCGCAGGTTCACGGACGCTTTGTTCTATAAATATTAATATATCAGTAAAAGCTAGAGTATTGGTTTGGTATGAGTATGAGGGTGTTAGGGTAAACAGTTGCACTACTTTGATTGTATCCATGATACTGCTCAACTTTCCCTAAGAAACCAGCCACGCTAACCAACCACCAAAAATAGGAAATTCACAAAAATAATTTTCGACTTTTTATACAAACGTTTGATCAGCTGCTTGCATTTAGTATGGAAAGTCAATTTTTTTTCCGAATTTCCTATAGGTTTCTTAGGTAAAGTTGTTCAGTAACATGTGTACAACCACCCCTTAAAGTAACGCAACTTTACTGTTTACCCTAACACCCTGTAGAGTAAATATTCAAACGAGAAAGACTATATCAATAATATGTAAGAATTCATATAAATATTATACTATATTTAAGAATAGAGTACGCGAAAGACTACATATTTTGGTAGTCTGACGTGTAATGAACAAAGAATTAGAGAAACTGCCTGGTTTAAAAAGTTTTTGCGTTGTTGGTTATTTAAAAATTTGTATATGGCGAATCACAAAAAAATAAATTAAATAACAATGAAAATGTTATTTATTTATCTTAAAAAAAAGTCGAATTTTAATTATGTAATTTCGGTTCCCAGCAGCGACCCTAAATCTGGTCAGATCATAAACTTAATGTAATATTAAGTTTAGATAAACAAAAACAAAAGATTGAGAAGTTAAATAAGTTTAAACCTTTTCCATTGACAGTTTTAAGCTCTAACTTTCCTTTCCACCCATGACATTATTTCCACCCCATCTTGCCCAAGCGTGTTTTTATTTTGTTCGGGTTATTAAAAATGACGCGCAATATGTCCTGTAAAATCGTCAACGTTACAAAGCCGGCCCGGAATAAAAACGAAAACTTGTTTATTTAAATGGTTCATTAGCGCTTTCTCTGAACTAAACACCTTTCGAGGCGCGTGTTCGTAATTGTTCCACGATAATAAGGGAAGGAAGTTAAAAAAAAAGCTATACGGGGTAGAAATGTCAGACCATGTGCGTCGGAGTCATTGTACTCGGTCTGAGACATTAATCTTAAGGGGGAAGCCCGGGTGAACCACCCCTGGACCTTTGTACCCTACAATAATATAATTTCGGAAGGTTTTTTTTTTAATTTTGCGGACGTCTCAAGTTTGTTGGGTGTTTTGTTACGATAACTATTCGGTTCAAAGATTACGTGTGATTATTATGGCGTATTTCGGCTTGTAATTGTAATTAAATTGTGCTTCTGTTTATAAATGAATTTTATGAAAATACGAGCGTTAACCCGCGACTTTCTCCGCACAAATTATATACCAGAATTTAATTCAGATCATAAGCTATCAAACAAAAAAAGTTTCATTAAAATAGGTTCAGTAGTTTTTGCGTGATGCTCGTTCAAACGAACAAACACACAAACAAACAGATAGACAAAAAATCCAAAAATTGGTGATATGGAATCTCCCTGATTCCATATCACCTAAAAACCATATAGTAACTTTTTTTTTGGTTAATATCTTCAATGTCCAAACTTTCTGTTACAGTTTCATAATAGTTTAGATTATATTTTATTCGTATGGGATGACCAATCCCAGTCCCGTCACCTGAAGTAAGTAAGTTAAAGACTGGGGTATATTTACTGCCCCAATAATTGTGTACAGTATTTAGTTATTGTATTTTTGGCTAACCAGGTGAATTATTTTTTAATTTAAATTCTTTTGTTGGTTTGGGGTGTTTAGAAATGCCCTCAAATTGATCTAATAGCGAAACGTCCTATAAATAAAAATGACCTGTTAGAAAATGTACGACGATACACGTTTTGAGGCCCAAGCCGTGTGGCTGCCGGTTACAGCCACTGCATCTGAACCTACCTCCGATCGTATCGGTCTCCCGTTCCATAAGACATAGGAGGGCAAGGATAGATACTCTTTCTTATACTATGGTAAGGACGAGAGAGTGCATATCTGTGTTTAGCCCGAACACTTATGCACTTTAAAATATCCTGCGTACCCAGCTGCAGTTCTATAAAGATCAGCAATCGCCGTAGGTAGTAGAAATATACTCGGAATCCGCCGTCATCATTATTTTCAGTTTACACAATAATTTTTCAAGCCGCAGTAGAAAATAACATGTCTCAACTTGCAAGGAACTATCGTAATGTTGATCATTGTAAGTGAAGCAGCAGCTGTCCTTTTATAATAGCTTGCACCCCACTTTTATATTTCTAATGTCATAATAGGTATGACACATAATTGATAGAACTAATTGTTTTAATTCAGCTTTTAGTTGTGGAAAGGTGAAACGTGTAATTTTTATGCACAATACAAATGTGCTTTTTAAAATTCAGCGGTCACAATCAATTGATTTGAAATTGAGACTGCATGTATATTCTGTTCAATATTTTAATTTTAGACGGCTACACAAAAGAGCACCACGCAATCGATTTAACCATTAAAATTTCTTTTAGTTCCGATTTTTTAAACTCTTACGTTGAACTTACGATTGAAGATATTCCTCTTTCTACTGCTGATTTGCCTTCAAAAATCATACTCCAGAAGTGCTATTCTTGAAAGTCAAATCTGCAGTAGGAAGATGAATATCTCCATTGTAATTTTGACATTTTGTACTGCTGAGTTCAACGTATGACTCTTGAAAACCGCACTCCTGCTCTCGTTCAACTTAAAAGTTCGGACTAGACGAGTGTGTTAGTCGACTGCGAACAATTTTCAGCGAGTAGTGAATATTTGATTAAAGCATGGTTAAAGTCAAGTCAAAGTAATCACTCGCACTCGTGACTCGACTAATGTACTCGCCTTGTACGAACTAGGCATTAGAATTAGAGCAAATTGTATTTAGATAGTTAGGCATTTTTTCTTCACCAAGTTTTGAAGTCTATATTAAATAAATAAATAAAAAATAAAATAAACGTTTATTTGACACATAAGAGTTACAATACATCAATGAAATCCCTGCAGCATGTTAGAGCAAGCTGTGGTACATGCTGCAGTGGCTTCCCCAATTTAAGTGTACATAAATTATTGTTATGCTAAACTTAACAGTTAAGACATAGGTTGTTTTTAGTAATAATAATAATTAAAAAAGTAATTAAAGTATCGAATTATTTTTAAGAGTTTTGCAATGGAATCAGTGTGTTTGTGTGTGTGTGTGTGTGTGTGTGTGTGTTTGTGTGTGTGCGTCTGCGTTTGTGCATGAGGATGCGTGAGAGTGAGCGGGCGAACTTTTGATGTGCGGCCTCCCATCCACCCGGATGGGAGGCCGTTGAAGTGGTTCTGGATTACGTGTGGATTGGATGTGGTTGTTAGCCCTACGAGTCATATCTTGGGATCGAATGACTGTTATCAGCAGCCATTCAGTAACATTCAAATTGATGTAAGTACAAGCACGTTGAAAGGTTTCTCTGCGATATCGGAGTGGAGTAACATGTAGTATACATATAATATTAGAAACATGTTTTGAAGTAATCCTTAATACAATTAAGGATTACTTATCTTTAATAATCATAATAATTATCAATGTATCACAAAAAGAGGTTAAAATGCAACATGAGTCATAATTTCATCAAAAAAAAGTAGCAAAACAATTATCACTATCTGCCATATGTGACTATAATAGCTGCCATTTAACTCTTATCAATTAGGAGATAACCAAGTAATTGACAGAATTCGGCAGACGACTTTTAAGTGCCCCACTCAAATTCATTAAAATCATGCCATTTTCGAACTAATGTCATAGACATAAGAGTTCTCTTATGATATTTTTCATTTAGAATTTACAGTAAACTTATAAAAACTTCGCATGTGTTCAGAATGTGTCATCTCTCGGCATCTGGTCGAGTTCACTACCTTTTGATCGAAAAAAACGTGCCCTTATTCGTAAGGAAGTGTTTCCGACGTGTTTACTTTTGTAGGTCTCCGAAAAGTTACGGTGTTCTACCAACAAACATATTCTATATTGTACCCTTTCTAACTTTAAGCAAAGTAAGACAACGATTTTCTATTTACCATAAATAAATTTGATAGCTACCGTGAGACTACAGATAATCCCCTATTTTATCCCATTTGAGGCTTTGAGCGATGATTATGCAAAAACACTGTAACACGTGATTATTCATATCTTAACAAAAGCCTAAATATACGTTTATATATATTTTAATTAAGGATGGGTTTGCTCTTGACCTCAATCCAGTCCTGAGGACGAAAATGGGGTCGAAGATGTAGCGAGCTTACCCAGAAGAAGTCTATTCACTCGTACTTTAAAGGTATTCGGTTTGTAAGCGCTCGGAAATACTGACGCAGGCAGGGCATTCCACAGCCACTCCTTGGCTGTAAGCATTATAAAAGATTCGAAAAGGTGCTTGGTGCGGATATGTATCTCTTTCTCTTATTTATTTATTTATTTCCTTTATTACACAAAAATAGTTTTAACATTTTCTTTAAATTTTTTTCTTAAGTTTCTAAGTTTCATATCAATCAGCTTTTTTAGCGTATAAAGGTAGCCTAGATAGATAGAACTCATTTATTTACTCTTTTTTTCGCCTATGTCCTTCAGGATTCACGATATCTCCATACTTTGCTATATATGGATCAAAATTGGTTCAGCGGTTTAGTTGTGAAAAACGTAAGAATGATACTGTCGCGTTTATAATATTAGTATGGATAAGTTAATAATTTAAATATGTTCAACTGATATCTTCAAGATTTCATATTATAATTATGGGTCGTTTTTGATCTCCTGCTGCGTTATTTTGCTACTATTCTTAGCATTAATACGTGTTTTAGTCTGCAACTAAGCGTATGCGCGCATCAGTACATGTATCTATAGAAACCATTTCAAAGGCTACCTTTGTCCTTTCTTCACAAACAAATGAACACTGGATTTATGTAATTAAAAATTGCACATGACCATGGCTGGCTTGCGTGAGAAAGTTAGTGATGAATAGTGAAGGACTTTTCGCATCCCTTCCTTTTCTACGGTCTATCTATTCACTATTATCTAATGCCCCTATGATCTCACGTCCTTTGAAATGTCTATTTGTCTATGTTTTTAAGGGGATTAAACCTGTTTTTGATACCCTTTCTCTTAGGTGATTTTTCAGTGTCGTGGTGTTTTGTTTGTTTTTTAAGGTTTATAATCTCATCTCATCTACACTGGCCTGCAAAACTAAGTATCACACTTTTGAAATTGCAATAACTTTTTCAGTACACAAAATATATTTTCGAAATAAAAAGGACTCGAAAAAGAGTTTAATTTACAAAGAATAGTTACAAAGAAAGCTGATTTGCTATAAAACGTTTTTTATTTTAAATCTCTAATTTCTATAGTTCAGAAAAAATTTAAATATTAAAAGTGTAGTACTTAGTTTTGCAGGTCAGTGTATTACACCGTTCAGTTTGTTTAAGTTTGGTAAATTTAAAAGTGCCAATCAACCTTTGCCCAATAATGGGACGAAATAGGTAAAAAAAATAAAATTAAAAGTGTCGAAGTTTCGCTGCGCATGATTGAGTTGGTAACGAAATTCAAAACAAACAGTGGCTTCAAAGTTCAAAAGAACACTTTTAACACTTTCACTTTCAGTGCTAACACTGTGGAATGCAATACAATTCTGACTCACCGGGTGAGTCGTGCGCACTGCGGCCCATTTGTTGCTGACCTACGACGTAGGTCGTCAACAGTTAAAGTGTTAATAGAGCCTGTATTTTCAGCGATCGACCACATTGTGAAGCCATGTCTTGGTCTATTATGAATTTAAGCAATATATAATAACCAATTAAACGATTCAGTTTCAGTAGTTAGAGGTCTTACCTCATAATTGGAGAAGAGTTTCATTTTGATGAACAAAAGCGGAATGAGTGAAAGTCACGATCAAACCAAACGTGGCGAAAATCGTACAAATATTATTGCTACTACTGTGGGTTTTCTTTCTCTAGAGCCAAAGGATGAAAACTATTATTAACATCTGATTGCACCGGATAATGTTACTATAAAGACCACCACAGCAGCCGATCTGGTAATTTTTTGTTACATTCACATTTACGCTGATTCCGGTGTCATATTGCTTTTAAAAAACTTTACGGGGGTTCGTAATTAATTAATAAACAAGATTTTGATCTTTTTAATTATTGTCATCATCTTATTTAAGAGCTACGCTTTTGTCGGTGAAGTATTCTCTCACTCACTTTATATGCTCTCTCTTTCACGGGTTTGCTGGAAGAAATCTCTATAGAGATAAGATGGCCCTTTGTAAGTGTCTATTATGCTGTTTTCCTTTATATGTCCATGTGTGCAATAAAGTGTTAAAATAAAAATGATTAAAATTGGTACGACACGATATCAACCTTTTCTTCAGGCATCGAATCAGTACACAGTATAATGCCTTAGATCGCAAAAGACGGATCTCGAATTGTCATAATACTAATTTCATGCATTCGGTACGATAATTTGCTTCCATTTTTCATGGGTCGCTGATGGAATTTCTTTAAAATATGAGGTACAAACCAAGCAGCGACGTAAACCCATCACTTGTTTTCTGTGATATAAAAATCCTTCCCATAAACCTGTTAATACCTCAAGAAAAACATGTTCTGTGCTCGACGAGTTATTAAATGTAATTTGTTTCATAACTTGGCGTCAATCATCACATTCATTCAAGCTGTTGTAGACTCCGTTCTACATACGAAGGCGTCAAAATCAAGCCATTTTCAGCTATATATCTTGGCGTACGGATTCTCCTCATTTATTTACTTTTTAGATCCCAACTTTTAGATACCTACGTTGAACATTTTTATAAAATTTCTTAAATATTTCTCTTTACCTTCCGGCACCAGTTCGGCCTGTAGTTTTCGTAAAAACACTTGGAGTCCAAATTCACCAACCTTCTTCTTATAAATGTGTTTTTTGTCTTGGGATAAGAGTATTATTTATATTTTAAGACATTACTTATGGAATATAATATGAGTGAGTGTAATAAGAGATAACAAGTTTATCTTAACAACCTGACTCTAGACGCAATTGAAATTCTCTTGAGAATGGCATTATGAAACCGGAGGATTGAATGGCTTTCGAGGAATCTTGAAAGGAGACTGCGGCGATAATAAATTGCACGTTTAATGAGTATTTATCTAGAATTTCATATTGTTTCTCTTGTCTCGCAATTAATAGATTAGTAAAGAAACAACGATCTTCATCATTCATGTCCAATGTAAAAAAAAATCCATCGTGTAGTTTTAATCCGTGCACTATAGTAATTTATTAATCGATCGTATAAATATGATTTCACTGTTTTTCACGTCAAGTTACTTCTGGTGATAAATTAGCGTCAGTGTCAGAGAAATCGAACCCCCAAAGACTTAGGGCCTAAGTATTCAGAATTAGAGGCGCTCAAGGTTCACGCTAGGGAGTCAGGCTTTAAAGCTCACTGTACTACGTAAACATACAACGTGATAACACCTCTCGTATTGATTAATTTCTTGTTGCTGATGTTAGGTATGACGAATTTATGCCACTATTTAATCCAAAAAGGAATTGTGGTAACCCTATCATACATGAATGAGTAAACATGACACAAGTACCTCGAACTTCCATCTGCTTATGAGTTTATGACATGTCTAGACTCTTGGCGCCAATATAGCATAATATGAATAATCGCGATTCGTGGGATTATTTCATTCGAATGGAATCGTGGTCAAGTGGAACCTCGGTATTGGAAATGATCTGATCACTAATATTGAGCAATGTCAGGTCTGGTCAGTATTCGGATGGGTGGCCGTTCAGTGTTACATATTATTTCATCTAGAGAGTTTTCTTCTTCGGAAGGTGCCTTTCGTACCGGTGGGATCCTAACTTTTAACAAGCTTGTCGCTTAATACTAGCTTCACCTGTATGTAACTATGTATGAAAATCTAGGAAGTCTATTTTAACCTACTTCTAGTTCACGTATCGATTTGAAACTTTGCAAGCGTATGTCATTCGGATGACAATACAATAATTTGGTACGAATCGAACTCTTCAATGGCTACTAGTAAACCCCTCGAGTTAGGGCTCATTTAGTTTGTTTTGACGTGCCTTTTGTACTTTTTACTGACAATGTGTGTTTTTAGTTTTTTTTAAACTATTCACAATACGATTTCGACTGTATTGAATTTGCCGTCGGTTATCGATATGACCTACATACATCCCGTTTGGTCTGATTCGTATTCGTTGCTTGATAAGCGTAATTAAATCGATAGGCCATTATTGTACACCACACAATGTAGCTCTGTCTTGGGTTCATGTTGATCATATAACTAGCATATAAGACCTTTTGTAATGAAATGAGTACCTACTACCTGCCTAACCCGATAGATGTTGCCCTGTCGAAAAATATATTCGGACCTTTTTCGGACAAGTAAGTACAAGTACAGGGTGTAAGGAAAAGTATCATTAACCTTTGAACCACATATCAAACTGAGCATCTTTTATTATGGAAGCAAACCGGTCAAGGCCAAAAAAAAATCTGCTATTCCATACTAAACAGCAATGCCTACATGACTCAAATGTTCTGATAGGTTTCCTCCCATAGTAAAAGTTTTTCAGTTTGATGGGTAGAGTATACTTAAGGTTAATGACACTTTTCCTTACACCCTGTATTATTTTCCATTTCCATACTATACTTTAACGTCTACTCGACTCAAATGTATGAAACAGCAATTTTTTTTTGCGATCTTCCGTAGTAAAAGTTGTTCAGTATTGTGGGTAGTCTTAGTTTTAAAGGATGCTAATGATTGTTATTTAGTACATTTAAATATTATTAACCCGCGACTTCGTCCGCACAAATTATATACCAGATTTTAACACGTTCGCGGACAGTGACCGGCTATAGCAGTGATAACAATAAAAGTTCTATTGTGTCTCGTTCAGTGTCCGCGAAAGTGTTAAGTCAGATCTTATGCTATCAAACAAAAAAATGAATACTAAAAACAAATGCTCAAGCAAAGGACGGCTTCACATTTGACACTATTCTGTCACACCAGTGTGAAGGGCAGGAGGAGACAACATAAATATTCTTTACGAGCGTTAACCCGCGACTTTGTCCGCACAAATTATATACCAGATTTTAAGTCAGATAATAAGCTATCAAACAAAAAAGTTCCATCAAAATCGGTTCAGTTGTTTTTGCGTGATGCTCGTTCAAAAAAACAAACAAATAGACGGACAAAAAATCCAAAAATTGGTGATATGGGCAGGGATCAGGGACACCTAAAAACTATATCGTAACTTTTTTTGTTAATATCTTCAATGTACAGACACACATCTGTTACAGTTTTATAATAGTTTAGATGCATACTTACATACAATCCTCACGCCTGTCGCGCATTAGAGCAAGCAGAGATGAAATACTAGCACCTGCTAAGAAAACTTCTCGTTTTTACGGCCATCATTCATCAGAGATGCTTCAAGTCAAAAGGGAATAAGAAATGACGACATGTTTCATAAACATTTCTAAGAAAGCATAACTTTAAATGTGATAATAACCAGTTTGTAAGAAACGAGGGGTTTGACAGGAAGCACGGGGTATGCGTGAGTTAACAGGACATTTCCTTGGGGCACCTTAAAAGACAGTTTTTTTATTTACGTAATTTGAGGACATGCGCAGGGAAATCGCCGTTTGACCCGACTCGTAAATATTCGTATGCTGCCAGGCGTGAAAATTTGATTCATTTATACAGGGCCTTCTTAATTTGCTGTAGGTTTTTTAAAGGTTCAGACCATCAAACTGAACAACTTTCTCTATGGGACTAACACCTGCTGTTCCAAAAAAACTGCAAACCATAGCTACTCAATCCATATCTATGGGCAGCAGATTTTTTTGCGATTTCCGTGTTGGTGTGGTGTTGGAAACCTGAACCTGAAAAAGGTCTGAACTACCCCTGAAAGTTTGGAAAGTGTTAATAAAATCACGCAGTATGTTTGAATAGAACCGGGATGAGATGTAAAAGATAGGATTGTTCTAAATTTTATTTAATTAATATACATAACTTAAAAGCGTACACACATCAACTCACGACCATAATCCCTTGCAGGTTGGACAGAAACCTCGCCACAACTGCCAACCATCTCTCGAAGCGTGCATAATGCAAACAAGCTAATATAACACAATTATGTATTCTGTGATATATTTATTCCAATAATTTTTCATATATTCACATATCCACAATCGGAAATGGTCATATGTTCCGTGATATTAATTCAATAAAATTTGCTAAGTGGATGGCATTCATTATTAGACCCCCGTGAAAGTAACATTTTGCTGAAAATGCTGAATTTTTGGCACACCTTCCGCAAATGATCAATGTCTACTATTGTGGTTTGTAAAACTGTTTCTTCGTGTTACGCTTCGTTGTTTCAATCTTATTTCCGTTCTACAACATAATCAGTCTTGAAATCTCAAGTTAACATTAAGGGGTAGAAGACAGGTGGAAATGACGTCAACTAAATTACTGGCTTCCTTGTTGTAATTAAATGTAGATAGGTAACTTTTAGAAACATTGTTTGATAGAAATATAATTTTGCGTATTGTTAAGTTAAATGAAGTATAAGTATTTATGCAACCGGTCAAAAACAAGTAAATCTTATAAATTTAGGAAAATTTTCCTCACTATTTGAGAAACCAGAATTACGTTCCAAGTTATTATTTAGATTAAAATTCAATCAATCTAAAAACGGACGAAGCAATAACCCTTTGTGGTGCTACCATGACGCTATAGGATTTCAAACGCTGGCAAACGGTGAACTTTGCAGACTGTATGTCACATTACATGAAGAAGTAAGCTCTTCTATAGACCAAGGCTACTTCTTCTTCTTCTTATCGTGTGGGCAAAGCCCTGGTGTCAAGAGTTTTTTCAAACCGCCTTACGGCCTCCGACGTGGTTTTTTATGTAACGACTACTACCACCAGAGATAGTATCCGGGACCAACGGCTTAACGTGCCATCCGAAGCACGGAATCATTTCTCTTTTCAGACAATCTGGCGATTCAGCCTGCAATGTCCTATCCAACTGTGGAGAAACGGACAAAGTGACATTTCACTAGGTATCCCCCTTGGGAATCGAACCCACGACCTCCGTGTCGAGAGCCAATGCTCTTAACCATTAGACCACGGAGGCAGTTTACCAAGGCTACTGATTAGGGTCTTCTTAGTCTAGACTTCTTTTAGAGCAGGCGGGATGAGGGATTTCGTTTGCAAAAACGCGCGCGGTTTGACTTTGTATTCTTGTGGTCACAAGACAAGGATGGTTTTGATGTTGCCGGCAAGTTTTCTGGTTAGTCCACGAGAGTTTGTTGTCAAGCGTTCTTCGTGCTTTCGTAGCGTACACATAAACTAATAAAAGTTAGGTAATCGTAAAGATTAGATGGCAGAAGTTATCGATGTGAAAAAGTTTTATCTAATATTCTAATGCAAGATTATGTTGATATCTGGCATTGCCCTTAAACTTAATACTTAAGTAGATTCAAAGACATGTTCTTATCACACCGCATCATGTTTAACAGGAAGTAGACGTAGGTATTCAAGCTTCACATATGATTTTAATTTTGAAAACAAACAGGGACGGGACGGAATCTATCCATTCTGGAGAACATCTTACTTCAAAGAGTTGCTTACTTTGCCACTAGGTTTTTCCTTTTATCTTTATTAGTATGAAGACAATTATTAGCAAGTAACGTTTTCTTTTACAACGTTCCAAAGTCCACACACCACCGATAATATGGTACCATTATGCTCATGACTATATTCCCCGAGAACGTTGTCAGAACTAGGCTATCAATCTCGGTATACCGAGATTCCAAAATACGCACCATTATACATTTTTGATCTCGGTTATACCGAGATACCGCAAGCGTATGCGGGATTGGATGCTCGAGAGACATCTCGTTCACACGTAATATAAAACTTACCCAATGTTTGTCCAGTATAATGGACAGTGGGTACAATACCTGCCTAGACATTAAAGCATGTAGATTCCCTCATGATAATATAGTTCTGATAGAAAATTGACTTCTTTTCTATGAAATCTGTTTGAGTGGTTCGATTATATCGATAACTATCGAGTGAGTCGATAATGATGAAACCCTCATGATAGCCAACCTTTATCTATAAGAAGATGGTTTTACATATTTCAATGGCTTGAAGATACTGCTTCTAATTTGAATACCGTTCGTGCCCGTAATGCAATAACAGTATGCCGAAATGTGTATCAGCTGACACGAAATACAACATTTGCAAAACATTCACCCCTCGTTGAAAACTTGCAAAAAATAAACCCCGGTGCTCTGAATTAGTTTGGCATCCGCTACACGTTTGAAAACCCTCTTGTTTTTGTTGTTTTTTTTTCTAAAGGTATTGGTTGTGTCCCGTTTCGCGAGTGTCTCTGATTCGCAACCTTTTATAGATTTGGAGGTCGTGGCGATGTGACAAAATTTGTTTAGAATGTTCTTTATTATTTGTGTCTTGTCCTATGCTGTCCTAATTTCCTTCTTTTGTTCACTTAGCCCCACATGCGTCTACCTAGGTCAGCAATTAACTCCAGGTAAAATAGCTCTCTCCGTTTTATCTATACACAAAATCATGGGTTACCAACATAACCCGGAGTTTATTGTTAGGTAACTTAGGTTGACGCAAGTTAGGTACTGTTTTAGTAAGTTTTTATTTCCTAATCTATATTTTTCTTTCAAAAGCAAAATAGTCTTCTAAGCAAACATTGTATTCCTTAGCTGTTGACCTATCCAATAAATAGGTACAAAATCGATATTCTTTGTTCCTTTGTATACCAGTTGCTGACACCTGCCTTGCCTTTTGCTTGTGTTGCATCTACGTCACACATTCTCAGAGGGTAAATTACCTGATCGCACATCCTTTTCACTCTCGTTCTTATTGATATCTGCTGCACTTTTCGTTCGTCCCTTACAGTTTTTTGTCCCTTCACCCTTATGGATTGCGTATGCGCACCGTGTAGGAGTGTGTGTGTATGCATCTTGTATGCGTATGGGAACATAATTTTAGTTCCTTACAGTATTCTTTTGACTTTCGGGCGGTGTGCGTCGTTGAAATGTGGTCTTGGGGCAGTTTTTGGCGGGAAAATAAAATATAACCTATAATATCGTGTGCAATTTTTATTTTGTTGTAAGAAATAGTGATAAAATGTTGTGCAAGTGAATGATGGAGTGTTTGAGATTGAGTCGCTTTTTTTGGATAATTCGTCGTGATGTTATATGAGTAAGTCTTAATCTTTAATTTACTCCCAGTAATAATTTGAGATTCTTCTTTCCTGATTATAATAATAATATATCCATGGACCAAGTTTTATCGTAAGTAATTGGTCCTTTGACGAGAATGATCAAAAATAATGTGGAGGATTGAATTCTTGATTTTACAGCCGATTGCTACAACTTTCTAAAAATTACATCTGAATGCTGTAGAACGAGCAATGGCTTGCTAAAAACCTCAAAGCTATTTTAAAAATGCCATCAGACATTTCCTTATATCGTTCGCAATGAATGAGAAACTAAACGAGTTTCGCATCAGCTGATGTTCTTGCCATACATAAATTAACAACTTTTGTTTTTTTCTATTGTATTTTTTAACATTCTTACCTCATCGGCGGTACGATTCAAGAATTATTGGTTCTTGAAACCAGAACGTTTTTTGCTATTACAAGAACATGTTTGAAGGCTTTTTTAGTTAATTTATAAGCTTATACTCTATGTGCATTGAAATAAAGGTTTTATTTCCTTGTAGTGATAGTTAAAGGGCCAAATAGTATTGTTCGTGTTCTGGGAACTGGCGTGAATTGAAATATTTTGGCGCCTACAAGTACAATAGGCTTTCAATCCGGTTTTTTTCAATGGGGACTTGTATGTAGTGCAAGTGGACAAAATCGTAACAAGAACTTAAAAGATGTTTTTATCAGTCAAGAAGATTCCTTACTTAGTATAAATTTTTGCATATTATCCTACAACTCTTATGGACATGTAAAGAAGGATGTTCCGTGATTAAAAGTAGCAAAATTAGCAAGCCCTGGAGTCAGAGTTTTTTCAGACCGCCTTACGACCTCATGAACATCAATACTAAAAAAAGTGCAAAAATTACCAAAGTTCGCTGTTCCACGAATGGGTATGCGTGGAATTTTTTTTCCTGTATCCTTCCTCAGATTCCAAGATTTCCAAGCTATCTCTATACCATTCATCAAAATCGGTCCAGCTGTTGAACCGTGAAAAAGTAACAATCAAAGCGACGGACAAACTTTCGCATTTATAATATTAGTATGGATTCTAGTCTTTGAGATGATCGGAACTTAAAAGGAATTTAAACAAATGGAGATACAGAATGGGCAAACAAAAAACAACACATGTTTCGTATCGCCCATGCGGCCTCAGGCAGGACTATATTACGTAAGCAAACGTGAAGATATTCAAGCTCTCAGGATCAAACAGGATTTCGTCTGTCTTATTTGTAGTTATCTTCCATATTTATCTCTATAAAGAACCACGATTTCAGAATGAATTATTGAAGTTTGTGTTGAAGGAAGTAGTAACTAGGATTGAGAGAGGTATGCTTTGATGGTTCGGTTACGTAGAGAGAATGAATGAAAGAAGACTTACGAATTAGCGTTTGGAGAGACCTTCCGAGGAAAACGTACCATGATCAAATTAATGATCTTTTCAGAAAACGACAAGTGCGTAGAACCCTCTATCGAAGGAATTGCATGAAAATATGTATGTGTCGCAGTAAGATGGCTGAAGCAGTGATAATATACTGTAGTGTAGTTTGAATGGGGCGAAATATTAAATTGAAGAAACATTTTTTATTTTGGATCAAAAGGCTGATTCAGATTTTGTTAAATTCAAGTCTAATAAAATTTTTATATACGTCATAGATTACTAGAAATAGGTATTTAAAAGCATACTTACATGCTTGATTGTCATCAGGTCATCAGCTGTATGATATTCGGTATCTGAATTTTGTCTTAGACTTAGAATGAAATAATGGTAAATGAACATCTTCACACAGTTCTACAAATAAGAAGTAAACTAGTTTTTATCTTTCGGTTGTTTGTTCAGATCAGATTCCTCCGGCCCTAGTAAGTTAACAAATTAGAAGGATGTTCTTGTTTGCCTTAGTTTGTTCAACTTACAATTGGTTGGGTTCACATTTTTCCTTCAAGACGATCTTGAGTTTGATTTTTTATAGCACAACATTACAGCCATGTTGTGTATATGTTTATAATCATAATGAATAATATTTGAATTTGATTTTTAAATTTTACAAACCGTATAAATATCCAACTTGACGCGTAATGTTTTCGAAAATTTATATTCGTTTTTATTATCGTATGGGATTGTTTTAGCTAAATAATTTCATTCGTTTAGTTTTGTTTCTAAACCCTAAGCGGGGATATGAATTAAATCTCTGAGCCAATGTATACAGTGACCGCTTTATTAGAAATGCTGTCAAATACAGGTAACGCAAAGGTGTTTAAAATCATAACTATGCAAACGAGCCAACGGCCACAGCCACCGGTGGCCAGCGACAAGCAGTTCACACGCCTTTTTCATACATTTTGTAGGGACTCACACACGTGTGGCCGGTGGCCACCACTCGCTACAGCAGTGTCCGCGACCGCGTCAGCCACCGGTGGTCGTGGCCGGTGGCTTGTTTGCGCTTTATGGTTCTCACAAATAAATTTTACACTTTTAACAAAAGGTGGGTTATGATTTGAGCACCTTCACGTGTGTTGTTCGCCTCAACAGTATACGCAGAATTTAAAATGTTAGGAGAAGCCCTGAAGGCTGGGAAGGCTGTCTTCCCACTGTCACGCTCTTGCAGTAATGCATTTAATGTACACACGGCGACACATCAAGCTATACAAAACCAACATAAGCTGGCCGCGCGTCGTTAGACCTTACTCGACCTAGGCGTAGCCAGCTTATTTTTGTTTTGTATATCTTGATCTGTCGCCGTGTGTACATAGTGCTGTCTGAATCTTTAGTTAACTACCTATTTTTTAATGAATGCGACAAATTGCCGAAGCAATGTTCTATCAACAAAGTTCACGGTATAAACTCCATTTCCAAACATTTTTCCTTAAGAAGTGACCAGCCAGCCCCTTTATTTGTATATTTATCTCATCATAAAATAAACCTATTTCCACACAAATTAACGTTCAAAATTGTTTGTCTCCAGACGCAGTGGCTATGACTCAGAGAGTAGCGAGTATTCAGAAGACTCAACAGCGGCATACGAAGATGTGTCGACTACAACCAAAAGCACTGGGACGCGGAAGAATATCAATAGGGGGCGGTGGACGAAGGATGAGGTAATTTCTATATTTTATTTTATTATTGATGAATTTCTGCGTCAGAACCTCGTGACTAAGGGACGTGACCTTCGTGGGCCATTCGTGTCCCCAGCAGCTCTTCAGCACGGGCATTGCGCCGCGCCTTTTATCTTACTTTCTAACCCCCCGGATATTCAGCCAGAAGCAATGGCTAGTCTTTGTGACTAAATGAGGTTACAACATTGTGCAAGATTTTAAATCAATCTCTAGTCTATTTCCGATACATCTTCTTCTTGTGCCATCTCCTATCAGAGGTTTTCTATCATTAGGGCTATTGGGGCCCTGGAGACTGTGGCCCTAAACAGTGAGGTGGTGTTCATATCGAACCATTTACATAGATTCTTAAGCCAGGAAGTCCTTCTACCATGGAATTCGTCTCCCTAAAATGTGCCCGTGCAGAATAATCTGGTAGGTTGGTATTTTTCAGTTTTGGTGCAAGCCGTGGTGGTTCAATGGCGAGTAAACATCGATCCCCTTCTCAGGCCGACTCGTACCAATGCGTTTTTCGGAATTCATGTACGATTAAAAAAAATTAACACCACTGGCTTTCCGGTGAAGGAAAACATTGTGAGGGAACCTGCATGCTTCAATTTCGAAGCATTGTATTGTATCCACTGTCCATTACAAGCGGCGACGGGCTCACTCCCGGTCACACCCGACAGAGGCTCGGTACTAGTGAAACGTGGATGTTCTGATGTTTCAGATCTCTGACTACCCCCTTCGGGAATATAGACGTAAGCATATGCGTTTCACTTCTGAACATTAATAAAATTAAAAATACAACTCTATATTACAGGATAGAAAACTCAAAATGTATGTGAAGATGTACAACGATAACTGGGAGGTGATATCGTCCCAGTTCACAGACAGATCCGACGTGCAGTGCCAGCAGCGCTGGACGAAGGTCGTCAACCCCGAACTAGTCAAAGGTCCTTGGACCAAGGAGGTAAATTAACTCTTGCATGCCGTGAAACTTTAGACTCGAGGTATCGGTTTCTTGCGGAGACTGGACGACTTATCAGCAAGTGCTGTTTTTGAATTTTACACTTTCAAAGTCATGATCGAATGATGCATAATCTCCATAGTAATTCTATAATTTTCTACTGCAGATTTGAACGTGTGACTTTCAAAATTAACACTCCTAGATCATATTAGTTGGTGGAATTGTAGCTACGTAAATCCCGACTTTAGCTAGCGAATCGTCAGTCAGTAAAATTACTTTACTACGTAATTTCAAGTGGTAAAAAGTTAAGTTGTCACGAGAATAATGGGACTAGAATAGGGAAAGCATGATCCTGACATGGCATGACCTTAGGAACTAAACACATTCCTGCCTTCGGGCCTTCTAACGAATTGTGTCCAGACTGCATAATTATAATGCGTCCATCGATGGGGCGCAACCAAAGATTAGCGCTAAACAATAAAATTGAATGGGCCATAAATGGGACTAAGTGAAATTTCAAATGGAAGGTGTCACGAATGTGTTAAGGTTAAGAGAGCGTCTTACATTTTCATGCTTTTGATGGTGGTCAAACAGGTTCCATCAGACTGAAACTTAAATCAATCAACATCAAAATCGTGACACGCTTCAAATCAACAGCTCTTGTGTAACCGAAGGGAACAATATGAGCAGAAAAGCTTGGCAAATATTCACAAACGTAGAACTGATGAATAATTTGAGGAAGTAAGCGAAACGGGCTCAAAACTTCATGCACACAGTCGTACGTAGTAACTATGATAATGAATCGGTGCCATTATATGTGATTATTGTAAATTGGTTAGCCGTCCAGGATACGTCAAGTGTAAGGAATTTATCGAGTTTTCGAATATATCGACTCTTTTAGTCCCTCAAAGGCAGTTCAAAATTGTTCTTGATATCGGATTTCAATAACCTTTTGCCTGACCTCTACTAGTAAATACTTGTTACACAAATGCCAATCAGTCTATCAGTGAAAGGAAGTGATGAGTCAGGCGGCACCAACACGTATACAATGCTTGGATAACATTAGCATAAGCGCATTCATTCAAACCGCTTGCAATTTGTAAACTAGGGATGTGCGCGGTGAAAGCTTTGGAGATCCGTTACTCCAAAAACAACGTGTCTACGAGCGTGTTCGGGCTTCTAGTGTAGGTTTTAATACTGCTTCTCAAATGGACCAACTTTTGTTGATTCTAATGCAGCTCGTAGACATCGCGTAATCTGCCATTATGAAGCTTTGTCAATTGCTATGAATGAGGTAAGGATCGCTATTGATGGCGCGCCCTGGTCTCTGCCTACACCACTGGGAAAAAGGCGTGACTTTAAAGATAAATAGATAAAGCTTGATATCTATTTTCAGGCTTTGCAAAAACATATTTATTAGATAACAGTAATTTATTAAAATATTTAAGGCGGTTGCAGAGGGGTCAATTTTATACAAAACTGACGCACAATACGTGTAGACGGTATTATAAGTAACTTTATATATATGGAAAAATAGTTTAGAAAATCTAGATGCCGCGTAACAAATAACATTTGCAATTTATAAAATAACTACGAAGATATAAAGCTTTGAAATTTTTCATACAAAATTTTAAAAGCTTTATATCTTCGTAATTATATATAATTAATTATATTAATTAAATGTAATTATATAAATTGCAAATTTTATTTGTTACGCGGCAACTAGATTATCTAAACTATTTTTCCATATATAAAATATTACTTTTAATAATTCCTTCTTCGCGTATTGTGCGTCAAACTTTTGTATGGACTGAAACCACCTTAACACTGTTTTTATTGCTAACCTATATTTTATTAGCGATTTCTGTCTATACCAGTTTGTATGTCTTTACTATAGATTAAATCGACAATAATAGATATAAATGTAGTGGAATTTATTTTCGAAATATCCATGAGGCATATCTCTTGGCACATCACTAGTGCATAGTCGTTTAGTTGTTTGCTATGCATAGACATGTGCGTTTTGATCTTCCTCATTCTCTAAGACAACACAACATTGTTTCTTTGAATATTTATTATTCAGGTTAACATTTAATTTATTATTTTACTCCTGTGTGAGAAATTCGCTCACTAACTCCACTAGGTCTGCGACTCAAAGTGGGTTTTGGCCTCCGAAACCAGAGAACGTCAGTTTTCCCGATCCTGCGCGACCTCTCGCCAGTAAAGCTTGATGCAAACATAGGTGAACTTCCATTACGTCGTTCCAATTATGCCTGTGGCGACCCACTGGACGTTAGGTCGACCCAGATAATGTCCCCTGACATGCCGATCCTCACCCATTCTTTAAATAGTATGCGAATTGGTGGATTCTATGTTTTATTTATTCATACTTGGATTGAAAGAGATATGCTTGATGATGATATGATGAATAAGAGTAGATTTATCGATCCAATGTGAGTGGAACAGTCCAGAGGAGAACTTACCACGACCAAAAAAAATAGTCTCCGAAAAAGACAAGCGCAGCACGCTCAACCGACGGAAGTGCATGTAGTGATGTATGAAAGTGAATGAGGCGGGAGAAGTATGAAAATGAAAAATGTATATTTCTTAAACTTTGTTACATAAACATATCGGTGATTGGGTTCTTCTGGTAAGTATCCGAAAAATACATGTGCCAGAAGGATCCGCTCTTTCATATCTATTGTTTTATTTATGTCATACCAAGAGGAAGTTGGTATTGTGTGGTGACTTTAACGTGGATACCTTGTCTAACAGTCACGAATCAAAAGACTTTATGAATCTTCTTAAATTAAACAATTTAAAAAAATTCATAAATATCCCTACGAGAATTACTAATCATAGCAGTACATGCATAGATAACATCATCAGTAATATTAAACTAAAGAAAGCTAATGTGGCAGAATTGTCTGTTTCTGACCATACGCTCCAATATGCATCTTTTCCTATGCAAATCATGGAACGGCCTAAGTTCTATAAATGGGTTAGAGATGTAAGCCAAAATAATCTGAAAAACTGTAGATACGAACTTGAACAAACCAACTGGGATAGAGTCTATCTCTGCCAAGACGTAAATAGTGGGTTTGATGCCTTCCACGATATATTCACTGGGGCATTCAATAAACACATTCCCGTGATAAAGGTTAGAGGAGATGTACGCATAGGTAAGAAATGGATTAACGAAGATATAAAAAACCTCTGCAAATTAAAAAGAAATATGTTTGTTAAAATGAAGCTATCAAAAGAGAATACTCGTAATCTAGCCTGTGACTACAAATCATGTTGTACAGAATTGAAAACCAAGGTGGTAAATGCAAAAAAAGAGCATCATGAGCAAGTCATTAGAACATCATCTGACAAGGTAAGATCTACCTGGAGATTACTGAATGATAACGTATGCGGACGGAATATGGGAAACACAAACAATTTCACAGGTTTGACCAACGGAACTTCTATAGCTACATCTAATAATGAGGCACTCAGAATGTTCAGCGATTTTTTCATGAACGTCGCAAACTCTTCTAATCAAAATAGCAACTCTACTTATATATTGCCTCCATTTCAATCAAACACCATGTACTTGCGACCTCTTTGTTAAATTGACTTAGTTAAAGTAGTGCAGAAGTTGAAAAATAAAAAATCTGTCGGTTACGATAGCATTCCGGTAGTGGCATTAAAGTTTGTAATTGATGAAATAGTGGACCCTCTGTTGTATACCATAAATTCATCCCTTACACAGGGTGTGTTCCCTTCAAGATTAAAAAAGGCTCTTATCAAACCTATAATCAAGAAAGGTTATCCTCTAGATGTAAATAATTACAGGCCAATATCACTGCTACCGGTTCTTTCGAAGATCTATGAAAGAATTATGTCTGATCAGCTCCGTGGCTTTTTGACTGTAAATAAAATACTCGCTGACGAACAGTACGGCTTCAGGAGAGGTATGTCTACCACGGATGCCATCTTTGATATGTCGGACTACATTACTGGAGCTGTGGATGGTGATGAAAATGTCATGACCGTCTTGCTGGATTTAACCAAGGCTTTCGATCATGTAAACCACTGCACCCTATTAAACATTCTTGATCGTTATGGTATCCGTGGTGTGGCAGGTGATTGGTTCAAATCCTACTTAGAAAATAGAGATCAAAGCGTGGTAATTTCAACCCTAAATGAATATTCTATACAAACGGATATTGTCTCAGAGACCTCTGTCATCCGTCATGGGGTCCCGCAGGGAAGTATTCTCGGCCCCTTGTTGTTTTTACTGTATATAAATCATTTGCCACGTATACTCTCAAACAAGATCGTCATGTTTGCCGACGATGTATCAATATTCTTTCCCTTTAAAAGAAATAATAGTGTTGAATTAGATAGACGTGTAGAGGAGTCTCTAAATGTAATTGTAAATTGGTTAAATTCACTAAATCTAAATACAAACATAAATAAAACTAAAATATTACACTTTAGGAACTATATGACTAAGACTTTGGAAACAAATATTAAGCTAAATGGGAATAAGATTGAATTAGTGCAACATGCCAAGTTCTTAGGGTTGGAAACTGATGTACACATGAATTGGAAGATGCATGTGGAATCATTGGAGACAAGACTTAGTAGCTTTGGTTTCGCTCTGAAAAACCTAAGACTAATCTCTACCAGGTCGGCGACTCTTCAGGCTTACCACGCCTATTTTCAATCTAGAGTTGTCTACGGTATGGCCATCTGGGGAGGATCAGTGGATATTAACAGAATTTTCATTATTCAAAAGCGCTGTGTTCGCATTATCATGGGACTGAAATCTAGCAGAGACTCCTGCAGGTCGGCTTTTGTTGAACTGAAGCTTCTTACAGTCTCGGCCCTGTATATAATGGAGTTATGTAAGCTCGTTAGACGATATCCGGAAAAATTCCCATATAGACCCGATTTCCATAGCAGTCGATTAAATAATCTACATCAGCCTCAGCTGCAAGTTCCGCACTGTAGAACGGCTGCATACGAACGAAATGCTATTTACAATGCTGTTTCAGTGTACAATAAATTGCCTACCGATGTAAAAGCCCTTGGAGATAGGAAATTTTTTGCGAAACTGAAATCTGTTTTACTTAATATGTGTCCTTATAGCTTGCTAGAATTTATGGACTTTTATAAATAATCATAGTCAGTAATTGATTGACAATATTTGTAGGTTTAGAATAATTGTATTATGTAGTATCGTGTGTTGCTGTTAATTTCATATTTTAAAATTGTTGACATCTAACACTAACTTGACATAATGTTTTATTTATTATTTATTTTTTTTTCACAAAAATCAAATTAATTAATTGGGTAATTTCATGTTGTATAATTATAAATTTATCATTAAAGTATATTGAACTTAATTGCTAGTGTGCTACACCCTAGGGTAAAATTACATTGAACATTCTGTACTGTTACCATCCTTGTACCTATTATGTATATTTATACTGACTACATGTAATTTATGGCAATAAATAATTGAATTGTCTAAGGAACATACTAAAATTTACATACTACGTATGAGAAACGTGTTAGTGTGAGCGCGCGTGTGCGTATGTGCGTGTATGTGTATGTGTAAGTATGTCAGAATCGTATTGTGTGGTGAGCCGTAGTCTCTGCCTACCCCTGTGGGATAATGGCGTGAGTATATGTATGTATGTATGTATGCTAACCTACCCAAGACCTTGTGGATTATAAAGAATGTGCCCAAAAGCTTCCTTACCCATACTAATCATAAAAATTACGTCACTACTTAGATTTTATGAATGAATACTTTGTTGGTATTTCTTGAGCATGCTTTGAATACTAAACACTTATTTATTACTGTGTGTTTACAGTGTCGCATTCGCATCCCAAGACGACTTATCTTTTATTAGTTCTTGGAATAGAAATGTCTATGGCATTTAAAGTTAGCCAAAGACTAATAAATATTTTGAAATGATTCTAGAAGCGATTGTTGTGTCAGTTACGACGGGGAGCGTGTTAATTCTCTATGGTTACGACTCTGCGAAATACCAATAGCGCGTTCAGTAAATCTTTCTGAAAAAGGATTCTTCGATGACAAATGAATGACAAATCGTAAACCTCACCGACCACCGTATGTTATGATTGATGTTATGTACTAACACTCGACATGAATATCACATAATTCAATAGTTACAACCGTAAACGACATTCATTGTTCAATTTCATCTCATACCAAAGGGGTATGCCGGAACGCGGATATGCGTGACGAAAACCATGAGCGTTTTTCTTTTGGTTTTCTAGGGGTTCGATAGATGGCGCTACGGTCTGTGCGAATAAAGGTCATTTCAAAGAGGGTTTTTTTAAATAATAAAGAGGGAAAAGATGCCAACGCATCTTTCGATGGAATATTTCATGAATTTGCGAATAATTTTGATCGAAAATTTGAAACTGTATACTTCTGACATGGTTTTATGGGCTTCTTGGCCTTAAAAATGGCAGGCACAGTCTTGACATGATGTCGACAGGATGTCACGAACGTCTCTATGGAGCGATAGACACATAATTAAAAAAGAAAAGAAAAACGCTCTTTGATTTCTATTGTGTCTGTAATTCCCGGCATACGAGAGGCTAAGGGACCGAGATATGAAGCTGGCACCGGAGATGTGCAAAGAGGAGTGGAAAAAATCGCCTATATACAGGCTGTGTGTGTATATAAAGGGGTGATTGTACCCATGATACTGATAAATCTTCTATAAGAAACCTGTAGGAAATTCGAAAAAGAAAAATTCTACTTTTCATACAAACGTTCGATCAGCAGATTCCATTTAGTATGCACAATTATTTTTGTTTTGAGAATTTTCTGTAAGTTTCTTAGGAAAAGTTGATCAGTATCATGAGTACAATCACCCCTTAAAGTAATGCAACTGTTTACCCTAACACCCTATAGGATTGCTAAGGTGCGACATTAACTGCCTCTGTGGTCTAATGGTTAAGAGCATTGGGCTCTCGACACGGAGGTCGTGGGTTCCGATGGTGGACACCTAGTGATTTGTCACTTTGTGCGTTTTCCCCCAGTTGATTAGGACATTGCAGACCACCACCTGAACCACCTGATTGCCTGAAAATTAAAATGATTGAATGATTGTTTTGTAAAAACCTATAAAGCATATTAATATGCTCTTTCAAGACAACGGCGACATGGTGGTATATAAATTGCGTATGTTAACTTTTTATAAACTCATAAATAGCAAAGTACAAACGTATCTTATTCCAAAAGCAGTTTATTCCACAATATGTCAAGTAGAAACCTCCCAGTATTCCTAAAAAACTTGTTCTCCTTCTCACATCTGCATGAGGAATGTGAGGCGTGGCCTTTCCTCTTTATTAGTCATAGTGCTATATTAAGATTGTCCACAGCATTGAAGTCCTGTTCACTTCATGTCCTACTTTTAATTGGTCAATTGGAGTCGATAAGATTATTATTTACATTGTAAACATAGCATCTAATGCGGCAATTTTATTAAATCAAACAATGTTGTATATACAGTAACACAATTTCTTGATTCCAACCTGTATAGGTTTCTTTTCATTCCATATATGGAATATATCGGAAATCTGAATATATTTTCATTCTTATAAGAATGAATATTAATGCGGCAATTTTATTAAATCACATAATGTTGTACATACAGTAACACAATTTCTTAATTCCAACCTGTATAGGTTCTTTTCATTCCATATATCGGAAATCTTATTTAGCTTTCTGGCAAATTCTGATTATCACATACAGTGTGTAAGGGACAGCCCTTTCCACGACACTGAAACAGCTGGCAAAAACTAATCTATTATAGATAAGATTACAAGGTTGTCCAAACGATTGGAGTAATAATTTAGGATGGGCCAATGGTTCCTTACTTCTAACGCAATATACAAGTGTTGAAGGATGTTTCGAAATGACTAATAGACTCTTTAAGATCATACTAAAATTAAGACTTGTTAAAACCAACTCTTTTTTTCGTTGCGGATCTGGATCGTAACTTATCGTGATATCACTGGTGACCTTGACTCGGTCAAATTTTTTTGTCTGTTTGTCTGTGACCACACGTGTTATGTGTTTGCCTAGCTAGCAGATGATGGATTAGTACAGGCCAAATATTTGTACTTTAGTCCACCATACGTCTATACTATACTAAATATTTGATTTGGGGTTTGAAATTTTGCTTTCCGAGCATTTTAAGCCCATCTCTGTAACTCTTGATAACCAGGTTTAACAAGCAGCAGACAACGAACTGCGAACAATGGAAAATTAAATCCGGGAAATGAATCTGTTTTGGAACTCTTAACGAATTTTATCAAAGAAATACGCAGAAGTTACATATTAAAAAGGGCGCTTCAGACATTGCTTCAGACCATCAAACTGAAAAACTTTCACTGAGGAGCGAACATCAAAATCGTGAAAAGTAACAGAACTGTTCCATACATTTGGGTCGAGTAGCCGGCTTTGAGTTTTCTATGGAACAGCTGATTTTTTTTCTCGCAATTTCGATGTTTGCTTCGTAGTGAAAGTTTTCCAGTTTGATGGATTCTATTTTTTTTTTAACAAGATGGGTTTGCTCTTGACCTCAATCTAGTCCTTACGACAAAGATGGGGTCGAAGATGTCGAAGTCTGTATGTACAAATTAAAAACCTATTCATATTCATGTACAATTACAGCATAGGTCTTACTTAGTACCTAAAGCGTATACCCTGAAAGGGCACATCAATATCAACAAGAAGTAATTATAAAATTAGGAAAATAATTGTACAATGTCAATGGTTAGTTCCTATTACTTATAATTATAAATGTTTAACCTTAGTTTTCTGTACAATTAATATTCAGTACAAATTCTAGTGCAATCTTATTTAGCTCATATTTGACTGCGTGGACTTACTCGTTAAATGTGTTTCTTTGTTAAATAGGAATACCTTATACCTTACTCGTATCTATACTATTATAAAACTTTAAATTAAAAAAAAGGAGTGTGTTTGTTTGTTTGATCGAGCATCACGCAAAAACTACTGAACCGATCTTGATGAAACTTTTTTGTTTGAAAGCTTATGATCTGACTTAAAATCTGGTATTTGGTTTATATTTCCGTGTGTACAATAAAGTGTTAAAATAAATAAATAGATATAATTTGTGCGGATGAAGTCGCAGGTTAACGCTAGAACCTTATAATTTAGTTGTTCACAGCTCTAATCAGACCGAGTTTAATCGATCATTCACTAACAACTCCAATCATTAAATGAAGGTCAACTTTTAACATAGTAACTATAGTATAATTTTTTTCGCGTGCAGCCTCTTTGATTATCTATTCTTCAAAGTACCAAGACCAAAAAAAGGTTTTATACATATTTCTATCTAACAAAAGTTATATTGGATCTTTAATATTAAAATACCTATCGTTTTATGGAATACCATGCCAAATTGAAAGGTGATAAAGTACCTTCGGGATTATACAATTTTGTTTGAAATAAATAACCGGATCTAATACGTTTTAATTATCACTAATTGTTTTTAGATTCATTATGATTTTTGTCGTTTAAATAAAAATAATTGAATTGTCTTATCAAATAGCTTTTCTGTATACGTGTTATATTATATTAAAATAATAAATAGTATATAATATAAGAGATATGATTGCTGTATTCTACCATGTCATAATCAGTTCATTCATTGTAGTGTAAACAAACAATTACTGACACAATATCCATACCTAACATGACACAGGGTTTAAGTAAACCTTAATGCGTTACGTTAAAGATTAAACCATTAAATTAAATTAAATACTCATTTATTACATACCAAAAAAGAATTTCCATACTTTTGTTAGTAGGTTGATTAATGGTTACCTAAAATTATGTTAGTGTATGTTAATTAGGTATCGGCAATAATATTTCGGTATTCGGTAGGTATGTCTTATCTTTTATTTGACTGTCTCATTTACCAGCACCACCCAGTGTTTTTGTATGGGACTGAACAATTTTCGTTATGAGACCAACATTGAAATTACTTATAGAAAACGGCGACGCGATCTAAATTTACGAAACATCTGTTTTTTTTTTCGCAAGTTCCCTTAGTGAAAATTGTCCATTTTCATGGTCTGAAGCATCCTTAAGTCTGTAACGCAATTAAGTTTAGATCTTGTATATCTTAGAAAATGTATGTCTCCGCGTTTAAAATACCTACTAGAGAGTTTGTGAGAAAGGTCAGACACTTTTATCCTGCAAAGAAAACTATTTAAAAACCGCAGGAAATATGGCATATTATGTTGATCTATACTTTATTTTATCACAGTGAATTCTGTATGTCAAGTCCTAAAAGATCTAAATTGGATCTGCAGTAAATAATTCTTAATTAACTTTGAAATTGTATATTTTTTTAGATTTTGCTCAGCAGTAATATGAAGTAGGTTAGAATTAAAAGCAAGAAACAAACACATAAACGGCATGTATCACACGCCGACCAGCTGATCGGGCGGTTGTAAATTCATATTTTTTCACCGCTCACGTCACCGACTCACCTTGCTTAAATAACGATTTTTCGCACGCATCAAAACAGATGATTGGCGATTCTTTTATTTTGGGTTTTTTTGCTCATACATGTTTCTTATTAGTCGATCTGTCATTGATTATATTGGAGGCTCTTGTAGGTGAACTTGTAAATGGGATTAAGTCACTATGCTTGTTATGGATCCGTGTGTTTTTATGCAATAATTATAAGTTTAGGGCGTCTGTCTGTCTCGTCAGAGGAGTATTAAGTAACTAGAGATAATGATAAGCGATGCAAAGAACAATCTTTAGAGATAAGCGCGCCATTGGTACATGTCTTCTCTATTATTGTAATCTGCCTTTTAATTATAAAAATCTTAATAAGTTCTTGATAGCTTATCTGATAGATAGCTTGACATATCTTTCTTTCGTACGAAATATAAACTATTAAGAACTTATCCAGAAGTGGTGGAACAAGCCCTTATTCTACTTAGACCCACCTAGGTTACCAATAAACTGCAGTTTAAGTTGGTAACCGATGATTTAATGTATAGAAAAACAGCCGAGAGAGCTATTTTACCCGGAGTTAATTGGTAACATTTGGTTGACGCAAGTGAGGCTTAAATTAAATACCCTTTAAACCTCGGATAGTATTTTAAATACGTAGGGGAGTAGCTTGATTCTTTCAGCTTTTGTTAAAGCCAAGAACATCCTCCAAACTTACTGTGGATCTTAGTTAGTAAGTTGTAACAGTATTTCATGTATGTTTCTGTTTATTTCCACTTCCAGGAAGATGAAAAGGTGATGGAATTAGTTGCTAAGTACGGCCCTAAGAAATGGACGCTCATCGCGCGACATCTCAAAGGAAGGATAGGAAAACAATGCAGGTACGTACCACATATGTATCCGTCTATCTACTGTTATAATGTTGTCTATAGGGTCCTTCCTAATATGCTGACACTTTTTTAAGGGGATGATCAGACCGTCAAACTGTACAACTTTCTGAATGGCACCAAAATCGTAATCGCGAAAAAAAAAAACAGCTCTTCCATACAAAAGTGCACACTTACTCGAGCCAAGTGTATGATGACAATGTTGTTCAATCATGATTTAATTTATCAATACATAGTATAAAACAAAGTCGCTTCCCGCTGTCTGTCCTTATGTATGCTTAGATCTTTAAAACTACGCAACGGATTTTGATGCGTTTTTTTTAATAGATATAGTAATTCAAGAGGAAGGTTTATAAAATTAGCTGAAACTATTTTAAGGGGATGATCAGACCATCAAACTGAACAACTTTCTCTATGGGACCAATATCAAAATCGCGAAAAAAATTGCTGTTCCATGCAAACCTACTCGACCTAAATGTATGGGACAGCAGATTTTTTTTTTGCGATTTCAATATTGGTCCCATAGAGAAAGTTGTTCAGTTTGATGGTCTGATCATCCCCTTAAAATAGTTTCACCTAATTTTGTTAGACCTTATATATACTCAATATATTTATATATCAGCATTTCACCAGTGCGATGCCGGGGTGGGTCGCTAGTAAATAATATGGTATAGTAGTACCAGGTTTATAAGTCTTACCGATGTCACAGTACAAGAAAGAGTATCTATTACTACATACAATACGGACACTCCCTGCCAACTTTTTATCTCACCTCCTCTATCGCCCTCAGATTACCTCGGCAGTTACCAATGTTAAGCAAATGCGTATTCCTTTCTCGTTTGCACTTACTCAGTATTGCACATGCTTACCTCCTCTTTTAAATTTTTCCATTTGTATGAAATGACAGATAAGTGTCTAAGGTGTGCCGATGTACATGCGCAGTTAATAAATTTTAATAGCGCGTGAAATTATCTTGACCAATCAGTATGTGCCACCTTCAATCCATTGCCGCGATGGGCTATATCATAGAATATTATAAGAGGAGTTAGAAGTGCAAAGTAGGCGTGGAACGTGTCGCCACAGGCTATGCAATGATTTGCATAACACCATAAGGCGCGCGGCGTGGTGCGAGCGAGAGGGCATGAGTAATTGTAGCTGCGTGAGCGGGAAGACAAGTGGCGACAGCCGTCTCCGAAGCAAAAGCGCTACTTTGCATTTCTAACCCTTCTTATAATGTTCTGTGGGCTATATGGTCCAATTCGCACAATAACCTAATTTATTAGCCACCTTGTGATGCTATAATTCTAAAAATCTATGTTTCCTTTCAGAGAGCGTTGGCACAATCACCTAAACCCATCGATAAAGAAAACAGCGTGGACGGAGCACGAGGACCGAGTTATATACCAAGCACACAGGCAGTTAGGCAACCAGTGGGCGAAAATAGCTAAATTATTGCCTGGGAGGTTAGTTTCAGACACAGTACGGTTGGCTGCAGCTTTGAGGATACAGTGCATGGATGTGAACATAGAGAAACACGTAACTCGTACCCCGAGAGGAGTCGCCCTACGCATAATTTCTCATACTTTCCCTCTGTCAAAGTCTCACCCCCGCGACGGCCCCGACTTAGCCCCGATGGGCTACGTAATTCGATGCGTTTTACTGTTATTGTCATAGCAACGGTCCCACCCCCCCCCCCCCCCCGCGCAAAAAATGGCAGGAAAATGTTCTATGGAGATATAAACAATACCTACTCCTTACGTGTTTCTCTATGGATGAGAAACATATACGACATAGGCGACATATGTCTAATGAGAAACATATTGGATTCTTGTTTTCTTAAAGCTGCTTTCGACTATAAATTTTTATGTAAATTAATATAAGTGTGACTATATTCAAAGGCATGTTATCGACGTAGTATAGACATGTCGAAAACATGCTTACCTAGTCAGTTCTATATAATACGAGCGTTAACCCGCGACTTCGTCCGCACAGATTATATACCAGATTTTAAGTCAGATCATTTTTTTTTTAATCTATATTTAAAGAGTTTTGTCAATCATAAGCTATCAAACAAAAAAAGTTTCATCAAAATCGGTTCAGTACTTTTTGCGTGATGCTCGTTCAAACAAACAAACACACAAACAGACAGACAAAAAATCCAAAAATTGGTGATATGGAATCAGGGATACCTAAAAACCATATCGTAACTTATTTTTTGTTAATATCTTCAATGTACAGACACACTTCTGTTACAGCTTTATAATAGTATAGATAGGTAAAATAATTATGAAAGTCTTTTTGATACTTTAAATTGCTCGAAATTTTATGCAGTCAATGTTCGTTTATTTACAAGTACAACAGACAAAAATTTTTTGTGTTATTGCCATGTTATTGCCTATTTAATTTAATTTATCTTTAAAGGTATCTAGGTAGGTCTTCTATTCAAAGGTTGTTCACAGAACAGTTTTTCAATTGGCCAGTCAATAGGTAGCCCTCAACTGATTTTAAGTTTTACTAATCTTGGTAAATGCCTCATTCAAGGCCAAATAATACTGAAAGCAATTCGAAATATTAAAACCTTTGATTAAATTAAAAAAGCGGAAGATGGGTGACTTTCTTGCATTACGTACTCGAAAAATGGACCTGCTTTTCATGTATCTTACGAGTGAAAAGTAATGCCGTGTGATATGTTTTTTCTTGTTGAATGATTTCTACAAAAAGTAAAAGCACGCCAAGGCATTGGGGAGCCTTTATTTTCCCTAAAATAAAAAAAGTATCTCAATCACATAATGCCTTTCGTATTGCGACTAAGTAAATTAGGCGACGGGGGCTCAATTTATGCGGTCCATGCGCCAGAGGCTAGTAACGTATCTATTTAATTTAATTTATCAATGATTAAAACTTATATCGTGTTTTCTTTCAGAACTGACAACGCGATAAAGAACCACTGGAACTCGACAATGCGACGGAAATACGAGCCGGACCTGCTGGACAGTTTCGATACGCTGCGCAGAAAACAAACGCGGGTAAAACGGCCGTGCGATAATAACCCGTATGTCGCTGAGCAGAAGGTGCAAGTCGCTTACAATGATGTGGGTTTGCTTCGCTTTTTATGTTTTTTGTTTCGTAGCACTCTGGTTATCTAAAGATTCTTAAGGACAGATTTGAGGACCACCCTTTTGAAAATAAAAAGGTTATGGCTTGATACATTAGCTACATACATATAGAGGTGGTGTGAAACTGTCGTATAAACACAGGCTTCTCGGTTTTTTCTTCATAATATTAAGCATTAAATATACAGGGCGTAAAATTAAATGTGTTGCATATTTTAGGGGTGCTTAAAACCTCAGATCAAAGTAAAATTAATGGATATGCCCAACTCGCGTTTAGTTGAAGCACACAACTAGTAATCTTGGTCCACACACACACTTGGCACACAAACTAGCACACTTGACTGTCATCTCGGTACATACTTGAAGTTGTCATTTGTTTTGACTTATTTTTCTATTTTGAAATGTTCGCGTGAGGTCGATCCCAAGCTTAAAACCATGAAACTGAAAAACTTTCACTATGTGGAACTATACAATTTATATAGAAAAAAAATCATGGAAATTGAGAGACAAAAATTGGTTGTTCCATAGAAAATTTTAATAGATAAGATAAGATAAATATTCTTTATTTGCACAAAATAAACAACCCCCCGGGCTCACTCCCCGTCACACTGGGCAGAGTTTCGGTACTCTAGTGAAACGTGGATGTTCTGAGGTTTCAGAATATCTCTGACTACCCCCTCGGGGAATATACTTGAAGGTCAGTTTAAAAACAAGTACTTGATCGATTTAGGGTTGAACCTCATCTGGCAGCACAGAATCGCATTTTTTCACGCTCCATCCTTTTCTGTCGTTCGAGAACGTCATTTGCTAGAGTGAGAAAGATAGAGGGAATGCGATAGCACGCGGCAGCACCGGCAGTGCTGCGACCTTTCTCGCTCTAACAAATGACGTTCCTGAGCGAAACGAAAAGGATAGAGCATGAAAATATGCGATTCCGTGTATAATATGGCCAATACACCACAATTAATTGGTAAAAACGCCTAGCTGCCAAATTAAAATGAATCAAGGCCAGGCTCCAATGATATAATGAATTGATATAGGAAGAAAAACAGTAGATGGCCTAAAAAGTGTCTACAGTTTAACTTATAGATAACCAGAGTGATACCCTTTGGGCGAAATGCTGACTTTGAATACGCTATATATTTTAGCATTGAACTGAGATAAAATTAACATTTCTGCCCAAGCTATACAGTGTGTAACAGAAAACGCCAGTAATATTTAAAGGGGAGGTTTAGACCATCGAAACTGAATACCAAAAAATAAAAAAACAGCTTTTTCATACAAAACTGCAGTACCTCTACCTACACGACTCAAATGTATGAGAAAGCAGATTTGTTTTTCGCGTTTTCGATGTCTATCCCATACAAAAACTTTTTCTGTTTGACAGTCTGATCATCCCCTTAAAATAGTTTGAGCTAATTTTGTTACACCTTATATTCTGACAAGAGAAAAGACTATAAATGTAAATATAACCACAGAATAAAATACTAGCACTGCATTACCTGAGATTTTCGCTCGATTAGAAGCTTTGCTACCACTAATATGTTTACCACAACTTCGAAATATGATTTGGCCAGCGAACTAATTAGTTCACCCAATTGGGTGAATTTTTCTCTTGTCAGTTATTATTTTTATAATTTTCTTCTGTTGCCTTTGATTTGATTTTAAGCGAGATTGTAGTTAACCCTTTCTTTGTAATGCAGTATTTTGTCTAATAGATTATCATTTCACTGTATATTTAATGCACCATTTTCATCTTTTACTTTCATAACGTAGCATATTATGAATATAATGTTGAGTGGCGTTGTAAATAAGTTTTGGTTTTGGCTTAGTAATAACTAACAATTTAAGAATTTATTCGTCTAATATCTTGCTGATACGTATATTACCTTTATCTACAAATACTATTGTCTAACTAATTGAACTTAAACTTTGAACTTCCGGAAGCGTAGATCTATGCGAAGAACAATAAAATTGATTTTCTATTGTATCTGGAATGGCGGCAGTCCATGGGTTAAAGCCAAACTTCTATGGTAATTTAGTTATAGCTTAAAATACAGGGTGTAAGTGACAGCTTAGCAAATACTGAAAGGGGGAACTCAGACCAGTATTTGCTAGTCTAATCAATAGAGACAAAAATAATTGATTTCTGTAAGGTTGAACCGGTTGACCGGTTTTTTATTAATTGTTGTTTTACTTTAGAGTTTGCACTATAATTTTACTACAGTTTTTACAATAGAGCAAAATCAAAAAAAGTAAAAAAAAAACACGCGTCTCTTGTATCGAGGCCTTAATTTTTATTATTTAGTAAATCAACCATGATAACGCATGTTCTGTCAAAATTTCAACCGTCTAGCTATTACTGTTCAAGTGATACTGCCGTTTATAGGTAGGACAGATGGATGGACCGACGGATGGACGGACAGTGTAGGCTTAGTAATAGACAACCTTTAGGTACGTAACCCTAAAAAAAAATATATTATAAATCAAGGAGAATCAATCTAGAAGGAGGGTTATCAAATACCTGTTTTGTTACTCAACAGACGACATGGTCAGATCAATTCAACGAGTCTACACAAAGCAACTCGTCAACCACCAGCCAGCCGGCGTCGAAGCAAGTTCTTCACTTTAGACAACTGTTGAAGGATCAACTGACAAACATACAGCATCAGACACTGAGGCCAAACTCTCCTGATAGAGGGGGCTTGGTAGCAGCTGATACTGTGGAGATTGTTGAATCACCTTTCAAGTAAGTACATTATGATTTTCCATTAAGTTTTTTTTATTTGTTACACCTGTGAGTTGATAAACATTTTATTCATTAATTGTTGGATCCCTTTTGTTCTGCCAGAAGGCATTTGGTGCCATTGAAATATTATTTGTAATTTGGTGGTTGATGTGCTTATTTTCGTAAGACTTTATATTTTTTCGCAAACTGTATCAATTTTATAACCTCAGATTTTAAAACGTGTTATTATCATAAATTTACTATACCTAACGGAATAGAGGAACTCACAGCTGAGAGAGCGAGATGTACCTAGTGGCACCACTGTATAATAGAAAGAGATACGTGACCCCAGGTAATAGAACCGTTTTTGGGGATCTTATCGCGGGGTAAAAATTCGGTTTCTGTGAATAATTGCGAATCGAAAGTGAAATCGTAGATAATTTTGTGAAATATACTTACACTATTTCATTAAATAATCCACGATTTCACGTTTGACTCTGTATTATAGACAGTGCTCGAATTTTTGCCTGCCGATAATCTCCTGAAAACCTCCAAAAACTGTTTCATTTGACAACTCATGTCAGTTCCTTTATTACCGTAAGGTATAATAACTTTATGGTTATTATTCACAAGATCACACTGCCCGTCACACCAAAGAAAGTAAAAAAATCTACTGTTTCATACATTTAAGTCGAATAGGCAGGCATTGCTGTTTAGTATGGAACAGCAGATTATTTTACGATTTCATGTTTGCTCCCATACTAAAAGTTGTTCAGTTTGTTTCAAGCCTCCCATGAAACTTTGGAAAGTAGTCAAGCATATGCTCATAATAACAATATGTATTTGAACATTATGTATTTCATTATTGTTACAGATTCGTAAATATAGAAACGCTGCCATCAAACTCGCCTCTCAAGAACTATTTGAGTCATACAATTTCTGATAACAGCAGTAAGGATGCAGGTAAATAGATAGTGTTTGTTTTAATTCTTAAAACATGTTTTGTCTCCGTTTCATACTATAATTTTATTTAAAATACCACAACATGGATATAATATGATAATAAGGAATATTGATGTTATGTTCAGTGTTAATACAATAGTTATAGATAGTTTCACATACCACATACCACATATCCGCACCAAGCGCCTTTCTGAATCTTTTATAATGCGCACAGCCAAGGAGTGGAACGCCCTGCCTGCGTCAGTATTTCCGAGTGCTTACAACCCGGATTCCTTTAAAGTACGAGTGAATAGGCTTCTTCTGGGTGAGTTCAGTAAAAAAAATATATATAAATACTCACACTTTTTTTTATTATTACGTATTGGTTTGCTCTTGACCTCAATCTAGTCCTCAGGACGAAGATGGGGTCGAAGATGTAGCGAACTCACCCAGAAGAAGCCTATTCACTCGTACTTTAAAGGAACCGTGTTCGGTGGCAATTTTCCCAAAGAAACCAAAATTAATTTGACACTCTAATTTCTATACTAAATGCAATCAGCTGCTCGAACGTTGGCTTGAAAAGTAGTTTAGTTTTGCGAATTTATCCCTTAGGCGTTGAGCTTCATCTATGGAATTGCATTTTTTCACGCTGTATCCTTTTCTGTCGCTCAGGAACGTCATTTGCTAGAGCGAGAAAGGTCAGCACTGCCGTTGCTGCTGCGTGCGATCGCATTCCCGCTATATTTCTCGCTCTAGCAAATGACGTTCCCGAACGACAGAAAAGGACGGAGCGTGAAAAATGCGATTCCGTGCTGCTAGATAAGGTTCAACCCTTAATATTCCTTAGAGAAAGTGGTTCAGTATCATGAGACAACCCATTACAATTATACAACTGTCTAACACCCTGTAATATCGATACCGAGTCACAAAATGTTAGAATAACCTCCCCCCACCACTGAGAGTACCTATTTCCAAATCAGTCGTCAAGCATCACTACAAGATTCATCTTTTAGCGGAACGAGCGAAGCTCGTGTAGCAGTTTTAGTCTAAAATTTATTTGTAAAGTCATTTTCCTCTATTCAAAACCTCAGACACATAAACATAGTACATAAAGTAGTTAAAGAAAATATTTATACTTATCCAGAACAGTTTCTAGTTTATATTCGTATCTATCACAAAAATTTATATGTAACATTTATTATATTATCTATTTATTTAAATTTTGCGTTGCGTTTTTTTCATGGAGTGGTATTTTTGGGGGTCACATGTTCAAATCAGCAGTGAAAATGTCATAATTTATACATCATTCGATCACAACTTTGGGGGTGTGAGTTTCAGAAATGGCACTTCTGGGGTGCGACTGAAAATCAGCGCTGGGCTCGTTGAGTCCAGCATAATGCTGAGTCGTATCCTTGTTTGCTGCTGCGGCACACACTGCACTTAATTATGTAATTTTTAAATTTTGTGTTAGTTTAGTTTAGTTCAGTGTGTTTTGTGGTGTTTGCAAATAAAAGTATTTTCTTTCTTTCTTTCTGTAAATTATGTATGTAAACTTATAAATAAGTATTAATTTTCCAGTAACGTATGCAGTTCAATCGGAAAACCCAAAAGAAATAGTAGTTCCGTCTGTTTATACATCCCCTAGAAAGAAACCCATGGAAACAAACAGTCCGCCGCCGATACTGAGGAGGAAGATGAAGAAAATGCAAGTCATCACGCCTAACCCTCATGTGAGTCTATGTATTGTATCCAACAGTTATTTAATTTATCCTATTTTACGTGGAAATTGATTTCGGCAATTTGTCAAAACAAAAACAATCTGAGATGATTCCTGAAGTTAGAAATATATTTGTCAAAAATGTATTGTAGAGAGCTCAAAAGTTCCATGATTATAATTTATGGTCATTCACTTTGTGCGCGACATCTAGCGTCTCGGGACCCGTGAATTAATGGCATGTAGATGTTAGTTTTAAAGGAGATTCGACCAAAGTGACCTATGAACCCATAGGGGTGGGAGTGTGGTATATTTGTTGGGAGACATTTCCTCATTACTCATAGACAGGTACTTCAAAATCGGCTCCGAGGGTTTTGAGAAAATCATGTTACAAGTTAAAGCCCGACCATAAATATAAAAATCCTCGGCATATTGCATTAAAGATTATAATCGATTGCAGCGCCCCCAAACCAGGTTTTTTATATTTCTGGTCAGGCTTTACTATGAGATTTTAGTTACCCTCGGCATTCACTCCACTACGGAGATGCTTCATCTTCATGGTCCCGTCGCTAACCGTCGCACTAAACCTATTCCAAAACGTAATTTTCAGTTGTGGTCCGAGACGATGACGAAGGCGCTAGATTCCCGGTCGCCTTCAGGTGTGACTCCGATCAAGGCCCTCCCGTTCAGTCCGTCGCAGTTCCTCAACTCCCCGGCCGCACTCTCCTTCGATACCACGCCTCTGAGGCAAATGCAACAGGGCGCTGCTAAGGTAAGGCAATCATAAATACCATCATCACGCTAAGGTAATCATAAATCACGCTTCAATCCAGGCTTGAATCACTTCAAATAACTTATCAATGGTTATAATGGCAAATAAGCGAACACCCTCCTTGCTATTGATTCTATTCTATGTATAAAAAAATGGCTACCTATCTTGGTTGTGACGATTTTGCCAATGTCTAGTTTATTTAGCAAGAGTGCTTGACGTTGTACGGTAGTTTATGTATTTTGGTGAACTCTTAGTTTAAAAGGATGCTAATGATATCAATTTTACCGTGTATAATTACCTAATACTGTTTCACTATCCACTATTTCAAGTAAGGTTCTCAATTATATACAAAGCTCGATCGAATTTTCACCGTGCGTGAGTCGACAAGCTGTCAAACAGTTCCCAAAAACATAGAGATAGGAAGTACTAATGCCCAAAAACGGTTTGATTTGACATCTTTCATGTCTGTTCCTCTCATAAAGTTATTATACCTTACGGAATAGACGAACTGACAGCTGAGAGAGCGAGATGTACCTAGCGGCACCACTGTATAATAGAAAGAGATACGTGTCGCGAGGCAACCATTTTTGGGGATCTTATCGCGGGGTAAAAATTCGGTTTCTGTGAATAATTGCGAATCGAAAGTGAAATCGTAGATAATTTTGTGAAATATACTTACACTATTTCACTAAATAATCCACGATTTCACGTTTGACTCCGTATTTTAGATAGTGCTCGAATTTTTGCCTGCCGATAGTCTCCTGAAAACCTCCAAAAACGGTTTCATTTGACAACTCATGTCAGTTCCTTTATTACTGTAAGGTATAATAACTTTATCGTTCTTCTATTCCTGGTAAGGTATAGTGATCTCGACGTCTCGGAGAAGGCTCTGTTCGTGCCATTAAGAGGCTATGTGAAAAAAATAGGATTCTTCAAAGCGTCAAATATCATGAACTACTAACAGTAAGAGTATGATTTGCGGATATGTGTAAATTGAACATATAATTGAAGTTTTGATTAGAGCCAAAACACGATTAAGACACATTTTCTCGATAGAAAAACAAGCCAAAGTAGCCTAAAACGGTGAATAATAGAAACACGAGACTTGATTTAAAAAAAAGAGATTGATATTTCACAAATTTTGATAAGAGCAGAATTGAACTTACATAAATAATATGTAGATGACACGATTGTATCAAGACCTCCGCTTCCAAGTACCTAGTAGACAAAGTTGTATTACGTTACGCAACACAACCTGCCCACCAAATAATTTCTACTCTACACGTGTTTCGCTCCACCAAGGAGCATCCTCAGGAGTTAGACCGACGAACGTTCGAAACAGAGTTGTTACTCCACTCACTTCACTCGGTGTCGGACGCTCGGCGGAGTAACAACTCTGTTTCGAACGTTCGTCGTTCTAACTCCTGAGGATGCTCCTTGGTGGAGCGAAACACGTGTAGAGTAGAAATTATTTGGTGGGCAGGTTGTGTTGCATAACGTAATACAACTTTGTCTACTAGGTACTTGGAAGCGGAGGTCTTGATACAATCGTGTCATCTACATATTAGTCATGGATTTCCGCAAAGTAACGCCTGATTCAATTAATTACTTACATAAATAGTACAATCACAATTTAATAATGTTTGTTTTACGCTTGCGTCGCTTCAGATGCGCGCGCCGCCCCATCTCTTTCTCTTGCATCAGGCAGTAATATAAGCTATGACACGCCCATTTCGCTTCAATTATTTTTCGACATAGGCTCTTAATGAATTTAATATTGTAAACAGGAATGGGGTGTAAGTCCACTGCTGCACACACCAACACCTGCCAACCTAACTCCTGGTAATACTAATCATCTGAGGAACGATACTCCCAAGTAAGTGCCTTGTTTTATTCTTCTTATCGTGTGGCATCAAGCCCTGGTGTCAAAGAGTTTTTTCAGACCGCCTTACGGCCTCTGACGTGGTTTTTATGTAACGACTCCTACCACCAGAGATAGTAGCCGGGGCCAACGGCTTAACGTGCCATCCGAACCACGGAATTATCTTTCTTTTTGCAATGTCTTAACCAACTGGACCAACCAACCTTCTTTTGTTAAAATAATGATTCAACGGATAACATGCTATGTACCAATACGTTTTCTAACTTATGTACGGTATGTAATACCGACTGCTCTCAAACGGTGAAGGAAGACATCGTGAGGAAACATGCATACGCTGAAGAAGAATCTCTGATGCGTATGTGAAGTCTACCAATCCGCATGGTGGCAAGCGTGGTGGACTCACGCCCTTACACCCTCCCTGAGGGTAGGCCTGTGCCCTGCGGTTGGACGTATACAACGTGTTAATGAATTAACGCAAAACTAGAAAGTAGTTTGTTTAGAATCGAGAGCAGAATCGAATTATCATGGTTTCAACATAGGTAATTTTTTTCACAATATTAAATTATTTTTTTGTAAAATTTAACATTTTCTGAATCCGATGTCAAACCACCGCACGGGCACAATCACCCTACTTACTACCAAAACAAGATTATTAAAATGTATTCATGAGTGCGTTAGCGCTTTCATTCATTGCTGAAATGATAACAAATCATTTTTGCCTCTAAACTTTAAATGCGAATAACTTTAAATTTTAAGTATCAAAATAATGAAATTACTATTTCAATCTAATTATTTTGTTATAAATCAGTTGGGGTGTATGAGGTTTTGCGCTTATTCATTAACACATTGTATAGGCTGTGATGCTGATGATTATTATTTTTGTACATTAAAAGTCCCTAAAAATATTGCCATAGCAGCATAGCATATGCTCATGACTATATTCCCCGAAAGGGTAGTCAGAGATATTCTGAAACCAAACAATATTGTCATATAACGAGAAAAACTTTCGTTTTCCAGAACCCCAACTCCCTTCAAAATAGCAATGGCGGAGCTTGGCAAGAAGTCAGGCTTGCGATACGAACCGTCGAGCCCTGGCCTGCTGGTTGAAGACATCACGGAGATGATCAAGAGAGAGGAGTCAGACAGTACTGTACAACTGAATGACTCGCTTTTATCATCTACTGCTGATCAGGAGGCGAATGTTCAGGTAACACCGGATAATTTTTTTACCGTGTTTAAATTTACAGGTGTGGTTCAGACCATCAAACTGAACAACTTATACTATAGGAGCAAACCTGAATTCGTCAAAAAAAAATTCAGCTGTTCTGTACTAAACTGCAATACCTACTCGACTCAATGAGACAGTTTTTCTATCTTATGTACGTAATATCGTTTAAGAGCGATCGGCGCTCTTAAACGATGGAGGAAAATATCGTGAGGAAACCTACATATCTCGTAGAAGTATATATAGATTATAGATAAGTATACAGGATAAACAGTTGCATTACCATATTAAGGAGTGATTGTACCCATAATACAGAACCACTTTTCCTAACGAAACCTATAGGAAACTCGACAAAAGAATTTTGGACTTTCCATTTGGACATGCAATCAATCAGCTGACCGAACGTTTGTTTGAAAAGGCGAAAAAAAATTTACGAATTTCCTGTAGGTTTCTTAGGGACAGTTATTCGGTATTATAAGTACAATCGCCCCTTAAAGTAATGCAACTGTTTACCCTGTATATGCCTTGAAATTGTAGCTTGTTGTTTGTTGCACGATGTTATTTCCTCCACTCAGCTTCACGTTTTGCAGCAACACTCGCTATACGTCATTGCTCCATAATAGTCAATCATTATTTTACTTCAACCATTCTAACCCTCCAGGTGAACGACTCAGGCATAGGCAGCCTAAAGCGTCGAGTATCAGAATCGTCGCAGCACGGCAAGGAGAACGTGCCGGGCACTGTCCACAAGAAGGCGCGCAAGGCTCTCGCCAACAGCTGGGGCGCCGCCACAAGCACGCCGCATTCACACTCCAACCAACAGTCGCTGGTCCCCGACGTGTCGTTCATCATTGAGACTCCCGTGAGTATATTGTAACCCACCAGGTGAACGACTCAGGGCCTCTACCCGGACATTCGAACTTCGCAATTGCGTGAACATTTTCGTTCCAATGTCAACTCTATTACAATGAAATTCGGACCGAAACTGCCGCGATATGTCGAAAATCGAAAGTCCGGGTACAGGGCCAGGCATGGGCAGCCTGAAGCGCCGCATTCACACTCCACACAACAGTCGCTGGTCCCCGACGTGTCGTTCATCATTGAGACTCCCGTGAGTATATTGTAACCCTCCAGGTGAACGACTCGGCCATAGGCAGCCTAAAGAGCCGCATATAGCAAATACAAAACCGCAAACCTGTTCGACCCAAATGCATGGAACTTCTGCTTTTTTTTCGCGCATATTTAAGTATTGTTACGTAATTGTCATCATCACCATTGGCCTATCCATCTGTAAAAGATGCACTTACTTGCTCGTGCGGCCTTTATAGTCAAGTAATTTTAGTATCCGCTTCAAACAAGATCTTCGTGTCATAGATATGATAATTATTTTATTGAATTTACCGTCTCAACCTATTTGCTAACATCTACAGGGTGAACTTGGTATCATTAGCATCCTGTTAAACTAAGAGTCTTCCTATCAAACTGAACAACTTTTGCTATAGGAGCAAACCGATTGGAGCAAAAAAAAAAATCAACTGTTCCATACTAAACTACAATGCCTACTCGACTCAAATGTATGCAACAGCTGATTATTTTTTGCTCCGATCTGTTTTCTCCAATAGTGAAAGTTGTTCAGTTTGATTACACATCAACTCTCTCTTATTTTAAAAGGATGCTAATGATATAAATTTCACCCTGTATAATAGATTAAAGACACCCATAGTATATTTTTCGCATAAATACTAACTCATCTTCTCTAATCTTTCCAGAGCAAAACCCTAGCGGGAGACAGTTCAGTAATGTTCTCACCACCTTCAATCGTCAAGCATTCTCTCCTCGAAGAATCAACCAGCTTACACAGCCTAGTCAGCAACGATAACACCCCGGAACCCAACAAATACGACGACATCGACATTGAAAGTGTCATCAGTGAAAAAACTAAGGTACAACACCGGTCCTTACTCCCTACTAATCCTGTACATAACACCATGAATCCCATTATTTACGAAATATACGAACCTAACGAAGAAATCCCTTGTAATGTGTTTAGAGATATCACTAATGATTCTCCTAGAAGTTTCGCTAGATTGAACGCTGATCGGTTACGTACTATAACTTCGAGCAACGATTTGGGATGCGAAAATCAACTTATAGCTCCAAAAGATGTACTAGCTAACGCATTAGCTGATCACATATATAAAGTGACGAATCAGAAACCGTCTACGTCGCGAATAGACGAAATTTTAACAAATAAAATAATGAATAATACCGGTAAAAATAACGAGAATGATTATCAAAAAGAAAATCAATGGTGGCAAATGGAGAATAAAGATTCGGGGCAAAGCGATGAGAATCTATTCTCCGATTATTACATGTTTACTAATAATTACGTAGATTGAAACGCTTATTATTGTAAGAAAACAATGGACTTATATAAATCGTGATGTATTTTAAATCAGTTTTATAAGGTCTAACAAAATTAGCTGAAACTATTTTAAAGGGATGATCAGACCATCAAACTGAACAACTTTCTCTATGGGACAAATATCGAAATCGTGAAAAAAATCCGCTGTCCCATACATTCGAGTCGAGTTATGATTTGCAGTTTTGTATGGTACAGCTGATTTTTTTTTTCGCGAATTCGATATTGGTCCCATAGAGAAAGTTGTTCAGTTTGATGGTCTGATCATCCCCTTAAAATAGTCTCAGCTAATTTTGTTAGACCTTATATATGTAGACATTACATAAATCATGGACCTGATGATTTAAGAATCATTTTTACCGGAAAGTGGCGCCCCCATCGCTATATTAAAGATTTCTCAATAATGAAAACCCAAAATGAAAAATAATATATACGGTCGAATTGAGAAACCTCCTTTTTTGAAGTCTGTTAAAAAGCTCAGACTTTCTACAAAAGCCTAAATAAACATTGCACCTAAATAAATGAAAAATGGCCGTTGCTATTTCTTTTTTCAAATTTGATTTTATACTAAGTTCTTATTAGTAAGTTCTTGCAAGTTCTTGCTATCTTTTGTGAGCTTTGACTATTTATTACAAGGACTAGCCTTGCGGTAGCATTTCCCCTCTGCCACGGTATAAGATCAATTAATCATGTGTTTACATTCAATTTTATACCTTATCACTGAACGAGACAGCCTATAATTGCGAAACAATAATTTCGATCTTAAAACGTTTGGGGTTCACACGAGACTACTTTCATGATTTTTAACGTTCAAAATTAGAATCTAAAGTTATGAGAATAAAATCCAAAGTTGCGGATTTCATGTTACCTCGCCCCCCGCAAAGTGGCAGAAATGTTTGTTAGTAGAATTACACGCGTAACTAGTCCATATATAAGTAGTCAAAGTTTCTGACAGATCGTTTGATATATTTTGTATGAAAGATATGTCAAACAATCTTTTAGATAAGCTAACAGGAATTACTAAGATGTGGTGAAATAGACCTATAAAAATAGTTTGAAGGCAGAAAGTTAGTGTAGCACTTTTTTATTTAATTTAGGCTTTCTTGATTAAGAAATCATGAATATTGTGATGAGGGCGCCACTGAAAGATAAAAAAGAGCCTTTAATCGTTAATTTATCAACGTTAAAATAAACTTACTAAAGATTTCTGTAAATTCCTAAAATTTTAAAATTAAGTAAGATTTTTAAATGAAAAATCGTCACTGTAGGTTTAAAAATAATAATTAATAAGTGCACCAAACTAAAATATAACGTTTAACGACATTAGAACTTAGGGTACCAAAGATGAAGTTTTCATCAAATGAATTGTTGTGAATTAATTAATATATTGGTTTAAATAAAAATAAAATGTTAGGTTAAAAAAATAATGTAGGTTTTTAACTTTAATGCAAAAATGTATACCTCAAGTTTACCATGCACCAAATTGTTTTAGTGTTACTAGTTAGGTAATCTTTCGAATTTTAAGAATTTCAAGTATTAATTTGTAGTTTGTAGTTTTAAAATCTTGTTCGGAAAAACAAGTACAAAATGTTACGGGATTTCAAAGGTATTATGCAGTATTTAAAACTGAAAGGAATTTCCTTCGCCTAAAAATAAAAAACATAACTAACGAATCCCAATGTTAGGAAACCTATCCTATCCCTATATTTATTTATATTAGAAAGTCTATTAATTTATAGAATTTTGCTTTGTAATTTTGCCTTTAAATAACTTCTAATATTTGTCTAAAATCATGTACTTCTGTCAAACTTTGGTTGTGGAATGATTGATTTCGAAACTATTTATTTGTATCCCTTTTTTTTGTTGAATCGTCTCTAAAACATTATATAAATCGGCAGCTATACTTAAGGAATAATTGGAATAAATAAATGACATTACCTATAACCCTATTTCCCCCCAACTTGTGTCCGATTCCCACCCAATATCCGATCCTATCACAATATTGACAGGCCAGTGTTGTATGTTGTAAAATCTACATATTTTTTCTTATTTTTAAAAACTTATTTATCTTGTTATAGCTATTGTTTTTTTGTTACTATTTATGTTTTAAAAAATTGTTTTAATTTATTATTGTAGCGGTAGGTTTTTTTTGTATTACGACAACATTTTGTATTAACAATTTGTGTTTTATATCTTTTTTTTGAGTAGTTTAGTGTCACTGTCAATATTGTTTGTGTTCCACTCCAACTGTCCAAATGAGACCCGATGTCATTTTTTATTTCAATAAATGTATTTTCCACGGTATTCTGTTGATTTATTTTATTTCCCCTTTATGTAGGTTTCTACCACGAGTTGAAACTGTTGCCTTTTGATACCATTTTTGTATAGAATTTTCTACAGTGCTTCTAGCGGTAACTTCGAGACCTGATTTTGACATATAAAATCCGCTAGCTATAGTGTCAACTTGTGGTAGGCCTTCTGTAAATGATTGTTTACTTTGATGTGGTTCCTCTTAACTAGAAAAAATTTATTGTTAATAAAAAGTAAAGGCTACTAATCATCATAAGAATGGAGCCATTATCAAATGATCAGACGGATACTGGGGAATTTTCTGACAGCCAATTAAAAAGAAATAATAAATAGTTCCAAATTGCTCGATAGATGGCGTTGATGCGAGATGGCTTCGCAACCTTCCTGCTTGATATATTGTCCTATCATTTTAGGGAATGAAATTAAAAAACTGAGACTAATTTAGAAATAGCGAAAAAAAGTCAGCTGTCCCATTTAGGGTGAATGGTCTGATCATCCGAAAAACCGTCCTTCCGTCCGTTATCGTTTGTTTTTCTGGTGTTGTTTTACTTCTTTTAAAAAATATAAAATCAAAATAATCTTGCACCGCCATTTTCAGTAAACATAATAAACACAATAAATAAGACTATGTCCAAATAGAATATAATAATTATGCTTACGCCATTGTCACACTGGTGTAGGCAGCTTACAATACGTGCTACGATTCTGACATACTTCCTTCAACTCGCGTTTTTTTATTTATGAAAGTTAAAATTAGTACAATATTCATCGATAGATGGCGCAGGAATGACACAGCTCTAACCTATACCATAGCTATCTCTCGTGAACGCCATCTATTGAGACATTAGTAACTATGTTTTCTTATTAACTTGGCTGTCCGGAATTCTCCAATATGGTCAATTCAGATTAGGTGGAAAATGCTCACGCGCATGTTCTTAGTCGCCATACTCGCCATTAATATTTAGCGCATAACGACGACGCTGCGATCCGCTGGATAACATTTTACTGTTGCATTCTATTTGCAGCCTTGAATAGAAAAAGGTTGATATTTAATTGGCACATAAAAATTGCTCGAGCATTGTACCGCCTAACCTGAATTGAATCGACACTGCTCTAAGAAAAAAAAAATAGCTGAAAACAAAATAGCTAAGCCCTCACTCTACCTATTATAGATTCGTCGTGCCTCCGAGCCGATATTGGTCAAGAGGTCGGCAGTAAGGTCTATAAAGTTCGAAGAGGATCTGGATGACAGCGTCAACCAGAAGCCGATTAACTTTATATTGGTTTGTATTATTACTATTCCTGATTTTCTACCTTAACACTTTCGCTGCTGACGACGTAACGACTCACGTAACGAGCGGGTTCAATTGCATTTCGCCTATGCTCATGACCTACCGCGCGAGTCATCGAAAACCTTACGCCTTTGCGGGTGACCCACGACGCGAGCCACATTTATCGTTTTAACGTTACGACTGTGCGCACGACCTACGAAGGGGGGTCAAGTTCTATTGCATTTCGCCTGTGCTCATGACCTACGGCGTGAGTCAGCCAAACCTTACGCCTGTGCGGGTGACCCGCGAGGTGAACCGCATTGGTCTTTTTACGTTACAACTGTTCGCACGACCCATGAGGGGCGTCAGTTTTAGCACTGCGCAAGGATCATGGTATTGAGCTTAGCAGCGAAAGTGTTAAAAGGCGCGTCGATCACTAAAAACAAGATCACAGTATAAGAAAGAGCATCTATTACTACATTCAGTACGGACACTTCTTTCCTCCCACCAACTTTTTACCTCACCCCTTCTATCCAATTACCCGGTAGCATAAACGAAGAATTTTTCGCTTACGCTGGTAGACGGAATATCAGTGTGATACCCGGGTATTAATCGATAATCATAAAATGCTATACAATTTATATGAAGTGACATTTTTGAGTCAGGTGGCTGTAGTATAAAAAGTGGTTACGCTGATAAGGACAGCAATAAGGTAGCGATCTCCTTTTTTAACTAGAGCGAATTTGCTATGTGCATCTCTTATTGAGTGAATATGACAAGACACGTGCTTCCTTCTAGTACCTTCTCTTTCTACGCCGATGAACAAGACTTTAAGGTTCAATTTCTTTGGTTTCGCATGTGCTGACGTCATCTTGTCTATTTCAATTTTTTGTATGCAGTGTCCGGGATGTGACTAGATAATGTATTTACTTACACAACCAAGGAACGCCCCAAAAATGGCAGATTAAAAAGTGATGTCAAATAAATATCTGAGGATACTTTGATCATAGTAGGTGCCATACCCTGGACACTTTATACAAATGGGCTCGCAATGACATGAAGAGGTATGCAGAGTGAGAAAGGAATACACAACTGTCCACCTTTTGTGTCAGGCGTAGAGGGAGAAATAATAGAGGTTGGGAGGTGTTTTGTCCTAGACACTCAATAATAGATGCACACTTTGACTACTTATATAGGGACTAGTTACGCGTGATATTCTGCTAACAAACATTTCTGCCACTTTTTGCGGGGGCGAGGTAACATTAAATCCGCAACTTTGGATTATATTCCCCATAACTTTAGATTCTAATTTTGAATGTTAAAAATCATGAAAAGTAGTCTCGTGTGAACCCCAAACGTCATAAGTTCGTAGTTATTGTTTCGCAATTATAGGTTGTCTCGTTTAGGTATAAAATTTAATTTAAATGCATATGATCAATTGTTCTTATACCGTGGCAGAAGGGAAATGCTACCGCAAGGCCAGTCCTTATAATAAATAGTCAAACGATGCACATAACAAATTCACTCTAGTTAAAAAAGGAGATCGTTACCTTATTGTTGTCCTTATCGACGCCGACCACTTTTTACCAAAATCGAAATCGCGAAAAAAAAAAATTGTCCCATGCATTTTGCTCGAGTAAGATTGCAGTTTTGTATGGAACAGCAAATTTTCTTAATGCGATTTCGATGTTTCTAACATTATTGAAAAACCTATAATATAAACCATTACAAAACTGTAACAGAATGTTGTTTGTTAATATCTTTAATGTACAAACAAACATGTGTCTGTACATTAAAGATATTAACAAACAAAAAAACCATATTCCGTGTCCCTGATTTCATATCACTAATTTTTGTATTTTTTGTGTGTTTGTTTATTTGATCGAGCATCACGCAAAAACTACAGAACCGATTTTGATGAAACTTATTTTATTTGATAGCTTATGATCTGATTTAAAATCTGGTATATAATTTGTGCAGATGAAGTCGCGGGTTAACTCTACTCTACTCTATTCTACTCTACTCTATTAATAAAAACGTAAAAGATTACAATTCCCAACAGGTATAATTCCCTTTCTCAGCCTAAATGAGACTTATATTTACAGGGCGAAAAGGATCCTAAATGGAAGACTTTCGCATGCGGCAAGACACAAGACCAACTGGATTTGACCATGCTAGCACACCAGTACCTCAAGAAAACTGCATTGAAGCCACGCACACTCAACTTTTAGTTTGTTATTTCTTTTCTAAAGCTGTACTAGTTGTAAGAAAACATCCTAGGAATATTTAAAGGGGTGGTTTAGACCGAACAACATTCACTACGGAGAAAGTGTAGAGAAAAAATAAAAGAAAATTACTTATATTCCCATAGAACATTATAAGAGGGGTTAGAAATGCAATGTAGCTTTTGCTTCGGAGACGGCTGTCGCTACTTGTCTTCCCGCTCACGGTGATACAACTACTCATGCCCTCTCGCTTGCACCACGCCGCGCGCCTTATGGTGTTATGCAAATCATTGCATAACCTTTGGCGACGCGTTCCACGCCTACTTTGCACTTCTAACCCCTCTTATAATGTTCTCTGTATATTCCACACATTTCAGTCGAGTAGGGTAGGGTACTGCAGTTTAGTAAGAAACTGAAATTTTTTGTTTTTTCTCGATGTTGGCTCCATAGTGAAAGTTGTTCAGTTTGATGGTCTAAACCGCCCAGCTTTAGATATACAGGGTGTAAGTGACAGCCTAGCAAATACTGAAACGGTGAACTCAGACCATCAAACTGAACAACTTTCACTTTGGAGCCTAACTCAGGAGTCGCGAAAAAAAATCAGCTCTCCTTTACATGTAAGTCGGGTAGATACAGCTTTGTATGGGAGAGCAGATTTTTTTTCGCGTCTCCTGAGTTAGGCTTCATAGTGAAAGTTGTTCAGTTTGATGGTCTGAGTTCACCGTTTCAGTATTTGCTAGGCTGTCACTTACACCATGTATTACAAGCGCGTTTTGTTACACCTGTATTAATCAAAAACTTTTCGTAATCAGAAACAATCGTGAACGTTGGACATATCAATTTAATTGATTCCAATTTCAATAGAATTTTCTAAAACAGTAAACCTCAAATCAAACAATGCTGTCGAAAATAATTGATTTCCAATAGTATTTTCTGTAGTTTCTCAATCAAATATTAGGTATCTAGTTCGGTACAGTAGTACCAGGTTTATAAGTCTTACAGATGTACCTGCGCAGTTGACATATTTTAATACCACGCGTAATTATATTCACCAACCAGGATGCGCCACCTTAAATCCGTTGACGCTATTGGCTTATTTGTTTTCGCTCCCTTTTCGCTGCTATCCGACTTTGCACCCTTTGATTACTAAATGACTTCGGGTTTTTTCGGGGACTCAGTCCTGCTCTGCGCAAACGAAGATTGACGAGCGGAATCATCCAGAATCCATGTTTGTATTTGTTTGATTTGTGAAAACTATTTAAACCTTAAATAAAGTGTTTGTTTACATCAAATTGAGATAGAATAGAATAATTAGTGTTCACTTATTAATCTGAGATAAATTATGATTCTTTTGAAACATTTATGAAGCCTGTATTATTAATTTATTACCTTCAATTGGGACAAGATAGTAGAAATTGGATTGGAATAAGATTTTTTCGCGGGACTTTTCAAGTTGTGTCCGCTTGTAAGTTTGTCTTCTGATTGATATTTAATGTATGTGCTCCTTCTTCCATAAATTCCTGAATTTGATGATGCTAGACTAGACGACCGCTACGGTTAAAGAAGTGAATATTTCAATATAGTAATCCTCTCTATACAGGGTCAAATTGATATCATTGGCATCCTTTTAAACGAAGAGTCTACCCATCAAACTGAACAACTTTTACTATGGGAGCAAACCGACCGGAGCAAAAAAAATATCAGCTATTGCATACAGTAGGCAATTGAGTCGAGTAGGCAGCGGCGGCGGGTGCCGTTTAGTACGGAACAGCTGATTTTTTTTGCTCCGATCGGTTTGCTCCCATAGGAAAATCTGTTCTTCTATGGAGAATCTTGTCTTTAATACTTTGCCTACCTTAGTTAGTGTTAGCATGCCACGCGCGACAAGGCGACAAAAAGACAAAATCGTCATGGTCTTTACGGTCACATGGCAGGCATATCAACTTTTCTCTTTTAACAATTTTTCTCTTTTTGACGGGGGTGGCATGCTAGACCCACTGAAAGAAACGGCTTTCTCGTTTTCTCCCTATGTCGTTAGAGAAAACAGTTAAAGTTAAGAGCCTGTTTCAATGGTTATTCTAACCAGTTAATATATTTTTATATTAATATTTTATAGGCTGAAAACAAGTTAAATCATAGCGAACGTTAAAATGTAAGCTGAATAATTAACTTATGTTAATTAACTTTGTAAATAAAAATACAGTGTGATCCTAGTTTTAAGCATGATAGATTTAATTTAATTAGGTATAGAATTAAGTATACTTAAAATATAGAAACGTTTAGAACTCTTTACAACATCGTTTTGGCTACATTTATTTTGTTTAAGTGCAATGAAAATATTTTTAAATTCAACTTATACCGATTGTAAACTTAAATTCGTTACAAGGAATGCTCCAGACGGTCAAATTGAACAACTTTCACCAAGGGACCAAAAAAAAATCTGCTGTTTGGTCAGAGTTTATTCGTTGACGTTTTCTATGAAACAGCTAATTTTCTTTCGCGATTTCCCGAGGTCCCATAGTGAAAGTTGTTCAGTTTGATGGTCTGAAGCACCGTATTTAAGTTTATCCTGGTTTATATAGGGGACGACGCGACATAGTGATATAAATCTCTACCATTTCACATAATAGCGTCCAGCGTCTCAAATTTTCTCACATTGTCCCAGTCTTCATGCTAATCCGACTTATTAATATAGCATGCTACTACTTAATTGCATTAAAATTAATTCTCAAAAATAATCATGATTCTAGTGTATTCGTTAGTTTTTCTATTGCAGTGATTTTTGAGTTATTTTGAGTGGTATAAGTAATGAAATGATAGATTTACTATTGTGCCATAAAAGTATCAAACTAATTATAACATTTAGTTGGACACCGAAAAGGCAGTGCGAAAAAATTGTGTAAAAAAATACAGGGTTCATAAAATGCTGTCGGCTTTTTAAGAGTATAATCAGACAATCAAACTTTATCAATGAGAACAACATTGAAATCGCGAAAAACAAATCTTCTGCCCCATACATTATACTCAGGTCGAGTAAGTTTGGAGTTTTGCATGGAACATCAGATTTTGATTCTTTTAGCGATTTCGATTTTGGTCCCATACAGAAACTTGTTCAGTTTGATGGTCTGATCAACCTCTTAAAAACCGTCAACATATTAAGAAAGACCCTGTATAGTTGTCAACAACATTAGTTTTCTATGTATTTGCTTGTGCATCATTATATGTCATATTTTTCGTGATTCCGAAAAACGATTTTTTGATAAATTATAAGTTTTGTGTTTATTTATAAAAGAAGTACAAATCTAGATTTAACTTTAGCTCCTAGAACTATAAATTGGAAAAAATAGGTTTTAGTTTGTTCTTTCACGAAAATTATGCGCATTTTTTTGTAGTAGATTTTTTTCGAGTAATTGTGTTTTTTTAAGTTTTGTAGATAGATAAAAAAAATTATGTGAGGCAATATTTATGAACGATTTTATTATGTTAACGGTAAAGCAAAGAACTTTATTTTCTGTTTTTTTTTTGTATTGTCTATATTTAGTTTGTTCGATTTTCGTACAGATTTTTTTTTGGTAATGCAAACATAGCTTTTTTTGTAGAGGATTTGTTTAATATGTAGCGATTGAATTGTATTATTGTATTTATTCCTAGCTGATTGCCTTGCTTCTTCATTTAGATCTGATGGGCACCCATCTAGAACACTGTTACGCCAGACGTTTTTTGAGTCGTGAATAGTGTCGAAATCATAATATGGATACGAATTTCCGAACTCTAACTCAAAAAACGTACACTAAACTCTTGTAGGTACCTAACTTGAACGCACTTACAAGTGTACGCCAGTGAGCTTAAAGCACAATTTCAAACGAATCTTGTTATGTTATATGATATGATGTGACGTAACACATTTGTTATAGAGAACATCAAACACTGTGTTTGTTGAGCCAAATCTCCTGCGCTTGTTTCTTATCAAACTTTACACAAAAACATGAAACAAAATGGCGTCACGCAATAAAATTTTGTTTTAAAACAAGATGGCAGACGACAAAAAGAGAAGCTATGTTTTGTTTTCCTTGTAGCAAGAGACGAATGCAAAAAAAGTTGTTGTGTATCACCCATACAGCACAATATCTACTAGATATCTATTAGATATTTTGTAGACACCACAGATCACAAAAACTAAAAGGAGATGTGAAATCGGGGCGGGGCCAGTGTCGCAGCAATATGCGCAAAAACGGAACACATTGTTCGCGACTGTAATGATTGAATATATTATGAGGCTGAAAGCCAGTCGAGATATTATGTGTAAATAGTTTACAATGCTTGCGTAGTACTAAAGATTATTTGAACGTTGAGTTCTGATACCGCAATGGATAATGAGCACATTCAAGCTAGCAAAATACTTCTAGCGCGTGGTACTGGTGGTAATGCGACACTAGGTTTCGTACTCAGCGCGTTGGTTGGCATCTCTCTAGATCTCTATTGCATGAAACATAAAAGATTTGTTCGAAAGTGTGATACACTGCTTAAAGAGCGCGCGTACACTTGAGATTGGTATATCAAGTGCGGGCCTTAGAAAGGACATTGAGTGGTATTACTTGCCGTATGTTGTTACCTTCATATTTCATCGAATGTAGCAGTTTTAAAACTTGTGTTTATTTTATGTGTCCCATAATATTTATTTTATAGTTAATTGGTAAAGTAAGATTGATTGATAGAACTGTTGTAGCCCGAGTAAGAGTTTTGTATCGTATCGCTATCGTATCTAATGCGTCAATACAAATAAAGAAAATTTTAGGTCAATTTATTGTCAGAAGAGGCTTTAACTGCCTTATGAAACTTGACGCTACATCACAAAAAAGAACTACATACAGAATAGTTACTACCTGTCCCTCACTATCTCCACCCTCTCACCCCCACTCACAGTATAAGAAAGAGAATCCAGTATTATACACTACTAAGGCCTGATTCGACCAAACGCGAGTAAATTTTTGTTTTGCGTTTTGCTGAATTTGCGTTTACCAACCCTAATCTATGAATAAGTTGAGAGTAAATTGTACACTGCTAATTTTGACGGTGTAAAGCTTATACCGAAACTAATGAAATGTCAATGACACATAATTAAAAAATTTAAAATACAAAGAAACCTACCCATTAAAACTGTATAACCTCACATTGCAATAAGTACGCATACAACGACCTCGTTCTTTAGGTGGATTATATATTCGTTCTTTTAGTATGGGTTTAGTGTGGTAGAACACAAATGAAGTTATTTCGGAGTAAACACTAGAAGTAAAAATTGTTCCTTGTATATTTACTCTTCTATAAATCAAAGTTTGGTCGAATCAGGCCTAAGTAGTTTTTAATTAAGTACTAAAGATAATGAAACTAAACAACTTTACCTAATTAACATTTCATTCCAAATAGCAAAACATTTTAAGGCTATTTTGAATTACAGAAACAGATTTGAAACACTTATTCATAGAACAACTTCAGTACCTTCCAAGATGATAGTATTATCTTTTTGATAAAAAATAGTAGACTACACACTGAGGGCAGGAAAGTAAGAAAGGATCTCATGTAATTGTTAACATGTTGTTTGTTTGAAACATGTGATCTGAGGCTTTCTTATTTACTGCCCGAGGTTAGTATACTATTTTTGTCCTCGACGGAGGCGGAAAGCGGCAACTTCGTTTAGCGCAGCGAGACGAAAGTTGAAACTTTCCGCCCGGAGGGGTGAAAAATATATTTGCTAATAAGAATTGTTCAGAAAGCTAAATGAGAACAGGAAAATCTTTTCGTCCTTATTTGGAATGAAGTATAGTTTCTGTTGCAGTACTATTCAAGTATCATGAGATCGTTCGTTCTCTGGGTGTGACTAGATACTGCAGCGATATGATAAAAGATTGCTTTTTTAAAATTGTTTTAATCTTTTGAGCTTATTTCAAGGGAAATAAAATCCCTTTTACCATATTGCATGGTTTTTAATACAGAGACATTGTATCTTTTTTTTATTACTTTTATGACAAGCACAGGTTTTCATAGTTTCTATTGTATATAGTTTAAGTTTTTATTAAGGTGGAAATAAAGGATTGAATAAATATTTGGTTTTCATTTCATCGCTGCGCCGTTTAAGCGTCCTTCTACCGTTCAGTGGCTTCAGGCCCTGTACCCGGACTCTCGATGATCGATATATCGCCCTGTTTCGGTTCGCACTTCATTGTAATAGAGTTGACATTGGAACGAAAACGTTCACGCAATTGCGAAGTTCGAATGTGCGAGTAGAGGCCGTGGAGTGCGATTTTTGAATCTCATACGTTGAACTCAGCAGTTGAAAATGTATGGAGATACGCACCTTTCTACTGCTGATTTGACTTTCAAAAATCGCACTCCTGGAGTATCTTTTTTGAAAGTCAAATCAGCAGTAGAAAGATGCATATCTACATAGTAATATTGACATTTTCAACTGCTGAGATCAATAAATGAGTTTCAAAAATCGCACTCCTGGCTTCATTACAATAATTAATTGAATCAGGCGTTACTTTGCGGAAATCCATGACTAATATGTGAGACGATTTTATCTCTTGATAAAATCGTCTCATCTACATATTAGTCCTCCGCTTCTAAGTACCTAGTAGACAAAGTTGTATTACGTTATGCAACACAACCTGCCCACGAAATAATTTCTACTCTACACGTGTTTCGCTCCACCAAGGAGCATCCTCAGGAGTTAGACCGACGAACGTTCGAAACAGAGTTGTTACTCCGCCGAGCGTCCGACACCGAGACAATACAATATACAAAATTTCTCAATAATGAAAACCCAGAATGAAAAAGTGCTAGTACTAGTACTTCATCTTTCAACAAAATCCAAAAAGATAAGGTACCTACTTTTATAGGTTCTAAATTGGTTCTAAACATTCCACTTTTAAGAATATCGAATTAAGGGGCCATAGGTTCAGATGAATACTTTTTATGAGAAACCCGATTGCCCAGCCCTCCGAAAAGTGCGTGCGTGTGCCATATTTTAGATTAAAAAGAATTAACAAAAGTACTTTTTATAGATTTTATTTATGATTTCACTAGATGAACTAATGTTGAATATGTAAGTATAAATACCAAAAATCTGAAACTATATTAAGTTCTTCTAAAACGGGAAAAATGTTTAAAAATACAAGAAAATACGTCATCTTTGTGACGATTTTCTATCGAGTGAAGTAATATTATTATTTGTGAAGGCGGCGGGAACCCGTTGGATGAGGGCAGCGCAGGACTGGTCGTTATGGCGATCCTTTGGGGAGGCCTATGTCCAGCAGTGGACGTCCATCGGCTGAGATGATGATGATGAGTAAAAAGAAACTAATCTCCGAGCCTGTATTATGCGGGATTTTCGTTAAAATGTACAGTTTCAATGCTAGGCCTAATTTAAGATTTGCATGGACATCTTTGAGCCACTATAAATTTGAAACTATACCTACCTATCTACAATTAAACGAAAATTTGACAAACAGTTTCTAAACAGTGTTTAAAAAATTACGGTTAAGCTCCTATACACAAAGAAAGTTATTTACTTTCGATTTTCTTTACTGTGCGTATGACACGCGGCGGCGGCGGCGGGCGCGGGGCGATCCCGTGCCCCATGCGTAATTGCGTAGATGTCATGTGAGGTCATGTGCGGCGCGTGCGACCTTCCTTTGGTTACTAAGTAAGACGTTATTATCAGTTTAGGAAACATTCATACATATTCGCGACCGTATTATCTTTTGGGGTTCTCAGAAACATTGATAAGTAGTTATTATACTTAACTACATAATCTGCGAGTTTCCAACTAGTCAAATTAGCAACTCTTTATCCAACGTCAAAACACGAGCTTTGTATGAAAAATTGTACTAAATCATGAATAGTGACGTCATTGTTTTTTGCCGTTGTTTCGATACTTTTTATTTATATACCAAATTATATACCAGATTTTAAGTCAGATCATAAGCTATCAAACAAAAAAAGTTTCATCAAAATCGGTTCAGTAGTTTTTGCGTGATACTCGTTCAAACAAACAAACAAACACCCAAACAAACACACAAACAAACAGACAGACAAAAAATCAAAAAATTGGTGAAATGGAATCAGGGACACCTAAAAACCATATCGTAACTTTTTTTTTGTATATATCTTCAATGTACAGACAAACTTCCAGTTACAGTTTTATAATAGTATAGATAGATAGATATTATTCAAGCTACATAATTACTGAAAATGTAAGTTTAGCATTATTTTCAAACGTATTTTTATTTACTGAGAAGATAAAACTAAAATATATTTGATGCATTGAACTCCCAAGAGTAGGTAAGGCATACCTACGTAGGTACAGTCAACATCAAAAGTAAATTTTATTGGTAAGATTTGTATTTTAACAGACTTTAAAAAAAGGAGGTTATTTATTTTACTATTTGATTAACATTGTTTATATTGCTATCCTCGATTCGTGAGAAGACGTAGACCTATCTAGATAGGTTTGTTTCATGCATGTATACAAACGTAAAAAATCGATCAAAAAGCGACTAAAATTAAAGGGCAAAATATAGATCACTAGTTTTTAATTACTAACATAACTTTAAGGCAGTGGTCTCGAACGTCAAAATGTGAAATCCGTAAATGTTTAAAAAGCAATATTCAATTAAATTTGTATCTTTTTAAACATTAACGTGATTAGATGTACGTCTCCAAGTCACCAATTTTGACTGTCTGTTTGTTTGTTCGAGCATCGCACAAAAATCAGTTTTTCCACCAATAAAAACGAAGAAATACATCTATCTGTAAACAGATGTTTTTAGAGAAAGTACTTAGGCAGTTGGCAGTACAAACCAACATAAAGAAATCGGTTTTTACTTATATAAAGAGTTGTTATCTTAATTCATCCATACAACAACTTTTCTCAACGTGGGGGGAATCTGTGGTAAAACGTAAACAAAACGAACAGGGTTTGTAGTTCAGAAACCAAAAATCGGTAAAAAATTCGGGAGAATTTCCTTGTATTCTCAGAAATCGTGGAAAAATGTATACATTTCGGTATTTCGGTAGAAGAGACCCCATATCGGTAGAAATACCGAAAAATCGTTAGGTTCGAGACCACTGCTTTAAGGGTGTATCCAGACCATGAATCTAAACAACATTCCCTAAGACCCATGCTGGGTCGAAAAACGAGAAATTTTTTTGGTCCTCCCATAGAAAATCGATCGGCCGATCCGGACTTTTATACAGAGTGAAATTGATATCATTAGCATCCTTTCAAACTAAGAGTCTACCCATCAAACTAGACAACTTTTACTATGGGAGCAAACCGATATGAGCAAAAAAAAAATCATTTTTTTAGAATGATTTTCCGCAACATGGTGAGGCTTTTTATTTTTCTGGTCGGGCTTACGGATCAGAGTAGTGGGCTACAAAAGGGACGGATGAACAACGATTGCATGCAGCTAAGATGCGAATGTTGAGACGGATGTGTGGTCACAGATTAATGTTTGGTCTGGTGTAAATAGAATGGAAAGGATTAGGTATCCTTTAGGCATATTCCGAAGGGTGCTAGGAGTTTAGCGGCCGGCAGCCTATGCGATATCATCGACCAAAGCCTGCACACAAACAGTTCGGAGGACTGGGCCTCATTACTTTCTTTTTCTTTTACGTCCCTAAAAGTGCCTGACCAAACCGACCAAAGGTCTCTGACTACAAAAGTAAAGGAAAATATCAATCGATCATGTGCTGATTTCTCCACCCCAAGCGTGACTTCTCGTCCTTCCTCTATCTATAGGTCCATCGAGTCGAAGGTGTTCGAAGGTGATCTGAGAGGCGCAGTTCGCCTTCTCGTATCCGACTGTGCGCACGCCCAAAGAGACAGTAATACCTTACTGGCTCTGCAAGAAAAACATCCTACACCGTCCCGTCCACTTTCCCTCCCCCCCGATCCCCACCTTACGGACTCCACCCTTGAAGCGACCACAGATGATGTAGCCCAAGTGATCAGCTCATTTTACAATGGCTCTGCCTCTGGGCTGGACGGGCTTAAACCCGCCCACTTAAAAGAGCTCACCTCCATCTCCGCCGGCAGTAATGGTCCACGTCTTATTGGCTGCATTACAAAGCTGTGCAACTTCCTTCTACAGGGTAAGCTTAACCCAGAGGTGTGTCCATACTTGTACGGGGCGTCACTATGCGCACTAGCAAAAAAAGATGGCGGAATCCGCCCGATCGCAATCGGCAACACTTTCCGCCGTTTAGTGGCTAAAATCTGCTGCCGGGCCGTTAAAACCGATATGGCTGATTACCTACAACCTCACCAGCTCGGATTTGACACAGCACTGGGTTGCGAAGCAGCCATCCACGCCACCCGGTCATTCGTTATGGCACCGGAAAACTCAAATTGTGTCCTAATAAAGCTGGATGTGAAGAACGCGTTTAACAGCGTCGAAAGGGACGTAATTCTCTCAGAAGTCCGCGACCGCATCCCGACCATCTATCCCTTCCTATCTCAGTGCTACGCCTCGCCCAGCAATCTCTTTTTCAACAGTGCAGCCATCAGCTCCCAAGTCGGCGCTCAGCAGGGCGACCCACTTGGCCCACTCATTTTCAGCCTCTCCATCCAAAAAATTATATCTTCTCTAAAATCGCCGCTCAACATCTGGTACCTGGACGATGGAACCATCGCAGGTAGTGCGGACAGCGTCTTGGATGACGTCCGGGAAACCATACACCGTCTCAAAGACGTAGGCCTGCAGGTGAACACGAGTAAATGCGAGTTCTTCGCATGCAGCCAGACAGCGTCATCTTGTTTCTCTCATTTTGAGGCCCTCATATCTGGCCTGAAGACGCTGGATAGAGAATCATTCACGTTATTGGGTTCCCCCATTTTCCCCGAAGCGATCCCCGCTACGCTGGAACTCAAAAGACAATCCCTGCTCGGCATCTCGGAACACTTTAAACACCTTCCTGCGCATGTCGCTCTGACCCTACTACGACAATGCTTCTCAATGCCTAGGATCACATATGTCATCAGGACAGCCCCGTCATTCCTCTCTCCAGGCGACGTCTCCATCCTAGATGATGCTTTAAAACACACCCTCGAGAGCATTCTGAACGTCACTCTTTCAGTGGATCAGTGTTTGCAGGCGGCCCTCCCGATCCGCCACGGTGGTCTGGGCATCCGCCGCGCTCAGGATGTTGGCCTGGCCGCTTTTCTGGCGTCATCGCATGGGGCAGCTAATCTCGTCGCTCGCATCCTAGCCGTCAACGGCAACGGATTGTGCCTGCCCTTTGTCGATGTTGCCTTAACAGCATGGTCATTCCTACACCCGAACCAAGATATACCAGACGCACCTGGAAGCCAGCGAGCCTGGGACGAAATCCGCTCCAAAGCAATCCTCGCCCAACTTATAGGATCCGCCACAGGCGTGGACCTGGCGAGACTCCGGGCCGCCTCAAAACCGGAGTCAGGAGCATGGCTGCATGCTTTGCCCTCCCCACACCTTGGGACATTGCTAGATAATACTTCTCTAAGCATAGCCTCCGCCCTAAGACTGGGCTCTGACACATGCATCCCCCATCCCTGCGTTTGTGGTTCAGTCGTCCTAGCCGATGGCCATCATGCCCTCAGTTGCCCGAAATCAGCAGGCCGCTTCTCACGCCACCACGCCCTAAACGACCTCATCCATCGTGCATTGATATCGGCAAACGTCCCAAACGTCCTCGAGCCCACAGGGCTAAGCCGCAGAGATGGCAAGAGACCCGATGGCCTGACTCTTATCCCCTGGCAGAAGGGCCGGTGCCTCCTTTGGGATGCAACCTGCGTAAGTACCTACGCTCCGACGTACCTCCGCCGTACTTCGCAGGTAGCCGGGTCAGCTGCAGAGTGTGCGGCACGCTCGAAGCACTCCTGGTACTCGCCCTTGGAGGAAAACTATTTATTTGTACCGTTCGCAGTTGAGACGGGTGGTCCCTGGAGCGCTGAGGCAAAGAATCTGGCTCGAGAGTTGGGTCGCCGGATGCGGGACAGGGGCTGCGATCCCCGGTCTGGTTCGTTTCTGGTCCAACATATTGCTTTAGCCATCCAACGGGGTAACGCCGCAAGCGTCTTAGGCTCGTTTAGGCCAGAAACGAACCGCGGCGGATTCTCTGAATAGTTTATATTTTTATACATATTTATGTTTTTTATACTATTACTGTCTTTTCCTTCAATAAATATATTCCAATATTAGGTATCAGTACTTATATGAATTTAGAAGGAAGTTGGAAATATTTCAGGGTAATAGATTATCGTGGTTGGGCATGTGATGCGGAGAGACGAGTGTCATGGTTGGACGGAGATGAATGGAAGAGGATAACGAATTGCGCCGTACGCAAATAAAGGGAAATGGACAAGATAATTATGATAATATATACACCTCCGATCGCCTAAGCTCCTATCCAACGAAAATTCAAGTCTAAAATTATTTACCTAGTCAAAAAAAGTACCGGCGCGGCGCGTGCGTCATTCACAAAAAACAATTCGTCACGACGCGCAGCTGTTAAAATTAAATACAGCAATCAAATGTTATCAGTTAAATGTTGACTTTAAGATGAATGATGATGAATAATAACTAAGGGGAATAACTTTCATTCGTGTTATTCGGCGCATTATAGCTTTGTAAAATGTTCCTTTATGGATAGCAGGAATCCCCTTTGAAACCGAGTTTTGTATAAAACGGAATGTCTGGATTCAATGTTTATCATTAAAGTTTTGCTATTGAAGCTTCTCTTAGTTAATTGAACTGTGCAACATTTTATAATTTGGTAAGTTACTAGACCTAGAATCTACTATTAGAACTACTCTATACAGGGTGTAAGAAAACAACCTAGTAATATTTATACGTGTGGTTTAGACCATAAAACTGAACAACTTTCACTATTCATGTCTGGTATTCAAAACCGCGTCATTTGACTCAAAAGATTGATCAGCGAATTTTTTTTTCTTTGTTGGCTCCATAGTGAAAGTTGTTCAGTCTGATGGTCTAAACCACCCGTTCAAAATTTAAAGGTGTTTTTAAAATATGTATGTGTAAAATTTAATGCGTTACAAATCTTAGGTGTATCGCATACAGAAGGAGTCGAGGTGGCGTCGAAGCGCGGGCGCGCGCCTTAAAAACCTTGAAATATTATGGTCGGTAATTGTATATCATACATACCAATCAGAGCGGCGCGACGCGCCACTCGGATTCTTGGTTTACAATCAAATTATCGACCGTATGTCAAAGTCGCCAAGGCGCGCCCGCGCCTCGACGCCGCGCCGCCTCGACTCCTTCTGTATGCGAGAGGGTGCGTCAGTCAGACCATTAAACTGAACAACTTTCACAATGGAAACAATAAAAAATCGATGTTCCATAACATTTGGGTCGTGTATTCAGTACAGGTAAGTTTTCTATGGAGCAGATTCATATTTTCGCGATTTCGAGGTTGGTTCCATAGTGAAAGTTGCTCTGTTTTCTGGTTTTAAGCAAATCGTTTAATATGTAACGCATTTTTTACACCTTATACAGTGTGTAAAATAAAATGGGACTGTCACTTAAAGGGGTGCTTCAGACCATCAAACTGAACAACTTCTACTATGGGACCAAAACTGCAAACATAACTTGACTGAAACGTATGGGACAGCCGATTTTTTTTTCGCGATTTCAATATTAGTCCCATAGAGAAAGTTGTTCATTTTGATGGTCTGACCCATTTTATGTTACACCCTGTATAGTAAGACTATCTGGATATCATCTTAGATCAAAGTAAAATTATCATAGGTAATTTTATAGGTACTTACCTATTTACTTTTTAGATTTTATACATTTGTGATTATAACTCTGTAAAATTTCAGTGAAAATGAAACTCCTGTGCATCTTCGTTGCCTTGGTCGCTGCAGTGGTCGCTCAAGAATATGAAATGCATCCCCAAATAGAAATTGAAAGGTAAGGAACAATAATTTACCATCTTCGTTTACGTCACGCGACTCCTGACTTAGGGAAGTGACGTGACGCTCTACGGGATGTGGGCTCCATAATGAAAGTTGTTCAGTTTGATCATCTTAACTAAACCACCCCTTTAAATATTACAAGGGTGTTTTGTTACACCTGTATAATAATAAAATTATCTTTTAAAAAGTGAACGTGGCTCCATCTACATTAAATAAGGTTAACAAAAGACCCTGTTAGGTATCGTGTGTCATACGAACGTGTATCGAGCGATCGTAGGAACCTAATGATTGAAATTGTTACAGTTATCCGCAATGGTACTTGCGAGAACAGCTGGCCAGGACCCGTCGAGATGTCAGTACCCTCGATATCGACCGCAAGATTGGAGACGGCCGTCTCTTCGGCCAGTTGGGCAACACTGCCGACGGTGGTCTCTATGTAAGTATATATACCTATATCTTCTTTGGGCCTGAGGAATAACCAACTTAATAAGGGTCCAATTCAAAGTGAGGCCTCACAGGTTAGACTCGGTCTTTGGAGGGAAGGCACCACACTTCCTGGCCCGTTTGTTCCTCCTCTTGCCCAATGCGAATTGGTAGACTTCACATAGGAATAATTTTTTGTTTCTTCAGCGTATGCAAGGTTTCCTCACGATGTTTTCCTTTACCATGTATGAGAGCAGTCGGTATTTACGTACATAAATTAAAGAACCTCATTTGTACATGGCATGTTATTATTATCAATAAATCTTATGATTATTCACCTCAGGGTAAAGCCGGCTATGCACGTCCCATCTTCAACGACCACCGTGGCCAACTAGATGGTAAGGTCTACGGATCCAGGGTCCTGGGCCCTTACGGGGACTCTAGCCACATGGGAGGGGCTTTGAACTGGAAAAATTCTAACGCAGCTGCATCGTTGGAAGCAAGCAAGCAGATTCATGGGCCTTCTTCTGTAAGTTATTTCTGTCTTTCTATGTAAAATAGTTCTGTTAGTTTCTGGCTTTTACGTCCGGCAATTGGCATAAGAAAATTATAAAAAAAAGTGTTTAAAGAGAAAACCACCTTATTTTGATGTGGTCTAATCAAGTTATTCATAAAAGACTTGTGGAGTTAATTAAGAATTTTTGAAATCTTTGGATTTAGATCAAATTAAACTTACGGACTTACGAATTTTTTTAACAAAGATGGAATTATTTTATAAACTTATCTCAGGACTACTACGTTTTTAAGGGGATGAACAATTTTCCCGATGAGACCAATTTCGAACCGCCATAAAAAATCTGCTGTTCCATACAAAATTGCAATCCTACTTAACCCAAATACATAAATGGAATGCCGATTTTGTTTTTCCGCGATTTCGATGTTGCTCCCATATACAAAGTTTTTCAGTCTGTTGGTCTGATCATCCTCTTAAAAACCGTCAACATATTAAATTAGACTCTGTATACTAATCTGATAAACTCTTTGCAGATAAGCGCAGCAGCCGGTGGTAGATGGCCCCTCGGCAAGAACGGTGACATTAGAGCTCAAGGTTACTACCAGCAGACAAGTGGAATGGGACGAGATTATGGAGCTAAAGCCAGTCTTAACTACAACTTTTAATTCCTCTATTCACACCGGCGCACGGCGACTCCTGCCCTTGAGCGAGATCTTGGATCTTGTATAGGCAATAAGTTCATCTATTGCACAGATTACCCCCAATAGATACCGCATGATGAAAATTTTGTACACGCCCGAAGTCACCATTTTTGGCGGTAGGTGCGGGCACGAAACGGTGCAACGTGATTGGCCATTTCAAGGTTGCACTACTTCGAGCTCGCCCACTCGCGTTGCTTGTATCAGTGCAAAATCATAGATCTGTAGCGAGTGTCGGGGGCCCTGTATACGGTATCTATTGGGGGTAATCTGTGATCTATTGTAAGACCGGTGATTATGCGGATAATTTCATGAATAATAGGTATAATTAATATCTCTGCCACAATAGTTTATACTCACTTAAAAGTTGGTATCTAATATTACGAATGTCTTGCCAATATCTAGTCTGAATTATAATAAGAATACTTACTTAAAATAAAATTTATTTAAGTCGATGAGTGTATAATTATTCACCACAGTCCACAGTATAAGAAAGAGTAACTTAAACACAGATTAACTGGTACTAACCATTTAGTGTGCGTGTAAAAGCACCCTAGTAATACTTAAGGGGGTTCTGCAGACCATCGAACTGAACAACTTTCACTATAGCCCAGTCAATTTACGGTTTGAGCCGGGACTAATTAGTATTTGATATTTTTTTCGGTACAGTATTTAAGAGCCAATTTGAGCTTAGAAATGTACCAAAATTAAAAGAAAAATCCCGTCAGCAACAACAGATCCAAATTTAAAATATAGCTATTATCTAGTTATAAAAAACTTGATGTTAAATAATTTTTTAATGCATATTGTTAAGGCATACTTCAAACATGGTTTAAATATTTTTGTCTAGGTAAATAGAAGGTTTTGAAAAATACATTCGTATTTTCTGATAAAAACAATTATATTTTAAATTTCAATGCCTATTTTATTGCTTAAAAATAATGTATATTGTTAAATCTGATTCAAATGAGTGCATTGGTATTAATTAACCTTCTGGGACTCACCCAGAAGGTTTTTAAAATAATAATATTAATACCAAATTACCAATGCACATTTGAATTTTGATTTCTATGTTGCGTAGCGATTTTTTTAAATACGTTTTCAGATAGCCTTTTTTTCACAAAATGGTGCCGGTTACAGTTTAAAAGTTCAATTAATAATTACTCCCTACCCCGCCTCACAAAACTCCGTAAAATGACTGGGCTACTATATGGAGCCAACACCGAGAAAAAATAAAAAAATCAGCTGTCCAAACATTACATTAAACATTACAAGCAATACATTTGAGTCGAGCACATATTCTATGACCTAATCTGTGCCGGTACCTACTGCAGTTTTGTATGGGATAGCAGATTTTTTAATTTTTTTTCGGTTTTTGCTTTACAGTGAAATTTGTTCAGTTTGATGGTCTAAAGCACCCCCTTAAGTATTACTAGGGTGTGTCGTTACACTGTGTATTATATCGACTGACCTACGTAAACTATTGAAAGCGAAATTTCTAATTTCCTTTTGTACCTTCCCTACCTATTTATAATGGTTTCTCTTATGGTTGTGGTTAGGTGCAAAAAATACCTAGATAGAAGATTCTCCATCAACTGCTCAGAGTGCAACATGGTGGAGGACGTGTATCATATTTTAATGGAGTGTGTCCGGGCCGAGGCACTAAGATGAGAGACATTCACCCGATACCCGATGCTGCGGGAGATAGGCGGCTGCAGCAGTGCACTGGCCAATCCCCTATCCGCGGAGGCTGCGGCTCTGCTACAGCTAGCCAAGAAGTGTCTTCTTAGAAGACAACATTTAATGTGATGCTGAATGGTTTTGCGGGTTACTTAATTTGAATTAAGTAACCCGCAAAACCATTCAGCATACAGAATTCTGTATTACACATTGATTTCCCTTACGGAGCGATTTAGTCTAAAAGACCAAACTCCTTAAATAAAGATATAAAAAAAAGAGATCCTCTATTTTGGAACATCTGCATCTAAACCTATAATCCTACAAACATCAAACAGCAGTATGCAGGCAGTCCAGTCGAGAGATAACGTAACAATATCAGTGACTGAATCACTGAAACGTCTTGCGAGATTGCCTTGTTGGACTCCAAAACCTATTAGCATGCCGCTGAAATTCATTTTAGAACTAAGGCTGCTGTTTAGTTAGCGGATAATCGCTATGTAGTATGCTTTAATAGTTATTCTATGTAGGTATGAGGTTTCCTTGCAAACGAAAGAAAGAAAGAAAAATCTTTATTCACCATTAAAGGCACACACACGAAACAACAGAGTACATTAAAAGAAATAATAGGTTGTAGCGGTGTGTGCCGCGACGGTGACACGACTCAACGTAGTGCCTTACTTGGTAAGCAAAGCGTTGATTTTCTGCCGTGCCTGACAGAGCAGGAGTGCAATTTCCGAATGTCACACTTTCAAAATCATGATCGAATGATGCATAATTTCCATAGTAACTTTGACAGTTCTCACTACTGATTTGAACGTCAAAAATACCACTCCTGTGCTGTTGCTCTCCGCAAACCAACTGTGTGCTTAAGGATACTTTAAAGGTTAATAATGTAGTGTAATAAATAATTTATAATAAATATAAAATACTGTATGTAGTATTATAGTGTATGTATATAGTATATAGTGTGTGGGTACCGTAGGGATGTGTGGAGGAAGGCTTTTGCAGTCGGCCGTACAACCAACTATGTAGTCTGGTTCGAATCTCTCGCCATAAAGCAAGCTAAAAGACATAGGAATGAAAAGGCTCCTGCACCAACCGACATACAAGTACCGCATCTGGTCCATCTTGTCGCTGCTGAATTGGCTTATTCATTCAATGGTTTCCAGGATTTGAAATTTTCAAGAATATATAGTGTATGTAAATCAGTAAGTAAACGCATACGACTATTATATTCCCCGAGGGAGTAGTCAGAGACATTATAAATAATATCATATTTAGTGAAATATGATATTATTTAGTCCGTCACACTAGTGAGTAAGTGTGAGTAAGTCGCCACTTTTTATTAACAATGGACATAAATACACCCTCGAAATTTAACCATATACTTACTTGTACGTTTACTAATGATGTTATCCTCCACCAAAATGCCAATGGTAGAGTAACTAGGTAGGTCTACAGGGTCCTTCTTAATATGCTGACACTTTTTTAAAGGGATGATCAGACCGTCAAACTGTACAACTTTCTGAAATCGCGAAAAAAACAGATTTTTTTTGGCGATTTCGATGTTGGTCCCAAAGAGAATGTTGTTCAGTTTGATGGTCTGATCATCCCCTTAAAAAAGTGTCAGCATATTAAGAAGGACCCTATATAAGTTCCTAAAAACTAACTGGTACGAGGAGGTACATCACAGTAACCTCCATCATAAAAACAAATAGACAGCCTTATCGCTTGGTTTAATGCGATATCAGTAGCTTTTAACGCTTCTGAAATACACTAAGGCCTCATCCAAAATCTACTTACGTATCCAAATTGCACTGTTCGTCCCGAGAATAGAGTCACAATTCGATTGAGCCTCATTCCCTTGCAGGAACGTTGCAAAGGAGACCGGTCCAGTAATTAAGATCGCTTGCATGTCACTCGATATTTGTGCTCTAACATAATTTAGTTAGAGTCCAATTTATAGCGCCATTTACTCCGCATGAAACTAAATAGTTATGTTGGGACATTTATCAATACGGACTTTGCTTGAAGTTAACGAATTTTCCTTTGGAAGCTGCCATCATTAGTAGTCACTATTCCCTCCCTCTTTAGTTTATTACACACAAAGTACAGTATTTATCTTCTACATACTGACTTTACACAAACTAGAGACCAATATCAATGCTTTGTATTTTTCAGATTACCTTTTAAATATTTAGGTCAAAATTTTTCCATGATCATCATCAGCCTATAAACGTCCCACTGCAGGGCACAGGCCTACCCTCAGGGAGGGTGTATTAGTCCATTACGCGTGCCCAATGCGGATTGGTAGACTTCACATACACATCAGAATTTCTTCTTCAGTGTGTGCAGGTTTCCTCACGATGTTTTCCTTCACCGTTTGAGAGCAGTCGGTATTACGTGCATAGGTGAACATACATACGGAATAAACCTGATTCGGAATTGGTTCCGGATGGAGTGTTGCCGCTTTCAGAGACTTTTTCTTACTTACTACTTACTACTAGAGACTCTAGTGACTTTTTTATGTCTTAGGTGGCATATTTTAAAGTGATTTTTGAGCGTAGGCGTTGATGGAACGATACCGTATAGTGACGGTGCAGTTGCGACGTCGTTGCGGTATAGTTGCGAAAACGCCTACGCTCAAAAACCGCTTGTGTGATAATGGTTCATGCCATTTTGTATGCAGATTATGTCTAATGTTAAAACTATCCATAAGATAAGAGATATATATTCTTGATTATTTCTTTATTCTCTATAGTCTTTTGATATAGTTGCATAATATTGAAATAACGAACGAACGAACGAACGTAACGACGTGACCTCACCTCACCACATGATAGAATGCAAAACAGAGTCTAGGGCTGCAATCGCGGTAAATATATATATATATATATATATATATATATATATATATATATTATATATATATATATTTTTTTTTTTTTTTAATTTCAAATGGGTTTGCTCTTGACCTCAGTCCAGTCCTCAGGACAAAGATGGGGTCGAAGATGTAGCGAAATTACCCAGAAGGTGCCTATTCACTCGTACTTTAAAGTAATTCGGGTTGTAAGCGCTCGGAAATACTGACGCAGGCAGGGCATTCCACTCCTTGGCATGTGCATTATAAAAGAATCAGAAAGGCGATTAGTGCGGATTTGAGGGATATCAACCAAGAAGGGGTGGTATCCCGCGGTGCGTCTGGAAGTCCGAAAGTAGAAAGGGGAAGGCGGGATGAGCTCATGCAGCTCTTGGGCACACTCACCGAAGTACAATCTGTAGAAGACCGACAAGCACGCTACTCTGCGGCGGTGGGCTAGGCTTTGAAGTGTGGTCTCAACCAGCTTGCTGTCGCCAATGAGTCTCCTGGCTCTGCGTTCAACCGAGTCGAGTGCGTCGAGTTGATACTTGGCTGAGCCATCCCACATGTGGCAGCAATACTCCATACAAGATCGGACCTGAGCTTTGTACAACATTAGGAGCTGTCCAGGAGTTAAGTACCGCTTCACCTTGCTTAAGATGCCCAGCTTTTTGGCCGCAGTTTGAGCCTTCGACTCGATGTCAGCGCCGAAGTTGAGTTTTGGAGTCAACCTCATGCCAAGAAGCTCAAGACTGTCGGAAACAGGGACAGATGTACCCCGGAAAGTAGGAGCCAGATTAAACGAGTCCCTTTTGGCGGTGAACACAAATATTCGGTGATTGAACTGTTATTGGACTACGCCACGTACGAACCATAACTTTTGTCACATTTGGTATTGCGCTAATTGCGGTACTGCTCTTGACAGCCGTTACAGCCGTTTTGACAGATCGTTCAGACATTAATCGCTGTCAGTTACATAGTGTTTAGCGCGATTCGGAATTCAGCACAGTTGAATAGTAATTAGATTGCAATGTGATTAGAACTGAAATTTGATAAGAATAGAACTTCGATGTTTTAACTTAGCGCAATCAGGCTTCTGGTCGTGTTGAAGAAAAAGAAAATAGAACGGAACTTCGTTTGTATGCAGCGCGCTATGAGCTTTCGGAATAAACTTTTCTCCTTTTATCGACTCATGTTCCTTCTTAGGGAAAGTTGTTTAAGTACTTTCATTATTTGAATACAGACTTAAAATTTTTCTTTTAACGTTAATTATAAAAAATAGTGGTGTCTATTGTCAATCCCAGACGTGACGCTTCAGTAGGCTCCTATTATTTTCCAACTAATTGGACCTATATCAGTAGACGTAGTTATGAGTGTAAACAATAGCAACCAGAGAATATTAATTACGAAACAAAACCCAACTGAAGTTTGTTATTGCAAAACATGAAACTGCGGGTCTTATTCGATTACCTCGCCGGAGGGCTGCCGATTGCCGGATCAAATTTACTCTTATTAAGGATTCTTAAGGGTTGATTCAAACTATGATTTTATTACTAGGTAGGCTAAGTGTATGCATAGGCACCAAATAATGATCATATCTAACTACAACGTACAACCTTAATTCCACAGACAGTCAAAATATAACAAAACTTTTGAGACTTCAAAACAGTTTTGTAGTACAAATTCAAACATTTGGACAAAACAAAACAAAAACAAAAACAAACAAAACACGTTTTGGTGGCAAAACTTATTGCTATTTTTATAAATGGTTATCCAAACGTTTTTTGTTTGTTGTATGTACACTGTACAGTACAGTTATTGACTGATGTTTTTAAATATTGACCACCTTATTTCACAATTACTACTAAATAACCACAATTCAGCATAAGCATATGCTCACGAATATATTCCCCGAGGGGGTAGTCAGAGATATTCTGAACCCTCAGAACATCCACGTTTCACTAGTACCAAAATTCTGTCCAGTGTGACGGGGAGTGAGCCCGACGCCACATGTAATGGACAGTGGGTACAATACATGCCTCGAAATTGAAGCATGCGGGTTTCCTCACGATGTTTTCCTTCACCGAAAAGCCAGTGGTGTTACAAATCGTACATATCAAATTCCGAAAAACTCATTGGTACGAGTTGGCCAGGACGGGGATCGAACCATCGCCTCCTGCAACACAGGCAAGGTTACTCGCCACTGGACCACCACGGCTTTTCCCCAATTCAAGACACTAATAATAATAAATAACCTAACCACTAAATATCTAATATCTGTGTCTGTCACCCGTGCGTCTGTGGCACAATGGTGCAAGCTAATGGTCACCACGCTCACAGCTGCCGGAAAAGTGCAGGTCGTTTCCCGCGCCACCACTCCTTAAACGACATTGTTAGGCGGGTGCTGGTAGCAACCAATATTGCATGCATCACGGAGCCTCCAGGCTTGAGCCATGGTGACGGAAAGAGACCAGACGGCCTAACATTGGTACCTTGAGAGAAGGGTAGGTCCCTGTTGTGGGATGCGACTTGCGTCTTCACCTACGCACCACCTCATCTGCAGGGTACCACGCGGGTGGCTGGATCGGCGGCAGAAAGCGCAGCTCGCTTCAAGCACTCGTGGTAACAAGCATTTAGAGGGCACATATCTTTTCGTGCCAGTGGCAGTTGAAACCGCAGGGCCTTGGGAAGCTGAGGCCAAGAAGATTATAAAAGACCTGGGCTGTAGATTACGGGAGAGGGGCAATGACCCTCGCTCTGGGGCGTTTCTTGCCCAACGTATCTCCTTAGCCATCCAACGTGGCAATGCCGCCAGCGTAATGGGTACGTTCGGTACAGACACGACCCGGGGCGAGTTATTCGAGTAAGCAGGTTTGTATTTTAAATTTGTTTATCTACATATATCTATGCCACTAACCTACCTCCCTAACTACTATGTTCAGAGGCATTTCATTTCATTTCAAATTAGTAAATAATTTTATTTCATAAAATCCTCAGAAAATCCATTTGGGATAAAATTTCTTGTTAGATGCTTGTTAGTAATTTTTTGTTGTATTTTGTTGTATGTAGAGTCAAATTGGTGATGATTAAGATTAAGGTAGGTAACATTGCAATATTAGGCAATTAGTGTCGTATGACCCTTATCTCCAGGTTGTAATTTCTATTCCCATTCCATCGTATTGGGGTCGCCAATTAAGGTGTGCTCTCCATTTGAGCGTGCAGTGTAGAGTGTCTCGAATTTAGTTCATTAGTCGGACATTTTAATTGACTTTCCGAATAATAATAAGCGTTTTTTGAACCACCGTTTTATTTTTAATCAAATAAAATTCAGTGCCGTCTGGTTTCGGTTAGGAATATGCGTGATATTTCTACCTATAGGCGACAAGGTTTCCTTTGCAGTTTTGTGGTAGAAATGCTGACCAAACCACTGATTTAATGGTGATTCATTTTATACGTCAATTTAATGTGAAATCCTACAATAAAAAACGTGCACAGTACTACTTATGTTATAAAAACGCCTTCAAAAAAACTAAAAAGTTTAAAAATAATATTGCAGCCGATGACTTTTTCGTTCGCATCATAAGAACATATTAATTTGTTTTATCGAAGTCGCTGTCAAGCCGGTACGATTCGCGAAAGGGCTTGCATTAGTCGGCTTTGCTTGACACCGACTTCTATAAAATAAATTAATGTTTAAGAACATTAACTGAAAAAGTCATCAGCTGCAATATTATTTTTTAACTTTTTAGTTTTTTTTAAGGCGGTTTTAATTTTTTGTTAAAATCATGTTTATTTCACATTTTGCAGTGGTGAATTCATTAGTTCAATTTAATAGTAGTGCTTTAAATTAACAAACGCACTATCCGGCACTACGATTTTCAAAGGTTCTCCTCGATTTCTCTGGGATGCCATCATCAGATCCTCGTTTCCTTATCTTGGTACCATCATTGGAATATTTTATTTCCAACAAAAAAAAAAATCACCAAAATCGGTTCGTAAACGACGAAGTTATCCGCGAACACACATAAAAAAAAATATATTTATTGGTCGGTCGAATTGAGAAACCTCCTCTTTTTATAAAGTCGGTTAAAAACCTCCTTTTTTGAAGTCGGTCAAAATCTGCACTAAATCGTTAAATGGTTCTGACTGTCTCAATAATCAAACAAATCTTTAGCTCAAGGTACAGGTCATATCAGCTTTAGAGAAACCCGACCCCTCTTTCAAAATCTTTATAAGCACAAAGGGGTTCGATTTTTCTGATACTGACTGACCGTAACTTCACAGATACTAAAAGTTAAAATTGTACTTGGTATTAAAGGATTATGTTTAATGTAAAACCAGAAAGTAAGTGTAAAAAGCATAACGTTAATTCCACTCGGGGATTTCAAATGGAAATTCATCAATTATTCGTAAAGCATGGCCACCGCTGAGTGGTGCGGTTTGACAGACTCGGATTAAACGTTCCTCCCACAGGATTCCCGCAATCCCGTGTAGGTACCTAAGTACCACATAAATAAACTCGACAGCCGTATTAGACACGTTATTGTTGACCAATAACCTTTGACTATTTATTATAAGGACTAGCCTTGCGGTAGCATTTCCCCTCTGCCACGGTATAAGATCAATTAATCATGTGTTTACATTCAATTTTATACCTTATCACTAGACGAGACAGCCTATAATTTCAAAACAATAATTTCGAACTTAGAACGTTTGGGGTTCACGCGAGACTACTTTTCGTGATTGTTAACGTTCAATATTAGAATTTTAGAAAAGAAAGTTGCGGATTGCATGTTACCTCGCCCCCCGCAAAAAGTGGCAGAAATGTTTGTTAGTAGAATTACACGCGTAACTAGTCCCTATATAAGTAGTCACAACAACAACAACCTAATTATAATTATGATGTTTGGTCTGAAATATACTGTAATAATTAATTATGTTGTTTAGTTTGTTCCTTTCGTCCGGTGGTAGAATCACAAATAATGATAGTGAGATTTAATTTCAATCAGCGCCTTCTAGTTACATTCGTAAAAAATATTTTTTTATTTGGTTTTTACGTCACTGATTCTACGAAAACGTTATTATTATTAATCTTTCTTTCTTTTCGTGTCAATGGTTCTTCAGTGATGTTTTTATATTTTAGTAGCCAGGTGTTCGGCAAGCTTGACAGCGTCAGGGGTAGCTGTATTTAAATCCTCTCTCGTGCAGGTGTTCGGGCACAGCGGACATTCCAGCAGATGACCCATCGACTGGATAGGTTTGCCGCAATCACACTGTGTTAGACCAGGATCCCTATACCCCCAATTTGCAAGCCGATTTAAGGATTTCCACACTTGCCATTGCAGATTGTGTCCAGGCGGTAGTTGTTCCTGTGGGGAAATGAACTCAGCTGGTGGGGGTACCCTTTCTTTCCACAGAGTGCATCTTGTAGCAGACAGGTCATTATGTATAGCCGTCGTGTGGCGTTGGGAGCTCCTGCGGCTCTTGAGGCGAGCTTGTGGGCTTTGGTGGTTGTATAGAGGGTGTCGACTATCGTGCTCTTGCTTATATTTTTCTATGGAGCAAGCCACATCCCGCCGCACTCCAGGATGTGCTATGAGTATTATTAATGCAGACTATAGTCTGTAATAATCACGCCGTTGTCGGGGCCCCTTTTTCCGTGTTAATACGAGTACATTGGTCAGGCAGGCGCCATAGTCGAGTACAAAACCTAGATACCTGTTCCAATAGCACCCCAACCCAATAAACCTGTTATCATTCTTTAATAGTCCTGCACTGACCGTGGGCTGTTTTGGATTCACTTATATAGTGTATACTGGGATAGTAGCAGGTTGGTGTCAAATTACCATTTGGATCTAATTGTCAGATGGGCTTCTACGTGTTGGCTTCGGCCCCACGCACGCTTCTCAAAAGTCCGGGACACTTATGTCCCGAGACAAAGAAAAGACATAATTAAAAGAAAGCCAACGACCTTTCAAAGCTCATGCACATTCTTAGATAGTAGATAAATGGGTTGTAGTGAGTTGATGTAATGTAAAGTTATGTATTTTAATGTAGATAATACGAAGAAGTTCTAGAAAAGCAAAACGAATAATAAAGTGCTCTAGTAGCTCAGCGACGCGAGTCGCGACGCAAAGTTTGAGCTCTTTTTGTTGCACTGAAGTGAAGACAGACTACGCTAACTCGCCCGACCCATTTCAAGCTTCGCTGACGTCATCTCCAACAGGATAACCAGTGACGTAACGAGAGACTGCGAATATTTCACGTTTCATACCAAAATGAGAAAAAAAAGGGACAGCTATGGAATTATTTCGGTGTTCGTCCGACAGTCTGACAACGGCGTTTTCTTTCATAAAACCTGACAATAAAATTCACGTCATATTCGACGTTGTAAGCTGAAAATGTGTATTTTTCCTTTCTAAAGTTGTCGGTGTCGGTCGTACGTAGTAACTGTCAATGCGTGTCGCATGGGAGAGCATCAGAGATGATGATAATGCCTGAAGGTATTCAGGAAAATACACGTGGAAAAAATTTATTAGTATTAACAAGCATAAGCATATGCTCACGACTGTATTCCCCGAGGGGGTAGTCAGAGATATTCTGAAACCTCAGAACATCCACGTATCACTAGTAGTACCGAAACTCTAAGTAGTGTGAACGGGGAGTGAGCCCGTTGCCACTTGTAATGGACAGTAGGTACAATATATGCCTCGAAATTTAAGCATGCAGGTTTCCTCACGATGTTTTCCTTTACCGAAAAGCCAGTGGTGGTACAAATCGTACATAAATTCCGAAAAACTCATTGGTACGAGTTGTGGAGAGTACGGACGGGGATCGAACCATCGCCTCCTGCACGGCAGGCAAGGTTACTCGCCACAGGACCACCACGGCTTTTTTAACAAGATTTCTTAAATTCGAAATCTCTAAAACCGTATAATCAAAGTCGTAGTTACTTCATATAACTGATTGCCAGCAGATCGAAAGATATTCTATGACATGAGGTGTAATGGTTACCACGCTGTGCCGGACTGCTAAACTAAACTGGCAATGAGCGGGGCACATTGCTCGCAGAACCGATGGCTGATGGGGCTGAAGAGTTTTCGAGTGACTACCGCGTACCGGAAAGCGCAGCGTGGGTAAGCCCTCCACAAGGTGGACCATCGACCTGGTGATGGCGCCGGGAACCCGGGAACCCATTGCACGAGGGCAGCGCAGGACCGGTCATTGTGGCGATCCTTGGGGGACGCCTATATCTGTGTGAGATGATGGTGATGTGAATGTTACCTAGTATTTATTTCGTTTCATTACCAACTACACTCAGTGTGCCACAGAATATTCAGTTATTTTATAAACTCTTTTATTTTCGTTTATAAACGAAGTTTCTTCAGCGTCTCCTCTCAAACAGAACTCTGATATTTTATATAATTTGCCAGGAAACATCAATCTTTACAGACGTGGCATGTTTTCTGCTGTGTTCACAAAATACTGTCTCATCAACAGCTATTAAATAATAGGCCACTTCTGGACTGATGTCCCACATACATCGCCACGAGGAAGCGACGACATGTCTCCATCAGATGGTAATTGACGATCGAAGTCAGATCGAGTGAATGGTGTTGTTTATTTGTTGTTCAAATCGAATATTCCCTGGACTTGGCTTAATAGCAGCTTTGTTTTTATTATAGCTAACTCCCGGAGATCCTTTGCCAAGCAGTGGGATGAAATAGGCTAAAGGAATAAATAACACCCGTTTGCAATATAAGGAATTCTGGATATTGGAATTTTACAATTCTCTTACTCTATCTTTGATTGAATTAGTTGCAGGTTTCAACATAGACTGGCTTTATGGGCTCGCTGGACTTGGTTCTGTAGTCACTAGACAGCGGCCACACAATACTGGCAAATGATGTTATGAATGGTCGCCGCTGTTGATCCCGGTTCATAAAAGTTACAGTGGGACTACCGAGAAAAAAGTGAGAAAAAGAAACTGTCACCTAAAAACTAAACCCAGGAGTAATGATGGGGTGACTCTAGTCTAGCCAGAACCAAACGAGATCATTAAACCATAAATGTCAATCCCAAATCGCGCAGCGGGGGATATTTTCCGCAACCTGCGTAACAGCTAAGTAAGCAGAATCTAGTAATCATACGCGAGCCACTCTAATTGGCGGGTAGAGAGTTTGATGCGCAAATGTTATGCCTTGTTTACATCTGAAGAGTGACTAGGATATACCTATTCCAGCTTCCTGCTAGGTAATGACAATTAAAGGCTATTATGTATTGGTTGAGGTGGCTCATTTTCTGCAACTCGGATATTCAGGCGCATATAATTTGTTTTCGTAAGGTGGCAATGACGCTATTCCTGCACATCCCAAAGGCTTGGCCAGGGTCTTCCAGGCTAAAGGTGATAGCATCACAAAAGATACCATTTTTGGCTTGCCGCGGGCCGATTCTCACGCCACCATTCGCTGAATGACCTAATCCGCCGGGCGCTCTTTTCAGCCAACGTTCCAAACGTCAGTGAGCCTACTGGACTGTATCGCACCGATGGCAGAAGGGCCGCTGCCTCCTATGGGATGCCACCTGCTCGTGCACCTTGCACGTGCACATACCTTCCCAGTACCACGTAGGTAGCCGGGTCAGCTGCCGAACACGCGGCGCACCTGAAGCACTCCACATACTCCTGCTTGGAAGTGGACTACATATTTGTCCCGTTCGCCGTGGAGACAGCCGGCCCCTGGTGTGAAGAGGCAAAGGGCTTCATTAAAGAATTGAGCCGACGGCTCCGGGACAGGGGCTGTGACCCCCGCTCCTGCTCGTTTCTGGTCCAACGCATAGCACTGGCAATACGATGCGCTAACGCCGCCAGTATTTTAGGCTCCTTTAGACCGGAAACCAATAGTGGTGGGCTCCTGGAAAAGCATAGGTTCATCTTTAATCTTTTCTTTCTTTCTTATTTTTTTCCTTTTTAACCTTTGTCGCCTATAAATATTTCATTCATTAGTTATAAGTTCTTCTTCTATATTATAATAAGTTTAGATCTAGTTTAGAGATTTATTTAGTTTATATTTACAATTCTGTTATAAAGAAAATAAAAAAATTATAATAATAAAGATAAGATAAAGGCAGGCAGATGCATAATATCGGCATTATAAAAGTAGGTATTTTAACGAAACGGGGCGGCAATTGATTGCGACGTCCTGTTTAACTTCCATTTACTACTAAGTACACCTATGCAACTTACTTAAACGTTAGCAAAATTCAACCTTTTTTTTAATTGTTAGTGTGTGAGCAAAAAGCGAGAGGGAGCTACATAGTAATAAATGAGGTGGTAATCTTACTGTCAGAGTATTTTTAATCTAGTCTATAGGCAAACCACTACATGACATAATTTACTGGATACTTCATCATCAGCCTATAATAAGTCTCATTGCAGAAAAGCACAGGACCAGTCAAGGCCTACCTAGGTACCCTCAAAAGGATACTTAAATTTATTTTCTTCGAAAAGGTGCACAAATCTTGAAAACCGTTGATATGAAATAAATATCGTTAGTTACAAAAGGTTACTCTACCCAAACAGGTAGTCTAACTAATCGCATCTCTACTTGCAACGTGTAAACCAGGCAGTTAATAGACAAATTGATTTTCTAGCAACTAGCTCTACTAACTAACTACATGATAGTGTAATTTCGGAGCCAAGTTTAATTTGGAACGAGTTATTATTAAGTTATGGATCGTGTACGGTGTCTATCATTACATGATACTACTTTATTATACAACGAGCGTTAACCCGCGACTTCGTCCGCACAAATTATATACCAGATTTTAAGTCAGATCATAAGCTATCAAACAAAAAAAGTTTCATCAAAATCGGTTCAGTAGTTTTTGCGTGATACTCGTTCAAACAAACAAACAAACAAACAAACACACAAACAAACAGACAGACAAAAAATCCAAAAATTGGTGAAATGGAATCAGGGACACCTAAAAACCATATCGTAACTTTTTTTTTGTTAATATCTTCAATGTACAGACAAACTTCCTGTTACAGTTTTATAATAGTATATAGATATAGATATAGATTCGATCGTCTGTGTTTACTGAGAACAATTTGTTCTGTAGCTCAAAAGGAAAATGGCGAGAAAAAGGAAAAAATAACTCGAATTGTATTTACGTTTGCATCTGTATTTGCATTTATATTGTCCTTTATAACCTTTTTGTATGAAGCGTTACAGACCTACTTACTACACCGTAGTTCAAGAACTTTTCGAGTACACCTATACCTAATATCAATCGACAGAAAAATGATTACAAACATTGCAAATAACAAATACTCTTTGACATATTTCTTTCTGAGATATCAGTTCAGAGATAATAATTATGAGCTACGATGCTCATTGGCAGAATGTGAAATTAAATGGGACACTTTTTATTTTTTTTTTGAAGTTTCTTTTACAGCTCTGCTCAGGAGGCAACTACTGCTTTTTACTGCGGACTATTGGAGGGACCACGAAGGGTCTACCGAGCCAAATGAATGAACTTAAGCAACCGACCTAGGCCACCCAGAGGGGTACGGACCTCGGCATAGGACGTTGCTGGGGCTACGCGGCGGCAATCCGCCGCGTAGCGGTAGCGGGAATCGGTGAGAATGGGACACTTACTTAAAGGGTTTTTTTATACATTTGGCTCAAGTAGTAGGTTTGCAGTTTTGTACGGAAGAGCAGATTTTTTTTCGCAACTTCGATGATTGTGCCATAGAGAAAGTTGTTCAGTTTGACGGTCTGATCATTCCCTTAAAAAACTGTCAACATATTAAGAGGGATCCTATCTATTGCTTGCATTCTGAAGACGGACATATGCATAAAAACATCAGACTATGTCGTGGGTCATAATATTTTCTAAGAAGGAAATCGGAATGAGTCTTAAAGCACTTAAAAGGTGGTCGTGGCATTTGTAGCAAAGCTTATGTTCATCCCGAAAACAGAATACAGACGTGAAGTTTATACATGGTGTAAAATTTAATGCGTTACAACTTATTTTCACGTGAAATTGATATCAATAGCATCCTTTTAAACTAAGAGTCCACCAATCAAGCTGAACAACTTTTATTATGAGAGGCAAACGATCGGAGCAAAAAAAAAATCTGACGTTGCATACATTTGAGTGGCGAACTCGCGCGTCGACATTGCAGTTTAGTATGGAGCAGCAGATTTTTTATTTGCTCCGATCGGTTTGCTCCCATAGTAAAAGTTGTTCAGTTTTATGGGTAGACTCTTAGTTTAAAAGGATGCTAGTGATATCAATTTCATCCTGTATGTAAAAGAAAACGTTATTCAGTTTGACAGTTTGGTTTGATCATCATTATTAAGAAGGATCCAGTATAGCGACGCATGCCCGTTCAGTGAAGACAGTTCTTTGAATTTTTATAATTCTTACCCGTACCAAAACGACACAACGAAAGAGGAATGATACAAAATATTGACACTAAAGTAACCAGTCATTCCAAATATACTTACGCTATTTTTTACTTTTCGGCGAGTCATAGAATCACAGACCTAGAGCTTTTTGAAATGGCTAGTTTTTTCTGAGATTATCAGAGCAAGGTATGCAGATGTCATAGTTTTTAGATGTGGCAGTTTCCAGACGTGTCAATTTTATAATAGTGGTACAGTAGTACCAGGTTTTCAAGTTTTACCGATATACCTGCGCAGTTGACAAATTTTAATGGCGCGCGAAATTATATTGACAAATCAGGATGAGCCACCTTCAATACGAGTACAGTAGGCCCAGGAAAATAATTAACCTCGGCAATCTTCGTTTGTGCAGAGTCCCCGACTAAACCCAAAGTAATTTAGTAATCAAAGGGTGCAAAGTCGGATAGCATCGAAAAGAGCCCATCGTTGCAAGGCATTGAAGGAGGCAGATCCTGAGGTCAATGTAATTTCGCACGCTATTAAAATTTGTCAACTGCGCAGGTACATCGGGGGAACTTATAAATCAGGTATCGCGCCATTTTCGCTGTTATTCGACTTTGCACCCTTTGATTACTAAATGACTTCCGGTTTTGACGGGGACTCGGGCAAACTCGGGTCTGCTGTGCGCAAACGAAGATCGACGAGCGGAATTATTTTCCTGGTCGTACTGTAATAAAGGATAACTGTATGTCGATGTTCGAGCGATCGGCGAGTTACTTGAGGGTTAAAATTAACTGAAACCTAAAAAAGTTTGACACATGACATAACCTCATACCTACCGAATTGACAGCTCGCCGATGTTTCAACGATGAATTTAAGGTTGAGTCGATGTTTGCGCTTAGATAATTGATTAATTGAAAAATAAAATAAAATAAAAATAAAATAAATATTGCATTGCTGAGAGTCTACAATGAAAATCAGTTTTCGCAGCTGCGTGAACAATTTCGTTCCAATGCCAATGTCAACTCTATTCCAATAAAGTTTGGACAAAAACGCTCACGACGTATCGAAAATCGAGTGTCCGAGTAAGGGCCAGTCGTAGGTCTTAGTAATTTCCAGCCTGTACAGACTTTTTTCAGCTGGCAGAAACCGAACACAAATTCTGACTACAGGCCTAGCCAAAGTAAATTCTGGATCGGCCAAAATATTGGTTGAGTTCTGTGGCGCCGATTTAGATGCTTGCCCTGGAGGGCGATTGACATCCTGACTGTCATGAGCTTTACCGCGATTAGCGCAATACCAAATGTGTAAAAAGCTAATCTTAGGATGCGGTCCAATCATGGATCAGTTGCGATTTAATTTCCGCAATTGTGCTCCCCTGGACTGCAATCGCGGCATACATTCGGTGATGGAACCGTGATTGGTTACGTACGAACCATAACTTTTGACACTATTGGTATTGCGCTTATCGCGGTACAGCTCATGACAGCCGTTAGAGCCGTTTTAACAGATCGCTCAGACGTTATTGGCTGTCAGTTACATAGAGTTTAGTACAATGCGGAATTTAGCACAGTTGAATAGTAATTGGATTGCAATGTGATTAGAACTGAAATTGGATAAGAATAGAACTTCGATGTTTTAACTTAGCGCAATCGGGCTCCTGGCCCTGTACCCGGACTTTCATTTTCGATATATCGCGACCATTTCAGTCCGAACTTCATTGTAATAGAGTTGACATTGGAACGAAAACGTTCACGCAATTGCGAAGTTCGAATGTCCGGGTAGACCCCTTGGTTGCGAGAGTTGGTCGCTACGATCCTGTTGGTAGTATTGTATGGTGGTGAGTTTATCGATGTCCCGATTATCCCATCAACGAGGCTGTAACAGTTTTTTTAGGCATTTCTAGTAACGTTCTATGCGAAAATTCGGCGTCCAAGAGCCACCCTTTTGAACATGCTACGTGAAATTTTTCGTGAGAGAATTTTTACGAATTACCTCCTTTTCCATTAACGCTTCGTTTTCAAAAGTAGCAAAGCTTTTAACTGACGTCCATTAAAGGTTTCGAACCGGAGTTTTTATTCCCTAATCTCATTGCTGTGTTTATTTCAAAGGTTTTCATCCAGTTATAGAGGACTGCTATACTTGCTTTAAGCTATGCATCGTAAAGTTAGGATATAAAGCTGGTTAGGTACCGGTTTATGACCCGATAGATTTCATTTCGATAGGTGAGTCTGTACAAGGTGAAGTTTTATAAAATCTTTGCGGGGAAATTTTTATCGGTCCCAAAAAACGCATAAGAAAATCTGCTTCAAATACAGGGTGTAACAAAATACTTTAGTAATATTAAAAAATGGTTTAGACCATATACTCTAGATCAAACTGAACAACTTTCACTAAGGAGACACACTTCGAGAAAAAATAAAATCAGCTGTTTCATACAAAACTGCAATAGGTACCTACTCGACTCAGACGTATGGGACAGAAGTTTATATTTTTATTTCGACGTTGTGTGCATAGAGAAAATTGTTTAGTTTGACCCCTTTAAATATTACAAGGGTATTTTGCTACACCTACTTTATTACAGTATAAGCCTATTTTATTTAAGAACTAACAAATAAATTTAAGTGAGGATGTTTGTGACTCAGCCAGAACAAGCCGGATTTGGATGATGTTTTGGATTAATTAACCATATAGGACACGTTTCTAAAGTCGGTGCTGAAGAAGTTCAGTGCAATGTCCTAAAGTTTTATGTTTTACACCAGGCGGAGGACAGTCGCCTTTTGGTGGTTTTTTCCGATTCAGTTTGCATAGAATGTGCCGCCATCTATTAAATACTTCGCAGAACTATGTAAAAAAAACATTTTATTGTCTAAGTCAATGTCAAATTGACAAATTCACAAAATGGCTACCTATCTTGCGTAATTTTGTATAAATGCGGGTTGTTGTAGTTTTCGTTCAATTTCGTGCCGATTTAGTGATGTTCTGGAGTTTCTGTTGTTCTCTTACCAATGTTTAGATTACAGGAATAGTAAGGATACTAGAATTTCACTCGGTCGGTGCGGGATTGAACGAAAACTAGCATTTATTTTGTTTTATTTGTTAAATGTGCACACTATGCCTGCCTCACTTAATATGCTCTCTCTCTTTCACGGGTTTGCTGGAAGAAATCTCTTTAGAGATAAGCTCGCCCTTTGTAATTGTCTATTATGCTGTTTTCATTTATATTTCCGTGTGTACAATAAAGTGTTAAAATAAATAAAATAAATAAAATTGAAAACAATAATATCCATCGGTATGAGTAGATATAAGTAGGTATGTATAGTATAGGTTGAATTATTGTCGGTGAAACATAGATGGCGCTAGCTAGCCTTCTATTTGAAATAAGATGGATGCATAATGTTACCACGAGTGGGTTCTCTTTTCTAATATACTTATATTACTGTTTGTTTTACACCATCCCTAAAATTGTACCCTTAGTGATGAAAAGAATGACACTTTTATCTTAGCTTTCATTGGACAAATTTAAGTACCAACATAGTCAGCATTTAATCGCCTAAAAGGTCATTTAATACCAAAGCTTTCTGTAATTTACGCTTTAATGGTGAAAAGGTTGAATTATATCCTCAATAAAGTTAGGAAACTGGGTTGGGATTGTTTATATTTGAACCTACTAGGCCGCAGTTAAAGGGCTTATTGAAATTAATGCCTCCTGTTAATTTAAAGTTCATGCTTCGGAACAGTTCTAGTTTTGTTGTTCGATAATTTCCGCAAAATAGTTTAGCGACTTTCTACAATTTTTTTTAGGAAATGCACTCAATCTAATCGTTTGTGAATCTACCCGCACTGATAGGTAATTAGTAGAGATCAGATAATCGTATACATATTTACCTTAACTTCACTTTTTTCACGACGAAAACATAATATGTTTATGAATAAAGTTAACTTTTAAAATAAGACCACAGGCACCATTTTTTCATACTGGTGCTTGTAGGTCCACTATGATATTACTTCCGACAACATGAACAACTTGGACAACATGAACAACTCGGTTGACTTGGACAACTCGGACAACACAATCAACCGGGTTAACATGAACAACTCTGGCAAAATGAACAACTCTGAAAACTTGGTCAACTTGGCCATCTGATTGAACTTGGTCAAATTGTCCATGTTGTCTAATTACGTACTTACGATAACAAAAGAGCTCGGACAACATGAACTACTTGGTCAACAAGAGGACAACTCAGACAACGTTTGTACTTATAAGTTCACCAAATTGTCAGAGTTGTTGATGTTGTCCGAGTTGTTCCAGGTGTCCGAGTTGTTCGAATGTCCATGTTCTACGATATTTTGCATGTCGATAAATATTTTACAATTTTACAATCAATACACTCATTTGACTTAGATTTAACAATACAAATTATGTTTGAGCAATAAAATAGGCAATGAAATTTAAAAAATGATGTATTTCTTCTAAGTAGACAAAAATATTCACGCCATGTTTGTAGTATGTATAATGGTAAAGCCTTAAATATGTGCAAAAAAAATTTACCATCAGGTTTTTTAGAACGAGTTAATAGCTACATTTTAAAATTGGAACTGTTGCTGAAGTGATTTTTTTAAAATTTTGGTACATTTCTAGGCTCAAATTGACTCTTCAATATTATACCGAAAAAAATGTCAAACTAATTAGCGGCTCAAACCGTAAAATGACTGGGCTACATAATATTCTGTGAAATAGGAAAACCGTCTTACTGTCGGGCAAAAGTTGCAGGCAAAAGCTAGTTAAACCAAAAAGTCTTACAAACCTACTAGAAAAATGTAAGAAAATCACACCCACTATAAAAAGGACACTTCTTACATACGACTTTTCTTCAAAACGAATCCGCAAAGTGTCACTGTGGATCTAAATAAATGGTCGGTCTAGTTTGGGGGCAACCTCCTTGGACCTTTTTGCTGATTTCAATAGAGTCCGCTTTATCGTTCCTTCTCTACTCCATTCAACTTAGACCCAGCCTTGTGGTAAAGGAGGTTAACTTAACATTTACGATTTCTTGATAACTAAGATGTAACTAATTTTCGGGGAGGTCACTGGTCAGAAACGAGCTCGTATCCAGACTTCAGTTTCGGGGGGGGGGGGGGGGGGGGACATTTAATTTTTGGGATATTCATAGAAAAACAATGAAAAAGTAAGTACTATAATCACTTTGCCATACAAATATTGTGACGGCGGAGGGGCGGGAGGGGGGGGAGGATAAAACCCACCTATCCCCCCCCCCCCTGGATACGTGCCTTGTCAAAAACCTTGTTAAAACCAACATTGTTTAGTCAAAGACAGTTTCATTTCGTTCTGAGGCGCTCGAGTAATTTTTTTTTCTTTTTTTTCACCCCTTCCGCATGGCCACACCACCAAGCAAATCGGCAGATTAATATACATTTCATATCAGAGACATGTTGGAGCATAACAAATATTTATTTTTGAGTATTTCCATGCCCTGCTTCCCCCACCGCTGAAAGTGGAAACATTATAGGACCACTTACTCTTCCTATCATCTAATCTAATAAATCTAATAGGTTTCCGCGACGCTTGAGTAAACACCCACATTTAGCATCATTGGGTTTCCCTAAAAACAGTAATTTTGACATTTTCTAGTGCTGATTTGGACCTGTGACTTTAAAAAATCCCAGTCCAGGTGAAGTGAAAACATTCAAGTTACCACGTTTTGCTATAAGACGAAAGTATAATACAATTTCGTAGGACCAAAGTGCCCCGAATAGGGGTAGAATTCAAAGTGTAAAAGGTTCCACAAAGGCTTTTGTTGCTTTTTATCGCGACGTTAGAGGTTTTTTTTATTTAGTAGTTGATATGAGCGAAATTCTGGTCAAATGTGAGGCGCATAATAGTCTGGGGCATTGTAAAGGAGACTACAAAAGTTTGCTTTAGTTGGCTATATCTAAGTATAAGATAAGATAAATGTTTATTTTTAAACAGTTTGCTTTATATCTAAGTATAAAATAAGATAAATGTTTATTTTTAAACTTTTGCTTAGACCAAAAACGAGGCAAGCCTGATGCGCGAGGTCTACGATTGGGTATTGGGTTTTTTCCTTAGCAATAAACAAAATAAAATGCATTTTAGTTACGTACAAGTAGAATCAAATCAAAATGAAAGAGTGTGTAGGGGGTTGTGTAGGGGTGTGTGTGTGTGTGTGCTTGCATGTTTGCCTTATATTTTAACAATTATATCCTTGATTAAGTCTTCCGTTTCATCGTAAGTCAAAGCCAACAGCCAGTAAATATAAAGATCAAGTAATAAAAATATTGCCTGCGATATATTGTAACTACTAACATATTGCCTTCCACTCTTTTCTACTTAAGGTGGTTTCAGTCCATACAAAAGTTTGACGCACAATACGCGTAGACGGAATTAATAAAAGTAATATTTAATAATTAATAAAGTCGGTGGTCCAGTGGCGATTAACGTTGCCTGCCGTGCAGGAGGCGAGATGGTTCGATCCCCGTCCAGGTCGACTCGTACCAATGAGTTTTTCGGAATTTATGTACGATTTGTAACACCACTGGCTTTTTCGGTGAAGGAAAACATCGTGAGGAAACCTGCATGCTTCAATTTCGAGGCATGTATTGTACCTACTGTCCATTACAAGTGGCGACGGGTACACTCCCCGTCACACTGGACAGAGTTTCGGTACTACTAGTGAAACGTGGATGTTCTGAGGTTTCATAATATCTCTGACAGAGTCGTGAGCATATTTTTTTTTTTTTTTAGTATTTTATATATGGAAAAATAGTTTAGGACATCTAGTTGCCGCGTCACAAATAACATTTGCATTTTATAATATAATTACGAAAATATAAAGCTTTAAAAATTTTGTATGAAAAATTTCACATTTTTATATCGTCGTAATTATTTTATATATTGCAAATGTTATTTGTGACGCGGAATCTATATTTTCTAAACTATTTTTCCATATATACAAAGTTACGTATATTAATACCGTCTACACGTATTGTGCATCAAAGTGTTGTATAAAATTGATCCCTCGTAGTCAAAGCCAGAAGCCAGTTAAAATAAAGATCAAGTAAAAAAAATATAGCCTGTGACATATTGTAACTAATAACATATTGCCTTCCACTCTTTTCTACTTAATATTAAAATAATGACTCCATCATGGTGTCGATGATTTGTCCAATATTGAGTTGAAATCAAGGTTGCAATTAAGTTTAAAAGTTGAACAATTTATGAGATAATCTCTGATAATCAGAGGGACACGCGGAAAAACGATATTTAAATGGCAATATTTCACTTTCTTTCATTCCTACGCGCTAACGGTATAGTAATGTTCCAGAAACGATTTAGTAAGGTTTCCTTTTTGCTATGAATATGAAATATGGAGTAATAAATTGTGCTTGACCCTGGTATAAAACCATAGCTCTTAGGCCCGATTCGACCAAAAGCGAGTAAATTTTATTCTTAGATTAAGTCACCGGTTACTCTAGAGTAAACTGATTTTGCGTTTTACCAACTCTAATCTATGAATAAATTGAAAGTAAATTTTACACGGCCATTTTTTACGGTTTATAACTTATAACGAGACTAATGAAATGTCAATGTCACAGAATTAAAATAAAAAGAAACCTAACAAGTTAGAACTGTATAACCTCACATTGCAATAAGTACGGATACAACGACCTCATTCTTTAGGTGGATTATACATTCGTTCTTTAAGTAAGGGTTTAGTGTGGTAGAAGGCAAATGAAGTTATTTGGGAGTAAACACTAGGAGTAAAATTGTTCCTTGTATAGTTACTCTTTTATAAATCAAAGTTTGGTCGAATCCGGCCTAAGTAGTTTTTAATTAAGTACTAAAGATAATGAAACTAAACAACTTTCCCTAATTAACATTTCATTCCAAATAGCAAAACATTTTAAGGCTATTTTGAAGAGGTCGCGGAAGATCTAAATTCTAAATTATTATTATTATTATACAGTAGTACACATTCATAGAAATTAATAGGTAGGGTTAAAAATCTTTATTTAAATTCTATTCAGTCCATATTTAACATTGATCGTAGCCAATTTAAAATATTTAATTTATATAATTATAATCTCTAATTAAAGCGGTTGGGACGATTTGTCATGACAATAACTGTGGTATTTATATATAGTCATCCGATTTGAAGTGTATACAGAGTCCACCTTAATAAACTAATGGTTTTTAAGCGGATAATCAGACCATCAAACTGAACAACTTTATTTATATGGGACCAAAATTGAAATTACGAAAAAATATCCATAATTGCCAGAGTCGTTGACGTTCTCTATGAAAGTTTTTAAGTTTGATGGTCTGAAGCGCCCCCTATAATATAAACTACTAGTTTTTGAACGAACATAACTTTGGATTACAGAAAATGAAACTAAACAATTTTCCCTAAGGTACATGGGTCGAACGATAATTTATTTTGACCTTCCATACAAAAGTGCGAATCAGCCGATCTATTTTCTATGGGAGTTAAAAAAAATCTCGTTTTTCGACATTATTTTTAAATATAAAAGATGGTTTTGCTCTTGACCTCAATCTAGTCCTCAGGACAAAGATTGGGTCGAAGATGTAGCGATCTTACCCAGAAAAATTATGTTAGGGCAAGTTGTTAGTAAACATTGTCAACAATGGTTTGCTTTTTTTATTCAATGTTGCCAACAATAATAATGTAGTTGGGATTGTCTGACAACTTGCATTGCAATTCTTAAATTTAATTTCATAAAAATAAATTTTGACACATATCTAAAAAATTATTGTGTGTTTTAATGTATTGAGTATAAAACGATTACATAAAAAATAATTATAAAATTGGCATAATGTCTCGTCCAAAAAAACGTACAGTCAAAAATCCTCAACAGGCTACGTAAGAAGCAAGAAAGGTTGGAAGTTGTTTAGTTTCATTGTACACACTTGAAGTTTTGTTAGTAAACTATTGGTGTATAACGCATTTAATTTTACACCCTGTATAAGTACGGTAAACCGTACAGTATAGTTAAAATATCAGTCTTATATCGTAATCCTAGGTCGGAGTACGTTCCAATTGAAGAAGGGATTAATAGTGACTATTTTGACAGGAGGTGGTTCCGTAATGCTGTTCAGATTGGGCATGGCTGCGATTTCGGCTAAAGAATGCGTCTTGTAGCGATCTAGATAGTCGTACACATCTTTCCTGTAAAAGAGAAGCATGCTGTGTTATCTTCAAAGACATTAAATATAAGTAGTATTATGTTAAATCTCTTTGTAATCTTAGTGTGTAAGTGGAACGCTGATTTTCCATAGACAGCTTTCGCCATCTATCGGTTATGTTTCGAAGTACTATGTGTTGAACTAGGGTTCATATCAGAGTAACAACGCCTGACGCGCTGCGCTGTAATAGTGAGAGATTTCGACCATATCAAACACTGTCTTGTTGGTCTAGCGGTCTAGACAACCGGCTTACGATCCGGGTAGTTAAGGTTCGATCCTCGTGTCGGCCGATCGTCTTTTTCAATTTATTTCAGCGGCAACGCAATTAGGACGTCCTAAAATTCAAGGCGAGTTACCTATCTATAACCAATATACACATAATGAAGAGAAGTTTATATGAGTTTATAACTTTATAACTTTTGTGTCCACACTACTCCACTACCCATTCAAAGGGCGCTGCCATTGAAATAACTATAATATACGATAATAATACAGGGTGGTGGGTAATAAGGAAAAGTATTGCGTAAGAACTCGACTCAAACGTATTGCTCCCATAGTAAAAGTTGTTCAGTTTGATGGATAAAGTATGTGGTTTAAAGTTTAATGATACTTTTCCTTACACCTGTAAGTATTCCTACTGGTCTTGACAATATTAAGTTATGTAATTAAATGTTGTATTTATTTTGTTAAACTCAATACTCAATATTTTTATTGCATTTTTGTATTATTTTGTTTTAGAAACAGAAATGGAAAGAAATTTTGTTTGTGTTTTAGAGTTTCTAGCCGCATCTCCCGACGCAGTGGCGGGCGGTGGTAGGTAGAGTCAAGAAAATTTCGTCAAAAAACTGTCTGTGTGTTATTATCTATCTATACTATTATAAAACTGTAACAGAAGTGTGTCTGTACATTGAAGATATTAACAAAAAAATATTTCGATATGGTTATTAGGTGTCCCTGATTCCATATCAGCAATTTTTGGATTTTTTGTTTGTTTGTTTGACCAAGCATCACGCAAAAACTATTGAACCGATTTTGATGAAAGTTTTTTTGTTCGATAGCTAATGATCTGACTTAAAATCTGGTATATAATTTGTGCAGACAAAGTCGCGGGTTAGTGCTAATTTTAAATAACAATGTTTTAATTAGAAATTATTTTTTTTTTCCTTTTTTTTTCAACTCTCTACCTATTACGGTTCAAAAGATACAGCTTTTAAGACCCGCCACATATATGCGGAATTATTCCGGGCCGAATTAGGATTTCGTATGGATTTTCCGGCAGGCAATTCACCATGTATGTAGCGGGCCATAGAGTTAAACGGATGGACGGATAACGTAGGATAGGGCCAACACCCTTTGGGTCACAGCAGAAGTCGCCATCTAGGTGGATACATAATAACACCTACTGACATTAGGGACCTTCCCTCCAAAAGCATAACACGGTTCATGAAGTCCGTGGGCCTAGGAAATGACCTTTAGGTCTAGGGTGACAGTTACAATAGATCTATCCAGGTCGCAGTAGCTTTTTGGTCATCGACCAAGCCCTTATAACCAAATAATAATAAAATAATAACACCCTTTGGGTACTGAACGGAACCTTAAAGAAAGTAAAACTTACAAATCATTTGAGACCAAACCGCCGCGAATGCCATTATTAGCTGTGCCCTGAACTAAGCCCAAGGAACTCAGTTTACTATCATCACCACCATATAGCCACTTGTTCATTTCACTGAAATTTACGCCGCCGCTTTCCGAAATGGATCTGTAGTTTCCGTTCGTTTGACGTGCTACCCTTTTTAAATAACCTGTAACAAATGATTAGATATTATAATTTCTGTTGTACTTAAAATAGAAAATAACTTAGCAATCACAAAGCAAACTTAGCAAACGCCACCAAAACACAGGCTTGTCTCTTCACCGCCAAAAGGAGTCCGTTTAATCTGACTCCCACTTTCCGGAGTACGTCTGTCACTGTTTCCGACAGTCTTGAGCTTCTGGGAATGAGGTTGACCACGAAACTCAACTTCGGCGCTGACATCGAGTCTAAGGCACAAACTGCGGCCAAAAAGCTGGGCATCTTAAACAAGGTGAAGCGGTACTTCACTCCTGGACAGCTCTTAATGTTGTATAAAGCTCAGGTCCGGTCCTGTATGGAGTACTGCTGCCACCTGTGGCATGGCTCAGCCAAGCATCAACTTGCCGCACTCAACTCGGTTGAACGCAGAGCCAGGAGGCTCATTGGCGACACGAAGCTGGTGGAGACCGAGCTTCATAGCCTGGCCCACCGCCACAGAGTAGCCTGCTTGTCGGTCTTCTACAGATTGTACTTCGGTGAATGTGCCCGAGAGCTACATGAGCTCATCCCGCCTTCCCCTTTCTACAATCGGACTTCTAGACGCACCGCGGGATATCACCCCTTTTTGGTTAACATCCCACATATCCGCACCAAGCGCCTTTCAGAATCTTTTATAATGTGCACAGCCAAGGAGCGGAACGCCCTGCCTGCGTCAGTATTTCCGAGCGCTTACAACCCGAATTCCTTTAAAGTACGAGTGAATAGGCTTTTTCTGGGTGAGCTCGCTACATCTTCGACCCTATCTTCGTCCTGAGGACTACATTGAGGTCAAGAGCAAACACATAGGTAATAAAAAAAAAATCAACAGGCTGGCGGCTGGCAGCTTATCTGCCCCATTGCCATAATGAGAACAAAAGGTATAACTGAGTCATTTCCACCAAGAGCATTTTTAGTTTGTTTTTGCTTTCTTATATGAACAGATTGCATTCTTCCATGCTGATTTGAAGTTTAAACAAAATCTTAGTATGATTCAGCTAGTATTGTCCTGCGCAAGTCGTTAAAATTCTCTTAGTCAACTGAGGGCATAGCATTGTGGTCAAGACTACACAGGGTGTAAGAAATAGTACCTACCTACCATCAATCTTTAAAACACATATTCTACTCATCAAAGTGAACAAGTTTTACTATAGGAGCAAACTGGTCAGAACCAAAAAAAAATCTGCTGTTCCATACGTTTGAGTCGAGTAGGCATTATAGTTTAGTATGGAACGGGTGATTTTTTTTTTGCGCTGACTGGTTTGCTCCTATAGTTAAACTTTTTCACTTTGATGGGTTGAATATGTGGTCCAGACTATATCTTGACCACACACAATGCTATGCCCTCAGTCGACTCAGAGTATCCGTGAGGGGGTAGTCTGAGATATTCTGAAAACTTTGAACATCTGAGTGAGAGAATGGTCAGTCATATAATAAGTGTTTCAAATGAAAGCCTAATAAGGTCTAACAAAATTAGCTGAAACTACTCTAAGAGTATGCTCAGCCCATCAAACTGAACAACTTTCTCTATGGGACCAATATCAAAATCGCGAAAAAAAAATTTGATGTACCATACAAAACTGCAAACATAACTTGACTCAAATGTATGGGGCAGCAGATTTTTTTTTCGAGATTTCGGTATTGGTCCCGTAGAGAAAGTTGTTCAGTTTGATGGTCTGAGCATACCCTTAAAATAGTTTCAGCTAATTTTGTTAGACCTTATAATTATGTTGACAACATGACAAGAGATTTTTATGACAATCGCCAATGCCTACTTGGAAATAGCTAAAAAAATCAAAAGCACAGTAAAATCATAGACAACATTACTGAAAGCAGTCCCTAATATTGTGAGACCTGGCCCTGTACCCGGACTTTCGATTTTCAATATATCGAGACCGTTTCGGTCCGAACTTCATTGTAATAGAGTTGACATTGGAACGAAAACGTTCACACAATTGCGAAGTTCGAATGTCCGGGTAGACTCTCTGGAGTCGATTGACAATAATCCGATCGATTATGAATGTTACTAGGAAAATTATAATATTACCTTTACACCCTGTATGAATATTAATTTTACACTCTGTATAAATTAAATGACAAACCTGGATACACAGATTCCTTTGGCAATTCCGATAAGCTGTCCTCCAAATCGCCCTCAAGAACATTACTGTGTTCAAAATTATTTAACAACAAAGTTGGATGTTGATTTCTCTTTACGTAGAAACATTTCGCACTTATTACTAAGGTGATAAGTATCAAAATCTTTGGTAACATTGTTAGTGTTTGTTGAAAGTCGAGTAACGAATGAGTTGAATAGAATATTTCTGTTCTTTTATATGGAATGCGCTTGGATAGAGGGAAGCTGGGAAGCCCCCCGGTAAATTACCGACCGATGTTTCTTATCTTAAGCTCAGTTACAGAAACGCTCATTAAAGTTAATCCTCCATTAAATCTCTTGCTGTCACATTTTGTCTTGTTGACGTAGTTAAAGTTATCAAGAGATTAAATGGAGGATTAACTCTAATGAGCGTTTCTGCAACTGAGTGTTAGTCACAAGAAATCTGGGCCAAGTTGGTATGGCAAATAAGTGTAATGAAAAATAAAATCTAGTATTGTCTATTGCTTATGCTTATTTGTCAAAGTTCCGTATACAGGGTGTTAAGGTAAACAATTGCATTACTGTTAAGGGGTGATTGTACCCATGATATAGAAAAACATTCCCAAAAAACCTATATGAAATTCACAAAAAAAATTTGGGCTCTCCATACTAAATGCAATCAGCTGATCTAACATTTGTATGAAAAGTTTTTTTTTTAAATTTCCTCTGTTTCAAGGAAAGTTGTTCAGTATCATGGGTAATGCAACTGTTTACCCTAACACCCTGTATACGGGGTACAAAATTAAATGCGTTAACATATCGAACAGGATAATTCAGACCATCAAACTGAACAACTTTCACTAGGAGACCAACATCGAATCCGCGATAAAAAACAGCCGTTTCATACAAAACTGCAGTACCAACTTCACTCAAATGTATGCTGCAGACTGACAGCAGATTTATTTTCGTGATTTCGAAGTCGGCTATCGGGCGCTCGGCTTGCGGCTCGCTTGGCGGGCAGACTGACCCTGGAGACTATCAGATAAGTAAAGCAAAGGCGTATCGTGATTGTAGACAGAGGTTTATTCAATAACCACATGAGCCTGCCGCCATTACATGCGCAAGGCCGTTGACAGGACGCGGCATAGTGCGGTGGCCTTACACTAGTGTTGTACATCTAATAGACACCTGTGGCCCGATTGCGATAAGTTAAAACATAGAAGTTCTATTCTTATCCAATTTCAGTTCTAATCACATTGCAATCCAACTGTGCTGAATTCCGCATCGCGCTAAACTCTATGTAACTGACAGCCAATAACGTCTAAGCGATTTGTCAAAAGGGCTCTAACGGCTATCAAGAGCAGTACCGCGATAAGCGCAATACCAAATGTGTCAAAAGTTATGGTTAGTACGTAGTCCAATAACAGTTCAATCACCGAATATTTACCGCGATTGCAGCCCAGGTCCACCAGGTTCCAGGTGGGGACGCTTTGGAGGTTCGCTCCTACGCGTAGCTCGGCCAAAGTTGTTCAGTTTGATGGCCAGAAGCACTCCCTTAAGTATAATATTACTAGGGTGTTTTGTTACACCCTTTATATCGATATCTATGAATCTTATTACAGGGTGTTAGGGTAAACAACTAAACAGTTGCATGGACTGAACAACTTTTCAAAAGGAACATACAGGGTGTCCCGTAAACCGACGTCAACCTGGTGGATACTGATAGGTTAGTTCATGCCTCACCAGAACATACTAAAAAAAAAAAAAAAAAGTCAGTCAATCAATCAATCTGTCAACCTTTTTCTTTAGGAAAAGGTTCTTAGTTTTCGAGATAAGGACAGTTTTATGAAATTCGTGAAACTCTTTACCTTAGTCATTATTTTGAGTGCCACGGCTACAAATGTTCTATGAAGAATCTGTTTTAAAACTGTCAATTCTCGAAAACTAAGACACTTTTACTGAAGTCAAATTTTGATATTCTGCTTAGTCATGACCTAACCTATCAGCATCCGCCGGGTTGACGTCGGTTTACGGGACACCCTGTATAAAGGGAAATTCGTAAAGAAAAATGTGTGCTTTTTATACAAATATTCAATCAGCTGATTGCATTTATGGAGAGTACAAAGTTATTTTTGCATTCTTAGGGAAAGTTGTTTAATATAATGTGTACAATCACCATTTAAAGTAATGCAACTGTTTACCCTAACACTGTGTATACAGACACAGCTATACAGGGTGTAAGTGACAGCCTAGCAAATACTGAAACAATACTATTACAAATTATTTATAAAAGGTCAGAAGGTAATCTTGAAGTTATCTAGAATAAGGTTATTCCTGCAATAATGGTCGAAGATAAGAAATAATTTATTGAACAAACTTTTTATCACATAATGTATGTACGTAATATAAAACATTTATCTTTTCTCTTACGAACGTTATACAGGGTGTAAGTGACAGCCTAGCAAATACTGAAACGGTGAACTCAGACCATCAAACTGAACAACTTTCACTATGGAGCCTACCTCAGGAGACGCGTTTTTCGCGTCCTACATACATACATTATGTGATAAAAAGTTTGTTCAATAAATTATTTCTTATCTTCGACCATTATTGCAGGAATACCCTTATTCTAGATAACTTCAAGATTACCATCTGACCTTTTATAAATAATTTGTAATCAATAAAGAGCTGAGAGTAAATAAAAATACTGCAGATAAGCAGCAATAATATAGAATACAAAATAATAACCCATATTGTTTAAAATATAATATGGTACAGTCCGTGAGCACTTAGCATAGATTCAGCTCAGGGTTGCCAGATATGATTTCGGAAATTCCACCAGATTGCGAATTTGTATTCCCCAAAACGACACGTTTTGACGAAAAATCCCCCAAAAGACTTTTTGGTAGAAGTAAAACAACAAATGGTCCTCCAATGGTCTAATGTAAGACACATTAGACCAAGTTAGATCAAGTCAGTGAAATAATAAATCTTTTACAAGAAAATGATGTGGAGTCTTGGGAGTACTTCTCAAGATCCGTTCGGGGATCATACTTTTATGTGTCAACATTTATAAACTGTATTCAAATTGTATTATAACCCCCAATAAGTAGAAACCAAAATTACTCGAGTTTCCCTCCAAAACTCCATGGCATCATAGACAACACAATGCGTACTAATAGGTATCGATCGAGCCATGACAGCCAAAGTCAACCTATAACAGAACACTTAAATTATTTGTGTTACCTAGTTTTTACTAAAATTGATTTAAAAGACCCCAAGATTCCCCGATTTGATCAGTTTTCCCCAACGATTACATTTCCCCAAAGACCAAATTTTTTTCCTAAAATCACGGAAAAACCTGCAAATCTGGCAACCCTCAACTGCATATCGGGTAAAATCGGTTATATTAGTTTTTGGATAAGATCGCGGCAAACGGTGTAGTTGTAACAGTTGCAATATAAGGTCTAACAAAATTAGCTGAAACAATTTTAAGGGGAGTATCAGACCATCAGACTGAACAACTTCCTCTATGGGACCAACATCGAAATCGCAAAAAAAAAAACCTGCTGCCCCATACATTCGGGTCGAGTTAGGTTGGCAGTTTTGTAAGGGACAGCTGTTTTTTTTTCGCGATTTCGGTGTTGATCCCATAGAGAAATGTAGAGTAATATTATATTTGCGTGAATCCTTGGACTGCATTAATGTAGAGAGAGGAAGAAATGGTCAGCACTTTATGTCTAACATAAAAACAAATAACAAAAAATAAATTCCATTGAAAATAATCAAACTGTAAATAAAAAGAGAAAAGACAATTTCAACTGAAGTATTAGTAAAGAAAAAAAAAATTATAAAGAAAACAAAAATGTTCTATTGTTAGAAATAAGACCTTTTAAGTAATAGACTATACACAATGGAAAGAAAATACATTCACTAAAATGTTGCTCTCAATAAATATTTTGTTTAGGGTTACCATCTAAAAAGGTAGCGGGGAGGGATGAGAAAGGCTGAGGAGAAAGTTTTGTGGCGCGCCTTGGGAGAGGCCTATGTTCAGCAGTGGACAATAGATAGGCTGAATAATATGAAAAAAATAAAAAAAAATGAAATGAAAAAAATTAATAAAAAATTAATTAATTATTTATTTACATTTATAAAATTATAAACGTTTTTATTTTTTTTAACGTTTGTGTTTGCTCTTGACCTCAATCTAGTCCTCAGGACGAAGATGGGGTCGAAGATGTAGCGAGCTCACCCAGAAGAAGCCTATTCACGCGTACTTTAAAGGAATTCGGGTTGTAAGCGCTAACTTAGATGTACGATTCTGAAATAAAAAAATAAAATAAATAATAATAATGATGACGAGCTACAATATTTCATATCATAATTATCAGCCAAAGAACTCACAACCGATGGGAAAACAGAGGCTTTGTCAGAGGTCTAGAGTCCACTCTACTACTGCTACCACGAAATGGCAGTCGTAATCGTAGACCGCCTTATTATTTGACTTATTTTGTGCCTCTTGTATATTTATTTCTGTATTTTACTGTTTATGTTTTGGTGTAAAATAAAGTATATTTGATTGATTGACGCCTTGCGGCTCGCTGGACCGACCATGGTAGAGTAATGGACCGAAAACCACTTAAAAAGGTAGCAGCGACTGGATGAAGAAGATCTAGGATTTTGTGGCGAGCCTTGGGCTTGCCTATATTTAGCAGTGGACGTTGATAGGCTGATGACGATTATAAGCAGCAACATTTAACAAAAACCGTTAGTTTAAAAAAATTGGTACACAATTTATTAAAATACTTTCATAATTAAAAGTAAAAAAAATTACATAATGTACTAAACTAAGTAAAAATAAAAATTATTCACGAAATAATATTAATTATTATTTTTCCAAAGTTTCAAAATGTTATAACAATCCCAAAATCCTACATAGTCTTCGACTGTACGTTACTTGGGCAGCGGACACCTAGGAAAATCTGAGAAAATCCGTAGGGATGGCAACCCTACTCAAATTGAATGAGCTTTGAGTGAATATCTAAATAAATTGAGGGTTTGGGAATAAGGTATTTCTAGCAGTAAAAGCATAAGCATTTGCTCACGACTATATTCCCCGAGGGGGTAGTCAGAGATGTTCTGAAACCTCAGAACACACAACATATTATTAAAGTTTTGTTTTCTACGGGACCTCTAGCGCAAGACCGACTCACACTTCGCCTGTTTTTATTATGTATTGTTATACTGTTGGAAAGTTGGCCAGAAGTTGCACACAATAGAGAGGATTGGAGAGTAAAAGGGGAGCCTTTGCCCAGCAGTGGTACATGGAGCAGGATACGTAAAAAAAATGCTGTAGAGTTTTCTCTATAATCTCACTAAGTTTGACTCTTGTATGTATGACCGTTTTTTCGATAGAACGAGATGAAAACACGTTGATAAAAGCTGGTTTCTTGTGTCCCCCCCCCCCCCCCCTCCCTTTAATTTACATAATACCGCGGGAGACAGCAATAAGAAGGAAAAAACATGGCTATTAGAGAGCCAATTCAAGAGATCATTTATGGCAGTGTTGAAGACACGACGGCAAAAGCACCAAAAATACAAAATAAAACAATAGGAACCTAACATTGTACTGAAACTATGACCTATTTTGCTTCCAGTAATAAGTATGGCAAAAACATCTGAACGCACGGAAGTTATCCCTAGTCGCAACAAGATCCATGTAGTAAGGGACACCAGAAAACGATTTTATTGAGTCAAGCATGGTCTGGCGCTCGGCGTACCAGAGCTCACACTCCCAAAGAATATGATGAGCGGTCTGTTCGAACTCGTTACTGTCAACAGAACATTCACATAAAGGTGACGCAACCAATTTAAAATAAAATAGCTTTCCCTTAAAGTTACCATGTCCAGTAAGAAAGTGGGCTACGCAGTGATCTACCTCTAGCCACGCTTTGTCTAGACGATCGCGAACAGATGGAAAAAATTGGTATAGATGTCGACCCTTTGTAGACCCTTGCCACCGTAGTTCCCAGTCTAATAAAAGTTCATCAAAGATGTTGCAATCAAAGTTAAATAATTTACTAATTCTATTTCGGTCGCGAGGTTTTAAGAAGTTATGACTAACTTTTCTTGAACGAAAGTAATTGACCGCGCGGCGTTGTATTTCCAAGTCTACGGGAACCACCCCCGCTAGAACGGGGAGTGTTTCGGTGCTGACCGTTCTATACGCTTTACACAGGAAAATCAAGGCTAAACGTTGACTTTGAAGTAACTTACGGCGCGCAGCGCCAATAGCCGACCTATCTGCCCAAACGGGGGCTCCATAACACAATGCACCCGAGGTATGTTGCGGAATATATTATTTTAAGTGTTTTGTAACAAAGACCCACATGTCGAGGTGGAAATACGCGCTAAACTCAAAAAATTACTTTTGGCTTTCTCTCCTATTGTCTTGATATGATTTACGAAGCTAAAATTACGTTCCAAATGAAAGCCTATATATAATAGGAAACAGAATCTTTACTTTTAATATTAATGCCTTGAAATTTTATTCGTGGTGGTACTTTCAGGTTCCCTTTGAGCAATAGTTGGAATGTTTTATGCGGGGCGAACTGAAGACGATTTCTGTATCCCCAAACTGTTACTTGCTGCAGGCAGTTGCTAGCCAGTCTTTCGATACCTACTCTAGTATTGGAATGTATGAGCAGGAGACCATCATCGGCGTATCCTATTAGCGAGCAGCTTTGAGGGAAAGGAAGTGTCAGAAAATCATTAAAACTTATATTCCATAAATAGGGTCGAAGGACAGAGCTCTGAGGACAGCCCTGTGTCAGCACTTTGGACACTACATGGTGACCAAGCCTCAACTTTGAAACTCCGTTCGTAAAGTAAGAATAAATAAGTGAGTAGATGTTACGATGACAACCTCTATTTTTGAGCTTTAGGAGAAGCATTGGCCACCATGCGTTGTCAAAGGCACCCGAAATATCAAGAAATATACCGACGATATAGCTATATTCAGAGAGCTCTACCGCTTCTCTCACAAGTAAGCACGCGTCTGAAGTCGATTTCCCTATGGTAAAACCAAATTGCCTGTCACTGAACTTAGGTCCTCCTGGAATTAATCGAGGGACTACGAGGCGTTCCAAGAGTTTACCCAAAGATGGAAAAAATAGGTCGATAAGACTTCGGATCATCGGGGCTTATCACCGGCTTTGGGGATTATTTTAATGCAACCACGTCGCCATAAGTTAGGAAAAACCCCCCCAGCAATGCAACGGTTGAAAACTGTTAGAATAGACTCACCGGCAACTTTAAAAGCCTCCTTGATCATCCGATTCGAAATCTTATCCTCACCGGAAGCCTTACCCGCCGGCAGAGATCCCACGACATTTCGCAGTTCATCAAGAGACGGTAAACAAGAAGATGGTGTTTCAGGCAATTCAGCAGCTCTCATTCTTATTTCACCATGATAATCGCTGTCGTTTTCAGGTAAATAGTATATATGAATAGTATAGTATGGGTGTCATTTACTTTTATATTTGAAAAATATGTAGAAGCAGGTGTTTTGCTAGTTTTACATTCGTGATAAAGAGGAGACCACGGCCCCTCCCTCTCGAGTACTGCTACCATACGCTGCAGTAATTGTTTCTTAGACAGTTGAACGGCAGCACGATAGTGAGACCTAGCAGTTCTAAGGTCCCCAATCGCATTTACCAGTTGATCCTCCGAGGTGGCATCCGATTTACGTACTTTATTATATTTTCTACGAGCTTGCCTAAACACTCTACGAAGTCTAACTAAGTCATCGTTCCACCAATCACATCTACGTTTTAAGGTTGCACTTGTACGTCCCAAAGCTACGTCAGCACAAAATGTAAATGTTTCAGTCATAACTTCGGCGCACTCAATCGGAGTCAATTCCGACCGAGTAAAACCATCAGCAAGCGAGACAAAGAGTGAGCCAAACAATGACCAATCAGCATTTCTAGTCTTATAACTATAGTTAGGTAATGAAGCAGGCAGAACTTGTTGCGACCGCGAAATATACTCGTACACGATCAGGCGATGATCACTACAAGACGCATCAGGAATGACGCGCCAACAATCTATGCGAACGTCCACATTAGAAAATGTGACGTCAATTGATGACTCGCCTGAAGGGCTGCTGTATGTAGGTGGTTCGCATCTATCAGAACATTACAATGTTATATTGGAGTCGGTGTATGTGTCAGTTTCTTTACGATAATTATTTAGGTCAATTAATATGTCTGGGGCAACAGTTAGAGATATCGAAGGCGCTGAAAACGCTGCTTGGGAAAAGGCTTAATGCTGATAGGGTAAAGAAATCTACCTAACAGTGGTGTTACTGGTAAAATCAAAAGATTATTTAACCTAACCTTAAAGTTGTTTTGTCTTGTTTTTCCAGTACACTAATTAGATTGAAAGCAAGAGAGAAAAGTTCAGTTCAAATTTAATTAGCAGGGTTCTAAGTGAAAGACAAAACAAAAAAAGAATGTTTTTCTTAGTTTATTTGAGTTGAGTCTTGGAGAACCAAGTTCAGCCGAACGTGACGTAACTGGAGAAAACAATAGTTTTTGACCGAGTTAAAAAATATTAGGTTCTTTACTTGATGTACCTACTATCTGTGTGTGTATAAGGTTAAATCTAATTAGTTGGCGAAACTTAATAAACGCATTTGATATCTCTGAAACTCTACGCTCGAAGTTGTTGACGATTATGTTTACCTGGGACAAACTATTCAGTTAGGTAGGTCCAACTTCGAGAAAGAGATCAACCGTCGAATCCAACTCGGTTGGGCAGCGTTCGGGAAGCTACGTAGTATCTTCACGTCCCAAATACCGCAGTGTCTTAAAACGAAAGTCTTCGATCAGTGTGTGTTGCCAGTGATGACATATGGAACAGAGACGTGGTCGTTCACTCAAGGCCTCATAAAAAGGCTGAAAGTCACCCAAAGAGCAATGGAGAGGGCTATGCTCGGAGTTTCCCTGCGAGATCGAATCAGAAATGAAGAGATCCGCAGAAGAACCAGAGTAACTGACATAGCCCAAAGAATTGCTAAATTAAAGTGGCAGTGGGCGGGGCATATTGCTCGCAGAACCGATGGCCGATGGGGCCGAAAAGTTCTCGAGTGGCGACCGCGTACCGGAAAGCGCAGCGTGGGTAGGCCCCGCACACGGTGGACCGACGACCTTGTGAAGGCGGCGGGAACCCGTTGGATGAGGGCAGCGCAGGACCGGTCGTTATGGCGATCCTTGGGGGAGGCCTATGTCCAGCAATTAAAAAAAAAGAAGTTTGTTTGTTTGTTTGATCGAGCATCACGGGAAAACTAAGTGAACCGATTTTGATGAAACTTTTTTTGTTTGATAGCTTATGATCTGACTTAAAATCTGGTATATAATTTATGCGGACGAAGTCGCGGGTTAACGCTCGTGTTGAATAAAGTAAGCGCTTTTTTATTATGGAAACCATACAACAACGGCACGAACATATTTTCACGCCTGTAATGGCAGAATATTCTGGACTTTGAAGACCATATTATATTATAGCTATGTTTGTACCATATTCTGGAAAATAAATTATTCTATTCTATTCTAATGATATACAGTATAAGTATAAGGTCTAACAAAATTAGGTGAAACTATTTTAAGGGGATGATCAGATAATCAAACTGAATAAGTTTCTCTATGGGACCAATATCGAAATCGCGAAAAAAATACTGCTGTTCCATACAAACCTACTCGACCTAAATGTTTGGGACAGCAGATTTTTTTTTTTGTGATTTCGATATTGGTCCCATAGAGAAAGTTGTTCAGTTTGATGGTCTGGTCATCCCCTTAAAATAGTTTCACCTAATTTTGTTAGACCTTATATACATATAATACCCTATACGAGCGTACGAAGTCGCGGGCACATTTTGTATGAAGTAAAGCTATAACCACTACGAATTAGAAGTGCAAGCACTTAAACAAATCTACGCTTTTCCAGGAAAAAAACTATGATTAAATATGCGGAGCTTTTACAAAATATTACAGTTCCGTAAATATTATTTCAACCGATACATTAGAGTGAGCGGGAATGGCGCTAGGGCTGTCAAATGGAAAAAAAAATGGAGAGACCTATTTCGGAGTCAGTCGATATTTTAATATTTTAACCAAAAATTAAAAACCAACATCAAAATTAAAAAGTATTTTTCCATTTGCATTTATATTCTGCATTATAATAATCTTTGCAGTTTCTGTAAACCCGGTGCTAATCGCAGTCACGACGAAAATTACTCTTATTTTTGGAACTCTTTTTTTTAAATCTTCTTTTTTTTATTTTTTGATAATTTTTTGGTCTTGGCTAGACACGTACTCTGACCAAATTAATGTTCTTATAGATGCAAATGGAAAAGACCTTGGTCATAATTATGATTTTCTGCGTTTCAGTTCTGAAGTCGATTTTATGTTTTAAAATACTTTTAAAAAAAACAAGGAGGCTCTCGATCCGTCTGTATGTTTTTCCTCCATCGATAACTTCGGCATTTGTTGACCAATTTAGATGATTCTTCTCTTATTCTAAATGAGCTATCTCCGAGTCGGTCCCACTTGACGGAACAAAATTTATAAAATATTTTTAAATTTTTGTTACAGAAACGCCTATTTCACATCTAGTGAAAACATGAAAGTCGAGCGACCTCTATAATAGTTCACAGGACCAGCATTTTATTTCCACTGCCATTAAACAGATTGGGGCTGCAAAAACAAGGATCCGTGAGTCGACCAACGACGTAGCCACAGAAAAGAAAAGAAAACAGTAGACCAACTACATACAAGCGTCCGAATTTAAGCACGCAGACGAGCGCCACATACACGGCACGCTGGCATAATATATCTCGAGTAGCCCAGTCATTTTACAGAGTTTTGTTAGGAGGGGTGAGGAGTAATTATTAATTTGACTTTTGAACTGTATCCGGCACCATTTAGTGACAAAAAACTATCTTAAAACATAAAAAAAAAAATTGGCTACGCAACATAAGGATCAAAATTATGTGACCCAAAAGGCTATTAAATTAATAATATTAATACCAATGCACTCATCTGAATTAGATTTATCAATTTAAATTATTTTGAGCAATAAAATAGGCATTGAAATTTAAAAAAAATTGTATTTATTAGAAAATACGAATGTATTTTTCAAAACCTTATAAGTAAACAAAAATATTTACACCATGTTTGAAGTATGTATAATAGTAAAGCCACATGTGAAAAAAAAAGTTTACTATAAAATTTTTTAGAACGAGATACTTAAGGTGGTTTCAGTCCATACAAACGTTTGACGCACAATACGCGTAGACGGAATTAATAAAAGTAATATTTTATATACGGAAAAATAGTTTAGAAAATCTAGTTGCCGCGTAACAAATAACATTTGCAATTTATAATATAATTACGAAGATATAAAGCTTTTAAAATTTTGTATGAAAAAGCTTTATATCTTCGTAATTATTTTATAAATTGCAAATGTTATTTGTGACGCGGCATCTAGATTTTCTAAACTACTTTTCTATATATACAAAGTTACTTATATTAATACCGTCTACGCGTATTGTGCGTCAAAGTTTTGTATAAAATTGACCCCTCTGCAACCGCCTTAATAGCTAAATTTTAAAATTGGAACTGTTGCTGATGTGATTTTTCTTTAATTTTGGAACATTTCTAGGCTCGAATTGGCTCTTCAATATTATACCGAAAAAAATTATCAATTATTAATTAGTCCCGGTTCAAACCGTAAAATGACTGGGATAGAGAGGCAACAGTACTTACCGAGTGTCGCGCGCCCGCGTATATAAGTGCAATTTAAAACATCGAAGTTCAAGCCTTACTTAATTTCAGTTGTAATCAAATTGCAAGCCAGATACTATTCAACTGTGCTGAATTCCACAGCCTGAAACGTCTAAGCGATCTGTTAAACGGCTGTCATGAGCTGTCAAATGATTAGCGCGATACCGAATTGTAAAAAGTTGTAATTCGCATGCATTCCAATAACATTTCAGTGGAGATCGATAGTAGATTGATAGTTCAACTTTAGATACCAAATTACTTATATGTAATAACTTGCCGTACTGATCTTAAAATTAAAACCCGCCAGTGACAACCATAGCGCTCTGACTGAGAGTAGGCATTGATTTTAAGACACGTCCTAGTTCTCTTACTGTCCCTATCTCTACTGTGGCGCAGCTCTCCAAAGTACCACACTTCTCTGGAGTACTGTTTAATTAAGGGAAGTAAAAATTTACTTTTCACTTTTTCGTCAGAATTGAAATGTTTGTGGAAAAGTTTTTCAATATTTTTTTCGACGTTGATGAATTATGTATTTGCTACGAGGAGTACACTACGTTAGGTGCGTTACGTTGCGTTACGCTTACGTTAGTGGCAGGGTAAGTATTTGTAGAATTCTAGAACATAAAATTAATTAAGGTGGTTTCAGTCCATACAAAAGTTTGATGCACAATACGCGTAGACGGAATTAATAAAAGTAATATTTTATATATGGAAAAATAGTTTAGAAAATCTAATGTTATTTGTGACGCGGCAACTAAAACTCATAATCTTTCTTATTAGATAGTCAACCATTGGCTTGGTTGACTATCTAATAAGAAAGATACCGTTCCGTAATGACCAAAAAGTACCCGGTATTAGATGAAAATAGCTGTCGTGGTTGTGTTTTGCTACTGCTTTTTGGATGATTTGTCTGATTTTACTAGTAATTTCTACTTTTGAATCCGGACTTCTGGAGATGTCGAAGTTTTTAAATAAATGCCTGAATTTTTTCTGTTCATAATAATTATAGGTCCGCCGTCCTGTACGGCCTTTAGTTTTCTTTAAAAAAAAATGGCTGGGTCCAAAGAACCATGGCGGATTTGGACCCAGTCATTTATTACGAAAACTAAAGGCCCTACAGGATGGCGGACATATAATTATTATAAACAGAAAAAATTCGGGCATTTATTTAAAAACTTCCACCCACATCTCTACAAGTCCGGATTCAAATGTTGAAATTACTAGTAAAATCGGACAAATCATCCAAAAAGTTTTGTTAGTTTCGTTTCACTCTACACGTATTACTAAGTTTTATTCATGTATGGTCCCTCTAAGATAACCCAGTCATTTTACGGTTTGAGCCGGGACTAATTAGTAATTGTTATTTTTTTCGGAATGGTATTTAAGAGCCAATTTGAGCTTAGAAATGTAACGAAAATTAAAAAAATCCTGTCGGCAACAGTCCCAAATTTAAAATTTAGCTATTATCTCGTTATAAAAAAACCTGATAGTAATTTTTTTTGTTCATATTTAAAACAATACCATTATACATACTTTAAACATGGTGTAAATATTTTTGTCTACTTAGAAATTTTTGAAAAACACAATCGTATTTTCGAATAAAAACCTAATTTTTTAAATTTCAATGCCTATTTTTTAGCTCAAAAATAATTTATATTGTTAAATCTAATTCAAATGAGTGCATTGGTATTAATTTTATTAATTTAAAAGCCTTCTAGGACTCACAATTTTGATTTCTATGTTGCGTAACGATATTTTTGTTAAATATGTTTTCAGATAGTCTTTTTGTCACTAAATAATCCGGTTACATTTTAAAAGTCCAATTAATAATTACTTCCCACTTCTCCTAACAATACTCCGTAACAAGACTGGGCTAAGAGGGAGACCGGAAAAACCGGCAGTCTGGCTTTCTTCTTTGGCACACTGATAGAATACGTTCTGGATTCACACATAGCATACCTTTTTAAAGTCTACGCGTACGGATTCGCGGGCAACAGATAGTAATTTATAAATAACCTCCTTAGTCGACTGAAGTCGACAATATTATCTACCTACAGAGACAATTCCAGCTCAATCTTATTTGCGCCGTTGCTTACTAAAATGCAGCTGGAAAACATAATTGAAACTCCAAGATTGTAGCCACATATTTTCTAGAGTTTCTTCAAAAGAAGATGTAGAAAAATGACGTCTTATTTTTTAAGAGGTATAATAAAAACTAGAAACGGGTAGTTTTATTATTTTTAAAACATTGAGCAGGGATTCGGGATTCAGTTCTGCATGTCTCTCTGTCTTATGCATAATACGTATGCTGGCTTCCTGTTAACAAGTTAGGGACCTCCGATTAGATAGATAGATAAACAATTTATTTGAATAACCCACATAATATTACCATATGAGGACATTAACCTCGTTACACGACAATACTCATCGATTTGTGACGGGAAACTTACACAAATAGTTATATTGCTCATTGGATGCAAATGTATACAGGCTAGTCCAGACCAGATATTTATAACTTGTTTTTATATTTTATACTTGGGGACCTACCAGGAAAAAAAATCAGAAAACTATTTTTATTTCGTGGTGCACTTAAAATTAACCAATCGGACACCAATCGGATAATTTTTGTTGTTCGAGCACAGTTTTTGAAAAAAAAATTGATCCTGAAAAAATTAAAGAAAATTTAAAGTTCCTCAGAGATAGACAAACATTTTTTTCTTGTAATCGGATAAGAACCCATTTTTTCCCTGACGGTAACGGGTCCTGGTATAGGTAAGTCCCCAAGTCAGTAATCTAAAAATCATTTTATACCCATCTTGTCTAGACCACCCATAAACTAATATATACGAACGGTAAGTAATATTAAGTTTATAGGACCACCCTGAATTAAGAAAAAATATTTAGTTTTAAACTAGAGTTAACCCGAGACCGTCCGTACAAATTATATACGAGATTTTAAGTCAGATCATAAGCTATCAAATAAAAAATTTTCTTCAAAATCGGTTCAGTAGTTTTAGCGTGATGCTCGATCAAACTAACACACAAACCGACAGACAAAAAATCCAAAAATTGGTGACTTGGAATCAGGGACACCTTGATTTTTAAACCATATCATAACTTCTTTATTGTTAACGAGCGTTAACCCGCGACTTCGACCGCACAAATTATATACCAGATTTTAAGTCAGATCATAAGCTATCAAACAAAAAAAGTTTCATCAAAATCGGTTCAGTACTTTTTGTGTGATGCTCGTTCAAACAAACAGACAGACAAAAAATCCAAAAATTGGTGATATGGAATCAGGAACACCTTGATTTTTAAACCATATCATAACTTCTTTATTGTTAATACCTATCTTCAATGTACAGACACACTTCTGTTACAGTTTTATACTAGTTTAGATAACGGTTAACTTGACAAACACCCCTAGTCAGCCTAGCTTCTTATTAAAGAAAAGAGAAGATATTCAAGACATTCAGACGACGACTCCTTTGACTAACGAGTCCTAGAAACAGGTGCTTCGGATATTTGTTTGTTTTTTACATCAACTCTAGAGACTGGAGGAAAATTGAATTACTGAGAGATTTCGTACCTGGCGGGAGCAAAAGGATTTTGTTGTTTGTCTCTTCCTTGCAGTTGTATTGTTTTATTTTATGAATAGAATATTGAAGAGAAACAGAGGTAGTAGAAATTGAATTCAATTCAAAGCTATTAAGCTGAAAACTTGTAAAGATGCGAAGAAAGTGAATCTTGTTACAACTGCATTGAAAATTAAGTTGTTTTACAAAGTTACTGAACACCCCGACTTAGAATAAGCACCTTGAGTTTAAGTACAGGGTTTTGTATGGGACAGCTGATTTTTTTTCGCGTTTCCTGAGGTAGGCTCCATAGTGAAAGTTTGTCAGTTTGATGGTCTGAGTTCACCGTTTCAGTATTTGCTAGGCTGTCACTTACATCCTGCATAAATTTTTGAATGCTGAAAGCTTAAGAAACACAGTTATGTATGTTTTATAGATCGGTATCGCGTTATTTCCATCCCTTGGATAACTTTCAGGATTGAAATAGATCTGACTGGACACACTGGACACCCTTTCAGAATCAGTCCGTCCCCTAGTCACTATATACCCTTATTCAAATAAAGTAAACCCCAATGTCTTAACACGTTCCGGGACAGTGACCGCCTATAGCCGTGATAACAATAAAAGTTCTATTGTGTCTCGTTCACTGTCCCGGAACGTGTTAAGAAGGACAAAATAGTAAAGTTACAACATAATAACGATTTTCGAGTAGCTTGATTGTACTTAATAAAGTTGTATAAAGTAATACAACGTCTCCTAACTTTAACCGGGGTGTCAGAAAGGGGGAAGATAAGTTTGAAATTTCATTTTACGCGCCTGTTTAACTCTATCTGTATGGAGAGACAATTCATACACTAAGGAAGGTTTTTCTTTTTGGGATGGACCAACTTGGAATTGATTTTAGGTATTTTTGGCATTACATCGGCTTGATACACTTTAAGAAAGGTGGCGCAACCTGGCGCAAGGTAGCATCCAGCGGCAGCGCGGTAGCAAAAATTGGAGAAAAGTAGCAAACCGCAGCACGGTGGCACAACTTGGAGAAAGGTAGCATCCGGCAGAGTGGTGGTACAACTTGAAGCAAGGTAGCATCCAGCGGCAGCGCGGTGGCGCAAATTCGAGCAAGGCAGTATTCCGCAGCACGGTGGCACAACTTGGAGAAAGGTAGCATCCGGCAGAGCGGTGGTACAACTTGAAGCAAGGTAGCATCCAGCGGCAGCGCGGTGGCGCAAATTCGAGCAAGGCAGTATTCCGCAGCACGGTGGCACAACTTCGAGAAAGATGGCATCCGGCAGAGCGGTGGTACAACTTGAAGCAAGGTAGCAACCAGCGGCAGCGCGGTGGCACAACTTGGTGAAAGGTAGCATCCGGCAGCGCGGCGGCACAATAGAAGAGACGCGGTAGCGTCATGAATTCTAGTTGCGAATGGCTCTGGATAGAGGATGGTGCCATAAAAAAATTTAGGCTAGAGCCTAATTAATTTGACCGACTTAAATATTGTAATGCTCTGGTAGGGTTCATGTTGATCATGTAACTAGCCTATAAGACCTTTTATTAACAAAATGAGTGCAATAAATACAGGGTGTAAAATTGAACTGCAATGGCGAAAAAAAAAATCCGCTGTCCCATACAAAACTGCAAACATAACTCGACTGAAATGTTTGGGACAGCCGATTTTTTTTGCGATTTCAATATTGGCAATATGGTCCAATAGAGAAAGTTGTTCAGTTTAATGGTTTGAAGCACCCCTTTAAGTAAAGTGTCCCAATTAATTGTATTATAATATACGGTATGGATATAGTGGTTAGCCACTATATCCATACCGTTCGTATAATTAAAGCATCACCTACTAGTAGATTCGATAGTAGAGATAAAATGACGGTAGTTTAACGCAATAACTGTTAACCTGGTTTAACCATCTACCCAAACATTTCCAATCTAAATTCAAAACTCAATCTTTGGTATCTTAACGACGAGACGGTTAGAGGCGGAGTAACGTCTGTTTTAGATGACTTTGGAACTATAGTCTTGGAATTTGTCTCATAATGTTATTAGAAGTCAAAGAGAAAAGCATGATTACTTTACTTTTGGAGAAGTGAGTTTTTTCCAACAAAAGGGAAGGTCTTCTACTAGATTAGATCTGATGATGTTGACAGTGGACGTTCGGCTGTCTATTCTATTCTATTCTATTTTTATTTAATGGCGTCCGATGCGTTATCACAATTGTGCCAATGTCCCGTTATGTGGAGAGTACACGTAGGAAAATGATTAGTAGCATTTCTGCCAATGTCAAGTAGTTTATTATAATATTATAATCTCAAGTTAACGTTTTATAGTTAAAACACAAAAGAGTTTACAAAATGGCGGAGCCACGTGCAAGCCTAACAGATACCAATACGCACGCGTCTGACCTCCCCCAGACTTGCAGCGCGACTCCACGTTTGGCTGTCTCAATGTATCGTCTTAAATCTGTGTTCGTGAAAACTTTGACAGCGCGGTTCTGGTTTTTTAAACACAATAATTTCTACGCCATCTGACATGACATGACTGTATGGGGTCGATCCCTTGGCCTTTCCGTAAAAATAAATATAGTCAGGCACAGTGTTGACGTGATTTCGAATCTGTACAATTTTCTGCGGACCCATAAAAAATGAATACGATCCTTATAATCCTATATTGTCGATGCTTGTTGAATTTCTCTACCTCTTTCATTCGATTAGTAAACAGCACAACGTGTGTTGTATAACATGTCTAAGAAACTAAGTAACTAATAATTATGAGAAAAAATTGGGCTAGACATGTCTGTCACGGACCACCTCACAAAACCACCACGGACGGTTTTTACCAAGATGGTCGAGGTGGACCCAGAAAAAGGTGAATCACGATGCCTTCTTGGAGAGTTTGTCAGTAAAAAGGGAAGTCTTTGCCTTGCAGTTTTTCCTCACAAGTGTGTTGAAAAACTTCGTATGAAACGGGTGAGCGTTGGTCCGGACATTGCTTTCTCGGCTCGTTTACAGCACTCGCCTGCGTCTTGTGTTGCAATCCAACGTCGACCGTAATGACCAACTTAGCTCACTTCATAACGTATTGCTACGGTTCGTGAATGGTTCGGTGAATGGTTATCAAGCCGGTCTGCCAAAACAGGAGCTCAAATCCTGGTTCGGTCATCGGTGTTATTATTATGTTTGTGTCGTTGTTTCTTCAGGTTATATTCAGTTTTAGCAGCAGCCACGTTTAGTTTAGGATCAGAACAATGTATGCGCTGCGGGTGTTGTAAGTATTTCCATCGTGTATCTACTTACATTATTTTATCGGCATTATTACAATCGTCGATCGTCATTATCCTTTAATATTATAAATGTGAATGTGTTGATCATCATGAAATTTTGTACACATATTTTCACGAGTATAGTAAAGGACATAGGAGACATTAAAAATACAATATATATCGTCGGTTCGACATGACACCTTCGTATTTCCATTTATGTTCACAAATAAAGTATTTGAACTTGATTCACTTCACAGAGTCACATCAAACAGATCACAACCCTATTGCTACCCCTTCTATAGCTACATAGTAAGCTGTAGGATGGGTAGACGTCACGTTGCATTTAATGGACAGCATCAAAGCGGCAATTTTCGCCTAAAAGCATGCCTCAAATGGAATCGTGTTTGCGAATTTTAAAGGCACTATAAAACACGACGAAGGAATTCCGACGAAAAATCCGTTTTGGACGTGTCGTGGAATCTACTTAGTGATAAAGTGCTGGTCTTTTGTGCATACGTTTTAGAAATTTAGGAAGAATACCTCCATAGAAAATTTTTAGATGCCAACATAAATTTTGCACCTACCACCGTATTTTGGAGTGTGGTCAAAAACTTTACTAGTAGGTATAACATTTTTGCAGTTATTTATAAATTATTGGCGTTTTGCTTGCGTCTAGCACTGCATTTCTGCAAATGTCGAGTTTTAGGAGTATCGTAATCTCAAGGATTGTTTTATGTACAAAAACACATTTGATACAAAATACGCGACCGCCCACTAATGGACTTGCAACTCGAATCCATTTTTGAAGTTATAGCAATGAAATTTGATTATATTTTCAATACATATACTAACCAATTAAAGTCACAATCTAGTAATATAATCTATGTGCCTGCGGCTTTTCAGATTTCTGTCAAAATATACAGTTTCAATGCTAGGAATAATTTAAGATTCGTATGGAAATCTCCCAATTATGGTGGTCCAGATTCGAATCCGCACGGACAACATGCCATTTCATGATGTACCAATGAATGAGTCTCAAACGGTGAAGGAAAACATCGTGCGGAAACCTGCATATACTGAAGAAGAAATTCTGATGTGTATATGAAGTCTACGCATTAAGCACGCATGGTGCCTATACACCCTCCCTGAGGGTAGGCCTGTGCCCTGCAGTGGGACGTTTATAGGCTGATGATGATGACTGTAACTTTGCGAAAATCTACAAATAGCAGCGTCAATTTTTAACACGTTTTATTCCTAAACGTTTTTCGGCTGTTTAGAAGAAATAATGTTGACCTAATATTATAAACGAACCGTTATTCACATCTTGGTACGGGACTTTAAAAAATCTTTAGACATTTATCGCTAACGACACTGTTATTCCAAGATTTTTCCTCATCGAAAAGCAAAAAGTCTTATAATATCTCCTCAAAAAGAGCTTCGTAAAAAGAAACGCGAGCTAACAATACGTTAAACTTCATACTCGAACGAGCGTCCCTATTCATTGAGCATAACGTTATCGCATACGATAAACGGTGATAACATGCGTGCGACGCACTCGGGGGGTTATTCTCGGATCGTCTCGCAGAATTATCTATCCGTTTGTTTTCTACGTAGATGATTCGAGACTGGAAGCGACAGGGTAGGGGGATACTGAGCGTGGTTAGTAAATTATAAAAGATTGATTACGCAACTTGAAGATCTTACACTGGTTAGAAGACAAAAACCTAAATAAATCGATCATCGATCAGTCGCTATTGAAGAAAATCCGTCAAACTTTGTGTTTCGCTGCTGTGTTATACTTCTCTGATCTCTGCCTTACAAAAAGGAATTATAAAAATTAATTGAGTGTTAAAGTTTTTATTTTATTGTTCGTAATTTTGAATTATTCCACTTATACCCCACAAAAAGCAAGAGAACTGGAACTGGTGTGGTGTGGCGCGGTGCGGTGTGGCGTGGTGTGTGAAATCAAAAATGTAGGCCACTTGTTACAGCAAACTATTTGCATTTTTGTTAAACAGAAGCATAATGACGTTACTACTAAGTATTTGAGTAACATAATTAAGGTAATAAATTTTTGTGATAAGGTTCTAAGTTGGCCTAAATTCATGCTATGTTATCTTAGTACAAACTAAGTGGAACGTAGATTTTGCATAGACAGCTTCCGCCATCTATCGGTTATGTTTGCACTATGTGTTGAACTATGGTTCATATCGGAGTGACAGCGCGCTACACCTCACCGTTGCGCTGTAGTAGTGAGAGATTTCGCCCATATCAATCCCTGTCTTGTTGGTCTAGCGGTCTAGACAACCGGCTTACGATCCGGGTAGCTATGGTTCGATCCTCGTGTCGGCAGATCGTCTTTTTCAATTTATTTCATAATGTGGCGCCTCCTAGTGCAAATTTTTCGGAAACGATAATAATTAGAACGTCCTAAAATTCAAGGCGTCTTACTTATTAATATCCAATATACATATTAATATATGCCTACATTTCTAATTGATTAACCACCAAAAATGTTTAGGCTCATCCAGTATCTTCACTAAAGTAAATGGGTGTAGAGTCAGATTTATGGGGCCGGCGGTTACCTTATAAATTCAGTCGCACGTATGCGTTAAGTGGATTAGTGTGGGTATCGGAGCTTTTTTCTACGCCTGAGTGTATTGCTGGACGGAAGGTAGCTTGATTTATTCACCTGGTTTCTCGGTAGACTGGTAGGAAATGTACTTTTATTTGTAAATAATTGTGAATGGGATATGAGCAGATAATTAAAACTTTCAGTAAAAGTCTGATTTGATATCATTAGAATCCTTTTAAACTAAGAGTGTACCCATAAAACTGAACAACTTTCACTATAGGAGCAATCCGATAGGAGCAAAAAAATAATCAGCTGTTCCATACTAAACTGCAATGCCTACTCGACTCAAAGGTATGCAACAGCTGATTATTTTTTTGCTCCGATCTGTTTGCTCCCATAGTGAAAGTTGTTTAGTTTGATGGGTAGACTCTTAGTTTAAAAGGATGCTAATGATATCAATTTCACCCTATATATACACGAGTCAAACTGTATAAAAAATACTAATAAAATTGGAATACCTCTGGACTAAGTACCTCTTCGGAGAATTTGGTCATGGAGCCTAATGATGAAAATAGGTCAAACCCTGATTACAGCTAGCACTTCATCACATAAGTACATATTAGACTAAGATCTAGTTACTCGATTTCTTCGCCCGTATGTTTAGACAACTAAGGCCGGATTCGACCAAACTTTGATTTATAGAAGGTAACTGTACAAGGATCAAATTTATTCTTCGTGTTTACTCCGAAATAACTGCACTTGTCTTCTATCACGCCAATCCCATACTAAAAGAACGAATGTATAATCCACCTAAAGAAAGAGGTCTTTGTATCCGTATTTATTGCAATTTGAGGTTATACAGTTTCAATTTGTTATTAGGTTTCATTTTATTATATATTTTTTAATTTTGTGACGTTGACATTTCGTTGGTCTCTGTATAAGCTTTACACCGTCGAAATTGGCCGTGTTAACTTTACTCTCAACTTATTCATAGATTAGGCTTGGTAAAACGCAAAATCAGTTTACTCTTGAGTAACTGGCGACTTAATCTAAGAATAAAATTTACTCGCGTTTAGTCGAATCGGGCCTTAGTCTAATCTTAATTGTCTAACAGTGATCTTAGTTGTCGAAGTCTAATCTTAATTGCATAAGTCTAATTTCTATTTTGCATCATTAATAATACATATTCTAGTGGAAATGTCATCATTTAAACCCAAAAAATATAATTACCAACAGGCAAAAATAGAGAAGATATAGGCCTGTCGACACTCCTTGGCAGCCGCTTACAAAAATTTTGTTCCTGGTTAAGATACTGTATTACGCTACAACCTTTCCTGAAAAGAAGAGATTGAATTAATTATCAAAGACAGTCCCATAGTTTTAGAGTAGAACTTCCCAATTCGCGCGATCGAAAATTAAGTGCCAATTCAACCCTTATTGTTGAGATCTTTTAAATATGCACGTTGTTTTATTTGTGCCCTTTGTTATATGGCTTCGAATACCACCAACCTAGTCGGATGTCGAGAGGACACTATTTTCTTCAGGCGTCATACACATCTTTGACGCACAAACCGTGTGGCTGCCGGTTATAGCCACTGCATCTGACCCCACCTCTGATTGTATCGGTCTCCCGTTCCATCAGACATAGGAGGGTAAGAACGTGAGAGTGCATCTGTGTTTAGCGCGTACACTTATGCACTTAAAAAAATCCTGCGTACCTAACTGCGATTCTGCGTTTGTAATGTATGTGAAAGCACAATTGCTAACAATATTTTATAAGGCATTTATTTACTTTTGTTACGTAAGTAGTTTGATAATAAATCTTTTTTCTCTTTGTCATTAAACTTCAACAGAACAAACGCGTTATATTTTCAATCCCGGTTTATCCTGTAAATCCCGAGTCAGGACGACCACTAAGGAGCCTACTTTTCACATAAAGTATAACAGTCGCGGCAGTCGAAATCAACTAGAATCCATCCTCCAAAAAATCCATCATCAATATCATCAATCATCAGCCCAATTTTTTCTTGTATCTGATTAGTTTAGCATCAATTTAGTATATAATTTATTGACTAAACATAATCAGGTCTATGCATAATCAACGCAATATTCTTATACCCAACTGCCAGCACCTATCATGCCACCGACGACCATAGAGATCTAGAAAGATGCCAACCACCGCGCTGAGTACGAAACCAACACAGCTAGCATGTCACCCACGACAAAGCGTTTAAACGAGAAAAACGTCATGCGCGCTCTTTCTGACACACGTAAAATAATAAGGATGGAGGCAAATCTCGATTTTTATCGTTTTCTCGGGGGTGGCATGCGAGGCTTACAGGGAGTTGCGACAAGCCGACAAGCCTAATAATCATAAAGGATGGCAGTGATTTGTTTGAGGATCCTTAACCCGTTAAGAAGGACCCTGTATATCAGACACAATAAACAATTCTTATTGTGTCTGATATATATAAACAATTCTTATCGGGTACATACGCAGACGTCTGTGGCGGTCTGACTAGCTAAACGATAACATTTCCAATGGAATAATTGTACCATTGCTTAAACATATGGGCGTAGATAAATTGTGCCGGGATCTTGTAACATTGCGTATGTAATCACAATCCGAGTAACTCATGAATATTCCACGTCCACTGTTAGATTTACTGCAGCTTTCCGTCTTCGTTTATATTTATGTTCGCACGGACGGAAGAAAGGGAGAGGACTATTTGATTAGTGACATTCTGGGCTCGAGCCTACTGGGCAATTGCCCTTTTATCAGACTTCTTATGAAAAGGTAGGGTTATAAATTTGCTAGTCTATGTACCTATATGGAGTTTATGTGTTGTTGTTTGAGGAACGGAAACTCAATCATGGGGTCCGGGTTCGAATCCACACGAACGACATGCCATGTACCTTATCAATGAATTTTTGAACTTATGAATTGAATACCGACTGCTCTCAAACGGTGAAGGAAAACATCATGAGGAAACCGGCATACCCTGAAGAAGAAATTATGATGCGTATCGCGAATTTTATTCCCAGTTTCATTCCCATAATATGTTTTTTTTTTTTTTTTTTGAGATGATAGTCATCTCAAAAAAAAACACACATACAGCTCTGCTCCGGGAGCAACTACTGCTTTTTAGTGCGGGCTATTGGAGGGACCACGAAAGGTCACCGAGCCAATTGAATGAACTTAAGCAACCGACTTAGGGGCACCCAGAGGGGTACGGACCTCGGCCTAGGACGTTGCTGGGGCTACGCGGCGGATTGTGTAGCTGGGATAGGTGAGAAGCGGCCTGGGATTGGCCTATAGCGCCTGTAGGCGCCAGGATTGAAGGGAGTGTGCAGTGGTCGCGGCTGTCTCCGCCGGCGGGGACGTTGATTACTGTGTCGGCGTGTTGTTGTCGTGTGTTGTGAGTTTGCGATTGTTAGTCGTGTCTGTTGGGCCGCCTGTACGGCAACCGTGATCTCATCGTCTGGATCGACCAGCCATAATATGGTTATTAATAAGAAAAGCAAATCATCAACCATATTCTAAATACATAAACTCACGAACGTAATACTTTTTATGGTAGGCAGAAACATTGAAGGCCCGGTAGCACAGTCTGTAGTAAAGCTGCCTGCTGTGCCGAGGGTCGCGGGTTCGAATCCCGTAAGGGACAAATATTTATATGATGAATATGAATATTTGTACCCGAGTCATGGATGTTTGTATCTATATATGTATTCTATATCGTTGTCTAGTCATCATAATATAAGTCCAGGTACTTTAAATGTGACTAGATAATTTGTGTGACAATGTCCAAGATATTATTATATTATTGCTACAAATACCAACTTTATGTTTAAGAATGTAAGTAGTTGTAGCAATGCTCACATAGATCTAAAAGAGATCTAGACTCTATACTTTAGGTCTGGTACAAATAAGCGAGGTATAAAATGTTATACCAAGAATAAATTTTTTTTCTGGTGTCTCTTACTACGTGGATCTTTTTGCAACTAGGGATAATTTCCGTGCGTTCAGATGTTTTTGCCATACTTATTACATATAGGTCATAGTTTCAGTACAATGTTAGGTTCCTATTGTTTTATAAATGATCTCTGGAATTGGCTCTCTAATAGCCATGATTTCTTTCTTTATTATATCTTTAATATTATATATATATTTTATTCTATTCTTCTGTCTCCCGTTTACAATGGAGGGAAGTCGGATATTTCTTTTTCCTACTTATCCTATCTTCTTTGATTAATTTATTGCGGGTACCAATACATATTAGAGTCATCCCCCGGGCTCGCTGGACTTCATTGTCTAGTGTTGTGAATGGTCGCCGCTGTTGATCCTGGCTTATAGGAGTTACAGCGGTGGGAATATGTGGTGGGCCTATGCCCGATTTAAAAAAATACCAAGAATAAACTAAGAATAAGCAAAATGTCTACTAATAAACCAGGAATAACTTAAACCTAGTATACCGTCGGCGTAACTGTTATGTATCGTACACATCTGATTTTTTTAAGTTTATCTATGAACCGCGACCTTGTTGCCACCAACGTAGTTACGAGTTAAGTAAGAAATTATGATTTCCTTATTCTTAGCTTATTCTAATCATAACTATATTTAAAATAAAATAAATTTTTATTTGTACCACAGCAGAAGTTTAAGTTTAAGGATGCAATTACGTGCCAATGATGAGAGGAAGCATCCTTTCGTCAACATAAATATAGGTTCTGCATAAGAAACCTGAGTAGCTTCGGACCACACGACACCATTGGAAAGAATTAAGGATTGTACATCCCTATCCTAAAGAAAATAATGTTAAGAACACGAGAAGCCGACAATTTTCCTCGTTATTTCAATTAACTAATAAATCAATCCAATTAGTTGCTGGCAGCCATATTTGTCCAATAATAACAAGAGCAAAATATAATCTACGTCCCAGTGATTAGTTTATACCGACTTCCCAACTCTTGGAAAGTTCTCGGTCTTAATTAAATAAATGGATTTGCTCGGGACAGAGTTTAAGTCGATTATTTCACTCCTTGAACTCTTGAGTCTCTGTTTGGCGTTACTATTTGTTTTCGAACGTATATCTCGACTTTATAAGTTGACAAATTGTATATATTTACGGACAAATAAAGGAAGGTTAATTAGAACTTAACCTAAAATATGGTACAGGTTTGGACCGCCAAGATGCAGGCAGCGTTCCCTCGCTAACGGCTAAACTGATCCGTTGAGCGAGGAAAGCGCCAGCCCTTGGACCCCGGTCTACCAGGCGCTTTGCAAGATCTTTAAAAAGCGCATGGGAGCCGGGACCCCACGGACCAAGGGTTTCGACACCGAATGCTATGGATTTGTATTGGTTGCCGATACCCTTTTATTTACACTCTTTTGCGTTTTCGGCAGATTTCGCCGCCGAGTCAACTCATTTGCTCGTTCCCCGTAGATGGGACGGCGCCAGAGTGTCCACACAGGTGGTATCTCACACCAGCACCGGACCCATCTTCCAGGGGACGAGATACATCCCGTCTGGTCTCTTGCCATCCTCCCGTACAATAAAAGTTTAGTTTAGTTAAGTCTATACTTGAGCGATGATAGCCCATACGGAAGAGAGCTAGCGCCTCAATCCTGAGGCCGCGGTTCGATTCCAGACCTGTACCACTAAGTTCTTTGGAATTTATGTAAGGTTGTGTTTGTCAAACTAGCTCGGCGGTGAAGGAAAATATAATAATAATAATATGGGTGAGCTTGGGGCGAACACAAAGGACCAGCGCTGGTTTCAGTGTTATAACACCCTTGCTTGCAATAGCCCAACCACAAATAATCAAGTCTATAATTATTTTCGTTTGTGATGTCATCAGTTGCTGTAAATTTTTCAAGAAAAATCTTTGTTATTGTATTGTAAGTTTGCCGTGCATTGGTTTCAGTTCTATACCTAGGTATATGTTTGCGTGACCTTTTAGATCTCTTAAAGATTTGTTTACAAAACGTCTCATAGGTTGATTATGACGATTTTCAGATTTGTAAAAAATTATCGTCGTTCAAATCTAGAAAGAAAATTTACAAAAAAATTGCATCATATATTATTTGGGCTTGTTCAATGACCAAATAGCTACTGCGACCTGGACAGATCTATTGTAGCTGCACCCTAGACCTAAAGGTCATTTCCTAGGCCCACGGACGTCATGAACCGTGTTATGCTTTTGGAGGGGAGGTCCCCAATGTCAGTAGGTGTTATTATGTATCCACCGAGATGGCGACTCCTGCTGTGAATGAGCACTTCGCATTCGCAGAGGAGGTGTATGGGCGTTCCCTCTGCTTCACAGCAGAATCTGCAAGTGGGTGAATCTACAAGCCCCATTCTGTGTAGGTGTTTGTTTAACTTGCAGTGTCCTGTTAAGGCTCGTACTAAGAGCCTTAAGTCGTTGCGGTTTGAATTGATGGCATCCGAGGTATGTCTGTTTGAAAAGCCGGTCACAAGTTCTTTCGCATGCCTCAGTCCTGGTGTATCCGACCAGAGCTTACGGCTTTGGTTCACGGCCCATTCCTTTAGCACACGTCTAGAGGTGTTGCGAGAGATGCCGCAGTAAGGCTTAAGTAATTTCATCATATAAGATTTGTTTACAAAACGTCTCATAGGTTGATTATGACGATTTTCAGATTTGTAAAAAATTATCGTCGTACAAATGTACAAAAAATTGCATCATATAAGCATAATGGTCATGATTATAATCTTTCATGGCTTTTAAATTAGAGGTAAATCATAAATAAACCATAATCATTTAGAATATCCAAGCAAGGCCCATAATCTGTTCTGGAGAGATATTTTTGAATGTCACGCTGCCTAATTCGAAAGTGACAAACGAAACAGAATGGAGTTTATGCATTATTTAATCATTATTTTGATAGTATGAGATTCAAAGATAGCACTTTGCATAACAGTGAAAAAAACAATTTTAAAAATCAAATTTTGTTCACTTTTCGGTACCTATTTCCTAGGTACAAATGATTTCAGGTTTCTTATTTATTTATTTTATAATATTCGTGATTCTAACAGCGGCATTCACTAACTATTGCGTTATTATCTTATTATTTATCATCTTGTGTAAGCTGGACTATGAATATTAAAAAAAACTCAATTTGATATTTTGAATGTTTTAGAATCGAGAACTCATAGTACAACTACAAATCACATACTGAATATTGCGAAAGCGGAACTGAAATAATTGTGATAGGCAGGGCAGACCAGATGCGGAGACGTTTATTTGAAAATTTGATATCTCTGTTTCTGAGTACTGAGTAGATGTCGTTCATAATTAACATTTTTAACGAATAAATAATGATCACTTGGAACATTATTAATAGTTTCAGTACTATGGAGATATACATCTTTCTACTGCTGACTTCACTTTCAAAAATCATACTCCACGAGTGCGATTTTTGTAAGTCAAATCAGCAGTTGAAAGATGCGTATCTCCATACATTTTCAACTGCTGAGTTCAACGTATGAGATTCAAAAATCGCACTCCCGGTCAATTTTAACCTATAATAATTCTATGGCTCAATAATAAAAATTCGTACAAAAACTCCGTTACTGTCTATCTCGTAGCATCACGTGGAATTCATTTTATTTTGTTATACAAATTGAAGTAAGAGCACTTAAGCAACGATAATATAATAAATAACAGAGGTTTACGTTTCTAATAAAAACACATCAATAAAGAAAACGCCACCACTTTGAGAGAAGACAAACAAGCAGTCTGATGAAAATAAAATCACATTTCAGAGAAATGTTTTTTAATAAACTCTCAGGCGGTCTAGGGATGGGAAAAATAACTTTTTATGATGTAAACTGGTGAGTTAGTTAAAAAATATTGTAATTCAAGTATTGGCATAGAGGATCACAAAATTGAAGTGGAGATGGGTAAGACTAGGAAGGTTAGCTAGACGGGAAGAAGGCCGGTAGTCCAAAGCAGTATCAGAGTGGTGGCCAGAGATAGACGGAGGAAGTCAGTAGGCATACCATCAGCACATTAGTCTGATGGCATTGTGAGGGTGACGGCTTCGCATTGGATCAGATTATTACAGGACCGTGATGCAAGGAAGGTCTATGCTCAGCAGTACTACGGTTATTAAAAGCATAATCAGCAAATACTGACGCCAAATATTTAATATGATTAGTTTTAATTACACTGCATGTATGAAACATATTTAGTTTTTGATGGACAATGTATAATTGAATTTTATTGAATATAAAAACGTTATCTTGTTGTATAAGCACAGAATAGATATCCAACCGGAAAAACAGCTTCATACAAGCGCGAGGCGGTCAGTACATCCCTATACGCGCAGTGATGTTTCTACCAAACTACCGCACCCCCTGATTGCCGCACCGTTCTCATGTAGGAGTTATGCAGCCACCGCGAACTTCTATGAAGCTGTTTTTCTTTTTTCTTACTGGATATCTATTCAGCGGTGAAAGTGTGGTATTGCCATTCGTTCTTTAACTCCAAATGAGTCGTATCAGTGATTTTTCGAGAGTCAGCAGAAAAGATCGTCTAATCCCATCCCCAGAGTAAACATGGGGGAACAATTTTCCGCTCCAAAGCGTTCTTAAAGTAGCAGTGCAAATACTGAAGCGCAGTGAGTATGCGGAACTGTGTACCGGGTGAGCTTTTAAATGAGGCTTCCCTGGTACAACACTATATACAACGTGTTATCAAACTCACGACCGATGATAACTTTTAGGGTGGTCAGAAGTCTGAACAAAATGTACTTTTCGCTCTAGAAATTGAGATTGATTCTTCAATAGATGTAACTAGGCTTTTTAATAAATAAAGACTGTAATTTTTAGTAGAATTAAAAACCTACGTTAACACGTTATTTTTTCGGTTAAGTTCCAAAAACGGTGAAATACGGTTTACGGTTTAAGACTTTATTTCTCAAAGAAGAGAAGAACTAAATATTTAATTACCTTAGAGATTTATTGAACAGACCACATGAATCCCCAAAGAACGAAAGCTTCTTACAAGAACAGACCCTCTAGCATGATTTCTCTACTTGCGCGCGACTCAGCTTTTTTCCATACTACAAATCGCGGCAAGCGCGGCTTTCGCTCTCCGAAAAACGCGGGAATAGGTTATTTTATATGCAGCGAAGACGCATCGCGCGCGTTTAGAGAAATTATACTACACGTGCAGGTGCACACACTCAGCCGGTATTTGTGCAACTACCTATACGATGGTCCATTTATGTAGAACCAAAAATATTGAGGAAACAATGCTGTTTATTATGTAGTCTTTTTTAAACTGTAGTTTATACATCGGTTTTGAGATTTCGCGTTTAATTATTAACACGTTGTATACGGAATTAGACCTCACTAAAGCACAGTTTGATTTTTTTTTAAGGTTTCATGTTTTTTTGAAGAGTCTCATCACAATTTTGAGAGGAATGATAGTTTAACTTTTTTATTCGTTTTCACAAGGTTCAAGCTTGGTTGGCGTTAGTGGTAGAGTTGTCGACTCTTTACTATTTTTTTTTCATTTAGTGAGAAAACCAGCAGCATTATTTAACCATAAATAATTAAGTACTTAAAGTTTCCTTCGAGAATATAAAAATATTTCCCAGTTAGACTTATATATCTATCTATACCTAGAGTAAGCGAAAAACTCTAGGTCAATGATATATACCGTAGAGAAAAAAAAATATTTTATCTCATAGTAATTTCAGAACTATATTTAAGATAGAATATAAGTAAGTACAAGAATCGGTATAGATTTTATACCGTAATTTATTTATTTAGGCTCACCAACAGATTACATATTATAACACTCACATGTACATCTTAAGTTAGGTATAGTTCTGATACATAACCCAGTTACAGGTGGGCACAACATTCACTACAACTAGACACAGAAATTAAAAGAAATTACAAAAAATAAAAATAATACTTAATAATAACAATAAAAACAAATATAACCAAAAATGAAACAGAGTAGAGCATAATTTAACAATTGACTTTAATTTAAGAACGAAATGATCTTAAGTATCCGTAATGAGCGTAAGTGATACATTCTTGGTCAATGATCTATAAGTATACATAACAATTCCGTGACTCACAGACTGACTGACTGACTGACAACCTTGCCGACAACACAGAGCCTAAACCGTTTAAGATAGAAACAGGAGGAATACTTACATATTCTGCAGAGGATGTAGGGATGCAGTTAGAGTAATGTGGTGTTAACGTTCGGGGCGGAGCGGAAAATGCGTACTTCGCACACTAGAGCGGGCCGGGTCGACTTGCAACGCATTGACGGATATTTAGTTTGACATAATACTGGTAGAAGTTGTGAAAAGTTCCGCTTGGTATATAGCATACTACAACGCGCCGCGTGAGGCGGAGCGGACCGCATCGCAAGGACGATCTGCCTCACAAAAATGCTACCCGCTTCGCCCCGATGGCCCCGGCGGGCGCGGCGTAGTTGCGTTAGTTCACACAAATTTTACAGAAGCTTTGATAAAATTAAAATAGCGGAAGATACGGTACTAGTTTCTAGCGCATGGAACGCATAAATTGAGCCCCTGTCGCCTAATTTGACTCAGTCGCAATCCGAGTGGCATTCGCGTGATACGCGTGTGTCAGATTATAGGGAGAGCTAGGGGCTATAATATTCATGGCATATTGTCAGGATCAGGTTCATAAACTATTCGACCAATTTATCATATAATTTAATATAATTAAAGCACATCAAGGCTAAATATATTCTGATAGTGTTCCTACATCGTATCGAACCTATCATATTATGTTTATGTGTATGTTGTGTATGTTGGACCAGATGCCCCATAAGAAAAGGAAAGGTTATCATGATACCATCGTCATCCCATCTGCCGTCCCCAGTTCAGGACACTGGTCTACAATGAGGATGAGGAAAGTATATGTACAGAAATGATTTCAAATGAAAGGCCAGAATCAGAATAGTCGAATATTATTTAATTCTTTGACTATCCTTCATATATCTTTGAATATATTTTATATCTTTGATTCTACATTACCTCTGGTTCACTAGTGTCCTCCTATCTTAACCATAGGGCATATGGAGAAGAACCAGACAAAGAAACTCCATATAGGACAACCAAAACACATTATAGAAAATCACACATAACAATTAGGTATTATAAATTAACCATAATTATACGGTAGCAAACACAAGTTACTTAAACTGAACAAATAATAAATATGGCGTAACACTTACACTTGGGCAGCGTGACCACCTCTGTGATCTTTGGTAGAATTCCCCACTTTATGACAAACCACCTCTTCTATAGATTTACCACCACACTTCACGATGGTTCGGAATGGCGGCAAATCCATCCAGGAAATGAAGTTTGTTTACAATATTATAATACGTACTTAATCATTTCTAAATTATAATTATTACTTCACAAATTATACTATGATTTTAGGATGATTATAACTGTATAATTAATATCACAATTACAACAAGATTCACCATAATAAGTTACTAAACACTGTCAACAATGGTTTGGTTTTTAATAGATGTTGCCAGTCTAAAATAGAAATGTAGATGACTCGATTAACATAAATAATTTAGATTCAAACTCATGATACGACTTAAGACTCAAATCACACCTCATTCAATTAAATAAAATCTAATATTCTAACACGTGCATGATTGAGAATACAGCGATACATCGTCTTGCTCGCGTTGCAAGACACTTGTTCGCGTTCGTTATTCAATCTCTTTCATTATTGATGTATAATATTAACAATCGTTTGGGTGAGTGAATTATATCTGTGGTAGAAACAGGTCTATTGTTCCGCTATTTTAATTTAATCAAAGTATTGAAGTGATATGGGCGGATTTTTTCTCTGCGGCCCGTCCTAACATGTGTATAACATCGCATTAATAAACCCTGTTACTGCGAAACAGCATATTTGATTACTAAATAATAATTATTTCAATTTCAAATTGCGAGTATGATACCTATCGCCTATCTAAACAAGGATTCCCAGCTCGACAAACTGTACAAACAGACTAACAGCCAATTTGTGATATCAGTGACAAATCAAACACATATATAATACATACACATGCACGAAATCTAATTTTACCGACTTGTGATTTACAGAGTTTATGTTACGTGACGAGACGGGGATTAATTTGTACACGAAAACTAGAGACTTAAACTAATTATACTGTCAGCGTGTGGCAATCCAGCCTGGAGTGCGATTTTTGAATCTCATACGTTGAACTCAGCAGTTGAAAATGTATTGAGTTACGCATCTTTCTACTGCTGATTTGACTTTAAAAAATCGCAAACCCTGGAGTATGATTTTTGAATGTCAAATCAGCAGTAGAAAGATGCATATCTTCATCGTAATTTTGACATTTTCACCTGCTGAGCTCAGCGAATGAGATTCAAAAATCGCACTCCTGGTCGTTGTGGTGATCTTTGGGGGAGGCCTCTGTTCAGCAGTGGACGTTTATCGGCTGAGAAGTCCGTCAGCGTGTCGGTACAGAATAGCTGTAAAACCGCCTACGCACCCTGTCCGCCACGCCACAGCCAGGTCACGGCGGCCAGGGAATTCTGAGATTTGCAGGCATTGCTTAGCATAGCATCCACGCTCTCAGGGACCAATGGCCAGTGCGACGATCATCAGGTTCGACTCGAGGCGAGCTCGTCGATTGAACATAATTTTATTATTGTATTGTTTCATCATCACATCCTATATTCGTCCCACTGCAGGGACAGGCCTACCCTCAGGGAGGGTTTATGGGCGTTAGTCTACCACGCGTACCCAATGCATGCATGCGCGTTGAATGAGTGTCGGAGATCCAAATAAATAATTTTACTTTCTTTCTTTCTTTTCTTTCAATGCAGATTGGTAGACTTCACATACGCATCGGAATTTCTTCTTTATTGTATGCAGGTTTCCCCACGATTTTTTCCTTTACCGTTTGAGAGCAGTCAGTATCACGTATTGTATTGTTTACTTTGATTTGAATTAAATAAATAAATTTTAATGGATAGAAAAACTGACACAAAAGTTCCCATCTTGCCAGCTATGCGGTACCAATTTAGAATAGAATAGAATAGAATAGAATAGAATAAAATAGAATAGAATAGTTTATTTTCAGAAATATGGTACAAATGCAAAATGATATGAAATGATATCATGTTTGAATGATATATTGTTAAATTTTTTCGTGTCTTATGAGTTATGACTTTCTTATTTTATAATTAACGAGCGTTAACCCGCGACTTCGTCCACACAAATTATATACCAGATTTTAAGTCAGATCATAAGCTATCAAATAAAAAAAGTTTCATCAAAATCGGTTCAGTAGTTTTTGCGTGATACTCGTTCAAACAAACACACAAACAAACAGACAGACAAAAAATCCAAAAATTGGTGAAATGGAATCAGGGACACCTAAAAACCATATCGTAATTTTTTTTTGTTAATATCTTCAATGTACAGACAAACTTCCTGTTACAGTTTTATAATAGTATAGACAACGGCCTAGGTTCGTGAAACCTCGATGCCTATTGGCTAATTGGCAAGCTTTTTACTAGGTTGGATAATTCCTAGTTTTCACAGTACACAAATTTGCCAAGCAATATTGAGACTTAGTTTGCTTCAGTTCACAGTTTCAGCGGCTATACTCAGTTGCTTCCGACTTTACCAACTTCTCTGAAAGTGGGTTCCGCTTATTGATTTACAGCCCGCGTAGCGTAAAGAGGTTGGTTGAAGGGCTTATTCGATAGATTGAAAGGAAACTTTCGGGCACGTCCATTGGAAAACTAAGGAAATACAATTATGTGAGGAAAAACTAGATAATAAACTTGTTGGTAATCTCTGGGGCTCCTTTGAGTTTGTCTTTGAAAGTCTGTGATGTATGAACATCTGTGATTGGATTCACGTGGGAATGAAGTAAAAAAATATCTTCGAATATACATATAGGTAGGTATACTCACTTTGCATGCCCAGTGCAGATTTTCAAGTTCTAGGTGATTCACACACAGTGACGCATGTCGGAGCGGCATGCGGCTGCGTCAGTGCGGGGAATCTTTGCGACAGTCGTCGTGACGTCCGTCAGTGCGGTTTGCAGTCCGTCCGTCAGAACGATTTCACTGCGTCACCCGTCTGCCATACCATGCGAGGCCGACGCAGTGACGGACTGCAGTCCGGTTTGCCGCATTGACGCAGCGTCAATACGTCACCGTGTAAGCTTCTACGTGCGGTTTCATACAACTCCTTGCTGCACAAATGATGGACTGACGTCTCCGATATGCGTCAATGTGTGAATCGGAGGCGTTTGAAGTGAAAAACCACTAAAACCCTCATTTTTTCAGGTCCGTGTAAAACCCATGAAAATATTGACTAGATACCGAAGGTCCATAAAATGAGTAATAGGAATTATAATAAGCTACTACACAAAGTACGAGCACTCACTGCCCCTCCAAAAAATTTTACCCCTCGGTAGGAATAAGCATATGCTCACGACTATAATCCCCGAGGGGGTAGTCAGAGATATTCTGCAACCTCAGAACATCCACGTTTCACTATAGTACCGAAACTCTGCCCAGTGTGACGGGGAGTGAGCCCGTCGCCACTTGTAAATGGTCAGTCAAATTGAAGCATGCAGGTTTCCTCACGATGTTTTCCTTCACCGAAAAGCCAGTGGTGTTATAAATCCTACATAAATTCCGAAAAACTCATTGGTACGAGTCGGCCTGGACGGGGATCGAAACATCGCCTCCTGCACAGCAGGCAAGGTTGCTCGCCACTGGACCACCACGGCTTTCCACTGGACCACCACGGCTTGCGGTAGCAAGCAGGAGGCTCATTGGCGACAGTAGGCTGGTGGAGACCAAGCTTCATAGCCTATCCCACCGCCGCAGAGTAGCCTGCTTGTCGGTCTTCTACAGATTGTACTTCGGTGAGTGTGCCCAAGAGCTACATGAGCTCATCCCGCCTTCCCCTTTCTACTATCGGACTTCCAGACGCACCGCGGGATACCACGCCTTTTTGGTTGACATACCACATATTCGCACCAAGCGCCTTTCTGAATCTTTTATAATGCGCACAGCCAAGGAGTGGAACGCCCTGCCTGCGTCAGTATTTCCGAGTGCTTACAACCCGAATTCCTTTAAAGTACGAGTGAATAGGCTTCTTCGGGGTGAGCTCGCTACATCTTCGACCCCTTCTCGTCCTGAGGACTAGATTAAGGTCAAGAGCAAACCCAATGGTGTACTCCTGGCACTTACTCAGTGTCGCACATGCCTATCTTTTTGACAGTTTTTCCTATTTCTATGAAGAAGTGACAGCCAAGAGTTCAAGATGTGACTACCAGCGTCTCAAACAAAACAAAACTGTAATTGTTTTTGTCAAGTCCTTATATTCCTTATAAGTTTTGACGGCTGAAATTCAATACTGAGACGGGTTACCTCTATGGATGGTCTGTTTCAATTACCTACAGTATTTTTGACAATAATTGGTGATGATAATATCATAGAGATAGGAAGTACTTATGGATAAGATTGATAAGATACAAAATCCAAAATACGTTTATTTTTAAATGCATAATGTTATCAATAATATTTTCGGGGCTTCCTTTTAAATATCTAAAAGACATTTGTTCCAGAAGGCTCCGCTGTTCCATATCTATGAGTGTATATAATACATTAAAAACAAACTAATATTTAAAAAAGTTTAACAAATATTTTTGAGTGTGTGTGTGTGTGTGTGCGTTGTGTGTTTGTAAATGAGTGTGCAGAGGATTGTAGTATCGGGGGTATTATTTCTTAATTATTATGATGAGCAATTGAGTGAGCAAGTGTGTCAATAACAATTGATAATGAAGATATGGTAAGTGATACCTTTGGGGTCTTCAATTAGAATCAGATAACGTTTTCGGTTGTCTGTCTGAATAAACCAACCACGGTAAATGATGACCCTTTGTCTGTTTATCTATCTAAACTATTATAAAACTGTAGCAGAACGTTTGTCTGTACATTGAAGATATTAACAAAAAAAAAGTTACGATATGGTTTTTAGGTGTCCCTGATTCCATTTCACCAATTTTTGGATTTTTTGTCTGTCTGTTTGTTTGTTTGTTTGTTTATTTGTTTGTTTGTTTGTTTGTTTGAACGAGTATCACGCAAGAACTACTGAACCGATTTTGATGAAACTGTTTTTGTTTGATAGCTTATGATCTGACTTAAAATCTGGTGTATAATTCATCTCGCTACGTTGACGGGAGCCGGAGATATAAACATATAACCGCAACTGCAACCAATGTACGGTACCATTTCAATTTCAACTAAGTAACACTAATTAAAATTAAAAGACTTGTAATAAAGTAAGCTAATTCTGAAGACTGTTTGATTTATAAATAACGAAAATAACAATAAATTACAAAATAAATACCAATAATTATAAATTTTATCATTGTCCAGTGCTGATGACTGCACCGGTATAACATTGTTATTCTTTTTGGCTATAAAATCTTTCAAACTCCATGGAGAAAACCTTTGCAGAACAAAAAAAAACCTTTGTACTGGCCACAAGAAAACAAGATTCGAATTACAAATTTCTTGACATTTTGTAGAATTACAGTGGAAACAAAGCAGGAGTAGTTATTTAAAAAAAAACTGCACGCCAATTTCAAACAAAGAGAATATAATCATGATTTCAAATCAGCAGCCGAAGATTTTTAATTCGGAATGTTTTTATTTACGGTGTAATCACACAGTTACGCAAGACTGGATAATAGCTAATATTTTAAAGCAATTATAAGACAGGTAAGGAACTATTTTGAAATACCGTAAATTATTACTAAAATACAAACGAACAACTCTAACAAATTAATAAGGGTCGGTTTTTTATGCCGCCGATGCGATGTGCCGCCGTGCATTTTGCGCATTTTTCTACGGCGCTCCATACAAAACGAAGCTTAGTTTGAACATTTAGTAATTAAAAAGTAAAAAATGAATGGTTTTAAAACAATCTAGAAACCAATATCTGTGATTTCCTTTTAAATGTTTAGTTCTAAAGTTATCTTGACTCAAAAGGTGTGTCGTCCACCATTTGGGCTCTCTCTGAGGAACCTGCCACAGCCCTACGGACTGTCGCTTGATATGAGCTTTACATAAATTAATGTAACATTCGGCAATAGCCGACTGCGTCCTTCCGGACGAAATTATTCGCTGGAATCCAGGCGCATACGTGCGCCTCAGCCGTTGTTTCAAATGCACGCAAATTGACAGCGAGTGCTGACCAGGCGACGTTGCAGTGGAATGCGGCCGTCACCGATTTCGCGCGCATCTGACCGGATTGCAAGATGTATAATGGTCCTTCTTAATGCAGACAGTTTTTAAGGGTATGATCAGACCATCATACTGAACAACTTTCTGTATGGGACCAAAGTCAAAATCATGAAAAAAAATCAACTGTTCCATACAAAACTGTAATCCTACTCTACAAAAATGTATGGGGCAGAAGATTTTTTTTCGCGATATCGATGACAGTCCCATAGAGAAAGCTGTTTGATGGTCTGATCATCCTCTTAAAAAAGGGTCAGCATATTAAGTTAAATAATATAAAAAATAAAGTAATATATATATAAAGCACCCCGACGCGTTCCGTTCAGTGATAATCATACTTAAAAAATAATTTTGTATCTGCCAGTACACTTGATTGTTTTCAGTAATGAAAAGTGCCATCACGAAGAAGAACTAATAATCTCACTAATATTATAAACGTGAAAGTTTGTGACGATGTTTGTAAAGTTGTATGTTTGTGGCGCAATCACGCATAAACGGCTGAATGGATTTTGATGAAATTTGGCACGCAGATAGAATGTGTTCTGGATTAAGATATAGGATACTTTTTATCCTAGCAATGGGTTCCTGTGGGATAAATTACAATGTTTTATCATGCTGAAATATGTACCACGTTTTTATTCTATGCTCACTAGCGCCAATTTGACGCTGGCAGATGCATTTGTGTAGATTGCAGTGATAAAAATAGTATTTACTTTTTTCAACAGTTTTGACAACAGCTGTGTAGTATATTTGGTATATGGTTAGATTTTCGTGCATGAGGTGGAGGTTCGATTCTTGGTCGAGAATGTTTTTTTTTTTTTTTAAATACATTCGACGACTATATCCATTTTTCACCGGATTAGACAGAAGCAGTTAGGCTTGATATGTTTAGGGCCTGACCTTCAATCATAATAATATCCTGAGATCATATCAGATCTAATATTAGCGCAGGATGTTTTATTTTGGCTTTTTTCTAATTTTAATCCTACCATCCTACCAGGTATCTCACTAATATTAATATTATGTTTGTGGTTCTATCATCAACACGTCTCAGAAATTCGGTTTTACAGATTTGATTGTATAGGTACTGGGCGAATTGGAAAAATAATCTTCTTCTTATCGTCTCGACTTCAAATTCTGAACAAAGTCGCTAAATAGTAGCTTGCCAGAATCGGGCAACCGATACTGCACCGTCGCTAGCAGCCATGAGCTCCTCCTGTGTGCAGATGTTAGGGCACGCAGGGCACGATGTGAGATGGGCCATCGTTTGTGGAGTTCCACACAAGCAAGTCACATTTTGCGCATCCGAGTATCCCCACCTGACCATGTTGTCCTTACTGCGACCGACCTGGGTTCGAAGTCGGTTTAAAGACTTCCAGGTCGCCCAAGGCAAGTCATGTCTAGGCGTGAGGCTCTCAGACGGCGACACAAATGGAGTTGGGAGGGACACTTTTTGTCACCATAGAGTGCACCTTGCTTGCGCTGGGCCAGTATTCAGGGGGTCGACACACTTCATAAAGCTGCGTCGGCTTGGCAGCTTTTGCGGCGCAGGAATAAAGCCATGCATGGGATGTCGTGTGTCGTCCACCATTTGGGCTCTCTCTGAGGAACCTGCCACAGCCCTACTTACATCTGGGGGCGCTATGCCAGCCAGTGGGTAAAGCAACTGTACTGGAGTCGGTTTCAAGCAACCAGTTATAATCCGACACGTTTTGTTTAGTGCCGGTATCAACCAGCTTGGCGTGGGCAGATCGGCCTCATACCGGGCAAGCGTATTCTCCAGCGGAGAACGCGAGAAAAATAATTAAACAAATAAATAAATAACGCTCACAGGCACAAGCATTATTTTAATTATCCCAAGCAAGCATTATAGGCTTTTTATTGTGGAAACCATACAACAACGGCATAAACATATAACATCCAAGACCGAACTGGGACTCGAACCCAGGACTCTGGTTTGGCAGTCTGGCGTGGTAACCATTACACCAACCGGGTCGGCAAATACTAAAAATCAAGTGTTCAAAAATTTAATCGTAGTATTGTTTTCATCTTAATAGATAGCGTTGGGAGTTTTTTTAAAGCAAGTGTGCTACAATTATTAATTCAAAAACCTAGCTATAGCAGGAGCTTACAAATGTAGTTGATTATATTATTGTTGTAATACATCGTTGTAAGTATATTGATTGTTTGAGTCCAATCTGAGCCAATGCTACGGAATGATAACCTTATTTTACAGAAAGGACGAATTTTGTTGCAGTAAGTCTTGCCTAATTTTTGTTTTGTTTGATTTTCGGTCTCAATTATGATTTTTTGGGGGTTTGTGCAACTTAACTATAGAACATCATTCTACCACAACGTATAAAAAGGTACCTACGTATCTAAAAGGTCCTTATAATATAACACCACCGGTCGGTAAGGTAGCTACTTACATAATTGAAAATCTTTTTTAGCAAATTAACCTTAGGTTCCTAGAATATTATCGTTTTAGCTCTTGCCTTCACCATTTTACAGTAGCCCGCGTGGTAGAGTATCCTCTAACGTTTATACGTGAGTGGAGGTCTGTGACCCGCAGTGGGTCGTAAGATGATTATTATGCTGCGCGACATAAATAAAAAACTAATAAACGACGAACAGTAGAAAAATTAAAGTGATGGATCCTGTGAATGACTTTTAAATCTGATACCTACAGAATTACTTTGGGTACTTTCTGATTTTGATTTAGCTTAAGTTCATGACTTTCTTATCTTATTATGGGAAATGGCAAGCCAGCAACACTTCGACCCAATGGTATCTTTTGTATTGAACCCTACATATTATTTTCTTCATCCTTGAAAAACTTGGAAAATGAGGGAGGCAATAGCGTTCAGGGTAAGAAACCTGCAATGAACAACCATCTCTCAGGAGTCACATACGTTTACCCACCAAGACATCGCAGTCACACAGTACAAATATTCCATGGTTTCCTCCTCCTCTCCACACGCTCGGCAACCGGGATCTAGAGTGAGCTTTATCGTGCCTGTTGCGTAGTGCCCGGTGAGGGCTCCGACGGTGGCACGAGCTTTGCTCCTGCTGTTGTTCAGTATGAACTGTGGGATTCGTGGTGTTATATTGCTGTTATACTCTGACACCAGGGCTTTGCCCACACGATAATAAGAAGATTGCTGATGAATTTCCTGCAGTGTTGCAGACCCGAGAGGCCAGAGCATTCTAGCCTGTGACTTTTATTAGCCCATTCCTTAATCGCCATTCTAATGTTACATGCCAGGATTCCTAGACTTGGTTCGGACCATGACCTTCATGACCTTAGACGAGACATTGGACAAAATTACATGTCTACGCAGACGAAGTCGCGGGCAAAAGCTAGTACTATTATAAAACTGTAACAGGAAGTTTGTCTGTACATTGAAGATATTAACAAAAAAAAAGTTACGATATGGTTTTTAGGTGTCCCTGATTCCATTTCACCAATTTTTTGATTTTTTGTCTGTCTGTTTGTTTGTGTGTTTGTTTGGGTGTTTGTTTGTTTGTTTGTTTGAACGAGTATCACACAAAAACTACTGAACCGATTTTGATGAAACTTTTTTTGTTTGATAGCTTATGATCCGACTTAAAATCTGGTATATAATTTGTGCGGACGAAGTCGCGGGTTAACGCTCGTTAGAGTATAAAACAAAAACATCTGAACCAATGTTGATGCGGTTTTCAGTGTTCGAAAGCCTATCAGCGCAGCGGTAGCATCAACCTATTCAGGGTGAAATTGATATCATTAGCATCCTTTTTAACTAAGAGTCTACCCATCAAACTGAACAACTTTCACTATGGGAGCAAATCGATTGAAGAAAAAAAATCTGCTGTTCTATACTAAATTGCAATTTATTTATTTATTTATTTGAATCAGGCAAAAGTACAACGTAAAATTATCACGGGCCCATATTATAAATATCTTAACCTAAAATACATAAAAATATAATGCCTACAATGCCAATGCCATGCAATGCCTACTCGACTCAAATGTATGCAACAGCAGATTTTTTACTCCTATCGATTTGCTTCCATTGTTAAAGTTGTTCAGTTTGATGGGTAGACTCTTAGTTTAAAAGGATGCAAATGATAACAATTCACCCTGTGTACGTCCCACTGCAGGGCACAGGCCTACACTCAGGGTGTATGGGATGTAGAACTATATACTATTACCTATTCTGTGGTATGGACATCAATCAGTCCGCCACGCGTGCCCAATGCAGACTGGTGGATTACACGTTTCCTCATGATGTTTTTCTTCACCGTTTGAGAGCGAGATTACGTACATAAGCTAGAAAAACTCATTGGTACATGACATGTCGTTCTTGCGGATTCGAACCTGGACCCTTATGATTGAGTGTCCATACCTCTACGCAAAGCGCCACCTACGCTCTCGCCGCTCTATGGTACAACTTTAAAAGTATGAGAAAAGGTTACTATAAGAGTCTACCCATCAAACTGAACAACTTTTACTATGGGAGCAAACCGATCGGAGCAAATAAAAAATCTGCTGTTCCATACTAAACGGCAATCTCAACGCGCGAGTTCGCGACTCAAATGTATGCAACGGCAGATTTTTTTTTGCTCCGATCTGTTTGCTCCCATAGTAAAAGTTGTTCAGTTCGATGGGTAGACTCTTAGTTTAAAAGGATGCTAATGATATCAATTTCACCCTGTAGAATATCGCAAAATTCACATTGCCCAAAATCTTTCCCAATACAGGTTAAGCCCTCCGAATTCAATTTTCTCTGTAAAAAATTATTCGATCCCCACAAAACCCTAAAGGTCTCCTTCTACATGACCCCGAAAATGACAGTTTTCCATCAACGTCGCGAAAGGAAGGTGCTTACTGCTCAATGTGACAGATTTTCCACTTTACCGTGAGCCGATACCACAATACATAAAGCAAGCAGTTGCGATTATACATGGCCACACACGTGCGTGCGTGCGCTACACATCAACTTGTATGCTAGACACAATAAATACCTACACAATTGTTATCAAGCATGTGTATGGGTGTTGTGTTTGTTACCATGATATTGGTGTTGTTTGTTTGATGTGTTGGTATATGTTTTTGTTGCTGTTTGTTATTGGTGTTTGAGTTTATTGTTGTCATAGTTTACTTCAGCTGTAATGTGAATGAAATCATTTATTTGTAAGACTTTTGGTGGTACTTAGGATGAAGGCAATAAGTTCTCGCAGAGACAACAAAAATCTGCCGTGATAATGGTGTACAATTATTGTGTTAAGAAGTTACAAGATATTACGTTTTACATTCAATAACTGATTTGCTTGATTCGAATATACAAGAACAATAATCAATAACGTGAAAAAGTGAGTCATTACTACTTGATTCGTGTGTTTTTGCCCATACGGCCCACACCAACGAGATCATCTGAAGAGCCAATTAAATGAGATGATACGGAACGTATAGTAACGAACGCGAAGTTGAAACGACAGTGACAGATGCTATGTTATCTTAGTACAAACTAAGTGGAACGCTGATGTTCCATAGACAGCTACCGCCATCTATCGCTTATGTTTCGAAGCACTATGTGTAGAACTAGGGTTCATTTCGGAGTAACAGCGCACTACACCTCCCGCGCTGCGCTGTAGTAGTGAGAGATTTCGCCCATATCAATCACTGTCTTGTTGGTCTAGCGGTCTTGACAACCGGCTTACGATCCGGGTAGCTAAGGTTTTCAAGCAATTTATTTCATAATGTGGCGCCCCCTAGTTCTAATAAGCGGCAACGCAATTAGGACGATCTAAAATTCAAGGCGAGTTACCTATCTATATCCAATATACATATTATACATCTTTGCAGTGACAGTTTCAGATACTTTTATTTAATTAGTATAAAAAGTGTTTGTACTCATGATATTGAAGAACTTTCCCAAATGTAAAAATAAAAACTGAAAAGAAAAAAACATGTCTAGTAGTCTAGAATACTTTGGGAATATTTTATCCGGTCTAGAATTTTTTATGGCCGCTGTTAAAGTCGCTTCAATATTACTTAAAATATTTCTAGACTACTGAACTTTTTTTTTCTGTTCAGTTTTTATTTAAAGTTAACTTCTTACTACACTGCAGACGGGTGTTTTGATTTTTTTTGACATCGGTCAACGCGTTTGGTCTCTAGAGTGCCACAAAGGAACAAACCTCCATACATACAAACATACATGCTGATAAACACATTACCCTGCCTTTGCGTCGCGCCGTCGGGTAAAAAGGGAAATTCGCAAAAAAAAATCTTCCGATCAGCTGATTGCTTTAGTATGGAAAGTCCAACAACAGCAAAAATATGGTTTCTTAGGGAAAGTTGTTCAGTACCATGGATGCAATCAACTCATAAAGTAATGCAACTGTTTACCCTAACACCCTGTAGATGTAAATCATGAAACACCTGCACATCCCATGATCATTCATGATCCCAGCACCGTGACATTCCAAGGTATGTGGTTTATAATGTTTTTAACTTTAATGTCTCGTGAAAAAGGTACACAGTAGACTAGAATTTTAGTTTTTATTACCCGAAATTTCTGTCACGCCTTCATCAGTCCATTTCATCTCCTATCTTCTTTGATTAAATTCATTGCGGGTATCAAGCAAGAAGATTAGAGTCATCCCCGGGCTCGCTGGACTTCATTGTCTAGTGTTGTGAATGGTCGCCGCTGTTGATCCTGGTTTACAGCAGTCACAGTGGTGGGTAAAATTTGTGGGCTTATGCCATAGTGTAAATAAAATAATAGTGATGAAGCTCAGCGGTTGCGGCGGGTCTATACCCGCGCGGCGTGCGGGGTACTGCGGGGGACGGGCGTACCCTAACTCTATTCGCTGTTAGGGTACGCGTGGAAGTTTTCATCTGGATGAATTTGTGACTCTAACACTTACAGAAACGCTCATTAAAGTTAATCATCCATTAAATCTCTTGCTGTCAATTTTTGGATTAACTCTAATGAGCGTTTCTGCAACTGACCATAAAAGAAATTGTAATTAATGGGACTGAATTTCTATTCACGATTTATCACGTTCTTTGAAAGTTCTTAACTGCGCCTGTTCTTTGGATAATCAAGCCAATTAAATGTTATTTCTTCAATCAGGATTTATAATCTCGGTTTCCAAAAGATTACGTTATACGTGATGGAGACATCAACATTTTCAAAGAGAATTTAATACGCTAACACTCAGTTGCAGAAAAACTCATTAAAGTTAATCCTCCATTAAATCTCTTGCTGTCACTTTTTGTCTTGTTAACGTAGTAAAAGCTAGCAAGAGATTTAATGTGGTATTAACTCTAATGAGCGTTCCTGCAACTGAGAGTGAAGCTTAATATTTTTTACGACTTTGACAGAGTTATCCTGCCACATAAATGGTCGTGTTTCTTAGGCTGGATTCGACCAAACTTCGATTTATAGAAGAGTTACTATACAAGGAACAATTAAACTCTTAGCGTTTACTCCTAAATAACTTAATTTGACTTCTACCACACTAAACCCATACTAAAAGAACGAATGTATAATCCACCTAAAGAAAGAGGTCGTTGTATCCGTACTTATTGCATTGTGAGGTTATACAGTTTCAATTTTATAGGTTTCTTTCTTCTTAAATTTTTTTAATTATGTGACATTGACATTTCATTTGTCTCGGTATAAGATTTACACCGTCAAAATCGGCCTTGTAAAATTTATTCTCAACTTATTCATAGATTAGGGTTGGTAAAACGCAAAATCAGTTTACTCTAGAGTAACCGGGGACTTAATCAAAGAATAAAATTTTCTCGCGTTTGGTCGAATCGGGCCTTATGCGTTCCTTTTATCTGACTCTGAGATTATTAGACTATCAAACTGCACAAATATCACCGTGGAGCCAATATGAAAATCGCTGGAAAAAAATCTGTTGTTGCATAAGAAACTGCAATACCTACTCGACTGAGCAAATTTCAGCAAAACTACAGATTTTTCCCGATTATCAAAAAAAGAACGTATGTAATAAGATATCAGTAAATAAACTAATCGAACTAATGTACCACGATCGAACGTAATTTACTAGCCACATGGAAAACCGATCTCAAAATAAGGCAAAAGATGGCAAACCGCCCAACTATCGTTAATAGCCAGCACTCTTCAAGATTAGTTCGTGTAAATCTGTGTCATTCATCACGGCCTCGTTCCCGCCGGGGTGACCTAAGTAAGGGTGAGAACTATTTTTAATTTCACACGACCGTTACTATACTTTAACCTTATGTTTCTTACACTTGTATTCTTAGACGTTTCTTTGAGGTCTCCACACTCGAGTTGATATGCGGTCACTCAAAGATGTCAAAAATGACATTAAGCTTCCTCGACTTGAGGAATTTCCTCAGTCGAGTCGAGTAAGTGTGGAGGAAAGAAACGTCAAACAGGTCAGGTAGCTCGCGACCTCAAGGTCTCCTCCAGATACTTAAACGTCGTTGAAACAATATTTTTTTGTAAAATTGTGGAACGTATTTGTTTTTTGCGATTCTAAATGACAAAGGACCTAAAATTCCACCATTATTGCAAATTTTTTGATTCACTGGAGAAACCTCAAGATTATGACTGATTGATAGTACCTACAAATTTTGAGGATGGGTTGAGGAAAACCTTAAGGTATCCTTGGGTGAGGTTGAGTCGAGGAAGTTTTTGAAGAAGCGGCTTAGAATAAAGGTGTAGTGTTCCGTACCAGAATTGGCAAAACGGAATCACCTCGGTGATAACTATAAAAACATAACTATAAAATGGTGACCTCGGTGGTGTTTTTGTCATAAAATCTGAAACTTGCCTTAGTTATAGCAATTATTGTTAATGGCCATGTCACGTAAACGGAGTCGATCGGGGGGCAGAAGGAGTTATCAAAAAAATTTACGTCGTTTGAAGATGGTATCAATCTCTTTTTCTTCTCACATTCCCTTTTTGTTACGACCTAGCAGATTTATCGGATAAGTATGAGCTCAACTTTCTTTTTAAAGTAGGTCCTTACGTGTAGATTGGTCTTAACAGTCAAGTTTGGTGTCGAATTTCTTTGAAAGGCTTTTACGTTATTCTTCCTTCGTTACGTTACGAGTTTGTTCACAGATGTAAAGTTTACGGAACAGTCCATGTTCTTTTGGTCGAACTAAAATTAATATATTTTTTATTCAAAGGAATGTCTTATAGGTTTTTGACGTCATTTTTTGACATTACCGACATCTTTAGGTTCCTCTCCATTACTGAAGGTTGGCAATGACCCTCATATAGCAGTTTTCCTTCGTTCTCAGCCTACCAACGATTTGCCGTTTACTTCGCACATCAATATTATCTAGAACAGCTAAACGAAAAAAAAAAATTTGTCATTATTTTATCTAACGCTAGTACAGTAGATTTAAGTGATTTAAATGTAAAAATGTGAAAAGGACGTGTAGCTACAGATTATTATTGTTAAGTAACGCATCGAGAAACCAGTGAAAAGGTCGCTCTGACAAGAGCGGTTGGTTCGAAACAAGATGGGCGTTCTGAAAAGAACGTTTTAGATTATTGTCTTCGGCTGCTCGAAACTATATTGTCATCAATTAAAAAAAACAAGAGTGTAGGCCTCTTCAACACGAACATCTTCGGTAGTCACTGCAGAGCTGTGCAGTGACTACCGAAGATGTGCGTGTTGCAGCGGCCTCCTACCTGGAAACACTCCGTACTGGCATGCTGTACCTTTTGTTCTCCATGTCGGTGCTTACAGTACAGTATTCTTCTGAATATTTTATGTAGCTCCGCCTATATCCCTTGATATTTTTAAATGCCGTGTTTTAAATTGTACTATCTATGTGAAACCTTATTTTCCTTAGCACAATAAATATTATCTTATCTTGTCTATCATACACCCTCATCATCATCAGGGTAAGCCTGCGCCTGAGTAGTAAGAACAGTTGATTATGTTTGGAGCAACTTTTCAATATATACATCAAACTCAAACTTACACATTTGTTGACCAGTTATTAAAAAATCTGAACCCGGCTTATACCTACCACCACACCACTACCTCTTACCTTAATCAAGTTTTGATTCCTATTGTGCAATGTATTTTATGTTTAGTGTAAATAAAGTATATTTCGCTCACTCTAGTATTACCATGTTTCGACGTATATTTTCTTTTGTTCTTCATTTATGTGGGTACACTGTTAATACAACAATTCTGTACCAGTGCGTAAGAGCGACTGGAACGATTGACAATTGTTCACACCACACCGTCGCGTGTATTTCATTAAAATTCAGAAGACTTTTCTATCATTCAACAACGACATTGCTACCCCAGCAATATCTTCAACCCCCTAAATCTCCAAAAAGAAAACTAGACGATCCTTGAATGTAATAAGTACTTCCAGCAACTCCCAATATCCAAGTAAACGTCACTTCGTAATGGATTGCTCTCCCACTGACGAATTAATCCTGCGCAAGGAACGAAAGGATTAATAGGTAATAGCCCATGTGTTTCATCCCGCTTACGACGTGCTTGGATTGCCATCTGGTGCTTTGCTATATAATTAAACATGCCAATATGTACGACCTGCCGTTTGAAATTTAGTGGTTTGAATTCTATTTGAGATTAGATAAATACAAAGTCGAAGATGCTATCAAGCTAGAAGCAAACTAGGTGGAAGTCATTTCGCTCGAAAAACGACACATGATATGGGGACACCTTGGTCACTTAGCTGTCATTTCATACAAATGGGAAAAAAATACTTTAAGAGGTAAGCAAGGACAATGAAGACATTGAGAGGGAGCGCAGGGCGTTGTCTGTACGAGCCAATATGATAGCCCGCAGGTTTGCTCGTTGTTCCACACCAGTCAAGATAACACTCTTAAGAGCATACTGCACTTCCTTTTACACGAGCAGCCTGTGGCTAAACTATACGAAGAAACAGTACAGTGACTTGCGCGTCCAGTTTAATAACGCGTTCAGGTGGTGGGGCTGCCGCGATTATTTAGTGCATCGAGGATGTTCGCCGATGCGCGAGTAGATTGTTTTTACACTACTATGCGCAAAAGGTGTACATCCCTCGTGCGTAGGATAAGCGCCAGCACCAACAGCATCTTGACCATGTTTGCAAGTAGGTTTGACTGTCAGTACGAGACCCATTGCTGTATGATTCACTTGCTGACAAACAAACAATTATAATTAAAAAGAAATATGTCGCTGTGTATAAACTAACAATAGGCTAAGTGTGTTACTAATAATATTGTGATCTCAGTTGGTCGAAAATAAAGTTTTCTATTCTATTCTATTCTATTCTAAGCATTTATTATCCGGGAATTAGACGTAACGGACAGGCTAGATCAAACGGTAACTGATCAAACAAACCGGATGGGACCGATGATCCGATGATCTCTATTCCATGGGGCTTCAATATCTGTATTTTGCTGCTGGTGCTTTACCGAATTCCGACAAAATTCTCCTAAATGAAAATCTAACGCAACCAAATATTCCTTTCTCGCTTAATACAGGCAATAAAAAATCAGAGCAAACCGTCCCTTATTAGCAAACTTCGTGTTTTGGGGCTTTATTTGCAAATTGCCGGGGGCAAAACTGGAATTTGAGTCGTAAATTATCGCTTGTGTCACCGACAGATGTATCGAATGTTCTTGTTCGGTTTGGTCAGGGGCTCGCTTCCAGAATTTTTACGAGTTTGCACTTTACAATTTCATTGCTTGACATACAACGATCATTCACATTTGGGTTGAAATATGAAACTATACATTGTTGGGAAAACGATTTATTTGGTGAAAACATTTTTTTTCATAACAAAGTGAAAAATTGGTAACATTATTCAGTCAAAGACCAAAAAATCCTATGTTGCGGAAAATCTCTATAACATTTTTGAGCACTTTTAAAATTAACGGTTATAGACAATTATAGCGCCTCAAGGGTTATTTTTAACCGACTTCAAAAAAGGAGGTTATCAATTCGATACGGTATTGTATGTAGGTAATATTATTAGAATTGCAAAATATTAATATAAATATGATAATTTTTTAATTTAATTTATTTTTTCTCACAAAACACAGTACAGTATTACAGACACATTTAATGCCAAACTGCATAACAGTTTGTCGGCATACAATGAGCTCTTGATAACATTTACAAACAATTAACAATCATATCACTTAACGCTAATGGTACAAACATGTAAGGGAGGTACGTACACTCGCGGAACCCAACCGACTTGTCGCAAACCACAATAATTCCGCGGTAGCGAATAAACTGATTGATATGTTATGTGAATATTGTACATAGGTACGTGCTGCACGTAGTACCTACATGCACACGTATCTCATGTCTGATCTGATCTGTTTGACCCAAACTCTGGGTTGAGGGTTGTTCCCTCGGAATATTATTTCGTTGAGGGTTGTTCCCTCGGCAGTGGCCTCCAACCAACCCCTTATAGCCACCCCTCACCACACAATTAGCCAGCTGTTCTGACCTGACGACGAGGCGCCTGTTTCACCTCGCCGCGTGTAGGTATTCTGATATACCACACTCACTGCTGATAATTACTGATTCACATGCGTGGATCTGAGTCCACCATCAACGTTCCAGACAAGGCACTGAATGGCAGGGCTTTTCCCACACCTCATAAATTGAATAACGGGTAAACACACAGTTAAGTAAAAGGCACAAATTTAGCTAAATCACTCACCAAAAGAGATTCAAGAAAACACCCGTGCGCACTGCTCGACGTTTCGTCTCGTTCTGTCGTCTCACTCGCAAGACAACTTCATTGCAGGTAAGTGAATAAAAAATAGTTTTCCGTTCGACAGTAACATAATCGTCAAACATGAATTAAGCTACATCCACACTATACGTGTGTATGTTATAGGTTTAATATTTTTGGATTCGCGATCTGATTCGCGACACGACTAGCGGTTTTATACGTAAATGCATTAAGATTAAGTTGTTATTACCTAAAGCTGATCTACTAGTGAAATTAGTTTCCGCGACTGCACAATGACTTCAAGGTAACATAAATACTAAACAGAAAGTACAACTTGAAATAATTTACTTATAGACATTTCAGAATGTGCCTTTTTAGGGCTTTTTTCTAATCTATTGGGGCTTCCAAACAAATATAAAAAAGATTATTGTATGTCAGCTTGTATGTATGTTTGTATTGTATGTTTGTCCACGCATTTCACCGAAACTATTTATTAATAGGATTTGTGACAATTCTTTTTTTATTGCCTTTTGTAACAATTTTGAAAACTTGTAAAATTAACGGTTGAATTCTGTTGACTGCTTCAACACAAATTTTTTACTGGTCCTATCCTTCATTACTTAGGCACGGAAATCTCGTATCGCCAAAGGCCCAAGCAACCACATTCAAATAATCAAGAAACCACACAAATTTTCAATTAATATTCTCAATCCGTCCTGGGCCGACGTGGTCTAGAATGTAGATAAAAGCCGTAAAAGGCGTCTAAGTGCTTTGCGCCTGAAACGACGCAAGCGTAAAACAAACTTTATTTAATTGTGATTGTACTATTTATGTAAGTTCAATTCTGCTCTAATCAAAATTTTTAAAATATCAATATCTTTTTTTTAAATCAAGTCTCGTGTTTCTATTATTCACCGTTTAGCAGTTCCAAGCGTTTATAAATAAAAACGGAGGCTACTTTGGCTTGTTTTCCTATCGAGAAAATGTGTCTTAATCGTGTTTTGGCTCTTGTCAAACCTTCAATTATAATTATGTTCAATTTCCGCTAATTATACTCCTACTGTTAGTACTTCATGATATATGACGCTTTGAAGAATCCTATTTTTTTCACATAGCCTCTTAACGTAGTATACCTGTACCTACAGAACGACCAGGAAAATAATTCCCCTCGTCAAAACCCAAAGTCATTTAGTAACCAAAGGGTGCAAAGGGTGAAGTAGCCCAGTCATTTTACGGAGTTTTGTTAGGAGAGGTGGGAAGTAATTATTAATTGGACTTTTAAACTATAACCGGTATCATTTAGTGACGAAAAGACTAGAATAGAAAATACGAATGTATTTTTCAAAACCTTCTAAGTAGACAAAAATATTTACACCATGTTTGAAGTATGTATAATGGTAATGCCTTAAATATGTGCAAAAAACAAATTAATATTAGGTTTTTTTATAACGAGATAATAGCTCGATTTTAAATTTGGAACTGTTGCTGACGGGATTTTTTTTAATTTTGGTACAATTCTAAGCTCAAATTAACTCTTAAATACTATACCGAAAAAAATATCAATTACTCCCGGCTCAAACCGTAAAATGACTGGGCTAAAGGACTTTACCCTGCAGTTGGATCCAGCTATACCTACGGGCTCTTACTAACTTGCATTCAATTAATAACCGTTCACAGAGCCCTAAGTGCATATCGATCCATCTGCATAGGTAAAGATAATCCAATCCATCCCGTCCACTTCAGTTCTGCACTCAGTTCTATCTCATCTAAAACTTTCAAACTGTTATTCCGCCATATGTAGGTAAAGTTTGCCTTTAATCACATTAAAATGTTCAGTTACAAAGTGAATAGCGATGGTTCCACGATGTTGCCAGTTCATGCGGTAGAATTTAAAAAAAAAAAGTTGAATTTGGGTCCATGTACTTATTATCTCTATGTTTGGGTCTTATACTTTCAAGCATAGCTCTCAGCAAGGACTTTAGAATCCATAGACGAAGAATTTTTGGCCTACGCTGTTAGACGGAATATCAGTGTAACCGGGTATGAGATAGTTATAGTCATAAATTCCTATACAATTTATATGAAGTGACATGTCGGAGTCAGGTGGAGTCAGTACAAAAAAAAGTGGTTACGCTGATAAGTACAGCAACAAGGTAGCGATCTCCTTTTTTAACTAGAGCGAATTTGCTATGTGCATCTCTTATTGAGTGAATATGACAAGACACGTGCTTCCTTCTAGTACCTTCTCTTTCTACGTTAGAATCAAAAATGATGCCACTCCTCCTTACAAGCTTGGAAACAAGAAAATTGGCCAATGCGGTTGGTAATTTTCGTACGTTTCCGTAGTCGATATTTCCAACGTTATTGTGTACCTTTCTATCAGAACAAAAAATAAATAAAAACTTTTTTCTACCAATACAAGGTAATATATATATATTTATTAGTCTTAAATACCTACTGTTTTATTAGTTAAATGTGCACACTATGCCTGCTTCACTTTCTATGCTCTCTCTCTGTCTCGGGTTTGCTGGAAGAAATCTCTTTAGAGATAAGCTCGCCCTTTGTAATTGTCTTTTATGTTGTTTTCATATATATTTCCGTGTGTACAATAAAGTTTTAAAATAAATAAATAATACCGGTTCCCCATACAAGAAACGTGTTTTTTCAACGTTTTTAGGGTTTATTGTTTTTGCTCTATCGTAGAAACGGTAATACATGTAAGCCAAAAAACTTGGTGTGATTATAGTGCGTATTCTAACGTAAAAGAACATATAATAAAAACTGACTAAGTGTGTGTCTGGCTTGCGCTAAGGATCCCGGAGAAAACACTTTTTTGGTAATATTGTATCGTAGTACGGAACCCTCCATGCACCAGTCCGACTCGCACTTGGCCGTTATATGTTCAAATATCAATGATTTAGTCGTTTATTGCATAAAATTTTGGAAATACAGCATTTATGACTGGTAGAGAATATTTTAGATTTTTGTCGCAGAATCAAACCATTCCTATTGTTTTGGCCGACCTCTTGACTAAACTACTTAACCGATTTTGATGGTTGAGGTATCATTTGAAAGCAATTTAAGTGTAGATGGGGTAATATAATCCAAACAATAATTTTTTTGTAGTGTTTGGTCTCCAAATAATGTATTTTGATACATGAGACTAGATCAATATAGGATTTGACCTCTAACCTGCCTCAGAGGTCAAATCTGACTTCCCTCCTCATCTTAAAAGAAACCTTCTGGTACATACTAACCATGGTAAAAATTTCATGCTTCTATCACAAAGTGCACAATTTCATCATGTAGCGGCCCTACTATTTAGTGTCCCGTGGCCTTAAAACTTTGGGAACCCCTGTGCTAGGCAGTGTGCCCTCCAAGGTATAGACAATACCTATGCCAGAATCCTGGCTCTAACATAGAGATAGTAAGTACTACGTACACCGGCTCTAACGCTAAAAATGTTTATGTCTAGGTTTATGTATGCAGGAAGGAGGTTTATGATTGCTAGTTGATGCACCTTAGAATATTTTTTTTAATTCCGTAAAGAAAATAATGTTTGATGGAAAAAAGCTTCTATCAAAGAATCTTCGAATCAGAGCATTCGAGTCTTTTATAAGCAAAAAGGTTTGACGTGGACAAAGTTACTCGTATTTTTGTTTTGTTTAATTTTGAATTTTGTTACATTGTGTATGCATATTTTGGATTTTATGTTTTTTTTTATTCATAATTAATGGACTCTTGCTTGTGCGTTAGCACTGCATTTCCGCCAGTGTCATGTGTTTATGGGAGAATTTATCCCAATTTCAGGGATTGTTTTTGGTCAAGAACAAGAAGAGATTGAGGATTGCGGAGCCTCGTGGCAGGCAAAAACGCGACGCGCGAAATCCACGCGAGACGAGTGCTCGGGTCAGAAACTGCAACGTGACTCCGGATTTTATGTTGTTATTTTGTTCCTGTGATTACTAATATTTACTGCAAATAAATCTAATCTAATCTAGTCTCTGGCTACAGACGGTAGGGTTTCCTTCTTTTGTAGAATCAATCCATCGCCTGCTAATGAATTTTCTGCTACCATTGCCATAGTAACAGAAATTTTCCGACCAGCATTAGGCAGTGCGGTTTAGCACATTCTAGAAGCTCTAAAAGTATTCCTTTATTTTGACATTAATTGCAGTTTTAGTGAACTAATGCTGGCATCACTAAGCTCTTCAAGTCTCCAATGATTCCACTAACTGCGTCTGTTTAAACAGCTCCTATCTCGAAACTTTTATAACTGGTTCCCTTTTGATTTTACTCGTGAATGTTGACTTTAATTTATGTTTTTTTAATTTGTGCTGGGTTGCTATAGTCATGTAGGTACTCTCGTTTCCTTCCTCTTAGCATAAGTTGAGTACGAAAATGATAACTCTGTTTTTTGACAATGGTGCTCATAAGTAACTGATTCTTCTTCTTATCGTGTGGGCAGAGCCCTGGTGTCAGAGTTTTTTCAGACCGCCGTACGGCCTCTGACGTGGTTTTTATGTAACGACTACTACCACCAGAGATAGTAGCCGGGACCAACGGCTTAACGTGCCATCCGAAGCACGGAATCATTTCTCTTTTCAGACAATCAGGCGATTCAGCATGCAATTTCCTAACCAACTGGGGAAAAACGCACAAAGTGCCATTTCACTAGGTGTCCCCCGTGGGAATCTAACCCACGACCTCCGTGTCGAGAGCCAATGCTCTTAACCATTACACCACGGAGGCAGTTGATTGATTACACATTTTAATCGACCGAAAAATCGGGGTTCTCATTAAGCCTTTTTGTTTTTTTTTTCATGTAGGTTAGCTATGTAGTATGTTACATGATAACTGCGGAATTTCTTAACCGATTCTTCTGTTACAATTTTGCGGCGCTTCTTTGACACAGCATCGGACCATGGCTGATGATGATAATGAAAGTTACTATTGAATGTTAAATCGAAATTTAGCATCCTAACATAAGAGGTTTACTAAATTACAGCTGGAAAGTAAAATGTTGACCAGTTATCGTGTCTTCACAAACTAGTTTCTAGTTTTGCATTCTTTCCTTAGCACCTTAGTTTGCATAACTGTAAAAGAAAAGAAAATATTCAAGACAATGGCCCGTAGGCAAATGCTGTTACATTGCATCGTAAAAGGATTAAACATTGAACAAATAACGCGAGCCAGCTGGGGGACGGCCTCTGCAGTGGACCAATAGCAATATAGAATAAGGCTGCTACCTCACTGAATGGAGGAAAGAAAACAGTCTATACAGGCTATTCCATTAACGCAAAACTAGAAAGTAGTTTGCTTAGAATCGAGAGCAGAATCGAATTACCATGGTTTCAACATAGGTAATTTTTTTCAAAATATTAAATAATTGGTTTGTAAAATTTAAAATTTACTGAACCCAATGTCAACCCACCCCACGGGCATACTCACCCTACTTACTATCAAAACAAGATTATTAAAATGTATCCATGAGTATGTTAGCGCTTTCATTCATTGCTGAAATGATAACAAATAATTTTTGGCTCAAAACTTAAAATGCGAATAACTTTAAATTTTAACTCAATAAAAATAATGAAATTATTATTTCATTCTAATTATTTTGTTATAAATCAGTTGGGGTTTTGCGCTTATTCATTAACACGTTGTATTATCTATTCATATGATACAGGGTTTAAGAGGATGATCAGACCATCAAAGTGAACTTCGAAATCTGTTTGAAGACACAAGATCATCATAAGAGTTTGAATGGCCATCGAAGTGAAGAGATTCTTTAAAACGACGAGTTAAGATGACCGAATTCACTCCTAGTACGATACTAATTAGTGCATGATGGTCAGATTGGGGCATTTTTGACCATCTGCATGCAAACTTCATGCGAGACCAGACTGTCAAACCAGCTGGTTTTGATAAGAACCCAAAGGCCTGGGCTAAGAAGGACCAATTATCACCTCTACAAGTGGAGTGTGATAGTCACCGATGTGCGACTGCGGGGCACCTGACCAAACCCTCATCCATGTGGTAAATGAGTGCAGTCTGCGTTTCCCCGGTGGAATTGAAGAACTTTATAGGTCAACCTCGGCAGCTGAAGACTGGCTATTGACCTCGAAATTTAAACCTCCCCGGATCCAAGCAAGAAGACAAAAAATGCCAAACGATATGATGATGATTTGTTAATCTTCTTAGAGGCTTGCTGGTTGCCCGGGGTGCGTCGGTCGTATCAGGGGTTAGTACGTCATTCGAAGAGGCTGTTCTGGTGCTGGGTTCAGTCCGTCACTTAGGAATGCTTAAGCGACGTTATAAAGTAACGCAAGAAGATTGGTATGCTTATAGCGGGTTATCGCATACACTTTACATTTATTGAGATCTACATAATAATGTTTCTATTTGGTGGATTGAAAAGTCTGCAGCGGACTGTTTGCAAAACTGACGACTGTCACTTGTCTCTTGCACTTACAATCACCCGCATGTGAACAAACAGTCATTGTAGTTGACAGCCTTGATTGACAATGAATGCTTGTATTTTAGGGTTTGGAATGCAGAGTACACCTTTAGTGGAAAACTGATGGTGACAGATTTCAGCCTTGGTGACGGTACTTTTTAATATGTTGACGGTTTTATAAGAGGATGATCCGATAATCAAACTGAACAACTTTCTATGGGAGCGAATGTCGAAATAGCGAAAAAAATCTGATGTCCCATACATTTAGGTCGAGAAGGTTCGCTCTTTTATATAGGGTCATTCCTAATATGCTGACACTTTTTTAAGAGTATGATCATACCGTCAAACTGAACAACTTTCTCTATGGCAGCAATATACATCTAACTCGCGAAAAAAAATCAACTGCTCCATGCAAATGCAAACTTACTTGAACCAAATGTATGGGACAGTTGATTTTTTTTCGCTATTTCGATGTTGGTCCCATAGAGAAAATTATTCAGTTTGATGGTCTGATCATCCCCTTAAAAAAGTGTCAGCATATTATTAAGAAGGACCCTGTATAGAACAGCTGTTTTTTTTTTGCGATTTTGATCCCATAGTTTAAGTTGTTCAGTTTGATGGTCTGATCATCCCCTTAAAAAGTGTCAGCTTATAAAGAAGGAGCCTGTAAAGAACAACTGTTTTTTTGCGATTTTGATCCCATAGATTAAGTTGTTCAGTTTGATGGTCTAATCATCCCCTTAAAGAAGTGTCAGCATATTAAGTTGGACCCTATATTTTAACGGCTTTGACAATAACCCTGCGACCTCAGATTACTGCGACAGATACATAAACTGTACTAAGTACCTGTCTCTAGGTTTTGCGTTCATTTGGCAACCTTGCGGACCAGTAAATAGTGAGGACGTGCCTTAGCATAGCGATTGGGAAGTTGTGCGCCCCACCACAATCCTCGCATAAATCTCCTCTATTTGTATTGCGCTGCAGTAACGAACCTTACACAAAGGAACCTAGATAGTTCCCGTAGTTACGCTTCGGCTTGCTCAGGCTCAAACGCTGTTTGAGGGTGTTATTGAAATCGTTTGAATAAGGAGATAATTTAATTGCTTCGTGAACTTGGTTTGGAATTCTCAAATGATAACAATAACCAAAACTATTGGCGCTCGCGACTTCGTTCGCGCAGAACACTGAAATATTTCTTCTTCTTATCGTGTGGGCAGAGCCCTGGTGTCAGAGTTTTTTCAGACCCCCTTACGGCCTCTGGCGTGGTTTTTATGTAACGACTACTACCACCAGAGATAGTAGCCGGGACCAACTTCTTAACGTGCCATCCGAAGCACGGAATCATTTTTCTTTTCAGACAATCAGGTGATTCAACCTGCAATGTCCAACCAACTGGGGAAAAACGCACAAAGTGTCATATCACTAGGTGTCCCCCGTGGGAATCGAACCCACGACCTCCGTGTCGAGAGCTCAATGTTCTTAACCATTAGACCACGGAGGCTGTCACTGAAATACGATATACGAGTACGTACTTGACCGCAATCGGGTTTGAATGAAAATGAATGAATATATGAATATGAATATGAATATGAAAATGAAAAAATAAATAAAAAAAAATTATTTAACACTATGATAGGATAGGATACAAACTATAGATAGATGCCCTATGATTTTGTGTAATTCTTCATTCTGATCGATTCAATAGTTTTTAAGTGATATGTGCACAAAGAAAATTAAATACATAACAAAAAATTCAAAAAATTATTTAACATTTTTATTACTTAATGTATAGACATAGATGGAAGAAAAATGGTAAAGTGTGTCTGTCTGTCTGTGATTAGACGTGCACGAGTCCTGTAGGCCTCGCATGCCACTCCTGAGAAAACGACAAAAATCGACATGTGCCTCCATCTTTATTATTTTACGTACGCCAAAAAGAGCGCGCACGACGTTTTTCTCGTTTAAACGCTTTGTCGTGGGTGGCATGCTAGCCGTGCTGTAGGGTTATTGTGTAAGTTTCCGATTATATCGTTTACAAGATCGGTACTTAGCGTTATTATTGTACCTCAGCTGTACCTCGCAATTTCTAAGTAATATTTGGTTTCTATGATCAATATTATCCACTGTCCGAAATTGGCAGCACCATGTCGATTTGATACGGATTGAATCGAGTAGTTTCATAATAATATAAGACCATAACATAATATGGGAATATCATGAATCATGCCACGTTGTGCTATTGTTGTACAGCCATGTTGTGCTATTTCGAATCAAATTAAAGATTGAAAGAAAAAAGATCTTCGGGTTCCTCTCCATTACTGGAGGTTGGCAGTCAGCTCTGCATATCCCTGACTATCTCTCGCCAAACGAAACAGCTCTTCGACGCTGGCGATGCCTGTCCACTCTTTAAGGTTCGCGAGCCATGACATTCGTGGCCTACCGACGCTTCTTGTGCCCTCCACTTTGCCCATTATTATAGTCTGGAGCAGTTGGTATCGCTCATTCCTCAAAATATGACCAAGGTAGGTGACTTTCCTCCTTTTAACGGTTTGCAACAGCGCCCGGGACTTCCTGACACGTCGTAGAACCTCCACATTAGTGACTCGTTGAACCCAACTAATTCGAAGCATTCTTCGGTAGAACCACATTTCTATAGCCTCTAGTTTCTGGCGAGTAGCTTCCAAAAAGATAAAGAAGATAAAAGAAAAAGATAAAGATTTTAAAGATTTTAAAGATTTTGATATTGTATCGTGCATTTCCTACATATGTATTTTGTTACATAAACTTAAAATTATAATCACAAGTCATCAACAGTCGGCGCCAGTCACAGTCACAGTCCCGCCCGAGACAAATTTTTCAATCTTTAATTTGTTATGAATCATGATATTTTATTTTTAATGTCTTTTTATATTTGTCACCAATAATGTTAAAGCAAAGACAAACTGAGACTAAGAAAGAAATAAAACCCTAATTATTCAGGCCACGGGTATTTATTCCAATGCCTTAGAGAGGATTTTCGTTTAATTGCGCGCAATGTAAAAGGTCTAAAATTTACCACTAATTACTGAAAGGGAGACCAAAATGTGGCAGCGTAAATTGGTCGTAAAGTAATCTTGAACCTTAATGAGAATATAATTTGTTTTTATTTTCCTTAAAACCTTCGTTTGGTGTCGTGTGGTGTCCGGCTTCGAATAGCACCAACCCAGGCGGGTATCGTAAGAGGAGACTTACAGCGTCTCACACGTTTTTGACGCCCAAACCGTGTGGCTGCCGGTTATAGCCACTACATCTGATCGTATCGGGTAATAGAGACTCTTTCTTATACTATGGTATCGGTCTCCCGTTCCATCAGATATAGGAAGGTAAGGATGAGAGAGTGCGTCTGTATTTAGCGCGTACTTTTATCGAGTTTAAAATATTCTGTGTACCTGACTTCATTTCTATCTAGATTAGCAGTTGTCGTAGTCGAAATCGATTTGTCTTCATTCCTTGTTTAGAACATCCTTATTATTTGAAGGCCCGGTTCATGTTTTGCCAGCTACTTTACCTATGTCTTCTGACCATAAATTCGATGGCTGGTAATCTGGTCTGTCTACAGATTGATATCCTTCAGTCGGTTGCACACTATTCTGTAATTACCATGACCATATGCTGTCATTCCTTATATGGCTGGTAATCCAGATCTGTCTACAGACAGCAATATCCTTTGCTCGGATGCTAGCTATTCTGTCATTACCATGACCATCTGGCGTCGTTCCATCTATAGCTGGTAATTCAGGTCTGACTACAGATTGCTATATCTTTTGCTCGGATGCTCGTATTCTGATATTATCTGCCGCCATTCATGCACATTGTTATGCAAAAAGTAAAGCTCAAGTAGGTACCCATGAGGGAAGGAACCTGAGGCCTGAATTACAGGTTACATTGTTTAGACCCAGGGGCTCAATATGTATTATGTTAAACTTAACCTTAAGACCCAACTGTTTGTTACTGATCTATTGTACACTTTGGCTAAGTTATGTTATTATTTTTAAATAAATTTATTCTTATTCCATGACCATCTGCCGCCATTTCATTCTATAGGTGGTAATTCAGGTTTGTCTACAGATCGATATCGTTGGTTGGTTGGTTTATATTTATAGTTGGTTGCCCCCTATTCTTTCATTACCGCCGTTTATTCGTTCCTTCTAATCAAATATCCCTTCCACATCTAGGTACTTCAGAGTCTTAAACTTTTCACCAGACTAGATAATGAACTGCTTATTCAGAACCAATTAGGTCGAAAACTCTTTAAAGTTCATTCAATAGGCTATAATAACATCAGAATTCAGTGAGAATCTATTTCATAAAGAAAATTTTTTTACGCCATTATCCCTAACGACTTTTTATTCAGCTTTTTCAATATTTTATAATGTTTTTTGACTAGCTGCGGCATTCGGTTCCTTATAACAATTTAGTTAGATTTTGCATATTGCCCACGACTATATTCCCCGAGGGGGTAATCAGGGATATTCTGAAACCTCAGAACATCGACGTTTCACTAGTAATGGTAGAACCATATAGAAATTAACGCGCTCCCCAAGGGGTAGAACCGAAACTCTGTCCAGTGTGACGGGACGCCCGTTGTGGTAAAGTCTTAAAGCATGTTAACATTAGGTTAACCGGATTATTTTTGTTTTTGGATTGAATCATGCAATTAGTATCTATAATAATCGTCATTAGTTAACCCGACAGGCTGGCCACCTCTCACCACTTGACACAAAATTCCGTCCTGAAACTTAAACTGCTAATATAATACAATAAACAGAAAGAGGGTAGTTGTAGTAATGTTTCTGCGCACCGTGAAAGGGATTATGGTCGTGTATGTAGGTATGTACTTTTAGGTATATTCATAGAAAACCAGTGAAAAAGAACGCGCTGTAATCACTTTTCTATACAAATATTCGGATAAAACCCACATATCCTGACGTCGCTACAGTCGCTTTTTGTAAAACAAACATTCAAACCTCCATTTTAATATAGATGGATTTTAGAATTGAAACCAAAACGAACGGACGCTAAACGTTGAAAATGACTTAGCAATCATTATATTAAGGCTTTCTTTCACTTCTCCATAAGCTTACCTCTACCACAAGTTATGTGATTGTTGACAATAACTAAAATATCTGTTTTATATCCATTGCTTGTCCGTCTACAAATTTGAAGAAAGAAAGAAAGAAAAATTATTTATAAGAGAAAAATCCATGCTTCAACCGATCCATTGTTTCTACCTACCCGAATTATAGGAGATAGGCGTTAGAGAGATACAGGATATCAAATTAAATACGGTACAAATCTTAGGGTGTGCTTCAAACTGAACAACTTTGATTGGGGACCAATACTGAAACACCGAAAATAAAATTTCCTTCTCGATGGAAAACGTAGTAAAATTAATACTATAGTAAAACTATCGAGGGTTTCTCTGCAAACAAGTCAGACATCCTTGCTAACTTATCATAATATAAATATATATAATATAAATTTATCAGTTAAGTTTTGCATGCTATTTATAAATATATTTATTTTAACAATTACTAAAAACATAGTTTAATAATTTTTTTGTAATTCAAATTAAATTAATTATACCTCTTAATTTACTTTGTTAACGTAAATTAATGAGTTCATTTTTAATTTTAATAATTACCTACTTTCGTTTAGTACTATTTTCATTTTTGATTGGAACGAATGCTAGTTAGGTAATTGAATGTTGATGCTTATTAAAATTTGGGTGCCTTGCCTATGTATACTTAAATGTACTTGCTTCGTTTCGCTTCGATGTTTTAGGAATTAATTAGGATTTTAATTTATGTCACAAACTCACTCCGCCATGTTTTAAAGATAGTGATGCTGTGTACATGTGTAATTGGATTAAAATCTAGTTCTACATATCTTATTGCAATGTAAATGGTTTCATCTTGACTGTAATCTGTACGTATACAATAAAAATAAAAAATAAAATAAAATAAAAAATAACCTACACCGTACAACGCAGTGCGATGTGATGTGTGTACAGGAAACCCATAGAGACGAGGCTCTGTCTCCAGAGGCGACACATTCCTGCACTTCAGCTTATCGCCGAGACTTGCCACCCGAAACACGGCAACGCAGTGTTTGTTACTCTCGGCATAAGCACAAGCGGTACTATTTAGCCACTTTGTTCAGAATTTGATGTCGACACGATAAGCAAGCAAGTAAAACTACTGTGGTAAACTACAGTTTTTGTATTTAATTTCATACAGCGCTCCTAGTGGTAACGTTGATAACTAATTCTGTTATACAAAATTGGCGCCAGTAGTCTTAACGTACAGTGAATATGGTTGGCTACAGAAAATTTTATTTTCGCGTTTTCGTCGCTGAATCTACAGTAAAAGTTGTTCAATCTGAAGCCATCTACACTTATTTATGTTGCTATACCTCATCTATACCTTAAGCGTGCTTTAGACGAGCAACTGATCGCTGCTTTCTGTCAAGGCCAAATAGCAAACATTTTAGGAGGGGAGAAGCGCGCGCTCCCTATTGGGTGAGACCGGATTTGCGATCGTGCAATCAGCATTTAGACGAGCAATTTTGGTGCCGCGCGATTAGGCCTTGACAGGAAGCACACAATCGATTGCCCGTCTAAAAGGTGCTTTAATCCATTCCATGTGCTGCCTACTACAGAAAGAAATGGTTTGGTCTACTTCATTGTAAGCGATGTCTAACTTTTTGTACAAAAGTATCAATGCATATAAAACATTTCAAAACCGTTATGATCGAGTAACAGTAGTAAAAGGATAAGCGGATTAACTTAATGGCGCCTAAGGGCTATTCTATAGAAGGCAGAGAAAACAAATCTCTTTTTTTCCTCCAACATTTAGCCCAGTCATTTTACGGTTTCAGCCGGGACTAATTAGTAATTGACATTTTTTTCGGTATACTATTTGAGCCTAGAAATGTACCAAAATTAAAAAAAAATCATGTCAGCAACAGTTCCAATTTTAAAATGTAGCTAGTATCTCGTTCTAAAAAACCTGATGGTAAATTTTTTTTTGCACGTATTTAAGGCTTTACCACTATACATACTACAAAGTACAAACATGGTGTGAAATTTTTTGTCTACTTAGATGGTTTTGAAAAATACAATCGTATTTTCCGAATACCTCAGTTAATAAATACCTCGTTTTTTAATTTGCATTGCCTTTTTTATTGCTCAAAAATAATTTATATTGTTAAACCTAAGTCAAATGAGTGCATTGGTATTAATATTAATACTTTGAAATCCTTCTGGGACACATAATTTTGATTTCTATGTTGCGTAGCGATTTTTATTTAATATGCTTTAAGATAGTCATTTTTGTCACTTAATGGTTCCGATTACAGTTTAAAAGTACAATTAGTAATTACTCCCTACCCCGCCTAACAAAACTCCGTAAAATGACTGGGCTAATTTAGGAATGAAGGAAACCTCTGACGCAAGCATTGAAAGCAATATTGACTCAATTAGTAGCTGATTAATTATGTTAAGACGACCAGATAAATCTGTGTGACAACAAGACATTATTGAATGTTTGTAATTGAAATAAAAGAAAGAAAACTACAGTGCCAATATGGATGCAATTTTTTTCGCGATTTCAAAGTTTCAATTTCAATTTGTTTATTAGGATTACCAATAGGTTATTTATACACAATTCTTTTACAAATATCTTAATCATTAACATGCACGGTGCTAACCCTTTTATAGGCAACCACAGCTTAGATAACAATTATTACAAATTAAGTACCTTCATAGTCTAACAATTTGATTCAATAATAAGTTGTTCAGTTTGATGGCCTGAAGCACCCCATTTAAATTAAATTAATCTAAATGAAAAAGTATTAAACATGTAACATGTATGTTGTATGTATGTACATGTAACATATCGACGTCCCCCACGAAAAATATCGTACTAGGAAAAACGAAATTGTTCAGGAGAGGCTAAAAACTATATTTCTTTAATAAATTTGTCAATATTAAATCTACAAGGATCCTTTATATACAAAACCAAAGTTATTTTTTTTTGCTATCGTTGTATTAAAACATCATTCGTTTATTGTAGGCGTAATCTGAGATATGAAGGAAAAAAGATAATACCGGAAATTAAATAAAAAATCTGTTATGATAATGACCTTTGCGATATTATTCGTGTAAAATGTCACATAGACATTGATCAGTAAGATTACATTACGATGTTTTTCTACGGTATATTTCCATCAACTGCTTTAACGCACTAGTTTCTTACGGTTTTATTCGTGTCGAATCGGCACTATTTGTGATCTGTAATTGATTGTAACGGGATTTTACATGCAGTATTTTTTAAAATATTGACACGTAAGTAAATAATGCTGAAAAATAAATGTAATATTGTTACATTGTTATAATTACGCTAAATGTTAATAAAACGAAAAATAATTACTTAAATAGCTTTATATAAAGAAAGTGAGTAATCATTTCAGTAAGGAATTTTAGTTAAATTGTTAACATGATTTAAAAAAGTATATAAATCAACTCAGTATAGTAGTATCAATCACTTTCATCAGTTTCATCATCATTTGTAGTGCTCTCAAATCGTAAGGCATTGTAAAATCCGTGACAATGTCGAGCAATCGCCCCTGAATGACACAAACTTTGCAAGTCATTGTAAAGTTCCTTGGAAATAGGTAATAACCGGTTGTATGGTTGTTTTAAATTAGGCAGTGTTTCTGACTGTAACAGGCTTGAAGATCTGGAGCCTCGACCTCGGCTTCTATTTTCACCTCGACCACGAACACGACATGGCACCGTAGTCGGTCCAGAAATGTCTAACTCGGAATATGGACCATCATCAAAGACATATTTAAAAACGAGGCGATCTGGTGTTTCTTTTGAAACGCTGATTTCCATCGCCTCAGACCAGTGGATGACTTCACCTTTTATATAGTCTTTCCATTTTTTGTCTACAACAAGGGGCTTTATGTCAAAGATTTCGGTCTGGTCCATTTCCTTCAGATCATACTTTTGCGTTCATTATTATGCTGTATATTCATGTTCCAGAATCGCTTTATCTGCAGAATCAGCTTGCTTGTATTTGGCACACAGCGCACATTGATCCTTTTTAGGTTTATGGAAGGAATAATTGAAGCTTGTATTGAAAATGCGTTCGTATTGCCGTTTTGTTTAGTGATATTATCATAACGACATTGTCCTGCAAACCATGTTTTATATAAACGGTACATTTTCGAAATATTAAGGTGCTCTGATAGATACTCTCGTTTTGAATCTTTCCGTGTGTAGTGTAACTCTACAGTTGGAAAACCTTTAATATGTGTAATTACACTCTCTTCTGTGTCAGGTTTTACTTTCTTTGGTCTGTTGACACCTCTGTTGTCAATTAGACTTTCATCTTTTTCAAGCTTTTCTAATGTCGTGAAAACCACCTGCTCTGTAATATCGAGTTTATTAAAAAAAAATACTTTCCAAACTTGAATTTCTTTCCAGTCTTCTGAACTCAAATAATATTTTAAAGTCTGCGTGCGCGTACTTTTCCTCATAACTGTAATTTTTTAATACAGGTTTGGTTTTCACATGTCTGGAAATGAATTGCCATTGAAGTTCACGACTACCAAAATTATAATTTTTTTTTAAATATTAATGCTCTTTGTGCCTCGGTAAACTTGTCGCCACATCCTTTTTTACAGGCACAAATAGGTTTTATAGTTTTCTTAAGTCATGTTTTTTTTCGATCTACTTTCATAAGCCTCTCCATTCCCTTTCGTCTCTTTTACGTTTTTTAGTTAATTTTTTTGGTTCTGTGTTTTCGTTTTCGGGCTCAGAGGTATTTTCTTCATCATTGTAAACGTTTTCTAAATGTTCATCAATCCTATTATCACCTGCTTCTATACGTACAACTTTTATATTCTCTGAGCCTGGTATCTCTTCTGTTTCACATTGCTCACCACTTTTTTTCTCCGGACTATGAACTGTAGATTCTTCGCTCAAATCCAAAGGATCATCATTTTCTGGTAACTTAGTCTGGGTATGCATTTCAACTTCTATATCTACGTTTGCTCTCTCTTCTATTTCACATTGTTTGTCACATTCACTTTTTTTATCATTTTCAGTGTTTTCTACGTCTTCATCGATCCCATTATCACCTGCTTCTAAACGTACAACTTCTATATCTACGCATGCTCTCTCTTCTATTCCAAATTGCTTTTCACATTCACTTTCTCTATCATTTTCAGTGCTCTCAACGTCTCCGGACTACAAAACAACGAATTGTGTTCAGTATTGACCAACTGCGTGTACTGCAATTCAATTTTTTTTTAACAATTTCTTCAATTCTTTAACACTTCAGTGTTTTCTACGTCTTAATAGGATCGATAAAAAATCAGGTGATCCTGATTCTGAACGTACAACTTCTATTACGCTTGCTCTCTCTTCTATTTCACATTGCTTTTCAGTATTGTTCAGTATTGACCAACTGCGTGTACTGCAATTTAAATTTTTTTTAACAATTTCCTCAATTCTTTAACATTTTCAGTGGTCTCTCTTTATCGATCCTATTTGATTATAGGATCGATAAAGAATCAGGTGATCTTGATTCTGAACGTACAACTTCTATTAAGCTTGCTCTCTCTTCTATTTCACATTGCTTGTCAGTATTGTTCAGTATTGACCAACTGCGTGTACTGCAATTTAATTTTTTTTTAAACATTTTCTTTAACAATTTCTTCAATTCTTTAACATTTTCAGTGTTTTCTTCGATCCTATTTAATAATAGGATCGATAAAGAATCAGGTGATCCTGATTCTGAACGCACAACTTCTATTACGCTTGCTCTCTCTTCTTGATATTGCTTGTCACATTCACTTTCTCTATCATTTTCAGTGCTCTCGACGTCTTCATCGATCCTATTATCATCTGCTTCTAAACGTACAACTTCTATATCTACGCTTGCTCTCTCTTCTATTCCATATTGCTTGTCACATTCACTTTCTCTATCATTTTCCGTGCTCTCGACGTGTTCGGACTACATAACAACGAATTGTGTTCAGTATTGACCAACTACTTGTACTGCAATTTACAAAATACCAAAACGCATCGTAATATATCTATAGGATTTGTGATTTTCGAAATAAATTTATAATAATGACATGTTACTGTAAAGAATTTCAAGAAGAAAATACAAAAACGTTATGTAAAAGCCATTACTGTAAACTCACCGAACATTTTTTTACACGACTACCATCGTTATTGCTTTTACTGGAAGCTCATGAAACATTTTTTTACACGAATAATATCGTAATCACTCTAACTATTGTATTACTTTTGTATTTCTCCCGCGAATAATATCGTAATAGCTTGTACGATGTTACTGCTCGTATATTTTCCCGCGAACATTATCGTATAAGTGTTTTGCCGTTTAAGCTACTTTAAATTATTTACGTAAACTTACATTACAGGGTTTTTCGTCTAAAACATGGACATATAAAAAGTAATAGAATAAACCGGTAAAAAAACTTATCTCCGTAATTTGACTTAGGAAAGGTATGAAAAAAAATCACATAGTATAATAGGACATCTACATGCCTAATTAATCATAAAAGCAAGAACCCCGTAAGAGCGCTTTACGGGATTTTTCGTCGGGAACGTCGATATAATGCATCTATTTTTAACACCCTGTATAGGGTGTTAGGGTAAACAGTCGCATTACTTTAAGGGGTGATTGAACCCACGATACTGAACAACTTTCCTTAAGAAACCTATTAGAAATTCGAAAAAAAACTCCTATGCTACATGCTATCAGCTGATCGAATGTTTGTATGAAAAGTAGAAATTTTACTTTGTGAATTTCCTATATGTTTCTTACGGAAAGTTGTTCAGTATTATGGGTACAATCACTCCTTAAACTGATGCAACTGTTTACCCTAACACCCTGTATAAATACCTAGATTATTATTAGAGCGATACTGTATCTTTGTCATAATAAAGAATCTTAATTGCCTTTTATTTATAAAAAAAGTAGAGCGCTCGTAAGTAACAGAAAACACTACGAAGTGAAGAGATAGAAAGATAAAATGGGAATGAGAAGGGGACCGTTCGATTTATTGTTGAAGTAGCTTGGGAGTAATGAAACTGAATAATGCATGACCGTGAATATTGCTTTTGAGTCTAGGGCTGTCGCATCTAGACGCAAGGTTACGGCATAAAAATAACTAGTAGAATGAACCACCTCATTTCTTCGCGTGGATGCCATAATTATGAGGAGACCAAGGTCAGGAGTGTGATTTTTAATCGACTTCAAAAAAGGAGGAGGTTCTCAATTCGACTGTTTTTTTTTTCATGTTTGTTATCTCAGAACTTTTGACTGAGAGAACCGATTTTGATGATTTTTTATTTGAAAGCGGTGCTTCCCGTGACGGTGGAACTCCTAAAAAATGTACAGCAAGTCATCGGCGATTGAAATAAATGTTTCATGTTGATGTTCCCCTTGCTTGTACAATGGATACGTCGACCCAATATAATACCAACACTAAAAATGTTAAAATAAAAAATATTTTAACAAAAAATTAAAACCGTCTTCAAAACTAAAAAAAAGTACTAAAATAATAGGATAAGCGTCTTTAAAATTCGCATCTACCTCGCATATCAGGGTAAAATTGATATCATTAGCATACCCATCAAACTAAACAACATTTAATATGGAAGCAAACAGATCGAAAAAAATCTGCTGTTGCATACATTTGAGTTGAGTAGGCGTTGCAGTTTACTATCGAACAGCAGATTTTTTTTTGCTCCGATGTGGTTGCTCCCATTGTAAAAGTTGTTCTGTTTGATGGTTAGACTCTTAGTTTAAAAGGATGCTAATGATACCAATTTCACCCTGTATAAGAATATTAATTTGGTTTATTGTAGTCGGTGTCAAGTTAAGGTCAAAAAATAACTCGAAGCCAATCGCGAATCATACAATAAACCAATAACGCTTATCTTATTATTTTAAATTTTTTTTTGGTTTGAAGTCGGTCTTAATTTTTTGTTAATTTTTTTTTTTTATTTAATTTATTTATTGTAAGAAAAATTACAAAGATTTGGACAATTGAACTTCCAAAAACCATCGGAGGTTTAAGATTTACTTCGTTAGGTAGGTACTTAAAAAAGTAATTTGAATCTCAGACCTTTAAATCAGCAGTGTAATCTCCATGTTAATTTTGAAATTTTTTACTGCAGAGAAAAAATGTGTTGTTCCATAGAAAAAGTCAATGACTACCCAAACGTAAGAATCAGCGGGTTTTTTTTCGCGATTTCAAAGTTGGTCCCATAATAAAAGTTTATTCAGTTTGATGGTCGCACTCCTTTTAAGTAACGCATAAGTTTACACCTAGCACAAAAGGATTGTTACTTTCGTGTGGCAACCCTATATCGCAACATAAGACATCCCCGTGTGATCACATAGCGATTAGATTTTCATGAAGCCATGCCGGTGTTGGTTGTGCTTTTGAAGTGAAAACTCCAATGAATAATGAAGGTAATTTTATATGTTTTCTAGCCAATATTTTATCAAAGGCTTTGTTTATCATGATATTGATTGCATGGCATGCTATATTTCAATAAAGGCTTTATTTAGCATGGTATTTATTGCATGCAATAAGTATTTATAACTAGCTAGAGCGCGATTTTTGAATCTCATACGTCGAACTCAGCAGTTGAAAATGTATGGAGATACGCATCTTTCTACTGCTGATTTGACTTTCAAAAATTGCACTCCTTAAGTATGATTTTTGAAAGTCAAATCAGCAGTAGAAAGATGCGTATCTCCATACATTTTTAAATGCTGAGTTCAACGAATGAGGTTAAAAAATCGCACTCCTTGGACCCGCGACTTCGTCTGCGCTTCGTCTGGACAATTCACACAATATCTTTATAAATTTGTACCCTATGTGTTATTCTGATGTATAAGCTATAATTATTGTAAAGTTTCATTAAAATTCATTACGTAGTTTTCACGTGAAAGAGTAACAAACATCCATCCATACAAACTTTCGCGTTTATAATATTATATAGTAGGATTATATTTTTGTATAGATAAAATTAAAACCGAACTTAAAACTAAAATAACTTCTTCTGGCGCAGTCGGGTAAAAAAACGATCAAGTGTGAGTAGGATGTTCGCTCTAAGGTTCCTTACAAAATTAATTTATTGTATGTACCCAGATACCAAATTACAACCTTAAAAATTACCAACTACAAAAGTAGCAATAAAATATTTTATATGCGTACATGCTTAAGATCCTATAGACCATCAAACTTAACAACTTTCACTACGGGAAAAAAAATTAAATCGCTAAAAAAAATATACAGGGTGTTAGTGACAGCCTAGCAAATACTAAAACAGTGAACTCAGACCATCAAACTGAACAACTTTCACTATGGAGTCTACCTCAGGAAACGCGAAAAAAAATCATCTGTCCCATACATTTAAGTCGGGAAGGTACAGCAGTTTTGTATGGGACAGCTGATTTTTTTCGCGTTCCCTGAGGTAGGCTCCATAGTGAAAGTTGTTAAGTTTGATGGTCTGAGTTCACCTTTTTAGTATTTGCTAGGCTGTCACTTACACCCTGTATAACGTATTCTAAACCTACATAAATAACGAAGTTAAAAGGATATCACAGCTAAGTACTTAGGCTTAGGCTAAGTAAAAGTTGACGAGCAATAGTAACTACATAAAATGTACTTCTAACTCATATTGTGACAAAGTAAACACGGAACCCTACACCAGTGTTGCCAGAAGGTTAACCTTTTAGGTGATTTTTCGCTGTGTCAGGTTTCTTTTAGGTTACACGATTCAAAATTCGCATTTTAAGTTTTGAGGCAAAAGTGATTTGTTATCATTTCAGCACTACCGTGGTTATGGATACATTTTAAGAATCTTGTTTTGGTAGGAAGTAGTGTAAGTGTGCCCGTGTGGTGGGTTGAGATCGGGTGCTTAAAATTTAAAATTTTACACATAAATTATTTAATATTTTGAAAAATTACCCATGATAATTCGATTCTGCTCTCGATCCTAAACAAACTACTTTCTAGTTTTGCGTTAATTCATTAGCACATTGTATAATTCCTTTTCTTTTGTGGATGGTTTGAAGTACCAGCAAACTTGGAGCTTTTTGTAATGTAACTTTTTATTACTTTATTGATTCAAATTTGTATTTTTTTTTTTACACACAAACGTGTGTAAAACGAATGAGATTTATCTGTGGAAACTTTTAGTTGGCAATGTTGTTTTATAAAAATGTTGATACCCTACTATCCTGTAATTAGTCCGTAAGTTTTCCTAAAATGAATAAAATAAAAATAAAAGGTTACTTTTAGCTGATTATTCGGAATTTGTATTAACCAATTTTAAAATACTTAATTTTCCATGAAGCGGAATGCTTTTTCATATTTTTTGCAATGTTTCATAACGCAAAACGTTCGTAAAGCAGTGAGTGCAACTACTTAAAACACATTTTTCTCTCTCGCACTAAGGTATACCAAATCACAAATGACTAAAAATGGTCTAAGTAGGTAGTCTCACTTACTCGCTCGATCAATCAATCAGATGAAAAGTTAATAAAATAGAAAACGCTAACTATTGAATTTTTTATATTTTTGTAAGTTAATACAATCAACATATATGTCTATCAGTTTTTAATAGCATATTACTGGAAAAAAAAACGAAAGGTTACTTTTCATACCAAAAGGTTACTTTTTAATCTATTTTCGGTTACTTTTGACAAGATCCAGCTGGCAACACTGCCCTACACTGCGCGCGGCTCGACACACACTTAGCCGGTTTTTAGTCATAAGTTCAATTACTGTATATAAATAACCGATGTAGCCTGTGATGGTTACAGAACGTACTCTAGCTGTCTGAATTTCAATTTCCGCCCGGAAATGACCAAGCCTACCGGCGTCGCGACTTTTCATAATTCATAATTCACGAAGTTCATAAAGCAACGCACATTACGTTCTATGTCGGAGGTTTATAATAAGTATACAATATAATACAATACTCTTTATAGACTCTTACTCTTTCTAAGTACATATGTAAGTAAGCAATTCAATTTTAATTGGAAAATTGACTGAGGTATTAATTTGGAGGTAATTTCCTTTCTGGAGTGCGATTTTTGAATCTCATTCGCTGAGCTCAGCAGTTGAAAATGTCAAAATTACTATAGAGATATGCATTTTTCTACTGCTGATTTGACTTTCAAAAATCATACTCCAGGAGTGCGATTTTTGAATCTCATTCGCTGAGCTCAGTAGTTGAAAATGTCAAAATTACTATAGAGATATGCATTTTTCTACTGCTGATTTAACTTTCAAAAATCATACTCCAGGAGTGCGATTTTTGAATCTCATTCGCTGAGCTCAGCAGTTGAAAATGTCAAAATTACTATAGAGATATGCATTTTTCTACTTCTGATTTGACTTTCAAAAATCATACTCCAGGAATGCGATTTTTGAATCTCATTCGCTGAGCTCAGCAATTTAAAATGTCAAAATTACTATAGAGATATGCATTTTTCTACTGCTGATTTGACTTTAAAAAATCATACTCCAGGAGTGCGATTTTCAACTGCTGAGTTCAACGTATGAGATTCAAAAACCGCACTCCTGGACAAAATAACTAAGCTTTTTTTTCTCTATCGGGTAAAAGCTCCAAAAAAAACAATAGAACAAAAAAAATTCACGTATTTAATATCCAGTCCTAACTCCTGACCTAGAATGTCTGTCCCCTAGAGAGTCTAATAGCCGAATCCGTAGTACCCTTTCCATATTCATGCGCTGAGCGTACTCTGTAACTCCGTAATTGATAAAGTAGGAACTAGACATAGCTCCAGCTTCCAATTAAATTATTTTATAAAGGAACACTAAAATTAAAAGTACACTAAAGTAATACCTAATAAATGTAATATAATAGAACAAGAAAAAACAAAACAAACAGAAAGCTACTTAAAGGTAAAAAATGTCCTCTAAAGCCCCTACTCGGGGCAGAGTGCCTATGAGGCTGACAGCGTTGCCTCTTTGGATCGCAAGGCTGATCCTTTGCGCAAAATAGCTGCCAACCCTCCTGTCGCCTGTAGCCTCGAATAGGCGCTTTAAGAGGCATTTGAGGAACATTTTCCCCTCAGGACCCCAGCAACCTAAGGTCTCCACGGCGAAGGGCAGGAAAATATAGCTGTCACCCAATCCCTGGTAGATCCTTTTTTTTCGATTCTGCTAAGGCTGCAGCTACACCTGCGCGGCAGGAAGACGCACGAACATGTGAGGGTGCCAGAGTGTCGACGCAGGTGGTGTCTCAAACCAAACACTTTCCTCGGGACCAGGGTATGAGGGACAGGCCGTCCGGTCTTTTCCCGTCTGAACGGATCAAACTCCGAGGCTCCAGTGCAGAGGGTACGTTTACTAAAGCTAAGGCCCGCTTAATTATCTCGTTCAAAGCGGAATGCCGAGGAATACGGCACTCTTCTTGCATGACAAACCGTGGTGGCCCAATTCGTTAACGCTGGCACCGCAGTGGCAAAAAAATAAAATAAAATAACTAAAATAATTATATAAATTTGATAACATTAGGCACACCCTGGACACTTTAAACAAGCTCCAACTGACAAAAGGCTAACACGTTTATGTTATGGGTTCGTAGGTTAAGGTGGTTTCAAACCATACAAAAGTTTGACGCACAATACGCGTAGACGGAATTAATAAAAGTAATATTTTATGTATGGAAAAATAGTTTAGAAAATCTAGTTGCCGCGTCACAAATAACATTTGCAATTTATAATATAACGAGCATTAACCCGCGACTTTGTCCGCACAAATTATATACCAGATTTTAAGTCAGATCATAAGCTATCAAACCAAAAAAGTTTCATCAAAATCGGTTCAGTAGTTTTTGCGTGATACTCGTTCAAATAAACAAACAAACACCCAAACAAACACACAAACAAACAGACCAAAAAGACAGACAGCAACAGAACAAAATCCAAAAATTGGTGAAATGGAATCAGGGACACCTAAAAACCATATCGTAACTTTTTTTTGTTAATATCTTCAATGTACAGACAAACTTCCTGTTACAGTTTTATAATAGTATAGATTGCGAAGATATAATGCTTTTAAAATTTTGTATGAAAAATTTCAAAGCTTTATGTCTTCGTAATTATTTTATAAATTGCAAATGTTATTTGTGACGCGGCATCTAGATTTTCTAAACTATTTTTCCATATATACAAAGTTACTTATATTAATACAGTCTACGCGTATTGTGCGTCAAAGTTTTGTATAAAATTGACCCCTCTGCAACCACCTTAAGGGGATATAATTCGGAACGCGCTCCATGCTAAACTTTTCATGCACTTTCATCGGTTGAGGAACGGTGTTTTCAAATCTCTTGAAATGTGAGCTCGTGCTTATTCTAGTCTTCTTTAATGCATCGATCAATGTGTCTTAAACAAAAAAAGTTTCATCAAAATCGGTTCAGTAGTTTTCGCGTGATGCTCGATCAAACAAACAAACAAACGAACTTCTTTTTTTAAATTTACAGTTTGATAATAGTATAGATAGATTAAGAAGAGAGCTCTGGAGGTCAAAATTCAACCAAACCAAATATGCGTTAGATGATTTAGGACTTATAAACTTAAAATTATATGGTACTTAACTGCTTGCGTTGCTGTATATTAGAACTCTATGGAATACTAGGTATGAGAATAAATTAATTCTCAGAAAATACCGTTATAAACAAATTATTCCTAACAATGGTTCGTTTAATTCTAAGGCGTCATTACCCTCAAGATTTAAAATGAAAAAAACATTCTTTCTCCACGCCTTTGTTTTCCTGGAAGCCTATGGAAGCTCATTGAAAAACGTGAGTCTAGCCACGAGCAATTATTATTGTAACAATGAATGTATTGTACTATTTTCAAGACTTGAGAGTTTATTCTGGGATTGAAGATACTACGCCTAATTAAATAGGTATTATTATTTGTGTTTGGGCTATTGCAAGCAAGGGTCGTTATGTAACACTGCGACCATCGCTGATCTATTGTGTTCGCCCCAAGCTCACCCATATTTTACGCATACCTCCGAACTTATGGTATTTTCTTTTCATTCTCGGGAATGCAGGTTGCCTCACAATGTTTTCCTTCACCGCCGAGCTAGTAAATGATAAATACAACCGTACATAAATTCCGAAAAACTTAGTACTACAGGCCAGGAATCGAACCGCGTCCTCGTGATTGAGGCGCTAGCTCTCTTCCGTATGGGCTATCATCGCTCTTTTGTCATCGATCTTTTCTTCTCATCGGTAATTAAAACTATTCATATAATTGTTTTTTTCCAAATACCGAATGTCAAGACGAAAGTGTTTAACCAGTGTCACAGATAATAACAGGGTGAAATTGATATCATTAGCATCATTTAAAACTAAGAGTCTACCCATCGAACTGGGAGCAAACCGATCAAAGAAAAAAAATCTGCTGTTGCATACATTTGAGTCGAGTAGGAGGCATTGCAGATTGCAGTTTAGTATGGAACAGCTGATTTATTTTTGCTTCGAACGGTTTTCTCCTATAGTAAAAGTTGTTCAGTTTTATGGGTAGACTGTTAGTTTAAAAGGATGCTAATGATATCAATTTCACTCTGTATAATACAAGTACCAGTGCGTAATGCCAGCTGCCAGTGATGACAAACGGAACTGAGACGTGCATAGTCGCTCACTCAAGGGCTAATAAAAAGGTTAAAAGTCACACAAAGGGCAATGGAAAGGCTGTGCTCGGAGTTTCCCTGCGAGATTGAATCAGAAATTAAGAGATTCTTATAAGAACCATAGTAGCCGTCATTGCCCAAATAATTACGAAACTAGAGTGGCAATGGCTGGTGCATATTGCTTACAGAACTCATGGCCAATGGGGCCAAAGGTTCTTGAGTGGCGACCATGTACCGAAAGGCGCAGCGTGGTTAGCCCCCACACAAGGTGGACCGACGACCTGGTGAAGGCGGTGGGAACCCGTTGTATTGCGGCAGCGCAGGACCAGTCGTTGTGGCGATCCTTAGTGGAGGCCTATGTCCAACATTCGACGTCTATCGGTTGTGATGATGATGATATAATTTTGTAAGTTCCTTTTCACAGGTCCTATAGTCGCTAGGTAGCCGGCTTCAGGTATCTGGCAAACGCAACGTGTGAAAAGGCACTAATAGTACATACACATACATACATAAGCTAACGCCATTGTCCCATGGGGGTAGGCAGAGACCACGAACCGCCACACGCTACGACTCTGACACACCTCTTTAGCCTCATTGACATTCATACATCTTTTAATGCACTTACGTCGATTGAGGGTGCTACAAAGTCAATTTATAAAGAAACAAGTGGCAATGTAAGGGACTACTTAAGCGGGGTGCTTCAGACCATCAAACTGACCAACAACTTTCACTATACTACACCAACAATGAAATTGCGACAAAAAATCCGCCGTTCCATACATTTGGGTCGAATTGAAATTTTCTATGGAACGGCTATGTAATTTGTTCGTGATTTCAATGTTGTTCAGTTTGATGGTTTATTTAATAGGTATTTAATTTAACACCCTATACTCTTATTTATTGTTCCTAGTTGTTATTGTTCTTGTTTGTGTGTTGTTGTTTATTATTTTTTGTTGCAATTATCTTTATCTTTCTAAATTTATATACCAGTGCAAGTTTCAATGCATTGAATTCCCAAATCTTTTACTCTTGGCAACGGTTTTTCATTTCCTTTCCTACTTAATTCAGTAGAGACACGAGAAATCACTTAGCCCCAACCGAAATAGGTCGAAAGTTAGTAGATTAATGGGGAAGGCAGGAAATCGACTAATTAACGAGAAACCTTTCCTTTCCATGATTAGTAATGGGTACTGATGGGTACAAGAATCTTACTCACTTTCTAACAACTTCTGTCATGAAATCTATTATCTACTAGCTGACTTTGTCATGTCAAAAACCTTATTCAGACTAAAGAACAGTTTTAAAAAAATCCCCAAATCGGTCCATCCGTTCTCAGTGATGTGCTTACCGACGGACGCATTTAATTTTTATTTATACAGGGTGTAAACATAATTCATTATGCACTTTTTTTTTAAATACAAATTAATGGACTCTTGCTTGTGCGTTAGCACTGCATTTCCGCCTGTGTCAAGTAGTTTACGGGAGAATCTATCCAAATCTCAGGGATTGTTTTTGGTCAATAACAAGAAGAGATTGAGGATTGCGGAGCCTCGTTGCAGGCAAAAACGTGACGCGCGAAAACCACGCGAGACAAAGTGCTCGGGTCAGAACCTGCAACGTGACTCCCATTATGCACTTAAAGGGATGCTTCAGACAGTCGTCAAACTGGCCAACTTTCACTATGGAAACAACATTTTGGAATCGCGAAAAAAAACAACTAAGTATTTCATGCCTTGCATTTATTTTAGGTCGAGTAGTTATTGACATTTTCTATGGAACAACCAATTTTTTTAACCGACTTCAAAAAAGGTGGAGGTTTTATAATCTATAAGGGTGTAGTGATTAGTAGATATTCTGCCTAGTCTTGTAAGGTGTTGGAATAGGTAGGTAAGCACATTTATGTATGAATTTTACTGTTTTTGTTGTTGCTGTGATGTCTGTTGTTTACTTATGCAACACCTTGTATAGTTATATAAAAAAATACTGGACGAAACAATATAATGTGCAGTGTAACTGTGACTTATCAATTAAAACTCAATTTGAATCATTGTTAACTCGAACTTCAGTTAATTTTCACATGAACAAATAATTTTGGCAAATACATCAAGTTAATTAAAATTATGCCAAACAACAGATAGCATTATCAAGAATAATTATTACAAAAACATCGTGGTACCTGCACAATTGATTGAGAAAAAAATTCCGATTGGTATGTGAAGTCTACCAATCCGCATTGGGGTAACGGAAGCGGTGGTCCCGGGTTCAAATTCCGTAAGGTAACATTAAAATGGCCATTAAGATGGTTGCAGAGGGGTCAATTTTATACAAAACTTTGACGCACAATACGCGTAGACGCTATTAATATAAGTAACTTTGTATATATGGAAAAAAAATTACAATTTATTAAATAGTTACTAAGATATAAAGCTTTGAAATTTTTCATACAAAATTTTAAAAGCTTTATATCTTCGTAATTATATTACAAATTGCAAAAGTTATTTGTGATGCGGCAACTAGATTTTTTAAACTATTTTTCCATTTATAAAATATTACTTTTATTAATTTCGTCTACGCGTATTGTGCGTCAAACTTTTGTATGGACTGAAACCACCTTAAGCAGTGTTCCTGAACCTCCCGATTTTACGGGAGATCTACCGATTTCCGACCCCATCTCCCAATCTACCGTAACATGGTCAATTTCTCCCGATTTTTATAATTCTCTAACCATTCATAAAAAAAACAGCTTTCTACTAAAAATTATAATAATTGATGCTTTTAAATAAGTCTTCATTATTGCATTTAGTGGTTTTCCATCAGTAACAAAGTTACAGGTAGTTTTCTAGTACTTAATGATAAATTAGCTGATATAATTTTATTAAACACGAATAAAGGAAGGTAAGTAAAGTATGTACATCAAAAATAAATAAAAATATTGAGAAAATAAAACTAACTTAACCTAAAATATGGTACAGGTTTGGACCGCACGGGAGGGTACCATGCTGGCAGCGGTTCCTCGCTGAACGGCTAAACTGATCCGTTGAGCGAGGAAAGCGCCAGCCCTTGGATCCCCGGTCGAGTCTACCAGGCGCTTTGCCAGATCTTTAAAAAGCGCCTGGGCGCCGGGACCCCACGGGCCAAGGGTTTCGATACCGAATGCCTCTTCGGCAGATTCCGCCGCCGAGCCAACTCTTTTGCTCGTCCCGACAAATTAAAATACAAATATCAGATAAAGTATATTAGGATTTAGTTAGGTACGGTAGAAGTGGGAAAATTATTACAATACGGTTAAGTTACAGGTTTATAAAGAGAGAAGACAAAACATTTCAAATTCTATGAAAATGCCTTTTCGCGTTACCTCAGGTACAGGCTCCATAGTGAAAGTTGTTCAGTTTAATGGTCTGAGTTGACCGTTTCAGTATTTGCTAGGCTGTCACTTACGACTGTATACGGTCGAATTGAGAAACCTCCTCCTTTTTTGAAGTCGGTTAAAAATAAAACGGAGAGTAAATAAATTCTGTATCTACGTTCTTCCGTTTGAAATGTTTAAACTATCGACACACGCCCGTTGGTTACATTCCATTGCACAGATACTCAAATAACCGGTCGGTCCCATTGCAATCAGCCCGTATGTATTGATTCCTGAATCGGGTTGACTTTTAGAACTTTTAGCGATGCGGCATTTTTATACACACACATACAAATAAGTGTCAATGGATGCAATTATTATTAAAACTTATTTTAAACTAGTCGACTACGTTCATTTTAAAAATATGTTACATAATTCTAGGTGTTATGTTTCCAAATTCTCCAACATCGAGAAAAACTAAAAAAAACCTCATTTTTTGAAGTCTGATAAAAATATCAGAATAAGTAGGTTTATACTGCAGTTTTAAATGACACTGCAGAATTTAATTTTTTTTATCGATGCTCCATAGTCAAAGTGGTCCAGTTCGATCTAAACTACCCCTTTAAATATTACTAGGGTGTTTTGTTTCACCCTGTATCCACCACGAGGGGTGCGATTTTTGAAACTTATACTTTGAACTCCGCAGTTGAAAATGTCGAAATTACTATGGAAATATGCATCTTTCTACTGCTGATTTGACATTCAAAAATCATACTCCAGGAGTGCGATTTTTGAAAGTCAAATGAACAGTAGAAAGATGCATATCTCCATACACGCTATGTTATCTTAGTACAAACTAAGTGGAACGCTGATTTTCCATAGTCAACTTCCGCCATCTATCGGTTATGTTTCGAAGCACTATATGTTGAACTAGGGTTCATATCGGAGTAACAGCGCACTACACCCCACGCGCTGCGCTGTAGTAGTGAGAGATTTCGCCCATATCAATCACTATACTTATTGGTCTAGCGGTCTAGACAACCGGCTTACGATCCTGGTAGTTAAGGTTCGATCCTCGTGTCGGCCGGTCGTCTTTTTCAATTTATTTCATAATGTGGCGCCCCCTAGTGCTAATAAGCGGCAACGCAATTAGGACGTCCTAAAATTCAAGGCGAGTTACCTATCTATATCCAATATACATATTAATGTATGTCTCCATAGTTATTTTGACATTTTCAACTGCTGAGCTCAGCGAATGAGATTTAAAAATCGCACTCGTGGTCGCTAGTTTTAAATATGACTACCCGTTTGGGGAATGTAGTCGTGAGCATTATCAATGCTTATGCAGTGTGTTTTGTTTTCTTGCAGGATAAAGAAACATTTCTCCTTCAAAGAAATCCCGTACAAAATTCAATTTGATGTAAAATTATTCATTGGAAAGGAAATCAGGCCATCTCATGTATTATTCTGGTTCGACTCGCTTTGTTTAGAACCCGTCAATTGGGTTCCCCAATAAATCGGATGTAGACCGTCTTCTTACCTTTGAATGTTGAATATATGCCAGTATGCCAAGCATGCCACGTATGACAAACCGAGGAACCCGTCATGCTCGCTCCTTTTTGCATTCGCAAAGTAACAAAGTTAAACTTAGTTTTATTTTATTTTATTAGTCTCATCAACAGTTGTTACACTAATGTTAATCAAACGGCTAAATGCACAACTAATTAAAGATAAGCACAGCATGCACTGAAAAATGTTTGCCAAAGTTGCATTTTGTTAAGTACACTTTAGATTTTTAAGCTTTGACTTAGATTTATAAAATTATTGGTTAGAGAATCGCTCTCTTAGTTGGAGAATCGCTCATTAAAGTTAATCCTCCATCAAATCTCTTGCTGTCACTTTTTTTCTTGTTGACGTAGTAAAAGCTAGCAAGAGATTTAATGGAGGATTAACTCTAATGAGCGTTTCTGCAACTGAGTGTTAGACAGATATACATAGGCCTAAGAAGAGAACCTTACTGGTAGGTTCTTGTTCTTAGACACTGACACACAGACAGACAGATATTTCTGTTTCTATTTCAGAGGCACATCCCGAACATTCTCGCTTTCTAGGGTGACTTCAACCGCGAGATAGATTAAATGAAAGAGTCAGTGAGTGGATAAACCTTTTATATCATCAATCCTCCTGTCTTTATCCCTGTATTTGGGGTCAGCGCAATATGTCATCCATCTTCCATCCATCTCCATTAGCCATTAACGCTCAATCCTTTCTTACAAAATTATGTAAGGAGGTATCCTCTTTCGAACATACTACCTGCCTATACTTTCTAGATATTTTTTTCTCTACTTTTTGAACAGGCTGCTAGACTACCTATGACCCATCTTGTGCCCGGTCACGTGCAAGCGAACAAAGCTTTGGACGCTGCTGGAAGTGCTATCCATGTGGCAAAATACTGGGCTGAAATTGAGAATGACAGGCCATCGACTCGATAGATTTTTTTTAATTATTTATTTCTCACAAGACACAGTACATTACACAGATACATTTTATGCCAAACTGCATAACAGTTTGTCGGCAGATATTTTGCTTAGTTTGATCATCTCTTTGAAATATGGTGCATTTTTTCCAGTTAAAAATTCAGCATTGCTCGTACAGCAGCTACTGCATGCATGCAGTAGCATATATGCGGACTATGACAGGACAACTAAGCCAGTGAATGAACGGTTACATATTAGAAGAACTAAACACAGTCTAACTATTTTCGACATAACTACGGTCGAATCACATACTGGTTTAAATGACTAAAGACCGTTTCACAGATTTTTGTTTAAAATACTGATCGATACCCATAAAGGTGAATTCACCTACGATTTATTCAACTACAATTAACTCATCTACGATGTATTCAACTACAATGAAATGACCTAAGGTTTATTGAAGTAACCGACGATTCACCTGAAGCCCAATTCCAAAGGTGTTTGTTGGGGTACATATTTGAATGTCTAAAATAAAAAAAATTAAAGTGGCATAACCTACGATCAAAATCAAAATTTCTATGGAGCTCTGCGAAACAAGTCCGTACTCTGGTCCCGCACGCGCGTTAGGTTAGCGAGGAGCGAAGCGACGAGCATGTTAGGTATCTTGCGACCCACAGCGCGCGAGCCGAGCGAGCGGAGCAAACGTGCCGCGGCAGCGGCCGGCGAGTGCCAGAACCGAATTGCTACTATTTACCCTTGAACCTTATTTTTATTTGACCTTGAACATGAAATGGAGGGTTTAATTAAAGGGAATGTTTTTGGGTAGACTGGGTAAATAGTAGCAATTCGGTTCTGGCACTCGCCGGCCGCTGCCGCGGCACGCTCGCTCCGCTCGCTCGGCTCGTGCGCTGTGGGTCGCAAGATACCTAACATGCTCGTCGCTTCGCTCCTCGCTAACCTAACGCGCGTACGGGCACCAACGCTTCCTTTAAAGACATTGACATTGTAATTACCCACCACTAGAAGTATCAATCGAGCGCACAGTATTAATACCTACCCTCGTTTTAGTAAACAATCCAGCGCGGCGCGCAGTACTTATAAGCCGTACGTAGGCGAGTCGTCCATTAGGTATTTCAAACGTAGTTGAAACATCCAATAGCTAAAAAAACCATTAGAATAAACGTTCGATAGTGCATTTAATTTTAGTTTAATCAAAACTATGTAAGTTGAATAGTACTTGAGTCGACCAATATGCGCTATAAACATATGTGATTCGACCGTAGTTATGTCGAAAATAGTTAGACTGTGTTTAGTTCTTCTAATATGTAACCGAATGAACTGAAGCAACCGGTTTAAGGGGCCAGAAGATAAAAGCCGTAGAAAAAGAAACTGCATAGGTTCAGACGAATATTTTCTATGAGAAACGCGATTTTTAATTTGTTTATGTTCAGTATTACAACAATTTTGCTGTCACACGTGTCGCCGAGTGCGTACGGAAACAGTCTGCCCTCGGGTCGAGCTAAGGGCCCGCCCGCTAGAATGCATCTTGAGATATTTAAAATACAATATACTTGTAACTTTGTTACTATAGGTACGTTATACAAAAATAGATGGATAGATGTGAGTAGGTAAAATATTATAGACGTGTGGCGGTTGTGGATGAAGCGCTTGTAACATTCGGCCATCCTGCAGTCGCTGTATCCCACTTCTGAGATGTGACGGGGTTATTGAAATCAAAACTGTATCTTGTGCTGTATTTTCGATTAAAAGGAATTAACAAAAGCACTTTTTATATTTTTTTAATGATTTTACTAGATAAACTAATGTTGAACATGTTTGGTATTTACACTCACATAGAGTGTAAATACCAAAAATCGTAAACGACATTTACAGGCTGGAGATGATGATGATGTTGATTTAAATTTCGTTACACATAATGTAGTATAACATTGTAGGAGATAGATGATCTAATATGATCTCATAATGAAGCTAAAAACAGCTAGCTGCAGTAGGTATATAAACGTGTACATAAACATTATGTAGGTAACTGTAGGATGCAGAGTTAATCAGACCGTATAAGATTTACTGCGTTCAGTAATGGACCATTTAGGTCCACAGTTTTCAGTAGTTCTGGTCACTGCATTCAAGCTTGCCTCTCCAAATTTCCTTGTCTCGTTGTAAATAGAATACATAGGTAGGTATCTGTTTGAAAATGGGTTTAAACATTTTAGAAGTGAAGGTGGCCTTTGGCCAGCCGCCAACTTGACTTTTTTCCCCAAGGTCGCACCTTGAAACCTTTATAAATCGCTAGAGGACACTCAATTCAATTCAATATTTCTTATTACATCTACAGGGTGAATTTGATATCATTAGCATCATTTTAAACTAAGAGTCTACCCCATCAAACCGAACAACTTTTACTATGGGAGCAATTCAATCGGAGCAAAAAAAAATCTGCTGTTGTGTTGTATACATTTGAGACGTTGCAGTTTAGTATGGAAGAGCAGATCTCAATATACATCATTTTGTCGTTAATTATTGCGTAAAACAGTTTTCAAATACCTAATACTAAAATTGTAGTTCTAATGAGAACAATTGAGATAGAAAATATTTCCTCACTGTGTCGTTTCAATCAAGAGATTTTACTAAAATTCCCTAAAAACCTTGTACTTGCCTACCTATAAATAGGTAACATTAAAACATTAAATAGTGGCATGCAATATAGGTAAGAATGATTGAATTTCACGCATCATTTCACTCTTTTAGGTTCTAAGAGAGACTTTTTGGAATTTTTGATGCGATAAAAACACGATAATTTTGCTGTTAATCTGGAATAATTCTTAAGCGTGGATCTGGCAACACTGGACTACATCGACTGACAGCAACAAAATGACGTTTTCAAAATGGCATCAGTAGTTCCGCTTTTGGCCATTCTACAGATAAGTTGGTGGCACTGTACCTTATGTAACCATTAATCAAGAGTAGTATATTCCTTGACTTAGATTAAAAACTTTTCGCTCAAAAAAAGACCAAAGTGACATTTGCCCTAATGTTTAGGTATAGACAATACCTATTCCAGCCATAGAGATAGGAAGTATAATTCCGGCAGGGACGTTGTTAGGATTCCAGCTTCCTGGTTTATGGTTACTTTTCACACACATTAGCACGAAACAGCCGCATAAACAAATATATATAGTTCCGTCTTCTTCTACTATCAAAGGTACGTCATAAGACAAAAGAAACTAGCTACAATCGTAAATTGATGCGGTCTCTATGCTTTAGAGTAAAGAGGTTCTTCCTCTTAGACCCCAGCAGCGTAAGCGAAAAATTCTTCGTCTATGACAATACCCGTATTTCCGCTTCCTGTAACTGTAACCATCCAATACCTATGCCATCTTCCCCTAGTCATAGAGATAGTAAGTACTATGCCCGTAGTATATTCATAGTCTCAGCATCTTCCTGATAGTAACGATTAAATAATCTGTGCTAATATGTACTTCGCACCAAGTCGGTGCACGTAGAAAGAGAAGGTACTAAGAATCACTCTGTACTAAGAATGAAGCACATGTCTTGTCATATTCACTCAATAAGAGATGCTCATGGCAAATTCGCTCAAGTTAAAAAAGGAGATCGCTACCTTATTGCTGTCCTTATCGGCGTAACCACTTTTTTGCATAGAGATAGTAAGTACTACTTTTTTGTACTACTACCACCCATAGATATCCAATAGAGGATTGAGCTGTGCCAAATTATCTTTCTCTCGGTTTAATCAAAAGTAATCCATAGCCCAAACACATAAAAACTATTTGACACGCATAAAGTTGACCACGCTAGAAGAAGAAGGCAATCGTTGTCCGCGGTGTTTCATTCTAACAGTGTACTGGTGTTGCCATTTGCTAATGTTATGATTTCAGCCGAATTGGTAAGATCAAATGAAGCAAAAATGTATCAAATCTTTTTAAATTATTTGTGTTTTGAATAGCCGTGGTAGAAAAAAGAAAAAATTTGACAACCCAATCTGCTATTTTATTTGATATTGCCGCCAGCCGTCAAATTAATTTTTACTATTTTTTATCCACATTTTTATGTTAAAATGGTTCGTATTTGCTTAATCGACGGCTGCAAAAGCGAATATTATCCAGATCGTGGCTTATCGTATCACAGATTTGTATTTTAAATATGTTTTAGTGTTGAAAATATTAAAGTAGTTAGGGTAACAACAAACATAGAAGATAAGCTTCGCAAGAAAACAAAAGTAAAAAATTAAAATTGCTGCGTAATACCTAAATTATGATAAAAAATACGAAGATAAAACATAATAGGTAGGTATGATATGATATGATAATGCTGGCGGTGCGCTAACGTACACACGAACACAATAAATTTTACTTAGATTTTTGTGCATTTCCCCTGAACAATAGCGTCGATGGCGCGACACTAGGACACTCAATCGTGAGGGTCCGGGTTCGAATCCGCACGGACAACATGACATGATAATTATGTGCCTACCAATGACTTTTTTTAACTTGTGTATACGTAATACCGACTGCTCTCAAACGGTGAAGAAAAACATCGTGAGGAATCCCGCATACGCTGAAATAAAAATTCTCATGCTTATGTGAAGTCTATCAATCCGCATTGGGCACGCGTGGTGGACTAACGCTCATGAAACCTCTCTGAGAGTAGGCCTGTGCCTGGAAGTGGGACGTACGTCGTAATTAGGTTAATGATGACAATTTTCAGTGGCAAAACGACTGCACAAATAGCAAAAATTTTTAAAAGTCCTAAAAGCTTAATCGCATTGCCACCCTACTAAGGATAGGGACACGACGGCCAACAACTTCTATCCCGTTTTGCCCAAAATTCCGAGAAGAGCTCTCTCCAGGTGTACGTAGTACTTACTATCTCTATGCTACCACCTGACTCAAAAATGTCACTTCATATAAATTGTATTTTATGACTATCGCTATCTCATACCCGGTTACACTGACATTCCGTCTACCAGCGTAAGCGAAAAATTCTTCGTCTATGACTTGGTGCTAATAGAAAGAAGAAAGAGAAGATGTTCAAGTAGTTTTTATTTAAGAATTATGGCTGGCTATATCATCGGATGTCATAATGATTGAAGATTTAAACAAAAGAAAACCATAGAAAATAGCTTTACAAATAACTTCACAATCTTTTGTGGCATAATAATTTAATAATTTTGATCATTTAAGTTTTGTTTTACAGTTCTAGTATTAGAATATAGAATAAATAGAAATATAGTTTTTAATATTAGTTTTTACATAAACAATTAAAATGGTAAGTGTAGTTTTTCAATTGAATATTCTGTTCGTAAATAAGGCAGGCACTTTTACGATTGAAGAGGCCATGGTCACCTGGGGTCTAGATGTCAGAATGGTTTTTAAAGAAACAGCTTCCAGGCTAATCGTCGCTACAAGTGACACGAAGGCTGGCGCGTACCTCGGACAGCGTAAAAGCATCGCCATCCAAAGAGGCAGCAGCCAGCCTTCTTGGCACTACTTCCCCACTGCAGCAGTTTTGATGGAGTGCTTTACCTGTAGACGGTGTGTCGATGAATCGAGGAATTATTCGCGCTTCGGCTACTTCGTGCTACTGAACTCGGACTTGGGCCTCTAATCTACTATCGACTACATCTACTGGCTGAGCTCCCATCATCTGGCTCATTGACCCTTTTCTCTATTTCTTTTCTGTTTTTTCACTTTAGTTTGGTAACGTTCTTTATTTTCTTTTTTTCACGAGATTGTGTTGAATGTTCGGAAAATAAGTTATTGATTATTAAAGACCCCTATAACGATAGTACTAGTATAATATCAGTGTTATATCTCAGAATTACAAAGAAAATATTGCGACCGCGCGCTTTATAAACGAAGTTTGTTTCAATTTTGAATATTAAGTACTAACCAATTATGTTTTTTTTGTTTTTTTTTTAATTTATAGGTTTATTAACAATTGGTAAAAAAACGATTACATAAGAATTAATTATAAAATTGGCAAAATGCCTCGTCCACAAAAACGTACAGTCAAAAATCCGCAACAGGCTTCGTCACAAGAGAATACATATAAATATCCAAAAAATGTGGAACGCTTCACGATTTTGCGTGTCATCCTTGCGCATCCTTTTTTTTTGTTCCATCTTTCATAAAAAAGTTCCTTACTAATTAAAATGAAATAAAATACCTTTATCATATAAAATTGACTTTACTTTCTGAGACAGAAAGTTGGTAGTTGTATTGTAGTAATGTTTCTCACGACCGTAATCCCTTTTGAAGTGGTCAGAAAGTGCCGGCCAAGGAAAAATATTGTTTGCTGTCTGTTTTGTTAGAACTTGTCTCATCATCATCATCATCTCAGCCGATGGACGTCCACTGCTGGACATAGGCTTCCCCCAAGGATCGCCATAACGACCGGTCCTGCGCTGCCCTCATCCAACGGGTTCCCGCCGCCTTCACAAGGTCGTCGGTCCACCGTGTGCGGGGCCTACCCACGCTGCGGTTTTCGGCACGCGGTCGCCACTCGAGAACTTTTCGGCCCCATCGGCCATCGGTTCAGCGAGCAATATGCCCCGCCCACTGCCACTTTAATTTAGCAATTCTTTGGGCTATGTCAGTTACTCTGGTTCTTCTGCGGATCTCTTCATTTCTGATTCGATCTCGCAGGGAAACTCCGAGCATAGCCCTCTCCATTGCTCTTTGGGTGACTTTCAGCCTTTTTATGAGGCCTTGAGTGAACGACCACGTCTCTGTTCCATATGTCATCACTGGCAACACACACTGATCGAAGACTTTCGTTTTAAGACACTGCGGTATTTGGGACGTGAAGATACTACGTAGCTTCCCGAACGCTGCCCAACCGAGTTGGATAGAACTTGTCTGTCTAATTTCAAATATTATTGATTTTTAAACATGCGGGTTCAAGTCCCGCCCGAGACAAATTTTTCAATCTTTAATTTGATTTGTCCGTCTGAACATTTATTTTTGGCCGGAACTTTCACTAATGAAAAATGAATGACATTTTTATTTCAGTCAAGGGGCTCAAATACATCAAGCAGGCGAAATGTGGAAAATGTAAGTTTGGATGCCTTTCGATTTATAAGGACAACTTCCCATACAGACCACTTCCCATAAGGTCCACTTCCCAAAACGAACACTTAATTGGAAAGATAAATTGCTTTTTAAACCGGAGAAGAGCGTGTCGAACCCATGATAGGGTTCCCTAGCTACTGTATTAGCTTAACTATTTTTGCCAACACTTTTTTCAGAACTTCAGAAGAGGATTTTTATTCTTTTTGCCATATGCTGATTTTATTTTGATTAGTTTGAAAACGCCTCAATTTTAGGGTTCCGTTGTCAAACAAGGAACACTATTATACTCGTCCATTCTATCTGTCTGTTACTTAGACCATTTAAATAGGGACCTGCCTTAAGTTAGCATTCCCCTCTGACAAGATACAAGATCAAATGATCATGTACATGTGCATACAATTTTATACCGTATCACTAAACGAGACAGCCTATAATTGCAGAACAACTAGTCTTGTTTGGGGTTCACACGAGACTATTTTTCATGATTTTTCACAAGTAACGGAATAAATAGCAAAGTTGCGTATGTCATGCCCAGTCATTTTACGGTTTGAGCCGGGACTAATTATAATTGATATTTTTTTCGGTATAATTGAAGAACAAATTTGAGCCTCAAAATGTACGAAAACTAAAAAAAAATACGTCAGTAACAGTTCCAATTTTAAAATTTTGCTGTTATCTCATTCTAAAAAACCTGAAATTAATTTTTTTTTGCACAAAATTATATTTAAAGCTTTACCATTATACATACTTCGAACATGGTGTAAATATTTTTGTCTACTTAGAAGGTTTTGAAAAATACATTCGTATTTTCTAATATATATACCTCATTTTTTAAATTTTAATGCTTAAATATTTTATTCTTCAAAAATAATTTATATTGTTAAATGTAAGTCAAATGAGTGCATTCGTATTAATTTAAAAGCCTTCTGGGACACACAATTTTGATTTCTATGTTGCGTAGCAAATTTTTTTAATATGTTTAGTCTTTTTGTCACTTTTACACAGTTTAAAAGTCCAAATAATTACTCCCTACCCTGCCTAACAAATTTTGCTATTATCTCGTTCTAAAAAACCTGATATAGTATTTAAGAGCCAATTTGAGCTTAGAAATGTACTAAAATTAAAAAAAAAAATCCCGTCAGCAACAATTCCAAATTTAAATTTATGTATGGGAATTTAATTTTGCGTTTTCTGAGAGTTCTGTTACCTCTAGCTCGGTTGACTCCAAAGAGACTTATGTTCTTTATCAGTAACAGGATCGAGTGGGATAAAAAAGATGTGTGAAAATTTCAGTTTTTTCTCGACGACTGTACATTTTTCAAAATCTATTAACGCGGAAGTAAAATGCTCCAAAAGTTAGGGTTAGTCTCCTAAGAACTTATTTTTGTAGCTGTAATGCTTCTGGTAGCTGCCCTTTGTGTCCTATCTTAACTTTCCATCCTGTATAATTTGTGCGGACGCAGTCGCAGGTAAACTCTAGTACTTATATAAAAGACTATTTCAGATTGAAAACGAAGAAGAACCTGAATCAACCAACGAACCGACTAGAAGACATCGAACACCTGAAGGTGCTCCACACGATAAGAGTGAGAAAGCGGCACCTCCAGGTGCTCCTAAGGGTGAGAAAGCAGCACCTTCAGGTGCTGATAAAGGTGCAGATAAAGGTGCTGATAAAGGTGCTGGTAAAGGTGGTGATAAGAAACAGAAAGGAGGTGAACAAATCGAACAACCGCCTAAATCTAAAGTAAGTTTAGTAGTAAGTTTACGGCAAAAAATTCGTATGAAGAGATATTTAGTAAAAAAATTATGCAAAACACTTTACTACTTACATTCGAACGTGATTTCGCAGAAAGGTGCTATGTAACTTACTCCTTTCTGCAGATTTTTATCAGGGCTTCTTAATTACGCATAAAGGCCTTAGGTCAGCCACATACATACGGAATAAACCTGATTCGGAATTGGTTCCGGATGGAGTGTTGCCGCTTTCTGAGACTTTCACTAGATCTAGTGATTTTTTTATGACTTAGGTGGCATTTTTAAAAAATTTAAAGTCATCACACGAGTGATTTTTGAACGTAGGCGTTGATGGATCGATACCGTATCTTGATGGTGCAGTTGTGACGTCGTTGCGGTATAGTTGCGAAATCGCCTACGCTCAAAAATAGCTTGTGATAATGGTTCATGCCATTTTTTATGCCGATTATGCCTAATGTTAAAACTATCGATAGTCTCTTGATATAGCTGCATAATATTGAAATACAATTTACAAATCATCAAATCATCATTGTAACGTCATCACCTCATTACATGATAGAAATTATCATTGTATAGAAATTGTTTGTTTCGTTTTAATAAATACTTAAAAATGCAATTGTCATTCTTTTGGCGTTCAATACATTTTTATTTTAGACATTTTTTAAACTGCACTATAGTATTTTTTGTAACCATAGTTGACAACACTGAATCCTGAATCAGGATTCCGGATCGCAATTTTGTCTGTGCGTGGCGGACCTTAGTGTATTTTAGTATGATACATTTTTAGGGTTCCGAACCTCAAGAAGGGAAAAAGGGACCACTCTCGTGTCCGTCCGTCTGTCTGTCTCAGTCATTTTTCTCAGCAACCACAGAAGCAAGCGATTTGAAATTTGGCATAGCGGTCAATCATGCTTACTCAAACGTAAAGCAAGCATGTAAAAATAATTTTTAACTAAATTTTTAAGGACCAAAACTGACGAGTTAAAAAAAATGTTTTCCAATCTTGCCGAGTGGGGTATCATTTGAAAGAGCTTAGTAAGTAGATTTCATATTGGTAGTTTGTTTTACTAAGTGATGCGTAGTTATTCATTTAGAAGCACGACTGTACAAAAAATTTTGTTTATATATGTCGTAATTATATTATAAATTGCAAATGTTATATCAGACGCGGCATCTAGATTTTCGAAACTATTTTTCCATATATAAGGTCTAACAAAGTTAGGTGAAACTATTTTAAGGGGATGATCAGACCATCAAACTGAACAACTTTCTGTATAGGACTAATATTGAAATGGAGAAAAAAAAAATCTGCTGTCCCATACATTTAGGTCGAGTAGGTTTGTATGGAACAGTTGATTTTTTTCGCGATTTCGATATTGGTCTCAAAGAGAAAGTTGTTCAGTTTGATGGTCTGATCACCGCCTTAAAATAGTTTCACCTAATTTTGTTAGACCTTATATAAATTATTACTTTTATTAATTCCGTCTACGCGTACGCGTTCGTCAATCTTTTGTATGGACTGAAACCACCTTAAGAGGATAGGCGGCCTTTCGAAGAAATTCGGAGAATAGGTCACTTTTCCGACTGTTTACGTATTTGTCCGATCCACCTCTCCTACACACCCTGCCGACTAGAGTGCAAAAGACAACTGCAGCTCGAACTGATTTTATCTACATAATTAAATAATTTAATAATTCTTTTAGAATCTCATTAGAAAGACTTTGGCTATGTCACCGAAAGGGTGGAGATGGGACCTTCTAAGCCTACGATGTCTGTCCGTCCCTCTATTTTATCTATTTAAGGCTGTAACTTTTTAACCGTAATAGCAAGACAGTTGAAATTTTCACAGAATGTGGCGTTATTATGGCAAGTTTGATAAAAAATAAATAAAAATGACAAAAAGTTAAAAATTAATATCGAAATGGTCTCATACAAGTACTATAATATATATATTTATATTTATAATCGTCTGTTTAATAGCTTTCATTTGATATCCAAAATGAATTTAAAAAAAAAAATATTCCCTCTCTTTTTTTATTCTCAGACGCCATACTAAAATAGTATAGCCTATGTCATTTTCACGATTTTTGCCAATCTAATGACACCTCATACATTTAAATCCATCAAGCCGTTTAGGCTGTAGGGCGTGCCAAAGAAATAGACATACATACATACAAATATGCTCGAAAAACAATCCCTCCTGGCGCAGTCGGGTAATAAAAAGTATTGGGGCTAACACAAAAGATCCGACTGGGTCGAAGTGTTGCTGGCTTACCAGCCCCCACAACAAGATAAGATTATCCTATCGCCCAACTATCGAGGCATTTGGAAGTATTAATTATATTTAATTCATCATCATCATCATAATATCAGCCGATGGATGTCCACTGCTGGACATAGGCCTCATCAGGTCGTCGGTCCACCGTGTGAGAGGCCTACCCACGCTGCGCTTTCCGGTACGCGGTCGCCACTCGAGAACTTTTGGGCCCCATCGGCCATCGGTTCTGCGAGCAATTTAGTTTAGCAATTCTTTGGGCTATGTCAGTTACTCTGGTTCTTCTGCGGATCTCTTCATTTCTGATTCGATCTCGCAGGAAAACTATTTAATTATCTTTCGAAAATCCCTCATTATTAATCTAATAATAGTTATGTTGTTGCTTTGTTTTAGTTTACTGAGATATACGAATACTTTTTCGGTGCACCAGAACCGGAGGAAAAATACATGAACAGGGCTTCGGGGGAAGTAGCTAAAAATTGGGATTTTCTGGCTCACAGAAAACCTGGAAAACGAACCACGTAAGGTTATTTTAATTTTTTTATTAGAAGATTTCATCCGATTTTGTTTTTTTATTTCCTACGTACTTTTTTTAATTTTTTTTGTATATTTCTTTTTTTATTTTTACGATAGCATCGGCATATACAGGCATTACTTAAAGGGGTGATTGTACCCATGATACTATATGATACAAGTTTCCCTGAGACCCTATAGGAAATTAGGAAAAAAAATTGGCTTAGTCCAAATTACTAACTTACTTACTATGCTGGCTTAGGGACCTGAAGTATCTGGATCCTTGGTAATCTGGTCTATCCAGCGATACTTGGGCCTGCCCACTGGGCGACGCCCAGAGGGTGGCCCCAGATACGCTCTCTTCACTGCACGATCTTCCCCCATCCGTTCTATGTGTCCAAACCAGCGTGGTGAAGTCGAGCAGATTTTATCTCTCCCAGTACATTGGAAGTAGAGACTAGGTCTTCTATTTCCAGATTTTTCCTTATTCACCAGCTCCCATCTTCTTTCTTAGTCGGTCCCAGAATCTTCCGGAAGATTTTCCGTTCGGCCATTAAAAGCTTATTTTCCTCTTTTAATGTCAGTATCCAGGCTTCGCATCCGTACGTTAAGATCGGTCGAATTATAGTTTTGTATACACGTATCTTAGTCGGTCTGGTTAATAGTTTGGACACTAAGACCTCATGAAGGGCTGCGGCCTGCGGCGCATCTTAGGGCATTTTGTACTCGGATGTCTATCTCTTCTCGTTGATTAGAGTCTGTTACAGTGCACCCAACGTATTTAATTTTGTCTACTCTAGATTGTACCATTGACGTTGAGGTTCCTTCTTTTGACTCTCCGATCTTTGTGTCTTTTTCCGACTGATTCTAAGAAAAAAATTTTCATCTTCTGCTTCCAGCACATCAACCTGGCCGTACTTGGACAGTGTGAGAGAGATGTTAACATCTCTCTCACACTGTCCAAGTACGGCCAGGTCATCAGCATATTATTATCCAATGATCTTATTTTGAAGTCTACTAATCCGCATTGGGCACGCGTTTCGGACTAATGCCTATACACCCTCCTTGAGGGTAGGCCTGTGCCGTGCAGTGGGACGTTTATAGGCTGATGATGATGATGATGATCTTATTTTGACCATTCAATTCCACTCCGCCGTCATACAGTAATACCTTTCGTATAACGTGATCGAGCACTAAATTGAACAGCATTGGGTACAGCGCGTCGCCTTGCTTGAGCTCAGTCACGACGTTAAACTCGTCAGTTAGATTCTCACCAATTCTTACCCGCTTTTTGCTTTCACCGGTAGCGACTTAGGTCATTCTGACAAGTTTATCCGGTATCCCAAAAGTTGTTAATACACTCGACAGCAATGAAAACGCGTCACCACGGGTCACCAACAACATAAATAAACCTTAATATCTCGGAAACTAAGAATGATATCTTATTCAAATAAAAAGTATTTCATAGACAATTTAATACTACTACTTAAATTTATAAAATTTCTGGTTGCTATAAAGGAAATGCCAATAAAAAAGGCTAAAACCTAAATACATTATTTTTTGAAAATTTAATTTTCAGTTTTTAACATTTATTATTAATGTGCTAATTTTATCACTCAATACACTAAAATATGGAGAAATGTTATAACTGTGATAAAAAATGGTTATTTGAAATTTTTGGTCTGCGATAGAATTGATTCATTTGTGTTTTAATTAAGTCAAACAAACGAAAACTAAAAATGGTAGCAATTAATTTAACACGTTCCGGGGCAGTGAACGAGACACAATAGAACTTTTATTGTTATCACTGCTATAGGCGGTCACTGTCCCGGAACGTGTTAAATAGTCTATGAAATACTTTTTATTTGAATAAGATATCATTCCTAGTTCACGAGATATTAAGGTATGTTGGTGACCCGTTTTTATTGCTCTCGAGTGTATTTGAAACAGGGAATTTCTGTCGACACTGTCGTGCGCTTTGGTAAAGTCAACGAATAATGAGTGAACATTTTGAATGAATGAAATATTTTAAAGATAAGTTCGAGTGAGAGTTTTTTAGTATGGTATTTAGCTCCACCAGATTTTTGTAAGCGTGCTACATTGGACATCATTCTAACCTACCCAAATTTTAAAACCATTTGGAGATGTCCAAAAAGGCTTAGGTATATAAAATTTTTCTGTAAATTTTTTCTACAATTATTTGAAAAATACAGAAAAGTTAATTTTACAACGAAATGGGCTGCATTCACTTTGCCTGAATCTGAATCTAATCATCATTTGTTTTTTTTACATATCATTGAAATTATCGTATTCAACTTTCATCATCTATGATAACAATGGCCTTAATGCCGTCTAATTTCAGAAAATATCAAAATGCATTAGTAAATTCAATACTCTAATCCATCGGTTCCCAAAGCGTGTTCCGCGGATCCCAAGGGTTCCGTGGGAGACTCAGCAGGGTTTCGTAAAACCAAAGGGATACAACGGGGCCATGGATTTCCCTCAAAACGGTAACCAACTGTTACGAAGCGTAAAATCAATCGTAAGACTGGCAAAAATTAAAAAATACATGGGGCATATATTTTCAGGAACCATAACTTTTTTCACTTAAACCTAGACAAGTGAAAAAAATGGTGAGCTCGCTACACTCGCTTTAAGCAGGTATTTCGTTAAAAGTCGACCTCGTTTCGCTCGCTCCATAATATTTTCTTTTCACTGCCTCATACCACAATTTTGGCTACAACCGAGACGCAACATAATGTAAAAATTTGGATTTCGCTTCACTTGCATTTTCATCAATACATGTATTGGCGATAAACTCGTTTAAGAAAATTCATTATTTTATGAAATTTTATTGATGTATTGTCTGATAATAACCATATTAATACAAATCTTGGCTTCTGTATGGGCCTTGGGGCCCCTTAACCTCCAAAATGAAATCCTGGATTCGCCCTTGCGTGACTCGGTGGCATTTGCCAATAGTTACATCCAAATGAATGAACCGCATGATGCTCATGACTCATAAGCATCCGCATTTTACTCTTATTTCAAATTTCAGAACCCTTTATATTTTATTATTTTGTGTTTGGTTAAAAAGGGATTCACTTAGTGTTCCGTGGCCTTAAAAGTTTGGGAACCCTTGATTAGAGTCTAATCTAATGAATACAAATAATATAAATAAAATGCGTGTCGCTTATTTTTTTTTTATAATTTTAATTTATTCAAAGTTTCTGAATAAAATTGATTCTAACCTTGAAGTAAATTTATTAAATAATTTTTTTTCATCCAAAGTACATGGACAATTAATGTTGTCCATTATTCTGTAATTTTACGCTTAAAAAATAGCCTTAGTCCGTATTTTGTCTTGAATGACGCGACGCAACGTTACATTTTATAAATCGCACCTTTGATTGCAGGATATTGGAGTCCATTGGTCATCTGGTAAAGAGTTGCTTAGGCGGTGGCATCGTCTCCATACACGAGGCGTACGCCAGCTGTGGGCTCTGGCTAGCTACGGGCCTCAACGTTATTCTCGGGTTTATGGTCAGCTACGCTATGATTGTGAGTTGATTTTCATTATTAAGGTAAGATAAGGTAATAATTTATTTAATTCTCAAGTAGTTCGTGTACGTAAGATAATTAACAATAATAATAGCGTACCTACATTTCTAATGGTTTTGATCAGTGCCTAGAAAAAAAGTGGGTAGTTTTATTATATGTACCACAGTATAAGAAAGAGTATCATTACTACATTCAGTATGGACACTCCCTGCCTCCCACCAACTTTTCACCTCACCCCCTCTGTTGACCTCCGATCAAAGTAAAATTAATGGATAGCCCTTACGCGAACATTTCAAACCAGAAAAATGAGGCAAAACAATTGACAGTTTAACTTCAAATATGTAGCGAGATGACAGACCAAGTATGCTAGTTTTTATGGACTAAGTGTGCTAGTTGCGTGCTTCAACTTAAAGCGCTTTGGGTCTATCTATTAATTTTACTTTGATCTAAGCCTCCGATTACCTCGGCAGTTACCTGAAGCATAGACTGACACCACAATTGACACGCTAGAATTTGTTTTTTGAAACAAAGATAATATAATCTCAGGACGAAGGATAAAAACTCTTTTTGAATAGACGGGTAACAATGCCTTTTATTTACGAAAAAGTTATGTACGTACCGCACGCAGCTTCGATCAAAAACTTTTCGCTTTCACTACAGATCACAAAAACTAAAGGGAGATGTGAAAAGGAGGTGGGGCCAGTGTCGCAGCAATATGCGCAAAAACGGAGCACATTGCTCGCGACAGTAATGATTCAATATATTATGAGGCTGAAAGCCAGTCGAGATATTATGTGTAAATAGTTAACAATGCTTGCGGAGTACTAGAGATTATTCGAACGTTGAGTTTTGATAGCGCAATGGATAATGAGCTCATTCAAGTTAAAAAAACATTCTATCGCGTGGTACTGGTGGCGATGCGACACTAGGTTTTGTACTCAGCACGTTGATTGGCATCTCTCTACATCTTTATGGCTGGCACGCAGCTAAAGTTGTAGCCCTAGACTCCGTTTCGCATATATGCCGACGTGATCTTGTCAATTTCTATTTTTTGTTAGGAGTGTCCGGGTTGCGTCTGTACCTAGATAGATTAATATGTATATTTGTATATACAGGGTGAAACTGATATCATTAGCATCCTTTTAAACTAAGAGTCTACCCACCAAACTGAATAACTTTTACTATAGGAGCAAAAATTTGCTGTTGCATACATTTGAGTCAAGTCGGCCCCGGCACGGCACTGTAGTGTAGTATGGAACATCTGATTTTTTTTCGTGCTTCGATTAGTTTGCTCGATTGGTAAAAGTTATTCAGTTTGATGGGTAGACTCTTGGTTTAAAAGGATGCTAATGATATCAATTTCACCCTGTATACTCACACCAAGTTTGACGCTGCTTGTTTGTATTATAGACCGAGATAATTTTTTGATAATTATGCACCTATTTCTTAGGCGAACGAAATTTGATTCTAAGTGTATTTAGTATTACACAAGGGTTAATTCAACGCAACCAAGTTTCCTAAAAAAATCTTGCCGCAAGTACCTTTTCCATTATGATTTTTGGTATAACCTTTTCCATCTGTCTGTTTGGGAAGTAAATGAGGTGCCATCGGAAGGAGACTGATCTAATGTACTGGAAAAACTAGGGTTGCCATTGCCACCTCTCAATTTGCCGCAACTATAGGGTTGCCAGGTCTAGGCCGGAATCTAGTGGGAGCGCAGCAAAGAGAAAAAAAAATCTTTGTTTATCATAGTTTTTACGATTGATACAGATGCTGGCTAAATCTGCCCAAACAGCGTACGGAAGGACCCAAGTGCCAGTAATGACGTATCCAGATTTGGCTGAAGCAACACTAATTATTGGTCCGTTTCCGAAATTAAAGAAATTTAGCAAGGCTTTTAGGTAATGTACTATAATTATCTTTTCTCATCCGACAGTAAAAAAAATTTTTTTTTTTCCTAGCCTATTTCATCCCACTGCTGAGCAAAGGCCTCCCCTTTAATCTTCCAACCATCTCTATCCTGGGCAAGCTCTGGCCATTTGTCGTCAAATGCATCCAGATCATCCCGCCACCTCTTCCTAGGACGACACGAAAAAATAAACTGAAATCAAAATCCGTACAGAGAAAAAAAGGAAAAAAAAAAATAATCCGAAAAATAATCTCTCTAGTCTTGCAAAGCAAAATGATTTGATGGGCTCGACTCACGTTACACCACGCGCCGTCCCCAAGGGGGGGAGGGGGGAGGGGGGCCTCGGCTTTTATACATACATATAAAATTAAAACAATAGAGAATATTCAAAAAGCGTCCCGTCAAGTTATCGCTCGGATTTCCGAAGATTCCCGTGTGAATTTTTTCATAGACCTATAACGGACAGAAAAAATAACGCAGCGAGCGATGCAAGCTCGAAATTTTTTAGCACAACTATTCGTGTAGTGGTCAATCTTTTGGTTTTTAAATGTGCCCTCCCACCTGGATCCGCCCTTGAGCCGAGCGATGGCCGTCGCACGATTACCGAGCCGGCCCCGTGCCTGAAATTACTAATAGAATCTAAGTACTAAACAATTTCGCACTACTAAATGATCGTTCTCTAAGCCCCAAATCTACCAAAAAAGTAGAAATCTACTAAGAGTAGTCTAAAAGTAGTCACACTGACGTCAGTACAACTACGACTGCACGCATCATGTTTCGTTGCGCGACCTATATCCTGAACTGAAGTTACTGTGGGCTAAGGTTGTGGGCAGAAAATTACCACTCTGTTGGTCCATGTAGTCCAGTAGGCCTACCATGAGTTTTCTGTACGTTACTACTGTAGTTGCGGCGCCAATTTTGTATGTCAGAATAGTTCTCAACGTATCCACTATAGTATAAGATAAGAGATAAGAGGAATTTTGGTAACCATCAGCTGCAATGCTCATTTAGTATTCATAGGGTATATAACTCAAGTCGGTTTATGAGTTACAGCCGTTTAAATACTGAATCAGCCTTGCAGCTGATGGTTACCAAAATTCCTCATTAGGAGCGCTCTAAGAAATTCAATACAAAATTGAGGTAATTACAGGGTGAATTTTATATCATTAGTTCAGTTTGATGGGTAGACTCTTAGTTTAAAAGGATGCTAATGATATCAATTTTACCCTGTATAGTAGTAAAGTACAGTGAAAACTCATGGTAGGCCTACTGTACGTAGTATTATTACAAATTCTGTGACTATGATTAATTAAGGGCAGCACGGAATCCATCTCCATCCTTTTCAGTACGGCAGTACTAATAGCATCCTGAGCGTATTGGCTGAGCGGTGGGACTCCCCCATGGTGCAGAGGTGGATGCTACTGCATGCCAGCTCATCCCCCTTTGTACAATAATGTAATGTTATGTAATATTGTAATTTATTTATTTAATTTTATTAATGAATGAATTTATTTGTGAACTAACATAGTTATAAGACAATTGTTACTAACACAATATGGATGAATAATCTGAAATAAATCATTTTTAATTTAATTTAATTCAATTTAATTTTCTGTCGCTCAGGAACGTCACTTGCTAGAGCGAGAAAGGTCGCAGCCGGTGCTGCCGCGTGCTATCTTTCTCACTCTAGCAAATGATGTTCTTGAACGACTGAAAAGGATGGAGCGTGAAAGAATGCGATTCCGTGCTGCCAGATGAGGCTCAACCCTAATAATGTTTATCACTATTATACAGATATATGGTTGATGCAACGATAATGATAGATCTCTTCGGATCATGTTGCTGTTACATGGTAAATATATTATATTTGTTACCAGCGAATTAAAATACTATGGATGGATAACTTCAAACAAAATCGCCATGCAAAACCGCCCCACCAATATTCATAACCTGTATTAATATTGACATCTTTATATAAGGTCTAACAAAATTAGCTGAAACTATTTTAAGGGGATGATCAGACCATCAAACTGAACAACTTTCTCTATGGGACCAATATCGAAATCGCGAAAAAAAAATTAGCTGTTCCATACTAACCTTCTCGATCTAAATGTATGGGACAGCAGATTTTTCTTTCGCGATTTCGATATTGGTCTCATAGAGAAAGTTGTTCAGTTTAATGGTCTGATCATCCCCTTAAAATAGTTTCAGCTAGTTATGTTAGACCTTATATACAACTGAATTAACGCAAAACTAGAAAGTAGTTTGTTTAGAATCGAGAGCAGAATCGAATTTTCATGGTTTCAACATAGGTAATTTTTTTCAAGATATTAAATAATTTGTTTGTTAAATTTAAAATTTACTGAACCCGATGTCAACCCACCGCACGGGCACACTCACCCTACTTACTATCAAAACAAGATTATTAAAATGTGTCCATGAGTACGTTAGCGCTTTCATTCATTGCTAAATGATAACAAATCATTTTTGTCTCAAAACTTAAAATGCGAATAATTTTAAATTTTAATTATCAAAATAATGAAATTATTATTGCAATTTAATAGAAAAATTATGATTTTGTTATAAATCAGTTGGGGTGTGTAAGGTTTTGCGCTTATTCATTAACACGTCGTATACTCATTTATATTTATTATTTTTATTTATATGTCGGGGATAGTCATGAGTACGGACGGTCTTAACGACGCGCGCAGTACGCGCAGGTGCACTGAAGTTGCCGAGCGTGTTCACGTTGCCCCCACCATCGATCGTGCACTATAAATAACAGAGTCGAGCGAGGCACTAGGCACCGATGGCATCTCCAATAAGGTGCTCAAGTGCCTATCGGCGCCACTCATCTTATTACTAACCGCCATCTTCAATGCGGCCATGTCCAACTCGATCTTTCCTGACACCTGGAAAGAGGCAAATGTCATCGGAATCCCGAAACCTTCCAAAGACAAGACAATTCCCTCTAACTATCGCCCCATAAGTCTCCTCAAGACTATGGGGAAGATATACGAACGTCTCCTACTCAATCGCCTAAAAGATTTCGTACAATCCAAAGGCATTCTCATAGACGAGCAATTCGGCTTTAGATCCGAACACTCGTGCATCCACCAAGTCCACCGCCTCACGGAATTCATACTCGGTAATAGATTATTTAGACGGCCCGTCGGGACGGGGGCGCTCTTCTTCGATGTAGCGAAAGCCTTCGACAAAGTCTGGCACAACGGTTTGATTTACAAACTGTTTATACTTCAAGTGCCAGACAGACTCGTACACATCATACGAGATTTTTTGTCGAATCGTAGCTTTCGCTACCGAGTAGAAGGTACGCACTCGTCCCCCCGTACCATTACCGCCGGAGTCCCTCAGGGCTCCGCTCTCTCCCCACTACTCTACTCCCTCTATACTAACGACATACCGCGCCCGCGCGATTGTCAGTTAGCCCTATTCGCGGACGATACCGCTCTATACACCTCCAGTAGGAGCAAGCTCTTAGTGTGTTCGAGACTCCAATCCGCAGCCAGTGCCCTCGGGGACTGGTTTCGGAAATGGAGGATCGAGGTCAATCCCGAAAAAAGCATGGCAGTGTTCTTTTTCGGGAAAGACGTACACTCGGAGCTACCTCAGATTAGACTATTTGACCGTGCGATCCCCTGGGTGAACACGGTCAAATATCTAGGAGTCACACTAGATCGCGGTATGACATTCCGGCAGCACATTATGCGAGTTCGAAAGAACGCATTCCATGTGCTGCATCGTTTATATCCGGTCCTGAGCGGGCGTTCTAAATTGTCACTTAGAAATAAGTTGATCAAGCTATTCGACCGTACAATCCCCTGGGTGAATACGGTCAAATACTTGGGTGTCACCCTAGACCGCGGGATGACATTCCGGCCTCACATCCAGCGCGTTCGAAAGAATGCACTGCATGTGATGCATCGTCTTTATCCGGTCCTGAACAAGCGTTCCAAATTGACACTTAGAAATAAGCTGACAATTTGGAAAACTTGCATCAGGCCGATAATCACGTATGCCGGAGTGTGCTTCGCGCACGCCGCCCCCACCAACATCCACCTATTGGAAGTCATCCAGAATAGGTTCATGCGTACGGCCACTGGTGCGCCATGGTTCGTTCGCAACAAAAACCTTAATCTCGACTTAGAGTTGCCTACCATCAAGCAACTACTCAAATGCATGGTGGCGGACTATTTCGCCACCACCCCCCGCCACTCCAACCCTCTAATTAGGGCAAACGCCATCTATCCTTGTGATACTACTAGGACGAATAGACGTCGACCCCGCAATGTACTGGTCGATCCAGACGATGAGATCACGGTTGCCGTACAGGCGGCCCAACAGACACGACTAACAATCGCAAATTCACAACACACGACAACAACACGCCGACACAGTAATCGACGTCCCCGCCGGCGGAGACAGCCGCGACCACTGCACACTCCCTTCAATTCAGGCGCCTACAGCCGCTATAGGCCAATCCCAGGCCGCTTCTCACCTATCCCAGCTACACAATCCGCCGCGTAGCCCCAGCAACGTCCTTGGCCGAGGTCCGTACCCCGCTGGGTGCCCCTAGGTCGGTTGCTTAAGTTCATTCAATTGGCTCGGTGACCCTTCGTGGTCCCCCCAATAGCCCGCAGTAAAAAGCAGTAGTTGCTCCCGGAGCAAAGCTGTAATAGTCACTTTCAAAAAAAAAAAAAAAAAAAAAAAAAAAAAAAGAAATAAGTTGACAATTTACAAAACCTGTATCAGGCCGATATTCACGTACGCCGGAGTGGTATTCGCGCACGCCGCCCCGTCCCATATCCATAAATTGGAGGTCATCCAAAACAGATTCATGCGTACCGCGACTGGCGCACCTATGTTCTTACGTAATAAGAACCTTAACATCGATCTGGAGTTGCCTACCATCAAGCAACTACTCAAATCTATGGTTACGGACTATTTCTCCGCCCTCCCACGTCATTCTAACCCTCTTATTAGAAAAAATGCCACCTACCGGTGCTGTAGGCACAATAAGCCTCGAAAGCGTCGGCCTCGGAACGTCTTAGACGAACTGGACGACCCGATCACGGTCGCTATGATAGCGGCCCTCCAATCACGACTCACCGACACAAACACACACAACACGATCACCGCCGGCGGTAACACAATCATTTCTTTGTTGCGCCGTCGTCGTAAAAATCGAAATCCCCACCGTCCCCGGGGGGGTTCGTCGCGATCTCTGCCCACTCTTTTGCCTTCTGGCGCCTACAGACGCTACCGGCACATCGCTGGCCGATTCTCACCGATCCCCACTACCCAATCGTAGCCCGCGTAGTCCCAGCAACGCCCATTGCCGAGGTCCGTACCCCTTAGGTGTGCCCCTTGGGCAGGTTGCTTAAGCTCATGCATTGGTTCGGTAGACCTACCAGGGCGCTTCGCCGTCACTGGTGTGGTCCCCCCATAGTCCGCAGTAATAAGCAGTCGATGCTCCCTGAGCAATGCTGTATTGGTCAATTCGAAAAAAAAAAAAAAAAAAAAAAAGGCACTAGGCATTTCATTAATGACATCCCACGTCCCCGGGACTGCCAACTAGCCCTATTCGCAGACGACACTGCGCTATACACCTCAAATCGGAATAAAGCCCTAGTGTGTAAGAGAATCCAATCCGCAACCAGCGCCCTCGGGAACTGGTGTCGGAAATGGAGGATCGAAGTCAATCCGGAAAAAAGCGCGGCAGTGTTCTTTTTCCGGAGGGACGCACACTCTGGCTTACCCCCGATCAAGCTATTCGACCGTACGATCCCCTGGGTGAATACGGTCAAATACTTGGGTGTCACCCTAGACCGCGGGATGACATTCCGGCCTCACATCCAGCGCGTTCGAAAGAATGCGCTGCATATGATGCATCGTCTTTATCCGGTCCTGAACAAGCGTTCCAAATTTACACTTAGAAATTAGCTGACCATTTGGAAAACTTGCATCAGGCCGATAATCATGTATGCCGGAGTGTGCTTCGCGCACGCCGCCCCCACCAACACCCACCTATTGGAAGTCATTCAGAATAGGTTCATGCGTACGGCCACTGGTGCGCCATGGTTCGTACGCAACAAAAACCTTAATCTCGATCTAGAGTTGCCTACCATCAAGCAACTACTCAAATGCATGGTGGCGGATTATTTCGCCACCATCCCCCGCCACTCCAACCCTCTAATTAGGGCAAACGCCATCTACCCTTGTGATACTAATAGGACGAATAGACGTCGAACCCGCAATGTACTGGTCGATCCAGATGATGAGATCACGGTTGCCGTACAGGCGGCCCAACAGACACGACTAACAATCGCAAACTCACAACACACGACAACAACACGTCGACACAGTAGTCAACGTCCCCGCCGGCGGAGACAGCCGCGACCACTGCACACTCCCTTCAATTCTGGCGCCTACAGACGCTATAGGCCAATCCCAGGCCGCTTCTCACCTATCCCAGCTACACAATCCGCCGCGTAGCCCCAGCAACGTCCTAGGCCGAGGTCCGTACCCCTCTGGGTGCCCCTAGGTCGGTTGCTTAAGTTCATTCAATTGGCTCGGTGACTTTTCGTGGTCCCTCCAATAGCCCGCAGTAAAAAGCAGTAGTTGCTCCCGGAGCAGAGCTGTAAAAGTCATCTCAAAAAAAAAAAAAAAAAAAGGCACGTCGCCGGGTGCACATACCGCGTAACCAAGCCCTAGGCTTCTGTATATTATGCTGGGCGTTACTATGTAGTTTCTTGCTGTTTATTCTCCATGGTGTTTATTTTGTACCAATGGCCGACTCGACTCGTACCTAGGAGTTTTTCGGAATTTAGGTACGATTTGTAACACCGCTGGCTTTTCGGTGAATGATAACATCGTGAGGAAACCTGCACGCTTCAATTTCGATGTATGTATTGTGCCCACTGTCCATCACAAGTGGCGACGGGCTCACTCCCCCTCACACTGGACAGAGTTTCGGTACTAGTGAAACGTGGATGTACTGAGGTTTCAGAATATGATATTCATATTCATTCTCTATGACTATCTCCCCCTCGGGGAATGTAGTCGTGAGCATATGCTGTGTTTATTTGTGAAGTAGTGTTAAATATCGAGTCAGTGAAAATAATAAAAGAGAATGATCATGAAGGAAATAAAAGAGTAATAAATAATCAGATTCTTGATTTTCATTGGAAAACATGTATCACATCACGACCTATCGCTTGGCATGTGTATGTCATCCTGCGATATGATTTATTATATTCATTTGCTGCTAGCCCACGCCAAATTCGACCTTACCTTGTCGTAATAGGTAAAATAATATGATTTATTAGGAATAGGGGATTGGACAATTAGGGCCTGTTCCACCGTTTTCTGATAAAGCTTCTATTAGCAATCCGAGAGATAAAATATCTACTTGTTAAAAGTGGCAGACATTTATTTTGGGTTTCACCACTTATGTCCAAGATAAAATAGTAGGTAGTTAAGTTCCTAATATTTTAGTTACAAGATTGAAAGTGTCGGAGCAGCAACGTCGCTTTCGGTTGTAACGCGTTCCAATACGAGCAGGAGTGCGATTTTTGAATCTCATTCGCTGAGCTCAGCAGTTGAAAATGTCAAAATTACTATGGAGATATGCATCTTTCTTCTGCTGATTTGACTTTCAAAAATCATACTTCTACTTCTAAAAATTTTTAAAGAATTTATGGTACAATAGTTGTTAAAATATGAGAAAAACAGATCAATTTTGTTCAATTCATATCGAATAATTGAACAAAAGTATTTAAAATAGCAGACAATGCACTATAAAAATATGTCACTGCAAATACCTAAAATGAACAAAAAAGTTGACGAGAAATTAAACCTAATCTATGCTGACATATTCTGTGGCTTTGTTTTTTACTATTTTTTTTTTTTTTTTTTTTGGCGGGACACCTAAAGAAATATTTACCAAAGAGAATGTATTCGTCGTTGAAAATCCTGAAAATGTTTGTTGCTTCCTCATGGTCAAACTCTGTAGTCAACTAGCACATCTAGTATGAGATCTTTGTACGCGCGTTCGCTACAAAGAAAATAACCCGTGCTTTTTGGAGAGCGAAAGTCGCGCATCAACATGCCCCCAGATACAACATGTTGTATGGAAAAAAGCCAACTCACGCGCAAGCTGAGAAATCATTCTAGACGTGCTGGTTTCACCACGAGCCCTGCTTAACAAGATAGAAAATAAGCTTCTGTTGCACAGTCATAGCCATTACTCGGTCAACAAAATGAACAACTCAGAACAAATGACCAACTCTGACAACATGAATAACTCTGAAAACATGAACAACTCTGTTTGTACCGTGGCAGAGGAGAAATCCTACCGCAAGGCTAGGTACCTATGCAAACTCAATCAACTCAATTCAACTTATTCAAAAACAACTCAATGATAACAATTCTGTGTGTCCGGGTTCGAACCTGCACGGAACTTTTATTCGCGATTTCAGAGTTGGTCTTGGTCCCTTGGTAAAAGTTGTTCTGTTTGATGGACTAAAGCACCCCATTAAGTAAGTGTCCCAGTGTTGTCAGAGTTGTTTGTTTGTTTGACAATTAGGACAACTGTGAGAACATGGACAACATTACCAAGTCAAATCAGTTGTCCATGTTGACCGAGTAGGTAGTCCATGTTGGCCCAATTGGCCATTTCATGTTGTCTGTGTTTTCAGAATTGATCATGTTGTCCGAGTTGACCATGTTGTATAGGTTGTTCATGTTGTCCGAGTAATGGCTTTGACTGTAGAACTACGTTTTACAGTAGGCCTCGCATACGACCCCCCCAAAAACAATAAAAATCGAGAGGTGCCTCCATCTTTGTTATTTAGCCTATATCAAGAGGAGCGCGCATGAGGTTTTTCTCGTTTTGCCGCTTTATCGTGGGTGACATGCTAGCCGTTTATCCAGGTTTTAGGAGTTGTTTTTCCTTATAGTCGACCACAGAGTTTGACCACGTGGAAAATGTTGAATTCTGTGCATGGTGTAGTGTATTTTGTTTCTAAAGTTATGCGAGAAACGCGAGAAACGAAAACATTTGCCGCTCTATGAAAGTTCACGTAAAAATGTTCGAATATAATTTAAAACGCTTCCCGTTCATATTAAAAAGTAATCTTATGTGACAGATAAATAGATAACAGCCCCTTGATCTGACTGTTAAGATAAAATACGATTTACAGGCCGGATATCTTCTTGTTAGCCTATCTCACACTTTATCAGGAAGTGGTGGAACCGGCCCTTAGTCAAATTAGCAACTTTTAATCGAACGTATAAACGCACGTGATGTATGAAAAATTGTACTAAACACCCACAAGTGACGTCATCAACATTTCTTTACTTTTTATAGTTCATCATGTTATTAAAAATAGTAGTCTAGCAAAAAAAAACTAAAAATGTGAGTATAGCGTTAGTTTCAAATGATTTTTTACTAGGAAGATAAAACTAAAATACAGGGTCCTTCTTAATATGCTGACACTTTTTAACGTGATGATCAGACCATCAAACTGAACAACTTTCTCTTTGGGACCAACATCTTAATCGCAAAAAAAAAATCTGCTGGTTCGTACATTTTGATCGAGTAGATTTGCGGTTTTGTATGGAAGAGCAGTTATTTTTTTATTGTATGCAGTCCGCTCCCCTATTACGTACGTCGTCGATATGACAACTGCCACCAGCGACAATGTACAAATACATTGTAGTTTTTTAGCCCTGCCAGGCCTGTCTGACTCCACAGCTCAGGTACGTATGACAGCCGGACCCCACCGTCACACCACCGTTGTGGAATGCATCGTCGCTCATTGACATAAGGCACATTTTATTTTTCGTTCCTGAAGAGCGCGTTCGAGATTAGAAAAATCGGGTTGACTGAACTATCTGTTACGGTAACCTAGTAGTAACTATTACATAATCTGTGGCCCTGCCATGTTCACTTAATTGGGGTTTGCGTGGTGTTTGTGTTTTTGAGCGGATTGCGAGTTCCATAGTATTGTAGTTCGCTGTTTGTTACCTAGATACTGTGTATTAAAATTAATACAAAAATCGGTAATGATTATTGGACTATTTTTGCTTTGTCCTTGTTCATGTATAATTTTATGATGTTGTCTGATCGTATAGGGCAGATCGTGATTTACCTAGGCATTTCATGATACGTCTACTATGCCACAATTTCATGATTTATCCATCGAACACCTGCCATTATCTTTAAACGTTAATCGTCTAACGTTCTGCCCAATGATGGGCAACCATGCTTGGGCAAGCAAATAAAATGGTAAAATTGAGATTTTTATTAGTCATCTTAGCTTTTATCATCATCAGCCTGTACAGGATGTAAAAATAAGTGGGACACTTACTTAAAGTCCATCAAACAGAACAACTTTTACCAAGGGAACAAGACCAAATCTGAAATCACGAATAAAAGTTCCGTGCAGGTTCGAACCTGGACACACAGAATTGTTATCATTAAGTTGGTTTTGAATAAGTTGAATTGAATTGATTGAGTTTGCTTAGGTACCTAGCCTTGCGTAAGGAATTCTCCTCTGCCACGGTATAAGAACCGTGCAATAGCGTCGTGTAATAGCGTCCGTGTGGTGTCGGCTAAGAATAGCACCATCCCATTTCCTCCCGTGGGCGTCGTAAAAGGCGACTAAGAGATCTACCGGAAGATGGGCAGCAGCATCCTCTGAGTACACACATTCAATCCAACTGCGATCGCCAACCTGCCTGCCAAGCGTGGCGATTGTGGCAAATCCCCCCGTTTTGGGGGAGGCTTATGTCCAGCAGTGGACGTTTAATGGCTGATATGATGATGATGATGATGATGACGGTATAAGAACAATTGATCATGTTCATTTACATTCAATTTTATACCTTATCACTAAACGAGACAGCCTATAATTGCGAAACAATAATTTCGAACTTAGAACGTTTGGGGTTCACACGAGACTAGTTTTCATGATTTTTATCATTCAAAATTAGAATCTAAAGTTATGGGGAATAAAATCCAAAGTTGCGGATTTCATGTTACCTCGCCCCCCGCAAAAAGTGGCAGAAATGTTTGATAGTACTTAGTAGAATTACACGCGTGACTAGTCCCTATACAAGTAGTCAAAGGCCATGACTTATAAAGGCTTACAGTATGGCAACGCTCTTGATGCGCCGCCTCCCGCCCCACTGCGCCGCCGCGCCTGTGTATTTACGTTGTCAATACTTAATCTTCATACAGATCTCAGGAAAACCAAGGCTTCCAGATTGTATAATTGGATACAAAAAGTGTACAACTAGGTGTCTATTTGTATCCTCTATATGTATCCTGCACTCGCATGTATAATTGGATACAAAAAGTGTACAACTAGGTGTCTATTTGTATCCTCTATATGTATCCTGCACTCGCATGTATAATTGGATACAAAAACTAGGTGTCTGTTTGTATCCTCTGTATGTATCCTGCACTCGCATGTATAATTGGATACAAAAACTGTACAACTAGGTGTCTATTTTTATCCTGCACTCGCATGTATAATTGGATACAAATCAAACTAATATATCGTTGAACTAAAAATGTCTGTTTAAGGCGGTTTCAGAGGGGTCAATTTTATACAAAACTTTGACGCACAATACGCGTAGACGGTATTAATATAAGTAACTTTGTATATATGGAAAAATAGTTTAGAAAATCTAGATGCCGCGTAATAAATAACATTTGCAATTGATATGATGTGTCGCCGTGTGTACATCCGTTGCCAACTATAATATAGTTACGCTGTGGCTTTATTTCATGTAATTTTTTGTTGGCACCAGGTCATCATAGCACGCGGACTTCATCAGTTGATACAGGGAACTGACAGCACCGTAATGTCATATAATGATATTCGGATTATACTCGTCTTCTTAATCATACCCTGTATTCTGATTTGCATGATCTTAACTCTGAAGTATTTGGCACCATTCTCTCTAGTGGCCGATTTCGTAATCAGTAAGTCTCCGTTTCCACAGTTCGTAAGTACAGACCGCGGCACGAATCTTCAATCAATCAATCAAATAAACTTTTTGAACCGACTTAAAAAAAAAAAAAAAATATATATATATATATATATATATATATATATATTTTTTATATATTATATTTGTATATATATTATATATGTATATATATTATGCAAGGTATAACAAAATTAGGTGAAACTATTTTAAGGGGATGATCAGACCATGAAACTGAACAACTTTCTCTATGGGACCAATATCGAAATCGCGAAAAAAAATCTGCTGTCCCATACTTTACGGTTTAAGAACTTTATTTCTCTAAAAGAATACAATTACATTTAGGTCGAGTAGGTTTGTATGGAACAGCAGATCTTTTTTTCGCGATTTCGATATTGGTCCCATAGAGAAAGTTGTTCAGTTTGATGGTCTGATCATCCCCTTAAAACAGTTTCACCTAATTTTGTTAGAACTTATATAAACATATATATTTTTTTTTATTTGTGTTCGCGGATTTTAAAACATAAACAGCGCGAATCTTGAGCGCTGGGGAAAAGTGGTAAAGGAATTTCGTGGCGCGATCTGTACAGTAGTACCAGGCCCTGTACCCGGACCATCGATGTTCGTTATATCGCCACTGTTTCGGTCCGCACCTCATTGTAATAGAGTTGACATTGGAACGAAAACGTTCACGCAACTGCGATGTTCGAATGTGCGGGTAGAGGCCCAGGTTTAGCGGTAGTAGTCCCGCACCGCGATTTTTATTCGCGCGATTTAAATTCGCGTGAGTTATTTTTCGGAGCCACCGCAGCCGCTACCCTCCGCATTTTTCTCCGTATGTGCGTATACTTTCTTGTGTGTCCATAGGTTACAGAATTGCGAATAAAAATAACTGTGCGGACAAGCCCTTATAAATTTTACTGATGTAGGTACCTGCGCAGTTGACAAATTTTAATAGCGCGCGAAATTATATTGACCAATCAGGATGCCACCTTCAATCCGATTCGGAATTCAGTGTTGTCAGCGACTTTTTCACTACATCTATTGAGTTTTTGATGGCATTGGGTGGCATTTTTTAAAGATTTACACAAGCGATTTTTGAGCGTAAGCGTTTACGGAACGATACCGTATCGTGACGACGGCGACGGTGCAGATGCGGTGTCGTTGCGGTGTAGTTGCGAAATCGCCTACGCTCAAAAATCGCTTGTGTAATTAATGGTTCATGCAATTTTGTATGCAGATTATGTCTAATGTTAAAACTATCGATAGGCTTTTGATATAATTGCTTAATGTTGAATTTCAATTAACAAATTATCATCGTGATGTCATGACATCATCACATGATAGTAATTATCATGTAGGTATAAAAATGGTTTATTTACATACATACGTACATAAGCTCACGTCATTGTCCCATGGGGGTAGGCAGAGACCACGGACCGCCACACGCTACGACTCGCTTGTTTGTTTCGTTTTAAATTAATAAATACCTAAAAATACAATTTTCATTAGTTTGGCATTTCATACATTTTTATTTTAGGCTTTTTTTAAACAGCCCTCTAGTATTTTTTGTAGCCATAGTTGACAACACTGAATCCTGAATCAGGATTCCGGATCGCAATTCTATATGTGTGTGGCGGACCTAATAATACCAAAACAAGATTCTTAGGTCCGCCACACACATCCGGAATAAACCTGATTCGGAATTCAGTGTTGTCAACTACGTTTAAGTTTTGTCGTTTGAAGAAAAAAACACAACTAGAACCTTATAGGACATTTTATTGTTTTTCAAAGTATTCACCACGTAGCTTATTACACTTTTCCATTCGCTCAAACCAGTTATTATAACATTTATTCCACTCTTAAAGTGGGGGTGTTCAAAATGGCTGACTCGAAAGCGTCGACTGCTTCTTCACCGGCCTGGAACCTTTGACCACGAAGACTTTTCTTAATTTTAGGAAATGTAAAGAAATCGTCAGGGCTTAGGTCAGGACTGTATGGAGGATGGTCAAGAATTTCTACTTTTTCCTGCTTCAAATACTCAATCGTTTGACGAGCGCTGTGTGAGCTTGCTTTGCCGTGGTGCAGGATGATGCGTCGCTGTGAGTTAGATGAGTTAGATTACTAGTGGTAAACAAACTGTGGTATACCACTCTGCGTTAACCGTTCTACGATCTTCAAGTGCAATAGTCGCAACATGGCCGGCTTTTCCAACGAACGTGGCCACCATCTTCTTTGAAGTGCTTCGAGAACGAACAACTTTAGTCGGCTTTGGCTCGTCTTGAAAGGCCCAGATTATAGATTGTTGTTTGGAATCAGGATCGTAGGCAAGATTCGTCACCACTGATGATGTCGTAAACGTGATTTGACTCTCCTCGGTTGAACCTTTGCAGAGTTTTCTTACACCATCTGACGCGGGCCGCCTTGTGATCGTCGGAAAGCAGAAACGGTATCCAACGACAAACTATTTTTCTCACACCAAGCGCTTCATGCAAGATCTTCTGAATGGTTGTCCCTGAGATGCCTAATAGAGCCTCTATCTCTCGATACGTCACATGACGATCATCGAGAATTAGTTGTCTCACAGCAATGATGTTATCTTCAGTGAAGGCGGATTTAGGGCGTCCTTCGCGAGATTTGTCACTAACAATAGTATGTCCATGCTGGAATACCAGCGTTCGACAGTCCGCAGACATGGGGCTTCATCACTGAACACAGATGTTAGCTCTTTAAAATTCTGAAGCCGTGTCATGCCTCTTCTAAAGTTGTAGAAATTATTGCACGAACATTTTTAGAGAGATTCATTTTCGTACGTAACCTGACAGATTCCAATCGACGCTGTGACCAGGCTCGCGCAACTCTCTAACAAAAAAAAAAACGTTCTGTGAAACTTGCACCGCCGTCATTAAAATTCTTTGAACGGTTGCACACGTTTCATACATTCTAGATCATCGGTCACGACCAGTTTTTAGTATGGAAGTCCCGACTCTTATAACGTAGTGAGCTACATTATCTTTGGCTGTGACTAAACAATAGCATTAATCCTAATACTTTCAACTGTTTTGAGATTCAAAATTTAAACACATTCGAATATAGAAAAGTTCACAAATTCAAAATTGCGGGGTAATATGGAAACGACAGAACTTAAAAGACATGCCAGGTATGGCTACAAAAAATACTAGAGTGCTGTTCAAAAAATGTCTAAAATAAAAATGTATGAAATGTCAAATTAAATGACAATTCGCTACCCCGGCCGAATAAAGCGGTAAAGTCCGATAACCAATATTTCACTTTTTTGCATTTTTAGGTTCCTTACGAAGCCCACCATACCACCAGCAGTCGCCCGAGCTGTATAAGCGTGGAAAACATCGTCATTTAAGCAGAGTTATTAGGGAAGCATCATTTAAATGTTATTCAATATGTTGATTGACCGTACTGATGGCATGAACCATTATCACACAAACGATTTTTGAGCGTAAGCTATTTGGCAACTATACCGCAATGACGTCGCAACTGCACTGTCATGATACGGTATCGTTCCATCAACGCCTACGCTCAAAAATCACTTGTGTGATATGACAGTAAATCTTTAAAAAATGCTACCTAACACATAAAATCACTAGATCTAGTGAAAAGTCTGAAAGCGGCAACACTCCATACGGAACTAATTCCGAATCAGGTTTATTCCGGATGTATGTGGTGGGCCTTAAACCGTATTCATTTAGTAAGCTAGCGAGCGCTTTCATTCATTGCTGAAATAATAGCGAATAATTTTTGTTTCAAAACTTAAAATGCGTATAACTTTAAATTTTAATTAATGAAATAATGAATTATTGTTTCAATGTAAGGTTTTGCGCTTATTCATTAACACGCTGTATAGATACAAACATTCATGACTCGGGTACAAATATTCATATTTATCTACAAATATTTGTCCCTTACGGGATTCGAACCGGTGACCCTCGGCACAGCCAGCAGGCAGGTTCACAACCGACTGAGCTACCGGGCCGTTGATTTATCAATGTATGCCCAAGAGCTGCTTACTACACAACTGATTTCCTTATTTGCTATAGTTTGATATAATTCTTTGAATTTGTATTTCTTTTACAGTTTCAGTTGCTGTTGCAACAGTGGTCTATGGTGTAAAAGCTGCAGCAGTGCCTGTTACAGAGATGCCTGTTTATAAAAGTATTCCTGGTTTATTCGAGTTTATGGGCGTTTGCGTGTTCAGTATGGAAGGAGTAGGGGTCACCCTGGCAGTCGAAAATAATATGCGTGATCCAAAGAAAATAATGGTTGTACTTATAGGAGGTACGTATCTACATTGTTATTTTTTCGTACGGGTTGTGCGGTGTCGCAGTAGCACTGCGTCACCGCCACACATATACGGAATTGCGATCCGGAATTCCGAATCAGAATTGGATTTCATACCTCCGCAATTACGAACGCAATTGTGGAGGGGGAAAATCCTGATTCAGGATTCCAGATTGCAATTCCGTATATGTGTGGCGGACCTAATTAATTGTTTTTTTTTGACGCTCCGGTCTCGCAACTCTTTTCATCCCTGGCAGAAAGTCCAGTGTGAATTTAGCGCCGCAAAACATCGTTTGATATACCTTACCACTGATTTTTGTACGAAGACCGACGCAGAGCATGGCTAAGGCCATGCGCTGTGGGGCTGCTACCTACGAGTAGCAGTGATTCTTTCCCAGGGGTCAGGTCCAATGTCTGGTCGATGCAATAAAATCTAAAGCCTGGAGCGAGCGAAGCCAGCTCGACATTTTACTGCAATATGATATGAGTATGTTGTCGAAATTATGATATGAAAGCCGGCCAAGCGCATGTCAGGTTACGCGTAGTCTAGGGTTCCGTAGTTGCCCGTCACAATATATGGACTTAGAAGGTGGCTTTTTGTTTTATACTAAGGATTAACGGTTAATAAACTCTATAAGGTCTAACAAAATTAGGTGAAACTATTTTAAGGGGATGATCAGACCATCAAACTGAACAACTTTCTCTATGGGACCAAATATCGAATTTGCGAAAAAACAAATCTGCTGTCCAATACATTTAGGTCGAGTACATTTGTATGGAACAGCAGATTTTTTTTCACGATTTCGACATTGGTTCCACAGAGAAAGTTGTTCAGTTTGATGGTCTGATCATCCCCTTAAAATAGTTTCAGCTAGTTTTGTTAGACCTAATATAACGTAAGTACATTTTATAAGTTGGTCGACTATTACTTGTTAACATGTAGGTAAAGCCTACTTACCGGTGATAGCTTTCATTTTAACTTCGTTATACAAGTGTCTGGTAAGTAATGGATAAGTGTTGAACCTTATCTGGCAGCACCGCATCGCTTTTTCCGTCGCTAGAGCAAATAAGGTCCGCCACATACATACGGAATAAACCTGATTCGGAATTACGAATCAGGATTCCGGATGCAGAGATTGCATACAACCTACCACACACATTCAGAACTATACAGTCCGCAATTTAGTCCAAACAGGAATTCCTGATCAGATTGAATTGCGCTCGGAACAAAACCGTTCCGGATGCAAGTCTAACCGTTCCGGATGCAAGTCTCCTAGGTCCGCCACACATAGGTCCGCCACATACATATGGAATAAACCTGATTCGTAATTTCGAATCAGGATTTCCGATGCAGCGATTGCATACAAACTCAACGACCTACCATACACATTCAGAACTATTCCGTCCGCAATTTCGTCCAAGATCCACCACACACAGACGGAATTGCGATCCGGAATCCTGATTCAGGATTCAGTGTTGTCAACTATGGTCACAAAAAATACTAGAATGCTGTTTAAATAAAAATGCCAAAAATAAAAAATAATATGAAATGCCAAATTATTGACTATTGTATTTTTAGGTATTTATTAAAACGAAACAAACAATTTCTTTACATGATAATTAGTACCATGTGATGATGTCATGACGTTACGATGATGATTTGTAAATTGTATTTCAATATTATGCAACTATATCAAAAGACTATCTATAGTTTTAACATTAGACATAATCTGCATACAAAATGGCATGAACCATTATCTTTATCACACAAGCTATTTTTTAGCGTAGAGGATTTCGCAACTATACCGCAACGACGCCACAACTGCACCATCATGATACGGTATCGTTCCATCAACGCCTACGCTCAAAAATCACTTGCGTGATATGACTGTAAATCTTTAAAAAAATGCCACCTAAGACATCAAAAATCACTAGATCTAGTGAAAAAGTCTCTGAAATCTACAACATTCTATCCGGAACCAATTCCGAATCAGGTTTATTCCGGATGACATAAGCAACTACCAATTTAAAAAAGTAATCCAAGTCTGGCTTAATGGTTTCAACTACAACGAAACAGAAGATCTGTTAACTGTGGTAACATAAGATAACAAGCACACGCACACTCACACTCACACACACACACACACACACACACACACACACACACACACACACACACACACACACACACACACACACACATACTTTGCGATTATGACAATATCTTTTGATCCGCATTTTAAATATGTCTGAGTGTATCTATTGTCAAGAACCGCTTTACGACAAAATTGTAGCTACATATTTATTGAGTGTGTTTTTCTTGTTTCTTTTTTTTTTAGTTTGTTTTTGTTAGTGTTAAGAACCATTATTGTTTTTACACTCACTGTCACTGTAGTGGGTAGGAACTGGCTCCGGACCTTCAGACTTGACTAGTTTAGGAGCCAGTGCCGCGATTGTTGGTTTACATGTTGTAAAATTTCAATAAAGGATTTTTTATGTTATGTTTATGTAAAGGATTTTTTGATGTTTATGATGTTTGGGGCGGACCCAAACCGGAATTGATCAGATTGAATTACGCTCGAAAAAAAAACCGTTCCGGATGCAAGTCTCCTATACATTTTGTATGCGTCTGCCACAAACAGTCGTAAATTCCGAACGGAATGCGCCGCGCCGATCGGAGTGTTGCCGTATTCAGGGAATTTTTGACTAGATCTAGTGAGTTTTTGATGTCTTTGGTGACATTGTTTTATGAATTACTGAGTACTGATCAAAAAACATCTAATGACTTTTAAAAAGTTTTCATCATCAGCAGCAGTTATATTTTTCTTTTTCACGTTTAATTAAAGTATTACTTAACACGTATTGCTAATGTAAATAACAGTTTTTTTCTATAATAACGTCCGTTCACGCGGCAGCATTTCAATCATAATATAGGTACATTTAAGTCTGTTAGAGGTAGGTTGAGGTAGTTTCTTCCCCTGTTACATTAAGTAGGTATAACCCAACTTAATTCATTATTTACTTAGGTAGGTGGTACTATAATGTGTTTTATTACAGTATTTAAAACATTTTGTTTGGAATGAGTTATCATTCTATAATAAAATAACACCAATAGTTGTTTATAGGTATGGTATGCATGATTAAGTATTACGCGGAACATTGGAAATATCCGTCAACTACATATCAAAATAATATACCTTGAAATATTAATATTTTGATAATAAATTAGACTTATGTTAAACAACCCTCACGTACAAGCAGTTAACTTAAGATTTTACGACGATTTTCTAATCAAGAGGAACTAACGACACATTGTTCCATTTTTTCCTATATAAGCCAAAATCAAGCAATCAGCATTCATTCGATAGCCTGCCACGTTGTGGATCATTTGTCAGTATGTTAATTTCTCCAAGTTAAATAAGTTTATTTTAAATACTTTTGAATATAATCTTTAATAGAGTCCAAGTGTTTTTATAAAAATCTTCTGAGTAACGCAACCGCCTTCGATTCATTGCTCCACGCAAATTGAGCTACCAGTCTACGGCGACGAGCAACGGGAGAGTCTACGACGCTGATCTATAGATACAGCCCAGCGGACTCCAAAAATATATTTAGTTGTATATACTTTTGTAAATAATATTATTTAGTAGGATTAATTTTTAAGTGCTGATGTTTTGTAAATATTGTTATATAAAGTTTGTTATGAATTGAATATATTTTCACCTCGCTGCCCTAAACGAAGTTGCTGCTTTTCGCATCCGTCGGGGTGAAAAATAGTGTACTAACCTCTGGTAGTAAATAAGAAAGCCTCAGATCACAACTACATGCGATCTGATACATTTCTTACTTTCCTACCCTCGGTGTGTAATCTACTATATAACATTATTTACTTTTATATAGCGCTCAGTAGGTACTATTATTAGTATGAATTATGATTTCTTTAGAGTTAAATAGTGACTGTATGTATGTGTGCGTGTATGTGTTTGAATTGAGTGGGTTTAACCCAAAACTATAAGAAGACTGAAAATTTATTTTGGATATTAAAATGAAATTGCCACACTCGCATAATACAGACAACACAAGCTCACCCCCATACAGACTGCACCCTCACCAGATTCACAAAAACACCCTACCTTTTATATCTATAAAAAATGTATGCTTACTCCATGTATAAATTGTAATATACCTAATTAAGAATAAATTCGTACTTTTAGTAAACAAACATTGTAAGCGACCGATGGCCACTTATACAAGCGTCTTTGTATTTACATGCTTAGATACCTTAGCTTGGTCACCGGTATGCTTTAGGATAAATTTCACCTAAGTAGCATAAATCTGTAATCATTAAGTTCCTAAACTGTATTTTCTAGTGTTTTAAGTTTAATATGGAATAAAATTTTTTATTTATTTATTTAATTCAATTTGTTAACTTTGTTTGCGTTGTTTTTTCTTGCTTGGTTTATACAGGGTGAAATTGATATCATTAGCATCCTTTTAAACAAAGAGTCTACCTATCACACTGAACAACTTTCACTATGGGAGCAAACTGATCGGAGCAAAAAAATAATCAGCTGTTCCATACCATACTAAACCGCAATGCCAACTCGACTCAACAGTATGCAACAGCAGATTTTTTTTGCTCCGATCGTTTTGCTCCCATAGTGAAAGTTGTTCAGTTTGATGGGTAGACTCTTAGTTTAAAAGGATGCTAATGATATCAATTTCACCCTGTAGTGAAAGCGCCGCGCGCTAATAATCGGAACAACCTTCTCTTCGTCTTCTGCCATACCCAAGATTCACTTCCATACATCAATGTCTGCTGAAATGCCATCCGTGCCTTTTGGATACGTGTTGGCTTTTCACATAGGAATTCGGAGCTCCATTTACCCTTTTACTCTTCTCTAAATATCACTCTGACATTTACCGTCTCTGGTAAACATACATACCAAGTACACAAACTCAATCACCTGTTCCAATTTTTCATCACCAATCATACTACATAAGGTACGCTCGTCATTATCATTCGTCTCAAGGCATACACAACAGAATACATTCATTACGATGCTAAATTACATGGCCAATACAAAATAATCGTTTAGTTTCAAAATGTTCCTTTCACAAAAAGCGGTTTCAAATTGTCCATTTCCCAGAATGTCCCTTCCCCGGAATGTCCCTTTCTCAAAATGTATGGATCACAAAGGGTGTACAACACAGCTTGGTTGAACACTTAAAAAATTTAGAACAAAAAATGTTGGTAATATCTTTAGAAACCGACGGATGATTGATTTGATTACAAAGAAACAATTTAGTAGGGTACATAATTAACTTATGGCTATTTTACAAGTATTGTTATCATTACAATTATTATACATACTTATTAATAAAATGTGTGTGGATTGCAGCAGTATCAGGAATCCCGATTCAGGTTTGCGTTTCGCGATTCCGGATGTATGTGGCGGACCTAAGATATATGCCGCAGCACCGCCGCGTGCGGTCGCGTTCCGTCTATCTTATTTGCTCTAGCTCATGACGTTCCAGAGTGACAGAAAGGGATTGAGCGACAGAAAAATGCGATGGCTTGCTGCCAGATGAGGTTCAACCGTTACTCGGTAACTGCCGATAGAGAACCTCAAACCCGTTCAGCACGGCTAGCATGCCATCCACGAAAAAGCGTTTAAACGAGAAAAACGTCTTAGGCGCTCTTTCTGGCATATGTAAAATAATAAGGATAGATCTCGATTTTTATCGTTTTCTCGGGGGTGTCATGCGAGGCCTACAGAAAATAGACTTTCATGGCCAGTAAAAGTACCACGGTTTTCAAGGAATTTGGGCTTTTAATTTTTTTCTGGAATTCGGTACCTTTGTCACTCTTTTGACCGCCACGGCCACAAAAGAAGAGATTTTTACAGTCAGCTTTTTGCATTAATATTCTCTATACTTTTTCAAATAAATACGACAAGATTTTCCGATTCCTATTTAGCTTTCTGGCCAATTCTGATTACCAAATGTAATATATTTATTAGAAAGATATAGGTACTATCCGACATATCTTGGACGTTAAAAAAGCTGTTCTAAGAATAAGTTAGAGTAAGTGTTTCAAATCTCTGTTTCTGTAAAGCAAAATAGCCTTAAAATTGCATTGCTATATGGAATGGAGTAAAAGAGTTGTGCTATCACCTATCAGATATGCATGAGAAAGTTAGTGTTGTAACTTGTGGTTGTTGTATTTAAAAAAGAATCTTAAAGTCAACATTAAACTTTTCCTGGAATTTTCAGTCAAGTTCGAGCATGTGTGGTCTCAAAAACATGTACAGAATAATAACAATATCTTAATTTCTAAAGAAATGTAATAGCATGTATTATACATAACAGTATAGGGGGTAGATAAATACTATAAAGCAAGACATAAAAACGGGATCACGACTTCTTAACGAAAGACATCTCGTCGAAACCCATTTGTACAACGACACGTAATCGAAGCCCCATTTAAGAGGATATGTGAACAAAATAGGATTCTTCAAAGCGTCATATATCATGAAGTACTAACAATAGGAGCATAAATCGCGGATATGTGTAAATTGAATATATAATTAAAGTTTTGATTAGAGCCAAAACACGATTAAGACACATTTTCTCTATAGAAAAACAAGCCAAAGTAGCCTCCGTTTTTATTTATAAACACTTGGAACGGCTAAACGGTGAATAATAGAAACACGAGACTTGATTTAAAAAAAAAGAGATTGATATTTCACAAATTTTGATTACTTAGAGCAGAATTGAAATTACATAAATAGTACAATCACAATTAAATAAAGTGTGTTTTATGCTTGCGTCGTTTCAGTCGCGCGCGCCGCCTCATCTCTTTCTCTCGCATCAGGCAGTAATATAAGCTATTACACGCCCATTTCGCTTGAATTATTTTTCGACATAGGCCCTTAAGTGGCAGCCCATTTGATCCATAGGCCATTTGTTCGAAACACTATTTTATCGATGGGTCTGTTCGTCTCAATCCGAGTGATCGAAGTTCCATTTAAGCGATGGGCCACTTGTTCGAAAGCCATTTCATATTGACCCAATTATGGAGCAGCAGTTAGTTCATTCTTTCGAACCCCACCTGTTTAATTATCATAATTGGTTAATTGTTATAATTGGTTGAAAAGTATAGAATTAAATTTAAGGTAACGTTTCGAAATCAAAACAATTTTAATGCGCAGTCTCATAAATAACTGTTAATCTAATAAAAAAAACTTATCGTTGATTGATAGGTAATTATTATTCTTAGGTTGGATCACAGATCACTAAATGGTATATTGTGTATCAAGTTTTTTATTCTTTATGTAACAAAAAACATACATTCAAGTTGAAGAACTCCGTGTTTTGGTAAGTTTATAAAATAATAAAGCACTGTTATTTTTTTTTTATTTATGCTAGGTACCTTATAAATATTTATTAACCACTTGCTTTTGTCCGCTACTTCGTTCGCGTATTAAAATAAAATATAGCCCATGTTACAGTGTTACTCAGGAATAGTCGAATAGTGAAATAATTTTACAATTGGTTCAGTAGTTCCAGAGATTACCTCTTCATACCAATGAAGAAAATTTACTTGTTTATAATACATATTAGTATAGATATAGATTAGAAGTACCTATAGATAATCAAAACAGCAAGGGTTCGAAACAAATGGCCTATCAGTCATGTACTGTCGCATATTTGGTCTACAAGTTGGTCTATCAATAAAACGGTAATTCGAACAAATGACTCACCACTTAAATGTAACTTAAACCAATCGGCCTTCAGCGAGCTGGGTCATACATATTAATCTATGGGGTCATCGATGAAATGGATTTTCGAACAAATTGCCTACCGCTTAAATGGCGCTTCGATAACGTGGCGTGGAACAAAAGGGGTTTCGACGAGATGTCTTTCGGTAAGAAGTCATGATCCCCATAAAAACACTACTCGAATTCTATTCACACTTATGATTATGACAACCGTCCATTAGAATAAGCGGAATGTGAATAGTAAATAGATACCGTCTTGAACCATTTTGTCCAGCTTGAGGACTTCGCTATTTCCTTACATTAAGGACGAATTTGGCTTGAATTTTCTTAAAAAGTGGGGACATTTGTTTAACAGACGTAACAGATTTCCGTCTAATCTAGCTCTGTCACTCTTACGGCAATCTGTGTGCGACTGTAAGTAATGACTATACATGTTTTTGTACTGTTTGATATTGGGTAGACCTGGTATTATACCATTTTGAAATCTGCATTAAATAGGCAACTTTTGAGAAAGTTGACCACCCTGGTCTCCATACATTTTTTTTAGACTACACTTGCCCAAACTTCGAAAATTCCAGGAAAAGTTTAATGTTGACTTTAAGATTACTTTTTTAATAGAACAACCCTAGCTATATTAACATTCTCATGCATGTCTAATAGCAACACTCTTATAGAATATTATGAAAAAAACCGACTGCGAAAATCTCTTTCACCTTGTCGCACACCTTATGTATGGTATATCACTGTCCCGTTCTGCAAAATGGCGATGAAACATATTTAGAAATTTTTAATTAAGTTTTCATGTACACACGGCGACACATCAAGCTATACAAAACCAACGTAAGCTGGCGACGCGTAGGTCGAGTAACGTATAACGTCGCGCGGCCAGTTTATGTTGGTTTTGATAGCTTGATGTGTCGCCGTGTGTATGAGTGAACAATAATGTCGTGTGATTTGTTTTTCTCTTTGAATGATTTGCACACCGAGTAACGCCTAAAATAAAAAAAGTATCTCAATCACGCACGCGTGTCAATCGAATACACGAGTTCGGATTGCGACTGAGCCAATTAGGCGACGGGGGCTCAATTTATGCGGTCCATGCGCTAGAGGCTAGTCACCTATTTACCTATTTTAATTTATGTTTTCATATAGTCTTTTGTCACTAAATGGTGCCGGTTATAGTTTAAAAGTCCCATTAATAATTACTTCCCACCTCTCCTAACAAAACTCCGTAAAATGACTGGGCTAACAGACAGATATCTTTGTCAAACTTACAGCATTCTCTTTGCGTAGCAGTAGGTATCAATCAATCAATCAAATATACTTTATTTTACACCAAAAACATAAACAGTAAAATACAGAAATAAAAAATACAAGAGGCACAAAAGGCGGTCTTATCGCTAAGAAGCGATTTCTTCCAGACAACCTTAGGGTAGAGGAAACGGTGAAAAGAAGAAAGGTAGGCGGTGTTTCCAGAAAAAAATATCAAAAATCAGCAGTTATTAGTAATAACAAAAAGTAAATATACAAAATAAACCTATTATAAATACATATATAATATACAGGTATATAGGTATCATGTATTAAATTACTTTTTTTTTACAGGTATGACTATAGTTGTTATAATGGTAATGATGGTGGGCTTCTTCGGATATTGGGGTTTCGGTGACGCAGCCAGAGCACCTATAACTTTGAACTTCCCGCGTTCTAAGTAAGAGTTTTTAGTTTTCTGACACCTTTGAAACAGCTTCTTTAGTCATCATCATCACATCAGCCATTAAACGTCCACTGCTGGACATAAGCCTCCCCCAAAATGGGGGGGATTTGCCATAATCGCCGCGCTTGGCGATTTGGCGCGATCGCAGTTGGATCGAATCAATGTGTGTACTCAGAGGATGCTGCTGCCCATCGCTCAGTAAATCCCTTAGTCGCCTTTTACGACACCCACGGGAGGAAATGGGATGGTGCTATTCATATCCGACACCACACGGCAAGCTTCTTTAGTATTGAGTATTTAATATTATAAGCTATTTTTGAAAGTAGGCGTCAATATCGCCGAGATATTTATGCCATGTTTCCTACGTAATTTTGTTTTATTTATTACAGCTTCACGGTTGTTCTAAAAGCAGCTATACCTGCCATGATTTACGTGACATTTGCACTTAACTTCTGGGTGCCATTCGAACTGTCATGGTATTATTTGAAACAGCGACATTTGCCTAAAAACTATTGGTACGTGGAAAGATTATACAGGACGGTTTTTATCTTGGGCATTGGTGGAATTGCTATTGCTTTTCCTGAAGTAAGCAAGCTAATTGGCGTGGTAAGTATTTTTCAAAATTGTCATTAGCAACAGTTTCCTCTAAATTCGTAGATGAAAATACTTAATCAACAGCTTATATACGTCCCACTGCAGGGCACATGCCTACCCTTAAGAAGGGTGTTATGGTTGTTAGTCCACCACGCTTGCCCAAATTCGATGGTGGACTATACAATACGCATCAGAAATTCTTCTTCAGCGTATGCAGATATAGAAATATTTACGAAAAAACATTGACATACGAAATAATGGACGGGTCTAGTACAAAATTCTCGAAAAAAGTGTCCGAGACTAACCTACACAAACCTAAGTACGTGTATATAAACCAACTAAAAACATTGATAATGCTGAAATTATTTTTCATCCCACTCACCCATCGCGGCACGGAGCGCGCCGCGCGCCCGCAAAAGAAAAAGAAAAATTTTGACTGACTGACAGACCGACATTTAATAATTTTTTTTTATGTATGAAGAAAGAAAATGAAGATTTTAGTTAAGAAGATTTGTCCTAGAAAATGAAAATTTTATTTCAGAATCGGCCTATAGTGCGGCCTAGAAAATGAATAGAATTTCGTTTTACTAGAAGATTTGGCCTAAAGGTCTTGTAACCGGGCCAGTACTTAAATTAACACAAAAAATAAAGGCTGACAGTCACAATAAAAAATTTGTCATTTTTTTTGTTCTAGTAACTTATTTTTTTTTTTAATTTATTCAACATAACATTAATTCATTCATTCATTTATTTAACTAAAAACATTGTCTTTATGGATAGACGAGTTTAGCAATTAAATTAAATTGAATTATTGATTTTTTTTCAATCAATTGACGCAACGTTTTTATTGTTAGACGGCTATTGCGGTACAAACAACATGCCCTTTGTCACAGTAAATAAATTTATGTGAATAATATAATTTAGCAGATTTAACAAAGTATGACATTGCAACAGTAATTATGGAAAATAATGACAATGTACCTTTGCCTTAGAAAAAAGTTGATGTTGTCCAGTTGACAACAGCCTAAGTCATGATAGCAAAGTGCGGGGTATGAAGCGGTGGTGGCGGGGGAAAGATCGATCTAATGGTCCGTCCACACACACCTTCTTGCCTGTACAGTTAAAACCACACGGTTTTCGAACGCAAGATAGTCATTTCACGTAGTTTCGTTAGGAGAGGTGGGAAGTAATAATTAATTGGAATTTTAAACTGTAACCGGCACCATTTAGTGACAAAAAGACTATCTGAAAACATATTCAAAAAATAACTACGCAACATAGAAATTAAAATTGTTAGTCCCAGACGGCATTTATATTAATGTCACGGATGTGTGAAATGACAGATATAGAAAGGCATTCAAAAATTCGGCCGTTTTGTCAACAAGCTTCGTAGCTCAGCGGTCGAGACATGGACTCCCATGCCGGGGTCGATGGTTCGAAACTCGACGAAAATAATTCTAGATTTTAATGTTGTTAGAAATGTTCTAGAAATAAGAGGGAGTAAGAATATTTGGAAAGAGACGAAAAATGGGCGTGGTTAGGAATGTTCTAGAAAACAGAGGGAGAAGGAAATTTGAAAAGAACCGAAAAACCATAGGAATGTTCTATAAGAAAGAGAGGGAAGAAATATTTGAATAGAAACAATAAAAGTGGGCATGTTTGAAATATGTGCAAAAAAAAATTACCATCAGGTTTTTTGTAATAGCTAAATTTTAAATTTGGAACCATTGCTGACGGATTTTTTTTTTTAATTGGTACATATCTAAGCTCAAATTGGCTCTTAAATACTATACCGAGAAAAAATATCAATCATTAATTAGCCCTGGCTCAAACCGTAAAATGACTGAGCTAAGACGGAACACGGAGCATCCGTCCACACGGTACAAGTAAGTATTCGCGCAAGTCCGCGCCAACCTCAGTATTCTAGGAGCCACCAGGTAGTTTTTCTGGCATCGCAGCTGACGGAAGATTTTTTTGGTTAAAAAATAAATTGTATAGCTGGCCGATTAAAAAAAACAGACACTCATGAGATGCCGTAAACATGTATTTATTTTATTTTCAAAAAACAGTACATTCATTATAAAATATTAACATAAAAAATTCGGAACCAAATAACAACCAACTCTAATTCTGCTGATTCCAGAAGTTGCCGCTTGATTTTAAAGTTAGACTAAGCTCCAAACATTTCTGCCCATTCTCCTTTAATTTAAAAAGTTATTTAAATGCTACGGGTAAAAAAAAGTAAAATATGTCATTTTGTATTCGAAGTAAAACATCTGTATACTGTCTGTTAACAGATAAATCTGCAAAATGGCAACACTGAGCCGTTAAACAACTACAAACTTAAATTACTTAAATAAAAATGTTATCATTCCCTTACAGCTGTTGTCATTCCCTTTTCACAGGTAAAGCGAGAAATGATGATGCGTGAAATGTCCAAATTGTATGCCTATTACTGCGCTATCCCGATAATCCAGGGCCTAGGTGTCCGAAATAGTGCATATTTATGAACTGCCAGTTAAATAAGCTATCTTAAAATACTCAATTTGCTGGCCAAAAGATAATGAAAATAAAAAATTTTAGGTACTATGAAACTTTGCAAAAATTATGACGCACTTGCCCCGATAGACTTATAATTTTTTTCAGATATTCTTTTTGGATTAAATGATGCCAGCTTTAGTTTAAAAGACCCACTCATAAGTCTCAAACATAAATCTCGTCTAATCAAAAGTGAAGCACCCATTTATATGAGGGTGCGTGCTGTCGCCCTGTCGCGCGTTACATAATGACGGCGGGTTGTTGTTGTTGTGTGTCTGTGTGAGTGTAGGACCCTTGTAGAACAAACGATATTGTAGGACCTTGCATGCTTCACCTCTTTTTAGTGTGACATAATGTCAGTCTTTTTTAAAGGGTCCGTTCCCCTCCTAACAAATCTCCGCAAATTTACTGGGCTAGTAGGCCCTGCAGTGGAACGTTTATTAGGCTGATGACAATGATGTGTTTTAAGGGAATATAATTCGGAACGCGCTCCATACAAACCAAGTCTGGTGATATTTTCAATACTAACCAATAAAAGGCAATGACATTTTTCAGAAACAATCTAGAAATTAATCTCTTTGTCTGTATGTGCTTTTAATTTGAATAAATATTTGAGGTATATTAAAAAAAAAACTCTGAATGAAATCAGATTTTCGTTAAAATGTATAATCTTAAATTAGAATTCTTTATCTTTATCGAAATCTTAAATTAAGTATATTTTAACGAAAATCTGTTTTCATACAAACATAGAGATTAGTTTCTAGATTGTTTCTCAAAAGAGACATGTTAATATGTTACCACGTAACCAACTGTATTCGTTTCAAATCGTTTCACAACTAATGAATGAGTAGGTATAATCAAAGAACAAATACAAAGAGTATGATAGCTAAAATTATACACAAAAATAGGAGGAATATCATACTTCCCACGGAAATGGAAATCATCCTTTTCTATCGTGGGATTCCTTATAAAATTCTACCAGTTTTGTAGCCGAAACGGGATTGGGCAATGTCTTTTCATTGACTTTAATTGGATAGTATTGAAAATATCACCAGACTTCGTTTGTATGCAGCGCGCATTTGCGCTCTCGGAATAAACTTCTCTTAAACAGATTGGCGCCTTCTGCCTCTCAAACATGGGTTTTATCTACCCTGCTTTCATAGAGCTGTGTCTGAACTGGACAGATCCTGGTCTTGGCAGATGCAATTGGAGATTGTGGAAAGCTATGTTCTTCATTGTATTCGGCATACTCTTAATGAGCATTGGGACCGTGATCAACGTGAAGGACCTTATTGCCACTGTGTACGGAACACACGAGGTTACCACACCGGTGCCACTGACGACGGTCACTACAGAAAATGCTACTGAGGCAACAACGACCGCGGAGGAGCCTGCTGGATTCTGACCTACCTTTTTATACTTTAATTATTATAAATGTAAAAGCAAGAATAATTATAGTTTCTTATTGCCACTGTGTACGGTGCACACGAGGTTACCACACCAGTTCCACTGACTATGGTCACTACAGAAAATGTTACTGAGGCAACAACGACGGCGGAGGAGCCTGCCGGATTCTGACCTACCTTTTTATACTTAAATTATTATAAATGTAAAAGCAAGAATAATTATAGTTTTGCCATGTTATTTTTTTTAATTGATTTAAATCTCTGACAACCTATAACCCGTGTCTAGAGATCGGATAATCGAATACATATTTACCTAAACTTCTTTTCCCACGAAAACAGAATATGGATATTTATGCCTTACTGAATAAAGTTAAATAAGAAAATCTGACCACCTGCAACGTTTTGTCATACTGATCCTCGTAAGTAGTCACACCACAATGTCTTTGTTATAACTACATCTGACAACACGAATTTATGCACCCCGATCTTTCACATTGATCAATGAGAAAAGGAAATCTTTAAATGTCTGTAACTCCTAAACCGACTGAAGTTATGCAGGCAGACCTAGTCCATCCCCATCACAGAGATACTCTACACCCCATAAACACTGAATCAGCCTTGCTGCTGATGGTTGCAAAAAGTACACTTATCTCTCTTAGTCTATAAGTGTATTTTCACACGTTGCGGTTGCGGGGTACCTGGCTGCGAATGGTCGTTTTCACATTTGACGACAACGATAACTTTACGATACCGACACGATATCGTCGGACTGGTAGTTTGATACAATCACTAGTAAATGCTTTCTCACTGTGTCGTTGTAGTCAACGTTATCGTCGCCGACTTGTCACCGACACATTGTCGTGTGCCATATAATAACTACAGTTTATGCAATAAATGCAGGTGAAGCAGGATCGCAGGGGGAGTGGCGTATAACCGCATAACAAGCTGTTGGTTATATCGTGTCAATACCGATATCGTTCCGATATCGTCGGACGATATCGTTGTTGTCCGAGCTGACGATATATGAGCATCGTGTCGGTGTCGTTTTCGTCGCAGTGTGAAAACGCCCAATGCATGCGCCTGCCGAGAAAATACCTGCGCTGGCACATTTCACATTTTCTTTTGAAGACGGAAAACAAAGTGATCCTATAAGGGTTTCGTAATTATGTTCATTTCGAAGTAGGTATGGAACCCTAAAAAATACAAACTTTTAATGTAATAATGTTTATTATTTTTATTATCTGACATAGAACACTGTTATATTCAACGTTATTAACACATGAATAAATATACCTAAAGACCGAAAGCCTCATACAAGCGGCCATTGCCCATCCTCTCCTTAACATGTCACACGTCTCTGTCAGGGTATGTATGTGCGCACCTGTTCGTTCGCACTATGTGTGAGTGCACTGCTCGCGGCAGCTTCTATGAAGCTTTCGTTCTATAGGTATATTTATTCGTTTAGTTATAAAGGAAAACCTATACAATACAAAGTACTTCCAGTTTCACACAAACTAGGCGCAAAGTTTTACTTTATACTAGTGCTATTTAAAAAAATGTCTAAAACGTAGAAAGAGAAGAGACGACTAAAATAAAAATGTATGAAATGCCAAATAAAATGACAAAACAAATGGATGAAGATTTTTATTAGACTGCTATCTGAGCCAATGTCCGTGTACTGGACATTGGATTTTTTTTAATTCTGGTAGTTGTGTGGAAATCCTTAAATCGGCTTCGTACTCAGGTTGGTCGTTGCAGACCAAGTCGTTGCAAGTTTATGCAATTGGGGGTACAGGGACGGCCTAATGCAATGCTATTGCGGCGAACCTATCCAGTCGATGGCACACCAGCTATATAGAATGTCCATTGTGCCTGAACATCTGCACGACGGAAGACCTCAAAGCTACACTGAACGCTCTCATTAGTACTACCACATACATCCAGAATAAACCTGATTCGGAATTCAGTGTTGTCGACTATGGCTTCGCTTCTGTGATACTGATAATGGTTCATGCCATTTTGTGTGCAGATTATGTCTAATGTTAAAACTATCGATAGTCTTTTGATATAGTTGCATAATATTGAAATACAATTTACAAATCATCATCGTAACGTCATGACCTTATCACATCACAGTCATGATGATAATTATTATGTATAGGTATCTAGAAATTGTTTGTTTCGTTTTAATAAATACCTAAAATGCAATTTTTATTTTGTTTGAAACTTGATACATTTTTTGTAACCATAGTTGAAAACACTGAATTCCGAATCAGGTTTATTCCGTATGTATGTGGCGGACCTTAAGCCCCTTTTCACACGTTTCGGTTACCGGGTAGCCGGCGCCAGGTAGCCGGTGGCGAAGAGAATGGCCATGTAGGATAGCTTTACGCCGTAGGCCCATACATTGGTAAGCAACCGGAACGTGTGAAAAGGCACTAAAGCGGCCCGCCCGAGTCAAAGCGGTAGCCGTACCACGAATTCATCGTCGTTTCGTTTGGACGAAGTATTGGCGCTACGGCTACTTCGCGCAACGGCTGCCGTTTTGAATCGGGCCACCTTTATTCGCGTTACGGACACCGCCTTGTAATATTCGTAATGTTACAGTTACAGCACGTTAACGCCTCCGGCGGTTTTTCCACCAGAGATGAGCTAGGAAAATGAACGTCGCGAGGATGTGTAGCGTAACTGTGAAACTGTGCGAAGATGAGCGTTGCGAGGATGCATAGCGAAGCTGTGAAACTGTGCGAAGATGAGCGGTGCGAGGATGCGTAGCGAAGCTGTGAAACTGTGCGAAGATGAGCGGTGCGAGGATGTGCAGTGAAGCTGTGAAACTGTGCGAAGATGAGCGGTGCGAGAATGTATAGCGAAGCTGTGAAACTGTGCAAAGATGAGTGGTGCGAGGATGCGTAGCAAAGCTGTGAAACTGTGCTGAGATGAGCGTTGCAAGGATGTGTAGCGAAGCTGTGAAACTGTGCAAAGACAAGCAAAGATGAGCGTTGCGAGGATGTGTAGCGAATTTTTGAAACTTTTCGAAGATGAGTGGTGCGAGAATGTGTAGCGAAGCTGTGTGAAGATGAGCGGTGTGAGGATGTACGCATCGCGCGCGCCGCTACGGCAAAGCTGTGAAACTGTGCGAAGATAAGCGGTGCGAGGATGTGTAGCGGACTCTTTTCAGATATGAGGATAAGGGGATGTGTGGGTAACATCCCTCGCACACATTCCTCGCACACATTCTCCGCACACATCCCTCGCACACATTTCTCGCACTTATCCCTCGCACACAACTTGCGGTCCTCCCTGGCTTGTTTCGTATGTTGAAAGACCTCACTTCGCTAAGCCCTTTTCTACCAGAGCTGAGCTGAGCGAGGCTAGGAAAAGGAAGTGATTCTATTGGTGGATTTTTTAAATTTTTTATTTACTTCGATACTATTTAATTTTATTACTCGAAAACACAAATTTAAAGAAAATTACGCGTAAGGCATAGAGAATTTGGATTAAAGTAGCAGTAATCTTCACCAAATCGTTTAAAAAAATGTTTTTTAATAGACCCCATCTACATGGATGATCTACCTACTAGATCGAATCATCCAAATTAGTAATACAATATAAAGGATAGAATGTTAAAAGAACGGAAAAAATCGCTCTTGCCAAAAATGTCCTACTATACTCATTTTATCCATGAAATCTTGAGATTTCGATAGATCATTGCCTATAAGAGTGTGATTAACAAAATGTAATTGTTTCTAACATTGACCTACAAACTAATGGACGTCACGTTAATGGTGAATAAGATTTTCTTTCTAGGTATAATACAAAATTCTCGAAAAAAAGTGTCCTAGACTTATTATGTAAGTACATAACATAAAGTACGTGTTAGTAATATAAACCAACTAAAAACATTGAAACAGCTGTTCATTTTGCTTGTATAGTTTTAAAAAATTCTTACAACACCGCGGCACTGCATTGGAGACGTCCGCGTAGTCGGTGGATCAAATAAAGACTGGCGCGTAAACGAATTGTTACTCTTTTGGACACTTTTGAGCGCGGACCCGTCGTCCAGTAGTTGGTAAGTCAATGGTCTCTAATTAAAAAATAACTTGATGATACCGTTTTGAAATCGCACAAAAAAAGGTCGTAGGAACAAATGTTGTGGAATAAAAACCGGACAATATAACTACCAGAATTTATTTCATGTTTCTCTTTCTTTAATTTTTAAAAATTGGTCGCTCAGTATCTTAAGAGCCTACCGAGTCTATTGTGCTGCCCTCAATCGTAATTTTTTTTATTTCTAAACAACTAAACAAAAATTCCAAAAAACCAGAATGTCAAATTGTAGTCCTGATTGGCTTTCAATTTATCGAAACATTACGCATTATTATGATTTAAGCAAAGATTTTTTTTGGATTAAAGCTTGTAGCTATTATCGTTAAAACCAAAGGTAAAAGTAGCCACTTTTGGCGGTTTTAAAGATAATAACTATAAACATTATAAAAACTAATCCGCAGTGATCCGCTAAATTGAAAACCAGCAAAGACAATGCGTGACATTCTTGTTTTTTGGAAGTATTGTTAAATTGTTAAGAAATAAAAAATATACGATTGGGGGCAGCACAATAGGCTCGGAGCAGCCTTAAGGCGCTTACTAACAGCGCAGAAGCGCTGGGTACTCCAAAATTTCGCGTAGATTTCTTTCTATTTTAGTTATAACAGTACCTATCATTCCCCGATTTTCGATAAGATGGGGTGGAATGTTGAGTTGGGGCATAAAGGGCATCAGTTTTACTATAGTTTTGTGAAAATTTCAGTTTTTCTCGATGACTATACATTTTTTTTTTCTAAATATGTGAATGCAGAAGTAAAATACTCCGAAAGTTATAGTCTCTTAAGACAGTTTCTTGGTGCTATAATGATTCTTGGACCTGCCCTTTGTACCCCATCTCAACTTTCCACCCCGTATTAAAATTACAACCAAAAAATTATTGCATCAGAATAGAAAGAAGTCCGATAAGTTTCGTATGAGTAAGAGGAGGAGTGGCGTGGAGATGTGTAAAATCTACCAATAAAGGTTTAATTGATTCTGTCAAGCGGAATCAAGCGAGTAAAAATTTAGTAATTCGATTGGTTAACCTAGGGGAGCGCGTAATTTCTCTATGGGTTAACTTTACGAGATTTTACCATTTTACACACCTCCACTTCGCTTCAGTAGATCGCCCCCTAATGTCACTGGTATAAGTTCCTTAGCAAAAGATTTTTGGAGTTGAAATTATATGTCAATTAAGTAGCGCGTTTCGCCAACTTGAGCCATTCGCCCGCCATTTGCCTACTGCGTCATTCGAAAACAATTTCTATGTACAGTTGCACGGATAAAATACTCTTTACTAGTTTCAGCCTCGTTTCAGTACAGAAAAAAATATTCTTGACTCGTTGTCATTCATATTTTAGGTAGGTCAAGCGTAAGTAAAGTACACCGGTAGTACCTATATTAGGCAAGTTTAGGTACAAACATTTTTTCACATATTACTTCTTATGTGACTACTTATGAGTTACTATATTATGTCACAATGACAAAAAATGTCAAGACTGACAGGGGTTGTCAACGGTTACAGGCAGTGTCAAAATGACAGGTAGTGTCAAAATGACAGGTGTTTTCAACGGTGACAGGCAGTGTCAAAATGACAGGCGTTGCCAAAAGTAAGATTGTGTCCAAATGACAGAAAATGTCAAAGGAGTAACATTTTAAATGACATAATTCCCTGTCGTGTTTTTGGACAGCACTTGCCTGTCACCTTGCACCATTGACAACAATTGACATTTGGCATCGCCTTTTTACGCCTGCCATTTTTTTTACATTTTCTGTTTACTTTTGACAACGCCTATCATTTTGACGCCTTTTTTTACAGCGCCTGTAATTTTTATCATTTTAAACCGCCTGTTATCATTAACCATGCCTGTCATCTTCGACATCTGTCATTTTGGCACGGAATTTTTTACAACGGCATCCAAAGTTTGTCAAATATAAACATTAACTATTTCCCTTTTATAATTATTAAGTGTACGTGAAAGGTAACCGTATTCGAATTGCGCAGTAAGCGAATGACTCAAGTTGGCGAAACGCGCCAGTAGGCAAAACGAGCTATTTGGCATACTACAACTTCAACTCCAGATTTTTTGGCTGTGTCAGCTGTGGCGTCAGTAATCACGTACATAGAATAATATCGCTACATAGATACATCCATACAATAAAAGTATATTTGACACATTAATTTGGCATTATTTTTATCCTATTTCTATGTCAAAACATCAGTCTTTTGATAAAGATAATTTTGGGTAAAAAGATCAATTTTTTTATTAACACTTTCGTCGTAGAATACAAATCTTCTAGAAACGTGTAGTTCTAAGAAAATCATATAAATTACATAGTCCCAAACGATGCGTTGGCATCTTTTTGATCATCTTTTCCCTCTTTATTGTTTTAATAAACTCTTTTTGAAATTTTGAATTTTATTCGCACAGACCGTAGCGCCATCTATCGATCCCCTAGAAAACCAAAAGAAACGTTCAATAAGTATGTAACGCATTTAAGTTTAATATCGAATAATTGCTGCTATGGGCGCCTTCAGAAAATATACCACATAAGAGGGGTTAGAAATGCAAAGTAGAGCTTTTGCTTCGGAGACGGCTATCACCACTTGTCTTTCCGCACACGCTGCTACAATTACTCATGCCCTCTCGCTCGCACCACGCCGCGCGCCTTATGATGTTAATGCAAATCATTGCATAACCTGTGGCGACACGTTTCACGCCTACTTTGCACTTCTAACTCTTCTTATAATGTTCTGTGCTATATCCCCTCAGTTTCTATAGATGATTTATGTTCTAGGACTTTCATATTTAGTGACTACGTACGTTTTTAAAATTACGTCTAACATTTAATTTAAGTGAACATAATTTTGGATCGAAGTTTCATTGATATGCCTAAATTTTATACAGTTAACATGGTTATAAAAAAAACGCTTAACATTCCCGATTTATCTGTGATGTGGAGTCCGACAGTGACCTGGAAAAAAAAACATATTTTTAATAACTATATAAGGTTAGGGTTTTTTGGTTTCAAGTTTAGAGCTCAATTTGTTTATGGCAATAAAAATATATAATATATATAATACCTTATATAAGGTCTAACAAAATTAGCTGAAACTATTTTAATGGGATGATCAGACCATAAAACTGAACAGCTTTATATATGGGACCAATATCGAAATAGCGAAAAAAATACAGCTGTCCCATACAAACCTGCAAACATAACTCGAGTCATATGTATGGGACAGCTGATATTTTTTTCGCGATTTCGATATTGGTCCCATAGAGAAAGTTTTTCAGTTTGTTGGTCTGATCATCCTCTTAAAATAGTTTCAGCTAATTTTGTTAGACCTTATATATTTTTATTGCCATAAACAACTTGAGCTCTAAACTTGAAAACAAAAAAGCAGACGTCAAATGGAACAACTTTCTCTACAGGGTAAAATTGATATCAGTAGCATCCATTTAAACTAAGAGTGTACCCATCAAACTGAACAACTTTTACTATGGGAGCAAACCGATCGGAGCAAAAAAAATCGGATGTTCCATACTAAACTACAGTGCCCTGCCGGGCCGACTCGACTCAAATGTATGAAACAGCAAATTTTTTTTGTGCTCCGATTGGTTTGCTCCCATTGTGAAAGTTGTTCAGTTTGATGGGTAGACTCTTAGTTTAAAAGGATGCTAATGATATCAATTTCACCCTGTACAGGAGCAACATTGAAAAGAACGAAAAAAAGGCAGCTGTTCGATACAAAACTGCAAACCTAGTCGACCCAAATGTACTATGGGACAGCAGATTTTTTCTCGCGGTGTCGATCTTGGCTCCACAGTGAAAGTTGTTCATTAATAGTCTAATATTTTACACCCTGTATGGAAATTGATACTAAAGTACTTATATCAATATCCGAGACCGCAGCTGATATTTGGCTTATCTGCCAATTGTTGTTGGCCCGCGGTCTACATTAAATACGATTAACGACAATTGGGATTAGGTATTAATTTATGTAGGTACCCTATCTATTACATTTACGCTGTTACTAGCGTACGAGGTTTAGTTGGAGATGAAACGATCGTAGAAGTTAAGCGACTTCAACAGCATGTCTTTGGTGTAAACACTGAGTTGTTCATGTTGACCGAGTTGATCATGTTTACCGAATTGTTCACGTTGGCCGAGTTTTTCATGTTGGCCGAGTTTTCCAAGCTGTTCATGTTGACTGAATTGGTTCATGTCAACTCAGTTGACCATGTTGATCGAGTTGTCCCTGTTGTCGGAAGTACTTATGTAGGCAATTTTAACAAATCGTTATTTTCGTATGTAGTACTCGTGACCCCCAACACCATGTGATTGGGTCCCTAGGTCACAACACTACTAGGAGGTTATTATTGGGCCCATAGAGGAAGGCGTAACTCGTGACACGAGACAAGTTACGCCTTCCTCTATGGTTGGGACCCATCCAACCACCAAGGGTATGGCCAGGGATATGAATGGTCCGCTGGGCACAATAGCCTCCGTGCTAAGAACGAAAAATGGTTAACAAACCACTCTAGTAGTTCCAACCATTAGGAGATAGTGGTAGGTAGGTCGCCGTGTGGTTACCTCCAACCATAAGAGACGACTAATTCCTGTATGACTGCCGGTTATAGTCTATAATCTTCGTAAATGTAACTTACGTCGTGGCATTGCCGTGACTGTCGCCTTCGATGTGCTATCGCTGTCGTCTGATTCCGAACGAGTTTGGAAACTGGTTTCTGTTGATAAATAAATTACAAGTTAAGGGCCTATGTCGAAAAATAATTGAAGCGAAATGGGCGTGTGATAGCTTATTATTACTGCCTGATGCAAGAGAAAGAGATGGAGCGGAGCGCGCGCCTGAAACGACTCAAGCGTAAAACAAACTTTATTTAATTGTGATTTTACTATTTATGTAAGTTCAATTCTGCTTTAATCAAACTTTATAAAATAACAATTTCTTTTTTTTAAATCAAGTCTCGTGTTTCTATTATTCACCGTTTAGCAGTTCCAAGCGTTTATAAATAAAAACGGAGGCTACTTTGGTTTGTTTTGTTATCGAGAAAATGTGTCTTAATCGTGTTTTGGCTCTAATCAAAACTTCAATTATATGTTCAATTTACATTTATATCCACTAATCATACTCCTACTGTTAGTACGAATCTTATTTTTTTACATAGCCTTTTAATTATACGCTTCATTTGCTACCAGGATCCCACTGCTGGGCAAAGGCTAATAAAGGTGCGAGGGAGCGAGTGTACCAGCTGTACAAGCTGTACAAGCTGCCATGCCGTAATGATGGCGTACCAGAACTTGTCTTTCTAGTATAGCGTTCGCTGAAGTGGAAATTGACTTATGATACTTAATTCATTCATCATGTTCCTTATTCGGTATAATACATTTCTTTTTATTGAAACAACACACCTACGCTCTTATAAAAAACCCTGCCAAATACAGTTGGAAAATAAGAATACTAAGGAAACGGAAAGAAATAACAATCTCCCCAATAACAAATAGCCCGAGCTGTATAGAAATTGTACAAAAGTGGAAACTTTTAGTTCTTATTTCCATAATATGCAAAGCGGGAATTGGACGAGAGTACTTTTTCCTGATATTCTAGAAAGCCTATTCTGAATAGTAAACTAAATTTTACTACAGCCTAAAGGGACGCTGTTCATTCGTCAGCCATTACATTAGTAATAGATACAAGGTGTTTTAAATGAGTTACATCTATCTATCTATACTATTATAAAACTGTAACAGGAAGTTTGTCTGTACATTGAAGATGTTAACAAAAAAAAAGTTACGATATTGTTTTTAGGTGTCCCTGATTCCATTTCACCAATTTTTGGATTTTTTGTCTGTCTGTTTGTTTGTGTGTTTGTTTGGGTGTTTGTTTGTTTGAACGAGTATCACGCAAAAACTACTGAACCGATTTTGATGAAACTTTTTTTGTTTGATAGCTTATGATCTGACTTAAAATCTGGTATATAATTTGTGCGGACGAAGTCGCGGGTTAACGCTCGTTTTTATTTAAACTTATTTTTATTTTCTGCCCAAGCTTGACTCTGTCAAAAGGTTCAACGATATGGCGGGTGCCCAGTATTAAGTGCCCAGGCAGATCAAGATATATGTCCAATTCTACGATCGGACTACGACATAATTATACAATGTCTATAGGTAATGCTTTCGTATAAAGAACGTAAAGATTATTCTAACCTCCTGCGTACATCTGTACTTCTCGTAGGACATGAGAAATAATAAAATATATTGTTAGTGTTTTAGTCGCAAACCGAAACACCAACAATAGATTTTATTATTTCTTATGTCCTACAAGAAGTACAAATGTATGCAGGAGGTTAAGCAAAGAGTAATATTAGTATATTAGAAAAGAGAACCCACTCGTGGCAACATTATGCATCCACCTTATGTCAAATTGAAGGCTAGCTAGCGCCATCTATGTTTCACCGACAATAATTCAACCTATACTATACATACCTACTTATATCTACTCATACCAATGGATATTATTTAATGCTTGTTTGCATTGTTTTAAATGCTAGTTTTCGTTCAATCCCGCACCGATCGAGTGAAATTCCAGTATCCTTACTATTTCTGTAATCTAAACATTGGTAAGAGAACAACAGAAACTCTAGAACAACACTAAATCGGCACGAAATTGAACGAAAACTACAAACAACCCGTACATTACGCAAGATAGGTAGCAATTTTGTGATTTTGTCAATTTGACATTGACATAGACAATAAAATCTTTTTTTTTTCATAGTTCTGCGAAATATTTAACAGATGGCAGCACATTCTATGCAAACTGAATCGGAAGAAGCCACCAAAAGGCGACTGTCCTCCGCCTGAGGTTAAGTATGCAATAATATCTTTTGCCTAACACCTCATTCCTTTAGTCACCCTAAAAACTAACTAGCAGATAGGTAGACTACTACCTATCTGCTACCTAGCCTTTCCCTAATGTTGAACTAAAACGCCCTGAAGTTAGTTAATTGATTGATCATTGCGTTAAAAAGCAATAGTTAGAACTAAATATTTAGGGAATGATTTATCTTGTTGTTGTTTTTTAAATGAAGATTTGGCTTGATCTGTTACGTAGCGCTTTTAGTACCTACCTACTATAACTATGACTATAACCTATAACCACGGAATATATACTATAACTGATGTCATGATACTCGTCGATTTTTGTTATATTCCGGGTCAGAAATATGTTTGAAAGCAAGAGCGAGCGTGACAAACATTGGTAGCCAACGCGCTCTGTTTGATAGTCGCTATGCCAACCCGCGATAACGACATTTATTTAGTCTTTCATTCATAGAGATAGGAAGTACTACGTCTTTTATCTCGTTTGTTGGCGCGAAAATAGAAACAGAGCGGAAGCGTGATAGCGCTATATCACGCTATCGCGGGTTGGCGTACTAGCCCCGCTGGTTGTACTTTAAGTAAATAAGGATGATATCAAACTGAACAACTTTTACTATGGGACCATTATCGAAATCGCGAAAAAAAAATCTGATGTTCCATCATCATCATCATCATATCAGCCGATAGACGTTCACTGCTGGACATAGGCCTTCCCCCAAAATGGGGAGATTTGCCATAATCACCATGATGCGATGCGTTTGCGATATTCCATACTAAACTACAGATCTACTCGAGCTAAATGTACGGGACAAAAGATTTTTTTTTTGCGATTTCGATGTTAGTCCCATAGTGAAAGTTGTTCAGTTTGATGGTCTCAACAACCCCCTTAAAAGTATTAAATGTTTATTTTTACTTTTATAACACCCTGTATAACTTGTCTGATCGTATCGCTCCGGCTTAGAAAAGACCATCCTATTCTTTTGTAATTTTGTGAGTGTCGTATAAGGTGACTAAGATGTAAGTTTTCTTATGAAGTGTTTTTGAAGGCAAAAAGCCAGCCACCTATCATAACATAGTGCAAAATTAGCTTTATTGCTACAACTTCACGATACAAACACAGTTTGAAGTTGTAGCAATGTTTCTGGTTACCCTTAATTGAAGTATGGTCGTGAGTTCATGATGCATTTTTATATGACAACGGGGCCCTGATAAAGATATCCTGAACTCATTTAATTTTAATGCTCTTTAATTTAAACTTTATCCTGTCCTCTTTCAAATTACAAGGAAAGTTAAGAAAGAAAATGAACAAGGAAATTCATTAACATTAGCGTTTCTAAGGTCGGATCGAGTATTTCAAATCTTCTATGTAACTTCAAAAGATTTTGTATTATTTAAGGTACGGTCAAATCAATTGGGTTTCTGATGTTTTGAATATTTTTTGAGATTTGTGTATTCTTGACTTTAGTATTGCAGAAAGTTAATGTCTGACCATCTTTTGAAAATATTGTGAAATATTTCAAAACGGCTTCGGTGGTGTGTCACGAGAGGTATGAAAACTCAATCTTAAGGTCTGGGTTCGAATCAGCACGGACAACATGCCATGCACCAAAGAGTTTTTTTTGACTTATGTACGTAATACCAGGCCTGTCTCACTCCACAGCTCAGGTACGTTTGACAGCCGGCCCCCAGCGAGGGGTCAAAGGCAATAGGTTGCCATTCAACCCTTGGTGGTCACCAAAAAGATTAAAATAAGGTACAGCTTGGCCAAAAAGGCCACTGTCGCTTTACATAATCTATAACTACTGTTTAAACTTCTTGGTCAAATCTGACATGCCGCCATTTTGTGAGTAGTCAATGCGAGACTTGAAAACCCTAGCGATGTCTCGCTGCCAGCACGTGAAAGAATGAAAGAGGGATACTTTGTAAAGGAAGCTTTCATGCCTATATGATTCGGTTCATTTTTGTTTGCACGCGCGCCGTTGTGACAGTTGGTAGGTTATTCTCGAGTTGTACGATAGGACGGGTGCGAATAACTTTGCACCTTATTGCTGTGAAGAGAGAGTCGTTATTTATTAAAATCTGTTTTCGAAGTGATCCTTCTGTACGGGTAGTACTAGTATTTATTCTGTGGTAATACCGAATGCTTTCAAACGGTAGAGGAAAAAATTGCAAGGAGACCTGCATTCGCTGAAGAAGAAATTCCGATTCGTATGTGAACTGTACCAATCCGCATTTGGCACGCGTGGTGGACTAACGCTACGAGCGTTGCGGATGCGGATGCAAACTCTCCTTCAGGTTCAGGTACAAGGTCATCATCATCATATCAGCCATTAAACGTCCACTGCTGGACATAAGCCTCCCCCAAAATGGGGGGATTTGCCATAATCGCCACGCTTGGCAGGCGGGTTGGCGATCGCAGTTGGATCTAATCAATGTGTGTACTCAGAGGATGCTGCTGCCCATCCTTCAGTAGATCCCTTAGTCGCCTTTTACGACACCCACGGGAGGAAATGGGATACAAGGTGTTACAAAAGTAAAAATAAACATTTAAAACTTTTAAGGGGGTCTTCTAGAGCCTAGACCATCAAACTGAACAATTTTCACTATGAAACCAACATCTAAATCACGAAAAAATATACCGTCCCATACATTTTTTAGCTCGAGTAGATTTGCTGCTTAGTATGGAACATCCGATTTTTTTTCGCGATTTCATTATTGGTCCCATAGTGAAAAACTACCCCCTTAAATGTTTATTTTTATATTTGTAACACCTCGTAGATGCTGAGGATGATTTCAAAAAGAATCATCAATCCCATGCATTGATCTGATATCGAGCAAAATAAATTGCAAAACAAAAGACAATAAAACTAACAGAGTGTAATTTCCGTTGTAAAACAGTAGGTACTAAAACGAAGATCTAATGTCCAAGAGAAACAGCTTACGTGGTCTCTGCTTGCTCTCTAGTGAATTATGATCACTGTTTCAAGAGATATTACTGCAATAAAACAAGCTTACGAGGCTTTAAAGTTAAGTTTATTTTTCTTAAGACTTTTACGGTAGTGATTTCACTACACAGAACATGATAAGAGGGGCTAGAAGTGCAGAGTAGACGTGAAACGTGTCGCCACAGGTTATGCAATGACTTGCATAACATGATAGCACCATATTGATTACTTGTTGTTGGGCTATTGCAAGCAAAGGTCGTTGTAACACTGAGACCAGCGCTGGTCCTTTGTGTTCACCCCAAGCTCATCCATATTTTACGCATCCCTCCGAATTTATGGTATTTTCTTTTCATTCTCGGGAATGCAGGTTTCCTCACGATGTTTTCCTTCACCGCCGAGCTAGAAAATGATAAATACAACCGTACGTAAATTCTAAAGAACTTAGTGGTACAGGCCAGGAATCGAACCGCGGCCTCATGATTGAGGCGCTAGCTCTCATCCGTATGGGCTATCATCGATATCCAAACACTATACCACCATAAGACGCGCGGCGGCGCGGCGAGGTGCGAGCGAGAGGGCGTGAGTAATTGTAGCAGCGTGAGCGGGAAGACAAGTGGCGATAGCCGTCTCAGAAGCAAAAGCGCCTCTTTGCATTTCTAACCCCTCTTATAATGCTCTGAGTTTCACAAGTAGGTAAGTGAAAAGAAAGAAATCTCAGAGATTGATTAAAATGTAGGTGGTCACTAGTCAGATAATAAAACCGGCCAAGTGTAAGTCGAACTCGCGCACGGAGGGTTCCGTACCACTATACAATATTACCAAAAAATGTGTTTTCTCCGTGAGGTTTTTTTTTCTTTTTTTTTTTAGCGCGAGACCGACTCAAACTTGGCTAGTTTTCATTATTTGTTATTATAAGTAGAGTTTTTACTATACTCACATAAACATTGTCGCTTGTATGTATTACCGTTTTTACGATAGAGAGAGATGAAAAAAACGTTAAAAAAAATTAATTACTTGTATGGCTCTCCTTAATTTTTTACTTTTTTTATTTGACATAGAATCCAATACGATGATACAAGTTATGTAAAAATTTCAACCGGCTACCTATTATGGTTCATAAGATACAGCCCTCTGAAGCTAGTACGGACAACGGAGCCTTAGTAAATACGGCTCCGCCGTTTGCCCCCTTTGTGTATGGACCCTAAAAATACAGCTTGTAAGGATGAGTATCATTAACCTTTAAACCATATAATCTACCCATCAAGTTTGAAGGGTAGAGTATGTGGTTTAAACGTAATAATACTTTTCCTTACACCCAGTACAAATAATCATAAAATGAAAATAATCCTGACCTAATCGACACTATTTCTAAACTTCTTATCACAAAAACATAACAAGAAATCCGTTGTCAAACAAAGAAATAAAAGCAAAGGAGAATATTCAACTCACAGAAACGGAAAATGATAAAGTAATAAGAATATAAATTCGCAAACGTTCAAATTCAATTAACAAGCAACAGAATCTAGTCCGTGACGGGTCTTGTGACGTCAGCCTTAAATTTACGACCGGGACCGTCTCATATTTCAGAGTCGACGTGATCGCTTCAGTGCTGGCTCAGTGTGCAGACGTAGTGATTCTGGAATTGACTGTCCTTTCTTTAAGGCGGTTGCAGAGGGGTCAATTTTATACAAAACTTTGACGCACAATACGCGTAGTAGGTATTAATGTAAGTAACTTTGTATATATGGAAAAATAGTTTCGAAAATCTAGATGCCGCGTAACAAATAACATTTGCAATTTATAAAATAATTACGAAGATATAAAGCTTTTTTCTATATAAAATTCATCATTTTGTATATAAAATTTTCATACAAAATTTTAAAAGCTTTATATCTTCGTAATTATATTATAAAATGCAAATGTTATTTATGACGCGGCAACTAGATTTTCTAAACTATTTTTCCATATATAAAATATTACTTTTATTAATTCCGTCTACGCGTATTGTGCGTCAAACGTTTGTATGGACTGAAACCACCTTAAGAGGATAATTATGTGAAAATAATAGGATTCTTCAAAGCGTCCTATATCATGAAGTAGTATTTTTTTCTATGAGTAGTATTAGTAGTACCGAATAAGGAACATGATGAATGAATTATCATAAGTCAATTTGCACATCAGCGAACGCTATACTAGAAAGACAACTTCAGGTACGCCATCATTACGGCATGGCAGCTTGTACAGCTGGTACACTCGCTCCCTCGCACCTTTATTAGCCTTTGCTCAGCAGTGGGATCCTGAAGAGGCTATGTGAAAAAAATAAGATTCTTCAGAGCGTCATATATCATGAAGTACTAACAGAAGGAGTATGATTAGCGAATATGTGTAAATTGAACATATCATTGAAGTTTTGATTAGAGCCAAAACACGATTAAGACACATTTTCTCGATAGAAAAACAAGCCAAAGTAGCCTCCGTCTTTAACGATAAACGCTTGGAACTGCTAAATGGTGAATAATAGAAACACGAGACTTGATTTAAAAAAAAAGAGATTGATATTTTATAAAGTTTGATAAGAGCAGAATTGAACTTACATAAATAGTACAATCACAATTAAATAAAGTTTGTTTTAGGCTTGCGTCGTTTCATGGGCCGCTCCATCTCTTTCTCTCGCATCAGGCAGTAATATAAGCTATCACACGCCCATTTCGCTTTAATTATTTTTCTACTTAGGCCCTTAATTATGATTATTGATTTAACTAATGATTATGACTGATAATATACTTTTCAAGGTAATATTAAGTAATTTTCTGTTATATTAGCGAAACGCTTTTTCCCTTTCTAATTCCGTTGGACGATTATTCGTCCAAGATCATGGACACCTTCGTCAGTGTATGTCCGTCCAACCGTCTGTCACATGTGTTTTTTAATCGATCAAGGTGTTAGTCAAATGAGTAGGTATTAAACCCGAGTTTCTAAAGACAGGTGTTTTGTTAAGCGCTTTTATATGCGAGGAAAATCGAATTGAAAATATCTCGTAACGGGAAAAGCGGAGGCGAGAAAGGCAGTTAGGTACCTACCTCCACCTGCGACCTTGCATCTACTGAGTTACAGCCGTTTCATGCACAATTTTATCGAATACGAAAACGAATAAGTACCTACCAAAAATAATTTATGTTGAATCTTCAAACCATTTAAAATAATGTGAATGGTCTGATAGAAATACCTTCTTTTGTCGATTAAAATGTACTGAGGTAAGGCCTAACCAGAAATAGTAAAAACCTAAGTAATTAAGTCAGGTATTCTAGAATTTCTATCTATCGACAACGACATAATATGGACACCTTTGGCACGTTATCCTGTTTCCACTAGCAATGGCGCATGTGATCCGAGTGGACTAACCCGTTCTAGTGAATGTAGCTCCTCGATCAGCATATTAGTGTCAATGTTGAGCTCAGAGCGGGGAATTGCTTGCCGTTTCAATTGCTCCGACTGAGTTAGTTTCGAATATTGAACACTGCTATTGTTGTTATTAAGCATGGTTATGTTTTTGGGTTTAAGGGGATCGTGAAGCAATGAAGAAAGTGCTATGTCTCCGTACACGAAGTGAAAAAGTCTTTATCCAAAACTACAACCTTTAGCCCACTCATTTTACGGTTTGAGCCGGGTACCGGGACTACTTAGTAATTTATATTTTTTTTCGGTATAATATTGAAGAGCCAATTTGAGCCAAGAAATGTACCAAAATAAAAAAAATAACGTCAGCAACAGTTCCAATTTCAAAATTTAGCTATAATCTCGTTCTAAAAAACCAGTTCGTTTCTTTGCACATATTTAAGGCTTTACCATTATACATACTTCAAATATGGTGTTAATATTTTTGTCTACTCAGAAGGTTTAGAAAAATACATTCGTATTTTCTAATAAATTCATCATTTTTTAAATTTCGATGCTTAGTTTATTGCTCAAAAATAATTTATATTGTTAAATCTAAGTCAAATGAGTGCATTGGTATTAAAATTATTGTTTTAAAAGGGACACACAATTTTGATTTCTCACTCAATTTTGATTAAGGTTTAGAGTCTAAACCTTAACTGCTGTTTCATACAAAATTGTAGTACCTTCTGGACTCAAATATATGGGACAGCTGGTTTTTTTAAACGTTATCTCCATAGTGTAAGTTTGTCAGTTTGATGGTCTAAACCACCTCTTTAGATATTACTACGGTGTTTGGTTACACCTTGTAGATATAACAAGCTTGTACACACGGCAATACAGATGAATACAGCATAATAGACAAGTACAAAGGGCGAGCTTGTCTTTGAAGAGATGATTTCTTCCAGCAGACCCATGATATAGAGAAAGTTTACAAAGTGAGGCAGGCAAGGTGTACATAATTCAAAGAAATTAATAAACTAAAACACACAATCCGAAAAATAAGCTTGCTAATTACCCAGGTCGGCGGTCAAAAATTAGGTTACAGTATGCTTGTAGGGGAGTCTTTTTTAAGGTCCGCCACATACATACGGAATAAACCTGTAGGCCTCGCATGCCACCCCCGAGTCAACGATAAAAATCGAGATGTGCCTCCATCTTTATTATTTTACGTATGCCAAAAAGAGCGCGCATGACGTTTTTCTCGTTTAAACGCTTTGTCGTCGGTGGCATGCTACCCGTGCAGATTCGGAATTGGTTCCGAATGGAGTGTTGCCGATGTTGTTTCAGATACTTTTTCACTAGATTTAGTGATTTTTTGATGTCTTGGGTGACATTTATTAAAGATTTACAGTCATATCACACAAGTGATTTTTGAGCGTGGGCGTTGATGGGACGATACCGTACCGTGACGGTGCAGTTGCGACGTCGTTGCGATATAGTTGCGAAATCGCCTATGCTCAAAAATAGCTTGTGTGATAATATGGTTCATGCCATTTTGTATGCAGATTATCTTTAATGTTAAAACTATCGATATCCTTTGATATAGTTGCATACTATTGAAATACAATGTACAAATCATCATCGTAACGTCATGACCTCATCACATGATAAGAATTATCATGTATAGTAATTGTTTGTTTCGTTTTAATAAATACTTAAAAATACAATTGTCATTCTTTTGGCGATTCATACATTTTTATTTTAGGCATTTTTTAAACAGCACTCTAATATTTTTTGTAACCATATTTGACAACACTGAATGCTGAATCAGGATTGCGGATCGCAATTCCGTCTGTGTGTGGCGGACCTTAAGGACCAGAAAAATCAACGTTTTCCTAAATCAGACCTTACACGTTTTGAATTAAGAATGATTTAACTTACCGGTATCAAACCTGGGACGGCTGGGCAGACGGCTGGGTAGACCCTGGTTCTCCACGTGGTCGAAGGTTCTGAACCCGAGCGCGAACTCAGCGTACGGACTTATCTCAAACATTTCTGCGAAAACAATCATTCACACTAGCTCACATCCAATCTTTTATGGCCTTACGCTCAGTTGCAGAAACGCTCATTAAAGTTAATCCTCCATTAAATCTCTTGCTGTCACTTTTTGTCTTGTTGACGTAGAAATCTAGCAAGAGATTTAATGTAGTATTAACTCAAATGAGCGTTTCTGCAACTGAGTGATAGCCCAAAGATTTAAGGGACCTATCACACAAGCGATTCGTCACGAACCGTTACCGTACCTACTATTGAAATACGATTAGAAAAATTTTGAAAGATAATTAAGTTACCCGTGGAAATACTTCCCATAATGTTATGAAATGGGCAATTGCAGTGTTTCGTTCCAAATTTGCAAAACAGGACACTTATGGAATCACGTCCTCCCCCTCGTCAGTGTATGTCCGTCCAACCGTCTGTCACATGTGTTTTTTAATCGATCAAAGTGTTTGTCAAATGAGTAGGTATTAAACCCGAGTTTCTAAAGACAGGTGTTTTGTTAAGCGCTTTTATATGCGAGGAAAATCGAATTGAAAATATCTCGTAACGGGAAAAGCGGAGGCGAGAAAGGCAGTTAGGCACCTACCTCCACCTGCGACCTTGCATCTACTGAGTTACAACCGTTTCATGCACAATTTTATCGAATACGAAAACGAATAAGTACCTACCAAAAATAATTTATGTTGAATCTTCAAACCATTTAAAATAATGTGAATGGTCTGATAGAAATACCTTCTTTTGTCGATTAAAATGTACTGAGGTAAGGCCTAACCAGAAATATAAAAAACCTGGTTGGGGGCGCTGCAATCGACTACCTTTAAAGTCAGTGTTCCAAGTACAAAAATTATTTTAAATTACATTTCATACATATTTGACACCTTCGCGACAAACAACAGAATAGATTTTGCATTGTTTTAGTTCTAAGTAATTAAGTCAGGTATTCTAGAATTTCTATCTACCGACAACGACATATTATATGCATCGAAAACGACAACATCTCACATCTCTGAAGCCTAGTTTAGCTACGTCGTAGCGGCGTAGCGTACGTTCTCCGTTCCATCAGTTTCAGAAGTGTAAGAATAAGAGAGTACCTCTGTGTTTAGCGCACACACTCATACACTGAATAATAAAAATAATAACTTCGTTAAAACCTTCTGTTTTGTATTGTGGAGACTGGTGCCTGACTCAAGATACCTATGAAGTTTCTTGTGCGTCAGATTACCAGGTCTCCACCCTAAGGACAAAGTAACAGCGTGTCTACAATAATTATTATAACATGAATGATAGTAAGACAAAAGGATCAGACTAAGAGATAAGTGTACTTTTTGCAACCATCAGCTGCAAGGCTGATTCAGTGTTAGTGGGTCGTAGAGCATTTCTGTGATGGGGATGGACCAGGTCTGCCTGCATAACTCCAGTCGGTTTAGAAGTTACTGATGTTGAAAGGTCAGTAAAAAATTAACGATCGACGTGCATACTACAATAATATCATCCGATCAGCCTTGCAGCTGATCTTTAATTTTTTACTGACCTTTAAACGTCTGTAACTCCTTAACCGACTGAAGTTATGCAGGCAGACCTAGTCCATCCCCATCACAGAGCTGCTCTACACCCCATAAACACTGAATCAGCCTTGCTGCTGATGGTTGCAAAAAGTACACTTATCTCTTAGTCTAATAGTGCTTAAAATATTCTGCGTACCTACCTAGGAGTACCTGAGAGCTTTTTGAACAAGCAGTCGCTGCAGTTGAAATCAAGTTTTATTTTCGGTACCTATTTTAAAAGTGTTCGCAGCAAGACTGCGAGCCGTTGCGTTCACAACATTTTCTATTAAATTTTTGTTTGGGACGCGAAATAAAAACAATGTTACTATACTGGGTGTTACAGAAGTAAAAATAGAAATTGAAAACTTTTAAGGGGGTGGTTTAGACCAACAAACTGAACAACTTTCACTATGGGACCAACATCGAAATAGCGAAAAAAAAATCTTTTGTCCCGTACATTTAGCTCGAGTAGATCTGGAGTACGATTTTTGAATCTCATTCGTTGAACTAATCAGTTGTAAATGTCAAAATTACTACAGAGATATGCATCTTTCTACTGCTGATTTGACATTCAAAAATCATACTTCAGGAGTGCGATTTTTGAAAGTCAAATCAGCAATAGAAAGATGCATATCTCCATAGTAATTTTGACATTTTCAACTGCTGAGCTCAGTGAATGAGATTCAAAAATCGCACTCCTGTAGTTTAGTATGGAACATCGCAAACGCATCGCATCATGGCGATTATAACAAATCTCCTCATTTTTGGGGAGACCTATGTCCAGCAGTGGACGTCTATCGGCTGATATGATGATGATGATGATGATGATGGAACATCAGATTTTTTTTTCGCGATTTCGATGTTGGTCCCATAGTGAAACTTGTTCAGTTTGATGGTCTTAACTACACCCTTAAATGTTTATTTGTATTTTTATAACACCCTGTATAGGTACTCACCATTCTTACTACTCTTTCTATTATGTATAGGTGATGTGTATATCCTCGGGGCATGCGCATATCGCTCCTTATGTTCAGATTGTGATGCCACACTTTCGTTGCGCGATTTCACTTCCTCCGCAATTGAGTGCCGATATTGTGAAGAGTAGTTTTGTCTGGACAGGGATAAAATACATAATAATCTGGTTTAGTGTATGCCAGTTACCTCCTGATGTTTTTCCTTCAAAGTTTGAGAGCAGTCAGTATCTATTATAGGTACATTAAGAAAAGAAAAGCTTATGCCGTTGTGAATTTGTACAGTCACCATCAGATATATCGTAGCATACAAGTTGTTCAAATATTTCTGAACAATGATAATTTTCAATAAATTAATTACAGTAAATGTTACCAATCTAAACTATTATAAAACTGTAGCAGGAAGTTTGTTGTACATTGAAGATATTAGCAAAAAAAAAGTTACGATATGGTTTTTAGGTGTCCCTGATTCCATATCACCAATTTTTGGATTTTTTGTCTGTCTGTTTGTTTGTGTGTTTGTTTGTTTGAACGAGCATCACGCAAAAAGTACTGAACCGATTTTGATGAAACTTTTTTTGTTTGATTGCTTATGATCAGACTTAAAATCTGGTATATAATTTATCTCGCTACATTGACGGGAGCCGGAGATATAAACATATAACCGCAAGTGCAACCAATGTACGGTGCCATTTCAATTTCAAGTAAGTAACACTAATTAAAATTAAAAGACTTGTAATAAAGTAAGCTAATTCTGAAGACTGTTTCATTTATAAATAACGAAAATAACAACAAATTACAAAATAAATACCAATAATTATAATTATATCTAAACGTGTATTTTGTCATAAATATCTGAACAGCTAATTTTCAATAATTTCTTTACAATGATATTTAAAATTGAAATGTAAAACAACGGAGAAGGGTATTTTTCCTAAACTGTTCAGATGTTTATGATCGCCCTGACTACGTAGATAAATTTGATGTTCTAGGCGTTCAGATATTTTTTATTGTTATATGTATAGAAATTATTGAAAATTAAAACTGCTTACAAATTTTTTACCATCTTGTTTGCTATGATATATCTGATGGCGACTGTACACACATAGTGGACTAACGCCTTCACAGCCTTGAGGGTAGGCCTGTGCCCTGCAGTGCGACGTATTCAGGGTGTAAGTGACTGACAGCCTAGCAAATACGGAAACGGTGGACTCAGACCATCAAACTGAACAACTTTCACTATGAAGCCTACCTCAGGAAACGCAAAAAAAAATCTGCTGTCCCATACAAAACTGCTGTACCTACCCGACTTAAATGTATGGGACTGCTGATTTTTTTCGCGTTTCCTGAGGTAGGCTCCATAGTGAACGTTGTTCAGTTTGATGGTTTGAGTTCACTGTTTTAGTATTTGCTATAGGCTGTCACTTACACTATAGGCTGATGATGACGATGAACCTGGTTTATGAACACTTTATTTTCACTTATGTGCAATCGTCCGTGTTCACACCCTACGCTAGTCGACTGTTGAACATAGAATTCTCTAAATCCCAAGGATCTGTGCTAACTTTCGTAGCTTCGTTTGTTTGAAGCGCGCTTACAGGTAGGTATAAATCACTGAACATTATGTATACATAATTATACTTTTAAATTTAAAATAGATTCTGAAACTCTTCAGTTTGGGACACAGTCTACGATCAGAAAAAAATAGCCCAGTCATTTTACGGAGTTTTGTTAGGCAGGGTAGGGAGTAATTATTTGGACTTTTAAACTGTGTAAAAGTGACAAAAAGACTATCTTAAAACATATTAAAAAAATTCGCTACGCAACATAGAAATCAAAATTGTGTGTCCCAGAAGGCTTTTAAATTAATACCAATGCACTCATTTGACTTAGATTTAACAATATAAATTATTTTTGAAGAATAAAATATTTAAGCATTAAAATTTAAAAAATGAGGTATTTATTAGAAAATACGAATGTATTTTTCAAAACCTTCTAAGTAGACAAAAATATTTACACCATGTTTGAAGTATAGTATTATAAGTATATAATGGTAAAGCTTTAAATATAATTATGTGCAAAAAAAAAATTACCGTCAGGTTTTTTAGAATGAGATAACAGCAAAATTTTAAAATTGGAACTGTTGCTGACGTGATTTTTTTTAAATTTTGGTACTATTCTAGGCTCAAATTGACTCTTCAATATTATACCGAAAAAAAATATCAATTATTAATTAGTCCCGGCTCAACCCGTAAAATAACTGGGCTAAAAAGCACTGATTACAATCCTCGTAACTCCACTTGTGGAAAACATCTTCAGCTAAGAGTTCCGAAGATAAATTTCAGATGTATTCAATATACGAAACACTAGAAAATGTATTACTTAAGGTGTCTACACACCGAACCTGTAAACCTGTACGGCGACGGTGGCAGAAGCCGGCGGGCTTGGATAATAAGTTAGTGATTTATTTTAATAGGCTGCCTGGGCCGGCTGGTCCAGTGTGTAGACACTTTAAAAGGCTTACCTATGTCTTTTAAACAGTATACAAATGAAAGCTGACAAACAAACGACGAGTAGAATCGAACTGCATATTATAACCAACATGTTCAGGTCCCAGAATTCTGACGGAGGTCCGATTTCATCTAAAACAAATTAGTTATTCAGTAGTTCATTTATTGGAACTGTTGCTGGCGTTGCTGGGAATTTATACGCTAGTTTTGCTGAATCATTTAATTTAAATTCTGTTTTGTCTTTAGGTATTCCTAGAAATTGTCTGCAAAACAAGCAGTCAGCAACATGCTTCATCAAAACCATAAAGGTAATTAAGCGCATAAGTTATGGAGGGCCTCATTGAAGCGGAAAATGCATACTTCGCACACAAGAGCGGGCCGGGACGTATCGCAACGTATTGACCGATTTTTAGTTTTACGTAATAGTGGCAGACGTTGTAAAAAATTCCGCTTGGTTAATCTACCCCCATTCGAGCGGGCGGAGGACGGACGGGAGGAGCGGCAACAATGTAAAATAATACCTATTTTATTATGAGTAGAGAAACGTATACGTTGACAGAAAAAGCTCGTCTGACGGACAGAAGATGAAGCTCGCTCTGTCAATGAATTTTATTCTCTATCCGCATTAAAATAGGTAAGTATTAATTAACATTGTTGTTGCTGCGTTCGCTCGTCCTCCACCCGTTCTAATGTTTATAGACCTTTAAGGTAACCGTATATTGCTCACTGGCCTGAAAATCCACCCAAATCGCTTCTATACAATTTATAACCATGAACTATCGCTTACTATGCCTGGCCGAAGCGGGTCGAATTATTGCGCGGCGAATTTCCGTCCGCGTGATGCAGCACGCTCCACCCCGATGCGTTCCGTCATAGCGTGCAATACCATGCGGAACTTTTTACAACGTCTGCAGTATCACGTCAAACTAAAAATCCGTCTATGCGTTGCGACTCGGCACGCTCTAGTATGCAAAGTACGCATTTTCCGCCCCGATGCGACCCGTCGTAATATGAGCTTACCTTTAGATATCTACAAAATGCTTTGAAAAAGCAGACTAAAGTAAAACAAAAAACTATCTACCAATAACGAAAATGCTTGAAGCGATTTTCTTGGAAATGATAAGTTTTCCATTATTCAATATTACGCTCTACCTCGTTAAAATAATAAACAAGGCCGGTAACTAAACCCCAAATAGCTAAAGTATTGTATAATAAAGCGTCAGAACATCATACAAACTCCGTCGGGCACTTGAACAGGTTTCTAATAACAAAAGTTTTGATGAGATCAGAATTGAGCTCTCATTTATGGCTTTAAAGGTTTCCCGGCAATTCCTGGGGATCGTTTTTATTCTGACAGTAATTTCATACACCGATTTTAAAGAAAGGATCAAAGTTAAAAAGTTGTTTCACGGTTTTCCCCATTTTAATAAGATTATTATACTCAGTGCGCTAAATGTATATTTTCCACTATACAGGTCTTTCTTAATATGCTGACATTTTTATGAGGGGATGATCAGACCATCAAATTGGACAACTTTCTCTATGGGACCAAATTAGAAATCGCGAAATAAAAATCATCTGTCCCATACATTTGGCTCAAGTCGGTTTACAGTTTTGTATGGAACAGCAGATTTTTTTCCGGAATTTTAATGTTGGTCCCATAGAGAAAGTTGTTCAGTTTGATGGTCTGATCATTCCCTTTAAAAAGTGTCAGCATAAGAAGGAACCCATGTTTACTAACTAATTTTAGATTTGAATAAAGTGTAGGTCTGTAGTCAGCAAGATATACAGGTTGTAACAAAACACCCTGATTACTGAACAACTTTCATTATGGAGCCGAGATATTGAAAAGGTAGACGAATTAACTCCGTTGTTGCATTTACCCAATCTGACTATAGGTACAAAGACAAATAATACTGAGTTTGAAAAGGGCTCGCTTCTCAATGGAAAAGTACGTGCATATTTTTCAGCAGTGAAAGTGTTAAATACCATAAGGAGAAAATGGTATTAAATAAAGCATACCTCCATCAACAGTCTTAGTAGAATAAGTATAAACAGTTGATGCTGTACCAGCATCATTCATCGCAGTCACTCTCAACTGATACCAACTTGCTGGAGCGAGAGATCCGACTGCGTAAGAAGTTGGCATAGATATCAAAGGTGGTGCTTGGTATCGACCTTCTATGTAACTCCAGCCTATGTTCAAATCCATGGGCTAGAAAGAGAAGGGCAATTAAAATCTAGTAGATATCAAAACAATTTGTTATATTTTACAACAAAAAATGTTTCATTGCTAAAATGTGTCCCATGTTATGTCATGTGTTTTCTTAAGTGAAACAGTGAAAAAAATATCATAAGGAAACCTACATACGCTGAAGAAGAAATTCTGACGTGTAAGTCTGCCAATCCGCATATGAGCGCGCGTTGTATGCTGACGCCCATACTTGAGAGCATACTTGGTTCTTGGTTGTCACGATTTTTTAAGCGAAAACAAATCTTGGTCAATGATGTTTACCATCACCGTTTCAGACCAGTCAATATTATGTTCATAGCAAAGTAAAAAAAAATCATCGGTACATAGAAGGCGTTTGTGCGGATTTAAACCCAAACCATCATGATTTCAAGCCCACACCTGTCCACAATGCGCCATCGACATCCATAACAAAAAATAACCAGCAGTAAAACCTACCGCTCTATTTTCAGCTTTTGTCCACATATTGGTGCCAAGCAACCGAAACTCAACTTCCCATTTTGTGACGTCACAACCACCATCATCCCAGCCACTGAGCTGGATATAGATATGAGTTGCATTGCTCCAGAGCCGGTCCGTTGATGGCGGGGATACCGGTGCTACAATAAAATAAAACATAGTGAGTTTGAAGGTTATTTGCACAGGATCAAAGGATCCGTTTATAGTTTTTGGGGCCTGAAACTTGTGTCAATAGAGGGCAGAATTCATAAAGCCATACGCATCTTTTACAAAAGCCATATATTATAACACCACATAAGAAAGCGGTAAAAAGAGAATTTTGTGTTTGAGTTTCTATAGAGGCTTCACGTGGTGCATGCTAATAGAATTCTTCTTACAACCAAATATTTGCATCCTTCCCTGATCGTAACAGTCTCCTATTCTATAATAATTAGGAGAATCAGGACGAGAGAGTGCATATGTGTTTTGGAAAAATCATGCACTTCAAAATGCCCTGTGTACCTAACAACTTTTGTTAATAAGCAGCGGCTGTAATCGAAATGAGTAATCATCATTAGGGCCATATCACACAATATATTTTTGAGCGTAGGGGTTGGCGTAATATGGCAATAATGCTCAGTCCATTGCGACGTCAGCGTGTCGCTGCAGTGCAGTTGCGAGCAAAATCGCCTAAATCGATGATGTGATATGTCTCTAAACAAATCACAATTCGACCGTCAATATACCTGATGTACAGCGAAGTCACAGTATAAGAAAGAGTATCTATGCGCAGTCGAGATAAGAGATACGATGCGAAATTTATTAAGAGAGAAGTTGTAGGTCAATCCCAAATCTTTACCATGAAAATACGGTCTTCAAATACTAACCTCCTCCTAAAGTAGTAACATCAGCATGGCCAGGAGTTGAAGTCCCGACGCTATCCGTAGCTGTTACTCTGACTGAGTATTTGGTTCCACATTTCAGTCCAGTCAAAGTATGCTGCTGGATTCCTGGAAGGCGCGTCTCTTTGGCAACTGGCCAAGCTTCTTGCCAGGGTCCATCGCCTTCTTTCCACGTTAAGTTATAACCTAGGATAAGTTGAATTACTTCAATAATTTGCAAAGTCATGACCATAATCCCTTTTGAGGTGGTGAGAAACTTATCTATAACCAAAAATCTGTTTAGATCTGCAGCTGTAGCAGGTGTCAAAAGGGAGGCCTTTGCCCATCATCGGAACACGAACAGGGTATGTAAAAAAGGTGTGGCAAGGCTCACATTTAACATATTGAAGGTTTAAGGATGGAATGACTTGTCAAGTCGTGATAAATGGCTCTAGCCTTTCGCTTACGAGAACACTGAATAGAAACCCATTTTCGTCCTAAGTCACCTCATGCGATTTCCACGAGAAGAAAAGGGATAGTATATTCTAAGCCAGTAAAGTTATGTTCAGCCTATTGCCACTTCAGTTTATAAATTTTTAGAGAAATTTCAACTTAATTTAATTCTGTGACGTATCACCTTCTGAATGGACAATTACAGCACTACTAAGGGCTATCGACTGCTTATTACTGCGGACTACGGGGGACCACACCAGTGATGATGAAGCGCCCTAGTAGGTCAACCAAACTATTGAAAGAACTTAAGCAACCTGCCCAAGGGCACCCCGTAGTGACCCTTACGGACTGTTCGTCCCACAGCGTTGTACCAATAGTGGATCCAGTAGGATTTTCAAGTACTGATGTCTTCACTGCTTGACATGGGTCTATCAGACTATGTAGCGGATTGGGTCGCGGAGATCGGTATGAATCTCAGAAAAAGTTCGAGCTTGAATTTAATTAATTATTCCTTTCTCAATTACTTACTGATTCCAACGAGCGAATCGTTTCCATGAGTCCTGACCTCATCCCACTCCACAACAATAGTATCCTTGAACGGAGTTGCTCTGAGCGCCGGTGGGTCAGGCAATGGCAGAACCCTGACCATGTAGACCACGGAGTCTGATCCGTACAAGTTCTTGGCCAAACACGTGTAGTTGCCGCTTAGTGACTGGTCTATACCTAGTATCAGAATTGTAAAATGACTCTGAAGTTGTGAACAATACAGGCTGTAAACTTAATTGCGTTACATATCGAACGGGGTGCTTCAGGCCATCAAACTGAACAACTTTTGCTATGGACTTATATCGTTATCACGAAAAAGAAAAATCTGCTGTTTTGTACATTTTGGTCGAGTTAGTAGCTATAGACATTTTCTATGGAACAGCGATGCGATTTCGATATTGGCTCAGTTGTGAAAGTTGTTCAGTTTGACGGTCTGAAGCACCCAGTTTGATATTGTAACGCATTTAATTTTAAAACCTATACAGGGTGAAATTGATATCATTACCATCCTTTTAAACTAAGAGTCTACCCATTAAACTGAACAACTTTTACTATGGGAGCAAACGGATCGCAACAAAAAAATTCTGCTGTTGTATTAAAAGTTGTTCAGTTTGATGGGTAATAGGTAGACTCTTATATCTAGTCCCATTGAAACTTCCAGAATTTAGCCTGGACTTATATTATGAATTATGATGACTAGACGACGATATAGTAGGATACAATATTATAAACACAAATATCCATGACTCAGGTACAGTTTGGTTCTGTCATGACTCAGGTGGCAGTTCGTATTCATCATATTATACAAATAATTGAGCCGTGCGGGATTCGAACCCGCGTCTTTCGGCACATCATCGTTAGTATACAGGGTGGAAAAGTTGGAGGCCGTGGTTGGAGGGAAAGTACCCTTAATATTTATGGTGGCAAATTTTACTGAAAGGAAACATTCCTTTATTTTCAAAAATAATTAAAACTGCATTTAAAGATTTTTGAAAAATCATCTGCTTGAGCCGGGAATCGAACCGGTGAAATGTGAAAAAAAAAACATCCTGTATTTTATGATACCAACCGAAAGAGTCATTCATAAGGATCAATTTCTTTTAAACAACATAGTATCTTAAATTAAAGAAAGACCAAGAAAAAATGATTTTTTCATTGTTAAACTTACTCACTATCTAAAGAAAATACTTTAAAGTATGTATTCTACGACTGAATTCATTGAAAGTTAAGTATTTCTAATAAAAACCTCATTTTTGAAATTTCAATGCCTATTTTATTGCTCAAAAATAATTTATTTTGTTCAATCTAATTCAAATAAGTGCATTGGTATTGATTTAATTAATTTAAAAGCCTTCTAGGACTGCGTCGCGATTTTTTTAAATATGTTTTCAGATAGTATTTTTGACACTAAATGATACCGGTTACAGCTGTTTAAAAGACCAATTAATAATTACTTCGAACCTCTCCTAACAAAACTCCGTAAAATGACTGGGCTAAGTAGGATACAGCCCTTTATAGTAAGAAAACGTTTCTATATAATATAGACAGACGGTCGAACGTCTAGCGGGGAAGGCTCAGTAATGTTATTATGTGGTAATATGGTCCCGTTTGAACCCTTTGGGTACGGAGCCCTAAAAAGTAAAAACATAATTCAGTAAGTAAACCTCAAACTGTTTTACTCGAATACCGATTTTTCCACAATGTTTAAAACTCTTTGATATTATAGTCAACATCAAAAAAGGTAAAATATCACTCAGTTTTCAGACAGGCGCTCCTCTTTGAAGTCTCTTTTAAGGTTCGCATGATTTCAGCAATTACGAGCGTTAACCCGCGACTTTGCTCGCACAAATTATATACCAAATTTTAAGTCAGATAACAAGCTATCAAACAAAAAAAGTTTCATCAAAATCGGTTCAGTAGTTGTTGTGTGATGCTCGTTCAAACAAACAAACAAACAGAGAGACAAAAAAATCCAAAAATTGGTGATATGGAATCAGGGATATCTAAAAACCATATCGTAACTTTTTTTTGTTAATATCTTCAATGTACAGACAAACTTCCTGTTACAGTTTTATAATAGTTTAGATTTAGATTACAGTATTTATTCTTCCAAAGGTTTTTTAAGGGGGGAGGGGGGGAGGGGGGGAGGGGGGGAGGGGGGGGAGGGGGGAGGGGGGGGGGTTTCAGACCATCAAACTGGACAACTATAAAAAGTCTACTGTTCTATACAAAGCTGCAATCCTTCTCAATCAAAATGTGCCGGACAGCAGATTTCTCGCGATTTAAATGTTTTTCCCGTAGATTCCCGTTGTTCAGTTTGATGGTCTGATCGTCCCCTTAAAATACTGTCACTATATTTTATTAAGAAGCACCCTACATCCTTAGTATAAACAAACGACCATAATCTCTTGCGCGGTGGTCAGAAACGTTGGTACCACTACCACTACCAACCATCTTTTTTAGAAGCGTGCAGTTACAGTCAGGCGCACTTTTAGGTGTTTTTGGCATGTGGAAAGTTTGCGGATGGAATGACGTGTCAAAGTAATAATATGCGGCTAGCCTTTCGCCGAAAAAACACAGCCAGGAGGCTCATTGCCGACTGTAAGCTGGTGGACCAAGATTCATAGCCTAGCCCACCGCCGCAGAGTAGCCTGCTTGTCGGTCTTCTACAGATTGTACTTAGGTGAGTGTACCCAAGACCTACATGAGCTCATCCCGCCTTCCCCTTTCTACAATCGGACTTCTTTAGCCTGATTCCTGAATCCCGGTAAACTATTAAAATTTATGTACCTAATCGTAATGAAGTGATACTGAAAAAAGAAATGGTGTCCCAAATACCTTATGGTTACGTCACTTTATATAGTACGTATAAAGTGACGTAACCATAAGGTATTTGGGACCAGGAAAATAATTCCGCTCGTCAATCTTCGTTTGTGCAGAGCAGGACCGAGTTCCCGACAAAACCCGAAGTCATTTAGTAGTCAAAGGGTGCAAAGTCGGATAGCAGCGAAAAGGGGGCGAAAACAAATAAGCCAATAGCGTAAACGGATTGAAGGTCACACATTCTGATTAGTGAATATAACTTCGCGCGCTATTAAAATTTGTCGACTGCGCAGGTACATCTAGACTAAGAGATAAGTGTACTTTTTGCAACCATCAGCAGCCAGGCCGATTCAGAGTTTATGGGGTGTAGAGCATCTCTGTGATGGGGATGGACTAGGTCTGCCTGCATAACTTCAGTCGGTTTAGGAGTTACAGACATTTAAAGGTCAGTAAAAAATTAACGATCAGCTGCAAGGCTGGTCGTATGATATTATTGTAGTGTGCACTGTAGCTATGTGACAAGTAGAAAAACTGACATGAACTGCCAGTCGGTTTAGGAGATACAGCCGTTCAAAGGTCCGACCTTTGTACGGCTGTAACTCCTAAACCGACTGATGAACCATGTCAGTTTTTGTACTGTTCACATAGCTCCAGTGCACACTACAATAATATCATACGATCAGCCTTGCAGCTGATCGTTAATTTTTTACTGACCTTTAAACGTCTGTAACTCCTAAACCGACTGAAGTTATGCAGGCAGACCTAGTCTATCCCCATCACAGAGATGCTCTACACCTCATAAACACTGAATCGGCCTTGCTGCTGATGGTTGCGAAAAGTACACTTATCTCTTAGTCTAAAAAGCCAGCATATTAAAGCAGCGATTACCCTACATTTAAGGCCAGGCCACACAGAGGCGGTTTTGCGGGAAAGCGGGCCGGAGGCGGACCTGCGGGAAGCTACTATCTCCGGAGCCGCGCGTATTTCTGTGTGGTAGGGTACATACAAACTCAAACGTTAAGTAAAAAAATTTAAAACTAAGATGAAAACTGTGGGATAATAGAACCAAAATGCATAAATGCTTACGACTATATTCCCCGAGGGTGTAGTCAGAGATATTCTGAAAACTCAGAACATCCACGTTTCACTAGTAGTACCGAAACTCTGTCCAAGAGGGCAATTGCGGAAAATAAATCGCAACAGAACCATTATCTCTTAGTCTTATTGGGGAGACTTATAAACCTGGTACTACTGTACCAAAACAATTTAAGGTCTTAATTCCTCTAGGGATTAAGTTATCCGTCTCCGTATTGTGGATGTGCTACCAACATAGAACCAACAAAACTTTGTGTAACTACTGAGAATTCCCAACTCTAACACGAATGTCTCTATTGATGTTAATATACTTGTGTAACTTAATATTATGTGTGCTTTATAGCTGAAACTCCTTTATGAACTGACGAAATTCTCAGACCTAAATAGTGAGAACTCGTTTTTACCATTTAGATCTTTATTCATAGTAAGAATTCTTTATAGATTGAGTCATTCTTTAGTGCGTAAAGTTGGGAATATGTTTTTGTTTTTCGGGCTACTTAAAATCTATACTATTATAGAACTGTAACCGAAGTGTGTCTGTACATTGAAGATACAAAAAAAAAAGTTACGATATGGTTTTTTGGTGTCCCTGATTCCATATCAGCAATTTTTTTATTTTTTGTCTGCCTGTTTGTTTGTGTGTTTGTTTGTTTGAACGAGCATCACGCAAAAACTACTGAACTGGTTTTGATGAAACTTTCTTTGTTTGATAGCTAATGATCTGACTTAAAATCTGGTATATAATATAATTTGTGCGGACAAAGTCGCGGGTTAACGCTAGTACTTAATACTTAATAATTATAAAACTGTAACAGGAAGTTTGTCTGTACATTGAAGATATTAACAAAAAAATAGTTACGATGTGGTTTTTAGATATCCCTGATTCCATATCACCAATTTTTGGATTTTTTGTCTGTCTGTTTGTGTGTTAGTTTGTTTGAACGAGCATCACGCAAAAACTACTGACCTGGTTTTGATGAAACTTTTTTTGTTTGATAGCTAATGATCTGACTTAAAATCTGGTATATAATATAATTTGTGCGGACAAAGTCGCGGGTTAACGCTAGTACTTAATAAAGTAATTAATAAAATAACAATTTTATTCATTACAAAACCAAAGCGAAAAGATATAACAACACACATCAAACTAAAACAAGAGCGTGTCGGACTCGCCTAATAGGGTTCCGTAGTCATAACATAAAAAGCTTATTCTGACAAAACTTAAATAACTTAAGACTTTGAGAGCGTATATCTCGAGATACAAGCATTGTAACGACTTAGTTTTTATGGATGTTTTGTTCAACGTTGGAAGAGCTATCCAACGACATCCTAATCGATTTAATAAAAAAAAAAATGTTAACCTCCTTTTCATTGTATTTTCGAATTGGTTGAAAAAATTGTTTTCTTCTTTCCTACCACATTTCTGTTTTTGGGTTACTGTTATCTGTCTTCATGGAAATTTCGATTCAATAGGTACAATAATGAGTAAATATTTAAGGCGAGGTATACAAACAGGCAGAATGGACAAAAGAATAAGGGTTCCTTCTTTGACAACGGAACCCTACAAAGTAGTAACACACTTCAGAGCTTAACCCGATAGAAGAACTTACTTTTAATCAGCAAGCTGTCATCTCGATTCCTGGTGAACCTCGGATGATGAGTAATAATGTTCTGGTTGTGATACCACACCGTCCTAGGTGGTGGTGAGCCAACGCTTTTGCACTCAAGGAGCAAGGAATTCCTCACTGCTACAGTCACTTCTCCCCCTAAAGATGCCACTCCTGCTACCACTGTGAGGAAAATAGTCTTTATTAATTGCACTTTACGGTCTAATGGTCAATTTAAGGATGTGAAGTGGATATTGGCTGGTGGAGTTTAAAACATGTAAACATGTTACAATTAGAGAAAGGAACTAATGAATTCACCACTGAAATTTGAGAAATAAACAAAATTTTAACAAAAAATTAAAACCGCCTTCAAAAAAACTAAAAAGTTAAGAAATATTATTGCAGCCGATGACTTTTTTGTTCGCGTCATAAGAACATTAATTTGTTTTATAGTCGGTGTCAAGCCAAGCCAAAAAACTAATGCAAGCCCTGTCGCGAATCGTACCGGCTTGACAGCGACTTCGATAAACCAAATTAATGTTCTTATGATGCGAACGAAAAAGTCATCGGCTGCAATATTATTTTTTAACTTTTTAGTTTTTTTGAAGGCGGTTTTAATTTTTTGTTAAAATTTTGTTTTTGATTACTTTAATGCTTGAATCATCTAAAAAGAAACAACTAATGTTTGTGATTTAAACTTATCTAAACTATAATATTGTCATATTTTACATAAGTACCTTCTTGCAGCATCTTAAGAGAGATGCTTCTGACTGGAGGATTATGCGAGAGGGTCACTGATGGCCGATAAACTATTAGCCGCGGTATAAATTGTTCATTGCGACGATCGAAACTACCAACTAAATTCTTATAACCCCTATTCTCACAAAAAGTATTAAAACTATAACTCACCTCTATGAGAAGGAGTATTAGTAAACCTTTTGCTCTCAGGTCCTTCTCCGACCGCGGTACTAGCGGTCACCCATACATCGTATTGTATATTTACATCTAAGCCCTTTAACTCTAATGTCTGGGTTCTTTCATAAGCATCTGTAGCTGGCGGTGCTTCAACGCGTACCGTTTGTGGTCCATCGTTGCTGGAAAGGACATGCGTTAGTAATTTATCGATGGAAGCATTCCAAGAACTAGAGAAACGCGTTTAAGGTGGTTGCAGAGGGGTCAATTTTTGAAATTTTTCATACAAAATTTTAAAAGCTTTATCTTCATAATTATATTATTTAAAATTTTTTTTTAACCCTAACAGGCACATACATTGTAATGGTCCCAAGCAAGTACTAATAGGCTGTTTATTATAGAAACCATACAACAGACGCACAAACATATAAACATCCATTACCGAACCGGGATTCGAACCCAGGACCCTGGTTTGGCAGTCCGGCGTGGTAACCATTACACCAACCGGGTCGTCAATCTGCAAATGTTATAAATTGCAAATGTTATTTGTGACGCGGCAACTACATTTTTTAAACTATTTTTCCATACATAAAATATTACTTTTATTAATTCCGTCTACGCGTATTGTGCGTCAAACTTTTGTATGGACTAAAACCACCTTAAGCTTTAAGGCCTGTAAAGCAATAATTTTTATGAATCACCAATGCGTTTGTCAATAATTAACGCGAAATTAGTCTTATAACGGTTTTGTAGATTATTAAAACCCCTAGTAATACTGAAGACAGTGCTTCAGACCATCAAACTGAACAACTTTCACTATGGAGCCAACTTCGAAAACGCGAAAAAAAATCTGCTGTCCCATACTTTTGAGTCGAGTCGGTACTGCAGTTTTGTATAAAAGACGGGATTTTTTTCGATGTTGGCTTCATAGTGTGTTTTGTTACACCCTGTATAATCATTATTATATAAAAACCCCCAATCCAAATCAAATCCCCGGTTTGGAAGGCTGCGAGTTCAAGTTCCGTACGAGACTTAATGTTTCAATATTTAATTTGATTTAAAATAGCACAACATGGCTCTAACATGTTTCATCATATCAGCCATTAAACGTCCACTGCTGGACATAAGCCTCCCCAAAATGGGGGCATTTGTCATAATCGCCACGCTTGGCCGGCGGGTTGGCGATCGCAGTTGGATCGAATCAATGTGTGTACTCAGAGGATGCTGCTGCCCATCCTTCAGTAGATCCCTTAGTCGCCTTTTACGACACCCACTACAATTAATCAACAATTTATTTGAAATGCAAATATAGTCTTAACTTTATCTTAAAGTTTGAAGTCTAGATTATGATATAAGATACAAGTGAAGATTGTAAAAAAAAATATTTACACAATGATGGCCATCAGATAATTTAATCGAAATTATAGCCACAGTATAGGAATGAGTATCTATTAAGTATTACATAATCATAGTATTGTTGTGATCTTGAAAAGGCAATAAAATTTTATTTAGTAAACATTTTCAAGAGTAGAGCTCGCCCTTTGTAATTGTCTATTATGCTGTTTTCATTGATATTTCCGTGTGTACAATAAAGTGTTAAAATAAATAAATAAATAAATAAGAGTTACTTGGAAGAGTATTGCTCTTGGCATCATTATGATATTTCGCAGTGCATTTAAAAGCACTCCTACTCTATCCAAACTTTTTTAAAAGCTTTTTATTATTCTTTGAATTGAAATTTTGCTGCAGTTGTAGCAGTACAAGAGTTACAAGTTTGTATTATGGTAAAAGCATCCTACCTCGCAGTCAGCTTGCAGTAGACGGTATAATGCAGTAGCCTCCCATTCGGTTGTGATGGTTTCTTCCAACTCACTAATAATGTGTTCGAAGATTGTGAAAGCACTTTAATTTCAGCTGGTGCTTCGGGTACTGTTGAAATTTTACTTTTATTGTCATTAGATTAGGTTTTATTTTTTATTGTAGAGAATATGTATATAAAGCTGTTGTTTAAGTGACTTATAAAAAGAAATATACGTTTTTGCAAATGAGATTAATGCTCCGATGCTACAGTCGTTTGAACGTAGAATTAGACATGCCACAAGCTGCCATGAAATGCTGTATTTCATGAAATAGCTGCATTTCTTATAGGTAAACTAGTTTTACGATCTGTCCAATTCTATTACCGGGTTAAGTTTATAATAATCATGAAACGGTAGTTACCCGACATTGTTAAAATTATTTTTCGTTTTCCAGCAAATAAAAAGCAAGTTGACTTTTTTAACTGTATAAATTTTGCGAAATCGTAGATCTCTTTGTTAAAAATACTGTATTGTAATCTTTGACTAAAATTAAAATAGCAAGACCCCGTCGCCTAATTTACTTAGAGCGACATTGCGTTATTGATATACTTTTTTGATTTTAGGTGGGATAAAGGTACCAAAGATATCTTCGTGTGCCTAAAACTCGTTTTACAAATCATTCAAAAAGAAAAAACAAATCACACAGGATTACTTTTCACTCATAAGTACATGGAAAGTAGGTCCATTTTTCAATAATGCAAGAACGTCACCTATCTTCCACTATTTTAATATAATCAAAGATTGTAATGAAGCAAAAATTCCACTAAAACTAATTTTAATCACAAAACATCCAGCACCAGCGTCCAGCATCCATCCAATACCATCAGACATAACAAGCGACATTAATAAGGCTTGAAAACTTCATCTCTACAAAGTTTACAACAAAGACATAACTTTGGCAAAGTAAAACTTAGTTGCTACTTACCGTCCTGCAATGTTGCGCAGACAATGGGGAAGGAGAATGGTCCGGTGCCGTAGTTTGAGAATCCGGCCACTTTTATTGTGTAGTTGGTGTACTTCAGCAAGCCTTGCAAACGAAGTTCGGTAACGAGAGATGTCGCGTTCATCCATGCTCGTCCTGTGAACATCTATACTTATAAAGTTCCGTGACTGACTGACAGACAACAAACAGCCTGAACCGCTGAAGATAGAAACAATGAAATTTGGAATAATACTACAGAGGATATAGGGGTGCACAAAGAAAGGATTTTTCGAAAATCAACTCCTAAAGGTGTAATCCACGCGAAAAATGCCGCGCGTCGAAAGCTTTTATCATAATCATCATCATCTCAGCCGATGGACGTCCACTGCTGGACATAGGCCTCCCCCAAGGATCGCCATAACGACCGGTCCTGCGCTGCCCTCATCCAACGGGTTCAAATAAATAACGTCATAAGTAAGTACTGTTTCCTAACTGAAGCTATTATCATCGAAATCAGATAGTAAAATAATCTTAAAACATCTATATTTTCCTGAACATGAGAACTACTAAACCGATTTCTTTTAAAATTCAAATGTAATCTATAAAATATTCCATTTGTGATTTTAAGAAAAATAAAATATACTAAGGACGGCTTACACCAAAAAGTGATCGCTCTATCTCTCACACTGCTCATTTAAGCCTTAAGGGGCAGACCAAGAAAGAGATGGCGCGACGACCTGGATGCCCACGAAGCGAAATGGCAAATGATGGCACAGGATCGGGAAGGCTGGAAAAGCTTGGGGGGAGACCTTTGCCCAATAATGGGACAAAATAGGTTAAAAAAAAAACCTAAATCCTTCTTAGGGGCAAGCCAGGCTAAGTATTTTTAGACTGGACAGCCTCAAGAAAATCTGGAACAATTTCTAGCTGGATGATCATCATCTCTAGAGATTAATTTCTAGATAAACAATAAGTTAAGTATGCTATTTTAAAATATCTAGGATATAAAATAATAATTATACAATATAATGCTGAACAAACTATTTACATAACAATATTTTCAACACACTTGCTCATAAAATGGCCCTTATTTCACCGCAATTAGGCACATAATGACACCTATAATCAAACTGTGACTTTTTCATTACTATTATTCACAAGGGAGTTATAGGTTTTTTATAGTAGGTATCTAAACTTCTTGGTTGAGTTCTTGAGTTGCTTTGTTCTTAAAAAAGTTTCGATACAAAAAAGATCATATTCAATAGTACAAATAAATTCTCTAAATAAACTTTTTATTTACTAAATAAAATGATTTTTTATTATTATTTTCTTCACAGGTGTGTTGAAAAACGTCGTATGATACACGTGTGTATTGATGATTACCTTCCTCGGCTCTCTTAATGGCGCCTCAGCGGTAATCACCAACATTACACACTTGTACCATAATGTACTATTTCAACATACTTGCTCGTAAAGTGCACCGCTTTTAGGTACATAATGCAGCTTATAGAAGACGCTCGCGAAAATGATTACATTATTGCACTAATGCGGTAATGTTACTTTTTTTTTTCTATAGTGTGTTTCTATTAAATCTCAGCAAAGAGTTTTTATGAAAAAAAACTTTTTCCTGAACAAATTAATCTGTTTCAGTTAAAATATGATAAATATACGCTTCATTTCATCGAACAATTTTTTTTGTTATAACACAAATTAATTAACATTAATTTGTGTTATATTAAGTTTATAACGTTTTTGATATTATGTTGTTTGCAACAAAATATCGTTGGTTGAATGTCGGTTAGCGTCTTTGCCTCTTCGCTGACCTGCGCGCGCATAGCTATCTTCAACCAAAGGTACTGAACGCAAAAAAAGAAGCCCAGCGCCATTTTCCACAAATATTTATCTAAAATTATTGTATTTTACGAAATTTTATTAGTTTTCCTCGCAATTATATTGAAAAGCGTCGTATGAAACGCGTGAGCGTTGGTCATTACAGCCCTCGGCTAGTGTGCATCACTCGCCTGGCGGCTCGTGCTGCAATCCCGCCTCGGCTGTAATGATCAACTTTGCTCACTTGTATCATAATATACTATTATAAAATTAATCCTACATATTGCCAGTTGCACGTACGTTCATTAAAGATAATCCTCTATGAAGGTGCTACTGGGAGTTCGAGACCACTGACTGGGAATGTTCCTCCATTGAAAAGGGAAGATCTTCCACCAGGCTATGTGTGAAGCCTGGGGACCGGCCGTGGTCCAACAGTTCTTAGTTGGACCTTGTTCCCGCCGGCTCGATAGTGGACTGTATGTTGAGGTTGAGCCGAACGGGAAGCGGGGATGGGTTTCTTGAATAAGAAGATTTTTCTGGCTGTACTGGGCTTCCTTTCAGTTTGCTTGACTGCTCCGGATCGAATGTGACAAATTCGCCGCGGTGGCGCTGTTTTATTCGCTCTCGCGATGTCCATGTGAGCGGAGCATCGCGAGAGGCGTCGCGGTCGCGAGAGGGAGCGAGGCAGCACAATTGAGCAAGCGAGACGGGTATAGTTGTACACGTCTCGGGAGCAATACTGTGAGGACAGCCGGTGTCTTTATTTTTATTTCTTAATTATAAATTACATGAATTTACTATCTATTTTTGGTTCTATTCTATTTATATAGGTTATTACCTATGTACAAAATTATTCTAGATCTATCTATGAACTCAAACACTATAAGGAATAAAAATCCTAGCTATAAAACAAGGGGAAATAAAACGATCTTAAACCTAACATAATAACAAACTTATCGTATTTCTATCTCTATATAACTACCTATAGCCGTAGACTTTATTAGTTTAACTTATAACTACAAGGAAAGTAAATAACAATGAATATAATATAAAACGAGTTTAGTCGGTCGTCCCGAACATTCCTCCCGCCGTGCGTCGTCCGCCGTGACGTCGCACTCACGTTGCTGGCTGGAGGGCGACCGGTTCCGTCGGGATGATCACCAACTTCTTCGTCGGTCTGCGTAGTGTACCGCCTTTGGTTCGGACGTCAGCTGCTCGTACGACGCCGTCAGCTCCGGGGTAGGTGGCGGTCACGAGGCCGCGAGGCCACGTGTTCCTCGGGAGGGTGTTGTCTGCTATCAACACCACGTCGTTCACCTTCAGTGCTGGACCGTGGCTGTGGGGCTCCCGCCGGTTCTGCAGGTCAGGCAGGTATTCCCTGACCCACCTCGCCCAAAAGAGATCGGCTAGGCGTTGAGAGGCCCGCCAGTGCGTGCGCCCGATGAGGTCTTGATCGGTGAAAGTGCCAGGCGCTGGGACGCGTGCCGATCCGCCGAGGAGGAAGTGGTTCGGCGTGATGGCCTCGGGGTCCTCTGGTGACGTGGAGACGTGCGTGAGGGGGCGGCTGTTTACTGTATACTCCGCCTCTGCGATGAGTGTTGTCAGGACCTCTTCGGGTGGGTGGCGCTCATGCAGCGCTGCGTACAGTGATGTCTTCACGGCGCGGACGAGGCGTTCCCAGGCGCCGCCCATGAATGGGGCGCCGGGGGGTATGAAGCGCCAGCTGATCACCCGTCGGCCGGCTTCTTCCTCTGTCGCTCTGTCTATGGCACGACGTAACTCTTTGTCCACGCCGTGTAGATTAGTCCCGTTATCGGACCATATCTCCGTCGGGCACCCGCGCCGTGCTATCATGCGGCGCAGTGCCATCACTGCGGAGTCGGTGCTGAGGGACGCGGCCACCTCCAGGTGGACCGCTCGAGTGGTTAGGCAGGTGAAGAGTGCCACGTAGCGCTTCTGAGTGGAGCGCCCCACGGTGACTGTCAGGGGCCCGAAGTAGTCCAGCCCCACGAAAGTGAAGCTTCGGCGGTGATGAGCTAGTCTGCACGGCGGATGGTCTCCCGTCGCAGGCCTCGACGGTGTGTTGCGCTTGATGCGGCAGGGCAGGCAGCGATGGGGAACCCCCCACAGTGCTGGCTTCCACGTAGCGTTCCCCGGGCAACGTCGCGCCTGACCACCGTAACGGAGTGGCAGGCCGACGGCAAACGAGCACTGTGCTTTCATAAACTTTCTGCGGGTGTTTATGAATAGCGGACAAAATGTCAAAACCTTTGCGGGACGCCTCCGGGCGTTTTCTCCCAAAAGGCCCTTCTCAGGGCCAACCAAAAGGCCCTTCTCAGGGCCACCCCGATGTCGACGCTTCGGCATCGGAAGCTAGCCGCGCACCATCTGCGGCCAGCTTTTATAGTAGGGCGGACGACTCGTCCGACTCGGATGTGGAGTCCACTCTGAGCTTGTCGGCTTCTGGACCGAAGGCCCAAGAAGGCGACCTTCAGACGCGGAAGAGGGCCTACATGAGGCAAGAGTCCGAACGCTCTTCGGGCTCTGTCAAGGGTAAGCCCGAAAAGAAGAAGGGGAAGGCCAAGGGTAAGGGTAAGAGCAAGGTCTCACCCCCTGCCCCTGGTGCCATTGCCCACGACATTGGCCTAGAGGACGCCGAACGCCAGCTTAACCTGGCGAGACGTGCGCAACTCCAGCAAGACCTTGAGGAGGAGGTTGCTGCCAAAGAGCAGAAGGCGCGCTCCGCTAGGGCCAAGGCCGGCTATGGCACGTCCAGCGTCCTTTACGCGGACCACAGCCTGGCTGAGCTAGAGCAGATGGCTCAGGAGGACCAGGAGGGGATAGTGGAGGTCGCCTCGAAGTCCTCTAATTTGAAGGGGACCTTTCAAAAGGCCTTAAAATGTCGGGCAGCGAGCATGCTCGGCGTCGTCCGTGAGCTGGTGCAGCGCACTGCCACGGATGAGACCCAGCAACTGCAGGCGAGGGTGGATCACCTGCAGAAGGAGGTCTACCGGCTATACGGGAAGCTGGCTGAGAAGCAGCCAGAAAAGGCTCCCGAAAGGCCGCTGGCAGAGGGCGTCACCTCCACGGATCTTGCGGAGATAATCCGCAAGGTAGTTACGGAGGAGAGGGTCTTCACCCGTGCCTGTTTTGCTGGCATTGAGGACCGGCTCTTGCCGGAGAGACGTGTCCGACCATTGCTCGCGGCGGACAAAAGGAAAACGGGGACGACACAACCGGACCCAATCATTAATGCGGAAACGGAGGCTGAGTCTGCTGCCAATCAGGCGGCGGAGCAGGACCTCCTGGGAGAGGACGCCCTTCTGCCCTCCACCACCCCTTCCAAGCAGCCTTGGAAGGAGGTGGTCGGAAGGAAAAAGAAGGCCAAGTCCAGAAAGGCGACACCGACCTCCACCCCTGTCACCATCCCTCCCCGCCAGTCCAAAGCGACTGGCAAGGGGAAGGGGAAAGGAAGGGGGAAAAAGTCGGCCCCTAAGCCCGACACCGCTGCTCCCGTCGGCGGGAGGAAGCTAGTTCCTCCCAAAACGGCGGCCGTCGTGGTGACGCTCACCCCGGAGGCTGTGGAGCGGGGTGAGACGTACGAGTCCGTGCTGAAACGGGCTCGTACCAATGCCAATCCCGCGCAACTAGGGATTGGCGCAGTTACCTGCCGCCACACGCAGACGGGCGCCCGGCTGTTTGAGTTCGCGGGAGCCCAAGGCAGCGCGAGCGCAGACCTCTTCGCAACAAAGTTGCGAGAGGTCATCGCGGATGCGGCTAAAGTCGTCAGGCCCGTCAAGACCGTGGCCCTAGAGGTGACCGGCCTCGACGACACGGTCACCAAAGAGGAGGTGGTGGCGGCGGTCGCAGAGGCAGGAGGCTGTGACGTCGCAGCGGTGCAAGGCCGGGCCATTAGACCCGGCCGCGGTGGCATGGGCACCATCCGTGTCGAGTGCCCAATTGCCGCAGCCAAGGCAGTCGTTTCGAAGAAACGGCTGCAAGTGGGGCTCAGCTCGAGTGTGGTCCGGGCGCTTGAAGATCCGCCTTTGCGCTGCTTCAAGTGCTTCGGGATCGGTCACACCCGGGCTCTCTGTCCGTCCGAGGTGGACAGGGCGGATTGCTGTTACCGCTGCGGGAACAAAGAGCACAAGGCCGCCTCCTGTACGACCGCCAAGCCTCACTGCGTAGTGTGCGCAGCCAGTGGTCGCCCAGCGGACCACGTCATGAGTGGGAGGTCCTGCAAACCTCCACCCAAGAAGGGCAAAGCGCAGGCGCCAACCCGGCCTACCGCCACCACCGTCGCCGAAGCTTCGGCGGCTGCTGACGAGAGGGGAGCGATGTCCGAATAATGCAGGTCGTACATCGCATCCTTCAGACGAACATCAACCACTGTTTAAAGGCCCAGGACCTGCTGGTCCAGGTCATGGCCGAGTGGTTGGTGGACGTGGCGGTAGTCGCCGAGCCGTACTCGGTCCCCGGCCGCTGGCTGGGGAGTGGAGACGGTTTGGTGGCAATTGTGGCGCGGTCTTCCACAGACTCCCCTCCCCTTTCGCTCTTAGAAAGGGGACCGGGATACGTGGCCGCCGCGTGGGGAGACATAGCCCTGGTGGGGGTCTATTTCACCCCAAACAATAGGACGCTTTCGGAGTTTGAGACTTTTCTCGATGTCCTCACCGCCGTGGCCGGTAGGGCGGCGCCGCGTCAGGTGCTCCTCCTGGGGGACCTGAATGCCAGGTCGGCGGCTTGGGGCGATCATAAGACCGACGCCCGGGGACGCGCAGTAGCATCCTGGGCGGCGTCGTCCGGGCTGTCCCTCCTAAATAGAGGGGCAGTCCATACGTGTGTGCGGCGGAACGGGGGGTCAATAGTGGACCTCACTTTCGCCACCCCTGCGCTAGCCGTCCGTGTTGAGGGCTGGCGGGTGGAGCCGGTGGAGACTCTATCGGACCACCGATACGTGCGGTTCGATATCTCCACCCAGGGCCCCCGGGGGATGGCCTCCTCGGGCCAAACCCCGTTCCCACGATGGGCCCTCACCCGCCTGGACCGGGAGGCGGCCGCGGAGGCGGCATTCATCCAGGACTGGCTCTCGCCTACCTGCGATGGCCTGGACGTGGACGCCGCAGCGGCCCAACTAAGGGGGTCCCTGACCGAGGTGTGTAACTCCAGCATGCCTCGGTCTCGCCGTTTGCCTCCGCGACGCGCCGTCTACTGGTGGTCGGAGGAGTTGGCGGGGCTCCGGGCCGCCTGTGTGGCGGCCAGGAGGGCCTTCACGAGGAGTCGGCGACGCGCGACACGAGACGAGGCCAACGAGGATCGCCTCTACGAATTATACGTAGAGGCAAAGAGGGTCCTCAAGTCAGCAATGGGCGCCGCCCAGGACTCGGCGAGAGCTGAGATGCTGGAGGGTCTCGACAAAGACCCGTATGGGAGACCATACAAGGCGGCGCGCAACAAACTGCGCCCCTTTGGTCCCCCAGTAGCCGAGACCCTTGAGCCGACATTGCTGGATGGGGTGGTACGGTCCCTGTTTCCGTTAAGGGACAGTTTCGCCCCACCAGCGATGGACCCCCCGCAAGCGGCGGTCCCGCCGGATGAGGACGTCTCCGAGGTGACGAAGGATGAACTCGAGGCAGCGATCCGTCGCCTCCGGCCCAAAAAGACCGCTCCGGGCCCGGACGGCATCCCCGCAAGGGTGGTGGCCATCGCCTCCACCCAAATGGAGAAAAGGTTTCGGGACCTCTTCAGCGCATGCTTCGCGTCCAAGAGGTTCCCGAAGCCTTGGAAGGAGGGGCAGTTGTGCCTTCTCCGTAAGGAGGGGCGCCCGGCGGACTCCCCTTCGGCATACCGGCCCATCGTTCTGCTCGATGAGGTCGGTAAGATGTTCGAGGGGATCATCGCGGCTCGCCTGAAGGCTCACCTGCGGGAAGTTGGGCCGGATCTGTCGGACGCTCAGTTCGGTTTTCGGGCTGAGCGTTCGACCGTGGATGCCCTGGCCAGGCTCAAAGGCCAGGTGAAAGCAGCCGTGGAAACGGGGGATGGATTGCTGGCCGTGTCATTCGACATAGCCAACGCCTTCAACTCCATCCCCCACCCCACCATCATAGAGGCACTTCGGTTCCACGGAGTGCCTCAATACCTGCGGGGCCTCCTGGCCAGCTACTTGGAGGACCGAGCGGTCCTCCTCGTGGACAAGACTGGCTGCCTTCGGCGATACTGCGTCGGGGCCGGTGTTCCGCAGGGGTCCGTTCTAGGACCACTCCTGTGGAACATCGGTTTCGATTGGCTTCTGCGAGGGACCCTTCTCGGCGGCACGAGTGTCATCTGCTATGCAGATGACACACTCCTCACTGCCCGAGGAGGGACTTTCAGGGAGGCGGCCAGTCTGGCCTCGGCGGGCGGAGGCCTCATTGCAGGGAGGATCCGCCGCCTAGGGTTGAGGGTGGCGCTGCACAAGACCGAGGCCGTGTTCTTCCACGGTCCCCGGAAGCGCCCCCCGCCTGGCGCCCATATCTTGGTGGAGGGCGTCAGGACAGAGGTAAAGACCCAGATGAAATATCTGGGTCTTATACTAGACAGCAGGTGGCGCTTTGGCCCGCACTTCAGCGGGCTGTCAGCGCGCCTTCTGAAGGCCGCGGGCGCCCTATCGTGGCTCCTCCCAAACCTAGGGGGGCCCAGCGCGCGGTGCCGGCGTCTGTACGCCGGCATCCTGAGGAGCATGGCCCTTTACGGGGCCCCCATATGGGCGGACTCCCTCCAGAGGAGGGAGAACGCCGCCGCCATCCGTCGGCCCCAAAGGGCCATTGCACAACGGGTGGCGAGGGCGTACCGGTCGACGAGTTTCGCGGCCGCGTGCGCTCTGGCTGGTACCCCGCCTTGGGAGCTCGAGGCGTGGGTGCTCGCCAGAGTGTACGAGTGGACGGCGGGGCGGAGAGCACTCGGGGAGCGCCCGGCCCTGGAAGAGCGGGAGGCCGTTCGGCAGCAGGCGAGGACCGCAACCGCCCAACATTGGGCGGAGGACCTCGCCGCCGCAACCTTCGGCCGCCGAACACTGGACGCGCTCGGGCCAGTCCTACAAGATTGGCTCGGGCGGTCGCACGGTTTCCTCTCCTTCCGTCTGGTTCAGGTATTATCCGGGCACGGCTGCTTCGGATCGTACCTGCACCGGATCGGAAGGGAGGAAACCCCGTCGTGCCATGGCTGTGGCGCGGCGGAGGACACGGCGCAGCACACGCTCGAGGTGTGCCCGTCGTGGTCCGAGCCGCGCCTGGACTTGGTCGCGGCGGTCGGACGAGACCTCTCGCTTCCCAGCGTGGTCAACGCCATGCTGGGCGGTGAGGAGGCATGGGCGGCGGTCGCCTCCTTCTGTGAACTCGTCATATCACAGAAGGAGGAGGCGGAGCGCGCGCGGGAGGACGATCCTCTCGCGGCACCGCTCCGTCGGCGGAGAAGGGGCAGGAGAAGGCGGTTGCACAACCGTCTTCAGCCTCCCGGCGGTGAGTAGCGGGCGGCAGGTGCGGGGGCACCTCCGCCCGCATTGCACTACTCACCACCCTCGCGGTAAGGGGAATGGCCGGGCACTCACGGTCATTCCCGGGCTCCTCCCTGTGCAGAGGAGCGTAGTAGGGCCCGCCGAAAGGCGGGCGATCGCCGGTGGGGGACAGGACGTAAAGGCTCTGCTGGTCTCCCAGTCCCCTGCCATCCGGGCGAAGCGGGAGTGCCGCTGGGTTATTTTAGTGGGTATACCGGTGACACGCACCGGGGAGTCCCACATACCCCTCCCGTCCCTCAACGGGGGGGGATGCGTAATGCATTTTTTCCCAGCGCAAAAAAAAAAAAAAAAAAAAAAAAGGGCAGGCAGCGATGCACTATCATTCGGGTGACGGGGCGAAGCCGAAGGATGCTGTAGTGCTGTCTACATTCGTTGATGGTAGCCTCCACACCCGCGTGTAACAGCTGTCTATGCGTATATTCTATGTATAGGCGGGTCGTGGGGTGGTCTCCATCCAGCACTGGAGGGCTTCTCTGGTCGTCCGTGATGTCGTTCGCTGCTCCGATGCGCGTTTTCAGCCGTATAATGCCATTTACTAGCGTTACGGCGGTGGAGCGTAGTCTGCTACTACTGGAAACGGCTTCATTTTTGCTCAATTGTTTCATTTCATCCGGGAAGGCCTCTTCTTGACTTGACTTTATTAGTAAAGTCTCCGCTCGGCGTAGTAATTCCGTGTCTGTAGGTAGAAACACGAAATTATTTTTTGATCTCTGTCGCGCCGGTGTCTTGAGCGTAGTCGTTTTCGCTTGCCGCTTCCAGTCTGGATCTAATTCGTTGTTCTTCTTTGTACGTTTGTAGTACGTTTTCTGTTTCGTACGATGACATAGGGCGATGAACTGTAGTACTCTGGCCGTAGAACGTAGTAGTTTCTCCCACTTTGAGAAGCGAGTGGGGTCGGGCAGGCTTTGTTTTAGTGACGTTTTGTTGTCACTTATGTAGTGTGTGCATTCTTCGCCGGTGTCTCTGGGCTCTTCGTGTGTCGTCGGTCGCTCTTTGGGCCATGTGGATGGGTCGTCGCGCAGGAACTGAGGTCCAGTGAACCACCGATGGTGCTCGTTGAGGTCGCGGGGCACGTCACGCGTCGCGTCGTCGGCCACGTTCAGCTTAGTCGGGACCCACCGCCATTCGTTCGCCTTGCTGTGTTCTTCGATCGCGGCTATGCGATGTGCGACGAAGGGCTGGTAGGCTCGTGAGCCCGTCCGTATCCAGGTGAGGACGGTCTTGCTGTCTGACCAGAACGTGGTCGATTCAGGCTTCGTGTCGTGTTCCTCTATGACGGCCGCGGCCATCCGGGCTCCCATCACGGCGCCTTGTAGCTCGAGGCGCGGTATCGATGTCAGCTTCAACGGCGCCACTTTAGACTTTGCGAGCACGAGTGAGGTGTTCGCTCGGCCGTCTGTATCGGTCGCTCGCCAATAGAGTGCGGCGGCGTAGGCCGCCTCGCTCGCGTCGACGAAGACGTGTAGTTGAAGTGAAGCCGCTGCGCTGTAGCTCAGGTAACACCTCGGGATCGTGACGTCACGTAGCGCTCTCAGATGTCTCATCCAGTCTTGCCACTTCACTGCGTTGTCGTCGTCCAATGGCTCGTCCCATTCGGTCCCCCGGCGCCATACGTCCTGTAGTATCTGTTTCGCTCGTACTGTGACCGGCGATGCGTAGCCGAGTGGGTCGAATAGAGACATTACTATCTTGAGCGCCTCTCGTTTGGTAGGCGCGGCGCTCTCTAGCACGGCGGGTGGGACTCGCGCCATGTCTAGGTTGAACGCGAGTCTGTCGGCGTCCGGCTTCCATATGAGGCCGAGTACTCGTTCGGTTGTTGCGCCGTCGCTGAGAGGGATCGACGCTCGCTGCTGTGGTTCGGTGTCGAGCGCCGTCTTGACTTCTATAGAGTTCGAAGCCCACTGTCGAAGTTGAAAGTGTCCGCGGCGGTGTATGTCGCGGACGTCTGTGGCTGTCTGTATCGCTTCTTCAGTGGTTCTAAAACTGTCGAGGTAGTCATCTACGTAGTGATTTCGTACGATCGCGTTGACGGCCGTAGGATGCGTTTTTTCGTACTTGAGCGCGTTTCTATTCTTCACGTAGATCGCTGTGGATGGCGAGCACGTCGCGCCGAAGATGAGTGACGTCATGCGGTACTCTTGAGGTGTTTCTTCTCCCCGTTTGTCCCCCCGCCACAGGTACCTGAGTGCGTCCCTGTCTTGTGGCCGGATCTTTACTTGCATGAACATTTCGGCTATATCAGCGGACACGGCGACTGGGTGCTGGCGGAAGCGCATCATCACTCCCGGCAGCGACTGTAGCAGGTCAGGACCCGTGAGGAGGTGGTCGTTGAGAGAGACCCCCTTTGTCTTCGCAGCGGCGTCGTGTACTATTCGCACTTTGCCCGGTTTCATTGGGTTTAACACGGCAAAGTGCGGTAGATACCATGTTCTTTTTTCTGTCTTCTGTAGCGGCGCGGGCTCGGCGTAGCCTTTCTGTATCAGTGCGTCCATCTGTTCATTGTACTTCCTCTTTAGGTCGGCATCTCGATCTATCTTCTTTTCCGTCGTGACGAGGCGTTTGTAGGCATTTTCGAAGTTGTACGGCATCTCGCAGCTGTCTTGTTTCCATAGTAGCGCTGTCTCGTACCGCCCGTCTTCCGTCTCCCTCGTGCACTTGTTTAATAACTCAAGCGCTCTGTGCTCTGGGTCGGATTGTGGCTGTTTTGGAGCTATGGTGAGCGCTTCTATTGAGAAGAAATGTTTGAGCTCTTCATCCAGTGACGCCGACGTAGTTAAGTGATTCACATAATTGAGTTGTCTTCCCAACGACCTCGTGCGTGCGCCGTGTAGGACCCAGCCTAGTGGAGTGTGCGACGCGACCGGTTGATCTCGCCGTCCTTGTTTAACTTCGGTTGATAGTAAAAGATGCCAATTGTCTTGCCCGATTAGTATTCTGGGCTTGCTGCTATCGTACTGTAGGCTATCTTTTATCTCGGCGAGGTGGCGGCAGTCCTGCAGGTCCCGGGGTGTAATTTCTTGCGGGGAGAGCTGTAGGTTCTTCATGGTGCGCGCCTGGACGGTGAAACGCTGTGTCGGGCCGTGTAGGGTGACCGCGACACGTTTCGATGCTGTGACGGTGAAGTTTGTCTCGCCGATTGCTTCTATGTTGAGGGGGTCGATGGGCCCCTCCGCGCCGATCTCGTTGGCCAGGTCCAGGTCGATTAGAGTGACCGTGGACCCGTCGTCGAGCAGGGCGTGCGCGTCGACTTCTCCCGCCGGTCCAGACACTCGTATCGGCACTATCTTCAGGAACGAGTGTGTCTTCATAGGCGTCCATGTAGAGGTGACAGACTCTCTTTTCGGCGGGTCTTCTTTCTTAGGCGGCTGTTCTGTCTTCGGTGGTTCTTCTCGTGCGGCGTGAAGCAACTTGTGATGCGAGTACTTGCATCCGTCCGTGTTGCACGGGATCATGCGGCAGCTGTGGTTTCTCGTTCTGCGGCGCAGGCATCTGAAGCATAGGTGGTGAGACTTGGCTAGCTCCCACCGTGTATTGACTTCTTCTTCTATAAATTTTCGGCACTCTGCTGCGCAGTGTCCGGATTTTTCGCATATGGCGCATGACGACGTGTTTTTCTTATGTCCCGCAGACGTCTTCGGATCTGTAGTGTTGTATGTTCGCTGCGGTTTTCTATGTGGGTTCGAGTCGTGTGCAGTGACGTTCTCAGGTTGAGCGTGCGGGCCGCATATTTCGGCCTCGCGCTCCAGGAATCTTGAAAGCTTGATTAGGTCCGGTTCGTCGTTTCGCTGATATAACATTGCGTAGTCGAACCATCTGTAGCGTAGCGTCGTTGAAAGTTTCTCCACGGTGATTCTTGCTATTTCAGGGTTGAACAGGTAGTAGTCCCTGTCGAGCGCGCAGAGTGTAGCGATGATGTTAGTTACGCGGCTCGCGAAGATGCAGAGGTCGCGTGGCGTGTCGGCGGGGCGAGGCAGAGTGCGTAGACGCTCAAGCTCGGCCGATGCTATAGAGTCGGGCCGACCGAAGCGGTTTTCTAACATCTTCATTACTGTGGTGGGGCTGGCGTTCGTGATGAGAAGACTCTCTACCGCTTCCTTGGCTCTTCCTTTCAAGCTTCTTCGAAGTCTGGCCATGTTTTCTGTGTTCGTGTACGATGCGGACGACTCGGTGTAAGCGGCTCGGTACGATAGCCACTCCTGGTAGGCGCCCCCGAAGATTGGCAGTTCGGCGAAGTGACGGGGCGCTTGATTCTGTTGGCCCGCTTTGATGGCGAGCGTGATGGCAGTCGCGAGGTCGGAGAGATCTGTCTGTGGCGGCTTGAGCTTCGCGATTGCATTCTGTTCTACCGCGTCTTCATTCTTCTGCTGCATTGTGGGCCGGCTGGGCGCGGCGGTCCATACTGGCGGCGGCGGTAGATCCCACGCCGGCGCGTTGAGAGGCGGCGGCGTGGTCTGTTTCTGTATTTTCGGGCAGCTATTTTCTTCTATCGGCCGCTGCCCGTCTGTGATGGCGAGTACGTGGCTTTGCTGCAGCCACTCGTCCACCCTGGTGGTTGCGTCGGACCCGGAGATGACTGTGTTGCCATCATCGGAGCTGGCGTCTTCTTCTTCGGCTTCTATAGCTGCGAGACGTGCGGCGGCATGTTCTAGCTTGGCGCGTGCTAGTTCTTCTTTGGCTAGCGCGATACGATACGCCTTGGTGCTTGCTGACGTCTTCGCGGATGACCTCCTGCTGCTGCACTTCTGTTTCGGCGGGGCGGTCGATGCGGGCGTGGAGGTGACGGCAACGACAGCGGGGGTGTCAGCGGCAGGGGCTTCTGTAACTGTCGAGGCTTCTGACGAGCTGGCGAGTGTGTTGGTGGTGGCGTTTGACGAGGAGGATCCCGTAGCGGTCGACGTGGTGGTAGCGGAACCGTCTGTAGATTCGGCGGTACCGGTTACGCTACCTTCTGTAGGTTCTATGGCGGGTTCGGCCGACGGGGTCCGTCTTCCTGTCTTCGATCTTGTCACCGGCATTTTCTCGTTTCTTTCTTCTATCGACGAAAGTTCTATCTTCTACGGACGTAGATTCTATCTTGACGCAGACCCGGAGCAGCCAAATTTTTCTTTCTTCTCTTTTCTTTTTTCTATCCGGCGCCTCGAAGTGACCAAATGTTCCCGCCGGCTCGATAGTGGACTGTATGTTGAGGTTGAGCCGAACGGGAAGCGGGGATGGGTTTCTTGAATAAGAAGATTTTTCTGGCTATACTGGGCTTCCTTTCAGTTTGCTTGACTGCTCCGGATCGAATGTGACAAATTCGCCGCGGTGGCGCTGTTTTATTCGCTCTCGCGATGTCCGTGTGAGCGGAGCATCGCGAGAGGCGTCGCGGTCGCGAGAGGGAGCGAGGCAGCACAATTGAGCAAGCGAGACGGGTATAGTTGTACACGTCTCGGGAGCAATACTGTGAGGACAGCCGGTGTCTTTATTTTTATTTCTTAATTATAAATTACATGAATTTACTATCTATTTTTGGTTCTATTCTATTTATATAGGTTATTACCTATGTACAAAATTATTCTAGATCTATCTATGAACTCAAACACTATAAGGAATAAAAATCCTAGCTATAAAACAAGGGGAAATAAAACGATCTTAAACCTAACATAATAACAAACTTATCGTATTTCTATCTCTATATAACTACCTATAGCCGTAGACTTTATTAGTTTAACTTATAACTACAAGGAAAGTAAATAACAAGGAATATAATATAAAACGAGTTTAGTCGGTCGTCCCGAACAGACCTTGTATAAGTATCGAATCTCTGTGATTAGTTCTCCGCGATGTATGTCTTGCATTCGATTGTGAACCTTATTTGTAGTAGGTTACGAGTAACGTATTCACGGTGAACGTTGTATATGTATGGAGCATATTTCCGAGAGCGACGGTATCGCCATCTGTTGGTATATCTTTGCTATAACTTGTGGGTGCTGACATCAGTAGCAAGTCCCCACACCTCCATTAAATTTCTTTCCAGCTGTTATTATGTCAACAAAACAAAGAGTGACAGCATGAGAATTAATGGAGGATTATCTTTAATGAACATACGTGCAATTGGCAGTTAGTTAATAACCGTGTCTCAAAAGCTCCGTAAGACACTATCCGTAATCAAATTAATTACAGCAGTCCTTATAAATCTCAATTTGCCATTATTATTCTGAGATTAAGGGCTGTAGCAAGCCGAAGCACTCTATAATCTTTGATCCAGCCAGGCCCTAGTCAATTTTTCACAATAGGTCTCATTTATTTATGGGCCGAAATATAACTAACTTTTTAAGGAAACGCGGATTTATAAATGTTGAAGGATCCGGGAGGCGTCGTAAACTCGTAATTGAAGGATACAGCCTTTGCTGATTTCTCCAATCAATAGCCCAGTCAACAACACAACACATTTAAGAGCCAAATTGAGCTCAAAAATGTACCAAAATTAAAAAAAAATCCCGTCAGCAACAGTTCTAAATTTAAAATTTAGCTATTATTTCGTTATAAGAAACCTGATGGTAATTTTTTTGCACATATTTAAGGCATTACCATGATACATACTTCAAAGATGGTGTCAATATTTTTGTCTACTTAGAAGGTTTTGAAAAATACAGTCGTATTTTTTAATATAAATCTCATTGTTTAAATTTAAATGCCTATTTTATTGCTCAATTTATATTGTTAAATTTAATTCAAATGAGTGCATTGGTATTATTATTATTAATTTAAAAGCTTTCTGGGTCTCACAATTTTGATTTCTATGTTGCGTACCGATTTTTTTTAAATATGTTTTCAGATAGTATTTTTGTTACTAAATGGTGCCGCTTACAGTTTAAAAGTCCAATTAATAATTACTTCCCACCTCTCCCAACAAAACTCCGTAAAATGACTGGGCTACAAGTTATAACAGTAATCATTGCTTTATCAACAGCTTTTCAAGGCAAATAGGAAATTATGAAGAAAAGATTGTTTTTTTAGGATTCCGTGGTCTTAAATTTGAAAATATTCAAGGATATGGCTTTTAGCATGTACTTTCAATGAAAATTATAACGCTGTAGCACAATCAGCAACAAGAAGGAGACGGAACTATAGATATTTTTTTATTCGGCTGTCCACTTTTTTTTGTGCTAGTGTGTATAAAAATTGACCGTTAACATTAGGGCAGTTGTCACTTTAGTCAACTTGGTCTCTTTTATCCATACTACTTGACACCACACACTCAAAAACAAACATTCTTGCAATGGTATGGCTCCCTCTATGCCTTTAGGTATAAATCTCCTTGGGATGCTCAGACCATCAACCTCAACAACTTTCACTGTGTTCAAAAAATCAGCTGTTCCATAAAAAACTGAATACTACTCGACCCAAATGTATGACACAACTTTTTTTTTTGCCATTTTTATGTTGGCCCGTAGAGAAAATTGTTCAGTTTGAAGGTCTGATCATCCTCTTCAAAACCGTCAGCATATTAGAACGTCTACTCCTGTAGAATGAAACATGATAAATAGACGGAAGAATTGGAAACCCCAACTATATTACAATGAAACCGGTCAAGTGCGAGTCGGGCTACTCACGCACCGATACCACGCCATAACACAACATTTTAACGTACAAAAAAAGTTTTGTTTTCTCCGGGACCTTTAGCGCGAGACCAAATCACACTTGGCCGGTTTTTATTATTTGGCGTTATACCGTAGAGTTTGCTCTGTGATTACACCAAGTTTGATGCTTGTATGTACTACCGTTTTTACGATAGAAGGAGAAAAAAACTTACATAAAAACTAGTTTCCCCTTAATTTTTAACATTTTGACATTTTTATTATTATTATTTGTTAGCAAATCCGCCATAATAACGCACATCCTGTGTAAATTTTAACTATCTAGCTATTACACAGACGCACAGACGGACGGACGGACAGCGTAGGCTTATGAATTGGGTCCCGTTTTCAACCTGTAGGTACGGAACCCTAAAATCCCCTCAAAACAAACACTTACCTAAAGCAGCATACAGCACGGAATAGCCAATGAGAGCACCAGCTTGCTTGTGTGGTGGTATCGGCTGCCAGCTGACCCTTAATGCCGTTGACGTCACTCCTCCACATTCTACCGATGACGGGCCTTCTTCTGGTGCTAAAGGGCATTCCGTTTGTATTAAGATTTATATAGCTCTATCGTTAACCCGCGACTTCGTTCGCACAAATTATATACCAGATTTTAAGTCAGATTATAAGCTATCAAACAAAAAAAGTTTCATCAAAATCGGTTCAGTAGTTTTTGCGTGATGCTCGATCAAACAAACAAACACACAAACCAACAGACAGACAAAAAATAAAAAAAATTGTTGATGTGGAATCAGAGTCACCAAATAACTTTTTGTTTTCTAATATCTTCAATGTACAGATACACTTACTGTTACAGTTTTATAATAGTTTAGATGGGCTGTACCCGAAAACCGGAGAGGGAGAATGATCGGACACTTGCTACGAAACGGCAATTTTTTTAAAACCATTTTGGAAGGGAAGATAGAGGGGAAGAGAGGCAGAGGAACACCTAGACAGAGTTATCTATCCCAAGTGAAGGAAAAGGTTGATGTGTCGTATCAAGAACTCAAGAGACAGGATTGGCGAATACTTCACCGACAAGAGCGTAGCTCTTAAATATGAGGACGAAGAATGGATTTCAATATCAGATTACTGCAACATCTTGAAGAAGAAAAGAAGAGTTAATTTCAATTAACAATTCAAGCAAACCTTTTTGTACTAAAATCAAATAAGGTGCAGTTTCATTTAACATTTAATTCGATAAAAACATTTTGTTGAATTTATTTTCAGATTCAGAAATCATCAATTAATTAAGTTGCTGAACCGATTAAAGTAAATTGAATATTACAATCAATTGGAGTAATTAATGCATTAAAAGAACTTTTTAATTAAAACAGTTTTTACATTTCATTCATACAATTACATACTGAGTTATAGGAAAATGTTTAACTAGATTTTCAGGGGTGGTTCAGACCATCACACTGAACAACTTTTACGATGGTAGTTTGTTTTTTTTTCTTTTTTTTTTCGAATTGACATATACAGCTATCTACTGCTATTTACTGCGGGCTATTGGAGGGACCACGAAATTTTTTTTTTTTTTTTTTTTTTTTCGAATTGACCAATACAGCATTGCTCAGGGAGCATCGACTGCTTATTACTGCGGACTATGGGGGGACCACACCAGTGACGGCGAAGCGCCCTGGTAGGTCTACCGAACCAATGCATGAGCTCAAGCAACCTGCCCAAGGGGCACCCCTAAGGGGTACGGACCTCGGCAATGGGCGTTGCTGGGACTACGCGGGCTACGATTGGGTAGTGGGGATCGGTGAGAATCGGCCAGCGATGTGCCGGTAGCGTCTGTAGGTGCCAGAAGGAAAAATAGTGGGCAGAGATCGCGACGAACCCCCCCGGGGACGGTGGGGATTTCGATTTTTACGACGACGACGCAACAAAGAAATGATTGTGTTACCGCCGGCGGTGATCGTGTTGTGTGAGTTTGTGTCGGTGAGTCGTGATTGGAGGGCCGCTATCATAGCGACCGTGATCGGGTCGTCCGGTTCGTCTAAGACGTTCCGAGGCCGACGCTTTCGAGGCTTGTTGTGCATACAGCACCAGTAGGTGGCATTTTTCCTAATAAGAGGGTTAGAATGTCGTGGGAGGGCGGTGAAATAGTCCGTCACCATAGATTTGAGTAGTTGCTTGTTACTATGGTAGGTCTGACCACCCCTTTAAATATAACTAGGGTGTTTTATTACCTATATAAAAATATCTAAACCTTCATAATAATCTCGATCTAAAGCCACCACATATTGTAACGCACTGCGAGTGCTTAGGTCTCAGTCATTCATTACTACGGTAGTGTCCTAATATGTAACAAAAAATGGCACATGTCTCTAATGTCACCTTTATATGCATCAGATATAGCTTAGCTGTCATACATCGCCGCTGACATTCCAGTCCTTTCAAATCTTTTAAAATGTATTTGGTCACAAAACGGTAATGTACAACAATTAAGCATAACTTAGCGGTCCCGTTAATAGCGTAAAGAGGCGAAGTCCTCCTTGTATATAAGGTCTAACAAAATAAGGTGAAACTATTTTAAGGGGATGATCAGACCATCAAACTGAACAACTTTCTCTATGGGACCAATATCGAAATCGCGAAAAAAAAATTTGCTGTCCCATACATTTAGGTCGAGTACGTTTGTATGGAACAGCTGATTTTTTTTTCGCGATTTCGATATTGGTCCCATAGAGAAAGTTGTTCAGTTTGATGGTCTGAAACTCCTCTTAAAATAGTTTCAGCTAGTTTTGTTAGACCTTATATAATGTCTTTGTTTTATACTATAATCGAAACGGTATTGCAAGAATTATTCTGTACTGGTACGTTGCTGCCTTTTAGCTATAGAAGTAAATGGTGCCTAAGATTTTAAGACAGCGAGGTTTTATGTGAAAACACAAATTTTACAGTTACCACCGTTGTACAGTGTAATATCATCTCTTTCCTCTTGAAATTAAAGTTCATTTGAATATAATTAGAAGCAAGAAATAATAAAAAAAAAAGTTATTTTTAAGTCTGTTTAAGTTATTCAACTTCAGATTTGAAATTAAAAAAGCTTTTATTAAGAAGCATTAAAACACGCAAAAGGTGAGAAGTAATTATAACAACAATGGGGAAGTTTCAGGATTTTCAGGCGAAAATGTTAATGAGAGCGATAAGGCTTTACGACTGAAAGTTTTAGTGAAAGTGCGAGCGTTATGGAAGTACATTCCATGTACTACGCGGCAATTCTGAAGTCACAAGCACACCGGATTTTTCGTCACATTTTTATGCTGTTGTGTTAGCAAAAAGCAATGTGTCATCGCCACAGTATACAGGTTGTCCAAAAATAAAGTTTCAAGCGAAAGGTCAGAGATAGAGCTCTGGACCTGTGTGACTCTGTGTCTAATAATGTATTGTAATTGTAAGCCAAGATTAGATAAAAAAGTTCGAAAAAAAAATATTTAAAAAAATCTTGCTACATACAAAGGGGTGATTCGGTTCGGGTACCCCTAGCAGTGCTCTATATCTGGACTTCCGCTTGACACAATTTTTGGCACACTCTGTATAATATCTCTATGTAATCTATACTATTATAAAGCTGTAACAGGAAGTTTGTCTGTACATTGAAGATATTAACAAAAAAAAGTTACGATATGGTTTTTAGGTGTCCCTGATTCCATTTCACCAATTTTTGGATTTTTTGTCTGTCTGTTTGTTTGTGTGTTTGTTTGTGTGTTTGTTTGGGTGTTTGTTTGTTTGTTTGTTTGAACGAGTATCACGCAAAAACTACTGAACCGATTTTGATGAAACTTTTTTTGTTTGATAGCTTATGATCTGACTTAAAATCTGGTATATAATTTGTGCGGACGAAGTCGCGGGTTAACGCTTGTGTATAATATAATGATAATCATGAAATAGACCAGTAAAGTTAATAGTACATATATTTATTGCTATGTATATCGCACCGCTTTATCAAATCAAATTAAAACAAATCATTTATTTCAGAACAAACTCCATAACCAAATCACAAATTAAAATTTCATTGTTTATGTGCAGTGTCAGGGTGAGTCAGAGGGGAGGGGAGGAAGGGGGTAGAGGAGCTAAAAGTGACTTAACATAATAGTCGTCGTGTAGTACAAATTGTAAAATTACAAATTGTCTCAAAAGTTTGGCACAATGAAAATTTTACAAAGTAACAACTTCAAACTTTGCAGCTTGCTGTAATTTATCATTACAGTTCAGAATGTTGCTTGTAAGTATGTTAAGCAAAATGTTTGTAATAAGAAATTCTACTTTTAACTATCTTTCTTGTCTGTCCAAACTTAACTCAAACTTAAAAAATCACTCCAAATAAAAAATATGGTTGAGGAATCCGGAAGATAAGACCAAAAGGTCCCAATCGAAAGGGGATTGATGTATGTAGGTTTTAGGTACCTATTTTACCATAACCACGTCCAGTCATTTCTAATCAAGAGGATAGATTACCATGCAGACTTTCTCACATAATTATTTCAGCCCGTTCTTCTGCCACTATGCCACTTCTGTAACATTGATAAGCAATAACGTACCTCCTTCTCTGGTATCTTGAAAAAGTGCTATCGAAAACGGTCCAGTCCCAGCGCTGTTGAAAGCTGCTATTGAAACCGAATACCTGTTGGAAAAAAAATTAATGCCATTTCTTCCTTTATTATTAATATCAATAACCAACACCAAAGTATAATAAAGAATGATATACAGGAACAACCTAGTTATACTAAAGGGGGTGCTTCAGACCATCAAACTGAACAACTTTCACTATTGAACCAACATCGAAATCGCGAGAAAAAATCCGTTCTTTCATACAAATCTGCAGTAACGACTCGACTCAAATGTTTGAGACAGCGATTTTTTTTTTCGTGATTTCTATGTTGGCTTCGTATTGAATTTTTTTTAGTTTGATGGTCTGAAACACCCCCTTAAGTATTACTAGGGTGTTTTGATACACTCTGTAGATCTTATAGTTTGAGAAATTTTTACAGTAAGAATCTTTAACTTTTTTCCGACAAGACACAAGGAAAAAAATATTTTATTATTTTTATTTATACTAGCCCACTTCATCCCACTGCTGGGTAAAGGCCTCCTCTTTCATCCTCCAACGATCTCTGTCCTGCCTAGCTAGCATGCCACCCCCGAGAAAACGACAAAACTCGAGATGTGCCTCCATCTTTATTATTTTACGTAGGCCAGAAAGAGCGCGCATGACGTTTTTCTCGTTTAAACGCTTTGTCGTGGGTGGCATGTTTGCTAGACTGGGCATGCTCTGGCCACGCGTCATCGAAAGCATCCAGATGGTCCCGCCTTGAATTTTAGATATTGTTTGAATTTTACCTGACACCTTTAAGAAGTCCAGTTATTATAGTCTCTTGCTTTGAATACAGTGAGGCGGTCTTGATGATTTTATCGCTCGCTTCTTCTGCTTCTGGGAACAAAAAACACTTTAAACTATAAATACTTCGACGTAAGACGAAAATTTTGTTGATACAACGGGATAAAATAATGCTGGATGCAAAGGATAATCTTCTTCATCTCGCCGCCGAAAGGACTCCTAACTACATGGTGTAATTGTAATCAGTCGACAAATTTTTAGGGGTGGTTCAGACCATCAAACTGAACAACATTTACTATGGGAGCAAGCCTTAAATTGAAAAAATAACGTTTGTTCATACATTCGAGTCGGTTAGGCATTGCAGTTTAGTATAGAACAGCTGATTTTTATTGCTCCTATCGGTTTGCTCCCATAGAAAAGTTTGTTCAGTTTGATGGGTAGAGTATGTGGTTTAAAGGTTAATGATACTTTTCCTTACACCCCGTATAATTTGTAAGTATGTAATACATATCGATAATGTATCTTTCATATCTATTCATGGAATCTAATTTTTTTTCTCCGATCGGTTTGCTCCCAAATTAAAAGTTGTTTAGTTTGATGGGTAAACTCTAAGAGTTTACCTGAGTTTCTCTTAGTTTAGAAGGGTGCTAATGATATCGATATCACCCTGTATATTGATAAAGAAGAAGAAGTACAAACCTTTAAAACCAGTCAACTGAGGCACTGCTCTCAACCGGTATCCAATAATAAGACCATTGTGAGCATCAGCTGGCGGTGGAAGCCACCTGACCCTCAGCTCTCCTGGAGAATCCGTCTGCTCCAATTGTACTCCAATAGGAGGTGATGAAGGTGCTGTTGAGGAAGCAGTTAGGTTAAGAGTTTCTGGTGGAACAAAATACTGTACCGTAATTTGAAAGGATAGTAAAAGTTAGGCGAATATTGCGCTGGTTCAATATAATGGGAAATGGGCAATAAAATTATGATGATGAGTAGAAGCTGGGCACAAAGAGAGTTACGTGAAACACGCACACATCACGCACGTCACATTATCTGAAAGGACTAATTCAAGACTCACAGACTTAGTCAAGCAGCTGTTTAGACAAAACGCCCTTTAGAAATACGGAATAGGCAAAAAGCTATTAAGATCTGTTGTAGATACTGTCTATGTTAATCTCTTGTTGTGTAGACACTTTATAAGTTACGAGCGTTAAGCCGCGACTTCGTCCGCACAAATTATATACCAGATTTTAAGTCAGATCATAAGCTATCAAACAAAAAAAGTTTAATTAAAATCGGTTCAGTAGTTTTTGCGTGATACTCGTTCAAAAAAACAAACAAACACACAAACAAACAGATAGACAAAAAATCCAAAAATTGGTGAAATGGAATCAGGGACACCTAAAAACCATATTGTAACTTTTTTTTTGTTAATATCTTCAATGTACAGACAAACTTCCTGTTACAGTTTTATAATAGTATGAGCGTTAACCCGCGACTTCGTCCGCACAAATTATATACCAGATTTTAAGTCAGATCATAAGCTATCAAACAGAAAAAGTTTCATTAAAATCGGTTCAGTAGTTTTTGCGTGATACTCGTTCAAACAAACAAACAAACACACAAACAAACAGACAGACAAAAAATCCAAAAATTGGTGAAATGGAATCAGGGACACCTAAAAACGATATCGTAACTTTTTTTTGTTAATATCTTCAATGTACAGACAAACTTCCTGTTACAGTTTTATAATAGTATAGATAGATAGATAGATTTTATTTTTTAGGCATAATCTATTTGACATATTCTTTATTCCTATTTTAAAGTTTATTACTTGCTTAGTTTCTTCACTTCAATATAAACACTTGTGTCAGTAACACATCTTTTACTAATTTCTACAATTTCCGTTATGTTTACTTTACATGTTCGACCCAGTAATACAACAAGATTAATTGCGGTTTAGGCGTACATAGCCTAAAGGGTTGTGAAATAAATAAAAAAACACGCTAGACCCTAACAAAAATATTGGACCCCCTCACAGGCTTTTAATTAGATTCTACAGCGAAAGCATTTGTAGTCTTGACTTTCTGTGATGAGGGAGTGTTAGGGGCGTCCCCACATGTTACGTTAATTGAGCATTGCTAGTAATGTAATTAAGTTACTAGTAAAAAATCTGCAATGAAATTGTTAGCATAGTAAAATTATGTAAACATTCGAAACGAAAAAAAATCGGGCATAGGCCCACCACACTTTCCCACCGCTGTAACTCCTGTAAGCCAGGATCAACAGCGGCGACCATTCACAACACTAGACAATGAAGTCCAGTGAGCCCGGGGGAGGGCTCTAATCTGTCTTGGAACCCGAAATTAATTAATCAAAAAATATAGGAGGAAAATGTGTCATACAAATTATGTAGATTTTACCTTCTTCAGTAGTAGTAAATCTCACAGGTGTCGAATACAAGCTAAGATCTGCTTGGTTACCGCCTGCTACCCTAGCAGTGTAACTGGTAGAAGGCTGCAGATCATCTATTTCAATTGAATGACGTATTTCTTCTAACCTGATGAGTTAACAAAGCAAATGACAGTAAATTAGACAGCTACCCGTCTCATGGCACCTAAAGTTGACTTAAATAATAAATTAGAAAACCACTGGAATCCAGTTTCTGTAGTGCCAAAATACAATTAGATTTCAACAGTTTCTCATCGCGTTCGTAATTAATTAAGTATTAGAATTTTCGTTCTTACATCCATAGTCAGGTATTACAACCTTCGATCAAAGTAAACATGTTGAACGATATTTACAAACATCCTAATCCAGAGAATTAATGCAGTCTCTTTCTCAGACTATGGCCCATTTTGTATCCTGTCGTTCCTGCTCGCAAACAAATCTTAAGGACGCTATCGGTAGTGCTATCCGTGTGGCAAATTTTGAATGACATGCCATTGACTCGATAGAAGAAGAAGAAGAAGAAGAAGGAAATGACTAAAGAACTGCAGGTAGATATTAAAGACCTAATCAATTCTATTCAGCACAGTTAAAATTCTTAACGAATTCGCGGACACGAATACCATAACAAATCCGAAATCGTCTACCTTTCTGTGATACGGATGCCATTCCATGGCGATCGCTGTCACTTACTACCGTTCGCTGATGATACAATATGACAGAGTTTCTACAGCAGCTTTACAGCAGTCGACTGCTATAGCAATTGCTGTCACATTCTAACGTGCAACTGATGATTTTTTTTTATTACCTATGGGTTTGCTCTTGACCTCAATCTAGTCCTCAGGACGAAGATGGGTTCGAAGATGTAGCGAGCTCACCCAGAAGAAGCCTATTCACTCGTACTTTAAAGGAATTCGGGTTGTAAGCGCTCGGAAATACTGACGCAGGCAGGGCGTTCTACTCCTTGGCTGTGCGCATTATAAAAAATTCAGAAAGGCGCTTGGAGCGGATATGTGGGATGTCAAACAAAAAGGGGTGATATCCCGCGGTGCGTCTGGAAGTCCGATAGTAGAAAGGGGAAGGCGGGATGAGCTCATGTAGCTCTTGATTATGACAGATTATTATGACATTATTAGCCCCAAAATTAGACTCCAAAACATGGTTAACTTCGAACGTGTTAACTTTAGTTTTAACCGCATAAAAAACAATGTTTTAATACATACCTGGTAATGTTAACAGTCTTTGCACTGCTCCAAGATAACCTCTTGTTGCTTGTTATTTGTAAGTTGTAATATTGAGCTAACGATCTCGCCATATCTCTCCACGACAGCTTCACTGACCTACTCTTTATTGAGTCCACTGACAGATCCGTTGGTGGAGAGGGTGGTTCTAAAAGAACGAAATTTTGTAGCATTAAGGTTTTAGTTGTAAGATCCTCGAATGATTGATACCCTCTGCTGAAGATAGGCAGAAAATATGTCCCAAAAGAAACAGGCACACGCACACAAACGCGTACGTACGGGCGATCTCGCATCAAGTCAGTCGAATAGTACTATCTATTCATTTTGTGGCCGCGTAGGGACTTCTATTTGTGTTCATTCGCGACTGTTTTGCTCGTTTTTATGAAGCTGTCCTTCTGGGACCTATTTTGTAACAATAGGTTATCTAGGTATATATTCTTGACGATCGATTTTATTCAGCTTGTATTCATTCATCACATTGACTTATTGGACGTAAGGTACGCGCTCAAAAGTGTCCTAACCAAAAGAGAAACAAAACACATAAAGAGAAACAATTACGCGCCAGTCTTCGACAACGCGCACGTCTGCATCCCATGCTACGTGCTGTAAGAATTTGTAAAAACTATGCAAGGAAAATAATAAAATTAAAATGTCATCAGTTTCAGTGTTTTAGTTGGATTATATTCCTAAACACGTACTATCGTTTACGTAGGTTAGTCTAGGACACTTTTTTTTCGAGAATTTTATATTAGACCCGGCGTCCATAACTTAGTAAGTCAAATAATTCATCGCATGTTTGTCCAGTAATCAATCAATTTCTGTCTAGTTGTCTATCTATCTTAAGCAATGTAATTTCCCGTAAAAGTGATTGATCACGCATTTAGCGGAAGTTACCATTGGGACCGATGTAAAACATTAGTGGTGCGTCTTGAATCGGCAATCTGCCGATCCGGGTTAATATTATATTTACTCTGTATCTAATTGTCTAAGCAACTTTATGCCAGTAGCACTATGCATTCTGGAGGCGTAGTGTCATTAACAAAAACTGTTTCTATCTACTTAATCTTCTTCTTATCGTGTAGGCAGCAAGCCCTGGTGTCAGAGTTTTTTCAGACTGCCTTACGCCCTCTGACGTGGTTTTTATGTAACGACTGCTACCACCAGAGATAGTAGCCGGGACCAACGTCTTAAGAGGATAGGCGGGCTGAAATGATAATTTGGAGAATAGATCACTTTTACGACTATATACATATTTGTCCGATCCGCCCCACCCATACACCCCGCCGACTAGAGTGCGAAAGAGAGATAAAATCGACGAATTTAGCATTTCGTATTCCCCTGTTTCCTCCTCCAACACAAAACCGATTTTAATAATTCTTTCAAAAATATTATGAAAAAGACTTTGGCTATGTCTGAATGTTTTGCTTTTTTTGTTTATATTCGTCAACTTTGTTTGCTGGATGTCTGAAAACGGTAAAATTGGTCATATTCGAAGTTTCCAAGTTCTTACAGTACTTATTAAAGCAAAAAAGCAAAACATAGGGACATAGCAGAAGTAACATAGATTGTATCGAAAAAAATGTTTTGCTCTTGTGTCATTATCCACGGAGAAAACAGGGGAATACCTTTGTATGGAAAAAAACTGTACCCGTCTATCCACTTAACGTGCCATCCGCAGGGATCATCTTTACTTAATTAGAAGGTGACAGAGAAATAGAAATAGAAACTTTAAACATACCTAAGATAGTAAGCTGAACATTATAAACATCAGCTCCGAAAGGGTTGCTAGCTCTACACTGGTACAAGGAGCCGTCACTTGCTTCCGTCTGTATTAACTCTAGTGTACTTGTCATACCATCTTCTGTCTTCGTTTCGGATATTTTCACCCTGGCAACACAAAATAAAAAACAATTTAAGAAAATCCTCCTTGCAGAGCGCCTGAGCGTGATGCATACAAACAAAGATAGACTAACTTCAAAACTAACTAATTAAAGTCAATAAAATTTTTTAAACAAGATTTAAAAACTAATGTCTGCGCCTATGGTTTGTCAGATTCTAATTCAAATAGGTATACAGTTTCAATGCTAGGATTATTTTAAGAGGCGGACCAAATTGGCAGCGTATTATGTAGACCAAATTGGCAGCGTACTATGTAGACCAAATTGGCGTCGTACTATGCGGACCAAATTGACAGGCGCACATAAGAAGGGTCAGATCCATAGAGATCTAGAGAGATGCCTGAGTTAGCTGTAATGTGCTCAATATCCATTGCGGTATCAGAACTCAACGTTCGAATAATCTTTAGTACTACGCAAGCATTGTAAACTATTTACACATAATATCTCGACTGACTTTCAGCCTCATAATATGTTGAATCATTACTGTCGCGAGCAATGTGTTCCGTTTTTGCGCATATTGCTGCGACACTGGCCCCGCCCCCTTTTCACATCTCTTTTTAGTTTTTGTGATCTGTGGTCAGATCAAATGTACCCGAAACCGACGAGCGTGTATGAAACGACTTATGACTGTGGAAGAGGCGAAAGAGGTGTGTCAGGATCGTAGCCGATGGCGATCCATTGTCTCTGCTTACCCCAATGGGACACAGGCCTAAGTATATGTATGTATGATTATTTTAAGATTTGTATGGAAATTTCAAATATTATTGATTTTAAACATGTTACAGCCATGTTGTGCTATTTCGAATCAAATTAAAGATTGAAAAATTTGTCTTGGGCGGGACTTGAACCCGCACTCTTCCAAACCGGGGAACTGCGTTATCCAGTAGATGGCGCTCGCGTCCCCTTAAGACGCAACAGATTGAAAATTTCGTTCTCTGGGTAGTGGGCTCGGTGGTGAATTGGATAACGCAGTTCCCCGGTTTGGAAGAGTGCGGGTTCAAGTTCCGCCCGAGACAAATTTTTCAATCTTTAATTTGATTTGTATGGAAATCTTTGAGCTACTGTTACTTTGAAACTATACATTTTAACAAAAATCTGATAAACCACAGGCACAGTAAATAGATTCAAGATCGTGTTATAAAAAAAATTTACTTAATTGGGTAATATAATATAAACTGTGTTTGTATGGAGCGCGCTAAAGGGATAAAAAATTAAACCCCAAAATTATGATACTCCGGTATTTTTCGCAAGAAGAAACCTATTATGGAATAGATATAAAAAAATAAAAGCTCTAGTTTCGTCGGCATTTTCGCCCGCGTAAACAAATGAGCTTAGTTTTCAAGACAGAAAGTAGGCTATATATTTTTACGACACGAATTTAATTGTGATCAGTTTGGTAGTCCAGGGCCTCTACCCGGACATTCGAACTTCGCAATTGCGTGAACGTTTTCGTTCTAATGTCAACTCTATTACAATGAACTTCGGACCGAAACGGTATATATCGAAGATCGAAAGTCCGGGTACAGGGCCTGAAGATAAAAGAACATACATTCGAAATTGTAATAAGAGCGTAAATCAATGCGATTTTGATGTTCATAATATACTTACAGGGTGTAAAATTGAACGCGCTACATTATTTAACAGGGTGCTTTAGATCATCAAACTGAACAACTTTCACTATGGGACCAACAATAAAATCGAAAAAAGCTCTTTTATTCATTTGGGGTCTAGGAGGAAGGGTCTATTTATTCTAAAGAATAAATCCTTCCCCTTAGATTTGGGTCGAGTAGTCATTGACGTTTTCAATGAAAACGCTAATTTCATATTTTTTTTTCGTTTTCAATATTGGTTCCATAGTAAAATTTGTTCAGTTTGATGGTCTGATCATCTCCTTAATAAAACGTCAGCATATTAATTTGGACCTTGTATGTATTAAATCAAATTAAAGATTGAAAAATTTGTCTCGGGCGGGACTTGAACCCGCACTTTTCCAAACCGGGGAACTGCGTTATCCAATTTCGCCACCGAGCCCACTACCCAGGGAACGAAATTTTCAATCTGTTGCGTCTTAAGGGGTCGTGAAATTTTTCAATCTTTAATTTGATTCGACAAACGCAAAATGTAACTGTAACATATTTAAAAATCAATAATATTTGAAATTGGAACAGGGTGTGTCATCTATATCGTATGAATTCCAGTTGTAATGCTGGACTTGCGGGTTGGTTAGTTTGTAATAACTACCAGTAGATGGCGCTCACGCCCCCTTAAGACGCAACAGATTGAAAATTTCGTTCTCTGGGTAGTGGGCTCGGTGGCGAAATTGGATAACGCAGTTCCCCGGTTTGGAAAAGTGCGGGTTCAAGTCCCGCCCGAGACAAATTTTTCAATCTTTTATTTGATTCGAAATAGCACAACATGGCTGTAACATGTTTAAAAATCAATAATACTCGCATGTATTGTATTTAAGTAATTACTTAATCTATCAATATTGCTTTATTGAATTTTATTCGTACCTTTGTGTCAATGGATTTATAGGTTTTCCGTTTCGGGTCCACATCATCCTGATTGGATCATCGCCTTTGGCTTGACATTCTATCGATACTTGTTGACCCAGTTTCACTGTTTGATTTCGAGATAGTAAATCAAATGTTACAGGCTCTGAAATAAAAACATCAAATGTACGATGTATAGTCGTAGTATTGTATTTTTTTTTTTAAAACTATTTTTAACAATAGGAAAAACAATATTTTTCATGAAAATACTGAAAAAGACAGCTTAGATAAACATAGTTTTCCCGCGTTAGTTTTAAACTTGGTTTTACACACTATAATCTTACTAATACTATAAACTAGCTGTTACCCGCGACTCCATCTGTGTGGACTTTAAACAAGTATATGTGTCAATCCAGAACATTCTCTATCAGTGTGCCAAAAAGCCGTTTATGCATGATTGAGCCACAAGAATAAAACCTTACAAACTTAAAAACATCCAAACATAGTCACAAACGTCAACTAAGTTCATATTTGACTGTTTGTAATCCCTAATTAATAATTATTAAAAAAAAAAAAAACTTTCACGTTTATAATATTACTGAGATTAGTGAGATGAGATTTCAACGTTTGGAAGGTTTGTTAGTTTATGTTTGTCACCCAGTCACGCATTGGCTCAACATCATCATCATCATCATCAGCCTATCATCGTCCACTGCTGAACATAGGCCTCTCCCAAGGCGCGCCACAAAACTCTGTCCTCGGCCTTCCTCATCCAGTCGCTCCCCGCTACCTTTTTTAGGTCGTCTGTCCAGCGGGCAGCAGGACGTCCCACACTACGTCTACCAGTTCGCGGTCTCCACTCCAGAACCCTGACACCCCACCGGTTGTCAGTTCTTCGGCAGATATGTCCAGCCCATTGCCACTTCAGCTTGCTAATTTTCTGAGCTATGTCAACCATTGGCTCAACGGATTTGAATAAAAGACACACCACACATATATAAGGCCTAACAAAATCAGGTGAAACTATTTTAAGGGGATGATCAGACCATCAACCTGAACAACTTTCTCGATGGGACCAATATCAAAATCGCGAAATGAAATCAGCTGTTCCATACAAACCGCCTCGACCAAAATGTATGTGACAGCAGATTTTTTTTTCGCGATTTCTATAATGGTCCCATAGAGAAAATTGTTCAGTTTGATGGTCTGTTCCACCTAATTTTGTTAGACCTTATAGAATATATTCTGAATTAACACATGAGATTGTTTTGTTTCATTGTCTGAATACACCCTTTAAATTTTTTTAATTAAAAACTATACTCTATTCCAAATAGCAACGAAATATTAAGGCTATTTTTCATTACAGAAATAGAGATTTGGAACACTTACTCTCACTTATTCTTAGAACAGCTTTAGTAACATCCAAGATATGTCGGATAGTACCTATATCTTTCTAATAACTATATTATATTTGGTAATCAGAATTGGCCAGAAAGCTAAATAGGAATCGGAAAATCCTGTCGTCCTTATTTGGAATGAAGTATAGTGGTGTAAGTATATAATATTAATTTGTATTGTATGCTTTGAACAACGTGTATGCGGCTCCTTGTATAGGACTGTACAGCCATGAGGAAAAGAGCTTCTCCAAAAAACACTGCTTAAAATCATATGCAACAGATGTAAAGGCTTATGGTGATGATGATATTATGCTATGGCTAATAATTGTACTTACTGTTTACAGAAATCCAAATAGTCTTGCTCAGTGCTTCTCCGACACCGTTCTCAACATGACACGTATACAGACCTGCATCTGATAAGGCTACTGAGTCAAATATGAGAGATCCATTGGAAAGACTTAGGACACCACCTCCAGCTACTTCAAGCACTGGCCTCCAAGCCTCTGAAACCACTAAAAAAAAGGTTAATTCACGTATTTATTATGGTGGACCACATACACTTGAAAACTTACATAAAGGTTAAAGAAGCTAGTTAAAGTTATTAAAAATTATTTCTACATCTTTAAATCTGATCTATGCTAAGTATTCGAGCTATATTGATGCAATACAATAATAATGACCATCCAACTTTAACATATTTGTGTTTTATTATATATTTTTATTACCCTATTCTTATATATATATATATTCATTATCATATTCTTAGTTCATTTTAACATGGTCCGGCGATGTCAGAATTTGTCAGTGGTCCAAAAATTACCCTGCATATTGTTTGTTTGTGAGAGTTTAATATACAGGCTCCAGCATTATACAGGGTGTAATATAAAATGGGACAGTCACTTAAAGGGGTGCTTCGGACCATCAAACGGAACAACTTTTTTTTGGACCAACATTGAAATAAAAAAAATAATAATTCGCTGTCCCATACAAAACTGCAAACATAACTCGACTGAAATGTATATTCCGATATTGGTCCCATAGAGAAAGTTGTTCAGTTTGATGGTCTGAAGCACCCCTTTAAGTAAGTGTCCCATTTAATTTTACACCTGGTATATTGAAGATTTTTTTAAGTGGATGATCTGACCATCAAACTGGGTGAACAACTTGGTCTATGAGAACAACAACGTCGAAATCGCAACAAAATTCGTCTGTTTCATACATTTGGGTTGAGTAGGATTATAGTTTTATCGTAGAATAACTGATATGGTTTTATGTGGAACAGCAGTCGTTATTTCGTCGTTGGTCATACACTGAAAGTGGTTCGGTTTGATGTTCTGCTCATCCCTTAAAAAACCGTTTAGCATACTATAAAATACCTCAATAATATTATTATGATTCTTACCATCTTTCTTCAACCAATGCGTCTGTGGTTGCGGATATCCATTGGCACTGCATGAAATATGGCCACTTCTACCTAACAATAGTGACGTATTCCTAGGTTCTTCACTCCATTTAGGAGCAACTGTAAAAAATAAGGCTTTTTAAAGGAAAAATAGTCGGAAAAAATACTGGAAAAATATTCAAAAAAATATTTGTTAAAAGATGGAACTAAAAAATTTCAGATTCTGTTTTTTCATGTCTTCTACACCCATAAGTATAAGAAATGATACATTATACATTGTGTAAGGAAAAGTATCATTAACCTTTAAACTACACACTCTACCCATCAAACTGAACAACTTTTACTACGGGAGCAAAACGATCGGAGCAAAAAAGTTGTTGCATACATTTGAGTCGAGTAGGTATTGGAGTTTAGTATGGGACAGCAGATTTTTTTTTCTCCGATCTGTTTGCTCCCATAGTAAAATTTCTTTAGTTTGATGGGTAGAGTAATGTTGTTTAAAGATTCATGATAATTTTCTTTACACCCTGTATACCAGTGTGTGTTTGCAATGTATCATTGCAGTATAGAAAATTTGTAATTGGATGCCTATATTGGATCAATCGTAACTTAGATGGCAAAAGTTTAAACGAAAATGTCAAGACGAGTTCAGTTACTAAATCACTTTTCGTTCTAAAATTTATTTCAAACTCAATATTAATTATCTCCAAACATTTACGATTGAAGCCCCTATAGATGAATTAATTATCTCAAAATATTCACGATTGAAGCCCGCCCGTATTCTTAGTCGCTTCCTCAAAAGTTTCTTCGACTCAACCTCGATCAAGGATACTTTAATGTTTTCCACAACCCGTCTGTATCCTCGGTCATAATCTCGAGGTCGAGTGAGGTCGAATCAATATATTTGCAATAATGGTGGAATTTTAGGTCTTTTCTTCCTTTTTTTCACAATGTTTAGAATAGCAAAAGACAAATTCGTGCCATAATTTTACAATAAAATATGCTTCAACGACGTTTGTCGTATCTCGAGGACACAAACCGAGATACGTCAAATTTGACGTTTCTTTCCTCCACTCTTACTCGAAATTCTTCGAGTCGAGGACGGGTATGTTATTTTTGACATCAAATTTGAGTCAGCGTATGTCAACTCGAGGGAACCTCAAGGAAACAACTATGAATACGGGTGTATTGGTGTACGGGCTCTTGAACTAAAAGGATATAAATAGAAAAACCAACCTTTAATATATAAATTTACAGTTCGGTTTACTTTGGCAACATGGTTGGCTGCCACGCACGTGTAAGTGCCGCAATGTTCCAAGGAGACATTCTTGATGATAAGTACACTAAACACCTCTAAGCTCCGCTCAACTATCTGGAAATACATAAATTCCTACAAAATCTATTCAACTTCAGCATTGCTGTAATATAACACTTATGCCTGAGACTTGAGGAAGAAATTTGCTTGATTAAATTGAATATTAGAACAAGATCCCTTGAACGCCAGACCTTCGTTATTTTATAAAAGATGAAAGTTTATCAGCGCATGCTCCCAATAGACTAAGAGATAAGTGTACTTTTTGCAACCATCAGCTGCACGGCTGATTCAGTTTTTATGTGGTGTAGAACATCTCTGTGATGGGGATGGACCAGGTCAGCCTGCATAACTTCAGTCGTGAAACTCATGAACTATGAGGTATGAGTCATCGTGGCTTGGCAGTGGCAGGTAGCAGGTTAAAATTATCTGGCCAGGGGTTGGTAGTATCAAAACTGTTGGGCTACTGAGGAAACCCATCTTCTAATTACCCAAGTAACATGTACAAAATTCTGCTTTTATACTCTAGCGCAAGTTTAAGAGGATACGCGGACTGAAATGGAAATTTGGAGAATAGGTCACTTTTCCGACTGTATACGAATTTGTCCGATACGCCCTTCCCATACACCCCGCCGGCTAGAGTATAAAAGAGACAACTGCAGCTCAGAATGATTTTATCGACACATAAAATGTACGAAATCAGCATATCGTATTCCCCTGCTTCCTCCTCCAAAACTAAAGCGATTTTAATAATTCTTTCAAGAATAATATGAGAAAGATTTTGGCTATGCCTGTATGTTTTGTTTTTTATTTTGTTTATGATAGTCTAATTTATGCAAAAAAGCAAAACATAGGGACATAGCAGAAGTAAGATTGTATGGTTAAAAAAAAATTTGTTTTTTGTTTGATGTTTGTAAATGACACTAGTGTAATATTGTCCAGGGAGAAAACAGGGGAATAGGTTCGTTTGTATGGAAAAAACGGTACGAGTCTTTCCTCTTAACTTAAGCATTGCTCTAATATAACCCTTATGCCTGATACTTAAGTAAGAAATTTGCTCGATCAATGAGATATTTGTATCGAAAATACAATCCAAGTGTAAGTTATTGGAATAACAATTTAATCCTAAAGCAAAAAGGATTATGTAAAACAGTTTGTTCCCAAAACAGATATATACCTTTATAGTCGGGGAAATCTACGGATTTTTGTTTGGAGTAGGTTGCATTAAATGCACTATAGGTCATAATTTGGAATATAGTAGATACCTACTTGAGACATTCGCAAAACATTAAATTTAGGTATGTACAAAAAAACTGAAAACTGGTGATTTTGTACAGGACGGCTACGTTCAATACGTTTTACTTATAACAAAAATAATCCCCGGTTAATATCGTAAATTTGAGTAGATATTTAATACTTTGTAAGTATTCAAAAATTATAACCTCAAAACTAAATTCTTTATTGTATGTTACACATAAAATTTGCCTTGTAATAATTAACAGTCTCTTTTGCTGGTATGTTGGAAGAAAGATCTTTAGAAATAAACTTGCCCTTTGTACATTTAAATCAATTTTAAGGTTCCTTAACGAGTTTAAGTTCTCAGGGTCCTGATACTCTATAACCACGAAATCACGACAAAAGTGTTATAAACTAACAGTAATATTAGTTCAAACACAATTTACAAAAGTGTCTTTAATGCAATCTCAAACCTTATTTTTAGCATAAGCATATACTCACGACTATATTCCCCGAGGGGGTAGTCTGATATATTCTGAAACCTCAGAACATAGTACCGAAACTCTGTCCAGTGTGACGGGGAGTGAGCCCGTCGCCACTTGTAATGGACAGTAAGTACAATACATGCCTCGAAATTGAAGCATGCAGGTTTCCAGCTTATTTTTGCTATACTATTAAGGGTAGCTAAATTCGTGTCTCGTTAATTTCTGAGGATTAATACAAGGCTACTTTTAGGAATTTCATTATAACGTAATTTGATATAATGCTGGATTGTAAAGAATTTAATTCAAGAACCTCCCTTGAGGCGATCTAAGTATTCTGCTGCTTTCAAGAAGCTATTTAGTGTAGAATGCCTTTGAGCACTAAAATTATGTTATCCAGTAACATCAGGTCAATGGAACCTAGCTCGAAAGAAGGCTCATATCAGAAGGATGAAGGAATACGTAGGTCGAAAAAATATTGACGCATGAAAATTTACCACCCCATGTGCATGTGATATATTTTGACTACCCTCTCGGGGAATACAGTCGTGAGCATAGTATGCATGTTTATATTTTGACCAACTAAATTACCGCGTGGATCTTTTGTTTGCTCATTTCATACTCGAAAGTGATATAATAAATTCAATAGAGGTTGGCATCACTTCCATAATCGAATTACTTCAAAAATATTTTAGTCCGTCCGTCCGTCCGTCTGTCTGTCCTACCTATTTATACAGGATGTAACAAAACACCCTAGTAATACTTAAGGAGGAGCTTGAGACTATCAAACTGAACAACTTTCACTATGGAGCCAACATCGAGAAAAAATTAAAAAATCGGCTGTCCCATACATACATTTGAGTCGAGCTGGTATTGCAGATTTGTATGAAACAGCTGATGATTATTTTGCGATTTCGAAGTTGGCTCTATAGTGAAAGTTGTTCAGTTTTATGGTCTGAAGTACCCCCGTAAGTATTTTAGGGTATTTTGTTACACCCTGTATAGGGCTGTTTTTGATCCATAATACAGTTGAAATTTTCACAGAAAGTGCGTTATTATGGCGCATACAAGAAACTAATTTTTATCCATGTTTTTTTTTCTCGCTCTATCGTCAAAACCGTATACATACAAGCGTCAACCTTGGTGTGATTATTTAAAGTTACACGTTCAAATCAGCAGTGGAAAATGTCAAAATTACAATGGAGATTATACAGCATCATTAGATCATTCTTTTGAAGGTGTGTGATTTAAAAAAAACACTTCTGGCTTTAAAACACAATCAAAAATGCAAACAAACGATCCAAAATCAGTGCGCATTTTTCTGGAATTCTGGGCACACAAGTCACAGGATAAATTACACAAAATTCATATTGACGCAAGAGGACTTTTTTATCTTTATCCGTAATCCGGGTTCGAATCCGCACGGACAAATGGCCACGTACCAATGAGTTTTTCTAACTTATGTACGTAATACAGACTGCTCTCAAACGGTGAAGGAATAACATCGTGAGGAAACCTGCATACACTGAAGAAGAAATTCTGATGTGTTTGTGAAGTCTACCAATCCGCATTGGGCACGCGTGGTGGAGTAATGCCCATACACCCTCCTTGAGGTGCCTGTGCCCTGCAATGGGACATTTATAGGCTAATGATGATGATGATGATCCGTAATACTATTACAATTCTAAACTAACAGCATACCATGGGTAGGTGGCATCTATCTTGAGGTATGGCATAATGTTTTGGGGAAACTCTACGAAGAAAGATTTCGCCTTCAAAGCGCAAAAACGCTCTATTCGGGCAATTTGCAAATTGAGACAAACACTATCATGTAGGCCACATTTCACAAAACTTAAAATTTTAACTCTTCCGTGTATGTACATTTACGAATGTGCCGTATTTTTAAAAACAAATATCAGCTTATTTAATTTTAGAACTCGTCTGCGGCATCAAGACAAGTTGGCAGTGGTACCTTCTAGGACAGCTTTACTATATAAAAGTCTGTTCTGTAGGACACCTCATATCTATCTATCTATCTATCTATACTATTATAAAACTGTAACAGGAAGTTTGTCTGTACATTGAAGATATTAACAAAAAAAAGTTACGATATGGTTTTTAGGTGTCCCTGATTCCATTTCACCAATTTTTGGATTTTTTGTCTGTCTGTTTGTTTGTGTGTTTGTTTGTTTGAACGAGTATCACGCAAAAACTACTGAACCGATTTTGATGAAACTTTTTTGTTTGATAGCTTATGATCTGACTTAAAATCTGGTATATAATTTGTGCGGAGGAAGTCGCGGGTTAACGCTCGTTTATAATAAAATTCCCAAGCCCATAAGAGATACAACGGATATAAATTTTTTTAAGAAAAAACTCTTTGATCTTCTTAATTCTAAATGCTATTACAGTCTGAATGAATTCCTGGATGATACTTCCATTTAAGATTTTTTTAAATGACTTGGATTTGGTAAATTGTTGTTTTTGTTCCGACTTAAGTAATAACTGTGTTTGACTTTGTTTACTTAGTTCCATTATTTGTAATTAATGTAATGATCAATGATATTGCATGAATGCTACCTACTATTGTATGCCCATGTGGCGGAACATAGCTGAACTGTACCATAAGTAATAGTGTCATCAATTATGTATTACGTATGATTCACAATAAAGAATATTTCTATTTCTTTTCCTATAACTAAGTTATTTTGATCCCGTAGTTTGTATTACCAGAGAATAAACCGAGTAATAAACTTTTGCGAATTACAGCAATAAGTCCTAATTACGCTGACCTCGGTTCATGTACTAAACTTTACGTAATTAAACCAACTAGACTGTAAAGTGCTTTGGATTTAGATGCTTTTGTTTTTATTCATTTGAGAGGGAAAAAACAACGTATTTAGTAAGGAGCTAAATGAATGTGCTGCTTTGTCATGATACCTGCCCTTTTCCCTAATGGGTATTGATCTTAAAACAACAACAAATGTCTCAATCTCTTTGTACTTTTAGTACCTACAGTAATTCCATTGATCTTGATTTAGAGTAATTCTTACAAACAATTCCTCAGCCACTGTTTTTCCTGAATCATCAAACCAAAAAACGAGTCACCGCAGAGGTTATTTATTATTATTTATTGATACATAACAATACACTGTTTACTTAAATTAACAAACATCGACGCACTATAAACCATAACTGGTTTGTTCGTACGCCGGTAGGGACTAGTCCTTATTATTAAGTAACTATAAAAGATAAGCATACGAACAGACTACACTTATACAATACAAATATCTATGTATCAATTCAATTACACCTACACTGCACACACGGTTAATAATATGTTGGTGTTAAATTAAATTAAATTAAATTAAATTATGATATTTTATTTATGTGTCTTGTAAGAATGAATGATATTGACCGCAGGTCAGTTTACTGTATCAAATATCATCATCATTCATTATCAGCCGATAGACGTTAACTGCTAGATACCAGTATACAGGGAATACAATTAAATACCGTTCATACTTTAGAGGAATCATTCCCTTTACGTTGATCGTCTCGGTACGTCGAGTCTCCCAACAGTGAGTCTCTGAACGTCAACTGTCGCTTTTGTCTCCCTACGTCGAGCCGATGACGAAAGCGTTTTGTTTTAGGTACGGTAAGCAATATAATTGTGCAAAATGTCCACGTTTAATTAAATGTAAATATTTTTTTACATAGGATCATTAGTGCGGTGCGGTGTCCTAAACATAAGTTAAAACCTTCCTTTGCGTCGCGCAGTCGGGTAAAAAAGACTAATAAACATTGAGAAGTACCAGAAGAGCAGAATAGTAACATAACATAACATAACATAAATATTCTTTATTTGCACACCAAAATATACAGTAACAAAAACTAATAAAAAGAACGTAAGAGTACAAATGGCGGTCTTATCACTAAAAGCGATTTCTTCCAGACAACCATGGGATGGACGAACTCTTAAGTAAAAAAACTTGCTATGGCGGTGTAATAAGATATAAAATATATAGCTTACAATACATTTCAGGTATATATATATATATACATACATATATAAATATATACATACAAAATATCCAACAATAAATAATAAATATATTATATAATAACTCTAATGGATCAAAGTGTCAGATTAATAATTTAATAACAATGAGTCAAAGGGCGAGATAGTGATCCCTTACTCGTTTTTTAAAAACGGGCAGGGAGGGAGCTTGTCTTATAGTAAGAGGCAGGTCATTCCATAAACGAACAGATTGCACTGTAAACGAATTATCATAGGCGGACGAGGTGTGACGTGGAATAGCTAGTAACAAAGTTTGAGCAGAGCGCAGTAAACGGTCATGGGTGGCATGTAGGAATGTGAACCGGTCCTTGAGATATGATGGGGTTAAGGGGCGAAATAGGACAGAGTACAAGAGGGAAAGAATGTGGAGATTACGACGAAGACGAATAGTACAAAAGGTTAAACTATTGAATCATTCCGGTACCTACTTCAGACCATCAAAATGATAAATAACGAAAAAAAAAATTCGTTTCATAGAAAATATCAACTGCTACCTCTACCCAACTTCATTGTTGGTTTCTTAGTAAAAACTGTTAAGTTTGATGGTCTAAGACGTGATCTAAAGCACCCCTAAATCGAGGGATTTGTGATAGGCTAATTTGATTGCCCAGGGTTTGTTAAATTTACTGGCATTTTTCCAATCATTAGTTTTAAAATATTTGACATAAGTAAGTTTACTTTACCTTTAATTGTGTAGGTATTTTCTTCCCATCTTTCAACCAAGAGTAGTATACTGGAGAATCACCACCTTTAAGGTTGCAATGTATTTGCACAATTTGGCCTTCTTGGAGATCTGATGCTAACATAATCTCTTCTAACTGTGGTGCTTCAACCACGTGTAATTCAAAGGACCTTTTCGCCATTTCACCTGAAGGACTTTTAACAACACACGCGTAGTTTCCTCCACTGTCACTTTTACTAACTTTTGGTATATTTAAAACTCCACCATTGGTAACAGTCGTGATGTCTCTCTTCTCTCTTAACTTTGGTTTTCGGCCAAATATCTCTATACTAAAAGCTGTGTTGCTAATAGATCTCTTGTATCTATTTGTTTGTGTTATCGTCTCTGCATTAATTTCTTTGCCTTTGTATTCCCAAGTGATATCCCTGAAAGTTTAAATTACAATTTAAATCCTAAAGTTAGGTTATTAAATTACATTTTAGTTTAGTTCCTGCGAAGTATAATTACAAAGGGCAACTATTTTTGTTATAGAGCGCAATTAATATCTCGTATTTTAATAAATACGAGATCGTACGTAATTATTACAATATTGGTGCTGTCTTAAATAGAAACGGTCTTGAAAATGAAGGTTGTTATTTAAGGCTTAGGCTACAAATATTTAAAAACTGATACTGTTATCTAGGGTACGTTTTTTGAATAGGATTTGAGTAGTATAAAAAGAAGACTTTTTTGACGATTACGACATTGGTCTCGTTGTAAATAAACAACCCTATTAGTAGATATTACAAATTTTGTTATAATTTCACATGTAAATCAACCAAAATCAAAATGTTTTATTCAAAATGCATAGCTTTCTGACGTCATATCGCACTTTACCACCGCATCGCAAAGTGTTCCACTGTAGAGAAGATGCGGCCAGAAATTCTACAACACATATCTTACAAAAAACAAAATATACAAAGTACAACAAAAACAATATTGAATTACATAGTGGATTTTATTTTGCCTTTCCGATGTTATTCAGCCTCCCCGAGTGACGAAACCTGTCGTGTTCGTCTGGCGCATCCAGCACGGCTAGCATGCCACCCACGATAAAGCGTTTAAACGAGAAAAACGTCATGTGCGCTCTTTCGGGCCTACGTAAAATAATAAAGATGGAGGCACATCTCGATTTTTATCGTGTTCTCGGGCCTACAGTAGGCCTCGCATGCCACCCCCGAGAAAACGATAAAAATTGACGAGATGTGCCTCCGTCTTTATTATTTTACTTATGGCAGAGAGAGCGCGTATGACGTTTTTCTCGTTTCAAACGCTTTGTCGTGGGTGGAATGCTAGCCGTGCAGGGCAGTCAGCCTCGATTCGGCCATTGCTGACTGATTTTTCTTCTTCAGCACGAGTGATTGTCATGCAATATATGCTTACACGAAATGGAGATGTTTCCTATATTATGAAAGACCTTCAAAGCTGGTTTAACGGTAGTAATCAGACTAGCAACGCCACTGACCAACCTATCTCTTCGACATAAATTTAGCATGATTTTCATTACAAAAAACTTCTGATATACTTGCCCAGAACTCTTACAGAAGATCTCTTAAAAGGAAAGGTTGTAAGTAAAATACTTTGGAACAAGCAACGGTCGACGCAGGGTGCTAGATATGGGAACAAAACTTGTTTGCAAAATTTATAAGCCCTTTATACAGGTGCTTCAGGTTTTCAAAGCGAGCGCGTGCTTTTGTACCTGTTTATTTACCTTTAAAAAACATTTACTATAGAGTATACAATTGTATGAAATTTTAAAGATAAATGTTCCAAGATATTTGAAATATGTACCTACTTAGGAGACAAGTTGCAGAAAAATTTAATTATACATTTAAGAAAACTCAAACGTAACAAAAAATAATTTTAAAAATCAAAAAATCATTCAAACACATTTCAAACGTGTATACAGGGTGAAATTGATATCATTATCATCCTTTTAAACTAAGAGTCTACCCATCAAACTGATCAACTTTTAAAATGGGTACAAACCAATCGTCGAGTCGAGTCGGCACGACACGGAACTGTAGTATACGGGACTGTAGTCTATGTACGGAACATCTGATTTGATGGGTAGACTCTTAGTTTAAAAGGATGCTAATGATATCAATTTCACCCAGTAGTATGTGTTTAAATAAAAATTCTTAAATACACTGAAATCCTACAAAATCATGTCACTTTTAACTTTAATCGACTCTATAAATATTTTAAGAAAAATACTATTTTACCGACTTCAAAAAAGAAGGGGGGGGGGGGGGGGCTTTTGGTTTTATTTTTGTATAGTCGTCGTATGGATAGACAATGTTACAATATAATTATGTAATTTCATATTGTACAGGGAGTAAGGGACAGTCCTCCGCAAACTGAAACGGTGAACTCAGACCACCAAACTGAACAACTTTCACTATATGGAGCCTCTACCTAAGGAAACGGGAAAAAAATCAGCTGTCCCATACAAAACTGCCGTAGCTACCCGACTCAAATGTATGGATGGACAGCTGATTTTTTTCGGTTCATAGTGAAAGTTGTTTAGTTTGATGTTCTGAGTTCACAGTTTGTACACACCCTGTATATTTAATTGTACTTTGTATATTTTGTGTTGTTTAAAAAATGTGTGTTGTACAGTTTCTGGCCGCATCTTCTCTGCAACGAAACATCTTCCGACGCGGTAGTAAAGTCACCAGAAAGTCAGAAACCAGGATCTGATGATGGCATCCTAGAGAAATCGAGGGGCACCTTTGAAAATCGTATTGGCAGCTAGTGCGTTTGTTAATTTAAAGCACTACTATTAAATTGAACTAATGAATTCACCTCTGAAAATTGTGAAATAAACAAAATTTTAACAAATAATTAAAACCGCCTTCAAAAAAACTAAAAAGTTAAAAAATAATATTGCAGCCGATGACTTTTTCGTTCGCATCATAAGAACATTAATTTGTTTTATAGAAGTCGGTGTCAAGCCAAGCAAAAAACTAATGCAAGCCCTGTCGCGAATCGTACCGGCTTGACAGCGACTTCGATAAAACAAATTAATTTTCTTATGATGCAAACGAAAAAGTCATCGGCAGCAATATTATTTTTTTACTTTTTAGTTTTTTTGAAGGCAGTTTTAATTTTTTTTTTGAGTTTTTCAATAGCATTGCTACACTAGTGGTTTTCTACAGTATTATTCTACGAATAAAGAAATGTATTATTAAACAAAAGAACCCAATAGCTTTGTGAAGCGTCTATTATCGTTAAAGGTATTGATTTCGCCTGATTCAAACAGAAAGTTACTGTAATTCATTGTTCTTGGAAAACGGAAAATGATACTTTGTAATCAAATTCTTCTTATCTATTTAGAGAGGAATAAATTGAGGAAAGGAAATAAGATTGAATAGAAGAGCGATAATGAGCTTTTGCTGTGTACTGGTTTGTTAAACAATGTGATTAATTTTTTTTCAACACACTTGCTCATAAAATGGCCCTTATTTCACCGCAATTAGGCACATAATGACACCTATAATCAAACTGTGACTTTTTCATTACTATTATTCACAAGTGAATTATAGGTTTTTTATAGTAGGTATCTAAACTTCTTGGTTGAGTTCTTGAGTTGCTTTGTTCTTAAAAAAGTTTCGATACAAAAAAGATCATATTCAATAGTACAAATAAATTCTCTAAATAAACTTTTTGTTTACTAAATAAAATGATTTTTTATTATTATTTTCTTCACAAGTGTGTTGAAAAACGTCGTATGATACACGTGTGTATTGATGATTACCGTCCTCGGCTCTCTTAAGAAAATCTCTTAAGGCTCTCTCAATGGCGCCTCAGCGGTAATCACCAACATTACACACTTGTACCATAATGTACTATTTTTTATTAAAGTGAAATATCTTTGTTGGTTTGGACAGTGGACTAACTTCGTTATGGTTAGTGTTAGGAATAGGATGATTTTATTTCCCTGAAGTTCGCGAGAATCATTGATCAGAAGAGGTAACAAGAAATAATTATATATTTTAAGTTGTAATATATTACTTTCTTACAGAAAGAAATAAATAATATTTTTATAAGTACCTACATTTATACTTACTAGTAGATACACTACTCTGATAAAATACTTTTTCTATTTGAAATAAAAGAATGTAAATATCTTGATTAATTTGTCTATTCAAGTCCTCCTCTCTTTTAAAATTGCTGTGCCCTACCTAACAGGGTTCACAATGTTGTACTATTATTAAGATTACACCACCTATTGTATATACCATTGTGAAACGCAATAAAGCATTGAGTATTGAGTATTGAGGTAAGCTTGTGCGAAAATGAGTGTGAGCGAGGCAGGAATACCAAGATACTTTGAAGGACCCTTTATAAACCTACTACCTATACCGGTGATTTTTTTACCGTTTCGAAATTTTCAATTGTGATTCAGACCATCAAACTGAACAAACCTAAAATCGCAAAAAAAAAAATCCGCTGTTCCATACTAAACTGCAATGCCTACTCGACTCAAATGTATGAGACACTGATTTCTTTTAGAGATTTCTGTTTTGCTCCCATAGTAAAAGTTATTCAGTTTGATAGTCTGAACCACAACTTGAAAATTTCGACACAGTAAAAAAAATCGTCCGGTATAAAGTCTAGGCTAAAAAAATAGGTTAGCCTTTCCATCAGTATCGTTAAAATATCGTTACCAGACGGTACAGTACGACCAGGAAAATAATTCCGCTCGTCAATCTTCGTTTGCGCAGAGCAGGACCGAGTCTCCGTCAAAACCCGAAGTCATTTAGTAATCAAAGGGTGCAAAGTCGGATAGCAACGCCAACGGATTCAAGGTCCTGATTGGTCAATATAATTTCGCGCGCTGTTAAAATGTGTCTACTGCGCATTGAATTGGTACTGGTGATTGAATAGGTACATCGGTCAGACTTATAAACCTGGTACTACGTTACTTAGTTAACTAAATTGACTTACCTTATCGGATATCCATAATAGGGACATCTGAGAGTGACACTTTGACCGCTTTGAACTTTGAACGGCGGAAGAGTACGGATATAGGGAGGACCTGGAACAATATCTTACAGTTAAATTGAATTTTATCATAACTGATATAAAATATGTTTATACACGGGGGGCAAATACCCTAGGCGGCACTTTACTACGGGTGGCAAAACAGGGATAAATATAAGTAGATTGATTGAACTCTGTCTATAACCAATTTTTAGGGCAGAGAAAAGTCGAGCTCGCTTCGCTCGTTCTAAGTTTCAGTTTTAATTAATGTACCTACATATAATCCTAAAGAGTTCTGATCACAGCTAAGAAGTGGTGCTAAACATTACAAAATTGCTGCGCTTAATCCATAGCTTGAACTTAGGCTCCTTGGCATATATTTTGTATGTTAAAAGCTCTGGCTCCATCCGATTCAAGAAATTCCGAAAATTCAAGCTCGCTTCGCTTCCTCTATTTCTGTTTTTGCATGGATAAACCAAACGATGTCTAAGCACAATCCGAATACCAATGCTAATAAATTTTGAGGTCGCATGGGTCGCCCCTTTTTTCCGATTTTTCCAGCACCTACGAATAGGTTATAAGTAGATAGAACTCGATCAATTTGTCCTTAGCCACCTCTAATAAAAAGTGCCCCCCTGGCGCTCAAAGCTACTGTACTAATTGCAATCAGTAGAAGAAACTATAGAGATGAGGTACTCTCTATACATACCGTAAACATTAACTCTATCGTAATGTGCGACCATGTTATCCCCATGGTACGCTACACACGAGAATAGACCTCCGTCTTCCACTCTCAGATGCGATATGTTTAGTTGTGCTATCACTCCACCTTCCGGTGACATAATTTGTCCAATCGCGAATCTGTAATAAATTCATACTGTGATGAAAATCATTAAAAAGGTGAGCAGCGCTTTCAGCTCTTGCACTCTTGCTGGTGAGTGATGGTTCTAAGGGATTGTGGTAGGTACCGAATTCTATCCGTGCAAGTTTCTGTTATAAGGCCGAGATTCAGAAACGTTTTTAAGTTTGAGTTCGAACTTCCTTATGTCAAAATCCATACGTCTACTCTTACTCCTCCTACTCAAATAATCCTACTCCTCAGACTCAACTCAGCTCAATGGACGTCTTTTAGGAAAACTCCAATGCTGGCGGCCTCTTAGGATGACGTTTTAGTATCTGTTTGACATTACTTAGGTCCGTATTGATAAACTCAACTCCAATAGGCTCTTACTTAAGTAACGTCAAACGCATACTAAAGGAGTGCTCAGACCCGCACGACCAAAGCGACTGCGAAGCGGGAACATCTCCCGCGCGGCGGTCGCTGCCCATGTAATCTTATGGCGTCCCGCCAAGTCGCCCAAACCGTAATTTCTGGTAGATATTGGTAGCTAAAACAACAAAAACTTAAAACCTACTAAAAACAAAAAAAGAGTTTCGCGTCGTAGACGCTCCCGCTTCGCTTCCCGCATCGCAGACGCCCGGGTATGAGCACTACTTAAAACGTCATCTTAAGAGGCTGTTGAAGTTTGAGGACTTATCATTCATTATCATTTATTAATACGGACCTAAATCTTGGCCTGAGTGACAAACAAAGAAAAAACAAATTTTCCTTTACGTATCGCTCGTTATTTCGCACCCTGTATATTATTATAATCTATACTATTATAAAACTGTAACAGGAAGTTTGTCTGTACATTGAAGATATTAACAAAAAAAAAGTTACGATATGGTTTTTAGGTGTCCCTGATTCCATTTCACCAATTTTTAGATTTTTTGTCTGTCTGTTTGTTTGTGTGTTTGTTGGTTTGGGTGTTGGTTTGGGTGCAGACGCCCGGGTATGAGCACTACTTAACACGTTCGCGGACAGTGACCGGCTATAGCAGTGATAACAATAAAAGTTCTATTGTGTCTCGTTCAGTGTCCGCGAACGTGTTAAAACGTCATCTTAAGAGGCTGTTGGAGTTTGAGGCCTTATCATTCATTATCATTTATTAATACGGACCTAAATCTTGGCCTGAGTGACAAACAAAGAAAAAAACAATTTTCCTTTACGTATCGCTCGTTATTTCGCACCCTGTATATTATTATAATCTAGAAGTTTGTCTGTACATTGAAGATATTAACAAAAAAAAAGCTACGATATGGTTTTTAGGTGTCCCTGATTCCATTTCACCAATTTTTAGATCTCTGTTCTCTGATGATCTCTGGTCTGTTTGTTTGTGTGTTTGTTTGGGTGTTTGTTTGTTTGTTTGAACGAGTATCACGCAAAAACTACTCAACCGATTTTGATGAAACTTTTTTTGTTTGATAGCTTATGATCTGACTTAAAATCTGGTATATAATTTGTGCGGACGAAGTCGCGGGTTAACGCTCGTATAATTATAAAACTGTAGCAGAAAGTTTGTCTGTACATTGAAGATATTAACAAAAAAAAAGTTACGGTATGGGGATTTAGGTGTCCCTGATTCCATATCAGCAATTTTTGGATTTTTTGTCTGTCTGTTTGTTTGTGTGTTTGTTTGTGTGTTTGTTTGGGTGTTTGTTTGTGTGTTTGTTTGTTTGAACGAGTATCACGCAAAAAACTAATGAACCGATTTTGATGAAACTTTTTTCGTTTGATAGCTAATGATCTGAATTAAAATCTGGTATATAATTTGTGCGGACGAAGTCGCGGGTTAACGCTCGTATATTATAATTATAAAAGAAAAGTCTGACGACCATCCCAGTAGGATACTCTTCAACTTCTCTAATCTCAAGTCACAGACAACTTTACATTTTCTATTTACAGAAATGATCCAAGATCCTAATCATTTATCAGGGTCAAGACCTCTCAAAGGACAAACTTCGAATAGAAATCGTTAGAATCCGTTTCGACACTCCAGGGGATTTCATGAAACAAAGTTAGATCTGTCAAAGCCCTTTAGAAAGTTTCGGTACTTAGATAAAGATCGGCAATACCTTAAAGAAAACCGGCCTTAATCTTATCGGGGTAATTCTCAACGGTTTTGTGATGTTGAATAGGATTTCGTTCAAGCTCCTTTATATTCTACGGCATGAATCTTTTTAGAAGAAATGTCACTCAAGCAGTCAATTATGAGGTACTGCCTATCAAGATATGCCAGGATCAATAAAGGTCAATATCGTTTGACTTAATCATATCACTGACTCGACACCCATGTCTGAATGTGGAGGTATAAAGTAAGAAACATAGCATATTAATACTTCTAAATAAAGGGTACCGTAAAAATTTAACGATAAATACATTACATTTACAGAGTGTAAAATTTAATACGTTTCATGTCTTTGGAGGTGCTTCAGGCCATCAAACTGAACAACTGTCACTGTAGAGTCAATAATTAATTCGCGAAAAAAAAATTGCCTGTCCCGTTCATATTAGGGTCAAGTAGCCGTGAAAGTTTTCTATGGAACAAATTTTTTTTGCAATTTCGATGTTGGCTCCATAGTGAAAGTTGTTCAGTTTGATGGCAAGACCGACCAAGATTTTGTACTAAAAATATTAAAGTTACCATATTCTACTTTTTATAGCGAAGCTGTAAAAAAATTGTTTTCCAGCTTAAATACGACAGTGAACCATGAAAATTCTGAAAGAGTTACTAAAGAAGAACTTATGTTTTACTACAGACCTACCTAGTGTCAGTGTTCGAAGATATTACTAAACCGTCCCTTTCCCATATTAATCTCGTCGGATGCTGTCCGTTGACTGTGCACTGCAGACTTACCTGGAATCAAATTAATTATTTATACAGGGTGGCAAGAGCAATGGAGCCCTCTCCATTGCCCTTGTCACCTTATGCTCGGAGTTTCCCTGCGAGATCGAATCAGAAATGAAGAGATCCGCAGAAGAACCAGAGTAGCTGACATAGCCCAAAGAATTGCTAAACTAAATGGGTGGGTGTTGGCAACATTGCTCGCAGAACAGTTGGCCGATGGGGCCGAAAAGTTCTCGAGTGGCGACCGCGTACCAGAAAGCCCACCGTGGGAGCCACACGGTGGACCGACGACCTGCCTGAGATGATGATGATGATCACAGGGTGGTATTAAGGTGATCCAAACGAAAACCTTCGATGTGGACATCGCTATCAACCTACAGAACTAAATATTGGACGATCCAAAAGTTAACAATGGCTTTAAACTTCTTCTAAAATTAGATTTTTCTCTGAAAATTGCTTTCTTTTTTTTTTAATGAATTTTTACTGATTCATTACCTCACATTTAAATAAAAATCATTACGTTGTTCGATAACTATATTAAAAAGTGTGTCCTTGACCAATTTCAGATCAAATTAGTGTATAAATTCTAGCACAGTGGCCAATTTGGTGAGACAAGGCAGAAAATCTGTAAAAAAAAAAAAATTGTAAAACAGTGGCTAAAATCTTTTGGCTTACCCGATATAAGGTTCAACCGATTGATAGTATTAATGTGGTATCAATGATATTTATTTGGACCACTTAAACTCGATCACCCTGTATAAGATGTCACAAGCAAAAAGGTTATCTAAGTAAAATCATAAATCCTTTCTACGAATTTCCTTTCACAATTTCATCAAAGACGTTTACTCGATTGCTCCGTTAAACGATAAGGTACCTTTGATGTAGGTACATTACTACATTAAGGGCCTGTTTCACCACTTCTTAGTAAGTTCTCGTTAGCTTCTTCTTCTTCTATCAAGTCGATGGCATGTCATTTTATATTTTTCCGGCCCAGTATTTTGCCACGCGGATAGCACTACCAGCAGCGTCCATAAGCTCCATTCGCGTGCAAGTTTGCGGGCAGGAAGGGCAAGATATGAGATGGGCCATAGTCTGAGGGGCAATACCACACTCACACCTCAGGTCTGATCCATCGATAAAACCCCATTTGGACAGGTTCTCCTTACTCCGGCCGACTTGAGTTCGGAGCCTGTTTAAAGACCTCCAAATCGGCCTGGGCAGTTCATGTCCTGGGGGACGGCTTTCCGAGGGGGGGACAAACGAGTCGGGTAGCGTGCTCTTTCTTCGCCAGAGGTCACATCTAGCTCGAGGACCATTACCAATACCTTGTATAGGGTGGACACACTTCAGAAAGTTCTTGAGCCTTTGAGGTACTGTGGAGTATCTGAACATAGGATGCCATGGATCAACCTCGAGTTTTGCTCGTTAGCTTATCCGACAGATATCTTGACATATCTTTCATGACAAACTATCTGTCGGATAAGCTAACAAGAACTTACTTAGAAGTGGTGAAATAGTCCCTAAGTATAACAGAATAATACTTGGATAATAATGTTTTTTTTTCTTCACAAGAAAACCTTATGTCTACAGTAATGATTCAATATATTGTTAGGCTAAGAGCCAGTCGAGATATTATGCACAATGCGTGCATAGTACTAAAGATTATTCGAACGTTGATTTCTGACACCGTAATGGATAATGAGCACATTCAAGCTAACAAAATACTTTCTATCGCGTGGTACTGGTGGTAATGCGACACTAGGTTTCGTACTCAGCGCGTTGGTTGGCATCTCTCTAGATCTCTATGGAACACGTGCTTAAGACAAAAATGTCGATAATCTATACTAATTTAAAACTGTAACAGGAAGTTTGTCTGTACATTGAAGATATTAACAAAAAAAAAAAGTTACGACATGGTTTTTAGGTGTCCCTTATTCCATTTCATCAATTTTTGGATTTTTTGTCTGTCTGTTTGTTTGTGTGTTTGTTTGTGTGTTTGTTTGTGTGTTTGTTTGGGTGTTTGTTTGTGTGTTTGTTTGTTTGAACGAGTATCACGCAAAAACTACTGAACTGATTTTGACGAAACTTTTTTTGTTTGATAGCTTATGATCTGACTTAAAATCTGGTATATAATTTGTGCGGACGAAGTCATTTATATTCCTAATTGATTCAGACTTTATTACAAAAGCTGTCAGTTAAGAGGCAGAGTATGGAGTGGGTAGAGAGTACATAATATACACGATTATAAAACTGTAACAGAAATATCTGTACATTGAAGACATTTACAAAAATAAGGTCATGATAATAATATACTTGCAACTTATTTTTTTAATGTGTTACGCGGTATAACAATCCAGAAATATTAAATTCATTAGGTTTGCAGGTTCCAAATACACGTTTACGTAGCCCAGACCCCAGGTGTTCAAAATGCAATCATGCAGGACCAACGTTCTAACACATTCTCCGACTATGACTGCGCTGAGAATATTTAACGATATATCAAAGGACATAGATTTGTTCCATTGTACACTGGCCAACTTCACAACAGTAGCATTATAGTACATTATGGTACAAGTGTGTAATGTTGGTGATTACCGCTGAGGCGCCATTGAGACCCGAGCCGTAGGCGAGGGTCTTAAGAGAGCCGAGGACGGTAATCATCAATACACACGTGTATCATACGACGTTTTTCAACACACTTGTGAAGAAAATAATAATAAAAAATCATTTTATTTAGTAAATAAAAAGTTTATTTAGAGAATTTATTTGAACTCAACCAAGAAGTTTAGATACCTACTATAAAAAACCTATAACTCACTTGTGAATAATAGTAATGAAAAAGTCACAGTTTGATTATAGGTGTCATTATGTGCCTAATTGCGGTGAAATAAGGGCCATTTTATGAGCAAGTGTGTTGAAAATACACTTATGTAAGTTAAATAGAAATATTAATACAATTTAATGTTATCGTATTGGGCATATACCTGTGATGATAATGTTCTTGTGTTTGTAGAAATTAAATAAATAAATAAATAAAATACAGTTTAGTTGTTTTTGTAATATCTTGTTTAGATGCACCGAGATAACATTTTTAATAGTCTTTTCTAGTAGCGTCTGCTAAATAAATATTTGGCACATGAATACTAGTAGATAATTATATTTCTCATTGTGACTCCAAATCACAGATTTTTCAATTTTTTGGTCTATGTATTTGTATTTTGATTGTTTGTTCGAGCATCAATAAAAAACGAGTAGACCGATTTTGATGAAACTATTTCCGTTTAAAAGCTTATGATTAGGCATAAAGAAAGAAAAAAACAAAGAATTTTTTTTTTAGTTTTTGGCTGTTATTTGTCAGCTACGTTTGGTATCCTCATATTTTATTGAATTTTTATTGTTTATAGTGAGTTTTGGTTCGTAAAATTGGTTTTGTTTTGCGTAACAAAGTATCGTGCAAGTGAACAATATACAGTTCAGTGAAATATGATGGTGTATGGGTCGTAAACAGGAAAAGTGTTCCGTAAATTGTAGCGCGGCAAAGCTGTCTGTTCACCTCTTTCCTGGGGACTTCTCTGCGTTTCCTGCGTCTCTCGATTGTCTCCAAAAACATCAAAGAAGCGTCAAAACGTCGAACACTAACGTTTTAATTGCTATAAATAAGAGAATTTTATTGTAGACATCGATTGATCGATTTTACGTAAAGGGTTAAAAATCCCATTTTTTAACCCTTTACATAAAATTGTACCAAAAAAAAAAATTTTTTTTTAATTGGAATGTAATTTTATTTCGCTACGATTACGGGAAATGATGATGCGGACGAAGTCGCGGATAAAAGCTTGTTCTCTATAAATGTTTTCTTGTTATGAATGAATAACGAATGAATGATTAAAATCCATACATCGTTAATAAATTCAATTCAATGCAAATTATTTATTACAGATTATTCGATCAATGGTATCATCATCTTCACAGTTCTAGTACCTATTTATAAATACCGAATTTATTTATGAATGCCCCGGCAAAAAAAATGTTTTAATGAGAAAGCCAATGGCCAACCGTTGACTTTATAATTACGTTTGAGATTAATGAAACGACCCGTATTATGACAGCAATAAAACTGGAAATTGGATGAATTCGAATTACCCTCAGGGCACCAATAGAAGGCATGGAAATTTAGCCGACATATTATGCTATCCAAAATTGTTTTTTTCTTTTTAATAAATTCCGAGTGTATATGTTACAGTCAAAACTCATAACCAGTCAAAACCACTTTTAACTAAAAAAATCAGGCAAAAGTGTTTTTGACCGATGCTCTTAGTTAAAAACATTTTTGACTGATTTTTGCGGGCAAAAGTGGTTTTAACCGATGCCTTTAGTCAAAAACAGTTTTGACTGGTTTTTTCAGTCAAAAGTGGTTTTGCCTGATTATAATTCAGACTATCGGTCAAAATTCATAAAAAGTTAAGGTAGTCAGTGATAATTACCAGGAAATTCATAAAAAAAGTGTTATAAAACAATTTTAAGGTGTAAAGTGTATGTGATTTGTGCATACAAAATTCAGTCGGCATTGTACGACATCTGTGAATTGCAAACACGCAGGAATACGAGCTGGAAATTTTTTTCGCAGTTAGAAATTTAGATATATTGTTAGTTAATGGGGATAGAGCTGTTCGCGTCCGTGGGTTTTTAATTCCACACGTGTCCCCCGGGTAATGCAACAGCAACTGATGTGGAGCTGGGCGGAATGGAGTGCGTTATTTTCGTACATTGAAATGTATGAAAAGCCCGCTTCTCTCCGCCCAGCTTCACATCAGTAGAAACACAACCTATGCCATGTACATGTACAAGTGAATTTTATACGTGTTCTAAAATCATGAATTTTGGAACACGTATAAAAGCCACTATAAGTTACACTAACCTAAAATATTATACTTAGCAGAAATCAGAATTTTTATTAAGACTTCAGACGTTAGAAGATATGAAGAATAGTCACTACAATGTGATGGCAAAAGAGGAATTTGAAAAATTTGTGATCGAGGTGGAAGACGCAAAATTCGCGGAGAAAAAGACTCCAGTACATTACAATAGACTAAAACGCTTTAATGTCATTGAAGTGTGTGGTATTAAGAAGCTAGTAACAAACACCGAACCAATGAAGTATTATGTACCTCTGAAGAGATCTACGATATTATTGATGCTGCTCATATTTCCATTGGACATGGAGGCCGTGATAGACTTAAAAGTGAAACGGGAAAGAAATATGCTAATATTACCAAGGAAATGATTAGTATTTTTCTATCCATGTGTGAAGTGTGTCAAAGAAATAAAAGCAAGAAAAAAAGAGGTTTGGTTTCGAAGCCAATTTTGCACACCGAAATGAATAGTCGATGCCAAGTAGACCTAATCGACATGCAGTCTCAAGAGGATCGGGGACATAAATTTATTATGGTGTATCAGGACCATCTGACTAAATTTGTGGTTTTAAGAGCTCTCACTACAAAAAGAGCAGCTGAAGTGGCGCATCATTTGATGGATATTTTTTTAACTTTTGGTGCCCCTTGTATACTACATTCAGATAATGGGAGAGAATTTGTAAATTCGATTATAAAGGAGTTAGCATCATATTTGCCTGAACTGAAACTTGTAAATGGGAAGCCGCGTCACAGCCAAAGCCAAGGTTCGGTGGAAAGGGCGAACCAAGATGTGGAGAAGATGCTGGCATCATGGATGCAGGACAATAAAACAAGCAATTGGTCAAATGGGCTGAGATTTATTCAATTTATGAAAAATAGAGCACTGCACTCAGGAATAAAACAATCTCCGTATCGAGCAATGTTTGGTACAGAGCCAAAAGTGGGGCTAACAACATCAAATCTGCCATTGGAATTAATAAGCAGCCTAAATAATGAAGAAGATTTGGAAGTTGCTATTACGGAGATGCGTCAAAATTTTGAAGATAATGGAGAAAACCAAAATGGTCAAGAGAAAGACGACCATGAAAAAGTCGATGAAGAATGCGAACCAGAAAAAGATGAAAATCAAGAAAATCAAGCAGAAAAAGATGGAAACGAGGAAAGTCAAGGAGAAAAAGAATGCGAAAAAATGAAAGAAAATAAAGACCAAGAAAGAATAATTGATTTGAACAGCAAGGAGTCTTTGATATTAACAGCCAGACAAAAGGCGCACTATAATTTGTCAAAACAGGCAAAAAGAATGAAAAAAATAAGTGACCAGTCTCATCCACCATTGAAAGTCGGAGATAATGTAACCATACCAATTCCAGACGTAGATAAAGGAAAAGCAGATCTTCGGAATATTCTTGGAGTAGTACTAGAAGTCACTTCTGCACAACTGTATAAGATTGGAACAAAGGATGGCATGTTGGATAAATTATACTGCAGGTAAGAATTATCAGAGACAAACGTTCAGTCGTTTGTCTGCGATGAACGATTGAAGTTTTCTTTTAAATTCGTAACTCTTTCTAATCAATTGTTTCGAGATACTGTAAAACTAGTATAAAGCTATTAAATACAATGGAAAATAAAAAAATAACAGCAGTTGTTAAAAAAACTTCAATCGTTCATCGCGGACAAATGACTACTGCACTTTTGTCTCTAATGGCACCTAATTTAATTAATGACATGATGTATGAGTGAGTTGTTTGTGTGAGGGTGTGTGAGTGTGTGTGAAGGTGTGTGGTGTGAAGGTGTTATGTGCTTACCAATATCAAAAATTTAGTCATTTGTCTGCGACGAACGATTGAAGTTTTCTTTTAAATTCGTGACTCTTTCTAATCAATTGTTTCGAGATACTGTGAAACTAGTCTAGAGCTATTAAATACAATGAAAAATAAAAAATAACAGCGGTTTAAAAAAAAACTTCAATCGTTCGTCGCGGACAAATGACTACTGCACTTTTGTCTCTGATGGCACCTAATTTAATTAATGACATGATGTATGAGTGAGTTGTTTGTGTGAGGGTGTGTGAGTGTGTGTGAAGGTGTGTGGTGTGAAGGTGTTATGTGCTTACCAATATCAAAAATTTAGTCATTTGTCTGCGACGAACGATTGAAGTTTTCTTTTAAATTCGTGACTCTTTCTAATCAATTGTTTCGAGATACTGTGAAACTAGTCTAGAGCTATTAAATACAATGAAAAATAAAAAATAACAGCGGTTTAAAAAAAAACTTCAATCGTTCGTCGCGGACAAATGACTACTGCACTTTTGGCTCTGATGGCACCTAATTTAATTTATGACATGATGTATGAGTGTTTTGTGTGATGGGTGGTGCGTGTGTATGACGGTAATTATATAAGGGTGTGAGCATATCATAATAACAGGGTTAGTTAGTACGCAAACTTCTAACATGGTATCAGAATCGATAACTGAACAACTTTTGTTCTACGACTTTTGGAAATTCGCAAAACAATTTTTTGATTTTTCATACAAAATAAGAAATTTATCGGGCCCATTTACTGATACCGTGGTAGAAGTTTGCGTACTGACTAAAATGTAACCCTGTATATTTTTTTTAGGTCGGAATTTGACAGTTGTTGCGAAAAGGATGAAGTGCCAAACGTCACCATCACATTAAGAACTGCTGCAAGGAAAGCTGCAATTGGAACCGGACAGGGTTACGCAAAATGCGTTTGTTACAAAGGATGTAACAACAACAGATGTTTGTGCAAGAAAAAAGGTTCCTTATGTAACTGCCATAGCAAGTCAAATCCTTATGTAAGTGCCATAACAGCTTAAGCTGTGCAAATAAATAGATACCTACAACAGCAATTTTTTAGTTACTTCTCTTAATATTCTCCTATGTTTAACAAAAACTAGGTATTACATTTTTATGTTGATGATGCTAATATTTCCTTACTTAAGTAAGTAATACGTTATTTAATAAGATGTTTTCTATTTGTATGTCAATTAATGTTCATTTAATTCAATTAATGTTAATTAGTTCAATAATTAAACGATTTTGTAATACTTACCCATGATTTTTATTCAATATTTCCAGTTAAAGTAGTTTTGACTAACAATCTTAGTCAAAACCACTTTTAACCGATTCAAGTTGGTCACAATCACTATTACCCAATATTTTAGCAGTTAAAAGTGGTTTTGACCGATGCCCTTAGTTAAAACCACTTTCGACTACGAAAATCAGTCAAAACTGTTTTTAACCAAGGGCATCGGTCAAAACCACTATTGCCTGTTTTTTGTAGTTAAAATTGGTTTTGACCGGTTATGAGTTTTGACTGTAACATATACATAGAGATTTTTCTGTAGACGAAAACATAGAATACATTTTATACGTAGAGATAGGAAATACTAATGATTTTATAACGTTGTGTAATGAACTGATTCAATCTGAATCAAATCGACATGGTGTTTTTGACAATTTTTGGCGATTTATTCTTAAGGCGGTTGCAGAGGGGTCAATTTTATACAAAACTTTGACGCACAATACGCGTAGACGGTACGGACTTTGTATATATGAAAAAATAGTTTAGAAAATCTAGATGCCGCGTAACAAATAACATTTGCAATTTATATAATAATTACGAAGATATAAGGCTTTGACATTTTTCATACAAAATTTTAAAAGCTTTATATCTTCGTAATTATATTATAAATTGCAAATGTTATTTGTTACGCGGCAACTAGATTTTATAAACTATTTTTCCATATATAAAATATTACTTTTAATAATTCCGTCTACGCGTATTGTGCGTCAAACTTTTGTATGGACTGAAACCACCTTAATTTAGTTAAAGTCTCCTGGGGTTATTGAAACTATGGGCCAATGGGGCGGTTATTAATAATAATAATAAATATCTTGGACATGGTCACACAAATTATTTAGTCACATTTAAAGTACCTGGACTTGTTTTATGATGACTAGACAACGATATAGAATACATATATAGATACAAACATCCATGACTCCATGTTATTTAATAGTTACTTAAATAATCTGTGCTTTGGGGCAGTTGCAACTATGGAACATTGCACTTATAAAAATTAATGAGTCAGTTCTTCTTTTTTTCGTAAATAAGTTGATACGGTGCGCGAATCTGAATCGCAATTGGTCGTTTTTTTTTTTAATTAACGCAAACGTAGTCTCGGGCTAAAGGATAGTTCGATATAAGTGATCCTAAATATAATCTATACTATTATAAAACTGTAACAGGAAGTTTGTCTGTACATTGAAGATATTAACAAAAAAAAAAGTTACGATATGGTTTTTAGGTGTCCCTGATTCCATTTCACCAATTTTTGGATTTTTTGTCTGTCTGTATGTTTGTGTGTTTTTTTGAACGAGTATCACGCAAAAACTACTGAACCGATTTTGTAGAAACTTTTTTTGTTTGATAGCTTATGATCTGACTTAAAATCTGGTATATAATTTGTGCGGACGAAGTCGCGGGTTAACGCTCGTGCTCTTTAAAAATGTTCAAGTTGTTACTTAGACTACGATGGGTATGTATTACCTTAGTAGTAATCTTTAGTGATGGACACATTTGAATCGGGTTCGACTCAAGGCGGGCTTTTAATCTTTATCAATATTTTCTGTTTTTTATTTTCATACTAGTATAAATTGTCGTATTAAATATTATTAGAAGATCAAAGCTATTTAAAGTAAATAATTTGGTCCACAGTAGATAACTTTAATCAAAGAATTTTTAAAGGAATTGAAAATCTTATTTGACGATATCTTTCCTTTGTAGCTCAATCCAAAGCTATTGAACAAAATAGATTTGCCGAGTTCCTCAGAACGAACGGTCTCATGAAACTAGAAAATAAAATACTGAATTGGGTTAACACTTACATCGACTCCAGGCATGACAGTCGTCTCAGTGAAATGATGTGATATAACCATTTGTATGCTCCGCTTGATCCGGCTCTCAAATTGCGAATCTGAAATATGAAGTCCATTAAAAATAATGTTCTTTTATACAAGCTGTTCCTTAGCTCATATATTTTTAACAGCATCTTCTGTGTGTGTGTTTGGAGGAATATATTCTATTCTATTTTTTGTGTAATGGCGCTTCGTTGATGATTTCGCCAGTGTTTATGGGAGGATCTATCCCAATCTCAGGGATTGTTTTTGGTTTTGACAAGAAGAGATTGAGGATTGCGGAGCCTCGTGACAGGCAAAAACGCGACGCGCGAAATCCACGCGAGACGAGTGCTCTTGGAGGAATATAGTCGTGCGCATATAACCTCTTCCTAATTTGTTTTAGTTACCGCTTGATTAGGCTGTCAATTTGCGAATTTTAAAAGTGAATAATAATAGGAATAATGTTATTTTATACAAGCCTAATGCTCAGTAGCTCATATATTTTAACAGCTATTTAATTTGCATTAGGGTTCCTCATTTCGACCGTAGATGCTTTTTAGCTTTTTAGTACCTAGCTTTTTCTTTTCCTATGTCCATGCTTGCAATGGAGGGAAGTCTAATATTTCTTCCTTTTCGTTTTTTTCGCTATTTTTGTGTTTCTCAACTATACAATTTTGAAATTGTTACGAGGACTTTGACGAGCACATATATTCTATCTATTTGACGCAGCACCTAGTTTCTATCTATCTGAATGGAAACTTTAAATTAGTGTCGGGGACCAAGATCTGGCTACTGAGCCGGCGAAGTTAGTTAAAGCTTAACGCTTGAAAAGGTTCCTTCAATATACTAAGTATAAATAGTAAACTAAAGTTTCAGCTACATGCCAAGCTAAACATAATAATTTAGAAAGGATCTTTTGTCATCATTAATGTGTCCCAAGCCAGAGCCAAACAGTATCTGTTTCATATTGTTATAGTTTTGTACCACCTTATTAATCTTGCCAAAAATGTTAATTCTATTATGTTTGTCCGAAGCTATATCCTCCAGACCATTCATACACGATGTACAGTCACCTTTAGATAAATCTTAGCCGTAAAGGTGTTCAAAAATATTTCTAAGCAGTGTTAATTTTCAATAAATTCTTATCAGTAAAAGAATATTATTAGTATCTGAACATGAACACCTCTTTCAGTTCTTGTTACTGGAAAATAGCAGGAGCAAAGCTCGTTCCATCGTCAGAGCCCTCACCAGGCACTATGCCATAGAGACGATGATGCACAAGATGAAGCTCAGTCTAGATCCCAGCTGCCGAGCGAGCGAGTGGAGAGAAGAAGGAGACCAAAGAACATATCCTGTGAGACTGCGATATCTTGACGACTCAACGCATGTGTCTCCTGGGAGATGGTTATCACAAACCGGGAGATTACAGATTTCTTCCCTTAAACAGTATTGCCTCCCAACGTACTTGAAAGGTGAAGAAAATAAATATGAAGAGGTAAATAATGCTCAACACAACCAACCCATCCTAATGGGGTTGAAGTGTTGTCCCCATATTAGGATGAGATACCGGTTCATCTTATTCCAGATACTAATAGTAACTTTACTGTTAAGGATTTATGGAAATTTAACACCGCTCAGAAACATTTAAATCCCTTGTCAGTCATGAACTAACTGACGGCGACTGTACTAAGAAAGGTAGGCAAGGCAACTATTTATAATTCGGACCAATTTCGATGTAACTTTTTGTATGACTTATATTATTACATCAATTATCATGACATCGTGAGGAAATCTGCATACGCTGAAAAAGAAGAAATTCCGACGTATGTGAAGTCTACTAATCCGCATTGGGCACGCGTTGTGGACTAACGTAGGCCTGTGCCCTGCAGTGGGACGCATATAGGCTGTGATGGTGATGATGATGAATGGAATTCCTAAGTTACATCAAAATAGGTCGTCGCGTCGATGAATTTGACTTTAAATACTTAAAGTGATTTGATTAACGTTAGTTTTTTGAAAGGACCGATATTATCAATTCCAAATTTCAGTTTTTATTTGGACATTCCAATTCACTTCGATGGTAAACATTAACAGAATAAAATTACAATGTGGTCGCAGTGTGGTTTCCTACAACCACATTTTGTAGTTCAAATGTGGTATATTAATTACACTCGATCATGATGGCTTATGTGTACCTATAAATAATTATCGAATAATACTTATGTTATAAACACGAAAGGCTTTTCGTCTGTTCTCCATTCATTTCTGTATGTTTGAATATTCCACCCAGAACTTGCTTTAAATAAATAATATCATGAACATTATCACACATATTAACTAACCCCATTGAAAGTACCAGAATCCAACCTGCACTAGTACTAACTACGCAAGCAACATAACATTAAAATGTCATCTGTTTCAGTGTTTTCAGTTAGATTATATTACTACGGTTTTGGGTGGTACTAGTGATACGTCGATGTTCTGAGGTTTCAGAATATCTCTAACTACCCCCTCGGGGAATATAGTCGTGAGCATATACATACATATACTTGTTTATGTGGGGGGTCTGGGAATTTTGTATTAGACCTGGCGTCCATTTGTGGCGGGTTCAAGTCCCGTCCGAATCGTCCTATACTGAGTTTACAAACTGGAATTTGGTTTAAGTGTTAAGGGTGGCTTGCAAAAAAAGTATATGACGGCTCATACTGATGACAATGACATTACCATATTTACGCTCAGTTGCCGAAACACTCATTAAAGTTAATCCTCCATTAAATCTCTTGCTGTCACTTTTTGTCTTGTTGACGTAGTGAAAGCTAGCAAGAGATTTAATGGAGGATTAAATCTAATGAGCGTTTCTGCAACTGAGTGTTAAACATGTAAGCCTACTTTTTGGTGCAAACCACCCTAAGTATACATTCATAATTTATATTTCTTTCTCTTTTCTATAATCCTTCTTTCTTTCTTAAAATATGTACGACGTATACGACTCATGCGGTCAGGTAAAACATAAGTTCTTAAATTGCTGCATTATTCATAACTTAAATGCTAGGTAACTGATATTAACGATAGTACCTTATGGATAGCTATAATTGGCCATCAAAAATGTAAACAGTGTTGAAACTTATGTAACTAAGGCCGGATTCGACCAAACTTTGATTTATAGAAGAGTAACAAGGATCAATTTTACTCAACTTCACTTGTCTTCTACCACACTAAACCCATACTAAAAGAACGAATGCATAATCCAACAAAAGAAAGAGGTCTTTGTATTCGTACTTATTGCAATGTGAGGTTATACAGTTTTAATTTGTTAGGTTTCTCTTTATTACATTTTTTTTAATTATGTGACATTGACATTTCATTAGTCTCGGTATAAGCTTTACACCGTCAAAATTGGCCGTGTAAAATTTATTCTTAAGTTATTCATAGATATTGGTTAGTAAAACGCAAAACCAGTTTACTCGAGAGCAAAAGGCGACTTAATCTAAGAATAAAATTTACTCGCGTGTGGTAAGGCTGTTGTTATCCTGAATAAAACAAAATAAAAGTATAAGTAATCAATATTGCCTTACCATTATAAATATGATTCCACCAAGCATCGAGGCTATTTGATGATATTAACTCCCTTTTGAAGTCACCAGTTGACCTGGAACAAATTTATGTTTTGTAAATGTTTTCATTTGTAAAGAATTCGGTCAAAGTGAGACCATTGAACTTTATATCAGTTTTATCTGTCTCTATAATGTCCCCTTTGATGAGGCATAGACATACACTAAACGGCGCTTGGCCTGCGGCTCGCTAGGTGGGCAGATTGACCCCGGAGACCAGGTCCACCAGGTTCCAGGGGGACGCTTGGTCTGAAGCATTCCCTTCAGTATGTAAGGTATTTACGTTTACACCATGTATAAAATTATGATTTCAATAGGGTTAAGTACATCCCCACTTAGCATTAAGTCTCCTTCTCTACATAGTATAAAATAAAGTCGCTTTCTGCATCGGTCTGTATATCAGCTAACTCCTCCTAAGCCACGAAACGGATTTTAATGCGGTTTTCACTGTAGTTTAGAATATTTCTTCCGGAATATTTATGTGTAGGTACTTTATACAGGGTGTTAGGGAACGTACCCATACTACGTGACCCATTTTTTACCATATTTTACCCCCCTCCGCCCCCCCCCCCCTCCCCTCGGTGACCACCCGAAGTACATGCCAAGTTTTTTTTTGCGAATTTCCTATAGGTTTCTTAGGGAATGTTATTCAGTATCATGGGTACAATCACCCCTTAAATTAATGCAACTACCTAACACCCTGTTTTATAGATCCCACGCGGGTAAAGCTGGGGTGGGTCGCTAGTTGGGTATAAAAATCAGTAAAACAATTTGAATGGTACGGATCCAAGTAAAACAAAAATAAAAGAGGAAAAATTCTACTTCGACGAAGGGTTTTTGCGTCAGAGATACGAGCCTCAAACGAATTGAAATGAAGCAAACGACTAACCTAGTTTACAAAAATCTAATGAATAAAAAACCAAGTGGAACTAAAACACATATTGGCTACAAAATGTTCACAAATGAATAAAAATGATTTTCCAGTATCGGTAACTGAATGAAACTTGCTAGAGGGGCTGCGATATACAGGGTGAAATTGATATCATTAGCATCCTTTTAAACTAAGAGTCTACCCATCAAACTGAACAACTTTCACTATGGGAGCAAACCGATCGGAGCAAAAAAAAATCAGCTGTTCCATACTAAACTGTTATGGCTACTCGACTCAAATGTATGCAACAGCAGATTTTTTTTTTGCTCCGATCGGTATGCTCCCATAGTAAATGACTTTAGACTTTTAGACTCTTTTTTGACTCTTAGTTTAAAAGGCTGCTAATGCTATCAATTTCACCCTGTATTACTTTACTCTATGAATATCAGCGTAGCGCAGCGCCCGTAGTATGGCAGCGTAATATAGCGTTATCGCGCTTTCGCTCCCTTTCTATTTGCGTGCGAATGAACGGGATAAAAGGCGGGATATATCCGTATCACGCGAAACACACTACGGCTTCAGAGGCCGATAGATAGCACGATGAGCATGACAAGGCTATATCACAAATTTCATCTCGTTTGTTCGCACGCAAATAGGAAGAGAGCAAAGTCGCGTTAGCGCTAGTAGGTATAACACGCTGCCATAATACGGCCGCTGGTCAAGCTCAAGCTAGAGCTTACATGATTTTTTAATATCCCACGTTCGAATGATGTATATATTAATCCATCTCCATAGTCCGTAGTAATTATTTTTTAACTGCTTCCGTGGTCTAATGGTTAAGAGCATTGGCTCTCGACACCGAGGTCGTGGGTTCGATTCCCACGGGGGACACCTAGTGAAATGTCACTTTGTGCATTTTTCCCCAGTTGGTTAGGACATTGCAGGCTGAATCGCCTGATTGTCTGAAAAGAGAAATGATTCCGTGCTTCGGATGGCACGTTAAGACGTTGGTCCCGGCTACTATCTCTGGTGGTAGTAGTCGTTACATAAAAACCACGTCAGAGGCCGTAAGGCGGTCTGAAAAAACTCTGACACCAGGGCTTGCCCACACGATAAGAAAGAAAGAATAGTAATTTTGTCATTTTCTACAACTGATTTAATTGTGTAACTTTCAATAATCGCACTACTAAACCCTTGACCTATGTCAGTAGGGGCAAGTGCCTCTACGGGTTAAGTGCCTCAAGCTTCAAAATTTCGAAAACTAGACATATATTTAGACATCTGCCTTTAAACGTCAAAGCCTGTTATTATATAATTTGGCGTTTGAAGGCGCTATGTCTGAATATATGTCTAATTTTCGAAATTTTGAAGCTAGAAGCACTTACCCCATAGAGGCACTTGCCCCGACTGACAATATTTATTTGTAACCAGCTCCGCAATACAATATTCTGATTTGTTGTATGTCGAAATGCTTTAATAGCGAGAGGACAAACCAAATAATAATTTGTATCTCTCACTAACTAATAGGGTACTGGTATCACTGTAAAGGAAACACAATGAAAATTCTCTAGTATGTTCTCTGGTATGTGCCGATAGATTTTACATTCGACTCTACAACATTTCATCAGTTTTCGCTGCGTTTCCTTTCCTTTACTTCGTAGATCTAACATATTTCCCTGGCCCTAAATTGTAGTAATACTATGGATGGAGCTGATTATTTGAATAAAGTTTATATTATATTATAACACGTTATTGTACACACGGACATAATAATACACAAAGTAGAGAAAACATGTACAAAGGGCGAGCTTATCTCCGAAGAGATTTCTTCCAGCAGACCCGTAAAAGAGACAGTTAACAATTACAAGGCAAACTTATTGTGTACAAACAAACAGTATAAATAAATAAATTATGTAATATATACCTACAACATACAATATATATCAAAATATGTATATAATTATATATATAAATATCACTTAGGGTAGAGAAAGATAGAGCTCTTTCGTTTTCTTTTTAAATACAGCTATAGTCTTGGAGTCGCGAATGTCGGCGGGGAGTGAGTGCCACAACCGAGCAGCATGGATGGTGAAGGAGTAGGAGTAGAAGTCGGTGGAGTGGGATATTGTGTTCCTAATAAAATTGTTTATTGATCATTTTGTAGTATCGATAATTTTGTTTAATAATGCCAAAATAAACATAATATAAATTAAGCTGGTTGCAGAGGGGACAATTTTAGACAAAACTTTGACGCACAATACCCGTAGACTATATTAATATAAGTAACTTTGCATATATGGATAGTTAGAAATAGTTTAAAAAATCTAGATGCCGCGTCACAAATAAAATTTGCAATTTATAAAATAATTACGAATATATAAAGCCCTGAAATTTTTCATACAACATTTTAAAAGCTTTATATCTTCGTAATTATATTATAAATTGCAAATGTTATTTGTGACGCGGCAACTAGATTTTCTAAACAATTTTTCGATATATAAAATATTACTTTTATTAATTCCGTCTACGCGTATTGTGCGTCAAACTTTTGTATGGACTGAAACCACCTTAATGTTCTTGAATGTAATTCTAATTACATCGGTATTGTTTATTTTATAATATAATAAACAATACCTAGGTAATTAAAGCCTGACCAGGAAAATAAAAAACCTCGCCATGTTGCGGAAAATCATTGCAAATAATTTTTGTATTTGAAACATTGTCATTACAACTTAAAGTCGATTGTAGCGCAACCAAAGCAGGTTTTTTTATTTTTCTGGTTAGGCTTCAGACTACTAAAAGAGACCCTTTACTTTTCCAATAATCGATTAACGAAATAACCCAACCAATAATGTCAACGACAATTTCTGACATTTCTTACCAACACGAAAAGACATCCCAAACGCCTTCGAAAACTCATTGGTTTGGAAACATTTATGTCTCGTGAATAAACATTGGAGATCCTTTGAAGTGACATGCAAAGGGCAGAAGACAGAACCCTTAAGCAATCAGTGGAAAGGCTTTAAAGTACGAAAATAGGCACGAATGAGGCTAAAGGTTTATCCTTTGATCGTTTTTGATAGAGTTGGGTCAGTGATCTTTATAAGAATAGTTTAAACTAATAAATATTTATTTACACTAAATGAAATATTTAGTAGGTACACATACATATTTTTTATCAAGAAAATCAAATCAAAATCAAAATAATTTTATTTCAGACACAGTCCATAGATTGTTAGTATATACTTAAAAACTATGTTAGTTCAGTATACTACTATATTATGGCGTGAAAGGAAGTCACACTTGCCGCCGTGAATATCCCTGACGCGCTACAAAACCTCGGGAGCCCCATCAGCATCCTGAACCCATTATTGTACGGGATACGCAGAGCATTTTATGTGTTATAAATTATAATCTACCGCTAAGTTAGTTTTTTTTTACAGTAGTACTACACAAATAAACCAACTTGTCTCAACAAAAAATCTACGAACGGAACAGCGGAATTATCGAGAAATAAATTTTAATATTTTCTTCCAATGAGCGTTTTTCTTTTCTTTTTTAAAATTTAGTTCCTAAAAAACTCGACAGATGGCATGTTTATCGCTCCATAGAGATATTCGCGAGATCCTGTCAAAACCATGTCATAACTGTGCCTGCCTTTTTTTTAAAGGCCAAGGGATCGAGCCCATACATCCATATCTCACGTAAACAGTTTCAATTTTTCGATAATAATCATTAGTAACTTTAGTAACTAACGAGCGTTAACCCGCGACTTTGTCCGCACAAATTATATACCAGATTTTAAGTCAGATCATTAGCTATCAAACAAAAAAAGTTTCATCAAAATCGGTTCAGTAGTTTTTGCGTGATACTCGTTCAAACAAACAAATACACAAACAAACACCCAAACAAACACACAAACAAACAGACAGACAAAAAATCAAAAAATTGGTGAAATGGAATCAGGGAACCTAAAAACCATATCGTATCTTTTTTTTTGTTAATATCTTCAATGTACAGACAAACTTTCTGCTACAGTTTTATAATAGTTTAGATGAAATATTTTATCAAAAGATACGTTGGCATCTTTTTGATCGATTTTTTCCCTCTATATTATTTTATAGAAATAGTTTTTGAAATTTTGACCTTTATTCGCACAGACCGTAGTGCCATCTATCGATCCTCTAAAGAACCAAAAGGAAATAGCTCATTAAATTAGGTTAATTTCATCACGATCTTTTGAAGTTTCAGTGGCGTGTTGCGCAAAGGTATAGACTCTCAATCATGAGGGTCCGGATTCGAACCCACAACGGACGATATGCCTTGTACTAATGGGTTTTTCAAATACTTACCAACTGTTCTCAAACGGTGAAGGAAAACATCGAGAGGAACCCTGCATACGCTGAAGGAGATATTCAGATGTGTATATGAAGTCTACCAATCTGCATCTCCAAAATCTACGAGGACGAATTAAGCCCCCCCTTAATTCGTCCTAGTAGAACGTCGAACCTATTTCGTCCGTTTTCGAACCGGTTTTTTGATAACCAAATTATCACATTTAATATACAGGGTGGAAAAAAAAGGCCGTGGTTGGAGGGAAAGTACCCTTAATATTTATGATGGCAAATTTACTGAAAGGAAACATTCCTTTATTTTCAAAAATAATTAAAACTGCATTTAAAGATTTTTGAAAAATCATCTGCTTGAGCCGGGAATCGAACCGGTGAAATGTGAAAAAAAACATCCTGTATTTTATGGTACCAACCGAAAGAGTTATTCATAAGGATCAATTTCTTTTAAACAACATAGTATCTTAAATTAAAGAAAGACCAAGAAAAAATCGGTAGAAAAGAGGGCCAAAGTAAGTTCGATTTCAGATTTATAACCAGTTTTACAAGAATCACTATACACAATTTCTTCTAAATATACCATCATTTGAAAGGTAATTAATTATAGCAGCGATTATACCCCCTGGTTTTTACCCCAAACACCCAAGAGAAAAGATATTAATGAAAAATACGTTTTTTTGCGATTTTGCTTTCAATAATTTGCAATTAGCCATCCCGCTTCAATTATTGGCTAATTGCAAAAGTTTATTTGTTAGAAAGAGACGCTTGCACTAGGGATACCTGGCCTTAAGGGAAAAACCTGGTTTAATCATAATATTCGTATACCTACTGTAAAAGTATGTAAACATTAAAAACTTTATCGATAACTATATCGTTACAAAGTGAGTTAAGTGAATGAACAGTTCAACTTGAAGTAACTGGAGTAGAGTTGACGGTCCCATCATTAAAACTTACACGAGTAACTTGCTACCAACTTCACTCACCTTGCCAACTTGTTCGAACAAGTTCTACATTGTTGGTTTTTATCATCTTGTTACGATTTTACGTTTACTTTTTTGTAGTCTTGATAGTTACAAAACTGAGTGAAAAACAAAGAACATATATACTTAGCATCTTCTCCATGCTCAGACTCTACCAGAATTCACTTCGAAAAACGGAAAACGATGAAAAAGTTATAGCTCTAATCAATGTTCCATACAAATATTCGGATAACGGGGGGAGGGGGGATAAATCGCACCAATCCCCCCCCCCCCCCTGGATACGTGCTTGACGACTACAAACTTAAAACAAAATTAGTTGGATCCTATTTGTTGGAGTCTTATTGGATAACGATCAAAAATTAATATCCAAATCTACGTTCAAAAGCATCTTATTTGTAGGCTATTCTGCTGTACCTGTCTTCTTCCTTCGTGTCAGCATAAGTTATGTTATATCGCATGGAAATCACTTACGCCGTAGTGAAAAGATTGGCCAGTCAGCAGCCTTGCTATAATAAAGCGGAAAATATATCGTTCAAAATTCAATGTGGAGCTAGCAGTCTCAAGTCATAACACGTCGATTTAAAAAAAAATCACAGATTTCGTGCCTCACACGACTATCGAGCACATTGGAAATGAATCTACGGAATTCGAAAATATATTGTCTCAAAAAAGTTAGGCTACAGGACAAACCCTTACCCCGATCGTCTTTGTTTTAGGCTCAAATTGTAGCTGACTAAATTGTCCAGAGAAGTTTTGCTCAAATTTTTGATATCACTCCTCGTTTCTAAAATATCGAGCGCCAAAATCAAAAATTCGGAAAAAATTGTTTTTTTTTTTCACTTTTCCGGCCATTACTTTTTTCGATTTATTTTCTTTTTGCACCTTATAGCTCTCGTAAATACGCGTCTTTTGAGCCATTTTTGAATATCACATCTTCACAACTCTCCGAGATATAAGGGGATCGCACTTTTTCGTGAAATCAGAGCCTATACTGGAGCAAACGAAAAGACATTTCCAATGTCAAAATGTGCGGAGATCAGCAAGCTCACACTCACACATCGGATGAACTAACTTCATATGTAATTTTAACAATATTCTTTTGAAAAAAAAGGTGTAATTTCTATGCGAAATTCATTTCATTTCGGGTAGTGCGGCATTTGACACCGCGCTCGAGGACCGCGGTGTCAATCGCCCAAGGGCTCTTTTTGAATAAGCACACACATATTTCGACAAGGGTGCCTGTAACAAAATTCTACTAATATTACGTGTTGATGAATAAGCGCAAAGCCTCATACACCCCAACTGATTTATAACAAAATACAAACAATAATTTCATTATTTTAATAGTTAAAATTTAAAGTTATTCGCATTTTAAGTTTTGAGGCAAAAATGATTTGTTATCATTTCAGCAATGAATGAAAGCGCTAACGTACTCATGGATACATGTTAATAATCTTGTTTTAGTAGTAAGTATGCCCTTGCGGTGCGTTGACATCGGGTTAAGAAAATTAAAAAAATGTCTAACAAATTATTTAATATTTTGAAAAAAAATACCTATTTTGAAACCATGACAATTCGATTCTGCTCTCGATTCCAAACAAACTACTTTCTAGTTTTGTATTAATTCATTAACACGTTGTAAAGCTGTAAGTGCGCCGTAAACTGAAAGAGTTTGGGAATCCCTGACCTATAGGTTATTGCATTATGTTACAATGTAATGTAATAAATGTGTTTACAGCATAAGCATATGCTTACGACTATATTCCCCGAGGGGGTGGTCAGAGATATTCTGAAACCTCAGAACATCCATGTTTCACTATATTACCGAAACTCTGCCCAGTGTGACGGGGAGTGAGCCCGTCGACACTAGGTACAATAAATGCCTCAAAATTGAAGCATGCAGGTTTCCTCACGATGTTTTCTTTCACAGCCAGTGGTATTATAAATCGTACATAAATTCCGAAAAACTCATTGGTACGAGTCGGCCTGGACGGGGATCGAACCATCGCCTCCTGCACGGCAGGCAAGGTTACCCGCCACTGGACCACCACGGCGTCCCACGTAATTATAGCACACACAGAAACCATGTAAGGACACAGTACAAACTATTATTATGTGATTATCTCCTTAAATCTCTTTTCCATTACCCTGTATTTTGTTTTACCGGTCGTTAGTAAAAGCCAAATTAATTATTTATCAAATTAGCTGTGGCTCTACCCTAATTTGACGGATGAAAGAATCCTCTTGGGTGGCTTGATTTGACTGAAATCTTATTCAGTAGGTAGTGTTATAATGGTTATCCTTATGCTATACAGGGTGTAACAAAACACCCTTGTAATTTTTAAATATTAAACCATATACTATCACTATATAGTGCCTACCTACCTACTCGACTCACACGTACGAAAGGACAGACATTCAAAACACAATTTAAGCGTAAATACGATAGTTCAGCACACGTCACTTGTTTTATTGTTGCGATAAAACTCTGTGGTTCCTTGTTACGAGTTGTTACTTTACAAGTCCCCCTACCATGAGTATTAGCTCTACATACATTAATTCATCATCATATTATTGTATGGCAGTTTTGTCTTCCTGCTTGGATCCAATTGGAAGGGGAGGTTTAGAATTCGAATGCGAGGTGTTTCAGCCATTCTTCCACTGCCGGGGTTAGCATGTAGAGTCCTTCGATAACACCGGGGGAACGACACAGAGTGCACTCATTTACCACATGGTAGAGGGTTGGCCAGGTGCTCTGCAGACGCACGTCGGAGACTGCCTCAAACCCCACTTGTAGAGATGATAGTTGGATTTTCCATGGTTGGTTCTGAAACGGTTAAGCTTAACCCAGGTCTTACGGTCCTTTTCAAAACCAGCCGGCTCGACAGTCGGGTCACGCACGAGGCTTGCATACGGATGGTCAAAAAGGCCCCAATCTGCCTGCCATGCACTATTAACATCGTACTGGGAGTGTATTCGGTCATCGGTCCAGATAAGTGATCTGGATGGGAGACGGTATGTAGGAAATCATCAAACTAAAAGCACCATGACTTCCACCGCTCCGGTCTGTCCTTGTACAACGGCCACTCCGGCAGTATTCATAATGAAAAAGAAATGTGTCCCGAATATGTTACTTTACCAAAACAATCGCGATCTTAATTCCTCTTGGGATTTAGTTATCCTTTTGATATCCTGTAAGGCTTATGCAATATTGAGGTCTACGCCATCACAGCCTGTGCTGAATTTAATCTGCGCAAAAGCTACGTCAACAAACGCATCATTAAAAATTCTGATAGTCGAGCAGCTCTACTAGCCCTGGACTACCCGATAATAGAGCTCAATGCTGTGGGCAACCACAATCAGCTGAAGCTACAATTGGTACCAGGATACTCAGACATAGAAGGAAACAAAACTGCGGACGAATTGGCCAAAAGGGGACAGAAAACCACTTCATAGGCCCTGAACCCTTTGTAGGCATCCCTTAAAGTCTAATCCGTATAAATAAGTCTCTTCTTTCTTCAAATAAGTATAGCTTCAAACAGGCGATTAAGATAATTATGGAGAGATGCTCCAGGCTTAAATAACTCCAAAGCACTTTATCAAAGGGTATAATCGCAAACATACGAACAGCCTACTGGGCTCTTTCAAAAGTCAATTTACGTACAATAGTGAGATCATTGAAAGCTCAAAGGTCACTGCAAATTAAAAAAAAACACATGCATTCATGAAACACAGGCATGCAACACCTTGAAACTAAGCGACTCCACCTGCTGCAGGTTTTGCGGGGAGGAAATGGAAACTCTCCTGCACATTCTGTGCGATTGTAGTCCACTAATGTACATACGAAGTATTCATCTTGGCAGACAGTTACTGACTCCAGATAAGATACAAAACCTTCCTGTTAAAAATCTACTGCGATATCACAGGTGCAAGCCTATTAAGGCCCCATTCACTCAGTAATAATAATAATATATTATTGAGTGAATGGGGCATTAAGAGACTAAGTTTAAAGTCCAGAAGCACCTCTCCACTCTAAGCCGCTCAGGAAGTGTTGCCCCCTTGTCGCTACGTGCGAGCGGCCGTTTTCGGGGGTCTATTCGTTTTGAGTTGGCGAGTCACCCTTTGCCATTTTTTCCATGGTTATACATTGGTCAGGCAGGCGCCATAGTCCCTTCCATAACACAATTACATAGTCCACTAGCACCCTAACCCAATACCTCAGATTTCTTTCATTCCATTCCTTGCAATAATCCTGCACTGATGGGTACTGTCGTTGGATACAATACTAATAGTGTATTCAGGGATAGCCGCCAGTCGGTGCCACGTCACCTTTTAGAACAAATTGTCTAAAGGGCCTCTACGTGTTGGCGTCGGTTCCACGCACGCATTCCAAAGGTCCAGGACATGGTCCAGTCATGGTCCAGTCATGTCCCGTGACAAGGAAATGACAAACATCATCATATCAGCCGATAGACATCCACTGGTGGACATAAGCCTCCACCGAAATGGGGGGATTTGCCATAATCGCCAAGCTTGGCAGGCGGGTTGGCGATCGCAGTTGGATTAAATGTGTGTACTCACAGGATGCTGCTGCCCATCCTCCGGTAGATCCCTTAGTCGCCTCTTACGACACCTACGGGAGGAAATAGGATGGTGCTATTCTTAGCCGACTCCATACGACGAATGACAAACATAATTATATGAAAATAATAATTCAAATTATAATTATTATTTAGTGAATGGGACCTTAAGTTACAGCTTATCCTGGTACTGCAAAACGACTAACGATTGGTCACCAAAGGTACTCATAATTACCTTTGCCTTGTTGCCTTGTCAAATGACGACTAATGACACAACATGGAGCTCTATGGATTTACTGTCACGCTAGTATGCTATTGTCGTTGAATTAATAGTATTAGATACAATCAACAGGACAAACATGACTCAATTATGCACTGCACGTAGCCATATTGTACATCAAAGTCAGGTACAAATACTTGTCTTACGTGAACAATTGTTTGCCTGTCACATGGTATATGCGTACAGTAATACACACACGTACGCGTAATTTGGGTACTGCTAATGAAACGTGGATATATGAATATGTTTTTTTAAGGGAATATATTCGTGAGCATTAATGCTATGATACACAGGATGTAAAAATACACCCTAGTAATATTAGAAGGGGTGATTTAAACCCTCAAACTGAACAGCTTTGACTATGGTGACAACGTAGAAAATAAATAAAAGTCATCATCAAGCAAAGCACAGGGCTACGTTATAGGGAGGGTAATTACATATTCTACATTATTCCACCACCCGTCACAACGATAATAATTGGTGGACTTCACATAAGCATCAGAATTTTTTCTTCAGCGTATGCAGTTTTCCTCGCGTTTCCTTAAACATTTGAGAGCAGTCGGTATTACGTAAATAAGTTTGAAAAAGTCATTAATGGTAATGTCTTCCGTGCGGATTCGAACCCGGATTCTCATGATTGTCCATACCTCTCCGCAATGCCACCGACGCTCTCCAGGTTCTCAGAGACGGTACCGATTCTATGCTTTGTACCTACTAAATACTAGTATCTATTCTGTGGCCTCATAGAAAGGCTGAAAGTCTTTGGGTGACTTTCAGCCTTTTTATGAATTCTATTTCTATATCGGAGTTTCCCTACGAGATCGATTCAGTAATGAAGAGAAGAGAAGATGAAGAGATTCGCAGAAGAACCAGAGTAGCTGTCATAGCCCAAAGAATTGCTAAACTAAAGTGGCAGTGGGCGGGGCACATAACTCGCAGAACCGATGGCCGATGGTGCCAAAAAGCTCTCGAGTCGCGACCGCCTATCGGAAAGTGCAGCGTGGGTGGACCGATGACCTGTTCAAGGCAGCGGGAACCCGTTGGATAAGGGCAGCACAGGACCAGGCGTTATGGCGATCCTTTGAGGAAGCCTATTTCCAGCAGTGGACGTCCATCGGCTGAGATGATGATGCCGTGGTAACATTAATAATGCAAAATTACCTGACTCACAAAATTCCACTTTGATTCGAGAACCTTTCGAGAACCAAAAGTACTTGTAAAACACTTCACATTATTCCCCAGGGTAGGTTATTTAGAATGTTCCGCACTTTCACTTTACCTTCTACTTATTATTGTGTGCTCTGTTTCTTTTTCACATTATGTTTTGTCCTTTTATGGATTTTTGTTGAGAAAATTGTTTTTATTACTTTTCTCAGGCAGGTAATATCTTTAAGTGCTCTTTTATGGTATTTTTTTCTGAAAGGTGTTAAGGTTAGTATTGTCAAGCCGATTGTTACTCGCAAAATGCTTTCTTATTTATATTATTTCAGAAACGAATCTGAAGAAACAGCCAGAACAGAGCTCAGAGAGAGAAAGTCAGCAAGTAAGTGGTCTTGTCTAACTCTTGATAGTTTGACTATCACTGTGATACTATCGATATTTGGGAATACCCAATACTATTGATTGAGTGAAATACTATCGAGGGTACCTATTGTAATACTATCGATATTATACAAGGTGTTACAAAAATACAAATGACCATCAAACTGAACCGCTTTCACTATGGGACCAATATCGAAATAGCGAAAAAAAATCAGACGTTCCTTTACTAAACTAAAAATCGAATCGAGCTAAATGTATGGGACAGATTGATTGATTAATAGTATATGTAGATACTATCGACAGTTTTTGTGTCTTGAATAATACTCAGTAGATAGCAGGATAGATATCTTTCTATACTTACTATATCCATCAGGATCGGGGTCTCCATCCATGAGGATGAAGCCACAATGTCAAAATAAGAATAGAATAGACAAACCGGAAAATGAGCGTGTCGGACTCACCCATGAATCTGTATTATTATAGTATCTTACCAACAGAAAATTTTGAAAAATAACGGTAGCGCGATTTAATTTCCTGCAAGGCCATCTAGTTTTTTATTAGAAAATCTATTTATTATATTTATTATACTGGTTTTTACCGAAATTAGTTGGGCTGCAGCTCCCGTTATAATTTTCATTCCAAGTTCTTACCGAAAGCAATATTGTATAACATTTTCAACAATATGTGCAAAAATGAGCGAGTTATTGAGGTGGGGCGTATAGACAGACAGACAGACAGACAAAATGGACGAAAGTATAAGGGTTCCTTGTTAGACTACGGAACCCTAAAAAAAGACAAACAAAGTCGCCTTTCTTTCTAGTATTCATTTTGTAAGACTAAAAGCAGTTTCCTGTAATTTTGTCTATGTATTCTATGTTCATAGTTTTTAACCATCATCATCTCAGCCGATGGACGTCTACTGCTAGACATAGGCCTCCCCCAAGTATCGCCATAATGACTGCGCTGCCCTCATCCAACGGGTCCCCGCCGCCTTCACCTAGTCCTAGACTCATTTGATTGTTCCCCTCCACAATTTGTAATTTGACTCTTAGTTTCCCGAATAAAAATGTACCTAGGTATTTATAATACAAATATTTTATTTAAATGTTTTTCTGGAGTAGTTAGATTATTATAACAACTCCGGTCTATAATGTGTGTAGTAGTACCTCAACTTCTCAACAGATTTTTCTAAAAGTGTCTAACGAAATGCTGCTCTAAATTCATGCCCAGTTTCGTAGCTAAAGAGGAAATCCAAGCTCGCTCCGTAGAAGCGAGCGCGTCGCATATTTCAAAACAACCAGGTAGCTATGCGGGAACAAAGACATACCTGAGTAGTTTGTTAGAGGTAAGTGCTGTAACCTACTCTGTTACATTAGCGGATAAAACATTGTTTCGTTCTTTTACAATGTGTTAACAAGAGCGCAAAATCTGAAAAGGATTTTGAACCGACTTGATAGTTGAACGAGGAGTGATTCAATTTATGAAATTTAAGTTAAGAGGCTCCCCATAGGTAAAAGTTGGTTAAAAGCTATCTCCTCGTTATTTGAAAGACATACAAATTATTGAAAAATGTAGCAATGATCTTCAACATCTCGGCTTTATTTGCTATGAAGTGTATGAGGTCTAATAAAATCAGCTGAAACTATTTTAGGGGAAGATCAGACCATCAAACTGAACAGTTGTTCCGTTCTCTATGGGACCAATATCAAAATCGCTATAAAAAACAGCTGTCCCATACAAAACGGGAAACACAACTCAACGAAATGGATGGGACAGCGGTTTTTTTTTCGCGATTTCGATATTGGTCCCTTAGAGAACGTTGTTCAGTTTGATGGTCTGATCATCCCCTTAAAATAGTTTCAGCTAATTTTGTTAGACATTATATTTCTTTTTTTCTATAAAATACATAATATGAAACCTGTGTTCAAAAGAATGCCTAAATTTTGGAAAAAATCTGTATTATGTGTTTATAAGTTGAAGTCACTTTTACTTGCGACACACCATTGTGTAGACAATATTAAGATCTAAAATTGCTATGAAAAACCTTTTTTTTAATTAGATAATTGGGCCATTATTTTATTCAAGGTACAATGTGGATAAAATTTTATTTTCTTTTATTGTATAAATACTATAAGTCATTTTTACCGTTTTATGCCAAATTTTGTTCATCATTGTTTATAGTAATCACTAAAGGAATTTGCAGCCATGTTTTCTTGCTATTTTTTACATTTACTGATGTTATTTTAGCAAAATAACCACTGCGTTACCGTCCGTCAAAATTATATTGCGTTGCAAACACAAACAACTGAGTTATCGTAATTTGCAAAAAAGTATAGTATTTCACTTTAATTCCTACATTTTTTAAGACTGGTTTCTTATTCGCTAGCTACTGATAACAGTTTTATTTTGAAATTTACCTATTTTACTAGCAAAATCGCCTTTGTTCCGTTGCCTTTGAAGGGGACCGGATTATGGTACCCTGAATAAAATAATGACCCAATTATTAAAGGTGTGAATTCTTATGATATTCGAATTTAATTTCCTTGGATTAGAAGGCACCACAGTGACATAATGAAGGACAAGACAGTCATAAATAGGTATACCTACTAAAATGACGTAGTTTAGTAAAGGTGAGGCGGCTCTGAAAGAGTCAAGGTCGTTCGGTCAGGGAAACATCTTAATGTAATACAGACTGCATTAGTCTTGCCTAACTACTATTAGTTTGACAATCGATAGCTGACCTTGAAAAATAGTGCTATTGTTAGTATCGGTGTTACGATAATATCGATAGTATTGCATAAAAAATCGGTCAAGTGCGAGTCGGGCTCCACACCACACAAAATATTAACTTAAAAAGAAGTTTTGTGTTCTACGGGACCTTTAGCGCGTGACCAACTCACACTTGGCCAGTTTTTTTTTATACTTTAGAGTTTGCTTTATAATCACACCAAGTTTGACGCTTGCATGTATTACCGTTTTTACGATAAAGCGAAAAGAAAAAAGATTTATAAAAACTAGTTTCTTGTATGAGGACCCCCCTTAATTTTTATCTATTTGACATTTTATTATTTGTTAACAAATACGCCATAATAACGCATACACTGTGAAAATTTCGCCTGTCTAGCTATTACGGTTCAAAAGTTACAGCCCTAATAAGGTAAGACGGACGGACGGACAGACGGACGGACGGACAAAGCGTAGTTCCCGTTTCTAACCTTTAAGTACGGAACCCTGAAAACGATACTATCGATAATATTGAGAAGCAAGGAATAAAATAAATATCTTGGACATTGTCACACAAGGGACTTTAAAGTACCAAACTCTAGCCTGGATTAGTATCGAGGACGCTTGAAGGAGAATGTAGGCAATGGCATATTATGGCGCTTGCACTTATGGAGGTGCTACTTAGAATGTTCCTCCATTGAAAAGGGAAGATCTTCCACCAGGCTATGTGTGAAGCCTTGGGACCGGCGGTGGTCCAACAGTTCTTAGTTGGACCTTGTATAATATTGTATCGAATCTCTGTGATTATTGCTCTTGCGCGATTATGTCTTGCATTCGATTGTGAACCTTATTTGTCGTAGGTTACAAGTTACGTATTCACGGTGAACATTGTCTATGTATGGATCATATTTCCGAGAGCGACGGTATCGCCATCTGTTGGCATCTTTTCTATAATTTGTGGGTGCTGACATCTGTAGCAAGTCCCCACACACTCACTCAGTATCGCACATGATGCTTATTCTTGTAATTTTTTCCAATTTGTATGAAATCGCAGCTAATTGTCCAAGATTAGTCCAAGTATGGTCACAGATTATCAAATATAGTTATCTTATCTTATCTTATCTTGTTGTGGGGGCTGGCAAGCCAGCAACACTTCGACCCAATGGGATCTTTTGTGTTAGCCCCAATACTATTTGTTGTCTTCACCCTTCAAATACATGGTCAATGAAGGAGGCAACACCATTGAGGGGAAGAAACCTAAGATCTCCCGGTTTCGGGTATCCATCTCCGAGGAGGCACATGCGTTTTACCGCCAGGACATCACAGTCGCAAAGAACATGCTCCATAGTCTCTTCATCCTCTCCGCACGCTCTGCAGCTAGGATCCAGGGTGAGTTTCATTTTGTGCATCATTGCGCCTGTAGCGTAGTGCCCAGTGAGGGCTCCGACTATGGCACGAGCCTTGCTCCTGCTATTATTCAGTATGAATCTTGAGACGCGAGTTGTCACATTGCTGATAAAGTTTTTGGAGTGTTGTAGGCCTACGAGGCTAGACCACTCCAGTTTGTGTGCTTTATCAGCCCAATCCCTAATGGCCATTCTTATACTGCATGCCGGGATTCCCACACTTGGTTCTGGGCCAACCATCTTTCGTTCTGACCCGGCCCTCGCCAGCTCGTCAGCATTCTCATTACCCTGGACGCCGGTATGTCCCGGAACCCAAACTAATCTTACGGTATTGTGAAGACCAAGCTTGTTGAGGGTCTTCACTCCGTTCAGAATTAGCCTGGAATTCACATAGTAGGAGTTCAAGGCCTTGAGAGCTGCTTGGCTGTCACTGAGGATATATATAGTCTTGTTGGTTACCTTCCTGTATATATTCTCCTGCGCACATGCTATGATAGCATATGTCTCTGTTTGAAAGACAGTTGCAAATTCTCCTAGACTAACACTTTCGTTATAGTCTTTGGAGTGTATGCCTGCACCCGTACCTGATTCGGTTTTTGAACCATCAGTGTACCAAACAAGAGTGTTCGCGTCCGGGGTACGCATTCCACGTTTCCATTCATCCCTTGTTGGGACATATATTTTGTAGTTTCTTTTGAAGATTCGTATGCTCGGCATTGTGTCACCGATCATGTTGAACCCTCTCTCAAGTTCACTGCTCAGTCTCAGTGCAGTGTGCCTTATCTTGGGCATGTCATTGTGCCAGATTTGGGTCACCTTCATTCTATAAAGAGCCTTCGTCGCTTCAGCTTGTATGAATATATGAAGCGGTTTGAGGTCCAGTATAGTGTTTAGGGCCGCGGTGGGTGTGGACCTGAATGCACCAGTCATTGCCATACACGCTATGCGTTGTAGTTTTCCAAGTTCTTTCTCACATGTTTGCATTTTTGTTCTCGTCCACCAAACAATGCTGCCGTAAGAAAGTATTGGTCTAACCATCGTTGTGTAGATCCAGTAAATCACCTTTGGGTTTAGGCCCCAGGTTTTACCGTAGGCTGATCTGCACATATTGAAAGCCATTGCAGCTTTCCTTGTAACCATTTCGGCATGTGATTTCCACGTCAGTTCTTTATCTAGTATCATCCCCAGATATTTAACCTCTGTGGACCATGTTAATTCTTTATTATAGAGGTATAGATTCCTAAGCCTTGTCAGGTTTCTCATCCTCGTGAACGGCACAATTGTCGTTTTCTCTGGATTTATAGATAAATGATGTTCATTGCACCATTCCTCTACATCATCCAAAGCTTTCTGCAGAAATCCAGACACTGTATCTGGAAATTTTCCGTTGATTAAAATGACAATGTCATCTGCATATCCCACTGTGTATAGTGACTTTTTATTGAGCTTTTCCAGGAGCGAGTTTACCACCAGACACCAGAGAGTCGGTGATAGCACCCCTCCTTGTGGACAACCCTTACTTGTCGTGACCTGCACCTCGTCTCCTAGGAGAGTAGACGCAATTTTTCTGCCCTTCAGCATGCAATCGATCCATCTGCACAGAGTCCGGTCAATACCGTGCTCGACTGCGGCTTTCCCAATTGACTCAAACGTAGTGCGATCGAATGCTCCCTCAATGTCTAGAAATGCACCGACACATATTTCTTTGTTTTCAATCAAATATAGTTACTACTAGTATGTATACCTTACTAGTAGTAAATATCGACTTTATCATCTCTATATGAAAACTGTAAATTTTTTTTGTAAAATGAAAAAATATTTTGAGCCTTTCAAGCACGACTTGAAACAGGATTTAGCTAAAATTAACATCCTCACCTAATTCATTAACTCGGTTTACTTAACCGTAATTTCCATAATCTGAGTGAAAATAAATATTTAAATAGTAAATCTACTCCAACAGCTATGTATGAAGGAAACTACCCTTTACTAATTATAACTTATGCAGCAACTTATGTAAGAACCCCTTTGAAAATGTATGAAGAACATAATTTGAGTAAAGAGTTGATTTAAGAAGATGTGATAGCTAATTAGAAATACTACCACGCCATAAGGTCATTTCACACCGCTACTAGCCCAGTCATTTTACGGTTTGAGCTGGGACTAATTATTAACTGATATTTTTTTCCGTATAATATTTAAAGGCCAATTTGAGCCTAGAACTGTACCAAAAATAAAAAAAAAATCACGTCAGTAACAGTTTCAATTTTAAAATTTAGCTCGCTAGCTTTTAGAATTTAGCTTTATTATCTCATTAAAACCTGTTGGTAATTTTTTATTGCACATACTTAAGGCTTGATCATTATACATACTTCAAACATGCCTAGCTAGCATGCCTTCCCCGAGAAAACGAAAAAAATCGAGATGTGCCTCCATCTTTATTATTTTACGTAGGCCAGAAAGAGCGCGCATGACGTTTTTCTCGTTCAAACGCTTTGTCGTGGGTGGCATGCCAGCTAGGCAGGTGTAAATATTTTTATCTACTTAGAAGCTTTTGAAAAATACATTCGCATTTTCTAATAAATACCTCATTTTTTAAATTTCAATACCTATTTTATTGCTCAAAAATTATTTAAATTGTTAAATCTAATTCAAATGAGTGCATTGGTATTGATATTATGAATATAAAAGCCTTCTGGGACAGACAATTCTGATTTGTATGTTGTGCAGCGATTTTTTTAAAATATGTTTTAAGATACTCTTTTTGTCACTAAATGGACCCGGTTACAGTTTAAAAGTCCAATTAATAATTACTCCACACCCCTCCTATCAGAACTCCGTAAAATGACTGGGCTATACAATATTTTCCAAACATTTAATAAAATTTATAGAAAGCCTCAACACAAATGGATGATGAATGATGATGAATGTTAGCTGAATATAGATGAGAGATAACCTAAATAGATATCTTTGTACCCTCTTGCAATAAGATCTTGCATACATATTCTATGCAAATAAATGCATTGACTTGCTTGCTTGCTTTGAGCAATAGGTTTTTGATTTGTTAACCTCTACAATTTCGACACTGAAATTTTTCAGACTACGGCCTTTCGCTACTGCTCTTTCTGCAGAATTTTAAACCACGGGCTCGGCTTGTGGCGGTTTCAGGAATGTAGTCTATCGTATTGCCCAAAGATTTATTTTAACATAGAAAATTTATAAAAGGTAAATCATCAAAGTAATATTTAAAGCGGTGGTTTTGACCATAAAACTGAACAACTTTCACTAAGGCCGGATTCGACCAAACTTTGATTTAAAGAAGAGTAACTTACAAGGAACAAATTACCTCCGAAATAACTTCATTTGTCTTCTACCACACTAAACCCATACTAAAGGAACGAATGTATAATCCACCTACAGGAAGAGGTCGTTGTATCCGTACTTACTGCAATGTGAGATTATACAGTTTTAATTTGTTAGGTTTCTTTTTATTTTAATTTTTTTAATTGACATTTCAGTAGTCTCGTTATAAGTTTTACACCGTCAAAATTGGCCGTGTAAAATTTACTCTCAACTTATTCATAGATTAGGGTTGGTAATACGCAAAATCAGTTTACTCTAGAGTAACCGGCGACTTAATCTAAGAATAAAATTTACTCGCGTTTGGTCGAATCGGGCCTTAGCCGTAAAAAAAACAAAAAATCTGTTTTCCCATACATATAACATTTTTTATTTTTTCCATTTTGTTTCCATAGTAGAAGATGATTGTGTAGATTGGCTTAAACCACCTCGAACACTTAGGTACACAATAGGTAAGTAGGTACAAATAGAACACCATTTAGCTAACATTTATCAGACTGAATGTTTCATTTCATCCTTTACAATAATATTCCCACACTTTAGGCGGCGGCTTCTCTTGGAATAGATTTATAATCACAGTCCAATTTGTTAAGACTAGCACCGAAATATAATTTTACCTTTTATTGTGATGTATTCTTCTTCCAGGCAATTCTCGAGCGTACAAGACTGTAACAAAGAAAAGAGATTATCGTTCATTATTCTCCAATTAAACCGTAATAAGGGAATAAACCTTGCTTGTAACTTTCAGGTCTTTCCGTAATAAACATAGACTAAGTAAACGTACGAGCTATCTATAACTTGAAACAAATAGATTCGTGTAGGCCGCATTTCAAAAAAATGCGAATTTTAACTATGCCAAGTTTGTACATTTACGAATGCGCTATATTTGCAAAATCAAACGAACACTTATTTAAATTTCACACTCGTCAGCGTCTAATAGATAAAATGATGGTGTTACCATCAAACACGGCTTTGTTACATAAAAGCTTATTCTGTAGGATACCTCACATCTACAATAAAATCCCTAAGATCATACGGGACACAGATGAGCTTAATCTATTTAAAAGCAAACTGAATGACTTATTAATTACGAAATGTTATTATAGTCTTGACGAATTCCTTGATGACAAATCCATCTAATGTACCAAATTGTGAACTTATTATTATTATTTTTTTTTTGCCGTTGTAAATACACCAAATTGTAATATTTGTTTTTATCAATAGTTATTTTTAGTGCATGTTTAAATTTTTTCTTGCTTGAAAATTTTTTATAATATTGTACGCCCATGTGGCAGGACATAGCCGAACTGTTTTATTTTCTATGTACAACTATTAATTTACCTATGATCCACAATAAATACATTTTCATTCATTTTCATTTTCAAGTTTTCTAATGAAATGGTTCTGCACGGGCGGCCGGCACGGCATGGCGCCGTGACAAATGTTTTATCGCGCCTTTTATCTTACCGCCCCTGAGTTGTATCGAGAAAAATACGGTAAAAGACGTGATAAAACCTTCTTGAAGATACCGCTTTTGCGATATCGCAGAAAATACGATAAAATGAGCGATAAAACGTTTATCGCGCCGTTATGCGCAGAAAAACGGGACCAAAATGTTCTGTTCTCGGACTATTATTATTATTAATATTCAGAGTTTGGGGTCTTGACTTGCGCCTGTGCCATGCAACCATCACTGGTCTTTTGTGAACGCCCCTTATATAGTTTCCCAGTAATCCCCACTGCAGTCAAGCATTCTTTTACAGGGTGTAAGTGACAGCCTAGCAAATACTGAAACGGTGAACGCAGACCATCAAACTGAACAACTTTCATTATGGAGCCTACCTCAGGAGACGCGACAAAAATCAGCTGTCCCATACATTTGAGTCGGGTAGGTACTGCAGTTTTGTATGGGACAGCCAATTTTTTTTGGCGTCTCCTTGAGGTAGGCTCCATAGTGAAAGTTGTTCAGTTTGATGGTCTGAGTAAATTCAGACGGTAAACCGTTTCAGCATTTGCTAGTCACTTATACCCTGTATACAGTCTAATAGAATTCTAATTTCCTATAAAATGCTCTGAAACTCGTATAAAACAAATGTAATAAAACTTTGAAGTGTCTTGCTTGTGTTTTACAGTCGGTTCTATACAAGAAATCCCCAAACAAGGTTTTAAAACCTACGCTGTAAGGATTAAAATGAAGTGTTACACGTGCCTTCGCAAATCGGAAGAACGAGAGTATAAGTACGTCATATGACGTCATGTGACAGTGACGTGCAGTAATTGAGAAAGTTTTAATGACGTCGAATTTGGTCGTTCTACTTTGTAGGATTAAGGCTAAGCGCAAACGAGCCATCGCCATCACTTGGCCGCCGTAGCACAGTATAAGAAAGAATATCTATCCTCCCACCAACTTTTTACCTCACCCCCTCTATCGCCCTCTGGCCCGCCCACACGCGTTTTCATACGTTTTGTAGGAACTCGGTGCCTACGTGTGACCAGTGGTGGCCGCTACAGCAGTGTCCGCGACTCGCCACGGGCCACACAAAACGCAGATACTCGCCACTGAGACGCGCCGCTCCGCCCCCGTCTCACCCTCACTTCAGTTATCCGCTAGGCGTTAATTCTTGGCGGCTACCAACCACTTGTCCCGGCCACTGAACATCGATGACTGTCGCACGCCACCACAAGTGGCTGTAGCCAGTGGCTCGTTTGCGCCAAGCCTAAGTACCTAATATTTTAAATGTACCTAATGTTTTAGAGAGTTGAGGAAGAGATTGAGGAATTATTCTGTTGTCTAAACGTTGTACTACTCGAATTTTAAACCATAGCAATTAGTATAGCCGTATAGCATAGTAAGCAGTATCGAGTTATGAAAACTTAGTCTTGAGGTCTGGGTTTGAATCTGCGAGGACGAAATTCCACGTACCAATGAGTGTTTCTAACTTACGTACGTTAGTACCGACTTTCAATCATCAATCATCATTCGCTCAAACATCGTAAGGAAACCTAGGTATGCACACACCACACTGAAGAAGAAATTCTGATGCGTATGCAATCCGGATTGTGCACGCGTGATGGACTGAAGGTAGGCCTGGCCCTGTACTCGGACTTTCGGTTTTTGACATATCGAGACCGTTTCGGTCCGAACTTCATTGTAATACAGTTGACATTCGAACGAAAACGATCACGCAATTGCGAAGTTTGAAATCGAGTTTGAGCAAAGAATGGGCTTAGCCATTATTTCTTCTCCACAATAAATGTAAATCGGTCGTCATAGCCGAGTTCACAAATCCCAAGAGTGATGTGAAATGTGGATGGGGCTTTAAACTCTGGCATCCCTTTGGAGATAAGAGATAAAAACTATTGTTACACCCAAATAATCGTTATATACTCAAAAAGGTCCTCATGGGTTAACATTGATATAATAACACAGATAAGAAACACGAAACAACTGTGGGTTAAGCCACACCCTGCAACCGTAGTATGATGCGTGTGATAATGCTATATCACGCCTTTTATCTCGTTCGTTCACGCGCAAATAGAAAAAGAGCTAAGGCGCGATAGCGTATCACGCTGTCATATTACGGCCGCAGGAAACTTAGCGGTCTCTTCATACAAATAATAGGAAAAACCAAAAAACTGACAAGAAGAGGTAAGCATGTGCGATACCGAGTGAGTGCGAGAGAAACAGTAATACGCACTTGTCTACATTTTCGGGGTGAGGTTTAAATTGCTGGGAGGGCAGGAAGTGTCCGCACAAGGTGTTACAAAAATACAAATAAACATTTAAGGTAGTGGTTTAGACCATCAAACTGAACAACTTTCACTATGTGATCAATATCGAAATGTGATGTTCCATACTAAACTGCAAATCTACCTGAGCTAAATGTATGGGACAACTGATTTTTTTTTTGCTATTTGGATGTTGGTCCCATATTGAAAGTTGTTCAGTTTGATGGTCCAAACCACTCCCTTAAAAGTTTTAAATTTTCATTTTTACTTTTGTAACACCGTGTATACAGGGTGAAGTTGATATCATTATCATCCTTTTAAACTTAGAGTCTACCCATCAAACTGAACAACTTTTACTATGGGAGCAAACCGATCGGAGCAAAAAAACAATCCGCTGTTGCATACATCTGAGTCACGAACTCGCGCTTCGACATTGCAGTTTAGTATTCAACAGCAGATTTTTTATTTGCTCCGATCGGTTTGCTCCCATAGTAAAAGTTGTTCAGTTCGATGGGTAGACTCTAAGTTTAAAAGGATGCTAATAAAATCAATTTCACCCTGTAGTACTAGATACTTTTTCCCTTACTGTGGTTAAACTAAGGTTTCTTGCAGTGTTATAGGCTACCACCACTGGCGAAGCGCTCTTGAAAAGTCGTTTCAAAGTCAAAGTCAACTTTGACTTCATTTATTGAATCCCTAATATGCTAAAAGTGAACTTGGCTAGCATAGAATCCTTATGAAGCTAAAGTTTTGTAGTTATAGCAAAGTTTCTACCTGAAAGGGAAATATGATATTAAGTTTATGAATGTAGGTACGAGTATGTTAAACAAGGTGTACCTAATAAACGATAGTAATATTTAAACCGGTGGTTTAGACCATCAAACTGAACAACTTTGACTATGGAGCTTAGAAGTGGTTAGTCAGATTTCAATTAAAACGTACACACGGCGACACATCAAACTATACAAAACCAACATAAGCTCAAGGTATAAGTTGGTCGACTATTACTCGTAAACTTGTAAAGCCTACTAGGCGGTGATAGTTTTCCTTTTAATTTCGTTATACAGGGTGTAAGTGACAGCCTAGCAAATACTGAAACGGTGAACTCAGACCATCAAACTGAATAACTTTCACTATGGAGCCTACCTCAGGACCTCAGGAGACGCGAAAAAAATCAGCTGTTCCGTACACAACTGATGTACCTACCCGATTCAAAGGTATGGAGCAGCGGATTTTTTCGCGTTTCCTGAGGTAGGCTCCATAGTGAAAGTTGTTCAGTTTGATGGTCTGAGTTCACCGTTCCAGTATTTGCTAGGCTGTCACTTACATACATTACTTACCCTGTATATACTACTGCAGTGAATTTTTGCACATGTATAGAAACAACCGTTTAGTATAGAAACAACTGGCTGGTAACACTTGACTCTAACAAAAAATTTCATTTTAATGCTTAATATTTCGCTAACGTATCCCTTACGGACGGACGAACGGACATGGCGAAGCTATAAGGGTTCCTTTTTGACTTCGGAACCCTAAAAATCACTGACTTTAATTGGATAATATCCAAACAATAACCAAACTTCGTTTGTATGGAGCGAAGGGATCGTCGAACGGGCGGAATACCTCAATCTCTCAAACATTTGCAAAATAGAACTTAAAAAAAGCTTAAAAACTTGCTTTGACGGCGGTTTTAAAGGCTTTCCAAGATCTGAATAGAGTGAGATGTAACCTAGATAGCGCTTTCTAAGAAATCTTTTGAGACTACTACCTAAGTGCTAGCTTAGACTTTCATGGCAAAGACACAAAGGCTACTTTTAAAGATCTTTAGAGTTAAAGTTTTAATCTGAGGTAAGCCGCAACATTATTTTATAAAAAAAAATACTTACGTAATATCATGGTAAAATCTTTACAGACTGACAGACAACACAGAGCCTAAACCTTCAAAGAAAGAAATATGAAATGACTTTATCCAGGTTTCATACATTTTTTTTTGGTCCAAATGAGAAAGTGACGGCCAACCAAAAAAATCTATAGAGTCCTTCTTAATATGCTGACACTTTTTTAAGGGGATTATCAGATCGTCAAACTAAACAACTTTCTCTATGGCACTTCCATACAAAACTGCAAACCTACTCGAGCCAAATGTATGGGACAGTTGATTTTTTTTTCGTGATTTCGATGTTGGTCCTATAGAGAAACTTGTTCAGTTTGATGATCTGATCATCTCCTTAAAAAGACACGTTAATGGAAAAGACCTCCCTTAGCCATACCTGGCCTAAACGTGCCCATAATGCTGGCTGCGTTTCCACGTTGTACTGCTTACGACACGAGTTGAACCAAGTACGACCCAACCCGGCCATCATTTCCGCCCAGATCTCTCAAAAAAACCTTTCCTTCATGTCCCCATGGGCCTGCCGTCTTCGCTGCAAATGGCAAATATAAATAATTTTGCTTCAAAACTGTAAGCTGTAACAGACTGTTACAGTTGCTACAAGTCCTAGACTGTTACAGTTGCTACGAGTCGTAGACTCTTACAGCTGCTACGAGTCGTTGACTGATACAGTTGTTACGAGTCGCAGACTATTACTGATGCTACGAGTCGTAGACTGTAACAGTTGCTACAAGTCGTAGATTGATACAGTTGCTACGAGTCGTAGACTGTTACAGTTGCTACGAGTCGTAGACTGATACAGTTGCTACTAGTCGCAGACTATTACTGATACTACGAGTCGTAGACTGTTACAGTTGCTACGAGTCGTAGACTGTTACAGTTGCTATAAGTCGTAGACTGTTACAGTTGCTACAAGTCGTAGACTGATACAGTTGCTACGAGTCGTAGACTGTTTTTTTTTTTATATATTTATTCAATACATTACTTTATAATCACTATTTATAAATATTAACCGCACTTCAGAAACCACAGGGTTTATATGAAGTGCGATGTTACAGTTGCTACGAGTCGTAGACTGATACAGTTGCTACTAGTCGCAGACTATTACTGATACTACGAGTCGTAGACTGTTACAGTTGCTACGAGTCGTAGACTGTTACAGTTGCTATAAGTCGTAGACTGTTACAGTTGCTACAAGTCGTAGACTGATACAGTTGCTACGAGTCGTAGACTGTTTTTTTTTTATTTATTTATTCAATACATTACTTTATAATCACTATTTATAAATATTAACCGCACTTCAGAAACCACAGGGTTTATATGAAGTGCGATGTTACAGTTGCTACGAGTCGTAGACTGATACAGTTGCTACTAGTCGCAGACTATTACTGATACTACGAGTCGTAGACTGTTACAGTTGCTATGAGTCGTAGACTGTTACAGTTGCTACGAGTCGTAGACTGATACAGTTGCTACGAGTCGTAGACTGTTACATTTACTACGAGTCATCGAGTGATACAGTTGCTACGCGTCGTAGACTGTTAGAGTTGCTACGAGTCGTAGATTGTTACATTTGCTACGAGTCGTAAAGTAAACAATTAGAGTTGCTATGAGGCGTAACGTAGGCTATTAGAGTTACTACGGTATCACAGACTGCTACAGTTACTACGAGTCGTAGACTGCTACAGTTGTTGTTGCTACGTTTACTGGCATATCAATTGCGTCAAAACCGATTGACTGTTGATAAATCTTAAACTTTTAAGAACATGATTTAACAAAGCAAAGTAACAGGAAAAAGTTAAAGTTAAAGCTAACTTTATAGATATGAAATATTGTGAAACTTTTATTGTATTTCCGAAAGTCGTTGAAAAGTTTAATTGCCTGTGTACTGTTCCTTACAGGAAGGGGGCACTACATTATTGCTTACAAAAGAAAGCTATGATAATATACATGGTGTTAAAAATAAACACAAATCTGTTTTGTACAGTTATGAACTTGGTGAAAATTGTCTCTTTTATTAAGCTTTTTTAAGTGTAAGTATCTTCGTTGTAAGTTATTGCACTGCATGTCAATGGCCCCTTCTCTCGAATAAAAGTGAGAGGGAGTGGGCTATGCTCCACCACGCGGACCCAAGTACGAATTATAGGAGACAAGTTAGTGGTTAACAAATTTTACGGCTATTTTGAATTACAGAAACAGAGATATGAAACACTTACTATCACCACAACTATCGCTTATTCTTAAAACAGCTTTAGTAACGTTTAAGATATCCCAGCAAACAATTTGGTCGTATTAGGCCTCCATTTATATGACTATTATTATTATTATTATATGTCTTTTCCTTATCTCGGGACAAGTATCCCGGACCTTTGGGAGGCGTGCGTGGGGCCGAAATCAACACGTAGAGGCCCGTCAGACAATTTGCTCTAAATAGTAATGTGACACCAACCGGCAACTATCCCAGTATACACTATAGAAGGGCATCCAAAACAGCCCCCGGTCAGTGGAGGAAAGAAACAAAATCTGGGCAATTGGGGTGGGGTGCTAATGGAACAGGTAACTAGGATTTGAACGGGACTATGGCGCCTGCCTGACCAATGTATAAACACGGAAAAAATGGCAGACGGTGACTCGCCAACTCAAAATGAATGGGCTCCCGAAAACGGCCGCTCGCACGGAGCGACAAGGGGGCAACATTTCCTGAGCGGCTTAGAGTGGAGAGGTGCTTTTGGACTTTAAACGACCATCATTTCAGTCTCCAACGGCTAATCAGGTGCCCACTCGCCACTTACGCAACACATCCACTCTTCGAGCATATAGCTCTTGCGACTCCAACCTAAGGCCGGCCAATTAAGGCAAGCACAGAGGTGGGGGATCTGATCCTCTTGGGGTCCAATCCGACCGGCCACTAAAGGCAAGTCGGAGACGAGGATCAGGGACTGTGTGTGTCGCCACTCACCAACAGCTCGCCACAAGCTGCCCTGCGGGTTATTATTATTATTATTATTATAACACTTTATTTATTGTACACACGGACATAATAATACACAAAGTTGAGAAAACATGTACAAAGGGCGAGCTACTATTTTGACTTATAAAAGTTATATTACGGTAATTTCGTCATATACTGGTGCTTTTAGCGTCTAATGTTCGACTATACGACACATATACCAAATTGTTAGTTATCGGATAGTCTGTCTTTCTAAAAAATAAATTATTTTTGCTAGGCAGAATTAGCCAGAAAGCAAAACAGGAATCGGATAATCTTTTCGTCCTTATTTGGAATGAAGTCTTCAATCGAAGTCTTTTCGAAAATCTTCGCAGCCATATTTCAATCAATCTATCTATCTAAATCTAATCTAAACTATTATAAAACTGTAGCGGGAAGTTTGTCTGTACATTGAAGATATTAACAAAAAAAAAGTTACGATATGGTTTTTAGGTGTCCCTGATTCCATTTCACAAATTTTTGGATTTTTGTCTGTCTGTTTGTTTGTGTGTTTGTTTGTTTGTTTATTTGTTTGTTTGTTTGTTTGTTTGAACGAGTATCACGCAAAAACTACTGAACCGATTTTGATGAAACTTTTTTTGTTTGATTGCTTATGATCTGACTTAAAATCTGGTATATAATTTATCTCGCTACATTGACGGGAGCCGGAGATATAAACATATAACCGCAAGTGCAACCAATGTACGGTGCCATTTCAATTTCAAGCAAGTAACACTAATTAAAATAAAGTAAGCTGATTCTGAAGACTCTTTGATTTATAAATAGCGAAAATAACAACAAATTACAAAATAAATACCAATAATTATAAATTTTATCATTGTCCAGTGCTGATGACTGCACCGGTTGTTAGTGTAACATTGTTCTTCTTTTTTTGGCGATAAAATCTTTCAAACTCCATGGAGAAAACCTTTGCATAACAAAAAAAACCTTAGTACTGGCCACAAGAAAAAAAGATTCCGAACTACAAATTTCTTGACATTTTGTAGAATTACAGTGCAACCAAAGCAGGAGTAATTATTAAAAAAAAAAACTGCACGCCAATTTCAAACAAAGAGAATATAATCATGATTTCAAATCAGCAGCCGAAAGATGTTTAAAACTCGATTTTTAATTCGGAATGTTTTTATTTACGGTGTAATCACACAGTGTGATGTAATACACATTTTAAGCAAGACTGGATAATAGTTAATATTTTAAAGCAATTATAAGACAGGTAAGAAACTATTTTGAAATACCGTAAATTATTACTAATATACAAACGAACGAACTCTAACAAATTAATAAGGATAGGTTTTTTATGCCGCTGATGCGATGTGCCGCCGTGCATTTTGCGCCCGATTCGATTAAGAGGATAATTTATTTTTCTACGGGCTCCATACAAAACGAAGCTTAGTTTGAACATTTAGTAATTAAAGTAAAAAATTAATGGTTTTAAAACAATCTAGAAGCCAATATCTGTGATTTCCTTTTAAATGTTTAGTTCTAAAGTTATCTTGACTCAAAGTTTGTAGTCCGTGCTGCGGTCCGTCCGTGTTGTATGTCGTCCACCATTTGGGCTCTCTCTGAGGAACCTGCCACAGCCCTACGGACTGTCGCTTGATATGAGCTTTACATAAATTAATGTAACATTCGGCAATAGCCGACTGCGTTCTTCCGGACGAAATTATTCGCTGGAATCCAGGCGCATACGTGTTGCCGTTGTTTCAAATGCACGCAAATTGACAGCGAGTGCTGACCAGGCCAAGTACCCGGACTTTAGATTTTCGATATAACGCGACCGTTTCGGTTCCGGTCCGAACTTCATTGTAATAGAGTCGACATTGGAACGATAACTTTCATGCAATTGCGACGTTCGAATGTCCGGGTCAAGAACAAAGAACATTGTATATAGTATTCGTCCGGGTAGACCCCTGCTGTCAAACGTCAAACGGTGACGTTGCAGTAAAATGCGGCCGGCACCGATTTCGCGCGCATCTGACCGAATTGCAAGATGTATATGGTCCTTCTTATATGCAGACAGTTTTTTAAGGGGATGATCAGACCATCATACTGAACAACTTTCTGTATGGGACCAAAGTCGAAATCACGAAAAAAAATCAACTGTTCCATACAAAACTGCAATCTTACTCTACAAAAATGTATGGGGCAGAAGATATTTTTCGCGATTTCGATGTTAGTCCCATAGAAAAAGCTGTTTGATGGTCTGATCATCCTCTTAAAAAAGTGTCAGCATATTAAGTTAAATAAATAAAAAATTAAGTAATATAATATATATAATGCACCCCGACGCGTTCCGTTCAGTGATAAAAATACTTAAAAAATAATTTTGTATCTGCCAGTACACTTGATTGTTTTCAGTAATGAAAAATGTCATCTCGAAGAAGAACTAATAATCTCACTAATATTATAAACGTGAACGTTTGTGACGATGTTTGTAAGGTTGTAATGTTGTATGTTTGTGGCGCAATCACGCATAAACGTTATCGTGTCGACTTCAAATTCTGAAGTCGCTAAATAGTAGCTTGCCAGAATCGGGCAACCGATACTGCACCGTCGCTAGCGGTCATGAGCTCCTCCTGCGTGCAGGTGTTAGGGCACGTAGGGCACGATGTGAGATGGGCCATCGTTTGTGGAGTTCCACACAAGCAAGTCACATTTTGCGCATCCGAGTATCCCCACCTGACCATGTTGTCCTTACCGCGACCGACCTGGGTTCGAAGTCGGTTCAAAGACTTCCAGGTCGCCCAAGGCAAGTCATGTCTAGGCGTGAGGCTCTCAGACGGCGACACAAATGGAGTTGGGAGGGACACTTTTTGTCGCCATAGAGTACACCTTGCTTGCGCTGGGCCAGTATTCAGGGGGTCGACACACTTCATAAAGCTGCGTCGGCTTGACAGCCTTTGCGGCGCAGGAATAAAGCCATGCATGAGATGTCGTGTGTCATCCACCATTTGGGCTCTCTCTGAGGAACCTGCCACAGCCCTACTTACATCTGGGGGCGCTATGCCAGCCAGTGGGTAAAGCAACTGTACCGGAGTCGGTTTCAAGCAACCAGTTATAATCCGACACGTTTCGTTTAGTGCCGGTATCCACCAGCTTGGCGTGGGCAGATCGGCCCCACACCGGGCACGCGTATTCTCCAGCGGAGAACGCGAGAAAAATAATTAAACAAATAAATAAATAACGCTCACAGGCACAAACATTATTTTAATTATCCCAAACAAGCAATAAAGGCTTTTTATTGTGGAAACCATACAACAACGGCATAAACATATAACATCCAAGACCGAACCGGGACTCGAACCCAGGACTCTGGTTTGGCAGTCCGGCGTGGTAACCATTACACCAACCGGGTCGGCAAATACTAAAAATCCTCTTTCTTTTAACCTTTTCTAAAGTTAGTGTTCATAATTTTATCGTAGTATTGTTTTCATCTTAATAGATGGCGTTGGGTGTTTTTTTGAAGCAAGTACCATACTTAATTCACGCTCAAGACATCTCAGATATTCGGTCTTACAGATTTGATTGTATAGTTACTTACCGGCTGAATTCGAAAAATAATTAAATAAATAAATAACGCTTACAGGAACATTGTTGTGATTCCAAGCAAGCACTATAGGCTTTTTATTATAGAAACCATACAACAACGGCACAAACATTTATAACATCCATGACCGAACCGGGTTTCGAACCCAGGACCCTGGTTTGGCAGTCCGGCGAGGTAACCATTACACCAACCGGGTCGTCAACTATCAAAAATCAAGTTTTCAAAAATTTTATCGTAGTAATTTAATCGTAGTATTGTTTTCATCGTAATAGATGGCGTTGGGAGTTTTTTTAAAGCAAGTATGCTACAATTATTAATTCAAAAACTTAGCTATAGCTGGAGCTTACAAATTTAGTTGATTATATAAGGTCTAAAAAATTAGGTGAAACTGTTTTAAGGGTATGCTCATACCATTAAACTGAACAACTTTCTCTACGGGACCAATATCGAAATCTCGAAAAAAAATCTTCTGCCCCATACATTTGTGTTTGCAGTTTTGTATTGAACATCAATTTTTTTTTCGCGATTTCCATATTAGTCCCATAGAGAAAGTTGTTCAGTTTGATGGTCTGAGCATACCCTTAAAATAGTTTCAGCTAATTTTGTTAGACCTTATATTATCGTTGTAATACATCGTTGTAAGTATATTGATTGTTTGAGTCCAATCTGAGCCAATGCTACGGATGATAACCTTATTTTACAGAAAGGATGAATTTTGTTGCAGTAAGTCTTGCCAAATTTTTGTTTTGTTTGATTTTCGGTCTCAATTATGATTTTTTGAGGGTTTGTGCAGCTTAACTATAGAACATCATTCTACCACAACGTATAAAAAGGTACCTACGTATCTAAAAGGTCCTTCTTATACTATAACACCACAGGTCGGTAATGTAGCTACTTACATAATTGAAAATCTTTTTTAGCAAATTGACCATTAGCTTGCTAGAATATTATTATTTTAGCTCTTGCCTTCACCATTTTACACTAGCCCGCGTGGTAGAGTATCCTCTAACGTTTATACGTGAGTGGAGGTCTGTGACCCGCAGTGGGTCGTAAGATGATTATTATGCTGTTCGACATAAATGAAAAACTAATAAACGACGAACAGTAGAAAAATTAAAGTGATGGATCCAGTGAATGACTTTTAAATCTGATACCTACAGAATTACTTGGGGTACTTTCTGATTTTGATTTAGCTTAAGTTCATGACTTTCTTATCTTATTATGGGAAATGGCAAGCCAGCAACACTTCGACCCAATGGTATCTTTTGTATTGACCCCTACATATTATTTTCTTCATCCTTGAAAAACTTGGAAAATGAGGGAGGCAATAGCGTTCAGGGTAAGAAACATGTAATGAATAACCATCTCTCAGGAATCACATACGTTTACCCACCAAGACATCGCAGTCACACAGTACAAATGTTCCATGGTTTCCTCTTCCTCTCCACACGCTCGGCAACCGGGATCTAGAGTGAGCTTTATCGTGCCTGTTGCGTAGTGCCCGGTGAGGGCTCCAACGATGGCACGAGCTTTGCTCCTGCTGTTGTTCAGTATCAACTGTGGGATTCGTGGTGTTATATTGCTGTTATACTCTGACACCAGGGCTTTGTCCACATGATAATAAGAAGATTGCTGATGAATTTCCTGCAGTGTTGCAGACCCGAGAGGCCAGAGCATTCTAGCCTGTGACTTTTATTAGCCCATTCCTTAATCGCCATTCTAATGTTACATGCCAGGATTCCTAGACTTGGTTCGGACCATGACCTTCATGACCTAAGACGAGACATAAGACAAAATTACATGTCCACGCAGACGAAGTCGCGGGCAAAAGCTAGTACTATTATAAAACTGTAACAGGAAGTTTGTCTGTACATTGAAAAAATTAACAAAAAAAAAGTTACGATATGGTTTTTAGGTGTCCCTGATTCCATTTCACCAATTTTTGGATTTTTTGTCTGTCTGTTTGTTTGGGTGTTTGTTTGTTTGTTTGAACGAGTATCACGCAAAAACTACTGAACCGATTTTGATGAAACTTTTTTTGTTTGATAGCTTATGATCTGACTTAAAATCTGGTATATAATTTGTGCGGACGAAGTCGCGGGTTAACGCTCGTACTATTCTAAAACTGTAACAGGAAGTTTGTCTGTACATTGAAGATATTAAAAAAAAAAAGTTACGATATGGTTTTTAGGTGTCCCTGATTCCATTTCACCAATTTTTGGATTTTTTGTCTGTCTGTTTGTTTGTGTGTTTGTTTGTTTGTTTGTTTGAACGAGTATCACGCAAAAACTACTGAACCGATTTTGATGAAACTTTTTTTGTTTGATAGCTTATGATCTGACTTAAAATCTGGTATATAATTTGTGCGGACGAAGTCGCGGGTTAACGCTCGTACTATTCTAAAACTGTAACAGGAAGTTTGTCTGTACATTGAAGATATTAAAAAAAAAAAAGTTACGATATGGTTTTTAGGTGTCCCTGATTCCATTTCACCAATTTTTTGATTTTTTGTCTGTCTGTTTGTTTGTGTGTTTGTTTGTTTGTTTGTTTGAACGAGTATCACGCAAAAACTACTGAACCGATTTTGATGAAACTTTTTTTGTTTGATAGCTTATGATCTGACTTAAAATCTGGTATATAATTTGTGCGGACGAAGTCGCGGGTTAACGCTCGTAAACAATATTAATGTTGTGGACAAAAAAAAGAAAAAATAGAGGGGATTCAAAGGAGGATTGAGATGACTCTACCGACAAGAGTTATAGCTTTGAAATAAGATGATGATCAAGGACGTATTCGAGTGAGAAAGGGAAAACCCACCTATCCCCTCCATTCGAGCTTTATGACCGCTCTTCTAACCAACATGTGGCTCATGACTTTGTTTGTCGTATCGCTTCTAGCACGTATAATAGTTCAATGGGTAGTCATAGCAAAGATTCAGACCATCCCGAATTATGGTCCACCATGTCATAAAAACCTTCTGACCTTCGATAGGTACAAGATAGGTGACGTTCTTGCATTACGCACTCGAAATATGGACCTTTTTTTCATGTTTTCTTACGAGTGAAAAGTAATGCCGTGTGAATTGTTTTTTTTCTTTTTGTATGATTTGTACAACAAGTTTTAAGCACGCGAAGGCACTGTGGTACCTTTATTCTGAATAAAATAAAAAAAGTATCTCAATCACGCAATGCCGCTCGAATTGCGACTAAGTAAATTAGGCGACGGAGGCTCAATTTATGCGGTCCATGCGCTATATGCTAGTGACCTATCTCGTTTTTATAATTTAATCAAAGCTTCTTACAGAATAAAATATCCTCTAATAACCCTCTAATACGAAACGTTTAACATCAAATTGTATTGTTATTATTACGACTTAGGACTAAGCTTACGCCGCAGAAATTCTGATGGCTTAACTAACTTTGATCGACTTTTATTTGCCTTTAGAAAATCGACCTTATTGTTCGAAGAACTTACAGAGCGCGGGCCAACTAGGGATGCAGCGAACATGAGATTACGGATATAAATTATTTATCCGACACATAAATAATAATGAATTATTTTTTATTTAAAAAGAAATATCATTTCGTCTTTAGTTAGTCCGTAGTATGTTTTTATCTATGGCATCTTAACCTCACAAAGGATCGTTCAGCTAAGCGCTGGGCAGACGTCGGACTTTATGTCCGCGGCGGTCAAAAATGACCACCGCCCCGCCCCGCCGTTGCCTCAATATGGAATTTTTCACTAATTGTGTGCATTACCTGCGCACACATCCGTAGAATTCCATAGCGCAGACAATGTCCCAAGGTGTACGCAGTGAAAATTAGCTAGAAAACTTATTCATTTGCAATACGGGTCTCAACTCATGTTGTCACCCATGTGACACCTAGTGAAATGTCACTTTGTGCGTTTTTCCCCAGTTGGTTAGGACATTGCACCTGATTGTCTGAATAGAAAAATGATTCCGTGCTTCGGATGGCACGTTCAGCCGTTGGTCCCGGCTACTATCTCTGGTGGTAGTAGTCGTTACATAAAAACCACGTCAGAGGCCGTAAGGCGGTCTGAAAAAACTCTGACACCAGGGCTCTGCCCACACGATAAGAAGAAGAAGAACTTGTAAATAAAATAGGTTAAAATAGAAGTCATTTTAACCCTATCCAGGATATTATCAGCTTCAGCAATGTTTTTCATATATTCGGATTTTTAATAAAATGTGTTGAAGTAAGTATTTGTCTTAATTTTTATCATTTCCAATATTATAAACACAAACAATAAAAACTCTTTGTTTCGGATCATTATCGGATATTCGGTAATTTCGGTTGCAGAAAGTAATCCCTAGTTTCACCCATGACTTTCGCCTTGTTTCTATAGGCTGTAACTACTGAGCTTTAATTCAAATTGTCTAATTCCAAGCCATTAGGTCGAAAATTAGTCTAATACGCTTCAAACTAAAAGCCTCGTGAAGCTTAACGACGTTTCAGCCTCTGTTCGAATGTAATCTAGCCACAATCGTACCCACTCGGATACTATAATTGTTATTACGAGTACCATACTCGATTGGTGTTAAAGAGTAGGGACGGATTCAGGTGGCAATTTGAGGCCCCAATTTTTCAAAGCTTTATTTTAATAAAACTTCATTTTACAGGGTGTAAAATAAAATGCGTAACATGTTAATCTAGGTGCTTTAGATCATTAAACTGAACAGTTTTCACTATACGACCTACACTTAAATCGCGGAAAGAAATTAGCTGTTACATACATTGTGGGTCGAGCAGCAATTGGCATTTTCTATGGAACAGCTATTTTTTCTCGCGATTTCAATATTGGTCCCAAATTGAAAGTTGTTCAGTTCGGTGGTCTGAAGCACGCCTTTAAGTATGTAATGTCTTTAAGTTTACACCTGTATAATTTACACTATTCTAAAACTGTAACAGAAGCGTGTTTCTACATTAAAGATTATTTTACAAAAAAAGGATACAATATGATTATGGGATGCACGAAGCAGACGAAAAGAAAAAGGTTTTTTTTTCTGATTTTCTTCCGATATCCGTTTATATATCCGGTTACATAATATGTAATCTCTATTTTCAACAATGACTTTTGCCTTGTTTCTATAAGCTGAATTAAGGCTTTAATTTTAATTATCTAATTCCAAGCCATTAGGTCGAAATTAGTCTAATACGCTTCAAACTAAAAAAGCTTCGAGAAGCTTAACGACGTTCCAGCCTCTGTTCGATTGTAATCCAGCCACAATCGTACCCACTCGGATACTATAATTGTTATTGCGAGTGCCACTCGATTGGTGTTAGAGAGTGGGGACGGACTTAGTTGTTTCTAAGGCCATGGCCGTTATTTTGCTAAGAACAATTTTAATACAATGTCAAACTAATAACATTTATTTCTTAATAATTATCAAATATACTTTTATCTATGCTATTATAGAAACAGTAAATGGTTGTTTGTTTGTTCGAGCATCACGCAAAAATACTAAACCAATTTTGATGAAAGTTTTGTTTTTGATAGCTTATGATCTGACTTAAAGTCTGATATATAATTTGTGCGGTCGAAGTAGCAGGTAAACTCTACCTACCTACCTACCTACCTAGTACTATTATAAAACTGTAACAGAAGTGTGTCTCTACATTGTAGGTATTTACCAAAAAAAGCGGTGGTTACTGAAATAGTGTTTCGGCACAGTATAAGAAACAGTATCTAGTACTACATACAGTACGGACACTGCCTGTCCCCCATCTATTTAACCTCACCTACGTTCGGTAGGAAGCGTAGCAAAAATTTCTGCAATGGTGTTGTACTCCTATCTTGGTCGCACTCAGTATCGCTTTTATTGTAAATTTTTCCCATTTTTATAAAATTACAGCAAAGTGAGCAAATTGACAACGAACAATTTATGTAATCAATTCGTTCAATGACAATTCGTTAATTGGTTTTGTAAAAGTCGAATAAAAATATTATAAAATTAGCAGTAATGGATTCTGACTGAATCTTTGTGCTTAAGTTTATGACTCAATCACGCATGAACGGCTGAACAAATTAGGATGAAATTTGGCACACAGATAGAATATGCTCGCAATTAACATAATTATTACGTAGGATACTTTTTTAAAGACTTCGCGGACGGGGTCGCGGGCAAAAGTGGATAACTAATATTTTCAAAAGAAATACAATGTTTTATCTGGTTACAAATCAAGGCGATCAGGGCCTCGATACGACTGATCTATTACAAACTGGCGAACCTTTCCACTAAAGAATGAATAATTGGTATGCGATATAAGATAGCTCATACTGACACGAAAGAAGAAGACACGAAGGGCCACAAACACTGAGTGCGTGCCTGTTTCTACGATGATAATAGCTATATCATTCATAGCTATTCACTTGGTAGTTGAACATTTCCCCTCTAGTGCCGCATTTATCCGTTGATCTAACAGTTTATTTTTAGTTTCCTTCGTGAGAATAGTTTACCGAGTTAATATTATAGTCATAGATGATTGCTGAGTTTGCCCAAGAGCTACATGAGCTCATCCCGCCTTTCCGTTTCTACTATCGGACTTCCAGATGCACTGCGGGATATCACCCTTGGTTGGCATCCTACATATCCGCACTAAGCGCCTTTCAGAATCTTTTATAATGCGCACAGCCAAGGAGTGGAATGCCCTGCCTGCGTCAGTATTTCCGAGCGCTTACAACCCGAATTCCTTTAAAGCACGAATGAATAGGCTTCTGGGGAAGCTCGCTACATCTTCGAACCCATCTTCGTCCTGAGGACTGGATTGAGGTCAAGAGCAAACCCATCCGTAATAAAAAAAATATATAATAAGAAACTTATTTCATAATATCTCATGATTATGGTTGACGATCCGGTTGGTGTAATGGTTACCACGCCGGACTGCCAATCCAGGGTCCTGGGTTCGAATCCCGGTTCGGTCATGGATGTTATACGTTTGTGCCGTTGACGTATGGTTACCATAATAAAAAGCCTGTAGTGCTTGCTTGAGATCATTACAATGTATATGTGCCTGTGAGCGTTATTTATTTATTAATACCGAAGAAAAAGCCTCCTCTAGTGACGAAATCTGAGTTCGTCTGGTGCACCTTGGTCAGTCAGCCTCGTTACGAGAATATCTAATTATCTAATCTTTACAGTATAGCATGGGTGATTTTCATGCGATGTAAATTAAATATACAAAATTATTATTCGATATGACACATAAAGAAGGAGATTAAGGATAAATAATATAAGGTCTAACAAAATTAGCTGAAACTATTTTAAGGGAATGATCAGACCATCAAACTGAACAACTTTCTCTATGGGACCAATATATCGAAATCGCGAAAAAAATCTGCTGTTCCATACAAACCTACTCGACCTAAATGTATGGGACAGCAGATTTTTTTTGCGATTTCGATATTGGTCAAGCAGTCGTTTAATAATATTTATGGCTGGACTATTACTCAAAGCTGGTACTAACTTATTAATTGCAATTCAGAACAGAAATTGTTTAATTAATTTGTGATTGTATAAAGCTAATATGTTAACCAGATTCAAATACCTATCTGAATCCAATATTTCATGAAAAAATAGTTTTAGAATTTTCGTGAATCCATTTAAAGACTTTCGATTTAATCCCCAAATCTAACACTTTAAATCAAATTTAAGAATTTAAATATCATAGTTTTTTTAAACATGTTACAGCTATAGCCATGTTGAGCTATTTAAATTTTTTTTATATCCGTATATTTCCCCTTTAACCCCACTTTTGATCTCGCTAAGTTAAATTTTGGACTAACTGATAACGACATAATTCTATGTTCTGTTTAGCTTCGACACAAAACAATCAAACAGTGTTACGTTCCAATTAATTATAAACTTTGTAAATAAAGGTACAAAAAACAATAACGTAGCAAATTCCAGGAGTTCATCGTATCGAATAAAGATCAAAAATTCATACTTACAAGCAAAAAGTGTTGTCAAAAGCAACAACCTCCAAGATAAATCCATTTTGCAACACTACTAAAATCTAACATAAAATAAAATCACTTGAAAGTTCACATTTTACTCCCAAACATAAAAAAAAGTTTAACTTAAGTTCCATCCATTTTCCAGCGAAGTTACGAATAAAAATACGCGGTTTTCCCGCTGTTTCTCTCGCGACAGGCGTGCATTCCCCGCCAAGGTTCAGGATGAACTGAACGTTGGAGGGTGATTACCCCTACTACTTGTTACAGGATGTTTCATGTGGTTTCGTCGCATGCATTGCGCTAAGTGGATAGACAGATGGTATACGCAAAGTGCTCGATTTATGACGTGTGCGTAAGGGTGGTGCTTTTATGAAGGGGTTTTATATTTTAAGTTTTAGTAGCGATGGTGTCTTTTAGGGGTTTTAAAAGAAAAGTAAAGGGTTTTTGTAAGTATTCTCATTTTAACATTAAATTACAGCTGATGATTATGAATAGGTACTCTCATAAAAAACGGACAAATGATTAGGTTATATCCGATGGCATTTTAGAAAAGTGGCTATTCAATAGTTAGTTATATTTTATGGTTATTTAACTATTTGTTTCTAAATTACAATAAAATTGTGAATATACCTTACATTTAACTTGATTGTTGGTTGGGCTATTGCAAGCAAGGGTCGTTATGTAACACTGCGAACATCTCTGGTCTATTGTGTTCTCGGGTATGCAGGTTTCCTCACGATGTTTTTCCTTCACCGCCGAGCTAGTAATAATGATATATACAACCGTACATAAATTCCGTAGAAATTAGTGGTAAAGACAAGGAATCGAACCGCCGGCGCCGCCTCATGATTGAGTCGCTAGCTCTCTTCCGTATAGACTAGCATCGCTCTTGGCTCACCTAAGTAACTTAATTAATTTAGAAAAAAAAAACGCCCAATTCGCTTTTATACAATTTATATGAACCATCGCACATCGGTCACATTATTGCGTGGTTTAATTTCCGTCTGTACGATGCAGCCTGCTCCGCCGTGATGCGGCCCTTTCATAGATTAATATGTATAATAGATTAATATGTATATTGCATATAGATATTAGGACTTTTAAGACCTCCTGATTGCGTTGCCGCTTATTAGCACTTGGGGGCGCCACATTATGAAATAAATTGAAAAAGACGATCGGCCGACACGAGGATCGAACCTTAGCTACCCGGTTCGTAAGCCGGGTGTCTAGACCGCTAGACCAACTAGACAGTGGTTGATATGGGCGAAATCTCTCACTACTACAGCGCAGCGCGTGAGGTGTAGTGCGCTGTTACTCCGATATGAACCCTAGTTCAACACATAGTGCTTCGAAACATAACCAATAGATGGCGGAAGCTGTCTATGGAAAATCAACGTTCCACTTAGTTTGTACTAAGATAACATGGCCCGTTGTAATATGCCATACCAAACGGAGCTTTTTATAACGTCTGCAGTACCTATTACGTCAAACTGGGTTGTGGAAGCGACTTACATGTGAGGTGCTCTTTGCTCATACCTACTTAAATAAGTTTGTATAATTACTTAACAATACCTACCTTTGTCAACGTTACATGTACAGAGGTTTCGTTTAACAATTGTTTTTTTTTATCGCATTCTACCTTCCTTCTCAGAGAGAAAATAATTACCTGCATTTGTAACATGGTTGTATTGTATTGTAGGTAGCTGAGTACCTATAATTGATATTACAGTTTGAGAAACCGGATTTTGTTCGCATCTATTGGAAATTAAAATTGTCCTAGCAATAAATATGTTTAAAAAGTTAATACAACAGTATAATATGACAAGGTTCTGGTGGATGCGATTGAAATAAGTGTTTAGTTATCTCACCTTTTTCTCACCCTGTTTGTATGTCTGGTTGTTAATTAATTAATTGATAAGTTACCTTATGGATAGCTGAAACGCCAGGTGCGTTTGGTTGGTACACTGGACGGAAAAAAGTAGGGGTCCGATGGAAATGGTATAAGATAGTTAAACGGTCAATTCAAAGAGAATGAAATCACTACGTTTTAAGAGTCGGCACTGCCTAACTAGCTTCGAAATCCAAAATAATATGAAGGTAGTGTAGAGCTAGGGTATTAAAACTTTGGAGCCCATACAATCTAGTGTAGTGCATACAATTACGATTTTGTTCTGAGTGTCGCGGCACTGGGTCAAATCTCAGCCGGCACTCGAAGTAACAACTAGTTCTAAATAAGTCTATTTTAAATTTAATCTAGTAAAATTATAAAGAAGAGAAAATTATAAAAGTGAAATATGAATTGTCCTCCAAAAGTATTACAAGTTTAATTTTTTTACACTATGGACTCATAGTAGGGCCCGTAGAGATTTCAACTGTAGGTATATTTTCCCCTGGGTACTACCATTTGAAGAGATCATCTTTATAACTCTCGCTTGAGAAATTTTGTAGGGATTTCCCTTTCTTAAATTATATTGTCGCAAATAGGGTATTTGCTTTTTGTATTATCTTATTTTGTTTTTATTTTTATGTTTTAGGGAGTTTTGGGATGGAACAGTAAGTGCTTCTAGCACTTTATGTTTCGTAAATGGGTCTAAATTGATGGAGTTTATTATACAACTTGTTAGGGTAGACAGTTGCATTACTTTAATGCGTTATTGTACTCAAGATACTGAACCACATTTTGAAAGACGCAAAATTTTTTTTTATTGCATTTAGTATGGAAAGTCCACTTTTTTTTTTGTTCCTTTAGGTTTCTTAGGGTCACAGCCTGTATACGCAAGATGTTTTCTGGAGATCATGGATGTTTGATTTCCGTGTTAGTTCTTTATAAAGCATTCCGTTTCCTCCCCTTAATCAATCAATCAATCAATTATACTTTATTTGACACCAAAAAAACAGAGTATACAGAGAGCAATCAATCAGGAAATACAAAAGGCACAAAAACAGGCGGTCTTATCGCTAAAAAGCGATTTCTTCCAGACAACCTTAGGGTAGAGAAAATAGTGAAAGAGAATTGATTCCCCTCGGGTGGTCGTACGAGGCGACTAAGGGATAAGACTTCTAATAAAATAGTTTCGTTGGTTGTTGCTGAAATAGATACTACTAGCAACCTATCACCAATATTTTTTATTAACGACGTCCACCTCCCTATAGTTGTATGAAAGAAGTAGCTGTTAGTGATAAGACCGCTATTTAGTGCCCTTTTTGTTTGATATACAGGGTGTAACAAAATACCCTAGTAATACTTAAGGGGCTTCAGACCACCAAGCTGAACAACTTTGACTATGGAGCCTACTTTGAAATCGCGAAAAAAAAAATCTGCTGTTTCACACATTTTAGTAGAGTCGGTACAGTAGTTTTGTATGGAACAGCTGATTTGTTTTTCACAATTTCAAAGTTGGCTCCATAGAGACGAAGCACCCTCTCAAGTATTACTATCCTGTATAATATTGTCCGTGTGGTGTCGGCTAAGAATAGCACCATCCCATTTCCTCCTGTGGGTGTCGTAAAAGGCGACTAAGGGATCTACCGCAGGATGGGCAGCAGCATCCTCTGAGTACAAACATTCAATCCAACTGCGATCGCCAACCCGCCTGCCAAGCGTGGCGATTATTGAAAACCCCCCCATTTTGGGGGAGACCTATGTCCAGCAGTGGACGTCTATCGGCTGATATGATGATGATGATGATAATATTGATTGTTACGTTTGCGGTATGTAAATAAAGAGTATTATATTGTGTTGTATCGCATGCATTGTTTTGCATTTTATTGTATTGTATTACAGCTTTCAAATACAAAAACGAAGAAAAATAAGAATAAGAATAAGAATAAATTTATTGAAAAATAATAACATAACTTAGCCAAAGTGTACAATAGATCAGTAACAAACAGTTGGGTCTTAAGGTTAGGTTTAATATAATACATATTGAGCCCCTGGGGCTAAACAAAGTAACCTTAGTTAAAAGGCACCTGTAATTCAGGCCTCAGGTTCCTTCCCTCATGGGTAGCTACTTGAGCTTTACTTTTTGCATAACAATGTGGTGTTTGTTGGAATATAGTGAAAATCATATATTTGTTATATTGTATACATATATACCTATATTTTGTGGGTGGGGTGTGTGTTGTGTGTGTGTGTAGTGTGTGTTTGTAAATAAAAGATATCCTAATTTTATACTCGTCAGGCAGGCAGTACACCCACCAAACGAACGACGACCGAAATACGTGTATCAAAACCTTATGGTTCTATATAAGGCTCTCCTATATAAAAGCTTCTAACACTGTATCACCATGTGATATCACTTTGAAGCACCTGCAACCAAGCTTACGATATTGACAACACAATACCAACATAACCTTTCATCTAAAACACGACGTCAATACTCCTAAAATCTTCACAATAAGGTCGAAAGTCATGCAGAATTTATGTAATGAGATTGTAAATGCAACGTGGGTAAGCAATATGTACCAATTTTAGTGCGAAGAAGACCACGTGTTGGCTAATTCTCGTATGATGGTAGCAGATGGCGTTGCAAGTCGGCCATTACTGTATGTCACTTGGTAACGGCGTAGTGGTGGGGTTAGTCGATGGAGTTTGTCGATAATTTTAAGATTTTAAAACTGGAAATGAACGGTTTTTTCAAAGAATTTCGTCTTATTTAAGTACATAGGTAGGCATGGGAAGTGCAGAATGAATGACAATTTTTCTTAAATAATTAAAAGTCTTGAAAGTAATTATTTTAGTTTTTTGATACCACTCAGAGCATCAGAGAATTATATCTGAAGTAGAAGTAAAAACCTCACCAGAAATTACCAGGAGTGCAATTCTCTAAGCGTCGCGTTGTTCATCGTTGTAAAACACATAGATGAGCTCACAAATGTAACATCATTCAGATCGAAGATGTTTTTATATAATTTTATCACATGATATTTCTGAATTTTCTAATCAGTGATATAACCATAGCGAATACGGAATTGACAGCTCGCTAAACTGACTGACAGAATTCTCCGTTCAGTTCAAACTTGTGGTGATGCTCCTCACACTATGACCCATCTCATATCTTGCCGTTCCAGCACGGCTAGCGTGCCACCCACGACAAAGCGTTTAAACGAGAAAAACGTCATGCGCGCTCTTTCTAGCATGCCTAAAATAATAAAGATGGAGGCACATCTCGATTTTTATAATTTTCTCGGGGTTGGCATATGAGGCCTACTGCTCGGACACGTGTCCTACGCGAATGGAGCTTATCGATGCGGCCGGTAGTGCTATCTGTGTGACAAAATACTGGGCTGTAAAAATATTTAAAAAAAAGACACGCCATCTACTCGATAGAAGAAAAAGTTCAAACTGTAATTGCATAAATATTTGTGTTTCTCTTAAATACAGCAGATCATTTTATAAGGAAGAATGGCACATTACTTTAGCAAAGAACATTATTTGAAGAGCTTGGTGTAAGTTAAGAAATTAACAGAGAAAAGTATATCTTGAATAAAACTTTCACTCAAGCAACAATAACAATTTCGCATAAAACGAAATAACGTCCGTAATATCATTTGAATAACAAATTCCCTAAATTAATTCGAGTAATTATTATTAATTTGAACCATTGAATATTTGACATTGCTTAATTAAAAGGCATGATTATACTAGCGCAAAGAGCTAACGAAAATTATTTATGAGTTTATATTCAGATGTTAACATTATTCTATTTGAATAAATGGATCTAATTATGCAATGATAGCGCTAATGAAATATTAATTTACACGATGTTATGGAAATGTGATCTCTTAGTACATTTTTTTTGGGTTCACTTTCGTGTTATTTTTTGTCATGTTGTGTATCTCTTGGTCTCTTTGTTTGTTTGTGCTTTAAGCTAACATGCTGAAATAAGATTTTGTTTGGTACAGTGACTGGTCTTGATTATACATTTTATTAACGTATAAGCATCGGACTGAATGACAATTTGAATAGCACCTCCGTAAATGTATCTAAATCTTCAATAGGTACCAATATGGATTACGATTTTTTTATAGTATCGCTACCTATCTATTGCCCGCGACTTCGTGTGCATTCCCTTTAAAACAAGGAACTAATGTGTTTATTCAAAACATAATATTCTCTTTGTTCCACATGTCATCCTAAATGCGTTATTGAGTCACAAACATACAAGCATCATCGTAAACTTTCACATTTGTTCTGACTGTAATGAGCTTATATTAATACAGGGTGTTTGGTAGGTACATTATAGGCCAAATTGGATTAGTGGATAGGAGGGGTTGAAGCCCTATAAAAAAAATCCGCTTCACAGAATTTTTAATACTTTTTCTCAAAAAAGTCCGAAAGTCAGTCATTCAGGTTATTGTTTCTAATGATCTTGATGAAATTTTCTATCTCAACTTCTCGAGGCAATGTTGAAAAAAATGTTTTTACCATTTTTTATATTGATTTACCCTTTGAAATTTTACCATTTTACCTTAAAATACGAAATCGAAAATTTCTCTCAAAACGCAATCTATAACAGTAATATAATGTTTTCTTAATTTAAATATATGTAAATATTCATAAATTCAATCATAAATCATAAATTCAAAAGACATGACAAAAAAGTTTTTAAAATCGCTTTTATCGATAAAAATCTGTCCCATCCCTACGAAACAACGCTGTCTAAAAGCTATTAGCAGTTCGCGACGAGAAGGCGCACCTGTGACTGTCATTTCCTTCAGAGAGATTACTCTAACATTAACTTAGCTTATGGCACTCCTCAGTTCAGATACGTCTACTACGATTACATGCCTCGGATCATAACATAACATAACATAAATATTATTTTATTAGCATACAAAAAAACACGAAACTAAATTGGGGTAAAAATGTACTTTAATTTATTACACATTTAAATTTTCACCCTGTATAAATTACTTATAGTTAAAGCCCGACCAGGAATTCAAATTCAAATAATGTATTTCAGACAAGAAGTCCATATAGAGTTAGTATACATTTATCTTAAAGCTAGCGTTAGTAACAAAAAAAAATATTTTAAAAACCCAGTGTGGAGCTTCACCCAGTGGTGCAACAGCGGGGAGTCCCACCGGTCTTTGAACACATTCAGGAGACCGTTAGTGCTGGCTCGGAGCCTGCCCAACATGGAGGCGCCCCGTTTTCTCAATATACCATAGAAGCCGTCCGTGTACCTGTGCGCCTCTGCAAACATTCCCGACGCACTGCAATGCCGTGCCAGCCCCATCAGTATCCTGAATGCGTTATTATACCTCACTCTTCTTGTCATTTTTTTTTTTTTTGTTTTTTTTTTGAAAATGACTATTACAGCTTTGCTCCGGGAGCAACCACTGCTTTTTACTGCGGGCTATTGGATGGACCACGAAAGGTCACCGAGCCAATTGAATGAACTTAAGCAACCGACCTAGGGGCACCCAGAGGGGTACGGACCTCGGCCAAGGACGTTGCTGGGGCTACGCGGCGGATTGTGTAGCTGGGATAGGTGAGAAGCGGCCTGGGATTGGCCCATAGCGTCTGTAGGCGCCAGAATTGTGTGCAGTGGTCGCGGCTGTCTCCGCCGGCGGGGACGTCGATTACTGTGTCGGCGTGTTGTTGTCGTGTGTTGTGAGTTTGCGATTGTTAGTCGTGTCTGTTGGGTCTTCTTGACATTGTACTTGAGCCCTATATATATAAAAAATATATAAAACCTCGCCATATTGCGGAAAATCACTGGAACTAATGTTTGTACTTGGAACACTGACATTAAAGATTGTAGTCGATTGCAGCGCCCCTAAACCAGGTTTTTTTATATTTCTGGTCAGGCTTTACGTAAAAAATCCTACTCGAACCCAATGTATGGAGCAGCAGATTTTTTTCACGATTTTTATGTTGGTTTCAGTTTTTTAGGGAAAGTTGTTCAGTTTCATGGTCTCATCAGTCATCATTCTCTTATACAGGGTGAAATTGATATCATTAGAATCCTTTTAATCTAAGAGTCTACCCAGGAACCCGAACAACTTTTGCTATGGGAGCAAAAAGATCAGAGCAAAAAAAAAAACAGCTGTTGCATACATTTGAGTCGAGTAGGCATTGCAGTTTAGTAAGGAACAGCTGATTTTTTTTGCTCCGATCGGTTTGCTCCCATAGTAAAAGTTATTCAGTTTGATGGGTAGACTCTTCGTTTAAAAGGATGCTAATGATATAAATGTCACCCTGTATAAGCCTTCAGCCTTTGACTACTTATATAGGGACTAGTTACGCGTGTAATTCTACTAACAAACATTTCTTCCACTTTCTGCCACATGAAATCTGCAACTTTGGATTTTATTCCCCATAACTTTAGATTCTAATTTTGATTGTTAAAAATCATGAAAAGTAGTCTCGTGTGAACCCCAAACGTTCTAAGTTCGAAATTATTGTTTCGCAATTATATGCTGTCTCGTTTAGTGATAAGGTATTAAATTGAATGTAAATTCACATGATTAATTAATCTTATACCGTGGCAGAGGGGAAATGCTTCCGCAAGGTTAGTCCTTATAATAAATAGTCAAAGCCTTTAGCATATTACGTTAGACCCTGCAGGCCTGCATAAATAAACAAGTAAGTGCCGTGCCGACCTGATAAGTTTTCCGCCATCTACAGGATATTTCTAATCGTGATTTTTTTCTTATTCTAACTTATTTATTAGTGTATTTTCTTTAGATAGTGAGTAAGTTTAACAATGAAAAAATCATTTTTCTTGGTCTTTCTTTAATTTAAGATACTATGTTATACTATGTTGTTTAAAAGAAATTGATCCTTATGAATGACTCTTTCGGTTGGTATCATAAAATACAGGATGTTTTTTTTTCACATTTCACCGGTTCGATTCGTCAGATGATTTTTCAAAAATCTTTAAATCCAGTTTTAATTATTTTCGAAAATAAAGGAATGTTTCCTTTCAGTAAAATTTGCCATCATAAATATTAAGGGTACTTTCGCTCCAACCACGGCCTTTTTTTTCCACCCTGTATATTGATATATTTTTTAAATAGAGGTGGGGGTTAAGCAGTTTTTTAAAAAGTTTGTTGAAAAATTTGTTAAACAAAATTTTGATTAAATATTTGAAAAAAATATTTGTAGACTCGTATTTTATAAGCTTTCAATTGTAGAGAAATAGAATCGTAAGTCGTCTACTAGAAAATAAAAGAAAACCCAAAGAAAGTTCTTAATATAATGCAGCCTTATATAAATGCGCCGGTGCCGGTGGTGCAGCGAAAACACCCATCAAAGCCATTAATTCGTCCGTCCATAATAATAAGACTCAAAATTGAATTCAGAAGTTACAAAATGAAAATTACGCTACCGACTTTAGTTCTATCGGAGTCTACATTAAAACCTGCATAAATTTGAATTCATACAGATTGTTTTTAACTAGCGGGTTGTATGGTTTAAGAGATAAGCAGAGGGGTTAATTTTATACAAAACTTTGACGCACAATACGCGTAGACGGTATTAATATAAGTAACTTTGTACATATGGAAAAATAGTTTAGAAAATCTAGATGCCGCGTAACAAATAACATTAGCAATTTATAATATAATTACCATAATTACGAAGATATAAAGCTTTGCAATTTTACATACAAAATTTTAAAAGCTTTATTTCTTCGTAATTATATTATAAATGGCAAATGTTATTTGTGACGCGGCATTTAGATTTTCTATACTATTTTTCTATGTATAAAATATTATTTTTATTAATTCCGTCTGCGTGTATTGTGCGTCAAACTATTGTATGGACTGAAACCACCTTAACACGTTCCGGGACAGTGACCGCCTATAGACGTGATAACAATAAAAGTTCTATTGTGTCTCGTTCACTGCCCCGGAACGTGTTAAGGGAATATCGAATTATGGTCAATACTAAGTTTAGAATTAATATACTATATACCTGGTCTATGTGCTCTGAAGAAAAAAAATGTGATAATCTGTTAATTTAAAAAATTTTTAAAAACATGTCACCGCCTCGCCGTGCTATTGAATTGGTAACGAAAAGTTGGAGAATTTGATAGATTTCATCACGCCATCAGGAGTGCGATTTTTGAAACTCATTCGTCGAACTCAGCAGTTTAAAATGTCAAAATTACTATGGAGATATGCATCTTTCTACCGCTGATTTGACTTTCAAAAATCGCACTCCTAAAGAATGATTTTTGAAAGTCAAATCAGCAGTAGAACGATGCATATGTCCATAGTAATTTTGACATTATTGAACTGCTGAACTCAGCGAATGAGATTCAAAAATCGTACTCCAGGTCCGCGCGCGCGCCGAGAAATGTTCGGGGCTGAGAGGCTTTTTTTATTGTTTTTTTTCCAGAGCTCCAGAGGTTATTATGCTGATAGTTTTTATGGGGACAATTTTTGTTACACCGACTTGCATTCACAACTGCAAATAAAGGTTTTCGGGACAGGCAGTATGGCGCTGATTATTAAATTGAGATAAACCTATTATTACAATTAGATATACAAAGTGTTACAAAAATACAAATAAACATTTAAGGGGGTGGTTAAGAGCATCAAACTGAACAACTTTCACTATGGGACCAAAATCGCGAAAAACAAATCGAATGTTCCATCATCATATCAGCCGATAGACGTCCATTGTTGGACATAGGCCTCCCCAAAATGGGCAGATTTGCCATAATCGCCATGATGCGATGCGTTTGCGATGTTCAATACTAAACTACAGATCTGCTCGAGCTAAATGTATGGGACAACGATTTTTTTTTCCCGATTGCGATGTTGGTCCCATAGTGAAAGTTGTTCAGTTTGATGGTCTCAACAACCTCCTTAAAAGATTGAAATGTTTATTTTTACTTTTGTAACACCCTGTAGATTTAATAAAATCAATTCCTCTTGATTATATGCACCTATTAGTTTATTTGGGTGTAATGAAGAGATTGTTACAATTTTGGGTTCGAGGTAAAAAATTTAATTTCGAATGAAACCATCCGTCTGAAATGAGAAACCGAATGAGTTGTAACGATTTTGCAAGATAACCTAGGTCCTCTGATGAACTTGACAAATGGAAAGCTACTGAGTTCAGACAAATCCTACTTTATACAGTAGGATTTGTAGTAGTATTGCACTAAAAGGTAATATAAAGCCCTCACAATACATGCATTTCTTGTATTAAAATCGCGGAAAAAAATCAGCTGTTACTTACAAAACTGCAAACCCACATGACCCAAATGTATTGGGAAAGCAGATTTTTTCGCGATTCCGATGTTGGTCCGATAGGTAGAGAAAGTTTTTCAGTTCGATAGTCTGATCGCCTCCTTAAAAAACCCTTACATACTAAGAAGGACATGTAAATAATATACAACACGACACGATACGACATTATCACAATTTTTGTAGTCCCAGTCCCAAAGTTCCAAAATTTAGTTCAAACATACTAATTTATTAAAGTTTGGCATTGAAACTATGTTTACGTTAATAAAGTATGAAAGCTGAATTTTATACATGTTTCTTACTGGGTAACCGATGGCCGATGGGGCTAAAAAGTTCTCGAGTGCAACCGCGTACCGGAAAGCGCAGCGTGGGGGGCCACACGGTGGACCGACAACCTGATGAAGGCGGCGGGAATCCGTTGGATGAGGGCCAGCCATAGAAAATTATAAGTAATGTTCTGTGAGAGCAGAGCAGGACTGGTCGTTATGGTGATCCTTGAGGACCCTTGTACCCTTACGTTCTTTTTATTCTGTTTTTGTTACTGTATATTTTTGGTGTGCAAATCTATCTATCTATACTATTATAAAACTGTAACAGGAAGTTTGTCTGTACATTGAAGATATTAACAAAAAAAAAGTTACGATATGGTTTTTAGGTGACCCTGATTCCATTTCACCAATTTTTTTATTTTTTGCCTGTCTGTTTGTTTGTGTGTTTGTTTGGGTGTTTGTTTGTTTGTTTGAACGAGTATCACGCTAAAACTACTGAACCGATTTTGATGAAACTTTTGTTTGATAGCTTATGATCTGACTTAAAATCTAGTATATAATTTGTGCGGACGAAGTCGCGGGTTAACGCTCGTAAAGAATATTTATGTTATGTTATGATGACTGGGTAACAATTAAAAGATATTTCCTCAGTATCCAATTTTAGCCTGCTACCTGCCAAAGCAACCCTGACTCATTCTTACCTGTGTTGGGAGCATTTGCTGAGAAACTTTCAGCATCTATAAAATGACGAACGTCTGATCGTCACGGGCTCTTGGACCATTAAGACGCTGCATAATTATATTGAATAAATAAAAATAAAAAAATCGTCAACTCCACATTCCATCGCCCGGTAACGATTATAAGTTTACGAATATTTTCATAAACACCCATCGAAGCCATTGATTCGTTACGTACCTAAATTTTTAGAAGATAATAAAACTTTATTCCTTTATGTTATGATAGAACTTAAGTTATAAAGTCTATCTTTCTCAAAGATAACCAGCCAACCAGACAACCACCCCTAGCCTTTCCATCCTGCTCCACTAACTATAGACAAAACGCGTTTGTGCCACGAGCGGGCAACATCTTTAACATTCTATCTAAAGATTTTGACTTTGATATCTTCTGCACTAGCGTGGCGTCAGCGAGGAATGCGCTAAATCGTTGATTTTTTATCGAGTGAAGAGGCTTTATTAGTGTTTATTGTTACGTTTAATGATGTTGCTTTGTAATTTGTTTTATTACGAGGAAGACTGATTGATTGATCTTATTCGGTCGATTGTTGTAACTTGAATACGTTCGTTATCTTTTTGTTATCCATTTTGTATTTTTAGTGTTAGCTCTGCTTTGTTTTTTTTTTAATTATGTTTCTATCAGCGGAGACCTATAATTGGCTTTCTGTTAGTTACCAAAAAGGATGTATGGTTATCCTTGTAGTTAAAGTTGTAAGTAGTTGAAGTTAGTTTAGGATGAAGTTAGAAGTTATAAGTCGACACGTGAACACGTAAAAGTATATTATAAAAGTTACAAGTTGTTTGGGTGAATGCTGATTTAACACTAAGTTTATGAATATATAAATAACGTAAATAAACTAAAAGTAGGGCGCCGGGGTGCGGCGTAAGCAATAGTTGGACGGTTGATGACCGTACACTGTATTTTGTATTGTGTCAACAGCTGTTGGTCTTCCCAAGAAAATAAAATAAAATAAAAATAAAATAAATCACTAAAGTAGTTGGAACAAACCAACAATGAAGAAATCAAATCTATCAAACTAACTGGCTCATAAATTGAATAGAACTCTGCGAATATTTATTTTATCAAATCAGCACTTATTCAAATATCTTCAGCTCTCTCATCTCTTATTTCTTAAGCCAATAGACGAAGACAGCGAGCACCGACAAAGTTACTTTCTGATTATTCAATTATTACTGTAGTTTGTTGGACTTTTTGTAAAAGAAAACTTAAACGTCTTCTCTTGGGTGTTTTTTATGAATTAGGGATTTGTTTTGGCGAAAACAAAATGATCGCTAATATTTTGATGCTTAGGTATAGGTACGGTGCGGTAGTACTAGAATTTGATGACTTAGGTAAATAAAATAAAAATCTTTTTGATCAATAGGCCGCGTTCAGACGACCCACACCCTTTAACTACTTATATGTGGAATGGTTACGCGTGTAATTCTACTAACAAACATTTACTGCCACTTTTTGCGGGGGGCAAAGTAACATGAAATCCGCAACTTTGGATTTTGATCCCCATACGTGGTCTCGTGTGAACCCCAAACATTCTAAGTTCGAAGTTATTGTTTCGCAATTATAGGCTGTCTCGTTTAGTGATAGGTATTAAATTGAATGTAAGTGCACATGATCAATTGTTCTTATACCGTGGCAGAGGGGAAATGCTACCGCAAGGCTAGTCCTTATAATAAATAGTCAAAGCCCGCACCCGCCTCGCACCCGCCCCGCGCTCTCCCCGCGCTCGCCCCGCGGCTTATAAGTAATGCATTGCTTGCAATTTGAGTCTTATACCACACCACCATAATAAATCTTGTATTGTATTTCGACGAGCGGTTACGGGGTTTTGGGGGAGCACCCGCGCCCATCCCGCACCCGGCCCGCACCCGCCCCGCACCCGCCACGTGCTCGCCCCGCGACCGCTCGTCGAAGTAGAATACGAGATTTATCATTATGTCATAAGACTCAAATTGCAAGTAAAGCATTTTAGGACGCGGGGTGAGCGCGGGTTGAGTGCGTGGCGGGCGCGGGTCGGGTGCGGATTGTCTGAACGCGGCCTTACTGTGCCTCCATTCCCTATTAAATGTTCAGTTTTATGGTCTTATAAAGCACCCTGTTTGATATGTGACCCATATAATTTTACACCCTGTAGGTATAGTGATAATACAATGTATATAAGGTCTAACAAAATTAGGTGAAACTATTTTAAGGGGATGATCAGACCATCAAACTGAGTAACTTTCTCTATGGGACCAATATCGAAATCGCAAAAAAAAAACAGCTGTCCCATACAAAACACTCGAGTCAAATGTATGGTACAGATGATTTTTTTTTCGCCATTTCGATATTGGTCCCATAGAGAAAGTTGTTCAGTTTGATGGTCTGATCATCCCCTTAAAATAGTTTCAGCTGATTTTGTTAGACCTTATATAGGTACGTGTCTATCATGCCCATCGTATAGGTGTGTTTGTGCGTGTGTCTATGTAGTTGCAGGTAATGGGAAATTGGGAATGTACAATATCAACATTATGAGATGAGTTTTGCGTCGATTGCGGTTATTGAAAACATTGACGTACGGTACTGATTCAGTTAAGATTCAGTTTTAGTTGCGTTCTAGTGTCGATTCAGCCGTTCGGAATTTGGTATTGGTATTGTGGTATTTGGCGTAAAAGTTATCATTCGGCAGCGGTTCAGTAACGATTCAGTGGACATTTATTTAGCGCGATCGGTTACCAAAGCTTTTACAACGATTTATCAACCATTACTGGTTTAGTACTATTTGCTAAAATCATAGAGATCTAGAGAGATGCCAACCAACGTGCTGAGTACGAAACCTAGTGTCTCATCACCACCAGTATCACGCGATAGAAAGTATTTTGTTAGCTTGAATGTGCTCATTATCCATTGCGGTATCAGAACTCAACGTTCGAATAATCTTTAGTACTACGCAAGCATTGTAAACTATTTACACATAATATCTCGACTGGCTTTCAGCCTCATAATATATTGAATCATTACTGTCACGAGCAATGTGTTCCGTTTTTGCGCATATAGCTGCGACACTGCCCCGCCCCCTTTTCACATATCCCTTTAGTTTTTGTGATCTGTGGTTGCTATCGTATACGTGTGTTCATGCTAGTTTCTATGTACGTACCACAGACTTCTGTGTACGTACCTAGTTGCAGGTATTGGGAATGTACAAATTGAAAGAAGATGTCGAGACAAAGTCAGAGAGATTACAACGATTTATCATCCATTACTGTTTTAGTTCTATTCGCTAAAACAATCAGCGGAACGTAGAAAGCAGACGAAGTTGCCCCGTAAAGCAAATAATCTATTTTAATGCTACCAGCAGAATAATAATCCAGGTTTAAATTCTACAAATGCATCTGCTTCCGAATAAAGCAAGCAAAACGGATAAAATATAGTGCAATTTCCTGAAATAGCCGATTTACCTATTATTGGGACAGTTTAGATTTGTTGCGCTGTATATCTTTTTAGAATAGATAGACTCTAGAATAAAGTGCAAGAGCAAATTTCAGTAGTAAACTGTTTTAAACTTTAGACTTGTAGACCTTGTGCAATAGAAACAATCTACTGTAGTTCGATTCCAGCTCTCTAGCGTTTCTATAACGTATATGTATATCTATGCCTCAATACGACGAGCGTTTTTGAAACGACTTATGACTGTGGAAGAGGCGAAAGAGGTGTGTCAGGATCGTAGCCGATGGCGATCCATTGTCTCTGCCTACCCCAATGGGACACAGGTCTGAGTATATATGTATGTAATACTAATTAACTAAACTAAAAATTAACTAAATTGTTTATTTAAAAGGAAACTTCTTGTCTGAGAGAATTTGCTAGAAATTGTCATGTCAGGGCTGCAATCGCGGTAAATATTTGGTGATTGAATTGATTGTTATTGGACTACGTACGAACCATAACTTTTGACACATTTGGTATTGCGCTAATCGCGGTACTGCTCTTGACAGCCGATAGAGCCGTATTGACAAATCGCTCAGACGTTGTTTGCTGTCAGTTACATAGAGGTTAGCGCAATGCGGAATTCAGCACAGTTGATTAGTAATTGAATTGCAATGTGATTAGAACTGAAATTGGATAAGAATAGAACTTAGATGTTTTGACTTAGCGCAATCGGGCTCCTGTTATCATTAATTTGTTTTGATGCAAACGGTTACGACCACCACATACAATGAATGTCTAACGGAAAAACTAGTATGCAACTATACAGGGTGTACCAAAACACCCTAGTAATATTCAAAGGGGTGGTTTAGACCATCAAACTAAATAAATTATACTACGGGTTAAACTTTGAAATAGCGAAAAAAAACTGTTTCACACATTTTGGTCGGGTAGCTATTAACATTTTCTATGGAACAACTGATTTATATCTCTTTTTTATCCGTTCTTTTTATTCTGTTTTTGTTACTGAATATTTTTGGTGTGCAAATAAAGAATATTTATGTTATGTTATGTTATTTTCTTTTCGCGATTTCGATTTTGGCTCCATAGTGAAAGTTGTTTAGTTTGAAGTACCCCCTTAAGCAGATATACAGGGTGAAATTTATATAATTATATTCGCATCCTTTTAAACTAAGAGTCTGTCTATCAAACTGACCAATTTTCACTATGGGAGCAAACCGATCGGAGCAACAAAAAAGTGCTATTCCATAGTAAACTGCAATGCGCACTCGACTTAAGGTGGTTGCCGAAGGGTTAATTTTATACAAATTTATAAAATAATTACGAAGATATGAAATTTTTAATACAAAATTTTAAAAGCTTTATATCTTCGTAATTATATTATAAATTGCAAATGTTATTTGTGACGCGGCATCTAGATTTTCTAAACAATTTTTCGATATATAAAATATTACTTTTATTAATTCCGTCTACGCGTATTGTGCGTCAAACTTTTTTATGGACTGAAACCACATTAAATGTATGAACAGCAAATATTTTTTTGGTCCGATCGGTTTGCTCCCATAGTAAAAGTGGTTAAGTTTGATGGTAGACTTAAGAGTCTTAAGAGTTTAAACTAAGGTTTAAAAGGATGCTAATGGTATGGATTCACCCTGTTTAACGCATCTAAATTTACACCTGTATATTTTTTGTACTAGAATGGATCAATAATGCTACATCTTTTTTAATGAAATAATATTGTAAAGTTCTGATATTCAGCAAAACTCACCAAGAGACATGAAAACTGTTCAGTCCATGAATCGTATCCTTTTAATGTTATTGAAATTCTCCACTCTCCAGAAGTTGGCATCTACCTAGAGAGAGTTTTTATTTTAAATCTCTTGATATTAAAAGTTACTGACGTTCTTTTAAAAATTTTTTGAAATAAAACTGTTTGGATTTTAGAACTTTTAGTCGAAATATTGTGGGTCTTCTGAAACGTGCTTTAAAAACAGAACTTTATTTAACGGAAATCTTTTAAAAAAACAATTTAATATTTGCTTTCCGAATTTTTTTTTTTCACTGATGCTCTTGATATACCGGATGACTTTTTTACCATGTTGAAATTTTCAGGGGTGATTCAGACTATCAAACTAAACAACGCACATTATGGGAGTAAACCTGCAATCGCAAAAAAATCTGTTGTCTCATACATTTGAGTCGAGTAGTTCGAGTCGAGGTACTGTTGCAGTTTAGTATGGAACAGCTGAGTTTATTTGCGCATTCAGGCTTGCTCCCTAGTAAAAGTTTTTCAGTTTGAAGGTCTAAACCACATCTGAAAAAAAAATACCCGTTATACAGGGCATACTATAAAATACGTTGCAAACTTAAGGGGGTGTTTCATACCATTATACTGAATAACTCTCAATAGGGACATGTGAGTAAATACCCCACAGAGAATGATAATAATGATGACGCAAAAAAAAATTGATGTTCCATAGAAAACGTCAATGGTGACTTGATCCAAATGGAACCGCTTATATGATAGATGGTTTGAAGCACCTTCTCAAGTGTGTAACGTATTTATGTTTGACAAGATTAGGAATGAGTATATTAGAGGAAGTTTGAAAGTAGCACCTATAACGGAAAAATTGCAGGGTAATAGATTATCGTGGTATGGGCATGTAATGCGGAGAGACGAGTGTCATGTTACGAGACGAGTGTTAAGTATGAATGTGGATGGCTGTGGTAGGAGAGGCAGGCCGAAGAAAAGATGGATGGATTGTGTGAAGGATGATATGTGTAAGAAAGGAGTGAGTGTTGAAACAGCGGCTAAGAGCTAGCTAAGAGAGTTGAATGGAAGAGGATGACGTATTGCACCGACCCCAAGTAATGGGAAATGGGCAACAGAATGATAAAGATGACTGAACAACTTTCCCTAGGAAATAAGCAAAAAAAAAATTTGACTTTCCATACTAAATTGAATCAGCTGATCGAACGTTTATATGAAAAGTAGATTTTTTTTTGCGAATTTCTCTTTGCTCCTTTGGTAAAGTTGTTCAGTATTATGGGTACAATCACCCCTTAAAGTAATGCAACTGTTTACCCTAACACCCTGTAGAGATAGAAACTGCTAACCTATACAGGTTGTAAGTGACAGCCTAGCAAATACTGAAACGGTGAACTCAGACCATCAAAGTGAACAACTTTCACTCTGGAGCCTACCTCAGGAGAAACGCGAAAAAGAAAATCAGCAGTCCCATACATTTTAGTCGGGTAGCTGCAGCAGTTTTGTATGGGACAGCTGATTTTTTTTCGCGTTTCCTGAGGTAGGCTCCATAGTGAAAGTTGTTTAGTTTGATGGTCTGAGTTCACCGATTCAGTATTTGCTAGACTGTCACTTACACCCTGTATATCCTCCTGAAAAGTCCTGAAAATAGAATAATCGCTTTCAATACGATGACAATACTTAAGTAAACTCGTATAATTTATGCACTTACTCATAGTCCATGTTGTTTTTATAAAAGCTGGCCGAAAACAGAGAAAACAAGACTTTTCTCTAACCATGAATAGTGGGCGTAAAGTAAATAATGGTGGCGTCATTATTCCATCCTCCCATATCTCGCTTTCAAAACGCAATCTGTCTACAGAGCATCAAACAAAAACTCGCCGGCCGAGATCATCAGTCAAACACGGAGAGAGACTTTTGTGAAAAATATTAGGTACATTTTTGGCTTTTTACAAAATGACTTTTCTACCAATGCCTTTTTGGAATAGATCTTTCGGACAGAAGTAGTCATCAAGAGACTTTTCTTACTATTTATTTTCATTGCATCGAAATAATCGATAAGGCCTTCCCCAATGCGGTCTTGGTAAAATTCACATACACTGAAAAAATGTTTTGTTAAATATAACCGAACATTAGTGACTTCCAAACTGTTTTGTAGCACATAATCAATCGTTTGGTTATAAATAGCATAACTTTTTGCTATTTATATACAAACGTTTGGTTATGTGCTACAAAACAGTTTGGAAGTCACTAAAGTTCGGTTATATTTAACAAAACATTTTTTTCAGTGTACATTTCTTCTTCATGATGTATTTCTTCACCTTTTGAGAACGTTCGGTTATATACATAGGTACCTACCTACCTACTTAAGTACTTGTATTATAATATCTGCGACTAAAGTAAGAAAAAGTTACGCAATGAAGAGTATTTAGTTCAAATGTAAGACACAGCTGATATTTTTGCTTGAATGAAAAACTGTGCGGTAATCGATTATCGCGGTATGGGCATGTGATGAGAAGAGATGAGTGTCATAATTGCAAGACGAGTGTTAAATATGAATGTGGATAGCTGCATGAGGAGAGGACGACCAGAGAAAAGATGGATGGATTGTGTGAAAGATGACATGTGTAAAAACGGAGTCAAAGAGATGAATGGAGGAAGACGACATATTGCGCCGACCCCTAATAATGGGATACGGGCAGGAAGAAGATGATTTTGATGTCAATCCCATAGAGAAAGTTGTTCAGTTTGATAGTCTTATCATCCCCTTTAAAAGCCGTATACAGCATAATGACGTTGCAGCGTTGGACCCTGTGTACAGCTCATTTTCACTAGCTCCGTTTTTAAACCTAAGTCTGAATCTGAATATCTAACTATATAAGCGACGATCTCGTGTATTTCTTGCTCCGCGTCCGTATCACAGAGATAACAAACATTTTTTCTCCAGCCCACACAATTCCAGAATATCAAATTCGCTCCCTGGAGCGATATCCTGGACCTCTCCCGTGGCCTCTCACGGTTCTCATCTTTTATTCATTTCAATTTTTCCCTCGTGTGTATCGGTGTTGCCGGTTCCGAACAATATTAGTGCATTTACTACAACGATTTGACTTTGGTATAGCATTGCAGGTTTTCCAATTGAGATACAAAAGTACGCTTCGAAAGAAAGAACAATACTTTTATTGGTTCTGAACATTCCACTTTTAAGAATTGGTATCGAAATAATAGTGAATTTCACACCGAGGGCAGGAAAGTAAGAAAGGTCTCAGATCTCGAAGCCGAGGTCAACAAATATGTGATCTGAGGCTTTCTTATTTACTGCACGAGGTTAGTATACTATTTTTCTCCTCGACGGAGGCGGAAAGCGGCAACTTCGTTTAGCGCAGCGGTACGAAAGTTGACGCTTTCCGCCCGCAGGGGTCAAAAATTTTTTACGTCATTTTTCAAAGGACACTGGGCAACAGTGGTCCAAGAGCCGACTCCCATAAGTGGCATAAGTTTGAAAGAAGGTTTATTAATAGATCATTTTTTTATACGCGGCACCTATATCTTTTAAAAAGAAAAAAAGATACAGGGTGTTTTGTTTAGCGTCTTTCCATACAAATGTTAGCATTTCACCGCTATTTTTATCCGCTGCTTGTATTCCTTGTTTCATATGAATAGTATGTTTTTTTATTATTATTAATGCAAAATAATGCCCTTTAGCCCTTAGCATCTCGTAAACTAAAAACGAGAAAATCGTTATTCCATCATGAAATTTCCATAATAGTACACGTAAACCTTCTTACTGTTGCACCCTTAATAATAACTTTTAGTAGTTGTATCTGTGTCTGATCACCCCGAAACAGATTAGACCTTTCGGGCCATAATGTCAAATTGATTTCTTCCTAAAACGACGACGTAAAAATAGAACATCCTATTTCTTTTTTTTTTTTTAATTATTTTGATGCCATTTGCACACCATGTACGTTAGGGTATCCTCTAATTAACCACTGTGCCATAGCGAGGGGCTTCTGGACCAGTGGCCATACATTTTTGCCCAGTGTTCTTTGTATACTTAGGTCTATAATAACCTATAAAAGTATTGTATAAAAATAACTTTGTTATTTTTAGTTTTTTGGAGTACTTTATAAAGGCGCCGCCACTGAAAAGAGCTTTAATGATAAACAAATTATTTAATAAGGATATTTTTATTTTAATAAGTTTTATTAGTTCTAGCAACACTCCACCCACTAGACATTGTGCCAGTGGTCCAATAAATCCGATATAAGAAAAAACGAATTGCTACTCACCTAGTTTTCTCATGTTTTTTTCACCTTTTCCTTTATTTCCCAATTCTTTTTTCTGTTTTTCGAGGTAAGATGCTTGGATTAACACCTTTTGTGGTAAAATATATACAGACTATTTTAAAATATCTGTTTCTATTTCTTTTCGATTTTTGTGTAAGATTTTGATTTGACTTAAAATCTGATATAGGTAAGGTATAATTTGTGCGAACGAAGTCGTGGGTAAAAACTATTATTATTATAAAATCTTCTAGCCCCGAAAGAAACATGCTCCAATTGATCAAAAAGCTTGTTGAAATAAGTTGATAAAACAAGAGACAACGTAGCCGGAAAATTCAATATCGTTGAAAATTTATAAAACAAAGGACCACACTACAGCAGCAGTGGCAAATCCACGAAAACGATATAATTTTACTTTTATTTGCTTGGCTCCGGAAACTTGTTAAGTGTAGTTGAAAATATATCTAACTTACTGAAAGCTATTACTGGTTTATTCCAGCTTTTTTCTATCTATTAGCTATAGCCGTAACTAGAGATTAAATTCAACTTCCTCAGCCTATATGCGTCCCACTAAGGTACAGGATATTCTGCTACTCACCATCTTTCAAATCTGTCCTGATTTAATCTACATTGATTTGTTTAATAGAATTCTTGACCAAAACACAAACTCTTTATAAAATTGTTGATAAATTAGTGCAGCACTGAAGATTAACGTGGGTTCAATTTGCAGGATGTTGAAGTGCATGTATTAGAGGATCATACTCCTCCACACTGGCTCAAGCACATAATCATGAGTCCGTCATCATCCACTGCTGTAGTTACATAGGCCACTGCCAAATCGCGCCACAATCTTCAATCAAAATCTATCATCGGCCTTTCTCATCCAGTCACTCGCCGCTACCTTTTTTAGGTCGTTGGACCAGCAGCTCGCAAGGCGTCCAACACTACGCCTACCTGTTCGTGGTGTCCACTGTAAAACTCTGACTCCCTATTAGTTCTCAGTTCTTCAGCAGATATGTCCAGCTCATTCTCACTTCAGCTTGATAATTTTCTGAGCTATTGTCAACCACTTTAGTTCTCTGACGTATCACCTTATTCCTGATGTTATCCCTGGGAAAAACACCGAGCATAGCTCTCTCTATTGTCCGCTGAGCGATGATCGTCGGGATCCACGTTTCCACACCATAGGTCATTACTGGCAGCACGCACTGATTGAACACCTTCGTTTTGAGGCATTGATAGGGCCGAGGAAAATATTTGACGGTGTCCAAGCACACACGCCGGTGCCGCAACGCCACATGTGGCTTGATAAGATGAGAGTAGTAATGAAACCAAGTTAGAGAATTCTTGAACATGCTCTGATAGCTTTGCAGGAAAATAAGTTTAAATATATATATTTAATTTAGAGGTTTAATCCTATGTCAATATCAGGAGCAACAACCCTAATGAAATATGTATAAACCTGAATGATTGGTATGAGTTACGGACAACTGTTATTTTTGATTGCATTAGTTTCATATTTTATCTTTGATAACATATTTTGTAGGATACAATATATCATCATCATCTCAGCCGATGGACGTCCACTGCTGGACATAGGCCTCCCCCAAGGATCATCGCAATGACCGGTCCATCCTGCATGTGCAGCCATTATGCAACGGGTGCCCACATTTTACCAATACAGGTTGTACAATAAAATAGTAACTTTCACAATGTAATCAACTTTGAATAGAATATTAACATTATTAATTATCGGGGTCCCGGCGCCCAGGCGCTTTTTAAAGATCTGGCAAAGCGCCTGGTAGACTCGACCGGGGATCCAAGGGCTGGCGCTTTCTTCGCTCAAGGGATCAGTTTAGCCGTTCAGCGAGGAAACGCTGCCAGCATCTTGGCTTGCGCGGTCCAAACCTGCACCATATTTTAGGTTAAGGTGGTTTCAGTCCATACAAACGTTTGACGCACAATACGCGTCGACGGAATTAATAAAAGTAATATTTTATATGTGGTAAAATAGTTTAGAAAATCTAGATGCCGCGTAACGAATAACATTTGCAATTTATAATATAATTACGAAGATATAAAGCTTTTAAAATTTTGTATGAAAAACTTCAAAGCTTTATATCTTCGTAATTATTTTATAAATTGCAAATGTTATTCGTTACACGGCATCTAGATATTCCAAACTATTTTTCCATATATACAAAGTTATATATATTACTACCGTCTACGCGTATTGTGCGTCAACGTTTTGTATAAAATGGACCCCTCTGCAACCGCCTTAAGTTAGTTTTATTTTCTCAATATTTTTATTTATTTTTAATATAAATACTTACCTTCGTTTATTTGTCTTTAATAGAATTATAACCCCATTATAAATACAAATATTAAAATTCTCATACAATTTCTGTATAAATTCAAAGATGACTTTCACCAAGAAGTATTATTAAGCTAAGCCATGTTTCAATATGTTGTTATCACTGTCATTAGTATGAGCAGTCTGGATATAAACAATACCTATTTCCAGTTTCCTGATATTAATCCTCCTTACAAGCATGGAAACATGGACCATGGCGGTCTGTAATGTTCGTCCTTCTTTCGTACGTGTCAGTCGACGATGTTTTCGACTTTAAGTTTATCCCTTTCTATAAATTTTTGTCGTTGGATTAAAAAGGGACTAAGTTGACGTCGGAAACAACGACGGAAATGAAAGAAAGACTACCGTCACGTCAAGGAGTATTTTTAATGTTTCACCGCTTGTAAGGCAGTCAGCTCTCCAGGTATAGACATGCCACCTTCCTGACTAAATACCTACTTCTTCTTCCTGCCCTTATCCCATTATTTGGGATCGGCGCAATATGTCGTCCTCCTCCATTCATCTCTTTTAGTCGTCATTTCTTCGCACACTCCCTTTTTACACATGCCATCTTTCACACAATCCATCCATCTTTTCTTTGGTCGTCCTCTCTTCATGCAGCCATCCACATTCATATTCAACATTCGTCTTGTAATATGAAACTCATCTCTTCTCATCACATGTCCATACCACGATAATCGATTACCGCGTATGGTTTCAATCACAGGAGCCACTTTCAAACTTCCTCTAATATACTCATTCCTAATCTTGTCCATTCTAGTAACACCACACATCCATCTCAACATTCGCATCTCTGATGCATGCAGTCGTTTTTCATCTGTCACTTTAACGGCCCAACACTCGGAGCCATACATGACACGACCCTGACTAAATACGTACGTTTAATAATTTTAAAAATACTTGTTGTTGCAAGCGAGGCTAAGTACTATAAAATAGTAGCAAATCCTTGAACATTTTAGAATCCATTTACTAAAATGAGGCTTTAGGCATTGGCAGTGGGATTGTTTAAAACAAAAGACACCCTCGGGCAAGCTTTAATTTTATTGTTCCCTACAATCTCCATTGTTTTAATCTGCAAAGCTTCTTATGTGAGTATTTTGTCCGTTTATTTATTTTACTTTACTTGTTTGTAACTCTTAGAGAATGTTTCGTTTCAACATTTAATTACTTAAGGGGTCCTATAATACCAAAATGTTGAAATTGGAGGTCGTTATTTTTGTTTGAAAATATCATAGAGATGGAATGCTGAAGTTTATCGAAATCCGATATATCGATGTTTATTGAATTAAGAGCATAATGCAATATGTAACATTTTTTCGCAAAAAGTCACGATCTTCAATTGTCAAATATTATCATTAACTGAAATTAAGTTAGATAGTCAGATAAGTAAGTACTATAATTAAACAATCATGTTTCGAGATGTTGACCACTAACTTCATCATCCTACGTCGTACTGCAGGGCACAGGCTTACCCTCACGGAAGGTATAGAATGGGATGGGCATAGTCCACCTAGCGTGCCTAACACGGCGGTGCTGCCGCGACCGCATCTTATTTGCTCTTAGCAAAAGATGTTCCTGAGTGACAGAAAACGATGGAGCGACGGGAAAACGCGATGCGGTGCTGCCAGATGAGTTTCAAATCTTAGTCCACCACGCGTGACCAATGCAGATTGGTAGACTACTATCGGAATTTCTTCTTCAGCGTATACCACTAACTTGCCTCCACCAATCTGCACTGGGCCCACGTGGTGGAGTATGGCCCACTCCCTGTCACCATCATTTTGTAAGAGGAGGCTTTTCCCTGCAGTGGGATCTGACAGGATAGCCTGTCAGATCCCTCTGCAGATATCTGCACAATTAATCTCGTAAATTGTTTGCAAACTGCATTCCGAAACCGAAGTTTCATCGGACATTTATTTGTACCCTACTGTAAAGTTTAATACCCGAGCAAATTATTGGAGTAGTCCATAAATTAAACCAGCCACTTGATACGAAACTTTCATTTAGGGTTGCACCGCGGCCTAATAGTTTCGCTATCGATAATTTGATTTGTGCGCGTATTTCTTGAAATGTTGATTATTTTAAGAGCTATACGCTCTTAACGTTGGAGTATTCCTCAATTCTGTCACTTTCCAGCTAGTGCCTTTAGTTCCTGATATGAAGCGAAATAAACCTTTTGACCTTTAATCCCCATAAAATTGGCCATTATTGTATAATTATTTTAGAACTATAGCTAGCATGCCACCCCCGAGAAAACGACAAAAATCGAGATGTGCCTACATCTTTATTATTTTACGTAGGCCAGAAAGAGCGCGCATGACGTTTTTCTCGCACGCTTTGTCGTGGGTGGCATGCTAGCTAGGCTGGTTAGAGCATTCTAATACAATCTGAAACATGGAGCAAGCGAAGCGAGCTTGATTATTAAACTGAATATATTATGTGAAACCTATATCCTGGAGCGAGCAAAGAGAGCTTAACCAACCAAAAGCCAAAAATCTAAGCCCAAGTGATCTAAACTCTAAGGAATAAGCACAATGCTCACATATACGGGGTCAGGCAATAAACTTAAATGCGTTTTACCTACTTTTTAAAATATTAGATAGATAAAACAGAAACTATGATACAGATTGATGTGCAGAACGGAAATAGAAATAGAATAGAAATATTCTTTATTGTGAATCATAGGTAATACATAATACAATATTATATGGGATATTATCGATAGTAATTATATAGGGTGGTGTTGCATCGCAATTAAATCTATCGATAACTTATTGCTCTCATCGATACAACTCTACCATCCACTTCGAATTAAATGCAACTGAAGCTAACTGCCAGGGAAAGTTCTCGAAACCTGATTTCAAGAGTTTTGGATTGAGAATCGTTAACTCCATTATCTTTTAAAAATGGGAGCAAATAAAAATAGTTTTTATAAGTTAAGTTCTGGATTCGATTGATAGTTGGTTGCATTTTATTGGTACCTAACTAAACTGTGCTGAATTCGAACTATCGATTAGCGATCACGTACCGGAATAAGGCGCAGCATGGGTAGACCCCACAAGGTGGACCGACGACTTTGTGAAAGCGGGGCGGGAACCCGTTGGATGACGGAATCGGAAGTGCAAGATCCTTGGTCGAGGCCAATGTCTAGCCAAAGTATATATAGCAATAATAGTAAGAGCGCTTCTAAGAAACCACGCGACACGACGGAAATGCGGCAAGATGGCGGCCATATAAGGGTTGTTACAATTACGTTCAGAAGAAATGAAATCAATATAAGACAATCGATATGAAATAACACTATTCATTTAATATTTTATTAATTGGTAGTGATCCTAATACCTACCTAGGTATTTATTTTTGTTATGAACTATTCTTTACGTTTTTAATTCAACGTTTTGTAAGAAACACATTATTTTTCAATAAATGACACGTATTATGTAAAAAACAATTGAGTACTACAGTAGCGTACCTATTTATAGTATCATAGTACGAGCGTTAACCCGCGATTCCGTCCGCACAAATTACATACCAGATTTTAAGTCAGATCATAAGCTATAAAACAAAAAAAGTTTCATCAAAATCGGTTCAGTAGTTTTTGCGTGATACTCGTTCAAACAAACAAACAAACAAACACACAAACAAACAGACTGACAAAAAATCCAAAAATTGGTGAAATGGAAAAAAACATTTGACACTGCTGCCGGCGCGTACCAATACTCAAAGTTCAGAATTGGTACCGCGCGCAGGCAGAGGGGGCCGAGACGCGCTCCTCCTGCACCCCGCGCACAATTGGCCTGTCGCGACCATAGAGCGCTCTCACTATTATTTATATTTACGCTATGGTCTATGTGAACATTTATTGGCTGAGATGATTATGGTGGTGGTGGTGAATTAAGGGTATATTTTTAAAAAACCCCTAACTGTCAGGAACATTTTCAGTCATATGCTATTGTATATCCAGTGTATTATATTTATTATAAAAGACGTGCCTTTACTTAAAATTTAAACGCATCGTTTTTTTTTTGTACCTATGTTTCATATAATTTATTTTAGTAATCGCGTAAAATCCGGACACTGTCGAAAAAGTGCTAAAAATGGGGTTACTTTAGGAACATTTTTAGAAGGTTACGTTACACGGTTCAATTTATAGTTTACGTAAAAAAAAAGTTTATATAAATATTACAAAAACAACGAATCGACTTTTTGAAATACCAGTAGGAAACACACAATATTTTTGCAAACATTAACGATACAAAATGGCGAACAAACTTTGACAACTGCAAAACTCTACTTGTTTCTGATTCTTTCCATAACGAGCGTTAACCCGCGACTTTTTCCGCACAAATTATATACCAGATTTTAAGTCAGATCATTAGCTATCAAACCAAAAAAGTTTCATCAAAATCGGTTCAGTAGTTTTTGCGTGATACTCGTTCAAACAAACAAACACACAAACAAACACCCAAACAAACAAACAGACAGACAAAAAATCCAAAAATTGGTGAAATGGAATCAGAGACACCTAAAAACCATATCGTAACTTTTTTTGTTAATATCTTCAATGTACAGACAAACTTTCTGCTACAGTTTTATAATAGTTTAGATACGGTGATGACGGCACGTATGAAAAAATAGCCTTAAACTCTAAAAGTCCGGATTGTCTTTTCGTCTTTTCATTTCTCTGATCCTATAGCTATCTCGATAATTTCTTGGATTCTAGTTGTCTAAGTGCGGGTTCAAGTCCCCGCCCGAGACAAATTTTTCAATCTTTAATTTGATTAGTTGTCTATTAGTTTTCAGAATATTTTTTTTATATTGCATGACACACAGGATTAAAAATGAATATAATTTTTTTTAGACATGTATGGAATGTAATGTATTATCTTTTCTTTGTGTTATGTTCTGTTTGTAGGAAGAAATTAAAAGGCTTTTTTTTATTTATTTTTATAACTGTCTCCTAATATAAGATGTATTTTTACTTTCTTCGACGAATATTGTGTCTTTTTTTAACCCTTACCCTCTCTTGATTATTTTGACCCACGGAGTATGCTTGGTTTATTCGTAATATCTTTCTCTTATTTTTTTAACGTTGGCTGTCTTTTAGATTTCAGACTTGGAGATGCCTAAAAATGATTATTTCATTATGTAAACTACTTGAAAAATATATCCGCAATAAAAACATCAAAGGTGAATCAACTTTCCAGTTTCCAACACCTGTAACTAACTACCCTACACTATACTCCCCCCTCTTTTTAATCTTAGATAAAGGGTACATTGAGTACTTAACCATCGTCTCTAAAGGCACGTACAACTTTACATTTGCGGTCCACTAAAACTTATCTATTACAGCACAAAACTGTTAGTCTAACTTTTCGACAGTAAATGTATCTTTGTCGAGCTTATCTGGTGACAATTTTACATGTGCTGCTGTAGTAGGCTGTTTCAATAAAGACTTAAGGTTGGTTTTTGTCGTAATTAGTTGCAGATTTAATGTTTGTAAAGCTGTATCTCTGGGTAGAAGACTTGACAATAGGGCCTCTTGTTTTACCGGTCGGTGAGCAATAAGGTAGAGAATTTATTAGCAAGCTTTAGTCCAAGGTACTGAAAGAGATTCGAGATAAGAAGCAAACCTAATACCTTTAACAAGCGGTTGTTAATAATCTTAAACTAGATTGTGGCTTCGTTGTTAATACTTCTACTTCCACCTAACAACGGTGGCCAATCGGATTAATCATCATCGTGTCAGCCGACAGACATCCACTGCTGGGCATAGGCCTTCCCCAAGGATCGCTACAACGACTGGTCCTGCGCTGCCCTCATCCAACGGGTGCCTGTCGCCTTCACCAGGTCGTCAGTCTACTTTGTCCGCCTACCCACGCTGCGTTTTTCGGTACGCGGTCGCGAACTCTTCGGTTAAATAATCGGCCATCGGTTCTGCGAGATCGGATTGCTATGTAAAAATTGTGAGACATTCGGTTAGGAGGAGCTAGGAAAAAGAAATATCAGATTTCCCTCCGTTGCAAACGGAATAAAAAAGACCAAATTCTATAATTAAGATTCTATGAGACCTAAAAGGAAATCGCGAGAAAAAATGAGCTGTTTCATACAAAACTGCAATTGGGATGATGACTGATCCTGGAAATTCATATCTTGCAACGAGTTACAAAAATAGGCTAAATTTAATATCCAAATGCTTAATCGAAATTACAATTGAATAAAAAGTTACAAGCTATTGAAAAACTTGTTTTATCATCTTCTATCTCTTTCATGCAAAACAGCCCGATACATAATCTATCGCATCCTACCTCTCTTTCTTTTTGCGCGCGAACGAACGAGTCAGCAGGGCGATAAAACGTTTATAGGCGTCATGCCTCGGGCGCAGGTGTTTGTATGACACGTCGTCATGATTTTTACAGGTGGTAATGACGTCACTTTTCTTATATATGTCTCTCGCTCTAATCGTTAATTTTAAACACTTATATTTTAGTTATTTTTAAGGATATTCAAAAAATTATCTCACTTTAGTGTTTAAAATATCAAACAGTTTTTAAAAAAGTGATAATTTTTTTGTCAACATCCCAATTCTAGAGAAAGTTGTTCAGTTTGATAGTCTGATCATCACCTTAAAAAACCGTCAGCATATTAAAAACGCTTCTCTTGTGTGCTAAACCTATCCCGGCTGCACAACCATGCAACTCCCTCCCCCCTACCCCCTACCCCCTACCCTGACAACAGATTATCTAAGGATCGGACACTTTATTAAATATCTCTCATTTGTATCACCCAGGGACTGAAAGTCTTTATAAAACTCTCTGTAACAGATTATAATAGAAAATGTTACTCTAGCTCTACTCTAGCCTCCATGCCGCCTGCGGGTAAGACTAGGCAGAACCAATATTATAAGAGATAAGTGTACTTTTTGCAACCATCAGCAGCAAGGCTGATTCAGTGTTTATGGTGTGTAGAGCATCTCTGTGATGGGGATGGACCAGGTCTGCCTGCATAACTCCAGTCGGTTTAAAAGTTACTGATGTTTAAAGGTCAGTAAAAAATTAACGATCAGCTGCAAGGCTCATCGTATGATATTATTGTAGTGTGCACTGTAGCTAATGTGAACAGAACAAAAACTGACATGAACTGCCAGTCGGTTTAGGAGATATAGTCGTTCAAAGGTCGGACCTTTGAACGGATGTAACTCCTAAACCGACTGATGAACCATGTCAGTTTATTTACTGTTCACATAGCTACAGTGCACACTACAATAATATCATATATACTACAATAATAATATCAGCCATGCAGCTGATCGTTAATTTTTTACTGACCTTTAAACATCAGTAACTTCTAAACCGACTGGAGTTATGCAGGCAAACCTGGTCCATCCCCATCACAGAGATGCTCTACACCCTATAAACACTGAATCAGCCTTGCAGCAGATGGTTACAAAAAGTACAATTATCTCTTAGTCTACAAGGACCATCTCATAAAATGGGGGGAATTATCACCCAAAACAGCAACACTATATGTCAATGCGGACTACCACAAACTACCCCGCACCTAACAGTCTGTACAGGAGGACCTAATGAGCGCATCAGCCAGTGCGACAGAGGAGGCAAGATACTGGAAATTGATGATTTGAAGAAGACGTGACGATTCCACACGAGAACAAGAAGAAGTACCTCAATGCTCTAGCCAGCCTGAACCTTTATTTTATTCCTATTTATTTATAGCCCAGTCATTTTACGGAGTTTTGTTAGGCGGGATAGGGAGTAATAATTAATTGGACTTTTAAACTGTAACTGGCACCATTTAGTGACAAAAAGAATATCTTAAAACATGTTAAAAATAATTCACTACGCAACATAGAAATCAAAATTGTTAGTCCCAGAAGGCTTTTAAATTAACAATATTAATACCAATGCACTCATTTGACTCAGAGTTAACCATATAAATTATTTTTGAGCAATAAAATAGGTATTGAAATCTAAAAAATGAGGTATTTATTAGAAATTACGAATGTATTTTTTAAAACCTTCTAAGTAGACATAAATATTGTTAATATGTTTGAAGTATCTATAATTGTAAAGCCTTAAATATGTGCAAAAAAAATTACAATTATTAATTAGTCCCGGCTCAAACCGTAAATTGACTGGGCTATTAGTTTTATACAGAGTGTAAGGGACAGCACTCCGTAGACTGAAACGGTGAAATTAGACCATCAAACTGAACAACGTTCACTATGGAGCCTATCTCAGGAAACGCGAAAAATAAATCTGCGGTTCCATACAAAACTGCAGATATTGAAGATACATACATACATATGCTCACGCCTGTCCTACTACTGGGGTAGGCAGAGACAACAGATCGCCATATGCTACGATTCTGACACACATCTTTCGCCTCCTCAACATCCATAAGTTTCTTCATAAAAGCTCGTCGGTTCCGGGTACATTTTATTTGGCCCTTCTTCAGTACGCATCCGATTTGGTCAGCGTACGTACGCCTAGGGCGACCCCTTTCTACCATTCCATTCACACTTGCCTTATAAATTTCATTCGTCAGCCTGCATTCGCTCATTCTTTCCACATGTCCAAACCAATTCAACATTCCTTTTTCAATCCTTGTCACTACATCTTCTTCTTCTTCTACATCTTGAAGATACATAACATATTGAAGATATTTGTGTTTTTAAGGCCATACTGTTCCATCAAGATCGTTCTTCAAAAATATAACAATAATTTATGATGGTAATAAATGTCAAAGTTCGTAATATTTATTATGTCTAACATAAAATATTCAATTACTTAACTAAAATCGTAACAATGGGGGACGTCTTATAAATGCCTTTTTATTATCATTGGCAAAAGACGTTGAAGAGTACACTTTAGGCCGAGATAAGTGTTCAGAAACGTTTAGTACCTAATCATCATCATCATCATCATCAGCCTATAAACGTCCCACTGCATGGCACAGGCCTACCCTCAGGGAGGGTGTATGGGCATTAGTCCACCACGCGTGCCCAATGTGGATTGGTAGACTTCACATACACATCAGAATTTCTTCTTCAGCGTATGCAGGTTTCCTCACGATGTTTTCCTTCACCGTTTGAGAGCAGTCGGTATTACGTACATAAGTTAGAAAACTCATTGGTGCATGGCATGTTGTCTGTGCAGATTCGAACCCGGACCCCCATAATTGGGTGCCCATACCTCTCCGCAACGCGCCACCGACGCGATTAGTACCTAGTACATACCATTAATAGGTAGTAGTTTACACCGACTTCGGTTTATCGCAAGATAAACTGCCTAGCAATTTTTGAAAGCCACACGTTCAAATCTGCAGTATGACAAAATTATTATGGAGATTATGCGTCATTCGAACATCAATTCAAAAATAGCACTTCTGACTGTGAAGACTGTTGTAATTATTAAAGTGATATTTTTGTAGTACTTTTCTTTTCATCTTTAAAAAAAAGGAAAATTCAAAAATAATTTATTGCCTTAGTTTTTCTTACAATCTAAAGTACAAAATAATATAGAGTTACCGGACTGAGGCAAAAGGGATAGATCTTAATGTCATACCATTTGGTTATACTTTTATAATACAGTTATACTTAAATTTTAAGAAGTTTATGTATAGGGCAAAAGAAGCCGAGAATGTTGTGGCCCCCGAACCTGGAGGAGTGGACAGGAATCGCCATCGACAAGCTGTTTGTTTCGTTTCATATGAGAGATAGAAGGAATATGCATAGAATATCACAGACTCTCGGATAGTAATAGTTCTGTAGTTGCAGTTTAAAGATCAACAGTTATAATAATATTCTTCGTATGCCGATAAACTATTCTCACAGCTTCGCAGAGCTTAAACAAAAAAAGATTGTGTTCTTATTTGTCTAAAGAAATAAATAAAATAATTTAAACATAAGTTATTATTTTTTATAGTTGCGAGCATTATTATTGTATTGTTTGTTAAATTTGAATTTATTGTATACACTTACCTTTTCCACGAAGTGTACGCCTTCACAATAGATGTCGGTATCAGGCTTTTCTTACTTTCCTGTATGGGTTCTACTCTCAGTTTATTAGTTTCTCATTTTCAACAATATTTTGTTGTTCTTGGAAAATTTATGAGTTTGTTTTATAAGGGACTTCGCCTTTTATCAGTTTTCCGATAGCACCGTATTCTATTGCTTTAAATTCCTTCTTAGTATTTAAAAAAAAAAAAATTTTCTATCGTGACATACAGGGTGTTTGGAAGGTGGGTGCGGACCTTTGAAGGGACGTTAGTATAGACCATTTAGAATATGTTGAGCCATATTTGTCCTAGACCAAGTCTGATATATATTTTTTTAGAGTACTCATACGTTTTTTGTGCCAAAAACCCAAAATTTGTCAATTAAGTCCTAATAACGTTTAGTTTAAGCTGAAATGTCTTTTTTTTTAATTGAATTTATTAGTCCAATGTGTCCTTTGTTGTACTGAAGCATTTAAAGGCACCATTGTGTCCAAAAAAGAAAATACAGACTATTTAAACTTAGCAGAAAAATTTTTAATTAAAAATTCGTACTTTTAATGTCATTTAAAAAAATAAATAAAATATCTACAGATGTTCAAAACATTTTAAAAACATGCTTGGTTATTGCCCTTTTTTTCGAGGTATTATTTACTAAGATGTCTTTTCTAATTTCGAAATTAGGGTGCATGAACCAGTTAAGGGTGACAAATCCAAAATTTCAAACAAATTAAAACGAAACAGTTTTTGCTTAAACAACTTTAGATTGATCTCTTAAAACAAATTGCGAGATTATTTTTAGACTTACAGTGTAATAATAATAAACTTACCGCAACTTAATTTAACTTATTTAACACTTATTTGACAAATTTTGGGTTTTTGGCACAAAAAACGTATGAGTACTCTAAAAAAAGATATCAGACTTGGTCTAGGACAAATATGGCTCAACATGTTCTTAATGGTCTATACTAATGTCCCTTGAAAGGTCCGAACCCACCTTCCAAACACCCTGTATAACTTATCGAAGGTACTTACCTACTTTATCTTTTGCCCACGAATTCGTCCGAGTGAACATCTTCATGTTATTATTTATTGTACACACGGCGACACATCAAGCTATACAAAACCAACATAAGCTGGCCGCGCGTCGTTATACGTTACGCGACCTACGCGCGGCCATGCTTATTTTGGTTTTGTATAGCTTGATGTGTCGCCGTGCGTACATAGCAATTGTGCTTACAAGGTTGAAATCAGAGACAAGTATAAAGTCTATTTACCCGACTGCGCGACGCAAAAGAGGGTTACGTGTTTATTATCAGTCTATGTAAGTATGTATGTTTGTTCCTTTGTGGCACTCTAGAGACTAAACGCGTGGGCCGATTTTGACGATTCTTACGTCAATTGATTTGTCTTGATCTTGCAAGTGTCACTTAACACTTTCGGGGACAATGAATGAGACACAATATAACTTTTATTGTTATCACTGCTATAGCCGGTCACTGTCCGCGAACGTGTTAAGGGCCCATGTCCAAAAATAATTGAAGTGAAATGGGCGTGTGATAGCTTATATTACTGCCTGATGCGCTAGAAAGAGATGGGGCGGCGCGCGCGCCTGAAACGACGCAAGCGTAAAACAAACTTTATTTAATTGTGATTGTACTATTTATGTCAGTTCAATTCTGCTCTAATCAAAATTTGTAAAATATCAATCTCTTTCTTTTTAATCAAGTCTCGTGTTTCTATTATTCACCGCGCAGTTCCAAGCGTTTATCGATAAAGACGGAGGCTACTTTGGCTTGTTTTTCTATCGAGAAAATGGGACTTAATCTTGTTTTGGCTATAATCAAAACTTAAATTACTTATATGTTAGTACTTCATGATATATGATGCTTTGAAAAATCCTATTTTTTTCACATAAAACTAAAAAGTAAAAAGTGTTAAATGATAAAAATAAAAAAAATCTGACTGCGTAAAAAATGTAGGTAACTACTTCAAATAAAAACGAAAAAAAAAAAACAAGTCCAGTAGTCTAGAATTCTGCGACTAGCGACTCTACCAGTCGGGGCCCATGAAAAATGGGAACTCGAAACTGAAGCATGTATTCTGTTGTTCTGTTTCTTTACGTTGTGTTTCGCCAGGGGTCGACTTAGGTCCGTCACATACATACGGAATTGCGATCCGGAATCCTGATTCAGGATTCAGTGTTGTCAACTATGGTTACAAAAATTACTTAAAAGTGCTGTTTAAAAAATGTCTAAAATCAAAATGAATGAAATGCCAAATTAATGACAATTGTATTTTTAGGTGTTTATTAAAACGAAACAAACAATTTCTATACATGATAATTACTATCATGTGATGAGGTCATGACGTTACGAATGTTACGATGATGGTTTGTAAATTGTATTCCAATATTAATGCAACTATATCAAAAGACTATCGATAGGTTAACATTAGGCATAATCTGCATACAAAATGGCATGAAACATTATAATACAAGCGGTTTTTGAGCGTAGGCGATTTCGCAACTATGCCGCAACGACGTCGCAACTGTACCGTCACGATACGGTATCGTTCCATCAACGCCAACGCTCAAAATTCACTTTAAAATATGCCACATAAGAGATCAAAGAATCACTAGATCTAGTGAAAAAGTCTCTGAAAGCGGCAACACTCCATACGGAATCTAATTCCGATTCAGGTTTATTCCGGATGTATGTAGCGGACCTTAGAATGAACCAAACCTATTTTGTCCCGTAGGTGTCGTACGAGGTAACTATGTAATACCCAAAGAAATTATATCTATCTATCTTAATCTTAAACTATTATAAAACTGTAGCAGAACGTTTGTCTGTACATTGAAGATATTAACAAAAAAAAAGTTACGATATGGTTTTTAGGTGACCCTGATTCCATTTCACCAATTTTTGGATTTTTTGTCTGTCTGTTTGTTTGTGTGTTTGTTTGTTTGTTTGTTTATTTGTTTGTTTGTTTGTTTGAACGAGTATCACGCAAGAACTACTGAACCGATTTTGATGAAACTTTTTTTGTTTGATAGCTTATGATCTGACTTAAAATCTGGTATATAATTTATCTCGCTACGTTTACGGGAGCCGGAGATATAAACATATAACCGCAAGTGCAACCAATGTACGGTACCATTTCGATTTCAACTAAGTAACACTAATTAAAATTAAAAGACTTGTAATAAAGTAAGCTAATTTTGAAGACTGTTTGATTTATAAATAACGAAAATAACAATAAATTACAAAATAAATACCAGTAATTATAAATTTTATCATTGTCCAGTGCTGATGACTGAAACGGTATAACATTGTTTTTCTTATTGGCTATAAAATCTTTCAAACTCCATGGAGAAAACCTTTGCATAACAAAAAAAACCTTAGTACTGGCCACAAGAAAACAAGATTCGAACTACAAATTTCTTGACATTTTGTAGAATTACAGTGCAACCAAAGCAGGAGTAATTATTTAAAAAAAAAACTGCACGCCAATTTCAAACAAAGAGAATATAATCATGATTTCAAATCGGCAGCCGAAAGATGTCTAAAACCCGATTTTTAATTCGGAATGTTTTTATTTACGGTGTAATCACACAGTTACGCAAAACTGGATAATAGCTAATATTTTAAAGCAATTATAAGACAGGTAAGGAACTATTTTGAAATACCGTAAATTATTACTAAAATACAAACGAACAACTCTAACAAATTAATAAGGGTCGGTTTTTTATGCCGCCGATGCGATGTGCCGCCGTGCATTTTGCGCATTTTTCTACGGCGCTCCATACAAAACGAAGCTTAGTTTGAACATTTAGTAATTAAAGTAAAAAATGAATGTTTTTAAAACAATCTAGAAACCAATATCTGTGATTTCCTTTTAAATGTTTAGTTCTAAAGTTATCTTGACTCAAAGTTTGTAGTCCGTGCTGCGGTCCGTCCGTGTCGTGTGTCGTCCACCATTTGCGCTCTCTCTGAGGAACCTGCCACAGCCCTACGGCCTGTCGCTTGATATGAGCTTTACATAAATTAATGTAACATTCGGCAATAGCCGACTGCGTCCTTCCGGACGAAATTATTCGCTGGAATCCAGGCGCATACGTGCGCCTCAGCCGTTGTTTAAATGCACGCAAATTGACAGCGAGTGCTGACCAGGCGACGTTGCAGTGGAATGCGGCCGTCACCGATTTCGCGCGCATCTGACCGGATTGCAAGATGTATATGGTCCTTCTTTTATGCAGACAGTATTTTAAGGGTATGATCAGACCATCATACTGAACAACTTTCTGTATGGGACCAAAGTCAAAATCACGAAAAAAAATCAACTGTTCCATACAAAACTGCAATCCTACTCTACAAAAATGTATCGGGCAGAAGATTTTTTTTCGCGATATCGATGACAGTCCCATAGAGAAAGCTGTTTGATGGTCTGATCGTCCTCTTAAAAAAGTGTCAGCATATTAAGTTAAATATATAAAAAATAAAGTAATATATATATAATGCGCCCCGACGCGTTCCGTTCAGTGATAATCATACTTAAAAATAATTTTGAATCTGCCAGTACACTTGATTGTTTTCAATAATGAAAAATGCCATCACGAAGAAGAACTAATTATCTCACTAATATTATAAACGTGAAAGTTTGTGACGATGTTTGTAAAGTTGTAATGTTGTATGTTTGTGGCGCAATCACGCATAAACGGCTGAATGGATTTTGATGAAATTTGGCACGCAGATAGAATGTGTTCTGGATTAAGATATAGGATACTTTTTATCCTAGCAATGGGTTCCTGTGGGATAAATTACAATGTTTTATCATGCTGAAACATGTACCACGTTTTTATTCTATGCTCACTAGCGCCAATTTGACGCTGACAGATGCATTTGTGTAGATTGCAGTGATAAAAATAGTATTTGCTTTTTTCAACAGTTTTGACAACAGCTGTGTGGATGAGGTGCATGAGGTGGAGGTTCGATTCTTGGTCGAGAATGTTTTTTTTTATTTTTTTTTAAATACATTCAACGACTATATCCATTTTTCACCGGATTAGACAGAAACAGTTAGGCTTGATATGTTAAGGGCCTGACCTTCAATCATAATAATATCCTGAGATCATATCAGATCTAATATTAGCGCAGGATGTTTTATTTTGGTTTTTTTCTAATTTTAATCCTACCATCGTACATATATCTCACTAATATTAATATTATGTTTGTGGTTCTATCATCAACACGTCTCAGAAATTCGGTTTTACAGATTTGATTGTATAGGTACAGGGCGAATTGGAAAAATAATCTTCTTCTTATCGTGTCGACTTCAAATTCTGAACAAAGTCGCTAAATAGTAGCTTGCCAGAATCGGGCAACCGATACTGCACCGTCGCTAGCAGTCATGAGCTCCTCCTACGTGCAGATGTTAGGGCACGCAGGGCACGATGTGAAATGAGCCATCGTTTGTGGAGTTCCACACAAGAAAGTCACATTTTACGCATCCGAGTATCCCCACCTGACCATGTTGTCCTTACTGCGTCCGACCTGGGTTCGAAGTCGGTTTAAAGACTTCCAGGTCGCCCAAGGCAAGTCATGTCTAGGCGTGAGGCTCTCAGACATCAGCACATCGCTCTCAGGCTCTCAGGCGACACAAATGGAGTTGGGAGGGACACTTTTTGTCGCCATAGAGTACACCTTGCTTGCGCTGGGCCAGTATTCAGGGGGTCGACACACTTCATAAAGCTGCGTCGGCTTGGCAGTCTTTGCGGCGCAGGAATAAAGCCATGCATGGGATGTCGTGTGTCGTCCACCATTTGGGCTCTCTCTGAGGAACCTGCCACAGCCCTACTTACATCTGGGGGCGCTATGCCAGCCAGTGGGTAAAGCAACTGTACTGGAGTCGGTTTCAAGCAACCAGTTATAATCCGACACGTTTTGTTTAGTGCCGGTATCCACCAGCTTGGCGTGGGCAGATCGGCCCCACACCGGGCAAGCGTATTCTCCAGCGGAGAACGCGAGAAAAATAAATAAATAACGCTCACAGGCACAAACATTATTTTAATTATCCCAAGCAAGCATTATAGGCTTTTTATTGTGGAAACCATACAACAACGGCATAAACATATAACATCCAAGACCGAACCGGGACTCGAACCCAGGACTCCGGTTTGGCAGTCTGGCGTGGTAACCATTACACCAACCGGGTCGGCAAATACTAAAAATCCTCTTTCTTTTAACCTTTTCTAAAGTTAGTGTTCATAATTTTATCGTAGTATTGTTTTCATCTTAATAGATGGCGTTGCGTGTTTTTTTGAAGCAAGTACCATACTCAATTCACGCTCAAGACATCTCAGATATTTGGTCTTACAGATTTGATTGTATAGTTACTTACCGGCTGAATTAGAAAAATAATTAAATAAATAAATAACGCTTACAGGAACATTGTTATGATTCCAAGCAAGCACTATAGGCTTTTTATTATAGATACCATACAACAACGGCACAAACATTTATAACATCCATGACCGAACCGGGTTTCGAACCCAGGACCCTGGTTTGGCAGTCCGGCGAGGTAACCATTACACCAACCGGGTCGTCAAATATAAAAAATCAAGTGTTCAAAAATTTTATCGTAGTATTGTTTTCATCTTAATAGATGGCGTTGGGAGTTTTTTTAAAGCAAGTGTGCTACAATTATTAATTCAAAAACCTAGCTATAGCAGGAGCTTACAAATTTAGTTGATTATATTATCGTTGTAATACATCGTTGTAAGTATATTGATTGTTTGAGTCCAATCTGAGCCAATGCTACGGAATGATAACCTTATTTTACAGAAAGGACGAATTTTGTTGCAGTAAGTCTTGCCAAATTTTTGTTTTGTTTGATTTTCGGTCTCAATTATGATTTTTTGAGGGCTTGTGCAACTTAACATTCTATCACAACGTATAAAAAGGTACCTACGTATCTAAAAGGTCCTTATAATATAACACCACAGGTCGGTAATGTAGCTACTTACATAATTGAAAATCTTTTTTAGCAAATTGACCATTAGCTTCCTAGAATATTATCGTTTTAGCTCTTGCCTTCACCATTTTACAGTAGCCCGCGTGGTAGAGTATCCTCTAACGTTTATACGTGAGTGGAGGTCTGTGACCCGCAGTGGGTCGTAAGATGATTATTATGCTGCTCGACATAAATAAAAAACTAATAAACGAGGAACAGTAGAAAAATTAAAGTGATGGATCCAGTGAATGGCTTTTATCTGATACCTAAAGACTTACTTGAGGTACTTTCTGATTTTGATTTAGCTTAAGTTCATTACTTTCTTATCTTATTATGGGAAATGGCAAGCCAGCAACACTTCGACCCAATGGTATCTTTTGTATTGAACCCTACATATTATTTTCTTCTTAAAAAACTTGGAAAATGAGGGAGGCAATAGCGTTCAGGGTAAGAAACCTGTAATGAATAACCATCTCTCAGGAGTCACATACGTTTACCCACCAAGACATCGCAGTCACACAGTACAAATATTCCATGGTTTCCTCCTCCTCTCCACACGCTCGGCAACCGGGATCTAGATTGAGCTTTATCGTGCCTGTTGCGTAGTGCCTGGTGAGGGCTCCGACGATGGCACGAGCTTTGCTCCTGCTGTTGTTCAGTATGAACTGTGGGATTCGTGGTGTTATATTGCTGTTATACTCTGACACCAGGGCTTTGCCCACACGATAATAAGAAGATTGCTGATGAATTTCCTGCAGTAATGCAGACCCGAGAGGCCAGAGTATTCTAGCCTGTGTCTTTTATCAGCCCATTCCTTAATCGCCATTCTAATGTTACATGCCAGGATTCCTAGACTTGGTTCGGACCATGACCTTCATGACCTTAGACGAGACATTAGACAAAATTACATGTCTACGCAGACGAAGTCGCGGGCAAAAGCTAGTACTATTATAAAACTGTAACAGGAAGTTTGTCTGTACATTGAAGATATTAACAAAAAAAAAGTTACGATATATATTTTAGGTGTCCCTGATTCCATTTCACCAATTTTTAGATTTTTTGTCTGTCTGTTTGTTTGTGTGTTTGTTTGTTTGTTTGTTTGAACGAGTATCACGCAAAAACTACTGAACCGATTTTGATGAAACTTTTTTTGTTTGATAGCTTATGATCTGACTTAAAATCTGGTATATAATTTGTTCGGACGAAGTCGCGGGTTAACGCTCGTTATACCTAAAGGCATAGATGGAGCCATACTATTCCACTCTTTTTACGTTTGTGTTTGTATGTGTGGTGTCAAGTAGTATGGACAAAAGAGACCAACTAGACCAAAGTGACAACTGCCCTAATGTTTACGGTAACTTTTCACACACACTAGCATAAAAAAGTAGACAGCCGCATAAACAAATATATATAGTTCCGTCTCCTTCTACTATTACAGGTACGTCATAAGACAAAAGAGACTAACTACAGTCGTAAATTGATGCGGACTATATGCCTTAGGATTAAGCGATCCTTCCTCTGATATTCTTAATTCTAATCTATCTATACTATTATAAAACTGTAACAAGAAGTTAGTCAAAAAAGGTCGCCCTAGACGTACGTATGCGGACCAAATTGGCAGCGTACTTAAGAAGGGTCAGATCAAATGTACTCGAAACCGACGAGCGTGTATGAAGCGACTTATGACTGTGGAAGAGGCGAAATAGGTGTGTCAGGATCGTAGCCGATGGCGATCCGTTGTCTCTGCCTTCCCCAATGGGACACAGGCGTGAGTATATGTATGTATGTATGTATGTTGAAGATATTAACAAAAAAAAAGTTACGATATGGTTTTTAGGTGTCCCTGATTCCATTTCACCAATTTTTGGATTTTTTGTCTGTCTGTTTGTTTGTGTGTTTGTTTGTGTGTTTGTTTGTGTGTTTGTTTGGGTGTTTGTTTATTTGTTTGTTTGAACGAGTATCACGCAAAAACTACTGAACCAATTTTGATGAAACTTTTTTTGTTTGATAGCTTATGATCTGACTTAACATCTGGTGTATAATTTGTGCGGACGAAGTCGCGGGTTAACGCTCGTACTATTATAAAACTGTAACAGGAAGTTTTTCTGTACATTGAAGATATTTAACAAAAAAAAAGTTACGATATGGTTTTTAGGTGTTCCTGATTCCATTTCACCAATTTTTGGATTTTTTGTCTGTCTGTTTGTTTGGGTGTTTGTTTGTTTGTTTGTTTGAACGAGTATCACGCAAAAACTACTGAACCGATTTTGATGAAACTTTTTTTGTTTGTTAGCTTATGATCTGACTTAAAATCTGGTATATAATTTGTGCGGACGAAGTCGCGGGTTAAAGCTCGTACCTAATATTTCTTATGCAGTATTTTAGGCTGGCTGTGAGCGACAAAAATCCACCAATAGCTAGCAAGCTCAAAGGCGTCATAAAAACTGAAGCTAGGTATTCTATTGGTAGATTTTCTTCTTCTTGCTTTCAGGAAAGCCAGAATTTTATAACAGGAGTTTATTTTATCAACAGTACTAATGTCGGTTTTAATATAATGTTTATTGTTAGCAATCTTACGTTCAAATTACAAAATGAGAGAAGTTAAAAATAATGTTTCGGCTTAGCAAGACCTACGAACCAAGACCTGGTGCCTAGACTGTTTAAATTACAGTCTGCATTCAGTTACTAAACTTATACTGAACGTAATAAGATAGAGTAAGCATTATTTCTAAATAGGTCCTAGTTGGTCGTAAGTACCTGTTCCTAGACGCAAATACAGGGCCCTATTTAATAAACGCGACAAGTGACAATGACAATGACAATTCGGAGTACATTGCTGGTTACTAATGACGCTAATCATGCAGTGCAGTGTCCTAGCATTCTCAGCAATGTACTCTGAATTGTCATTGTCAATTGGCACTTGTCGTGTTTATTAAACAGGGCCCAGGTTGTTAGGGTAAACAGTTGCATTACTAAGGCCCTATTCAACCAAAAGCGAATAAATTTTATTCTTAGATTAAGTCGCCGGTTACTCTCGAGTAAACTAATTTTGCATTTTACTAACCCTAATCTATGAATAAGTTGAGAGTAAATTTTACACGGCCAATTTTGACGGTGTAACCTTATAACGAGACTAATGAAATGTCAATGTCACATAATTAAAAAATTTAAAATAATAAGGAAATCTAACAAATTAAGACTGTATAACCTCATATTGCAATAAGTACGGATACAATAACTTCTTTCTTTAGGTGGATTATACATTCGTTCTTTTAGTATCGGTTTGAGCGGTAGAAGACAAGTGAAGTTATTTCGGAGTAAACACGAAGAGTAAAATTGTTCCTTGTATTGTTACTCTTCTATAAATCAATGTTTGGTCGAATCAGGCCTAAGAGGTTAATGTGCCCATGATACTGAACAACTTTTTCATTCGTTTTTTTCGTCTTTTCATGCAAACGTTCGATCAGCTGATGCAGTTAGTATGGAAAGCCCAATTTTCTATATTTCGTAGGGAACGCTGTTCATTTGTATCATGAGTACAATCACCCCTTAAAGTAATGCAACTGTTTACCCTAACACCCTGTATATGGGACAGCTGTTTTATCGCAATTTCCTTATTTGTCAATTTGATCCTGATCCAATGATCCTATTCTGATCATCGTCATAAAAAACCATCATCAGCAATAGAAAGACTCAATGTCCATCCTCGGGATTCAAGCTAACTCTATCTCTCCCTATACCTAAACAGCTTAACCATCTTGAGACGTATACAGGGTGTTAGGTTAGGGTAAACAGTTGCATTACTTGTCTTTATTAATTCATAAGGGGTGATTGTACACATGATACTGAACAACTTTCCATAAGAGACCTATAGGAAATTCGCAAAAAAATATTTGGACTTTCCGTACTAAATGCAATCAGCAGACATTTGAATGAAACAGCGAATTTCCTATAGGTTTCTTAGGGAAAGTAATTGTTCAGTATCATGGGTAATGCAACTGTTTACCCTAACACCCTGTATAAGTAGGTAGCCGACATACAAAGACATTTTCATTATTTATTATACCTAGGACTTTTCCGCCTGATAACTTAAAAAAATTTCGCGCATATAATTTATTGTTTGGAAACTATTAATTCATTGGCCTATTCATCAATAGGACGGGGCTAGACAGCGCTTTTATTTTTTAGTATGCAAGCAAAAATGAGCCTAGTGGTGGTCAGGCGGAAAAGTCCGCGATAGTACCTTGTTGGGATATGGCAACACTAGGAAAGATGGCGTCAAGGCCAGAATAGAAAAAAAACACTTTCTAGTTTTGCGTTAAAAAAAAACTAGAAAGTAGTTTTTTTTTGCTACAATAATAATACATTTATTATTTACCCATCAATTTTTAAAATTATTATAACACTATTTATTAAGGAAATAAAATAGTAAAAGCACAAATAAAACTTACCCTAAACTTAAACCATTCTGAGCATTCTAAAATACAAATTTTACTTATTCTACTTAATCGAAAAGCCCGCCGTTACTGAACCCTAAGTCAAACCACCACACGGGCACACTTACCTTACTTACAACCAAAACAGGATTTTATTAAAATGTATCCATGACTACGTTAGCGCTTTCATTCATTGCTGAAATGATAACAAATCATTTTTGCCTCAAAACTTAAAATGCGAATAACTTGAAATTTTAACTAAAAAAAATAATGAAATTATTGTTTCAATCTAATTATAAGCATAAGCATCATAAGCATATGCCCACGACTATATTCCCCGAGGGGGTAGTCAGCGTAAAAAAAACCAATTCCAAAACCAAGGATATTTAAAATAATATTCGTAACTCGTGGGAAGTTTTACTATAGTATCCACTTAAACGCGAACTCCACATTTTGAACTTTAATTGCCCGTGACCCCACTGTCGTAGAACGTTCAAACGGGGCTTTATCTCAGTTTTATTATACCTACCCTGAAAATAAACCAAGTGGAAACCACAAGCTACACGATATTCCAGCTATCTTGTTCGTAACATATTACTTAGGTATCTAGTATCTACTAAGTTCTAATACTTTCTGCTTTACGGACACATTTAGGGACACATCTGGATAACGACTCCCTCAGAGTGGTAGCGGCCCTAAGACTGGGGTGTAGCGTATGTGTTCCACACACCTGCGTTTGCGGTCCAGCAGTGGAGGCAGACGGCTTTCATGGTCTGTGCTGTGTCAAATGCGCAGGAAGGTCTCCGCGGCACCACGCGCTTAATGATATTATTCGTCGAGCGCTGGTGTCCACCAATGTTCTCTGTACAACTGAGCCACCTGGTTTGCGCCGTACCGACGGGAAGAGACCAGACGGATTGACCCTCGTGCCGTGGCAAAAGGGCAAATGTCTTCTATGGGATGCAACGTACGCTGCATCTTACTTGAGAGGTTCCATCCGAGTAGCAGGGTCGGCAGCGGAAAGGGCAGCAATACGTAAACACCAATGTTACACAACTTTAGAGCAGAGCTACTTATTCGTGCCCTTCGCTGTGGATACGGCGGGCTCGTGGGGTCATGGAGCAAAAACCTTTATGAGGGACCTGGGCAAACGTTTACGGGATGCGGGTAACGGTCCTCGTGCCGGGTCATACCTAGCCCAACGCATATCGTTAGCGATTCAAAGCGGAAATGCGGCCAGCATTATGGGCACCTTCGGGACAGGTATGACCTGGGGCGGGCTTTTTGACTAAGTAGAATTAGTAAAATTTGTAGTTTAGAATGGTTTAAGTTTAGGGTAAGTTTTATTTGTGATTTTACTATTTTATTCCCTTACGAGCGTTAACCCGCGACTTCATCGACACAAATTATATACCAGATTTTAAGTCAGATCATAAGCTATCAAACAAAAAAAGTTTCATAAAAATCGGTTTAGTAGTTTTTGCGTGATACTCGTTCAAACAAACAAACAAACAAACACACAAACAAACAGACAGACAAAAAATCCAAAAATTGGTGAAATGGAATCAGGGAGATCTAAAAACCATATCGTAACTTTTTTTTTGTTAATATCTTCAATGTATAGACAAACTTCCTGTTACAGTTTTATAATAGTACGAGCGTTAACCCGCGACTTCGGCCGCACAAATTATATACCAGATTTTAAGTCAGATCATAAGCTATCAAACAAAAAAAGTTTCATCAAAATCGGTTCAGTAGTTTTTGCGCGATACTCGTTCAAACAAACAAACAAACAAACACCCAAACAAACAGACAGACAAAAAATCCAAAAATTGGTGAAATGGAATCAGAGACATCTAAAAACCATATCGTAACTTTTTTTTTGTTAATATCTTCAATGTACAGACAAACTTCCTGTTACAGTTTTATAATAGTATAGATAGATAGATAGATTAAAGACTATTCTGCTTAACCTACATTACAATATTACATTACTTGGTAGGTAGGTACCTACATACATTGAATTATTTAAGCCGTCAAATTGTAATTTTCCTAATAACATAATTATAATAATTATAGCCCAGTCATTTTACGGTTTGAGCCGGGACTAATTAATAATGTATGATATTGAAGAGCCAATTTGAGCATCGAAATGTACCAAATAAAAAAAAATCACGTCAGCAACAGTTCCAATTTTAAAATTTAGCAATTATCTCGTTCTAAAAAACCTGATTGTAAATTTTTTTTACACATATTTAAGGCTTTACCATTATACATACTTCTAACATGGTGTAAATATTTTTGTCTACTTAGAAGGTTTTGAAAAATATATTCGTATTTTCTATTAAATATCTCATTGTTTAAATTTCAAATGCCTATTTTATTGCTCAAAAATAATCGATATTGTTTAATCTAAGTCAAATGAGTGCATTGGTATTAATATTTTTTTTAATGTAAAAGCTTTCTGGGACACACAGTTTTGATTTCTATGTTGCATAGCTATTTTTTTTTAATATGTTTTAAGATAGTCTTTTTGTCACTAAATGCAGCCGGTTACAGTTTAAAAGTCCAATTAATAATTACTCCCTACCCCGCCTAACAAAACTCCGTAAAATGACTGGGGTAATTATTGTATAATGGCCAATCTACTGACTAGTTTCAGTACTTAATCTATACTATTATAAAACTGTAACAGGAAGTTTGTCTGTACATTGAAGATATTAACAAAAAAAAAGTTACGATATGGTTTTTAGGTGTCCCTGATTCCATTTCACCAATTTTTGGATTTTTTGTCTGTCTGTTTGTTTGTGTGTTTGTTTGTTTGAACGAGCATCACGCAAAAAGTACTGAACCGATTTTGATGAAACTTTTTTTGTTTGATAGCTTATGATCTGACTTAAAATCTGGTATATAATTTGTGCGGACGAAGTCGCGGTTTAACGCTCGTTAGAATATTAAAAATTTTACGAAGCACAATCAGTAAAATCAACCTAGAATGATAAATAGTAGCAAAGCGAGGGGGTAGAGCAACGAGCAGCGAAGACAAATACAATCTTTGCTAGGAACATTATAATTGTCCTTTGACAATATACCTGCGACATAATATTATATTATACGAAGATTATACGCAGTAATGTAATAGCATAATTACGCCACATGGCCCGGCCATGGTGGTCCACTGGCAAGTAACCTTGCCTGCCGTACATGAGGCGATGGTTCGATCCCCGTCCAGACCGACTCGTACCAATGAGTTTTTCGAGATTTATATGGAGGCTTATGGCCAGCAGTGGAAGTTTATTGGCTGATATGATGATGATGATGATGAGAGATCTAGAGAGAGATTCTAACCAACGTGCTGAGTACAAAACCGAGTGTCGCATTACCACCAGTACCAAGCGATAGAAAGTATTTTGTTAGCTTGAATGTGCTCATTATCTATTGCGGTATCAGAACTCAACGTTCGAATAATCTTTAGTACTACGCAAGCATTGTAAACTATTTACACATAATATCTCGACTGGCTTTCAGCCTCGTAATATATTGAATCCTTAATGTCGCGAGCAATGTGTTCCGTTTTTGTGCATATTGCTGCGACACTGGCCCCGCCCCCTTTTCACATCTCCCTTTAGTTTTTGTGATCTGTGATATGCACGATTTGTAATACCACTGACTTTTCGGTGAAGGAAAACATCGTAAGGAAATCATGCTTCCATTTCGAGGCATATAGTTGTATCATAATTGTACCCACTATCCATTACAAGTGGTGACGGGCTCACTCCCTGTCACACTGAAAAGTGGATGTTCCAGAATATCTCCGCCTACTTATCCCCTCGGGGAATTATTTGGTTGTGAGGGCTTGGTCAGTGACCAATAGCTACTGCGACCTGGACAGATCTATTGTAGCTTAATTTGACCCCCTAGGGGAATATAGTCGTGAGCATATGCATGCATGCATAGAACAAGCCATACAGCATTTCTAATTCCCCTGATACAAAAACACCAATAGGTAAACTAACAGTACGTAATCGATTGCCAAGCGCGACAGCCAATCACAGACGCGCTATCAAAATATTCATAACATCCGCCGAGTTGTAACAATCTAGCTATTCCTCTTTGCCGGGAATTTTCCCCAGTTTTCTTTTCAATTTCAAACTGTCTCGCTTGGGTCCTGTGAAACAAGTGCGGAAATAGGGTTTGCGTAAGGTTCGTGTGGATGAGACTATGCCATTTCATTACCTATTTTGGGTTTTATTTTATTCATACTTAAGAACCTACCTATAGGTACTTTTATTAGTTGTCGTTCTAAGGTAGAGACGGGTGGATATAGTTGACGCCACAGATCACAAAATCTCTCTGGTGGACGCACTGGACTCAGTTGTGCGTCAAGCCAGGAGACTCATCGACGATGATGCACTCGTCTAGGCTAAGATACATAGTCTGGAACACCGACGATTGGTCGCTTGTCTGTCGGTGTTTTATCGGCTGCACTTCGGTGAATGTGCGCAGGAGCTACTATGACCTGATTCCACCATCCTCCTTCCACCAACGTACGACAAGACGGAGTACAAGACTGCATCCATACGTAATCGATATTCCAACAATCCGCACAAAAAGGTTCGAATCCTCTTTTACAATGAGAACCGGTAAGGTTTGGAACTCTCTCCCTGCGTCTGTTTTCCCGGGCAAATACAATCAGGATATTTTTAAAAGAAGAGTTAATAGGCTTTTTCTGGGTGAGCGCGCTACATCCTCGGCTTCATCTACACTTTCCATCAGGTGAGATGAAGCCAAGCGCAAACCCATTATGAATAAAAAAAACCATTCATGAACGATTCGTGATCTGCTTAACAGTGACTCCCAAAAAAACAAAATATAAATGTTCTTGTACAGGGTGTTAGGGTAAACAGTTGCATTTCTTTAAGGAGTGATTGTACCCATGAATCATGATACTGAACAACTTGACTCTCTTTCTAAGGTTCCTTCCTATAGATTTATAGGAAAGGATTTTCCATTCTAAATGCAATCAGCTGATCGATCGTTTGTATGAAAAACGAAAATTTGTTCAGTATCATCGGTACAATAACCCCTTAAAGTAATGTACCTACCTAAGTGTTTACCATAACACCCTGTAGAATGTGAATATCATTTATCATATTCGTTTTTGTTTTGTTTTGGAGTCAGTTTCGTTCTACTATAAAAAGTTTTTGGACCAACAACACATGACAAATCATAACCCTCCTGTTTGCTTCGCCGTAGTCAAGCAATATTTAAACTCAATTTTAGAACTAGCAGTGCTATCTGTTGAGTAATTACAAAAACAATTTCTTGTATCACAGCGCCATCTATTGTAATTTAGAGTCAATCGGTCAGGGCCTATAATCGATTGTGATTTGAGTGGTTTATAAAAATAATAATAGATGGCTCTGAGTGGGTGGTGTGTGGATAGTATTTTCGAGTTTTTAAAACTAAAATAATGTTTCCAGAAAATAATATTATTATCGTGAAGAAATCTACATGCTTTTACTTTGGAATGGGTATGAAAAATTAGAAAGCTTTTGTAATTATCGTAATTATTTTATAAAAATGTTATTTGTGACGCGGCAACTAGATTTTCTAAGCTATTTTTCCATATATACAAAGTTACTTATATTATTACCGTCTACACGTATTGTGCGTCAAAGTTTTGTATAAAATTGACACCTCTGCAACCACCTTAAAAACGAGGCGGTAAGAACCCGTTGAAATGTTTAACATTAAATTTTAATCATCTAAAGAATCCATACAAATCTTTAGTACAGCGAAACGACGCGACGTCTAAAATTCGCTGTTATAGGAAAGAGAAGCGCTCTCGAAAAAAGGAAAGCAAAACTTTTCTGTCTAATAGAATTTAAATTGTCTCGCTCACATTCAAACAAACCATCTGCTTTGCTTGTAGTGAACTACATTCCAGTTCAATACAACCGCCTGAAAGTATATAAGGTCTAACAAAATTAGGTGAAACTATTTTAAGGGGATGATCAGACCATCAAACTGAACAACTTTCTCTATGGAACCAATATTGAAATGGCGAAAAAAAAATCTGCTGTCCCATACATTTAGGTCGAGTAGGTTTGTATGGAACAGCTGATTTTTTTTTCGCGATTTCAATATTGGTTCCATAGAGAAAGTTGGTCAGTTTGATGATCTGATCATCCCCTTAAAATAGTTTCACCTAATTTTGTTAGACCTTATAGAGACGACTAAAAAGCTGTCGGTAGTCTTGCTTGCCGTGCCGAGGGTCGCTGGTTCTAATACCACAAGGGGCAAATATTTGTTGGTAAGGTGAATATCATTATCATATCAGCTGATGAATATCTGCCTCCGTGGTCTAATGGCTTAGAGCATTGGCTCTCGACACGGAGGTCGTGGGTTCGATTCCCACGGGGGACACCTAGTGATATGTCACTTTGTGCGTTTTTCCCCAGTTGGTTAGGACATTGCAGGCTGAATCACCTGATTGTCTGAAAAGAAAAATGATTCCGTGCTTCGGATGGCACGTTAAGCCGTTGTTGGTCCCGGCTACTATCTCTGGTGGTAGTAGTCGTTACATGAAAACCACGTCAGAGGCCGTAAGGCGGTCTGAAAAAACTCTGACCACACGATAAGAAAGAGAGAGCTGATGAACGTTCACTGCTGGACATAGGCCTCTCCCAAGGATCGCCACAACGAACGGTCCTGCGCTGTCCTATGACCAACGGGTGCCCGCGGTTTCGATTTTCGATATATCGATACCGTTTCGGTCCGAACTTCATTGTAATAGTTGACATTGGAACGAAAACGTTCACACAATTGCGAAGTCCGAATGACCGGGTAGAGGCCCTGCCGTCTAGCATGATTTCTCTACTCACGCGCGACTCGGCTATAACCCATACTAAAAGTCGCGGCAAGCGCGGCTTACGCTCTCCGAAAACCGCGATAATAGATTATTTTGTATGCAGCGAAGTCGCGTGCGTGTAGAAAAATCATACTAGACGTGCTGGTCGTCATTACCTACCCGAGTCATGGATGTTTGTAATTCTGAATCTTGAAAACTTAAAATGCATTACATACTTTTTAAGATTTTGCTTTAGATTCAGATCATCAAACTGAACAACATTCCCTATCTTGTTATTGGGGCTGGCCAGTTAAGCAACACTTCGACCCAGTGAGATCTTTTGTGAACTTTCACTATGGGACTAACATTGAAATAGTGAAAAATCCGCCATCCCGTACCATTTTGGGTTTGAGTAGCATTTTCTATGGAACAACTTTTTTTTTCGCTATATGAATTTGGACTTATTGGTTCTGTAGTAAAAATTGTTAAGTTTGATGGTCTGAAGTACGCCCATTAATAGGTAGGTAACGCTTTAACTTTACACCCTCTATTACATTACTTTAAGGGAAGATTGTACCTACTACTGAACAACTTTCCCTAAGAAACAAATAATGAAATTAATTAGCAAAAAAAAAATGTTGGACTTTCCATACCTAAATGCAATGAGCTAATTGAACGTTTGTATGATAAGATTTTTTTTTGTGAATTTTCCTACTTTTCTTTTCGTAAAGTTAAGATAAGATAAATATTCAGTATTTTGTTAAAGTTGTTCAGTATCATGATTACAATCACCCATTAAAGTAATGCGACTGTCTAGTGTCTACCCTAACACTCTGTAGAAAGGTTTGGTTGTAAATTATGAAGTCCCATTGTTTATATGAAAATACTATCCTATTGGGACTCACTTTACCTACATTTCACAGAACACTAAACTAACGATTCCCTGAAGTATTTTGTATTTATGTTTCTAAACTAGGTACATTGTGATTCATTTCATTTCAAAGTAGGTTTCTTTTTTCCTCATGGGCTCAGACCATCAAACTGAACTTTGCAACTGTCTTTCAAACAGAGCTACATATGCTATCATAGCATGTGCGCAGGAGAATATTGGTCCCATAGAAAAAGTTGTTCAGTTTGATGGTCTGATCATCCCCTTAAAATAGTTTCAGCTAGTTTTGTTAGACCTTATATAGGAAAGTAACCAACAAGACTATATATATCCTCAGTGACAGCCAAGCAGTACTCAAAGCCTTGAACTCCTACTATGTAAGTTACAAGCGAATTCTAAACGGAGTGAAGACCCTTAACAAGCTTGGTCTTCACAATACCGTAAGATTAGTTTGGGTTCCGGGACATACCGGCGTCCAGGGTAATGAGAATGCTGACGAGCTGGCGAGGCTACCCGACTTAAATGTATGGGACAGCTGTTTTTTTTCGCGTTTCCTGAGGAAGGCTTCATAGTGAAAGTTGTTCAGTTTGATGGTCTGAATTCATCGTTTCAGTATTTGCTAGGTTGTCACTTACACCCTGTATACATAATAAACCTTTCTCTTGAATCACTCTATCTATTAAAAAAAAACATCAAAATCCGTTGCGTAGTTTTAAAGATCTAAGCATACATAAGGACAGACAGACAGCGGGAAGCGACATTGTTTTATATGTAGTTAGTGATGAGATGATAGTGATCAAAGTGATGATTAAGTATATTTTTGAGTGGACTAGGTAGGTACTGTGCAGGCGCAGTTCAGATGGCAGTTTAAATGGTTTATTCTTGTAATATTTTTGCTTTTAGCCCTGAGACCGATCTTCAACTTCGGACCCCCCCATAATAATTGAAGCCCGCCCCGGGATTCCACGACGTTCCAAATTTATTTCAAACGAGCGTTAACCCGCGACTTCGTCCGCACAAATTATATACCAGATTTTAAGTCAGATCATAAGAGTGAAATTGATATCATTAGCATCCTTTTAAACTAAGAGTCTACCCATCAAACTGAACAACTTTTATTATGGGAGCAAACAGATCGAAGCAAAAAAAAATTTGCTGTTCCAATAGCAGATTTTTTTTTGTTCCGATCGGTTTGCTCCCATAGTGAAAGTTGTTCAGTTTTATGGGTAGACTCTTAGTTTAAAAGGATGCTAGCTAATGATATCAACTTCCCCCTGTATAAGCTGGCTATTTTTTACAGAGTAGGTAGATAACCTAACCCAGTCTACCTGTTCCGCACGGCTAGCATGCCACCCACGACAAAGCGTTTAAACGTCACGCGCGCTCTTTCTAGCATACGCAAAATAATGAAGATGGAGGAACATCTCGATTTCTATCTTTTTCTCGGTGGCATGCGAGGCCTACATGTAATAAAAATCAAATCGTATTGATGCTATGTGATTATAATATTACGAGCGTTAACCCGCGACTTCGTCCGCACAAATTATATACCAGATTTTAAGTCAGATCATAACCTATCAAACAAAAAAAGTTTCATCAAAATCGGTCCAGTAGTTTTTGCGTGATACTCGTTCAAACAAACAAATAGACAGGCAAAAAATCCAAAAATTGGTGAAATGGAATCAGGGACACCTAAAAACCATATCGTAACTTTTTTTTGTTAATATCTTCAATGTACAGACAAACTTCCTGTTACAGTTTTATAATAGTTTAGATGTACCGACCGAGCCTATTGTGCTGCCCTCAATCGTATTTTTTTTTTATTTCTAAACAATTAAACAACATTTCCAAAAAACAAGAATGTCACATTGTAGTCCTGATTGGCTTTCAATTTATCGAAACATTACGGATCATTATGTTTTATGCTTGTAGCTATTATCGCTAAGAGCCACTATGGCCACTTTTAGCGATTTTAAAGATAATATCTACAAAACAAACATTATAAAAAAAATCCGCAGTGACCCGATAAATTGAAAATCAGCAATGACTACAGTGTGACATTCACAGAACATTATAAGAGGAGTTAGAAATGCAAAGTAGCGCTTTTGCTTCGGAGACGGCTGTCGCAACTTCTCACGCTGCTACAATTACTCATGCCCTCTCACTCGCACCACGCTGCGCGCCTTATAGTGTTATGCAAGTTATTGCATAACCTGTGGCGACACGTTCCAAGCCTACTTTGTACTTCTAGTTCTAACCCCTCTTATAATGTTCTGTGGTGACATTCTTGTTTTTTGGAACTATACTTACGATTGGGGGCAGCACAATAGGCTCGGACGCTCGGTGCAGCCTTAAATAAATATAAAACGCTTAATTGTATTTGTTGCATAACATCATCCAATTTCACGTCGTCAGAAAGACATCATCCACGTTTCATACATTTTTGGTCCTAAAAGTAAGCCAAAAAAAAGTAATGCTTTAGGTACACACGGCGACACATCAAGCTATACAAAACCAACATAAGCTGGCTGCGCGATGCTATATGCTACTCGACCTATGCGCGTTCAGCTTTTGTTGGTTTTGTGTAGCTTGATGTGTCGCCGTGCGTACTTATTCTGATAGAACTTGTCTGAACTGTACCTGTAAAATTTATTTTATTACAGACCTACATCAAAAATGTATGAAAAGACAGATTTTTCAAAAATTAATTTACAACCAAGGATAATGGGCATACAGGTTTGGTGACCAGAAATCAGCTGTCCCATACATTTGGCTCGAGTAGGAGTTGCAGTTTTGTATGGAACAGCAGATTTTTTTTTCAATATTTCGACTTTGGTGCCATAGAGAAAGTTTTTCAGATTATTGGTCTGATTTAACCCTTAAAAACCCTCAGCAAAATAAGAAAGGACCCCATATTATAGCTGACGTGTTTGTGATTGTGACCTAAGTTGTGACCGATAAAAATGCCACGGCAAAATTCTTGTAGTGCGTGCACCGTGCACCAAGGCTAACGAAATTAACAATAATGTCATACATACATCCATTTTCACGCTCGCGAGAGCTTACAAGCGACCGATGTACATCGACTCGTCTTAACACAAAAAAAAGAAGCAGTACAATAATTTCTGTTTACAAAAACGTCAATGTACATCGGCCTCGCATAAACTCTCGCGAGCGTGTAAATGCGGTAGTAGACGAGTCATGTTATTCACGGCTGCGCGTCCATGAGCTTGTCGTTTATCGATAAAATAAAATTATCGACTATATTTTAATCTTCAAAAGTTGATTTGTATAAAAGTGGGAAATGGTTTTCAAAGATTTTTACCAATGCCGTCTACGAGTAGGCCTCGCATGCCACCCCCGATAAAACGATAAAAATCGAGATGTGCCTCCATCTCTATTATTTTACGTATGCCAGAAAGAGCGCGCATGGTGTTTTTCTCGTTTTAACGCTTTGTCGTGGGTGCATTGCTAGCCATACTGCTTTGGAAATGAAGTGTAAAAAAAATTAAGTATGAATTTACATTTCAACGATTGAAAGGACAAGATTCACGTTTTTAGGTAGATAAATAAAACAACGAATATAGGTAGGTAATTTAAGTTTATAAGATTATAGAGCAAAACGAAAACGATTAATGGAAGTTCGCGGTGAAAATTTTTTTATCGTTAAATTTGGTGCTACGCCTGCCTACTTTTGGTTTAGGTTTCATTAATTGTTTCATGATTCGTTCCCTTGTACCGTTAGTAGTAGACTTACGCGGTTCCGAACGCGATACAGTCGAAGATGATTTCGATGATTTCGCATTCATTTTTTTTTCTATTTTCTGGCATGTATTACATGTTATATCCATACTGGCTACACATTTAACTATCTTAACTTTCCTCACACTGCAAAACAAATGAACTGGCCTCATACATCTGTTACAAATATATGCCTTAATAATAGTTTCATTGCACTCATGGCATTTATCAGGAATCGTGACCGTATTGTTTTGTGACGTAAGAGTATCATTGGACACATTGTCTGTGTCTGGTTCTTCTTTCTTAGTCTCCGGCTCTAGTATCGGTGATTCCAAACGTTGCTCAATATTTTCGTTAGCGATATCGCCTATTAGGTAGTGTTCTACATCCCTTGACTCAGTAAACATTGACTGCTGATTTAATAATAGAGGCGTCGAATTGCTATCAGACCCAGATTCTTCTGATTCATATTCTAGGGTATATTCAGAAATGTTTGCTTCTTGCACTGGTTTACCAATCTGCCCAGAACAAAAGACTGAATTATATGGCGAAATGTTATTACTCTTTATAACATTATTTATATTCCTTTGCACTAAGTGACAGCCAATGGCCCAATTTTCACTATGTGCGGTATCCATCCATTCTGAAAGCTTCAGTATCACTTCTTGTCCTATAACTTCATCCTCAATTTCGACGGAAACTTGATTTGTCGGCCACATTTTCATCAACACTACTAATACTTCATTAATCAAATCAATGGTATCGATTGAAGTTTTTATTACAGTCGGTGTCCCGAAATCTGCAAATATCTTCAAAAGCTCCATCGACAGTTCAGACTCTTCATTAGTCACCATAGGTCTTAAAAGTATGTAGTCGGAATACTTATCTTGATAATGCAGCACATATTTGAATCGATCATCTGGTTGGTACATGCGAAGAATTTCTGCTTGTACGGTGTGACTGATACGATTCGACGTGTGAATAGAGGGATTGACATTAAAGCGAGATTTCGATTTAGCACATACATTACATAGTTTTAAGAAATATTGGACGCAAGGTAAAGGAATGACATAATTTTGTCGAATTATTGCCAGCATTCGATCACGGCCGCCGTGTCCAGTAGCTTCATGTGCTTGCACTAAGATATCATAACAGTCTTGCGCACCCAACACTTTCCTAATAGGTTCATCAGTAGATTTTCTTTTATTAATCAGTATCTTCTTACCGTTTTCTTCAATAACCGCATATCGATCTATAGCACGACCCTGGAATCCACTTAAAAAACCACCTCTCTTTAAAACTATGTGGGCCTGACAGATTTCATCGATATATTTATCCACGGCAAATGTAGTGTACGGCGCTATAAATCCTTCATGTTTTGATGTGATCGGATCATTGAAAAACTCTTTGAAATGATTGAGGAACATAAATTTGACCGCTTCGTATTCAAAATTTCCGTCGACGGTATTTTTACGCGTGTTCAAATCGTTTGTATCGGAGGAAGAAGCTCGTGGCGTATTTGATTCGGTCGCCATTTTGCTTGTTACTGAGCTCGGTGAGTGAACGCCTGAACGGTCGAACGGAACGAGAGCGTCGCGTCGCGCGTCTCATCGCATCGTGCGTCTCCGGCGAGACTTGGCAAATGACGTCACGCGCAGAGTTGCCAGATGTGATTTCTAAAATGGCTTTAAAATTAACATATTTTATTTAATTAGTTACATTTTATAAGATTATAATATATAGATGTTTGTATAAAATCCGAACTTCTTGCTAATAAATAATGCAATAAACAAATAGGTAAATTAAGGAATTCAAAATGTTTAGGGATTCTTATCTTATCGCGTTTTTTATTGTTTGAGTTCCCGAATGGTAAATTAAGTACTTAAAGAAGTAGGTCATTAAGATTTAAGCCAATTTGAGTTTTAAAATTAAAAATAACCTTATTACTTTAGATTCTTTATTGTACACAAAAACATAATTATGAAAAAAAAAATTACAACAAGTCGTGATGTACAAAGGCGAGCTTAACTCTAAAAGAGTTTTCTTCCAGCAAACCGTTGAGTGAGAGGAAAACTAATATGTTTGGGTAAAATAAGTGTGCACACAAATAAAAATCTTACACAATTAATACTTATTTTAAAACAGAAATATAAAACTATTAAATAAGACAATAATAATTTAGAACTTGGAATAACGGATTGATGTTGTTGAAAATAGAACCTCTAGCCCAGTCATTTTAGGGAGTTTTGTGAGCCGCGGTAGGGAGTAATTATTAATTGTACTTTTAAACTGTAACCGGCACCATTTAGTGACAAAAAGACTATCAATCAATCAATCAATTATACACTACCTACCTACCTTAAAACATATCAAAAAAAATCGCTACGCAACATAGAAATTAAAATTGTGTGTCCAAGAAGGCTTTTAAATTAATAATATTAATACCAATTCACTCATTTGACTTGAGATTTAACAATATAAATTATTTTTGAGCAATGAATAGGCATTGAAATTTAAAAATGAGGTATTTATTAGAAAATACGAATGTATTTTTCCAAACCTTCTAAGTAGACAAAAATATTTAAACCATGTTTTAAGTATGTATAATGTAATGGTAAAGCCATAAATATGAGCAAAGATTTACCGTCAGTTTTTTTACAACGAGATAATAGCAAAATTTTAAAATTGGAACTGTTGCTGACGTGATTTTTTTTATTTTGGTACTTTTCTAGGCTCAAATTGGTTCTTCAATATTATACCGAAAAATAATCTATTATTAATTAGTCCCAGCTCAAACCGTAAAATGACTGGGCTACTCCTGTTTTTTTGAAGTAGGTTATACATAGTTTAGTTACAGTAGGTACCCGGGAAAGTTATTTTCACGTACAAATTGTATGCTGTGCAGTCAAGGCCGGACTCAAGAAGTTTGTCGACTATTTTAATCATATTTAAAAAGCAAAGAAACCAATAGTTGAAGTAGTTGAAGTCAGGGACACCTATCCAGCATAATAATTTGTAGTAACCTTTTTTAGGGTTCCGTACCCAAAGGGTGAAAACGGTACCCTATTACTAAGCCTACGTTGTCAGTCCGTCCGTCCGTCCATCCGTCCGTCCTACTTATTTAGGGCTGTAACTTTTGAACCGTAATAGCTAGACAGTTGAAATTTTCACAGAATATGCGTTTACGTCGGATTTGTTAACAAATAATAAAAATGTCAAAAAGATAAAAATAAAGGGGGGTCCTCATACGAGAAACTAGTTATTATCAACGTTTTTTCTTGTAGCTTTATCGTAAACCGTTAATACATAACATTCAAGCGTCAAACTGGGTGCGATTATTGAGCAAACTCTACAGTATAAAAACAAACAATAAATTAGCCAAGTGTGAGTCGCTCTCGCGCTAAAGGTCCGGGAGAAAACAAAACTTTTTTCTAAGTTAATAGTTATGTTGTGTGGTGGTCTGGTGGTGCGCGAGTAGCCCAACTCGCACTTGACCGGTTTTTATTTCGTAAATACGTTTCTTAAATTTTTTATTCCCTCCTTAACATTATAATTTATTTACAAAAATATACAATAATAATGAACAAAACAAACTAATTAAGAGAAACAAAACCGTTCCTGTTACAGTTTTACAACAGTACGTTACGTACTAGAGTTCACCCGCGACTTCGTCCGCAAAATTATTAACCAGATCGTAAGGTAAATCCTAAGCTATCAAACAAAATTATCAAATTTCATCAAAATCGATTCAGTAGTTTTTACGTGATGCTCAGACAAACAAACATAAAAAGGTTTATTTGGAGTCAGGGACACCTAAAAACCATAATTCGTAATTTTTTCTTGTTACAGACCTCTATTACAGTTTTATACTTAATAGTGTAGATAATAGATTTATGTAGGTACCTAGTGTGTCGTTGGCATGAAAAAGCACCTTCATGTCATACAAATTTTCATAAAAAATGGTTCGCCCCGTAATTTCTCGTGTAAAATAAATTGCCAATTATATCTCCAAATAACTTCCCTACTTCGACAGTTTTTCCCCGGAATTGAGGAAAAATTTCCCAGTCTGACAACCCAGGTCACAAGAACGAGTGAACGGAGCGCAAGGGAAAGAGAAGAGAATGGTATCGTACTGTACGTGAGAGCGAGACAGCAAACACCCGACCGCTTTGCTGGTTGACGACAATGACGTAAATTCGGAACCGTGCGGTACAGTCGGATAGAGTATTAGGGTGGAGTCGCGCTGCAAGTCTGGGAGAGGTCAGACGCGTGCGTATTGGCATCTGTTAGGCTTGCACGTGGCTCCGCCGTTTTGTAAACTCTTTTGTGTTTTAACTATAAAACGTTAACTTGAGATTATAATAAACTACTTGACATTGGCAGAAATGCTACTAATCATTTTCCTACGTGTATTCTCCACATAACGGGACATTGGCACAATTGTGATAACGCATCGGACGCCATTAAATAAAAATAGAATAGAATAGAGTATTATGGTATTTTTTTAGAATCATTCGTGAATGTGATAGTGACAATAATATTATTCTCAGATATTGATAGGTACGAGATTATATAAGGTCTAACAAAATTAGCTGAAACTATTTTAAGGGTATGCTCAGACCATCAAACTGAACAACTTTCTCTATGGGACCAATATCGAAATCGCGAAAAAAAAAACCGGTGGTCCATACAAACATACTCGACCTAAATGTATGGGACAGCTGATTTTTTTTTCGTCATTTCGATATTCGTCCCATAGAGAAAGTTGTTCAGTTTGATAGTCTGATCACCCCTTTAAAATAGTTTCACCTAATTTTGTTAGACCTTATATAAAGTCTAACAAAATAAGCTGAAAATATTTTAAGGGGGTGATCAGACCATCAAACTGAACAACTTTCTCTATGGGACCAATATTGAAATCGCGAAAAAAAAATCTGCTGTCCCATACATTTAGGTCGAGTAGGTTTGTATGGAACAGCTGATTTTTTTTTCGCGATTTCGATATCGGTCCCATACAGAAAGTTGTTCAGTTTGATGGTCGGATCACCCCTTTAAAATAGTTTCAGCTAATTTTGTTAGACCTTATAGACACAACTAAATTTCTTACAAAATTATAGGCAAAAGGTAAAAGGTAGACGCTATCGATAAGTAGAATTGTTTATGACGAGGCAAACAAGGTACACTTTTGCGACTTCTATACGGTTCAGTACAGTTCGATGGAGTATTATGGTTTCATTTATAATTGTTATTAATTTATTTATAATTGCCATGTTCTTCTATCTACAGGGTGACATTGATATCATTAGCATCCTTTTAAACTAAGAGTCTACCCATCAAACTAAACAACATTTGCTATGGCAGCAAACCGATCGGAGCAAAAAAAAATCTCTTGTTGCATACATTTAAGTCGCGTATCCATCAAAGTTGTTCAGTTTGATGGATACTCTTAGTTTAAAAGGATGCTAATGATATCAATTTCACCCTGTATACCTATACCGGGTGTAAGTGACAGCCTAGCAAATACTGAAACGGTGAACTCAGACCATCAAACTCAGCAACTTTCACTATGGAGCCTACCTCAGAAGACGCGAAAAAAATTGCCATTGATTTCACTGGTCTCCGCGTAAAATGTCGCGAGCCTGGAATAACTATCATTATTATAACGTCCTTAACAATAATATTAATAATATTTAAATTGGTTCACGTTGTCGATGCGGCGAGCTCGGCGGCCACTAGATTACCTGTCTGTATCAAAAGATGGCGCCACTAACCCGATCAAAATATTTAGTCTAGCTAGGTATTTATTGAATTTGTTTAAAATCTATGTAAATAATAGGTACCAAATAAATACCTTATGGAATTGACAATAAGGAATATCCATTAAAAAAATTAGTTCTATTTGATTCTTATTAAACTTTTAAAAGTGATTGGGTAAAATCATGGTAAAATATTTACATACATACATACATATGCTCACGCCTACGCCTATGTCCTACTACTTGGGTAGGCAGAGAGAACAGATCGCCACATGCTACGATTCCGACACACATCTTTCGCCTCCTCAACATCCATAAGTTTCTTCATACAAGCTCGTCGGTTCCGGATACATTTTATTTGGCCCTTCTTCAGTACGCATCCGATTTGGTCAGCATATGTGCGCCTAGGGCGAACCATTCCATTCACACTTGCCTTGTAAATTTCATACGTCAACCTACTTTCGCTCATTCTTTCCAAATGGCTAAACCACCTAAACATGCCTTTTTCAATCCTAGTCACTACATCTTTCAGACCACATCTTTCTCTAATCACAAAAATATTTATGTAAAATATTTAATTTTAGTTTACCTTGCTTTGCCACTACCTGACTAATAGTTGCTAAATAAATACCTAAGGCGTGTTTATAAAACAATATGTCACGGCATTTACTGGATAGCATCTTTTGTCTGATAAGAGGCCTTTTAAAGTTCAGTCACTCTTATACAACGTGTTAATGAATAAGCGCAAATCCTCAAACACCCCAACTGATTTATAACAAAATAATTGGAATGAAACAATAATTTCATTATTTTGATGGTTAAAATTTAAAGTTATTCGCATTTTAAGTTTTGAGGCAAAAATAATTTGTTATCATTTCAGCAATGAATGAAAGCGCTAACATACTCATGGACACATTTTAATAATCTTGTTTTGATAGTAAGTAGGGTGAATATGCCCGTGGGATGGGTGGACACCGGGTTCAGTAAATTTAAAATTTTACAAACCAATTAGTTAATATTTTGAAAAAAATTACCTATGTTGAAACCATGATAATTCGACTCTGCCCTCGATTCTAAACAAACTACTTTCTAGTTTTGCGTTAATTCATTAACACGTTGTATATTCCGTGGTGGCGCGGTCGTTATAGAATTTAAAATATTCTCAATCAAGAAAACCTAAAATAAAAAAAATGTAGGTCGTACCTACAATGCCTAATAGAGCTAGGTACCTATTTGTCCAAGGGTATCTATTATTACCTAGGTGCTATACCTTACAAAGTTAACTTCTAAAGTTAGGTAGGACTAATAATAATTATGAACTTTAATCAACACTGAAAACGTTTTAATTTAAAAATTCTCATATCTAGAACTGACTGAAACCTTAGACATAACTAAAAAGGGGTAGATATGACATGTTTGAGTACATTTCTTGCATTAAATGACGCCTTTACGTAGGTAAAACTTAATCGAATTTAAACTTAATCGAATTTAGTAGCGATCTCACACAGAAAAGTAGATAGGTATTGTACTCATCTCATGCCTACTTTTCATGATGGCTTTCGAATGTTTTACTTTAAAAGTTCATTGTTTTACATTTTGTTACATAACCTACCTACTGTGTTCTTATAAACATATTTTATTTCACTAAACAAAAAAATAATTAGTTAATTATAGAAAAAATGAGTTATCTAAAAAAATTGCTTCTTCATCTTGGGATATGTATACGTCTCCATTCCAAATAGCAACGAAATTTAAAAGCTATTTTGCTAATGCAATCAAAAACAGAGATTTGGAATACTATTCTTAGAACAGCTTTTGTAACGTCCAAGATATGTCGGATAGTATACTTATCTATCTAATAAATAAATTACATTTGGTAATCAGAATTGGCCAGAAATCTAAATAGGAATCGGAAAATCTTGTCGTCCTTATTCAAAGATACTTACTTAGAGATCAGAGATTTCATCATCAATCAATCAATTATACTTTTTATTTCACACCAGAAACATAGTAAGTATAGGTACAAAGCGTTTTCCTCTCCTGGCTTCATCTAACGACCGAATTCATCCCAAAATTGCCAACCCACGAAACGCCTGTCGGTTTTAATTTAGCAACTTTATTTTAGGCCTACCTATTATGTGTCTCGTTTAATTTAAGTCGGCAGGAGGCAGGCGCAAGGACCTGGTTTGATAATTTATTGTGACTGGAACATGCTTTAGAATAGGGACTGGGGGTCTGAATGCGTAATTTTAAGTCTCTTTTCATGGCAATATACCTACAGTGAGTAAACTGAAATGCTGAATTGCTGAAGAGCCCAAAAGCAGTTGAAAGTTACTACAGGGTGAAATTGATATCATTAGCATCCTTTTAAACTAAGAGTCTACCCATCAAACTGAACCACTTTTACTAAATCCATTTTACTAGTTCCATACTAAACTACAGTACCGTGCCGTACCGACTCGACTCAAATGATTGTATGCAACAGCAATTTTTTTTTGAGCTCCGATTGGTTTGCTCCCATAGTAAAAGTGGTTCAGTTTGATGGGTAGACTCTTAGTTTAAAAGGATGCTAATGATATCAATTTCATCCTGTATACCCTGGAACGATTTAACCACTGTATACCTTACTGTAAGGCTTAGAAAAAGTATATGTCTAGAAAGAGCCTCATGCTTCTACAGTATAAAAAAAGGGGGCCAACTTTCTTAGGTTGGTGTGCGGGCACGCTCGAGGAATGCCCAGCGTGGCATTCCGAGCGGCAGATCCTGGTCCAAATTACAGGAAAAGACCTCTCAACACCGGCCCTAGTAGCGGCGATGTTGGGGAGCCGGGCGGCATGGGACGCCGCGGTCGCCTTCTGCGACACCGTCATGGTCCAGAAGGAGAGCGCAGAGCGAGACCGCGAGCGGGCAAATCCCGCCCGAAGACGGAGACGCCGGGGACGCCAAGTTGGCCCCCCGATGCGTCACAACAACGCCCTGGGATAGGGGCGCCCAGGGTCGCGGACGGTCGGAGAAGGGGCTCAGGCCGTCCATTTCCAAGCGACCCCTGGAAGGCAGTGGTAGTACGGCGTGGTCCTGTCCCGCTGCAGCGCAGAGACGCTGCGGGAGTGTTGGCCCGGCATCAGTGCCGAGCCGGGAGAGCTTCGGCGAAGCGCGAGAAGGGCCGTGGACGCACATTGCTTCCCCATGGCCCTTCGACATGCGCTGAGGTGACCACCGGGGGGGTTTTAGTGGATTAAAATCCCACATAACCCGACTCTTCCCCTAAGGAGCCGGGTATCTTTTGAAGATTTCCCCCCCGACACAAAAAAAAAAAAAATGTTGGTGTGCGTGAGGCGCATTACTAATTATGCCTATGTGCGTGTATATGGATAGGGTTTAGACGCCAATACTGGTTACAATTTTTTTCTACGTTTTTGTAGTTCGACTGTCAATCTTGACATATAACTTATCCAAGACGCTAAGACCAAAAAAATCTTTGATTTTATGAAACAATCCCAGGATCACAGAACATCCAGGATCGATCGTTCCTAAGTCCCGGGATTGTTAAACGTGGGTGTTCTGAGGTTTCAAAATATCTCTGACTGGCCCTGAACATAGTCGTAAGCATTATGTATGTATACTGTATGTGTAATGTAGGGTTCAATTTAGGTCTACCTACACTAAATTTGATCAATGTTGGTTCAGTGTTAGTGAGTCGTTGGGCTAGATTCTGGTACTTTAAATGGGTCTAAATAATCTGTGTGCCAATGTCCAGCTATCACAGACGCCATCCTCAAAATCACAAAAATCTCAAACGTTTTTGAACCCCGATTTCTTTTGTACGTAAGTAGGTACCATCTATAGGTACGTACTCAAATCAAACAACCCTTGTTCGAGAGGGAATGGATCTGGGACAATACACTCTCGCGGGTACCTAAGGGCTCCAAAGGGTACTCGAATGTGAACCCCGGATTTGCATACTAAAGTCTAGTGTTTGCTGCCTTATTTTGGGGTGTCGTAAGTGCGGTTCTATTCATGATGGATGGGTGTTGAAGTGATATGATGCGTTTTATTATCTAGAGTAAGAAAAGAACGCCGACAAAAAATTAAAACCGCCTTCAAAAAAACTAAAAAGTTATAAAATAATATTGCAGCCGATTACTTTTTCGTTCGCATCATAAGAACATTAATTTGTTTTATCGAAGTCGCTTTCAAGCTGGTACGATTCACGACAGGGCTTGCATTAGTTTTTTGGGTTTTAATTTTTTGTTTATTTCACAATATTCAGTTGTGAATTCATTAGTTCAATTTAATACTAGTGCTTTAAATTAACAAACGCACTAGCCGGAACTACGATTTTCAAAGGTTCCCCTCGATTTCTCTGGGATGCCATCATCATTTCCTTATCATGGAATATCTTCTTTCCAACAAAAAAAGAATCATCAAAATCGGTTCAAAAACGACGAAGTTATCCGCGAACACACATAAAAAAATATATATATATTAGTATACTGTCGAATTGAGAAACCTCCTTTTTTGAAGTCGGTTAAACAATATATACGGTCGAATTGAGAAACCTCCTCCTTTTTTGAAGTCGGTTAAAAAGTTGTCGGTTATAAAGAGATGAGATGATCTCATTACCTGTCATGTCACGGTGGACATGGTGGTGTCTGAGGTGTTAGTGAGGTCTGGAAAGGTGGCCGATCCACCATGTTAAGACCGGGATTTCCGTGATGGGTAAAGTGTGTTCTGTCGATCCAAATTGGTTTCAAATTTCCTATATGTTTAGGCCCAAGAACCAATTTTTCTATTTTCAACCACTCACAGAGTTAACTATCATATAACTTTTATTCTACACCATATTTTTTTATTCAAGTACCTACCTACTAGAAAATGAAACTAAACAACTTTCCGAAATAACTTAATTATGAATAGAAAAACGAGAAAATTCTGTGGCCCTTACATACAAAAGCAACGGATCAGCAAATCGATTTTCTATGGGAAATAAAAAAAAACACATTTTGCGACCCATGTTCCTTGTTTAATTTCATCATCTGCATACATCTGTAAAAGATTTCAGGAAGTAGATAAAAAATAGGGGTGACCTAGACCAGACAATACAGCTCTCATTAAAATGGCCGAGGTCAGTAAACATAGTTGCACAATTTAATTACGTTAACAAAATTCCTGAGGCTTCCATTGAAGTGGTTACAGTTCTCACATAACTTTGCAAACAGGACAGTGCATCCCAAACTTCTCTCTAGTGTAATTGAAAGTGATACGTATGTATGTATGTTGTTTTGTTTCCCCTAATAAATTCCAACAAATTATTTGTGGTCTTAGGTCCGCCACATACATACGGAATAAACCTGATTCGGAATTAGATTCCGTTTGGAGTGTTGCCGCGTTCAGAGACTTTCTCACTAGATCTAGTGATTTTTTGATGTCTTAGGTGGCATATTTTAAAGTGATTTTTAAGCGTAGGCGTTGATGGAATGATACCGTATCTTGACGGTGCAGTTGCGATGTCGTTGCGGTATAGTTGCAAAATCGCTAACGCTCAAAAACCGCTTGTGTGATAATGGTTCATGCCATTTTGTATGCAGCTTATGTCTAATGTTAAAACTATCAATAGTCTTTTGATATAGTTGCATTAATATTGGAATACAATTTACAAACCATCATCGTAGCATTCGTAACATCATGACCTCATCACATGATAGTAATTATCATGTATATAAATTGGTTGTTTTGTTTTAATAATGCGCACAGCCAAGTAGTGGAACGCCCTGCCTGCGTCAGTATTTCCGAGCGCTTACAACCCGAATTCCTTCAAAGTACGAGTGAATAGGCTTCTTCTGGGTGAGCTCGCTACATCTTCAACCCCATCTTCATCCTGAGGACTAGTTTGAGGTCAAGAGCAAACCGTAATAAAAAAAAATAATAAATACCTAAAATGCAATTATTGTCATTCATTAGGCGTTTCGTACATTTTTATTTTAGGCATTTTTCAACAGCACTGGTATTTTTTGTAACCATAGATGACAACACTGAATCCTGAATCAGGATTCCGGATCGCAATTCCGTCTGTGTGTGGCGGACCTTACAGCTGGACAAAGGCACACCGTGGACACTTGGCTGTCACTCATACAAAATGTGAAAAACTGACATGAAGTGGTAAGCATGAGCGATACTGAGTGAGTGTGAGTGAGACCGGAATACACTATTGCCTTTACATGGTTGATTGTACGCATGATAATGAACAAGTTTCTCGAGAAACATGGAAATTCGAAAAAGAAATGTATTTTCCTGTCCTGTCACCTATACCTTATACTGTGCCTATACTAAATGCAATCAGCAGATCGAACGTTTGTATGAAAAATCAATGTTTTATTTCCTTTTGGAAATTTGTTTAGTAGGTATCGTAAGTACAATGGGGCTCGTAGATTCACCCACTTGCAGATTCTGCTGTGATACAGAGGAAACGCCCATACACCTCCTCTGCGAATGCGAAGTGCTCATTTACAGCAGGAGTCGCCATCTAGGTGGATACGTAGTAACACCTAATGACATTAGGGACCTCCCCTCCAAAAGCATAACACGGTTCATGAAGTCCGTGGGCCTAGGTAATGATCTTTAGGTCTAGGGTGACAGCTACAATAGATCTATTCAGGTCGCAGTAGCTATTGGTTCATTGAACAAGTCCTTACAACAAAATAATAATCGCAAGTACAATCACCCATGAAAGTGATGATTATGGAATAAATATTATGAATTAAGTAATGCAACTGACTGATATGACAACCGATAGGGGTTCTGGAGTGATGTCCACGAACTGAAAAGCAAAGTGTGGGATATCTTTCGGCCCGCTGGACCGACGACTTAAAAAGGTAGCAGGGAGCTACTGGATGAGGAAGGCCGAGGATACAGTTTTGTGGCGAGCCTTGCGAGAGGTCTATGTTCAGCAATGAACGATGGTTGTCGCTCATTGCACCACTATTTCCCTATCTCCAGTAATATTGCACCCGGGATTCTTTAAAGTCACACGTTGAAATCAGCAGTAGAAAATTATCTAAACAGTATTAAGTATTGTGTAGGTATTCCTTTGACTACTTATATAGGGACTAGTTACGCGTGTGATTCTACGAACAAACATTTCTGCCACTTTTTGCGGGGGGCGAGGTAACGCCAAATCCGCAACTTTGGATTTTATTCCCCATAACTTTAGATTCTAATTTTGAACGTTAAAAATCATGAAAAGAAGTCTAGTGTGAACCCCAAACGTTTTAAGTTCGAAATTATTGTTTCGCAATTATAGGCTGTCTCGTTTAGTGATAAGGTATAAAATTTAATGTAAATGCACATGATCAATTAATCTTATACTGTGGCAGAGGGGAAATGCTACCGCAAGGCTAGTCCTTATAATAAATAGTCAAAGAGGTATTCATTTGGTCCTGTCATGATTGTGAATCTCAGGAATAAAAATAGCACTTCCAGTGAATTGGATGATTTTGTGCTCTCAGCAATATGACTAGCCGAGTTCCATAATAAATTTTGAAGCCTTTTTGTCTACATTTAGTGCCAAACAGGTCAGTTTAATTCAAACAGCCGAGTTAGTTCAATTTAAGCAAAATTGTTATCTCTTTCCTTTCTCCCAAAGGAGAACGCTAATAGAAATTTCGCTGAAACTGAAAATGAGTCCAAAGCCGGTTAATAATAATAAATTTCCTCCCTTCACCCCTAGGCCCAAAGGGATGGCCTCGAAAAGAACTTATTTTATAGCTAAGAGCTACTTGCCCCGTTGAGAATGTTAGCTAACTGGATTATAGTGGCTCTCCTTAAGGTATTGCTGAGTTGTACTTAGTTTTTTGAACATTGTTGATTGTAGCTTTTGTGTTGTTTGTTTTTGTCACACTTATTGGAAAAGAATTTAAAACAAGAATGTTAGAAAATGTGTGCGAAGTAAGTCATTTCATCTTGAAATAAAACCTATACCAACTAAAAGTTCTTCAACAACTTCGCCTTGCGTTTCTCTATGACATCTCCCTTTATCCATCTACCCCACTGTTATACTCAACAATATTTCTTACAAAGTCTGACATAATTCCACGAGGAGATTGTCCGAATCCCTATTTTCTGTGAGAACGGTATAGTAGGTAAGTACGCAAAACGTGATGTCATAAAAAGGGATGTTTCAGTCTGTGTTTTCTTTTGTAGAATGACTTGATTTGACTCCGGTTAGAGTTTCTGTTGTGTTCCAAAAGGGATATAAAAATAAAAAAATACAAACAAATTAAGTTCTAAATCATTTCCTATTCTTTAATAGTTATATATTTTACGTTGTTTCAGTATTTCCGGGTTTGGATTGAGAAAATATTGGACAATGGTAGGTATAGGTTACGTACCTTTTCTCAAATTTCTTTAAGAGGATAATTACCGTTAGTGCGCTTCATAAAAACGAAGTTTAATGTGTTTGTCAGATTTACTTTCAAAGTTACCGTAGCTCAAAGATGTCTCACTCAGTTGCAGAAACGCTCATTAAAGTTAATTTATCGTTAAATCTCTTGCTGTTAGTTTTTAACCGACTTCAAAAAAGGAGGAGGTTTCTCAAGTCGACCGTATATGTATATACATATTTTTTTTATGTGTGTTCGCGTATAACTTCATCGTTTATGAACCAATTTTGATGATTCTTGGTATGACCATGATAAGGATCATATATGATAAGGATCACACCAGTATCTAATAATGGCATCCCAGAGAAATCGAAGGAAACCTCCGAAAATCGTAGTGTCGACTAGTGCGTTGTTATGCACTACTATTACATTGAACTAATGAATTCACCTCTGAAAATTGTGAAATTAACAAAATTTTAACAAAAAATTAAAACCGCCTTAAAAAATAATAAAAAGTTAAAAAATACTATTGCACCCGATGACTTTTTCGTTCGTATCATAAGGACATTAATTTGTTTTCTAGAAGTCAGTGTCAAACCAAGCCAGCCAAAAAACTAATGCAAGCCCCATCGCGAATCGTACCGGCTTGGCAGCGACTTCGATAAAACAAATAATGTTCTTATGATGCGAACGAAAAAGTCATCGGTTGCAATATTATTTTTTAACTTTTTAGTTTTTTTTGAAGGCGGTTTTATTGTCTTATTGACATAGTAAATGCTAGCAAGAGATTTAATTGAGGATTAACTTTAATGAGCGTTTCTGAGACTGAGCGTTAGTCTGACAAAAGATTCTGTTGAAAATTCAAAATTCAAAAATTTTTTATTCAAAATAATATCATTTTTTGAGTCTACCACCGGAAGGTGTTTCGTTGAGAGAAGATGCGGCCAGAACTCTACAACACACATCTTTTTAACAAAACAAAATATACAAAGTACAATTAAAATACAATATTGCTAAAATACAATATAATATTGCAATATATATATATGTTAGCATTGAAATAGGATCATTAAAGCAGTCACATAAAAAGTTGTGTCTTTCCTAACTAATTCACAAACCAAATATTTTATTTCAAACATACTTTCAAGTTCTCTACATGCCTCAAAAACTCGGTAAAACGTTACACACAGGAATTTTTATGATAGGCGCCAATGGTATGTGAAAACATAACCTGGGACCAAAGTTCGTAAAACACGAGTTATCTGGAACCCTTTTATGTAAAACGAACTTACGCTTGACTAAATAAAATAGTTCTCGGGTTATATAATAATTTTGAGAAAAGATAGCCAACCGACTACTCTATTACCTACTAGCTAACCAGTATGGCAGTGTAACGGTAACGACTACTACCACCAGATATATTTGCAGGGACCAACGGCTTAACGTGCCATCCGAAGCACGGAATCATCTTTCTTTTCAGACAATCAGGTGTTTTAACGTGAAATGTCCTAACCACGGGGAAAAACGCACATTGTAACATTTCACTAGGTGCCCTCCGTGGGAATCGAATCCACGACCTCCTTGTCAAGAGCCCAGCTCTTAACCATTAGACCATGAAGGCTGTTGTAAGTAGCATCCTTTTAAACTAAGAGTCTATCCATCAAACTGAACAACTTTTACTATGGGAGCAAACCTATTGGAGCAAAAAAAAAATCTGCTGTTGCATGCATTGGAGCCGCGAACTCGCCCGTCGACATTGCAGTTTAATGAATGAATGAATGAAATATACTTTATTTACACCAAAAGAAAATACAATGCACAATAGGAAACATAAACTGAATATGGAACAGCAGATTTTTTATTTGCTGCAATCGGTTTGCTCCCATAGTAAAAGTTGTTCAGTTTGATGGGTAGACTCTTAGTTTAAAAGGATGCTAATGATATCAATTTCACCCTGTAGTATTCAGAATACTGAAGCACACTGAAGCAAGGTAAGGAATATTATAACAGGAACTTTTCAAAATTGTTCCAACTAAATCTATAGCAGTAACAACAAAGTATTTTCAGTTGCAGCTACACACAACTTTTTGCAACGGTATAAAACGAACCCTTTTTTTTCGTCCACTCAGCACTTTGCACGAAGCTTCGCAACGCTTAAAATCTGTGCTTCAAAAATAGTACACACGTTAAAGCGAAGCTTATCATTATTTTTATATTATAAAATACTGAAACGGTGAATTCAGTCCGTCAAACTGAACAACTTTCACTATAGAGCCACCCTCAGGAAACGCGAAAAAAATCAGCTTCTTAAGAGGATATATTATGAAAAAAAAATAGGATTCTTCAAAGCGTCAAATATCATGAAGTACTAACAGTAGGAGTATGATTTGCGGATATGTGTTAATTGAACATATAATTGAAGTTTTTATTAGAGCCAAAACACGATTAAAACACATTTTCTCGATAAAAAAACAAGCCAAAGTAGCCTCTGTCTTTTATTATTTTATAAAGTTAGATTAGAGCAGAATTGAACTTACGTAAGTAGTATAATCACAATTAAATAAAGTTTGTTTTACGCTTGCGTCATTTCAGACGTGCCCTTCTCTTTCTCATCAGGCAGTAATATAAGCTATCACACGCCCATTTCGCTTCAATTATATTTCAACACAGGCCCTTAGACAGCGGCAGAAGTGGTCCACAACAAACAGACAGGCAGACAAAAATCCAGAAATTAGTGGGAATCAGGGACACCTACAAACCGTATTGTGACACACTTCTGTTTAGGTTTTATAATAGTAGAGATTATTATTCCTTATTCCAAGGGTTGAGGGTTCCAAGAAAGAGCTGTAATTTTTAGCAAAAATAATGTTAATCATTTATCAAATACCTTTTAGAAGTACATTTTGTGTTTTTGCCGGTGACTTCGTCCTCTTTGAGTCGCTTATGAAATAAGCGGTCTGTTTTTACAGAAAATAAAATGAGAGGACGGTAAATGGAGGTAGCGGATAATCGAGTAGCCATCATGTAGCCATTGAAAAACGTCAGCTAAAGACTTGTATAAAATAATAATTTTGTATCATTTCTAGCGTCGGCCTCGAATTGCATTATCCGTTTGTTACACCCTGTAAAAAAACGTGTTGGAGCCTTAAAGGGTTGCTTCAGACCATCAACCTGAACAACTTTCTATGGCACCAATCCCGAAATAGCGAAAAAAAAAATCAACTGTCCCATTCATTTCGGTCCAGTTATGTTTGCAGTTTTTTATGGAACAGCAGACTTTTTTTTGCGATTTCATTGTTGGCTCCATAGTGAAAGTTGTTCGGCTTGATGGTCTGTAGCAACCCTTTAAGGCTGCAACATGGTTTTTTTTACACCCTGTATATTCTGTGGAAGAACAAACGAACTTTAAATGTGACTAGATAATTTGTGTGACAATGTTCAAGACAAAATAAATAAATAATTATTGTTTCTCACAACAAGCCTACATTTACAACTTTATTGTATTCGCACAACTCGTCCCACTCTCGCGTTATTAATCAAGTTAATCTTCCCCTTAATTTAGGACGAAAACCGTGCAAAACCGGGCATAATTAATATCTTCGGTTGGACACACATTGCATATTCATAAGGCAGACGCTTGAGCATAAAACTAAATTATTAGGTTTTCTACTGTTGGGTAATAATATATGTTTTATATTCATATCATCATCATCGTACTTCAGACCATCAAACTGAACAACTTTTATAATGGGAGCAACATTGAAATCCCGAAAACACACCAGTATAAAGTGTAAAAAAAAATTAGCTGAAGCTTTTTTTAGGAGATGAACAATTAACAGACCATCAAACTGAACATCTTTCGGGATCAACATCGAAATCGGGAAAAAACAGCTGTCCCATACATTACCTACTTACTAGTGTGTACCTATGATCAGTCCATCAAACTGAACAACTTTTGCCATGTGGTCAATGTAGAAAACGCGAAAAAAAAATCTGCTGTTCCATACGAACAGTTTGATGGACTGATCATTTAAAAAAAAACCGTCGGCATAATTATGTAGGACCCTGTATAACTTAGGTACACATCATTTGAAGCAGCATAAGCATAAGCATATGCTCACGACTATATTCTGAAACTTCAGAACCTCCACGTTTCACTAGTAGTACCGAAACTCTGTCTAGTGTGACGGGTAGTGAGCCCGCAACAACAGCAGAGCAACACAGCAGCAGCAGCATGCAGCATGTTGTGAGCAGTACAACATTTAAAGTAAGCAAACAAAAGCATTTTATCTTCTGTGCAAAATTTTCCGTCTCAAAACATAGGTACAATCAAAAGTACACAAGTGCATGAGAGTTACATCAATTGTTAACTCTAACAATGTCATAGCAAGGACTAAAACCCCCTTTTCCCTTCCCTATCTTTTGCCACCTAATACACAGTAAAAAAAGAAAAGTATGAGAAACATAAACTGTTGGTATCTCGCGCTGCTATTGAACTTTCATCTCAGACAGTTGTTCTTAGAGTACAGATTTGAGAAGAAGATGAAGAAAATGTAAGTAGTAAGTAATGATAAATATTTACATTACACTATGCTACATATAATATGAAATCTAAAGTAAGTACCTAATACATTGCTACCTAAACGTGTTATCTAAATTATTATAAAACTGTAACAGAAGTGTGTCTGTACCATAAACTTAATTATTAATGGTCTGTACATAGAAAATATTTAGGTACAAGAAAAAAGATTACGACAGTGGTTTTTAGGTGTCCATGACTCCAAATCAAGCTTTTTTTAGAATTTTTGTCAATCTGTTTGTCTGTTTGTAGCAGCATCACGCGAAAACTACGGAACCGATTTTGATGAAACTTTTTTTATTTTTTAAGTCAACTCATAATCATCATGAATCATCTATTTTTTGAGAAAAAATAAAACTTTTACTCAAAAAAAATTTTTTTTTTAATAAACTTTATTTTTGTTAGTTTGGATATTAAGTTCAATAATAAACTTTATTTCGTTCGATAGATTAAATTATTGAAGTATGTTCATGCCAAGTTTCAGCTCAAAATAGTGACCAGTTTGAACACAGTAACCAGTTTAGTGGGACAAGGTAGCAGATCGGTGAAAAATCATAAAAACTTGAATAACGTTAAAACCGTAAATTTTCGGATCATTATTTAAAGAACCTAAACGGTCGAAAATGATGTCCTCTACCCCAGATTTTCCTTGGACCATCTTAACTCGACCACGCTGTATATAATTTGTGCGGACGAAGTCGCGGGTAAAATCTAGTGTGTAATATTTAGTTCAAAAAGATCAGATTTAATGCAGTTATCACAATGTAAAGCACCTTTTAGAATTTAGACCCTTCACATGAGTTTTAAAGACATTTTCTATACCATTGCATGGACTACTAGACATAAGCAGAAATGGTTTCATCTGAAAATCAACACCCTGCCTCTGCTATAAGGCAAGGCCTCTGATGAGCTGGGACCTATTTGCTGCTGTAGCATACAATAAATTAATCACATGTTGTTCTATTAGTGTAGCGTATTGTAGCGCAGTGTAGCGTAGTGTAGCGTAGTGTAGCGTAGGGTAGCGTATGTAGCGTTGTATAGCTATTCCTGTTTTGTGACTAGTAATAATTAAAAAAAAATTAAAAATGCACTTTATTGCCACACAAAATACAAAAAAAAGGTACAGAAACAATAGACAGATTAATCAAATAGAAAAATCAAATGTATATAAAAACACATTGTGGCAATGGATTAGGACTCAGTGTCCGCTGACAGGACCTAATAAGATCTGCTGCTCAGCACTGATTTGCAGTCCCAACCTGCTCTTATATCAGCATACAGACATCGAGGGTACAGGGTAAGTAGGCACTACACAATTTTGACTTAGGTTATACTATATCACATTACATTATCTTCATTATGGTATTTAGGATATTATTATCATCTTAAAGTTAAACTAGGATTATAGATTAAAAAGAGTGTGGGGGTGTCTAGTACGTAAACTGTAGGTACCTATTATAATTATGTGTGTGTTACGTGAATATATTCATTCATTCATTCATCTATCTAATTATTTATCTAACCATCAGTGCCACAATATTCAGACTCAAATAACAAAATTTCACATTTTGTGTTAGTCTTCCTACTTTTCTCATTTAACTGTAGTGCGAAAGATAGGTACTTGTATCAAGGTGTATTTACAAGAACAATTGCTTTGCAGGGAGTAGAGACAAAACATGGTTAGTAACACTTTGAACGATTGTTAGGATAGAAGTACACTTCGGAGCGCGCTCCACCCAAACGAAGTCTGGTTATATTTTAATACTAAACAATTAAAATGAATGAAATTTTTCAGAAACAATCTAGAAACTAATTTCTATGCTTGTATGTTGTCAGATTTTCACTAAAATGTATAGTTTTAAAGTTACAGTGCCTCAAAGATTTCCATACAAATCATAAATTAATCCTAACATTATAAATTATGAATAAAACGGCGGCTCTTCACATTGAAACATCACTTTTATTATTTTTGCAATCACATCGGCGAGACTAGTCAAAGAGAGGAAACCCAAGACATATTTGGGTTTAATCATTGTTTGGTGTTTAATTTTTTAATTAAAATTAATGGACTCTTGCTTGTGCGTCAGCACTGCATTTCCGCCAGTGTCAAGTGTTTGTGGGAGAATCTATCCCAATCTCAGGGATTGTTTTTGGTCAAGAACAAGAAGAGATTTAGGATTGCGGAACCTCGTGTCAGCCAAAAACGCGACGCGCGAAAACCACGCGAGACGAGTGCTCGGATCAGAACCTGCAACGTGACTCCATTGTTTGGTGTTGCTAACACTCAACATGCTGCGGCCTCACAACAAGATAAGCTGGCTGCTAGATGAGAGGAACTCGTAAACTAACACAGAGAACGTAAAAAAAAACACAAATTCAATGCGTTATCTTTCGTTACTTACTTACCTACTTTCTTTTAGTCGAGGGTTTTTCAAAAATTTTATATAATTCTTTTTCGATTAGAACGTCTACATCCGTCGAAAGTTTTTTTTCATCATTTTTAATTTAAATTTAATAGGGAATTCCTACATAACCGTCTAAATATGTGTCTATATGTTTGTCTTTCTGTATGTGTAATGTCTTCTTGATGTCTTACATAAATCTGTCAAGCCGTCTACTGTTATACCTGTAGCTATATAAGGTCTAACAAAATTAGGTGAAACTATTTTAAGGGGATGATCAGACCATCAAACTGAACAACTTTCTCTAAGAGACCAATATCGAAATCGCGAAATAAAATCTGCTGTTCCATACTAACCTACTCGACCTAAATGTATGGGACAGCAGATTTTTTTTTTCGCGATTTCAATATTGGTCCCATAGAGAAAGTTGTTCAGTTTGATGGTCTGATCATCCCCTTAAAATAGTTTCACCTAATTTTGTTAGACCTTATAGATATCTCTGTCAATTTCAAGCCCACCTCAAAGTATCCAGTGAATTCCAGTGTAGTGTACCCCGCACTCAAGTACCCACGTCTGAGCCTGAGCTGAGACAAAGCCAGTGTACAATAGATGAAGCTTGAGAGATCAATATCGGACGGGTAGATGAGATGCTGCAGGTAAAAGTATTACAGATTTCTATGACATTTAGGTCCGCCACGGTGGTACATTATATATCTATGTCTATGTCCACATACATCCGGAATAAACCTAATTCGGAATTAGATTCCGCATGGAGTGTTGCCGCTTTCAGAGACTTTTTCACTAGATCTAGTGATTTTTTGATGTCTTAGGTGGCATTTTTTAAAGTGATTTTTGAGCGTAGGCGTTGATGGATATGATGGTTTGGCGTTTCATACATTTTTATTTTAGGTATTTTTGAAACAGCACTAGTTTTTTTGTAACCATAGTTGACAACACTGAATCCTGAATCAGGATTTCGGATCGCAATTCCGTCTGTGTGTGGCGGACCTAAAAGTGTACAACAGATGAAGCTTGAGAGATCAATATCGGACGGATAGATGAGATGCTGCAGGTAAAAGTATTACAGATTTCTACGAAATTAAAAATAACCAAGTTCATAATTCACCATACCCTTGCGGTATTTGAAGCCACGACTTTAGTTGGTGCAAGCCGATGCACTACCTACCCAAGCCATCAAATGTTGATACTTATCTTTGACTAGTTATATAGGGACTAGTTACGCGTCTAAGGCCGGATTCGACCAAACTTTGATTTATAGAAGAGTAGCTATACAAGGAACAATTTAACCCTTAGCGTTTACTCCCAAATAACTTCATTTGTCTTTTACCACAATAAGCTCATACAAAATTGTCATTTGTCTTTTACCACATAAGAACGAATGTATAATCCACCTAAAGAAAGAGGTTGTTTGATCCGTACTTATTGCATTGTGAGGTTATATAGTTTTAATTTGTTATGTTTCTTTTTTCTTAATTTTTTTTTATTATGTGACATTGACATTTGATTAGTCTTGGTATAAGCTTTACACCGTCGAGATTGGCCGTGTAAAATTTACTCTCAACTTATTCATAGATTAGGGTTGGTAAAACGAAAAATCAGTTTACTCTAGAGTAACCGGCGGGCGACTTAATCTAAGAATAAAATTTACACGCGTTTGGTCGAATCGGGCCTAATTCTACTAACAAACATTTTTGCCACTTTTTGCGGGGGGCGAGGTAACATGAAATCCGCAACTTTGGATTTTATTCCCATAAATTCAGATTCTAATTTTGAACGTTAAAAATCATAAAAAGTAGTCTCGCGTGAACCCCAAACGTTCTAAGTTCGAAATTATTGTTTCGCAATTATAGGCTGTCTCGTTCAATGATAAGATTTAAAATTGAATGTAAATGCACATGATTAATTGATCTTATACCGTGGCAGAGGGGAAATGCTGCCGCAAGGCTAGTCCTTATAATAAATAGTCAAAGATAGTTATATATATACTGATAAACCCAAAGACTACTGCTATTCTACAATGTGTAAATTTTACAAAGGAGCAAAAAAATACGTTTTATCAATGTCGTTTTTTAATTTAAACAATTTATAATTTATGCACATTTCCCAAAAAAAAATAGCCATTATGGTACCTTATACCTTACGATTTTGATAAAAAATAATTACTGATTACCGTATTTTTATTTGTGTAGATCCACGTTAAAACCTAAAAATCCCAAAAATGTATGGTATTTGAGTGTCGAAAACAAAACACGGATATAATTTCTAAGGAAGAAACCTCCTGGTCCAACCCAACTCTTGTAAGAACGTTAAAGATCATCAATCTTAAAATATCTCGTCACTCTTTATCAAGTTATCTGTAATGGATGACCTGTCAATAGCAGCTATATAATATCCTTAGACGCGTTTCCATTACACAGATGAGTGAACGAACGAATGAATGTCACGAACATTTTAATGATAACATTTTTATTGCACACAGAAACATTTTTATTTTACACACGTTTCAGGGCATTGATTTAAAAATTGCGGTTTTGCTGGAGCACATTTCATGTCTTAGTCCTATAATTGGGTTTCACGTTTTTTATCTGTTTTCGGACCGTTTTTGATAACCAAGTCATTAAGTTTGACATATTTAATTCAAATAACAGTGTAAATAAGTACAGTTCTTTCTGCAGTGCCTAAAACCGTTCGAAACATGATTCAATTAAGTTTTCTCGATAAAAAAGAGGTGATTTATGTATTTTGTAACCAGTTTTATACAAGAATCACCATACAACATTTCTTCTGAAAATTATCATTTGAAAGGTAATTTATCTATACTATTATAAAACTGTAGCAGAAAGTTTGTCTGTACATTGAAGATATTAATAAAAAAAAAGTTAAGATATGGTTTTTAGGTGTCCCTGATTCCATTTCACCAATTTTTTGATTTTTTGTCTGTCTGTTTGTGTGTTTGTTTGTTTGTTTGTTTGAACGAGTATCACGCAAAAACTACTGAACCGATTTTGATGAAACTTTTTTTGTTTGATAGCTTATGATCTGACCTAAAATCTGGTATATAATTTATGCGGACGAAGTCGCGGGTTAACGCTCGTTAATTATAAAATCGTAAACTTTTTCTTGTCTTGAAAATATCTTCAATGTATAGACACACTTCTTTTATTTTACAGTTTTATAATAGACAAGCGTTAACCCGCGACTTTGTCCGCACAAATTATATACCAGATTTTAAATCAGATAATAAGCTATCAAACAAAAAAAGTTTCATCAAAATTGGTTCAGTAGTTTTTGCTTGATGCTCGTTCAAACAAACAAACAGACAGACAAAAAATCAAAAAATTGATGATATGGAATCAGGGATACCTAAAAACCATATTGTAACTTTTTTTTGTTAATATCTTCAATGTACAGACAAACTTCCTGTTACAGTTTTATAATAGTTTAGATTAGATTAGATAAATATACATACACTGACAAATATTAATGGTGAGCTTATGAAGCCAATTCTTTGGCCAACTCCAAACGATTAGCGTAATGGAAACACTCCGTGACGTTTTGCTGATCACATAAAAAAAATCAGTTAATGTAGCGATCACTTCACGATGATAATAGATGTTTTAAGATGGCACAATTACATCATTAGCAATATTTTTTTCTCATATTATCTCTTTTTTTTTAACTTTAGTTTAGTAGAGAAATGTACAATCCTCCGTGCCTCCATGGTCTAATGGTTAAGAGCATTGGGCTCTCGACACGGAGGTCGTGGGTTCGATTCCCACGGAGGACACCTAGTGATATGTCACTTCGTGCGTTTTTCCCCAGTTGGTTAGGACATTGCAGGCTGAATCACCTGATGTCGGGCCCTTGTTACTGCCAATGTACCCGCGATCTTAGAACCTAGAGGTCTAATACGGAGCGATGGGAAGAGGCCCGACGGAATAACGCTCGTTCCATGGAAATTGTGGAGGTCGCTGGTCTGGGACGCTACCTGTGTAGATACACTGGCACCGTCCCACGTCCATGCGACCTCATCCAATGCGGGTGCGGCGGCGGCTACCGCGGAAAACCTCAAACGTCGCTTATATGTAAACCTCGGCGAGGCTTACATATTTGCACCGTTTGAGGTCGAGACATTGGGTCCGTGGGGGCCAGAGGCGCGCCGATTATTTAAAGAATTATCGGCGCGCCTAATCGAGGTCTCCGGTGACCAGAGGGCTGGCAGCTACCTCGGTCAGCGCATCAGCCTGGCCATACAAAGAGGTAACGCTGCCAGCCTCCTGGGCACCTTGCCGCCAAGCGGCGGAAATTTCGAGGACATTTTTTATTTGTAAATAGTATTAGTTTTGTTTTTTTTTTGTTTTTTCTTTAGGTTAATGGTTATGTATGTAGTGCTTTAATATAAATAAATGAAATAAACAATACTCAATCACCTGATTGTCTGAAAAGATAAATGATTCCGTTGCTTCGGAAGGCACGTTAAGCCGTTGGTCCCGGCTACTATCTCTGGTGGTAGTCGTTACACAAAAACCACGTCAGAGGCCGTAAGGAAGTCTGAAAAACTCTGACACCAGGGCTCTGCCCACACGATAAAAATAATCTTTGCAATGGGGGTTAATAGCAATAGGATAGCTACCATGTGATTATGTCGCTGTCAGGATTGCAAGAAATATAGCTACTTTTATAGAGCAGGGAATTAGATGAGATGTCAAAAAGATATTTCCCATTTCCTCCCGTGGGTGTCGTAAAAGGCGACTAAGGGATCTACCGGAGGATGGGCAGCAGCATCCTCTGAGTACACACATTCAATCCAACTGCGATCGCCAACCCGCCTGCCAAGCGTGGCGATTATGGCAAATCTCCCCATTTTGGGGGAGGCTTATGTCCAGCAGTGAACGTCTGTCGGCTGATATGATGATGATGATCAAAAAGATAAACGCCAGTGATTTCGTCATTAAGATTACAAGGTTTGCGAGATAGTTAAGTATTTTTCTGTCCGTGGTATCGCATACCAACGTTGACTTATTCAATGAAAATGATGACGATGTCTTCCACGAGATATCCGTCGACGGCCACCCTCATTGGTTCCTGGGGTGAGCTCGGATGTGATTGGAGAATCAGAGCTTTGTTTTAAATGATCTGTCTCCCGCTTATGCAGCACAATTCAGTAGGCCAATTGAATTTAGTTGTACTGTACGTAGGTTCGGGACGGGGTGTTGCGATCTTTGCGTCTGGCGTCAAGGGCTTCCAACCTACATTTCCAAGGTTTCTTGTGCAGTTTTTCACCGGGTCTGCGCTATGTCAACATACGAGTCGTACAAAGGTCTAAATTTTAATGCGTTACTTACATATTTTAAGAAGTGCTTAACCATCACACTGAAAAACTTTTATTACGGAGTCAACATAGGAATCGTGAAAAAAACTATACTTTACTTAAGGTAAATTTTATACAAAACTTTGACGCACAATACGCGTAGACGGTATTAATATAAGTAACTTCGTATATATGGAAAAATAGTTTAGAAAATCTAGTTGCCGCGTAACAAATAACATTTGCAATTTATAAAATAATTACAAAGATATAAAACTTTGAAATTTTTCATACAAAATTTTAAAAGCTTTATATCTTCTTAATTATATTATAAATTGCAAATGTTATTCGTGATGCGGCAGCTAGATTTTGTAAAATATTTTTCCATATTTATAATATTCTTCTTCTTCTTGTGGTGCCATCTCCTATCGGAGGTTGGCTATCAATAGGGCTATTCGGACCCTTGAGACTGCAGCCCTGAACAGTGAGGTTTTGTCCACATCGAACCATTCGCACAGGTTTTTAAGCCAGGACGTCCTTCTTCGTCAGGACGTCATTTATAATATTACTTTTATTAATTCCGTCTACGCATATTGTGCGTCAAACTTTTGTATCGACTGAAACCACCTTAAAGGTACTTGACCGGATTTTCAAGAGAAAATTGCTCCCAAATAATCCTTATGGAAGCTACCGAAAAAGAATTTTCTTTGAAACGCAATAAAATGTGACATTATCGAGTAACGGCATCGGGAGCAATATCGTTTTGTTTTATGTCGTATCCGATGGAAATCTGCTAAGCAAGCAATTTCGAGATTAAATTCTTGGAATCCGGGTCACAAGCGCGCAGATATAAAAACTCTGCCGTCGCAGCATCTTCGCCCCTAACATTTGTTTGAAAAGCAACCTTATTAAATAGGAAAACCTGATTTATTCGAGTACCTTTATTATATCTCATTATATTGCCAATTTAACTTTAAGAAATGGGCAGCAGAAGTCATTTTTATGCCTATTGTTGCCTTCTTCTATAGGTATGTACATAGTTTAGTAGGGTCAGCCTTCGGGGCTTTATTTAATAAACGTGTTAAAAAAAGCACGCGCGTGCGGGTGGGTGTGATTCTATTTAGCTCCGTGTTTTAAAATCAAAACGGCAGCAAAAAGTGAAATTTGTGCATAGTAGTGGAGTTTATTGGGTAGCCAATAAAGTTCACAGCGATATGGAGTGATCTGCACTCCGAAAAAACCGGTGAAAGTGAAAAAATTGCCAATAATTAAAAAGTGATTGCTATGTGAATCATTGTTGCTGACCTACGACAACCCGCACGTTGCCTGGTGGCGCCGGCCCGCCAAGCGCTTTTGGCGCTTCCGACGTCGAGGCAACCACTGTGCAGCTAGACGAGGCGGTTTAAAGTGCTCAGTGCTCCGTGTTTTGATGTCTTCGGCTTCAGCAGTGGGTTAAGGGCATCAGCGAGTAGCACTTTATAATGATGGAGGCATCGTGGCGTGTATTCGGTGCAATGTAAGACCCTTTTGAACAGTGAGTACCTTTTGTACCTAACCGCCGCCAGTATCAATATTACAATACCAAATTTGGTTGGCGCGGCATTAGAAATTAATTAAAAGTGCGGTTTTTGGGCGTAGACTTTTGGAAGTACAGTGGCGTCGTCGTCGTGTTGTTTTTGTTTCCCTAGGTGGACTCTTAGTGGTAGGAATTATATTTTGACGCAGGCAATATCGCCTAAGCCGTAGGATAGGCTTTAATAATAACGTTTGATATATGTTGAGGAAAATGTATTACCTTTCTTATTGGATTTTTAATGTTTGACGAACTGTAATTTAATTGTTCTTTATCAATAATGGATGATGCAAGAGGTTTATGTCCCCATTGCCCAGATTCCCAGCGTCGATTTGTCATTCCCCATGGGCTTAACGTGCACATAGGTCGAATGCATAGGGATATTTTATCGCAGCAGGTGAGTGGGCCAGCGACGGGTGCTCGTGCGCAGGCTTCGGTCCTGAATGCGAGTCTGGATGACATCCAGTCTCTCAAGAGGAACGTATGCGTACTTAAGCACATTCCCAAGGGGGCGAGAAGTGCAGCGGCGGGGAAGCTTTGTGCTATTATTGAAGAATGTTTACATTCTAATGGTACGGATGAATGGTTTGCTTTGTTATCATTTGCATTCGTGGCTTTGAGGGTTCCGAATCGAGGGGACCGACGGTCTCTTACGACGAAGGTGAAGGAAAATGTAGACAGTGTTTATAGTTATTTTCCGGAACCGATTGGATTGTCTAGGACATATAACTTTTATAGAACGGTGGAGACGAAAGTGCATGACGGTGATTTGAGGGGCGCCGTCCGTCTATTGACGTCGGAGTGTGCTATTGCACCTAAGAATGACGCAACTTTAAATGCTTTGCGGGCAAAACATCCGGAGCCGTCCCGGCCACAGGCACAACCTCCAGAGCCAGACAGTTCGACACCTTTTTACGCTGTCGCGGATGGAGATGTTGCGCGTGCGATTACCTCTTTTTATAATGGATCGGCTTCAGGTGTGGACGGTATCCGTCCGCAGCATCTAAAGGAGTTAATATCAACAACGGCTGGGGACAATGGTCGGCGTTTGCTGGTAGTTTTGACGAAGTTGTGCAACTTCTTGTTGAGGGGGATGTTGAATCCAATGGTCGCCCCTTATTTATACGGGGCCACCCTTTGTGCATTGGAGAAAAAGGACGGTGGGATTAGGCCCATAGCAGTGGGTAGTACGTTGCGCCGCTTGGTTGCAAAGCTTGGTTGTCACGCTGTAAGGGAGGATGTTTCATCGTACCTGCAGCCGCACCAACTGGGTTTTGGGACGGCACTGGGGTGCGAGGCAGCCATACATGCCACTCGTGCCTTTGCTCTTGCTTCAGAGGGTACTGGCGCAGTTATAGTGAAGCTGGATTTGAAGAACGCTTTTAACAGTGTGGAGCGTGACACGATTCTTTTGAAGGCCAGAGAACGCATTCCAAATCTGTACTCCTTTTTACACCAGTGCTATTCGGCTCCGAGTAATTTGTACTATGATACAGATGCTTTTTTGTCGCAAGTAGGTGCGCAACAGGGGGACCCATTGGGTCCATTGATTTTCAGCCTGGCAATTCACGATGTAGTCACCTCCTTAGTGTCACCATTGAATGCCTGGTATCTGGATGATGGGACTTTGGGAGGGGATCCTGAGGTGGTGCTCGGGGATATCCAGCGTTTGATCCCAGGGTTGAGAGCCCTTGGACTTGAGGTTAATAGCGACAAGTGCGAGTTCTTTGCGTGTGACCAGACCGGTTTATCGACATATAGTCGTTTTGAGGCGGAATTACCGGGTTTGAGAAGAACGGAAAGGGAAGGCTTGACTCTCCTTGGTGCCCCAATTTTTCTGGAGGCGGTCCCGACAGCCTTGCGGGCAAAAAAAGATGCATTTTTGTCACTGCAAAACCATTTTGCACATTTGTCGTCCCACACAGCGCTGGTTTTGCTTCGCAATTGCTTTGGATTGCCGAGATTGATATATATGTTGAGAACGTCGCCTACGTGGCGTTTTCCAGCAGACGTCGATTGCTTGGACCAATCGTTAAAGGGTGTTTTGGAGAAAATTCTTAATGTGAGCCTCGATGATGAAAGTTGGAGTCAGGCGTCTCTTCCTATTCGGCACGGGGGATTGGGGGTGCGGCGTGTGCGCGATACGGGCCTCCCGGCGTTTTTAGCTTCAGCGAGTGGCGTGGCGGGTCTGGTTACTCGGTTACTCACAGTTGATGGTACCAGAGTCGTCATACCGTTCGAGGAGGAAGCCATGGTGGCGTGGTCAGGTTTGTGCCCCAATGAGCCAGCACCGTCTGCACCAACTGTCCAGAGGGAATGGGATGATGTGAGGTGTAAGTTGATCCTGCAAGACCTAATGTCCAATGCAACGGGCTCAAATTTGGCGCGCTTGAGAGCTGCTTCGGAGGTGGAGTCTGGCGCTTGGCTGCATGCCCTACCATCGCCTAACTTAGGGACTCTTTTGGATAATGATTCCCTCAGAGTAGCGGTGGCTTTAAGGCTTGGATGCAGCGTTTGTCTGCCGCACACTTGTGTTTGTGGTGCGCCAGTGGAGGCGAACGGCTACCATGGTCTGAGTTGCGTCAGGAGTGCAGGGAGGTTCTCGCGGCACCATGCATTAAATGATATTATTCGTCGGGCGCTCGTGTCCGCCAATGTGCCCTGCGTGGTGGAACCGCCTGGTTTGAGCCGTACGGATGGGAAGAGACCAGACGGGTTGACTCTTGTGCCGTGGCGAAAGGGACAATGTCTGCTGTGGGACGCAACGTGCATTAGTACCTATGCAGCGTCCCATATGAGTGGAACGGTGAGAATAGCAGGGTCGGGGGCGGAGGCAGCGGCACTGCTGAAGCACAATAAATACGCCGTTTTAAAACGGAACTATTTTTTTGTGCCATTCGCAGTGGAGACGGCAGGCCCTTGGGGACATGAGGCAAAGGCTTTTGTGAGGGATCTGGGCAAACGTATGAGAGAAAGGGGAAATGATTTCCGTGTTGGATCGTACTTGGTCCAACGCGTGTCTTTAGCTATACAACGCGGAAACGCAGCAAGCATTATGGGCACGTTTGGGCCAGGTACGGCTAGGGGCGGACTTTTCGATTAAGTTTTTGACGAGGCATGTTGCTGAAGGAAATTGATTTTTTTTTTTAAGGAATTTTGACGACGCATGTTGCTGAAAGGGTATTTGTAAGCAATTTCGACGACGCATGTTGCTGAAGCAGATTCTGTTACAATTTAAATTATTTTTGATTATTTAATAAATTTCATAAACGTGTTTATTTAATAATCAGTTGACAATGACAATTCAGAGTACATTGCTGAGAATGCTAGAACACATGTTACCTACTGCAAGTTCAGCGTCATTAGTAACCAGCAATGTACTCTGAATTGTCATTGTCATTTGTCGCGTTTATTAAACGGGGCCGAAGTGGAACTAATGGATTATTCTTATTTTCCCCCCTAAAAATCCTTCTTTGGGGCCAAAATTTTAATAGAAAATTGTGGTCAAGGATTGGGTATTTTTCTGATCTAGATTCAAAAAGGACTCATTTGTTGCCTGTCATTGATAACTTCAACTGTGGAGTCGCGCTGCAAGTCTGACGGAGGGCGGACGCGGGTGTATTGCTGGCACAGTATAAGAAAGAGTTTATTAGCGTCTGTTAGGCTTGCACGTGACTCCGCCATTTTGTAAAGCTCTTTTGCGTTTTAACCATATAGATCTAGAGAGATGCTAACCAACGCGCTGAGTACGAAACCGAGTGTCGCATTACCACCAGTACCACGCGATAGAAAGTATTTTGTTACCTTGAATGTGCTCATTATCCATTGCGGTATCAGAACTCAACGTCCGAATAATCTTTAGTACTACGCAAGCATTGTAAACTATTTACACATAATATCTCGACTGGCTTTCAGCCTTATAATATATTGAATCCTTACTGTCGCGAGCAATGTGTTCCGTTTTTGCGCATATTGCTGCGACACAGGCCCCGTCCTCTTTTCACATCTCCCTTTAGTTTTTGTGATCTGTGGTTTTAACTATAAAACAATAACTTGAGATTATAAACTAGGTACTTGCCATGGGCAGAATTGCCGCGCTAGACGCAAGCAACCGGCCATTAATTAAAAACTAGATTAACATTCCCGTCACTTATGCTTTTAATATTGATGACAGTTGAAGTTCTACTCTATTCTTCTTACTGTCACTTGCAGAAACGCTCAATAGAGTTAATCCTCCATTAAATCTCTTGCTAGATGTTACTACGTCAACAAGACAAAAAGTGGCAGCAAGAGATTTAATGGAGGATTAACTTTTATGAGCGTTTCTGCAACTGACAGTAAGAAGAATAGAATAGAACTTGAACTGTCATCAATATTAAAAGCATAAGTGACGGGGCACTTATTATTAACCTCTGGACGGGGTTCGCATTGGATCAGATTAGTACAGGACACCACGGAATGGCACAATAAAAGGGAGGCCATGTAGGTACATGGCCATTTCTGTAGGTACAGTGGGTTGATTTGATAGATTGATTGATTGATTAATAACAGCCTAACTTAACTTTCACTCCAAAAAAACTATTTATTACATGTAAATTATTTTCTTTTCCATGATCATGGTTTTTTTTTATTACGTATGGGCTTGCTCTTGACCTCAATCTAGTCCTCAGGATCATGGTGGTTGTAGTCAACCATTATTGGTACTTATGTATGTATAGGTATATTGCCGAAGTCAACAATTATAATAAAAGTAGTATTGCCAAAAATATAAAGTATGCCATATATTTTTGCTCGACGTCTCGCATACGTCTCTCACGTAGCTTGAGGAGTAATGGCTCAGGTAGTTATAGCACGTAGTGAACACTATATAAACTGTACTGTCCCTAATAAAGACTTTCCTTTCCACAACCACACTACTGGCGTATTATTCATCTCTCCGAGGCGCCTCGCTCCTGTTGGCCTGCAACACCCTACTAACATGCGTTAAACTGGAGACCCCGACGTGATCCATTCCCGGGCTCGCTGGGCTTCATTGTCTAGTGTTGTGAGTGTGTTACAGCGGTGGGAAAGTGTCATCATCATCATCATCACATCAGCCATTAAACGTCCACTGCTGGACATAAGCCTCCCCCAAAATGGGGGGGATTTGCCATAATCGCCACGCTTGGCAGGGGGTTGGCGATGGCAGTGGGGATCGAATCAATAAGTGTACTCAGAGGATGCTGCTGCCCATCCTTCAGTAGATCCCTTAGTCGCCTTTTACGACACCCACGGGAGGAAATAGGATGGTGCTATTCATAGCCGACACCACACGGGAAAGTGTGGTGGGCATAAAAAATAAATGTTTGCTACCAAACTGAGTTCGATTCGAGTTCCAATCGTAAACGTATAGTAGGGTTAGACCCCTTATACGTATGTCACAGAGTAATTGATGTCCTGTCAGACATACTTAGAGCTACTCTATGGATTCGTGAAGTTTATGTGAAAGGGTGATCTAGATTTATGTAGGTAGGTAATTGTTGCAGAGTTAAGAAATAACAGCTTGGTCTAAGTGAAACTAATAAGTCAAGAAGTTAACGACCTTCTATTATAATCCCCGAGAGGGTAATGAGAGTCATCAATTTAAATCTTACTTCCTACTAATTATTATATAACTCCCTCCGTGGTCTAATGTTTAAGAGCACTGGGCTCTTGAAACGGAGGTGGTGGGTTCTATTCCCACGGGGGACACCAAGTGATTTGTCACTTTGTGCGTTTTTCGCTAGATTTGGACGTTGCAGGCTGAATCACCTGATTGTCTGAAAAAATGATTCCATGCTCCGGATGGCACGTTAAGCCGTTGGTCCCGGCTACTATCTCTGGTGCTAGTAGTCGTTACATAAAAACCATGGCAGAGGCCGTAAAAAAACTCTGACACCAGGGCTCTGGCCACACGATAAGAAGAAGAAGTCAAGAAGTTAACGACCTTCCAACCTTCCATAATCCCCTAGGGGGTAATCAGAGTCATCAATTTAAATCCGACTATACCTACACATGGTGAAATTGATATCATTAACATCCTTTATACTCTGAGTCTACCCATCAAACTTTACAACTTTTACCATGGGAGCAAACAGATTGGAGCAAAAAAAAAAGCTATGGTTCCATACCAAAACTGTAATGCCTACTCGACACAATTGTATGCAACGACTGATTTTATTGTTGCTCCGATCGGCTTGCGCCCATAATAAAAGTCTAGATTGAGAGCAAACCCATACGTAATAAAAAAAAATAAAAAAAAAGTTGTTCAGTTTGATGGGTAGACTCTTAGTTTAAAAGGATGTTAATGATATCAGTTTCACCCTGTATACCTACTTCCTAGTTCCTACATGTGAACGTTTACATGTTTACATGTGAACCTCATAAATGTGAACGTTTAGTGATGAATGTTCGAAGTCTTCGATTTGGATGTTGTGCACACAGATAGAATTATGTTCTGGATTAACACAAAGAATCATCGTTATCAGCCTATATATATATTTATAATTCCCACTGCAGGGCACCAGGTCTTCCCTCAGGGTGAGTGGGAGTACGTCCACCACGCGTGCCCAATGCGGATTGGTAGACTTCACATACTCATCGGAATTGCGTCTTCAGCGTATGCAGGTTTACTCACGATGTTTTCCTTCACCGTTTAAGAGTAATCGGTTTTACGTTCATAAGGATACTCTTTAAAGTTAACGTAGAAAAAGCCGCGGCAAAATTGCTTTTGCGCGGTTTCAATATTTTTTAATTTAATATTTAATCATATTTCCTGGGTAACCTTAAACAAGAAACTAATTAAGTTAAAATTTTTTGCCGTCAAAATTAACCCAGAAGGACGCTCTCTGGGAAATACAAAAAAATATCTGTCAGAAAAAACTGAAATATGAAAAAAAGGATCCCCAAGCGCGAGTTCTAATTACCAAAATTGAGCTGTCTTTCAAGTTGTTATCAAGTTATGTCAGTCCTTCGACTAATTTGAGGCAATTTGCGGAATAGCGCCCCTACGAATAGGGATGTCAGTTAACGGTGTAACCGTAACCGATATCCGTCCTTCTTAAATGCTGACACTTTTTTAAAGAGGATGATCAGACCGTCAAACTGCACAAATTTCTCTATGACACCTACATTGAAATCGCAAAAACAAAATCGGCTCTTCCATACGAAACTGAGAACCGAGCCAATTGTATGGGACAGCTGTATTTTATTCAAGATTTCGTTATTGGTCCCATTGAGAAAGTTGTTCAGTTTGATTTTGATGGTCTGATCATCTCCTTAAAAAAGTGTCAGCATATTAAGGAGGACCGGGAGGATACAGTCATACTGGGTGTATGTACATTAAAATGCCAAGTGGTTTCTTGCAGCCAGGGATACAGCTTATTTCTTCTTTTTTGCACACATTCAGTGTACTTCACTTTCACTTTCAGAAACGATGACAGAAAAAGTATTTTGAGAAAACATGCCAGATAACTTCATGTTTACAACATTAAACTTAGGTAATAAACTACGTGACCTTATTTATGATGATTTTTGATCTAAGTTCTTCGGAATTTATGTACGCCTGTATTTATCATTTACTAGCTCGGCGGTGAAGGAAAACATATCGTGAGGAAACCTGCAATCCCGAGAATGAAAGAAATACCATAAGTTCGGAGGTATGCGTAAAATATGGGTGAGCTTGGGGCGAACACAAAGGACCAGCGCTGGTCTCAATGTTACAATAACGACTCTTGCTTGCAATAGCCTCACCGCAAATAATAATAGCTTTTCGCTCGTCACTGTTTTTACATAAGTATTATTTTTGTATGTAAATAATTAAAAACTGTGTGTAAATAATTTGATATAATGTATCCGTAATAAGGACCAGAATACTTTATTATAGAGAGGGCAAGATTGTCGCAATCGGCGTCGCGATCCTCAAGAGGAGTTGAAGAATACTCTTCTACACGCACAGATTTTGCTACATTCAGGAGGACCGGAGGATGGATGCATTGTTACCTAGCTTGAACACAAGCTGGCTACATAAAAAGAATAATGTCCGCATACGTAATCCGAATCCGAAATCATGCTCATCTCTATAGCGAAGTAAGCTTTTTGAAATATTATATTATGACGCGTCTCTAACATGATTATGTGTGGAATTTGCGAAGAGTGACGGTTTTGGGATGATTTTGATATAATTTATGTGCAAACACTACCGCACGATTAGTAAAGGTTTTGTGATTTATTTTTTGTTTTTGGGCATAGTTCCACCACAATGAAAATTAAGGTGGTTTCAGTCCATACAAAAGTTTGACGCACAATATGCGTAGACGGAATTAATAAATTGCAAATTTTATTTGTGACGCGGCATCTAGATTTTTTAAACTATTTTTCCATGTATAGAAAGTTACTTATATTAATACCGTCTACCCTTATTGTGCGTCAAACTTTTGTATAAAATTGACCCCTCTGCATGGCATTAAAAGAGCTCATTGGTGAAGCAATGATGCCAATACTGCGCAGCAACTTCTCCTGCTCAACTCTTTATGGAGTTTTGGAGTGAGATTGTAAGGACAAAAGTGTTATTCCAAATTACAAACTAGTCTATGACTCTTGACTCTACATGTCATTGTAGAGTCGGTCATTTGCAGAATGAATCATTTTTGTAGAACCAACAAGTCTTTTGTAGAATCGGTCATTTGCAGGATCAATCATTTGTAAAATCGATGATTTGTAGAATTAATCATTTTTAGAATTGTACTTTTCACGAATCAGTCGTTTTATAAAGTAGTTATTTTTAGAATAATTTATTACTTGCTTGTTTTACCCCTTAATTTTAAAAGTGATAAAAAAATCGCCTAGTACAAAGTTTTGATTGTTGCGATTCATCATCATCATCATCATCAGTCTATAAACGTCCCACTGCAGGGCACAGGCCTACCCTGAAGGAGGGTCATTAGTCCACCACGCGTACCCAATGCGGATTGGTATAGACTTCACATACACATCACAATTTCTTCTTCAGTGTATGCAGGTTTTATCACGATGTATTCCTACACCATTTGAGAGCTTGTTGCGATTAACTCAACTTACAACACGCAAAAAAAGGATACTTAAGTTATCACGGTAACGAACAAAACGGCATCAAAATATTCATCCGAAAAAGCATTTGCTACCCCTTTTGCGTCTTAAAAAATCTATAAATAAGGTTTATAACTACAATAAAAGGTGGAATACACAACGGAAAGGTAAAAAGACTTCGCTTTTGTACTAAACGTTAGTTTACATGGTATAAAACGCATCTATGACAACTTAACCCCGATAACTTGACCCCGTGAACTCAACCCCAAAACTGGAATTAATAATACAAGATTTGCTGATAAAGAAGTTTGAAGATTAATGAGCTTTGGTACTTCAAGCTTTTCGAATTTTCACATATTGTTGTTTCGCAGACTGAAACCTATTTATAATAATTATATCGATAGAAGATATCTTATACATACTTAGGTCATTTTGTCGTAGGATCATTGCTGGTTATAAAAATTTAATTGGTTTTTTGTTATCTAGGTACACTAGTAGATACACACGGCTACACATCAAGGTACACAAAAGCCTTGTGACTTTATACGTTATTCAACCTTCTCGAGGCCAGTTTATTTTGGTTTTATAAAGCTTGAAATTTGTCGCCGTGTCGTTAAATCTTTGACTTGAAATAACGCTTAAACTGCTTCCTTAAAACACAAAATGAGTTTTTATAAGTTTTAATAATACAAGTATCCTACAGCGATGTATACAGGTGGTTTCAAGATGCAACAGCTAATTTGGAAAAACAAATCATGTTGGCGGCGGCCCATGAGCCACCTTTTTATGCTAAATTCTTAAATGTGATAATCCTCAACGTTACATATTAATTATCATCTGAGGCTTTACATCCCCGGGAGGACCTTAGATTGTTGAAATAAGATCTCTCCAGACCTATCTGTTTTAGGCATTCTGTCTCCAACTATGATACGTATTGACGATCCCTAAATGACATTGCAACACATCAAAGGTTGTCCGATTATCGATTCAGGTAAGCATAATCTAAACTATTATAAAACTGTAACAGGAAGTGTGTCTGTACATTGAAGATATTAACAAAAAAAAGATACGATATGGTTTTTAGGTATCCCTGATAATCACCAATTTTTGGATTTTTTGTTTGTTTGTTTGTTTGTTTGTGTGTTTGTTTGTTTTAACGAGCATCACGCAAAAACTTTTTTTTGTTTGATAGCTTATTATCTGACTTAAAATCTGGTATATAATTTGTGCGGACAAAGTCGCGGGTTAACGCTCGTAATAAATATAGTACTTAACCCCACCTACTTAATCTTAAAGCGACCAATGTAAACTAACTTTTAAGACATAGAACGAAGACCTAAAATCGACAGCACTCTAGCGAAGGTTTACGGCATATTTACGACTTTATCCTCATGATAGGCAGGCAGAAAGTTAGTGTACTTACTTATAGAAATATAAGCATACGATCTAAAAAGGAGGTAATAGTGTAGATCAAGAATTTATTAACCTTTTAGGGTTTGTCCGAACAGCCATTTTTATTTTTGCGATTTATTTTCAAGAGCAAGAAAGCCGCCACCCTCTGGATTTTTTTCCATTATACTTTCTAGTGTGTCCATAGGTTACAGAATTGCGAAAAAAATCGCGTGATTATAAATTGATTAGTCCCATAGTAAAAGTTGTTCTGTTTGGTGGTTTGAACAACACTAAAATTTACAACAGTACAACCCTTTAGTAATATTTAAAGCTGTGGTTCAGAGAGTTGGAGACGATTAAGATATCGCGAAAAAAAATTGCTGCTGTTTCATACAAAGCTCAAGTACTTTCCTATTCGACTCAAATGGATAGGAAGCAGTTTTTTTTACGAACTTGTCTCCATAGTGCAAGTTGTTCAGTTTTATGGTCTTAACCTCCCCTTTAAATAGGTACTAGATTTAACCCGCGACTTCGTCCGCACAAATTATATTTTTTTTTCCAGATTTTAAGTCAGATCATAAGCAATCAAACAAAAAAAGTTTCATCAAAATCGGTTCATTAGTTTTAGCGTGATGCTCGATTAAACAAACAAACTAACAAACACACAAACAAACAAACAGAGAGACAAAAAATCTAAAAATTGGTAATATCGAATCAGGGACACCTAAAAACCATATGGTATCTTTTTTTTGTTAATATCTTCAATGTACAGACACACTTCTGTTACAGTTTTATAATAGTTAAGATTACTAGGGTGTTTGTTACACCCAGTATAAGCTATCCCAACTAACAATTTGGTCGTATAGGTGTCGTATAGTCGAACATCAGACGCATAAAGCACCACTATATGACGAAATTACCGTAATATAACTTTTATAAGTTAAAATAGTCCTATAAATGTGGGCCTTATACAACCAAATTGTTTGCTGGGTAATGATGATATTACGAGCCTGTAGTCTAAACTAGACAACATTGACGTCCAATAAAATCACAATAAAAACATCAAAACCTCATAAAAACACTTGAAACAAAATTATGCAGCTCCATCTCGAAACGCTCATCATCTCTAATAATAAAAGAACTAAAAAAAAAGCAATAAAGTCTAGTTTAAAAAGGAAAATCTTTCTGGGAATTTATAATAAAGCGGGGCGAGTAAGCAGACAGTGATAGTTAAGTGCTTAATGTACCCGTAGAGAGGCCGACGCTAGCTCGCAAATTGAAATTGGTTTAAGGGGCGGTTCCATCAACACGACTAACCTTAAACTTCGACCATTTAAATAGGGACCTGCCTTACGTTAGCATTCCCCTCTGTCAAGGTACAAGATCAAATGATCATGTACATGTGCATACAATCTTGTACCTTGTCACGAAACGAGACAGCCTATAATTGCGGAACAACTATACTTCTTTCCAAATAAGGACGACAAGATTTTCCGATTCCTATTTAGCTTTCTGGCCAATTCTGATTACCAAATGTAATTTATTTACAATCCGACATATCTTGGACGATAAAAAAGCTGTTCTAAGAATAAGTGAGTGTAATGTTTCATATATCTGTTTCTGTAATGCAAAATAGCCTTAAAATTTCGATGCTATTTGGAATGGAGTATAGTCTTGTTTGGGGTTCACACGACACTATTTGTCATGATTTTTCACATTCCAAATTTGACTCTAAAGTAAGGGAACAAAATCCAAAGTTGCGTATTTTATGCTACCTCGTCCCCTCCGCAAAAAATGGCAGAAAAGTAGAATTACACGCGTAACTCGTCCATATTTAAATGGTCTAAGCGACTAAGGAGTATCGCATACAGAAAGAATCGAGGCGGCGTCGAAGCGCGGGCGCGCGCCTTAAAGACCTTGCCATACGGTCGATAATTGTATATCATACCAAGCCGCTCGGATTCTTGGTATACAATTATCGACCGTATGTCAAAGTTGACAAGGCGCGCCCGAGCATCGACGCCGCGCCGCCTCGACTCCTTCTGTATGCGATACCCCTAACACGTATTCTCAGTCGCTTCCTTGATCTTTTCCTCGACTCAACTTCAGTCAGAAAATGTCTTTTAAAAGAAAATTATTTTAGGAAAACCTATATGCTCCAAGAGTCACGTGGCAAGTTTTGCTGCGAGCGGTTGTCTTTCGCGTGGTGTTCGCTTGGTTCCCATTTTTGCTTGCCACGAGGCACCACAATCTGTTCTCAGCTGTGTTTTTGAGCAAAAACAATCCTTGAGATTGGGATAGATCTAATAGATAGAGTAAGCAAGACAGTGATAGTTAAAGTACTTAATCTGACGCTAGCTCGCAAATTGAAATTGTAAATTGACTAACATCTAAAAATTCTAAGTCGCATAAACATTATTTTGTTTTACTAAACTTCATTCAGAAAATTTTCATTACGAAAAACTATACTTCCGCAGCGATGTAATGTAATTTACACATCTCTAGGAGACCTTAAGGTGACTGTATGAGGTTTTTGCATCTTTGTGGTAGTAGTTCTTATATAAATCACACAGCGAATCTTAAAAATTTGCTAAAGTTTGTGTGTTGTCGCTGTGTGTAATCATTACGACAATGAAGATAAAATCCGCAAGACAATTTTCGTAAGCATTGCAAATCCCATAATTATAAGTAGGTATAATAGAGACCAATTTCCAGCAGTGAACTTCTTGTGAATGGCAATGGTGAAAAAAACGGATGTCAGAAAATATCCTTTTTAGGACTCGTTATAAAAGGTGTTACAAAAATACAAATAAACATTTATGGGGGTGGTTTAGACCATTGAACTGAACAACTTTCACTAATGGGACCAATATCGAAATCGCGAAAAAAAATCGTATGTTCCATACTAAACTACAAAAAATGTATGGGATAGCAGATTTTTTTTTGCAATTTCGATGTTGGTCCCATAGTGAAAGTTGTTTAGTTTGATGGTCTAAACCCCCTTAAAAGGTTTCAATTTTTATTTTTACTTCTGTTACACCCTGTATTAAGGAGTGTTATTTAAACCTCCCTCGTAAGGTCACAACGCTCTCACTGACCACATACAAAGGCGCACATCCATGACTACGAACCTACTTAAAGAAAGAACCTATACATCAGATTACTTAAGTAATAGTTACTACCTTACCAGATACTACACTCAACCTGATTTCGCGCGCTTTTTCGAATTCCTAGCTTTGCGCTGTAGGAACAAAAACTAAAATACGCCTTATGTCAATGAGCGACAGCCTGCATCTTGTCAATATCATGCAAGATGCAGGCTGTCAAAGGCAATTATTGCAGCTGTCAAACGTGAGTGATGGAGTACTGCTGCCCATACCCAGACCTTCGGCCCTTCATGTTCAGCTTTAATTTATAGGCGCCTATCAGGACCTTTCAGAAGGTTCATTGATTTGAATCATTTTTGAGAAATAATAAACTCTTTTAAATTAATAATTTTATTGCTGACAATCGCGGTGGTGAAACTTCAATTCTACGCTCAGTCTATTTATGAAAGTTATTCAGTTTTAATATTTTGCTAAGCGAAACAAGGCTCTAATAGGGTACGTTTATGACAAAACCTTTCATTAGACCTTGTCATGTTATTTTATGAAAGTGTTTTGTTTTAGGTGACGTATATTTTATGTAAAGGTAAGCGCATATTACGACGGGTAGCATCGGGTCGGACCGCAACGCGAAAATCGGCCCAAATCACTTCCAATACAAGTAAAAGGTGTAATAATGTTGTTCTTTTTTTTGAAATAAATGAATAAATAAACAAATAAATAAATACCAAAACAAACAAATAAATAAATAAATTAATTAGTTAATTACCTAATTAATTAATTAATAAAGAAAATATATAAATAAATAAATATTATTTAAAATTTATATGAACTGCATACTATTGTACCAAGTTTACGTGTCTTAAGCAGCGATTACATTACTCTACATTTAGGGCCGATTTCGGTATACATTGCCCGATTTGTTGCCTCTATTTTAAAGTGTAGCGATCAAAGCAAGCAATGTATGCCGAAATCAGCCCCAAATGTTGGGTGATGTAATCGCTGTTTTATTACAGATGCACCTGCGCATTTAACAAATTTTAATAAAGCGCGCGAAATTATATCGTCCAATCAGGATTCAGGATGTGCCATCTTCGCGCCCCTGAAATCCCTGGCTAATTGTTTACGCGCCGCCCTTGCCGCCGCCAAAGCGACCATTACCATAGATTAACAATAAGTTTGCCATTACTCTGCTATTCGACTTAGAGCGAGATAAAGCATTCCATGTTGACGTATAACCGTGATCACAGAACCCCAAGTACGCGCAGGCATTTTACTGTGTGTAAGACGGAATTTGCAAGAACATCGTTTAAACAGCGATTTTTCTGCTTCCAGGGTGGAAGACTATACAACAAAATTAACGAAATACTCTCTATTTTCCCCACTTGTAAAAGGGAATGTAAAAGATCTATTACTCGTTGGCTTTTAACATTTGATTATAGTGGAACCGAAGAACTAATGCATATAGACGTTTAACATTTATGGCACACACATGCGCACCCCTCCTCACACACACACACACACACACACACACACACACACACACACACACACAAACACACACACACACACAAATTATAAATAATAATCACAAATGAACCGAAGGATGTACCTTTAAGTTTTAATATACTATGCCTCGGAATTTATAAGAGTACAAATTATATTGATCCTATGAGTCTAGTTGCTAATATACCTACTTAACTGAAATCTGTATTCAATTAAGCTAAACCTGTTTTGTTTCCTTTTTATCTGATTTTTCCAAACAAGAAAATTGTACTAGATTTAAAATTTTACTACTACTCAGGTACTGTACTGAAGAGGACTAAATTATAAATTTATAATTTAGAATAAGCTATCCGATAGGGGTGGTCCTGGTGACTTGACTGACAGGTTTTTTATATAACATATAAGAAACCCAACTCTGGCACCAGTCTCCACCCACAGACTATCCAATGTGAAATAGATTATAAATATGTATGTACCAAATAGTTTGTGGTGGTGAAAATAAAAACAATTTTTATTTTATTTTATTTATTTATTTTTTAAAGATTTTGTAGCACCCGATTTTGCACCCACTACCGCGCTAAAAGACTTTGAATATGGACGAAGACTCGCGGGTCTGTCTACTTATATAAAGTTTTGTATGAAAATTTTCATAGCTTTATATCTTCGTAATTATATTATAACTTGCAAATGTTATTTGTGACGCGGCAACTAAATTTTCTAAACTATTTTTCCATATATAAAATATTACTTTTATTAATTCCGTCTCGCGTATTGTGCGTCAAACTTTTGTATGGACTGAAACCACCGTAATACCTTTACTCTCAAAACCCGAATCACAGTTTGGAAGAGTTCTAATACCTAGTGGCGTGTTTAAAAATGTTATTGACTTGGATTTAGTGTTGAAATAACTTCGTTTGTATTGTATGCAACGCTGCAAATACTATCCTCTTAATAAATCCGAATATATAAGGTTATGGAGGTGCTACTGGGAATGTTCCTACATTGAAAAGAGAAGATCTTCCACCAGGCTATGTGTGAAGCCTGGGGACCGGCCGTGGTTCAACAGTTCTTAGTTGGACCTTCTATATGTATCGAATCTCTGTGATTATTTCTCTTGCGCGATGTGTGTCTTGCATTCGATTATATACCTTATTTTTAGTATGTTACGAGCTACGTATTCACGGTGAACGTTGTCTATGTATGGAGCATATTTCCGAGAGCGACGGTATCGCCATCTGTTGGCATCTTTGCTATAACTTGTGGGTGCTGACATCTGTAGCAAGTCCCCACAAGTTCTAACAAAATTAGCTGAAACTATTTTAAAGGGATGATCAGACCAAACTGAACATTCTCTGTTGGACCTATATCGAAATCATACATTTGAGTCGAGTTTTGTTTGCAGTTTTGTATAGGACAAAAACATGATTGATGATTTTTTTCGCGATTTCGATATTGGCCCTATAGATAAAGTTGTTCAGTTTGATGCTCTGATCATCGCCTTAAAATAGTTTCAGCTAATTTTGTTAGACCTTATATAATCCGAAATAAAACCGAATAAAGTATTCGGGAATACATTCCTAATAAGTAGTCTAAATACATAATTATATTTCGTACCTATTTAATTTATTACTCTCTTTGCGAAAACCGCTTTATACCTAATAGTAGCCATAGTAGGTAATTGTGAAACATAATTATCAATGTGAACTCTAAATAGACTCGACGCTAGGTCGTCTTTTAATTACTACTAGCTGCGCGCCCGCTTCTTACACCCGGAAGTAGACCCCTCGCGTGAAAGATCCGCCACATAAATACGGAATAAACCTGATTCGGAATTAGATTTCGTATGGAGTGTTGCCGCTTACAGAGACTTTTTCACTAGATCTAGTGATTTTTTGATGTCGTAGGTGACATATTTTAAAGTGATTTTTGAGCGTAGGCGTTGATGGAACGATACCGTATTGTGACGGTGCAATTGCGATGTCGTTGTGGTATAGTTGCGAAATCGCCAACGCTCAAAAACCGCTTGTATGATAATGATTCATGCCATTTTGTATGCAGATTGAATTGTATGTTGAACCTATCAATAGTCTTTTGATATTTTTTTTTATGTCTGATAGGTAAACATTTGACCCCAGTCTCACCTGATGTTGAGTATAGTTGCATTAATATTGGAATACAATATACAAACTATCATCGTAACATTCGTAACGTCATGACCTCATCACATGATAGTAATTATCATGTATAGAAATTGTTTGCTTGTTTTAATAAATACCTAAAAATGCAATTATTGTCATTCATTTGACGTTTCATACATTTTTATTTTAGGCATTTTTAAAACAGCACTCTAGTATTTTTCGTAACCATAGTTGACAACACTGAGTCCTGAATCAGGATCGCAATTCCGGCTGTGTGTGGTGGACCTTAAACTTGCGATGGGTCGCTGTCTTGTAAAAGTTTTCGTTCAAAATGGACTCAGATAAAGGATCCAGTCTTATAGTAAGTACTATTTTTGAATAGGAGATTAAAAATCACGATCGAACGATACATTTTTTCTACTGCTGAATTTGAACGTGTGACTTTCGAAAATCGCACTCCAGTTAGGTGTCCGAATTATAACTTATAAGTCCAACTAGCCACAGGTCTATAAGTAATAACCAATTCTGTTCATTTGTGGAAGTAATTAAAACCATGTCGACCGTAGATACCAATAATTTGGTTCCACTAATTAGTGCATATTGTTTATACATTAATAATATACAACGTGTTAATGAATTAACGCAAAACTAGAAAGCAGTTTGTTTAGAATCTAGAGCAGAATCGAATTATCATGATTTCAACATAGGTAATTTTTATCAAAATATTAAATCATTGGTTTGTAAAATTTAAAATTTCCTGAACCCGATGTCAACCCATCCCACGGGCATATTCACCCTACTTACTAACATATAAAAAGGGCGTTCACAAAGGACCAGCGATGGTCTACGTGGCACAGGCTCAGCAAGCCTGTTAAGGCCCAAAAACCCCCCTAATAATAATAAAATACTATCAAAACATGATTATTAAAATGAGTCCATGAGTATGTTAGCGCTTTCATTCATTGCTGAAATGATAACAAATCATTTTAGCATCAAAACTTAAAATGCGAATAACTTTAAATTTTAACTATCCAAATAATGAAATTATTGTTTCATTCTAATTATTTTGTTATAAATCAGTTGGGGTGTAAGAGGTTTTGCGCTTATACATTAACACGTTGTATATACTTTATTCCGAAGTGACAGATCAGATAATTGTATGTACGTCTTTGCGAACATGTACATAAGAATAGTATCAATTTGGTCTGACCTTTCAACTAAACATTGTGTAAACTTAGATGCGTTACATACTTAAAGAGGTATGCTATACCATTAGACTTACCACACACATGCGGAATTATTCGGAACGGAATTACGATTTCGTATGGATTTTCCCCCTCCAGAACGGAATTTCAAATCCATGCGAAATCGTAATTCCTAACCTAATCTAACATTTTTTTTTTCAGGGGGGGGGGGGGGAATCTTCGAAAGACCAAACCTAAACCTACCTGACATTTGGGTCAAGTCAAGTAGCTATTGAGATTTTCTATGAAATAATCTATTTTGTTCGAGACTTAAATACACTGGCCTGCAAAACTAAGTATCACACTTTTAAAATTGCAATAACTTTTTTAGTACACAAAATATACTTTCGAAATAAAAAGGACTCGAAAAAGAGTTTAATTTACAAAGAATGGTTACAAAGAAAGCTGATAACATTTGCCATAAAACGTTTTTTATTTTGAATCTCTAATTTCTATAGTTCACAAAAAATTGAAATATTAAAAGTGTAGTACTTAGTTTTGCAGGTCAGTGTATTGGTTCCATAGTGAAAGTTCAGTTTGGTCTGAAGCGCCCCTTAAGATATTTAAGGTATCTATTTAATTTTAGGAAAAGGTTGATGTCCTGTCGTATCAAGAACTCAAGGCACTAGCGGAAAAGAGACAGGATTGGCGAATACTCCACCGACAAGAGCGTAGCTCTTAAATAGATGATGATGAGGATTAAATTGTAGAACTGTTAGTTAGTAGTAGGTTTTTAGTTCTTCGGCAGAAATGACCAGCCCATTTTAGAACTGCCTGCCACAAACAAACGGAATTCTGATCCTGAATTCAGAATCAGAATTGTGATTTTCTATAGGATTTGACAGCTCTCCGTGATTCCGAACGGAATCCTGGAGGGGGAAAAAATCATACGAAATCGTAATCCTGATTCGGAATCGGAATTCCGTATGTATATGGGTAGCGGACCTTAATGTGATTAATTTTGTTCGAAATGGATTGTAAAGGTAGCTTTCAGTCAGACGGGAAAATGTGCGGTGAAACAAGTTTGCCGAAATAGTGGGCCAAAAATTCCATTCATTATAAATTTTAAGCTAGACAAGCTCGTCCCGCTTAGAAACATTTCGTAATTTAAATTAATTACTCTTACAGTATACAGGGTGAAATTTATACCATTAGCATCCTTTTAAACTAAGAGTCTACTCATCAAACTGAACAACTTTTACTATGAGAGCAAAAAAATCGGAGCAAAAAAAAATCAGCTGTTGCATACATTTGAGTCGAGTAGGCAGCGGTGGCGGGTGCAGTTTAGTACGGAACAACTGATTTTTTTTTGCCCCGATAGGTTTGCTCCCATAGTAAAAGTTGTTCAGTTCGATGGGTAGACTCGTAGTGTAAAGGATTGCTAATGATATCAAGTTCACCCTGTATATAGGGTATAAAGTTAAATGCGTTACATATCCAACAGGGTGCTTTAGACCAACGAACTGAAAAAAAAATTCTATGGGACCAACTTTGAAATCGCGATGAAAAAAAAACAGCTGTTCCATGCATTTGGGCCAAATACAGATTAAAAAACAAAAATAAAAGATAATGCAAGATTTTAGCTATAATAGTTATGTAAACTCATCATGGCGTGGTTAACAGCCGAAGCCTTATATTTATAGTGTTTATATTCCACCCTGTCTACTATGTGTTAGTAACATTTAGAGTACATGCACTATACAGTATCTAGCAGTAAATTTGGGTGCTCGCCAAATGCAATGCTCATCCATTATGTTGACTCGGCAGTGCACGGGAAACAGTGTGATTCCATTGTGACACACGTCAAGATAACTTTGACCGTAATGTAGAACTTTAGAGAGTTCAATCGAAATATCTAAGACCATTGTCATTTTTATGGTTTACAAGTTGATAAAAGGACCTGTAGGACCTATTATAATGACCGAGGACAACTATACTGTCATGTGCGACCTTTAGGTCGAAAGTGTTCGCTATACCTATACTGGGTGTCTTTTTTTAATATTTTAAAATTTTCCAGGTGTGGTTTAGACCACAGAACGCTTTCGCGTTTAGACCTTTAAACTAAACAACTTTTACTATGGGTGCAAAATCGTAATTCGTAATTATGTTGGTGTGTACTTTGAGAAGATTCGTATAGCGACTTGGGCTTATTTAATAATCGTGACAACTGACAATGACAATTCAGACTACATTGCTGAGAATGAAACACATGAAGCACTGCAAGTTAGTAACCAGCAATGTACTCTGAATTTTCATTGTCAATTTTCGCGTTTATTAAACAGGGCCGTGCTCGTGACAAACACGACGCAAACGTTACTCGATTCCGATCAAAGAAGAACATCGTACAGAGCGAGTAATAACATTATATCATCGATAATATCAAAACTAGATGCAAATGGGTCCAGAGGGGCATGGTCCAGTTGATAATTCAGCCAGTAGACAGTTCGGTCCAGTTGAAAATGAGAATGGTAGCTTGGACATCTAGAAAGAATGGGTGAACATCGGCATATCAGGAGAGTATAATCTGGGTCGACCTATTGGCCGATGCAGAGGGCATCATCAACGACGTAGTGAAGGCTTCTTGATCTTCAAGCCAGCTACTGGCAAGAGGTTGCGCAGGATTGGGAAGTAGCGTTCTCTTGTTTCGGAGGCCAAGACCAGTAGTTAAATATTGGGCATTCTACTCCATCTCGTTCCTTCAAGCTCACGCTGTTCGCTTTCAGTCACTCGCTGATGTAGATCGCCCAATATTTACAAAGATACCTTTCGTTCAATCATTCCCGATCGAACGCTTTCCCAATGTATCGGTTTGTTGTGAACTGTTGTGAAGGTCATCTGAACACAAATTGAAATTTATATATACAGTTAGGTATGGTTACGCCTTTTATCTCATTCGTTCGCATGCAAAAAGAACGAGAGCTGAGGCGCTATAGCGAGCGCTATATCAGGCGACAGCCGGTGCAGATACATGATTATAATATCAGATACCACGTTGCAACCGAACACGAATGACGTTAAAATTAAATAAGTAATAATTTCAATAATGTCTTTAAAAATAGATGATGTTGTGGAAGTGGTTATTGTTAAACGGAATGAATATGGAATTCATAATGTTAGAATAATCGGTTTGGACTATTACGAAGGTATTTTAATACCGATTCGCCACAAAAACCAATATGGTACATGGACTGGAATTTATTATGAAGGACTCAAGGTACCTGCTCGTGTGATTAGAATGAACAATCAATTTGTGGATTTTGCAGAAGTAGCAAAACGATGAAAGAAAAAATAGGGTATTATCTACCAAGACAAGAATATAAATAAACATTGTTTTCCAACAATACTTTCATTCTTATAGAGACATTATCCTTATTTGCACCAAAATGAAATTCGTGAAACAACCGCAAACTTTAAAAGTTGAAAACCTGGGTATAAATTCTGAGAATGTTACTTCTCGTCATGGAAGTCTCCTACCAAATACTATAAGGTGCTTAATTTGTGGACCGTCAAACTGTGGAAAAACTAATTTAGTCATTGGTCTTCTTCTACATGAAAATGGATTAAATTATCGAAATGTGTATGTTTATTCCAAGACCCTTCATCAACCCAAGTACAGATTCTTAGAGAAAGTTTTAAATATGGTTCCAGGTATATCTTTCGCAAAATATCATGAAAATGAGAAAGTATTGAGTCCTCAAAATGCAAAATCTAACTCTATTATAATATTTGACGACGTTGCATGTGAGAACCAAAATAATATTAGAGATTATTTTGCAATGGGCCGTCATAAACACATAGATTGTTTTTACCTTAACCAGACTTATACCAAAATTCCCAAACAGCTTATAAGAGATAATGCGAACCTTTTAGTTATCTTCAAACAAGACGACGTTAATTTAAAACACATTTATGATGAGCATGTCAATACAGATATGACGTGGTTCGATTTTCGAAAGATGTGTTCAAAAATATGGAATGAGTCGTATAGCTACTTAGTGATTAATAAAGATTGTGATAAAAACAAAGGGTGTTATAGGAAGAAATTTGACACATTCGTGGTATTTGACTAGGTAGTTGATAGTACATTAATATATAAGTGTATTGTTTTCTTTCGTTTATCATTACGTGCAAATTTTTCAAAGCCAAGAGACGTTAGACAGAATTAAAAATGGAAAAATCAATAAAAAGACAAGTTGTTAATGCAGCTGAAGCTGTGAAAAGAAAGGTACGAAAAATGCGTAACATTGAAACTGATAAAGAAAAAATATTTGAAAATGTTTTTAAACCTATAATAAATCCCCTCAACCAAATATTGGAAACAAACAAACAAAGCACTCACAAAAAAAAGGCTAAGGTTAAAAAGAATAAGTCTTTGAAAGAAAGCTATTCCGATGAAACGTCATCTAGTGAATCATATATGGATAAAACAATTATGAAAAGGAAATCGAACATTATGAATAATGAAAAAGATTTATCATTTTCAAACACAGATGAAGATGATATTGATCATCACAGCAGTTTTAATGATCATGATATTAGCAATATGTCATTTAAAACTGTTGATTCAGTTCAGAATAGCCCTACACATAATGCATCATCGTGGTCTTTATCTCCAGAATTTTATGAAGATGTTCCATATGGTGTTAGGAATGAACGTGGAAAACTTATGATGGGTTCAGCTCGTGTAACAACAAATGGAGAATATATATCAATAGGTGGGCATAAGTATGATAACACTGTAGGAATACGCGAACTGATATTCAAAAAACTACCCGACACGAACTTAATAACTTCCGAAGACACACAAAATTATAAAACCATGTTGATGGATACAAATGCGCATAGACGAGATTTTGATCCAAATAAACCAATAAAGAGCAATAAAGGACGAAAATATTTGAATATTATCAGGCCACTATTCAAGCTTCGTAAAGTTTCTGTAAGTACTGATGGTAGTGTTGCTCAAGGATCTGGTCTACCTTCAATGAAAAAGTGGAACAAAGATGTGGACTATGTTTACTGGGACGATCCTAACGAATTAGTGGAAAGACTGAAGATATTAATTGCATCTCGAGATGCAGGTAACACTGGGTTGGATAATGAAATAATATCAGTCATAGAGGAATTGCGTGAAAGTGGAATTATTGTATAATAAATATAATAATCATAGCTGATTTCTTTCATTTGTATATCAACTTTTCAATTGATAGGTTCATCATGAATATTGATAAATTCGGACATCATATCCATAAACGAATGCGTTTATCGGAAATATTTGATTTCACTGATAAAACTTTGTTTAAAACAGAAGGAGGAGAATTTGATTTGAAAAAAGCAAGACTGAGAGGTGTTAAAATACCTTCGTCAGATGATGATGTAGCTAATAAAGAATATGTTGATAATGTTGCTAAATTATATTATAGCAAGGATGATATTCAAGCACTGCTTAAAACTATAAAAGCAGACGTAAACAAGGTTTTAAGTCACTTCAAAAAGGAGCTCTATACTAAAACTGAAGTAGATAAAATTGTTAAAGCAAAATGATAAAACAACAAATTGTAAAAGAACTCCATAAAGCAGCTCGAAAAAATTTTATACGGCGATCTGTGATTCTAAAAGGAATTGATGATCTATGGCAAGTTGATTTAATAGATTTTTGTTCATTAAAAACCCATAACAAGGGTTTCAAGTTTATCTTAGTAGTAATAGACTGTGTTTCTAAATATACATGGGCAGTTCCAGTTAAAACCAAAACAAAATCTGAAATAACACAGGCGTTCCATCATGTATTGCGTACAAGTCATCGTTGTCCAAAAAATTTACAAACTGATATGGGTAATGAGTTTTATAACGATGAGTTTGAACAATTAATGAAATTATGTACCATCAATCATTATTCTACATTTTCTATAAAAAAAGCTTCAATTGTTGAGAGATTAATCAGAACATTAAAAAACAAGTTGTATCAAACTTTTAGCTTGAATGGTAGTTATAAATGGATCCAAGGACCGCTAGATGATGTAGTAAGGCTGTACAATAATACAAAACATCGTATTACAAAACATAAACCGATTGAAGTTACTCAAGCTAATGAAAATATAGTAATGGGTAACATTAAAAAATCACAGATTTTGTTATCAAAACCTGATAAACAAATGCTCTCAGAGGGTGATTACGTTAGAATAAGTAAATATAAAAGTGTTTTTCAAAAAGGGTACACTCCAAATTGGTCGACGGAAGTTTTTACAATTAAAAAAGTTAATAATACTAATCCTATAACATACATTATTGAAGATTTACGTAAACAACCTATTCTAGGAACATTTTATACACAAGAAATTCAAAAAACTAAATATCCAGATGTATATTTAATAGAGAAAATTATTCAGAAAAAGGGAGATAAGATATTGGTTAAGTGGTTAGGTCTCAGTGATGATGAAAATAGTTGGATTGATAAAAAGGAAATAGTATGAATTTAGTATTCATTAGCTACTGAGATATGAAAGGAGGCGGTCTTATTAATAACTTAATAAATAATCTTCCATTCGAGTTACACTTACCTGGATATAATTTTTGCGGACCTGGTACTAAACTACAAAAGCGATTATTGCGAGGTGATAAAGGTATTAATGATTTAGACAACGCTTGTATGCATCACGATATAGCTTATTCCAACCATCAAGATTTAGAAAATCGTCATAAAGCTGATAGAGAGTTGTTAAGCATGGCTAAACAAAGACTTCGATCAAAGGATGGTGCCCGGGGAGAAAAACTTGCTTCTTGGATAGTAACCAAAGCCATGAAAGCTAAATTAAAATCAGGAGCAGGAGTAAATGGGTTTAAAAAAGCAGTTTCGAAAATCAAGTCTCACCTCAAAAAGTCGAAACCTAAGAATACAAAGGCTGCAATAAAATGTGCTTATTTAGCTGCAAAAAAATTTCTCTTAAATAAGAAAAGTGTTCGATTACCACGCGTAATACCACTCCCAAAAACAGGTGGAATTCTACCTTTACTACCAATCTTTGCAGGCCTTTCAGCCTTAGGTACACTAGCAGGAGGAGCAGCTGGCATTGCAAAAACTGTAAACGATTATAAGTCTGCTCAACAAAATCTAAGTGAATCTCAACGTCATAACAAAATGATGGAATCGATTTCTTTGGGAAAGGGTTTATACATTAAATCACACAAGAAAGGCGCTGGACTGTTTATTAGGAGTTCAAAAAACTAAACAATAGGTTACCTAAACGAGCCCTTACCAACTTAGATATTCTAAAGTATGCCAGCGATATACCATACTTTAGAGGCGTTTTTATGAAAGATCGATTACCTAGAACACCAAAACCTATCGAATGTGGTATTGTTAATTTAGATAATTCTGATGGTGATGGAACTCATTGGGTAGCCTATGCGAAGTTAAATAATTATTGTGAATATTATAATAGTTATGGTGATTTGAAACCTCCTTTGGAGATTGTTAATTATTTTAAGCTCTTCGAAATTTTTTACAACTATAAATGTTATCAAGAGTTTAATACAGTAAATTGTGGTCATTTGTGTATTTCATACCTTAAAAATTTTTGGAATAAACATATAAAATGAGACAGCTGGTTTAATATTCAACATTCACATAATGTCTTTCACAGTATCAATAACTGGCAATAAATCGATTTTATCAAATCATTATTATCCCACTTTGCAACTAGAAGGTCAATATGAATGCGCTCTATTGTATCTATCAACCTTTAATTCTATTCCTAATATTGATATTAGAAATAACAAATTTTATTACGGTAATAATGAAGTTATCGAAATACCCGAGGGAGCCTACGAACTCCAGGACATCTGCGATTATTTAAAGGCTAATATAAAAGATGCAGATTTCAAATTATTCTGCAATAATAATACATTAAAAACATCAATTTTTTGTACAAAAGAAATCCATTTTGAAAGAGAGACCTCTTTCGGTCAACTTTTAGGATTTGGTAATGAAACACTCAAAGCAAATATATTACACGAGTCACAGCATACAGTCAACATTCTATCGACAACAGTTGTGAGGGTTGAATGTGACATAGTGAGCGGATCTTATATTAATGGAATATCAAGCCATATTATTCACGAATTTGCGCCAAATGTACCACCAGGCTATAGAATTATAGAAATACCTAAAAACGTTATTTACTTTCCAGTAAATCAAAACAACATAAATTGTATCAACATTCGATTGTTGGATATAAATAATAATTTGATTAATTTACGTGGAGAAGAAATTCAGTTATATCTACATCTAAACAAAAAATGATTGAATACAATAAATATGTATCACCGGTAACGAAAAACATCAGTACCATTCAATCTATCGGTAAAGAAACACCAAGAAAGAAAATTAAGCTGACTAAAGAAAATAAAAAATTTCTTAAACTAATTGGATTGTTAAAATGAGCATTCTAGACATATCTAGTATTCCTTCGTACGATAACACTATAGACAGTGTTGAAATACATTCCTATAAACCTTACGTTATCACTTTTAATAGGAATGATGAAATTCGCATACCTATAAATCAACAAGATTTGTACGTACTACCATCAGCTAGTACTTTATATTTGGAAGGTGTTGTAAAAGTTCACAATAGGGAAACGAAAGTAAGGTCTGAGAGCGTGCAATTCACCAATAATCCATTACTTTACTTATTCCAAGACATTCGCTATGAATTAAATGGTGTAGAAATAGATAAAATAAAAAATGCAGGAATAACAACAACGATGAAGTCATTAATATCTATGAACGAAAGTGAAGCTAAGATGTCTAAAGCTTGGGGTTGGGATATTAACGGAACAAAGAACACACACAATGGTAGTTTCTCTGCATCAATACCCCTTTGTAATATTCTTGGTTTTGCAGAAGACTACAAAAAAGTAATAATAAACTGTAAGCACGAACTGATACTTTTACGGAGCAATACTAACCTTAACGCATTGAAATTAAGAACGGGAGAAGTTGTGGATGATGTTGAAATACATAAAATAGTTTGGCGTGTTCCACATGTCAAAGTATCCGATAGAGAAAGGCTAAACTTCCTTAAACTATTGGAAAAAGATCGAGCACTTCAATTAGTATTTCGAAACTGGGATTTATATGAATATCCATTATTACCAAAAACTACTAAACACACATGGTCCATAAAAACCTCATCTCAAATAGAAAAACCTAGATACGTTATTATAGGATTTCAAACAAAGAGAAAAAATAACGCAGCAGCAGATATGACTCAATTCGACCATTGTACTATGCGTGATGTAAAAGTTTATCTCAATTCAACTTACTTCCCATACGAAAGTTTAAATGTTAATTTTACCGATGGCAAAATTGCTTTATTATACGAACAATATGCAAGATTTCAGCAGTCGTATTTTGGTCGCAGAACAGAACCATTGTTGAATTTAGAAGAATTTAAAGAAAAAGCACCTCTGTTCGTCATCGATTGCTCGAGGCAAATTGATAATCTCAAGTCAGGACCTGTCGTTAACGTGCGAGTTGAACTCGAGAGCAACTCAGAAATACCTGATCAAACATCAGCATACTGCCTTATTCTAAACGACTGCATTGTGGAATATAAACCCCTAAGCAATACAGTCAAAAAAATATCATGAATACGGATATTATTATCGTGGATATTCAGGGATTTAAAAATTATGAAAATAATTTTATTGTAAAAGAGGTCGCTATCGCCAGTAATGAATATACACAAACGTTTCTTATAAAACCTCCACATTCATTTCAAAGCTTATCGAATTTTGAAAAGAAACAAATCATATGGTTAGAGAAAAACCGAGGGATTCGATGGAGTGAAGGGTTTATTGACTATCGTGAATTTAAACGTGTTATTATCCCTTATTTAGATAAAAAGAAAATATTAACAAAAGGTTTGGAAAAGATTAAGTGGATTAGAGAACTGTGTTCAAATTGTCAAGTAGTAGATGTTGGTGAAAAAGGTTGTCCTAATATTTTAAAGTTACATAAAGAATATTGTAATATCAATAGTAATTTTAATTGTATAAATCATACAAAGGAATGTGCCTTAAATAATGTTGTATGTATAAAAAAATGGTATATTGATAATTATATTTATAAGTTTTCTCTATTTGATTGATAAGCAATTTTTTTTTGTTTATTTATATAAAAATATAATGTAATTATTTTAACTTAATTTAAGGAATAAATGATAAAAAATGTATTTTATAACATGATTTTTATTACACACCTACTTACTTCATTTACAAACTTGGTTTACTTATAATATTAATAGAAAACTTTACATATTAATGAAACATTTTTGTTTTCCGATTATTACGTACAGAATAAAATACAAAAGAAACATTATAATTAAGACATTCATTTGAATTCAATTTTGTATCATAACTATAACTTTTTATTTCTTAACCTAATTACATTTTACAGTACGATATCATTTTTAATTAATTATTAACATTAAGTAACTAAAAAACATTAAATCAAAATAATAATTAATTATGAAATTTCTTGTGTCTTCAATGCATTCATCATCATCACCTGCTCCCCATCACCTGCTCCCTGGTGATAACTCGCATCAGTTTAGGTAGGTAGGTATCTGAAAAATAGTAAATGATAGGTAAGTATAATAATTTCCTAGTAGTTCAGCAAAATTGATAATAAAATATATTATTATGCCCGCATAATAATACTAACCTGTTAAATTTACTGGTAGAACTCTGAGCAATCTCTTAGTCCTCTCGAAATACAATGTATGGTTTGTGACATGGATTTCAACACTGGATCCTCGTAATGGTGCACTGCATAAAATGATCTTACTATTTCCCGACTTTCTACAGTTGTTTCTCGTTCCACTATTTTATGCATCTCAATCTTGATGGTGAATTTGGGCAAGCCCTTATCAAAACCTCTTGCAAGGTAACTAGCTTTAACTGCGCTAGTCGACATGTTACAATATTGTGATGCTCCGTAGAAAAGAACAGTCGATCGAATGACGTTAATTTATTGAATTAACAGGTCAGCTCGTGGCATTTAATTTGATACTTACATGTAATACGATATTTTTGAAGGAAACACCGGTACCCACCTGCATATTCTGAACAAGTATAGACTTGTAGATTTGCAGTGTATGCAATTTCTCAGACGCTGGAATGCTCTATCACTTAATGGACACGTGCCTAAAAGCAAGTTCAAGCTTGTCTATTTGGTGTTAAATTACATTTGTACTAGAATTTTGGCATAATGTAAGTTTGCTATTCAGTTAGAGATTATTTCAATTTGTACCGTGTGTTATTGTAATAGTGATTATTTTTAATAAAAATCATACAGGTCGTCTAATTCATAAAAAGGTAAATAAACAGTCATTTGTACAGAAGCACATGAAGAAGTAGCTTGATTTTTCCGTCTAATATTTTATCAAATAGGTAAGTTTATTAAATTAAAATTTTCATAAGTACTTATTTGTACGTAAAGGTTTTCATTTTATCTGTTTTTTATTTCAGATCATGGATGACATTGCTAACCCATACTACCATGCTCAAGACCCCTTCGCCAGATTCGATGAGGATTACCCGGAGTTAAGAAATCGAGTCGTTGAGGAACCGGAACAACCGAAGGAGAGAAAAAAAACAAATAAACGAGAAATTACCAAAAAGAAACCGTGTAATCTGCCAAAATCATATGTGATTACCACGAGACTAAATAGACCACTTCGGTTGGTTAAAATACAAGTCCATGATATTAGCGGAACTCTCTGCAGTAATGAAGACAGTCCTCTTTTAAGCGCGCAGTACGTTGTCACTGAAGAAATAGATGACATCATGGATCAGACGGAAAGCTTAATCACTAAGATTTCGAAAAAACTAACAGATTATAATTTTTGAAGTTAATAATACGTATAATATATTAGTTGCTATAGTCATAATTTAAGACATTTATTATTGTGTAAATGAAATAATGCTTTTCGTAAGACCTATATTTTAAGTTCAATTTGTTAATAAATTTAATATTAATTTTGTAATAGTTTATTACTTAATAAATGCAATATTACATATTTTTATGTATTTTTAATATCGTGGTCATGCTATTATGTTAACAGAAAGTGTAGGTAACAGTTCAATGTCAAACTAATAATACAAAACAAATAAATTAATTTTAAGAGTTGATTAAGATATACAGGGTCCTTCTTAATATACTGACACTTTTTAAGGGGATAATCAGACCATCAGATGTCTCAATACAAAGTTGTTCAGTATATTAAGAAGGACCCTGCATTTATAATATCATTGTTTTGTACTGTGTTTCACCTCTGTACGGTTCGAGTGCTTAAATAAAGTATCTTTCGTTATCAAATCAAACCAAAATAGTGGTTAAATTATACCTTAACCATTCAAGACAAGAGAATGAAAACGAGCCGTTCATTCATAACGCCTGCTATAAAAAAATTGCAATAGTATTTATTTATTGTATTGATTGATGGTTTTAAAATTACATAGGAGGTTAAATGAAAAAAGTAACTAATAAGAAAAATATTTTATTGCAAATAAAAATATAAGTTTACAAACTTAAAGTTAGAGTACAATACTAAGCTAAGGTACCTACTTATAGATAAACAATTTTTATTTAAAAATTCAGTATTGAAGTGTGACCCCATGCTCTAGTACACACTTTGTCAGCAGAAATCAAGCGCTTGTCATCATTTCCTGATAGGGCCACTTTATTTACACATTGTGTAAATATTTCGTGTTTTATAGATTTAAATAAAACGTTAGTTTTTCTGATAATATGCCCCTGTAATAGTGTATTTTCATAATCAGAAATATCCATTTCGCGAATAACTGATGTTTTAACCCCTTTTGCTTTTTTTATTACATCATCAGTGGTTTTAATACAATAGAGCTTAGAGCGAAGACCTACAAATTCAATGATCATTTTCCCTCCCATTTCATCCTTGAAGAGACCCGGTACTTTTTTGCTTTTCAAAGGCAAGCCATACTCGTTATCAACAAGATAGTTACTCGTGTCAAAATATGGTAAAAATACTTTTTTTAAATCCCTGTAATAATCTTTAGTTCTTATATGATAAATGAAACTATCTGTGTCCGTGTAGCACATCTGTATGTTAGTGTCATAGAAAGGTTTAAATACCGAATAGTGGAAGTCATACATATGACTTTTCGATAACTCCAGTACTGTAAACCCGATGTATATTGGCTTGTCTAAAATAATGCGATCTGGCTTTAATTGTACTGCTACCAAGTTTTCGGTAAACACCGACGCGCTGTGAAAATTAGGGCTTGCAATCAGCTTGTCTGCTGTAGTTTTCTTTTTTGTAATGTTTTCACTATCATTCCATTGATTAACCAGTTGCACATTAACTTTTTTTTCGTTATTTTCTAAAGTTTTACCAAAAATGCTATTATTGAGTAATTTGAAAAAGTCTTGTTCAAAAGTTGAGGTAGCCTTTTGGCGTAACCTTGTGTTTAGATCAATGTATTCTTTCAAATAAGGGCTTTGGTTGAACTTAATTACCCTATGAATTTTTTTTAGTAAAAGACCATGTTTCAAACAGGTTTTCAAATGAATATAATGAATGACATACGAATATTTGTCATATAAATTTGGTACAAGTTTATGATCTTTTCCTCCTGGTGGTATGCATTTTTCAGGGCAAAACGGAAGATCATTATGTTTGTTATGCAGGTCTTTCGGGTAAATTATATCTACTTCGAGTATAAAACCGATTGGAGAGTTATTTGGAACTAGTGTGATATCCAAAGCATCAATTTCATTTGGTTCTAAAAACCTAAAGTCTGATAATGGTAGAGACTGGCACATGCTATAACCGTATAAGTTATTGCAGTCTATATAAACTACGTACGTATCTGGCTGTGATGAGTCATAATCTGGCAAAAATTTATTATTCGCTTTCGCGTGCCTGTGAGAACACAAGCACACGCCACCTCTGATACCGCTCTGAATCATCCTCAATATAGCTAAATTATCAATGAGCTCTAGTTCTACGCCTGTCTGTAACAACATAGCATCAAATGACAAACTTGGAGCAGTGAGATAGAAAGCCGGATCTAATTGATAATGTGTTTTACAGGTGATTCTAAATTTCTCGAAAATATCTGTAAGGAGCAGAACGTCCGTTTTTAGGTAAAGGTCGGTATATTCGCCTAAATCAAAAATATTAAACTCTTTCCAAATTAATTTTGCATGGTCATAGTCCTCTCTAGAAATGTTCTCATTGGTGAGAGTACTGTAAAAATCTTTCTGGGATGGAAGAAACTGTTCTTGGTAACGTTCCCATCCGTCCATGTATTCATAAGGGTAAACGCCCTTACGCGTAAGTAACTGAAACTTGTTATCATTAGGAAAGTAGTCGCGCAAGTACGTGAAGTCACCTTTTTGCATTGTCTTCGTTAGCTTCTCTAGGCTAGTTCCTAAAAATTTTAATGAATCTACGAAACGAAGCTGAAAGAATTCTTTTTCAATTGGTATAAATTTTGTAAAAGAAACATAGTTCTCCTTTGTTTTCGGAATGATTTTCACCGCACCAGGTGCTTCACCTAGTTTTTTTATAAACAAATGACAGTCGTAGCCAGATAAATTGTGAAAAAAAATCGGTACGAAAGATGGCTGTTTATAGTGCAAATTACAAAGGCTATGTGCTGCACCCCGATAACGACCTGTTATATGACAGTGATCTCTAACCCTATCTGAAAAAAGGAAGTGATTGCAGATATGACATCGACTAGCACTCTGAAAATTTATAGCATCATTTTCACTAAAAATTATAGGGATATCTTTACACAAAATTTTATTAATTTTTGCAACATCTTCATAAATTGATTCAATAAACTTATCAACACAGTCAGGACCGCGATGTGAGACATATCTATTGTAACTTGGATCAGCAGAACAAACAATATGATACGCAAAAGCGGCTGGTATATGATGGTTCAGAATATTTGTATTTTTATTGGTAGTTTCATCACAATCATCACAGCGTTGTAAAAGCGATTCGAAATCGGCATAAATAACAAAGGGGGTATTTTGTTTTCGATCATAATTTTTGAATTTAATAACTGAGCCCTTTTCCGGTAACACGGTGACTATGCCACTACACAAATGATTACTTAGTTCTTCTTCTTTCGGGAAAAACACTAAACAAGTATCGCAAAAATACAACTTGCCATGGTGAGAGGTTATTTGACACCTAACAAGTCGAGACAAATCTTTGATCAAACAGTAATGTGTACCGCCATCACCGTTGTCTAGTAACAACAAGTGTATAGTTTTTCTATGTTGTTTATTATTACTCTCAGATTTATAAAGAGGGCCAACAACTGTTTTATTATTTTTTAATCCATAAATAATGAATGACAACGTTGGGTTGTGTTTTTCGAATATTTTTATATCAGAAAATGTTATCGGAAAAGATATATCAGAAACGTTTACTATGTCCCAATAGTTGGGATACGAACCAACCCTTTCAGGGTGGTTCTTTGTCGGACAAAGAAACGCGGTTACACACCAAAGAAAACAGCATTGATCTTTGTTCTTGATGTTTAGACACGCTTTTTTGTTTTTAATAGTTTTCGGCAGTTCGATAAAGCTAGAGCCTCGTAATGGCTGATATTTATTAACATTAATTTCCAAATGCGAATTATTCAAAAAAGCCCAACCACTGTCGCGCTCTTGGAATTCTTCGATTTTCTTTTTCAAAGTATTTAAAGCCTTGGTGATCATCGAATCGAAATTATAGCTTTGGAATATAGTTTCATTTTTAGTTCCAAAGGACTTCATTGATTGGCTATTATTTTTAAACAATAAAAAGATTGCAAAAAGTTCGAAGTTAATTTTTAAACAAGTATGTTTTTTAAGAGATTCATCTAACAGTGCCTTTATTTTATAACGAAAAGAGTTCAAAAACGTATCTAAAGATCCGAGATCAGATTCATTAACAGCTGATATTCTGTATGTCGCTATACGATTACGAAACGCTGATTCTATCATTTCAATACCTTCACTATGAATCTGAGTACATTTATTTTTCCTTTTATGTTCATTACTTCGCAAATGACCTACCCATGCCTTTTTTTCTATAGATTTGCTACACGTTACACAAAAAGGCATTTTAAAAAACTAAAGATGATGGATATTTGTGTATAGGAGATGAGTTTGGAAAACAATACTTATAACTATAATAGTATTTATTATAGGTAGGTACCTTAGAATTACTTATTTTTTTACATTGGAAAAATAGACAGGCTCACTATTTTCAAAGACGGTGAAAGCCTGCCCCAAAAATTGTTGGATACTGTCCCACTGCGACGACTTCTCGTCGCACTGTAACTTTACAGTCGCCAACGCCTTTTTGTAGCGCTCGAGCCCCGCGCTGCCTTCCCAGTCTTCTATTTTGTAGATTTTGAGATCTACAAAATAGTCTCCGGTACTGACGGTCGTGCGACGAGACTGCCCCGACGATACTCTGCTCGTAAACGTCGATGTTGTCGACGTCGATTTTGAGGAATCTTTCGAGAGCTTCTCTTCCTCCCGAATAATTTTAAAAATATCGACGCTTCCGGACTTTTTCAATGCACTGTAAACAAAAAGAAAATTCATACTTAATTAACTGAAAATTTCTACCCAATTGCGTAGACCTCTACAATGAAGGAAATACAATACATACGCTCACGCCTATGTCCCACGATTCACGATTCTAACACACATCTCTCGCCTCCTCATTATCCATACATTTACAATACATATATTTACAATACAATACGGAACGTGTAAAATAGTATATTCCTATTTTATGAGGCCTGTCTATAATTGAACAACGTTCAAAAATATATATTTTTAATATTATAAACATAAAATAGTTTATTCCTATAAGTAATCAAGTAAAAAGTATTAGTGTAAAGAATGGTACCTCGAGCTGGTTTTGCGCTTGCTTGCCGACGTCTTAGAGGAACCACTCGCTTTCGATTCCTTTTTCGGTGGTGCAGTCGCAGGCGTTGGGATAGGCACTGGAGTTGGAGAATGCGCGCGCCTCTCCTGTTCCCACTCCGATCTGAAAAAAATATAAACAATGATAAATTGTTCACTTTATAAAGATGCTAGCACAACTTAATTTAAAGGTAACACACATATTTATATATATATACCAGATTTTAAGTCCGATCATAAGCTATCAAACAAAAAAGTTTCATCAAAATCGGTTCCGTTGTTTTTGCGTGATGCTCGATCAAACTACTTATTTTAAATTTACATTTTTATAATAGTACTAGCGTTAACCCGCGACTTCGTCCGCACAAATTATATACCAGATTTTAAGTCAGATCATAAGCTATAAATCAAAAAAGTTTCATCAAAATCGGTTTAGTAGTTTTCGCGTGATGCTCGATCAAACAAACAAACAGACCAAAAAATCCAAAAATTGGTGATATGGAATCTATATGGGTGATAGTATAGGTAATTAATTACCTTGAGCTCTTTTTTCCCTTATCCTTGCTGCTTACAACCGACAACTTCCCAGCTTTCTTTTTCTGCGGTGTTGGCGACGAGGAGCGCGAACCAACAGAACATTCGGAGTCGGACCTGAAACATTAAATTACATTATTAACATTGTATTGTTTAAGTCAAAAAGTTAAATATTATGTACGACTGTAATTTAACAACACGAAACTTAAAAAAAAATTAGTGGTGATTTCATTATGAAATTTCATTAGCACGATAGGTAAGTAAAGTTGTGAAACACATAAACTAAGGAATGGTTATTACCTTTGCTTGCGCTTGCTGTCTCTGCTTGCGCCTGATGATTTGACAGCCTTGACTTTAGGCTGTGTTTGCTGCGGCACAGGGGCAGGCGATGAGGAGCGCGAGCAGTCAGACCTGAAAGATTAATAAATCTAGTATCAGAGGACCGAAAACACTAAACACAATGTTGTTATAAAAATTCATAAATAAAATAAAATACTCACTAACATTTTAAATGAACTGCAGCTTCACTTTTCACTTTATTTTAATTGATTACTGTAGGTAACTCTGAAGCACTTCCTACCGTGAGGGAAATTATTGAAAAACAATGAAATTTCGTTGGAAAACAGGCTTTTTAAACGATTTCATTGCCGTTTCTGTATAGCAGACCAACCAAATTGAATAATGCTAATATAGACCTTAGATACGTATAATTATTAATATTAAAATAACAACAATGCACATGTACTTAATACGTTTTGAAATATAACAACATCAACTTCCTCCATTCTTTATTTGGAATCACGAAAGATCCTTATTCAGCAATAGGATTATAAACCATATAGGCGCAGCTATTAGTAATAAAAGAAAAAGAAATGCTACCTGCACTTTGTACATATGACCTTTTGAATTATAAATACCGCGGCCCCTTTATAAAATAATTCTAATTAAAATCGATGAACAAAAGTGCCTATGAAGTGCTAAATCTGCACTATTCGCGTGTCCGCGTATTCTGTTCTAGCAGAGTTGGATGAAAGCGATCTTGTTTCGATATACATAGTATCGACACAATACCGGGTGGTTCAGGCTTAGTTGTTATTGTACGAGGCGACTAAGGGATTTCATATGCAGTTTACTAAGTAAAGACTCATAATTGCAAACCTACAATATGCTAAACGTTAGCCTTACTAGAATTGCCTGCAATATAGTTGTCATGTATTAATGTTTCTGACCACCTCGAAAGGAATTATATACAATATGTTAAATGAATAAATATTTTACTTAGACACCTAACAAACGTATCTCAATATAAGTAGTTTACAATACAACAGGTTACAACAGGTACATTATGCTCACGACTATATTCCACAAGGGGGTAGGTACACAATAATTCTAATTTATTAATTCAATTATATATTTCCACGTAAAATCTAATTCCTTTAAACATAAATATACTTACTTTATTTGCACAGTCACCATAAAAACATAAAGAAGTGAATAAAAAGACCATATCGCTAAACCACAATATTGTGACCGTGAATAACGCTCGATCATGCTTCCGCTAGAAATTTTGTTCCCACACAATACATAGTGACGCAACTCACAAGAACACGTGCATCGTCTTTGTCCTTTGAAATATCTCCAAAATACCTGGTTAATTTCAATAAAATTAAAGTTAAAAGGTTTAAGTGAGATGTAAGTGACCAAAGCTATGTGTGAAAAATAAGAAATCGTAAGTACCTATATAATTAATATTTGATTAATTAAAAATTTAGCCCTAAAACTCTTGTCTTATCGATTATTTATTGGAACAATAAATTATAGCATCATAAAAGTAGGTTATGTCGAAATTTTATATTTTATAGTTGCTATTTTTGCTACAATTTTAATAAAACTACCTAATTACCTATAAGTACTTAAAAATTTCATGTTAGAAATACAATGTTCTGTGTATTGCAAAATAAATATAATTTATATAGTTATTTATAGATAAATACCTATAGTACAAATTTTGAATTTGCGTTTTACAGGTATGTAACTAATTAACACCCATAAAGAAAAAACAGCTGTAAGTGGAACCTGGGTCTGATTTCAGTTTAAATAAGGTAAGGTAATCTTTTACAGCAATAACAAATACCTATAATATCTAACGATTTATAAGTATGTGCTATTACTGGAGGTAAAAAAGGCAGGAAAGATAGGTAAGTTGAGTTGAGTGTGTCTGACTAAACATTGTTTATGGAAGGTCTATGCTAATCAGAATCATGGCTACCTTGAGCATAACAGGTCATGAGCATCGATATGCTTCATAAAGACTTTTGCCAATCTGGTCCATGATTTCTGCAGCTACCTCAATTCACAATATTCATGTCTCTAGCTCACTCTTAAAAGTTTGTCCGAGTATTGTTTGTGAAGAAAATAGGTAGCCAATCAGAATCATGACTCATTGAGCATAACAGGTCACGAGCATCGATATGTTTCGTAAAGGCCTTTGCTAATCTGGTGTAGTTCATGAATTTCTGCGGCTGTTTTGATTCACAATATTCATGATCGTTACTCACTTTGAAGTTTGCTTGTGCATTGTTTGTGGAGAACATAGGTATTTTCCTAATTATGACAATCAAGTTAGTCGGTCACTATCAACTTCGCTTAGCATTGTTTGTAGAGGACATAACATCATAGACATCTTTGGATAGGTTAACCTGATGTGCTATTTTCAAAATCATGATTTAATGATGCATAATCTATTCCATAGAAATTTTAACACTTTATACTACTAATCTGAAACTTTTATGAAAATTAACCATAATATAGATGATTGAGCTGTGCTTTCACAACTGACCGATACCTACATTAGGGAAGCGTTCGATCGGGAATGATTGAACGAATGGTATCTTTCTTAAATATTGGGCAATCTACATCAGCGAGTGACTGAAAGCGAACAGCGTGAGCTTGAAGGAACGAGATGGGGTAGAATGCCCAATATTTAACTACTAAGACCCACTGTGGGTCGCTGGGCCAGTGGAGTTAGTTACTTAGTTGCAGTCTCCTGTATTTAAGCAAATGGTCCTTCATGGATTCTTTATTGTACACAAAAACATAATTATGAAAAAGTAATATATATATTCTTATTTATTTATTGTCAGCGAGATGAAGCAAAACTCTCTGGCATGATTTCTCTAGGCCTTTTTCCATACTACTCGTCACGGCTGAAAACTCGTACCGACTGAAAAGCTCGGCAAGGGGTAATTTTTTATGCAGCGAAGGCGCGTCGCGATTTTAGAGGTATATCATTATCATACTAGGGCTGGCAGGCCTCTGTCACTTCACCTTACCTACCACAGATCACAAAAACTAAAGGGAGATGTGAAAAGGGGGCGGGGCCAGTGTCGCAGCAATATGCGCAAAAACGGAAAACATTGCTCGCGAAAGTAATGATTCAATATATTATGAGGCTGAAAGCCAGTCGAGATATTATGTGTAAAGTTCTGATACCGCAATGGATAATGAGCACAAGTACTGGTGGTGATGCGACACTAAGTTTCAATAATCTCTAGATCTCTATGGTACCTACCGTGATAAGTGCTTAAACTTTCGGGCAGTGCCAGATACATCCTCGCAAGTCGATTGCCACGAGTGCAAGCGAGAGCGCCAAATAAAATATCGCTGCGAGAAAGAGAGTTTATAAAAGCGTGGGAATTTATCGTATTCGAAAGGCTGTATCTATTACGTAGTAACTCAATAAAATACTAAGATAAAATTACAAGCTTCAAAAGTGCTTTCTAACGATTATCAGTGTGAGGGTACCCTCAAATATTCGTTGGAAAGCACTTTAGAAGCTGCAGTTTTTGGAGTGTTGATTGTGTATCTTGTTTTTTATACCCGATCGAAGCTTTTATATAGATTTGTATGACACCCATTATCAACGTGACGTCCAAGAGCAAACCCTCAAAACATAGGTCCAATGGAAACAAACCAACGTATATAGAGAAGTAAATACAGCTCTCCAGAGTGTGCTCTGTGATTGAAGCATGTAACATGTCCGGTGTGGCTCCATTTCCCAAAATGCATGGATTTAGGTTACATATGTATACATTATATAAGTAGCTAGTGTCCTATCAATCTGAGTTTGCTTTGTAAGTGGAGCTTTGATTAGTGGGATTTTGATGGATTAGTGCAAGTTTAGATTACATGACATGATTCAAATCGGCCCATTTCTGTACTAACTAATAGTTCTAAGTATTTAGCTGTTGAGCCATATACTTAGCAATGAGGGATTTTCCAAAAGAAAAAAAAAAGAAAAAAGTTAGTTCCGAATTTCTCGATAGATGGCGTTGACCAGAGAGGGGTCCAATAGGTATGTGCAAATATATTAATTAATATTAATAGTAAAATACACAGTACAAACCCTTTCTTATTGTTGTTGGTTTATTATTTAGCAATCTCGGTGTTATTGTCCGTCAACAACGAATCGAGTATCAGACGTGGCTGTATGGGCTACGTATCCGTTTTGAATATACGAAAAATAAGCGAGAAACAATAACAAACTACAAAAACCTAACAGAAACTGAGAAATTCAATAAAAATAAACCGGAAATATTTAAATCGTACGTCAGATGCCGTGAATGAAAAGCAAAGCCATAGACGAAAAATTGGACCCTGGTTTGACAGTCTGGCGTGTGTGGGTGTTTCTCCTCGGCGTTTGAACGTCGTCATTAGCCTCACCAAATATTTTCGCTTTAAGAAAAGGTATACAATTTTATAACGCGGTTTTAAAACCTGCTGGTCCCTTGTAACAGCGCTAAAAAAATTATACCTTTTCTTATAAACATTGCGAAAATATTTGGTGAGGATAATGACGGCGTTCAAACACCGAGGAGAAACACCCGGGTCGTCAATAACACCCAGATTGTTAATAACTTGTACTTTGTATTTTTATTATTAATATTAATTCATATATTTGCTCATACCTTTTGGACCCCTCTCTGGTCAACGCCATCTATTGAGAAATTAGGAACAAACTTTTTTTTTCTTCTGGAAAATCCCTCATTGAAGACTAACACTAGTAGTTCTTTTTTTGGAACTCCTTCCCCCCGAAACTGTCCCTCAAAAAAATTTTAAAGTTTTCTTGACTTCATTTACTAATGTAATGGATCATTAATTGCTCTAACTATTATAACGTAGTAAGTTACATTCTCTTTGGTAACTATACTATCTTTCTGGAGTGCAATTCACTAAGCATCACATCGCTGTCAAAAACATCGACGAGCTCACAAATGTAATCCTTCTCCTTCAGATCATCTAAGTTTTTATACGAGTTTGACACATGACATAACCAGAGCGATTTTTTTTTTTGGTTCAATTCAAGGTAAAGGGTTTAATATCCCATACAACCGATGTCTGCAATAAAGTTATCTCATTTATAGCAATTAAAACGTAGGTTTTCGACGTTTTGACGCTTCTTTGGAGTTTTTGGAGACAATCGAAAGACGCAGGAAACACAGAGAAGTCCACAGGAAAGAGGTGAACCGACCGCTTTGCCGCGCTACAAATGACGGAACACTTTTCCCATTTTACGAACCATACACCATCGTATTTCACTGGACAGTATATTGTTCACTTGCACGACACTTTGTTACGCAAAATAACACCAATTTCACATACCTACCAAAACTCACTATAAACAATAAAAATTCGACAAAATATGTGGAATCCAAACGTAGCTAACGGATCCCCGCCAAAAACTCCATAACCAGAGCGAATACCGAATTGTCAGCTCGCCGATGTGTCAACGACGAATTTAAGTTTGTGACTTTTTATTGGTCCGTGGTTTTTTTTTTTTTTTTTTAATTTATTTTAAGTATTCATTTTTACAAAAGGTACAAATTGCTTTAATTTTCGCCAAACTGCAGAACAGTTTGTTGGCGAAAAACATGGTGTGACGATGTTTGCGCTTAGTGAATTGCATTTCAGCTTCTTACGTCTAACGATCTATTGAGAAAAACATGTGTTACAGACGGACGGACAGACACGGATGTGATTCCATAAGTGTTCCGTAACACTAATAAACCCTGAATGTAAAATTGTAATATTTTGAAATGGGAAATGGAAAGAATGAGTCTTGTATTGCTACGACTGCGCGAATATCATTTGGTAGTTGTTAGCAAAGTTACTGACCATCTCTCATGGGTATAATGGTCGTGAGTTTATGTATCAACAGGAATTGATACAACTTTAATGCGACTCTGAGAGAGCATAAATCCGTAGTGTGCTAACAGGCGGTCTGAAACCAAAGCGGGGCTTTTGAATCGAGGTCAGGGGGATAGGGCGCTGTGTGTGTGTGCAGGTTCTGGTATTAATTCTACGAACTAATTCGTAGATTAATCTACAGGGTGTTCACAGTAACAGTTCCATTACTTTAAGGGGCGATTGTAATCATGATACAGTGTCACCAACTTATCTGTAGAATGAGCGATGGCGCCACTTTCTGTATCAAAGAATGAGAGACTACATCGACTGACAGCTACAAAATGACGTTTTCAAAATGGCATCAGTAGTTCCGCTTTTGGCCATTCTACAGATAAGTTGGTGGCACTGTACTTGTGGGGACTTGCCACAGATGTCAATACCCACAAGTTATAGCAAAGAAGCCAATAGATGGCGATACCGTCACTCTCGAAAATAAGCTCCATACAAAGACAACGTTCACCGTGAAGGTTCACAATCGAATGCAAGACAAAAGAGAGAAATAATCACAGTGATTCGATACACAAGGTCCAAAGTAAAAACTGTTGGACCCCGGCCGGTCCCTAGGCTTTACACCTAAGCTGGCGGAAGAACTTCTCTTTTCAATGTAGGAAAATTCCCAGTAGCACCTTCACAATACTGAATAACTTTCCCTAAGACACCTATAAAAAATAAAAATAAAAAAATAAAATAAAATAAAAATCTTTTATTTCAGACAACGTATATATACCATAGATAGTCCATACAAAAAATGTTAGTAGGTATTGGAGAACTTATAAACTATGTTATAAGAAATTCGTTTTTTTTTATAATTAATGCAATCAGGTGATCGAACGTTTCGTGTGAATGAAAAGTTGTCCCCAAGTAATGGGACAAGGGCAGGAAGATAATTATGATGGTACGGAACCTAGTACGGAACCCTACGAGCGCCAGTCCGACTCGCACTTGGCCGATTTTTGAACGAGACAATCAAATTAGCGATGATCTTCAGAATGCTGTTAAAATTAAACATTAGAAATATTTAAACAGGGATGAGCTAAATTTCAAAGGAAGTCATTCAAGACAGCCTCAAAGGATACCAGGATGATTGACACTGACATTTACATGCACTAGTGCGATGAGAATGTTATCCAACCTATGGTTATGTGTTTGTGTCTGTATGTAGGAAGGTATATCGGTTCATCAGTATGAGACCACTTTGAGAATTTCCAGTTTATATGTAACTACGGCTTAAACTGAGCATTTTTAACCCTTTTCCTCAACTTTAGAGTCGTTTCTAAACTGAAGACTATTTCGTAAAAGCAAGCTACATATTCTGACGCTCACGTTTCTACGCGTCCAATGGTGTGCATTTCTGTGTAGTTTCCTACCTACCTACCTAGAAACGCTAGTTGTCTTTTAAAGTCAGGTATGTACATAGTATATAATCTCTAGTCCTTGCCCTACAGATCTGGAGTGCCATTCTCTAAGCGTCTCATCGATGAGCTCACAAATGTAACATCCTTCTTGCATCCTTCAGATCGTCGAAGTTTTTATATGAATTATGCAGTGACATCAACCCGGTAGCGGCCGAACAGGCACGACTCGAATCGCAAACTCACACAACACGATCGGTAACAGGATAACAATGCTTCGTCACCGTAATCGAAGTCCCTGCCGGTGGGGACGGCCGCTAACTGTCTGCCTACTCCTTCTTCTTCTGGCGTTTACACACCCCAGCAGTGTTGCCACTTTAGCCAGTTCTTGGCTAGATCTAGCAACATTTTTGAATTCGTTAGCTATAAAAGAAATCTATGGCTTTTTCTACCTGCCTGGACACTGCGGTATTGATGGAAATGAGGCTGCTGACGAGCTGGCACGAAGAGGGGCGGAAGAGGACGCCATAGGCCCCGAGCCTTACTGCGGCATCTCTCGCAACACCTCTAGACGCGTGCTAAAGGAATGGGCCGTGGACCAAAGCCGTAAGCTCTGGTCGGATACACCAGGACTGAGGCATGCGAAAGAACTTATGACCGGCTTTTCAAACAGACATACCTCAGATGCCATCAATTCAAACCGCAACGACTTAAGGCTCTTAGTACGAGCCTTAACAGGACACTGCAAGTTAAACAAACACCTACACAGAATGGGGCTTGTAGATTCACCCACTTGCAGATTTTGCTGTGAAGCAGAGGAAACGCCCATACACCTATGCGAATGTGAAGTGCTCATTCACAGCAGGAGTTGCCATCTAGGTGGGTACATAATAACACCTACTGACATTAGGGACCTCCCCTCCAAAAGCATAACACGGTTCATGAAGTCCGTGGGCCTAGGAAAATGACCTTTAGGTCTAGGGTGACAGCTACAATAGATCTATCCAGGTCGCAGTAGCAATTTTGGTCATTGACCAAGCCCTTATAACCAAATAATAATGGCTTTTTCTAGCCATTTTAATTTCTATAACCCCTAGGTCAGGTTTCTTAAGTACAGAATTTAACGGGACAACTAAAAAACAGTGTCCATTTCTGACCCTAACAATATCGTTTGACCAACAGGACAGGCCTGGGGTCTACCTACTGATACCTGTATAAATATATCTTAAAACACAATAATTCAAATCCCTCATAGTATCTAGCTACTCTTGCATGCAGTATTTAGCAAACATTCAGACGTGTCCTAGATCCGGACATCGTTTGCCGCATGGCGCTGTTTACTTTGCTACTGCAAACACGACCGTATTTCTAGGCTACGTAGGTATCTGTGTGATATAGAGCTTGATTGGTATAGCATTTGTTTAGTTGTTTGATGCTAACTAGGATTTGTGTGAAACTCTGATTTCTATCTTGGAATTGAGGTCGTTTATAAAGATAGCGATACGATTGTTTGGTTTTAAAATATATAGGCTCCTTCTTAATATGCTGACACTTTTTAAGACCGTCAAACTGATCAACTTTCTCTATGGCACTAACATCGAAAACACGAAAAAAACAGCTGTTGCTTTGATCGCAGGCTGTTGCAAACAAAACTGAAAACCTACCCGAGCCAAATGTATGGGACAGATAATTTTTTTTCGCGATTTCTAATGTTGGTCCCATAGAGAAAGTTGTTCAGTTTGATGGTCTGATCATCGTGTCCGCATATTAAAAAGGACCCTCTATATATTTTCTATCTATTATAAAATTATACACCTCTATTTTTTAGGTTTCCGTAGTCAACAAAGGAACCCTTATAGTTACGCCATGTCCATGTCCGTCCGTTGTCTGTCTGTCCGTCTGTCTGCGGCTTAGCTCAGAGACTATAAAGCACTACTAGAAAGCTGTTACTTGACATGGGTATACATATTAATCACGCCAACAAAGTGGTAAAATGTTTTTAGTGTGCAAATAAAGAGTATTGTATTGTATTGTAAAATAAAATCTTGAAAAACATTTTATTTTAGGGTACCTACATCCCCTAAACGTAAAAGGGGGTGCATTTTTATTCTCGTCTATTCCATGGTATGGAGTTCCAATTCCATCGTTGGATAGTTTTTGATGAAGATTGTTTTTTTCTAATAACTGCTGATTTTTGATATTTTTTTCTGGAAACACCGCCTACCTTTCTTCTTTTCACCGTTTCCTCTACCCTAAGGTTGTCTGGAAGAAATCGCTTCTTAGCGATAAGACCGCCTTATTTTGTGCCTCTTGTATTTTATTTCTGTATTTTACTGTTTATGTTTTTGGTGTAAAATAAAGTATATTTGATTGATTGATTGATTGATAGATCGTTTCAACTTATTGCATTTAAGACCTTTTTTCGATTCAGGGTTGCGTTTGAGAAATTTTAAACTTTAAATTGAAAATTTTTGTTAGTCATTCTCGTCATTGTGACGTTGGTCACATATAAACCCATGGCCCATCAAACTGAAAAACTTTAACTATAGGAGCAAACAGATAGGAGAAAAAAAAAATCAGCTGTAGTACACATTTGGGTCGAGTAGATATGGAGTTTAGTATGGAACAGCTTTTTTTTTAATATACAGGGTGAAATTGATATCATTAGCATCATTGTAAACTAAGAGTCTACCCATCAAACTGAACAACTTTCACTATGGGAGCAAACAGATCGGAGCAAAAAAATAATCTGCTGTTGCATATATTTGAGTCGAGTAGGCATTGCAGTTTAGTATGGAACAGCTGATTATTTTTTTGCTCCGATCGGTTTACTCCCATAGTAAAATTTGTTTAGTTTGATGGGTAGACTCTTAGTAATGATATCAATTTCACCCCGTAGAAAGTTGTTCATTTTGATAGTCTGATCATCCCCTTAAAAAACGTGAGCATATTAGCAAATAGCAACGCACACATTTATGTTTAGATACACCCTGTTTGACCCCAGCTATGACACGAATGACGTCACATATAAACAAAACGCTTTGCAATTGAGGAAATAATCTAGAGTTCATAAGAAACATGAATGAGTCACAAAAAGTACCTTGGTCTTGAATGAAATGAATCCCCTTATGCTGGGTTACGGGCGCAATAAGTTTAGTAGGAAACTAGGACATGCTTATAAAAAAATATATCTTGGAAATTGTCACACAAATTATCTAGTCACACTTAAAGTACCTGGATTCATATTATGATGACTAGACAACGATATAGAATACATATATAGATACAAACATCCATGACTCGGGTACAAATATTCTTATTTATCATATAAATATTTGCGCCTTACGGGATTTGAACCCGCGACACTCGGCACAGCAGGCAGGTTCTCTACAGACTGTGCTACCGGGCCGCCGGGCTATGAGCAACATCCCTTTGGTCAGAATGGACCACCAGATGGACCACCAGATGGAGTGAAAATCACGACTGTGTAGCCTTAGGGGCTGAACTTTGACCTGTTTCGCTTTAGAATGTGTAATCGTTATCATGCTGGCATCATCAAACTAAACAACTTTCTCTATAGGACTAACATCAATATTTTGTGTCTCTAAATGGTCGAATAAAGCTCTACAGTTTTTTTTTGCTGTTTCGCTGTTCTTCCTATACAGGGTGTAACATAAGTAAGAATAAAAATTTATAACTTTTAAGGAGGTGGTTTAGACCAACAAACTGAACAACTTTCACTATGGGACCAACATTGAAATCGCAAAAAAAAAATCTTTTGTCCCAAACATTTAGATCGAGTAGATCTGTTGTTTAGTATGAAAAATCGCAAACGCATCGCATCATGGCGATTATGGCAAATCTCCTCATTTTGGGGTAGGCTTATGTCCAGCAGTGAACGTCTATCGGCTGATATGATGATGATGATGATGATGGAACATCCGATTTTTTTTTCGCGATTACGATATTGGTCCCTAGTGATAGTTGTTCAGTTTGATGGCCTTAACCACCCCCTCAAATACATATTTGTATTTTTGTAACACCCCGTAGATATACAAGGTGTAAGTGACAGCCTAGTAATTACTGAAACTGTAAACTCAGACCAGCAAGCTGAACAACTTTCACTATGGAGCTACCTCAGGAAACGCGAAAAAAAATCTGCTGTCCCATACAAAACAGTTGTATCTACCCAACTAAAACGTATGGGACAGCAGGTTTTTTTTGTTTGCTGCTCTGAGTTCACCGTTTCATTATTTGCTAGGCTCACTTATACCCTTTACAGGTCCGGTTCTTTATTGATGGATGGTCTTTCTTTAATTTAAGATACTATGTTGTTTAAAAGAAATTGATCCTTATGAATGACTCTTTCGTTGGTATCATAAAATACAGGATGTTTTTTTTCACATTTCACCGGTTCGATTCCCGGCTCAAGCAGATGATTTTTCAAAAATCTTTAAATTCAGTTTTAATTATTTTTGAAAATAAAGGAATGTTTCCTTTCAGTAAAATTTGCCATCATAAATATTAAGGGTACTTTCCCTCCAACCACGGCATTTTTTTTTCCGACCGAGTTCGGAGACTTTATTGACCAAGAAATAATTATTAACTTTATTTGATGTAAGTATACCTACCTACCTCTTACGGAGATTCTTCGCACCCCCTGTGATGTGTGTTCGCAGTGATGACATATGGAACAGAGACGTGGTCGTTCACTCAAGGCCTCATAAAAAGGCTGAAAGTCACCCAAAGGGCAATGGAGGGGGCTATGCTCGGAGTTTCCCTCCGAGATCGAATCAGAAATGAAGAGATCCGCAGAAGAACCAGAGTAACAGACATAGCCCAAAGAATTGCTAGACTAACTGGCAGTGGACGGGCACATTGCTCGCAGAACCGATCGCTGATGGGGCCGAAAAGTTCTCGAGTGGCGACCGCGTACCGGAAAGCGCAGCGTGGGTAGGCCCCCCACACGGTGGACCGACGACCTGGTGAAGGCGGCGGGAACCCGTTGGATGAGGACAGCGCAGGACCGGTCGTTATGGCGATCCTTCGGGGAGGCCTATGTCCAGCAGTGGACGTCCATCGGCTGAGATGATGATACCTATCTATTCGATAATTACACTACCACCGTATAGAATTTTTCAAAAAATGTGTCATAAAAAAACATACCTTGGTATCTAATTATGAGCCATAGAGCTTGTTTCATCACTTCCTGTAAAGTTTCAGGTAGCATATCTAAAATACATAATGGTAAATTAATGATCTATTTATCTGTCGTATACTCTATCTAACACTTATCAGGAAGTGGTGAAACAGGCTCCTAGTTTACAAATTATGGCAGCAGGGTCACTTCATTGATTTAGTAATAAAAATAACAGTTAGGTTAGGTTAGGTTAGGTTAGGTATAAGGTCTAACAAAATTAGCTGAAACTATTTTAAGGGTATGATCAGACCATCAAACTGGACATTATCTATGGGACCAATATTGAAATCGCGAAAAAAAAACAGCTGTCCCATACAAAACTGTAAACATAACTCGACTGAAATGAAAACCGCAGATTTTTTTCGCGTTTTTGATATTGGTCCTATAGAGAAAGTTGTTCAGTTTGATGGTCTGATCATCCCCTTAAAATAGTTTCAGCTAATTTTGTTAGACCTTATATAGGTAGGTATAGGTAATAAAATAATGAAATTATTGTTTCAATCTCATTATTTTGTTATAAATCAGTTGGGGTGTATGAGGTTTTGCGTTAATTCATTAACACGTTGTATATCCGCTACAAGCTTCATCAATCGCAACACGTAAGAGTATAATGTTGATTGATATCAATTAATTAATTTCTGAATGTTTGGTTGTCACAGATAGAAGATGCAGTCATCCTCCTTCATTTGTTTGGCAGTAATCATGGCTTCGGCGTGTGCCCAAGTTTCTATGCCACCAGGTTACAAGGAAAAGTAAGTTTTTAAACTACCTACATTTATGGTATAGAAAAACAGGCAACGCTCGGAGTTGCCCTGAGAGATCGAATCAGAAATAATAGATTCACAGAAGAACCAGAGAAGCTACATAGCACAAAGAATTGCTAAACTAATGTGGCAATGGGCGGGGCGGGGCACATTGCTCGCAGAACCGATGGTCCATGGGGCAAAAAAACTCTCGTGTTGCAACCGCGTATCGGAAACCGCAACCGCAACCGCGTATCGGAAACCGCAACCGCAACCGCGTATCGGAAACCGCAACCGCAACCGCGTATCGGAGACAACATGTTCAAATGAGGCTACATAGACGGGTCTGACCTCCAGTGTGAGTGCGGTGTTTCCCCACAGTCTATGGCCCACCTCATATCCTGCCCTTCCTGCCCTGACACCTGCACGCGAACGGAGCTTATGGCTGCCGGCAGTGCTATCCGTGTTGCGAAATACTGGGCAGAAAAAAATTAAAATGACTTGCCATCAACTCGATAGAAGAAGACCGGAAACCGTACCGTGGGTAGGCCCCTGAAGGCGACCAGACCTCGTTGGATGAGGGTAGCGCCGAACCGGTCGTTGTGGGGATCCTTGATGCCTATGTTCAGTAGTAGAGGTCTGTCGGCTGAGATGGTGACGATTATAATGATAGAAAAATAATAATATATCCATGTTGCTAATGTTTTCAACTGACTTCAAAAAGGAGGTTTTTCAATTTTTTTTTATATTTGTTCGTGGATAACTTCGTCGTTTATGAACCGATTTTGAAGATTCTTTTTTTGTTAGAAACCAGATATTCCAAGGGTAGTACCATGATAAGGAAACCAGGATCTGATGATGGCATCCCAGAGAAATCGAGGGGAACCTTTAAAAATCGTAGTGCCGCCGGCTAGTGCATTTGTTAATTTAAAGCACTACTAATAAATTGAACTAATGAATTTACCACTGAAAATTGTGTTATAAACAAAATTTTAACAAAAAATTAAAACCGTGAACTAAAAAGCTAAAAAGTTAAAAAATAATATTGCAGCCGATGACTTTTTCATTCGCATCATAAGAATATTAATTTGTTTTATCGAAGTCGGTGTCAAGCCAAGCCAAAAACTAGTGCAAGATCGCAAATCATATCGGCTTCACAGCGACTTCGATAAAACAAATTAATGTTCTTATGATGCAAACGAAAAAGTCGTCGGCTGCAATATTATTTTTTAACTTTTTAGTTTTATTTAAGGCGGTTTTTTCAAAGTCAAATCGACCTATAATGAAATACGATCAAAAATTCAGTTTGTACCGTGAATCTATTTTGAAAAGAAACTCTATATTCCCCAGGTACCCGAAGTACTATTACCTGTCAAAACAGGCTCGTCATCCAAGAGACGTCAGTTGGGACACTAAAGTTGGCGCTGGCAAAGTGTTTGGGACTTTGGGGAGCACTGATCAAGGACTTTTCGTAAGTCGTGTAGTAATATTACGTTAATAGTTTATGTTATGTTTTGCTGATTTCCTGGTTACTATACAGGGTGACATTGATATCATTAGCATCCTTTTAAACTAAAAGTCTACCCATCAAACTAAACAACTTTTCCTATGGGAGTAAACCGATCGGAGCAAAAAAAAAACCAGTTGTTCCGTACTAAACTGCACCCGCCGCCGCTGGCCGCCTACTCGACTCAAATGTATGCAACAGCTAATTTTTTTTGCTCCGATCGGTTTGCTCCCATAGTAAAAGTAGGTCAGTTTGATGGGTAGACTCTTAGTTTAAAAGGATGCCAATGATATCAGTTTCACCCTGTAGTTTAATAAGAGAACGTTCGGTGGCGCATTGCGGAGAGCTATGGAAACTCAATCTTGAGATCCAGGTTTGAATCCGCGTGGTTGACATGCCATGTACCAATTAGTTTTTCGAACATAAGTAAGTAATACCGACTGCTCTCAAACGGTGAAGGGAAACATCGTGAGGAACCGTGCATACGCCAAAGAAGAAATTCTGCTGCGTATGTCAAGTCTTCCAATCCGCATGGGCATGCGTGGTGGACTAACACCCATACACCCTCCCTGAGGCTAGGCCTGTGCCCTGCAGTGGGACGTAAGGCTGCTGTGATTATGATGATATAGTCACTTAATTATTATGTCGTCTATCCCTTTTGAGGCAAAGTTAAACATATTTTTCCACGACTTTCAGGGCAAAGGAGGTTACAAACAGGATATCTTCAATGACGATCGCGGCAAGCTGGTAGGCCAGGCTTATGGCACCAGGGTGCTAGGAGCCACCGACAGCAGCCATCTCGGAGGCAGACTCGACTGGTCCAACAAGGATGCTCAGGCGAACGTGGATGTTAGCAAGCAGATCGGTGGTCGGACCAGTGTTAGTATAACTTCAAATACGTTCATAAACATCTTGATCACTTGATATGCCACAAAAACTTTACTGCTCTTTCTCAGTAAGTGCTTAGTGATAATAGCAGCATGTCCCTTATTTTATTCAACTGCGCGTGAAAGAGGGATTTTTTTCCACATGTTTTTTTTTGTGAATACAGATTTGAGCTGGGAGCCCCTGCTTCTTATTGATGCAGGCAATGGCCGTATCATCGACGTCGAATCGCCCTGATAGGTCAACCCTACTAGTAAAAGCTTTTAAGTTGGTTTCAGTCCATACAAAAGTTTGACGCACAATACGCGTAGACGGAATTAATAAAAGTAATATTTTATATATGGAATTTTTTTTTCGAAAATCTAGTTGCCGCGTCACAAATAACATTTGCAATTTATAATACAGGGTGAAATTGATATCATTAGCATCCTTTTAAACTAAGAGTCTACCCATCAAATTGAACAACTTTTACTATGGAAGCAAACTAATCGGAGCAAAAAAAATCTGCTGTTGCATACATTTGAGTTGAGTAGGCATTGCAGTTTAGTATGGAACAGCAGATTTTTCTGTTGCTCCGATTGGTTTGCTCCCATAGTAAAAATTGTTCAGTTTCATGGGTAGATTCTTAGTTTAAAATTATGCTAATGATATCAATTTCACCCTGTATAATTACGAAGATATAAAGCTTTTAAAATTTTGTATGAAAAATTTCAAAGCGTATTTTATAAATTGCAAATGTTATTTGTGACGCGGCATCTAGATTTTCTAAACTATTTTTCCATGTATACAAAGTTACTTATATTAATACCGTCTGCGCGTATTGTGCGTCAAAGTTTTGTATAAAATTGACCACTCTGCAACCACCTTAAGCAAGCGGTCTAAGGATAGCCAGAAAGCGAATTGAAAGATAAAATTTTGTGTTTGCTGATTTCCTATAGGCTTCCTAGGTAAAGTTGTTCAGTATTATGGGTATAATCACCCCTTAAAGTAGTGCAATAATTTTTCACGGTCAATACACGACTCATGGTTGAACGGTTCAACTTGAACCATGTAGGTTTCCTTCGTCGAAAATGAGGATTATGATAACCAACTTTTTACAGGTTTCAGCGGGAGCAGGTGGTGAGTGGAATTTGGACAAAAACACACGCCTTACAGCCAGTGGAACTGTCTCCCAGGACATAGGCCATGGGAAACCCGATGTGGGTGTCCAGGCCCAGTTGGAGCATACGTTTTAATTGTTATGATATATTTGATTAAAGATACTCTACTCTACCTATTATTATTATTTGGTTATAAGGGCTTGGTCAATGACCAAATAGCTACTGCGACTTGGACAGATCTATTGTAGCTGTCACCCTAGACCTAAAGGTCATTTCCTAGGCCCACGAACTTCATGAACAGTGTTATGCTTTTGGAGGGGAGGTCCCTAATGTCAGTAGGTGTTATTATGTATCCACCTAGATGGCGACTCCTGCTGTGAATGAGCACTTCGCATTCGCATAGGAGGTGTATGGGTGCTTCCTCTGCTTCACAGCAGAATCTGCAAGTGGGTGAATCTACAAGCCCCATTCTGTGTAGGTGTTTATTTAACTTGCAGTGCTACTCTACCTATGCGTTTTTACCTTGTTTCTTATTAAATCATCATCATCATCATCATCATATCAGCCGACAGACGTCCACTGCTGGACATAAGCCTCCCCCAAAATGGGGGGATTTGCCATAATCGCCACGCTTGGCAGGCGGGTTGGCGATCGCAGTTTGATTGAATGTGAGTACTCAGAGGATGCTGCTGCCCATCCTCCGGTAGATCCCTTAGTCGCCTTTTACGACACCCACGGGAGGAAATGGGATGGTGCTATTCTTAGCCGACACCACACGGCAAATAACATAACATAACATAACATAAATATTCTTTATTTGCACACCAAAAAATTGGCGAGCTAGCTGTAGAGCTAATCATTGTTTTTAGTCTAATGGTTAATAGCATATTGGGCTCTCGACACGGTGGTTGTGGGTTTGATTCCGACGGGGGACACCTAGTGATATGTCATTTTGTGCGTTTTTCCCATGGTTTTCCCCAGTTGGTTAGGTTATTGGTTAGGACATTGCAGGCTGAATCGCCTGATTGTCTGAAAAGAGAAATGATTCCATGCTTCGGATGGCACGGAAAGCCGTTGGTCCCGGCTACTATCTCTGGTGGTAGTAGTCGTTACATAAAAACCACGTCAGAGGCCGTAAGGCGGAGCTAGCTGTAGTAGCTAATCATTGTTTTTAGTCTAATGGCCTAATGGTTAAGAGGATATTGGGCTCTCGACACGGTGGTTGTGGGTTCGATTCCGACGGGACACATAGTGATGTCATTTTGTGCGTTTTTCCCCAGTTGGTAAGGACATTACAGATGGCACGTTAAGCCGTTGGTGCTGGCGACTTTCTCTGGTTGTAGTAGTTGTTACATAAAAACCACATCAGAGACGAAAAAAAACTCTGACGCCAGAGGGCTCTGCCTACACGATAAGAAGAAGAAGAAGATTGTATTTAGTATTCCGTACCAAAATTGACAAAACGGGATTCTTATGGAATCACCTCGATGTCTGTCCGTCCATCCGTCTGTCACAAGCATTATTCTCATTACTATTTAAGTTATACCTAAGTACAAATACAACATACAGCATACCAACTTTACAGGTCTAATCTAAAGTAAAACAACAAAAATAATAAAAACTGGTTAACGGGCTCGCGCGTCGAATTTTTTTTGTAAATATTTTGGTACGGAACTCTCGGTGTGTGAATCCGACTAGCACTTGGCCGGATTTTTTGTTGTTGTCACAGCACCTTCTACTTCTACACTACTCTATGTATAACAAATAAGTAGAACGAGAGTACGAGACAAATATGAGTCAGATTAAAGTGGAGGGCCGTATGCTAACACTCTGCGGCTTCCATGTCTCAGTTTCACCAAGTTATTTCATTATGCACCGACCATGTTTTGTACTGTGTGCCCCAGTGAGAGACGTTCGCCTCTAATTGCTTTAGTTTGAAATTTGAAACATTATTACACACGATGCGATGTAAACGTGTAGACTAACTTACATAACGCTATTTTAAGACTTGGATAGAGGTCTTAACGTTGTTTCAATGTTAATTTTAAACACTATAATAATTAAAATTCCGAAATCATAAAACTTCGGGAAATTAGACCAGATACGACCATGTAACGCCATCTATGAGATAGCGAATGAACTATCTGAACGGGGAACTAGTCTACTAAAACAAGTTCGCTACGTGCAATGACCGTGCAGTTCTTATTAATGCCGACAGATAGCACTGTTTTCTATTTATTAAAACAATTCAAAAAATTTAATAATTATACTACTCTGTTTTATTTATATAATGAACAGAATAATTTTTGAAAATTATGATTAAAATTATTCCGATTACATAGTTTTTATCTTTTTAGGGCAAACACAAAAACAAAACATAAAATTAAATAATTATACTACTCTGTTTTATTTATATTATGAACATAATAATATTTTGAACATTATGAATAATATTATTCCGATTACATAGTTTTTATCTTTTTAGGGCAACACAGTATTAAATTTAATAATGAAATTTTAAATTAATTTAAGCAGAACGTCCTCTGTCATTGGATGACAAAACTTCTGAGTTGTAACGCTTTGTTCGATGGACAGCGCGTAATAATTACAGGGTTATCTCAATAGATGTCGCAACACATTTTTTTTAAAGTAAAATTAAAGTTTTAGCATATTATTTTCCGCCTTCTGAAAAATGTGTTTCAAATTTTTAACATATTTTATTTTATAACTACTTTAATAAGTTATAGCTTGTAGGATTCCCACTGCAGGGCAAAGGCTCTCTCGCTGAGTAAAGAACAGCCAATTTCTGAAGTAACTTATTGACTAATATATTCTCGTTTTTCTGTTTAAATAATGGTGTTAGGTTAGGGAGTATAGTATTATATTATCTGTGGTTAGGGTTAGGTAGGATAATAATTATAATATCACAGACAAGCAGAAAAAAATCACTTAAGATTTAAAATATTTTTATCTTAAATTCTGTCAGTTTCAAAACTCGTTTCCATTCTCATTGATGTATATGATGATTTTATTTTAAAAATAGGTAAAAGTAACCTGCTTGAATTCCTGAATTACGCTGGACCAATTATTGATAAATGGATATTCGTCACTTTCATTTACCCAGAGTCGGTAGGTACCTATATACCTACTTATTTGTCGCCAGTAAATAAATGTAAAAGTTGTTTTAATACAGGCATTTATCGACAAGTGGCTTCACGACCTGTTACTTCAACTTCAAAGCAAGTTTTGATGCCTGGGACACTAGAAAATTTTTAAAAACAACATTTGTGACGTCACGTAAAAATGGATGACAACCATTTTATATTATTTTTATAATTCTTTCTATAACTTAACATAAAACCTAGGTCTAGTAAACCTATAAAAGATTTCTTTTCATTCCAACTGTCCAGATGAGAATATGTTGTGTCATGAGATCACCCAGTATTTTTAACCAACATCAAAAAAGGAGGTTTCTCAATTCGACCGCATGTATGTATATAAGGTCTAACAAAATTAGCTGAAACTATTTTAAGGGTATGCTCAGACCATCAAACTGAACAACTTTCTCTACGGGACCAATATCGAAATCTGGAAAAGAAAATCTGCTGTCCCATACATTTGAGTCAAGTTGTGTTTGCAGTTTTGTATGGGACGTCAATTTTTTTTTCGCGATTACGATATTGGTCCCGTAGAGAAAGTTGTTCAGTTTGATGGTCTGAGCATACCCTTAAAATAGTTTCAGCTAATTTTGTTAGACCTTATATAAGTATATATTTTTTTTTATCATTTTGCTTGCAGAAATTTAATTGGATATTATATATTTTTTTATGTGTGTGGATAACTTCGTCGGTCGTTTTTAAACCGATTTTGATAATTCTTTGATTTTGATGATTGACAGCGACTTCGAGGAAACAAATTAATGTTCTTATGATACTAACGAAAAAGTCATCGGCTGCAATATTATTTTTTAACTTTTTAGTTTTTTTGAAGGCAATTTTAATTTTATGTTAAAATTTTTTTTTTAAATCAGCAGTTTCCAAACTGAATAAAAACTTAAACTGAAGCACATAAAAGATATTTTTGAAAAAAAAACTATCCGAAACCAAATCTTGACAGAACCATCGAAGCCATCCGACAATAGCCGTAATATAATTTTAGAGTAAACCGATACGATCTTTGCTTATTTTTCTTATTCTTTTTATCTTTCCTTTAATCAATCTGATACGCTATGGATGGAACGCAATTTAAGTAGGTACAGTGCAACTATGTTTTATTTCTCTCTTTTATTATTGCTGTAGGCGAGACTATTGTTAACTTTGCAATATAACCTTTTTCATTAATTTGCGGACATATAACTGGGTTATTAGGTTGCGTAGATTATTGTAGCAGCACTGCTAGCATGCCACCCACGACAAAGCGTTTAAACGAGTAAAACGTCATGCACGCTCTTTCTGACATACGTAAAATAATAAAGATAGAGGCATTTCTCGATTTTTGTCGTTTTCTCGGGGGTGGCATGCGAGGCCTACTGGTGGCGTTCCGTTGTCTCTGCCTACCCCAGTGGGAGACAGGTGTGAGAATATGTATGTATGTATGTATGTAGATTATTGTAAATATACAGGGGGTTAGGGTAAACAGTTGCATTACTTTACGGGGTGATTTTACTCTTGATACTGAACGACTTTTCATGAGAAACCTATAGGAAATTTGTAAAAAAAAATTTTGAACCTCTAAATGCAATCAGCTGATAGAACTTTTTTATGAAAAGTTGATTTTTTTTTCAATTTTCATACAGGTTTCTTTGGAAAAGTTGCGTACAGTATCATGGGTACAAACATCCCTTAAATTAATGCAACTGTTTACCCTAACAATTAATAATAATAAAAATTTTATTAGACTCAAATAAAAGATAACACCCTATACAGAGTGTATGTGACAGCCTAGCAAATACTGAAACGGTGAACACTGACCATCAAACTGAACAACTTTCACAATGGAGCCTACCTCAGGAAGCGCGAGAAAAAATCAGGTGTTCCATACATTTGAATCGGGTGGGTACATCAGTTGTGTATGGGACAGCTGATTTTTTTTCGCGTCTCCTGAGGTCCTGAGGTAGGCTCCATAGTGAAAGTTGTTTAGTTTGATGGTCTCAGTTCACCGTTTCAGTATTTGCTAGACTGTCAATTACACCCTGTACCTATTTAATTTATTTATTTTATTTTAACACTTTATTTACACACGGAAATATACATGAAAACAACATAATAGACAATAACAAAGGGCGAGGTTATCTCTAAAGAGATTTCTTCCAGCAAACCCGAGACAGAGAGAGAGCATAGAAAGTGAGGCAGGCATAGTGTACACATTTAACTAATAAAACAGTAGGCATTTAAGACTAATAAATATATATTATATAAAGATACAGGTATATGTATACTTACATACAAATATATACGGTACGATAATTAAATAAATATACTAGTTTATTGAAGAGAGAGATAGTGATCTTTGACTTGTTTTTTAAATGAAGCATTTGTTTGACAGTCTCTTATATTAAATGGGAGAGAGTTCCACAGCCGGACTGCATGGACAGTGAAGGAATAGGAATAGAAGTCAGTTGAGTGGGATGGGATATTAAGGAGGGTAGAGGACATGGGATCTACAGGGTTTGTCAGAAGGACGGGAGAAGGAGAAGCGTTCACGAAGGTAACTAGGAGCAGAAGGATTGTGGAGGGTGTTGTACAGGAGAGAAACGATATGCGAGTTCCTGCGATCGCTACCTATTTATGTATAACGAGCGTTAACCCGCGACTTCGTCCGCACAAATTATATACCAGATTTTAAGTCAGATCATAAGCTATATTTAACAAAAAAAGTTTCATCAAAATCGGTTCAGTAGTTTTTGCGTGATACTCGTTCAAACAAACAAACAAACAAACACACAAACAAACAGACAGACAAAAAATCCAAAAAATGGTGAAATAGAATCAGGGACACCTAAAAACCATATCGTAACTTTTTTTTTGTTAATATCTTCAATGTACAGACAAACTTCCTGTTACAGTTTTATAATAGTATAGATAGATATTGTTAGATTGTGTTCTTGTCTTGTTTTAATAAATTGTTTCTGGTCATCATCATTATCATAACTATACTGTCTATGCCACGGGGACCACATATTCGTGAGCATAATATTAATGCTTACCTATGCTTATCTTCTATATGTCTAATTTTGTATTGTTTTTATGTTTGTTTGTACTCTTAATACATTCCGTGGTTTGGTTTGAATAAAGTAGGTTATAATCACCTCGGTGTCTGTCCGTCCATCCGTCTGTCTGACACACGCTTTTTTCTCAAAGACCGTTAGACCATTACATAATAGTTGTAGAAATAGGAAACTGGAACTTAGCAATAAGAACAGTGACTTATAGAGTGACAGTCAATGAATAACTGCCTCCGTGGTCTAATGGTTAAGAGCATTGGCTCTCGACACGGAGGTCGTGGTTTCGATTCCCACGGGAGACACCTAGTGAAATGTCACCTTGTGCCTTTTCCCCAGTTGGTTAGGACATTGCAGGCTGAATCGCCGGACTGTCTGAAAAGAGAAATGATTCCGTGCTTTAGATGGCACGTTAAGTCGTTGGTCCCGGCTACTATCTCTGGTGGTAGTAGTCGTTACATAAAAACCACGTCAGAGGCCGTAAGGCTGTCTAAAAAAACTCTGTCACCAGAGCTCTGCCAACACGATAAGAAGAAGTCAATGAATAAGAAATCACATTTTTTTCCTTATCCTGTTTCATCCCACTGCTGGGCAAAGGCCTCCCCCTTTATCCTCCATGCGTCCCTGTCCTGAGCCAGTTCCATCCACTCTTTGATGAAGGTATCCAGGTTGTCTCTCCAACTCTTCCGGGGTCGACCCTGACAGCGACGTCCATTCCCTGGAATCGACAGATGTAGCCGGCCCAATCCCAGTTCAACTTGACGGTTTTCTCACCATCTACGGCTGTTTGCGTTTTTTGGCGTATTGTGGTGTTCCTGACTCGATCTGTCTGTTTGATTCCCAATATGCTATTAACTAAACAAAAAAAATCGTACCAATTACTGATTTTTTTTTTTGCTCCCATAGTAAAAGTTGTTCAGTTCAATGGGTGGGCTCTTAGTTTAACCCGTCCCATGTCTGTGGGTCCGACGTCGGACCCAAACATTTTTATACGTAGAGAGTCTGTGGGTCCTACGTCGGACCCGTAAGCATAGTGCCGCAATTTTTTGGAGTGTGGTTTGGGAAAAACGAAACGCAAGGATGCTAATGATATCAATTTCACCCTGTAGTGTCTACCTGTTAAATATTAAAACTTAAATCAGTAGCACTATTTACTTGTAAAATAAGAGACATATTAATCAAACGTATAGATTATTATTAAAATTAAATAAAAGCAGGTTTTCAAGCATGTAAGTAAAGGAGAATGGGCAAAAACGTATGGAGCTTGGTCCAAATTTTTTTAACTGCCCCCAGGGTTGACACTACCGCCGTTTGGCACATTACGTACCTTGATCTCTATGTGTTGAATCTCATTGAATTCTAATCTGTAGTTGCTGAGTTATAATACAGTTAATAAAATTATAGAAAGGCATAAATAAAAAATAAAATAATTAATTATTTATCATAAATATTAATACTTCTTTTGACTTGACTTTGACTATGAATATTTTATACAACGGGGATATTCTTTTGGACTTAAATGATGGTGTGCGAGGAAGTCGTTCTTAATTGGTGACCTTATTTAAACCAAAAAAATATTCAAAATAAATATTTTTATTATGAATTCCTGTCCGGTGCCTGTGAATCAAGCCCGCTCAGGTAGTGCTAGCGAGGCGTGTTGTGCGAGCGAGACAGGTAGTACGAGCGAAACGGGTTGTGCGAGCGAGAGGCGTTTGAGCTTAAACGCGAGTTTGCCGAGCGAGAACGTGAGTCACCCTCGCCTCGCGTTGCGTCTACGCAGTCTTTCTTCAACGTTTGCCGTTTGTAGTTGTGTACTGTGCGCTTTCCTTAATGATTTGTTCGAACGATTTCTTTCTGCTTTTGTTTACTGGACTTACGATTTTGCACTGTGATTTGCGACCCTTGCCTTGTTTACCGGATATTTCGATTTTGCTCATTGTTTTTGGAACATTCACAACATGTTTCGTCCATCTGCTGGACAAGTGTGTTTGCTGTGTGAAAGGTCGGTGCGTTCAAACAGAAGGAGAACATTGACTCTGCAATTGTTCGAGGAATATCCGCTTGCTGCAGAGAACATAACGGAACGTGTTTCTCCGTATGAGGTTAGTTTAATGAAACTTCTAACTGAATAATAGATTTAAAATATGTTTAGACGGTTATCACACGATGACGCTGTAATATCGCACGTAGTTGTATGAAACATACAAAATGTAGTAAGCATTCATTCCGTGTTATTGCATTACGCGTCGTAGTCAGATAACCGTCCTACTTTATTATGATTATTTTTTTGCATCACGCCATTTTTTCTATGGGATATGGTACTGATATTACGACTAACGAGAAAGTGACTTTCGGTTTTATGAATTAGATCCGCAGCAGACGCTTGAGGACTGGCGGCTGTGATAATACTTGCACTGTTAAAAATGTAGATTATATTCTTTAGGCTGGTAGTAGTGTCTCTGCTTGTCCGTTGACCCGGCCTGCTGACCGGTCCCCCGTCCCTCGCTCCCTGCACCTTCCCCGTAGACCTCCATGTGACGTTCCGTTTTTGATATTATCTAGGTAGGGTTATGGGTATGTTATAGTTAGCGCGTTAACAGTCGCCGTTTGTCTCACCTTTGTGATTATACAAGAATAAAAATCGTAATCATCAACACTAACCCTTAAACGTTTTTATTTACAGATACAATTTAACGACCAGGAGTTTATTTGCCATCCTTGTTGGCGACGCGAAGCCTATCCACCGTGAAACCGTCGAACAACATCTTCTGCAGAAGGTAACCCTGAAGAGCGACCTGCAGAACAACCTGGGGAAGAACTTGCAGAACAACCTGCGGAAGAACCTGCAGAACAACCTGCGGAAGAACCTGCAGAACAACCTGCGGGAGAACAACACGTAAGACGACAATCCACGATACATCTATCGCATGTTTTCAGAGCACCAAATACATCTAATTCATGCATTGTCTTTGGTTGCCAAGATGTCGAGTTCCTAAACACATGAAAATACGTCTGTTACAAGAAAACTATTATGTACCGCCTGCTGCACGAATATGCCAAGAACATCTGCAATTGAACGACTTTGAAGTTTTATTGTCAGCAAATAACGTCAGCCATGAATTCAACGAGGACCAAATCATGGACATGATGAATATTTTAAAATCTGTTCATCAGGTCATCGGAAGACTGGATTTTGAAAATATAGAAAATATGGATCCTAACGAACTATATTTTTTAACTGGTCGTACAATAGACCAATTCAATGCAATTTTGGAGCAACTACCGTCGTTGGTACAAACATGCAAAAAGCCTAAGACTGCATTGGCTGCTTATTTAATTAAGCTACGTACCGGTGAACCAGACACAAGATTGGCAGACATGTTGCATATGAGTCGAAGAACGCTGGAAAGACTACTTAAAACAGCGAGAGAATGCTTAACCCGTGACTATGTGCCAATCCATTTAGGGTGGGATCATATCACAAGAGAGCAAGTTGTCGAAAGAAATCTTTTTATCCCCAATGCACTTTTTGGGGACAATTCTGGAGATGTGATGAAAGCAATAATTGTTTGTGATGGTACTTATGTATATATACAAAAAAGTGCAAACTTTTTATTTCAAAGAATGACATATAGTCACCATAAGTTTCAAAACTTATTGAAACCATTTTTGATGCGATGTCTGTTGCGATGGTTATATCATTGATGTTACAGGGCCTTACGCAGCCACAACATCAGACGCGACTATATTAAGTGGCATGCTGAACACTGAAAATAGTGTTTTTCACTGGTTTTTCCGACCAGGTGACGTTCTAATATTAGACCGAGGTTTCAGAGATGCTTTACCTGATGTAGAGGCTTGCGGGTATGAAATGCATATGCCCCTATCTGTCGCAAGAGGCCAAACGCAACTTTCGACTATTGATGCCAATAAGTCAAGAATGGTGACTATTTGTCGGTGGGTCGTGGAAGTGGTGAATGGCCGCTTCAAACGTGATTTCAAGTTGTTTAGACAGGATTATTTTAACAAAGCTTTACTGCATATGCAGGATGATTTTCGGATTGCCGCAGCCATCACCAATGCCTTTCACGACCCAATAACCAATTGTTCCAATGCCCACGAAATTGTTGAGAGAATTAATAGTAGAGTAAATGTTGAAAACTTGCTAGCAGAATATGTAATTGGACAGAATCTTAACAGTAGAAGAGCGCGTTTTCAAAGTATGTCTGCCGATTTACCAGAGCTTCAAGATTTTCCTCGTTTGACCGAGAACGATTTAATTATGTTATCACTGGGAACATATCAAATAAAACTAGCCAGAAGTTATTACGCAGAACACGATAGAAATGGTGTTTACACAATCGAAATATTCAGAAGTGCCGATGATTTAAACAATGATTTGATCAATTATAATATAATTGGTAATAACTTCTGGTTACTAAGAGGAAGAATACAATCAAGACACACAAGAAGTCGCATATATTATACATACATTTTAATAAACTTGGACCAACGAGGACTGGAAGCTCTGGAACACTATTACTGTTCATGCAAAAGCGGCAGACGTACCTTGGGTTCATGCGCCCATATAATGTCTATTGTATGGTTTCTGGGATGGGCACGATATGACACCGTTAGTCACCCTGCAGCATTTTTAGACTCTGTTATTGTAGATGATGAAAATATATAATAACTGAAATAAACATTATATAAAAAAGACTGCGTTTTAATGTACTTACCTACCAACTTCGTAAAACGTGTAAATAATTCTTTATTTTTATTTAACTTTCGGATTATTTTTTATTTTATTTATTATTTCCTTTTCTGTAGGTTGGATTTTTACGATTCCATATAAAGAAATGGTCCGTATATAAAACTCTTTTAAATACACTACGTGCCAACCCTGGGGGCAGACTTTTGTATCTTTGGGCCAATTTGCCCATTCTCCTTTTTGGCGGTCCTTCCGCGGTCCGGATGCCAGTTGCCGACCGCTGGATTAAAGCATACCAGGATACTTATTTTTTTAAGTACACAATCAAACAATCATTGACGATACTTTTAAAAACACTGAATAGAAACCTTTAATCCCTTAGTCGCCTCGTACGACCGGAACCCACCGGAAGAATTGGGGTGGTTCATTCTTAGCCGGAATCACACGGCACTACAAAAAAAAACTCCCAAAAAAAGGAACAAGTTCGAAAAAAAGTTGTTAAATTTTTAAAATAGTCCGACGTCTAACAATGGACAAAAAGCATGTGCAGCAGAAAAAAATACCTGACTCCTTTCCTTATTACCCCCTAAATCGCGAAACAATCCGAGCAACTGTGTTCGAAAAAAGACCCAAAAAGTAAATGCAATCTAGTGTAGGTATAGATCGGAACTAGATACTTCTAGAGTTGTTATTACGACTTGGTCTATAGTTTTATTTGTACATTCACATTTGGCTCTAACTTAACAGAGCGAAAAAAAAGTGTTGAAGTTTTTGCTGAAATAGGTAATGAGATGAGGTTTACAACAGATAGACATACGTCTATCTACGATTTTTTTGATAGCGCGCCGTACAAAGTTTAATTATATTTTTGATATTAATCAATTGAAGTCAGTTTCTAGACACGATCTAGATATTACAATTTTTTTGTGCTTTCCATTTATCAAATATTTTGTTCTAAAGTTACCGTGGCAAAAAGATGTCCATACAAATTTTTTATTAATTCTGGCATGGAAACTATATATTTAAAAGGAAATCCGACAAAGGCAAAGCACAGACATTGTGATTGTGTATGAAAAATTTCGTTAACTTTAATCGGTTAATATAGAAAATAGGACGGAACTTTGTTTGCATACAGCGCCTCGTGCCTTTTGAACTAAAACATCTTGTTAATTTAAAGCCAGTGGTGCTTGCCTCTGTGCGTAGGTGTGAGGGCTTCGTTACATAATAAAGCAGGTACAATTATTATTTTAAGTATTTATAAATGAAGGTAGGTTTCTTTTCTGCTGTCCTTTTATATCAGTGAAAGTTCTTTTCAAAATTGTATACTCTTAAGTAAACTTTTAAAATATCTTTTTTTTCGTGTTTTGATGGTCCGCTTATCTAAAATTAAGGAGATTAGTGTCAAATTCTTCAATAAAATATTAGTGTTTATAAATATAACTTAATTGCATTTTTCCGGCCCTCTTTGAAAGTACGCTCAAGCTTGAACTAACATAAAATTCCACTTTAAATTCCAAGTTAAATCAAATTCTTATATAAGGTGTGCTTAAGTTTTATTACAGACTATAAATTTTCAGCATCTGTGGCGAATAAATAATAATTAATTACGTATGAAAATAGAGTGTACAAAAAAAGATTTGTGTATCATCCTTCCGGTCTATGGTTTGTTTAGAAATTTTTCTATTGGCCACCATGAACCAATACCCGCATTTTCAAGGATTCAGGATGAAATAAATAAGTACCTTTTATTGATCAAAAAGTGTAGATATGCTTATGGTTTTTGAAAATGGGTGCAAAAGGAACTATTTTCTTTAGTCGCCTCAAATGAAACCAATTCGAATCGACATTCACCTAAAGATTGAGTGATTTGATTACCTACCTTTATTCCAATTTCTAAACAAGATTTTTTCGAAGAATAAAACGTCTACCACAGACTCTGTAAGGTCTTCGTTGAGCTTTTACTCAACACGATTTCAAATTAATTTAGAATAGAAATTCTAGAAATGATAAACTATTTTTTTGGACGCAAATTTAACGATGAAGGCCAAACTTCCAGATAAATTAAAGGGTAGACAAGACAGGCTAGCTCCAAGGGCAAGGAGCAAAATGTGGAAATTTATTCAAATGATGCGAAATGTAAATTATTCGGCCGTGACTAGGGTTGCTAGTTTCATAATTTTTGGACATGCTTAGAAAGCTTTAATTTTTTTGAAGCGCCCTAAAGCTTTTTTTAGAATGAGTTTCTTTGTTTGATCCTTAGTCTATCTATCTATCTCTAACGTCACGCCACTTTCTCAGTGGGGTAGGTAGAGACCAGGGCGCGCCACTTACCTACTACGATCCTTACATACTTCTTTTGCCTCATGCACATCCATACATATCTTCATACATGCCCGTCGGTTTCGAGTACTCCGCACCTCCCCTTTTTGTAGGACGCAACAGATTTAATCAGAAAACGTCCTACAAGGGCGCCCTCTACCGACGCTTCCACTCACTTTAGCAACATATATCTCTTTTGTACATCTGCTGTCACTCATCCTCTCCACATGACCAAACCAACGAAGCATACCTTTATCTATTCTTGTCACTACATCTTCTTGTAATTTACACCTATCTCTTATTACACAATTTCTCACTCTATCTTTCAGCGTATCATTATTCTAATTATTCAAATTAATTATCAGGCTATAAAAAGGCACTTATTTGACACAATATCATTCCATCCCGAAACTTTGTGGTAACGTTTCTGTCCACCCGAATGGGATAATAGTTGATACATGTTGATATCTTTAGAGATAAGCTCGCCCTTTGTAATTGTCTATTATGTTGTTTTCATGTATATTTCCGTGTGTGTTTCTGTGTGTTAAAATAAAATAAATAAATAAATAATACAGTTGTTTGTTTATGTATGACTGTGTATGCCAGTAAATTCGAGGAAGAGGCAACCCTAGCCACGAGGGCTAGAAGGGATGTACTAGGGCCTTGTCGTATTTATATTCATTAGTTTGTTGAGGAAAGGAAACTTTGATTACTCTGGTTTGTTCTATGATTTGTCATTTTGGTTCTAAACGAGTTTCTTGACAAACCCTTATGGGCGTGGGCGGTCTTATTTATTATTAAAAAGACACAGCCATTAGTAAGGAATACCTCATAGATTAATATGTATTTAATATGTATATTGGATATAGATAGGTAACTCGCCTTGAATTTTAGGAAGTCCTGATTGCGTTGCCGCTTATTAGCACTAGGGGGCGCCACATTATGAAATAAATTGAAAAAGACGATCAGCCGACCCGAGGATCGAACCTTAGCAACCCGGATCGTAAGCCGGTTGTCTAGACCGCTAGACCAACAAGACAGTGGTTGATATGGGCGAAATCTCTCACTACTACAGCGCAGCGCGTGAGGTGTAGTACGCTGTTACTCCGATATGAACCCTAGTTCAACACATAGTGCTTCGAAACATAGCCGATAGATGGCGGAAGCTGTCTATGGAAAATCAGCGTTCCACTTAGTTTGTACTAAGATAACATAGCATGGAATACCTTATATTCCTTATAAATCAGAAATTTATTTGTTAAACCAGGTACATTATAAAAGTGTAACATAAAAAAGTGTCTCTCTAGCTTCTGTCCGCAGCAGACAAACAAATATCATTAAATTTTAAAATTAAATTGCTCTAAAAAAATATATTATAATAATCTTGGCTCTACAACATACAATTTCAATAAAAATAAATGCCGGCAACAAAAATTAATTTGCTAATACCATAATTATGATTTAGATACTTCCAAAATAGGCTATCACAAATAAAATAAAAAATAAAAAAATGTAACAAGATATTCATACTTTGTCATAATTTAGCTATGAAAAGGTAGCAAAAAGAAAATGTTTTTTAAAGGATATATAAAACCGTTTTAGCGCACTCCATGCAAACGAAGTTTAATTATATTTTGGTTATTAAAAACCAATTAAAGTCAATGAATTTTTTTAAACACTATCTAGAAACGAATCTCTGTGCCTCTGGTTTGTCTAATTTTCGTTAAAATCTACTAAGTAATCTACATTTCGTTAATAAGCGCAAAACCTCATACACCCCAACTGATTTATAAAAAAATAATTGGAATGAAACAATAGTTTCATTATTTTGTTACTTAAAATTTAAAGTTAAGCATTTTAAGTTTTGAGGCAAAAATGGTTTTGTTATCATTTCAGCAATGAAAGAAAGCGCTAACGTAATCATGGATACATTTTAATAATCTTGTTTTGACAGTAATTAGTGTGAAAAATTTTAAATTTTACAAACCTATTATTTAATATTTTGAAAAAAATTACCTATTTTGAACCATGATAATTCGATGCTGCTCTCGATTCTAAACAAACTACTTTGTAGTTTTGCGTTAATTCATTAACACGTTATATATTTTAATAGTTAAAGTAACACAAAGATTTCCATACAAATCTTAAAATAATCCTAGCATTAAAACTGGCAGAGATTAATATCTGGATGGTGTTTTAAAATTATTGAAAATAGGATCTAACTTCGTATATCATTACTCTGGGGCTCTGTACGTTCATATCCTCTTAAAGACGTTGACACTTGACACCTTTTACTCGAATGCAAAAGGAAAAATATAAATAAATCACTATAAAAATTTTACAAAGATTCAGTCATAGGTCTAATGAAGAATGAAATGGACGATGGATGGAATGGTTGAATTTAATTAGCTTCGTTTTTTTTTCGTCACGTTAGTTCTATAACTCACGAAAAAAAAAAGTCGTACGATATTATTGTAGTATGCACTGTAGCTATGGGAACAGTACTAAAACTGACATGGTTCATCATCCGTTCAAAGGTCGGACCTTTGAACGGCTGTATCTCCTAAACCGACTGGCAGTTCATGTCAGTTTTTGTACTTTTTACATAGCTACAGTGCTGAAAGGCTGGTCGTATGATATTATTGAAGTGTTTCAATAATATCATACGACCAGCCTTTCAGATGATCGCTAATTTTTTACTGACCTTTAAACGTCTGTAACTCCTAAACCGACTGAAGTTATGCAGGCAGTCCTAGTTCATCCCTATCGCAGAGATGCTCTACACCCCATAAACACTGAATCAGTCTTGCTGCTGATGGTTGCAAAAAGTACACTTATCTCTTAGTCTAACAGTGATATTAAAAATATTAATACAAAATAATAGAAGTTTGAAGGTAATTTCAGGGTTGAGTCACTTTATTACTTACAACATTACGGACACTCAATATTATATATACGTATCTTCAACGTAGTAATTATAAATCTTTTATGTTCTTTACATAACGTTCTTCAGTCTAGAGCGTCTAGTCTAGACTAGAATAACTAAGATATAGGAGGCACATCGAGATTTTTTTGTTTTTCCGGGGGTTTCATGTAAGGTCTACAGGGAACACAGTCGTGAGCATATTATTATACGGAACTGAAAATCAAACTGAATAATTTTATAATGGTAGCAAAAAGGAAATCTCAAAATGAATATGGCTTTTGAGCAAATCTGCAGTTTAGCCCAGTCATTTTACGGAGTTTTGTTAGGCGGGGTAGGGAGTAATTACTAATTGGACTTTTAAACTGTAACCGGAACCATTAAGTGACAAAAAGGAATATCTTAAAGCATATAAAAAAAAATTCGCTACGCAACATAGAAATCCAAATTATGTGTCCCAGAAGGATTTCAAATTATTAATATTAATACCATTTGACTTAGATTTAACAATATAAATTATTTGTGAGCAATACTATTGCAATGGAGCAATGGCCTATTGCCATGAAATTTAAATAATGAGGTATTTATTAGAAAATACGAATGTATTTTTGAAAACCTTCTAAGTAGACAAAAATATTCACACCATGTTTGTAGTATGTATAATGGTAAAGCCTAAAATAGGTGAAAAAAAAATTTACCATCAGGTTTTTTCGAACGAGATAATAGCAAAATTTTAAAATTGGAACTGTTGCTCACGTGATTTTTTTTAATTTTGGTACATTTCTGGGCTCAAATTGGCTTTTCAATATTATACCGAAAAAAAATGTCAATTACTAATTAGTCCCGGCTTAAATCGTAAAATGACTGGGCTAATTATTGCTTTTATTCCGAAAGCTTCAGAGCGCGCTGCATATAAACGAAGTTCCGTCCTATTTTATGTATTAAACAATTAAAGAAATTTTTTAAACACGATTTAGAAACCAATGCATGTGCTTAGAATTTGTCGAATTTCCTTTTAAATATACACGGTGTTAGTGTATATAGGAAATGTATCATTAACCTGTAAACCACATACTCTACCCATCAAAATTAACAACTTTTACTATGGGAGCAAAACGATAGGAGCAGAAAAAAATCAGCTGCCCTATACTAAACTCCAATACCTACTCGACTCAAATGTATGCAACAGCAGATTTTTTTGTTGCTCCGATCCGTTTGCTCCCATAGTAAAAGTTGTTCAGTTTGATGGGTAGAGTATGTGGTTTAAAGGTTAATGATACTTTTCCTTACACCCTGCATAGTTCAATTAGTATGGAAAACTTTGAGCCACGATAACTTTATAACAAAATATTTAAAAGGTAATCTGACAAATGCAATGCAAGTTCTTGGTTTCTAGATTGTGTTACAAGAATGTTTTTTTTTTAAATTAATTACCACTTAAATGTACGGAACGGACCAAATTAGGACGGAACTTCGTTTTGTATAAAGCACCGTACGAATTATATCCTCCTAAATAAGGACAGCAGTTCTCAGGTCTATAGGTACCTTGCATTGCAGGTGGCGAAGGGTTGACTATCATACTGGATTTTGGACACTGATAGTGAAATTTTGCTATTCTGATACCTCAGCCCGATTGCGCTAAGTTTAAACATCGAAGTTCTATTCTTATCTAATTTCAGTTCTAATCACATTGCAATCCAATTAATATTCAACTGTGCTGAATTCTGCATCGCGTTAAACTCTATCTAACTGACAGCCAATAACGTCTGAGCGATTTGTCAAAACGGCTCTAACGGCTGTCAAGAGCAGTACCGCGATTAGCGCAATACCAAATGTGTCGAAAGTTATGGTTCGTACGTAGTCCAATAACAGTTCTATCACCGAATATTTACCGCGATTGCAGCCCTTAACTAATACCTAGATACCAACCAATTTTTTTTTATTATTATTGACTCAATCAATCAATCCAATTAACCCACTGCCGGGCATAGGCCTTCTTTTTTAGCCCCCGGCGCAAGAAGAGGGGTGTTATATTGCGCCAATTTTCACGGTCCTGTGCAAATCTGATCCATCTAGACCCACAACCCTTACAATGTCGATTGACCAACGCATCGGTGGTCTGCTCACTGACCTCATTCCTTCCCTTGATCACCATTTCGATATTGCCTTGGTCCACCGGCCGTGTTCTGGCTGTCTTCCCATTTTGACTAACTCAGAAAAAAAATTATCATCATTCTTCTTTTTATCATTGATTCATTGAGATTTACAGGGTCTTAGAGTTAAAAATACAAGGGTAAAAGATCTTTTTTTTTTAATTCTTTTGTTTTTTTTTGGAGCTTTTAACCCTGAGGTTACGTCAACCCATTTTTTTTTATTGAATTTCCTATAGGTTTCATAGGGAAAGTTGTTCAGTATCATGGGTACTATCACCCCTTAAAGTAATACAACTGTTTACTCTAGCATCCTGTATTAGGTACCTACCTAATTTAAATTGCCATTCGAGTATATCTACTTAATTATATTTAAATTAGGTTCCTTGGTCATTTACATATTAAATAAAAAAAGAAAAAAAAAGTGTTTTTTTTAATCGATTGTCGTTGTAACAGCTCCTCGCAATTCCACCAGAGATGCCTTTCTCGTGCTATTCTGTACATCGACTGTCACTTCCTGCTACTATAAAATGTTTGTGCATTTGTTTGTTGGCATCATTGCATCGAGAATCAGCGGGCAAGCCGCTAAACCAAGCAAAGCCGACATGAAGACTTTTGTAAGTTTTTGATTTTGAACATATTTCTTAAAAAAATTTAAGTGACAAAAAAATACTAGATTTTTTTTTAAATTGGTAAAAATAAATATTATTAGTGAAAAAGAAATTTAAAAATTTTAAAAGTGAAAAGTGACTGGACTGAAGTGTTTTTGAATAAGTGTGAAGAAATTATAATTTTATCCTTTTGAACTGAAAATGCATGAGAAGTCGAACTGAACAATTTCAAAGTATAATGCAGTGATTCCATTTAGCCGTGTGGTTCCCAGTTTAGAATAGGCCAACAAATTTTTCACGTGGATGTTATACAGGGTGAAATTAATACCATTAGAATCCTTTTAAAACTAAGAGTCTACACATCAAACTGAAAAACTTTTACAATGGCAGCAAACCGCTCGAAGCAGAAAAAATCTGCTGTTCCATACCATTTATTCTATGTCCATACTAAACTACAATGCCTACTTGACTCAAATGTATGCAACAGCAGTTATTTTTTTGCTCCAATCGGTTTGCTCCCATAGTAAAAGTTGTTCAGTTTGAACTCTTAGTTTAAAAGGATGCTTAATTATATCAATTTCACCCTGTAGAAGAGGAAGTTGTTCAGTTTGATGGGTCTGATCATCCCATTAAAAAAGTGTCCGCATATTAGGAAGGACCCTGTATATCATATTACGAAAAGCTCTATAGCAGAACGTCTATTCATCAAATCGAATTTTTTTCTCCCAGTTCGAAATGACACTAAGGCCCACTTGCGCCAAATGCTGGGTTAAATTGCATAACCCGGTCTTTAGTAGCACCGACCTAAAGATTGAACGAGTGTTATCGAAGATTGTCTTGCGCCAATGAAAACTAGTTCATAGTTAACTAACCTGACGGTTCTCTGTTTTTCGCTGGCAACATCCTAAATGACCATAGAGTTTATGTAATCCGACAAAATATGAAAAGTGAATGATGAATGAACATAATATATGCACATCTCTTTCACACTGCATCTCTTTGTATTTGTCTATCTCATTTGTTTTATTTTGGCAAAGACATTGCGTTTTCATCGTTTATTCATGTTATCAAAGAGCATGTAACACACTACGTTATGAGTCGGGAATTCCATACTAAAAACAGGTCGTGACCGATTATCCAGAATGTATGAAACGTGTGCGACCGTTCAAAGGAATTAAATGGCGCGGTGCACGTTTCATATACCTTTTTTTATTAGAGAGTTGCGCGAGCCTACAACAAAACTGTAAAAACAGCTGTTGCCTCAATTTAGCACGTAGTTTAGTGACTTAAACCTACCTGGTGGTTTAAATATAAGGTATAACAAAATTAGGTGAAACTATTTTAAGGGGATGATCAGACCATCAAACTCAACAACTTTCTCTATGGGACCAATATCTAAATCGAAAAAAAAAATCAGCTGTTCCATACAAACCTAATCGACCTAAATGTATGGGACAGCAGATTTTTTTTTCGCGATTTCAATATTGGTCCCATAGAGAAAGTTGTTCAGTTTGTTGGTCAGATCATCCCCTTAAAATAGTTTCACCTTATTTTGTTAGACCTTATATAACACAAGTTTAGCCCCTAAAACAGGATGGTGCAAGACATAATTATAATTTAATTCCAAATTAGCGTCTAGTTGCGAGTTAATAACGATAACCCTGCTAGGCGCAAGCGGGCCTTAGGAAACTACCTAATTGGTTCATTCATAATTCAAATTCAACTCTAATACATAAACAATACAGTGTACATAATCTATACTGTAACAGGGGAGCGTGTAACCCTCTAAAATATCACCTAACTAAAGATATTGATTTAGATACCAATCCCAGCTCTCAACTCTAATGTCAAAGCAATAACGATTAGAATCAATTAATTGATGTCCCATTGAATCTTAACCCGGGTATTAAATTATTCGTTGTCATGTTTAACAAGACGTAAGATTATCTTTGAGATAAGCGACAAATCAATTTCGTTTATAATTAAATAGGTTTAAGAGTCAAATTCGAATGGATTATTGTTTGTTTATAGTGTTGTTTGCTAATAATCCGTGAAAGCTGTACATGTCTTGATCTTGTCATGAATTAGCAATGTCGCTTATGATAATTACAGGTGTAGACTTAACCTAAATGTTGTACAGGTGGTTTCAGAATAGCTGAACAGGGGGTAAGGAAAAGTATCATTTACCTTTAAACTACATACTCTACCCATCAAACTGAACAACTTTTACTATGGGAGCAAAACTGTCAGAGCAAAAAAAAAATCTGGTAGTTGTAAAATGTTTTTATATGTAGATGTAGATTTTTGTGTTTTACGAGCGTTAACCCGCGACTTTGTCCGCACAAATTATATACCACATTTTAAGTCAGATCATTAGCTATCAAACAAAAAAGTTTCATCAAAATCGGTTCAGTAGTTTATGCGTGATGCTCGTTCAAACAAACAAACAGACAGATAAAAAATCCAAAAATTGGTGATATGGAATCAGGGACACCTAAAAACCATATCGTAACTTATTTTTTGTTAATATCTTCAATGTACAGACACACTTCTGTTACAGTTTTATAATAGTGTATTAGATATATAGATAAATTATTTTAACTATGACTTTCAGTTATCCCATAGAAGATGTGAATAGCAACCATAAACTTAATATACTATCGTAAGTAACATTAAGTTTATGATAGGTACCTACTCGACCAAAGTGTATGAAACATTTTTTTTCACGATTTCGCATTTGGTCTCATATAGTAAAAGTTGTTCAGTTTGATGGTCTGAGGCTACTGTTTGATATTTGTAACGCATTTATGTTTACACCCTGTTTTGAACTGTCACAAACATCCGATTTTTTTTTGGTGGTCCCATATTGGTCCCATGGTGAAAGTTGTTCAGTTTGATGGTCTTAAGGGACTTTAAATGTTTATTTGTATTTTTGTAACACCCTGTATAAGTAATCTGTGACCTAATGTAACTGACAGATATTCAATTTACCATTTTATTCCTATTATATTTCTAAAAGGGTAAATCTCAAAAGGGTTACCACTTTCTCAGCCATTAAGGTTTTTAACGGGTCCCCGTGATTTTGCTCTCGGAAGCGCATTTATCCTTACGACTTGTTTTATTCCCTTCTAAATCCGAATGGTCCATTCACGCGATAGTAAATCCTTAATAAAACTACTTTCGGACCGTATATCCGTTAGGGCTGTCCAAAAGCTTCAAGAAGAGGTGAGAAAAGAAAGTGGTTTGAACGCCAGCAGCAGCCTCTTATGAACATTTTCAATTTCTCGGGTTCTCATTCCTCTTGTAAATAAATGATATGTTATGGTTATACAGGATGAAATTGATATCATTAGCATCCTTTTAAACTAAGAGTCTATCCATCAAACTGAACAACTTTTACTATGGCAGCAAACCGATCGGAGTAAAAAAAAACAGCTGTTGCACACATTTGAGTCGCGAACTCGCGCGTCGACATTGCAGTTTAGTATGGAACAGCTGATATTTTATTTGCTCCAATCGGTTTGCTTCCATAGTAAAAGTTGTTCAGTTTGATGGATAGACTCTTAGTTTAAAAGGATGCTCATGATATCAATTTCAACCTGTAAAATGTTGTTTTAGCTACAGTTTTAACACGTAACTGCCTCGTTTATTGCATCGCACATACCCAATGCAGATGATTTTATAACAAACGTGAAAATTATAACAATATTTAATCGAGTGTGATGTTTTAAGTGCAGCGAAAACATATCGAACACATAAAACCAATTGACAATTAATGTTATGAAAATATTATACGTACATAATTAAATGTTCACAGAATTTTGTTTGTAAAAGATAACCAAACTTTAATGACTTGCAAACTATTTTGTAGAACATAATCAAAATACATTGCCTACGTGACAAACTGTATTCGTTTCAAATACAAATACAAAGAGTATGAGAGCTAAAATTATACACAAAATAGAAGGAATATCATACTTTCCAAGGCAATGGAAATTCTTCTTTTCTGTCCGGGGATTTCTTATAAAAAAAATCAATTTATTTCAGTACGAGCGTTAAACCGCGACTTCGTCCGCACAAATTATATACCAGATTTTAAGTCAGATCATAAGCTATCAAACAAAAAAAGTTTCATCAAAATCGGTTCAGTAGTTTTTGCGTGATACTCGTTCAAACAAACAAACACCCAAACAAACACACAAACAAACAGACAGACAAAAAATCCAAAAATTGGTGAAATGGAATCAAGGACACCTAAAAACCATATCGTAACTTTTTTTTTGTTAATATCTTCAATGTACAGACTAACTTCCTGTTACAGTTTTATAATAGTATAGATTAGAATAATATCAGTATCATTATAAAATAATCGAATCCGCAACGCAGGCTTCGTCAAATATTAATCACATATATCTATATCCGCTACAAGCTTCGTCAATGGCAGCACACAAGATACAATCAATGCAAGCTTCGTCAGACTTGATGACAGACTTAACTTTTAAATTCAAATTCAAATTTACCAGTTTTGTAGGCGAAACGGGATTAGGCAATGTGTTTTGGGGTCATTTTGTGCACAAGTTTGGTACTAAATCTAACAAAACTTTTTTTTTGGTGTACGGTTAATTTTACCACGGCACATCGTATGGTAACGTTGTTAATCGATGAGTTTAGTCTATGGTAACGCCACGATATTTTTTATTTCCAATCGTCAACAATTTTAGCACATGTCCAGCGGGGCTAGTACGCCAACCCGCGATAGCGACATTTAACACATCCATCTGTCAAATTTAGTCTTTTATCTCGTTCGTTCGCGCGCAAATAGAAAGAGAGCGGAAGCGTGATAGCGCTATATCACGCTATAGCGGGTTGGCGTACTAGCCCCTCGGCTGCATTTCACTTTTGGACAACCCTACTCATATCCACCATGCGCTACTGTTCAACCGGTTGGATGAGCGAGTAAAAGGGATACATTCACTTCCTCTTACTTCTCGATTAAGACACTTGTCTGATCTTGTCAAAATGACATAATGGCATTCTCCGTGTCATGAACCAGTTTGTCTGGTGACTCACTAATCTCAATCTAATTGGACTAGGTTAGAAACAATTTCGTAATTATTTTGGTGCTAATTTAATCGTGAATTTTTTAAATCGTATTTATTTATTGATTGGAATTAAATAAAACAGTAAATCGGTCAGCACATGTGTCGTCAAAAACAAAGATACAAAAACAGTCATAAATAAGCAACATGCTTCGTTAAAACAATGAAATACAAGCTCAGTCAAATAACCCGCCCCTGGTCGATCCCGGCGCAAAGGAGCCCATTATGCTAGCAGCGTTGCCACGTTGAATTGCTATGGATAGCCTTTGCATCAGAAACGACCCGGAACGGGGGTCACAATTTCGCTCCCTCAGTCGACAGCCAACCTCCGCAACGAAGGTCAAAGGCCTCGGCAGCCCAAACCCCCGTGGTCACAACGGCGACAGGTACAAAAAGATAATCGGCCACCAGGGCCGAGTACGTGTCCCCGTACGTGAATTTCGTAAAAAGGATAAAACAATTGAGTCTTCCGAAGATGGTTCTAAAAGCTTCAGACAGCCATTTTTTGTTTATCTAAGTTGTAATGGTGTATACAGGGTGAAATTGATATCATTAGCATCCTTCTAAACTAAGAGTCTACCCATCAAATTGAACAACTTTTACTATGGAAGCAAAGCGATCGGAGCAAAAAAAAAAACAACTGTTGCATACATTTGAGTCGAGTCAACTCGAGTCGTTACAACTGCAATGGCAGTTTAGTATGGAACAGCTGTTTTATTTTTTGCTCCGATCCGTTTGCTCCCATAGTAAAAGTTGTTCAGTTTGATAGGATTTGGTAGACTCTTAGTTTAAAAGGATGCTAATGATACCGTTTTCAACCTGTATATGAAAATGAATCGTCAGTGACGACTACGTCAAATAACACTGTCAAATGACAACGCGAAATATCGTATCAAACCTACCAGACAGTTTGCTATCACGAATAATCCTAGTCATCTTTCTAATGAGAGACGCTTGCGCGTGCTTATTCAAGCCCGCTGTTCATTGACGCTTCTATAAACTAACTAGTAACAATCACTGTACAGACGAGTCGATGTACATCGGGCGTAGGTGTTGCGCAAATAATGTGCAGGGCCCTGTTTAATAAACGCGACTATTGACAATGACAATTCAGAGTACATTGCTGGTTAATAATGACACTAAACTTGCAGTAGGTAATATGTGTCCTAGCAATGTACCTTGCATTTTTTCTTTTAGTCCTACAAAACCATGTTTTATGGTTTGGCTGTAGGAAACAGAATTACAGTCTCGCATTACATAGGCGCAATGATATAGTCTATTTTTTATACACGTTACAATTGTCTGGCGTACTGAATATTGTCACAGCCCGGACACTGCATACAAAAAATTTAAATTGACAAGATGACGTCAGCACATGCGAAACCAAAGAGGCACAATTCGCGTAGACGGAATTAATACAAGTAATATTTTATATATAGAAATAGTTTAGAAAATCAAGTAGCCGTGTCACGAATAACATTTGCAATGTATAATATAATTACGAAGATATAAAGCTTTTAAAATTTTGTACGAAAAATTTCAAAGATTTGTTAATATAATATTATATATATATATATTATATATTTTTTTTAATATCTTCGTAATTATTTTATAAATTGCAAATGTTATTTGTGACGCGGCATCTAGATTTTCTAAACAATTTTTCCATATATACAAAGTTACTTATATTAATATCGTCTACGCGTATTGTGCGACAAAGTTTTGTAAAAAATTGACCCCTCTGCAACCACCTTAAGTGTTCTTCTTAGGTAACTGGCGGGTAACCAGAGGGCGATAGAGGGGATGAGGTAAAAAGTTGTTGGGAGGAAGGGAGTGTCCATACTGTATGTAGTAACAGATACTCTTTCTTATACTGTGTATTGTCATTGTCAATTGTCACGTTTATTAATTAAATAGGGCCAGGACGCATTTTATTTAATATGTCTATCTCAATGACCCACTTCTTATAACTTCGCCACCGTAAAAGCTTTGTACAATGCATTAGTTAGGAGCCGACTTGAAAGCAGCGGAATTATCTGGAATCCACATGAGGCTAAATCTAAACTATTATAAAACTGTAGCAGAAAGTTTGTCTGTACATTGAAGATATTAACAAAAAAAAGTTACGATATGGTTTTTAGGTATCCCTGATGCCATATCACCAATTTTTGGATTTTTTGTCTGTCTGTTTGTTTGTGTGTTTGTTTGGGTGTTTGTTTGTTTGAACGAGTATCACGCAAAAACTACTGAACCGATTTTGATGAAACTTTTTTGTTTGATAGCTTATGATCTGACTTAAAATCTGATATATAATTTGTGCGGACAAAGGCGCGGGTTAACGCTCGTATATAACTATGATCGAAAAAATTCATAATAAATTCAATCGATATATTTACTGGAAATTGTATGGCGTCTATCCCTTTTACCCTCTTATGTACCCGACTCTTTTTGTTTTAGGTATGGTAGGTTATAATAGTTTAGAAGTCCGGAGAAAACTAGGCCTTGCGATATACTTTTTTAAAATATTAAAAGGGAAACTTAATAATCCGAAAATATTAAAAGCAATTAGCTTGCAGGTCCCGAACACACGGTAGCGGAGGGGGCTCAGGACCCAATTGTTTTCATTGCCCTCCTGTAGGACTAACGTTTTGTCGCAAGCCCCGACTACAGCACTACGTATATTAAATGACGTCTCAAAAGACGTCGACTTATTTCATTGTACACTGGCCGAATTCACAGAATTGAAGATTTAACATTGAAATGTGTACCCAAGTAAATAACAAAAATGTTGTCGTCAATGTCATCGAATTAGGGAAAAACCTGTAATGATGATATTGTGTATTGTAAACTTAGAATAAAATGGGGCAAGACCCCTCCCGCCAGTTTATCATCCCCCACGGCCTTAACGTGCACATTGGCCGTATGTGGAGACGGAGGGCCCGTGGGGTCATGAAGCAAAAACTTTTATGAGGGACCTGGGCAAACGTTTACGGGATGCGGGTAACGGTCCTCGTGCCGGGTCATACCTAGCCCAACGCATATCATTAGCGATTCAACGCGGAAATGCGGCCAGCATTATGGGCACCTTCGGGCCAGGTATGACCTGGGGCGGGCTTTTCGACTAAGTAGGATTAGTTAAATTTGTAGTTTAGAATGATTTAAGTTTAGCGTAAGTTTTATTTGTGCTTTTACTATTTTATTCCTTTAAATAAATAAATAAATAAACTTTATTAAACTCTATGTAACATTTTCGAAATTAAAATAGTTACGCAAGTAAAATTGATTGGTTTCATCAGGTTACAAAACATTGTTTTTGTTTGCTAGTTTGTGGTTTAAGTTCTGACCAATGTTTTGTTAGTCTTATCATAGTACAATCTTGCGGTTTATCTAATCTATTGTTATTTGTATTACGTAATTCTGTTCACACAAAATTGTTATATTTATGACTATCTTTATAGCAGCCTTATTAATTCCAACAAAAAATGCAATAGAAAATAATACATTTCTTGTTAAATCTTTTGGTGCCATCTTCTATCGGAGGTTGGCTATCAATAGTGTTATTCGGACCCTGGAGACTGCTTCCCTGAACAGTGAGACAGTGAGGTGGTGTTCATATCGAACCATGTGAATGGTTCATTACGATAACTTTTTTTTAATTTTGGACTTAATTTAGATGATTACTGGATGACCCGATTTTGGCCTCTGATGTGTCGTTCGACCAAGAACATTGTATGTACATTGTACAGGGTCCTTCTTAATATGCTGACACTTTTTTAAGGGGATGATCAGACCATCAAACGTAACAACTTTCTCTATGGGACCAACATCGACATCGCGAAAAAAAAATCAGCTGTCCCATACATTTCGCTCGAGAAGGTTTGCAGTTTGTGTGGAAGAGCTGATTTTTTCTTCGCGATTTCGATGTTTGTGCCATAGAGAAAATTTGACGGTCTGATCATCCCCTTCAAAAAGTGTCAGCATATTAAGAAGGAACCTATATTTATACATCCATTTGTAAATATAATTTCTGGATTTAATCTCTCTTAAGCAGCAATTACATTACCCTACATTTAGGGTCGATTTCGGCATATACACTGCCGGATTTATACTCTCTATTTTAAAGTGTAGCGATCAAAGCAAGCAATGTATGCCGAAATCGGCCCCAAATGTTGGGTAATGTAATCGCTGCATAAGTCTTCAGCGAAACTTTGACAGACGAGAGACAGATTGCAATAGATCAATGGTTCCCAACCAGTGGTCCGCGCACCACAAGAGGTCCACGGGAGTCCTACCTACCAGCACATATTATGAATGTATTGCCAATAATTTGAGATTTTCGCAAATAAAATGTCTTTAAAACTTAAGATTCTTGAACTTTGCGGTCCCTTTCACTTTGATCCCTTGACTACTTATATAGAGACTAGTTACGCGTGTAATTCTACTAACAAACATTTCTGCCACTTTTTGCGGGAGGCGAGGTAACATGAAAACTACAACTTTGGATTTTATTCCCCATAACTTTTGATTCTAATTTTGATTGTTAAAAATTCATGAAAAGTAGTCTCGTGTGAACCCCAAACGTTCTAAATTCGAAGTTATTGTTTTGCAATAATAGGCTGTCTCGTAAATTGAGTGTACAAATGCACATGATTAAAGGTTTTTTTTACTGAGGCAGAGGTGAAATGCTACCGCAAGGCGGTCCCTGCTAAAAACAAAACAATCAAAGCGGTCCTTGATCAAAAAAAAAGGTTGGGAACAACTGCTCTAGATTCTAGAGCAACTGAGACGACAGTAGCACATTTTTCTAGTCTAGAAAAACCAGTGTGATTTAATTTTCTAATACCTAGTCCAACATAACCTTTCACAACTTATTACGTAGTATTACATAAAAGATGTTGACATTGTATTATATTTAGACTTCAACTAATAATAGGGTGTCCGAGACACCGTGACGCTGACTTTGGTCACATCTAGTATCTGCATACTTTGGTTCTCGTTTTGTGTCTCCGACAGTTTAGCCCAGTCATTTTACGGAGTAGGGAGTAATTATTAATTGGATTTTTAAACTGTAAGCGGCACCATTTAGTGACAAAAAGACTATCTTAAAACATATTAAAAAATAATTCGCTACGCAACATAGAAATCAAAATTGTATCTCCCAGATGACTTTTAAATTAATAATATTAATACCAATGCACTCATTTTAATTAGATTTAACAATATAAATTATTTTTTAACAATAAAATAGGCACTGAAATTAAAAAAACTTGAGATATTAATTAGAAAATACTTATGTATTTTTCAAAGCCTTGTAAGTAGGCAAAACTATAAACACCATGTTTGAAGTATGTATTAATGGTAAAGCCTTAAATATGTGAAAAAAAAAAATTACCGTCAGTTTTTTTAGAACTAGATAATAGCTAAATTTTAAAATTGGAACTTTTTCTGACGCGATTTTTTTTTAATTTTGGTACATTTCTAGGCCCAAATTGGTTCTTCATTATTATACCGAAAAAAAAAATTGATTATTAATTAGTCCCGGCTCAAATCGTAAAATGACTGGGCTACACAGTGTAACAAATATCTACATACTTTGGTTCTCCTTTTGTCTCCGACAGTTCACTAACTATTTAGTTTAGGTTTAACCATGCGTGAATTTGATGTAGGTTACATTTGGATGTATCTTGCGAGGAATGTTTTGTCTTATAACTTTGTTACTAATTGATTGTCATCTATTTGATCCCTTTCTTCTGATAAGATTGTTTTGCTGCTTTGTTCTGTTATGATGTTCTATAGAATGTTTGTTTGTTTTGTGAATGAATGTTGAATGTGCGTTATAATTTATAATATAATGTCTGTCTTTCTTTCATTCTTTTTCATACGAAGTCACTTAGGAGGCATCTAGGAAGTCTTGAAAATCGTATTCCCTTAGCAGGTTGCCTGCAATTAACTAATAATGAGAGTATTTGAAGCAAGATGCATTTTTAGCAAATTAAGGGTTCCTATTGATGTTTTAAATGGAGATAGGAGGTAAAGAAAATTAAATTTATATTACCTCAGTGGAATTTACCCAATATCAGTGTTGCATTCGGGCTATCGAAAATGGAAATGAAAACGATAGTATTTGACAAAAAATATTATACGATTTTTTAAATAAGCGATTTTTTTTTAAATAAAAATAACATAGAAAAATCGTTTTCACATAATTAAATTCAAAGGTAAAATTGTTATGGTAAGATTATTTCATCAGAAAAACTTATTTTACGAAGTCGTCGTCGGTTGGCTAAAATTCAATAAAATTTTAGTATTTGTTACGATCAAACATTCATTCTATTGCCATTTCTCTCGCACCTTAATAACAATGTATGGGCTATCCTGCTGTCAGTGTCAAAAGACAACATAAATGTTCATTTTTGAACGCATCCTCGATGAAATTTACCGCAATACGTTACAAAAAAGAAAAAAAATTGGTAAAAAGGTATATATCGGAGGTATTGACAAATTATAGTATTTTAGAGTACTATCCTATATAGGCGATAGTATATAGTACTCAATATGAAATTGTCGTACGAATACTATAACTATAGTCCGAAATGCAACACTGCCCAATATCTTAAACCGATCAGTGTGTGCGAAATCGTTGCGTTTTTTTTCTTCAATACTGTGCCACAGAAAAGAAAGATCACTATATCTACTTTGGCTATGTTACAAAGCGTTTCAAATAGCCCGATAAAATAGCGTAGTGCAATTTGGCATACGTTTTGCTTGAGGTTTATTTTTAGAAACTTACTTTTGTGTAAGGTTTTTCGTCACATATTGGTTAGATAACTTCATCATTTGAGTATAAAAAGGTTCTCTTGTTTTTTTTTTCGTAAGATCTTGAGTTCTTATGAATAGAAACGCGAAAAAAATTTAAGATTGAGTTGTATGTAGATAACTATGTTGGTATGAAATACTATTGTCTGATAGCTAGCTTTCTTGTCAACGGAGTCTTAAGGGTTCAGGCACGATGACGCTGACATCCTAACCTCAGTGTTAAAAGCTCAAAAAAAAAAAAATATAAAAAAAAACGTTAAGGTTAGAAGTATTGCAGTTTTTAAAGCTTTCCAACATTGAAAACCGCATAAAAATTAGTTCTGTCTGTGGTCTTCGCGTAAAACTCTTAAAAACCCAAAAACATTGCTATACCGAGAATTTTTTCTAACAAATTTGAATAGCTTTTCCATAGAGATAATCAATGTTGTAAATACTGAGTGAGTTACCATGAGTTTACATTGTAGTATACTACAGTAAAACTACTGTGGTAAACTACAGTTTTTGTATTGAATTGCGTACAGCGCTCGTGCTGTACGTACAGTGAAAACTCAAGGCCCTCTGGAGACGTTGACGTTTCGCTATAAAAAACAATCTTGACTTCATACATTTTATCCAAACCTACCTATATCTCGTTCTTAATCTTTGTCTGTTCTTTTCTATTCTCAATTCCTGTTTAGCATCCACTAAGTATCAAAGATTGTTATCTTTTTTTTGTTAAATTCGCTGATTCGGTCATCGGCCTCTCATCAGATGCATCGTAATAATATTCGTAATGGTTACTGGAGTAATAAAAGTGAGAGGTTAATATGTGGAGCGAACAGTTGCACTTTTTAGCCATTTATTATCCAATTGTGTCTGATTTTTGTTTTGGTTTTTTTCTATAGTTCAATGGCCGGATGTCTGTAATTGCATTTATTGTCCGCTAGTATAGTTGTATGTTTGTAAACTTTATCTTGCTGGTTGTAAGAACTATATTTACGTTGAATACTGCTTCGTGTGTTTACAATCATTATAATCATACGAATAGGGCATGCCTGGGAGTTACTGCTTAATGCTTTGGTTTTTATTTTGATAATCATCAGTAGTTATCTTTGTTTGATATACTATTTACTATTAAAACACTACTATTAATTTATTATTTTATTTATCTATTTCGTTATCTTACTAAAAGAGTTACGTCTGCTTATTGAGCATATTCCCAGATGAGACCTGATGAAATTTAGGGATGAATTCAATGACGCACGTATCGGGAATATATGGGATAAAGCGTCTGTATGTTCAAAATTACTCCAAACACTTCCACACTGACCAACTTAGAGAGAGAAGTTAGGAAAAACGTAATACAAATAATTTCACTTCTTGTAGTTACTGTCCTTATAATACATACAATACATGGTTGAAAGTAAAAAAATCTTCTATTTTACATGCGATAATCCTAACCTAACAGTAAGTTGACCTAACTTATAATATAATCCATCACGCACTGGGCCTGTGTTACTAAAGTCAAAAAGAAGGCCTTAGCGAGGCAACACATATGCCCTGCAGGACGAATATAGGATGATGATTTAGTATCTACTTGATGAAATAAATACACAATAGTCGTGATGAAACCTGCAAACGCAAGGGAAGAGATGCTGATGCGTATTTTGAGTCTACCAATCCGCATTGTACACGCGTGGTGGACGCCCTCACTCAGGGTAGGCCTGTGCCCTGCAGTGGGACGTAGGTGTAACGGCTGATAATTTATCAAATAAAAGTTGACTGCATTAAGATAATTTCTTTAGATTCAGAGAGACATACTCGTGCTGTTCGTGCTTGAATACTACTACTGAAAATTTAAATGAAAAGTTTTTTTTTTTTTTCCACTAAATCCATAAAATTGAAACTTTCACGGAATATTTTTTCAAGAGTCGTATTTTTACAATATAAGTTACAATAGACAAAATTGATTAGTTCTAGTTTAAACAAATACAATACCTAAGCGATCTTCTATTATTATAGTTAGACCCACTTTATCGGTAGAAATGATGACCATTTAGAGCGTATCATTTGAAAATAAATCGTTTTAGATTTTATAAGAGTCGTGCTAGGTCTTATGGTTATGTCACAGATAAATACAAAGCCTGGACGTTTGAACAAGAACAGTTTGCAGTTGCGAAGGCAGATTCAGATGCGGAGGCGGATTACCTGACCTATGACATTTCGTTTTCGTATTATTTGATTCATAATGTATCTCGAACAGTAATACCTCTCTACCTCTACCTATACCTATTAATTAAAATCCTTTTCGGAATTGCCAGAAACTTTGCTTCAAGTAACAATTACATTTATTAATTTTCACAATAAAAATGATTATGATTATGATTATGATTAGGGTAGATACTGCTTAATTTATGCTGAAGGTGTATCAAGGGGAAGATCTGAATATCAATCTGAACAATTTTTTTGTATGGGACTAACAACGAAATCGCAAAAACAAAAGGTCCCTATATTTAAATTGGTGAGATTTGCTCTGACCATTATTTCTTCAGGATTGAATGACCTATCAAGTGGTGATGAGTGGTTAGACTTTCGCCCATAAAACCCAATTTTCCCCCTTAGTCGTCCATCTGCGTTAGTTACCTATTACTGGCCATACCCTACGGAAAGAAATAGGGTGGTCTATTCTTCATCGGGAACCACACGGAAAAAGAAACAATCGGACAGGGTAAACTCGGAATGTAATTTAATAGTTTACAAAGTATCATTTTGTAAGCACGGGAAGGAACGAATCTCGAGAACATTTCTTAAGAACTGAAGACGTCTTTAAATTGAAAGTAGACGAGTTTCGTAGTGTAATTATTTCTTTTAAATGCAATTTGTACGAACTCGGTACTGACTTCTCTCGCTTTGTCATAAAACTATTATAAGTGCAGGACGCACAACGGAATATTCAAGGCGAAGAAATTAATAAATAGAACGGAGAAAATGTATTAAGTATTCTAGAACTGAAATACAATGGTCATATAGGGTAACGTTTACTGTTGATAACGAAAGTTGAATCTTATTCTCATATAAGTAGAGGTAAGAGTCAAGTTGCAGGTTCTGACCCGAGCACTAGTCTCGCGTGGATTTCGCGCGTCGCATTTTTGCCTGCCACGAGGCTCCGCAATCCTCAATCTCTTCTTGTTCTTGACCAAAAACAATCCCTGAGATTGGGATAGATTCTCCCATAAACACTTGACACTGGCGGAAATGCAGTGCTAACGCACAAGCAAGATTCCATTAATTATAAATAAATAAAAAAGTAGAGGTAAGAAATGTTCATAAGTTTTCGTTGCTGGCTCTACCATCTTACGTACGTTGAACTAGAAATGGGTTTGTGAATCGTACCTATATTATTGAGAGTTGCAATAACAATAGAGTGAATGGCAAAATAAAATGAGAATACACTATCAGAGCACGAATGCCTTGTTCGACATCTCGTTATAAGCTTCTTTTATTATAAAATGAATCGATTTTGGTTTCCAGTCACTTTTTACTTCCAACAAATGTGTGTGTATTTATAAAATATCGATATTATGTACCCGTCAATTTCAATGTCTGTAACAGTCACAAACACTTTCTAATCTATAAATATGTCTTTTCAGATCTGTTTGCTAGCACTGGCAGTTGCCACGTGCAAGGCCGGTTTCGAAGCGAGTTTCCCGAGCGCTGGTCATCAAGGGGATGGAGGACAAGGGGGGTCAGGATATCAATTCCAAGCACCAGCAAGCAACCACAACTACGAAGCTCAAGGCGGACAAGGGCACGACTTCTCCGGTGGACAAAGTCATGATTTCTCCGGTGGACAAGGCCAAGACTTCTCCGGTGGACAAGGGCACAATTTCGCTCAAATTCACGATTTTGGAGGCCAACAAGGCCACAATTTCGGAGGTCAAGGCCAAAGTTTTGACCAAGGACAAGGTCACAATTTTGGAGGCCACGATTTCACCCAAGCTTTGACCCAAGGACATAATTTCGGTCAACAAGGTCACTCTTTCCAAGGACATGGAGCTCCCCAAGCTAGAGGTTTCGATTTAGGTGGCCACGGAGATGTTTCAGCTTTCGGAGGATCAGGACACGATCAAGGAGACTCTTATTTACAGGCTGCTCATGATTTGGGTCACAATTATGGCGGTGGTGACGAAGGTCAAGCACACGAAGAGTCTGGAGAACAAGGCGGTCACGAAGGTCAAGGGCACCAAGGATTTATTCTCCAGGACGGCGGTCACGAATACGGACATGGAGGCGGCGATCAGAACGCAGTGATCGAAGATGGAGGCCATGATTTCGGTTTCGGTCAGCAAGGCCACAATTTCGGACATGGCTTCCCAGTTGGAGAGCACACTGACATCGAAAGCCCTGTACCTGTACCTCTTTACAAGCACGTCACTGTACCTGTCCACAAGCCAATCCACGTCAACGTGCCCAAGCCTATTCTAATAGGAGTACCTCAGCCTTACCCCGTCAAAATTCAGGTTCACAAGCCCGTGGCAGTGCCTGTTGAAACTGAAATATCTATCCCAGTGGAGAAGCCTGTACCGTACCCAGTTGTGAAACATGTTCCTTATCCAGTGGAGAAGCATGTTCCAATTAAGGTGGAGAAGACCGTGCATGTTCATGTACCTCAACCTTACCCTGTCAAGATCCCCGTTTATAAGACCATTCATCATCATCATAAAGGTCATTAAGGCTTTGATGAGAGTGTGTTAAATATGTTTGAATGTGGGTGTTCCGTGCCTTGTAAATATGTTAATTAATTTTAAGTCATTTTCAACTGAGTTCATGTTGTAGTTGATTTATTTATTTGTTATACAAATTTTTGTTGTTATTGTTGATTATTATAAATGTTGTTAATGTATTTTCGTGTTTGATTTTATTTTAAACTGTGTTGTAAACGTTTGGAAGGTACATTTGTAAACCAAATTAGTTAGCCAGTTCGGGAGCTTAACTTCTGTGAATGTCATTATCAACTTTCCACAACAGTCATGTTTGTTTAACGCTTGTATATCTACTGTTGAAACAAATATATTATTTTATCCGACTCCTATAAACAAAACACCTCATTTAAGGTGGTTGCAGAGGGGTCAATTTTATACAAAACTTTAACGCACTATACGCGTAGACGGTATTAATATAAGTAACTTTGTATATATGGAAAAATAGTTTAGAAAATCTAGATGTCGCGTCACAAATAACATTTACAATTTATAAAATAATTACGAAGATATAAAGCTTTGAAATTTTTCATACAAAATTTTAAAAGCTTTATATCTTCGTAATTGTATTGAACCTCGACTTGAACCCACACTCTTCCAAAATAATAAAAATGGGCCATGTGTGTGTCGGGCTCGCGCTAAGGGTTCTGGAGATAGCTCATTCTTTTTGTGAAAGTTGTTCAGTTTGAAATGTAACGCATTAAATTGTAAATCCTGTATAGTCTCTGTCTCTTTTGAAAAAATACTTAAATTTATGCATTTGTATGTGCAAATAAAGTTAGCAACAGCGTTTAATACAATTTCACAAAACTAATTATTCCATATGCATATAAACCATAATTAACACTTATGCTCCAAGAACTGCCGTCTCGCAGAAAGCAGAATTTATTTCATTGTTGTACCTCACGACATATTATTAACACCCCAGTCTACTTCCTCTCTTGGAGACATGTTGGAAAATTGGAACGTGCAGCAGACCTTGTTTTACGTTATATTATCGAGATTAGGGCTTGCATACACTAAGAGCAAAACATATTGTTTTAATTTCGCTTTTAAATTGTTTGAAAAATTATAATAATAATTACAAAACAAAGGAAAACATCATCGTGAGGAAGACTACATACGCTGAAGAAGAAATTTCGATTCGTATGTTAAGTCCATGGCATGTCATCGTCGTCGAGTCTAACCCTAAAGTTCTGGAAACCACATGTTATTCCAGGCCTTTAGGGTTAGACTAGGCAGAAAAATGTTCCAGTATGTTCTTGGCTGCCATTCACAAGGCCGGATTCGACCAAACTTTGATTTATAGAAGAGTAACTATACAAGGAACAATTTAACTCCTAGTGTTTACTCCAAAATAACTTCACTTGTCTTCTACCACTCAAAACCCATATTAGAAGAACGAATGTATAATCCACCTAAAGAAAGAAGTCATTGTATCCGTACTTATTGCAATGTGAGGTTATACAGTTTTAATTTGTTAGCCAATTTCGCCACCGAGCCCACTACCCAGAGCACGAAATTTTTCAATCTGTTGCGTCTTAAGAGGACGTGATCTTTAAGTTGATTCGAAATAGCACAACATGGCTGTAACATGTTTAAAAATCAATAATATTTTAATTTGTTAGGTTTCCTTTTATTTTAATTTAGTTATAGTACCCCTTTGTACTGTGACGTATTATGTAACTTCATTAATTTTGATACTAAAGGAGTTCGGTTTGTTAGCTTGCAACAGTATTTGGTTAATAGCACAGTCATTTTACGGTTTGAGCCGGGACTAATTGTAATTGATATTTTTTTCGGAATAGTATTTAAGAGCTTAGGAATTATAATGCTTGTATTGGTTTGTTAGCTTGCAACAGTATTTGGTTAATAGTCCAGTCATTTAACGGTTTGAGCCGGGACTAATTGTAATTGATATTTTTTTTCGGTATAGTATTTATTTAAGAGCTTAGGATATATAATGCTTGTATTGGTTTGTTAGCATGCAACAGTATTTGGTTAATAGCCCAGTCATTTTACGGTTTGAGCCGGGACTAATTGTAACTGATATTTTTTTTCGGTATAGTATTTTAGAGCTTAGGAAATATAATGCTTGTATTGGTTTGTTAGCTTGCAACAGTATTTGGTTAATAGCCCAATCATTTTACGGTTTGAGCCGGGACTAATCGTAATTGATATTTTTTTTCGGTATAGTATTTAAGAGCTTAGGAATGTACTAAAATTAAAAAAAATCCAGTCAGATACAATTCCAAATTTAAAATTGAGGTATTATCTTGCTATAAAAAATGTAATGGTAATTTTTTTGCACATATTTAAGGCATTACCATTATACAAACTTTAAACATGGTATAAATATTTTGGTCTACTTGGAAGGTATTGAACAATACATTCGTATTTTCTAATAAAAACCTCGTTTTTTCAATTTCAATGCCTATTTTATTACCCAAAAATCATTAATATTGTTAAATCTAATTCAAATGAGTGCATTGGTATTAATATTAATAATTTAAAAGCCTTCTGAGACTCACAATTTTGATTTCTATGTTGCGTAGCGATTTTTTTTTAAATATATTTTCAGATAGTATTTTTGACACTAAATAATACCGGTTACAGTTTAAAAGTCCAATTAATAATTACTTCTCACCTCTCCTAACGAAACTCCGTAAAATGAGTGGGCTATAATTAGTGCCATGTAATAAAACCCTATAAAAAAATGTACTACCTCCATTTTACGGAAAATGCAAAGCAAAATGTAAATTTATTAATTGATTGCTTCAAGGGGTATGTTCAAGGTAGAAGTGATAGTGATAGTTAGTGATATTGTTGTGTACAATATATGTGTATATAAGGTCTAACAAAACTAGCTGAAACTATTTTAAGACAATCAAACTGAACAACTTTCTCTATGGGACCAAAATGGAAATCGCAAAAAAAAAAATCAGCTGTTCCATACAATCGTACTCGACCTAAATGTATGGGACAGCAGATTTTTTTTCGCGATTACGATATTGGTCCCATAGAGAAAGTTCAGTTTAATGGTCTGATCATCCCCTTAAAGTAGTTTCACCTAATTTTGTTAGAACTTATATAATATGTATAGTTCAGTTCAAGATATCACCTTCGAACATAGATATAGTACATAGGGTATAAAGCAAGACATAAAAACTCTACTTGACATATATTCATACTTATGACAAACGGCTCTTAGAAGATGCAATATCTCAATAGTATGATGCCATCTTTATACTATAGCGCGCCGGACCAGCTACAAGCTTTTCGTTGTCCTTAGTTTTACGATGAAATGAGCTTGATTTGCTTAAAAAAGTGTAGTTTTGCATTTGTGTAGCTCTGATATTGACGGCATTTAGTTCATAATTATAACACAATGCCTTAGATTATAAGGCTTAAAATCATACCATCCGTCTCCGATGGTATCGGTTGAGATAGATATTGCCTTTACGCTCTCAAAGGAGTAATTTCTAAAGGCTAGAGTCAATCAATGGGTTTGAATTGAAATTGAACTTCAACCTTTATTCACTGTGTCATTGTATTGGATTGTGGACTTAAAAGGTTTTTTTTTGTATTGAAACATTTCACTTCACTTATCAATTTTATTAATATGAATACCAATATATATCTATATTTTTTTTTGTAAAATAAAGTATATTTGATTGATTGATTTATCTAATTATTTATAATATACGAGCGTTAACCCGCGACTTCGTCCGCACCAATTATATACCAGATTTTAAGTCAGATCATAAGCTATCAAACAAAAAAGTTTCATCAAAATCGGTCCAGTAGTTTTTGCGTGATACTCGTTCAAACAAACAAACACCCAAACAAACACACAAACAAACATACAGACAAAAAATCCAAAAATTGGTGAAATGGAATCAGGGACACCTAAAAACCATATAGTAACTTTTTTTTGGTATTATCTTCAATGTACAGACAAACTTCCTGTTACAGTTTTATAATGGTATATAGATGGATCAGGTTGTAGGTATTTCGCGGGCAGTGAACGAGACACAATAGAACTTTTATTGTTATCACTGCTATAGCCGGTCACCTCAGTGAAGATAGGAACATCAAAGAAAATTAGCAAATTTGGATCCAGCCATTTTTTTACGAAAACTAAAAGCTCTTTAGGACGGCGGTCATAATTATTATAAACAGAATACATTAAGGTGGTTTCAGTCCATACAAACGTTTGACGCACAATACGCGTCGACGGAATTAATAAAAGTAATATTTTATATGTGGAAAAATAGTTCAGAAAATCTAGATGCCGCGTAACGAATAACATTTGCAATTTATTATATAATTACGAAGATATAAAGTTTTTAAAATTTTGTATGAAAAACTTCAAAGCTTTATATCTTCGTAATTATTTTATAAATTGCAAATGTTATTCGTTACGCGGTATCTAGATATTCCAAACAATTTTTTCATATATACAAAGTTATATATATTACTACCGTTTATGCGTATTGTGCGTCAACGTTTTGTATAAAATGGACCCCTCTGCAACCGCCTTAAGGCTATTAATTAATTAATTAAAAAAATAACTTCCACATCTCCAGAAGTTTGGAATCAAAAGTGGAAATCATCCACAAAGCAGTGGCAAAACGCAACCACGACAGCTATTTTCGTTAAATATTATTAATGAGGTACTTTTTAGTCGTTACGGAATGTATTTGGCTTGGTTGAACTGATAGTTTGTGATTTCGTTTTCTTCCATTATCATAATACTATCGTGAATTTGCATTAAAATTAACACAATCCGTAGAAGATTGAGTGGACTATCTAATGAGAAAGATTTATGAGTTTAATACACTTGCTACAAAAGGTATCATAAGGAGCATACCTTTCCCCCAAATTCAACTCTACACGTATTACTGAGTTTCATTCATGTACGGGACCTCTAAGTCTGGGTCTCAAATTACATGGCCGTCCGCCAAACTTCTTTTGAATACATAACTATTCCAAAAAGTGATATAGAAATAGTTTTTCGAAAATTAACCCTTAAAATCGAGGAAAAGAATGTTGTATTTTCCTAAATGCTAGCAGACGGAGTCGCGGGCAAAATAGTGCCACAAATGTAGAGATGCCTAAAATATTTTTTTACAAAAAGAATCCTTGATGTAGCCACAACCTAAGAATCAAAATTCCCGGAAAGTGTGTTATAAAACAAGGAGGAACATGCTTTTATGATCTTAGCATCTGCTGCTCTTTTGACAGCTTCCTCCTTCTTTATGAGTTTGTTTCTGAGTTTTCATCTTTCTTCGTTTTTCACAATAAAGGTCTTAAGGTGAAATATTTAATCTTTTTTTTTTTTATTTTGTATGTAAATTATGTATTTTCCATCATTATCATCATCAGCCCCTTTTGAGACATTCCAAAAAAAAAATGAAAAACAAAAAAACATCTACAAAAAACAACATAGATGCGTATAGTTTAGTGGATGGATGTCAAACCAATCTTAACCATTTTGCTATGAGAACACATATTGGTGTTCCATGTTTTACTCGTTAATTTTAGGGAGCAATTTGTTAATTTACTAATAATTTATGGATTTTGAATATTATGATTGTAACATTGTGAACGACGTTATGATACTTTGAATTTATCGACTTTTTATGCATTCAATGTTCGTTTATTTATGTACAACAAACTTACATTTCCGGTATTATTACGTACCTACCTATTTTATTTCTAGCGAAAATGTTATCTATTGGCAACACCAGAGTTATATAAGGTCTAACAAAACTAGCTGAAACTATTTTATGGGGATGATCAGACCGTCAAACTGAACAACTTTCTCTATGGGACTAGTATCGAAATCGTGAAAAATTTCAGCTGTTCCATAAAAACGTACTCGATCTAAATGTATGGGACAGCAGATTTTTTTTTTCGCGATTTCGATATTGGTCCCATAGAGAAAGTTGTTCAGTTTGATGGTCCGATCATTCCCTTAAAATAGTTTCACCTAATTTTGTTAGACCTTATATAATGTTGAGACAAGCCATGAGGCCCTTAAGCTTCGATGTAGGTATGTGACTTCATATTATAATATTGCCATATACAGATTTTTCGATTTACTATTCTTGGAAAACGCTTCACTATGAAAAACAAAGGTTCTATTATTATTATCGAATGTTTCGTTTTGAAGTCTGTTTTAATTTCTCGTTAGAATTTTAAAATAAAAGCTAATAGAATTCTCGGAAACCAGAGCGCTCAACGTGTAGCCGGAGTAGCTAACAATCAGTGCAAATGCAAAGGGAAGCTGAAATGCAATTTTGTGGTTAAACAATAATTTGTGCATTCAAGGCGTCTTGTTTTGAGTAATTTCGCCTAATGAATTCTATTTTTGAAGCTTTCTCTGGCTTGCTTTTGTTTCCAATTGAAGTTTGAAATTACTATGTTTGTATGTAATAATCTGAATTTTGTAATTTGTTAGTCAAGAAATACTCAACCATCATTCTAGTACCTAAGAATCATCATCATCATCATTTCAGCCGATGGACGTCCACTACTGGACATAGGCCAAGGATCGCCATAACGAGAGGAATGGAGAGGGCTATGCTCGGAGTTTCCCTGCGAGATCGAATCAGAAATGAAGAGATCCGCAGAAGAACCAGAGTAACTGACTAGCCCAAAGAATTGCTACCTAAGTACAATAGAATAATATTTTTTCTAGCGTTTAGTCATTAAGTACCGTAGTCGTTTAGTAGTTACTGTATGTATTTTTATGTAAAGTGTTATAAATAAATAAATAACGCTCACAGGCACATACATTGTAATGAGCCCAAACAAGCACTAATAGGCTGTATAATATGGAAACCATACAACAACGGCACAAACATATAAACATCCATGACCGAACCGGGATTCGAACCCAGGTTGTTTGGCAGTCCGGCGTGGTAACCATTACACCAACCGTCAAATAATAATATAATAAGTACTCCTTACTTAGTATCAATTCTTTACATGTAGCATTATAACAATTATGAATCAATAAATCGGCCCACATCAATTTAGGTACAGCTGGGCATTATAATCTCCTTTTAATTGCACCATGCCTTACGGTCATGTGCTAATCTGACGTTTACAATGTCATCTGACCAACGTATTGGTGGACCATCTACTGACCCCTGTTTGTCTCTTGGTTGCCATTCTGATCCTGCTTTTGGGCCATTGGCCTTCTTCCTTTCTAGCCAAGTCTAGCCGAGAATATTCACATGAATGCAATTCAACGCGGGGTAGTCTGCGATATTCAACATTATTGCATATCGCCCGCTGATCAGAATACCTAAAAAAGGTAGGTGGGGAGCGACTGGATGAGGAAGGCGTAGGATTGAGTTTAGTGGCACGCCTTGGGAGAGGCCTATGTTCTTGTGGACGATGATAGTCTGATGATGATGATGATATTATAGCTTATAGCTATGTCTACACAAACCAAGCAGTTAGCACATGCTCCGTCAATCATAACACAACAGCCAGTAATCATCAACATACTTCGTCAAAACCATAGTTTAGAAGTTAGAGATCCGCAAAATGCTATAGCAATGTTTTACTGAATCACAACCCTGGATTGGCAGGTTGCGGGTTCAAGTCCCATCCTGTACCTATTGAAATTTTTAAGCTTTATTTTGTAACCTGTTTACCTGTTAACCATTCACTAGCAGTGGGCCCAAGATAGCCGGTTTCCTCGCTAAATTTTTCGTCATCAAAAGAGAGTAGGATCTTGGCTTTTTTTGTCGTTAACAGTGTTTAGAATTTCTTCAAGATTTTGTTAGCAAAAGTTTCGCGGGTTTCATATTTATTCTAATGACGACGTATTGCTAAATAATTCATTGGAAACCACAAAAAAGTTGAGGTTTTGGGAGAAATTAATTTACCAGAAGTTTCCTTAATTTATTAGAAAAGCTATGAGATTGTTTTTCAAAACATAATTTTTCTTTCCTAATTATTATGTTCGTGCAGTTATTTATTTATTATTTATTCTAGGTCATCAACAGGATGATAATCATTATAAAAGATACTAAATAGAAAAAGATGGGAATTTTTAAAGCAAACCTCAACCTACAATTTTAATTAAAAGTAAGGTAATTTTTATTTAAAATGTCAGCTAAAGATGAAATTACTTCAGAGTAAGTAGGTGGGACATCTGACCACAGGACCACAGCAAAGAAAGGGGTTGAAAATGTTACCTAGCATCTCTTTAAAACTTGTAAATTTTTGAAAGCTTTTGCGTGACAAATTGCGTCGGTGAATTTTTTTTAAACTGGCGAAAATGTTTTACTGAAAAGTACCATGACAATGATGAATTGATTGTAGGTACCTTCGTCCTTGAGGTAGTAGATAGTGATTACAAGTATGATTATGAATATTTTAATACCTTATCTCCATCATCATCATCAGCCTGTACAGGTTGTAAACTTAAATGCGTTCTTCTTCTATCGAGTCGATGGCAAGTCATTCTAAATTTTTCCAGCCCGGTATTTCGCCACACGGATCGCACTACCGGCAGCGTCCATAAGCTCCATTCGCGAGCAGGTGTCAGGGCAAGAAGGGCAGGATATCAGGTGGGCCATAGTCTGTGGGGAAACACCGCATTTACACTGGAGGTCAGACCCGTTTATGTAACCCCACATGAACAGGTTGCCTTTACTCCGGCCTCCCTGAGTTCGGAGTCTATTTAAACACCTCCAAATTAGCCTGGGTAGCTCTTGGCCTGGAGAATCCGTTACATTACAGAGGGTGCTTCAGACCATCAAACTAAACAATAAGTATTCAATTTCACGATTTCTAAGTCTTTTGTTTATCTGACATGATTTTATACTGTCGTTGCTGTGAGCCGAAAGGTGAAGTAATTTGTAACGATTTTAAATTTAGACCATAACCTTACAGGCCTACCCTCAGGGTGTATGGGCGTTAGTCCACCACGCGTGCTCAATGCGGATAGGTAGACTACGTATTCTTCTTCAGGGTATGCAGGTTTCCTCGTGATATGTTTTTCTCTACCGTTTGATTATTGAGCCGGGTTTCCATATCTCCCTGTGGGGACTTGCTACAGATGTTAGCACCCACAAGTTATAGCAAAGATGCCAACAGATGGCGATACCGTCGCTCTCGGAAATATGTTCAATACATAGACAACGTTCACCGTGAATTCGTAACACGGAACCTACTACAAATAAGGTTCACAATTGAATGCAAGACATACATCGCGCAAGAGAAATAATCACAGAGATTCGATACATATACAAGGTCCAACTAAGAACTGTTGGACCACGGCCGGTCCCCAGGCTTCACACATAGCCTGGTGGAAGATCATCCCTTTTCAATGGAGGAACATTCCTAGTAGCACCTCCATATCCCCGCCCCCCTCATGAGGGTCCGAGTTCGAATCTGCACGGACGATATGCAATGCGCCAATAAACTTAACTAACTTATGTACGTAATACGAAACTAAGTAGTTAATCTTCGGTAATATGAACTGCTCTCAAATGGTGAAGGAAAACATCATGGGGGTCTTGGCATATACTACGGGTGGTCACCGAGGGGGGGGGGGGGGGAGGGGGGTAAAAAATAGGTCACGTAGTATGGGTACGTTTCCCTTGAGCACCCGTGGCGAACTGATTCCCATACACTCTGCCTGAGGGTAGCCTCTGTGGGACGTATTATAGGCTGATGATGATGATGATGACCTCTTCGCTCTCCGCTACCGACGCGTATCGCCATAGTGATTTATTTCTAAAAATTCTTAGTCTATGGATTTAGTCATACTGGTCATACGGTAGTACCTAATTATAGTACTCTGTTGTTATAGCAGGTAACTTTTTTTTTTAAATATACGGAAGGCGAACTTTTTTTCTTTGAGGGTAAATTCCCTTTCGATAAACTGAAACGGAGTGTACGGAACCCTTATCGCGCATTTGGCCAGTTATTAAAACTACCTAGCCGAATTCATTTGCATATAATGAAAACTCCTAGTTCAAAAAGTCGGTAACAACTGCCGAATCCAGTCCCCTGATATGCCGAATTTGAATAAAGCTCATGCTTAGAATAGGGTTGGGAAAATTCGATAGATTATAGTTATCGATAATTTTTACGACTTTAAAATTATTTTGGATGAACCATTCCATTTCTACCACTGGGTATCGTTATGAATATTTGCACCTAAGTCACGTGTAATAGGGTGTAATGTTGAATTGCGTTACATATCGAACAGCGTGCCTCAGACCATCAAACTGAACAATTTTCAATATAAGCCCAACATCGAAAACATGATAAGAAAATCTGCTGTTTTATGCATTGACATTGCTTTCTATAGAAAAGTAGATTTTTTTTCACTATTTCGATTTTCCGCCGTGGTGGTCCAGTGGCGAGTAACCTTGCCTGCCGTGCAGGAGGCGATGGTTCGATCCCCGTCCAGGCTGACTCGTACCAATGAGTTTTTCGGAATTTATGTACGATTTTGTAACACCACTGGCTTTTTCGGTGAAGGAAAACATCGTGAAGAAACCTGCATGCTTCAATTTCGATGCATGTATTGTACCTACTGTCCATTACAAGTGGCGACGGGCTCACTCCCCGTCACACTGGACAGAGTTTCGGTACTACTAGTGAAACGTGGAGGTTCTGAGGTTTCAGAATTTCTCTGACTCCTCGGGGAATATAGTCGTGAGCATTTGCTATGCTCATTAAACAAGTCCGGCCTAGATTCTGGTATTTCTTGTACTTTAAATTGGATAAAATAATAATTATGTACTTTGTCAAGTGAAGATTGGCGACAACATTCTAGTAATATCTAGAACACATTCACTTACTTATACAAAAACAAAATAAAATCAAACATTGTCGATAGGTACTTTCACTAGACGAATATTATGTAATCGAAATCGAAATTGCTCATACAGGATGTTAGGGTAAACAGTTACATTACTTTAAGGGGTGATTGTACCCATGATACTTTCCCTAAGAGACCTATAAGAAATTCGCAATTTTTTTCGACTTTTCAAACAAACATTCGAACAACTGATTGCATTTAGTATGAGATGTCCAAAACTTTTTTTTGCGATTTTCTATTAGTCCACTCAATGAATGGCTCATAAGGGGGTGTAGAGTGCGTGAGCTGGGACCTAAGCGATTTCTTCTGAAAGTTGTTCAGGGTTCTTGGGGAGTAAACATACTAAAAGTCCCTCCTCTAGGAGTCGCGCCAAAGGGGGACTAGGTCCCAGCTCACGCACTCTACAACTCCTTTGTTGAGTAGACTATTTATAGGTCTCTTTAGGAAAGCTGTTCAGTATCATAGATACAATCAGACAATCACCTCTTAAATATGCAATTGTTTACCCTAACACCCTGTATAGGTAGACTATCGATTTTCGTCTTTATTATTATTATTATTATAACACTTTATTGTACACTTCTTCTTCTTCGGGTTCCTCTCCATTGGTGACTCGTTGAACCCAACTAATTCGCAGCATTCTTCGGTAGAACCACATTTCTATAGCCTCTAGTTTCTGGCGAGTAGCTTTCTTAATGGTCCATGCCTCGCAACCGTATAGAACTATTGGCCAGATGTAACACTGGAGCATTCTTACTCGGAGTCGTATATCCAGTTTTCGATTAGTTAGGACCTTTTTCATTGTACACACGGACATAATAATACACAAAGTTGAGAAAACATGTACAAAGGGCGAGCTTATTTTGGAGCGTCTTTCTTTTTTAATTGCTTTTAATATGTGTCTCGATGATACAAAACATCACTACACTCGATCAAAACTTGAAATGTTCAATCGAAACTTTCAATAATTATTTTAGATTATAGTATAAAAAAATATAATGGCTAGAAAGTAGTAAGAAGTTAATTTCAAAATTATATTTTGCAATGTTGTGTTTTTAACAGGTTTGGTCGAGCAATACTTAAAGTTACTATTGTCATCTCGAGGAATGTCATGGCATACCCCATTTTAAATAATATTTTCATTTAAAACTAAAAGCTGTAAAATTTTATGAAAAATTGCACTAGTAAAAATTTATAGAGAGTGTTTTTCTCGCGGAAATACATTTTCATAATGAAAACAAGAACGATTTTATGACTTTTGATGTTTCGTCGTAAGTACGGTCAGCAAGATTTGAACCATTCACATACAAATTAAAGATGGCAAATCATCAATCAACTGTTATTCCGATAGTTTTCTACATAAATTATCTCTTGAGTTGGCTTACTAATATCCATAACTGCCTCCGTGGTCTAATGGTTAAGAACATTCGGCTCTTGACACGGAGGTCGTGGGTTCGATTCCCACGGAGGGCATCTATTGAAATGTTACTTTGTGCGTTTTTCCCCAGTTCGTTAGGGCAAAAATCGGCCAACAATTAAATGAGATCTGAGACCTTTCTTACTTTCCTGCCCTCGGTGTGTAATCTACTATTATCTTACTCCTCCTATCTTCTTTGATTAAGTTCATTGCGGGTTCCAATACAGATTCGTGTAATTCCCGGGCTCGCTGGACTTCATTGTCAAGCGTTTTAAGTGGTCGCCATGCCGCCGCTGTCAATTATGGTTAAAAGGTGTTACAGTGATGGGAATGTGTGGTGTGCCCGATGCCCAATAAAATGCTAATCTACTTTCGTTGTTGACTGTACCAGTGTTTGTGTAAATGAATTCTGTCTAGCGAAAAGAACACTCGCTTGTATGTTTAGCGTTAAGCCTGAAATTCCCTAACAAATTGCCCGAGATGTGATGTATAAATCATACTTTATATAATTGCGTTTATACATACAGACAAAAATATAAACTCACGACTATAATCCCTTTCAGGGTGGACAGAACCATAGCTACAACTGCCAACTGTCAGGCCCATGTTTAGCGATTGAAAGTTTCAATATGGAATGACTAGTAGTGGTGATGTGGCTAGCCTTTCGCCCACAAAAACACTGCATTTGAAACCCTTATCCCTTAGTGGGTGAAAGTATCCATCAATATGATCAACTTTTACTACGAGACAAACAATGAGAACAAGCAAAATGATGATGTTTTTATCGATAAATCTAAGATACATCGATTCTTTTAAAATAATTCAATCGCATCTCTAACTGGCAACATCTGCCTTTCACTACGGGCAATGTTTCTGAGAATATTTGATCCTTTATTATGATGTTACAAATTCTTACACTCTCTTTAACAATTTACATAAATTGAGATATTTTATTAAATAAAGCGAATATGACTATGGAAAAGGTAAATTTGCCGCGGTGCGAACCGATGAGAGTCCCACAAAAGACATGACTAAGCCAACGTTCTATCACCAATTCTAAATTTCCCCTCTAGCATGATTTCTCTAGTTGCGTGCGATACGCTATTCAAAGAAAGAAATAAAGAAAAATAATTAATTAGAGATAAGAGCGAATCAGAAGTGAAGAGATCCTCAGAAGAACCAGAGTAGCCGACAGAGATCAAAGAATTGCTAAACTAAAGAGGCAATGGGCACATTTCTCGCAGAACCGATATGACCGATGGAGCAGAAAAGTTCTTTTATATACCTACTCGTTATAGTTGTAGTAATAATTTCTAACTACCCTTAAAAAGATCAGTCGTGAGGCTATGTAAAAAATTTTAGTAGGTGTGCACTACAATCACCAAGTTCGACGCTTGTATGCATTACAGTACAGCAAACACAACAAACCTTGAAAAAACCCGTTTCTTGTATAACCCTTTATAAATAGCACAAAAAGACGGACAAGCGGACAATGTAGGCTTATGAATCCCATACCCATACGCATTGGTACCCTTTGGGTACGGAACCCTTAAGGTGGTTTCAGTCCATACAAATGTTTGACGCACAATACGCGTAGACGGAATTAATAAAAGTAATATTTTATATATGGAAAAATAGTTTAGAAAATCTAGTGGCCGCGTAACAAATAACATTTGTAATTTATAATATAATTACGAACATATAAAGCTTTTAAAATTTTGTATGAAAAATTTCAAAGCTTTATATCTTCGTAATTATTTTATAAATTGCAAAAGTTACTTGTTACGCGGTATCTAGATTTTCTAAACTATTTTTCCATATATACAAAATTACTTATATTAATACCGTCTACGCGTATTGTGCGTCAAAGTTTTGTATAAAATTGACCCCTCTGCAACCGGCTTAAAGCAAAGACCCGAAAACCGCACATTTCAAAGGTACCCGTAGTTGTAGTAATAATTTCTGACCACCCAGAAAAGGATCACGGTATAAGCTATGCATAAAAACAAGCTCAAACTACAGTTATGTTAGCATACAATACAATATTTATTAGTTCCAACTAAATCCACGGGTTGTGTGCCAGAGATAGCAAAACAAATGGCTGACTATTCGATAGGCCAATGTATGGCTGAAACGTATGTTATGGCATTTAAATCCTTCGTTACCTCAGCGCAGGAAGATGGATAGGGGTGATAGGAAAATTGGTGTGCTTTTTTACTTAGCTTTTATCGCTCGCTTTTCCGTTTACAAAACCCGTTGGCGCGCTCCATATAAACGAAGTTTAATCTTAGTAATAATTTAATTCAATGAAATCTAGAACCTATCTATAAATACAATATAGAAACCATTATCAGTGTTTGTAGTTGGTCAGATTTCCGTTAAAATTTACAGTTTCAAAGTTTGCTCAATGATTTTCATATAAATCTATGCAAGCATTGAAAAGCACAGACACAGAGATTAGCTTCTACAGGGTGTAGTTGAAATGAGATGATTCAGACCATCAAACTGAACAACTTTTTTTATGGGAGCAAACCTGAAATCACATTAAAGAAATCTGCTGCTCCAGCATTCTACCAAATCACCCCACATCAACCGACTTGTCCCATTGATTTTAGTTTTGTATGAAACAGCAGATTTTATTGTTGATGTTGACTCCATAGACACATAGTGCCGTGTGTTTGTGCCGTTCGTTGTTATATGGTTCCCATAACAAAAAGCCCCAGGCTTACTTGGGATCATTATAAATTATAATGAAAATTGTTCAGTTTGATGGTCTAGTTTAGACTCTAAACTACCCTTAGAATATTACTTGGGTGTTTTGTTACTCTCTGTAGCCTGTATATGTACTACAAGTTTTACTCAGAAATCTAGCAATTTCACAACAATCTTTCCACAGATTCAATCTGATTTGACACTTCACTAAAAGTTGGTACTACACGTGCAAGCGTGTTTCGAAAGTCTATTCTAAAGAAACTTGCGAGAAAATTGGAAACTCAGGTGCTCTCAGTCGCACTGTGAACTTACTTTACAAAATGTCGCGTTTACATTTAAAGGGCTTTATACGCTGCGCGCTACGCTACGCTAGAGTAGCTTCTATTTTAAGTTTAAACGAGCGTTAACCCGCGACTTCGTCCGCACAAATTATATACCAGATTTTAAGTCAGATCATAAGCTATCAAACAAAAATTTCATCAAAATCGGTTCAGTAGTTTTTGCGTGATACTCGTTCAAACAAACAAACAAACAAACACCCAAACAAACACACAAACAAACAGACAGACAAAAAATCCAAAAATTGATGAAATGGAATCAGGGACACCTAAAAACCATATCGTAACTTTTTTTTTGTTAATATCTTCAATGTACAGACAAACTTCCTGTTACAGTTTTATAATAGTATAGATAGATAGATAGATAAATCTACTGTATTAAATAAATTTAAGCTCCAATCCAATCCAAGAATCCAAGACACAAAAATAATAAGCTTTACGAATTCGAATTAAAATAGTGCCAGGACACAAGGTCTCCGCCTTCCACGGTAACTTTTCAAAAAGGTCGTGTTTTTTTTTTTACGTAGCCTGTTCAATGTCCCACTGCTGGGCAAAGGCCTCCCCTTTTACTCTCCAATCCTCTCTATTGTGTGCAACTTCTGGCCAACTCTCCAAGAAGGCATCCATGTTGTCTCTCTACCTTTTTCTGGGTCTGCCTCGACGTCGTCTACAACGTGTTAATGAATTAACGCAAAACCTCATACACCCCAACTGATTTATTGCAAAATAATTAGATTGAAACAATAATTTCATTATTTTGATAATTAAAATTTAAAGTTATTCCCATTTTAAGTTTTGAGGCAAAAATGATTTGTTATCATTTCAGCAATGAATGAAAGTCCTAGCCTAGTCCATGGATACATTTTAAGAATCTTGTTTGGTAGTGAGTAGGGTGAGTGTGCCCGTGAGTTGACATCGGGTTCAGTTAATTTTAAACTTTACAATCAAATTATTTAATATTTTGAAAAAAATTACCTATGTTGAAACCATGATAATTCGATTCTGCTCTCGATTCTAAACAAACTACTTTCTAGTTTTGCGTTAATTCATTAACACGTTGTATACATACAGGGTGTAAGGAAAAGTATCATTAACCTTTAAACCACATACTCTACCCATCAAACTGAACAACTTTTACAATGGGAGCAAACGTGTCATAACAAAAAAAAATCAGCTGTCCCATACATTTGAATCGTGTAGGTATTGCAATTTAGTATGGGACAGCTGATTTTTTTTTGTTCTCACCGGTTTGCTCCCATAGTAAAAGTTGTTCAGTGATGGGCAAGTTAATGATACTTTTCCTTACACCCTGTATAACACTTGGTTATCTGTGTCGATAAGAGAAAACCCTTATCGAATCAGACGAATCGCCAAAAAAGAATTAGGAAGGTACCCAAATCATTACCATTATAAGGTACGCACGGCGACACATCAAGCTATACAAAACCAACATAAACTGGTCGCGCGACGTTATACGTTACTCTACCTAAGCGCGGCCAGCTTATTTTGGTTTTGTACAGCTTGATGTGTCGCCGTGTGTACCATTGTGAGACGCAATAAAGCACTGATTATTCCAGACGAAATCGGATGACGTCATCAGATTCCGTCACAATGTACCCGCGCAAACAACTTGAAAAATGGGCGGGGGTGAGTTCGTCTACAAATTTTATTCTGCGCAGTCATGGTCTTGTTCACTACTCAAGAAGTTTGCCGGCCTTTACACGTATACGCTCTGACAACACTTCAGAAAATATAAAACGTTGGTAAATCTTCCGACTATTCGTCCGATTCGGTGAGGATAGGTATGCAAGGCGTGGCAAGGTCTAAAGAAACGTCTTTTCTTTCTTCGTGGTCGGTTGTTCCAACGCCGACAAGTGTGCGATATCCTTAAGAAGTCCCCTGTATATTGTCATACGCGTTCTATGTTTTTTCTTTTCTGGAAAGGAAAAGGAAAAGTATCATTAGCCTTTAAAGTTTAAACCACATACTCTATCCATGAAACTGAACAAATTTTACTACGGGGTGAAATTGATATCATTAGGATCCTTTTAAACTAAGAGTCTACCCATCAAACTGAACAACTTTTACTATAGGAGCAAACCGATCGGAGCAAAAAAATAATCAGCTTTTCCATACTAAACTGCAATGCCTACTCGACTCAAATGTATGCAACAGCTGATTTTTATTTTTCTCCGATCGGTTTGCTCCCATAGATAAAGTTGTTCAGTTTGATGGATAGACTCTTAGTTTACAAGGATGCTAATGATATCAATTTCACCCTGTATATTAAAAAAAAAAGTTGTTCCATACTAAACTCCATATCTACTCGACACAAATGTGTACTACAGCTGATTTTTTTTTCTCCTATCTGTTTGCTCCTATAGTTAAAGTTTTTCAGTTTGATGGGTACAGTATGTGGTTTAAAGGTTAATGATACTTTTCCTTACACCCTGTATAAGTGCGAGGTGCGACTATACACTAGTAAACACGGCCCTCTTCAGTTTTCCATTATAACCACGTGACGGCACGTACGTAAAAGTACGCGTGTTTCACGCGCAACGTATATATACGTAACGTAAGCAAGCCTCGACAACAAAACTACGTGATACTGAATAATAAAGAGACGTGCGCTTTTATCATATTGAGTTACTTCACCCACTTTCTAAGGGGGAGGAGTCGCGCTGAAAATGTTTTACTACCAGTACTACGCCATAGAAAGTGTTAGCTTGAATGTGCTCATTATCCATTGCGGTATCAGAACTCAACGTTCGAATAATCTTTAGTACTACGCAAACATTGTAAACTATTTACACAAAATATCTCAACTGGCTTTCAGCCTCATAAAATATTGAATCCTTATTGTCGCGAGCAATGTGTTCCGTTTTTGCGCATATTGCTGCGACACTGGCCCCGCCCCCTTTTCACATCTCCCTTTAGTTTTTGTGATCTGCGGTACGAAGTAATTACCACAGAACATTATAAGAGGGGTTAGAAATGCAAAGTTGCACTTTTGCTTTGAAGTTGTCTTCCCGCTCACGCTGCTACAATTACTCATTCCCTATCGCTCGCACGACGCCTCGTGCCTTATGGTATTATGCAAATCATTGCATAACCTGTGGCGACCCGTCCCACGCCTACTTTGCACTTCTAACCCCTCTTATAATGTTCTGTGGTACTTACAACGCCAGGTCAAGCTTTATTTAGATAGATTTTTGCGCGTACCGTTTGGCATTAGGTAATTAAAGCATCGGAATTTATCCTTTTCCAAGGAAGTGATTCATCTGTTACAAAGTAACTAGTAATCTGTGATCCTGTATGGAAAGCGTGCATTTTGTAATCTCTTTAATATTCATGCTAGGTATAACCCTTCTTGAAGCTTTGCGGACGTCGAAAAAGGACATCGGGTATGTATAGTTTTAAAGATACAGTGCCTCAAAGATTTCTATATAAATATTAAGCTAATCTTAGCGTTGAAACTGTAAGTACCTATATTTTAACGAAAATCTGCCTACATACAAGCATAGAGATTAGTTGGAGCCAATTTCGAGGTGTTTAAATAGACTCCGAACTGAGGTCGGCCGCATAGATTAATATGTATATTGGATATAGAAAGGTAACTCGCCTTGAATTTTAGGACGTCCTAATTGCGTTGCCGCTTATTAGCACTAGGGGGCGCCACATTATGAAATAAATTGAAAAAGACGATCGGCCGACACGAGGATCGAACCTTAGCTACCCGGATCGTAAGCCGGTTGTCAAGACCGCTAGACCAACATGACAGTGATTAATACGGGCGAAATCTCTCACTACTACAGCGCAGCGCGTGAGGTGTAGTGCGCTGTTACTCCGATATGAACCCTAGTTCAATACATAGTGCTTCGAAACATAACCGATAGATGGCGGAAGCTGTCTATGGAAAATCAGCGTTCCACTTAGTTTGTACTAAGATAACATAGCATGGTCGGCCGTAGTAAAGACAACCTGTTCAAGAGGGGTTACATAAACGGGACTGACCACCAGTGTGAGACCACCAGTGTGAATGCGGTGTTTCCCCACAGTCTTATGGCCCACCTCATATCCTGCCCTTTCTGCCCTGACACGTGCATGCGAACGGAGCTTATGGACGCTGCCGGCAGTGCTATCCGTGTGGCAAAATCCTGAGCTGGAAAAATTTAGAATGACTTGCCATCGACTCGATAGAAGAAGAAGAGATTGGTTTCTGGATTGTTCCTGAAATTGACATCAATTGGTTAGTAGGTATTTAAAATATAGCCAGACTTCGTAGTTCGACTTTGTACGCGGAGACCAGACGATATAACGCCAAGCCAAACGCCTTTCAATATTTTCTTAGCAAATATACGACATAGGACGGCGTAACACGTGTCAACGGGCGTGGACACGAGCTATGCCATCCTCTATGCTATGATTCAAGGTGTAGATTGTTACACTGGGTTGTTACACGTAGACATTTTTCAATTTTGCACGTACGATTAGCATCAGTGAAATCTAACCCCGTTGCGCTCATTTCATTAGCTTTAATTGGTTAGCATTAAAAATATAACAAGACTTGGTTTGTATGGAGCGCACTCCGAATTATATCCTCTTAATTATTGCATTTGCATCCCTTACACCTATACGAATTTTACTCTATACTGCATCAAGTAACCTATTAGTAGTAACAGGGTATACTGTACACATTTGTATAACACACGAATTTGCACTAGAGCCTGGTGGCAGGTACATGTGCACCACGATATTACACACACGTCTCAGACAAGTTTCAGTTACCTACGTGAACACAGCTTAAAGCATTTGGCAGACGTACGACTTTGCGTCTGAATTGCGACTTGAAGTGGTACGATACAGCGTATTGTATTTTTATTTCCTTGCTAAGGTTTGGTTATTGTCCTAAAGCTACTGAAACCTGGCAACAGATTCCTTGACCTAAAGTTTTACCATCACAGATCACAAAAACTGAGGGGAGATGTGAAAAGGGTGCGGGGCCAGTGTCGCAGCAATATGCGCAAAAACGGAACACATTGCTCGCGACAGTAAGGATTCAATATATTATGAGGCTGAAAGCTAGACGAGATATTATGTGTAAATAGTTTACAACGCTTGCGTAGTACTAAAGATTATTCGAACGTTGAGTTCTGATACCGCAATGGATATTGAGCACATTCAAGCTAACAAAATACTTTGTATCGCGTGGTACTGGTGGTAATGCGACACTCGGTTTCGTACTCAGCGCGTTGGTTGGCATCTCTCTAGATCTCAATGTTTACCATAAATGATCCACATTATGTCTTTGGAGGAAAGGCCCCTAATACCCTGTATATTTATAGACACTATTGCCGTGTGGTGTCGGCTATGAATAGCACCATCCAATTTCCTCCCGTGGGTGTCGTAAAAGGCGACTAAGGGTTCTACTGAAGGATGGACAGCAGCATCCTTTGAGTACACACATTGATTGGATCCAACTGCGATCGCCAACCCGCCTGCCAAGCGTGGCGATTATGGCAAATCCCCCCCAATTTGGGGGAGGCTTAGTCCAGCAGTGGACGTTTAATGGCTGATATGATGATGAGGTGTCACTATTCATAAGCTAGATGACGACTCGTATTCGCTTATCCACTTATAAATGTTTTCATGAAGTTCCAGGCTCCGCCGAACATGGGTGAATGTTTCTTTTCCAATAATTTATGTGAGCAAAATGAAAAATTGTTTACATCTTATTGTATACTGAAACCTCAAAAGGCCGAAATCAGTTCTAGAAAATGTTCTACTCTACATTATTTTGCCACAGCAGTAGAAACGGATATGCTACGATCACATTTTCAAAAAGTTGCAGAAACGTGACTTTATAAATGTAAGGCTAACATGCCGATAGATTAACCTACCCCTATGTATTGCCTTGGCTTGTACCTAGGTACTCATAGTAGCTAATTACAGAAGCTGTAGCATGTTGTGCGATGCGCGTGATACGGCTATATCACGCCTTTTATCTCGTTCGTTCGTGCGTAAATAGAACGAGAGATAACAGGATTGCGTAATATCACGCTGCCATACTAATGCCGCAGATATTTATATCTCTCTTAAAGAAAAGCACCATAAACGCAAACGCAAGTGTGTTTCAAGCCTAATCAAAATAGAGCTCGGCAAACGTGACTCTAGCTTAAGCCGGGTTACTCTTATGGCAAAAACGTGTTGTAATTTTAACATGAACAAGAAATGAAACACTATATTTTGCTAGAACAAGAATATCTATTCTGTGTGTTAAGAGGATGGTCCTTGCAGAGCGCCGGAGCCCGGTGCATACAAATCAAATAAGATCCTATACCCAAAACAAACCGATTAATTAAAACCATTCTCCTTGCCTGAGGTTTGTCAGATTTCAGTCAAAATCCTACAGTTTCAAAGCTAAGACAGAATAGTACATAAGGTCTAACAAAATTAGCTGAAACTATATTCAGGAGACGATCAGACCATCAAAGTGAACAACTTTCTCTATAGGTCCCCCATTGAGGTACCTGCTAGAGGCGACACACAGACAAAATTTTTTGTAACACTCGTTTGAGCTGATGGGCCCTAACTTACTTAGCATGTATTCGCGTTGTCTGTTCTATACATAATTATAATTAATCAACGATGGGACCAATATCGAAATCGTGATTTCTTCCTTTGGTCTGATCATCCCCTTAAAATTGTTTCAGCTAATTTTGTTAGACCTTATAATAGTTCAACATGCAGAACGGCCACTCCCTGCCCCCTCTGACGTCAGATGCCCCTCACACTTTCTGGGGACACTTTAGGAGAGCCGAGCAAGGGAAAGAGAATGCAGGTGCGGGCACCTTTTGGATTTGAATACATAAAATTGTGTCTTTTCAGTCCATAAAAAACGTTGAAAAAATAATGCTAAATTCACATTTTTAGTAATTCTTTAGCTCAAATACTTTTTTTTAAATAACAGAACGAACAATAAAAATTTTCGAGATGAAGCGCGGCTTTTAACCCTACACTATGTAAAACTATATACTATGAGCGTTAACCCGCGACTTCATCCGCACAAATTATATACCACATTTTAAGTCAGATCATAAGCTATCAAACAAAAAAAGTTTCATCAAAATCGGTTTAGTAGTTTTTGCGTGATACTCGTTCAAACAAACAAACAAACGAACAAACAAACACACAAACAAACAGACAGACAAAAAATCCAAAAATTTGTGAAATGGAATCAGGGACACCTAAACACTATATCGTAACTTTTTTTTTGTTAATATCTTCAATGTACAGACAAACTTCCTGTTACAGTTTTATAATAGTATAGATTACCCAATGAGTTTTTATAACATGGCACATGTCTCTAATGTCACCTTTGTATGCATCAGTTAGGTATGCCCAGCTGTCATACATTGCCGCTGACATTCCAGTCCTTTCAAATGTATTCGGTTACAAAGCAGCAATGTAAAACAACTGGGACGCTATGTCATGGACAGTTTGCACAAAGTGCACATGTATGTGTAGACGTTGTTTCGAAATACAAAAACGTTCTATATTACACATTGAATGGAAATCTTTGAATCTATACATTTTAACGAAAATCTGACAAACGACAGATACAGATTAGTTTCTAGATTGTGTTTAAAAATTTCATTGATTTTAATCGGTCATATCCAAAATATAACTCCATTTGTATGGATCGCGCTAAAGGCTATATCCTCTTAACCAAAGAAACGTTGACCAAAAGTGTTATTATTATGAGATAATGAGTCTGCGTCTAGCATCGTTAATTAAAACGTTATTTGTAGTGATGTACCTATTATAGTAGGATTATTTGTTAAGTGGTAGGCCAGTGAAGTGGTACTAAATGTCGATAAACGATTATTATTAAAGGAAATTGGATAAGAACGGAAAACTTAAGGATTCACTTCTGTGTCTTTTTTTACCGTTTGTCAAAATCATTTTTCTCAAAGACCGTTAAACATGTGGGGACTTGCTACATAACTGTACAGATGTCAGCAGCCACAAGTTATAGCAAAGATGCCAACAGATGGCGATACCGTCGCCCTCGGAAATATGCTCCATACAAAGATTCACCATTAATACGTAACTCGTAACCTAAGGTTACGAGGTTAACAATCGAATGCAAGACATACAATACATCGCATAAGATAAGATTCGATATAATATATGTACAAGGTCCAACTAAGAACTTTTGGACCACGGCCGGTCTCCAGGCTTCACACATAGCCTGGTGGAAGATCTTCCCTTTTCAATCGAGGAACATTCCCAAGTAGAACCTCCATAAAAATAGGAAGCTAAAGCTTTGCATAGTTATATAAATTTATATTTTGTGGGGCAGAAGACGTGATTACAAAGCGTGGGAAATGAGGTAAAGATTGAAGGAAAATTATCAGGTAGCACTTACCTTTGATAGTTTTAGTAGGATTCCGTACCCAAAAGGTGAAAACGGGACCCTATTCATAAGCCTACGTTGTCTGTCCGTCCGTACGTCTGTCTGTCTGTATGTCATAAATTCTTTATTGTACACAAATACATAATTATGGAAAAATTACAGTATGTCTGTCTGTCCGTCCTACATATTTATGGCTGTAACTGTTGAACGCTAATAGCTAGGCAGTTGTAATTTGCGTTGTTACGACGGATTTGCTAACACATAATATAAATGTCAAAAAAATTTAAATGAAGGGGGTCTTTATACAAGAAACTAATTTTTATAAACGTTTTTACTTCTCGCTCTATCGTAAAAACGGTAATACATAGAAGCGTCAAACTTGGTGTGATTATAGAGCAAACTCTACAGTATAACAACAAATAATAAAAACCGGACAAGTGTGAGTCGGTCTCGCTCTAAAGCTCCTGGACAAAAACAAAACTTTTGTATTTCTATATAAAAAAAATACTAGGTTCCAGTGTAAACTGATCTTCAGTGACTATGTAAGCAAATACTAAAGTAAGTGTCAGTCAGTTTATACTGATGAACTACCACTCATGTAAAAACAACTGGTAGTGCGTAGTACGGGACACTAATTACCCAAATCCCGACTCGCACTTGGTCGTTTTTGTAATGTTATATGATATACTGTTATTAATATCTCAAAGTATTCGAGAAGGTTCGTACTTATTCGAGTGGGATTGACACATCACTAGTTATGTCGCTCGTGTAGGCTGTTCTGGGCTTATTAACCTAACCTAATTTTTTATGGCGTTCCTAATGATAGTAATTATTACTTGCTTTTTCAACATTGTTAGGGTGAAATCTAGGCAAAAGATTTTGCACTGTTGATGGTGTATGGTCTGCACATACGAACATAGCCAAAATGTCTGTGACAACAATTTATTTAGACGAAGAACCAAGGTCGAAAGTTGAAGTGGAGATGGGCAGGACACTTGGCTAGGCGGGGCGACGGCGGGTGGACCAAGGCAATATCAGAGTGGTGGCCAAAAGAGGGAAGGAGGTCAATAGGCAGACCACCAGCACGTTGGTCTGATGACATTGTGAGGGTGACGGGTTCGCATTGGATCAGATTAGCACAGGACCGTGAAGAATGGCGCAATAAAAGGGAGGCCTATGCTCAGCAGTGGGTTGATGTGGGCTGATTTGATTATTCATTGAGACTTTACTAGAAAGTATGTTGTTATAAATATAATTCTGTTAGATTTAACTAAAATAGGGTAGTTAGATAACTTATACAGGGTGTTAGGGTAAACAGGTGTATTATTTTAATTAAGGGGTGATTGTGCCAACGATACTGAATAACTTTACATGAGAAACCCATAGGAAATTAGTAAACAAATTTTGGACTTTTGTAGTCAGCGCTTTTTTTACTATGATTTTATTTTATTTACGAGCGTTAACCCGCGACTTCGTCCGCACAAATTATATACCAGATTTTAAGTCAGATCATTAGCTATTAAACAAAAAAAGTTTCATCAAAATCAGTTCAGTAGTTTTTGCGTGATATTCGTTCAAACAAACAAACACCCAAACAACCACACAAACAAACAGACAGAAAAAAATCCAAAAATTGGTGAAATGGAATCAGGGACACCAAAAAACCATATCGTAACTTTTTTTTTGTTAATATCTTCAATGTACAGACAAACTTCCTGTTACACTTTTATAATAGTACGAGCGTTAACCCGCGACTTCGTCCGCACAAAAAAAGTTTCATCAAAATCGGTTCAGTGGTTTTTGCGTGATACTCGTTCAAACAAACAAACAAACAAACACACAAACAAACAGACAGACAAAAAATCCAAAAAGTTTAAGTTTCTGTTAGACTGTAAGTTAGCATAATTACGTCTGTAATGCTGTAGATTTTCCAAACCTATCTATCTATACTATTATAAAACTGTAACAGGAAGTTTGTCTGTACATTGAAGATAATAACAAAAAAAAAGTTACGATATGGTTTTTAGGTGTCCCTGATTCCATTTCACCAATTTTTGGAGTTTTGTCTGTCTGTTTGTTTGTGTGTTTGTTTGTTTGTTTGTTTGAACGAGTATCACGCAAAAACTACTGAACCGATTTTGATTAAACTTTTTTTGTTTGACAGTTTATGATCTGACTTAAAATCTGGTATATAATTTGTGCGGACAAAGTCGCGGGTTAACGCTCTTACTATTATAAAACTGTAACAGGAAGTTTGTCTGTACATTGAAGATATGAACAAAAAAAAAGTTACGATATGGTTTTTAGGTGTCCCTGATTCCATTTCACCAATTTTTGGAGTTTTTGTCTGTCTGTTTGTTTGTGTGTTTGTTTGGGTGTTTGTTTGTTTGTTTGAACGAGCATCACGCAAAAACTACTGAACCGATTTTGATGAAACTTTTTTTAACTTAAAATCTGGTATATAATTTGTGCGGACGAAGTCGCGGGTTAACGCTCGTAATTATATATTACTGAAACCAAATTATCTAACTTGTTCCGTGTTTGTGTGAATGTGTTTGTGTGAATGTGTGGGTGTGGGTGTGGGTGTGTGTGTGTGTGTGTGTGTGTGTAAGTATGTCTTTTGTCGACAATGAGGGGATAGGGGAGGGAATGGGATGTGTGAAATGGTAGATTATTGCTATTTTTCGTCCAATACAACATTAATTTTGGATTTAAAGTTTTGCTTAGAGTGCAAGAAAATATTTACATTTTCCAAAATATTGTTATAAGTTTTAGTCACGCGTCTGATAATGGAATTTTGCGCGTAAGTAGTGCGGCAGAAAGGTACATGCAACAGCTTAGTTTGCCGTGAACGGCGTCCAGGTGTTAGAAACGCAAGCTCATGAAGCAGAGCCGGACAATCCAGCCTGCCCCGTGCCACATCATACAACAGCATCATGTCCAATAGAGTTCTGCGATCAGTAAGAGGGGTAAGCCCATGGTAGCGACAACCGCTTTCATAACTGGCAAAATATTTCCGCGCTCTCAAATTGAGATGATTCGAAATTTCGAACTATACTGGCCCTGTACTCGGACTTTCGATTTTCGATATATCGAGACCGTTTCGGTCCGAACTACATTGTAATATAGTTGACATTGGAACGAAATCGTTAACGCAATTGCGAAGTTCGAATGTCCGGGTAGACCCCCTGGCCCTGCTGTCAATTCGGTATCCGTTATGGTTATGTCATTGTCAAACTTATATAAAAACTTTGACGGTCTGAACGATGCAAGAAGGATGTTACATTTGTGAGCTTGTCGATGTTTTTGACATCGATGTGACGCTTAGTGAATTGCTCTGTCACAACCACAGATCACAAAAACTAAAGCGAGATGTGAAAAGGGAGCAATATGCGCAAAAACGGAACACTTTGCTCGCGACAGTAAGGATTCAATATATTATAAGGCTGAAAGAGTATTATGTGTAAATAGTTTACAATGCTTGCGAAGTACTAAAGATTATTCGAACGTTGAGTTCGGATACCGCAATGGATAATGAGCACATTCAAGCTAACAAAATACTTTCTATCGCGTGGTACTGGTGGTAATGCGACACTAGGTTTCGTACTCAGCGCGTTGGTTGGCATCTCTCTAGATCTCTATGGTCACAATCCATGTGCGGCGTTATATCCCTTGTGGTCAGACTATTATAGCTTATACGAACATGTTTATATTAAGTTTACTGCAAAGTGACCGAGGCGTAGCTCCAGATAATAATGTTAACGAGTTAATTAACGTTAAACGTTAACGATAACGTTAGTCTAGGGACCCACTAAGTTAGTTATAGCGTTATAACAGGGGACGGTTTTTTTTAATAAGGGTTAGCGCACATCTAGCGGAAAGGGCCTATGTCGAAAAATAATTGAAGCGAAATGGGCGTGTGATAGCTTATATTACTGCCTGCCTAGCTAGCATGCCACCCCCGAGAAAACGACAAAAATCGAGATGTGCCTCCATCTTTATAATTTTACGTAGGCCAGAAAGAGCGCGCATGACATTTTTCTCGTTTAAACGCTTTGTCGTGGGTGGCATGCTAGCTAGGCTGATGCGAGAGAAAGAGATGGGGCGGCGCGCGCGCCTGAAACGACGCAAGCGTAAAACAAACTTTATTTAATTGTGATTGTACTATTTATGTAAGTTCAATTCTGCTCTAATCAAAATTTGTAAAATATCAAACTCTTTTTTTTTAAATCAAGTCTCTTGTTTCTATTATTCACCGTTTAGCAGTTCCAAGCGTTTACCGATAAAGACGGGGGTTACTTTGGCTTGTTTTTCTATCGAGAAAATGTGTCTTAATCGTGTTTTGGCTCTAATCAAAACTACAATTATATGTTCAGTTTACACATATCCGTTAATCATACTCATACTGTTATTATTATTTGTGGTTGGGCTATTGCAAGCAAGAGTCGTTATGCAACACGGAGACCAGCGCTGGTCCTTTGTGTTCGCCCCAAGCTCACCCATATTTTACGCATACCTCCGAACTTATGGTATTTTCTTTTCATCCTCGGGAATGCAGGTTTCCTCACGATGTTTTCCTTCACCGCCGAGCTAGTAAATGATAAATACAACTGTACATAAATTCCGAAGAACTTAGTGGTACAGGCCAGGAATCGAACCGCGTCCTCAGGATTGAGGCGCTAGCTCTCTTCCGTATCATCGCTCAAAACCATATCTTACTCCTACTGTTAGTACTTCATGATGTATGACGCTTTGAAGAATCCTATTTTTTTCACATAGCCTCTTAATTCGATGATAATTTAAATAGAGTTGAAAATAGGGTGCAAGAGATAACGCGAACACACGTAACCCCGTCTTAATATTTAATTTTAATTTATCTTTATTCGTTATCAAACAGCAAATTAGTAATTTAAATGATTATATGCTGATACTTTTTTAAGGACATCCCCTTAAGCATATAATCATTTAAATTAGACCGTCAAACTGAACAACTTTCTATATGGGACCAAGACCGAAATCGCGAAAAAAAATCCGTTGTCCCATACATTTGGCTAGTCGATTTGAAATTTGAGTTTGAAACAGCTGATTTTTTTTTGCGATTTCGATGTTGGTTCCAAAGAGAAAGTTGTTCAGTTTAACGGTCTGATTATCCCCTTAAAAATGTGTCCGCATATTAAGATGACCCTATAATCTTTAGTACGCTTCCGCTATTTCCATTTCACCTCTGTTGTTGGCTCGTGGAGCTGATGGACCTTCGGGTGGAGTTAAATAAGACAACGTGTGTTCTCGGTTCGATCGTATATTGGAATGGCCGAATCCTCTCCAGGTTTTGTCCACTTAGAGGGGTCAGTCGATGGTAAACAAAGGTGAAAAGACGGTGGCGACGTCTGCCGATATGCACCCGTACTAAAGAGGCGACATCTGCATTACGCCACCCGAACTACATATCTAAGTGACGGCGCTGTCTTTGGACATCTGTTTCAAATTGTCATTGAGTTCATTATTTATTGATTAATGAAAAGTTCTCGAACAGTTTTCCGCTATTTGTGCGCTATCCCTAAGGGAGAGAGAGCACCATTATACTACTTATACAGGGTGTTAGGGTAACCAGTTGTATTACTGAAACTTTAATAACGATATAAGTAACAATATAAATTAATATTAATAGAACAAGAAAAAACAAAACAAACAGAAAAAAGAAAAACACCTAGGCTACTTAAAGGTAAAAAATGTCCTCTAAAGCCCCTACTCGGGGCAGAGTGCCTAGGAGGCTGGCAGCGTTGCCTCTTTGGATTGCAAGGCTGATCCTCTGCGCAAAATAGCTGCCAGCCCTCCTGTCGCCTGTAGCCTCGAATAGGCGCTTTGAGAGGCATTTAAGGAACATTTTCCCCTCAGGACCCCAGCAACCTAGGGTCTCCACGGCGAAGGGCAGGAAAATATAGATGTCACCCAATCCCTGGTAGATACTTTTTTTTTTTCGTTGTATTACTTGACCTATGTTATTGTTAACTAGGTTTAACTGCCTCCGTGGTCTAATGGTTAAGAGTATTGGCTTTCGACATGGAGGTCGTGGGTTCGAATCCCACGGGGGACACCTAGTGATATGTCACTTTGTGCGTTTTTTCCCAGTTGTTTAGGACATTGCAGGCTGAATCACCTGATTGTCTGAAAAGAAAAATGATTCCATGCTTCCGATGGCACGTTAAGCAGTTGGTCTCGGCTACTGTCTCTGGTGGTAGTAGTCGTTACATAAAAACCACGTCAGAGGCCGTAAGGCGGTCTGAAAAAACTCAGTCACCAGGGCTCTGCCCACACGATAAGAAGAAGATTGTAATGTGAAAAAGCACATTCCAATGCGGCGCAAGAATCCCGAAATTTACTTCAGAAAATTGTCTTTGTGACACTATTTTTTGTATGAATGATCGATTGATTGATTTAGTCATCACGAGAATTCTTTATAGACAAATAATTAACATTATTTTTTCATTGCCTACATGGTAAAAATTTGAAAAAAATATGATTAATTTTTAGGTCGTTTTATGAACACCTTTGTTTTTATACTCATGAGCAAATAAATACACAGAGTTAAACTTTATTATTTGTAAAAGAAACTCATTTACATACAACATGGCATTACACGCACAAGCGCAGATTGAGGATAAAAAAAGTAAAACGAAGAAAAAACAAATAAAATGATATCTCTCTATTTCCCCCAGGCACCGCACTGCGGTTGAGTGTATAAATCATAAACTTAAACACACAGTTAGGGTAACCATTTTGGGAACAACGTTTGAGATTGATAAGATTTTTTCCATTGGTTCTTTCTTAATATGCATGAATAGAACATCACCGATCCCCGCTATCCAATCCGCCGCCGCAGTCCCAGCAGCGCCCAATCCCGAGGTCCGTACACCTTATGAATGCCCTTGTGCAGGTCACCTATGGTTCTTTTCTGGTTCGGTTGACCTACCAGGGCATTTAGTCGGCACTGGTGTTGTCGCCCCCAAATCCTGCAGTAATATGCAGTAACTGCTCCATAGCAATGATGTATAGACATTTCGTAATAAAAAAAAAACTTTAAATCTCTACGGGATTTTGTCATCGAAATCGCGGAAAAAAAACTGCCGTTCCAGTACTGTGACCCTACTTGAATTAAATATATGGGACAGCAGATATTTTTCGCGATTTAGATTTTTGCCCAACAGAAAAAGATGTTCAGTTTAATGGTCTGATCATTCCCTATAAACACTGTTAGCATTAATTACTTAGTTAGTTACATACAGGTGAAGCTAATATAAGCGTGGTAAAAAAAGAGCCTGTATACTCACGTTTCCAAGTGGGACAGGGAGAGGTCTTACTAGGTACGATCCCGACAGATTTCTCTCACCTCTCCCACATTCTTCTTCTTGGTTTCGGGGACACCTGTCCTGACTCATTCTAAGTAAGTTGAGCAGTGTACTTACGCTTAGGCCATCCTTTTTCTGATTTCGGTTGGTATGCGTCGATTTTTTTAGGAATGTCATTCAATAAATTTTTAGGGATCTATCTACTTATAGATCCCTATAGATAAACAATTTCGGCCAGAATTCTACTAAACTTTGATTTATAGAAGAGTAACTATACAAGAAACAATTTTACTCTTAGTGTTTACTCCGAAATAACTTCATTTGTGCTCTACTACACTAATCCCATACTAAAAGAACCAATGTATAATCCACCTAAAGGAAGGGGTCGATGTATCCGTACTTATTGCAATGTGAGGTTATACCGTTTTAATTTGTTAGGTTTTTTTTTATTTTTTTTTAATTATGTGACATTGACATGTCATTAGTCTCGGTAAAGTCTCGTTATAAGCTTTACAACGTCAAAATGGCAGTGTAAAATTAACTCTTAATTTATTCACAGATTAGGGTAGGTAAAACGCAAAATCAGTTTACTCTAGAGTAACTTATCTAAGAATAAAATTTACTCGCGTTTGGTTGAATCGGGCCTTATTTTCATAAGTCACTAGTCTATACAACGTGTTAATGAATAAGCGCAAAACCTCATACACCCCAACTGATTTATAACAAAATAATTAGATTGAAACAATAATTTCATTATTTTGATACTTAAAATTTTAAAGTTATTCGCATTTTAAGTTTTGACGCTAAAATGATTTGTGATCATTTCAGCAATGAATGAAAGCGCTAACGTACTCATGGATACATTTTAATAATCTTGTTGTGGTAGTAAGTAGGGTGAGCGTGCCGGTGCGGCGGGTGGACATCGGGTTATGTAAATTTTATATTTTACGAACAAATAATTTGATATTTTGAAAAAAATTACCTACGTTGAAACTTTGATAATTCGATTCTGGTCTCGATTCTAAACAAACTACTTTCTAGTTTTGCGTTAATTCATTAACACGTTGTATAGGGTCCTTCTTTACATGCTGACACTTTTTTTAAAGGGATGATCAGACCATCAAACTTAACAACTTTCTCTATGGCACCAAGACCGAAACCGCGAAAAAAAAATCAGCTCTTCCATACTAAACTGCAAACCTACTCGAGCCAAAATATATGGGACAGCAGATTTCAGTTGGTCCCATAGAGAAAGTTGTTCAGTTTTCTGGTCTGATCATCCCTTTAAAAAAGTATCAGCGAATTAAGAAGATAATTATTGAATGGTTCAATGGACATACCAACTGTACCATGGACCCACTTTGTATGGAAAGAAGAGGCTGGTTACTAAATACAAGACCACCAAGGGTCCTACCAGAGAAAGTTATCTCTTGATGCGGAAATATAGTCCCTTGACGGTCCTGAAAATCGATTCAACTTAGTAACCCTACAAAACTAGTGCATACAAACTTCCTATCGGAAACCACAACACTCTTCTTCCTAACAGAAAAAGGTTGAAATTTCATAAATTCAGATTCATTACTAACTTTGCATGAATTCTAAAGCGCACCCCAATGTCTCCAGTACGATTGTTAGGATTACTACAAGTATTACCCACTGTTGGAATGGCCAGAGAAATTTGTACACCTTACTTGTCTACAATTAAGGTTTAAAATCCCTTGAAACTGACCCTTTAGTTGTTAGTCTGTGAATTTTGAAATTGATTTATGGTTAGGTGCATGAATATGCAACGAAGTTTGAATGGACAAAAGGTACAGGCAGTATGTTGTTGTATAGATACGTGTATGTGGTATTTAACTATAGGTACTTTATCGTGATCTTCTTCATCATTATCCATCTATGTCATTTTGAAGCTTCTATCTTGACATATTTGCGCTCTAAAGTAGGTAGAAAACAGAGACTTTGTATACAAACATGCGGAGAGGATGAAGATACTATGGAGCATGTTCTTTGTGACTGTGATGTTCTGGCGGCAAAACGCATGTGCCTCCTCGGAGATGGATACCCATAAGCGGGAGATCTTAGGTTTCTTCCCATCAATGGAATTGCCTCCTTGATTGACCATGTATTTGAAGGGTGAAGAAAACAAAAAGTATTGGGGCTAACACAAAAGATTCCACTGGGTCAAAGTGTTGCTGGCTTGACAGCCCCCACAACAAGATAAGATAAGCCTCCTGTGCTGCCCTCGATCGTATTTATATATTGCCGTACAATAATTATACAAATTACAAAAAAACAAGAATAGCACATTGTAGTCATTGTTTTTTTTTCTCTGATGACTTCGTTAGTATTGCTAAAACGACTAAAAGTGGACACTTTTGGCGGATTTAAAGATCGTAAAGTAACTACAAACAATATTTTAAAAATCCGTAATGACTAATGACCCGATGTGCGACTCTCAAACCAAATTCTGCGCCGTTTCCCAGGTGAAATTGAAGAACTCCATACTCCATGTCAAGACTCCATGTTAACCCCGCGTATGCTATAGAATATTTTCGATACTGAATCTTCAAAAGTAATAAAAAATCGTGTACTTTGTTTGTTGTTTGTTTTCCATTTCTAGCGCCTCTGTCTTTTCGCTTGAATTCATTGTATCTATTCAACATCTCAGCCGATGGACGTCCAATGCTGGACATAGGCCTCCCCAAGGATCGCTATAACGACCGGTCCTGCGCTGCCCTCATCCAACGGGTTCCCACCGCCTTCACCAGGTCGTCGGTCCACCGTGTGAGGGGCCTACCCACGCTGCGCTTTCCTGTACGCGGTCGCCACTCCAGAACTTTTCGGCCCCATCGGCCATCGGTTCTGCGAGCAATGTGCCCCGCCCACTGCCACTTTAGTTTAGCAATTCTTTGGGCTATGTCAGTGGTTCTTTTGCGGATCTCTTCATTTCTGATTCGATCTCGCAGGGAAACTCCGAGCATAGCCCTCTCCATTGCCCTTTGGGTGACTTTCCTATTTGTACCTATTATAGGACACTAAAGTGTCGACGTTCTTTCAAGTTTCACACGTCAAATTAGGTTCTTAAGTGCCGTTTGTTGTAGAACAAAAACATTTTTTCTCCATTCTTTTAACAAATTTTACATTTCTAACAGGCGTGTTCCAACATCATTGCAGAAAAATTAAACTGTAAGAGATGTGAAACGTAACACTTTATTTACATTTTAAACCGACTTCAAAAAGGAGGAGGTTTCTCAATTCGACTGCATACATTTTTTTTATGTGTGTTCGCGGATAACTTCGTCGCTTATGAACCGATTTTGATGATTCTTTTTTGTTAGGAAGAAAATATTCCAAGAGTGGTACCATGATAAGGAAACCATGATCTGATGGTGGCATCCTAGAGAAATCGAGGGGAACCTTTAAAAATCGTATTGCCGACTAGTGCGTTTGTTACTTTAAAGCTCTACTGTTAAATTGAACTCATGAATTCACCACTGAAAATTGTGAAATAAAAAAATTTTTTACAAAAAATTAAAACCGCCTTCAAAAAAACAAAAAGGTAAAAAAAAAATATTGCAGCCAATGACTTTTTCGTTCGCGTCATAAGAACATCAATTTGTTTTATAGAAGTCGGTGTCAAGACAAGCCAATGACTTTTTGTATAAAAACTCATTGAAACAAGCCAAAAGACTAATGCAAGCCCTGTCACGAATCGTACCGGCTTGACAGCGACTTCGATAAAACAAATTAATGTTCTTATGATGCGAACAAAAAAGTCATCGGCTGCAATATTATTTTTTTACTTTTTAGTTTTTTTTATCCATAATAAATAATATTTAAAATTATAAGCAAAGGAAAGTTCATAAAAAAATAACATAGATTTTCAGAACTATACGTACAGACTGCAGATCCATTACTTCCTTTTGGCGACAAAGGTATTTTCCTATGCAACTCGTTTTAGAATGTTGTCTTTTTCTTTTCAATTTATTTTCTGAGTAGGTCATGTTCTAGGCAGGTCATTACTGTAAAGGGTGATTGTACTCATGACACTATACAAATTTCCCCAACCACTATAGGAAATGGTCTACAAAAAAATTTACTTTTCAAATAAAAAGTGCGATCGCTGAAGAAGAAATCATGATGCATACCTATGTTAAATCTACCAATCCGCATTGTGCACGCGTGGTGGACTTAAGGCTGGGCCACAAAGATTGCGGCTGCAAACGGCTGCGGAACTGTGGGCCGGCAGTAGTTGTAAACTATGGAGCTATATGCGAGGTGTCACACTAGATGCAGTCCGGCGCGGCTGCGAAAAAGCTGCGAAACGGTAGCCGCAGTGTGACATCTCGCATATAATTCCATAGTTTACAAATACTGCCGATGCCGGCCCGCAGCCGTTCCGCAGCCACACTCTATGTGGCTCGGACTTTATGGTAGTGGCGTACCATATAACCTATCTAAGGTTAAACCTGTGCCCTGCTGATGATGATGATACTATGATGAGAAAACAGAACTGTCAGTTGTTCGCCACGACGACCGTATACTGCGTTCTTCTTCTTCTTATCGTGTGGGCAGAGCCCTGGTGTCAGAGTTGCGTTGCGTTGTTTGCGTTGTTCGTTGAACTGCGTTGATTTGGTCATAACATAATATTATGTATGTATTGCTCCTGACCGATTTCGTCCACGGCGACTGCTTCAACTCCGTTGTTGGTGTTGATGAGGTCTCATATGGCTTACATAGTTAATCTTCGTGGAGAAGATTCTCGCACATAGCGGGCACGTAAGCACGTCGTTCTTTCTCGTTGCTCGTACGTCGTTTCGTCATCGTGGTCATACCATAACAATTGGATATAGTCCCAGAATTTTTACCATTTTAAAAATGCCGCTCTTTATTAAATTGAAGTGGGAATGAAAAATTGAGTTTAACGAGATAAGTAAAGTTTCGAATGGTTTTGTGGAAATTCAAATAGTTCTGTGGAAATGTTTGTATTTCATTTCAGTTTTTGTTCGTGGCAAGAGAGTAGAAATCCTGAAACCATCAAAACTCGGAAACTTGAGTACCGCGATCACATTACTGAGAAATGAAAAATACCATCTTCTCCAGATTATTCTGGAGGGGAAAATTTTGGGAAGACGAATGCCTGGTACAAGAAGAGTTCCTCGGTTTTTTTAACCGACTTCAAAAAAGGAGGAGGTTTCTCAATTCGACCGTATATACATATTTTTTTTATGTGTGTTCGCGGATAATTTCGTCGTTTATGAACCGATTTTGATGATTCTTTTTTGTTGAAAAGAAGATATTCCGAGGATGGTACCATGATAAGGAAACCAGGATCTGATGATGGCATCCCAGAGAAATCGAGGGGAACCTTTGAAAATCGTAGTGCCGGCTAGTGCGTTTGTTAATTTAAAGCACTACTATTAAATTGAACTAATGAATTCACCACTGAAAATGGTAAAATAAACAAAATTTTAACAAAAAATTAAACCCGCCTTAAAAAAAACTAAAAAGATAAAAAATAATATTGCAGCCGATGACTTTTTCATTCGCATCATGAGAAATAAATGAGAACATTAATTTGTTCTATGGAAGTCGGTGTCAAGCCAAGCCAAAAAACTAATGCAAGCCCTGTCTCGAATTGTACCGGCTTGACACCGACTTCGAAAAAACAAATTATTGTTCTCATGATGCGAACGAAAAAGTCATCGGCTGCAATATTATTTTTTAACTTTTTAGTTTTTTTCGAAGGCGGTTTTTTTTGTGTGAATGGTTCAATATGAACTTTACCTCACTATTTATAGGGCTGCGGTTTCTAGGGTCGAAATAACCCTAATGATAGTCAAGCTCCGAAAGTAGATGGCACTACAAAAAGAAATTGGTATTTAAAATTCGGAATCATACTAAAGTGTTTATTTGCTTTAAAGCAGAAGCAATGAAGGATTTCGTTTGCAAAATATGCGTACCCCGGAACCCGGTTTGACTTCTTAAATGTATACTTGAGGTTTCATGCTGCCTTTCTAAAAAAAATTTGGACGTAAATTTTTTGTGTGGAATTTAAATCTTTTTTTTTCAGGATAGACAGATTTGTTTATTTCTAGAATTAAACATTTTTTTTTTCTAAATGTCCAAATTAAGGACGTAACTTCGTTTTATATGCAGCACTTTATCAGGAATTTCCTCTTAAGGAATTTAACTGGTCGTAAAGACTGTTAATTAAACATAACTGTGTCAAAGTAGTTAATTCCAGGTAAATGAAGATTTAATAGAGAGATTTGTCTTAAATTAACAAACTCTTGCAAGATAAAATTAATTATGGAGCTAAAACGCAACCGTCTGGAATCAAGGAATACTAGAAGTTGACCTTCTTTAAAGTTGAAAGTGGATTTTGCATATTTTATTAAAAACTTTCCAGAATTCAGCGTCTTCGGGAGAAAAATGGATTTAAAAAATAATTTTTTACTTGGTGCTACTGATGAGAACTGAAATGGAATCATGTTATTCGTAATGCAAATGCTATTTATTTAAATCACATCACATAACTTCGTAGCTGAGATGCTGAATAATTATTGAGAAGTTGGTATGAAAATGGAATAATGTTACCAAGGTCGGAGTTGCATGGCGTGGCGAGTCTTCTTGCAGTCGTTCGGATGTTTTTTTGGCTTACAACGAGGCTTTAATAAACAAGCAATGATACTACTCTCAAAACCCACTGGACGTTAAAATTTTGTAGAAATGCATTTCTAGACGCAAGCAAAAGGCTATTTATTTATTTAAAAAAATCCAACCAAGATCATTTTCTGGGACTCGTCAGTGTTTGGAGGCACTCGAAATTAATCGGAATTGATGATGAAATGGAATTGATGAAAGCATGAAATTATTTAGATGGAACGATGAAATGCCTAAGGCAGAAGGCAAAGGTAGTGGCTCGAATAGACTGCAAATAATTTCCAGTGGTGTAAGAGGCCTTCGACGAGCTATAGACAAGCGGTAGGAGGACAAACAATTTGCAAAAAAATAGGAATATTATTTTCTAATTTCGTGATGATTTTGTGATCATCATCATCACATGCCTACATGTATATTATGTCCCACTGCAGGGCACAGGCCTACCCTCAGGAAGGATGTATTTATAGGCGTTAGTCCACCACGCGTGCCCAATGCGGAATGGACTACACATGAGACTAAGGCATCAGAATTTCTTCTTTTAGTACCTAGTAACTGCGCAGGTTTCCACGTGATGTTTTCTTTCACCGGTTGCGAGCAGTCACTAGTCTATACAGGGTGAAATTGATACCATTAGCATCCTTTTAAACTAAGAGTCTACCCATCAAACTGAACAACTTTTACTATTGGAGGAAACCGATCAAAGCAAATAACAAATCAGCTGTTCCATACTAAACAGCAATGTCGACGCGCGAGTTCGCTACTCAAAATGTATGCAATAGTTGATTTTTTTTTGCTCCGATCTGTTTGGTCCCATAGTAAAAGTTGTTTAGTTTGGTGAGTAGACTCTTAGTTTAAAAGGATGCTAATGATATCAATTTCACTCTGTATAAGAGTTAGAAAAACGCATTGGTTCATGGCATAATTTTGTGATGCTGGAATAAAAGCTACAGGGCCAATGTTTAAAAGCTTACGATACGACTTGAAAAGGAGATGTATCTCGCTATGATAATAGAGGAGCCGGTGCTATGCCAACGAATTCGCGGGCAAAATCAAGTAAAAATTAAGATCATAAAGCACAATGCACACCAATAAGCATAATCAGGAAAATTCTAAACAATCAAACTCCAATCGACATTACTAACACGATTCTATTGCGGGGAAAAATATTGCGAATTGGGAAAACAAAAGTTTGCCGTATTGCCGGCTTGTTACAAAAACTTGAGCCATTTGCTTTGGGCGGAATGGTGCGATTTCAAAAGTTAAATTCGATTATAATCACTAGGGTTGGATTTACAGATGCTATTTTCGGTCGTCAGGGAGATTGGGTTTGGTATTTGTTTGTTTTAGGGTTTGTAGGTTTGCCAGATAGACTGATAATAGTTATTTGTTATGCAAGGCAGCAAAGTTTGTTTTTGGCGTAAGTTTACTTGTATCGGAACATGGGCAAGCCAAGGATTCTAGGATCGAACCACGAGCAAAGCTCACTTATTGTATTGGTTTTAATATAGAATCTAAGCGAAGCGATAGTTTCAAAGTTACGAGATAAGACGCTGAATAACTTTGCTGCCGAGCGAAACAAACAACTTTTCACCTCACGACAGCGAGGAAAATGCTAGGTGCATGTTTTTTTTTCCTGCTGTCGTCGTGCTGGCCAGTGCGGTTATTCTAAAAATGTGGTTGGCGCAATAACATGAAATAGTAAAATTATTTCAGTAGACTGTCAGTATAGAACAATATTAAATTACACAAAAATTTCACAATTTTTTTTTGTTCAGGTGTAGGTACTACTTTTTTTTTATTTTCAAACATTGTTATTTGTATTAGACAATGATAGTCTGTGTGGTTTTTTGATATTTTTATATTCAAAATAAGCAGTTGTTTTTTATTTGTATTTCCTTCGATGAAGCGATTAGGACTAGTCAAAGTTTTCACAGATAAATGAAAGCTCCTTAGAATATATTGATACAAACTAAGTAGGTAAATAAACTGATATCATTGGAATAAGCCATGAGTCAATCATAATTAACTCAGCCGATAGACATCCACCCAGAGCCAAAGAGGATGTAACTCGCTACGTTATAAGAGTCGGGACTTCCATACTAAAAACTGGTCGTGACCGATATCAATGAATGTATGAAACGTGTGCAACCGTTCAAAGAAATTTAATGGCGGCGGTGCACGTTTCATATAAAAATTTTTTGTTAGAGAGTTGCGCGAGTCTGCCCAGACCCACCACGGTCCTGCGAATCTTGCGCTGCCCTCATCCAACGGGTTCCCGCCGCCTGCACCAGGTCGATCCATCTTTGTGCGGGGCCTACCCACGCTGCGCCTTTCGGTACGCGGTTGAGTACTCTTCGACCCCATCGGCCATCTGTTCTACGAATATGAAGCTGAGCCAAACTCATTTTTCGGGATGAGATGATGTCGGTTCTTCCAAGACACTCAGCGTTTCATTTTTAATTCAAACAAAAATACCAAAGCCAATATAAATTTTGAATATCGAAACCTTTCTGGAACAGCAGACGGTAATCGGGTATTCCAAATTTAAATTTTGTCCGGTGCATTTGCATAGACCCAGCTGTCGCGTATTTCCATTCCAATTCCGTTATCTGACTCCACCCGGCTGGCGTTTGGCACCCGATAAAATGTTATATAGCTCGATATCTATAGTGTTTTAGAATGTTCACACTTTTACTTTTTTAGTTTTCCGTACTAAAATTGGAAAAACGAACTTCAAGAATCACCTCGGTGTCTGTCCGTTCCACCATTCTTCTCTCCAGTCCATTTTTCTCGAAGACCGTAAGACACAGGGAAGCTGAATCTTGGTAGAGTTATAGCAATTAATGGTTCAATGACATAAATTAAGTCAAAAAAGCGTAACTTTTACCTATATTGGGGGGCAATTTTCGGGGGTAGAAATGGTTAAGGCGGCGGGAACCCGATTGATGAGGGCAGCGCAGTCATCGCCTAAGATGTCCTACCCCTGTGCAATATCGTGATTATATTTTACGTATAAAATACTTTGTTCTATTATTAAAGTGCTATGATTATATGTATCTTATTTATAAACATAAGCTAAATTGAAACCTGTAGAAGCACTAATTCGACTCCCGTATCCCAAAAGTCCCAAATGATTCGTTCGACTGTATTGATGAGACTCCATTTAATTAGGGTAACCATCTATTAAATTACTAAACCAGGATAACGCGTACGGAAACCCATATAAAAATATTTAAATGTTTCTAGCTGCCTGTCTACCAATGAATAATTGCTTCTCTTTGTTAATATTACAATAATTCAATAAAGTTAAGTAAATTAATGTAAGTAGGGAACGTGAAATATAAGGTCTAACAAAATTATGTCAAACTATTTTAAGGCGGTGATCAGACCATCAAACTGAACAACTTTCTCTATGGGACCAATATCATCATCATCATCATCATCGTCCACTGCTGAACATAGGCCTCTCCCAAGGCGCGCCACAAAACTCTGTCCTCGGCCTTCCTCATCCAGTCGCTCCCCGCTACCTTTTTTAGGTCGTCTGTCCAGCGGGCAGCAGGACGTCCCACACTACGTCTACCAGTTCGCGGTCTCCACTCCAGAACCCTGACACCCCACCGGTTGACCGGACCAATATCGAAATCGCGAAAAAAAATCAGGTGTTCCATACAAACCTACTCGACCTAAATGTATGGGACAGCAGTTTTTTTTTCGCGATTTCTTTATTGGTCCCCTAGAGAAAGTTGTTCAGTTTGATGGTCTGATCATCCCCTTAAAATAGTTTCACCTAATTTTGTTAGACCTTATATATGCAGAATTGAAGATCTTCTGAAAGGGAAAGTGGATTGTCCTTGCAGGTCGCTCAAGCACGCTGCACTAATGAAGCTAGACCCTATTTTCAATACTAAGTACTAACCAATAAAAGAAAAAAAATATATACAAATATAATAATTTTGTAGTTAAAAGTATAATATTTTTACTTTAGGTGGTAAGAGCATCTGTATAATTCATCTACCCTCATTGCCTCATCTCCCACTCAAAACTGTAAGGCTGAAAATCTGAGCTGCGTGGGATCAACCTCGTGCCAGCACAGTTGAGCCTCGACCTTTTGTCTCAATCGTGTAGGTGTTGCGTCCATTTTTTGACTTATTGCACCTACCTACAAAAATAATACTTTATTTTTTTTTCTACCATCCTAAAATACTGCTTATAAATTCCCATCATGTGTTCCCATCGTCCCAAACCAAGTCCGAGAAAATCCTGACCGATGGCAACCCTACGTCCAGTATTGACGAGGTACCTACCACTTAATGGACACACGTGTCCATCTGTCCAGGACCGGCACGTTCCCATTAACCGCAAACAGGGCATTCAAATTAAGTCGCCCGTGGTATTCCTACGCCTAGACGTGCAAGGCGATGAAATTAAAATAGGTAGAGAACGGTGAAATATGCAGAATTGAAGCTCTTCTTAAAAGGTCAGGCAGTAAATAGTTCTCGGAATGTTAAAGGGTGAACAGAGAAAATTAAATGTTGTCTTTTAAAATAACAGCTATTTTGAGTTCAGTCTTTGAACGTTGCCGGGAAGGTTGTAAATTAAAGTTTTTTAGTTAATCAAGCAAGCAAAAGCTGGGTGTTAGCGTAAACAGTTGCATTTCTGTACATTACACTGATCAACTTTCCATATAGGAAACCTATAAATAATAATAAATAAATAATAAACACATACACATACATTAAAAAAAAATAATAAAAAAAAAATTAATTAAAATTACATTGTAATGATCTCAAGCAAGCACTATAGGCTGTTTATTATGGAAACCATACAACAACGGAACAAACATATAAACATCCATGACCGAATCGGGATTCGAACCCAGGACCATGGTTTGGCAGTGCGGCGTGGTAACCATTACACCAACCGGGTCGTCAAAATTCAGCAGTGGACGATCATAGGCTGATGATGTTGATTATGATGATGCATTTAACAGTGTGTCGCTATAATGTAAATACATTTTTATGGAAATCCATACCCAACAGGACAAAATAGAAAACTGTTCTGTTTTTTCCCATACTTGACTGATGATCCGTCACACTGTGCAATCAATCTTTTTTTTCCGTTAAATTATAACATTGCCCTTCCGTTTGAGGGAGCACTGTGCAACGATACGAATAAAACAATTTGGAATAGTAGAGCCATAGTGTAAATAAAAACTACTAGTGGTGACGCTGAGCGGTCGCGACAGGTCAATCGAGCGCGGTGTGCAGGGGCCGGGAGGACATTCCAGTACCGACTTGCCTGTGCGCGGTACCGACTTTGCGAATTCAATGCTGGTGCCCCATCATCTCAGCCGATGGACGTCCACTGCTGGACATAGGCCTCCTCCAAGGATCGCCATAACGACCGGTCCTGCGCTGCCCTCATCCGCTGTTCCCGCCGCCTTCACAAGGTCGTCGGTCCACCGTGTGCGGGGCCTACCCACGCTGCGCTTTCCGGTACGCGTTCGCCACTCGAGAACTTTTCGGTCCCATCGGCCATCGGTTCTGCGAGCAATATGCCCCGCCCACTGCCACTTCAATTTAGCAACTCTTTGGGCTATGTCAGTTACTCTGGTTCTTCTGCGGATCTCTCCATTTCTGATTCGATCTCGCAGGGAAACTCCGAGCATAGCCCTCTCCATTGCTCTTTGGGTGACTTTCAGCCTTTTTATGAGGCCTTGAGTGAACGACCACGTCTCTGTTCCATATGTCATCACTGGCAACACACACTGATCGAAGACTTTCGTTTTAAGACACTGCGGTATTTGGGACGTGAAGATACTACGTAGCTTCCCGAACGCTGCCCAACCGAGTTGGATTCGACGGTTGATCTCTTTCTCGGTGCCCCGTACCATAAGAACATTTTTATAATACACTACGTAGAAGAGAAACTATGGTTAAAGCTACACGAGACGGTAGGCTTATTGGTAGGCGTATCTTGACATTTAACGCGGGAGTTCGTTTTTCTATACGGGGTGTATGGGACAGCCCTCCACAATCTGAAACGGTGAACTCATGCCATCAAACTGAACGAATTTCACTGTGGAGCCTACCCAAGGGAACGTGAAAATAAATCAGCTGTCCCTTACATTTGAGTCGGGAAGGTACAGCAGTTTTGTATGAAACAGCAGATTTTTTTCGCGTTTCCTGTGGTAGGCTCCACAGTGAAAGTTGTTCAGTTGGTTGCTCTGAGTTTACCGTTTCAGTCTGCGGAGGGCTGTCCCTTGCATCCTGTATAGTTTACTATTATTATCGATTGATATGCCCGTACCCAGCCAACCGCGTGGCGTGGGCATAGACCCGACGCTGCAACTGCTGAGTTTCGCCACTAGCAGTTTTTATTACACTATGGTAGAGCAGAATCGTCGGCGTGACAATTTTTGAAAGCTATATTTTTTGCTCGTGTACTTTTTAAATCTAGAATACTAAATCCGTATTGTAAAGCCATTTTGATACCATACGTGGCATTTATTAATAAAGCTCGTTGAAAGAATTTGTAAAAAAAAAACTATTTCGCATAGCAATTAAGTCGAACAAAGTTAGTGTTAGAAAAAATGTACTAAATCAAAATTGAACTTTACCCGGTTAATATTGAGTAGATATTTGTATGTATTTTGTTTCTTTATTATTATTATTTTTTACTTTCATCGTAGGTTGTAGGAATGTTTCTGATCAACCCTAAAGGGCTTACGGTCGTGAGTTTACGTATCATCCATCAATCGTTTGTCCCATACATTTCGGTCGAGTATGCTTGCAATTTTGTATGGACCAGCAGATTTTTTTCTGAAGAAATTCATTGCTTCATTGTTCCATAGAAAACGTCAACGGCTATTCGGTCTACTCTCATCCACCAAAGCCCCTTAGCTATTCCATTTTCTTCCTGAATATGACTGCGTTCAAACCTTCTGGGCTCCCTTACCATATCTTTGATTATTTGTGGTTGGGCTATTAGCAAGCATGGGTCGTTGTAACACTGAGACCAGCGCTGGTCCTTTGTGTTCGCCCCAAGCTCACCCATATTTTACGCATACCTCCGAACTTATGGTATTTTCTTTTCATCCTCGGGAATGCAGGTTTCCTTACGATGTTTTCCTTCACCGCCGAGCTAGTAAATGATAAATACAACCGTACATAAATTCCGAAGAACTTAGTGGTACAGGCCAGGAATCGAACCGCGTCCTCAGGATTGAAGCGCTAGCTCTCTTCCGTATGGGCTATCATCGCTCGAAACCATATCTTTGCGCAAGTACTAAGATTTTTGAAAGTCAAACACCCAATTGATATCGTAAGTCTATGAAATTTTCAAAAACTAAAGACTCTTTGTATCAATTACAATTTTATGGACAAGTAAATAAATTTAAACTACACCGCCCGTGTTAGAAAGCACGCAATTATCAGCCATAACAGCTGAATTATGGACTCTATTGTAATACTCGTAAGGTCAAAGATGTACCTTCGCAGCTATAAACCTAGTAATGAATCTCGAGATAATATTTCACAGTATCCTAGCGCTAAACAATAATAAACTGCAGAAGGTCTTCTCTTTATGATCTATTATCATTATCATAAAGGGTACTACCATCATCATGGGCCTTATTTTAAATTAGATGTTTCAAACAGCGTCTGTTTGGTTGATACACCGACGTTCATGGCTGTATAAGCCAATTCGGGAGCGGCAATGCCTGACGCATTAACGGCATTTGTGCTGTGTGTTGGTTGGTGCAGAAGCCTGTTCGTCCCTGTGCCTTTTTGTTAGTTTTACGGCCAGAGGTTCGAACCAGACTTCATCGTGGGATGTTCGACCGTCAGCTATTACTTTTCTCCACTCGTCCCTATCGCTTGCGAGGCATTCCCACTTCGAATGGTAAATTTTAAAGGACACCATATCGCGCTTTGCACAGTCCTTAAAACGTAACATGGGTCTTCCGACATTACGATTAGCGAAGGCTACTTGGCTCAGCATGACACTCCTGGGCAAACGATTTGCGTTCATACGGTGCACATGCCCCAGCCACCGCAAACGTCTCTGCTTAAGCATAGCAATGACACTGGGAAGCTGTGCAATCTGAAGAACTCTCTGGTTTCAGTACGCTCCTAAAACAGCGCATGTCATCATCATATCGTATGGCATTTTTATCTTCCTGCTTGGATCCGAGGGGGGGGGGGGGGTCAGATTTCGAGATCGAGGTGTTTCAGCCAGTCTTCCGCTGCCGGGGTTAGCCTGTGAAGTTCTTCGATTCCACCGGGGAAACATCGCAGAGTGCACTCATTTACCACATGGGAGAGGGTCTGGTCAGGTGCCCCGCAGTCGCACGTCGGAGACTCCCTCAAACCCCACTTGTGGAGGTGGTAGTTGGTTCTTCCATGGTTGGTTCTGAATCGGTTAAGCTTAACCCAGGTCTTACGGTCCTTTTCAAAACCAGCCGGCTCGACAGTCGGGTCACGCACTAGGCTTGCATGTGGATGGTCAAAAAGGCCCCAATCTGCCCGCCATGCATTATTAACATCGTACTGGCAGTGTATTCGGTCGTCGGTCCAGATTGGTGATCTGGATGGGAGACGGTATGTTGGAATCGAGTCCAGCGTTTTCCTTATAGGCATGGGGGCCGAATGATTCAGTTGGAAGCACTTTTTCCATTCGTTGGCAGCTGATTTATTCCTGCTTCCAACAGCGCATGTGGAAATTATTTAGGCGACGTTCTTGCTTTGCATATGACGTCCAGGTTTCAGTACCGTACAAGAGTGTGCTCAAGACGCATGCTTGGTAAACAAGAATCTTTGTCCTGACTTTTTTTTTAATATGCTTTAAGATAGTCCTTTTGCCACTTAATGGTTCCGGTTACAGTTTAAAAGTCCAATTAGTAATTACTCCCTACCCCGCCTAACAAAACTCCGTAAAATGACTGGGCTAAAGAGCTAAATTATAGAATACGAGCGTTAACCCGCGACTTCGTCCGCACAAATTATATACCAGATTTTAAGTCAGATCATAAGCTATCAAACAAAAAAAGTTTCATCAAAAACGGTTCAGTAGTTTTTGCGTGATACTCGTTCAAACAAACAAACAAACAAACACCCAAACAAACACACAAACAAACAGACAGACAAAAAATCCAAAAATTGGTGAAATGGAATCAGGGACACCTAAAAACCATATCGTAACTTTTTTTTTGTTAATATCTTCAATGTACAGGCTAACTTCCTGTTACAGTTTTATAATAGTATATAGATTTTCAGATCTCTGTAGACCTTCTGATCTCCTTTACGCAGTGTAATCCTAGTCCACAGTGCATCCCGGAGCATAAATAGGTGGGTTTAATGCCGCCGTAAATCAAGATTATTCTGCCCGGGCCGTATGAAGTTTTGAATTGAGTGTTCACCACATTGTTTCCTTTATATTACGTTTTGAAACTAACGTTGTTATTAGATATACCGTATCTATCTATACTATTATAAAGCTGTAACAGAAGTGTGTCTGTACATTGAAGATATTAACAAAAAATAAGTTACGATATGGTTTTTAGGTATCCCTGATTCCATATCACCAATTTTTGGATTCTTTGTCTGTCTGTTTGTTTGTGTGTTTGTTTGGGTGTTTGTTTGTTTGAACGAGTATCACGCAAAAACTACTGAAACTTATTTTTGTTTGATAGCTTATGATCTGACTTAAAATCTGGTATATAATTTGTGCGGACGAAGTCGCGGGTTAACGCTCGTTCAATATAAATACTTTATTATTATTTAAACTGACAACCATAATTACTTTAGGGGTGGTCAGAAAACTAGCTACAGTAGTACCAGGTTTATAAGTCTCACCGATGTACCTGCGCAGTTGACAAATTTTAAAGGCGCGTGAAATTATATTGACCAATCAGGATGTTACACCTTGCCGCTATTGGCTTATTGCTTTGCCGAAGCATCCATAGTCTGCTATTCGAGATAGAGAATACCCGATTTTGCACTGCTCAGCACAAACGAAGATCGACGAGCGGAATTATTTTCCTGGTCGTACTGTACTAGCTTAGACTATCTGTATACAGGGTCAAACTGAACAACTTTTCTATGGCACCAACATCGAAATCGCGTAAAAATATCAGCTGTCCCATATATTTGGCTCCAGTTTGCAGTTTTCTATGGAACAACAGATTTCTTTCGCGATTTTGATGGTGGTGGCATAAAGAAAGTAGTTCAGTTAGACTGTCTGATCATCCCCTTAAAAAAGTGTCAGCATATTCAGAAGGACCCTATATACGCTACTTAATAAACTGAAGTCCGAGTTTATCTGGCGCTCTCTGGGCAGTCAGCCTCGATACGACCATTACTGACTGGCTAATCTTTACACTACAGCATAAGTGATTGTCATGACATGAGATATTACTCATGCTGAAGAAAGAAGACTAAGATACGTAAGAGGAATAAAGTGGTTGACATAGCTCAGGAAATTTACAAGCAGAAGTAGCAATGGACTGGTTATATTCTAGAGTGGAGACCATGAACTGGCAGTAGTCTGGGACACCCGCGGCAGAACTGACGACCTAAGAAGTTAGTGAGGAGCGACTGGATGAGGAAGGCCGAGGATAGTTTTGTGACACGCCTTGGGAGAGCCCTATCTTTAGCAGTATACGATGATAGGCTGATGATGATGAAGGATACATAATTATGTGAACTGTGCTACTGAGCGTTTTAAAAAAAAAGTGTACCATGCCGGAATTATTGATCAATGATTATGTAGGGAAAAATGTCGCAAAACTGACGTGACATTCTCGTCCCGTTTTATATTTAAAATTATATTGTGACGAAAATGTTTACCTACCGTTGCTATGAAATGTAAATAATGTTACATTAGGATATTGTTCAACTTTTGTAAACAGTAAAATGATTTAAACTGACCTGAATCAGCAGATACAGTGTGTTAAATCCGACACAAGAAACCTTTACGGCCGTGGCACTGACCCAAAACACGTCTGTTATTCGGAATGTATTTGAGAATTCGCTTTTTTTAAATTGGCGGTCGCTAAATGTAAAGGATGATGCTGCCATTTCATAAACTAAAATAGGCTTCGTAAGTTTCCAAATTGTAGTTTTAGCCGTGACAAAACAGACATGTCCGGCCGTTACCACGTTTTTTTCTAAAAATCGAACTGTATTTAAATGAGTATAAGACTTAAATTATAAACTACTGGTGATGATAGGCGACTTAAGTGTATTTCAAATGATACCAAACACTCATGTTACTCTGGTACAAAAAGTTGTCAGAATTGCTTCTAACATCTAGGAACACGCCAAAAACTAACATCTCGGTGTTTAAATATGGTTATCATTAAAAAAACGCAAATAATAAGTTAAATTATTGTTTATATTTAACTAGTTTGGAGTGTGTTTATTGCTTTTCAATCGTTAAAATATTAGCCAGATTTAAATTTTGTGACACAGGGGACAGCTCAAAAGTAGAGGGTACACTTTATTTCGGAAACGCTCTACTACGCGCTAGACCAGTATACACCAGTAGTCTAAAATGTCTTACAAAACAACCCGACCGAGTTAATCTCTTCTTGAGATGATGTAAGTGTCTTTATACTTGCGTTAGGTCTGACCAAGTCGTCTGTGTTAGTCCTAACTAAGATTACTTTTGACCACGGTTTTATTAACTAACTTGGAATATTAAAGCTAGATGTTCCAGTTAATAAAACTACAGTTTAACCTCTGTCTACATTGCGTAAGCTAGATTTTATTGACTCAGTAATGTGTTCCAACAGTTTTGTTAATTCCTTGCCGAATTTTTCAACGTTCAAACCTAAAACCTAGATAAAAAAGCTACGAGGCACAATAGAGTATTTGGCAGGTTTTTAAAAACTGTTCTACGGTAATCACTGATGTCTAAGGACTCTATAGAAAATGTGTGTTAACGTTCCATTACATTTATAGTGCAAGAAAAAACGAAAAAAAAATGTTATTTAAATATCCCGCGAAAATATTTTCTTGTCAATATACGTGTCTACATGCAGGTGACGTCACCTGCATGTGACACTTATACTCTACACGCAACTGTCTACATGAAGTTGACGTCATCAACCATTCGGCCAATCACAGTCGTTTACGATCACGTGCCTAAAGTAGACAAAAAATTATTTTAATTGTCGATTTTCTTTTAAAATATCCAGTATTTTTCTTAACTGACTAAATTGTTGGTTTCCAAAATTCATATTCATTACGGATGCCATCAATAGACCCTATATTTTACATGCTGTCAAATATCTATTGTCTAAACCACCACATACCATAACCCCTCTCGGGGTGATCTAAAACTTTGCTACAAGAAGGTACCAAATACCAACCATCTTTTATAAGTGCAGATACAGAATGTTATGCTTTCAAGACGTAATTAAGTTTCGAGACACAGATATCTCAGATATCTCATGTAGACTTTACCCAGTTTCTACTTCAATAGTCACCTACGTAGGTACGGTACATAACTACAGGACAGGGCAACACAAAGGCATCGTAAACGCTACATAAACACTGTCATGTCATACGTGTTGTAATTATCCCCTACAATTGCTTCTACAAATGTATGCGACTAGGTAACTTGAACTACACAGTCATGTATGATGAGTTGATGACAAATTCTGTTTGTCAACTCTTCGTAATTTTGTAGCTTTGTGAAGTTTGTTTAGCTTTAAAATTTTAACAAAAAATAAAAACCGCCTTCAAAAAAACTAAAAAGTTTAAAAATAATATTGCAGCCGATGACTTTTTCGTTCGCATCATCAAAGTCAAAGTCAAAGAGTAATTTATTGCAACTATAGGTTGGTTATAAAAGTTGTTACAGTGAAAATGTATCTCTATAGTTTGCCTAGAGAGGCGTACAACAATAATCATAATAGTAAACAAAATTAAGAATTGAAAGAAAAAGAAAAACAAAACTAAACAAAACCATTAAACAATTTAAAAGTTAATAAAAATGTCATCATCATTATTATAACAAGTAAGTAAACAATTTTATCAATATAATTATAATATATATGTCATTCATTAATTATTGCATTATTGTAAGTCCCAAATACATAAAATTATCTAACTACTATCTAAATATCGTCCATTAAGCCATATGAACATTTTTATTTACATCATCACAGAATTCTTGTACACTGTAGTAGAGCTTATTTAGTAACCATTTTGTTACTGCAGTCTTAAACTGTTGATGGTTAAGATTTTTAAAACAGTCAGGAATGCCGTTGTAGACTTCAATGACCATGTAATAAATACTCCTATGGAAGAAACTTGATTTATATGCACCCGAGTGAATGAGGTCGTGATTGCGTCTTAGGTTCCTTTTATATTGTCCCTTGGTTTCAAAGAAATGTATATATTTCTTTGCAAAAACTGCCACTTCTTTCAAATATACACTTGGCAGAGGAAGTATTTTATATTTACTGAAAAGAGGTCTACACGAGTCCCTCTGCGACAACCCACAAAGTGCTCTAACACAGCGTTTCTGTGCTTTGAACGCTTCAATCGCATTTACAGAGTTACCCCAAAATATTACACCATAACTAATTAACGAGTGCACATGCCCAAAATATGCAAGTAAAGCTGTTTTTTCAGACGATTTTTGTGCAATTTGCCGCAATGGGTAAGCAAATCTCGACAGTCTCTCACAAAGGCATTGAATGTGAGGTTTCCAGTCACAATTGCTATCTATTATGAGTCCCAAAAATTTTGTAGTCGTTACATGTTGTATTGTGTCGGAATTATATGAAATGTTGATATCCTGTTTCTGTCTCTTGTATGAATGAAATTGCATAATATGGGTCTTTGATAGATTTATCTGAAGACTATTTCTGTCCATCCATTTTATCATGTCATTCAAAGTATTGTTAACATCACATTCATATTGTTCTTTCGAGTTACGTTTTACTAAAGCAGTACTATCATCGGCATATAAGACCATTTGTTGACTTGTGCTCCTTGGTAAGTCGTTTATGTAAAATAAAAATAGAAGCGGACCCAGGATGCTACCTTGGGGAACGCCTCTAGCATTAAGTCTGTAATCAGACCTTACATCAGTGATTGTCTTACTGTCGTTTGCGAAATATCTAACTTCTGTACACTGTTGTCTATCACTCAAGTATGACTTTACACAATCCAAAGCTTTACCCCGCACTCCGTATCGCTCTAGTTTGCTCAAGAGCACCTCGTGACAAACACTGTCAAATGCTTTTGACATATCAGTAAATATGGCTAAGATATCTACTTTTTTGTCAATGCATTCATGGATAGGTTTTAAAAGTTGGTAAATGGCCAGATCTGTAGATCTATTCTTGCGAAACCCATTTTGTTCGTTTACAATCAAACCAAAAGCATCTGAAAAACTAACTAATCTCTTCACCATAATGCGCTCAAAAAGCTTTGAGATTACGGGTATCAAAGTCACAGGCCTGTAATTGCTCAAGTCATCTTCTTCCCCCTTTTTGAACAAGGGTTTCACGACAGACAATTTTAACTGCGATAGATACTTGCCCGTCTCTAAAGATAGATTAATTATGTAAGTAAGATGTGATGAGATCAGTGATGCCGTTTCCTTTATTATTCGCGTACTTATATTGTCATAACCAACAGCTGGGGTATTTTTAAGTGATCTGATCTCGTTATACACCTCATTCTCTGACACAGGCGAAAGGTATATAGTTGCAGAGTTGGTAGCGATACAATCACAAATGTCATGCTGTTGACACAATGGCACACTTGGGATCGAATCAATGAAATAATTATTAAATAGAGTAGCAATCTGCATAGGATCTGTGATCTCTTTCTTGTTTACGCTGATTGATTTAATCATTTGTGGCATAGCATTTAAGCCCATATGATTATTTATTATACTCCAAGATGCTTTTCCTTTGTTTTTAGAATTCTCTATTATTTTGTGATTCATTATGTTCATTGATGTTTTGATACATTTCTTAATTAACTTATTATATTGCATATATTCATTGTGTCTTACTTTATGCCCCCTACGTCTTAAATCTGTATATAGTTTTCTTTTTATTTTACTTGAAACTTTGATTCCCTTTGTGACCCATTTCTGTTTATTTGTACTATAAATTTTCGTTTGCGTAGTAGGGAAACATAGGTTGTAAAATAATTTGTATAACTCTATAAATTTACCAAAAGCCAAATCGACATCAACTTGGGTATATATTTCTGAAAATGACAGTCTGCTTATACAATAAAGAAATTTGCTAATATTCGCATTTGAGAAATTCACTTTACGAGCATACCAAAATTTAGGTATTATCTTACGTTTCGTCTTAATAGTCATTGTCTGTGCGGTGTGGTCAGATAGACCAAGATTATGAATGTTAGTTTTAATATTCCTCTTAGCGTTACATATGAAATTTTCAATAAAAGTTTCTGATGTTGCTGTTATTCTTGTTGGGCTATTAATTTGAGGATAAAAGTTATAAGCAGTAAGTAGTCGAATAAATTTATTTGCAACATTACGATTTTTGGCATTCGCCATTATATCAATGTTGAAATCTCCACATAAGATTATCTTTTTCCTCTGTTTCGTCATAAGTTTAATTAGTAGAGACTCTAATCTGTCAAAAAATATGTCAATGTTGTATACGTCAGGAACACGATAAATGCAAATTAAAATAATATTTTCGACAGGCAACAGAACCCCACAACACTCAAATGCATAACGTTCGCTGCACAGCTTAAAATAATCTAAAGGTTTAAATTCTACATTATGTCGAAGAAGTATACAACTACCACCCCTTTTGCTATTTATTCTCCTATTTTTAATTTTCTTCAATCTTTTCCTTGCATAAAATTCTGCTACAATGTAACCTGGAAGGTGTAAATTCTTTTCTTCCCCAGCCTGGATAAAGTGTTCCGTTAAACAAATTGCATCTACTGTTACATTAATGACCTCCTCAACCTCACCAATGGCCAAAAGAAGATCTTCCTTCTTTTGTGAAATTCCTTGTATATTTTGATGTAAAAAGCAAAAATTATTAGTGTTAAAACGTGGAGCAAGGGAGTTTTCTTTTTCGCCGTTAGTGTTGTTCAACGAGCCCTTTACATGGGGATCGAAAAAACTTCTTATGAGTTTTACTAGCTGGAAGTTTCTTGAAGTAATAAGGAATGGTGCCTTTCTTTTCTACTGGAGAGCTTATACAAGGAATTGACCGAATTTCTGCAAGTTTTTTGAAATAATAAGGAATGGTGCCTTTCTTTATTACACGTGAGTTTACACAAGAATTTGTCTGAGTTTCATTGCGGCACGATTCTTTTAGTCTCCGGCGCAAAAACTCAAACGATAGAAACTGAGATTTATACTCTTTACTATCAATATCCAAGTTTATCTTATTACAAATAAGGTTTATGAAATCTTCCTTTCGAACGGGGTGGATATATAGGTAATCAATCAAATCAATGCAATCAATATAAGTACAATTCGAAAAGTTTTGAGACCATAGTTTTAAATAGTAATTTAGGACTTTCTCATTCAAACAAGTGCTATACAATACAGGGACTATGTATACTACGGCTTTAGAAAGTTTTGTAAACCTTTTAAAGTATTACAATAATCAACAATCTGTGAGCTCGTAGCATTAGATAGACGCCCGCGCATAGACGAAGCCCGATGGGCAGTAAACATCATTCCACTGACCCTGTCTTGAATTAAGAATAGCAGCTGATAAACCTAATACAGATTCGTCCCCTACGATGAACAGATTTCGTTTGGTTAACGGGCTGGTAGTGCCATCCGAAGGCACCTTCTGCTGCTGGTGCCGCTGCTGCTGCCGCCGCTGATGCTGCTGCTGCTGCTGCAACTCCTGTTGCTGCTGCTGCTGCGGCGCTGATGACACATTATCTTCATTGTCGAGTCGGGTGGTATTCTCGATGGGCTCGTTCCTTGAGTCAGGGTGGGCTGTTAAGTTTTGCTGACTGTGTATTGATGTCGTTGTCTCCTTGTTTTGAAATTCTCGTTCCTTCAATGAAATATCTAATTTTCTAGTGCGTGGAATCAACGTATGTAAACTTTGACGCTCAGATTTGTTCAATAAGCTCTTATAGCCTCCACTGGATGTAGGTGATGCACAGATTGACATCAGCTTCTTAGTCTTAACCTCATATTTTATAAGTTCCTTCTTTAAATCATAATTTTCTACGAGAAGTTCAGCAATTTCATTGTCAGCGGATGCTAATTTCTCCTGTAACTCTCCTATTTTCTCCTTTAATTCCTCTAACTCATGTTCTTGAATGCGCGGTGTGTACACAGGACAACTTCTATTTAGCTGAGATATATCTGAGAACGACTTCTCAGACGTTTCTTCATCCTCCAATGAGCTATCAGAGTTCATAAGAGTTCATAAGAACATTAATTTGTTTGTTATCGAAGTCGCTGTCAGCGACAGGGCTTGCATTAGTTTTTTGGCTTGGCTTGACACCGACTTCTGTAAAACTAATTAATGTTCTTATGATGCGAACGATAAAGTCATCGGCTGCAATATTATTTTTTACTTTATAGTTTTTTTTAAGGCGGTTTGAAATTTTTGTAAAAATTTTGTTTATTTCACAATTTTCAGTGGTGAATCCATTAATTCAATTTAATAGTAGTGCTTTAAATTAACAAACGCACTAGCCGGCACTACGATTTTCAAAGGTTCCCCTCGATTTCTCTGGGATGCCACCATCAGATCCTGGTTTCCTTATCATGGTTTCCTTATCAGGCTATTCCAACGGTAGTACCGTTGGAATAGCTTCTTTCCAAGAAAAAAAGAATCATCAAAATCGGTTCATAAACGAAGTTTTCCGCGAACCTCCTCCTTTTTTGAAGTCGGTTAAAAAGGTAGATAAGACTCTACTTTATTTTTTTATAAACTAAAAGCGGCTGGAACCAAAAAGCAGCTAGGCATAAACATGTTTAAATTATAATACTGTGACTGTCATCTACAGTGTGAGAGCAAGAGCGTCACTAAATACGTTTCAGGGCAATTCTAGGACATTCTGGAGGGCGACTGCAGGGTAATGTCCGGGTAGAGGACCCGGACATTCGAACTTCGCAATTGCATGAACGTTTTCGTTTCAATGTCAACTCTTTTACAGTTGAGTTCGGACCGAAACGGTCGCGGTATATCGAAGATCGAAAGTCCGGGTACAGGGCCAGGCTCACGCAACTCTGTAACAAAAAAATGTTATATGAAACGTGCGCTTCCTTTGAACGGTAGCACACGTTTCAAACTTTCTGGACATCGATCACGACCAGTTTTTAGTATGGTTTCATTCTCTTTTTTGGCGACTGCGCTAATTTAAAACTGGTTCTAATTAACGTGACTTCCATAGAGATCTAGAGAGATGCCAACCAACGTGCTGAGTACGAAACCTAGTGTCGCATTACCACCAGTACCACGCGATAGAAAGTATTTTGTTAGCTTGAATGTGCTCATTATCCATTGCGGTATCAGAACTTAAAGTTCGAATAATCTTTAGTACTACGCAAGCATTGTAAACTATTTACACATAATATCTGGACTAGCTAGCCTATTAGCCTTATAATATTCGAGCGTTAACCCGCGACTTTGTCCGCTCAAATTATATACCAGATTTTAAGTCAGATCATAAGCTATCAAACAAAAAAAGTTTCATCAAAATCGGTTCAGTAGTTTTTGCGTGATACTCGTTCAAACAAACAAACAAACAAACACCCAAACAAACACACAAACAAACAGACAGACAAAAAATCCAAAAATCGGTGAAATGGAATCAGGGACACCTAAAAACCATATCGTAACTTTTTTTTTGTTAATATCTTCAATGTACAGACAAACTTCCTGTTAGTTTTATAATAGTATAGATAGATTGAATCCTTACTGTCGCGAGCAATGTGTTCCGTTTTTTCGCATATTGCTGCGACACTGGCCCCGCCCCCTATTCACATCTCCCATTAGTTTTTGTGATCTGTGGTGACTTCTATTTAACAGCATTATTCTCCTCTAGAAATGTATGTTGTCCTCTGAAAAACTAGGTCTGAAACTGTTTCTGAAATACAGATCCATTTGCCCCAGACGCCAGTCTCTCAGAAAGACAGTAATTGTCATTGTATTATTACTTTAGTGTGAAACCTTGTAAATGTCTTTCCTTCTTTATGTGAGGAACTGAGGAATAAATACTTTTTTACTTTATGCTTATGCTACTTACTTTAGGGCCTATGTCGAAAAATAATTGAAGGGAAATGGGCGTGTGATAGCTTATATTACTGCCTGATGCGAGAGAAAGAGATGGGGCGGCGCGCGCGCTTGAAAAGACGCAAGCGTAAAACAAACTTTATTTAATTGTGATTGTACTATTTATGTAAGTTCAATTCTGCTCTAATCAAAATTTGTCAAACATCAATCTCTTTTTTTTAAATCAAGTCTCTTGTTTCTATTAGTACTTCATGATATATGACGCTTTAAAGAATCCTATTTTTTCACATATCCTCTACAGTATGTGTCCAGAGTCCAGACTATACTTTAATTAACTAGAACTTCTCTGGTTAGCTTCATTTAGGTACGTCTGTGTGGGGCAATGTGTGGTACTCCGGGCGGGGAATGGCCGGCTGCAATCAGAGCACTTACTGTTTCGCTAAATTACATTTTCCTACAAGTTCTGTTCTACTGCTTCTCAACTATTTAGTTGCCGAGACTTATGATTGTGAAATACCTATTCATTTCAATTCAAATACCATGTAATAGTAATTTCTTGTAAGCTTAACTTGAATCCAATACACGTTAGCTCAAACACCTGAAGAATTACTACAAAATCAAGTTTTTTAATAAAATTTGCACTGTAACGAAACAACCTGCAAGAATCACACCAACAAGTAATGGCGGTCGTTTTGTGTTGCCATAAATAGATTAGGGTGACCAAAACAAAAAAACTGTCGCGTTTGGTAGAAATATAGAAATGGTTCAAATTACGGACCGGTACAATATACCTTAGCTTCGTAATTCCACTTTGTGCATATGGGTTCATAGTGACCTGAAATAAATACAATTTCATTTCATTTATAAGGACGAAAAGATTTTCCGAATAATATTTAACTTTCTGATTCTGATTCGCAAATTTAATTTATTTAAGTATCCAACATGATTGGACGTTACTAAAGCTGTTCTAAGAATAAGTGAGAGTAACACACAGTTGCAGAAACGTTCATTAAAGTTAATCCTCCATTAAATAATATCTTGCTGTCAGTTTTTCTCTTGTTGTAAAAGCTAGCAAGATATTAATTAATGGAGCATTAACTCAAATGAGCGCTTCTGCAACTGAGTGTAAGTGTTTCAGATCTTTATTTCTGTACTTCGAGATTGCCTTTTTAGTTGCTTTTTGGAAAAGTTTGATAAGTTGATGATTTTTTTTTATTACTTATATACTTTGAAATCGTCTTGATAATGCTTTTCGTGAGATTTGAGTTAAAATTAGGACTGGCTTAATTTTATTTCTTTTTTCCTTGTCAATGGTTTTTTTTTATTAATTTTAATTATCTTAAAAACAATACATTGGTAACATTAGTGTTCTGGCACTTAAACCTGCGAGTGGTTTACATTGTGCCTAGCCATACATTATAGGTACATTACAGTTACTAGCTAAGTGCTTTAACACGTTCATGGACAGTAACTGGCTATAGCAGTGATAACAATAAAAGTTCTTTTGTGTCTTGTTCACTGTCCGCGAAAGTCTTAAAAAACTACATTCTTAAATATTATCCAGTGCAATGTGCAAGTCCGTCTTAATAAAATAGCATCAGATGTAAACAATATGTACGTAGGTAGCCTCAAGTAAAGATAATAAGGAAAGTAGGTATCTAATCCTGCTTCAGTGGTGCATTGATTTAAAATGTAAGATAGTATTGTATGATATGGACAAAGACGCACTGTTTTTGACTAGAAGCATTATTTATAACGACTTAGTTTCTATGTGTGTTTTTTTCCATTTTATGGTGAATCCATTATATGCAATATTAATATGCAACCCCCTTTTCTTTGTATGGGAATCGGAAATACAGACAGACAGACAGACAGATCGCCAACCCGTCTGCCAAGCGTGGCGATTATTGCAAATCCCCCCATTTTGGGGGAGGCTTATGTCCAGCAGTGTACGTTTAATGGCTGATATGATGATGATGATGATGAGACAGACAGAACTAAAAATACCTTGTCAATTTAGCACCGATAGAATTGAGTAGTTATGCAATAGGTCCCCTTGCATAATTTCGTAGTCCGATCGTAAAATTAGCCAAATAACATGCCCCCGGGCATTTCATGATACGCAGCCATTTCATGATATGACCAGTGATATCACGATCTATCTTACAGAAAGTCTGGCGGATCAACGAGATATAAATCTATCTGTCGATATTTCCAACTAAACACTTCGCCACATCATGATATGGCTGGGCGAGGCTGGGCATATCGTAAAGTAGTTGCATTTTACGCCGCGTGGGCGGAAGATGGCAGCGTTACAACAAATCCAATATTCTATGGAAAATAACTGTAACAATGCAGTAATTGCAGAGAAAAATGAATTTTAATAATATTATAGAGTTACATTTTTAACTAAACTAATTGTTATTACTTACATTACATTACAGAATCGATATGCCTGAGTATGGCTGGGCAAATCATCAAATGATAAGCGGTGAATGAATTGGCGCGTGTTGGATAGTCACATCATGAGATGGCGGCGTATCATGAAATGCCCAGGCAGATCACGATCTGGCTAATTCTTTGATCGGACTACCACACATGTCCTATTTACAAACTCCTATGTATTAAAATCAGAAATAAAGAAATTTCCAGCACTAAAGTTGTCGGCACCAAGCTTTAGACGTTTTGAATAAGTAATAAGGTCCAGATTGCGGTGACAGGATGATAACCCCCACGGTACACTTCTTCCACATAAAAATACCCCCTGAAGTTAATCTTAATAACAAGGTAATAAATCCGAAAATGGTTTGAATCCCCTGCCTTCTTGGAAAGAGGTGGACTTTGCCAGTCTGGTAAGCAAGACAAGATTAGATCGAAAGGAAACTGAAGGCATTAAGTATTCATTGGGATTTGAAAGGATTTCAGATACCTAGTCTGAGAAGTTTCGATGAATACTGTAAGAAAATTCTGGTTTACAATTTAAACCGGTGTTGAATTTCAAAATTGTAGAATTAGTATCTAACCCTTGCAATCCCTTTGGATGAATAGGTTCAATTTTTTGGAATTTATGCAATAGTTTAGTTTAGTTTAATTTGTAGGGTTTTTTTCTTTCTTTTGTCTCTCTTAATAAGTTTTGTTTATTATGTTGTATTGTTGTAAATAAATAATTCGGCTACTTAAGGCGGTTGCAGAGGGGTCAATTTTATACAAAACTTTGTCGCACAATACGCGTAGACGGTATTCATATAAGTAACTTTGTATATATGGAAAAATAGTTTAGAAAATCTAGATGCCGCGTCACAAATAACATTTGCAATTTATATAAAATAATTACGAAGATATAAAGCATTGCAATTTTTCATACAAAATTTTAAAAGCTTTATATCTTCGTAATTATATTATAAAATGCAAATGTTATTTGTTACGCGGCAACTAGATTTTCTAAACTATTTTTCCATATATAAAATATTACTTTTATTAATTCCGTCTTCGCGTATTGTGTGTCAAACGTTTGTATGGACTGAAACCACCTTAATAAGTTTTGTTTATTATGTTGTATTGTTGTAAATAAATAATTCTATTGTTTAGTTAGACCGATAGTTAAGATTAATGATATTAATGTCACTGGTTTAGATTATTTTATAAGTAGACAGCAATGTATACAGCAATGGTATACAGCAATCTAACAGCAATTAAAATCAAAATCAAATCAAATATTCTTTATTTACACCAAACATAAAACAAGGCAATGCAATTCACTAAGCGCAAACATCGTCACAACCTTAATAAAAACTTCGACGATCTGAAGGATGCAAGAAGGATGTTACATTAGTGAGCTCGTCGATGTTTTTGACAGGAATGTGACGCTAGTGAATTGCACCCCAGGATGTAAAACTTAAATTCATCTTAAGAGGGTGCTTCAGGCCATCAAACTGAACAGCAGGGGCGTAGCTACCGCCGTATCAGCCGTATCAATGATACGGGGCCCCCGGGCTACAGGGGCCCTAAACATGTATAACAAAAATTCGTAAAATGTTATCCACAATGTCACTTAAACTCTTAGGCCTCAACATCCCGAGAAAAAAAATCGTATCATGAAAAGTGCCCAACGTGCCTAAAGTTTACACTTCAAAAATTAAAACTAATAAAAAATTGTCTACGGACTTCAATGGGACAGGAAAGGTAATCAGACTTGTCACTATTGTCTATAGAGGCGGAACATTTAGAAAAACTGAAATCCTTATCGTCTATAAATGATTTAATAAATAAGTTCGCCGAACAAAAGGCAAGAAAAGTGTTTATTTGATTTTAATTGTTTGCCAAGCTTAGTTCATAGGATTATTAATTGGCAGTAATAACGTCTATTCTATATATAATTATTTTAACTCAATGAGAGCGTTTTTCTTCCTTTTGTGGAAGAATGTTTACCCTTCATTTGGGCCCCCCAACAAATTTTGATACAGGGCCCCTCTAAGGCACGCTACGCCACTGCTGAACAGCTATTAATATGTTGTTAGTTAGCTTAGGTAGGTATAGTTATGGCAGGCGGGGACAAACCAAGAACTAACAAATAGGTTTGCACAATAAAACTTTTTTCAATTTCAATTTAAATTCAATTGTATTTTATTTTGTACCCGTTAGGCATAAACAAAAATTTCAAAGCACATCTTGTCCCCCGCCTGCAACACCTTCCTAATAACTTTCAAAAGTTATATTTTAGCTGATTATAGAGCCTGAAACTATCCGAAGGCTTTGTCAGTCGGTTTTACTTGTAGAAAGAGGATTTCATCTATACCTATTAGTAGAGATGTCAAATAAAGAAGTTCGTAGGACTGAGTAGTTTTATACCGACACGAGCGTCAACCCGCGACTTCGTCCGCACAAATTATATACCAGATTTTAAGTCAGATCATAAGCTATCAAACAAAAAAGTTTCATCAAAATCGGTTCAGTAGTTTTTGCGTGATACTCGTTCAAACAAACAAACAAACACACAAACAAACACACAAAGAAACAGACAGACAAAAAATCCAAAAATTGGTGAAATGGAATCAGGGACACCTAAAAACCATATCGTAACTTTTTTTTTGTTAATATCTTCAATGTACAGACAAACTTCCTGTTACAGTTTTATAATAGTATAGATGTGGTATCGTTGCATTCAGTAGAGTTTCCTGAGTAGGAAAAACGATGGTGTCGCTTTCTCAATTGGTGGAGTTGGGAGCTACAACTTCATCAATTTTTTGTAAGGGTAGAAAAAATTTTTTTTCTGTAACCTATCATGTTGGGTATCAAATGAAAGTGTTTCGTGAGCCGGTTCTAAACATATACTACAGGATTTCCTTCCAGCTTCTGGTTTTCAAAAAACTCCAAAAAGTATTTTCAAAACATACCAAGTTTGAATTTTGAATGCAACGATACCCCATGTCAGTATAAAACTATCGGTCAGTCCTACGGAAATATTCTTTTAATTAATTAGCATCTGTACTATACAGGATGAAATTGATATCATTAGCATCCTTTTAAACTAATAGTCTACCCATGTACCCATCAAACTGGACCACTTTTACTATGGGAGCAAACAGATCAGAGCAAAAAAACATCAGCTGTTCCATAATCCATCATCATCATCATATCAGCCGATAGACGTCCACTGCTGGACATAAGCCTCCCCCAAAATGGGGGGATTTGCCATAATCGCCACGCTTGGCAGGCGGGTTGGCGATTGCAGTTGGATTGAATGTGTGTACTCAGAGGATGCTGCTGCCCATCCTCCGGTAGATCCCTTAGTCGCCTTTTACGACACCCACGGGAGGAAATGGGGTGGTGTTATTCTTAGCCGACACCACTCGGAAATCCATAATAAACTGCAATGTCGTCGAACGAGTTCGCGACTCAAAATGTTTGCAGCGGGCCAGCGTCTGATATTTTTTTGCTCCGATCGGTTTGCTGCCATAGTAAAAGTTGTTCAGTTCGATGGGTAGACTCTTAGTTTAAAAGGATGCTAATGATGTCAAATTTCACCTGTATATTAATCGCAATTTACCAAAATCATCAGATTGTATTTAAATGAACCTGTAGTGTGATTATTAAAAGCCACATCTTGAAGTCAGCGGTAGAAAATGACCTAATCATTAGGAAGAAGTTTTGTGTATTCGGTCGTGATTTTGAGTCTCACGATTCAAAAATAGCACTTCTGAAAAAAAACGTAATGTAGGTAAACTAAAATGATTGTACGTTGTTTTAAAAACCTTAATTATTCTGCGAATCTTCAGAAGTCACACAAGTATCCAAATTAATTCAAAGGTCTTCAAATTAAACTTTAAGGCCCAGTTTCCCTAGCTAGCCCAGTCATTTTACGGTTTGAGCCGGGACTAATTAATAATTGACATTTTTTTTCGGTATAATATTGAAGAGCCAATTTTAGCCTCGAAAAGTAGCAAAATTAAAAAAAAATCACGTCAGCAACAGTACCAATTTAAAAATTTTGCTATTGTCTCGTTCTAAAAAGCCTGACGGTAATTTGTTTTTTGCACATATATATTCAACATTCAACAAGGCTTTACCATGTATACTACAAACTAGGTGTGAATATTTTTGTATACTTAGAAGGTTTTGAAAAATACATTCGTATTTTCTAATAAATACCTCATTTTTAACTGACTTCAAAAAAGGAGGAGGTTTCTCAATTCGACCGTATATATTGTATATATATATATTTTTTTTTATGTGTGTTCGCGGATAATTTCGTCGTTTATAAACCGATTTTGATGATTCTTTTTTTTAAATTTCAATGCCTATATTATTGCTCAATAATAGCTTATTATTGTTAAATCTAATCAAATGAGTGCATTGGTATTAATATTATTAATTTAAAAGCCTTCTGGGACACACAATTTTGATTTCTATGTTGTATGTATGATAGTCTTTTTGTCACTAAATGGTGCCGGTTACAGTTACTAGGCCTAGCAAAACTCCGTAAAATGACTGGGCTAAGCTGTCGCTGTTGGTAACCGTAATAGCTTTCGTCCTTTTGCCGCGTCATTAGCGTTCCGTTAAAAATTGTTCGTAAGCAAAAACCAGCTTTATTTCACGGTCGCTAGAGGGGAACAAACTAGTTGGGCAGTTATGTACACAGGGGTGGATTTGGAACGTGTTGTACAGAAAATTAAAAAAAATAAAGGTTCTATACAATACTGCAAACCTATTCGCCTCGCCCTGGATGTATTTTATTTTGTTTTGTTCTGTTCTGTTCTGTTCTGTTCTGTTCTGTTCTGTTCTGTTCTGTTCTGTTCTGTTCTGTTCTGTTCTGTTCTGTTCTGTTCTGTTCTATTTTGTTCTGTTCTGTTCTGTTCTATTTTATAAAATACCTATAAAATAAAACAATGAGGCGTCAGTTACCAACGCATTAAAAAAAATTGTTCAAAGACACTGGCAGGATGCAGTTACAACCTTGAAAACTTAGTCAGATCGAAAATATTCCATGTTTTTCTCGAATCCCTAATTTTAGGGAGCTATTTGTTGATTCATTAATCGGATTATGACGGTTATAATAAGAAAGTTCTTTGAATTGATCGTCTTATTGTGCAGTCAATGGTCTTTTATGTACCTACAATAAACTAAAATTTTTGGTGTTATTTATTGGTAGTGAAAAGTTTATTTACTTTTGGTTCAATTTCTTAGTTTTTTTTATATTATTTAATGGACTCTTGGTAACCACGCGAGACGAGTGCTCGGGTCAGAACCTGCAACATGACTCTTTCGTGATTATTTGTTCAGTGACTCGTTCTTCGCTTATAACACCGCCATTTTGAATCATCTGTCAAATGATGATGTTAAGACAAACCATAGACAAAAAGCATCTTTATTCAATAGAGAAATTACGCGCTCATGCCTTTTTTCTAATTATAATACCATGCACATCTACGCAGTTTTCACTTTCTAGTCATGGATATAGGCCTTATTATTTCTGCAACAGACTTAGCTGAGTGGACTTTGCTTCCTTTGCCTTTCCGCAAGGAGACATTTAACTAAACCAGCGTCTCCTGCAAGTCGATCCAATAAGTTAGTTAGTTAATGCCTACAGATTGTTTGCGGGTCGACAGTGTAATACTCTTGAGGAAGGAGTTACGAAGGTATAACGAGGAGCCTAATGGATTCGAAGTCTAGCTTTAGTCTGGCTGTATTTAGGTCTTATGTCAATTTATGTACTAAGGTAATATGTTCATAAGAAACTTAAGAGGCTCCCACTATACAACGTGTTAATGAATTAACGCAAAACCGCATACACCCCAACTGATTTTTAACAAAATAATTAGATTAAAGCAATAATTTCATTATTTTTATAGTTAAAATTTAAAGTTATTCGCATTTTAAGTTTTGAGGCAAAAATGATTTGTTATCATTTCAGCAATGAATGAAAGCGCTACTCATGGATACATTTTAAGAAGCTTGTTTTGGTAGTAAGTAGGGTGAGTGTGCCCGTGCAGTGGGTTGACATCGGGTTCAGTAAATTTTAAATTTTACTAATAAATTATTTAATATTTTGAAAAAAAAATACCTATGTTGAAACCATGATAAATCGATTCTGCTCTCGATTCTGAACAAATTACTCTCTAGTTTTGCGTTAATTCATTAACACGTTGTATAAACGCAGGGCCGGGCCATATTGTGCTGGTTTTTTTAGAAGCCATCTTCTCGTTATTTGAAAGACATACAAATTAATGAAATATATAGCAATGATCTGCAACATCTCGGCTTTATATCAATTATATCAATAAAATATTTAGGAAGATTAATTAATAATAATAAAAGTACAGGTATTCTATCTGGGGTTTAGTCTAGATAGGTACCACGAATCTCTTAATATACAGGGTGTAAGTGACAGCCTAGCAAATACTGAAACGTTGAACTCAAACCATCAAAATAAACAACTTTCACTATGGAGCCTATCTCAGGAAACGCGAAAAAAAAATTCCCGACTAAAATGTATGGGACAGCTGATTTTTTTTCGCGTTTCCTGAGGTAGGCGCCATAGTGAAAGTTGTTTAGTTTGATGGTCTGAGTTCACAATTTCAGTATTTGCTAGGCTGTCAGTACTTACACCCTGTATAAGGTCTAAAAAATTTGATGAAACTATTTTAAGGGGATGATCAGACCATCAAACTGAACAACTTTCTCTATGGGACCAATATCGAAATCGCTTATTAAAGCTGTCCCATAAATTTAGGTCGAGTAGATTTGTATGGCATAGCTGTTTTTTTTCGCGATTTCGATGTTGGTCCCTCAGAGAAAAGTTCAGTTCAGTTTGATGGTCTGATCATCCCCTTAAACTAGTTTCACCTAATTTTGTTAGACCTTATACAGGGTGAAATTGATATCACTAGCGTACTTTTAAACTAAGAACATTAGATTTGTTTTTGCTCCGATCGGTTTGCTTCCATTGTAAAAGTTGTTCAGTTTGATGGGTTGACTCTTAGTTTAAAAGGATGCTAATGATAAAGATTTCACCCTGTATAATTCCTATAACAAAAATAAACTTAATACCATTGTCATTCTGCAATGAATGGAATGAATACCATTGATAAAGCTCATAAACACTTCCACTCAAACTTGTTCCATCCTAGAACAACGAGCAACGTTAGTTCCAAACTGTATTTTAAGTACAAGGCCAAAAGCGTTAAATTACTTTGGTGCCCGGTTGTTCTTGGATGGTTTTAAGCGAAATGAGTTAAGTTTTTACTTGGCTAATTAATTCCAGCGCACGCTGTTATCGGTTATCTTCTTACAAAGTTGTGTTTTATGCAATAAGGAGACAAGAAGTCTTGTTGTTGGCGTTCAATTTGTGTGATCACATGAATAAATAATCTCCACAGAAGAGAAGCCGCTGTCGGTCGACTCACATCGAAGTCTTGAAGCGCGCTCCTTACAAACGAAATTTGAATATATATTTTAATACTAACCAATCAAAGTCCCGATCCCGATTTTTTTCCTTTCCCCCCCTTTCTTTTTCTAACTAAATCAATCCAGTACGTGTATGTATGTTTATGTTTTATTGCGGCATGTATGATATTATATGATATTTATTATTTATTATATATATTAATTATTTATCTATGTACCTTTGGTTATATGTGATATATAAGTATATTTTTGTATTCTGTTGTATTCACTTTTACATTTATAATTAATTTTCTTTAACACCGACCCGTCCTTTGTGATATTTCCTCTACTCTAAGGTGGTGTGGAAGAAATCGCTTTTTAGCGATAAGACCGCATTATTTGTACCATAACCAGTTTTTGTTTCCTGTACAATGTATTTTATGTTTGGTGTAAATAAAGTATATTTCATTCATTCATTCATCCAAAAACAATGAATTTTTTAAACACGATCTAGAAAGTTATCTGTGCCTCAGATTTTCGTTATAATGTATTATTTCAATGCTGATCTATTCAATCTATTATAAATGCATGCGTTTTTGGAAAGAATTGTAAAATGTTAACTTTTCTTTCTTGGTAGGTACACTATTTCTTATGGTGGCACTTCACAATGGCGTATTTAGCAAACGTGAAAATAGGCAATAAAACTAAAAAAACGTGGATCCCAGGCGATGTTCTTAACCCCCGACAAAAAGAGGGGAATTATAAGTTTGACGCCTATGTCTGTCACGGCTGGACCGATTTCGATGCGGTTGTTTTTAATAGAAAGCTAATTTTTGCGGGAGTGTTCTTAGATTTGGTTCATGAAAATCGATTCAGCAGTTTTCTAGTAACTTTAAAAATTACGAAATGAAATAAAATTACAAACTTAAAAAAACCCCTACGCTAAAAATAGACATTTAAAAAGTGAAAAATAATTCGGTCACGGTTATTTTTGATGTAAACAAATGTATGTTTTTCTTCTTAACTCTCTAGATATTTTATGTCAATTAATGTGTTTTTTTCAAAAAAAATTCATTGGTCATTTCATACCGGTCCCCTACACATTAATTGACCTAAAATATCTTAAAGAGAGTTAAGAAACAATAAATAAGAAGTAAACATGCATTTGCTTACATAAAAAATAACCGTGATCGAATTATTTTTCACTTTTTAAATGTTTGTTTCTAGAGTAGGCGTTTTTTTTAATTTGTAATTTTGATTACATATTTGTCTATTTCACTCCTTTTGTGTGCATCGTTAACAGACAGACGTCGGGAAATGAGTATTTGTCTTGTGTGATATTTGCCAAATACCATCTATGTGGATCACAACCCGTATCCACCACTATCACCATCTTCTTGCTCCCATCTCGCCTAAGCCTCTCTACCAAACCCCAAAACAATGAGTAACGTCTTCCCAACGTGCTTTATCGCCCAGAAGATGAGAGCAATTAAAGTGTATGTGCGCTGTAGACGCTGAAATATTAGTTTGTTTACCGTACGTGAGGAATGGTCTGGCGCTGCCGTTCTCAAACTTTACACTGTTGACACCCCCTTCGAGAACTTCTGTGGTTAAGGGGGTTGCAGAGGGGTCAATTGTATACAAAACTTTGACGCACAATACGCGTAGACGGTATTAATATAAGTAACTTTGTATATATGGAAAAATAGTTTAGAAAATCTAGATGCCGCGTCACAAATTAGTTTTGCAATTTATAATATAACTAGCGTTAACCCGCGACTTTGTCCGCATAAATTATATACCAGATTTTAAGTCAGATCACTAACTATCAAACAAAAAAAATGTCTTCAAAATCGGTTCAGTAGTTTTTGCGTGATGCTCGTTCAAACAAACACAAACAAACAGACAGACAAAAAATTAAAAATTGCTTCAGGGACACCTAAAAACCATATGGTAACGGTTTTTTTTTGTTAATATCTTCAATGTACAGACACACTTCTCTAACCAATCAAAGTCCCGATCCCGATTTTTTTCCATATATAAAATATTACTTTTATTAATTCCGTCTAAGCGTATTGTGCGTCAAACTTTTGTATGGAAAAGATTCTTAATTAAGAAGATGATTTGCATTTCTTTTTTTATTTATTTTTTAGTATAGGGCCGGTCTCATTCGAAGCCCCACTTGGGTCAATCATAGGTTACCAAATAACTCCGGGTATAACATAAAATTACAAATTTAAAAAATCCCCCACGCGAAAAACAAACATTTAAAAAGTGAAAAATAATTCGGTCACCTATTGTTTTTGTGTAAGCATATGAATGTTTTAATTTTTAACTCTCTTTAAGATATTTAGATGACCGAATTTTTCATTTTTTAAATGTTTATTTTTGGGGTTGAGGGTATTGTGTAATTTAATGTTTAATTGTGTAATTTTTAAAGTTACCTGAAAACTGCTGAACCGATTTTCATGAAACAAAGCTAAGAACACTTTTGCAAAAATAAGCTTTCTATAAAAAAACGGCATCGAAATCGGTCCACCCGGTTGGGAGCTACGATGCCACAGACAGACAGACATCATAGGCGTCAAACTTATATGGTTAAGAATAGCTTTCTCGGTTGTTTTTCTATACAAACAATTCATGGGCTACAAACTTAACCTGGAGTTTATTGCTAACGCAAGTTGACGCAAATGCAGCTTAAGTGGCACAAAAATGATAAGTTTGGAAAGCACTGACTTTCTGTTGCCTGGCTATACTCATAAAATGCAATGTCCGCCTGGTCGTCTACCGGACAGCAGTAAATCAAATGTTCCATGAGCTTTGTCATTCCTTGCTATAGTGGCAAACATGTTAGCGTAAGGTCTGGACTTTGAAACTTTATCGGTTTTCTTTAAAAAACCATTTTAATTTTTCTTTTTGTTAGACCTTATATATACCTCATATATAAGGTCTAACAAAACTAACTGAAACTATTTTAAGGGGATGATCAGACCATCAAACTGAACAACTTTCTCTATGGGACCACTATTGAAATCACGAAAAAAAATCTGCTGTCCCATACATATAGGTCGAGTAGGTTTGTACGGAACAGCTGATTTTTTTTCGCGATTTCAATTGTGGTCCCATAGAGAAAGTTGTTCAGTTTTATGGTCTGATCATCCCTTTAAAATAGTTTCAGCAAATTTTGTTAGACCTTATATAGAGTGTAAAATTAAATGGGACACTAGCTTCAGACCATCAAACTGAACAACTTTTACTATGAGACCAACACTGAAATTGCGATAAAAAATCCCGCTGTCCCATACAACTCTGCAAACATAACTCGACTGAAATGTATGGGACAGTAGATTTTTTGCGCGATTTTGATATTGGTCCCATAGAGAAAGTTGTTCAGTTTGATGGTCTGAAGCACCACTTTAAGTAAGTGTCCCATTTAATTTTACACCCTGTATAATTCATAGCGCGCTCCATACAAACGAGGTCTGGTTATATTTTGAATACTATACTAACCAATTAAAGTCTTTTAACATTTTTATAAACAACGAGCGTTAACCCGCGACTTCGTCCGCACAAATTATATACCAGATTTTAAGTCAGATCATAAGCTATCAAACAAATAAAGTTTCATCAAAATCGGTTCAGTAGTTTTTGCGTGATACTCGTTCAAACAAACAAACACACAAACAAACAGACAGACGAAAAATCCAAAAATTGGTGAAATGGAATCAGGGACACCTAAAAACCATATCGTAACTTTTTTTTGTTAATATATTCAATGTACAGACAAACTTCCTGTTACAGTTTTATAATAGTATAGATCTATTAAAGTCTCTATGCTTGTATTGAGTCAGATTATCGTTAAAATATACAGTTTCAATGATAGGATTTGGATAGGATTACCAAATTTCAGATTTATATGGAAATCTTTGAGGCACTGTAACTGTACATAAATTATACATAACTGTGTTAAAACGGGAAGTCTTCGAACGGGTCTTCACGACCCAAATACCGCAGTGTCTTAAAACGAAAGTCTTCGATCAGTGTGTGTTGCCAGTGATGACATATGGAACAGAGACGTGGTCGTTCACTCAAGGCCTCATAAAAAGGCTGAAAGTCACCCAAAGAGCAATGGAGAGGGCTATGCTCGGAGTTTCCCTGCGAGATCGAATCAGAAATGAAGAGATCCGCAGAAGAACCAGAGTAACTGGCATAGCCCAAAGAATTGCTAAACTAAAGTGGCAGTGGGCGGGGCATATTGCTCGCAGAAACGATGGCCGATGGGGCCGAAAAGTTCTCGAGTGGCGACCGCGTACCGGAAAGCGTAGCGCGGGTAGGCCCCGCACACGGTGGACCGACGACCTTGTGAAGGCGGCGGGATCCCGTTGGATGAGGGCAGCGCAGGACCGGTCCTTATGGCGATCCTTGGGGGAGGCCTATGTCCAGCAGTGGACGTCCATCGGCTGAGATGATGATGATGATGATGATGATGATGATGTGTTAAAACAATACATAAATTATAGGTTTGTCAGGGAAAGTTGTTCAGTATCATGGGTACAGTTGGGTACAGTACATGGGTAATGCAACTGTTTACCCTAACACCCTGTTTGTTGACGTTTCAAAAACATAAGACATTAATACAGTTTTTGAGAGTTACGCGGTTATTATTTAATCTAGAATTGAACATTTTAACGGGTTCTTACCGCGTTTAGTATATTTGAGTTCCCTATATTAAATAAGAGAAGAAAGAAAGAAATAACGAGAAAAAGAAAGAAAATAAAAAGAGAAGAAAGAAAGAATTACAAGAAAAGAAATTCTTATTCTTAAAGATTTTCTTCTTATTCTTATTATTTATTTCTTTATAAGAAATTACTTATTTAGAGCTAATTCCTGGCACCAAATAATGATAATTACTTATCTTATCTTGTTGTGGGGGCTGACAAGCCATTGAGAGGAAGAAACATAAAAGATCTCCCGGTTTTGGATATCCATCTCCGAGGAGATTCATGCGTTTTGCCGCCAAAACATCACAGTCGCAAAGGATATGTTCCGTGGTCTCCTCATCCTCTCCACACGCTCTGGGATCAAGGGTGAGTTTCATCTTGTGCATCATCGTGCCTGTGGCGTAGTGCCCGGTGAGGGCTCCGACGATGGCACGAGCCTTGCTCCTACTGTTGTTCAGTATGAACCTTGAGACTCGAGTAGTCGTATTGCTGATAAATTTCTTAGAGTGTTGTAGACCTTCAAGGCTAGACCACTGTGTGTTTTATCAGCCCATTCCTTGATGGCCATTCTTATGCTGCATATCGGGACTCCCACGCTTGGTTCTGGTCCAGCCCTTGCCAGCTCGTCAGCATTCTCATTACCCTGGACACCGGTATGCCCCCCGGGGCACACCGGTCTTCACAATAGTGTAAGACTGGTTTGGGTCCCGACCCAAACCAGTCTTACACTATTGTGAAGACCAAGCCTGTTTAGGGTTTTCACTCCGTTCAGGATTAGTTTGGAACTTACATAGTAGGAGTTCAAGCTTTGAGAGCTGCTTGGATAATTACTTACTTATTACTTCGCCACAATAACCATTTCAATTAAAATATTTGAAAGACAAGGCTTACGTTAGAAAGAGAGGCTTTAACTGAAAAGGGTCCGCTTATTATCAAAAGGGCCTTGTTGATCCTACTTACCAGGGTTGACAGCCATGGAAAATTTTTCCTCGTACAAAAGCAAGAAAAATCTAACATAGAAAAACCCAATTTCTTCCCGTGGGTGTCGTACGAGGCGACTAAGGGATACGGTATCTTGTGCAGTGTTTTTGTGGGCGAAAGGCTAGCCCCCTGTCACCACCTGACATGGCATTTCATCGTGAAACCTCCAAAGACTTCTATATCTAAACTATTATACAACTGTAACAGAATGTGTATCTGTACATTGAAGGTATTAATTTAAAATAAAGTTACGATATGGTTTTTAGGTGTCCCTGATTCCATACCACCAATTTTTGAATTTTTTTCTGTGTGTTTGTTTGTTTGTTTGATCGAGCATCACGTAAAAACTACTGAACCGACTTTTGTTTGATGGCTTATTATCTGACTTAAAATCTGGTATATAATATGTGCGAACGAGGTCGCGGGTTAATTCTAGTAATAATATATGATAGAAGTCTTTGGAAACCTTCAATAGCTAAAAGTAAACCTTGCTACAGTGCACTACTAAAAATGTGTTGGTAGTTGTAACAAAGCTTTTGACCACCCCGAAAGGTATTATGTGATGTTTTGTTATGTATGGTTTCGCGTAGATTTTCCAGAAAACTAGAATCTAATCATAAAAAATAAAAATGAGGAATATTCATATTTTAGTTATTCAACAAAACGTCGCGCGTAATGGAAAATCATGTCATAATTTCCCTAAAAGTCATAACTGTGTCCTCGACCTCGTACGAAAGGCCACAAATCCCGTATTTGTACGAGGAACCTCCTATGTCTGGCAACCCTACTTACCGTTCCCTTGGAAGAAACGCAAACCGTATGGAAATTATGGTAATGAGCTAGTTTATTTTATAAGGTCACTCGCTGGTTTATTAAGCGGGTTACTTGTATACATTATTTTCGTTTTTCTTGCCTTTGGAATCTGTCTTTGGATAGCCTATACATACATACTAACATACATATATATACCACCAGAGAACGCAAATAACTAGATCACCGATGCGTTGGTTGGACGACATTGTAAGGGTTGTGGGCATGGAGATCTAGAGAGATACCAATCAACGCGCCGAGTACGATACCTAGTGTCGCATTATCACCAGTACCACGCGATAGAAAGTATTTTATTTTTGTTAGCTTCCATCCATTCCATCCATTGCGGTATCAGAACTCAACGTTCGAATAATCTTTAGTACTACGCAAGCATTGTAAACTATTTACACATAATATCTCGACTGGCTTTCAGCCTCATAATATATTGAATCCTTAATGTCGCGAGCAATGTGTTCCGTTTTTGCGCATATTGCTGCGACACTGGCCCCGCCCCCTTTTCACATCTCCCTTTAGTTTTTGTGATCTGTGGTTGTGGGTCAGAAATAGGACCGCGAGGAGTAGCGCAAAAAAGAGGCCTATGCCCAGCAGTGGGATTGATACATAAACTCACGACCATAATTTCTTCCTGGTGGAGAAGCATTGCTATACAATACAGGGTGTAAGGGTCAGCTCTCCGCAGAAAAGCGGTGAACTCAGACTATCAAACCGAACAACTTTCACTATGGAGCCTACCGCAGGAAACGCGAAAAAAATCAGCTGTCCCATATAGTTGAGTCGATTATTTTTATATGAAACGGCTGATTTTTTTCGCGTGTTGCAAAAAAATATTTTAAAAATTAATCTGCGGTAACTACCAATTTTAGCCAGCTTTTTAGCTTCTATCGCACTACATACAATCATATTCTCACGCCTGTCTCCCACTGGGGTAGGTAGAGACAACGGAACGCCACCTGCTACGGTCCTGATAAACATCTCTAGCTTCCTCCACATTCATTAGTCCTTTCATGCATGCTCTTCGGTTTCGGGTAGATCCGACCTGGAGTGCGATTTTTGAAACTCATACTTTGAACTCAGCAGTTGAAAATTTCAATATTACTATGGATATATGCACCTTTCTAATGCTGATTTGACATTCAAAAATCATACTCCAGGAGTGCGATTTTTGAAAGTCTAATCAACAGTGGAAAGATGCGTATCTCCATACATTTTCAACTGCTGAGTTCAACGTATGAGATTCAAAAATCCGCACTCCTGGCCCTTTTTATGCACGTCGCCAATTTGGTTCGTATTATGTTAGTAAGTACGACTAGGCCGTCTCTTTCGATCTTTTCCACTCAATTTAAAGAACATAATTTCAGATTTTCAATATTTTTGTCTTGATTATTTTGCAATTTCCACCTGTTATTCGTAAAAAGCTATAAATCTCAGAAGGAATTTTTCGGTTACTCAAATAAAAAATGGTCTAGTACCTAAACCTAAACACGCAGAGAAAAAATTTTGCTACTTCTTATTATTCTTATACAATGGGTACGGAGCCATGTCAGGGGAGAGTACGCTTGAGAGTCCGACACGCTCTTGGCCGGTTTTAACATTATCGTATAATAATTAGAATGTGTGGAATTTAAAAATAGTACTCCTATTCGACACACTAGTTTTAGACTCAAAAACGTATTTGGATTCCTTTAAACAAGGATCAAAAGAATTTACGGAACCCAGGAATTTGACCTCTCGGCAATGCGAGGTCAAAACTAGGGTCGGAATTCTTGAAATGTTCCAAAAGCACCGTCAACCTTATTTGTATTAAAGCTGGTAACTAGGTACTCACTGAATATTCGTGTACCTATACCTCGCGGCACGAAACTCTAGCGCTCGACTGAGTGCATTTAGACGAAAATAGTGCAAAGTGCCTTGTATATACGGTCAGGGCATTCAGGGTCAGCGCTAGAGATTCGTGCCGCGACTTATAGACTAAGAGATAAGTGTGCTTTTTGCAACCATCAGCTGCAAGGCTGATTCAATTTTTATGGGGGAGCGCATCTTTGTGATGGGGATGGACTAGGTCTGCCTGCAGAACTTCAGTCAGTTTAGGGGTTACAGACGCTTAAAGGTCAGTAAAAAATTAACGATAAGCTGCAAGGCATCGTTTGATATTATTGTAGTGTGCTTTGTAGCTATGTGAACAGTACAAAAACTGACATAAACTGCCAGTCAGTTTAGGAGATACAGCCGTTCAAAGGTCGGACCTTTGAACTGCTGTAACTCCTAAACCGACTGATGAACCATGTCAGTTTTTGTACTGTTTACATAGCTACAGTGCATAATACAATAATATAATACGATCAGCCTTGCAGCTGATCATTATTTTTTTAATTAACCTTTAAACGTCCGTAAACCCCTAAATCGACTGAAGTTATGCAGGCCGACCTGGTTCATCCCCATCACAGAGATGCTCTACACCCCATAAACACTGAATCAGCCTTGCAGCTGATGGTTGCAAAAAGTACAGTTATCTCTTAGTCTATAGTATTTATTATGTGACGAAACTCTAGCGCTCGAATGAGTGAATTTAGACGAATATAGTGCATAATTTTTTTTTTTTTGAGGTGACTATTACAGCTCTGCTCCGGGAGCAGCTACTGCTTTTTACTGCGGGCTATTGGAGGGGCCACGAAGGTCACCGAGCCAATTGAATGAACTTAAGCAACCGACCTAGGGGCACCCAGAGGGGTACGGACCTCGGCCTAGGACGTTGCTGGGGCTACGCGGCGGATTGTGTAGCTGGGATAGGTGAGAAGCGGCCTGGGATTGGCCTGTAGCGTCTGTAGGCACCAGAATTGAAGGGAGTGTGCAGTGGTCGCGGCTGTCTGCGCCCGCCGGCGGGGACGTTGATTACTGTGTCGACGTGTTGTTGTCGTGTGTTGTGAGTTTGCGATTGTTAGTCGTGTCTGTTGGGCCACCTGTACGGCAACCGTGATCTCATCGTCATATAGTGCATAATGTCTTGTACATACGTACGGTCAGCGCATTCAAGGTCAGCGCTAGAGATTCGTTCCGCGACTTATACGAATATATGCACGCGTTTATATCCTCCTAAATGAGAAACAAACTTGTTAAAAATATCTACAAACTTAGTAAAGAATCTAAGATATAGAATGCGGCCTACGCCCTCCGATACAATATTCGAATCGAATTTGTTCAGAGACAGTCATTTTGATTGGCTCGCACGCTTTTATAGGGGATGTGGGACTTGTAAAATATATTTCATGTTTCTATCTCAGTTTTTGTATCATCGCATTTACGATCACGACACTTCCTTGTAGATAACGCGGTTCGAAATCACATTTTGTTTGTTGTTAAAAAATGTTTACTACCTATGTCATAAGCATAAGAATAATTATGTGGCTTGGTACAAGAAGTACGTAGGTCTGTAGGTTGGGAAGCTGGAAATAGGTATTATACCTTGGAGTACAGACTGCCAGCAAAGCGGTGAAACATAAAAATACTCCTTGGCGGTCGGTAACATTCGATCTTCTTCGTACGTTTTCATCGTCATCTTTGGTTTGTCCCTTTCAAATCTAAAGACAAAAAATTAAAAAAAAAGTTTTTATAAAAAAAATTCTGATAGAAAGGGACAAACCTAAAATTTGTAACATCGACCTACCTACGAAGTAGGTTGAACATTACCGACCGCCATAAACAATTTTCGTGTTTCCATCATAAGTGATCTCGAACGTCAAAATGTGAAATCGATAGAGTTGCCCACAAATATCGGTAGTTTTGTACCAAAAATCGGTAAATGTTTAAAAAACAATATTCAATTTGGTTCTTTTTAAACATTAACGTGGTTAGACGTATACATGTCTCCAAATCACAAATTTTTGGATTTTTTTACTGTCTGTTTGTTTGTTCGAGCATCGCGGAAAAACGACTGAACCGATTTTGATGACACTTTTTTTTATTGATAGCTCATGATTTGACCTTAAATGTTAAAGAGTTGTTAATTCAGTTGATCAATTCATTGATTCATCCATACAATTGTGAACTACTTTACTTTACGTGGGGGATTCTACGGTGAAACATAAACGAAACGAACAGTGTTTGCAGTTCAGAAACAAAATCTTTTTTCCTTTATTCTCAGAAATCGTGGAATAATGTTTACATTTCGGTATATCGGTAGAAGAGGTCGGTAGAAATACCGAAAAATCGGTAGGTTCGAGACCACTGTCCATCATTGACCTGTATGTATTATATCTATGGTTTCCATGTTTGTAAGGAGAATTGGTATCCTTTATCATTCTAACATCCTAGGTACCATAACAATATACTTCTTGTTCCAAGCCAGAGAATTAATACTCTATTCTACAGGGTGAAATTGATATAATTAGCATCCTTTTAAACTAAAAGTCTACCCATCAAACTGAAAACTGATCGGAGCACAAAAAAAATCAGCTGTTCCATACTAAACTGCAATCTGCAATGCCTCCTACTCGACTCAAATGTATTATTAGGGTGAAACTCTCTGGGTACTGGTAAATACATTTTAATAGACTTTTCCTCAATCTATACTATTATAAAACTGTAACAGGAAGTTTGTCTGTACATTGAAGATATTAACAAAAAAAAAGTTACGATATGGTTTTTAGGTGTCCCTGATTCTATTTCAACAATTTTTGGATTTTTTGTCTGTCTGTTTGTTTGGGTGTTTGTTTGTTTGAACGAGTATCACGCAAAAACCACTGAACCGATTTTGATGAAACTTTTTTTGTTTGATAGCTTATGATCTGACTTAAAATCTGGTATATAATTTGTGCGGACGAAGTCGCGGGTTAACGCTCGTAATTATATAAAACTATCGGAGCGGCTCAGAATTATTAAGGTATCCAGGGTCCTTCTTAATATGCTGAAACTTTTTTAAGGGGATGACCAGACCATCAAACTGAACTGCTTTCTCTATGGGACCAACATCGAAATCACGAAAAAAAATCAGTTGTCCCATACATTTGGCACGAGTAGGACGGCAGTTTTGTATGGAAGAGCTGATTTTTTTTCGCGATTTCGATGTTTGTGCCATAGAGAAAGTTGTTCAGTTTGACGGTCTGATCGTCTTAAAAAAGTGTCAGCATATTTAGAAGGACCTTACATTATACTCAAATATTTAAATTATACAAAAGTCTAGACTAGACACAAACAATAATTTCTAACTATCCGTTTTAATTAAACAGCAAAAGATAAAAGTCAAACATCATAAAATGTAATTCCGTTATGTAAATAAAAAATATGAAATAAGTAAAATTTATTCATGGAGTACGATTCCATGTTTAAACCAACTAGGGAATTAATTAAATTATTCTTGAAGAATAATCTCGTCTCACGTGTCTTAGTCTAGCATCCACTAGTTACAAAATAATCACGTTTCTTTTCATAGGTTTTTTGTGGGCGAAACCGAAGAACTGACTACGACACTTATGAATGTAAGCAAATAGCAAATACCTTTGTATTGTTTTGTAGTTTATAACAAAGATGACCATTATGCTCCGATGATACAATCTTCAAAAATATATAAAGTAATTTTTTTAAATACATCGAATTATTAGCTTTTCAATGTTATCTATACTATTATAAAGCTGTAACAGGAAGTTTGTCTGTACATTGAAGATATTAACAAAAAATAAGTTACGATATGGTTTTTAGGTGTCCCTGATTCCATTTCACTAATTTTTGGATTTTTTGTCTGTCTGTTTGTTTGTTTGTTTGAACGAGTATCACGCAAAAACTACTGAACCGATTTTGATGAAACTTTTTTTGTTTGATAGCTTATGATCTGACTTAAAATCTAGTATATAATTTGTGCGGACGAAGTCGCGGGTTAACGCTCGTTCTAAATAAATCTTTGGAATTTTTATATAAATTTTCAAAAGCAAAACCAATTTTGTCGCCAATTTTCATTCACTATGAGCTAACATTTAGTACAAACAAAATCGTTGTTTTACTAATGTCATGGGTTTATAAGGTGATTTACTTTATTCTATAATAAAAAAAACAATCAAAGTAGGTACTTAAGTTGGTTTAGTGTTAACAAAGGAAATACAAAATAAAAGTTGAACAGAAATTATTTCGAAAGCCTTTGGACACCCTCGATGCCAATTGCCCATACAGAACAATCCATAATTTTCAATGATATTTTTGCCCGACCTCTATTTAATAGAAAGACAGTAAAGAAAACAAAAGAGATTCGATAGGAAGGGAGGGGTAATAAATAATTTTTATACACCACTAGAGGTTGAACAAAGCCCGTATTTTGTAAGGCTATTACTTTATACCAAGTGGTGCAGACGTTATGTCGAGGTTAGTTTTTGAAAGATGTAAAGCCTTGATTTAGAGTCACTGAAGTTTTATAAATCACTAGATTTTGCTCGCGACTTTTTCCGTAAAATATGCCTGTAACAAAACACCCTAGCAATCTATAGGATGAAATTGATTTCATTAGCATCCTTTGAAACTAAGAGTCTATAAAAACTGAACAACTTTTACTATGGGGGCAAACCGATTGGAGCAAAAAAAAATCAGCTGTTCCATACTAAACTGCAATCTTGACGCTGCTGGGAGTTCGCGACTCGTATGTATGCAACAGCATCCGATTTGTTTGTTGCTGTAAACAACAGTAAAAGTTGTTCAGTTTGATGGGTAGACTCTTAGTTTAAAAGGATGCTAATGATATCAATTTCACCCCGTATAAAGGAGTTAGACCATCAAACTGAACAACTTTCATTAAGAAGCCAAATTCGAAAACACGAAAAATAAAAACAGTTCTTTCATAAAAAACATCTACTTACTACCTTAGCTACTACTTACTCGACAGCCAATATATTTTATGATTTCAGGTTTACTCCTATAGTAAAGGTGGTTCAGTTGGATGGTCTCAAGCACTTTCTTAAGGCCTCTGCCTCGAATTTTGCGGGCAGCGGGGCGGCGGAGGCGGCGGCGCGGCGCATACCGCTTGACTGGAGTGCACCGCTCGTTGCCCGCCCCCGCGCCGCTGCCACGCCGCTGTTTTCGAGAACTGGTCCATTTGATTTTACGCATAAGATCCTGCCGCTCCCGCGCCGCCGCCGCCGCCGCCCCGCTGCCCGCAAAATTCGAGGCAGAGGCCTAAGTGTTACTAGTATGTTAAACCACCCCTGATTCGTAAAAGTGTTTACAAAATCACCTATACTCCATTCCAAATAGCAACGAAATTTTAAGGCTATGTTCATTACAGAAACAGAGAATTAAAACACTTCCTCTCACTTATTCTTAGAACAGCTTTAGTAACGTCCAAGATATGTCAGATAAATCTATACTATTATAAAACTGTAACAGGGAGTTTGTCTGTACATTGAAGATATTAACAAAAATAAAGTTACGATATGGTTTTTAGGTGTCCCTGATTCCATTTCACCAATTTTTGGACTTTTTGTCTGTCTGTTTGTTTGTGTGTTTGTTTGTTTGTTGGTTTGAACGAGTATCACGCAAAAACTACTGAACCGATTTTGATGAAACCTTTTTTTGTTTGATAGCTTATGATCTGACTTAAAATCTGGTATATAATTTGTGCGGACGAAGTCGCGGGTTAACGCTCGTAAATTATATTTGTTAATCAGAATTGGCCTGAAAGTTGAATAGGAATCGGAAAATCTTGTCGTCCTACTGCCAGCTATTATTACAATCTCATTGGTGCTGTCCTCTGTGCTGCCTCACGACGAAGTCACGAACGTAATATTATGGTTAGAAACTTACTGGATAGGTACTTTACCATAAAATTAACCTCAAATAATTTTATACCAGTGCCACTCACCTATCCTACGGTTGTATGCAAATACTGTCCGACTAACTCTTGCAACTGATTTGGAATGAAGTATAGTACCTACCAGCTATTATTACAATCTCATTGGTGCTGCCCTCTGTGCTGCCTCACGACGAAGTCACGAACGTAATATTATGGTCAGAAACTTACTGGGTAGGTACTTTACCATAAAATTAACCTCAAATAATTTTATACCAGTGCCACTTACCTATCCTACGGTTGTATGCAAATACTGTCCGACTAACTCTTGCAACTGATATTTGCATAATCGCAGGATGAAATGTAAATACCTATTCGTGAAGCCCTTCCCTTCAGTTTTCATACAAAAACTCATTGAAGTTACGCCTATAGTTGTCATATAGGGTCCTTCTCATCATGCTGACACTTTTTTAAGGGGATGATCAGACCGTCAAACTGAACAACTTTCTTCATGGCACCAACATCGAAATCGCGAAAAAAAATCATCTCTTTCATACCAAACTGCAAATCTACTCGAGTCAAATGTATGGGACAGCTGATTTTTTTTCGCTATTTCGATGTTGGTCCCATAGAGAAAGTTGTTCAGTTTGATGGTCTGATCATACCCTTAAAATAGTGTCAGCATATTAAGAAGGACCCTGTATATAACTTACGGTCTGGTTGACTCAGACTCATACGACCATAGACGAAACGGCGAGAATTTTTCGCTTACGCCTTCAGACCATCAAACTAAACAACATACCTAAATTGGAGTTATAGTTTATTCCATACTAAAATGCAATGACTCAAATGTATGAAACAGGTGAGTTTTTTTCACGATTTCAGGTTTGCTCCCATGGTAAAAGTTGTTCAGTTGAACCACCGATAAAAATTAGGAAAGTGTTTAAAGATTCACCCGGTAGGTACGTATACAGGGTGTTAGGCTAACTTAACTTCTCTATGAGACTAATATCGAAAACGCGAAAAAAAAATCTTCTGTCCCATAGGTACCTACAGTTGAGTTATGTTTGCAGTTTTGTATGCGACAGTGATTTATTTTAGCGATTTCAGTGTAAGTCCCATATTAAAAGTTGTGTAGTTTGATGGTCTGAAGCACCCCTTTAAGTAAGTGTCCCATTAATTTTACACCCTGTATAGGGTCCTTCTTAAATTATCCTGACACTTTTTTAAGGGGATGATCTCTAATAAATCAGCTGTTCTATACAAAACTGCAAACCTACTCAAGTCAAATGTAAGCAGCAGATTTTTTTTCGCGATTTTCATGTTGGTCCCATATATAAAGGTTAGTAATAGATAAAGGGTCCCACAGGTAAAGGTTGGTAGTAAGGTTCGGTTGGACGATGACGGTCTGATCCCCTTAAAAAAGTATCAGCATATTAAGAAGGAGCGTGTATAATACATTCATAGATTTTTATCACAATCACTTCATCATCATTATCATCATCAGCCTTTAAACGTCCCACTGCAGGGCACAGGCCTACCCTCAGAGAGAGTATATGGGCATTAGTCCACAATGCACGCGTGCCCAATGCTGGTCGGTAGACTTTACATACACATCAGAATTTCGTCTTCAGTTTGAAAGCAGACGGTATTTCGTACATAAGTTAGAAAAACTCATTGGTACATGTCATGTTGTCCGTGCGGATTCGACCCCCATAACGCGCCACTGATGCTCTCATACGATTAAAGGAATTACGGACCAGACTGTCATTTTTTTTACCTAATGTTTCGTACCCAAATAGGCAAAACGGAATACTTATGGAATCGGCTCGGAGTCTGTCCGTCGGTCCGTCCGTCTGTCACAATAACCCATTCAAGTACTGATCTTAGGTACTAAATGGCCCGACGGCCTGATGGTACTGACGGCCCGGTAGCACAGTCTGTAGTGAACCTGTCTGCTGTGCCGAGGGTCGCGGGTTCGAATCCCGTAAGGGACAAATATTTATATGATGAATATGAATATTTGTACCAGAGTCATGGATGTTTGTATCTATATATGTATTCTATATCGTTGTCTAGTCATCATGATACAAGTCCAGGTACTTTAAATGTGACTAGATAATTTGTGTGACAATGTCATTATTAAAAAAAAAAAAAAAAAAGACCATCTTCCCCGAAGCAACGTACGTAGGTAAGAGAAATTATACAAAAAAAAACACATCTTTTCTTGTAAACATACCTAGGTAGGGTACCTACTAACTTTTTGTTTGCTTTTCTTTAGGCTTCTAAGGGAAAGTCGTTTAGTACCATAGGTATATAGGTACAATGACCCGTTAAAGTAATGCTGTTTACGCTAGTGCCCTAACAGGCTAACACCCATAAATACATGTCCCGCGAAAAAATCGTAATCCATTGCTATAAGGATCAAAATGGCGTATTATATGAAGCTTGTTTTCTGGTCCAGCCTTGCCGCGATATCTATTCATGTGATATCAACATCGTCGTATAGAAGGTCATTGACATTATTTCACTGCGCGTACGATCGACCGGAGCGACCGCGATCGAGTCACTACGAACGAGCTACGAGTCGAGTTGAGAAATAACAAGGTCGGCCACCTGCCGCCGCGCCGCTGGCGGCGGCTACTATCCCCGTCCCGTTTACACTCACGCTCGCGTCTATAACGCTGTCTAACACGTGCGGAGCGAAGCGCGCCGAATGCGGTCGACGTCACAAACGATACGAACGCCAACGTGGTACCCTACCGCTGGCTGGCTGTGGCTCGCTCGCATCGCCATCGCAGTTCAAAATGGCGCGTCAACCGGGTAATACACATCAGAAAAAACGTGAAATTAATACAATTTTTGACTACGATGCTGTGAAAGAAATATATTTTAAAGAAATACGTAAACTGCAGGCTGATGATGGTATCAAAGGGTTGTTCAGTCAAAAGAGAATAGACGATATTTTAAAGATTTTGAAACAGTTCCAAGAAGAGGCGGAATTTAACAAAAGAAGAAGATATTCGATGTCAGCTACTGAGAGAAGAGTGGTAAACCGTTATATATACAGTGAGATTAATGGAAAATGTGTTCTTTATTTGAAAAAAGGATTGCAACAGGTAAGTAATTTTTTTTTAATAAGTTATATTATTATTATAATAGGTCCCCCTACTAAATCCGTTTCAGGACAGTGGTACTCAACACGATATTATTTTTTAACCGACATAAAAAAATACGATTTACTTACCTACTTATTCGATTCTTAATTTCGTACGGAATTGCCTCCTCCGGGATTCCGTTCAGAATTGCAGACATAATAGACTGTGTGCATAAGTTATATTTTTACATACAAACATAATTGTAGGATTGTAGTATGTACGTAAATTAGTCTGTTTGGGTTATTGAACAAAATTATTGTTTAGAATGTACTTAATTTCGTAAAGTATGATTTTTGGTTAATTAAATACAGAATGTAAAATTAAATGCGTTATTTAATATTTATTTGCAATTTTTTTTGAGAACTAACAGCTAAATAACTGTTTGATTTTTACATAGACAAATTATTGATGCTCAAATGCTGACAATATTTATTAATATTAACTTTCACAATAGACCCAAAATCGAGCGGGAAAAAAGAATTTGTTGTTGCATAGAATACCCAAACGTATGGAATGAATTGATGATTGTAAATATAACACTATTTTTTTCACGATTCAGATGGTGGCTCCATAGTGAAAGTAATTCAGTTTGATGCTGTGAAGCAACACATTTTATCGTTAATGCACTTCATTTATTTAATGTTACCCCCCGTATACAGGGTGTCAAATTAAATGCGTTACATATTGAACAGGGTGCGTCCGACTATCAAACTGAACAAATGTCATTATGGAGCCAACAACCATATCGCGAAAAATTCAGCTGTTTCATAGAAAATGTCAGTAGCTACTCGAGCTTAATGTATGAAACAGTAGATTATATTTTTTGCGATATCGTACTTGGTCACATAGTACTTAAGTTCTTCGATTTGATGGTCTGAAGTATCCTATAAAGTAACGCATTTATGGTTACACCCTGTATTGTGTAGTAGTACGGCCCGGCCTGTCACACTTGGCCCGATTCGTATTCCCATTTTTGTTTATTATTTATCGGTATCCAATAAAAAGTAGGTATCAATATCAAGCACGTATCTAGACTTTTGTTTTGCTTGCCTTTTCTTGTCAATGCGGTTCCGATTACGGTTATATGAAGTGTTCAGGGGTGTTGTAGTGTTGTTTGTTGGAGTAATCACTATATCGCCAAATTTTGTAAGATTAGTTCTTCTTTTATTTCAGGTTATTGCAACGGAAGATACCTTTGACGTCCTTTTGGAGGTACACCTATCTACGGTACATGGCGGTCGCGACAAAATGCAGAAAGTAATTAAACCCGTTTGCTATATTTACAAGCTTTGCTTGCAATTAATTGTATATGCTTGTAATGTGTGCAATGGGCGTTACATAGAAAAACCAAGTAATGCACATGAAAATAAACAAAAATTTAATGGACCGGTTTCAGTAGGAATACTCGAAATAACTAACAGTGAATTATGTGATGGTGATTTTCAAAATGTCCTGATTTATAAAGATTTAAATACAAATTTTGTTCTACTGCGACCCTTAACTCAGAAAACTGATTTAGAAGTTGCTTTAGAGTTGATAAAAATAGCAGCAGATTTTGGAGAGCCGGAGATATTCATAACAAGATCTGTTTGTTTTTTTGAAAAAGTAATGCATGTGATGAAAACAATTGGTTTCTCCCCAAGAGAAATATGTCTTGGTCAAGATGATTGTAAGAGTTATTGGTTACCTATAATTATAAATTGGATGGAAAAATCTGGTAGCAAAAATTGGTCAATTGGCTGTTATGAAATCCAGTATGGAATTAACACCACGAAAAGATTTAACAAATATCCGTATCATTTGGTTTTTGATCAAATGCCAAATTTGAGTCAAAATCAAAATGTTATTAACTTCAAAAGTCATGAAGACGTATTGAAGTCAAAAGAAAATCCTGCGAATAAAAGTAAGAGAAGAATTTTAAACCCTGATTCAAGGGCCAAGAAAACTAAAATAGCGACACACGCCAACTCTAGTTTTAGCAAGAACATTGATGATCACACAGAAACAACTTCTTTAAACGTTAATTCAATATCAACCATCATAAGTAGAACAGTGGATACAGCTATGTTTAGTTCTACGAGAGCTCTTTGTAATTCAAATTTAGAACCAGCAGCCACTACAACTAAACTCAAACCTGTAGACCAAAGAGACACAAATTTAGATGGCGTTCTCGGAGGTAATAAAGATAAACTTAACAATTTGCGTCGACAATTGATCGACGATTTACTGCAGGATTTAGGAGATATCGACGATGATCCTATGGAGATTTTATCAAACGAGGGAATGCGAGGATCATTAAATGAAATGGGTACTCCAGTAAACGACAGAAAGGAAGATTTGAAAGAACAACAAATGGAAGAAACTATAGAAAAATCCAACCAAACTCATGAAACAAATACATGTAAAGTATGCCATCTCTCTATCTCTAAATATTATAGATACCGCTGTGACAGATGTAAAATAAATGTACATGAACGCTGTGGTGATTGGCGCACCGGTGTTCCACTTCCGAATTTAAAATCTGTCGTTGTTTATATTTGTAATACATGCAAAGCCAGAGAAAGAATTACCGATTAAAATACAAATGCACATACAAAAACATTTTTTAATTAGTTTTAGTAGTTATTTAATGAAAAAAAAACCTTACCACCTGATGATAGATATTTCATTAATAGGTTGATTTTAAATAAAACACAATCCAAATTCGTTTTATCATTTACCTATGTACCTACCCAAAAACTCCACCCACACCAACCTACACCACCCACCCAACCATAAATTAAGCTTTTTTAAAATAATAGGTTATGATGTGAATGAGGATGATTGATAATTCATGAAAATATCAATGAATACAATAAACAGTAAACAAATTCTGGAAAATTAACACGGAGTCCAGTGCAGACCTCCTCATCATAATGCATAAACCCAAAAGTGGTACAGTTCATATAATTTTCGTATCTAGTTATCTATCAACACAATAATCATTATATGTATGACATTAAAATATAGGGCCTCTGATTAAATGGTAGTTCTGCCATGCCATGCCACCACCTACCAATAGATAAAATTACCATGAACGCATGAAAATTATATTAATACTTGCCTACCTACATAATAATATATTACATATAGCATTTAACTGAGTAAATAGGTGCCCGCGAGCTGCGGGCTACGTAACAGCACTGTCGCGCCAACAGTCGACAAACGTCATAATTATTTCACATCTTCCCGTAATGCTCCACTACCGTTAGGAACCTCTTTAGTTAAACGCTATAGGTACTTTTAATTTCTTTCTATACTAAAAACTGTTATAATAATTAATAAAGTTTGGGAGCCACTGAATTCAATCGTGACGATGTATTATTGTGAATAACATATCATGGTAGGAGGTAAATAAGTGCCTACGTACCTAAACTTGACCTTGAGGTCGTTTTATATGTAAGTAGGTATGTCGCGCATTTTTGTGTGGGTTTGTAATGTGTATAGCTAACTAGCTATACAAGATGTAAGGGACAGCCATCCGCAAACTGAAACGGTGAACTCAGGCCATCAAACTGAACAACTTTCCCTGCGGAGCCTACCTCAGGAAATGAGAAAAAAATCAGCTGTTTCATACAAAACTGCTGTACCTAACTACCGATACCTATCCGATTTGGGACCGTGGATTTTTTTCGTGTTTCCTGAATCCATAGTGAAAGTTGTTCAGTTTGATGGTCTGAGTTCACCGTTTCAGTTTGCCGATTCTGTCCCTTAATACCTTGTATATCGCTATCTTAGATTAGAACCTATTCCCCACAATTTCAATGAAAATTGCATATTGCAGAAGTGACCTAAGCAAATATAAAAGATGAAGCCTAAGGCATGTTGAGGTGGTTTGGCCATGCGGAAAGAATGTTCGAAAGTAGGTTGACGTATGAAATTTACAAGGCAAGTGTGAATTAGTGTTGCCGAAAAATCTATTGCTTTGCTATCGATACTATCAATACTTCATTGGTTAGCAGCGATCGAAACTATCGATGCTATCGATAGTATTGCTGTTTACCAATAGTATTGCATAAAAAGAGATATCGATACTATCGATAGTACTATCGAGCGAGTACATTATTTCTCACCTATCGATAGACAATCGATATTTGGCCTATCGAGCGGCAACACTAGTGTGAATGGGATGGTTGAAAGGGGTCGCCCTAGGCGCACTTATGCTGACCAAATCGGATGCGTACTGAAGAAGGGCCAAATAAAATGTACCCGGAACCGACGAGCTTGTATGAAGAAATTTATGGATGTTGAGGAGGCGAAAGATGTGTGTCAGAATCGTAGCATGTGGCGATCTGTTGTCTCTGCCTACCCAAGTAGTGGGACATAGGCGTGAGCATATGGATGTATGTATGTAAACCTAGGTTTTCTCAGAAAACTAAAACCTAGATTGGCTAGAAGGACATGCCCTAGGGCACTTTAAAATTAGGCTACTCACCTAATACCTAGCTGAAAGAAAATTTTAGCCTCGAAAAAGAGTAGGTCTCGCCTACCTAAACCCTACAATGAATTCGTGATTGAGAAAGTTGAAGTGTTCGGTCTGAAACTAGATTCTGGGTAATTTTCTATACTGTTCATTTAACTTTTTTAAACTCTGGTTCGTAAAATAGAAATGATTTTAGTTTGTACGTTTTTAGTAAAGGTGCCTACCTATTTTTGGACCAAATATACAGCGTTTAAGGGTAAACAGTTGCACTACTTTAAGGGGTATCTAGCGCAGTCATTTTACGGAGGTTTGTTAGGCGGGGTAGGGAGTAATTACTAATTGGACTTTTAAACTATAACCGGAACCATTAAGTGACAAAAGGACTACCTTAAAGCATATTAAAAATAAAATCGCTACACGACATAGAAATCAAAATTGTGTGTCCCAGAAGGATTTAAAATTATTTATATTAATACCAATGCACTCATTTGACTTAGATTTAACAATATAAATTGTTTTTGAGCAATAAAATAGACAATAAAATTTAAAAAATGAGGTATTTATTAGAAAATACGAATGTATTTTTCGAAACCTTCTAAGTAGACAAAAATATTCACATCATGTTTGTAGTACGTATAATAGTAAAGCAATAAAAAATTTAACATCAGGTTTTTAAGAAAAAGATAATAGCAAAATTTTAAAATTGGAACTGTTGCTGAGGTGATTTTTTTTAAATTTTGGTACATTTCTAGGCTCAAATTGGCTCTTCAATATTATACCGAAAAAAAATGTCAATTACTAATTATTCCCGGCTCGAACCGTAAAATGACTGGGCTAATCTATGATAATGAACAACTTTCCCTAAGAAACCTATAGGAATTTCTTTTTTGCGAATTTCTCTTTTGTTACTTTGGGAAAGTTGTTCAGTATGAAACGGTACAATCACCCCGTAAAGTAACGCAACTGTTTACCCTAACGCCTTGTAGTATTTTCGAGCACAGATAATAATTGTAGCAGATCAGGGAAAAATAAGAAAATATACAGGGTGAAATTATTGATATCATTAGCATCCTTTTAAACTTGAGAGGGGAGATGAGTCTTCTCATCAAACTGAACAACTTTTTCTATGCAATTAATTTTTTGCTCCCTTCGGTTTGCTCCCAAAGTAAAAGATGTTCAGTTTGACGGGTAGACTAGAATCTTAGTTTAAAAGGATGATAATAATATCACACTGTATATTTTAAAGAAGTCAGGTATTTTGAAGTGCCCTTTAGTATGGTATCACCATTTTATCACCACTAGTAAAAATCTGCCATGTACGTCATCGTATGTTCCATACATACGAGTAAAGAAAGTAAGTACTTATATACCTACTGCAGTTTTGTATGAAATAGCAGATTCATTTTTTTGCTGTTTCGTATTTTGCTCCATGGTGAAAGTTGTTCAGTTTGATGAGTAGAATGCATGGTAAAAGTATCCGAACTGTCTTAAAATATATACCCTGTATACGAGCCTGTAGCCAAACTTTCCACTGCAGGGCCTACCCTCAAGGAAGATATAAGACGTTATGACCACCACTGGTGCCCAATGCAGATTGTTAAGACTTCACGCCTCAGAAGTTCTTCTTCAGCGTATACAGAATACAGGGTGTAAGAGACAGCCTAGCAAATACTGAAACGGTGAACTCAGACTATCAAACTGAACAACTTTCACTATGGAGCCTATCTCAGGAAACGCAAAAAAAATCCCATACAAAACTGCTGTACCTACCCGACTAAATTGTATGGGACAGCTGATTTTTTTCGCGTTTCCTGAGGTAGGCTCCATAGTTCAACTTGTTGAGTTTGATGGTCTGAGTTCACCGTTTCAGTATTTGCTAGGCTGTCGCTTACACCCTGTACAGGCGATCGTGAGGAAACTCACGATGTTTTCCTTTACCGTTCGATGATTTACATACGATAAATGTATAATTTGTATCCAGAAATCTTTCCAGAATCGGAGAAGGCTGATCGATTTCACGCGGACGAAGTCGCGAAAATCCAGTTATTAATAATCTCACTATTCTCTATTTAACCACACACCATTAAGCAAATAAAAGGCCTACACTAGAACCGATGGGAAGTGTAATAAAATAGCCACATATTATACCAAAGTAAGAAGACACCTGAATCAAGCCATACTCCTCCGTATACCGTCCAAATTAAGATGATTTCACTGTAATTCTTGTTTGGATTCACCGATTCACCACAGCAATTGTTCAGAACGCAGCATCAAGTGGTCTGGAAAGCGATAACGGTGAGGATTTATGACAGTATACTATGGTCGCTAAATTTAGTGTTTTGAAATTGATTTCGAAGTTTGCGTGAAAATTTACAATATCAGCTCACGGCCGTAGTACCTAACCTATTTGATTTCGGAGGGATCAGGCACTAGCGACAGCAGGACGCGAATATTCGATAGAATGACGTGATTTTGACGTGAGCTACGACATAACTGATCACTCACATCCACCATAACCATAACTGCCTCCGTGGTCTAATGGTTAAGAGCATTCCCATACATTTAGGTTTTTTTCCATACTTAAAATATTACGAAGATATAAAGCTTTGTAATTTTTCATACAAAATTTTAAAAGCTTTATAAATCTTCGTTATTATATTATAAATTGGAAATATAATTTGTGACGCGGCATCTAGATTTTCTAAACTATTTTTCCATACATAAAATATTACTTTTATTAATTCCGTCTACGCGTATTGTGCGTCAAACTTTTGTATGGACTGAAACCACCTTAATTCGATGCGTTTTACTGTTATTGTCATAGCAACGGTCCCTCCTCCTCCTGCAAAAAATGGCAGAAAAACAATACCTACTCCTTACGTGTTTCTCTATGTTTGTATCATTGCTGTCTAATGTATCAAACACATTCCTCTAACCTCTAACAACAGCTACACATTCCTGTCTGTGTAATGATAATATGGTACAGTGTGATTATAAATACCTACCTAATTTACATTAAGGATGGATGGGGGTTGTGGAAAGGGTTGTTTTGTATTTAGTCGTTATATTTTGGATATTAATTACCTATACAGGGTCCTACTTAATATGCTGACACTTTTTTATGGTGATGATCAGACCATCAAACTGAACAACTTTCTCTATGAGACCAATATCGAAATCGCGAAAAAAATATTAGCTGTCCCATACATTTGGCTCGAGTAGGTTTGCTGATCTGTGGTTTGCAGTTTTGTATGGAAGAGCAGATTTTTTTCTCGCGATTTCGATATTGGTCCCATAGAGAAAGTTGTACAGTTTGATGGTCTGATCATCCCCTTTAGAAAGTGTCAGCATACTAAGAAGGACCCTGTATACAGGGTGAAATTGATATCATTAGCATCCTTTTAAACTAAGAGTCTACCCATCAAACTGAACCACTTTTACTATGGGAGCAAACCGATCGGAGCAAAAAAAAATCAGCTGTTCCGTACTAACCTGCATCCACCGCCGCTGCCTACTCAACTCAAATGTATGCAAACAGCTGATTTTTTTCCCGATCGGTTTGCTTCCATAGTTAAAGTTGTTCAGTATGATGGGCAGACTCTTAGTTTACAAGGATGCTAATGATATCAATTTCACCCTGCAGATTATCAGCCCAAATACGTAAATTACTGGACTAGATTTATGTTATAAATGCATTACATCATTCATTCATTTCATTTTTCATCTTTTTCATATTAATTTATCATGATTTTTTAAGAATTTTCAGTACACTCACATCGAAACGGCGAAACAAAAATCTGCTGTTCCATACAAAACTGCTACCTAACCTACTCTAGTCAGATAGCAGATTTTTTCGCGATTTCGATTTTAGTTTCATATAGGAAAATGTTCAGCTAGAATTAGACGGTCTCTGACTTTTCATTCCATTTAAAAAAAAACCATCATTTATTTTAGAGGGTGCTTCAGATCATCAAACTGATTTTGACGTGATGTGATTCGGTAGGCCTTTCGCCAAAACCACCAAAATACTGCCTTACTATACAAAGGAACCAATTCATTGTATTGCATTATTTTTCAGATAATTAATCAACAATTTAACTCAAAACAAGACGAATTAAATACTAAAATTGTCATTTAGGCAGTCGTTCCAAATTTACGGTCCATCGTAAAAACGTCGTAACTGAAATATAACGAGCCATCAAACTGTATTGTCGCTATAATTACTTCATCAATTTACAGTAACCATTGAGCTATTACTATTACCTACGTACTTACTAGAGGTTTCAACAATTAGGTAGGGGAGCAGGGGGGAATTGGAGCCTACTAAGGAAGAAGTTCAATAAAAGGCAAATTTATGGATACTTTAGGAACTTTTTATTAGAAACTGAATCCTTACTTATTTGACTATCATTTAATCACAGCGTCAACGTTACATTATTAGGCATTTAGCAACAAATAAACTTTTTTAAAAAAAACAGAATCGCTCCCATTACCCGACTCTGCGGGAAATGAGAGCCTATTAAGTCAGCCTCAAAAATTTCTACAAGTCAGTCTGAAATCTCACTTATTCATATAAATATTAATATAAACGTAACCGCATAATAATTAACTTTACAGTAATTGGAGCTACAAGGAGTAATCAGAGCCTAATAAGCTCAAATTACCCGAATACCACCATCTTGAAATTGAATAAAATTATATCCTGAATCTAACTTGTAATGAAGTTTTACGCACAGTTACTCAAAATTGATAACATTAGCTATAAAATAAAACAGGTTTGATTGTAACAAACATGTAACTTCAGACTTACCTGGCCGTTGAAATTTCGTATTTTTTATAAGCGAGGAGCAAAAAATTGACAAGTATCCGTGGTCACATAATGCGTGGCACTGGCGAGCCGAGCGCGGCAGGGGAACACGGCCGCAATGTGACGAAGGCGCCCGTCTGGCAACCGAGTGAATACGTGGTATAGTTTTGTCTCTAGTCGCACCGCTCCCATTACCCGCTGGCTCCCATTACCCCCTGTTCCCCTACTCTCCCGCTGTCTTATTCAATTGCGGCGATATCACCAATGGTTGTTTTGTATATTTATTTATTTTTATAATTGGACATTGTCACACAAATTATCTAGTCACATTTAAAGTACCTGGACTTGTATTATGATGACTAGACAACGATATAGAATACATATATAAGGTCTAACAAAATTAGGTGAAACTATTTTAAGGGGATGATCAGACCATCAAACTGAACAACTTTCTCTATGGGACCAATATTGAAATCGCGAAAAAAAAATCTGCTGTCCCATACATTTAGGTCGAGTAGGTTTGTATGGAACAGCTGATTTTTTTTTCGCGATTTCGATATTGGTCCTATAGAGAAAGTTGTTCAGTTTGATGGTCTGATCACCCCTTTAAAATAGTTTCACCTAATTTTGTTAGACCTTATATAGATACAAACATCCATGACTTGGGTACAAATATTCATATTCATCATATAAATATTTGTCCCTTACGGGATTCGAACCCGCGACCCTCGGCACAGCAGGCAGGTTCACTACAGACTGACAGACTATGGTCGTTAAATTTAAGATATTACTTACCTATACAAGGTGAAATTGATATCACTAGCATCCTTTTAAACTAAGAGTCTACCCATAAAACTGAATCACATTTACTATGCGAGCCACAGAACATTATAATTTTTTTCTATGATGCGAGCAAACCGAGCTGTTCCATACTAAACAGCAATGTCGACGCGCGAGTTCGCGACTCAAATCAAATGTATGCAACAGCTGATTTTTTTTTTGCTCCTATCTGTTTGCTGCCATAGTAAAAGTTGTAGATTCGATGGGTAGACTCTTAGTTTAAAAGGATGCTAATGATATCAATTTCACCTTGTATAATGGGTGTGCCAGGAGCGCATGATCACGTGATGAGCTCGCCTAACGTAGCTCTCTCTCGGCCATAGATTGTCCACTAGCACGATTGTGTCAAAGCTTTGTCTGTGCCCAACAGACACGACTAAAAATCGCAAACTCACAACACACGACAACAACACGCCGACACAGTAATCGACGTCCCCGCCGGCGGAGACAGCCGCGACCACTGCACACTCCCTTCAATTCTGGCGCCTACAGACGCTATAGGCCAATCCCAGGCCGCTTCTCACCTATCCCAGCTACACAATCCGCCGCGTAGCCCCAGCAACGTCCTAGGCCGAGGTCCGTACCCCTCTGGGTGTCCCTAGGTCGGTTGCTTAAGTTCATTCAATTGGCTCGGTGACCTTTCGTGGTCCCTCCAATAGCCCGCAGTAAAAAGCAGTAGTTGCTCCCGGAGCAGAGCTGTAATAGTCATCTCAAAAAAAAAAAAAAACTTTGTCTGTGTGGGGTATTTACTCATGTGATTATCAATCAAGGCTCTAATCAATCACAATGTTCACGCAGATGATATCGCGGGCATCAGTTATTGAATTCGTATCCATCACAGTTGAATTTTGATCGTCCGATGTTAACTAATTCAGACAATTGAAATTCTACGTCAGGATTCAGGAACTTGATTGAAATTGAATGATGGGGTGTCCGACAGTTCGATGCATGACTGTATCGATGGACAAACGGCACTTGACTATCATCGAGCTTGAGTGAGATGGAATGACAGACGTATAATTCGTTCCAGATAGAAATGAGAAGAGATAGGAATATTCCTGATAAAGCACTCCATTCAAAACGAAATTACATCCTAGTTTGAACATTTAGTAAGTTAAGTAAAAAATTGTTGTTAACACAATCTAGAAACCAGTACAAGTACGACAGGAAAATAATTCCGCTCGTCAATATTCGTTTGCGCAGGGCAGGCCCGAGTCCCCGACAAAAACTCGAAGTCATTTAGTAATCAAAGGGTGCAAAGTCGGATAGCAGTGAAATGGGCACGACAACAAATAAGCCAATAGCGTAAATGGATTGAAGGTGGCGCATCCTGATTGGTGAATATAATTTCGCGCGCTATTAAAATTTGTCAACTGCGCCGGTACATCGGTAAGACTCATAACTGGGCTGCAATCGCGGTAAATATTTGGTGATTGAACCGTTATGGGACTACGTACGAACCATAACTTTTGACACATTTGGTATTGCGCTAATCGCGGTACAGCCGTTAGAGACGTTTTGACAGATCGCTCAGACGTTATTGGTTGTCAGTTACATAGAGTTTAGCGCGATGCGGAATTCAGCACAGTTGAATAGTAATTGGATTGCAATGTGATTAGAACTGAAATTAGATAAGAATAGAACTTCGATGTTTTAACTTAGCGCAATCGGGCACCTGGTATAATATAATCGTACTACTGTATCTGAGTATGTAACTAGGTACCTTGTCAGATTTCCGCTAAAATTATACTTAGTTACCTACCTAGTTTCAAAGTTACCGCGGCTCAAACATTTCATTACAAATAAATCAATTCTTGCATTGAAACCTGTGATTAAATTAATCAAAGATTGAAACTATAATATAAAATGGGAAATCTGACACAATACTGACACAGATATAAGATTCTATACTATGTTTTAAAAAAGTCATTGACTTTAATTGGTTTATCATAGATCTTAACTATTATAAAAAAACGTTACGTACGATATGGTTTTTAGGTGTCCCTGATTCCATATTACCAATTTTCGGATTTTTTGTCTGTCTGTTTGTTTGTTTGTTTGATCGAGCATCACAGAAAAACTACTGAACCGATTTTGATTAAGCTTTTTTGTTTGATAGCTTATGATCTGACTTAAAATCTGGTATATTATTTGTGCGTACGAAGTTGCGGGTTAACTCTAGTATATAAGGTCTAACAAAATTAGGTGAAACTATTTTAAGGGGATGATCAGACCATCGAACTGAACAACTTTCTCTATTGGACCAATATCAAAATCGCGTAAAGAAATCAGCTGTTCCATACAAAACTGCAAACATAACTCGACTCAAATGTATGAGACAGCTGATTTTTTTTCGCGATTTTGATATTGGTCCAATAGAGAAAGTTGTTCAGTTTGATGGTCTGAGCATCCCCTTAAAATAGTTTCAGCTAATTTTGTTAGACCTTATATTATTGTATGTTATGTTGGTTAATATTAAAAATAGGATGAAAAACAGAATCGTCACTATTATGCGACTAACAAAATTGTGATCTCAGTTGGTCGAAAGTAAAGTTTTCTATTCTATTCTGTTCTTCTTAGAACCGCTTTATGCAAGATAACGTCAGATAAGTACTTAGTGAATCATCATCATCACAAACACAAGTCGTCCTTGTTACGACTAATATACGACATATTTTTAGGTACACAATTTTATTATTAGTCTTATGTCAACTTTAACCTTCCGGCCCCTTTTTGTCACCTGCGAATAAACCCGCGCTGTTCGTTCGTCCCAGGATTTGTCCCAGTTTGCAGGATATCCGGGAAGCACCCGGCGGTTTTCTGCCCAATACGGATTTGAGTTCAGTCCGGGGAAGTTTAAAAAAGAAATCGAATCGTAGGTAACTATATAATACATACATATTCTCACGCCTGTCTCTTAATGAGGTAGGCAGAGACATTGGAACGCTACTTGCTACGATCCTGACAAACCTCTTTATTTCGGTTTCTCCACATTTAAAATAAAAAAAAATCTTTATTGTCATTGTTTTCGTTGTTGTCTTTGGTTGTAGTTTTTTTTTTATAAAAGTTTCATTCATTTATTCATTCACATTAATTAGTTTCTTCATAAATGCTCGTCAATCTAACCTGGCCGTTTTAAGCACGTCGTCACCAATTTTGTCGCTGGTACCTAACCCTTTTCTTTGAAAAAAAAAAGTTTGATAAACAAACACATAGTTGCAGAAAGGCTCATTAAAGTTAATCCTCCATTAAATCTCTTGCTGTCACTTTTTGTCTCATTGACGTAGGTAAATAAGTAAGATATGATTATAATTTTTTAAAAGGGTAATTTAAATTAGACTCAAATGTGTTGAATAACTAGGTAATAATTGTTTTATTTGCGAAATAAAACAAAAACTAATTCAACACATTTGAGTCGATTAGGTATTGCAGTCTAGAAATAAACATTTTAACGGGTTCTTAAGGCCAGGATATCCCGAACCACCTGTTTTTGATAAAGCTGTAAACATAGTAATATTCGTTTTTATGATTCGCAATAAATATATGTTTTAGTTTAATATACTTTCTTGATTATTCAACGGTTCAAAACACGATACTTGTAACTTGCCTCGATAAAAAAAAATCACAAAGATAGGATGTTTTTGATTGTTTTTCTTGTTTTACTTGAAGATTATCAGGTTTTAAGTAACAATAATCACATGTAAAAATAGGTAATAACATATCAAAGAATATTTAACGATTACTTTTTTAAATAAATGTTTTAATATTTTTAAATATCAAATTATATAAAAGATCCTGTGATCCTGCTTTCAATTAAAGTGGGATGGCTAATTGCAAACGTATGCTTGTAAGAAAGAGACGCTTGCACTGGGATAACCTGCCCTTAACGCGGTAAGAACCCGTTAAAATGTTTATTTCTAGATTAAATAATAACCGCGTAAGTCTCAAAAACGGTATTAAGTATTGCAGTTTTATTGTAGTGTCTTTTCTCGGTAATGGTATACAGAGATTTTCGTTAGGTATCCGTTGGAGGATACCTAACGAAAATGTTTGTATACCATTACCCTTCTGTTACGACACGACACTGTGACACGGTGCTGGGACAGCAATGTAGTAGATATAATAACATAGACACATAACAAAGAATACATAAGTAAGTATTCTTGAATGAATGAATGAATGAAATATACTTTATTTACACCAAACACATAAATACAGTACAGAGCAGGTCACAAAAATAATTATGGTACAAATAAGGCGGTCTTATCGCTAAAAAGCGATTTCTTCCAGACAACCTTGGGGTAGAGGAAATATCAACTAAGAATACGGGTCGGTGTTACAAAGAAAAATTAAAAAGAAAAACAATGATATAAATACCTAACATAAATAGATAAACATATAATTCTTATTTAAGTACGTAACAAATAAATAGATATTTTTATCATAAATACCTATTATAAACATAATATATAATTATATATATATATATATGAACATATATCATACATGCTACAATACCACTTAATTTACTAGGACTGATTTAGAGGGGAAAAAACTAGCAATGAGGGAGAGGAAAAATCAGGTATTCTTTGTTATTTTTTGTTTCTAACTAACTTATTTTTATACCTAAGAATTCCTTGTTATTTTTTATTTGATACTGATAATAATAACAATAAAATAAAAGGAGTCACGTTGCAGGTTCTAACCCGAGCGCTCGTCTCGCGTGGATTTCGCGTGTCGCGTTTTTGCCTGTCACGAGGCTCCGCAGTCCTCGATCTCTTCTTGTTCTTGACCGGAAGCGGCCCCTGGGATTGGGATGGATTCTCCCGATAAACACTTGACACTGGCGAAATCATCAAGGAAACGCCATTACACAAAAGATTTAGGATTAAGGACTCATTTTTTTAAAGTTGAGTGTAATGTTTTTCGCCAACAAACTGTTCTGCAGTTTTGCGAAAATTAAAGCAATTTGTACCATATTTACAAATATGAAAACTTAAAATAAATTAAAAAAATATATATAAGGTCTAAATAAAATTAGGTGAAACTATTTTAAGGCGGTGATCAGACCATCAAACTAACCAACTTTCTCTATGGGACCAATATCGAAATCGCGACAAAAAATCAGCCTGTTCCATACAAACCTACTCGACCTAAATGTATGGGACAGCAGATTTTTTTTTCTCGATTTCAATATTGGTCCCATAGAGAAAGTTGTTCAGATAAGGTCTAACAAAATTAGGTGAAACTATTTTAAGGGGATGATCAGACCATCAAACTGAACAACTTTCTCTATGGAACCAATATCGAAATCGCGAAAAAAAACATTGATGTCCCATACAAAACTGCAAACACAACGTGACTCAAATGTATGGGGCAGCAGATTTTTTTTTCGAGATTTCGATATTGGTCCTGTAGAGAAAGTTGTTCAGTTTGATGGTCTGAGCATACCCTTAAAATAGTTTCACCTAATTTTGATAGACCTTATATAATAGAATAAAACCAACTTTCCCCTAAGAAAATGCCTGTCGCACTGGCCGCAGCGATAAAGCCGCTGCAAAGTGTTAATATATATAAATTACACCTATTACCCTTACAATTTGCAATCACGTTATTGAAATACTTCCATTATACTAACAGTAACGAGTATGACCCTTGTTAAATTCTCTTTACTACATTTTCCAACGATGTCGTCTTTAGCGCCTACTAAAATCTTTATAGCAATAGAGCGCAAAGACAAAATTGCTCTGACAAGTTTGAAAGGAATCTTGGTAACGACGTCAAACCATTTTCTGGTCAAAAGTGTTCCACGAAAGGTCATCCGAAGGCAAACGTTGGACTCAATTGTTATATCCTGCAATTTATGGTAGTACAAGTGTGGTTTTATGGTCCTGGACATTCTCGACCTTTTTAGGGTTCCGTACGAAATGGGTGAAAACGGGACCCTATTACTAAGCCTACGTTGTCCGTCCGTCCGTCTGTCCTACCTATTTATGGCTGTAACTTTTGAACCAAAAGAGCTAGATAGTTGAAATTTTCACAGAATGTTCTTTATTACGGCGGATTTGCTAACAAATAATCAAAACTAGTTTTTAACATCGTAATACATACAAGCGTCAAATTTGGTGTGATTATAGAGCACACTTTATAGTATAACAACAAATAATAAAAACCGGTCAAGTGTGAGTCGGTCTCGTGCTAAAGGCCCCAGAGATTTTTTTTTAAATTAATATGTTGGGTGTTGGTGTGGTACGGAACCCTCGGTGCGCGAGTAGCTCGACTCGCACTTGATCGATTTTTGGTTTTGATGTCTTTTATTCGGTTGGATATGCGTTTGTCAAGCCCAGGTCAGCTGGGTAGAAGGAAATAATGGCCGAGGGTAGAATCGGAATACGATTCCGTATGGGAGCAATTGTCAAGGATGTTTTTAGGTTTCGAGAATATGCGGCGAATGGGCGATCGAGTGTGCCATTAGGTACCTTCCTTATTCCGTCCCTAAACCCTGTCTCTCTACCTAGTTAAAATACCTATGTACCAACTTAAATAAAAACGAACAGAATTTTATTTAAGGCGGTTGCAGAGGGGTTAATTTTATACAAAACTTTGACGCACAATACGCGTAGACGGTATTAATATAATTAACTTTGTATATATGGAAAAATAGTTTAGAAAATCCAGATGCCGCGTCACGAATAACATTTGCAATTTATAAAATAATTACGCAGATTTATATAGCTTTGAAATTTTTCATACAAAATTTTAAAAGCTTTATATCTTCGTAATTATATTAAAAATTGAAAATGTTATTTGTGACGCGGCAACTAGATTTTCTAAACTATATTTCCATATATAAAATATTACTTTTATTAATTCCGTCTACGCGTATTGTGCGTCAAAGTTTTGTATAAAATTGAACCTCTGCAACCGCCTTAAGGCTATTTCCTACTAGCTTCATTACAGTAGAATTAAATAGGTACCTACTTACACTCCGTCCTGCTAATAAGGAAGGATAAGTACATTATACCTACAGCAAAGATTTTTTTTGGTCTATACGACAAAATCTTTGACCTACAGTTAGGTATTTAGCCTTAAGTAGGTTATCGTATATAGCCTACATAATATTATATGTCAATGATTGAGTTACTTCCGTGTCTGTTTATAAACAGACAATATGAATAAAAAGAAAATTACCTTTAAATATACAGGGTGTCCCGTAAACCGACGTCAACCCGGCGGACGCTGATAGGTTAGGTCATGATCATGACTAAGCAGAATATCCAAATTTTACTTTAGTAAAAGTGTCTGTTTACGATATATTGACAGTTTTAACATAGATACTGTATAAAACATTTGCAGCCGTGGTACTCAAAATAGTGACTAAGGTAAAGAGTTTCACGAATTTCATAAAACTGTCCTTATCTCGAAAACTAAGAACCTTGTCTTAAAGAAAAATGTTGACCGATTGATTGATTGACTGACTGTTTTTTTTTTTATTTTTTTTTTATTTTAGTATTTTCTGGTTAGGCATGTACTAACCTATCAGCATCCACCGGGTTGACGTCGGTTTACGGGACACGCTGTATATTAATATAATTATATTGTGTTCAATATTATAATATTGAAAACATATTAAGATGTTAATATGTGAAAAAATAGGATTCTTCAAAGCGTCAACAGTAGGAGTATGATTAGCGGATATGTGTATATTGAACATATAATTGAAGTTTTGATTAGAGCCAAAACAAGAAAAACAAGCCAAAGTAGCCTCCGTTTTTATCGATAAACGCCTGGAACTGCTAAACGGTGAATAATAGAAACACAAGACTTGATTTAAAAAAAAGAGATTGATATTTTACAAATTTTGATTAGAGCGGAATTGAACTAACATAAATGGTACAATCACAATTAAATAAAGTTTGTTTTACGCTTGCGTCGTTTCAGTCGCGTGCGCCACCCCATCCCTTTCTCTCGATCTCGATTATATAAGCGGTAATATAAGCTATCACACGCCCATTTGGCTTCAATTATTTTTCGACATAGGCCCTAAAGTAAGTAGCATAAGCATAAAGTAAAAAAGTATTTATTCCTCAGTTCCTCACATAAAGAAGGAAAGACATTTACAAGGTTTGACACTAAAGTAATAATACAATGACAATTACTGTCGTTCTGAGAGACTGGCGTCTGGGGCAAATGGATATGTATTTCAGAAACAGTTTCAGACCTAGTTTTTCAGAGGACAACATACATTTCTAGAGGAGAATAATGCTATTAAATAGAAGTCACCACAAATCACAAAAACTAATGGGGGAGGGGCCAGTGTCGCATCTATACTATTATAAAACTGCAACAGGAAGTTTGTCTGTACATTGAAACCTTGTACCTTAATGATGCAATAGAAATAATCGGTATAGTTACGACGAGTAAAGGACTAATAAATAACACAATTAATAGAATTTAGCCTGTTGGGCACCATGTCTTGCGGCGACGCTCTAGAGTGTTTGTATTATTTGTAGGCTTTTATGTTTTGAGATAAGATGTTGTTTATATAATTTAGTCTAGTTATATTTTAGTTTAATCAGTTGTTGTTCTTTATTTCGTTAGTAACTTAAATATTATCTTTTTAATAATTAAAAAAAAAAAAAAAAAAAAAAAAAATTAATAGAATGCATTAGTAAGATCATTTTTGTGCACTGATTGGCGTGAAATTTTTAGATTACAGACAGTTATTAACTTTGATTAACATTTTATTTTTAGTTTCATTGCAATCTACTCAAAACATCAAAAGCTATCTACATAATATATATATATATTTTTTAAAGTTTTCAACAGAATGTACGCACGGCGACACATCAAGCCATACAAAACCAAGATAAGCTGGCCGCGCGTAGGTCGAGTAACGTATAACGTTGCGCAGCCAGCTTATGTTGGTCTTGTATAGCTTGATGTGTCGCCGTGCGTACATGCAATTTGAATAGTAGCAACGAAACCCACTCAACTATTCCGGGATACATACATAACCCAATTACTGACGTAGCCCCATACCAGTCTATAGACTCTACTGGAATATACTATAGTGTACTGGAACTCTGTCCAAACAACTGCAATTGCTAAACAAACCCTCCACAAAGTACAGTCAACCGACAGCGAGTTTGGCTCGAGTAGGTTCGCAGTTTTGTATGGAAGAGCAAATTTTTTTTTTCGCGATTTCGATGTTGGTGCTTTAGAGAAAGCTGTTTAGTTTGACGGTCTGATAATCCTCTTCAAAAAGTATCAGCATAGGTATTAAGAAGGACCCTATACATATAGATTACTATACAAGCTCACTGCTGCACACTAAAAGAAAACAGAGTTCAAATACAGAACATGAAGCCAAAAATTTATGGACATGACAACACTGAAAAAATCCAATTTGTTAATGGTTTATTGGGGAAATGAGAATCAAGTTACGAGTTTCAACTTTGTATAACATAATATATATTTTCTGTCAAACGAAACAAAATAAATTATTAACTAAGTTTATCATTTTAGCAGGTTCACGCCGCGTTTTTAATAACCGCGCTAACTCTTAAAAACTACAAAAAATGTTTTTTGTAGAAACAACATTTTGATAACAGATATTCACAACCGACGCGAGGTGACGGCTGCAATGAAATTAGTAAACTAAAGTCATTGGACGGCTGTATATTTTGTCATCGATAGTAGAGAAGAAATCGTGGATATTCTGAATAATATGATCGATATAGGTACTTAGAAAATCGTAGTCTTTATCCTGACTAAATACAGGGAGTATGGGACTGCCCTCTGCAGACTGAAACGGTGCACCTACGAATAAGAATAACTCTAAATATACATAATTTTTGGCACCTCTTGAAAAATGACATTTTGTATAAGTTTTGGCGGCTAGGTAGAGTTTTTAAAGAACAAATTTAGAACACGGTAAAGTTTTTTTGGTGCCACTTTTTGAGCTTGATTTTCAATTCTATACATTCTTATTCGTTGCTGTGCACTCATACCATCAAACTGAACAACTTTGACTATGGAGCCTACCTCAGGAAACGCGAAGAACATCAGCTGTTTCATACAAAACTGCTGTAGGTACCTACTCAACTCAAATGTATGGGACAGCTGATTTTTCTGGTAAATAATTATATTTAAGGTGGTTTCAGTCCATACAAAAGTATGACGCACAATACGCGTAGACGGAATTAATAAAAGTAATATTTTATGTATGGAAAAATAGTTTAGAAAATCTAGTTGCCGCGTAACAAATAACATTTGCAATTTATAATATAATTACGAAGATATAAAGCTTTTAAAATTTTGTATGAGAAATTTCAAATCTTTATATCTTCGTAATTATTTTATTAATTGCAAATGTTATTTGTTACGCGGCATCTAGATTTTCTTAGCTGTTTTTCCAGATATACAAAGTTACTTATATTAATACCGTCTACGCGTATTGTGCGTCAAAGTTTTGTATAAAATTGACCCCTCTACAACCACCTTAAGAACAAAGTAGGCGCAGGCGCAGGCACTGACACTGTGCTTAAAACAAAAATGCATGGAATTATTTCGTTGGCTGTACAACTTGATGGCAGTGGCCACCATTCACACAGTCCCGTAATTGCTTACCACACTCGAGAGGTTTCTACAGAAAACTTCTATATTTGTTTACTTAGGTACGGTTATTCTATTTCGGACACGAAGGATTTTTTTACCCTCTTTTTGACCTTAACGTAGCCGCGTAACTTTATTGCCAATTAGGGGTGAAAATAATAGGGTTTTTTCTTATTAACTAACATAACTCTAGAACATACATATACATGTAACTTGCATATTTGTCTGAGGTGTGCAATATAGGTAACTTTTCTTTGTGTCCCTTTTTCTATCGTTCTTTATCCTGGCAGCATAGCATGCTATCCACGACAAAGCGTTTAACGTCCGCCACATACATACGGAATAAACCTGATTTGGAATTAGAATCCGGATGGAGTGTTGCCGCTTTCAGATACTTTTTTACTAGATCTAGTGTTTTTTTGTTGACTTAGGTGGCATCTTTTTAAGATTTACAGTTATATCAAACAAGTGATTTTTGAGCGTAGGCGTTGATGGAACGATACCGTATCGAGACGGTGCAGTTGCGACGTTGTTGCGGTATAGTTGCGAAATCGCCTACGCTCTAAAATCGCTTGTGTGATAATGGTTCATGCCATTTTGTATGCAGATTGTGTCTAATGTTAAAACTATCGATAGTCTTTTGATATAACTGCATAATATTGAAATACAATTTACAACCGTAACGTCATGACATCATCACATGATAGTAATTATCATGTATAACAGTTTTTTATTTCGTTTTAATAAATAAATAAAAATACAATTGTCATTCATTTGGCGTTTCATATATTTTTATTTTAACAGCACTCTAAGTAATTTTTGTAACCATAGTTGACAACACTGAATCCTGAATCAGGATTCCGGATCGCAATTCCGTATGTGTGTGGCGGTCCTAAACGAGAAAACCGTTATGCGCGCTCTTTTTGGCATACGTAAAATAATAAAGATGGATGGTCATCTCGATTTTTATCGTTTTTTCGGGGGTGGCATGCTAGGCCTACATCCATCATTTGCCATTGCGAGCGTGAGAGTCCAGAATGTCGCGACATCTCTTTCTTGGTCTGCCACAGGCTTCGTACATAGGCATAAAAGTTTGAGAAGCTCGACAGAGGCTGGATAGTAGCTGTATAGAGGTGAATTACTACTAAACAGCTAGTAGACAGCCACTGTACAGCTTGTGTGTCGGACGGTGTTTATTTGAATGAAAATACATAAGTCGTATGCTGTCGTACTGCTATACAAATTCAAAAAGACTTTTGTCCATTTCCGATTAAACTCAAGAAATGTTTTCAACTTTAATAGAAAAAAAAACCTGCCCTATTTTCGGAATAACAAAAGCGTTTTTATTTGTACTTCTTCTTTTCGCGAGAACGACGAACGAATTATCGTGAAGCTCCAACAAAATCCGAAGATCCTTGCGCTAACAAAAAAGACATTGAATGTTATATTTCAAGGGACCAAATGTACACATTATAATATCTTTTTATGGTATCGTAAAAGCACGTCGGCCTATTTTCACCTCTCTCATTACGGTATCGTTGAAAGTCATGAGATTAGCGATTTGTATATTTTTAGACTTTTATGCAGGTATTACGGTGAAGAGATTGTACCTAATCTCATCTCGCAGAAACACTTTAATGTTACTAGCCATTTCCCGCGTGGGATGCTTTTGGTTTACTGCGTTTTCACATTATGTCAATCCTAATTAAACAAAACTGAGGGTGCCCGTATCTCCACGCGCGCGTTTTCTCCGGGACTCTTAGAGCCACCCCCTAACAAGTCAAACTTGGCCGATTTTTTATTATTTCTAGTTATACTGTATAGTTTGTACTATAATCACACAAAGTTTGACTCTTGTATGTATTACAATTTTTTTTAATTACTCAATCAGTAAGAACGTAAAATTTCTTCTTCAGTGGTTACCTCACAATGTTTTCCTTCAATGTTTCAGAGCTGTCGGTATTACGTTATTATATTAATTAAATAATTTAAAAATAAAAAATTCTTTGGCGGCTATAGATAGCTTAGTTGGTCCGTGTATTTAACCTGCTTGTTACTGTTGATAACTTTGTGTTGATATTTTCTCTGTTGTTATTTTCATTGTTGTAGCATACATCCCTGCTGTCAGTGGTCAGCGCAAGCAAGGTAGACCACACGCAAGATGTGCTGATGAGATTATTAAAATTGCTGGAAAAAACTGGACCACAGTAGCCAAAAATAGAGAAAAGTGGAGCAACCTAACCTGGAGGAGGACTTCGCCCTCTGAGATTCGCTCGGGTTCTTGCGCATGATCCATTGTTAAATTTAAAATTAGATTATTGACATTATTCAATGAGCAGAATTCAATTTATTACACACATATTAAAGCACTACATCAATAACCATTAACCTAAAATAAAAACAAAAAAAAAAAAAAAAAAAAACTAATACTACTTACAAATAAAAAATGTCCTCGAAATTTCCGCCGCTTGGCGGCAAGGTGCCCAGGAGGCTGGCAGCGTTACCTCTTTGTATGGCCAGGCTGATGCGTTGACCGAGGTAGCTGCCAGCCCTCTGGTCACCGGAGACCTCGATTAGGCGCGCCGATAATTCTTTAAATAATCGGCGCGTCTGGCCCCCACGGACCCAATGTCTCGACCCCAAACGGTGCAAATATGTAAGCCTCGCCGAGGTTTACATATAAGCGCCGTTTGAGGTTTTCCACGGTAGCCGCCGCCGCACCCGCATTGGATGAGGTCGCATGGACGTGTGACGGTGCCAGTGTATCTACACAGGTAGCGTCCCAGACCAGCGACCTCCCCAATTTCCATGGAACGAGCGTTATTCCGTCGGGCCTTTTCCCATCGCTCCGTATTAGACCTCTAGGTTCTAAGATGGCGGGTACATTGGCAGTAACAAGGGCCCGACGGATAACGTCGTTCAATGTTGCGTGGCGTGACCAGCGTGACATTATTAAATTTGTATTATTTATTAAGTAGATTCAATAACCAAATATGGAAATGACATGTAAAAATTAAAATTACTTACCAACTTGTCATGTGTGTATTGTATTGTATTATTTTGTATTGAAATGAATTGAAAATGACATGGATTTATTGTCACACCACAAACTTTTACAACATAATTTAATCTAATCTAAATATAAATGAAATGTTTTGTTGTTTTTTAAGGAAATGTAATAATAATAAGCAATATGTACCTAAGGTGCAAAGATAGTAATTTCTGTTTTTATATTGAGAATAATAATTTAGCAATGTCATAAAACTCTTAGATATATTGATTTATTTTTGTACACAGGATTAAAAATTAATATTATTTTTTTAGACATGTATGGAATGTAATGTATTTTCTTTTCTTTGTGTTATGTTCTGTTTGTAGCAAGAAATTAAAAGGCTTTTTTATTTTTTATATTTTTTTTATTTTTTTTTTATTTACATCCCTGCTGATCTGAGGGCTGCAGGCACATATTATCTGTCTACCTTTATCCCTAAATTATCTAATCGATTCTGTAAAATTGTTATTTTCTGCTTTCAATTGTACAGAGACATAGCTTCGGTTAGGACGTGGATGTTATGAGGTTTCAGAATATCTCTGACTATCCTCTGTGAATATTAATATTTATAGTCGTGAGTATAATATATAAGGTCTAACAAAATTAGGTAAAACTATTTTAAGTGAATGATCAGACCATCACACTGAACCACTTTCTCTCTGGGACCAATATCGAAATCGCGAAAAAAAAATTTCCTGTTCCATACAAACCTACTCGACCTAAATGTATGGGAAAGCAGATTTTTTTTTTCGCGATTTCTATATTGGCCCCATAGAGAAAGTTGTTCTGTTTGATGGTATGATCATCCCCTTAAAATAGTTTCACCTGATTTTGTTAGACCTTATATACTATTATATGTTACTTTCTATTGTTACCACGCTCATTTTTTTTAAAACACTGAATACGAATTTATTTCCTTACATTGTCCCCGACTCCACACTAAAAACCGTTTGAAAATAAATCAGTTTTAGATGTTTTAATACAAAGTTCCTAGAAATGCCATGGCAAGGAGGCACAAGAGTAATATGTCGGGAAATGCATAAAACATCTTAAAACTGGGCATTTTTATCACCTACCCCTAAAATAGAACGGAAACGTTATGCCATTTTTGGCTTCTTGCCCCAGACTCGTAAACTTAACCACACTGTGCGTGTAGGCTTTTCATAACTGAATATAATTTTAAGCTCCAGTCACATAATGTTTATTTTTTTTTCATCAATTTAGTTCTAGAACGGCTTTTATAAATATACAAGGTGTCACAAAAACACAAATAAACATTTAAGGGGGTGGTTAAGACCATCAATCTGAACAATTTTCACTATGGGACCAATATCGAAATCGCGAAAAAAATCGGATGTCCCATCATCATCATCATAATATCAGCTGATAGAGGTCCACTGCTGGACATAGGCCTTCCCCAAAATGGGGAGATTTGCCATAATCACCATGATGCGATGCGTTTGCGATGTTCCATACTAAACTACAGATCTACTCGAACTAAATGTATGGGACAAAAGACTTTTTTTTCGCGATTTCGATGTTGGTCCTATAGTGAAAGTTGTTCAGTTTCATGGTCTCATTACCCCCTAATAAAGTTTTAAATGTTTATTTTTACTTTTGTAACAGCCTTTTTAATTTTGTGGATGGTTTTTAAAAAAAAATGGTATTGGATTATCTTTGCATTGTACCCACTGGCGACGGGCTCACACCCCGTCACACTGAACACAGTTACGGTACCAGTGAAACGTGGATTTATTGAGGTTTCGAGGTGGTTTACGAGTCATGGGAACCGATCGTTACTACGTTTTATAAAAATTTTCTGGCATGTTCAAAAAGTGGGTGTTTTCTGTTTAATGGGTATGCAACTAATTCTTTTTTTCGTGTCACATGATCATAGTCATGCCCTAACTCATACTGTAGTGTAAAGATTAGCTAGTCAGCAACATGGTCGTTTTGACATAGTTTCTGGGCTGATTACCCATTATGCGCAAGACGAACTCAAGGTTTCGTCAATGGCACTTTCTTTGCACTCCTGAAGCACCCCCCCCCCCCCCCCCCCGATCAATCAATCAACATTTTTTATTCAAAATAATATCACATAGATAGCTTTTGCGGTCATTTTTTTACTCTACCACCGCGTCGGAAGCTGTTCCGTTGACAGAAGATGCGGCCAGAAACTCTACATCTCACATCTTTTAAGCAAAACAAAATATACAAAGTACAATTAAAATACAATACTGCATAACATTGAGTAACATTGTCAAGACAAGACATTTTGGTCATTCAAATAGTCATCCGTGTGCCATCATTGCCGTGTGGTGTCGGCTATAGCATCATCCCATTTGTGGGTGTCGTAAAAGGCGACTAAAGGATCTACTGAAGGATGGGCAGCAGCATCTTCTGAGTACACACATTGATTCGATCCAACTGCGATCGCCAACCCGCCTGCCAAGCGTGGCGATTATGGCAAATCCCCCCCATTGGGGGAGGCTTATGTGGACTTTTAAAGGCTGATATGATGATGATGAAATAGTCATCGAGTTTATAGTTCTTTTACAGAGGACTTGTTTAACAAGGGACCCCATTTACCTCCCCACGACCCCTTGCCCCTGCTGATAAGTCCACATATTCCCGTAGATTAATATGTATTTTGTATAATATTCCGCTCTCTCTTACATCTTGTACGACATACCTACTGTAGCTTTATTAAAGCAGCTTTGTGTTAAAATTTCATAATATACCCATTGTATAATTCGCATCTATCTGTATAATCGTAAAAAGTTATTGGTCTGAGGAAAAAGGCAACATTTTACTGAAGTTGTAATGAGTTTAGAGTTTCGGCGACACTAATGTCGCGACTTCGCGAAGTCGACAACTTGAAGATTCGTGGAAAAGTTCACTAGGAACTTTGTTTTTGTCTCGCTTCTTAAGTTGGCCGTTTTGGAAAATGACTGAAAATTAATATGCACTATGATTTTTCAAAGTCAAACTTTCAAATCAATGGTAGAAAATGTCAAAATTACAATGAAGATTATTCATTATTCGATCATGATTTTGAACATGTGTCTTTTAAAAACCACAATCCAGTTTTACGTATACTTTGCACCTACCGAAATGTAAAACTAAGTTTCTTTATATAACAACAGATTTAATAAATAAAAAAGGAGGAGGTTCATCTGAATGTTTTTTTCTGTCTTTGTTTTTATGTGCCTTAGAAACTAAGGTGGATCACACACGATGACGCATGACATGAGCAAGGAGTTGTATGAAATCGCACGTAGAACCACACACGGTGACTTTGGAGATCGGTTGAGCGGCGTGTGTGAGGGTTGCTTTGGTGGCTAGGCCAGTTGTAGTGAAAGGTTTTGAGTACCGGTGCGTAATGATTTATTCTGAAAATTGTTCCCTGTTTTATACAGATTCTCTATTTGCTGGTGAACCGGCTGAGTTAAATGTACCCCACAGTGAAGAATTGCCGCTGCGTCAATGCAGCAAATGTGCGGCAGCCGGACTGCAGTCCGTCAACGTTGCATGGTATGGCACATGGTGACGCTACTATAACGACATTCATCTCTTGCGTTGTAAACATTCAAACTTTTCTATTTTAAGCACTTCTGTCGTTTGACGGACTTAAGGGTGCTGCGCACATGTCTTTTTCGAAAAAGGATAGTTAATTTTATCACTATGTTCTTCTTGACTTGAACGACTTCTCCCGCCACTTCAGCATGATAATTATCTTCTCAACTATTATAAAACTGTAACAGAAATGTGTCTGTACATAGAAGATAATTTTACACATAGTTACAATATGGTTTTCACCCCTCCGGACGGAAAGCGTCAACTTTCATCCCGCTGTGCTAAACGAAGTTACACCACTCACATCCACAACAGGCTTCGTCAAAGAAAATACATCATTCAGAGCCACAACACGTTTCGTCAATAAATACATCCTGAATATCTGCAAAATCGTAATTACATACAAAATATTAATATAAGAAAACAAAAAAACCCAAGACAAATGCTCAGCAACAACAAGAATTGTCAAAAGGCCCTCGAAAAGACAAAAAATAGTGTACTCCCCAGCAATATTTTATACATTCTGGCAGTAAATTAATTAACTTGGAGGAATCCTCCTTGCTAGAGATTAATGGGATGTCCTTCTCTCCAGTCGCAATGAAAAAGTGCGCTGAGAAAAATGAGCGAATGTTGGACATTCGTTTTGGGGCCTAAGAGATAAAATACACGAGTCACTTGTTAATTGTAATGGCTTCTTTAAACAAAACAATATTTTATTTTTAGAACAGCGACGCAACGTTGATTTTGAAACCAATTTAAAATAATGCGACCTAACTGTCGATGTACGCACGCGAAATAGACTAAGAGATAAGTGTACTTTTTGCAACCATCAGCAGCAAGGCTGATTCAGTGTTTATGGGGTACACCCCCATCGTACGTCCATCCCCATCATAGAGATGCTCTAAGAGCATCTCTGTGATGGGGATAGACTAGGTCTACCTGCATAACTTCAGTCGGTTTAGGAGTTACAGACATTTAAAGGTCAGTAAAAAATTTACGATCAGTTGCAAGGCTGATCGTATGATATTATTGTAGTATGCACTATAGTTATGTGAACAGTACAAAAACTGACATGGTTCATCAGTAGGTTTAGGAGTTACAACCATACAAAGGTAGGTTAATTTTTTACTGACCTTTAAATGTCTGTAACTCCTAAACCGACTGAAGTTATGCAGGTAGACCTAGTCCATCACAAAGATGCTCTACACCCCATAAACACTGAATCAGCCTTGCTGCTGATGGTTGCAAAAAATACACTTATCTCTTAGTCTAAAAAGCCAGCATATTAAAGCAGCGATTACCCTACATTTAAGGCCAGGCCACACAGAGGCGGTTTTGCGGGAAAGCGGGCCGGAGGCGGACCTGCGGGAAGCTAATATCTCCGGAGCCGCGCGTATTTCTGTGTGGTAGGGTACATACAAACTCAAACGTTAAGTAAAAAAATTTAAAAAGATTTAAAACTAAGATGAAAACTGTGGGATAATAGAACCAAAATGCATAAATGCTTACGACTATATTCCCCGAGGGTGTAGTCAGAGATATTCTGAAAACTCAGAACATCCACGTTTCACTAGTAGTACCGAAACTCCGTCCAGGAGGGCAATTGCGGAAAATAAATCGCAACAGAACCATGATTGGACCGCAGGCGAAGCTTAACTTTTAACACTTTCGGAATTGCGCTAATCGCGATACAGCTCATGACAGCCGTTGCCGTTAGAGCCGTTTTGTCAGATGGCTCAAACGTTAAAGGCTGTCAGTCACGTAGTAAATAAGTCAAGTTTAGCGCAAATGAATAGTAACTGGATCGCAATGTGTTTAGAACTAATATTGGATTCGGATAGAACTTCGATGTTTTAAATTAGCGCAATTGGGCCCCATTGTGACGGCGAGTGAACCCCTCGCCACTTGTAAATGGACAGGGATGCAAAGCAGTCTGGTTTCTTGATATTTTCCTTCACAGAAAACCCAATGGTGTTACAAAACGTACATAAATGCCGAAAAACTCATTTGTACGAGTCTTCCTGCAACCAGAGTGGTTAGTGTAATTGGCCCATAACCCTGATCTGCCTTCCTGTAATTAAAAGCCTCACTTTCTGCGAAAGCCTGCACTCGGCTTCTGTGTGGCTTGCCAGACATTTCACACGTCTTCCAATTACTAGAGAATTTTCGCCTCACGGAATTTACGGAACGTGAAACAAAATTGTAATTAAGATGGAGATTTTTGTATATCATTTTATGACTTTATAATCTGTATAGTGAGAGTTTTGTATAGTGAATGATTAAAAAATTGCCCTCATCATCATCGTCATCTCAGCCGATGGACGTCCACAGCTGGACATAGGTCTCCCCGAAGGATCACCACAACGACCGGTCCTGCGCTGCCTTCATTCAACGGGTTCCCGCCGCCTTCACCAGGTCGTCAGGCCACCTTATGGGGGACGCTGCGCTTTCCGGTACGCGGTCGCCACTCGAGAACTCTTTGGCCCCATCGGTTCTGCGAGCAATGTGCCCCGCCCACTGCCACTTTTGCAACCAAATGGACAAATTAGTTAGATTCTACTATAAAGCAACAAAAATGAGAGTTAATAAATTCACGAAAACAGAACAGAAAGAGTGAAAGATACAAAAATCATTCTCCAAAATTCGAAAAAATCCAATACAATTATTATCTTGTCCTTTTCAAAGTAAAATACAGGAGGGTATTGTGCACTGCGCCAAACAATTTTTTCATGCTCGCTTTGTGTTGTTTCACCTCTCTGTTTGAAAGCAAGTAATTGATCATCTGACTTCTTAGGGTACCGTTCTAAAATTATCTAAACGAAACGTTTAAATATTATGATTTTACATAAGAAGATAATTTGATTTTCATACTGTACCGTTATCGTATCGCATTGTCAAAACAAGAGTGGGTGTTAGGTTAGTCTGCTTTAGTAATGATAAATACTTAATTGATTATAGTGTAAGTGACAGCCTAGCAAATACTAAAATGGTGAACTCAGACTATCAAACTGAACAACTTTTACTACGGAGCATACCTCAGGAAACGCGAAAAAAATCAGCTTTTAATATATACCCGACTAAAATGTATGCGACAGATGATTTTGTTTTCAAGTTTCCTGAGGTAGGCTCCATAGCGAAAGTTGCTCTGTTTGATGGTCTTGGTTCACCGTTTCAGTATTTGCTAGGCTGTCACTTACAACTTGTTTAAAACTAGCAAGTCTCCCCAGTTTCACCCATGGGTGGGATCTATACTATACCTATAAGTAAAAGTAAATATATTACGCACATAAACCTTCCGGAAGAAATTCTCTAAAAGACAGTAAAAACTGTATCAAAATCCGTTGCGTTATTTAGAAGAAATAAGAGGAGAAAAAAAAGTCATCAAAATCGGTCCATAAACGACGAAGTTATCCGCGAACACACATAAAAAATATATATATATATGTATATACGGTCGAATTGAGAAACCTACTCCTTTTTTGAAGTCGGTTAACAAAATGATGATATAATAATTTGGTAAATTAGTGATGATTTGTCAATCATCCATAAACGGCCGGACGGATTTGAATGTTCTGGATTAACATATAGTTCACTTTTTTAATATTTATGCAGACAAAATCACTGAAAATCGTTGTCGTGTTTAAATAAAAAATCTATGTGTTCGGTCTGAAAAAATGAAGTTGAAAAATGGCGAAGTTAAGATAACGGAACCCTTCTCGTGTGTACCGACTCGCACTTGACTGGTTTAAAAAGAGAGTGTTGCCAACGTGAAAAATCAGGTTCTGTTGCTCGTTCCGTTTGATTTGAAGTTTTCTCCGTAAAGGCAAAATTGAAATGGCCGTTCTTTTGGACATTGGATGAAAAAATTTTCTCTTTTGAGCAGTGAGTAGTGTTATCCTAAGGGTAAAATGGGCAAGTGGGGTGTCTAGGGAGACGGCTCGTAGAGCCATACACACATGGGGAGGAAAATGTCGTCCAAAGAAATTTTTTTTTATTACCAGTTCACACCAAAAGAGCAGTGATGCGCATTTGCACGCATCGGCAATCTTATCAATAGTGCTCTGCTGCGCTTTTGGTGTGAATCGACCCTTACGCTGCATACATCGACTGATAAGAGTTCTAGCACAATCGAGTCGTATAACAGGAAAATCTGGAGCTCTTTTCGCTCACTCCGTTTTAAATTTTACTTCTACTTACGCAAAACAAAATTCCAACACAGTTTTGTCAAATTTGAGCTGGCTTCGACCGGCTCTAGATTTTGGATATAGCTAATAAATCTGGAAATCTTTTGGATATAGCTAAAATTTGGAATCACGAAATAATCTAATAGCTGTGTCGGTCAATTCTTAAACAGGTATTTTAAAATCTTAGAACTTTTGCTGGCACACATCGTGGCTACGCTCAACTCCGGCCAGCTCCAATTATCTCCATATAATCCATTTTTCCAGGGCGCAATATTTGTAAATACGTCTCTGGTGACAGCGACAAAATGTCTCAACCTAGTAACACTAGAACAATGAATCCATTTAAAAACATTTCTTTCTTGCTCCGCTTTTGCTCTCAGCCGAATTCGAGCAAAAATAACATTTAAGAAACCAACCGTATTATTGTAACAATTGATTCCAACCACAGATTATTAAATCAGTAGATACAATGACATTGAGAAGGGACCTATTGATTAAACGGGGTGTGCAAGGTGACCTAATAATAGGACCTCCTTGAACTATACCCGATGATGTTTTTACAGTCTCGAAACTTACAGGGGTGGTTCAGATTATCAAACTGGACAACTTTTACTATTGGAGCAAACATGAAAACGCAAAAATAAAATCAGCTGTTCTATACTAAACTGCAATGCCTTGCCTACCCGACTTAGATTATGTATAGTGCATACACAGTTCAGTAGATTTTTTTTACGAATTCAGGTTTGCTTCCAAAATTAAAGTTGTTTAGTTTGATGGTCTGACCCACCCTTAAAGGTTTCGGAACGGTAAAAACTTGATACAAGATTACAGGGGAGTTGGAAGTTCGAACTTTTTGTGACCAAGCATTTTGTATGTGCTTGGTTTCCCGTTCCATCAAATTCAGGAAAAGTCTATAGGATAGGCTTGTTCTGGGTAAGCGACCCTTAACATTGTCCTGAAGACTGGATTGAGGTCACGAGCAAACATATCTTTAATAAAAAAGAAATTATCTGAATTTACGCATGCACTTCTTGCGTTTAATTTATATCTTACGTAACTTACGTACGAGTACCTACGTGACCGGCTTTTAAAATAACGAACTCACTGTATAGTAGACTAGATTGACTAAGAAAATTATTATTTATTTATCTAACATTAAAATACATACCTTCTTAATATGCTGACACTTTTTAAGGGGATTATCAGACCGTCAAACTGAACAACTTTCTCTATGGCACCAACAACGAGACCGCAACAAAAATCAACTGTTCCATACAAAACTGCAAACCTACTCGAGCCAAATGTATGGGACAGCAGATTTTATTTGCGATTTAAATTTTGGTCGCATAAAGAAAGTTATTCAGTATGATGGTCTTAAAAAAATGTCAGTATATTAAGAAGGACCGTATATGAAATGATATCATTAGCATCCTTTTAAACTAAGAGTCTACCCATCAAACTGAACAACTTTTACAATGGCAGCAAAACGATCGGAGCAAAAAAAAATCTGTGCTGTTGCATACATATTTTGAGTCGCGAACTCGCGAGTCGACATTGCAGTTTAGTACGGAACAGCTGATTTTTTATTTACTCCAATCGGTTTGCTCCAATAGTAAAAGTTGTTCAGTTTGATGGGTAGACTCTTAGTTTAAAAGGATGCTAATGATATCAATTTCACCCTGTATATTATTATTTATATAAGGCAGAAACCACCGCTCGCCACAATTCTGCACTTATCTCATGCACTTCTGTTGATCGCATTATCTGAATCTTTGACACAAATATCTCTTACAGAAATAATTTTGTATTTATCTAAACATTTTCCTAAGGTTTTTAGGTACATAATAAAACATGTTTCTGGGATAAAAGGAGACAAAGAAACAAGGCAGACAAGACAAGTAATTACATAACGCACCAGAATATTTTTCAAGCCAAGCTTATCCATTACTTTCTACCTACAAATAAAGATAAAACAGTCCTCCGTTGCCACAGAAAAGAAATATGCAGTACAGCAACTTCATGCAAGCGCTCTAAGCAACACACGCACATATACGACCTCTAAGTACCACAACACACGCACTTACACGGCCCGCTACGGTACTTAGAGGCGAACAGTACTGAAATACCATAGAAAAGAGATATACTGTCATTCACTTACCAATTCCTGAAGTGCAATTCTCTAAGCGTCACATCGCTGTCAAAAACATCGATGAGCTCACAAATGTAACATCCTTCTTGCATCCTTCAGGTCGTCGAAGTTTTTATATCAGTTTGACACATGACATAACCTTAGCCAATACAAAATTGACAGCTCGCTGATGTTTCAACGACGAACGTTTAAGGTTGTGACGCGATGTTTGCGCTTAGAGAATTGCATTGCTGGACGTCGGGTCTACGCTCAAAGGTGTCAGATCCAAAAGAGAAACAATTACGCGCCAGTCTTCGTTTGATTGTCGCACTACGCGCACTTCTGTGCTGCTGTGGTGTTAGAATTTGTAAAAACTATGTAAGCAAAATACAAATTAAAATATCATCAGTGTCTGTGTTTTTAGTTGGATTATATTATTAACACGTACTTTCGTTTATGTAGGTTAGTCTGGGAAATCTTCGATCTTTCAAAAAAATAATTATAGAGCCAGCGTCTACAACTTAGTAAGTCAATGTATACAGTACAGCAAATAGGCCCGCTAAGGTACTTCGGGGCGCAACAGTAGGTACTGAAGCCGTAGCATTTTGTGCGTAATACGGCTACATCACGCCTTTTATCTCGTTCGTTCGCGCGCAAATAAGAAGAGAGCGATGGCAGGATAGCGCTGTATCACGCTGCCATACTACGGCTGCTGAAGTATCTTAGCGGGCCGTGTACGTGAGCGCTCGTCTGTGTGCGTGAGCCGATTCGAGCGCTTGTATGAAGTTGCTTTACTGTATATCTCTTTTCTTTGGCGTTACTTACATTAAGGAAAATTGTTGCTCTTGTATTCGCATTAGGCGGTGTTGCGTAATTTCAGAATAAAGTGTTTAAATGTAAAAAGCTTCTGTTGTCCATCATTATGAAAATTATGAAGAGACGGGTAGCAAATCTGGACGCAATCTTTTATACCTATAACTATTTATAAAGAAGTTGGGAAAAGTAGACAAATGTAAGATGTTAGATTCTTCAGAATCTTGCACTAGCTGATTACTAGTCATGACTAGTAGGTAAATTGAACAAATCAGCTAGTCATCTCATTATCATAATAATCATCTCAGCCACCACGACCGTTCCTGCGCTGCCCTCATCCAACAGGTTCCCGTCGCCTTCACCAGGTCATCGGTCAACCTTGTGCGGGGCCTAACTACGCTGCGTTTTTCGGTACGCGGTCGCCACTCGAGAACTCTTCGACCCCATCGGCCATCGGTTCTGCGAGCAATGTACCACTGCCACTTTAGTTTAGCAATTCTTTGAGCTATGTTGGTTACTATGGTTCTTCTGCGGATCTCTTCATTTCTGATTCGATCTCGCAGGGAAACTCCGAGCATAGCCCTCTCTATTGCCCTTTGGGTGACTTTCAGCCATTCCAAGTCTTTTTTATAAGGCTTTAAGTAAGCGACCACGTCTCTGTTCCATATGTCATCACTGGCAACACACACTGGTCAAAGACTTTCGTGTTGAGACTCAGCGGTATCTGGGACGTGAAGATACTACGTATTAGCTTCCCGACAAAGCAAATCTTCTTCTTCTTGGTCGTAACCTCATGGCTGAGGGACGTGACCATCGTGGGCAGCTTGTGCCATCATAGCTCTCCAGGCCGCTCGATCTTGGGCCCGGTGTATGCTGGCCTGTAGTGTAAAGCAAATCAGCCAGTAGCAAAATGGAAATATGACAGTTCAAATACAAATATATTTATTCATTTGTTAGTTATTTTTAACGATAGTGATAACTTGGGAATTTTTTGAATCGTCTCTGGATTGGTTGAACTTCTTGTTTTATCGAGTCGATGGCATGTCATTTTATATTTTTCCAGCCAGTATTTTGCCACACGGATAGCACTACCAGCAGCGTCCATAAGCTCCATTCGCGTGTAAGTTTGCGGGCAGAAAGGGCAAGATATGAGATGGGCTATAGTCTGAGGGGCAACACCACATTCACACCTCACGCGGCTATGACATGCAATGTATCAATGAGTTTTTCTATCTTATGTGTATGTACGTAATACTGAATGCTCTCAAACGGTGAAGGAAAACATTGTGTGGAAACCTGCAATAGGTACGCTAAAGAAGAAATTCTGATTCATATGTGTAGTCCACAAATCCGCATTGGGCACGCGTGGTAGACTGATGGCCAAACACCCTCCCTGAGGGCCTGTGCCCTGTGCCCTGAAGTGGGACGTATACCGTATAATAATTTTCTTTAACGTGTCGAAATTCTCAGGGGTGCTTCAGACCATCGAACTGAACAACTTTTACTAAAAGACCAAATATGAAATCGCTAAAACAAAAATCAGCTGTCTCATACATTTGAGTCGAGTAGGCATTGCAGTTTAAGTCAGGAACAGTTGATTTTTTTTTGCGATGTCTGGTTTCGTAGTAGAGTTTCCATAGTAAGGATTATTCAGTTCGATGGGATCGAACCACCACTGAAAATTGCAACACGGTAAAAAAAACATCCGTCTTATAGGTTGATAAAATGGTTGATAATGATGACTCGAACAAAATCGTTCGCAAAAGCTGGTCCCAAATACAAAACGAAGAATATGGTCGACGCCGCAGGAAAAAGCTAACATTATAATAATATTTTCGTTCAAGAAAATATGTCGAGCATTTTCATCATGTTTTCATTCGGCAAAAGGTCATGCGTAAACTAATAACGTTACTCAAAGCTCGTATGTTAAGCCGCTACACCGACAGACAGGTCGTCAGGGAAAGACTCTCGGTCACAGAGCAATGAAAGATATTTGTCGCGGCTTGTTTACTACGGAATGTTAGCGAAAATGTGATAAACGGCGGACCTAATCTCTGTGTGCTTTGTGGATGGCCCCTTTTCTGCAAGTTGGCAGAACTGCCGTTAGCAACACTGAAGAGATGTCAGTTTTAAACAGAGTATCTGTAGGCAGATATCCCGTTGGGGTTATCCCCCCTGACCTCTAATATTACCACACTGGCTTGGCAATTGTCAAAAATTTTTGTGCTTATTTGATATACGCCATTTTGGCATCTAACATTAATATAAATCCGGCTATCTATGATTACATATAGTTCCTAAGACACTCGGAGAATGTGCTTCAAATGAATTAATAGAGGAGAGGTCAGTGGTAGTGGTAGGCCCTAATAGAACATATTAGAATAAATCTTCTGGGCGTTTGAAAGCCGTTATTGTCCTTACTTAACATTTTCGTTTTCTCTATAAGAAACTTTCCGGAGAAACAGTCAGTAGGGGTGTGGATCTTAGGTATTATTCGTGTTTTTTCTTCTATGTGAATAGCGTTTATAGTATTCTATGCTCTGTGTTGCACTCATGATATTAAGCTGTGTTGTGATGACATAAGAAAGACGTTACGTGACAAGCCAATCGACCATGCTCAACTTTTCCACAACAGCCATTTTCTGCTGTAATAATTTTCCTAATGAAATATCGCTTATAAGAATGAAAAACCGAATAACTTGTTTACTTTTAACCATTTGGAAATTATGTGCTAAAAATATTATCCAGATCATTTTCTACTCGTGGGTGTCGAAGGAGACGACTGAGGGAATAGACTTCTTATGCAGTGTTTTATGGACAAAACTCTGTTGGACAAGCCTTCGCTTGCTGCCCTTATCCAATGGGATCACGCCACCTTCACCAGGTCTTCGGTCCACCTTGTAAGGGCCTACCCAAATAGCGAGTCGCCACTCGAGAACTCTTCGTCCCTATCAGCCATTTGTTTTGCGAGCAATGCGGCCTATTGCCTCTTTAGTTAAGCAAATCTTTAGGATATGTCAGCTACTCTAGTTCTTCTGTGAATCTCTTCATTTTTGATTCGATCTCGCAGGGAAACTCCGAGCATAGCCCTATCTATTTGGGTAACTTTCAGCCTTTTTTGAGGCCTGGGGTGAGCGACCACGTCTCAGTTCGGTAATCACTGGACAAAGACAGACGAAGAAAGAAGACACTACCACAGAATAATAACTAGTAACGTGACTTCCCGAACGACGGTTTTTCTTTTTCTTGAAGTTTGGATGTACCTAACTGGATAGTTTGTCCCACGCTAACATAACCGTCAATAGTTTTGTAATTGAGTTAAATTTAACTTCATGAAATTATGGCTTATAGCTCAAAATCAATCAACAAACTTGAAATTGCTAAGAGATCTGCATTATTAATTAACATCTCCATAACACTACAAATTATAAACCACCTATAACTAATTCAGAAGATAAATCACCTCTAGTTCAGGGTATGAGACCCTTAATAAATTATGTAGGTACATAATAGAGACGTTTTCGGCTTTCGACTCCGTAACCGAAACAAGATATCCGAAGAAAAAACGCACGGAAGAAAAAAAGAGAAAATTGCTATAAAGTTTCTATCACAGCCTACTTACCAAAATGAATCGATCACTGTTTGTGTCCGGGCAATATGTCATCTTCTTCCATTCACCTCTAGATACTCTTTCTTATACTGAGGCGGCGGAGCGGAGTAACTGAGTTTTATTAACCAATGAGATTGCATGAAATCTCGGAGCTGCAATCTTATTGGTTAATAAAACTCCGTTACTCAGCTCTGCCACCTATCTCCGCGAATGTCCATACCATACCATAATAATCTATTATCTCCATATTATCCCGCAATTTTTCTGTCATAGCACCTACTTTAAGGTCCGCCACAATACAATTCCGTCAAACACAATACAATACAAACACAATTCCGTCTGTGTGTGGCGGACCTAAGGTCCTAGAGTGCTGTTTAAAAACACCTAAGACTTCCTCTATAAAAATCATTACAACCGTTTATTATTCTAGTAAAATGTACTATTATTTTTCTCCGTGCGTATAACTGAAACAGAATTCAAATTAAAGCTTCCAATGTTATTTTTAATGAAATTTCGCCGGCTTCTCGCTTTAAATCCATTTCATTTTGGGATAAAAAGTGGAACGTGTTGTGACTATAGGCTGACATATTATATTGATATCGGTTTGATAGTTTACGTCGAATGCGTACTTATTTATGTATGTACAAGCACCATAAAAGGGTAAATTCAGCGTGGTTCTCACAAAAGCGTTTAGTTAGGTTTAATTTCGTTTATCAACCGCGATATTAATAAATGCTCTTAAATTTTTCCGATTTCAATATCGTCCCCATAGTAAAAGTAGTTCAATCAGTAATTCCCCTATGGGGGATTTATTATAACGCGTTTTACTTTACACCATACACGGAAAAATAAATTCTTTGATAAATCTTTTATTTTGCAGATTTTTCTAGAAAATTCTCGAGTGGCGACCGCGTACCGGAAAGCGCAGCGTGGGTGGCTTACCCACGCGCACAAGGTGGACCGACGACCTGGTGAAGGCGGCGGGAACCCGTTGGATGAGGGCAGCACAGGACCGGTCATTATGGCGATCCCCTGGGGGGGCATAATTATGTCCAGCAGTGGACATCCATCGGGTGAATGAATGAAAATGAATGAAACACACTTCACGAAAATTATAATTCAAATAAGGCGGTCTTATCTCTCTTCGGTGAGAAAAATCTAATTCTAGTGTATTTAACTAAATAACATAGTTGACACAGACATTTTTTTAGTGGGCTTTAAATGTCTGTGTCAACTATGTTATTTAGTTATAAGTAAATTTTACTAAAATCTATCAGAATTAGATTCTTCTCTAGGTTGGTGCTATTTGAAACCGATAGCACACGGTATTTATCCATATCCGTTATCCTCATATCCACATCCCTAATTATGTACCTTAGACTGGGTCACATCTTGAAAACTGTGACCAACTCTAAACAAGGTCTCTGCCCCACGGGTGCTATTTATGTTCGCGATAATGAATTAACTTTGGTAACATCCTGTAAAACTTCGTTGCACAACTGCTGTTGTTTGTACATAAAACGTCTGATTAGGGAGGACGTGGATGTTCTGTTGAAGTTAAATCTTTACAGTGTCACTAGCCAGCCTGGTTCAAAGATAATAAATATAATTGTTGTATTCTAGATTATCTACACAAGTAAATCTCGCGACAAGCTTTATTTCATATTAAATGTTGTTATGTATGTTAGTAAATTGATGGATTTTATTAATTTAAAGTTTAGTTAACTTTCATCTCTTTAGATCATTTAAATAATTGTTATTAACCGATTTAAAAAAGGAGGTTATCAATTCGATATGTATGTACATAATAATATTGGAATTGCGAAATATTCACATATGATAATCTACAGGGTGACTGGTAATTCGACCTATTCCTTGAAAGGGGTTATACTAGAGTTCATTTGCAACAATTTTTCCCCAGTTAACTGGGGGTCGAAAATCGCTTGTTTTCGAGTTCTCTCATTTTTAAGAATTTTTTGAATATTTCCGTTTTTCGACCTAAAAATGACAATTGTGAAAAAAATACTCCACTCTCTGCACTCTGTAAGCATTTTTCTAGTAGCTGATGAATGAGCGACTACTTTAAACTAAAATACATGTGAAAAATACCCAAAACCACCGAAATAAAAGGTTATAAACCGCAAGACAACAATTTTTTATTTGGATTTTGTTTCAATCCAAAGAGGATTACTCAAAAAAAATTTATGACACTTGGCGTACAAATTGCGGAAATAACTTCCTCAATTCCTAAGCTTTCCAAAAAGATGCAAAAGTTGTGTACTTTAGTTCAAGTTTGGAAAATAAACCTTATTAAACACGCAGATGTGAATTTTATTCAAAAAGTTATTGGTTTGGTGAAAATAAAAAAAAGAGTAAAATAATAATGTTTAGTACCTAATCATATGAAATTACAAATTTTGTTTTAAAGTTTTACATTTAAAAATCACAAGTCTTGCTCAAAGTGTCTTCCTCCGTTACGTATGCAAGCACGAAGCCTGCGACGTACTTCGCTTACTGTCACTCGAGTTGAAAGCGTGTCTTTAATTTGTTGGGCAGCTGCCAAAATCCTCTCTCTTAATTCTTCTTGAGAAGAGATAGGTGTACGATACACCAATGTCTTCATATGACCCCAAATGTAGAAGTCGCATGGGGTTAGATCGGGACTCCTAGCCGGCCAAGGGATCGGGCCGCCTCGACCAATCCATCTCAGTGGATAGTTCTCATCCATCCACTGTCGCACGCCCCGGTAATAGTGGGCTGGGCAGCCATCATGTTGATACACCAAAGCTGTTCTTGTGGTAAGCGGCACATCCTCCAGCAGCGGACGTAACTCTTCTCTTAAAAAGTTTTCATAGGCGATGCCGGTTAGGCGTGCCGGCAGAAAGAATGGCCCGATTAAATTATTGTGCACGATTCCCATCCACACATTAAGTGAGAATCTGTGCTGGTGAGCTCCTTCGTTAGATTTTCTCGGATTCTGACCTTTAGGGGCCCAAAAATGCAGATTATGATAGTTTGTAATACCATCACGGTCGAAGTTCGATTCATCTGTCCACAAGATTGTTTTTAGATACTCAGGGTCTTCAATGTCTGCATTTATTAGAAATCTGCAGAAATCCATCCTTCCGACAGGATCTCCCTCCTCGATAGCTTGTACTGGCGTGTAATGGAATGGATACTGCCGTGCTGTGTGCTGAGTGAACCAGACTTTCCACTGAGACATACCAAGCTGCCTAGCCACAATTCTTGTTGAAGTAGTGCCGTCTGCTTGAAAACACTGCAAAATTTGCTCCTCTTCGATTGGATCACTAACGCTAGGTCTACCAGCGTCGGTTTGGCGACGTCGAACCGATCCCGTTTCTCGAATGCGCCGATATGTCGTACCAAACACGCTGACATCAGGTAAACGGCGGGTAGGAAAACGTCTTTGATAGTCTCTTCGAGCAGCAGCAGCGTCACCATCACAAAACCCGTAACAATACATGATATCCGCGTATTCTTCATTTTGGTAAGCAGCCATTTGAAAAGGAAGCTGTTTTAGCGCAGAATTTAAGTTAGTTAACAACGACACGTCCGAACTCCAAGATGATTGAAACTAACTGATTACTTAATGAATTGAGCGAATGAGTGGGCCTCGATTGTGAACCTTAGTACAAACATTCCCGAATACTTACAAAAGAGAAACAATGTAAGCAATAAAATGAAAGAGACAAAAGCAAATCGGCATCTTGTAAGGTTCGCTTCTAGGAAATCCGCTACCTGCTCTGCCATTGTTAACAATTTTTTTCAAACTCTTGTCAAAGTAGACAACATTTGCACCTTTTTGGAAAGTTTAGGAATTGAGGAAGTTATTTCCGTAATTTGTACGCCAAGTGTACATACGACAACAAGTATACATTTTTTTTAAGTAATCCTCTTTGGATTGAAACGAAATCCAAATAAAAAATTTTTGTCGTGCGGTTTATAACCTTTTATTTCAGTGGTTTCGGGTATTTTACACATGTATTTTAGTTTAATGTAGTCGCTCATTCATCAGCTATTAGAAAAATGCTTACTTAGTGCAGAGAGTGGAGTATTTTTTTCACAATTGTCAGTTTTAGGTGGAAAAATGGATTTTTTCAAAAAAATCTTAAAAATGAGATAACTCGAAAACAAGCGATTTTCGACCCCCAGTTAACTGGGGCAAAATTGTTGCAAATGAACTCTAGTATAACCCCTTTCAAGGAATAGGTCGAATTACCAGTCACCCTGTATATTAAGGCTTCCAAACAAATATACAAAATTTTATTGATGTATGTATGTATGTTTGTCCACGCATTTCTCCGAAACTTTTAATCAGATTGTGACCATTCTCTTTTTATTGGCTTACATTTACTCCAACTAAGAAACAGTGCAAGTTTCATTAAAATCGGTTTCGTAGTTTTCAAGATATAGTCTAAAACGTGTAACTGTGACGGCCTGGTTTGTATATATTTACGCGATAACTTCGGCATTTCTTGACCGGTTTGGGTGATTCTTTTTTAAGGGGTCATTTTACCCATGATACTAAACAACTTTCCCCAAGAAACATACCATACCATACCATACCCGTGAGTCACAAATAAAGATTTTGAATGATTGATTGAAAAGTATATGAAATTCTGTTTTTTTTTTACTTTTCATTCAAACGTTCGGTCAGCTGATTGCATTTAGTATGGGAACTCCAAATTTAATTTCCTCTCCAAATTTCATTTCCTATAGGTTTTCACCCCTTAAAGTAATGTAACTGTTTACCCTAGCACCCTGTATTCTATCCTAATACAAATCAAGCTAGATTCTGGTACTTTAAATGGGCCTAGATAATCTGCGATAGATCATCGGTGGCGATAGATCATCGGTGGCGCGTTGCGAAGAGGTAGGGACATCCAATTATGGGGGTCCGGGTTCGAATCCGCACGGACAACATGCCATGTACCAATGAGTTTTTCTAACTTATGTACGTAATACCGACTGCTCTCAAACGGTGAAGGAAAACATCGTGAGGAAACCTGCATACACTGAAGAAGAAATTCTGATGTGAATGAGAAGTCTACCAATCCGCATTGGGCACGCGTGGTGGACTAATGCCCATACACCTTGAGGGTAGGCCTGTGCCCTGCAGTGGGACGTTTATAGGCTGATGATGAATCTGCGATAATGTCCAAGATTATAAAATTCCAGAATACCAGCTTAAAGGAAACAGATAAAAGCTAAAAGCACTTGATGCAATGCATCTTCATTACTATCAGTCTGTTTATATCACTATGTAGTATGCCGGCTTCTAACGCAAATTAAGGGAGAGAGCCATATTTCCCAGTGCGGATTGATGGAGACAAGTTAATGGCCGTGTCAGACAGATCTCCGACTTGGCTTAACAAATACCGACGTCCAGCTGAAGTATCCGGGAACAGCTGCATAGCTTGCGTCCAGATGCATGGAAATGCTTGTGATGAAAATGTAAAGGGGAAATCTAAAACAGTCATCAGCTCAAGATGCATAAGTTTGCCTTGTTTTTATTATTAACTGTCTCTTTTGAGGATCTGCTGGGAAAAAATCACTTTAGAAATAAGCTCGCCCTTTGTACATGTTTTCTCAACTTTGTATAGTTTTATTATGTATCTGTGTTTTTGGAAAAAATCTTAATCGCGTTTTCGATGTTGGTGCCATAGAGAAAGTTGTTCAGTTTGACGGTCTGATCATCCCCTTAAAAAAGTGTCAGCATATTAAGAAGGACCCTTATAAATTGATATCATTAGCATCCTCTTAAACTAAGAGTCTACCCATCAAACTGAACAACTTTTACTATGGGAGCAAACCAACTGGAGCAAATAAAAAATCTGCTGTTCCATACTAAACTGCAGTGTCGACGCACGAGTTCGCGACTCAAATGTATGCAACAGCTGATTTTTTTTTTGCTCCGATCGGTTTGCTGTCATAGTAAAAGTTGTTCAGTTCGATGGGTAGACTATTAGTTTAAAAGGATGCTAATAATATCAATTAACCCTGTAGTTATCCTTCCTGAGAACGCCATCTCAGAAACGGTGACCGCAAACCACGTTGATATTACGCGCAAACAAGACATTGGTCTGTGTGGTGTCCACTGCTGGGCATAAACCAAGGAGCGCCATAACGATCGGTCCTGCGCTGCCTTCCTTCAACGGGTTCCCGCCGCCTTCACCAGGTCGTCGGTCGACCTTGTAGCATACTTACGTTTTGCGCTTTCCGGTACGCGGTCGCCACTCGAGAACTATTCGTCACCATTGGACATCGGTTCTGCGAGCAATGTAATTAAATTAATATATTTTAATGTACTTTAGGATAAGCTATTTATAATATGGGCCCGTGATGATTTTATATCGTACTGTTTCCTGAATCAAATAAAAAAAAAATAAAAAACAAAACTCGTGAAAAAAATTTATAACGCTACGGTTTTTTTTCTTTTATTGTATTACAATTATTTTCGAGTTTCCATTTTAAGGTCAGAAACGAAAAAAACTAATTTGAGAAAAGTAGTCAATAAAGCTGTTTTTGAAAGATTAAATATTTTGTTCAATAACAAAACAAATCTCAACATTCTATTCAAAATATCACAATGACAAACACAATGTTGTTTGTAAAGAGTTTTAGTCCAAAAGTCACATATCAAATTCTCAAGGCATCCATTTCTGTTAATAATACAGAAGATCTGAAAATTCACAATAAAGGGAAAATGCTTTCGAAGAATCGTTTTGTAGGGCCACCGAAGTAGCGATGTTCATTTATTTTTACACCTTATTGTACTCATAGATACATCATCATCATCATCTAATAGCCTCATCTGACGGGTTCCCGTTCGACGTTCTACTTGTGGTAGACCTTTCCACGCTGCGCTTTCCGGTACGCGCGGTCGCCACTCGAGAACTCTTCGGCTCCAACGGCCATCTGTTTAGCGGGCAATGTGCCCTGCCCATTGCCACTACAGGGTGTTAGGGTAAACAGTTGCGTTACTTTAAGGGGTGATTGTACCCAATTATACTGAACAACTTTCCCTAAGAAACCTATAGGAAATTCGTAAAAGAAGTTTTGGACTTCCCATACTAAATGCAAGCAGCTGATCGAAGTTTAGTATGAAAAGTCAAAAATTTTTTACTAATTTCCCTAAGGAATTTCCTATAGGTTTCTTTGGAAATGTTGTTTAGTGTCATGGGTGCAATCACCCCTTAAAGTAATGCAACTATTTACCCTAACACCCTGCATAGTTTAACATTTTTTCCGGGTTAAGTTGTTCTGCGAATCTCTTCGTTTCTGATCTGAAGGGAAACTGAGATTATAGCTTTTCCAATGCCATTTGGATACAATAGATACGAATAATACAGTTGACATCGTAAACGTGTTAGCTTATCTCAGAAGACATATTTGTAATAGGGAATAATCAAATCACTAAATATGCTATAAGTGGAGCTACTTTTTGTTGGTGTCGGAGTACGTATATTTTAAGGCTACCAAGAAGGTCCTCGACTCGATCATTTAAGCACAAGCATCGTATAGTGCTATCTACATTGTTTTACATCAATAAATGTTATCCGAAACCATCTGCTCAACATACTTTCCAAAACCTAAGCGCTCGGCTCGGGATAAAATAACTTACCTAACTTAACCTCTTATCGTGTTGACTTAAAATTCTGAACAAAGTCGCTAAATAGTAGCTTGCCAGAATCGGGCAACCGATACTTCACCGTCGCTAGCGGTCATGAGCTCCTCCTGCGTGCAGGTGTTAGGGCACGATGTGAGATGTGGCATCGGTTGTGGAGCTCCATACAAGCTACCTAACTCAAAAGTGGTAACAGTGTAACTGAAAACCTACTTAGGAAAAATCTACAATCGAACGCCGCTTTAGTAGCCACACGCTGTTCAGCTTTAAATTGCTCTTCCAGTGTTCACATTAGCATCTGTTTACTCTTCGCGACATGTCGATAAGAATCATGTTCGTTACCTTTGGGCTACATCGTCGACTTTTCAAACGAATGTTTGTTTAAAGTAGGCACTGAAGTGCGACAACATTTCATCTTGAAGGGAAGGGCTTCACAGGAATCTGTTATTCGAGTGCGAATTATGTTGTGTATGAAATCTTTAGTTTTTGATTTGCGCACGCAGCTGAGAATGCAGGGGGGAGCTTGCTCTACCCTGGATGCCTTAATGAGTAACCAAACATGAATATTTTCCCAAACCCGCCTAATTCAAAATCCCCGCACGTGGCCCGCTTGTTCATATAACTTTATTTCCGATCCGTGACTGACCGATCTGATACAAAATAATACAGGTACTTTTTATCAACATGGTTTAGCCCAAAACGATTGGTATATACCTCAAAAAATAGTAGGAAATTTTAAATACCCTATGCAATCAGTTCGGCGTAGTTTACATAAAAAACCGGTCAAGTGTGAGTCGGGCTACTCGAGTTCCGTACCACAACACCACACAACAACGTACAAAATTTCTCCGGGATCTTTAGCGCGAGAAGGACTCACAATATTTGGCCGGTTTTTATTATTTGTTGTTATACTGTAGAGTTTGGTTTATAATAGTGCAACGCTTTTATTTATTACCGTTTTTACGACAGAGAGGAAAAAAAAAACGTTGGTAATAACTAGTTACTTATATTCTTATATAAAGAATTCCATCATCATCATCATCATCTCAGCCGATGGACGTCCACTGCTGGACATAGGCCTCCCCTAAGGATCGCCATAACGACCGGTCCTGCGCCGCCCTCATCCAGCGGGTTCCCGCCGCCTTCACCAGGTCGTCGGTTCACCGTGTGAGAGGCCTACCCACGCTGCGCTTTCCGGTACGCGGTCGCCACTCGAGAATTTTTCGGCCCCATCGGCCATCGGTTCTGCGAGCAATGTGCCCCACCCACTGCCACTTTAGTTTAGCAATTCTTTGGGCTATGTCAGTTACTCTGGTTCTTCTGCGGATCTCTTCATTTCTGATTCGATCTCGCAGGGAAACTCCGAGCATAGTAAGAGAGCCGAGTAAAGAATTCCTTATGAAATTTTTATTATTTATTAGCAAATACTGTGTAATAACTAATAACGCAAATTCTGTAAAAAAAATCTACTGTCTAGCTATTACGGTTCTAAAGTTTCAGTACTAAATAGGTAGGACAGACGGACTTATGAATAGGGTTCAGTTGTATCCTTTAGGGACGGAACCACAGATCCCAAAAACTAAAGGGAGATGTGAAAGGGGGCGGGGCCAGTGTCGCAGCAATATGCGCAAAAACGGAACACATTGCTCGCGAAAGTAATGATTCAATATCTTATGAGGCTGAAAGCCAGTCGAGATATTATTTGTAAATAGTTTACAATGCTTGCGTAGTACTAAAGATTATTCGAACGTTGAGTTCTGATATCGCAATGGATAATTAATACTTTGTATCGCGTGGTACTGGTGGAAATGCGACACTAGGTTTCGTACTCGGCGCGTTGATTGGCATCTCTCTAGATCTCTATGGACGGAACCCTAATAAAAAATGGATGCACGCAAATGCGCTAGCTAAGAGAAAATTCAACTAACTCAATCTAACTTTGGAGTGGCATTTTATCAAAGCGATAAACGTTTAACGAGGAATCCATTCATTACTCATAAAGGAATCGTTCCGAACAGAATTTGTAAGTGAAAGAAAACAAATAAAACATCGGTTAATGCAGAATAGCTTACACTATTCCGATTGGTCAAATAAACGCGGTATACGGTCGCGGTGACGGATTTAATGTAGTAAAATTTGGTTTTAGGACTTACCAGGTTAGCCTTATTATAGGTTGAGCCTTATCTGGCAGCACGGAATCGTATTTTTTTACACTTGGTCCTTTTCTGTCGCTCAGCGCGGCTAGCATGCCACCCACGAAAAAGCGTTTAAACTAGAAAAACGTCATGCGCTTTCTTTCTGGCCTACGTAAAATAATAAAGATGGAGACACATGTTTCACATCATTCAATAGCAAACTAGCATGTACTTACTACTAAGTTCAATTGTTAAACTTGGAAAGTCTCTGGTTCCTGAGTCACAGTACTACTACTTGTAGTATGTACAATATCGGGAGACAGGGACTTAACAGTAAATGCAAAATGGTTGTAACATATTACCTATGTCGTATAATACTGTTAAGGGAAATAAATAAATATAAAACCTCAAACGGCGCTTATATGTAAACATCGGCGAGGCCTACATATTTGCACCGTTTGGGGTCGAGACATTGGGTCCGTGGGGGCCAGAGGCGCGCCGATTATTTAAAGAATTATCGGCGCGCCTAATCGAGGTCTCCGGTGACCAGAGGGCTGGCAGCTACCTCGGTCAGCGCATCAGCCTGGCCATACAAAGAGGTAACGCTGCCAGCCTCCTGGGCACCTTGCCGCCAAGCGGCGGAAATTTCGAGGACATTTTTTATTTGTAAGTAGTATTAGTTTTGTTTTTTTTTGTTTTTTCTTTAGGTTAATGGTTATGTATGTAGTGCTTTAATATAAATAAATTATTTTAGAAACAATAAATATTATTATTATATTATTATCTCGATTTTTTCCGTTGTCTTGGGGGTGGCATGCGAGGCCTACAGGAATCGCCATCGTCTACTGCTGGGTCCTGAAACATAATTTACTTACTACATTGAAATAAAAGTTTGCGTCGTTTTATTTTAAAAATCTTTTCCCTCTTTTTATTTCTGGGAAGTAAGTGCCACAATAACTTAATGAGCCTGAGGACTACAAGTGGTATGATAAACTTTTTTAAGAAAATGCCCATTGTGTGTTAATGATCAAATAATACAAAAAACAACAATGAAAAACAAAAAAAAAACTATTTACAATTAGTATAAGATTTACATACCTTCAAACCTACTCCAATTAAATCATTTCCTTTTAGACAGCCCTACAAGAATAGGCTAATATAATCGATACTTCTATGAAGCCCTGGCATGCCGCAGATCGCGTTGATTTGACCGTACCTTAAAGGAATTTAATACCGGAGCTTCACTACAGATAGTCACGCGGGAATACTTTACTAAGAACAGATGTGGGGTAGGATGTACTGTTGAGGGCACTTCTGATGTTACCTGTCGTGTTCTGAAAGTAATATAGGGCATGAAAACAAATTGAGTTTCATTTATTTATTATTTATTTTTATTTTAACACTTTATTGTACACACGGAAATATAAATGAAAACAGCATAATAGACAATTACAAAGGGCGAGCTTATCTCTAAAGAGATTTCTTCCAGCAAACCCGTGAAAGAGAGAGAGCATATTAAGTGAGGCAGACATAGTGTGCACATTTAACAAATAAAACAGTATTTAACACTAATAAATAAATATGATTATATAAAGATACTGTAATGTATATATATATATATATATATAAAGAATGATAAACAAATAAATGTACTAGTAGTGTTCATCATAAAGTTTGTACTTGTAAAGGTTGTATAAAAGTCACTGTGACCCCATTTATTGAAATGTTAATGTCCTTGAGAAGACTACTTGATTTCTGTCTAAGCCCTAAGTAAGTAGATAATTATTTCTAAGGATTGAATAATTTTAATATTAAATTTTCTTTACCAATAATTATGTAATATTCTGGGTAAACGCGCTACATCTTTATGGCTTTATATTAGCTTTGGCAACGAAAGTTTTAGCACGAAAGTGATAATGAAATTTTCAATATCAGTATGGTTATAATAAGGTTAAAGCCTATAAATAACACATCTTCATAGATTCTAGAAACTAAAAAAGTTGAAAAAGTATCAAATTAAACATTGAAAAATGTGTCTCGGGCGGGACTTGAACCTGCACTCTTCCAAACCGGGGAACTGCGTTATCCAATTTCGCCACCGAGCCCACTACCCAGAGAACGAAATTTAGCACAACATGGCTGTAACATGTTTAAAATCAATAATATTTGAAATATTGTTAAATCTTGGATTGACATCAAATCCAATTCAAAGTTTGTTAATAAAAAACTAACATAAGAGTACGTAATTTAGTAATCTCCTAATATTTTACAGACTCAGTAACTTCTTTTTATATCGGTAATGATATTACAAACCAATCAAGTTACTCACCGAAGTTACTTAGTTTGTTTTGGTTCGCTGAAATTTTTTATGAAAATTCCTTTAATTCGGTCGTAAATCCGAAAACTTCTTAACGAAAACTTTGAGAAGAGCATAAAAATTTTACGTTCAAATAACTTTCCTAGTGTGAAACCACAGCGTTTGGGACCTACAAAAAGTATGTTATAGCTAATAAAGGAGAGCACTGTAGGGCAAAGGTCTCCATTTATTAGTCTTTGACGTGGAATTTGTGCCAATTTAATATTTTGATCTAACGGGTGGAATGCGTGAGATTAAAAAAACCGGTCAAGTGCCAGTCGGGCTCTTCGCGCACCGAGGGTTCCGTACCAAACCACCACACAAAATAGTAACATACAAACAAATTTGGTTTTTTCTGGGATCTTTAGCGCAAGACCGACTCACACTTGGCCGATTTTTATTATTTGTTGTTATACTATAGAGTTTGCTTTATAATCACACAAAGTGTGACGCTAGTATGTATCACAGACAGATAGACAGAGAAAACCCAGAGAAAACGACAAAAATTGAGACGTGCCTGCGTCTTTGTTACTTTTCGTATGCGAAAGCGAGCGCGCATGACGGTTTTCTCGTTTTGTCGAACGTGGCATATAGTCCAGTCATTTTACGGAGTTTTGTTAGGAGAGGTGGGAAGTAATTATTAATTTGACCCTTAAACCATTTAGTGACAAAAAGACTTGGTATTGAAAACATATTTAAAAAAAATCGCTACGTAACACGGATATCAAAATTGTGAGTCCCAGAAGGCTTTTAAATTTATAATATTAATACCAATGCACTCATTGGAATTAGATTTAACAATATCAATTATTTTTGAGCAATAAAATAAACACTGAAATTTAAAAAATGAGATTTTTATTAGAAAATACGAATGTTTTTTTCAAAACCTTTTGAGTAGACATAAATATTTACACCATGTTTGAAGTATGTATAATGGTAAAGCCTTAAATACGTGCAAAAAAAAATATACCATCAGGTTTTTTTATACGGAATAATAACAACGTTTTAAATTTGGAACTGATGCTGACGGGATTTTTTTGTATATTGGTACATTTAAGCTCTAACTGGCTCTGTGCTACTATACCGGTAAAAATATCAATTATTAATTATTCCCGGCTCAAACCGTAAAATGACTGGGCTAATATGCTAGCCCTACAGATCTCAGGTGCAGTTGCAAGGAACTTACCGCTAATTAAAGCCGATCACGAGTTTCAATTATTACCCTTTATAATTTGTACGAACATTACAGTTTTCATCGCCTATAAATTGCGGTTTCAAACATTACCCGATGCCACAACTAGCGCGTTCACCCTAGTGCACTAATTACACTGCTATGGTACACAACGGTGCATTTACCCTGGCAGTGCCATCGATTCAGGTCAACCGCTAATGAGATTCTAGACGATCTGGAATTCTAGACTTTATTACACGGGAACAATGAATGCTGATCTAATTAGTTCTTTTGAGGATTGAAAAATTACATAAAATGGAACAATTTAATTTCATCCTTTAGTTAATGGGATAAGGTTTCTTTTGGAGTGTTACGTAAGGTTACACATAACGGTGATTCTTTTTGACAGAATCTTTGCTGAAACTCTCCCCTCATGAGCAATAAGGTCGTGTACCTTATTACCCGAGTATTTGGATAAGACCAAATCGGTATTAAGATCTGATGAATCAAATATTACGAGAATGCGTCTGTATTTTAACCAACTTCAAAAAAGGAGGTTTCTCAATTCGACCGTATATATGTACATGTATTTTTTTATGTGTGTTCGCGGATAACTTCGTCGTTTATGAACCGATTTTTATGATTCTTTTTTTGTTGGAAAGAAGATATTCCAAGGGTGGTACCATGATAAGGAAACCAGGATCTGATGATTGCATTCCAGAGAAATCGAGGGGAACCTGTAAACCTGAAAATAGTAGCACCGGCACAACTATTTAATTGAACTAATGAATTCACCACAAAAAATTGTGAAATAAACAAAATTTTAACAAAAAATTAAAACGGTCTTCAAAAAAACATCATCAGAACATTAATTTGTTTTATAGAAGTCGGTGTCAAGCCAATCCAAAAAACTACTGCAAGCCCTGTCGCGAATCGTACCGGCTTGACAGCGACTTCTATAAAACAAATTAATGTTCTTATGATGCGAATGAAAAAGTCATCGGCTGCAATATTATTTTTTAACTTTTTAGTTTTTTGAAGGCGGTTTTATTTGCCTCTTTTTCTTTACCATTGTCGCTATGATGTTTTGGTAGTGTAATGAACTGTAAAAGAAAATGCGTAAAGATCGGATTAACGACCGTATTCTTTAACCTATAGAAGCCACATTAGATTAGAAACTAGTCTAACTTTATCCGAGAGTGACTTCCCGCAAAAAAATTATTCCATCGTTCTAACAATCGTGTGAGGCCGAAACTATAGTAGTTAGGAAAGAGAAAAAAAAATCGTATCTAAACTTTGTCTTATTGTGAACTATATGCACTATACCTAGTTCCTCTGGAAAGCAATCATCAGTTATGATTATGAGTCGAAACATTTTAGCCTTAGCCTTCTTCCAAACCACCGAAAAACTGTCCGATCTTAGCCGAGTACTGAAAGACCATCCTATATGCATTTATTTATAATCTTTTTACCAAACACAGGCTAGGTGAATGAACTCAGACAATCATTTGTTCATAAGTATAATATTTACGAGAGGAAATTGCGGTAACGGAACAAATGGAGCATTTCAATTGCGGTTCAATTAGGAGTAAAGAGACAATAATCTTTTCTATATAAAATCTTGACAACGTATCCAATTTTGTGCTGGCACGAGTTTCTTGAACTCGTTTTTAGATTTTCCACGCTTCAATCTTCTGTTCGTTTATTATTTTTACCATTTTTAAACTGTTCACAGACACGCTCATGCAACGGCCATTCAACAAGTCTTCGATGCCCACGCACGCATGCACGTGGTCCAAGTGCCATCCATGCACTGTCAAGTGATCATACCTAACTTGACAGCACTATGCTGTTCATGTCCACGATCAATAGACGAAGCCGCTGCTCGTGCCACCAAAAAAATATGCATGAGGAGTATTTTAAAGAGAGGTAAGTCTCTAGAAACAAGGTATTTCATCTTCTATAGATAATCCAAAGGACCAAAATATCTACATAACATAGTGCTTAACTAAAGTGTTCTTAAGCTCAGAGAGGTGTGTTCTGCATAAAATTGAATTAATTGGTGCAAATACAAGAGGTGCTCCGAGCTTCGAAGTGGTGAATGGAAGGAAATTGCTAGTTAAGTAAGACTAATGGCCGGCCGCCAATTTTGGCCCTTGTCTCTCAAGAATCCCTTGCTAACAGGTTTGTAACTCTATAAGCGCCCCTTTAGGCGTCGAACTAATGAGCGCTTGCTGTTTGGAGCTGTCAGCGACAGCGCACAATCTTGACATGAAGACTTTTTTTTACTGTACAAATAATGTATAAAAAACGTCAGTCAACGTGTGTAGTGATCGAAATAGTATTCAAAATTCAGTAGGTATGTCAATTTTTTTAATTTTTTACTGATATATTATATAGAAATAATTTATAATCTCTAAATAAAAAAATCCACAAAATTATCGCAAAAAAATTATTCGAACTCCATGGAGAAAACCTTATAATATTTTGAGCACTAGAGCATTTGAGCAATTATTGTCTTATCGGTTGTTGGTGGCGTGTTGCGGAGAGGTATGGAAACTCAATATTGAGGTCCGGGTTCGAATCCGCACGATTGTCCACTACTCTACTGGAAATAGGCCTCCCCCAGATCATCATCATAAGCCTTTGGACGTCCAGATAATAATACAGGGTGTTAGGGACAGCCGTCGGCAAACTGAAACGGTGAACTCAGACCATCAAACTGAACAACTTTCACTATGGAGCCTACTTCAGGAAACGCGAAAAAAAATGTGCTGTCCCATATAAAACTGCCTTACCTACCCGACTGAAATGTATGGGCAGCAGATTTTTCTTCGCACTTCCATAGTTTCAGTTTGCGAGGGCTGTCCCTTACACGCTGTATACAAATAGGTAGATTTGGTAATTAAGGCTAGTGGAGGTAAAATACCTCAAAAGCAAAGTTAGTTTAATGAATAATATTTTACTGTGATGAACTAGATTTAAATATTAAATTATCTATCTTAAAAAAGAAGCGACCATCTAAAATTTTAGAAGGCAATCCAACGCACGAATAATCAAGCCAATTAAAGCTAAAAATGCAAATCACCCGTCGTCGTCCTGTGAAAACTCTGCATTTTCACTTTGTACTACTATCTGCCAGGAACAAAAATTCCTTTTACCGCACAGGAGTGGAGACAAAAAAACTGTTATTCGGATGAGTGCCGAGCTCTGTTCTAATTGTAATACCGTCCGCAAAAAAAGTACAGATTCCCAGGTGAAAATTTTTCTCTGGTACGTTGCGGTGTAGCGAATGGACTACATACTGCTTTGAATATAACGAGTTTATTCATTAAAGTTAACGTAAGCGATCAGATTAGCACAGGACCCTGAGGAATGGCGGAATAAAAGGGAGGCCTATGCCCAGCAGTGGGTAGTTGTAGGCTGATTTGATGATGATGACGAAGGTAAGCGCATAGTGCGGGCCACATCGGAGCCTAGCGGGCCGCATCGCATCGGAAAATGCATACTTCGCACACTAAGAGTGAGCCTGGTAACATAACAGTGCATTGATGAATTTTTAGTTTGACGTAATAGTGGCAGACGTTTTAAAAAGTTGGTATGACGGATCGCATCGGGGCGGAGCGATCCGCATCGCATTGATGGAAATCCACTATGCAAAAAAGCGGATCGTTCATGACGGATCGTATCGTGGCGGATCGATCCAAAGAGATTTAACATAATACTACTAGTTAATATTGAATGTCTTTGGATCGATCCGCATCGCATTGACGGAAATCCGCTACGCAAAAAAGCGGATCGTTCATGACGGATCGCATCGTGGCGGATCGATCCAAAGAGATTTAACATAATAATTATTATTATTATTATTATAGCTTTATTCCTTACAACTGGTATGTACATTAAACTTAGATATTTCATTTTGTTAGTATTGTTAGTAGAATTTATCTTATGTTATGTTATTTTAATTGTATATTAGTATTAGTGCTAGGGCCGCCTAAGCGGTGAAAGCCTCCTCCAAATGACTCCAGTCCTTTCTGTTTCTCGCCAGTCTCGACCAAAGTGGTCCCGCTACTCTTACAATGTCATCTGTCCATCTACTGTAAGGCCTTCCTCGTCTTCTTTTTGTATCTAATGGTGTCCAATGTGTTGTGTGTTACCACTTGAGACCATCTTTCGTCTTTAACTCTTTGTATGTGTCCTGCCCATTTCCATTTCAACTTTTTTATTTTTACGCCTGCATCTTTTGCTTTAGTCATTTTCCTAATTGTATTATTTTTCACTCTGTCCATTTTTTTTAGAGATTTAACATAATACTACTAGTTAATATTGAATGTCTTTGGATCGATCCGCATCGCATTGACGGAAAAGCGTTACGCAAAAAAGCGGATCGTTCCGCTCAGGCGAAGTATGCGTTAGTTCATTTCATAATAAATTGTATAGAAGTGATTTGGGTGGATTTCGCGCTTCGGCCCGCTACCCGTTGCCATTGTAATAAGCGCTTACCTTAAATGAGAAATATGTTTCTAAAGTATATCCTCCATGTAAAATATGTTCCACAAGTTCTACCCTAGCTTAGCACAATGTTAGTAGTTGTTCACGACGCTAGGAAATTTTAAGCCAGATGTACATTAAAATGCAGATCGCGTGCAACTTTGTCATTCAACACTTGCCGATCGCGTAAACAGCTTTGCCGTCCACACTTGTTTTTGGATACAAATCCGGTCCTGGCTTGGCTTATTTAAGGTTGCAGAGACCGCCGCCTGCCAAAAAATTTGAATTTTTTTTTCAATTGTTCTTTACACATGGGTAAGGTACCAATGATATAAAAAAGACTGAAGTGGAGTGAATGCGATAGAACTTACTTCATAATTATTATCCCAGGTTTTGAACGATTTGGCGATATTCGATTGGTGTAAGATGTGATATCCAGGATTGGAAGAAGAATTCTGTCATAGACCTTAATTTCATAATAATAATATGCTGACGATTTTTTAGGGGATCATCAGACCTTTAAACTAATTGTCTTTTCATGCATTATCTCTACAGGGTCCAAGTTAATATGCTAATGATTTTAGAGATTCTCCGTGGTCTAATGGTTAAGAGCATTGGGCTCTCGGCACGGAGGTCGTGGGTTCGATTCCCACGGGGGACACCTGTGATATGTCACTTTGTGCGTTTTTCCCCAGGCGGTTAGGACAATGCAGGTTCAACCTGCATTGTCCTAACCACCTGATTGTCTGAAAGAAAGATGATTCCGTGCTTCGGATGGCACGTTAAGCCGTTGGTCCCGGCTACTACACGATAAGAAGAAGAGAATGATCAGACCATCAAACTGAACAACTTTCTCTATGGGATAAACGTAGAAATCGCGGACAAAAAATCTGCTGTCCCATACAGGACTAGTTTTGTATGATTTCATGGTCTGATCATATCCTTCTAAAGCCGGTATGAACGTAAACATGATCGCTTTCAGAAATCACACAGTAAGTCTGTGTGTCACAAGATTTAACAGTAGATTTCTATTCAAGTCTTGATTTCGCTTCAGAAGTTAACTTCTTTTTAAGAGTTTTTAAGACCAGTGACATTGTTTCCGATGTTTTGCTTTGTTATTCCGTAACTTTTGCAATTCGTTGAGATTTACGCTTTTTATGTAAATAAATTGTTAAGCTGTTTCCTTACATTGTTTGTAAAAAAGGTTATTTTTGCATTACGTAATAAGTATATTTTAAGTGTAAGATTAGAAGACTACTATTAACTTATGTTATTATCTTATGTTCCTTATCATCCTAACCTACGATGCTCAAACCTGGTCTTTGACTGAACGTCGAAAATCCAGCCTCAAGATCTGCCAAAGAGCGATGGAGCGCAGCATTTTAGGTGTAAGTGTAAGACTAACTGATCGGGTTAGAAACATGGAACTGCGCTCCAGAATTGGCATCGCGGACGTGGGACGCAAGACAGCTCAGCTGAAGTGGGACTAGGCCGGACATGTCGCATGCATTCGGAGGGATGAGCCGAAATCACCATAGGCTGGGTTCCCCAGGATGGTCGCCGACGTCGAGGCAGACCAAGAAAAAGGTGGAGAGACAACATTGATGCCTTCATGGAGAGTTGGCCGGAAGTATCACGCAATAGAGAGGATTGGAGTGTTAAAGGGGAGGCCTTTGCCCAGCAGTGGGACATTGAACAGAATACGTAAAAAAAATCTCTTATGTTAGTCTCCCCTTCATCTTCCATGCATCCATGTCTTGAGCCAGCTCCATCTACCCTTCGTCGAAGGTATCCAGGTCAATTTTCTATCTCTTCCGCGGTAACGTCCATTCTCCGGTATTCAAGGTGTTTAAACTTTAGCCCATTTTTCCGGGTGTAATTGATATGGCCGGCTCAAATCCCATTTCAATCGCGATCTGTCCTTTTAATCCCCATTAATAAGCTAAGCTCCATCGCTCTCTGACCAACCTTCACTTTGGACTTCTATGATTCTATTTTAGACTATGTTTGAGCACCGTAGTAGGTTAGGGTAGGCAGGCAGAGGACACACATAAATGTTGACGAGTCTTCGTTTGAGTCATCATCAACCTATAAACGTCCCACTACAGGGCACAAGCCTACCCTCAGGGAGGGTGTATGGGCAGCAGTCCACCCCGCGTGCCCTATGCGGATTGGTAGAATTCACATACACATCAGAATTTCTTCATCAGTGTATGCAGGTTTCCTCACGATGTTTTCCTTCACCGTTTGAGAGCAGTCGGTATTACGTACATAAATTAGAAAAACTCGTTGGTACATGACATGTTGTCCGTGCGGATTTGAACCCGGACCCCCATAATTGGGTGTCCATACCTCTCCGCAACGCGCCAGCGACGCTCAACTTCTACGTTTGAGAGATAAAATATATCTATGTTTTATTTATCTAAATAAACATTTTTGATGAATGAATGAGCTTTTGGGGTAATCTAAAACTTTGCAACAACTAAAAAACAATGGTTACCTTTCTGCGTATTTGAGATTTCAGAATGTAATAACTTTCAATTATGTTAAAAAGTTAACGATAACATTAAAAAGTTTATGAAAATAAAAAATATTTTACGAAGCAAGTTTGAAAATACACTGTGGTTTAAAATCAAATCCTGTATGAGATGCGCTCGTAAATTTCCTTGGTATATCGTAAAATGGATTATAAACGAATAAACCGCAGGATCTATAAAAGCCGTAAATGAAAAGTCAAGCCAAACAAATATCGGATTTACGGCGTGGGGATCTACAAAGTTTGAAATGTGAATACTCATACTGAATTCGAACAAATTATTTGCTAGAACAACCACTGATAACTTTATACAGAACGTTAACCCGTGACTTTGTCCACACAAATTTTATACCAGATTTTAAGTCAGATAGTAAGCTATCAAATAAAAAAGTTTCATCAAAATCGGTTCAGTTGTTTTTGCGTGATGCTCGTTCAAACAAACAAACAGACAGAAAAAAAATCCAAAAATTGCTGATATGGAATCAGGGATACCTAAAAACCATATCGTAACTTTATTTTTGTTAATATCTTCAATGTACAGACAAACTTCCTGTTTCAGTTTTGTAATAGTTTAGATGTCAGAAAAAGTATCATTAACTCTACCCATCAAACTGAACAACTTTTTCTATGAGAGCAAACCTGTCAGAGTCTAAAAAAAGTCACCTCCTCCATACTAAAAATAAAAAAAAAATAATTAAAATATTTTTTTTGATTACAGTTTTGTGGTATACAAATGATTGAGTCAATGATTCCCAACGTCGGAAAACTGTGTATTGGGAGACAGTTTCTTCCCCTGTTACAATAGGTATAAACCAAATAAATTAATTAATGAGGTAGGTACACGATTGATTAATATTCTAGTATTTAGGCACTTAAAAATAGTAGCAACATTCCGAAATATGTTGTTAACACATGTATCATATCAAAAAACATAATTATATCATTCAAGACAGCAATAGATATGTAGGGTAATTTAATAAAATACTAAACTACAATACCTACTCGACTCAAATGTATGCAACAGCATGATTTTTTTTTGCTCCGATCGGTTTGCTCCCATAGTTAAAGTTGTTCAGTTTGATGGGTAGAGTGGATGGAGTACATAAGAGAGTAGAGTAGAGTAGAGAGATTAAAGGTTAATGATACTTTTTCTTGTAAACTTAAATGCGTTACATACTTAAGGAGGTGCTTCAGACCATCAAACTGAACAACTTTTAATATAGGACCATATAGCATATGCTCATGACTATATTCCCCGAGGGGGTAGTCAGAGATATTCTGAAACCTCAGAACATCCATGTTTCACTAGTAGTACCGAAACTCTATCCAGTGTGACGGGGAGTGAGCCCGTCGCCACTTGACCATACAGGACAAACTTTAAAATAACAAAAATAAATCTGCTAATATTGTCACGGATGCTGTGAAATGACGCAGCTATAGAAGGGCATTCAAAAATTCGGCCGGTTTGTCAACAAGCTTCGTAGCTCAGCGGTCGAGGCATGGACTCCCATGCCGGGGGTCGATGGTTCGAGACTCGTCGAAAATAATTCTAGATTTTATTGTTGTTGGAAATGTTCTAGAAAAGTAAGAGGGAGTAAGAATATTTGGAAAGAGACAGAAAATGGGCGTGTTTAGGAATGTTCTAGAAAACAGAGAGAGAAGGAATATTTGAAAAGAACCAAAAACAATAGGAATGTTCTAGAACGAAGAGAGAGAATATTTGTAAAGAAACAATAAAACGGGGCGTGTTTAGGAAGATTCGAGAAAGAAGGCGGGATTAGGAATATCCGGAAGGGAACAAAGGAATAAAGAAAAGACTAACGAAATTCGGGCATCTAGAAAATTCTAAGGGGTATATAAGGCCGCGAGTTTGCGGACGCGAGTCAGTATTGATTTAACAGTGGAAAAGTGCGAAGAAAAGTAAAAGTGGAAAAGTACTAGTGAAAAGTAAAGTGCAAAGTAAAGTGGAACAGTGAGTAGACAAGTGTCAGTCTAGTGCAGTGTAGTGTGTGACGCGTGTCGTGACGTCATAGTGCCGTGCGTCGTGACGTCATAGCGTGTCGCGCGTCGTGACGTAGTGAACAGTGAAAGTGGTGAGAGGGGAAACCCCTGCGAGGAGGACTGTTAAAAGGGGAACCTCTGCGAGGTGGTCCGTGTGTAAGTGTGTAACCCAATAAACTCTGTAAATAAATTGGACTTAGCGTTTCACTCCAATCCCGAAACCCGTCGCTCGTAACAATATATCATTACATCATTAATTTCGGTCGAGTACAACATGACATTACATTGACATTTACTATGGAACAGCTGTTTTTGTTTCGCGATTTCGATGCGATTCAGGCTGGTCCCCAGTTAAATAGTCTAAGGTCTAGACCAAGGCCTAGACTGATGATTATGATAATAGTTTTCAAAACAAAATTGCTTTGATCGTTTAAAAGTTTTAACTTCAAGCTCACAAATGAATACTTTCTAATAAATAATGCGATTTTAATCTTATCATTAAAATGCAAATTTAATATTAACATTTAAATAAACAAACGCGAAACACCTTTAAATCTCTTTAACCCCTTTGTTTCTCAAAACAAAATGTGTAAACGCATTACTGTGGCGTTAAATTTATTATTATAATTATAAAGATTTTGATCACTGAGGAAATTAACGTTCAGTCTTTTGAACCGGCTGTCTTCCTTCAGACCTTTTGTTCTAAATGATAATTTTAAACGAAGGAAACTGTTTTAGAGGGCAAAATTACGTTTTCGGGTCAAAGAATTTACCTTGAAATGATTACGAAATGGTTACCTGGATTACTTTTAGTATATTTTCTTTGTGAAGGGAATTTTATTGTTATTTTAATCGAAAACGTGTCTGGCTGGTTGTCGGTCAGAATAAATGGAAAAGATTCCTTTTTAAATATACTGGACTTTAAAAGTAACTATATTATGTTGGTTACGCTGTTTTAAAAGAAGCAACTTGTTAGTGTCAGCTTTTAAAGTAAAAGAAACCGCATTTAATTAGGTCCATTTACTCTTTGGAGCGATACTTTGTGTTGCAAAGAGGTGACGGTACTTTGGAATATAACGACATCCAGACATACATAATTAATTAGGGATGAAAAGGCCATCAAACTGAACAACTTTCTGTATGCGAACAACATAGATATCGCGAAAAAAAATCCACTGCCCTCACATAAGTGACAGCCTAGCAAATACTGAAACGGTGAACTCGGACTTTCACTATGGAGCCTACCTCAGGAAACGCGAAAAAAAATCTGTTGTCCCATACATTTTATTCGGGTAGGTACAGCAGTTTTGTATAGAACAGCAGATTTTTTTTCGCGTTTCCTGTATTTGGCTCCATAGTGAAAGTTGTTCAGTTTGATGGTCTGAGTTCACCGCTTCAGTATTTGCTAGGCTGTCACTTAAACCCTGTATAGGGTCGGGTAGGTTTGTAGTTTAGGTATGACGTAATGATGATTCTGCCAATGTCAAGGTATCTGTAGGTTAAAACAAAACGGAGTCCGGTAAAAATGACGTAATTCAATGGTGATTGCCTTCGTGGTCTAATGTTTAAGAGCATTGGGCTCTTTTCACGGAGGTCGTGGGTTCAAGTCCCATGGGGGACACCTAGTGATATGAAACTTTGTGAGTTTTTCCACAGTTGTTTAGGACATTGTAGGCCGAATCACTTGATTGTCTGAAAAGAAAGATGTTTTCGTGCTTCGGATTGCAATTTTAGCCTTTGTTGCTAATGCGACTCTAAAAATATTCTCTGGTGGTAGTAGCCGTTACATAAAAACCACGTCAGGTGCCGAAAGGCGGTCTGAAAAAACTCAGACAGCAGCGCTTGCGGCCCACGCGATAAGAAGAATGGTCAGTATTCCATTGATGCGCATGTGGTTTGGAATTGCACGCGTAATAAGGCTATCTCACGCCTTTTATCTTATTCGTTTGCTCGCAAATAGAAAGAGACCGAAGGCCCAAAAGCGCTATATCACGCTGCCATACTACGGCCGCAGTAGTTTGAAGCACAGACATTATCTTCCAATTTATTATAACAGCCGAAATAAATGATTGATGATATAGGAAAAATTTGTACAGGTCACATGTTTGCCCATGGAACCCCTTAAACAAACATGAGAGAACCTTTAATATAACTGAAGTTAAAATGAAAAAACCACAACGTTATCGTTCGACGCGACCTCTTTTCAAAGGAATTTTAATCACATTGAAACAGTCACATCAAATACGATTCTGTGGTTTTATTTTAGACTTTTGAACTGAACTGACGAGTTTCACAGTTAATACAACTTTTGGATGTGTTGAATTTTTGGGATACTTTACAAAATGCACATTTATTTTGTCAAGGCAGACCTAATTGGTGGGGTATATACAACGTGTTAATGAATTAACGCAGAACTAGAAAGTATTTTGTTTAGAATCGAGAGCAGAATCGAATTATCATTGTTTTGAACATAGGTACTTAATTAAAAAAAAATTTAATAATTTGTTTGTAAAAATTAAAATTTACTGCACCCGATGTTAACCCATAGCCCAGTCATTTTACGGTTTGAGCCGGGACTAATTAATAATTGATTTTTTTTTTCGGTATAATATTGAAGAGCCAATTTAAGCCTAGAAATGTAGCTATTATCTCGTTCTAAAAAACCTGATGGTAAATTTTTTTTCACATATTTAAGGCTTTACCATTATTACATACTTAAAACATGGTGTAAATATTTTTATTAATATAGTTATTAGTAAATATATTTACTTAGAAGGTTTTAAAAGAATCCATTTGTATTTTCTAATAAATACCTAATTTTTAAAATTTCAATGCCTATTTTATACCTAAAAAATAATGTATATTGTAAAATCTAAGTCAACTGAGTGCATTGGTATTAATATTATTAATTAAAAAGCATTCTGGAAAACATAATTTTGATTTCTATGTTGCGTAGCGATTTTTATTTTAATATGTTTTAAGATAGTCTTTTTGTCACTAAATGGTGCCGGTTACAGTTTAAAAGTCCAATTAATAATTACTCCCTACCCCGCCTAACAAAACTCCGTAAAATGACTGGGCTACCACCGCACGGGCACACTACCTACTACCAAAACAAGATTATTAAAATGTATCCATGAGTACGTTAGCGCTTTCATTCATTGCTGAAATGATAACAAATCATTTTTGCCTCAAAACTCAAAATGCGAATAACTTTAAATTTTAACTATCAAAATAATGAAATTATTGTTTCAATCTTATTATTTTGTTATAAATCAGTTGGGGTGTGAGGTTTTGCGCTTATTCATTAACACGTTGCCGTTTTATAATGTAGGTACCAAGGTAGGAAGCACAATAGCTTGTACGAGCGTTAACCCGCGACTTTGTCCGCACAAATTATATAAGGTCTAACAAAACTAACTGAAACTATTTTAAGGGGATGATCAGACCATCAAAATGAACAACTTTCTGTATGGGACCAATAACGAAATCGCGAAAAAAAATCTGCTGTTCCATACAAACGTACTTGACCTTAATGTATGGGGCAGCAGATTTTTTTTTCGCGATTTCGATTTTGATCCCATAGAGAAAGTTGTTCAGTTTGATGGTCTGATCATACCCTTAAAATAGTTTCAGCTAATTTTGTTAGACCTTATATACCAGATTTTAAGTCAGATCACTAGCTATCAAACAAAAACAGTTTCATCAAAATCGGTTCAGTAGTTTTTGTGTGATGCTCGTTCAAACAAACAAACACACAAACAAACAAACAGACCGACAAAAAATCCAAAAATTGGTGATATGGAATCAGAGATACCTAAAAACCATATCGTAACTTTTTTTGTTAATATCTTCAATGTACAGACAAACTTCCTGTTACAGTTTTATAATAGTTTAGATAAGTAAAGATGGCGACTATAATAGGGCTATAAGACATCTCAAAGTCGAAGTATGTACTCTTCTAACGCACGCAAAATTACATAAGCGTTAAACATCCCACCTGTCCACCCCCTAGATACTTGCCTGGTAACTTGCAGTAGAATCTTAGTCCATAATATAAGGTCTAACAAAATAAGCTGAAACTATTTTAAGGGTATGCTCAGACAATCATGAGACCATTACGAAATTGCGAAAAAAAAATTTGCTGTCCCATACAAAACTGCAAACGTAACTTGAAATGCAGCAGAATGCATTTTTTCACTTACGTTTGCAGTGTTTGTAATGTTAGTGTAAGTAAAGTTGTCGAATAAATAAATTGAATTGAATTGAATTGAATTTTTTTTTCGCGGTTTCGATAGTGGTCCCATAGAGAAAGTTGTTTAGTTTGATGCTGAGCATACCCTTATAAAATTGTTTCAGAAGACCTTTAATATAGGTCCTTCCAGACCGTTAAACTGAACCAAAGTGGTTCAGTTCAAACCATTCTTCTATTTACTATCAATCATATCGAATAAGATAATTTTTTCGTCGAAATAATATCGCACTTTATTCGAACTTTCAAAAGTTTTAACAGAACACATACATACATACATACATACATACATATTCTCACGCCTGTCTCCCACTGGGGTAGGCAGAGACAACGGAACGCCACCTGCTACGATCCTGACATACCTCTCTAGCTTCCTCCACATTCATAAGTCCTTTCATGCATGCTCGTCGGTTACGGGTAGATCTGACCTGGCCCTTTTTAAGCACGTCGCCAATTTGGTTCGTGTATGTACGTCTAGGCCGGCCCCTTCCAACATTTCCACTTACGCTTGCCTTATAGATTGCCCTCGTCAATCTGCTCTCATCCATTCTTTCCACATGACCAAACCATCTCAACATACCTTTCTCTATTTTTGTCACTACATCCTCTTTCAAACCACAACGTTCTCTAATAAAACTATTTTTCAATTTGTCCATCACAGTCACACCACACATACTTCTCAGTGAGCGCATTTCTACTGCGTTAATCCTACTTTCATGCGTCTTCTGCCATACCCAAGATTCACTTCCATACATCAATGTCGGGACTAACACTCCATTATGAACTGCCATCCGTGCCTTTTTGGACACGTGTTGGCTTTTCACAAAGGAATTCAGAGCTCCATTTACCCTATTTCCTGCTTTCACTCTTCTCTCAATATCACTCTGACACTTACCGTCTCTGGTAAACATGCAACCTAAGTACACAAACTCATTCACCTGTTCCAATTTTTCATCACCAATCATAATACTACATAAGGTACGTTCGTCATTATCATTCCTCTCTAACACCATAACTTTTGTCTTACTTACATTCACTTTCATTCCTTTCTTTTTAAACGACTCATTCATGCAAGTCACCATCGCCTGCAAGTCATTCGCCGACGATGCAAGTAGAACTTGATCGTCGGCGTACAACAGACATTTGACCAGCAACTCATTCATTCTTAATCCACATTCACTCTCTTTCAGCTCTTCCAAACAACTGTCCATGAATAAATTAAATAGCCACGGGGACGCTACACATCCCTGTCGGACCCCTCGAGAGATGCCGAACCAGTCAGTGTATGCCCCGTTAATCCTGACACAGGCACTGGAATTCTCATACAGAGATTTCAGTGCCTGTATCAATTTACTATCCACTCCATACATGTGCAGCGTGGACCACAGTTCATTCCGAACCACTCTGTCATAGGCTTTTTCCGACTAAATAAACGACAAAATTATTAATATTTATATCCCTTTTAACACTACAAAGTCCAAACGCTAAAACATAGTAACACCAGGTTTTACACAATGCTGCAGAAATTTCTTATGGTTAAGCCAAATGGAACATTTCCACAAAGTAAAGCGCCATTAGAGGTATTTACGGGTAAACCTTGCCTTTGTGGGACCTGGCTACAATAGTTGATATCTTTTGTACGAGTACGTCTATGGACTGCCTGACTTGGGTTTCAAACGGACAGCGACCGTTTACTGCAGAAAATGTTGAAGAAATTCAAACAAGATGTAGAGAAAATTATTTATTATTTTAAAATTTTGTTATGAATGTCTTAGATATTGTCACATAATTATAGTACCTATCTATCTAAAGGGTCCTTTTTAATATGCTGACACTTTTTTATGGGGACGATCAGACCATCAAACTCAACAGCTTTTATCTATGGGACTAACATCGAAATCGCAAAAAAAAAATCTGCTTTCCCGTACATTTGGCTCGAGTAGGATTGCAGTTTTGTATGGAAGCGCTGATTTTTTTTTCGCGATTTCGATGTTTGTGCCATAGAGAAAGTTGTTCAGTTTGATGAGTAGAGTATGTGGTTTAAAGATTAATTATACTTTTCCTTGCACCCTGTTTAAGGTCATGATGTCTCAGTGGGCATTTGTTGACAGACGTTTTGTCATTAAGATACATCTAAAACGATGAAGTGCCTCTGTTCCTGGATTCAGTTTTAGGGGCGGAACCTGCGCACCCGTCTTTTCCCCTGTTCCTGCATTTTGGCGACACTTACTTCGATAGAAATATTGCTTTGCGACACCTCCACTCCTTTCTGCCCTCCATGGTCGTGCCAGTAGCATGGAATTCTTTCCAGCTGTCTTTGTAACATCATAAGCTTATCTAACTTCAGCAAGTCTATTATGATTTCTCTACATGCGCGCGACGCGCCTTCGCTGCATAGAAAATGATCTGGAGTGCGATTTTTGAACATGACAAGTTGTAATCAGCAGTAGAAAATGTCAAAATTAATATGGAGATTATGCACCTTTCAACTGCTGATTTAAACGTGTAATGTTCAAAAATCGCACTCCTGTTCGCGCGCTTTTCGGAGAGCGAAAGCCGCACTTTCCGCGACAGGTTGGTATGGAAAATAGACGAGTCGCGCGCAAGAAGAGAAATCATGCTAGATGGTCTGGACCACCTACTACTCTCTTGCCTGATCTCGGCCAATGAGTTATTACAGACTGTAGCAGTAATCTGTAATACTTACCAAAGTACTTTTCCTTTTTGAAAAATTGCTAATCCAAAAAATTCTGAGAAAACTAAGTTTTCAACGCTATTTATTAAGGGCCAATGTCGAAAAATAATTGAAGCGAAATGGGCGTGTGATAGCTTATATTACTGCCTGATGCGAGAGAAAGAGATGGGACGGCGCGCGCGCCTGAAACGCCGCAAGCGTAAAACAAACTTTATTTAATTGTGATTATACTATTTATGTAAGATCAATTCTGCTCTAATCAAAATTTATAAAATATCAATCTCTTTTTTTAAATCATGTCTCGTGTTTATATTATTCACCTTTTAGCAGTTCTAAGCGTTTATCGATAAAGACGGAGGCAAATTTGGCTTGTTTTTCTATCGAGAAAATGTGTCTTAATCGTGTTTTGGCTCTAATCAAAACTTCAAATTTATGTTCAATTTACACATATCCGCAAATTTATTTATTTTTTTCACATATCCTCTTAAGGTGGTTTCAGTCCATACAAACGCTTGACGCACAATACGCGTAGACGGAATTATTAAAAGTAATATTTTATATATGGAAAAATAGTTTAGAAAATCTAGTTGCCGCGTAACAAATAACATTTGCAATTTATAATATAATTACGAAGATATAAAGATTTTAAAATTTTGTATGAAAAATATCAAAGCTTTATATCTTCGTAATTATTTTATAAATTGCAAATGTTATTTGTTACACGGCATCTAGATTTTCCAAACTATTTTTCCATTTAATACAAATTTACTTATATTAATACAGTCTACGCGTATTGTGCGTCAAAGTTTTGTATAAAATTGACCCCTCTGCTACCGCCTTAACATTATTTTCCCTACCTTCCTATGGATGTCACGCTCTAATAAAATCCCTAGCTATAAATAAACAAGTCTGTCCATATAAAACCGAACTTGGCCTATCATTTTCCACCATCAATCAATCACTAACGTAATTTAATCTTCCTGTGATTGATTATCCACTGATTCGCTATGGCGATTACTACGAGATCAGCTCTGTTATAAAAATTCTTATGAAATTACGTTTGATTTATAGAGACTAACACTCAGTTGCAGAAACGCTCATTAGTGTTAATCCTCCATTAAGGTCCGCCACATACATCCGGAATGAACCTGATTCGGAATTAGATTCCGTATGGAGTGTTTGTCCGTATGGAAATTGTATCAGTCTTAAAAAGAAGTATTTTTTCAACACACTTGCTCATAAAATGGCCCTTATTTCACCGCAATTAGGCACATAATGACACCTATAATCAAACTGTGACTTTTTCATTACTATTATTCACAAGTGAGTTATAGGTTTTTTATAGTAGGTATCTAAACTTCTTGGTTGAGTTCTTGAGTTGCTTTGTTCTTAAAAAAGTTTCGGTACAAAAAAGATCATATTCAATAGTACAAATAAATTCTACTGAATAAAATGATTTTTTATTATTATTTTCTCCACAAGTGTGTTGAAAAACGTCGTATGATACACGTGTGTATTGATGATTACCGTCCTCGGCTCTCTTAAGAGCCTCGCCTAAGGCTCGGGTCTCAATGGCGCCTCAGCGGTAATCACCAACATTACACACTTGTACCATAATGTACTATTACGCTATCACGACCGAAAAGCCATAAGGAGTGATTAGCCACGTGGCTGCTATGCCTATACCAACTAAGGTTTTAGCAACCTATTCGTCAATTCTATTCGTCAATCTTTTCTAGAGAGCTGATAATTAATTAGTTTTTATTTAACACTTTTATTGTACACATAACATTACAGAAAAAACAATTAAAGTAGACATGTACAAAGGGCGAGCTTATCTCTAAAGAGATCTCTTCCAGCAAACCCGCAACAGAGACAGTTCTGAAGTGTGAGGCAGACAAAATGTGTACAGCACAAATGATAAAAACTAGATACTTGTTGTTAAATGGAAGTTATATATATATATATATATATATATATATATATATAAATATAAAATAAATAAACATAATTATAAATAAACAAATAGATACAATAAACATACATAAACTATGGCTTATTTTAGAGAGTGATAGTGTTCATTCACTTGCTTTTTGAAGGACGCAAATGTTTGACAATCACGAATATCGGCGGGGAGTGAGTTCCACAACCGGGCAGCATGGATAGTGAAAGAGTAGGAGTAGAAGTTTTTTATTCATCAGTTTGAAAAAAATAACGTATTCAGATACTCAGCCAAAGGTCGTGTAATCATTAAACGTTAAACAAGCGTTAGGTCCCTTTCATTCCCGAATCGCGATATACTAGGTGGCCTTAACATGCTATTTGGGTGGCGCCATTCACTATTACGAACACCGTCCACTGAATTACGTAGATAGATACCCTAAGGTCCGCCACATATAAATCCGGAATAAACATGATTCGGAATTAGATTCCGTATGGAGTGTTGCCGCTTTCAGAGATTTTTTCACTAGATCTAGTGATTTTTTGTTGTCTTAGGTGGCATATTTTAAAGTGATTTTTGAGCGTAGGCGTTGATGGAACGATACCGTATCGTGACGGTGCAGTTGTGACGTCGTTGCGGTATAGTTGCGAAATCGCCTACGCTCAAAAACCGCTTGTGTGATAATGGTTCATGCCATTTTCTATGCAGATTATCTCTAATGTTAAAACGATCGATAGCTTTTTGATATAGTTGCATAATATTGAAATACAATTTACGAATCATCATCGTAACGTCATGACCTCATCACATAATAGGAATTATCATGTATAGAAATCGTTTGTTTCGTTTTAATAAATACTTAAAAACGCAATTGTCATTCTTTTGGCCTTTCATACATTTTTATTTTAGGCATTCTTTATACAGCACTCTAGTATTTTTTTTGTAACCATAGTTGACTGAATCAGGATTCCGGATCGCAATTCCGTCTGTGTGTTACGGACCTATATCTCTTGCTAGCTTTAACTACGTCAACGAGACAAAAAGTGACAGCAAGAGATTAAATGGAGGATTAACTTTAATGAACGTTTCTGCAACTGAGCGTTAGTTTGGATTAAAATGAACTACAGGCAGGCTACAGGCTGTAACAAAACACCCTAGTAATACTTAAGGGAGTGCTTGAGACCATCAAACTGATCAACTTTCACTACAGAGCCAACATCAAAATCGCAAAAAAATCCACTGTTTCATACAAAACTGCAGTACCATCCCAACTCGACTCAAATACAGGTTACAAAAGTACAAATGAACATTTAAGGCGTTTTTGGGGGGTTGTTGAAACCATCAAACTGAACAACTTTCACTATGGGACGAACATCGAAATCGCGAAAAACTAAGCGCCTAAGCCGTGGACAGACGGACGGAAGGACGGACGGACAGACGGGCGGACAGACGGGCGGACGGACGGACGGACAGACAGACGGATGGACATGGCGAAACTATAAGGGTTCCTTGTTGACTTCGGAACCCTAAAAATGTACTGTTCTTATCATTACCTAATACCTAGGTAGGTATTACATAACTAAAACATAAATAATACTTTTATTTAGGTACAAATCTAAGAGCTGCTTCCGTGAACTGAGCCTGCGAACAATGGAACAAGTCTATATCTTTAGCCACTTCATTCAAAATGCGTAATGCCGTCGTAGTTGGTGCATGAGTTAAGTACATTAGTCCTGCACGAGGGCACTGCGAACAGCTGGTCTCTGGTTCCCTGCCGCAACCGTGTTTTCGGTACCAGTACTCTTTGATACGTCATTCCATAATACAGTAACAAAACCTAGTAATACTTAAGAAGGTTTTTTTTCGCGTTACCTGAGGTAGGCTCCATAGTGAAAGTTGTTCAGTTTGATGGTCTGTTGAGTTCACCGTTTCAGTATTTGCTAGGCTGTCACTTCACCCTGTATAACAAAAAGCCTGCTTCTAAGTCCATATTATATTGTGACGGGAAACTATATATAAATATGTATTTATAACGGAGATTGTACTGTTTACTTATAAAGTAAGATGTACAAACAAATAGTCGTCGCATTGGGTGTACACCTGTCTAAATAACATTAATTGTGCCTGTAATCTATACTATTATAAAACTGTAACAGGAAGTTTGTCTGTACATTGAAGATATTAACAAAAAAAAAGTTACGATATGGTTTTTAGGTGTCCCTGATTCCATTTCACCAATTTTTAGATTCTTTGTCTGTCTGTTTGTTTGTGTGTTTGTTTGTTTGTTTGTTTGAACGAGTATCACGCAAAAACTACTGAACCGATTTTGATGAAACTTTTTTTGTTTGATAGCTTATGATCTGACTTAAAATCTGGTATATAATTTGGACGAAGTCGCGAGAAAACGCTCGTATAATATAAATTAATAAAATAAACGAATTAAAATAAAACACCGCAAATACCTTCAATTAATATTTATAACACGGTCATTTGATAAATAGAAACTAAGCGGACCAACATTAGTCTGACTCGACTGATCTCTAATTGACCACTTAATCAGCTTTCCTAAGAGTTCAGGATCTTTATCGAAGGTTGTGTAATGGGTAGGTAGGTAACCACTTAGCTCTTTTATGGAATAAAAGCTTTTTTCGCATGGAGTCCGTTCTGTCCAAACTTGGGAGAATGCTGCGAAAATAAATTAATGACGTCAGAATGACATAATCTCTAGTGTATCCAGACCCGTATCTAGAAAGGGCATTCTAAGGTAGCGCCAAAATCTGAAGCCAGCACTATGGACCCAACAACGAAATCACGAAAATAAAATCAGCTGTGCTATAGGAAATCGATAATCGCTAGGTATTTTATATTATTATAATATTAATCACACATAGCTATTGGAGGGCGCCGGTGGGACCAGGATTTTCTTGTTGATAACCAATAACCAATAAATATTGCCCGTGTGGTGTCGGCTAAGAATAGCACCATCCCATTTCCTCCCGTGGGTCCTCTGAGTACACACATTGATTACAGCGTGGCGATTATGGCAAATCCCCCCATTTTGGGGGAGGTTCATGTCCAGCAGTTGACGTTTAATGGCTGATATGATGATTATGATGAACCAATGAAGAAAAATTAAATTAAAATAAACGGATGAAAATTAAGTTCCTTGTTCCAATTAAAGACTGTAACTAATCGAACATTATTACCCATATCTACTTATGGGTATGTGTGTGTCTTTAACAATATTCTCTTTCTAGTTCAAGTGGCATTGTAGTGTGCTAGTTCTTCACTTAGCAATCCACTTGAACGAGATCAAAGATGACACTTTTCTGGAAAAGTCTATAATAGGTGTAACCTAGTTGGTCGTTTAGATCAGTGTTCTCCAAACTACTAAACAACAGGGAGTCCCAAGATAATATCCAACTTTTTTATTTGATGAGCTGCCTCCGTGGTTTAATGGTTAAGAGCATTGGCTCTCGACATGGAGGTCGTGGGTTCGATTCCCACGGGGGACACCTAGTGAAATGTCACTTTGTGCGTTTTTCCCTAGTTGGTTAGGACATTGCAGGCTGAATCACCCGTTGGCCGAAAAGAAAGATGATTCCGTGCTTCGGATAGCACGTTAAGTCGTTGGTCCCGGCTACTATCTCTGGTGGTAGTAGTTGTTACATAAAAACTACGTCAGAGGCCGTAAGTCGGAAAAAACTCTGACACCAGAGCTCTGCCCGCACTATAAGAAGATTTAATTATGAATGACATAATGAAATTGAACATGTTACTAACTGCAATCCCTAAGTGATATGAATGGGTGATTCACGCTATATCTTGACCTTTGAGCCCTAGTAGAGAAGTCAGTATGGCCCGGCCCTTACGCTAAAAAGTTTTGGGACCCCTGATTTAGATCATCAAATTTCACTAAGAAGCCATCATCGAAAAAAATCTGTTGTCCTATGCTTTTTAGTCGAGAGTCAAGTGTGTTTGGTATGAAACAGTAGACTTTTTGATTTTTTTTGGTGAAAGTTTTTCAGTTTGATAGTCTAAACCACCACCCCTTTAAATATTACAAGAATGTTTTGTTACCATCTTGTAATAACATTGATTGGTTTTATCGGAGTTGCTGTCAATCCGGTACGATTTGCGACTGAACTTGAAGTAATTTTTTGGGCTTGGCCAATGATTTTCTATATGGGACTCACCACGTCATACAATAACAAAACTAAAAAATGGGACATCCTGTCTCTAATGTCACCTTTGTATGCATCAATTATGTCCAGCTGTCATACATTGCCGCTTGCATTCCAGTCCTTTCAAATCTTTCAAATGTATTCGGTCACAAAACAGTAATGTACAACAATTAAGTATAACCTAGCGGTCCCGTTAATCGCGCATTGATGCGAAGTCCTCCTTTATAGAATGGCGTTGGGCTTGGCTAAGCTCCGACTGAAACAAATTACGAATTGAAAACCTCCTCAATTTTTTTGGAGTTGGTTAAAAACAATGTGGCTGGCTGGCTGTCCTAGAACAATAAGACTCGAGTGTCAATTCAACCTTCCAATCAAAGTACAAATCCCTAGAGGAGAAAACTTCTGAAGAAAATAAACTTCGACTAGTTTTCTTCTGGAAACTTTACAATTACGAGTAAGATGATCGCCGTTTTAATTTATCTGCCTTGATCATTTAGGTATATCTTATTGATTGTGTATAATAGTTGAATGACCAGTTGCATTTTCTCTACAGTGGCTGTAGAATACCAACCGAAAAAGTGGTTGAGTCATAAAAATTACGCCAAAAATATTATTGTACACCGAATGGTTCTGTTTGAAATCAAAAAATTTTATACTTATAGATTGATTTGCTCATGACCCATGCCAAGTAATTTAAAAAAAACCTTATACAGGGTCATTCTTAATATGCTAACACTTTTAAGGGGATAATTAGACCTTGAAAGTGAACAACTTTCTCTATGGGACTAAAATCGAAAGCGCGGTAAAAAAAATCTGCACTTCAATACAAAAATGGAAACCTACTCGAGCCAAATGTATGGGACAGAAGAATTTTTTTTCGCGATATCGATTTTGGTCCCATAGAGAAAGATGTTCAGTTTGATGGTCTAATAATCCTCTTAAAAAAGTAACAGCATATTATGAAGGACCCTGTATAAATATAGAAGTTATTATAACAAAAACAATATTTTAAATTACATTTTGGATTCAGAAACATGAAAAAGACGACCTTCTGATACATTGAAAATAAATCCACCCAATGAACTCAAATAAACTAAATAACGTCCCCTTAAGACGCAACAGATTGAAAATTTCGTTCTCTAGGTAGTGGGCTCGGTGGCGAAATTGGATAACGCAGTTCCCCGGTTTGGAAAAGTGCGGGTTCAAGTCCCGCCGAAACAAAAAATTTTTCAATCTTTAATTTGAACTAAATAAATTTTTTTTTATTCTTTTAGTATCTCTCACTTTTTGTATCGAGCCGCGTCTATTGACACCCCAATCAGTCACGTAGTTCCAAAACCCACGACATCAGGACGATGTCGCACTTTCGCTAAAAAAGCGACAAAATACATTTTCAATGTTTAAAATGATATTTCTTAATCACAAATATAATATAATGTCTTGGATTAGTCCAATAATAAGTGGATAATCCCACTAACGTTTGAAGAATGTTTAATTCAATATTGAATTTCTTGTGACGAGAATTGTATTACTGGGTTCGAAATTTATATTTTGAATCAAAACAGATTTGTTTCAAGACAGATTCTTTTATTGAAAGAAACATTGGAATTTTGATGCAAGAAATTAGTTCTTGATAGATAGAAAATGCATTCGACTGTGCGGTGGCCCCCTGTAATTACCTACTATTAAGGCGGTTGCAGAGGGGTCAATTTTATACAAAACTTTGACGCATAATACGCGTAGACAGTATTAATATAAGTAACCTTGTATATATGGAAAAATTGTTTAGAAAATCTAGATGCCGCGTAACAAATAACATTTGCAATTTATAAAATAATTACGAAGATATAAAGCTTTGAAATGTTTCATATAAAATTTTAAAAGCTTTATATCTTCGTAATTATATTATAAATTGCAAATGTTATTTGTTACGCGGCAACTAGATTTTTGAAACTATTTTTCCATATATAAAATATTACTTTTATTAATTCCATCTACGCGTATTGTACGTCAAACGTTTGTATGGACTGAAACCACATTAAGATTGTAAATTTGTACAAACTTACTTTTTAGTCTCAATATTCTATATTTGTATATATACTTTTTACCCGTTAAATAATGATAAAAATAGTATTTTAATGTTCAGAAACATTTATAAAGTCACTTCTAGTTTCCTACACTAAAAGTCTGGGTACTTCAGCTAGAGGGCCACTTGTCCGCCCCTATTGTTACGGACGCAAGCCTAGATTGCTTCTTCAAAGGCCATACTTCTTCTTAATACAGCTTTCGTACAGTTTTAAACGCCATTTGAGTTTTGATTCTTTTCTTCAAGTCTGAAACTGAAGTAAGAATACAGAATAAGAAAGAGTGTCTTATACTACCGTATCTAATAATATTATGTCCGTGTGGTGTCGGCTAAGAATAGCACCATCCCATTTCCTCCCGTGGGTGTCGTAAAAGGCGACTAAGGGATCTACTGAAGGATGGGCAGCAGTATCCTCTGAGTATACACATTGATTCGATCCAACTGCGATCGCCAACCCGCCTGCCAAGCGTGTCGATTATGGCAAATCCCCCCATTTTGGGGAAGACTTATGTCCAGCCTAGCTAGCATGCCACCCCCGAGAAAACGACAAAAATCGAGATGTGCCTCCATCTTTATTATTTTACGTAGGCCAGAAAGAGCGCGCATGACGTTTTTCTCGTTTAAACGATTTGCCGTGGGTGGCATGCTAGCTAGGCAGTGGACGTTTAATGGCTGATATGATGATCTAATACTACGTAGTTAGACTCTTTATTTTGCTCAGTATAAACGTCAGATCAGAATATATAGTCAATTCATAATTGTAGCCTTAATCATTAAGGGTCTATGTCGAAAAATACTCGAAGCGAAATGGGCGTGTGATAGATTATATTACTGCGTGATGCGAGAGAAAGAGATGGGGCGGCGCGGCTGAAACGACGTAAGTGTAAAACAATCTTTATTTAATTGTGATTGTACTATTTATGTCAGTTCAATTCTGCTGTAATCAAACTTTATAAAATATCAATCTCTTTTTTTAAATCAAGTCTCGTGTTTCTATTATTCACCGTTTAGCAGTTCCAAGCGTTTATCGATAAAGACGGAGGCTACTTTGGCTTGTTTTTCTATCGAGAAAATGTGCCTTAATCGTGTTTTGTCTCTAATCAAAACTTCAATTATATGTTCAATTTACACATATCCGCAAATAATACTCCTACTGTTAGTACTTCATGATATATGACGCTTTGAAGAATCCTATTTATTCACATATCCTCTTATGGTCGTAAGTTGTATGTTATATGTAATGAAGGTAACAATTTATATCGAGTACAATAATTTACTTCTTATCGTGTGGGCATCCAGCCCTGGTGTCAGAGTTTTTTTCAACCCGCCTTACGGCCTCTGACGTGGTTTTTAACCGACTTCAAAAAAGAAGGTTTCTCAATTCGACCCTATATATATATTTTTTTTATGTGTGTTCGCGGATAACTTCGTCGTTTATGAACCGATTTTGATGATTTTTTTTTTGTTGGAAAGAAGATATTCCAGGGGTTGTACCATGATAAGGGAACCAGGATCTGATGATAGCATTTCAGAGAAATCGAGGGGAACCTTTGAAAATCGTAGTGCCGGCTAGTGCGTTTGTTAATTTAAAGCACTACTATTAAATTGAACTAATGAATTCACCACTGAAAATTGTGAAATAAACAAAATTTTAACAAAAAATTAAAACGGCCTTCAAAAAAACTAAAAAGTTAAAAAATAATATTGCAGCCGATGACTTTTTCGTTCGCATCATAATAACATTAATTTGTTTTGTAGAAGTCGGTGTCAAACCTAGCCAAAAAACTAATGCAAGCCCCGTCGCGAATCGTACCGGCTTGACAGCGACTTCGATAAAACAAATTAATGTTCTTATGATGCGAACGAAAAAGTCATCGGCTGCAATATTATTTTTTAACTTTTTAGTTTTTTTTAAGGCGGTTTTAATTTTGTAATGATTACTATCACCAGAGATAGTATCTGAGACCAACGGCTTAAACGGAATCATCTTTCTTTTTCAGTGAATCAGCCTGGTACAACAATTTACCCTTCTACTTCGGAAAATATTTCGGCGCAATCACTAATTAGGTACCTAACAGAACTTATCTCTGCCTTTTACAGTACCTATTTAGCTCCAGACTGTGTTATTACTTTCCTCACATTATCTTTATTAGTACTCATAATTATAAGGACTGAAATGAAGATACCCAAAATAAAATTAAGTTTTCACACCGATGAAGTGTATTTTCTAAGTTCACTGCCCGTAAACTGAGTCTAATGTATCTATTGTTTACTTCTTCTTTGTTTAATCTTTTTAAAGTTTTGGTTAATTAAACCTTTGGGACTACGTTATTTTTAATTGACTTCGAAAAAAAAGTTATCACCCGTCTGCATTTTTTAAATTACCTAATTGGATTAATTGTTTATCTTTTCTAAAGAAGAATACCCACGAATTGATTCTATTTTAATTTGGTGGAGATCTGACGACGCCTTTCGGAGCTACACAATAGAACTCTTCAAAAGTTTATAGTATAACATAGGTGGATGAAGCATTTGCATTTGTTTTTATCCTTAATTCCTCGTGGTCAAACTTAGTAGTCAAACTGATTTGACCACGAGGAATTTTAACATTCTTCGCTATATAATTTATTAAACAATTACACCCTGCGTTAATAGTCTTGAAATAAAATTGTACTGTTGTCTTGAAATAAAAAGTAACCTACACCTATATCGCCATGTATAAATTCCATTTGACACTTTATTATGAATTCGTCTCGGAATATTTGTTCTTGCCGTCTAGGAGATGGTTTTGGATCATTATTTTCTTTTTTCAATAAAGTTGCCAGTGAACGAGCAACCGTGACTGGATGATATCGTTTCATTGATTTGTTCAGTTGTCCATTCCATGATTCAACTATATTATTTGTACGAGTACATTGTTTTTTAAATGTTTTATTCTTCATCCATTTATGGAGGATATTTTTTATTTCTAATTTGAGAAGTAAAGAGGAAAGACTTTGTTGTGTGTAAGGTTTTGTTATGTAGTAGGTAGGTAGATACCTTTTTTTATACCAACTTATACTGTGGGTTTGATGGTTTTTACTCTGGTTTTCTAAATCTTTTGTGTTTTTGTGTTTAATAAATGATTTCATTGGGACAAAATTGGAATACGAAGTATGTGTACGAAAATCAAAATGATATTTGAACATTTGCTTCGTGTATTATTGCATGTGTAACCGATATTTCCGTTTTTTTCTGCTCTATGTCAGACTGCTTTACAAAATGTCCTCCTTTCCTCTTCAAATCCTCCTCATGCAACGGAAACTAGGGCCAACCCTTCAAGGAATTCATGTCTATCTCCTCATTAGTTCATCTCGACGTCAGCATCTATCTTGGATACATTTTGTAGCTTTCTTATACAACGCGTTAATGAATTAACGCAAAACTATAAGTAGTTTGTTTAGAATCGTGAGCAGAATCGAATTATCATGGTTTCAACATGGGAAATTTTTTTTATAACATTAAATAATTGGTTTGTAAAAATTAAAAAGCTCATGAACACTATCGTGTACCTTAATCTGGTGGACATTTTTGCGGAATCTAGGCTCCTGCTATCAGCCGGACGATATTTAGGCTCAGTATCAGCTAGAAGCTCTGTGTTGGATATTTCCCCCATTGCTTTTAACTACGATTATGTTAGTGTAAGTTGTTGTATAAATAAATTGAATTGAATTGAATCTTCAGTTATCCTCTTTTAAATATTAGGCAGTTTTTAAGTGCTGCTGTGTTTTTTTAAATTAAATTTTCCAACAAAAATGCTGGGCTCCTGCCCTCAAGCAAATCTTTAGATTGTATTTCAATAGATTTAAATAAGTAATTGTGTAAGTAATGTTTTATTATGTGTGTCATTTTTAATAAAATAGAAATAAAACCGGTCTACATGGAGATAACGAAATACTGCAATATTTGCACTTAACAAGATTATACCAACTGAATCCAAATTATGCCGTGTGGTTCCGGCTTAGAATGGACCACCCCAATTCATCCCGTGGGTGTCGTACGAGGCAACAATGAGCGAAAGGCTAGCAACCTCTCACCACTTGACACGATTTATTTTATCCTGAAACTTAAATTGTTAAATGTGAGCATTGCTACATCCTTAAACAGAATGTTATATGAGTTTATATAATATTGTATACAGGGTGTAAGTGACAGCCTAGCAAATACTGAAACGGTGAACTCAGGCCATCAAACTGAACAACTTTCACTATGGAGCCTACCTCAGGAGACGCGAAAAAAAATCAGCTGTCCCATAGGTACAGCAGTTTTGTATGGGACAGCAGATTTTTTTTCGTGTCTCCTGAGGTAGGCTCCATAGTGAAAGTTGTTCAGTTAGATGGTCCGAGTTCATCGTTTCAGTATTTGCTAGGCTGTCACTTACACCCTGTATATTATATTATGTGAGTTTATGTATGTATGTATGTAATCCAAAGTAAAACTGTTATACCAAAACAGCCTTCCATTTCTCCAAATACACTCTTTCTTTACATTAACTCGAGCATACTTCCGAATAAACATAGTCGTTTCCCCTTTTTCTGGCATATTTATCGACCCTTATTAAGCGTAAACGGCCGATGAACTTGCGTAGCGTAATGATAACAATAGAAAGGGAGCAATTTCACTGTAAGGATTAGGCTATTAAGTAAGCGTTTAGAACGAAGTGTAATGGGTTCAGAAAGCCTTGAAGGTTTCTTTTAATTGTAGGACAATTGTATCAGCCTTAAATGCCTCCCTTCTCTCCATGCGTTTCTGTTTTGCACTTCGATGAACCTGGACCAATTTTGAAGTAATGAATTTCATCCCGTCTCTTTTTTGCCTCGACTTGACGTGTCTATTTCTTTTTGCTGGGAACCAGTTGGTAGGAAGTTTGGTTTAAAGGTCATTTTGGCAAGTAGCAGACATGTCCAGCCCAATTAATAGCCCAGTCATTTTACGGCTTGAGTCGGGACAAATTCAAATTCAAAACATTTAGTTCGGAAAACAAGTTCCATACAATTTAAGAAGAGCATATAGCTGTTCCATATTGAAGAGCCAATTTGAGCCTGGAAATGTACCAAAATTAAAAATAAATCACGTCAGCAACAGTTCCAATTTTAAAATTTAGCTATTATCTCGTTCTAAAAAACCTGATGGTAAATTTTTTTCGCACATATTTAAGGCTTTTCCATTATACACACTACAAACATGGTGTGAATATTTTTGTCTTCTTAGAAGGTTTTGAATTTTCGTATTTTCAAATAAACACCTCATTTTTAAATTTCATTGCCTATTTATTGCTCAAAAATAATTTATATTGTCAAATCTAAGTCAAATGAGTGCATTGGTATCAATATTTATAATTTAAAATCCTTCTGGGACACATAATTTTGATTTCTATGTTGCGTAGCGATTTTTTTTTAATATGCTTTAAGATAGTCCTTTTAGCACTTAATGGTTCCGGTTACAGTTTAAAAGTCCAATTAGTAATTACTCCCTTCCCCGCCTAACAAAACTCCGTAAAATGACTGGGCTACAAGCCAAAAGCCAAGTATTATAGACCAAAACTTTCCTAAAAAATGCGTTTCTGTTTCGTTTTAAATTCGAGTAAGTCTGGCGCGTAGTGGTGAGTAGTAGTGGCTTAGTATACACTATAGAAGTGAATCCAAAACAGCCCCCGGTCAGTGTAGGACTATTGTAAGGAGTGGAAAGAAACAAAATCTGGGCTATTATTATTATTATTTAGGGGGATTTTGGGCCTTGACAGGCTTGCGTAGACTATCGCTGCTCCTTTGTGAACGCCCTTTTTAAGTGTTAATCCGTAACATATTCTATCTATTTGACAAATTTCATCAAAATCAGTTCAGTCGTATACGCGTGATTAAGTTAAAACATCGTCCATTTATAATATTAATAGGTTAGGAAGATTCCTATTTTCATATACAGGATAGGATAGCATACATTTCTGGAGGTTTCATGACAGTAAGTAGCAGTCAGTCGGCTTTTAACACGTTCGCGGACAGTGACCGGCTATAGCAGTGATAACAATAAAAGTTCTATTGTGTCTCGTTCAGTGTCCGCGAAAGTGTTAAATGACAAAAACAATTAAATAGATAAAAAGCATAGACATCTAGAGAGATGCCAACCAACGCGCTGAGTACGAAACGTAGTGTCGCGTCACCACCAGTACCACGCGATAGAAAGTATTTTGTTAGCTTGAATTTGCTCATTATCCATTGCGGCATCAAAACTCAATGTTCGAATAATCTTTAGTACTTCGCAAGCATTGTAAACTATTTACACATAATATCTCGATTGGCTTTCAGCCTCATAATATATTGAATGCTTACTGTCGCGAGCAATGTGTTCCGTTTTTGCGCATATTGCTGCGACACCGGCCCCGCCCCGTTTTCACATCTCCCTTTAGTTTTTGTGACCTGTGATAAAAACCTAAAAACGAACTAAAAACATATTTATCTTTCTTCTGATGTTTCATAGCCCAACAGGAGAGGACATTTCGGTTAGAAAGTGTCAGAGTAATCTTTATTTATTGGTCCGTACTAGGTTCTGATTTGTATTGTGCCATTGTATCGCGGCTCAATTGCAAATTTGCTGCAAACTACAATGGTAATGTACAGTAACCTGTTCGTTCTCCGACGGCGTTATGTCTAAACAGAAATGTTTAGACTAATTAATAATTGTATTTTTTTTGGTATAGTAATAAAGAACCAATTTTAGCTTAGAAATGTATCAAATTTACGTCAGCAACAGCTCCAGATTTAAAATTTCGCATTTTTTATCTCGGTCTAAAAAATCGGATGTAAAACATTTTTTTTGCACATTTTAAGGTTTTACCGTTATACATACTTTAAAAATGGTGTTATTATCTTTCTCTTCTTAGAAGGCTTTCAAAATACATTAGTGTTTTCTGATGAATACTTAATTTTTAAAATTTCAATGCCTATTTTATTTCTTGAAAATAATTTATATTGTGAAATCTAATTAAAATGAGAGCAATGGTAATAATAATAATTATTAAGTTAAAAGGCTTCTGGGAGACACAATTTGGATTTCTATGAAACGTAGCGAAATTTTTTTAAATTTGTTTTTAGATTTTTTTGTCACTAAATGGTGCCTACAGTCCCATTGATAATTACTCCCCACCCCTCCTAACAAAACTCAGTAAAATGACTGGGCCAATGTAAATTTATCTAATACTAGCTGCTAAATACAACTACAAACCTTCCCGCTCAAAAACCTACTACTATTTCTGGCCGCAGTAGGGATTAGTAGGGAAGTGTAAAAAGGGCGTTCACAAAGGACCAGCAATGGTCTAAGTGGCACAGATGCAAGAATGTCAAGGCCCCCAACCTCCCAAATAGTAAATAATACTAGCGACCAGCGTTGCCAGACCTACGGATTTATCCGTAAATCTACGGATTTTTGGCCTGGCCTACGGATCTACGGATAACAATGGCAAATCTACGGATTTATAGAAATCTTCTGAATTCCGCTATAAAATGTCAATTTGCTGCATAAAATGATACCCAGCCACAAACAAATTTTTTACTGTTTTCTGTATTAGACTGTGTTTTGTAAAATATGGCTCTTCCCTACTCTTTTCTATCTCAATCTTTCTTTTTTTCTGTCTCTACACGACAGAAATATTAATTTATCTGAAAAATGTATAACAACAGGACTGACATAGACAGTGATAACGAAAATAATGAAAGAGAAAATTAAGTTAGAACAGAAAAGAAAGAGTTAATTTTATCGATTTTCATGTTATCTGGGAATAATTCTCGCTTAAATTTGTCTAAGTTTCCAAATTCTTCGCCAATCCAGAGCTATGTTTTGGTTATTTTACTCAAAAATATTCAGATAAAGTATTTTAAAAAAGTCTGTAGATCAACGGATTTTTCAAGAGGTAATCTACGGATTTCTACGGATTTTTCAAACTTGACCTATGGATTTTTCAAAATTGGACCTGGCAACACTGCTAGCGTCTAGCCGACGACTTCGTACACACGGACCACTGATTTTACATACTAATAACTTTTGACTAAACTAACCGATTGCGATGAAATAACGACTAAATTGTAAACTAAGCCCTATATTTTGGTGAAGACCCCATCCAAATCAGTTTAGCAGTTTTTAAGTGTTGCGTGCACAAACAAACAGACAAAAATTCTGAAAATGGTCTCAATGCATTCCATTACGTATCCTAAACGCCTCCAATTAACAATTTTGCAAATATCTTCAATATATAACAAGAAAAAGTTTTCAAAATTATACAAGGTGTAAGTCAGCCTAGCAAATACTGAAATTGTGAACTCAGACCATCAAATTGAACAACTTTCACTATGCTGCTTACCACAGGAGACGCGAAAAAAAATCAGCTGTCCCATACAAAACTGCTGCACCTACCCGACTCAAATGTATGGGACTGCTGATTTTTTTTCGCGTTTCCTGAGGTAGGCTCTATAGTGAAAGTTGTTCAGTTTGATGGTCTGAGTTCACCGTTTCAGTATTTACTAGGCTGTCACTTACACCCTGTATGTAAGATACGATAAACCCGGACACTGCGGTATTGATGGAAATGAGGATGCTGACGAGCTGGCACGAAGAGGGGCGGAAGAGGACGCCATAGGCCCCGAGCCTTATTGCGGCATCTCTCGCAACACGTCTAGACGTGTGCTAAAGGAATGGGCTGTGAACCAAAGCCGTAGGCTCTGGTCGGATACACCAGGACTGAGGCATGCGAAAGAACTTGTGACCGGCTTTTCAAACAGACATACCTCGGATGCCATCAATTCAAACCGCAACGACTTAAAGCTCTTAGTACGAGCCTTAACAGGACACTGCAAGTTAAACAAACACCTACACAGAATGGGGCTTGCAGATTCACCCACTTGCAGATTCTGCTGTGAAGCAGAGGAAACGCCCATACACCTCCTCTGCGAATGCGAAGTGCTCATTCACAGCAGAAGTCGCCATCTATGTGGATACATAATAACGCCTACTGACATTAGGGACCTCCACTCCAAAAGCATAACACGGTTCATGAAGTCCGTGGACCTAGGAAATGACCTTTAGGTCTAGGGTGACAGCTACAATAGATCTATCCGGGTCGCAGTAGCTATTTGGTCATTGACCAAGCCCTTATAACCAAATAATAATAAAAAGATACGATAAATAGATTATTGTGACGTCACGTTGTTAGCATTTCGGCTATTTCAAAGCACATTCGATTCCTGACACGGATTGTTATTTTCATGCCTTGTGGTTTCGGCTTAAATGGACCACTCCATTAATCTTTCTGTTTTACACGAGGTGACTAATGGAAGAGATTTCTTGTGCAGTGTTTTTGTGGGCGAAAAACCACGTATTACCACTTGAGTCTATATCCTGAAACCTTGATACACTTATTATTCTGTGACTGTTTTTTTTAATGGGTGGTTTTTTCGTGATTTTGACCTTGGTATCATAGAGAAAGTTGTTTAGTTTGATGGTCTGATCGTCGCCTTTAAAACCATCAGCATTTTAAGTTTGACCCTTAATGCTAAGGCACAGTATAAGAAAGAGTATCTTGTAGTAGGTACATAATAAAGGTTTGCAATTGCATGCTAATAAACATATGTTTAGATCTATACTATTATAAAACTGTAAATTTCAAAAAAGAAGTTTGTTTGATCGAGCATCACGCGAAAACTACTGAACCGATTTTGATGACACTTTTTTTTTGATAGCTTATGTTCTGACTTAAAATCTCGTATATAATTTGTGCGGACGAAGTCGCGGGTTAATGCTATCTGTAACAGGAAGTTTGTCTGTACATTGAAGATATTAACAAAAAAGATACGATATGGTTTTTAGGTATCCCTGATTCCATATCACCAATTTTTGGATTTTTTGACTGTCTGTTTGTTTGTTTGTTTGTGTGTTTTTTTGTTTGTTTGAACGCAAAAACTACTGAACCGATATTGATGAAACTTTTTTTTGATAGCTTATTATCTGACTTAAAATCTGGTATATAATTTGTGCGGACAAAGTTGCGGGTTAACTCTAGTACTACTATAAAACTGTATAGTTAAAAAAAGACGTTTTTTTGTTTGATCGAGCATCACGCAAAAACTACTGAACCGCTTTTGATGAAACTTTTTTTGTTTGATAGCTTATGATATGACTTAAAATGTGCGCACGAAGTCGCGGGTTAGGGCTATATATTTTATAAACATATGTTTATAAGTTATATAACTTGGTAGTCGTAGCTAAGATTCTCATTACCTTATTATTTGTTGTTGGGCTATTGCAAGTAAGGGTAGTTGTTGACACTAAGACCAGCGTAGTTCCTTTATATTCGCTCCAAGCTCACCCATATTTAACGCCTACCTCCGAATTTATGGTACTTTCTTTTCATTCTCGGGTATCAAGGTTTCCTCACGATGTTTTCCTTCACCGCCGAGCTAATCTATACTATTATAAAACTGTAACATGAAGTTTGTCTGTACATTGAAGATATTAACAAAAAGAAAGTTACGATATGGTTTTTAGGTGTCCCTGATTCCATTTCACCAATTTTTGGATTTTTTGTCTGTCTGTTTGTTTGTGTGTTTGTTTGTTTGTTTGTTTGAACGAGTATCACGCAAAAACTACTGAACCGATTTTGATGAAACTTTTTTTGTTTGATAGCTTATGATTTGACTTAAAATCTGGTATATAATTTGTGCGGACGAAGTCGCGGGTTAATGCTCGTAAATGATAAAAACCATACATAAATTCCAAAGAACTTAGTGGTACAGGCCAGGAATCGAACCGTGGCCTCGTGATTGAGGTGCTAGCTCTCTTCCGTATGGGCTATCATCGCTCTCAAATTTCTCTAAAAGAAATTCTGTAATTACCAGATCTAAACAGGAAGAAAACGTAAACAAATACGAAGACGGAAAAAATAATACGCATAATGAAAAGGAAAACATTATTCAAAAGCCCAGAACGATTCCGGTAAATAATAAAAACAAATCAAATTACGGTAACGAAACCGACAATCTGTGACCTTGATATTATAAACGGCTGTAGTTAACTGCTATTCATTCAACCGTAAATGTGAAGGAAGAAAAAACTTTTACCTATTTTTTTTATTTCAATTATAGGACTCTTGCTTGTGCGTTAGCACTGCATTTCCACCAGGGTTAAGTAGTTTATGAGCGAATCTATCCCAATCTTAGGGATTGTTTTTGGTCAAGAACAAGAAAAGATTGAGGATTGCGGAGCCTCGTGGCAGGCAAAAATGCGACGCGCGAAAACCACGCGAGACAAGTGCTCGGGTCAGAACCTGCAACGTGACTCATAGGTAAGAGTAACGTTGCAGGTTCAGACAATAAAAGAGAATGAATAGAATTACAACGTTTTGTGATTATGGCTGTTTGGCAGTTACTACAAATAGGGTACTTGAGTCGATTGGTATAAAAAACGGCTAACTGCATGTGAACAGTTGCGTGTAAAGTATGAGTGTCACATGCAGGTGACGTCACCTGCATGTCGACACGTATATTGTCAAGAAAAGCATTTTCGCGGGATATTTAAATAATTTTTTTTTCGTTTTTTCTTGCACTATGTATACTAATGGAACGTAAAATATACATTTTCTATAGAGTCCTTAGACATCAGTGATTAACTTAGAACAGTTTCTTAAAACCTGTCGTATACCCTATTCCTGAAATAACCACACGGGCTCAATGTGGATGTTAATTGAACTTAAATTACCTAATGTTAGAAGGGTCAAGGTCAAGATTAAGAGAAAAAGGAGAAAGAGAAGATGTTATTTATTTATAAAACGAACTAGAAGCTTTATTTGTGTACCTATGTGTTTTGTCAGATTTATTTTAAAATACTATAGTTTCAAAGTTACAGTGGTTCAAATATTTCCATACCAATCTTAAAAACCTAGCATTGAAACTATATCTTATAACGGAAATCTGTCAAACCACAGGCACAGAGATGTGCTTTTTAATAGTGTTTCAATAATTTCATTTACTTTAATTGGAAAAAGGAAAAATAGGAAAAAAGAAAAATAGGAAAAAAAAATTAGAAAAAAAAATTGAAAAAAGAAATAGGTAAAAGGAAAAAGAAATAGAGAAAAGTAATGAAAAAAGGAAAATAAGGAAAAATATAGGAAAATAGGATCAAACTTCAATATTTTACAATCAAATGGTGGGTCAACTTCAATATTTTACAATGAAATCAAACTATACATGGACAACAGGATATTTTTAATAATAAATACCTAGTTATACTATGTTACCATTACGTCATCATCGTCATCTTCAATGCATATTAGTATAGATAAAATTATTACGTACAAACAAAATCCATGACCTGAAACGACTAGGCTTTGCGACGTTTTTAGTTACCTTTAGCAAACTTTTAGTGACCCTTGGCACATACCGACTGAGTTAAGAGATACAATTAATTTAAGAAAATCTACGAATATTTAAACCGTAAATTGATTAGATCCCAAGAGAAATAAGGCTGGTAATTAAATGGGAAATTGTGGTTACACTTAATCCATCGTTAACGAATTTCTAGGGCTGATGGTCTACAATCCAGTCCGCAAACCAATTAGTGCTGATTTCTGACTAATATTTAATTAAGATTTATTTCTTTTAATCACTTAAGCCTGGAGACAATTCTCAGGTTTACCTTCTGGTTTACCTTCTGGTTTACCTTCTGGTTTACCTACGTTAGGCCCAGTCTCCCCCAAATTGTTGTTTGTATAAAAATGCGTGTATTTTCTGTGTATCTGTGTGTATTTGTATTTAACAATTTGTGGAGAAAATGAATTATTTTTATTATTTTATGTCTTTTCCTTATCTCGGGACATAAGTGTCCCGGACCTTTGGGAGGCGTGCGTGGGGCCGAAGAAAACACGTAGAGACCTCTTTGAGACACTTTTATCTAAATGCGATGGGATGCACCAACCGTGAGTCTATCTCTGAATGAATTATGCAAATGCACCAGAAGACGGATACCAACGTTTGGTGCAGAGACTGTTGTAGAAAGGACAAAAAATAACACTGGACTGAACACTGGGGTGAACTGGATGGGCCGGGAAATCTGGGTTATTGCGGAGAGACTCACGACCCCTGCTATGGCAGGGGTCGTGAGTCTCTCCGCAATAACAAATATTTCTAGTTCGTCAAAAATGTCAGATGATGACTTGCCAACTCATTTGATGGGCCCCCAAAAAATGGCCCGCTCGCAAGGAGCGACAAGGTGTGCAACATCTAGTGAGCAGCTAATGTTGTAGAAAGGTGAGATTCCGGTGCTAAGCGCACCAGTCAGCAGGTCCCGACGTTATGACATTTTATTCTACCTACCTAGAGCATAGGTTCCGTTCTTGCACCTCCACTCCTGGCCGGCCAGTTAAGGCAAGACCGGAGGTGAGGGCCAAATCAATCCAGGCCCTCTGAAGAATTGGGTCCGTGGTATCGCAACTCACCAACAGCTCGCCACAAGCTGCCCTACGGGTTTATTATTAGTTATTAATTATAAACGACATTGTTAAGACATCATCATCGTTAATTATTATGTACATGATCAATATGACTATCTTTAGCTATAGTTTTCTACCATACAAAAAGACAGATTTAAATATTTTTTTTTGTCATTTTAGAACAGAACGGGCAATCATCTGTGTGGGGTGTTTAAAGGTCATACCTACTATAAGTCATACTAAACAGGTGTAACAAAATACTCTAGTAATATTTAAAGGGGTGGCTTAGATTATATTAGACCATCAAACAGAACAACTTTAACTATGGAGCCAATACGAGAAAAAAATTAAAAATAAATCATCTGTATCTTACAAAATTGCAGTACATACTCGACTCAAATGCGTCGAAAGCACATTTTTTTAATCATTAAATTTAATTGCTTGAAATTGAGATCTAAATCCGAATTTCGGATTTAGATTCGGTTGATAACTTTAGGACAGTGTGACGAACGGTCGGACGCACAAATATACTGCAATCCCAAAAAATACCCTTTTCCATGTCTTTTATTAGAATTTTTCAATGTTTTTACTAAGCTGTGATGTCAAGACATTTTATCCGCTTCTGATTTATCCTAAGACTAACTACTACTAAAAAAACAAACAAAGCAACCAAACCTGACAACTGTCTAGTCCAGTAGCCAGTCCCTGGCAAACACTTTGGCTTGTCCACATGTATCGGAGTAATGCTCTGCGTCAGGATTGAGTATCCTTCACAGAAAGGGGGCGCAGGCAGCAAATATATTTTATTATTTAATTCTGGTTTATTATTTTTGTTTTAGTCTGCATGTTTAGTATTTGTTCAACGTTCTTCGCGTGGGAGCCACCTCCATTTTATTTGATAAAACAATTTATTTGCCTTTCTAACTTTATTTGCATTTTTCACAGTGAAATTTGAATAATAAGTGGATGACAAAAACGTGGCGATCGTTGGCCACTCAGCGCGCTCTGATTGGACAAATCTAATCAGCATTTCGCTCTGATTGGTTTCAAGTATGTATGCTTAAAAATACAGCATGGATTTACCTCTATAGAAGAAGTTTGGTTTTTCTTATATATCTTCGCTAGTTTTGAGCACTCAATACAGGGTCCTTCTTAATACGCTGACACTTTTTTTTAAGGGGATGAACAGACCGTCTAACCGCACAAATTTCTCTATGTCGGACCAACATCGAAATGGCGAAAAATATCAGCTGTCCCATACATTTGGCTCGAGTAGGTTTGCAGTTTTGTACTGGTCAGCTGAATTTTTTTTGTGATTTCGATGTTGGTCCCATAGAGAAAGTGTCATCATATTAAGAAGGATCCTATACATATAGGGTGTTACAGAAGTAAAAAAAAATTTAAAGCTTTTAAGGAGGTGATTTAGACCAACAAACTGAACAACTTTCACTTTGGGACAAAAATCGAAATTGCGAAAAAAAAATCTTTTGTCCCTTACATTTAGCGCTTATTATTTATTTTTGGCAAATCTCCTCATTTTCGGGGAGGCCTATGTTCAGCAATGGACGTCTATCGGCTGATATGGTTTTGATGATGATGGAACATCAGATTTTTTTTCGCGATTTCGATATTGGTCCCATATTGAAAGTTGTTCCGTTTGATGGTCTTACCCATCCCCTTAAATGTTTATTTGTATTTTTGTAGCACCTTGTATACATCTAGAGTACTAAACAATAAGTGACTAAAGAACGCACACACAAACAGACGTGTTTTAGATTCAGTAGTGTTATTGCGTCGCATTTGCAGCGCTGCTGGAGTGCTGGAGGGATTCTCGAAATTCAGACGTTTAAATCAGCAGCAGAAAATGTCAAAATTAGTATGGAGATTACGATGGAACTATTTGATCTCAAGATTTATAGCACTTCTGCAAAATTTCGTCGCGTGCCCGTACATTTATTAAAAAGGCACTCACGGAATAAAACGATCAAATTAGAGGATACCTAGTTTATTGGTCTACATCGATTCAGTCTCAAACATTAAAAGGAACAAAATGAACATCAAATACAGTTTCATTGAGACCAGAAATGTTAAGGTACCTTTTGGGCCTACAGTCGGGAACATAAAGAAATTCGATTTAAATAAAAAATTCATAGGGGCAGCAAATTTCTCCAACAAATCAAATCAAATTCAGACAAGCAAAAGGCCTTAAAAAGGGAATTTTCTTAAATCTAAAACGCAAACATTCGACGTCAATGTTTATTTGTGTTGCTGAGTGTCCCTTCAAATCAACAACAGCACAAACTCTTGCGAAGAGTAAACAGTTTGGGAAAACAATTTCGGTTTCACCTCGTCTTGACTTCCGCGTAAAATGAAGGGGATTTACAATTCACTTTTGAAATTGGGCCACGAAAACTCATTGTTCTCTGTTTAATATTATTAGTCTCGAATGAAGTTATTAAAATTTTGTATGGCACTAAACTTTTTGACGTAAATTTTATGATCGACTTCCTCGTCGTTCCGTTCCAGAAAAAAATGTGTTACCAAAATCATATCTTTTCAAAGTCTTGTTCTCCTAAAGTTCATAACTTACAAAAACCTAACCCATTTTCAACACTAGCGTATAACAAGCTATAGCATCAAAAACTCTAGATTTGGATGTAATATCTTGAACATAAATATCTTGAACATTGTCACACAAATTATCTAGTCACATTTAATGTACCAGAATCTAAAATAATTATAATGGCGAGCTGTTGGTGAGTGGCGACACCACGGACCCGATTCTCCAGAGGATCCGGATTGATTTGGCCCTCACCTCCTGTCTTGCCTTAAACGGCCGGCCAGGAGTGGAGTTGCAAGAGTGGAACCTATGCTCCAGGTTGGAAGTGTAAAATTTCATAACGCCGGGACCTGTTGACTGGTGCGCTTAGCACCGGGAACCGGCGCCCGCAGACTCACCTCTCTACAACCTTAGCCGCTCACTAGATTTTGCCGCCTTGTCATCCCTTTCGAGTGGCCGTTTTGGGGGGCCCATCAAATGATTGGCAAGTACCGAGTCTCTCCGCAATAAACCAGATTTCTCGGCCCACCCAGTTCACCCCCCATAACCCTAGTAGTTTTCTATCCTTTCTACAATAGTCTCTGCACCGAATGTGGTGTCTTCTGGTGCATTTGCATAATGCATTCAGATAGACCACGATTGGTGCATCCCATTGCATTTAAATTTCTATGGGCGTAATGGTTAGTTCTCTTTACGTCGAGTCTTCGTCAAATATAGTTCGCAAACGATTTGTAAGGATACTAGACGGCCCGGTAGCATAGTCGGTGAACCTGCCTGCTGTGCCGAGGGTCGTGGGTTCGAATCCCGTAAGGTACAAATATTTGTATGATGAATATGAATACTTGTACACGAGTCATGGATGTTTGTATCTATATATTTATTCTATGTCGTTGTCTAGTCATCATAATACAAGGCCAAGCTAGATAAATGTGTCTAGATAATCTGTGTGGCAATGTCCAAGATATTTAAATAGTAAATACATACAAAAAATACTGCTGGACATAGGCCTTCCCCAAGGACTGCCACCACGACCGTTCCTGCGCTGCCCTCATACAGCGGGTTCCCGCCGCCGTCACAGGGTCGTGGGGCCTACCCACGCTGCGCTTTCCAATATGCAGTCTTCACTCGACCAATTAAATTCTTAATAATATTACAAACGCTTCTTTCATAGCCAAACAAGTTACTTCTTCGCATTCCTACCGAAGCGCTGACTGAAATTGGCCTCTACAAATTTTGCAATGAGAGTGATAATTTCGTTTAGGCGTGACCGGCCTACAAAACATTTAGCTCATGCTTGCTCACAATGATTGTAGCAAAGTATTTTATGTAATAAGAAGGGTTAGGCGTATTCTACGTTGAAAGAAGCTGTGAGTCGGGAAATTTATTCTATTCGTCTAATACTTAAAGTTTATGACGCTCCCACTAGGTAAACGCTGGGCCGAGTCAAGTTTTGCTGGTTTTAGGGTTCCGAAGTCAACAAGGAACCCTTATAGTTTCGCCATGTCCGTCCGTCTGTCTGTGGTTTAGCTCAGAGACGCTTAGTACTAGAAAGCTGTAATTTGGCATGAATATACATATTAACCACGCGAACAAAGTGGTAAAATAAAATCTTAAAATTTTAATTTTTAAATTTTTTTTGCACATATTTAAGTCTTTACAATTATACATACTTCAAACATGGTGTAAATATTTTTGTCTACTTAGAAGGTTCTGAAAAATACTTTCGTATTTTCTAATAAAAACCTCGATTAAGAATCCATTCGTATTTTCTAATAAATACCAAATTTTTTAAATTTCAATGCTTATTTTATTGTGCAAAAATAATTTATGTTGTTAAATCTAAGTCAAATGCGTGCATGGGTATCAATATTATTAATATAAAAGCCTTCTGGGATACATAATTTTGATTTTTATGTTGCGTTGCGATTTTTTTTTAATATAAATAAATAAAGCTCACAGGCACATACATTGTAATGATCCCAAGCAAGCACTATAGGCTGTTTATATGTTTTATATGTTTTAAGATAGTCTTTTTGTCACTAAATGGTGCCGGTTACAGTTTAAAAGTCCAATTAATAATTACTCCCTACCCCGCCTAACAAAATTCCGTAAAATGACTGGGCTATACTGATACTTGCTTCTCAACCAGCTGTCAAACGTACCTGAGCTGTGGAGTTAGGCCTGGTATACCTTATTTTGTTGTTAACTACTGTAAATCGTTACAAACCATAGCTATGCTAGCATTAGAAAGTTTCCAAGCACTACACCGGGGAAAGATAGTTCAATTAAACTTTGATTAGTTCTGTAATTGGGATCACGTGTAGTGTAGTGGATGGAGTACTTTGTGAAATAATCAATCAATTTTGCAGAATACAATTTTGTGCTTTAATTTAATAAGATAAGGGTTTCAATTAAGTATTACTGATTTAACATAAGCATTTAAGCTCAGGACTATTATTCCCCGAAGGAGTTGTAGTAAGAATATATTCTAAACATAGGTACCATATTCAGAATACCGACATATCTATACTTATAAAACTGACTGACTGACAAACAACGCACAGCCTAAAGGCTGGGCCACACAGGGTGCGGCTGCGGGCCGGCTATAGTTGTAAACAATGGAATTATATGCGAGGTGTCACACTAGATGCAGTCCGGCGCGGCTGCGGAACTGCTGCGTAACGGTAGCCGCAGTGTGACACCTCGCATATAATTCCATAGTTTACAATTACTGCCGGCCCGCAGCCGAACTCTGTGTGGCCCAGCCTTAAACCGCTGAAGATAGAATCATGAAATTTGGAACATATATTCTACAGAAGATGTAGGAGTGCACTAAGAAAGGATTTTTCGAAAATCGCCTCCTAAATGATCCACGCGGGCGAAGTCGCGGGTCAAAAGCTCGTGTAATTATATTTCACTACCAGTGCACATATACGATTGTTGGTAGATGATAGAAAAAAACCGACGATAATGGAGATTCCCTTGTCGCATGTCATGTCCACGACACTTTTAAAAGATAATTTTTTTTTTGAGATTTTCTAATGTGTGAAATTAAAAAACGCTCCTGCTCCATAATGGGGTTAATAAAAAGCAAACAAGACCATAGACCAAGCCAAAAGCCAAGTATTATTAAACCAAAACTTTCCTAACAAATGCGTTACTGTTTCATTTTAAATTCGAGTAAGTCTGGCGCGCAATCAGAAAGTAAAGTATATACATTTTACGTAGGACTTACCCAAAGTACATACTCCAAGAATACAAAATAATTGCCGCTCTCCTAACTAAGTTACAAACTTATTCCGACTTTCTTCCCCTTTTTTGCGGAAGGAAGATACAAATGTTTTTTTCTCGTTAATCTTCTACTAACGACCTCTATTTTGTCTCGACTTTTTTTCCTTGCTTGGTCAGTTTTGTGGCTTTCTGTAGCGCAATAAAATAGCTTAAAGAATAGGAACTGAGACTGAAATACGATGCGCAGTGCGAATTCTCGGTTAGAGGAGGAATTCAAAAAGTAGGTTTGGAGCAGGACGAGGGATTTCGTTTGCAAAATATGCGTACTGCGGTTTGACTTCTGTTGTGTATTCTTGAGGACACAAGGATGTTTAGTTTTGATGTTGCCGATAAGAGTCGTCATCCGAAAAAAAATTATGACGTCATCAATTTTTTGCATGGAATTTGGAACATTTTTACTGTACAACCTTGTGGGGTATCAAATAAAAGAGGTTTATATAAAACGAGCGTTTACCCGCGACTTTGTCCGCACAAATTATATACCAGATTGTAAGTCAGATCATAAGCTATCAAACAAAAAAAGTTTCATCAAAATCGGTTCAGTAGTTTTTGTGTGATACTCGTTCAAACAAACTCACAAACAAACAGACAGACAAAAAATCCAAAAATTGGTGAAATGGAATCAGGAACACCTAAAAACCATATCGTAACGTTTTTTTTGTTAATATCTTCAATGTACAGACAAACTTCCTGTTACAGTTTTATAATAGTATAGATAAATAGACAATACATTACAGCCCCTTGTTTCCTGAAAATTAAAAATCATTTTTAAAATACACCAATTTTGGACACAAATAAACGCCAAAAGAATCGTAATATCCTAATATCTTAACTCCATAAAGGGAATTTTAAAAATATTTACATTTACAAAATTGCTTTCATGATTGACATAAATAAATTAAGAAAATAAAAATTATGTAGGCAAAGTAGGTAGGTGTACCTAAAAGCAAGTATTTAAAAAAAATGCTTTGCTTATCACACATTGCTACGACTGCGAATATTACATTACCTACCTGCTTCATGAAATTCGTGTTTATGTTTATTTTGAGTTTGAATTTTTCAGTTGCGTTCGATTGGAATTTAATAGGGCATTTGAAAGGTTTTTAAAAACTGTTCTACGTTAATCACTGATGTCTAAGGATTCTATAGAAAATTTATATTTTACTTTCCATTACATATAGTGCAAGAAAAAAAAAACGAAAACGCTTTTCTTGACAATATACGTGGCTACATGCAGATGGCGTCACCGTGACGTCACCTGCTTGTGACACTGTTCATACTCTACACTTCTTTCATTTCTGGCGGCCTGAGATTGACCTGTAGCATCTGTAGGCGACAGATGCTACAGGCCAATCTCAGGCCGCTTCTCACCGATCCCCGCAACCCAATCCGCCGCGTAGCCCCAGCAACGTCCTATGCCGAGGTCCGTACCCTTCTGGGTGCCCCTAGGTCGGCTGCTTAAGTTCATTCATTTGGCTCGGTAGACCCTTCGTGGTCCCTCCAATAGTCCACAATAAAAAGCAGTAGTTGCTCCCTGAGCAGAGCTGTAATAGTCAAATACAAAAAAAAAAACTCTACACGCAACTCTCTACATGCAGTTGACGTCATCAAACTCATCAACCATTCGGCCAATCACAGTCGTTTGCGATCACGTGACTAAAGTAGACAAACAATATTTTCTTTGTCGATTTTCTCTTAAAATGTCCAGTATTTTTCTTAACTGACTAAATAGTTGGTTTCCAAAACTCATATTAAATACGGATGAGATCAATAGATCCTATTTTTTACATGCATACCTACATTTTTGTGTTTACAGAAATTTAGCTGCAACCGCCAATATAATATGGCCGCCATATTTTTTAAACTAAAATTGTCTCTAACAACATTCTACAAATTAAACATAAGTACTTACTATTACTACAGATAAAAACTATATTTCTTTATTATAGATTAATTAGTCTGTGCTCAAAATTTCAACCTATAACTAAGTTTTCATCCATCAACGAAGCGTCAACAAAAATTAAATTGGGCCGGGATCAACATCGTGGGAGCCTGATATTATTACAACTTCGATTAATAATCCTTTAAAATGTGAACCTTTGCAATTACCTACGTATTTTCTTTATATAGTTTCTATAGAATGCAATGAAATAGATTTATTATAAGGTTAAGAGGTTGATGCCTGCGATCTCACAGCAGGAAAAACTTCTCCTATCACGAATTGAGAGAGCGGAAGTCGAAGTTACAAAAGCGTAGAAAAAAATTGCAACCAGTACTGGCCTCTAAACCCTATACACGCACACAGACATAATTTTTATGACGCCTCACGCACACCGACCTAAGAAAGTTGTCCCATTTTGTTTTATACGGTAGAAAGGTGAAGCTCCTTCTAGACATATACTTTTTCTAAGACTCCACCACGTGGGCCCAGTTTATGGTCCGCCACACACAGACGGAATTGCGATCCGGTATCCTGATTCAGGATTCAGCGTTGTCAAATATGGTTACAAAAAATACTAGAGTGCTTTTCGGATTGGCGGACCTAAGGTCCGCCTGAATAAACCTGATTCGGAATTAGATTCCGTTTGGAGTGTTGCAGCTTTCAGAGATTTTTGATGTCTTAGGTGGGATATTTTAAAGTGATTTTTGAGCGTAGACGTTGATGGAGCGATACCGTATCGTGACGGTGCAGTTGCGACGTCGTTGCGGCATAGTTGCGAAATCGCCTACGCTCAAAAACCGCTTGTGTGATAATGGTTCATGCCATTTTGCATGCAGATTATGTCTAATGTTAAAACTATCGATAGTCTTTTGATATAGTTGCATTAAGATTGGAATACAATTTACAAACCATCATCGATCGTGATATTCGTAACGTCATAACCTCATCGCATGATAGTAATTATCATGTATAGAAATTGTTTGTTTTGTTTTAATGAATACCTAAAAATGCAATTATTGTCATTCATTTGACGTTTCATACATTTTTATTTAATGCATTTTTTAAACAGCACTCTAGTATTTTTTGTAACCGTGGTTGACAACACTGAATCCTGAGTCAGGAATCAGGATTCCGGATCGCAATTCCATCTGTATGTGGCGGACCTAAGAGGTTGACGCCTGCGATCTCACAGCAGGAAAAAGTTCTTCTATCACGAATTGGGATACGAAGAGGGAGCGGGACATACTCCACCCTTGGATAGGTAATATGTCAAGATTGACAGTCGAAGTTACAAAAGCGTAGAAAAAAATTCAAACCAGTACTGTAGGCCTAGCATGCCACCCCTGAGAAAACAATAAAAATCGAGATGTGCCTCCATCTTTATTATTTTACGTATGCCAGAAAGAGCGCGCATGACGTTTTTCTCGTTTAAACGCTTTGTCGTGGGTGGCATGCTAGCTATGCTGGCCCCTAAACCCTATCCATGTACACACAGACATAATTTGCATGACGCCTCACGCACACCAACCTAAGAAAGTGGTTCCATTTTGTTTAATACGGTGGAAACGTGAGGCTACTTTTAGACATAAATACTTTTTCTAAGACTCCAGCACGTGGGCCCAGTTTAAAGGTTGCTGAAACTGGAGGCAAGGCAATGGTAAATAGATACTCTTACTTCTTCTTCTTATCGTGTGGGCAGAGCCCTGGTGTCAGAGTTTTTTTCAGACCGCCTTGCGGCCTCTGACGTAGTTCTTATGTAACGACTACTACCACCAGGGATAGTAACCGGGACCAACGGCTTAACGTGCCATCCGAAGCACGGAATCATTTTTCTTTTCAGACAATCAGGTGATTCAGCCTACAATGTCCTAACCAACTGGGGAAAAACGCACAAAGTGACATTTCACTAGGTGTCGTGGGAATCGAACCAATGACCTCCGTGTCGAGAGCCAATGCTCTTAACCTTTAAACCACGGAGGCAGTTGAACTCTTTCTTATACTGTGGTAATGGTTAAATGGCCTGTATTTTTAAAGTAATTTTTTTATTACTTTATAGAGATATGGTTCTATGGCAGCCCATTTTATCTGAAACTTATGAAAAGAATTTAAACATTTTTATTTTACACGACCATTAACCCGCGACTTCGTCCGCACAAATTATATACCAGATTTTAAGTCAGATCATAAGCTATCAAACAAAAAAAGTTTCAACAAATTCGGTTCAGTAGTTTTTGCGTGATACTCGATCAAACAAACAAACAAACACCCAAACAAACACACAAACAAACAGACAAAAAATCCAAAAATTTGTGAAATGGAATCAGGGACACCTAAAAACCATATCATAACTTTTTTTTGTTAATATCTTCAATGTACAGACAAACTTCCTGTTACAGTTTTATAATAGTACGAGCGTTAACCCGCGACTTCGTCCGCACAAATTATATACCAGATTTTAAGTCAGATCATAAGCTATCAAACAAAAAAAGTTTCATCAAAATCGGTTCAGTACTTTTTGCGTGATGCTCATTCAAACAAACAAACAAACACACAAACAAACACACAAATAAACAGACAGACAAAAAATCCAAAAATTGGTGATATGTAATCAGGGATACCTAAAAACCATATCGTAACTTATTTTTTGTTAATATCTTCAATGTACAGACACACTTCTGTTACAGCTTTATAATAGTATAGATTAAATTAATACTGGGTATAGCAATAAGAATAATTAATACATAAACTTCATTATTTCCTAACATAAGGGTGTGATTCAGCTGTCAATATTCAAATTAAGAAAAAAACATTGTTGTTCCATAAAAAAGTGGCTCAATGAGTACTAGACAGAGACACAAATCTATGAAACCATAGAGAAACACGTAAGGAGTAGGTATTGTTTATTTCTGCCATTTTTTGCAGGGGGGAGGGACCGTTGCTATGAAAATAACAGTAAAACGCATTGAATTAAGTAGCCCATCGGGGCTAGGTCGGGGCCGTCGCGGAGGTGAGACTTTGACAGAGAGGAAAGTATGGGAAATTATGCGTAAGGCCACTCCTCTCGGGGTACGAGTTACGTGTTTCTCTATGTATGAAATAGCTAATTTTGTTTTCGTGATATTGGCCCATTGGCTCCATCCCATAGTGAAATTTGTTCATTGTGATGATTTGAAGCACCCTTTATAGTATGTAACGCATTTAAGTTTGTATCATGTAAAAAGAAGAGACACAGAATTTAAAAACTTTTAACAAACACACACATTGACCTACTTTTCTGTTTCTGATGAATTCGAAGAAAGATAAATATTTATTACCAAAATAGAATGTAAGCAAACTCACAAATCAGAAAACGTGTATTGTATCCGAAAAGCAGTAATTTGTTCCAAATTAGATGTCCTACGAAGTAAGGCATTTTCATATTTATGTCAAAGACGATAAGAGTGGTTCCAGGGAACTGCTCATACCTGGAATGAACTGTAGTGATTCGATTTGCGAACTAAATAAACTGTTGCCGAATATGAGGTACTGGACGAACCAATGCGATCCACGGTGGCGGTACGGCGTTGTAACTCTTTGAATTCTGGATTAAGAAACCTAGCTACTTACTACAAACCAAAGTAACGACCGGAGTAGAGAGAACCAGTATAAATGGTGTTTTATCGGATCAGATATCAGCCATAATTTCTCTACTTGCGCGTGACTCGTCTTTTTTCCATTGTCGTAAGCGCAGCTTTCGCTCCCTGAAAAGCACGGGAAGAGGTCCATTTGTATGTAAAAGCGCGTTCCACGCAAGAATAGAAATCCTACCAGTGGGGCTTTTGTGAATGTGGTGTTGCTCCTCAGATTAAGGCCCATCTCATCTTCCTGTCCGGACACTTGCACGCGAATTTAGTTATCGACTCAGCCGGTGCTATCCAACGTTCACCTGTTGCTTTTGTGAGCTTCATAGAAAAAATACAACGGCCAGTTGGGTTAGTGACATCAATCAAATCATCAGCGAGACTTAGAAACTCGAATTTGCCCAAGACCAAAATGGATGGCAAAATGGGAAGTAGGCTTTTGCCCTGCAATTGCTGGATATGGGCTGATGATGTAAAAGACAAAAAAACACCGCAGTGAGCTCGAGTGGAGGGTGGGCTTGGCAACATTATAGTGCTCTTAGATAAATTCTTCAGTATCAGATGTGACAGTACCGCAACGATGACCGCAGACCGCGTTGGTTTGACCCTACTTGTGCGAATAAGAGTCTTCTAATATCTCGGTCGTGTCGGTTTATTGAGTTACCAGAAATATCTTACTGTAGCAATAAAAGCAATGAGGCGTTAATTTGTGGTATTAGCAATAGTGCTTACGAGAGGAATTTTCTATTAATAAGACGAATATGTACGCTGAAGCCGTGTGTTTGTGCAAATTTTGACAGTAAATAAATACATACTTTCAATGTAATACAGGGTGTAAGTGACAGCCTAGAAAATACTGAAACGGTGAACTCAGACCATCAAGCTAAACAACTTTCACTATGGAGCAGGAAAAACAAAAATAAATCTGCTGTCCCATACAAAACTGCTGTACCCACCCGACTAAAATGTATGGGACAGCTGATTTTTTTTCGCGTTCCCTGAGGTAGGCTCCATAATGAAAGTTGATCAGTTTGATGGTCTGAGTTCACCGTTTCAGTATTTACTAGGCTGTCACCTACACCCTGTATAAGTTATAACAAAACCCTAATAATATTAAAGGGGTTGTGTACTCTTATATTACATATTCCGAGGGGGTGGTTCAGTTTAGACCATCACACAGAACAAATTTCAATATGGAGACTTGTGAAGTACCTAAGACATTTTCAATTTTTCATTTTTATATCACGGAGAACAATCTTGTTCTGATTTTTTCGCCTATGTATAAGATCGCTTTATTTGTACCTCAGCTTTTTTAATATAATGCAACGAACTTCTGCGTGAATTACCCCTTTAGGGGTCGATTTTCGAAAAATCCTTTCTTAGTGAACCCTACATCTTTTGTAGAATATATTATATTCCAAATTACATGTTTCTATTTTCAGCGCTTTAGGCTGTGCGTTGTCAGTCAGTCAGTCACGGAACTCTTTTATAATAATTTTATATCGACACCTTAGCATAGCATATGCTCACGACTATATTCCCCGAGGGGGTGTCAGAGATATTCTAAAACCGACACCTTAACCTCCTGCATACATTTGTACTTCTCGTAGGACATAAGAAATAATACAATCTATTGTTAGTGTTTTAGTCGCCAACCAAAACACCAACAATAGATTTTATTATTTCTTATGTCCTACAAGAAGTACAAATGTACGCAGGAGGTAGTGACAAACTTATAAGTGCAAAATAGATAATTTCTCAGGAGGAAGAAAAAACTGCATCCTATAACTTTTATGTAAGTTCGGGAGTATTTCCGAGGTTCTTATTACAAGCTTTTAAATATCTTGGACATTGTCACACAAATTATCTAGTCACATTTAAAGTACCTGGACTTGTATTATGATGACTAGACAACGATATAGAATACATAAAGATACAAACATCCATGACTCGGGTACAAATATTCAATCAATCAATCAATCAATTATACTTTATTTGACACCAAAAAAACAGAGTATACAGAGAGCAAACAATCAGGAAATACAAAAGGCACAAAAACAGGCGGTCTTATCGCTAAAAAGCGATTTCTTCCAGACAACCTTAGGGTAGAGGAAATAGTGAAAGAAGATTGGTAGGCGGTGTAGATCATAATAACACAATATAGATAACATACACAAATTATGTTATACAAATACAAACAAATACAAATATAAAAATATATATATAATATAAATACCCATAACAAATACATATTCATACCTACAAATACATATCATACATAAAAGAGTACTAAAACAACAATTATTTATCAAAGAGAGAAAATATTCATATGCATCATATAAATATTTTTTTCTAAGGCGACACGTTAAAGAGACAAAGTAAAAAAACTGTTGTCCTATACATTTCAGATAAGTACAGGAACTGCAGGTTTGTTTATTTTTGTGAATGTTTTTCAGTTTCATGGCATACGCCGCGCCTAGCATGCCCCCTGAGAAAACAATAAAAATTGAGATGTGCTCACCTTTGATGTTTTACGTATGCGCGCATGAAGTTTTTCTCGTTTTGTCGTTTTATCGTGGGTGGCATGCTAGCCGTGTAACCTTAGACTACCATCAATTACGACCGCGAATCAACCCTCAATCTTACTTTACGACAAGAATGTAAATAAGAAAATATTACCTACCTAAACCTAACCCAGTATAGCTCATCCATCCGCATTTATTTCGTAACAACCCTATTCCAAATAAGTATACATATTTTTAGGTCGTGATCCTTACAAATCCCGTTGCCTGGGTTATAAAAAGTTAACTTTGCCTTAACGACCTCCCCTGTATCTCCATTCTTTTAACGGCCCACATTTATTTTCAATGAAGGTTTAGTCTTGACAAACATTATGCCAATAAAATGGGTTTATTCCATAAGAATAATTACTACTCTATAGAAACGAAACTCGCGCGCCAGACGCGTTCAAGGTCACGTTAATAGCCTACCGTCTTGCCTCTGCTAAGCAGAGAAATCTGTCGGGGCTTGCTTCGGTCGCCACGCGCTCACCCGTACACGTTCCGTACGGTTTACTTAATTAATCTTTTTTCACTATGCATTATATGGGTGTATAATATGACTGATATCTGAGTGGAACTAATATACTTATTTTACCAATAAAAATCGTGAAATAATAAAAAAATTTAAAACCTTCCTTCTTTTCTTGAATTTGGTTAGTAAGATGTAATACATAATTAAATACATCATAGATAACTTACCTATAAACGTAAATAACAGCCTACGAAATTAGTTATTTTATGGAACTGGCGGCCTCCGTGAGCCACAGCGGGGCGTTGCGGGCCGAGGGGGGACGTAGGTGTTTATAAAGCGGCGGCGCTTTAGAGCACGCACAAAGGAGATTCCATTCTATAGCGTATTAGTTATTCTATGTTTATTCCGCTACTTTAGGTTAGATACAGATATTTGATTTTGTGATAAGCTCTAAGAAGATTTCTTTTTAAAATTTACTTCTTAAAAATCTCAATAGATGTGATGTTCAACTCGTTACAAAATCATTTCAAGACTGTGCCTGCCTTTTATATCAAAGGCGTAGGGATCAAGCTTATTCAGCCATTTCAGCCGTAGGTGAACAGTTTTAAATTATCGATTAAAATGATTCGTGATTTTTTTTTTAAATTCAATACGGGCCGGGCAATTTTTGTTGATTTTTACAAGCTATCTTCTCGTTATTTGAAAGACATACAAATTAATGAAAAATGTAGCAATGATCTTCAACATCTCGGCTTTATTTGCTATAAAATATCTTTCTGGTTCTTTTCGGTACTACTAGTGAAACGTAAATGTTCTGAGGTTTCAGAATATCTCTGAATACCCCCTCGGGGAATATCGTCTTGAGCATATTATCTATGATATTATGCTATGCTATACATATGAAACCTGTATTCAAAGGAAAGGCTAAATATTTGAAAAAGTCTGTATTACGTGAATCTACTTTATAAGTTGAAAACACTTTTACTTGTGACACATACAATTGTACAGAATAAAACGTATATTGAAAAACGTTGACAATTTATTATGGTCCAAAAAATGCTATAAATAATTTTTTTTAAAACCAATTTTTAAGGAGTTTGTTAAATAGGTAATTTTAACATTTCAAAAAAAATTCAAAATTCAAAATAATTTTATTTCAGACACAGTCCATAGATTGTTAGTATATACTTAAAAACTATGTGAACTACTACTACTACTACTTACTAACTATACTACATTTGGTGCAAATTCTTATGATTTTCGAATTTGATTTCCTTGGATTAAAAGGCGCCACAGTGAAATAATTAAGGGCAAGCCAGTCAAAAATAAAAATAGGTATACCTACTAAAATGGCGTAGTTTAGTAGTAGAGGTGAGCGCCTCTGAAAGGGCCGATGCGTTCGCATCTTTTTGATCATATTTTCCGTATTCATTATTTTAAATAAACACATTTTGAAATGACAACTTGCAAAGATCGTAGTGATATCTAGCGATCCCATAGAAAAACAATGGAAAAACGCTCATCAGGACCTATTTTGTGGTCCGCAACAGTATTTGGGTAAAAAAAACAGATATCTATAATAACATATTTATATTCAGTGTCTGTCTGTCGCAGTCGATTTGCCCCAAAAACTAAATTCAATTACACAAAACATTTTTTGTTGTTTTAATTTTAACCCCTTTCTCGTATAAGATACAAACGAGTTAAGATGTAACGGGAAGCGATAGAGCATGCCTCATATTCTTATCTCTACAATCTGTGATAGAACGCGCACTCTCAAGTTACGTACAGTTTTTTACAACCTGTCGATTCCCGATGAGATTTGCGGAATCGCATAATATAAGACACGCCACTGTCCAAGAAAATAAACTGGAATTTTGGAACCACCTCCAATTGAAAACTACTAACAACTGAAGCTACTTTAACAACATAGAGTGTAAAATTAAAATAGATTGTGAATAAGAAGTTTTTTTTGGTTTCGTGGGAACACTTTATTTATTATTTTCCATGTTGCAGATTCTTGAATTTAGTCAAAAGATTGAAAATATTTATTTTCAATTTCAAATTTTTTTTTATATTTTGTTCATTTCGTTCTCTGGTTTGGAAGAGTGCGGGTTCAAGTTCCGGCCGAGACTTTATTTTATTATCTTTAATTTGATTTAGATTATCTGAACCCAATCGAAGTACCAGAATTGTAATAACTTTCAAATATCTATTTTAAGTGAGGTAACCTGCATACGTTGATGAAAAAATTCTGATGCGTATGTGAAGTCTACCAATCCACATTGGACACGCTTGGTGAAATAACGTCCATACACTCTCCCTGATGGTAGGCCCGTGTGTAAACTCTTTCTTATACTGTGCCCGTGCTCTGCAGTGGGACGTATATAGGCTGATGATGATGATATTTTTAAGTGTTTTACTCTTTGCATATTGAAGATTTAAGAATGGTGGTGTGGCTTGGTTTCTGTTAATGCTAGTACTAATTCTCTATTCAGAGTCGTCTAGTCACAGAATAGAAGTGGTGATAGGCGGGTAGTCTTTTGTTTACCAAAACACTGTATTCGAAACATTACCCTATAGTTGCAAAGAGTTTTTATATAGTTGCCTCAAACCCACGGGAACAAATCCAGTGGCTTACTCTAACCCGGAATCACACTTCACTAGTCTCTACAATCTACATATTCATTTGCATAGTTATAATAAAAATCAAATTCATAAAAACTTATTCAGGTTAGATTTAAAAGTTATGTAAATTTACCAGAAATTCTTTCGAGGGACAAAAACAGCCCCCAGTCTCATCTCAAGCCACCAATTCCCCATTACACCCAAAAGGCACCTTTCAGATTGAAACGGGAATCAATCTATTTCAAATTAAATGTTTATCGAATTTCAAAGGTTTTTATTTCAAAGGTTAGCTTGGGAACGAAGACCAAGGGTTTTAGGAAGGATATCGTGTCAAGAGCATTTGATTTGTTTGATGTTTAAATAAGCGTAATTAAAAAAAATAAGTGTGCTGTTTATGACAACGGTTTATCGTTTATTTTGTTTTTGTTTTGTTGATTTCAAAATTTAAAAGGTAAAATAAAAACCAACGTCATTTGAATTCGCATCTTTGTAGACAATGGAACTTCTCAAAAGTTGATAGCAAATCATTGGCGATTGACGGAATTGTTCGATGTACACACGGCAACACATCAAGCTACGCAAAACCTAAATAAGCTGGTTGCGCGTAGGTAGAGTAATGTATAAAGTCGCGCGGCTAACTTATATAGGTTTTGCGTAGCTTGATGTCTCGCCGTGTGTACCCTTTGAATGTAGGTACAACTGATATCAATGTCAACCCAAATTTCATCACTGAAAATCGTGAAATAACACCTGTTGCCCTATTAGCCCAGTCATTTTTCGGAGTTTTGTTAGGCGGGATAGGGAGTAATTATTAATTGGACTTTAAAACTGTAACAGGCACCATTTCGTGACAAAAAGACTATATGAAAACGTATTAAAAAAAAATTGTCTAGGCAACATAGAAATCAAAATTGTGAGACCCAGAAAGCTTTTAAATTAATCATATTAATACAATGCACTCATTTGAATTAGACTTAACAGTATACATTATTTTTAGCAATAAAATAGGCATAGAAATTTAGAAAATGAGGTTTTTATTAGAAAATACGAATGTATTTTTCAAAACCTTCTAATTAGACAAACAAATTTACACCATGTTTGAAGAATGTATAATGGTAATGCCTTAATAATATGCATAAAACTAATTACTATCAGGTTTATATAACGAGGTAATAGCTAAATTTAAATTTGGAATTGTTGGAGACGGGATTTTTTTTTAATTTTTTTGCATTTCTTAGCTCAAATTGGTTCTTAAATAGTATACTGAAAAAAAAAATTTCGACTTTGAGCGCATTATATCGCGAGATACAAACATTGTAACGACTTAGTTTGTGTGGGCGTTTTGCTCAATTTTACCGGACCAATGACACCTCACACATTTTTTAAATCCCATTTTCGTTGTATGGCAAAAAAAATTGTTTCTTTCTACCACATTTCTATTTTTGGGTTACTGTTATCTGTCTTAATGCCATATGTTGATTCAAATTCAAATTCAAATAATTTATTTCAGACAAGATGTCCATATAGTGTTAGTATATACATTTATCTTAAAGCTAGTGCTAGTGATTCATTAGTTGCAAAAATGAGCGAGTAAGGTCCGCCACACACAGACGGAATTGCGATCCGGAATCCAGATTCAGGGTTCAGTGTTGTCAACTACGGTTACAAAAAATACTAGAGTGCTGTTTAAAAAATTCCTAAAATTAAAATGCATGAAACGCCAAATGAATGACAATAATTGCATTTTTAGGTATTTATTGAAACAAAACAAACAATTTCTATACATTATAATTACTATCATGTGATGGGGTCATGACGTTATTTAACTAAGGAACCCTGAAAGGGGTAAAAGTTTGTTTGTATTTTGTTGGTGGTAGCTACAATATCCTTGAGTAATTATAGGCTGCCTACATACATAAGGTATAAACTTAAATCCGCTACTATTACTGCTATAGCGGTGCTTCAGATAATCATCGTGATTTCGTCCATGAGGACGAAGTCGCGGGTATCGGCTAGTCTATATCTATACTATTATAAAACTGTAACTGGAAGTTTGTCTGTACATTGAAGATATTAACAAAAAAAAAGTAACGATATAGTTTTTAGGTATCCCTGATTCCATATCACCAATTTTTGGATTTTTTGTCTGTCTGTTTGTTTGTTTGTTTGTTTGGGTGTTTGTTTGTTTGTTTGAACGAGTATCACGCAAAAACTACTGAACCGATTTTGATGTAACTTTTTTTGTTTGATAGCTAATGATCCGACTTAAAATCTGGTATATAATTTGTGCGAACGAAGTCGCGGGTAAACTCTAGTAATATATAAACGTGAAAAACATTGCGCTTTCCAGAATGATCTTAATTCTATTATAATACTAAAATATCCACACTGAACGATCAAGAATATCCTATAGACTAAAAATATTCATTGTAAATGAAAATTCTGTCAAGTGATCTGTACTCAACCCTTTTAATATTGAAGTTATCGAACCCTCCGGCATATTTAGTGATCTTGTTCGTGATATATTAGATTTTATTAGCCTGTGTAAGGAGAGACCCTTTTCGAAAATCTTTGACGTCCCAACATTGCCTATCGTATGTTATTTGTCTTATTACTGACCCTTTGCTTCGGTTCGACTTTCACATATTTATGTTGCTCTAGTTATAGTTTAAAGCAGCATCTTCATTATACAGGCTTTATAACACCCTAGTAATATTTAAGGGGGTGAACAAAAAATCAGCTGTTTCATACAAAACTGCAGTAACGACTCTACATTTTAATGTATGGGACAATAGTTTTTTTTTCGCGATTTCGACGTTGGCTCCATAGTGAAAGTTGTTCAGTTTGAATTGAAGAATTTTCCTTATGTATTACTAGGGTGTTTTGTTACACCCTATATAATTATAAGCCACGGTGTATCACACCTGACCAAGAAGTGTCGCTTACCCTGGTAGACAGAAGGTAATTTCAGCTCTGTTTTCCTAAATAAGCTTGTTGCTATCGACTTTAGTCAACGAACGGTGTAAATAACTATGTAAGTGCTTCGTGAGGCGATTTGGTTAGCAAACGGCAAAAATAGTAAGCGGTTCACAAAGTCAGGACACTTGGCTAGATGGAAGACGGCCGGTGGACCAAGGCAATATCAGAGTGGTGGCCAAGAGAGGGACGGAAGTCAAAAGGCAGACCACCAGCACGTTGGGCCGATGACATTGTGAGTGACGGGTTCGCATTGGATCAGATTAGCACAGGACCGTGAAGAATGGCGCTATAAAATGGATAGCCCAGTCATTTTACGGTTTGAGCCGGGACTTATAAATAAATTGTTTTTTTTTTCAGTATAGTATTTAAGAGCCAATTTGAGCTTCGAAATGTACAAAAATAAAAATTTAATCCCGTCAGCAACATTTAAAATTTTGCTTTTATCTCGTTATAAAAAAACCTGATGCTAATTTTTTTTTGCACATCTTTAAGGCATTACCATTTAACATGCATCAAACATGGTGTAAATATTTTTTTCTACTTAGAAGGTTTTGAAAAATACATTCGTATTTTGTAATAAAAATAATTTGTTTTTTAATTTCCATGCCTTTTTTATTGCTCAAAAATAATGTATATTGTTAAATCTAATTCCAATGAGTGCATTGGTATTAAAATTATTAATTTAAAAGCCTTCTAGGACTCACAATTTTATTTATATGTTGCGTAGCGATTTTTTTTAAAATATGTTTTCAGATAGTCTTTTTGTCACTAAATGGTGCCGCTTACAGTTTTAAAGTCCAATTAATAATTACTACCTTCCTCTCCTAACAAAATTCTGTAAAATGACTGGGCTAGGAGGCCTATGCCCAGCAGTTAGTTGATGTGGGCTGATTTGATTGAAATTAGAGTCACTGTATCCAATCGGATAAATCGTACTTCTGATTGTAGCTGTTTCCTGTTGCATCAATTTTTTTTTATAATTTCGAAATACATTTTCAAATTTTAATCCTACAAAACCATGTTTTATGATTTGACTGTAGGAAAAAGAGGATTACAGTCTCCCATTACATAGGCGCAATAATATAGTCACGTTACATGTCTGGCGTACTGAGTACGTACTAGCTAGTGACTGATAACATTTGATAGTAATAGTTCCTTTAACATTCTACAGAACTTAGGCCGGTAGCTCGTTGTACAGCTTTGGAACGCACCTACTTATAGGGTCCTATACCCGAAGTATATACGATATCGCTAGCGCTTTCAGATTTAGGAGGACGAGAGAATAAAATCTGTGTTTAGCACATAACAATATCTTGCGCACCGGACTGTTTTTGTAAATAGCTGTAGCGAAGTAAGTCAAAGAAATGATTATTTGTATCCGCGCCTTTTCATGGTTTCTCTGGTGTCATGAACACTTCGTGAATGACAGAATAAATAGGACTGTTTTTGTAAATAAGCAGCTGTAGCGAAATAAGAGAGAGAAATGATTATTTGTATCCGCACCTTTTCATGGTTTCTCTGGTGTCATGAACACTTTATGGATGACAGAATAAATAGGACTGTTTTTGTAAATAAGCAGCTGTAGCGAAATAAGAGAGAGAGAAATGATTATTTGTATCCGCACCTTTTCATGGTTTCTCTGGTGTCATGAACACTTCATGGATGACAGAGTAATAGAACTGTTTTTGTAAATAAGCAGCTGAAGCGAAATAAGTCAGAGAAATGATTATTTGTATCCGCACCTTTTCATGGTTTCTCTGGTGTCATGAACACTTCGTGGATGACAGAATAAATAGGACTGTTTTTGTAAATAAGCAGCTGTAGCGAAATAAGAGAGAGAAATAATTATTAGTATCCGCACCTTCCATGGTTTCTCTGGTGTCATGAACACTTCGTGGATGACAGAATAAATATGATCGCGGTTTCTTAAGGCTTAGTGCCCTTATTAAACAGACGGTTTCTACCCTAACCTTCATGATGTCCCATACATAACTGAAACCGTACTTAGCGTAGGCACGGTTTGAACCATGCGTAGCTAGACGGAAAACCGTATCGTTAAACGAGGGCTCTTACGGTACACAGTTATTGAAGTTTCACCCTAGGATCAAGAATTAAACACATATTTGGATTTACATCTCTTAACAATTTCTCATTATAAAGAAACCCATACTACCGCACAGCTAAACATTCCAAATACTTTCTTATAATTATATTCTTGTTCCAATCAGGCTCAAATTTTTTGATGCTCATTATTCTAGAATGCTCATTATTTATTTGTTGTTGATCTACATTTTGTTTACGCAAATTTACACAAAATTTTCCGTCTGCTGCACTCGTTATAACTCACAAGGAAAATATACGAAATTATGTTTCAAATTCTTGTAGGTTCCCCCTACTTTTAGGGTTCCGTACCAAAAGGATGAAAATGGGACCCTATTTATAAGCCTATGTCCGTCTGTCCGTTTGCCCGTTCGTCCTAGCTTTAGAAGGCAGTACGGTCTAAACCGATATTCACAGAATACATAGATAGATAACTCATTTACTTTATCATAACAATACAGCATAAAAAGTGCCAGACAAAAGAAGCAGGTTACATTATGGAGTCTGCATATGATGTATCATCATAACAAAAAATACAAAAGTAAAAAATTAATGGGAGAACCCATACAAGAAACTCGTCTTTCTCGAGATTTTTTTGTTTTAGCTCTATCTATTTATTTATTTATTTATTAGGTACTCAAAAAAGTCACAATCAATTTTATAACCTATAGTAACATGAATGAAATGTTTTAAGTATAGACTGTGGCTCAATTAAATGAGTACACTAGCTCTATCGTAAAAACCTCAATATATTCAAGCGTCAATCTGGGTATGTTTAAGTGTATACTCTAAGGTAAAACATTAAAAACCGGTCAAGTGTGTGTCCAACTTGCAGTAAGGATCCCGGAAAAATAAAAAATAAAAATAGGTAAAATTTTATGGTGGTACGGAACCCTCGGTGCGCGAGTTCGACTTGCACTTGGCCGGTTTTTTAAATCCACGCCGTACGATTTCTTCCACTACCTACCTGTTTAGCTAACAAGGAAAATGGCGGAGCACAAAGGTGGAGAAGCGACCGACCGACGACGCGAGCTACCGAAACGGCGTCGTATAATCAAAGACAAAGTGGGTCTTGCAAAAAAGATACACATTAGGTGATTTGAAAGGGTTGTGACTAGATGGTTTCGCTTCGCAAATATCATTGGGTGTGTCGGATATCGAAAATAAAGTATTCTTCGGACGATTCGATGGCATGCATGGAAAAAAATATCCGTGACATTTATTTTATTTTAGTAGACTAGTAGGAATAAAATAGCTGTCGCAAGTAGATTTAAGTTAAATCTTCCAGTCCAGAGTTCAATTTAAAACAACAAACTCGCTAGTAAAGTCTACTAAAATAAAATAATAATCACATACATACATTTTTTCAAATAATAAAGAAAAAAAAAAGGAAATGGAAAATTATGAAAGAAGAAAAAATAAATAAATTAAATAAAATAAGAAGATCCTCGTCCTTTTCTTAATTAGAATTAAGAATATTTGTTTTTTAAATCTAATTCTGGATCGAATCTGCATTAAACGTATCATCATCATCATCTCAGCCGATGGCCGTCCACTGCTGGACATAGACCTCCCCCAAGAATCGCCACAACGACTGGTACTGCGCTGCCCTCATTCAACGAGTTCCCGCCGCCTTCACCAGGTTGTCGGTCCACCGTGTGGGGGGGGGGCCTACCCACGCTGCGCTTTCCGGTACGCGGTCGCCACTCGAGAACTTTTCGGCCCCATCAGCCATCGGTTCTACGAGCAATGTGCCCCGCCCACTGCGACTTCAGTTTCACAATTCTTTGGGCTATGTCAGTTACTCTGGATCTTCTGCGTGCAGATTCTGCACCACATCAAATGTAGATTTAATGTCACTGTATATGTTAAACTTATTTTGATGTTATAAAGTAATTTCAGATTCTAGTATACCTAGCTATGTAACTTAAATCTACTTCCAATAACAAACTTTCGAGTACAGTCTACTAAAAGTAATAGTTTTTAGTTCTATTTCCTGGAACATTGATGATCCTTGACCTTATATCCATACAAAAATAAATCTACAGCTTTCTAATCTTGAAAGGTCTTGTTTATAAATATAGTTAGTAGTTCCGGGAAGAGAAAAGTAATATTTATTTTATCGTCCTACCCAAAAAGGTTCTTGTTTGTTTACGGATTTCTACGGGAATTGATTTTAGGATTATAGCTAAGATTTTTAGAATCACAGCAATGGGCGATGTGTTATCTCATTATCTCTGACAACCCTTAATGGGTGACTAGTGCCATTTTGGTGGGCATGATTTACAATTTTTTTTTAATAAAATTATAAATAAATAACGCCCACATTCACATCTACATTGTAATGATTTCAAACATACACCACTGGGCTTCTTATTATGGAAACCATATAACAACGAAACAAAAATTATACACCGAATCAGGATTCGAACTATAATTTAAAATTGTTTTTTTTTCTAAACTTGATCGAAATAAAACTTGACCGAAATGAACCTTGGACAAAATTAGACTTGTTCCAAATTAAACTTTTTGCCTTTGGCCGAAATAAGACTTTGACAACTCGTTACCGGGAGCGAAGAATTATTAAAATGAATTACTAACTTAATCAATTTTAAATTTACTAACCGTAATTCCTCACTTTTAAAGATTATGTGTATTTTTATTTTAAAATCAATACCAAATCGAATAAGGAACTAAGTAACGACGTTTGTACTTTGACTTGAAAACTTGATAAGTTCTCATACGTCTCACGCATAAATCTTTCGGAGAGGTTTTATCTCACGTACAGATAAAATGATTTGATTCTTAGGTCACTGACGTATCCCCCTTCTACAGATAAAATATGTGTGCTCTAGGGATTTGGGAGTGTGAAAACGGTCGAATTTTACCTTCATTTTTCTTAGAAACCTATTACGTTTCCATTTACCTAACAAATATTTACTTATTCTGTATTTTTCTACTACTTGTTTTGTTAGTGAGTCTTTGACACTTTTGGACCCACTAGACTATAGCAAATGAGATCTATCATTTCTTCTACTATTGGTTAGGACTAATGGAAAATAACAAAAAGAGAAGCGTGATGGGTACTGAGTAAAAGCGTCGGTGGTGCATTGTGGAGTGTCATGGTCACTCAATCATTATGGTCCGGGTTCAAATCCACAGGAAAGGCATGCGAAGTCAACCAATCCACTTTGGGCACATATGGGGCGGTCAAACGCCCATAAACCTTCCTTGAAAGTAGGCCTGTGTCCTGCAGTGGGACGTACTTATATAGGCTAATGATGTATTGGTACCTACTACCTATGTGAACATTTTTAATATCTAGAAAATTCTCAGGATACAGGCGAGGCAGGGTGTAAACTTTAAAGTGTTACATTCTTAAGAGGGTATTTCAGACCACAAATCTGATGAAATTTCACTAGGTATAAATCATTTTGATAACAGTTACTGTTATAATTTTAAAAACATATTTCTTCGACTGTAAAAACACCGCAAAGAGAATCCGACCTTTTTATTAACATAACATTTCGCAGCATTCAGGTTAAATTATGGAATATGTCTGTGTCAAATGGTATAGGGTTAACCTTTCACCCACATCGTCACTATCCTGCCGTCATCCCATCCTGCCATCATTATTTGGGGTCCGCGCAATATTTCAACTCCTTCCTATAGGTACTTTGCTTTGTCTTTCATCCACAGATTTTTAAAAAGACACCTTTGCCCTTATTTAATATAATATAATGTTGACCCGATTGGTGTAATGGTTACCACGCCGGACTGCCAAACCAGGGTCCTGGATTCGAATCCCTGTTCGGTCATAGATGTTTATATGTTAGTGCCGTTGTTGTATGGTTTCCATAATAAACAGCTTATAGTGCTTGCTTGGGATCATTACAATGTATGTGCCTGTGAGCGTTATTTATTATTTGCCACGTAAGGCCACGTCAATTCACGTGAACAAAATTAGGTGACTATCCTAAGCGGGGAAACAACAAAACATACCTTTTGCTGACACTTCCATATTTTCAAACTATAGCGCCCTTGAACTTACCAAAAAAAATTTTTTTTTTTAATTCTTTTGTTTTTTTTTTGGAGCTTTTAACCCTGAGGTTACGTTAGCCCACCAAAAATTTTGTAATACATAACATCATCCTCGTTAGCTAACATTATGCGTCCCACTGCAGGGCATAGGCCTACCCTTAGGATGGATACATCGGCGTCAGGCCATCACGCGTGCCCAATGCGAACGTTTGCGTTGTATAATGCGTGCGTGCGTGCGTACATAATGCCGACTGCTCTCAAACGGTGAAGGAAAACATCGTGAGGAAACCTACATACGCTGAAGAAGAAATTCTAAAACGTATTTGTAGTCTACCAACACTTAGTAATATGAATATTCTTTATTTGCACACCAAAATACTCAAAACACAACAATGTATACACTTAAATGAACAAGAAGGCTACAAAAAGTGATTCACATTCGAATACAATTATTATAAAACTATTTCGTCTCCTTTATATTTCTAATTGCTCTATAGTGTAATGAAATGAATATAAATTAATCTGTTCGTACCTGAAAAGTTGACTTTCAGCTGGAAAAGATACTTACAAAAGAGTTCCGTGACTGACTGACGCACAGCCTAAACCACTGAAGACAGAAACCTGCAATGTTGAATATATATTCTGTAGAGAATATAGGGGTGCACTAAGAATGGATTTTTTGAAAACCGACCCCTAAAGGGGTAATGCGGACGAAGTCGCGATTCAAAAGCTCGAACTAAGATTGTAATCATAGTCACTAATATTCAAGCCTTTAAAATACGAGAAGACCTATCTGTACTATTACCTACTATTTATTCTGTGCTTTTATCCTGCGAAATATGTCTGTTTTGACATGCACGTCTGACCTAGATAAATGACAAATTGGAAGAGAATGACAAATGTAACTTTTACTAAAGAATTCTGTTAGGCTTCACGTTTGTCTACAGATATGAGCATGACCAAAACACTGGAGGAATTAGCACACGAGGCACGTCAAGATGACTGACGGGCTTATTATCACGCTATGAGAAGTACAGAATAACTAGATTCACCAAAATCCCACAGTTTTGGCAATGATAAGGTCATAGGTGAAAAGTCCTAAAATAAAACCGGTCAAGTGCGAGTCGGGCTATTTGCGCACCGAGGGTTCCGTACCACACTACCACACAAAATATTAACTTACAAAGTTTTGTTTTCTACGGGACCTTTAGCGCGAGATCGACTCACACTTGGCCGGTTTTTATTATTTGTTGTTATAATGTAGAGTGTGCTCTATAATTACACCAAGTTTGACGCTTGTATATATTACCGCTTTTGGGTGTTTCTCCTCAGCGTTTGAACGCCGTCATTATCCTCACCAAATATTTTTGCCGTGTTTATAAGAAAAGGTATATTTTTTTAGCGCTGCTACAAGGGGCCAACGTGCTTTATAACTGCGTTATAAAATTGTGTGCCTTTAATTTTTCGCTTTTTAAAGCGAAAATATTTAGTGAAATAATAATCGTTTATTATCTCTACACAAAGGTTCTTATTCTAATTAAAATAAACACAATTTTGTGAGTTGTATGTACTCATTTGTTACCTTTGTGAGAGACTGGTGTCCGTATTAGGTAACGAGACCCATCTGACAGATCACCAGGCCCTCTTACAACATGATTAATTTAAGGATTCCGAGACTCGTACAAGGATCACTATTAATTCCAATTGAAGTGCCTAGAAAATTAGGAATGATTCCAGAAATAAATTGGTACTTGCTTACAAGGTAGATATGTAAGGATCTTAATGTAACGACCATAAACCCTTTCGGGGTGATCAGAAAGCGTTCAAACGCCGAGGAGAAACACCCTTTTACAATATAGCGAAAAAAACGTTGATAAAAACTAGTTTCTTGTATGAGGACCCCCCTTAATTTTTATCTTTTTGACATTTTATTTTTTGTTAACAAATCCGCCGCAATAATTTTCTCTGAAAATTTTAACTGTCTAGCTATCGGTTCAAAAGTTACAGCGGACGGACGGACGGACGGACAATGTAGGCTTAGAAATAGGGTCCATACAGAAGTTTGACGCACAATACGAGTAGAGTAGAAAATCTAGTTGCCGCTAATATAATTACGAAGATATAAAGCTTTTAAAATTTTTTACGAAAAATTTCAAAGCTTTTTATCTTCGTAATCACTACATAGTATAAAACAAAGTAGCTTCCCGCTGTCTGTCTGTCGCTATGTATGCTTAGATCTTTAAAACTACGCAACGGATTTTGATGCAGTTTTTTTAAATGGATAGAGTGATTCAAGAGGAAGGTATATATCAGCATTGCACCCGTGCAAAGCCGGGGCGTGTCGCTAGTTATTTTATAAATTGCAAAAGTTATTTGTGACGCGGCATCTAGACTTTCTAAACTATTTTTCCATATATACAAAGTTACTTATATTAATACCGTCTACGCGTATTGTGCGTAAAAGTTTTGTATAAAATTGACCCCTCTGCAACCACCTTAAAGCCTGTTTCAACTCCCTGGAGTGCGTCATCGGAGGGAGTCCAAAATCATGACCGAATGCTGCGTATATACCATAGTAATTTTGACATTTTCAACTGCAGATTTAAACGTGTGACTTTCAAAAATTGCAATCCTGGCAGCCAGATTTAAAAATTTTGTTCATGTTGATTTTATATATCAAATTAGTAATTACTAATTATATACTTAATATTAATCTGAATGTTTTTTTAACCGTTTCAAAATTTTCAAGGGTGGTTTAGACCATCAAACTGAACAACTTTTTTAATGGGAGCAAACGTGAATTCAAAAAATAAATTATACATGGTTATGTTTACGATTATAAATGTATGCTATTCGAAAGTAAAGAACGATTAAACTAATATACTAATTACACTAATACTATAATTATACTAATTATTTTATTTTTTTATTACTTTGTGTATTATTATGTCCGTGTGTACAATAAAGTGTTATAATAATAATAATTTAAAAAAAACATTTATAATCATAACCAAAAAAGTTATTGAGTAATTGGAATTAACAATTACAAAATGTAATTAGTAGTTTAATTACATTTTGCCCAACGCTGCACGTATGAACGAAACGTGAAATCTTCAACGTAGCACAATGGCAACAGCTCCCACGCCAAATTTGCGTCTTCAACCCTCACACGAATAAAAAATAAATGCTCTAAGAAAAATAAAAAGCACCTAAATGGAAGCTTCACATTTCTGACGTGAGATAAGAAATAACATCGCTCCGGTACAAATATGCCCCGTTTCCTTCTAAGGCACTTGCCACACTGTTGTTGAAGAAGAGAATAATTGAGTTTTACAAATAATATTTTGGTGGGTGCCATCACAGAAAAGAAAACTTGTTGAAATAGCATGAGGACTATTTAGTTCATGAGCTGGCGTGACCAAAAAAAATCTTCAAAATTCAACCTTATCTTCTTATGTCTTGTGACTGAATATTCCATCAATACATAAAATTTTCATAGTCAAGACCAAGGCCGAGATCTTCAAAATCCTGACTTATGGCCCGCCGGAGTCGTTTTTCGACGCTACAGGGTAGCGAAAATAAAGAAACCCTAGGGAGTGTAGTGTTTAATTTAAGTTATGTTTTGTTTTTATACTATATTATATATGTATATTCTAGATTAAGGTATTTATAATATGGGGCTATTATACTTAAGTTTGTACCGTTGCCTAAAATGAATAAATAGTGACTTCTTTCATAGTTCATCAAAAGGTCATAACCTTTTTTTTTACAAAATGCATGAACATAATTATTATTGCACACATATCAGTGACACACCTACATGCTATTTTTATTAAAGCGAAGCCTGGTTTTCTGTTCTTTGGTGCCATACAAAAGTGCACAAAAAATTATTGACTAATTTGACACATTAGGTACTCAATATTTCTGAATCCGGGTTCTCTGTTCCTTGGTGCCATAAAAAAGTGCACAAAAAATTATTGACATTAGGTACTTAATATTTCTGTCATGATCTAAAAAACAAATCTTAGTAATGGAGTGGCATCTACGAAATACTGGCGTGATTTGAAGCAAGACAAGTATTGTGAGCCTAGCGGACATTAAAAAAAATATGTTTTATTTCAGACTAAAATTGTCCGTATTTTTTTAGTAGCACAAGCTTATCTAATATTAAATATATCATCTTATTGTTCTTATTCTATGCGTGAGTATACGATGATTATCAGGAATTAAGGAGTAAAGAGGAGGTGGAGTGGTAGAACGCGATTTATTGACGCGCGGCACAGCTTCAGTGTGAATTACACCTTAGACGCAATTTCCGTTAAACCAACATCTCCTTAATTTATTTTCGTGTGTTCATACCGTTTTAAATCTTTACATTCTTATCTCCGCTTAGTAATTTAATACGGCGCGCGGTAGATTTAATTTTAATGAATACGTGGCGCGTTGGGGAGAGTTATGGACACCTAATTATGAGGGTCCACGCTATGTACACACGGCGACACATCAAGCTATACAAAACCAACATAAGCTGGCCGCGCGTAGGTCGAGTAACTTATAACCAATGAGTTTTTCTAACTTATGTACGTAATAACGGCTGGTCTCAAACGGTGAAGGAAAACATCGTGAGGAAACCTGCATACACTGAATAAGAAATTCTGATGCTTATGTGAAGTCTACCAATCCGCATTGGGCACGCGTGATGGACTAATGCCATCACTACCCTCCCTGAGGGTAGGCATGTGCCCTGCAGTGGGACGTTTATAGGCTGATGACGAATGCTTTAACAGTTTCAAGTTAACTTTATACAAGATGTTCTTTAAATTGTGACTTCATCGTGGTGTCGAATTATTTTTCTGTTTTGCCAATGTCTAGTTTAAATAGCAAAAGTTCTTGTCGTTGTTCGGTTATAGATATTTGGGTGTTTCTCAAGGATTATTTTTGACCGACTTCAAAAAATGAGGTTTCTCAAATCGACCATATATATATATATATTTTTATTTATGTGTGTTCGCGGATAACTTCGTCGTTTATGAACCGATTATGAAGATTCTTTTTTTGTTGAAAAGAAGATATTCCAAAGGAAACCATGATAAGGAAAGGACGGGAACCTTTGAAGATCGTAGTTCCGGCTAGTGCGTTTGTTAATTTAAAGCACTACTATTAAATTGAACTAATGAATTCACAAATGAAAATTGGGAAATAAACATAATTTAAAAAAAAAAAATTAAAACCGCCTTCAAAAAAAAATTTAAAAGTTAAAAAATAATATTGCAGCCGATGACTTTTCCGTTCGCATCTTATGAACATTAATTTGTTTTATTAAAGTCGGTGTCAAGCCAAGCCAATAACTAATGCAAGCCCTGTCGCGAATCGTACCGGCTTGACAGCGACTTCGATAAAGCAAATTAATGTTATTATGATGTGAACGAAAAAGTAATCGGCTGCAATATTATTTTTTAGCTTTTTAGTTTTTTTGAAGGCGGTTTTAATTTTTTGTTATTGAATAAAAATACAAAAAGACGGAGCCACGTGGCCACCTAACCCGCGCGCTAACGAAACACGTCCGCACGTAAATCTTCTAGTAACGCTACTTTACGCCATATTATGGTAATGTCCGACACGCTCCTGTTTTTAATTCCATTCGAATTTACAGACAAATTTCGCGTCAAAAATGTGCATATTAAAATGCACAATTTACAAACTAGCGAGAGAACTCGTTCAAAAAGCGACAGAAATATTTTTAAAATTCCTGACATGCACGCTGAAGGCTTTCACAAAATGATGCAAGTTTGAAACAGTAGGTACTTGAAGTCTTTGTTCGCGGTTTTAATACTCATATTTGCGTTAAATAATGCTTGAAAGTTAAACAGGGTGTAACTTTCAACGTGAGGAATACTTAGTGATAAAAAATAGGCAAAAAAAAACAATTTTTTGATCGATATTCGACATAATACTCGTAATAATTAATCAGTTACTATTTGGTTACTATTAAACTGTGTTGAATTCCGTATCGCGATAAGTTTAACTTATAGTATAACTCAGCTGCAGCTCAATTTCAGCTGCGTGTAGGGGTGCCTGGAGTCTTAAAATTCTCAGAAAGGGCTCCAGTCTCCCTCAAATTGTTGTTTGTATAAAAACGTGCGTAGGTACTTTCTATCTATCTATGTTTACTTGTGTTAACAATTTGTGGAGAAAATAAATTATTTTATTTTATTATTATATTATTACGAGAGTTAACCCGCGGCTTTGTCCGCACAAATTATATACCAGATTTTAAGTCAGATCATAAGTTATCAAACAAAAAAAAGTTTCATCAAAATCGGTTCAGTAGTTTTTGCGGGATGCTCGTTCAAACAAACAAACAAACACACAGACGAACAAACAGACAGACAAAAATCCAAAAATTGGTGAAATGGAATCATGGACACCTAAAAACCATAGCGTAACTTCTTAACCGACTTCCTTTTTGTTAATATCTTCAATGTACAGACAAACTTTCTGCTACAGTTTTATAATAGTCTAGATTACTATGTGATTGACAGCCTGAAACGTCTGAGCGAACCGTAGATATCCACTTACTATCTCTATGGAGCAAACTGTGAAACGGCTGTCATGAGCTGTCAAGTTATTAGCGCGATACCTAACCTAGGTATAAAAAGATCTGATTCGCATGCAGTCTAATGACGTACAAGTGAAGATTTATTATATGGTCCTGAACAACTTTGTCTATGGCATCAACATCGAAATCGCGAGAAGAAATCTGATGTTACATACAAAACTGAGAACCTACTCGAGCCAAATATATGGGATAGCAGTTTTTTTTTCGCGATTTCGATGTTGGTTCCATAAAGAAAGTGGTTCAATTTGATGGTCTGGTCATCCCTACTAGGGATTTTCAGGACATTTTTTATTACTTATAGTAGTAACTTGGCCTCCACTAACCGAGCGAGAGCCACTAACTTTAAGATAAAGGAGTTAGCATGTACTCAGTAGAATATGCTTTGTAAATTTTCAGAGCTTTTGTTAAATTACGCGTTGAGTTTCAAAGTAAGTTTTGGACTTAATTTAGACTAGTTGGTGCCCGGGACTCCGTCTGCGCTTCGTCTGGACAATTCACACAATATCTTTATAAATTGTAGCCTATGTTATTGTAATTATTATTATTATTATATTATATTGTGTTATTCTAATATAAAAGGTTTAACAAAATTAGGTGAAACTATTTTAAGGGGATGATCAGACCATCAAACTGAACAACTTTCTCTATGTAGACCAATATTAAGACCAATATTAAAATCGCGAAAAAAAATCAGCTGTTCCATACAAACCTATTCGACGTAAACGTATGGGACAGCAGATTTTTTTTTCGCGATTTCAATATTGGTCCCATAGAGAAAGTTGTTCAGTTTGATGGTCTGTTCATCCCCTTAAAATAGTTTCACCTAATTTTGTAAGACCTTATATAAGCTATATTATTGTAAAGTTTCATTAAAATCCATTCAGTAGTTTTTACGTGAAAGAGTAACAAACATCCATCCATACTTACAAACTTTCGCGTTTATAATATTAGTAGGATAGGATTTAAGGTGACAAAAAATTGTCTTAAGTGACCAAATAATTTGGTTTATTAACCTGTTTTGTCCCACTGCTGGGCAAAGGTCTCCCCCAAACCATATATCATAGTCATACTAAATGTTTTTGAATTCCTTACAAGACAAATACAGAATAGTAAAAAAACCGGTCAAGTGCGTGTCGGGCCACGCGCCGTGACGGTTCCGTAGTTGCCCATCACAATATGCAAAGTTAGAAGGGGGCTTTTTGTTTAATACTATGAACATTATTAATTGAGTTTTTAAAGTTGAATATTTAGCAAACAGATCCCTGAATCCAAAAATGGTTTTTACACACTCACTATATTTTTAAACGACCTATACAGGGTGACTGGTAATTCGACCTATTCCTTGAAAGGGGTTATACTAGAGTTCATTTGCAACAATTTTGCCCCAGTTAACTGGGGGTCGAAAATCGCTTGTTTTCGAGTTATCTCATTTTTAAGATTTTTTTGAAAAAATCCATTTTTCCACCTAAAACTGACAATTGTGAAAAAAATACTCCACTCTCTGCACTAAGTAAGCATTTTTCTAATAGCTGATGAATGAGCGACTACATTAAACTAAAATACATGTGTAAAATACCCGAAACCACTGAAATAAAAGGTTATAAACCGCACGACAAAATTTTTTTATTTGGATTTCGTTTCAATCCAAAGAGGATTACTTAAAAAAAATTTATCACACTTGGCGTACAAATTACGGAAATAACTTCCTCAATTCCTAAACTTTCCAAAAAGGTGCAAATGTTGTCTACTTTGACAAGAGTTTGAAAAAAATTGTTAACAATGGCAGAGCAGGTAGCGGATTTCCTAGAAGCGAACCTTACAAGATGCCGATTTGCTTTTGTCTCTTTCATTTTATTGCTTACATTGTTTCTCTTTTGTAAGTATTCGGGAATGTTTGTACTAAGGTTCACAATCGAGGCCCACTCATTCGCTCAATTCATTAAGTAATCAGTTAGTTTCAACCATCTTGGAGTTCGGACGTGTCGTTGTTAACTAACTTAAATTCTGCGCTAAAACAGCTTCCTTTTCAAATGGCTGCTTACCAAAATGAAGAATACGCGGATATCATGTATTGTTACGGGTTTTGTGATGGTGACGCTGCTGCTGCTCGAAGAGACTATCAAAGACGTTTTCCTACCCGCCGTTTACCTGATGTCAGCGTGTTTGGTACGACATATCGGCGCATTCGAGAAACGGGATCGGTTCGACGTCGCCAAACCGACGCTGGTAGACCTAGCGTTAGTGATCCAATCGAAGAGGAGCAAATTTTGCAGTGTTTTCAAGCAGACGGCACTACTTCAACAAGAATTGTGGCTAGGCAGCTTGGTATGTCTCAGTGGAAAGTCTGGTTCACTCAGCACACAGCACGGCAGTATCCATTCCATTACACGCCAGTACAAGCTATCGAGGAGGGAGATCCTGTCAGAAGGATGGATTTCTGCAGATTTCTAATAAATGCAGACATTGAAGACCCTGAGTATCTAAAAACAATCTTGTGGACAGATGAATCGAACTTCGACCGTGATGGTATTACAAACTATCATAATCTGCATTTTTGGGCCCCTAAAGGTCAGAATCCGAGAAAATCTAACGAAGGAGCTCACCAGCACAGATTCTCACTTAATGTGTGGATGGGAATCGTGCACAATAATTTAATCGGGCCATTCTTTCTGCCGGCACGCCTAACCGGCATCGCCTATGAAAACTTTTTAAGAGAAGAGTTACGTCCGCTGCTGGAGGATGTGCCGCTTACCACAAGAACAGCTTTGGTGTATCAACATGATGGCTGCCCAGCCCACTATTACCGGGGCGTGCGACAGTGGATGGATGAGAACTATCCACTGAGATGGATTGGTCGAGGCGGCCCGATCCCTTGGCCGGCTAGGAGTCCCGATCTAACCCCATGCGACTTCTACATTTGGGGTGATATGAAGACATTGGTGTATCGTACACCTATCTCTTCTCAAGAAGAATTAAGAGAGAGGATTTTGGCAGCTGCCCAACAAATTAAAGACACGCTTTCAACTCGAGTGACAGTAAGCGAAGTACGTCGCAGGCTTCGTGCTTGCATACGTAACGGAGGAAGACAATTTGAGCAAGACTTGTGATTTTTAAATGTAAAACTTTAAAACAAAATTTGTAATTTCATATGATTAGGTACTAAACATTATTATTTTACTCTTTTTTTTATTTTCACCAAACCAATAACTTTTTGAATAAAATTCACATCTGCGTGTTTAATAAGGTTTATTTTCCAAACTTGAACTAAAGTACACAACTTTTGCATCTTTTTGGAAAGCTTAGGAATTGAGGAAGTTATTTCCGCAATTTGTACGCCAAGTGTCATAAATTTTTTTTGAGTAATCCTCTTTGGATTGAAACAAAATCCAAATAAAAAATTGTTGTCTTGCGGTTTATAACCTTTTATTTCGGTGGTTTTGGGTATTTTTCACATGTATTTTAGTTTAAAGTAGTCGCTCATTCATCAGCTACTAGAAAAATGCTTACAGAGTGCAGAGAGTGGAGTATTTTTTTCACAATTGTCATTTTTAGGTCGAAAAACGGAAATATTCAAAAAATTCTTAAAAATGAGAGAACTCGAAAACAAGCGATTTTCGACCCCCAGTTAACTGGGGAAAAATTGTTGCAAATGAACTCTAGTATAACCCCTTTCAAGGAATAGGTCGAATTACCAGTCACCCTGTATAATGACACTCCAAGACATAGGATAACGAGAGAAAAAGTATACCCATACCAAATTATAGGTTTTTACTACCTAAGAGTCAAAGTCAAATATTTATTCACCAATTAACAGAGCTATGAGAGTCTATGAGCGAAGCCGCAGACAGACAGACCATGGCGAAACGATAAATGTTCCTTGCTGACTACGGAACCCTAAAAATTTGGTGTTTGGAAAACCAAAATGCTACCAAAGCTCGTTTGGTTGTCCACAATAGCGTGTTCAGACTTTGATGTATGGGAGTGAAAGTAGGGTATCAGCAGCAGAATAAATGCAGTGGAAATGAGGGCTTTACGCAAGATGTGTCGTGTGACTCTAAGGGATAAACTGAGATATAGTGTGATAATGATAAGGAAACGGTGTGGTTTGAATGAAGATTATAAATAGACGGTATAGTGGAGAAAGAAATGCTTCGATATATAAGGTCTAACTAAATTAGGTGAAACTATTTTAAGGGGATGATCAGACCATCAAACTGAACAACTTTCTCTATGGGACTAATATTGAAATCGCGAAAAAAAATTCTACTGTCCCATACATTTAGGTCGAGTAGGTTTGTATAGAACAGCTGATTTTTTTTTTTGCGATTTCAATATCGGTCCCATAGAGAAAGTTGTTCAATTTGATGGTCTGATCATCCCCTTAAAATAGTTTCACCTAATTTTGTTAGACCTTATATACGAAAACATCGCTGGTTATTATGTTTTGAACCAAACTAACACATTTTATCTTATACATACATACATACATACAAATGCTCACGCCTATGTCCCACTACTGGGGTAGGCAGAGACAACAGATCGCCACATGCTACGATTCTGACACACATCTTTAGCTTCCTCAACATCCATAAGTTTCTTCATACAAACTCGTCGGTTCCGGGTACATTTTATTTGGTCCTTCTTCAGCATACGTGCGCCTAGGGCGACCCCTTTGAACCATTCCATTCACACTTGCCTTGTAAATTTCATACGTCAACCTACTTTCGCTCATTCTTTCCACATGGCCAAACCACCTCAACATACCTTTTTCAATCCTATTAATAATAATCCATTGTATCTTATACAGGGTAAATTTTATATCTCTGCAGATAACTTAAGCATGTATTCCACTCATCAAACTGAACAACTTTCACTATAGAATCACATTCGAAATCGAGAAAAAAAAATCTGCTGTCCCAGACATTTGAGTCGAATAGGTACCTAATGCAGTTTTATATGGGACAGCTGATTTGTTTTTCGCGATTTCGAAGTTTGAACAACTGAACAACTTTCACTGTGGAGCCACCACAGTGAAAGTTGTTCAGTTTGATGAGTAAAATACATGCTGAAGTTATCCGCAGCGATATAAAATGTACCCTGTATTGTATTCATATACAGTGGAACGTAACGAGGGTCTTTCCTTTTAAGGGTGTATTCAGATAATGAAACTAAACAACTTTCCCTAAGGAACATGGTTCGAAAAAAAAATGTTGGACCTCCCATACCAAAGTGCGGATCAGCCTATGGGAGGTCCAACATTTTTTTTTCGACCCATTTTCCTTAGGGAAAGTTTAGTTTCATTGTCTGAATAGGCCAGTAGGCCCTTGCATGCCTGCCCCGAGAAAACGATAAAAATCGAGATGTGCCTCCATCTTTATTATTTTACGTATGCCAGAAAGAGCGCGCATGACGTGTCGTTCTCGTTTAAACGCTTTGTAGTGGGTGGCATGCTAACCGTGCAGGTATCTCTAGTGCAAGCGTCTCTTTCTTACAAGCAAACTTTTGCAATTAGCCATCCAGCTTCAATTGAAAGCTAGATCGCAAAAAATGTATTTTTCATCAATATCTTCTCTCTTGGGTGTTTCGGGTAAAAACCATCAGGTAGAATCGCTGTTATAATTAATTATACCTTTCAAATGATGGTACATCCAGAACAAATGGTGTATGGTGATTCTTGTGAAACTGGTTATAAATCTGAAATCGAACTTACTTTGGTCCTCTTTTCTATCGAGAAAATGAAATAGAATTGTGTTTTGAACGGTTAGATTCACTGCAGAAAGATGGTTAAAAGTAATAATTTGGTTATCAAACACCGGTTCGAAAACAGACAAAATAGGATCAGAGAAAAATTTAACGTTCCCCTTTTATATGAATTTTGGTTAGGAACAAATTTTTTTTTTATTATTCAACATGGGTTTGCCCTTGACCTCAATCCAGTCCTTAGGACAATGATTTAATTATTTAATTATACAACTTATTAAACATTTATAAAAATATGCTTCATAATGATTTCGACTGCTTTTATTCTTTAGATAAATATAAAATTAAATAAATAACATCATAAATGGACATTTCAGGCCTTATAAACAAATTGGTTTTAATTAAACCAACAAAGTTATTATTGTTCCAAAACATAAACTCGACTGAATTAATTACGTTTTCATAGGTTTGTATATTATTGTTGTTTTGCTCAAGTCATAGAAATGGAACTCGGAACGTTTTGCCTCTGTATAAACAGGGTGTTTACGGAATCGGGCAGACTTGATGAGTCGTTGGGAAATTAGTTTTAGTATGAATTTATTTCCTCTACAATGTGTTAGGATAAGCTACTACAAGAAGTGATTATTTCCATGATAATGAACAACTTTCCCTAAGAAACCTACAGAAAATTAGCAAAAATTTTAAAAATGAAAAATTTTGGACTTTCCATACTAAATGCAATAAGCCGATTGAACGTTTGTATGAAAGTTGATATTTTTATTCTCGAGTATGTAACATAACACTGTAGTAATACCTAAAGGGGTGCTTCAGACCTTCAAACTGAACAACTTTTACTAACGCGAACTGAACAAATTTTAATCGCGAAATAAAAATTAGCTGTTTTATACAAAACTGCAACACCGGCTCGTCTCAAATGTCCCATACAGCTGGTTTTTTTTATTTTTCTCGATGTTGGCAACATAGTGAAAGTTGTTCAGTTTGATAGTCAGAAGCACCTCCTTAAGTACTACTAGGGTTTTTTATTACACCCTGTGGTATTATTATTTGGTTATAAGGGCTTGGTCAATGACCAAAAAGCTACTGCGACCTGGATAGATCTATTGTAACTGTCACCCTAGACCTAAAGGTCATTTCCTAGGCCCACGGACGTCATGAACCGTGTTATGCTTTTGGAGGGAAGGTCCCTAATGTCAGTAGGTGTTATTATGTATCCACCTAGATGGCGACTTCTGCTGTGAATGAGCACTTCGCATTCGCATTCTACACCCTGTGGTAGTACTAGTACTTACTGTATAGGTTTCTTAGGGAAAGTTGTTCAGTATCATGGGTGCAATTATCCCTTAAGGTGGTTTCAGTCCATACAAAAGTTTGACGCACAATACGCGTAGACGGAATTAATAAAAGTAATATTTTATAAATGGAAAAATAGTTTAAAAAATCTAGTTGCCGCGTAACAAATAACATTTGCAATTTATAATATAATTACGAAGATATAAAGCTTTTAAAATTTTGTATGAAAAATTTGAAAGCTTTAATTTTATAAATTGCAAATTTTATTTGTTACGCGGCATCTAGATTTTCTAAACGATTATTCCATATACACAAAGTTACTTATATTAATGCCGTCTACGCGTATTGTGCGTCAAAGTTTTGTATAAAATTGACCCCTCTGCAACCACCTTAAGGCAATGCAACTGTTTAAAATAACACCTTGTATAGCAACTGCAAGCAGACTTATTCATAACTCTACCATAGAATATAAATATACTACCCAAGCCCTTTACTCAGCAGTGGGATGAAATAGGATAAAAAAAAAAAAAAAAAAAATACTACCACGTGAGTAATAAAGCAAATAAAGCAAGCGCGCGCGTCTGAGCAGGATGGCGTGTGTTACGCCATTTTGTTTTTGTATTAGTACTAAGTATCGTGAGATGAACGATCTCACGGAGTGTCCGCGGTGTGCCTCTACAGCCCAGGCAGTCTACTCTAACTTTCTATATTCGATATATCGGGAAAGGGTGGGTCATTAGCTAAACGATTGTTGTGCCTTCAAATTGAAAATTTTAAACAGTGGCTCTTACAATTTATTTTCAAATACTTTACTTTAATTAAACTTGAAATTCACCTAACGCCTAAAACTATTGTTAAAAGGTAAATTGACTCTTAAACATTAGAACTGCCATTGTCTCAAAATAATGTAGGTAATTTTAAGGGTGTAAAATAAAAGCTGAATAGAATTACAAAATTGTATTCAGGTACCTTTAAGAGGCTACGTGAAATAAATAGGATTTTTCATATATCATGAAGTACTAAGAGTAGGCGTATGATTAGCGGATATGTGTAAATTGAACATATAATAGAAGTTTTGACAAGAGCCAAAACACGATTAAGACACATTTTCTCGATTGAAAAACAAGCCAAAGTAGCCTCCGTTTTTATTTATAAACGCTTGGAACTGCTAAACGGTGAATAATAGAAACACGAGACTTGATTAAAAAAAAAAAGATTGATATTTTACAAATTTTGATAAGAGCAGAATTGAACTTACATAAATAGTACAATCACAATTAAATAAAGTTCGTTTTACGCTTGCGTCGTTTCAGGCGCGCGCGCCGCCCCATCTCTTTCTCTCGCATCAGGCACTAGTATAAGCTATCACACGCCCATTTCGCTTCAATTATTTTTCGACATGGGCCCTTAACCTTATATCAAAGTAAAATTAATGGATAGGCCCAAAGCGCGTTAACACATTCGCGGACAGTGACCGGCTATACCAGAGATAACAATAAAAGTTGTATTGTATCTCGTTCACTGTCCGCGAATGTGTTAAGTTGAAGCTCACAACTAGTACGCTTGGTCCATACAAACTAGCACACTTGTCTGTCGTCTTGGTACAAATTTGAAGTATATCTGTCATTTTTTTGCCTCATTTTACTGGTTTGAAATATTCGCGCACGGCCCCATCCCTTAATTTTACTTTGATCTAAGAATTTAACTCTAAAATAAAATAGATTTAATGTCACTTGATGCAGAAAGTTCAATAAAAAAATGTATGGTTCTGAAGGTGCCATCTGTACTAAGCATATACGCTGTCCGTCCGTCCGTTCGTCTGTCTGTCCTACTTATAAAGGGACCTGTATCTTTTGAATCATAATAGTAAGACGGTTAAAATTTTCACAGAAAATATTTTATTATGTCGTATTTGCTAAAAAAAGAATGGAGATCCACAAGTAACATGTTTTTTTCAACATTTTTTGTTTTTCATCTATCGGAAAAACGGTAATACATTACATACAAGCGTCAAACTTGGTGTTCTCTAATTAAAAAAAACAAATAATAATAAAAACGGTCAGGCGTGAGTCGGGTTTGCTCTACGGATCCTGGAGAAAATAAATTTTTTGGTAAATAATTATATTATTGCGGTGGTTCCTACAAATTGGGAGGTTTTTTCGTTTTAATTAGGTTTCTTCCTAAATAAAAATTCGTAGATGAATAAAATACAATAAAAAACCAAATAAACAGACCACGAACCTGGATGCCATGTCTCCAAGAAACTCACTCACATTTTAGTAATTTCAGCAAATCTGCAGAGAGCTAGTTAGCTGATATATATTTTTTTATCACAAGTCCCACATCTACCTAATTACCTACTGTTCAAAAAGTGAACAAAACTTTTGAGATAAGAAGTGAGTCCCAGAAGTTCATAAGATAGTCATCTTAATGTGGAGCACGCTTGGCGTACTTGCTTAATTTGAGTGTCAAAATGTTCTGAAAGGAAAAAAAGGATAGGTATGTGATAGATGCTTTGACTACTTATATAAGGACTAACAAAACTAGCTGAAACTATTTTAAGGGGATGATCAGACCATCAAACTGAACAACTTTCTCTATGGGACCAGTATCGAAATCGTAAAAACAAAAATGCTGTTCCATACAAACGTACTCGACCTAAATGTATGGGACAGCAGATTTTTTTTTCGCGATTTCGTTATTGGTCTTATAGAGAAAGTTGTTCAGTTTGATGGTTTGATCATCCCCTTAAAATAGTTTCCCCTAATTTTGTTAGACCTTAATATAGGGACTAGTTACGCAAGTAATTCTACTAACAAACATTTTTGCCACTTTTTGCGGGGGGCGAGGTAACATGAAATCCGTAACTTTGGATTTTATTCCCCACAATTTAAGATTCTAATTTTGATTGTTAAAAATCATGAAAAGTAGTCTCGTGTGAATCCCAAACGTTCTAAGTTCGTAGTTATGTAATTATAGGCTGTCTCGTTTAGTGATAAGGTATAATATTAAATGTAAGTGCCCATGATCAATTGTTCTTATACCGTGGCAGAGGGGAAATGCTACCGCAAGGCTAGACGCAAGCAACGCATAATGAGGTATTTTCCAAGAGCAATAAAAACAAACCGGGTTTGCACTATAATTACACCCAGTTTGATGCTTGTAATCTTTTATACGATGGAGCAAGAAGAACTAAGAAAAATTAAAAAAAAATATGTTTGGATTATATGGGTGTAAGGAAAAGTATCATTATCTTTAAACCACATACTCTACCCATCAAACTGAACCACTTTTACTATGAGAGCAATACCTACACAACTCGAATTGTATGAGACAACTCAGACAACTGATTTTATTTTTGCTCTGACAGGTTTGCTCCCATAGTAAAAGTTGGTCAGTTTGATGGGTAAAGTATGTGGTTTAAAGGTTAATCATACTTTTCCAATCTTGTGTATGCACATAATATTTGTTTATTCGTCATAGAGTCAAAAACTGTGGTACACACGGCGACACATCAAGCTATACAAAACCAATGTAAGCTGGCCGCGCGAAGTTATACATTATTCGCCCAACGCGCGGCCAGCTTATTTTGGTTTTGTATAGAGTGAAGTGTCGCCGTAAGAACATAAAATAATCTATTCTATTCTATGAATATTCTATCTGTTGTAAACAGATAATTTCAATATTATGCTGGTAGCCAGTTGAAATTTTCACAGAATATTTATTACAATTCAGAAGATACAACACTGTGAAAGCTAGGACTAGGACGTACGGACGGACGGTCAACGAAGGCTTAGTAATACCAATACGGTCCCGTTTTCACGCTTTGAATACGGAACCCTAAAACTCAACAAATTTTAAAGATATTAGTGAATTTAAAAAAAAAAATACAATTTGAAGGTTGGTTGTCTATGAAATGTTTATCGACCGACATTGAAATTTTCTGGTGCCGATTAGTTTCCTTCCTCTCAAACGTCCCCTGAAAAGTGATTACAAAATCACCTATATCACAGAGTAGGTACTATACTCTTTCCATATATGGATGAAAAGATATTTCCTGGCCAATTCCTATGATCATTATAAATTTTGACATTATACATTATTGACATTATAAATATATAATGAGTATCTTAAATTCAATTAATTATTCTCTTTGCTATGTTAATATTTGCATGCTTTTGTAAATGGCTAAATCAGGAGATCATGTATAATTGTTACTCATACCTACAATATTGTTTACCCTGTTCAAAAGCAAATAAATGATTACTGATTACCGATTAGCTAATTATTATTCATGTATCAGAAAGATATAAATAAAGATATAATTATAAGTAGTTAAGGAGTGCATTTGACATGTAAAAATATCTTTATGAAATAAATGATTATGATTATATCCTATCCGACATAATTATCTTGGACGTTACTAAAACAGCATAGCATAGCATATGCTCATGACTATAATCCCCGAGGGGGTAGTCAGAGATATTCTGAAACCTCAGAACATTCACGTTTCACTATAGTACCGAAACTCTGATTACATTACATAAGTTCCGAAAAACTCATTGGTACGAGTCGGCCTGGACGGGGATCGAACCATCGCCTCCTGCACAGCAGGCAAGGTTACTCGCCACTGGACCACCACGGCTTAAACGCCACATTACTAAAATATTTCTAAGAATAAGTGAGAGTAAGTAAACATTAACAAACATTTATTTCAAAAAACGCATGCATTTGTACAGAGTGGAGTTTCCATAAACAAAGTCAAAATATCTTTAAATGTCGTTGCTATTTGGAACGGAATATAGTATAAATTAAAATATGAAAAACTGAAAAGCATTTCTACATTTGATTGAAATACGAGATTCAATATCAACATTTGTTCAGTAAAATTCGTACAGGCTTAATACATGTTTGCGTCGATATTTATACACAAAATAATAACGAGATATGCTAGATTATTCTGAACTCTATTACTTCACAATGAAGTTAAAACTACGCTGACTACAGAATATGTCGTTCTCGTTCTCAAATATACGAAACCGTATTTACTTTTTTGTTCTAATGAGGCATTTTCCAAGACTAATAAAATGAAAAACCAGTAGATGGCAATCTATCTAGGATGAAATTGATATCATTAGCATCCTTTTAAACTAAGAGTCTACCCATCAAACTGAACCACTTTCACTATGGGAGGAAACAGATCAGAGCAAAAAAATTATCAGCTGTTGCATACATTTGTGTCGAGTAGGCATTCAGTATTATTATTTATCTAGTTATTTTATTGATACATGACAATACACTGTTTGCTTAAATAACAGCTGATTATTTTTTTTGCTCCCATAGTAAAAGTTGTTCAGTTTGATGGGTAGACTCTTAGTTTAAAAGGATGCGAATGATATCAATTTCACCCTGTATACTAATAAAAGAGTTCCGTGACTGACTGACTCACTGACTGACTGACAACGCAAATACTAAACCGCTGAAGATTAAAAAAAAACATATATCCGGTCGAATTGAGAAACCTCCTCCTTTTTTGAAGTCGGTTAAAAACATGAAAAATCCTGTCACATTGAAGGTTTTTGCTGTTGATGGTTTTTGTCACCATCATCATCTGACCGATATTGATATCTCTGATAAAGCGAATGGACAAATTTATCACTATACAAATACAGGAGGTTACAAAAATACCCCTAAAGAAAAAAGGATGTTAAATGGTCCATTGTAAAGAGTCTATTGACAATGTATGACAACCGTAGCATAATATTATTATTTACCGAAAAATGTATTATCGACAATAAAATAACAAAATAGTATTTTACGTTCAATACTAAACAGCAGTCAGATACGTCGTAAGGTCACCGCGATGTCCCAACCTGTCTTGTAAGAACTTCATTTAAAAGATAATTTTACTCGAAGTTATCTTTATTTCTAAAGCTAACTTGAAAATTTTAAAACCTACCTGTTTATTGCAAAAAAAAAACAATAAATAACAGATTGACAAAAAAGTTAAATTATTGGTGATTAGATTATTGGTACAAAAATAAAAAATAATTTGAATAAAGTATTCATATTTGTCATCATATAAGATAATTTAAGCATTTTACAATTAGTTTTTTTCGTTAAAGAAAGCTTCTTCGTCTCTTACTGAAATGACTTACAAACCTTACCCTTCTGAATAAATATATTATGTTTCAAATGTCACACTAGAGTTTGAATTTTTTAATAATTGGCATCGATGAGGGATTTTTCTTTTTGGTTAATTTTTGGTATGCAGACCAATAATTACCCATAACACCGAAAATGTTATTTTTTTGTGCATAAACGAAGTCTGAACGAACATTGAACATTGTTACGAAAATTGAAAGACGCGATCCTAGATTCCAGAATTACAGATTTGGTTTTTAATTTTTTTTTTGTTTGAGCGTCACGCCAAAAACTTCTAAACCTATTTTGATGGAACTTTTTGTATTTAAAAGCTTATGGTTGGCAGGATGACCCATATCGTATGACAATCACATAATATGCTGTAGTAGAAAAATTTGCCAGTCAGCAATGGTCGTATTAAGGCTGATTGCCCAGGGTGCGCCAGACGAACTCAGGTTTCGTCACCAGGGGAGGCTCTTTTCTTGCACCAGTGTATAGAGGTAGGCGTAACTCGTGTCAACCTCGGGGCGTTGACACGAGTTACGCTCACCTCTATGCCACCGGTGCATTCGCGGGTAAAATCTAGTAACTTATATATTTTTCATATCACATCACAATTTAACAACGTGGTGCAAACCAATGATATTAAACATGCTTTTAAAAAAAATAAAAAAATCTATGGTAAAATCTTCAGAAATAATTAAAAAACTAATTTTAAGATGAAGGGATTAGGATACTACCGGTTCCATTTCAACTGAAATTTCACAAAATTATTCTGAACTAAAATAAGGGAAAAGGTAAGAACTTATTTACTCTGACGATTTTTCCGCACACAAATTGCGGCAGAAGGAAATTTTAATATCACGCCGCTTTTGCCAGACCGAGGGAACCCTGACAAGCTTCAAATATTTGAATAAAAGACTACAAATGGATGATAATGACAAATTCTATTCTAGCCCAGTCATTTTACGGAGTTTTGTTAGGAGGGGTGGGGACTAATTATGAATTGGACTTTTAAACTTTAACCGGCACCATTTAGTGACAAAAAGACAATCTGAAAACATATTTAAAAAATCGCTAGGCAACATAGAAATCAAAATTGTATCTCCCAGAAGGCTTTTAAATTAATAATATGAATACCAATGCAATAATTTTAATTAGATAGACCAATATCAATTATTTTTGAGCAATAATATTTTATTGCTATTGGCATTGAAATTTAAAAAATGAGATATTTAATAGAAAATACTCATATATTTTTCAAAGCATGTTTGAAGTATGTATTAAAGGTAAAGCCGTAAAAGCTTGCAAAAAAAAATTTACCTTTCGTTTTTTAGAACGAGATAAATGATATTTTTTTAATGTTGGTACATTTCTAAGCTCAAATTGGCTCTTAATATGCCGAAAAAAAATATCAATTATTAATTAGTCCCGGCTCAAACCGTAAAATGACTGAGCTATTCGTAAAATACATACCGTCGGATTTATTTCAACCCTAAGCTATCAATCTTGAGACAGGAAATTCCGCTTTGAGATAGAGTTTTCTTTAAAAGCCAACTTTATAATATAATCCCTTTTTCTCTATCGTGTCCGGGAGGGACGTTTAGTAGTGAGCTAAGTGCGGTCTTTTACTGAAACGTAGTGCACTAAATAACTTTTAAGTTAAGATTCATTTGAGAGTATCTAGGTATAAGGTCCAAAAAAATTATCTGAAACTATTTTAAGGGGAAGATCAACGGAAATTGAAAAACCTTCTCAATGCGACTAATGTTGGCATTCACGAAAAAAAACCAACTGTTCCATATTTAAAACTGCAAACCTACTCGACCCATACGTTGTATACTGTTTTTTTTTCACGATATCGATCAATCAATCAATCAAATATACTTTATTTTAAACCAAAACATAAACAGTAAAATACAGAAATAAAAATACAAGAGGCACAAAATAAGGCGGTCTTATCGCTAAGAAGCCATTTCATCCAGACAACCTTAGGGTAGAGGAAAAGGTGAAAAGAAGAAAGGTAGGCGGTGTTTCCAGAAAAACAAAATGTAAGTATACAAAATAAACCTATTATAAATACATATATAAAATACATACTCATATAAATATATATATATATTTACACAAAATGTAAGTATATAAAATAAACCTATTATAAATACATATATAAAATACATACTCATATAAATATATATATATTTATATACACACATACATCATGTATCGATATTGATCCCATAGAAAAAGTTGTTCAGTTTGATTGGACTTACCTACTTATTATAGTTGTATCTACGTTATTGCTCTCAAGACTGAATACGTCATTGTCACTTCATTCAAATTAAATGGATAAAACAAACGAGAAGAGGTAATGTATGTGCGATACATAGAGATAGGAAGTACTATGGTGCGAATGGTGCAATGAGAGGAGTGTCAAAGAAAAATGTACTCTATCACCTACAGTCGTGTTTGCTATAGTTAGAAGAGTTCGTTGGGTCCCGCGGGGCACAGACGATGTGGGAGGCGAGGTGCTCTAGATGTTCGCTGAGGGCGGGTAATGTAGCGGGAAGGGAAGCGCGTGCCGCTCAAAGGCACGAGTCGTACGTGTTACCTCACCTCCCCCAACGTCTTTACCCCGCAGGACGGTCGCGCACAAACTTGTCTGACTATAGCAACCTACTAACTGCAGTAGGTAATGTCGGTACCCACATCTTGTCCAGTCTCCAGTTTTACAGGAAGTGGTAGATATAATTCTTTAGTGGTATTACTTAAGTATCAGTTTTAGGCATAAATATCTAGAGAGATGCCAACCAACGCACTGAGTACGAAACTTAGTGTCGCAACACCACCAGTACCACGCGTTAGAAAGTATTTTGTTAGCTTGAATGTGCTCATTATCCATTGCGGTATCAGAACTCAACGTTCGAATAATCTTTAGTAATACGCAAGCATTGTAAACTATTTACACTTTAGTAATATCTCGACTGGCTTTCAGCCTCATAATATATTGAATCACTACTGTCGCGAGAAATGTGTTCTGTTTTTGCACATATTGCTGGGACACTGGCCCCGCACCCTTTTCACATCTCCCTTTAGTTTTTGTGATCTGTGGTTTTAGGTACTTATCTTATAAAGCAAAAGTACAATAAAATTGTATCGGAATAAATAAGTCTAACCTTATATTTTTATCTAATCGAGTAAATCTAAACGCGGCACGAGAAAGCGATCGCTTGTCGTTTAAGAGTATGATGGATCATGAGTATCATGTTTGCAATAGATTGGATCGCTTTGTTCATACCAATACTTTGGAAAAAAACATGACATGCATTTATATTCATTAGCGTTTGGAAACAGAAAACCGATTGATTGCTGAAAATCTTTGTGGTAGTGTATTTATATAGAGGTTTTTATTTACATACTTCTTCTTATCGTGTGGGCAGAGCTCTGGTTTCAGAGTTTTTTCAGACCGCCTTACGGCATCTGACGTGGTTTTTATGTAACGACTACTACCACCAGAGATAGTAGCCGGGACCAACGGCTTAACATGCCATCCGAAGCACGGAATCATTTTTCTTTTCAGACAATCACGTGGTTCAGCCTGCAATGTCCTAACCAACTGGGGAAAAACGCACAAAGTGACATATCACTAGGTGTCTCCTGTGGGAATCGAACCCACGACCTCCGTGTCGAGAGCCAATACTCTTAACCATTAGACTATGGAGGCAGTTACATATTTACATTAATCAATCAATCAATCAAATATACTTTATTTTACACCAAAAACATAAACAGTAAAATACAGAAATAAAATACAAGAGGCACAAAATAAGGCGGTCTTATCGCTAAGAAGCGATTAATTATTATATTCATGACTGAAAACATAAATTGAACTCCGACCGCCAGCAACTATTACAGCACAATTTACTGTAGGGTGCGTCCAAATTGGTGAATATGCCGCGAAGGCATTGCACGCCAGTTGCTTCAAGCCTTTACTACAATCTAAGGTGCAAACAGCTGTTAGCGGCAATTGTTCCAAAAAACACATTGCCATTGGCCATTGGCCATTGGTACAAACATGTTGACAGAGTTGTTCATATCCGAGTTGACCGTGTTGTTTAGTAATAGGTTAACTGCAGTACTACTACTGTGCAGTGATCAATAGCAAGCTATTAAAGTACCCTACGGTACTTTAATAGCTTGCTATTGATCACACCATACAGTGTGACCACGAGTAAAATAAAATACTCGTTGATACACTGGTGTATCAAAACGGAGTAACTATAAGTCCGCCGTGAAAAAAAAACTAATTGTTGACCTTGCCAGCATGCCTGCCTGCCAGCAAATATAGTGTGAAAGAGCCTTAAGGTGTTTTCAGTCCATACAAAAGTTTGACGCACAATACGCGTAGACGGAATTAATAAAAGTAATAATTTATATATGGAAAAATAGTATTTTGTATGAAAAATTTCGAAGCTTTATATCTTCATAATTATTTTATAAATTGCAAATGTTATTTGTGACGCGGCATTTAGATTTTCTAAACTATTATTCCATATATACATAGTTACTTATATTAATACCGTCTACGCGTATTGTGCGTCAACGTTTTGTATAAAATTGACCCCTCTGCAACCACCTTAAGGAATAGTCAAATTAATGCGGTTTGCAGATACAACGGACTTGTTGGTAAATGGATCTGACAAAAGCAGTGACAGTCGCATAATGGTAATACTACTATAACTATATCTACTTATCCACGGCGTCGTCTCTTGGGTTTAGTAGTACGTTTCTGGCAACTAGTTTAATAGAGTTGTTAATAATGTAATGGTTATATTAGAACTTTTACGACAGGATTAGTTGGCCTGACATAACGTTTTATATTTTTCAATGCAAGCAGTGTTCATGTCATGCAACCTTGATATGATCGTTTCTGACAGTCTAATCTTTCCACTACCACATTTGTGATCAGTGTGTACTGCCAGTGATGACATACAGAACCATAGAGCCATGTTGCTCTAAGTACGGAACTGACATGGTCTCATAAAACGGCTGAAAGTCACAAAAAGGGCAATGGAGACGGCTATGCTCGGAGTTTTCCTGCGAGATCGAATCAGAATATTCGCAGAAGAAACTGAACAGCCGATATAGCCCAAATAATTGCTAAACTAAAGTGGCAATGGGTGAGGGAAGGGGGTATTTTGCTCGCAGAACCGATGGTTGATGAGGCCGAAGAGTTTTCGAGTTGTACCGGAAAGCGCAGCGTGAGTAGGGTGATGATGCGTGATTGATATTGTGGTCTGAATATCAATCAAGCATCATCTCAGCCGATAGACGTCCACTGCTGGACGTAGGCCTCCCCCAAGGGTCGCCACAACGACCGATCCTACGCTTCCCTCATCCAACGGGTTCCCGCCTCCTTTACCAGGTTTTCAGTCCACCATGTTGTCACAAATGATGAAGATCACCGTTTTTCACTATCCTATCACTTCAAAGTTATGTAGTAAAGTGTTCAACCACCCAACACACACTACATCAGTATCAGCATACATATTAGCTTTCGTATCAAACGAAGAGGAAATAACGTTGTTATTTTTCAATTTTGACCTCTCGCTCTTGTGTATAAAGTCGATTGGCTGGTATTAAAGAGCCATGCTCGACTAGATATGCTATTGAGGTCGCAGTCTCATCCGGGACGGGCTCAGTTGTCCGCGCTTCGCTCGGTTCCCTATTGTTTTTCCTTCCATTTTATAGAGTGATTTCATAAGAGAGTGCGCCAGTGTTTCAAAATTATACACTCTCATTTTGTTTTGATTTCTGTTTGAGCGCAAAGGGAATACGTACTACGTTTACTTTTTGAAATTTCGTTTGCTTTGAAAACTACTAGTAGGATGCTTGTTTTTTGATGATGTATCTTTTACTTGAATAAAACACAGAAATGTAGTGTTTAAATTTTACACGGAGAGAGCCCAAATGGTGGACGACGCACGACATCCCATGCATGGCTTGATTCCTGTGCCGCAAAGGCTGCCAAGAAGACGCAGCTTTCTGAAATGTGTCAACCCACTGAATACTAGCCCAGCGCAAGCGAGGTGTACTCTATGGCGACAAAAAGTGTCCCTCCCAACTCCATCTCTGTCGCCGTCTGAGAGCCTCCCGCCTGGACATGACTTGCCTTGGGCGACCTGGAAGTCTTTAAACCGACTTCGAACCCAGGTCGGTCGCAGTAAGGACAACATGGTCAGGTGGGGATTCTCGGATGCGCAAAATGTGACTTGCTTGTGTGGAGTTCCACAAACGATGGCCCATCTCACATCGTACCCTGCGTGCCCTAACATCTGTACGCAGGAGGAGCTCATGACCGCTAGCGACGGTGCAGTATTGGTTGCCCGATTCTGGCAAGTTACTATTAAGCGACTTTGTTCAGAATTTGAAGTCGACACGATAAGAAGAAGACGGAGTAACAAAACCTTAGTAATATTCAATTGGGTGGTTTACTCTCAGTTGCAGAAACGCTCATTAAAGTTAATCCTCCATTAAATCTCTTGCTGTCACTTTTGTCTTGTAGACGTAGTAAAAGCAAGCAAGAGATTTAATGGAGGATTAACTCTAATGAGCGTTTCTGCAACTGAAGTGTATCACCATCAAATAATAAATACTGCTATTTCATACAAAACTATAGTACTAAGCTATTACTATACTCAAATGTACCTATGGGACAGCAGATTTTTTTTCAACAATGAATTACCTAGACAAGAAAAACTGATAGTTGTTCTATTTAATGGTTTTAACTCTTAACTTCCCCTTTTAATTATTAACAGGGTGTTTTGTTATACCTTGTATTATTTTACTTCTCTCACAATAAGGTTGAAATTATATTAAACAGTAAAAACAAGCAGATGGCGCTGACAAGCTTAAAAAAAACATGTTTTTTTAGTTACAACCAATCAAATAATTTGTCAATCGTGACTTGTCTGTATCTGAAGATAAGAAAATTGTTAAACATAAATAACATTATATGGGTGCTATCACTGTTTTTATTAGTATCCATTTGTCAGACAAAGCATACCGGAGTAGGTTATGTGATAGGTACTAGGAATCGAAATAGCTACAGTGTCAGAGTTTTTTCAGACCGCCTTACGGCCTCTGACATGGTTTTTATGCAACGACTACTACCACCAGATATAGTAGCCGAGACCAACGGCCTGACGTGCCATCCGAATCATCTTTCTTTTCAGACAATCAGGTGATTCAGCCTGCACTGTCCTAACCAACTAGGGACAAACGCAGAAAACGATGTATCACTAGGTGTCCCCCTTGGGAATCGAAACCACGACCTCCGTGTCGGGAGCCTAATGCTCTAAACCATTAGACAGTTTTTAATTGGAAGCAGTTTTTAATTTTGATTATACAATTCAGTAACAGCTAGATTTTGTAGGTACAAATGGCCGTTCGGGGAAAAGGACGAATACGGGAAATGGACGTACGGGTCAACAGTGGACGTTCGGGGAAAAGGACGTAACCGACCTGATCCTTACAAATCATTGACCAAGAATTTTTGCCTTTATTCTTTATGGGTCAAATTAATATAAGGTCTAACAAAATTAGGTAAAACTATATTAAGGTCTGATCATCCCCTTAAAATAGTTTCAGCTGGTTTTGTTAGACCTTATATAACATTGGATTTGTTACGAAGTTCAACAAGTTTGTAAAACCGTAAAATTATTCTCATCTATACTTATAAAAGAGTTCCGTGACTGACTGACAGAAAGACAACGCAAAGCCTAAACCACTACAGATATAATTCTATAGTCTCTATTAAATAAATCTCCATAGACGTATGGAATCATATACAGGCTGAAATTGATATCATTAGCATCCTTTTAAACTAAGAATCTACCCATCAATCTGAACAACTTTTACTATGGGAGCAAACAGATCGGAGCAAATGTCAGTGAGCCTTGTTAAAGGATTTTCGAAAATCGACCCCTAAAGGGGTATTCCTCGTGTACGAAGTCGCTCGTACTCTATATTTTATTATATTAGCTTATGGTAATTATTTAACTTTCCTTGAAGTAATTTTCAATATTGTTTGGTATCTCTATGTAACTAACAAACTGTAACAACGATTTGTTCAAAATTAATTTAATTTAGAATTTCCCAATAGTTTATTGACTTTTGCTGTTAATTGAATACGAAATTCTGTTTCGTTTAACTGAACTTCGGAACATTTCTGTTTTTGTTGTTAATGGTCAATTTCCGGTAAATTATTAGATTTTCGATTTTCGATTATAAAGTACGATTTACTCTTAGACCATGTAACTAGAGACCAGCCTCGCGATACCATTCCTCTCGGCCAAGTTACAAGATCAATTGAATTTGTGCAAACTCACATGCAATTTTATACCTTATCGATAAACAAGACAACCTATAATTCATCACCATAGGTCTCTCCCAAGGCGCGCCACAAATCTCTGTCCTCGGCCTTTCTCATCCAGTCGCTCCCCGCTACCTTTTTTAGGTCGTCTGTCCAGCGGGCAGCAGGACGTCCCACACTACGTCTATCAGTTCGCGGTCTCCACTCCAGAACCGTTTAATCCCACCGGTTGTCAGTTCTTCGGCAGATATGACCAGCCCATTGCCACTTCAGCTTGCTAATTTTCTGAGCTATGTCAACCACTTTCGTTCTCTGACGTATCACTTCATTTTTGATGTGATCACTAAAACCTATAATTACGAAACACCAACTTCAAACTAGTCTCGTTTGGGGTTTACATGAGACTATTTTTAAAAATCTAATCCCCGCAAAAAAGTGTCAGAAAAGTTTGTTAGTAGAAATTACACACGTGACTTATCCATAGTTACATACATTTTATGGTCTAACGATTTACTGAATGCTATTTTACCAATTTTTCTAAATAAACTTGAAATTTTAACGTGATTACGCTGGTAAACTGTACTATAACAATTTCGACCTTATCCCTTTAGATTGTGTAAAAGTTTCCTGGTCATCCAGTTATCATTCATCTTTTAGTTGCAAGTCAGCAGAGCCTATTGCTTTCGTAATACAATGCCTGTCTGGTGTTCTTTTCACATAAGAATTCTCCTAACAGACCATTTCTGGTTTGGCAATAAGTTTGATAATAGTTTCTCTTGTGGGTCTTCGTATCTTAGTACAAGTGTAATGCCTATCGAGTTTCCGTCCGTCTTTTTCTGAAGGTCTCAGAATTTTCTTTTACTCTCCATTGAGTCTCAAACTTTTAGTGACATCCTTAATACGTGAGGTGACTATCGAAACTATAAACTTCGGTCCTTGTGGGAGGGTACCCAGAACGCTGGCCGCATTTCCTCGCTGAATGGCTATGCTGATCCGTTGAGCGAGGAAAGTGCCAGCTCTTGGGTCCCCTGTCGAGTCTATCAGGCGCTTTGACAGGTCTTTAAAAAGCGCCTGCGCATTAGTTCCCCACGGCCCAAGAGTTTCGACACCAAAACCCATAAAATGGTATTGGGGGCCGATATCCCGGTACCAGTAGGCCTTTCGTTTTTCGGCCGCCTCCGCCGCTGCGCCAGCCCTTCGACTCGTGCCCTGTAAGTGAGACGGGGCCAGTGTGTCCACGCAGGTAGCGTCCCACACTAGCGCCCGACCCATCTTCCAGGGGACGAGAGACATCCCGTCTGGTCTCTTGCCATCGCTCCGTATGATGCCAGTCGGCTCGAGAATGGCAGGAACGTTGACTGTGGCAAGAGACCTACGTATGATGTCGTTAAGGGTGACATGGCGAGGGAATCTGCCGGCACTCTTTTGACACGAGAGTCCGTGGTGACCCAAGCGATCGACGGCCGCACCACAAGGACATTGGTGGCGGATGCAAATTTCTGCGCCGACTCGAAGCCCGATTGCCACGCGCAAGGTGTTGGAGTCCAGGTAGGTTCCTGTGTTGACCGAAGGATAGGCGTGTAGCCAATACCCGGACTCCTTTGTGGTCGATGCTAGGAGTCTGGCGCAAACTATAAACTTAATATATTATCGTAATAGACCTACAATCCCCTCATGATCGCATCACCGAAACCGAAATGTCAATATGTGCGAAATTGATACGTGTGTGAGTTTTAGTGATAGATTTTGGAAATCAATCTCTATGCAAAACGGTTTCTATTTCACGTATACAATATTTTTTGATCTTACACATAAATATTTGAAATAATATATTATCTAGAAAATAGGACGTTTACTGTATGTATTCCGAAATAATTTTGGGATTAACATATATGAAAAAAAGTATTACGAAAGTAGTACTGTACTAATGTTATTTACCTTTGAAATGTCTCTTTATTTGAGTTTCTGGTACAAGTTCACTGCATTTCAACACTTTTTATATTTGTCTGATAAAACACAAAATTAATTAGAAAGAAAATCATAAAATTATATGAGATAATTTTTTGACAGGTTACCAACCGAGACTTCATTGTTCAAAAGTGGTTTTACGGCTATTATATTATAATCTCTTTCGCACGGCGCATGTTTTCCGGTAAGGTCGGAATCTCATTCGCACATACTACTTACGTTAGTATATTAAGTTTATGATTGAAACATGTTTGATAAAGACACAGTTCTGAAGTGTCTGCGTCGTATTTGGTACACAACATTTTGTGCCTATCATTATTAAACGATCGTTAGGCAATATCGAGCTGTGAACGTGAATGGGACTTGGTAGATGAGTAGTTTCAGTGATATTTCATAATGAATTCATGACCAACTCTATGCTGTTTCAGGGTAGAACCCCTGTCTAGCTGAATTTGGTTTAGAAGTCAGAGGCAAGCTGCCTTCAACCAGTCATAAGTAACTGATTGAATCATTCAATTCTACTTTTTTTTTGCCTTTCTTCTATACGTTACCTGTAGTTACGTTGTTTTACAGTGTTTAAGAGCCACGCATATACATATTAATCTATGAGCTACGCAGTTAAAACGGAGAACTTTACTTGGAGGTCCACACCAATTTCATCAAAAGGGGCTTCGGTCTATTTAAGAGGTTCTGCTCTCCCCATTATGGATACTAGGCGTGAGAATGATAAAAAATATTAATATTATTTACACCGAACACAAAAACACATTGCACAACAGAAAACAATACTGATTACGGTACAAATAAGGCGGTCTTATAGCTAAAAATATATTTCTTCCAGACTACCTTAGGGTAGAGGAAATATGGTTATACCATTTTAATATTTTATCTAAAAATGAAAATCATACCACCATACCACATTTAAAATAAACGAATGTATTATTCAGGTTCCTTCTTAATAAATGGTGACACTTTTTAAGGCGATGATCAGACCATCAAACTGAACAACTTTATCTATGGGACGAACATCGAAATCGCGAAAATAAAATTCTGTCGTCCCATACATTTGGCTCGAGTAGGTTTGCAGTTTTGTATGGAAGAGCTGATTTTTTTTCTACGATTTCGATGTTGGTGCCTTTGAGAAAGTTGTTCAGTTTGACGGTCTGATCGTCCCCTTAAAAAGTGGCAGTATTTTTTTTTTCAATTAAAAATGGTTTTGCTCTTGACCTCAATCCAGTCCTGAGGACATTGATGGGGTCGAAGATGTAGCGAGCTAACCAAGTGTCATTATATTAAGAAGGACCCTATATTCTAAAATAGTAATAAAAACGCGTGGTTCCATCGCGCATGAAACCGCAATAGGCTCGAGTGAACAGAAGATGGCGATACAGTGCCGGGCGATGCATGAGATCTTGCTGGCTTCGAGCCAAATGCGTATACTTGCCTTTAGGTACTCTACTCGCTCGCTACCTGAACATTAAGTAATAACACGCGAGTTTTACTTTCATAGCTTACTGTTAGTGTTAATGAAACTATTACGAGAATGCGGTTTCATTTTCATATTTAAGGAATTGGTTTTGTTTAGACCAACAAACTAACCCACTTTCACTATTACTGGGTGTAACATAACACCCTGGTAATACTTAAGGGTAATGCTTCAGATCATCAAACTGAACAACTTTTACTATATGGAGCAAACTTCTAAATCGGGAAAAAAAACAGGTGTCCCAAACATTTTAGTCGAGTCTCGGTACTCCAGTTTTGTTATGGAATAGGTGATTGTTTTTCGCGATTTCGAATTTGGCTCCATAGTGAAAGTAGTTCAGATTGATGGGCTAAAGCACCCCCTTAAGTATTACTAGGGTAGTTTTTTTACACCCTGTATACACCACTTTAGTTTTTAATTACTAACATAAGTTTAAGTTTGTATTCAGACAATGAAACCAAACAACTTTCCCTAAGGAATATGGGCCGAAAAAATCGATTTTTTTCTCCCATAGAAAATTGATCAGCTGATCCTCACTTTTGTATGGAACGTACAAAAAATTTTCACTGAAAAATCTTCTCCCGAATTGGCTTAGAGGGCCAAGAACGTCCTTGCCTTATCAGACGCTTTTTAAAACATCTACTTAGATGGAATAAGGCCTAAGAGCATGGGAGTCCCAGTACACTTTTGTGCCGGTGTGGCAGTGGAGATATCTGGAACATGGGGGGGGGGGGGGGGGGGGGCTAAGGCGTTTGTGAGAGATCTGGGCATGGGCAGGAGGTTGGCGGAAAGTGGCAACGTTGTCCGCTCAGGGTCGTATCTGGTGCAGAGATTTCGTTAGCTATCCAGCGCGGGAACACAGCTAGTGTGATGAGATCCTTTGTGCTGGGTACGATTTATGACGATTTAGTGTAGGTTTATTTATTATTTTGCCTGAACGTTTTTGTGGACGAGCCATATTGCCAATTTTGTAATTAATTCATATGTAATCGTTTTTTTACTAATTGTTTTTTAAAATTTTTTAAAGAATAAGGCCTATGATGATGATTGATGATGAAAGATTGAAAATTTTAGTATCGGGCAGCACATCCAGGGCTGTGCTTTCATCCCACATTGGTCACTAGTTTTAGCTACAAATGGATTAACAATATCACGCTCAATTTCCTACGTGACTATTTACCTAAGCATTGACCGTTGATTTACTTAATCATATTGAATCGGGAACAATGACTTCGTAGAATAGCATCTTGGAGAATTGTTAGGAAATCAAATAATCCCGTATTAGAATTGCTTAATGGATTTGAATATACTAATACAGGTGGTTTGGTTTCCTACACAATGGGTTTTAGACTAAGAGATAAGTGTACTTTTTGCAACCATCAGCTGCAAGGCTGATTCAGTGTTTATGAGGTGTAGAGCATCTTTGTGATGGGGATGGACCAGGTCTGCCTGCATAACTCCAGTCGGTTTATAAGTTACTGATGTTTAAAGGTCAGTAAAAAATTTACGAGCAGCTGCAAATCTGATCGTATGATATTATTGTAGTGTGCACTGTAGCTATGTAAACAGTACAAAAACTGACATGAACTGCCAGTCGGTTTAGGAGATCCAGCCGATCAAAGGACCGGACCTTTGAACGGCTGTATCTCCTAAACCGACTGATGAACCATGTCAGTTTTAGTATGATGACAGACCTGGTCCATCCCCATCACAGAGATGCTCTACACCTCATAAACACTGAATCAGCCTTGCAGCTTAGGTTGCAAAAAGTACACTTATCTCTTAGTCTATTTGCAATGCTTTCATGAGCATTGTTCCTATTGTAGTTCTTGGTATTGTCACAGTATAAGAAAGAGTATATATTTGGAGGATTCAGATGGATTTTGCATTTTTTGTAGAATCAGTGCGCGAAACCGGCGCGGGCGCTCGTCTGACATTGACATTGACAGTTCTGTCTGTCTGACCGAACGAACTACTGACTCACGGAAAACGTTCACTCTGAATGACATTCACATCTTTCATTCGCTCAGAGTTGTTCACTCACCAGCAAAGTCCTGCTACTGCTAGTTCTCAAGAAATTTGGATAGATGGCGCTAGTCGTAGAAAACAACGATAATTTCTCATTCTCTCACATATATTACTAAATATAGTACGGACCAGGGGAGCGCGTACTTTCTCTATGGTACGGACACTCCCTTCCTCCCACCAACTTTTTACCTTACCCCCTCAATCGCCCTCTGGTTACCCGGCAGTTACCTAAGAAAAAGACTTAAAGTTCAATTTCTTTGGTTTCGCATGTGCTGACAACATATTGTCATTTTTTGTATGCAGTGTCCGGGCTGTCGGCATGTCGGTGGTCTAATGTCGTGTGGTTCCCGCTTAGAATGGACCACTCCAATTCTTCCCGTGGGTGTCGTACGAGGCGACTAAGAGATAAAAGGTTTCTCATGGAGTATTCATGTGGGCGAAAGGCTAGCCACCTCTCACCACTTGACACGTCATTCCATCCTGAAACTTACATCGCTAGATGTTAAACAGACAGTTGGTAGCTTTGACTATTTATTATAAGGACTGGTCTTGCGGTAGTATTTTCCCTCTGCCACGGTATAAGATCAATTGATCATGTGCATTTACATTCAATTTTATACCTTAGCACTAACCAAGACAGCCTATAATTGCGAATCAATAATTTCGAACTTAGAACGTTTGGGGTTCACACGAGACTACTTTTCATGATTTTTATCATTCAAAATTAGAATCTAAAGTTATGGGGAATGAAATCCAAAGTTGCGGATTTCATGTTGTGTGAAAAATGGCAGAAATGTTTGTTAGTAGAATTACATGCGTAACTAGTCCTCATAAAAGTAGTGAAAGGTTGGTAGTTGTAACAAAGTTTCTGACCACCCTGAAATTACGGTCGTGAGTTTATATAATAATTATGGGATCGGTCGGTTTCGGAAATTGCTGACTCGTGTTGATGTGATGATTAGAGTCTAACTACAGGGGCTTTGTGCGCGTGTGTTACTTCTAGACAATCTTAGACTGCTTTTCCACCAGAGATGTGCGATGTAGCGAGGCAGTGAGCGAGAAAAAAATCGGCCAATGAGAGTGCTTCGATTTCCCAATGACGTGATCGAGCGAGCGCGCTATTGGCGGATTGTTTCCTCGCTCACCGCCTCGCTACCTCGCACATCTCTGGTGGAAAAGGAGTCTCAAGGGAGAGGAAATAATATAGAGAACACAGGTTGAAGTTGCGTTATAATAAGAAAATCGAATGGAAGAAAACAATAATTAAAAAGTATTGTTGCATTGTGTCACAGACAGGCTCAGACAGACGGACACACTGACCGAAGGATATTTATCGGACTACAAAACCCTGATACAACGTTATTCCCAATTTTATTACGGCCTCCGGCTATATCGGATATTCGGATATTAAAAGAAGGGTAATATTTAATTCGAAATAACATCGATTATCTTTGACTTTATTCTTCCGATAATTCTTATCCCTTTTTAACCGGCATCAAAAAGTATTTATAAGGTACCAACCACAAAAGGAAAAAAAAGGAAACCTTGTTGTCCGTTCGTCTGTCCGTCTATCAAGACCCTTATTTTCAGGAAAGGGTAAGGGCATCAATTTGAAATTTATAATAAACTAGAGTTAACCCGCGACTTTGTCCGCACAAATTATATACCAGATTTTAAGTCAGATCATTAGATATCAAACAAAAAAAGTTTCATCAAAATCGGTTCAGTAGTTTTTGCGTGATGCTCGTTCAAACAAACAAACACACAAACAAACAAACAGACAGACAAAAAATCCAAAAATTGGTGATATGGAATCAGGGATACCTAAAAACCATATCGTAACTTATTTTTTGTTAATATCCTCAATGTACAGACACACTTCTGTTACAGCTTTATAATAGTACGAGCGTTAACCCGCGACTTCGTCCGCACAAATTATATACCAGATTTTAAGTCAGATCATTAGATATCAAACAAAAAAAGTTTCATCAAAATCGGTTCAGTAGTTTTTGCGTGATGCTCGTTCAAACAAACAAACACACAAACAAACAAACAGACCGACAAAAAATCCAAAAATTGGTGATATGGAATCAGGGACACCTAAAAACCATATCGTAATTTTTTTTTCAATGTGCAGGCAATCTTCTGTTACAGTTTTGTAATAGTATAGAAGATACCACAGAGTACTATAATTATTAATACTATACCTAAGGCCGCGGTTCGATTCCTGGCCTGTACCACTAAGTTCTTCGGAATTTATGTACGGTTGTATGTATCATTTACTAGCTCGGCGGTGAAGGAAAACATCGTGAGGAAACCTGCATTCCCGAGAATGAAATGAAAATACCCTAAGTTCGGAGGTATGCGTAAAATATGGGTAAGCTTGGGGCGAACACAAAGGACCATAGCCCAACCACAAATAATCAATAATCAAAAGGTCTACAATTCCTTGGAGGTGTAAAAAATTCATGCTTCTAAGTCAACGTAATCAAAATCTTCGGTTCGATATGAACTCTACCTTACTATTTAGGGCTGCAGTCTCCAGGACAATAGCCCTAACGATAACCAACCTCCGATAGGAGATGACACTACAAGAAGAAGAAGGCAGTGATGTAACTGGGTACGTAGTAGCTCTTTAGTATGCTGTGGCACAGCACTCCAAAATCTGCTTCACTGCCTCCGCCGAGAAGAGAACCGATAATGAAACTCTAAATCGGTCGTGCTAAACCCAGTACGATACGACCAGGAAAATAATTCCCCTCGCCAATTTAGTTTGCGCAGTTCCCCGACAAAACCCGATGTCGTTTAGAAATCAAAGGGTGTAAAGTTGAATAGCATCGGAAAGGGCGTGAAATCAATTAGCCAATCGTGGCAAGGGAATGAAAGTGGCACAATTTGATTGGTCAACATAATTTCGCGAGCTATTCAAATTTGTCAACTGCGCAGGTACATTGGGGAGACTTATAAACCTGATCGTTATTGGACTACGTACGAACCATAACTTTTGTCACATTTGGTATTGCGCTAATCGCGGTACTGCTCTTGACAGCCGTTAGAGCCGTTTTGACAAATAGCTCAAACGTTATTGGCTGCCAGTTACATAGAGTTTAGCGGGACGAGGAATTCAGCACAGTTGAATAGTAATTGAATTGCAATGTGATTAGAACTGAAATTGGATAAAAATAGAACTTCGATGTTTTAACCACTGTACCTATCTGATAAAACGATTTATTAGTTAGGAAGACTTAGGCAGGGTACGCCTCCATTAAAAACATCTTTTGAAGACCTTTTAGGCTACAAGGTTTTTAAGTAACCCTCTCGTCTTGATGTGGGTAGGAAAAGTTCTTTAACCGAGTCTGTAAGGGGAGTGTAACCCTGAAAAGACACATTAATAATTAAATCACCATCCTTTCACGTAATCTCTCAAACATTTTGAAAACCGGAAAGGGTCTTGTAAAATATCTTGATTTTAGCCCAAATCTGTTAAGCCTAACATGTAGGTTATATTATACCTATGTAACCTTAGTTTATTATTTCTTGTAAAATTACCTTGTAAATAGGGATTTTTAATACAGAGGATGGATTACTATGAAATCCAACAAAAAAAAATTCATCCGAGCTTTTCACACGTCTTCAAGAGCACTCCAACTGTCAGTGATATTTTTTGCTTATCAAAGTCGCTGTCAAGCTGGTACGATTCGCGACAGGGCTTGCATTAATTTTTTGGCTTGGCTTGACAACGACTTCTCTAAAACAAATTAATGTTCTTATGATGCGAACGAAAAAGTCATCTTCTTATCCATCATATTATTTTTTAACTTTTTATTTTTTTTAAAGGCGGTTTTAACTTTTTGTAAAAATTTTGTTTATTTCACAATTTTCAGTAGTGAATTCATTAGTTCAATTTAATAGTAGTGCTCTAAATTAACAAACGCACTAGCCAGCACTACGATTTTTAAAGGTTCCCCTCGATTTTTCTGGGATGCCATCATCAGATCCTGGTTTCCTTATCATGGTACCACCCTTGGAATATCTTCTTTCCAACAAAAAAAAGAATCATCAAAAGCAGTTCATAAACGACGAAGTTATCCGCGAAAAAACATAAAAAAAAGAGAAACCTCGTCCTTTTTTTTAATTTGGGTAATACAAACTAGTTTTAAGAGCAAAACTGGACGGTTGGATAATCTAATAGGAATCCTGCAATATTATGGATGTGCGTATGGATTGAGGAGCCATATTTGCTATTGAAAAAAGGATTCTATGCCCATTTTGTAGGAAATTTGTAATTTTTGTCATCTTGCCAATTTCTATTTTTTGTATGCAGTGTCCGGGGTGTGCTCTAGTGCTGCCCATAAAGCATAGTAAAATCCGTATAAATCTCGATAAATTTAAAAGCTGAAATTTGAAATGCTTTCGCGGAATGTTGTATAATCGTTAATAGATCTTAAAAACGACTATTGAGGGCAACACTGGACGGTCGGATACTCTAACAGGAATCCTGCAATATTATGGACCCTTCATTACAATTACAACCAGGTACCTAAGAAAATTGTTCAAAAGGGAATGAAGGCCAAATTAATCACTCATGCCTAAGGGTCGGATGTCAGCAGATTGTTTTAGTGGTCCCATCTGTACAATGCTCGTTCTATTTTCAATCATGGTTAATATTTGACGTAGAGGCAGCTTTTGAAGTTTCAATTTCCTTATTTGCGTTTAAATAGGCTGTAGATTACGTCTTTTTCATTTGTGATGCCATTCTATAAAAAAAAATAAGTACTACCTTTATTTTTAGGTTGTTCCTTCTACAAGGTTAAACCATAATAAAGTCGAATAGAATCCATTGAACCAAGTTTTTTTTAAGTTGGATAAGACACATTTTAAAATGTTACTTCAATGACATTCTATACAAGGAGGGCTTCGCATCAGTGCGCTATTAACGGGACCACTAAGTTATACCCAGTTGTTTTACATTACTGCTTTGTAACCGAATACATTTGAGAGATTTGATAGGACTGGAATGTCAGCGGCAATGTATGACAGCCGGGCATAACTGATGCATACAAAGGTGACATTAGAGACATGTGCCATGTTTAGGCTTTGTTATTGTATGACAGGATGACTCTATAGTTATAAAAACTGGTTGTGCTACTTCAACAATCCATGTGCTCTGTCCGTAATCTGCGTGTCAATAAAAATTTCATTTTTTCTTGGTCTTTCTTTAATTTAAGATACTATGTTGTTTAAAAGAAATTGATCTTTATGAATGACTCTTTCGGTTGGTATCATAAAATACAGGATGTTTTTTTTCACGTTTCACCGGTTCGATTCCCGGCTCAAGCAGATGATTTTTCAAAAATCTTTAAATGCAGTTTTAATTAAATTTGAAAATAAAGGAATGTTTTCTTTCAGTAAAATTTGCCATCATAAATATTAAGGGTACTTTCCCTCCAACCACGGCCTTTTTTTCCACCCTGTATATATATATTTTATGTGTGTTCGCGGATAACTTCGTCGTTTATGAACCGATTTTGATGATTCTGTAGCGACACAGTGTTACACTCTAATTTGACACAGTGTATATTATTTTACCTGAACAAGCACTTTTGACCTCGGACGGTCCGCGTGGAGGGAACAACACGAGTCGTTTCCCCTCGCGCGTCCCGTCTGGTTCTAACTAGCATCTAATTAGTATCTAACCTATGTAACTGAACCTTGAATACAAACCCAGTACTTAATTACGCATTTATAATTTATCCACCCCAATATCAAAAGTAACATTGGAGAATAGACCTCTAAAGTGGTGACCCCGACGTGGACGACCGAAAATTCTTTTTTTGTTGGAAAGATGATATTAAAAGGGTGTCACCATGATAAGGAAACCAGGATCTGATGATGGAATCCCAGAGAAATCGAGGGGAACTTTTGAAAATCGTAGTGCCGGCTAGTGCGTTTTTTAATTTAAAGCACTACTATTAAATTGAACTATTGAATTCACCACCAAAAATTGTAGAATAAACGAAATTTTATCAAAAATTTAAAACCGCCTTCATAAAAACTAAAACGTTAAAAAATGATATTGCAGCCGATGACTTTTTCGTTCGCATCATAAGAACATTAATTTGTTTTATAGAAGTCGGTGTCAAGCCAAGCCAAAAAACTAATGCAAGCCCTGTCGCGAATCGTACCGGCTTGACAGCGACTTCGATTAAACTAATTAATGTTCTTATGATGCGAACGAAAAAGTCATCGGCTGCAATATTATTTTTTAACTTTCTAGTTTTTTTTAAGGCGATTTTAATTTTTTGTTTAGTTAACCGGTGTTCGTTTTAGTTGTCGTTTCATTCTGTCACCAAGTCGCAAAACTTTACAGATGTGAACTTCCGAACTTAAATTGTTGAAACTAAATCAAATAACTTAATTCATGCTCGACAGGGCATAATGGAGTATCCGTTGCAATTTCTGGTGGAATGATATTCAAAGATGCATATTCCATTTAACTGTCATTCTAAATCAAGCTTTAAATCGGGAATTCGGGCCTTTAAGGTCAAAAATGTGCTAATCAATTACCGATTGTATAGAATCGATAATTTATTCGAACAGTTTTTAAAATAAAGTGTTTTCCATAACTTTAATAAGTAAGACAAAAAATCAGATGGCAATATTGAAATTACTGATATAACTGTCAAATCGACAATCAAAGTGCTGTTTGTCTATTATGTCAGAATTTTTTCTGTTTATATTAAATATAACCGCCGCGCCGCGCCGTCCCGAACGGCTTTTAGTATTCGTAAAAAATTGCTGGGTTCAAAGAAGATACTTTCTCCAGCTATGGGAAAAGGCCCCATAAAAATGTTAGCGTATAGTTATGGAACTCCTGTCGATTTGTTTCACATAATCTCTAGATTAACTATACCTCATCTAAACAACCACATCTTGTCATGGTAAAATATATTGTTTTATTTTCGTATGAACATCTAAGACGTTTCTAAACACGCATTGCTTTACATGTGCCGTTATAACAGGGAACACGAATCTTTAAAAAAAAGTCAAAACGTTGAATTTTTTATATTTATTTCATAAATCCGTTTGCATTTTTTCCTAACCTTTCGTCCGATTGCTATGATAAAATAAATTATGTTTTTAGAGTGTAATACCATCAATAAAAGTAACCGTTTGTGGGACTAAAATGAATTAAATCCTTTGTCATTCTTCTTTCTCCAGCAACATGATGTTTCGTCAACCAAATTAATAATAGGTAGGTAATAAAATCTGCTTCAGTGAAATAATTATGTCATCAAAAAGCTTACAAATCCCGCTTCAGCGGCAATCCTCGTCAAAATAACAACTGCTACGTAAACCGACTATTCAATAAGATCGCCCCAAGTCATAGCTGTTCAAGGTGACCATAATTTTATTATTTTATAACATTCGGGATTCTAACAGCCTCTTTTACAGTAGGTATAATGTATTTAGAATAACAATCTATTTGCCATTTACAAGCATCCATCATTATCATGGATGGACGTCCACTTCTGGACATAGGTCTCCACCAAGGATCGCCATAACGACCGGTCCTGCGCTGCCCTCATCCAACGGGTTCCCGCCACCTTCACCAGGTCGTCGGTCCACAGTGTGGAGGGCCTACCCCCGCTGCGCTTTCCGGTACGCGGTCGCCACTCGAGAACTTTTCGGCCCCATCGGCCATCGGTTCTGCGAGCAAAGTGCCCCGCCCACTGCCACTTTAGTTTAGTAATTCTTTGGGCTATGACAGTTACTCTGGTTCTTCTGCGGATTTCTTCATTTCTGATTCGATCTTTCAGCCTTTTTATGAGGCCTTGAACAAGCATCCACATAATTATAATGCTGGTATATAGCGTTCTCGCATTGTATAACGCACGACACGCGTTGAACCAAGTACCTCAACAGATTAATTAAATAGCGACGATTTGTAGTGTTAATTACTTTTATTAGCTTTTAAACCTGGATTTGAACCCGGTTTCTTTTGATTCAAAGTCAAGGGTTCTTCGGCACGCGTCACCGATGCTCCGCATAAAAGAGACTGGGCGAAAGTGGTTTATATTAGTTGGGAGACCTTTCCTCATTATCGCTACTAATAGAAATGCATACCAAAATCTGTTCTGAGGATTTTGAGAAAACCATGTATCAAACTAAGTCAATAGTTAAAAAATACTACCTAAAAAATGTCTATGTATCGAGTTAAAGTGAGCGCGCCACACGTCCTATAAACCATAATGTGGTTTTCGTAGGGTGTCTTTGTATGATAAATGTACTATTTTAGTGTTTGTTAAATAAATTTAAAAAAAGTTACTATGAGACTTTAGTTACCCTCAGTGTATTTTTTGCATTCACTCGACTACGGTGATCCCGTGACGCTAATCGTCGCACACGTCACACCACACGGTTGTCAATATTAAATATCAAGTCAATAATAATTATTAAATCATCATTCAATAATCTTACTTATTCTATGTCATTGGCGAGAAATATCGTTGATTCCTAATTGTGAAAAATACGTTTAAATTAACAGTATTTTCATTGCTTAGGAACCAACGATATCTTTAGTCTTGAGATAATTATGATAAGTATTGTCATGTCATGATAACCGTATGGTGTGACGTTTGTGACGAAGCATTGCAACTGCAACTTTTACTGCAAGTGCAAGTGCAAGTTGCAAGTGCAACTTTACAAAAAATTCACTGAGAGTAACTAGAATCCCAAAGTAAAATAAAACATGATTTTCTCAAAATCCTCAGACCCGATTTTGATGCGCCTTTTTGTGAGTTTTTGTGAGAATGAGGTTAGGTCTACCAACAAATATACCATACTCCCATCCCTATCGGTTCAAAGGCCACTCTCCATACAAAGTTGCCTAGTCTCTTTTAGGTACGCCACACACAGACGGAATTGCGAACCGGAATCCTGATTCAGGATTCAGTGTTGTCAACTATGGTTACAAAGAATACTGGAATGCTGTTTAAAAAATGCCTAAAATAAAAATGTATGAATGACAATAATTGCATTCTTAGGTATTTATTAAAACAAAACAAACAATTTCTATACATGATAATTACTATCATGTGATGAGGTCATGACGTTACAAATGTTACGATGATGGTTTGCAAATTGTACTCCAATATTAATGCAACTATATCAAAAGACTATCGATAGTTTTAACATTAGACATAATCTGCATACAAAATGGCATAAACCATTAGAACAAAAGCGATTTTTGAGCGTAGGTGATTTCGCAACTATGCCGCATCGACGTCGCGACGTCGTTGCGACGCGTCGCAACTGCACCGTCACAACACGGTAAAGTTCCATCAACGCCTATGCTCAAAAATCACTTTAATATATGCCACCTAAGACATTAAAAAATCACTAGATCTAGTGAAAAAGTCTCTGAATGCGGCAACACTCCATACGGAATCTAATTCCGATTGGGTTTTTAACAGGGATTCGTTAGCTACGTTTGGAGTCCACATATTTTGTCGAATTTTTATTGTTTATAGTGAGTTTTGGTTCGTAAAATTGGTGTTGTTTTGCGTAACAAAGTGTCATGCAAGTGAGCAATATACAGTTCAGTGAAATATGACGGTGTATGGGTAGTAAACTGGAAAAGTGTTCCGTCATTTTTAGCGCGGCAAAGCGGTCGGTCCGGTTCACCTCTTTCCTGTTTACTTCCGCGTTTCCTGCGACTTTCGATTGTCTCCAAAAACTCCAAAGAAGCGTCTAAACATCGAACACCAACGTTTTGTTAGGCTTGAAGAAAATGAAGATTTTGTTTTATACTAGAAGATTTGGCATAAAGGTCTAGTAACCGGGCCAGTAAATAAATATATATATATATTTTTTTTATTAACCTGTTTTGTCTCACTGCTGGGCAAAGGTCTCCCCCAAACCCTTCCACGTCTCTCTGTTTGGTGCTGCATCCCACCTCTCATTGCAGTAGGCATCTAGCTCGTCTCGCCACCTTTTCCGGGGTCTGCCTCGACCTCGGCTCCATTCGTGAGGCACCCATTCTGTGACGATTGATGCCCACCGCTCAGTGTGCATTCTGCAGACATGCCCAGCCCAGTTCCACTTTAGTTTTGCTGACTTTTCCCCTACGTCAGCTATTTGAGTTTTGGAGCGCAGTGTTGTGTTCCGGATACGATCTGTCCGTTTTACACTTAGTATTATGCGCTCCATAGCTCTTTGACAAACCTGCAGTTTGGACTTTTGAACCTTTGTTAATGACCAAGTTTGAGCACCGTAAGTTAGGATGGGGAGAACACACATGTCGACGAGTTTGCTCTTAAGTGAGAGTGGAAGGTCACCCTTCATCAGTTCTTTCATGGACCAGTACCTCTTCCAGGCATTGTCGACTCGACAAGCGACTTCTTTGTCCTGCCTGTTTTTGAAGGATACTACTTGGCCCAAGTAAAGGTACTCATCGACATATTGTATGACCTGCCCATTTACCTCTACTATGTTTATATATATATATATTCTAATTCCGAATCAGGTTTATTCCGTATGTATGTGGAGGACCTTACGTAGTAAATATTATTTCCCAGGAATCGATGCAACGCCGTGACACAAAGTCAAAAGCATGAGCTACCGCAAACAGTTGGCTGTGATATTGCGGTTACAATGGATTTACGTCGCCCCGGATATTACGGGCCTGTCGACGCAGTTTAATTAACCTCAGTTTATATTTTATTTCGTACCTGACGGTAAAACGGGCCATTTAAAAAAAATTACCGAAAGTAGAATGAAGCATCGACGAAAGAAAAAAAATATAATCAAGCAAAAAAGAATGTTTACTTTTGAGCTTAGAATCTAATAAAATATAATCTGTGGTATATAAGGTCTAACAAAATTAATGATCAGACTATCAAATTGAACAACTTTCTCTATAGCCAATATCGAAAACGCGAAAAATAAATCAGCTGTTCCATACAAACTTACTCGACCTAAATGTATGGGACAACAGATATTTTTTTCGCGATTTCAATATTTATAATTACCTCGTTGGTTCCCAGCCATGTTGACGTCCGCAAAAACAATTGCACTCAAATAATCGAAATCAACTGCAAAAACTATCCAATCACGCCATAGCCACCTTTGATTGCTTTGCTTTTACAAGGCTCTACGAGTTTTTTTTCTTGTGTTTGTTACATCATAATGTCGATTGAGTGCAATAAGTGAAATTTGTAATAAAAGTTTGCTAATTAGTTACTTATATCAACCGTATTTTGGTCACGTTTTGGTATCATTCGTACCCAGAGTATCATCTGTGATACCCCCTACTCAGGGACTTAGGGGGGCAGGATTTTTTTTATTATTTTCCCATACCACAAATATTCTAAATAACCCCCAAACTAAAGATCAACACGATCCGGTAAAATTTTATACCCTGGGTCTCAGGAGGTTATAAGTATTAATTGAAAAACAGTAATTTTATTTTGTGAATTTCATCCTCGTCATGTAAATTGTATTGTATACAAACGGTTTTCGTATTTTGTTTAATATTTATGTGAAATCCGTTTTCAATTGAATAGTTATTCAGTTCAGTAGCTTGTATTCCTACTAATTTGGAAATTGATTGGAGCAACATAAATATTATTATAATTTATCAGTAAAAGGAGCAAACAACCGAACAATATAAACAAATAAACATTGATGGGCATGCTCCTAGTCCTATAGGCAGGGTGTAAGAATTTTATCCACATTTCCTGACGTAGGCTCCATAGTGAAAGTTGTTCAGTTTGATGCTCTAAGTTCACTGTTTCAGTATTTAGAGGGCTGTCCCTTGCATTGTGTATATAACACCACAAGAAGAAGTTGAATTGGACCTTATCACAGAACAATATAAGATGGGTTAGAATTAGAAGTGCAAAGAAGGCGTGGAACGTATCGCCACAGGTTATGCAATGATTTGCATAACACCATAAGGCGCGCGGTGTGGTGCAAGCGAGAGGGCATAATTGTAGCAGCGTGAGCGGGAAAAGTGGCGACTGCAGTCTCCGTCATCATCATCATCATCATCAGCCTATCATCGTCCACTGCTGAACATAGGCCTCTCCCAAGGCGCGCCACAAAACTCTGTCCTCGGCCTTCCTCATCCAGCCGCTCCCCGCTACCTTTTTTAGGTCGTCTGTCCAGCGGGCAACAGGACGTCCCACACTACGTCTACCAGTTCGCGGTCTCCACTCCAGAACCCTGACACCCCACGGGTTGTCAGTTCTTCGGCAGATATGACCAGCCCATTGCCACTTCAGCTTGCTAATTTTCTGAGCTATGTCAACCACTTTTGTTCTCTGACGTATCACTTCATTTCTGATGTGATCTCTCAGAGAAACACCGAGCATAGCTCTCTCCATAGCTCGCTGCGCGACCTTGAATTTATGAACTAGTCCTATCGTCAGGGTCCATGTTTCCGCACCATAGGTCATTACTGGCAGGACGCACTGATCGAACACCTTCGTTTTGAGGCATTGTGGTAGAGCCGAGGAAAATATATGGCGGAGTTTCCCGAAAGCAGCCCATCCTAGTTGGATGCGCCTAGCGGCCTCCTTGTCGAAGTTGTTTCTACCTAGTCTTATAGTCTGTCCAAGGTAGACATAGTCTTGCACAACTTCTAGCGCCGCCTCACCGACGTAAACCGCCTCTGGCTCGACATGAGAATTAAGCATGACTTTCGTCTTGTCTAAGTTCATGCCGAGACCGACCCGTCGGGAAGCGGTATTAAGGCCGCTAAGCATGCCACTGAGGTCCTGCAGCGATTCCGCCATGACGACGATGTCATCGGCAAAACGCAGGTGTGAGATGTAGAATCGATGTGCAGTCTCCGTACCCGTCTTATAATGTTCTGTGGACCTTATTGACACTTTGCTTGCGCCAACACATATTGGTGCATTTCTTTTTATTACTCATTAATTTATTTGTGTATAATTGTAAGTAGTTACTGAGAAGGATTCTTGTAGCTGAGGACGCACCATAAAAAGAAAATTATTAATACAAATTTGTTTATTATTCAACCACCGTAATTAATTACTTCTGTCGCCAAAAGGCAATATTAGCAAGTGTCTGTAATTACTCAAGTATGTTTGAGGATCTTCAGAACCTTTGATCTTTGAGTGACTTAATATTTGCAAAATTATATTATCAAAGGTTGAGATCCGACATCGAAATAAGATGTCGTGGTTGAATATACATAGGATCTGTTCTATTTTATTTTATTTTTATTTGTTGTTCTTGTTTCTGTTCTTGTTTGTTTGCTCAAAAATAAAGGAAGAAATACTTATTTTACCATTACAAACACAGAAAATAATACAATTAAAAAAAAAATTGAAACATTTACAAATGCACTTCTTTAATAAAATAATTAGTACTGATGGTATAAGGCAGAGATGAGATGAGATGATGTTCGGCAGAGAATGGCACAGGTACAATTTCTAGGCAACTTTTCAGCAAGGCCGGACATAAACTTCAAAAAAGCCGGTTATATGCAGACGTTGCCGAATAATTCGTCTGAGGTAAAACCCTTATTATCGTTATTTAGGGGAGTTTTGGGCCTTGACAGGTTTGCTAAGTACGACGTAGACCATCGCTGGTCCTTTGTGAACACCTTTTTTAAATTCCTTACCAATTCCCACTGCGCGGCCAGAAAACGCAGTAGATTCTAGATCGGGATTTTATCTCATCTGGTATCAGTACCTGCCTACTTAGATAAGTACTACGTTTGTACATCAGGGGGCCACAGTCACATAGGAGGTGCAGAGAACTTTCCATCTCCACCTTGCAGAATCTTCAGCCGGTCGTGTCACCTAAATTCAGTGTGTGCATGTGCTTATTGAATTTGCAGTAAACTTATTAATTAGCGTTATATGGCGGCGAGGACGTTGCTAAATCAACGCTACGTATAGGAAAATCAATCACTACCACGGTGCAACGCATTCAGCTTTTTCTTCTTCTATCGAGCCCAGTACTTTGCCACACGGATAGCACTACCGGCAGCGTCCATAAGCTCCGTTCGCGAGCAGGTGTCAGGGCAGGAAGGGCAGGATATGAGGTGGGCCATAGTCTGTGGGGAAACACATTCAGCTTATTGAGTTTACATTAGCTGGTATCAAAATCTGTAAAAAATTCGAAAAAATCGGAATGAAAGTTCAGCCTTTCGTTATTTGCATTAAAAATCCATTTCATACTTCAATTTTAAACGCAAACAATTCAGAAGCTCGCTTATCTATTTTAAAATGAAAAGCTTCAATCCACGTTTATAAATATAAATCGTAACTACAACGTCATAAAGGTTAATTTGGCTTTGCCTGGCTGTATTAAATTAACTAGGATTCGTTTTAGGAGAAAAGGGAATAAAATGATTGTCTACTGAATTCAATTCACATAAATCTGCTTTTGGAAAGAGGAAAGTAATTCAACAAAATTTTTAATGAACTTGGTATAAAAATGCACATATTTTATTTACATATATGATAAAAATAAACATACAGGGTCTTTCTTAATATTATGATGACGATTCTTCAAGAAAATGATCAGACCATCAAACTGAACAACTTTCTCTGTGGGACCAGCATCAAAATCGCGAAGAAACATACAGGCTGTAAGGCAAAGTATCATTAACCTTTAAACCACATACTCTACCCATCAAACTGAACAACTTTTACTAGGAGCAAACCAGTCAGCGCAAAAAAAAAATCTGCTGCTGTTCTATATTTAAACTACAGCGCCTACTCGACTCAAATGTATGAGACAACAGATTTTTTTTTGTTCTGACAGGTTTGCTCCCATAGTAAAAGTTGTTCAGTTTAATGGATAGAGTATGTGGTTTAAAGGTTAATGATATTTTTCCTTACACCCTGTATATTTGAGTCGAATAAGTTTGCAGTTTTGTATGGAACTTTTTCTTTCTAAGAATATTTTTTTTCATGGGTAACTAATAAGTTGCCATATTTTTTATTAGGTACCTAGTTAATAAAATGAAGATTAACTATCTACTGTCCAGCAGTAGAAGTCCATCGGCTCAGATCATTATAAATACCTGAAAGTTTACCTACTATACCCTATCCCCGTAGAAAAGACACTGGCTGAATAAAAAAAATTAAAAATAAAGAAACGGAAATGTCAGAGCGAAATTAACTTTTTATTTAAGGTATTATTTTCCGTGCATTGTATAGGGAAGATTGGAGGAGAACAGGGGAGGCCATGGCCGGTTTGGAAGAGTGCGGGTTCAAAACCCGCCCGAGACAAATTTTTCAATCTTTAATTTGAGGGGAGGCCTTTACCCAGCAGTAGGACACAAAATAGGCTAAATAAAAAAAAATAAAAAACATGTTTTGCTGCTAAGTCTCTGTAAAGCCTACAAACTTAAAAAACCATGAGACAGAAGTGGCATAGTATAATAATTTTCCAGTTTGTGACATTATTTTCTTGATTTTGCGGCCACCAGCAACAACCACCAATGTGTCGCATATCTACCCTATTGAATAGGCCTAGGGTGCTTTTAAGTCGGGTTATACTAATTTAAATACAGAATACAGAAAGGGCCTATTCTGTATTTAGTACAGCTCGACTTAAAAGGTCACACAATATCAAGATACTTATCACGCAAGCGCGCTTTAGCTTTGCAAACGACATGTTGTATGTAATATCGTAAACAATCTCGTTCTGTATGCGGTCATCAAACACATACTTTGTGTGGTTGACCTCCTTGTCGGGAATGTCCAGGGAAATAATGTCTTAGCGAGAGAAATATCAAACAGAATATTAATTTGCAGTCAGTATAGAGAGTGTTAGGGTAAACAGTTGCATTACTTAAGGGGTGATTGTACCCATGTTCTGATCAACTTTCTACAAATAGGAAAATATGCAATAAAAACGACTTTTCATTTTCATACAAACGTTCGATCAGCTGATTGAATTTAGTACCTAATTTACTATAGAATAGCATATGCTCACGACTATATTCCCCGAGGGGGTAGTTAGAGATATTTTGAAACTTCAGAACATCCAAGTTTCACTAGTAGTACCGAAAGTCTGTCCAGTGTGACAGGGAGTGAGCTAATTTACTAAAATATAACATTTTAAGGTTTACTTACTACGGTATACAGGGTGTTAGGGTAAAAAGTTGCATTACTTTAAGGGGTGATTGTACCCATGATACTGAACAACATTGCCAGAGAAACCTATACAAAATGCGTAAAATAAAATTTGACTTTTCATTCTAAAATTCGATCAGTTGATTTGCATTCTGTATTCCCATACTGAATGCAAATCAGTCCAATTTTTTTTTCAGATTTGAAGCATTACGTCTATATCTATCCGTCTGTATGTATGCCCGCCTCAAGCTATTGAATCAAAATTTGGCATGAAGACAAGATACCAGTAAACCAAAATCAGAAATATTGTAATAATGAAGAATACAACCCATACAACGAAAGAGGGGTTGTATAAATTAGTTTTTTTTTAAGTTGAATAGGTAGCTCTTGTAACGTGGAACAAAACACCCATACAAACTAAATCGTTATAATGCTTCTGTCCCGATAAATCTGTGCTGAAAGTCAAAAATAGGGCGTACCGGGGGGTACGCCCGGCATTAGAGGGGTCTGACTTCTAAAGTACTTGAGTAAAAAATCTGAAACTATTTGACAATATAGCTTTCTTTAAGTACTTTCAATGAAAATTATAACGAAAGCTGTAGCACAAGCAGTGAAGAAGAAATCAAATAAAAATCTGCAGCTTTCGCCGCCCGTCAATAGATGGCATTGAAATAAACTAAACTATATCGTTCTATAAGCATCGACATCAAAATTCATAAGCTTTTCATTATGCTTTTCGCACTCATCGAGCTAATTATGTAAATTGACTTGAATAATAATCATCGCTAATGGTCTCAATGTGCTAGGTGTCGGAAATTCGATTAGGTTTACATTAGCTTACTTGTTTGTGTTGAATTATATTTGGAAACTGCTGTTTTATACAGTACAGCAAACTCATATTTTATTACTACCTGATTGACCTATTTTTTTCGTTATTTCGTTGTTAGTTAGTCCCAGGAAGCTGGCATTGGTATTGTCTATACCTTGAAGTACAGACTGCCTAACAAGCGGTGAAACAAGATAATACTTTTAAGTGGTCGGTAATTAATGATCGTTCTTCTTTCGTAAATTCCCGTCGTTCAACGACAAAAATTGTAGCTCCTGTCATGCAGGACGTTACGTATGTCAGTGGATATAAAGGGACACAAAAACGTTGGAAATATCGACGACGGATACGTACGAAAGAAGGTCGAACATTATCGACTGCCATGGCCAACTTTCTTGTTTCCATGCGTGTAAGGAGGAGTGGCCATAGAGATGGTAAGTACTACGTGGAGTGGCATCCTTTATGATACTAAAATCCTTGGTTAGTCCCTTGGAGAAACTTTGATTTGACAGTTAGCATATTAGGAAATACCCTTTAAAAATAAACTAATCTTGATCATAGTAAGAAAACGGAAAAAGGTTTTAATTTATCAAATTAGAAAGATTTTTTCTTATTAAATTTATTTCCGTGCTTAAACTTGTTGTTTACCAATCAATCAATTATACTTTATTTGACACAAAAAAAAAACAGAATATACAGAGAGCAAACAATCAGGAAATACAAAAGGCACAAAAACAGGCGGTCTTATCGCTAAAAAGCGATTTCTTACAAAGGTATAAATAAAAAAAATTATCCCTCTCTATAAGGTCTTACAACATTAGGTGAAGCTATTTTAAGGGGATGATCAGACCATCAAACTGAACAACTTGCTCTATAGGACCGATATTGAAATCGCGAAAAAAAAATCTGCTGTTCCATACAAACCTACTCGACCTAAATGTATGGGACAGCTGACAGCTTAGCATATAGAGAAAGTTGTTCAGTTTGATGGTCTGATCATCCCCTTAAAATAGTTTCACCTAATTTGGTTAGACCTTATATACAACAAACACTTTCAGATTTCATAGAAAAAAATTACCACGCCTTACGTGTTGAATCTACGTAAAGCCTGACCAGTAAAATAAAAAAGCCTAACATGCCACCCCCGAGAAAACGATAAAAATCGAGTTGTGCCTCCATCTTTATTATTTTACGTAGGCCAGAAAGAGCGCGCATGACGTTTTTCTCGTTTAAACGCTTTGTCGTGGGTGGCATGCTAGACGTGCTGGGGGCGTTACAATCGACTATAACCTTTAATGACAATGTTTCAAGTACACAAATTAGTTCCAATGATTTTACACAACTTGGCGAGGTTTTTTATTTCCTGGTTAGGCTACTTAAGTAAGGAAGCATTTTTTTTCGTGAATGAGATTAGGTCATGCGTAGGTAAAATATTGTAGGCTATTAATTAATTATATTCAAGTCTACGGAAAAGGAAGATTATTATCTTTGTGTATGATTCAAAGTAAAATGTAATTTAGAAGAGTCGCCTTGTAGGTCTGCTATTGGGTAGTCACGTGTCGCTCGTCGATTGTTGGTTGCCCCTCCCGGGCCTACAAAGAAGCTCCAGTGGTGGCTCAAGACAGTGTTCTTTTCGAAAAACAATCCTTGAAGTCACTAAAATACATAAATACGTCAAGCACTCTTGCTAAATAAACTAGACATTGGCAACTTAATCACAACCAAGATGGCAGCCAATTTTTTTTTAAATATATTAGAATACCTAGTTATTTAGAAAACCAATGTAGAAAACCGTGGTTGACGTTGACGCTCAATTTGCGAAATGAATGCTCTACGAGTGCAACGCTCAAAAAATCAAAAATGAAATCGCGCTTAATAATTTTACGCCCATTTAGTTTCAGGCAAACTTTTTTTGCTTTGAGGAAGCCGCAATTTTTTTAAAGAGCAGAAAGTTCAGTAACGGAAAAATTAATTAAAACGTACGTATTTTCCGACTCCATTCAAGTGTTGATTTACATGCACTGCTTCAGAGCCTTGGTAATGGCTTGGTTTAATACTTACACGGAAATGTAAAAAGCTAGGTCCAATGCGGAAATATAATGGTAACTGTGGATAAGATGAGCGATAAGCGATCCGGAAAGCAACCTTAGGCGATCGGCTTCTCATAAAAATACTTAACGAATACACTACGTAAGGTATACTTCCACTTAGTGAATGAGTTATACACTATGTAAAATTGAAACTCCTGCGCCAAATGCGTTTAAGGTCAAGGTACTCCTACCATCTCGTGTTTTTGTTTTATCAATAGCGCTAAGTTTCACTTCTTTGGTGTTTTAATTATTATCATGCCGATATTATCCACCGATCTCTATCATATAAGGTCAGCCCCATACATACGGAATCCCGATACGATTTCATAATTGCGTTCGGAATTGCGGAGGTCAATTTTCGAAATCAAATTTTATACAAAATCACAATCCTTCTCGGGATTCCGGATCGGAATTCCGTATGCATTTGGCGGACCTAAAACTGCCGATGTGTTTTCCCCCTTGAAGATCGGTTATTTTTCTCCCGATCAGTTGACTTTTTAAGGGGTACAATTTTTCTCACTCATTTTCTGATCAGTACTGTAAAGATTTGTACAAAAAAAAAGAATGGACCGACAATGTGTAATCATTATTATCATGTTTCTATGATACAAATATGTCACATAAAAAAATCCTAAATGAAAATTATGGGATTTCAATGTCCTTTATGTCAGTTAATAGATAGGACCTAAGAATTGGACGCTAAAATAATAATCGGAAAACAACTTTTCATTTCGCTGACCCCGCTCCGTTTCTCACAATGTCCAAAGCATTATGCTAAAAGCGTGCACATTTCAGAGTAATTAAGATATTAAAGCAGCGAGTATTTTGAGTCGTTCTCGCATTCATTTGTAAGGTTAAAAGCCTAGAATTTTGCAGGTAAAGCCACGGAAGAGCTAAGGGATTTCAGTTTTGCACTCGACACAAAGTTTGAGTTTAAACAGTTTACAGAGGCTTAAAGTGTTATCGTTTGTATTGCCTTTCTCTAGTAGGTATTTTAAAGCATTTTAAACTGACTTAAAGAAAGAGGTTCTGTGTTTGTCCTTTATACAGGGTGTTATAAAAATACATATAAACATTTAAAAGGGTGGTTAAGACCATCAAACTGAACAACTTTCACTATGGCACCAATATCGAAATCGCGAATAAAAAACGGATGTTCTATCATCATCATCATCATATCAGCCGATAGACGTCCACTGCTGGACATAAGCCTCCCCCAAAAAGAGGAGATTTGCCATAATTGCCATGATGCGATGCGTTTGCGATGTTCCATACTAAACTACAGATCTACTCGATCTAAATTTGTTATTAATATAAAATTTGAGTATTGGACAAAAGATTTTTTTTTCGCGATTTCGATTTTGGTCCCATAGTGAAAGTTGTTCAGTTTGTTGGTCTAAACCAACCCCTAAAAAGTTTACAATTTTTGTTTTTACTTCTGTAACACCCTGTATATAACTATGTTCGCAAACGATTCTTTCGTTAATTAATACGTGTTGTTATATTCGAATATGTAATCATTGAAGAGCACAGTATAGTAAGACATTGTAATAACACTAAGACATGCGAATTGAGTTGGTGGTGGACGACTGCCCATTTTTTTTAAATAATTAGTGTGCATCAGCGGCTACGGCTTTTCGAATCTTCTGCAGACTAATATCACTTCGACCTTGTGATCGCGATCGCCACTATACACAAGCTGCAATATACCTACACCAAAATGTTTAATTAAGAACAAAACATATTTTCAGAAAATATTCAGATATAACGAAACTAAGCAACATTCCCTAAGGAACATGGGCCGAAGAAAAGGTTTTTTGTTTAGTTTCATTATAATTCTGAAGGATTATTAATAGGGGTGTCAATAGGCGTTTGTCCACCACCAGTTCAATTTAACTTTAAGAACAGTGTCAACTTTACCTCTACCGTAATAAACAGGTTCATACATATCTTAAAATAAAAGGAAAAAATACAAAAGACTCTTACTTTGAAAGTGTCAAAGCAAATGTTATAACAAATTCTTAACATAAAACAAAAATAAAGAAACTTACGCTATAATATATAAAAAAAACATATTATACCTTGTAAAAATCGCTCAAAGCAAAGTAAAATAAAGAAATTAACAAAAATGTTGCATACATTTGAGTCGAGTAGGCATTGCAGTTTAGTATGGCCGCTTTTTTTTGCTCCGATCAGTTTGCTCTAATAGTAAAAGTTGTTCAGTTTGTTGGGTAGACTCATAGTTTAAAAGGATGCTAATGATATCAATTAAGATACAGGAAAAAAGACCTAAACACCAACAGACAGCAACATTCTTGAGATTATGACGCCATCCAGTCAGTGTAGTTAAACTATTTTTGGATTGAAACTCTATTTAAAAAAAAACGATAAAATGTCAGTAGGTACTGTGGAGGGCGTAGCTCAATGGTCAATTAAACAAAGCTTTAGCGATTAATTTGTATTTTATTTCGATAAAGAGAGACGTTTGCTCTCTAGCCCGAAAAATACGATCTTCATCCCAATCCCTAATAATTGAAGCGCGCACCATGGTTCTTCGACGTTCCAAATTTATTTCAAATAAAAACCAGCCAGAAAACTATGGCTATACAACCTCCTTACAGTACTGAAAACTTGATTCCCTCTTAAGTAATTTCTTTAGAAAACCACTTAAATAATTCCCAAAGCCGTCTACAATCCAGGATACGACGTTTATCCATTAGAATTCCAGACACTAAAACTTTTATAAAAACGTGTCTTCAACTCCCTCGCCTTACCTACCTCCGTCCGAAATTAATGATTCTTTGTAAAGTTTCTAACGACATTCAGTTAAACCAACATTACGATTCAGTTAAAGTTCGTAACTTCATTAGTAGAGTCGTCAAGGCGGAATTACCGTTTAGAGGCGTGTTGAAATCTAAATACAGTTGACCAAGAATATAGCTGTCGTTGAATAATTAAACATTTTTGTATTCTTAATTCTTTCGTTTTTGTTTTTATCCACTGATAAACTCCAAGTAGTTAAATCAGTAATTACATGGTTTAGTCATGTAAAAAGATGACCACCTGATCGTAGATAACATATAAATATACTTAACTTTATCATTTCAACGTGGCCTGGCCAGGCCAAAATTCAGATGGGCTGATATTGTAAAAAAGTGCGTTGATACCTACCTAGTTGCGACCTGTCAATTGATGATGTTCATTTGACGGTCCGGCAGCTCAGTCGGTAGTGAACCTGCCTGCTGTGCCGAGAGTCGCGGGTTCGAATCCCGTAAGGGACAATATATAGGAATATATGGGATATATGTGTATGATGAATATTAGTATTCTATATCGTTGTCTAGTCATCATAATACAAGTTCAGGCTAGATTCAAGTAGGTACTTTAAAAGTGACTAGATAATTTGAAAGTGACGAAAAATCAAGGAAAGCTGACCCCGCTGCCTAGGGGGTCAGTGGCTTGACGATCTAGAAAATATGACAAACTCCATCGTAACAGAAATTTTCTGAATACATTATAGGTACTTATTATACTCAAACTTCAGGTGTATGGAAAAGCGTATTGTTCAACTAATAGCCATAAAGTTATGTATTTAAATAGTGAAATAAATTATATATTATAATAATAATTCGATATATTTGCGCCTTGCATGCTTGCTTGCATGATATAATGGACACGCATCGATTACTAGTTACTTCGTAACAGATCACTTCCTTAAGGGGCCATAGGTTCAGCGAATATTTTCTATGAGAAACGCGATTGCCCAGCCCTCCAAAAAGTGCGTGCGTCAAAATACGGCACGTATTTCGATTAAAAAGAATTAATAAAAGTACTTTTTATAGATTTTTTTTATGATATCACTAGATACACTAATAGTGAATATGTGAATAAAATTCCAGTAATTATAAACGGTTGCAAATTATTCTAGTTTGAGAAAATAATTTTAAAAATTTTATATTTTCTCAACTTTTTGAAAAGATATTCTATCGTATGAAGTAATTTCAATCGTGTATTCAATTTATGATTTCACTAGATAAACTATCCAAGAATGCTGTGTAATTTTTTTCGTTTCGGTAACTTGTATATAAATATCGTCGAAAAACGAAAAATAAGAGACTCTTTCCCAAGTAATTCCGGGACGTATGGCCCCTTAAACGATAAGTTCTCACTCTTTAATTACCTACTACTAGATGGTACGCTCAAAAATGTATCTAATAAAGCTTGACTCAGCGTCGTTATTACTCTGTACAGCGCGCGACGGATGCGACGTTGCCGTCTAGAGCGAGTGGCAGAAATCAAACAAGCGCATCGCTTACGATGCGCCAAAGTGTAGGAACTTATCGCGGTACCTAGGCCTGGGATGCCAGACTGCATTCATGTGGGTTCGAGTTCAAATCTGCACGGATGACACGCGTTGGGTACGCGTGGTGGACTGACGCCAACAGCCTCTCTGAGGGTAGGCCTGTGCCCTACAGTAGGACGTATATCGACGCCTTAGAGTGAAAAACTCGTAAGTTCCAAAGAGATAACTTTTCAGGAGGAAGAAAAAACTGCGTCCTGTAACATTTTTATAAGTTCTGGAGTATTTGCGGGGTTCTTATTGCACGCTATAGATGGCATTACGAGTATCAGATTATTTTTTGAGTGTAATCAGGACATGCTTCGTGAGATTTTCTTTCCAGAAACGTAATAATAAAAAAATACCAGAAAATTCCCGAGGTTTTCACTCTAAAGCGATGATATAGGTTGAAGATGATAAATAATTCCAGTAAAATTGTAAAAGAAATTATTTTTTGGAGATGACTGTACTTTAAAGCTCATTAGGTCTTAATAGTTGCATCGAGCAAGCTAGGTACCTATCTTTAGCATAATATCTTTTGAATTTCCAACTCTGAAAAACACAGACAAGCAAACAAAACACACTCTGAACAAATATGTTGTTTTATACTAAAATTGGTTTGAAATGCTTTTGTTTTTAATTTCTTTATTTTTTTTGTTTTTGTGTGGTGTTACTAAAATGGACAAGATTAGGAATGAGTATATTAGAGGAAGTTTGAAAGTGGCTCCTGTGAATGAAAAGCTACGCGGTAATCGATTGTCGTGGTATGGACATGTAATGAGAAGAGATGAGTTTCATATTACAAGACGAATGTTGAATATGAATGTGGATGGCTGCATGAAGAGAGGACGACCAAAGAAAAGATGGATGGATTGTGTGAAAGATGACATGTGTAAAAAGGGAGTGTGCGAATTAATGACGGCTAAAAGAGATGAATGGAGGAGGACTACATATTGCGCCGACCCCAAATAATGGGATAAGGGCAGGAAGAAGAATTTTTTTTTTCTTTGAGCGATTTTGACAGGGTATAAAATGTTTTTAGGGTTCCGTACCCAAAGGGTGAAAATTCATAAGACTACGTATTCGGTCCAACCGTCCGTCCAACTAGTACCTATTTAGTGCTGTTTTTAAATGGTAAATAGCTAGACAGTTTCCTTATCATTATATAAGGTCTAATAAAATTAGCTGAAACTATTTTAAGGGTATGCTCAGACCATCAAACTGAACAACTTTCTCTACGGGACCAATATAGAAATCTCGAAAAAAAATCTGCTGCCCCATACATTTGAGTCAAGTTGTGTTTGCAGGTTTGTATGTGACATCAATTTATTTTTTCGCGATTTTGATAACTGGTCCTATAGAGAAAGTTGTTCAGTTTGATGGTCTGAGCATACCCTTAAAATAGTTTCAGCTAATTTTGCTAGACCTTATATTATATCATATATCATATATTTTCACAGAATGTGCGTTATTACGGCGGATTTGCTAACAAATAATAAAAAATGCCAAAAAGTTATAAATTAAGAACGTCCTTATACAAGAAACTAGTTATTATCAACGTTTTGTCGTCTCGCCTTTTCGTAAAAATGCAACAAACATACAAGGGTCAAGCGTTTTTGTACATACAGGCGTCACACTTGGTATAATAAAAACCGGCTAAGTGTGAGTCGGTCTCGCGCTAAATTTCCCGAAGAAAACAAATTTTTGTTCGTATGTTGTGTGGTACTTGATCAGTTTTATTTATTTATAGCGTAAGTTTTCTCTATTTATTTTTAGGTTAAGAATTTGTTAAATCATTTTCTTTAACAATTTAAAAGTAAGGTTTTTTGTATCCCTGATTTATTTATTAAACAAAATACATCACTCATGTCCACAACAGGCTTCGTCATAGGTATATACATCAACCACATCCACAAGAGGCTTCGTCAAAGAAAATACATCACTCAGATCCAAAACTCGTTTCGTCAATAAATACATCCTGAATATCTGCAACAAGCTTCATCAACTTCCATATAAAAATATATGTATAAAATAAAAAATGGGGGGGAGGGACTTACAACCTATAAACCTCCTCCAAAGCCTCTCCCTTAGGGACGGTTCCAAGAACGCTGGCAGCATTACCCCTCTGTATCGCCAAGCTTATGCGCTGACGAAGGTAACTGCCAGCCCTCTTATCACCAGTAAGGTGAGTTAGGTTTTTGTTATTTATTTGTTTAATTTTATTTTTAGATGTGGATGAACCTGTTCAGTTTAATAGCGGAATCAAAACTACCCCTTCAAAATATTGCTAGGGTTTTGTGTTACACCTTGTATAAATCTTTTAATTTTACAAGATCCCAACAAATATTCCAACAAAACTCAATATCCAACGTTTTTCAAAATAAATTTCCAACGTTTTTTGTATTAAAGAATTTCTGAAAAACAGAATGGGAGATTTTCTGACATCTAGTTTAAAAAGTAAAAAAAAAATTGTTCAATATGCCTCGATCTCTATCCGAAGATGGTAAATCAGGATAAAAAAAGTTAAAACAAAACTGCTCGTCACTGAGTCAGTCGTATCCGTTGACGAACAATCTTTCCATATTTTCCAGCCTTATATGTAAAGAAAATTATGTGCCACATGACAGAAGTGAACACCTCTGACTGGAGCCGAGTAAGTCCGATTCAGTGTCACCAACCGACCTAAGCGTGACGGTTCATTGTCGTTTCGTTTCGGTACAGTTCAATGTTCAGAAAAAGTGGGCCTAAAGAAGAAATAGAAGAAGAAGAAGTTTTCATTTCAAAAAAGATTTTTTCTATTTTACTAATTCGCAACACCGCCTACATCGAATCATTTGGTACATTTTTTCTTTTCTTTTAGCCGTCTGAAAATCCCTCACTCGTCTTCGATGATATTAAGACGTCAAGTCACGTAGAGTTGTAACGGTCGTAGACCTTTATTCGCAGATTGTTGAGGTCGTGTTGAAATGAGTTCCGTGCACGCTGCGTTGCTCGCCATTTTTATCCAGCTACTAAGAAAGAGATTATGACAAGTATTAAAAACAGGCCAAGAGCGTGTCGGACTCGACCATAGTAATTTTTTGAAATGCTTGTTTTGATAGTTTAGATAACTTAAGGCATCTTCAAAACAACAAAATCGCGCTATATCTGTCGACAGCCGCCGACCTCTGACTATTAATATTTATGTTACAGGTTTTTATTCGATTTTTCCCTCACTAATTATTGTACTTTGCAACATTCGTTATAATTTTCACTGAAATTACATACCGAGAGCTATATTTTAAAATAGTTATAGATTTTTTACCCCAGTATTTTAAAAATTTGAGAAATTTATTTCGTGTAAGAAAATTGACTGGTATTTAAATTTTTTTAAATTTTTTTCAATAAATTATTTAGATTGTTGAGTAGTTCGCAAAAACCATAATGTAACGAAATAATTATGTTATGACAAGACAGCTTATTACTCTGGAAGTATAGCACGTACCGGCATTACTTTACGATTATTTAGAGGATAGAAGCCTCTGTACAAGACATTTCACGAGATACAGCTTACCCGTTTTTTTAATATGACCAATCAAACGTTTTATTACATTTATAGCCCAGTCATATTACATAGTTTTTTTAGGAGGGGTAATATATAATTTAATTATAAATTAATAAGGGAGTAATTATAAATTGGACTTATAAACTGTAACCGGCACCATTTAGTGACAAAAAGACTACCTGAAAAAATATTAAACGAAAATTCGCCATGCAACATAGAAATCAAAATTGTATCTCCCAGAAGGCTTTTAAATTAATAATATTAATACTAATGCACCCAATTTAATTAGATTTAACAATATAAATTATTTATGAATAATTTGAAATATAACAAAATTGAGATGTTAAATAGAAAATACTAACGTATTTTTCAAAGCCTTGTAAGTAGACAAAAATATTAACACCATGTTTGAGTATGTATAATGGTAAAGCCTTGATAGCTTGCAAAAAATATACCTATAGGATTCGTTTTTTAGAACGAGATAAATGCTAAAATTTAAATTTAGGGCTGTTGCTAAAGCGATATTTTTTTTAATTTTGGTACATTTAGAAGATCAAATTGGCTCTTAAATACTATACCGAAAAAAATATCAATTAATAATTAGTCCCGGCTCAAACCGTTAAATGACTGGGCTATTACAATAATAATTATAACAGAAACTTCTCTATACGAAGATTACCAAATTGTTTTATGTACGTTCTAAACTCTACCGACTATTTCCTTCCAGTAAAATCGACATACGTCTACGTAACATCTTAATGGCGTGTCAAACTGTAATGGGCTGGGTGTCTTTGATGCGACATTAAGACAAACGACAAAGGCCAAATCGTTTGTCAGCTTCTTTATTTTTCGTCTTACACTAAGGACGGCGATTTTATCGCCTCTATTGAAGTCGGTTAAGGTGGTTGCAGAGGGGTCAATTTTATACAAAACTTTGACGCACAATACGCGTAGACGGTATTAATATAAGTAACTTTGTATATATGGAAAAATAGTTTAGAAAATCGTAATGCCACGTCTCAAATAACATTTACAATTTATAAAATAATTACGAAGATATAAAGCTTTGAAATTTTTCATACAAAATTTTAAAAGCTTTATTATCTTCGTAATTATACAGGGTGACTGGTAATTCGACCTATTCCTTGAAAGGGGTTATACTAGAGTTCATTTGCAACAATTTTGCCCCAGTTAACTGGGGGTCGAAAATCGCTTGTTTTCGAGTTATCTCATTTTTAAGATTTTTTTGAAAAAATCCATTTTTCCACCTAAAACTGACAATTGTGAAAAAAATACTCCACTCTCTGCACTAAGTAAGCATTTTTCTAATAGCTGATGAATGAGCGACTACATTAAACTAAAATACATGTGTAAAATACCCGAAACCACTGAAATAAAAGGTTATAAACCGCACGACAAAATTTTTTTATTTGGATTTCGTTTCAATCCAAAGAGGATTACTTAAAAAAAATGTATCACACTTGGCGTACAAATTACGGAAATAACTTCCTCAATTCCTAAACTTTCCAAAAAGGTGCAAATGTTGTCTACTTTGACAAGAGTTTGAAAAAAATTGTTAACAATGGCAGAGCAGGTAGCGGATTTCCTAGAAGCGAACCTTACAAGATGCCGATTTGCTTTTGTCTCTTTCATTTTATTGCTTACATTGTTTCTCTTTTGTAAGTATTCAGGAATGTTTGTACTAAGGTTCACAATCGAGGCCCACTCATTCGCTCAATTCATTAAGTAATCAGTTAGTTTCAACCATCTTGGAGTTCGGACGTGTCGTTGTTAACTAACTTAAATTCTGCGCTAAAACAGCTTCCTTTTCAAATGGCTGCTTACCAAAATGAAGAATACGCGGATATCATGTATTGTTACGGGTTTTGTGATGGTGACGCTGCTGCTGCTCGAAGAGACTATCAAAGACGTTTTCCTACCCGCCGTTTACCTGATGTCAGCGTGTTTGGTACGACATATCGGCGCATTCGAGAAACGAGATCGGTTCGACGTCGCCAAACCGACGCTGGTAGACCTAGCGTTAGTGATCCAATCGAAGAGGAGCAAATTTTGCAGTGTTTTCAAGCAGACGGCACTACTTCAACAAGAATTGTGGCTAGGCAGCTTGGTATGTCTCAGTGGAAAGTCTGGTTCACTCAGCACACAGCACGGCAGTATCCATTCCATTACACGCCAGTACAAGCTATCGAGGAGGGAGATCCTGTCAGAAGGATGGATTTCTGCAGATTTCTAATAAATGCAGACATTGAAGACCCTGAGTATCTAAAAACCATCTTGTGGACAGATGAATCGAACTTCGACCGTGATGGTATTACAAACTATCATAATCTGCATTTTTGGGCCCCTAAAGGTCAGAATCCGAGAAAATCTAACGAAGGAGCTCACCAGCACAGATTCTCACTTAATGTGTGGATGGGAATCGTGCACAATAATTTAATCGGGCCATTCTTTCTGCCGGCACGCCTAACCGGCATCGCCTATGAAAACTTTTTAAGAGAAGAGTTACGTCCGCTGCTGGAGGATGTGCCGCTTACCACAAGAACAGCTTTGGTGTATCAACATGATGGCTGCCCAGCCCACTATTACCGGGGCGTGCGACAGTGGATGGATGAGAACTATCCACTGAGATGGATTGGTCGAGGCGGCCCGATCCCTTGGCCGGCTAGGAGTCCCGATCTAACCCCATGCGACTTCTACATTTGGGGTCATATGAAGACATTGGTGTATCGTACACCTATCTCTTCTCAAGAAGAATTAAGAGAGAGGATTTTGGCAGCTGCCCAACAAATTAAAGACACGCTTTCAACTCGAGTGACAGTAAGCGAAGTACGTCGCAGGCTTCGTGCTTGCATACGTAACGGAGGAAGACAATTTGAGCAAGACTTGTGATTTTTAAATGTAAAACTTTAAAACAAAATTTGTAATTTCATATGATTAGGTACTAAACATTATTATTTTACTCTTTTTTTTATTTTCACCAAACCAATAACTTTTTGAATAAAATTCACATCTGCGTGTTTAATAAGGTTTATTTTCCAAACTTGAACTAAAGTACACAACTTTTGCATCTTTTTGGAAAGCTTAGGAATTGAGGAAGTTATTTCCGCAATTTGTACGCCAAGTGTCATAAATTTTTTTTTGAGTAATCCTCTTTGGATTGAAACAGAATCCAAATAAAAAATTGTTGTCTTGCGGTTTATAACCGTTTATTTCGGTGGTTTTGGGTATTTTTCACATGTATTTTAGTTTAAAGTAGTCGCTCATTCATCAGCTACTAGAAAAATGCTTACAGAGTGCAGAGAGTGGAGTATTTTTTTCACAATTGTCATTTTTAGGTCGAAAAACGGAAATATTCAAAAAATTGTTAAAAATGAGAGAACTCGAAAACAAGCGATTTTCGACCCCCAGTTAACTGGGGAAAAATTGTTGCAAATGAACTCTAGTATAACCCCTTTCAAGGAATAGGTCGAATTACCAGTCACCCTGTATTATAAATTGCAAATGTTATTTGTGACGCGGTAACTAGATTTTTTAAATTATTTTTCCATATATAAAATATAACTTTTATTCATTCAGTCTACGCGTATTGTGCGTCAAACTTTTGTATGGACTGAAACCACCTTATAAACTATTATAAAACTGTCACAGAAGTGTGTCTGTACATTGAAGATATTAACAAAAAAAGTTACGATATGGTTTTTACGTGTCCCTGATTCCATATCACCAATTTTTGGATTTTTTGTCTGTTTGTGTGTTTGTTTGTTTGATCGAGCATCACGCAAACACAACTAAACCGATTTCGATGAAACTTTTTTTGTTTGATAGCTTATAATCTGACTTCAAATCTGGTACATAATTTGTGAGGACGAAGTCGCAGGTTAACTCTAGTACCAGATAAAATTCATCTCAAAAGTGACTTAGAGTTTTTGATGATACAGCAGCAATTTTTTCCCATAGATAAAGTTCTCTGTGGTTCGAAATTAGCCCCATGGAGAAAGTTGTCTAGTATGATGGTTAAATCATCCGTCAAAAAGGTCGTGGCGGTCTTCTGGCGAGTGGAGAGTAAAACCATGCCATGCCTGTCTTGTAGGTAAGGTGTATGGTTAAGAGCTCTCGACACAGAGGTCGTGGGTTCGATTCCCACGGGGGACAGTGAAATGTCACTTTGTGCGTTTCTCCCAAGTTGGTTAGGACATTGCAGGCTGAATCACCTGACTGTCTGAAAACCCGGCTACTATCTCTAGTGGTAGTAGTCGTTACATAAAAACCACGTCAGAGGCCGTAAGGCGGTCTGAAAAAACTCTGACACCAGGGCTCTGCCCACACGATAAGAAAGAAAGATTACAATGTATGTGCCTGTGAGCGGTTTTTTTTTTATTTATACAACACACGATAAAAATTGTAATAATGCAAAATGTCAAAAACATGTGGTCAAAACTCTAAACAATGTCAAACTTTAAGTTTAGATTTACGTTTCACTGTTAGAAAATCCCCCATTAAGATGATAAAAACCCACTGATTAATGAGCTTAATTCGGAGTAACTTTTAGATTTTTAGTTCTTCATTTCGATTTTGATTTCGGTTACTTATCTGTATCGGTAAGTATTCAATCTATACGTCTACCATGCTATGTTTTCTTAGTACAAACTAAGTGAAACGCAGATTTTCCATAGACAGCTTCCGCCATCTATCGGTTATGTTTCGAAGCACTATGTGAAAAACGTCAACAAGAAACGGTAAAAATGTTACATAATAAACAGAAACAGCCTGTATAGGGTACAACAAGATTTCCTATTGTATAGTCTACCTGTTGTCGAAGGACAGTGCGCGTTCGAGAGAACGTAAGTGAGCAACCACTCGAGCTGCCTTGGACGCGGTCTCGGCATTCGTTTAGTGGTGTATTTATAAAGACTTACCTACAATTTTGTCAAAATTTAAAAGGGCCAAGACAAACCCAAATGGGGTTTTTTGGCGTCATTATAACAAATGTTAGTATAAGAATTGTATACTGAAATGTTAATAAATAAAAATAAAAACTAGGGTTCATATCGGAGTAACAGCGCACTAAACCTCACGCGCTGCGCTGTATTAGTGAGAGATTTCGCCCATATCAACCACTGTCTTGTTGGTCTAGCGGTCTAGACAACCGGCTTACGATCCGGGTAGCTTAGGTTCAATCCTCGTGTCGGCCGATCGTCTTTTTCAATTTATTTCATAATGTGGCGCCCCCTAGTGCTAATAAGCGGCAACGCAATTAGGACGTCCTAAAATTCAAGGCGAGTTACCTATCTATATCCAATATAGATATTAATCTATAACGTCTACTTTACGTTACGTTGTTATAGTACCTTTAATAATTAAATTATTTGGTCATGTCAGACATACCAACTATGGTTAAACAATTCTAGTTGGTACTTAATTTTACTATAGTGGAAATAAGACGTAAAATAATTACCTAATTAAAAATATCGTGCATACATTTTACATTTAAAATCTTCATGCATTCAATGTCATAAACAATTATTATTATTACCCATGACTGAACTGAAATGGATTATTTTATCGATAATTATCATAGTTAATAATGTTGTTCACAACATAAGTAAAAAACATTAGTAAAATTGTTGTTGTTCTTGTGTTCTTAGTGTTGTATTGTTTTTAAAGATGTACTTTTTTGGGCTTATGTTTAATTGATTTTACAAAAAAATCACCAAAACTTTGTCGCCCTATTTTATACTAAAATGTTACCTATATATTTAAGTTTATGTTAGTCAAATAAAGTACATAACATCAAAAGTAATATAATTTTCTCACAAGTAGTAAATGTTTATCAAAATTTGAAACCCAATTTTTCTATATTAGGACGATTTTGTTACCCTCATAAAATATCTGCCCTACAAAAAGTTTAGTTTTCTCAAAATTAAGCTCGCTCCCTCAAGCGAAAGTTTTGTTTTGGTCTATATATGGTACAGTCAAAACCAGTCAAAACCACTTTTCACTTCAAGAAAATTATTTTTGACCGATGCCCTCAAAATAAACCTCAGATCACAGAAACTAAAGGGAGATGTGAAAAGGGGGCGAGACCAGTATCGCTGCAATATGCGCAAATACGGAACACATTGCTCGCGACAGTAAGGATTCAATATATTATGAGGCTGAAAGCCGGTCGAGATATTATGTGCAAATAGTTTACAATGCTTGCTTAGTACTAAAGATTATTCGAACGTTGAGTTCTGATACCGCAATGGATAATGAGCACATTTAAGCTACCTAAATACTTTCTATCGCGTGGTACTGGTGGTAATGCGACACTAGGTTTCGTACTCAGCGCGTTGGTTGGCATCTCTCTAGATCTCTATGAAGTAAACAGTAGCAATTCGGTTCAGGAAGTAGTCGCAAGAAAACTAATATGCTCTTCGCTTCTCTCCTCGCTAACCTAACCGACTGAGTTAGATCTGGGGTCTAAAAACTCATAACCGGTCAAAACCTGATTTTTGCAGTCAAAAATGGTTTTTACCAGTTATTAGTTTTTGGCTTTTGGCTGTAACATAATTACACTACATTTTTTTGCAAGCGTTGTAGTTTGTTTGGGTAGCCTTAGCGCGTAAATTGGTTGTACTTTGGTGAACATTTACTAAATTTAGCTGCGGTTTACTTATATAAGGTCTAACAAAATTAGGTGAAACTATTTTAAGGGTATGCTCAGACCATCAAACTGAACAACTTTTTCTACGGGACCAATATCGAAATCTCGAAAAAAAAATCTGCTGCCCCATACATCATGAGTCAAGTTGTGTTTGCCGTTTTGTATGGGACATCAATTTTTTTTTCGCGATTTCGATTTTGTTTCCATAGAGAAAGTTGTTCAGTTTGATGGTCTGATCATCCCCTTAAAATAGTTTCAGCTAATTTTGTTAGACCTTATATATGGATATTTTTTTAATTTAAGCATCACTTGATCAGTTATAAATACTTCTTTATTTGCAATGCGGATTTACTATTGTATCCATTTTTAGTTCACGTTTCTTTTTTTGGTGTGCATTGTAATTTTATGGGTAAAGTGTTTAGGGGGTCAAAACTTATTTTGGTAAACAAAATATTTGTTGCCCTTTTTTGGCGCGTCAGGAGAGGGTCAGGGCCTACCATGAGTTATACTATAGTATACTGCAATAGTTTTACTGGTAGTTTACTACTGTTTTTGAATTGAATACAGCGCTCCTAGTGTTTACGTTGAGAACTTATTCTGTCATACAAAATTGTCGACGCAACTACAGTAGTAACGTACAGTGAAAACTCATGGTAGGCCTACAGAATGCATTTATTTATTTATTTATTTATTAGGTCAGCCTACAGCTATTACATCTGACACAAGTTTAAGTACATTACACAGTGATCTTAGGCTAAGATGTATAACTGATTACAGGCAAACACAGCATGCAATGTAACTAGGGTTAACTATAAGATTTAAGCAGTTATATAAAATAAATGAGCCTTTTTAAAAAAGTAATAACGAAGAGATTTTACAATATAACAAAACAAAGCAACTTACTAGAAACATTTAGTAGGTAGGAAGGTAACATTTCGAACAATTATGCATAAACGGAAATTTTTTTTCGGAATCTGGCCAACGAGTCAAAGTTGTTGTCGCAAATATCACTTTTACTGTTAAGTAGTCTACTTAGGCGTGGGACGGGTGAGTTAGCACCTAGCACCGTTCTTCTAAACAATGGGGCGAGAGGGTCAATTTTGAAACGAGGATACCGGAATGGAACTCTTATTCTAAATTTTTCCATTAGCTGAGGGCAATCTATTTTATTTCTAAATAATTTATATAAAAACAATAAATCCAGCATGTCTTTACAATTATCAAGAGAGGCGATTTCAAAATTTATTTAGCCTGTCGACGTATGACAACGATCTCAGAGCGATGATGCTGCCTAGACCTGAAGAGCGACATAGGTGCCAAAGAAATCTTTTCGGAACTCTTTCAATTCTCAGACAGTGATTAGCGTAATGGGGACGCCAGACCACGCTGCCATACTCAAAAATACTGCGAACTAAACTATTGTACAGAAGCTTCTTGGTCTTAACTTTGCGAAAGACTTTACCATTTCTAATTATAAAACCTAGCATTTTAGAAGACCTTTTAATCACGCTATCTATGTGCGGTACGAAGGTTAGCTTTCTGTCCAGTATAACGCCCAAATCCCTGATGCTGCTCACTTAAGAAGAAGAAGGTATGATTGCTAGATTGCGCGTAAATTTTATGTGAGAGCATTTTTTTGAGTTAAGATTCATATCATTATCCGAGCACCATTTACATAGCATGTATTTTTAGTATGTGACTAAGTTGCGCTTACGTGCGTTCCTTAGCACAGATCAGGAAAATAATTAACCTCGGCAATCTTCGTTTGCACAGAGTCCCCGACAAAACCTGAAGTAATCAAAGGGTGCGAAGTCGGATAGCAGCAAAAAAGGCGCGAAAACAATTAGCAAATCGTTGCAAGGCATTGAAAATGGCAGATCCTGATTGGTCAATGTAATTTCGCGTGCTATTAAAATTTGTCATCTGCGCAGGTACATCGGGGAAACTTATAAATCTGGTACTACTGTATATACACTTGTTTTTTGTTTCTGTATATACCTAGTTGCAGAACTTGGTATTTAATTTGTATATATACAATATATGAGATCCATAACCCATAGAACAAAACAAGTAAAAATTTTAAAACTAGTAAATCTTTATATTTCTTTCTGTTATCTACAGCACTCTAAAACGTGAACGTAAGTATATTTTAATAATTAAAATTTTACGCTAAAAACGTGTCATTTGATATCTTATGTCTATAAATTTTTATTCATTTACAAACCATTGTTTTACAAATAAGTCTGATAATTAAGTCATTCACATTCAGAAGTCGATATGGTTGACTTCAGTAATTTTTTACTTTTATCTATCTCTTTAATATTATTCTTACCAAGTGATAGTAATTCTGCTCGAATATTATGTATGTTTCCTACTCCATCAATTAGTCATCAAAGTGTGTTTAGAGTGTATACTCAAGAACTTGTGAAGAGAGGTCATGAGCTTGTTATTATTACTCCGAATCCAGCATTATCTAAAAACCGGCCCAAAGACAACGTTACGGAAATCTTTATCAGCAAATCGTATGAAACTTTAAACAACTTTGTTAAAGAAATAAGAACTGAACTAAAAAGAGGAGTCATACTAGATATCTCGAGCTTTTCCGATGAAAACATTCTGCAATTTTTAAAAACAAGTTATGCTAAAGAACAATTAGACCATCCTGAAGTGAAAAAATTGATAGAAGACAAAAATCAACACTTCGATCTGATTGTAGCAGAAGCTTTGCTGAATAATTATCTCTTGATTTTAAGTGCTATATTTAAAGCACCATTCATACAGATTTCGTCGTTTTATGGTCAAACGGAAAGCTTAGAAACAATGGGTGCAGTTAGCAGGCATCCTATTTTGTATCCACTCAAAATAAGACAGAAATATAGGAATCTCACTTATTGGGAAAAATTATGTCAAGTGTATAAGGAATACCAGATATTAAAAATTTTATGGGCTCTTGAAAAAATTGAAAATGACGCCTTAAAAGAACAATTTGGACCAATATTTAGTTCAATTCAGGAATTGAAAAATAACGTTGCAATGTTGTTTGTGAATGCACATCCAATATTCGATGGCAATCGACCTGTGCCGCCGAATGTTGTATATTTGGGTGCTGCTCATTTATTACCTGTGAAAAATTTGCCTACGGTAAATAAGATTTTTTTCAGTACATTTCAAATATTTGTAAATTGAATTTTTTCATAGAATCATCTTTTCTAAAAAGGAAATAATGTAATGTTTAATAATAACAAAAAGAGTTAAATTACAGGATCTAAAAGAGTATTTAGATAATTCAACCAAGGGTGCAGTATACGTTAGTTTTGGAACCGTTGTACGTACTTCGTATATGGATCAAGAGTTACTTAATACATTTTTGGATACTTTCGAATCGTTGCCTTATAACATATTATGGAAATTTGATGACGAGAATCTACCATTTAAACCAAAAAACGTTAAAATTCAAAAATGGTTTCCACAAAGAGATCTGCTCAGTGAGTTGTAATATTCCAATAATTTATTTAAGATAGTATTAAACATGTGTATAGAAAATAATAAATGATAAATTTACTTCATTATCATCACAATGGTTCTTAAAATAATTAATAATTACCTTACTTATAAACCTAAATGTCATGCATAATAACAGTCTAGACAATATCATTCTATTTCAATCATTCCTCCTTGTGCCACTTCTATTCATCGTTCATCTCTTTGGTATCTTCTTTATTTATTTCACACTTCATTAACCAACCACTACCATATGGTCCCCAGCAAAAGGAAATCGGCGTCGATGCAGACCAAGAAAAAGGTGGCGGGACGAAATCGATAGCTTCCTAAAGAATCTATCGAAGCGCAAAACCGGAATGCATGGAGAGAACGAAGGTCTTTGCCCAACAATGGGACAACGATGGCTGACATAATAATAATAATGTATTGGACACACAGATAAACGAACACAAAAAGAAACAGACTTAAACAAAGAGCGAGCTCATATCTGAAGATAGTTTTCAAGCAGACCCGACAGACAGAAAAGAAATTTGTTTTAAATTTTGAGGCAAATGTTAATTTAAAAAAAATATATAATAAATTTTGTTTCAGTGCATCCCAATATAAAAGCATTCGTAACGCAAGGAGGGCTACAATCTACTGACGAAGCAATTGATGCTGGCGTGCCACTTATTGGCATCCCTATGTTAGGAGACCAGTGGTATAATGTCGACAAATATGTCGAGTTTGGGATAGGTGTTCATTTAGATGGACTTACATTCACTGCTGACCAGTTAGAACATGGAATTAAGACCGTTATTGAAGATGATAGGTATGTGCTACTTAATAGTTATTTTATGCGATCCACTATCATTATTCTAAAATAACCAATAGACTTAAAATCGTATGTCAGGAATCCGTTGGATGAGAGCAGTAAAGGGACGATTGCTGTGGCGACTCCTGAGAGAGACCTGTGCCCATCAATGGCCGTCTTTTGGTTTAGATAGTGACGATGAATAAGACGAAAACAGTAACTGTTATAACAATAAAATTCTGGACGTACTATGTTGAAGAATAAAACAACGAGTTATCAAGGCTCCACCTTGACGTAACAACGCGGTGATCATAATGATCTGTAACATTGTCATCGTAACCGCGTCTACCCTATACCCTACTAGTTACGCCATGTCTGTCCGTCTATCCGTTTGTCTGTCCGCGGCTTAGTTCAGATATGCTAGGTATTAGAAAACTGTAATTTGGCATTAGTCCGACATAGTGGTTAAAATAAAATCTTGAAAAATATTTTTACTTTCTCGTTTATCCCATGTTGTGGGGTATTGTTGGATAGGTCGTTTAAAAATATTATGAGTGTGGGAAAACCATTGTTTAAAGCGAAAATTTTTGCTAAATTCAAGTGTCTCCCACCCTCTTCCACGGTTGTGGGTGGAGATGTGAAAAATTTACGGCAATTGTAGCTAAGCAGGGTGGAAAGTTAAGATGGGGCACAAAAGGCAGCTGCATTATTATATATAACGTTCTTAGGAGAATAATCTTAACTTTTGTAGCATTTTACTGCTGCATTCACAGATTTTGAAGAAAATGTACAGTCATCGAGAAAACCTGTAATTTTCACAAAACTTTTTTTCCATCCCATTCGATCCTCTTACTGATAAGGAACATAAGTCTCTATGGGGTCCTAAACGAGATTGAGGTATTAGAATTTTCAGTAAACGTAAAATTAAATTCCCATACATTTAGGTATATAAGAAAATCACCTAGTGATGATTTTATAATCACTTCAAATTTTCAGGGATGGTTCAGACCATCAAACTGAACAACTTTTACCATAGTAAAAGGGAAGGGTATAGGAGTAAACCTGAAATCGCAAAAAAAATCTGCTGTTTGATATATTTGAGTCTAGTTAGGCATTTGTCGCAGTTTAGTATGGAACATCAGATTTTTTTTCCTATTACAGGTTTGTTCACATACTAAAAGTTGTTCAGTTTGATGGTCTTAAGCACCACTAAAATTTTGAAAAGTGTTTACAAAATCACAACTAGGTACTTGATACTTCCCCTTTCCCCTACTAAATTTAATGTATGGGAATTTAACTTTGCAGTTTCTGAGAGTTCTAATACCTAGACCTCGGTTGCCCCATAGAGATTAATGTTCCTTATCAGTAAGAGGATCGAAAGAGATAAAAAAAAGTTTTGAGAAAATTGCAGTTTCTCTCGATGACTCAACATTTTTTTTATTCTGTGAATACACATACATATATATTTTCACGCCTGTCTCCCACTGGGGTAGGCAGAGACAACTGAACGCCACCTGCTACGATCCTGACATACCTCTCTAGCTTCCTCCACATTCATAAGTCCTTTCATGCATGCTCGTCGGTTACGGGTAGATCTGACCTGGCCCTTGTTAAGCACGTCGCCAATTTGGTTCGTATATGTACGTCTAGGCCGTCCCCTTCCAACATTTCCACTTACGCTTGCCTTATAGATTGTCCTCGTCAATCTGCTCTCATCCATTCTTTCCACATGACCAAACCATCTCAACATACCTTTCTCTATTTTTGTTACTACATCCTCTTTCAAACCACAACGTTCTCTAATAAAACTATTTTTCAATTTGTCCATCACAGTCACACCACACATACTTCTCAGTAAGCGCATTTCCACTGCGTTAATCCTACTTTCATGCGTCTTCTGCCATACCCAAGATTCACTTCCATACATCAATGTCGGGACTAACACTCCATTATGAACTGCCATCCGTGCCTTTTTGGACACGTGTTGGCTTTTCACAAAGGAATTCAGAGCTCCATTTACCCTATTTCCTGATTTCACTCTTCTCTCAATATCACTCTGACACTTACCGTCTCTGGTAAACATGCATCCTAAGTACACAAACTCATTATTATTCTGTGAATGCAGCACTAAAATGCATCTAAAGTTAGGGTTAGACTTCTAACATCGTTTTCTTGCAGCTATAATGCTTCTTGTAGCTGCCCTTTCCACCCTGTATACATAAATAACGAATTTAAAAGAAAAATTATCACGGCTAAGTAGGCTTTACAAGTTAACGAGTTAATAGCCGACCAACTTAAAAAAAATTTTTGGAGCCGGTTAAACCGTACTATAAAACAAAAAGCCCACTTCTAAGTCCATAATATAAAGTAGCCTATAGGGTGTCCAATGTCCATCCATACCTCTCCGCAATATTGTGTCGGGCATCTACGGAACCCTATACTGTGCGTGGCCCGTGTCGCACTTGGCTGGTTTTTTCTAACATTATTTTGTTCTCAGTTACCGGCGAAATATTATACGGCTGCGTTCAGTGGTTTATGATCGGCCAGAGCGACCGCTGGAGCGCGCCATGTGGTGGACGGAGCATGTGTTAAGACATGGTGGTGCGCGACATCTGCACCCGCCAGGCGCGAACATCTCCTGGAGCCAATTTTTAATGCTAGATATTGTTATCCCTATAATCGTCGCAATAATCGCTCTTCTTATTTTTGCTATTATTACTTGTTGTTATGTTGTGCGTCGCATTAAGAAAATATTTCGTGGTAAAGATAAAAATAAATTAAAATTTAATTAAGTGAATTGTTTTTCTTTTTAACGAAAAAGAGGTCTGTCTTTCTGTCTATCTGTCTCTCTATCTGTCTATCTGTCGGTCTGTCTGTCTGTATGTCTGTCTGTGGCATCGTAGCGCACAAACGGGTGGACCGATTTCGATGCGGTTTTTTAATAGAAATCTAATTTTTGCGACAGTGTTCTTAGCTTGGTTTCATGAATATCGGTTCAGCAGTTTTCTATTAGCTTTAAAAATTACGAAATAATATTAAATTACGAATTTAAAAAACTCCCAACGCTAAAAACAAACATTTAAAAAGTGAAAAATAATTCAGTCACCTATTATTTTTTATGTAAGCAAATGTATGTTTAAATTTTGTGTCGGGGACCGCAAGTGATTGTCGAATAAAAAAATCTATAGTCATTTCACAGCGGTGCCCTACGCATTAATTGACCTAAAATATCGTAAAGAGAGTTAAAAATTTAAACATGCATTTGCTTACATCAAAAATAATAGGTGACTGGATTATTTATCACTTTTTAATTTCATTATTCTTATCCTGTTTGGCAAAAAACCAAACTTCCCTTTTCATCCTAGATGCATCTTGGTCTTGGGCTATCTCTATCATAGATATGTAGGTATCTCTATGTTCTTGTCGCATGTCGTAGGCATCCCCAGGTCATCCCTATACTTACAAAATAGATTCGGACGTTGACAACCATCCTTTGTGATGAAATTATCTGGGGTCAGGGGAAAGGTGGCCTAGTTTAGAAACATCCTGGGTTTTGTAATTGTTGACAGCATTGAGAGACATGGTAGACTCGATTTTCCAACTTTTTTATTCTGATCATCGGTTTTAAAACTTTGTCTCGGCTCAAAATACTGATGACATAGCATGAACTTCAAAATTTATCGTGATAATGGAGATATTTTTTTACAAGTCATTAGATGTAGGTAGGTTCCGTATATAAATAATAATCATTATTATATAGGGTTCTCCTTAATATGCTGAAACTTTTTAAGGAGATGATCAGACCGTCAAACTGAACAACTTTCTCTATGGCACCAATATCGAATCGTGAAAAAAAATCTGCTCTTCGGTACAAAACTGCAAACCTACTCGAGCCAAATGTATGGGACAGCTGATTTTTTTGCGCCATTTCGATGGTGCTCCCATAGAGAAATTTGTTTAGTTTGACGGTCTGATCATCCTCAGGAAACGCGAAAAAAAATCAGCTGTCCCCAATGGCATTCCCATACTTTATTCGTAGGTACAGCAGTTTTGTATGGGACAGCTAATTTTTTTTCGCGTTTCCTGAGGTAGGCTCCGTATTGAAAGTGGTTCAGTTTGATGGTCACACAAACAAAACACCAACAATGGATTTTATTATTTCTTATGTCCTATGAGAAATACAAAAATGTGCGCAGGAGGTTAATTAGACTAGCTCATCTTTAATTTTTTACATACACAAAATCTAGTGTATACAAGATAAACAATACAAACACCTACAGCTATTAGGAACAATAAGAATATTAGCAAAGTGAACACAAGTTCTAGTTCCAGAAAGTCCCACCAGGACATGTTGGCGGCGGGCGCGCGCAGATGTCGCGCACTGCCATGTCGCAGCATGTGCTCGGTCCACCACACGGCGCGCTCCAGCGGCGACTGCGGCTGATCGTTCATCAACTCTCGCAGTTTGATTATATTGGCACGGTAACTGTAAACCAAGACAAACCAATATTAAGAGGAATTAAATCGGAGCGCGCTCCATTCGAACGAACTATTTTTAATACTAACCAATTAAAGTCAATGATTTTTTTCAGAAAAAATCTAGAAACTAATCTCTATGCTTGTATCTTGTCAGATGTTCGTTAAAAATATACAGTTTCATTGCTAGGATTGATAAAAAATTGGTATATGTAGTATTTGTATTACATTCTAGATTTTTTCTGAAAAAAATCATTGACTTTAATTGGTAAGTATTGAAAATATAACCAGATTTCGTTTCGTATGGAGCGCGCCCCGAATTATATCCCCTTCATCATCATTATCAGCCTCTGCAGGGCACAGGCCTACCCTCAGGGAGGGTGTGTGGGCATTAGTCCACCACGCTTGCCCAATACGGATTGGTAGACTTCATATACACATCAGAATTTCTTCTTCAGCGTATGCAGGTTTCCTTACGATTTTTTCCTCCTCCGTTTAAGAGCAACTTTTTTTTTAAAAACAATTTTAAGTTGCAGAAAATAGTCGAAAAATACAACAAATCCCAAAAAAATTCAAAGCATCAATTTGAACAGTATTAACAATACGCAGTATAAAGCAGTAAGGTACAAAGTATAATTTTAAGTGCATAAGTGTGTATCTATCTGTCCATGCATCTACATTGCCTCGCCTCAACCCTTCTAAATCAGACGGAAGTGGAAACTGCTACGATCACTGGCTGGGTCTCGAATGTATTTACTGTAACTCCTTCAAATAAATTATTCGATCAATCGTGGAACTAGGAATCTGGGACTCAATATCTATCTGTCCATGAATCTACATTGTCTCGCCTCAACCCTTCTAAATCAGACGGAAGTAGAAACTGCTACGATCACTGGCTGGGTCTCGAATGTATTTACTATAACTCCTCCAAATAAATTATTCGATCAATCGTAAAACTACCTAGGAATCTGGGACTCAATATCTATCTGTCCATGCATCTACATTGTCTCGCCTCAACTTCTTCTAAACCATATGGAAGTGGAAACTGCTACGATCACAGGCTGGGTCTCGAATGTACTTACAATAACTCCTCTAAATAAATTATTCGATCAATCGTGGAACTAGGAATCTGGGACTCAATATCTATCTGTCCATGCATCTACATTGTCTCGCCTCAACTTCTTCTAAACCAGATGGAAGTGGAAACTGCTACGATCACAGGCTGGGTCTCGAATGTATTTACTATAACTCCTCTAAATGAATTATTCGTTCAATCGTGGAACTAACTAGGAATCTGGGACTCAACATCTATTTGTCCATGAATCTACATTATCTCGCCTCAACCCTTCTAAATCAGACGGAAGTAGAAACTGCTACGATCACTGGCTGGGTCTCGAATGTATTTACTATAACTCCTCCAAATAAATTATTCGATCAATCGTAAAACTACCTAGGAATCTGGGACTCAATATCGATCTGTCCATGCATCTACATTGTCTCGCCTCAACTTCTTCTAAACCATATGGAAGTGGAAACTGCTACGATCACAGGCTGGGTCTCGAATGTATTTACTATAACTCCTCTAAATGAATTATTCGTTCAATCGTGGAACTAACTAGGAATCTGTGACTCAACATCTATTTGTCCATGAATCTACATTGTCTCGCCTCAACCCTTCTAAATCTGATGGATGTGGAAACTGCTACGATCACAGGCTGGGTCTCGAATGTATTTACTATAACTCCTGCAAATAAATTATTCGATCAATCGTGGAACTAACTAGGAATCTGGGACTCAAGCGACTCTAACTACGTCTTTTTTGATTTTCTGTCTTGTCATTGACAAAAATACTTTCTGAAACTATTACTTGGTGTTTTATAAAGGTACTAATCTTAGACGTAGGTATAATTACGAGATTGTTAGACACGTTTTGTATTGCCATTTTTTACCTTCTATCTCCAAGAACGGTGTCAATCGCCTGTCTAAAGTGTTCTTCGCTCAGATCATCTAATTCAAGATGAACTCCAATTTTGTGGTACACAATTTTTTCCGCATTATACCATTGATCCCCTATCATTGGTACGCATATGACGGGTACACTAGCTGCTATTGTTTCATCTATTGATTGTAGTCCACCTTGCGTGATAAATAGTTTTATTTTTGGATGTTCTGAAATGAGAAACATTTTGTTACTATCTTCAATTACGTTGACGAATAAAATGGTACCTTTTCATCAACGTAATTTACCTGACAATATTAATAAGAGTTTATTAGATTTTTGTTCAAAGCCTGGCATACTGCTGGCCGTAATTTCGTTTTTTAAGTGTCGCTGCACGCTCGGTAAAACCTCTTTGCCTTATATGTATATCGATTGGAGTTAATTATACATATTAATAGGTAGATAACAAGATTGTATCTAAACCTCCGCTTCTAAATACTTAGTAGGCAAAGTTATATTACGTTATGCAATGCAAACCTGCCCTCTAAATAATTTTCTACTTTATCTACACGTGTTATCTACATATTCTGCTATGCTAATAGCCCAGTCATTTTACTGTTTGAGCCGGGACTTAAAACACGTGTTTAAAACATTTTGAATTAAAACCGTGTTTTTTATCAAGTGTTTATAAACACAGATTAAATCAAGTTTTTAACAATGTATAAAACATTAAGATAAAAACAAGGTTTAAAACTACTTTTTATTGCGAATGAATGGAAATAAATTAATATTTAGGACTCTAAATAGCTTGACATAAAACCAGTTGAGTCTATATCTTTGCTTTTGTACTGTAGTTGTGCTATATTATATTTTTGTACTTTTGAAATAGGAATTATAAGGAAAATTTTATTTAGCATTTTAAATAAAACTTATAATGTTCATGGCCAGTAATTTATTCGGTGAAAGATCAAAGTATCATTAATTAACAAAACATATTTGGTGCATTTATATGGAAAAATTTCAGCGATTTGTACAATTTCGGACAATTACCCATCAGTACGATCAGATCGCATCGCACCATCGTACGAGCGATGGCAATAGGACAGCGCCTTAGAATGTAAAGCTTTCAGTATTGATTAGAGATACGCGTAACATAAACTAAATGTTTATCCACTGACAGATTTTTGTAAACATTGAATTTACTATGACGAATTTGAAAATTGAAAAATTATAGGTCTAATTGATTTGAAATTAATGGCCTAAACTTAAAAGAAAAAAAACATAAAAAACACTTGTTTAAAACATTTTGAACTGTTTGTTTTATAAAATTAAAAAAAAACTGTTTTTTTTCCAACCCTGGGAACTAATTAACAATTGATATTTTTTTTCGGTTTAGCATTTAAGAGCCAGTTTGAGCTTAAAAATGTACCAAAATAAAAACAAAATCCCATCAGCTACAGTTCCAAATTTAAAATTTTGCTTATATCTCGTTATAAAAAAACCAGATGAAAATTTTTTTGCACATATTTAAGGCTTTTACAATTATACATACTTAAAACATGGTGTAAATATTTTTTTCTACTTAGAAGGTTTTGAAAAGTACATTCGTATTTTCTAATAAAAATCTCATTTTTTAAATTACAATGCCTATTTTATTGCTCAAAAATAATTTATATTGTTAATTCTAATTCAAATGACTGCATTGGTATTAATATTATTATTTTAAAAGCCTTCTGGAACTCACAATTTAGATTTCTATGTTGCGTAGCGAATTTTTTTAAATATGTTTTTAGATAGTCTTTTCTTCGCTAAATGATGCCGCATACAGTTTAAAAGTCCAATTAATAATTACATCCCACCTCTCACCTAAGAAACCTCCGTAAAATGACTGGGCATGACCCAAAAGGGTCTATAGGCTGATGATGATGATATGGATCGCATCAAAAATTTTTTTGGTAAAATCGTTCAAGTTAGTTCTAACTTGATAATTTTTCCATCATTTACACATTATTTCTAATTTCATGATTTTTTTCTGATTTAACATGGCTCTAGATTTTTATATATCAGTGGGAACATCAGTTTTTTTTTTAATTTGTTCAACTTTCGAAGAAACATTGGAAAAAAATATTTTTAGACTCGTATATTTATAAGTTATCATTATTTTCATTCCCCATGCAGTAAAGTCGAAAAAAAACAGTGTTGTCTCTTTCTGCAACGAAAACTCAAATTCAATACAAACATTAAAGCTTTTTTGTCTATAATATTTATGTTATTGGACCATTAAGTGCTATAATTGTACGAAGTTTAAGCTGCCTGTGCGGACGGACGTACGGACAGACACCGAGGTGATTCCATAAGTGTTCCGTTTTGCCATTTTTTGATGTCCTGAAACATCACGTTAGAGAGCTATTTGCAGGGAAAATTAATTAAAGTTCGCATAAATACATATTTTCTGCATCAAAAGAGCAGGTGATAATGATAACTGATAAGTATGCCAAAATCTTACAACCCCATTGCTCTTCTACGCCAGATAACAATGGGTGATGAAAATCAATAAAATTATGCTTTTCTCCATAATTATGATTGAAACGAACGCATTCTGCTCATTAAGACAATGTAACTTACTTAATAGGTCGGACTGTGGAAACCATTTTCCTACTTTGACATTCTTAGATATTCCAGCTAGTTCATCTTTATCCCACTTCCATAAAATGTCATAGGGCAGTTGAGAGAAAACCTTGACAAACATTTGTATTTTTTCTGGTGGTAATTGTGAAGGCATTGCATTGGAACCGAAACTCATGTAGATTACACCATTTACTGAAGAATCTAAGAAAGCTTTTAGTTCCTGTAAATTAATTATGGAAATGAACACACTAAACACAAAAATTACAAATAATACACACACTCCAGAGCGTCGCCGCAAGACATAGTTATTACGGAGAAGAGATTTTAGTTTGACCTAAAGTGTATGTACAACAATATATCCTTTATCATCATTCTTTTGCCCGTTTTCCATTATTTGGGGTCGACCATCCTCTTCCATTCTTCTCTCTTAACCGTAATTTCAGCACCCACTCCTTTCTTACACATAATCCTTCACCCAATCCATTCATCTTTTCTTCGGCCTTCTTCTCCTATCACATCCATCAGCCATCGACATTTCTTTACTTAACACTTGTCTCGTAACATGACTCTCATGTCTCCGCATTACATGCCAACATATGATTATATCTTTGACTATACTAATATTTGACTTAACTTACTTTTGGTAATTCCTTCTCCGGTTTTTTATGCATTCCCCACATATGAATTACACTTGGTGGTACTGGACGATTTCCTTCCCATATCGGATGTTCGTTTAAGAACAGCATATCAACATTGTTACTTAATTCACTTATAGGTGGAATATCTGGTCCAAATAGTCTTTTTAACATTTCATTTTCTATTTTAACATGTGATTGGTATACAGACATTACAGCGTAATCATTGTAAATTTCTTTCACTTTTTCCCAAAATGTCAAATTATGTATTTTAACAGCATGGTTCAATGGATACAAAAGAGGGTGAGTTGGGACTCCCATTATACCATAGTCTCCAACTATGGCACCAAAAGAACTGGCCAAAATTACTGGAGCTTTAAAAATATGTGACAAGCCTAAAGCCGGTCTAACACAAGCTTCAATGATTAGCAAATCAAAATAATCTCTTTTATTGTTAATTAAGTATTGAACATCAGAATGCTGTAATAATGCCTCAAAAGTAATTACAACGTGATCAAAAAACTTGTTATACTGATTAGGTATACTCGCTGGTTGTCCAAGTACCATTATGTTTTTAAAATTCTGCCAAATAGCGTAACTAGCATCATGGACATCAATTTCCGTCAGATTAGTTGGTGTTTTTCCTTTTGGAAATGCTGGATCTGTTGTCACTACAACCACTTCATGTCCACGTTTGGCAAGTTCTTGTGTCAGTGGACGGAATACAACTTGATGGCTCACAGAAGGCGTTGGAATCACTACGAGTATTTTTGCCGCTTCATTATAACCGTATATATTGAACAAAATAAAAACTGAACACGTAATTAGTTTGATTAACATATTGAAATACGTTTTGTGAATCTACTTGTGGTTTAATCCATACTAATATATATTTTTAATTAGATGGTATTTTATATTAACTCCAAAGTAACGATGATATGCATTTTTCTACTGCATAAGATAATCTTGTTATGTCATTATGTTGAATAATGATGACAGGAACACCAATCAATAATTAGTCTTCAATAGCAGATTAGATACGAAAATATGCATTTAGGTTTGATAAAAACGGCAAGTCATAACTTACATTTTTATACTATTCGGTTATCATTATTTGTCGTTTAACCCTTAACCTCCCACGGACGCGTTATTATTGAACCTTGGAACCACCAATTGTTTATCTATGTTGCGAGCGGTTAAGAAATGTCAGTTAACTTGATACCATAAAGTTAATAATAGTATATTAATTTTACGCTTGATACCTTACCCGGTCCAGAGAAAATGTCTTGACAGACGAACAATAAAGTGATCCTATAAGAGTTTCAGTTTTTTTTCATTTTGGGTCTCGAAACAATTTATTATCGAAAATAATTATCCACATTTCTTTTCCATACAAATTATAAATATGAATGAATGAATGAAATGAATGAATGAATGAATAAAAATGAATGAAATATACTTTATTTACACCAAAAGAAAATACAATGCACAAAAAAAATGCACATAAATATGTTATGGCTTTAAGTTTCCTTTAATTTGGTATACAATTTACTACCAAAAATTTTTTAATGAATAACCTGATTATTTTTCGACTTCGTCATTACAAAAAGACTGGCATGTAAATACTGAACAATAATAGTTTAATTTGAGTAGTATTTAATCATCTTCATAAAGGAGAACGGTTAATCCCGACGCGCGTAAGAAACTGGTAAATTTGAATTTGAATTTTATAAGAAATGCCACGATAGAAAAGGATAATTTCCATTTCCTTGGGAAGCACGATATTCCTCCTATCCTGTGTATAATTTCAGCTATCATACGATTTGTATGTGTTCTTTGATCATATACATTCGCCAGCTGCGAAACGACCCGAAACGAATACACTTCGTCACGTGGGCAATATCTTTCGAATAATCTTAGTTTTTAAACAAAACATTGATTTTTTACGTGACTGCGCCAAAAGGTGGGTAATTTTTAAAATATATATTTGTAGAAAAAAGAATGTAATAATTGTGGATCACTCTGATAAAAAACACAATTTCAGAATCAGTTTTCTAATTTTTAATTATAATACAATATACAATGAAACGGCAGCGTCGGTGCGGTGGCGCGTTGCGGACAGGTATGGACACCCAATTATGGTTTACGGTTATACCGACTGCTCTCAAACGGTGAAGGAAAACATCGTGAGGAAACCTGCATACACTGAAGAAGAAATTCTGATGCGTATGTGAAGTCTAATAATCCGTATTGGGCACGCGTGGTGGACTCATGTGCCCATACACATGCACTCCGTGAGGGTAGGCCTGTGCCCTGCAGTGGGACGTGTATAAACTCGTTCCACTTGCCTATAAACGCCTATAATTAGCCGCCCCACTGCAGGGCACAGGCCTACTCTCAGAGAGGATATATGGTCGTCAGTCCACCACGCATACCCAATGCTGATTAGTAGATTCCCATTTTACATTCTAGACTTCACATAATGCATAAGAATTTCTTCTTCAGAATAATTCAGGTTTCCCCGATTCACGATGTTTTCTTTCACCGTTTGATTGCAGTCGGTATTACATACACAGGGTGAAATTGGTATTATTATATTTAGCATCCTTTTAAACTAAGAGTCTGTCTAAACATCAACTAAACAACTTTTACCATTCTCGAATGGTACGATCGAAACCGATCGGAGCAAAAAAAAATCTGTTGTTCCATACTAAACTGTAATGCATAACTAATCGGATGCATTGTAAGTATGGTAGCGACTTCTTGAAACTATATTTTAATTTAAATATAAGTTTTTTTTTTCGATATAAAAGTGGATTTTTTAGGTAAATAAATGCATCCGATTATCAGATCTCTGATAATAATTATTATGTAAAGATAAGTAGTAACTTTTAATATAATCTCTGATGATAAAAAGTGAGACGAACTGCAAAAAATCTAAGACCTTGACTTTGCTTCCTCGTGTCATAATTTATTATCAAATCTCTACACAAATGGCCTTGACTGTCTAGCATGTTTTTGTCACTCACGAAGCATGCCATATTATCTAGTCGGTGTATCTGTTATTTATCTTATATTATTTTGATACTTACTATAACAAAGATAAAAAAATAAAGATACTCTCAAAATAATTATCTAAATTCAATTTATAGGGTTTTTATTTAGTTTATTCTTTTTTTCTTGTTTTTTTACCTATGTATAAGACCCCTTGTCTATTATGAACCTAATAAAGTAAATTCAAACGCTGAATAAGTAATTCTGATGCATAATCTAAGGATGGGTAAGTGAAATTATTACTGTCTAAAAAACCAGATTAGGCACGCGTGATGTTCTAAAGCCTCAACATGAGTGTATGATCCAGGAATGGAGACGAAGAGGCTATAATAATAAAATAAGATTTGACACGTATTTAAAAAAAAAAATTTGCACTCACATGGCTAGGTACTTGAGAAATAATTTAGCCATCTTTAAAACCGACAAGATGTTGTTAATGTATTCAGTTGATAATACCATCAAATAAATTCGATCACATGATGGGGAAGGTACCCTGTACTAATAACTTATTTGCATTATTTCTCCTGCCTAGTGGTCAAGTTTAACCCCTGTGAAATCGGAACCCTAGACTCCGCGGAAGGGCTAGGCTCGAGGACTGACATTATTACTGTAACCATAAATATACGAAAGTAATACGTGATTAGCCCTTGTCAGATAGTGATTGTGTGGGTATTCATTATTGTTGATATTGTTATTGATAAAGACTTAAATTGATATCTTAAATAATGTTATATTGTAGCTAAAAAATGTGACTAAGCCCTGTAACTGTTACTTCTTATTGCACTGTAATTAGTGTCTGATAGTGACTAACGTCACGCAGCAAATGTGGATATCCCGCTAACTCCTTATGGAGTTTTGGAGAGAAATTGTTTATTCTAGATTAATAAACAATCTGTAAAAGTTAAATGAATAAAATAAAAACAAAGGTTCCCCAACTATTCATAAGCTAAGTTCATAGATCCTGTTAACTGTGCACTTAGATTAATTAGAAGTACCTACAAATTGTTTTAATATTATTAGATAATTAACTAAGGTTTCATCATTTCTGTGAATATTTGCATCATTTCTGTTATCAGCCAATTTCATAATTTTGAAGATTTATACATATTTTTCGGCTATTGTCCTTTGATTCCTATTTGAAATAGTTAAAGAAAACCATTTTTTTAAATAATTGTTTACTTGTTAACATCCTGTTTCATGTCAATTTAACATCAGTTTCAACGGGATCGAGGTCATGGAGTGAACTAATTCCACTAAAGTACCTCTATTTTAGGTAACCTTTATCGGTTCGTAGTCAGTAGTCTGCACAAATATTGCGGGCGTCCCTAGTTAAAGAATAACCTAATTACTTAACTTTCAACTTCTTCCTTACAAAAAGACTAGCATATAAATAATAAACGATATAAACAAACACAGAACTAATAAACAATAAACCTAATAGTACAGTAAACACAAGATCTAGTTCTAGGAAGTCCCACCAGGACATGTTGGCGGCGGGCGCGCGCAGATGTCGCGCTCCCCCATGTCGCAGCACGTGCTCGGTCCACCACACGGCGCGTTCCAACGGTGGCTGCGGCTGATCGTGCACTATAGAGCGCAGCTTTTCAATGTTTTTCTTATAGCTAGTGAAAGAAAAAAACAAAAGATCAATGACACTATCCCTTCAGTAACGGAAACCACGATATACAAGGTCTTTCTTTATATACTAACGGTTTTTTAAGGAGATGATCTGACCATCAAACTGAACGAAACTTTCACTATTATGGAACATTGGAATCTCGAGAAAAAGGTCTGCTTTTCCATACAAAACTATAATCCTATGCGACCATTTATGGGACAGCTGATTTCATTTATGCTGTTTATGGTTTTTATTAGGGGAAGATTAGGTTTGATCAGGGTCATTAATTAATTAATTATTTAATTTCTAAAACTAACAGTGTTTAAATGAATGATGCAGATTATTAGCTGATTAAATTTAAAAAGCTGTGCATCTTACCCTTATAAAACCGTAAGGGTATTAATAAAGACTCTATTCACATTATAATTAAATTGTTGTACTACCTTTTAACTAGAAATTCCGATGTGTATGTGAATTCTATTTGCATTGGGCACGCGTGGTGGATTACATCCTCCCTGAGGGTAGGCCTGTAGAAGAATCTTCAAAAATTGAGTTACCTTTTATCTTCAATGACCAGATTAATAGAATCTTTAAGTTTTTCCTCTGTAAGTGGCATCAGATCCAGCCTGACTCCGATCTTATGTGCAACGTATTTCTCCACATTGTACCACTGGTCGCCCAGCATAGGAACACCTATAAGCGGTACGCCAGCTGTAATAGCTTCATCCGTTGATTGCAGCCCACCCTGTGTGATGAATAATTTGATTTTTGGATGTTCTGAAACGATAAATAAATTGTCAGCATCAATCAGCAGGATTGAAACAAAAAAGTGAAAAATCGTAAAACAGTTTCTCTATAGTCAATGAGTAAAGTTAGTTTAGTGAACATCTTTTTAGGGTCCCGTTTTTACCCTTTGGGTACGGATTCACAATCAGCATAATCAAAAGTGCCTCAAATTAATATTTGCGACCACCTTTGTCTAGCATTGCGCAATCATCTCGCGTACGACAATTTGCTAAGATTTTGTATGAGATTGTGCAAGTCACAAAATATTAGAACTATTATTTATGATTATGATATTTATGATAATTAACTTAATTTGACCAACGGATATGGCGTTAAACCTTTTTTACTTACACCATTACCTCGAAATTTAGAAAAAAAACGGGTTTCAACAGAAATTGGCATTCTTTGTTTTCGTTATGTTTTTTGCTATGCTTGATATCTAATGGATAAAAATCAACAATACTAAAAACTAAAAATTAAATCGTCACTGCGTCCGTGGTCTAACGGTTAAGAGCATTGGCTCTCGACACGGAGGTCATGGGTTCGATTCCCACGGAGGACACCTAGTGAAATGTCACTTTGTGCGTTTTTCCCCACTTGGTTAGGACATTGCAGGCTAAATCACATGAATGTCTGGTTAAGCCGTTGGTCGCGGCTACTGTCTCTAGTGGTAGTAGTCATTACTGACGCCAGGGCTCTGCCCACACGATGAGAAGAAGAAGAATTGTCACAAAGATTGAGATTTTCAGTTACTGTAATTTAAAATGATTTTGATTTTATGTTTATCATTATTGTACGCTGGTTAAACAGACGAAAATTGCAAAAGTTAAAAGATTAAATTTAATTGTTTTCGTACTAAGAGAAAATAAAACGAGGTACTTCTCCAATACTTACTAAGAAGGTCTGATTGCGGAAACCATTTGCCTATTTTAATATTTTTCGATCGTCCAGGCAATTCGTCCTTGTTCCACTTCCACAAAACATCGTAAGGAAGTTGAGAGAACACTTTTACAAACATTTGAATCTTCTCTGGCGGTAACATTGAGGGATCAGTGTTTGTTCCGAAACTCATATAAATAACACCTTTTACAGAAGAATTAAGATATTCATCTAAAACCTGAAATAAATAAAAAATTCAGGTTATTAACTTTATTTTGACTCTATAAAATCTAATTTGCGATTATTATTATTATGTATCCCTTATCAGTCGTATTACTTCATATTATTTTTATTCAGTTTTTTAAATGTGTTGCTGGTCGCTGCTCCTTTTACAAAGTGTTAAAGTGCAAATGTAGCTGTATGTACTATAATATTATTACTCTTACGTACGCTTTGGTAAAATCGTTTGATCCATTTGTTTCATTCATCATTCAAAATTCGGAATGCAAAAATGCGGAGACAACGTGGTTTTAAGCAGACCTGTCAATATGGTTTCAAATCTTGTAAAAATACAACGTGCTATTGAATTAGCGCAAAACCTCATACACCCAAACTGATTTATAACAAAATAATGAGATTTAAACAATAATTTCATTATTTTTATAGTTAAAATTTAAAGTTGTTCGCATTTTAAGTTTTGAGGTAACAATGATTTGTTATTATTTCAGCAATGATTGAAAGCGCTAATATACTCATGGATACATTTTAAGAATCTTGTTTTCGTAGTAAGTAGGGTGAGAGTGCCCGTGTGCTGGGTTGACATCGGGTTCAGAAAATTTTAAATTTTACAAATAAATTATTTGATATTTTGAAAAAAATTACCTATGTTGAAATCATGATAATTCGATTCTGCTCTCGATTCTAAACAAACTACTTTCTAGTTTTGCGTTAATTCATTAACACGTTGTATAATTAGTAACATCAATCATCACTCATAAATCATCAATTTTGTACAGATGGTATTTATATCACTGGGGGAGGCTCAATAATGGAGTTTCTTCATTCAGAGTTGTGATTCAGAGAATTTTTAAAATAAATGTTTACCTTTGGTAATTTTTTATCTGGTTTCTGATGAATGCCCCAAATGTGAATTACACTTGGAGGTACAGGTACATTTCCCTCTAATACAGGATGCATATTAATAAATAACATGTCAACATTCTTCCTTAAATCCACCAGCGAAGGTACATCAGAACCAAAATGTCTTTTAACCATTTTATTGTCTTCCTCAAGCTGACTGTAGAACATTTTAGTAGTTATGATGTTCTCATTGTACAATTCTACTGCTTTATCCCATAATGTAAGATTATTTAGTTTTTGTCGGAAGAATCCGGGATAAAGAAATGGATGTGTTGGAACTCCCATAGCTTCATATATTAATGGTACAGGTCCCATGGAACTTATTTGAATTACAGGAACTTTGTAAACATGGGAAAGAGATAATGCACTTATAACACAAGCTTCTAGTAACAGCAAATCGAAAGTTTGATTTTTATCTTTCAGTATGTTTTGAAATTCATAACTTTGCACTTGTTTATCGAATACTATATGCATTAAACTGAAGATACTTCTTGTTAATTCGAATATGTTATCTTCACTTCCTTTTGGTGCTAACATGAATCCTTTTTGCCAAGCTTCGTATGAAATATCGTGAACATCGATCTCTGTTAGATTAGGAGGCGCTTTTCCTTTAGGGAAGGCAGGGTCAGTTGTAACTACAATCACTTCATGACCTCGCTTAGCCAGTTCTTGCGTAAGAGGACGAAAAACCACTTGATGACTTATGGATGGAGTTGGAAACACAGCAAGAATTCTAGCAGAATCACAACTAAAAATATAAACACAACACAATAGCAAACTAATTAGTTTTTTCATTTTATATAATTGTGACCGCTCTGTCTTGTTGTTAAGTTTTAACTAACGTTTGACTAAGATAGATCTGCGTTTAAATATGAATAATAAATAAATAATGAGTCAGCGTTATTTCGACAATCACGCGTACAGGACTTTTCAAAGCCGCAAACACGCATATGTGGTTCATCATGTATCTTAATTATTATTCGTCTACACACCCGTTATCCATGCGTTAACCACGTGTCATCCAAGCTGACCACGAAGTCCGATTTACACTTTTATTTTTATAGGATGTTTGTATTTGCTTTGACCTTGATGATCGATATTCAAATGATACGTTTATTTGAATATCCATTAGTTATAGTACAATAAGTAGGTATTTGCAAAGGATAGAGTGTGTTATACTTAAACTAGTTTTTGCCCGCATCTTCGTTCGCGTGGCTTTCGGAACACTTCAAAACTCCGTTGCACCCTTTTCGGGGTCGATTTTCGAAAAATCCTTACAGTGCACTACTATTTGTAAGTAGAAATATACTGGGTAAAATTAATTTTAGTGGCAACCTTCCAAACTATGAGTCTACCCATGAAACTGAACAACTTTTTACCCGACTATGGCGAAGCAAAATGGAGGGTAATGATTTGGATCGGACCAAAAAAAAGCAGCTCTTGCATACGTGATTTTGATTAAATCGTCACGTCGTTCACAATTTAGAGGAAAGACGGTCTGCAAGATATTTGAAGAATAGGTATTTGACAGATTTATTGCTGTTGCGCTATTCCCGAGCAACCGAGCAGTGCGAAAGTTACAACTGCAGCGCGGACTGATTTTAACTAACTGACGAAATCACGTTTTCGTATTCCAATTTTTCCCAACTAAACCAATTTTAATAATTTTTTCAAGTATAATATCAGAATGACTTTGACTATGTATGTATGTTATCTTTTTTTGGCTTACTTAATGTCTGAATACAACGGTACAATCAAGCAAATTTTCGTCATTTTCGAAGGCTTCTAGTTCTTATAGTAATTAATTTATCGAGAAAACAAAACATAGGGACATGATAAAAGCGATATAGATTGTGTGGTAAAATGTTTGCTCTAGTGTCGTCAAGGCAGGGAATAAACAGGGGAATACGTTGGTATGGACTAAACGGCACTAGTCTTTCCTCTAAAATAATTATTTTTCTACTCCGAAATTGGTGTCGATTTTTTTTCTTATTCTTTTGTTTTTTTGGAGCTTTTAACCCTGAGGTTACGTCAGCTCCATCGTGGAGACAGATAATGACCCAACTTACTCTATTGTATCTGTTTTTTCCTATTTAATTCAACCGAAGACAAAAACCAAATAAATCGTGGCGTCCTTTACGAGTTATTGATGACCTCTTCTGCTGTCTCATTGTTTTACGACCCAAAGGCAATTTAATTTCCTTTAATTTTAAGTTAACTTGACTGTTTAAAAAATAATCGTTGTCTGCAGTTTTGATGATAAGATTTGACTTTGACTTTGATATAATATCAAAGTATAGTATTTTGATATTTGACATTAAATGTCAAAATCATTCATTCAAATACTAACTGTTGCCCGAGACTCCGTCTGCATAGACTTTAAAAAAGTATCTTACGTGAAAATTCAGAATACATTCTATCAGTGAGCTGCCACACTCAAAGCCGTTTAGCCGTGTATGCGTGATTAAGCCACAAACATACAAACATCGTTACAAACTTTGACATTTATAATATAAGTAGTATAGGAGCTTGAAAGGAGGGTGTATAGACGTTATCACGTGCCCAATGCGGATCGGTAGACTTGATATACGCATCAGAATTTCACCATCTGCGTATGCAGGTTTCCTCACGTTTGAGAGTAGTCTACCGACTGCTCTCAAACAATGATGCAAAACTGCAAAATAATGCACGTAACACCTTACGTGCATTATTTTGCAGTGCCCTACCAGGGTTCATGTGTGTACCTACTAATTACCTATTTTCTTTATTTTTTGTTCGCTCTATTATTATTATGTATCTCTGTAAAAGGCTTAGTCACGGGCCGTAGCCCGGACCTTTGGAAGGCTTGCGTGGGGACACAGGTCCAACATGTAGAGGCTCCTTTGAGACACTTTTATCTAAATGCAATGGGATACACCAAGCGTGGTCTACTCTGAATGCATTATGCGAATGCATTAGAAGACATACCACGTTCAGTGCAGAGACTATTGTAGAAAGGACAGAAAACTACTAGGGTCATGGGGGGTGAACTGGGTGGGCCGGGAAATCTGGGTTATTGCGGAGAGACTCGGGACACTTGCCGTAACAAATGTCTCTAGTTTGTCACGCTCGCAAGGAGCGACAAGGCGGCAACATCTAGTGAGCGGCTAAGGTTGTAGAAAGGTGAGTCTGCGGGCGCCGGTTCCCGGTGCTAAGCGCACCAGTCAGCAGGTCCCGGCGTTATGACATTTTACACTTCCAACCTGGAGCATCGGTTCCGCTCTTGCGACTCCACTCCTGGCCGGCCGGTTAAGGCAAGACAGGAGGCGAGGGCCAAATCAATCCGGGCCTTCTGGAGAATTGGGTCCGTGGTGTCGCCAATCACTAACAGCTCGCCACAAGCTGCCCTGCGGGCTTATTATTATTATTATTATTATATCAGCCGTCGCTGTCCCATTGTTAGGCAAAGGCCTCCCTTCGCTCTATAATAATTATTAATTAAAAATGCTGTTTTCAATTACAAATTTTGGCGATTTCCACCGGAATGACAAATTAATGATAAGAGAAATGACGGTGGATACAAAATAGTTGAAAAGTAATAAAAATATGGCTATGGTTCGTAAGTACTCAGTGTAAAATTGAACAACATAAATGGAAACACGACTTTTTATAAAAGCTTACGGTTCAACTCCCGAAGGATGAAAACGATACGCTGACGAAACAAATACAATCGTCGAATGAAAATTCGATGTGTTGTGGTCCTCCGAAGAAAAAGTTTGTCTTGTAGCTCTTCAATCGATAAAGTAAAAATATATTGTGACTTTTTTATCATCCATGGTACCTAATTATTATTTTATTCCTTTACAGGCATGCTGTTTGAAAAAATATGACGGACACGAGGCATCATTTCTGTGAAGATTAGAATTATATCTTATAATTATATGGTTTATTTTATGAAGAATATTTTAAGTCCCTATTAATGTACACTTAGCTTAATTAGATATAACAATTGTTTTTACAATTTTAGATAACTTACGTTTAATCATTTCTGTGAACATTTGCATCATTTCTGTTATCAGCCTAATTCATAATTTGATTATATTTTATACATTATTGTTTAGCGAGCGACCTTTATTCCCATTTTGATCTCACTAATGACTAACAATTTCAAATTAAAAAAAGTTTCAGATCACCAGTTTGTTAAATACATTTTACTTGTTACAAACTGTTTCACATCAATCTAGCATCAATTTCAATGTGATCGAGGTCATGGAATGAACTAATTCCACTGTAAAAAGTACCTATTTCAGGTTACCTTTATCGATACGTATTCAGTAGTCTGGACAAACATTGCGGGCGTCCCTAGTTAGAGAATAACCTAATTACATAATTTTCAACTTCTTCTTTACAAAAAGACTTGCATATAAATAATAAACAATATAAACAAACACAGAACTAATAAACAATAAACCTAACAGAACAGTAAACACAAGATCTAGTTCTAGGAAGTCCCACCAGGACATGTTGGCGGCGGGCGCGCGCAGATGTCGCGCTCCGCCATGTCTCAGCACGTGCTCGGTCCACCACACGGCGCGCTCCAGCGGCGGCTGCGGCTGATCGTGCACTATGGAGCGCAGTTTTTCTATGTTTTTCTTATAGCTAGTGAAAGAAAAAAACAAAAGATCAATGACAGTATGTATATATAGTAACGAAAACCACGATATGATTTTTTTGAAAGTAATGATCAGACTGGACGAAACATTCACTATGGAGTTAACATTCAATTCGCGTGAAATAGGTCTGCTTTCCAAAACAAAACTGCAAAACTAGTCGTCCCAAATATATAGGACAGCTGATTTCATTAAAGCATTTTTCACGAAACTGCTATATTTATATATTTTGTGAATAATATATTATTATTGGGCTTCGCATCGAAGCGCAACAAGGACTCGTTAATCTAAAAAATTAATATACACTTCCTGACTGTATGAAAAACATAAGCTAACGCTGTGGTGTGGTTATTAACCACATTACTTTTTAGACGTGCCCGTACTAAGATACAAGTTAGGAAAACGTTTCTTTTAGTCTATTTTTGTAGGCAAAAGTGAGTCTGTAAGATCGTTTTTTCTGTATTATAATTACGTATATGCTTTTATATATTATATTTCCGAATTCGATCATCAAATAGTTTTTTGCACAACAGGGACAAACATATAATATAATTATATGTAATATAATATACGTAAGTATAATACGGAACAAACGATTTTACAGACTCACTTTTGCCTGCAAAAATATAACAAAAAAAATGTTAACCTAAGTCGTGTCTTGGTACGTCAGAAGACCAAAAGCTAAATAGAAGAATCGTGTTACCTTTCATCTTCAATGACCAGATTAATCGATTCTTTAAGCTTTTCCTCTGTAAGTGGCATCAGATCCAGTCTGACTCCGATCTTATGTGCGACGTATTTCTCCACATTGTACCACTGGTCGCCCAGCATAGGAACACCTATAAGCGGTACGCCAGCTGTAATAGCTTCATCTGTTGATTGCAGCCCACCCTGTGTGATGAATAATTTGATTTTTGGATGTTCTGAAACGATAAATAAATTGTCAGCATCAATCAGCCGAATGTTAACAAATAAGTGAAAAAATCGTAAAACTATTTCTTTATAGTTGAGTCAAGTTAGTTCAGTGAACATCTTTTTAGTATTCTGTACTATAAGCCTACGTTGTCCGGCCCTCCGTCCTACAATAAATAAATAAATAGGTAGACAGTTGAAATTTACTCAGAATATGCGATATAACGGCAGATTTTCTACCAAATTATAAAAATGTCAAAAAGTTTTTATTAAGGGGGCTCATTGAAGAAACTAATTTTCATCAAAGTCTTTTCTTCTGGCTCTATTGTAAAAACGGTAATCTCGCGATTATAGAGCAAACTTTACAGTATAACAAAAAATAATAAAAACCGGCCAAGTGCGAGTCGGTCTCGCGTTAAAGGTCCCGGAGGAAACAAAACTTTTTTGTAAGTTAATAATATTTTGTTCCTGCGCCCTCGGTTCGCGAGTAGCCCGACTCGCACTTTTAACTATCATCGTGTGTGTGTGGATTTGTACCTTCGATTATTAATACATTATGAATAGGGTCCCGTTTTTAGCCTTTGGGTACGGAACCCTAAAAACCAGATTCATAATAAGCAAATTAATAGTGCCTCAAATTAATATCTGCGAGCACTTTTATCTTGCATTGCGTAATCATCTCGTGTACGACAATTTGCTAAGATTATGTATGAGATTGTGCAAGTCACATAAAATAATTGAACTATTATTAATAGTTATGATATTAATGATAACTAACTTAATTTGACTAACGGATATAACGTCAAACCTTTGTACTCAGAACATTATCTGAAAATACGGAAATAAACCGGTTTTCATATCTGTAAGTACCTACATTCTTGGCATTGGCATTATTTGTTTTTGTTATGTTAAATCAACAATGTTATGCTACAAATAACAAACAATTAAATCGACAAAAGATTTAGATTTTTAAGTTACTGTACCTAATTTATGTTTGCAAACAAAATTAATGATTCTATTGTTAGTTTTATTTTACGCTGTTTAAAACATAGAGAAATTACGCGCTCCCCTAGGGTTTCAACCATAGAGAGCGTTTTTCTTTTCGTTTTCTAGTGGATCGATAGATGGCGTTACGGTCTGTATGAATAAAGGTCAAAATTTCAAAAAGTGTTTCTTTAAAATAATAAATAGGGAGAAGATGATCAAGAAGATGCCAACGCCTCTTTTGATGGAATATTTAATTATTTACAAAGCATTTTAATCGAAAATATGAAACTGTTTACGTCTGACATGGTTGTATGGGTTTGATCCCTTGGCCTTTAAAAAAAAGTTAGGCAGTCTTGGCATGATTTTGACAGGATCTCGCCTACGTCTCTATGGAGCGATAATCATGAAATCTTTTGAGTTTTTAAGGAACTAAATTTAAAAAAGAAAAGAACAATCCTTAGTAAATTATCTGTTAACGAGAAAGAACTTGAATTTTATAAAAAGAAAAAAGAGACCAAAACAAGATAGCCATTACTTACTAAGAAGGTCTGATTGCGGAAACCATTTGCCTATTTTAATATTTTTCGATCGTCCAGGCAGTTCGTCCTTGTCCCACTTCCACAAAACATCGTAAGGAAGTTGAGAGAACACTTTTACAAACATTTGAATCTTCTCTGGCGGTAACAATGAAGGATCAGTGTTTGTTCCGAAGCTCATATAAATAACACCTTTTACAGAGGAATTAAGATATTCATCTAAATCCTGAAATAAATAAAAATTATTGCTTTTTAACTTGTTTTGACACTATACTATATTATATAACTGCATTTAAAGATTTTTGAAAAATCTTCTGCTTGAGCCGGGAATCGAACCGGTGAAATGTGAAAAAAAAACATCCTGTATTTTACGTTACCAACCGAAAGAGTCATTCATAAGGATCAATTTCTTTTAAACAACATAGTATCTTAAATTAATGAAAGACCAAGAAAAAATGATTTTTTTATTGTTAAACTTACTATCTAAAGAACATTCTTTACTTAACTTATAAATTGCTCAAAATGAGACCCATTTCTTTAGATAGTGAGTAAGTTTAACAATGAAAAAATCATTTTTTCTTGGTCTTCTTTAATTTAAGATACTATGTTGCTTAAAAGAAATTGATCCTTATGAATGACTCATTCGGTTGGTATCATAAAATACAGGATGTTTTTTTTCACATTTCACCGGTTCGATTCCCGGCTCAAGCAGATGATTTTTCAAAAATCTTTAAATGCAGTTTTAATTTTTTTTGAAAATAAAGGAATGATTACTTTCAGTAAAATTTGCCATCATAAATATTAAGGGTACTTTCCCTCCAACCACGGCCTTTTTTTCCACCCTGTATATCCTATAAGCCTATAACAGTCATATTACTTCATATTATTTTCATTCAGTTTTTAATTGTTTTGTTTGGTTCTGCTCCTTTTACAAAGTGTGAAAGTGCTAATGTAGCAGCAGCTATACTAATGCGGTGACAACCTGGTTTAGACCTACCAATATGCCTTAAAATCTTTTTAAAATATGATGGCCAGCAGCTGTACAAATGATAAATTATTATGGTAGGTACCTAATCATTGGTGGAGGCCAAATAATGTAGTTGCTTTTAAGATACCTTTTTATACTAAATTTTTACCTTAGGTAATTTGTTATCTGGTTTCTGATGAATACCCCAAATGTGAATTACACCTGGAGGTACAGGTACATTTCCTTCTAATACTGGATGCAAATTAATAAAGAACATATCAACATTCTTTGTTAAATCCAGCAGCGAAGGTAAATCAGAACCGAAATGTCTCTTAACCATTTTATTATCTTTCTCAAGTTGAGCATGCCACATTTTAATATTTATTGTGTAATGATTGTATAATTCTACTGCTTTATCCCATAATGTAAGATTATTTAGTTTTTGTCTCAATAATGTGGGGTAAAGAAATGGATGAGTTGGAACTCCCATAGCTTCATATATAATTGGCATAGGTCCCATAGAACTTATTAGAATTACAGGCACTTTGTAAACATGTGAAAGAGATAGAGTATTTATAGCACAAGCTTCTAGTAACAGCAAATCGAAAGTTTGATTTTTATCTTTTAGTATATTTTGAAATTCATGACTTTGCACTTGTTTATCGAACACGATACGCATTAAACTGAAGATGATTCTTGTTAATTCGAACATGTTATCTTCACTTCCTTTTGGTGCTGACATGAAACCTTTTTGCCAAGTTTCGTATGAAATATCGTGAACATCGATCTCTGTTAGATTAGGAGGCGCTTTTCCTTTAGGGAAGGCAGGGTCAGTTGTAACTACAATCACTTCATGACCTCTCTTAGCCAGTTCTTGCGTAAGAGGACGAAAAACCACTTGATGACTTATGGATGGAGTTGGAAACACAGCAAGAATTCTCGCAGATTCACATCTAGAAATATAAACACAACACAATAGCAAACTAATTAGTTTCTTCATTTTTATATAGTTGCGACCGTTCTGTCTTGATGTTAAGTTGTAACTGACGTTTGATTTAGATAGATCTCTGTTTAAATATAAAGAATAAATAACTAATGAGTCAGCGGCATTCTGTCTATATCACGCATGAAACGCACATCCAACGCTCATGCCAAATTCGTCTACACACGCGTCTTCCACGCGTCAACCACGTGCCGTCTGCAATACACTATTATTTTTATAGATATCAAACTGACCAACTTTCACTATGGAGCCACCCTCAGGAAACGCGAAAAATAAATCAGTTGCTCAATACAAAACAGCTGTACCTACTCGACTCAAATGTGTGAAACAGCAGATTTTTTTTCTTTTCGCCTTTCCTGTGGCTGGCTCCATAGTGGTTGTTCAGTTTGTTGGTCTCCACCGTTTCAGTATTTGCCAGGCTGTTGCTTACACCCTGTATATTTCAACACATTCTATAACATTCTGGACATTCTATAATTCTTTAATTTCTACCATGACATTTACTAATTTTATATTTTTATTTGGAATTCTATTGTTCATTTTTTATTGTAACTATTTGACATTTTTAAATTCTACTATAATTATACCTAATTATTATTGTACACCTAAACTGGTAAGCTATGGAGACACAATGTAACATATAAAATTAAGACCTTTTATAAACCTGTAGTTATGCAATAAATGATCTTTGACTTTGACTTTGAAACACAATTATAATTATAGATAGCGTGTTAGATCCACCACTACAGATCAAGGCCTTTCACGAATAAGCGTGAGATGGTGTCGTAGGTTTTGGGACTACGTAGCTGATTGGGGTGTAAAAAGATGCGTTTCGACGAGGGCTGAAAAAAACTTTTTTGAAAATTGGAAAAGTGAGAAAAATGCGGTCGTTTTTATCTTTTTTATCGTATTTAATCTAGAAAAACGATTGAGAAAGATATATCGAAAATTAAAAAAAAATATTGCAGGTACTTATCAGTTATCACTGATGGGTTATTCCGAAGTTGTAACTTTGTGAAGCGAAAAAAAAATTAATTTAGTTCCTTTGTCAGATCCATTTTCAATGTGCCCGAAGGTCGTGGAAGACACACGAGATCTGTGAATTTTCGTATTAGACATTTATATAAATTTAGAATAATAATCTTAGAATCCACACTTATCGTGGCAACTTGGTAAGGACAGGACAAATCTGTGAGACATAAAATTAATATCGATCATCGAAATGTGAATATTCTAAATTTCATAGGCGGAAAATGTTTTTTTTTTCTGCCTGTCGCGAATTCACCTGAGAGATTAGATTTGTGAAAGCAATCGAACAGTAGGTACTATGCAATACCGACTGCTTTACGTATTTCCAAGTAAGGAGGTGATCGAGATTAAGTAGTACTCTTAAAATGGTTACCCATCGGAATATCTGGGATCTGGGAGCACGGCGAGCCTAACAAGCCGCAACTGCCGTAACTTTTCTCGATGCGATTTAGCCTATTTTTGAGGGCTCATAACTTCGGATAGTAACTGCGAGCTCTTTCTTTAACCCGTCTGTGGGTCCGACGTCGGACCCAAACATCTTCATACGTAGAGAGTCTGTGGGTCCTACGTCGGACCCTTAAGCATAGTGCCGCCATTGGTTGGGCGGTTGTGCAGGCGCGTTTCGTTCTACTTCACGTTTTATATTTTTTATAGACTTAGTGTACTGTTGGGATGTCACTTAATTTTTTGGAGTGTGGTTTGGGAAAAATGAAACGCAATAAAAAATAAAAATGTGGTTCGCGGGCAGTGCCGACGTGCGGCACTGGCGGCCGGTTTTTGTTTTGTTATTTAGTTATTGTGGCGTAATCTAGTGTTTAGAAACAAAGTATTGTTACTATAAAGTGATAAAATAAGAGCTTATTATATTATCGTGTAGTTAGTGTGATCTGTGAAGTGCAAACAGTGAAAAAAGTTAATGTGATTGTAAATTTCGTTCGAGGTCATGTCGGAAAAAACTCGAAATCAAAATTTGATTTGAATAAAAAAAATTGATAATTCTATTTGAATATCAGGTACGTAATTTAGCTCTCATATAACATAATATCACTGTGGCAAATATTGTGAGCTTTCCATTGATATTTTTTTTATACCATAGGGTCAAACATAACCTCCACAAATAATTATTTTCTAAAGGTAGTCGAAAATAAAACAAATGACGTAATATTCCCAGACATTTGGGGCACTTTTTTGCGCGGGAGGTCGACACGAAACGGGTTAAAAGGTAGAATAATCAAGATTATCAATCAGCTGTTGCTGCACAAGTGCGAAGTCAATTAATCTGTACATCGATCGGCATCGTCTCAGTCTCTCAGACCCTACTCAAACTGCCGCCCGTTTGGAATCTTTGACGCATGCCAATGACAGATAGATAGTTTCTTTATTCAGCTATTGTTATCGTATGTGAAGGCTCGCCTTTATCTCAACTATCTATCTATCTAAACTATTATAAAACTGTAGCGGGAAGTTTGTCTGTACATTGAAGATATTAACAAAAAAAAAGTTACGATATGGTTTTTAGGTGTCCCTGATTCCATTTCACCAATTTTTGGATTTTTTGTCTGTCTGTTTGTTTGTGTGTTTGTTTGTTTGTTTATTTGTTTGTTTGTTTGTTTGTTTGAACGAGTATCACGCAAAAACTACTGAACCGATTTTGATGAAACTTTTTTTGTTTGATTGCTTATGATCTGACTTAAAATCTGGTATATAATTTATCTCGCTACATTGACGGGAGCCGGAGATATAAACATATAACCGCAAGTGCAACCAATGTACGGTGCCATTTCAATTTCAAGTAAGTAACACTAATTAAAATAAAGTAAGCTGATTCTGAAGACTGTTTGATTTATAAATAGCGAAAATAACAACAAATTACAAAATAAATACCAATAATTATAAATTTTATCATTGTCCAGTGCTGATGACTGCATCGGTTGTTAGTGTAACATTGTTCTTCTTTTTTTGGCAATAAAATCTTTCAAACTCCATGGAGAAAACCTTTGCATAACAAAAAAAACCTTAGTACTGGCCACAAGAAAAAAAGATTCGAACTACAAATTTCTTGACATTTTGTAGAATTACAGTGCAACCAAAGCAGGAGTAATTATTAAAAAAAAAACTGCACGCCAATTTCAAACAAAGAGAATATAATCATGATTTCAAATCAGCAGCCGAAAGATGTCTAAAACTCGATTTTTAATTCGGAATGTTTTTATTTACGGTGTAATCACACAGTGTGATGTAATACACATTTTAAGCAAGACTGGATAATAGTTAATATTTTAAAGCAATTATAAGACAGGTAAGAAACTATTTTGAAATACCGTAAATTATTACTAAAATACAAACGAACGAACTCTAACAAATTAATAAGGATAGGTTTTTTATGCCGCTGATGCGATGTGCCGCCGTGCATTTTGCGCCCGATTCGATTAAGAGGATAATTTATTTTTCTACGGGCTCCATACAAAACGAAGCTTAGTTTGAACATTTAGTAATTAAAGTAAAAAATTAATGGTTTTAAAACAATCTAGAAGCCAATATCTGTGATTTCCTTTTAAATGTTTAGTTCTAAAGTTATCTTGACTCAAAGTTTGTAGTCCGTGCTGCGGTCCGTCCGTGTTGTATGTCGTCCACCATTTGGGCTCTCTCTGAGGAACCTGCCACAGCCCTACGGACTGTCGCTTGATATGAGCTTTACATAAATTAATGTAACATTCGGCAATAGCCGACTGCGTTCTTCCGGACGAAATTATTCGCTGGAATCCAGGCGCATACGTGTTGCCGTTGTTTCAAATGCACGCAAATTGACAGCGAGTGCTGACCAGGCCATGTACCCGGACTTTAGATTTTCGATATAACGCGACCGTTTCGGTTCCGGTCCGAACTTCATTGTAATAGAGTCGACATTGGAACGATAACTTTCATGCAATTGCGACGTTCGAATGTCCGGGTCAAGAACAAAGAACATTGTATATAGTATTCGTCCGGGTAGACCCCTGCTGTCAAACGTCAAACGGTGACGTTGCAGTAAAATGCGGCCGGCACCGATTTTGCGCGCATCTGACCGAATTGCAAGATGTATATGGTCCTTCTTATATGCAGACAGTTTTTTAAGGGGATGATCAGACCATCATACTGAACAACTTTCTGTATGGGACCAAAGTCGAAATCACGAAAAAAAATCAACTGTTCCATACAAAACTGCAATCTTACTCTACAAAAATGTATGGGGCAGAAGATATTTTTCGCGATTTCGATGTTAGTCCCATAGAAAAAGCTGTTTGATGGTCTGATCATCCTCTTAAAAAAGTGTCAGCATATTAAGTTAAATAAATAAAAAATTAAGTAATATAATATATATAATGCACCCCGACGCGTTCCGTTCAGTGATAAAAATACTTAAAAAATAATTTTGTATCTGCCAGTACACTTGATTGTTTTCAGTAATGAAAAATGTCATCTCGAAGAAGAACTAATAATCTCACTAATATTATAAACGTGAACGTTTGTGACGATGTTTGTAAGGTTGTAATGTTGTATGTTTGTGGCGCAATCACGCATAAACGTTATCGTGTCGACTTCAAATTCTGAAGTCGCTAAATAGTAGCTTGCCAGAATCGGGCAACCGATACTGCACCGTCGCTAGCGGTCATGAGCTCCTCCTGCGTGCAGGTGTTAGGGCACGTAGGGCACGATGTGAGATGGGCCATCGTTTGTGGAGTTCCACACAAGCAAGTCACATTTTGCGCATCCGAGTATCCCCACCTGACCATGTTGTCCTTACCGCGACCGACCTGGGTTCGAAGTCGGTTCAAAGACTTCCAGGTCGCCCAAGGCAAGTCATGTCTAGGCGTGAGGCTCTCAGACGGCGACACAAATGGAGTTGGGAGGGACACTTTTTGTCGCCATAGAGTACACCTTGCTTGCGCTGGGCCAGTATTCAGGGGGTCGACACACTTCATAAAGCTGCGTCGGCTTGACAGCCTTTGCGGCGCAGGAATAAAGCCATGCATGAGATGTCGTGTGTCATCCACCATTTGGGCTCTCTCTGAGGAACCTGCCACAGCCCTAATTACATCTGGGGGCGCTATGCCAGCCAGTGGGTAAAGCAACTGTACCGGAGTCGGTTTCAAGCAACCAGTTATAATCCGACACGTTTCGTTTAGTGCCGGTATCCACCAGCTTGGCGTGGGCAGATCGGCCCCACACCGGGCACGCGTATTCTCCAGCGGAGAACGCGAGAAAAATAATTAAACAAATAAATAAATAACGCTCACAGGCACAAACATTATTTTAATTATCCCAAACAAGCAATAAAGGCTTTTTATTGTGGAAACCATACAACAACGGCATAAACATATAACATCCAAGACCGAACCGGGACTCGAACCCAGGACTCTGGTTTGGCAGTCCGGCGTGGTAACCATTACACCAACCGGGTCGGCAAATACTAAAAATCCTCTTTCTTTTAACCTTTTCTAAAGTTAGTGTTCATAATTTTATCGTAGTATTGTTTTCATCTTAATAGATGGCGTTGGGTGTTTTTTTGAAGCAAGTACCATACTTAATTCACGCTCAAGACATCTCAGATATTCGGTCTTACAGATTTGATTGTATAGTTACTTACCGGCTGAATTCGAAAAATAATTAAATAAATAAATAACGCTTACAGGAACATTGTTATGATTCCAAGCAAGCACTATAGGCTTTTTATTACAGAAACCATACAACAACGGCACAAACATTTATAACATCCATGACCGAACCGGGTTTCGAACCCAGGACCCTGGTTTGGCAGTCCGGCGAGGTAACCATTACACCAACCGGGTCGTCAACTATCAAAAATCAAGTTTTCAAAAATTTTATCGTAGTAATTTAATCGTAGTATTGTTTTCATCGTAATAGATGGCGTTGGGAGTTTTTTTAAAGCAAGTATGCTACAATTATTAATTCAAAAACTTAGCTATAGCTGGAGCTTACAAATTTAGTTGATTATATAAGGTCTAAAAAATTAGGTGAAACTGTTTTAAGGGTATGCTCATACCATTAAACTGAACAACTTTCTCTACGGGACCAATATCGAAATCTCGAAAAAAAATCTTCTGCCCCATACATTTGTGTTTGCAGTTTTGTATTGAACATCAATTTTTTTTTCGCGATTTCCATATTAGTCCCATAGAGAAAGTTGTTCAGTTTGATGGTCTGAGCATACCCTTAAAATAGTTTCAGCTAATTTTGTTAGACCTTATATTATCGTTGTAATACATCGTTGTAAGTATATTGATTGTTTGAGTCCAATCTGAGCCAATGCTACGGATGATAACCTTATTTTACAGAAAGGATGAATTTTGTTGCAGTAAGTCTTGCCAAATTTTTGTTTTGTTTGATTTTCGGTCTCAATTATGATTTTTTGAGGGTTTGTGCAGCTTAACTATAGAACATCATTCTACCACAACGTATAAAAAGGTACCTACGTATCTAAAAGGTCCTTCTTATACTATAACACCACAGGTCGGTAATGTAGCTACTTACATAATTGAAAATCTTTTTTAGCAAATTGACCATTAGCTTGCTAGAATATTATTATTTTAGCTCTTGCCTTCACCATTTTACACTAGCCCGCGTGGTAGAGTATCCTCTAACGTTTATACGTGAGTGGAGGTCTGTGACCCGCAGTGGGTCGTAAGATGATTATTATGCTGTTCGACATAAATGAAAAACTAATAAACGACGAACAGTAGAAAAATTAAAGTGATGGATCCAGTGAATGACTTTTAAATCTGATACCTACAGAATTACTTGGGGTACTTTCTGATTTTGATTTAGCTTAAGTTCATGACTTTCTTATCTTATTATGGGAAATGGCAAGCCAGCAACACTTCGACCCAATGGTATCTTTTGTATTGACCCCTACATATTATTTTCTTCATCCTTGAAAAACTTGGAAAATGAGGGAGGCAATAGCGTTCAGGGTAAGAAACATGTAATGAATAACCATCTCTCAGGAATCACATACGTTTACCCACCAAGACATCGCAGTCACACAGTACAAATGTTCCATGGTTTCCTCTTCCTCTCCACACGCTCGGCAACCGGGATCTAGAGTGAGCTTTATCGTGCCTGTTGCGTAGTGCCCGGTGAGGGCTCCAACGATGGCACGAGCTTTGCTCCTGCTGTTGTTCAGTATCAACTGTGGGATTCGTGGTGTTATATTGCTGTTATACTCTGACACCAGGGCTTTGTCCACATGATAATAAGAAGATTGCTGATGAATTTCCTGCAGTGTTGCAGACCCGAGAGGCCAGAGCATTCTAGCCTGTGACTTTTATTAGCCCATTCCTTAATCGCCATTCTAATGTTACATGCCAGGATTCCTAGACTTGGTTCGGACCATGACCTTCATGACCTAAGACGAGACATAAGACAAAATTACATGTCCACGCAGACGAAGTCGCGGGCAAAAGCTAGTAGTATTATAAAACTGTAACAGGAAGTTTGTCTGTACACTGAAGATACTAACAAAAAAAAAATTACGATTTGGTTTTTAGGTGTCCCTGATTCCATTTCACCAATTTTTGGATTTTTTGTCTGTCTGTTTGTTTGTTTGAACGAGTATCACGCAAAAACTACTGAACCGATTTTGATGAAACTTTTTTTGTTTGATAGCTTATGATCTGACTTAAAATCTGGTATATAATTTATGCGGACGAAGTCGCGGGTTAACGCTCGTAATATTATAAAACTGTAAAAGAAGTGTGTTCATTGAAGATATTTACAAAAAAGAAGATTAGGTACGATATGGTTTTTGGTGACCCTGACTCCAAATCACAAATTTATGAATATTTTTTCTGTTGGTTTGTTCAAGCATCACGTAAAAACTACTGAACGGATTTTGATGACACTTTTTTGTTTGCAAGGATTTGGCTTAAAATCATTTTTTTTTTTTCGAATTGACCAATACAGCATTGCTCAGGGAGCATCGGCTGCTTATTACTGCGGACTATGGGGGGACCACACCAGTGACGGCGAAGCGCCCTGGTAGGTCTACCGAACCAATGCATGAGCTTGCTTAAAATCCGGTATATAATTAATGCGGACGAAATCGCTCATTTATTCCAAAAATTAAAAGAAGATAACCTTTTTCAAGATTTTTCTTAATGTTCACTAGAAAAATACTCACGACTGTAGATAACGTTTTGATTTCATACATTGCTGCCATTGTATGAAATCAATGTATTTAGCCCCGGAACTTTTTAATTACCAAAAAGGTTACCGATTGCCCTTCTGATATTAAGGTGGTTTCAGTCCATACAAAAGTTTGACGCACAATACGCGTACACGGAATTAATAAAGTAATATTTATACATTGAAAAATAGTTTAGAAAATCTTGTTGCCGCGTATCAAGTAACATTTGCAGTTTATAATATAATTACGAAGATATAAAGCATTTAAAATTTTGTATGAAAAATTTCAAAGCTTTATATCTTCGTAATTATTCTATAAATTGCAAATGCTATTTGTTACGCGGCATCTAGATTTTCTAAACTATTTTTCCATGTATATAAAGTTACTTATATTAATACCGTCTACGCGTATTGTGCGTCAAAGTTTTGTATAAAATTGACCCCTGTGAAACCGCCTTAAGGTACGATATTGCTAATATAAAAACCAAAGTTTTAAAGATCACAACCCGCGGTAAGAGTAAAAAAAGCATTTTATTTTAAAATTTCGTGGTTACCGTTTTTTTCTATGCTTAATAATGTTCTTCACATTAGTTCAATACCTATTCACGTGGTCACAAGGTCACATGTCGTTTACAATTAAGTTCACAATTGCTGTACTTTATTCTTGTATTGAAATTATTGTCGCTCTATGACATATAATTTGCCTTTGCCTCTGTTTGTGTCACAGATTACTAGTGCGACCTTGAAATGGCCAATCATGTTACATTGTTTCGTGCCCCGCACCTACCGCCAAAAATGGTGACTTCGGGCCTGTACAAAATTTCATCATGCGGTATCTGTGGTTTGTGTCTATGTATCAGGCCTGCAATCGCGGTAAATATTCGGTGATTGAATTGTTATTGAACTACGTACGAACCAAAACTTTTGACACATTTGGTATTGCGCTAATTGCAGTCCAGCTCTTGACAGCCGTTAGAGCCGTTTTGACAAATCGCTGTGACGTTATTGGCTGTCAGTTACATAGAGTTTAGTGCGATGCGGAATTCAGCACAGTTGAATAGTAATGGGATTGCAATGTGATTAGAACTTAAATTGGATAAGAATAGAACTTGGATGTTTTAACTTAGCGCATCGGGCTCCTGTTTTCTGATTAAATCCAATCATTGCTATCCGTGTGGCGAAATACTGGGCTGGAAAAATGTAAAATGACTTGCCATCGACGCTATAGAAGAAGATTAAATCCAACCGAAGACAAAAACCAAATAAATCGCGGAGTCCTTTACGAGTTATTGATGACCTCTTCTATTGTCTTACTCTTTTCCGACCTTAAGGAATTATAACTTCTGATTGTCATTGGAATTTCCTTTTTAAAGGAACATGACTGTTAAAAAAAAATTACAGATCTCATGTATGAAAATGTATGTGCCAAATGAAGATTGAACGTAAATAAATTTTTTTGCTTTTTGTAGCCCTAGTCGAGACCCGTCTTTTGACATCCCAATCAGCTACGTAGTCCCAAACCCCACGACGCCAGGGCAAATATGTAAGCCTCGCCGAGGTTTACATATAAGCGCCGTTTGAGGTTTTCCGCGGTAGCCGCCGCCGCACCCGCATTGGATGAGGTCGCATGGACGTGGGACAGTGCCAGTGTATCTAACAGGTAGCGTCCCATACCAGCGACCGCCCTAATTTCCATGGAACGAGCCATTCCGTCGGGCCTCTTCCCATCGCTCCATATTAAACCTCTAGGTTCTAGGATCGCGGTATCCGTCTTGTATGTAAGAGTATTAGAAAGATTGTTAGATCAATAAAAAAACAAATATCACGGATTTCAATACTTTATTCAAAAAGTTAGCATAAAACAAGATAGTCCTACAAAACCGTTTGCCAAATTGTTTGTCAAACAGATGTCTACAAACTAAAATATAAAAATGTAATTTTGAGTGTAAAAAGCACGTCTTGACCGAGAAAGGAAAATTGGGTACAAAATACCGACTTTACACAATGCAGGGGCAAAGGTCTTGTTTTTGTAGCTCATTCTAAGCCCCGCCATTTGGCATCGATAGCCGTCGCACAAAAACAAGGCCTTATTGGATCCCGACCCAATCTCAATACTATTGCAAAAAAAGGACCCTGTTTGCGAAATCATGGTTTCATTATCGCGAAAGTGTTCTTTTGTTTCACAGACTGTTACCCTTCTTTGCACTCTTCGATTACTAATAAAAAACTAGATACAGAACCGCTTTAAAAAAAAACAGAAATAAAAGTATACTCAAATGAATATTTACTTCTCCTAAAACTATAGTGCACTACTATGGTTTTAGGAGAAGTTGGTGTTAAGAGAAGGCCTGAGACAAATTTTTCAATTTTTAATTTGATTCGAAATAGCACAACATGGCTGTAGCATGTTTAAAATCAATAATATTTGAAATTGGAACAGGGTGTGTTATCTATATCGTATGAATTCCAGTTGTAATGCTGGACTTGCGGGTTGGTGAGTTTGTAATAACTTCCAGTAGATGGCGCTCACGTCCCCTTAAGACGATACGGGTTGAAAATTTCGTTCTCTGGGTAGTGGGCTCGGTGGCGAAATTGGATAACGCAGTTCCCCGGTTTGGAAGAGTGCGGGTTCAAGTCCCACCCGAGACAAATTTTTCAATCTTTAATTTGATTCGAAATAGCACAACATGGCTAAAATCAATAATATTTGAAATTAGGAGAAGTTGCCTAGAGGCAACTTCTACAGACAGACAGACAGACATAGATGTCTGAGTTGATGCTATTCTAAGCTGACCACTTAGGTAAACACAAAAACACAAAAAAAACCTTAAAGCTTTGATTAAATTAAAATAGCGGAAGACAAGTAACGTTCTTGCATTACGTACTCGACAAATGGATCTGCTTGTCATGTACAGTCAGCAGCAATAAGTTGTATACACTTTTGTTCTACGTCGTAGTACTAAGTGTATATAAATTATTGCTGCCGAGTGTACTTACGAGTTAAAATGAATGCCGTGTGATTTCTTTTTTCTCTTTGAATGATTTGTACAACGAGTTTTAAGCACGCTAAGTATTGCGGTACCTTTATCCTGCCTAAAATCAAAAAAGTATCTCCATCACGCAATGCCGATCGGTTTGTGAGTAAGTAAATTAGGTGACGGGGGCTTAATTTGTGCGGTCCATGCGTTATAGGCTAGTCACCTTTCTTGTTATTTTAATTTAATCAAAGTTTTTAAGACGTTGTTATGCAACTGACTATTGGGTTCAGACTGATCTTATGAGACTTTTGTGTCGAAAAAAAAAATTTAATAATAAATACAGTGGGTAACGCTGATCAAAGTATTTATTCTGCTATTTTTAGATGCATTTTCTCCTCACACGATGATTTACAAAAACGAGGTCGACGGTACAGAACGCTAACCCACAAGATGCCTATCCACTCGTCTTGCTTTGAAGGTAACACATAGGCGCATGGAAGAAGTTCCACTTCTTTGTGTTACGAATCAGGAAAAGTCGTAGCGTACAACTATGAGGAAATTATGAGGAATTGAATCACATGCAGATGGAAGCTCTGCCGGCGGCGTTCTGAAATGAACTACAAATTATTATTCTGAATGCTACTGGCGCGGCGCGGCGTAGTGGAAGTTTTAATTTAATCGTTTATTCTTAACTCGTATAAAAATTTAAGTAGCTTTTAAGGTTAGGTCGAAAAAATTAGCACAACAAGTTGTTAAAGCAAGCTTTTATTTAAATTACAATTTATTATCCGTAAAAGTGTCAAGAGATACTATTAATAACGGACAAAATACTTTTTGTCCGTTATTAATAGTAATCTATCGAAAACATTATATATATATAGACCACTGAAATATACTTTAAAGCTGTTTAGGACGAGTTTTGTTACAAACACCGTAACCGAGAATTTTATACATTAGATTTATTATTCACTAGCGACCCGCCCCGGCTTCGCACGGGTGCAATGCTGACACATAAACCTTCCTCTCGAATCACTCTATCTATTAAAAACAATCGCATCAGAATCCGTTGCGTAGTTTTAAATATTTAAGCATACATAGGGGCAGACAGCGGGAAGTGACTTTGTTTTATACTATGTAGTAATGATAGTGGTAGTGATAAAGCTTTCAGAACATGTCTATATAATATCAAGTCCAAGATTTTCAACCATTGGGAAGCCTCCTTCGTTAGTTCGGCAGTGTATTTATTGTTCCCAGAATTCTTTCCGAGTGGGCGCTTCTCAACAATACGATTACAGTTCCGCGTAGGGGCGAGCACCGAACCATCCAACGCTTACTGCCTGGACACCTCCGTCACCACCTGTCTTCCTTCACCGTGTAATTTTTGCGGCAGACCGAGCTCCGCGTCGGCTGGTCCGTGTGGCGTCGGCTAAGAATAGCACCATCCCATTTCCTCTCGTGGGTGTCGTAAAAGGCGACTAAGGGATCTACTGGAGGATGGGCAGCAGCATCCTCTGAGTAAACACATTCAATCCAACTGCGATCGCCAACCCGCAAGCGTGGCGATTATGGCAAATCCCCCCGTTTTGGGGGAGGCCTATGTCCAGCAGTGGACGTCTATCGGCTGATATGATGATGATGATGATGAGCTCCGCGTAGGAGCGAAGCGGTGGACCTGGTGGACCGGGTTCAACCTGCCCGCCTAGCGAGCCGCAGGCCGAGCGCGGTATTAGAGTAGCTTCTCACCACGGAAAGAATTTATATGGTCTATTTTAACCATCAAACTAAACAACTTTCTCTATGGAACCACCAACGAAACCACAACAAAAAACAGTTCCAAACAAAACTGTAAATGAAATCATCTCGATCCAAAATGGTAGAGAAGTTTTTCATATTTGCGATTTCAATAATTACGAAGATGTTTGTTTGATCATCATAACATCGACTTAAAAAATCGTCAGCATAGAAGGATACTTTTTTTTATCTACTCTAAACTATTATAAAACTGTAGCAGAACGTTTTTCTGTACATTGAAGATATTAACAAAAAAAAGTTACGATATGGTTTTTAGGTGTCCCTGATTCCATTTCACCAATTTTTGGATTTTTTGTCTGTCTGTTTGTTTGTGTGTTTGTTTGGGTGTTTGTTTGAACGAGTATCACGCAAGAACTGCTGAACCGATTTTGATGAGACTTTTTTTGTTTGATAGCTTATGATCTGACTTAAAATCTGGTATATAATTTGTGCGGACGAAGTCGCGGGTTAACGCTCGTTTATAATTAAAATAAATGGACTCTTGTTTGTGCGTTAGCACGGCATTTTTTCGTGGGAGTATCTATCCTATCTCAAGGATTGTTTATGAGTAAAAACACAGCTGAGAAATAATGCAGAGCTTCGTGGCAGGCTCAAACGCGAAGAAAGAGAAGGTACTAGTAGAAAGCACGTGTCTTGTCATATTCACTCAATAAGAGATGCACATAGCAAATTCGCTCTAATTTCAAATATTATTGATTTTTAAACTTGAAACAGCCATGTTATGCAATTTCGAATTAAATTAAAGATTGAAAAATTTGTCTCGAGCGGGACTTGAACCCGCACTCTCTCATTTTAAATTCGCTCTAGTTAAAAAAGCTACCTTATCGGCGTAACCACTTTTTTGTACTACTACCACCTGACTCAAAAATGTCACTTCATATAAATTATATAGGATTTTATGACTATCGTTATCTCATACCCGGTTACACTGATATTCCGTCTACCAGCGTAAGCGAAAAATTCTTCGTCTTTGTCGTCTATGCTCAAACGTGAACCGCGCGAACACCACGAGAAAGAATAGCGCTCGCGGATTGCCGCGAGCGCTATTCTTTCTTTTTTGTCAGGTATTGACCTGCAACGACTCGATACTGTTTTTTATTTAATTTTCTAGATGTGCTGTCTCTTTACATGACAAACTATAAAACACAAAGCTAAAATAAAATATACTTGACGTAGGTACTTCTGTAGTGTAGTACCAAATATTGATACCATGTAAGTATCGAACCTTCAACCCTTATAATAGTTCAGAATGATTTAGGAGGGTATAAATGGCATACCCCGTATGTTGATAGAATTATAGGCATGTAGCGCCCGTGACTTTATTCAGACAACTAAATGCTACTGGTGCGTCTTAGATGCTACGCATTTTACCTTATGTAATTTATCTGTGCATTGTACGCATATATTTCACGCTGATAAATCTGACGAAATCTGTATAAAGTGCCCCGGGACTATTTAATTACCAAAAAGGTTTGCGTCAGCATGAAAGCATTTGCGGAATAGATTTGGCCATAGAAGGATCATTAAAATAAATACTTACTTTGAAAACTTTAAACGCTTACATCTTTTGATAATAAATGATTACGTTGAAATTAACACTAAATATTGTTTAAGTTATGTTCGATTAAACAATTTTATTTTGAAACGAGCGTTAACCCGCGACTTCGTCCGCACAAATTATATACCAGATTTTAAGTCAGATCATAAGCTATCAAACAAAAAAAGTTTCATCAAAATCGGTTCGGTAGTTTTTGCGTGATACTCGTTCAAACAAACAAACACACAATAAACAGACAGACAAAAAATCCAAAAATTGGGAATATGTAATCAGGGATACCTAAAAACCATATCGTAACTTTTTTTTTGTTAATATCTTCAATGTACAGACAAACTTCTTGTTACAGTTTTATAATAGTTTAGATAGACTAAACTGTATTCGCTAAAAATTATCCTTGCTATTTGGTATTCGTGTATAGTTAATGTCCATGGAAATATGTACGTGAGTTTATGTTATGAACTTTATAGGTATGTTTAGCAACCAGCATTTTAACATTTAAAATGTTTTTTGTCGCTTCGGTATCAAAGGCCCAATTTTCAGCCAAAGTACGACATCACCCTGGTGTCGTGGGTTTTGGGACTACGTGGCTGATTGGAGCGTCAAAAGCGCATCTTAACGAGGGCTTTATAAACCAAATAAATAATTTTTTTTCGATCAAAAACTTTTTTTTAAAAATAAAATAAAATAAAAAAAAAAATGAGAAAAATGCGGTCGTTTTTTGCAGTTTTGGTCAGAAAAAAATTCGTATCTCGAAAACGCGGAATGAGAATGAGATATCGAAAAAAAAACCCTGTTAATATAGAGATGTGACTTCAAAAATTATTGAAGGTGTTTTTCCCTGATGGGTTATTCAGAAGTTGTAACTTTGTGATGCGGAGAAAAATTAAATTCAGTGCAGGGGCAGAATCATTTTCAATCTACCCGAAGGTCGTGTAAGACACGAGATCTGTGAATTTTTGCATAGGTACTCTGATTATGTTTGCTCACTCTTTTTTTTCCAATTCTCTCTATTATGTGCAAACCTTAACATACCCTCCAGGAAGACATCCAGGTTATCTCTACAACTTTTACTAAATCGAAAATATTATCCAAGAAATATACCTAATAATGGAATTGCTTTTTGATAAAAACCTTTTTCCGAAAAGTATTAAATCAGATATAAAATATATTTTCTACACAGAATCAAGCTATCTACATGCAGGCCTTTTTGCAGATAGATTGAAATAAATATGGATGACGGGCTATTTGATAAAAAGGAACCAAGGGATGCCCGGGTATTGCCAATTGGGGTGCATGTCTGGTTACAGCGGAGTGATTATAAAAACAAATTTAATTTAATTATATTTAGGATGCTAACAGACTCTTTTTTAGTATAATCTATTTAGAATAAGAAGCTATTTGCCATTTAGCATCCACAAGCATCCACAAAATATATTTTATACGTATAACAATCATTTTACGTTTCTATAAAATGGAGACTATGAAAATACAGGTTGAAATTGATATCATTAGCATCCTTTTTAACTAAAAGTCTACCCATCAAAAATAACTACTTTCACTATGGGAGCAAACCAATAGGAGCAAAAAAAAATCAGCTGTTGCATACATTTGAGGCGAGTTGGCATTGCAGTTTAGTATGCAACAGCTGATAATTTTTTTGCTCCGATCGGTTTGCTCCCATAGTGAATGTTGTTCAGTTTGATGGGTAGAATCTTAGTTTAAAAGGATGCTAATGATATCAATTTGACCCTGTATATACAGCTATTCGGACGTTCGCCGCGGCTTAACGTCAAAACACAGATTATTTAATAAAAAATATAAAGCGCACAAAAAAAAAATTACACGGAGAAATATGTGACAATATTTATTTTACCAAACTTTAGATACTAGAAAAATTTCAGATTTTACTAGAAAAGTTGTGGTTTTAAATCTAATTCTTGTAGATTTGACTAAAATCTACTTTTAAAGACAAATTTTCTAGTAAATTCTGCTAATATAAATTATACCATACAGGGTGTAAGTGACAGCCTAGCAAATACTAACTACTAACGGTGAACTCAGACTATCAAACTGAACAACTTTCACTATGGAGCCTACCTCAGGAAACGCGAAAAAAAATCAGCTGTCTTATACAAAACTACTGTACCCACCCGACTAAAAATGTATGGGACAGGTGATTTTTTTTCGCGTTTCCTAAGGTATGCTCCGTAGTGAAAGTTGTTCAGTTTGATGGTCTGAGTTCACCGTTTCAGTATTTGCTAGGCCATAAAACTGAACAACTTTCTCTATGAAACCAAATGTGATGCGATCACATTATAATTTATGGTATTATGGTTAAAGATTGGGTTAAGTAGGTTTAAAAAAAAAAAAACATAGCGTTTATTAACAAACTATTACCCGCTATAACTGTAGCCAAACCCTATGGGATAGAAGGTCAGTATTACCCCAGTTACCCAAAATGTAACCAATATCCGTGTGAAAAACGACTCTTTCGCATCTACTAATGCGTTCATATACGCCCCAACACGCACGTTGGTGCGTAACCAAGTTTACATTTGAATAATAAAATCGTCTGTTTAAGATATATAATATACTATTTGGGTAGGAATTGATAGTAAAGGACTCAATATTGGGCACAGTTTTGTCCTTGGAATGACGGAAATATTAATACGAAACTCCACAGTTTTGGTGTTTCCAATAATATATTATCACAGTTCATCCATCGATTTAGTTGTGAAACACAGCGATCGTGACTGGCATGGTACCTATCGTACTTTACCACACCATGGACATTTCATAGTAATGGGCTCGCATCCCACTGACAAGATAACGTCAGGCTCTCTTATGATTTATCTACTTGTGCGCGACTCTGCTTTTTTCCATGCTAATTGTCGCGGCAAGCGTGACGTTGGCTCTCGAGAAATAATACTAGAAGGACTGCAAGAACCTAAGGCAAGAACTATGTATAGCTGCGTGCGTTACAATTTTTCTGCCTATCTTGCCTACGTTAAGCTTACGTTAGTATAATGATTTCGATTATTTGATGACATAAGAAAAGTATTATACTCAAGTATAAATAAAGTCAACTATTAGTGAAACTGGGTCATCAAAAAGCAAAAATAAAGTGGACCGCCGCAGCTATTTTACATAATACAATTTAGAATACATCAGAAGTCGATCTATACGGAATAAATTCAATAACTTAAATTGGACCGACGAACGGAAAGATAGAGGGAAACCTCATTAAATACGCCTCCGACTTCGCGGGTCACTCGTAGTTGGTCCTTTTTAGAATTTCGGACATGAAAATATTTAGATTTTGTTCTTATTCACATCACCAGGCTATTGGTTATGTGCGAAGTGGGTGGTGGGAACTGTCAAGTCGATCACATTGCACGCTGTGGTAGAAATTAGCTTTTTGATACAAAAGTTATATCAAATTGGCTTGCATGTATGTATGCAAATCCACACACGCATTCCACACGAAATCGCAAAAACTACAATGACTACCAACTTATTGGCATGGATGTTTTTATTTGCATCTAGGTTCTCACTTTAAAAAAAAGGGTTTGTTGTCGTCCCCGCCGACGGGGACAGCCGCGGCCGCTGCCCACTCCTATTTCTTCTGGTGTCTACAGACGCTACCAGGCCTCTCACTGAACCCCGCTACCCAATCCGCCACGTAGTCCCAGCAACGCTCTATGCCGAGGTCCGTATCCATCTGTGTGCTCCTAGGTCATTTACTTCTTCTATCGTATCAGCATGAGCTGTATCGAAAGACCATTACTCATGCTGCAGTGGAAAGATTAGCCAGTGAGCAATGGTCGTATCAGGCTGACTGCTCAGGTGCCCCAGACGAACTCAGATTTCATCACTCGAGGAGGCTTTACTTCTTCTTCTTCTTATCGTGTCGACTTCAAATTCTGAACAAAGTCGCTAAGTAGTAGCCTGCCAGAATCGGGTAACCGATACTGCACCGTCACTAGCGGTCATGAGCTCCTCCTACGTGCAGGTGTTAGGGCACGTAGGGCACGATGTGAGATGGGCCATTGTTTGTGGAGCTCCACACAAGCAAGTCACATTTTGCGCAACAGAGAATCCCCACATATTTCTGGTAGGCGGTAAGGCGGTCTGAAAAAACTCTGACACCAGGGCTCTGCCCACACGATAAGAAGAAGATTACTGGAAGCAAAATTAGTTATACAAGGTGGGCCAAAAGAAGTCATCCGATGTTGTTTGGCTCTCTTTTTTTTTCTAAATGAAAAACTTCGATTCTGTTTTTTGATTAAGTTTATTTGAACCTTTAGAATTTTATTGGTCAAGTCGAGAAGATTATATCGGCCAAATGGGCGACGTCACAATTGATTGCCATACGGGCTCGTTTTATGGCATTTTTCATCATTTCGGCGAGAACTTCGGGCGACAGATTCTCGCACTCGTGTCAAATGTTGTCCTTGAGGGCTTCCAGAGTCTCGGGCTTGTTCACGTAAACATGGGACTTCAAAAAACCCCACAAAAAAAAGTCTGGAACGCTTAAATCGGGCGATCTTGCGGGCCAGTGCAAATCGCCAAAACGAGAGATGAGGCGATCCGGGACGCTGCCATCAGAATATCGGTTGTGGCTCGCGCAGTGTGTGCCGTTGCTCCGTCCTGTTGGAACCACATGCACGGACTGGAACTTGTACGGGAACATGCGCAGGTCTTTGACCAAAATTTGCCTTAGGGACGTCCGGCTGATGGCTATTTGCGTGGCACGGCGTCTGGTCGATGTTTCCGGCGACAGCTCGACATCCTCGGCAACAGCAGCGATATTCTCGGCAGAACGGGCGCTCCGGGGCCGGCCACTCTTGGCAACGTCTTTTGTGCTCCCATACTCTTCAAGGTTGGTGGCCAAACGGCGCAGTGTTTGCGCAGTCGGTGTCGGACGGCCGGGGAATCAACGACGGAATTCACGCTGCGCGAACATCACAGACGAATTGTTACGCAAAAAAATAGACACGGTTATTCCACGTTCTTGGGGAGTGCATCGCTCCATGGCTTGTTCACTTGTATTCTGCATCTGTCCAGTCCACAAATGTCAAAACAGATTTGACATTGGCGGCCATTTGCAAAAATGAGAGCATCTTCCAATAGGGTGATTTCTTTTGGCCCACCTTGTAGTTTCAGTACAATGTTATGTTAAATTCAACTTTTTTTCGCAACTTCAGTGTATGCGGAAAAAAATATCGGTGACTGCTACTTTATTTTAGTAGACTTTACTAGATAGATTTTTGTTAAAACTACCAGAATTTGATTTAATATAACAAACATTCTAGTTAAGTCTACTATATACCTGTATATAAAGTACCTGAAATGACAAAATAGACATAAACTAGTTGTCACAGAAAAATGTTTAGAAAAAACAGAAAAAATAGTGGTCCAAAAGTTATTTAGTTTGATAGATCTCATATGTTTCGGCTAGATGGGAGTAAGCCTTCCCTGGCTTATTGCCAAACTGGGATCAGCAAACATATTGACAAATGACTGTACACATCACTTGCTAGAAGCTGGCAGTCTTTGACGATTTATTTACGACCAATAGTGTCATAGATAAATAGTGAGATGGACACTCAATGTTTGGGGCAGATTTTTACTGTGTACTAAACTGATACACTTTACTTTAGTATTTTGTCGGAGCGTAGATCAGAACTTTTAGCCTCAACTTGGCCTCAACTCAACGGTCTTTAACATAATCCTGACATAATACCATTAGTCGTTCTGTTACTTTTCAAATAATACCGATTACTCTCTCTGGAGTTTGAGCTCATCGGAAGTGAAAAAGGATGAACATTTATTATTTTATGTTCTAAAATCATTGTCTAGAAAGAGCTACAGTTTAAAAAAAAAATTAAACGAAGACTAAGGATGGATGGAAGGAGGACATTAATCTAAGGATTCGACTTAAAACCTTGTAGCTTGCTTTTGTAACTTAGACACCGCCATACCATTCCGCCGTAGGTCTTCTTTTCTGCGAATTGTGGTGCTGGCGCAGAATGCTCTGAATATCCTGGACTGAACGCCGCACAAATGAGTTCATCCTCGACGAGTTGAACATCAAGACAAGGTTTTCAACCATGCATGCAACGAGTCCTTAAATTCTTCGGGCATACGGTCAGGAGCTCAGATAGTTTGGAAACACTCATGATCACTGGCCATAATGGAAGAAAAAAGAGGTACAGGACGCATGCCTACGAGATGGACCGACGCGGTCAAAGATCAATCGGTCTGATGCAATACAGGTCAGCACACACCGAGCCCAAGATCGAGCGGCCTGGAGAGCTGTGGTGGCACAAGGTGCCCATGATGATCACGTCCCTCAGCCATGAGGTTACGACTACGAAGAATCAACATAGAACAGTTATAATTAATTTATTCAATAAATTGCCGAGTGCAATCTAGGAGGCACGCGTAAGTGAGAATGTTGGAAAGGGACTGCGTAGACGACGGCCTATACGGACCAAAGGTCAGATCTACCGGGTATCGACGAGCATGCGTGAAAGCACTAATGAATGTGGAGGAAGCTAGAGAGATTTGTCAGGATCGTAGCAGGTGGCGTTCCGTTGTCTCTACCTACCCCAGTGGGAGACAGACATGAGAATATGTGTATATGTAAAAAATATTTTTTCTTGAACTACGAAATACCAATATTTTACATCGTATCTTGTCAGATCATTTTTGTCCATGTTGGCAATATTCCAATTAGGTTAGAATATAACAATATACTTACTTATAACAAAGTAATACTTATATATTATTTACTGATAAAACTTCCGTTTCAGAGGACACATTATATTTTATTTGTATTTCTTGTCCAATTTGTTATTTCACTAAGAATGGATGGATTCCAATTTATTTATTTGTATTTTGTTTTCCAATAATTCCAATTTATATTTTATGGGAAGAAATATGGAATCGACTATTTGTATTTTATAGTTTATTTAAATCTAAGACATAATTATTTTTAACAGAATTAAAAAAGGAGGTTATCAATTCGATACGTATGTATGTAACATTAATTGCAAAATATTCACATATCGCTCTTCTGCGACACGAACGTGTTATCTGCTCAAAACATCATTTTAAAATAAACAGTTGATGTAAAAAAAACGTTAAGGAGCATAATGCCAAAAGAGCAAAATGACAAGCAAAATGCCAAAAGAGCAGAATGTCAAAAGCGCACAATGTCAAAAGAGGCATACAGTTAACAGTTACGGCTATATTATCTATTAGGACTTCCAAACAAATATACAAAATTTTATAGGTGTATGTATGTTTGTCCGTTCATTTCTCCGAAACTATTAATCTGTTGTTACAATATATTTTATTAGCTTACAATTAATGGCAATGGCAGGCGGTTTCAATTGGGATCAGATTCGAATAGGATTGTGACAAGTGGAGGATTAAAAGTAGATACTTAAGGTAAGTAGGTACTTTAGCTGTTTCAGACCTTCAAACTGAATAACTTTTACTCATCATCATCATTCTCTTGTCCATTTCCTATTATTTGGGGTCGGTGCAATATGTCATCATCTTCCATTCATCTCTCACTGAACAACTTTTAGTGTGAGACCAATATAAAAAATTGCAAAACAAAACAAAGGTTGTCCATAGTAAATATCCATAATTCTTTGTTTAATTGTTATTATACTAATCTTAGATGTAAGCTTGTGCTACTAACAAAATATGGACAATAAGTTGTAGTCTGAAGTAAAGTTTTTTTTTATAGGAACTCGACCCAAATGTATGAAACAGCTGATTGCAAGTTAGTCCCCTTATCAAAATTTGATGATTTTGATGGTCCGGAGCACGCTCTAAAGTATGTAATGCATTTAAGTTTCACACCCTTTAAAGGGAATTAGGGTAAACAGTTGCATTACTTTAAAAGGTGGTTCTTCCCCTGAAACTTTCCCTATAGGAACAAGAAATGTCAAACTTTCCATAACTAAATGCAATCTGCTGATTGAACGTTTACGTATGAAAAGTCGAAATTTTTTTTTAAACTTTCTATAGGTTTGTTGGGAAATTTGTTGTACAATCACCCCTTAAAGTAGTGGAATTATTTACCCTAACACCCGGTATACCCAGCAGTCAGCTTATGTGGGTTTATGTGATTGATTAAACCAATTTTATAAATAGATCAGACAACTTTGCTAAAACCTATTACGACCAAAACAGCCCTCTATAAAATGAGCTAATCATAACATAGATTATTCTACAACTATCACATAAATTGATGACATCAAGTCAATTTGTACTGTGCTTATGAGACTCATACCTCGTAAAATACGGTCATGCCATAAGCTGCAGGACAGTTCTTAAGTCACAGGCGCGGGCGACTTTGAAATTTAATAAAAAACCAAAGAAAAGAAAAAGAAAGAAGTGTATAAAGGATATTTAACACAAACCATACAAACCAGGGCAGGAAAGTAAGAAAGGTTTTAACTTTCGACCAACAAAACTTCAGCTTCGCCTCGACCAACAATTACATGAGATTTGAGGCTTTCTTATTTACTGAGCGAGGTTAGTATACTATTTTTCTCCTCGACGGAGGCGGAACGCGGCAACTTCGTTTAGCGCAGAGATAAGAATAATATGGACTATGTCTACTATACTCGTAATTTTGTAATGCTAAAATTGAATATTACTGCAATTGCACGAAATCATAATTAATTTACGATTACTTATAAAAATAAAATAAAATGTTTTACTTCCAAACATAAGCATTTAAAAATTACAGAGATAAAATAAAAGTGGTTTACAAAATAATACGGTCTCATCGGAAAACAAAGTTAGTTCCTATTGTTCGAAATCTACACTGTTATAAAACAGTAACAGAGTAGTGTGTAACATTGAAGATATTGACAAAAACGGTCTAGAGGTGTAATCTTTATATTTTATTATCCGACATTCTTGGGTATACCTGACTCCAAATCACAGATTTTTGGATATGTCCGTCTGTTTGTTTGATCGAGCATCACGCAAAAACTACGGGCCCGATTTCGTAGAAAATGTTTTTTTGTCGCTTCGGTATTGGCCGGATTTTTAAAGAAAGTGTTAAATCGCCCTGGCGTCGTGGGTTTTGGAACTACGTGGCTGATTGAGGTCACAAACTAATTAGAAGAACTATTGAGGTGTCAAAAGATGCGTCTCGACGACGGCAACAAACTCAAAATATTTTTTTGGAAATCGAAAAAATGAGATAAATGCAGTCGTTTTTCGGTCAGAAAGAAATACATATCTCGAAAACGAAATGAGATATCGAGAAAATAAAAAAAAAATCCAGAGATTTATGACTATGGGCTATCTAAAAACATTCTTGAATAGCCCAGTCAATTTACTGAGTTTTGTTAGGCGGGGTAAGAATTATTAATTGGACTTTTAAACTGTAACCGGCACCATTTAGTGACAAAAAGACGAGTGAAGATCTTAAAATACATTAAAATAAAAATCGCTACGCAACATAGAAATCAAAATTGTGTTTCCCAAAATGCTTTTTAATTAATAATATTAATACCCATGCACTCATTTGACTTAGATTTAACAATATAAATAATTTTTTAGCAATAATATAGGCATTGAAATTTAAAAAATGAGGTATTTATTAGAAAATACAAATGGATTTTTCAAAAACTTCTAAGTAGCCAAAAATATTTACACCATGTTTGAAGTATGTAATAATGGTAAAGCCTTAAATATGTGTACCATTCGATTTTTTGGAACGAGATAATAGCAAAATTTTAAAATTGGAATTTTGAAGTTGCTGACGTGATTTATTTTTAATTTTGGTACATTTCTAGGCTTAAATTGGCTCTTCAATATTATACCGAAAAAAATATCGATTATTAATTAGTCCCGGCTCAAACCGTAATGGTACCCGGTGCGTATCACTTATGGCCATTCAGAAGTTGTACCTTTGTGACGCGGAAAAAAAATTAATTCAGTTCATTTGGCAGGATTCATTTTTAATGTACCCTAAGGTCGTGGATGATTCGAGACATTTGTATTTATTTAAAAACTTATGATTCGATTTAAAAACTAGTCCACAGTTAATCTTGCTACAACGACGGGAACCCCTCTGGACGTAGTTCCGGGTAAAACTGGTAATTATATAAAAACTCTTCAATTTTTTAATTAGACTCAACCTCATCCCATATCCGCCCCCAGTATTGACCAGAAAATGTCCGCCCACGTAATGTCCGGGTCGGAATGACGGAGCACCGGCCGGCCGCCCTCAACGATGTGACACTCATTAGGAACTTATCTATTTACGTGCTTCTTGCTTATTGATTATGAACTAAACTATTAGGTTATTGATAGTCAGTTTATATTCATTTCTATAATAATTATCGTTACCCTTATTAAAGGTGGCGGGTCAGAAATGGACCAAAAGAAATGGATGGATGGGTGTGGAATGGATCAGATTTGCACCGTGCCGCATCAGGACCGTGAGGAATGACGCAATAAAAAGATGTAGGTATAAGTATGTTTTGATCAAGAATTTAATAAAAAAAACACGTAAAAGTAAAAAAATAATTCGGGTAGCGAATTTGGATCCCGTCTTTTCTACAAAAACTAAAAGAAGTACTAGTCATAATTATTTTAAACATACAAAATAGAGGACCTTAAAAAAAAGAAATCAACTTTCTATCTATATCAATTCTCTAGAAGTTTGTTTTCAAAAGTAGAAATTACTATTAAAATGGAAAAATCCGCCACAATGGCAGCAGTAGGAAAACGAAACCATGAGCTATTTTCATCGAATATAATGACATTAATGACTGACGTATCGAAGCCCGAGACGGAACCGTCGGAAGCTAGGTTGAATTTATTTTTAAAGTTTATTTTGTTACAAACTTTGCTTACTTTACTTCATTTTGTTTTCTTCCTTTATACCAAAATAATATAATACGATTCGTCGTGAATTTTAATGTAGTAACTGACCAAGTGCGTGTCTGACCACGCGCAGAGTAGGGTTCCGTAGTGGCCCGTCACAATATAATATGGAATTTGAAAGTGGCTTTTTGTTTTATACTACGGTTTAACGGCTAATAAAGTCTAAAAAGTACATTTTATAAGTTGGTTGATTATTACTCGTAAACTTGTAAAGCCTACTTAGAGGTGATAGTTTTACTTGCGTTATATATACTACTGCCGTGAATTTTTTCAGATGTCCAGAAACAACCGTTTAGCTGGCAGGGGGGGGGACACTTGACTCTAACAAAAATTTTCACTTTAAAGCTTAATATTTCGCTAACGGATAAAAAAAAAAACGAAAAATTGTTTTCCCACACCCATAATATAGACATTTATACATAATACGTAATTATATCTTAAAAATAGATGCATTCTTTGTGATATATCGCTCATCCGCACAAACAATGACATAACTGCAAAAAATGGAAAACTAAGTTTTAACAACGTCCGAATATTTTAATGATGTTCAGGATTTAACTCATCCGAGTCACATTCAAAATTGGTTAAAGCCTTTTATTTCGTTTAACAAAGCCTAGATACAGTTGGCTAACATATCCACACCCAGGACTGAGTATCTCAAACTTTAGTTCCCTTGTACTTGTACGTAAGTTTCTAAACTCCACGAAACTAGCTACCGATAGACATTATACAACAACGTCGAATTTGAGACTAAGACCCGATTCGACCAAACGCGAGTAAATTTTATTCTTAGATTATGTCGCCGGTTACTCTCGAGTAAACTGATTTTGCGTTTTACTAACCCTAAACTATGAATAAGTTGAGTGTAAATTTTACACGGCTAAATACAAATACAAATACAAAATACAAATAATTTATTTGCCAATAAATAGGGTAGGTACAATTCAGATGTAATTAGATAAAATTTTGATCACGCCTATTTAGCCATGTCAGTAGCATGCAAATATTAAGGTCATTGAGAAATATAATTAAATTTATACATTATTATCATGTCAGAACAAGACTAGGGCTTTCTTACTAGGGTTAAACCATGCATCGACTATCTGTTACCGTCAAGATCAGTGTACATCAAAAATTCGTCTACCGAGTAAAATGTTTTATCAAGGAGCCATCTGTATAATGATGACTTAAACCTATTAAAGGGCAGCTCTTTCATGCCTGATGGTAATTTATTAATAACTAATTTTGACGGTGTAACCATATAACGAGACTAATGAAATGTCAATGTCACATAATTAAAAAAAATAAAATAAAAAAAAACCTAACGATTTAAAACTGTATAACCTCACATTGCAATAAGTACGCATACAATGACTTCTTTCTTTAGGTCCGCCACACACAGACGGAATTGCGATCCGGAATCCTGATTCAGGATTCAGTGTTGTCAACTATGGTTACAAAAAATACTAGAGTGCTGTTTAAAAAATGCCTAAAATTAAAATGTATAAAATGCCAAATGAATGACAATAATTGCATTTTTAGGTATTTATTAAAGCCGTGGTGGTCCAGTGGCGAGTAACCTTGCCTGTCTTGATAGTTTTAACATAAGACATAATCTGCATACAAAATGGCATGAACCATTACCACACAAGCTGTTTTTGAGCGTAGGCGATTTCGCAACTATGCCGCAACGACGTTGCAACTGCACCGTCACGATATGGTATCGTTCCATCAACGCTTACGCTCAAAAACTTCGTACGGAATCTAATTCCGAATCAGGTTTATTCCGGATGTATGTGGCGGACCTTAGGTGGATTATACATTCGTTCTTTTAGTATGGGTTTTGAGTGGTAGAAGACAAGTGAAGTTATTTCGGAGTAAACACTAGGAGTTAAATTGTTCCTTGTATAGTTACTCTTCTATAAATCAAAATTGTTGGTCGAATCCGGCCTAAGAAATGTTTCACCGTCTTGCAAACTTTTCATAAAATACATTTTATTTTCTGACAGTGACACCAATGCCAATAATTGCCATGTTTGGCTTAGTTTTTATGCCATAAACGCCTCTCCAAACTTTATGGTGTTTGACTGATATTTCCCATTATTTGGGGTCGGCGCAATATGTCATCCTCTTCCATTCATCTTTCTTAGCCGTCGTTTCAACACTCACTCCTTTCTTACACTCATTATCAGCATTCACACAATCCATCCATCTTTTCTTCGGCCTTCCTCTCTTATCATACTTAACACTCCTCTTTTCGCATCACGTGCCCATACCACGATATTATCCGTTAGGTTAGGTTAGAGCCACCGGTCCACCCCATAAAAGGTATTGGTAAGGGTCCTCGAGATAGATGTGACCTCTGGCGAAGAAAGAGCACGCTACCCGACCCATTTGTCCCCCCTCGGAAAGCCTTCCCCTAGGACATGAACTACCCAGGCCGATTTGGAGGTCATTAAACAGGTTCCAAACTCAAGTCAGCCGGAGTAAGGAGAACCTTTCCAAATGGGGTTTTATCGATGGATCAGACCTGAGGTGTGAATGTGGTGTTGCCCCTCAGACTATGGCCCATCTCATATCTTGCCCTTCCTGCCCGCAAACTTGCACACGAATTGCAAAATTGAAATTTTTGTTTTAAATGTATTTTTATTTTTTCTTTTTTGTTTTTTTTTTTTAAGTTTGAGCAACATATCTACCGTAACATTTATAAGTGGAAACTGTTTTGGCTAATTCGTTGATTAAGTTTTCTAATCCAAAAAATAAAAAATAAACCTTCCTCTTGAATCACTCTATCTATTAAAAAAACCGCAATAAAATCCGTTGCGTAGTTTTAAAGATCTAAGCTTACATAGGGACAGACAGCGGGAAGCGACTTTGTTTTATACTATGTTGTGAAGTGATGATGATATGTATTTGTATGGGAGGATGTAGGAGGTGTTATTTGTGCTATACAGAGTGTATAAAACACCCAAGGGGGTGGTTTAGACCATCAAATTGAGCAACTTTCACTATAAAGATAATCTGTGGCAATGATCTCATTTGATTCAGTTACAAGGTTTAAATATATTTCGATATTAATTTAAGGAATGTAGAAACAATATCGCTATTTGTATGGAGACTGCTAGCTTCACAATCTGAACAATTCTGTAGTAAATAAAACGTGGTCGAACTAGTTTGCAGGATTTGTCGAAAAATTCACAGAATTCGTGCCTCACACGACTATCGAGCACATCGGAAATGAATCTACGGAATTCGAAAAATTATTGTCTCAAAAAGGTTAGGCTATAGAGCAAACCCTTAACCCGATCGTCTTAGTTTTAGACTCAAATTGTAACTGACTAAACTGTCCAGATGAGTTCTTCTCAAATTTTTAATATCATTCTTCGTTTCCAAAATATCATCAATAAATTCGTCGCCAAAATCAAAAATTGTTTTTTTTTTACAAGTTCGGCCATAACTTTTTACGTGTTTGATTTTCTCGAATAATTCTTTTTGCACCTAACAGCTCTTGTAAATACGCGTCTTTTGAACCTTTATGAATATCATATCTTCACAAATCTCCGAGATATAAGGGGATCAAATTTTTTCGGGAAATTGGGGCCTATACTGGAGCGAACGAAAAGACATTTCCAATGTCAAAACTACGAAACTCGTACTATTGTTCCGAAGCTTGAATTTTAATTAACTGAGATCTACCTATAAAATATGAGATCTACCCCAACCCATCTACACCCCTTCTCTTTAATAACTTGCGATAATTTTTGTACTGGCAATGTTAACTGGAATTCATAATTTGCTTGCGGTAGCAAGAAGGTATTCTCAAAGGCAAGGATTGCAGTACGTACATTATGTGATAGGAATTCGACGCAATAGAGTTTTGTCGATTCAATCAGAAGGAAATCACATTTGAAGAAATTGGTTTTGAGGAAAACTCCTACATAGAAATTTGCCGCACAACATTCAATGCAAAAATCAAATTTCCTTTAACGCATATTTTGTGTTTACTGCCGCATTCTGATTGTTTACCTTTTGCAGAATTAAGAGGGAAATATTAAATACGCACACTAAGGTCCGCCACATACATCCGGAATAAACCTGAATCGGAATTAGGTTTCGTATGGAGTGTTGCCGCTTTCAGAGACTTTTTCACTAGATCTAGTGATTTTTTGATGTCTTTGGTGGCATATTTTACAGTGATTTTTGAGCGTAGGCGTTGATGGAAGGATACCGTATCGTGACGGTGCAGTTGCGACGTCGTTGCGGCATAGTTGCGAAATCGCCTACGCTCAAAAATCACTTGTGTGATAATGGTTCATGCCATTTTGTATGCAGATTATGTCTAATGTTAAAACTATCGATAGACTTTTGATATAGTTGCATTAATATTGGAATACAATTTACAAACCATCATCGTAACATTTTTAACGTCATGACCGCATCACATGATAGTAAAAATCATGTACAGAAATTGTTTGTTTCGTTTTACTCTCAAATTATTCATAGAGGGATGGTAAAACGCAAAAGTTTACTCTAGAGTAACCGGCGACTTAATCTAACAATAAAATTTACTCGCGTTTGGTCGAATCGGGCCTAAGTAATTTTAATAAACTTAGTTGACAACACTGAATCTTGAATCAGGATTCCGGATCGCAATTCCGTATGTGTGTGGCGGACCTAAAACACACACAGATTGTGTGACATTTAGCGAGTATGACTTGTAAGGCTCTTCACAGTTCACACATATTCTTGAGAGCAGGCCTGGGCTGCAATTGCGGGAAATATTCGGTGATTGATCCGTGATTGGACTACTTACAAACCATAAATTTTGACACAATTGGTATTGCGCTAATCGAGGTACAGCTCATGACAGCATTTAGAGCCGTTTTGACAGATCGCTTAGACGTTTAAGCCTGTCATTTACATAGAGTTTAGCGCGATGTGGAATTCAGCACACTTGAATAGTAATTGGATTGCAATGTGATTAGAACTGACATTGGATTAGACTAAAACTTTGATGTTTTAACTTAGCGCAATCGGATTCCTGTGCCCTATTATAGTAGGACGTTTATTAGCTGATTATGAAATGATGTGAACTCTGATACTGTACTATACTCTACTCAACTCTATACTCATAGGCATATTGACCCAATTGATAAAAATGCTTATGAGACATGTACGAAGTACGAACGGCGAACTTATGGGATGTTAGACATTTTTCAGGGTATTTCCTCGACATCGAACGTTTTCAATACAATTTCACTTTATTACATTTTCGGATTTCGTATGTCACTCAGGAATTCTAATATTGGAATTGTTGATTTAACCGAAGGCAATATCATTGTTTCTGGGCTCGTTTTGTCGTTCAGAATATGCAATTAAATAGGTAGGTATTTACCTAAAGAATACCATTTATTTTGGAATATATTAGAGATGAATCAATGAGAATTTATGTCGTAGTCTTTTAGCAACAAAGTACATTAATAAAATTAATTTATAGCCCAGTCATTTTAAGGTTTGAGCCGGGACTAATTAATTGTTTTTTTTTTCGGTATAGAATTTAAGAACCAATTTGAGCTTAGAAATGTACCAAAATTAAAGAAAATATCCCGTCAGCAACAGTTCCAAATTTAAAATTTAGTTATTATCTCATTATAAAAAAAACCTGATGGTAATTTTGTTTGCACATATTTAAGGCATTACCATTATACATACTTCAAACATAGTGTAAATATTTTCGTCTACTAAGAAGGTTTTGAATAATACATTCGTATTTTCTAATAAAAATTAGTTTTTAAATTTAAATGCCATCTTTATTGCTCGAAAATAATTTATATTGATAAATGTAATTAAAATCAGTGCATTTGTATTAATATTATTAATTTAAAAGCCTTCTGGGACTCACGATTTTGATTTCTATGTTGCGTAGCGAATTTTTCTAAATATGTTTTTAAATAGTCTTTTTGTCATTAAATGGTGCCGGTTACAATTTAAAAGTCCAATGAATAATTACTTCCCACCTCTCCTAACAAAACTCCTATGACTGGGCTAGTAGTCACATGAAACTGTTCACTAGCGTACCGCATTGTACGCATTTCACTGCTCCTATTTTGTATGGCTTATGGTGAATAACGATTTCGCCAATGTCGAACAATCGGTGATCCAGTTATAGTTTGAGATGGGATACTCCAATACAATCAATTTTGCGCAGACAATCTGAAACAAGGAGAAATAAAGAACATCACACCACTCTACAAAATCCTTTTTAATTATGTGGTTCAACATAAAAACTGCGATAGGTACTTTTGTAGTTGAGACCATGTCTTCAATTCTACGCCTACGTAATGAGTTTTCTGACAGCTATTCAAATGTAGTTCAACATGTCGACGATAGATGGCATTGACCAGAGAGGGGTCCGTAGACGAAAATTTAAGGCTAAAAGTAAACAAAAATGCATGTCACTGAGTCAGACGCATCCGTTGACGAAATATATGTTCATATTCTGTTGTTTACTTAAAAACACAAATTCTTACTATTTTATTCGTATTTTATTGTCTACAAGGTTGCTCATCCCTGTCTCGTTAACGCCATTTATCGAGCCATTAGGAACTACTTTTTCTTTTTAATGGCTTTCGGAAAATCCCTCATTGCGGTCAAAAGCTGCTGTTATAATGGTTTTGAGTCAATACGAAAACGAGGCATAAAAATACTTGTATTCAAGGTTACTGATTATCTTTTAACGGAACACCTCTTAGTTTCCAAGTTACAGGTGTTTAAAAAAACGTTCATTCAAGAATGGGACATACAGCTCACAAAGATAGTGAGCTTAATGTATTTATGATAGATACTCCCACAAACTACTTGACACTGCGAATTGAACACATTGAATAATGTTGTATAGAACAGACAATGCGAACAAAATCTGTGCACCGCGATCAGCAGTGCGGGGCGCGCAATGGGGGCGTCGCGGTGCAGCACGCGCCCGGCGCATGCTAAGTAAGGTTGAGCCAATTAGCTTAAATAAGTGATACAAAAAATTGAGTCTGGGTGTCGCCTCTAGTAGGTACCTCAATAGTGCTAACTAACAAGCAAGACTCCATTAATTTTAAATAGGTACTGGTTTTTTCATACGTATGAGCGTAACAGGTCTAACACTAAAATTATAAGTAATGGCACGAAACGTAAGGTTTATTGTTATTAATGATAAAATCATTACTAGCAATAAAATTGTTTTTCCTCATTTTTTCCTACTTAAATAAACTTAGTTTTTGCCTTTGAACGCAGATATATCGAGAATGAAGCATTATAACGACATAAATTGTAAGAGTCTTTGTTTCATGTTATAAAACCAAGTCAACGACACCACACTCGATTTATTAAATCAATATTTATTATCATTGTATGGGATCGAATAGCGAATACAGTTAGGGGACGGGCGTACCCTAACTGTATTCGCTGTTACGGTTCGCGCGCTGTCAGAGGGGACGTGGACGCGCTCCTTCCGGCCCCCGCACACCGCGCTTGATTGACCTGACGTAACCGCTGAGCTGTTCCACTATACATACAATGTTATTACGCTATTTCCACAGGCACAGTCATAGAGGACGGCGTAACTCGTGTCAACGCCCACACGAGTTACGCCGTCCTCTATGGGCACAGTATAAGAAAGAGTATATATTACTACATACAGTATGAATACTCCCTGCCTCTCAGCAACTTTTTACCTCACCCACTCTATTTTGCCCTCTGATTACCTCGACAGTTCGAGTGTCACAAACTTATCTGTAGAATGAGCGATGGCGCCACTTTCTGTATCAAAGAATGAGAGACTACATCGACTGACAGCAACAAAATGACGTTTTCAAAATGGCATTAGTAGTTCCGCTTTTGGCCATTCTACAGATAAGTTGGTGGCACTCCTGTAGCATAAATTGACACCACATTGACATGCTTTAATTTATGTTTTCGAAACAAAGAGAATTCTCAGGACGAAGGAAAACTCTTCTTGAATAGACGGGTGTCAATGCGTTTTATTTACGAAAAAGTCATTTACCGCAGCTAAAGTTATTGCAGCCCTAGACTCCGTTTCGCATATGCTGACATCATCTTGTCAATTTCAGTTTTTTATAGGCAGTGTCCAGGGTGTGGTATAGGTCGGTCGTCATTCGTCATGGATAGTCATCATCATATCAAATGGCATTTTTTTATCTTCCTGCTTTTTTTATCCGGGGAGGTCTAAATTTCAAGGTCAAGGTGTTTTAGCCAGTCTTCCGCTGCCGGGGTTAGTCTATGGAGTCCCTTAATTCCACCGGGGAAACGGCGCAAGGTGCACTCATTTACCACATGGGTGAGAGTTTGGTCAAGTGCCCCGTAGTAGCACATCGGTGACTTCCTTAGGCCCCACTTGTAGTGATGGTGGTTGGTCCTTCCATGGTTAGTTCTGAACCGGTTTAGCTTAGCCCAGGTCTTCCGGTCCTTATCAAAACTAGCCGGTTTGACAGTCGGGTCTCGCGCGAAGCTTGCATGCAGATGGCCCAATTTGACAGTCATTCAGATGTGCCCTCTTGTGGGGTAAAACAAGCAAGTAATAAATGATGCAGTCATGGATAGTGAAAATCTGGTTTACACAATGTACTTAAACTAAACTTTTTCTACCTGTATGTCACATGGCTAAACCATCTCTTGAAGAAAATTTACTTGCTCGTTATTTTCTAGTGGCCTAGCTCGCTCGCGGAGAATTTATCACAGGTTACGTAAACAATATTTTTCATCCTGCTCCGGCGTTAGGTATCTATTGTTGGTGCGAGAAAGATGGTAGATATCGATTGCAGAGATACGATGGAAATGCATTATTTTCATGGTTCTTGTTTAATCTATTTTTGGGACCCAGTTTTGTAGCGAACGACAATGTTAATTTATCTCTTGGGAAGCTTTAAGATTTTCTTGCTACATTGTTCTTTCACGCTGATCTGGAAGGGAGAGAAAAACTTAGATTGAATCAGCTGTTTACCGTTCCACACAAGTCGTTAAATTCTTCTGAGGTATACAGGGTGGTCCAGACCAGATGGATATATAGGGTCCAACATAATTATGCTGACGGTTTTTTAAGAGGATGATTAGACCACAGAGTACTCGTAAATCATAACTGAATAACTTTCTACACGGGGCCGATGTCGAAATCGCGAAAAAAAATCAGCTGTCCGGCACATAATGGCTCTTATCTTATCTTGTTGTGAGGGCTGGCGAGTCAGCAACACTTCGACCCAGTGGGATCTTTTGTGTTAGCCCCAATACTTTTTTTCTTTCTTCACCCTTCAAATACATGGTCAATGAAGGCGGCAATGACATTGAGGGGAAGAAATCTAAGATCTCCCGGACATAATGGGTCGAGTAAGATTGCAGTTTTGTATGGAACAGTTGTTTTTTTTACGATATTGACGTTGGTAAAGAAAGTTGTTCAGGTTGATGATCTGATCATTCTCCTAAAAGACCGTCAGCATATTAAGAAGTACCCTGTATGTTATTTTTTTTATTGCTTACTTGGGGACTTACGACCCTCCAGGAAAAAAATCAGAAAAATTCCATACTCAATCAATCGGATTGTTTTTTTGTTGAGAGTTTACAGTTAAAAAGTAAAGACAAGGCATAAAAAAATTCATAGTAAAAAAATTTTTATTTGACAATATTAAAAAAGAATGTATGAGTGTTCTACAAGATAGAAACTAAACAAACAAAAAAATCTTTTCGGGTGGGAACCGATTTTTTCCCTTTGGATCCTGGACTCCTGGTAGGTTTCAAGTCACCAATTTAAAAATAATTTCATATTCTTCTAGTCTGGACCACCACGCATACGAGAAATGAGAAATAGTGCTTAGTCACGCCCTGAATACTACACACAAACGGGCACGCACTAACAAGAAGAGGCAAGTACATAATATCATGCTGAGTAGGTACTCACTCAGCATTATATTTCACAATTGGCCTATTTGGCAAATATCACGCATGACAAATACGGGAAAATAGGCAATAGTACTATAAAACGTGGATCCCAGGGGATGTTTTGGTTGCATTATTCACCAATTTCACTCATTTAATATGTGTAAAACTGACAGACGCGACAGGAAACGTGTATTTATCAAGTGGGATATTTGTTATATACGTCATGTACCAGCATAATGACAATATTTGCCAAATACGCCATGAGTAGTGCCAGCATGAGAAATGAATACACAGCTTGCTGTCGTCTACCACCCACCGAGAAGAGGTGAGTTCAAAATTGTGTAGGTAGATAGTAGGCTGCGAATGTATCTAAGATACGAACTGTTTCTCAAAGTGTTACTTAGTCTAGATCTGACGGGACCAACGACTGTCAAAGGAACAATTTTGGACATTTAATCAAAAATAACTTTTTAGTACAATTTGGTGTACATTTCGGGGGTCGAAAAACAACGAAAACGAAACGAAGAAAACCTAAAACAACGAAAAGGGAGAAGAAAAAAATAGTTTTTTTTTTATAAATCGAATGAGGTGCCGTTGGATAGGTCTTATAACAGGAAACAAAACACCTGCACAAACTAAGTCGTTATAATGCTTTAGTCTCGAGATATCTGCGCTCAAAGTCAAAACAATTGCTAATGATTCCCCTACTTCTACGAGTAAAATGGCTACGGAACCCTTTCATGGGTGTGTCCGACACGCTATTGGCCGGTTTATTTTATTTACCTCACTCGCTAATAAAAAATAATCTAGGCTGTTCCTGGAATTGTGTCCAGTTTCAGCTAGTAGACACCGGATACAAATTAAGTCTGAATTATTGAATCAGCAATCAGACGTAGGTCCTGTAACAAGACTAGTCTCAGCTTATTGTTAGCTTAGGGCGATCTAGGACACAAGCATTATGCTCACGACTTTCTTCCCTGACGGGGTAGTCAGTGTTCTAAGAGTTCTAACTAATATCTTTGGTTATATAATTAGTCAGATATTTTACATAGAGCGTCCGTGGTTGCATTGCGGAGAGGTATTGGACACTCATGAGGTCATTAATCATGAAGTCCGGGTTCGAATCCGTACAAACCACATGCCAAGTACCAAAGCGTTTTTTAAACTTAGTTGAATTCTATCAAACGGTGAAGGAAAACATGGTGGGGAAACATGTATACGCTGAAGAAGAAATTCTGATGACTATGTGATTTCTACCAATCTGCATTACGCACGTGTGGTTGACAAACGGCCATACACCCTACCTGAGGGAAAGCCTGTGCCCTGCAGTGGGACGTTTATAGACTGATGATGAATACGCATCATTCGTGGAAGAAAGTCGTAAGTGAAGATACGCGGTTTTTTTTATTTCACCTATAGATTCGAAATCTTCATAAACATTACAGATGTTTTAGAATTTCCACAGACTACCCCATGATAATTCTCTTGCCCTTATCTCGTTAGTTGAAATCGGTGCAATATATCAACTACTTCCAATCATCACTCGTAGCCGTTATTTCAGCACTCACTCCTTTCTTACACATAATAATATCATCTTTTACAAGATTTATCCATCTTTTCTCCGACCTTCCTCTCCTGCCACGGCCATTCACATTCATATTTCATACTCGTCTCGAAATATAACACTCGTCTCTCCGCATCACATGTCCATACCATACACCGCAATTTTTCCATCATAGGTCCTGTAGTACTTTCAAACTTCCAAGGGACTACCCTAATATACTTAGGGGGAATATACTTTTAGTCAAGAGCTTATCCTTGCCTATGCTTCTAACAATTATTTTTTTTTAATCTTGCAAATAATCTCCATGAAATTCTGACTGATTATTATATTTCTTCCGACATCATTATAATAAGGGTAGCAAAAATTTACGGTAAACGTTTTTATAGGGCGACTGTATGTACATTCAGTATTTTGCATTTGTATTGAAAGCACGTACAAGAGTGGAAAACAACTTTACCTCTCAACCCCGGAATCGATGTGGACTGACTTAGCTTTTCTTAGAAAACACTGCGCTATCTATCTAACTTCCAAAAAGGGTGATGGCTAACCTAGTCACTGATTAAAATATCAATTTAAACTATTTAAACCTTACGAATTTCGGTAGCGCATTGAAAATGAGTTGTAAACATCCCTCACATTAATCAAGAAACTTAACTTCACAATAGACTGTCGCTTACCTACATGTTTCTATTCGAATAGTTTAATATTATTAATCAAAAAACTTAACTTCACAATAGACTGTCGCTTACCTACGTGTTTCTATTCGAATAGTTTAATATTATTAGATAAAAATTAAAGATTAAAATGGCTGTCAGTATTGTAAATTTGTTTTTGTTTTTACTGCGGCGTAAATCGTTTCACATTTAAACAATCTTCAAGGCTTTCGTACGGTAAATTAGGTTATAGGGCGTTTAAGCGACGGCAACACGACCTTAACGGTATATAAATGTCATATTGTGCACCCATACACGGCGAAAAGCGGAATCGGCGACGTTTATATGCCGACTGTGCGACAAATAGGTCCTTATACGTCTGTTACGCTTCACTTTTAGGGCGATAAGCCGTATTAAATGTGCCTTAATGAACATTCTTTCGGAACTTATACGACTATAATTATATAACTTACAGGACGTCTACTCGACCATGAAATTGTTATTTGGGTTATTTACCAACTAACTGGTGCTCACGTCTTCGTACACACAGAACACAGAAACACAAGAGATGTTAGAGTTTACAAGTAGGACTGCTACTTGTAAACCTTCATCATCATCATCATATCAGCCGATAGACGGCCACTGCTGGACATAGGCCTCCCCCCAAAATGGGGGGGTTTGCTATAATCGCCACGCTTGGCAGGCGGGTTGGCAATCGCAGTTGAATTGAATGTGTGTACTCAGAGGATACTGCTGCCCATCTTCCCTTAGTCGCCTTTTACGACACCGACGGGAGGAAATAGGATGGTGCTATTCTTAGCCACAGACACCACATGGACACGGGCGGACACGGTAAACCTTAACATCTCATAACTTTATCGATTGCAATGAAATTATAATACCTAATACAGGAGTCTGTGATAATACCTATACCATGAACCCTAAGTAGTCCGATAAAAATCTGTTGTTCCGGAGAAAATGTTAATCGCTGCTCAACTCAAATGTATGGGACAGCTGACAGGGATTTTAGTGTCGGTCCCATCATGAATGAAAGTTGTTCAGTTTGATGGTCTAAAGCACCATGTTCGATTTTAACGCATACAGTTTTACACCCTGTATACAGGGTGTTAGGATAAACAGTTGCATTACTTTAAGGTGTGGGTTTGTACCCATGATACTGATCAACTTTTGCCTAAGAAAGATAAAGGAAATTCTTTTAAAAAAATCGACTTTTCATACAAACGTTCGGTCAGCTGATTGCATTTAGTATGGAAAGTGCAATTTTTTTTGCAGAATTTCCTACAGGTTTCTTAGTGAAAGTTGTTCAGTACCATAGGTACAATCACCCTTTATAGTAATACAACTGTTTACCTTAACATCCTGTAGATCTTACTGTGATCCGCCCATAGAAAAAATATCTCTGTGGATCCGCCTGGTAGCATACACTTAAACTACTGTGATAATTTAAAACTGTTAAAGAGATATTGTATGATTGTTTAAGTCTGCAAAAGTCTTTCGGTTAGTTCCTTTACCAAATATCTATCGTCTAATATCTAGTACCTATCCTTAAATGACTATTTCTCTAAATATTTTGTGTCCCAAATTGGACAACATAAGATTTGACTATATTGTATTGAATTTATTATTATTGTGTTTGACATTTATTTAATTTTGTATTAAGATAATTATTATCATGATCATGAAAAATGGTAAAATAATTTTAAATAACGTTTAATTATTAGTAGCTAGTGTAAAAATATTATTCACCTATAATTGGATGCCTGATCTAGTTACGAACTGTGATTCGAGAGTATTCTTACCTAAGTTAATGATATGTAACCAGTTCTGCAATAAAAAAAATTCTGATTTCTGATTTGATTCCCTCAAAATAATATTCAACAATTCATTTACGTTTATAAATACGACAAAATTAGATTTCATTTTTTCTTTTAAAAATTATTTACTGAAAAAATTTTATCAGAAGAAAATAACTAGAGGCCGGTTGTCAAAATCATCCTGAGGACGTAAAATGTCGCGTCGAATTCAATTATTGTAACTCTTTTTACCGTAAATGAACGCGTGTACAAATTTGATTATCTGCGAACCGGCAAGTCGATAAAGTAATTTCAGATGTAAAACATATTCAGGGTACGAGTTTACAATAAAAACCGGTCAAGCGCGAGTCGGGCTACTCGCGCACCGAGGGTTACGTACCACACCACCACACAACATTTAAACTTAGAAAAAAGTTTTGTTTTCTCCGGGACGTTTAGCGCGAGATCGACTCACACTTGGCCGGTTTTTATTATTTGTTGTTATACTATAGAGTTTGCTCTATAATCACACCAAGTATAGGCCGGTAGTGGCTGGCAATGGCCACTAGCGGCTAGTACTGGCCGGTAGCGGCGTGCAGAGTGGCCCGGCTCGCAGTGGCTGATAGTGGCTGACAATGGCCGGTAGCGGCTGGCAGTGGCCAGTAGCGGCTGGCAGAGAGGCGCGGCTGGGAAAGGCCGATAGCGGGTGGCATTGGCCGGTAGCGGCTGGCAGTGACCAGTAGCGGCTATCAGTGGCCGGTAGCGGCTTGCAGAGCCTTGTATCGACTGGCAGTGGCTGGTAGCGGCCGGCAGAGGTCGGTAATTTGACAATAAATAATGATAGCTAGATGGCTCGCCGATGCCCAAATTTATCGAGCTCTTCAAACGGTACTATCTATTTTAGCAATGTAGATAAAGTTTAAAATGCTGTGCTACTGAAACTGCGCTGCGTTGCCGGCCGCTACCACGTTGGTGTGAATCGAGCCTAAGATCTTCCAACAGAAAGGGCTCATTAGTAGGTCGAAGCTACTTCACAAACTTTTGGGACAGAAAGTTTGGCTGTTACTTTAGATGTATCCCATGTCTTTAAAATTGATTCTACTTCGTTCAACTTCGAGTGAAAAAGTTAGGAAATATTTTCGGGACATCTAAGTCGACGTATGTTACTTAAAACAGAAGGTTGTTGACATCGCTCTTTCTTTCGTGCTTCAAATGTTGTGTAGAAACACTTTGCGAATTTTCTAATTTTTAGAGTTCCATAGTCAAACGAGGAACCCTTTTACTTTCGTCCATTCTGTCTGTCTGTATGCCTCAATAACTTTTGTGCCTATTACATCGAAATTTGTCATGAAGACAGAATAACAGTAACCCAAAAACAGAAATGTAGTAGTGATAGATAACTTGTTCAGTTCCATTGTCTGATTATCTTAAAAAACCATTAGCATTTTTAGAAGCATGCTATAACTGAATAGAAAGAAAAAGAAACACAAAGTAGCGCTAGAAGAGCGCTATACAACGTGTTAATGAATAAGCGCAAAACCATGCTAACCATAAACTTAGTATTACTACCGTAAGTAGACCAACACGGTGTGCAAATGAGATTCCGACCTTACCGAAAAACCTACGCGTGCGAAACAGATTCTAAAAACCACTTTTAAACAATGAAGTCTTGGTTGGTAACCTGTCAAAAAATTATCGCTTGTTATTTTATGATTTTCTTTATAATTCATTTTGTGTTTTATCAGACAAATATAAAAAATCATTAAAGTATCATATTCTGTGTTGGAATGCAGTGTAATTTGTATCAGCAAATCAAATACAAAGAAGTTTCAAAGGTAAATACCATTAGTACAGTACAACTTTCATAATACTTTTTTCATATATGTTATTCTTAAAATTATTTCGTAATACATACATTACATGCAGTAAACGTCCTATTTTCTAGATAATATATTATTTTAAATAATTACGTGTAAGATCAAAAAATATTGTATACGTGAAAAAGAAACCGTTTCGCATAGAGATTGGTTTCCAAAATCTATCACTAAAACTCACACACGTATCAATTTCGCACATATTGACATTTCAGTTTCGGTGATGCGATCATGAGGAGATGGTTGGTCTATTACGATAGTATATTAAGTTTATGATCCTAACTGATTTCCACAGAAATAGAATTGCATTGAAACAATAATTTCATTATTTTATTAATTAAAATTTAAACTTATTCTCATTTTAAGTTTTCATGCAAAAATTATTTGTTATTATTTCAGCAATGAATGAAAGCGCTATCGTGCTCATGCATACATTTTAAGAATCTTGTTTTGGTATTTAGTAGGTTTAGTGTGCCCGATCTCTACAAACAAATTATTTAATAATTTTAAAAATATTAACGAATGTTGAAACCTTGGTGATTCGATTCTGCTTCCGATTCTAAACAAACTACTTTCTAGTTATGCGTTTATTCAGTAACACGTTGTATACATATCTACCTCTTAAAATTCGTCCTCTATTTATACGCTTGTACCTATTTTGTACTAACAAGAGTACTTAGCTCGATCGTGTGTAGCAGAACGTGACTGTTTTACTTATGTCCTTTCTATTTACGAAGTCCTAAACATCAACCAATTTTAGAACTTGTGTCTTTTACGCAAGAGTTTGGTCCTGGATCTCCTAATGTGGATTGAACCGAGATAGTCAGGAAGGGACAAACACGGGAAAAATCTGATAGGTGAAAATGTTTTCTTATGTTGTAAGCGGAAACGTGGAGTCAGTGTTTTTGTAAATTGATTACAGGTTGTCCGTCTTGTTATAAAATCTTGGTGGTCGTTGACAAATTTCTAGTCATTTATGGAGATTGCTATTTATGGAGAATTTTCGCTATGACTATTATGTGACCAGCCATACCACCTTCATACCTACTACCTGAACTTTCCATTCACATTCTCTTGGCTACGTTGAAAAAATGCGTTGTCCCTTGATTGTTTCATAGAAATCGTCAATAGTTACTCGACCTAAACGTATATTAAGGTCTAAAAAACACAACCCTCCTGGCGTAGTCGGATAAAAAATAAGTTTTTTTAGACCTTATAGAATAGCTGACTTTTTCCTTTTTGCGTTTTCGATGATGGTTCTTTTGAAAGTTGTTCAGTTAGCTACACCCCTATGAAATGCAATTAAGTCTATATTCTGTATACGTCCAATTGCAAGGTATATGCTCACCTCTCACGAAACCTTGCAATGAATCCTTATTTTTCATTTAATACGAAAAGAGATATCCACCATAGGCCACCATTCATTCCCACTGCTATTAACTCCTGTAAACCAAGATCAACAACGGCGACCACTCAGAATCCTAGACAATGAAGTCTAGTTAGCCGTCTAGTAAGTCATCTAAGGTCAGTCTAAGGTTTAATCCTTAGATTATTTATATATTTTCTTTAAATCAGCTCTAATCCTTCCTAGAACCTGCGATAGATTTAATTAAAGGAGAAAAAAAGGAAGGAGTAGGAAAAATTTGTATCGAAATTTCCCTCCTATATTCTAGACCAAGAACCACACGTCAAATATTTAACAACACAGTGAAAAACAATGGCTATAATAACAATTAACATTAAAGTACACCAACACAATCGCTACCCGGAAGCTCATTTTCACAACAATGATGAATTTCATTCACCACTCCATTGTAATGATAAACTTGCCACACATTGTGGCTCGGACATTTTTGCCATAACTCATGTAGAGAATATAATTCAGGGGATATTATTATTTTCGGTGGCAAAATGTCCGCAAAAATAAATTTAGCTGAAACGTTACAGAAGTCAATTAATCAAATCAGTTTAAATCCACTGCTGGACATAAGCCTCCTTTTAATTACGCTGCTTTACACGTATTTTTTATTTTTTTATTTTAGGCCTATTTCATAAACATGAAAATATTAATTTCCAATGACAATTCAGAATACAGTGCTGGTTACATATGGCGTTAAACAACGTTGTATTGTGTCTTAAGAGGATAGGCGGGCTGAAATGTTAATTTGGAGAATAGGTCACTTTTCCGACTGTATACGTATTTATCAGATCCGCCCCACCCTTACACTACTAGAGTGCGAAAGAGACAACTGCAGCTCGGACCGATTTTATATACAAAAAATCGACGAAATCAGAGTTTCGTATTCCCCTGTTTCCTCCTCCAAACTAATCCGATTTTAATAACACTTTCAAAAATAATATGAGAAAGACTTTGGCTTGTAAAAAAAGTATGTTGTTTTGCCTTTTTTTATTTTTATTTGTCAAGTTTGTTTCCTGGATGTCCGAAAACGGGCGGTAAAATTTTTCATTTTTGAAGGTCCCTAGTTCTTACAGTAATTAAATATATGCAAAAAAGCAAAACATAGGGACATGGCAAAGTCGACATAGATAGTACGTTAAAAAAGTATTTGCTCTAGTGTTATTATCCAGGGACAAAAAAGGGGAATACTTTTGTATGGAGAAAACCGTACAGGTCTATCCTCTTAACATTCTCAATAATGTATCTATCTCATTTTTTAATTTTAAAATACAATTGGACCTAGATCCATTTCATCCGTGACCCTTACAATGCCGTCAGACAAACGTGCTTCGTTCTTCCCTCTCTCACCATCAAGATGATACTGTTTTGGTCCTAACATTAAATCATCATCATCATCATCAGCCTATAAACGTCCCACTGCAGGGCACAGGCCTACCCTCAGGGAGGGTGTATGGGCATTAGTCCACCACGCGTGCCCAATGCGGATTGGTAGACTACACATATGCATCAGAATTTCTTCTTAAGCGTATGCAGGTTTCCTCACGATGTTTTCTTTCACCGTTTGAGAGCAGTCGGTATTACGTACATAAGTTAGAAAAACTCATTGGTACATAGCATGTTGTCCGTGCGGATTCGAACCCGGACCCCCATAATTGGGTGTCCATACCTCTCCGCAACGCGCCACCGACGCTCTGTAAGATTAAATATCCTGGTCTAATCAAACCTAAGTAACCTGGTACCTCGGTCACATTATGAGAAGTGATAAACACCAACTTCTCCAAATTATTCTGCAGGGGAAAATTTTGGGAAGACGAATGCCTGGTAGAAGAAGGACGTCCTGGCTTAAAAACCTGTGCGAATGGTTCGACGTGGACACAACCTCACTGTTCAGGGCTGCAGTCTCCAGGGTCCGAATAGCCCTATTGATAGCCAACCTCCGATGGGAGCTGGCACCACAAGAAGAAGAAGAATCAAACCTAAACTCTATTGACAGGCAAAATTAATCTGACAAACAAAATCTTTAGATCGAGCAAGGTTAGAATCCGCACGAACGGTATGCATGCCATGTACCAATAAATTTTTCTGGCTTAGGCCCACCACATACATCCGGAATAAACCTGATTCGGAATTAGTTTCGTATGGAGTGTTATCGCTTTCAGACACTTTTTCACTAGATCTAGTGATTTTTTGATGTTGTAGGCATATTTTACAGTGATTTTTGAGCGTAGGCGTTGATGGAACGATACCGTATCGTGACGGTGCAGTTGCGACGTCGTTGCGGTATAATGCGGCGTGTGTGATACTGGTTCATGCCATTTTGTATGCAGATTATGTCTAATGTTAAAACTATCGATAGTCTTTTGATATAGTTGCATAATCTATCTAAACTATTATAAAACTGTAACAGGAAGTTTGTCTGTACATTGAAGATATTAACAAAAAAAAGTTACGATATGGTTTTTAGGTGTCCCTGATTCCATTTCACCAATTTTTGGATTTTTTGTCTGTCTGTTTGTTTGTGTGTTTGTTTGGGTGTTTGTTTGTTTGTTTGAACGAGTATCACGCAAAAACTACTGAACCGATTTTGATGAAACTTTTTTTGTTTGATAGCTTATGATCTGACTTAAAATCTGGTATATAATTTGTGCGGACGAAGTCGCGGGTTAACGCTCGTATTGAAATACAATTTAAAATCATCATCGTAACGTCATGACATCATCACATGATAGTAATTATCATGTATAGAAATTGTTTGTTTTTAATAAATACATAAAATAACGATTCTCTTATATAGATCGATAATGATTTTATACGAGGTGGAACATAACAACCTATACTTTTTCGAAAACCGTATCCGGCAAACCTTTACTATGTATTATTCGATACTGTTTCATTATACTGTGCCTTCAATAAGGTATTTTAAAATTCTGCATAACGGAGAGCTATATTTACCTTGAAAAGGTATAAAAATAGCACAACTGCAGTGGAAAGTCACCCGAAACAAGAAAACGCTGTCGCATTTTTTTTTTCTTTTGTTGTTTGACTGTCACGAGCATACTTCCCGTAGGTACCTAGAAAAATGTTTACTCATCTTCACAATAAACTCCAAAGAATTTAGTTCACTGAATGTTATGATTGCCAACAGTAATAGCCAAATCACAAGAATCAATCAATTTTCATTCTTCCGTGGAAGGAATAAAGTTTACGTCATGAAATGCATGTAAGAGTTTACAGTGTTATAATGAATATTATTGTGAGGAAATATTCTATTTGTCAACTTATCTGAAACATTAGTCATCCGGCAGTAAACTTTTTTTTAACAAGACCTTTCTAATTGCTTGAAACAAGCTTTAAGTTAACGAATGAAGAAAATTTTTTTTATGAATGACTAGGTAATTCGTACAAATTTTTCGGTCTGGTACTTGTCTTATTTTACTATAGAAGGAATAATGAAAAATAAAACTCATTCAAGTGAAAGAGAACTTGTTATAATATAATAGCCCAGTCATTTTACGGAGTTTTGTTTGGCGGGGTAGGGAGTTATTATTAATTGGACTTTTAAACTGTAACCGGCACCATTTAGTGACAAAAAGACTATCTTAAAATTTATTTTAAAAAATTTGCTACGCAACATAGAAATCAAAATTATGTGTCCCAGAAAATCGAAATCGTAAAAAAAATCTGATGTTCCATACTAAACTAAATATCTACTCGAGCTAAATGTAGGGGACAGCTAACTTTTTTTTTCGCGATTTTGATGTTGGTCCCATAGTGAAAGTTGTTCAGTTTGTTAGTCTAAACAACCCCCTTAAAAGTTTGACATTTTTATTTTTACTTATGTAACACCCTGTATACGATTCTATTCTATTTTTATTAAATGGCGTTTCCTTAAAGATTTCGCCAGTATCAAGTGTTGAAGATATTATTATAATTCAAGTTAACGTTCATTGTACGGTAATTGATATGGCGATCTCAAAGCCCTGTTTTTATACAAAAACACACACCCGAAACCGCCATAAAATGGCGGAGCCGCGTGGCTACCTAAATCGCGAGCCGAACGAAAGACGTCTACTCGAGAGACCTCTAGCCACGCGACTCCCCTGTATACGAGTAGAATCGTTCTAAACTTGACTTTACTGCGTGATTGACAGCCTGAAAAGTCTGAGCGATCTGTAAAACGGCTGTCATAATCTATCAAATGAATAGCGCAATACCGAATGAGTAAAAAGTTGTGATTCGCATGAAGTCCAACGACTTTTTAGTGAAGAATTATTTAGCGCGATCAGTCTCTATACCAACTAAAGACGTTAAAAGTTAACCTTGCTACAAATGCACGATTTATTTCTAAAGTAAGCTTTACATTCCGAATGCTTTTCAGAAAGTTTATTATTATTAACAGAGAGTACAATTTTAGTACATTTCTTTGCACATTATATCGTTTCAATTAAACTTCTTGATATAAGCGGTATTCGCCGTGGCCACAAACATTGCTTATTTTCTCGTGAACCCGATGAGTAAATTTTTTTCAAGGGAGTACAAATTGAGTACATTTTTTTGAGTTAACTGAAATCCGAGTTTGCGACTGTAGCGCGGCCAGGAAGTATCACACTAACTGGCTTCAAACAAGTTAGGTTCTTTAATAACCTTGACAAGGAACCTAGGACATAAGTTTATGTACTTATGTACGTTGTGAAACGACCCATAGTACCTTATATTAAACAGCACAAAGCTTAATTTTCCACAACTTTATTGTAAAACATAAAACAGAACGTACTTAGGAAGTACTCATTATCGTATCTTCAAAACCCTTGCACTTTCAAACGGAGAATTTAGCCGGCGAATGTTTTTATTAGGCATTTAGAAAGAGATAAGGAGGCAATTTCGCTAAATTCGTTGTAGTAAAAAGGATGGAGAAGTTTTTGAGTACAATGTGGCTTTTAAAGGAACTTTGCGAATATTGAGATTGATCTGATGAAGATTTATTGTTCTTGTTAAGTATAGTAGAACTTTTGAACACATTCTAGCAAAAGCTGGAACATCATCAAATTAAAGATTGAAAAATTAGTCTCGGGCGCGACTTGAACCCGCACTCTTCCGGTTTGGAAAAGTGCGGGTTTCGAAATAGCACAACATGGCTTTGTCCTGAGGACTGGATTGAAGTGAAGAGCAAATCCATTTGAAAAAAAACATGTTTAAAATCAATAATATTTGAAATCATCATCATCATCTTATTTAAGAGCTACGCTCTTGTCGGTGGAGTATTCGCCAATCCTGTCTCTTTTCCGATAGTCTCTTGAGTTCTTGATACGACACGACATCAACCTTTTCCTTCACTTGGGCCAGATAACTCTGTATATAGGTCTTTCTCTGCCTCCCTTCCCTCTATCTCCCCTTCCAGTATGGTTTTAAAGAAATTATCGTTTCGTATCAAGTGTCCGATCATTTTCCCCCTACGGTTTTCAATTGGAAAAGCTAGAATATAGGGTGTAACCAAATATTCTAGTACCTAAGGGGGTTTTTCAGAGTTTCAGACCATCAAACTGAACAACTTTTAAGGAGCCAACTTCGAAATCGCAAGAAAAAAATCATATGTTTCATACTAAACTGCAGTACTGACTGGACTAAAATGTATGGAAAGGCAGATTTTCTTTTTTGCGATTTCGATGCCTTAGTAGGATGTTTTCTTCACTCTGTATAAAAGGATTATAGCTTTTGCTAGAATTTGTTCAAAAGTTCAAGTACTAGTAGTATTGTAGTTTTTATTTTATTATTTATTACTAGCGTAAACCCGCGCCTTTGTCCGCACAACTTATATACCAGATTTTAAGTCAGATCATGAGCTATGAAACAAAAAAAAAGTATCATCAAAATTGGAAAAAAAAGAAAGTAGTTTTTGCGTCATGCTCTTTCAAACAAACAAACACACAAACAAACAGACAAAAAATCCAAAAATTGATGATATGGAATCAGGGATACCTAAAAACCATGTCGTAAGTTTTTTTTGTTAATATCTTCAATGTACAGACATACTTTCTGTTACAGTTTTATAATAGTTTAGATATAGATAGATAGATGATAATAATTTTGATGGTCTCATACCATCAAAGGTGACGGGCACCTTATGAAGAATCGACAACTTAATAAAAAATAGGGAAGAAAATGAAACATACAAAGTTGGTTGTCGATTTATATTGAAAACTCTGAAAAAAAAAAACCAAACACTAGACATTTAATTAAAATTAAATTATATTTACAATAAAATTATGTTACTTGTTCAATTAGATATGCATTAATAATATCCAACGTGGTTCTGTTGCCGATTCTGAAACGGTATACATTTACAGGTTTTGCATTGATTTAAACACCTTGCATAATAATGCAATGCCGGAATTCATTGTGGGCAGTGCAATAAATCAGTCTAGATTTAAGAGTTGTCTCTCCATAGAGTAATGATAGCTATTACCTATCACTGTAACTGCATTCACTTTATTTCACGAAAAATTTAACAAACTTATTCACTCGCTCTAAAATTTTTAACGGTCATTCCTTTGGTTTGTCCAGCAGTGGACGTCCATCGGCTGAGATGATGATGATGATTATAGTTTATTTAGATTTTTTTAGCATTCATCGTAAATCATGTTTGAAAGTAAGCAGCTATAACGGAAAATTTTCGGTGTAATCGATAATCGTGGTTTATGCATGTAATGCATTATGTGTAATGCTGGCACTTTCTATTGCCTATTCGACACATAGCAATTATTAGGCCATGTCAGCTACTCTTCAGCGGATCTCTTAATTTCTGATTCGATCTCGCAGGGAAACTACGAGCATAGCAGTCCGTTGCCCTTTGGATGACATGAACATAGTACGTAGCTTTCCAAATGCTGCCTAGCCGAGTTGGATTTGACGGTTGACTTCTTTGGGGCCGAAGAGTTCTCGACTGGTGACCCACTGTATCAGCGTGGACCCACAAGTTGGACCAATGACGAAGACGTCGGAAACCCGTTGGCATGAGGGCAGCACATGACCGGTCGTTGTGGCGATCCTTGGGAGGGAATATCAGCTAAGATGATATCTTTTACAATGCAACCTAATTTTCAATCCAATAAATATTTAAAAAATTACGAGAATAAGCAATTCGAAAATGAAATAGCAGTATTGACTTACAATTAATATTTATCTACGGTACGCTTCTTCTTCTTCGTATTATCGTGTGGACAGAGCCCGTGTCAGAGTTTTTTCAGACGTACGCTGAGATCCTAAAACCTTCCCTTTTCCCCCAAAGAATTTATGAGATAACAAAAAGGATGCCTTATGTTAACAAAACTTTCTGAAGTTAAACTTTCGTTTAGGACGAGACTCAGTTGGAAACTTGCCAGAATTTCATCGCCGATCCCTGGGGAAATTCAGAGTGTAAAAGAGCGACAATTCTTACCGCTAATGGACGATTTATTTTTATACAAAAAAAGTGAATTTCTAGAATAAAATTAGGCTCAAGAAAGTTCTTTATGTACTTAAGTTGTGAGATTTATAAACAGTTTTGGTGAGTTTATCAACTAAATGATAGACAATTAGAGTTGTAGATAATCGCAGTGGCATGTTGGAAGACCGGCTCTTCAAAATCGATACCTAGAATAAGCGTTTTTCTTTTCTTTTTAAGGAAGCAAAATTTGCTTCCAAAAATCCTTAACAGTTGATAATGTTCGCTTTAAGTGGTTGCAGAGGGGTTAATTTTATACAAAACTTTGACGCACAATACGCGTAGACGATATTAATATAAGTAACTTTGTATATATAGAAAAATAGTTTAGAAAATCTAGATGCCGCGTAACAAATGACATTTGCAATTTATAAAATAATTACGAAGATATAAAGCTTTGAAATTTTTCATACAAAATTTTAAAAGCTTTATATCCACGTAATTATATTATTAATCGCAAATGTTATTTGTTACGTGACAACTAGATTTTCTAAACTATTTTTTCATATATAAAATATTACTTTTGTTAATTCCGTCCACGCGTACTGTGCGTCAAACTTTTGTATGGACTGAAACCACCTTAACAGAGAAGTGTGCCAAATCATGTAGATTGAGCTTAAGTCCCCTCGTACGACACCCATGGGAAAAAATTGAGGTGGTCTATCTTATGCCGATCTTATGATGATTTAGAGCGATGATAGCCCATACGGAAGAGAGCTAGCGCCTCAATCACGAGGACGCGGTTCGATTCCTGGCCTGTACCACTAAGTTCTTTGGAATTTATGTATGGTTGTATTTATCATTTACTAGCTCGGCGATGAAGGAAAATATCGTGAGGAAACCTGCATTCCCGAGAATGAAAAGAAAATACCATAAGTTGGGAGGTATGCGTAAAATATGGGTGAGCTTGGGGCGAACACAATAGATCAGCGATGGTCGCAGTGTTACATAACGACCCTTGCTTGCAATAGCCCAACCACAGATAATAATAATAATTTTATGCCGGAACGACACGGTGTACTTCAAAATTATATACAGGGTGTAAGAGACAGCCTAGCAAATACTGAAATGGTCAACTCAGACCATCAAACTGAACAACTTTCACTATGGATCCTACCTCAGGAGAAGCGAAACAAATCTGCTGTCCCATACAAAACTGCAGTACCTACCCGACTCAAATGTATGAGACAGCAGATTTTTTTTTCGCGTCTCCTGAGGTAGGCTCCATAGTGAAAGTTGTTCAGTTTGATGGTCTGAGTTTACCGTTTCAGTATTAGCTAGGCTGTCACTTACACCCTGTATAACATTATGTTGTCCAGTAAACGATTCTATTCATCTGAACTTCAGGGCTACAACTGATTTTCAGGGCTAGCGTTCATTAAAATTTGTTAATAATTTGAATAATTACTATAACACATTCGATAGAAAATTGTTCATGTAATTACCACTCAAAATTCAAATTTCAATTAACTAAAACGAAATTATGATGAATAATAAATCACGCACCGCCACATCCCAAATTAGTTTATCTAAACTATGGGAATAGTTCTCTCAAAATATTTATTCTGAATAGTTACGTACGAAATGGACGCCTCATTGGTCCCTAAAACTTATAACGAGGGTAAGCATAGTCAGCGGTATCAGTGATTGGGATACTATAAGCTTAGCGCTCTGTTCTGCTTATATACATAAAGAAAAAATGTTTTTCTGACATAGGGTCCTTCTTAGGGTTGAACCCACAGATCACAAAAGCTAAAGGGAGATGTGAAAAAGGGGCGGGGCCAGTGTCGCAGCAATATGCGCAAAAACGGAACACATTGCTCGCGAAAGTTCAATAGATTATGAGGCTGAAAGCCAGTCGAGATATTATGGGTAAATAGTTTACAATTTTACAAGATTATTCGAACGTTGAGTACTGATACCGCAATGGATAATGAGCACATTTAAGCTAACAAAATACTTTCTATCGCATGGTACTGGTGGTAATGCGACACTAGGTTTCGTACTCGGCGCGTTGGTTGGCATCTCTCTAGATCTCTATGGTTGAACCACATCGCCTTTTTCCGTCGCTCCATCCATTTCTGTCACTGAGGAACGTCATTTGCTAGAGCAAATAAGGTAGACGGAACGCGACCGCATGCAACAGCACCGCCGTGCGCGGTATTTGCTCTAGCAAATGACGTTCCTGAGTGACAGATAAAACCGCCTTCAAAAAAACTAAAAAGTTAATGTTCTTATGATGCGAACGAAAAAGTCATCGGCTGCAATATTATTTTTTAACTTTTTAGTTTTTTTGAAGGCGGTTTTAATTTTTTGTTAAAATTTTGTTTATTTCACAATTTTCAGTGGTGAATTCATTAGTTCAATGTAATAGTAGTGCTTTAAATTAACAAACGCACTAGTCGGCACTACGATTTTCGAAGGTTTCGTCGATTTTTCTAGGATTCTATCATCAGATTATCCTTATCATGGTAATACCCTTGGAATATCTTCTTTCCAACAAAAAAAGAATCATCAAAATCGGTTCATAAACGACAAAGTTATCAGCGAAAACACATAAAAAAAAATATATACATATACAGTCGAATTGAGAAACCTCCTCCTTTTTTGAAGTCGGTTTAAAAGGATGGAGCGACGGAAAAAGGCGATGCGGTGCTGCCATATGAGGTTCAACCCTTAATAATGCTGGCACTTTTTTAAGGGGATAATCAGACCGTCAAATTGAACAACTTTCTCTATGGCACCAACACCGAAATCGCGAAAAAAAATCAACATCTTCCATACAAAACTGGAAATCTACTCGAGCCAAATATATGGAGTAGCAATTTTTTTTCGCGATTTCGATATTGGAGCCACTGAGAAAGAGGTTCAGTTTGGTGGTCTGATCATCCCCTTAAAAAATGTCCGCACATTAAGAAGGACCCTGTTATTATAAGCGATCGCCTACTTTTTTTAGGGTTCCGTACCCAAAGGGTCACAACGGGTCCATCTGTCTGTCCATCTGTCAGTCTATCCTACCTTGTCTTTTGAACCATAGTAGCTAGACGGTTGAAATTTTCACAAAATATGCGTTATCATGGTGGATTTGCGGACAAATAATAAAAAATCCCTACGTCTGTTTTCCCGGGCAAATATAATCAGGATATTTCGCTTTCGAAATTCTCTGTGATAAATTGATAATGCTCAGGAGCTCCCAGATTTGTGTAACATTAAAACAAAACTACATACAAACAAACAAGAATCAGTGTTATGTAAACAACAAACAAAACTCTATTTCTATTCATTGTCACAATAAAAAGCTGAAACGGATTTTAAGAGGTTTCTCTCTCACAGGAATACGCGATACGAGGAAAACATTTGCAACAGATAAGCACTTAGTAGTATCTTAATAAGAATATGTATTAATATTGATAATATGTAGTATTGCGAAGTATGTGTAGTGTGACGCTGAAAGATAAAGTGAGAAATTGTGTAATAAGAGATAGATGTAAATTAAAAGAAGATGTAGTGACAAGAATAGAGAAAGGTATGCTTCGTTGGTTTGGTCATGTGGAAAGGGATGAGTGACAGCAGATGTATGAAAGAGATATTGCTAATGTGAGTGGAGGCGTCGGCAGAGGGCGCCCTCGTAGGACGTATGCTGATCAAATGAGTTGCGTCCTACAAAAAGGGGAGGAGTGGAGTACTCGAAACCGACGGGCATGTATGAAGTATGTAAGGATCGTAGTAAGTGGCGCGCCCTGGTCTCTGCCTACCCCACTGGGAAATAGGCGTAACGTTATAGATGTAGTATTATTGATTAGCCTATAATTAAGTTAGCACTTAGTCTATACGCCTACTGTGTACCATTGTAACATAGAAATGTATTGGTGTTTTACTTGTTGGTTGTCCTTAATAAATAAAATAAAATAAAAATTAGTATTATTATTGTTACTATTAGACGTCGAGGCAGACCCAGAAAAAGGTGCAGAGACAACATGGATGCCTTCTTGGAGAGTTGGCCAGAAGTTGCACACAATATTGGATTGGAGAGTAAAAGGGGAGGCGTTTGCCCAGCAGTTGGGACATTGAACAGGCTATGTAAAAAAAAAAAAGGATAGTTAGCTTTGGTTGCTTCGTAAGTTGAGGGTATGACCATATGAATCTATGCATATAATAAAATCGTAAAGGCAAGTCTAGGTTGGAAATCACATAAAAACCACTGTACGGATTTGGATGAAATTTGGCACACAGATGAAATATGATCTAGATTAACACAGGATAATTTTTAAGATCTACGCAGAAGGAGTCGCGGGCAACACCTAGTAGATAATAATAGTACACTAAATTATTATCTATTCATTATGGTATGACGTTATAGACATTATAGTACTCTGTGGTATGACCAATAAGGTCCCAAATTATAAGCGATCGATTGATGAATATTATAATTAACATTGGTATCAATTCCTCTAATGTCTTTTTAATGTTACGCGGTCAATTTGGCATTTTTTGACCTATTTGTTAGATGATTCTTTTTCAGTACTGAAGGAACTCCTACGCAACCGCCTCTGATATCATTAGAGGCAGTTGCGTGGAAGATGGCGATTGACGATTGACTTAAAAATCCTGTGTAATGAGAAAACCATCATCAGTTGGTGCAATCGGTCTACTTTTCAGCAGTCAATTCAGTGCTTACTTTTTAATTTCATATCGTTGGTCTTCTTCTCATACAATCAATGTCATACTTAGCAGTCTTCTTGACTAGAATAACGAATATATTTATTTCATTTGTAGCTGATACTCGCTCCATGTTTGCATGTCAAGTAAATCCGATTCATACCTTTTTTACTTTTCGCTATACGGGATCAACTTAATACCTGCTTATGTGACTTTTACAGAATAATCGCATTAAACCTTGTGAAGGATATTCGATTTTTTCTACGTCGCGTTGTCTGCAATATTGCGAAATCGCTGCGTGTTAGAAATTGATTTTTCTTATTATGTTTTAGCCTTGTCATCATCATCAGCAGATAGAATACAGGGTGTTAGGGTATACAGTTGCATTACACTCATGAATCTTATGATACTGAACAACTTTCCCTAAGAAACCTAATAAGAAATTCGCAACAATTCGACTTTACAATACAAACATCGATCAGCTGATTTAGTATGGAAAGCTCAATTTTCTTTGCGAATTTCCTATAGGTGTCTTTGGGAAAGTTGTTCAGTATCGTGGGTACAATCACCCCTTAAAGTAATGAAACTGTTTACCCTAACACCATATATACGTCCCAATGCAGGGCACACCCAATGCAGGGCACAGGCGTAGCCTGGGCCTACACCTCGGGCGGCAGGTTAAGGGGGCGCCAAAATCAAGTGTATTATTTTTTTTTATTTCGAATAGTCTTGAAGATTTTGCTGAAAAATCGTAAGCTCTTTTCGCTGACTCCTACTTGAAAATCGTATTGCCGTGATCTGATTATAAATATACCAGTGAAATGTCGAGCTTTCTGCGCTCGCTCCTATTTTTTTAATGCACTGGGACTGTAATAACGCAGAAGTCGTTCCAGGTTTAAGATAATATTGTGACTAGCTAACCATATTGCAATAAAATTCCGAGCTCACTTACCTCGCTCCAGGTTTTAGATTTTATTGCAATGAACTAACCTGGATCTGGTCCCACTGGGAAACATTTTTGCTAACTTCAAAAAAGTGCTCTTTGACTTAAATGTCCTTGAAAAAGTAGCTTTCATTTGTTTTTCCGAAATGTACCATACCATACCATAGACTATAATAAATAGGTCTTCTTTCTAGATTACCACTAGCGTACAAATGAAGAGATTTAACAGAAAGTAAATGATAATGACACCCCGTTGAATATTCCATGCGAATATAAAGCAGCGAGGAAACTCGACAATTCATAAACATCGTAATGAAATTCGGCGAAACAAGAAAGTGGCAAATTATGCGACAAATAAACAAATGCAGGCCGACCTGAATCACAGATATGCTAATTAGCATCATTTGGTATAGAGGTGGGTTTATGGTGGAATAAGCGGAGCGTTAAGAAAGTTCTGAGGTAAGCAGAAGCGGTATTGATTCCACGATAGCAACAATCATTAGTCTGTATCGATTTAGGTCTGTAGACCCTGAAAAATATCTAGTAGTATTTGCGATAACAGTCACTAATAATTTACTTCTTCTTCTTCTTATCGTGTAGGCAGCAACTAGCAAACCCTGGTGTTTTTTCAGACCACCTTACGGCCTCTGACGTGGTTTTTATGTAACGACTACTACCTCCAGAGATAGTAGCCGGGTCTAACGGCTTAACGTGCCATCCGAAGCACGGAATCATCTTTCTTATCAGACAATCAGGTGATTCAATACTATTTAATATTTTTCTCCGGGTAGTTTGTCGGTTCTGTTTATTTTTAAACATCGATTTTTATTTTATTCTATTTATTTATATTTTGAAAAACTATCGAAAAATAAATCATTTCCAATCAAATTAAAGATTGAAAAATTTGTCTCGGGCGGGACTTGAACCCGCACTTTTCCAAACCGGGGAACTGCGTTATCCAATTTCGCCACCGAGCCCACTACCCAGAGAACGAAATTTTCAATCTGTTGCGTCTTAAGGGGACGTGAGCGCCATCTACACAAAGTGCGGGTTCAAGTCCCGCCCGACACAAATTTTTCAATTTTTAATTTGATTCGAAATAGCACAACATGGCTGTAACATGTTTAAAAATCAATAATATTTGAAATTAAATCATTTCCATTTTTTTTACCTTATTTATCTCATTATTGCGGGCATTTCCAACAATCCAAAGTTAAATCTATATAATCATATTACAATCCAGTTCTAGAGCATAGGCTATGTAAAAAAAATAGGAGTATGATTAGCGGATATGTGTAAATTGAACATATAATTGAAGTTTTGACTAGATCCAAAACACGATTAAGACACATTTTCTCGATAGAAAAACAAGCCAAAGTAGCCTCCGTGTTTATCGATAAATGCTTGGACTGCTAAACGCTGAATAATAGAAACACGAGACTTGATTTAAAAAAAAGAGATTGATAATTTAGAAATTTTGATGAGAGCAAAATTGAACTAACATAAAATAGTACAATCACAATTAAATAAAGTTTGTTTTACGCTTGAGTCGTTTCAGGCGCGCGCGCCGCCCCATCTCTTCATCAGGCATTAATATAAGCTAACCCACGCCCATTTCGCTTCATTTATTTTTCGACATAGGCCCTTAATCGACAATCCCACCAAAAAGCTCCCAATTTAGTAATTAATTTGATCTTCATAATAAGGAAGATGCTATGGAACCGAGTAAACATCAAAACCTCCCTCTAATTACTTTATCCTACTCCGATCTACTCTCCGCTAACCTCAGACCGCAGCCTTAGTCGTTAAATAAAAGCGAACATTTCGAATAAATTTTCTCAAGTTCCACACCAAAATAATCGTATTTTCGCTTCATTTGGTTACATCCTCCGAGTAATTTGCTATCTCCGAGTAAACGTGACGCGTAGAGCTAGGGGGTTCGAGTTTAGATTTTACTCTTCTAATATCATACAATTTTGCTTTAATATAACCTTTATTAAAAAAAAACCCATATTATTTGTAGAATCATTATTTTCTGACTTTAACCGATAGTATAAAATATACAGGGATTAAAGGGTATAAAATTACGTTAATATCGACCAGGTGGTTCAGACAATCAAAATGAACAACATTCACTATGGTGCCAACATCGAAATCGCGATAAAAAATCAGCTGTCCAATTTTGGCTCGTGTAGGTTTTCAATTTTGTATGGAAGAGCGATTTTTTTTTCGGTATTTTGATGTTGGTTCCATGGAGAAAGTTTGATGGTCTGATCATCCCCTTCAAAACGTCAGCATATTAAGAAGGACCCTATATATATAGATTCATATGGTCATACCCTCAATCTACTCTTACGAAGCAACCAAAGCTAATTCTATCTATAACGTCACGCCGGTTTCCCAGTGGGGTAGGCAGAGACCAGGGCGCGCCACTTACTACGATCCTTACATACTTCTTTTGCCTCATGCACATCCATACATCTCTTCATACATGCCCGTCGGTTTCGAGTACTCCGCACCTCCCCTTTTTGTAGGACGCAACTGATTTGATCAGCATACGTCCTTCGAGGGCGCCCTCTGCCAACGCTTTCACTCACATTAGCAACATATATCTCTTTCGTACATTTGCTATCACTCATCCTCTCCACATGACCAAACCAACGAAGCATACCTTTCTCTATTCTCAATAATAATTCTACTAAGTGCCTATCTGTTTTAAAGATTTTCCTCGTGTCGTGTTTTTCTGTGAGGTGAGATCCAAGGTGGACCGACGACCTGGGCCATTTTAATAAACGTGACAATTTTAATTTACAATGACAATTCAAAGTACATTGCTGGTTACTGATGACGCTAAATATGCAAGATAGCATAAGTATCCTAACATTCTCAGCAATGCAGGGTGCATTGTATTGTCATTATAAATTACAATTGTCATATTTATTAAAATGGGGGCCTGGTAAAGGCGGCGGGGGAACCCGTTGGATGAGGGCGCAAGACCGGTCGTTGTGGAGATTCTTGGGGAAGGCCTATGTCCAGCAGTGGACGTTCATCGGCTGAGACGATGATGATGATGACCATACGGAACGGTAAAGAGCATTACACTAATAATCTTGATGTCTGATGTGATGCTAGTCGCCTCTTTTGATAACCGTCTGGGTTGGTACTTTTTGAACACTACTTCATCATCAGCATCATTATCTTAATAGGTCCCACTGCAGGGCACAGGCATACCCTCGAGAAGAGTGTATGGTCGTTAGTATACCACGCGTGCCTAATGTGGATAGATAGACTCCACATAAATACATATCAGAATTTCTTCTTCAGCGTATGCAGGCTTCCTCACGATGTTTTCCATCACCGTTTGAGAGCAGTCGGTATTACGTACCTACATATGTTATACTCATTGGTACATGAAATGAAATGAAATGAAATGAAATGAAATGAAATGAAATGAAATGAAATATATTTATTCGCATGAAACACGGTAACAATGATCTTAGATTAGTAGTTTTATGTACAGGCGTGTGTCACTGACGTATCAGTATGCAAAAATTATAATGAATTACATGGCATGTTGTCCGTGCAGATTCGAACCCGGAACCTCAAAATTGAGTGTCCAATAGCTCTCCGCAACGCACCACTGACTCTTTCAAACTAATGAATGTCCAATTTAAGTATTTTAGAACGTAAATTCAAAGTCCTTATTAGTTTTGTTTAGTAGCTGCTTTATTTATTTAAAAGGTTTAGACGTAAATCTTGTACAAACGTTTGAATGGATATTCAAATAGAACGTTAAAGTGGAAACCCTTTCATATTAAAGAGTAATTTATTTTGGGTCATTCAAATAGGTTAGGATTAACAAAGTTTGGTGTAGTGGAATGCTTTTATGATTCGGTGTTATGGGAAATTGGCTCTTACATATATTATTTTAATTGTTATAATATGGGTAAAGTGTGTAATATAATATGGGTATACGGGGTGAAATTGATATCTTTAGCACCCTTTTAAACTAAGAGTCTACCCATCAAACTGAACAGCTTTTACTGTGGGAGCAAATGGATCGGAGAAAAAAAAATCTGCTGATGTAGGTAAACAACATTTGGGTCGAGTATGGAACAGCTGATTTTTTGTGCTCCGATCGGCTCCCATAGTAAAAGTTGATCAGTTTGATAGGTAGACTCATAGTTTAAAAGAATCTGCGAAAAAAAATCTGTTTTTTCACGTTTCCTGAGGTAGGGTCCATAGTGAAAGTTGTTCAGTTTGATGGTCTAAGTTCACCGTTTCAGTATTTGCTAGGCTGTCACTTACACCCTGCCATGTATAAAAAAATTGTTTCAGACCATATTGCTTATTGGTTCTTTGAGAAAATGTTTAACCATCCAACGAATTTATAACAACCAAGTGATGCCATAAAATGTGTTCAGTTTTTCCATTTATAACACGGAGCGGTAAAAATGAGATAAACTAAAGTAGAATTAATGACTCTACTGTAATAAAAATAACACAGACCAGATAAGAAAGGTACAAGTAAGTATAAAATTCAAGGTAGAAATTTTAGCTGAAAAAAAGACTTATAAAACTGAAAGACAGTAAAAAAAAGTAACAGAGCAGCCCATAAACAGAATTTTCTCTTAACATTATTTTTATTCTCGGTTTTAATTATTAAGTACCTACCTACCTGATTATTTATTTAAAGGAATAAAATAGTAAAAGCACAAATAAAACTTACCCTACCTACCTTATTTTGAAGCATAACTTTTAGTGCATGTTTATGACATGGGGCATTTTGATAGCATAGCATATGCTATATTTCCCGAGGGGGTAGTCAGAGATATTATGAAACCTCAGAACATCCACGTTTCACTAGTACCGAAACTGACCTGACTGACTGGTATTTTGATACATAATTATACTTATCATTTTAGACAAATGCGTGAAGAGATTTATCAATGTTTTATAAGTTCCGGTTAAAATCCAGATCGTTTTTGGAAGTACAATCGAATACTTACGTTTTAGGGTCTTGGATGAAACACTGAGCAATGCAGTATTGATCATATCGAAAAAAAAATCGATGTTTAATTATGGTACTTGCTTCGATTATTCGATAGTACATATTGCTTTTAAACAATTGATACTATTAATACAGATTTATTATAATAGTAGGGTATCGATGCGATAGTATCGATGGTATCAATTCCTCTAAAAGTAAAACTGTCGATACTATGGAATCGAAAATATAAATATTTTTTGAGAGTCACACGTTCAAATTATTATTACTGTCTCCATAATGCATCATTCCATCATGATTTTGGGGGTACGAGCTTCAGAAATGGCACTTTTGGTATTTGGGTGCGACAGAAAATCAGCGCTGAGCTCGTTCAGCCTAGCATAATGTTGAGTCGTAACCCTATTTGCTGCTGCGGCACAAACTGGTGCTAATTATGTCATTTTAAACTTGTGTATTTTATTTTAGTTTTACCGTATAGGTAATTATAATTACCAGTGTTTTGTTGTGTATGCAAATTAAAATATTTTCTTTTTTCTTTCTTTCTTTCTTACTCAATATTGTTAGGTATTATTTTTCGAGCTCACTATAGACTATCGATAGTTTCACAATTTTAGACCACACTATCTCGAAGTTACATGTAATATTGTACCTAACCTAAACTTCAAGAAAGATAATGATAATTCTGTTTATTTCTCAAACGCAAACCATTATAGTCTCGGTCCGTAAATGTTGTAGTTAACGTAAACGGCTCGTGAACCACAAACAATTGCTCTCTAGAGTTTTTATTGAGTAATGGTAATAGGCGTTTGAGTGCACTATGTGTTTGTGGTGGAGTATAATTAGGTTACTATTCTCGATTAAAATTAGGTGGTAAAATGTAAACAAAATGAACTGAATACCGAATCGATTTGTCATCTATATGCGTAAATTAGGGAAAAAATCGATGGCATTGGTTTTTGAATTTAGTACGAAAACATGCGATTTTCGAAAAGATTACTCAATATTTAGTTTTTAATTCCGCACAAACTACCTATTCTACTTAATAATTATATTCGGAAAGCGTTTTAAGAAAAACTATAGGGCTTGGTTTGGTGTAACGTAGGTAGCCATTATTTCAAGATTTTTTTTACGTAGCCTGTTCGATGTCCCACTGCTGGGCAAAGGCCTCTCCTTTTACTCTCCAATCCTCTCTATTGTGTGTAACTTCTGGCCAACTCTCCAAAAAGGTATCCATGTTGTCTCTCCACCTTTTTCTGGGTCTGCCTCGACGCCGGCGACTATCCAGGGGAACCCAGTCTGTTGTATAACGCCTCACGAACACCAACAAAAAGAATGTTGGCCCATTTGTTAATACGTTAGAAACGTAAGGCTCTATCTTGACATACAATTAATCAAAGGTAACCTAGTGCCTCTTCTGCTAGGACTAAGCAAAAAAATTTTCGTCTATGGCTAGGACAGAAAAGTGACATAATAAATAGGTACAAAAACAAAACAATAAACCAAATGACCTTACATTGCAACCAAAGAACAATCTAAGCCTACCAATAAGTTACAACGCAAAATTTATTTCTACCGCCATATTTCACAGAAACGAGCGCACACGTTCAGCTTATCGCCGCGCCGGGGACTCTTCCTAACCTCTCATAACTTATGGAGAGGGCACTGAAATCTTTTTTTAAATGCGGAAACTCTTTTTTGTAACACCCTCCACCTAAAGGGACGAAATGACGATGAAAGTTTTGGGTATCGTCCCCGGTTTTGGAAGAACGATTGTGGTGCGGATGCGATGTTATTTTGTATAATGGCATGTCAGAAATTTGTATTTTTTTACTTTATTCATTTGCAGTTATTTGCAGGTACAGTCATGAGTAAAAATGTGTAATCACAGAATTATTTACTAGCCCAGTCATTTTACGGAGTTTTGTTAGGCGGGGTAGTGAGTAATTAGTAATTGAACTATTAAACTGTAACCGGCACCATTTAGTGACAAAAAGACTATCTTAAAACATATTAAAATAAAAATCGCTACGCAACATAGAAATGAAAATTGTGTTTTCCAGAATGCTTTTTAATTAATAATATTAATACCAATGCACTCATTTGACTTTTATTTAACAATATAAATTATTTTTTAGCATTAAAATTGGCATTGAAATTTAAAAAATGAGGTATTTATTAGAAAATACGAATAGATTTTTCAAAACCTTCTAAGTAGCCAAAAATATTTACACCATGTTTGAAGTATGTAATAATGTTAAAGCCTTAAATATGTGAAAAAAAATTTACCATCAGGGTTTTTTAGAACGAGATAATAGCTAAATTTTAAAATTGGAACTGTTGCTGACGTGATTTTTTTTTTAATTTTGGTACATTTCTAGACTTAAATTGGCTCTTCAATATTATACCGAAAAAGAATATCAATTATTAACTAGTCCCGGCTCAAACCGTAAAATGACTGGGCTATCCTGTTTCTTTTGGAATGCTTTTGTGGCAAAGGCTAGCTATAATGACCCCTTGCCTATGACAGTTATATGGGCGGTTTTGTTAACCCTTCAAATTTTCAGGGGTGGTTCAAATCATCAAGTTAAACAACTTTTACAATGGGAGCAAACGTGAAATCGCGAAAAATAAATCAGCTGTTCCACACAAAACCGCAGTATCGACTCGAATAATATGTATTGGACAGCTTATTTTTTCTTCGCGATTTCGAATTTGGCTCCATAGTGAAAGTTGTTTAATTTGATGGTCGGAAGCACCCCCTTAAGTATTACTAGGGAATTTTGTTACACCCTGTACATAAAACAATAGTGCAGTTAAAAGTAGCTTGCCTACCTAACTGTTTTCTCATGAATCAGTCGTAGTCAAAATCGGCTACCTATGAAAATTCATCAATATGTAAATGTCATTTCTAACCAATAGGAAAACAAATTATTACTCATTAAATAAAGCAGAAACTGGAAACACTGACCACAAAATCCAATCCGGCAAAAAGATAACCCTTCCTAACTTTCTCCATCGCCACAATAGATACTTAACCCCATTTCTCGGTATAACAGCATTTGCTTACGCTTAATTTGGCGCGTTATCAAGCCAAATGCGCTCAATTTCGCATGCTTATCTTGCTAACTGAGAATGGGGAACTTCGCTTATGAGCCGTTTGGGTTTGGTCGCGCAACTAGCGGGGCGGTAAGCGAGCAAGTTATTTTACTCGCAGTACTTAGACGAAGCAAACGATGGGTATATACATATAATAATATCTCATTGTCATGGATTATTTTTAAAAGTAGCAGTTCCTGCGATTCCATACGCGCAGATCACTGAATCGTATTTTTGAAAACTTTTAATTCTCAAAACGTTTCTCACATTGACTAAGCCAATTGCTATTAAAAATGCCAGTTTTGTAGTGATACACAATGAAAAAAACTGACAAAATCCATCTATTTTCTCAATGCATTCTATTAGGTAGTTACGCATCCTTCATCCAGAAACAAATGTTTTGATTTTTTTTTATGAGACACAAAGTTTTAAAACTTTGAAGTTTCAATGTATTATTTTATTCTTATGTATAGAAGATTAGTCGCCAATCTAGCATAACAAAGAATCAAAGGCCCAACAACACAAAAATAAAAAAACATTACTCTCTGCATCTTTAGGCATCGTAGAATCTAAAATTCCATCCATGATTTCATTTGCAGATAGCGTAATAATAATAAATCATGAGACAATAAACTTTTGTTTCCTGCTTCGAATATTTTGGCTTCTAAATAAAACAAAAGATGTACCGAAATGACTTTGATCACCAGACACAGTTTAATTCAAAAAGGCTTCGTCGAAATCCTTCTTGTGATTCTGCTTAGATTCTCGCTTTGTCCAATCAAGAAACGACTCTAAAAGTTGCTATGGATGCGGACTGATAGAGAAACTTTCATGTTGAATTTCATTGAGTTTCCAATCCAAAGTATAAACTTATTTATAAGACGTGAATGTTGACTTGTTTGGTCCACTACCTCAATCAAATTAGAATACTTTTTATATATCGAGATTTAGCATTCGTAGTAAACTACAATTCACAATGTAAAGTTAAATGTGACGACGGGCTAACTCCCTGTCACACTGGACAGAGTTTCGGTATTACTAGTGGATATTATGAGTTTTCAGAATATCTCTGACTCGGGGAATATAGGCTTGAGCATAATTGCTTATGCTATGCTAGTTAAATGTGAAAGGTAAGCAACCTTAGAAGCTTCTGTGAAACATAAGGACAAATAATTTGTTATCACAAGGTGCTTAAGTAACCTACATTACAAATTGGTTGGTTTTACAGTGGTGGAATGAAAAAAATTGTATGTTTTTAAATTTATTCCCCTAACAAAATACTTAGTTTAAAGTTGTTCTGTAATCTGAAAGTAGTACGTAACCAGACTGCTGCATATCAGAATATCATCAGCTTGTAATAGCTTCCCGTCCCACTGTTGAACGCAGGCTCATGGGGGTTGTATGGTCGTTAATCTACAAAGTAGACTCTACCACGTGTGCTCAATGCCGATTGGTAGACTTCATCAACGCATCAGAATTTATGTCTCTACCTATATTTTTCCACAGAAACCCCGACCTTATGGAATAATGAACTGATAGTAGGTACAGTCATTGCGGAGTGGATACCGTGTATTGTGGCAAACGGCTATTGTGAACAACTTACCTTAATAAAACACAATTTAATGGCGATGTTGGTTCAAGTAGCACATTTTTAGAATTCCGTATTCGAAAAAAGAATACTTATACTTGTCCGGACTGACAACAGAACTTGAACTTGAACTGACAACCGGTGAGTTATCAGAGTTCTGGAGTGGAGACCGCGAACTGGTAGACGTAGTGTGGGACGCCTGGCGCCCACTGGACTAACGACCTAAAAAGGTGGTGGGGAGCGACTGGATGAGGAAGGCCGAGGATAGAGTTTTGTGGCGTGCCTTGGGAGAGGCCTATGTTCAGCAGTGGACGATAATAGGCTGATGATGATACTTTTGTCCATTCTGTCTATCTAACTGTCTGTCTGTGACTCTCATTTTTGCACCTATCAAAACGTTTGGCATGAAGGTAGATAACAGTAGGTGATATTTGTTTTATAACGCTCCATTGTTTGGTTTCATGCTTTCTTTCTGTAATTTAGACAACCTCATAATTATCTGGTCGGCTGGAATCCACATCAGTTACTACTTATACAATGGCTACGGAATCCTATTATGGGCGAGACAGACTAGCTTTTGACCGGTTTTTTTTTCGAAATGGCCAGTACAGCATTACTCAGGGAGCATCGACTGCATAGTACTGCGGACTATGGGGCCACACCAGTGATGGCGAAGCGCCATGTTAGGTCTACCAAAGCAGTGAATTAACTTAAGCAACCTGCCCAAGGGGCATCCCTAAGGGGTACGGACCTCGGCAATGGGCGTTGCTGGGACTACGATTGGGTAGAGGGGATCGGTTAGAACGGTTTTTACCGACTTTAAGAGTATGCATCAAAATAGGAAGGTTAGTATGTTTGTGTGTATATATTTCACTTTAATTCACAAGCATAAGCAAAGCATAATCCTTATCGGGGTGGTTAGAAGCTACCACTAACCTAATCAATATCTTTTGAAGTATGCAGTTAAAGCAATGCTCTCATTTAGCATAATAAAGGTTTTAGGCTGAAATCATGAGATTAGCCTTTCACTCGTTAGTTAGCCTTAGTTGCTTCGTAAAAAATCGACAAGATGATATTGTGTTGGTTCATTCGTACCACACGGCAAAATTAAAATCTGGAAGACATTTCCAATATCTAGTATACTCTCATTCTCTTTCTCTCATACTCTATCTGGATTCAAATATCAGTCTTCTCTTGCTCACAATCCAAAATAATTAAGTCAATCAATCTAGGTCTTCAGTAAATTTCACTGTATTTTAGACTATTTACCCTACCATAAATTTTCTGCACCCATTGTGTTTTGTCAATGTTTAATTTTTCAGTAAAAAACTCTTAATTTAAGGATCTAGAAAAAAGGATTGCCCTTAGCTGCTGTTGCAATCTCTTGGCATGATACATATATTTTATATTAAGTCTTTTCCAGAAGAAATGAGATTTTCACATTATGAGAAAGAATCAACAGAATCAGTCCCATAGTTTTCAAGTAAATCTCTTATCTCTCGTATACTCTACGATTGACGGCAAAATATGATATATTTTGAATTGAGTCCTTTCCAGAAGAAATGAGATTTTCATAAATTAAGGAGAAAGAATCATCAAAATCAGTCCCATAGTTTTCAAGAACATCTCTCATTCGCACGATCAAAAATATTGTTTTATTCCTAAATTATGAGACTACCCTATGACATTTCATCTGGAATAATGTACCATTGCCTAAACATTTGGTTGTAGAAAACTAGTAGCAGGATCTTAGAATACCTACTATTTCAGGCAAAGTAGGTATTGTTCGAAAACTTTCTATTGTCGATCGTTACAGGGTAATTAAATCAAGACTTAAACAAATGCGAGAGTTTTGGGTCTAATTAAGACAGCCGTATTCGGCTCTTGTAATTACAAAAGCGTGTTTTAGCGAATTTAAGATGTACTTGAATTTCATTAATCATTATTGTGTATTTATTGGGTTTTGTTTTTGGCAAATTTCAATTCGATAGGTAAGTATAGACACAGTCCTAGATATAGTAACTAGAAGGCACAGGCCTACCCTCGACGAGGGTGTTTGGGTGTCAATCTACCACGCATGCCTCATGCGGATTGGTAGTTTTTCGTCAGCGTATATATGCAGGTTTCCTCACAACGCATGTCATCCGTGTGGATTCGAACCGGAGCCTCATTATTGAGTGTCCATACCTCTCCGCAACGAACGCCACCGACGCTAAAACAAAAAGTTTCAGTCAGTCCCTCGCGACGCTACCACGCTGAAAGCGCTGCGTGGGAAGAATATTTAGCTCAGTCGAAAGAATATAATTATTTATAATTAATATGGCAATAAAATTGGTAGCGCTAGTCTGCTTACAGATGCAGCGTTAATAGAATAACTTGAACAAACTTTAGCTCAAAACAAACTAGTGAATTCAGCGGTAGACCACCAAATGCCACTCAGTTACTCTAGGAATATGATAACGGCGATGTGGTACTTTCGTTTAGAGTTAATACATACTGAAACTAAATGAGCTGCTGAAGCTGGAGTAAAGAAAAGCTGCTGGTGGTGGAAAAGATCTTGTGGAAATGGATGGGACGTGGAAAGCAAACAAGGATAGTAATCAAGGACTTGATAGCTGAACAATGGCAACGATGACAATATTGGCGTACTTCAGAGAAGCCAAGATCTTCTTTAGATCACAGAGTATGAGTTGAATAAAAGCTATGTTCACACCTGTTTTATTTTTCCAATCATTCTCTGCGTTATCAGCCACGTCATCCCAGAGACGTCTCTCATAGATTCCCGCTACCCACGTTCGTGTAGACTCAGCAACGCCCAATGCCAAGAGGTTCGAACCCCTTCGGGGTGCCTTTAGACAAGTTGCTTAAACACTTTCACTGTTTCGTTTGGCCTACGCTTTTTGTATGAAGCTATCCTTCTGGACCTATTTTGTGCCACTTATTTCCATTTTGCAGACTTTATAGCGGTGCGTTTCCTATGAACACTGCATTTATGCGTCCATCCCATCCATGTTTGGGTCCATCAAAAACGAAGATCTTAAATAGTAGGGGGTCATAAATGTTGGTTTTATCTAGGTGCTCTTTCTATGTTTAATAAACCCAATGCCTTATCTTCTCAAGACTAAAACATTATAAGTTCTAGTCCTATTCAGAATTGCTAGAGCAGTTCGACTTGCGCGTCCGAGAACCTTGGCAGAAACTAAAGAGCTCTTCACGCTATTCTAGACTTTATTCGAATGCATTACTTACTACAATTGCATCACTAATCAGGTTGTTATATAATTGAGTTTGTGCTACTATTTGTAACTGAAGGTTTGCTGATTCAATTATTTGTGGTTTTGGTTCAGACAAAGTTGCAGTGACTAATTTATATTTGTATCAGTTTAGTACCATAAAAGCTAGTACTTTTCTGGTGACAGTTCCATTAGAATCTATATAGATCTAGAGTCTAGATCTAGATCAGACTTTTACCAATGGGTTTTTGAAATTAACAATTTGAGAACTCGCATAAAATACAGTGTGTAAGAAAAAGTATCATTAACTTTTAAACCACATACCTACTCTACCCATCAAACTCAACAACCTTTACTTTTTGTTATGTTATATCATGGGAGCAACTCGACCAGAACGAAAAGAAAACCGGTGGTTCCATACTAAACAGCAATGCCTACTCGACTCAAACGTATGGAACAGCAGATTTGCAGATTATTTTTTTTGTTCTGACCGGTTTGCTCTCATAGTAAAAGTTGTTCTGTTTGATGGATGGAGTAAATTATACTTTTTGTAAACTTCTATAGTGAGGAAACCTACAATGCTTCAATGCAAAGCCAATTAAAAGTGGCGACGGGTTCACTATCTATTCTGTCAAACTGAGATTGGAGCACTGCTCTGTTGAAATCTGAATATTCTACTATTAGAATAATATTATATAGTACCTATATAATATTATATACATAAATCAAATCTACGGCACGATATGAAAGATCCCCTGCAAAGATCTAAATGATAGTTTATTTAATCCTAGAGTCATTCATCAGACTATCATCGTTCACTGCTGAACATAGGCCTCTTCCAAGGCGAGCCACAAAACTCTATCCTCGGCCTACCCCCGCTATCTTTTTTAGGTCGTCGGTCCAGCGGGCTCCAGGGCATCCCACACTATGCCTGCCAGTTCGTTGTCTTCATTCTAGAACTCTGACTCTCCATCGGTTGCCAGTTCTTCGACAGATACGACCAGACCATTGCCACTTCAGCTTGCTAATTTTCTAAACACTTTTAGATCTCAGACCTCATTCCTGATGTTGAATCCTAGTGTGACTTCGGTTAAAAATTGTTTTAATCAAGTCAACCTCTGTTTTCGGGAATAATTTAGACGACTGACCATTCTTGCAAAAGTTCCTTATCGGACTACGAAACCCTAAAAATTACCAGTATATAAGGAAATTTTACGACAATACGAACGAATCCCATCGCGTCGCGTTACGTTTAAACTCTTCAACATTCCTATCTCGTAGCATCGTAAAAGTGGCTGACAGAATGAATTGACTTACAGCGCACCTTATAAATTATTAACTTATTTCGCCCGTGACGTGCTTGGCTTATACGATTTTCTAGCTGATATTTTGTACGATTGAGATTTTCATTATAATGTTCAAAAGTAATTTTTAGGTTGAATTATAATTTGCAAGCTTTTAAATTGAAAGGCTGGTGCCGTTTAGTCCACAAAAGCCAAACGTATTTCTCCCTGTACACACGGCGACACATCAAGCTATACAAAACCAACTTAAGCTGGCCGCACGTAGGTCGAGTAAAGTATAACGTCGCGCGGCCAGCTTATGTTGGTTTTGTATAGCTTGATGTGTCGCCGTGCGTACACGAGAGCAAACATTTTCACCATACAACCTAAATTACCTCAGCCTATGTTATTTTTTCATAAATTAGTGTTACTATAAGAACTATATAGGAACCTTTTCAATTGACTAACATTACTAAATTTTTAAGACATCCAGCAAACAAAGGCGAATATAAACAATAAAAACATACAGACATAGCCAAAGTCTCATATTATTCTTGAAAATAATATGTAAATTGGGGGAGGAAACGGGTGAATACGAGATTATTATTTCTTCTATTTTATGATGAAAATTCGTCTCTTTTAGATACAGGTAGATTTTCTCAATCATATTCAATCATAATAAGTGCGGAGTGTTATGACAGAAAAGAGAACCCGTGCCTCTGCCATAGAAATAACATGTGGAGCCCGGTTCTCACCAGTAGACCTAGCATGCCACCCCCGAGAAAACGATAAAAATCAGGTTGTGCCTCCATCTTTATTATTTTACGTACGTTTTTCTCGTTTAAACGCCTTGTCGTGGGTGGCATGCTAGCCGTGCAGTTAGCTATTTTATCGGTAGAGCGTCACGTGACTCCTGTCAAACTCGGGGCGTTGACACAAGTTACGCCAACCTCTATGATTTCATCGAACTTAGGATTTGATTTAGAGCGACAAAGCTCTTCCAAATAAAGATTTTAGAAAAAACGGTAGTTACACATCACACGTTCTTTTAAACATAATATTACTTTGAACACATTTACCTCAAGTTGGCTTCGAACCTTAGACCTGAAGCTTCACAGGAACATTCACTACCAACTAGACTATCGGTTCGATTATAGGTTGGAGGAGGATTAAGTCTTAAAGTTTTATTGTCTAAGTTTAAAAACTTTTCCAATTTCTTCTTCAAAAGATTTTAGCGATATCATGATCAATGATTAGATATTTTCGCATTAACACTTTGGTGATCGACTTGATTTGTGATCGTTCGTAATTTGCGTGACAACTTTAACTAATGACAATTTTATGATAATGTCATTACGTATTTTATTTATTTATTGGCAAAAAAATAGGATGTTTCTTAATATGATAACGGTTTTTTATTTGGATAATCAGACCATCACACTGAACAACTTTCTCTATGATACCAACATCGATATCGTGAAAAACACGCTGTTTCGCTAAAACTCCAAATCGCTCGAATCGTGTGAAACCAGCTGTTATACAAAAACTGCAAATCGTCCGAATCTTATGGGACAACTGTTTTTTTTTTGTGATTTAGATGTTGATTGTTGACTGAAATTTTTTTTCGATCTGATGGTCTGATCAGCCTAGTTTCAGCCCCTTTAAAAACCGTCAACGTTCTTTATTGCCTTAAAATGTATGTTGTATACATACATAAAGATGGAATATAACAATAGAATCAATGCAATTTTTACCCAAGGGTGTAGCAAATAAACATTTAAAAATTATTATTTTCAAATTTGGACTATGACTCAGAATTTTAAAAACACAAACTACATACTTATTCTTACAAATAAAATAACACCATGTCAAAACTACTTTAATTACAATAAAATATTGGACGACACAACTCTAATAGGTAAGATACTACAGACACAATAATCCTAGAATACAATTTTAAAATATCAATAACATTATAAGTTAAAAAATGATAATTGCAATTCAACACCCAACGCAATCCAATACAAGCACCTACCATTTTATATTGAAAAATTCCCTGCATATTTCATTTTGTGAGTTTCACTGAAAGATACAAAAAACCAACTGGACTCAACTATGATTAGTTGATTACAATACGACGTAAAATACGATTTAACTTGGATGTTATGTACTTGTGATAACCTAAAAGCTACAAGTTTGGGACAAAATCAGGTAGTAAGGAAATTGTGGCACGCTTGGCATGCCCATTTCACCGCTCGGTCAAGCAAGCTCTAGCTTGATTTATTTATGACTCAACGCACTGCTATATTGCTTTGGCTGTAAACCATGCCCAAAATACAGCTTTGACAATAGTGTATTTGACAGGTTTTAAAAAACTATCCTACGTTAATCACTGATGTCTAAGGACTCTATAAAAATGTATATTTTACGTTCCATTACAATCATTAGTGCAAAAAAAAAAACAAAAACAGAAATATTATTTAAATATCCAGCGAAAACGCATTTCTTGAAAATATACGTGACTACATACAGGTGACGTCAACGTGACGTCTGTCGCCTACATGTGACGACTCATACTCTACACGCAACTGTCTACATGCAGTTGACGTCATCAACCATTCGGCCAATCACAGTCGTTTACCATCACGTCGTTCTAGCCATCACGTGAATAAAGTAGACAAAACAAATAGTTGGTTTCCAAAATTCATATTCTATTGAATGCTTATAGATATATGCGGATAGATCATATTTATGACATATCTTTGACAGCCCGGTAGCACAGTCTGTAGTGAACCTGCCTGCTGTGCCGAGGGTCGCGGGTTCGAATCCCGTAAAGGACAAATATTTATATGATGAATATGAATATTTGTACCCATGTCATGGATGTTTGTATATATGTATTCTATAACGTTGTCTAGTCATCATAATACAAGTCCAGGTACTTTAAATGTGACTAGATAATTTGTGTGACAATGTCCAAGATATTTATTAAAAAAAAAAAATTTAATCTTAAAATTGTAACTCTATTTCAGTGAAGATAATTTCGCCAATATCTAGTACAAAAAGCGCAAGGGGTTGACGTTGTACGGTTATTAAATGTTTGGTCACTTCAAGGATTGTTTTTTGCACAAAAAACAATCTTGAGCCTTACAATTAGAGCTTCGTTGTAGGCCGGGGTGCAAGCAACCGACGCGGACCACCCAATAACAGACACAATGCGACTACCATTGTCTTTATGGAAAAGAGAAAGAAAATAAAAGCAAATAAAACTAAATTCTATAGCTTACGCTTAAAAGCTTTTTTCTTCTCTCAGATTGCAATAGCATGATAATACTTTAAGTGCAATAATTTAATCGATGACACTTCGTTCCATTGTAAGGTATGGCGCAGACGATCGGAGATAATCGGGAAAAGTTTTGAAATGAATTTGAAATGAGATCTCTGAACATGAGATATACATACACACTAGAGTTACCAACTAGTCAATTCAGCAACTCTTTATAAAACGTCAAAACACGAGCATTGTATGAAGAATTGTACTAAATAACATAACATATTAGTTTTCCTCTCACTCAACGGTTTGCTGGAAGAAAACTCTTTAAGAGTTAAGCTCGCCTTTGTACATCACGACTTGTTGTAATTTTTTTTTCATAATTATGTTTTTGTGTACAATAAAGAATCTAAGAATCTAAGAAATAATGAATAGTGACGTCATTATTTTTCGTGGTCGTTTCGATACTTTGCATAGTTTATGAAAAGTAGTTTTCATAAAGGGCTTTAGCATTATTTTCAAACATTTTTTTTATTGAGAAGATTACTCACTAAAATTTATTTGATGCAGTCAACTCCCTTATTTGACACTCCGAAGCTGAAATCACCATGAAATCAATTTAAAATTGGAATGAACTGAAATAGAGGAGCGGACTGCAAAAAATATATTTTAGTGTTATCTTCATAGTAAGAAAAATCATTTGAAAATAACGCTATACTCACATTTTTAGTTTTTTTTGCTAGAATACTATTTTTAATAACACGATGAACTATAAAAAGTAATGAAATGTTGATGACGTCACTTGTGGGTATTTAGTAACATTTTTAATATTGCTATTTTGACTAATTGTCCGATGTTCAATGCGAAATTAGTTTTTTTTTTAATTTGTTTACTAAAATATTAAGACATTACGAAGAACGTACAATTTGCAACTTAAAATTTTGACACGCCAAATCTCTTTCCATTTTGAAAAGAGAAAAAATGGTAATGAGTTTATACAGGGTTCAATTTAATAATGCTGGACCAGATCATCAAACTGAACAACTTTCTCTATGAGACCAATAAAATTATGTACGTAAATATGTAACAATTGGCAAGAAAAACTCTGCTTTCTCGAATGTGAATTACAATGAATTTACCTTTTAATCAAGTTGGTACCAAATCGTTGATATTTTTGACAGTAGGTATTGTTGTTTTGCACACACACAGGATTAAAAATTAATATTAAGTTTTTTAGACATGTATGGAATGTTATGTATTTTCTTTGTGTTGTGTTTTCTGTTTGTAGCAAGAAATTAAAAGGCTTTTTTATTTTTATTTATTTATTTATTCTAGTTTTTGTTTTGACAAAGGTCGTGTTTTGTGAATTAGGAGGTCACGTTATTTATGTTAGATTTTTGAGGAAATTACCGCTGATTTACTTATAAAATAGATCATCTGCGCTGAGCCTTAGAATATAATAATGCCCTAACACAATGTTGCTATATAATCTTAATAATCTTAAAAATGGCTAAATTCGCGGGATTTCTTCGTACTGTAAATCCAAGGGCGTAGTAAAATTTTATGTCTTATTCAAATGTACACTAAGCTTAAGGTTCAGTGACATCATAGCAACGTTTTTATTTAAATTCGATTATCCCTTCGACGTTTGCATAATATTTCAAATAGTTTGGTGATATAAAATGTTGATACAGCAACTTATGTAATGAAAATGACTTTTTTTATTCTTATGTTGCAAAAAAAATGTATATAGGGTGTCTCTTAATTTGATGACGGTTTTACAAGGTGGTCATCTCGCTCTATCGTAAAAACGGTAATACATACTTACAAGCGTCAAACTTGGTGTGATTAATGTAATTATAGAGCAAACTCTACAGTATAACAATAAATAATAAAATAAAAATCGGCCAAGTGTGTGTAGGTCTTGAGCTGCTATGTTTTGTCAGACTCGCACTTGACTGGTTTTATTTTATTGCTGTGCATAAAAAAGTTAATCCAAAAAAAAAACGAAAATAGAATAATCCGTTTTGGCTAAAACTATTGCTTTTAACATACGCGGCAGTCCATTTCGAATCCCTACATATTTATACAGTATAATAAAAACCTCTATTAGTTCAATAAGGGTGGTTCAACCACATAAAAGGGTGGTTCTAAGCTCAGAATCGAGTTTGGCCCTTGAATCCATGAATGTTAAATCGACTTCGGACTTTGTCACTCTAAAATGTTTCTCCGAGAGCTTTTTTCTGATTTGTAGTAATGTTGCAAGCATTTTGATTTTTTCTATAGGTCTAGCTATTTTTCCTAGCTTTAAACAAAATCTATTTTATGAAACTTTATTCATAACTGTTGTTGTTGGAGTCACGTTGTTGGTAGAAAAGGTGTGTATTAAAGAATGCCGCGCCCGAGCTGTCTCCAGTCTTAACTCGCTTGTATCGCCTGTCTCTGAAAACGGGTAAAGTGCCAGAATCATGGAAGCTTGCGAACGTACAACCTGTTCCTAAGAAAGGTAGCCGGGCAGACCCTGCCAATTATCGTCCCATTGCTATTACCTCCATATTCTGCAAGGTTATGGAGCGTATTCTACACACCCACTTTCTTACGTACCTAGAAGAGTACAGTATCCTCAGCGACCGTCAATACGGCTTCCGTCAGAAACGGTCCACTGGGGATCTTCTAGTGTACGCCACACATATATGGGGCGCAGCCATGGAGAAACATGGTGAAGCTTTGGCGGTATCGCTCGATATCTCCGAAGCATTTGACAGGGTCTGGCACGCTAGCCTCTTAAGCAAGCTTCCATCATTTGGTTTCCCTCTCGACCTATGTGACTGGATAGCTGATTTCCTGAGCGAACGGTCTATTCGAGTTGTAATTGACGGTTCATCATCTGACCTTATGGCGATTAATGCCGGTGTCCCTCAGGGATCAGTTCTCTCTGCGACCTTATTTCTGCTGCACATCAACGATCTGCTACAGCCCGGTCTATTTGGGTATGCAGACGACAGCACGGTCACCGAGAGATATCTGTCTGTTAGACAGGCCGATGGCCTTGAAATCCGGTCTCAGAGGGAGGCGATGGTCGAGCGTACGAGTTCCACCTTGGCGGCAGTGTCCGAACGGGGTGCCGCCAACCTGGTTGAATTCAATGCCACTAAGACTCAGGCCTGTCTGTTTACCGCAAAAAGGTCACATTCTAGTGTGTCTCCTACTTTCCGGGGTGTCACCATTCCGATCTCTGAAGGTCTGGAGTTGTTGGGTCTCGAACTTACGTCAGACCTGAACTTCGGCCGCTCGATTGAGTCCAAAGCAAAAACCGCGGCTAAGAAATTAGGTATCCTGAATAAGGATACCGAGTACGTAAGCGGTACTTCACGCCTGCACAGCTTCTTACTCTCTACAAAGCCCAAGTGCGATCCTGCATGGAGTACTGCAGCCACCTCTGGGACGGTTCTGCGAAATACCAACTGGATGCACTGGACTCAGTTGAGCGCCGAGCCAAGAGACTCATCAACGATGACGCACTCGTCGAGGCTAAGTTAAATAGTCTGGAACACCGGCGATTGGTCGCTTGTCTGTCGGTTTTTTATCGGATACACTTCGGCGAGTGTGCCCAGGAGCTACATGACCTGATTCCACCATCCCCCTTCCACCAACGTACGACAAGACGTAGTGCGAGTCTGCATCCATACGTAGTCGATATTCCAACAATCCGCACAAAAAGGTTCGCATCCTCTTTTATAATGAGAACCGGTAAGGTTTGGAACTCACTCCCTGCGTCTGTGTTTCCAAGCAAATACATTCAGGATATTTTCAAAAGAAGAGTTAATAGGCTTTTTCTGGGTGAGCGCGCTACGTCCTCGGCTTCGTCTACACTTCCCATCAGGTGAGATGAAGCCAAGCGCAAACCCATTATGAATAAAAAAAAATAAAAAGTCTGCTATTGGGTAGTCGCGTATAGGTTGCAAACTCCCCAGCCTACAACGACGCTCCATTTGTATGGTGGCTCAAGATTGTGTTTTTAGGGTTCCGTAGTCAAACAAGGAACCTTATACTTTTGTCCATTATGTCTTTCGGTCTGCCCCGCTTTAATTGCTTACTCGCTTTAATTTCTTAGGGAAAGTGGTTCAGTATCATGGGTAGGTACAGTCACCTCTTAAAGTAATGCGACGGTTTACCCTAAAATCCTGTATAATTTAATGCTAAATAATTTATTGTTTCATTCGAAACTTTTATTAACTTTGGGGGAATCAAGTAAAAGCCGAAATAAACTTGTCAATTCAGATTAGAGATTGCAGTGGTAAATGCACAGATCACAAAAACTAAAGGGAGATGTGAAAAGGGGGCGGGGCCAGTGTCGCAGCAATATGCGCAAAAACGGAACACATTGCTCGCGACAGTAAGGATTCAATATATTATGAGGCTGAAAGCCAGTCGAGATATTATGTGAAAATAGTTTACAATTCGAACGTTGAGTTCTGATACCGCAATGGATAATGAGCACATTCAAGCTAACAAACTACTTTCTATCGCGTGGTACTGGTAGTGATGCGACACTAGGTTTCGTACTCTGCTTATTGGTTGGCATCTCTCTAGATCTCTATGGGTAAATGTAACACTGTTTCTCACTTTTGGTGTTTTTTGTTCAACTTCTGTATGCTACATTATTTTGAATTTTTCGTGCGTTTCTAAGGAACTATTAAAATTTTTGTATGTATTTAATCTTGGACAATGGTTAAAGTTGGAATTTAAATTTAAACGAAATTAGTTACAGAACAAAGCAGCCGTGGGAGGGGAAACGGTCAGTGGGCAGACTAGCAGCCGATGGTCGGATTCGGAAAACAGTAGATTTGGGACATAGGCTACCAATATAAAAACTCCAAAATAAAGTCTATTAGAATTACCTTTTCGTTGAAAGACAATTCACGTTGGATGACATGAAAGCTAGGTACCTAGATAGCCGAAAGACAATTCAGCTACATGACATAAAAGCAGAGTACCCAGTCAACTCGAATGACATAAAAATGACGAATGAGCTAGTAGCAAAACGTCTGGAATTGTGAATAGTTTGTATGTAAATTAGTTGGATGTACAGTCATGTTTTTAAATAAAGAATAATAATATGATGGTAGTCATCATATTTTTCCTGTTCCTGTTCCTTATAAAAATTTACATGTTCGGTTTTCGAGTTTGACTGGTAAACATTAATAAAATCTAGATAGGTACAATATTTCTGATTCGATCTCGCAGGGAAACTCCGAGCATAGCCCTCTCCATTGCTCTTTGGGTGACTTTCAGCCTTTTTATGAGGCCTTGAGTGATCGACCACGTCTCTGTTCCATATGTCATCACTGGCAACACACACTGAAATGAAGAGATCCGCAGAAGAACCAGAGTAACTGACATAGCCCAAAGAATTGCTAAATTAAAGTGGCAGTGGGCGGGGCATATTGCTCACAGAACCGATGGTCGATGGGGCCGAAAAGTTCTCGAGTGGCGACCGCGTACCGGAAAGCGCAGCGTGGGTAGGCTCCGCACACGGTGGACCGACGACCTTGTGAAGGCGGCAGGAACCCGTTGGATGAGGGCAGCGCAGGACCGGCCATTATGGCGATCCTTGGGGGAGGCCTATGTCTAGCAATGGACGTCCATCGGCTGAGATGATGATGATGAGGTACAATATTAATCCCAACATTCTACTGAAGGTACTGGCTGATCACTAGATGTCTGCTTACATAACAAAAACTAATTAATGCGTTGTGCATTAAAGGTCTTCGATTCGTCAGATGTATGTCAAAAATTCAGTAAATCGAATCTACCTACACCATGATTTAAGGATACGGTATATAAAAAACTTTATACGTAATAAAATGGCAGTTCCATTACTAAGTTCACTTTATCATGATTTGAATTCTGACGGTATTTTTGGCAAAAGAACAAGTTTTGCCATTAGACGCTAACATGAATTTTCTTACAAATGACATCGAGTCAAGAAGTAATTTTTGCTTATGAATCGTTTACAGCTACTCTGGCGCCCATTATTTAGAATTTCCTTTGATATCTACAATGTAAGTATAAACTTAAATGTTGTAACATATTGGAAAACTAAAATTTCGTTTTCAGACGTAGTAGGCTCGGTTGGACGAAAGCTTAGCGGGTTTGGCAGGTTTCGGGCTGAAGTGCCATCCGAGACATAATTTTTCAATCTTTATTTGAAAAGATTACCAATTTCACTGCATATTATAAAACAAAGTCGCTTTACGCTGACTGCAACGGATTTTGATGCGGTTTTTTTCATCATCTCATCATCATCATCATCATATTAGCCATTAAACGTCCACTGCTGGACATAAGCCTCCCCCAAAATGGATTTGCCATAATCGCCACGCTTGGCAGGCGGGTTGGCGATCGCAGTTGGATCGAATCAATGTGTGTACTCAGAGGATGCTGCTGCCCATCCTTCAGTAGATCCCTTAGTCGCCTTTTACGACACCCACGGGAGGAAATGGGATGGTGTTATTCGTAGCCGACACCACACGGCCTTTTTTAATAGATTGAGTGATTCAAGAAGAAGGTTTATATATCAGCATTGCACCCGTGCGAAGCCAGGGCGGGTTCGCTAGTTAACTATAAAATTGCATTCAATGAGCAATACCTAAAATAAAATAATTGTTCTTCTATAGTTTCTCGAAGAAGAATGGGTTTGATAATTTTAATTAATCTTATAAAAGCAGTTTCTTAAAAACATCGCGTTGGACGAAGTCATGAATAAGAATAATATAAATGCATTAAAAGAGCAAACAAAATACCTTTGATGAGAAAGGCAGAAAGAAGATTATGACATGACAGTAAGATTACGAACAAACGGTATCACGTAGAAAAATGTTTTTAGATAAAAACATTGTCAATTTTGTCAAAAGTGATTTTGGTCTTTGCCGGATAATCAGTTTTAAACATTCATGCACAGGTTCATTTTAGTTTAATACGTAGAAGTACAGCTATTAATTAAAATCAATTTAAAATTCATCATAGTCATCAGCTTTCTGTTATCCAAATACCTAGAATCGGTTGACTAAGCAAATAACTTTTTTTTTCTATGTTAAAGCATCTAAACATTGTGTTCAACTTCGCGTGTTTGTTAGTGAGAGTTCAAAGCTTGCAACGCTGCTTTGACCCACTTTAATGTTGACTAGAAGTACTTGCATGCGTTTTCTGTTACATTCGTGAACATAACAAATTCCCACTTTCGCGGGGTGACAAGAAACTTACCTGCAACCACTAGCTTCTACTGAAGCACTGGCATGGTGGTGATATGAATTATATGGATGTTAGTTCACTACATGGACACTTGTGGTGAATGTGAACAGGCTTTGTATCAACTACCTTTTATGAGATCTTCTTTTCATGTCTTTCTTTTCGGGGTATAAGGTTCGGACAGGTTTTGTGATCTCGGGCAGCACTGTAGATATCCTCTTAGGTTATATAGAGGCTTTTGGCTTCTACTTCTACAGAACGGCGCCAAGTTATTTAAAGGTTGCGTCTCTTTCGTTTGCCAGGTCATTTTAAGGCTGTCTTGGATGGGTAATCAGGTCTCCTTAATACACGGCCTAGCCACTTTCACTTTCTCTAAACGTTGCTCACCCGTTCGTCTCTCGGGGTGCAAGGAAAGGGCCTCCCCGAGTGACGAAATCTGGCTCGCCCTGGGCAGTCACTGTCGGTACTACCATTGCTGTTTGGCTAATCATTCCACTACAGCATGAGTGATTGCCATGCAATATAGCTCATACTAACACGATAGAAGAAGAAGACCTGACTTTCTCTCATCGTCGTCATAGTGTAACACCCTTCCTACTAACCTATATATATATATTTATATTTATATTAAACCCGTCTAGTTATTTATCATACCAGTTAGCGGCCCGTAGATGTGATCGTCTAGTCTAGATATTTAGTGACCCTTTAAACGTTGTGTAAGTTTGATTTGGACGTTTATAGTTTTATAGATAGGACTTGTATCGCAAAGAGAAGTCGAATAATAAAATCCGTAAAGTATTTCTAAGTAAATGAAACCCGTGGGAGGTTAAAGCTCGTATAAATGTAAAGAATCAGTTTAAGAAACGCTTGCTAGAAAATCGAAAAACACATTTTGAAAATACACAGAATAAGACATTAATAATATTAGAATAGCTTGTAGAAACCATGCAAACTTAGCTCAATTTCTTCACTCAGGATGTCCAACTCGTACCGCGTAGTTTTCTTTCTTCTTGGCCAATAACACTTTATTTCACACTATTGTCACTTTGCTATGTTAGTAATTTACATAAAGAAAATAATATATTGCCCTAGCAGACCCCCCTACCGATAGACCTGGGTGAGACGAACATAATTTTGTTGACCTTTGACTAAACAAAATGAGAGCGAGAGAAAGCAAGAAATTCGTCCTTTATTGCGCAATAATAGTTTTCTAGTCACAGTCACAAATTGATATTTGTCTTGGATGGGGGATTGGTCGAACAACTATACCTATCTTTACTCACATTAACAAATTCTCCGTGTCCTCCGACTCGATGGGCTGGACAAAACCTAGCAGCTGGTTGACCCTAATTTAAGTACACCAAACGTCACTTACTCATCGATCACTCACTTGTTCTCAAACATACGTCATAATACTCGTGTGATCGGCATACGCGGCGCGGTTGAAGTTTGTTTATTATTTAATATAGCGAACGAGAGCTTGTCCAATGAAATTACTTTTACAAACGATTAAATCTGGTTCGTATGATAGATTTACTACATCCACGTATTGACGTCGATGGCGTACCGGAGAGTCCGAACACTTACGAGACTCAAGGCCAATTACACAAGGTCAGAAACGAGCCTGCATACGGCACCTCCGCCTGCGGATGCATTAAATTACCCAACAAATCAGATCCGCGGGGAACAAGGGAAACTTTGCACTCTGAATTTAAGAGCAAGATGTCATTAGTTCATTTGAAATTTCATACAAATGAATTAATGATCAGTAGTCCATAATGAAAATAATTGCTTTGATTTTATAACACTGTCCCGCGGTGATAATATAGATCGGTGATCATAAACTCCTGTCGCAAGTAATAGCAAAAGTTTCCACTTGTACCGATTTAATTACTTTACCTTTAAAACAAATTTTTATAATGAGTGTGTACTTAGGTAATTCAGAAAGTTAAGGTTCATGTTTTACGCGATTTTATTATTATTAATTCATACAGTGTCCATTCATTCACCTCATCTAATCCTATGCGAAAACAAAACAAACGGTACCATAAACAAACTTCGTAAACTGCTGTCAGCTGTACTTACTGAGACGCCTCAGGAGGGAGGAACCAGACCGCTACATTCCAACACTAAAATACTAAGACGTCGGCCTAATTACCAAAGTCTCGCAGAAAAGAGGAAATATTATATAATTATAATTTAAATATATATAACACATATAATAACTCGAGTTAGTTAATATATTATAGTTATCGTTTTACACAATCACTTTCAGTCCTTAAAAAGCTTCTATTTCGCCCGTACCTCGCGATAAGTCCCAAAACCGCGCATATTTTTACTGCAAGTATGCAAGTAGATCAATCGATCTAGTCTAGAAATTCGCGCGCGTGATTCTCAATCTCGACCGTTTCGATCCGCGTCCAAAGTTACACTCCCTGTCTCCGTCACGTAGTTTAGTTTCTTTTCCTAAATTGCAATTGTTTTTGTGGCCATAAATTTATTAATTTATTACTCTACCTATTTGGCTATCCGAATGCACTCATACGCACATGTGGCTTCAAGTGCACCCTTTTTTTTATATCTCACGCTGTGGACGACGAGCATTTGCAGATTCTTAGAACAAAGTATTCCTTTAAGTATTTCGTGTCAACTTTAACAAATTTATTACTGGCTTTCGACAGATAAGTTCACATTACAATCTCAACAAAAAAAATGCAGACTCTCAAACTAATGCTGACCCTTAATTTTATTTAGACAATGATTTTAGAGGAAGAGAAAAAAAATATTTTAGAGCCGTTTGCTTATGTTAACCACGTATGTATAAATTTATAGAGAGTAGGTTAGTATAACTCGTTACAATAGCTCATCGTTTGTTTGGCCAGAACATCTTTAAGATTCACACAAGTTCACATTGAGCACAGTCTTCTTCTTATCGTATGGGCAGTGTCAGAATTTTTTCGGATCGCCGTACGGCCTATGATGTGGTTTTATGTAGCGACTACTACCATCAGAGATAGTAGCCGAGACCAACGGCTTGATCCAACCTGCAATGTAATAAACAACTAGGGAAAAATGCACAGTGACATATCAATAGGTGTCTTTCGTGGGAATCGAGTCCAATGTTTTTAACCAGTAGACCACGGAGGTAGTCGTAGAGATTTAACACAGTATATAAACAGTATGAGAAAGAGCACCTACGTACAGAACGGAAACTTATACTGCCCCCAGCAAAATTTGACCCCACTAGCTCTCGTTGATAGGAGGTGGCTAACATTAAGGAGATATAATTCGGAGCGCGCTCCATACAAACGAAGTCTGGTTATATTTTCAATAATAACCAATTAAAGTCAATGATTTTTTTTTCAGAAACAATCTATAAACTAATCTCTATACTTGTAATGAGTCAGATTTTCGTTAAAATGTATAGTTTTATAGTTACAGTGCCTCAAAGATTTCCATAAAAATCTTAAATTAATCCTAGCAATGAAACTATATAAGGTCTAACAAAATTAGGTGAAACTATTTTAAGGGGATGATCAGACAATCAAACTGAACAACTTTCTCTATGGGACCAAAATCGAAATCGCGAAAAAAAAACAGCTGGACAGTATTGGACAGCAGATTTTTTTTCGCCATTTCAATATTAGTCCCATAGAGAAAGTTGTTCAGTTTGATGGTCTGATCATCCCCTTAAAACAGTTTTACCTAATTTTGTTAGACCTTACATATTTTAACGAAAATTTGACTCATTATAAGCATAGAGATTAGTTTCTAGATTTTTTGTGAGTATAAAATCATTGACATAATCATCAAATTGATCAATTGATTGATTGATTCATTCATCATTTTTTTATTTCATTTTCATTGATTAATATTGAAACTACGACCAAACTTCGTTTGTATGCAGCGCGCATTAGCGCTTTAGGAATAAGCTTAGTGTCCTTCCCCACTCAAACTCACTTAATATCTCATGTGCTAATAATGAAGTGACCATAGTGTGCTCACGTATATGGTCCGTTACTTTAGTTTACTCTAGTTACATGCACCGTGTACTAGCACCCTTAGTTTTACCTAGTAACTTTTTGTTTTTAGATTCCCTGTAGACATCCTTTCTGTTGTATCACTTTGTAAACAGTGGGTGTTTGCTTTTAATTTTAGTTTCTATTTAGTTTTCACTTGAAATTCATCTTTGTTGAGTTATTTTCTTAACAATATGCAAATTAGTAACAAACAATCATTTGCAGTTCGTTGAGTAGCTTGAGGTGTTTTAATTATTTTTGAACCTTATTCTTATAAATTCAACAAAATTATATATACACAAGGTGTAAGAGACAGCCTAGCAAATAATGAAATGGTGAACTCAGACCATCAAACTGAACAACTTTCACTATGGAGTCTACCTCAGGAAATGCGAAAAAAATGCTGTCCCACACAAAACAGTTACACCTCTCCGACTAAAATGTATGGGACAACTGATTTTTTTTTCGCGTTTCCTGAGGTAGGCTCCTTAGTAAAAGTTGTTCTGTTTGATGGTCTGAGTCGACCGTTTCAGTATTTGCTAGGCTGTCACTTACACCCTGTATACCTATTTGAAGTCATTTTGTTTTAACTCTACCAAAGTGTCGGAAGATTTTCCGTTGTAGTGAAGATGCGGCCAGAAACTCTACAAATAAAATCTTCTAAACAAAACATAATATACGAGTACAAAGTGCAACTACAAGATAAGCCTTTTTACACAGGACTTAAACTTTTTGTCTGGCAAGTTTAGAATATCCATAGTACTACATAGTACTATCCATACCAATCATCCTTCTCTTGCTCTTATCCCATTATTTTGGGTTGGCCCATATGCCATTCTCTTCTATTCATCACTCTTAGCCATCATTGTCAGTACTCACTCCATACTAGACACTCTTCTAATAGAGTGCTCACTTCATACTAGACACTCTTCTAATAGAGTGCTCACTCCATACTAGACACTCTTCTAATAGAGTGCTCACTCCATACTAGACACTCTTCTAATAGAGTGCTCACTCCATACTAGACACTCTTCTAATAGAGTGCTCACTCCATACTAGACACTCTTCTAATAGAGTGCTCACTCCATACTAGACACGCTTCTAATAGAGTGCTCACTCCATACTAGACACTCTTCTAATAGAGTGCTCACTCCATACTAGACACTCTTTTCTAATAGAGTGCTCTCTCCATAATAGACACTCTTCTAATAGAGTGCTCACTCCATACTAGACACTCTTCTAATAGAGTGCTCACTCCATACTAGACACTCTTCTAGTAGAGTGCTCACTCCATACTAGACACTCTTCTAATAGAGTGCTCACTCCATACAAGACACTCTTCTAATAGAGTGCTCACTCCATACTAGACACTCTTCTAATTGAGTGCTCACTCCATACTGGACACTCTTCTAATAGAGTGCTCACTCCATACTAGACACTCTTCTAATAGAGTGCTCACTTCATACTAGACACTCTTCTAATAGAGTACTCACTCCATACTAGACACTCTTCTAATAGAGTGCTCACTCCATACTAGACACTCTTCTAATAGAGTGCTCACTCCATACTAGACACTCTTCTAATAGAGTGCTCACTCCATACTAGACACTCTTCTAATAGAGTGCTCACTCCATACTAGACACGCTTCTAATAGAGTGCTCACTCCATACTAGACACTCTTCTAATAGAGTGCTCACTCCATACTAGACACTCTTTTCTAATAGAGTGCTCTCTCCATAATAGACACTCTTCTAATAGAGTGCTCACTCCGTACTAGACACTCTTCTAATAGAGTGCTCACTCCATACTAGACACTCTTCTAGTAGAGTGCTCACTCCATACTAGACACTCTTCTAATAGAGTGCTCACTCCATACAAGACACTCTTCTAATAGAGTGCTCACTCCATACTAGACACTCTTCTAATAGAGTTCTCACTCCATACTGGACACTCTTCTAATAGAGTGCTCACTCCATACTAGACACTCTTCTGATAGAGTGCTCACTCCATACTAGACACTCTTCTGATAGAGTGCTCACTCCATACTAGACACTCTTCTAATAGAGTGCTCACTCCATACTAGACACTCTTCTAATAGAGTGCTCACTCCATACTAGACACGCTTCTAATAGAGTGCTCACTCCATACTAGACACTCTTCTAATTGAGTGCTCACTCCATACTAGACACTCTTCTAATAGAGTGCTCACTCCATACTAGACACTCTTCAATAGAGTGCTCACTCCATACTAGACACTCTTCTAATAGAGTGCTCACTCCATACTAGACACTCTTCTAATAGAGTGCTCACTCTATACTAGACACTCTTCTAATAGAGTGCTCACTCCATACTAGACACGCTTCTAATAGAGTCACTCCTTTCTTATCCTCATACCAACAAGGGTGAAAAATTTTCGTTGCCGACTAGACATGACAAAAAATAATGATCATTTATTTGCATTATTCAAAAAATAAATAAAACATCATCTACAACCACCCCTTAAAATAAATATTAGTATTATACAGGGTGTTAGGGTAAACAGTCGCATTACTTTAAGGGGTAATTATACCCATAATACTGAACAACTCTCCCTAAGAAAAAATAGCTGATCGAAGTTTTGTATGAAAAGTAAAGGCATGCTCAAAAAATTCTTTTTTGCATCGAAGACGACGATTTTTGACGACCCGGTTGGTGTAACGGCTACCACGCCGGATTGCCAATCCAGGGTCCTGGGTTCGAATCCCGGTTCGGTCATGGATGTTTATATGTTTGTGCCGTTGTTGTATGGTTTCCATAATAAACAGCCTATAGTGCTTGCTTGGGATCATGTCATTTATTTATTTATATTTATTAATTGTACCCATAATAATGAACATATTCCCTTAAGAAAAAATAGCTGATCGAAGTTTTGTATGAAAAATGAAGGCGTGCTTAAAATTTTGCCTTTTGCAGCGACAACCAAAAAAAAAATCTTTGAGCATGCTCTTGAAATTTAAACAATACAAGAGACTTAAGTAGTTAAAGGTTTATTGTCACTGTTTATAAAATTTTAAAAGCACCAAACTATTTTTCTATACAACTTCCACTTTCCTGCAGTCAACCAACAAAACGATGCAATCTTTCCATACATTTACACCGTAGAGTGCAACTGCTTACAATTTAAAGACGCTCATTCTCTTATATTTGATAGCAAAGAAAGGTTGCTCAGGGATCGTTAAAGAAACACGTAAAGGACTATTCACTTCCTATTATAGAATGTGAGTGTATTTTGTAGTGCTGGAGTGCTATTCTGATGTGCTTATCAAGAGTTGCAGTAAGGAGGTGTTCATAAAATACGTGATGAATATTTGGTTGAATTTTGAAACGCAAAAACAAAATGAGCTGTCCAATACAAAATTGCTGTACCTACCAGACTAGAATGTATGGGACAGTTGATTTTTTTTTTGCGTTTCCTGAGTTAGGCTTCATAGTGAAAGTTGTTCAGTTTGATGGTCTGAGTTCACCGTTTCAGTATTTGCTAGGCTGTCACTTACACCCTGTATATTTTGAATTTCACTGGCACCATTTTGAGTGCGGAACCTAAAAAAGTTAAAAAAGCCAAGATTACGATTCACATTTTCATTTCAAAACCTTCGCTCTCTCAAATTTTCGCCACGAAGCCCCTAACTAGATTCCGTGACAATTAACAACCCAATTTCGTTTTAAATTTTTGGCCGCTTCCTCTCACTGATTAATGAACAAGTTTCATCATCAACTCGCAAGAAGAGGTTTAATTAAAAAATATTGCCAACAATGCTTGCTGAGAAGACGACAAAATTCTCCATTATAGAGGGCTTATCGTGCTGTGAGAAATAATATCTTCTGTCATTAGTCTGAAAATTGGTTTTTGGTTGACAAATTTCCATTGTTTCATTGAGGTAAGGATTCTGAGGATAGCTTTTTATTGTCTGTTGATCTGGCGTCTGTTTTGGTATCTATTCTAAGGTATCCAGTACATAGTTCAGGCAACTGGGGTAGAAGCATCTAGATTTTCTAATCTATTTTTCCACATATACACAGTTACTTATATTAATACCGTCTACGCGTATTGTGCGTCAAAGAAATGGCTCTCAACGGTTACTACACGTAAAACACGATAGAAATCGGTTGCAAAAACAACAATCTATAAAAATATTATGAAGAATATTGAAGAGCAAATCATCTCCCATATATTATTTAAAGAGATCCTTCAAAAAATGGGTTAATAAAAGGCGCCTGCGACTGATATGTAGGTAAAGATCCCTGTTTGTTCCCTTCGATTTCACATATTTGTGAATTTATGGCCTCTGCAAGAGACATCGTTTGGCATTGACTGGCATCTATCTTATGGTAATGGTCGCACTTATATACCATCTGGTAGCGCTTAAGTGGAACTGCTTTTTGATTTTGAACCGACTGGGGTCAATTATGGAGTTTAAGCGTTTATTTATATTTAAGGGCAGGTTATCCCAGTGCAAGCGTCTTTTTCTTACAACCATATGATTGCAATTAGCCATCCCACTTCAATTGAAAGCAGGATTGCAACAAAACGTTTTCATCAATATCTTTTCTCTTTGGTGTTTGGGGTAAAAACTAGCCTCAGAATAATGTAGACAATTAAAGTATTAATAATTTTAAGTAAACTTGAAAAATAGTCATCCCCATCTTTGCATGCTTTTATGATCGATAGAAGTAATAACTCGTGTTGTTAGCCTAAGAATAATTAAGAACAGTTCATGAACAACAAAATATATTTTTTTCTGGATTAAAATAGCAACTATTTAATGCCTTAAGATTCAACCAAAAACAGGTTGATTTGAAAGAACTTGCCCTTAATTGTGGGTAATAGTAATTTTGATGCGTCAAAAGCGAGAAGAGCTTTGTATTGTGTGTCAAACTTTTGTATGGACTGAAACCACCTTAATCGTATTTTTTTTTAATTTTAACTAATTAAATAACATTTCCAAGAAACAAGATGTCACATTGTAGTCTCGATTGGCTTTCAATTTATCGAAACATTAAGCATTATTTTGTTTAATGCTTGTAGCTATTATCGTTAAAACCGTCCAAAGTAGCCACTTTTGGCGGTTTTAAAGATAATAATTACAAACATTATAAAAACAAATCCGCAGTGACCCGATAAATTGAAAACCAGCAATGACTACTGTATGACATTCCTGTTTTTTGGAAATATTGTTTAGTTGGTAAGAAATAAAAAAATACGATTGGGGGCAGCACAATAGGCTCGGTGCAGGCTTAAATAGTGCTATTTTATCTTGATTGTAGTGTCCATGCATTTGGTCTTGAACTTTAGCGTACCCATATTTTATAGCCTGTTGTAACGGTTTGAGAAATAGGGAACAATTACCCCGCAATTGATGCATACCTATAGGCTGAGGAGAGGAAATATTTGTGTGAGATAACTTTCTAGAAATATTTTGTCGAATATTTCCAAAATCTCCTGAATACGGCATAACACTGAAAAAAATGTTTTGTTAAATATAACCGAACTTTAGTGACTTCCAAACTGTTTTGTAGCACATAAACAATCGTTTGCTTATAAATAGCATAACTTTTTGCTAGTTATATACAAACGTTTGGTTATGTGCTACAAAACAGTTTGGAAGTCACTAAAGTTCGGTTATATATAACATAACATTTTTTTAGTGTAACGTCAGTACAATACAGGAAAGTTTAGGCCGATATTGGAATTCAGCGAGCAAACGAGCGAGGAAGCGAGACATGTAAATCCAATTTGTATATTCTGGTAGTGTTGTTAAATGTATCACTCTCTGGATTACGAAAAGCTTTCCTATTCTAGACTAGAACACAGGCGTTAAAATAAACAAAACTGAAAGCTCTTTGTAAAGAAATTGATTAATAAATTGGTCATGACGGTTGTCTTATCGCATTTTTTTTTTAAATTGTTCTTTAAATTGTTTTTGATGTTGACAATGATGCCAATTTTCCTTGTATATACAACGGTACTACTAATGAAACTTGGATGTTCTGAGGTTTCAGAATATCTCTGATTACCCCCTCGGGGAATATAGTCGTGAGCATATGCTATGCTTTATACAATTTGAAATAAAACAATTCCTTCTATACAGGGTGTAAGTGACAGCAAAGCAAATACTGAAGCGGTGAACTCAGGGCATCAAACTGAACAACTTTCACTATGGAGCTAACCTCAGGAGACGTGAAAAAAAATCATCTGTCCCATACAAAACTGCTTTACCTACCCGACTTAAATGTACGGGAGAGTTGATTTTTTTCGCGTTTCCTGATGTAGGCTCCATAGTGAAAGTTGTTCAGTTTAATGATCAGAGTTCATCGTTTCAGTATTTGCTAGCCTATCACTTACACCCTGTATACGATGATTAAGTATATGCTATAAACTTTTGAGGAGTTCTATTGTGTATCTCCAAAGTTGTTTATCAAATCATGAGATCTTTACCAAACTAAAATCGGATCAACTCAGCGGCTACGTCCATCAAAAAAGGTAAGAATTATCCAAAATGCTGCAGTTATCATGGAAAATACATTAAAAAACAAACAGAACATGAGAAACCTTTTGTAGAAGTCAGTTTAAAAAATAAAGGAAAAATATTATTTTCCTTTTCTACCTTTTACTGAAAATTAAAACCGCCTTCAAAACAACTAAAAAGTTAAAAAATAATATTGCAGCTGATAACTTTTTCGTTTGCATCATAAGAACATTAATTTGTTTTATCGAAGTCGCTGTCAAGCCGGTACGATTCGCGACAGGGCTTGCAATATTTTTTGGCTTGGCTTGACACCGACTTCTATAAAACAAATTAATGTTCTTATTATGCGAACGAAAAAGTCATCAGTTGCAATATTATTTTTTAACTTTTTAGTTTATTTGAAGACGGTTTTAATTTTTTGTTAAAATGTTGTTTGTTTCACAATTTTCAGTGATGAATTCATTAGTTCAATTTAATATTAGTGCTTTAAATTAACAAACGCACTAGCCGGCACTACGATTTTCAAAGGTTCCCCTAGATTTCTCTGGGATGCCATCATCTGATCCTGGTTTCCTTATCATGGTACCACCGTTGGAATAGCATCTTTCCAACAAAAAAAGAATCATCAAAATCGGTACATAAACGACGGAATTATCCTCGAACACACATAAAAAAAAATTACATAAAATAACAATCGTTTCTTACAATAAACCTCTAACCTAATTCTCATCTTAAAAAGTCACTTTTTAATTAGTGTTACCTTAAACACAGAAAACATTTTTTTGGTAAACTTAACCAAACTTTCCTTGAAAATTAGCAAGCTGAAGTGGCTAAGGGCTGGTGAAATCTGCCGAAGAACTGACAACCGGTGGGGTGTCAGGGTGCTGCCCGCTGGACAGACGACCTAAAAAAGGTAGCGGGGAGCGACTGGATGAGGAAGGCCGAGGACAGTTTTGTGGCGCGCCTTGGGAGACCTATGATGATGATGATGATGAACCAAACTTTAGTTAATTCCAAACTATTTTGTGGCACATAAACAAACTTTTTGCTATTTGTAACCTAATGTTTGATTAAGTAAAATAGTTGGAAGTAACTAAACTTTGGTTATATTTAACAAACCATTTTTTTCTGTGATTTATTTTTGCCAACACAAAACAGGCTTTAAAACCTCATATAATGTACTTCAGTCCACATGGCTGCACATAAATATACAATAACAGTACATAGCATAGCATAGTAACCTTAATGCACTTCCTGTGTTACAGGATAGAGTGGGTTCACTTTACGTCTTAACAGGAAGCCTGGCACATCCCCGCGTCACTTTGATGGTCATTTAAAACGATTAAACGTTCTAGACACTTTATTGAAAACGTTAAGGAAATACGATGGCAAAATTTAGCAGTACAACCACTCAGAATATCCATTGAAAACTTGCATACATAAATAAATAAACTCACCCTTTTTTCCAGATCCATCAAATTAAACAACTTTCACTAAGGGAGCAAACAGATCGGAGCAAAAAAAAATCTGCTGTTGCATATATTTGAGTCGAGTAGGCATTTCAGTTTAGTATGAAACAGCAGATTTTTTTGTTACTCCGATCGTTTTACTCCCATAGTAAAAGTTGTTCAGTTTGATGGGCAGACTCTTAGTTTAAAAGGATGCTAATGATATCAGTTTCACTATGTATAGTGTTGCCAAATTATATATAATTACAATAAATAGCTTTCATCCAAAAAGCCATGTTAATTCGATACCTATTTTAGAACGTGGTAATACTATCAGTTATTCAATGAAGATTTGGCCTAAAGGTCTTGTAACCGGGCCAGTAAATAAATAAATAAAAAAAACAAAGCAATACTAGGTACCAATCTACCGACAGTATTATCTTATCTATATCTATATATCTATGTTTATATTTATTACTATTATAAAACTGTAACAAAAGTGTATTAACAACAAAAAAGTTACAATATAGTTTTAAGGTGTCCCTGATTCCATATCAGCAATTTTTGGATTTTTTGTCTGTTTGTTTGTGTGTTTGTTTGTTTGATCGAGCATCACGCAAAAACTTCTGAACCGATTTTGATGAAACGTTTTTAGTTTGATAGCTTATGATCTGACTTAAAATCTGGTATATAATTTGTGCGGACGAAGTCGCGGGTTAACGCTAGTTGCTTATAAAAATCTACTGCTACATACAAAAACAAGCTTTATTTACTTGGTGATTATATCCTAGCAAACAATTTGGTCGTATTAGGCCCACATTTATATGACTATTTTGACTTATAAAAGTTATATTACGGTAATTTCGTCATATACTGGTGCTTTATGCGCCTGATGTTCGATTATACGACACCTATACGACCAAATTGTGAGTTGGGTATGTTTTGGCATAAAATACAGATTTTTTGAAGCTCATAATGGTTCAATTTACGGTCCTAAACTTTCATAGAATTATAACTTTTCGACCAGAAAGTTATAATTCTTGTCAAAAAATACCAAAACATTTTCATCGCCGAATTTCAAAGTTTGCGCCACAATATTAGACAAGTTATTGAAGAGTGTAGGATGAAGTTAGAATGATCCAGATAACTGAATAAAATACAAACAAACTGATGTAAAAGTAACAAATATATCGTAAAAAATGAATAGTTTTCATTAAAACAAAAAAAGTTCTGTGATACTGGATAGATGCCGTTACAATCTCAAAAATTTTGCTGTCAGATATGTAGGGTTTTCTCAATTTCCTAATATAAAAGAATTTGTTAATGCATTAATTAAATTTTGATCGCTACAATGAATGTAAATGAAAAAAAAAATGTAAATTACTTATAATACTTTGAACTGATCGACTTTTTATGCAGTTGATCCTTGTTTCTTTGTAGTTTTTTGGTTGCTGATCAGACCATCAAACTGAACAACTTTCTCTATAAGACCAATGTCGAAATCGTGAAAAAAACTGCTGTTCCATACAAAACTGCAATCTTACTCAATCCATTATTTGTATGGGACAGCAGATTTTTTAGCGATTTCTAAATCGGCCCCAAAGAGAAAGTTGTTCAGTTTCATGGTCTGATTATCCTCGTTTAAAAAAGCCATCAGCATATCAAGTAGGACCCTGTTAGGTGTAGGAACTTCTTGAAATAGCATTCTTGAAATAGCAGTTTGAAAAAGTTAACATTGCTAGCAATCATCATCATCATCGCCGATGGACGTCCACTGCTGGACATAGGCCTCCCCCAAGGATCGCCATAGCGACCGGCCCTACGCTGCCCTCATCCAACGGGTTCCCGCCGCTTTCACCAGGTCGTCGGTCCACCGTGTGGGGGGCCTACCCACGCTGCGCTTTCCGGTACGCGGTCGCCACTCGAGAACTTTTCGGCCCCATCGGCCATCGGTTCTGCGAGCGATGTGCCCCGCCCACTGCCACTTTAGTTTAGCAATTCTTTGGGCTATGTCAGTTACTCTGGTTCTTCTGCTGATCTCTTCATTTCTGATTCGATCTCGCAGGAAAACTCCGAGCATAGCCTTTTCCATTGCCCTTTGACTTTGTGACTTTCAGCCTTTTTATGAGGTCTTGAGTGAACGACCACGTCTCTGTTCCATATGTCGTCACTGGCAGCACACACTGATCGAAGACTTTCGTTTTAAGACACCGCGGTATTTGGGACGTGAAGATACTACGTAGCTTCCCGAAAGCTGCCCAGCCGAGTTGGATTCGACGATTGATCTCTTTCTCAAAGTTGGACCTACATGACTGAATAGTTTGACCCAGGTAAACATAATCGTCAACAACTTCGAGCGCAGAGTTTCCGATCATTACAGGAGTAGGTAAAACATTGGCATTTGACATGATCTATGATTATGATATGATATATGATTGCTAGCAATGCGTATTATAAAATATTCTAGAAATATTATGGTGATTCCATAGTTTGTCTGGAACTGTTGTGATGCAATAAACGAATTATCTATCTATTGTAATTGTTTTTTTTTTATGAAGGTACAATTCAAAAAAGGAAGACACAATCCGTTTAACGCTACCCAATTAACACTAAGAAAATAAACGTTGATCCAACAAATCGACTGTTAAGGAAAAACACACACAATCTGCAGGAAAATATCACGACGAGAGTTCACTCGCTCTCTTTCAATAGATAAAGCTAAAAGAGGAAGATGACATTTAGAAAGAAGTGCTGTCAAAATAGAGTCTGCAAAACCTATCTTAAGAGTATATGTGAAAAAAAATAGGATTTTTCAAAGCATCATATATCATGAAGTACTAACTGTAAGAGTATGATTTGCGGATATGTGTAAATTGAACATATAATTGAAGTTTTATAATTATAATTGAATAAACACGGTTAAGACAAATTTTCTCGATAGAAAAACTAGCCAAAGTAGCCTCAGTCTTTATCGATAAACGCTTGGAACTGCAAAACGGTTAATAATAGAAACACGAGACTTGATTTAAAAAAAAGTGATTGATATTTTACAAATTTTGATTAGAGCAGAATTGAACTTACATAAATAGTACAATAACAATTAAATAAAGTTTGTTTTACGCTTGCGTCGTTTGAGGCTCCCGCTCCTCTTCTCTTTCTCTCGCATCAGGCAGTAATATAAGCTATCACACGCCCATTTCGCTTCCATTATTTTTCGATATAGGCCCTTAAGCAGTAGCAGTAATCGGCTCGCACTGCACCGCCCAGACCAGAGGTAAAACTCAAGGGGCTATATAATAATGAGTAGACCGTGAGTGTTCAACAAGTTCACTGTCTTTTACCCGTACATCTGACACTCACAAATTTTTACAAAACTAGTAGACGTATTAATAGGAAAAACGTGAAAACTTAAAATAACAACCCATAACAAAAATGTCTGCCATTTTGTTAGGTACTTAACATGACATTTTATAACTTCATCTACCTTGCCTTGCACGTGGTTGACTTATTTATAATTAAGCGGAAATTATTATAAATGCATAACATACATACTTATAGCCCGACCCGGCCGTGACGGCCCGGTAGCACAGTCTGTAGTGAACCTGCCTGCCGTGCCGAGGGTCGCGGGTTCGAATCCCATAAGGGACAAATATTTATATGATGAATATTAATATTTGTACCCGAGTCATGGATGTTTGTATCTATATAATGTATTCTACATCGTTGTCTAGTAGTCATAATGCAAGTCCAGGTACTTTAGGTGTGTCTAGATAATTAGTGTAAAAATGTTCCAAGATATTTATTTATTTATTTATTATGCACTTTTGTTCGCTGCGAGGTACTGCAGTTTTCTATGAAAAAACTGTTTTTTTTCATTTTGGCGCTGTCTCCATATTGAAAGTTGTTCAGTTTGATGGTCTAAACTATTACTAAAATATCCTGCATAATCTTGTATGTACCTTGAATCGGAGTCGGGTACAATAAATAACACCTAAATCTTCTTGGTCCACCGTAATTATATTATTACCCCTGTATTTTCAACAGAGATTGCTATGAACAAAACAATCAATCAAGTATGGAAATCATAATATGAAATGAACATAAATGGATCTTCTTCATTTTGGTTTGCTCTAAACAATTTCCCCTCACAAGGAAAAAGAATTAGGGCAAATTTTATGTGAACCAAAGCTGCTTACACAAAGGGTGGAAAGCGGGAATGAATGTTAAATATGTCTCCATTCTAAGAAATGAATGACGAATACTTCAGAGACAATAAATTCTTTTTGAAGCTTCAAAGGGGTTTTAATCGCCTTTTAGACCTTGAAATTTAAGGTCAAGGGAGATCTTTTCACATGGAGCTCCATATAAACTGAGCTTGAGAGTAACAATGTGAATTTCAAAACACCTAAAAGGTTTTGAAAAACAATAAATTTGACTAAGCATAACCGCGATTGATATTTTTGTAAAAGTACATATTAACAGATATAAAACTGTATAAATTACCTATACTAGGAATACACTTTTAAAATTTTCAGAGGTGGTTCAGTTTGATGGTCTGAAGAACCCCTAAAAATCAGAAATGTGATTAAAACTTCACCTCATCATCATCATCATCTCAGCCGATGGACGTCCACTGCTGGACATAGGCCTCCCCCAAGGATCGCCATAGCGACCGGCCCTACGCTGCCCTCATTCAACGGGTTCCCGCCGCCTTCACCAGGTCTTTGGTCCACCGTGTGAGGGATCCTTGGGGGAGGCCTATGTGTGGACGTCCATCGGCTGAGATGATGATGATGATAATTACAATACATGACCTACCTATATGAAATTGCAGTAACGCTAACTAGTTTAAATAATGATATTCCAATTTTCATAGAGTGATGGATATTAAATATTCTTACAACATATTCGCAAAAATATTTTTTACGGTTCATCAAAAATGAATCGTACGAGACTGGAAACTATGATAAATAGCGTTCCAGAAATATCACTGGAAAGCCGTTTTTATGCGAATTTAAAATTTCACAAAGCTTTTCGAGAGTGCATTGATAAATGTAAAACTAGAAACTGTTGCAATTGGGATGAAAAATGCATTTTTTATTTCATTACAATTAAATTTACTAAAAGCTTTGCATAAAGCATTACATAATGTATATTAGAGTGTGATATGTATACAGGGTGTAAATTTAAATGCGTTACATTAGCTACCAAACTGATCATCTTCACCACTTTTGGATAAGTTCTTGTTAGCTTATCCGACAGATATATAAGATAAGCTAACAAGAACTTATTCGGAAGTGGTGAAACAGGCCCTAAGAGTCGCAATTTCAATATTGGTTTTCAATAATTGGTTTGGTATTCAATAACAATATTAACGGAATGCAGCAGGGATAATACAAGAATATACCTCATACAAGAAACAAATTTTTATCAACGTTTTCTTGTTCTCGCTCTATCGTAAAAACGGCAATAGCGTCAAACGAGGTGTGATTATAAAGCAAATTCTACAATATTACAACAAGTAATAAAAAGGTTCAAGGTATTTAATACTTATAATATGGGCCCGTGATAATTTTAAATTGTACTGTTGCCTGATTCAAATAAATAAATAATAAATAAAAACCAGACAAGTGTGAGTAGGTCTCGCGCTAAAGGTCCCGGAGAGAACAAAACTTTTTTTGTAAGTTAATATTTCGTGTGGTGCTGTGGTACGGAACCCTCGGTGCGCGAGTAGCCCGACTCGCATTGGTTCGGTTTTTTTCTAATATGTAAGTACTCTATTTATACTACTGGTACAAAGGTAAAACATTTTAGGTATTTTAAAAAATATAAACCCTGTTAAACTGTTTTCTGAATTTAACGTTAATTTGTTTACATGTTTTATGACAACAAGACAAAATTAAGCTAACAAAGTCCTCGTTAGCAGAAAACAGCAATAAAAAAGTTGTCATAAATTAAAACAATGAAACTATAACAAGCAAAAGTTTCACGAGTGAACTATTCTATGTTCGAAATTTAAACTGGATTGTAATAAAACAAAAGATGTACGAGCAATTTCACGTTAAAATATTTCCCCTTGAAACAATGCTTTATAACATAGCAACTTTGAAAAATTGCATAACTTTGAGAAAGCAACTAATAAAAGATGAAAAAAAAAATACTGTTACACGGATTTATTTTCATGACGCTTTCGTTTCGAAAGATGCTCTGATCGGTGCAGGGCCGGTCGTTGGGGGAGGCCCATGACCAGCAATGTACGTCCATCGGCTGATATGATGATGATGATGATTAATTTCAATTTCAATTTCAATTTCAATTTCAATTTCAATTTCAATTTCAAATATTTATTGCATTGCCACATTGTTGTACATAGTAAGGAAGTCGTACATAATATCTTAGTAATTAAACAATGGAGCACCCTGTAAGGGCATAACAATATAGAAAAGACAGCACAAATCTAGACATTATTACTGAAGTTACATTCAAAATAAAAACAATCCAAGTATATATATTTGTTAGTCATTTCATTACATTAGAATTATATTAGAAAAGAAAAAAGTATGTAATAGTATGGTCTTGTTCCGAGCTATCGTTAATATTGATAGTATTGTAACGATACTAACATGTATAGAGGGAACTCCGCGCTTCTTGACGTTGTCCCATTCAACTGCGGCGATATAGATACTCTTGCATTTAGTCACTCATTCACTGCCGTCACGTGTATTTTGGTTATAAGGGCTTGGTCAATGACCAAATAGCTACTGCGACCTGGACAGATCTATTGTAGCTGTCACCCTAGACCTAAAGGGCATTTCCGAGGCCCACGGACTTCATGAACCGTGTTGTGCTTTAGGAGGGGAGGTCCCTAATGTCAGTAGGTGTTATTGTGTATCCACCTAGATGGCGACTCCTGCTGTGAATGAGCACTTCAAATTCGCAGAGGAGGTGTATGGGCGTTTCCTCTGCTTCACAGCAGAATCTGCAAGTGGGTGAAGATTCACCCACTTGGCTTGTAGATACAAGCCCCATTCTGTGAGAGGTGTTTGTTTAACTTGCAGTGTCCTGTTAAGGCTCGTACTAAGAGCCTTGAGTCGTTGCGGTTTGAATTGATGGCATCCGAGGTATGTCTGTTTGAAAAGCCGGTCACAAGTTCTTTCGCATGCCTCAGTCCTGGTTTATCCGACCAGAGCTTACGGCTTTGGTTCACGGCCCATTCCTTTAGCACACGTTTAGAGGTGTTGCGAGAGATGCCGCAGTAAGCCTCGGGGCCTATGGCGTCCTCTTCTGCCCCTCTTCATGCCAGCTCGTCAGCAACCTCATTTCCATCAATACCGCAGTGTCTAGGCACCCAGCCTAGGGTGACAGAGTTTGTCAGTCCTAGCTGGTTGAGTGCTCGGGCACATTCCAATGTTAGCCTCGACTCTATTTCATCAGATCCTAGCGCATTCAGAGCAGCCTGGCTATCTGATAAAATAACAATATGTTTCCCCTTTGGGCATCTTTTCAGATTCTCATGTACGCAATCTATGATAGCGTACATTTCAGTCTGGAATACAGTGGCATGCTGTCCAAGGTGAATCGCCTTTTTAATCCTTGGATTGCCGCCACATACTCCAGCTCCAGCACGATTGTCCTTCCTGGAGCCATCTGTAAACCAGACGACGTCTCCAGCGCTGAAGGATTGTGGGGTATTCCCGTTCCAGTCCTCTCTTTGGGGTAGGATTACCTTGTATAACCTGTTAAAGTTATATTCTTTGATCATGGCGTCTTTCGGCATACACATGATCGGAAAAGATCATGATCGGCCGTCACGTGTAGCAGTTTCTTTAAACAAAAAATAAATCCTAATAAAAATGTCGTGGTGTGTACCGAGATAAAGCAAAAACAATTTAAGAAATTTAAGCAAATATATAGAAATAACTTGAAGAAAACAAGATGAATTATTTATTAAAAAGCATTTTCAATAGGTATTATTTTAAACAATGTTTTTTTCCCGTCCTCGAAAAATATATAAAATTAATAAGCAAATGCAAACAAGGAAAAACATAATTATACGCAAAAAAGAGACAACAAGAGATGTTGGCACTCATATAGATTATAGTCAAGGAAAAACCTATACGCGAAAAAGAGAAGACAATAGTATGTACGAAAACTATGCAAAGTTCGTTAAGTTGACAATGACAATATAATTTTTTGTCTTTCTCATGCGTATAGTTTTTACTACGTTTTATCTCTCTGTCATCTTCTTGCACACGTCCCCCCGTTCCCCTCCCGGCTGCTGCACATAGCGCAAGACTTTTGTTTGTCGTACAATCTCTATACATTACGAGCATTAACCCGCGACTTCGTCCGCACAAATTATATACCAGATTTTAAGTCAGATCATAAGCTATCAAACAAAAAAAGTTTCATCAAAATCGGTTCAGTAGTTTTTGCGTGATACTCGTTCAAACAAACAAACAAACACGCAAACAAACAGACAGACAAAAAATCCAAAAATTGGTGAAATGGAATCAGGGACACCTAAAAACCATATCGTAACTTTTTTTTTGTTAATATCTTCAATGTACAGACAAACTTCCTGTTACAGTTTTATAATATCACGAGCGTTAACCCGCGACTTCGTCCGCACAAATTATATACCAGATTTTAAGTCAGATCATAAGCTATCAAACAAAAAAAGTTTCATCAAAATCGGTTCAGTAGTTTTTGCGTGATACTCGTTCAAACAAACAAACAAACAAACAAACAGACAGACAAAAAATCCAAAAATTGGTGAATTTAAATCAGGGACACCTAAAAACCATATCGTAACTTTTTTTTGTTAATATCTTCAATGTACAGACAAACTTCCTGTTACAGTTTTATAATAGTATAGATAGATACATGCATCAGTAGATACTAAATGATAATCTTGCTATCGGTCGGCTATCGATAGAAAATTGATTTATTCTAACCACACTAGACTATCAATCAGTAAGGAATTCTGTTTCGAACCGATGTATTGACGCTCACGAGGACCTTATGTACGATTCTGATATCTTCTACATGTCGCTGGGACAGTATACCAAAAGAGCGAGGGACCCAGTAAAGAATGCAGCCTATCAAACCACATATAAATAACATTTTTTTTAAACAAATTTAATTTCATTTCAGTATCTTTTTATAGTATTGACACCCATTCACTTCTCTTTTTATTTGTCCAAATCTTTCATATTTTTTACGTTTTGTCCTTTGTACCTTAAACAGTTTTTAAAACGTGTTATCATGTAATTGGAGCTGTAAAATTTAAATGTTGATGTATTAGAGATTATGTAATTTGCTGTTTGATAACCAATAAAGATAAATAAATAATCAGAATCAGAATCAGAATCATTGTTTGCATAATTTTTGTTTTTTCCACCAACACGTTGTGGACAAATTTTCACTATACCACATTAACGATACCTGCAACCCGATTGCGCTAATTTGAAACATCGAAGTTCTATCCTAATTCAATTTCAGTTCTAATGACATTACAATCCAATTACTATTCAACTGGGTTGAATTCCGTATCGCGCTAAACTTGACTCATTTATGTGATTGACAGTCTTTATCATTTGAGCGAACTGTCAAAACGGTTCTAACGGCTGTCAAATGAATAGCGCAATACCGAATGTGTTAAAAGTAGTGGTTCGCACGCGGTCAAATCATGGTTCAGTTGCGATTTTATTTAGAGCGATTGCTCTCCAGGTATACAGGGTGAAATTGATATCATTAGCATCCTTTTAAACTAAGAGTCTACCCATCAAACTGAACAACTTTTACTATGGGAGCAAACCGATCGGAGCAAAAACAAATCAGGTGTTGCATACATTTGAGTCGAGTAGGCAGTAGGCACTGCAGTTTAGTATGGAACAGCAGTTTTTTTTGTTCCGATCGGTTTGCTCCAGTAGTAAAAGGTTTTTCAGTTTGATGGGTAGACTCTTAGTTTAAAAGGATGCTAATGATATAAATTTCACCCCGTATATGAGACAGCCTACGCCTACTTTAAAAGTTTGGCCAACCATGTGCTAGGCACACGACAGATTAAAAAAAGTTACATCAGGTAAAAAACCACTGTTACGCAGTCCACTAGGTCATCCCAAAAGTAAATAGCCTGAAGGAGACTGACGACAGCAATTTGACAAGGCAAATTTAACAAGGAAATGGAAGCCCAGGGCAAAAGGGCTAGTTAAAATAAAGGTACTTGAAAGCTGTGACTAGGTAGGAGGTATTACTATGTAGAACTATATACTATTATGTGGCATTACTTAAGGTGGTTGCAGAGGGGTCAATTTTATACAAAACTTTGACGCACAATACGCGTATATTAATTGGTTGGGCTATTGCAAGCAAGGGTCGTTATGTAACACGGAGACCAGCGCTGGTCCTTTGTGTTCGCCCCAAGCTCACCCATATTTTACGCTTACCTCCGAACTTATGGTATTTTCTTTTCATCCTCGGGAATGCAGGTTTCCTCACGATGTTTTCCTTCACCGCCGAGCTAGTAAATGATAAATAAAACCGTACATAAATTCCGAAGAACTTAGTGGTACAGGCCAGGAATCGAACCACGTCGTTTTTCATACAAAATTTTAAAAGCTTTATATCTTCGTAATTATATTATAAATTGTAAATGTTATTTGTTACGCGGCAACTAGATTTTCTTGACAATTTTTCCATATATAAAATATTACTTTTATTAACTCCGGCTACGCGTATATTGCGTCAATCTTTTGTATGGACTGAAACTATCTTAAGTTATTTTATGTGACAGAGTGTTTGCCTATACCGTGATATGATTATGGGGGAGTCGCGTGGCTAGAGGTCTCTCGAGTAGACATCTTTCGTTCGGCTCGCGATATAGATAGCCACGCGGCTCCGCCATTTTATGGCGGTTTCGGGTGTGTGTTTTTGTTTAAAAACAGGAGGGCTTTGAGATCGCCATATCAATTACCGTACAATGAACGTTAACTTGAATAATAACAATATCTTCAACACTTGATACTGGCGAAATCTTTAAGGAAACGCCATTTAATAAAAATAGGATAGATATGATTATGATGTAGATATAATATCTATAGTGTAGAATATAGCCCTAAATAGGTAGGACAGACGGACGGACGGACAACGTAGGCTTAGTAATGGACCCTATTACTAAGCTTATGTGGTCCGTTTTAGCCCTTTGGGTACGGAACCCTAAAAAATAAATAAATAATAGCTACAAGAGAAACCCTTCTGCGGAACCCTAAAAATCGTCAGCTTTAGCGTTATCACTTTACTTATAGTTTCTGTTTGTGTATTTATGCTCCACATCAATTTTATTAGGTACTAGCGTTAACCCGCGACTTCGTCCGCAAAAATTATATACCAGATATTAAGTCAGATCATAAGCTATCAAACAAAAAAGTTTCATCAAAATCGGTTAAGTAGTTCTTGCGTGATGCTCATTCAAACAAACAAACAAACACACAAATAAACAGACAGACAAAAAATCCAAAAATTGTTGATATGGAATCGGGGACACCTAAAAACGATATAGTAACTTTTTTTTTGTTAATATCTTCAATGTAAAGACACACTTCTGTTACAGTTTTATAATAGTATAGATAGATAGAAAGATATGTATAGATTCGATACTTTTAACTCTTTGAAGGTACGTATACTAGAAAACTTTTACTCTAGTAACTTACAAAAACAATCACGACAAAGAAAATACTGAACAACAAACTACTACCATCGACTATTAGATCAGTAACATCGCAATGGAACGAAAGGCTTGAGTTAAGTTGTAGTCAAGCTAACGCGGTTTGCGGTCACGGCACTAAAATTACATGAACTTGGAGCAAATGGGCCTCTTCAAGGCGAGAGTGAATAGGCATTTTTCCAGGTAAGCATGCTAGATCTTCGGCCTCATCGTCACTTAACATCAGATGAGATTGGGGTCAAATGTTTAACAATGAAACATAAAAAAAAAACAATTAGAAGAGCGACAGAGCCGCGTTGCGGAGAGGTAATGATGTTAAGATTTTATGTTATAGATAAAATACTTTTAGTTGTTAGTATGAAAAAGTTAGCTGTCAGTTTTGTTCTAATTATTGATTTTCTGACCTTCTGCTTGATTGCGTAATAAAGATATATTTTTCCATATAAAACGTATTACTAATGTACAGCTAACACCACTAGAATTTCAACAAATGAAGATCCGGAATCGAATCCGCATGAACGACATGCCATGTTCCAATGTTTTTTTTTACTTATGTGTACGCAATACAGAATGCTCTAAAACGGTGAAGGATAAAAGCGTGAGGAAACCGCATATGCTGAGGAAAAGATTTTGATGCGTATGTGATGTCTACCCAATCTACTATCGACGACTAATGTCCAAAGATCCTTCCTCAGGGTAGGACTTTCGACTGCAGTGGGGCGTGTATATGATGGTGATGGTTATGATGACAAGAGCAAAGCCATACACGATAATACGACCGCTAACCGCGTTGGTTTTACCGCGTACTTTAGTATTTATATTGAATTAAATAAGACGGGACGCAGAGTAAAAAAATTGAACTGGTCATAGAAGCGACATTTGATACGTTTAAAAAAAATCTTCGTTTTTTTAAGTAGTGGCGAGCCCAATAAATATCACACTGAAGATGAATCACACCGGGCAGTTTGGGTGCTAAAATGTGTATACAGGGTGTTATGGTAGACAGTTGCATTACATTAAGGAGATTGTACCCATGTTACTATAACAACTTTCCCTAAGAAATTAGCAATATTTTATTTTTACTTTCCATGCTACATGCAATCAGCTGATTGAAAGTTTGTGTGAAAAAACAATTTTGTTTTTGCGAATTTCCTTAAGTTTCTTCGGAAATGTTGTTCAGTATCATAGGAACAATCACCCCTTAAGAGGATATGTGAAAAAAATAAGATTCTTTAAAGCGTCATATATCATGAAGTACTAACAATACACATATTCGCAATACATACTATTGCGAATATGTGTAAATTGAACATATAATTGAAGTTTTGATTAGAGCCAAAACACGATTAAGACACATTTTCTCGATACAAAAACAAGCCAAAGTAGCCTCCATTTTTATTTATAAACTATTGGAACTGCAAAACGGTGAATAATAGAAACACGAGACTTGATTAAAAAAAAGAGATTGATATTTTACAAATTTTGATTAGAGCAGAATTAAACTTACATAAATAGTACAATCACAATTAAATAAAGTGTGTTTTACGCTTGCGTAGTTTCAGTCGCGCGCGCCGCCCCATCTCTATCTCTCGCATCGGACAGTAATATAATCATCACACGCCCATTTCGCTTCAATTATTTTTCGACATAGGCCCTTAAAGTACTGCAACTGTTTACTCTTACACCCTGTATTTCGAATTTAAACTCTATCTACCCCGCGGGAAATACAGTTGCGAGCATATATCTACTTATGCTAATGTTCCGAAATTTGTCATAACTTAAGACTTAACTCCGATGTCCACGTTAGACTTCAGGGAAATCTAGAACATTCTGGCCTCTGTCCAAACTGCGAGGTTTTTCTTTGGCCAAAGTTCACGTTGCAATAAGAGAGGAAACTCTGAGACTGCGACAGCGAAAACTCGTTAGTACAGTAATACCGCTTTCCGATTTGTGCAGTGTGATTTGAGACGTTGATATGTGAGGGTAGAGAGATGTAGTGGCTGCGGAGTTAACTCTAATCCGAGGAAGATGGAAAGTTTATTAGCGTTCCGTATAACATTGGAATACGGAGTTTTAGAATAATAGGATATGTAAAAAAAAAGAGGATTCTCCAAAGCGTCATATATCATGAAGTACCGTACTAACAGTATGATTTGCGGATATGTGTAAATTGAACATATAATTGAAGTTTTTATGAGAGCCAAAACACGATTAAGACACATTTTCTCGATAGAATAATAGAAACACGAGACTTGATTTAAAAAAAAGTGATTGATATTTTATAAAGTTTGATTACAGCAGAATTGAACTTACTTTACGCTTGCGTCGTTTTAGGCGCGCGCGCCGCCCCATCTCTTTCTCTCGCATCAGGCAGTAATATAAGCTATCACACGCCCATTTCACTTCAATTATTTTTCGACATAGGCCCTTTTAACAACAACGTAACTTAACTTAACTTTACAACTTCATGAACAACTTCTTGACATTATGCACATAATAAATTGATTTCTATTTTTATTTCTATGATACACCAAAGGTAAGGTTAGATAGATTATGTTTTGCCTCCCTGCCATTATTAACTTGCTGCCCATACGATAAGAAGAAGAAGAGCCGATAGGTGACAAAAAGAATTGGACGTTGAATTGAAAATTGAATTTTTTGTGTTTGGGACTGGAGTACTGGACTGAATTCTAACAATTTCAAAAATAACTTGTTACTGTAAGGAACTGGCAACTGAAAGCTAGTTAAGTTAAAGTAAGATTTCAAAAATATGTTTTAGTTAGGTTTAAAGTTTTAGAGCGAATCGTCAGCATTAGGTACTAAATAACTTTAAAAGTTCAACTCCAAAAATCTAGAATACTTACCTACTTTTCGTAAAGTTAAGATTGAATAACAATTATCAAGAGTAGGTACTACTGCAGACTTTTCCGCCTGATCACTTTAAAAATTTTCGCATAATTTCGTTTTTTTTTTAAATGACTATTACAGCTCTGCTCAGGGAGCAACTACTGCTTTTTACTGCGGACTATTGGAGGGACCACGAAGGGTCTATACCGAGCCAAATGAATGAACTTAAGCAACCGACCTAGGGGCACCCAGAGGGGTACGGACCTCGGCATAGGACGTTGCTGGGGCTACGCGGCGGATTGGGTAGCGGGGATCGGTGAGACATAATTTCGCGCATAATTAATTGTTTGGAAACTATTCATTCATTATTATTATTAATAATAATTCATTCATTGGTCTATTTATCAATAGTACCTATATACTAAAAACGTTGTTTGATAGTGTCTCTCCTATACTAAAATAAATATCAGAAACAATCTCCGTCTCGCTGTCAGAACCCTAATTAATTAATAGCTGGTTTTTACTTTATAAATTATAACACACACGGTGTAAGCTTGGCTCGCTATCCCGGACACGTAGAGAGGATTATGCCGTGAAAAGAACACTGACTCTAAAAACAAAGCCAAACCTAGATGGAAACTATGCGATCTTCTTGTGGTGCCATCTAATACAGATGGTTGGTTATATTTTGACCATAAAAACCATAATCTTTGTACCAAATTATTTACACAGGATCTGTAAGGAACCTTGCATTCATCTCCACAAAATGTTATGGATGTTTTTTTGTCACTTACCAAATTTTCGGGGGTGATTCAGGTGATTATAGACTGAACCACTTTTTCTATGGGAAGCAAACCTAAAATTGCAATATAAAAATTCATCTGTGCCATAAATTTGAGTCGTAGGCATTGCTGCTTAGTACAACTGAGTCTTTTTCTTCTTATCATGTGGACAAGGCCTGGTATCAGAGTTTTTTCAGACCGCCTTACGGCCTCTGACGTGGTTTTTATGTAACGACTATTACCCCCAGAGATAGTAGCCGGGACCAAGGGTTTAACGTGCCATCGGAAGCACGAAATCATCTTTCTTTTCAGACAATCAGGTGATTCAGCCTGAAATATCCTAACCAACTTGGGAAATACGCCCAAAATGACATATCACTAGGTGTCCCCTATCGAACCCACGATTACGACTAAGTAATATTGTGTTTCTCTGATCATCATTTCCATTATGTACATAATACCGACTGCTCTCGAACAGTGAAGGAAAACGTCGTAAGGAAACCTGCATATACACTGAAGAAGAAATTCGGATGTGTTTGTGAAGTCTACCAACACACATTGGGCACGCGTGGTGGACGCGAATTTAGGCCTGTGTCCTGCAGTGGGATGTTGATGAAGATGATGATTATATCCATTATTGCCATTGTTGGAAATTGAATGACTAAAATACAGGGTGTTAGGATAGACAGTTGCATTGGCATAATATAATTGGTTGCATTACTTTAATTGGTAAGTGTGCTTGTGATACTCAACATCTTTCCTAAAGGGGGAAATAGGCAAAAAAACTTTTCATATAAACGCTCGTTCGGTCAGCCGATTGCATTTAGTATAGGAAGTCAAATTTTTTTTTTTGCATATTTCCAATACGTGTCATAAGGAAAATTGTTCAGTATCATGGGTACAACCCGTTTACCCTAACAGTTTAAGAAGCAAAATCACCAAGAACTGTTAAAAAACAGAATGTCAATTTGATACCGATTGTGACAGCTAAGACGGTCTCTGAATGCTATGCTAATTGATATTGCTATAATCCTTATGATTTGCTGGGTTACTAAGTGCTGAAGTAGGATACGGCCGAAGGAATGAAAATGCTGAGAGTAATGGTCGTATCCACGTATAATCGAACACTGATTAGCTATGATAAATGAAAAATAATGTTAAGGCGGTTGCAGCACAGAATATATAATAGTAATACGCGTAGACGGTATTAATATAAGTAACTTTGTATATAAGGTGTAACAAAATTGGGTGAAACTATTTTAAGGAGATGATCAGACCATCAAACTGAACAACTTTCTCTATGGGACCAATATCGAAATCGCGAAAAAAAACAGCTGTCCCATACATTTAAGTCGAGTAGATTAGTATGGAACAGCTGATTTTTTTTTCGCGATTTCGATATTGGTCCCCTTGAGAAAGTTGTTCAGTTTGATGGTCTGAGCATACCCTTAAAATAATTTCAGCATATTTTGTTAGACCTTATACATGGAAAAATAGTTTGGAAAATCTAGATGAAAATGACAAATAACATTTGCAATTTATAAAATAATTACGAAGATATGAAGCTTTGAAATTTTTCATACAAAATTTTAAAAGCTTTATATTTTCGTAATTATATTATAAATTGCAAATATTATTTGTGATGCGGCCACTAGATTTTCTAAACTATTTTTCCATATAGGCCCACCACACATTCCCACCGCTGTAACTCCTGTAAGCCAGGATCAACAGCGGCGACCATTCACAACACTGGACAATGAAGTCCAGCGAGCCCGGGGGATGACTCTAATCTGTCTTGGAACCCGCAATGAATTAATCAAAGAAGATAGGAGGAGTAGGAAAACGAAATATCCGACTTCCCTCCATTGCAAACGGGAGACAGCAATAAGAAGGAAAAAACATGGCTATTAGAGAGCCAATTCAAGAGATCATTTATGGCAGTGTTGAAGACACGACCGCAAAAGCACCAAAAATACAAAATAAAACAATAGGAACCTAACATTGTACTGAAACTATGACCTATTTTGCTTCCAGTTATAAGTATGGCAAAAACATCTGAACGCACGGAAGTTATCCCTAGTCACAACAAGCTCCATGTAGTAAGGGACACCAGAAAACGATTTTATTGAGTCAAGCATGGTCTGGCGCTCGGCGTACCAGAGCTCACACTCCCAAAGAATATGATGAGCGGTCTGTTCGAACTCGTTACTGTCAACAGAACATTCACATAAAGGTGACGCAACCAATTTAAAATTTAATAGCTTTCCCTTAAAGTTACCATGTCCAGTAAGAAATTGGGCTACGCAGTGATCTACCTCTAGCCACGCTTTGTCTAGACGATCGCGAACAGATGGAAAAAATTGGTATAGATGTCGACCCTTTGTAGACCCTTGCCACCGTAGTTCCCAGTCTAATAAAAGTTCATCAAAGATGTTGCAATCAAAGTTAAATAATTTACTGATTCTATTTCGGTCGCGAGGTTTTAAGAAGTTATGACTAACTTTTCTTGAACGAAAGTAATTGGCCGCGCGGCGTTGTATTTCCAAGTCTACGGGAACCACCCCCGCTTGAACGGGGAGTGCTTCGGTGCTGACCGTTCTATACGCTTTACACAGGAAAATCAAGGCTAAACGTTGACTTTGAAGTAACTTACGGCGCGCAGCGCCAATAGCCGACCTATCTGCCCAAACGGGGGCTCCATAACACATGCACCCGAGGTATGTTGCGGAATATATTATTTTAAGTGTTTTGTAACAAAGACCCCATGTCGAGGTGGAAATACGCGCTAAACTCAAAAAATCACTTTTGGCTTTCTCTCCTATTGTCTTGATATGATTTACGAAGCTAAAATTACGTTCCAAATGAAAGCCTAAATAGGAAACAGAATCTTTACTTTTAATATTAATGCCTTGAAATTTTATTCGTGGTGGTACTTTCAGGTTCATTGGAATGTATGAGCAGCAGGACTATTTTTCCATATATAAAATATTACTTTTATAAATCCCGTCTACGCGTATTGTGCGTCAAACGTTTGTATGAACTGAAACCACCTTAAGCGCCCTATGTACTATGCAATTTTATCCTCGATAATCACATCACATGATGTCCGCGTTCAATGTTCAACCTGCTTTCGCTAGGTGTTGCTAAATAACATCTGTAGCTTGACCTCGATAATTGATGTACGTACTTCGTACACCGGTGTAATCTGGATAGTTACACAATAAAACCCCAGGTAAAGTATTAACCTTAACTTAACCTGAAAATAGCGGGCTTGGATGCTACGGCTGATGAATGTTGATGAGGTGAAGGTGTGTCGGTATGGCAGCAGGTGGTGGTCTGCTGTCCCTTTCTAACCTAATCGGACTTAACTACACTCGACAGCAATGAAAACGGGTCACTACGGGTCACCAACAACATAAACTTTAATATCTCTTCTTCTTCGGGTTCCTCTCCATTACTGGAGGTTGGCAGTCAGCTCTGCATATCCCTGTCTATCTCTCGCCAAACGAAACAGCTCTTCGACGCTGGCGATGCCTGTCCACTCTTTAAGGTTCGCGAGCCATGACATTCGTGGCCTACCGACGCTTCTTGTGCCCTCCACTTTGCCCATTATTATAGTCTGGAGCAGTTGGTATCGCTCATTCCTCAAAATATGACCAAGGTAGGCGACTTTCCTCCTTTTAACGGTTTGCAACAGTTCCCGGGACTTCCTGACACGTCGTAGAACCTCCACATTAGTGACTCGTTTAATATCTCGGAAACTAAGAATGATATCTTGTTCAAATAAAAAGAATTTCATAGACAATTTAATACTACTACTTAAATTTATAAAATTTCTGGTTGCTATAAAGTAAATGCCAATAAAAAAGGCTATAACCTAAATAAATTATTTTTTGAAAATTTAATTTTTAGTATTTAACATTTATTATTAATTGGTTAATTTTATCACTCACATACACTAAAATATGGAGAAATGTTATACCTGTGATAAAAAATGGTTATTTCCAATTTTTTTGGTCTGCGATAGAATTGATTCATTTGTATTTATGTATTTTAATTAAGTCAAACAAGTGAAAACTAAAAATGTTAGCAATTAATTTAAGAAGTATTGAATAGTCTATGACATACTTTTTATTTGTATAAGCTATCATTCCTAGTTCACGAGATATTAAGGTATGAATTTGAGCCTAGAAAATTACCAAAATTAAAATAATATCACGTCAGCAACAGTTCCAATTTTAAAATTTAGCTATTAAGTATCTCGTTCTAAAAAACCTGACGGTATATTTTTTTCCGCATATTTAAGGCTTTACCATTATACACACTTCAACATGGTGTAAATATTTTTGTCTACTTGGAAGGTTTTGAAAAATACATTCGTATTTTCTAATAAATACCTAATTTTTTTTAATTTCAATGCCTATTTAATTGATAAAAAATAATTTATTTTCTTAAATCTAAGTTAAATGAGTACATTGGTATTAATATTATTAATTTAAAAGCCTTCTGGGACACACAATTTCGATTTCTATGTTAGCGAATTTTTTATTAATATGTTTTATGGTAGTCTTTTTGTCACTAAATGGTTCTGGTTACACTTTAGAAGTACAATTAATAATTACTCCCTACCCCGCCTAACAAAACTCCGTAAAATGACTGGGCTAAAGGGCTGTTTTTGTAGAAAAACACAATTATTGACCCACCATCAGGCAGGCAGGCCGAAGAGCAGGCACCCCATACGCCACCGGTAATGGACCTGCAACGCGACTTGTTAGCACTAGACATTTTCTCAAATATAAGGTCTAACAAAATTAGCTGAAACTATTTTAATAGGATGATCAAACCATCAAACTGAACAACTTTCACTATGGGACCAATAACGAATTCGCGAAAAAAAAATCTGCTGTCCTATACATTTGAGTCGAGTTATGCTTGCAGTTTTGTATCATCATCATCATCATATCAGCCGACAGACGTCCACTGCTGGACATAAGCCTCCCCCAAAATGTAAAACGCCACGCTTGGCAGGCGGGTTGGCAATCGCAGTTGGATTGAATGTGTGTACTCAGAGGATGCTGCTGCCCATCCTCCGGTAGATCCCTTAGTCGCCCTTTACGACACCCACGGGAGGAAATGGGGTGGCGCTATTCTTAGCCAACACCACACGGCAGTTTTGTATGGGACAGCAGATTTTTTTTCGCGATTTCGATATTGGTCCCATTGAGAAAGTTGCTCAGTTTGATGGTCTGATCATCCCCTTAAAATTGTTTCAGCTAATTTTGTTAGACCTTATATAATGTGACAGTTACTATTACTATTACGGGACCAAGGAAAATCTTATTAAATGGGGAATTATCCCCCAAAACAGCAACACTATATGTCAATGCGGACTACAACAAACCACCCCGCACCTAACAGTCTGTACAGGTGGACCAGTGTTGCCAGCCGGGTCTTGTCAAAAGTAACCGGAAATAGATAAAAATGTAACCTTTTGGTGTGAAAAGTAACCTTTCATATTTTTTTCCAGTAATAAGGTATTAAAAGTTGATAGACAGAGGCTAGTTTCTTTACTTACAAAAATATAAACAACGAGCGTTAACCCGCGACTTCGTCCGCACAAATTATATACCAGATTTTAAGTCAGAGAAAATCGGTTCAGTAGTTTTTGCGTGATACTCGTTCAAACAAACAAACACACAAACAAACAGACAGACAAAAAATCCAAAAATTGGTGAAATGGAATCAGGGACACCTTAAAACCATATCGTAACTTTTTTTTTGTTAATATCTTCAATGTACAGACAAACTTCCTGTTACAGTTTTATAATAGTATAGATTCACGAGCGTTTTCCGTTTTCCAAAAGCGTTCCGTTTCATGGAAAGATAATAATTTTAAAATTGATTATAAAAATTCCGTAAAATAACCTAAAAGTAACCTTTTTTTTTTTTATTGTTATAATAACATTTATTTATATTAAAGCACTACATACATAACCATTAACCTAAAATAAAATCAAACAAAAAAAAAACAAAACTAGTATTAGTTTTGTTTTTTTTTTGTTTGTTTACTTACAAATAAAAAATGTCCTCGAAATTTCCGCCGCTCCTTTTGAATCGTGTAACCTAAAGTAACCTGAAAGAGCTAAAAATCACCTAAAAGGTTACAAGAGTAACCTTCTGGCAACACTGAGGTGGACCACAATGTGGTGAGGAGGACCTAATGAGCGCATCAGCTAGTGCGAGAGAGGTGGCCAGATACTGGAAATTGACGATTCGAAGAACGTAGACGAAGACGTGCCGATTCCACACGAAGAAGAAGTTACTAATCTTCATTCCACTTGAAAAATGAAATATTATACAGATATTTACATTATAAAAATAATATTTTTAAAGTAGTTAAGGTACGATAACATAATTTTAGTTTATCCAATACGCTTTCGGTTTACGAGTTTTTTTTAATAAACTATTTTTATCTTTAGATGTGGTATGAAAAAATATATAGTGACTAGGATTTAAAAAGGAATGTTGAGGTGGTTTGGCCATGTGGAAAGAATGAGCGAAAGTAGGTTGACGTATGAAATTTACAGGGCAAGTGTGAATGGAATGGTTGAAAGGGGTCGCCCTAGGCGCACGTATGCTGACCAAATCGGATGCGTACTGAAGAAGGGCCAAATAAAATGTACCCGGAACCGACGAGCTTGTATGAAGAAACTTATGGATGTTGAGGAAGCCAAAGATGTGTGTCAGAATCGTAGCATGTGGCGATCTGTTGTCTCTGCCTACCCCAGTAGTGGGACATAGGCGTGAGCATATGTATGTATTTTTATCTTCTATTTGAGGGGTTTCATGCTATGCTAAAATGCGAAAGTATAAATAAAGTTATAAAATTTTTACCTTATGTTTTCCAGACACAAAGATAAAGTTTATGTGTTAATGAAGTTTCGTTATAGGTCATAATAGTTTTAAGTGAGAAAAAAAAGTGCCCGAACAATACACATTAATCAATAGCCAGCACATGCTGAGCCTCGACCTTTTGCCTCAGTCCTGTAACTCTATATTATTTTGTACTTTAGATTGTAAGAAAAACTAAGGCAATAAATGATTTTTTAATTTAATAGACAAACAGCTTAATTAAAAGCTAAACAGATAAAAATTCGAAAAAAACAATGTTATGGCATGCATATGCTCACGACTACATTCTCGGGGGGTGTTATGGCATTACATTAAAAGAAAAAGAAAAAATGTTTAATTTTAATAACTAGGAAGTCACTATAGTGACTTACGTAATAAATATTGTATCAATTCCAATAATAATCTAAAGACGATTCTAGTTAAAGCTATCTAATACAAAACTATGTTTTACAAAAATTCCGATGTTCTACTCTCGTATATTCTTAAATAATTTTTTCCCAAATCCTAACGAAATAAGGTCGGAAAAACCGTAGTATTGGTATATCAAGAAATCTTTTCACAAAATAAAATATATGCCCAAAACGTTTTCATCTAAACTTGTATCCAATCTCGGTTATTCGCATAAGATTTTGTAGCACAAGCCATTTGGTTCGGAAGCTGAATTACAAGTCTAGTAGCAAGGTATACAGTATGATTTTTTAAGCATGAATAATATTCAAATAATCTAACAATTTTAGTCGACATTGATGCACAATTTTAGGTCCGCCACATACATACGGAATAAACCTGATTCAGAATTGGTTCCGGATTAAGTGTTGCCGCTTTCAGATACTTTTTCACTAGATCTAGTGATTTTTTATGTCTTAGGCCTACGCTCAAAAACCGCTTGTGTGATAATGCTTCATGCCATTTTGTAAGCAGATTACCTATGTCTAATGTTAAAACTATCTATAGTCTTTTGATATAGTTGCATAATATTGAAATACAATTTAAAAATCATCATCGTAACCACAGACTTAATAGAGAGTACTACGTACTATCGTAACGACATGGCCTCAACACATGTTAGAAATTATCATGTATAGAAATTGTTTTTTTCGTTTCAATAAATACTTAAAAATGCAATTGTCATACATTTTTATTTTAGGCATTTTTTAAACAGCACTCTAGTATTTTTTGTGACCATAGTTGACAACTCGGAATCCTGAATCAGGATTCCGGATCGCAATTCCGTCTGTATGTGGTGGACCTTAGAGTTCCAAACAAAGAACAACAATTAAAAGTGTTGACTGTCGCGATCGCGCTAATTTAAAACATCGAAGTTCAATCCTTATTCAATTTTAATTGTAATCAAATTGCAAGCCACTTACTATTCAACTGTGCTGTAGTCCGTATCGTAATGTGTAAAAATTGTGATTCGCAATAATATTTCAGTGGACATTTATTTAGCACAATGGACCTCCATTTCTTCCGGCTGTTTGTGTGAAGGAAACAATTTTTTTGGTCTCCCATAGAAAATCGATCGGCTGATCCCCACTTTTTGTATGGAAGGTCCCAAAATGTGTCTCGTTTTTCGTCGACCCAAGTTCCCTAATACGGAAAAATTAAAATAGAAAAACATAATAATAATGACTATCACTACATAGTATTAATACAAAGTCGCTTCCCGCTATCTGTCTGTTTGTCCCTATGTATGTTCTATGTATCTTTAAAACTACGCAACGGATTTTGATGCAATTTTTTATTAGACAGAGTGGAATCAAGAGGAAGGTTTATATATCAGCATTACAGTGCGAAGCCGGGGCGGGTCGCTAGTTCTGAATAAAGCTAATTCAAAAATCAGCTTCCCGGAATTGACTCATTTATTTAGTAAAACTGAAAATAAAACAACTAGAGCCTTTTAAAAGTCCGTATGAAGGCATTATTAAATCATAACACAATTATTATTACAAGAAGTATTATTACGACATTTTTTATATCAGTACCAATCCCGGGAATTCGAAATGATCCCAGATTATTTGAAATAAAAATAAAAAATGTTTTAAAACTTGTCCGTATTGTTCTTGTGAAAAATAAGTGTCTGAATATATCCGATTACTGTTGTTTATAATCTTCTTTCTTTTCATGATTTACTTAAATGTTTAGATTTCGCAACAAAAAATGTCTAAAATCATTTTAAGGAACCTCTTTCAAACAACACCCTGTACTAAGAGGCTCGAGGCAAACTTATTTTGAAGCAGTTATGAAAATGTCGACGATTTTTTGGGACAAAAAATAAGAAAACTGTAAACTGTGAATGTTGTTAGCTTTGAATCTTTATTTAAAAAGAATTTCATCATCGTAGATTTCTTTTATGATACTAATTTAATATTTCATGAGTCAATTATTTTATAATAACTTATATTTAGATGTCCAGGATTTACTAGTAGCCCAGTCATTTTACGGTTTGAGCCGGGACTAATTAGTAATTGATATTTCTTTTCGGTATAATATTCAAGAGCCAATTTGAGCCTAGAAATGTACAGTTCCAATTTTAAAATTTAGTTATTATCTCGTTCTTAAAAACCTGATGGTAATTTTTTTTGCATATATTTAAGGCTTTACCATCATACATACTTCAATCATGGTTTACATATTTTTATCTACTTAGAAAGTTTTGAAAAACACGTTCGTATTTTCTAATAAATACCTTATTTTTAAAACTTCAATGCCTATTTTATTGTTTAAAAATAATTTATGTTGTTAAATCTAAGCCAAATGAGTGCATTGAAATTATTATTATTAATTTAAAAGCCTTCTGGGACACGCAATTTTGATTTCTATGTTGCGTAGCGAATTTTTTTTAAATATGTTTTAAGATAGTCTTTTTGTCACTAAATGGTACCGGTAACAGTTTAAAAGACCAATTAATAATTACTCCCTACCCCGCCTAACAAAACTCCGTAAAATGACTGGGCTATAGTGGAATGTGCCCGGAATCAATCGCAGAGGCTTGTTTAAAACTAAACCTTTTGGACCCGTTACAAGTGGCGACGACTCGACGGGCTCACTCGCTTATATGCTTAAAAATACCTCCGTACGGCAATGTTCAAGGACCACTTTTCTAAACTGTATGGTATTGATTTTCGCACTGTTTTTTTTTTCTTTTTGTATTTGTTCTCGGATTTAGGGACCACGTAACGTGTTTACAACTAAGCAAAAATTACCTCTCCACGTAAAATCTACCTTGCCACGACAAATAGTATGGAAAAAAGCTGAGAATTCTTAAGGGCCTATGTCGAAAAATAATTGAAGTGATATGGGCGTATATTACTGCCTGATGCGAGAGAAAGAGATGGGGTGGCGCCTTTGACTACTTATATGAGGACTAGTTACGCGTGTAATTCTACTAAAAAACATTTCTGCCACTTTTTGCGGGGGACGAGGTAACATGGAATCCGCAACTTTGAATTTTATTCCCCGTAACTTTAGATTCTAATTTTGAATGATAAAAATCATGAAAAGTACTCTCGTGTGAAACCCAAACGTTCTAAGTTCGAAATTATTGTTTCGCAATTATAGGCTGTCTCGTTTAGTGATAAGGTATAAAATTGAATGTAAATCAAATCATGATCAGATTGCATTTCTCATGCTACCGCAAGGCTAGTCCTAATAATAAATAGTCAATCAATCAATCAATCAAATATACTTGGACTTTTTTTTATTACTTACTTACTTAGTAAAAGGGTGGCGCGCGCGCCTGAAACGACGCAAGCGTAAAACCAGCTTTATTTAATTGTGATTGTACTATTTATGTAAGTTCAATTCTGCTCTAATCAAAATTTGTAAAATATCAATCACTCTTTTTTAAATCAAGTTTCGTGTTTCTATTATTCACCGTTTAGCAGTTCCAGGCGTTTATCGATAAAGACGGAGGCTACTTTGGCTTGTTTTGTCTATCGAGAAAATGTGTCTTAATCGTGTTTTGGCTCTAATCAAAACTTCAATTATATGTTCAATTTATACACATCCGCTAATCATACTCCTACTGTTAGTTCTTCATGATATATGACATTTTGAAGAATCCTATTTTTTTTCACATAGCTCTTAGCGAAGTTCAAAATGCTGTTCAGTTAACTTGTACAGAAATGGTTTTCAGATTTAACGTTTATTTGTTAACACCTCGTATGGTGAAATTAAATTAAATGAACACATTCGATGTGGATACAACAGAAAAACAACCACAAATTGTTAGCTCACGGCGCGGTGCTGCGTATTTCGATATATTAAAAATATCAGGTAATTTTTACACAGAGTAAATAATAACAGTGTTCTGAGTTCCTTCTAAAATTATGCACAATATTTTAAGTATTCTCGTCGCTTTAAAATATTTCTTTACTTATTTCTGCCAAATGTCATAAATAATAATAATAGGTAAGTACCATAGTCTAGGAAAAATACGGTTTTAGATTGTATTAAAGACACTTTAGTAAATTGTGTTTGAACTAATATTACTGTTAGCTTATAACACTTTTCTAGAGATTTCGTGGTTATATATGCTGAGGACCCTGAGAAATACCTTAAAATCGATATAAATGTACAACGAGCAATCTTATTTCTAAAGATATTTCTTCAGAAAAGAGACAGTTAATTATCAAAGGCAAATTTAATGTGTACAAAAAAACAGTAAACAATTATGTTTTGAGGTTATAATATTTGAATACTTACAAAATATTAAATATCTACTCAAATTTACGATATTAACCGGAGATTATTATTGTTATAAGTAAAACGAATTGAACGAAGCCGTCCTGTACAAAATCACCAGCATTCCATTTTTTGTTCATACATAAATTAAATGTCTTAATTATTCCATAGTACACAATAAAAAATCGGGGATTATTGAGAATTTATGTTTTTCAGGTATGCATCTAACAATATTTCAAACTATCACCTAAAGTGCAATTAATGCAACCTCCTCCATACAAAAATTCGTTGATTTCCCCGACTACTACGATTGTATAGAGATACAATCAACAATAATAATACAAACAATACAATCGTTTTATCTAGTACCTATTAGTCATGGATTTCCGCAAAAAAACGCCTGATTTGTCATAAATGTCAAGTAGTTTGTGTGAGTAAGGTTGGAATAGGTATTGATGGTGTAGTAGGTGGTTTCTTTCATTCTTATCGTGTGGGTAGAGCCCTGGTGTCAGAGTTTTTTCAGACCGCCTTATGGCCTCTGACGTGGTTTTTATGTAACGACTACTACCACCAGAGATAGTAGCCGGGACCAACGGCTTAACGTGCCATCCGAAGCACGGAATCATTTCTCTTTTCAGACAATCAGGCGATTCAGCCTGCAATGTCCTAACCAACTGGGGAAAAATGCGCAAAGTGACATTTCACTAGGTGCCCCCCGTGGGAATCGAACCCACAACCTCCGTGTCAAGAGCCAATGCTCTTAACCATTAGACCACGGAGGCAGTAGATGGTATCTTTCCGAATCTCAAGGATCGATGCTATTGATTGTATTTTTGTCAGAAGTTCGATATCGATAGTATCGATAGTTTATAATTATAAATACATGAGCAGCAACCTATCGATACCTCAGTTTTCCAGTCCTACAATAGTATATTGTCACGATCCAAACATCGCTCCTATCGATATCTTGGCAGTTTTTATTAAATGAAATTATCGATTACGAAACTAATATTACTTGAAAGAGGCCTATGTTTATGAGTTGACGTGATACTTTGACTACTTATATAGGGACTAGTTACGCGTGTAATTCTACTAACAAACATTTCTGACAGTTTTTGCAGGGGTCGAGGTAACATGAAATCCGCAACTGTAGATTTTATTCCCATAACTTTAGATTCTATTTTTGAACTTTAAAAATCATGAAAAGTAGTGTCGCGTGAACCCCAAACGTGCTAAGTTCGAAATTATTGTTTCGCAATTATAGGCTGTCTCGTGTAGTGATAAGGAATAAAATTGAATGTAAATGCACATGATTAATTGCTATTATACCGTGGCAGAGGGGAAATGCTACCGCAAGGCTAGTCCTTATAATAAATAGCCTAAGACGTGATAGGATACTTTCTTTAAGATTTGTACACTGTTCCAAGGTAGATGGACTATTACAGTCAAACGCATGTAAAGAATTACTGCTTCCAGTATGTATATTATGAATGAATGAATGAATGAAATATACTTTATTTACACCAAACATAAAATACAAACAGGGTGTAAGTGACAGCCTAGCAAACACTGAAACTGTTTCAGTGTTTGCTAGGCTGTCACTTACACCCTGTATAATGTGTTTATTCACTGATAATTTCCAATCTGTGCCAAGCAATTCTCAAAGAGCAATATCCCACCACTATAAACACCCGATTCACTGCACTCATAAAACAGAAAAATTGCAATTACGGCTTCAGTAAGTCGGATTTTATGATCGTTGCAAAGAACCACACACCGAATTGAAAATTCCGTGAACAAAGAGGCGGTATTATGGAGTATATATTAGCTGGAGCCCGCGACTTCGTCTGCGCTTCGTCTGGACAATTCACACAATATCTTTATAAATTGTAGCCTTTGTGTTATTCTGATGTATCTATACTATTATAAAACTGTAACAGAAAGTTTGTCTGTACATTGAAGATATTAACAAAAAAAGTTACGATATGGTTTTTAGGTGTCCCTGATTCCATTTCACCAATTTTTGGATTTTTTGTCTGTCTGTTTGTTTGTGTGTTTGTTTGTGTGTTTGTTTGTGTGTTTGTTTGTTTGAACGAGTATCACGCAAAAACTACTGAACCAATTTTAATGAAACTTTTTTTGTTTGATAGCTTATGATCTGACTTAAAATCTGGTATATAATTTGTGCGGACGAAGTCGCGGGTTAACGCTCGTAAGTTATATTATTGTAAAGTTTAATTTATTGTTTACTTAATGTCCGTTTGGTGTCGGCTAAGAATAGCACCATCCCATTTCCTCCCGTGGGTGTCGTAAAAGGCGACTAAGGGATCTACTGAAGGATGGGCAGCAGCATCCTCTGAGTACACAAGATGATTCGATCCAACTGCGATCGCCAACCCGCCTGCCAAGCGTGGCGATTATGGCAAATCCCCCCCTTTTGGGGGAGGCTTATGTCCAGCAGTGGACGTTTAATGGTTGATATGATGATGATGATTTTAAAGTTTCATTAAAATCCTTTAAGTAGTTTTTACGTGAAAGAGAAATAAACATCCATCCGTACTTACAAACTTTCGCGTTTATAATATAAGTAGGATCATATATAATCATAAACCTTATCTTCTGATTGCTAAAGGTTTATAAAAAAAAAAATAGAGTGTTATTTTGGTGGTTATATCACCAGCTGGTTAAAACCGGACCCCACAATGGATTTAATATCGTAAGAGGCGTAATCTGATCAGAAATCGTCAACATCTCTAATGCCCATACTATGAGGTTAACCGATTGCAGTCCTTTCATCGTACTCCTCTGATCAAGGAGGGTAACGACCAGAGAATGCAGATATCAGTTTTTGTCCATCCACTGCAGGGTATAAGCCTCGGTCCCCATTATACCACTCTTGCCTGTCCTGTGCCAGTCTTATCCAGGCCTTCGCAATATTATCAGCCCAACTAGCTGCTGGATGACCCACTCTTATCTTGCTTGATCTCGGCCACCTCTCCACCACCACCACCACGATCATGGCTTTGCTCCATATGCCGTCTGTTCTTCAAGCCACGTGTCCTGCCCACCGCCACTCTAAACAAGCAGTTCTAACTCCAACCTCCTGAACCTTAGTTCGACATCGGATCGTGAAGTTTGTGACACTCTTATTATGGGCATATAATAGACTTCTTAGTGAGCTTCCATGTTTTGGTGACGAGAATGAGGTAGCGAATTTACATAAAAATTATGATTTAGTTAAGGGCCTATGTCGAAAAATTATTGAAGCGAAATGGGCGTGTGATAGCTTATATTACTGCCTGATGCGCGAGAAAGAGAACGGGGCGGCGCGCGCGACTGAAACAACGAAAGCGTAAAACAAACTTTATTTAATTGTGATTGTACTATTTATGTGAGTTCAATTCTGATCTAATCAAAATTTGTAAAATATCAATCTCTTTTTTTTAAATCAAGTCTCGTGTTTCTATTATTCACCTTTTAGCAGTTCCAAGCGTTTATAAATAAAAACGGAGGCTACTTTGGTTTTTTTTCTATCGAGAAAATGTGTCTTAATCGTGTTTTGGCTCTAATCAAAACTTCTATTATATGTTCAATTTACAACTATCCGTAAAGCATACTCCTACTGTTAGTACTTCATGGTATATGACGCTTTGAAAAATCCTATTTTTTTCACATATCCTCTTAAATTGAAAGCATCAACATTATCTAACTAACGCAAGCATTGGTAAAAACGGGGGTTAATATTATACTTTATTGCGTAAAGTTGTAACGAGAGTCGTGAAAATTATGATTTTATGTTGATCCGGAGTGGTAGTAACTTTTACTACCTTATTCTGGGGACCGTGCTGATATGAAATCTGTCGCGACATAATAAATGCTAGCTTGCGTCGGTGGATTCACTCGATGTGATACCAGCATATTTTGTTCAACATTATTTTTTAGGCTGTGGATTATATTTAGACCTAAGATGTTTTTATATCTTTGACTACTTATCTAACTAACAAAATTAGGTGAAACTATTTTAAGGGGATAATCAGACCATCAAACTGAACAACTTTCTCTATGGGACCAATATCGAAATCGCGAAAAAAAAATCAGCTGTCCCATACAACACTGCAAGTATCAAGTCTACCCAAATGTATGGAACAGCTGATATTTTTTTCGCGATTTCGATATTGGTCCCATAGAGAAAATTGTTCAGTTTGATGGTCTGATCATCATAAAATAGTTTCACCTAATTTTCTTAGACCTTATATAGGGACTAGTTACGCGTGTAATTCTACGAACAAACATTTCTGCCACTTTTTGTGAGGGGCGAGGTAACACAAAATCCGCAACTTTGGATTTTATTCCCTATAACTTTAGATTCTAATTTTGAACGTTAAAAATCATGAAAAGAAGTCTCGTGTGAATGCTTAACGTTCTAAATTCGAAATTATTGTTTGGCAATTATAGGCTGTCTTGTTTGATGATAAGGTATGAAATTGAATGTAAATGCACATGATTAATTAATCTTATACCGTGGCAGAGGGGAAATGCTACCGCAAAGCTAGTCCTTATAATAAATAGTCAAAGTTTTATATGTAGATGCGTTTCCCGCGCTCCAAAATGGCAACAAAAAAGCCGGGTAAAATTACCCGGCTTTAACAAAGTCACGCGCCGTCTAGTGTACGGACTACACGTCATTTTATCGCGCCATTTTAAAGTACAGTGATGTTAGCGTATGACGCGTCTATTTGTAAAACCTCATTGATTTAGACATAAAATATACCTACATCTGAGTAAAAAATATTACTGCCCTTTTCTTTTGTAGACTTTACTAATAATTTTGTATTACCCACGACAAAGCGACGAAACATAATAATCATAATGCGCTCTTTTTGGCATACGTATAAAATAACAAAGATGTAGGCACATCTCGATATTTATCGTTTTCTCGGGGGTGGCATGCGAGGCCTACTGGTCAATTTATTTAAAATCTACTTACAACAACAAGTAGTATAGTCTACAAAATAACACTGTCTGATTGGTGGTTGGATACATTCTGCTTGTATGGGCGAATAAAAGTGTAGCGAAACAAAATTGGCGGAAGTGGTATAAATGCGTATTATTGAAATATGTTTATGCCTAAATTACAGTGACAGCTAAGCAGCTCTCAAAGCCTTGAACTCCTATTATGTGAGTTCCAAGCTAAAAAAAAAATTCTAAACGGAGTGAAGACCCTTAACAAGCTTGGTCTTCACAATACCGTAAGATTAGTTTGGGTCCCGGGATATACCGGCGTCCAGGGTAATGAGAATGCTGACGAGCTGGCGAGGGCTGGGTCAGAACGAAAAATGGTCGGTCCGGAACCAAGTGTGGGAATCCCGGCATGCAGTATAAGAATGGCCATTAGGTATTGGGCTGATAAAGCACACAAGCTGGAGTGGTCTAGCCTTGTAGGCCTACATAACTCCAGAAAATTCTTCATCAATGTGACAACTCGTGTCTCAAAGTTCATACTGAATAATAGCAGGAGCAAAGCTCGTGCCATAGTCGGAACCCTCACTGGGCACTACGCCACAGGCACGATGATGCACAAAATGAAACTATCCCTGGATCCTAACTGCCGAGCATGCGGAGAGGATGAAGAGACTATGGTGTCTTTGTGACTGTGATGTCCTGGAGGCAAAACGCATGTGCTTCCTCGGAGATGGATACCCAAACCCAGGAGATCTTAGGTTTCTTCCCTTCATGGTATTGCCTCCTTCATTGACCATGTATTTGAAGGGTGAAGAAAACAAAAAGTATTGGAGCTAACACAATAGATCCCACTGGGTCGAAGTGTTGCTGGCTTGCCAGCCCCCACAACAAGATAAGATAAGAAAAGATAAATTACATTTTGGTGCAAGCCAGTCAATTTTTTTGGTTTTATACGAGTAAACCATAATTATCCTTCTTACCGGAAACAAAAAAAAAACACGACAGAAAAGGGTTGAAATTATAATTTTTTATCTATGTTTTACAACCTATTTTATTTCGTCCTTTGTATGCACATCTATTTTATTACAACGACCTACATTTCCGTTTATGTTTTGTCGCAAAAATAACGACCTGGAGGCTTTTTTCCTCGTAAAATATTGGTGCTCTTATGGTATAAATACCGCATCTGCAGAATTCTAATGTAGAGTATTGTCAGTAAAAGACGTGTGGGCCTAAATACACTATATAATAAACCCATACAAAATTAAATAGAAAATTAAAACCATGAACTCGCAGCTTAATATCACGAAAAAACTTCACCACTTGAATTAGAACTAAAATACAATATTAATCATCCTGCCTCGGTGGTCTAATAGTTAAGAGCATTGGCTCTCGACACGGAGGTCGCGGGTTCAATTCCCACGGGGGAAATCTAGTGAAATGTCACTTTGTGCATTTTTCCCCAGTTGGCTAGGACATTGCAGGCTGAATCACCTGATTGTCCGAAAAGTAAAATGATTCCGTGCTTCGGATGGCACGTTAAGCCGTTGATCCCGGCTACTATCTCTGGTAGTAGTAATCGTTCCATAAAAACCACGTCAGAGGCCGTAAGGCGGTCTGAAAAAACTCTGACACCAGGGCTCTGCCCACACGATAAGAAGAAGAAGACGTCCAGACCAAAACGAATAAGCGGGCGACCTCCTATTCTGTACTAGTCGTGATTTACCGGCGGTCTTTTACTCAAAAATTCGTCGCCACTTTTGAAGGCATTTTCATACACACACACTTCAACACGACACGGGGCAGGGTAAAGAGGAAATTTCTTGAATTTATCTTACCTTCGTCCACGAACATGGACAACTTGGGTTGGTTGATCTATCGCTGTGTGTACATAACACACTAAACACTGGGATGAGCTCGCAGAAAATTGAGGAGGGTAGAGAAAGAAGAAGAATGAATGCGTGTCAGAAGGCATAATGCTGAATCCCGCGGATCCCCCCCCCCCCCCCATATATACCTAATAGCCGTGGTGGTCCTGAGCCGAGTAACTTTGTTCGATCCTCGTCCAGGCTGACTCGTACCAATGAGTTTGACGGTGAAGGAAAACATCGTGAGGAAACCGACAAGCTTCAACTGGCTCACTCCCCTCACACTGGACCGAGTTAGGGTACTAGTGAAACGTGGATGTTTTGAGGTGACTCTTCTGACTACCCCCTTGAGGGGTATAGTCGTTAGTATATGTTTATGTTTAATTTCATATTTGGACTAAATAGATGATGTCTTTTTGTGACTTAAGGCTGCACTGAGCCTATATTGTGCTGCCCCCAATCTTATTTTTTTTATTTCTTAACAATTAAACAATATTTCCAAAAAAACAAGATTGTAAAATTGTAGTCATTGCTGATTTTCAATTTATCCGGTCACTGCAGATTTGATTTTATAATGTTTGTGGCCAAAAGTGGCCACTTTTGGCAGTTTTAACGAAAATAGCTACAAGCAAAAAACATAATAATCCGTAATGTCTCAATAAATTGAAAGCCAATCAGGACTACAATGTGACATTTTTGTTTCTTGGAAATGTTGTTTAATTGTTTAGAAATAAAAAAAAATACTATTGAGGGCAGCACAATAGGCTCGGTATATAGGCTCTTAAGGCCGCGTCACATATAACATTTGAATTTTATAATATAATTACGAAGATATAAAGCTTTTAAAATTTTGTATGAAAAATTTCATAGCTTTATATCTACGTAATTATTTTATAAATTGCAAATATTATTTGTGAAGCAGCATCTAGATTTTCTAAACAATTTTTCCATATATATACAAAGTTACTTATATTAATACCGTCTACGCGTATTGTGCGTCAAAGTTTTATATAAAATGACCCCTCTGCAACCACCTTAAGGTTTTCCTACGCCGGTTGTACACTTGAGATTCTCTTGATATCCCCATTAGGGATATCAATAATTATATTAATATCTCTATTACTTGTTCTATTACTAAGCAATTTATTATTTATAACGAAGTTCGAGACGGTATCTAAACAATGTTTCTCCTTATACAAGATTATCAAAGTTTATTCGATAAGTTAACAGAATTGTACAAAATCGATCCCAACTATACTAAAATTAACAGTAAAGTTCTAATAACATTAATTTCACTTGACGCAGATTGATGTGTGAAACAGCATAAAGCTAGCTATTCAAGCGCGTTTGGTTAGATAAATCTCTCGTTTAAATTGTAGGTAGTGCTTCTGTCAAAAATACGATTTGTGGAGTGTTGAAAACTATCTAGTCAAATGGAATTTATCAGTATCATTCGGTTTGGTAAAACTTGGTTCAATTAGAAACCTAAAGTTTTATTCATTATTGTCATCAGCCTACATACGTCCCACTACAGGAAAGTATATGAGACTAGTTAGACTTCACATACGCAAAAGAATTTCTTCTTCAGCGTACACAGATTTCCTCACGTTGTTTTCCTTCACCAAGAGAGCATTCGATATTACGTACATAAGTGAAACTCAATGGTACATGGCATGTCGTCCTTGCGGATTCGAACCCAGGCCTTCTTGATTCCAGTTCATGCCTCTCCGCAACGCGCTACTATGCCCTAGATTGGGGTAGCTCTCTTTTAAATATTAGATCGACTATCACGACTCATTAGAACTGTGGGGATTTGCTACAGATGTCAGCACCCACAAGTTATAGCAAAGATCCCAACAGATGGCGATACCGTCGCTCTCGGAAATACCATACATAGACAACGTTCACCGTCGTAACTCGTTACCTACTACAAATAAGGTTCACAATAGAATGCAAGACATACATCGCGCAAGAGAAATAATCACAGAGACTCGATACACATACAAGGTCCAACTAAGAACTGAAGGACGGTCCCCAGGCTACACACATCGCCTGGTGGAAGGTCTTCCCTTTTCAATGGAGGAACATTCCCAGTAGCACCTCCAAAAACCCTCCTTTTAAACCTCTGACACTCAGTTGCACAAACGCTCAATAAAGTTAATTCTTCATTAAATCTCTTGCTGTCACTTTTTGTCTTGTTGACGTAGTAAAAGCTAGCAAGATATTTAATGGAGGATTTACTTTAATGAGCGTTTCTGCAACTTAGTGTAAGTCCCTTGAACCGACTGCTTTAGCAGAAAAGGTCGGATTAGCGAAGCATTAAGTACTTACCTACTAGTGAAGATTTGAGCTGAGTTCATGATGAATTATTAATATATTTAAAAGGATATTCGCGTACGTATGATACCTGTCTCGGATTAATGGATAAAGAGATCGTAGGTTTAGAAGAGATGACACAGAATCCTTATAAAGATTATTAATGTGCTCTTTTTAGGATTCCGTAGTAAATTTTTGTCCTATTGATAGCTAACCTCCGATAGGAGATGGCACCACAAGAAGAAGAAGTAAATTATAGCATGAAGACAGTTAACACTAACCCAAAAATAAAGTCAAAAAATAACTGGTCAAGTGCGTGTCGGACCACGCGCAGGGTAGGGTTCCGTAGTTGTTATAATATGGACTTAGAAGGAGGCTTTTTGTTTTATACTATGGTTTAACAGCAAATAAAGTCTAAAAAGTACATTTTATAAGTTGGACGACTATTATTCGTAAACTTGTAAAGCCTACTTAGCGGTGATAGTTTTCCTTTTTATTTTGTTATACTAATGCCATGAATTTTTTCACATATGCAGAAACACCAGTTTAGCTGGCAGGGGGGAGGGACACTTGACTCTAAAAAAAATTTCACTTTAAAGCTTAATATTTCGGTAACAAATCCCTAAATAAAAAAATGTTTCTCCCACACCTATAATATTTTTAAACTACCTATCTAACGATACCCACGCCATGAGATAGACGAGAAAAAAAAATCATTCAACCTTCGCGTGTAGGGGAGGTACCCTAAAACAATATTTTTCAATATTTTATTTTACCACTTTGCCGGCGTGATGAATATGTATACCCATGCTAAATTACAGCTTTCTAGTACTAAGCGTCTCTGAGCTGCAGACAGACGGACGGACGGACGGACTTGAAACTATTAGGGTTCCTTGTTGACTATGGAACGCTAAAAAGCGGATGATAGGTGACGTTCATGCATTACGCACCTACTTGAAAAATGGACCTGCTTTTCATGTATCTTACGAGTGAAAAGTAATGCCATGTGATTTGATTTTTCTTTTTGAATGATTTGTAGAACAAGTAAAAGCACACAAAAGCATTGTGATACCTGTATTCCGCCTAAAATCGAAAAAGGAAATCAATTACGCAATGCTTCTCTAACGGGGCTCAATTTATGCGGTCCATGCGCTATAGGCTATAGTCACCTATCTAAGCTATTTTAATTTATTCAAAGACTACATGTGTTATAATATTTTACTAGTTGTTTTGAACAATGGCTGTTTATTTTAATCTTAACTTAAATTGTTAAATTTTGTATGTTTGCGAATTAATTAAATGAATGCCAGACTAATGGCTTAAGCAAAACAGACTAGATAAACAAGTATTTCTGAACTACTAAAGATAATATAATTTTATGGCGCTATCTCTCGCTTAATTAAGTTTGTATCATGCTACGCTCTTTAATGCTTAAAACTTTTTAGTGTCATGACTTAAAGTTTGAACGTATGGAACTATAAAATACTCTAAATGAGCATAAACATGAGTTTTCTGGCGTAAAGTTCAAAGCTAATTTACACTTACACGACACAACCACGGAATATTTAAGAGTAGGTACAACAGAAGGTTCACTATTTAAGCACATTCGCTCCAAGCGCGACCGACACGCACACATTCAATCTCTGTACGTGAATGTCACGCACACATTGAATCTCTGTACGTGAAAGTGCAAGGGATGTCAGTAATGCGTTTTGATTCCGATCGAACGAATGTTGAGTTCGACCGAAGAGGAAATCGTGGTAGCTACGACCGACGCGACGACGGCGATGATCGGGTTCCGGGGGTCATTAACCGCGGCGCGGCGGCCGGCACAGAACACCGGCCGTGCCGGTGAGATAAGAGCCTCCGCCTCCGGCTCGGCGCGATTTATAAGACAAGGTAGTAAAAAAAGTACACTACCTATGCTACACTTAACTAATGAGCGATGATAGCCCATACGGAAGAGAGCTAGCGCCTCAATCACGAGGACGCGGTTCGATTCCTGGCCTGTACCACTAAGTTCTTCGGAATTTATGTACGGTTGTATTTATCATTTACTAGCTCGGCGGTGAAGGAAAACATCGTGAGGAAACCTGCATTCCCGAGAATGAAAAGAAAATACCATAAGTTCGGAGGTATGCGTAAAATATGGGTGAGCTTGGGGCGAACACAATAGATCAGCGATGGTCGCAGTGTTACATAACGACCCTTGCTTGCAATAGCCCAACCACAAATAATAATACACTTAACTATACACATTTTGGTTGATCTTAGTCAACAGAATAATTCCTAACAATGAAAAATATGTAAAATCTGGGCCAAACAACCGAATGCGATGCATTATTTTTTAGCAATCTTTCTATTATGTTATTTCTTTATACATCCGGCTATGTATAGGATAGTAATTTTTACAAAACGAAAAATAAGTATCATGGTCGTTCGGTGCGATACAATAAGCGCGTGACACTCGACTGAATTAGGCCGCGACGTCGCGGCGCGACCGCGTAGGTGCATTTTTATATCTACAGTGCGGAGTGAGACAGGCCTGACACCGCACCACTCGCGCAAGTTAAAAGAATCAATCTAAGGTCGTGTTTTTTGATCTGAACATCCTCTAAAAAAAACTTCAGCATATTAAGTAACACCCTGTTTAATACTTAGTGCATGTACCAAACAAATTCTTTGTGTTATTTTCGTGCGTACAATAGAAAAATTCAAATGCAGCGACAAAGAACTCTAAAAATTGCACTCCTTTTTCGTTGCGACCTCAATCCCATAAACCTGTGAACCAATTCGAACGTTATTTTGAAAACAAAAATATTTGCGGAGTTGTTTGAAAGTTTTAAAACCTGTATTTTGATTCCACCCCACTATGCTTGTTTTTAGTTTTTTTTTAAAGGCAGTTTTTGTTGCTACCCAAAAACAACCAACCTTTATGAAGTGTTGATACAATACATAACTCATTGCAATACATGTATCATGTATCTTTTCTTTGAAGAAGCCTGTTGTGGATGTGAGTGATGTATACTATAAGGCCTAACAAAATTAGGTGAAACTATTTTAAGGGGATGATCAGACCATCAAACTGAACAACTTTCTCTATGGGACTAATATCGAAGTCGCGAAAAAAAATCAGCTGTTCCATACAAACCTAAAAGACCTAAATGTATGGGACAGCAGATTTTTTTTTCGCGATGTCATCATGTACCAATAAGTTTCTCTAACTTATGTAGGTACCATAGAACATTACAAGAGGGGTTAGAAGTGCAAAGTAGGCGTGGAACGTGTCGCCACAGGTTATGCAATGATTTGCATAGCACCAAAAGGCGCGCGGCGTAGTGCGAACGAGAGGGCATGAGTAGCAGCGTGAGCGGGAAGACAAGTGTCGCCACTTGTCTTCCCGCTCACGCCGTCTGCGAAGCAAAAGCGCTATTTTGCATTTCTAACCCCTCTTATAATGTTCTATGGTAGGTACTTACGTAATAACGACTGCTTGACTGCTCCCAAACGGTAGAGGAAAAAGATCGTGAAAAAACATAGGTACAAACTAATTTCCGCCACACACACACGGAACTGCGATCCGGAATCCTGATTCAAGATTCAGTGTTGTCAACTATGGTTACAAAAAATACTAGTGCTGTTTAAAAAATTTCTAAAATAAAAATGTATGAAACACCAAATGAATGACAATTGCATTTTTAGGTCTTTATTAATATCAAACAATTTCTATACATCATAATTACCGTCATGACGTTACGATGATGATTTGTAAATTGTATTTCAATATCAATGTATTCAATAGGTTAATGGTTATGTATTATAGTGCTTTAATGTAAAACAAAAAAATCTATATTATGCAACAATATAAAGACTATAAAAAAAAAACTATCGATAGTTTTAACATTAGACATAATCAACATACAAACTTTTACAAACAAACAATACAAACTTTTGAGATTTATTAATTTACTAACAAATAATAAAAATGTCAAAAAGTAAAAAATTAAGGGGGGTCCTCAGAATACAAGGAACTACTTTTTATCAACGTTTTTTCTTCTCGCTCTATGGTAAAAACGGTAATACATACAAGCGTCAAACTTGGTGTGATTATTGAGCAAACTCTACAGTATAACAACAAATAATAAAAACCGGCCAAGTGTGAGTCAATCTCGTGATAAAGGTCCGGGAGTAAAAAAAATGTTTTTACGTTTATATGTTGTGGTTGTGTGGTAAGGAACTCCGGTGGTGGGTCTCCGGCCTGGGTGCGCGAGTAGCCTGACTCGCACTTGACCGATTTTATTTTTATAAGCGAGCTTATTTTTATTTCTCAGCAAGGGAAATAAATAATGGTTATTCCAATTTAAAATATACGAGTAAATAAGGAGATTTGAACTTTCAGTGCTTCTTTGAATATAAATGAGAAGACGATTTTTCTTTTGCAATGTTGGCTTAAGGCGGTTGCAGAGGGGTCAATTTTATACAAAACTTTGACGCACAATACGCGTAGACGGTATTAATATAAGTAACTTTGTATATACGGAAAAATAGTTTAGAAAATCTAGATGCCGCGTAACAAATAACATTTGCAATTTATAAAATAATGACGAAGATATAAAGCTTTGAAACTTTTCTAAAATCTTAATTATATTATAAATTGCAAATGTTATTTGTTACGCGGCAACTAGATTTTCTAAACTATTTTTCCATATATAAAAAATGACTTTTATTAATCCGTTTACGCGTGTTGTGCGTCAAACGTTTGTATGGACTGAAACCACCTTAAATCTCTTATATCTTGTTTATCATATTGTGTTTGTTTGTAGCGACCTTATTTATTCCTTTGCAAGGGCAACAAATGATGATGATGATGATGATACTATGGAAGAGCAGTTTGTATGAACAATGGAAGTTGGAAAAGTCAAGTCACAAAAATCTCCATTTTCCATTCTGAAACCTTCAATACTGGAGGTGTAACAGTCGTCAGCAGATTGAAATGGTGAACTCATACCATCAAACTGAACAACTTACACTGTGGAGTTTAACTCAGGAAACGCGAAAAAAAAGAGCTATTTAATACAAAACTGATGTACCTTCCCTACTCAAATGTATGAGACAGCAGATTTTTTTCGAGTTTCCTAAGGTAGGCTCCATAGTGAAAGTTCTTCAGCTTGATGGTCTGAGTTCGCCGTTTCAGTCTGCGGAGGGCTGTTCCTTACACTCTGTAAGAGCGATGATAGCCCATACGGAAGAGAGCTAGCGCCTCAATCCTGAGGCCGCGGTTCGATTCCTGGCCTGTACTAATATGTTCTTCGGAATTTAATTACGGTTGTATTTATCATTTACTAGCTCGGCCGTGAAGGAAAACATCGTGAGGAAATCTGCATTCCCGAGAATGAAAAGAAAATACCATAAGTTCGGAGGTATGCGTAAAATATGAGTGAGCCTGGGGCAAACACAAAGGACCAGCGCTGGTCTCAGTGTTACAATGCTTGCTTGCAATAGCCCAACCACAAATAATCAATACACCCTGTATACTAAACGGAAAGCCTTCTTATGGGAACCTTGCTATAATTGCCCGCTTGAACAGGATGGTTGATAATTGTAGCAAAGTTCCTGACCACCCTGAAAGAAATTAGAGTCATGACATTATTCATGTATGAAAAGACCACCGCATTTCTAAACTCCCAAAGTCTTTATTTATCTCACAAATCCAAAGCTAATCCGAACAAATGTCAAGCAAAATTCTATTCAAAATTGAAATATTACTGTATTTTTCACCCATTAATATCTATTCCAGTGTAATGAAGGTGCATTATCTCCTGGGCCATCATAGACTGAATCTCAATATATTTTAATAAACAGTTCGTCTATTTCACTTAGATTCGGCTGGTAATAAAATGAGAGGCAATATATTTTTATCACTAAAACGTGGGCTGTAAACATTGCTGCGGGTAAGGCGAAGGATATATAATAATATATTGGATATATAGAACGACTAGTCTATTGCTATTTTACTTGCACATTGCTTGATTTTGCTTTTATTTTTAGCTGTGTTCATAGATTAAGATGTATATTGGATATAAATAGGTAACTCGCCTTGAATTTTAAGACTTCCTAATTGCGTTGCCGCTTATTAGCACTAGAGGGCGCCAAATTATGAAATAAATTGAAAAAGACGATCGGCCGATACGAGGATCGAACCTTAGCTACCCGGATCGTAAGCCGGTGGTCTAGACCGCTAGACCAACAAGACAGAGATTGATATGGGCGAAATCTCTCACTACTACAGCGCAGCACGTGAGGTGTAGCGCGCTGTCACTCCGATATGCACCCTTGTTCAACACATAGTGCTTCGAAACATAACCGATAGATGGCGGAAGCTGTCTATGGAAAATCAGCGTTCCACTTAATTTGTACTAAGATAACGTAGCATGGCTGTGTTATTTTATGTTTTGGAATAACGTGCATATTACTACCATGTACGGAGGTGCTACTGGGAATGTTCCTGCATTGAAAAGTGAAGATCTTCCGCTAGGATAGGTGTGAAGCCTGGGGACCGGCAATGGTCCAACAGTTCTTAATTGGACCTTGTATATAAGGTCTAACAAAATTAGCTAAAACTATTTTAAGGGTATGCTCAGACCATCAAACTGAACAACTTTCTCTACGGGACCTATATCGAAATCTCGAAAAAAAAATCTGCTGTCCCATAAATTTTCCTCCCATTTAGGTCGGTGAGGTTTGTGTGGAACAGCTGATTTTTTTTAGCATACCCGTAAAATAGTTTCACCTAATTTTGTTAGACCTTATATAGAACGACTATAGACTATTGCGATTTTTTGCTCGTTGTTTGATTATGCTTTTATTTTTAGCTGTGTTATTTATGTTTTAGAATAATGCGCATATATTACGATGGATGCATCGTGCACCTCAAAAACCCGCCCAAATTGCTTTTTATATACAGGATCCTTCTTAATAATAAATAAATAATAAATTACGCTCACAAGCATATACATTGTAATGATTCCAAATTAAGCCTTAAGACTTTTTACACACACATATAACATCCATGACCGAACCGGGATTCGAACCCAGGACCCTGGCTTGACAGTCCGACGTGGTAACCTTACACCAACCGGATCGTCGTAATATGCTGACACTTTTTTAAGGGGATGATCGGACCATCAAACTGAACAACTATCTCTATGGGACCAACATAGAAATCGCAAAAAAATCTGCTATCCCATACATTTAACTCGAGTAGGTTTGCAGTTTTCTATGGAATAAATGAATTGCGTTTTGCTTGTGTCTAGCACTGCATTTCTGCCAATTTCGAGTGAGTTTTGGGAGATACAAAATGGTGGAGCCACGTGCCAGCCGGAGAGAACGCGATAAGCGACCGCTCCCTAACAGACTTGCAACGCGACTCATGCGCGACTCCTCAAAATACAAGTTTATAGCTTCGGAAGCCATAAGCCAGGCTTCCAAACACAGCTTGTCAATTTCATTTGACAGTACTATATAATCAAGTATTCTATTACAATTCGTGTGATTTCGTGCAAAACTCCAATATTTTAAAACAGAATGTTCGTGTTACAAAATACAAAGAAAAACCACAATAATATTTTTGTCGTTCTGCGAACAGAGACAGGAATAAATTATCGATTTCCTCTTCGCGGAACAAATACCTATACATTAAAGGAAGATAAATTGTTTCAGACATAACTTTCCCGTCTTTTTATTTCACACAAACAACGCACGAACGTTTATTGGCTGTTTGTTTGTATTATTAGCATTCCATACAAAAACAAGTGGGACAATTTGCATCACGGTCGGTCGGTGGCGCGTTGCGGAGAGGTATGGACACTCAATTCTGGGAACCCGGGTTCGAATTCATCCGGAAGACATGCCATGAGCTTACTATACAGGGTGAAATTGATATTATTAGCATCCTTTTAAACTAAGAGTTACCCATCGAACTGAACAACTTTTACTATGGGAGCAAACCGATTTGAGTCGCGAACTCGCGCGTCGACATTGCAGTTTAGTATGGAGCAGCAGATTTTTGATTTGCTCTGATCAGTTTGCTCCCATAGTAAAAGTTGTTCACTTTGATGGGTAGACTCTTAATTTATAAGGATGCTAATGATATCGATTTCACCCTGCATGAGCTTTTCTAATTTTATGTACACACGGCGACATATCAAGCTATACAAAACCAACATAAGCTGGCCGCGCGACGTCATAGGTTACTCGACCTACTTGCGACCAGCTTATTTTGGTTTTGTGTAGCTTGATGTGTTGCCGTGCGTATCTTATGCCGACTGCTCTCAAGAATATTGTTTATGTTTCAATATCAATACATACAATTCCCAGCCAGCTTCCTGATATCAATTCAAATGTTCCTTTGAAAAATTTGTGTCGGGCGGGACTTGAACGCGCACTTTTCCAAACCGGGGAACTGCGTTATCCAATTTTGCCACCGAGCCCACTAACCAGAGAACGAAATTTTCAATCTGTTGCGTCTTAAGGAGACGTGGGTTCAAGTCCCGCCCGAGACAAATTTTTCAATCTTTAATTTGATTCGAAATAGCACAACATGGCTGTAACATGTTTAAAAATCAATAATATTTGAAATTATCACAATTTTGTTTTCATGCCAAATTTTGTATGAATAAGTGCAAAGTGTGATAGTATTTGAGGTGTGGGGAATATAGACGAACAGACAGAATGGACGAGACAGTTTACGTAAAAAAAAAATATTTTTATTTTTTCTCAATATTTTTACATAATTAGAGTTGAGATCCACCTTGTAAGGGTTCCTTGTTTGACAACGGACCCCAAAAAGGAAAGAAAGTTCCAAAACAAAGTTTTGTTTCCCTACACTCCAAATGGACCATGTTTGCTTCTGCTGTTTTGTAGTTTTTTAAGTGTTATCCTCATTTACACATTCATACATTCACGACACCAATCCCAGAGAAAAAAATATTTTAACAGTACATGGTGTTGCGGAAGAAAGTTGCATTACTTTAATGGGTGATTGTACCCATAATACTGAACAACATTCCCAAAAAAACATAAAAAAAATCGAAAAAAAATTTCGATTTTCCATACTAAATGCAATCAGCTGATCGAACGTTTGTATGAAATGCCGAAAAAAAAATTGCGAATTTGTATAGGTTTCTTTGAAAAAGTTGTTCAGTATCATGAGTACAATCACCCCTTAAAGTAGTGCAACTGTTTACCCTAACATCCTGTATAACATGGTTGTTATAATTCTAGTTTAATACAATAGATTTTAGTCATTTTTTTAATAGAATTATTTTAACAACAATCAATAAGGTCTACCGGGGTAAGTAATTACAACTATGGGGTATTTGCTTATTCACAGGGTATTTGCAACTATGGAGCAAATTGCACTATTTTATAAAATGGTTCTCTTTATTTACCAACACCTGCCTTCTAGATTAAAGAATAAAGAATAACTTACCCGTTAAGAGAAGAACTGAATCGTGATTGATTAATGCAATTTCCAGTTGCAATTACCCCTTAATTAAAAATACCCAGGGAGACCGACCTTTAAGGTGGTTGCAGAGGGGTCAATTTTATAAACTTTGACGCACAATACGCGTAGACGGTATTAATATAAGTAACTTTGTATATATGGCAAAATAGTTTAGAAAATCTGGATGCCGCGTCACAAATAACATTTGCAATTTATAAAATAGTTATAGTCCAGTTTACGGTTTGAGCCGGGAGTAATTAATATTCGTAGGTAATTTTTTTCGGTATAATATTGAAGAGCCAATTTGAGGCTAGAAATGTAAAAAAAAAAAAAAATCACGTCAGCAACAGTTCCAATTTTATAATTTTGCTATTATCTCGTTTTAAAAAACCTGATGGTAAATTTTTTTTGCACATATTTAAGGCTTTACATACTTCAACAATGGTGTAAATATTTTTGTCTACTTAGAAGGTTTTGAAAAATACATTAGTACTTTCTAATAAATACCTCATTTTTTAAATTTCAATGCCTATATTATTGCTCAAAAATAATGTATTTCGTTAAATCTAAGTCAAATGAGTGCATTGGTAATAATATTATTAATTTAAAATCCTTCTGGGACTCACAATTTTGATTTCTATGTTGCGTAGCGAATTCTTTTTTAATATGTTTTAAGATAGTCTTTTGTCACTAAATGGTGCCGGTTACATATTAAAAGTCCAATTAATAATTACTCCCTACCCCGCTTAACAAAACTCCGTAAAATGACTGGGCTATTACGAAGATATAAAGCTTTGAAATATTTCACCCAAAATTTTAAAAGCTTTATATCTTCGGAATTATATTATAAATTGCAAGTGTTATTTGTGATGCGGCAACTAGATTTTCTAAACTATTTTTCCATATAAAAAACATTACTTTTATTAATTCCGTCTACGCGTATTGTGCGTCAAACTTTTGTATGGACAGGGCTAGCAAGGTGAATAGTTTTTACACATACAAGTACTACAGATAGAGGTTCTAGTAAAAACACCAAGATTTTTTCTCCGTGTACCGTTTCAGACATCACCATTATTCTTTTACTTCCTATTTTACGCATGTTGGAAAAATAAGGTTATTTATTTTGTCATCGCAAGACTGCCAATTTCGTTAATGGAAAAAGATTGAAGCGAGTATGGATACAGTCTTGTATCAATGCTTATAAAAGTAAAAGATGTTACGGAACGGGAATACCGTTCGTTGTTATTTATGACTAGCTGTGCCCGCGACTTCGTACGCGCAGACCATTGATATATAAGGTCTAACAAAATTAGGTGAAACTATTTTAAGGGAATGATCTATGGGACCAAAATCGAAATTGGGAAAAAAAAAATGCTGTCCCATATATTTAGGTCGAGTAGGTTTGTATGGAACAGCATTTTTTTTCGCTGTTTCGATATTGGTCTCGTAGAGAAACTTGTTCAGTTTGATGGTTTGATCATCCCCTTAAAATAGTTCCAGCTAATTTTGTTAGACCTTATATACGAATAACATAAACAGAAAGAAAAAAAAGGAAAAAGAAGTATAAAGAAAGGAATAAAGAAAAAAGAATTTGCATAATATTTCTATATCAATACACATCTAAGTATCTATCTCAACACTATATCTAAATTGTTTGATAAGTACTTACAAATATGGTGTGTGTGTTACGGTTTTATGCAATATCTATGTTAAAACTGTCAATATCTCGAAAACTAAGACACTTTTACTAAAGTCAAATTTTGATATTCTGCTTAGTCATGACCTAACCTATCAGCATCCGCCGGGTCGACGTCAGTTTACGATCAGATGATGCAATTTCATAAGCACGATCTGGAGTTCAATCTCTGTGCCATTGGTTAATCAGATTTTCGTTAAAATGTATATTTTCAAAGTTACAGTATTTCCATTCAAATCTTAAATTAATCTTAGCATTGAAAACGTATACTTTAACAAAAATCTGATGAACACACAAATTAATGTTTAGATCGGGTTTACACAGAATGGGGCTTGTAGATTCACCCACTTGCAGATTCTGCTGTGAAGTAGAGGAAACGCCCATACACCACCTCTGCGAATGCGAAGTGCTCATTCACAGCAGGAGTCGCCATCTAGTTGGATACATAATAACACCTACTGACATTAGGGACCTCCCCTCCAAAAGCATAACACGGTTCATGAAGTCCGTGGGCCTAGGAAATGATCTTTAGGTCTAGGGTGACAGCTACAATAGATCTGTCCAGGTCGCAGTAGCTATTTGGTCATTGACCAAGCCCTTATAACCAAATAATAATAGATCGGGTTTAAAAAAATTCATTTACTTTAATTGGTTATCTGAAAATAGGATCTTACTTCGTTTGTATGCAGCGTGCTCGGACGCTCTGCAATTAACATAGCCCGTCTCGTTTTCACGACTATAACTTTTATATACCAAACTCTTTCTACTCATAAAGTGAATGTTTTATTCATAAAACTCGAACACAAGTAAGTTCGTACAAAGAAGCTCGCAAACCAGATTGACCTGAATTGTTTGAACACACAACACTTGTAGACACATATTGGAAATAACCCTCCATTGAAACTAACTCCCAGATCGATTGCAAATATTTGTTTTAACCCGACACGATTTATGTACTGTTTTACTATTCTAGTTCACGGTGAAAAATGTCTGTATACATAGAGAAACACGTAACTCGTGTCAACGCCCCGAGAGGAGTAGGTATTGTTTATTTCTCCATAGAACATTTTTCTGCCATTTTTTTTAGGGGGGGGGGGGGGGGGCCGTTGCTATGACAATAACAGTAAAACGCATCGAATTAAGTAGCCCATCGGGGCTAGGTCGGGGCCGTCGCGGGGGTGAGATTTTGACAGAGGGGAAAGTATGGGAAATTATGCGTAAGGCCACTCCTCTCGGGATACGAGTTAGTTGTTTCTCTATGTATGTATAGTACTTATATTATATTTGTGTAACAACGGCAGAGTATTAGGGGTATCGCATACAGAAGGAGTGGAGTCTCTGAAGCTAACACACTGTATTTATATTAGAAGACTATACTAGATTTTTTTTGTTATAAGTATATTATATTAGTTTAGCCTACTGCTCAGCAAAGTACGTTTTTGCTGTTCTGGTACCCGCACTCGCTCTAATAATGTGTTCGCTGTTCCGTACTTAACTAATTACTCCTCAAACCGGTACATGGTAAGGACCTGTTCTGCTTACAATGATAAGTAATAGCACACCGATATGTTTCATGAAAAATTTCATAAATATGTTTCCGAGGTCAAAAAAGTTACCTAACTATATAAGATTTGTTTTTCTCCATAATTTTCTTAATTAAATTACTAAATTTTTTTTGTTTTGCCCTTAGTTTTAGCTTTAGTTAAGTCATAATTTAAATAGTAGGTATCTAAATTTATTCAAAATTGAAGTGTTTGTTTTAAATGTATTGTTATTTTTTCTTTTTTGGTTTTTTTTAAAGTTTGAGCAACATATCTACTGTAACATTTATAAGTGGAAACTGTTTTGGGTAATTCGTTGATTAAGTTTTGAAATCAAAGTGTAAATATTAACGCTATATGTTTCCCTAATCCAATAAAATAAAAAAATAAAACAAATATTAGTTTAGATCTTGTTTAGATAATAATAAAAATAATAATAATTTAGTTTATTAATAATTGTGTATCCCTCTTCTTTCGGCTTGGGTGACAACTGGGCCGTCTAAAATTCTGTATCGCAGGCTAGTTGTCCACTTTGTAAAATGTTAGGGGACAACTGGCCCGAATATGAGTTTTATTTGAAGAGCGAGCCAGTTGTCCACTATGAGAAATTGCTAGGGGATAATTGGTCCAAAATTTTAAAAGTTAAACATTGTGTAAATTGCAGTTATAAGGGCGTAAATGGCATTTGCCCAGCAGTGGGATGGTATACTTAGACTAAAAAAACTTTGAAACGTTACAAAGGTATTTAAGGAGTCCTTCGGACCATCAATGTGACCAACATTGAATTCGCGAAATCCCCAGTTGACTCCATCTTAACCTTAACTTACCCCCTACGCACCCCTTCCCACCCAGGCGCAGGTGAGGTCGCCTCTGGGCCAGAATTTTAGACTACTTTTAATCTACCTCATCATGAGCCCATAAACGTCCCACTGCAGGGCACAGGCCTACCCTCAGGGAGAGTGTATGGGCATTAGTCCACCACGCGTGCCCAATGCTGATTGGTAGACTTCTTATACACATCAGAATTTCTTCTTCAGCGTATGCAGGTTTCCTAACGATGTTTTCCTACACCTTTTGAGAGCAGTCGGTATTACGTACATAAGTTAAAAAAAACTCATTGGTACATGGCATGTCGTCCGTGCGGATTTGAACCCGGAACCCCATAATTAGGTGTCTATACCTCTCCGCAGCGCGCCATCGGCGCTCATTTAATCTACCTACCGGAATGAAATTATACCTAACTAAAAATTATGTAAGCCAAAAACTGATAACTATTTTGCTGTCGCTACAGTATGTGTGAGAAAAATATCTACTGGTAGTTTAAAACTGTATATTTTTCTCCGTGTTAATACTACAAATGTTACCGTAACATGAAGTTAATTTACGCTACGATCACTGGTCCAATGCTCCTTGTTAGGACCTTCCCGCACATGTCTTAAGGTGGTTTCAGTCCATACACAAGTTTGACGCACAATACGCGTAGACGGAATTAATAAAAGTAATATTTTATATAAGGTCTAACAAAATTAGGTGAAACTATTTTAAGGGGATGATCAGACCATCAAACTGAACATCTTTCTCTATGGGACCCATATCGAAATCGCGAAAAAAAAATCAGCTGTCCCATACATTTAGGTCGAGTACGTTTGTATGGAACAGCTGATTTTTTTTTCGCGATTTTGATATTGGTCCCATAGAGAAAATTGTTCAGTTTGATGGTCTGATCATCCCCTTAAAGTAGTTTCAGCTAGTTTTGTTAGACCTTATATATGGAAAAATAGTTTAGAAAATCTAGTAGCCGCGTCACAAATATTAACATAATTATGCAATTTATAATATAATTACGAAGATATAAAGCTTTTAAAATTTTATAAAAAATTTCAAATTTCATAGCTTTAAGTATATCTTCGTAATTATTTTATATAAATTGCAAATGTTATTTGTGACGCGGCATCTAGATTTTCTAAACTATTTTCCCATATATACAAAGTAACTTATATTAATACCGTCTACGCGTATTGTGCGTCTAAGTTTTGTATAAAATTGACCCCTCTGCAACTACCTTAAGAGGATTGTGTAGCTGATAATCTCGGTACAAAAAGTGAAAATGTTTTTACCCCACTAAAACCTTACTGAAATACCTTTTTATGGTTCTGGACTCAACTGATTTAGTGCACTGGGTGCATACAGGGTCCTTCTTAATATGCTGACACTTTTTAAGGGGGTGACCAGACCATCAAACTGAACAACTTTATCTATGGGATCAAGATCAAAATCGCGAAAAACAAACATTAGTGCCATACATTTGGCTCGAGTAGGTTTGCAGTTTCGTATGGAAGAGCTGTTTTTTTTCGCGATTTCGATGTTGGTGCCATAGAGAAAGTTGTTTAGTTTGATGGTCTGATCATCCCCTTAAAAAAGTGTCAGTATATTAAGTAGGACCCTATATGTTTAAATTTAACTTCTTTTTTGGGAAAGTGTTTGTTATCAAATTAATAAAATTTGTATATTAATCTAATTTTTCAAAAAGGACGTGGACGATTTAAAGCTATGTATTCTGTAAAAATGTTAACCGGCTACCTATTACGGTTCAAGAGATACAGCCCTTTGAAGTGACGGTCGAAACGACAAAACTAAATTTCCTTCTTGTAATAACTTTATAATCAAAGAGCACACTGCTATTGTTATTTCTTGTCAAGCTACTTTGTGAGGACTTTGCACAAACAAGACATAAATTATATACAACTACCCATAGAGAAACACGTAACTCGTGTCAACGCCCCGAGAGGAGTAGGTATTGTTTATATCTCCATAGAAAATTTTTCTGCCATTTTTTGCGGGGGAGAGGGACCGTTGCTATGAAAATAACAGTATAACTCATCAAAGCCCATCGAGGCTAGGTCGGGGCCGCCGCGGGGGTGAGACTTTGACAGAGGGGAAAGTATGGGAAATTATGCGTAAGGCCACTCCTCTCGGGGTACGAGTTACGTGTTTCTCTATGCAACTACAAACCCACAGTGCCTAGAACACAGCTCAGTTTCAGAGACGACTATCTACAAACAAAACTGTCATGTGAGTTGGTACAATATCCGTTATTTACTTGGACAAGAGCTCGGTACAATAAACCAGCTGGGTTTAACTTAAGTTGCATTTAAATTGTTAAACTTAACGGTTAATGTTTCGCTTTGTTCGTATTTGTTTTATTTGTTTATACTAACTAAGAAGTAGGTATATAAGGTCTAACAAAATTAGATGAAACTATTTTAAGGGGATGATCAGACCATCAAACTGAACAACTTTCTCTATGGGACCAATATCGAAATCGCAAAAAAAATATCTGCTGTCAAATACATTTAGGTCGAGTAGGTTTGTATGGAACATTATATAATATACGAAATAAGCAACAAAAAATTGGGAATTTCTATACTTAATGCAATCAGTGAACGAATCAGTGTCTCATGTAAACATTTTGCCAAGAGAGACCGTTTGATAGCCCATTTCACTCTCAATAAAACATTGTTATTGCTTCTTTTATAGTTTTAGAAATATTTTACTTTTTTTTCCGAACAAGTCACAACTAAATTAAAAATAAATTTTCCGTTGAAGATTTATTGTATGATGAATTGATGAAGTTTTGTGAATAAAAATATTATAATAAATATAATAACGTAAGAATTGCGCCTCTTTTCTGTTTAACGCTATAGTTTCAATTATTTATCCCAGTATGCTTAGAACTAATAGCCCTATGAGTGTAATGTGTTTATGTGACGGCCAGTTTTCATAACTAAACTTACATAGCGAGGGAGTCAGACACGAAATTAGATTCCATGCATTGATATCTTATATAATCAGCGGTCCGAAAACGGAAAATCAAAATTTTTTACAAAAAATTAAAACGGCCTTCAAAAAAACTAAAAAGTAAATAAATAATATTGCAGCCAATGACTTTTTCGTTCGCATCATAAGAACATTAATTTGTTTTATCGAAGTCACTGTCAAGCCGTTACGATTCGCGACAGGGCTTACATTAGTTTTTTGGCTTGGCTTGACACCGACTTCTATAAAACAAATTAATGTTCTTATGATGCGAACGAAAAAGTCATCGGCTGTAATATTATTTTTTTACTTTTTAGATTTTTTGAAGGCCGTTTTAATTTTTTGTAAAAAATTTTGATTTGCCATTTTCGGACCGCTGATTATATAAGATATCAATGCATGGAATCTAATTTCGTGTCTGACTAGATTTTTTAAAACTATTTTTCCATATATAAAATATTACTTTTATTATTTCCGTCTACGCGTATTGTGCGTCAAACTTTTGTATGGACTGAATAAATTCAGTCCAAAAAAAAAAATAACAAAACGTCTTAACACTTTCGCGGACACTGAACGAGACACAATAGAACTTTTATTGTTATCACTGCTATAGCATGTCACTGTCCGCGAACGTGTTAATCGGAATCCATATAATAGGAGGAAAGTCCATCATTGGCCTTTCCATCTTTGAAAGATGATTTAAGCAGCGTCTTGGCGGCACTTACGCTCGTGGCTATAAAGCCCGATACGAGAGCGACAGCTACGGCCGCATGTACGGCAAGTGAAATTTGAGTTTGCTGTGTCAGTTGGGTTTGCTAGCCGATCATGCCTCTTTTCTCGCTTTTCAGCCAAGGAAGCAAACCAGGCCCTGTCGTGAACAGCTCTTCCTTCCGCTAAATGTGTCCTCCACAAGTCGCGGTTCTTAGCGAGATCCTCCCAGCCGCTGGTGTCGATTGAGAATGTGGACATGTCTCGCTTTACGCAGTCCTTGAATCGGAGACGTGGTCTCCCGACATTTCTCTTGGCATGCGCTACTTCACCTAGAAGAACTTGACGCGGCAAACGAGAGTGATCCATGCGATGCACGTGCCCCAGCCACCGTAGACGTCTCTGTTTGAGAATTGCCGTTACGCTGGGCAGCTGCGCCATTTCTAGCACTTTCTCGTTTGTCACTCGATCCCTCCAGGTTATGCCAAGAATGCCTCGAAGGCAGCGCATGTGGAAAAGGTTAACACGTCTCTCCTGTTTTGCGTACGACGTCCAGGTCTCCGCACCGTACAAAAGTGTCTCATCCGAAGCCAAGGATCAGTTCTATGACGAGCTAAATGAAGTGGTCCACGATGTGCGCCCCACTGATCGGTTGCTGATTCTGGGTGACTTCAATGCTCGCGTAGGTCAAGATACCACCTCTTGGCCAGACTGCCTTGGTAACCACGGTATTGGAAACATGAACGAGAACGGACAACGTCTCCTAGAGTTCTGTTCGAAGAACCTACTGTGCGTTACCAATACTTATTTCAAAGGCAAGACGATGCGTAAAGTTTCCTGGAGACACCCGCATTCAGGGCACTGGCATCAGCTGGATTTCGTTTTAACAAGAAGGAAAAACCTCCGTGATATTTTCCACACAAGATCCTACCATAGCCCAGAATTCGACAGTGACCACTCTCTAGTAGCAGCTGCGGTGCGTCTTGTCCCCAAGAAGATTCATTCCTCTAAGCCTCCTGGAAAAAAGAAGATTGATGTATCTAAAATGAGGAAACAGGATAACATTAATGTTTTTGGCGACATGGCGCACAAGGAGATTGCCTCATGGAGCGTGGACGCATCTGTAGAAGAGGAGTGGACTGAGTTAAAACTTCTCCTCACTAAAACGGCTGGCGAGGTCTTTGGATACCGAACAGCAAAGACGAGGGATTGGTTTGCAGAAAACCAAGATCACCTACTTCCTTTAATAAACATAAAGCGTCTAGCAGCTTTGAACTACCGTACAAACCCGTGTGTTAAAACGCGGGACGAACTCAGTAGAGCAAAGGCGGCTATTAAACGTAGTGCTCGGTACTATGCAAACCTGTACTGGTCCGACCTCTGCAAAAGTGTTGAAGCATGCGCGGCTACGGGTAATTTGTGCGGTATGTACGCTGGTATCAAAAAGGCTGTTGGTCCCATACCAAAGAAGACAGCACCTCTCAAAGAATCAAACGGATCAATCATCACCGACAACAGCCGTCGGCTCCGTCGATGGGTGGAACATTACAGCGGGCTCTACTCTTCTCCTGTTAATATTAGCTCGGAAGCAGTACATGAAATTCCCAAGCTACCAGTCTGGAGCGAGTTAGATGAGCTGCCAACCATAGCGGAGCTGCATAAAGCTGTAAAACAGCTAAAAGGCGGTAAAAGTCCCGGTGAGGATGGAATCCTCACAGAGATCATCAAAGCCAGATGCATTTTGGTGACTTTGCATAATTTCCTCGGCAAATGTTGGGAAAAAGAAACCGTCCCTCAGGATATGCGCGATGCTAACATCATCACTTTATATAAGGGAAAAGGTGACCGCGGCGACTGCAACTGCTACCGTGGAATTTCCCTGCTCAGCATCGTTGGTAAGTTGTTTGCAAGAGTAATTCTTAGCAAACTGCAGAACCTTGCTGAGCGCGTGTACCCTGAGTCTCAATGCGGGTTTAGGGCTCAGCGGTTCACAGTAGACATGATTTTCACACTTCGGCAATTGCAGGAGAAGTGTAGGGAACAGAACACTCCCTTGTTGATCGCGTTCGTCGACCTAAATAAGGCCTTCGATACCGTCAGCAGGGAGGGTCTTTACATAGCCCTTGACAAAATAGGTTGCCCACCCAAATTGCTGAGGATGGTAAAGTCATTCCATGAGGGTATGAAGGGATCGGCTGTTTTCGATGGCGAGACATCTGAAGCATTTGAAATGAGGAGAGGTGTGCGCCAGGGTTGCGTCTTGGCTCCTACTTTGTTTGGCATCTTTTTTTCACTTATTTTCAAAACTGCTTTCGGTGAAGCCAAACAAGGTATTCATCTACACACAAGGACTGATTGGAAACTATTTAACATCTCCTTACTGAAATCCAAGCGAAATCGCGAGGATCTATACTTGGACAGTCTTTTGTTCGCTGACGACGCAGCTTTTGTCGCCGACACTCCTCAAGAACTTCAGCGTCTTATCGACAAATTTTCTAGAGGATGCGCACTTTTTTCTATGTCGATAAATGCTAAGAAGGCAGTAGTTTTGGCGCAGGGTTGTAGTTCGATTCCAGTTATTCTACTGGAAAACACACCGCTGGAGGTGGTTAACAGGTTTTGTTATCTGGGGTCTACAGTGTCTGAGAATCTCTCCAACGATGGAGAGATCGGCACTCGTATCGGTAGAGCTGCTACGACGTTCGGTAAGCTAAGTGCAAGAGTGTGGAACAACAAACATCTAACAGTTAAAACCAAGATGAACGTGTATCAGGCATGCATCTTAAGCACACTTTTGTACGAGGAAAGGGGAAGAAGGGAGGAAGGGGGTTTTATAGGAGGAAAGTAGGTTTTCAACAAAGCTGGAATTATGTTTTTTGTTTTTAATGATTGCTATAGAAGGGTAGTATTATTAAAAGGTTTTAAACGGGGTGTAAGTGATAGCCTAGCAAATACTGAAACGATGAACTCAGACCATCAAACTGAACAACTTTCACTATGGAGCCTATCTTAGGAGACGCGAAAAAAATCACCTGTCCCATGAAATTAAATTAAATTTAATTAAATTGCGATTCATTTACGATTCAGTTGCAATTCAGTTGCGATTCAATTACGATTGAATAACGATTCAATTAAGATTCAGGTGCGATTCGATTGCAATTCAATTACGATTCAATTACGGTTCAGTTGAGATTCAGTTGCGATTCAATTGCAATTCAATTACGATACAGTTGCGTTTCAATTGCTATTCAATTACAATTCAGTTACAAGTCAATTACGACTATTACGACTCAATGACGATTTAATTACGATTCAGTTATGGTTCAATTGCGATTCAATGTGAATTCAATTACAATTCAATTACGATTTCAATTGAAATACAGTACAAGTTGCGATTCAGTTACGAGTCTATTGACTCAATAACGATTTAATTCTGATTCAGATACGGTTCAATTACGATTCAATTACATTCAATTACGATTCAGCTACGGTTTAATTTAATTTTAGTCGGGTAGGTACAGCAGTTATGTATGGGACGGCAAATTTTTTTTCGCGTTTCCTGAGGTAGGCTCCATAGTGAAAGTTGAGTTAGTCTGAGTTCACCGTTCCAGTATTTGCTAGGCTGTCACTGCCCTGTATAGCAAGTAATGGTTGTCTGTCAATAAAATTAGTTGCTTTCAAGATGTCGTATCATTCGGGACACATCTTTTTCTTGGTCATTGTATGTTGAACTAGATATATCAAAGTGAAGTACTTACTATTAAAATATCGACGTTGGAATATTGGAGGTAAACTAAACTAAACCGATAGCTTAAGTTTCTCTTTGATCGTTCCGAGCGGAAGCGAACTCAGGATTCGATTAATTTATTTAATCTTTAAAATTAAGGATTCATGTGCACTATCAGTTTGATCTCAATTAAAGAATACTTAAAGATAGTTGCTAGAGATTAACTCAGGTTTAGAAGTGTCGGTAGATTGATTTGAATAACAGTAAAATCATAAGAATAGTTAATAATAGTACACTATTCGAATTTCTAAGCCACCTAGCGACCGGGCTAGCGAATGTAAGTATGTGTATATTCATACAATATTATCACGCCTGCCTTAAAATTAGGGATGCAACGATTACGAAGCGGTGCATCTGTAATCGTAATAATCACGATTAATAACGATGCAATGCACCGTAGTTAGAATCGTACGATTATTAAAATTAATTAAAAACGTCAATCAGACTGTACTTGCCGACAAATAGCAGACCTGAATACTAGATTCCAGAGCCGAAACACAACTTTAAAAAAATCTGATCTTCCGGTGCCATTTTAGCTCATTTTGAGCTAAATCTGACTTTTTTTTGGTCAGATTTTACTCTCATCTATATTATTATAAAACTGTAACAGGAAGTTTGTCTGTACATTGAAGATATTAACAAAAAAAAAGTTACGATATGGTTTTTAGGTGTCCCTGATTCCATTTCACCAATTTTTGGATTTTTTGTCTGTATGTTTGTTTGTGTGTTTGTTTGGGTGTTTTTTTGTGTGTTTGTTTGTTTGAACGAGTATCACGCAAAAACTACTGAACCGATTTTGATGAAACTTTTTTTGTTTGATAGCTTATGATCTGACTTAAAATCTGGTATATAATTTGTGCGGACGAAAACGCGGGTTAACGCTCGTTTTATATATTTTTTTAAATTCTACTGAGGTCTTTGATTTGATTTTTGGTTTGAAGTATTACATACATTCTCAATTTTGCGACATCTCATCCACAACACATTTCAAAAAATTAATCTCCCACGATAATCGGCGAGATATCGCTTGATTAACGAGATTATACAGAATCATGTTCCAAATTGTGTTTTTTAAAGCTAATTAGCGTCTACGCATCAAAAAATCAGAATCCTAACCAGGTGTACCTTTGACTTTGATCTCAAATTAGTAGAAAAAGTTTCAGTCTTGGAATTTAAAAAAAAAAATCATTATTTAATTTTCCTTGGAATGCAAAGAAACACTATGAGAACTCATTCTAAGTATAATCTCAACAAATTTTTTTGAAATAATCGTAATGCATCGGTTATCGTAATATCTATCTATCTATAACGTCACGCCTCTTTCCCAGTGGGGTAGGCAGAGACCAGGGCGCGCCACTTACTACGATCCTTACATACTTCTTTTGCCTCATGCACATCCATACATCTCTTCATACATGCCCGTCGGTTTCGAGTACTCCGCACCTCCCCTTTTTGTAGGACGCAACTGATTCTGATATCACCATACGTCCTACGAGGGCGCCCTCTGCCGACGCTTTCACTCACATTAGCAACATATATCTCTTTCGTACATCTGTTTCGGTTATCGTAATAAATAACGATTAATATCGTCATCATAATCGTAATGGCCGAATCGTTGCATCCTTACTTAAAATGTGTGTATACACGAGAGGTGACTAGTATCTATACTATTATAAAACTGTAACAGGAAGTTTGTCTGTACATTGAAGATATTAACAAAAAAAAAGTTACGATATGGTTTTTAGGTGTCCCTGATTCCATTTCACCAATTTTTGGATTTTTTGTCTGTCTGTTTGTTTGTGTGTTTGTTTGTTTGTTTGTTTGATTGTTTGTTTGTTTGTTTGAACGAGTATCACGCAAAAACTACTGAACCGATTTTGATGAAACTTTTTTTGTTTGATAGCTTATGATCTGACTTAAAATCTGGTATATAATTTGTGCGGACGAAGTCGCGGGTTAACGCTCGTACTATTATAAAACTGTAACAGGAAGTTTGTCTGTACATTGAAGATATTAACAAAAAAAAAGTTACGATATGGTTTTTAGGTGTCCCTGATTCCATATCACTAATTTTTGGATTTTTTGTCTGTCTGTTTGTTTGTGTGTTTGTTAGTGTGTTTGTTAGTGTGTTTGTTTGTGTGTTTGTTTGTTTGAACGAGTATCACGCAAAAACTACTGAACCGATTTTGATGTAACTTTTTTTGTTTGATAGCTTATGATCTGACTTAAAATCTGGTATATAATTTGTGCGGACGAAGTCGCGGGTTAACGCTCGTATTCCAATAAAATTGGTTTTAATACCGAAAATTTTGTTTTTGTAAGAAATTAATTTATCAAAAAACTGTAGTTGGTACACTAAAAGTCCTACAAACTAGTACTAAGGTAACAGCTTTTGACGACCCGGTTGGTCTAATGGTTACCACGCCGGACTGCCAAACCAGGGTCCTGGGTTCGAATCCCGGTTCGGTCATGGATGTTTATATGTTTGTGCCGTTGTTGTATGGTTTCCATAATAAACAGCCTATAGTGCTTGCTTGGGATCATTACAATGTATGTGCCTGTGAGCGTTATTTATTTATTTATTTCAGTATTTTTTCTACTTAGCGACCTTAGTGTAGCAACCAAGAATCAATATTTCTGGTCCACACACCTTATATAAGGTCTAACAAAATTAGGTGAAACTATTTTAAGGAGATTATCAGACCATCAAACTGAACAACTTTCTCCATGGGACCAATATTGAAATCGCGAAAAAAAAATCAGCTATTCCATACAAACCTACTCGACCTAAATGTATTGGACAGCAGATTTTTTTTTCGCGATTTCAATATTGGTCCCATAGAGAAAGTTGTGCAGTTTGATGGTCTGATCGTCTCCTTAAAATAGTTTCAATAAATATTCGATAGTATTACAGAAGGAGAGTCACCTATTCGCATGAGTAAAACCTCTAAAATTTCATAGAGAGAATGAAATTTCATGGTTAATGTATATTCGCTTTTTAGCGATAAGACCGCCTGTTTTTGTGCCTTTTGTATTTCCTGATTGTTTGCTCTCTGTATACTCTGTTTTTTTGGTGTCAAATAAAGTATAATTGATTGATTGATTGATTTATGTCATCATCATCATCATATCAGCCGACAGACGTCCACTGCTGGACATAAGCCTCCCCCAAAATGGGCGATATTTGCCATAATCGCCACGCTTGGCAGGCGGGTTGGCGATCGCAGTTCGATTGAATGTGTGCTCAGAGGATGCTGCTGCCCATCCTCCGGTAGATCCCTTAGTCGCCTTTTACGACACCCACAGGAGGAAATGGTATATTTATGTAATAGCTTAATATACCAATTTAATGCTTAATGTACACACGTAAGACGTGAAACGCATGTGCCGGCGTGTTCCTGAATTCATTATGCTGCGTTCTATCTCAGATGTTTACATTGTTTACATACCTTGCTCTGCGTTCATGCCTTGTCAACAAATTGTTTATTTTAAACCTACTACGTGGGGTATACTGAAAGTTTTTAGAACTTGAAAAAACTAAAAAGTTAAGAAATAATATTGCAGCCGATGACTTTACTTATTTGTTGTATCGAAGTCGCTGTCAAGCCGGTACGATTCGCAACAGGGCTTGCATTTGTTTTTTGGCTTTGCTTGACACTATGATGCGAACGAAAAAGTCAGCGGCTGCAAAATTATTTATTAACTTTTTAGTTTTTTTGAAGGCGGTTTTAACTTTTTGTTAAAATTTTGTTTATTTTACAATTTTCAGTTGTGAATTCATTAGTTCAATTTAATAGTAGTGTTTTAAATAACAAACGCACTAGCATTCGCGAAAAAAAATCAGCTTTCCCATACATTTAGGTTGAGTAGGTTTGTATGGAATAGCAGATTTTTTTTCGCTATTTCAATATTGGTCCCATAGAGAAAGTTGTTCAGTTTGATGGTCTGATCATCCCCTTAAAATAGTTTCACCTAATTTTGTTAGACCTTATATAATTTGTGCGGACGAAGTCGTGGGTTAACTCTAGTATACTATATAGGTACTTATTTGTGTTTAAACTTCTTCTACCGCCAATTTTTCCAAATTTTTAAAATAATAAAGTCATCCATAAACACACTGCTTCAACATAATGCTATGAAACTGTGTAAAATCCACACGATCGTATATTGCTGCTCTCACCAATTTTCCCATTTTCGTTCTAAAATATTTGTGTGAAACGACCAAAGATTTAGACGGAATATAGATGGTGCAGGTCAATTTTCGAGATTGAGTCGATGTCGAGGCAGACTGCGGAAAAGGCACCCTACTGTAACTTAGTACTAATATGGGCAACTGCAATGAGTGACGGGATGTCGCACCGAATTATACGGAGGAGTTTAGGGGAGTTTTCCCAGCAGTGGAAGGCGTTTCCCCGACAGTGAGCATTTCAGTTCGTCCTCACCCCGCCTCACCCACTGCCTTACCTCTACTAAACAACGTGATTTTAGTAGCGACACCTATTATGGTAACTGACTTGTAATAATGAATTACAAGCAAAGAATATATTATATACTTTACGTTAGTATATATATTCATTGCTTGTAATTCATTACGGTTACGAAAAACCGTTTCCAATTCAGAATCCATATAACATCAAACTTACAAATTTTACTCAATTGTTCTAACATATTATAATTAGCACAGAATGAATGTTATCTATCCAGTTAAAACCACCTTATAAAATTTATAAAAACTTTTAAATTATCAAACGATCCGATTTTCTGACTATTGGACTAACACCTTTGACTATTTATATAGGGACTAGTTATGAGTGTAATTCTACAAACAAACATTTCTGTCACTTTTAGCAGGGGGCGAGGTAAAATGAAATCCGCAACTTTGTATTTTATTTCCCATAACTTTAGATTCTAATTTTGAGCGTTAAAAATCATGACAAGTAGTCTCGTGTGAACCCCAAACGTTCAAAGTTCGAAATTATTGTTTCGCAATTATAGGCTGTCTCGTTTAGTGACCTATACTATTATAAAACTGTAGTTTGTACATTGAAGATATTAACAAAAAAAAAGTTAAGATATGGTTTTTAGGTATCCCTGATTCCATTTCACTAATTTTTGGATTTTTTGTCTGTCTGTTTGTTTGTGTGTTTGTTTGGGTGTTTGTTTGTTTGTTTGAACGAGTATCACGCAAAAACTACTGAACCGATTTTGATGAAACTTATTTTGTTTGATAGCTTATGATCTGACTTAAAATCTGGTATATAATTTGTGCGGACGAAGTCGCGGGTTAACGCTCGTAAGATATAAAATTGAATGTAAATGCACATGATTAATTGATCTTATACCGTGGCAGAGGGGAAATGCTACCGCAAGGCTAGTCCTTATAATAAATAGTCAACTAACACTGACAAAACGGATTTTTGTATAGAGAACAATGCAGCTACGTCGCCGCAACGCATCGTTTGGCCCGAGTCTTATCCTGTTGCCTCTATGTCTATGGAAACGACCGATAACCAAACATGATCCGTGTCATGTTCGAAGCAAAAATTAATGGAGTTTGCTCACCATTTAATATTTCTTTAGCAACCAAACACGTTCACTTTATGTCGACACAGAGAACGGTAGTAAATTTATTAGAGATTCTGGAATAATTTTACGATGTAGTTAGGTTTTAACATGAATTTAAGGTTTAGCTAGTTAGTAATCTATATCCTAAAACTGTTAACTTTGCGTGTTTGTACAGTCGGTTACAGATATACAGGGTGAATTTGATATCATTAGCATCCTTTTACACTAAAAGTCTACCTATCAAACTGAACAACTTTTATTATGGGAGTAAACCGATCGGAGCAAAAAAAAAATCAACATTCAAGTCGAGTAGACAGCGGCGGCGGGTGCAGTTTAGTACGGAACAGCATTTTTTTTTGCTCCGTAGTAAAAGTTGTTCAGTTTGATTGGTAGACTCGTTGTTTAAAAGGATGCTAATGATATCAATTTCACCCTGTATATTTTTTTTTACGTCTTTATTGAAAAGAGCTTTATCGCAAAGCGACTATGCCGCTCTATTGTACCCTGTATATTGTATCCAATTGAATGTTACCATAATTAATTTTCATAATATTTATTGCACAATCATATGGTACATAAGGTCGCTTCGCCGTCACTGGTGTGGTCCCCCCGTATTCCGCGGTAATAAGCAGTAGCTGCTCCCTGAGTAATGCTGTATTCAGTATTCATTATTTATTTGCAGTATCACAATAATGAAGTACATACTTACGTGTAACACAAGATCTTATTTGAGTAATGCTGTATTCAGTATTCAGTATTTATTTGCAGTATCACAATAATGAAGTACATACTTACGTGTAACACAAGATCTTATTTAAGGTCTTAAATGCTGTTTAATCTCACATTATGATACCCCATAAGGGCAAAGTAAAATTTAAGAAATAGGTATGTATGTACTTACATTTATCAATTCCTAAATTTAGAAGCATGCATCAAATTTGTCAATTATTTGGATAATAATATAATCACTTTTATTTATTTATTTTTTTAAACAAAAGTATTACACTTATAATATATTTAATCAGCTGTTCCATACAAACCTACCCGACCCAAATGTAAGGGACATCCAGCAGTTTTTTTTCGCGATTTCAATATAGAGAAAGTTGTTCAGTTTGATGGTCTGATCATTCTCTTAAAATAGTTTCAGCTAATTTTGTTAAACCTTATATATCCTGAAGGGTAGAGAAATTGATAAAAAGAAGTACAGGGTGAAATTGATATCAGTAGCATCTTTTTAAACTAAGAGTCCACCCATCAAACTGAACAACTTTTAATATGGGAGCAAACCGATCAGAGCAAATAAAAAATCTGCTGCTCCATTCAAAACTGCAATGTCGACGCGCGAGTTTGCGACTCAAATGTATGCAACAGTTGATTTTTTTTGCTCCGATCTGTTTGCTCCCATAGTAAAAGTTGTTCAGTTTGACGGGTAGACTCTTAGTTTAAAAGGATGCTAATGATATCAATTAAATATAAATATAATTATAATAGATATTAAATATAATATCACATAAATATTAACTGAAATTTAAAAAAAAAAAAATTACAATCCTTCTTTATTACTATCTTCAGAGCTATATGCTATGTCACGTCAACGCTATCTAACAAGGCATGATAACATTTTAAATAAGCTATCAAAATATCCATCATTACATTACACTGATTAGTGATTAAACAACATTACTAAACTTCGATAACAATCTCAATTTCTCAAGTATTAGACACGCGCCGTCTCTAAATCCTAGATATTATCTTCCGGTGATAAGATTTCAGGCTTTGTACCTCCCTTCTTTGTTGTGGTTTAATTTAAACCTTACGGGCAAGAAAATACGAGATACTCAAAGGAAACTCCTCTTAACACCTCCCTTTTATGACGCAATGAAATGTCTTGTTAACAGGCTACAAATTAAATTGTGTCCTTTCGAGACATGCCTATAATATTATTTATATGTTATTTATCTATGTACCTTTAATTGTATGTAATATGTATGTATTTATGTATTTGTTGTATTCACTTCCTTTTCACCTATAATTTTGTTTTTTATAACACCGACCCGTTCTTTGTTATATTTCCTCTACCCTAAGGTTGTCTGGAAGAAATCGCTTTTTAGCGATAAGACCGCCTTATTTGTACCATATTCAGTTTATGTTTCCAATTGTGCATTGTATTTTCTTTTGGTGTAAATAAAGTATATTTCATTCATTCATTCATTCATTCATTCATTCATTCATTCATTCATAATATTAAGAGCTTTATATTTTCAAGTATAGAGCATAAAACTTTAAGTAATTAATTAGTTCCCTTCATAAGCAATGGAGCTTGGTCGGATGGATTTCTTCGAGCGATAAATTGTTTTGACGTTGTAAACATAAGGTCTAATTTTATCATAAACTTAATAGACTATCGTAATAGACCAACAATCTCCTCATGATTGCATCACCGAAACCGAAATGTCAATATGTGCGAAATTGATACGTGTGTGAGTTTTAGTGATAGATTTTGGAAATCAATCTCTATGCGAAACGGTTTCTTTTTCACGTATAAAATATTTTTTGATCTTACACATAAATATTTGAAGTAATATATTATCTAGAAAATAGGACGTTTACTGCAGTAAACGTCCTATTTTCTACATGCATGTAATGAATGTATTACGAAATATTTTTAAGGATATATATGAAAAATAGTATTACGAAAGTAGTACTGTACTAATGTTCTTTACCTTTGAAACGTCTTTTTATTTGAGTTCCTGGTACAAGTTACAAAAATTCTCAAAAGACTCATAAATATTGCTTTCTCCTTATTTATTTCAAAAGCTATAGCTAGGGACCTATGTTATGTTTTGGTGGTACTGGATTCCTCTACCGAAAGCATTTTCATGCCTCTGACTCGACTTATTCCACCGTCTAAATTCAGTATCCGGGACTCACAGCTTTATAGCGGTCACACGGGTGGTTTAAACTTGATCTTTTTAAATACCGAAGCTGCAATACGCCACTGGCGTTTATCGTTAAAGTAATAAGAATTCCGCATCAAATAAATTCCCCTGAGTTTTCTCCTTTGGCCTCCAGAATAATAAACACCCATAAAGTAGTCCTGTTTATTTCGAAACTCAAAAGATGAGAAACTCCTTACACAATTAAAGGCCAAGTCTTCTTTAATTAACTTCTGGAACGGTTACTTAACTAATTGACTTCGTAATGGCTCTGGTCCAATTAGGGCATTTTTTAAAATCTTACTTTTGTAGGAAATTTTTAGGTAACTAACAGTTTTCGTCTCCTGAGAAACAGATTTAGAAAAATCAGGAAATTTGACTAATGCGTAATTAATGAGCACTGATAGATAGCCCAAAGAATTGCTAAAAGCTAAAGTGGCAGTGGCGGAGCACATTGCTCGCAGAATTGATTGCCGATGGGGCCAGAAAGTTCTCGAGAAGCAAGAGTGGCGACCACGTACCGGAAAGCACAGCGTGAGTAGGCAAACGAGGTGGACAGACGAACTGGAAAAGGGTGGGAACCCGTTGGATGATAATGATAGCAGACATGAGAAAATCATTCGACCTCCACGGAGAAAACCATAGAGATCTAGAAAGATGCCAACCAACGCGCTGTGTACGATACCTAGTGTCGCATTACCACCAGTACCACGCGATAGAAAGTATTTTGTTAGCTTGAATGTGCTCATTATCCATTGCGGTATCAGAACTCAACGTTCGAATAATCTTTATTATTATTATATTATTATAACACTTTATTGTACACACGGACATAATAATACACAAAGTTGAGAAAACATGTACAAAGGGCGAGCTTATCTCTGAATAATCTTTATCTTTTTGCTTATCTTTAGTACTACGCAAGCATTGTAAACTATTTACAAATAATATCTCGACTGGCTTTCAGCCTCATAATATATTGAATACTTATTGTCGCGAGCAATTTGTTCCGTTTTTGCGCATATTGCTGCGACACTGGCCCCGCCCCCTTTTCACATCCCTTTAGTTTTTGTGATCTGTAGAGAAAACCTTTGGTGTGGATAAAAAAATAAATATCTCCGCTCTTATCCTTCTAGCTCTATACTGGAAAGAAAAGGTAAACATCAAATTATTATGGCAAATTCCAACATTAATTTGTCTGTGTATTATTTTAAGTTTACCACAGAGTTTACTGGAGTGGAATTCTCTTAGCACAGCGTCACATCGTCATCGTCAAAAACATCGACGAGATCACGGATGTCACATTCTTCTTGCGATCGGCGAAGTTTTTATATCAGTTTGAGGCATGAACCTCACCAGCACCTTAGCGAATACCAAATTGACAGCTCACCGATGTTTCAACGACGAATTTAGGTTGAGACGAGATTTGCGCTTAGAGAATTGCATTGCAGGTAGTCGAGTGACTGCATGGATATAAACTTAAGAATAAATCAACAATACCTTCCCAGCATCCTTTCATCTCTACTATTATAAAATTGTAACAGAAGTGTGTCCGTACGTTGAAGATATTAACAAAAAAAACAGTTACAGTTTTATAATAGTTTAGATAAGTATCTAACATACAAAATATTGTTATTGAGACAATGATCCCGAAATTGTTTTCTATTTAGTCATTTCAGTCCTCTAAAAAAACTTGATATGCCGAGTTGCCGAGCCATAGTATCGTGATCACTTATAGTTACGTGGTTAAGAGCTAGGAGCAAAACCTAGGCGAAAGCTACGAACTAATTCCCAACTTTTAAACCTAGATATACAGACTGGAACTACGATGAACCTAGAGCTTTTTTTTTGTAAAAAATAGGAGACGCGCTGATTGAAAAACTTTTGATATTAGGTTATGTTTGTGAACAAAATTCATAACAAAGTATTATTTGAAATACCCCAAATAGTACATAATTAAATACCTATGTTACATTTTATACTATAAATATTATAAATTCTATCTTCAGTTGTTTAATGATCCAGTTTCGCGAAAATGATTTATTAATATTAATTATGGTTTTCAACAAGTCTAACCAAAGTTCGACAACATTATTTCAATAAACAATGTAATTCAGTGTTTAGTTATGATAATACTATACATTTTCGGAGAATTGGTTCGTGACCTGCATATTTTGGTACCTAAAGGTACAAGTTGGTAGCCGACCGCACGCAGCAGCAGCAGACGAACGACGTGTCGCTGCGACAGTACTGGTTTGTATTATTTCTATATACCCTGCGTAGCTTCCGACACTTCGGTCGACGACACTGCTGTGCGGTCCGACTTCACTGTCGCTCGACCGCAGACCAGTAGTCTTATTAGCTCTATACACATCACGACGGGCGGGCGCGGAGGGTGCAATGTAAAATAATACCTATTACAGTATCGACAAAGTTGACAGTGGACAGCGACATGACGCAACGACGTGTCACTGCGACGTGTCGTAGCGACACGGCGTCTGCTGCTGCTACGAATTTGTACCTTTAAACTGCATGAATGGCATTAGTTACAATGTAAAGGGAAAATTTACTAACTATTTAGTTTTTATTTCATTTCATCTCATAGTAATTTGGGGGCACGGCCGGCCCCCGCTAAGACGAGCCAAGAGAAGCGGAAGAGCGCAGCGGCACTACCACAGATCACAAAATCTAAGGGTTAAAAGGGGGCTCCCGCCCAGTGTCGCAACAATATGCGCACAAACTGAACACATTGCTCGTGACAGTAAAGATTCAATATATTATGAGACTGAAAGCCAGTCGAGATATTATGTCTAAATAGTTTACAATGCTTGCATAGTACTAAAGATTATTCAAACGTTGAGTTCTGATACTGCAATGGATAATGAGCACATTCAAGCTAACAAAATACTTTCTATCGCGTGGTACTGGTGGTGATGCGACACTAGGTTTCGTATTCAGCGCGTTGGTTGGCATCTCTCTAGATCTCTATGGGCACTACATACCTTTTCTCGAAGTACTTCGTTTTTTTTTAACCCTCATAACTTAGGTTTGAATTAATATCAGATACACAAAATTTTAGGGATATGATTATTAAACAAATAAAGTTTCATTGCCTAGTTCTTTAGATTTACTTTAGATTTTATTGACATCTTAAAAATCCCGATTTCGTCACTGACTCGCTCACTGATGAATTGATGATCATCAAAATTCGTGCAAAATTCTTAGGGTACTTGCAGTGCTGTAGTCCTAGAAAGCTAAAATTTAATATCTGTGGGTGAGCCTAAATAAATAAAATAAAATAAAATGTGGTATATGTAAGCTAGTATGATTAGTAAACGAACAAAAATAAAATTCTAAAATTTGAAAAAAAAATTGTCATAAGCATCTTACAAAAAGAAGTGAAATCCCACCAAAAATCATATATGGCTCGCACTGACAAAAAATTATCAGATCTCATGTAGAGCCAAGTTTTTCTTCACAAACTCTACACCTTCAAAATATGTGGCTTGGCCGTTTCGTTACTACAAGAACTAAGTATTGCACATAACAGAAAAGTAATGAACAGTGAACACATTTTTCACCTTACCGCCTGGCACAGAGAAACACGTTAACTCGTACCCCGAGAGGAGTGGCCTTACGCATAATTTCCCATACTAACATACATAAGTCTCACCCCCGCGACGGCCCCGACCTAGCCCCGCAAAAATGGCAAAAAAAAAATGTTTTATAAATCAACAATACCTACTAGCTTATCCCGCCTTCCCCTTTCTACAATCAGACTTCCAGACGCACCGCGGGATATCACGCATATCGGGCTTTTGGTTGACATCCCACATATCCGCACCAAGCGCCTTTCTGAATCTTTTATAATGCGCACAGGCAAGGAGTGGAACGCCCTGCCTGCGTCAGTATTTCCGAGCGCTTACACACCGAATTCCTTTAAAGTACCAGTGAATAGGCTTCTTCTGGGTGAGCTCGCTTCATCTTCGACCCCATCTTCGTCCTGAGGACTAGATTGAGGTCAAGAGCAAACCCATACGTAATAAAAAAAAATGCCGCTTGGCCATAGGACAAGGCGAACTGCGGCGCGAATTGGGGTTTTTAGAATACACTGTTTACGCGCCGCTGCGTAATAGTAGGGACACAACGCTCAGTGTATTCTAAAATCGAAACTTGCGCCGCCGTTTGCTCTGTCCCGTGGTCAGGCGGGCGAGTGTTACGCCCATGTGAATGTAGCGAAATGAAGACCAAGGTGAAGAATTTGTGAAGAGAAACTTGGCTCCACATGAGATCTGATAACTTTATGACAGTGCGAGCCATAATATTATGGTCTCGTCAACATTTTAAATGAAAATGTTTTTGGTGGATTAATAATTAATTACAAAATGGATAGTAATATAAATAACGAGCGTTAACCCGCGACTTTCCGCACAAATTATATAACAGATTTTAAGTCAGATAATAAGCTATCAAACAAAGAAAGTTTCATCAAAATCGGTTCAGTAGTTTTTGCGTGATGCTCGTTCAAACGAAGAAACACACAAACAGACAGACAAAAAATCCAAAAATTTTTTGTTAATGTCTTCAATGTACAGACACACTTCTGTTACAGTTTTATAATATCTAGTATATAAGGTCTAACAAAATTAGGTGAAACTATTTTAAGGGGATGATCAGACCATCAAACTGGACAACTATCTCTATCGGACCAATATTGAAATCGCGAAAAAAAATCTGCGTCGAGTAGGTTCGTATGGAACAGCTGATTTTTTTTTCGCGATTTCTATATTGGTCCCATCGAGAAAGTTGTTCAGCTTGATGGTCTGATCACCCCCTTAAAATAGTTTCACCTAATTTTGTTAGACCTTATATATGTTCTATGGTCACAACATTACATTTCTAGACAGCCATTGTTGCATAACTTATATTTATATAACAAACGAGTACGCTAATACCTATAATACGCATATGTATTCCCTTTTGCTGACTAGCCACTACCTCGACTAATGCTCTTTAAACTTCGGGACAGTATTTCAGAGAGGTTACCGAACAACATGTCTAAACTGTACAGCGTTCTGGTACAAAACCTACCAACTTACATTTACCTCCCACGCACTCACTTATTATTCGATTTTACGCCTTCTAGCTTAGACGTAGAATGTGCAGAATAGTTTTAGAACCGCAAATCGAAGTTAGTTTTTAGATACATGTCACCCTAGAAGTTTTAACAAAGTTCTTGTTTCGTATACGAGTGGCATTACAAGAGTTATGTACCATATCATGATAGTTTAACTATGTTTTACAATTTTGCATATTAGCTAGCTCTAAGGGAGGTCCTTTGTTAGATTAACTTAATTAGTTTTGTCTTGAATTTGTATAATGTCTTCGTTCATATACAGGTTGTAACTTGAGTGTGCAATATTTTTTGAGATGACGTATGATCATTCATTAATTACGAATAATTAATCAAAATAATGATAACAATTAAATGGAAGTAATTAACAGAATTTTTCTGTACCATATTAACTATACCGTGTCCTTCTCAATATGCTGACCCCTATTTTAGGGGGATGATCAGACCATTAAACTGATCAACTTTCTCTATGGGACCAACATCGAAATCGCAAAAAAAATCAGCTGTCCCATACTTTTGGCTCGAGTAGTTTTGCAGTTCTGTATGCTAATTGTTTTTTCGCGATTTCGATGTCGGCACGCGTCTCGCGTGGTGTTCGCCCATCGGCGTCGCGTTTTTGCCAGCCACGAGGCTCCGCAATCCTCAATCTCTTCTTGTTCTTGACCAAAAACAATCCCTGAGATTGGGATAGATACTCCTACAAACTACTTGACACTGGCGGAAATGCAGTGCTAAAGCTCAAGCAAAAGTCCATTAATTATAAATAAAATATACATACATTTTTAGAACTAAATAATTTTAGCTTCTAACTCGAGATATTTCTGCTCAAAATAAAAAATACAGTTACAATAAATAAAATCTCTAAATTCATACAATAAAAATTCAAACCATCCCTCTGAAATTGCAACGTTTTTGTTCATTTTTTTTTACAAAACGTTAGGCAACAAAGTCAGAGTGCATTCAGTGGTAAAAAGCCAAAAAAGTGACGGAAGTGAAGTCCGACGCATCCGGACGGGCGGAAATGGAAACATACGGGATTCAGTTGTCACAGACTCACCGCGCCGGCGCCGGCCGTGACCGTCGAAAAAATGCGCTGAACGATTACCATCATCCGCGATGACCATAAGAGATAGAACTGTCACAAACCGCATCAAAAGCACTCCCGCACGGCTAGCATGCCACCCACGACACAACGTTTAAACGAGAAAAACGTGATGCGCGCTCTTTCTGGCATACGTAAAATAATAAAGATGGAGGCACATCTCGATTTTTATCGTTTTCTCGGGGGTGGCATGCTAGGCCTACAGGCACGTATCGAATATTTGTATGGAAAAGTGATCAAAGCACTTTTTCATTGTTTTTCAACAAAAGTCTGGATACATGCCTCAAGCACTCGCAACATACACACACATCCTCCCACACCAATGATATTATAATTGTTAGTACCGTAACCCTATTATTTTGGTCGAAGACCGTAACCATCACACAGACAGACAGGTTAAACTGGAACCCTTTTTGTGTTGGGGATTAAAAATCTATATCATCATCCGATAGTGATGATTATAAGAACTAAATGTTATACCAAACTAAGGCATTGTTCTGAAATCCTCATTCTATTTGCTTGGTTAGTTTTGAAACTAAGTATACAAACTAACAATGGACTCTACATTTGTTTCATTGAAATATATGTACACGGTATTAGGGTAAACAGTTTCTTTACTTTAAGGGATGTTTGTAACCATGATACCGAACAACTGTCCCTACGAAACCTATAGGAAAACCGCATTAAAAATTTCGACTTTTCATATAAACGTTCGATCTGTTGCATTTAATACGGAAAGTTCAAAAATTTTTTGCAAATTTCCTATAGGTTTCTTAGGGAAAGTTGTTCAGTATCGTAGGTAATCACTCCTTAAAGTAACGTAACTGTTTACCCTAACACCCTGTAGAATAATTTACATCCCACAGTCACTTCGCTTCTCATAGCTTAGATTAGAATATAATACAAATAGTAGCAGTTTAAATACAGGGTGTTAGTTTAGATAGTTGCTTTACTTTTATCTTCTGAAAAAATTCCCCCAAGGAAAATAATAAGAAATTAGTAAAAAACATTCTAGATTGTTAAAATACTAAATGCAGCAGATTCGAACATTTATAATAAAAACATGAAATTTTTTTGCGTATATTTCTTAGATTCCCTGATGAAAGTTGTTCAGTTTACAGCCACCTCTCGTCTAATTTGTGAATTTGTAAAATGAATTTTATGTTTTTCGACTAGAAAAGAAAAATAACATTTCGGCGCCTTAAATAGTCTCCTATTTTTTTGAAATCCACTATTTTCCTGTACGAAAGAATTTTGAATAAAATTCACTAAAATTCCGAGATTTATCAGAATTTTTCAAATAGCACTAAATACAGATAACATTAATGTGACGGCTCTTCTTTTTTTCTTCAGGTTCCTCTTTATTACTGGAGGTTGGCAGTCAGCTGTGCATATAAAGCTTTTAAAATTGTGTATGAAATATTGCAAAGCTTTATATCTTCGTAATAATATTATAAATTGCAAATGTTATTTGTGACGCGGCATCTAGATTTTCTAAACTATTTTTCCATATATAAAATATTACTTTTATTAATTACATCTACGCGTATTGTGCGTCAAACTTTTGTATGGACTGAAACTACCTGAAAAAGTCAAGATATTCCTACCAATCTCGAGTTGGTTTAAGTAAGGGACGTTGCTAGGTTTAACTATAGTTTCACTTCTATTGTCTACAATGACTTAATTGTGTACTATTATTTTTATTTTTATTATCTATTCATTATGCTTGTACAGAAGTCATCGTTGTTTATGATATGATAATATGACTCATTCAATATCGTTGTCTAGCTTCATTACACAAGTCACTAGATAAGATAATTTGTATGACAATTTACAAGATATTTATTTATTAATTATTAAAGTGTTAGATATCGAAAATCAATAAGTGATTGTGTATGTTAGTAGCTGTTTGATAAAAAATTGTCGTAGATTATTTATTAATTTTTATTTTTTATTTATTTATATATAAATTACAGACACAATTCAAGTTATCATGACAAGTATACACCCAATGCGACGACATTTTGGTTGCACATTTTATAAATAATAATAGAATAATAGAATAACATTAACATTTGATACAAAAAGAATTCAAAATATAAAATACAATAATAATAATAATATTCACTTATACAAAAATATAAGGTACATATAAAATTAATTAATTATACAATGAACATTTTAATTAATGAGTCTTGAATGTCAACACTGTCACATTATCTTAAACTTATGAAGTTTGCGTCATACATGTATAAGTTACATAGTACTACTGCAACTATTTCATTATTACACTTCAACAGACGTTCATGAAAGGAAGCTCTCGCTCTGCGCATGACCGCATAAAAGTCATCTACTCTGTGCTGTGTGAACATGCCGGACGCACTACATCGCCACGGAAGGCCAAGCATTGCTCTAAAAGCATTGTTATATTGTACCCTAAGTGAGTTATAAGTACTATGCTTGTATTTTTGCCATAAGTGAATGGTGTAGAGCGCCCTCAATAAAGAGCGCCTGACAGTACGCTTTGAATAAGGTTATTTTCACATCACTCGAGCTGTGGGCGAATCGCCTTGACAACATGTTGCTTTTCATGGCAATAACCCTTATCTGTCTCTCTAAGTCATCATCATCACCAAGTTTCTCGGTAAGTATATGTCCAAGGTATTTAAATTTATTTACAATTGAAAGCGGTGTACCGCATAAGCTGATAGGTGGTAATATAGTAGGACCGTTGCCATATTTAAAGATCATGACCTCCGTTTTCTTTACATTATACATTAAATTATGTTTAGCTGCATAATTCTCGCAAATACCTATCAATTGACGAAGACCGGTAGCCGAGTGGCTCAGTAGAACCATATCGTCGGCATAACTTAGATTATTTAAGCAAACTCCACCGATTTGGCAGCCTACTCTGGTTCTGCTGAACTCCCCGATTAGCCCGGCCACATACAAATTGAAAAGGATAGGTGATGTCAGGCCACCCTGTCTCACACCGTTACAAAGTTCATAACCATCAGATAATTTTTGTCTCTCCATCGAACATGATTTGACTGATTACCGTACCAAAACTCTAAGAGACTAGACTTGTTATAAATATTTGTAACAGAGCTTGAACTGAGTATTGAACTCAGTTACAAATATGAAAGAAATTAACCAAACACACAGCAACATCTCACCATCAAAGTTTTTGGAGTTATACATAATTATTATGACTATTATACAGGGTGTAGGAGTTTACACAACATAATTGAGTAATTATGTTAAATACTTAAGAGGGTACTACAGACCATCAAACTGAACAACTTTCACTATGGGACCATCTTAGTAAACGCGAACTTAGTAACTGCCTCCGTGGTCTAATGGTTAAGAGCATTGGGCTCTCGACACGGAGGTCGTGGGTTCACAGATTCAACAAATTGTCTGAAAAGAAAAATGATTCCGTGCTTCGGATGGCACGTTAAGCCGTTGGTCCCGACTACTATCTCTGGTCGTAGTGGTCGTTACATAAAAACAACGTCAGAAGTCGTAAGGCGGTCTGAAAAACTCTGACACCAAGGCTCTGCCCACACGATAAGAAGAAGTAAACGCGATTAAAAAATCAGCTTTTTCATACATTTTGGTTGACCTACCTATTGACATTTTCTTTGAAACTGCAGATTTTTTTTGCTATTCCAAAATTGGTTTCATAGTAAAAGTTGTTCAGTCTGAACTCCGTTTAATATTATAATGCATATGTCATTTAATGATTTTTTTTATTTAAGGGGGTGCAACTGACCACCAAACTGAACAACTTTCACTATGGGACCATTTTTGTAATCGCGGATTATAAAATTCTGCTATTTCATAAATTCTCGTACCTATTGACGTTTTTTATGAAACTGCAGATTTTTTTTGATATTTCATAGTTGGTCTCTTTGATTTTCTGAACTCTAATACTTAAAGCATATTTAATTTTACACTATAACTTAAAGACCGTCTAAATAAGGCACCTAATCATTTTCTCACACTCTCACAATCAACCCTGCCTTGTCTAAATTATTTGATCGTAGTTTTTTTGCCAATGCCTAATGAGTTCTATCAGAATTACTTAACCAGAGTGGAACTTAGCTAATGTACTTGAATGTAACTTTAACCAAAACCTTATCCAAGATTGGTTCTAGTTCTAGCGCGATGTAGTTACATTAGTAAGTTTAGTTGTGGAGTAAGCAATCTGTAAAATGGAGAAAGCTACTGATATTTGTGATTTTTAACCAAAGTAAAAGAGGTTTAAAATCTCTTGGCGTAGTCTCGGTGCGCTATCATACGAATAGATATTTAATAATTTATCTATTCATTTACATTTGCAGGCACAATATTCTAGCTATACTGTTTTTTTTTCTCAAAATCGCCTCGATGAATGTTATAGAGAGTGTAAGTGACAGGCTAGCAAATACTGAAATGGGGAACTCAGACCATCAAACTGAACAACTTTCACTATGAAGCCTACCTCAAGAAACGCAAAAAAAAATCAGCTGTGAAATATTATATAGTGAAAGTTGTTCAGTTTGATGGTCTATACCACCCCCTTAAATGTTTATTTATATTTTTGTAACAGATTATGGGGACATAATTAATAATATAGATAAACAAAAAATTCCATAACTATACAAACATAAAGTCAAAAAAATGACTCAAATGAGTGGTGGACTCCAGCAAAGTAGTGAATAGAATAGAATAGAATAAAATAGAAAACTTTATTTTCGACCAACTGAGATCACAATATTGTTAGTAACACACTTAGCCTATTGTTAGTTTACACAGCGACATATTTCTTTTTGATTATAATTGTTTGTTTGTCAGCAAGTGAATCATACAGCAAAGGTTCATGTACTGAAAGTCAAACCTACTTGCAAACATGGTCAAGATGCTGTTGGTGCTGGCGCTTATCCTAGGCACGAGGGATGTACATTGTACACCTTTTGCGCATAGTAGTGTAAAAACAATCTACTCGCGCATCGAACATCCCCGATGCACTACAGAATCGCGGCAGCCCCACCAGCACCCTGCACGCGTTTTTGAACTGATTGATTGATTGAACACAGGCTGCTCGTGTAAAAGGAAGTGCAGTATGCTCTAAAGAGTGTTATCTTGACTGGTGTGGAACAACGAGCTAGCTGGTCCAAAAAGTTAAATAGTTTATCGGGCCTATTGCTAGCCTCCATACAAAAATGTTCAAACCCTTTTGTACAGTAGTGGTAAAGGTGGGTAAGTGTATTTATAGTATCTCCAAGGAGTAAGTGCGCTTATACGATGCTAATTAATTACCTTATTATTGTTATTGTTAATGAAAATTCAGAATTGTTCAGACAGACGCTTACTGGCAACCAGAACATACTGTCGCAGATTATTTAATGTACAAGCACTGCACTGTCCCGATTTCGCAAGCTTTTACAGCCAACGGCGATGAACGAAGAACTAAAACGCGCTTTATGGCAATGAAAGACAGCCTGTATCGTGAACGAGACGCGGCACTGTTTGTACTTATTTCATCTGTCAAACGCGAGTGACCGAGCACTGTTACTGTTCGAATGTCACCCACTTCGATGGTTTGAAACATCCTTCTAAATATGACCGCTACAAATACAAGATCGAGATCTTGAAAAAACCCTGCACCTAATATACAACAAAGAATTGCTAAACTAAAGTGGCAGTGGGCGGGGCACATTGCTCGCAAAACCGATGGCCCATGGAGCCGAAGAGTTCGAGAGTTGCGACTGGTTAGCAGAAAGCGTAGCGTGTGTGGGCCACCCACAAGGTGGACCGACGACCTGGTGAAGGCGGCAGGAACCGCACCGGTCGTTGTGGCCATCTTAGGAGGATCGAGGCCTATGTCACACTCCGGACACTGCAAAAAACAGAAACAATTTGACGTCAGAGTTTCGGTACTACTAGTGAAACGTGGATGTTCTAAAGTTTCAGAATATCTCTGACTACCCCCTCGGGGAATATAGTCGTGAGCATATGTTATGCTATGCTATGCTAAGATGACGTCAGCACATGCGAAGCTGTAATAATTGCGTGCGGTAAAATGACTTTTTCGTAAATAAAACGCTTTGACTCCCTATTCCCTCCCTATTCTAGTCTATTGAAAAGGGAGGCAGGGAGTGTTCATACCGTATGTAGTAATAGATATTCTTTCTTATGCCTGCCTGCCTATGTCCAGCAGTCGACGGCCATTGGCTGAGATGATGATGATGATACTACATAAGTTAATTTAGTTTCTCTATTGATCTAATTCCGACATTCTAACGTTCAACGTCATAAACTACTAGACAGTGGTCTCCATACTACAATCCCTTCTTACATCCCCGACTTATCAAACAAAGTAGAAGGTAACTAGTATCAACTACCAAGTAACTTAGTTTCTCATGCCCTCTGTGTTTCAATTTGATCAACTTGATAGTACTCAAGGATGATCTTTGATTTCCTCTGGGGCCTATGTTCGAATGACATTCCTTTGACTTGTTAAGGACTAAGAGCATATTATTGTTGACTAGCGGCACCCGTGCGTTTGTTTGCGCAGACCACTGACTTTAAAAACTCATAACTTTCGATTTAGTTAACCGATTGCGATAAAACAAATCCTTAATGTGAAACAAAAATGTCTTCAATGTACATCATCGTTAAATTTACAATTTAATTATAATTATTATGTAATTGATAACAGACACTTCTGAAAAAGGCAATGAAAAAAAACTGGCCAAGAGCGAGTGGAACTTACGCATGGAAGGTTCCGCACTACCTTACAATAATACAAAAAATTTACTACTGACTATGGAATAGAAAAACATCGGTGTTTTTGTGATCTATGCAGAGATAGAACACAGGTGTTAACAAAGTATTAAATATGTGTATTCAATCGTGTAGGTATTGTTGTGTTCTCTGTTATTTTAAATATTTATTCAATCTTGCTATGATATGTAAACAGTTAAATTATTAGTTCTTCATGGAATTCGGGACAGTGGTGTATAACGACCATATACCATGTCAATTAAAGAAGTGAGATTTAATCTGTTCACTTGGTATCAATCTGCGAAAACTATCAGGTCTTTCACCGATTATGAGGTATGAGCGAAATACATTGGAGCACTATGACTTGAGGGTTGAACATCTTGACATACCGAATAAATATTAGACCAAGCATTTCATTACATGTAATTTGATGAACAGTAACAGACCGAGTATAGAAAAGCTTACGGTATATCAAGGTTCAATATAAGAGTGATAATGCTGCCGATCGCGTTATCTAGTCTAGGCCAAAAGTCAAAACCAAAAATATTTAATTTTTTCAACAGCAAGTCATTATCTAGAAATTTCGGGCAAACGTGACAATATTCCCTAAATATTAGGTCCACAGAGCTCTAAAAATAGAATATCTTGCTAAAGTCCCAATGGACCGTTCTTTTTACAACCACTTACTAAGCCTTAGCCCGACCCAGGTGGGATTCATGTCTAAATAATTTTACGAGACCCACAAAGCCTTTTTGCAAGGATAATGAAAAAACCCTTTCATATTGTTTTATGTCTATGGGATTACACAGAACACTTGCGTCTTTATTGCTTTGAGAAAGTTGTTCTAGATTATTAGTTTGTTTGTCACCCTTTTTTTGTTGTTTTTCGGGAGATCTGAATTATTTTAGTGTGTTTTTGTAATAATAGTTTTAATCTGGTTATGGGTTACCTATAACTTTAAGTGATATATTGAATGAGACCTTGTTTTTGTTCCTGGTTCGTAATTTAGCCAATAGCAACATTGTTGTTTGGCAGTTTTTGTGAGAGATTCCATAATAATGTAAAACTTACGGTACGAGTTCATAAAAACAGGTAATAAATTAAATGCGTGTCAAAATATATGTACCTAAAAAATATTGTGCAAAAAAACCCGACTGCATAAAAAATCTATTAACTGAAAAGAGAAAAACAAGCTCTATAAGGTCTAACAAAATTAGGTGAAACTATTTTAAGGGGATGATCAGACCATCAAACTGAACAACTTTCTCTATGGGAACAATATCGAAATCGCGAAAAAAAATCAGCTGTTCCATACAAACCTACTCGACCTAAATGTATGGGACAGCAGATTTTTTTTCTCGATTTCAATATTGGTCCCATAGAGAAAGTTGTTCAGTTTGATGGTCTGATCATCCCCTTAAAATAGTTTCACCTAATTTTGTTAGACCTTATATAATCACTAATCAGCTATAACAACTTTGTTTGAGCAAATATAATTTGAGTGTTATTAGGTAGGTATCGCAAACGGGGACAAAGAAGAATTATAAAACTATACCTATTATTGGTTTGTCCCCGGCCTGCAATACCTACCTAATAACATTCAAATTATATTTGCTCAAACAAAGTTGTTATAGCTGATTAGTGATTATAAAGCTTGTTTTTCTCTTTTCAGTTAATAATTTTTTTATTGGAAAGAAGATATTTCAAGGGTAGTACCATGATAAGGAAACCAGGATCTGATGATGGCATCCCAGAGAAATCGAGAGGAACCTTTGAAAATTGTAGTGTCGGCTAGTGCGTTTGTTAATTTAAAGCACTGATTTTAAATTGAACTGATGAATTCACCGCTGAAAATTGTGAAATAATCAAAATTTTAATAAAAAATTAAAACCGCCGTCAAAAAAAACTAAAAAGTTAAAAATAATATTGCAAACAGTCATTGCAATATTATTTCTAACTTTTTAGTTTTTTTGAAGGCGGTTTTAATTTTTCTCACACAGAAAAACGCAAAATGTCGCAAGACTACTTAATTTTTCTTATTAATCTGATATGACTTACTACTACTAAAACCCAGCAGGACTATTTCAATACAAATTACCCTAAAGGTGTATTGGACGTGGCCCGCAGGATCTGACACCTTTAAATTTCTAATGGAAAAGAATAAAGGAACTCTTCCACGTCGAAGGAATAGTGAGTCGTGACCAGATAATTAGAAAAATTAAGTTGTCTTGTGACATTTTGCGTTTTTCTGTGTGAAAAAAAAAGAATCTTGAAGAAAAAATGTTTTTTTTCTTAATTCGATCTTAGTTCGTAACATTTTGAGACTTTCTGAATGGGAAAGACTGAAGTAACTTATTTACATCAAAGAAATAGTGAGTCGTGACCAGTTAATAAGAAAAATTTAGATCTCACGACATTTTCTGAGGCGAAATGCGACTGGGTATAACTACCACAGAAGCGCGAAACTTAGTTCGAGTATATGTTCGAAATCGTAAGTCACACTTTAAACACGACCGGTGAATTAGACAATAATAATAATTCAATGATAAAATGTGATATAAGAGATGAAACTAAGATTATAAATTTTTATTTGATTTTCAGTTTTGGCTACCAACTTATGAAAAAGTGCAATCGTCGCTTTAGTTGTAGTTTATTGCTAATAATTTTTTTAATAATTGAAAGTGTACTAACCAAAGTAGTTTTTGAATGATTTGAACAAATTTACCATTTGTGGTTTTTTTTAAATGATCGGTTGGTTAAAAATATTTTCTCAAAAAAAATAATTTGTGACAAGTTTAAATCAAGATTTGTTTATGATTGGCTTTCCAATTATTGTTTAAACTTATTGTGATAAAAGATTGTGTAGTTAGGACGAGGATCATTCACGTTTTGAACCAAAATCAAAAACAATATTTAAAAAATATCGAAATCGGATAGAAAATGACGAAGTTTTAGTGCCCATGTTTTAACCCGGCGTCAATAACGCTGGGTCATATTGACCCGAGGCGATTTTAAATATTGGCTTTCTTTACGATGGCCTTTCTTTTTGATCGTTTTTGTAGCTGGAGATACAGTCCTTCTCCTCTCGAATTGCTAGTGTATTCAATGCAATTCCACCTGTGCAGGGAGATATACGTGCGTCAAGTCAAAATGGGTCATTATGACCCAGCGTCATTGCTGACTTAGTCTTTTCGTGATTTAATTTCAAAATTTTATTTAGTACGGCAGTTTGCTACGGCGGGTTGTGATCTGTAAGACTTGGGTTTTTATATTAGTAATTTCGTACCCGACAACAATATCAAAACGGCAATCGGTAATCTTTTTTGTAATGAGAAAGTCCCGTGGCTACAGTACTATTACATACTTATAAATGAAAAACATTAAAATTCTGTCTTAAACAAACTTATCGCAACGAAACAACGTGAATGTACGCGAGAGCCGCTAGCCGCCGGCCAACTGGCCCCCCGGTTAGATCGTATGACGTCACAAGAAAACACGCGCGCCGCGCTTTTTCATTTTTTTATACTCCATCCGCCTTAGTACTTGGAAGTCCAATATTTCGATGTATGTATGATCCTAATTCATAATTAAAATAAAACTGATTGAGGTACTAACTTGTATGTTATGGACCTCTAACCACACCAATTCCCGTAATAACGAAAAAAACGAACTTTTGATAATAACTTAAAAACTTTGACACTTGTTATAATACTATATGTGGTTTAAAATCATCATTAAGGTGCCCTCAATCAGCTCAGAAAATATCTAGATCGTTCTAACAAACACCCTGTATGAAGCGAATATTCAAGTCACGGTTACACATCATTAATTCATAACTACTTTAAACTTACCTAAAGCGAATATTCAAGTCACTGTTGCTATAATTAGATAAGATAGTTGTTATAAATAAAAGAAGACATTCAGTTAATAGGCAGACGTAATGACATTCCTACACGACGGGTGAGTACACGGGACGGATCTTTGAAATGAATTCGATTTTGTCATTTGTCGGTTGGATACTCAGTGTATTAGTGAGCAATGAAGCGGCAAGAATTCTGGCTATGATTCCAACCCCATCTATTAGTCACCAAGTAGTGTTCCGGCCCTTGATTCAAGAACTAGTCAAGCGTGGACATGAAGTGGTTGTGATCACGACGGACCCTGCATTCCCTGAAGGAAAGGCCCCAGCAAATCTAACCGAAATAAATGTCCACGACATTTCTTACAAAATGTGGCGCGACACTTTTGTCAGAGCAGCGACAGGAAAAAAAGAAGACTTAATAACGCAAATCACAGTATCGATAAAAGTAATGATTGATATATTTAAAGTGCAAATAAAAAGTGAAGAAGTTCAGAAAATTCTGCAAGATAAAAGTAGAGATTTCGATTTGATTATTTTGGAAGCATGGGTGAAATCACCATTAGGATTAGCACACGTCTTCAAAGCGCCAGTAATACAAATGAGTTCTTTCTGTGCAGTACCTGATAATCACAAAGTTATCGGAGCTCCCTTTCATTTATTGTTATATCCTATGTTATTTCGTCAAAGAGTATACAATTTAACATGGATAGAAAAAATAAGAGAAGTGTACACTCAAATAAAGATTCAAAACTTTATAAACTCTCTTGAAGAAGCAGAAAACAAAATGTTGAAGGAACTGTTCGGCCCTGATATACCGACAATAAACGAACTGGAGAACAGAGTTGATCTACTGTTTTTAAACGAACATCCCATTTGGAAGGGAAATCAACCTGTGCCACCAGGTGTTATTCACATCGGAGGATTACATCACAAACCTGAGAAAGAGTTACCACAGGTAGGGAGTAAAATATTTAAATAAATTTCACGAATTTAAACGGAGATATCTTACAATATCTGATTTCAGATGAACCTTCACATATAATTGTTAAGACCAAGGGAGAGTCTGCAGAAGGAATCCCAGACTTACTAAAATTATGTATTTCTAGATTTTATGTAATGGCATTTTTGTAGGATCTCAAGTCTTACCTCGATGCTTCAATCAATGGTGTTATATACATGAGTTTCGGCACAAATACAAATCCGTCGTCGCTGCCGCCAGAGAAGATAGAGACTTTTGTACGAGTCTTTTCTAAATTACCCTACGACATTTTGTGGAAATGGAACGAGGATGAACTGCCTGGGCGCTCAAAAAACATTAGGATTGGCAAATGGTTCCCTCAATCGGATCTTCTCAGTAAGTTGATTATTAAACATAGTAGGTAATAGTAGGTAATAGTGTTTATACGTAAGGGGTAATATCAACTGCTCTGAAAGTGAAGGAAAACGTAGTGAAAAAATGTGCGTAGGTACCAACGGTTAAAAATCAATACGGTATATTTTTACGGTGTTTGACTTATTTGTAACAACGCTGTTAGGTACTTTTTAGAAATTCTGATGAGCATGTGAAGTCCACTTATCCGCAATGGGCTGACCAGCTGTCCACTAGAGGCAATACGCACTCGCCACGAGGGTGGGCATGTACAAGATTGTACTACCCCGTTAGTAGCGACGATAGAGGCTGATGATGATGATGATGCTCTCTTTGACGACCCGGTTGGTGTAATGGTTACCACGCTGGACCGCCAAACCAGGGTCCTGGATTCGAATCCCGGTGCGGTTATGGATGTTATATGTTTGTGTCGTTGTTGTATGGTACCCATAACAAAAAGTCTAAGCCTTACTCTTGGGATCATTACAATGTATGTGCCTGTGACGGTTATTTATTTATTATTTATTCCTATTTTTGGGCAACTAAGATACAGTATGTGATGGCGGTGGGAACCTGTTGGATGAGAGCAGCGCAGGACTGGTTGAAGTGGCGATCCTCGGCGGAGGCCTATGTTCAGCAATGGTCGTCCATCGGCTAAGATGATGAGTATACAGTACAATATATATTTATAAAAACAGAAAACCAAAAAACTGGAAGTCGCTTTTTAAGTAATCTAGTCATTCATCATCATTTTATCCGTTCGACGTTCACGTCCGCTGGATGTAGACCCGTCCTGCGCTGCCCTCATCCAACCTTTTCCCACCGCCTTCACCAGGTCGTCGGTCTGACATGTGGAGGGCCTACCCAGGCTGCGCTTTCTGCAAATCAGTCGCCACTCGAAAACTCTTCACCGGCTATCGCTTCTGCAAGTAATATGCCCTGCCCAGTCCAATAGTTACGTCATTTGAATTTTGCAGGACATCCAAATATTAAATTATTTGTAACACAAGGAGGATTGCAATCGACGGATGAAGCCATTGCCGCTGGAGTACCTTTAATTGGCATACCAATGGTGGGAGATCAATGGCTTAACGTTGAAAAGTATGTTTACCACAAAATTGGCGTTAACCTGGATCTGGTAACATTGACGGATGAGATATTTGAAACTGCGATCAAAACTGTTATTCAAAATGGCAGGTAAGTCAATAATATCTACAGTTTTTTTTTACAATTTATTGCTAGAACCTGGGCTATCAAGCTTTGCGCAGCGTCTAGAGAGTTTGAGAAAATCTGTTTAACACAAAACCAAATTTTATTTTCAATTTTCATTATTATTTCAAATCAATATACTCTCTCTCTCTGTTGTCTCTGCCTACCCCAGTAGTGGGACATAGGCGTGAGCATATGTATGTATTTATGTATGTAATATTGAGATACCAGTAAAGCCTACTGCTAAAATGTCCATGTTAGCTGGCTAAAAAGGATTTTCTCAAGAATGAAACTATGTTCATACAATCGATAGTTTCCATTTAAAAACAGCCACTGTATCGATAGGCCTATCGATATTCGATAGTATCGACCAGGCGGAGGACAGTCGCCTTTTGGTGGCTTTTTCCGATTCAGTTTGCATATAATGTGCTGCCATCTATTAAATACTTCGCAGAACTATGAAAAAAAAAAGATTTTATTGTCTATGTCAATGTCTAATTCACAAATTTACAAAATGGCTACCTATCTTGCATAATGTGCAGGTTATTTGTAGTTTTCGTTCAATTTCGTGCCGATTAGTGATGTTCTGGAGTTTCTGTTGTTCTCTTACCAATGTTTAGATTACAAGAATAGTAAGGATATTGGAATTTCACTCGATCGGTGCGGGATTGAACGAAAACTAGCATTCAAAACAATAATATCCATAGGTATGAGTAGATATAAGTAGGTATGTATAGTATAGGTTGAATTATTGTCGGTGAAACATAGATGGCGCTAGCTAGCCTTCAATTTGACATAAGGTGGATGCATAATGTTGCTACGAGTGGGTTCTCTTTTCTAATATACTTATATTACTCTTTGGTGTCGACACTAATGATAGTTCGGATCGTGACAATAATATCGATAGTATTGCTGCTCATGAATTATAAATTATATTTGATATTTTAAACATCTCTAGTGCCCTTTATCTAGAAACGTTATAGGGAAAACTAGACGAAATGATAAAGCGGACTGTAGAACTTAAAACAGGTTAAATTCGGAAACAGAGGAAGAACAAATTCGTTACAAAGCCAATTTTGAATGTCGATTCTATATAATCCCAAAATGTTAAGTAATTCCGAATGTCAAGTGTCAAGCGACAGCTGTCAAATCACGAAAGACAAACGGCCGTTTACGAGTATAGCTAAGTGCTACTTACACATAATTATATCCTATCCTACTTCCTTCCTACTAATATTATAAACGCGAAAGTTTGTAAGTATCGATGTTTGTTACTCTTTCACGTAAAAACTACTAAACGGATTTCGATGAAATTTGGCATACAGATAGACCATGGCCTGGATTAACGCATAGGGTACTTTTTATCCGGGTAACCCAGACGAAATCACGGGCAACAGCTAGTTATAAATAATGGAAACAATAAAGATTAAAGAGCTTTAGGAGATCGAACAGACATTGATACTATTGAAGTTCTGAAAAACAATAATACGATCACTACTAAACAATTGTTTTGGGGTGTCCTTTATGTTCCATAACTTTAATAATCATATTTTTAAAAACCAATACAGTTATGACATAACGCTAATTCTAATAACAATTAAAATGTTTAATATGAAAATATATAGCACTATTTGACATAATAATGAAAATCCTTAATTTAAAAAACTATAAATTAAAATCCACAACTTTGAAAAACTAATCAAATTAAAGATTGAAAACAATAGCACAACATGGCTGTAACATGTTTAATATATCAATAATATAATAATATAATCAATAATACTTGAAATTTGAAAAACTAGTTTTTAGACCACAGATCTAACTCAGTCGGTTAGGTTATCGAGGTGTGAGTGATGAGCATGATAGCCAAGCCATATGAGCCAAGCGAGCGCATCGAGCGTGCCGCGGCCGCGAGCGTCAGAGCCGAATCGCTACTGTTTACCTAATTCACCCGAAAATATTTTTCTTCTCACCTCGGGAGGTTCACCTCGCCCCTTTACCCCCACGCCATGATTAGCAGACGCCATATTCAAATAATATACCCGAAGTCACTGTCACTATTTTTACGAATCTAACGACACATACATTAAAATACATTTATAGGCTGCAGAACGTGTCAAAGAAATTGACATACATACATACAAATACTAATATAATTATTAGTCACAGATTTTTTTTGGTTATTAACTTATTAGTTTTAAAATTATGTGTATTCAATTAACGTTTTTTAACGTTATGCTTATTTACGCTATTCATATTAAAGATATACTTTTTAAATCTATACATTTAAACATTACGGATTTTAATTATGTGTTTTAAGTGTCAACCGTTTTCAACATAGGCATTTTCAATTATGGATTCTAATATAGACCCATTGTTTTGACTTATTGATTGTTTTGGACTATTATTATTATTGAATTGTAGAACTTCGATAATCTCGATACTAATTGCACTCAGTCAATAGTATTGCAGGAATGCAGCGATCCGAACTATAGATAGTATAGCTTGCTTATACATACTCTAAGATAGTATCTATAAACTATTGACTTAAACTTGTAATCTCCGCAGGAAAGGAGAGCTATACGAATAATAATAATAGTATCGATACTACCTATAGGCCGATCGATAGTCTTGCTATCGGTTTTCTATCGATAGAAAATCCGATTAATATCGATTGTCGCCTAGCATAATAGATCGGCAACACTAGCGAGAGCTATCTGACGTCATTTTTTGACTCTACCACCGCGTCGGAATGTATTCCGTTATAGAAATTCTATCCTAATTAGCAGGGACCAACAATTTTCGGTTACCTTTATTTAAATGTTACCTTTATCCAGGTAACAACCGATTTTAATACCGGTAACCTAAATATGACCTTCAAGAGAATGCGAGTGAGTTCGGGTAAGGGTCAGTATAGACGGAGCGGCCAAAAGCGCGCGTGGTTTTTAATAACACTGAAAAATTGATTTTAATTTCTACTAATCAAAATTACAAAATTGTTTGAACAACGTCGTTGTTGTAGCAGGTGACGCAAATTTTGGAGCATCCAACGTGTCACGCGTGCACTATTATCGGTGTTGCTACAACATTGGACGGGTCGAGATGATAAAGGAGATGATTATTTACATTTTATTGAACCCAAATGGTTTAAGTTTACGTTCACGTTTGAGTTTAAGTTTGTTATTATAAATGATTTAATTTGTATTTAGTAACGACTAACGAGGTACTTGTTTAAAATTAAATACTTACTATATTTATAAAGAAACAATTTTTTATATCTCTGTGTACGCGGACCGTTAGTAGAATGATATAAAGGTTACCACTAAAAATACCCGTAAAAAAAATAAAGGTTGTAACCAAAAAATACTGGTATTATCGATACCGGTTTCGGTCCCTGCTAATTAGAACCTAATCCTTTCTTTTTTCAACAGGTACCGAAGCAACGTGATTGCTTTGAACGCGTTGATGCGCGATGAGCCGCAGACGCCGCTGGAGCGCGCCGTGTGGTGGACCGAGCACGTGCTGCGACATGGTGGAGCGCGACATCTGCGCGCGCCCGCCGCCAACATGTCCTGGTGGGACTTCCTAGAACTAGAATTAGTATTGACCTTATTGATTGTGTTATTAGCAGTCATATTAGTTTCATTGTCTATTCCTTATCTCTTATTTAGACATCTTTCAAGATTTAATGTTAAAGTAAAGAAAAGTTAGGTAATAGAAGGCTGTTTATAATGTTTGTTTGTGTTATGTATTCTTGTTGTAAATATGGGTGCTTCATATCATCAAACTGAACAACTTTATCTTTTACTGTGGGATCAAGAGTGAAAAAGTGATAAAAATATCAGTTGTTTATGCACTTTATACCATATGGGTCAAAATCAACATTCGTGATTTTTGTCTCATTTCGGTGACATTTTTTATTTTAAGGTTTTTATTTACTTTTTTAACTAAACTTTATAATAGTTAATTGTATGTATGTTAGCGGACACAAAGATCATAAATTGTTACTGAGAAAAATGATTTTGTTTTTTTTAAAAGCCACCGAAATGTAAAGCATCCAATGAAGTGATAAAAGTATTCAAATAAATGCCTATTATACGTATTTTTGTGAAAAATACAGAATAATGGTTAACCCGTCCCATGTCTGTGGGTCCGACGTCGGACCCAAACATTTTTATACGTAGAGAGTCTGTGGGTCCTACGTCGGACCCGTAAGCATAGTGCCGCCATTGGTTGGGCGGTTGTGCAGGCGCGTTTCGTTCTACCTCACGTTTTATATTTTTTATAGACTTAGTGTACTGTTGGGATGTCACTTAATTTTTTGGAGTGTGGTTTGGGAAAAACGAAACGCAATAAAAAATAAAAATGTGGTTCGCGGGCAGTGCCGACGTGCGGCAATGGCGGCCGGTTTTTGTTTTGTTATTTAGTTATTGTGGCGTAATTCTAGTGTTTAGAAACAAAGTATTGTTACTATAAAGTGATAAAATAAGAGCTTATTATATTATCGTGTAGTTAGTGTGATCTGTGAAGTGCAAACAGTGAAAAAAGTTAATGTGATTGTAAATTTCGTTCGAGGTCATGTTGGAAAAAACTCGAAATCAAAATTTGATTTGAATCAAAAAAATTGATAATTCTATTTGAATATCAGGTACGTAATTTAGCTCTCATATAACATAATATCACTGTGGCAAATATTGTGAGCTTTCCATTGATATTTTTTTTATACCATAGGGTCAAACATAACCTCCACAAATAATTATTTTCTAAAGGTAGTCGAAAATAAAACAAATGACGTAATATTCCCAGACATTTGGGGCACTTTTTTTGCGCGGGAGGTCGACACGAAACGGGTCGAACACGAAAAGGTTAGAGCTACAAGAGCGTTCTCCCATAGAAGGAGCGCTCTCTCTATAAATGGCGCAGCTGCCCAGCGTAACTGCAATTCTCAAACACAGACGTCTACGGTGGCTGGGGCACATGCAACGCATGGATCACTCTCGTTTGCCGCGTCAAGTTCTTCTAGGTCAAGTGGCGCATGCTGAGAGAAATGTCGGGAGACCACGTCTCCGATTCAAAGACTGCGTAAAGCGAGACATGTCCACGTTCTCAATCTACACCAGCGGCTGGGAGGATCTCGCTAAGATCCTCGACTTGTGGAGGAAACATTTAGCGGAGGGAAGAGCTGTTCACAACAGATCCTGGTTTGTTCCTTGGCTGAAAAGCGAGAAAAGAGGCATGATCGGCTAGCAAACCCAACTGACACAGCAAACTCAAATTTCACTTGCCGTACATGCGGTAGTACCTGTCGCTCTCGTATCGGGCTTTATAGTCACGAGCGTAGGTGCCGCCAAGACGCTGCTTAAATCATCTTTCAAAGATGGAAAGGCCAATGATGATGGATCCCAATCTCAGGGATTGTTTTGGGTCAAGAACAAGAAGAGATTGAGAATTGTGGAGCCTCGTGGCAGGCAAAAACACGACGCGCGAAAACCACGCGAGTGCTCGGGTCAGAACCTGCAACGTGACTCCAGCAACATTGTTGTTTGTGCAGTTTTTGCGAGAGATTCCATAAAAAAAATTACAAGGTAAGAACAAGTTCATAAAAACATTTAATAAATTAAGTGCGTGTCAAAATAATATATGTAGGTACGGCTGAAGCAGGATTCCGGTAGTCATTATACCTACATAAATTTGTGAACGTTTTGTGCTGATAAGCTTAAATTATAACATAAAATTGGTGGTTTTTCATATTTACGTACGGAACGCTAAAAACACAATCATAATACCGGAACACACGTATATGACATGATAAGCATATTTATTTAATTTTATCAGTTTATAAATAATTGTTATAGATTGTACATGGTGTTAGGGTAAGTAGTTGCATTACTTAAACGGGTGATTATACCCATGATACTTAACAACTTAAAAAATGTGGACTTTCCATAGCGTAGGTACTAAATGCAATCAGCTGATCGAACGTTTGTATGAAAAGTCAATTTTTATTTTGTATTTCCCTTTGGCAAAATTTTTCGTAGCAGGTGGCGTTCCGTTGTCTCTGCCTACCCCAGTACCCACTGGACAGGCGTAAGAATATGTAGGCATGTATTTATGTCCATACATATAATAATACTTACGTATGGGAAAGTTTTTCAATATCAAGTGTAGAATCACTTATTAAAGCTTTGACTATTTATTATAAGGACTAGCCTTGCGGTAGCATTTCCGCTCTGCCACGGTATAAGATTAATTAATCATGTGCATTTACATTCAATTTTATAACTTATCACTAAACGAGACAGCCTTTTAACGTTCAAAATTAGAATCTAAAGTTATGGGGAATAAAATCCAAAGTTGCGGATTTTGTGTTACCTCGCCCCCCGCTAAAAGTGGCAGAAATTTTTGTTCGTAGAATTACACGCGTAACTAGTCCCTATATAAGTAGTCAAAGCATTAAAGTAATGCAACTGTGTACCCTAACACCCTGTATATTATCTTATCGTCGCCGTCGGTATCCATTACATAATTATAATAATATAAGTAAATATGTCTACATTACAGGATGTTCGTAAACAGACACAGGCTGATTGGGGACTGCTAGAAAAATTTAATGTCTTTAGAGTTAAGATGATAGGCGGGCTGAAATTGAAATTTGGAGAATAGGTCACTTTTCCGACTGTATATGTATGTATTTTTCCGATCCGCCCCACCTGTCGTACTCTAGCTAGAGTGCGAAAGAGACAACTGCAGCTCGGAACGATTTGATTAACATAAAATCGATGAAATCAACATTTCGTATTCCCCTTTTTCCTCCTTCAAAACTAAACCGATTTTATTAATTCTTTCTAGAATAATATGAGAAATTCTGTAGTCCTAGTTCTTATAGTAATTAATTACTGCAAAAAAGCAAAACATGTAGGCGAAAGCGCTACTGCACGTCGCCCCACATTTTTAAATTATTTGCAGGGTACCGTATTGTAACCATGGCTTGAAATACCGGTGTTTTGGGAACCAGTACCATTGGCCTTTGTGTGATACTGGCACCTGACAGGTACCAGACTTATTACCTGCACTTATTACTTTCTAATCGGTATCGGTATTATACCGGTACCAAACAAATATTTACATTAATTAGTGTGAGAAAACACGTGTAGCAAAAAGGATAAGCATTCTCATACTCGGCAGGTAACTGTATTGGCTACCATACTGGTACTTGTTAGGTGGAGTACCGGTATCAGTCTGGTACCCAGGTACGAAAATGGCATGAACCGCTAAATACCGGTACAGAACTTGTTCTTGGTACCGTTCCAGCCCTGAATGCATGATGTATTAATGTTTATTTCCATCATAGATCATTATAAGAGGGGTTAGAAGTGAAAAGTAGGAGTGGAACGTGTCGCCACAGGTTATGCAATGATTTGCATAACACCATAAGGCGCGCGGCGTGGTGCGAGCGAGAGGGCATGAGTAATTGTAGCAGCGTGAGCGGAAAGACAAGTGATGACAGCTGTCTCCGAAGCAAAAGCGCAACAATGCATTTCTAACTCCTCTTACAATGTTCTGTGATTTCCATATTAACAGTTTTAGCCAATAATCAGTTATAATTATAATAGCGCTCGTGAAGGGCGCGGCGGTGCAAAATCAAATTTAGGTTTCCAAATATGACATTTTAAAAAAGGTTTTTGTCAATAAATATTGTGAACACCATGTATAAATTAAAAAAAATATTTGCACGCCTCATTCACGAGATCACGCATAAGTTTCCATATCTTTTCAACTTTAAACTTATCTACAGCATTTATTCAAGTCACGAAACATCTTGTCTAATCATAATAACAGACATAAATTGCTCTGACGTTATATGCCTATATATACGTAAAACACATTCTGTTAGTAGACAGACTCATGGTCATTCCAACACGGGACGGGTCTCGAAAATGAACTTGATTTTGTCTTATATCGGTTTGATACTCAGTGTATTAGTGAGCAATGAAGCTGCAAGAATTCTGGCTATGTTTCCAACCCCATCTATTAGTCACCAAGTAGTGTTCCGGCCCCTGATTCAAGAACTGGTCAAGCGTGGACATGAAGTGGTTGTGATCACGACGGACCCTGCATTCCCTGAAGGAAAGGCTCCAGCAAATCTTACGGAAATAAATGTCCACGACATTTCATACAAAATTTGGCGCGAAAGTTTTATCAAAACGGTAAAAGGAAAAAAAGAAGACTACGTAACGCAAATGACGGTAGGGATGACAATTATCACTGAAATATTTAAAGAGCAAATAAAAAACGAAGAAGTTCAGAAAATTCTGCAAGATAGAAGTAGAGGTTTCGATTTGATTATTTTGGAAGCGTTAGTAAAATCACTATTAGGATTAACACACCTTTTCAAAGCGCCTGTAATACAAATGAGTTCTTTCGGTGCAATGCCTGAGAATCACAAAGTTATAGGAGCTCCCATGCATTTACTGTTATATCCATTGGTTAACCGTCAAAGAGTATACAATTTAACATGGATAGAAAAAATAAGCGAAGTTTACACTCAACTAAAGATTCAAAACTATATGGACTCTCTTGAAGATGAAGAAAACAAAATGTTGAAGGAACTGTTCGGCCCTGATATACCAACGATAAACGAATTGGAGAACAGAGTCGATATGCTGTTTTTAAATGAACATCCCATTTGGAAGGGAAATCAACCTGTGCCACCAGGTGTTATTCACATCGGAGGATTACATCACAAACCTGAGAAAGAGTTACCACAGGTATGGACAGGTATATTCAAATAACTTTGACGAATTTAAACGGAGATATTCCACTAAATCAGTTTTTTTTGGGTTGACTATTACAGTTCTGCTCAGGGAGCAACTACTGCTTTTTACTGCGTACTATTGGCCACGAAGGGTCTACGGAGCCAAATGAATGAATTTTTCATTTGTGACTCGCCATTTATGCATAGGGTCCTTCTTAATATGTTGACACTTTTTTAAGGGGACGATCAGACCATGAAACTGAACAACTTTTTCTATGGGACCAACATCGAAATCGCGAAAAAAAATCAACTGTCCAATTTTCAAAGTTCCAATCAAATAGGTTTGCAGATGCTTTTTTTCACAATTTCGATGTTGGTCCCATAGAGAAAGTTGTTCAGTTTGACGGTCTAATCATCCCCTTAAAAAAGTGTCAGCATATTAAGATGGACCCTTTATAATTATTGTTGACTAAGGAAAAGTTTAATAAACAGAACTTCGTATTATTTTAAAATTGTTATCAAAACATAGGTATAATATTAAAATTCAGTACATGCTTTTCTAGCGTCTAGCGCGATAATTCTGCCAAAGTTTAATCTCAAGTATTATTTTATAGTCAAGAACAAATAAGAGTGTTACAAAATAGCGGATACACGTGCAAGCCTGAGAGAAGAAGTGACAACCTACCGTCATACTTGCAGCGCGACTTCCAGTCTATACTTTAAATTATGTATTTCTAAATCATGGATTTTTTGTAGGATCTCAAGTCTTACCTGGATGCTTCAATCAATGGTGTTATATACATGAGTTTCGGCACAAACACAAATCCGTCATTGTTGCCGCCAGAGAAGATACAGACTTTTGTACGAGTCTTTTCTAAATTACCCTACGACGTTTTGTGGAAATGGAACGAGGATGAATTGCCTGGGCGCTCAAAAAACATTAGGATTGCCAAATGGTTTCCACAATCGGATCTTCTCAGTAAGTTGATTAATAAACATAGTAGGTATCTACAGTTGCTACGAATGCGAAGTGCTCATTCACAGCAGCCTAGCTAGCATGCCACCCCCGAGAAAACGACAAAAATCGAGATGTGCCTCCATCTTTATTATTTAACGTAGGCCAGAAAGAGCGCGCATGACGTTTTTCTCGTTTAAACGCTTTATCGTGGGTGGCATGTTAGCTAGGCAGGAGTCGCCACCTAGGTGGATACGAAGTGACACCTACTGATATTAGGGATCTGCCCCCCAAAAGCATAACTTAGTTATTGGTCACTGACCAAACCCTGCCAGCAACTTATGATCTATAGTTGCTGTTCTTTTTGTGTCGCATGCCGGATTCTGATATTAATTTAAAAAAACGGTGTATCGTAGTGTGTCGATCCTCGGGGGAGGCATATGTGCAGCAGTGGATGCCCAACGGCTGAGATGATGATGAATGAACCACTATCCAACAGGTTCCGGCAACTTTCGCCAGGTCGTCGTTCTACCTTGTCTTGCTTACCCACGCAACTCTTTCTGCTAAGCAGTCGCCAATCGAGAACCCTTTGCCCCGGCCATCGGTTGTGTTAAGAATGTGCCCCGCCCAATCTAATCATTATTGTCATTTGAATTTTGCAGGACATCCGAATATTAAATTATTTGTAACGCAAGGAGGATTGCAATCAACGGATGAAGCCATTGCGGCTGGAGTACCTTTACTAGGCATACCAATGTTGGGAGATCAATGGCTGAATGTCGAAAAGTATGTTAACCTCAAAATTGGCGTTAAACTGGATCTGGCAACCTTGACGGATGACATATTTGAAACAGCGATTACAACTGTTATTAAAGATGGCAGGTAAGTTAATAATACCTACATTTTTTTACTAATTTCTTACATAAGAATTTAGGCGAGCGGTCTTGAGATTTTGAGAAAATCCGTTGTCACACAAAACTAAATTTTATTTCTAACTCTCATTTATTTCAATGTTTATAGAGATAGCAGCTAAAATGTCCATGCTAAATGGCTTAACCTGCATGCTTCAATTTCGAGGCATGTATTGTTCCTACTGTCCATACGGGCTCACTCCCCATCACACTGGGCAGAGTTTCGGTACTATAGTGAAACGTAGATGTTCTGAGGTTTCAGAATATCTCTGACTACCCCCTCGGGGGTTATAGTCGTGACCATATGCTATGCTATGCTAAATAACTAAAAACGATTTTAATTAATTAATTTGAATTTTTTGTTAATTAGATGAAAACTCATCTAATTAACAAAAAATTTAAACCGACTTCAAAACTAATAAAGTACTAAAATAATAATGTTACCAGCTACTTTTAAATTCGCGGCTATAAGAACATTAATTTGTTTTATTAGAGTCGCTGTCAAACCGGTATAATTCGTGATTGGACTTAGAGTTATTTTTATCAAAAGACGCTGGTTATTTTTTGCTATCGTTTTGCTATCGTTATGCTATCGATAGAAAATCTGGTTAATATTGATTGTCACCTACCATAATCAATCGGCAACACTAGCGAGAGCTTTCTGATGTCATTTGTTGACTCTACCACCACGTCGGAATGTGTTCCGCTTCCGTTTTAGAAAAGATGCGTCTAGAACCTCAGCCGGCCTCTACAATACAGCCAGTTATAGAAATTCTATCTTAATTAGATCCTAATCCTTCTAATAATTCATAATATAAATAAATTAATAATCTCTTTTTTCAACAGTTACCGACGCAACGTGATTGCTTTGAATGCGTTGATGCGCGATGAGCCGCAGACGCCGCTGGAGCGCGCCGTGTGGTGGACCGAGCACGTGCTGCGACATGGCGGAGCGCGACATCTGCGCGCGCCCGCCGCCAACATGTCCTGGTGGGACTTCCTAGAACTAGAATTAGTATTGACCTTATTGGTTGTATTATTAGCAGTCTTGTTAGTTTCATTATCTGTTCTTTATCTCTTACTTAAATATCTTTCAAGATTTAATGTTAAAGTAAAGAAAAGTTAAGTAATAGAAGGCTGTTTATAATGTTTGTTTGTGTTATGTATTCTTGTTGTAAATAAAATGTGTAAACTTAATGTGTCGTTACATTTTGAACTTTATAACAATGGATTACGATTTTTCGCGTAATTACTTTAGTGACGCAAACAAAACAGTACAAATTAAAGTTTGTGTTCTGGACTGCAATTCTCTAAGGCCCGCTTGCGCCTAGCAGGGTTATCGTTATTAACTCGGAACTAGACGCTAATTTGGAATTAAATTATAATTTTTTCGTGCACCATCCTGTTTTAGGGGCTAAACTTGTGTTATATTTAAACCGCCGATGTGGTAGGCTTAAGTCACTTAACTACGTGCTAAATGTCAAAATTGAGGCAACAGCTGTTTTTACAGTTTTGTTGTAGGCTCCCGCACCTCTCTAACAAAAAAAAATTATATGAAACGTGCACCGCGCCATTTAATTCTTTTGAACGGTTGCACACGTTTCATACATTCTGGACACGACCAGTTTTCAGTATGGAAGTCCCGACTCATAACGTAGTGTAATACATGCTCTTTGATAACATGAATGAACGATGAAAACGAAATGTCTTTGCCAAAATAAAACAAATGAGAAGACAAATACAAAGAGATGCAGTATGAAAGAGACGTGCATATATTATGTTCATTCATCATTCACTTTTCGTATTTTGTCGGATTACATAAACTCTATGGTCATTTAGGATGTTGCCAGCGCAAGATAGATAACTGTCAGGTTAGTTAACTATGAACTAGTTTTCATTGGCGCAAGACAATCTTCGATAACACTCGTTCAATCTTTAGGTCGGTGCTACTAAAAACGGGGTTACCGAATTTAACCCTGCATTTGGCGCAAGTGGGCCTAAGCGTCACATCGCTGTCAAAAACATCGACGAGCTCACAAATGTAACATCCTTCTTGCATCCTTCAGATCGTCGAAGTTTTTACCTGAGCGCATACCGAATTGACAGCTCGCCGGATGTTTCAACGACAAATTCTAGGTTGCGACGAATGTTTGCGCTTAGAGAATTGCATTGCTGTTTGGATATCTATTCTGTGGTATGGTGACGTTTTTTATTAACCGACTTCAAAAAAGGAGGAGGTTTCTCAATTCGACCGTATATATTTTTTTTGTATGTGTGTTCGCGGATTACTTCGTCATTCATGAACCGATTATGATGATTCTTTTTTTGTTGGAAAGAAGATATTTCAAGGGCATCCCAGAAAAATCGAGGAGAACCTTTGAAAATCGTAGTGCCGGCTATTGCGTTTGTTACTTTAAAGCACTACTATTAAATTGAATTAATGGTTTCACCACTGAAAATTGTGAAATTAACAAAATTTTAACAAGAAATTAAAACCGCCTTCAAAAAAACTAAAAAGTTAAAAAATAATTTTGCAGCCGATGACTTTTTCGTTCGCATCATAAGAACATTAATTTGTTTTATAGAAGTCGGTGTCAAGCCAAGCCAAAAAACTAATGCAAGCCCTGTCGCGAATCGTACCGGCTTGACAGCGACTTCGATAAAACAAATTAATGTTCTTATGATGCGAACGAAAAAGTCATCGGCTGTAATATTATTATTTAACTTTTTAGTTTTTTTGAAGACGGTTTAATTTTTTTGTTCATTATCTTGAGTTACAAGAAGTAGTAATTATAAAGCCGGTGAAATAAAATACCTTTTATAAACAACGTTTTGACCATTATATCAAAAGTAGCAGGGTTCATATCAATTTGATAATATCAGCGTTAGATAACTGGTAGGGTCTCGTAATATTTTGGTCTCGAACCCTTTATACCCCGGCTTATACTGCTGGTAAATTGTTTTGTTACAACAAACAATTTCTGTAGAATTTTGTGTTAGTAACTATAAGTAAATAGAGTTTGTTTTAATACCGTTGATTATACAGGGTGTAACAAAACACTCATTTGTTTCTTACCTTTGTTAGTCACTGAACGATGGACATATCTTTTAAGAGTGTAAAAGAAAAAAAAATGTTGGACCGCCCATAGAAAATAGATCAGCGGATCAAACACACGGGGGGGTCCTAATACAGGACCAGGGGGACCTAATACAGGACCAAGGGGTCCTAATACAGGACCAGGGGGTCCTAATACAGGACCAGGGGGTCCTAATACAGGACCAGGGGGACCTAATACAGGACCAGGGGGTCCTAATACAGGAACCAGAGGGTCCTAATACAGGACCAGGGGGTCCTAATACAGGACCAGGGGGACCTAATATAGGACCAGGGGGACCTAATACAGGACCAGGGGGTCCTAATACAGGACCAGGGGGTCCTAATACAGGACCAGGGGGACCTAATACAGGACCAGGGGGACCTAATACAGGACCAGGGGACCTAATACAGGACCAGGGGGACCTAATACAGGACCAGGGGGTCCTAATACAGGACCAGGGGGTCCTAATACAGGACCAGGAGGTCCTAATACAGGACCAGGGGACCTAATACAGGACCAGGGGGTCCTAATACAAGGTGTATGTGAGGGGAGGGCCCCTCACATATTTGAAACATTCTACTAATACAAAAATAAAAATCTACTAGGTTTCTTAAATTTATCTCGAATTCACTGTAATAAATCGTAGACGCCGACATAAATAGATCAAAAAACAAAAGAATGAAATAAGAATTGTGAACTTATCAGAACTCAAATTGGAGAAATATCGACGAGAATTGCTGCTGACAGTGAATTATTACCACCCCGATTTGGTTTATGTGGTGAGAGATTAGCGATATCGCCGCTTGAAAGTGAAAACCTCGTTAGGCTAAAATTTATCGACAAATTTACTGTGTTTTGGGGAGACATTTTTTGTGCAAATAGCTATTTATGTATCGATCTTCGTTAACAAATTTTTCTACTCTGAGGTAGTCTGTAATTTTTTTTGTGTAAAAACATAGGGTTTTGGAAGTAAAAACTCATAGCGTCCGTTCTCTTCTCCTAATAATAGTCATCTATGACGTTCAATAAAAACTATTCTTCTTCTATTCTATTCTATTTTTATTTAATGGCGTCCGATGCGTTATCACAATTGTGCCAATGTCTCGTTATGTGGAGAGTACACGTAGGAAAATGATTAGTAGCATTTCTGCCAATGTCAAGTAGTTTATTATAATCTCAAGTTAACGTTTTATAGTTAAAACACAAAAGAGTTTACAAAATGGCGGAGCCACGTGCAAGCCTAACAGATGCCAATACGCACGCGTCTGACCTCCCCCAGACTTGCAGCGCGACTCTCTATTCTTCTTCTTATGGTGTGGGCAGAGCCCTGGTGTCAGAGTTTTTTCAACCTACCACCAGAGATAGTAGCCGGGACCAACGGCTTGACGTGCCATCATCTTTCTTTTCAGATAATCTGGTGATTCAGCCTGCAATGTCCTTACCAACTGGGGAAAAACGCACAAAGTGACATATCACTAGGTGTCCCCCGTGGGAATCGAACCCACGACCTCCATGTCGAGAGCCCAATGCTATTAACCATTAGACCACGGAGGCAGTTAAATAATAAAAACTATTAAAAACCTTGTAAAATTTTCAAAATCCTGAGTATCGAATATACTGGATTGGATATAATTCGTTTATAAAGGGTGTAAAATTAAATGTGACGGTTACTTAAAGGGGGGTGCTTCAGACCATACAAATGAACAACTTTTTCTATGAGACCAATAACGAAATCGCGAAAACAAAAATCTGCTGTCCCATACATTACAGTCGAGTTATGTTTGTAGTTTTGTATGGGACAGCAGATTTTTTTTTTCGCTTTTTCAGTTTTAGTCCCAACACAAGAGTTGTTCAGTTTGATGATCTGAAGCACCCCCTTTAAGTAACTGACCGGTGAAAATATAATCAGCTGATCCATATACGAGTAATAATTACCTATACATTCGGGTCGAGTTTCCAATGACATTTTCTATGGAAGAACCGATTTCCGGATTTCAGTTTCGATCTCATACCAAATGTTGTTCAGTTTGATGGTCAGAAGGCTTACTGGTCTGTGTCTGAAGCACACCTACGTAACACATTTTGAGTTTATACCATGTACAGGGTGTTAGGGTAGACAGTTTTTCCTTATGATACTGAACAATTTTCTCAAAGGAACAAAGGGAAATTCGTAAAAAAAAAACTTTTCATACAAACGTTCGATCAGCTAATTTCATTTAGTATGGAAAGTCTAAATTTTTTTAAACAATTTCCTAGGTTCAGTGTCATGGGTACAATCACCCCTGTAATGCAACTGTTTACCCTAAAACCTTGTTTATGTTTAGTCGTTTTGTCTAGGTTAGTTTAGTAAGAACCTTGGATAAGTTATATGTCAAGATTGACAGTCGAAGCTACGAAAGCGTAGAAAAAAATTGCAACCAGTACTGGCCTCTAAACCCTATCCATTCCATATACACGCACGCAGACATAATTTGTATGACGCCTCACGCACACCAACCTAAGAATGTTGGCCCCTTTTGTTTTATGCGGTAGACGCATAAGATTCTTTCTAGACATATACTTTTTCTAAGGTAAGAACATCATTCAGAAATACGAAGGAGGTATATGTCCCAAACACGGGACTGATGAAGGACTGTGCATGATGGATGATGGATGGATATAGTTTAATAATTTGATTAAAATACTCTTACCGGATATAATTCTCTCACGCCCGAGTTAATCCTCCATTAAATCTCTTGCTGTCACTTTTTGTCTTGTTGACGTAGAAAAAGCTAGCAACAGATTTAATGGAGGATTTAATGAGCGTTTCTGCAACTGAGAGTCAAAAGAATATTTCAACCACACACAGGAGTGCGATTTTTGAATCTCATACGTTGAACTCAATAGTTGAAAATGTGCGTAGATATGCATCTTTCTACTGCTGAGATTACTTTCAAAACCGAATGAGATTCAAAAATTGCACTCCTGAACTTAATTAATGATTCCCAGGAATATTGCTGAAATTGCTGATTAGGTGCATGAAAATTAAGATTATCGTCTTCAAGATTAGTTCTCCTGTAACTTGTTCCTGATCTTTTTATAATGGGTGTCTGTTTAAAGGATGCTTTCATCCAAAGCCTCCATAAGTCGTTTCACGTCAAAAGGTCTTCCAAGATTTTATCAAACTTTCATCACTTGAAATGTTATTTTCATCGTTGACATACGATTTTAGGTCAGGGTTTAAGGTAACGATAATTGTAAAGCGACCGTCAACTCCATACAAAATGGAAAAATATGTTGAGACCCCTAAACCATAACTAATTCTATATATAAACTGTAAGTTGGGGTAAAAACGTTTTTGCAACGTTTTTTTAGTAATTTAACTAAACCGTTTGCAATTTTTTTGGACAATACTTAACTTTCTTACTTTAATACATTAAACTCACGACAATCTGTTTTTTTTTCTGGGTCAGAAATATTATTTTATCAATCAATCAATTAAATAAATAATTCAAAAGAAAATGGAGCTATAACACCAGCCATATTTTGTACCGTAATAAAATTTTCAGTCTCATAAAATTATTTCTATAAACTGAACCGACGTCTGACGAGCCTTTGGTAATCAGAAAGCCTCTAAAGCCCTACAAATCCCTTCACCTCGATCGATGGCGATCGACAGATGAAGAATGTACTTAATTTCACTTTTATATAAAATTACCATCGAGATCGAATCTGAAGTTAAGAAATTCGCAGAAGAACCAGGGTAACCGACATAGCCCGAAGAATTGCTAAACTAAACAGGCAGGGGGCTAAATGACCGATAGGACCGAAGAGTTAACATAACATAACATAACATAACATAACATAACATAACATAACATAACATAACATAACATAACATAACATAACATAACATAACATAACATAACATAACATAACATAACATAACATAACATAACATAACATAACATAACATAACATAACATAACATAACATAACATAACATAACATAACATAACATAACACAACACAACACAACACAACACAACACAACACAACACAACACAACACAACACAACACAACACAACACAACACAACACAACACAACACAACACAACACAACACAACACAACACAACACAACACAACACAACACAACACAACACAACACAACACAACACAACACAACACAACACAACACAACACAACACAACACAACACAACACAACACAACACAACACAACACAACACAACACAACACAACACAACACAACACAACACAACACAACACAACACAACACAACACAACACAACACAACACAACACAACACAACACAACACAACACAACACAACACAACACAACACAACACAACACAACACAACACAACACAACACAACACAACACAACACAACACAACACAACACAACACAACACAACACAACACAACACAACACAACACAACACAACACAACACAACACAACACAACACAACACAACACAACACAACACAACACAACACAACACAACACAACACAACACAACACAACACAACACAACACAACACAACACAACACAACACAACACAACACAACACAACACAACACAACACAACACAACACAACACAACACAACACAACACAACACAACACAACACAACACAACACAACATAACACAACATAACATAACATAACATAACATAAATTTTCTTTATTTGCACACCAAAAATATACAGTAACAAAAACGAATAAAAAGAACGTTAGGGTACAAATGGCGGTCTTATCACTAAAAGCGATTTCATCCAGACAACCATGGGGTGGACGCGAACTTGCTATGGCGGTGTAATAAGATATAAAATATATAGCTTACAATACATTACAGGTATATTATAATATATACATACATAATACATATAGAGTTCTCAAGTGGCAACCGCGCATGTACCAGAAAGCGTAGCGTGGGTCCCTGAGTACAAGTTGGACCGACGACCTGGTGAAGGCGGCGTGAACCCGTTGGATGAGGGCAGCGCAGGACTGGTCGTGGCGATCCTTATAAGGGAGGCCTAGTCAACCAGTAAATGTCTACCGAATGAGATGATGATAAAATAACCATCTCTCTACGAAAACTTTTGTTTTTAGGGTTCCGAAGTCAACAAGGATCCCTTATAGTTACGCCATGTCCGTCCGCCTGCCTGTCTGTCTGTCTGTCCGCGGCTTAGCTCAGAGACGATAATTATTATCAGATTGTTTCTGGATAATGTAAAAAAATTCAAGGCAGTAGCACATAATTATAGCGAAATTAAAAGGAAAACTATCACCGCTAAGTAGGCTTTACAAGTTTACAAGTAATAGTCGACCATCTTATAAAACGTGCTTTTTAGACTTTATTAGCCGGTAAACCGTAGTCATTATCATCAAATCAGCCATTAAACGTCCACTGCTGGACACAAGCCTCCCCCAAAATGGGGGGGATTTGCCATAATCGCCACGCTTGGCAGGCGGGTTGGCAATCGCAGTTGGATCGAATCAATGTGTGTACTAAGAGGATGCTGCTGCCCATCCTTCAGTAGATCCTTTAGTCGCCTTTTACGACACCCACGGGAGGAAATGGGATGGTGCTATTCATAGCCGACACCACACATCAAATTCATAGCCGACACCACACGACACCCTTCTAAGTCCGTATATTGTGACGGGCAACTACGGAACCTTACCCAGCGCGTGGCCCGACACGCACTTGTCCGGTTTTTTTATTTTACGTCACAGCGGTACAAAACGTTGTTTTTTTTAACCAGTTAACCCTCTCAACGAAGCGTCGCAAAGTACGTTTACATTTTTACACTCAAATTACGGACAAAAGTTTCTAAACGGCAAGGATACTGTCAAAAGTTAATTCATTAACGTTCCAACGAATGGTGCTATAGCAGCTCGAGGTTTTTAACTTTTGGAAATCACAGAAGAAAACTTTTTGGAGTACATAAAGAATTTTCGTTTTGTATGCCATTCATTAAATCTCTAACTGGTTTTAAAGTACCAAAATGTTAATATTACAACACAAAATCGATACAAAGTACTGTCAACTTTCGATATTGTGACACGATTTAGAAACTATACTTAACTACGTCTGGTATCTGTTCACTAGTTTTAGATTTATTGTTTTTATTAAGACTGTTCGTGTCCAAAATTCAAAAATAAATAAAAATAATAAATAATCGTTGTGGCGATCCTTGGGGAAGGCCTATGATGATGATGATAATTATGTTTCAATGCTAGGATTAATAAGGATGATGACTGATCCAGGAAATCCATATATAATGTGACGAATTACAGAAATAGGCTAAATTTAATAGCAATACAATTGAAAATAAAACAAAAAAATTTTAAGCTATTGAAAAATGTTTTTTATCGTCTTCTATCTCTTTTACGCAAAACAGGTGTTTGTATGACACGTCGTCATGATATGTATGACAATACTCAATTACGACGTCACTTTTATTATAATATGCCTCTCGTTCTAATCGTAAATTTTAATCACTTATACCTATTTCAGTCATTTTTAATTTCAGTTATTCAAAAATGAATCTCATTTTAGTGTTTAAGATATCGAAGAGTTTTAAAAAAGTAATATATTGTTTTTTGTCATCACCCCTATTCAAAATGTGTACCTATAGACATCTTTGAGCCGTTGTTACTTCGAAACTATGCATTATAACGGAAATCTGACAAATCACAGACAGATATTACTCCGTAATAATTCCATTGAATTAAATTAGAATTCAAATATTATAAGAGATAAGTGTACTTTTTGCAACTATCAGCAACAAGGGTGATTCAGTTCTTCAGTTCAGTTCGGTCAGTTTTTGTACTGTTTGCATAGCTACAGTGCACTCTACAATAATATCATACGATCAGCCTTGCAGCTGATCGTTAATTTTTTACTGACCTTTAAACATCTGTAACTCCCAAACCGACTAAAGTTATGCAGGCAGACCTAGTCCATACTCATCACAGAGATGCTTTACACACCATAAACACTGAATCAGCCTTGCTGCTGATGGTTGCAAAAAGTACACTTATCTCTTATAATACTAGGGCTGCAATAATTTTAGCTGCGTGCGGTAAAATGACATTTTCGTAAATAAAACGCTTTGACACCCGTCTATTAAAAAAAAGTTTTTATCATTCTTCCTGAGATTATAAATTCTCTTTGTTTCAAAAACATAGTGTCAATATGCTACTATGTAACTGCCGATGTAATCAGAGGATAATAGAGGGGGTGAGGTAAAAAGTTGGTGGGAGGCAGGGATCGTAAATTTTTTACTGACCTTTAAACATTAGTAACTTCTAAACCAACCGGAGTTATGCTGGCAGACCTGGTCCATTCCCATAAAAGAGATGCTCTACACCCCATAAACACAAAATCAGCGTTGCAGCTGATGGTTTCAAAAAGTACACTTATCTCTTAGTCTAAAAACTTCGTTTGCATGGAGCATGCCCACGTCAACTAACAGTTTTGGAGCTCACAAGAAAAAGTAAAAATAAATAGTTTAAACTGAAAATTGTAACGAATCTCAGTAGCTTAAAAACCTATTTTACTACAAGTGAAAATGCTGTTCTCTAACTTTGTTTAATTGCTTATCTTAACTTAGTTTATAGCTCACTTCACGTAAAGTAAAGGTTTATTACTCCTGACAACTGATCTCATCTCACTGTGAATGTTCTAATTATTGAAATTGTTTGAACAAATGGGTAGATAAATTTTACTTCCGGTAACTGTCGTAAAAACACTAATTTGAAGAGATAAAATTTACAGGTACAGTAGTACCAGGTTTATAAGTCTTACCGATGTACCTGCGCAGTAGACACATTTTAACAGCGCGCGATATTATATTGACCAATCAGGATGTGTCACCTTGAATCCGTTGGTGCTATCGTAGAGGATTCCCGAGATTCTGGCTTGACGCATGCGGGGTCCATTCTATCATGTGTACAGAATTTCTCTTTTGCTAATAAAGATATTTTTATTTGTATTGACTAATTTCTTTTCGCGCCCTTTTCGTTGCTATTCGACTTTACTAAATGACTTCGGGTTTTGACGGAGGCTCGGTCCTGCTCTGCGCAAACGAAGATTGACGAGCGGAATTATTTTCCTGGTCGTTCTGTACCTAGTTTACCTGAGAACCTAGAGACCTTTAGGATATACTCTTATGGCTTGGTAAAGAATATACAGGGTCTCTTCTAATAATGCTGAGAGTTTTCTAAGGGGATGATCAGACTACCCAACTGAACAACTTTCTCAATGGCACCAACATCGAAATCGCGAAAAAAAAATGCTCTTCCATATAAAACTGCAAATCTACTCTGGCCTAATATATAGGACAACTGATTTCTTTTCGTAATTTCGATGTTTGTCCATAGAGAAAGTTGTTCAGTTTGATGGTCTGATCATCCCCTAAAAAAAGTGTGAGCATATTAAGTAGGACCCTGTATATAGAACATTTTTGTAGACGCCATTTATTATACTAAATGTATTTCCGCAAAATTTTTTTTTTTTAATATCTAGTACAATACCTTGATCTCGCTCAGTTGGCCCCATAGAGACTTATATAAGTTCCTCATAAGTAAGAGGTCAGTCGAAGACTAGTTTTTTTTCAAAATTTGTTATGTGAATGCAGTTTATAATACTTCAAAAGTTAGCGTAAATCTCTTAAGTACGTTTTCTTGTTGCTTTAACGCTTCTGGTAGCTGCCCTGTATGCCCCATCTCAACCTTTCACTCTGTATTAGATAGATGGCAATTAAAAATGTTAAAATGTTTAATTTATTTATCTCTTGTTAACAATGTGAATTTAGTTTGGAGTCGCGTGGCTAGAGGTCTCTCGAGTAGACGTCTTTTGTTCGGCTCGCGATTCAGGTAGCCACGCGGCTCCGCCATTTTATGGCGGTTTCGGGTGTGTGTTTTTGTATAAAAACAGGGCTTTGAGATCGCCATATCAATTACCGTACAATGAATGTTAACTTGAATTATAATAATATCTTCAACACTTGATACTGGCGAAATCTCTAAGGAAACGCCATTTAATAAAAATAGAATAGAATAGAATTTAGTTTGACATTTGTTAAAGTACGTAATGCGAAGCCGTGTTTAGATCAAAATATTTTCCTTTCTGCCGTCAGCTGCGTTGGGGAAGACACGTGGTGAATCTTTTCCGGTCTATTTTTAACAAAATCACTCTGAATTAGCGTGGGATTTCTCAACTAATTGTGGTGAGGGTACTAACCAAGACGGAGGAGGTAAGATTCTAACCATATTTATATAATTATTGACCTCTGCCGGCGCCGGGTCGCTAACATAACCTAGCGGTCCGGCATCATGGAAGAGCCCCCCGATCCGGGGGGTTCTCAACCTGTATTTACTCCTATCGACATTGTTACTCAGGAAGAACGTCCTAGAAAGCGCCATGCAAGCGATAACGACACATCGCAACCCAAAAAAACAATTTCTAATCCTGAATCTGCCACGCCTTCTTACGAACTTGTGTATACCCACCCCGATCTTGATGAAAATTCGCGTAAATATAGTGGGTGTGACCAAGGTCCATTCATTGTCCACATTGCTAGAAACAACTCGGATCCTTCAGCAAACTTATCCATAAGGGCAATCAAAATCGGTTTATTGTTACACCAAAATAATATTCAAAACATAGTGAGGGACGGAATTAAGAATATTGGTAGTAGACGCGTTTCTGTTCAATTTAAGACTGCTGAAGATGCAAACAAGTTTATTTCCCACCAGTGCCTCGCTACGCACAAGTATTCTGCAACCATTCCCTCATACCATGTGTCTAGGATCGGTATTGTACGTGGAGTGCCTGTCGATTGGGACGTTTCCCAACTGGCAGAGGCCATGGACACCGACGGTTGTGGAAAGGTACTAAAAGCTCGACGCCTATCACGGAAAAAAACAGTTAACGAAACAACCACTTGGGAACCAACCCAATCGGTAGTAGTCACATTTGAAGGCCAAAGGCTACCCAACCATGTATATGTTTTCCATACATCACTAGTAGTAGAAACTTATATGCTCCCCACCATCCAATGCTTCAAATGCTGCCGCTTTGGACATGTTAAAACACAGTGCCGCTCTGACCCACGGTGCTTTAAATGCGGTGACAACCACCCTGGAGATTCCTGCTCGGTGCCAAAAACATCAGCAACATGCCTGTTTTGTATGGGTTGCCATTATGCCACAGACAAAGACTGTTTTGAACAAAGTAGACAAAGGGCTATTAAAAATGTTATGTCTGAAAAAAGCATCTCCTACCGTGAAGCTGAAATGCAGTTCCCATCTCATATGCGCCGCTCTTTTGCCAATGTGCTTTCGTCAAACATCCCACTTTCTAACCCCTCCATCAATACCCCTCCCCATATCGCACCCTATACCCAACCACAATCACAGAACATCTCCTACAGGAAAACGGTATTTACCACACCCCGTCCCCGCCCCAACTAACCTAAAGGATATGATCAAAGAGCCCATCTCGACATTGTGGGGGGCGAACCCACTCCATTGCCGAATGGACATGCTCTTGAAAATAATAACATATCACCACCAGAAAATTTGGTGGATTTGATCCTGGCCCTCCTTAAAAATATAATCTCAAAATTCTCAGACAACATACCGAACAACGTGGCATCCCAAATTTTTGAAATCTCTCAATTAATTAGTAACACAAATGGCTCCAGTAGTCTACGGACAATGGAACAGTCATAGCCTTAAAAATAAGAAACATGAGCTAATATCCCTCATCAACAAGCACTCTATCCATGTCATGGCTGTGTCAGAAACCTGGTTTCGACCTGGTTTCCGTTTTGGCGTATCCGGCTTCTCATGTCTTAGAGATGACAGAGGGGATGGATACGCAGGATGTGCTCTTTTTATAAAAAATAGGTTAAATTTTTCCCAAATTCCCTTGCCAGCACACAGCGATCAAGTAAATGCTGTGGCGGCTAATGTGATGGGGATTACTTGTGTCTCTATATATATCCCACATCCGACTTCTTCTATTGCTTTGGAGGTGAATTCTATACTTTCTTCCTTACCCCACCCTCTCATTATTCTTGGGGACTTTAACAGTCACCACACAGCATGAGGATCATACTATTGCGACTCCTTTTCGTCAACCCTTCTTGAAATATTCGATAATACTAATGTCTGTATTATCAATGATGGTTCCCCTACTCATCGTGTCTACCCTAATCAGAACCCACAGTCGGCCGTCGACCTTACAGCTTGCTCACCCAATTTGTCTTCTTCCCTTTACTGGCGTGTTCTGCCTCATACCTTTGGAAGTGACCACTTCCCAATTATTATAGAAAACCCGGACTCTGTCACCCCGAGACGCCATATAGACCCGCTGTTAAAGTACAAATTGAATCGGGCGGATTGGCAAGCGTTTTTGGATCATGTCGATGAGAAAGTTATGCTAGAACCTGACACACTAATTGATCATACACAAGGTTATAACAACTTTGTGACCTTTCTGTTGCAAGCCGCGGACGCTGCCATCCCTAAAAAAAAAAAACCTAAGCGTGATTTGTGCTCTCCACCCTGGTGGGATGAAGAGTGCACAGATATGGTTGCCATCAGAGAAAATGCTGAGAGGGAATATGAAGCAATGAAGTCTGAGGAAAACTTCATTGCTTTAAAAGCGGCTTCAGCTAAGGCAGCAAGACTTTTCTCAAAAAAGAAAAGGAATGGATGGAGGGGGTTCTGTGAGAGCTTATCTCCCAGATCTTCGGCCTCTCTTGTTTGGAGGAACGTTAGGCGTTACCGCGGAGCAATGGACAGAGAGTCAGCCCGTTCAAATGACTCCTCGCCTTGGCTGGAGAGTTTTATAGATGGGCTGGGCCCCCCATACGTCCCTTGTGAAGTCCCCACCCCGGGAATAGCATCGTCTCAGGAATTTGACCAGCCCTTTTCGTTCCGAGAACTAGAGTGTGTTCTCAGTGGCCTCAGGGACTCTGCTCCGGGGGAGGACGGCATTCCCTACTCCTTTATAACTAAACTAAGTACTCCCTCTAAAAAGCATTTCTTGAAAATACTGAACTGTATATTTGATAGTGGCAGTATGCCTGACGCTTGGAAGAGCCAGTTAATTATACCTATTCATAAGCCGGGAAAAGAGTATAATAATGCATTTTCTTACCGCCCCATTGCCCTATCCTCGACTCTTTGTAAGATCTTGGAACACTTAGTTAAGAACAGATTGGAATGGCTTATGGAGAATAGGCGTGTACTGGCAGACTCTCAGTTTGGGTTTAGAAGGGGTAAGAGCACTATGGATAGTTTAGGTATCCTATCTACAGACATACGTCTTGCTTTTTCGAATAATTTTTCACTGGTTGGGATATTCTTGGATATAGCCTCTGCCTACGATAATGTCCTCCTCCCAGTGCTCAGGCAAAAATTGGAAGGTCTTAGTGTTCCTGGGAAGGTGATTAACTTCATTATGAACCTTCTAACAGGTAGAAGCATTAAAATACGATATCAAGGTTCTCTTTCCTCACCAAGAACTATTTGGAAGGGTCTGCCCCAGGGCTCAGTTTTGAGCCCCCTTTTATACAGTATTTACACATATGACCTGGAGCGTACCGTTTCCCCTTCCTGTGAAATATTGCAGTATGCCGTTGACATTGCTCTTTATTGCTCGGCTCAAACGGTGCAAGAGGCCTCGAATAGACTTAACTCTGCTGTGAGATACCTGAATGACTGGCTCGGGGATCATGGGCTTTCGCTCTCCACGTCGAAGAGTAATGTGGTAGTTTTCTCAAGAAAACGCAGTGTCCCAGACGCATCAATATTCCTTGGGGGGGAGAGAGTTCCTGAAAGGGACCATGTAAAATTTTTGGGTGTCATATTCGACTCTAAAATGTCTGGTTTTCAACATTTAAATTACGTAGCTCAAAAATGTGAGAAGGGAGTTAACGTTTTGCGTTCCTTATCAGGTGTGTGGTGGGGTTCTCACCCATATTGCCAAAAATTAATTTATAATGCTTTGGTTAGAAGTCATTTCGATTATGGCTGCTTTATTCTTGAGCCCTGTAGCAAGGTTGCCTTGACTAAAGTGGATCTCATTCAGGCAAAATGCCACCGATTGGTTATCGGTGCCATGAAAAGCTCCCCGAAAAACGTCCTACAAGTAGAATGCGTGGATCCCCCTCTTCACCTACGTCGCCAATACCTTAGTGATAGATTTCTCTTTAAAATGGTCCAGAACCTGTCACATCCCTTACTATCCCGTCTTCCCTTGTTACTACAGAAAGCAGCTGAGCCTTATTGGATTAACAAGGATACCCCTAGGTTGTTAAAAAGTTTTGAAAAATTCAATTCCCTAGCCGCTCCTACATATCAATCCAATACTTTGCCTCTTTACTGCTTTCAATTTAAAACCTTAATTTTCTCCCCGAACGTAATACTGGACTTGGGTATTTACAAAGACGACCCTGGCGCGAACACTACCTTTAAAAGAATTACAGAACGTCACTTTAATACATGGACTCATGTGTACACCGATGCATCAAAACTGTCCGAATTCGGATGCGTTGGTGCAGCGGTGCTCATACCAGAGGTCAATGTGCTTTTAAATTTTAAATGCCCTCCAGAGTCTTCTGTTTATACCGGGGAGGCTGTAGCTATATTGGAAGCAGTCTCATTTACCTTGTCCCATTCTATTAATGAAACAGTAATCTTCTCAGACGCGAAAAGTTGCCTCCAAGCAATTGTAGGCAATCAGTTTAAATCCCAAAATAAATCCCCCCTTATTTTGCAAATTCGCGACGAATTGAGGCAGTGTGAAGAAAGAGGCATTAAGGTTGTGCTGGCATGGATACCTGGCCATTCCGGCATTGTGGGTAATGAGTGTGTTGATGCCTGGGCTAAGGATGCAGTACAGACTGGAGCAATGACTCATTTCAGGAATTACCCCTCAGATCTTATGTCACTAGCAGGTTCGAATTTGCTGATGTCCTGGAATGAGGAATGGCAAACGTCTCGTCAGATAAAGGGCCGATATTATGGGTCCATACAGGAGAATATCCGACAAAAGCCTTGGTTCTCCAAAAACAGACTTTTTAAAAAATGGGTCACATCCACTATTTGTAGACTGCGAATTGGTCACTGCAGCACTCCGGTCCACCTGAACAAGATCAGGGTGAGGGATCACTCTCTATGTGAGTGTGGCTTAGACGAGGGTACCCCAGACCACATATTTTTTAATTGTTCAAAATTCACCCCCACCCTTTATGACATCCTTCCCAAAAATATTCCCCGACCCCTAAATTTCCAGACTTTACTCTCATATACTGACTCTCCCGTCATAAAATTTTTGGCAAAATTTATTGAAAAACATGAAATTAAATTGTAAATATGTTGATGACTAACCATTTATACTAACACTAATACTTACTTTTGTGTTGTTGTGTTCGTATTATATCTGTGATGTTCTGTGCTGTCCTATTGTCCAACGTGCATGTGATTGTTCCAGGTTGCGGTATTTGGAGAAAGCCCAATGACCTAATATCGGATGTTTGTATTGCAATCTTAAATAATGACCAACTCGCGCGCAACGTGGCTCTCTCACACTCTGACATTGGCAGAATTATTGTGGCGGTCACAATAACCGGCCAAATTAGGAAAAAAAAAAAAAAAAAAAAAAAAAAAGCCGTGTTTACATAACATGAAACATCCTCAAATGCAATATCCGCAATAAACAATGATTGTGTGACAATAAATTGAAACAGTTATTCATAAAATTAAATTAATTAATATCTGACTGTTTACATTTGAGTTTAAACGTGGATTTCATTGTATGAACAAAAACAATAAATTTCATGCATACATTGTTTAATCAAAGGTCACGAAGTATTTATTGCAGGAGACAAACTTTATTTAAACGCCCCATAAAAGAGAAATTTTCGAATAAACGCAGTAGAATAATTTGGTTAGTAATATCACAGAAGCATTGGGTTTAGTATAGATTAACATGTAGGCTTTATTTCATCGCAATCGGTTCGTGAAATCAAAAGTTATGAGCATTTAAATTCTGTGGTCTGCGCGTACGAAGTCGCGGGCACCGCTTGTTATAAATATTTTAATTGGGGAGTTGACTGCATCAAATATATTTTAGGTTATTTTCTCAGTAAAAAATACGTTTGAAAATAATGCTAAACTTACATTTTCAGTAATTCTGTAGCTTGAATACTTTTTTTAATAAAAGGATATAAACTATAAAAAGAAGTCACGTTGCAGGTTCTGACCCGAGCACTCGTCTCGCGTGGATTTCACGCATCGCGTTTTTGCCTGCCACGAGGCTCCGCAATCCTCAATCTCTTCTTGTTCTTGACCAAAAACAATCCTTGAGATTGGGATAGATTCTCCTATAAACACTTGACACTGGCGGAAATGCAGTGCTAAGGCACAAGCAATAGTCCATTAATTATAAATAAATAAAAAAAAAAACTGTAAAAAGAATGGAAATGACGACGAGAAACAATGCCGTCACTATTCATGATTTTGTACAATTTTTCATACAAAGCTCGTGTTTTGACGTTTGATAAAGAGGCGCTGATTTGACTATAAACTTAGTTCCGATAAATCCCCAGTAAAACTAATTAATAATATAGTCTGGGATAACAAAGGGTAACGCAGACTATGGATTGGGTCGACTAATGTTTCGGATAAGGTGTTATTGGATAGTCAGGGGTTAACGGGGTTAACCATAACGCGACCTTGATGTGAACCAAACCCGACCTCATAACGTCAGAGCTGTACAATTTAGGTTGAACGCAAACGACGAACATCGGGAAATAACTTACATACAGGGTAAAAATTTAAATGCGTTATTTTTTAAACAGGGTGCTTCAGTTCAGATCATCAAACTGAACAACTTTTACTGTACGATAACTTTTGAACAGCAAGAAAAATCAGCATTTCTATAGAACACGTTAATGGCTTCTGGACCTAAATGTATGGGACAGGTGATTTTTTCGCGATTTCAATGTTGGTCCCGAAGTAAAAGTTCTTCAGTTTGATGGCCTCAAGCAGCCCCTTAAGGGAATATAATTCGGAGCGCGCGCTATACAAACGAAGTCTGGTGATATTTTCAATATTAACCAATTAAAGTCAATGAGATTCAGAAACAATATAGACACCCTATACACCGATATACAAACCGCCCCCAAGATGACACTCTGACCAAACTAATCTCTATATTTGTATGAAGTCAGATTTTCTTTAGATGCATAGTTTTAAAGATACAGTGCCTCAAAGATTTCAGTACAAATCTTTAATTAATCCTAGCATTAAATCTGTATATTGTAATGAAAATCTGACTTCATACAAACATAGAGATTAGTTTCTAGATACAGGAAAGTACAAAATCCAAATCTGCAACAACAGTTTCTAGATTGTTTTTGAAAAATGTCATTGACTTTAATTGGATAGTACTGAAAATATCACCAGACTTCGTTAGTATGCAGCGCGCAATTGCTCTCTTTTTTAACCGATTTCAAAAAAGGAGGAGGTTTAATGTGTGTTCGCGGATAACTTCGTCGTTTATGAACCGATTTTGATGATTCTTATTTTGTTAGAAAAGATTTTCCAAGGGTGGTACCATGATATGGAAACCAGGATCTGATGATGGCATCCCAGAGAAATCGAGGGGAACCTTTGAAAATCGTAGTGCCGGCTAGTGCGTTTGTTAATTTAAAGCACTACTATTAAATTGAACTAATGAATTCACCACTGAAAATTGTGAAATAAATAAAATTTTAACAAAAAATTAAAACCGCCTTCAAAAAAACTAAAAAGTATAAAAATAATATTGCAGCTGCTGACTTTTTCGTTCGCATCATAAGAACATTTATTTGTTTTATAGAAGTCGGTGTCAAGCCAAGCCAAAAAACTAATGCAAGCCCTGTCGCGGATCGTACCGGCTTGGCAGCCACTTCGATAAATCAAATTAATGTTCTTATGATGCGAACGAAAAAGTCATCGGCAGCAATATTATTTTTATACTATTTAGTTTTTTTGAAGGCGGTTTTAATTTTTTGTTATTCCATACTACTTGTAGTGGCAAGCGCGACGCGACATTCGCTCTCTGAAAAGCGCGGGGAGAGGTAATTTTTACTTGGTAGTTAACACGTGACGTGGTCCCTAAATCCGTATATGCAAAAAGGAAGAAAAACGAACAGTATGAAAATGAATTAAACTGTTACCCTAATACTTAAGTAGCTAAAATCCCTAATATCATGACCCTCGTACCACAAAAGCGCAGCTTAAGTTTACGAGCTCCAAGTCTATTGATCTCCGATATCCTGTGAATAGAAACTGGTGAATAGCTTTCTTGGCTCATAAGTTTGATAGATTTTTGATGACAGACTTCATTCATTCTTCGTTCAAACGCTTGAGGTTTAAGCTGACCGAGATTTGAGCCCGTGTTCCCACTTGGATAGTGAAAAATGTTTAAAATCTTTTGTTGATGGAATAACGTTGCTGTTCTATACCCAGAAACATTTCCGCAAACACGAACGGCCTTTGTTTCTGGGAACTGAAAATTTTGTCAACCAACTTGCTTTGTTTTGGCGACGCAAAGCGGTAAAAAGAACGTAGGTATAAGTAATGATTTAATTTTTTCAGACACTTGTTATCTAAATAAAACGATTTCTATAGAATTCACGAATGTTTTAAGTTACATTGTGCAAATTTTAATTCGTTACAATAATTAAAGGCTAAAGACCAGCTAACTGAATAATTTTCACTATGTGACTAATATTGAAATCTTGATTAAAGAATCTGCTGTTCCATATACCAGGGTCCTTTGATACGCTGACACTTTTTTTAGGGGATGATCAGACCGTCAATCTGAACAACTTTCTATATGGGACCAATATTGAAATCGCGAAAGAAAAACGGCTGTCCCATATATTAAAGTCGAGTTATGTTTGCAGTTTTGTATGGGACAGGTGATTTTTTTTTTGCGATTTTAGTGTTGGTCCCATAGTAAAAGTTGTTCAGTTTAATGGTCTGATCATCCCCTTGAAAAGTATCAGCATATTAAGAAGGACCATATTTCTAAAATCTGCATTAAAGTTTAACCCCGTATAACATAAATCAAATAAAATTCATGATAAGGAAAATATAATATCTAACACAAAAAAATACAACATTATAAATAAAATCCATAATCTGTTGGGAATTTTAAATGCTAGACTATTAAGAGTAAATGCTTGATCATTCACTAAAGTTTTGAGAACAGTTCCACTAGGCCGGGGGTCGCCACCTGGACAGTCGGCGTACATCATGTGGAAATCACAATTCTGTAACAAGAGAAACGATAGGCATGAATTTCAATCGTCAATAACTGATAGAATAGTTTGTGGCGACGGGCGTGCCCACCTGTCTATGGACAGAGTTTCGGCGCTGCACTACTGAAATGTGGAAACTGATATATATATACGGAATAAAGATACAAGGTCCTTCTTAGTATGCTGAAACTTTTTAAGGGGATGATCAGACCATCAAACTAAACTACTTTCTCTATGGGACCAACTTCAAAATCGCGACAAAAAATTATAGTATAAGAGATAAGTGTACTTTTTGCAACCATCAGCAGCATGGCTGATTCAGTGTTTATGGGGTGTAGAGCATCTCTGTGATGGGGTTGACGTCGGTCTGCTTGCATTTCGTCAGTCGATTAAGTAGGTACAGTCGTTCAAAGCAAGGCTGATCGTATGATACTATTGTAATATGCACTGTAGCTATGTGAAAAGTACAAAAACTGACGTGGTTCATCCGTTGGATTAGGAGATACAACCGTTCAAAGGTCGGTTATGGTTGCAAACGGATCATCAGCAGTAAGGCTGATCATAGGATATTTTTGTTATATGTACTGCAACTAAGAGAACAGTATAAAAACTGACGTGATCCGTCAGTCGGTTGACTAGGTACAGCAGTTCAAGTTGCAAAAATTGATGGTTACAAAAAAAATAATGATCTCCCGAAAGGATGATCATTGGATATTATTGTAATATGAACTGTAGTTATGTAAACAGTACAAAAACTGACATGATACGTCACTCGGTTTAGTAGGTACAGCCGTTCAAAGTTGCAAAAATTAAAGGTTAAGGTGGAGTCTTGTAATTGCAACTATCTGGTAATTGCAACTATGGAGCAATTGCACTTATAAGAATAAGCGGTATCGCATACAGAAGGAGCCGAGGTGGCGTCGAGGTGCGAGCGCGCCTTGGCGACTTTGACATACGGTCGATAATTGTATACTAAGAATCCGCGTGGCGCACCGCTCTGAGAAGGATTGAATTTTGATTCTTGTGAGTGCAATTGCTCCATAGTTGCAATTACCAGATAATTACAATTACAAGACTCCACCTTACAAAAAAAATTATGATCTTCCGAAATGATGATCACAGGATATTATTGTAATGTACTGTAGTTATGTGAACAGTACAAAAACTGAGATGATCCGTCACTCGGTTTAGTAGGTACAGTCGTTCAAAGTTGCACAAATTAATGGTTATAAAGATGTTATGACTACCGGAAAGCCTGATTATAAGAAAATATTGTAATATACGCAGTCGATATGTGTCTTTGCTTAGCTTTCGGGGACTACTCGAAAGCCTCCGATTTGATCTAGACTAGTAAAGGAATATCTCCAGCGATTATTGAAGTGCTGAATAAAATGCTTGTACGAAAGCGCCACTATGTTAATCCGACTTAAGGGCCAGGGTCTCTACCCGGAGATTCGAGATTTACAATTGCGTGAACGTTTTCGTTCCAATGTCAACTTTATTACAATGAAGAGCGGACCGAAAGAGTGGTAATATATCGAACATCGAAAGTCCGGGTCATCATCATCATCATCTCAGCCGATGGACGTCCACTGCTGGACATAGGCCTCCCCCAAGGATCGCCATAACGACCGGTCCTGCGCTGCATAGCGTGGGTAGGCACCGCACACGGTGGACCGACGACCTTGTGAAGGCGGCGGGATCCCGTTGGATCCTCATCCAACGGGATCCCGCCGCCTTCACAAGGTCGTCGGTCCACCGTGTGCGGTGCCTACCCACGCTACGCTTTCCGGTACGCGGTCGCCACTCGAGAACTTTTCGGCCCCATCGGCCATCGGTTCTGCGAGCAATATGCCCCGCCCACTGCCACTTTAATTTAGCAATTCTTTGGGCTATGTCAGTTACTCTGGTTCTTCTGCGGATCTCTTCATTTCTGATTCGATCCCAATATCAATACGTGGTCGTTCACTCAAGGCCTCATAAAAGGCTGAAAGTCACCCAAAGAGAAAGTCCGGGTACAGGGCCAGAACTCGAAACCTATCCTACTACAGCGAGGTTTTAGGAAGGGAGGTGTTATTTCTCCAAGACTAGTCACCGCTGCACTGGAAGATGTTTTGAAGGTTCTGGATTAGAAAAGGTAGTTCATCAAATATAACCTGAAAGGGCAACATAAATGGTAAAAATACATCAGTCACACAGTTCCGCGTCGATATAGCAGTCATGGGGGAGACCCTGGACAACCTCAGTAGAATAAGAAGCTGAAAGTTCTCCAAAAAAGAAATAAATAAATAATAAACTAAGGAAAGCCTCCGCATATTTCCATAATGTTACTCATATGATTTCTAGATTGTATCAAAGAAATTGATAGTATTGACTATTGATCATTTTACGATCCAGAATAAAAAGTTGCTTTTACTTTATGGTTTTCTCTTTACATTTTAAGGTTCAGGAGTGCGATTTTTGAAACTCATTCGGTGAGCTCAGCAGTTGAAAATGTCAATATTACTATGGAGATATCTTTCTACTGCTGATTTGACATTCAAAAATCATACTCCAGGAGTGCGATATTTGAAAGTCAAATCAGCAGTAGAAAGATGCGTATCTCCATACATTTTCAACTGCTGATTTGACTTTCAAATGATTGAATTTCAAACCCCTGGAATATGATTTTTGAATGTCAAATCAGTAGTAGAAAGATGCATCTCTCCATAGTAATATTTACATTTTCAACTGCTGAGCTCACCGAATGAGTTTCATAAATCGCACTCCTGGAGTGCGATTTTTGAATCTCATACGTTGAAAACAGCAGTTGAAAATGTATGGAGATACGCACCCTTCTACTGCTGATTTAACTTTCAAAAATCATACTTCAGGAGTGCGATTTTTGAAAGTCAAATCAGCAGTAGAAAGTCACATATCTCCATAGTAATTTTGACATTTACAACTGCTGAATTCAAAGTATGAGTTTCAAAAATCGCACTCCTGAACCTTAATAAATATTCTGGCGATTTTTTATTTAAATAGATAAAAGACCCTGTATATAGGGTTCTTCTTAATATGCTGACACTTTTTTAAGGGGATGATCAGACCATCAAACTGAACAACTTTCTCTATGGGACCATAATCGAACACGCGAAAAAAAATCTGCTGTCCCATATATTTGGCTCGAGTAGGTTTGCAGTTTTGTATGGGACAGCTGACTTTTTTCCACAATTTCGATGTTGGTGCCATAGAGAGAGTTGTTCAGTTTGTCGGTCTGATCATCCCCTAAAAAGTGTCAGCATATTAAGGAGGACCCTGTATACTTTAGGGCTATTTAATTTTAAGCATTGTTATTTTCGATTCATGTCCAGCCACAGGGCCACACCATTTCTTCCTGTAGGTGTCATACAAGGCAACTAAAGGATATGTCTTAGGCTGCCTGTCCACTGAAGCGGAGCGAGGCTGCGGAGCGAAGAAACGAAAAAAATATTAAGCAATGAGATTGCATAAAATCTCCGCAATTTTATTTAACGAAGTGACGTTTCGGATTACCCGAAATAGATTATGGTCATGCGTATATGTTTGCATATTTAACATTCCAAAGCTCACCTGAAAGACGTCACCTTCTGATACAATAATAGAAAATTTCTGCAGCGTCATAGCTTGATCATGAGAGCAGTTTGTAGGCCTTTTGAAGAGTGAATCGAAGGTACATCGACGGAATCTAGCACGTGCGCTGAAATAGCAGACACAATCATGAATCTATTCTTCTTCTCCTTACGGGGACACGGAAAAATATCTATTATGCACTTATACAGGATGAAATTGATATCATTAGCATCCTTTTAAACTAAGAGTCTATCCATCGAACTGAACAACTTTTACTATGGGAGCAAATCGATCGGAGCAAAAAAAAAATCGGCTGTTACATACATTTGTGTCGCGTAGGCATTGCAGTTTAGTATGGAACAGCTGATTTTTTGTTGCTCCGATCGGTTTGCCCCCATAGTGAAAGTTGTTCAGTTTGATGGATAGACTCTTAGTTTAAAAGGATGCTAATGATATCAATTTCATCCTGTATAAGTGCATAATAGATATTTTTCCGATATTTATCCGACAACACTTTTGATCGTATCGGTCTACCGCTCCATTAGACATAGAAGGGACTTCTGCACTATAGAATATCCTGCGTAAATATAAGTAAAAATAGAAATTGACAAGATGACGTCACACCAGCCGGGTAACCAGAGGGCGATAAAGGGGGTGAGGTAAAAAGATGGTGGGAGGAAGGGAGTGTCCGTAGGGATGTTCCGATTCAAGTAAATACGAGTATGTACTCGATACTTTTCTTTCGATACCAAGTACTTTTAGCATCGAATCAATCTAGCGAGTACCTACTTGGTATCGAAAGAAATGTACTTGAATCGAATCGAATCAAAATTCAAACTAATCTTGTTGTATGAACGGAACTATTTTTTTGAACGCATCTTATAATTATGATCTATGAACGGAACGCGCCGTAATCCCTCCCAACCAAGATTGAAAGCTACTGAAGACTAGGCAGCATGGTCTATGACCTTAGCCTGTCCGTAATGGACGAACTGAAAGAAAAAAGCAATCTTTTTCGCTCGCTCTTGTTGTTGTTATTATTCTCTATCTCTCTCCAGCCTCGGCGGGTCATCTCCCGTCACCAGCCAGCCAATAGCAGCCATTTTTTGTTTGGTTGAGCAAGCCTTATTGGTTCGATTGGCAGGAAGCCAGATATTTCGCCATATTTTTATTTTCTGACGTTGTTTGGTGAGTGAACGAGTCGGCGTCAGTCACTGTTGTTTCTCATACATGTGGCACTTTACTTACATCGTTTTGCTAGCGAAAATTGAATGAAGAGGAGTAAAATGGCGCCCCCGAAATCCAAAGTGTGGACTTTTTTCACGAAGATAAATGATAAGGCGGCTAAGTGTAAACAATGTTTTAAAATGGTGAAATACTGTGGGAACACATCTAATTTGTTAAAACATGCGCAAACACATGGAATAGAAGTGCAAAAGCAAACAAACAAAAATACTACTGAAACAACTGAAAGGTAACTGCTATTGTTTTTTGGAACCCCATTCACGTTCATGCTCACTATGCTCAGCGGATCTGTCCACGACAAGCATTTCATTGACGGACGACAAATCCGTTTCATTCAAGCACATTTTTTTCTGCGAGTGCGAGCGATCATAATGTCCATTCGTGGTTATAGAACAATAGTGATGGGAAACTGTCATCTGTCGATATTATCGATTTATTTGGTGGATAGTGTAATATTGATCTAAATTCTTATGGTATAATATCAATGTTTCAGTTCTAAAAATGCCACCACGACCACGACTACTGAGTCAGTGATGCCCGTGCTGCCCGTCAAGGATATCGACCCTCAGAAGGATATCGACCCTAAGAGCGATTGTCACCCAGGACCATCAACATCAAAAACTTCCGATCACAATACATTTAATACTCTGCAGGAGGCTTTTGCTCGAGTTAAATCCAACCAAGGTATAAAATCAAATTTTCGGGTTCATATTCATAACTACATAGTAATAAAAATATATAATTCATAAACTTGAATTATCATTGGATTTTTCTTTTCAGCTGGTGGTGTAAAATACGGAAAGATTATTCAGGCACTGCTGTTTTTTATCTGTAAGGACATGCGGCCTTTCAATGTGGTTGAAGGTGAAGGATTCTTGTGCCTTATGAAGGAACTGGCACCGACCTTTAAGGTTCCCGGCGCAAAATTCTTGAAAAAACAAACTCAAGATAAGTACGACGCATGTGTGGCTGTTTTAAAACTAAGGTTGTCGAAAATAGAACATTTTTGTATCACGCTGGACATTTGGACCGAGACCATGAATGAAGTGGCATTCATGGGTGTCACATTACATTTTCAAGAAAATGGTAATATGTGTATGTATTACCTTGCGACACGTGCATTAAATGAAAGACACACTGCTGACTATATATCAGAAACACTGCTTGATATTCTGAACAAATGGGATATACCACTCACAAAAATACGTGCAGCTGTAACAGACAATGCTAGTTCTATGTTGGCTGCCATAAAAGCAGCTTTAGGCGAAACAAAACATCTTCCATGTTTTGCCCATACTATCAACTTGGTAGTTGAAGCAGCACTAAAATTACCCAGTGTAAAAGCAGCTGTATCTAAAGTCAGAGAAATTGTTAATTAGATAAAAAATAGTGTTGTGCAATCAGACAAATTACGAATGATTCAAATCCGCAATAACGTGGCCGAGGCATCAGTTTTAAAACTTGTTGCCGATGTGAGAACGCGATGGAATTCCACATTTTATATGTTGGAGCGTTTCTTAAAATTGAGAAGAGTGGTGTCAGAAATTATAATTGAAAGTTTAACAGCACCAGATATGCCTGGTGCTGTAGAAATTGACACACTTAACCAGCTCACAGAGTTATTGAAACCTTTTGAGTATGTGACGCGAGAAGCATCTGGACAGAAGTATGTTACTATTTCCAAAATCATACCAATGCTTAGTTGCTTGAATACACAACTTAATAGTATGACACCAAACTCAACAGTCGTTAAAGAATGCAAGGAAGTTTTACAAAAAGAAATAAAAAAAAGATATGGGTTGATTGAATACAATGACCATGCAGCCCTGGCCACTCTACTGGACCCAAGGTTTAAAAATCTTCACTTTCAAGACCCAGCTGCATGCGGAAGAGCCATAAATAAACTTAAAAACATGGTCACCGATCAACAGAGTAGCCCAAATGAATCAGAGGATGATGCTACATCTATCGAACGCCCTGATTATGATTTCTGGCAGCATCACAAGGAATTAGCTCACGGTCACAAAAGGAAGAAGAAGACTCACCAAGGAGACGAGGTGTCACTTTACCTCTCAAACCCTGTGGTATCTCTAAAACAAAATCCATTTGCCGAATGGGATGAGATGAAGTTTGTGTTTCCCTGCCTGTATAAATATGCACTTCAATATTTACCTGTAGTAGCAACGTCGGTGCCGAGCGAAAGTCTTTTTTCCAAAGCGGGTTTTACGATGTGCAAAGCAAGGAACCGATTATCTCCTAAATATATTGAGCAACTGCTCTTTTTAGGAAATTTAAATAAGGAAGAATTTTTTGTATAGCTTTCAATAATAAAACATAAAGAAAACCTGGTTTTATATTATTAAAAAAAAATCCTGAAACCTATCGATATGAGTAGGTATCGATACTTTTTGGTTACTTATATGAGTAGTATCGCAAAATGATATGAGTACTATTTATATGAGTAGGTATCGATACCTTACAGGTATCGGAACATCCCTAAGTGTCCGTACTGTATGTAGTAATAGAAACTCTTTCTTATGGGTGTATATTAGAATCCATAATTGAAAATGCCTATATTGATCCATAATGTTGAAATTTATAGACTAAAAAAGGATATCTTTAATATGAATATAGTAAATATGAATAACATTAAAAAAACGTAAAACAAATACACCTAATTTTAATAATCAGAAATTAAAGTTAAAGCTATACAGGGTGTAAACTTAAATGTAGGTTACGCACATACATATCAAACATCAAATTGAACCACTTTAGGTACTTATAGGATCAATATTGAAAATGCGAAAAAAATCAGCTATTGCGATGTTGGATCAATATTGAAAGTTGTTCAGTTTGATGGTCTGAAGCAACCTGTTCGATGTAATGTTTTTAATGTTACACCCTGTATACCTTTATAATATTACGACGTAAAATAAATAATTACTCAATGATTTCGTAAATAAATGTTGATTTTACCATTAACCATTTTTTTATTTTTATCATCCTATAGGTTGCTCCTATAATCCTTTAATGCTTTTCCATGCCCTGAGATGTTGGGTATTTTAACATTAAGAATTTAAATTATGGATTTTCATTACTATGGCAAATAATGCTATATATTTTCATATTAAACATTTTGATTGCTATACGAATTAACGTTATGTCATGTCTGTTATGGATTTTCAAAATATGACTTTTTATTGTATGGAACCTAAGGGACACCCCTTTCTTATACTGTGCTAGGAGTCCATCATTATAAAAAAGCAATTATAGTGCTTATTTGGGATCATAACAATGTATGTGCATGTGAGCGTTATTTTTTTTATTTTAACACTAAATCCTTACCAGCACAAATAGTAATGAACTTCGAAATGGGTCCATTCAAGAGATGTGTTCTTATGCTGATCGACTACGTCCTTGAATATCGAGTAGCAAGACTCCCAGTAATAGGATGTGCTGTCTATGCATTCGGGCAGATCATCGTATCCTGCAAAAACCATATTAAAATAAATATTACCCTGAGCACTGCGACACAGATTATCTGCCTAGTCTTAGTTAAAGTACCAGCGTTTCGTCTTTCTCTTCTCTCTAGGTTTGGTTGATATCTCAGAAAACCCAGACGAACTCAGGTTTTGTCATTCCAGGAGGCTCCTTCCTTGAATCAAAATCCAACCACTAACCCAATTAAAAATTAACTAGAGGCCATCGATATACTTCTACCCATCAAACTGAACAACTTTTACTATGGGAGCAAACCGATCGGAGCAAAACAAAAATCTGCTGCTGCATACATTTGAGTCGAGTAGGCATTGCAGATTAGTATGGAACAGCAGATTTTTTTGTTGCTCCGATCGGTTTGCTCCCATAGTAAATGTTCAGTTCAGGGTAGACTCTTAGTTTAAAAGGATGCTAATGATATCAATTTCACCCTGTAGATATAAGTAATTTCTCTAGGCCGTTAAACCTTTATTCAATGCTCTTCGATGCTCTTCTGGTGTGAATCGACCCTACCCCGTCCAAGTACGTTGCGGCCCGTAACAAGTTAGAGCACGGCATTATTTTAAGGGCTAACCGCGCATAATTTAGGCTACTAGGGATAAATCTAAGGGTAAAAACGCGGCGGGATTTCACTCGCGTAATTTCAGGCCGTCTCCTAGCGAGGAAACGACTCACGATGCCATTTTTGCCTCAGATATGGCGCTAATATAACATTTCTACTTGCTTTTCCGCTTAGATTAGTCCTAGGATCGCTGACTATGCAGGGTGGATCGTACACATTGGGGTTTCGGTATGACACAACGTCAGTAATGTACTTACGTACATAATAAATATATCATATAGATACCTGTAGGCAGAAATCCAACAAATCAGAAATGATTAATACTCACTCATTAAAAAATTTTCATCGTCACAGATGTTAGAAACAACATGCATGTGACCCTTAACACTTTCTTCATTGAAGTGGCTGTCCGTTACATCTTTACATTGATTATTCCATTTTACAGCACAATCTGTTAGTGATTTTATGGCCCTGAAAGAAATATTTGGAATTTTTATTTATATTCTAATCTATGGAAATAAATAGAAAAAAAGACACGTTCGTTTTCTAGTTACACATACTCGTAACTTCAAACAGTTACATCATCAGCCTCTCATCGTCAACTGCTGAACATAGGCCTCTTCCAAGACGCGCTACTATCCTCGGCCTTCCTCATTCAGTCGCTCCTCGCTACCTTTTTTAGGTGGGCGCGTAGCAATGGGCGGGTCATATCTGCCGAAGAACTGACAACCGATAGGAAGTCAGAGTTCTAGAGTGGAGACAACCAACAGGCAGGCGTAGTGTTGGACTACCTGCGGCCCGCTGGACCGACGACTACAAAAGTTAGAGCAGCATCAGTTACTAGCCCAGTCATTTTACGGAGTTTTGTTAGGTGGGGTAGGGAGTAATTATTAATTGGACATTTAAACTGTAACCGGCACCATTTAGTGACAAAAAGACTATCTTAAAACATATTAAAAAAAAAATTGCTACGCAACATAGAAATCTAATTTGTGTGTCCCAGAAGGCTTTTAAATTAATAATAATAATACCAATGCACTCACTTGACTTAGATTTAACAATATACGTTATTTTTGTGCAATAAAATAGACATTGAAATTTAAAAAATTAGGTATTTATTAGAAAATACGAATGTATTTTTCAAAACCTTCTAAGTAGACAAAGATATTCACACCATGTTTGTAGTATTTATAATGGTAAAGCCTTAAATATGTGCAACAAAAAAATTTACCATCAGGTTTTTTATTACGATATAATTGCTAAATTTTAAAATTGGAACTGTTGCAGACGTGATTTTTTTTTTATTTTGCTATACATCTAGGCTCAAATTGGCTCTTAAATATTATACCGAAAAAAATATCAATTATTAATTAGTCCCGGCTCAAACCGTAAAATGACTGGGCTATACCTATTGTATAAAAATCGTCTGTGAATATCGGCCGAAGGATCCCTTTAGACTTTGAGTGGTCATACTTCCTCTAGATTCATACGCCTTGTGTCATTATATTTTCGTCTGATTCTGATAGTTATCATTTTGCAGTTCCGATACTGCTGCGTTGCTCATCATGGGCCTTGTTTCATCTAAATTTGTTTGTTTTTTTAAGAAACCGATGTTCATGGCTGTATAAACCAATTCGGGAGCGGCAATGCCTGCCGCATTTACGGCATTTGTGCTGTGTGTTGGTTGGTGCAGGAGCCTGTTCGTCCCTTTTAAAACGAACACGTTTTACGGCTAGAGATTCGAACCAGACTTCATCGTGGGCTTTTCGACCCTTCACTCGTCCCTATCACATGCAAGGCATTCCCTTTTCGAGTGGTCAATTTTGCAGGACACCATATCGCGCTTAGCACAGTCCTTAAAACGTAACATGGGTCTTTCGACATTACGTTTAGCGAAGGCTACTTGGCTCAGCATGACACTCATGGGCAAAAGGTTTGTGTTAATACGGTGCACATGCCTCAGCCACCTCAAACTTCTCTGCTTAAGAAGCTGTGCAATCTTAAGAACTCTCTTGTTCGTTACCCTATCCTTCCATGTGATTTTCAGTACGGACAGCGCATGTGGAAATTATTTAGGCGACGTTCTTGCTCTGCTCTGCGACGTCCAGGTTTCAGCACCGTACAAGAGTGCTTTCAAGACGCATACTTGGTAAACAAGCATCTTTGTCCTGACTGTCAGATATTTGTTATCTCACACTCTTGTACTTAGCTTCCCAAACGTCGTAGCCGCTTTGCTAATGCGAATGCTGATCTCGTCGCTGAGACCGAGATTGCTCGACATTGTCGATCCTAAGTAGCAAAAGTTGTCCACAATTTTCAAAGGCGCACAAGGCGAACCTGCAGCTCTTGAGGGGATTTTTGCAACAAAGGCAGCGTCATCAGCAAAGAGCAAAGTGTCCAGATGCAGGTCATCGCGTTTAAGACGAGACTTTAAGAGACAGGTGTTGTAGAGTTTGCCGTCCGCTCTTGTGTGAAAATGAACACTCTGTACGGCGTCGCCGAAAGCAATTTTTGTAACCAGGGAGAAAAATATGCTGAATAATGTTGGCGCCAAGACACATCCCGACGAACCCCTCTTCGCATATCGAAGGCGGCGGCGGCGGCGGATCTGCCGCCTGCGTTGGTAACACTACTAGTATTGGATAGTGATGTTAGTACTGGATAATACTTTGACCCTGTGGCATCTAATTCAGCAAAAGCATTGTGGGTGTCACAACGCACAATCTAGCCCCAGCAATGTCCTATGCCAAGGTCCCATTCTGGGTGCCTCTAGGTAGACTCTTAACGGTCCCTCCAATCGGCTGCAGTAATAAGCAGAAGGTGCTCTCTTAGAAATGCTGTAATTGTCAAATTTTGGTCTCGAAATATGAAAGCACTTTTTAAAACTAGAATCTCTGCCAAACTTACTAACATGCACCAAACCGACATCATAGAAGGCATAGGCGGAGCTTTTCTTTTAGAATTATATATTTTAGCAGCCTGTATAGTACAGTTAAATGCGTATATTGAGAATACGTCGCACTGGATGTATTTTGAACTGGGTTTTCTTGTCCTAACTACCTCGGTTTCGTTAACATATGTGTCTTCCACGGCCAAAGCTTCGAATTTGCTTTGTTTGTCCTCATAGTCGTAAATATCTGAAACAATAACTTTATAGTACATTTATCTTAAGAAGCAACGCGCGCTTAAAGTTACGATTTCATTTCTTAATTCTTTTTCTTATCGTGTGGGCAGAGCCCTGGTGTCAGAGTTTTTTCAGTCCGCCTTACGGCCTCTGACGTGGTTTTTATGTAACGACTACTACCACCAGAGATAGTAGCCGGGGCCATTTCTTAATTAATCGGGCCCGATATAGCCTTGATCTCTCTATTTTTAAAGTGTATCGATAAGGTAGTATTATTATCATTGGTAGCGATCAAAACGAGTAATATATGAAGTTAGAGCACTTACCTATAGAATCTAGGTTAGCAAAAATTGTTGTGAATATAAACAAGCGTAGCATTTCGTTTCTACACTTCTAAACATATCTTTGCAATGTTATTTCATGGATTATAAAATTTTCGAGATATTATCATTTCTTTTCCCCTTTCTTACATGTTTGGTATCAAGTTTCTGACATTGACTTCTAAAGAAATTCTTTACTCCTCTTTGGCTTGTTCCTAGCTCTTTGGTTACACTTTTGGTTTGGTTTAACCGAGAAACTGGGAATGTGAAACCCAGAGAACAAGGCATCTCAATTAAAACAGATCATGGTGTAGTTAGCTCAGAGGCGGAAGTGGCTGCGGAGTTTGAAACTTTTTTTACCAACATTCCTGTAAAGACTACAGAATCTTTGAACTCCTCTCCTGCTCTTGCCGAAGTTTTGCTAAAAAATAATGTAAACGAGTGCACTTCCCAATTCAGTTTTGACCATGTTGACCCTCATACAATAGTTAAGGTCTTCAAAGCATTGAACCAAAAAAATACTGAAGATTTGTGGGGTATGTCAGTCAAGCTCTTCAGCTCCGTAATTAAAACTTTAGCACCATATTTAGCATCTTTGTTTAATTGCTGCATTGACTCAGGAACTTTTCCTGACTTAATGAAACACAGCAAAGTAATACCACTTTTCAAAACGGGAAATAAAAGCGACCCGAGTAACTTTCGACCTGTGTCAGTTCTACCCGTTCTCAGCAAAGTTTTTGAAAAGATTATACTCAGTCAAATGCTCTCCCACTTTAACATCAAGAGGCTGCTACATGAGCAGCAGTTTGGATTCACCAAGGGTCGCTCAACAACCGACGCTGGAGTTATGCTGATTCAGCATATCTTTAGCGCTTGGGAGGAGCACCAAAATGCAATCGGAGTCTTTTGTGACTTATCCAAAGCATTTGACTGTGTTGATCATAAAACAATGTTGATCAAATTAAACCACTACGGTATTCAAGGCAGGGCTCTGGATCTGTTAGAATCTTACATGGAAAAGAGAATTCAAAGGGTATCTATCAATGGAACAAATTCGTCTGGCTCACTAGTAAAAATGGGCGTTCCACAGGGATCTATACTGGGTCCATTTCTCTTTCTGGTTTATATAAACGATTTACCCTACATGCTACAGAACTTGTCGAATATAGTTTTATTTGCTGATGATACTTCTCTTATTTTCAAAACCAGTAGAAAGGCACAAGATGTTGATGATATTAATGAGAATGTAAATGACACTCTTCGACAAGTTCTGAATTGGTTCAGTGTTAATAATCTTGCATTAAATGCAAAGAAAACTAAATGTATTAAATTCACTTTACCAAACGTTATAAATAATGAAAATCAAATAACTTTAGATAATGATATATTGAATTTCACAAATAATACTGTATTTTTAGGGATAAAGATTGACTCGAGGCTGCAATGGGGTCCACATATAGAAACCCTAGCGGGTAGGCTGAGCTCGGCAGCTTATGCGGTTCGAAAAATTAGACAGCTAACTGATATAGCTACTGCAAGACTTGTATACTTCAGCTACTTCCATAGTATCATGTCTTATGGTATTTTGCTGTGGGGCCGTGCTGCAGATGTTGAGGCGATCTTTATCCTTCAAAAGAGGGCAATTCGAGCCATTTATAATCTGCGTTGTCGAGATTCACTACGAGATCTTTTTAAAGATATCAGTATCTTGACTTTCTACAGTCAATATATTTACGAAAATATTTTATACGTTCGGAAAAATTTGTATCTCTTTCCCAAAAACAGTGACGTTCATAAATACAATACAAGAAATAAAAATAAATTAGTATCCCCACATTTTCGACTCAGTAAGGTCAACACATCTTTCATGGGGCACTGTATACGCTATTATAATAAGATACCAGAGGATATTCTAAACTTGCCAGACAAAAAGTTTAAGTCCCATGTTAAACAAGTCCTCTGTAAAAAAGGCTACTATAAACTCGATGACTATTTGAATGACCAAAATGTCTGGTCTTGACAATGTTACTCTATGTAATGCAATATTGTATTTTAATTGTACTTTGTATATTTTGTTTTGTTAAAAAGATGTGTGTTGTAGAGTTTCTGGCCGCATCTTCTCTCAACGGAACACCTTCCGACGCGGTGGTAGATTCAAAAAATGACGTCAAAAAGCTATCTATGTGATATTATTTTGAATAAAAAATTTTGAATTTTGAATTTTGAATTTTGAATTTTGACATAAAAAAGTACTCTATGGTTATTAAAATATAATAAATATTTGTTTTCTGCGATAATAACTAAGAATTAATCAATTACATTGTATTCTACAGGTAGACAAAAAACTCGAATTTTATCGAGAATGCAAAATAAACGCTTATTCTATGTAGCAAGAATTAGTTTCCTTCAACTGACCAAACCACTGTGAGATAGCCTCGGAATCACACAAAAAATTTTTTAATCTAAGCTCGGAATCCGTAGACGAATAATGTTTCGCTTCGAAATCTTTGTGTGTCCTTTTCTAACATATTGTCAACTTATTAATTTACATAGACGAAAAAAATTCTGTAAAATGTGTGCAAAAATCGTAGAATGAGAAGTTACTAGAAGGAAGCACGTATCTTGTCATATTCACCGCGTAGGAGGGGGGGGGGGGCGCCCACCTCAGATAGCTTGCCTCCTTAGAGAAGTGGAAAGTAGTGAAGAAATAATTACATAGTAGAAGACACTGTTTCAACATCATCTTGTGAAATTCTAGCCAAAACTCAGAAGCAATACTGCAAAATTTCGAGCTCGCTTCGCTCGCTCCAGATGTATAGCCATAAAAGGCTGAAGCACCCACACCACAACTGTTATTGTGTTATTGTTTAAGAAATAATCACGTTCTTTCACGTTTCTATCCTGTTCTACAACCTCCTCTTAAAAACGCCAAGTCAAATTTTGGTTACGGGGAGCCTTAGGAAAATGAACTTTTGGATCCAACCTTGCCACGAGAAACATTTCATTTCATTTATTTAGTGCCATAAATTATAGATACATTTCAGATGATAATATAATTGGAACTAATGCACATAAAGGCATAGACGAAGAATTTTTCGTTCTACGCATAAAGATTGAAAATGATTCCACCGATTCTAGAAATAACTACTTAATACGCACTCTATAATTATGACCAATTCGTGAAGTGTGCAATTCTAAAAATATTTTTTTCTATGAATGATAATGAACAATTCTACAGATGAGATTATACAGATCTACAAAATAATAAAAATCGATTTTTAATTCTTATTCAAATTTTTCTTTAGCCCTAAGGTAAATGAAAATTGGCACACTCAAACGAACGAATCGTCTCCGCGATTCTGCCCGCCGCGATGTAGCCGCGATATTGCCCCGACATCGCCGACATATTTATTTCTCAGACAGTCAATGTATCAGTGGAATCGAGGCGATATCGCGGCGGAATAGCGAAGATGTCGCAGCGATAACGCTCAGTAAAAAAAAATACCGTCAATTTAGTTACGATGATGTGGGTCGTCTTTGTGACATCGCCTACGCTCAAATATAGCATATTATGGCTCTAAAAGTTCAGTAATAGAACTATTCACATAGTATATATATTTTTTGTTAGCTTATTTCATCCGGGCAATGGCATCTTCCCTGCTCTTCCACTCGTTCCTGTTGTGGGAAACCTCTGGCCATTGGTCATCAAATTTGTCCAGGTCATCACGCCACCTCTTCCTCGGTCGACCTGGACGCCGCCGACCGTTTTCGGGGATCCATGGCATGATGATTTTTGCTTATCTCTCAGGATGCATCCAACAGACATGACCAGCCCACTCCCATTTAAGTTTGGCACTTTTCTCTCCAACGTCGGCTATTTGAGCTTTGGAGCGCAACGTGGTGTTTCTGACCCGGTCGGTTCGTTTAACACCTAGAATGCTGCGCTCCATCGCTCTCTGGCAAACATAGACATGACATACCGTTTTCATTTGCCTTTCTTGTTGCGTCCAGGGTCAAAGTAAATACCTATATTACTTGGACACATTAAATTACACGTAATTGCTCTAACATTATAGCACTTACACGGAAATCCATTATACAATGATAGATGGTAAACTACAGTATTAACGCTTTGGGAAACGTCTTTGTGTAATTAATTACTTCGATTAGGTGCTATTAGGTTAATTTCCTCACTGTGATTATCTTGCATAAGATAGAGTAACATAATAAAATTTAAATTGAGTTTGAGATAATCACATCAAAAGACAAACTCATCAGATGTCAGTGTCGTTGAAAGTATTTCAGATTGAAAAATTGCAGGTGAATAATAGAAACACGAGACTTGATATAAAAAAAACCGGCCAAGTGCGAGTCGGACTCGCGCACCGAGGCTCCCGTACTATCATTGAATATATTCATGGTTTCTGTTTACCAAACAAATTGTGTATAATTGTTGTTCTGATAGAAAGTGACAAACCTAAAGTTGGAAACATCGACGTACGAAAGAACGTTGAACATTACCGACCTCTAAGGAGTATTTTCATGTTTCACCGCGTATAAGGAGGATCGGTATTCATTATCCAAACCAAGGAAGGTGCCATCGGTATTGTGGCATAGGTAATTTAAACCATAAACTTAATATAGGTCTGCCATCGGTTCTGCAAGCAATGTACATCGCCCACTGCCACTTTAGTTTAGCAATTCTTTGGGCTATTCTTCTGTGGAAAAGTTCTCGAGTGGCGACCGACGACCTGCCTAGCTAGCATGCCACCCCTGAGAAAAAGACAAAAATCGAGATGTGCTCATCTTTATTATTTTACGTAGGCCAGAAAGAGCGCGCATGACGTTTTTCTCGTTTAAACGCTTTGTCGTGGGTGGCATGCTAGCTAGGCAGATCGTTATGGCTGAGATTATGATGATGATGAGTGTACTATTATTATCTATTCATATGGTAGACTATTTGTATCTACTTTTATAATCGCACCTCAAGAAGTTTAAAATATCTACTTCTTGTCGCAACTTCATACTGGTGAAAAAAAGTATGTAACTAGCATTTTTATTTTTTTATTTTATTTATTTATTTCCTTTTTGAAGAACTTACAGCTAAATAACAGTTCGATTTCTACAAATACAAATTGATGGTCAGATGATGACCACAAGTTCCCACATATAAAAAAATACAGAGAGAAAAAAAGACTTTTGCTGTGGGTCATCAATGAAGTCTATTGGTGCTTGTACATAACAAATCGATATCGAAGTCCACGCAAATGTCGTTGAAGCCGCTGCTGGCGCGCTGCAGCAATGCGTTCGTATAGTTAGCTCTCGCGAACTGAACGAGTAGGGGCGGCCGCTGCTGGAGACCCCTCTGGTTAGTGCGAAGGTTTACTTTGGCCGATAAATCAGGGCAGTCTATTGCTCAATTAGCGACATTTATTAAGTATCAAACGTCGCAAATGTTACGCCGCTTTTCTAGACACATAAAATGGTAATGTTTAGCCCGAGGTTCTACGATGCGTTTTAATATCAAAAAACCGCATAAATTTCTTTTGGATGCGCATTATACGCACTTTGTAAGTTTCGTACAAATGGTTCCAATCTTGAGTGGAGTAGGTAATCACGGTGGCTGCGGACGAAGGCACGGTGAAGAATTTTTATAGCCTTCAGTTTCTGAAAGGAAGCCGAAGTGCGCATAACAAAACCCAGCGCTTTTGAGGCTTTTCTTACAACATTGTCGATGTGCCTTAGGGAGTTTGCTATCCATTGTAACGCCAAGGTCACGGATCTCTTCCACCTTGACAATGCTGCTGCCGAGAAGTGAGTAGCTACCATCAATGAGAAGGAGTTTACGAGAAAACATCATACAGAAACACTTGGACACGTTTAGTTCCAGTCTATTTAATAGACAAGACAGTAACTCTCAAATCTCAGAAGATCTTCCTGGAGATCGCGTACATCTGAGTCGCTTCTCAATAAAATATAGGAATTGAGAAAGCACGTCTGTACGTCATTGATAAAAATTCTGAACAATGGTGGGCCTATGTAGACCCATGCGGGACTCCAGAAGGAATGTTAGTCCATACCAGGAATCTGGCAAAGGTATTGTCTATACCTTTGAGGGCACACTGCCTAAAAAGCGGTAAAACATGATAATACTCCTTGGTGGTCGGCAATGATCGTTCTTCTTTCATAAATTCCCGTCTATGTTTTCGACGATACTTTGCCACTTTACATACATGAGGAGTGGTATCCTTTATGTCCATACAGACGTGTATCCCTGCAAAACCCGTAGTATTTCCTATCTCTATGGCAAAACCACAGCACAGTATAAGAAAGAGTATCTATTCCACAGCTTGAGCGTTCATATTCATCTTCTTTCTTGATGCTCTCTTTTATGAAAATGTCACATATTTTAGTTTTCATTGTCAGCTTGTTTTCGTTATTTCTAGCAAGCTAAATTTCCAATAAATAAAGCAAGGTGAGTGCATTTTCTTGTAATTTACAAACCCTTGTTCATTTTTGAGCAAAAATTAAATAAGAGTGTTATTTTTTTAAATATGCTTAGTGCTTTGATTTATTTATGAAAAATATCGATATCGATGTTTTGATGATTTCATAATATTTAATAAACATTAAATGAAAATAAAAACTTATTTTCAGGTGTCAAAGGTTTTAAATCTCAGAAAAAACAAAGAACTGGCACACATACCTACCAAATGAAAAATTGTATTTAGTATTTGAAATTTTCAAATCTTTGTGATTAAAAATAAATGTTTTAGTTTAAAAATTCTACAGTATTATTATTAACAATAATAATACTGTAGAATGTTCTGTTTTTGTTGTTAACAAAAACCACTATTTCTGTTTTAGTGGTTTGATTGACATCAATCCATCACCAAGACATAAATAATTATTTCAATCGGCAGCATACTTTTTTATCTTCCATAATTATCGACATCGGTAGATATTCAAATACAGCACATCACTACATTATAATTTGACATGATGATTCTACGTTGGCTATGAATGGTATCCACATAGTATAGGTAATGTAAGCACTAAAAAGATTGGATGAGATGGATGGATTGAAAAAAACGAAGAGCAAACCCATACGTAATAAAAAATAATAAACAAACTTATTTTTGCGGTGGAAAAGTTTTTCTCCCATCCATCGATCTATACCACGGTTGATGCTCCAACTGAAAATGTAAGTTTGTAACAGAAAAAGACAAACTTAACTTTGCGGTGAAAAAGTTTTTCTCCCATACATCGATCACGGTTGATGCTCTAACTGAAAATATAAGTTTGTAACCGAAAAAAATATTTTTTATTATATTTATACAACGTGTTAATGAATAAACGCAAAACTTCATACACCTCAACTGATTTATAACTAAATAATTAGATTGAAACAATAATTTCATTATTTTTATGGTTGAAATTTAAAGCTATACGCATTTTAAGTTTTGAGGCAAAAAGTATTTGTTATCATTTCACAAATTAATGAAAGCGCTAACGAACTCGTGGACACATTTTAAGAATCTTGTTTTTGTAGTAAGTAGGGTGAGTGTGCCCGTGCGATGGGTTGACATCGGGTTCAGTAAATTTTAAATACAAACAAATTATTTTTAATATTTTGAAAAAAATTACCTATGTTGAAATCATGATAATTCGATTCTCCTCTCGATTCCAAACAAAGTACTTTCTAGTTTTGCGTTAATTCATTAACACGTTGTATAATAGTTAATTTGTAGTTATATCATTTAAAATAGCATAATGTTATTATATTTTCGTACTCGCAACTCGCAAACCAAAACCTATAGAGTACTTCCCGTTAACATAGAATCATGAAATTTGGCAAGAAGCAAGGTCTCAAAGCACAAGTAGTGGAAAAAATTTGAATATAGTTAATTTGTTGTTATATCACATAAAAATAGCATAAAAACATATTTTTTCAGTTACAAACTTACATTTTCAGTTGGAGCATCAACCGTGGTATAGATCGATATATGGGAGAAAAACCTTTTCACCGCAAAGTTTGTACGAAAAGCTTCAAAAGCGCTGGGTTTTGTTATGCGCACTTCGGCTTCCTTTCAGAATCTGAACGCTGCCGCCAGCGATCTGGGCACTCTCCCGCTCGATAGCGACCTCGAATGCATTTTCTATCTGTCGTAAGATTATTTAAATTAAATTAACTCAAATTTGTTGCGTAGCGTCGTAACGCTACACTTATACAGGGTGTAAGTAGAGGTAGGGTGTAGGGTGTAGTGCCTAGCAAATACTGAAACGGTGAACGCAGACCATCAAACTGAACAACTTTCACTATGGAGCCTACCTTAGGAAACGCGAAAAAAAATCAGCTGTTCCATACAAAACTGCTGTGCCTACCCGACTTACATTAAACCGTAGCTGAATCGTAATTGAATCTAATTGAATCGTAATTGAACCGTATCTGAATCAGAATTAAATCGTATTTGAATCGTTATTAAGTCAATAGACTCGTAATTCATCGCAATTGAATCGTAATTGAATTGACATTGAATCGTAATTGAATTGACATTGAATCGTAATTGAATTGACATTGAATCGTAATTGAATTGACATTGAATCGCAATTGAACTAATTGAATGTAATTCAACCGTATCTGAATCAGAATTAAATCGTAATTGAATCTCAATGGAATCGTTTTTGGGTCACAATTGAGTCTATGACTCGTAATTACGAGTCATAGACTGAATTGTAATTGAATTGCAATTGAATCGCACCTGAACCGTAACTGAATTGTAATTTAATCGTAATTGAATGGCAATTGCAGCTGAATCGCAACTGAACCGTACCTGAATCGCAACTGAATCGTAATTGAATAGTAATTGAATTGCAGCTGAATCGCAACTGAATAGCAACTGAACCGTAACTGAATCGTTATTGAATTGTAGCTGAATCGCAACTGAACTGCAACTGAATCGTAATTGAATAGTAATTGAATTGCAGCTGAATCGCAACTGAAAAGCAACTGAACCGCAACTGAATCGTAATTGAATCGTAATTGAATTGTAGCTGAATCGCAACTGAATCGTAATTGAATTGTAGCTGAATTGCAACTGAATCACAATTGAATCGCAACTGAACCGTAACTGAATCGTAATCGAATTGTAATTGAATTGCAATTGAATCGCAACTGAATCGCAACTGAACTGTAACTGAATCGCAATCGAACCGTAACTGAATCGTAATTGAATTGTAGCTGAATCGCAACAGAATCGTAATTGAATAGTAATTGAATTGCAGCTGAATCGCAACTGAACTGTAACTGAATTGTGATTGAATCGCAACTGAATCGCACCTGAACTGTAACTGAATCGCAATCGAACCGCAACTGAATCGTAATTGAATTGTAGCTGAATTGCAACTGAATCGCAATTGAATCGCAACTGAACCGTAATCGAATTGTAATTGAATTGTAGCTGAATCGCAACTGAATCGTAATTGAATAGTAATTGAATTGCAGCTGAATCGCAACCGAATCGTAATTGAACCGTAACTGAATCGTAATTGAATTGTAGCTGAATCGCAACTGAATCGCAACTGAACCGTAACTGAATCGCAATCGAACCGTAACTGAATCGTAATTGAATTGTAGCTGAATCGCAACTGAATCGTAATTGAATAGTAATTGAATTGCAGCTGAACCGTAACTGAATCGTAATTGAATTGCAATGAATCGCAACTGAACCGTAACTGTATCGTAATTGAATTGCAATTGAATCGCAACTGAATCGCAACTGAACCGTAACTGAATCGCAATCGAACCGTAACTGAATTGTAATTGAATTGTAGCTGAATCGCAACTGAATCGTAATTGAACTGATGTTCCGGAGTTACGGTTGACTTGAAGCTGAAGCTTGAATTTTTTACACCACTTTGGTGGTTATTAACTTATTAATTTCAACTTTATCTAGTTGAAACCTCCACCAGTTTCAGAGAAACAGACAGACAGACAGACAAACGGACAACAAAGTGATCTTCTAAAAAAGAGTGATATTTTACAAATTATGATTATAACAGAATTGAACAAATCATACAAATAGTACAAATCACAATTTAATAATGTTTGTCACAATCACAATTAAATGAGCTTGCGTCGTTAGAGGCGCGCGCGCCGCCCCAACTCTTTCTCTCGCATCTGATGGCTTAACCAACGCGCAGAGTACGAAACCTAGTGTCGCATTACCACCAGTACCACGCGATAGAAAGTATTTTGTTAGCTTGAATGTGCTCATTATCCATTGCAGTATAAGAACTCAACGATCGAATAATCTTTAGTTAGTACTAAAGATTATTAAAACAAGCAAGCATTGTAAACTATTTACACATAATATCTCTACTGGCTTTCAGCCTCATAATATCAATATTGCGTCACAGTAATGATTCAATAATCATTACTGTGACGAGCAATGTGTTCCGTTTTTGTGCATATTGCTGCGACACTGGCCCCGCCCCCTTTTCACATCTCCCTTTAGTTTTTGTGATCTGTGGTATAAGCTATCACATGCCCATTTCGCTTCAATTATTTTTCGACATAGGCCCTTAAGTAAGAGAAATCAAACTTAAGCGTAACTTTAAGCTACTCGACACGGTCGGCCGTGGGGCCATTTATTATGAGCACTGTCGAAATCGCGTGAGACCACCTGGGATGTGGAGGAATATGGTAATTTACTGTTACTCGGCCCGGTAGCTCAGTTGGCAAACCTGCCTGCTGTGCCGAGGGTCGAAGCTTCTAATCCCGTAAAGGACAAATAAAGGGTGTAACAAAACACCCTATCAATACTTTAGGCGGTCCTTCAAACCATCAAACTGAACAACTTTTTATTAAAAGTCCAAGTCAAAGTTAATTCCATTTTAGCTCCATATTTGGAGCCAAAATCGAAATCGCGCAAAGCTGTTTCATACAAAACTGCATGTTCCATCTGATAATGATGATGATGATGATTCATCATATCAGCCGATAGACGTCCACTGCTGGACATAGGACTCCCCCAAAATGAGGAGATTTGCCATAATCGCCATGATGCGATGCGTTTGCGATGTTCCATACTAAACTACAGATCTACTCGAGCTATTTAAAAAAAATCTTTTGTTCCTTACATTTGTAAGGAACAAAAGATTTTTTTTACGCGATTTCGATGTTGGTCCCGTAGAGAAAGTTGTTCAGTTTGTTGATCTAAACCACTCCCTTTAAAGTTTTCAATTTTTATTTTTACTTCTGTAACACCCACCCCCTTCTGTACAGGGTCCAATTTAATAATTCTGAATGATCAGACTATCAAACTGAACAACTTTATCTATGGGACCAAAATCGAAACCACAAAAAAACTGCTATTCCACACAAAACTGCAAACCTACTCGACCCATGTTGTATGGGATAGCAGAGTTTATTTTCGCGTTTTCGATGTGAGTCCCATAGAAAAAGTTGTTCAGTTTGATGGTCTGATCATTCCTATAAAAACCATGCATGCATGTTAAGAAGCTATATATTCTTTATCGTTGTTTAGCTATTATAATACAAGTCCACGCTGGATTCTGGTAATTTAAATGAAACTAGATACAATTTTGTGTGACCCTGTCCAAGTTATTTATTAAATAGATATTAAAAGTTTTTAATCAATGTCAAACTATATGCATAGAAAAATGGTTTCAATGCATTCCATTACGTATACTTAAGGCCCCCAATTTTTTTTTCAAATATCTTCAATTTACATCATAAACTTAATATTACTACTGTGTATTGTACTGTTTATGATTTTAGTCGTTGACTAAGGACGCTGTCAGCTCTACGGTTCGTCTCGCGGAGACGCAACGACAACTCTATGACGACAGTTTATGATTTACATCCAAGTCAAGTTTAGAATTTTATTATATGTAAACCGGGTGCTAGGGTAAGCAGTTGCATAACTTTAAGGGGTGATTATACCCTTGATTACTGAACAACTTTCCCTAAGAAACCTATAGATCGCAAAAAAAAATCGACTTTCCATACTAAATGCAATCAGCTGATCGAACGTTTGTACGAAAAGTAAATTTTTTTTGCGAATTTGTCTTTGGTTTCTTAGGGACAGTTGTTCAGTATCATGGATACAATTACTTCTTAAAGTAATCCAACTGTTTACCCTAACACTCTGTATATACATAAGATACTAACAGTATTGGTTGAAAAGAGGTTGTACGGACGTGCTACTTCCCCACCGTGCAGTCGCTACTGCAGTATGGTGTAGAGTTATGGGTGTGAGCGTATGGGATTATTGTTAAACTTACTATCTAAAGAAAAACTTATTCTCATACTTTAAAGTATTTTCTTTAGATAGTGAGTAAGTTTAACAATGAAAAAATCATTTTTTCTTGGTCTTTCTTTAATTTGAGATACTATGTTGTTTAAAAGAAATTGATCCTTATGGATGACTCTTTCGGTTGGTATCATAAAATACTGGATGTTTTTTTTCACATTTCACCGGTTCGATTCCCGGCTCAAGCAGATGATTTTTCAAAAATCTTTAAATGCAGTTTTGATTAAATTTGAAAATAAAGGAATGTTTCCTTTCAGTAAAATTTGCAATCATAAATATTAAGGGTACTTTCCCTCCAACCACAGCCTTTTTTTTCCACCCTGTATCCCTATGTCTATGTCTATTGAACACTTGGGCTACTATTCGAGAAGCTCTCTTGTTCAAACAATTTTTCCAACATCTTACCACACAGCCTCTTTCCGCATAAGCCTCCCTTAATGCCATGCAAATAAGAGAGCTCACCTCAAAACCGTTTGCATTCAGGACTCTACGCCCTCTATGAAATTATGTCGAGTCCAACCCCCCAACATGAAACGGCCAAATTTACGGTCATACTGCAGACTTTTTGCATTTTCATATTTTTAAATTTATCATTTTAAGTAAAATGTGGTTGAGAATTTTGAAGAAAATTTCACTAGGTAGAAGATTTTATTTGGATTCACTATGAATAAAATAAGAAGATGAGTCAGTATACAGACGAGACTTTTCATCAAATATTTATGATGTAATATAAAAAGTCAAGAGAAAGTCCTACATAAACCAAATTTTATAATGTTTTTAGGATTCCGTAGTCACACAAGGAACCCTTATAGTTTCGTCCAAATCGTCTGTTTGTATAGCCCACCTCAATGGGAGTTGTTCTTTTGGTTTTCTAGATGATCGATAGATGGCGCTACGGTCTGCGCGTATAAAGGCCTATGGTATCCTACTGCAGTGTAGCCTGGCATAAGAAAACCGAACAAGCGAAGTGTGTAAACACCCTAAATAGCCTACAAGGATTAGTATGCAGAATAGCAACGGGGGCAATGAAATCTACACCCACGGCTGCTATGGAGGCAATATTAGGTTTGCCTCCACTACACATCCATGTGCAGAAAGAGGCAAAAATTGCAATGCTCCGAGCCTTGGAACGAGGAGATTCCAAATGGAAGTCCTCTGTTATGAGAAGGTTACATGAAACTCTCTTAACAATTCCGATCATGTGTATGCCGAAAGACACCATGAACAAAGAATATAACTTCAACAGGTTATACAAGGTAATCCTACCCCAAAGAGAGGACTGGAACGGGAATACCCCACAATCCTTCAGCGCTGGAGATGTCGTCTGGTTTACAGATGGCTCCAGGAAGGACAACCGTGCTGGAGCTGGAATATGTGGCGGCAATCCAAGAATTAAAAAGGCGATTCACCTTGGACAGCATGCCACAGTATTCCAGACTGAAATGTACGCTATCATAGATTGCGTACATGAGAATCTGAAAAGATGCCCAAAGGGGAAACATATTGTTATTTTATCAGATAGCCAGGCTGCTCTAAAAGCGCTAGGATCTGATGAAATAGAGTCAAAACTAACATTAGAATGTGCCCGAGCACTCAACCAGCTAGGACGGACAAACTCTGTCACCCTAGGCTGGGTGCCCGGACACTGCGGTATTGATGGAAATGAGGCTGCTGACGAGCTGGCACGAAGAGGGGCGGAAGAGGACGCCATAGGCCCCGAGCCTTATTGCGGCATCTCCCGCAACACCTCTAGACGTGTGCTAAAGGAATGGGCCGTGGACCAAAGCCGCAAGCTCTGGTCGGATACACCAGGACTGAGGCATGCGAAAGAACTTGTGACCGGCTTTTCAAACAGACATACCTCAGATGCCATCAATTCAAACCGCAACGACTTAAGGCTCTTAGTACGAGCCTTAACAGGACACTGCAAGTTAAACAAACACCTACACAGAATGGGGCTTGTAGACTCACCCACTTGCAGATTTTGCTGTGAAGCAGAGGAAACGCCCATACATCTCCTCTGCGAATGCGAAGTGCTCATTCACAGCAGGAGTCGCCATCTAGGTGGATACATAATAACACCTACTGACATCAGGGACCTCCCCTCCAAAAGCATAACACGGTTCATGAAGTCCGTGGGCCTAGGAAATGACCTTTAGGTCTAGGGTGACAGCTACAATAGATCTATCTAGGTCGCAGTAGCTATTGGGTCATTGACCAAGCCCTTATAACCAAATAATAAATAGTCGCCTACAGACGCTACAGGCCAATCGCAGGCCGCTTCTCACCGATCCCCGCTACCCAACCCGCAACGTCCTACAACGTGCCGAGGTCCTTACCCCTCTGGGTGCCCCTAGGTCGGTTGCTTAAGTTCATTCATTTGGCTCGGTAGACCCTTCGTGGTCCCTCCAATAGTCCGCAGTAAAATGCAGTAGTTGCTCCCTGAGCAGAGCTGTAATAGTCATCTCCAAAAAAAGCAAATGTATTTAAACAATCAATATACAATGGCTTACGGAACCCTAACATCGGTGTTTCTGACGCACTTGGACGATACTTTGTCATTTATTCATTTTTGCTTTCAGTCTGGAATGACTAGTCAGTTGGTGGCCACAAAAAAACTGCTTAGTCGCTTCAATTTCCGACATCTAACGGAAGAAAAAGGGTAGTCTATATTTAGCGAGAGTCGCTCACAAAAATAACATAAAAAATCTAAATAAATTATAAATAAAAACCGGTCAAATGCGAGTCGGGCTACTCGCGCACCGAGGGTTCCTTACCATACAACATAATATTAACTTGTAAAAAATTTTGTTTTCTGCGGGACCTTAAGGGACCGACTAACACTTGACCAGTTTCGATTATTTGTTGTTATACTGTAGAGTTTTCTGTGTAATCATACCAAGTTTGTCGCTTGTATGTATTTATCATGTCGATTAAAAACTAGTTTCTTGTGTATTCCCCTTTAATTTTTAAATTTGTGACCTTTTAAAAATCTAACACAAAAAAAACGCACTGCACCGCAAGCCACAGCTAGTTATGTTATCAAATAAATTGTATACTTAATACAATTTCTCTCAGAATCACTAATAAGCTTAAAGCACTTACAGCTCCTCGCCAAGCCAGCTGAAGCTCAAATATATGCATTTAGATCTACAAGTTTGTTAGAGGATGGCCTAATTTACATTTATAGCGATTAGATTTTAAATGCATTACATTTTCAGAAACGACACAGCGACTTGAAGAAATTATTACATTTTTAAGTGAATTCATAAATGAAATAACTTTATTTATACCAAACCCAAAACATGGTATTTTTCTGGATTTACAAATTGAAAGATAGCAAAATGAGTGCTGTCATTTTGCTACAGGCAATTTAAGCAAAAAAAAAACCGGCCAAGTGCGAGTCGGACTCACGCACGGAGGGTTCCGGGATCCTTAGCGCTTCTATCACTTGACCGTTTCTGTGGTTGTTCTACCTTAGACTATGATCTATAATCACACCAATATTAGCGCTTGTTTGTATTGCCGTTTTTAAGAAAGAACTAAAACACAAAAAAATAAAAAAAAAATTATACTTACGGTAACGGGGCTGCCTAATTTCTATAAGAATTTTATTATTTACTAGCTTTAACCCGCGACTTCGTCCGCACAAATGATATGCCAGATTTTAAATCAGATCATAAGCTATCAAACAAAAAAAGTTTCATCAAAATCGGTTCAGTAGTTTTCGCGTGATCCTCGATAAAACAAATAAACAGACAAACTTCTTTTTTTAAATTTACAGTTTTATAATAGTACTATCGTTAACCTGCGACTTCGTGCGCACAAATTATGTACCAGATTTTAAGTCAGATCATAAGCTATCTAACAAATAAAGTTTCATCAAAATCGGTTTAGTCGTTTTTGCGTGATGCTCGTTACAACAAAGAAACACGCAATAAAACAGACAGACAAAAAATCCAAAAATTGGTGATATGGAACAGGAAGGAACACCTAAAAACCTTATCGTAACTATTTTTTGATAATATCTTCAATGTACAGACACACTGTCACAGTTTTATAATAGTTTAGATTAGCAAATCCGCATGTGAAAATGTCAACCGTCAGGACAGACGGACGAAAGGACGGACGGACAGAGCATAGGCTTATAAATATGGTTACCCTTGGGTACGAAACCCTAAAAAAGTTTGAACAAATAATCAAGAAAGACCTTCTCTTGCATCTAATATATCATCATCATCATCATCATCATATCAGCCATTAAACGTCCACTGCTGGACATATGCCTCCCCCAAAATAGGGGATTTGCCATAATCGCCACACTTGGCAGGCGGGTTGGCGATCGCAGTTGGATCGAATCAATGTGTGTACTCAGAGGATGCTGCTGCCCATCCTTCAGTAGATCCCTTCGTCACCTCTTACGACACCCACGGGAGGAAATGGCCCCGCCTGCCAAGCGTGGCGATTTTGGCAAATCAGCCAGCCAGAGGCCAGCAGTGGACGTCTATCGGCTTATATGATGATGATGATACTACATTATTATGCACTCGCACTTGTCCCATATGGGTAGACTGAGATTACAGGTCAACCCACGTTATACTATTGATTTCTCACCTCATACACTCGGTACGATTCATTTCTCGCCTCATCCATATTCATAATCGACCCTTAACGATATAATTTAATCCTAAAGTACAGAATAACATTTAAATTTGAAAGCTTTTGCGTATCTTCAATCAGAACTGAGATTGCGGAAATAAAAATAAAACTGCGAAAACGTTGCGAGTAATCTGAGATTAGTTATCAGTTTCAAAACGTAGTAAAGTAACATGGAACTGTGACTAGAGATGTACTGTTGCACACAAAACCTGAATTCCGGACATAAATGTTTCAGAAAAATGTAAAATATTTCAAACGTTTTTTTTAACGTTTAAATACGTAGATACGGACAACAAATTCGAAAAGAAGGCATAGCGGTTATCTTATCTTTTTGTGGGGGCTGGCAAGCCAATTTGCCCCAATACTTTTTGTTTTCTTCACCCTTCAAATACATGGTCAATTAAGGAGGCAACACCATTGAGGGGAAGAAACCTAAGATCTCCCGCTTTTGGGTATCCATCTCCGAGGAGGCACATGCGTTTTACCGCCAGGACATCACAGTCACAAAGAACATGCCCCATAGTCTCTTCATCCTCTCCGCATGCTCTGCAGCTGGGATCCAGGGTGAGTTTCATTTTGTGCATCATCGTGCCTGTGGCGTAGTGCCCAGTGAGGGCTCCGACTATGGCACGAGCCTTGCTCCTGCTAGGAGTTCAGTATGCATCTTGAGACGCGAGTTGTCACATTGCTGATAAATTTTTTGGAGTGTTGTAAGCCTACAAGGCTAGACCACTCCAGTTTGTGTGCTTTATCAGGCATAGCGGTTAGTACGTGCTTTGTCCTATTCAATCAATACCATATATGTCTCTAAGTCATAAACCTTAATATTTTCTTGTGTACAACATAGCTTATTAACTGAATAGTGACAGTTTCATTTACACACAAACGTTTGCTACATCGATGAAAATTTTTTTTATTCGTTTTAATGTAACTTTATTATTTTACTGACCATTCACTTACGCAAATATTGTACAGACCTGCATAATATTTATATCGTTTCGAAATGGTGTAATACATAATTCTGAATCAAACATAAGGCCACCATACATTCCCACCGCTGCCGCTGCTGTAACTCCTGTAAACCAGGATCAACAGCGGCCATTTGCAACAATAGATAAAGAAGTCCAGCGAGCCCGCAACCACTCTAATCTGTCCTGGAACCCGCAATGAATACAATCAAAGAAGATAGGAGGAGTAATAAATATAAATATCCTACTTTTCTCCAATGTAAATGGAAGACAGCAATATGAAAAGCATTTGGCCAACCACTCCAGAGATAATTTATGGCAGTTTAAGACTCTACCGCGAAAGCACCAATTAAATAGCAATACAAAAACAAAGAGGAACCCAAACCTATTGTACTGAAACTATGACCTAGTTTGCTTCCAGTGGTATTACATACTAGCTATTGAAATTGAAATTAAAATATCGCAAAATCCTTTCTTAGCAGTACGCGTAGAATCTATTTTGTCCTCATGTTTCTATATTCAGCGGTTTAGGTTATGCTAAGCATTGTCTCCCAGCAAACAATTTGGTCGTATAAGGCTCACATTTATAGGACTATTTTGACTTATAAAAGTTATAACACGGTAATTTCGTCATATACCGGTGCTTTATGCGTCTGATGTTCGACTATACGACACCTATACGATAAAATTGTCAGTCGTTCCATCACGGAACTGTTTTATAAGTAGGTGCAATGAGTTTTTATACCCTAGGTATATCACTTATGGCAAAAACATTTGAACGCACGGAAGTCTAAAATCTATCTGACTGTTTGTCCTAGTCCTAGAGTGCGGTGACGTATTTATAAATCACTTCAACCACTTCTTATTATTTTGTAATCCCCTTAGTAAATTGGATCATTCGCTGATCCGGATATTATTTTGCACATCACTAGTTGTAACTTCCTTTTGTGGCTATTTATTTTGAAATAGAGCAGACTTGGCACGCGTAATGAATTCAGTATCTTGATAGTTTAAACTGCATTTAAGTTACCCAACGGCTTGAGATCGTCTTAAGTTGATTTGCTGAATGATTGTTCTTGGACTTGTTCTATCTCTTACATTACATTTAAACATGTTTAATCGGGCTTTGCCCAGCAGTGGGACACTGAAAAAGCTACATAAAAAGTCATAAATGTCTGTAAATGTGTCGTGGTCGAACTTAGAATTGAATTTGTATTGAATGTATAGGGTCCTTCCTAATATGCTGACACTTTTTTAAGGGAATGATCAGACCGTCAAACTGAACAAGAAAGTTGTTCGCGATTCGCGATTTTTGCCATAAATGGCACCAACATCGAAATCGCGAAAAAAAATCAGCTCGTCCATACAAAACTGCAAACCTACTCGAGCCAAATGTATGGTACTGCTGATTTTTTTTTCGCGATTTCGGTGTTTGTCCCATAGAAAAAGTTGTTCAGTTTGATGGTCTGATCTACCACTTAAAAAGTGTCAGCATTATTAGGAAGGACCCTGTATAAGTAGTACCTACAAAATTGTCCTCTGATTGATGTAACTGCACTGTTTATGTTGCACTTCCGGATAAACCTTTTTGGAAGTTCAATTGTTAAATTCTTTTGTCATTTTTCTTACAATCAAAAATAAAAAAATAATAATAGCAGCATTATAGGCAAAGTGAAGTTCCATTCTAATGAAATGGCCCAAGGAATGGACTTGAATATACGTTTGTAAGTTTAAGAATTTTCTCGAGTCTATATGAGTGGGTATATGCCCCCCACCCACAAGGTAGAACGACGTGGTGAAGGTAGCCAACGGATGAGGGGAGCGCAGGACCAGTAGTTGCGGCGATCCTTGGCAGCGGCCTATGTCCAGCAGTGGACGTTTATCGGCTGAGAGGATGGTGCGATTTATAAGGCAAGCATAAAATTAAATGCGAATATTGGAAAAGGACACTGATTAAATTGATAATGTGATTAAAAAAGGTCAGGGGTCTAATAGTGTAACTAAGTACCTGTTTCGACCGGAATCTAATCGACGTTGTTTTTTGACAGTTTTAAGCCATTCTCAATATTTTTAGTCAGGTCAGTCAATTTCAGAGAGTGGATGTGATGATCGGAGAAACATAATATTACTTATGGGCGTGTGATAGCTTATATTACTGCCTGATGCGAGAGAAAGAGAAAGAGATGCGCGCCTGTAACGACGCAAGCGTAAAACAAACTTTATTTAATTGTGATTGTACTATTTATGTAAGTTCAATTCTGCTCTAATCAAAATTTGTAAAATATCAATCTCTTTTTTAAAAATCAAGTCCCGTGTTTCTTTTATTCACCTTTTATCAGTTCCAAGAGTTTATCGATTAAGACGGAGGCTACTTTGGCTTGTTTTTCTATCGAGAAAATGTGTTTTAATCGTGTTTTGGCTGTAATCAAAACTTCAATTATATGTTCAATTTACACATATCCGCTAATCATACTCCTACTGTAAGTACTTCATGATTTAACACGCTTTGAAGAATCCTATTTTTTTTCACATCCATCTTGTATCGATATAATCGGAAACTTACACCATAGCCCTGCTCAGTTATATCATAGGGATAGGTTATAAACGAAAGTATTTGATCAGTGTGTGTTGCCAGTGATGACATATGGAACAGAGACGTGGTCGTTCACTCAAGGCCTCATAAAAAGACTGAAAGTCACCCAAAGAGCAATGGAGAGGGCTATGCTCGGAGTTTCCCTGCGAGATCGAATCAGAAATGAAGAGATCCGCAGAAGAACCAGAGTAACTGACATAGCCCAAAGAATTGCTAAATTGAAGTGGCAGTGGGCGGGGCATATTGCTCGCAGAACCGATGGCCGATGGGGCCGAAAAGTTCTCGAGTGGCGACCGCGTACCGGAAAGCGCAGCGTGGGTAGGCCCCGCACATGGTGGACCGACGACCTTGTGAAGGCGGCGGGAACCCGTTGGATGAGGGCAGCGCAGGACCGGTCGTTATGGCGATCCTTGGGGGAGGCCTATGTCCAGCAGTGGACGTCCATCGGCTGAGATGATGATGATGATGATAGGTTATACCTAATATGAATATGAAGAGATTGATTAATGTAGAGAGCGAGAGGGATAATAAAATCTATGTTAGGATCGTTGATTTCAAAGCCAGATGGCGATCTGTTGTTTCTACCAACCCCAGTGGGGAGACAGGCGTGAGAATAAAATTATATAATAATTGTGTACTTATTCAAATTTTTGACTTCGCTGGCAGGTTTACTACTTTTCATAATACTTATTATTACAGGGTGAGAAAAATTTAAACGTTGGCATATATTTCAACTAAGACTCTATAGTGCGATTTTTGGAAATCATACTTTGAAATCATCAGTAGAAAAGTATGAAGTTTGTGAATTCTCGCTCAAGATTTCGAATTCAAAAATAGCATTTTGTCTATCTTTGTCTGAATAACTTTTACTATTAAAACCTGAAATCTCAAAAATACAAAACAACTTTTCTATACAAACCTGCAATGCCTCTCGTCTCAAATATATGAACAGTTGATATTATATTTATTGCCCAACATTGAAAGTAACATAAAAAATTATAATTCCTACTATAACATTATAAGTATATCCATTATAACAATAATAATATTAATCACTACACAATGATTTCAAAATCATACCTTGACATAGATCCTATACTTATAGTTATCATTTTGATAGATTATTATAAAATTACACTTAGTATTGATGACTTTGGATTTGAAACAATTTCCAAAGAGTGACGTGTGGTTTTCTAAACAAATCCTCAATTCCACTTTTAATTTTATTTTAACCTTATAATCCTCAATTGATTTTGGAAATATTAGCCCATTCATTTTACGGTTTGAGCCGGGACTAATTAATAATTGATATTTTTTTTTTTCGGTATAGCATTTAAGAGTCAATTTGAGCTTCAAAATGAACCAAAATAAAAAAAAAATTCCGTCAGTAACAGTTCCAAATTTAAAATTGAGCTATTGTCTCATTATAAAAAACATGATGCTAATTTTTTTTGGGACATATTTAAGGCATTACTATTATACATACTTGAAAGATGGTGTAAATATTTTTTTCTACTTTGAAGATTTTGAAAAATACATTCGTATTTTCTAGTAAAACCATCATTTTTTAAATTTCAATGCCTATTTTTATTGCTCAAAAATAATATATATTGTTAAATCTAATTCAAATGAGTGCATTGGCATTAATATTATTAATTTAAAAGCCTTCTGGGACTCACAATTTTAATTTCTATGTTGCGTAGCAAAATTGGCCGCCCAAGGCGCGCATTTAGTATATTGAAGGTTTCAATACAAAATAAATGCCAGCCCAGGCTCTTCGGTCGAGCTGGCTTTTTGTACCTAATTATTTCGTGGTTTCAGGATGGAATGACGTGTCACGTAGAGATAGAGGACTAGCCTTTTGCACTCCAAAGGAAACCATACAACTATTTCGGTCGACGGGTATCACCTCATCTCGCGGTCGTCTTATCTCTTATTCGCCTTTAAAGAAATCCCTGATTGTTTCATAACATTGACTCACCAACTACTGGACGTAGGATCCGCGCTCAAAAGTGTCGAACTAAAAGAGAACCAAAACGTATAAATAGAACCAATAACGCGACAGTCTTCGTTTGATCGCCCAACGCGCGCGCCCTACCCCGATGCGGAGTGGGATGTAAAAGAATTTTAACATTTTCAATATTTTTAGTCAATTTATATTACTATACACGTACTTAGGTTTGTGCAGGCACAGTATTTTAATTTTTAATTTTAATATACAGTACAAGAAAGATAATTTATTACTACTTAAGGTACGGACACTCCCTGCCGCCCACCAACTTTTAACCTCACCTCTATTGCCCTCTGGTTACCCGCCAGTTACCTAAGAAGAAGAGTTAAAGTTCAATTTCTGTGGTTTCGCATGTGCTGACGTCATCTTGTCAATTTAAATTTTTTGTATGCAATGTCCGGGCTGTGGTGCAGGTTAGTCTCCGACACTTTTTTAAAAAATTTTGTACTAGACCCGGCATTCATTATTTTGTATGTCAATGACAACGAATCGTAATCAGTATTTATTTACATAAAGTACATATCTAACTTGTAATTGATATAGCACTTGAAATTTCAATTATAAATGTTAGAGATTAGAATCTTCATTGTTAAAATTTTTATCAGTCAAAATGGTGTGAAGGTTAACTTTATCAGTTAATGATAATTGTGTTGACCTAATAAGCTTTTGCAATATGTAGTATAAATGCGGTAAGATTAATAGAGATGCCGTTCAGTCTTTCTTGCCTTTCAATAATGTTTAAATTGTTTGTGGGTTTGGGTTTTTTGGGGTTGGTAGGTGAGTATTTTCTTTGCTTTTTCATTTCTTTACATGTCGTCCTGAAACCTAAAAAAGTAAATCTTGTTTACAAAAAAAAAAAAAAACTATCCAGAGGTACCATAGTGTGTTTGGAATTTTTATTACATTTTTATACAGGATGTAACAAAATATTTAAAAGGGTGGTATATAATATCAAATTGAACATAATGCAATATGGAGACCAAGTCGAAAAACTCAGAAGTCCCAATACGTTCGAGTAGAATCGGTGCTACTCGATCTGCAGTTATGTATGAGACAGCAGATTTTTTTCGCAATTTTGATGTTGTAAGTGGTTCAGTTTGATAGTCTAACCCACCTTTTCAAATAATAGAACGTTTCTGAAACGATGTAATCATTTATTATTAAGGCATGAAAGCTTATGTTGGCATGTAGCTTTACGTTTTAGTAATTATTTTATTACATCAAAAATGTATGAAAAGACAGACTTTTTGAATCCAAATAAATCCAAAGACTACAACCCTACGGCTTTGGCCCAGAATATTGTTTTTTTGGCCGGCACTTTCACATTTTTGACCAAAATGGATTGTCTTTTTTATACTTTCTAATATTACAGCCTCACTGCCAACTCTAAAATCAATGGAGGATACAAGAATAGTAGGAGGTGAGGACATCGATATAACAGAAGCACCATACCAAATATCAATAGTGTACCGAGGACGGCATTCCTGCGGTGGTACCATTATATCCAGTGATCTGATAGTCACGGCTGCGCATTGCGTTATGAAGTAAGAGTTGAATTATGCAGAGCCTAAATTAAATGCATTACATAATGCTTCAGCCCGTCAAACTGAACAACTTGCACTATGGGACCAACATAGAAATCGCAGGAATGAATCAGTTGTCTCCAATGTCATACAATAACAAAGCCCAAACATGGCATCACCTTTGTATGCATCAGTTATGTCCAGCTGTCATACATTGCCGCTGACATTCCAGTCCTTTCAAATCTTTCAAATGTATTCGGTTACAAAGCAGTAATGTAAAACAACTGGGTATAACTTAGTGGTCCCGCTAATAGCGCACTGATGCGAAGTCCTTCTGGCTGTCGCATACAGACATGTTTTTTTTTTTTTTATATCTTTGTTGATTGAAGGGAGTTTGTTCAAAGAGAACAATACAGACGTGTTGGGGTCAAATGGGTTACCAGTTTTCTATGAAACAGCAATTTATTTTTCGCTATATCTACGTTGGTCCCATAGACAAAAAGTTGTTTAGTTTGATAGTCTGATATATATATTGAAAAAACCGTCTGCATATTAAGATGGGATTTAGACAGGGTGAAATCGAAATAAATTGGTGTCCATTTAAACTAAAACTCTATATATCAACACATGAATCTGAACAACTTTAACTATGAGATCAAACGGGAAATCGCAAACAAAAATCTGCTTTTCCATTTGAGTCGAGTAGGCATTGCAGGTTACAGCAGATTTTTTGTTTATTTCATGTTTGTAGGAGTTTTAGTTTAAAAGTACCTATGCTAACGATTTCAATTGCACCTTGTAGTTTTGTACTATAGTTGCAAGCAATAAATAAAATTTCTAGACCATTTTGAACAACAGAAACAGAGATCTGAGACAATTAGGTAGGTAGGTACTCTAGTTTGTTCTAAGAATAATTTTATTTTAGCCAATTTGTGAAAAATGTTTTAATTATTTCAAAGGGGAATTGACAAAAAGCAGATAGAAAGCTAAAAAGCAATTTTATGTGAAATTAGCACCAATACTGAAATCAAGAAAAATAATTACAATTCAATTCATACAATACTACTGCCTACAGACTTTATTCTGGCACTGTCTTTGTTTATTTGCCATTATTATTCTTTCAATCCAAGCATAAAAATAATGATTTGCCATTAAAACTAATAATATCATGCCTAACTCAATGCCACACTAGAAGAACTCAAGGACAAAGAATTATTGAATTATATTCTGTTAAAAATAAAACTCTGTTGTCAAGATGCGTTCAGAAACTCTACAACATAACACGACTTAATAACTATTACAATCTTTACTATTATAAAAACTGTAAATTTAAAAAAGATGTTTGTTTGTTTGATCGAGCATCACGCGAAAACTACTGAACAGATTGTGATGAAACTTTTTTTGTTTGATTGATTATGATCTGACTTAAAATCTGGTATATAATTTGTGCGGACGAAGTCGCGGGTTAACGCTATTTATTATAAATTCTTAATATAAGTTTAAGTTATGTATCATATTATACAATACGAGCGTTCACCCGCGACTTCGTCCGCACAAATTATATACCAGATTTTAAGTCAGATCATAAGTTATCAAACAAAAAAAGTTATCATCAAAATCGGTTCAGATGTTTTTGCGTGATACTCGTTCAAACAAACAAACAAAAAAACAAACACACAAACAAACAGACAGACAAAAAATCCAAAAATTGGTGATATGGAATCAGGGATATCTAAAAACCATATCGTATCTTATTTTTTGTTAATATCTTCAATGTACAGACACACTTCTGTTACAGCTTTATAATAGTATAGATATACAATTGTCATAATAAAAAAATCTTATCATAATACATTATAGTAATAATACAATCTTATTTCCATTTACTTACAGCTCAAACCCCAACGACTATCAAATCCGTGTAGGTTCCTCATCCAGCTTATTTGGCGGAGACCTATACCCTGTCGGCGAGATAGTGTGGCATCCAGACTTTAACTATGCCAAAATGGACAGTGACATAGCAGTGATGTGGCTCTCAAAGCCATTGGAATTCAGTGAGAGTGTAGCCCCTATTGACTTGACTGATGGTAATGAAGAAATTGATGATGGTGACGACACGATAGTGACTGGCTGGGGACATATTAAGGTAAGATATCACCATCTCTGATGTGTGATTTCTGTATGGCTACCGCAGTGGAGTCACAGCGACCTCGTGCTCTGATCTTAGCGGTTTCCCTGTTCATAAGATTTGGGAGGCGTAAAGACGATTAGAGTGCATCTGCTTAGGTATACACTTAAATACATCCTGCGTGCGGAATACTTTTGTTTTGAAGTACGGTTAGTCTAAATCAGGTATAAACGTATCACTCATGTTTCGTTCCAGCTCAAAACTCTGACGTTAACAATGTTATAGTTGTCAGTCGCTGTCCACCGATATTCACAACTACCCTCAAATTCAACTTCAGACTTTGAAGGACCGGTTACGGAATAGTGTGATTAGAGAAAGAATTTTTCTGAAAGACAAGAATTTTAAATGGCCATGTGCAAGGAATGAGCGAAAGTAGGTACACGTTTGAAATTTATAAGACAAGTGTGAATAGAATGGTTGAAAAGGTTCGCCCTAGGCGCACGTACGCTGACCAAATAGGATGCATACTAAAGAAGGATCAAATAAAATGTACCCGGAACCGACGAGCTTGTATGAATGAAGAGACATGGATGTTGAGGAGGCGAGAGATGTGTGTCAGAATCGAAGCATGTGGCGATCTGTTGTCTCTGCCTACCCTGTGCCTGTGAGCATAATGTATAATCAAGGTAGAAAATGACAAACATCATTAATTTGTGTTTTTCGATCATCGCATTTGACGGTTTAACATAACATAACATAAATATTCTTTATTTGCACACCAAAATATGCATATATATTTAACAATTTCTTCTCGGTCTTTGGTTTGGGACGCGACTTGTGTGGACACATTGGCGGCGTCACATATTGGTCGGACATCGTTGGGCGCGGGTGCTGCTGCGGCATCGGCAGAGTCATCGAAGCGCCGGAAATATGTTGATATTGGAGAGGGGTATATGTTTGTTCCCTTGGGAGTGGAGACCCTGGGACCGTGGGGACCCGATGCAAAACAGCTTATAAAAGAGATTTCAGCTCGCCTTATAGAGACCACTGGTGATAAGAGGGCTGGCAGTTACCTTCGTCAGCGCATAAGCTTGGCAATACAGAGGGGGAATGCTGCCAGCGTTCTTGGAACCGTCCCCCAAGGAGAGGCTTTGGAGGAGGTTTATAGGTTGTAGGTCCCCCCTGACGAAGCTTGTTGCAGATATTCAGGATGTATTTATTGACGAAACGAGTTGTGGATCTGAGTGATGTACTTTCTTTGACGAAGCCTGTTGTGGATGTCAGTGATGTATATACCTATGCCGAAGCCTGTTGTGGATATGAGTGATGTATTTTGTTTAATAAAATGTATTTAGTTTGCTTCTCAATGAATGATTAAAGTTTAACAATTTTATATTTTCCTATCTCTTCTTATAATAGTGACTTGACTTCGTGGTTCGCTAAAAAATCGATTGGCGGTCATTAAACACTTGATAGAACATATTCGTTTTAAAGGCCAAACAAGAAACGCCTAAAATATACAATATCTTATGAATATCCCCAAACACCTAACATTCCTATTCACGTAACAGCTTAAAGCGATGAACGTTTGTGGATACATAGGAATAACAGGTCGGAATATATATCCATACATTACAAAATCTGGGATGATCAATACCCGAGACTGCAAGCACTTCGCCGCCTGTGCCTTAGCATAATCTCCTATCAAAATGCACCCGAGTACTCGTCGTGAATTGTTTTGATCGACTTACTAAGAGAAACTTAAGAATCTTGCCTTTGAAATAAACGGAGTTATGCAGTACTAAAAATATTGTTCTTAATAAATTTTATGCACAATCGATTTGCCTTTTGAGACTCAAGGACAAAAATAGGAACCACAAACTTCAGTTCCTAATCTATATACTATTATAAAACTGTAACAGGAAGTTTGTCTGTACATTGAAGATTATTAACAAAAAAAAAGTTACGATATGGTTTTTAGGTGTCCCTGATTCCATTTCACCAATTGTTGGATTTTTGTCTGTCTGTTTGTTTGTTTGAACGAGTATCAGGCAAAAACTACTGAACCGATTTTGATGAAACTTTTTTTGTTTGATAGCTTATGATCTGACTTAAAATCTGGTATATAATTTGTGCGGACGAAGTCGCGGGTTAACGCTCGTACTATTATAAAACTGTAACAGTAAGTTTGTCTGTACATTGAAGATATTAACAAAAAAAAAGTTACGATATGGTTTTTAGGTGTCCCCGATTCCATTTCACCAATTTTTGGATTTTTTGTCTGTCTGTTTGTTTGAGTGTTTGTTTGTTTGAACGAGTATCACGCAAAAACTACTGAACCGATTTTGATGAAACTTTTTTTGTTTGATAGCTTATGATCTGACTTAAAATCTGGTATATAATTTGTGCGGACGAAGTCGCGGGTTAACGCTCGTATCCGTATAAAATGGTATACTTACAGTTACAGCATGTGGCCTATTGAACGTTGCTACACGGGTACGGCCTATTTTTTGACTTTGAGTGCAGATATCTCGAAACAGAAGCATTACAACGATTTAGTCTCTATTTTTTCCATTAGACAAGACCTATCCAATGACACCTCATCTCAGCCGATGGACGTCCACTGCTGGACATAGGCTGACGACACCTATCTCAATTTATTAAAAAAAAAACTTTTTTTTCCGACCCAGGCCCTCTTTCGTTGTATGGGCTCAACAACAATTTTTTTTTTCTTCATGACTTCAACATTTCTGTTTTTGGGTTACAGTTATCTGTTTACATACCAAATTTCGATTCAATAGGTGCAAAAATTTGCTAGTTATTGAGGTGAGGTACAGACAGACAGACAGAATGGATGAAAGTATAAGGGTTCCTTGTTTGACAACGGAACCCTAAAAAACTCATTGGTACATGGGCATATTATTCGAACCCTCATGATTCAGTTCATACGTCTCTGCAACTCGTCTCTTAAGCTATAAATGTTTAGATAGAGCGAAGTGGTGGAAATAACAAGGAAAGCAGACCCCGCTATTCAGTGAGATTACTGGCCCACTGATGGAGATGAAGAGGAAGATGATGATTATGGCACCGAAGCCAATGGTGTTACAAAGTTACAGGTCATACATAAGTTCCTGAAAACACACCGACTGGGACCGAATTGACGCTTTGTGCCTACTATTTACCAGACACCCACAGGAACATCACTCGCATATTCCTCTATGAGCTACTACTCTAATTGACAATTTCTATTCACTTCTCTATTTTTAAAATACTTATAACATTTCAGGAAGGAGGCGGCCTCCCAACAACCCTGCAAAAAGTAATAGTCCCAAAAGTGAACGAGAAGGAGTGCGATATTGCATATTCTCCAATGTACAGTATAACACCGAGAATGCTGTGCGCTGGCATCCCGGCCGGTGGGAAAGATGCATGCCAGGTAATTCCAGTTTTACATAGTTTGATGAAATTAGGTTTGAAAGAATCTTAAAAGGCGCGCCTGCATAGTCGGGAAACGGTAAGGAAAATTTTCTGTGAGTGAAATTAAGTTATATGAGAGATCCTACGTTTATTAAGTGCATTTCTAGGGTCCTACAGTCAACAAGGAATTCTTTATAATTTTCGAGAAACTATTTTGTTCAGTATACTTTGGAATTATAAGTCAAAAACAGCTTTTTGAGATGCAACTTTTTTAAATTCGCATAACTTTGTTTTTAAATTCGACGGTTTTCGAGTTTGTACCTAGACTCTTTCTAAGACTCAAAATTTTGTTCAGTTACAGTACAACTGAACAATATACTACTACTATTATTATCTGACTTAAAATCTGGTATATAATTTGTGCGGACAAAGTCGCGGGTTAACGCTCGTAATAAATAAGTCAAGTGTAACGTGCTGGGATTGCATTGTGATTATAATTTAAATTATATTAGGATTGAACTTCGATGTTTTATATTGCGTCACGAATTTATAATAAAATTAACTTTAAAATGAATATTAAAAGACTCATGAATCATGAATTAAAAAATATCACTTTGGGTTGGCTAACTGACCTAGATTATTCACTGACCGAAACTTATTTGTAATAGAAAACTAACCATTCATTCATACGCCCGAAATCTATACAATAACCACGTATACTACATGTTACTCCACTCCGATATCGCAGAGAAACCTTTCTAAGTGCTTGTACTTACATCAATTTGAATGTTAGTGAATGGCTGCTAATAACAGTCATTCGATCCTAAGATAAGACTCGTAGGGCTAACAACCACAACCAATCCACACTTAATCCAGAACCACTTCAACGGACTCCCATCCACCCCCCGCACGTCAAAAAATAGCCCGCTCACTCTCACGCACCCTCATGCACAAGCGCAGACGCACACACTCAAACACACACTAACACACACACACACACACACACACACACACACACACACACACACACACACACACACACACACACATATTGCATTGCAAAACTCTTAAAAATAATTAGAAACTTTTTTTTAAATTATAATTATCACTAAAAACAACCTATGTCTTAACTGTTATAAGTTTAGCATAACATTAATGTATGTACACTTAGATTGGGGAAGCCACTGCAGCATGTACCACAGCTTGCTCTCACATGCTGCAGGGATTTCATTGATGTATTGTAACTGTTATGTGTCAAATAAACGTTTATTTTATTATTTATTTTATATTAGCGCGATCGCCCTCCTGGATGGGATAAAGAACGTCTCAATTGGTGATAGATGCCTCAAAATCATCGATTTATTTGTTCCGTGACTGATTGATTGACAGAGAACGCATAGCCTAAACCACTGAAGATAGAATCATTTGGAATTCTACAAAGGGTGCAATAAAAAAGGATTATTCGAAAAGGGTGCAACAGTTTGTTGAAATTTTTCGAAATCCACGTTGATGAAGTCGCGGACAAAAACCATTTACTGAATAAGATGTTAGGCATTAATGTACCACGGAGAGAAACATGCTGGTCTATTTTAGGCCAGAATCAAATGGAAAATAAAGATAAAATATTGCCAAGTTAAATAAAGCTTTGTGTGAACCGAAGGGTAAAAGTTTGGCAGACCATTTTCGTTATAGGACGATTTCTAACAGACGGAGTCTGTAGTGGATTGGTAATGCTGAAATAAAGTTTTCTTTTTGGCACAAACTAGGTCTAATGGTCGATCGATCCTTGCTTTTGAACGTTGTATAAAGTTTTTATGCGAACAAATCAACTGGAATCGAACCAAATGTGGATGTCATACGATTGTGCTATTCTAAATTTTTAAAGCACAAACTCAAAACTCAAACGTGAACTCGAAAGTGAGATGCGAACCTTACAAAGGACAGTGGGCAGAAGTGGTCCAAGAGCCCCCCCATAAGTGACACGTTTGAAAGGGGATATAGTATAGAATTTTTTTTATCTGCGGCACCAACATCTTTTCGAGAGAAATACAGATACAGGGTGTTTTGTTTAGCGATTTTTCATACTGATGTTAGCATTTAGCCGCTATTTACATCTGTTCCTTGAATTCCTTGTGGCCTGTGGATAGTATTGTTGTTATTTATTATTATTAATGCAAATGAATCTTTAGCCCTCAACACACACAACTCCTAAAACGAGAAAATCGTTATCTCATCTTGAAATTGCCTAATTACTTTTGCACGCTTAATAATAACTTTTAGTAGTTTTAGCTAAGTGTCTTATCATCCCAAAGACATTACACCTTTCGGGGCCATAATATCAAAACGACTACCCCCTAAAACGACTGTCAATATAAAACACCCTGTATCATTTTATTTCTCAAAAATATGTTGATGTCCCTTGGGTGCCATGTACGTTTGGGTATCCTCTAACTATCCCTACCTGTGACATAGCGGGGGGATCTTGGACCAGTGGCCATACATTTTTGCCCAGTGTCCTTTAAAGTGAGATGTCAAATTAGCATATTAGTAATAATAATTGTAGCTTGATGATAGATTAAAAAAAATTGTGCAATAAAAGTTAGTACAATAAGGAAGATACTACGTAGCTTCCCGAAAGCTGTCCAGCCGAGTTGGATTCGACAGTTGGACCTACCTAACTGAATAGTTTGTCCCAGGTAAACATAATCCTCAACAACTTCGAGCGCAGAGTTTCCGATCATTACAGGAGTGGGTACAACATGGGCATTTGACAGGATCGTTGTCTTGTCCATGTTCATCTTCAGACCAACTTGTTCGGAGGCTCTGCTAAGATCATCGAGTGAATAAGGAAAAACACAACAGTAAGGGATATAATTATGAGGACGAGATGAAAAACTCCTGGATGGATATTATCTCCGATAATACAGCGATTTCAGCAATGCGCATTAGTAAAAATGAATGTCACACATACAGACATACAATATATGCACGTCATTCTTATTAATGGTGGCCCACGCTGCATGTTCCCCCAATCCCAGTCCTTAGAAATCTCACTTTCGAGGTCATATACAAGGTTCAAGTTTGTGCTACGAATGGAGGAAAAATATCTTAAGTATTGAAGACAGAAAATTGTCCTCGAGCAAAACATTTTGTATTTAAAATAAAAATGTTGCTGCCATTTTTTTTTTCCTTTGTCGCTTATCAAAGTGACAGAAATGAAACCAAACAAATATTTTGTCCTTACGATAACGATTTTGATGCCCTCTTGTTTTATTTGATAAGGACAGACCAAGAACATTGTTTTATTTATTGGGACAGAAATTCCAGCTCCAATAAAAAAAAAAAAAATCTCCATAGTAAAAAAGGTTTTCTTTCAGGGTGACAGCGGTGGCCCACTGGTGTACAATGGGAAACTGGCTGGAGTAGTATCTTGGGGCATCGGCTGTGCAAGACCTGAGTACCCTGGGGTCTACGCGAAGGTATCAGCTTTGAGGACCTGGCTAGATGACAACATTAGTAATTTGAGACTGAAGCATTTACTAAGAGCTTTGCAATAAGGTTATTTAAGCTCTAGGTAGGTCGGCTTGAATTTTTTTGTGAGTCACATTTTGCAGAACATTTTGAAACTTTATTTTAAATTGAGAATGGTGTTCAGTGATAAGAAAAGAGCATTAAAGTTAATTTTCTGAAATATCAAAAGGATTTTAAGAAATGCAATTCGACCTTTCATAATTTTAAGATTGTATTTTTTTTTATTTAGGTACCAAATTTAGTTCTTTTATATTGAATATTTTATTAATTTTTAAGTTACTTAGATTGAAAATATACATTATTGGCTGAATTAGTGATAGCTACCCAGTTTAAATTTATGGAAGTTATGCAACATTCAAAATTATATATATAATATATATTTTGATCCCAATATCATTATGGTATTTTTCCTTTTTAGTTAGTCGTGCTAAAACCTTAACTACCGTACAAAACTGCAGTAGGTACCTACTCTACTCAAATGCATGGCACAGCAGATTTTTTTCCCGATGTTAGGTTGTCTCTATAGTGAAAAGTTGTTCAGTTTGACGAGTGAAATGCATGGTAAAATTTTTCGTACCGACTAAAACTTATCCTGAGCTAGCACCGATACTTTTCGTCGTCCATTTTCATGCCGATTCTGTTTTTATCGATTTTGACAAATATCCTTTAGTCTTTTAACCCAGAAGGGTTTGGGTGTTACAAAATAATATCGGTAGCAAAGATTGAAATCTTTATAGTAAGAATTTTTTGACGTCGTTTCGCTCATCGAATTTATTCTTATATTAGTTTTATCTGGACAATAAAATTATTGACAAGCATTGTACGATAAAATACTTGCTCTCCGAAAGACCAACTCCATTACAAAAAAAAATTAATTTCCTTTTCAACGTTTAAAAAAAACTTTTCTTAACACGTTCCGGGACAGTGACCGCTTATAGCCGTGATAACAATAAAAGTTCTATTGTGTCTCGTTCTCTGTCCCGGAACGTGTTAATAGTGTAAGTTTGAATCTAAGAAATAGTCGAATATGTTTTATATTTTTTAATAAATAAAATGTAGTTATAACTGATATTTTGTATTTCTTTGAAACTGTTCACATAAGCCTTGTACTCAAAAACCACTTATAGGCCTGCCTTAATTCTACATAACTTCGCCTTACTGTTATGTAGTCAGCTTATGCTGACATGAACTCTGTAAAACATATTTAAAAGGTCACATTGGCGTCGAAGAAAAATATAAGTCACGTAGGAGTAGGTAATTGTTATGGCAGAATTGGGATTTTCGTTACATAAAAATGGTAACAAAAAGCGTTTTATGGTTATTTATAATCTGAGACTCCTAACACAATTGTGGCTTCTTGCAGAAAGGTATGGAAAGTCAATCACGGGATCCTCATGAATCATGATTCATGATTGATTTTCAATATCTTTCCAATCCGCACGGACGACATGCCATGCACCAAAGGGTTTTTTAACTTACGTACTTATACGTTATACTGACTGCTCCCAAACGGGGAAAGAAACAACACCGTGAAGAAATTCATACACTGAAGAAGAAATTCTGATGCGTATGTGCTGAAATTTTTGACTACTTAAGGCGGTTGCAGAGGGGTCAATTTTATACAAAACTTTGACGCACATTACGCGTAGACGGTATTAATATAAGTAACTTTGTGTACATGGAAAAATAGTTTAGAAAATTTGGATGCCGCGTAACAAGTAACATTTGCAATTTATAAAATAATTACGAAGATATAAAGCTCTGAAATTTTTCATACAAAATTTTAAAAGCTTTATATCTTTATATCTTCGTAATTATATTATAAATTGCAAATGTTATTCGTTACGCGGCAACAAGATTTTCTTAACAATTTTTCCATATACAAAATATTACTTTTATTAATTCCGTCTACGCGTATTGTGCGTCAAACTTTTGTATGGACTGAAACCACCTTAAATAGGGACTAGTTACGCATGTAATTCTACTAACAATAATTTCTGCCACTTTTTGCGGGGGGCGAGGTAACATGAAATCCGCAACTTTGGATTTTATTCCCATAACATTAAATTCTAATTTTGAACGTTCTAAATTCGAAATTATTGTTTAGCAATCATAGGCTATCTCGTTTAGTGATAAGGTATAAAATTGAATGTAAATGCACATGATTAATTGATCTTATACCGTTGCAGAGGGGAAATGCTACCGCAAGGCTAGTCCTTATAATAAGTAATTAATGGCTGAATTCTACCAATCCGCATCATATATTAATATGTATCTATGTCATCTTAGTACAAACTAAGTGGAACGCTGATTTTCCATACACAGCTTCCGCCATCTATCGGTTATGTTTCGAAGCACTATGTGTTGAACTAGGGTTCATATCGGAGTAACAACGCACTACACCTCACGCGCTGCGCTGTACTAGTGAGAGATTTCGCCCATATCAATCACTGTCTTGTTGGTCTAGCTTTCTAGACAACCGGCTTACTATCCGGGTAGCTAAGGTTCAATCCTCGAGTCGGCCGATCGTCTTTTTCATTTTATTACTTACACAATGTGGCGCCCCCTAGTGCTAATAAGCGGCAACGCAATTAGGACGTCCTAATATTCAAGGCGAGTTACCTATCTATGATCCGCATTGTGCACGCGTGATGGAATAACACACAGGCAACTTCCTTGAGGATAGGCCTATGCCCTGCAATGGGACGTGAGATGTTTATTTAATTTATATTATTTTAATTCTGCTATATTTATGTTGATCAAGATCCATCTTTCAACTTTACTAGTTTTTTTGTTTATTTCTAAATACATTCCCATAGGAATACAAAGTAAATGTACTGATGCTCCTTAAATAAATAGCTTGTGCAAACAGTTACACTATTTTCACACTTGCTCTTTTTGGCTTGAGCCCAAAAAATATACACGGGGTGTTTCAAAGTGACTTTAAAAGTTTTCTTGTCCGGTAATATTAATTTATCAATCCTCTTAAAAAAATCCTATTTCTATTTTGTCCTCGAAATTATGTACCAATTTACATAATCATTCAATGCCCGCTCCGTCCAGGCCGACTCGTACCAATTTTTCGGAATTTATGTCACCTGTGATTTGAAACACCACTGGCTTTTCGGTGAAGGAAAATGTCATGAGGAAAGCTGCATGCTTCAATTTCGATCAATGTATTGTACCCACTAATGATTATTAACCTCTCGTATGCCGGTAATTACAGACACAATAGAAATCAGTTGTTTATGTCTGATTTGTAACACCACTGGCTTTTCGGTAAAGGAAAACGTCGTGAGGAAAGCAGCATGCTTCAATTTCGATCCATGTATTGTACCTACTGTTGGTTATTAACCTTTTGTATGCCGGGAATTACAGACACAATAGAAATCAATTGTTTATGTCTGATTTGTAACACCACTGGCTTTTCGGTAAAGGAAAACGTCGTGAGGAAAGCTGCATGCTTCAATTTCGATCCATGTATTGTACCCACTAATGATTATTAACCTCTCGTATGCCAGGAATTACAGACACAATAGAAATCAGTTGTTTATGTCTGATTTGTAACACCACTGGCTTTTCGGTGAAGGAAAACGTCGTGAGGAAAGCTGCATGCTTCAATTTCGATCCATGTATTGTACCCATTGTTGATTATTAACCACTTATATGCCGAGAATTACAGACACAATTGAAATCAATTGCTTTCGACGCGCGGATCCGCGTTCCGGCATACCAAAGGTTAAGTGGCGACGGGCTCACTAACCGCCACACTGGATAGAGTTTCGGTACTACCAGTAATACGTGGATTTTTTGAGTTTTCAAAATATCTGTGACTACCCCCTCGGGGAATATAGTCATGAGCATCATGCGTATGGGAGTAAATAAAAAAACACTTTCAAGCTCTTATCTTTAATTCAGAAATACACTCAAACTCTTATTCTATACAAAAACTCTTTCAAAAGACAATGACTGAAAATGGCGCCTCTTTTTTTAGCGCGGCCATCAATCAAACTTGAATATTATAGTTCAGAATAAAGTTACAAACAAAACTTTATGACAAGTATATCTCTACACTCAGTCCGGACGGAGATATAAAGGCCTGAAGCAAAGAATATATATATACTAACGAAAACCTGAAGTGAACGTAATGATAATATTTTTAAATTCAAGCTTTTATATCTCCGTTCATACTTAGTTTATATCCCTAATATAAATATAATTAAAATTTTTGTTTGTTCCTTTATTCCGATCTAAAATATTCAAGCTTGGTTGATGGCCTACGAAGGCGCCAACCTTCCATTCAAAACCCGCATTGTCATTTTTTATAACAGATTTTATTCAATTCAGAAATACTTACTAACACTTAGCCCATATTCGGAAACACTTTCAATATCCCAAATTCATAAATACTCTCAAACTCTTATTGTATACAAAAACTCGTTCAAATTGTTAGCCCAAATTCAGAAATACTTACTAACATTTAGCCCATATTCGGAAACACTTTCAAACTCAGAAATACTAACAAACTCTTATCCCAAATTCAACAAAAATACTTTCAAAGTCTTTTACCAAAATGCAGAAATAATTTCTCCCTCCGGTGGTCAGTAAAAAACTTGTCAGATAAAATCTGACAAGTTTATTTACATCTCCAGCAAGGAATACCTCTGTAATAAATTCCTTAACTCTCCAGATAACAGGACAGATAAAACTTGGCACAATACCCAGGTAAGTAACTTGCAATTTGTGTAATACTCAAGAACTAAATGCTAAAGGAAAATTAAAAAATTTTCGTTGATTTACAGTTTACGCTAAATGCGGAATGCTTAAAGTTTATTTTAATAAGTTATTTTTGAGTCAAACACCTTTAAATTATGACAGTTTTTGATATTTAAAGAAAGTTTTCACCTATACCACAGAATAGGTAATAGGAAATAGTATATCCTACACTTTAAGATTGCGAATACAGGGTGTAAGTGACAGCCTAGCAAATACTGAAACGGTGAGCTCAGACCATCCAACTGAACCACTTTCACTATAGATCGATTTACAGGAGACGCGAAAAAAAATCTGCTGTCCCATACAAAACTGCTGTACCTACCCGACTTAAATGTATTTGAGAGCTAAAATCTGCTGTCATACATTTAGCTCAAGTAGGTTTGTAGTTTTGTATGGAACAGCAGATTATTTTTCGCGATTTCGATGTTAGTGTCATTGAGAAAGTTGTTCAGTTTGACGGTCTTATCATCCCCTTAAAAAGTGTCAGCATATTAAGAAGGATCCTATATTTTTTAACGTGCCGCTGAAGCAAGGTAAACTTTAAATTATTAGGATTATAATATTTATGGTTCAGATAAAAATGATGTATCAACTAGTAATAGTTTGCTAACCTTCGTTTACACAAACCATGCAACCCATAAGAAATGAATTATTGGCACAACATAGGTAATAATATTATGTATATGTATTTCTATTATTGGTTAGCGGCTCAGATAAATGTTAGCAGTAAGGAAGTGGAAACCATTAAATTAATATTTCTTCGGTTGAAACAAAAGTCGCATTGTCTTAATGTCAGTCAGATTGTGCCAGAAGAAAATTCTCCCCAAGTGACGTTCACTAAACCCTAGATACTGAGACATCTGGCGCACCCAACAAGCTTTGACATGTCAAAGAAACGTCCCGCACAAAATGTTCAGGAAAAGCCGTTCGGTCAATTTGGCTGAAATTTTAGGGATATTTATAGTCCTGATCGACAGTGTGATGTTACAACGTTTAATAATGACCAGTTGTTGATATAATGACTATTTCCGTGTTTAAACCACAGAAATGTGTGCCATATTATGTTTGAACATAATATGGCATCATTTGTTTCTATAGTGTACTATTATTAGAACACTATAGAAACAAATGAAACAAAACTCGCGTAACAGTCACGTTCAAGGTCACGCCAATATCATGTTGGTTTTACCAACTAGTCAGTCAGGACTTGCGTCTCTGGCGAAAGTTAATCTGACTAAAGCGTTAGATAAAATGGGTTGGTGAGTGGTCGCTAGGGGGAGCGCGTAATTTCTCTATGGTTGGTAGTGTATGAGGGGTACATGAGTTGTCCTTTAGGGGTCCATTGGGTGTTCAATTGGTGTTCATTAGGGGCGCGTCTGGGGCCCAAAAGAAGAAGATCAAAAATTGTTAATGGTCTTCGCTGTGCTCAAATCTTTAAAGAAGATATTATACAGAGTAATGTACGTGAAGACCAAAGATACTGATACAATTATTTTATTTTCCCACGGCACATAATATTATAAGCCTTTAAACAAAAAAAAGTTTCAACAAAATCGGTCTTTGCGTGATGCTATGCTCGAACAAACAAACAAACAGACACAAAAAATTCAAAAATTTATGATTTGGAGTCAGAAACACCTAAAAATCATATTGAAATAATTTTTTGTAAATATCTTCTATGTAATGAACTTCTTTTACAGTTTTACAATAGTTTAGATTTCCATTGCTTCTATTCTAGAGCGATAATAGAGTGGGTGTATTTTGTTATTGCCATAGTTTGGGAGTTTTATTTGGTCTCGAGGGTGCCTTTCATTTAAGTCACACTCAGTGTGAATTCATAGCGGTGTGTGTTTGAGATTGCTTTAAGTGTTTGCCCAAGGCTATGGAGAGGTGCTTTTAAATTGAATTTGACATCTTAAAAGAGATCTAAGATGTCTATTGTATATTCTGTAGCTCTAAATAAAGCTGTCTAGATTACTTTTACAACGTTTTAACATTTTGACGCCTTGTCCCTAGGCGTCCAAATGTTGGATCGTTTCAATGAAAACTACATAATATAATCCATTTATTGACTACTAGCGACCCGCCCTGGCTTTGCACGGGTACAATGCTGATATATAAACCTTCCTCTTGAATCACTCTATCTATTTTAAACAAACCGCATAAAAATCCGTCGCGTAGTTTTAAAGATCTAAGCATACAAAGGGATATAGAGACGGCGGGAACCTACTTTGTTTTATACTTTGTTGTGCTATTCAATGATTCAAATTACATTACAATATTCAAAATACAAACAAGTAGGGTCGGTTGTCTCACATTGAACCGGGTAAATTTCGAGGACTCGTAGTTTCATTGTTTTTCAATAAATGCCTTTAATTTATTGTATGCAACTAGAGAATTTATTAAATATCAATTTTACAATCATTTATTCTTTACATTCCTTTTGATTTTAATTTTAAAAAAGAATTTTTTAAAAATGGGATTTGTTTCAATGTGTACTAATATTTAATTAACAATCATTGTCAAAAATATAATTTATCAAATATAAAATCGAGGTAATAAAATTAACAAAATACATTGTAAATGAAACTTAAAATATGATAAATAATATGGTCAAATATAATTTATACATTAATTACTCAAACATATTAAAATTAATAAAATAAAAACAAAAATGTAAAACATAAATAAGAATTCATAAAAAAAACTAAAATATCAAAAATGTCAAAGCTTTCAGAGTTTATCATTCAGGAAGTCCGAGATTTTATAAAAGCACTTTTCCATGAAGAAATTGTGTAAACTTTTTTTAAATTCAGGATAATTTTGTTTTTTATTTTTTCAGGGAGAACATTAAAAATTTTTGGTGCCGTACATATTACACTTGTGTGTATAGGTGCTGTTCTGGAATCCACTAGACACAGCCGATTGGTTTTTTTTTTTTTTTTTATCGGGCATAGGCCCACCACACATTCCCACCGCTGTAACTCCTGTAAGCCAGGATCAACAGCGGCGACCATTCACAACATTGGAAAATGAAGTCCAGCGAGCCCGGGGGATGACTCTAATCTGTCTTGGAACCCGCAATGAATTAATCAAAAAAAGGAGTAGGAAAACGAAATATCCGACTTCCCTCCATTGCAAACGGGAGACAGCAATAAGAAGGAAAAAACATGGCTATTAGAGAGCCAATTCAAGAGATCATTTATGGCAGTGTTGAAGACACGACCGCAAAAGCACCAAAAATACAAAATAAAACAATAGGAACCTAACATTGTACTAAAACTATGACCTATTTTGCTTCCAGTAATAAGTTTGGCAAAAACATCTGAACGCACGGAAGTTATCCCTAGTCGCAACAAGATCCATGTAGTAAGGGACACCAGAAAAAGATTTTATTGAGTCAAGCATGGTCTGAAAGCCGATTGGTATGTCGTAAATTTCGACTTTGTGCTTCGAACCTGGTCATGAAATAGTCAGGGTTAGCCTTTATGTGATTTCAATAAAGGTCTGAATCACCCCCTAAAGTATGTTTCGCATTTTTAAGTTTATACCCTGTACATTAAACTTGTACTAATAGATACATTACAAATTTCCCATTGACACCTATGTCCCATTGAGTTAAGCAGAGACAAGTGATCTGACACTGAACTAATTTATCATTACAAAGAACCGAAACGAGCGGAAATTCTGAACAAGAACAAAAGGGAATGAAAACTATCGATAGTTACACGTCGGTCGTAAATCAAAAAGGCAATATTTCGGTCGAATCACTAGCGGGTCGTGCAGTGAAAACTGATGATGTACAACCCTATGATGTATGGATGGTATGGATACTAGTTGGCCTGCTAACGGTTTTGGTCACCGGTTGTTTACAGGTTTATAGACTCGGCAGTGTAGCGATTTGTTATTCGGAAACTGTTCGTTATGAAGGAAAGCATTGTGAAATAAATCTGCATACGTTGAGAAGAAATACAGTCATCACATCAGCCGATAGGCGTCCACTGCTGGACATAGGCCTCTCCGAAAACGGGGGGATTTGCCATAATCGCCACGCTTGGCGGGTGGGTTGGCGATCGCAGTTGGATTGAATGTGTGTACTCAGAGGATGCTGCTGCCCATCCTCCGGTAAATCCCTTAGTCGCCTTTTACGATTACCACGCACGGGAGGAAATGGGATGGTGCTATTCTTAGCCGACACCACACGGACCACCTCGACCACTGGACCAAGAAATACAGTATAAGAAAGAGATCTAGTTCTACATGCTAGAGGTGTTAAATAAAAAGTGAGAATGAAACAGATACTCCATGGTAAGAAAAAAAATTGATACTGGCAGGCAAAGTCTAGACATTTGTTATAAAAATAATTAAAAAAGTTTTCGATTTTCATTTGTTTTTAAAAATTGTTGGCCTTTGTGAAAAATTGTGGTCCGACACGCACTTGGCCAGTTTTCCAACATGTATTGAAATGACAGCTTTGTGATAACTGGGAAGGAGAAATACGTCCTGGCTTAAAAACCTGTGTGCATGGTTGGATATGAACACCAACACACTGAATTGAATTGAAATTTCACATGAAGTAATTAAAAAAATGATATAATGTTTCGTAAATCATTTTCATAAACTAAACAAGTTTTTTTCCTTTCTCTTTTTCGAATTTGTCAATAAAATCTTTGCTCAGGGAGCAGCTAGTGCTTATTACTGCGGAAAATTTGAGTAACCACGAGCGGACCTCAGCATAACACGTTACTGGAGCTACACAGTGGATTCGATAACGGGGATCTGTGATAGGCGGCCTGGGATGTACCTTCTGTAGATGCCGGAAGTGAGATATGAATAGATAATAATATTTAGTACACCATATATTTTTTTAATTTTTTTTTATGGTCATACGCCCACCACATATTCCCACCGCTGTTACTCCTGTAAGCCAAGATCAACAGCGGCGACCATTCACAACACAATATGATAATGAAGTTCAGCGAGCCCAAGTGATGACTCTAATCTGTGTTGGAACCCGTAATGAAAATTATCAAAGTTAATTAATTGAAATTAATCAAAGAAGATAGGAGTAGGAAAACGAAATATCCGACTTCACTCTTTCCTTTAGTACACTATAGAAACGAAACTCCCGCGTTAAATGTCAAGATTTGCCTACAAAATATCAAGATACGCCTACCAATCTAGTGTTGTATTAACCATAGTTTCGCTTGTATACTGTACTATTATTATCTATTCATATGGAAGTGGCCATAGATCGCAGTTGTCCCCGCCGGCGGGGACGCCGATTGCGGTGACGACGCATTATTATCGTGCATTTTGTGTGAGTTTGCGATTGCGAGTCGTGTCTTTTAGGGGTATCGCATACAGACGGAGTCGAGGCGGCGTCGAGGTGCGGGCGCGCGCCTTAAAGACTTTGACATATGGTCTGTAATTGTATATCATATCACACCGATTCTTGGTATACAATTATCGACCATATGTCAAAGTCGACAAGGCGCGCCCGCGCCTCGACGCCGCCTCGACTCCGTCTGTATGCTATACCCCTTAGGCCGCTACAAGTTCAGAAATTAGACAATACATACACGGAGATCACTATCATGTGAGCTCTATATAAAGTTTATATTAACGTGAAACAAACTCGCATATAATTTTATCAAAATTGAAAGTAATTTTAGTAAACTTTTGTATGTATTGTTAGATGGGTTCTGTAGGTTATTAATTGTCGTTCACAAACTTTGACTATTTATTATAAGGACTGGCCTTGCGGTAGCATTTCCCCTCTGCCACGGTATAAGAACCATTGATCATGTGCATTTACATTCAATGTTATTCCTTATTACTAAACGAGACAGCCTATAGTTGCGAAGTCATTGACGTTTGGGATTCACACGACTTTTCATGCTTTTTAACATTTATAATTAGAATCTAAAGTTATGGGGAAAAAAATCCAAAGTTTACCTCGCCCCCCGCAAAAAGTGGCAGAAATTTTTGTTAGTAGAATATCACGCGTAACTAGTCCCTATATAAGTAGTCAAAGTTCACAAAAGGCGTTTACGCCTGCAACACATACGGAATTCCGAATCAGAATTACAATTTCTTATGGATTTCCCCCCTCCAGAATTCCGTTCGGAATTAAGGAGACGTCCGAATGTGTGTGGCAGGCCTTATAGTCCTGTTCGAATTGAATTTTGTAGGAATCAGTTCCTCGATTGAAATGGGAAGATCTTCCGTTAGGGTAGGTGCAGTCCACCTGGGGACGTTGTCCAATCTTTGTTGTTATAAAGAATGTTGTTTATGTTATGTAGTTCTTGTGAAAACTTCGTAAGCGCGATTTAGGTTTAGCTACGCTTTACACTTTGACTACTTATTATAAGGACCAGCCTTGCGGTAGCATTTCCCTTCTGCCACGGTATAAGAGCAATTGATCATGTGCATTTACACTCAATTTTATACCTTATCACTAAACGAGACAGCCTATACTTGCGAAACAATAACTTCGAACTTATCACGTTTAGGGTTATGATTTTTAACAATCAAAATTAGAATCTAAACTTATGGGGAGTAAAATCCAAAGTATTATTCATTTTACCTCGCCCCCCGCAAAAAGTGGCAGAAATGTTTGTTATTAGAATTACACGCGTAACTAGTCCCTATATAAGTAGTCTAAGGCTTTTCATTACGACATTATGAACGTATGTGGCTAGTTGTGAGGTGAGAATGCCCAGAAAATAGTTTGTTACTTATACTACGAAAAAAAAGTGTCTGTGGTTAAGTCGTTTCCAAAAGGAATCCTAATATTGTCTATATGGAGCAACCTCTAAACATTGAACAATAAATCACAATATCAAAGTTTTTCGAACAAAAAGTTTTGAAACGAGATATCTTATCTACCGCACCAATCTACGCCTACTTCGGTTCCATATGAAATTCCTATCTCAATTTCCATATGAAATATTACATGCTATAATGAATTGTAAACAATGAAGATTGTTACTTTTGAATTATGTGGAAAAGTTTTCATTGCTCACTTTAGTCGCTTGAATGCAAACGAATAAGTTACTTATTCTTGTGTTTGTTTAAAATACATTGAATTATACAAATTCTACGGTCTGAGAAGTTCGCTAAAAATATGCAGGATGGTTTTTTAAGGGAATGACCAGACCATCAAACTGAACTTTCTCTAGAGACCGAAGTGAAGTCGAAAAGTCGGCTGTTCCGTACATTTGAGTAGGATTACAGTTTTGTATGGAAACGCCAATATTTTTTTCGTGATTTCGACGTTTTGGTCCCATTAGAAAAGTTGTTCAGTTTGATGGTCTGATCATCATAATGAGGCCTCCGGATCGCCACAACTATACCGGTCCTGGGCTTCCCTCATCCAACAATAACGTAAATCATCTTTAATTGCACACTGAAATTGACAAATAAAGAACATTCAAAACACACACAAAACACAAAGGAAGATAAAGTGCCTTATCACTAAAAGTAGTATCTTCGAGACAACCATCCTAGTAAAACATATTTCACGTTTTTCTTCTTCTTATCGTGTGGGCAGAGCCCTGGTGTCAGAGTTTTTTCAGACCGCCTTACGGCCTCTGACGTGGTTTTTATGTAACGACTACCACCATCAGATATAGTAGCCGGGACCAACGGCTTAACGTGCCATCTGAAACACGGAATCATTTTTCTTTTCAGACAATCAGGTGATTCAGCCTGCATTGTCCTTATTACCTGGGGAAAAACGCACAAAGTGACATATAGGTGTCCCCCGTGGGAATCGAACTCACGACCTCCGTGTCGAGAGCCAGTACTCTTAAGCAAATAGTTCGTAGTAAAAGTAACAGTTATATATTTCACGTGATTCTAGTGTAAGGTAATGTAGCACATATGATCTGATTATTTGATGTCAAGCATCGCTAACTTTCCTCCCAACATTTCACAAGAACCGAAGTCCTGACAATATGCAAGCGGGAAAAAGTACTTTCCAATAAAGAATTCTGGGCACGTTCGCCTAGAATGTCAACCCGAACAAGTGACGCCGGAATTTCATTTCTTCTCACAACTTCAACAGCTGTGACTCTGAACAATGGTACGGGATTTAACATCGTCACAAATTTTCTGGCTTCAAAAGAATTGGGTTTATTGACTACATGCCTGAATCGATCAGAGATTTCATAAACGCTGCATTTGGCATTACTCTACAATGAATATGAAATTATAATTATTTTTAAATTGCACGTTGTAGCCTTAGATAAAATTAAAAAAAAAGGAAGATGCCGCAGTTGTTTATTGCGTGTGGTAGGTACCTACTGTTATATTTTATACAGGGTCCGATTGAATATGCTGGCGGTTTTTTAAGAGGAAGGTCAGACCATCGAACTGAACTACTTTCTCCAGGGAACCAATGTAGACAACGCGAAAAAAAAATCTGCCATACAATTGGTTCGAGTAGAATGGCAGTTTTGTCTGGAAAAGCTGTTTCTTTTTTCGTGATTTTGACATTGGTCCCATAGAGAAAGTTGTTCAGTTTGATGGTCTGATCATCATTGTAAAACAGAGTTGGCATGGAATTTTTAAATTGCACGTGTTTTAGACTAAGATGAAACGAGAATAGGGAGATGCTCCGTTGTTCAATAGAATTGAAACGGTATTTTAAACAGCACGTGTAATAGTTTTAGATATACTCCACCAAGGAAGAGGCGGTATTCACTTATCACGTACAATGAAGTTGAAAAGGATACAAATTAAAATTATGCATTAGTAGTAATAAACAAAATAAAAAAACTGTTAAGTAATATTCACCATCGGTACACAAATTATTCTCATACTACATTGTGTGCCGGTAAAAATTTATCCCATGGATTAACTTCGTTTAGCCGCATCACAGTTCTACATGGAACAGCGGCTGGCAATCAGTCGCTGGGTCGTTGGATTTTGTTTAGTTACATTAAAATTTAGGGACGATAATATCTGGACTAGATTCTATGGGTACCAGAATTCCAATAACTGAAGAGATTGAGGCTATTTATGAAGATAACTGATCGCGTTAGAAATACGGAACTGTGCTCATATTCTGTATTGAAGTAGACCCATAAAGAGGTGGAGAGACAACATGGATGCCTTCTTGGAGAATTGTTCAGTAGTTGCTCATAATAGAGAGGATTGTAGAGTAAGGGTGGACGCATAACCTATGCGCGGCGAAGGAGCCGAAAAAGGCGAACGAAACGTCATTATTTCGGAGTGCGTACAACCCGAACTCCTTTAAAATATGAGTGTATAGGCTTCTTCTGGGTAAGCTCGCTATATCTTCGACCCCATCTTGGTCCTGAGGACTGGATTGAGGTCAAGAGCAAACCCATACGTAATAAAAAAAAAATCCTTTTAATTCTTCTGACGATTCGTTCGATTCACCACGGATAAGTGTGCTAAGTGTCATAGAATTTCATACAAATAATTCTAAAATTCTATTTTCTCGCCTCCTTTGATACATTCGCCGCGGATAAATATGCGTCCTTCTTAAAATCGCCTTTGCTGGAGATAAAGTGGGATATTGACCACGTTACGTAAAAAAAATTAAGATATACCGTGTCTTCCCCTTTCTGGTTTTATCTGAGAACAAAGATTTCAAGAAACGCTTCGTAATCCGTTGTAAGTTCATTCTTTATTTGCCGTGATCCGTTCTTTTATTGTTTAGTAAAACAATGTTTTTACTTTTTTGTTGTCCGATTCGGTTCCATAGACGATTTGATATCGATTTAGAGTTTTATCGCTATAGCAACTCTTGATGTCTGGAAAGATGTACACTAAAGTTAATAAGTTCGCTTTAAAAGCTGAATATTTCGCTAACGGATCCCTAAATCGAGAAATAGTTTTCTCACCGGCAATATTTTTGAACGACCTATCCAACAACACCCCACATCATGGGATGAAGGAAAAAAATGTTCATCCCTACTAACTTTTCGTGTAGGGGAAGTACCTTCTTATATTAAAAGTTAAAGTTAAATTGTTTTCCTTTTTAACCGACTTCAAAAAAGGAGGAGGTTTCTTATTAACGATCTTAAAAGAGGAGGAGGTTTCTCAATTCGACTGCTTATATAAATATATATATTTTTTTTGTGTGTTCGCGGATAACTTCGTCGTTTATGAACCGATTTTGATGATTCTTTTTTTCTTGGAAAGAACATATTCCAAGGGTGGTACCATGATAAGGAAACCAGGATCTGATGATGGCATCACAGAGAAATCGAGGGGAACCTTTGAAAATCGTAGTGCTGGCTAGTTCGTATGTTAATTTAAAGCGCTACTATTAAATTAAACTAATGAATTCACCACTGAAAATTATGAAATAAACAAAATTTTTACAAAAAAATTAAAATTGCCTTCAAAAAACCTAAAAAGTTAAAAAATAATATTGCAGCCGATGACTTTTTCGTTCGCATCATAAGAACATTAATTTGTTTTATAGAAGTCGGTGTCAAGCCAAGCCAAAAAAACTAATGCAAGCCCTGTCGCGAATCGTACTGGCTTGACATCTATTAAAAAAAAAAATATGCAATATTATTTTTTAACTTTTTAGTTTTTTTGAAGACGGTTCCGCGGTTTTGAAGCGCCTCAACTCTTCAGCTAATCCCTGTGAAATTTTGTATGCAGATAGCCTTATATTCAATAAACCAGTCGCAATTGCCAAGGTGAAAGCAACCGAAGACTAAATGTAATCAAGACTATGTAAACATGTGTCTAATTTACTTTGTTGCTCAAAACACAACTAGGTTTAGACTACTAATTAGTTTTCACGATGAAATTGTTATCACTATAAGTACCTTACCTACACCACTAGTTTATCTAAACTATTATAAAACTGTAGTAGAAAGTTTGTCTGTACATTGAAGATATTAACAAAAAAAAAGTTACGATATGGTTTTTAGAATTCATATCACCAATTTTGGGATTTTTTATCTGTCTGTTTGTTTTTGATTTTAACGTTCACGCAGGGTAGACACCCTGTAGGCCTCGCATGCCACCCCCGAGAAAACGATAAAAATCGAGATGTGCCCCCATCCTTATTATTTAACGTATGCCAGAAAGAGCGCGCATGACGATTTTCTCGTTCAAACGCTTTGTCGTGGGTGGCTTGCTAGCCGTGCTAGTCTATCGATATTGTCGATACTATTGATAGTATCACAGTATTACTATAAGGCTTACAGTATGGCTACGCTCGTGATGCGCCGCCCCCTGCCGTCGCCGCGCCGGTTTATTTACGTTGTATTTTCGGTGTAAGTACCGAATCTTCATACAGACCTCAAGAAAATCTGCGCCGCGCCCCTCGCTTCCCCGCAAAGCCCCCACACCGTTGCCCTGCGCAAATACATCCATTGCCGTCAAAGACATTCTATACAAGGAGGACTTCGTCTCAGTGCGCTATTAACGGGACCGCTAAGTTATGCTTAATTGTTGTACATTACTGTTTTGTGACCGAATACATTTGAAAAATTTGAAAGGACTGGAATATCAGCGGCAATGTAATTGCTAAGCATAACTGATGCATACAAAGGTGACATTAGAGACATGTGCCATTTTTCGGTTCTGTTATTGTATAACGTGATGAGTCTGATATAGAATGTCATTGGTTGCCGTACTGTAAGAACTATTAATTATAGTTATGCTGTGATAGTATCCATCAATCGCGTTGATAATCTCCTTTTTAGATGAAAACTATCGATTGTAAAACTATCGACAGTTCAGCAACACTAAATCAATCGTAGTTCTTATTGAAGTCGATAACTTTAAGGTTAAAATAGTCAAAGCATCAATTATAAAGCAATTGGTCCCCTCGTAAAAGTTGTTCAGTTTGATGGTCTGAAGCACCCCTTTATGAAAGCGTCCCATTTAATTTTACACCCTGTATAAAACAAATAGAAAAATTAGTTTGTTATTCGTATTGTTTTTGTTTTGAAAATACATATCTTGTGCACTTTAAAGGTTATTGCAATTTTAAAAGTGTGGTACTAAGTTTTGAAGACCAGTGTATAAATGCTAAGGGGTATCGCATACAGACGGAGTTGAGGCGCGGGCGCGCCTTGGCGACTTTGACACACGGTCGATAATTGTATACCAAGAATCGGATTGGTATGATATATAAGGCCTAACAAAACTAGCTGAAACTATTTTAAGGGGATGATCAGACCATCAAACTGAACAACTTTTTCTATGGGACCAATATCGAAATCGCGAAAAAAAATCAGCTGTGCTATACAAACGTACACAACCTAAATGTATCGGACAGCAGATTTTTTTTTCGCGATTTCGATATTGGTCCCATATAGAAAGTTGTTCAGTTTGATGGTCTGATCATCCCCTTAAAATAGTTTCACCTAATTTTGTTAGACCTTATATAAGGTCTAACAAAATTAGGTGAAACTTAAGGTCTAACAAAATTAGGTGAAACTATTTTAAGGGGATGATCAGACCATCAAACTGAAATACTTTCACTATGGGGCCAATATCAAAATCGCGAAAAAAAAATCAGTTGTCCCATACATTTAGGTCAAGTAGGTTTGTATGGAACAGCTGATTTTTTTTTCGCGATTTCGATATTGGTCCCATGGAGAAAGTTGTTCAGTTTATTGGTCCGATCATCCCCTTAAAATAGTTTCACCTAATTTTGTTAGACCTTATATAATTTAATTACCGACCGTATGTCGAGGTCTTTAAGGCGCGCGCCTGCGCCTCGACGCCGCCTCGAATCCTTCTGTATGCGATATACCTTAAGTGTTTATTTGTTTTGATGAAATATTGTTTAAAATAGCTTGAACCCTAAGAAAGGAAATAGGCATAAAAATTCCACACAGACGAAGGCAGGAGTAACATATATTATTATATTTTGGTATTTACCAAATTAAAGATAACAGATGAATAATTAGTAGAAAAAAATAAAATTACCGCAGTTAAGGGAGAAGTTACGTCACCGGTTGAATTTTTAAAACTTTTTTATACTAATTTTTTCCAGCACACCAGGTTTGTTCTTTGAAATCCTGATTAATGCAATCAACATTGACCTTTAAAAATTAATGGAAATTCGCATAAAGCTTTGCTAAAACGATAATATAAAATTCATCTTAATCTTTCTCTCAACCAGGGGTTCCCAAAGTGTACGGAGGATTGTCCTGGGGCACTTTGCGTGGAGGTGATGGTGCGGCCAGTATTGATTTTAACTACTTCTAAATTATTTCCTTGCTCATAGAGCCTTTCTTTAATGACAAAGCGGCATATGTTCGAAAAGGTGCTCACAGAATTGAAACTTGAAAGCAAGGAGTCTATTTGAAGATTCTTTCGACAACAGCATTAAAATAATAAAAAATCCGCGTGTCTTGATAAGGTCATATTTTCCCATGCTATATCATTGTCCACTACTGAACATAGGTCTCTCCCAAGGCACGCCACAATACTCGATCCTCGGCCTTAATCATCCATTCACTTCTCGTTACCTTTTTTAGGTGATGACTTTAATATAGTGGCATAGTATGGGATGACATACTGTCAGTTTGTGGTCTCCACTCTAGAACTCTTACACTCCATCAGCAGTCAGTTCTTTGGCAGATATGACCAGCCCATTGCCACTTCAGCTTGTACTCTTATACAGTGTGAAATTGATATCATTAGCATCCTTTTAAACTATGAGTCTACCCATCAAACTGAATAACTTTTACTATGGGAGCAAACCGATCGGAGCAAAAAAAAAATCTGCTGTTGCATACATTTGAGTAGCGAGCTCGCGCGTTGAGATTGCAGTTTAGTAAGGAACAGCTGCTTTTTATTTTCTCCGATCGATTTGCTCCCATAGTAAAAGTTGTTCAGTTTGATGGGTAGACTCTTAGTTTAAAAGGATGCTAACGATATCAATTTCACCCTATATCCCGTGCTTCAGCTTACAAATTTTCTGAGCTGAATGCCGGAAACCGCGAATTAAAAAAGTTTAAGAACCACTGCTCATGATCTAGACGAACGCCGAAAACGCCATCCATTTTAAAAATAGTACCTAACGCTAACGGTAAAAGGAATATCGGATGAAGTTTACTCGAAGGCTGCTGTGCAACTTTCGAATGGATTCAAGTGACAAGCGGCGGGGCGCGGCGGTAAGTACAGGCGAATGAGCGTTTTCATACACATTTCATTATACATATATACATACATACATATATACATATATACATACATACATACATGCATACATACGTACCTACCTACCTGCATTCGTCCCCGCACCTCCTACTACACAAAACAACGTGAAAACCAAAATTAGATGACACGTGACATAGCGGAAACATTACATAGATGAAATATTACTTCGTTGGATAGTGCGTTAGATAAAAGGTGTTCGGTGAAACATGTTTCGTCCAAACATGTTTAGATGTTATGTAGCTAACCCTGTTCTTATACAGGGTGAAATTGATATCACTAGCATCCTTTTAAACTAAGAGTCTACCCATCAAACTGAACAACTTTTACTATGGGAGCAAACCGATCGGAGCAAAAAAATAATCTGCTGTTCCATACTAAACTGCAATGCCTACTCGACTCAAATGTATGCAACAGTTGATTATTTTTTTGCTTCGATCGGTTTGCTCCCATAATAAAAGTTGTTCAGTTTGATGGGTAGAATCTTAGTTTAAAAGTATGCTAATGATACCAATTTCACCCCAAATTTGTAGATGTAAATGTAAAAGGCATCAGTTGTATTATTTTTTTCTACTTTTCAGTTGTGAAGTCGTATTACATTTTGTTATCTACTACGAGTACCTAATTTTAATAGGTACGTTTCAAAATAGTGTGTATGTGTGGTGTCACTGTTATGGAAAAATTTAAAATTAACGTTGTGGTCTAAAAGAAGATGTAGTGACATGACAAAAATAGAGAAAAGTACGTTGAGATGGTTTGGTCATGAGGAAAGAATGGATGAGAGCAGATTGACGAGTGCAATCTATAAGGCAAGTGTGAGTGGAAATATTGGAAGGAGACGACCTAGACGTACATATACGGAATTAGCGACGTAATTGGCGACGCGTGCTTAAAAAGGGCCTGGTCAGATATACCTGAAACCGACGAGCATGCATGAAAGGACTAATGAATGTGGTGGAAGCTAGAGAGGCTTGTCAGAATCGTAGCAGGTGGTGTCCCGTTGTCGACAGGCGTGAGAATATGTATTTAAAAGTATGTTTCAAAATAAAGTTATCAGTCGCTATCTGATCTTTCTTGGACCATTCCAAGAATATCTTTGAAGGTAAGTTTTTGAATTGAATTTAATGAAAAAATCTTGTAGGAAACCTTTCGAAGGCATTCGTGCAGAAAGCTAAGTGAATGTTAATTCGTACTAGTTCTTATCCAAAGATCCAACAACGTTTTATAACTAGAATAAGTTGATTCATGGTTTTGGAAAAGAACTTATAGATTTAAACATTTCTGCAAGTGACGGCCTTTGATAATTATTTTGTTCTTACCAATCATAATTCTTTGTATTTCAACATGATTATCATCATCATTGATTTTGAAGTCAGTTGGTAATAAAAGGTTAGGCTATCTTATGAAGAGGGAATTTGCATAAATCGCCACGTTTGAAGGCGAATTCAATTTCATTATCATTAAACGTCCACTGCTGGACATAAGCCTCCCTCAAAATGGGGGGGGGGGGGGGATTTACCATAATCGCCACGCTTGGCAGGCGGGTTGGCGATCGCAGTTGGATCGAATCAATGTGTGTACTCAGAGGATGCTGCTGTCCATCCTTCAGTAGATCCCTTAGTCGCCTTTTACGACACCCACGGCAAGTATATTGCTAGTTACTAATGATGCTAAACTTTTAAGCATTCTCAGCAATGTACTCTGAATGAAAAAGTTACCAAAAATTTTTTTTATTCGAATTTGGTATTGTTTTTAGGGTATCGAACCCAAAAAAAAAACAAAAAGTGCAGTTATTTTTTAGCGTACCGCTAGCACTATAATGATAAGACTCTTTTTGAATATCTTTTAAGGGTGATATGGGTGCAGCGAGTGTAGGATGTAATTTCTAACGAAAATTTACTACTCTAGTATCCTTTTGACTCAGTCACCCACAATCTGACCTTGTTAAACAGCACAATACACTTGGATGGAAGTAAATCTCAATTTGTTTGAACAACAAAGAGTTTCACTGAGATTTAGAATCTCTTTAAAAGTGTTTTGTGCAGTAAATTCTAAAGATCCATAAAATAGTAACATTAAATAAAATTATAAATAAAGAGACTTAAAACTAAACTAACCTAGGATGTGGTGCAGGTTCGGTCCTTGTGGGAGGGTACCCAGAACGCTGGCCGCATTTCCTCGCTGAATGGCTATGCTGATCCGTTGAGCGAGGAAAGTGCCAGCTCTTGGGTCCCCTGTCGAGTCTATCAGGCGCTTTGACAGGTCTTTAAAAAGCGCCTGCGCATTAGGTCCCCACGGCCCAAGAGTTTCGACACCAAAACCCATAAAATGGTATTGGGGGCCGATATCCCGGTACCAGTAGGCCTTTCGTTTTTCGGCCGCCTCCGCCGCTGCGCCAGCCCTTCGACTCGTGCCCTGTAAGTGAGACGGGGCCAGTGTGTCCACGCAGGTAGCGTCCCACACTAGCGCCCGACCCATCTTCCAGGGGACGAGAGACATCCCGTCTGGTCTCTTGCCATCGCTCTGTATGATGCCAGTAAATTCTAACAAATCTCGACATTATCTTATCTTGTTCTACCATCTAGGTATGCTCCTTAAGAGTCCTCTTACCGTTCAATGGCGCCCTCATCACAATATTAAAGATTTCTCAATAATGATAACCCAAAATGAAAAAGTACTACTTCAACTTACTACAAAATCCTAAAAGTAATTTTAAAAGAAAGGTTCTAAACGTTCAACTCTCGAATATCAAAATAAAATGAAAAAGTTGCCGTTTTTATCATTCTACGGAACCTTTGGTAGAGTCCGACTCGCACTTGTTTTATTTATAAAATGAAAAAGGAAAAAAAAATACGTTGTCACAATATTGTATATCTTTTTGCTAAATTCATAGACAGATTTGGATCCGTCTGGCTCCGTAGTAAAAGTTGTTCAGTTCGATGGTCTGAGTTCACCGTTTCAGTATTTGCTAGGCTATGACTTACACCCTATATTTTCCCTTGATAAATGAAAAATTAAAAATGAACTATGCTACAATTACAAATTTAAAAGGTGGTACCTAATTGTAGCAAAGTTTCTGGCCACAGTCGTGAGTATATCTAAATCTGTATACGTTTATGTTTTTATTGGTTTATCTATGATCGGAAAAACCTAGCATCAAACACGGAAGGCCTTTGTCAGCTGATACAATATATCGCCGAAACAAGGAAAAAGGGAAAATTACATCCCAATCTAACAAATAATAAAAAGGTATTTGTAACGAAGGTACAAATCAGAAACTCTATCTCACGACTGCCTGAGTTTCAACGTATGTTCATTGATTTAGTGCCGTTCACTGATAAGTGTACATTTTCTACCATTTTAACGAATCACCTTTTATTTTTATTTTATTTTATTCAGAAAACTTACAGCTTACAATCATAATAATAGTTCTGTTAATGCTATCTTAGTACAATCTGAGCCAATTACAAGTTTTCACCAGCAGTACTAAAATAGCCAATTACAAAATAACATATTAAAATATTTCAAAAAGAAATTAGGTAATAGTCTGAAGTTAATATACTAAGATACGTACATCAACGAAAACGAGAGCATAATAGGTAGGTACTTAAAATTACAGCTTATTTATTACATTTAGCTTATTTATATTTTGCCGTTACGTTCCAGCTTAAAATCGAGTGGATACTTTTTGTTATATTATTTTAATAAACTACGTACTATGTGAAAAAGGTATCTATAAAAGTTTGACAGTGTTTGCAAGTCCAAACCAGTAGTAACAGTAACAGTGACCTAAAGATTTCCACATTAAATTATTCTTAGCATTGAATCTGTTTATTTCAACGGAAATCTAGTTGACACCCTCTATATAGCCACCAAAGCCCACAAGCCCGCCTCAAGAGCCGCAGGAGCTTCCATCGCTATACGACGGCTATACCTAATGACCCGTCTGCTACAAGACGCACTCTGTGGAAAGAAAGGGTAACCCCACCAGCTAAGTTCATTTCCCCACAGGAACAACTACCGCCCGGACACAATCTACAATGGCAAGTGAGGAAATCCTTAAATCGGCTTCGCATTCAGGTCGGCCGTTGCAGACTTAATCTGTGTAACTGGGGGTATAGGGATCCTGGGCTGACACAGTGTCATTGCGGTGAACCTATTCAGTCGATGGGTCATCTGCTGGAATGTCCGCTGTGCCCGAACACCTGCACGAGAGAGGATTCAAATACAGCTACTCCTGACGCTGTCAGACTTGCCGAACACCTGGCTACTAAAATATAAAAACATCACGAAGAACCATTGACACGAAAAGAAGAAGAACGGAAATCTGAAAAACCACAGGCACACATATTTATATCGTGTTTAAAAAATTTAATTGACTTTAATTGGTTAATTTAAAAGAAAATAGGATGTAATCGTTTGTATTATTAACAGGACTCTCGGGTGCGGTGCATGGACACCCGCTCTTAAACGTTGACATTTATGACGTGTCCCTTAGGAGATTCAATCCAATATCTACATAGAGTCACCATAGGGTCAAACCCTCTACTCTCCAACTAAAAGCATTTTTAATTATCTCTACAATATTGTAGTTGTATTTTACTTGTATTTTATAACGCTAGTCTCCTGCTAGTGTCCGCCATTGTACAGGGATACTTTAATACCCAGCCTCTTGATGTACGGCAGGGTAACTCCTGAAAAATGGCTCAGCGAATCTAATAGTTTTCTTTGTATTGTGATTGTATATTCTAACGGAAATGTTGTGAGATACTTGGATTCATTTGTTTTATAGGTATATCATAGATGAGAAAAGATAGAAGTAGGTAATGTTAATAACCACATCGCATCAACATAGCCTGAGATAATGGCAAAATTAAATATAAATGCACAGATTACGGTAGTAACTATAGTAGGTACTCTGTGGTTTAGTTTTTAATAATATAGTGTTAAAGGTGTCCAACTTGTGACTCCAAATTAGCGAGTTCTTTCATGACTAGGACGGCATAGTTTATTGACAGTGATTTTATATAAGGTCTAACAAAATTAGGTGAAACAATTTTAAGGGGATGATCAGACCATCAATCTGACCAACTTTCTCTATGGGACCGATATTGAAATCGCGAAAAAAAATCTGCTGTTCCATACAAACCTACTCGACTTCGACATCGAATGTATGAGACAGCAGATTTTTTTTTCGCGATTTCAATATTGGTCTCATAGAGAAAGTTGTTCAGTTTGATAGTCTGATCATCCCCTTAAAATAGTTTTACCTAATTTTGTTAGACCTTATATATGTTTGTATCAATTCCATCCGGATGAACATTATGAATAATTTAGCTGCTAACAAGCGCTAATACTCACCGTTCACACATATGCCTCGTCCCATATGTGGACCCTGACGATAGGACTAGTTCATAAATTCAAAGTCGCGCAGCTAGCTATGGAGAGAGCTATGCTCGGTGTTTCTCTGAGAGATCACATCAGAAATGAAGTGATACGTCAGAGAACGAAAGTGGTTGACATAGCTCAGAAAATTAGCAAGCTGAAGTGGCAATGGGCTGGTCATATCTGCCGAAGAACTGACAACCGGTGGGGTGTCAGGGTTCTGGAGTGGAGACCGCGAACTGGAAGACGTAGTTTGGGACGTCCTGCTGCCCGCTGGACAGACGACCTAAAAAAAGTAGCGGGGAGCGACTGGATGAGGAAGGCCGAGGACAGAGTTTTGTGGCGCGCCTTGGAAGAGGCCTATGTTCAGCAGTGGACGATGATAGGCTGATGATGATGATGATGATGAAGCGCTAATAGCAAGAGAGGTATCGCTTAGTGACATCGCGTATTAATCACCCAAGTGGCACAAGAGGCTGTATAGCAGCAGGCTAGATGTACATGTGTGAACAATAAGCTGCACAAGCAAGCTGTATAACAGCTGTACAGCTATATAGAGTATACTATTTAAGAGCCAATATAGCTCAGAAATGTACCAAAACTTTAAAAAAATACTTTAGCAACAGCCCCAAATTTAAAATTTTGCATTTATCTCGTTCTAAAAAACCAGATGGTAATTTTTTTTGCACTTTCTTTAGGCTTTACAATACCGTGGTACCTACATACTTTAAACATGGTGTTAATATATTGAAAAATAAATTTCAATGCCTATTTTATTGCCCACTCAAAACTAATTTATTATTACTTATTACTTATTTTTACTTATTTATTCCTAACAAAACGACTGGGCTAAACAATTTACAGAGCGGCTAAGGGTGAAGAGGTGTTGTTGGAGTTTAAGGATCACTTGATCCAAGAGGAAGGATCGCTTGATCCAAATAGTCTTATCAGGTGCTCGCCTACTCGCCTCTTACGCAACAATTTGTACATTTTTGAAGTCCGCAGGGTACTTACTAAATATCTTCAATATTTCATGGTACGTTCCCAGGCTTGTTCGTCCGAGTCCACATCATTCTAGTTTCACCACAACTTTTAATTTAATAAGCATGTTCATCACCATTATCATCTCAGTGGATAGACTGGACTAGATGGACATTCGCCTTCCCAAAGGATCCCCACAACGACCGTTCCTGCACTGCCCAATGAGTCTCCAATGAGATTCCACTGAGTCCCTGCCACCTTCACCAGGTCGTCGGTCACCTACCTACCCACGCTACGTCTACGGTCGCCACTCGAGAACTCTTCGGCCCCATCGGTCATCTGTTTTACGAGCAATGTATTTAGTATCAAACGTGGCACACACATACGGAATTGCGATCCGGAATTCCGAATCAGGATTGTGATTTTGTATAGGATTTGATACCTCCACAATTTCGATCGGAATTGTGGAGGGGGAAACTCCATACGAAATCGTAATCGCAATTCCGTATGTGGATGGTGGACCTTAGTACCAAAATACGAATTTCTATTTGGGATAAAACTTTAGATGGAATGCAAAGAACTTATTTAAGTACATAATACTTAGTCGTCTTTTTTCAATTTATTTTTTCGTCTCCTATTTCATTTAAATAAATTCTTTCTATCCTATCTCAAGTTTTATCCCAAATAGAAATTCGTATTTTTATTCTATAAGCTGATTATTCAATTTGACCTATTTATTGTTCCGTGGCCGAACTAAAGTAAGTTGATTTTCGTTAATAAATAATTCATTAAAACAATGTTCTTCTCGAACAACCCTCAAGTTTTATCCAAGAATATTATTTTGTTCTTAAAACAAAGCAAATTAGGGCTTTGTAGCGTAGAAGAAAAACATGTTGTGATCGAAAAAAAAACTGCTATTGAACGCTAATGAGTTAGAAAATTTATGCCAGAAACATTATTGCCATGGATTTATACCAATGGATGCGAATCCTGCTAACAACCATTGAAACACGAAAATTGGTCATAGCGGTCCGTAACGTTCGTCCTTCTTTCGTAGACGTACGTTTCCGTCGATGTTTCCAACTTTACGCTTGTTCTATTCTATCCAACGAGGTAACAAAAACACTAAATTCACATTTTTGTTCCATGCACGAAAGTCTACCATCAGACAATTGTAAAGGTGGAAACAATGTCTAAACACGAAGGAAGGACAAACATTACCGCCCCGCCAAGGAGTATTTTCATGTTTCACCGCTTGCCGCAGGCCGTCTGCACCTAAATACCTATTCCACCTTCCTGGTTATGACCCTCTACTTTCTGCCACAGCATTTAAAGTCGCCTAGAGGTCACCCTCTGTCATCCACTCATGGTTGAATTCCCCATAGTCTTCACCGATATACTAGTCCCCATAATCTAGTCAAATCTTGTAATCTCTAAATATTATATTAATTAAAACAAAGTCGCTTTCGCTTCGATCCACATCATTTCTGTTTCTCCGCATACTTCACGGCAAACCTACTTGAGGCAAATAGGACAGCAGACTTTTTTTTCGCGAATTCGATGTTGGTCCCATATAGAAAGATGTTCAGTATGATGGTCTGATCATCCCCTTTAAAAAGTGTCAGCATATTAAGAAGGAAGGAAGGAGGAAAGGTATTTTAGATCCCACCCGGGAGAAGCCACATGGGTAGCTAGTTTATATTAAAATAATCTATGTTCTCGCACTAATCTTATCTACAGGGTGTTAGGGTAAACAGTTACCACTGCATTACTACTGTGCCCATGATACTGAACAACTTTCCAAAAGAAAACTATAGGAAATTCTAAAAAAAAATAGACTTTCCATACTAACTTATCGAACGTTTGTATGAAAAGTCGATATTTTTTTTGCGAATTTGCTATAGGTAGGAAAAATGTTCAGTATTATGGGTACAATCACCCTTTAAAGTAAGGCTTTTTACCCTAACACCCTGTATAGATCAGGCCTATTGTTTATAATTATTGTATGCTATGGTTTAATTAAACGTTATAATACATATGGTTTAATTAATAACAGGCCATGTCATAATACCCACGACATCTCATTTAGAAAATCATCATGTTTACTTTGTTCTTGTACGTGCAAAGATACGGGGTATGTAAAAGATCAAAACTCGACGCAAGTGCTTTTTGGCGTAACATCTCATATACATACGAGAGAGCGCTTGCAAATTAGATACACTGGCGGCCATGAATATGGTTTATTATTTGTTTTTTCACAAGTTAATGCAGTTTTCTTGTTTCTCATAGTTTATAATTTTAAACATTATTGCGGGCTACACTTTGCTACAGGTTTAAATGTTAGATGAGTATAATAAAATTCAATGGATTAAGCCAAAGAACTGATAACCGATGGGAGGTCAGAATGGAGACCACAAACTGGCAGGCGTGATATGGATAAGATATTTATTTTAGGTGATCAGAAACTTTGCTAGTACCAACCAAGTTTGAAGGTTGTAATAATTGTAGCAAGATTCACTTTTTGCATTTTTAATCTTTCAGCACAGATATGCAAGTAGTTTCAGGAAGTTATCGTCGGACCTATTAAAGTAGAAGTTAGTGTAGTCCTTAGTTAAATAGAATGATATTCAAAACGTAACACTGATCTAAAACAAGTTTAGATGTGCAATACCTAGTTAACAGCGGAGTAGAAGCAGTCACCGTGGCCGAAATAGGTCAGGAGCAATACAATACACATTACCTCATACCTAGTTAAGTATATGTTCGGACTTAATAGGCTTACAGTTTTAAAGGGATGATCAGACTATCAAACTGAAAAACGTTATCTATGGGACTAATGACCAAATCGCGAAAAAAACAGCTGTTCCAAACAAAACTGTAATCCTTCTGATGTAAAAAATTAGAGAAAAAATCAAGTCCCTTGTTTTAAATATGTTTAGAAAATTTTTTGAGAAGAGCAAAGTTTAGTAGTAGAACAAATGGACCTTTTCTTGCCAGCAAGTGTAACGGTAAAGATGTTCTAAGAGATTGAAGTTCGTGGTGTCAACCCCCAAATTTTACGCAAACAAATTGACGTGCTATTTTTATGAAAACAAACCATGATTAACCATATATTTTTAAAGATACTTTATATAACTAAGTCGGTAGACTGTAAAATCGCACAAACAACTTGTATTTGGAATTGGTAGCGCTCGCGACATTGTACGTTTATACACTGAAAACCTTAGATACCTACTTCAAAAATTTTACTTCTCATATATCTTTTTTATTGAGATTAAATAGACACCAATAGATACCTACTCTTTTTTTATACCGTGTTAACAGTAATTCTAAACAAATGAAAAAAATGCTTTTGTGAAAATCTTATTCTGATTGCATCAATAAAACAAACAAACGAACAGACCAAATAAATAGATATACAGATAAAATTCCATATACTATTGGATTTGAATGCGTTGTATGATCCTTTGAAATCGCTTTTTAGCGATTAGACCGCCTGTTTTTGTGCCTTTTATATTTCCAGATTTTTTGCTCTATGTATACTATGTTTTTTGGTGTCAAATAAAGTATAATTGATTGATTGATCCCTTGTTTCCCCAATAATTTTTTTTTCTTTTTTACTATTTTTTAAATGTCCTCTACATTTAAAACACACGTCAATTTTGCGATTTGACGAATAGGTATTGTAGATAGAGTTTAGGCACAGCATAAGGAAAAGTATGTTTAGTTTTCTTAATTAATTTATTTCCATACTGATTTCCAAAATCAAATCCAAATTAAGTTTTATGTGAGTGTTTGATATAATTATCATTTGTTTTCTTTCAACATAGTTGAAGTTATAAATTATAAATCAAAATATGTTTTACCATTAAAATATATTGAGCAAACACGCTTTGAGTTGCCGTCGGTGCCCTCAATGATATCGTCGGAGCCGCCTGGTCTGAGCTGTGCCGACGGCAAGAGGCCGGATGGCTTGACTTTGGTGCCCTGGCAGAAAGGCAAGTGCCTTTTATGGGACGCGACGTGCGTCAGCACTTTCGCCGCAAGCTACCTGAGTCGCACGTCGCGGACACCTGGAGCAGCCGCGGAGCTGGCTGCCGTTAGAAAGTGGGACACGTACTCGGCCCTGGTGGCCGATTATCTTTTTGTGCCTGTCGCCGTTGAGACCACGGGGGTTTGGGGTGCCGAGGCTAAGACCTTTGTTGCGGAGGTTAGCCTTCGACTGAGGGAGAGAAATTGTGACCCCCGTTCCGGGTCGTTTCTGGTGCAGAAGCTAGCCATAGCAATTCAACGTGGCAACGCTGCTAGCATTATGGGCTCCTTTGCGCCGGGATTGACAAGGGGCGGGTTATTTGACTGAGTTTGTATTTCGTAGTACTTACTATCTCTATGGTATTTCATTGTTTTGACAAAGGATGTTGCTGATTTATGGCTGTATTTTTTTTTGTAACTTTGTATTTGACGAAAGCATCGTGCTGACCTCTTTTTTTGTGATTAATCTAAATTCTTTTATGAATAAATAAATTTTAATATTTTACCATTATACTTAATGATTTTGACTTCATATTATTTTAAAAACTAAGAAGGAACTCATAGATTGTTAAGGACCAATTCTTCCCTCCTATTGTTTATGTTATTAATACAAAGATATTAAATGACCCCTGCAAATATCTTAAGTCAAATAACTTACATGTTTTCCTTATCTTAGAGGTATAATACAAGATATTCCTTGAATTCTGGGGGCCTTCACCTATCAGGTACAGACGACAAAATAGTTTTGGACGATTTTACACAATGCGTGCGTTTTGACTTTTGACGTCCAGTAGAAAGACTTGATGATTTGATTAGTTGTCAAATTGCCATCAACTTGAATTTTTTAGGAGTTTTACTGGGTAATACAGTGATCATAGCAGTGGTACAAACTCGACACCCTTACACAGATATACACCGTGGAATCGGGGTCTTTTTGAAGCCGAAACAGTGTCGTTCAGACCATTAAACTGAAATAATTTTATTATGGGAACAACTTTGAAATCTTGAAAAAAATAATGAAAGCTACCTATTGATATTTACTAGGAATAGCCGATTCCTTTTTATTCGCAATTTGGGTATTGGCGACGCAGTGAAAGTTATTCAGTTTGATGGTCTGAAGAACCTAGTAGTAAGTAAGTCTTGTTTCGGTTTCAAAACGACCCCAACTCCACGGTGTGTGTATGTTGCTATCAGCATTTGTTATCTATACACCGTCAGACTACTATCGAACTACATTCATCAGACTATTATCGAATGATAGAAAAGAGGATTAGCATAATGTCACATTCGCATAATTTCACAATATCGAAATGTTCCACTCGCAAGCAGTTGAATTTAAAAGATAGTAAGTTGATTGATTGATTGTTTTGTAGACCGTACCTACTTGTCCCTTAGAGCAGCAGTAGAATTGCAACAGTTTCATAACATCCACGGTCTCATATTAATAAAACTTTTAACGGTAAGTAGCTATCTAACTAATTATGTTGCATTACCATTACCACCTGCCGTGCCGTGAAAACATTTTCGTATAATTGTTCAGAGACAAAGCAAAAGTACTATTTGTGTGAAAGTTTTATTGCTTTAGTATAAGATACATAACTTTAGGTATAAGGTGTAACAAATAAATCCAGCCAAGTGCGAGACGAACTCGCGCTCGGAGGTTCCTTACCATCTTAGCCCAGTCATTTTACGGAGTTTTGTTAGGAGGGGTGGGGAGTAATTATGAATTGGACTTTTAAACTGTAACCGGCACCATTTAGTGACAAAAAGACTATCTGATAACAAATAAAAAAAAATTCACTAAGCAACATAGAAATCAAAATGTTGTGACCCAGAAGGATTTTAAATTACTAATATTAATACCAATGTACTCATTTGAATTAGATTTAACAATATAAATTATTTTTGAGTAATAAAATAGGCATTGAAATTTAAAAAATGAGGTATTTATAAGAAAATTCGAATGTTTCAAAAATATTTACACCATGTTTGAAGTATGCATAATAATAATGCCTTAAATATGTGCAAAAAAAATTACCATTAGGTTTTATATAACGAGATAATATCTAAATTTTAAATTTGGAACTGTTGCTGACAGAGTTTTTTTTTTATTTTTAAACATTTTGAAGCTCAAATTGGCTTTCAATTACTGAACCAAAAAAAAAACAATTATTAATTAGTTCCGGCTCAAACCGTAAAATTTCTGGACTAATCTTACAATTTTACCACATAAAAAGTTACTTTTTCTAAATTTTTCTGTAGATACGCGCAAGTCTCATGACAACATCAATACATACGTCACAGTCATTACGTCACGTTTAGCTCAGAGTAGAGGAGGGATGTAAGCGGGGGAAGTAAATACGAATATCTCGTAGTCGTAGGATATTTGTTTTTTTAATATCAATTATAAATAGTTGGGGTTTATGAGGGTTTCGGTTATTCCGTTAAAACGTACGTTGCAGATAATTATCTCATTGACAAGTATGTGTAGTGTAACTGTGATGGATAAATTAAGAAAAATAGTTGTGGTCTGAAATAGGATGTAGTAACAAAGATAGAGATAGGTATGTTGAGATGGTTTGGTCTTAAGGAAAGAATGGATGGGAGCAGATTGAAGAGTCAATGCAATGTACAATGCAAGCGGAAGTGGAAATGAGATGGCCTAGGGTATACATACGGACCAAATTGGCGGCGTGCTTAAACAGGGCCAGGTCTGATCTACCCGAAACCGACGAGCATGCATGAAAGGACTAATGAATGTGGAGGAAGCTAGAGAGGTTTGTCAGGATCGTACCAGGTGGCATTCCGTTGTCTCTGCCTACCCTAATGGGATACAGGCGTGACAATATGCATGTAAGGTACTACATACCAGGCTTATAAGTCTTACCGATGGTACCTGCGCAGTTGACAAATTTTAATAGCGCGCGAAATTATATTCACCAATCAGGATACTCCACCTTCAATCCGTTAACGCTATTGGCTTATTTGTTTTCGCGCTCTTTTTGCTGCTATCCGACTTTGCACCCTTTGATTACTAAATGACTTCGGGTTTTGTCGGGGACTCGGGCTTGCTCTGCGCAAACGAAGATTGACGAGCGGAATTATTTTCCTGGTCGTATAAGTATGTATAGGTATATTTAGTTTTTTTTTGGTGAGTGAGATTGTTTGTAGTATTCAGGTTTGTATATTCGTGTACATGATACGTACAAAGTCCGCAAAGCGGTATCGTCAGCAATGTTAGTACATTGTCGAAATTGTAGACGCAATTTGAGCAAAGTCTGCATAAATCGATTAATGCGAGCATTTGCTCACACTATAATGCATCCATTATAGCGATTGCGAACTTGATCCAACATCAGCTGTACTTTGTTATAAATGGTGTAAGTAAAAGTGTATACTACCCATCAAACTGAGCAACTTTTACTATGGGAACAAAAAAATCTGCTGTTCCATACTAAGCTGCATATACAATATTAGACTCAAACGTATCGAACAGCAGATTTTTTTTTTGGGAAGTAAAAATTGTTTAGTTCGATGGGTAGAGTATGTGGTTTAAAGGTTAATGATACTTTTCTTTACACCCATAACAAAGCTTGCTCTAGGCGTAAAGGCTGTGTTCAGAAGCAGCTTAATCCGTGGGTGATTGTGGGCGACCGCCCACGGTCTCGAAGTCTGAGGGGCCTCGCGCCTCGAGGGTTTATTATAATAAAATAACAACACCAGGAATAGAGAAATAAATGGCAGAGAGACTGAGAGAACGAGTTGTACCTAGCGGCACCTCCAGAAAGCTGGCATAGGTATTTTGGTTTTAAATCCATGGGTACCACTAATAGACGTAAACATTTTCGCGCACTGTATAAGGTCTAACAAAAAAAACTAAAAAGTTAAAAAATTATATTGTAGCCGATAACTTTTTCGTTAGCATCATAAGAACATTGTATCGCGTTTTACGCGCGTTTGTATAAAAAGAAGAAAGAAAGAAAATACTTTTATTTGCAAACACCACAAAACACACTGACATAATTATACATAAAAACTATCCTAACACACAATTTAAAAATTACATAATTAAGAGCAGTGTGTGCCGCAGCAGCAAACAGGGTTAAGACTCGGCATTATACTAGGTTCACCTAGATCAGCGCAGATTTTCAGTCGCACCGCGTTGTGTCGCGTTGTACGCGCGTTTGAATAGATGCAAACGCAACAATCGGCATCTACGGCGCCGAAAACGCGTGTTCGTGAAACACGCGTCGTCTGCTCGTTCAAAATACGCCGTGTGCTTAGGCTCGACCTACATAGGCAGACATATTACATTATAATATAGAAACATGGCTGTGTGAAACAAGCATGAAACATGATTACAACATTCTCAGCATCTCTACAAGTTCTAAACTTAAACCATGTACCTAAATGAGGAGAATACGTATTACATAGAGGATTAAATTACTTGATTTAGATTACTAACATTGTGAAGATTGTATAATTTATCTTTAAGAACGAATTTACTCAAATTAGATCTAGAGGACAGAGAGGGTATACAGATACACGAGTTTTTACGAAGGTTTCTTATTTTTATCACTAACGAGCGTTAACCCGCGACTTCGTCCGCAAAAATTATATACCAGATTTTAGTCAGATCATAAGCTATCAAACAAAAAAAGTTTCATCAAAATCGGTTCAGTAGTTTTTGCGTGATACTCGTTCAAACAAACAAACAAACACCCAAACAAACACACAAACAAACAGACAGACAAAAAATCCAAAAATTGGTGATATGGAATCAGGGATACCTAAAAACCATATCGTAACTTATTTTTTGTTAATATCTTCAATGTACAGACACACTTCTGTTACAGCTTTATAATAGTATAGATATTAATGTGATACTTAAAATTTCCAAAGTTTCAGAGCAAAGATTACAATACAAAAGAAATGGTTTCGTAATCATCTCTCAGAATCATCTTAGCATAATAGAACTTAATGCGGCACCGAGCCTATTGTGCTGCCCCCAATCGTATTTTTTTATTTCTTAACAATTAAACAGTATTTCCAAAAAACAAGAATGTCACATTGCAGTCATTGCTGATTTTCATTTTATCGGGTCACTGCTGATTTATTTTATAATGTTTAGTAGTTATAATAGCTGCAAGCATAAAACATAATAATCCGTAAAGTTTCGATAAATTGATAGCCATTCAGGACTACAATGTGACCTTCTTGTTTTTTGTAAATGTTGTTTAATTGTTTGGAAATAAAGAAAATACGATTGATGACAGCACAATGGGCTCGGTAAGCTCTTAAATAAATTGTATTTTTAGGGGTTCAGTAGTCAAACAAGGAACCCTATAGAATCATCCATTCTGTGTTTCTACTTCAATATGCAACTACATATATGCATTTTTATTATGCTCAGCTCACGGCTTTGTCCCAATATTATTTGAATGTATTATTGAATTTTTAAATTACAGTTGAAAATTACAGTTCCTACTGAACTAATTCAAAGAGGAAAGACAAGTGCAGTTTAGTCCATACAAATGTATTCCCCTGTTTCCTAGAGCAAACAAAATTTTACCACAATCTATATCACCTCTGCCAATTTTTTGTTTTTTTAGATAAATTAATTACTATAAGAACTACGAAAAAGACAAAAAACTGCTTAATTTTACCGCTGTGTTTAGACATCCAGCAAACAGATTTGACTAATACAGGGTGAAATTGATATCATTTGCATCCTTTTAAACTAAGAGTCTACTCATCGAACTGAACAACTTTTACTATGGGAGCAAACCGATCGGAGAAAAAAAAATCTGCTGTTGCATACATTTGAGTCGCGAACTTGCGCGTCGATATTGCAGTTTATTCCCTGCTCCCATAGTCAAAGTAGTTCAGTCCGATGGGTAGACTCTTAGTTTAAAAGGATGCTAATGATTTCAATTTCACCCTGTATAAACAAAAAAAGGAAAACATACAGACATAATATCAAAGTCTTTATTATATGATTCTTGAAAAATCGATTTAGTTTTGGAGGAGCAAATAGGGGAATAACAAACCGTGATTTCGTCAATTTTATGTAGGTAAAATCAGTCCGCGCTGCAGTTGTCAATTTCGCACTGGTAGCTCGGTTGCTCGGGAACAGCGCGACAGCAATAGATCTGTTCACTACCTATTCTTAAATTTTCTTGTAGACTGTATAAAATATACATGTCTACATATTATCTCAACACATCGCTTTGTGAGTCTTTACATTTCAATACACAAAAGGTAATTCTTATATCTACGGCGCAAGTATGAAAATGTCTCGATTCGCTCGTCTTTGTTAGTCCTTTAAACTGTACGATATGTAATCCCAATGGAAATTACGGGAGAAAATTTCTTAGTATTCTCATCCAATTGAGCCGAGATAAAATTGTTATACAATTCTGGATTCGATTGTATTGATATCCGCACATCGATCCTGACATTAACAATACACTTATTAATTATGTACAGCATTCATCTTTTACCTTCTATTGTATGCGTATGATTTCTCTCCTTGCGCGTTTCCAATCAATCAATCAATCAATTATACTTTATTTGACACCAAAAAAACAGAGTATACAGAGAGCAAACAATCAGGAAATACAAAAGGCACAAAAACAGGCGGTCTTATCGCTAAAAAGCGATTTCTTCCAGACAACCAAGCGCAACGTTACATAAAAGCGCGACGTTCGCTCTCTGAAAATTGCGGGAAAGGGTCATTTACAATGCAGAGAAGGCGCATGAAGAGAAATCATACTTAGACGTGCAGGTTTCAGGAGAACATCTAAACAGATTCAGATGCGTTGCTTTACAACAATGGATAACTTCGTTAGGATATGATAGATTGCAACGTCTCCGCAGACGACGCTGGAAAATTGGATGATGCAGGCGTTTTATGTATCGGGTTCCATACCAAACATATATCACCATTTCTACGACGGTTTTCTGTATCCAGGAAAAGGTAAGAATTGTAAGAATTACTAGTTTTTTCCCAAGGTTACTGCCACGGGGTAGCAGCATCATCTATCTTTGAAGAAACCGAGAATACGCTGAAGAAGAATAGTAGATTACACACCGAGGGCAGGAAAATTGATATTTTCAGCCCTCCGGGCGAAAAACGTCAACTTTCGTCCCGCTGCGCTAAACGAAGTTGCCGCTTTCGGCCTAATTAGAGGAGAAAAATAGTATACTAACCTCGGGCAGTAAATAAGAAAGCCCCAGATCATATGTTTGTTGACCTCGGCTTCGCCTCGGCCAACAATTACATGAGATCTGACACATTTCTTACTTTCCTGTCCTCGGTGTGTAATCTACTATTGTATGAGATCATTAGGAATTTGGGTGTTCAATGCAGATTGATGGACTTCCCAATCTCAATAGATTGAGCAATATCAGAGACAGAGCGTTCACTAAATACTTTTTAGCCTAACTACTTCAATACTTCGATATTTCAAAGGGCGTAAATGCCATTATGGAGGTGCTACTGGGGAATGTTCCTCCATTGAAAAGGGAAGATCTTCCACCAGGCTATGTGTGAAGCCTGGGGACCGGCCGTGGTCCAACAGTTCTTAGTTGGACCTTGTATATGTATCGAAACTCTGTGATAATTTCTCTTGCGCGATGTATGTCTTGCATTCGATTGTGAACCTTATTTGTAGCAAGTTACGAGTTATGTGTTCACGGTGAACGTTGTCTATGTATGGAGCATATTTCCGAGAGCGACGGTATCGCCATCTGTTGGCATCTTTGCTATAACTTGTAGGTGCTGACATCAGTAGCAAGTCCCCACACCATATTGGCGAAAATGAGAGCCTCCGGTCCAGTATTCAACTCTCAAAATGGCGTTTACGCCCTTTCAGATTATAGGTATCAACTTATTTGTGCAAGCCACCTTTGAGCTGTAAATTAAAAACAAGATAATTTTGAATGAAACATTTATTTCTTTTTTATAAATAACATCACTTTTCTTATTTCCTTATTCTTAATTACATTTTTCTGATTTATATTTAAAGTACATGAAATAAAGCAACTAAACTAAACAGGAAAATTTAATTTATTCTAGTTTGGAGTAAAATATAATACATATTTAGTTGAAAAAAAAAAAATTTTTGTGTCACGTAATAAAAAAAATATTGCATAGATTTACGATATTTGATCAAGATTGCCTTTACTGTAACTAGTTCGAATCAAGCTTGAACAAAATACATACCTCATACTTTTTTAAATATAATAATTGTTGCAACAATTTTACGCCTCGCAATATTGAATTTTTCGCTATGAGTGATAATGGTAAAATATATCCTACCTATTTTATGATCTATGACACCCGAAGGATTCACCATAAGTATTGATCCAATAATTATACTAACATAACGATCAAGTTTATGGATAACTTAACACATATCAAAAGAATAACAAATACACTTCAACACACTTGCTCGTAAAGTCTAAAGTAGCTGTAATTAAACCGCTTTTGGGTACATAATGCAATTCATAAAACACGCATATGCGTTTTACTTAACATTACCGCACTAGTGCGGGAAAAAAACCTGCGCCATTTTTCACAAATATTTGTGTAAACACAGTTGTGTTAATAACAAATTTTTTTTTCCTCGCAAGTGTGTTGAAAAACGTCGAATGAATTGGGCGTTAGTCATTAAAGTCTCGGCTGTTTACCGCTCTTTCGCTCGTGTTTGGTCTTAGGCTCGAGCCTTTAGTTTTTGTGATCTGTGGGCTCGAGCTTACAATCCAGTCTCGACTCGACTGTTGACCAACTTACCTCACTTGTATCATACTGTATATTTAAACACATTATAGTTAGATGAAACTCGTGCGACAGGTGAAAAGTATTAACTTTAATGAACATACCTACGTGCAACTGACAGTAAATGATGTAGGTATTTACGCTTGTCATTCAATTGATAAACACACAATCCTACTTATAGAGTGTCATAGTTGGTTAAAAGTAAGTCTTGTTGTTTACATAATTAAGTGATGTAATTAATTGAGATGGACAGGGAAATCGCCATCAATTATTTATTGGTGCCCTGAAAATGTCCAGTGACTGATTACATTAACAAATTAAGGAAGGAAAAAACATTTTAGAACATTCTTAAATATAATAAATTAATGATAATGAGGCGCTTAAGTAAAAATAAAAACACTTTTTCCATGGACCCAAAGATGGTGTAGTACACGGAGAAATATCGAGTACCTAGTATATGACTGTATTTTATTTTTAAACTGCAAAGTTAAGCAGACTTTATTAGAAAAGTAGTTATAAGTAGATTTTAGTAATCTACCAGAATTAGATTTTATATGTAACATCAAATTTTCTAGTAAAGTTGCAATGTAATGTTGGATATTTTTTAGTAGTCAACTAGATATTTTACTCCGTGTAGGAAAAAAGTAATTGTACTGAATTGTAATGAACACACTTGTTTTATATAATAAATGATTATGATTATGAATTCTCTGTCAATTTTCATCGACTCAAAAACGCAAAATGACCGTTCGATGTACACACAATTCTACGCCATCTATTAGAAAAATTATATAGACGAAACATAGAAAGTAAATAGCAATTTAAAAATCAAAGGCCCGTTAACCATACTGGATTGAAAAGGACAGTATCAAGAATAGCTTTTGTTACTCATTTGAAGCATTCAGTTAGACAATGTGACGCAACGAACAATAATGTTACAAGATACAATAAGAATCTTGCATTGAGTTCAGATTGTTGTGTTATGTATTTATGCGAATGATTGAAGCCAAAGAGTTCTTCGTCTAATCGTGTGGGCAGAACCCTGGTGTCAGCGTTTTCTCAGGCCACCTTACGGCCTCTCACGTGGTTTTTATGTAACGACTACTACAACCAGATATAGTAGCCGGGACCAATTACTTAACGTGCCATCCGAAGTACGGAATCATATTTCTTTTCAGACAATCGGGTGATTCAGCTTGCAATGTCCAAACCAAATGGAGAAAAACGCATAAAGTGACATATCACTAGGTGTCCCTCGTGGGAATCGAACCCACGACCTCCGTGTTGAGAGCCAATGCCCTTCTGATTCTGCCTATCGGTTCTAATCTGGTGAAGGTTGCGGAAACCCGTTGAATGCGGGCAGCAAGAAGAGCAGTGGGAGGCCCATTGACAATGTCCTATGTCCAGCTGCCTATGTCAGTCTACCGGCTGAGATATGACGATGATGTCCGATACGGATACTACCTGCACCGGGGGGGGGGGGGGGGGGCCCTCCCACCAGTTTCCAAACCTAACCTAACCTCACCCCCTCTCTGTTACTGACAGAAAGTAGTGGTGTAGTCCTCTCTTACTCTCACTCACTCAGCACTGCATAGTATACATACGCCTTCTTGTCACTGCGAACCTTTTGTGTGAAATCTCTGGGGTGTGGTATTATCACAGAATACTACTCGTATTACTAGGTCCTCAACTTTGACTACTTATATAGGGAGTAGTTACGCGTGATATTCTACTAACAAACATTTCTACCACTTTTTGCGGGGGGCGAGGTAACATGAAATCCACAACTTTGGATTTTATCCCCCATAACTTTAGATTCTAATTTTGAATGTTAAAAATCATGAAACGTAGTCTCGTATGAACCTCAAACGTAATAAGTTGGTAGTTATTGTTTCGCATTTATAGGCTGTCTAGTTAGGTATAAAATTGAATGTAAATGCACATGATCAATTATTCTTATACCGTGGCAGAGGGGAAATGATACCGCAAGGCCAGTCCTTATAATAAATAGTCAAAGATCTTGAATCACCATCTTTTTAAACAGCTATTTTTGTCAGATGAGCATTCGCTAATCCTGTCTCCTTTCTGTTATTGCCTTTTGCCTTCATCCGACTACTGACACTATAGCAATCTATACCTTCAATTCTTCTTCTTCGGGTTCCTCTCCATTACTGGAGGTTGGCAATCATCTCTACCTTCACTTACGGTAGTAATTATAGAACTCTGTGCCTTTACTTTTGCTAAATTGTACCTCATTTCCTTTAATTTGACCTCCTTTTTTTAAATCAAAATATAGTTTGTTTTTGTTAGAGTTTTTACTGTATTATTTAAGTTAAAGTTGTGTTAAAGTAATTTAGCAATTAAAAACATTAATATAGTAAATAATATATTATTTTATATCACAAAAGATTATAAGAAGAATGTAATGTTATGAGTGTGTAAATAAGAAAGCTAACAAACAAGTACCTTTCCAATTCCAGTAGGTTGACGTTTTACACAAAATAAAAAAAAATAAAAAATTTCGTTGAATATGTTCGAAAAAAATACATTGATTAGGTATACAGTATTGAATTCTATCTACATTTTTATTTACAAACACTTTATGTACAACAATTTTGCTATTTATGTTACAAATTCGGGGTTTTTTCACGGTATTTTTATTTCCTATTATTTTTAATATTATCTCAGTACAGGATAATAAGTAAAGGAAACACGAAGTTACTATTATAAAGCCCGTAACGACATATTTTTCTGTAATAGGTACCTATACGGTTTCATTTCCAGGAGGTAATTTCCAGAAGGGACTATTTTTAGAAGGAGCCTTTTTGAGATGTAGTCATTTTCAGATGAGGATAATTTTAAAACTGGGTGGCTGGCTGTTTTTAACAAATTAATTGTGTACAAATCGTATCAGGCTCAAAAGGCATACGATGTCAAAAAAAAAAAAATTGTAATTGAGTTTTTTTCAACGTCGGTAATTTCTTAAGCCTAGTAGGTAAAACCAATATAGTTAGATTAAAAACCACCATTAATCATGGCAACATTTTAAGGTTTGTTCTCACCGGAAGCATTTTGTGACAACGAGTAATTTATAATTAGTTTTATTCTTTTTTTTTAGTTTTTTCGCACATCTTTAGTCCCACGAGTAGCTAGGGAAATTTGAAGTCGCTTCCTACAGAGCCCCGCATGTAGGAAGAAGGCAAATTAGTGCCAGCGATTCGTTCAAGACAGTAAAGTTCATCAGTAGAGTATGTAATCATTGTTGTCAAAACTCAAAATTATTTGATTATTTTAGTTCCACTTTGTTTACATCCTATGTCAGATCTATTGGAATGAGATATACCACTTTATTGTTTCTCGTTTCACTAATGCTTCCTTTAAGAACTCTCCTTTATAGTTAAAGAATAAAAAGACATAGATAAAAGTAGATTGAGAGTCATTCAGGACCATTCAAAGAAAAGAGAAAATCTTAAAATCTTCCACTCATTCCACGTATTTGGGCGAAAGTGCGGCCAAGGTTGCATTGGACTGATTGATGGGGCCGAAGAGTTCTCGAGTGTTGACCGCGTACCGGAAAGCGCAGCGTGGGTAGGCCCCCACAAGGTGGACCGACGACTTGGTGAAGGCGGCGGGAACCCGTTGTATGAGGGCAGCGCAGGACCGATGGGAGGCCTATGTTCAGCAGTAGACATCTATCAGCTGATATGATGATGATGATGTACGGACTGAGTAGAAGACAAGGGCGTCAATACCAATGTAATATGGCTAGTCTTGCGCCCAAATGCCACTGAGTGAAAGAAATTATTCGACAATTTTTAAACCTTGTATAGACTGACAAAAATGTAACATGACAAGTTTACATCATGTTCGCAGTAGGCAGAGATGTACATCTTTATACAACGTGTTAATGAATAAACGCAAAACTAGAAAGTAGTTTGTTTAGAATCGAGAGCAGAATGGTTCAACATAGGTATTTTATTTTCAAAGTATCAAATAATTTAACTGAACCCGATGTCAACCCACCGCACGGCCACACTCACCCTACTCACTACCGAAACAAGCTTCTTAAAATGTATCCATGAGTACGTTAGCGCTTTCATTCATTGCTGAAATGATAACAAATCATTTTTACCTCAAATCTTAAAATGCGAATAACTTGAAACTTTAGGTATCAAAATAATGAAATTATTGTTTCAATCAAATTATTTTGTCTTTAATCAGCTGATTCATACAAAACTGCAATCTTACTCGACCTATTATGCCATTATAATTTTGTCCCATTACAGGACAAAGGCTTGAAGAGGGCTTAACCACTTTGTTTTTACGCAAATAAAAAACGACAACGTCACAATTTTACAGTCTATCAAGAAATAAACAAATAAACCTTATAGTAAACTTAACTGTTAAAAAGTTTTTAGTTTTCTTTGAAAACTTAAACGAGTTTTAAACACAATTTTTTATGACCAACAAACATCTTTAGGACTAGACTATAAAGTTAAAATTAAGTTTGAAGTTTTAGAATTTTACTCATATTTAAGATTCGGCGAATAACTAGAGTTGTTTGCGTAAATGCTTACACTCAGTTGCAGAAACGCTCATTAGAGTTAATCCTCCATTAAATCTCTTGATAGCTTTTACTACGTCAACAAGACAAAAAGTGACAGCAGTATTTAATGGAGGATTAACTTTAATGAGCGTTTCTGCAACTGAAAGTTAAAATAGTGTTCGTACAGATAATTTTAATTAAAAACAACATAAAATTAAATTGTAAGTGAAATATTTGTTTTTCGTCTCATAAAAGTTAAAACGTTTTGTTTAATTAATATTATCTAGAACTAAAAGTATGCGTTAGGGCTCCTTTTACCTTTCAGAGGTGCCCTCGTATTTATGGTTTCTCAATTAAGAAAGACTAAATTAAAAAGTGCTACTCCAACGTACTACAAAATCTTAAAGCTATTTTTATAGAACACTTTTATATATTTTTTATTTACTAGTTTGAAAAAAGAAAACGGCCACTTTTACATTTATTAGAATTTTCTTAAAAGTGGAATGTTTAGAACATATAAAAATAGTTTTTAGGCTTTCGAGTGTTAAGATTAGACTTTTGTAGAAAGTTGGAGCAGCACTTTTTCATTTTGGATTTTCATTATTAAGAAATCTTCAATATCGTGATGAGGGCGGAACTGAATGGTAAAACGACTCTTAACGTACTGGTGATAGCCACAATAAAAGCGATGGCCGATGGCTGTGGTCTTGTGGACGAACCCAAAATGGATCTATAGTCTGGATTAGAGTGCCACAAAGGAACAATTTTACATACAATAAACAGGCTGATAAACACAATTACCTTCCTTTGCGTCGTGCAGTCGGGTAAAAATAGGGTGACTGGACCGGATCACTGGTGATTATAGGGAGTGGAACGGACGTCTTTACTTCGTTAATTCTTATCACAATTATAAATTATGCAAGACCAGCCTCCACAGGCTGTCGCACTCTACCTTTGACATCTCTTTCAGTTCAAACATAAGGATATTATCTTTCCTTTACGCAGTATGAATATTACATCAACTTCAAATCTTCTGAGTGTATGGAAGATATAAGTTTATATAAATAGCGAAAAATCTTACATAACCACAGAACCTGCAAAACCTGACTGAATTGTTGATTTTATCGAAACTTCAATTGATTTCTCGTAACCAAAATATTTCAAATTAAAGATTGAAAAATTTGCCTCGGCATGAACCCGCAATCTGCTATACCGGGGCTGTGCTTTTGTACAGTTAAGGCTGTATCGAGCCTATTGTGCTGCCCTCAATCGTATTTTTTTTTTGTTTCTAAACAATTAAACATTATTTCCAAAAAACAAGAATGTCACATTGTAGTCCGGATTGGCTTGCAATTTATCGAAACATGTGTCCACAAAGTGGCCACTTTTGGTGGTTTTAACGATAATAACTACAAACATTATTAAAACAAATCCGCAGTGATTCGATAAATTGAAAATCAACAGTGACAAAAATGTGTCATTCTTGTTTTTTGGAAATATTTTTTAATTATTAAGAAATAAAAAAAACTATTGGGGGCAGCACAATAGGCTCGGCGCAGCCTTAAGCTCTAGGTAGCTTAAGGCTGCGCCGAGTTTATTGTGCAAAGTACAAACTACAAGAAAATCAATCTCTGAATTCACGCAATTCATCGCATTCACGCAAGAAATTTTTAACAATACTTAAATGGTTAACATTTTAGAATATTTAAAAACCTATTTACCGCAAACAACTCTCTGTCACCAGAAGAAAACATTACCTTCTAGCGGTTATCTTGTTAATAATATAACATTTATACATTGTAGCGCGTTCGTAGCGCGCTGAATAGATGTCAGCTGATGACAGCGGTGAGGACAGCGAGCGATGGATGTGTAATAGCAGCACTGCCTCGCTGCATTGCAAGCGGGTTCTCACCTGAGGAAGAAGTTGTTCACTTAAATAGGTTAGGTTAGGTTAGTTATACATGCACAAACCGACGGTCAAAGTCTCTCAGGGTCAGAACTTTGCTAACACAACCAACTAACTATCTTTTAGGCTGGTTTTCAAAGTCAAACTCAAAATAATGTTAAATATAGGATCTTGAAGCCCACTAATTTAACATCAACTCTTTTTTGCTACCACCGCATCGGAACGTATTGTCGCTGCATACCCAACCCATCAAACTGAACAACTTTTAGTATGGGAGCAAAAGGATCGGAGCAAAAATAAAATCTGCTGTTCCATACTAAACTGCAGTGCTTCTTCTTGCTTACTAGTTGGTTAGTTTCATGGGTAGACTCTTAGTATAAAAGCATGTTAACAATATCAATTTCACCCTGTAGAAAATGAGGTCAAAAACTCTAACTTAAATCTTTTACAGTTACGTATATCATTTCATAGTGAAGATATTTGCCAATCAATCAGTGTTAGAAGCTCGCTGAACCAGAGCAGTATCGCAGAAAATACGAAAAAGGCGATCAGCCACCCGTGAAACTATCCGAAAGTGCCTTCAAAAGTAAGGAGGCGCTCGAGATGGGATAGCACTAAAACTTTTAAGTAATATTTTTTTATGATCATCATGATTTACCATCTGAATTTAATTAATAAAATAAATATATATATATATTTAACTCACAGACACATACATTGTAATGATCCCAAGCAAGCACTATAGGCTGTTTATTATGGAAACCATACAACAACGGCACAAACATATAAACATCCGTGACCGAACTGGTATTCGAACCCAGGACCCTGGTTTGGCAGTCCGGCGTGGTAACCATTACACCAACCGGGTCGTCAATTAACTAAATATTAAGCAAAAATCGCTAAGACTTGCCAAAACACTATTTCGAATCGCTCCCGATTGAACCGGGTTACACAATAAAGACCTGACCTACCTTTACTTAACTTCGGTGACCTTTTCCAGATCGAAGGTCCACTACGTCAACAAGCACCTCTAGATCCCCCCACTAAAATTAGATTTATGTAGGTTCAGCTACGCAAATAAATTTATTGGTTTGATTAATGATATTGGTTTAGGCACTTAGACATAATTTAATAATAGATGGTTATAATAAATTAAAACCAAATGAAGCCGAAGCCTAAAACAAACATACACAAATGCTAAGAGATTAAAAGGAGAAATCTTTATAACAATAAAATGTACGTGGTTCAGAAAGTCATTAAGTGATTCCGGTTTAGAATCGACCACTCCATTTCTTCCAGTGGATATCGTAAGTGGAGACTGAGGGATATTTTCTTAACCTGTTTTGTCCCACTGCTGGACAAAGGTCGCCCCTAAAATCTTCCACATCTCTCTGTCCGGCGATTCATGGCTATGATGCCTACATCATAGGTACGCTCCCTTTTCCGGGGTTTGCCTCAACCTCGAATCCCTGACTCACTCTACTTTATGGCTTCTTATGAAGTTATTAATTATTATACTGACTTGAACTTATGAAGTTATTATTAATTAATTATATGCGTCAGTATTTTCGAGCGCTTCAACCCAAATTCCTTTAAAGTACGAGTGAATAGGCTTCTTCTGGGTAAGCTCACTACATCTTCGACCCCATCTTTGTCCTGAGGACTGGATTGAGGTCAAGAGCAAACCCATCAGTAATTTAAAAAAAAGTTTTTTTGTTGTAGAAAGTCTAGCCATCCATTATCGCTTTACACGTCATTCCATCCAGAAACAAATCTGCTAAACGTAAGCCTTGCTATGAAGATATTGTAAAGTTGTAGCAAAGCCTCTGCCCATTCCTAATGCGACTCAGGTCGTAAGTTTCTGCTCACTGGGGATTTTAGTAATACCATAGTATAAGATAGAGTACGTAAGTACGTACAATACGGACACTCTCTTCTCTTCTCCACCAACCTCTCCTCTTTGACCTCACTTTGTTGGTACGAAAGGTAGCCTACGGCAGGCAGTTTTTGTTTTAGCCATCTCACACTTGCACTCCCTCAGAATATACCTACAAGTGCTAAGACTGCTAATCTCTTTTTATCAGTGCGAGTTAGTTTACATATAGTGTCCAAACGACTTTTTCCACTCCAATATTATGTCGCAATACGGAAACATCTGTTTGGCTTTAGAATATTTAAACACTTGAAGTATTGCGACATTATTCCTTGTAAAGACGCATTGCAGTATTAGCACTTTAGTTTATTGTCAGGCCAAGATACTATGCAGGGTATAAAAAGTAAGTAGGTACAAACTTGTTGCCATTGAGTTTGACTTGCTCAAACTGAACAACTTAATTCGTTTTTACAAATACTTCTTTTTGTTAAAAAGTCAAAGATACTATGCAGGGTTGCAGGGTGTATATTTAAGTAAGTAGGTACATACTTATTGCCATTGAGTTTGACTTTCTCAAACTGAGCAACTTAATTCGTTTTTACAACTAATGCTTTCTGAACGTGTTATCATGTAATTGGCGCTGTAAAATTAAAATGTTGTTGTATTAGAAATTAAGTAATTTGCTGTTTGATAACCAATAAAGATAAATAAATAAAATAAATAAATAAAAATTTTAAATAAAATAACTAGTAACAGCTACTAATAACAGCTACTTACCCCTTAAAACATGAACGGACACTGCGGACGTAGCAACGTCCGCTAAAGAGCAAGTGTAGTTCCCAGAGTCGTTTCTGTTCGCATTCGCTATGTAGAGCCGAGATAGCGCACCGTTGGATGTCGCCTCCGTTTTGACGCTGTGAACAATATAATCTAATTTAGTACCTCCTTATTGTAAAAAAATACATTAGAGTAAGGGTGCTTGTCCACCAGAGATGTGCGAGGTAGCGAGGCGGTGAGCGAGGAAACAATCCGCCAATAGCGCACTCGCTCGATCACGTCATTGGGAAATTGAAGCACTCTCATTGGACGATTTTTTTCCTCGCTCACCGCCTTGCTACCTCGCACATCTCTAGTGGAAACGCAGCCTTATGGTTCTCCATAGACACCTTTAGGAGCGACAAAATATCTATTGAGAAAAAACTTATTTATACTGTACAGTGAGATTAGAATTGAGATAAAATTTGTGGTGTAACCTGAAGGGACCAGGATTAGGAATTTCGGGGAATATCGTGGTATGGGAATGCTGAGAGACAAGTATTAAGTATGAGTATGGATAGCCGTGGAGGATAGGAAGGCCGGGGAAAAGATGGATGGATTCTGTGGCGGATAATAATTGTGTACGAAAGGTCTTCTTATTCTTAAAGGTTCTCTTATTCTTAGTCGTAGGCACGCGTCTAGTCCATCCATACGGCCGGCGATCATGAGTTTTTCCAAACTATCTGATCTGACCGTATGTCTAAAGAATTTAAGGACTCGTTGCATAAGGATAGTGGAGAGTCTCGTATCATAAGAAATGTATGAGCACCGAAATGACAGCTTCTTCAGAGTCACGCTGACCGCCCGGTGCCTGCGCGGCTGGCAAGGGCGTCTAGCGCACTATGAATGGACCTAATGGAAGATGACATTATTGCGCCATAAGGAAAAGATAAAATATGAGTTCGATTACATAAAGGTCTGATGATGATAAACATTGCGCTACGGCAGTACAATTTCTAGCGCACTATGAATGGAACTAATGGAAGATGACATTATTGCGCCATAAGGAAAAGATAAAATATGAGTTTGATTACATAAAGGTCTGATGATTATGAATTGCGCCACGGCAGTAATCTGCGTGAAAAGGTTACTTTATTTTAGAAGCTAAAATTTTAAACTTTTAAGGGGGTGGTTTAGACCACCAAACTGAACTTCTTTCACTATGGGACCAACATCGAAATCAGTTGTCCCAAACATTTAGCTTGAGTAGATTTGTAGTTTAGTATGGAACATCAGATATTTTTTCGCGATTTCGATATTGGTCCCACAGTGAAAGTTGATCAGTTTGATGGTCTTAACCACCCCCTAAAATGTTTATTGGTATTTTTGTAACAACCTGTATAATGGTTCAAAATAAACTAAAGATTTATAGTCAAAGAATTCTCCTTCTATTCCATTCCTTCGCTTGTCTTTTTATGTTCTGTTTGCCGCATTTACGATCTTACATAAACATACCATAACATCCTCCCTAAAATCTAGAACAATATTAGCATAAGAAATTTAACTAAGCACTGTAAATTTGCAATTTAATTAAAGCATTCATTCGGCCGAAACATATCGCGAGAGCTAACAAAAGCGAAGTTTAATTAACTGCTACAAACCGAATTTTCTTCTACCATCAATAAATCTTATAGGACAAAATGGTCCCTTTACAGTTTCGATTCAAACATATGCACAAAGGATCTCATTTTAAACAATCCCTTTGTTGAGAGATAATTTTAGCGGTACGTAACACAATTTGGAAAACGGTTCACTTGAAGTTACTTGGATTCATCTTCATCTATAAAAGATAAAATAGGGTATTTATAAAATATATAATGTAAAATATAGGATCTTAAAAAGAGGATTATAAACGCGAAAAAAATCAGCGGACCCATACAAAACTGCTGTACCTACTCGACTAAAATGTATGGGACAACTGATTTTTTTTTGCGTTTCCTAAGGTATTTTCCATAGTGTTCAGTGTGATGGTCTGAGTTCACCGTTTCAGTATTTGCTAAGCTGTCATTTACATTCTGTAAAATCGTAGATATAGACGGCGAAAGAAAACCGCGTACGATTTATCCGCCGGCGCCGCCGCTTATTCGCCATAACATAATACTAGAAGTGAGTAGGCAAGTAAAATGATTTGAGTAATTTTTTTTTAATTCTTCAGATTTTTCACATAGGTAGCTAGAGGAGCTCATTTAACAATTGAGGCAAGATATATTCACAAGTCCGTTTACCAAGCACTTTGTTATAATTACGTAGTACATATTTATGTAAATTATGGTATGGTATGGATTCGCCCTCTCCAGAATTCCGTTCGGAATTACGGAGGCATATAATCCTATACAAAATCACTATACCGCCGCGACACTGATTGATCTCAGGAATATCGCGCCGATGTCGCGACGTTATCGTCTACGCCCAGAAATCGTGTGGTATGGCTCTATCAATAATTATTTTGTGGTCAAATTCAGAACCCTTACCCCAAGTACGACTCGTTTAATATTGAAAATGTATTTGGCTGATAGTTAAATTAAATACCACAAAGCCTTTAATGTTTACTTCGATTGTGTTCAGCATTTTAGATAATGCAATTATAAAGAACAATCAAAAGCTGTCAGAGGCGCTTTTCTCTCGATGAATAAGCTTTTAAGAAATAAGATTAATGTTAACCGAATATATTTCTAAATACCATCTGTAATGTTACTTTTAGAAATGGTTCTAATAATAATCTTTATGTACTTCATGTAGGTAGTATAATAGCCCAGTCATTTTACGGAGTTTTGTTAGGCGGGGTAGGGAGTAATTATTAACTGGACTTTTAAACTGTAACCGGCACCATTTAGTGACAAAAAGACTATCTTAAAACAAATTTAAAAAAAATTCGCTCCGCAACATAGAAATCGAAATTGTGTGTCCCAGAAGGCTTTTAAATTAATAATATTAATACCTATGCACTCATTTGACTTAAATTTAACAATCTAAATTATTTTTTAGCAAAAAAAAATAGTAATTGAAAATCAAAAAATAAGGTATTTATTAGAAAATACGAATGTATTTTTCAAAACCTTCTAAGTAGACAAAAATATTTACACCATGTTTGAAGTATGTATAATGGTAAAGCCTTAAATACGTGCAAAAAAAATTACCGTCAGGTTTTTTAGAACGAGATAATAACTAAATTTTAAAATTGGAACTTTTGCTGACGTGATTTTTTTTTATTTTGGTACATTTCTAGGCTCAAATTGATTCTTCAATGTCATACCGAAAAAAAAAATCTATTACTAATTAGTCCCGGCTCAAACCGTAAAATGACTGGTCTATAATACTGATTTGGCCGATCAAACTGAACAACTTTCTCTATGGGACCAATATCGAAATCGCGAAAAAAAAATCTGCTGTCCGATACATTTAGGTTGTGTACGTTTGTATAGAACAGCTGATTTTTTTTTCGCGATTTCGATATTGGTCCCATAGAGAAAGTTGTTCAGTTTGATGGTCTGATCATCCCCTTAAAATAGTTTCAGCTAGTTTTGTTAGACCTTATATAGATGATTTCTTAACAAGGACAGTCAAGGAGAAATACAAATCCAAAACCTTAGGAGATACAGGGAAACTGTCTTAGGAACCATTAGGTGCGTGAAACTTTTAAGTAAAGCCCTTATATGCTAGACACAATATACAGGGTGTAAAATTAAATGGGATACTTACCTAAAAGGGTGCTTCAGACCACCAAACTGAACCACTTTTACTACGAGACCAACACTGAAATCGCGAAAAATTCCGCTGTCCCATACAAAATTGCAAACATAACTCGACCGAAATATATGTGACTGCAGATTTTTTTTCGCGATTTTGATATAGTCCCATAGAGAAAGTTGTTCAGTTTGATGGTCTGAAGCACCCCTGTGTCCCATTTAATTTTACACCCTGTATGAACAAGTATTATTGGGTACACACTGTTCCACAGGCTAGTTAATTTATTCCAGTAGAAAAGTAGTAGACATTGTCAAAATTTGTTGTTTTAAATATAATTCCTAGCAGGTTTATCTTATGGTGGTTTCAGTCCATACAAAAGTTTGACGCACAATACGCGTAGACGGAATTAATAAAAGTAATATTATATACATGGAAAAATAGTTTAGAAAAACTAGTTGCCGCGTCACAAATAACATTTGCAATTTATAAAATAGTTACGCATCTATATAGATTTTCTCAACTATTGTTTCATATACAAAATATTACTTTAATAAAATATATTAAATTGAATTAATAAAAGTTTTATTTAATATATAGAAAAATAGTTTAGAAAGTTTTTGAGTGTTTAGAAAATCTAGTTGCCGCGTCACAAACAACATTTGCAATTTATACTATAATTACGGATTAAAAGCTTTTAAAATTTTATATGACAAATTTCAATGCTTTATATCTTCGTAATTATTTTATGAATTGCAAATGTTATTTGTGTCGCGGTATCTAGATTTTCTATAATATTTTTCCATATAAACAAAGTTACTTATATTAATACTGTCTTCACGTATTGTGCGTCAAAGTTTTGTATAAAATTGACCCCTCTGCAACCACCTTAAGTCTATTTTCTTCAACTTAAATTATTATCTATACTATTATAAAACTGTAACAGGAAGTTTGTCTGTACATTGAAGATATTAACAAAAAAAAAGTTACGATATGGTTTTTAGGTTTCCCTGATTCCATTTCACCAATTTTTGGATTTTTTGTCTGTCTGTTTGTTTGTTTGTTTGAACAAGTATCACGCAAAAACTACTGAACCAATTTTGATGAAACTTTTTTTGTTTGAAAGCTTATGATCTGACTTAAAATCTGGTATATACAGCTCGGTACAAGTCAAGATCTGTTCAGGGCATTCTGTCAGTCGTTTTACACCAGCCAGCTATGGAGTCAGTTCACGCGGTGCGCATACAACGCGCTGCGTGTGCAGTACAATAACGCATACCGTTGCATGCTGCGGCTGCCTTGGCGGTGTAGCGCTTCTGCCATGTTTGCCCTGAGCAGGGTGGATGACTTTCGTGCAATTATGCGAAAAAGACACGCTTCGTTCATGTATAGAATAAGATCGTCTGACAATGGGATAATAGAGGTCGTATATAATGCATGTAAGTTCACTATATGCGGTCTCTAAAATCGCCAGCTAAAATGTATATGTACGTAATTCCACTTTGTCTTGTCTTGTAATGTAATGTACCTAATCTAATGTTGAGATGACTCTAGTTTGATATTATTAATTAATGTACCATGTTTGTGCTTTTATATGGGTTCATTGTGACCTGAAATAAATACAATTTCATTTCATTTCATTTCATTTCATTTTCATTTCATAATTTGTGCGGACGAAGTCGCGGGTTAACGCTCGTTAATCATATTAGTATAGTTACCAATTTTTTCTCCATGTAAGATGGATGGTAGGTACTCAGGTGAAGCTTGCACTAACAAGAGTTTTTGTATTCTTTCTCCGAAGCCTTAATGGGCCATAACAATTGATAAACAGCCGAATAATGCTAAAACGTTGTAAACAATCTCATAAAGTTGGCGGTTTAAGCTAAGTGAATGTTGATTGATAACTCAAAATTAAATAAAACTCAGGCACTCGAAATTTCCAAGTTTTTAACTTCTTTCGACCGTTTGGGTTCTTTAAGAGGCAATTTGCATAGCAATTAGCTTAATAATGAACGAGCATTTTCCTACAGACATCATTTGCGAAGATTTGCCGATAAGTTTTTTCCTTCGTAAGCAAAGTTCACGGTGAAAAATATACCTACAAACATTTATAAATTTTAAGGGAGTTTTTCGCGATTTCGATATTGGTCTTATAGTGAAAATTGTTCAGTTTGATGATCTAAACCACCCCCCTACATTTTTATTTTTATTTTTGTAACACCTTGTATAAATTTTAATTACCTTATTTACAGAACATTACTGGGGTTAGAAGTGCAAATAACGCGAGCGAGAGGGCATGAGTAATTGTAGCAGCGTGAGCGGGAAGACAAGTGGCGACAGCCATCTCCGAAGCAAAAGCGCTACTTTGCATTTCTAACCCCTCTAATGTTACTATCTAATTTGAATGCTGACTTAAGAATAAAGAATTAAAGAAATCAATCGGGTCATACTAGGAGGTAGAGACAATTTCACGACGATTGCTCCAATAAATAAACTAGAATAAAACCGGTCAAATTCGAGTCGGGCTACTCGCGCACCGAGGGTTCTGTACCATACACCGTTCCGTTCCGTATACACAACATATTAACTCACAAAAATGTGTTGTTTTCTCCGGGACCTTTAGCGCAAGACCGACTCACACTTTGCTGTTTTTTTATTATTTGTTGTTATACTGTAGAGTTTGCTCTATAATCACACCAAGCTTGACGCTTGTATGTATTACCGTTTTTACGACAGAGCGAGAAGAAAAAACGTCGGTAAAAACTAGTTTCTTGTATGAGTTCGTTGTATTTTCCCCCTTAATTTTTAATTATTTGTTTGCAAATCCGCCATAATAACGCACATTCTGTGGAAATTTCAACTATCTAGCTATTATCGACATTTACAGCCACAAATAGGTAAGACAGACAGACGGACGGACAGCGTAGGCTAATAAAAAGGGTCCAGTTTTCACCTAATGGGTACGGAACCCTAAAAAGAACAAAAAAGATGATAATTTACAATAAACATTTTTAAAACTCATTCCAAAGAAAATTATATTTTCATTCGCTTCTTATTATGATTCTAAAATGTTTCTTTTCAGTTTCATTGTAACGAGGGTCCCTCAAGATATGATTGTCTTAAAAAAAAATTGTAGAAGTCTAATGATAACTACGTGATGTTTATCTTAAACAAGGAGGCATAAAATACATTAGGGACTATTCCCATAACACAAAAAAATATAATAGCACTGAATATTAAAGATTTCTTTACCCATTTAAAAATCTATAAAAAATATATTTAGTGCTATTACTTTTGGCAAAGGGTGTCAAGCCGACGCAGCTTTATAAAGTCGACCCACCGAATACTGGCCCAGCGCAAGTGAGGTTGTGCTCTTAAGCGACACAAAGTGTCCCTCCCAACTCCATTTGTGCCGCCGTCTGAGAGCCTGGACATGACTTCTCTTGGGCGACCTGGAAGTCCTTAAACCGAACCCAGATCGGTCGCAATAAGAACAATATGGTCAGGTGGGGATTCTCGGATGCGCAAAATGTGACTTGCTTGTGTGGAGCACCACAAACGATGGCCCATCTCACATCGTGCCCTGCGTGCCCTAACACCTGCACGCCGGAGGAGCTCATGATCGCTAGCGATGATGCAGTATCGGTTGCCCAATTCTGGCAAGGTACTATTTAGCGACTTTGTTCAGAATTTGAAGTCGACACGATAAGAAGAAGAAGAAGATCAGGTTTTATCATAAAATTCAAAGGTAATTTAAAGCGAATAAATATTATTTTTGCCGAGATTTACACAGCTCACATTTTATTAGTACCCAGCAAGTACAAGTACCCAGTCTTATATTTCACCTATCAGGGGTGTAACCCAATGTTCTAGTATCCATAGTGAAAGTTGTTCAGTTTGATGGTCTGGCGCACCCTCTTAAGTATTACTGGGGTGTTTTGTTACACCTTGTATAGAGTGTAAGGAAAAGTAACATTAACCTTAATCACAGATACTACCCATCAAATTGAACAACTTTTACTATGGGAGCAAATCTGTCAGAACAGAAAAAACAGCTGTTCCAAACGTTTGAATCAAGTAGGCAGCATTGCAGTTTAGTATACAGCTGATTTTTTAACAGTCAAAACTGTACATGATCCAATTGTTCACGTTGACGAGTTCGATATAGGAACAAATTGTCATGCAAAAAAAGTAAGATCATGTAGACCAGACATACAAGCGTGAAAATTGTTTTCAAGTCCTAGAGCCCTAGCTACTAGCCCAGTCATTTTACGGTTTGAGCCGGGGCTAATTAACAATTGGTATTTTTTTCGGTATAGTATTTAAGAGCCAATTTCAGCCTAGAAATATACCAAAATTAAAAAGAAATCACGTCAGCTACATCCCCAAATTTAAAATTTAGCATTTATCTCGTTCTAAAAAACCTGATAGTAAATTTTTTTTTTGCACATATTTAAGGCTTTACTTATTATATTTATTTATTACATACTTCAAACAAGGTATTAACATTTTTGCCTACTTTGAAGGCTTTGGAAAATACATTAGTATTTTTCTAATGAATACCTCGTTTTTTAAATTTTATTTAAAAATGTAATTATTTAATTGCTCATAAATAACTTATATTGTTAAATATAATTAATTATGGTTTTAATATTATTAAGTTAGAATCTTTCTGGAATACAATTTTGATTTCTATGCTGCGTAACAATTTTTTTATTATTTGTTTTCAGATAGTCTTTTTGTCACTAAACGCTGCCGGTTACAGTTTAAAAGTCCCATTCATAATTACTCCCCACCCCTCCTAACAAAACTCTGTAAAATGACTGGGCTATACGTCCCGCTTGTCAACTTGTGTAATACAAGTTACCACAATACAAGTTGTGTTGTGGTAAATTCCATGCTCTGTCTGTGGTCATTTCTGACCCCCGAGAACTGTGTCCGTCGTCAAACGGCCTCCGTGTGATGTACTACGACCGTGATTCACATCCTATCACATATTATAATGTTACCTGCTCGGAAACTATGAACTTAATAAGAATCTAAAAAGTAATAAAAATCAAAACATGATTTTTTAAATGAATCAGTGTGAATTGAATAAAAAAAATGATTTTTTTCAACCCTGGTTGTGACATTTTTTTAAACCTATTTCGTTCCGTCGTTTCGTTCGTTCGTTTCGTTCGTTTGTTGTGTAAAGGTTTCCCTTAAGCTTTTCGAGCCTTCTTTATGTGACATATACTTCTAGATGTTTCTCAGGGCTGAAACACCCATTATTCTTCAATTTCAACTTGATATTTGTCTACCGGACTCCACAAACAAGATAAACTGAGAACGAACTCATTCGCTGAGTTCAGTTGTATGGAAAAGTGATTACAGCACTTACTTTTTCATTGTTTTTCTATGAATATCCCCCCCCCCCCCCGAAACTAAATCTGGATACGTGCCTGCATCTATCTACTGCTGATTTGATTTTCAAAAATCGCACTCCTGAAGTATAAGTAAGCTCCTGGGCTCGGTGGCGAAATTGGATAACGCAGTTCCCCGGTTTGAAAAAGTGCGGGTTCAAGTCCCGCCCGAGACAAATTTTTCAATCTTTAATTTGATTCCTAAAGTATGATTTTTAAAAGTCAAATCATCAGTAGAAAGATGCATAGTTATTTTGACATTTTCAACTGCTGAGCTCAGCGAATGAGATTCAAAAATCGCACTCCAAAAGGCCATCAAGGAATCACCCCAGCGTAACATTAATTAACTTCTAAGATGATAACAATAAGTTCACAGTGCTGCGGCGTCGAAAGCAACATAAATAAGTAAATCCTTAAAATTTATGATCTCTCACCCCCTTTTAATTAGGCTCCTGTTGATTTCAGAACAAGAAGGTTAATTTATCTTTTGCGTTGTTTGTTTAAAGGTAACGAACATGAAATGAGGAGCTCAGGTAGAAAATATCACAAGTACAAGGGTTTGTATTTACCTTAGACTCTTAGAGTATACAAGCGTTAACCCGCGACTTTGTCCGCACAATATACTAGATTTTAAGTCAGATCATAAGCTTCATCAAAATCGGTTCAGTAGTTTTTGCGTGCTGCTCGTTCAAACAAACACCCAAACAAAAAGTCAAAAAATCAAAAAATTGATGATATGGAATCAGGGATACCTAAAAACCATATCGTAACTTTTTTTTTGTTAATATCTTCAATGTACAGACACACTTCCTGTTACAGTTTTATAAAAGTTTAGATACAGGATGTAAACTTAAATGCATTACATACTTAAGGGGGTGCAGTTGGGTGCAAGTGGGTTCAGTCCATCAAACTGAACAACTTTTACTAAGAGATCAACTTTGAAATCGCGGAAAAATCGTCTGTTTTAACCGACTTTAAAAAAGGAGGAGGTTTTTCAATTCGACCGTATACAGTGTGAAATTGATATCATTAGCATCCTTTTAAACTAAAAGTCTACCCATCAAACTGAACAACTTTTACTAAGAAAGCAAACCGATCGGAGCAAATAAAAAATCTGCTGTTCCATAATAAACGGCAATGTAGACGCGCGAGTTCGCGACTCAAATGTATACAACAGCAGAATTTTTTTTTTTGCTCCGATGGTTTGCTCCCATAGTGAAAGTTGTTCAGTTTGATGGGTAGACTCTTAGTTTAAAAGAATGCTAATGATATCAATTTCACCTTCTATATTTTTTTATACATTTTGATCGATTCGTGGCTATTGGCATGTTCTATGGAACAGCAGATAATTTTTTCTCAGTGTCAGTCTTGCGTCAGTTTCCCTTCAAATCAAATATAAGTGATGGACCAGACTGACGCGAGACTGAGCGTTTAACCTTAATCTTAAAGTAAGCCTTGTTATACCTAACTTCACGCTTTTAACAAGGCTGACTTTTGGCGTGTTAAAAGTTTCAGAGTGGAATGACGGGGTGTCTAGCCATTCGCCCACTAAAATCCAGTTGGTGTTGGTAGGTGTAGCAATGTTGCAGACTATCCCGAATAATTCTTGTAGCCCAGTCATTTACGGAGTTTTGATGGGAGGGGTGGGGAGTAATTATGAATTGGACTTTTAAACTGTAACCGGCACCATTTAGTGACAAAAAGACAACCTGAAAAATTATTAAACAATAATTCGCTACGCAACATAGAAATCAAAATTGTATCTCCCGGAAGGATTTTAAAATTATAATATTATCAATTATACCAATGCACTCATTTTAATTAGATTTAACAATATAAATTATTTTTGAGTAATAAAGTAGGCATTGAAATGTAAAAAATTAGATTTTTAATAGAAAATACTAAGAGCCTTGTAAGTAGACAAAAATATTAATACCATGTTTGAAGTATATATAATAGTAAAGCCTTAATAAACTGCAAAAATATAAATTATCTTTTCGTTTTTGTAGAACGAGATAAATGCTAAAATTAAAATTTGGGGCTGTTGCTGACGTGATATTTTTTTATATTTGGTGCATTTCTAAGCTTTTCTTTGCTTTTTAAATTGGCTCTTAACACGTTCCGGGACAGTGACCGGCTATAGACGTGATAACAATAAAAGTTCTATTGTGTCTCGTTCACTGCCCCGGAACGTGTTAAATACTATACCGAAAAAAAATATCAATTATTAATTAGTCCCGGCTCAAACAGTAAAATGACTGGGCTGTTGAGTTTATGTATGCAAGTGGGATTTTGGTATTCAGAACAATATTTAGAACAACTAATATAAATTCAAAAGGACAACGTCAAACGCCAGAGCCTCTAGAAAGCACTCTTTCTATTGAGGCTCTGGCAATGCAACCAGTATGAATTCTATTTCTGAAATCCACATTTTGAATGCGGAATACGTCAGTTGCGTTTCAATCTCAGAGATATATCGTGTTAACGTAACTCAATTTGGAATACTCAGATATACCATACCTCGGGTTTTCAGCTATATAGGTACCGATTTATATGGTCATGTATATTTATAGGTAACCAGGGCATTGTAGTTTTTAAGTCATAAATGTGTCTACTAACCACACTATGGAGATCGTCTAAAATATTTTGTTTTTTTTTTATTAATTATTTTTTTGTTGTGTCCGGAGATCTGATTTGCATTAAAAGTTTGAATAATTTAAATTATGAATAAATAATAATGATGAATATACGAAACGATATAATACGCAACATATATACAAAATTTCGTCACTGTCTATGGGAGTCTGTGGGTCATCATTATACCTACAGGGTGTTAACTTAAATGCGTTACATACTTTACTGGGCGCTTCAGATCTAACTCTCCTATCTCAGTTTACTAACGATTTGCGTTAGAACCACCACTTACTTACATCGTGTCGTTATCTATATTTTTCACTAACTCACGTGTCTTTGTGTAAATTAGTTCTAAAGATATCGATATAAAATGCATCATTGCAGAAAAGTTGTTGTATCGTGTTTCAATTTATGTCGATTCTATCCAAATGAAAAATCAAAATAAATATAATACTAAAATACAATTAAGCAGGCGTATTTATTAAGTTATTGAAATAATAATCGAAGGTTGAAGTTTATAAACTCAAAAACGCTTGTTCTGTAAGGATCAAAATAAGGAACGAAAAATGTCATCGAATCCGACAGAAGAATGCCAGAAGCACCACTGTGTTTGTAAACGCGAAAGATATCCATAGAGATAATAAGTACTACAAAGATATCAAAACTCACTTATTGTTTATTTATTTGGGGGTTTGGGGCCTTGACATTGACAGGCTTGCACCTGTGCCATTAGACCATCGCTGATTCTTTGTGAACGCAATTTCCCTATTGCGGCCAGAAATCGTAGTAGGTTTTCGATCCGGATTTGATAGGGTTTATATCTCATCTCATCGGGTGTCAATACCTGTCTGCATAGATGAGTACTTCATTTGTAAATCAGGGGGCCACAGTCACATAGAAGATGCAGAGGAGTTTCCATCCCCTCCTTGCAAAATCTACAGCTGATCGTATAACTTAATTTCAGTGTATGCATGTTCTTGTTTAGTTTGCAATGACCTGTGAGTGACCTTGCTATTGTAGAAATTTGATCCTTGCTGGGGGCAAGGAGACAGTTCGCAAGCCAATTCAAGCCAAGTTCAATCACAATTGAAGCCTGTGATAATTGCATTAGAGTGGAAAACTCACCTAACGCCTCCGCGCTTCGTATCGTAGTTCAGCAGCCTCGTCCCATGCTTCCAGTTGACCTGACGTGCAGGCTGGGGCACCTCGCTGACGATGCACCGCAGTTCTATGATGGAACCCTCCTTGTAAAACTTGTCTTGAAGCGGCCGGCCGCGTTCATCCACAATCTCTACCTTTGGCACTGTGGACAAAAGAAAATCATTAATTAATTGGATATAGTCACAGATTGGACGGAAGGAGATAAGGCGCCGATGCCACATAATGATAAATGACACACACAGATTATCTGCTCCCTATCGAAGTACCAGAATCTAGTCGAATAGTGTACAGACCCTGGAGCCGTGGCGACTGGACGCCAGACAATTCAATTCATAATTACAATACAAGAAATAAACATAAATTAGTATTCCCACATTTTCGACTCAGTAAGGTCAACACATCTTTCATACGACGACCCGGTTGGTGTAATGGTTACCACGCCGGACTGCCAAACCGGGGTCCTGGGTTCGAATCCCGGCTCGGTCATGGATGTTTATATGTTTGCACCGTTGTTGTATGGTTTCCATAATAAACAGCCTATAGTGCTTGCTTGGGATCATTACAATGTATGTGCCTGTGAGCGTTATTTATTTTATATTAATATGTAGATGACACGATTGTATCAAGACCTCCGCTTCCAAGTACCTAGTAGACAAAGTTGTATTACGTTATGCAACACAACCTGCCCACCAAATAATTTCTACTCTACACGTGTTTCGCTCCACCAAGGAGCATCCTCAGGAGTTAGACCGACGAACGTTCGAAACAGAGTTGTTACTCCGCCGAGCGTCCGACACCGAGTGACCTGTGCGCTTTTTTTTTTTTTTTTCGAATTGGCCAATACAGCATTGCTCAGGGAGCATCGACTGCTTATTGGGACTATATAAGGGGCACCCCTAAGGGGTACGGACCTCGGCAATGGGCGTTGCTGGGACTACGCGGGCTACGTTTGGGTAGTGGGGATCGGTGAGAATCGGCCAGCGATGTGCCGGTAGCGTCTGTGACCTGTGCGCGCCGTCTGTCGCCTATTTATACCCGTTTGACAGTGCCCCGCCCCTGTCGGTTGGTGAAAGTGATTCAATTAATTATTTTATATTATTTATTTTTTTCATGGGGCACTGTAAACGCTATTATAATAAGATACCAGAGGATATTCTAAACTGGCCAGACAAAAAGTTTAGGATCCATTTTAAACAAGTCCTCTGTAAAAAAAACTACTGTAAACTCTATGACTATTTGAATGACCAAAATGTCTGGTCTTAACAATGTTACTCTATGTAATTCAAAATTGTATTTTAATTGTACTTTGTATATTTTGTTTTGTTAAAAAGATCTATGTTGTAGAGTTTCTGGCAGCATCTTCTCTCAACTGAACAACTTCCGACACGGTGGTAGAGTCAAAAAATAACGTCAAAAAGCTAACTATGTGATATTATTTAGAATAAAAAATGTTGATTTTATTTGAATTCTTTAATGAGTTGTCGCGATTGGTCGAAATGTCAGAAGACCGAAAGGCTGGTGGTTAGCTCGGGTAACGCATATCCATTGCCATCCAGCAAGGTAATGCTGCTAGCGTCTTAGGCACTGTCTCATGGCAATCTCGAGCACGTGACCGGATTACTACAAGAAACCAAACAAATCGGCACCTTTATTCTATTATTATCACATCTAAAATAAAATCACATCTAAAACAAACCGGCCAAGAACGTGTCGGACTCACCTATGATATGGATCTGTAGTCAACTAATCCTAACATAACTTCGATAACTTAAGAAATCTTCAAAAGCAATCACTAGCGCGATTTAATTTCGTTCTGAAGTTTCCTTTTTGCCAGCCGGTAACTATTAAGAGGCTATGTGAAAAAAATTATATTCTTCAAAGCGTCATATATCATGAAGTACTAATAGTAGGAGTATGTTTAGCGGATATGTGTAACTTGAACATACAATTGAAGTTTTGAGGGCCAAAACACGATTAAGACACATTTTCTCGATAGAAAAACAAGCCAAATTAGCCTCCGTCTTTATCGATAAACGCTTGGAACTGCTAAACGGTGCATAATAGAAACACGAGACTTGATTTAAAAAAAAGAGATTGATATTGTACAAATTTTGATTAGAGCAGAATTGAACTTACATAAATAGTACAATCACAATTAAATAAAGTTTGTTTTACGCTTGCGTCATTTTAGGTGCGCGCGCCACCCCATCTCTTTCTCTCGCATCAGGCAGTAATATAAGCTATCACACGCCCATTGCGCTTCAATCATTTGTCGACATAGGCCCTTAACCCTATAATCCCATAAATTCGCAAATACATCATAGATCGATTTACTTTCCTTCCTATTTCATCCTCTTAGCCCCAAAATATATCACTAAACCAACAAAAAGGTGTCTAACTCATCGACCTTAAGCCCCTTTAATTATAAGGATCATGTTCGTTAATCAGAACCACTGCGGTTAGGTTAGCTGTCCACCAGGCAGGGCAGTTGGTTTAGGCCCTTAATTTGAGTATACTGGCTATTAATTTACTTTGTTTGCATTTTTACTCGACCTTTTTTAAGCAGGGTTGTTAAATTTTAGGTCAAATTTTTAGTTAACAAACTTTTAATTTGAGTTTTGTGATTATAATTTACACACTTTTCACATAGGTACTTGATTAATATTATAATAGGTACATACAATTAATGTCAAATTTAATTTGTTGTCTTAGGATAATGGAAAACATTTCGTTTTTCGTGCGGTACCAAAATTTAAAAACCTATTGGACATTATTTGTGATAAAAAGCTTGTAAACAAATTATCTGATGTTTCTATCAATTATTTCATGAGTAATTTGAAAAATGGTAAACTCTCAAATTAAATTAAAGATTGAAAAATCTTGAACCCGTACTCTTCCAAACCGGGGAACTGCGTTATCCAATTTCGCCACCGAGCCCACTACCCAGAGAACGAAATCGGATAACTCGGCTCTCGGTGGCGAAATCGGATAACGCAGAACACGAAGAGTGCGGGTTCAAGTCCCGCCCGAGACAAATTTTTCAATCTTTAATTTGATTCGAAATAGCACAACATGGCCGTAACATGTTTAAAATCAATAATATTTGAAAATGGTAAACTCTCTTAGGTTAAAACAGGTGGTTAATATATTTTGTTTTCAGAATACTTATATTTTCTTTAACCAATCTTAATACTTCCTGTTATTCGATCTGTCCCTCTTATCCCCCCTATGTTCCTCTAGAGAGGTGCAAAATCTCAAAAGCTTCCAGCCTGTCTCCACCTCGTTTAGTCAATGTCCACGTCTCACTCCCGTACAGTGCAATAAAGGCTACCCTTTATTGCACTGCGCGACGCGAGAAAATATTTACGTATGTACCTAGATGTAAATTCATACTTCCCACGTAGATTTTTATAAATGTTGCCTAGCCCTGGATCTTGGGTCCACTCTCTATAATATAGAGGCCGAGTAGTTGATAAAAAAAAGTAGCCCAGTCATTTTACGGTTTGAGCCGGGACTAATTAATTGTCATATTTTTCGGTATATATTATACCGAAAAAAATTGAAGACAATGACAATGAAGAGCCAATTTGAGCCTCGAAATGTTCTAAAATTAAAAAAAAATCACGTCAGCAACAGTTCCAATTTTAAAATTTAGCTATTATCTTGTTCTAAAAAACCTGATGGTCATTTTTTTTGGACATATTTAAGGCTTTACCATTATACATACTACAAACATGGTGTGAATATTTTTGTCTACTTAGAAGGTTTTGAAAATACATTCGTATTTTCTAATAAATACCTCATTTTTTAAATTTCAGTGCCTATTTTATTGCTCAAGGTTCAGTAATTGAAAGCCAATTTGAGCTTCAAAATGTTAAAAAATAAAAAAAAACCCTGTCAGCAACAGTTCCAAATTTAAAATTTAGGTATTATCTCGTTATACCTGATGGTAATTTTTTTTGCACATATTTAAGGCATTATTATTATAAATACTTCAAACATGGTGTAAATATTTTTGAAACATTCGAATTTTCTTATAAATACCTCATTTTTTAAATTTATATGCCTATTTTATTACTCAAAAATAATTTATATTGTTAAATCTAATTCAAATGAGTGCATTGGTATTTATATTATTAATTTGAAAGCCTTCTGGGACACACAATTTTGATTTCTATGTTGCGTAGCGAATTTTTTTTAAATATGTTTTAAGATAGTTTTTTTGTCACTAAATGGTGTCGATTAAAGTTTAAAAATCCGATTAATAATTACTTCCTACCCGCCTAACAAAACTCCGTAAAATGACTGGTCTAAAGGTTGGATTTCAATTTCGTGCAAACGGGCAATAATATTATAATTGTTAAATACCATTTCAACCGTAATTTGAATAATTGTTTATTATATTAATAGGTCACATAGTTTTTACTATTAGAAATAGCCTTGGTTAAAATTTGTGTCGATCAATAAGCTCTCTGATAACATATCGTTAAGCTTTATTATCCAATAAGGTATATTAAGGTAGTTTTATTGCCGAAAACCTCTGAATAACAATGGGCTCAAATACCAATATTTTTTCCAAGTACCTAAAGGAAAAACGATAAAAACACGTTTGAAGGTCAGATTTCTGTAACCAAATTTATACGTCTGGAGCTATTTTCATTTAAATTTGTAATTCTGAATGTCTCGAATAAGCATATTTTACGATTCCTTCACATATTATTCTCGAAATTATTTAGATTTAATTTATAAGAGAATGAGATTCTCTTCAATATACCGTAGTGTTTTGCGTGTTAGGAACACTTCAAAGCAACTTTAGTATGCTTTTGAAACAATTTTTTCACATTTTCTTGATTGTGTCCGCTATGTCCAAGCCAGGTCCGGGGTTCGAATCCCGGTTTGGTCATGGATTTTATATATTTGTGCCGTTGTTGTATATGAGTGGTTTGGTATCAAAAACGGACATATAATCATTTTATGTCCGTTTTTAATACCAAACGACTCATATGGTGGCCATAACAAAAAGCCTAAGGTTTAATTTGGGATCATTACAAAGTATGTGCCTGTGAGCGTTATTTATTTATTTATGTGCGAGGATCTTCTCTAAGAAGATGTCTATGTTAGCCACATGAGATCTCATCAACGGCAACGCCAACAACGGGAGTTGAAGCAGTCGCCGTTGTCGGTCGTCAAAATCGGCCAGTCCATGAAAAATCTTATTTGTATGTGCGATAAAAAGGAATGCAAATTATTGATTCGATTACTTCTGGCTCAATTTAAGTATTTCCTATGGTTAATTTTTAATAATTATTGCAGGAACTTTCAAGACTTTGTTTTTTTTTTAATTTATTGATACCTACTAGTTTTTTTATCTACTCTCATTAAACCACGCCAGTTTTAAAACTATTCGATTAAATAAAATAAAAACCTGTAGGTATGGAAGTACTGTTATAGGCATGTAGTGATCCATCTTTGTCTAATTTCAGTTTGTGCCGTTGCTTGTTTCAAAAATATTATTATAAGTCCTTACCTCATCTATACTATTATAAAACTGTAACAGGAAGTTTGTCTATACATTGAAGATATTAACAAAAAAAAGTTACGATATGGTTTTAGGTGTCCCTGATTCCATTTCACAAAATTTTGGATTTTTTGTCTGTCTGTTTGTTTGTGTGTTTGTTTGTTTGTTTGTTTGAACGAGTATCACGCAAAAACTACTGAACCGATTTTGATGAAACTTTTTTTGTTTGATAGCTTAACATCTGACTTAAAATCTGGTATATAAATTGACGAAGTCGCGGGTTAACGTTTGTACTTCTATAAAAAAACTACCCTGTTGATTAAATAAATGTTCAACAAACACGCACACATAATAGCCAGGTAAGTTCTAACAAGCACACAATGTTTAATGTGTCACCTCCTTTTACGTTACTGTAAGTTTTCTTTGAAAAAGTTCAGTTTTCTCAAGTGGTCTCAAACTGCGCCCTGAATAAAATAATGCAGATGCATTTTTCTTAGTGCACAAGAAATAAAGTTTATCAATCTTAGTTGTTAAAGAAAATACAGACTTACTATTGCTAGAAAACTGTAATTCCCAGTGGAAACACCTTGATGGATTAACGTAACTAACTACCTCATTGCTATTGTAGACCTTATTCCATTAACTTATCTTTGTTATTTATGAGAAAACTGCCTAAGTTTTGTTGCTATGCAGGCTCGTTTATAAGAGCCTTTTCTCGTGCAGTGCTTTTAGATTCGCGATGCAAGGAGGTGCAAGGAAAGTACCCTGGGCACCCTGGGTAGTTAGCCTCGATACGACTATTGATGACTGGCTAATCTTCACTCTACAGCATTTCCTATACGCATGAAAGAAGAAGAAGTGTTGCGTTTGCAACGCGGCGTAAAGGTAAGCGCATATTACGACTTGCCGCAACGGGACGAAACACAGCAACACACACAAAAATCCGCCCAAATCGCTTCTATACAATTTATATGAACTAACGCATACTACGCCGCCGGGCCGCATCGAGGCGCAACGGGTCGCATTTTTGGCATACCTATATTACGGGTGGCCACTGAGGGGGGTAAAAAATGGGTCACGTAATATGGGTACGTTTCCGAATGTGCTCTTCTACCATCATTGCGTTTACCCAATACATGTCATAATATCTCGCCATTATTTAACTTTTCACCTTATTCTTCGATTTTTTTATTAATTTATGCAGATTGAAAAACTCTTCTTAAACCCCTTTATTTTGAAAGGATTCGACATAATACAGTTGAAAGACTTACAACATAATAAAGTTTAACTGACGGAAAAATGCATGGTACATTAAATCAGTAAAACCGGGCAAGTGCGAGACGGACGCAAGGCTAAGTGTTCCGTATAGATTTTCTTCTTTTTCTTTCGTGTCAGCATAAGCTAGTTAACCCGTTTCGTGTCGACCTCCCGCGCAAAAAAAGTGCCCCAAATGTCTGGGAATATTACGTCATTTGTTTTATTTTCGACTACCTTTAGAAAATAATTATTTGTGGAGGTTATGTTTGACCCTATGGTATAAAAAAAATATCAATGGAAAGCTAACAATATTTGCCACAGTGATATTATGTTATATGAGAGCTAAATTACGTACCTGATATTCAAATAGAATTATCATTTTTTTTGATTCAAATCAAATTTTGATTTCGAGTTTTTTCCGACATGACCTCGAACGAAATTTACAATCACATTAACTTTTTTCACTGTTTGCACTTCACAGATCACACTAACTACACGATAATATAATAAGCTCTTATTTTATCACTTTATAGTAACAATACTTTGTTTCTAAACACTAGAATTACGCCACAATAACTAAATAACAAAACAAAAACCGGCCGCCATTGCCGCACGTCGGCACTGCCCGCGAACCACATTTTTATTTTTTATTGCGTTTCGTTTTTCCCAAACCACACTCCAAAAAATTAAGTGACATCCCAACAGTACACTAAGTCTATAAAAAATATAAAACGTGAGGTAGAACGAAACGCGCCTGCACAACCGCCCAACCAATGGCGGCACTATGCTTACGGGTCCGACGTAGGACCCACAGACTCTCTACGTATAAAAATGTTTATCTACTACGTATCGCATGACAATCCCACATGCTGTAGTGTAAAGATTAGCCAGTCAGCAATGGTTGTGTCGAGGCTGACTGCCCAGGATGCGTCAGACGAATTCAGATTTCGTCACTCAGGGAGGCTCTTTCCTTGCACATTATGTATTGTAAAATAAACGTAGTTCACAATTTGTGTCCGTTTTATGTTTGTAAATTTTATAGTTACTTTGTTTAAACCAGTTAAATAACAATTTATACTTATTCAACAAGTAAAAGATCATTATTATTTTAGAGCTGATGAAACGGGTTTTGGTTTTGTGTCTGTACATTCTTTTGATGAAGTATGTCGTGGATTTTTGATTGTACGCACGGCGACATATCACAGAGTAGCGACACATCAAGCTACGCAAAACCAAAATAAGCTAGCCGCGCGTAAGTAGAGTAATGTATAACTTCGCGCGACCAGCTTAATATTGGTTTTGCGTAGCTTAATGTGCCGCCGTGTGGCATTCATCCATCCATTTTGATGAAGCAAAATGCGAACAAATTTGAAATTCACAATTCTTTACCACTTTTCATTTAATCTTGATAACCTACGAGATATATTTTATAAACAAAAGATTAATTCTGGAAAACTCTTCTTCTTCTTCTTCCTGCCCTTATCCCGTTATTTGGGGTCGGTGCAATACGTCGTCTTCCTCCATTCATCTCTTTTAGCCGTCATTTCTGCGCACACTCCCTTTTTACACAATGTCATCTTTCACACCATCCATCCATCTTTTCATTGGTCGTCCTCTCTTCACAGGAGCCGGATGCTGCCCCTGCGCGTCGCAGGAAATTCTAGAAAACTGTTACCTATATATTTTTTTACTTTTATTTGACTATTTTCGATCGTTCCCATTCATTTTGATTGTCTATCCAAAGGTCTTTCGAAAAAAAAATTAAATTACGTATGTATCTCTTACGTATCTCAAAAAACATGCAATATCAAAATGAAGTATTCCGTTTTTGCTATTTAGACGCGTAACCCTAAAATAAAGCCAGTCAAGTACTTTTACGGGGTTTAAATTCAGCAAAGAGCAGTTTAGTCGCGGACTAAGCCCGGATTAAGTTTCAAAATAGACTTACGAACGTCAGTTCCACTTCATCTTTATAACAAGAAGGAGGACTTTGATGTCATTTAGCAGCAGTTTTTTTATGAGTATATAAAGATATAATCACATTTTAAGCATTACAATTGTACAGATGAGCTAGAATAAGGCCAAAATGTAGGCCCGCGACATACATACAGCTTAATTATTTCGGACGGAATTACGGTTTTGTATGGATTTAAAATTATTTCTGGAGGGGTGACCCCCTATTCTGATTCGGAATTCCGTATTCTGTAGGTATCTGTGACTTTTTAAGGGTGCCGTGGTCAAAAAAGGAACCTTTATACTTTCGTGCATTCTGTCCATAGAGATCTAGAGTGAAGCCAACCAACGCGCCGAGTACGAAACCTAGTGTCGCATTACCACCAGTACCACGCGATAGAAAGTATTTTGTTAGCTTGAATGTGCTCATCATCCATTGCGGTAGCAGAACTCAACGTTCGAATAATCTTTAGTACTACTCAAGCATTGTAAACTATTTACACATAATATCTCGATTCTCGACTGGCTTTCAGAGTCATAATATTTTGAATCATCACTTTCGCGAGCAATGTGTTCCGTTTTTGCGCATATTGCTGCGACACTGGCCCCGCCCCCTTTTCACATATCCCTTTAGTTTTTGTGATCTGTGATTCTGTCCGTATGCTGGAGCATACCTACGGACAGAATGAGGTGGACCTCAATTACTCCCTCGTTTTTTAACCTATTTAGGGGTCGAGCTAATTGCTATAATTGTATATCATTATAATTCATTAAATAAAAAACCATCAAAGCATCTGTTTCCATATAAATACATAAGCTCACGCCATTGTCCCATAGGGGTAGGCAGAGACCACGAACCGCCACACGCTACGACCTCATGAATGTAAATGAGGCTTCCATATAAATCACATTTAAAAAAAGTGTCAAATATAATTTGCGACCTCTAAAAATGATTAGTTTTGGCTTACATTTTGCAAAGGGGTACCTGGGGCGAAATGAAACAAGAAGACCCTGGTGGACCACCAACATTCAAAGCTTGTTATTTTTTGGGCCACCCTAATAATTATGTATATTTTTAACATCAACATGTTTTTAACTATTAAACTAATTCTAGAAATAAACATTTTAACGGTTTTATTCAAAAACTGTATAAACTAATTCTTCTTCGTTGTCATTCATATTAGATGTTTTGGGATCTCTCTTAGGATCATTCTCGGGTTCTAACTCAGAATCTATTTCGGGATCCATATCAGGATCTATTTCTGTGTCAAATTCTGGATCTATCTCCAGGTCTATTTCAGTTAAAGACCACGAAATTAAAAAGTTTTCTGTTATAAGTTTGATTTACTTACTAACATCTTTTAAACTTTGTGGCAGATTATTTATAATTTTTGGTACAAGATAGGCTCTAGCCGATTGCCCATAGTAAATAGTTAGTGAATCTAGTCAAAACCAGGTTAGTAAGTTAACAGCTCGGTTTGTATATTTTCTAAGTAAAAAAATAAAAATAAAAACGCCAAAGAGTAATAGTTCCTTTCATCAAACTCATAAGAACGGCTCAAGAGATAAAACTACAAATTATGTTTAAACACGAATTCATAGATTTCCCTAATCTCCAATATTATGTGTGACCCTAAATCTAGGTTTACAGGGCTTTCCGTAGTTCCACTGACACAAACGTGTAATTGAACACAGTCTGGGGATTATCCCGAGACGTCGAAACTCAAGGATAGTGATGTGCTAGTTGACTCAGCAAGTGAAATAGGTTCTGACAACTTTACTGAGTCATAAACATATTATATTGCGGATGAGAAGTCACTGTATGTACCACAGCTTGCTCTCACATGCTGCAGGGATTTCATTGAATGTATTATCTGTTCATCAGTGTATCTAATAAACATTTTGATTCACTATGGAGCCTACCTCAGGAAACGCGAAAAAAAACAGCTGTCCCATACATTTTAGTCGGGTAGGTACAGCAGATTTGTATGGGACAGCAAATCTTTTTTCGCGTTTCCTTAGATAGGCTCCATAGTAAAACTTGTTCAGTTTGATGGTCTGAGTTCACCGTTTCAGTATTTGCTTGGCTGTCACTTACACCCTGTATAAATAAAAAACAACAAAATCAAATCGAGGCACATATAATAATGAGTATAATGTAGGAAACATTTATTTACATTTACTTTCTTTCTTTCCTTTCTTTTGCCGTGGTGGTCCAGTGGCGAGTAACCTTGCCTGCCGTGCAGGAGGCGATGGTTCGATCCCCGTCCAGGCCGACTCGCCAATGAGTTTTTCGGAATTTATGTACGATTTGTAACACCACTGGCTTTTCGGTGAAGGTAAACATCGTAAGGAAACCTGCATGCTTCAATTTCGAGGCATTTATTGTACCCACTGTCCATTAAAAGTGGCGACGGGCTCACCACCCGTGACACTGGACAGAGTTTCGGTACTACTAGTGAAACGTGGATGTTCTGAAGTTTCAGAATATCTCTGACTACCCCCTCGGGGAATATAGTCGAGAGCATATGCTATGCTACTTTCAGATACAAATTGTAGTCAAGGATCAAATTCAGTGATGCGAATCATTCAATAGTTCACACAACAGTCCCATCTCTTAAAAGCAATCCACCAACCGTGTGCATACATTGAAGAATCAAATATCCTTATCTACGCAACGGTAAAAAACGCCGCTATCTCGAGTTCACTCATCCATTCAATGACTCTTGTAATAAATTTCGTTAAATGGTCCTTACTGAATTTTTATACTGGCCATTTATGCTAAAGCTGCTATTTTTTCGACAAAAAATCTAAACCAGGTGCTTTTTTCGGGAAATTTATTGAAGTAGAAGGGACTAGTAGATTACATAGGCGAATTTAGTCATTCTATTACAGCTCAGGTTCTTCAAAAAACCTACCTACATGTGATATGGCTTGAACACTAGGTACCAACATGGCAAAACATAGTTTGACGTAGTGAAATCATCATCAGCTTATACAGGGTGTTAGGGTAAACGATTGCATTACTCTAAGGGTTGATTGTACCTATGTAACTAAACAACTTTCCCAGAAACTTATAGGTACCTAACCTATAAAAAAATTTCACTTCTCATACTAAATGCTGATCGAAGTTTTGTATGAACAGTCGAAATTACATAATGCAACTATTTAGGTACCCAACACCATGTACAGGGTGTTAGGGTAAACAGTTGCATAACTTTAAGAGGTGATTGAATCCATGATACTTAACGACTTTCTCATAGAAACCTATAGGAAATTGGCAAACAGTAAATTCACTTTTCATACAAATGTCACCTGATTGCATTTAGTACGGAAAGCCCAAATGTTTTTTAGGAAAAGTTGTTCAGTATCATGGGTACAAACTACAATCACCCCTTAAAGTAATGCAACTGTTGACCCTAACACCCTGCATACGTCCCACAGCAGGGCACAGGCTCTACCCTCAAGGAGGGTGTATGTGCGTCAGTCCACCACACCTGCCCAATAGGTTGACTTCACATACGCATCAGAATTTCTTCTTCATCGTATGAAGGTTTCCTCATAATGTTTTCCTTCACCGTTTGAGAACAGTTATTATTACTTTACATGGCTTGTCGTCTGTGCGGATTCGAACCCGGACCCTCATGATTGAGTTTCTATACCTCTCGGCATCGCGCCACCGACGCTCCCACGGCCACAATACAGAACCAGCCCAGTCATTTTACGGAGTATTGTTAGAAGAGGTGGAAAGTAATTATTAATTGGACTTTTAAACTGTAACTGTGTATTTAGTGACAAAAAGACTATCAATCAATCAATCAATCAAATATACTTTATTTTTTTTTTTTTTTTACTATCTAAAAACATCTTTAAAAAAAATTCACTACGCAACATAGAAATCCAAATTGTGAATCCCAGAAGGCTTTTAAATTAATAATATTAATACCAATGCACTCGTTTGAATTCGATTTAACAATATAAATTATTATTGAACAATAAAAAAGGCATTGAAATTTAAAAAATGAGGTTTTTATTAGAAAATAAGAATATATTTTTCAAGACTTTCTAAGTAGACAAAAATATTTACACCATGTTTGAAGTATGTATAATGGTAATGCCTTAAATATGTGCAAAAAAAATTACCATCAGGTTTTTTATACTGAGATAATACCGAAATTTTAAAATTCGAACTGTTACTGACGGGATCTTTTTTTAATTTCGTACAAATCTAAGCATACATTGGCTCTTAAATACTATACCGAAAAAAAAATATTAATTAGTCCCGGCTTAAACCGTAAAATGACTGGGCTAACAATACAATACTCGGTGACAAAGTGCAGTATAGTCAAGTATGGTGGTCTTGCCAGGTTATGCGTTATTTAGACGTTATTATCTTTGGAAGAACGTCTCAAAGCAAAATAGCTTGAAAGCAACGCCCTCATGTTTTCCAAACTCAACTTTTTTGCCAATCTGTACTTTTGAACTATTCCGGTTTTTCGTTATTCCAGAATAACCAAAAATGTATTTTTTCCCTTAAATTCTTTAGAAAAAAAACTGTGTGGAATTCTGTGGAAAATATAACGGTTCAAACTGGGTTCAAAGCTATTTTAATTAACAGTGCTTTAATATTGATTTTTTTTTATTTGAGGAATGTTAGATACCTACGTAACTTTTTAAATAGCATATACTCACAACTATATTCCCCGAGAGGGTAGTCAGAGATATTCTGAAACTTCAGAACATACACGTTTCACTAGTACATAAACTCTGTCCAGCAGTGTGGCGGGGAGTGAGCCCGTCGCCACTTGTTAAATAAATAATTAAAAACTATCAAACTAACTAATTTGCTTCACCGATTTTCGAAAAACCGAGTCAACAAATTTTAAAATATGTATGAAGAGAAAGATTATTTTTGCGCATATTAAATGGTTCAGTTACCAATCAATTCTGCACCTTGTTCCTATATCGAATAAGATTTCCGTCTTAAAAATAAATGATATTGCGGATGCATTGCATCTGTGACGTATCACGTAACCAAGATATAGTGCCAACGCGTGCTGTGTGTGTTAGAACATCGAATACATAACAAGCTCCTTTGCATGCATGCTTGCCGTGTCCTAAATATTTGAAACGGGATCAGAATTTTGACCTTTATGTTGGAAAGCCATGAAATACGAAATATTAGACAACCATGCTCTGTATACAACTTGTAATCGCTGCACTGAAAAAATATAACCAAATTTTGTTGACATCCAAACTCGGTTATAAATAGCAAAGATTTGCTAGCTGTAATCCTGAAAACTGTCTATAAAGAGTGAAATTGATATCATTGCCATCCTTTAAAACTAAGAGTCTACCCATCAAATTGAACAGCTTCTACTGTGGGAGCAAACCGATCGTAACAAAAAAAAAAAATACTGTTCCATACTAAACTGCAATGCCTACTCAACTCAAATGCATGCTACAGCTGATTTTTTTTTGCTACGATCGGTTTGCTCCCTAGTGGTTTGCTTCCATAGTAAAAGTTGTTCAGTTTAATGGATAGACTCTTAGTTTAAAAGGATGCCAATGATATCAATTTCACTCTGTAGATTGCGTGCGCGATAGAACTGAAAATTATTGCACGACCAATCAGTTATTTCAACGTAGGACGACGCACAATTCTCAATGTAGTCACGAATTTCTGTATAGTTTCTACCCTGTTTGGTCGGATAACATTCATTGTAATATCATTGGAAACAGCGGAATAATCTACATTTGGTCATTTTGCCAACTCGGCCAGATACGCGCGAGGAAACTCTGGAATATATTATTTACTGTTTGGCATCATAACCTATTCTCATACATGGAAATGAGGTAAAACCTCTATTTCGAATAAAATATTCAACTTTTACGAGAACCCGCATTTTCCAACCGCAGTTTGTATACTAAAGACTAGAACGCGGAATAATATACGGTGTTTGTTGATCCGAAGAATCTAAACTAAACAAAGAAAGAACATATATTTTTTTACAAATCGAGAACAATGCGGTTATAGGTAAGCGCAGCGCGTTAACCCGCGACTTCGTCCGCACAAATTATATACCAGATTTTAAGTCAGATCATAAGCTATCAAACAAAAAAAGTTTCATCAAAATCGGTTCAGTAGTTTTTGCGTGATACTCGTTCAAACAAACAAACAAACAAACACCCAAACAAACACACAAACAAATAATCCAAAAATTGGTGAAATGGAATCAGGGACACCTAAAAACCATATTGTAACTTTTTTTTTGTTAATATCTTCGCTGTACAGACAAACTTCCTGTTACAGTTTTATAATAGTATAGATAGAGAAAAATATCGGCAGAACCTTTGTATAAATCGTGGAAATTCTACATTGACTTAGCACAAACACAATAAGAAGTATAAAATACTAATAAGTGATTCTAGTTTTCAGTACTAATATGAAGCTTGAGTTTAATCATATGCTCAATATATATCTATACATCTCAATTGCTCTCTCTCTTCTAAGCAAAATTCAAAATTCAAAAATTTTTTATTCATAATAATATCACATAGATAGCTTATTGACGTCATTTTTTGACTCTACCACCGCGTCGGAAGGTGTTCCGTTGAGAGAAGATGCGGCCAGAAACTCTAAAAGCTAGGTAGTTAATCAGCATGGATATGTTTATCTTCTGAAAAAATCTCAGTGTTTTAAAAAATTATCAAACTAAACCACTATCTCTATAGAATTACCATAAAAAAAAGACTCATAACTTTTTAAGAGTAAAAGGATTGTGAGTCTTGGCCACTTTTTTTTAACATGAAATGTTTTTGATGGGATCATTTTTTGTTTGTGACAATAAATGTTTTCTGATTTTAGAATTTCTTGTATTTAGTAAGATAAGCGTGTCAGTCGTCCATGCAAACCCAGATCTTCATGATGATTAAGTGTCCATACCTCTCCATAATGCGCCACCGATGCTTTTATACTGTACTACAAATTTTAACGCCTCAGCAGTTTAATCAATCGCCATGATATTTGGTATGCAGATAGCCTATGGCGTGTATACAAAGCTATTTCCATGCGGACAAAGACTTACAATAATATTTGGTCTGAACGCCTTCGCCACAATGACCTGCATCGGAACCCACCTCTGATTGTATCGGTCCCCGATCCATCAGACATAGGACTTTAGCGTTACGACCACATAGCCCAGTCATTTTACGATTTGAGCCGGGACTGATTAGTAATTGATATTTTTTTTCGGGACAATATTGAAGAGCCAATTTGAGCCTCGAAATGTACCAAAATTAAAAAAAAATCACGTCAGCAACAGTTGCAATTTTTAAATTTAGGTATTATCTTGTTCTAAAAAACCTGATGGTCATTTTTTTTTGCAAATATTTAAGGCTTTACCATTATACATACTACAAACATGGTGTGAATATTTTTGTCTACTTAGAAGGTTTTGGGAAATACGCGTATTTTCTAATAAATACCGCATTTTTTTAAATTTCAGTGCCTATCTTATGGCTCAAAAATAATGTATATTGTTAAATCTAAGTTAAATGAGTGGATTGGTATTAATATTATTAATTTAAAAGCCTTCTGGGACGCACAATTATGATTTCTATGTTACGTAGCGATTTTTTTTAAATATGTTTTAAGATAGTCTTTTTGTCACTAAATGGTACCGGTTACAGTTTAAAAGTCCAATTAATAATTACTCCCTACCCCGCCTAACAAAACTCCGTAAAATGACTGGGGTACACATACAACGAAAGTGGATTGAAAAACAAATAGTTTTTTCTAATAAATCAAATGAGGTATCATTGGACAGGTCTTGTAAAATGGAACATACTTACTAATCCGTTATTCAACTTATTGTCTGAAAAGAGAAATGATTCCGTATTTCGGATGGCACGTTAAGTCGTTGGTGCCGGCTACTATCTCTGGTGGTAGTAGTCGTTACATAAAAACCACGTCAGAGGCCATAAGGCGGTCTGAAAAAACTCTGACACCAGGTCTCTGCCCACACGATAAGAAAGAAAGAATTCGTTATAATGCTTCTATTTCGAGATATTTGCGCACCAAGTCAAAAATAGTGCGTACACGCTCTTGGCCGGTTTTTTCAACGATCAGATTTCCCTCAGAGTATACTATAGTTACATGTATAAGTATACCATGATTCTTCGTTTCTTCGTTATTATTTTGTACGGTTAAGCTTTACCGGTCAGGCCATTACAGCCGCCCCTACCCTTGTCAACAATATCTTACGCGACGAAACATAACACGCTATTTTTAGCTAAATAATTGGAAGAGGTCCCTCGCTAATAGTACGAAATCTGACAGTAAAATACATTCATTGACAGATTTTGTTTCAAATGCTATTTTATTAAAATATTACTGTTAAGTTCAGAAAAGTTCTCGAGTAGCGACCGCGTACCGGAAAGTGCAGCGCGGGTAGGCCCCCCACAAGATGGACCGACGACCTGGTGAAGGCGGCCCGGCGCAGCAGTGGACGTCCATCGGCTGAGATGATGATGATGATGATGATGACAGTGCAAACGTGATTTGCAAGAACATAGTTTTCTTCTTCTCTCGGGTGGATGGCATATCATTGAGTTTGACTTGCCAACCGAACCGTTTGGATTTCCAGAATATAGTAGGTACTAAGATAACAAAAAAGGCAAACATTTCCACTATACTAACGGACATTCATCAAATCGTGGATAGAAACCTTGTGACACTATGTTGGGGTAATTGTAGGCAAGGTTCACTAAGCCTATGTGGGTTTTAGGATGAAATGGCGTGTCAAGTGATCAAACAAAAAAAGTTTCATCAAAATCGGTTCAGTAGTTTTTGCGTGATGCTCGTATATTGTGTGGCTAACTTTTCGCCCACTAAAATACGTCCAAGAAACCTTTTCCTTTCGTCGCCTTGTATGAAACCCATGGAAAGACACAGGGTAGTATATTACGAGTCGAAACTGCACAGCTAATGCATTGCGGCATATTACTTATTTTAATTGCAATGATAGCCGTGGTGGTCCAGTGACGAGTAACCTTGCCTGCCGTGCAGGAGGCGATGGTTCGATCCCCGTCCAGGCCGACTCGTACCAATGAGTTTTTCGGAATTTATGTACGATTTGTAACACCACTGGCATTTCGGTGACGAAAAAAAAAAAGAGGAAACCTGCATGCTTCAATTTCGAGGCATGTATAGTACCTACTGTCCATTACGAGTGGCGACGGGCTCACTCCCCGTCACACTGGACAGAGTTTCGGTACTACTAGTAAAACGTGACTACAGAATATCTCTGACTACCCCCTTTGGGGAATATAGTTGTGAGCATATGCTGCTAATGCAATATTCTTCTTGTGGTGCCATCTGCTATCAGAGGTTGGCTATCAAAGGGCTATTCAGACCCTGGAGACTGCAACCCTGAATAGTGAGGTGGTGTTCATATCGAACCATTAAAACAAGTTCATCCTTTTTGTGTCAGTTACTCGTCTCCTTATGGATTAATGTGGAACGCATTAATGTGGAACAGCCTATTGGCGATATGAACTACCATTCAACACAACGAAGATAATGTAAAAACTGGAATAACTGGCCAAGTGTGAATCTGATTCGCGCACCGAGGGTTCCGTACCACCACAAACGGTAAACGAGTTGCCCTCGACACCTTATCATCTGGTGACACCGAGGCCAAACGCAGACCCATTTTACACAAAAAAAGCCTATCGCACCCCTCCAACAACCTGTTGGGAAAAAGGAAACTTTCAATTCCACTATCTAAAATTCCCCTTTACCTACAGGTGGTTTTTAGCCGATATTTGATTATTGGGTCAGATTGAAGTTGCATTCTGTTTAAACCTAAAATACAACAACATTTTGAATGAAAATCAAAAATGTTGAATTTGTTGCATTTAAAACATAAAATGGGATAAGATTTCGCTCGGCTCTCCGTATTAATTGTATTTATCATACTCGCATTACGATAAAACTCAGAGAGGATATAAATCCTTCTGCCGGATCCTGTATATAAGTCACAATTCCGCAATCTAAAAGAAACTCTACATTGTTGGAGTAAAGATGAAAGTTGAAGATATTTATCGGGATTAGATCTTACTTTTGCAGTTATGTCGTGGTCAGCAAATTGATGTGAGCTTTCGTAGGATTTACACTTCTTCTCTTTAGACGTATAACAAAGCTAATACCAGACTCTACCACAAGACTCTAATAGCCAGTTTTAAGAGGCTATGTGAAAAAAACAGGATTCTTCAAAGCGTCATAATATCATGAAGTACTAACAGTAGGAGTATGATTAGCGGATATGTGTAAATTGAACATATAATTGAAGTTTTGATTAGAGCCAAAACACAATTAAGACACATTTTCTCGATAGAAAAAAAGGCCAAAGTAGCCTCCGTCTTTATCGATAAACGCTTGGAACTGCTAAACGGTGAATAATAGAAACACGAGACTTGATTCAAAAAAAGAGATTGATATTTTACAAATTTTGATTAGAGCAGAATTGAACTTACATAAATAGTACAATCACAATTAAATAAAGTTTGTTTTACGGTTGCGTCGTTACAGGCGCGCGCGCCACCCCATCTCTTTCTATCGCATCAGGTAGTATAAATTCGACTAGGCATTGCAGTTTAGTATGGAACAGCTCATTTATTTTTTGCTCCGATCGGTTTGCTCCCATAGTAAAAGTTGTCGAGTTTGATGGGTAGACTCTTAGTTTAAAAGGATGCTAATGCTATCAATTTCACCCTGTATATACAGGGTGTACTAAGACATTATTTTTTGAACCCCAAACCCTATAGAACTCCAACGGGGTGTAGAAATCCACGCGGACGAATTCATAGGCATTTAAGCTAATACAAAATACGGTGTGATCACGTATACCCTTTGACAACTTATATAAGGTCTAACAAAATTAGCTGAAACTATTTTAAGGGGATGATCAGACCATCAAACTGAACAATTTTCTCTAAGAGACCAATATCGAAATTGCGAAAAAAAAATCTGCTGTTCCATACAAATCTACTCGACCTAAATGTATGGGACACCTGTTTTTTATTCGCGATTTCGATATTGGCCCCCTATTAATATATATAGGAAAATTGTTCAGTTTGATGGTCTGATCATCCTCTTAAATTAGTTTCACCTAATTTTGTTAGACCTTATATAGGGACTGGTTACGCGTGTGATTCTACGAACAAACATTTCTGCCACTTTTTGCGGGGGGCGATGTAACTTTGGATTTTATTCCCTATAACTTTAGATTCTAATTTAGAACGTTAAAAATCGTTAAAAGAAGTCTCGTGTGAACCCCAGACGTTCTAAGTTCGAAATTATTGTTTCGCAATTATAGGCTGTCTCGTTTAGTAATCTAAATCTTATAAAACTGTAGCAGAAAGTTTGTCTGTACATTGAAGATATTATATTAACAAAAAAAAGTTACGATATGGTTTTTAGGTGTCCCTGATTCCATATCACCAATTTTTGGATTTTTAGTCTGTCTGTTTGTTTGTTTGAACGAGCATCACGCAAAAAATGCTGAACCGATTTTGATGAAACTTTTTTTGTTTGATAGCTAATGATCTGACTTAAAACCTGGTAAGTATATAATTTATGCGGACAAAGTCGCGGGTCAGTGCTCGTAAGTTATAAAATTGAATGTAAATGCACATGATTAATTAATCTTATACCGTGGCAGAGAGGAAATGCTACCGCAAGGCTAGTCCTTATAATAAGTATTCAAAGGTTTACCGGGTGTGTTCGCACATTCAGAGCGATCTGATATCGTGACCCTTATCAGATCGCACCAAAGGGCACTACACCAAGCACCTTCGATATATAATTAACCTTTTGTTTGTACTAGCTATGAGTGAAATCGGGCTAGATGTTATCGTAATTATCTTGTATCCTTGACCTGTGTCAAGACACAAAAAAAACAGTAATTATTATATTTGGTTTTTAGGGCTCCGAAGTCAACAAGGAACCCTTATAGTTTCGCCATGTCGGTCCGTCTGTCTGTCCGCGGCTTAGCTAGCTCAGAGACGCATAGTACTAGAAAGCTGTAATTTGGCATGGATATACAAATTAATTACGCCGAAAAAGTGGTAAAATAAAATTTAAAAAAAAATTTTTTTTTTGGCTTCCTCCCCTACACGCGAAGTGGGAATGCATTTTTTTTTCTCGTCTCCATGGTAGTGAAAATGTTTTTAGAGTCAAGTCAAGTGTACCCCCCCCCCCCCCCCCCCCTCTGTCAGCTAAACGAAATGTAAGGCAGTAGTATATATAAGGTCTAACAAAATTAGCTGAAACTCACTGATGCTCAGACCATCAAACTGAACAACTTTCTCTATGGGCCCAATACCGAAATCGCGAAAAAAAATCAGCTGTCCCATACATTTAGGTCGAGTAGGTTTGTATGGAACAGCTAATTTTGTTAGACCTTATATAACAAAATTAAAAGGAAAACTATAACCGCTAAGTAGGCTTTACAAGTTTGCAAGTAATAGTAGACCAAATTATAAAATGTACTTTTTAGACTTTATTAGCCGTTTAGCCGCAGTATAAAATAAAAAGCCTCCTTCTAAGTCCCTTATTATATGAGCGTGGTCCGACACGCACTTGGCCAGATATTTATTTTTTAGCAAAGCGATATAACATTATTATTATATTCTGTGAAAATCATAGAGATAGGAAGTACTACGTACAGTGAAAATGTCAATGTTGTTGCGACTAGGGATAACTTCCGTGCGTTCAGATGTTTTTGCCATACTTATTACTGGAAGCAAAATAGGTCATAGTTTCAGTACAATGTTAGGTTCCTATTGTTTTATTTTGTATTTTTGGTGCTTTTGCGGTCGTGTCTTCAAAACTGCCATAAATGATCTCTTGAATTGGCTCTCTAATAGCCATGTGTTTTCCTTCTTATTGCTGTCTCCCGTTTGCAATGGAGGGAAGTCGGATATTTCGTTTTCCTACTCCTCCTATCTTCTTTGATTAATTCATTGCGGGTTCCAAGACAGATTAGAGTCATCCCCTTGGCTCGCTGGACTTCATTGTCCAGTGTTGTGAATGGTCGCCGCTGTTGATCCTGGCTTACAGGAGTTACAGCGGTGGGAATGTGTGGTGGGCCTATGCCCGATATAAAAAAAAAATGTCAACTCTTTGGGCGGACGATCGGACGGACAGCGTAATAGGCTTAGGCCTGATACGACCAAACGCGAGTAAATTTTATTCTTATATTAAGTCGCCGGTTACTCTAGAGTAAACTGATTTTGCGTTTTACCAGCGTTTTATCAATGAATAATAATTTTAAACGGCCAATTTTGACGGTGTAAATCTTATACCAAGACTAATGAAATGTCAATGTCACATAATAAAAAAAATTAAAGAAAAAAGAAACCTAACAAATTAAAACTGTATAACATCACAATGCAATAAGTACGGATACAACGACCTCATTCTTTAGGTGGATTATACATTCGTTCTTTTATTATGGGTTTAGTGTGGTAGAGCACAAATGAAGTTATCTCGGAGTAAATAACAAGAGTAAAATTGTTCCTTGTATAGTTACTCTTCTATAAATCAAAGTTTGGTCGAATCCGGCCTTAGTAATAAAATGTATTATAAATTTTAAAGCGTGCTTCTTTCAGCATGAATAACTTTTAGGGTTTCATGGTTGAATGACGAATCATTGTACGACACTCATGGAAAGAAATATGGAAACAAACGGTATTCATTTGTAGATATTAGCCCTTCATAAGGGGTCGCGTTGCAGGTCTGTTACTGGGCGGTCGCGCGTCAGTAGCCTAATAATAATAAATAAAAATGCCTGCGTCCGGCCTACTACGAAGCTCTACCATTTCGTGGTGGCTCAAGTATGCGGTTTCGTACAAAAACAATCCTTGATATAACCCAAATATATCCACAACGGCAAGCACATTTGCTATTTATACTGGAGATTAGCAAAATCATCGACATCGTGATGATGCAGATAATTGAAACCCTTTACACAAGAAATGAGAGGATGAATTTGCTGATTTTTTTTTTAATCTTACATAATAATTATGTTGATTAACTCACCTAGAAGGTGGGTTCCGACATCTGGTAGCTTCAAGTCTTCAGAATGCAATGATTAAATTTTATCGGCTTTGTTAGTTCAATTTGCAAGGTAATTTTGGTTAAACTGAACGAAATGTACGATGATGTTTAATTATATGGCCGAAGCCTTACAAATGGTTTGGTTTTTTGATGTGCACTAACTTTTTAACATCCGCTTTAATTGAATCTCTGGGAATCGAAAAGGTTTAAAGAGAAACTGCAATTCCATAACAAAATCATTTCCAGAAAATTTAACGCTGTTTCAGAACTAGGGTTGTCACCGTTTTTGTTGTAAGGAATACATGGTGTAAATGACAGCCTAGCAAATACTGAAACGGTGAATTCAGAACATCAAACTGAACAACTTTTACATGGAGCCTACCCCAGGAACACTGCAAGTTAAACAAACATCTAGACAGAATGGACCTCGTAGATTCACCCACTTGCAGATTCTGCTGTGATGCAGAGGAAACGCCCATACTGCCAATGCGAAGTGCTCATTCACAGCAGGAGTCGCCATCTAGGTGGATACGTAGTAACACCTACTGACACTAGGGACCTCCCCTCCAAAAGCATAACACGGTTCATGAAGTCCTTGGGCCTAGGAAATGACCTTAGTTCTATGGTGACAGCTACAATAGATCTATTCGGGTCGCAGTAGCTATTGGTTCATTGACCAAGCCCTTACAACCAAAATAATAATAATACCTCAGGAAACGCGAAAAAAAATCAGCTGTTCCATACATTTTAGTAGGGTATATAGGTACAGCAGTTTTCTATGGGACAGCAGATTATTTTTCGCGTTTCCTGAGGTAGGCTCCATAGTAAATGTTATCAGTTTGATGGTCCGAGTTCACCGTTTCAGTATTTGCTTGGCTGTCACTTACACCCTGTATATATATTATGATTATAAAGCTGTAACAAAAGTGTGTCTGTACATTGAAGATATTAACAAAAAATAAGTTACGATATGGTTTTTAGGTGTCCCTGATTCCATATCAACTGTGTATGTGTGTTTGTTTGTGTGATTGTTTGAGTGTTAGTTTGTGTGTTTGTTTGGGTGTTTGTTTGTTTGAACGAGCATCACGTAAAAAGTACTGAACCGATTTTGATAAAACTTTTTTGTTTGATAGCTTATGATCTGACTTAAAATCTGGTATATAATTTGTGCGGACGAAGTCGCGAGTTAACGCTCGTATATTATGAAACATCTGAATGAAATGTAAGGCAGGCCCGTAAACTTAATATAATGGGCAGGCCCATTGTGAAAACAGGAGTGCAATTTTCTAAGCGTCACATTGCTGTCAAAAACATCGATGAGCTCGCATCCTTCAGATCGTCGGAGGATTTATATGAGTTTGACACATGAAATTGAAAGCTCGCCGATGTTTGCGCTTAGTAAATTGCATTGCTGAGCGAAAGTCAAAGTGAAGGTATTGGCAAAGAATCTTAGTGAGTTTTGATATTTATCGGGATTAGTGATGAAAGAGACTCGAGTCCTTTAAGTCGTTTATAATAAGACTAGCCTCTTTTTACACGACTTGGCTCTAAAATTAAGACTGTAACTGTTAGTCTTAATTAATATGTCTCAGTCGATAAACGTTTAAGACTTGTAGACTAAAACGAGTTAAACGACTAAAAGGCTTAAACGACTAAAAGGCTTAAACGACTGCAGTCCTTTGCAAAAAAACTGGCGTTTAAGTAAAGCGTTATTATCATCATCATTATCAGCCGTAGGACGTCCACTGATGGACATAGGCCTCCCTTAAAGATTTCCTCCTCTCGTCTCGGTCGGACGCGGCATGCATCCATCGCGATCCTGCAAACCTTCACCGAGTAAAGCGTGAAAATTGTAATTAAAAGCTCTTTAAGCTGAAATAAAATTACTTTTTAGGATTTTTAAGTACCTCAAATGAAAAAAAAATCTTGAAACTTTTTTGAAACTAAGCGATTGAGTTAAAATTTGATACACATACATTTTTCACTTGGAACACTGGTTGCTGGAATGCTTAATATATCCTTAGCCATTTGCGTCAGGTTAGGCAGGTGATACTTCTGATTAGACCACCAAAGTAAAACGTTTGTATCTTCTGTTTCAAGTGGCATCGATAGATAGTTTTGTATCTCGTCTTGAACCGCGTTTTTTTGTTTGTATACCGCAGAAAATATTTTGCCCTGCATTTTGGGATTGAGACGTTGTGGCTAATGTTTGGTCTCTACTCGAATTTGCGTAATGCGTGGTATAATAAGTTTTGAACCGCAGCAGAACATTGTCGCATTCGCCACCTTGTTCCGAAAAATTGGTATTTTTTAATATAACGATTATACAAACAATTTCTAGACAGACGTTAGACATTTATCATAATAAAATAAGTACTTATGTAATAAGTACTCACCCTCGCTTTCATATGGAGTTGGTGGCTCTTTCCAGTTAGTTTGTTGAAAATTGACTACCATGCCACCAATATCCAATAACTGAGATGATAAAACATTATCTTTAAAGTCGCATAAAATGCTCTGACTCTCTTCCTCTGTATTATGATACATTTTTAGATTAGGGACTTTAATATAATAGGTACCTTAGTAAATCTGCACACAGTGACAATAAAAATACAAAACTTCGTTTTATACAAAAAAAATGAAGGTACTTTTATACTTTTGTTTCCGGGAGAATACTTATTCAGGCGGTAATATAAGCATTAGTTGCATTAATCAACATACGCCTTACGAGTCTCGACTCCCAGGGCGATGAGTCGCCAGTCTTTTAAGTCCTTTAAGCTTGAAGACTGGCGACTAACTAACTGCTCAGTTCTTACATTAAAAGACTTCGACTAAAACAACTAGTCTTATGACTAAAGGTTGGGGACTAAAAGACTGAGTCAGTCGCGAGTCGTCAAAAATAAAGCGAGTCTTTATTAAAGGCCTTAAAAGACTGAGTCTCTTTCATCACTAATCGGGATAAAAAACCAACATCAACTCTGGAAGACCAGAAGATAACAAGATACAATAAAAACAAAATTTTAACAAAAAATTAAAACCGCCTTCAAAAAAACTAAAAAGTTAAAAATAATATTGCAGACTTTTTCGTTCGCATCATAAGAACATTAATTTGTGTGTTAGTGTCATAATTCGACACAGCACTATTTTAAACCGCACAACGATTAACCCAATACCATTTTGAATGATTCCCAGCAATATTCCCAGGAAAAGCCACAAATAAACGAGCTTGAATCCAAATAAAATAGGAAGGTAATTGTTGAATACATATAATCTTCAAGCGGTTTGCCGCACTGCGTGCCAGAGCCATTTCATGTGCTCTTCTTATTTAGATATAACGCATAATCGTCAGTGACCTTTCCAGTTTTAAAGTGTTTCAAATGTAACTGGATTTAACCCATAAGGTCAGAAAGAACAGAAATCATTAATATTTCGACTAAAATTAACACGCTTGCCTGTTTCCTTTTGGAATAGGTATGGACAAACTCAACGCCACCTGCTACGATCTTGACAGACTTCTCTTACTTCCTCCACTTTCAATAGTCCCTTCATGCAGGCTCGTCGGTTTCGGCTATATTGCTGACCAGTGCAGTGGGCACGCTATTCCCGACATAACAAGAAAAATAAATATACACGTGCCTATGTCTTTGTTTTTACTTTACGCATGCTAAAATGAGCGACCACGTTTTGTCGCTTTGTCGTAGACGCATGCTAAAATGAGCGTCCACGTTTTGTCGCCTTGTCGTGGACGCAAGCTTAAATGAGCGCTCACGTTTTGTCGCTCTGTCGTGCACGCATGCTAAAATGAGCGCCCACGTTTTGTCACTTTGCCGTGCATCCATGCTAAAATGAGCGCCCACGTTTTGTCGCTTTGTCGTGCGGGGCTTACCTGCCCTACTGACCCATTCAAAGCTGGTCATTATTTTAGTCAGTGTAAGTACATCAAACAAGAAAAAAATAGGAACCAAAGTTTTCTACTCACCCACAACAGAAAGAAAGACCCTCCGAACCAGCGGCGGATGCGTCGATATCTGACACTCGTAGAATCCTTCGTCCCTTTCACTAACGTATTGAATGAGCAGGCGCCAATCATTGGGTTGTTCGAAGGCAAGGGAATATCTGGAGTCTGCTGAGTAGGTGTGTCGCCCAAAGGAGAGCAGGTGGAGGTCTTCGCCACGGCGTCGGACCCAGGATATCTAGTGACAGAAGAATTGATTTTAAAGGCTGGTCTTCTTCTTATCATGTGGACAGCAAGCCCTGGTGTCAAAGAGTTTTTTCAGACGGAATCGTCTTTCTTTTCAGACAATCAGGTGAATCAGCCTGCATTGGGTTTGCATGTTTGAAGAACAACTAGAGTTACACCCTGACCATGACTTTGAATTAAAGCTGGCCTATGCCCTAGAGGTGAGGACATACTCACTCTCAATCTTTATTATTATGATGTAGAATTGATTTTTAACGTTTCGTCAATCACGAAACAATATGCTTATCTGGTCAATTCCTCATCATCCTCGTCATCAGCTTATAATACCTACGTCCCACTGCAGGACACAGGTCTACCCTTAGGAAGGGGTGTATGGGCGTTAGACCACCAGGCGTACCCAATGCGGATTGGTAGACTTCAGATACACATCAGAATTTCTTCTTCAGTGTATGCAGGTTTCCTCGCGGTGTTTTCCTTCACCGTTTGAGAGCAGTCGGTATTACGTACATAAGATAGAAAAACTCATCGGTATATGGCATGTCGTCTGTGCGGATTTGAACCCAGATCTCAAGATTGGATTGCCATTACCAGAACGCGCTACCGACGCTCCTTGCATTGGTAGACTTCTAACTAGTGGGGAAATCATCATCAATCATCATCATATTAGCCGATGGACGTCCACTGCTGGACATAAGCCTCCCCCAAGGATCGCCATAACGACCGATCCTGCGCTGCCCTCATCCAACGGGTTCCCGCCGCCTTCACTAGGTCGTCGGTCGGCCTACCCACGCTGCGCTTTCCGGTACGCGGTCGCCACTCGAAAACTTTTAGGCCCCATCGGCCATCGGTTCTGCGAGCAATGTGCCCCGCCCACTGCCACTTTAATTTAGCAATTCTTTGGGCTATGTCAGTTACTCTGGTTCTTCTGCGGATCTCTTAATTTCTGATTCGATCTCGCAGGGAAACTCCGAGCATAGCCCTCTCCATTGCCCTTTGGGTGACTTTCAGCCTTTTTATGAGGCCTTGAGTGGGGAAATGCCAACAGGAATTTCGGAAATAATACATCGACCAAGTATCCAGGGGATATAAGAGAAAACATGTGCTCTAGAGCTTGCATTCAGCGTTACTTTACTCCTTGACAGCATATCGTAATTCTCAGTTTCTCTGACATCAAAAATGTAAGGAGAGAAAAGCAATTTATCGTCTGTGTTAGAAAGATAAAAACAAAGAGCACTCACGCTTCGTTATTCTGATTTTCCTAAGTAGGACAATTTAAAGAGACGTAGCTAAGTTTTATTGCCGGAACAGTTTTCTCTTGAGATGGTGCGTTTAGAAAGTAAAATGTGAAAGTTTTTATTGTTTAAGTTTAATAGTTAAAGTGATGTATGGCTGAGTCGTTTCTAAGCGACATTACGATGTGATTTCTTTGGGTTAGAAAATGATTCTCAAGGATTTTTTTACCCCCTTTTGACCCTACGCTACGTCCAATAGTTGGTAAGTCAATGCGTATTTCCCATAAGTTCCTTGGCAAAAGTTGTTTAGTATCATTACCATAAACTAAGTGGATGCGAGATGCTCAGTACCAGACTCAGTACAGATGAGGAGTGCATAAACAAATAGAGGATTCTGAAAATTCTGAAACAATAATGATCTTTAAAATAATGTATTTAATCGTTTTCTTGAAATATTTAATACACATTTTAGTAGAATTTTAAGTTTTAAGCTCATTTTAAGAGGTGACTTTGGAATAGTTTTCTATCGAGAAAATATCGTTCAAATGTGTTTTGGAAACAATAAAGTTTTTAGAAATACGGTCAAATATAACAGTATATTTTTTCTGCAGCAATCTGTTGCTCTGATCTTGCTAAAAAAACTTCTGAAGTGGAGCTCAATTGGGTTCAGATTCAGGCTGTGGATGATGATGATGAGTAGTTAAGGAGTGCATTTGACATGTAAAATATGTTTATGAAATAAATGATTATTGATTATTATTATTATTAAGTACAAAACTTTCTATACTTACACCTACACGTAGTTCATGATATTGATCAATTTCCTCCAAAGAATTTATGGGAAATTCGCAAAAAAAAAAATTATTTGCTGTGACACCTTCAGACCCAATTAAATCAAATACATTTTCATTTTGTAAACATTGGATACAGAACACACACACACACATACACATACACATGGGGTACATGGGAACTGATATTAGGGCATATCGAAAGGATTATTGAGATCCATACACCTCGGGAATGTCCCTCATGCACAGCTTCAAATCAAAAGTAAGGCGCATACTAAAGCGGGCCTCATCGGGGCGCAACGGGACGCATCACAGCGGAAAATGCGGAAAACCCTCTTCGCACACAAGACAGCGAGCCGAGTCGCAACGCATTGACGGATTATTAGTTTGACGTATAATACTGTCCAGCGCCGTAAAAAGTTCCGCTTGGTCATTGACTTACACTCTTACGTTTATATCGTTGCGCTTGGTGCACACTACAACGGACCGTATCGGGGCGGAGAGGGTCGCATCGAATGGATGGAATTCCGCCGCGCAAAGATGCGACTCGCTCCGCCCCAGCGTAGTATGCGAAAGTGCGTTTTTATAAATTGTTTAGACGCGATTTGGGCGTATTTTTGAGCAACGGTCTTCCCTGATGGAGTCGGTCGTGGGTAGTAGTTGCAATAGATCTTTTTAGGGTACAGGTAGGCTCTGACAACGCTCTGACAATAACATCAACCAGATAATAAAATAACTTGAGAACGTTTGATATTTTAGGCAAATAAATTTCTTTGTTCGGTTTCCTTAAAGCAATAAATTTTCATATCATATTCCGATGATACTCAATATCTTTAAATGGGGCAACCATTATAAGGTAATTTCTGTAGAAATGTTCATGAAAAGATAACAATAAGCTCAGTGGAGAAATTAAATTATACCAGATAACAAGCCTCGATCACACGATTCCCGGAATATTCACTTGGTAAAATACATTTTACCAATAACGTCTGGATTGTGTTACAGTCAATACATTTAATAAAAAACCGGCCAAGTGTGAGTCGGACTCGCGCATGAAGGGTTCCTTACCAAAAAAATAATTCTCCGTATCCTTAGCGCGACTTAGGTAGTTTTTTATTATTTTTATGTTTTACTTTTGAGTATGCACTATAATCAATAAGTTTAGCGCTTTTATGTTTTTACCGTTTTTACCTTGCAATACAAGAAACGAGTTTTTTTTTTCAACAAGAAAAGGTAAAAAATATTTTTTTTTTCATTTAAAAATAGCTAAGCTAGCTTAATAGTACCTAAAAGCGTCAGACCATAGAGTACTATAATTATGTCAAACTAAGTGTGATTATAGCACAGAATGATTATAGTGTTAAGTAACTAAACTATTACGGTTCAAAAGAAGGACAGCGTGTAGGCTTAGTAACAGGGTCCCGTTTGCATTCTTTGGGTACGGAACCCTAAAATAATATGTTGCCGAGTAAATAGGTACTCAATAAAGAATCGTTGGTTATTCAAAAAGGATTGTTATTGCCAATAAGCACATCAATTTAGTGACACTATAAATATATTTGAAATTACCAATGTCAAACGTAATAAAAAACATTCTGCCTTCTAGGTACCTCATAGCTCTCGTATTATTTTCGAATTTAGTAGTTTTTGGTAATTCTGCCAGAAAATAATATACAGTAAACATTCATTCCATTTTCTTTAGTACCTAAGTCCAAGCGCGATGAACTTAAAGCTAGACCACCTGCGGCGATCCCTTCTCACCGATCCCCGCTACCCAATCCGCCGCGTAGCCCCAGAAACGTCCTATGCCGAGGTCCGTACCCCTCTGAGTGCCCCTAGGTCGGTTGCTTAAGTTCATTCATTTGGCTCGTGTCGCAGTAAAAAGCAGTCGTTGCTCCCTGAGCAGAGCTGTAAGAGTCATCTCAAAAAAAAAATCGGCCATCCAGTACAACAATTTTTTTTTTAAATTATTAATGCTGGGTTTGCTCTTGACCTCAATCCAGTCCTCAGGACGAACTTGGGGTCGAAGATGAAGCGAGCTTACCCAGAAGATGCCTATTCACTCGTACTTTAAAGGAATTCGGGTTGTAAGCGCTCGGAAATACTGACGCAGGCAGGGCATTCCACTCCCTGGCCGTACGCATTATAAAAGATTCAGATCTTAATGGAAAATTGACCATGAAGCCTATGCGGACGCTCTTTTAAAGCCAAGATTGGCTACATCAGCCATCAAAGAGGACATCCACGAAGCTTTATATCAAATTGGGCGCACTTACCGAAATAATTCATTGCTGAAATAATAACTAATCATTTTTGCATGAAAACGTAAAATGAATAAAATAATGCAATTATTATTTCAAAAATTTATTTTTATTATAAGTTGGGGTGCGATTTTGCACTTCTAACCCCTCTTATAAAATTATTTGGTTTTAAACAGAGGATTTTATAAGAGGGGTTAGAAGTGCAAAGAAGATGTGAAATATGCCGCCACAGGTTATGCAATGATTTGCGTAACACCATAACGCGCGCGACGTAGTGCGAGCGAGAGGGTAAGTAATTGTAGCAGCGTGAGCGGCGACAAGCAGCGACAGCCGTCTCCGAAGCAAAAGCGCTACTTTGCATATCTAACCCCTCTTATAATGTTCTATGATTAAAAAGTTGTATAACGGATAATTTTTTTTACCTTTTCGAAACATTCAGGGATGGTTCAGACCATCAAACTGAACTTTCAGCCTGACTTTTAGTTACTATGGGAGCGAACCTGAAATTTTCAACAAAAATATCTGCTGTTCCATACTGAACTACAACTCGACTCAAATGTATGAGACCGCAGTTTTTTTTACAAATTCTATTTTGCTTTCATAATCAAAGTTTCATGGTCTGAACCAAACCTGAAAGTTTCAGAACGATAAAAAAAAATCATCTGACATAAATGACGAAGCGTGGTATGGTAAGTTGACGAAGCATGTAGCTGATTGGCTCATCATCATCATCTCAGCCGATGGACGTCCACTGCTGGACATAGGCCTCCCCCAAAGATCGCCATAACGACCGGTCCTGTTTCCCGCCGCCTTCACAAGGTCGTCGGTCCACCGTGTGCGGGGCCTACCCACGCTGCGCTTTCTGGTACGCGGTCGCCACTCGAGAACTTTTCGGCCCCATCGGCCATCGGTTCTGCGAGCAATATGCCCCGCCCACTGCCACTTTAATTTGGCAATTCTTTGGGCTATGTCAGTTACTCTGGTTCTTCTGCGGATCTCTTCATTTCTGATTCGATCTCGCAGGGAAACTCGCAGGGAAAGTTGATTGGCTGTTTTGTTATTATTGACGGAGCAACGGAGCATTGACGAGGTGCAAGAAGAGAGCCTCCCCGAGTGACGTACTAACTTTGACTATTTATATAAGGACCAGCCTTGCGGTAGCTTTTCCCTTCCGCCACGGTACAAGATCAATTGTGCATGTGCATTTACATGCAATTTTACGATCTCTCACCCCCTTTTAATCAGGCTCCTGTTGATTTCAGAACAAGAAGGTTAATTTATCTTTTGCGTTGTTTGTTTAAAGGTAACGAACATGAAATGAGGAGCTCAGGTAGAAAATATCACAAGTACAAGGGTTTGTATTTACCTTAGACTCTTAGAGTATACAAGCGTTAACCCGCGACTTTGTCCGCACAAATTATATACCAGATTTTAAGTCAGATCATAAGCTATCAAACAAAAAAGTTTCATCAAAATCGGTTCAGTATTTTTTTGCGTGATGCTCGTTCAAACAAACAAACACACAAACAAACACATATACAAACAAACAAACAGACAGACAAAAAATCCAAAAATAGTTGATATGGAATCAGGGATACCTAAAAACCATATCAAACTTTTTTTTTGTTAATATCTTCAATGTACAGACAAACTTGCTGTTACAGTTTTATAATAGTTTAGATCACTACACGAGATAGCCTGTAATTGCGAAACAATGACTTCGAACTTATGACGTTTGGGGTTCACACGAGACTATTTTTCATGATTTTTAACATTCAAAATTAGAATCTAAAGTTATGCGGAATAAAATTCAAAGTTGCGGATTACATGTTACCTCGCCCCCCGCAAAAAATGGCAGAAATGTTTGTTAGTAGAATTACACGCGTAACTAGTCCCTATATAAACAGTCAAAGCGTACTAAGCACCGATACCACAGATAACATAATAGTTACTACCGTAACAGATACTGCACTCGACCCGATTTCGCGCGTTTTTTTCGAATTTCGAACATTGCGCTTCAGGAACGAAAACTAAAATGCGCCTTATGTCAATGAGCGACAGCCTGCATCTTGTCAACATCTTGCAAGATGCAGGCTGTCAAAGGTAAGCACTGTCACTGCAGCTGACAAATGGGTGTGACGGGGCGCTGCCGATACGTCCGGCGTACCCTGGGCAATCAGCAAGCCTCTTACGCTGATCACCTAGTCGTCTATCGACTCGATAGATGAAGATTGACGGAGCGTATGCTGACTGCTTGGTTTGTGTTTTGTGGTAAAAATGAATTTTATGATCTTACCGTCTTCTCTCCCAAGTCATGGACTCGACAGTGCAGGTGAACCCTGCTGCCGAGCTGGGCCGTCACATTGTTGGTCGAAAGGTCATCTTCGAAGAAGGGCAGGGGTTCTGAAGTGGTCGTCGATACATCTTCTTCCTCTTCGTAAATCTCTGTGAATACCTCGTGCCAGAACGGGCCATTTATCACCTTCTTGTCACCGGTTTTGAAATCTGTTGAAGATAGAATAATTATTTTAAGTTAAAAATACACCTGTCTAGCGCTAAAACACAGTATAAGAAAGAGTTTATTATTTATAGTACAAGATTTATTAGTATCACCGATGTACACACGGCGACACATCAAGCTATACATAACCAACATAAGCTGGCCGCGCGTAGGTCGAGTAACGTATAACGTCGCGCGGCCAGCTTATGTTGGTTTTGTATAGCTTGATGTGTCGCCGTGCGTACCTGAGCAGTTGAAAAATTTTAAAAAGTTGAAAGATTTGAATGTTGGTCCCATAGAGTCCGATGGAACATAAGTTGTTCAATTTGATGGTACATAAATAATAAATAAACATAGAGGAAGAATTTTTCGCTTACGCTGGTAGACGGAATATCAGTGTAACCGGGTATGAGATAGACGCTGTTAGACGGAATATCAGTGTAACCGGGTATGAGATAGACGCTGTTAGACCGAATATCAGTGTAACCGGGTATGAGATGGACGCTGTTAGACGGAATATCAGTGTAACCGGGTATATGGACGCTGTTAGACGGAATATCAGTGTAACCGGGTATGAGATAGACGCTGGTAGACGGAATATCAGTGTAACCGGGTATGAGATGGACGCTGTTAGACGGAATATCAGTGTTACCGGGTATGAGATAGACGCTGGTAGACGGAATATCAGTGTAACCAGGTATGAGATGGACGCTTTTAGACGGAATATCAGTGTAACCGGGTATGAGATGGACGCTGTTAGACGGAATATCAGTGTAACCGGGTATGAGATAGACGCTGGTAGACGGAATATCAGTGTAACCGGGTATGAGATAGACGCTGGTAGACGGAATATCAGTGTAACCGGGTATGAGATAGACGCTGTTAGACGGAATATCAGTGTAACCGGGTATAAGATAACGATAGTCATAAAATCCTTTACAATTTATATGAAGTGACATTTTGGAGTCAGGTGGCAGTAGTACAAAAAAAATGGTTACGCCGATAAGGACAGCAATAAGGTAGCGATCTCCTTTTTTAACTAGAGCGAATTTGCTATGTGCATCTTTTATTGAGTGAATATGACAAGACACGTGCTTCCTTCTAGTACCTTTTCTTACTACGTAAATAAATAAACAACATTTTATCCATCCCCTACATTATGTGAGATCAATGACCCCTATTATTTACTCTTTGTTTGGTACCCTACTTTATGGCAGTCAAAGACCACATTATAATCTTATCAAACGTAGTGATTCCATTCTCTTTGATCTTATCCTGACGAAAGTTTGCTTGACAAATGTCTGACAGAATTTAATCAATATTTCAGAATTAATATATTAAACTGAGTATTTTCTTTAAATATAGTAATAATATTTTAGATATATACGATGTCTATGATAGGCAATTGTGGCCTTTGTTGTATGGTTATAAGTGTATGGGCTATTATACAATTAGTGAGTATATATTATTATGATTTGAGTTGTTACCTTTGCACACGGACCTTAAGAGGATATGTGAAAAAAATAGGATTCTTCAATGCGTCATATATCATGAAGTACTAACAGTACGAGTATGATTTGCGGATGTGTGTAAATTGAACATGTAATTGAAGTTTTGATTAGAGCCAAAACACGATTAAGACACATTTTCTCGATAGAAAAACAAGACAAAGTAGCCTCCGTTTTTATCGATAAACGCTTGGAACTGCTAAACGGTGAATAATAGAAACACGAGACTTGATTTAAAAAAAAGAGATTGATATTTTGTAAAGTTTGATTAGAGCAGAATTGAACTAACATAAATAGTACAATCACAATTAAACAAAGTTTGGTTTACGCTTGCGTCGTTTCAGGCGCGCGCGCCGCCCCATCTCTTTCTCTCGCATCGGGCAGTAATATAAGCTATCACACGCCCATATCGCTTCAATTATTTTTCGACATAGGCCCTTAAGCCAAAGTCGGCATCCAACGTAATCTTTCCTAGTCACTAGAAAAATGTGGCAGATACATCCTAAGACAAATTAATCATAAAAGACCATTAAGCCTTTGCAGTGATTTCTCACTGCATTATTGGGTACGTAGGCGAGGAAAGGGTTTTCTTTTGTACGATTTTTAACCCCCGACACAAAAAGAGGGGTGTTATAAGTTTGACGCCTATGTCGGTCTGTCTGTCTGTCTCAATAAGTAAACAGCATCGGTAGCCCGATTCGGGCAAGCTACTATTTATCCACTTTGTTCAGAATTTGAAGTCGACACGTTAAGAAGTAAAAAAAAATCTGACACCGACTATAAGTGATGTGGGGACACTACATGTAAAGTGTTTTTTTTTTTTGTTTGTGATTGCATTGGCATCTCTATTCAATACATTTGGGATAACTTATTCCATTCTATTATTAAAATTGTGGCTCATTGTGGTATCGAATGGGCTTGACGTGGTTCGGTAATAGATATTTGGGTGATCTCAAGGATTGTTTTTGAACAAAAACAAATAAAATGGTGGAACCACTTGGCCAGCTAATCCGCACGTGAAGTGAAACATGTCCACCCGTGAATCCGTGGACATCGATAACTTATGAATTAGTGACCTAGTGAAGGCAGCTTGACAGTGGGTAGGCATGACTACAAACATTCCTATATACAAAGAAACTGCTCATGGTCTGCCATTGGTTTGCCATTCATTATGCTTTCTGCACACGATTGCGCGTGCCCAGGCAAGCCTGCTGACTGCTGACTTGTCTGCAAAGTGACTGCTACTAGTTTATAGAAGGGCAAATGTACAGCAAGTTTGTCTAAGCTCTTGCAAGTGTATGGACCACAGAACACTACGAGAGGGGCCGGAAGTGCAAAGTAGGCACGGAACGCGTGCCACACGACTATGCAATGATTTGCATAACACCGTAATGCTCGCGGTGTGATGCGAGCGAGACGGCATAAGTAGTTGTTGTAGCGTGAGTGAGAAGACAAGTGGCGACAATCGTCTCCGAAGCAAAAGTGCTACCTTGCATTTCCAACCCGTCCAACAATCTTTTGTGGTGTGGACGAAGCTTAAGGCGCGGTTTATATAAGGTCTAACAGAATTAGCTGAAACTATTTTAAGGGGATAATCAGACCATCAAACTGAACAACTTTATCTATGGGACCAATTTAGAAATCGCAAAAAAATAACAGCTGTCCCATACATAACTGCAAACATAACTCGACCGAAATGTATGGGACAGCTGATTTTTTTTCGCGATTTCGATATTGGTCCCATAGAGAAAGTAGTTCAGTTTGATGGTCTAATCATCTCCTTAAAATAGTTTCAGCTAATTTTGTTAGACCTTATATAGAAGAGACGTGGCGCGGGCGGGGTTCGGCAATATAAACCTTATATTGCCGCACCCCGCCCGCGCTACGTCTCTTCTATATCGAGTCGCGTTACTTTTAATCACCTGGGAATTGTAGGTGATTTAAGGACACAACATTTTTCAAGTCAGGTTGCCTTAAAATCACCTAAAATTTACAGGTGATTTGGGGATACCAAAAACTGAACTCACAGTCGAGTCGACTTTCATTTCGTCGGATGATCATAGTACACATATGAGTCGCATATGATCACCCGGGTGATATCACCCAAGTGATTTTTTTTTTTTTGAGATGACTATTACAGCTCTGCTCCGGGAGCAACTACTGCTTTTTACTGCGGGCTATTGGAGGGACCACGAAAGGTCACCGAGCCAATTGAATGAACTTAAGCAACCGACCTAGGGGCACCCAGAGGGGTATGGACCTCGGCCTAGGATGTTGCTGGGGCTACGCGGCGGATTGTGTAGCTGGGATAGGTGAGAAACGGCCTGGGATTGGCCACTAGCGTCTGTCACCCAAGTGATTAAAGTGGAATAAACCGTCCGTCTTTGGCATTTTAGCGCACAAACGGGTGGACCGATTTCGATGCGGTTTTTTTAGACAGCTAATTTTTGCGGGAGTGTTCTTAGTTGTTGTTGTTCGTGAAAATCGGTTTAGCAGTATTCTAGTAACTTTAAAAATTACGATATAACATGCAAATTAAAAAACCCCCAACGCTAAAAACTAACATATAAAAAGTGAAAAATAATTCAGTTACCTATTATTTTTTATGTAAGCAAAATGTATATGTTTAACTTTTTAACTCTCTTTTATTTTAGGTCAATAGGGGATCGGACAATTAGTCGAATTAGCAACTTTTAATTGAACGTCAAAACGTGCGCGACGTATGAAAAATTCAATTCAAATTAAAGATTGAAAAAAAAAAATTAAAAATTGTACTAAATACCCACAAGTGACGTCATCAACATTTCATTACTTTTTATAGTTCATCATGTTATTAAAAATAGTAGGTATAATGTGTCGGGGACCGCATTGTCGAATAAACAAATCTATGGTCATTTCATGGCGGTCGCATTGATTGACCTAAAATATCTTAAAGAGAGTTAAAAAGTTAAACATATCAAAAATATTAGAGGTGACTGAATTATTTTACTTTTTATATGTTTGTTTTTAGCTTTAGGGGTTTTTTAAATTTGTTATTTAATGTTTTTAATCTCTACGTCCGACCGTAAATAAGCTAAAAGTAAAATGTACTGAATTCACAAAAATTCACAGATATACTTATTATTTATTCCACTAACTTCTACACCCATTCCTTTACAGTCCAAGCTGCTCGACTTTGGAACTTGTTGCCAGAGTCGATTAGACGTGCTCCTTCCCTGGATGTTTTTAAGTCAAAAGTCAAAGCTCATTTCCTGGACCTCTGTACCTTATTTTTCCTCTCCCTCATTGCTAGTTTTTTCCCCTCTAAATCAGTCCTAGTAAATTAAGTGGTATTGTAGCATGTATGATATATGTTCATATATATATATAATTATATATTATGTTTATAATAGGTATTTATGATAACAAATATCTATTTATTTGTTATGTACTTAAATAAGAATTATATGTTTATCTATTTATGTTAGGTATTTATATCATTGTTTTTCTTTTTAATTTTTCTTTGTAACACCGACCCGTATTCTTAGTTGATATTTCCTCTACCCCAAGGTTGTCTGGAAGAAATCGCTTTTTAGCGATAAGACCGCCTTATTTGTACCATAATTATTTTTGTGACCTGCTCTGTACTGTATTTATGTGTTTGGTGTAAATAAAGTATATTTCATTCATTCATTTTGTTGAGTCGATGGTACGTCATGCGAGATGGACTACTATATTATTACTACACGAGGGACTGTCAGAAATATTCTGCAACCTCAGAACATCTACTTTTCACTATAGTAGTAGGTACCGAAACTCTGTCCAGTTTGACGAGGAGTGAGCCCGTCGCCACTTATAATGGACAGTGGGTACAATACATGCCTCGAAATTGAAGCACGCACGTTTCCTCACGATGTTTTCCTTCACCGGCCGGGACGGGGATCGAACCATCTCCTCTTGCTCGGAAGGCAAGGTTACTCGCCACTGGACCACCACGGCTTTTTTTACGCTATATGCCTGTGCCATGCAATGAGACGTGTTTACGCTGATTATGATAATTCTTAGATCTTATACCGCAAACGATCGAGGGTTCGCGCCAGCACCAATAGCATCCTGAACATGGTCTCCAGTAGATACTGTGACAGTAACTTTATTAAGCACTGGATCGGTCTAAACTTAGGTGTTACTAACAACATTATGGATGTAATTTAATGTCTGACTTCTATTTTTTTATATATTTTTATTTTTATTTCAGAGTCTGATGTCTATTTTATTGTTCCGTGAGTCGCCTATTTTTGTCCATGATGTGCACGCGCACGAAGCAGACAGTTATACAGACTTTATAAAGAAGACCTCAGAAACCTATAGACAGGTTCGTCATAAATCAAACAAACAACAACAAACAAAAACTCAACCAAGCAAACGAAACAAACAAAAACTCAACAAATAATTTTTTTTTGTTCTTTTCAGACTGCAAGACAGTGTTTAATAGTCGCCGGTTTGTATGTTGTAACGCTCATACTTTCCTGCCTGTGTATCAGGCAAGCAAAGAAGAAAAATTTGAAGGCTGCAGCAAAATTGGACGACGATGAAATCGCTTGCATTCCTAAACTAGTTGAACCGCCCAAACTAGAAAAATTTAAGAATAAAAAGTAGTTTAGTAGGTCGGCGAATTTACATTAATGATGAATGATGGTTGAATTTTTGTTAATTATGTTTTTGTGTACATTATAGAATCTATAATCGAATCTATCTAATGTTATCTCGGATATGGGTATATACAGGGTTATAATAAAATGAATAGCCTAATTTTCATGGGTGGTTCAGAACATCATACTGAACAACTTTTAGTATGGGAGCAAACCAGAAATCACAAAAAAAATCTGTTGTCCCATACTAAAGTGCAATCAATGCCTACTCGACTCAAATGTATGAAATAGCTGTTTTTATTTTTCCTGTTTTGGGTTTGCTCCCATAGTCTTCTTCTTCCCATAGTAAAAGTTTTTCAGTCTGATGGTGTGAACCACCCCTTAAAAAGAGAACGCCCAATCCCGTTTTGCCTACAAAACTGATAATTTTGAATTTTATTATAAATTATCCTTTTCTATCGTATATACAGGGTGAAATTGATATCATTAGCATCCTTTCAAACTGAGAGTCTACCCACAAAACTGAACAACTTTTACTATGGGAGCCAACCGATTGGAGCAAATAAAAAATCTGCTGTTCCTTACTAAACTGCAATCTCGACGCGCGAGTTCGCGACTCAAATGTATGCAACAGCAGATTTTTTTTTAGCTCCGATCGGTTTGCTCTCATAGACCAAGTTGTTCAGTTCGATGTGTAAACTCTTAGTTTAAAAGGATGCTAATGATATCAATTTCACCCTGTAGAAAAGGATAATTTCCATTTCCGTAGGAAGTATGATATTCCTTTAATTTTGTGTATAATTTTAGCTATCATACTAATTGTATAAGTTCTATGATCACTATGGCGGCTCACTTACGTAATGTGTTTTCCAGGAATTGAACGAGGTACAATTAAACTCATGAAAGTTACTAAATAGTACATTTTAGGTACATTTGTTTAAGACAGTTCGCATCCAATTTAAAAAAAAAATACACCCGCGATCCTGACACACACGGATATGTGTTGCGGATGCATATTTACCTAAACTTCAATTTTAACAAGAATAATGTGGACACGTCTTAACTTATTTATTTTATGAAACAACTCCAGGGTCGTTCTTAAGTTCCAGGATTGCTAAAATATCTTAAAACTTGGACATTTGAACAACTTGGACAACATGAACAACTTGGATAACATGAATAACTATTTACTGACAATTTGGCCAATTTATACAATTTTGTCTGACTTGACAGAGTTGTCCTAGTTGACCAAGTTGTTCATGTTGTCCGAGATGTTTTGTTATCAAAAGTACTTCATTGGACAACATGAAGAACTTAGGCAACTTTACCAAGTCAAATCAGTTGTCCTAGTTGTTTACGCCGTTAGAGTTGTTCGTGTTGCCCGAGTCGACCTAGTTATTTATTTTGTCCGAGTTGTCCAAGTCGACCGAGTTGTTCATGTTGTCCAAGTTGTTCTACCTACTGTTGACTACCTACGAGGACAAGTATGACAAAACGGTGTGGGTGGCCCGATTTTTTTAAATACCTAACTTTATTCAGAAAGGCATGTCCATAATTCCATATTATGTTTTCGAGGGGAAAAAAGTGAAGTTTAGGTAAATATCAATCAATCAATCAAACAAATATACTTTATTTTACACCAAAAACATAAACAGTAAAATACAGAAATAAAATACAAGAGGCACAAAATAAGGCGGTCTTATCGCTAAGAAGCGATTTCTTCCAGACAACCTTAGGGTAGAGGAAACGGTGAAAAGAAGAAAGGTAGGCGGTGTTATGCATCCGATTATCCGATATTTAAGGTCCGCCACACACAGACGCAATTACGATCAGGAATCCTGATTCAGTGTTGTCAATTATGGTTACAAAAAATACTAGTGCTGTTTAAAAAATGCCTAAAATAAAAATGTATGAAACGCCAAAAGAATGACAATTGCATTTTTCAGTATTTATTAAAACAAACAATTTCTATACATGATAATTCCTATCATGCGATGAGGTCATGACGTTACGATGATGATTACTATATCAAAAGGCTATCGATAGTTTTAACATTAGACATAATCTGCATACAAAATTTAATGAACCATTAGTCCCGGCTCAAACCGTAAAATGACAGAGCTATGTAATATATAAAGGCCTAAATAATGGTAAATAAAGTATTTTTTTTTTTAATTTATTTATTTTATTTCAGATCATGCCGGTAGGTATACTATATAAGGTCTAACAAAATTAGCTGAAACTATTTTAAGGGGATGATCAGACCATCAGACTTAAAACCGCAGATTCTTTCACGATTTTTGTGAATCTAACGACACCAGTATGTGAAAATCTATCAAGTCGTTTATACTGCAGAGCGTATCAAAGAAATGGACATACATACATACATACACTCGAAAATATGTATAACCCGTCCTTCTGGGGCACTCGGGTAATACAATCAGTAGTAGTTGAAGTAAAACAAGGTCCTCTCCCGTTTAAACATTAAAGCCCTATTTTTTCTGAAAACATGCACACATAAACAATCTCTTCAGGTCGTTTCAGTCCATACAAAAGTTTGACGCACAATACGCGTAGACGGAATTAATAAAAGTAATATTTTATATATGGAAAAATAGTTTAGAAAATCTAGTTGCCGCGTCACAAATAACATTTGCAATTTATAATATTATTACAAAGATATAAAGTTTTGAAATTTTTCATAAAAACTTTAATTAAAAGATATAAAACTTTTAAAATTTTGTATAAAAAATGTCAAAACTTTATATCTTCGTAATTATTTTATAAATAGCAAATGTTATTTGTGACGCGGCATCTAGATTTTCTAAACTATTTTTCCATATATATTATACAAAGTTACTTATATTAATACCGTCTACGCGTATTGTGCATCAAAGTTTTGTATAAAATTGACCCCTCTGCAACCACCTTAAGTCTACGATTAAATAAATATAGTTTGTATATTATTAGTACAGGGTACCAAGTTAATATTGCTTATGGATGTACCAGAGCAGTTGACTTATTTTTAAAGCGGCACGCGAACCAATCACTATAGTCTACGGTTGCTATTTGCTTCTACTGGTTGATTGATTTCGCGCCTGACGCATGACCGACGCGATATACATTTGTTCAATTGACTGCACGGCAATCGATTTCCCTCGATTCTGTTTATTCTCTTATAGAGGGTATACTCAAAGAGGTTCTTCAGACCATCAAACTGAACTAATAGGACCAACTTTGAAATAGCGAATAAACAGTTGTTTCATACATTTTGGTCGAGTAGCTAGGTACATTTTCTTTGGAACAGCAGATTTTTTTTTCGCGATTTCAATGTTGTTCCCATAGTAAAAGTTGTTCAGTTTGATGGTCTGAAACACCGTGTTCGATATGAATAACATTTAATTTAACACCATGAATTATCTAATGGCTCAAGTACCGTCAAGAAAATGTCAGTCCCTGTCTGCACGTACGAAGAATGACGAGCGGAGTTATTTTTCTGGCCGTACTGTAAGATAATTCGGATCGCGCTCCATAGAAACGAAGTCTGGTGATATTTTCAATACTAACCAAAATAAAAAATCAATTAATTTTTTCAGAAACAATCTAGAAACTACTTTCTATGAAGTCAGATTTTCGTTAAAATGTATAGTTTTAAAGTTACAGTGCCTCAAAGATTTCCATACAAATCCTTAATTAATCCTAGGACTAAAACTGTATATTTTAACGAAAATCTGACTTCATACAAACATAGAGATTAGTTTCTATATTGTTTCTGAAAAATTTCATTGACTTTAATTGGTTGGTATTGAAAATATCACGAGACTTCATTTTGTATGCAGCGCGCATTTACGCATTCGGAATAAACTACCGACTGCTCTCAAACGGTGAAGGAAAACATCGTGAGGAAACCTGCATACACTGAAGAAGAAATTCTGATGTGTATGTGAAGTCTACCAATCCGCATTGGGCACACGTGGTGAACTAATGCCCATACACCCTCCTTGAGGTTTTACTGCAGGGCACACCCTGCAGTGGGATGTTAATAGGCTGATGATGATGATGATGAATTTAGTGTATTTACCTGGTATCTGAGGTGCTATGACGCATAGTGTCCTCGTCAGCATGGAGCAGAAGACCAGAAGACCAGCCCGTGTCATCGTGTCAGCCCCAGGACTGGACTGGCTGGCCCATAGATTTCATCTGGCTAACTTGTGCATCTGTTAACAAAATGACTTTATGTTAAGAGAAGTTTATTTCGAGAGTGCAATTGTGCGCTGCATACAAACGAAGTCTGGTGATATTCTCAATACTAACCAATTAAAGTCAATTAAATTTTTCAGAAACAATCTAGAAACTAATCTCTATGTTTGTATGAAGTCAGATTTTCGTTAAAATATTCAGTTTTAGTGGTAGAATTAATTTAAGATTTTTATGGAAATCTTTGAGGCACTGCAACTTTAAAATCTATCCATTTTTAACGAAAATATGACTTCGTACAATCAGTTTCTAGATAGTTTCTGAAAAATTTCATTGACTTTACTTTTGTTAGTATTGAAAATATCACTAGAGTTCGTTTCTATGGAGCGCGCTCCGAATTAAATTTCCCTTTAAATAGTTATTTCTATGTACACACAGCGACACATCAAGCTACGCAAAACCAAAATAAGCTGGCCGAGCAACGTTATACGTTATTCACCCTACGTGCGGCCAGCTAATGTTGGTTTTGCGTAGCTTGATGTGCCGCCGTGTGTACCTAGGTATTTCCATTCTCACTTGTGTAAACTTATACAACGTGTTAATGAATAAGCGCAAAACTTCATACACCCCAACTGATATATAACGAAATAATTAGATTGAAACAATAATTAATTTTTTTTGATAATTAACACTGAAAACGCAAAAAAATCCCCCGTTCCGTACTTTTAGGTATAGTGGCCATCAACTTTGGAATAACGTTTTTCATTTCGCTAATTAAGTATTCATCCTATTTTGTGAATGTTGTTCAGTTTTATGGTCTGGAGCACTCAATAAAGTAGGCATGTAACACATTAAATTTTACATCCTGTATATTATTTTTCGACAATTTCGGCTGATTCTGGAACTAATTTTGTATTCATTCGAAAATATTTCGTAATCCTTCTGAACAACTTAAAAGGAAACACAAACATCCTGTTCCTATCTTCAGAGCGCCCGAGAACGTTGTGTACAAACGAAGTTTTATCCTATTTTCAATACTAACCAATTAAAATAAAAAAAAATTTAAAATCGATCTAGAAAATAGTTTTTGAGATTCGTCTGAGGTTTGTCAGATTTCGTTAAAATCTTGTTAAAATATACAGTTAACCGCGAAAAAAAATTAGCTGTCCGACATCCATATGCGACAGCTGATTTTTTTTCGCGTTTCCTGAGGTAGGCTTCATAGTGAAAGTTGTTCAGTTTGCCGGTCTGAGTTCACCGTTTCAGTATTTGCTAGACTTACACCCTGTATACATCTTAATGAAAATCTAACAAAAATATTAGTTTCTAGATTGTGTAAAAATTTTAATGAATTTAATAGATTAAATTCCTATCTAAAATACAATAAAACTTCGTTTGTGTGGAGCGCATTCGTTCAGGAGCGCAGGAACGAGGAATTCGTTCGCGCTAGCCGAGGCAGGTTATTCCTATCTAGTATCTAGATCATAGTGGTGGAATATATTGGGGTGTTTTAATATGTTGGAGTGTGTGTGCGTGTGTGTGTGTACACAGGATGTTACAAAACACCCTAGTAATAGTTGTTCAGTTTGATGATCTGAAGCGCCCCCTTAAGTTTAGTTTTTTGTTGTTGTTACAGATGGGTTCGCTCTTGACCTCAATCCAGTCCATAGGACAAAGATGGGGTCGAAGATGTAGTGAGCTTACCTAGAAGAAGCCTATTCACTCGTACTTTAAAGTGATTCGGGTTGTAAGCGCTCTGAAATACTGACGTAGGCAGGGCATTCCACTCCTTGGCTGTGCGCATTATAAAAGATGCTGAAAGTTGCTTAAGTCGTTTTGTATAACACAGAATGTTAGGATATAAAAAGTTGCATTACTTTAAGTGGTGATCGTACCCAAGATATTGAACAACTTTACAAAAAAATTGTTTGGTCTTCCCATACATAGGGTGTTTTGTTACGCCCTGTATTTTACTTTGAACGTTTGACAAATCCGAGATAAAAGACGCAAACCTCTTGGCAGCCTCTGCTCAAATGTTCGACAAAACTTCTAACTCGTGAGAAGGGACATTAGAGAGAAAGAATTGTAGCAAACCGTTCAAGTTTAATCTAGTTTTTATCTGGAATCTGGTGACTGGCGACACAAAGTTTCAGGCTTTTGTTTTCAAGCTAGTATCAGTTTCCTTGGCAATGTAATCATCTCTTATCTACAGAATATGTAGCATATTATACGGGGTCTAATCATGTACATCAAATTTTTTCTTCGGGATTCCGAAGGTGGCCCCATAGCAAAAGTTGTACAGTTTGATGATCTGAAGCACCAGGACTTGAGTTTCATGTTGCCGGCAAGTTTTGTAGTCAAAAAAATGTTTGTGTCGTCATATTTTTTTTTTGTATACAGATAGACTAAAATAGGCTATAAGACTTTTTTCTCTAAAACGTGTTGTTTGGGGTACCAAATGAGAGGGTTTCATGAGCTGATTCTAAAAAACTACATCATTTCATTTCAGCCACATCAAAAATCTTTTCGAAAACACCAAGTTTGGACTCCTTCTGGTTCGAAACAGCTGAATTAATTAATTAATTGATTTGCTGTTTGATAATCAATAAAGATAAATTAAATTAATAATTAGAATAATAGATCACTTTTTCAACTGTATACGCATTGGTCCGATCCGCCACACACACCCGTCCGACTATAGTGCGAAAGAGACAACTGCAGCTCGGAGTGATTTTATCTACAAAAAATGGACGAAATCAGTACCTATTTCGTATTCCCTTGTTTCCTCCTCAAAAACTAAACCAATATTAATAATTCTTTCAAGAATTATATGAGAAAATCTTTGGCTATATCAGTATGTTTTGCCTTTTTAGTTTATGTTCGTCAAATTGTTTGCTGGATGTCAGAAAAAGGGCGGTGAAATTGGGTATTTTCGAATGTCCCTTGCATGGAGCAAGGGACTAGTTCTTACAGTAATTAATTTATGTAAAAAAGCAAAACATAAGGATATATTGTAGCAGAGGCAACAGATTGTATGGTAAAAATTTTTAGTTTTATTTCATTATCCAGGGAGGAAACCTTTGAACACGTTTGTATGGAAAAAACGGTACTATTCTATCCTCAATAAAAAGCTTTCAATCAGAAACACATACAAGTCTATAAAAACTTTTACTAACACCTCAATTACAACTTATTTCCAAGTTGTTTTTGCTAGAAAAAAGTCGGGGATTAGCCCCGAAAACCACTAATAAACTTTTGGATCGCTACTGAAACTCGATAAGGGAATCGGAACCTAATGTCATGAGAAGACAAAACTTGTAATGGATTGTTCTTTAGTTTGATCGACTCTCTTGATATTAGATGTTAGCAATGATGTTAGTACTTCGAGTGATTAATATCAACTCAATTATTTTACTATTACTTTATAAGAGCAATGTATGTACATGTCGCAGCCAAATTGTACAAATCGCCGTATTACATAACGGCTGGCCGCTTTAAAAAAACAACCGTTTAGTATTACGGGGAATCAACGTTTAGCCAGAATATATTGTGGATTATCGAAAGCCGCATTGTATCAGTGCTTCGCGTTCTTCAATACGGCTAAAATACGCTAGCCGTTATGTAATTTAGCAGGTCATGAATCGCCGCTTTTTCAGTTTTTAGTTTAGATTTCTGATACTAGAGGGCGCTGCCTGTCATAACAAAAACAATGGCGTCAAAAATAAAGATTTTTACCAACCACGCGGAAGACCTCTACTTCTATACTCTCCCGTCAGAGGTTTTTAATTAGAACCTTTGAAATTGATACCACAATCTTGGACAGTACTTCGAGGCATAAGTGGGTAAGAGGGAAAACGACTGACGTTTTCCAGGCTAGACAATTTATATTTTAATCCTAGAAGCAAAATATTTTTAAGCTTTTACCCTTCAAGATCAGCCCTAACAATTTTATCTACTTGAAATTCTCGATAGCTCTTACTAGATATATTTAGGCATGTTCTAAGAAAGGAATTTTTCCCCAAAACCCTACCCAAGGGGTCATGAGTCTTAACTGAGCCGCTATTACGGGTCAGCCGTTCCTGACGTAGGTTTTAGACAAACGACGCACAAATAGGGAATCCTCTTACTAACTTAACTGAAGCTTTTTTACCCGACTACCGAGAAACAAAGAGGAAGGTTATGTTGATAAATAGGTACTATGATTTGATGAACAGTGCTATAGTTGAACAGTGCATTCGCCGAAGGGAACGGTCGATAACCGCGATTTCAACGAAGGGAATTTCGGAAAACTGTTATAGACTCCATACATACATAGTTGACGCCATTAACTGTGTTAATGCCATCATCAACTTGATGATGTTCATAGATGTTCATTATTGAAAAAAAAAACTTAATAACAAACCTATGTTATCCAATAGAAAAGCAAATATAACTTCCGTCAATACCAACAAGCCTTATTACAAGAAAACAAGGCAGAATTACACACGAACCAAAGTCATTCCTACCCTCACACCCCATTGTTATTCGCTAAACAAAAACCCCGAAACAATAACCGGCCATGTCGCCGTAATAAAATAATATTTTCCCGGGACAAACCGGGACAAAAAGTGTCCCGTTTGGACAACATCCAAATATCAGAATATGGGGTCGGGAAGGACGGAAAGAGAAAGCTAATGAGGCGGTGACTTTCATTAATTTTATTGCGATTCCACGATAAGATTTAATGTAGTGGATAGTAAAATATGCTGTTTATTTATTTCGGTACATAAAATATTGTTGGTATCTCGTCTGATTTATGCAGGTTAGAGATGATTGAGGGCGTAAGTTTTTGCTGTTGGCAGAAGTTAGCGAAGTTTACAGGATGTTGGAGAGGATTAATCAAACCCTTGTGGAATAATTGGATGCCTAAGAAACGGCGAGAGACTTAACTTGCGCCGGGTTCGCGATACGACGTTATTCGGTTAAGGACTGATTCTATTTATAATGACCTTCGTTCACTAGCTTTACAGGGTGAAATTGATATCATTAGCATCCTTTTAAACTAAGAGTCTACCCACCAAACTGAACAACTTTTACTATGGGAGAAAACCGATCGGAGCAACATGAAAATCAGCACTGCAGTTTAGGTAAAAGTTGTTCAATTTGATGGGTAGACTTAGTTTAAAAGGATGCTAATGATATCAATTTCACCCTGTAGATGTACAATTTATTTGTACAATCTCCTATAAAATCCTGTACAATTTTTGTCCGAATACAAAGGGCAAGACTATCTCTAAATAAGTTTCTACATGCAAGAGAACGAGATCTCTTTATTATATTCTATTGAATTTAGTTCATTCTGAAGTTATTGCTTGTATCTTGATTGATGATAAATAATTGATATTTGATTGTGCATAGACGATATATTCACGTAGAATGCTCCACAATAATATGAATATAGGTGCTTTTGCTTGTCACATTATACATAATATTATTGGCCCCTTGATTATAGGTATGTAGTAAATTAATTTGAGTAGGTGCTTATAGAATGTTACGATATACAACGTGTTAATAAATTAACGCAAAACTAGAAAGTACTTTGATTAGAATCGAGAGCTGAATCGAATTATCATGGTTTCAACATAGGTAATTTTTTTCAAACATTGAATAATTTGTTTGTAAAATTTTAAATTTACTGAACTCGATGTCAACCCAACGCACGGGCACACTCACCCTACTTAAAATGTATTCATGAGTACGATAGCGCTTTCTTTCATTGCTGAAATGATAACAAATAATTTTTACCCCAAAACTTAAAATGCGAATAACTTTAAATTTTAACTATCAAAATAATGAAATAATTGTTTCAATCTAATTATTTTCTTATTAAATCAGTTGGGGTATATGAGGTTTTGCGCTAATTTATTAACCCGTTGTATTTGATGGTGGCTGCGTCAAAACGTAGATGATCTAAGAATCTGACCTAGTCTGCCACTGATCTAATAATAATCTGACGTGGGTACCTACTCATTTGCCTCCTAAGAATCTGACATAAATTGAATCGCCTAAGCCGAGAAATCTAAGACCTACGCCTTGATGATGGTAAACCTAACGTGTTAAGGCGGTTGCAGAGAGGTCAATTTTATACAAAACTTTGACGCACAATACGCGTAGACGTTATTAATATAAGTAACTTTGTATATATGGAAAAATAGTTTAGAAAATCTAGATGCCGCGTAACAAATAACATTTGCAATTTATAAAATAATAACGGAGATATAAAGCTTTGAAATTTTTCATACAAAATTTTAAAAGCTTTATATCTTCGTAATTATATTATATATTGCAAATGTTATTTGTTACGCGGCAACTAGATTTTCTAAACTATTTTTTGATATATAAAACATTACTTTTATTAATTCCGTCTACGCGTATTGTGCGTCTAACTTTTGTATGGACTGAAACCACCTTAACTACGTCAGTTTAGCATCAGTTCAGTTCATAATTGTAGTCAGGGTGGCGTCACATTGATCACTGTGTAAGGCGTTGATGACCCTGAAGGACAGATTCAATTACCTTGCCTATACCAGACTATCACTGTACGTAACTCCGACTATTCGATTGTAGTCTTATGCTACCATTTTGGGAAAGGTATTATGTGTCAAGCAAAAGGAGTCCTGCAGTGGCGTGCACTCAGGGTAGGCAAAAAGACAGTGAAACCCTAATTATTTCGTTCGCTAAATGACTTTTAATTGTTTAATTTCCTGTAATTTAAACAAATCAAAGTCATTTACCTCTGGTTCGGAAATTATTAGGGTTTCTGCTCTCCGGGTACGCAAAAGAGATTGAAACCCCAATAATTTCCAAACAAAAAGTATTCTGTCCATTAAACTAAGTAATTAAAAGTCATACACGTTCCGGGACAGTGACCGGCTATAGCCGTGATAACAATAAAAGTTCTATTGTGTCTCGTTCACTGCCCCGGAACGTGTTAATAAACTGCCTTTATAATGCAATTAGAATATAATAATATAAAAATCTTGGATTTTTTCACACAAATTATCTAGTCACAATTAAAGTACCAGAATCTAGCCTGGACTTGTATTATGATGACTAGACAATGATATAGAATACATATATAGATACAAACATCCATGACTAGGGTACAAATATTCATTAAGAATAGAAATTGGTTTCATCGTCTTTTTGCCTACCCTGAGTGCACGCCACTGGAGTCAAGCATAATAATTTCATTTGTTTTCATACCATAGAGATATCCAACAGTAAAGATACTGGTTGTTTAGATCTGAAACAAAAATTGAATATTATTAGAACATGGCTGTTGCTTAGAGCGTCGCCTTCGGCCGCGTTATGGCAAGGTTATAGACGGACACTCATCATGGGTTCAAATCAGTACGGACAACGTGTCACTAATGAGTTGTTGGGTTCCGAAGTAAACAAGGAACCCTAACAGTTTCGCAATGTCAGTCCGTTTGTCTGTCTGTCCGCGGCTTAGCTCAGAGACGCTTATTTCTAGAAAGCTATAATTTCGCATGGGTATACTATATATTATATTAAAGCAAATGTTCTAGATACACAGAACGTGAACACGCTAATTAAATCCATACAAATCATAACACCGACAAAGTGGTAGAATAAAATCTTGAAAAAAGCTTTAAAGTGAAAATTGTTGTTAGAGTCAAGTGTGCCAGATAAACGGTTGTTTCTGGGTATGTGAAAAAATTCATGGCAGTAGTATATATATATATATATATCGAAATTAAAAGGAAAATTATCACCGCTAAGTAGGCTTTACAAGTTAACGATTAATAGTCGACCAACAATAAAATGTACTTTTTATACTTTATTAAAGAAGAATCCAGCAAATTCCTTAAAGTTCCCGAATTCCTGTAAAGTACGAGTGAATAGGCTTCTTCTGGGTAAGCTCGCAACATCTTCGACCCCATCTTCGTCCTGAGGACTAGATTGAGGTCAAGATCAAACCCATACGTAATAAAAAAAAATACTTTATTAACACGTTAAACTGTAGTTAACAAAAAGCCCCCCTTTAAGTCCATAATATATTGTGACGGGCAACTACAGAACCCAACTCTGCGCGTGGCCCGACACGCACTTGGCTGGTTTTCTAGCTTTATGTACCTACGCAATAGTACAGTATCGAGTGCTCTCAAACGGTGAAGGAAAACATCGTAAAGAAACCTGTATACGCTGAGGAAGAAATTCTGTAATATCTATGATGACGCCCATACACCCTCCCTGAGGGTAGGCCGTAGCCCTGCAGCAATGGGACGTAATTATAGCCTGTTGCTGTAAGGTTACAACTTACAATTAATAAATAGCCTCTTTTCATTGATGCGTCATTCGATGCGATCTACATATTTCTTCTTTTGTGTTTTTGTGAACCACAGAATTGCCGCCCATAACCTTTTGACGTACTTGAACTCGACATTAATTAGGTATAGTTTAACCACCAATCGTAGTTGGTAGGTAATTAAAGCGAAGGTTCTAGATACACAGAACGTGAACACGCTAATTAAATCCATACAAATCATAAATTAAATGAAACTGTATATTTTAACGAAAATTGTACACCACACAAGCATGGAGATTAGTTTCTAGATCGTTTCTGCAAAATTTCATTGACTTTAATTGGTTAGTATTGAAAATATAACCAAGCTTCTTTTGTGTGTAGCCCGCTCCGAAATATATCCTCTCATCAAACTATTAGTTTGATAGATTAAACGAATAGATGTAGCTTTCTAAGCACCTAATTAAAACTGTCTTCAAAATTAAAAAGTACTAAATAATTAGATAACCAGCTTCTTTTAAATTCGCATCCACAAGAACATTAAGGCGGTTGCAGAGGGGTCAATTTTATACAAAACTTTGACGCACAATACGCGTAGACGGTATTAATATAAGTAACTTTGTATATATGGAAAAATAGTTTAGAAAATCTAGATGCCGCGTAACAAATAACATTTGCAATTTATAATATAATTACGAAGATTTTAAAATTTTGTATGAAAAGTTTCAAAGCTTTATATCTTCGTAATTATTTTATAAATTGCAAATGTTATTTGTTACGCGGCAACTAGATTTTCTAAACTATTTTTCCATATATAAAATATTACTTTTATTAATTCCGTTTCCGCGTGTTGTGCGTCAAACGTTTGTATGGACTGAAATCACATTAATGTGTTTTATTGAAGTCGCTGTCAAGCCGGTATGGTTTGCGATTGGGCTCAGAGTTATGTTTTGATAATTTGTTATGTTAATAAAACAAATTCCAAACCTGTTCCCTGAGCAATACGACCTGGGCCTCTTCAAGGCGAGAGTGAATAGGCATTTTTCTAAGTCTTCGGCCTCATCGTCAATGAACATTAGGTGATATTGGGGTCAAATGTTTACCTATCACGCATAAAAAAAATATTCTTATTGATGCGAATTTAAAAGACACTGATTATCTTATTATTTTAGTACTTTTTTTTTAGGTTTGAAGTCGGTTTCAATTTTTTGTTAAACTTTTTTATTTTTATTATTTTGTGTTGGTATTATATTGGGTCGACATATCCGTTGTAATATACATGCTAGGGGAACATGAACACGAAACATATATTTCATTCGCCGATGATTTGCTGTACATTTTTGAGGAGTTCCATAATCTATCTCCGAAGCCCTTCACCAGATCTTCACCAAATTAAAATGGAACCACCTCTAAAGTATAACCTACCAAACAAAAAAAAATCAATGCATAATTGGCGGAGTAATCGCGTAAGAAACATACAAAAAAAACATACGGGCCGAATTGAGAACCTCCTCCTTTTTCGTCGGTTAAAAAAAGGGATTATAATCATAAGTTTATGTATTGTATGTGCATATGAATCAACGTAAAACACTGCCCTAATCTACCATCAGCAAGCAAATTTGAACACCTAAAAGGCGACAAAAATTTTAAATTCAAAAAGGAACGCGGAACCTGCATAATGCCGCATTGCGTAGCCATCGCCTCGTGCCTGGAAGCGAGCTGTGGAAACCCGACAAAATATATTATGCGTTATCTCCCCCATGGGCACGGTACATTTGCTTGGGCGAACGCTCAACACTATTGGCTTTTAAATTATTATGGTTAACACTTACCTTCGCTTGTTTAATTACTAATTTGGGAGGATATGACGTTGGGGAGATGTTGTTTTAATTAATAAGTTGTTTGTATTTAGGAGGAAACTATGACGTTCAAAAGGGTGGAACTCGTGGAACCAGGTGATGATTATACAGGTGTTTTTGATTTAAATTCATAATTCTGACTAAAGGTTTGTCCTTTGTTGGGTTTGTTTACAAAATAATTTTTTTGCTACACTCCCTAACCAGTCCAAATGCAATTCGAACTTATTGTTTCAAAACAACTTTAAAAAAAAGAAATACGTACCTGATTATCATATCGTCGTACGAATTGCTCTGAAATTTCAAATATGACACAAAATAAGATGGTAGCGGCCGCAGCCTTATCAGTCTAATCACAGACGTGAAATTTCAAAACATACATATTTTGATTTTGTAGGGGTAATCAAGGGGGAAGGGGGGGGGGGGGGGGGGGGGTCAACAGCATAATCATCATCAGCTTCCATAAGTCCACCCTCAATGCGCTTACGTCCACGCATGCTCAATGCGGATTGACGAAACTTCACATATTCACATACGTATCAATCAGAATAGTGATGATACATACATACATATATACATACATACATATGCTCACGCCTATGTCCCACTACTGGGGTAGGCAGAGACAACAGATCGCCACATGCTACGATTCTGACACACATCTTTAGCTTCCTCAACATCCATAAGTTTCTTCATGCAAGCTCGTCGGTTCCGGGTACATTTTATTTGGCCCTTCTTCAGTACGCATCCGATTTGGTCAGCATACGTGCGCCTAGGGCGACCCCTTTCAACCCTTCCATTCACACTTGCCTTGTAAATTTCATACGTCAACGTACTTTCGCTCATTCTTTCCACATGGCCAAACCATAGTGATGATAATGATGACATTGATGACTCATCCAGGAAATTGTATACAGGGTCCTTCTTAATATGCGAATAGTTTTTCAAGGGTGTGATCAGACCATTATACTGAACAACTTTCTCTATAGGACCAAGATCGAAATAGCGAACAAATCTGTTGTTCCATGTATCAAGTAGTAGACTTGACGAAAATATTATATAGGACAGCAGTTTTCTTTTTTCATGATTTTAATGTTGCTCTCAGAAAGTTGTTTAGTTTGATGGTATAATCGTCCTCTTAAAAACTATCGACCACATTGGAAATTAATCTACGGAATTCGAGAAAAATATTGTCTCAAAAAGGTTAAAGGCTACAGGGCAAACCATTAACCCGATCGTCTTTGTTTTTAGCTGACTAAATTATCCAGAGGAATTTTGCTCAAATTTTTTAATCATTCTTCGTTTCCAAAATATCGAGCGCCAAAATCAATAATTCTGAAAAAAAAATGTTTTTTTCACTATTTCGGCCATAACTTTTTTCGTTTTTGACTTTCTCGAATAACTCTTTTTGTACCTTACAGCTCTCGTAAATACGCATCTTTTGAGCCGTGATTTTGAACATCACATCTCCACAACTCTCCGAGGTATAAGGGGATCGCACTTTTACGTGAAATCGGAGCCTATACTGGAGCGAACGAAAAGACATTTCCAATGTCAAAACCATCCGCATATTAAGTTGGACCCTGTATATACCTCTCCCACCAATTAACCTATACAGAGTCTTTTTAAGGCGGTTGCAGAGGGGTCAATTTTATTCAAAACTTTGACGCACAATACGCGTAGACGGTATTAATATAAGTAACTTTGTATATATGGAAAAATAGTATAGAAAATCGAGATGCCGCGTAACAAATAACATTTGCAATTTATAAAATAATTACGAAGATATAAAGCTTTGAAATTTTTCATAAAAAATTTTAAAGGCTTTATTGGTTACGCGGCAACTAGATTTTCTAAACTATTTTTCCATATATAAAATATTACTTTTATTAATTCCGTCTACGCGTATTGTGCATCAAACGTTTGTATGGACTGAAACCACCTTAAGGGGATGATCAGACCGTCAAACTGAACAACTTTTTCTATGGGACCGACATCGAAAACGCGAAAATAAAATTTCCTGTCCGTAACATTTGGCTCGAATAGGTTTGCAGTTTTGTATGGAACATCAAATTTTTCCGCCATTTCGATGTTGGTGCCCTACACAAAGTTGTTCAGTTTGACGGTCTGAACATTCCCTTAAAAAAAATATCAGCATAAGAAGGACCCTATCTAATCTAATTACAGTTATTTTAAAACATATTCATAAATTCATGTCACTTTAGTGTTTAAGTTATCAAACAGTTTTAAAAAAAGTAAAATTGATTTGAAGTCGACACGATAAGTAGAAGAAGAAAAAGTAAAATAATCTCTATTTTCTTCTTCAACGTTCTATACAGAATTTCCTTACAATGTTTTCTGAGCCAAATACCTAACCAAAATGAGGAAATAAAATTAGGTTACTCGGAATCTTTACAAAATTTTAATCAAAATGAAAATTAAATGACAAGCTATCGAACTCGTTTATCAGCGGCTATGGCATGGCTATGGCATTGTGTTGTGTGAACCCGTTCTGTAAGTGTGTTTTTGGGACAATGTTGACACTATTATGCCGGTATGGGGCCTATGCTGAAAAACTACGCTGCTATTGGTCAGTGTGTTTTATCACACCACCTGCAAACGCTGAAGACTAGTCCCTTTGTCGTATTTAGTACTCATTTTTAAGCTTCACTATCATCATCTCAGCCGATGGACGTCCACTACTGCATAGGCCTCTCCCAAAGATCGCCACAGTGACCGGTTCTGCGCTGCCCTCATCCAACGGTTTCCCGCAACCTTTGCCAGGTCGTCGGTCCATCTTGTAGGGGCCTATGCTGCTGCGCTTTCCGGTAGGTTGGCGATCGCCACTCGAGAACTCTTTCAAGCTTAAAATTTAGATAACGTTATATAAATCTATTTCATAATCGTAATCATTTTTTATTGTGAATCATAGGTAAAATTTACAGATGTTACACAGGTTGTAAATTTCATTAGAGTTGCTCTATGTCCTGCTGCATGGGCTCACAATAATTAGTCCTAGCATCCATGAAAACTGTCTGTCTGTTTTTTATAGGATACGTTTCGGAGAGTGTGCGACGGAATTACACGAAGTAATACCTTGTTGACCTACCAGCAATTCGCACGAAGAACTTTGCTTCTTCTTTTATAATGCGCACGGCTAAGGAGTGGAACGCACTACCTGCTGACCTGTTCCCTGAGCAATACCACCTGTGCCTCTTCAAGGCGAGAGTGAATAGGCATTTTTCTAGGTAAGCATCTTCGGCCTCATCGTCACTCAACATTAGGTGAGATTGGGCTCAAATGTTTACACATAAAAAAAAAACAATGCATTATATTATAAACACAAGATATTTAGAAGGATAACATTCTAAAAAGACAACAACAATAAAACATGGCACAGAACTACGTCAGCAAAAAAATCATCAAGGCTATAGTAGCATTTGTTGACCAAATTCATTTATAGTGTTGCAGATTTAAAAGATTTCACTTTTCTTCAAGTAAATATAGACAAAATATCTTTACTTCAAGGATAGAACACTAAAAAAATACTAAAAACGAGCTATAGATATCAAAATCCAACAAAACCTTTTTTCCCTCCCACTTTATAATCGTAAAAGCGCAAAGTAAATACGAAGATTTCTCTTTAAACGTCTATTAAGTTTCACGATTTCGTCCTTAAAAACAGCTGAACTGGAAAATCTACTTTGCGATTGAAAACCGCGATTTGCAATTGTTGTTTTTTATCAGGAAAGCCGGGATAAAGGAATGAAATCGTTGCATTTATACGTGTTTGTTACTCAGCTGGAAACTTTAGTTGTTTCCAATAGCGTGTTTGTTTACTTTAAATCTGTGTTAACAGTTTAAAAGTTGGTCTGTATATTTTCGATCTGATATTTTTTTTGTTTCAAGCTTAGAATTCGTTTTGTTTCAAAATTAAATGGGGATTGTTGATTTTCACGCCACCATACGGCATGTATACTAATAAACAAAATTAAATTGTACAATTGTATGCTTTTGAAGATTTCTTAGGCAAGTTATTTAAGCTATGTTAGGATAACCTTTTCATGTAATGACTATAATATGACTACGGAACCCTATCTTAGGCGTGTCCGACACGGTCTTATTTCTCATTAATATAACCTTTTCCCTTAGTCGTTTTCTACAACATCCACGGGAAAATGAGCTAAACCAAAGATTAGAATAGAATAATATTGATTTGCTTCAAATATAGTACATTTATGACCTTACATAGGTACTAAAGTATTGTCCAACATATTTCGCCATAAAATTAGCATTCAAACATTATAAAGACCATTACAATGTCTTAAGGTGATTTCAGTCCATACAAAAATTTGACACACAATACCCGTAGACGGAATTAATAAAAGTAATATTTTACATACGAAAAAATAGTTTAGAAAATCCAGATGCCGCATCACAAATAACATTTGCAATTTATAATATAACTACGAATCTTCGTAGTATTTCGTAGTCGTTATAAAGCTTTTAAAATTTTGTATGAAAAATTGCAAAGCTTTATATCTTCGTTATTATATTATAAATTGCAAAATGTTATTTGTGGCGCGGCATCTAATTTTCTAAACTATTTTTCCATATATAAAATATTACTTTTATTAATTCCGTCTACGCGTATTGTGCGTCAAAGTTTTGTATAAAATTGACTCCTGTGCAACCACCTTAATTATTATACAATATCTAAGTTACAAACTTAATGAAGCTCAACATAGGATAATTCAGCACTGAGGAGGTAAAGACGGGCATTTCATTCGTAATTCTTTGTAGGTCAGCCAAGTATCAACTAGCCACACTCGACTCGATTGAACGCAGAGCCAGGAGGCTCATTGGCGACAATAAGCTGGTGGAGAGCAAGCTTCATAGCCTAGCCCACTGCCGCAGAGGTAGCCTGTCGGTCATCTACAGAGTGTACTTCGGTGACTGAGCCCAGGAGCTACATGATCTCATTCCGCCTTCTCCATTCTACTATTGAACATCCAGACTCACCGCGGGATATCACCCCTACTTGGTTGACATCCCATATATTCGTACTAAGCGCCTTTCAGAATCTTTTATAATGCGCACAGCCAAGGAATGGAATGCCCTGCCTGCGTCAGTATTTCCGAACGCTTACAACCCGAGTGAATAGGCTTCTTCTGGGTAAGCTTGCTATATCTTCGACCCCATCTCTGTCCTGTGTACTAGATTGAGGTCAAGAGCAAACCCATCCTTAATATAAAAAATAATAATGTATTAATTTCGTACTATATTTAGTCAAATACATCTCAAACGAATGAATAAGAAGAATTTTAAATATTATGAGAAGAAAAATAAATGAATTTTTAATGTATTCCCTTGTTTCCTCAAAGAGAAACAATTTTATTTAATTAATAATTAATTACGCAATATTTTAGTAACTTAAGCCTTCCTCTGTTTGAAACGTAAAACAACATAGCATAATAGTATTATACTCACGACTTTACACTCCGAGAGGACAGTCAGAAAAATTCCTATGCTACTAATCTTATTTATAATCTACTAGAGTTAACTTCGTTCGCACAAATTATATACCAGATTTTAAGTCAGATCATTAGCTATCAAACAAAAAAAGTTTCATTAAAATCGGTTTTTGCGTGATACTCGTTCAAACAAACAATTAAACAAACAAACACACAAACAAACAGATAAAACTACAAAAATTGGTAATATGGAATCAGGGACACCTAAAAACCACATCGTAATTTTTTTTGTTAATGTCTTCAATGTACAGACAAACTTTCTGCTACAGTTTTATAATAGTTTAGATAAAACTAAATGAGAGTCATTCCATAGTTAGCACCATTACATTAGTGGGTCATCATCATCATCATCATCAGCCTATAAACGTCCCACTGCAGAGCACAGGCCTCCTCCGGGAGGGTATGGGCATTACTCCACCACGCGGGCCCAATGCGGATTGGTGGACTTCACATACACATCAGAATTTCTTTTTCAGTGTATGCAGGCTTCCTTAGGACGTTTTCCTTCACCGTTAATACTGTTTTGTAATTGAGGAAAAACATTTTAATATTATTTATTAAATTTTGCTGTATTTTCAAACATTACAGATTTTTAGGAAAACCGTAGTATTTGTAATTGTAATTTCTAGAAGTCAGTTTTAGTAAATGTAAGATATTACAGATTTTAATGGTTATCGCAAATCTTAGTTAATATTAATTACGTTTTGTAATTTTGGCAAACCTATTTAGTCTATATACTATTATAAAACTGTAACAGGAAGTTTGTCTGTACATTGAAGATATTAACAAAAAAAAAGTTACGATATGGTTTTTAGGTGTCCCTGATTCCATTTCACCAATTTTTGGATTTTTTGTCTGTCTGTTTGTTTCCTTCTTATTGCTGTCTCCCGTTTGCAATGTCTGTTTGTTTGTGTGTTTGTTTGTTTGTTTGTTTGAACGAATATCACGCAAAAACTACTGAACCGATAATGATGAAACTTTTTTTGTTTGATAGCTTATGATCTGACTTAAAATCTGGTATATAATTTGTGCGGACGAAGTCGCGGGTTAACGCTCGTTAATTATAAAATCGTAAACTTTTTCTTGTCTTGAAAATATCTTCAATGTATAGACACACTTCTTTTATTTTACAGTTTTATAATAGACGAGCGTTAACCCGCGACTTTGTCCGCACACATTATATACCAGATTTTAAGCCAGATAATAAGCTATCAAACAAAAAAAGTTTCATCAAAATTGGTTCAGTAGTTTTTGCTTGATGCTCGTTCAAACAAACAAACACACAAACAAACAGACAGACAAAAAATCCAAAAAATAATGATATGGAATCAGGGATACCTAAAAACCATATTGTAACTTTTTTTTGTTAATATCTTCAATGTACAGACAAACTTCCTGTTACAGTTTTATAATAGTTTAGATTAGATTAGATTAAAGTAATGTTTTTTATATGGAAAAATAGTTCAGAAAATCTAGTTGCCGCGTAACAAATAACATTTGCAATTTATAATATAATTACGAAGATATAAAGCTTTTAAAATTTTGTATGAAAAATTTCAAAGCTTTATATCTTCGTAATTATATTATAAATTGCAAATGTTATTTGTTACGCGGCAACTAGATTTTCTGAACTATTTTTCCATATATACAAAGTTACTTATATTTATACCGTCTACGCGTATTGTGCGTCGAAGTTTTATATAAAATTGACCCCTCTGCAACCGCCTTAATACGATTTTGTAATCTCAAGTAACCATTTGTAATTCTAAGTAGTGCTCATTGCATTCATGCGGCTGCGGCACACATGCGGCACACAGGCAGTCAGCAGTCAGGCACATGCCATTTCGTATATACTAAAACACTCTTGAAATTACAAAAATTGTACGTGTAATATTTAAAAACTGCATTTACAAAAATTTATTTACAGTGATTACAGACCATTTGTTGTCCTCGGGTTTATGAATATTTTAGTAATAATTACTGTATTTTTGTTAGTTTTTCATAGTCGGTATTACGGACATAAGTTAGAAAAACTCATTGGTACATGTACCAACTCGTACCCACTCGGTACTTTGACAACATGCCGATAGTGGGTAGTGGTTGCAAAGTGCAAGTGTTTTACGTGAGCGAAATGCTAGCCACCGCTCACCACTTGACACGGCATTCCACCCGGAAACATAAATGAATAAATGTGAACATTGCTCCATTATGCATTATGTCCACTGCTGGACATATGCCTACCCCAAAATGGGGAGATTTGCCATAATCGCCATGTAGTGATGCGTTTACGATGTTCCATACTAAACTAAAGATCTACTCGAGCTTAATGTATGGGACAAAAGATTTTTTTTTCGCGAGATCGATGTTGGTCCTGTAGTGAAAGTTGTTCAGTTTGACGGTCTCAACAAAATATTTAGTTTTCAACCAATTATATAAGCGTATTTTCATTAAAATAATTTCTTTACCTGTAGATGTAGGCCTTTTTGTAAAACCTCTCGCGCGTAAAATCTGGAAAGCGTTTACACATAATAATATATGTATAAACGCTTTCCAGATGTAAAGAAATTATTTTAATCAAAATACGCTTATAATTGGTTGAAAAGCCAAAATACACAATACACATCGCATTTAAATTACAGGTCATATAAGGTAAACTACGAAAAACACAGTTGACCCCACGGCGATAGTGATCACACGCGACCCAACGACGTGACGGGTACGAAATGACCTCGGTCTGATGACCAAGCTCGATTCCGCTTTCAGCTTTATAAAAAACGGCCAAGAGCGTGTCGGACTCGTCCGTGGTAGGATTCCGTAGCCATCGTATAAGTAGAATAAGAAGAAAACTGTATTTTATATTACAGTATGTTTGTATTTGCATAACTTTATTTGTGTATGTTATCTATATGTGTTATTGTGATCTACACCGCCTACCAATCTTCTTTCACTATTTCCTCTATCATATTAAGGTTGTCTGGAAGAAATCGTTTTTTAGCGATAAGACCGCCTGTTTTTGTGGCTTTTGTATTTCCTGATTGTTTGCTCTCTGTATACTCTGTTTTTTTTTTGGTGTCAAATAAAGTATAATTGATTGATTGATTGAAGAAAACCCATTGATGTGTTTAGTTTACTAAAGAGACATTTTTGAAACATACATTGACTTACCGACTACTGGACGTAGGGTCCGCGCTCAAAAGTGTCCGAACCAAAAGAGCACCATAACGTAAAAAGAGAACCAATTACGCGACAGTCTTCGTTTGATCGGCCGACTACGCGCACGCCGGGCCGGGCTTGCTGCACGCGCCGTTACCCGATATGGGGGAGTGGGATGGACAAGAATTTCAGTATTTTCAATGTTTTTAGTTGGTATATATTACTACACGTTCTTAGGTTTGTGTAGTTTAGTCCCGTACACTTTTTTCGAGAATTTTGTAGTAGACCCCGCCGGCGTCCATAGTATTCTACGTCAATGGAAACATGGTAACTAGAAAATAAATCTTTGTTACAGGTTTTTTTCCAAAACTAGTTGGTTCAGCATCCGGTATAATTTTTATTGAAAGAACCTACGAAAAGCTATATTTTGGAAAACATACAGGTTTTGTACTCCAGTATTTCAGAAGTTAGAGGGCCCAATTACACTCTATTTTTTACTTTGACCGTAGATATCTCGAGACAGAAACATTATGATTTAGTTTCTATGGGTGTTCCATTTGACAAGACCTATCCAACGACACCTCACTTGCTTTATTTAAAAAAAGCTTTCCTTTCCTACCCCCTTTTTGTTACGTTAGGGGCGGTCGAAAAAAAATTGGTTCTTCATAACTACCTCATTTCTGTTTCTGGGTTACTATCTGGGTTGTCTTCATGGCAAATTTCGATTCAATAGGTGTATAAGCGAGTAATTGAGGTGGGGCATATAGACAGACAGACGAACAGACAGACAGAATGGACGAAGGAATAACGGTTCCTTGTTTGACTACGGAACCCTAAAAACGCGAAGCGTCATAAACTGATGTTAATAGGTCACAGTGAATCAGATACGGATGCCCTTTCAAGTCTATCTGATACTGAATTTTGTGTGTACTACACAAATACACAGGACACGTATCTTAATTCATCCTACACCAAAATTCGGATTTACTATGTTTAAAATTTTGCTTATAAGGTTATAAAATATAAAATATTTTATAACCTTATAAAATATTTAAATCCAGACTTCTGACTATCTACTTGTATTCTTGTTCCAAGGTTGGGAGCCTGGTGATCTGAAATACGGATCCATTTGCCCCAGTCGCCACTCTCTCACGAAGACATCGGCAATGCCCATGTAAACGTACTTTAATGTCTTTGATATGACCTGTTTCTACCACAGATACATTTACTAACACAAACGAATATTAATATTATACATCAACAATCAAAGATACTGAATTACGCGAACATGTTGCTTGCGAGCTGCACGCGTGTCATACGAATGCCGCTCGGATTGCGACTGAGTCAAATTAGGCGTTAGGGGCTCAATTTATGCGGTTAATGCGCTAGAAGCTTATTTAATTTAATCAAAGTTAGATAGTAAAAAGTATTTATGGGCACACACAAAGAAATACATTATTCTTTGTGTGCCCATAAATAATTTTTAATTCAACTATTATGAAATTATGTTGAATCAAGCGTTACTTTGCAGAAATCCATGCCTAATACCTACTAATAGGTAGATTAAGATTGTATCGAGAACTCCGCCTCTGCAGGCTAGTTGTATTGCATTATGTAATACAACTTTGTCTACTAGGTATTTAGAAACAGAAGTATCTTGTTATCTATTTACTATCATATACTATAATAAGAGATATTCTTAATATAACATACCTACCTGACTTTACCGCATGTGCCTCCTTGAAGATGAATATCTTAAGGCGGGAGATTACAGATTTCTTCCCCTGAACGATATCGCCTTCCATCATTTCCGTTTTTTTAAAGGATGAAGAAAATAAATGTCTAGGGTTCAAAACACAAGATCCCATCGAGTCGAAATATTGCTGGCATGCCAGCCCTCATAATAAGATTAAGGGGCCATAGATTCAGACGAATATTTTCTATGAGAAACGCGATTGCCCAGCCCTCCGAAAAGTGCGTGTTTTCGATTAAAAAGTATTAACAAAAGTACTTTTTATAGATTTTTTTGTGAATATGTGAGTATAAAAATCTGAAACTATATTTAAGATCTTCTAAAACGAGAAAAATGTTTAAAAATACAAAAAAATAAGTCATCTTTGTGACGATTTACTATCGAGTGAAGTAATTCCAATCGTGTATTTATTGATGATTTCACTAGATAAACTATCCAAAAATACTGAGGTATGACTCTGGTTTCGGTGAATAGTATAAAATTTAGTCGAAAAATGAAAAATAAAAGATGCCTCCAAGGTATTTCGTCCTACCATAATACCTTAAGGCGGTTGCAGAGGGGTCAATTTTATACAAAACTTTGACGCACAATACGCGTAGACGGTATTCATATAAGTATCTTTGTATATATGGAAAAATAGTTCAGAAAATCTAGATGCCGCGTCACAAATAACATATGCAATTTATAAAATAATTAGGAAGATATAAAGCTATGAAATTTGACATAAAATTTTTTTAAAGCTTTATATCTTCGTAATTATATAATAAATTGCAAATGTTATTTGTGATGCGGCAACTAGATTTTCTAAACTATTTTTCAATATATACTATATTACTTTTATTAATTCCGTCTACGCGTATTGTGCGTCAAACGTTTGTATGGACTGAAACCACCTTAAGATAGATTCCGTCATCACGATCGTAGAGAGATAAAATGCTCGAACAAACAAAACAGACAGACAAATAAACAACAATCGTCACCATTATGTAGCAGAATATTTTTTCTTTAATGTAGGTACACGACATTTTGTTACTTTACATTTTGGCGCCCTAATTCCTGAATGGTCTTATAAGAGCCCGTTAACTATTCACGAGTCCTTTTAGCAACAAACATATCAAATAGATCAAAGATCTCATAATGTATCGAGAATCGCTCAGATTACTCTAACTCCAACCTCCAACCCTATTATATTAACATTGAATGTAAGGATCGCTTCTGTAAATTGAAACTACAGGCTTCATTCCTCATCTTACCCGAAACTCGGTCTCTAATACGTTATATCCCGGAACCGAATTTGATCCTTGAGAATGAATTCATAGAACATATGGAGGTGCTACTTGGGAATGTTCCTCCATTGAAAATGGAAGATCTTCCACCAGGCTATGTGTGAAGTCTGGGGACCGGCCGTGGTCCAAAAGTTCTTAGTTGGACCTTGTATATTATGTATCGAATCTCTGTGATTATTTCTCTAGCGCGATGTATGTCTTGCATTCAAAAATGCAAAATTTAAAATTCAAAAATTTTTTATTCAAAATACCACTTAGACAGCTTTTTGACGTCATTTTTTGACTCTACAACCGCGTCGGAAGGTGTTCCGTTGAGAGAAGATGCGGCCAGAAACTCTACAACACACATCTTTTAAACAAAATAAAATATACAAAGTACAATTAAAATACAATATTGCATTACATAGAGTAACATTGTCAAGACCAGACATTTTGGTCATTCAAATAGTCATAGTCATAGGCAAGTTTAGAATATTCTCTGGTATCTTATTATAATAGCGTATTCTATTGTGAACCTTATTTGTACTACAAATAAGGTTCACAGGTTACGTATTCAAGGTAAACGTTGTCTATGTATGGAGCATATTTCCGAGAACGACGGTATCGCCATCTGTTGGGATCTTTGCTATAACTTATGGGTTCTGACATCTGTACCAAGTCCCCACGAACACAATAATATTTTATATAAAATGTAGCAGAATAAATGTTACCCTCAAAGTTGGATAATCTTGATGTAGAGAAGAAAAACCAGTCGGGTTTTCTTTCGAGCCTATTGTGCTGCCCCCAATCATATTGTTTTTTATTTCTTAACACATAAACAATATTTCCAAAAAACAAGAATGTCAAATTGTAGCCATTGCTGGTCTTAAATTTTTCAAGTCACTGACGATTTGTTTTTATAATTTTTGTAGATATTATCTTAAAAACCGTATCAATCAGTTTACTAGGCTACAGAGCGTGCGAAAGAATTTAGACATACGACCACTTGAAAAAAATTACCATCCTTCAGGGGCAGAGGGTAATAAAAAGAAAATAGATTAGGTAAATTTAGTAGAAGAAAAGGTCTTAAATATTCCTTGGTACAGTTCAAGACAAAAATAAACCTTAAGAGTCCTTTTACTAGCGCCCTCATCACAATTTTAAAGATTTCTCAATAAAGAAGGCCTAAATTAAAAAAAGTGCTACTTCAATAAACTACAAAAGCCTTAAAGATATCTTTATAATACTGGGTGTTAGGGTAAACAGTAGCATTACTTTAAGGGGTGCTTGTACCCATGATACTGAAAAACTTTCCCAAAGAAACCTTAAAGAAATTCGCAATAAAAATCGACTTTTCATACTAAATGCAATCAGCTGGTCGAACTTTGTATATAAAGTTGATTTTTTTTACGAATTTGCTATAGGTTTCTTAGATAAAGTTGTTCAGTATCATAAGTAAGTACAATCCCCTTAAAGTAATGCAACTGTTTACCCTAACACTCTGTATACTATTATAGGTTCTAAACATTCCACTTTCAGGAATATCGAAATAAATGTAAAAGTGGCCGTATATTTTTTTTACAAATTTGTATGTTTATTGGAGTACCTAGCGGTTTTTTAGTTAAGGCTTTCTTTATTAAATCGAATATTGTAATAACGGCACCACTGAACGGTAAAAGGACTCTTAAAGCGTGTGGTGACTATCTCACATCATTTTCCAGCGCCTTTGTATGAAATCAACATAGTCGGTACAACAATAACATCATAAACAAAGTGCCCTAAAGTCCTATGTAATTTCGGCAGCGATATAATAATAAACACACTTACGCAACACCGCAATAGAGTTAATTTAGAAATAAAACAAAGGAAAGAGAAGGTCATGAACAAACTCCAGAAAATAAGGCTAAAAAAATACTAATACTATTTGGCCACCCCTTGCCGTCGACAAATTAGGGCTGCCACCATTGATATACAATATAATGGACGCCGGGTCTTGTACAAAATTCTCTAAAAAAGTGTCCGTGTCTAACCTACACAAACCTAACTACACGCGTAATATACACATTGAAAATGCTGAAATTCTTTTTCATTTTGTTTGCGCAGCTTTTACGCACGCGCGTTCGCATAGCCGGCCGGTCGAACGAAGACTGTCGCGTATTTGGTACTCTTTATATTTTGGTGCTCCTTTGGTGCGGAGAAAGTAAATAGGTAATCTTTATTCACTCTTGATTCCGGTACAGTATTACAGATGATAGGTACAAACATCGTTGCTCACCCTAGATCAGCCTTTAACAACAATATGCAAATATTAGTTTAAGTATAGTAGCGGACACTTTTGAGCGCGGACACTACGTCCAAGTAGTTGGTAAGTCAGTGGCTGCCACAGATTAGCGACACTGCAGACTAGAGAAGCGCGTTTTAGCCCAGTCATTTTACGGAGTTTTGTTAGGCGGGGTAGGGAGTAATTATTAATTGGACTTTCAAACAGTAACCGGCACCATTTAGTGACAAAAATACTATCTTAAAACATATTAAAAAAAATCGCTACGCAACATAGAAATCTAAATTGTGAGTCCCAGAAGGCTTTTAAATTAATAATATTAATGCCAATGCACTAATTTGACTTAGATTTAACAATATAAATTAATTTTTTTTCGCAATAAAATAGGCATTGAAATTTAAAATATGAGGTATTTATTAGAAAATACGAATGTATTTTTCAAAACCTTCTTAGTAGACAAAAATATTTACACCATGATGTGCTCTCTTTGTTAGTCCTTATAGTTTCAGAGCTAGGATTAATTTAAAACATCTTATGGTAGTCATTAAGCCACTGCTGTAACTTGGAAACAGTAAAACGGAAATCTCGATACAGATGATAGTTTCTAGATCGTATTTATAAAATTTCTCTTTCTTTCTATTAAAAAAATATAAATTAACTTCATTTGTATATTAAGGTGGTTTCAGTCCATACAAAAGTTTGACGCATAATACGCTTAGACGGAATTAATAAAAGTAATATTTTATATATGGAAAAAATAGTTAAGAAAATCTAGTTGCCGCGTCTCGAATAACATGGGCAATTTATAATTTAACGAGCGTTAACCCGCGACTTCGTCCGCACAAATTATATACCAGATTTTGAGTCAGATTATAAGCTAATAAACAAAAAAAGTCAAAATCGATTTAGTAGTTTTTGCGTGATGCTGTTCAAACAAACAAACAAACAGACAGACAAAAAATCTAAAAATTGGTGATATGGAATCAAGGACACCTAAAAACCATATCGTAACTTTTTTTTTTGTTAATATCTTCAATGTACAGACAAAATTTCTACTACAGTTTTTTAATAGTTTAGATTAGAATCCGAAGATATAAAGCTTTTAAAACTTTGTATGAAAAATTTCAAAGCTTTATATCTTCGTAATTATTTTATAAATTGCAAATGTTATTTGTGACGCGGCATCTAGATTTTCTAAGCTATTTTTCCATATATACAAAGTTACTTATACATATTAATACCGTCTACGCGTATTGTGCGTCAAAGTTTTGTATAAAATTGACCCCTCTGCAACCACCATAAGCGCGCGCATCCTCTTATGATTTTAGGAAAAATCTATGTCCACGAAGACGAAGTGGCGACGGGCAACGGCTAGTTATAAAGTATTTATTTACAAATGTAATTTTGTTATGCCAGGTTATGTGAAGCGTGAAAATAAACAGACAGCTGGTAGAGCACTAACTATAACTATCCTCCACAGACCGCATTGAGGCAGCGTTGTGGACTATAAGCCACCCTCTCACCTCTCACCCTCTTTTGAGGTCGGCAGATCCTACATGCCTTTAATTACTTACCTATTATCAGTTAAGGTGGTTTCAGTCCATACAAACGTTTGACGCACAACACGCGTAGACGGAATTAATAAAAGCAATATTTTATATACGGAAAAATAGTTTAAAAAATCTAGTTGCCGCGTAATAAATAAAATTTGCAATTTATAATATAATTACGAAGATATAAAGCTTTTAAAATTTTGTATGAAAAATTTCAAAGCCTTATATCTTCGTAATTATTTTATAAATTGCAAATGTTATTTGTTACGCGGCATCTAGATTTTTTAAACTATTTTTCCATATATACAAAGTTACTTATATTAATTCCGTCTACGCGTATTGTGCGTCAAAGTTTTGTATAAAATTGACCCCTCTGCAACCGCCTTAAGTACTCACCTGGGGCACGTTACTTTTTCGTGATAAAATTTACATTGCAATTAAGTTTGAACTTTAAATTAAGGTTACAGGTTTTATAATTTTGTTTTCTGCTTTTGTAAATACAGGGTGAAATTTATAGCATTGGCATCCTTTTAAACTAAGAGTCTACCCGTCAAACTGAACAATAAATGAAATCTTAGTTCCATATTAAACTGCATTGCCTACTCGACTCAAAATGCAACAGAGATTTTTTTTTACTTTGTCTCCAAAGCAATAGTTGTTCAGTTTGATAGTCTAAACAAACTACCCCTTTATATTAACTAGGGTGTCGTTTTTACACCTTGTTAAAGCAAAATTGAGACTAGATTTTTGCACAATGTCCAACAAAATTCTAATTATGTATGAAAATTGCTTTATTCTGCACAAACAAAATGCTACTTTGTTTAAAACTTCATTATTTAACTAATTTATTTGATACGTTACTTTAGTCTGGCCTTAATTAGGTGTTAATTAACATAACTAAGCTAATTACTTTGGGACGTGTGGTTGTAACTATGACGGATCTGTTTGAAGGATTTTCGCTTACGCTAGTAAACCAAAGCTCAGCCACAGTATAATACAGTATGCCATCTTTATACAATTGTACCAGACGCGGCTTGTATGTGTGCTCGCCAGTACGTACGCCTCGTAGCACGCACACACGATATCGAAGGCAGCTAGGATATTGTCAGTGTGTGCGAGCTACGAGGCGTACGCCGCGTTTGGTACCATTATACGAAGATTGTTTACTGTCTTAGGTCCGCCACACACAGACGGAATTGCGATCCGGAATCCTGATTCAGGATTCAGTGTTGTCAACTATGATTACAAAAAATACTAGAGTGTTGTTTAAAAATGCCTAAAATAAAAATGTATGAAACGTCAAAAGAATGACAATTGCATTTTTAAGTATTTATTAAAACGAAACAAACAATTTCTATACATGATAATTTCTATCATGTGATGAGGTCATGAGACGTTACGATGATGATTTGTAAATTGTATTTCAATATTATGCAACTATATCAAAAGACTATCTATAGTTTTAACATTAGACATAATCTGCATACAAAATGGCATGAACCATTATCACACAAGCTATTTTAGAGCGTAGGCGATTTCGCAACTATACCGCAACGACGTCGCAAGTGCACCATCACGTTATGGTATCGTTCCATCAACGCCTACGCTCAAAAATCACTAGTGTGATATGACTGTAAATCTTTAAAAAATGCCACCTATGACATAAAAAAATCACTAGATCTAGTGAAAAAGTCTCTGAAAGCGGCAACACTCCAAACGGAATCTAATTCCGAATCCGGTTTATTCCGGATGTATAATGGCGGACCTTATATTGTGACTCTGCTGACTGTGCTTATGAGATAGCGACATGGAGTTGCACCAAAGTTGTTTGCGCCAAAATGTAGATACTCATCTCCAAAGGTGTCTTAAATGCCATTTAAGTTTTGTTGTTGCGTATAAATTTTGATATATTTGCATGTAAGATAATATGTTTTAAATATTTGTATTGTATGCCTGAAATAGGTAAGAGCTGCTTGTTCATGTAATTATTATGTAAGACCTTTATGTACCAGTTCTAACAATAAAGTTATTCTTATTCTTATTCTTATTCTTATTCTTATTCTTATTCTCGGTACCTACGGCTAAGTGACGGAGGCCTGGCCCTACTCAAATCCAAAATTACAAAATTGTGAATTTGAGTTTGTTTGTTCAACTTAAACGAAATTCCACCAGTGTCGAGCCGCGGGCAAAACCCAGCTGTCACATAAAAACAAATTGTCATTTAAAACTGTTACCACAGACTTATTTTAATGGTTACTGTTCTCTCGCATTCGATTGTAAGAGCAATGGTGCTTCTACCGTAGATTTTAAATATATTTTTAATAGGATTCTAACCAGGAAATAGATAAGTAACTCGGCTAGAATTTTAGGACGTCCTAATTGGGTTGCCGCTTATTAGCACTAGGGGGCGCCACATTATGAAATAAATTGAAAAAGACGATCGGCCGACACGAGGATCAAACCTTAGTTACCCGGATCGTAAGCCGGTTGTCTAGACCGCTAGACCAACAAGACAGTGATTGATATGGGCGAAATCTCTCACTACTACAGCGCAGCGCGTGAGGTGTAGTGCGCTGTTACTCCGATATGAACCCTAGTTCAACACATAGTGCTAACCGATAGATGGCGGAAGCTGTCTATGAAAAATAAGCGTTCCACTTAGTTTGTACTAAGATAACATAGCATGCAGGAAACTGACATAGGTATTGCCTATACCTGGAGTACAGACTGCCTAACAAGCGGTGAAACATGATAATACCCCTTGGTCGGTAATGATCGTTCTTCTTTCGTAAATCCCGTCGTTGTTCTCGACGTCTTTGTCCCTTTCTAATCCAACTTCAAAAATTGTAGCTCCTGTCATATATGAAGTTACGTCATCATTGGACAGAAAGGGACACAAAAAAGTTGGAAATATCGACGATGGAGTCGTACGTAAAATGTTACCTACTGCCTTTGTCTGTCACTGTTTATCCTGTATTGTTCTGGTGAAATAAATGAGTTATCTATCTATCTATATACGAAAGAAGGACGAACATTACCGACCGCCATGGCCAATTTTCTTGTTTCTTATGCTTGTAAGGAGGAGTGGCATCCTTTATGATTCTAAAATCCTTGGTTCTAACTTGTACATAGATAGTTTTTTTTTTCTAATAGCCGCAAAGACGCGTGTCCCGTCTAGGGTTGTCACAAACAGCGAAAATATCTTGACATAAAAGCATTATAAATGACGTCTTAGTCTTCAAGGGTGTTTTGTTCCATTTTGTATGAACTATCCTTAGTAAACCTCTCACTCGATAAGCAAACAATTTTATTTTCTTCCCCTTTTTGTTGTATTCAGGGGATGAAATTAGCGAGCGATCACCCTACCACCGGACAAAACGGAAACAGCGTATTTTACCGAAACTTACGTATACAAGGTGTTACAAAAGTAAAAAAATAATAATTTAAAACTATTAAGGGGGCTATTTAGACCACCAAACTGAACAACTTTCACTACAGGACCTAAATCGGAACCGCGAAAAAAAATCTGCTGCTGTTTTTTGTAACACCGTGTATTATCTGAATTTTACCGTACTTTACTGGGGTAACTTAACCGGTTTTCATCCCTAGTCCACCGACCGCAGACCACCTCAGTCCCGCCGTCACCGTACGTTAAATAAACAGCCCTATTGTAGTTTACTCTAATTTCGTAGCCGCTGTTTTTCCCCGAAACTTTTCTACCCTTTTTGCCCACACGGTACCATAGCGTAAAATTAACCCTACATTATCTTGTCCTAAACAAACATACTTCAATTTATGTTTTCGTTGTGAAAAGAGCAATAAACCCGTCCCCACTTTGTTTTGAACCGACCTCAAAAAGAAGGAGGAAGGTTCTCAATTCATCAATACTCTAACAAAATCATCATACGTAGTAAACTTTGAAACAGAAATGATATTTTTCAAATATTATTGATTTTTAAACATGTTACAGCCATGTTGTGCTATTTCGAATCAAATTAAAGATACGTCCCCTTAAGACGCAACAGATTGAAAATTTCGTTCTCTGGGTAGTGGCCTCGGTGGCGAAATTGGATAACGCAGTTCCCCGGTTTGGAAAAGTGCGGGTTCAAGTCCCGCCCGAGACAAATTTTTCAATCTTTAATTTGATTAGAAATGATATAATCATAAAAAACAAATATATAGGGTCCTTCTTAATATGCTGAGACTTTTTTAAGGGATGATCAGACCATCAAACTGAACAACATTCTCTATGGCACCAACTTTGAAATCGTAATAAAAATATCAGCTATTCCATACAAAACTGCAAACATACTCGAGCCAAATGTATGGGACAGAAGATTTTTTTTCGCGATTTCTATATTGGTCCCATAGAGAAAGTTGTTCAGTTTGATGGTCTGATCATCCCCTTAAAAAATGTCAGCATATTAAGAAGGACCCTGTATATTAGTTACTTTTTACCCTCCGTACAACGAAACGAGGGATGAGAAAAGAAACTTATTTACCCCATCGAGTGAGTTGCCTTATTGGATCATGCCACAACCTATATATACATCCTACTGCAGGGCTCCCACGCTTCTGCAGTGCGTCGACCATGTTCGCGGAAATGCGTACTGATGGCTTCCACGCGATCATGCGGGAGAAGGCGGCCTCTCTGCTGGGCAGGACGCGGGGGAGCACCAACACCATTCTGAAGGCTATTGTTGATAAATTTGACCGTCCCGTTCTGGCTCACTGGGTCAAACTGATGAACAGAGTGGGTACTATATTTATATAGTAGTAATAATTGACATTGTTTTTATGTAATTTTATTCTGAATTGTGTTCGTGTTCCTATCCTACCTCTTAACTTGTATGTGGGAAAGTCTGAAATAAATGATTTTTTTTTACATATGCCTACCCTCAGGGAGGGTGTAAGGGCGTAAGTCCACAACGCGAGCCCCATGCAGATTTGTAGACTTCACACACGCATCGGAATTTCTTCTTCAACGTATGCAGGTTTCCTAACGATGTTTTCCTTCTTTCAAAATGGTCTTTCAAAATGTTCTTTTAAAATGGAACAAAACACACTTTGAAACCAATCATTTTAATTCTTCTATCTCGAGATGTTTGCGCTTAAATAATGTAGTACTAATGCACTTTATCAATTCTACACAAAACACAGAATACCTACGTAAATGAGTTGAAGTGAATTGTTTGTGTCTTGATAGTGTAAAACTGTAGGTACCTAAATGGGATTGTGTTGGGCGTTTTAAACTGAAATTTTTTATTTGTTATCTTTTAAAATTATATTAATTATTGTATGTTATTGACATTTTAAAAATTGTATTGTTATATTTTATATTGTGTCTATAGTACCTTACCTATTAGAATTGTGTCGTTTAATATTTTTTTATTGTACTTAATATAGTTTTTGACATGGTGTAATTGTAATAATAGGAATGTGGCTTGTGTTTTTAAATATTTTGGTTAATTGTTTAAATTTTAAAAATATAATTTTATATGTACTTATATATAATTGCTACACCCTTGGGTAAAAATAGCATTGATTCCATTGTAACATTCCATATATATATTTATATGTATGTATATATTATAATATACCTGTAATGTATTGTAAGCTATATATTTTATATCTTATTACCATAACAAGTTTTTTTACTTAAGAGTTCGTCCATCCCATGGTTGTCTGGAAGAAAGCGCTTTTAGTGATAAGACCGCCATTTGTACCCTTACGTTCTTTTTATTCTGTTTTTGTTACTGTATATTTTGGTGTGCAAATAAAGAATATTTATGTTATGTTATGTTATTCCATCTTATGTATGCATGTTATGCATTTTAAGGCACTAAAGAACTGAACTGAACCTAACAGGAAAAACAAAAACGAATCCATCCACAGCCAACGTTTTTAATTTACCGACAAACCCAGGTACATAATTTCTCAAAGAATAATAAACCAGTCACATGCAGCCATTCTAACTCTATTTGTTTTTCCATCTACTCGTATTGTTCTATTTACTACTAGAAAGCCCTCTGAGTCAAGCTATTTTCATCTTTATGATATACTCGTAAGAATGTCGTCAAAGGACATACGAGAAACAAATAGCACTACATTCCACAAAAGTCCTTTATGAGTACTCTTATATTGAAACTAATAAATGTGACATTGGCGTATTCCGGGAGCCATCGTTATTGATATAGATATTAAACTGTTATTTGCTAGCCTATTACAATGCGGTCTGGTCACGGTCTAGCCGATAATTTACTGCTAAATGGATGCTATAGTTTGCATCAGCATGACTAAAATTAATCTACCTAAGCTTATTTGTTTTAGGTTTTGATAAAATATTACCATGGGCATAACATTTTGTATTAGATATACAGGGTGTAAGTGACAGCCTAGCAAATACTGAAACGGTGAACTCAGACCATATAACTGAACAACTTTCAATATGGAGTCTACCTCAGGAGACGCGAAAAAAAATCAGCTGTCCCATACAAAACTGCTGTACCTACCCAACTTAAATGTATGGGAGAGCTGATTTTTTTTCGCGTCTCCTGAGGTAGGGTACACAGTGAAAGTTGTTCAGTTTGATGGTCTGAGTTCACCGTTTCAGTGAAAATAAGAAGTGTCGTGGGAGATACATGGACTAAAATAATAATAAATACTAAATTTTTTAAAAGGAAAAACAAACCATGACACTTAACTACTTTCTTTATGGGACCAATATCGAAATCGCGAAACGAAAAACCTGCCCTCGGCCCAAAATGTACGGGCATTTTGCTTCGAATAGAATTGCAGTTTAGTATGAGACAGCTGATTTTTCTTTCACGATTTTGAGGTTGTTTTCATAGAGAAAGTTGTTCAGTTTTTTTTTACCTGATCATTACTTTAGAATTAACAAAATCTTTCAAAACCTACAATTGTTTTTTTAAAAATGTGCATAAGGTTTTTTGACTTTCTGTTAAACCTTCATTCATGTTCAAATAGAATTAGAAATAAAAATATATAATGTAACAATTTGAGTTCATTAATTTAAAGCAAACACGGACGGACTTCTGATATTTCGGAGAATCTTCTAATTATTTGCTTCAAGTACAGTTTTAGTCGAAACATAAATTAGTTTAAAAAAAGGTACAATTCCTTAAAAAATATATTTAAAAAAAATTTCTTGAAGCAAATATAAAATATTAATAAGATGTAGCCGGAAATATACATAATTTTGTAAAAAGCTTTTAAAGAAAACGAGAAAAGAATCCTCTTCGTGAATGAGTTCAATTAACGAGATATTATAAAAAAACGTTAGCGTAGATATTCTGAGTCTTCAGAATATCTCTGACTTGTAATCAAACTTGACTTAAGAATAGAATCCATAAATTATTTTCAAAACATACCAAGTTCGGGCTCCTTGAGGTAGGAAACGGCTGAATAAATTTTTGTAAAACATACGCCAAACAACTTATAATATCTTCATATCAAACGTCAATAAAGCAATTTCAAAAATGTTCATGTTTACTATTATTTATAATATTTTTGTATTATTTTTCAACTTTATATTTAATGAAAAAATGTATAAAAAATAGTAACTTGTAGACTGACGCCCATATTGTCTGCAATGCAATTCTTTTAAAGAGATCATTGGCTCTCGACACGGAGGTCGTGGGTTCGATTCCCACGGGGGACACCTAGTGATATGTCACTTTGTGCGTTTTTCCCCACTTGGTTAGGACATTGCAGGCTAAATCACCTTATTGTCTGAAAAGAAAAATGATTCCGTGCTTGGGATGGCATGTTAAGCCATTGGTCCCGGCTACTATCTCTGGTGGTAGTAGTCGTTACATAAAAACCGCGTCAGAGGCCGTAAGGCCGTCTGAAAAAACTCTGACACCAGGGCTCTGCCCACACGATAAGAAGAAGCGCAAACATCGTCACAACCTTAAATTCATCGTTGACACAGCGGCGAGCTGTCAATTCGGTATTTGCTATGGGGTAATCGTGTGTCAAACTCATATAAAAACTTCAACGATCTGAAAGATGCAAGAAGGATGTTACATTTGTGAGCTCGTCGATGTTTTTGACAGCGATGTGACCATAGAGATCTAGAGAGATGCCAACTAACGCGCTGAGTACGAAACCTAGTGTCGCATTACCACCAGTACCACGCGATAGAAAGTATTTTGTTATCTTGAATGTGCTCATTATCCATTGAGGTATCAGAACTCGACGTTCGAATAATCTTTAGTACTACGCAAGCATTGTAAACTATTCACACATAATATCTCGACTGGCTTTCAGTCCCATAATATACTGTCGCGAGCAATGTGTTCCTTTTTTGCGCATATTGCTGCGACACTGGCCCTGTCCCCTATTCACATCTTCCTTTAGTTTTTGTGATCTGTGGATGTGACGCTTTGAGAATTGCACTCCTTCTGGGGTAAAGGCTGATGATGATATAAAGAAGGACTCTGTATAATTTATATCACTCAGCTGTACAAATCTTTGTGTATAAAATGTTTATTTAAGTTGTTAATTATCTTGTTAATTAACAACTTAAATAAACATTTTATACACAAAGATTTGTACAGCTGAGTGATATAAATTATACTGTCGCGAGCAATGTGTTCCTTTTTTGCGCATATTGCTGCGACACTGGCCCTGTCCCCTATTCACATCTTCCTTTAGTTTTTGTGATCTGTGGATGTGACGCTTAGATAATTGCACTCTTTCTGCGGTAAAGGCTGATGATGATATAAAGAAGGACTCTGTATAATTTATATCACTCAGCTGTACAAATCTTTGTGTATAAAATGTTTATTTAAGTAGTTAATTATCTTGTTAATTGAATACGGGACGAGCTATGTTTGTTATGATTTAACCACCAGTGTTAATTTATTCATTTAACTATTTCGTGTATTTTAAAATCACGAAAAAGAGTTTAATGAAAGTATAAACTAGGTAAATATCTAAATAATAAATGCTCTACAATACAGAAAAGGCTGAATTTCCCATTGAGGTACCTACTAGAGGCGACACCCAGACAACATTTGTATTAAGTTTGAAGCTTAAGCTAATTGGCTCAAACCTTCTTAGTATGTTCCGGGCACGTGCTGCACTGCGACGCCCCCAGTGCGCGCCCCGCACTGCTGATCGTCTGCTCTATACATAATTATTCAATGGAATTTCCAGACGATATCGTTATTTTTCTTTTTTAATTTGCATACTAATTATTAGTTTTTAGCTTATCGGTTTGTGGTTAAAAGTATAATAAAGATATAATGTGCTGACGTGATAAGATATTAAGAGTCCGTTTACCGTTCAGTGGCCTCCTCATAACAATATTTAAGAGTAGACCTAAATTTAAAAAGTGCTACTCGAACTGACAAATTTTTTATACAATACTTTTATAAGTTCTCAACAGTTTGAGGTAGGCTCCATAGTGAAATTCGTTTAGTTTGATGATCTGAGTTCACCGTTTCAGTCTGCGGAGGGCTGTCCCTTACACCCTGTATACCTATAACAGAACTAGAGCTCAACCTAACCTACGAGCTAACCCAGCAAACAATTTGGTCGTAAAAGGCCCCCATTTATATGACTATTTTGACTTCTAAAATTTATATTACGGTAATTTCGTCATATACTGGTGCTTGGTGCGTCTAATGTTCGACTATACGACACCTTTACGACCAAATTGTTTGTTGGGTAAACAATCAAGGCTCCAAAAATGGCAGAGCAGAAAGAGCTCCTGAAGAGTTCTTTTGCCAGCTAGCTAACAGTAAACATACCAAATACAACTAAGTTTATTAATCAAATACTACGTATACAGAGTGTAAGTAAATACTGAAACAGTGTACTCAGACAATCAAAGTGAACAACTTTCACTATGGAGCCTACTTCAGGAAATGCGAAAAAATAAATCAGCTGTCCCATACTAAACTGATGTACCTACCAGACTAAAATGTACGGGACAGCTGATTTTTTTCGCATTTCCTGAGGCTAGGCTCCATAGTGAATGTTGTTCAGTTTGATGGTCTGAGTTCACCGTTTTAGTATTTGCTAGGCTGTCACTTACACCCTGTGTAGTGCCACATAACAGCATGCATACTTGATTTGTGTGGGTTATTGTGTCTATTCGGGAAATTATTAGGCTAATTTTCTATATTAGGTTTCTTAGGAAAAGAGCGTAGCATATTGGGAATCAAACGGACAGATCGCGTCAGAAACACCACAATACGCCAAAAAACGAAAATAGCCGATGTCGGTGAGAAAACCGCCAAGTTGAAATGGGATTGGGCGGGCCATGTCTGTCGATTGCACCCGGAAAAATGGGCCAAAGTCTTCACCTTGGATCCCGGAGAATGGGCGTCGCCGTCAGGGTCGACCCCGAAAGAGATGGAGAGACGACCTGGATACATTCGACGAAGAGCGGATGGATCTGGCTCAGGACAGGGTTGCATGGAGGATAAAAGGGGAGGCCTTTGCCCAGCAGTGGGAAGAAATAGGCTAAAAAAAAAATCATACAATCAGCCCTTAAAGTAATGATACTGTTTACCCTAACACCCTGTATTTTAAGTGTACCTATATTATAGTAGTGAGATTTTTTAAGAGTCTTTTTACCGTTCAGTACCTCATTTATTTATTATTATTTATTTGAACACTTTATTGTACGCACGGAAATATAAATTAAAACCTATAAAATATTATTTTCTTTGATCAACAATGTTTCAGAAAACAGCGTCAGCTAAACGTTCGCAGGGGAAGTTATAAAATAAAAAAGCGTTATTTAATTCAAGCGCAAAATAAAGAGAAAACAGTTCGTAAAAACAAGGTAAGAATTTCCAATCTTGTACAATCTATCTTTTCCGTTTCAACGAATCCAGTGAGCATTTTTCCTTCACATTATATCATTGTACTTAAGCCGCAGTATGTAAGTCTAAACGAATTACAAATACCGATGAGGGTGTGGAAGCGGGACCACAATATAGGAGCTGGCATCGCGATGAAAACTTATTAAGAACGTGTCGGGGCGTTTGAATAGGATTCCGCAGCTAATTAAATGAGTATCATTATTTATTTTCATTTCTCGCTAAAATTTTTTTGTTTTAAGAAGTCAATGGAGTTTATATCACAAACAATCACCAATCAATCAATCGTTGAGCTATATTGTCTTTTCAAAAGTTTCACAGTCAATCTACCTACAATATAATAAATAACAGAATGATTACAGATAGAGTATAGTTTTGAGGTTGAATCTAAATCACATAATTTTAAATTTTAGTCTTTTTGTTTGTTTGATCGAGCATCACGCAAAAGCTGTTGGACCCATTTTGATGAAATTTGTTTTGTTTAAAAGATTACGACTTTATAAAAAAATTGTAATACCTATTTTATCTCGTTACGATGACGAGAGACTAGTACACAGTAATTAAAGTAAATTGAAAACTGCTGAACCGATTTTCATGAAACAAATCTAAGAACACACTCGCAAAAATTAGCTTTCTATTAAAAAACTGCATCGAAATCGGTCCACCCGTTTGGGAGCTACGATGCCACAGACAGACAGACAGGCGTCAAACTTATAACACTCCTCTTTTTGCGTCGGGGGTTAATAATTTGGTATTCGCATTAAACTTACCGCTTAAAAGGGATGATAGTCGTGAGTTTACACTACGAACATACGGACATAGCAACATTATTTAAGGTTTTGATAACAGAACCCTAAATATGTAATGTGAGGGGTGTGAAAAGAGACCGTTCTAATATAGAAGCTGACAATGTAATAAAAACAAGACAGAAGAGGGTTTACTCGTATAATGCATTTCATTCCAGTTAAAAGTTGAGTCGGGTCAGCAGAATAAATAGAGAAAAAGTTTATTACTCTGTAGACAATGGAGTATTTGTGTCTAAAAAATGTGTCGTGAATATATTCTTGAATTCTCTTAAACGTTTTATGTTATGCTATAGTTTACCCGCGACTTCGTCTGCTCAGATACCAGATTTAAGTCAAACCATAAGCTATCGAACAAAAAAGTTTCATCAAAATCAGTTTATTCGTTTTTTCTTGATGTTCGAACAAACAAACAGACAGACAAAATTCTAAAAAAGGTTGATTTGAAGTCAGGGACACCTAAAAACCATATTGTAATCTTTTTCTTGTTAATATCTTCAATGTAAGTACAGACACACTTTTATAATAGTTTAGATTCACAATTAAGAGGCAACTTATATTAAAATAGACAACAATAATTCAGCTTCAACAAGGTGAAGCGGTTCTTCACTCCTGGACAGCTCTTAATGTTGTATAAACCTCAGGTCCGATCCTGTATGGAGTACTGCTGCCACCTGTGGCATGGCTCAGCCAAGTATCAACTTGCCGCACTCGACTCGGTTGAACGCAGAGCCAAGAGGCTCATTGGCGACAGTAAGCTGGTGGAGATCAAGCTTCATAGCCTAGCCCACCGCCGCAGAGTAGCCTGCTTGTCGGTCTTCTACAGATTTTACTTTGGTGAGTGTACCCAAGAGCTACATGAGCTCATCCCGCCTTCCCCTTTCTACTATCAGACTTCCAGACGCACCGCGGGATATCACCCCTTTTGGTTGACATCCCACATATCCGCACCAAGCGCTTTTCTGAATCTTTTATAATGCGCACAGCCGTGGAACGCCCTGCCTGCGTCAGTATTTCCGAGCGCTTACAACCCGAATTCCTTTAAAGTACGAGTGAAGGCTTCTTCTGGGTGAGCTCGCTACATCTTCGACCCCATCTTCGTCCTGAGGACTTGGTTGAGGTCAAGAGCAAACCCATACGTAATAAAAAAAAAGCTCAAAGCTAGGTTGCTTTTTATAAAAACCAAAAATTATTCAATGGTAAACATAGGTACTTAACAAATTGTTTTTAATTATTCTTACGGCGTGCAACCAAAAAATCATAAGACAGAAATTTACAAAAAGTAATAATGTCTTTCACGATACGCCATTATAATAATTAAGACACCACATGCCTTCAAATATTTTCAATCAAAAAATATATATTCCCTTATAAAGCAGCGCTCCTATTCAAAATCTCTCATTAAAACTTGATAGCTATAATAATTATTTACAAAGTGATCAAAATTTCAGAAGGCTTCTTTTGTTATTCATTCGAAATTGTAAAAAAATTACGTTAAATATTACTTAATATTTTGAAGAAATTGCATTTGAGTTTTGAGACACTGTTTTCTGTTGTTAATATTGTTATGAAGAAATCAAAGAGAAGATTCCAGTTATCTGCATATTTACTGATATTTTAATATTTAATTTTAGTTTAACCAATTTTTGATAACGCTCTTCTCAAAAACTCTCATTCTTACACAGACTTTTGAATTGAATAACTTTTCTTAAATTCTCCGCGAATTGCCCAAGTATGTAGCAATTACAGAACAGGTCAAGTGCGAGTCAGGCTACTCGCGCACCGAGGGTTCCGTACCACACCACCACACAACATATTAACTTACAAAAATTGTTTTCTTCGGGACCTTTAGCGCGAGACCAACACACACACAACAAGTTGCACGCTTGTATGTATTAACGTTTTTACGATAAAACGAGAAGAAAAAACGTAGATAAAAACTAGTTTCTGGTATGCCTTTAATTTTTAACTTTTTCACATTTTTATTAATAACACACAATCTGTGAAAACTTCAATTATTAACGTTCAATAGTTACAGCCTTAAATAGGTAGGACAGACGGACGGACGGATGGACAACGTAGGCTCATGAATAGGGTCCCGTTTTCACCCTATGATTACGGAACCCTAAAAATCTTCTGCAAGCAAAACCAAGAGAAGCGTTTGATAAATGACGTAAGTACTAAAGCAATATTGAAGAAGTTCAGAGCGTAGAGCGCCATATTGTCTAGACTGCTAACATTGTTTAACATCGGTTTTAAATTAAAAGCTCGTATTCCTAACACATCTCGACCATCTGGCATGTGGTGTCCACTGGTATTTTATTATTGCAGCCATTTCGTGAGAAGATACTAATTTATACTAATACTAATTGATACTAATTTGTTTTTTTATTTACAAGTGGCGACGGGCTCACTCTCCGTCACACTGGACAGAGTTTCGGTACTACTAGTGAAACGTGGATTTTCTGAGGTTTCAGAATATCTCTGACTACCCCCTCGGGGATTATAGTCGTGAGCATACGCTATACTAATTTATGTGTTGGCGCAAGTTCCTTATTACTAAGATACCTACTTATAAACACCACTAGTTTTTAGGGTTCCGAAGTCAACAAGGAACCCTTATAGTTTCGCCAAGTCCGTATGTTCGTCCGTCCGCGGCTTAGCTCAGAGACGCTTAGTACTAGAAAGCTGTAATTTGGAATGGACATACAAATTTATCACGCCGACAAAGTGGTACAAAATCTTGAAAAATATTTTTTTAGGGTACCTTGAACACGCGAAGTGGGAATGGATTTTTTTTTCTCGTCTATCCCATGGTGTGTGGTATCGTTGAATACGGGGTTAAAAATGTTATGGGTGTGGGAAAACCATTTTTCGATTTAGGGATTCCTCAGCAAAATATTAAGCTTTAAAGTGAAAATTGTTGTTGGAGTCATTTGTTGGAGGGGTAATTGCTTACAAATACCCCTTGAGCAACATGCGTCGTCAAATTTCCTACAAAATTTTCTTGAGCAACATCCGTCGTCACCCTTATAGTATAATAAGGGTGTATTCAGACCATGAATCTAAACAACTTTCCATAAGGAACATGAGTCGTAAAATGAGAAAAATCTTTGGACCCTCCATACAAAAGTGGGGATCAGCCGATCAATGTTCTATGGGAGGTTTTGCCTTTGCCAATAAAAGGGTTAAACAGCAACGACCCAAGACAGTGTAAACTTTTCCACCTCCATGTAAGCAACGGAAACAGTATAACGGTTCGGTGAAAAACTGCCGCGTTTTCTTCCAAGTGCGAAATTATTCATGAACTGAAGCCGCCACTGAGATTTGTCGTTTGGTACGTGCCTCGGTAAGGAATAGTCTGGCAAATGATGTGGAAACGAGGAATTATTGAAAGAGTTATGGTATTGAGGTGGCGGTTTTAAGGTTAAGGAGAATGAGTGCGTAAGGGTGAGGATTCACTGAAGCGGAGACAAGGGGGACGGTAGAATGTACATACAGAAATAAATGTTAATTTATAGATAGATACGAGTAAATACATCGGTTCTGCGAGCTCACATTGCTCGCAGAACCGATGGCCGATGGGGCCGAAAAGTTCTCGAGTGGCAACCGCGTACCGGAAAGCGCAGCGTGGGTAGGCCCCCCACACGGTGGACCGACGGCCTGGTGAAGGCGGCGAGAACCCGTTGGATGAGGGCAGCGCAGGACCCGTCGTTATGGCGATCCTTGGGGGAAGCCTTTGTCCAGCAGTGGACGTCCATCGGCTGAGATGATGATGATGATACCGAGTAAATAGACGATACACAGCATGTCCAATGCTGTGCAGTGCTAAAATGAAGGCAAAGAGGGATGGATGGAAGATGCCAAGTTGCGCTGACCCCAAATAATGGGAAATGGGCAAGAGAACATACAAACGGACAGATCAAAACTGGAAAACTTTCTTTATAAAATCAGTTTCATATACAGTGTGTTAGGGTGATCGGTTGCATTTCTTTAAGGGGTGATTTTATCCATGACAATGAACAACTTTCCCTAAGAAATCTATTGCAAATTCGTAAAAAAATTTTTGTACTTCCCATTATAACATGTTTTCGACCTTTGTTCCATATAGACCTTCAGCTATGCGCAAGTTTCCCTACGAAGTTTTCCTTCACCGTCGGTAGGTATTACGTATACATAAGATAGAAAAACTCATTGATGCATGGCATGTGTAGGTGTGTAGTTACACGATCTATAAACGTTTTAACCAGCAAGGCAGCATTCAAAGAAACGTCTAATCATCCACAGTAATTTCCCAATCTTACAAACCAGTCCGCGTAATGAAACAGAAGAATCAAGAAACTAGCGGGATCCTAAAGGAAATCTGTCTTTCGGAAGTCACTGTTATTATCTCGGAAATAGAAAACGCAACGTTGCTGACTCGTAATTGCTGAGTCGAGCGAGTTCCAATGCTAGTCAGACAAGCTAAGCTTCCGGGGTCGGGTCGACTGATCCAGTCTTTGATTTGATAAGGAATGGTGGCTGTCATTGTTCATTGATTCTTTTGTCAGGTTTTTTAAATTCGTTTGTTCTTCGGGGTATAAAGAACAATTCTTCTTTACATTCTATGCATAAATTAAACTTCATGGCACTCGCCATCGTGATAATGTGGTGATAATGTAAAAACTCTCTTCCACACATTTTTTTATTATGGTTATTATGATGTCACGACTCTGTTCTCTATCAGATGATCGGAAACTACCTATAACTATCTTAGGTACTTTGTTTTATCTACAGTTGTAGCAAAGTTTACATTTAGCAAGTTTTGTATTTTACAATGCAATGAGAAAAAAGAGCAGCATTTTGCCAACGAAAACTCTGCAAAGAAACGGTTCGCTCTCATAACCTTGTATCGTACTACATCAATAGCAAAAAATGGGTATATTTGTATTCGCTCATCACTCAAAATATTTAAAAGGGTTGAAGCCAAGACCCTTTGAATGAAGGTTCTCCGCAATGCACATACCTAAGGTGAAAGACGTGAGCCATTCTCCACCTCAAAGACCGAGTGCTAGGCGGCAAGTTAACAACTTACTGGTGAACTTTCTTTCAGGATATTTTCGAACTGCCTCAAGAGGTATATGACTTGGCTTCATAAATAGGTACGTTGTACAGCTTTACTTATCAAGCGAATCATATTCGGGACTCGCGAATTCACAGAACAATGAAATATATTTTTGGTTTCCCTTATTTAACTTTTTGAACCCGCCAAAAAATGTTCAACTCTCAAAATTATTCAGAGGCCATTCGCGAAGTGGAAGTTATTCGCGAATCCCCTTCAATTTCACACGACACGCGGTTTTGTGAAATGATAAATGTACGTGCTTGGCAGTTATGTAGGCCAAGTTATTTTTCAACGTAGCATTTATTTTGTGAAGCTTAGTAGGTTTATGCGGCATACGTTCTAGTCATTTTACTGAACTGAAATATTAAGGTAGAGATCTCAAGGTCGAGCTCTAAATCTTTATAAATTATTTATGACATATCTTACACTATTAAAATTACTGGTAAGTTTTATTACACAAGATAGTAGTACCTATTCAAAGAATTTTCACATTGAGTTGTTGCCAAATTTATTGTAAATGGGAAATGTAAATATAAATAACGGTAGGAACTCTAAAATTTACTGATTAAGCGTTTTTTAAACAATGGGCTTTAACTGCCCTATATTTTATGGCTTCATGTAAATCACGTCAGCATAAATTGTAGCTCATGAGTACAATAATTATAACAGGGGGAATATAAATTCAAAGTTTTACATGGAAAAGTGCTTACGTTTTTCCATCAAAGTCAGCATAACATGAAAATATCATTAACATTTTATTAAATTTGAATTAGGTAATGCAATTTAACATAATTGGTAACAAAACGCATTTTTTTTCGACTATTTTTAGTTCCGAAATCGTATATAGGTAGGTTTTTTTTTATTTAACATTCGTATAGGATCATTTCAATCTTTTTATGTTAGCTTTCATATTAAAATGGTTGCGGGGAGCGACTGGTTGAGGAAAGCCGAGAATAGAGTTTCGTTGCACGTCTTAGGAGAGGCCTATATTCAGCAGTAGACGATGATAGGCTGATTAATTATAAGTGAATAAAAGTATTACCCATTATTTTAATATTTAATTGCAAAAATTAAATTGTGAGTTCAATAAATTTTACACAGAACTTGGCACATTTTTACATTCATACATTTGTAAAAATAGGTTGTGACAATTCTCGCATACAGATTCGACTGAGAATTGAAGGAATATAGGATACAGCGGTGTTTTCGTAAACTTTTTCTTTTGTTTCAAAGTTCTGTTGTCTTTTCTCTAGACGTTATACTTTTCTTTCGTTTCGCCGTTTACTCGAAGAACACGTACGAGTTTTAGTTTTGTTTTTTCTCTGTTAAGGTCTATTTCTCTACAATGCTATACGCTTTTTGCATTACAATTAGCTTGAAGAAAAAAATATTCAAAGATTCTAACATTAAACCTTTTAGTGTTATATTATTATATCTTAACCATTGGGTGAAGTTAGCCAGTTAATTACACGGCTGGGCGGTTAAATAAATGAGCCAAATAACTAACCGCCTAGCTGATTGATTTACGGTCTAATGAAACAAAACGGTTGGCAATTTAAATGAATTTTTAACTTTTTTACTATTCATGCACCGCATCAATTTAATGTGTGAATTCATAGATTAGCGTAAAGAATAGATTCAAAAATTATTTATACCAATATGTTTTGGTACCTATTGTTCTTGCTGCACCCGTCCTGGAGCGCGATTGCGCTAATAAAAAACCTCCAAGTTCAATCCTAATCCAATTTCAGTTCTAATCACATTGCAATCCAATTACTATTCAACTGTTATTTCCGTATCGCGCTGAACTTGACTTATTTACTATGTGACTGACAGCCTTTAACGTTTGACCTATCTGTCAAAACGCCTCCAACGGCTGTCATGAGCAGTACCACGATTAGTGCAATATCAAATGTGTAAAAAGCTAAGCTTCGCACGCGGTCCAATCCTAGTTCAGTTGCGATTTATTTACCGCAATTGCTCTCCTGGAGAGTAATCGCGCTAATTAAATCGCAACTGAACCATGATTGGACCGCGTGCGAACCACAACTTTTAACACATTCGGTATTGCGCTATTCATTTGACAGCCGTTACGTTACAGCCGTTTTGACGGTAAAGCAAAAATCGTACTTACAAACTAACATTGGATTGTTTTTGATAAGTATAGAGTTTCGGAATATTTCTCTAAAGCAGCGCTCTAAAATGTAGGAGTACTCGTTACATAATAAAATGTAAAGTAAAAATTTTATTTGACTTGAGATAATGTTTGATACTTGCGAGGTTTTCACAGGACGCCGTCGACGACAGGTAATAATCTAGATCGTGTTTGAAAAGTTTAATTGACTTTAATTAGTTAGCATTGAAAAATGGATCTTCAGGAAAGATCATGAACTATCCCCTTAAAACATTCATCTTGGTATTGAAAAACTGGACCTGACGTTTATTAACTTAGTGATTGTTTCGTAACTAAATGAACGTAGGCGTAGTGAAGTTTAATTATTTTACTAGATTTTACCCAATCAATTATGATGATAGAAGCTATTTTATCATAAACTCGATAAATATTAAATCAATTTAACTTAGTTGTCTAAGAAAGTTTTCAGACTGGCAACAAAATATAGCTATAAAGCCTATAAACTAGCGTGACTTTCAAGAAAATGAGTGTAGCCCACAAATTACTTATTTAGAGGGTACCTATATCAGTGACGCACGAAACGCCAACTTAAGTGCCACTTAGTTATAGTTGCCGATAAAAAATGTGAGTAGGAATAAAAAAATCTGCCAAGTGCGAGTCCGACTGTTGCATTGAGAGTTCCTTATAAATGTAGGTAGAGCAGGTTATTCTAAATGTTTTTATTCGCATCATAATATAGTATGTCAACCTACAAAGTATTAAGGAGGGCTATTGCGGTAAATAAATAGCAACTGAACCATGTTTGGACTGCGTGCGAACCGCAACTTTTAACACATTCGATATTGCGCTATTCATTTGACAGCCATTAGAGCCGTTTTGACAGATCGCTTCAGACGTTAAAGGCTGTCAGTCACTTAGTAAATAAGTCAAGTTTAACGCAATACGGAAAAGTAATAATATGAATAGTAATTGGATTGCAGTGTGATTAGAACTGAAATTGGATTATAATTGAAGTTGGATGTTTTAAATTAGCGCACATGTTTATGACGATGTTTGTCGCCCAATCACGCATATAGGATGACTCACGCTATACCGTGCCGGTTCCGAGCCGAGTCCGAGCCGAGCGTCGGCCGTAGGCAACCGACCCGGCCCGGCACGGACAGAGTGACGGTATAGTAACAGATTTTGTTCAACTTTGAAACACAGATAGTAATGTCCTCCCATCCTGCACTTTTGACGTATCGTGACCGCCGATTTGCACAACTATTATAGGTACACATACGATTAAAAGCTAGCTCTAAAAAAACACATAAAACACTTCACGACAACGATGTCGCTTCCATTCTGTGGTATACATGTCACATAAATTCCCGGTGAGAAAAATATGGCGACGATGAAGTTAGACAAATGTTTGTTTGTCATTATACCTCTCGTGCCTACAGCTACGGAAGAAATAGAAATATTTATCGTTGATAAACTACTTTTTGTCACAACATTTTTAGGTGTAGCAGAATGCGGAACTTCAAAATAACACATTCATAGCTTAAGAAAGAGTACGGTACCTATTATACTGTAATAACTTACCAATAGACTGTGCCCCAGATTTCATACGTCCTAGACCATTGAATTACGCACCAATGCCTTAATTTTTAAACTTTAACTCCTGCCACATAGGTTCAGTAATAAGGAATTCTGAAACTCTTATTTATTAGGCATTAGTTTCTAGACCGTGTTAAAAAAAATTATTGACTTTATTTAATTTTTATTTATTGGTTAGTATTGAAAATAAAAAGTGATTTGTGTAATTGTTTATTATATAAGTAACTAGGTAAGTTAAGTATATCAATGTGTAAGACAGTATGTCGTGAAGTACCTAGTATCGAGACAAACCTGATAGGTTTAACAATGCTAGCCAGTATTCCAAAATGTTATAATATTTTTTTGATAAGAGAAATAAAAAAAAAAAAAACTTCCTTTGTATGCAGGGACTATCCTCTTAAATTCGCGTAATCGGATCTGATATATCTTCCGATTGAATGACAGAGGGATACAACAGTGCCCTTATCAGATCCAGCTGAAATACTGTTTAAAGCGTTTATGGTTTAATGTTGCATTTGGTACGCTGTGGAACATAAATTAAGAAATATATGATGTAAACAGAAAGAGCGGCAAAGTCGCCTTGCAAGTGCGACAAAGCTCTTGAAATAAATATTAATAAAAAAGAAACGTTTAATCTCACAAAGTAAGTACAATAATATGCCACAAATTAAAAGAAACCTAATTCCAAAGACCAGCCTTAAAATAAAATAAAATAAAATATTTGCGTAGAATACGAATATTTGGGTATAGTAATACTAAAGCTTTTAGGAGGCGACGAGATTCCAGGCGTTTATTTGCACCTATTGTTCTTTTCACAGGATAAATGGACCCCGTTTATCTTTCGCCCGATTTAGTGCGAGAAGTTTCGCGAGTTTTGTCTGAAATTGCACGGTAGTGAAGCGCCAAGTTCTAATGTGACTCGTGAAACAGATTATTTAATAGCTACTGCGTCGCGGAATGTGTTAGGAGAAGAGTAATAGACTATTTAAATGTGTCAGAGACATTCTAACGGTACATTTTAGCTTCTTTATTTAAAATACGGCTTGTAAATTATTACTCGAGAGTTAGTATTTGTAGAGTAAGTATTCTAAGACTCTTCGCTGCTGCACGCTGGTTCTAGAAACACATTAAACATGTAATGTAATTCTAATACATAATATTTTAGCAAAATATACAATAGAATTACAGTTTTAAATCTTATTAGGTAGATTATATTTGATAGAAATATTAACATTGCGTTGCATAAATCTTTTGCCTTTTTCTTTTTTCTCATTACTGACAATGCTCTGCTATGCTTGCTCTTAATTTAGATAAAATTTGTCGTAACAACGTTTATTTTTAAAAGCATATTATATTTTTCCCTCTTTTCTCGACTCCCTTATCTTGTGAGTCTCTGAGATGCACACTATATTTTGAAGTCGAATTTATTCAAACTTCAAAGCATGATTTGGTACTTTAATTAGCTCAAATAACAAATAAATACAAATCATTTACTGTTCAAAGAACGTTTCAAATAAATCATTTCATGCACTGAGAAAAATATGTAGGTACCTAGCAGTACAATTAATTATTTTAGCAGAATTTACTAACAATTGTTGTTATAAATATAATTTAACTAAAATCTACTTGTAACAACAAGTCTAGTAAAGTCTACAAAAATAAATAGTGGTCACATACTACGAGATAGTTTTCTCCGTCTGTCATGTCTCGCTGATTTCCCAAAAGAAGTTTTTTAACAATACATTAACTTGGCCTTATTTACGTGCGTAGTCCAAATGCTACTACGTCACGTGGGTAAATGAAATAAAATACAATGACAGCTCTTGAAATTGCTTGAACCCTTTAGGCGTAGGATTTAATTTAGGTGGGGGAATATTTTAAAACCGTCCTTTTGGATTCTCACCTGTATTCCGTCTGGGAATTTCGCTGTTTTATTTTATTTAGAGTACAATTTGTTGTGAAACAGTTGTTTGGGCTAAAAGGATTCTTTGTATGGTTCAGTGGTTCTAGGACAAAGATTTCATCGCACCAACATTTTTATTCGGTCGTTACCCGTGGACTCGGTGGGTTTGACCCATTACCGGGTCCACGGGTAATTTTAATTACCCGTGGTCCCATGGCATTAGGGATTGTTCCCTGGACTTCTGACGATATCGATACAAAATTAATTACAACCATGGACCTACATAATTTCGTCACGGACCCACCATACCATACCCCTGGAGGTAGGGTGGGATATGATCCCCATACCCCTATTAGTAGTGAATTGATTGAGACCTGCTTGTACCTACAGGTTTGAGCATTGAGATGTACCAGGAGAGCAGAAGTGTACAAGAGGTTATTCAATACCGACCTTATCATTAAGGATCTCTTGTACACGTCTGCTCACCTGGTACATCTCAATGTTTTAAATGAGAAGTCACTTCAATAATCTCCCCTAGAAATCCCTTAAGAGGATAGGTGGCTACCGTTTTTTCCATACAAACGTATTCCCCTGTTTCCGCCCTGGATACTGACACTAGAGCAAAAAATGTTTTACCATTCAATCTATGTTAATCTTTGCTATGTCCCTATGTTTTGCTTTTTTGCATTAATTAATTACTGTAAGAACTAGGGACCTTCGAAAATGACCAATTTTACGTCCCGTTTTCAGATATCCAGCAAACAAAGACGAATGTAACCAAAAAAAGTAAAACATACAGACATAATATAGCCGAAGTCTTTTTATATTACTCTTAAAAGAATTATTAAAATCGGTTTATAGCCCCGTCATTTTACCGAGTTTTGTTAGGAGAGGTTCGAAGTAATTATTAATTGGACTTTTAAACTGTAACTTTTAAAATGATCACCATTTAGTGTCAAAAATACCATCGAAAACATATTTAAAAAAATCGCTACGCAACATAGGAATCAAAATTGTGAGTACTAGAACGCTTTTAAATTAAAAAAATTAATACCAATGCACTCATTTGAATTAGATTGAACAATATAAATTTATTTTAATAGGCATTGAAATTTCAAAAATGAGGTTTTTATTAGAAAATACGAATGTAAGTATTTTTCAAAATCTAAGTGGACAAAAATATTTACACCATGTTTAAAGTATGTATAATGATAATGCCTTAAATATGTGCAAAAATAATTACTATCAGTTTTTTTTATAACGAGATAATAGCTAAATTTTAAATTTGGAACTGTTGCCGGCGGGATTTTTTTTTTATTTTTGGTACATTTTTAAGCTCAAATTGGCTCTTAAATACTATACCGAAAAATATTATCAATTACTAATTAATCCCGGCTCAAACCGTAAAATGACTGGGCTATTACTTTTGGAGAAGGAAACAGGGGAATATGAAATGCTTTAAAAGTTTGGTCCAAAATGTGAAAGTGCCGGCCAAAAAAAAACTATATTTTGATAGTACTTGTCCGTCTAAACATTTATTATTATGACACCAAAGCTGTGGTCCATTGTCCGTGGTTTTATTAGGGTTCGAAAATTTGCCTTTTCATACACATTTTCAATGTAATTAGCTAAGGCTATATTCTGTTAGAACCAGTTTGTCTCAGCATTATTTAGTATGGCGAAGCAAAGCTCTAGGGCGATTTTCCGTGGTTTTATTAAGGTTTGAAGAAACTTATTTTCATACATTTTTGATGAAATAAAACTTACAGCTACAGCTTTCGTGCCATAATAATAAATGCTTAGACCGACAAGTTCTAACATAATATAGCATTAGTTTTTTGTTCTTCTTCTTATCGTGTGGGCAGAGCCCTGGTGTCAGAGTTTTTTCAGACCGCCTTACGGCCTCTGACGTGGTTTTTATGTAACGACTACCTGAGATAGTAGCCGGGACCAACGTCTTAACGTGCCATCTGAAGCACGGAATCATTTCTCGTTTCAGACAATCAGGCGACTCAGCCTGCAATGTCCTAACCAACTGGGGAAAAAAGCACAAAGTGACATTTCACTAGGTGCCCCCGTGAGAATCGAACCCACGACCTCTGTGTCGAGAGCCAATGCTCTTAACCATTAGACCACGTTTTTGTTGGCCGGCACTTTCACATTTAGACCAAAGATATATGAAACGCCGATGATGTCCTTTACCGGATGCATTGGTGGTTAAGTATGTCAATTGGACACGTCAGTGTTATGATGATAAAATACGTTACAAAACTCTTACTAGAGCTACTTTACTTACAAAATAAATAAAGTGGTTACGGTATCTACTTTCCATTACACAGGACCATTATTTCTACCCAAGTCGCCTGCCATTTTATCACAAACCTATAAGGTGCGGTCTAACCAAAGCTGACTTGCGGTCGCAATATCCTACGTGTTTAATACGGATTCTTCAAGGTTCATAATTACTAATATATCGGTTGTAGGAGGTGCCCAATTTTCTTCGTATCTCCTTTTCCTGAACGCACGAAATACGGCCATTGTTCTTGCTTACTCAACATTTTCCGCGTACGAGATTAGATCCTCTCAACTTACTGTAGAGTGAAGATCCAATTTAATTTATCCCAAATGAAATACCTGAGATAATTGCAGTCAATAACATAGTCATAGTCATCAGTCCTGTAGATACTGTGTAGGGATTTGATAGATGTAGCAACATTGAGGTCTAGCAGTGGACGTCTTCCAGCTTTCCACCAGACCTGTGCGAGAGTCGCAAGGCTGTAAACGAAGAAAGATCAACCAATAGCTGGCTTGAACGGTCGCGTCGTAAGGAAATTAAAGCTATTCTATTGGTGGATGTTTTCCACGCTCATCTTGTCGCTACCTCGCACAGCTCTGGCGTAGTGTCAGAAAAACTATAAGTGGTGAAGCTCAGAAAAAGCGACAGATCAATCGAGCACGATCTGCGGCCTGCGGGAGCATGTTGTGGTACCGACTTGCCTGCACGCGGTACAGTACACGGCACACAACTTGAAAAATGGGCGGGGGTGAGGGTTATTAAATGCGAAATAGCACTTTCGTCTAAAAATTGTATTCTGCGCAGTCGAGATCTTGCTCAAGATATTTGCCGGTCGGCCATTATACCGACTTTGTGACCCCAGAACGCCGCGCGATCATAAACCCGCCGCGACCGCTCAGCATCACCACTAATAGTTTTTATTACACTATGGCTCTGGAGAAGGTCCTATGACCGCGTCGAAAACGCAAACGTGGACCGCGTTACTTTGACCGTACCTTTAATCCATGATCAAACTCATAAACGTAAGTTACGCATCATTAGGCAAGAAGAAATTAATGACCGAGAACGGTACATAAGGAATTGACTTAGATCGATCAATACATAATAACGAGATTGTAGGAAAACAAGTAATGTGGTTTATTAGTTACTTAATAGCTAATCCGGGTCTCATACCAGGGAAATAAAAGGTGCTTTATGGATGGATTCCGCTCGCAACTGAAGAGTGCAAATGCGCTTCATAATGCCAAGTGCAATCCTTTGTCACAAAACAAATATTTAAAAAAAAAGATTCGCATGCGTAGAACTTACGTTTTCAGGAAATTGGTTTTTGACAAATATAAATATGAGGTTCGTTTGGTTTAGACTTGAGCTCTTAAAAAATTTACTTTTTTTACAGGATTACAATTTTAATGCAAGATGTTTCTACGTACGTAGTACATACGGCAGCCACGATTGGCCACGTCATTGGCCAGCATCGAGAAAACGGAAATTTTTACAAACCTTTTTTATTTCCCCATTCAATCCTCCTGATAAAAGTCAGAATGGGGTCAACCTCAGAGATCTAGAGAGATGCCAACCAACGCGCTGAGTATATAACATAAAAAGAGAGCCCTCTAGTGCCATTTTAATGCAAATAAATTTGAAACGCCACCTATGGTATTTAACAAGAAACAATTGCTATATATACGCATACCTATAGCTATACATATACTTTACAATGGAATCTACTTTTTCTCAGTAATGAGCTATTTATTCTAGTTTAAAGTAGTAGCCTTAGCAACAGGACGGAGGAGTAGTCTCGACTCAAAGTCTGAAGTGAAGAACAACACTCAAAAACGAATAAATAATCACAAAATGGGCGCAAAACACAAACAAGTGTAAGCGCAAGTTGCAACGGCGGCCATATTGTGACAATTTGTGTAGCTGGTGTTGCTAGGTGATAATAATATGGTACAAAATAAAAAGCTATTTATGTTTTAGTTAAATTGTTTACTAATTTTAATTAAAACAGTTTTGAAATTTAATAAACATTGTGTAAAATAGGATCAACGTTTTTTAATAATTTTATTAATAATGTTGCTTTAATGTTGAGTTTGAAGAGACATCTATCAGAAGTTTGAGACAATATATTTTTAGTTACACGTTACTCAAAGAAGGTGCCGCTGGTTTCTTTGCGTTTTTCCTCAAAGTTCCCCTCTGTCCCCCTTCTGTACGAAACCTGTCGCATGACCACCAGTACCACGCGATATAAAGTATTTTGATAGCTTGAATGTGCTCATTATCCATTGCGGTATCAGAACTCAACGTTCGAATAATCTTTAGTACTATGCAAGCATTGTAAACTATTTACACATAATATCTCGTCTGGCTTTCAGTATATTGAATCATTACTGTCGCGAGCAATGTGTTCCGTTTTTGCGCATATTACTGCAACACTGGCCCCGCCCCCTATTCACATCTCCCTTTAGTTTTTGTAATCTGTGGGGTCAACCGAGGTCAAGGTATTAGGGACGCACAGAAACGCAAAATTAAATTCTCAAAATTCAAAATTATCGAAGTTCTCATTCATTTAATTAGGTATGTATATAATAATTAAGCCGGTAAGTAAGTATTATAACATGATTATATTCGTAAACAATTTCAGATTTATATTTTTTGCTGTTTGTTTCCCGTTAATTCTGAATGTCATTGAAACGAAAATATTTAAATACAGCGGCTTTGTTCCAGTGTTTGTATAAATTTTTTGTATACGACCCGTTTCACAGCATATGACAGAGAGCTTATACTCGCAGTATAATCGTCAAACAAAATAATGTTTATTAGGGTTCCATACCCAAAGGTTGAATACGGGACCCTATTACTAAGCCTACGTTGTCCGTCCGTCCGTCCGTCCGTCCGTCCGTCCGTCCGTCCGTCCGTCTGTCCTACCTATTTAGGGCTGTAACTTTTAACCGTCAGAGCTAGGTAGTTGAAACTTTCACAGAATATGCGTTATTATGGCGGATTTGCTAACAAATAATAAAAATGTCAAAAACTAAAAAAATAAGGGGGGTCTTCATACACGGAACTAGTTTTTATCAACGCTTTTTCTTCTCGCTCTATGGTAAAAATACAAGCGTCAAACTTGGTGTGCTTATAGAGCAATCTCTACAGTATAGCAAAAAATAATAAAAACTGGCTATTATTATTATTAGGGGGGGTTTTTGGGCCTTGACAGGCTTGCTGAGCCTGTGCCACGTAGACCATCGCTGGTCCTTTGTGAACGCCCTTTTTTTAAAGTTCCTTACCAATCCCCACTGCGGCCAGAAAACGCAGTAGATTCTTGATAGGGATAGTTTGTATCTCATCCGGTGACAGAACCTGCCTACCTAGATGAGTACTACGTTTGTACATCAGGGGGCCACAGTCACATAGGAGGTGCAGAGGAGTCTCCATTTCCTCCTTGCAGAATCTGCAGCTGGTGGTGTCACTTAGTTTCAGTGTGTGCATGTGCTTATTTAATTTGCAGTGGCCTGTGAGTGACCTTGCTATTGTACAAATTTGATCTTTGCTGAGGGCAAGGAGAACGTTCGCAAGTTTGCGATTGTAGCCTTTGATAAGTGCTTTGGAGTGGCCCATGCCTGGGGTGTTGCACCAAAGCTTTATTGCCTCTCCAAAGCTGACCTTGTTCAAAGAATCGCGTGTTAGACTGCCAGGTACTCCAAGAAAGGGTTCGGGGCCTATGAAGTGGTTTTCTGTTCCTCTTCTGGCCAACACGTCCGCCCTTTCGGCTGGCTAAGTGTGAGTCGGTCTCGTGCTGAAGATCCCGGAGAAAAATTGTTTTTTTTTGTACGTTAATATGTTGTGGCGGTGTGGTACGGTACCCTCGGTGCGCGAGTAGGCCGACTCGCACTTGACCGATTTTATTTAAATAACGGACGCATTTAAAATATTATAAAATGTTACGTTTTTTGTTTGCCACAAAAAGTTACGGGTCATCCTCAGGGAACTGTGGCTGTCTAAATCAAAAAGGACCTGAAAACGAGGCGTGAATAGGAGAAGGGGGAGGTGTTGATATTCTGCACAATTCTAACCAAATCATTTTCTCGCCTCTTTCCCTATGGGGTAGGCAGAGACTAATGGCAAGCAATTCACAACGATCTATACAGACTTCTTTTGCCTATTCATGTTCTTCATACATCTTCTCATAATACGTGTCCGTCAATTTGGAGGACAGCGCCTTATCTTAATATGCAATTATAATAATGACAAAATTTACTACCCGTTCAATTACTTTTTCCACAAAAAAAATCTGAAAATTCCCTTATAAATGAGCATACCATTGCTAAACATTTAAAGCGAAACTATAGTTATAACTAGGTCAGATAAGTTGGTTTAACCCTACAGCAGCCTTTTTATAGCTTGAAGGAAATACGTTGAATGAATTCTAAATTCCTGCTCCATTGCTTTGGACTTTCCATACAAACTTTTCATTTAGCACGAGGTATTTGAAATCAAACAGAACGGGGCACCTTTCAAAAACTTCCCAAAGTAAAATAAAAACTGTTTCTTACGGACAATCCACAAGGATTACAAAATTTAGGATATTACGGTAGGTACGTTTAAAACACGGTTAAGTGCGAGTCGCCTTATACGCATATACATGATACAAGAAATGATAGAAAAAATATTCTGTGAAAATTTTGACTCTCTGCCTATTATAGTTCAAAAGACAGCACTTTATAGTTAGTACGGACCGACAGACGGACGTATGGACAGTGTAGTAATAGGATCCCATTACCGAGTAGGTAATATGTAATGTTACATACATTTAAGATCTAAATAAATTATTTTTATAAAAATAGCCTCCATACTACAAGATTATTTCGACAAGCTTAGCTTTAGCTTTTGGCAGCTGCCCGCAATAAGCCTTTTAATAATCCCAGCTTAAATGTATGTTACATATTACCTACTCAATAATAAGAGTGCCGAGTTAATGAGGAGTGAAGATTTACTCTGTTAGGTTAGGTTAAGTGGATAAGCCGGGAAATAGATATTTTAGGTTTTTCTTAATCCTGGCTTATGTCCGGGTTCATTATAACAATATAGACAGATATTTTGGATGAAGGCCCTGGGGAACATAATTTATCGGAAACTTTCGCTGAAGTTACGGATACAGGGTAGAAAAAACGTCTAGGCCTAGCATGTCACCACCCCCGAGAAATGACAATAATTGAGACGTGCCTGTCTTTGTTACTTCGAAAGTGAGCGCGCGTGACGGTTTTATCGTGCGTGGAATACTTGGGCCCGCCACATACGTCCGGAATAAACCTGATTCGGAATTAGATTCCGTATGGAGTGTTGCCGCTTTCAGAGACTTTTTCACTAGATCTAGTGATTTTTTGATGTCTTAGGTGGCGTATTTTAAAGTGATTTTTGAGCATAGGCGTTAATGGAACGATACCGTATCGTGACGGTGCAGTTGCGACGTCGTTGCGGCATAGTTGCAAAATCGCCTACCCTCAAAAACCGCTTGTGTGATAATGGTTCATGCCATTACTTAGAGTGCTGTTTAAAAAATGTCTTAAATCAAAGTGAATGAAATGCCAAATTAATGAAAATTGTATTTTTAGGTATTTATTAAAACGAAACAAACAATTTCTATTATAATTACTATCATGTAATGATGTCATGACGTTCCGATGGTGATTTGTAAATTGTATTTCAATATTATGCAACTATATCAAAAGACTATCGATAGTTTTAGCATTAGACATAATCTGCATACAAAATGGTATAAACCATTATCACACAAGCGATTTTTGAGCGTATACGATTTTGCAACTATACCGCAACGACGTCGCAACTGCACCGTCACGATACGGTATCGTTCCATTAACGCCTACGCTCAAAAATCACTTGTTTGATATGACTGAAAATCTTTAAAAAAGTGCCACCTAGGACAAAAAAAAATCACTAGATCTAGTGAAAAAGTATCTGAAAGCGGCATCACCCAATCCGGAATCTAATTCCGAATCAGGTTTATTCCGTATGTATGTGGCGGACCTTAGATTGTTTCTTTTGAGTGCATTTTTTCTGGTTCCTTCGTATATCGCTCTTATTTCCACCACCTGTATAAATTTACTGGGAGTTTGTCGTTGTAAACAACATTAACTCAATCAACGTTTGCTATGGTTTCTGGCTTACAGTTTGCCATAATGTTCCTGAGAGTAAACCACCTTATTTATCCCGTACGAAGCTACATTGAAATTATATACAGAATGTTACCAAAATACAAATAAACATTTAAGCGGGTGGTTAAGACCATCAAACTGAACAACTTTCACTATGGGATCAAATCTAAAATCAAAATCGGATGTTCCATAAATATAAATAAATATAAATATCATGGACACTGTCACACATTATCTAGTCACATTTAAAGTACCTGGACTTGTATTATGATGACTAGACAATAGAATATATATATATATATATACAAACATCCATGACTCGGGTACAAATATTCATATTCATCATATAAATATTTGTCCCTTACGGGATTCGAACCCGCGACTCTCGGCACAGCAGGAAGGTTCACTACAGACTGTGCTACCAGGCCATCATCATCTTTTCAGCCGATAGACGTCTATTGCTGGACATAGGCCTCCCCCAAAATGAGGAGATTTGCCATAATCGCCATGATGCGATGCGTTTGCGATGCTACAGATCTACTAGAGCTAAATCCCATACATTTAGCTCTAGTAGATCTTAACTCGCTCATTTTTGCACTTAATTTTCTTCTAATTACAAACTGGATGGCGTTGCAGGAAATTAAATCGCGCTATCGATCGTTAGGTTTCAAAATTTTCTTTTAGGTAAGGTAATAGATTTAACTACTTTTTTTATTCTACTTATGCGACGGCTAATACGGAACCCTATCATGGGCGAACCCACACGTTTTCGGCCGGTTTTTGAAAGAAATAATATGGTAAAGTGAACATAGTTAGAACGGCATTTTCCAAAGTTGTTACGGGTAGTTGTAGTTTTGTAGGAACGTTTCTCACCACTAAGCTATTGCAGTTGTAACAGACTCACATCAAAAAATGGTGAGGTGACTGTGTTCCGGTATACAGGGAACATTTTTAAGCAGTGCAGATACTTTAAGTACAACAGTCTAGTAGTATTGTATGAAACAGCAGATTTTTTATTTCGCGATTTCGATTTTGGCTCCGTAGTGAAAGTTGTTCAGTTTGATGAGTAGAATATCTAGGCTAATGTATCAGCAATTCAGCACTAACAAACAATTATTTACCCTGTATACAAAAGCTCAAAAGCTTTATTTGCCTTGTATGAAACCAATATCTACTACATACAAAAATCTGAAGATTTACTGGACTAAAATATGTTACTGATGTTATGTTCTATCCAGTAGATACTACTGCACTGGACCTCTACTTACGAGACTCTACCATACTCTACCTATATAGTATAGGTTCAATATTATAATACGAAAATATTAACTAACATTTTCGAACAATATAATCTCTCAAAATAAAACAAAATTTATATGGACGATTTTCAAGAGGAAATAATTTTAAAACCGAACATTTGCGGGCATTAAAGCTTCCGGATTTCCGGATTTTAATAACACTGTATTGGCATTAATATGTAATTTAATATAAAACCGAAAGCCATTGTATCGACTCTCAGAGTGAAAATTGCATTATGAACACTTAACGTTCTTTTTATTCCATTATCATTCCACATATTTGAAGGGTTTAGGGTGATTATCCTTGGGAAAGGCCCATGTTCTACAGTAGACAAGACTCCACTTTGACTCCACTGGGCCAATAGGCCTTTGACTCCAATAGGCCTTCAAGGCACGATACAAAACACTTTAAGAGGAAAGGGGGTCTGCAAGAAATTTTAAGAATAGGTTTTTTAACATTTGCTGTGGCGCTGTTCCCGAGCAACCGAGCTACCAGTGCGAAAAAGTAACAACTGCAGCTCGGACTGATTTTATCTACATAAAATGGACGAAATCACGATTTCGTATTCCCCTGTTGCCTCCTCCCTAGTGCAGTAGGAACCTGTCCATATTTAATGAATAGTAACAACCCTAATTTCTACTCTTAACCCTTCAATTTAGAAACGTGTCAAAAGCATTCTGCGTAACATTTTTCTAAGTAATAAAATGGCTTCAGCTTGGCTGTTATTATAGTAAGAAAGCCATCTTTTACAAAATGGAAGTGACGGGTCAGTCACGCCTTTCCTACGAAATATTTTATGAAGACAGAATGAGAAAGCGATGTTACTATGCGAGGAGGGCCGTAAGCTATTGCTTTTTATTTTTCAATTGAATTTTTGCCTTCGCACCTTTTTGCTGATTGTATTTGAGATCGCCTTTTCTTTCACGCATGTGTTTGAAACAGGGTTGAATGGATAAACATATTATTATATCGATAATTTATAAAACAGATTGGAATAACAAAAAACTTGTGCTAGCAATGTGTATCCGATCACGATTCGTGAAAAAAGAAGCTCACATCCGCGAAATCATTTTTTCACTGTTTTCTGTTGTTTTTCTTAAATTATTCATTGTGATACGAAACTATAATGTCGAAGACTAGGTGCTGTTTGGTCTGGAATCTGGATACGTGCAAAAACAGCAATTATTTTTAAATTTTATGTTCGAAGCTCTCAAAACATATACAGGGTGAAATTGATATCATTAGCATCCTTTTAAACTAAGAGTCTACCCATCAAACTGAACAACTTTCACTATGGGAGCAAACAAATCGGAGCAAAAAAATAATCAGCTGTTGCATACGTTTGAGTCGAGTAGGCATTGCAGTTTAGTATGGAACAGCTGATTATTTTTTTGCTCCGATCGGTTTGCCCCCATAGTAAAAATTGTTCAGTTTGATAGGTAGACTCTTAGTTTAAAAGGATGCTAATGATATCAATTTCACCCTGTATATCAGCTTAAAAAATTATTCGATAAAATCAGATAATTGCCGGATAATTATCGAAGCAAATAATTATCTTCCGAACCCTGGTTTGAAATACATGGGTGGTTTAACTTATAGTTTGCCATTTTAATCTCAATTGTAATAATGTTGACGAATAAATAAGGTCCTTCTTAATAATTATGCTGGCTCTTTAAAGGGATGATCAGACCATCAAACTAAACAACTTTCTCCATGGGAACAAGAACTCGTAGGCGTGGTTTGTACAGAAGAGACATATTGACAAAACTAGGAGTTGCTTTCAAATTGAACAACTTTTACAATAAGACCAACTTTCAAGACGCGGAAAAATATCAGCTACATCAATAGCTAGTCAACCGAAAACTAAATACAACTAAAACGGAAGTTTTTTTGGTGCTACTTCGGCATAAGGCGCGGTTTATACAGAGGAGGCGTGTGGCGTTGGCGGATAGTCAAAGTAACACAATATAAACCTTATAGTACGTAGCACAGTTAGCCCATTTTGCGGAGTTTTGTTAGGCGGGGTAGGAAGTAATTATTAATTGGACTTTTAAACTGTAACCGGCACGATTTAGTGACAAAAAGACTGTCTTAAAACATATTAAAATAAAAATCGCTACGCAACATAGAAATCAAAATTGTGTTTCCCAGAATGTTTTGTAATTAAGAATATTAATACCAATGCACTCATTTGACTTAGATTTAACAATATAAATTATTTTTTAGCAATAAAATAGGCATTGAAATTTAAAAAATGAGGTATTTATTAGAAAATACAAATGGATTTTTCAAAACCTTCTAAGTAGCCACAAATATTTACACCATGTTTTAAGTATGTAATAATGGTAAAGCCTTAAATAGGTGAAAAAAAAATTTACCATCAGGTTTTTTAGAACGAGATAATATCTAAATTTTAAAATTGTAACTGTTGCTGACGTGATTTTTTTTAAATTTTGGTACATTTCTGGGCTTAAATTAGCTTGGAGTTTTGAGGACTACATTTTTTGAAAATTAGTTTGGAGGATTACGGAGGCGCGGGCGCGATTCTCCTTTACGACAAAAACGACGCTATGCTACGTACTTTAAGGTTTATATTGTATTACTTTGACTATCCGCCAACGCCACACGTCTCCTCTGTATAAACCGCGCCTTATGCCGAAGTAGCACCAAAAAAACTTCCGTTTCAGTTGTACTTAGTTTTCGGTTGACTAGCTATTGATGTAGCTGATATTTTTCCGCGTCTTGAAAGATGGTCTTATTGTAAAAGTTGTTCAATTTGAAAGCAACTCCTAGTTTTGTCACCCTGTATACACCCTGAATTTATTAATTTTGTCAAAATCTATACAATTATAATAAAATTGTATACTTGGTGTGGATGCACATGAAGATATTTGCAAAAATATTAATTGGGGACCTTTCTACTGTAGGTATGTAACAGAATGCATTGAGACCATTTTTATAATTTTTGTCTGTTTGTTTGTGAACGCATCAGTTAAAAACTACTGAACCGATTTGGATGGAATTTTCTTTCGTTGGAAGAGGCTAAATTTAATCAAAATCGGTTCATTCAATCAAAAGTTATGAGTATTTAAAATCAGTGGTCTGCGCGTACGAAGTCGCGGGTTGTAGCAATAGTCTTTTTAATCATCGTCGTTAAAAGCTTTTCTGAAATAGCTAAACAACAAATAGCTTTTACAAACTAAACTAGGTATTTGACGAAGTAATATCATTATTTCGAACTCAATTAGAATTATGTAAATAGACAAAAATTTACATAGAGTCAACAAATTTACATTACTTACTTTAATATCAAGAAATATGTAATCTAACTTCAAATTAGTAGATTATATCTAAGCTAAACAAATAAATGAAATACATAATTAGGGTGGAAGAAAATGGGCCAGCTTATAGTGCCTGTAGGGGACGGGGCGTGGTTGTTCGACCTTATAGTGCCACGTCTACGCCCGTAAGGGACGAGGCGTGGTTGTTCGACCTTATGGTGCCTCGTCTACGCCTGAAGGGGACGGGGCGTAGTTGTTCCACCTTAGTCTGGTTCAGATTCAGACCATATTCTATGAACTTTTAGCACTTATTTAAGATTTTAAGAGGGTATTTTTTGCTACGCGCTCCATACAAACGAATTTTGGTTATATTTTCAAAACTAACCTATTAACTCAATTAAAATTTTCAGAAATCTAGAAACTAACCTCTACGCTTATATTGTATCAGATTTTCGTTAAAATGTATAGTTTCAAAGTTACAGTGCCTCAAAGATATCCATACAAATCTTAAATTAATCCTAGCATTGAAACTATATTTTTACGAAAATCAGACTCAATACTAGCATAGACATTACTTTCTCGATTACTTTATTTATTGCAATTTAACCTAGATTTGCAAAATGTCTGTATCTGCAACATGCTTCGTCAGGAATATATATATTTAACCAGGAACCCAATCAGCAACACACTTATTCGCTTTGTTTCTAGATTGCTTTTGGTAAATTTCATTGCCTTTAATTGGTTAGTATTCAAAATATATCCCGACTTGGTAAAACTGTCCTTTTTGCATGTATACTTTTCCGATTACATAGTTTACTAGATCGGCAACGTATTATGACTGTACTAGGCCATTTTTAAGTAATATTTTGGTTCTTTGATCTTATCATCATTGTCTGAAATAAATTTAAAAAAAAAATCATGTATTTAAAAAAAACACAACTTTTACATAATGTCCGAATCAGCAACGTAGGCTTCGTCAAAACAGTAATAAATTAGTAAATTACCAACGCAACCGCAAAATATTTAAAAAAAATTGTACAAATGAAAAAAAAAAACAAGAAGCAAGGTATCATCATTTCTGATATTAAGAAGTAGAATCGCTAAGAACTATATAAAAACACCATGTCGATTTGATACCGATTGAATCAGGTATTATATACCCCAGATACAAGTGGCATGTACCTATTGTGCTAAAAGAGTCAGACATAACTAATTTTACTGTTAAAGTTCACGCTATTTCAAGATGAAATTAGTTTTTCACAAGAATTCCATTCATTACAAAACTTCACCTGTCAAGGGAGAATTCAATCTACTTTATTAGTTTAGAGTTCAAAAATCGACTTGCAAAAACAATTTTCATTTGTCTCAGAAGAAATGTAACGTCGAAAAATAGTGTTAATTAAATTTAATGAATCGTATGATCCAGGGGTGGCCAAGATGTCGACCGATCGACGGCGTCGACTTTTATGGTAACCCGCAAAGAGTTTTTCACTAAAATTAAAAAACAAATATTGTTGACCACATTGTGATTTTTTAATTTTGAAAATTACAAAGTTTTGCTGAGCAGTTAGGTTATTTACATGCGGAATGGACAACATCTCATTTTAGGAAAGGTACCAAAATTCCAAAAACCATTTGGAGATTGTATGATTCAAACTGTAAAATTATCAGATTTTTCTAACCTTTATTTTTCTAAGGAATTAAAAGCTGAATGGGGTGGATTCCTTTGCCTGGCTGCCTTTTCTATGAGGGATTTTCCAGAAGAAAAAAAAAGTTAGTTCCTAATTTCTCAATAGATGGCGTTGACCATAGAGGGGTCCAATAGGTATGAGCAAATATATGAATTAATATTAATTATAAAAATACACAGTACAAGTTATTAACAATCTGGGTGTTATTGACGATCCGGTTGGTGTAATAATTGCCACGCCGGACTGTCAAACCAGGGTCCAATTTTTCGTCTATGGCTTTGCTTTTCATTCACGGAATCTGACGTACGATTTAAATATTTCCGGTTTATTTTTATTGAAATTCTGTTTCTGTTAGGTTTTTGTAGTTTTTTATTGTTTCTCGTTTATTGTTCGTATATTCAAAACGGATACTTAGCCCATACAGCCACGTCTAATACTCGATTCGTTTTTGACGAACAATAACACAGAGATAGCTAAATAATAAACCAACAACAATAAGAAAGGGTATGTACTGTGTATTTTTACTATTAATATTAATTAATATCTTTGCTCATTCCTATGGGACCCTCTCTGGTCAACGCCATCTATCGAGAAATTAGGAACTAACTTTTTTACTTTTTTTGCTTTTGGAAAATCCCTCATTGACTTTGGCAAGTTTTCTTTTATTTCTAAAGGCCAAGGCCCATGAAACGTAGCTTTATCAATAATTTTTAATTCAAATAGAAATATCGATAAAAAAAAACGAAAAATACGTCCCTTATTTTCTAGCCTATTTTTCGATAAAACATGTGGTTAAAAAATTAAATGTGACGGTTTTCGGATTTCGAAACTCTGGAAGATCTCATCAGCTTCATGATCTTTTATAGAAGGCATTGTTAACGTTGAAGTTTGTCTGTCAACAAAAACGGGCTATTAATTGATGCTAAATCTGTTGTGGTCGAAGGTAGACCGCCAAGTGTAGATCGCATACTTGAAATTTTTTGCCACCCCTGGTTCAATCACAGTTTAATTGGAGTGTGTCAAAAAGTTATTTTCCCCATCATGGACTCGATTGTTGACACTAAACATTTTGAATTTTAATTGCTCTGAGTTCTGTTTAACCCCGCGGAGACTATACAGGGTGAAATTGATATTATTATCATATGCTTCTATGGGATCGAACCGACCGGAGCAAAAATAAAATCTTCTTGTTGCATACCTACATGCATTTGAATCGAGTAGGCGTTGCAGTTTAATGTGGAACAGATGATTTTTTTTTGCTCCGATCGGTTTGCTCAGTAAATGTTGTTCAGTTTGATGGGTAGACTCTTTAGAGATAGAGATGCTAATGAATAATAATATCAATGTCATCCAGAAGTTGCATGTTTATTTTCTTATGTTGTACCTAGTATGTACTGTAAATTTTAGGCCAAAGGCTATTTACACTGATGAGTGGAAGAGGGAGCGGGCCGGCCATATTCCCCATGTACTTAGTGAAAGTAAGTGTAAGTTGCTTAGCTACTTAATAATAATTATTAATCCAACTACCAGTTGTCATTAGGTTTACTAACGTCATTGGATGCTACTGATGAAATTTAATACTGACCCTAATTAATCAAATGTTTCATGGATGACATGAATACCCTCATATTATAAAAAGAACAAAGTACTTTTAAATAAATATACCTACGTAAATTCGTAACATATAGTCCTGTACGACATAATTAATTAACTTCATTATTTTATATTTTAAATTTGATATTCTTCTATTATAATTATAACTCTTGTCCGCCTCTAGTCCGCTTCATTTGCAAATATCGTGAGGTAACATACATGTTTTAATTTCGAGACTTGTATTGTATTGACTGTCCTTAAAAAGGTATGCTTGCTCCCAACTATATTTCCCGAGAGGGTCAAAGGTATTTAGAATATCTCCTCTTGCCACAGATTATATATACCGCATATAATAGATACCGCATGATGAAAATTTTGTACAGGCCCCAAGTCACCATTTTTGGCAGTAGGAGCACGAAATAATACAACATGATTGGCCAGTTCAAGGTCGCACTATTTCGAGCTCGCTCACTCGCGTTGCTTATATCAGTGCAAAATCATAGATGTGTGGCGCGCGTCGGCGGCCTTGTATGAGGTATCTATTGGGGATAATCTGTGCCTCATGAATGCAGTTGTCAGTAAGCCTGTTTATAGCTTGCAATTTTTTTAGGTAGAGTACAAGTTAAGGACAAATTTTAATTAAAAAGTGAATTTTTTTATCTAGTGAATTAAAAAAGCACCAACAATTTTAAAATAACTACAATCGCACAATCAAAAATTTAACACATTTATGAATCACAACATGCCTACACTGCTTTCATGCAAACTTTTATTTTATTTAAACGACTTATTTTAAACTGTCGTGGTTTCATGAGGGTAGAGTATAGGGATTTTAAATAAGTTTTTAAAATCGTTAATTCTGTACTATAGATTTTCGCGAAAGAAATGTCTATTTCAAATGAGCCGCTACCAAGACCTCTACCCAAAAAAATGTTGGATCATTAAAAACGGGTCGTTCTAAAATTTATTCAAAATACAAGTAGTTAGTGCCCAAATTCAGTTTCACAGCACCCTTTTTAAAATCCTACTGTTTTTACGCGTAGAAATTGAAGCATTTAGGTTTCCTCACGATGCGATGTTCTCCTTCACCGAAAATACACTGTAAGTAAATAAAAAGTTATTGACCAGTTGTTCAGGTTGAGAATAAAATTGTTTACATCCACCTCAAGGACAAAAAGGGCATCAATCATAGATAAAGCTGGACTACTTTGTACCTAAAAATCAATAAGATATGGCAAGTGTAGTAAAAATATATACGTTAGAGACTTTGCAGGTAGTTCGGTTATTTCTAGGTAAGTAAGTACATCTGTGGAGTCACGTTAGTATTTTGGAACGTATTTTTTACTATCCACAAACTTTATTAAAAAGATTCACTTAATGCTTCAGAAATCATTTTGCCTTTATATAAGGTCTAACAAAACTAGCTGAAACTATTTTAAGGGGATGATCAGACCATCAAACTGAACAACTTCCTCTATGGGACCAATATCGAAATCGCGAAAAGAAATCATTTTGCCTTTATATAAGGTCTAACAAAACTAGCTGAAACTATTTTAAGGGGATGATCAAACTGAACAACTTCCTCTATAGGACCAATATTGAAATCGCGAAAAAAAATCTGCCGTCCCATACATTTAGGTCCGTTAGTGAGTACGTTAGTGTGGAACAGCAGATATTTTTTTTCGCGATTTCGATATTGGCCCCATAGAGAAAGTTGTTCAGTTTGATCATCCCCTTAAAATAGTTTCAGCTAGTTTTGTTAGACCTTATATATTCAAGTCTAGATATGTGATAAATGGAAATAAAAACTTGTTTACGTAAGTAGTACATACTTATATTATATTTTTACAATTATAATTTTTAACCTATTGTACTTACAAAAGCACATCATCATCATCATCATCAGCCTATAAACGTCCCACTGCAGGGCACAGGCCTACCCTCAGGGAGGGTGTATGGGCATTAGTCCACCACGCGTGCCCAATGCGGATTGGTAGACTTCACATATGCATCAGAATTTCTTCTTCAGCGTATGCAGGTTTCCTCACGAGAGCGTCGATGGCGCGTTGCGGAGAGGGATGGACACCCAATTATGGGGGTCCGGGTTCGAATCCGCACGGACAACATGCTATGTATCAATGAGTTTTTCTAACTTATGTACGTAATACCAACTGCTCTCAAACGGTGAAGGAAAACATCGTGAGGAAACCTGCATACGCTTACAAAACCACGTTTTTGCTAATTCAAAATGTATAACTTGAAGACTGTAAAACTTTGAGACGTAAAATTCAATACACATGATAAATGAAAATTACATTCGAAATTATAATCATGAGATGTGATTCAAAAATCTTTCAAGTACTTATAATAAATGGCGTCATAAATAATACCTTAGGTAGGTAGGTACATTATATTTTTTTCAAATGACAAAGACAAAATTAGCCTTAAAACAAAATCCAACTCCAATTTACATGATTTGCAAAAAACTTCTTTGTTCATTTTTTAATGTCTTTGAAATTGCATTTTGTTAACTTAGAAATCGTTTTACACTTTGTCAAAACTGTTTAGAAACTTGAATTGTGTTTTTATACTTCTTTACTCAAAATCAAATTAAGAATATAAACAATTTGCTGAAAAGATGAATCCTCACTAGACAATGTTTTACTCAGATGTGAAATCCATATATGGATTAAAAAATCTTTAACTTTGTAAATGATTACCATTTCGCATCTTCTGTATCGGGCCACGGTATCGGTATCAGACTCAGACTCAGCTTTTTATTAAAATAATTTAATAAATACAACCAATCCTGTGTTTCGTTTATTTATTATGAATTTTATAGTGTCTATTTAAAATCTAAAAGAAATATTATTACGTTTAATTTTTTTTCTATTTAGGTATACTTAATAACAAGACTGACCAAACAAGAACAAACCGTAGGTCCAAACGCATCGTATGACATATCATTTTAATGATTCAGTGCCCTAGCAAGGCACTAGCACCTTTCAGGATCACAGATTAATCTGGATTTCCTAGGCTCCATAAAATGAAAAATCGATTAAAAAGAATACTTACGAGCTAGAATTTATAATCTCGAACAAAGTTGTAACCTCGCCTCGTTGAAATGTCAAATGTAAAATACATTTCAACGACATAAATACAAAAAGTAATCAAAAATAATAATACACTCGCTGTTCAAAGTTCTTATCAATTAACTGAAACTTTGTTAATTACCTTCCGTAAATATAAATACTGGTTTAACATTTGAGCCCTTTTAATGCTACCTCTTGTTAAGGCTCCTGTTACCGTTCAGTGGCACCCTAATCACGATATTTATGATTTCTCAATTAAGAAAGTATAATTGATTGATTGAAAGCCTACTTTAAAAAGTGCTATTCCAATAAACTACAAAAGCCCTAAATCTATTTACCTGCATACTATACTTTTAAAGATTTTTATAGGTCTACAAAATGGATGTTGAGGAAGCTAAAGATGTGTTTCAGAATCGTAGCATGTGGCGATCTGTTGTCTCTGCCTACCCCAGTAGTGGGACATAGGCGTGAGCATATGTATGTATGTACAAACAAATTTAAAAATAAAAACGTGTCAAGTGCGAGTTGGAGTACTCGCGCACCGAGGGTTCCGTACCACACCACCACACAACATATTAACTCACAAAAAAGTGTTGTTTTCTCCGGGACCTTTAGCACGATATCGACTATCACTTGGTCGGTTTTTATTATACATATATAAATACATGCATTTGCTATACTTACTGTAGAGTTTGCTCTATAATCGCACCAAAGCCGCTTGTATGTATTACTGTTTTTACGATAGAGCGAGAAGAAATAAAGTTGATAAAAATTTGTTTCTAGTATGATTAATTTTTGTTTTTGATATTTTTATTATTTGTTAGCAAATCCGCCATAATAACGCACGTTATATGAAAATTTCAGTCTTACAATTACGGTTCAAAAATTTTAACCCTAAATAGGTAAGACAGACAGACAGACGGACGGACGTACGGACAGCGTAGGCTTATGAATAGGGTCCCGTTATCACTCTTTGGCTACGGAACACCAAAAAGAAATATATTTCGATGTTTATAACATTATCTGTCTATCTATACTATTATAAAACTGTAACTGAAGTGTGTCTGTACATTGAACATTAAAAAAAAAAGTTACGATATGGTTTTTAGGTGTCCCTGATTCCATATCAGCAATTTTTGGATTTTTTTGTCTGTCTGTTTGTTAGTGTGTTTGTTTGTTTGAACGAGCATCACGCAAAAACTACTGAACCGATTTTGATGAAACTTTTTTTGTTTTATAGCTAATAATCTGACTTAATTTGTGAGGACAAAGTCGCGGGTTAACGCTAGTAACCTATAAATGTAAGTATTATTTAAAAAAATAGCCTTTAAACTTCTGTAGAAAGTTAAAATCTTTAATATTGTGTTGAGGGCGTCTGTAAGAGGACTCTTAACAATAAACCCGATAATTTTCTCGTTTGTATATCCGACTTAAGTATACAATTATAGTTTGCTCTAAAATTAGATCTATCAGCTAAATTATAGGGTGTAATTTCACTCACAAGTGTTATTACGTCGTATATTTTCAAACGGTTAAAGAGAATGAATTTTTAAATATTCAATTAGCTCTTGTTTTACTGAAACTCAAGCCACCCCCATAATTTTCTTGAATTTCAGTCTATTTGGGTCCAAATTAATGATTCTTTCTCAATTATGAAATCTGTTCTCTCCTGGGAATATTTTGTAATTATATACAGGGTTAATGTTATCTGAATAGTAATTTTTGGGAGTGGGGTGACCAGACCATCAAACTAAACAACCTTGTCTGTTCTGTCACAATGCCTTTTTTTTTGTTAATTCGTTAATTTTCGATTACAGATTACTAGCTGTTACCCGCGACTTCGGCTGCGCTTCGTCCAGACAATTCACACAATATCTTTATAAATTGTAGCTGATGAATTGATGAATTGTTATTCTGATGTATAAGCTATATTATTGTAAAGTTTCATTAAAATCCATTCAGTCGTTTTTACGTGAAAGAGCAACAAACATACATCCATACTTACAGTAGGATATCTTATCGATACACAAGATCCATAACACTGTACTGGGCCCCGATTGCGCTTACTAAATCTTCACTGGACCGTAATTGGTCAAGTTAAGCCAAAACACAGTTGAATAGTAATTGGATTGCAATGTAATTAGAACTGTAAATGAATAAGGATTCAACTTCGATGGTTTAAATTAGCAACGATCTTTTTTTTTGGTTTTACTCCTGGCATCGTATTATCATATTTGATTCACTAATTATTAAGAAGCCTCATCTGGCACATTATGCTACAGCCTCTGGAGTTCTTAAAAGTTTTGAAAGTCTTCTTCTTCTTCTTGTAGTGCTATCTCGTACTGGAAGTTGGATATCATTAGAGCTATTCGGACCCTCGAGAATTCAGCCGTGAAGAGTGAGGTGGTGCTCATATCAAACCATTCACATAGGTTCTTAAGCCAGGGAGTCCTTCTTCTACCAGGCATTCGTATTCCCAAAATTTTCCCCTTCAAAATAACCTGGAGAAATTGGTATTTTTTTTATGTGACTGAGGAACTGTAGTTTCCGATTTTATATATTGCAGTTAGGTATATAAATGCATGATGTAACATACTCGATAAATCTAAATAACAAAGACACGGCTTTGATTTTGTAAAACTTAAACGTTTGTAAAGAACGCAAAAAACACGTGACTTGATTGGTCCTTTGATGTTTTTACCTTTCTATTTCAGAAACCAATCAGAAACACATACTTCGAACGTTCGAGATGTGTCTATTACAAAATGTCTGTAAAAGCAACGGACCTTCAAAAACAATGATAGACATCGGACGCATTGTACCTACGGCTACGCTCTGTGATACGACACCTAATTGGAAAATGTTCAAAACAATTTTCAACATTTTGCATTCTGGAAAACAATTTATTTCATTTCATTATAGAGACTTTACAGGGTTTTTTTTAGAAGCTAGTCTAAAATCTGAAGTAACTATTGTCGAAACAATTTTTTTTTTAGTAAGTTAGCGCTTGGCTTCATCTCACCTGATGGGAAGTGTAGATGAAGCCGAGGATGTAGCGCGCTCACCCAGTAAAAGCCTATTAACTCTTCTTTTAAAAATATCCTGATTGTATAGTCCAGTCATTATACGTAGTTTTGTTAGGCGGGGTAGGGAGTAATTACTAATTGGACTTTTAAACTGTAACCGGAACCATTAAATGATAAAAGGACTATCTTACAGCATATTAAAAAAAAATCGCTACGCAACATAGAAATCAAATTAATGTGTCCCAGAAAGATTTTAAATTATTAATATTAATAGCAATGCACTCATTTGACTTAGATTTAACAACATAAATTATTTTTTAGCAATAAAATAGGCGATAAAATTTTAAAAATGAGGTATTTATTAGAAAATACGAATGTATTTTTCAAAACCTTCGAAGTAGACAAAAATATTCACACCATGTTTGTAGTATGTGTAATGGTAAAGCCTTAAATATGTGCAAAAAAAAATTACTATCAAGTTTTTTGAATGAGATAATAGCTACATTTTAAAATTGGAGCTGTTGCTGACGTGATTTCTTTTTTATTTTTTTTTAGAAAATTAATTTTCTCTAGCAGTTATGACGACATGCCATGAGTCATGTGCCAATTAACTTTATGTACGTAATACCGACTGCTCTCAAAACGAAAAGGAAAACATCGCGAGGAAATCTACCTAAGCTGAATAAGAAATTCTGATGCGTATGTGAGGTCTGATAATCCGCAATGAGCACGCGTGGTGGACTAACGTCCATACCCCCTGCATGAGGGTAGCCCTGTGCCCTGCAGTGAGACGTTTATATGCTGATGATGATAACCAGATGTTATACTCTTTATCTGAAACGTGGTCAAAGCTCGGAGGGTAAAGTAGGTACGCAACATGCAACTTTCATCATGGGACCAGCACCAAAATAAAAAATTTATTTATTTGAAATTCATCATTAAAAACTGTCAAATCAAAATAACTGCCTCTGCGGTCTAATGGTTAAGAGCATTGGCTCTCGACACGGAGGTCGTGGGTTCGATTCACACGGGGGACACCTAGTGATATGTCACTTTGTGCGTTTTTCCCCAGTTGGTTAGGACATTGCAGGCTGAATCACCTGATTGTCTGAAAAGAAAAATGATTCCGTGCTTCGGATGGCACGTTAAACCGTTGGTCCCGGCTACTATCTCTGGTGATAGTAGTCGTTACATAAAAACTACGTCAGAAGCCGTAATGCGTTCTGAAAAAACTCTGACACTAGGGCTTGACCACACGATAAGAAGAAGAATCATAAAAAAAAGGTCAGCTTTATTCGAGAAAACACAATTTACAAACCTGTTTTTATCATTACTAGGAAGTCAAGCTTCCACGAAATCAAAAATACGAAACTTCTTAACTATGGCATTATTCAGCAAAAGTTTCAAAAAGCCTTTTGTCCAGAGCCCGTAATTGTAACCGGAAAAAATTAAGTCCAACTTCCATCAAAGGGACGTAAAAATCGCAGTTTTCGATGAGTCAATAGAAAATTTGTTCAAAAGGACCGTAGTATGCCAGTCGCGTATCGATTCAAGTTGAATAGTGAAAAGGCTCAATCGAATAAAGAGGTAGTGCTATTTCCATTGTGAGGGGATGAGTAAAAGAGTACGGACTGGAATTCTCATTTTAAAATTGATTTCCTTATGCTATTAGAATAAAACGTCATTGTACATTATAGCTTTGTTCGGCGACTTTGTTATAAAAGCCCAGTCATTTTACGGTTTGAGCCGGGACAAATTTATAATTGATATTTTTTTCAGTATAGTGTTTAAGAGCCAATTTGAACTTAGAAATGTACCAAAATTAAAAAAAAATGACGTCAGCAACAGCCCCAAATTTAAAATTTAGCATTTATCTAGTTCTAAAAAACCTGAAGGTAGTTTTTTTGCACATTTTTAGGGTTTTATCATTATACATATTGAAAAAATTCTGACACCAAGGCTCTGCCCGCACGATAAGAAGATTAGACATACTTCAAACTTGGTGTTAATATTTTTGAAAGGCTTTGAAAAAATCCGTGTTTATTTCGAAAATATTTTTTATTGTTAAATCTAATTAAAATGAGTGCATTGGTAATAATATTATTAAGTTAAAAGCCTTCTGGGAGATACAAATTTGATTTCTATGTTGCGTAGCAAATTTTTTTTAATATGTTTTCATATTGCGTTTTTGTCACTAAATGGTGCCGGTTACAGTTTAAAAGTCCCATTAATAATTACTCCTAACAAAACTTAGTAAAATGACTGGGCTAATAATTATAATCCAGTTATAATCCCAGGGAGCGTGTATTTTTCTCTGTGGTTATAATTAAATGCCTTACATATGCCTTACACAGGGTGCCTTAGACCATCAAAATGAACAACTTTCAATATGGAGCAAACATCGAAATTATCAGCTGCTCCATAGAAAATTTCAATAGCTACTCGACCGAAATGTATGAAACAACTAATTTCATTTTCGTCATATCAAATTTGGTTCCATAGTAAAAGTTGTTCCGTTTGATGGTCTGAACCCTGGCACTGGCACCCTTTTCGATATGTAACGCATTTATGTAAACACCCTATATATATAGATATGACCAATTGCTAGTGTCGGAGCACTGTATTTCTTTTCTACCAAAACTTTGAGTGGGAGTTTTAGAGTATCGTTATCTCAAAGATGATATGAACAAAACAGATTTGAGATTGGTATTACAAAAGTGCGGAGCCACGTGTCCAACCAGAAAGAGCACAACAGACACAACCGTTCGCGAACACACTTGCGACGCGACTCCCCATGATTGTTTGAAACGTTATTCGCTTGAGCTACTGTAGATGTCACAACACAAAGAATCAATTTCCCGTTTCTGGTAAAAGATCAACGAATTCACCGCTGAAACATAATAACAAAAGGCATCAAAACATTTTATGACGAAATAACTTCCTGAGGTTGATGTCTTTTTGTCAATAAATAAGTATAAATAATAATAAATAATATAATAATAATCTTTACTGTTAATTTTTATTTATCGGATCTTCGGTTATTGCCCAGTCTATTCATTAGATCAATTTTTCTGTCAAAACTTTAATTTCAATTTTCTTGTTTCTGGCGTAGTAAAGACAATGTTGAATATGAATGTAGGGGAGGGGGTAGTTTTTGAACGATTGCTTTTTAATTGACACGTCCTCATCCTACCCCATCATTCTTTAAGGTGGCAATATGTCATTTTCCATCCCTCTCTATTTAGCATCCATATTGCATAAAGTTTTGCGAAAGTTCCTCAGCCGACCGCCTGCCTGACGCCAACTCTCTTTGGCAATTAGACTTTTGTTTTTTTAATGGATATTATTAGGAGTTTTTTGTTAACTTTCTTGCACTGTTGGTCTAATTAAGTAGATTATTACATTTTCCCCGTTTTAATGTCATTTTATTTCGATGAAATTTCATAAACTGTTCGTCGGTAAAACAGTGAGGTGTGAGTTTTTGCTACAAAACTGAGCAAGTACTCTACACTGTACATAAGATGGCACTATAGGTGCTAGTTTTTTAAAATTAAATAAACCACAACCACAACTATTACTTTTGCCCCGGTATACAAAAGGGGAGCGGACTGCATAAAATATATTTTAGTTTTATCTTCTTAGTAAAAAAAACATTTGAAAATAACGCTATTTTACATTTTTTTTTTTAGCTATAATACAATTTTTAATAACATGATGAACTATAAAAAGTAATGAAATGTTGATGACGTCACTTGTGGGAATTTAGTACAATTTTTCATACATAGCGCGCGTTTTGACGTTCTATTAAAAGTTGCTAATTTGACTAATTGTCCGATCCCCTATGGCCCACTTGCTTATCGTGTTGACTTCAACAGTACCACTGCCCCACTTCACCCTATATTCAAAAGTATTTATAGTATGTATCCTCACGATGTACCTATATTATTTTAGGTACACTAAATACACTGACAATACATTTTTATTTGGGTGTTGACACGTAATTCACAACAAAGATATATTTGTCACTGTCCCAGCCTGTCGTGGCCCCCGTTACTAAGAGTAATGATCCAAAACGATGACGAAAAACGATATTTAAAAAATATTTATTTCCGTAAAGCGGAAAAGTCACTGATACAAAAATGTTTTTATTTTGCCCAAAGGCACATGTGTCAATCCGCATGAAAAGCTACTGTCGACCGATTTGAAATGTAGACTACGTAGTAGTGTTCTTTGCATCCAGGATTCTCATGTCTACAAAACCAAAACAAAACTAATTTCACAAACTGAAAAGCTCTGCTTGAATCGAAAAATGTCAGGCCAGTAACATTAACAACCCCATTTTGTGCCATCATCGATATCAGCTCATAATGGACATAGGCTCCCCCAAGGATCACCACAATGACCGGTCCTGCGTTGCTTTCATGCAACGGGTTCCCGCCGTTCACCAAGTCGTCGGCTCACCTGGTGGGGGAACTACACACGCTGCGCAGAGCGTACATTTTCAGGGACATACTTACTTACTATACTGGCTCAGGGACCCGAAGTGGGTCTTGGCCTCCGACAACAATGCACGCCATTCATCTCTTTTCTGTGCCATCTCAGTCCAGTTATGCACCTCCAGCTCCTCGAGATCTTTGGTAATCTGGTCTATCCAGCGGTACCTGGGCCTGCCCACTGGGCGACGCCCGGAGGGTCGCCCCAGATACGCTCTCTTCACCGCGCGATCTTCCCCCATCCGTTCTATGTGTCCGAGCCAGTGACATGACATGGGACATGACTGAATAATTATAAAAAGTTTACTGGCAGCCCTGCTTTCTTGAGGCTAGGCCTCTGTCATGCAGTGAGACGTATCATATAAGCTGACGAAGCTGACCACAAACTTTACCTTCCCCAATTCGCACTAGGCCACACTATCGATCGCACAATCCGCACTAGGTGGAGTTAGGTCCAATCCTTCCCTTATTCTGAGCCTTCTGCCTTTGCCCTGCAGTAGGTTCCTCTTCTTCTTCCTCTTCGGGTTCCTCTCCATTACTGGAGGTTGGCAGTCAGCCCTCCATATTCCTGTCTATCTCTCGCCAAACGAAACAGCTCTTCGACGTTGGCGATGTCTGTCCACTCTTTTAGGTTCGCGAGCCATGACATTCGTGGCCTACCGACGATTCTTTTGCCCTCTACTTTGCCCATTATTATAGTCTGGAGCAGTTGGTATCGCTCATTCGTCAATATATGACCAAGGTAGGCTACTTTCCTCCTTTTAATGGTTTACAACAGCTCCCGGGACTTCCTTACACGTCGTAGAACTTCCACATTGGTGACTCGTTGAACCCAACTAATTCGCAGCATTCTTCGGTAGAACCACATTTTTCTATAGCCTCTAGTTTCTGGCGAGTTAGTCCTTAATGGTCCATGCCTCGCAACCGTATAGAACCATTGGTCATATGTAACACTGGAGCATTCTTACTCGGAGTCGTATAATATCCAGTTTTCGATTAGTTAGTACCTTTTTCATTTTTGTAAACGACGTGACGAGTAGGTTCCTACGATCTATTAATTTGGTTACCCAGTAAAATACAAGAAAGGCACGGATACAATACAAGAAGGAACCAAGAAGCATTTTGTTGTTAATTAAACAAGTTTTTATACAAGTTCTTAAGAATTAAGTTTATGTTAATTATAAGCTATTGTGAGATCCTCACTGTAATTATCTAGCTCGTTCCCGTCTTACTTTCGTTCATGAATAAGCCTGTGCACTGAAGTGGTGTTTTTATTTTCAATATAATTTTCAGTTCCTTACAAAATGAAAATTTTAAAAAGCTTATTTCTCAGTTATTATATAAAACTTTCTGAATGGACTGACATTGAATATGCTCGAAAGAATTTTGACTGTATTCAGTTATGAATACATGTGTCCCTAAACATACATTTGATAAAAGTATGTTCTTCTAACGACGCCATCTAGCAAGTGAACTTGTACTAAATTTTTTGTAAAACAAAAACGGTCGATATAGTCGCCAGTTAAAGTTTTTCCTTCCTGAATTGGACTATGGTGGAACTACTGTGAAAAGGTTCCTCCAGTGAAAAGGGAAGATCTTCCGCCACCTTCCAGCTAGGTGTGAGGCATGAATTCAATTTTACTGTACTCATAACTAAAGATGAATAGTATTTATTGAATGAAATTAATAGTAACAAAATCTGCTTCAGCAACAAGCGTCGACATAAAAAAAAAATTGTCGTAAAATTAAATACATCACATACCTAAAGGAGTGATTCAGACTATCAAACTGAATAACTTTCAAACATGGAAATCTTTTTGGGTCGAGTGACCGTAGCCGTTGACGTTTTCGATGGAATAGCTAATTTCTTTTTTCGCTATTTCCAGTTTTGTCCCATAGTGAAAATAATTCAGATTGATTGTCTGAAGCACCCCTTAAGGTATGTAACGTAAAACAAAATGCGATCAAAGTTAACGGACCCCAGAGGTATACAGGGTGTAAGGAAAAGTATCATTCACCTTTAAACCACATACTCTATCCATCAAACTGAACAACTTTTACTGTGGGAGAAAACAGATCAGAGCAAACAAAAAATCTGCTGTTGTATGCATTTGAGTCGAGTAGGTATTGCTAACCATAGTTTTTCATAAGTCTTGTTGCTACTAACACATTGGATCTTTGTTGTCCTTAGTAAAAAGTTTTTATTTTCATTTATTTATTGCAGCTGATTTTTTTTATGCTCTGACAGGTTTTCTCCCATATTAAAAGTTGTTCAGTTTGATGGGAAGAGTATATAGTTTAAAGGATAATTATACTTTTCCTTACACCCTGTATATACGTAGTGGTAACGTATTCAATTGTACACCCTGTACAACATTATGCAAATGTTTTGAGGAAACTCCGAAATAAGCCAGAGTCCTTTGTTATTCTCATGACCTTGTATTTAGACGGTTTTCTTCCGTCAATAACCAAAGTTATCTTTGAAAAGTTAAGGAAATTGAAGAGGCCTAGTTAACACAAACTTTGCACAGGTTAATTCTTTGTTAAAGTTGTTGTAAAAAGAAAAAATACGTTTTATTTATGAAACGATATTTTCCTGAAATATTCAATGCTATCCTGTTTTACAGGAAATAAAACTTGTTTACTTAAGGATTTAACAAGGGTCTTGAGTTTCCTTATCAGGAATAGGGAAGATGAATTTTTTTTTATATTTTTTAATCTGTTTGATATCTTAAACACTGAAGTGATAATATTTTTCTAAAATATTTTTAAATTAGCCAAAATACAGGGTGTTACAAAAATACTAACAAACATTTAAGGGGGTGGTTAAGACCATCAAACTGAACAACTTTCACTAAGGGACCAATATCGGAATCGCGAAAAAAAAATCGGATGTACCATCATCATCATCTTCATCATTTCAGCCAATAGACTTCCACCTCTGGACACAGGCCTCCCCCAAAATGAGGAGAATTGCCATAATCGCCATGATGCGATGCGTTTGCAATGTTCCATACTAAACTACAGGATGCAGATCTACTCGAGCTAAATGTATGGGACAAAAGATTTTTTTTTCGCGATTTCGATGTTGGTCCCATAGTGAAAGTTGTTCAGTTTGTTGGTCTAAAGCACCCCCTTAAAAGTTTCCAATTTTTATTTTTACTTCTGTAACAACCTGTATAAGGGTTAAAAATTGGCGATTAGAGCGATAACCAAATATAACAGATGTGACGTCATAACTAAGTATTTTATACAAAACACTAGCTGTTGCCCGCGACTTCTTACGCGCAGCCCACTGAAATATATTTTGTCCTATTCTCAGACCTACTGAATATTCACACAAAATTTCATAAGAATCGGTCAAGCAGTTTAGGAGGAGTTTTGTAACAAACACCGTAACTGAGAATATTATATATTAGAGATTGCAACGTGTCATAAAACATCCGTGTTGCATAATTAAATTCTGCAGGTTTTATTATCTACTGATTTTCAAAGCAAGAAACATAAAAAAAATATCGTCTATCTACTGCCATCCTCATCCAGTCGCTACCTATTCCAGGTCTTTAGTCCAGCACCAGAGGTCCTCAACTACGCCCAGTTCGTGGTCTCCATTTAAAAAAAAATATCGTCTATCTACTGCCATCCTCATCCAGTCGCTACCTATTCCAGGTCTTTAGTCCAGCACCAGAGGTCCTAAACTACGCCGAGTTCGTGGTATCCATTAAAAAAAAATATCGTCTATCTACTGCCATCCTCATCCAGTCGCTACCTATCCCAGGTCTTTAGTCCAGCACCAGAGGTCCTAAACTCCGCCCAGTTCGTGGTCTCCATTTAAAAAAAAATATCGTCTATCTACCGCCATCCTCATCCAGTCGCTACCTATTCCAGGTCTTTAGTCCAGCACCAGAGGTCCTAAACTACGCCGAGTTCGTGGTATCCATTAAAAAAAATATCGTCTATCTACTGCCAGCCTCATCCAGTCGCTACCTATCCCAGGTCTTTAGTCCAGCAGCAGAGGTCCTAAACTACGCCCAGTTCGTGGTCTCCATTAAAAAAAAATTTCGTCTATATACTGCCATCCTCAATAGTCCTCATCCAGTTGCTACCAATCCCAGGTCTTTAGTCCAGCACCAGAGGTTCTAAACTACGCCCAGTTCGTGGTCTACATTATAGAAAACGGAATCTTAGTTCGTCACCAGACTTATCAGTCAATTGCTACTTCATATTGCTAATATTCAGATCGCACACAGATCAATTCATTTAAATTCATTGACTCAACAACGCAGTTAACAAGGAAAGTTGTTACTATTCAGAAATCACCCCCAAACTGACAAACTTGACGCTGAAAAGGCTTACCGCATACTATTTCACTTCACTTCAATATGGCTGCTTGCCAAACCAACCACTCTATTTTAACTGGGGCGGACTAAGGGCTTTTTCACGGGCCCCTAAATTGCAAGCTTTGAGATGAGTACCGTGAAATCAGTTTAGTTAAAGCTTTTTGGGATAGCATGCCAAAAATTTCTTTTGCAATGCGCTTTTATTAGGATCACTTGTAAAGTGTAGTTGCTGTGTGGTTCCGGGTTAGAATGTACTACCACTTTTATTTTCGTGGGTGTCGTATGAGGGTTTCTGATGCAGTGTAATTGTGGGTGAAATTCCAGCCACCTATCTTATATTTTTTTATTGTACACAAAAAACAACATTATTATGAAAAATACCTGTCACTACTTCACACGTCATTCCATCTCGAAACCTTAAATATGCTAAAAGTGAGCCTTGTTATAACTGAAAGCAAAACAGGTTGTAGCAATAATTCTGACCACCCCAAAGGGGATTATGGTCGTGAGTTTATGTAGGTCTGTAGGTACTTATAAATTGTAAAGTGGTAATGTTATTTTTGTACAAAAATTCAACAAATGATAGATATAGTGGAAAAATAATTGGCCATCGCATCATCGACATTTTTAAAACACCCTATCATGATGTAGTTACTCGTATGTAACGTGTTATTGTAATAAATACAAAATTAGGTAATCTAAGTAGGAAAGTATTCATTTTATACACAATAAGGTCGTTTTGATGTTATTTAAGATCGATTCGATCGATTTGCTGTAGGTAAGTAGGTAAATATCGAAATTTTGTGATCACAAAGAGTGTGCGTTTCATATTTTTAAAATCTCTTAAAACTTGTAATCCGCGCATTCAAGTTCCTACTATTTTTGAAAAAGCTCATACTGAAATATACGATACGATACGTTATGAAATATTTTATTTGCACAAATACGATACAACGACGATTACGACGATACGATTGCGTTTATATGTGATCATCGTTTTTATAAACTGAAAGCATTGTAGGTATCGGAAAATTTGTTTATATAAAACTTCAAAAAGGCTATGTATTCTAGATGAATAATTGAATAACTCTATTACTAAAACGAAATTGAATTCGAAATACCCTATTTATCTAAATTGTACAATTTGATTCACAATTTACCGAAATGCCTTACGAAAAAGCTAGACTTTCTGAGATAATTGACAGTACCTAAAGTCTGATAACAGATTTATTACTGAACAATGTTGAAAAACGATAAATCGTGTTATTTTATTTTCTTTGTACGAATATTTCACAGTTCATTTCGTAAATAAATAGTTTTTTGTAGAATGAAAATGATATTGGATGGGTAGGACTTTTCAAAACGTTATTTTATTATTGAATTCAAAATAGCTCAGAATTATTCAGAAAAATTGAATACATCAAGAATTCAGTTAGAGAACAGTTAATGCGACTAGTTAATTCGGGCTGTTACCATATATTTGCCTAAACGCTTTTTGAAACCTAATGTAACTGTTCAATGTATTTTCTTATTTATCTTTCAAAAATCGTTTTAGCTTATATTTAAATAAAAGTCTTCTACTAAAAACAATTGTCATGTTGTACCGGTCCCGCGGGCTGTCCCAGACACATTAATTGACCTATTAAATTAAAGATAGGTAATTAAAAAATACAAACACCACATAATTAGGTGCCTAATTATTTTTACTTTTTAAATGTTTTTTTTTTAAATATTAGGGTTTCTCCATAGAATTATAGTTTCAAAGAAATTTGTGTTTTAGGGTTGTCTATTGTTTTTATTTCTTACTAGCGATCCGCCCCAGCCTCGCCCGGGTGGGATCAACGATATACGTACCTACACATAAACCTAAGAAATTATCTAAATGACAGTGAAACCGCATCAAAATCCGTTCGTGGTTTAGGAGGAGTTAGCGGATATCCAGACAGACGCGGAAAGCTACTTATTTTATAGTCTATGTATTGATTGATGATGTCCAGCAGTAGACGTCTATCGGCTGCGATGATGATTTTTTTTTAAATGACTGGTTTGCTCCTGACCTCAATGCAGTCCTCAGGACAAAGATGGGGTCGAAGATGTAGCGAGCTTACCCAGAAGAAGCCTTTTCACTTGATTGATGATAGTATTGCCGGTAGCCCCAAATAAATGTAAATTGAGGCGCCTGTTTTTTTAACTAGGGCCCCAATATGCCCCCGTTCGGCCCTGGCCGCATTTCTAGCACGCTTGTTTCTCAATCAAACGAGAACCACTGCATTGATTGGGTCCTTCACGAACTGGGTCGCATTTCCTCAATATTTGACTTCACTAAGTTCCTCTATCTTGGATCAAAGTTATCGAATAGTTTCAAAGATCGTGGGTTAGAAAATAGATAGGATTGTTGATAAAGTTTACATCGCTTCCTGGTAAACCACAGCGTTCTGAATTCGACTTGAAAGATCTCTGAAAAGATCGGCTTTCAGCGATAAGACCGCCTTATGTTCACCTATAATCCACATTAAAAACATATTTAATTTAAATCGTATTGTTGTACACTCACGACCATATGGGGTGACCAGATTCTTTGCTGCAACCATCAAGAATCTTTTAACATAGAAATTTCGCACCCCTTGTAGCCCAATCACCGAGGGTTTTGACCCTGACAGTAATTCAACGATCGCTGAAGCTTTGCAGTATGTTAAAGCGAAGTATAAAGAATACGGTTGATAAAATATCTATAATTTTTTTTATTCGGAAGTTAGGTATTTTTATCTAAACTTAAAAATCACTCGTAACTCGCGGTGGAAAAATGTTCGATCCGAAATTCCTTTGGTATATGTCAGTATATACTAATTAGCATAGATATGTAACGGTATCTAGGAATATTTCGATTTCAGGAAGGGAGAAATATAAAACTACCGTTTTTGTTCCATAACTACTTCAGGAATATTAGTCGATCAATTCTTGTCTTTCTATGCGTATTAATTACTTTAAATATATCGTCTTGCACAATTATCTAGAAGATTTTCGTTTTCGATCGTATTTTTTTATTTTTGTGCAATAACTTACTTCGGGAAATTACTCGATCCATTTGAATGAATTTCTAAGTTAAAGTACACCTAAATGTCGATGTCGGCCCCATTTGAAAATCAACGTTTTGTAATCAATTTTCGTATCGCGCGCGCATGGCCTTGATGAGCCGCAATGAGAGGAGGGGTGCGGAAGGGTGGAGGGAGCGGGCATCGCGCCGCACAGTGGCGCCCGGACGGAAAAATAGTAGATTACACACCGAGGGCAGGAAAGTAAGAAAAGTCTCAGATCTCATGTAATAAAGAATGTTCATAGGTCGGCAAAATCGCTAGAAACGTTGTCTGAGTAGAGCTTATATGAATACAAGTACATTCGTTTTTGTTTCATTCAAAAAGACCGAGTCGTTTCGATTTTACATGCATTCAAAACTCCCGTAAATTTTAAATACTCCGCGCGGGCCCGCGAAGAGCGTGTGACGTCACGTTATAGTAGGAAGCTCGCTTTTACTAGGGAAATACCGGCCTTCTGGGTTTTCTGTAGACATTTGACGCTTTTATTGATTGGTATATTGATTTTTTTTTTGCGTGACTTATACTTCTGTTAGTGTACAGTGTGCTAAGTGTGCATTTAATTAATTAAGTATGGATAAAGGGTTTCAAAAAGGACAATCTGACAAAATGTAACGAAAATAATAGTCTACTAGTCGTGTTATAGCTTTTCTGAAATCGCCTAAATCTTGAATTACTATTGCGGTGCAGCAGAGGAAGGGTGATCTGGTCCCCTGTGTAGGTAAGTAGGTACGTCATCATCATCATCAGCCTATTATACCTCCCACTGCAGGTCACAGGCCTACCATCAGGGAGGGTGTATCAGAGATATTATTATAGCTCTCAACCGATTGCTTCCAAAATCGATATCTGAGGGTCCGCGCGGATTCCGAACTAGAATCCGTTGTCAGATTTGAGAAAAGTGGCCGCCATCTTGAACTTTTTTGTTTCTCAACCGATTGCTTCCAAAATCGATATCTGACGGTCCGCGCGGATTCCGAACTAGAATCCGTTGTCAGATTTAAGAAAAGTGGCCGCCATCTTGAACTTTTTTGTTTCTCAACCGATTACTTCCAAAATCGATACCTGAAGGTCCACGTGGACTCGAAATCATAATCCGTTGTCAGATTTGAGAAAAGTGGCCGCCATCTTGAACTTTTTTGTCATGACATGAGCAAAGATTTTTTCGGTCTATTTGACATAAATCTGTGGTCATGAGCATAATGCATGCATGTATGCATATTATGCTCTCGACTATATTCCCCGAAGGGATAGTCAGAGATATTCTGAAAACACAGAGCACCCACGTTTCATTAATAGTACCGAAACTTTGTCCAGTGTGAAGAATATGAGCCAGTGACCCCTTATAATGGTCAAATGGGTATTTACCATGGGTATTATACATGCCTCATAATTGACAAACACCGCACAGTATAACAACAAGTAATAATAACAACCGGCCAAGTGCGTGTCGGACCACGCGCAGGGTAGGGTTCCGTAGTTGCCCGTCGCAATATAATATGGACTTAGAAGGAGGCTTTTTGTTGTATCGGTCCGGGTCGTTTCTGGTGCAAAGGCTAGCCATAGCCATTCAACGTGGCAACGCTGCTAGCATAATGGGCTCCTTTGCGCCGGGATCGACCAGGGGCAGGTTATTTGACTGAGCTTGTATTTCATTGTTTTGATGAAGCATGTTGCTGATTTATGACTGTTTTTGTTTTATACTACGGTTTATCGGCTATTAAAGTCCAAAAAGTACATTTTATAAGTTGGTCGACTATTACTCGTAAACATGTAAATCCTACTTAGCGGTGATAGTTTTCCTTTTAATTTCGTTATATATACTGAAACTGCCTTGAATTTTTTCACATATCCAGAAACAACCGTTTAGCTGTCAGGGGGGCTGGACACATGACTCTAACAAAAATTTTCACTTTATTTTTTTTAACAATATTTTCAAACCAGCTATCCAACGATACCCCACACCATGGGGTAGACGAGAAAAAAAAATCAATTCGCGGGTAGGGGAGGTACCCTAAAAAAATATATTTTCAAGATTTTATTTTACCACTTGTCGGCGTGATGAATATGTACGCCCATTTTAAATTACAGCTTTCTAGTACTAAGCCTCTCTGAGCTAAGCCGCGGACGAACGGTCAGACGGACTTGGCGAAACTATAAGGGTTCCTTGTTGACTTCGGAACCCTAAAAACCGGCCATGCGTGAGTCGGTTTCACGCTAAAGGTACCGGAGAAATCAAAACTTCCTTGTAAGTTAATTATGTTGTGGTATGATACGGAACCCTCAGTGCGCGATAGCCGGAATCGCACTTGACCGGTTATATTTATTAGACTTATAAACTACGTATACGTTTTATCTCGCTATGATGACGGGAGCCAGTTCTCATGTTTCCTAAAGTATTATTTTCTCTAGCCAACAAAATTCAATTTTCGTAGTAACCACTCTATCCAAGCTGGATAACTAGCCCGAGGGTGAGCTAACCTAGAGTTATTACTTCTTTTATGTATTTACTTTTAAGCGCCGAACCGAAAACGTTTAACTGTGGGTTACCTCCATTATACGAAACACGTATTTTTTTAGGTTTTGTCTGTAATGCTATACTCATTTAATTTCATTTCATTTATTCAGCCTTAAATTGCATGTATGTACAGAAGTTTGGTGTTTCATTATTCAATTGGGTTCCAATGCAATTTTACCCAGCGGTGTAGCTTAAGAATAACTTATTAAATAACAATATTAAATTTACAATGTCAGCTACGAAATACAAAACAACAATTAAGATACAGTGATGTCATTGAATGAATGAATGAAATATACTTTATTTACACCAAAAGAAAAATATTCATTCAACTAAAGAATATAAATATTATATTTATATTATTATTATATATATTTATTTATTACTTTCTTTTTTTTTTATTTCATTTTTTTATTTTTTTTTCATTCATTTTTTCATTTTTTTAATTATTATTTTTTTATTTAATCTTTTAATATTCATTTTCATTTATTTATTATTTTATTTTTATTTTTCATTTCATTATTCATTTTATTTTCTTTCATTAATTTTTTTTATTTCATTATTAGTCATTGAATTAATTGATACAATTTTTAATGTCCATAAGTTTAATTAATAACTCTATAGGAATATAAGCACAACAGTTACAATAGCGACAGCACCGATATTTAATAAATTCAATTCAAATAGATATCTAAACACTTAATCATTTATTAAGAAATTAATTTTAAAAAATTGACTTAAACTACAGGGAGTAACAAAACACCCTAGTAATACTTAAGGATGATTTAGACCATCAAACTGAACAACTTTCACTATGGAGCCAACATCGAGAAAAAATTATCTGTCCTATACAAAACTGCAGTACCGACTCGACTAAAATGTATGGGACAGCAGATGTTTTTATTTTTTCTCGAAGTTGACTCCATTGTAGTGAAAGTTGTTTAGTTTGATGGTCTACACCACCCCCTTAAGGAACATGTTATACAACACGAAAATCCGTTAGAAGAGCGCGTAATTGCTGTGTGGTTAGAACGGTATCAATGAAATTGTTTACAATGGGCGTTATTAGGGGTAAGTAGTCAAACAAGGAACCCTATACTATCTTTCTTAAATTAATTTTCTTCTTAAATAAAAGCAGATGATTATATTCATTGCTCAGCGGGCCAAATCATGTCAAAATCATGCCAAGAATGTGCTTAAAAATTCTTCTGTTTGATGATCTGAAGCATCCCCTTAATAAAGTATACATCCAGGAGTGTGATTTTTGAATCTCATTCGCTGAGCTCAGCAGTTGAAAATGTCAAAATTACTATGGAGATATGCATATTTCTACTGCTGATTTGACTTTCAAAAATAAGACTTCTGAAGTATAATTTTTGAAAGTCAAATCAGCAGTAGAAAGATGCGTATCTCTATAGTAATTTTGACATTTTGTACTGCTGAGTTCAACGTATGACTTTCAAAAATCGCACTCCAGGAGTGCGATTTTTTAATCTCATACGTAGAACTCAGCAGTTGAAAATGTATGGAGATACGCATCTTTCTACTGCTGATTTGACTTTCAAAAATAGCAATCCTGTAGAATGATTTTTGAAAGTCAAATCAGCAGAAGAAAGATGCATATCTCCATAGATATTTCGATATTTTCAACTGCCGAGCTCAGCGAATGAGTTTCAAAAATCGCACTGCTGGATATAAAATAAATGCTTTACATACTTAAAGGGGTGCTTCTGACCATCAAACTGAACAACATTCACTATGGAGCCAAAATTGAAATTGCGCAACAAAAATCTGCTATTCCATAGAAAATGCCAACGGCTACTCTAACCAAATGGACCCAAAGTTGGTCCCATAGTGAAAGTTGTTCAGTTTGATTGTCTGAAGCACCCCTTAAGTATGTAAAGTATTTAATTTTACATCCTGTAAGGCCTACCATGAGTTTTCACTGTAGTATATTACAATAAAACGTATGTAGTAAACTACAGTTTTTGTATTGAATTTCATACAGCTCTCCTAGTGGTTACGTTGAGAACTTATTCTGCCATACAAAATTGACGACGCAACTACAGTAGTAACTTACAATGAAACTCATGGTAGGGCCTTAACTCATTAAAATTACACCCTGTACAGTGTTAGTTTTCAGCAAGTCAAACAGTTATGACAGGTCATGTGATAAATCAATATGTTATTGGGTTACTTGCGAATGAGTGATGAATGCTATCTGAAAAGTGATTTATTGGTGCGCCCCGGGTTTGGGACACGAGTCATCTATATCGAAGGAAGATGATATAGATAACTTATGTTCCACTAAACATCCCTAAAGAGGGATAGTAGTGCAGTAGTGCAAATTTGTGTCTTTTGCTGACTAAGGCATAGATTAATATGTATATTGGGTATAGTTAGGTAAGTCGCCTTGAATTTTAGGTCGTCCTAATTATTAGCGTTGCTGTTTATTAGTACTAGGGGGCGCCACATCATGAAATAAATTGAAAAAGACGATCGGCCGACACGAGGATCGAACCATAGCTACCCGGATCGTAAGCCGGTTGTCTAGACCGCTAGACCAACAAGACAGTGATTCATCATCATCATCATATCAGCCATTAAACGTCCACTGCTGGACATAAGCCTCCCGCAAAATGGGGGGATTTGCCATAATCGCCACGCTTGGCAGGCGGGTTGGCGATCGCAGTTGGATCGAATCAATGTGTGTACTCAGAGGATTGCTATGGCCGAAATCTCTCACTACTACAGCGCAGCGGTGAGTTGTAGCGCGCTGTCATTCCGATATGAACCCTAGTTCAACACATAGTGCTTTGAAACAAAAAATAAATGCTAGTTACATACTTTTTTTCACCAGTATCAAGTTGCGACAAGAAGTAGATATTTTAAACTTCTTGAGGTGCGATTATAAAAGTAGATACAAATAGTCTACCATATGAATAGATAATAATAGTACACTCATCATCATCATAATCTCAGCCATAACGATCGGTCGAGCCGGTCCTGCGCTGCCCTCATCCAACGGGTTCCCGCCGCATTCACCAGGTCGTCGGTCGCCACTCGAGAACTTTTCCGCAGAAGAATAGCCCAAAGAATTGCTAAACTAAAGTGGCAGTGGGCGATGTACATTGCTTGCAGAACCGATGGCAGATCTATATTAAGTTTATGTTTTAACCAATTACCTATGCCACAATACCGATGGTACCTTCCTACACGCGGTGAAACATGAAAATACTCCTCAGACGTCGGTAATGTTCAACGTTCTTTCGAACGTCGATGTTTCCAACTTTAGGTTTGTCACTTTCTATCAGAACAACAATTAAACACAATTTGTTTGGTAAATACAAACCACAAATATATTCTATGATAGTACGGGACCCTCGGTGCGCGAGTCCGACTCGCACTTGGCCGGTTTTTTTTTTCTTGATTTCGAAATTGGTCTCATAGAGAAAGTTGTTCAGATTCATGGTCTGATCATCCCCTTAAAAAAGTGTCAGCATATTAAGAAGGATCCTGTATATAAATACGAAGGGATACTTTTTTTACACAAAGGGATTTTATTTACACGAAATAGAAGAGAAAAAAAATCGGTAAATCGGTATCGATAAATGTGAAATCCCGTTCGACTATTCAAAAGTACTACGAAAATTCCTGGAACTGATAATCAGGTAGGTATACCTACTTATACGATACGATATGCAAAATTGTCTATTGTAGTATCATCTTTAATTAAATAACATACTCGGAACACATATGTCATATATTTTGTTAATTAGAACATCTGTTATGTAATCATGCCAGCCTATTTACAATTCTGTAAATGTTTGTTTGGTTCAGTCTATCCCAGCCTATACAAATAAATACACGCCTTAGAGGCGTACTACGCAACTACACAAGTTATATGTGCCTGTTTGAATATAAGTTGTGTATCAAATCAAGTAAATTGTCACCTACAGTAGAATCTATTGATTTTACTCTGGAATAAAAGTTACCGAGGTCTTCAAGCCTAGGGTCTATTATTTCCTAGATTTTTAACAATGAAACCCGCATGAAAGTCCGTCTACTAGTTGTTTCTTCTTTTTGGGTTATTATTATGTGTCTTCATAATTTTTCTTCATTAATTTCAATTCAATAGGTGGAAAATGAGGGAGGAAAAGCTGGGGCATACAGACAGACAGACAGGATGGACGAAAGAATAAGGGTTCCTTTTTTTGACTACGGATACGGAACCCTAAAATACATTCACAGATTCGTCCCACACTGAGGTTTATTTAACTTCATATTTTGTCACGGGTGGTTCCCACACTAAGCGGAAGAACCATTTCAGGCTACCCATATCATGTTTCAGTTTCATACATAACATTATACTTACAGTCATGGATAATAAACCTAATAAAGTTAATTTTAATTTACATTTTATATAAGGTCTAACAAAATTAGGTGAAACTATTTTAAGGAGATGATCAGACCATCAAACTGAACAACTTTCTCTATGGGACTAATATCGAAATTTCGAAATAAAATCTGCTGCCCCATACATTTGAGTCAAGTTGTGTTTGCAGTTTGGGACATCAATTTTTTTTTTTCACGATTTCGATATTGGTCCGATAGAGAAAGTTGTTCAGTTTGATGGTCTGAGCATACCCTTAAAATAGTTTCAGCTCATTTTGTTAGACCTTATACAACGTGTTAATGAATTAACGCAAAACTAGAAAGTAGTTTGTTTAGAATCGATAGCAGAATCGAATTATCATGGTTTCAACATAGGTAATTTTTTTTCAAAATATTAATTAATTGGTTTGTAAAATTTTAAATTTACTGAACCCGATGTCAACCCACCCCACGGGCATACTCACCCTACTTACTATCAAAACAAGATTATTAAAATGTATCCATGAGTATTTTAGCGCTTTCATTCATTGCTGAAATGATAACAAATCATTTTTGCCTCAAAACTTAAAATGCGAGCAACTTTAAATTTTAACAATCAAAATAATGAAATTATTGTTTCATTCTAATTATTTTGTTATAAATCAGTTGGGGTGTATGAGGTTTTGCGCTTATTCATTATCACGTTGTATATATACATATACAGGAACAGCGCAGGACCGGTCGTTATGGCCATACTTGAGGGAGGCCTATGTCCAGCAGTGGACGTCCATCGGCTGAGATGATGATGAGGATGATACAGGAACACCATTTTGTCGTTTCATACGACACACATTTTACTCCTATTTGCAAAGTGAGGCAGATATGGTGTGCAAATTTGGAAAGCACTTTTTTACGACACATTTCCAAAAAAATATGTCACGTCGGTACGCGACTGACAATTCTGAGCTTTAATGAGCAAAGTTTGGACCGCTTAGCCAACTTTGTAGCCAAATAGCACCGAAATGGTAGCTCCCAAAATTTAAATAGCACGACATTATAACGCGGAATTAACGAGAGTTAGGTTTTGGAGAGAAAAGAGGTTCAGTTGAAAACCTTTTAAATAAAATTGCTAATTAAAACAACCTCTGTTCTTTCCATTCTTTTATAATTCCTCCTAGTTAGGAGGCTCCTAACATTATTAGCAGAGCTCGGGGTTAGGTAGTGTGAATTTGGTACTTGTAACAAAAGATTAATGGACATACCCCCGGGATAAATCCCGAAACCCGATTGTTGATTTGATTTGTTGATTATTAATTTTGTTACCTACTTAGAACTACTTATGAACAATTTAGGCTTGTTTTTAAGGAGCATCGTGGTGCACAGGGCTGCCTTCTTTAAAAAAAATCTTTAAAGCTAACCAGACTAAAACAACTTAATATAGTGTTCTTAATATCACATTTTCGTAAATGTATTAATTTAACATGTATCATGAATACATTACGAGGTTTATGGTAATTTTTATTAATTCTTACATTTTAATATCTCGTATTTTATTTGAAGGCAATAAAAAAAATCCCGCGAAAGGGAATGTCCATATTAATTTTACGTGTTGCGAATCCCGAATTCACACTGCCTAAGCCCGAGCCCTGATTATTAGGTTATGGTAGCTCGGTTGCTTAGGAACAGCGCGACAGTAATAGATCTCTTTAATACCTTTTAGGATACTATATTTAGAATTTTTTCCAACCTAAAAAAAAGATTATAATTATTCTTATACTAGCTTTTGTCGATTTTGGCAAACTTCAAAACCCCTTTAGGGGTCGATTTTCGAAAAATCCTTTATTAGCGCACCCCTCCTACATCCTGTGTAGAAAATTAATTCCATTCATGTCTTCAGCGGTTTAGGTTGTGCGTTGTCTATCAGTCAGTCACGGAACTCAATCAATCAATCAAATATACTTTATTTTACACCAAAAGATAAACAGGAACTGTTTTATTCATATTAGAGGATAATCGTATTCTTGGGTTGGATCTTTACTTCAATTAACATCATCTTTGAAGCGTTCAGTTGTATCAAACATAGCATTTTAGAATACACATACATACATATGCTCATGATTATATTCCCCGAGGGGGTAGTCAGAGATATTCTGCGGACACAGAACATCCACATATTACTAAGGTATGAGAATGATAATTACAAGTCAAATCGGAATAAATACCTACACAGCAAAAGAAATCCTTAGTTGCTTCGTAGGGCTCCTGTAATCTCTAATATACTATATTTTGAATATACTACAAGTACCTCTTTGATGAATATAATCTAAATGTTTGTAGGTACACCAAATGAAAACAACAAAAGAGTCAATAATTTATCCAGCAGGCCCAAACTCCTAAAACAATAACGCATCCCTTGTAATCCCGTGTTAGAAGACGGAGGTATACCCCAATAAATTTGTTTCCACAAATCCGTTACAGATACCTTTGAGAAATACAGATTTAATTAAGATTAAGGTGACTTATCCCTGATTAAAGGTTGCAACACCTTCGACCCGAAATAATAATTGGATAGGTGTCAATTGTTGTATTGAGACAAGATAGGATTGGGAGATTACGCATGACATGACGTACAAGTAACAAACAATTAAGAGTTAACATTAAAACAGGTTGAACCTCATCTGGCACCGCATCGCCTTTTTCCGTCGCTCCATCCTGTTCTGCCACTCAGGAACGTCGTTTGCTAGAGCAAATAATATAGACGGAACGCGATAGCGCACATCGGTGCAGAAAAAGGCGATGCTGTGCTGCCAGATGAGGCTCAACCCTACTCATCATGATTATCAGCCGTGTGGTTCATGCTTAAAATGAACCACCTCTCTTATCTTTCCATGGTTGTCGTACTAGACGACTAAGGGATTCAAAGTTTCTTTTGCAGTGTTTATGTGGACGAAAGGCTAGTTAGCCACCTCTCACCACCTCGTCTCACGGGGGACACCTAGTGAAATGTCACTTTGTGCGTTTTTCCACAGTTGGTTAGGACATTGCAGGCTGAATCACCTGATTGTCTGAAAAGAAAAATGATACCGTGCTTCGGATGGCACGTTAAGCCGTTGGTCCCGGTTACTATCTCTGGTAGTAGTAGTCGTTACATAAAAGGAGAGGCCATAAGGCGGTCTGAAAAAACTCTGACACTGGTGTCAGAGTTTTTTCAGACCGCCTTCTCTTCTCTTATCGTGTGGGCAACCCCAGGGCTCTGCCCACACGATAAGAGAAGAGAAGAGACCACTTGACACGTCATTCCATCCTAAGACTTAAATTGTTAAAATGTGAACATTGCTACAACTAAGCAACGCTTAAGTTCTAAGCTAAGGTAAGCATGCTACATCTTCGGCCTCATCATCACTCAACATCAGTCTGAGATATAAATATAAATAAATAACGCTCACAAGCACATACATTGTAATGATCCCAAGCAAGCACTATAGGCTGTTTATTATGGAAACCATGCAACAACGGCACAAACATATAAACATCCATGACCTAGCCGGGATTCAAACCCAGGACCCTGGTTTGGCAGTCCGGTGTGGTAACATTACACCAACCGGGTCGTCAACATGTTTATTAGGTTTATACCTATTACCTATCACACATACAAAAAAACTACATAAACAGAAAGTTGGTAGTTGTAGCAATGTCTCTGACCACCCCGAATGGGATTACGGTCGCGAGTTTATGTATGTTTAATGCTGATGGTTTTGGTTTTTAAGGGTATGATAAGACCAAAAAACAGAACAACTTTCTCTATGGGACCAAGTTCGAAATCGCGATAAAAATTCAGCTGTCCCAGCATACATTTTGCTCGAGAATAGGATTGCAGTTTTTTATAGAACAGCAGATGGATTTTCGCGATTTCGTCTTTTCCCATAAATAAGTGGTTCAGTATGATGATGGTCTGATCATCCCATTAAAAACTGTCAGCATATTAAGACGAACCCTATACAGAGTGTAAGAAAAAGTATCATTAACCTTTAAACCACTTACTCTATACCCATCAAACTGAACAACTTGTACTACCTATGGGAAGAAACCAGACAGAGCAAAAAAAAATGTCAGCTGCTAATACCTACTCGCCACAAATGTATGAGACGTCAGACTTTTTTTTGTTCGGACAATTTTGCTCCTATAGTAAATGTTGTTCAGTTTGATGGGTAGAGTATGTTGTTTAAGGTGGTTGCAGAGGGGTCAATTTTATACAAAACTTTGACGCACAATACGCGTAGACGGTATTAATCAAGTCAAATAAGTAATATTTTATATATTTATTTATGCGTATGGCGAATTTTATTTGTAGGCATGAGTTATAAGTCCACATCCAGCGTCTGAAGCCATCGATGGGCCTCAGGTGTCATTTTATATATGGAAAAATAGTTTAGAAAATCTAGACGCCGCGTCACAAATAACATTTGCAATTTATAAAAAAATACAAAGAAAATTTTCATGCAACATTTTAAAAGCTTTATATCTTCATAATTATATTATAAATTGCAAATGTTATTTATGACGCGGCAAGTAGATTTTCTAAACTATTTTTCCATATATAAAATAATAATTTTATTAATTCTGTCTACGCCTAATGAACGTCAAACTTTTGTATGGACTGAAACCACCTTAAAGGTTAATGATACTTTTCCTTACACCCTTTATAGACAGCACGTTTATTAATTTAACAGTTACAATAGATAAATGAACAAAAGAAATAGTATAATACGATACAAACATTAAATTATTTACAGTGTGCTACTGTACTTTTCCAATGAATAGGTTCTGGCTCAGCATTATTGCTGCAGCGTTAACTAAAGCGCGTCGTTAATTCAGCCAGAATCTAACAGACAGAAACCAATAACCTGAACCTGACTAAACACAACAGAACTCTATGGTCTTTTAGTCTCTACCATTATATCTGTCCCAGGTCTTCGGTCCAGCGCAAGGATTTTAATACCTATGCCAGCTTCCTGGTCCAGAGGCGGTGGGCGTCACAGAATATTACAAGAGGGGTTAGAAGTGCAAAGTAGGCGTGGAACGCGTGCCACACGGCTATGCAATGACATTCTATACAAGGAGGACTTCACATCAGTGCGCTATTAACGGGACCACTAAGTTATACCCAGTTGTTTTACATTACTGCTTCGTAACCGAATACATTTGAAAGATTTGAAAGGACTGGAATGTCAGCGGCAATGTATGACAGCTGGGCTTAACTGATGCATACAAAGGTGACATTAGGGACATGTGCCATGGTTAGGCTTTGTTATTGTATGACATGATGAATTTGTGGTCATAAAAACTCAAATTTGACCACGTATCAGACTTTAGAACAAAATTAAAGTGGCTTCCTATCCGTCTAAGGCGAGATGCACATATTGTTTCTACGGTTTAACTACCTAGTACCACGCGGTAAGCCTTGCAGATCAATCACATCGCTGCTTCTAGCGTGTCCTTTGCACACTTCTAGTCTGTATGGGAATTCTTTCACAGTTCATGCGGCCAGGTTATGGAATTCATTGCCGCATACTATCTGTGCTAGTCCTTCGCTGGACATCTTTAAGAGGAGAGTTAGAGAGCATTACCTATCTAAATAAAGTCGTAGTAGTTATATGTATGTATATAATATATGTAGGTTCATATTATTATATTTGATATTATTATTTATGTAAGTATATTTATATATTATATTTATTTGTATAGGTGTATCTTATATTATTTCTTATTTTATAGGTATTCATTTTACTATCTCATAATTAAGTAGATTTTTATGTGTGTGCACACTTATTTTACCCAAACATATTAGTTTTCCTCTCACTCAACGGTTTGCTGGAAGAAAACTCTTTTAGAGTTAAGCTCGCCTTTGTACATCACGACTTGTTGTAATTTTTTTTCATAATTATGTTTTTGTGTACAATAAAGAATCTAAGAATCTAAGAACTCATTGCGGCTATGCAATAATTTGCATAACATCGTAAGGCGCGTGGCGTGGTGCGAGCGAGAGGACGTAATATGTAGTAGTAACAGCGAGAGTGGGAAGACAAGTGGCGACAGTTGTCTCCGAGGCAAAAGCGCTACTTTGCGTTTCTAACCCTTCTTATAATGTTCTATGGTGGGCATCCCTGACTACGGCTGCCAGTTCGTGGTCTACATTCTAGAACGCGGACTTCTTCAATTCTTCTGCAGATAAGTATAACCAGCCCATTGCCACTACAGCTTGCTAATGAACCTAAGGCCCATAATAATAAACTAGAGCACGGAATTTTTAAGACTAGAGTCACGTTGCAAGTTTTGTCACGAGCGGTTGAGTCTTTCACGTTGTTTGTACTCTTATAATATACGAGCGTTAACCCGCGACTTCGTCCGCACAAATTATATATCAGATTTTAAGTCAGATCATAAGCTATCAAACAAAAAAAGTTTCATCAAAATCGGTTCAGTAGTTTTTGCGTGATACTCGTTCAAACAAACAAACACCCAAACAAACACACAAACAAACAGACAGACAAAAAATCCAAAAGTTGGTGAAATGGAATCAGGGACACCTAAAAACCATATCGTAACTTTTTTTTTTTGTTCAATATCTTCAATGTACAGACAAACTTCCTGTTACAGTTTTGTAATAGTATAGATTCCGTGCCGTTGTGTTTACGTTTGAGTTTGGTACGAGACTCCGCCATCTCTTCTCGACTGTATTTTTGCTCAATAAACACACAAACTAAATCTTGTCACATGCAAAACACCTTTAGAATTAACAACCCGGTTGATGTAATGGTTACCACGCCGGACTGCCAAACCAGGGTCCTGGGTTCGAATCCCGGTTCGGTCATGGATGATATATGTTTGTGCCGTCGTTGTATGGTTCCCATAACAAAAGTGAGGTTTACTTTGTATCATTACAATTTATGTGTCTGTGAGCGTTATATTTATTTATGTAATTCATCATCAATCACATATTCACCGAATAAACTAAAATTAATCAACTAAACTTTAAAGCTAGCTCGTTCTAACAAGGCGTAGGTGAAAAACGTGAACCTACTTTAAAATTGACTTCCTATTCAAAACAAGCTCAATAATTCAAATTAACATCAATAACTCTGTCAACTCAAATTTACTTCTTAACGGACGAGCTTCGTTATCCATAATTATGCTGAGATTCACTGCCCTCTTAATAAAACGCTTTATGGGCTATAATAAAAAGTATAAATCTCAAGAGAGCTGTGAAAATAAAAGGCAATAGCTTGCATTGTCCCGAGGTCGGGCCTTCACAAAAGAAGTAAAACAAGACTGTGCTACCAGCTCTACTCAGTCGAAACGCGCTATAAGTCCTCACAAAAATACATGTTAAGGTTGTCTGGAAGAAATCGCTTTTTAGCGATAAGACCACCCGTTTTTGTGCCTTTTGTATTTCCTGATTGTTTGCTCCCTGTATACTCTGTTTTTTTGGTGTCAAATAAAGTATAATTGATTGATTGATTGAAAAATAGCGCTAAAAGCACAACTGGAGTGTTTACGATCCTGCCTGACGAACTTCTTTACTTGCTGTATAGCAGGTAAGAGAAGTTAATAAAAGTATTTTTATGCATGCTTACCGATTTTGGGTAAATTTGACCTGATTCTTTTCAAACATGTCACTTTCATCTATTCAGACACGGTTACATGTTAACTATACGCAGCTTTAAAAGCAAGCAGTCACCTACTAGGCAATCTACTATGTGAATTCTTTCAGATCTTTGTGTTCGTAAGTGTGTTTACTTGCTTTGTCGTTGGTTGAAATATTGAAGAATAAAAGGATTTCAAGGCGCAATAGACTTCAAAATAGGTGCCGAGCAAGATTAGAAAAATCTACTTCATACATACATTTTATAATTTTAAACTGACGCCATTTTGCCAGAGAAATAACAGGCAGAGACAATGGATCTCATCTTTTGGCAGTCCCGACATATTTCTCTCGCTTTCTTTAGATTCCTACATTATCGTTGCTTTCGGCTTTTATTAATAAATAAATAAATAATAAAATAAAAATCTTTTACTGCATCAAAGTTTGAACATAGAATTGAATAAACTGCCTGAAGTGAAGGAAGCCAGTGCCCACCCCATACAGTCAATACAATTTTGAGCAAATGTTAGCAAACAAACTTAGTATGTAAGTAGGAAGATAAATAAAAGAAGCAGAAAGTGTCTAATGACAAGTGTAGATTGGTGAGAATTGTGACTTTTATCAAAAAATCTCAATTGTCCGAAAAAGCGCTAAATCTAGCGCGAAATGCTTTTAGTTGACAACACTATTCAAGATGGTCCCACTGTAGAGTGGCATACTGAAATTGGGTCAAATATGCAGTTACCTACATATCTTTTACCCACGTAGGTTTTTATTGAATAAACATTGAAAAAAAGGAAGAAAGTTTCTCTCCACCCAAAAAGAGACTATAACCGTAAATTTATAACACACTAGTTTTATCAGTTTGAAGACTAATCATAAACTTTTAAACACAAAAAAATTTATCAAAATCGGTCCAGTAGTTGTTGCGTGATTCTTGACAATCAAACAAATAAACAGACACACATCTGTGAACTGCACCATTTACGCGACATTGATTTCAGAAATATCGCGGCCATATCGCGATCATCATCCTCCTCATCATCTCAGCCGATGGACGTCCACTGCTGGACATAGGCCTCCCCCAAGGATCGCCATAACGACCGGTCCTGCGCTGCCATCATCCAAAACGAGTTCCCGCCGCCTTCACCAGGTCGTCGGTCCACCGTGTGAAGCGCCTACCCACGCTGCGCTATCGCGATGATATATCGTTATTCCGTCAACGCCTACACTCAAAAATCGCTTGTGTGATAATAATTACGGCCCTTATCTCAAGGATCCGTGACAAAAGCAGACGAGTTGAAAAGGTTTTAATTATTTTTATTGACCGCTCAATGAGATCAATAGTATAAAAACGCGTGGTAATTAATTGAATTCTCACTTCCTACTTTTCCACGAACAATTCGAAAGCTGTCTTCCACAAGTCCGTGTTTACAGAGTCGCATTCAGAATTTCAAATGAAGTAATTTTAGTTCTAGCTTCATAAAAGTAGGTCAAACTTAGTATCAATTTGTACTAACAATAGAGTGGTGTAACTACCCATTCAATATTACTGTTGTCTTCTCTAAGGAGATAGTTCGTTTTACTTCATACCGACATAATAATATATAATACAGTATACAGTGTGTACATAATTATACATACCAATTCCATTATACATTATATGGAATTGGCTATTTTTAGAATTGGCCTTAAACAGACAAGGAACGCAGTAGATTAGGGAAACGGTGTTGATAATGTCCTTTTAAGAATTATGGCTAGTTTAACCACTTTCGTATAAGTTCTTAATAGCTTCTGTGACAGATCGTTTGACATATCTTTCATACGAAATATGTCAAACGTTCTGTCTGATAAGCTATTAAGAACTTATTTAAAAGTAGTGAAACAAGCCCTTAGACTTGTTAGGAATTGGGCATTTGAAGAATTGGCCAATTGAAGATTAGCCTTTTGAAGAATAGAGAATACGGCGAATTGGCTATTGATCATTTGCGAATTGGTCATTTAATTTTGTCGACTAAACCATGGAATGCAATATGCGGTTGCGAAACTGCAGTCTCCGTACAAAAAAGGAAAATAATATTAGCGCATCAATATTATGCGTAAATGTTAATCGCGCTGTAAAATGAAATAATAAATAATAAAAAACTACAATAAGTAATTAAAATATCATTGAAATACGAGGTTTAAGAGTTTTTCTTTTTATGTGTAGACTTCACAGCTTCGCAGTCCTCTTAAACGAAAAAAAATAGAAGTCAGAGCTCAATGACAAGTAAAAAATAATTGGAGACTCAAGGGCAAATAATTGAGCCAACCACGGTCCTTTCTTCACCCCCTATTTTCGTCGAAGAAAAACTAAATTACGAAAAAATAGAAATAGTTGCCTTGTAGACACTTAATTTTTATCGCTGACATCTAATTTATTTTATTTATTGTTCACGGTTTTATGTATTTACTACAGACATGTATATTATTTGCAGTTGTGTTGAATGACGCATCATTTATCAAAGGCATATGCAGGGGCTTTACGTATAATGCGAGTGTATTCATTCTTAATGTACTGTTTCCCAGAGAAAAGCATTGTAGTTGACATTGGCATTTATTATTTATACTCGTACAAAAGATTTGTTTTTCATAAGATAAAATTTGTACTTTTTTTTAATTTCTTAAAATTTTGCGCAAGACAACTCAGCTGAAGTGGGACTGGGCCGGACATGTCATGCATTCGGAAAGATGGGCCAAAATCACCACATAATGGGTTCCCCAGGATGGTCGCCGGCGTCGAGGCAGACCCAGAAAAAAGTGGAGAGACAACATGGATGCCTTTTTGGAGAGTTGGCCAGAAGTTGCGCACAATAAAGAGGATTGGAGAGTAAAAGGGGAGGCCTTTGCCTAGCAGTGGGACATTGAACAGGCTAGGTAAAAAAAAAAATTTTACTATGATGGATAGGTAACTTATACACGGAGAAATAATATCTATGTGACAATTATTATTATTATTTTAGCTAGAAGCTACGAACGCGCCAAAAAAATATCAACTTGTCTAGGCTGATAAAACCTGTCACTATGCACGCATTCAGAGATAAGTTGTATGACGCCTAATGCATACCGACCTAAGATAGTTGGCCCGCTTTGTTTTAGTACCAAGAAGCGTGAGGCTCTATCTTGACATATAATTAAGAGGATATGTGAAAAAATAGGATTCTTCAAAGCGTCATATATCATGAAGTACTAACAGTAGGAGTATGAATTGCGTATATATTGTGGTAATTGAACATATAATTGAAGTTTTGATTAAAGCCAAAACACGATTAAGACATATTTTCTCGAGATTTTCTAGAAAATCAAGCTAAACGCTTGGAACTGCTAAGCGGTGAATTGATTTAAAAAAAAGAGATCGATATTTTACAAATTTTGATTAGAGCAGAATTGAACATACATAAATACACTGACCTGCAAAACTAAGTACTACACTTTTAATATTTCATTTTTTTTCTGAACTATAGAAATTAGAGATTTTAAATAAAAAAAACGTTTTATAGAAAATGTTATCAGCTTTCTTTGTAACTATTCTTTGTAAATTAAACTCTTTTTCGAGTCCTTTTTATTTTGAAAATATATTTTGTGTACTGAAATAGTTATTGCAATTTTAAAAGTGTGATACTTAGTTTTGCAGGCTAGTGTAGTACAATCACAATTAAATAAAGTGTGTTTTACGCTTGCGTCGTTTCAGTCGCGCGCGCCGCCCCATCTCTTTCTCTCGCATCAGGCAGTAATATAAGCTATCACACGCCCATTTCGCTTCATTTGTTTTTCGATATAGGCCCTTAATCAAAGAATTATTAGCAGACTTTACAAGAAAATTGGTTGCTATAAATCTTATTCAGGTAGATTTAACTTGTTTTCTAGACTTTAGTGTAATCTGCCAGAACTAGGTTTGTAACAACAATAAACTTGTAAAGTCTGCTAATTGTAACTCAGGCCACCAAACTGAACAACATCGACTATGATGATAACACCGAAATCGCAAAAAATGTTTTATTCCAACAGCAGATTTTATTATTTGTGTTTGTTACTAATGGAAATAAATTGTTTATCTATCTATCTATCAAGTTTTTTTTCGTTATCACATACATAAATTCACGACTATTATCTCTTTCCGGCGGTCAGAAACTTTGCTTTATATCTTTTAAATCGTGCAGTTGTAGCATGGTTTACATTTGGCTTTTTAAAAGTTTTAATGAAAATTAACATAACCCAGCTTTTTTTGGTACAACGATTAATTCTTTCTTCAACATTTTTATCGTTTTGATAGGTATTTAAAAATGTCAATCCATCGTCTTCAAATGATAGTTAAAGAGTATAAAACTGGGACCCTGTAATAAATTTCAATTTACATTGTGAACAGATTTCAAGAAAATCCAAGATAAAATAAACCTCGGATTTTTCATGAGAATAAAGTCTTACTTATAATGGATGAATCTGTAATGATGTGATTCAGTGATCCAAGAGAGATCACTGATTGATTTAAAATCAATGTGCAATCAGATAAAAAAAAACGTTGAAAATTACAAATGCCAGAGCTCATATATATTTTATTTGAGCTTGCTTTTGGCTGCCTAACTCCTGGCCAACGCATTTTAATTTGCTCGCCAGCAGCAGCTCATTGACGTTGACATTTTGATTATAATCAAACAGTGAAGAAAAACATCGTCAGGATACCTGCATACACTGAACTTGAACTAAAATTTATAAGTATATAGACGTCATCAGTTATTAATAATTACTTTGACTATTTACAGCACTGGCCTTGCGGTAGCATTTCCCGTCTGCCACGGTATGAGAACAATTGATCATTCAATTTTATACCTTGTCACTATACGAGACAGCCTTTAATTGCGAAACAATAACTACGAACTTATGACGTTTGGGGTTCACACGAGACTATTTTTCATGATTTTTAACATTCAAAATTAGAATTTAAAAGTTATGGGGAATAAAATCCAAAGTTGCGGATTTCATGTTACCTCGCCCCCCGCAAAAAGTGGCAGAAATGTTTGTTAGAATATCACGCGTAACTAATCCCTATATAAGTAGTCAAAGTAATGATTACGACCTTTCCGAAAGACATATTCATAACATAACATAACATAAATATTCTTTATTTGCACACCAAAATATACAGTAACAAAAACGAATAAAAAGAACGTAAGAGTACAAATGGCGGTCTTATCACATATTCGTGTGTTTATACCTGTGGTTTATATGATACTATAATAAGTTACTGATAAAAGGAGGTTGTTTAAAAAATTTTTGTTGTTGTAGAGTTTCTGGGACGCACCTACCTATAAAACGAACTAAGAGGCAATTTAAATTTTTTTACAAAAAATAATCTAAATTCCAATTTTGAATAAAGTTTAATTTTCGATGTTGTTAAAAGAATTCCACAAAACAAATGTGAGATGATCGGATTTAATTTTTAAAATAAATGGCTGTATTTCTTTTCAAAGAGGCGGACCTTAACATTGCTTCTTGTATTACTTTATTAAATTTTTATTTACATTTACAACAAGCTGTATCGTATTCATGTATTTAAGAGGCTATGTGAAAAAAGTAGGATTCATCAAAGCGTCATATATATAGCCTCCGTTTTTATTTATAAACGCTTGGAACTGCTAAACAGTGAATAATAGAAACACGAGACTTGATTTAAAAAAAAGACATTGATATTTTACAAATTTTGATTAGAGCAGAATAATACTACAATCACAATTAAATAGTTTGTTTTAAGCTTGCGTCGTTTCAGGCGCGCGTGCCGCCCCATCTCTTTCTCTCGCATCAGGCAGTAACACGCCCATTTCGTTTCAATTATTTTTCGACATTAACTAAACTGAATAAGTATACCAAAATAATTTGGTAGGATTGATTTCGTTGATTAAGTACTAACTACCAACGGCAACGGTAATCAATAGAGGCATGAGTTTAACTGGTATATCAATAATTACAACTATAATGATCTTTTTTTTTAAATCATCCGAAAAAGGCGGAGGATTCGATTGTATATTTTCGTTATGTATGTTACGCGGTAAATACGGAAGAGAGCTAGCGACTCAATCGCGAGGTTGCGGTTCGAAACCTGGCCTGTACCATTGAGCTGTACGGTTGTTATTATCATTATCACTAGCTCGGTGGTGAAAGAATAATCGTAAGGAAACTTACATACCTACCCAAAATATTTTGTTTTTAAAAAAAAAATAGTATATAGTTTCCATGTGTGTTTTTTAAGGGTAAGTGTGGGGCAAACACAATAGACCAGCAATTGTCACAGTGTTACATTTAACGAACCTTGCTAATATACTCATGAAGTGGTTCCATTTTCATTTTGGTGAAAATCTAATGAAGCGCTTCGAAGCAATGAAAGGTTGACAGCACATCGCATCGTCGGCGATTGAAGGTTGACTGTCATTCGATTTCAACCACACACCGTGTTAAGGCGGTTGCAGAGGGGTCAATTTTATACAAAACTTTGACGCACAATACGCGTAGACAGTATTAAAATAAGTCACTTTGTATATATGGAAAAATAGTTTTAAAAATCTAGATGCCGCGTAACAAATAACATTTGCAATTTATAAAATAATTACGAAGATATAATGCTTCGAAATTTTTCATACAAAATATTAAAAGCTTTATATCTTCGTAATTATATTATAAATTGCAAATGTTATTTGTTACGCGGCAACTAGATTATCTAAACTATTTTTTCACATATAAAATATTACTTTTATAAATTCCGTCCCGGCGTATTGTGCGTCAAAGTTTTGTATGGACTGAAACCACCTTAAGCAATGTGATTGGTAGAAACTCGACATTGTATATCCTATATTTTATTTGCTTAGATACTTTGTTAAAAGGGTGCAAATGTGTTCAGTAGATGTATTTAGCCGCTTGCAGGCGCGCAAAGAAGATCCTTTCTCTCAGTATGGGAAATAGGCTACCAAAAAAATGTTAGCGTTTATTTGGCGTATAGTTATGGAACTCATGTCGAATTGTTTCTCATAATCTCTAGATTATAGTGGTAATATTAGCTATACCTCATCTAAACGGAGTTTCGCGTAATCACAGTTGGCACACATCTTGTCTTGGTAAAATATGTTTTTTTTTTTTCGTATGAACATCTAAGACGCTCCTATACACGCATTGCTACACTACATGTGCCGTTTTAACAAGAAAAAAAAATCTTAGCATGAAAATCAAAACGGTGTTTTTTTTTAAATAATCAAAATATGGTCTCAGCATGAATTACTTTCACTTTGTTTTTTTTTTGTTAATTAGTTTAGTTATGATTTATTATACTTTGTTTCTCCTAACTCCTTATGTAAGTATTAATGGATCAATCTAATCAATACCAACAAACCTTTGTCAATTCAGCTGCGGGTTGCCTGGAGACTTACAATTCTCAGGTTTACCTTATGGTTTACCTACCTCAGGAAGCGTGAAAAAAATCTGCTGTCCCATACAAAACTGAACAACTTTCACTATGGAGCCTGCCTCAGGAAACGCGAAAGAAAATCAGCTGTCCCATACAAAACTGCTGTACCTACCCGACTAAAATGTATGGGACAGCAGATTTTTTTTCGCGTTTCCTGAGGTAGGCTCCATAGTGAAAGTTGTTCAGTTTGATGGTCTGAGTTCACCGTTTCAATATTTGCTAGGCTGTCACTTACACCCTGTATAAGTACCTAGTATAATTGTTATAATTATAACAATTTGTTATCATAAATCTAATTCTGTTATATAATAAATAATTGATAAGTAGTATAATGTGATATTCTAGGTTTTTATAGATGTTTAATCGAGAAATAAACATTTCAACGGGTTCTTACCGCGTTTTGGTAAAAAAATGGGTAAAAATGTTTATTTCTAGATTAAATAATAACCGCGTAACTCTCAAAAACTGTGTTATAGATGTTATATACTAGTTGTATAGTATAGATGTTGTATAGTTTGTTGTTGTTATAGATATAATTAACTCAAATCGACTTATAACAAAAAAAATCTAGTAAAGTCTGCTAAAATAAATAGTTAAATTAAAATTTGAAAAATTTGTCTCGGGCGGGAATTGAACCCGCACTCTTCCAATCCGGGCAACTGCGTTATCCAATTTCGCCACCGAGCCCACTACCCAGAGAACGAAATTTTCAATCTGTTGCGTCTTAAGGGGACGTTTTTTTCAATCTTTAAATTGATTCGAAATAGCACAACATGGCTGTAACATGTTTAAAAATCAATAATATTTAAAATAAATATTTGTCACTTAATTATTCCGTGTTATTTTAAAACAACAAAAATCAATAATAAATCTGTGAAGTATTTTAGTATACAATTAAAACTAATACAACAATAGGACAGACATACAAATGACGTATTTTTTACGTAACAGTAAGTAACGAGCTTTAGAAGTGATTAATTAAACTGGAATATAAAAGTGTTTTGTCATTGTCTAGTCACGCAGAATTGCTAAAGTTTAACAAGGACAAAAAAATGTTATTCATCCGTTAATTACATTCCGTATTTAATTTTAGTGTACGGTTAATATTATTACAATTTTGGTATAATTAAAGTTTTCACTCCGGTAAACTCGAGTAACGTCGCACTATTTTCCGCTTTCAAAAATTAATATTTTATTTATTCAAATAAAATATCTTGGACATTGTCACACAAATTATCTAGTCATGATGATACTCTGTATCTACCAGTGACAACCCGTTATTGGCTTTCTGCTTCATACTCATGTTACTACTAATTATATTGCTGTTTGTTTTCCAATGAAATAAAAATAAGTAAATATATTTAAAGTACCAGAATCTAGCCTGCACGGCTAGATGCCAGGCTGGCATGCCACTCCCGACAAAGCGTTTTAACGAGAAAAACGTCATGCGCGCTCTTTCTGGCATACGCAAAATAATAAATATGGAGTCACATCTCGATTTTTATCGTTTTCTCGGGGGTGGCATGCGAGGCGTACAGGACTTGTATTATGATGACTAGACAACGATGTGTAGGGTCCTTTTTAATATGCTGATACATTTTAAGGGGTGTATCAGACCGTCAAACTGAGCAACTTTCTCTATGGCACCAACATCGAAATCGGGAAAAAAATATTTGCTGTTCCATACAAAACTGCAAACCTAATTGAGCGAAATGTATGGGACAGCTGATTTTTTTTCGCGATTTCAATGTTGGTCCCATGGAGAAAGTTGTTCAGTTTGATGGTCTGATCATCCGCTTAAAAAATTGTCAGCATATTAAGAAGGACCCTGTAGAATATATAATTTATTAGATACCAACATCCATGACTCGGGTACAAATATGTATTCATATTCATCATATAAATATTTGTCGCTTACAGCATTCGAACCCGACATTCGGCACAACAGGCAGGTTCACTATAACGTCATATATTTCACGAAACATTATTTTATTGTAATTTTCAAGGATATTAGGTACAAATAGCTCTCAATTATTTTGTTTTTTTAGCATTAAAATTACACGATATATCAATGAGTTTTAGACAAATATTTTAAGGCGTTTTTTAATTCAAACACAAAAACGCCGAGAAACCGGCCGTGGGAGTTCGCTCTCCCTTTACCAAAATTCATACGTTTTTTGACCCTTTTCGGACTCAACTTACGCTCAAAAGACGTTAATTTATTTAAAGAAAAAAAAAGAATTAATTTATTTTAAAATATCGTACCTAATAATAAATAAATGGTATTTAAATCAAGCACTTTTTGACACGTCAATAATATACTATACTAATTGTTTCTCCTTTTTATAATAATTTTTATAATTTAAAGAAACTAATTTTAGCTTTCTTTCGTACCGTTCTCGTTGCATTATATCATATTTCTGTACGAATAAATAAACAAAATATTCTGATATAATATACTAATCTATGTACTCACATTAATTCTTATTCCTTTATATCTTGAATTAACTCAACTTTTTATCACAAAACTCCACTTTAAACAATTCAACAACCAAAATAAGTTAAGTTAAAATTCGAAACTTCACAGAATAATTTCTTCACTATCACTTTACACTTTAATTACTTTGATTTTAATATTTCGTATACGTTATTGAAACTGTTTTCAAGTCCTGTAATCGGTGTGCTACGGCGTAGCGGGTGCTACGTCTCGCGGCTACGGGCTTGTGGCTACGACTGTGCGTAGAGGATGCTGTGGCGCCCCCTAACGATTTTTCGTTGTAATGTATGAAATCAGAGACATTTGAGATGATTGTTATCATAATGGAAATTAATTACAGTCATTTTGTAATAATTTTGAAAATGTATTGACTTTTTTTTTCTTTTAACAGGCATGATTGTAATACGGATAAGCGTATAAAATATGTGTTACAAATAATAAAAAAATTGAAAATTAAAAGTATTAAAAATATACAAGAATCGTGTTTATTTTCAAGGCTTTTTTGTTCTTGCTCTATTGTATAAAAACATATTATAATATCGTATTACATACATGCGTCAAACTTCTGACAAATCTATATAATAATTATATAAAAAAATGAATCCCTATTTCCTTTGGACACGACATCACGCAAGAAGGGCTGGACCGATTGCGATGAAACTTTGGTGGGTTGTAGTGCACATGCCAGGGAAGGTTTATAAATAAAAAAACGGCCAAGCGTGTGTCGGGTAAAACTGATTCTGAGGCGGTGCGAAGTTCGCCGGGTCAGCTTGTTTCTAATTTAATTTTAATTTGTATACCATAATGTTGTCCTAATAGGTAGGTATACAAATTGTACATAACATTGAAGCACGACAGCTGCATTTTCTGCTAAATATGGCTTTTATCCGTAACTTTTTCGATGGAAAAGCTCAGTAAGTAATCATAGCCCAGTTACAAAACGAATTATTGAGACTACTAGTATAAACAAAAAACAAAATTATTGTAGTAATTATTCAGTCATTGTACTATTAAAATAACCAACGTTTTTTGTGGTGTATGGGCCCACCACCACAGAACATTATAAGAGGGGTTAGAAGTGCAAAGTAGGCGTGGAACGTGTCGCGAAAGGTTATTCAATGATTTGCATGACACCATAAGGCACGAGGCATGGTGCGAGCGAGAGGGCATGAGTAATTGTAGCAGCGTGAGCGAGAAGACAATTGGCGACAGCCGTCTCCGAAGCAAAAGCGCTACTTTGAATTTCTAACCCCTCTTATAATTCTGTGCCCACCACTGTAACTCTTGTAAACCAGGATCAACAGCGGCGACCATTCACAACACTAGACAATGAAGTCCAGCGAGCAGCCTTTAAGTTCAGAGTCCCCGTCATTCACCTGCAGAAGTTCCTGATCCCCGAAGTATGGTCTACGAGTCGTGTTCAGACGCTTTAGGGAAGCGAGGACATTAAAACCCTAGTTTAGAGTAGGTTTGTGTGAGTGAGTGTTGGAATGAGTTAAGTTAAATCAAATAAAAATTTTTTATTCAAAATAATATCACATAGGTAGCTTTTTGAAGTCTTTTTTTTTTTACTCTACCACCGCGTTGGAAGGTGTTTCGTTGAGAGAAGATGCGGCCAGAAACTCTACAACACACATCTATTAAACAAAACAACATAATACAAAGTACAATTAAAATACAATATTGCATTACTTATAGTAACATTGTCAAGACCAGACATTTTGGTCATTCAAATTAAATACTATGTTATATATATTCTAGATTAAGGTATTTATAATATGGGCCCAGTGAAATAAAGTTTGCACCCTTAAAAAAAGTATATGTCTAGAATGAGCCTCATGCTTCTACCGTGCAAAAGAAAGAGGCAAACTTTCTTAGGTATTCTTCCTAACGATAATTTGTATGACGTGTCACGCACACCAAGTGCGTGAGGCGTCATACAAATTATCGTTAGGGTTTAGAGGCCAGTACTGGTTGCAACTGGTTTTCTACGCGTTCGTAGCCTCGACTGTCTATCTTGACATATAACTTATCCAAGTTTGTACATAAAAGTTTATTTATCATATTTTAACTAAAAGAAGAAATGTACACAGCATCCTAAGACTAACTTACCTAAGACTAACTACTACTAAAAGAACAAACAAAGCAACCAAACCTGACAACTGTCTAGTCCAATAGCCCACCCCTGGTCGAGCCAAACGTACCCATTATGCTCGCAGCATTACCGCGTTGGACGGCCAATGAGATACGTTGGACGAAAAAAGACCCAGAGTGGGGGTCCAAGCCCCTCTCTCTCAGCCTGCGGCCCAAGTACCTGGCAAACACTTTGGCTTCGGCAGCCCAAGGACCCGCCGTTTCTACCGCAAGATGCACAAACACATATGAGCCTTCTAGGTCCTGGTATTTCGTGTGCTTTTTCTGAGCAGCGGTTTCTGCCGCTGCTCCAGCCACCCTCATGGTGCCCGGCAAGTGAGATGGTGCAAACGTGCTCACGCAGGTGGCGTCCCATAATAGAGACCGACCCTTATCCCAAGGCGCCAGGGTGAGGCCATCCGGTCTCCTGCCATCTCGGCGGCTCAAGCCTGGTGGTTCCGTAGTGCATGGAATATTAGCCGAGACCAGCGTCCGTCGGATGATGTCGTTCAAGGCATGGTGCCGTGGGAAACGACCTGCGCATTTAAGGCAACTTAGGCCGTGATGGCCGTTGGCCAGTTTGACATTGCCTGAAATATATTAATAAAATAAATATAATTAGAAAATAATATGGTACTATTATTATCTATTCATATGCCCTAGGCGAGTGTGTAATTTATGTGTGATTTGAACTCAGCGAAAGACTGACTTGCAAAAGTCAGATTTTATTAAAACGTTAGCAAGATTCGTTTCGTTTAGTGTACACAGAAAATTCAATTTAACGTGGGTACAATACGCGATAATAAATTGCATTTCCTTTTTACTCCCTTGTCAAGCCGCAAAATCGTGCAAATGACATTTTTCTAATAGGTACAAATGGTACAATATTATAAATTCCTCCTACCTATCAAAATTCTCTCAACGCTACAAATCATTCATCTATCTACTATAGGGTGTAAGGAAAAGTATCATTTAACCTTTAAACTACATACTCCACCCATCAAGTTGAACAAATTTTACTATAAGAGCAAAAAAAACATGTCAGATCAAAAAAAATCAGCTGTCCCATTCCAAACTGCAATACCACAGAATACTATACTAACCTACTCGATTCAAACGTATGGGACAGCAGATTTTTTTTTGCTCTGACCGGTTTGCTCCTATAGTAAAAGTTGTTCAGTTTGATGGGTAGAGTATGTGGTTTAAAGATTAATGATACTTTTCCTTACACTCTGTGTATATATAAAAGTTCAGCTTCCAATTATGTTTATGTCTGCCAAACTCGAAAATGGCCCGACCGGCGATAAATCTTTGGTGGGTGGTAGAGTACACACCGGGGAAGGTATATGAAAAACGGCCAAGTGTGTGTCGGGAAAAAAACGGCATTGCAACGTGCCTCACAGCTAGTATTTTAATATTTTGCCAATTTATAAGATTTTGATGGTTACAATGTGAAAGACATTATTGATAAGTACTCTTTTTCTCTTTTCTTTCCTTTCTAATTTATCTACTTTTTAAGCAGTTCATGATCGGTTATACACGGCGGTTATGTACGTAATACCGACTGCTTTTAACAGGTGAAGGAAAACATTGTGAGAAAACCTGCATACGCTAAACAAGAAATTCTGATCCGTATGTGGAGTCTTCCAATCCGCATTGGGCATACGTTGAAATAGAAATAGAAATGCAATGCATTGGGCATAGAAAGAGCAGAATCGAATTATCATGGTTTGTAAATGTGTAATTTGTTTGTAAAATTTAAAATTTACTGAACCCGATGTCAACCCACCGCACGGGCACACTCACCCTACTTACTACCAAAACAAACTTATTAAAATGTATCCATGAGCATGTTATCGCTTTCATTCATTGCTGAAATGATAACAAATAATGTTTGCCTCACAACTTAACATGCGAATAACTTTATAATAAAACGAGCGTTAACCCGCGACTTCGTCCACACAAATTATATACCAGATTTTAAGTCAGATCATAAGCTATCAAACAAAAAAGTTTCATCAAAATCGGTTCAGTACTTTTTGCGTGATGCTCGTTCAAACACACAAACAAACACCCAAACAAACACACAAACAAACACACGAACAAACACACAAACAAACAGACAGACAAAAAATCCAAAAATTGGTGATATGGAATCAGGGATACCTAAAAACCATATCGTAACTTATTTTTTGTTAATATCTTCAATGTACAGACACACTTCTGTTACAGCTTTATAATAGTATAGATAGATTATTGTTTCAATATAATTATTTTGTTATAAATCAGTGTATGAGGTTTTGCGCTTATTCTTAACACGTTGTATAACCTCCTTGAGGGTAGGCCTAACCTGATGATAGCCCTGTGCCCTGCAGTGGGACGTATATATGCTAATGACGATGATAGGTACCAGACAGAAAGAACCAACAAAAGAATGAGGGCTTATTATGTCCACAAAAACTAAAGGCAGATGTGAAAAGGGGGCCGGGCAGTGTCGCAGCAATATGCGCAAAAACGGAACACACTGCTCGCGACAGTAAGGAATCAATATATTATGAGGCTGAAAGCCAGTCGAGATATTATGTGTAAATAGTTTACAATGCTTGCGTAGTACTAAAGATTATTCAAACGTTGAGTTCTGATACCGCAATGGATAATGAGCACATTCGAGCTAACAAAATACTTTCTATCGCGTGGTACTGGTGGTAATGCAACACTAGGTTTCGTACTCAGCGCGTTGGTTGGCATCTCTCTAAATCTCTATGATTATCTCTATAGAAGAGATAGGTTTTCTTTACAAAAGAGTTGTATCCGGCATAATAACAGAGAACATGAACTGATGCAATAATAATCGCCAAAATCATCTATCTTTGACATAGACAAAGGTTTTCCTATCGTTAAAGATAACATGGGATTTAGGAAGGGCCATTGGCCGAGAGAGATAAAAAGGCTCTATTCAACGAATGCCTCAACTTCCACCTCTCAACGCTCCTGAAGTTGGAAATTAACTTTGTTTTGTTGTTTGCGTTCAATTTAGAGTACCTACTGATTAGTATTATTGAGATACTTGTTAGGTTTCGGCACGAACCACGGGACGCCAGATTTACTAATCTACTCTTTAAACGACCCGGTTGGTGTAATGTTTACCACGCCGGACTGCCAAACTATGGTCCTGGGTTGGAATCCCGGTTCGGTCATGGATGTTTATATGTTTGTACGGTTGTTGTATGGTTTCCATAATAAACAGCCTATAGTGCTTGCTTGGGATTACCTACCATTTGTATGTGCCTTTGAGCGTTATTATGGTGCTTCAGACCATCAAACTGAACAAGTTTTACTATGGCACTAATATTGAAATCGTGACAAAAAATCAGATGTTCAATGTTAACTCGATTAAACATCAGATTTGTTTCGAGATTTGAAATGTTAGTTCCTTACTGAAAGTTGTTTAGTTTTATGGTCTGATCATCCCCTTAAAAATCGCGTTCTCGGAAACGGCTTGGACCAAATTTTCAGAATTGGAGTTTATGGGATCTATGTTTATGGGGAAAAAAACCCCAACCTCTGAGGCCTAGGTACTAAGTATAGCAAGCTGCATTGCAAGGTCTTCTCGTCACACGACTTGAAACTGGCTACGAAAATCTCGGTTTATATGGCAGTAGTGCTGCCTAACATATTATACTTCGCCGAATCGTGGACCGTGTATCGCCGCCACATACACATGTTGGACCGGTTCCACCTCAGATGCCTACGTAAGAACATGAAAATCCAATGGTCCGATCGCGTGAGGAACACTGAAGTGCTGCGTAGAGCCAATGTAGGCGGCATTGAGTCATACCTTATGCGGCGTCAGCTTCGGTGGTGCGGTCACGTGTCACGTATGGTAGAGGAGCGAGTAGCGAAGCGCATCTTCTATTCGGAACTTGAGGAGAGCAAGCGTAAGCATGGCGGACAACTCCTCAGGTACAAAGATGTGCTGAAGCGTCACTTGACAAAATGCAACATTGCATCTGATCAGTGGGAGCAGCTGGCTGTCAAGCGGCCAGAATGGAGAGCCTTAGTCAAATCGAATGTATTTGACTTTGAAGCTCAACGCCACTCTGACCTTGACTCAAAGCGCGACGAATTGAAAGCCCACCACCACCACCTGCGGCGATCAATTACACATATATTAATGGTGTACTCTCGTGTCCGCAACGTGCGAGGACCTTTACTCACAAAATAGGCTTCGTGAGTCACATTCGAGCACATGAGCGCCAAAATCGGAGCTGAAGCAGTCGCCGTGGCCGAAATCGGTCAGGAGCTCATCATCATCACTAAGTATACAATTACATTCAACCTACTTTCGTGAGGTTAGTGTAGTTGATTGTTTATTGTGTTAAATAAAGATATGGTGGTATGGTGGTGAAACTTGGATGTCCTGAGTATACAGAACTGAACTAATCCCTCTGGGAATATAGTCGTGTAGGTTTACGGTTTAAGCCGGGACTAATTGATAATTGCTATTTTTTCTGTATAGTATTTAAAAGCCAATTTGAGCCTAGAAATGTACAAAAATAAAAAAAAATACTTCAGCAAAAGCCCTTTATTTTAAAATTTTGCATTTTTTATCTCGTACTAAAAAAATCGGATGAAATTTTTTTTTGACATTTTTAAGGCTTTACCATTATACAGTATACTTCAAACATGGTTTTAATATTGTTGTCTACTTAGAAGGCTTTGCAAAATAGATTCGTATTTTCTAGTTATTCATAATATTTCGATGCCTATCCTATTCTATTGCTCAAAAATAATTTATATTGTTAAATCTAATCGAAATGAGTAAATTGGAATAATATTATAAGGCAAGGGTTAAGTTAAAGGCCTTCTGGGAGATATAACTTTGATTACTATGATGCGTTTAGATAGTGTATCACTAAATGGTGCCGGTTACAGTTTAAAAGTCTCATTGATAATTACACCCCACCCCTCCTAACAAAACTTCGTAAAATGACTGGACTAGTGAGCATAATGCATGCATGTAAAATATGGTAAAAATGCATCGGATTTTAAAGCTTTGACAATACACAACTAAAAATCATAACGATCTGAGTAATCATGACAACAACGTAGCATAGAAGCCGCCCCTAAAAATCTAATTTAAGTCTGAGGTCAGGTCCTTGACAAAGCCGTGCGCAATCTTGATAATTACTGTTTACATTGTCAGTCAACATTCTACGGATGTCCTTGCCAGGACTGCGAAGTCAGCGGCTTTCTGATTCCCGGATTCACAAAGAGTTTATTCCGAAAGCGCGTGCATACAAACGAAGTTCCGTCCTAGTTTAAATATTAACCAATCAAAGTCAATGACATTTTTAGACACATTTTTTGTCAGATATCCGTTAAAATATACAGGGCCCTTCCGTTGGGGTACCTACAAGAGGCGACACCCAGACTAAATGTTTTGTAACACTCGTTTAAGGGCTTATGTCGAATAATAATTGAAGCGAAATGGGCGTGTGATAGCTTATATTACTGCCTGATGCGAGAGAAAGAGATGCGACGGTGCGCGCGCCTGAAACGACGCAAGCGTAAAACAAACTTTATTTATTTGTGATTGTACTATTTATGTAAGTTCAATTCTACTCTAATCAAAATTTATAAAATATCAATCTCTTTTTTTAAATCGTTTCTCGTGTTTCTATTATTCTAATATTATATTATTTAGCAGTTCCAAGCGTTTATCGATAAAGACGGAGGCTACTTTGGCTTGTTTTTCTATCGAGAAAATGTGTCTTAATCGTGTTTTGGCTCTAATCAAAACTTCAATTATATGTTCGAATTACACATATCCGCTAATCATACTCCTACTGTTAGTTCTTCATGATATATGAGGCTTTGAAGAATCCTATTTTTTTCACATAGCTTCTTAAGCTAATTGGTTCAACCTTCCATAGCATGTGCCGTGCGCGAGCTGCACCGCTACGCCCCCAGTGCCCCCACCGCCACGCACCGCTGATCGTGGTGCACAGATTTTGTTCGCGTTGTCTTTTCTATAGATTATTATTCAAAGGGCCCTTCTTAATATGCTGAAATTTTTTTAAGGGGATCAGAGCATCAATCTGAACAACTTTATCTATGGGACCAACATCGAAATCGCGAAAAAAAACAGCTGTCCCATACATTTGGCTCGAGAAAGTTTGCAGTTTTGTATAGAGGAGCTATTTATACAAGGTAGACAACCAAAAGTCAACTAGGTACTTACCTTTAGATAGCTTTGAAATGGTTTTCGAGTTTTTTGGCGAGACTGAGTTTTATTGCGTTGGCGTTCATATGGCCGCTATACTGCTGGGCAAAGGCCTCTCCCTCGCTCTTCCACTCGTTCCTGCTTTGGACTGTAATATAATAATTAAATACACTTACCTAATTAAACATTACTTAAGTAAATATTTCAGTCTTCTTCTCTTATCGTGTGGGCAGAGCCCTGGTGTCAGAGTTTTTTCAGACCGCCTTACGGCCTCTGACGTGGTTTTTGTGTGACGACTACTACCACCAGAGATAGTAACCGGGAACAACGGCTTAACGTGCCATCCGAAGCACGGAATCATCTTTCTTTTCAGACAATCACAAAGTGACATATCACTAGGCGCCCCCCGTGGGAATCGAACCCACGACCTCCGTGTCGAGAGCCAATGCTCTTAACCATTAGACCACGGAGGCAGGATAAAATATTAGTGCACAAAAGTTAATTTTAAAATGTTGCTCTAATCAACAAGCCGCAAGCGCAGGGGTGTTACCACGAAATTCGATTATGCATTTCGACAGTGCGTCTCGACAATCGTTGGGTCGTTGTCAAAATCCGTACCATGATGTAAGATCGTTTCGACACAGGTATCATCGAAGAGAGATTTAGGGGATATTGTTATTATCTAAATGCCAATGTTATTGAGTTTACTTAGTTCATTATATTATGCACTTGATACGTAGGTACCTATTTGTGAGTCAAATTAAAGTCGCATATTTCACTTTACACTGTATTGTTTTCAAAGAACACAAAAGAATTTACAAAAGTTCGCTGTACAAATTTAGGTATGTAACTGGCGCGGCGAACGACTGTCCGCTTCAGAGCTAGAGAGACGAATCAACTCCTGAGCCGCGTCGCTCTAGCTGCTCCAATAATGCAGCGTTGCATTAATTAAATACTTATGTCCCTATATATTCCCCCCTTTCATAAAATTTTGAAACAAATTTTCGATTAAACAAACAATCATCCCATTACTTATTAAAATTATTCACATGTAACTACTTTGTTTTATTTAACACAACTCGATTAGCTCGTTCGGCGAAAACCGTGCGTCATGTAATTCTACACCGCATACCAAACTTATCGCTTTGCACTCTGAATGACTGGTTACACAATGACACTGAATATTATTGTTAAATTTTACATTGAATTGAATTAAGACTATAGGTACTTACTTAATATTACATTTAATAGTGTTTCTTACACTTGATTATGTATTGAATTCACTTAAACTTTATTACAATGGCTTCTCATTTGGAGCCTGATGCAATTATGATTACATATTTGATACAAATTATTCCTTGAAAGTTCGCCTCAAAATTCCTTGACATACTTAGTTAGGTAGGTATGAATTAGCCTGCTTGAATGGTCAGAATATTATTTAGCCTAGGTATGGAATTTTGGTGCTAACTTTGCAATGGTTCCAAAGTAACCCCAATAGTTTACAAAAAAAATTAATTATGTACTTATTCTAAAGTAGGTACCTCCGTAAGTTTTAGACCACAAAAGCCACCCGCTGAGGCTGTGGTTCTGGTTGACGATGTGACTGAGCAACTTGGGGTTGCACCTGGACGTGGTGCTGGTGCAGCGCTGCAGGGTCGAAACCCATCTTTACCATTTGACGTAACATCCACTTCTTAACGCTGGTACTGAATTTGCGCCAAATACAATATGTCACTATTATAAATAGTACTATTGTCATCACCAATGCCATTATGTGAAATTGCTGAACTTTCTCTTCAACACTGTTGTAAGTAGCGCCAGACTGGGCGATAACAATTTGATCTTTACTCTGAGTTTTGCCCATTATGAATATGGAAAGAAATATTTCTCAACCCGATTAATGAAAATGTGTGGTTTCTCAAATAATGATTGCTTATATTGGCTGTTATTGCTAACTAGTCAACTTTGATGTCATTTAATTAAATATTACTCAATCGAAAAACCGTACCTTTTTGACTACTCGGCCACTTCGCGTTGTATAGCCGCTGGGTGATTCATTAATATTTTGCAAATTTTGAGGTTTATTCTCATTACTTGATTTTGAATTTGCGTTATCATTACTATTCTTGTCATTTAAAATGTAAGCTGGTTTCAATCGATCAATAGATAACTTCACTTGGCGGTTTGGCAACTGAATATTAAAAACTTTGTCATTCCTGCTAATAACTTGATACGGGCCATCATATGGCGGCTGTAAACATTTTTTTAATATGTCGTTGCGAATAAAAACGTGCGAACAATTTCGTAGGTCTGGATGTACAAAAAATGCCGATGAATCATTCCGGTTCTCTGCTTTAGCTTTATAACTACTTATCGTTTGCGAAATTTTCTTTACAAATTCATTGGGTTCACATACATTTTGATTAACTTTTACAAAAAATTCAGCAGGTAATCTAATTGAACGACCATAAACCATCTGAGCTGCACTGACTCCTGTGTCAGTTCTCGGAGCTGCACGAAGTCCCAACATCACAGTTGGTAATTCGTCCACCCACGATTTGTTGTCGTTTAAACGTGCCATTAAACTTGCTTTCAAAGATCTGTGAAAACGCTCTATACTTCCGTTGCTCTGTGGATGATACGGTGTGGTTCTTATTTTACTGATTCCTAAATATTGCATTAATTGTTCAAAAAGTCTACTCTCAAATTGTCTGCCCTGGTCGCTAGTGAGCTTAATTGGGCAGCCAAAACGAGCAATCCATCCTTCATAGATTGTCTTTGCCACAATATCGGCTGTAATGTCCCGCAGGGGAAATGCTTCAGGCCAATTGGTGGCCCGATCTATGATAGTTAAACAGTATCTATATCCGTCTTGTGAAATAGAAAACGGTCCAGTAATGTCAGCATGGATATGGTCAAAGCGGTCAACTTTCTCAAATTTTCCTATCGGTGATACAGTGTGTCTGTTTATTTTTGATTTTTGGCACTGTATACATGACTTAGCCCACATACATATGTCCTTGTTCATGTTAGGCCAAAAAAATCTTTCTTTAATCATTTTTTTAGAAACTCTAATGCCTGGATGACTCAAACTATGAATCGCATCAAAAACTGTCAATCTAAACTTTTCTGTAATGTAAGGTCGTACCTGTCCTGTTGAAATTTCACAATAAACGGCTTGTTTACAGTTCGGTATAAAAATTTTTTTGAATGTCAAACTATTGTTTAATGATTTTAATAAATGTAATAATTGTGTATCGTTCTCTTGATCTGACGCTAGCTCGTCATAATTAATTGTCGTTAACCCGGTTATTGATTCGATTCGTGACAAAGAATCTGCAACAATATTTTCTGTACCTTGTATATGTCGTATGTCTGTTGTGAACTCACTAATAAACAGCAACTGTCTAGTACGTCTGGGGGTTTCCTTCCTATTGTCTTTACATAATTTTGCGAATGCATGAGTCAACGGCTTATGATCTGTATAGATTACTAACTCTTTGCCTTCATATAAGTATCGAAAATGTTCCATAGCTAAATAAATTGCCAACAGTTCCCGATCGTATGTACTGTATTTTTGTTGCGTAGTTGTCAATTTCCTAGAAAAGAAACTTATCGGTCTCCATGTGTTGTTTATTCTCTGTTGTAACACAGCACCCACACTTGAGTCTGACGCGTCAGCGAATAATGCTAATGGTACATCTGAAACGGGATACGTTAACGTGACTGCGTTCTGCAATGCATGCTTGCATTGTCGGAACGCTTCGTCAGCTTCCGTTGACCATTTAATCGGTGTTTTGTCATTACGCTTTGCTTTGTGAATGTACCCATTTAATTTTTCTAGGTATTTTACTGCCTTGGGTAAATGCGGTCTGTAAAAATTTACCATCCCTAAAAATGTACGCATCTCATTCACCGTTTGTGGCTTAGGATAATCTATGATGGCTTGAACCTTGCTCGTTAAAGGTCTGATCCCTTCTAATGAAATATCGTAACCCAAAAATTCTAATTTTGTCTGATTAAAACTGCACTTTTCTAAATTGATCGTTATGCCGAATTCATTTAATCTTTGGAATACCTGTTCCAGATGATTCCTATGTTCCTCCAAAGAGGCGGAAGCTATAAGAATATCGTCACAGTAACAAAACAAAAAGTCTAAACCTGTCAGTACAGAGTTACTCATAAATCTTTGAAAGGTTTGGGCTGCGTTACGTAAACCAAAAGTCATACGCGGAAATTCGTACAAACCGAATGGCGTAGTGATCGCTGTTTTCTCCACATCATCAGGGTGAACCATGATATTATGGAAGGCTCGACGGATATCAATTCTAGAGAAGATTTTTTTACCTGTTAATAAGTATGTGAAATCTTGTACCCGTGGAAGTGGGTATCTGTCCGGTTTAGTGATCGCGTTTAATGCTCTGTAGTCACCGCATGGTCTAATCGTACCATCTTTTTTAGGCACTACGTGTAACGGACTGGCCCACGGGCTTTTAGAAGGCCGACAAATACCCATTTCCATCATAAGCTTAAATTCTTCTCTTACCTTTTGATAACGTTCTGGAGGTAGGGGTCTCGTCCTCCCGTGCACCGGTGGTCCTGCAGTTTCTATGTGGTGGTAAACTGAATGCTTTGGAGTTTCCTTAAATGACATTGGTTTTAGAATATCCGGGTACCTGTGCAACAAATCGTATACCGGATGGTCGCAAGTTATTGATGTGATAGATGGCTCAGTGTGTTTTATGATCGTTCCATTAGTATTAATATTAGTCAACCTGTCTAACAGAATTTTTCCATGTAAATCTATAAGTAACCTATGATGGAGCAAAAAATCTGCACCTATAATAGGCTGCTTTACGTCACAAACTATAAACGACCATTTAAACGGCCTTCTCAATTTAAGATCTAGCACCAAATCTTTTACTCCATAAGTTTTAATGGGAGTGCCATTTGCTGCATATAATTTGAAATCGTTTACTGGTTCCATACCTTTAGACATTTCTGAATTTTTCGGAATTACCGATACATTAGCTCCGGAATCTATTAAAAAACGCAGACCTGAATTCCTGTCCGTGACAGTGAGACGGTGGTTACCTAACTTGATACAGCTTCCCACCGGCGAAAACTGCACCTCATCTAGTTTTCCGGCGGTGATTTCTTCCAACTGCAAGGCTCCACGCACTTCTGTGCCCTAGAGTTGAATTTGTAGTGGTAGTAGCAGAGCCAATCAGGACTCTCTGGAGTTCTCCTAGCGCGGCTCCTGGATCTGGATGGTGATCGCCCCTGTGGACCTCGGCTTGTGCTTCTGGATCTCCTCATGTTTGTGTCTAATTCCATAAGCTTGACGTTGATCTTGGCTATTTCTGCCATTAGCACGGCCGTACTATTCTGTGGAATATTGTTGGTTGCTACTTCTGCTACGTGAGCCGGTCTGAACGTCTCCATGACCTTATCTGCCACCGCGGCTAGTTTCTCTAAATCTTCACACGATGTGGCAGCTAGTACAGCCCTCACTGGTGGTGGCAGGTGTCCTTGCCATAGGATATTGAGTGTTTTATCGTCTACTTTATCCCGTGCTAACTCACGCATGCGCCGAAGCAACTGTGACGGTTGTTGATCTCCCAAATCCATCTCTGTAATCAGTTTTTGTAATTTCCGTGTCTCTGACTCCTCATACACTGTAAGCAATCTAGTCTTCAATGCTTCGTATCTGCCGGTGTCTGGCGGTTTGGACAGTATATCGGCCACTTGTTGGATTGCCTCCTTTCCAAGTTTTGCGACGACAACATTGTATTTTGCCTTATCGCTAGCTTTTTGTTGTTCTAGCATCGATTCAACCTGTATGAACCATAATCTAGGCTGATCCATCCAAAAATCCGGAATTCTGTTTGATAAAGATATTGCTGCTAAATCGATTGAAAATGGTGGCGTCGGTGGTGGCGGCGGTTTTGCCATGATGCCGTATAAAATGTAAACTACTTGCGATTTCCTTTGTGCCCTTTTTCACCGTAACCCTGGTGCTTGGGGAAGCCGTCTCTCTCTCTGTCTGGTAGCACTCCGTCGCTGCTCCTCACACAAGTTCGAAAAATTTACACTGTCTACTGACGTTCACTGTGTTCAAGTTGGGTGGTCACCACTTTAGGGGATATTGTTATTATCTAAATGCCAATGTTGTTGAGTTTACTTAGTTCATTATATTATGCACTTGATACGTAGGTACCTATTTGTGAGTCAAATTAAAGTCGCATATTTCACTTTACACTGTATTGTTTTCAAAGAACACAAAAGAATTTACAAAAGTTCGCTGTACAAATTTAGGTATGTAACTGGCGCGGCGAACGACTGTCCGCTTCAGAGCTAGAGAGACGAATCAACTCCTGAGCCGCGTCGCTCTAGCTGCTCCAATAATGCAGCGTTGCATTAATTAAATACTTATGTCCCTATAAGAGAGATGGGTATATTCGAAAGAAACATCACCATAGTCAAAATATAGAAAAATCATAGACTTTATTCGGAGGTGGGTCTTTTTTAGTGCACATTTTATAATTACTGATTTTTGAAAACGAATCGTTTATGATTATTTGTACTACTTTTTACAAATAATAACAACATTTTGATAATATCCAATCAAAATATACTTTACTATTGAACAACTTAGTGATTTTATGTTATTCGTGTAAAAAAGATGATATTTATTACAAATTAGTTGCATAGGATATGTAACCTTTGCCTTCCGCAAAAAAAAAGTTTTGTGTCAGTCAATGTCAAAAAAAAAAAGAAAATTCGAATAGTTTAAGAGGCAGTCAACCAAATCTAGCTAATGAAAAAATCAGATTTCATCCAATAGTCATGTTTACTATTAATAGAAGCCAATATATTTTTTCGGCCTACTTATCGTGGTGGCTTACTTCCTACTCTGAGACGACAGTTAATACCCATCGAGCTAATGAACAAAATTATGCTAATGGCTACTGGATATCCTTTCAAGTGGTGGACTGGTGGCCAACCAAAAAAGTTGGTAAAATTTTGGAGTACCTTTTAACCCATCGAGCTAATGGATGAAAATGTATGCTAAATCAAAGGTGAGGCTTCTACCCCTGGGGCCTAGGGAATCGGGCTAGGGGATACTGGTGGCCGAACCCGTAATATTGAAAGTAGAGGCATAGGGGATTGCTTTGCCTCCAACCAGTTTTTTCTGTCAAAGTAAGATCATGCGTTTCTTCGTTTATTCAAATAAAAACGCCCAACGCCCGGCTCGCGTGCAGTGGCGCGCTCCGCATTTCGGTCCGGCCCGCGAAAGATTTAATATCGAGCGCAAAAATGGTTACCTAAACGTTCTCGGCTCACGTCAATAAAAGAATGAGAGGAGCTTTCTTCTCACTACTAGATTCTGGCGATAAAACGGATACTTTTAACATAAAAGATATCCACTGCTTGTTTTGTGCACTTTTTACATAATAGGATTGCAGACACACAACGTTGATTATCTTGTTTTTCCAGTTCAAACGTACATACTTAATCAATACGATAATACAGGGTGTAAGAGACAGCCTTCCACAGACTGAAACGGTGAACTCAGATCATCAAACTAAACAACTTTCACCATGGAGCATATCTCAGAAAACGCGAAAAAATCAGCTGTTTCATACATTTGAGTCGGGTAGGTACAGCAGTTTTTTATGAAACAGCAGATTTTCAGTTTGATGATCTGCGTTCACCGTGTCATGATAGGTACACTTTTTGTACCTAAATGTATAAAACAGACTTTTTTTTTCACTACCTATTATATTATCGTGATCATCTACGGCCCACGATTTCGTTAACATGCTAAAGTTTAGCCCGCGACTTTCCAAAGGTTGCCCATTCCTGATTTATCTGATATCGTACAGTATTACAATAACGATTAAATACGGTTTACAAGTATTTATTACCCAGTTGGTAATAAACTTGGTTACGAACCGACTTTGTTACGGCCTCCTAGTCTATTTTTCGATCGTCGATCCGACGATATTGTCACGATAGTCGTTCGAATTTTTCGGATATTGGTACTCTAATGCAAAGTCGACGCTACAAGCATTCATCGAAGGAAACATCACCATAGACAAAATATAGAAAAATCATAGACTTTATTCGGAGGTGGGTTTTTTTTAGTGCACATTTTATAATTACCTACCGTTTTATAATAAATAATCAAGTATGTACCTAATAACAATGGTTCGTAGGTTTAGCGCCGTATATTAGGTAATTTAGCGCCTTTTTAAATTTTAACAAAGCAAACAGTATTCAAGTTTGAATATACCTACTGTATTTTGTGTTTTGAGATTGAAATTCCTTTATGTGGTCATAGAGATAGTAAGTATGGTCATAACATGTCCATAGAGTGTACAGTGTTTGGGAGATTCGAATACCAACGCTTATCTGAAGTGCTCAATGAGTTGGATGGAAGTTTAATTATTAAATTATCTGGTGGCAAAAAAAATAATCAAATTTTAGGGAGTAGTTATAGAAAGCTCACGCGCACCCGACGACCGCCTCTGTTTCTTTTAATAATCTCTTTAACTTAATGCCTTAGCCCAAAATACCCGAATTCAAAATGTCTTAAACTTGAAATACCAAATTTTCAAAATACCGAAAGTTTATAAATATACCAAATGTTTAAATTACCCGAAACCAAAAAACCTTATTTCCAAATATAAATGCCTGAAATAAATCATTTTAAATAATCAAAATTCAAAACATTCCAGGGCAAGTTTAGTATCGTTACACCTTCAATGTTTAACCATTTTCCTGGGAGCACTGTCTTGCGACACGAAACGATGCCGAATGGTAGCGGACCAGTGTGAACTGAAAAAACTAGAAATTTTAGTTTGTCCGACTTGGCTGCATGGCTTGTGTAAACTTTGCTTTACCGCAAAAAAAAAGTGTGGCGTCGACATGTTTTTTCGTCTATGACCTATTGTGTCAGTTGTGGTCAAAGAGAATGTAATTCACTACGTTATAGTTGTGGCATAGCGTAAATATAAATAATAGTGAGAGTGCTCTCTGGTCGCAACAGGACAAATATTATGCGTGGGGTGCGGGGCGCGGGAGGAGCGCGTCTCGGCCCCCTCTGCCTGCGCGCGGTACCAATTCTGAACTTTGAGTATAGGTACGCGCAGGCATCGGCAGCAGTGTTAAATGTTATACTCGAGATCGCGCACGTACCACAATGGTTCGCATTGTTTGTATAGTCATTGTCACGGAATAAATATGGTATTGTGTACGGGTGTGATCCCACATCGTATAAAAATAAAGATTTGCTGAAACTAAAGTGGTTTGAAGCATTTTTACGCGATTTGAAACTTTGTTGTTTTTACTAGAGATACCGTTTAAAATTGCAGTTAATAAATATGTAAGCGACGTTAATACTCAATTGCTTTTATACAAACATAATACATGTCATTAACTGAAAAATAATGTGTTTTTCTTATAAAACTTTGAATTAAAAACGTAAATAATAGTTCATAACAAAAATAAATACCTAGGTCCTAGGTAGGTATTAGGATCACTACCAATACCAATTAATAATATGGTAAATATATACAACGTGTTAATGAATTAACGCAAAGCTAGAAATAGTTTATTTAGAATCGAGAGCAGAATCGAATTATCATGGTTTCAACATAGGTAATTTTTTTCAAAATATTAAATAATTTGTTGGTAAAATTTAAAATTTACTGAATCCGATGTCAATTCACCGCACGGGCACACTCACCGTACTCACTACCAAAACAAGCTTCTTATAATGTATCCATGAGTACGTGAGCGCTTTCATTCATTGCTGAAATGATAACAAAACATTTTTGCCTGAAAACTTATTGTAATTATTTTATCAATCTAATTATTTTGTTATAAATCTGTTAGGGTGTATAAGGTTTTGCGTTAACACGTTGTACCTATAGCTAAATTTTTATTTATTTTTAATGTACCTACTTACCTTCTTTTATTTGCCTTAAATGATAAGATTTGTTTTTCTAAATCTTTAATTTCCTTCGACTTTGTCACAGTATTCAGTAAGGGAAAACATTTATTTATTTACATCAGATAGGATAAAATAGTGAAATTAAAACAACATAATTATTTCATATTGATTGTCTTATATTTCATTTCATTTCCTCAAACGTAATTGTAATTGTAACAACCCTTAGCATGGCCGCCATCTTACCCTATTTGCCGGCCTGTCGGTCGCGCGGTTTCTTGGAAGCGCGCTTACTATTATTGTTATGTATACTTTGGTTGTTATATTCTCTTTGGTGTCAGTCATTGTCATCAATTGTTATTGACCAAGAATTTTTAGCTCTTTCCACCGATCTCGAAATGTAGTTGCAGGGAATATAACTAACTCTATAGAAGTTTGCATCCAATGGTGATTCTTATCTGATGTTGAAGTTGGAAACCACAGGATCTTCTCAGAAATCACCACGTAATCACCCCTCAAATTTCGGCTCTATAGATTGGCCTCGATGAATAGTGGTTGATGGTGGATGGCCAACACAGGATCTTCATCTCCACAGTGCCTAGTCAACCTAGACCCACCAAGTTTGACTGATCTTCGGTCGGCTTACAGATAATGATTACGGTGAAACCTATATAACAAATAATTGTACCTAATCAACTATTTTCCTGCCCTTCGCCGTGGAGACCCTAGGTTGCTGGGGTCCTGAAGGGAAAATGTTCCTCAAATGCCTCTCAAAGCGCCTATTCGAGGCTACAGGCGACAGGAGGGCTGGCAGCTATTTTGGGCAAAGGCCTAAGGCTATCAGCCTTGCGATCCAAAGAGGCAACGCTGCCAGCTTCCTAGGCACTCTGCCCCGAGTAGGGGCTTTAGAGTACATTTTTTACCTTTAAGTAGCCTAGGTGTTTTTCTTGTTTGGTTTTTTCTTTTTGTATTAAGTTAGTTAAGCCAGCTTCATATTAATATTGTTACTTATAATAAATTAAATATTATCAACTATTTCAATGTAATATTTTATTTTAAACCTAAACGCTTTTATTGGTCTTTGCTTTGTTATTTTTCCAACCTAATTATTTTGTTTTATTTGTTACGAGCTTTTGACGCGCGACTTCGTCCGCGTAGCTTTAAGTGTTGATTTTCGAAAAATCTTTTCTTAGTGCATCCCTACATCCTCTAGCTTGATAATTTAATATTCCAAATTTCAGGTTTCTATCTTCAGTGGTTTGGGCTGTGCGTTGTTAGTCAGTCGGTCAGTCAGTCACGGAACTCTTTTATAAGTTACGAGCGTTAACCCGCGACTTTGTCCGCATAAATTATATACCAGATTTTAAGTCTGACAATAAGCTATCAAACGAAAAAGTTTCATCAAAATCGGTTTAGTAGTTTTTGCGTGATGCTCGTTCAAACAAACAAATACCCGAACAAACACACAAACAAACAAACAGACAGACAAAAAATCCAAAAATTGGTGAAATAGAATCAGGGACACCTAAAAACCATATCGTAACTTTTTTTTGTTAATATCTTCAATGTACAGACAAACTTTCTGCTACAGTTTTATAATAGTCTAGATATATGACTGTTTTCTATAGTAGGGGAGAGTCGACTATATCGTACCACTTTATAGGTTCCCGCATCCCCCCTTCAAAGCAAAGAAAGTTAGAAATGTGTAATAGTGGCTAAATGTTAGACTTGGTTACTTGGTAGAACATACTAAAAACTTAGCTATCTATCCTGCGATCAAATATAGTATCTATCTATATATTTTCCGGTCCAAAATCTATTTTCCTCGAAGGTCTTCCACCGATACAATTTAGACTACCAGTTTACTAAATTGTGCCACTGATGGTATTTAAATTGTACCACTCACTATAATATGTCTTTAATTTAAAGAAATAATTACACGGTTAACATCGTAAATGAAACAAAAATAGGACAAAATTATTATATATTAATATTATTGCTATCAATTTTCAATGTTAATTATACTTAGTTCAGAAAAAAAGATTTCCAACCACAATTAACTCTTGCTTGAGAGTCACAATCAAATAATAAATAAAAAAAATACCACATATTTTTTTCTCTTCGGAGATCTTCTTCAGAGGACCATTGATACCTAATGTTTTTTTTTATTTCTTTTGATTTCTGTCTAAATATAATATAATATTACTACTAGCCGGTACAAGTCCAATTTAGCGAACTTGTTCAGTATCGTGAATCACCCCTTAAAGTAATGCAACTGTTTACCCTAACACCATGTGTTATTCGTGAGCATGTGCATCAAATAGTAATTTAATAAATAAGCATGTGAGCCTCTTTTAGTTATTATATATTAACTCTATACTATGTTCGAAACGTAAAAAAAACTTAGTCGTGTAAGGATAGTTCTGATTAAAGGCGTAAGGACATGGATTTTGAATACAACCCCCTTTGAAGTCTATCACATGCATGCTTTCTACAATTATACCTACTTAAAATTGTTCTTCGTCTATCTCGTCTATAATAGTAAATTCTATTACTGAAAATGAAAACTTCTAAAGTGTTCGTTTCAAGTATTTACTTGAAGTTTTCAAATAAATCGAATTATGTTATCAATGTAATCAATTTCCTTCATAAGGAATTGAGACAGATAGTTTTTAAGCACAAAATAAAGGCACTTGAACAGGAAAGTATGCTGGGATGTTCTCTTCTTAATCTGGAAAAAATAATATTGCTTATGTTATGTTATCTAACTAGGGAAGATTTTGACTCATAACTTAAATTCTATACAGCCAGATTAGCTATTTTTTAGACAAATTGGCCATAACTACAAAACTGGTAGGTGTGAGTCAATGACGAGCACTGAGGGTGGCGAATAGGGGAGAAACTGTATTTTTGCATCTTGCGGGTATAAGGGTGCCTTTCCACCAGAGCTGAGCGAGGAAACTTAGCTATAAGCATGGAAAAATCCATCAAGAGCTTTGCTCCAATTTCTTAGCCTCGTACAGCGCAGCTCTGATGGAAAAGGGATAATTTTTTACATACAATGCGAGTTAGAGATGTGTGCTCGGGATACGAGTGAGGGATACGAGCGCAATTGGTATGCGAACGAACGATATATGCGATGGATGTTTGCGAGGTATGTAAACGTATTATTAGCATCCTCATATAGCATAAAGGTCAGTTTCCGCGCACAGCTTAGTTCGTTTTGTAGCTTCGCTACGCACCCCGCATAGCTCTGGTGGAAAGGCATCCGAAATGCGGTTTCAATTCACCTTTGTTTCAAAACCCCTATTCAGCGATGGAGTCTGGAGTATAGCTTAGGATATTTGATTCGACTAGAAATGGTATTTTGAAATAGAATTCTCATCTAAGAAAAATGTCAGAAACCTCACTGCACTTGCATTGCACTTCACAGAGAGAATGTCACACCACGTTATAAGAGTCTTAACTTCCATACTAAAAAAACTGGTAGTCGTGACCGATTAATGGCGTCGGTGCACGTTTCATATAATTTTTTTTGTTAGACAGTTGTGCGAGCCTGGCACTTCACTTAAAATATTTATTATTTCGTGATTATTTCACGAAAATTACCCACACATTGACAAAAAGAGACCTCTTGACTTGTCGTGGACTTGACGTTCAATTTTTCGGAAAATTGACAGTTTTGTGCAGTTTTACACCTGTCAAATTCAATTTATCGAGCACTGACAGTTTGTATTAGAGTACGGTTCGATCGACAAGTGTCAAACTAGTTTCGTCGATTCAATGTACGAAAATTAACGAACACGTCCTCGGCAGTTTTCGCTATATCGAAAATCAAAAGTCCGTGATCCTGGAGTAACTTTACCAACTGCGAACTCTTTACTTAGGTACTTATATTTGATTCACTAACATGGTCTAGAAAAACTAGGTTTTCAGAAATAGGAATCTCATCTCGGTAAAATTTCAAATACTACTTTTCTCACACATTTGTTTTGGCAATGAATTATACCTACATATTTAAGGTGAAGGTCATGTAAAAATTGTTTTCCTGTTGATTATTTATTATTATAATATAGGTACCCTCATTGTTAAACCAATTTATTGTATACTTACCAAATTAAAGCTAAGCATAACAGATATACACGAAAAAAATAGATAACTAAATAAAAGAAACGAAAAAAAAATTGCATAAAGATGGTCGCTACACAGAATTACCACTATATTTTTACTCGTACAAATGAAGAAAATTTACAAAAACTAATAGACTATTTTATATGCTATTCTATTTTATATTTTCACTTCTAGCTTTTTTCTGCTTTTAATACAAGTAAAAAAAATTAGAGGCTCATAAAAAAGTGGCAACTCTATTTTTAAGGATCTATTGTACGAAATTTCCAATGGTATTATGTATAATTGCCTAAACATGAAGGTGTTGAAAACTTGCAGCGGGATCTTAGTGTATATCTTTGTCGAAGAAATGTCCGTTTAACATATGTCAAACTCAATTTATCGAGCACTGACAGTGTGTATCAGAGTACCGACTAAATCGACAAGTGTCAAAACTGATATCGGTCGTCCGCAATTGCGAATTAAAAGTGATTATAGTACCAAACTCAACGAAAAACGGCACGCAATATCGACGATCGAATTTCGTGGTAACACCCCAGAGCTGCTTATCTTTTAGGTTTTAATTGGGCCTGTTTAATATAGAATAATTAATTACACGCTTCATTAAAGAGTCCTTTTACCGTTCAGTGGTACCTCCACCACAATATTAATTTCTCCATAATGAAAACCAAAAAATACAAAATTGCTACTCCAACTTACAAAAAAAAGCCGCTATATTGATACAATATTTTTATAGATTTTTATCTTAGGTCTAAACAAACAAATTTAAAAAATAACGGCCGGTAGGTAGGTAATAGGGACGATGAATAAAACCGGCTAAGTGCGTATCGGGCCACGCGCAGTACACTGCGCGTGGCCCGATTATTATTTTTTTATATTATTTTTTTTATGAGGGCGGTACTTAACGATAAAACGACTCTTAAAGTTTCTTTTAGATAGATAGTTTTAGCAAAAAATTGTATAATATTATGCCATATTTTTGTTATGCAAATTTTCTTTTTTAGGGTTCCGTACCCAAACGGGTCCCTCTATTACTAAGCCTACGCTGTCCGTCCGTCCGTCCATCCATCCTTAATCTAAATGTCTGTATTAATATGCTGACACTCTTTTAAGGGGATGATCAGAGCATCAAACTGAACAACTTTCTCTATGGCACCAACATCGAAATCGCGAAAAAAATGTAGAGTATGCAGTTTTGTATGGAGGAACTAATTTTTCTTTCGCGATTTCGATGTTGGTGCCATAGAGAAAGTTGTTCAGTTTGACGCTCTGATCATCCCCTTAATAAAGTGTCAGCATATTAAGAAAGACCCTGTATTTTGAACCGTAATAATTTTCACACAATAAAGTATTATTTTTTTTTAAATAAATATTAAATGAGTAAAAAATTATATCCCCAAACAAGGAACAACGTGTCCTTTTTTAGGGTATTTACTCTATCGTAAAAACGGCATTACATACAAGCGTCAAACCAGTCGTGCTTATAGAGCATACTCTGAAGCAAAACAACAAATTAGAAAAACTGGCTAATTGTGTGATGGGCTAGCGCGGATCCTGAGCGGCTACCCGCACATTCGAACTTCGAAATAGCGTGAACGTTTTCGTTCCAATGTCAACTCTATTACAATGAAGCTCGGACCGAAACGGTCTTGATATATTGAAAATCGAAAGTCCGGGTACAGGGCCAGAGGGAACACAATTTTTGGTAAGTAATATTGTATGGTGGTGCGGAACCCTCCGTATGCGAGAGCGACTCGCACTTGACCTTTTTTGCATAAAAGCTTTTTAATTAAACGTAGTAGTAAATAAGTATTTTATTATTTAATATTCTATTAGTAAAGTTTCGTACCTAAAATCGTTTTGAATCGTTCTAAAATCGTCTGGAACTAATTAATAGGACCTACCTAATATTTTATTTCGCCAGAGGCAATATTTGTTAAGTAAATATAATCATAAGCTTTTGAATTTAAATTGAGCAGAAAATTTTGTCAAAAGGGTTTCTATTTCCATCAAGAAATCGTAGGAATATTTTGAAGAAATGTTGTAGTAAATGTATATGTTTTGTAATTTCAAGGCTATAAATGTAATGTTTAAAGCTCATCACAGATGGGAGTTATAATAATTAATAGCATTGATATCTATCTTATAATAGTATAACAGAACTAGATAATAAACAATCAATGCTATAGCTCCTAAAAGGCTCTTTTTTTTTGCCGTTTGCCGACAGTAAACCAAATACGAATAAGTTTATTAACCAAATAGGTACCTTCACAATACAATACAATAATTTCTAAACTTGTTTATTATGATTATTCTAGATCGTTCGTGACCTCGAAAAATAGTAACATATGGTTACTATTTTTCGAGGTCACGAAGCATCTAGATAAGTGCTATCGATAGTATCGATATTTTCGATAGTTTCACTTTAAGTCAAATTTTTACTATAGACGCAGATTAAGTATTTAATAGTTAGGTACTACCAGGAAGCTGGCTGGTTTTCGACGTTACTTTGTCCCTTTCTAATCCAACGACAAAAATTTTAGCTCCTGCCATACATTACGTCACGTCATTGGATAGAAAGGGACACAAAAAATTTGGAAATATCGACGACGGAGACGTACGAAAGAAGGTCGAACATTACCGACCGCCATGGCCAATTTTCTTGTTTCCATGCTTGTAAGGAGGAGTGGCATCCTTTATGACTCTGAAATCCTTGGTTACTACCCTCAGAGGAAGGATCTCTTTATTCTAAAGCATAGAGTCCGCATCAATTTTCAATTATAGATAGTCTCTTTTGTCTTTTGACGTACCATTAATACCTTTATTACCTTTAATAGTAGAAAGAGACGGAACTATAGATATTTGTTTATGCGGCTGTCCACTTTTTTTGTGCTAGCGTGTGTGAAAAGTGACCGTAAACATTAGGGCAGTTTTCACTTTGGTCTAGTTGGTATCATACTTCCATTCTCTATGGTTGGTATCTTTTGTCCATACCACTTGACACCACACACTCAAACACAAATGTCAAAAAAGTGGACATTCTTGCAATGTTATGAATGCGGGAGCCACAACATTGCAAGAATGTTCACTTTTTTGACATTTGTATTTGAGTGTGGTGTCTTTAGGTATAATCTCTTTGGCCTAACCACAGTATAAGAAAGAGTATCCAGTACTACATACAATACGCACCCCCTGCACCCCTCCAATTTTAACCTCACTGGAAGTGTGACGTAAAATGTAGGCAATGTCGTATTCACGTCTTGCCCGCACTCACTAAGTATCGCACATGTTCTTCTTTGAAATTTTGTATGAAATGACAGCTAAGTGTCTAAGGTGTGGTCTAACTCTAAGAAGGGGAGAACAAAGGAAGCAAAACCTAGTAACAAACTTGTGATAGACGTCAGAATGCGGAACGGAACCGATCTCGATAACTAGAAGTTAGACAGGCATTCTCTGCACTACGAGAATAATTGATAACTGCAGTTTACGAACAAGTGCATCAAGATTTATAGGGTTTTATCGGAACCAACGCTAGTATTACTGTATGCAAAGGGGAAAAATTGACAAATATGCACCGAAAATTATAAAGAATAGGTCGTGGATTATACCTATGCCTGCTTCCTGGAATTGCTAGATCTATTACTTCGTGAGGCGGGAAGTTACTGGTGTAACCTGTGACAGGAAAATGCCGGTTCGAATGAAGTGCCTGGCCTATAACGAGACTTGGGCCACAACGAAAAGCCATGTCCGAACTGTACAAACAGCCGAAGTGAAGATACTGAGGTGGACGTGGGGTGTCACGATGCGCGATAGAATCCGCAAAGAGTATGTGCGAGGTAGCCTGGGTGTACGTGACATTGCGGATAAGCTTCAGGAGCTTAGGTGGTTTGGACAAGTGAAACGAAAGCCACCGACTATGTAGGAAATATGGCACTGCAACTGTCGATTCCAGTAGCAGGACAGAGACCTAGAGGACGTCCGAAGACTAGATGGATGAACACAGTTCGCAGTGATATGACCGAGTGCAATGTCTCCGAAGACGACATCAGAATCAGGGCAAGGTGGAGAGAACAGACGCGGAAGGCTGACCCCACCACCTTATGGGATTAAAAGCCAGGAAGAGAGAGAATAATTGTTAAGTGGAGGCTAAGAGCCACTCTTGGCCATCACTCTGATAGGTACTGCCTGCCTTGGTCCACTGGTCATCTTCCCGTCTAGCCAAGTGTCCTTGCCGTGAAAATTTAAGTAAAATATCATTAATAATATGCTACCCTGCCAATCAAAATCCCAAACCGTCAGTACCTACTTCATCATCATCATCACCCTATATACGTCCAAATGCAGGGCACAGGCCTACTCTCAAGGACGGTGTATGAGCGTTAGTCCACCACGCGTGCCCAATGTGCATTGTCGGACTACACATACTCATCGGAATTTCTTCTTCAACGAATGCAGGTTTCCTTACGATGTTTTTCTTCACCGTTTGAAAGCAGTCGGTATTACGTACATAAGTTAGAAAACTCTCATTGGTACACACGGCGACATATCAAGCTACGCAAAACCAAAATAAGCTGGCCGCGCGTAGGTAGTGTAATTTACAACGTCGCGCGGCCTGCTTATGTTTGTTTTGCGTACATTGATGTGTCGCCGTATGTACATGGCATGCCGTCCGTGCGGATTCGAACCTGGACCTCAAGATTGTTTTCATACCTCTCCGCAAAACGCTCTACCGACTCTCTGTCAATCAACGGTTGTCAATAGGTAACGATCGAAAACAAACATATATGTTAGACAAACGTATGAATCACCAGTTTGGCCACATCAACGGTTTAGCCGCAACGGCAATTATGTCCGAATTGCGTGCTCGCCGAAAACCCTAAATTATTTGGACCATTCAAACGGGAGACGGCATTGCGTTATTGAACTTTTTTCCTGAAATGTTTGTTGTGGATATTGGTGTTGAAATTGTTTGAACTGAAAAATCTACCATTAACGAATGTACATATTGATTGGCAAACTGAAAAATCTACTATTAACAAATGTAACTAGGTATTGATTGGCCGAAATGTTTATTGTTGGTATTAGCATTAAATTGTTTGAACTGAAAAATCTACCATTAATAAATGTAGGTATTCATTGGCAAATATAATTTATAGATTTTTCAACAGTATGGTTTTTATTTGGGACTGTCTGAAAAAGTTTTATGTGCATGACCTTAAATATCAAAAAGGCATCTATAGATTTTTCCTTGAAATATATTCTTTTACTATACAATTATACATAGTTAGACAAACGATAGTGATAGCCTACACGCTTAAATCAAAGTAAAATTAATGGATAGGCCTTACGCGAACATTTCAAACCCGAAAAATGAGGCAAAACAAATGACAGTTTTACTTCAAATATGTACCGAGATGACAGACCACGTATGCTAGTTTGTATGGACCAAGTGTACTAGTTGTGTGCTTCAACTTAACACGCTTTGGGCCTATCCATTAATTTTACATTGATCTAAGCCCACACGGAAGAGATCTTGAGTCATAACTCGATCACGTGGCGCCGCCAATTTGATTTCTATCCTGAAATGCTGATTTCTACGGAATTTATAAACGGCTGTATTGATCACTGAAAACATTATAAGGAAACCTTTATAACCGAGAAAGAACATTATAGAAGCATAGAAGCTATGTGCACAAGTATCCGCGGACGCAATAGGTCACTAAAATTATCTCAATACCTATTGCACAGATTGTAAAAAAGAACATTATGGTACAAGCTTTCAATACCCACCTCAATTAATTAAAAACATAATGGTTTAGAGGTCAGGGCTGCAATCGCGGTAAATATTTGGTGATTGAACCGTTAACTTTTGACACATTTGGTGTTGCGCTAATCGCGGTACAGCCGTTAGAGCCGTTTTGACAGATCACTCAGAGGTTATTGGCTGTCAGTTACATAGAGTTTAGCGAGATGCGGAATTCAGCACAGATGAATAGTAATTGGATTGCAATGTGATTAGAACCGAAATTGGATAAGAATATAACTTCGATGTTTTGTTTGTCTTAGCGCAATCGGGCACCTGGTCCAGAGCCATAATGCTTATACCAGTCTCTCACAAAGATAAAATTAATAACGTAATGTACATCTTACTATTAAGATCTTGTCACTGTAGTTATTGTCTGCGTAAGAGAACAAATAAAGTATTCTAATATTAGTAAAGTATTTAGTAAAATATTTAGTATAATAAACTGCCTCAGTGGTCTAATAACTTCCTCCGTGGTCTAATGGTTAACCATTGCTCTTAAGAGCATTGGACTCTCGACACGGAGGTCATGGGTTCGATTCCCACGGTGGACACCTAGTGATATGTCACTTTGTACGTTTTTCCCTAGTTGGTTAGGACATTGCAGGCTGAATCACCTAATTGTCTGAAAAGAAAGATGATTCCGTGCTTCGGATGGCACGTTAAGCCGTTGGTCCCGGCTACTATCTCTGGTGGTAGGTAGTCGGTAAATTAAAAAGCCGTAAGGCGGGCTGAAAAAACTCTGACACCAGGACTTGCCCACACGATAAGAAGAAGTATAATAATTGTTGATGGTCATGCCGTCTCTCGCTTAAATGCTCTAACAGTCAAAGCGATAAATTATTTCAGCTCATAAAGCACGCTGAAATGTAATTCAATTAATGTACCGAAATATACTAATGCGGTTCGATTGCGTGCAATAATTACTTTACCCGCGCGAGTTTTATAGTGAAGCGTCGATGAATACGTCAAAATAATTTTATTCTGATTTGTTTGAAAACGTTTAGTTTCTTTCACGATATTAAACGCCATCTTCTTCTTATCGTGTGGGCAGAGCCCTGGTGCCAGAGTTTTTTAGACCGCCTTACGGCCTCTGACGTGGTTTTTATGTAACGACTACTACCACCAGAGATAGTAGCCGGGGCCAACGGCTTAACGTGCCATCCGAAGCACGAATCATTTTTCTTTTCAGACAATCAGGTGATTCAGCCTGCAATGTCCTAACCAACTGGAGAAAAACGCACAAAGTGACATATCACTAGATGTCCCCCGTGGGAATCGAACCCACGACCTCCGTGTCGAGAGCCAATGCTCTTAACCATTAGACCACGTAGGCAGGAGGCGGATTAAACGCCAAAGTAGAGATCGTAGAGACAATACACCTTTTACTATGGGAGCAAATCGATGGGAGCAAAAAAAAAGCTGTTGCATACATTTGAGTAGGCATTGCAGTTTAGTAGGAAACAGCAGATTTTTTTTTTTGCTCCGATCGAGTTTTGCTCATTAACTGATTAACTGTGAAGACGCCGAGCAAAGTTCGATTGCTCTGATACTATTTATCTTAACTATTATTATAAAGCTTTAAAATAAGTGAACATTGAAGATATTTACAAATAATATCTTCATTTATTTATTCTATTCTTCATTATATATACGATATGGTTTTTAGGTGTCCCTGACTCCAAATTACAAATTTTTGTGTTTTTTTGTCTGTGTGTTTGTTTATTGAAGCCCGAATCACGCAAAAACTACTGAACCTATTTTGACGAAACTTTTTTTGTTTCAAAGATTTATTATATAAGATCTAACAAAATTAGCTGACATTTGAGTCGAGTTATGTTTGCAGTTTTGTAAGGGACAGCTGATTTTTTTCTCGCGATTTCGATATTGGTCCCATAGAGAAAGTTGTTCAGTTTCATTGTCTAATCATCCCCATAAAATAGTTTCAGCTAATTTTGTTAGACCTTATATTATTATTTTATTTGACTTGAAATCTGGTATTATTATACTTAATTTGTACAGACGCCAGAAGTCATTTTGGGCCGATTTTTCAATCGCCAGATGAAATGTCTATGAATAAAATTTATCGATTTCTTAAAATAAATTATACTATGGTGATTTTTCAAAAATCAATCTCATACGAAAACATCAGAAATATGAGCAAAGATATTATTTTGTACTCTACCAGCTAATATTTTATGTTACGAATAGAACCTACTATTGGGATCAAATGTTTTTATTTCTCGTCTATATGTTTTTCATACAACCAAAGAGTTTTCATTATATCTAAGAAATACAAAACTGGCAGCTGTCTGTTAGAAAAAAATGACGTTAAGCCAAATACTTCAATTAAAAAGAAAAAGTTTTCTTCATTTTTAGTTTTTATGGCTTTTAATATTTTGTTTCTAAGACATCTTGCCAGTTTACATTAAAAAAAATAAAATGTTTTCATTCCAAAATCCCAAATAATTCCAAAACTAATATCTCTTTGGTGCAGTCAGAGTTTTTCCTTGGTTTTTCCAGTTTTTTGGATCGCATGGTAAATTATATTTGTTGAAAAAAATATAATTTATTAATAGGAATCGGATACTATATACAATGTTCTTGTAGGAATCATCTGATGATCTGACAAATGAAAAATCGGCCCTAAATTAAACAAAAACAAACAGGACACGTTTCATTATTGATTAGAACACTTTGAATTGATTTCTCGAATTGCTGAGAATTTTTTTCTTCTCATCGAGAATTCTTCGAGACAAATTATTATGATCTAAAAATTATGCCTTAAAAAATTTAAGACATAATTAATGCGTTACTTAACTCAACAATAATAAAATTTGGTGCGAATTCTTATGATTTTAGAATTTCATTTCCTTGGATTAGTAGGCACCACAGTGACATGATAAAGGACAAGCCAGTCAACAATAAGTATACCTACTAAAATGACGTAGTTTAGTAGAGGTGAGGCAGCAATGAAAGGGTCAAAAATAAAATTCAGAGTGGAGCTAAATGTCGCTACTCAACTAACGGTTTATAACAACGTAGTGAGTTAGATTTTCTTTGTAAGTAATGCTAAAGGAATAGAATTATATTCGTAGAGGAACACGCTCAAAGGAAAGGAATCAATTCGACCATAAATTTGTTTTATACTTTTTCCATGCAAAAACGAAGTAACGACTTAGAAACGTTTTTCTACTCGATTTAGTTTTGAAAATAGAACGGCCGTATTCGTTCATCTGGTAGAGGGTGGTAGAGGGTAGGTAAGGCACTAGATTTTTCCTTTCGTACACTTTTTTCCTTGTATTTAATTTGCATGAAAAAATACACTTGCGGGTATGTATGTAAATTTGGAACTGGATACCTGCGGGGATCTATTATAGTAAGTAGGCAAAATAAATTACATAATTTAATATTAAAATTGAGTTAAGGCCCTATGGTAGGAGGAAACACCTTGGAGGCATCTTTTATTTTTAATTTTTCGACTAGATAATTATATACGATTTATCGAAACCAAAGTAATACCTCAATCTTTTTGGATAGTTTATCTACTGAAATCCTCAATTGAATACACGATTGGAATTACTTCACTAAATAGAAAATCGTCACAAAGATGACGTGTCTTTAAATATTATTCTCGTTTTAGAGAACTTAAAAGAGTTTCCGATTGTTTATCTAGTGAAAATAGTGAAACCATAAAAAAATCTTTTAAGAGTACTTTTTTAATTCTCTTTAATCGAAAATACAGCACACGCACGCACTTTTCGGAGGGCCTGCCCTTAACGACACTGAAAAAAGACTAAAGGATTTTTTTCTGCATTGATAGTAGTTCTTGTTTTCTTTCATTTATTACCTTTTTTTATGATTGTATATTGCCTGGTACTGGTTTAAAAAAATTGGTTTAGGTAGCTGTGCCTACACAGAAGTCTGTGGTAATAGGTATGAATTTAGTTCCTTGCCCTGGAGGAACGAATAGACTTTTAAATAACAAACTTCAAAAGATCTGTAGGTACCAATACCTATGCCAGCTTCCTGGTAGGTACCTTATTTTACTTACAAAAGTCAAAGTCAAAGTCAACATAATTTATTCAATTGAAGCACACTTATTAAACGTCAAATCTTTTTTTTAAGCTACCAAATAATAATGTACCTTTGCCACAGATTAGTTAATAGTCCCTCGCATTCAAGTCGTACTAAAATTGCGTTGATTGTGTAGGTAGGTACGGTACCTATCTAGATTTTAGGGTTCCGTACCCGGAATGGGACCCTATTACTAAGCCTACGATCGATGTCGTCCGTCTGTCTGTCTACCTATTTAGGGCTGTAACTTTTGAACCGTAATAGCTAGACAGTTGATTTTTACAGAATATGCTTTATTATGGCGGATTTGCTAACAAATAATAAAAATGTCAAAAAAAGAAAAATTAAGGGGTGTCCTCACACAATAAACTTGTTTTTATCAAAGTTTTTTCTTCTCGCTCTATCTTAAAAACGGTAATTACATACAACTGTCAGACTCTACTATATAGGGGATGAGAAGGGGGCGCGTAAGTGATGAGTAAGGTGTGCATAGAGGGGGTACGTAGGGTATGAGTAGGGTTCCGTAGGGGTGTGTAGGGGGTACGTAGGGGTGAGTAATGAGTGCGTAGGGTATGAGTAGAAATAGAGATAGAAATATTTATTTGCTATAAATAGGGTAGAATAGGGGTGCGTAGGGGTGAGTAGGGATGCGAAGGGGTGCGTAGTGGGAGCGTAGGGGGTGCGTGCGTAGGGTTGAGTATGGAATGCATAAGCGGTGAGTAGGGGGTGTTCTTTCAGAAGTCACAAAAACAAGTCAGTGCCACAAAAAAAACCATAAACATGTCCTAAGTCTACGCGTACGAAGTCGCGGGCAACAGCTAGTATGATTAAAAGAGCTTTTGACCCGCGACTTCGTCCGTGTGGATTACCCCTTTAGGGGTCGATTTTCGAAAAATCCTTTCTTAGTGCACCCCTACATCCTCTGTAGAATATATATTCCAAAAATCATGTTTTTTAACGGATTTCAAAAAAGGAGGAGTTTTCTCAATTCGGTTAGAAGAGCGGTTTATGCTGTGCGTTGTCTGTTTGTCAGTCAGTCAGTCACGGAACTGTTTTAAAATCTAATATAGGTATAGATTGTGCAATCAGTAGGTAATTTCAAGTTGTGTTCTGTAAGGAGAAACTTTTCTTACCTACAGGAAAATCAAGTTCTATCTCCATGAAACCAAGGTAGATAATTATGATGCTAATGTCATCATCATCATCATCATCTCAGCCGATGGACGTCCACTGCTGGACATAGGCCTCCCCCAAGGATCGCCATAACGACCGGTCCTGCGCTGCCCTCATCCAACGGGTTCCCGCCGCCTTCACAAGGTCGTCGGTCCACCGTGTGGGGGGCCTACCCATGCTGCGCTTTCCGGTACGCGGTCGCCACTCGAGAACTTTTCGGCCCCATCGGCCATCGGTTCTGCGAGCAATATGCCCCGCCCACTGCCACTTTAATTTAGCAATTCTTTGGGCTACGTCAGTTACTCTGATTCTTCTGCGGATCTCTTCATTTCTGATTCGACCTCGCAGGGAAACTCCGAGAATAGCCCTCTCCATTGCCCTTTGGGTGACTTTCAGCCTTTTTATGAGGCCTTGAGATGCCAATGTATTATGATATTATTATGCTAATGTATTTTTTGTTAGTTTCAACCGAAAACAAACTACCTTAGGGCCATTAGGCAATTATAAACGACAGTTGTTGAACGCGAAAGAAATTGAAAATTAAGTCAAAGATAAGTAAGGATGCTTTTTATTTTGGAATTGCAAATGAACAGTTAGGGAACACTTCTATCAAAGATATAGCCTACCTACTATATCTATACTATTATAAAGCTGTAACAGAAGTGTGTCTGTACATTGCAGATATTAACAAAAAATAAGTTACGATATGGTTTTTAGGTATCCCTGATTCCATATCACCAATTTTTGGATTTTTAGTCTGTCTGTTTGTTTGGGTGTTTGTTTGTTTGTTTGAACGAGCATCACGCAAAAAGTACTGAACCGATTTTGATGAAACTTTTTTTGTTTGATAGCTTATGATCTGACTTAAAATCTGGTATATAATTTGTGCGGACGAAGTCGCGGGTTAACGCTCGTTATACTATATTATTCTTGCTATACACAATGGTGTGTTGGTGCCTACACTTATGTACCTATGGCAGTGAGTGCTGGGTATGGCAGAAGAAGCATGCAAGTAAAATTAATGCTGTTGAAATGCGTTCCTTGCGAAGTATGTGTGGTGTGACGCTGAAAGATAGACTGAGAAATTGTGTAATAAGAGATAGATGTAAATTAAAAGAAGATGTAGTGACAAGAATAGAGAAAGGTATGCTTCGTTGGTTTCGTTGGTTCATGTGTAGAGGATGAGTGACAGCAGATGTACGAAAGAGATGTATGTTGCTAATGTGAGTGGAAGAGTCGTCAGAGGGCGCCCTCGTAGGACGTATGCTGATCAAATCAGTTGCGTCCTACAAAAAGACGACCACTCCAAACCGACGGGCACGTATGAAGAGATGTATGGATGTGCATGAGGCAAAAGATGTATGTAAGTATCGTAGTAAGTGGCGCACCCTGGTCTCTGCCTACCCCACTGGGAAAGAGGCGTGACGTTATAGATAGACTATATTATTCAAATTTAAAAAAAAACATACAAGATACATGAAAAAAAAAGATACAGGATGTTTTATTTTGACGAAGTCGTTTTAGTGGGTAGTCGTTTTGATATTATGGCCCCGAAAGGTGTAATGTCTTTCGGGGCGATCAGACACTTAGCTAAAACTACTCAAAATTATTATTAAGCGTGCAAAAGTAAGTTTACTATACCGGAAATTTCAAAATGAGATACTCATTTTAAGTGTTGTGAGTGTGTGTGTTTTGAGAGCTAAAGATTGTTTTAATAATCAAAAACGATAATACTATCCACATGACACAAGGAATTCAAGCAACAGATGTAAATAGTGGCTAAATGCTAATATTAGTATGAAAAACCGCTAAACAAAACACCTTGTATCTTTTTTTCTCTCGAAAAGATATTGGTGCCGCATATAAAAAAATGTTCTATATTAAACTCCCTTTCAAACGTAGTATGCCACTTGGGGGGCTCTTGGACCACTTCTGCCAACTGTCCTTTAATAAAAATATTTTATTAAGTAATTTTCTCACAATTTCAACATGTTCACGATGATACGAATTTGATTAGAGTAGGTACAACTTGCTGTTTTGTTATGTTTTCTCGGTATCTCGCAACTAAACTGTTATCAATGTGTTTACTTATTTTTTATATCGAGACATTAACACACTTCACTAATTAATAGTTAAAGAGAAGTCTACTAATTTGGAGTGAAAAATTTTTTAATACAACCGGAGAGGAAAAACAACAGATCACAAAAACTAAAGGGGAAAAACTTTTTATAAGGCGGGGACTACATTCTCGCCGGGAACAGCCGAGAACGAGAGATGACGAGAGTGTGGTCGCCCGCCCTTGCCCTTTATTGTTCTCGTGATGCCATAAGCCGTAGTAATTTTCCTTGAAAGTTTTCGCCGAGAAGTTCTCGCGAGAGTGAAGGGCCTGCTTATCAATTTATTTTTTGTCAATATTCTTAACTATTACTAAGTACAACATTGCTAGCAAAACCGCTAGCAATTTTGTACTTAGTTGGAGCCGAAGAGTTCGCGAGTCGCGACCGCGTACCGGAAAAAGCTGCGTGGGTGGGCCCCCTACAAGATGGACCGATGACCCTCAGAAAAGAGATAATACCTACTCCACAGGGATAGTTTTTCAGGTTTAAGGTCTAAAACTCCCTAGTAATATTTGAAGGGACCACCCAGTTTTAATACTATACTATATTATAAAGGATATGGATTACATAAACTGCGCTTTTATCATACCTACAGATGGTTTTCACGATGGAATCAAAATGTCAAGTCAGGGTACAATACAACACTGCACAAGAAACATAATTCCTTCGTCACCTCGCACCTACCTACGGAAAAACACAAAGTCTCAATTTCAATATAATGTAGACTCCGAGGCAGAACAATATGGCTTCTTATGCAGTAGCGTCGCTAGACCAAACAAAGGCGTCTCGGCGACATTAGGTTTAGGTTTAGCACTTTCCGGATCCCACAAAATGGTAGGTTATTTAATTAAAATTCAAAAAGCCGTATGGTTCCGTCTCAGAATGGACCACCCCTATTCTCCCCGTGGGTGTCGTACCAGGCGACTAAGGGTTTACGAGGTTTCGAGGTTGGACGAAAGATTTCCTGGCTCACCCAGTTCACCCACATAAACCTGGTAGTTTTTCTGTCCTTTGGGCAATGGGTACCTACCTAGTCTCTACACCGAATGTGCTTTGGTGCATTTTCATAATGCAATCAGAGATAGACCACGTTTGGTGCAACCCATCATATTTAGATAAAAGTGTATCAAAGCGGCCTTCACGTGTTTGACCTGTGTCCCTAGACGGAAGGCTTCCAAAGGCCCGGCCGGAACCTATACGGCCCGAAAAATACCTACCTTCCCGAGATAAAATAAAAAGATCAAGACCTTAAATGATGTTTACTTCTGATCAACCACTACATCAAAGACTTCTTATCAGTTATTCACACGGCTTTGACACAATTAAACGCAATTATTAAAACTCCTAAAAACAAAACATGCACTGTAATTTGTCGAGTGTTTGTGCAGTGATTCATTTTTTTTTACTGTGCAATTTTACGTCAAGCTACGACCTTTACGATGGTTACGAATTCGGAACGAGAATGTCTTACAAACAAGTGAAGAAACAGGGATTATTGTTCTTCAGAAGACAGGAAACCTTGATATTTAACTATCCTGGTGATACAAACATCACAGGCATAGCTTGCATGGACATTTCGCCTGATAAAAAAGGAAAAGCAACAATACTAGAAGGGGGTGTCGGCTATAATTTTGTTAAGTTACATTTCGAAAGTGAATATAGTGTTGGATTGAGATTTATTGTGGAAATATACACGGCTGCGTATAAAATAATGGGGCGTTTTCAGAAAGCTAAAATGTGATATGAACTTATCATAACATAGCTTTGAATAATATGTAATTATGTGTTAAGTATAGAAATAATACAAATGCTTCTACATTACTGCTTTTTTTAATAAATTTACCTATTGAAACTGGGGAAAAGTTATAAACACGAAGAACGCATCTTTAAATATCGAATTTAAAACTGCATGAACGCACTTTATTCCCTTTTAGATGATACTAAAATTTCATTGGCCTATTTCCGTATTCGAAAACCATCGACCAATCAGCATGAACTATTTCTCCTGCAATGTCAAAAACCCCAAACCAAAACTTGAAAAAGAGAACGCAGAAACCAGGCTCGCGCTACTCTCTAACAAAAAAAAATTTATATGAAACATGCACCGCTGCCATTAAATTCCTTTCTACGGTCGCACACGTTTCATACATTCTTTGATATCGGTCACGACCAGTTTTTAGCATGGTAGTCCTGGTTATAACGTAGTGAGTTACATTCTCTTTGGCAGAACAGAAACGTCAAACGAGGCAAAGTGGAAACAATTGAAACAAACTGCATCGCTAGTTTTCTCGAAATAAAAATATAATTACAATCTACAATGTCGGAAAATGGGCTCTAATATGCGTAAAAAAACACAAGTTTCGTTCGTGATACGCGACGAGGAAGAGCGTCGTCATAAAAATGGCGTTAGTTCGTTGCAACTCGACCCGATACAGGGCCGTCTTTACTCAGCCGGGCGCGATGGAATTATTCGCGTTTGGAATACAGCAACAGGGGTCCAGGACCGGTATATACAGAGCATGGAACACCACACCGACTGGGTCAACGATATCGTGCTGTGCTGCGGCGGGAAAAATCTTATAAGCGCATCTTCGGACACTACTGTCAAAGTATGGAACGCGCCTAAAGGTTTCTGCATGTCCACGTTACGTACCCACAAGGATTACGTACGTACCCTGGCTTACGCTAAAGATAAGGAGCAGGTCGCAAGTGCTGGATTGGACAGAGCTATATTCCTATGGGACGTGAACACACTGACAGCTTTGACAGCAAGTAATAATACGGTAACAACTTCTAGTCTAGTTGGAAATAAGGAATCAATTTACAGTCTAGCTATGAACCCACCAGGCACTATCTTAGTTAGTGGGTCTACGGAGAAAGTTTTACGAGTTTGGGACCCGAGAAATTGTTCACGGCTTATGAAACTAAAAGGTCATGCTGATAATGTAAAAGCGTTAGTCGTCAGTCGTGATGGATCGCAGTGTGTGTCTGGCAGCTCGGACGGTACGATAAAACTATGGTCACTATCGCAGCAACGATGCGTATCAACTATTAGAGTACATACCGAAGCCGTCTGGGCTTTATTGGCGACTGAAAACTTTACCCACATAATTTCCGGTGGACGAGACCATCTAGTCATTATAACGGAGTTGCGAAACCCTGACAACTTCACGGTCGTCTGTGAAGAGACTGCGCCGATTCTCAAACTATGTTTCACCGCCGATCAACAAGGAGTTTGGGTGTCAACGTCAGAATCTGACGTACGATGCTGGAAACTGCCCCCTTTAACTGTGCTTAACACCGACTTATACAACCAAAACGACTTTACGAACAACGTATATAAAACGCAACCCATCCATAAAATTCCAGGCGGACCTGCGATAAAACATTACACGGTTCTAAATGATAAAAGACACATATTGACTAAAGACACTGCCAACAACGTTGCCTTATACGACGTTCTAAAAGCGAGTAAAGTTGAGGAGTTGGGCGAAGTTGACTATGATGAAGAAGTAAAGAAACGTTTCAAAATGGTTTTTGTACCAAACTGGTTTTATGTTGACTTGAAGACGGGAATGTTAACGATACATTTAGGACAAGACGAGACTGATTGTTTGAGCGCTTGGGTGAGTGCAAAAGAGGCTGGTTTGACTACTGAAAATGAGCAGAAAGTAAATTTCGGAGCGTTGCTGCTTCAAGCTCTGTTGGAGCATTGGAATCACCCCAATAGGGTCAATGAATCCGGTCAAAAAGTCATTGGGAATAACTTCTTCAGTGTCCCGTTGCACACACCTTTGATTTTCAGCGAAGTTGGGGGCAGGACTTTATATAGATTACAGGTTAGTAAATTTTAGTTAACCTGTTTAATATGGGTTGAGACACGGCGAATGATGGCGGCTCAATACAAAAAACCACGGTTAGTATTGGACGCAACCGTCCGCATCCTGCGCCGCCGTCGCCGCGTCGAGTGTGTTTCCATACTAATTGTGGTTTTTTATATGAACCCACCGTCATTCGCCATCGGTCAATGTGTCTCAACTCTCAACCCTACATCATCTTTTATAAATCTATCTATCTACAATGTCACACCTCTTTCCCTAAGGACTAGGCAGAGACCAAGTTTGTTTAATTTATAAACATTGTCTAAAAATATGTAAAGGAAATCTTTAAGGGTGAGTTTCCTCTGAAACAGAGCTGTGTAAAATCAACCAATAAAAAAGGTAGCTTGATTCTGTGAAGTGGAGTCAAGCGGGCAACATTTTTCAATCTAATTGGTTGATTTTACACGTCTCTGCTCCTCTCGCTTCAGTAGAAACGCGTCTTAAGTCCCATGAAAAAGTGTGTATCGCGAAAAGACAATAGATGGGCTGGTTGGTAGACCTGCAGGCGTAGTAGGATATCTGTACTAGCGCGTGGCACGCCTTAGATGCATAGAAAATTACCCCTTTCCGCGCTCTTGCCGCGACTGGTAGTATAGTATGGAATAAAGCTAAGTCGCACGTAAGTAGAGAAATCATACTAGAGGGTGTGCAAGGTCCTAGCCCACCAGAGTGGGGATAGAAGCTGATGATAAAAATTGTCATTCCTCTTTTAGGTTGGAGATGCAGGCGGAGAAACGGAAGGCAACCTGCTAATGGAAACGGTACCTTCATGGGTGGTGGACGTAGCAATCGAAATGGCCGCTCCTAAGTTAAACAAGCTACCGTTCTATCTGCTGTCACATTCTAGCTGCCAGAGCAAGCAGGATCGCCAGAAGAAGGTATTTGCTTTATTTTTATTCGTGCATTGAATATTATCAAGATAAGCTGAATGTGTATACTGGAAAAAGATGGAAATATGACAAAAATTTATGCTAAATTGTTCCTTTGTCTTAGTTGCATAATTTGTAAGCAATTTTAACGTAGTCAAACAAAAATACTGCATACGCAGAAAGGGACAAACAACGTAGATTTTATCATGTAATCTATGTGAGCAATAAACGATTATGAATTATCTCGCTTACTCTATGCTATTAGCGTGTAAGCCTGTCTTGTTTCTGCATTAATTTTTTTTAGATATTAATACCCATTTCTAATTATGTCTTTAATATTTCTTTATTTTTATTCCTAAACTAGAGTTAACCCGCGACTCAAATTATATACCAGATTTTAAATCAGATCATAAGCTATCAAACAAAAAAGTTTTATCAAAATCGGTTCAGTAGTTTTTGCGTGATGCTCATGAAACAAAATGAGGAAACGAACCAAAGACCTAGAAACTGACTCATGTACCATGTCCCTTCACTTGCCTCGGCTTCCTTATTGCTAGGTGTAAACTGTGCTTTTATGTTTCATTCTAACCCGATGCCTTTATTTTGTGTCTCTTTTTGTTTAGCAACGATGTTGTTGAGGAAATTTTATTTATAATCGTGATTATAGATTTTGAAATTTCGCTTACTATACAAGCGCAATTTCAAAGCAGCAGTGCGCAGTTGCGCAGTGTAGCTTCACACTCAAACTCAAAATAATTTATTCAATACTAGAGTTAACCCACGACTGTGTCCGCACAAATTATACTATACCAGATTTCAAGTCAGATCATTAGCTATCAAACAGAAAAAGATTCATCAAAATCGGTTCAGTAGTTTTTGCGAGATGCTCGTTCAAACAAACACACAAACAAAAACACAGACAGACATAAAATCCAAAAATTGATTATATTGAATCAGGGACACCTAAAACCATATCGTAACTCTTTTTTTGTTAATATCTTCAATGTACATACACACTTTCTGTTACAGTTTTATAATAGTGTAGATTAAGTGAACTATGTAATGAGAAAGATTATGAAGTTCACACACTTACACACAGACAGACAGACTAAAAATCCCAAAATTGGTGATATGGAATCAGGGACACCTAAAAACTATATAGTAATTTTTTTTGTCGTTAATATCTTCAATGTACAGACACAATTCTGTTACAGTTTTATAATAGTATAGATTAATGGCATTTGCTTTTCTGCCAATCAATGTCAAGTAGTTCGTGGGCAGTATCTATCCCAATGGTGTACCCTGTATTGTATAGGCTGATGATGATGATTTTGATGTATGTAGGTACATAAATAAAGAAAGAGGTCATAAAGTGTTCTTCCAAAAATAATGCACAATATAGCATTATTTTTGGAATAACATATAACAATTAAGGGGATGATCAGACCATCAAACTTAACCTTTTGTCAACATGAAAAAACGGAGTCACATTGCAAGTTCTGACCTGAGCAATCCTCAATCTCTTCTTGTTCTTGACCAAAAACAAACCCTTAAATTGGGATAGATTCTCCCATAAACTACTTGACACTGGCGGAAATGCAGTGCTAACGCACAAGCAAGAGTCCATTAATTATAAAAAAAAAAAACCTAAAAAATCCGGTTGTTCCACACATTGAGTTCGAGTAGGATTGTAGTTTTGCAGCAACTTTTTTTCGGGTATTTTTGGTTCCTATTTAAAATAATTTTAATATCGGTTAAGAGGATAGGCGGGTACGGTTTTTTCCATACAAACGTATTCCCCTGTTTCCTCCCTGGATAATAACACTAGAGCAAAAATATTTTTACCATACAATCTGTGCTACTTCTGCTGTCCCTATGTTTTGCTTTTTTGCTTTAATGCTAAAATGACCAATTATACCGCCGTTTTCAGACATCCAGCAAACAAATTTGACGAATATAAACAAAAAAAGCAAAACATACAGACATAGCCAAAGTCTTTCTCATATTATTCTTGAAAGAATTATTAATATTGGTTTAGTTTTGGAGGAGGAAACAGGAGAATACGAAATGCTGATTTCGTCGATTTTATGGCGATAAAATCTGTCCGAGCTACAGTTGTCTCTTTCGCACTTTAGTCGGCAGGGTGTATGGGTGGGGCGGATGGGACAAATAAGTATACAGTCGGAAAAGTGATCTATTCTCCAAATTACCATTTCCGCCTATTAAAGCAATATTCATAGTTGCGTCATAGAATTATGGCAACTCGCAAATCAACGTCTATCAAATCACTACTAGATCAAACCACTTATCTTACTTCATTATCTTTTTCGTCTTTCCTTAGATAAGAATAATAGAGGATGATGTCAGCCACGATAACTTACCGCGCGAATTTCTAATAAAATACCGATTTTTTGTTTAGTTTTATGAGTTCATAGATTTCAAAAAAGCTGGGAATCGAAAGTATATAAATAAATATCTTGTACATTCTCACACAAATTATCTAGTCACATTTAAAGTACCTGGACTTGTATTATGATGACTAGACAACGATATAGAATACATATATAGATACAAACATCCATGACTTGGGTACAAATATTCATATTCATCCTATCAATATTTGTCCCTTACGGGATTCGAACCCGCGCTACACTACAGACTGTGCTACCGGGCTGTCAAATATCTAGGAGTTGATATATAGATCCCGTCTGTCCTTCTTGAAAGAGTACCGTGATAACTTATCAAGTTATACCGACAGGCCGTCAATGGACGAGAGAAACATCGTTAAGAAACCTAGAGACGCTGAAGAAGAAATTTTGATGTTTATGTAAAGGCTACCTATCTGCATTGGGCACGCGTGGTGGACTAACGCCCATACACCCTCATAAATAGAGTAGGCTAATGAAATGCTATGGAAATTCGGTCTTGAGGCACATAATAGGTAATAGTATTATAGTTTTACATACAGAACGGACACTCCTCACTCCACTATCGGGGGAGATTTAAGAAACAGAAATAGTTTTTATTTGTCAATGCAGGTAGTTTTTACAATAGATGTTAACATTTTTATGATTCGCTACATTCTACCCGTAGGTATACAAATATGTAATATAATTTATACAATTCAATAAGGTAATTACAATTAATATTAAATAAATCATTACATAATAATACATTTAATTCAAGTTTGCAAAATATTTCAAATGTCAAAAGTTAATATTAATTTCACAATGTCAATCAATAATTTATACCTACAATTAAATTACTTATTTCTAGTTACTATAGTACTGATATCTAGTTCAAATGGGCGTCCATAAATTCTGTCACGGAGTAGTAGGATTTGTTTACTAAAAATTGTTTTAATTTTCTCTTAAACATAGTTACGTTTAAGTGCTTCAAGACCTGGGGAATTAAGGGGAGCCGAGCAAGAAGCACATACACGAGGCGTAGGCGTGCAAGCGGGACGGTACGTATAGTAACGTCATCTTGTGTCGCGAGTGCCGGACCTGTGCTTGAGGTCCAGTCTCGAATCCGCACGGACGACAAGGCCTCGCCCAAGGGTCCCCACAAAGTCTGGTTGGAAATAGTAATTTTGTATTCTTAATTAATGGCCGGTTGCGTCTAGCGCGGTAATCAATCAATCAAATATACTTTATTTTACACCAAAAACATAAACAGTAAAATACAGAAATAAAATACAAGAGGCACAAAACAAGGCGGTCTTATCGCTAAGAAGCGATAGCGGGAATTCTGCCAATGTCGAGTAGTGTTCTTTAATCTCAAGTATTATTTTATGGACAAAAACAAATTAGAGCGTTACAAAATGGCGGAGCAGCGTGCAAGCCAAAGAGAAGATACGTGACCGTCAGAGTTAGAAATAGTACTTAATATGAAAAAAAAAATGATATTTTCAGGACCGTCTAGTAGCTAACGACTTCATACAATGCCGTAAGGTAGCTGAGCACGTTGTAGAGAAGATCGTTGGAGGTGGGGATGTGAACGGCGCCAGCACTGCAGGCAGGACTGGGCAGGAAGACAGCACCGATGCACCGGAGGAGAGGGTGGAACTGCTGTGCTGTGATCAGGTTATGAATACCAGAATGCATTGACTTTACAACTACTGGACGTAGGGTCCGCGCTCGAAATTGTCCGATCCATAAAGTTATTATACCAGGAATAGAAAAACTGACAGCTCAGTGAGCGAGATGTACCCAGCGGGACCACTGTATAATAGAAAGAGATGAGGTGATGATGATGAGAAGAGGTGACGCGTGCAATAGAACCGTTTTTGGAAAATTCGAGCTCTGTGTATAATTGTGAATCTAACGTTTCCTTTGACAACTAACTTTCCTTTGATAACTAACTGTTTCATTTGACAACTCATGTCAGTTCCTCTACTCCTGTAAGGTATAGTAACTTTATGGTCCGAACCAAATGACAAACAAAACAAAAAGAAACAATTACGCGCCAGTTTTCGTTTCATTGACGGACTACGCACACGTCTGCATGCCGTGCTGCTGTGCTGTAATATTGTACCTATATGTTATCCCAATCCTTTTTTATTCTTTCCTAACTTTACATCGTTTCCATGTCGTTTCCCAAACTTTTATATCAATGGTCGATGGCTAATGCGAAGGCAAAGCCAATTAAAAAAAAAAAAAAAAAAAATTGTAAAAACTACGCAAGCAATATTAAATTAAAATGTCATCAGTTTCAGAGTTTTTAGTTGAATTATATTACTAAAACCTACTTTCGTTTTTGTAAGTTAGTCTGGGACACTTTTTTTTCGAGAGTTTTGTATTAGACCCGGCGTCCATAACTTAGTACAGTAGTACCAGATTTATAAGTCTTACCGACGTACCTGCGCAGCGCAAATTTTAATAAAGTGCGAAATTATATTCACCAATCAGGTCAGGATTACTAAATGACTTCGGGTTTTGTCGGGGACTCGGGCCTGCTCTGCGCAAACGAAGATTGACGAGCGGAATTATTTTCCTGGTCGTACTGTAAGTCAATGCCTGAATGAGACTGACGAGATCTTTCCGCGTTAGTAATTTGAGTAACCGATGTTTTGGCAGTGTTAAAACTGCGAGGATCTCGGGATGGCAAAAACGTCAATCTGACTGCGCGGTACTCGATGATCGGGTGCTGTCCAAAGTCCACGATATTTTTTCACAGGTACCTAAATAGCTGAGTGAACCAGGCCTGCACAGATCATAAACCGGCCAATTGTGAGTCGCGCACTGAAGATTTCGTATCACCACGCAATATACTTACCAAAAAAATGTAGTTTTCTACGGGACCCTTTAGCACGAGCCGGACTCACACTTAGTCGTTTCGGAACATATTCAGGATGATATTGGTGCTGGCGCGAACACTGTGCAGCGCGGTGGCACCGTTTGCGGGGCGTAGTGGGAATAAGGGCAGCCCCAGCAGCATCGCAGGGCCCGTAGAGATCCCTATTGATATAATGACACATATCCTGTAAAAATTCCAGCTACCTGTTATGGTTCAAAACATACAGCCCTTTGAAGTTGGGACGGATGGACGGACAGAACGTAGGCTTAATAATACGTTCCCGTTGGCACTACACACCGACAGTTTTAACCCTGACCTTTTTATATTTCAGGTGCTTGATCCCAACATGGACTTACGAACGGTCCGGCATTTCATCTGGAAGTCGAACGTAGAATTCACATTACACTACAGGGTGCTGAAGCAATGAAACAACATACTGTGACGAATACATTCTGAATACCTTCTGCGCATGTGTCAGTGGTATAGACTATTGCTTGGTGAGAGGGATTGATGGGCATTCTTAACTTTATTGTGAAGGCATAAGGTGTGAGTTTAAGCTTCGAAAAGCCCAGGTAAATTGCAAGGATCGTCGCACCAAATAATTTTGGTGACCTTTGGTGGCAGTTCACAGGGTGACTTTTAGATAATGGGCAAAATTTTCAGGGATGGTTCAGATAATCATACCAACCAACTTTTGCTATGGGAACAACATTAAAATCGAAACAAAATCAGCTGTTTCATTTGTCCCAAAAACCACTAGAAGTTTGGCTACTTATCTAAAAAAGTACGGTAACCGTCAGGAATTATGCGTATATATGTGTAATTATTACGCTGATATATCGTAACGTGTATGTGGCATTATGCGTATGTGTCAAGATGCGTATTTTTCATTATGCGGGTATCTCGATATGTATATAGGGTCCAACTTAATATGCTGACAGTTTTTTAAGAGGATAATTAGACTATCAAACTGAACAACTTTCTCTATGGGACCAAGGTTGAAATCGCGAAAAAAATCTGCTGTTCCATATAAAACTGCAATCCCTGTCGACAAAACGATGTCTATGTTGGTCCCATAGAGAAAGTTGTTCATTTTGATGGTCTGATCATTTTTTTTTTAATTAAAAATGGGTTTGCTCTTGACCTCAACCTAGTCCTTAGGACAATGATGGGGTCGAAGATGTGGCGAGCTAACCCTATTCACTCGTACTTTAAAGTGATTCGGGTTGTAAGCGCTCGGAAATACTGACGCAGGCAGGGCATTCGACTCCTTGGCTGTGCGCATTATAAAAGAATCAGAAAGGCGCTTAGTGCGGATATGTGGGATATCAATCAAGAAAGGGTGGTATCCCGCGGTGCGTCTGGAAGTCCGATAGTAAAAAGGGGAAGGTGGGATGAGCTCATGCAGCTCTTGGGCACACTCACCGAAGTACAATCTTTAGAAGACCGACAACCAGGCTGCTCTGCGGCGGTGGGCCAGGCTATGAAGCTCGGTCTCCATCAGCTTACTGTCGCCAATGAGCCTCCTGGCTCTGCGTTCAACCGAGTCATCCTCTTAAAAAACCGTCTGGATATTAAGAAGGACCTTGTATGTGTCCTAAAATTTATACGTAATACATATGTGTCATTACGCGTATGTGACAATATGCGCATGTGTCACTATTACGTTGGTATATCGTTACGAGTATGTGTCATTATACGTACCTGTAACAATATGCGTATGTGTCACTATTACGCTGGTATGTCGTTACGAGTATGTGTCATTATGCGTACCTGTAACATTATGCGTACCTGTAACAATATGCGTACAAAATGTCATGCGTGTTATCCACATAAAGTAGGTATATGACTTCAAGGATATGGATTATGCAAGTCTAAGTCTTTATATATAAGATTATGTTTGTTTGTCAAACATTATACTGACCCCAAATATATTTTCTTCTTAATTATAAATTGGTACTGTTGTGTAAGAGAGATGCATATAGGTAAACAATTTCATTCACCATTCCAAATGTTTGGCATTTTTATGAAAAAGTTAAGTCAACAAATTTGTATTTTAGGTTAAAATTAATAATGATTTTTGTTTTTTATCCTTTGATCAATTATAAACTAGATGCACAATCTTCTTGTAAAGCGGGCTCTACACTCGCGAGAACTTCCAAGAAACATTTTGTACGGCTCACGACGCCTCGAAAAAAATTAAGGGTATCCACAGTCGCGTTCTCGTCTGTTCTCGGCGAAAATTAAATCTCATCATAAGATTTCTCAATCGAAAAAACCTAAAATAAAAATGTCCCTCACTAACTTAATCCGAGAGCCTAAAAATAAAAAGCTATTTCTATTTGTATACAAGAATTATATATTAATGGTTTTTTATTGGTTTAAAACCATAGATATACAGGGTGTAAGTGACAGCCTAGCAAGTACTGAAACGGTGAACTCAGGCCATCAAACTGAAAATCTTTCACTATGAAGCCTATCTCAGGAGTCAGGAGACGCCAAAAAAAATCTGCTGTCCCATACAATACTGCAGTACCTACCCGACTCATATGTATGGGACAGTTGATTTTTTTTCGCGAGATATGCGATATGCGCCATTATCTATGTTTAAAACATACAAAAGTTGAGGCGAAAACAACCACTACAACTACTATTTATTTCTTCTCTTAACAGTGGAATGTTTCGAAGCTATTCTTCTTATCGTGTGGGCAGAGCCCTAGTGTCAGAGTTTTTTCATACCACCTTACGGCCTCTGACGTGTTTTTTATGTAATCACTACTACCACCAGAGATAGTAGCCGGGACGGAATCATCTTTCTTTTCAGACAATCTGGTGATTCAGCCTGCAATGTCCTAACCAACTGGGGAAAAACGCACAAAGTGACATATCACTAGGTGTCCCCCGTCGAACCCTCGACCTCCGTGTCTGGAGCCATTGGGCTCCACGGAGCATTGGCTCTTAACCAAGACCACAGAGGCAGTTAAAAGTATTTATTAAACCTATATAAAAATGGCTCCCCTTGGGGAATATAGTCGTGAGCATATGCTATGCTAAAAATGGCTTTTAGGCTTCCGGATAAAGTTAGTAAAGAACAATTTTACTTGTAAGTTTCCTGAATTGAGATATGTAATTTTTACCTGAATGTTTACCGATAGCGAGATGGCGCAATACCTAAAGAATTAGTATACCTAGCATAGTGCACTCCGATGTTGCGCGCGGGATTAGGTGGCATGCGCGATAGAGCGAGAAGAATCCTGCAATCGCGCGCGCAATAACGTAGGTCTGGCATCGACGCAATCACTCGTGATTAATTCGATTTTAACGATGTAATATAACCATGATAAATGTAAACATAAGAAGATCGCGGCGAAAAAAAGTCGCGTTTTCGCGCGATATTTCATTTTACAAACACCAGGCGTGTGTTACCGTGCGCGCAATCCCGCGCGAAGCACGTGTTTAAAGCACCTAATCGTTTCGAGTGCAATTTTGATTCTGCCGCTTTTGAGGGTTGTTTGTGTATCCAGATATCCGTTTGTGATCAAAGGTTACATTCTAGAAACACTTCGTTAAAACCAGCTTCGAATGTTGTTCTATTTTGCGATCAAATTACTAAATTTAATGCTGTTAAACGATTTTTTTTACATTGTACGTTTGATTTCATTGTAATCTGTATTCTTCACATAGTGGAACTATATTTCTTGCCTAAAAATTTTTATTGGTGTATAAATAAATAAGCCTTTGATATCAATTATTATTCAAAAGGTGCTTCTGAAGCCGCTATTATAATATTTGTAATTTTAAATTTATATCTGACATCAAAATGAGCTTTCTCAATTTGTTTTCGTGTCGGACTCAGTATAACGTATTACAGCGCCTTTTTTCTCGCTCTGTTACGCGCCAAGTGAAAGAGAGATAAGGCGCTTTTTTGCTATGTCGCAATGCTATGCTTGTCCCTTTGGTCAAGGGAAGAGATATGTTATGCGTTTAGGAAGCTAGAATATGACGGGCGACAAAGCAAGAAATAAAAAAACTGTCAAGCGCGCTCATTTTGACATAAAGAGTTAACTTTGTGTCTAGTATTGTTCTGATGAAATAAACGAGTTATCTATCTACGTACACATCTCTACCTTCTCATTTTCTCGGATATCGTGTGCTAGACCCACGCTACGGTAGGATTAGCATGCCACCCCCGAGAAAACAAGAAAAATCGAGATGTGCCTCTGTCATTGTTACTTTACGCATGCTAAAATGAGCGCGTACGATGGTTTCTCGTTTTGTCGTGCGGGGCATGTTACCCTTACTAGACATGTATACTCTTGAGAGACATACGCGGTCACTCACAGATTACCCCCAATAGATACCGCATACCAGGCCGCCGATGCGCGCCACACGTCTATGATTTTGCACTGATATAAGCAACGCGAGTGAGCGAGCTTGAAGTAGTGCGACCTTGAAATGGCCAATCATGTTGCATTGTATCGTGCCCCGCTACCCGCACCTACCGCCAAAAATTGTGACTTCGGGCCTGTACAAAATATCATCATGCGGTATCTGTGACTTACTCTGGAGGTAATCTGTGACTTTACCATATGCAACAAAAACCAGCACTTCACTTTTGTAGACGGCCGTACCTTAAAGGTACATTTTTCGCGATAATAGTCCGTAAAATATGATGGTGTATACATTTAACATAACATCATAATATGCATGAAAAAACGAACTTTCAATGCAGACTGTAAAAAGCTCTAGATTTAATACATTTTTGTTTTAATATTGCAAGCTGATGGTTTATATTTTAATATCGCAAGGTTGTATTTGATTTATTAACGAAATTATGGTCTATTGAATATAATATGAAGCTTGTTTTCTGTTTCTATTTCTTTGTCTTTTCACCAAAATTATTAGATCCCATTTAATTTTAATGATTGTTATGTGATTGTGACATTATGCTAGTATAGCCTGAAAAAGTATGGAATATAAATAAATGTTGTTAATTGGAAGGCATTTGTTTTATTATGTTACATTATCCCTATTCCCTTTGAATATCTGTAGGGCATGCTACGTAAAACAAAGCGACAAAACGAGGAAACCTTAATGCGTGCTCCAAAAATGTTGTTCTTGGCGTGCTCACTTTTTATTATTTTATTTATTTATTACAGCCTTTATTGTTGAAGGGTTTACAATATACATTACATTGGTATTATTTTCTGTTATTTTACAAATCATTTAAACTTAATATATATTATATTACGTACTTACACCTCTTTCACTAATCTTCTAACTCAACTATCTCTTCGACTTGTCTTCCGACATAGGCCTCTTCCAGAGACTTCCACACCCGTCTATCCCTCGCTTTCCGCATCCACTGCTCGTACGCAGGCGTGCTCGCTTATCATACGCAAAGTAACAAAGACAGGAGTGCGATTTTTGAACATCAGAAGTTGTAATCAGCAGTAAAAAGATGCACAATCTCCATAGTAATTTTAACATTTTCTACTGCTGATACCAACGTGTGATATTAAAAAATCGCACTCAAGAGCTGCGTCTTTATTTTTTTCTTTTTTTTCGGGATGGCATGCTAGGCGGCTAGGGGCCCTGCATTGGTTGTATTATACGGGGTTCCCCGTTTCTACGTAACGAAATACCCTAAAGTAATACCACAGAGTAGAAAAAAACCTAACCAAAGGCACGCACGGCAACTTTACCCGACGAAGGAACAAATTGCTTAAATTGTATTCATTTTTATTTTATTATTGCGGATATTTAAACTGATTAGTGATTACTTACTAAAGAATCTTTAGTAAAGATTCCATGACTTTGGCTTTTTCAATTCGAGCTTTGCTACAACTAGGTACCAAAAACAATAGAATTTAAAATTCAATGCAGAAACTACATACTCTTCTACTTCTGGCCAGCTAAAATTAGGATCACAGATCCACAGAAGTCGGTGCACAGGTCATTAAGAATACGTACAACGTAACAACGCTCGCTAGTAACCCTGGGTTGGGTACATACATACTTATATTACTTTTTGGTACGCACGGCGACACATCAAGCTATAAAAAACTAAAATAAGCTGGCCGCGCGTTGGTCGCGTAACGTATAACATCGCGCGGCCAGCTTATGTTGGTTTTGTACAGCTTGATGTGTCGCCTTGTGTACATACTAACCAAAGAGTAATATAAAATCTAACAAAATTAGGTGAAACTATTTTAAGGGGATGATCAGACCATCAAACTGAACAACTTTCTCTATGGGACCAATATTGAAATCGCGAAAAAAAAATCAGCTGTCCCATACATTTGGTCGAGTAGGTTTGTATGGAACAGCAGATTTTTTTTTCGCGATTTCAATATCGGTCCCATAGAGAAAGTTGTTCAGTTTGATGGTCTGATCATCCTCTTAAAATAGTTTCACCTAATTTTGTTAGACCTTATATAAGTAATACTAACCCAGAGCATCTGTGTCAGAGCCGTCAATGTTATGTCAAACTCAAAGTACTAGTATCCAAAGCCGTTTAACAATAATATTTAAAAACAAGTGAACTCGAAATCGAATTTTTTGAGCTGTTCGTTAATTTGCGCGATATTTCGAGTTACAATGGACGTGCAAAGCATTAAATAAATTGTGACTTTCTTCGACAGTATAAAAGTGTTACAACAATTGCTACAAACCGCAGAATCAACTTTATCATCGAAACGCACCCGCCCCAAGGTATTGTAAATGACCTTTCTTTGTACTCACAATAATAGTCGCAGTTTCGCGGATTTGGCTAATTAATCAATTATTTCTGCACACAATTCTTCTTTAACAAAGCTAGAATCAATACACGACCGTCAGGTTTCTACATAAATTGTTTTACGCAGTTCGATCACGATTTTTCAACCTACTTTCTATGGAACAGCTGTTATGTCGTAGCAGGCTAAATCAGCTGAGTTAGATTGTTTATTTCTTTTGCATCACAAGGTTTTTAGTTCCGCCGTTTGGAACGAGATAATGGAAAGGCAAACGGTAATTTGTGACGAAGTGTGTCGTCATAAAATGAGGTAACGCAACTTTCGATCCAATTTTCGCCCTTGCTTTGCTCTTTTGGCAAATAAAATGCGTTATGTCAGGCATCTACTAATTAATTAGCTGTAACATTAATTAAATATTTGTGTTTGTTAATAGTTAATTTGTCACTTTGGTTTAACTGCAAATTTTCGTCACTATTGTATGTTTTAAAAATTTTTTGCTTCTTGTGTTTGTAATTTGTATTAGCAACCAATATAAAATACCAACTCACAACTACAGTGCTGAAGTAGAGGATATAGGACAATTACCTAGTATCTAGGCTCAATGCATAATACTACCTAGTGCTTTGAATATTTATTATAAGGACTGGCCTTGCGGTAACATTTCCCCTCTGCCACGGTAGAAGAACAATTGATCATGTGTATTTACATTTAATTTTATACCTTATCACTAAACAAGACAGCCTATAATTGCGAAACAATAAGTACAAACTTATGATGTTTGGGGTTCACACGAAACTACTTTTCGCTATTTTTAACATTCATAATTAGAATCTGTAGTTATGGGGAATAAAATCCAAAGTTGCGGATTTCATGTTACCTCGCCCCCCGCAAAAAGTTTCAGAAATGTTTGTTAGTAGAATTACTCGCGTTACTAGTCGCTATGTAAGTAGTGAAAGACCTAGTGGGACTTTGAATGTCTAACTGTAAGATACATTTAATTTTCTGTCTTTCAGTAGACAGAAAAGTTATGATGTTATGAAGACAGAAAAACAGTTATAATTACAATAAAACTAAAAGATTACATAAAAAAAACACCAAGTTTTATTTAATATTGATTATAATTATCATTATTTACAATACCTAAATAAGAGTAAGTATGTCAAAATCAACCATGTACTGACCCCAAAAGGGAATAAAATTTTGAGCGTATTTAGATTTTCAAAATAAACCTATAACCTTCGCCGTTTACCTAATTATGGACCTAACAACCTGATTTAAAATAGACATGGTATTTTTGGATAGTTCTTGGTGATTCTGTTTCTTGATAATTAGTTAGGTTATTTATTTAGTTGGTTTTAGACAAGATAATGATAGGTGAAACCCGATATTACTTAAAAATTTACCAGTACAGTCATATATACACTATCAGAATTGAAAACTTAAACAATTACAGAAATCAATGAGTTCAATCAATCTCTAAAGTCCATTAAATTAATTATTTCAATAGTTAAGATTAATTTACTGTTAAGTAATTTAAGAGAAGCCTAAAAAACAAGCTAGTTAACCTTGACTCTCATAAAATGTCAATGAAATGCTGATGACCTATTAGACTACTTCCCAAAATAGGTACATAAGTTTCACCTGTCTCCTAAGATAGATTGCCACCTGCTAGTATTCTAGTAATATGCCATCCCATTAAGAGGATAGGCAGGGTACCGTTTTTTCCATACAAACGCATTCCCCTGTTTCCTCCCTGGACAATGACACTAAAGCTAAAAAAATTACCATACAATCTATGCTACCTCTGCTATGTCTCTATGTTTTGCTTTTTTGCATTAATTAATTAACAGAGTCTGGAATTTTGGTAGAACTTTTAACATATCAAAGGGATTGCACGTTTATCGACTTCCGATTGTGTCGATCAGTAGGCCTCGCATGCCACCCCGAGAAAACGATAAGAATCGAGATGTGTCTCCATCCTTATCATTTTACGTATGCCAGAAAGAGCGCGCATGACGTTTTTCTCGTTTAAACGCTTTGTCGTGGGTGGCATGCTAGCCGTGCAGGTGTCAATATATTAGGTTGGGGAAAAAGTTTCTTCGCATTTTTTAAGAAAATTCAAAGCATTTTTTAATATAGTTTATTTATATTTAACTAAAGTATGTAGGTACCATTTTGATCGATAACTTTTTGCCATCTTGTAGGTAGGGACATGATCCCATTAGGATCACAGATCCACAGAAGTCGGTGCACAGGTCATTAAGAATACGTACAACGTAACAACGCTCGCTAGTAACCCTGGGTTGGGTACATACATACTTATATTACTCTTTGGTACGCACGGCGACACATCAAGCTATAAAAAACCAAAATAAGCTGGCCGCGCGTTGGTCGCTTAACGTATAACGTCGCGCGGCCAGCTTATGTTGGTTTTTTATAGCTTGATGTGTCGCCGTGTGTACATTCTAACCAAAGAGTAATATAAGGTCTAACAAAATTAGGTGAAACTATTTTAAGGGGATGATCAGACCATCAAACTGAACAACTTTCTCTATAAGACCAATATCGAAAATGCGAAAAAAAATCAGCTGGTCCATACAAACCTTAAATTTTTGCCATCTTGTAGGTAGGGACATGATCCCATTGCTATAAAAATTTTGAGGCTTCTGATCAAAATACCGCGACAAGTAGTTTTGGCAGTCCTCTCGTGATGTTAACCTGACACTGCCTAAAGAATTCTGAAGAGACCGAAACAGGTGGAAATCTGAAGGTGCAAGGTCAGGACTATACGGCGGATGCATTAACACCTCCCAGCCAAGCTCTCTTAATTTTTGCTGAGTGGCTAAAGATGTGTGAGGTCTAGTGTTATCATGATGAAAAACCACACCCCTTCTGTTGATTAATTCCGGCCGCTTTCTCTCAACTTCTTGCTTTAATCTCATCAGTTGTTCGCAGTAGAGTTCAGAATCGATGGTCCTCATAATGAATAATGCCCTTCCAATCCCATCACACACAGCATCACCTTGTTGCGAGTTAACCCGGGTTTCGCCACAGCCTGTGAAGTCTGACCGGCCTTTGACCACGACCTTTTTCGCACGTTCTTGTCGTACGTGATCCACTTTTCATCACCAGTTATCAGCTTCTTCAAAAATGGTTCGGTTTCATTACGTCGTAATAAAGAATCACAAATGAGTACACGGTTCATTAGGTTTCTTTCAGTGAGCTCGTGAGGTACCCAAATACCGAGCTTTTTTGAGTACCCAGTTTTTTTCAAATACGCCAAAACCGTTTTGTGGTCAATTTCCAGTTCTTCAGCAACGTCATAACTACTGATATGCCGATCTTGCTCCACTTTTTCAAAAATGGCATCCATTTTATCCGTAATAGGGAATGCGAAGAGACTTTTTCCCCAACTTAATATTAAATCTGAAATATATTGTTAGGTCCTTATCATATTGATACTGGCAGTTGTTCTATTGAACTTTGATTATTGTTTTAAAGACGTATGTCAACATACTGACAGTGGATATTAATGTGTCTTTAATGTATCTTTAATTGATTATTTTTGTTCAAGTATAAACATTTTGCTTTTCTTATTTAGCGTTGGTACAGTTCATACTAATTTTACATGCACGAAACAGAAGTCGTGAAACATATCGATATAAAAAAGTCGATAAACGTGCAATCCCTTTGACATATTAAAAGTGCTACCAAAATTCCGGATGTCAAATTTTACTGCCCGTTTTCGAACATCTAGCAAACAAATTTGATGAATATATAAACAAAAAAAGCAAAACATACAGACATAGCCAAAGTATTTTTCAATTTTCATATTATTCTTGAAAGAATTATTAAAATTGGTTTAGTTTTGGAGGAGAAAACAGGGAAATTCGAAATGCCGATTTTATGTAGATAAAATCGGTCCAAGCTGCAGGTCTCTTTCGCACTCAAGTCGGCGGGGTGTATGGGTGGGGCGGATCGGACAAATACGTCGGAAAAGTGACCTATTCTCCAAATTTCCATTTCAGCCCGCCTAACCTCTTAACATCTGTACAAAGCTAGTTAATTTTAAACTCTAGTGTCCTTGACAAATTGTAGGCCATGTCTGCCAGTAAGATACGACAATACCTAATGAATGAGTATAGAAAAAGAGTGAGGAAAGCCACATTACAATAAATTTTGATGTTTGAGTAAATTAAGTTCAAGAAATAAACTAAATTAACGTTTTCTTTAATTAACTATTATTATTTCTATTATTAACTTAATTACTCTTACACTATGAGCATAACTTGAAATTGTTCCAAAGCTGTGTCTTACTTAAGTCTAAGTAAGTTCTTGCTCTTAACTTTCCAATTGAATTTGGTACAGGACAGGACCCTCCATAGTAAGCCAGATTGGTTGCCCTGGTTCATTGTGGCCGACCTTGCAAGGAATACACTAGTCTCAGCATTTAGGCTGCATTCCGGGCATATTCCAGGCTTCCAGCTAATAAGATTGATTATTTGATGGGTATTAAACCCTCCCCACCATGCACAGGACGCAATAAGGTGGAAGACCTTGTATAAATTATGCTGGAATGTGTCTGGACTGTAGCTAAGCCTGATATAGGCCTCGTATACATAAACACAATTTAATGTACTTACCAACATGCTTACCTTTCTTATTAAATCCCATGATAACAGCAAGTAGGGCAAAGCTAATAGTTTGTAATTATTTTATGTACCTAATGCACTTAGTAGTATGCTCAAAAATGTGACCAACTGCTTCAAAATTATGTAAGGGGGGGGGGCTGGCAACCTGACTGACAGGTTTTTTATTCTATCCCAGGCACCAGTTCTCACCCACAGACATATGGACATGTAAACATATTTATAATAGCTATTTAATTTGTACCTACCTAATGTTTGTGGACGTTTAATGGCTGATATGATGATGATGATGAATGTTTGTGGACTGGGAAAAATAAACAAATTTTTTTTTTTAGTTTATTACTGCAACACCTGCATAATGTTGGAGACGCTTACTTGAGTCTATTTTAAGGTGTATAATGTGTCTTGTATTTTTGTTGTCTTACAAAAAAATATAAATATAATGCAGGTCTAAGATCTAGATTTATTGGACCAGTTAATTGTAACAATGGGCAGCTCAAATGCTGGTTGGCTGACCCTCTGTCAAGCAGAGCAGTGAGCCTATACCGGTTTGTGGACTGTCCCTTGCCCTAGATTAAATAACAATTGTTTAAACCTATGAGACTGGCATTGTCATTACGGGTGACAGTTGATTATGTACCAACACAGTAACTCTCGGCATATGAATAGATAATAATAGTACACTTTAGAATCGAAACTCCCGCGTTCAATGTCAAGATACGCCTACCAATGAGCCTACCGTCTAGGGTTGGTTTAACCATATTTTCACTTCTTAATTTAGTATTATCGATTCATATGCTCTCGGGTAGTTTACAAGGCATCACATCATGGGCTACAAGTTCAAAGCACAAAGCACTTGATTCTTAAATAAAAGTGATAAACTTCATCATAAACTCTTCGCTCTGCACACCTTCATTAAAAATTATTTGTAATGGAATAAACAGATCTCCATGTCTTAGCTAATATAGTTCAATTGCTTTGGACATCAGTGCCTCATATCTAAGCACCGACATACAAGCCCTCCAAAGTATCTACATCACATAACATACTAATAATAATGGACGCCCCGGGTCTAGTACCAAATTCACGAAAAAAAGTGTCCGAGACAAACCAAAAACATTGAAAATTCTGAAATTCTTTTTCATTTTGCTTGCATAGTTTTCCCCAGCGTGACACGGGATTATATAGGGTCAATTCACGTAGCCGGTCGATCAAATGAAGACTGTCGCGAAATCGTCCTAGCTGTCGCGTATTTGGTTCTCTTTAATACGTTTTGATGCTCTTTTGGTTCGGACACTTTTGAGCGCGGACTAAACGTCCAGTAGGTGGGAAGTCAATGATCACATCACATCCATAGCAAATGAACCCGGAAGCTTTTCTAAAAGTAATAAAAATCCTTGTCAACAGATGTCGATAGGATGGGACAGTCTACCACTTCTTCCACTGAGATGCGTACTGGAACATCTCAGCACGGAGGATGCCCTGGCAGCCATGACTGTCTGCCGTCACTGGCGAACTACTATACTACTGTACGAGGGACATAAGTAAGTTTCCATGGATGGAGCCACTGATGTTTTGACCAACAGATACTCCACGTGTCTGGTGGTCAAAACATCACTGGCTACTCGATCTAAATGTTTAGCAGTTCAATTTTGTTGAAATGTCCAATAGAACATTACTCAGGTAGCATCAACTGTTTACACTGATGTTTTGACTACTAGATACTCCACGTGTCTGGTGGTCAAAACATCACTGGCTACTCGTTCTAAATGTATGTATTAGCAGTTCAATTTTGTCGAAATGTACAATACCAGTACAGCATAACTCAAGGAGCATCGACTGTTTATTACTGCGGACTATGGGCGGACCATACCAGAGAAAGCGAAGCGCTCTGGTACGTCAACCGAATCAGTTGAAGAACTTAGCAACCTGTCCAAAAGGGCACCCACAAGGGGTACAGAGTAATTTTTTGAGTTTAGCGCGTATTTCCACCTCGACATGGGGTCTTTGTTACAAAACACTTAAAATAATATATTCCGCAACATACCTCGGGTGCATGTGTTATGGAGCCCCCGTTTGGGCAGATAGGTCGGCTATTGGCGCTGCGCGCCGTAAGTTACTTCAAAGTCAACGTTTAGCCTTGATTTTCCTGTGTAAAGCGTATAGAACGGTCAGCACCGAAGCACTCCCCGTTCTAGCGGGGGTGGATCCCGTAGACTTGGAAATACAACGCCGCGCGGTCAATTACTTTCGTTCAAGAAAAGTTAGTCATAACTTCTTAAAACCTCGCGACCGAAATAGAATTAGTAAATTATTTAACTTTGATTGCAACATCTTTGATGAACTTTTATTAGACTGGGAACTACGGTGGCAAGGGTCTACAAAGGGTCGACATCTATACCAATTTTTTCCATCTGTTCGCGATCGTCTAGACAAAGCGTGGCTAGAGGTAGATCACTGCGTAGCCCAATTTCTTACTGGACATGGTAACTTTAAGGGAAAGCTATTTTATTTTAAATTGGTTGCGTCACCTTTATGTGAATGTTCTGTTGACAGTAACGAGTTCGAACAGACCGCTCATCATATTCTTTGGGAGTGTGAGCTCTGGTACGCCGAGCGCCAGACCATGCTTGACTCAATAAAATCGTTTTCTGGTGTCCCTTACTACATGGATCTTGTTGCGACTAGGGATAACTTCCGTGCGTTCAGATGTTTTTGCCATACTTATTACTGGAAGCAAAATAGGTCATAGTTTCAGTACAATGTTAGGTTCCTATTGTTTTATTTTGTATTTTTGGTGCTTTTGCGGTCGTGTCTTCAACACTGCCATAAATGATCTCTTGAATTGGCTCTCTAATAGCCATGTTTTTTCCTTCTTATTGCTGTCTCCCGTTTGCAATGGAGGGAAGTCGGATATTTCGTTTTCCTCCTATCTTCTTTGATTAATTCATTGCGGGTTCTAAGACAGATTAGAGTCATCCCCCGGGCTCGCTGGACTTCATTGTCCAGTGTTGTGAATGGTCGCCGCTGTTGATCCTGGCTTACAGGAGTTACAGCGGTGGGAAAGTGTGGTGGGCATATGCCCGAAAAAAAAAAAAAAAAAAAAAAGTGGGTACAGAGTACAGACTTCGGCATTGGACGTTGCTGGGACTACGCGGCGGGTTGGGTAGCGGGGATCGGTGAGATGGCAGTACGGAACACTCGGAGCGCGGCTCCGACTCGCACTAGGCCAATTTTTTTTCTTTTGGACTAATTCGCTTTCGAAGTTTAACCTTTTTAATCTTTTGATATAGTGGATTCTTCAGGCATTCTCATCACCTCCGATGCCTCCATTGAGGTTACCGATTAGTCACTACATTCATCCCTTCCATCACGTTCAAGAAAGTGAACCGAGAGTTACCGATTTCAGCCACGGCGAGTGCTTTGACTCCGTTGTTGGCGTTGATGAGCTAGCATGTGGATATTGTATAGTCGCTGGAGGTTTGGCTTTCAGTTCATCGTGTTTGGCATCGAGCTGTGATCGCCACTCGCTTCAAAATCATAGACTTTGCTGTTAACACGAGATCTCCATGCTGAATGAGTGGTCGCGGTGGCCGCCACATCCTCGCATTGCGTGGTCCTTATGCCACAAGTTTTCATATTCTGCACATCCGTAAACCTGAGGGGTGTCATGCTTTCTCTTGCCTTTCTTCAACTGTGGATAGATAGAGTGCATCTGTTTTAGCGCGCACACTCAAGCACTTAATAATAGGTTCTGCGTCTCTTTGACTGACTGAGTATAATTATCATAAACACTATGTTGTGTGAAGGACACAAGTGTGTGTATATTGACGTAGGTCATGTACTAATGAGTCAATAGTTGTTAGAGTTACGTTCCCTGCATTTGGCACTATGACAAAAATTTTGAAATTTTGTTTACAAAGATTGGATTTTGTCAGATATCTTATGTAGAACTGATACTATTTTTAGTTCTGTGTGCAAACGATTTTAAATATGGAAAATGTTTACTTATTTCGCGTTACGACCTATTCATATTTCATTAAAATCTTAATGCTCCACCGACTGAGCCTATTGTGCTGCCCCTGATTTTTTTTTGCGATTTCGACGTTGATTCCATAGTAAAAGTTGTTTAGTTTGATGGTCCAAACAACCCCCATAAAAGTTTAATTACTTCTGTAACACCCTGTATGCAGCGCGCTCGGGCGCTCTTCAAGGACTACCCTCTTGAAGCTCTTTTCTTCTTCGGGTCCCTCTCCTTAAAGGTCTTACTGCGACGCCCTAACCTGGTCGTAGCACCTGCTGGGAAAAATCATTTTTACGCTAATGAAGGTCCCGTTTTGAGTAAAAATACAAATGCATCTTCTTCTTCCTGCCCTTACTCATTATTTGGGGTCGGCGAAATATGTCGTCGTCCTCCATTCATCTCTTTTAGCCGTCATTTCTGCGCACACTCCCTTTTTACACATGTCATCTTTAACACAATCCATCCATCTTTTCTTCGGTCGTCCTCTCTTCATGCAGCCATCCAAATACAAATACATATTATTAGTCACGTTATGTATACTATCGTACCCTCCCCGCCCCGCGTACCCAATATTCGTGGTTTTACGGGAAACATTTCCGATTTTACTTAAAATGTCCGGGGTTTTTGAAGACTTTTCCGGCGATGGGTCCTGATCCGTCCTAATCGGGATGCGTCCTAATATTGTGTGTAATGTTATAAAATACTAGAGTTTACCCGCGACAGCGTTCGCGCACCAGATTTTAGTTCAGATCATAAGCTATCAAACAACAAAAGTTTCATCAAAATCGGTTCAGTACCTAGTTTTTGCGTGATGCTCTTACAAACATACAAACAAACAGACAGACAGACAGACAAAAATTCTAAAAAAGGTTGATTTGGAGTCCGAGATAGCTAAAAATATTCGTAATCTTTTTCATGTAAATATATTCAATGTACAGACACACTTCTGTTACAGTTTTACATCTTGACACCCTCATTGAGTTCGAACCTTTTCTTAGCCAAGAGTGCCTTACGTGCTTTTAAAGTTTGTTGACTTTAAGTTCTGGAATTTTCGTGATGAGTCAGTCATTGAGTGAGTAATTGAGGCTTATTAAATAGATCGATTTTAACAATATAATTGCTTTTCCACAGAGACACATTGAAGCTTAACGGGAAACAGCCTGAAAAGTGCATGTTTCTAACTCGGCTGTTTAGGAAACACGCTAAGAAGCTTCACATTTACCTGAACTGCACTGAGGAGGAGTTAGAAAAGTTAATGACCTATGTACTGCCACAGTAAGTATTTTATGCCTTGCCTTGTAGCCTATCGAATTCTCACTGGAGAAGAAAAGTTAATGACCTATGTACTGCCACAGTAAGTATTTTATGCCTTGCCTTGTAGCCTATCGAATTCTCACTGGAGAAGAAATGTTAATGACCTATGTACTGCCACAGTAAGTATTTTATGCCTTGCCTTGTAGCCTATCGAATTCTCACTGGAGAGCAAAGGCTCTTAAATACTCTTAGCCCAGTCATTTTACGGTTTGGGCAGGGACTAATTAGTAATTAACATTTTTTTTTCGGTATTATATAGAAGAGCCAATTTGAGCCTAAAAATGTAACAAAATTAAAAAAAAAATCATGTCGGCAACCGTTCCAATTTTATAATTTAGGTATTATCTCGTTCTAAAAAACCTGAAGGTAATTTTTTTTTGCACATATTCTATTATACATACTACAAACATGGTGTGAATATTTTTGTCTACTTCGATGGTTTTCTTCTTTGTGTCTCAAATCAAAGCGACGAAATCAAAATGATAAATCACGTAACAAATATGTATGTATAATCAATACTCGTTGCTTAGCATGCTTTCTTCATGCGCTGTCGTCGGCTTATATTATAATGTTGTTGTTGCAATCATAACTATGATTGGTGTATTTCAAAGTTATTTCTTTGTTATCTATTGTTTTTAAATATTTGTGTAAGGTACAGATAGACATGCTAATAAAAAAAGAATGAAAAAAACTCTAGAAATCTTTAATTTTGTGTGAATGCGAAAATATACATACGAGTGACAAAAAATATCGTATATATAATATTTTTATTACTTACACGACCACAATATTAATGTTATTAACATAAACATACATGTATTACTACTTATGAATTATTTATTGGACATGCATGTATCTCCGACATCTACATTATTATATTAAACATTGTCAATTACAAAAACTTGAATTACATTTTCATTAAAAAAGAAGTATTTATAACAATAATTTAACTTCTTTATATCTTGATTATTCGTTCGTTGTTAAATATTAACTATGACTACTAGGTACATAATAAAATAATGTTTTATTCTACACTGTTTTGTTGCATAACATTCCAACTGGTAATTTTGTATGCACATACATTCAACCAGCATTCAACACGTAAAGAAATAAATACGCCAAGGGAAAGTTAATTAAGTCTTGAATATTTTTGCATCTTTTTATTGCTCACTTTAGTAAAGTTATCTAATTTTCTAGGGAAAGTTATTATGTCAAATATTTAAATAATATGCGTGTAAACATTTTAATAAATACGAGCGTTAACCCGCGACTTCGTCCGCACAAATTATATACCAGATTTTAAGTCAGATCATAAGCTATCAAACAAAAAAAGTTCATCAAAATCGGTTCAGTAGTTTTTGCGCGATACTCGTTCAAACAAACAAACAAACAAACAAACACCCAAACAAACACACCAACAAAATTGGTGAAATGGAATCAGGGACACCTAAAAACCATATCGTAACTTTTTTTTTGTTAATATCTTCAATGTACAGACATACTTCCTGTTACAGTTTTATAATAGTATAGATTAGGTCCTTTCATAACATCTAGTCAAATTAACCTCAAAGACATCGAATCCGAACTTTACTTTACATAAAAGATTCAACTATGATTGGGATGGAGTGCACCGATTGGCTGCAAATACTTTCATTCGTTATTGATTGGTCACACTGGGCCCATGGTGGAGTAAGACCTGTCTTCCCTTGTTCGTTAGAGGCTCTCGCCCAGGAACCTGGGAAAGGTATTGTGCCCTACAGACTATAACTTACTGTATTGATAGGTTAGAATCAATTTGACATTATTATACCTATAAGAACATATTGTTCTTATGAGTTTATGAAACACATCGACCGTCTCTGATTTGTAATATAAAGTACAAATAATTTATTTACGTGAATTAAACTACACAGATAAGCCGCAACGTAGGTCACCATACCAGATCAGAATCACATTATGTTTTATATCAATTGCAAACGTCGTCAAAGGCAATGCACAACATATACATAATCCGCATGCAAGTTAGACTGTAAGTTAGCATAATCACATCTGTAACGCAGTAGATTTTCCAAATAAATAAAATTAAAATTAAAAATAAAATGCAAGCTTCGTCAAAACACATCCAACTAAACAAAAGGCCCTGCCCTGTGCAAACCTGGGCCTGGCTCAAAAGTTCCCAAAATTTGGCATTGCCTCTCTGATTTTATAATAATTAGTAACGATAATAAATTGTTTTTTACGTTATCTTCCAGGTATTTCGACTCTGTGAAGTTGCGTGAAATATTATTCATAGGACCAAGCTATTTACAACAGAACCAAAACGTACCGGTTGTGAAATTAAAGAGGTAAACATTTTATTTAATCTTTCTACTTGCTGATTTTTCCCCCATATCCCTAGCAAATTTATTTAACGTTTCAAGTTTATTTTTACAAAATAATAAATAGAGTCCTTCTTAATGCTGGCGGTTTTTAAGGAGATGATCTGACCATCAAATTAAACAAATTTCTCTATAGGACTAAAGACGAAACCGCAAAAAAGAAATTAGCTGTTCGATACAAAACTGCAATCCTATTCGATCCAAATGTCCCACACATTTGGGTCGAATAGGATTGCTGATTTCTTGTTTCGCGATTCCTATTTTGGTCCTATAAAGTTGTTCAGTTTGATGGTCTGAAAGTGGTCTGATTATCACCTTAAAACTGTCAGCATATTAAGTTGGACCCTGTATTGGATTATATGAGTATTCAAATATGTTTGGTTCTTAAAAATCTGTTCTCAAAAATAATCAACTAAATAGAGTAGATATTTTTATTTCAATAATTTTATGGTTGTACCCTAACTTGCTCTCGTAGTAAATATGCACAACGTAGAATCTCACAAATAATTATTGATTAATAGTTTCAAATTATTTGCAGGATAATAACAGAAAGTCTGGTTTTCAAACACTTGCATAACATTCAAAAACTAGCTCTGATTGGTTGTGAAATGGATACAGCGAAGAATGAAAGCGATAGGTATACAGTAAGTATCTTTTATTTTATCTTTCTTATTCATAAAAGAAAAGTTCTCGAGTGGCGACCGCGTACCGGAAAGCGCAGCGGGGGTAGGCCCCCCACACGGTGGACCGATGACCTGATGAAGGCGGTGGGAACCCGTTGGATGAGGGCAGCGCAGGAACGGTCGTTATGGCGATCCTTAGGGGAGGCCTATGTCCAATAGTGGACGTCCATCGGCTGAGATGATGATGATTCACAAAAGAAAAAAATAAAATATAAAAAAACGTTATTATAACATTTAGAATAATATCCTACAAAAATAATACTTTCTCCAATCGTCGCCCTGCGTGCTGCGGTACGGTTCCTAGAGGATTGGAAGCATTTCCTATCTGAATTGCCAGACTAAGCGCTGTCGAAGGAAGGTACAAGCCCTCGACTCACCTCTGGCCTCTTTTAGCTGCGCAGACTTATCTGTCACAAGTTATTTTGCGTCAGGACCCCATGCCCGGCCAGGCCCAAAAGTCTCCACTCTTTCTTTTTATATTTCTCATTTATGCATTGTATAAAAAAATAGCTAGCTTTCAGGCTTAAGGTGGTTGCAGAGGGGTCAATTTTATACAAAACTTTGACGCACAATACGTGAAGACGGTATTAATACAAGTAACTTTGTATATATGGAAAAATAGTTTAGAAAATCTAGATGCCGCGTCACAAATAACATTTGCAATCTAAACTATTATAAAACTGTAGCAGGAAGTTTGTCTGTACATTGAAGATATTAACAAAAAAAAAGTTACGATATGGTTTTTAGGTATCCCTGATTCCATATCACCAATTTTTGGATTTTTTGTCTGTCTGTTTGTTTGTGTGTTTGTTTGGGTGTTTGTTTGTTTGAACGAGCATCACGCAAAAACTACTGAACCGATTTTGATGAAACTTTTTTGTTTGATAGCTAATAATCTGACTTAATATCTGGTATATAATTTGTGCGGACACGGTCGCGGGTTAACGCTCGTTTATAATATAATTACGAAGATATAAAGCTTTCAAAATTTTGTATGAAAAATTTCAAAGCTTTATATCTTCGTAATTATTTTATAAATTGCAAATGTTATTTGTTACGCGGCATCTAGATTTTCTAAACTATTTTTCCATATATACAAAGTTACTTATATTAATACCGTCTTCACGTATTGTGCGTCAAAGTTTTGTATGGACTGAAACCACCATAAGGGATTAATTGAATCAGGCGTTACTTTGCGGAAATCCATGACTAATATGTAGATGACACGATTGTATCAAGACCTCCGCTTCTAAGTACCTAGTAGACAAAGTACCTAGTCCGACACCGAGATGTCGGACGCTCGGCGGAGTAACAACTCTGTTTCGAACGTTCGTCGGTCTAACTCCTGAGGATGCTCCTTGGTGGAGCGAAACACGTGTGAGTAGAAATTATTTGGTGGGCAGGTTGTGTTGCATAACGTAATACAACTTTGTCTACTAGGTACTTAGAAGCGGAGGTCTTGATACAATCGTGTCATCTACATATTTTCCACCTTAAGGGTACAAAGTTTAGCATTTATTTATTGTAGGATTTATTGATTGAGCTACCTAATGTTAACTTTTGTGGTGAGGGCGCCACTGCTTCTTGAGATTGTCTAATGTCACTGGTCGTCACTGATGATCCCGGTTTCGAGGAGTTACACTGGTGGGCCTTTTAAATAACTTCTACAATGGAACATATTCATGTCTAAAATACAATATATTTGTTCCCAGCACAAACACGTAGAATATTACTCGAGGCCGCTGTCGTTCAACAGTGTCTCCTCCCGCGCCGACGCAGTGCTATCTAGCTGCAACACTAATATGATGCTGTTCTCTACTTTACAAGTAAGTCATCTTCCTACCCTTATACCATTACTTGGGGTCGGCGCAATACGTCGTCTTCCTCCATTCACTCCTTTTTTGCTCCGATCGGTTTGCTCGGTAGACTTAAGAGTTAAAATAAGTTTTAAAAGGATGCTAATGATATCAATTTCACCCTGTATATATAGAGGATATATATATATATCTAAACTATTATAAAACTAACAAGAAGTTTGTCTGTACATTGAAGATTTATTTATTTATTTATTTATTTAGGTTTACCAACAGTAGTTACATTAAAATTTTACAAATTACAATGTTAAATGCATTGAGCAAAATGCACTACCAATTACAGGTAAACACAGCATGCACAATGTTCTTACAATATTCTTACAATATTCTTACAATATACTTACAATATATTTTACTAATATTATTATAATGATAAACTGTGTGCACATGTACTCAAATATAATTTAAAAGCTGACAGAGATAAGCAAAATAAACTAAAGTAAACAACTAGCAAATGCAAAAATGTGTAGCTGTAACAAAAAAAATATGTAAAAAAATATATAAAAATTATATAAAAAAAAATATATATAAAAGTAATAAAAGAAGGAAAACAAAACAAAGAATTTACCAAAAATACATAAAAGGAAATTGTTAGGTATCATTGCCAAAAACCAAGATATTAACAAAAATAAAGTTACAATATGGTTTTTAGGTGTCCCTGAGCCCATATCACCAATTTTTGGAATTTTTGTCTTTCTGTTTGTGTGTTTGTTTGTTTGAACGAGCATCACGCAAAAACTACTGAACTGATTTTGATGAAACTTAAAATCTGGTATATAATTTGTACGGACAAAGTCCCGGGTTAACGCTCGTATATATATATAGGCGCTGTATATAGGATTTTTATTTTTATCCCCAAAGTCTTTCAGTATTCCGCAGGATCTCACGGGAATAAGAACGGATTGCATTTCCTAGCCACGTGTCATCACCGAGAATGAGTTTTTCTAAATTTTGTACGTAATACCGACTGCTCTTAGGCGGTGAAGGAAAACATCGTGAGGAAACTTGCATACGCTAAAGAAGAAATTCTGATACGTATGTGAAATCCAATTCATTCTGCATTGAGCGCGCGTGGTGGACTACCGTCCATTCCGTATACCTTCAGGGTAGCTCGTTGTCCCAGTAGTGGGACAAAAGAGGCTGATGATGATGTTATTAATGTATTTATTTACTTTTCTTCCAGCATATAATGGTAGACTACGAGCAGATAAGCACAGAGGCATTACAAACTCTCTCCCACCTGACAATGTTCTCTCACCTTACAATGAACATTTGTAACAAACGTCGACTGATATTGACTCCTATAGACTGGCATCTACTGCAGACTTGCTACCCTAACGGCTTGGATGTTTCTCTCAATATTGTAAGTGAACACTCAACATATTGCTCTGAACATTTGCAACAAATTTAGACTGATACTGACACCTATAGACTGGCATCTACTGCAGACTTGCTACCCCAACGGCTTGGATGTTTCTCTCAATATTGTAAGTGAACACTACGCATATTGCTCTGAACATTTGTAACAAACGTCGACTGATATTGACACCTACACACTGGCATCTACTGCAGACTTGCTACCTCAACGGCTTGGATGATATTGTAAATGAACAGTACTCTGAACATTTATCACAAACGCTGACTGATAATGACAACTATAGGTTATAAAGAATTTCTACCCCAACGGCTTGAATGTTTCTATCAATATTTTAAGTGAACACTTAACATGTTGTTCTGAACATTTGTACAATGTTTTATCAAATACGAATTAGAGACTTTATATCTTAATAATATATGGCTGTCAGTTTCGAGCATCCGTGATACTCATGTGAATGATACAAGATATTGTTATTATTTTCATCCAATGTGTTTGTTTTCAGATCGGCCTGCCATATAGAAAGTTCAACGATATTATGGAAAGTGTATTAGTGGAAGGACTAGCTCTGACTTCAATTAAAGTACTGTTTTGTAAAACTGTAAGTATATTATTAGTACAATACATGGACGTCTTGTGTGAAATAAATTACCTATTTGCATTTGATAGTCTACTTTGACTAACTTGTCTCCACCAAACCGCACTGGACACGGTGAAGTATGGCCCACTGCCTTTTTACCCCTTATTCATGAGTGACGGCTTTTGTTTGCCCTGCAGTGGGATCCTATACAGACTACAACTTATTAGGTAGGCCTTTTACCGTTTAGTTTCCCTCATCACAAAATTTAAAATTTCTCAATCAAGAAAAAATGAAATTAAAATTGCAAAAAAACGTAGTACAAAATACTAAAAGCATTTTTATATGTTTTTAAGGATTTTTATTAAACATACCAATTTTAATAAAATCTAAAATTACTATACGTACTTATTTATTTAGATTTCCATGCGTGTTTCTCTCAATATTGTAAGTGAACACTTTACAATATTTTTCTGAACATTTGTACAAATGCTTTTAACAAACATGAATTTGCGATCGCCGGCGCCGTGGTGGTCCAGTGGCGAGTAACCTTGCCTGCCGTGCAGGAGGTGATGGTTCGATCTCCGTCCAGGCCGACTCGTACCAATGAGTTTTTCGGAATTTATGTACGATTTATAACACCACTGGCTTTTCGGTGAAGGAAAACATCGTAAGGAATCCTGCATGCTTCAATTTCGAGGCATCTATGGTACCTACTGTCCATTTACAAGTGGCGACGGGCTCACTTCCCGTCACACTGGGCAGAGTTTCGGTACTATAGTGAAACGTGGATGTTCTGAGGTTTCAGAATATCTCTGACTACCCCCTTCGGGATTATAGTCGTGAACATATGCTTATGCTATGAATTTGCGATCATGACATGACACTTGCGAATTCTAAAAATATGTAGTTGAATGTTTCGAACCTACAAGAGGGCATTCTCTTCTGTATACAAAGCACAGACTTCTGTATTACAATACAGAAGTCTCTGATACAAAGCTTTTAGTTTTTTTTATATTAAGTTGGAGTTGCCATTGTTCATTTTAGGCGTTTTTGTGTTCTGACGCCACTGAACGGTAAAATGCCTCTTAACACTAGCTAATATAGTTTGTATTGCATAATTGCAGTTATACACTCCACTAATAACGCACGTGGTTGCTCTGCACAAGGCGACGCTAAGAGAGCTGGTGTGGTCTGACGGTCCGTACGAGTCGCCAGACCCCTACCACCGCCTCATACAACCAGTCAGGCAGCCAGAGGTACTTTATATTCATTTTTTTGTGTATTTATGTTGCTTGGACTACGCAGCGGAAAAGAATCACTTGCCTTCTTTTTCAAACAGAAGCGGTAATATCCACTCACAGAGGTAGGCGTAACTCGTGTCAACGCTCGGGGAGTTGACACGACTTACGCCTACCTCTATGCGTTGACACGAGTTACGCCTACCTCTACGTATGCACTTAAGATCAAATCGTCTCATTCTGAGATTGGAAATATTATTTTTCTCCATGGAGTTCGAATTTCTTTATTCGAGGTTTAGCAAAGAGTTTACAAATCTTCGAGTAACTCGTCACTCATTTGATCAAAAAACTACATTATTTTATTAAAAATAAGATGTATTCTGTAACACTAAGTACTCTTTGCTGTAAAATGTCTGTTTAAAAAAAATAGAGGCTGTTTGAGGCTGGCTTTTTCGGTGAAGGAAAACATCGCGAGGAAACCTGCATGCTTCAATTTCGAGGCATGTATTGTACCCACTGTCAATTACAAGTGGCGACGGGCTCACTCCTCGTCACACTGGACAGAGTTTCGGTACTACTAGTGAAACGTGGATGTTCTGAAGTTTCAGAATATTTCTGACTACCCCCTCGGGGAATAAAGTCGTGAGCATAAGCATGCTGTTTTAAAATTGTTGACATAGAAAATATTGTTAACACAATTATCTCGAAATTTTTAATTCAGCCCTCCATGAAAAACTTGACATACCGGATTCATGACTCATTAATTAGTGCACGTCCCTACGAAGTATAAGTAGGGATACTTATATTTCGCCGTTAATGTAGGCTGATAATAATTTATAATTTAATAATAATTTATTTTTCAACACACTTGCTCATAAAATGGCCCTTATTTCACCGCAATTAGGCACATAATGACACCTATAATCAAACTGTGACTTTTTCATTACTATTATTCACAAGTGAGGTTTAGATAGTAGGTATCTAAACTTCTTGGTTGAGTTCTTGAGTTGCTTTGTTCTTAAAAAAGTTTCGATACAAAAAAGATCATATTCAATAGTACAAATAAATTCTCTAAATAAACTTTTTATTTACTAAATAAAATGATTTTTTATTATTATTTTCTTCACAAGTGTGTTGAAAAACGTCGTATGATACACGTGTGTATTGATGATTACCGTCCTCGGCTCTCTTAAGACCTCGCCTATACTAATATTTCGCATTTCATTTAGCCTACTTACTGTAAGAATGATGACGATTTTTAAGTATTTTATTTCAGTACGACACATGCAATGTGAACCCCTTCATACTGCTATGCTGGCAGTGCACACAACTTCGCAGGCTTGTTATACACGGTTCGTATTATCTGTCTCTTTACTACACATATATGCATAAAATAAAAAAAACCAGTCAAGTGCGAGTCGGACTCGCGCACGGAGGGTCCCGTACCACAATACACTATTACAAAAAAAAATTTTTTTCTTCGGTATCTTTAGCGCAAGCCCGACACACACTTGACCGGTTTTTATTGTTTATTGTTATACAGTAGAGTCGGCACTATAATCATATACTATCACTATGTTTAAAAACTAATAGTTTCTTCTATGGGGAACCCCCTTAATTTTTTACCTTTTGTTTTTTTTATTACTTTTCATCAAATCTAGATAATCTGTGAAAATTTTAACTGCCTACTTATGACGGTTAAGAAGATACAACCCTCTGAAGTTAGAACGGACAGATGGACAGTGTAGGCTTATAAATAGGGTCCCGTTTTCACCCTTTGGGTACGGAACCCTAAACAACCACTAAACTTGTAGTCTATTATTAAAAAATAATTTATTTATTTAATTTGTTTTGACTGTATTTAACGTTATTACACTATCAACAACTGTTTGCAGGCTACTGGGTATGGCAATACGACATCCTAGGCTTCGTGAGGCTGCGCAAGACACTGGAGCGGCTGGAGATATCGTCGATCTACAACAAGCGCGCCAAGTTCAGCGGCTACCCGACCACCGACAAGATAATGAGGGTGTTAGCCGGGGACTCGCCTAGGAGTTGCGACCACGACTTTATACAGGTATCTATCTATCTATAATATAACGCCTCTATCCCAGTGGGGTAGATAGAATAGAATATAATTCTTTATTTGTCTTAAAAACACATTACAAAAACATGCGTGACATAAGTATAAGGTAGTTGGTTAGACGAAGAACCACTGCTATTACTGTCACTGCCGAACTTAACTTAAAAAAAACCGGCCAAGAGCGACGGCAACGCAAACTAGTTTATTATAAGAAAATCAATCATGTTACAGGTTTTTTCTTGATACTGGAGCTTGAGCTACAGCATCCATTATAATTTTCATTGAAAGTACTTCTTCTTTTTCGGGTTCCTCTCCATTACTGGAGGTTGGCAGTCAGCTCTGCATGTCTATCTCTCGCCAAACGAAACAGCTCTTCGACGCTGGCGATGCCTGTCCACACTTTAAGGTTCGCGAGCCATGACATTCGTGGCCTACCGACGCATCTTTTGCCCTCCACTTTGTAATGAAAGTACTTACGAAAAGCTATATTGTAGAAAATTTTCAGATTTTTTACTCCACTACCTTAGAAGTAAGAGCCTACGCCCTATTGACTATGAGCGCAGATATCTCGTGACAAGCATTATAAAGATTTACGAGTAGTTTCATTGAAAGTTTTGTTCCATTGGACAGTACTTATCTAACGACAGGCCCACGCCTCCTGTCCTGGGACTGCAGTTTTGAGTCGGAGGTCCCGTAAGTAGTAAAAGAAAGTCAAAATATATTGCGTATGTTCGAGCTCAATACGCTCAATCTTTTTATTTCACACGCATGTCAGCTCGATTTCGGCATGAGCTGCAAATCGAATGTTACTGTACCGAAATCTCGAGTTCGCTTCGCTCGCTCTTGGTTATGATTGCATCGATCGCAATACCAAGGCGCATTGAATTTAAATTGTATTCCAGCTTTAGGATAATAATCACTTAATAATATTGAAGTAATATCGAAATAAAGGTTTTTTATTGTTTTGCGACGAGTTATTTATTATACAGGATGTAACAAAACACCCTAGGAATACTTAACAGGGTGTTTCAGCCCATCAAACTGAACAACTTTCACTATGGGGCCAACTTCGAAATCGCGTAAAATAAATCAGCTGTTCCATACAAAACTGCAGTGCCGACTCGACTAAAATGTATGTGACAGTTGTTTTTTTTTCGCTATTTCGAAGTGAAAAAGTTGATCAGTTTGATGGTCTGAAGCACCCCCTTAATTATTACTAGGGTGTTTTGTTACACCCTGTATAGTGACCAGTAAAATCACGAATTCATTTCGCTCATTCAGTTTTGCCGCCCTAGGCCTAAGCCCGTCACTGGTTGGTCCCATATACAGGGTGTAAGTGACAGCCTAGCAAATACTGAAACGGTGAACTCAGACCATCAAACTGAACTTATATTATGGAGCCTCCCTCAGGAGACGCAAAATAAAATCAGCTGTCCCCCATACATTTGTGTCGGGTAGATACAGCAGTTTTACAGCAAGTTACTGAGAAAGTAGACCTAAGACCCTGTAGAAAGTTGTTCAGTGGGATGATCTGCAAACACCCATTTAAATATAAACTAAACACCTTTCTGTAACAGTGTTTTATATTTCTTTTATCTTACAGCAAGTGAACGAATTCACGGAGTTCCACTGGCGACCTGTTCCGTGGAACAAGCTTCACCCCGCGCTGAGAGCTCGCGCTTCCGCGGAACAACGCGCCGACTACGTTCTGTACGAGGCACACATGGCAAGTAAGTGCTAAGAACGCGAATTTGCGCAGATTCCCCGACAAAATCCGAAGTCGTTTAGTAATCAAAGAGTGCAAAGTCGGATAGAAGCGAAAAGGGCGCGAAAACAATTAACCAATCGTTGCAAGGCATTGAAAGTGGCACGTCCTGATTGGTCAATATAATCGTCGCGCGCTATTAAAATTTGTCAACTGCGATGTACCTAACATCGGGGGAACTTATAAATCTGGTCTACTGTATAGACTAAACTTCACAGCCTATGTTGGGGGTTAATGCGGCAAGAACTCGATAGTATGTTTAAATTTAGTCACAGAATAGATTATAGTATATATATAGTATGTACATAGAGAACGGCGATTCCCTGCCCCGTGCTAACTCCAAATACCTCACCCCACCCCGCACTTCGAGGGTAACTTTAGGGGAGTCGAGCAAGAAGGACATACAGGCAGCGCGCGCGTGCGAGTGGGACGGTGCCGTCTTGTTTCTGTCGCAGTACTGTTTAAGCATCGTGAGATCATTGTATACAGGGTGTTAGTGTAAACAGTTGCATTACTTTGAGCTTGCATTACTTACAAATGAGCAAAAAAAATTGTTTACTTCCATCCTTTGACTATTTATTATGAGGACTAGCCTTGCGGTAGAATTTCCCCTCTGCCACGGTATAAGATCAATTAATCATGTGCATTTACATTCAATTTTATACCTTATCACTAAACGAGACTGCATATAATTGCGAAACAATAATTTCTAAATTAGAACGTTTGGGGTTCACGCGGGACTACTTTTCATGACTTTTAACGTTCAAAATTAGAATCCAAAGTTATGGGGAATAAAATCCAAAATTGCGGATTTCATGTTACCTCGCCCCCCGCAAAAAGTGGCAGAAATGTTTGTTAGTAGAATTACACGCGTAACTAGTCCCTTTATAAGTAGTCAAAGCTTCCATCACCTGATCGAAGATTCATATGAAAAACAGATTTTTTTGCTCATTTCATATAGGTTTCTTAGGGAAAGTTGTTCAGTATCATGGGTACAATCCCCCCTTAAAGTAATGCAACTGTTTACCCTAACACCCTGTAGAGTGCGGGGATGCGCCTTATTTAATAACTGGTGAAATTCTCAAAGATTGAATTTTAAGAGGCTATGTGAAAAAATAGGATCCTTCAAAGCGTCATATATCATGAAGTACTAACAGTAGGAGTATGATTAGCGGATATGTGTAAATTGAACATATAATTGAAGTTTTGATTAGAGCCAAAACATGATTAAGACACATTTTCTCGATATAAAAACAAGCCAAAGTAGCCTCCGTCTTTATCGATAAACGCTTGGCACTGCTTAACGGTGAATAATAGAAACACGAGACTTGATTTAAAAAAAAGAGAGTTTTTTTATAAATTTTGATAAGAGCAGAATTGAACTTACATAAATAGTACAATCACAATTAAATAAAGTTTGTTTTACGCTTGCGTCGTTTCAGATGCGCGCGCCGCCCCATTTGTTTCTCTCGCATCAGGCAGTAATATAAGCTATCACACGCCCATTTCGCTTCAATTGTTTTTCGACATAGGTCCTTAACCTGTCACATCCCGGCAACGCGATATCGACCGTCGTCCATTGTTTATCAATTGTTATTTTAAAGTCGGGATGTGACAGGTTAAGGTGATATCTGATATGTTTCCACCATTATCACAGTAATATTTATGTACACAGGTTCAATCAACTCAGAGCAAGGAAGGCAGCGCATCCAAGGACTAAGACAACAATAGAATGACAAATATCACGCGAACATCATTGCACTTAGCACCGTAATGTGCATAAACTAAAGAACATAATTCTTCTTTACAATATAATTATAAGACGAATTATTTCCACCAATCGTAGCTTTAAAGCGAATTATTTACAAGATAACGAAACATTAACGTGCGATAAAGTACCTATGAAATCGAGAAAACTATAACTGTCTCGCTTGCGCTTTAGGAAAATTGTTTATTTCAGAAGATATAGCTTATTTATACGTGAGTAAAAACAACAAAGAGACTTCTAAGGATTGCACAATATGATCGCTTGACTCGCGACAGTGTAACTATCGTAGCCGCGATTGTATGAAGCTTTCTGTGTAGTATTTACTTATGTGTATGTGTGTTAAATTGGTGTCTTGGTTACAATCGATTAGATTCTTTATCTGCGCATTTGAAACCAGCTATGATTAGAAAATATATGGCAGAATGCAACACTGGATTAACATTTGTGACCCATTTGAGATTTTCATTAAAAGTACTGCCTACTATTGGATAGTACATACTACATACTACATGGATCGAACGGGCATGTATGAAGAGATGTATGGATGTGCATGAGGCAAACGAAGTATGTAAGGATCGTAGTAAGTGGCGCGCCCTGGTCTCTGCCTACCCCACTGGGAAAAGGCGTGACGTTATAGATAGATAGATAGATAGACATGGATCGAAAGATAGTTGTGCACTGATAATTAGTTAGAAATTATCTTAGTTTATTGCGTCAGGGTCAGTAGGCACTGGTGGGTCTTAAGAACCTGTGCTGATTGACATATCTTTCCGCATAAAAAAAAAAATGAGAACAATTATGCACCAATGTGTCGATACAGGGGTTAAAGCGAGTCCTGATGTATCTTTGACCATGAATAAATTAAAAAAAAAAATTGAACTTAGCCAAAAGAAACAAAGGAGTATTCGACTTTTCATACCAAATCAAAAATCAGCGCTGTAATTTTTTACGGAACCATAAAATTTTGGATTTTTGAAAGGTTCATTTGTTGACTTGAAATGTTAATGTGTCGTGAGCATAAAATATGTATCACGACTATGTGCCACTGGGGTAGGCAGATAACATTTTGTAAATTGATGGCAAAGGCTGGTGACAATCCATATTGGTAGTATTCTCAACAGCTTTCTTACAACGACCTTAAACTTAAGTGTTAATGAGCGTTTTTCTTTCCTTTTTTTAAATTTAGATCCTAAAAAAATCAACAGATGGCATATTTATCGCTCCATAGAGACGTTCGCGAGATCCTGTCAAACTGTGTCTGCTTTTTTTAAAAGGCTAAGGGATCGAGCCCATACAACCATGTCAGACGTAAAAAGTTTCAAATTTTCGATTAAAACGATAAAAACGACGTAAGTAATGTAATATTCCATCAAAAGATGCGTTGGCATCTTTATGATCATCTTTTCCCCTCTTTATTATTTTAAAGAAACACTTTTGACCTTTATTCGCGCAGACCGTAGCGCCATCTATCGATCCTCTAGAAAACCAAAAGAAAAACGCTCATTGTGACAAAACGTTTGTCGCGTTGATAGTAGGCCATAATAAACAACTTGAGATTGTGCTAAAATTATTTGACGAAGCATAAAGTTGTAGGCCATACACGCTTGTCTATTGACTAGGACAACTGACCCTATAATTTTGGGGTGTAAATCTACCGTACTTATAAGATTATCGTTGACAATTTGTTGTATAACCAACGACATCAATAGATTGAGACTCGCTTTTTAGAACAATAAATTCAGGTCCGAAAAATTTAAAAACATTTTTGCATAAAGTGACACGGAAATTCTTTGCAAAAGATATACCAAAACCTTCAGACAACGGACAATGTTTGTTCTAAGCAGCGGATGTATCGCGATATTACATAAATATATTTTATTCCATTAGAAATATCTCAATTTTGCAAAGATATTAAAATTATTGTCCAAGCATTTCATACTTACATTTTAAACTCGCAACCATTACGCTCGCCACACTTTACGCGTGTTCAGAAACTTTGTTACAATGTCTTACCTTTTTTTAACTGCTTACTGCGTACTGTTGGAGTTTTTCTTTACTTTTCGACTTGTACTTAAAAGATATAAACTGTGACCGATTTTTGAGTCTTTCTTAGTCTTTTTTGCATCGATAGAAATTGGTAATGGAATAAAATATAGAGATCTATTTGATTGTACCCTTGATAATTAATGTTAAAATATCCAGTTATTTTCAATTAATTGTAATATTTTAAACGGACAGAATGGCTCGTGGCACTTTGCATCAAACGTTATTTACATTGTGACGCTCTGTCACATAGAGTCACAAACAACATCAACGACTTTGGTGTGTAGAACGTTAAGCCTAAATACTTTTTGGTGTAAGCCACCCTAGATTGTAAATCAAACGATGTTTTTTTTTCTTGCACTTAGCATAAACCCAGCAAACAATTTAGTCGTATAAGGCCCATATTTATAGGACTATTTTGACTTATAAAAGTTCTATTACTGTAATTTCGTCATGTACTGCTGCTTTATGCATCTGATGTTTGACTATTCGACACCTATACGACCAATTGTTAGTTGGGATGCTTATCGTTAAATAAATATATAATTATCTCACTGTCGTCGTTCTTCTCTACGAAAATGGAGCCCAAAGCCGGGCTTCTCCATACCATTTGTCCATGACCAAGTTTTTGATCAAGTCGATTTCATTCCATTGGCATTGGCTTGATTCGAGCTTGCGTAAATAATTTAATCAGCTATAATATAATTGTAAATAACTGGATTCTTTATAAGTCACTTCGTATATTAAAATCGGTATAGGTTAAGATTATATTATATCTTTTTATTTTAAGTCGTAGTTTTTAGAAAAATATAATTATCTAATTTTTAAAACGAAATATATCTAAAAATAAAAATATGACTTCGCTTCAATACGGAGCGTTATAACAAAATAATAATTGTGCGTGAACTTTAGTCAGATTCCACAAAACGATGGCCTATATTATAGGCCCTATAATAATGATATCGTATCGAAATACTTTGCAAACAATATACTAGTCACAAGATTTCGTATTTATCTTACAATAAATGTTTTAAATGTTCCTCGTCTGGTGAAATAAATAAACGTGTATATAGACAAAACTTTTAAAGTTATCGTTTTTAAATCAAATATGTATAGATAGTTAAATCGACGCACTATGTATTATATTGTACTCTGTTACACCACAATGCTTGTAAATAGCTGTTTCTTTTTCTTAATAACTGTTAAGATTGACTTAAAAGACTTGCTTAAAATCGACATCAAACTTACAACATATTATTACAAACATTCACTTGTTTGAAAAAGTTATTGGTTTAAAACACTACTTATATTATTTTGTTGGCGAGAATGCAAGTACGAGGGACATATATTTTTTTTATTATAATACAGAAAAAAATATATTAAACTGAGACTGTGTTTATTACAAAGAAATATGGTTAAATTTACTCTGATAAAATTCCGATAAATAAATTATTTATATTTTTCCAAAATGGGTTCTGTAATACTAATAATCCCATTTTTATATTCGCTCGTAAGTAGTGTTTTAAATCTCAATGAACGTTATCTAATAGAAATTTGACAGAAAATTTCAATTTCTAACAAAAAACAATCGAGCGTAAAAAAAGATTTTTAATAAAAACACCCACCTTTAATCATCAAAAATAGTAATATGAAAATGAATTGAAGAAATGATTAGAACTAATTGTAACGTGGAATTCCTTAGGAACTAGTTCTGTTAGTATGAGTAACATAACAATGAGACGGCCGAATGATATGTTTACAGGCAACATCTCTCAAAATCGCGAATTTATCATGTAGAAATAAAATCTTTAATAACTACTTTAAAAGATACAAGAACAAAGCACGCCAAAGGCTAAATGATAAAAGAATATCACGTAGAAAACGCACAATGGCCATTATGGTTATAACTGTAAAATAAAGGCTTAGAAAATACGAAGAAAGTGTGAATAACGTGTTTATACCATCTATAAACTTTACACAATGCCTGACACCTGAAGCTTTATTTATTTTTAAATAACGACGAATCAACTTGTGCCAGTAACGGTATTATATGGTTTATCCAAAACGATTCACAAAAGAGCTAGTTAGAGCCATTGTGCTATTCTATAAAAAAAAACTCGAAACTCGAACGTGAACTCGAAAACGAGATGTCAATTTGCCTTCCAAATTTAAACTTTACAGCAAAGATTTTTTTTTGCTTTCAGCTTTAAAGTGGCTTTGACATCTCACCTTCGAGTTCATGATCGAGCTTCGAGTTTGTGCTTTATAGAAAAGCATTCATCCATCCATTGATCAGTCCGTCTTCGGGCATAAGCTTTCTCCATATTCCTTCATGACATGACGTTCCTACCTCGCCCTAACAGAATATTTTCTTTGCTCGCCCCGGATATCCTTGAACCATCTTTCTGGTGGGCCGCCTCTATCCTGCGTGATTTCCTGGCTTCCTCAGCATCAATACAGATTTCACAGAAAGAATATGCATATAAATATTGTGAAATTTATCTTTAAGATAAGATAAAATAAATATTCTTTACTTCTTTACTGTTTTACATAAAGTTTTGGATGAACCATGGACCGGATTTAGGAAATGAAATGTTCCGTTTATCGAACATTATAGGGCCTTTAGGTGAAACAAAGTCGGGTATTATGAAACGAAAACATCTAGTCAAGAGGACCTTATGCTATTGTAAATAAAAACGAAATCCCAAGTAGTTAAAATTCATGATATCATGAACAATTTCTATACGAACGAAGTATTACAAATACATTATTATATCAATATGTATAAGCTTTAAGAGAAAAAATCTCGCGATACTGTATGTACTACAGTTTAAAAGTGCCACTCTGATGATTTGAAAAATGACTAATGTTCCTTTTTTTTTATCTCAAACTTATATCGAATGTAATGGAGCTGTATCAAGTCCGTTTGGACAAAAGTTATATTGTGTTCTTATTGATCTAAACCTTGCTTACCAAAAATCGAATGACAACTTTTTATGAATATATTTTAAAAATGTATAATATCAAAACTGTTATTTTGTCAAAATAAATCTCAAATGCCAGTATCGAAATAACATAATTATATTTAATACACATCGAGATATTAATTGATTATCTTCCTGTAAATTTTCGTGACAGTCCGTCCCTGGCAAATTCCGTTGCATTTGAAATATGTAGACTGAAAAGCGGCTTGATACCTGTTTTTAAACCATCAATTCTCATTATTGTCTTTATTTACTAGTCATCCAATCACAATGCAGACTACAAATATATATTTAGTAAATGTAACAAAAAGAAATTATAATAAATATTGATTTAAAAGAATCATAAAACCTAATAATCTCAAAAGTGAATAGTCACGCACAAACTATGTGATCTTATCTAATATAGAAAATACCAAACAACTTAAAGAGAAGCCTTTCCAAAAAAAATATTCCACACTTTCTATACTTATGAAGTGTTTTCTCAAAAACTCTAAGGCCAATGTATAATAGAAGGCCAACGTTAAAAAATATATAATTTTAAAACTAATTAATGCTTCTTATAGCTAGTAGTAATAAGTAAAAATATAAATCTTAAATAATTGTAGGAAAAAACTCAAAAAAAAAATTAAATGGTTTCCTTCAAATATTTTTTATGACATTTATAAAAGTTCGAAGTGAAAGAACATAGTATATTTTGTAAGGCAACGATGAGACTTACCAACATACATTCCCTGAGACTGAGAAACGTATAGAAGAGGCTAAGAACAACATGTTACAAAATAATTGTAAGAACTTAACAACTATGAAAGTTGAAATTGTATTATTTTATTTTATTATTATACAAATGACATCATATTGTAAGAAGTGAAATTTAACAAGCGCATCTAATTCATTCCCGCCTCTTATTTCATTGTTTTCTTTGTATTTACACTCTGTCCTTTATCCCAAATATTTAAAAAATCATACAAACGTATTAAATGTGGCACCTTTTTTCTTTTCGCATCTTTTTTAGCGCGGTCATCAATCAAACTTGAATATTATAGTTCAGAATAAAGAAACAAACAAAAACTTTATGTCAATTATATCTCTAAACTCAGTCCGAATGGAGTGATAAAGGATTGAAGTAAACGTAATGCATATATTTTCAACTTCAAGCCTTTATATCTCAGCCCAGACTGAGTTTGGGGATATACATGTAATAACAAGTTTTGTTTGTTACTTTATTCTGAACTAAAATATTCAAGTTTGGTTGATGGCCGCCCTAAAAACAACCGACAAATAAGGCGCCAACCTTCTATACAAAACCGGCATTGTCTTTTACCTTTGAACTGCCGGAACGTACGAACGAATGTCGACAGTTCACGGGTTAAATACAGTGGAATAGAAAATATCACGCATATCTCAGGTCTATTTTGAATTTTATATTTGTAAAAAGGTCAGAGTAGAAGAGCAATTTATGTGAACCATCAAGACTTCAAAATAAGGCTGTGAAACAACACGAATTCGGTTTGGCGGGTGTTCTTATGATTAAACAAAAAATATCACTAATTTGATAGGAATGAATTATAATAACTTTAATAAAAAACAATAATATTAATTTGATAAGTCTTCCACATTTGCGATCAACTAAGAATAAATTGACATTAATTGTATTTATCCAATGCCATTTATCGAGATTATTGGAACTAAGTGCTTCTTTCTTAATTGAACATCAGCTGAGAATTTTCGAAAAATTCTAGGGGGAAATGAATTTTCTAGGTTGAGCAGTTCCCCCAGTTCCCCTAATCTTATTCTCTAAAGTATTATAATCAAAGGTTGGATTCTGCCGGTGATTCCAGGTCCGCATTTAAGTGATATGTGTGGGGCCCCCTTTTTAATATCCATTTATCAAAAAAGTTCTAATACTTATAATAATGAATTCCTTGTTATTTTGAAATTCTAACCAAAGCCCATTGGCTTTGTAGCCATAGTAGCCCTCCCCCAATATACCAATAAAATAAAAAAAAGAGGGCCCCATTCATATCACTTAAATGCGGACCAATTAAATGCGCATCACAGGCAGTATCCTCTGATTATAATTGATGATAACTGCTTAGTTATGCTTTCCCGCAATCGCAAGTGTGCTTGACTTATCGCTGAACCGAATTGCCTAGATTTAGACCAAAATCGTTGTACTTATCCATCTAAATAGTGATATTAAAGGGAATGTGGGAGCGTTAGAAAAGGAGTGTTTATAACAACTTGTTATGTGTACAGGTCCACTATGTTATTGTTATGCGGTGGAATATCATTTGCATGAATATCATAACCAAGGAGTAGACAAAGAAAGATCATTTTCAACAATACAAGTCTAAATTACAATACAGGGTTTCGGCTTGGATAAGTTATATGCAAGCAACCAGTATTGGTCTGTAAACCTTATCCATATACATGCACACAGACATAATTTGTATGACGCATACCAACCTAAGAAAGTTGGCCCCTTTTGTTATATACGGTAGAAACATGAGGCTCATTCAAGACATACTTTTTCTTATGGTTTCAGTATGTGCCGAAAAGGACTTATCGATTTTAGCTTAATGCTGTTTTATCATTTTCGTCATATCATCACATTTATGGTAAACTTCTTCTTATCGTGTGGACAGCAAGCCCTGGTGTCAGAGTTTGGTAAACTTGCAAATGTGCAATAACTAGCTACTCTAATACAGTATTGCAAAACGGGTGTATGCGTAAGATAGAGAATGAAATTTATTATCCTTTACAAACAAATAAAAAGAATGTCTATGGTACCAATAAAAAACAATAAGTTGGTCTCGTACTTTTTTGGTTCTTCTGTAAAATTTCGAAAATCAAGGTTATCAAAAGGGTGACGATATATTTATGTGAATAAAAACATCTTATATCTAATATTATAATTATCTCAAAATGATGTACCTACGTTAATACTATAATATAGTAGACTTTAAAAATATATGAGACGATCGGGATTTGAACCCGCGATTGGTCTTACCTGGTTATGTATAGAATGAAGTTTAATTTAACTTGTATTTTGAATTTGACAACCAAAACGTCTAGTTTTCCTGGCATCAATTTGTATTTGGAAATTAATAATTATTCCTTAATCTTTGTAAATAATTGTCAATAATCAGAAAAATGTATTTGAAATTACACTGTATCACATAATATTATTATGTTTTACTTGAATTTAAATGTTATTAATAGTGGGCCTTGTTATTTGAAATATTGTTTAAGAGTATATTTGTTTTAAGATTTATAAGAACTTTGTTTTGATCTGTTAAGAATTTCCATTGTCCAATATATTTTTAAGTTACGTTCAGAAATTATACTTATTATTATTATGATCTATATTTTATAAATAAATGTTTGTAGATGGTGTTGCAGAAAATTTTCAAACTACGAGGAGAATTAAGTTTTAAATGTTATTAAATGTAAATAATTTGGATTTTCAAAACAATAGACCAATATTTTATGTAATCCCCAAAAAAAAAAATTTAAACAAAATGTATTGATTGAATAAATTAAATTATTTAAGTGAGACAGATAATATTAAATATGTAAATGTTCTTCCCAAAATACATAGACATTTTTTTCTCTTATCATTTACATACTCTTTATCTGTTTGTTATACATCACTAGTTTTTAATTAATAAAAAATTGTAAGGGTGTATTCGGACAATGAAACTAAACAACTTTCTCTAAGGAACATAGGTCGAAAAACGAAATAACTTGACCTACCATAGAAAATTGCAAACAATTTTCTCGTATCTGAAATCTGAATAGACCCTTAAAGTCAAGTTAATTAAAAACTAGTGGTGAATAGCTAAAATTTCTGTAACACCATAATATTAATTGTAGTATTAGAATTTTCTTAGTATTAATATGCCTGTTACAATTAATTACAGATATGATATTATGTGTGACAATTGTTATTAAATAAAACAAGAATAATGTACAATCACCTTGCCTTGGACAGCTTTTATTGTTAAAAACGTAGTTTGTAATCATAAATGTAACCCTTATGATTCCACACAAAAATAATAGTAGATTACACACCGAGGGCAGAAAAGTAAGAAAGGTCTCAGGAGTGCGATTTTTGAAACTCATTCGTTGAACTCGGCAGTTGAAAATGTCAAAATTACTATGGAGATATGCATCGTTCTACTGCTGATTTCACTTTCAACAAATGAGTTTCAAAAATTGCACTCCAGATCTCAAACATGTGATCTGAGGCTTTCTTATTTACTGCCCGAGGTTAGTATACTATTTTTCTCCTCGACGGGCAGCGGGACGAAAGTTGACGCTTTCCGCCCGGAGGGGTGAAAAATATAATTTTGATAACTTTAATTGGTCACTGCATCACTGTATCAAACTTAGAACACATGTTGCACCGCTTCCACACGTTGCGTTTAGCACAAAGTGTAAGCGAGAGGGCGACTTCGTCCCACGAAGTGACTCATTAAAGTTGTCCAGTAATATAAAGTTTATAGTGCTTCGTAAAAAAACATGAAAATAATAGTGGCATAAGTTCTATAGTTCTATAGTTCTCTAGAAGAGGGGTACGCACGGCGACACATCAAGATATACAAAACCAACATAAGCTGGCCGCGCGACGCTATACGTTACTCGACCTAAGCGCGGCCAGCTTATGTTGGTTTTGTATAGCTTGATGTGTCGCCGTGTGTACATAGTTGTATTTTTTTATTTGACAAAATATTGTAGCATCACATTAGATTGCTATTGGTGTAAACAACGTCGGCGTAAATAAAGAAGATTTATAACAATTGGCGACGGTTCCTCATGGTATGGTCAACAACACAGGTTGTCAGAAGTACTGCGTTATGGTCACATTGATCCACTTTAATTATTTCCTTGCACTGTGACTTACATTTTACGAGTGTAGTACTAGCATTATTTAGCATTTAGCGAAGTTAACGCTAAAGGCTGGGCCACACAGAGTGCAGCTGCAGAACGGCAGTAGTTGTAAACTATGGAATTATATGCGAGGTGTCACACTGCGGCTACCGTTCCGCAGCTGCGTCGGACTGCATTCAGTGTGACACCTCGCATATAATTTCATAGTTTACAACTACTGCCGGTCTGCACCCGTTCTGCAGCTGCAGTCTGTGTGACCTAGCCGTTATTCCATGTCAAATGGTGCTAGTTTGTTGAAAATGAGCGCGTACAGAGCAAACAAAATTATGGTATTGAAAATATAGTGTATGTTTTAGGCCCTTTGTAATACGTTTGTGATTACTTATAATTATGTATATTTTTGGCTCAATATTATGCACGAGATACCATGAGAGCGGCCGCCATTTATATACTTAAATCGTTTATTGGAGAGTAGCTTATTTACGAAGCACTAATAAAATGATCAATCAATCGACTAAACATAATAAAATAAATGTCAAAATTATCATCAATTCATAATCATAAGAATAAAAAAATACATTTGTTACTATTTCCCATGACTTAGAAACCTAGTTTTTAATTAATAATATTGATGTTTATTAATAAATTTTTTTTTCATTCTATCAACAAGAGCGTAGCTCTTAAATAAGATGATGATGATGATCAAAAAAACGAGATGTGAGGATAATCTGAATATAAAAAATACGTATCGTTTAATCGACTGAATTAAAAAGAAGGCAATTTTTTAATTTTTAAAACAACTGCTTTATTTATGACACGCTAGATGGCACCACTGGATATTGAGGTAACAGTAACAGGTAACCCAATAGACTACGAATTTTTCGCTTAAGGTGGTTTCAGTCCATACAAAAGCTTGGCGCACAATACGCGTAGACGGAATTAATAAAAGTAATATTTTATATATGGAAATATAGTTAGAAAATCTAATAGAAAAATAGTTTATAAAATCTAGATGCCGTGTCACAAATAACATTTGCAATTTATAATATAATTATGAAGATATAAAGCTTTGAAATTTTTCAGGCAAAATTTTAAAAGCTTTAATATCTTCGTAATTATATTATATTATAAATTGTAAATGTTATTTGTGACGCGGCATCTAGATTTTCTAAACTATTTTTCCATATATACAAAGTTACTTATATTAATACCGTCTACGCGTATTGGGCGTCAAAGTTTTATATAAAATTGCTATCTCTACCTCTGCTACCACCTTAACGAGGTACCTAACCATTGACGTATCAACTAAAGATCGGCAATATCAGTGAGCCAAATGGCACCATTTTCTAAGCAAATCCAAACAAAATTCAGCCTTAACGTAAGGAAATAACACAGTTCTCCAGCTGGAGGTGTGGTGACAAAATGTTTGAAGATGGTATCTGTTTACTATTGACATATCGCTTATTCTAATGGACTCTTGTCTCGTGTAAATGGATGTCAAGTAGCGTTTTTATGTCTTGTTTTATAATATTTATCTACCCCTATACTATATCTATGGAGGTAACCTGTGCGACAAAGAGTAGAAAACGGTGACAGATGGAACTAAATATTCCATTTTAAAATATTGCCGCCCTTAAGGCTGGGCCACGCGGAGTGCAGCTGCAGAACGGGTGCAGACCGGCTGCAGGCCGGCAGTAGTTGTAAACTATTGAATTATATGCGAGGTGTCACATTCATTGCATTCAGTGTGGCACCTCGCATATAATTCCATAGTTTACTACTACTGCCGGTCTGCACCCGTTCGGCAGCTGCACTCTTGTGTGGCCCGGCATTTATTCTTACATCTCAGTGGTGTCATCTAGTGATAGGTTGTAGTTCTCATTGTACTTAGTAAATATGACGCAAATGTTGAGGCAAATATAATATCAAGGGGGTGATAAAGTTCTGACCATAAATAAGCAGGTAATTATATTTTTTTATTAACAGGGTAGAAGTTGGACGTATTTAAATACTTACAAATACCCCGAAGTATTATCGGAGATATGAACCCGAGCCCTTATTTTAAACTTTAAAAAAATAACAATTTAATTCAGAAGCGTATTTCCTCGCTCATAGGTACCACTTACATTTTATATCTCAATTTTGTAGAACTATAATTTTTAGCTAAGTTTCAAAATTACATTACATCCTTGATACAGATATGGATATCAGCGTCTTTTAAAACCAACTTGCGTACAGAGAGAAGAGGGAATGAGAATAATATTTAGTATAAAAACATCGCAAAAATATGGTACAAAAAGGATAGTAGTCTCATACTATTTTTGTTTTAATTTGACTCATATCGAGTAAATTAAAGATACGAGAATCGTGTGACTAAGCGGCAAGCTACTCTGATCCGGGGACAAGATACACTGGTTTGTGATTTTAAAATTTAATTATTTCTATAAGCAAGTTACGTCACGGTCACGGTTTAAATTCATTCATGTTTTATTTATTTTCAGAGCTCTTATCACTCTTTAACGACGTAGTTAATTAAATTAGAAATACTGCATTAATTAAAAGTCATTCATCATTTTTACTTTAAAAAATAGATTTCATCTTATAAATCCTTGTTTCTTGATGTTTTCCCGAAGATGTAATAATATTTATGAATTTCACAGTAAAATATATTCGTATGTGTAGTAAAATATAGTTTTATTTATGCAGGTACTCCTCCTCATTTACATAGTACCTACCCTTATGTCTTTTATACGCCGCATAATAAAGGTACCGACACGCGGCGAGCCAAATAACTACGCCGATGGAAGATGACTTTGCGAAGCATTATTTACTTTCTTTGAAAGATATGTCAAACGATCTGTCAGATAAGATATTAAGAGCTTATCCAGAAGAGGTGAAACAGGTTAGTGGAATAAAATTATTCTACCTACTAGAGAAAACGATACTGTCAAATGAACTTATCAAAGTGGTTTGTTTATAATTATTGCACAACATCTATATATTTGTGACAAGTAAGGGTCGAACCATGAACGTCATTTGCTAGAGCAGAGCAAATAAGGTAGGTAGACGGAGAGCGAACCGCACGCCGCGCGATCGCGTTCCGTCTATCTTATTTGCTCTAGCAAATGAGGTTCCTGAGTGACAGAAAAGGATGGAGCGACGAAAAAATGCGATGCCGTGCTCCCAGATGAGGTTCAGCCCTAAGAGTCGGCGCACACCTATCGGAGAACAGTTCTAGCAGTTTTCATTAATTGCTAATGAAGTCAATTCCTATTGAACTAGATTTGAAAATAGCGTGCAATAAATAATGCGAGGGACATCCCTGTCCCTGTGACGTGTTCGCATTATTTCTTGCACGCTATTTTCAACTCTATATCTATGACTATTGAGTTCATTATTAATTGATTAATGAAAACTGCTCGAAGAGTTCTCCGACGCTAAGGCCAGACTAGCTGTACCTACTGTACGACCAGGGGTGCGATTTTTGAATCTCATTCGCTGAGCTCAGCAGTTGAAAATGTCAAAATGACTATGGAGATATGCACCTTTCTACTGCTGATTTGACTTTCAAAAATCATACTCCAGGAGTGCGATTTTTGAAAGTCAAATCAGCAGTAGAAAGATGCCTATCTCCATACATTTTCAACTGCTGAGTTCAACGTATGAGATTCAAAAATCGCACTCCTGCATAAAATTCAAACCCACGCTCACCAAAATCCTAGGACCCAAAATATCTTCACTAATTGATGGCATCTAGCATCAACAATTAATTCTAAACTGTGATAGTAATAACCTTAACCCCATAAACGTAGAGTGGGTGTATGCTATCACGTATTATGGCGATGCCACCTGCGGCTGCGCCAGAGTTGACTCACGCCCATGACGGATGAGTTAAAAACAAAAGAAGATCTCTATAATGATAAACATTTATATTACTCAGGCTCATTATCCTTAAGGGGATCGAGCAGAGCCTCGGTATACCAATTGGCATGGGTTAGCTTAGCACGAGTTGTCAGCCGGTCATACAGGGTGCTAGGATAAACCCATGTTACTGTTCTCCCTAAGAAACCTATAGGAAATTCTCAAAAAAAGATGTTGCACTTCCCAAACTAAATGGTGCTAAATGTAATCAGCTGATTTGCCGTTTGTATAAAAATACGTTTTTGGTGTGTATTTCCTATAGGTTTCTTAGAAAGTTGATCACCTTCCAACTTGGTGATAGAGTCGAAAGCTATCTGTGTGACATTACACTGAATATTGGCATTTTTGTACGCTTAATTCCTGCCGTTTGGCAGGCTTCACCGTACAAACACGAAATCTCTTAAATTACCTGCAGCAACAAGCAGTATCTCCAGTAACAAAGCAGTATCTCCGTGAACAGCGCTATAAAATACTTAAAATACCAAATAAAAATTAAAACCTCAGTAATGAAAACACTCAAGCTATGTAGGTTTATGACACCATCACTGTCTCGACGCACGTCGCTATGTATGACACATTTTATGTAGGTACGTTCGGAAGCACGTGCACTGTGAATAGGTATGTATGTACCTGTATTAGTAGCCCAGTACGTGATGAACAAATATGGCAAAGCCTACAAAAACTGACGGGCAGAATAGTGTCCCCGAAACGCTAACAAAAGTGTACGAGCATGGTGTTCCAGGGTTTCATCAATGACTGTTATTGGTTTTCAAGTAGGTATAACTACCCGATTCAATCTGCATGAAATAGATGTGGTGTTTTTTGGCAGTTAGCAATTCTGCTTCTTGATATTTTTAACCGACTTCAAAAAAGGAGGTTTCTCAATTCGACCGATTATATATAATTATATATTTTTTTGTGTGTACGCGGATAACTTCGTCGTTTATGAATAAATTTTGATGATTCTTTTTTTGTTGGAAAGAAGATATTCCAAGGGTGGTACCATGATAAGGAAACCAGGATATGAATGATGCATCCCAGAGAAATCGAGGGGAACCTTTGAAAATCGTAGTGCCGGCTAGTGCGTTTGTTAATTTAAAGCACTACTACTAAATTAAACTAATGAATTCACCACTGAAAATTGTGAAATAAACAAAATTTTAACAAAAAATTAAAACCGCCTCCAAAAAAACTAAAAAAGTTAAAAAATAATATTGCAGCCGATGACTTTTTCGTTCGCATCATAAGAAACTTAATTTGTTTTATGGAAGTCGGTGTCAAGCCTAGCCAAAAAACGAATGCAAGCCCTGTCGCGAATGTTCTTATGATGCGAACGAAAAAGTCATCGGCTGCAATATTATTTTTTAACTTTTTAGTTTTTTTGAGGGTGGTTTTGATTTTTTTAGTTAATTAATTTCAGACAATGGATATTATTATGATCACACAAACAAAATATTACCTAAGTAGGTACCTACTTAACATTGGTTCGTGCAGTCATAATACGTTATCTTGTAAACTACATAATCTGAGACTTGCCTAAACAAAATAGCCCTAAAGCTGGGCTCAATCATTACCTTGATACTGAATCTCATAGATACTAGCTTTTTCATCGACAAATGATGATTCTGCTTCGCATGCACCAAAACGCAGGTACCTACACCTGTCTAAGGCCTGGAAGTGTGTACCTACCTACCGATATTTTTATGAAGCTTTATTTTTAAACCCTTCGTTAAACAATTCAACATGTCCGCATTGTCCAAACCTTTAAGTAGGTCATACAGAGCGAACACAAAGCAAAGATTGATGTTTTTCTTCAAATAATACATCACCATTTCAGTAGAACTCAAGGCTTCTCAGAGGCGTATGCAATTGTGAGTGAATCCTACACTTTCCTATTCTGTCTTTCTTGACTGACTGTGTGGGATAAAAAGAGAAGGAAGTACTATTGTTAAGTCGTGGGAAAACTACTGAGTCATTCTGTGTGCAATGTTAGAAAATTGTTTCTAATTTTGCCTTCACACTGTTTTGGAACATGGTTACATTGAAGGTTAGTGTATGCCAGTAGGTCATATGAAGAGGTTTTCAGCTTGGATCGAAACTATACCTACTATTAACAAGCTTACAACTATCGAACACTTGGTGACCTTTCGTACTATACCTATAATGAAAGACTTTATTTACCCACTACATATAGTAGGAACACTTCCTGCCCACTAATATAAAAAGAAATCGCTGTTAATTACTTCTATCACCCCCTAAATATATGCTTGATTTCGTATAAATTAGTTTAGTTCAATACTATAATTATGCACACGCTGAAACTAAGCGACTCAACCAGCTGCAGATTCTGTAAGGAGTAGATGAAAACTCCCTTGCATCTGCTATGGGAATGTGGCCCACTCATGTACAAACAATCAATCAATCAATCAGTCAATCAGTCAATTCTAGCTCGTTGGACGCTCTGAGAGAGAAACATCCTGCACCTTCTCGGCCGCTGTCTTTACCGCCTGATCCGGACCGCTCGAGCCCTTTTCTTGTTGCTACGGCTAGTGATGTTTCACTGGCCCCGCCCCCTTTTCACATCTCCCTTTAGTTTTTGTGATCTGTGGTTGCAACGCTTTCCAAGCAACAGCTAGTTATAGGTCTTATAATCTTGTGCGTATCGGTGGAGGTGATTTAGTAATCAACTTGATGCCAGCTAATTATTACGCCTACTCTTAGAACGACGAATTAGGCTTACTTTGAGGGACTGAAATCAGATCTACCGGGACTGTCCTATTTTAACGAAATCTTTAGTCAAGAGAGTACCTAAATTAGTAAATATAACAGACTTTGTTGCAGTTTCAAAAGAAAGAGTTCCAATTCCAGTCTGCGATAGGGTCAAAGGCATAAAGACCCGTATGCACAGCTGTTTAATATTCAAAGCAATGAGTCACCCAGCTACGACGCCATTCGGGTTTGTGACCGAGATTATATTATAGTTATTGGTTCTCTTTACACACAGGCACCTAGGCGGAGACCTAGATAGTTCATGTACACCTGTGGACCTAGTTTTAGGTATTTAAGTATTTAATTATATTGATCGGAAGAAGGTTATTATTTTACGAGCAAATGTAAACTGGTGAAACAAGTTTGTTATATTAATATAGTAACGTAGCGTGCAGAAAAGCAAACTTTGAGCTAAAATACACACAATAACAAAATATCCAAAAATATATAAATATACAATACAGGGTGTAACAAAAGAGGTTAGGTACATAATATTTAAAGGGGTGTTTTGGGCGCGATTTCGATGTTGTGAAAACGGTTCAGTTTGATGGTCCTAACCGATGGTCCGTCCTTCTTTTGAAGAAGCGAAAGGAGTGTCTGAGGTAGCGGTAGATAATGATTTTTGCTTATAATCGTAGACGTCGCGATGAACTCAGTAGTATGGTCAGCTGTTTAGTGACTTTTTGACGTTAATGACTTCTCGCGATAAGCCGACGCTAAGTATAATATTATTAATTACTAGCATTAACCCGCGACTTCGTACCCACAAATAATATACCAGATTTTAAGTCAGATCATAAGCTATGAAACAAAAAAGTTTCATCAAAATCGGTTGAGTAGCTTTCGCGTGATTGTCGATCAAACAAACTTCTTTGTTTTAATTTACAGTTTTAAAATAGTACGAGCGTGTACCAGCGACTTTGTCCGCACAAGTCAGATCATTAGCTATCAGACAAAAAAATATTTATAAAAATCGGTTCAGTAGTTTTTGCGTGATGCTCGTTCAAACAAACAAACATACACACAAACAAAAAGACAGACCAAAAAATAAAAAAATTGGTGATATGGAATTAGGGATGCCTAAAAACCATATCGTAATTTTTTTTTTGTTAATATCTTCAATGTACAAACTTCCTGTTACAGTTTTATAATAGTTTAGATATCTATCTTTAATTTTTCTTGCAATATTTTCTACTTACTAGTACTGTAGACTGTAATCTCTTTGCTGTAGTATTCGCCTCAGGAAATCAAGTGTCAAGCTCTAGACAGACAGACTGCATTCCGACTGCAAAATTGCAGTTCAGATGCAGTTTGAATGCAGTTGACACGACTGCAATAGAACTGCAAAACAAACGCGCAGTCCGATTGCAGTTTAATTGCAGTCGTGTCAACTGCACACCGACTGCATTCAAACTGCATCCGAACTGCACGGCGGAGCGTGCGGGCGGGTGGGTATGGTGCAGTTCGGATGCAGTTTGAATCATCGTTTGCATCTGAACTGCAATTTTGCAGTCGGAATGCAGTCTGTCTGTCTAGAGCCTTATTCGTAAATCAACGCTTGGTCAATTGCGTTAATCTGACTAATTGCCCATACCACATTCCATTATTTTTTACACTGATTATGAAGATAAGCACTCAGTTACTAGAAAAATTAATGAATATGTAATACAAAGAAATAATCCATTACAAACAAGTGATAGTACCTATACAGGGTGAAATTGATATCATTAGCATCCTTTTAAACTAAGAGTCTACCCATCGAACTGAACAACTTTTACTATGGCAGCAAACCGATCGGAGCAAAAAAAAATCAGCTGTTGCATACAGTTGAGTCGCGAACACGCGTGTCGACATTGCAGTTTAGTATGGAACAGCAGATTATTTATTTGCTCCGATCGGTTTGCTTGCTCCCATAGTAAAAGTAGTTCAGTTTAATGGGTAGACTCTTAGTTTAAAAGGATGCTAATGATATCAATTTCAGCCTGTATAAGTAGGTACTAAACTAAACAATAAAGTTCCAAACTTTTTTGTGTTTCATTTCTATTTCTTTTTAAACTTGTATGTCACCCACCACAGATTACCCAATAGTCCAGTCTATTCAGTAGGTGCCATTATATTAAAATTAGATAAAAAAAATTATTTCACGAAGTAATTAATCATTAAAAGTTGACAAAAACGTAAGTGATTACGATTAATTACAAAACTATTGTAACACTTGAACCCTGATTCAGATCAAAGGAAATTCAGTTCAGCTTGCAACAGACTTCAATAACAAATAGTTTTTATGTTACGCCACAAAACTTATTTGCATGCATAAAAACCTGTTTTTGTAAACGTCACTTTGACATGTGCATTCCCGCGCTTCAAATCGCCAATAGCGAGCCAGTATCGCGCGGTAACACAGCGCAGGCGCGCGCGTTTATTATTTTGTTTTTAAACTTTTAAAACAGCTGTTCGAAAAGCAGCCAGTGTTTTTATTCACTTGATAACATAAATTATATTTTTTTACAAAGGTTAGTTGTGCAAAGTGTTATTTTTTTATTCTGCCCAAGTTTTTTTGGCTAGTGAGGTAACAGTGTGCAAATATAAAGTTATTTGAATGTTCTTACGAAATGTTTTTGTTGTGATACCGGTTGGGGCTTGGGTTGGGCCGGAAAGAATGGTAACCTTTGTTAATGTTAAGCTAGCTTTAAATTATATTTTAACTGAGCTTTTCGTAGTATGAATTAATTTAACTTTTGCTACGTTCGCTTTTACTGTTGTGTCATAGAAAAGACATCAACGAGCGCGCTTTCTAAAATAAATAATTTTATTAGTTCTTATGTCAACTCTTAAATATTAAAACGATTGGAAATTATATTTGATAAGCTTCCGAATATGAATGAAGTAAGAGATATCATGTTATGTAACCAGCCAGCTACAGCCTGTAGTTAAAATCAATGTAACAATCTTTATATTGGTCTTATATTGGTCGCACTCTATCTTATTAGCAGATAGGTAGGTTATAGGTATGGGTGAACTCTTGGTGGATAGAATTTATTAGAAACCAAAAATAAGGAACGAATTCAACCAACAAAAAAAATTATTATCACTTTTTTTTACTTTTGTATGAATCAATACATTGTATTTTTCATCACTCCGTAATATTTTAATTTTTAAAAACATGTACTTATTTAGGTAAGTACTTAGTTAACCTATAATAAAACACGTTCATAAAATAGTTTAAAAAACATTTTAAAATGTACGTACGAGGCCACTAATCTCATGCCTTGAATTTTTAAAATTACTGATACTAGCTGGATACTAGCCTAACTTAACCTAGAAAAAATAGATAATGCAATGAGATTATTATTAATACCTAGGCACAGATCCTCTGATCGTTAATGTTAGTCTACCTTTACTACTTATATAGCGACTAGTTACGCGTGTAATTCTACTAACAAACATTTCTGCCACTTTTTGCGGGGGGCGAGGTAACATGAAATCCGCAACTTTGGATTTTATTCCCATAACTTTAGATTCTAATTTTGAACGTTAAAAATCATTAAAAGTTGTCTCGCGTGAACCCCAAACGTTCTGAGTTCGAAATTATTATTTCGCAATTATAGGCTGTCTCGTTTAGTGATAAGGTATAAAATTTAATGTAAATGCACATGATTAATTGATCTTATACCGTGGCAGAGGGGAAATGCTACCGCAAGGCTAGTCCTATAATAAATAGTCAAAGTAGTCAACTGATGTGAGCGCTTTTAGGGCTGAGATTGCATTTAGGTTAATTTGATGCGGTTCGCGTTTCATTGCTTTATTTATTTTACCTCTGCACAGCAATCTACCAACTTTTTGTTCCTACACAATTAAGATACGTTTATGATACGATTACATTAGGATAATGATACTTTAAGGCTTGGGTTTTTTAACAGGAAAACTGAATGAGGAAACATGCTAAACAGAAGATCATGAAGTTCTAAGATTAGGAGTAATGTATTTTTTTAAACGGGCATAGGCCCACCACACATTCCCACCGCTGTAACTCCTGTAAGCCAGGATCAACAGCGGCGACCATTCACAACACTGGACAATGAAGTCCAGCGAGCCCGGGGGATGACTCTAATCTGTCTTGGAACCCGCAATGAATTAATCAAAGAAGATAGGAGGAGTAGGAAAACGAAATATCCGACTTCCCTCCATTGCAAACGGGAGACAGCAATAAGAAGGAAAAAACATGGCTATTAGAGAGCCAATTCAAGAGATCATTTATGGCAGTGTTGAAGACACGACCGCAAAAGCACCAAAAATACAAAATAAAACAATAGGAACCTAACATTGTACTGAAACTATGACCTATTTTGCTTCCAGTAATAAGTATGGCAAAAACATCTGAACGCACGGAAGTTATCCCTAGTCGCAACAAGATCCATGTAGTAAGGGACACCAGAAAACGATTTTATTGAGTCAAGCATGGTCTGGCGCTCGGTGTACCAGAGCTCACACTCCCAAAGAATATGATGAGCGGTCTGTTCGAACTCGTTACTGTCAACAGAACATTCACATAAAGGTGACGCAACCAATTTAAAATAAAATAGCTTTCCCTTAAATTTACCATGTCCAGTAAGAAATTGGGCTACGCAGTGATCTACCTCTAGCCACGCTTTGTCTAGACGATCGCGAACAGATGGAAAAAATTGGTATAGATGTCGACCCTTTGTAGACCCTTGCCACCGTAGTTCCCAGTCTAATAAAAGTTCATCAAAGATGTTGCAATCAAAGTTAAATAATTTACTAATTCTATTTCGGTCGCGAGGTTTTAAGAAGTTATGACTAACTTTTCTTGAACGAAAGTAATTGGCCGCGCGGCGTTGTATTTCCAAGTCTACGGGAACCACCCCCGCTAGAACGGGGAGTGCTTCGGTGCTGACCGTTCTATACGCTTTACACAGGAAAATCAAGGCTAAACGTTGACTTTGAAGTAACTTACGGCGCGCAGCGCCAATAGCCGACCTATCTGCCCAAACGGGGGCTCCATAACACATGCACCCGAGGTATGTTGCGGAATATATTATTTTAAGTGTTTTGTAACAAAGACCCCATGTCGAGGTGGAAATACGCGCTAAACTCAAAAAATTACTTTTGGCTTTCTCTCCTATTGTCTTGATATGATTTACGAAGCTAAAATTACGTTCCAAATGAAAGCCTAAATAGGAAACAGAATCTTTACTTTTAATATTAATGCCTTGAAATTTTATTCGTGGTGGTACTTTCAGGTTCCCTTTGAGCAATAGTTGGAATGTTTTATGCGGGGCGAACTGAAGACGATTTCTGTATCCCCAATCTGTTATTTGCTGCAGGCAGTTGCTAGCCAGTCTTTCGATACCTACTCTAGTATTGGAATGAATGTAGGAGTAATGTATGACATCATTAGTTTTAGTTGACATGCTGTGATTGTGAATCAGAATTTACGGAATAGAAAAAGTCATCATAATAAAAAGTTTATTAACTTGGTACCTTAGATAAGTTATATGTCAAGATTGACAGTCGAAGCTACAAAAACGTAGAAAAAAATTGTAACCAGTATTGGCGTCTAAACCCTATCTATATACACGCACACAGACATAATTAGTATGGCGCCTCACGCATACCAACCTAAGAATGTTGGCTCCTTTTGTTTTATACGGTAGAAGCATAAGGCTCTTTCTAGACATATACTTTTTCTAAGCTTGGTACATACAGGGTCCAACTTCATGGTGACAGTTTTTTAAGAGGATGATCCGACCGTCAAACTGAACAACTTTCTCCTTTTCACAAACATCGAAATCGCAAAAAAAAATCAGGTGTTCCATACAAAACTGAAAACCTACTCGAGCCAAATGCATGGGACAGCTGATTTTTTTCGAGATTTGGATGTTGGTCCCATTATTTCTCTTCCCCCTTAAAAAAGTGTCAGCATATTAAGAAGGACCCTATATATCCTCAAATAAAGTTGCGGAGCAAGTAGGTATGGGATGCACTGGTCAACTAGTTTCCGGTTTTTCTTTAACACTTTGACACTTTTCAACCTTCTGATTAGGATCTTCTTTTTCGGTGTCAGCAATCACTCATGCTGTGGTGGAAAAACTACTCGGAGAAAAAATCTACAGGGTGTAATTGAAATTTAATATTTTCTAGTAAAGTCTACGAAAATAATATTATACCTAGTAGATTTCACATATTATATTAAGTAGATATTTTTCCCCGTTTTAAAATTTAATTTATCAGATAAATATCAAAAGTGATCAGCAGAAACACTGATTCGAAAACTATAAAAACTTAAAAAATTAAGGTAGCGAGCGGGAAACGAAACCGCGGCTACATCGTATCTAATCAGGGCATGCTTTAAATTATGAAACAACTAGCTTTTGCCCGCATCTTCATCTGCATTAGCATTAAAAAAAGTTAATCCAGAACATAACATTCTATCAATGTGCTTAGTTTCATATTTCATATTATCAGCCAGTGATTGTACTTCGATGAGTATGCCCAAGAGCTACATGAGCTCATCCCGCCTTCCCCTTTCTGCTATCGGCCTTCCAGACGCACCGCGGGATATCACCCCTTCTTGGTTGACATCCCACATATCCGCACTAAGCGCCTTTCTTATTCTTTTATAATGCGCACAGCCAAGGAGTGGAATGCCTCCCTGCGTCAGTATTTCCGAGCGCTTACAACCCGAATTCCTTTAAAGTACGAGTGAATAGGCTTCTGCTGGGTTAGCTCGCTACATATTTGACCCCATCTTTGTCCTAAGGACTAGATTGAGATCAAAAGCAAACCCATTTTTAATTTAAAAAAAAGATTGAGTCACAAACATCCAGAAATCCAAACGTCGTCGGTTGTGGTCACAAACTTTCACATTTACTTATAATAAATTTATAAGTAGGATAGGATGGGAAGTGGGTAGGATTCCTAAACTAATGGTTATTCTGTAAGTGTCTGATAAAAGGTTCAAAATATAATTTAACATAGCGGATTGTTATCCAAGGCCACTTAGATCTGTCTCGAGCTATGTAATACCGTTAACTAATACAACTAGTGTTATATCTACCGTATTATGTCGATCTTCCATTATTGTGCTCTTAATCCAACTTGTAGTGCTAACGCTATCTTACAAGCGTCTTAAATACCTAATAACTAATACGGGCGACTTTCTTAAAAGGAATTACGTTTATTTAATAATAAAATATCATTTTTACAATATGTAGACTACTAGAAGACTACTAAAAAGAACAAACAAAGCAACCAAACCTGACAACTGTCTTCGCGTCGCGTCGATAACTAAACAAACATTATGATATCTACGTATTTTAGAAAAAATCAAAGAAAGGAATGTTTGTTTCAAACAGATGTACCGCGTAGATTTCAAATATATACAATTATTTTATTTTTCGGCTTTAATAAGTTAAAAAAATTGTCTGAATTGAAATAATATTTGTTATTTATTCTGCACAAGTACCTTTCTAAATGGTTTTCACTTTTCAGGTGTAAATAACTAGAAGATAACTAGGTACTTACCTAATAATAAAATGACCGCAAAACTGTGAATTAATCTTTAAATAGTAAAAACCTGAAGAAAACCTTTTGTTTACGTAGTTAAACTTAAACTCGCTTGTACCTGTAGTAAACATCTTTGAACCTTCCTCAATAGTTATTGATTAGGTATGCGATGAGTCATGCTCATGTATCATAGAATCGATTGTAATGTAAATAATGAATGACGCAGTGTTTTTTAAGTTTAGATTAGAATTTGAGTTTAAAACGTTCATGTTGTTTTTAATGAGAAAAACACACTGTCTTGGATTTTTTTCAGATAGAAATGTTTTGATTCTATTTGAGAGAAACAAGTTTTATATAATACGAGCGTTAACCCGCGACTTCGTCCGCACAAATTATATACCAGATTTTAAGTAAGTAAGTCATAAGCTATCAAACAAAAAAAGTTTCATCAAAATCGGTTCAGTAGTTTTTGCGTGATACTCGTTCAAACAAACAAACACACAAACAAACACCCAAACAAACACACAAACAAACACACAAACAAACAGACAGACAAAAAATCCAAAAATTGGTGAAATGGAATCAGGGGCACCTAAAAACCATAAAGTAACTTATTTTTTGTTAATATCTTCAATGTACAGACAAACTTCCTGTTACAGTTTTATAATAGTATAGATTTAGGTTTAAATAAATGTTGCTAAAAAGGCAATGTGTGGTAAAGAAAAGAAGGCCTTGCCGAGCTGTGGGAAAACAAACAACCACAACGATTTGTTTTGTTTTTGATTTGATTGTTTTTTTTTTCTTGTATAATATGAAGTTATAATAAGTATTTTCTTTCAGTTCGCGATATTTTTGATTAAATCCTAGCTAAATGAAATAGGCAACGGCAACATAGCAATCAGGAAATAACAAGTAAATATAAATACCTTATTAATGCCGATTAGCTTTAAGCCGCCACGATAATCAATGTCAGATTATAATGTAGTGTTTCCTTCACTCAGTGCATACCAAGGAACATCGGTAATAATACTGTGCATACAGTGACAGGTTTTCCGACAAACATTTTCCTGTGTTCTTTAAGGTTTCATTGCATACCTATACCAGGCCTCTCTCACTCCACAGCTCAGGTACGTTTGACAGCCGGACCCCACCGTGGGGGGCATTGTCGCTCATTGACATAAGGCACATTTTATTTTTCGTTCTTGAATCGCGCGTTCGGGTTGAGCGAACTATCTGTTACGACAGTAACTATTAAATAATCTGTGCCTAAAAATTTTAACTATCAAAATAATGAAATCATTGTGTCAATCTAATTATTTTGTTATAAATCAGTTGGGGTTTATTCATTAACACGTTGTATATAAGGTCTAACAAAATTAGGTGAAACTATTTTAAAGGGGTGATCAGACCATCAAACTGAACAACTTTCTCTATGGGACCAATATTGAAATCGCGAAAAAAAAATCTGCTGTTCCATACATTTAGGTCGAGTAGGTTTGTATGGAACAGCTGATTTTTTTTCGCGATTTCGATATTAGTCCCATAGAGAAAGTTGTTCAGTTTGATGGTCTGATCACCCCTTTAAAATAGTTTCACCTAATTTTGTTAGACCTTATATGTTCACGACTATATTTGCTCAAATTCATCGGGTCCGGCTTCGATGCGAATCCGCACTAACAACTGTTTGCTACTGTAATAAAAGTTCTTCAGTTTGACTCTTAGTAAAAGGATGTTTAAAGTTTTCATCAAATTCCTTCATCATCATATTCACAATAATATTATTATCTTTGCCGTAGTGGTCCAGTGGCGAGTTACCTTGCCTGCCGTGCAGGAGGCGATGGTTCGATCCCCGTCCAGGCACACTCGTACCAAAGACTTTTTCGGAATTTATGTACGATTTGTAACACCACTGGCTTTTCGGTGAAGGAACACATCGTGAGGTTTCAGAATGTCTCTGACTACCCCCTCCAGGAATATAGTCGTGAGCATATATGCTATATATATATTATTATCTTTGCAAAACCAGTAAAACCGTTAGCCTCTAAAAATAAATAAAATTTTAATTCCATTCACAACAACAGTTCGATGCAGCAAGGTATCATATCGTTGCGAAACTACTAATAATGTTGTTGACTTAGGCTATTAGCATTTGTGGGTGTTCATTTAAAAGTCGCCTTTCATTTTACTGTTCAAAACAATACATTTAAATACACGATCGAATTACGTTTCTGGGTGGTCAGTAACTTGGTAAGGTATATACCTATACCCATCAGCGTGCAGTTGTTACAATGTTTTAGTTAGGGTTTCAAGATTAGGCCAAGGTGATAAGAAACCTAATTTCTTAGGAACCTCGTAACAAAAGTAAAAAAAATCACTTATTATTCCTTTTTGTGCCGCCGTGTGGTGTCGGCTAAGAATAGCACCATCCCATTTCCCCCCGTGGGTATCGTAAAAGGCGACTAAGGGATCTACCGCAGGATGGGCAGAAGCATCCTCTGAGTACATACATTCAATACAACTGCGATCGCCAACCCGCCTGCCAAGCGTGGCGATTATGGCAAATCCCCCCATTTTGGGGGAGGCTTATGTCCAGCAGTGGACGTCTTTATTTCTTCTTTATTTCTCTGTCGGCTGATATGATGATCCCTTTTTGTAGGTTTTTGGATAAGCTTTCGCCCGCAACTTCGTCCGAATGAAATTAGAATGTCGAAAATTCCTGTGTATCTTCAGCGGTTTAGGCTGTTCGTTGTCTGTCAGTCAAGCAGCAATTACATTACCCTACATTTAGGGCCGATTTAGGCATACATTGCCGGATTTTTTCTCTCTATTTTAAAGTGTAGAGATCAAAGCAAGCAATATAAGGTCTAACAAAATTAGCTGAAACTATTTTAAGGGGATGATCAGACCATCAACTGAACGATTTTCTCTATGGGACCGATATCGAAATCGCGAAAAAAAAATCAGCTGTTCCATACAAACCTACTCGACCTAAATGTATGGGACAGCTGAATTTTTTGTCGCGATTTCAATATTGGTCCCATAGAGAAAGTTGTTCAGTTTGATGGTCTGATCATCCCCTTAAAATAGTTTCACCTAATTTTGTTAGACCTTATATATGTCGAAAGTGTAACTTATAGACTTAATGGGAAAACCATGTTTATGTAATGGCTACCACGCCGGCCTGCCAAACCAGAGGTTCTGGGTTCGAATCCCGGTTCGGTCATGGAGTTGCTAAATGAGTTGTTTGGGATCAAAAACGGTCATTTTTAAGTTTTTGATCCCAAACAACTCAAATGTTTGTTTTTTCATAATAAAAAAAGCTATAGTAATTTTGGTTTGGATCATAATAATGTATGTGTTCCTGTAAGCATTTTTAAGTTAATGATTATTAAATAGGAATCATTAAAACTTGAAAAGTTACTCTATGAATAAATTTTGTAAAAAAGGATATACCGGAAAAGAAAATGAAATGTTACCGGTCTTTCGTTCACTGTGATACAAATTATAGCTTCTACAGCAATCCATAAGGTCGTTTATATTTTGTTACAAAAATAACTGTAAAAATTGTTATCTGTCGGTAGTAAAACCACAGCCACTTTATATTCATACGCACTTATACCTAATGTTGAATAATGAAATGCCTGTGTAAAGTTAAAAAGGTTACAGTAAGGGTATCTAGAACTTTTACTAAGTATAATTAATGTGCGTGTTTAATAATGTTGAACAGTATAATCATTGGCGTAAAGGACTAAAGGTACCTAAGTCTATCTAGAAAGGAATTGACAAAATAATTATTTATTGAAAAGGAACAATTTCTATACAAAATTTGCTTCAGCAACATGCGTCGTCGAAATTGCTTACAAATACCTCTTCAGCAACATGCGTCGTCAAAATTCCTACAAAATTCTCTTCAGCAACATGCGTAGTCAAACACTTAATCGGAAAGCCGCCCCTAGCCGTACCTGGCCCAAACGTGCCCATAATGCTTGCCCAAAATAATTATAATATGTATAATTATAGGGTCCTTCTTAATAATAATATACTGACGGTTTTGTAAGATGATCATATCAAGATCATACAATCAAACTGAACAACATATATGGGACCAATATCGGCCCCAACAAAACGCATGGGCGCGGCGTAACCATCGTTGATCGAAGGGTGTAACTACAAAACCAACCAAACCAAGTACGTATCCAAGCCGCCCCCCCCCCCCCCCGCCCCCCCCCCCCCCCCTCTCGAAATACGAATACTTGTATGGTACAGTAATAACAGCGATTTCTTTTAAATTGTTTTTCATCGAATGTACATTAATGTCATGTTATAATAAAGCATTTTTCTCCGTGTAAATAATTATCGCTGACTTTATTGGAAGTAGGTTATGTATAGCAGCCTAAGTATCCATAAAAGATACATAATACGAATCCAAGTAATAATAATAATAATTAATAACAGTACAATCACACATAAACCATTATGCGGGTTACCTACTGTTTTACTCATTTCACTACTGTGCTGCGTAGTGCGTTATGTTATGATACTTGTATGTTGTACGGCTGTTGACCTGCATTCCTTGTCAGTAGGGCTGTCACAAGCCGGAAAATAGACGCAAAGCTGGGCCTCTGTATGTAAAACTGTTAAAAATGAGAGCTTCTGCTAACTGCTAACATTTTTAATGTGTTTTGGATAAAATAAATGAGTTGAATTTAATTGCTTTTGTTAAATGTGTAGCGAATAGTGGTTTATGAAAACAGACACTAATAGTAATAAATCTACCTACCTAGCTTAGACCTACCTACCTAGTCTTAGACAATTTTAAATTGTCTAAGACCTAGAGTCATTAAACTTTTGTTTAGCAATAATGTTTCGTTTCGACCTTTCGTCTTTTATTTCTCCAGCCTCTATAAATTCCCTGGAATTCCTCAACAGTGTGTTGGTTCTTGTTTTGTTTCATTTCAACGATCTTGACGCTAGTGCTTTCGTCTTTCTATAAATTTGCTGGCATTCCTCAAACGTGTTTCTCCAGCCTCTATAAATTTCCTGGAATTCCTCAACACCCACACTCAACAGTGTGTTGGTTCTTGTTTTGTTTCATTTCAACGATCTTGATTCTAGTGCTTTCGTCTTTTATTTTTCCAGCCTGTATAAATTTCCTGGAGTTCCTCAACAGTGTGTTGGTTCTTATTTTGTATTTCAACGAATTTCACTCTAGTTTCTAGTCTTATTGTCGTTGTCTAGTTTTATTTCTTCAGCTTCCAGACCTGGAATTCCTCGACCATAGATGGGTAGGGTCAAGTAGGGTGTTGGTTCTTGTTTTGTTTCATTCCAATGATCTTGCCTTGTCTCTAAGCTTAAAGGCACTAATGCTTTCGTCTTTTATTTCTCCAGTTTCTAAATTTCCTGGAATTCCTCGACCGTAGTGTGTTAGTTCTTTGTTTTATTGCAAAGATCCAACTGGTCTACTCGAAGTCTAGATTTTCGATATAATAATATCGTGAACATTTTCATTCAAATTTTAATGACAGTTCTACTCCAACGATGTTCCGACATATATGATCATTGATCACGATAGATCTGAAATCGAAAGTACGAGTTTAGAGTCCGGATATATTGGAAATTAATTCCTTAGAGTACCTAAATCCAAATTCTAATTCGGAATAGACATCCTCCAATTCTGTTTCATACTTTGCTGTGACAACCCTATTAACAAATTATAAGTAAGTAGTTACAACTATCCAATTTACTACAAGTAAATTATGCGTTGTTAAATTGTAACTGACATTAAAAACAAGTTTAATTAATACCTAAACTTGAACATACATGCGGACATGTAAATACGCAATTTAATTTTGTTATTAAGGTTTATAGTAGTTTGTAGTCAATTAACAATTGATCATCTCGTTTTTCGGCCCCGCACACGGTGGACCGACGACCTTGTGAAGGCGGCGGGAACCCGTTGGATGAGGGCAGCGCAGGACCGGTCGTTATGACGATCCTTGGGGGAGGCCTACGTCCAGCAGTGGACATCCATCGGCTGAAATGATGATGATGATGATCTCGTTTTTACCAGGGTTTTGTTCGTATAATTCTTTCCCGCCTATGCGTCATAAGTAGGGTTGGCAGAATAACAGATCGAAAAATGTGTAGTCATAACGATGACCCTTTAGTATACGTCTCTTTCGGTGTGGTTAGAGGATTTAAAAAATTTTATTGACTTTGATTGGTTAATATCCAAATTATAATTAAACTTCATTTGTATGGAGCGCGCTTGCGATTATACTGGGTGTAACGTAACGAGGGACTCTCCCTTCAAGGGTGCATTCAGACAATGAAACCAAACAACTTTCCCTAAGGAACATGGATTGAAAAACTAAAATCTTTTTTGGAAATCCCATACAAAAGTGCGGATCAGACGATCTATTCTCTATGGGAGGTCCAGAAATTTTTTTCGTTTTTCGACCCGTGTTCCTTAGGGTAAGTTGTTTGGTTTCATGGCTGAATGCACCCTTGAAGGGAGAGTCCCTCGTTACGTTACACCCAGTATAATCGCAAGCGCGCTCCATACAAATGAAGTTTAATTATAATTTGGATATTAACCAATCAAAGTCAATAAAATTTTTTAAACACGATCTAAAAACGAATCTCTGTGCCTATGATTTGTCACATTTTCATTAAGATGTTGAAAGTTACAGTGGCTCAAATATTTCCATACAAATCTTAAATTTAATCCTAGCATTACATAATTATTTTTTTTCGCAAATCTGTTTTAAACGATAGGCACAGAGATTTGTATCTAAATAGTGTTTAAAAATTTCATTGACTTTAAGTTAGTTTAATTTGTTAGGTTGGAAATTAATTTAAATAAAAAAATCGTTTTCTACACAACTTCTTCCAAGTATATCTTTGTGAATTATCTACCAACTCATCTATTTCATAACTTTTCATACAAACTCTACAACTACCCCGATAGATTTCTCACCGATCCCGGCTTCCCCCAGCAACGTCCTATGCCGAGGTCCGTACCCCTCTGGGTACCCCTATGTCGGTTGCTTAGATTCATTCACTTGACTTGGTAGACCCTTCGTGGTCCCTCCAATAAAAAGCAGTAGTTGCTCCCTGAGCAGAGCTGTAATAGATTATAAACATTTAAAAAAAAAACCGCGATAGATTTATATATGTAGTTTCCTAATAAAGTTACTATCAAATGTGGTTCAGGAGTTCGATTTTTGATTATTGAACTCAGCAGTTGAAAAAAGTCAATAGGACTATGGAGATATGCATCTTTCTACTGCTGATTTGACATTCATAAATCATACTCCGGGAGTGCGATTTTTGAAAGTCTAATCAGCAGTAGAAAGATGCGTATCACCATACATTTTCAACTGCTGAGTTCAAAGTATGAGATTCAAAAATCGCACTCCAGTTAATGTTTCTAAACAATGTAGGAAAATACCTAAGTTTTGATTTCTTGTTAGTTCTGTTACACATACATATTGTACCTACAAATATTATTAAATTGAGTTGTTTGGTATCAAAAACTCAATTATGCATAACTAGGTAGTAACAATTATATATTCTGTGGTTATAACACACTCATCATAACCATTGTCACACAAAATTGATATTAACACATTCTACACACGTTCTTTTCCCTGAGCGGTTCCAATGAACCCTCTCTTCAACCGAATCCCTTCACTGAACTCTTATAAACTACACTATAAAGATAAAAATTGCATATGTCATGGGACATCGTATATGGGACAAACTATAGTGTCAATTCAACTCACGTCTTCCACCATCTTCAGGCTCAAAGGAAGTAGCCCTAACTGTTAAGTCGACTGTTTTGTAAAATGGTGTCTATGAGTATAGAAATTAGGTTGATAATCGAGGTCAGTAATGCGGTTTAGGTTTGTGATAAAAAAAATACAGTGTCATGTGGTAAAGAGAGAATCGAGGGAAAATTAATTTGTAGAGACAAAACGAAGTACTTACATACAAAAGAAATATGATAATGGAATGCGTGAATATTTTTTTTAAACAATATTAGCTGTACCTGGCATGCGTCAGAATGTTTTGTCAGAAATCTTCGAGGGCATGCGCACGCCAACCTGCCAAAAGTTTCAACGCAATCGGACGAATGGTAGGTATTGGAAATTACAAAAGGATGGGAAGGAAGGAGTCCATCAATTCAAAGTCGCTGAGCGAGCGAGCTATGGAAATATGATTTTCCGAGAGACCACATAATTATCAGAAATGAGATGAAACGTCAGATGTCTAAAATAGTTGCCAGCTCTTAAAAATTAGCAAGCTGAAGTAGCAATACGTTTGTCTTATTTTTGTCGAAGAACTGACAACGGATGGGTAGTTCAAAATAGAGACCACGAACTGCCAAGCTTAGTTTAGGATGTTCGTTGGCCCTAATATTAAGTTTATGGTTGGCCCGGTGAACCAACGACCTGAGAAATTGGCAGTGACCTTTGACTATTTATTATAAGGACTAGCCTTGCGGTAGCATTTCCTCTCTGTCACGGTATAAGATCAATAAATAATGTGCATATACATTCAATTTTATACCTTATCACTAAACGAGACAGCTTATAATTGCGAAACAATAATTTCGAACTTAGAATGTTTAGGGTTCACACGAGGCTATTTTTCATGATTTTTAACGTTCAAAATTATAATCTAAAGTTATGGGAATAAAATCCAAATTTGCGGATTTCATGTTACCTCGCCCCTCGCAAAAAGTGGCAGAAATGTTTGTTAGTAGAATTACACGCGAAACTAGTTCACATAAATATAAGTAGTCAAAGGCAGTGACGGATGAAGAATGCCGAGGATAGAGTTTGTTGCACGCCTTGAAAGAAGCCGGTATTCAGCAGTGGACGTTCACAGGCTGTTGATGATGTATTTGTAACGTCTTCTCGGCCTAAACTATCTAGCTATTATTCATGATCATAAAATAAAATAAGTTTGTCTCTCTACTTTTGTTTCGGTGCATCTTCACGTCCACAAGGTTTGTCTGCTTCTTTTTATACTGAAAAAGGTATCCGAGCTAGCTGAACAAAAAGGCTTGTCAATTCATAAAATCAGTCAGAAGATCAGAGCAGTCACTTTGATGAATGATGAACTAGAATGCGCAAGTTCAAGATGTAAACCACAACCTAGTTTAGCGACACACATCACATACCATACCTTTTTTTTTAAACAAAAGAAGCGTTAACACAAAACGTAACACCACGAAATATCTCGTTTATTACAGAATAGTTATTTAACTGTTACATTGTACAGTTAATTACACCTAGAAGTACCTTTCCATAAATCTTATTCCAAAGGTGGAAAAGTGAAAATGGCTTGATTCGCGGGAACGAACAACGATTTGCTGATATCCTTCCGTGTTGCATTGATGTGTGAGGTTTTAATTGATGTATATCTTGTAGACGAGAATTATTGCGTGTGGATGGTATTTATCGGTTAATGGTAGAAATGAAACACAACAGTGTAAAACATACGTTATTGTTATGATTAGAAGATACCTAGGTACCTACTTGAGAATAGGATCTATATAAAGATTCTGAATACAAAATGAACAACATTTTAATAAAATATAAGTCCTAACTAACTGGAGAAAAACGCACAAAGTGACATAATCACTAGGTGTTCTTGGGATCATCATGGGAATCGAACCCACGACCTCCGTGTCGATGAGCCCAATGCTCTTAACCATTAGACCACGGAGGCAGTTAAATCGCTGAAAAGTTATAATATTTTGAAAAAAAAAATTAAAACCGTCTTCAAAAAAACTAAAAAGTAAAAAAATAATATTACAGCCGATGACTTTTTCGTTCGCATCATAAGAACATTAATTTGTTTTATCGAAGTCGCTGTCAAGCCGGTACGATTCGCGACAGGGCTTGCATTTGTTTTTTGGCTAGGCTTGACACCGACTTCCATAAAACAAATTAAGTTTCTTATGATGCGAACGAAAAAGTCATCGGCTGCAATATTATTTTTTAACATTTTTAGTTTTTTTTGAAGGCGGTTTTAATTTTTTGTTAAAATTTTGTTTATTTCACAATTTTCAGTGGTGAATTCATTAGTTTAATTTAGTAGTAGTGCTTTAAATTAACAAACGCACTAGCCGGCACTACGATTTTCAAAGGTGGGGAACCTTTGAACGATTTCTCTGGGATGCATCATTCATATCCTGGTTTCCTTATCATGGTACCACCCTTGGAATATCTTCTTTCCAACAAAAAAAGAATCAATCAAAATCAAAATCGATTCATAAACGACGAAGTTATCCGCGAACACAAATTAAAAAAAAAAAGAAAAATATACGGTTGAATTGAGAAACCTCCTCCTTTTTCGAAGTCGGTTAATTAAAAATATGCACCTTTTTTATTCGTTTTGTTTACTTCCAATGGTATCATCTCCTATCACTCTCCTATCGGACGGTGGCTATTCGGACCACAGAGTACTTTTTATAATTCGGACCCTGGAGACGGCAGTCCTGAACAGCGTGGTTCGTATTGTAAAGTGACCAAATTCTGTATGACGCAATTTACCTACTCAATTAAACGGTTTATGTATCTGTTACAAGCAAAACCAACTTTACTTTTAAGTATAAAATCTGAAAGCACAAGATAAAGATAAAATTTAAAACCCACCTATCCCCCCCCCCCCCCCTGGATACGTGGCTGGACTTCTTCTCATACTAAAATAATGGGGCAAGATTTAGGTCGAGAACAGATATATTTTTTAAGTCTTATTTCTACTCCCGTATGTTAAAAAACTGCAGTACCCACAAGACTAAAATGTATGGATCAGCTGGTTTTTTATTTTTCTGGGTTTTCGCTCCATAGTGAAAGTTGTTGAGTTTGATGGTCTAAACAACCCACCAGGGTGTTTTGTTACACCCTGTATAACGTGCAAAACTTAGATAAATACGCTTCAGACCATCAAACTAAACATCTTCCACTATGGTACAGACAGACATAGAAAGCGCGAAAAAAGCAGCTGTTCCATAAATTTGGATCGAGTGACATTTTCTATGGAACAACCAATTTTTTTTCGCTATTTCAATATCCGTCCCATTGTAAAAGTTATTCAGTCTTATAGTCTGAAGCAGGCCCTAAACAATGTAACATTGTTTGATGGTCTAAAGTGCCCCTAAAGTTTGTAATGCATTTAAGTTTTCAGCTTTACACTTTGTTCCTAAGTATTAATCATAGAGAGTACGGAAAACAAAGTTACCAAGTTCTTAACTTCATTCTATAAGAAGTACCTCCTAATTCCTGCACCATAAAGGCGACAATCCCTTGCCTCAGAGGACTTCTTGTCATGTAATACAGCAACTAAGACAAGTAATCAGTGGCAGGTCATCGGCCTTAGATAAGGATTTGTACTTTCCCAGGGAAAGCGAATCGAATCGATCTGCGCGCTTGTTAAATGTATACGTGCTTTAGCTGTTAAGCTGTTTTAAATATCTTACTGGTTTAGTCTGGGGTCCATGGACCCCAGACACTTTCAGCTACAATAGATCTATCCAGGTCGCAGTAGCTATTTGGTCATTGAACAAGCCCTTATAACCAAATAATAATGGACCCCAGAGGGGTCCACGTTATGAGTACCGGGGGTCCATGCATTTACGATTCATTCTTAATTTCCTGATATCATTTATTCAGATAATAATTTGTACTACAACTCGTTCACAAGGCTGACTCCTGTGAGAAGAACAAGTGAGAAACTCACAGTATGTGCTGGTAGCCTCCGTTTTTTCTACAATTTTATTCGAAAGGGGTTCATGAGATTTTTGAAATTTTAAAAGTTGTCTGAGACTACCAAAATGTAAAAATACTCTACACCTTCCTATTTTTTTTATTTGAAATCTACATTGCTGTAGCAACAAGTTAATTTTTCTAAAGAGGTAAACTAAATAAAGTAGGTAGCTCAAACGCATGGAGAGAATCGAAAGGTGCCGAATTTTCTTTAGTATTTTGCAAATTATGTTAAGAATAAATAATATTATATTATACCTTCATATGCTACTACGTATAACTTTCTATCATAGGTACTCATTGTAAAGCGATGATGGAGATAGTAGGTATAATGAATTAAGACTAAACGGGCATTCTATTTAGTTTTTACTCCTATTTGTGAGTGTAGGACTAAGTAGGCTTTTACATAGCAGTACGAGCAAAGCTATAATATTATGACCATCATCAGCCTAAGTACGTTCCACTGTCTTCCCTCAAAGGCGTTAGTCCAGCATTCGTGAACAATGCGGATTGGTATACTACACATACGCATCAGAATTTCTTCTTCAGCATATTGCAGCTTTCCACACGATGTTTTCCTTCACCTTATGGAGATTCTCACACCGCCCTTTTGTTAAAATTCAAAGCAAAAATATATGATTCTTCAATGGAATAGAATCTTTAAAAGTCAATGTCAACCGGCAGGCGGTGACTAATTAATGAATTTCTTGCCCTTGCTTTGTTTCGTGACCATAATTTTATTGATTGAATGAGTTGGTTGACAACCTTATTTGACTCTTTATAAGCATTTGAGGGTTCATTGTTATCGGAATGATTAGGAGTGTCAATAATAACCCGATGATCAACTGCGCTCATCCTACCCAGTGGGAACGTGGGTGATTAGACGTGAGTAGGTAACGTGTAGGTTAGGTAGATACTAGAAAAGTGATGTTGCCGATTTGTATGAAAAACTTCCTTCTGCTTCTTGTAGTGCCATCTCCTATCGGAGGTTGGCTATCATTAGGGCTATTCAGACCCTGGAGACTGCAGCCCTGAACAGTGAGGTGGTGTTCATATCTAACCATTCACATAGGTTTTTAAGCCAGGAAGTTCTTCTTCTACCAGGCATTCGTATTCCCAAAATTTTCCCCTGCAGAATAATCTGGACAAGTTGGTATATTTATCACTTCTCATAATGTGACCGAGGTACTGTCATTTTCGATTTTTTTGGATGAAAAACCTTAGATCAATCAAAGTAATAAACCAGTTCTTTTTCTTTGAATTTTGATCATCATCATCATGGTCCCAGAGTGGATGGGCGTTATTAGTCAACCACACGTTACACACAACATTAGACTTCACATAATACTCTTCGAATTTTGATAGGATCGTAACAAAATCTCTTGAAGTAAAATAGCATCTGAATAAATTAAAATCTTAACTACAAATCGGCCCATTCGTGATCTCAAGCTAAAGCAGTATGTAGGCAGTATTAACATAATAAAGTGGGTGGAACATAGATCATCAGCTCTTCAAGACCTTCAATTACTTGCTAGTATTATGATTGAACCTTGGCCTACCTCACTGTCATGTTGAGATTGAGAATGCCTACGATTACAAACTCCGTATCATACACTCTAGGTACCTATACTTAATTTCAAATAAGGACGACCAGATTTTCAGATTCCTATATAAGGTCTAACAAAACTAGCTGAAACTATTTTAAGGGGATGATCAGACCATCAAACTGAACAACTTTCTCTATTGGACCAATATCGAAATCGCGAAAAAAAATCAGCTGTTCCATACAATCGTACTCGACATAAATGTATGGGACAGCTGATTTTTTTTATCGCGATTTCGATATTGGTCCCATAGAGAAAGCGGTTCAGTTTGATGGTCTGAACATCCCCTTAAAATAGTTTCACCTAATTTTGTTAGACCTAGTATAAGGGACCAATACCGAAACGTCGAAAAAAAAAATGCTGCCCCATACATTTGAGTGAAGGTGTTTTTACAGTTTTGTATGGGACATCAGATTTTTTTTCACGATTTCGATATTGGTCCCATAAATAAAGTTGTTCAGTTTGATGGTCTGAGCTGAGCATACCCTTAAAATAGTTTCAGCTAATTTTGTTAGACCTTATATAGCGTTCCGGCCAATTCTGATTAGGAAATATAATTTATTTATCAGAAATATATACTACCCGACATAATTATATTGCATGTTGACTAAAGTTGTTCTAAGAATAAGTGACATGATATGTTTCAAATCCCTGTTTCTGTAATTCAAAATAGCCTTAAAATTTCGTTGCTATTTGAAATGGATTTATGATACATTTCTGTTGTTCCCATAGAGAAAGTTGTTCAGTTTGTTGGTCTGATCTTCTCCTTAAAAAAACCTTCAACATATTAAGAAGGACCCTGTATAAGATCGGCGGCATCGCATCGGCAGTAGCTGGCTTCCACACTTGCCACGAGTCACTGTAGTCGCCATTAGTTCAAAGCTAGGTCAAAGTCACGATTTTTCTCCATTTATAGATCAACAGAACTTACCCAAAAAAGCTTAGCTTAAAAACTCTGTTGCACAGTTTTAGAGGAAAAAATTCTATCCATACTCTCAGATAATTCTAACGCATTCAAATATTGTGTACCCACTCCTATTATATGCCTATTCGCCGTGTGGTGTCGGCTAAGAATAGCACCATCCCATTTCCAGTGGGTGTCGTAAAAGGTGTCGACTAAGGGATCTACCGCAGGATGGGCAGCAGCATCCTGTGAGTACACACATTCAATCCAACTGCGATCGCCAACCCGCCCGCCAAGCGTGGCGATTATGGCAAATGGGCATTTTGGGGGAGGCTTATGTCCAGCAGTGGACGTCTGTCGGCTGATATGATGATGATGATGACTCCTATTACAATAGGTATTTATGATAACAAATATTTATTTATCTATTATGTAAATAAGGATGTATTTATATCATTGTTTTTTTCTTTTAATTTTTCTTTTTAACACCAACCCTTATTCTTAGTTGATATTTCCTCTACCCCAAGGTTGTCTGAAAGAAATCGCTTTTTAGCGATAAGACCGAATAATTATGGTACAAATACCATAATTATTTTTGTAACCTGCTCTGTACTGTATTTATGTGTTTGGTGTAAATAAAGTATATGTCATTCATTCATTCATTCCTATTCCTAGTTTGAGGTACTTATTACCTACAATAGGTACTTCTAGCTAACCTAAACTCTCATCATCAGCCTATAAACCTCCCACTGCAGCAGGGCATAGGCCTACACTCAGGGAGGGTGTGTGGGCATTAGTCCACCACGTTCCTCACGATGATTTCCCTCACCGTTTGAGAGCAGTCGGTATTACATACATAAGTTAGAAAAACTCATTGGTACATGGCATGTTGTCCGTGCGGATTCGAAACCCGGACCCCCATAACTGGGTGTCCATACTTCTCCGCAACGCGCCACGGACGCTTTACCTATTACCTACAATAGGTACTTCTAGCTAACCTGAACTGAACTCTATTCTAAAGTATTAAGTAAGCTACAAAACATGTAAACGAAGATAAGGAAGTAACTTTGCGCTTTCGCAGACTTAAACTTGCTTTTCCTATTTGCTTTTACTCTTAGTCCACAAAGGGTAATGGAGTTTAGGTACCTACATAGCAGTTGCAAAAGCAATTTCACCTCTTTTATTATGTAAAAGCAAACTTATTTTATAATAAACGAGCGTTAACCCGCGACTTCGTCCGTACAAATTATATACCAGATTTTAAGTCAGATCATAAGCTATCAAACAAAAAAAGTTTCATCATAATCGGTTCAGTAGTTTTTGCGTGATACTCGTTCAAACAAACAAACACACAAACGAACACCCAAACAAACAGACAGACAAAAAATCCAAAAATTGGTGAAATGGAATCAGGGGCACCTAAAAACCATATCGTAACTTTTTTTTGTTAATATCTTCAATGTACAGACAAACTTCCTGTTACAGTTTTATAATAGTATATAGATGCACCTTATAGAAGGTTGTTGTATCACAGGCAATAAATCTACTCTAATACTGTTTCATACAAAACTGCAGTTACTCGAATCAAAAATGTATTCTGGATTGTGAAATTTGTTCAGTTTATGACTGCTTATACCACCACTTTAAAATATAGCTAGGGTGTTTTGTAACACCTTGTAAAAGTAAAGAAATATAACAGGTAACTCGCGTAATGTATGAAAACTACAATGTTTAGTAAATAATGGTCAATGCATTAATAATTATGCATGTTACGCATCTATTTCCTGGCGTAATACATATCAGTGAATATAATCTTACTAAATCATAAGTCATATCAAAGTTATGTAAAAATGTATTGCTTTAGAACACGATATGTACAAAATAATGTTTCTTTCATGTTACATTACCGCGTGAGCAAAGAGTTACAGAAATCATTGGTTCGCGAAATGTCGACCACAGGCGGAGGACAGTCGCCTTTTGGTGGCTTTTTCCGATTCAGTTTGCATAGAATGTGCTGCCATCTATTACATATTTCGCAGAACTATGAGAAAAAAGATTTTATTGTCTATGTCAATGTCATTTTCAAATTCACAAAATGGCTATCTATCTTGCGTAATGTGCGGGTTGTTTGTAGTTTTCGTTCAATTTCGTGACGATTTAGTGATGTTCTGGAGTTTCTGTTGTTCTCTTACCAATGTTTAGATTACAGGAATAGTAAGGATACTGGAATTTCACTCGATCGGTGCGGGATTGAACGAAAACTAGCATTCAAAACAATAATGTCCATCGGTATGACTAGATATAAGTAGGTAGGTATAGTATAGGTTGAATTATTGTTGGTGAAACATAGATGGCGCTAGCTAGCCTTCAATTTGACATAAGGTGGATGCATAATGTTACCACGAGTGGGTTCTCTTTTCTTATATACTTATATTACTCTTTGGTCGACCACAAAATAGGTGTTACAAATCTTTTAATGTTTTTGAACTGCTACATTATTTCTCATCGTAATATTGACTGCTATCAACCGATGAAGAAAAACATCATGAGGAAACCAGCATTCACTGAAAAATAAATTCTGTTGCGTATGTGAAGCCTATACCTTTGGCATTCTATTTGGCATATGCGTAGAACGGTAGAAGTCTAATTACTAAACCCATACATCCTCCTTGAGGGTCTTGCAGTCCTGTGCCCTGCAGTGGGACCGATGATGATGATATTTATCTAAACTATTATAAAACTGTAGCTTGAAGTTTGTCCGTACATTGAAGATATTAACAAAAGAAAAGTTACGATATGGTTTTTAGGTGTCCCTGATTCCATATCACAAATTTTTGGATTTTTCGTCTGTCTGTTTGTTTGTGTGTTTGTTTGTTTGTTTGAACGTGTATCATGCAAAAACTACTGAACCGATTTTGATGAAACATTTTTTGTTTGATAGCTAATGATCTGACTTAAAATCGGGTCTATAATTTGTGCGGACAAAGTCGCGGGTTAACTCTGGTACATTATAAGGGTTGTTAGTGTGCATTATTTTTGTAGTTTAAAGTCCCGGGTAGTTTTATTCGAATATCTATTAGCCCAGTCATTTTACGGAGTTTTGTTAGGCGGGGTAGGGAGTAATTATTAATTGGACTTTTAAACTGTAACCGGTACCATTTAGTGACAATCTTAGGATCTTAAAACATATTAAAAAAAAATTAGCTAAGCAACATAGAAATAAAAATTTAGTGTCCCAGAAGGCTTTTAAATTAATAATATTACTACCAATGCATTCATTTGACTTAGATTTAACAATGTTAATTATTTTTGAGCAATAAAATAGGCATTGAAATTTAAAAAATGAGGTATTTATTAGAAAATACGAATGTATTTTTCAAAACCTAAGTATGTAAAAATATTTACACCATGTTTGAAGTACGTATAATGGTAAAGCCTTAAATAATGTGCAAAAAAAAAATCAGTTTTTTTAGAACGAGATAATAGCTAAATTTTAAAATTGGATCAAACTGTTGCTGACGATATTTTTTTAATTTCGGTACATTTCGAGGCTCAAATTGGCTCTTCAATATTATACCGAAAAAAAATTTCAATTATTAATTAGTCCCGGCTCAAACCGTAAGGTAAGTAGGTGCATGTCAACAATTAAGGGATAAATGCTGGAATTTTTAAAGTTTTCCTATACTTATTGGCACAATAAAATACCGTCTCATATTGACCATTGACATCTTAGTGCTGTTTTAAATCAAATATTGATGGCACGATTTCTGGATTATTAACTTTTTAAAATTTTTTTCTATCCATATTTCAAACTAAGACATAAAACGTAAACTCACACATACCTAACAAATAGCGTGCAGTAAAACTGAAGTCACTCATATACATATACTGACTTTGACCCACTTTTGCGCCAACAAAATTACCGCCAACAATTATTACGTTACCAATAACATTTTCTATTATTCAGAGCGTTAATATCAACAATCTATTCCGAGGTCATTGGCCGCTGTGATTATGTTAAACTGTAGGATAGACAACGTTTTTTTTCATATCGAATACAATAATTTTCTCACCATTGAGACAGGTTGTCTTCCCATGAAGTCAATGTCTCAGTGTATTGCGGACATACTTAGCTTTAACTACATATATGTGGAGTATTTATTTATTTATTTATTTGTTACGCGTGTAATTCTACTAACAAACATTTCTGCCACTTTTTGCGAAGGGCGAGGTAACATGAAATCCGCAACTTTGAATTTTATTCCTTACGAGCGTTAACCCGCGACTTCGTCCGCACAAATTATATACCCGATTTTAAGTCAGATCATTAGCTATCAAACAAAAAATGTTTCATCAAAATCGGTTCAGTAGTTTTTGCATGATACACGTTCAAACAAACAAACAAACACACAAACAAACAGACAGACGAAAAATCCAAAAATTTGTGATATGGAATCAGGGACACCTAAAAACCATATCGTAACTTTTGTTTTGTTAATATCTTCAATGTACAGACAAACTTCCTGTTACAGTTTTATAATAGTATAGATAACTTTAGATTCTAATTTTGATTGTTAAAAATCATGAAAAGTAGTCTCGTGTGAACCCCAAACGTTCTAAGTTAGAAATTATTGTTTCGCAATTATAGGTTGTCTCGTTAAGTGACAAGGTATAAAATTGAATGTAAATACCCTTGTTCTTTTACCGTGGCAGAGGAGAAATGCTACCGCAAGGCTAGTCCTTATATAAAGAGTACGACCCGCGACGAAAGTCTGTTTTTTAGTGGTTAGATCAATAAGTTATTTATTAATTTTCTGGCATATTGACAACGTACTTATATATCTATACCTAGATAATATGTTCCAAGATGTAGATGTCTGTTGTAGAGTTTCTGGCCGCATCTTTTCTACAACGGAAGATCGACGGATGGAATCGAAGATGGACAGATCGCGGTGGTAGAGTCAAAAAATATACTTCAAAAAGATATGTGTGATTTAATTTTCAGGTAGGAAATGTAATTTTAGAGTAACGTAGGTTAATTATGAACAATGCGATGCGTTACCCTTTTTTTTCATCATCGAATTATTATTTATGCTTACGATGAGTGTAGGTACTATCATCCCCTCTTTTGAATTATGAGCAGTTGATAATTTACACAAATTACGAATTGCACAAATCGCGAATTTGACGAACAGCGAATGTGAACGAATTGAAATCTTTACAAACTGGGAAAATTTAGGTACCAACCGCTAATAATTTTTTTTTTCGACATTGACATTTTAGGCAGGGAAAAGGAATACAAGAAGCACTTCGTCTGCGAAGCACAAAACCTTGAGAAAATCCTAGAATTTACCGAGCCTTGTGCTCTTGCAAAGTAAAAGTCGTTTCTTGACATAAAAGCTTTAGCTGACCAGCACAGTAGAGTGCAAAACATCGTAACATTTAAAAGGTTTTATGTGCAAAATGCGATTGCCTCATTTCACATACAAATACAATGTCCTTTAACTCGATGTAGTATTTTCTAAACAAAACTTTACATGATAATGCGTGTACGAGTATGAAAGAGCTCGAATAGTAAAATAATTCTTCTTCTTCCTTCGTGTCATTTGAGGGCGATACACGGTGTACAGTGACAGCCTAGCAAATACTGTAACGGTGAACTCGGACGTGTATGCGGCTCTCGTACAGTCATGAGAAATAGTGCTTCTCCAAAAACACTGCTTAAATCATATGCAACAGATGCAAAGGCCTATGATGATGGTGATGATGAACTCGGAACCCGAAGCCTACCTGAGGAAACCCGAAAGAAAATCAGCCATCCCATACATTTTAGTCGGGAAGGTACAGCAGTTTTGTATGGGACAGCTGATTTTTTTTTCGCGTTTCCTGAAGTAGGCTCCATAGTAAAAGTTGTTCAGTTTGATGGTGTGAATTCACCGTTTCAGTATTTTCTAGGCTGTCACTTACACTTACAGCCTGTAAATCAAATGGCAATCGCTTCATGCTGAAGTGTAAAGATTAGCAAGTCAGCAATGGTCGTATCCAGACTGGCTGTTCAGGGTGCGCAGAAGAACATATTTCTTCATATGGACAGGCATTTAAAGTGACCCTCGGCCTGTTTGGGCTTTCTTTAATTAAGGACCACAACCGCCTTCCAACCCTTTATTTTACTTTTTACCCGACTGCGCCTGAATGAGGTTAATGTTTTTTTCTTTGTTTGATATTTTATATAAACTGCGGTGGGTGCTTCCTGTCGCAGTGTATACGATGTAAAAGTTAACTGTTCCTCCCAGACCTTCAATGGGAAATATATAAATTCATACATTATCTCACGGGGTACGCAGACTACCGCTCTAATATAGAAATAGAGAGCACAAAACTCACAGGCATGTTAATTAGTAGTCCATTGTCCTGCAAGCAGTGGTCTGTGACACTCAATTTGCACTGGAATGTTCTCATCGGACTATAAACAGGTTCCAGACAATGCTCTTCGCGTGATCGTACTTCCACAGTATGTAATTAGGTACCCTTGCGGAAGTAGCCACGACATGTAGAATCTATAAAAAACAGTAAAGTTGACCGTTCCAAAACCCACGACACCGGCGATGTCGGACTTTCGCTGAAAAACGGATCTATAGCGAATCAACAAAAAAAATTATATGTTTAAAATGTCGCACAATAGACGGTTTGTTTCACTATTATTATGCGTGGTGGTCTTTCTTGATCTAACTGTTTTGATAGTGACAGTTTTTAGCAGCTGGTGTAATGATTACCATGCCAAAACTGCCATATGATCTTGCCAGGGTTCGAATCCCGGTTCGATTAAGATTGTGGGGCGGCCAGCCACCTCTGTCAATCTGTTCAGCTCTGCTCTGCTGTACATTGTGTGTACACAAGTCTATAAAGTTTAAAGGATACATTTCCTATCTTCCTTTCCTCCTTAGTTGCATAAATTCTAAGAGCGCTCTTAGAATTTATGCAACTATACCTACTACTTCTGCTTCATGTGAAAGAAGCTTTAGCAAAATGAGACTCATCAAAAAGACCACAATGTCCCAAGAGTTCTAAAAATAAACCAATTTTAAGTACCTAGTACGTATTATATTGAAAAATGCTGCCCAGGGAGCAGCAAATTGGTACTCTGCACACTCCTTTTAAAAACGTTGATCCGGGGTTACTTGTGCCTTGCAGTAGGACGTCGATGCGACATATATACTTCGTCAAAATCATGGAGCAAACAAAAATCTGCAACATGCTTCATCAAAACAGACAGCATGTTTCGTTAATTTTAATTAAACTAAGTATGTTTTTTTACAGATCAATGAAAGAGCCAAAGGAAAGAAAACCATCTCCTCATAACCTTGAGAAGATGTAGTATTTCAAAGAAGTCACTTCGGAAAGAACAACTTGCAATCATCAATGAAATACTCTACCTACCTACGAAAAAACATTGAATTATAATCGTGAGGAAATGAGACAATTTTTTAAATTCACGTAATTGATAAAAATTTACGGTTAGATTATGTTAAGCCTTTGCCTTTACAAATAAACAAAATCAATAATCAGTAATGACCACTTGAAATTTAAAAAAGCAGAATAGAAGACACCATCTTTGCCTGAGGAACATCAGTGATGAGATCTTGAGATCAAGTGAGAGCCGAGAGTCACGATGCCGTCGAGTAACGAGATGAGTGAGGTGGAAGTGTCTCCTAAGTTGAGGATGAAGCCGGCGGTTAGCAGTATATTCTGCTGCAGCGTCACTGCCGCTTCTGGATTCATTGCTGCTTATGCTTTGGTAAGTTTTTATAAGTAGGTACCTATGTACAGATATATTTTATGCTTGTGATTAGTTTCAGATTCAATTGCACCCTGATATAGCTGCTAGATCTAGATGCTGGTTCAACTGAATCCAAGGAATATATACCTATCTACCTAAGAGTACTGCCCCCCGTCAAACCTCCGGTCGGTGCTTTGAGCTTTGTTGTATTGACAGCAATGTCGCGGCTTATCTCATAACAGAGCGAGGCGTAGGATATCGTAGTCGCTCCAAGCACGTATGCAGACTTTGGTTTCGGGGGGGGGGGGGACATTTATTTTCGGGGGGGATATTCATTGAAAAACGATGAAAAAAATAAAGGTGTATTAATGTTCCATACAAATATTCTGATTTCGGAGAGGGGGGAGGGGGGGGGGAGATATATCCCACCTATATCCCCCTGGATACGTGCTTGCGTTGCGTTCTCAACTACCCTCTAATAGGTACAGGGTGTAAGTATCATTAACCTTTACACCACAAATACTCTACCCAGCGAACTGAACAACTTTTACTATTAATCTGCAATGCCTCATCATCTCAGCCGATGGACGTCCACTGCTGGACATAGACCTCCTCTAAGGATCGCCATAACGACCGGTCCTGCGCTGCCTTCATCCAGCAACGGGTTCTCGCCGCCTACTCGACTCAAATGTATGAGACAGCAGATTTATTTGTTCTGACAGGTTTGCTCCCATAGTAAAAGTTGTTCAGTTTGATGGATAGCGTGTGTGGTTTAAATTTAAAGGATGATTCAGACCATGAAACTGGCCAACTTTCACTTAAGGAGCCAACATCTTGAAAAAAACCGCCCAAGTGCGAGTCGGACTCGCGCACCGAGGGTCCCGTACTACCATAGTACATAAAGAAAAATTGAAATCCTCGTCGTCTATAAATGATTTAATAAATAAGTTCGTCGAACAAAAGGCAAGAAAAGTGTTTATAACATGGCCCGCTTATTAGCCCCATAGTGAAAGTTTGGTCTGAAGCACCCCCTTTCATATAGGGTAAGTTGTTATTGTAGTTTAAGATAGAAGGCTCGCCAATTTCGAAACACCAAACCAATTAAAACTTCTGAAACAAAACATGCATTATTGTGTCATTAACTCATTCTTCAACTGTCATTCTTATCTTAGATCTTGGTTTAAAATATTCGCCAGTCATACACCAAACAAAAGTCTTGAGACAGAGCTTTGTATCGTAACAGTAAAGCAGCCGTGAGAAAACACTGTCAACTTCATTGAAAAATATCTGCACAAACGATCAATATTCTACCTACTACCACAGAACAACTTTTTTTTATTTATTCACTCGTACTTTAAAGTAATTCGGGTTGTAAGCGCTCGGAAATACTGACGCAGGCAGGGCATTCCACTCCAATCCTCCAACTAGTAGTGCTACTACCACATAATAATTATACCTACCTGTATCGTAGACAATACCGCAATGTAGCACCTAGGTGCTACCTATATTGTCTACGATAGACCACTACAGGCCGGGATTTTTTTAAGGTTATACAGAAAGAAAGAAAGAAAAAATCTTTAGTCACCATTATAAAGGCTAGGTCACACAGAGTGCCGCTGCAGAACGGGTGCAGGCCGGCTGCGGGCCGGCAGTAGTTGGAATTATATGCGAGGTGTCACACTAGATGCAGTCTGGCGCGGCTGCGGAACAGCTGCGGAACGGTAGCCGCAGTGTGACACCTCGCATATAATTCCATAGGTTACAACTACTGCCGGCCTGCAGCCTGTCTGTACCCGTTTTGCAGCAGCATTCTGTTAAGGCACACACGAAACAACATACAGGGTGTAAGGAACAGCCCTCCACAACGGTGAACTCAGACCATCAAACTGAACAACTTTCACTATGGAGCCTACCTCAGGAAACGCCAAAAAAATCTGCAGTCATTTGAGTTGGGTAGGTTCAACAGTTTTGTATGAAACAGCAGATTTGTATGTTCAGTCTGAGTTCACCGATTCAGTCTGTGGAGATATGTCCCTTACACCCTGACCACCCTGTATATATCGATTGCCGTTTTGAAATTCTTGTAAGGTACGACCATTACTGAAAAAAAAAACACTTTTCTTGTATGGGAAGCTCCTTTAATTTTTACTTTTTGTATTATTTTTAATTTGTTACCTAATACGGTTTAACAGATACATCCCTTTAAAGCTAGGACGAACAGACGGACGGACAGCGTAGGTAGGCTTATGAATAGAGTCCCGTTGGCACCCTTTGGGTACCTACGGAATACTAAAAACTTTGACTACTTATATAGCGACTAGTTACGAGTGTAATTCTACTAACAAACATTTCTGCCACTTTTTGCGGGGGGCGAGGTAACATGAAATCCGCAACTTTGGATTTTATTCCCATAACTTTAGATTCTAATTTTGAACGTTAAAAATCATGAAAAGTAGTCTCGCGTGAACCCCAAACGTTCTAGGTTCAACATTATTATTTCGCAATTATAGGCTGTGTCGTTTAGTAATAAGGTATAAAATTAAATGTAAATGCACATGATTAATTGATCTTATACCGTGGTAGAGGGGAAATGCTACCGCAAGGCTAGTCCTTATATAATAAATACTCAGACTAAAAACGATTAGCTTATTAGGAAGGACCTTTATGAAAACTACCCCGTCGTATAGGGAACATCGTTAATTTCAATACATCCTAAGGTTCTATAAAACCGGTCGTGTTATGGCCATGGCACACGTTATCTAAGATGATGAAACTGGGTGCCAAGCTGCCAAGTGAGAGTGAACTACATTTTACAACTGGTTTTATTTCCATAAGTCACGTCTGTGGTCTTTTAATGGTCGCGTTACCTGACATAGGAAGCAATTTGTATGACTAAGTAATTAATGAAATCGACAATCAAATCTTGACTTTTATTGGTTATCTACAGGGTGAAATTGATATCATTAGCATCCTTTTAAAATAAGAGTCTATCCATAAAACTGAACAACTTTAATATAGAAGCAAACTGATCGGAGCAACAACAAAAATCTGCTGTTGCATACATTTGAGTTGAGATGGCATTGCAGTTTAGTATGGAACAGCAGATTTTTTTTTTGCTCCGATCGGTTTGCTCTAATAGTAAGTGTTGTTCAGTTTGATGGGTAGACTCTTAGTTTAAAAGGATGCTAATTGTATCAAATTCACTCTGTATAAACATGTTATTTCCCATTAAAAATCATGTGTTGAAAAAAAACCAATGATTTCTCCACAAATCAAAAATTGTTCATGTAACCTACACGGTGGCTGGATTACGAAGCGATATTCTATGATCTACCATATTTCCGGTATAGGTATTCGGTAAGGTCTAAAAAATATGCTGAAAGACCATTAAACTGAACAACTTCTCTATGGCGCCAATATCGAAATCACGAAAAAATATCTACTGTCCCATACATTCGGGCCAAGTCAGCACCCGTGGCATGACGGCGCTATACATATCTATCGCACCCTACCTCTCTTTCTTTTTGCGCGCGAACGAACGAGCCAGCAGGCGCGATAAAACGTTTATCGAGGCGTCATGCCGCGGGCGCAGGTTTGCAATTTAAATGGGATAGGTATTCTGTGGGGATGGGTTGCAGTTTTGAATAGTGTTAGAATACTTAGCAACAACCACCCAGACACTAAGGTAACTCTGAAGCAAAAATCATCAAAGGAATATTTGTTCCTTTTCCAGGTGGCGTACGCAATAGCTTTAATCTACGAGATCGTCTGGGTGGTGGAGGCGCAGAGTGGACTGCCGATACCTTCGGTGCTGCTCATGATCTGCTATTGCATCGTAATTGCTGCCACTGTCACGCTGGTCCATGGACTCATCTCTGTAAGTATAATTATGAACCAAGCTCATGTTGTATATCAAAGTACAAAGGCATAAAAAACATTTCCTTTGCAAGTCGTTGGAGTCGTTGGTTACCGTTTACGTTTCTTAAAAGTAAATGACATTGAATTAACTGGACACAATCATTGGCGTAGTTAGAGATTTTCCCTGAGGGGGGCAACCGGCCACCTAGCTCATAGCTTCCGCCCCAGTGGCAAGACTCACATTTCTGGTCGGATCCAAAAGCTCATTTTCCTAAAGCTCCAACATTTGGCTTGGGATTTTTAAGGAGGTTGCAGAACATGTTATAAACGGACTATAAGCGTGAAAGAACGCGATTATTTCATTAACAATAACAGTTTTGGTATGGGTGCTATAGCCTTCCCATGCCTATATACATCTGGAGCGAGCGAAGCGAGCTCGAAAATTTGCAGTATTGCCTCTGAGTTTTGGCTAGAATTTCACAAGATGATGTTGAAACATTGTCTGCTACTATTTAATTATTTCTTCACTACTTTCCATTTTTCTAAGGGGGGGCAACAAGCTTTAGCAAGGGGGCCCCCTCCCCCCCTTGCTACGTCAATGGACACGCTTCTAGACGAAGTATTCTTATCAGGTTTCCAAATATGGCAAATATAGCAAATATTTTGTCATGCATAGAAATCCTGTTGGAAGACCACCAAAAAGACCAGACAGGCTGAACAGATTTGGTAGCCTATCAACGTTTTGCTTTCTGGAACCAGTAAAAAGTGGTTCTTGGATGGAAATAAAGGCGACAGCGTCCAATAATATAAGAAGAAATTGAAGAAATTTTCTTGCTTACCTGGTCAAACTTCTATAAGGGGTAGCGACTGACATTCATCATAACCTAATACCTTGTTTTCTCCCTTTCCAGAAAAACAACAAATACCTGTTGGCGTGGTTGATAACCGTCATTTTGGTGCTGATTCCAGAATGTGCTCTAGTCTTCTACATGTCTATTAGTTACTGGGTGAGTACAAACTGTTTACCTATGATACTTATAGCTTATCGTCAGATTGCTCGTAGAAAAGGCAAATAATTATTTTGAACTTGCATTCGCAATGAAAAGAAACGGGCAGAAAGAATGCTTGCACAGTATTTTTAATAACATTATCGTCTAAATGGAAGAAAATATTGCTGCAACATTTAGACACGGATATTCTGAGTATATTATAATATCTCTGACTAGATATCGTCTTGAGAATATACATAGAGTTAGCGTATTAATTATAAGGGTAGGCGGGTGGGCCGGGTTTGCTAGTGCTAGGTACAATCGATTTGTTTCCCAGCTCGCTCTACGTTTGTTTTAATTTGGCACTACTGCATGGATAAACAACGAGCTTCCGACCACTACCGTGTAGCTGGTAGTTGTGCTAAAATTAGTCACATATAGTATAGGAGAAAGGAGAAAGGAGCGCCAAATTCAGTCTCTGCCCCGGGAGGTAAAAACCAGCGCTACACCTGTATAGGTATATTGCGACAGATGGGCCAAAGCTCAGCCTAAATATAATCGTAAGCTCTTTTCCAATACGACCTCTAATAAAGGTACATTGTGTTAAATTCCAGGGTCTTCAAGGAGTATACGGTGGTGCAGAACTAGCGTGCTACGTGGCTCGGCTGCCTGCTATTGTCATAGGAGTTGTTCTTGTACAATCTGCCTATGCTCTGAGGGAAGCCCGGTACGTTCCAGAACAATCATTATCTATGTATCGTAGATTATTTACTGCCCATTGGAACTGAACGGGAACCAGTTAAATGAGAGCAGCGCAGGACCGGTCGTTGTCGCAATCTTTGGGGTAGGCTTGTGTCCAGCAGTGGACGACTGTGGACGACATGGGGAACTGCAATTCACTTCAGCACTACTAGTCGAGCCAAATGAGTCAAAGGTATAAGTTTCGTCCCAATATGACACAACTACTCTACCAGTAGTATCATGGGGAACTACTACTAAGTACTTAGACTATTAGACGATACTCACCCTAAAACGTCTCTTGAATCTTAAGCTTAATTGATACAATATAGAGCTAAAAATAGTGATGATTTTTGCAAACTCGTCTCCAACCGATTCTTTTTCTTTCCTAATGAATTTTACTGTTAACAGCTATTCTTCAACGTCGTTATTATATTCTCTGTCAACAGAAACGCCGGGTACACAAATGGTGCGGCGGTCAGCGGCAGTGAATTCGACGCCAGTCATTATGTGCCTGACGCGCCGAGTGCTTTCACTAACGATGCCTTCCTAGCTGACAATGGTAAATCTTCTTCTGAATAACATTGATAAACATTGTAGCATCTAGATACTTTCCTACCGAGGCGTCAGCGTCAAGAATGTATCCAGTAGTGCGATTTTTGAAACTCACACGTTCAAGTCAGCAGTAGAAAGATGCATATTCTCCATAGTAATTTTGTCATTTTCTACTGCTGATTTCAACAACTTTTCAGTTTCAAAAATCGCACTCCAGACCTTTGGTTCAGGCACATCCTGGACTTGGCTATCATTTCATACAAATGGGAAAAATTGAAAAGAAGAAGTAAGCATGTTCGATGCTGAGTAAGTGGGAGCGAGACAGGAATACGCCTTTGCCTACATTTTACGCCATGCTTCCTGTTAGAGTGGGTGAGGTCAAAGTTGGTGGAGGGTGGGAAGTGTCCGATGCGTTAGTTGGTGTAGTAGAGCATTGGTTAGAGTAAATAAGGTAGGTAATTTGGTTATAAGCAAATAGCAACGCCGAATCCGGTAAGCCTTTTGATAGGTGACCGACCCTGATAGATCTGTTATAATCTAACAGATTACCTAGATGGCAGCGTGTACCTATTCGATAAACCAGGTCGTGACATCAGAGGACTAATAATTAGGATGGCTTGTAAATTCTCTGACAGCAAGTTGATTACTTTTGTCTCCAAAAATCTGCATCCACCTACCACCTCACACTCTCTCACCCTTATTTTTGTGTTCCTTTGCCCTGCATTGGGATCTTCCAGGCTGTAACTTACTTACCTACTCAGTAGTCAATCAAACTGTGATAGAATAATCCAATTGGCAATGTGTTTATTGAATCTTTCTTTATTATTCCAGGGAAACCCGGCTCAATGCCAGACCTCCGTCGTCACCTAGCATCCCGCCAATCAATAAACATGGGCTACCCTCAGATGATGCTGCCGCAACCACCACCCGCCTACTGGCAACACCTAGCCGACCGTCAATACGCAGCCAGTCTCAGAGGCTACCCGAAAGCCTTCACTGGCCCACAAATGTACGGCACTTGGGTTGGCCCAAGGTCTGGACCATACGATAACCCGTATAAAAGAAGACATTCTGTCGTCGGTGCATTTGACGAATATCCAGCAAAGAACTATGAAGTTTACGAAGATAGAACTGATTGTAAAAGTGAAATGGCGTATCCATATTATAGACCCTACCCTTATGATCAGAGGATGTATCCCCCAGATTATGATCCCAGATTTTATCCAGAATATAAAAGAGAAGATTCCGCGTATGGAGTCAATCTTCTTAGGCATGATCCGTATCATTTTGGGTCTAGAGAAAGGGTGTTTTATGGTATTAGGAATAGTCATACGTCGGTTGGTAACGAATCTGATGATTTTACCAAGTATAAGGATGTGGCATTATAAAGAACTTTTTCGTTGGACGAAGATATTATTAAGTGAAGATTAGTGTATGATATTGTGTGAATTTTAGGTTATCTCAACCATAGATGAAACCAAAAGATGGATCACTGTGAACGCATCTTCGTTCATAGCGTCCAAGGATGCTTTGAAGCTCATCAAACTATCTTTCTATTCTTAGATACTTACTTACTTACATAATTGAGATATAGGTATGTAGAATAAGTACTATTTTTCGCCAAACGATAACACCATAATTAAAGACTATTTAAAAAAAAGCTAAGTAAGTACACATGATCAGAATATCGAAGTGTTACATACTACTATACATAAGTAGTTATGTTGTACCTATTATTAGGTAATTTGGGAAATCGATATAATCGATACCTATCTCTAACTAACTTACTTATGCACAACCACAAAATTTTACTTTGATTCGCATAATAATGCGCAGAATTAAATTTGGTGAATAAAATGTTATGTAAATGTACACACGGCGACACATCAAGCTACACAAAACCAACATAAGCTGGCCGCGCGTAGGTCGAGTAACGTATAACGTCGGGCGGCCAGTTGTTGGTTTTGTATAGCCTGATGTGTCGCCGTGCGTAAATACAGTTTAACTGTTTTTGTTTGTTAACTGTGCATGTTTTGTTTGTAGGTAGTTCATATTTTATAAATGTGGCCATCAGCGCCACTTCATAGCGTTAGTGGTGAAATATGGTACTAAGTATGTGGTAAGTATAAGATGTATTCAAAATGTATGATTAAGATTTTATAAATTAGCCGTGTTTTTGTGAAATTAAATTAATTATTGCTAGGTAGTTACCTAATAACCAAAGGTGTAAATATCTAAATTAAATATTTCGAGTCACTACATTGTAAAGGTATAACTTAAAATACCTACCTATATTATTCAAGCAGAGTAAAAATAAATAAAATATTATCATGAAATGTTGTATCGTATTTGTTTTATTTATTGCTAGAGTTTACCCGCGACTTCGTCCGCACAAATTATATAGGTAAGTACCATATTTTAAGTCATAGCATGGTCATTCATAGGTAAGCTAGGTATCAAATCAAACAAAAAATGTTTCATCAAAATCGGTCCAGTAGTTTTTGCATAATGCTGTTACAAACATTTTCAGTTTTATAATATACGAGCGTTAACCCGCGACTTTGTCCGCACAAATTATATACCAGATTTTAAATCAGATCATAAGCTATCAAACAAAAAAAGTTTCATCAAAATCGGTTCAGTAGTTTTTGCGTGATACTCGTTCAAACAAACAAATACTTACCCAAACAAACGCACAAACAAACAAACAAACAGACAAAAAATCCAAAAATTGGTGATATAGAATTAGGGACACCTAAAAACCATATCGTAACTTTTCTTTTGTTAATATCTTCAATGTACGGACAAACTTCAAGCTACAGTTTTATAATAGTTTAGATTAGATTGGTCAATAGTCAATTTCACGAAGTCAGTGGTCAATTTGATCATCTTTCAATGGGCTTTGATGATATTTAAAAAAGTTTAAATTTGGCGGTAAAGTAAACACTACATAAACAAAACAGCCCAGAAAATTGCGTTTTGTTATTTCGTATGTCCATCATCTATTTTATATTCGGTTAGATTTTAAAAACTCGGGCTGGCTTCTATACAATGGTTTCAATTTTTTAAACAAAAAGATCTGAAATTTAAACGATTGGATTGAATCATGATGTTTTCATTCCTCGGAACAAAAAATCAAGAAACAAAATAATCAATGAGATTTGTCGGTAAAAGTAAATCAGGAATAACGAAACGCAAAATTAACTTTAGTGCTGCCAAAATAAAAAAACGTATTCTACTAATATAACTACTAACTGCGATCTTAATTAATCTTGTATATTTTTAGTGTGTTAAAAAGTATGTTATGAATGATAAATAAAATTACTACTATCTCATTTTCGTAATGTAAAATATGGTGACATGACTATTGAGATAATTCTGTTGTTTTCTAGGGAATCGATAGATGGCACGTCGGTCTGCACTTATAAACAAAATGGCACGACCACACCATAGCGTAAATATAACAATATAGTGAGCGCACTCGACGGTAACGACAGGCCAAATGCGCGCGGGGTGCGGGACGCGAGGCGCAGGAGGAGCGCATCTCGGCCCCCTGTGCCTGCACGCGGTAACGATTCTGAACCTTGACTTTTGGCACGCGCCGGCAGCAGTGTCAAATGTTGTACTCGAGAGCACACGCGTACCACAATTATTTTTCGAATTTTTTTATTGTCACGTTTGTTTTTACTGGAGATACCGTTTAAAACTGCATGTAATACTATAAATAGAAGCTACGATACTACATATGTTTTTGTTCATAATACATGTTATTAATTAATTGTTGTTTTTTTCTACACAAAAGAACAATTTTTGCATAACAAAGCAATAAAATAGGTTTTAAGAAAAAAAATTAATTAAAAGAAATAATCTATTTATTCTTATAAAACGTTGAATTAAAAACGTTAATAATAGTTTCATAACAAAAACCTAGGTACCTAGGTACCTAGGTAGGTATTACGATCGCTACCAATTAATAAAATATTAAATGATTAGACTTATTTCACATCGATTATCTTATATTTATTTATTATTCTCTGAATATTATTGTAACAAACCTTAGCATGGCCTCAATCTTGCTGCATCGCCGGCGCGTCACGCGGTTTCTTAGAAGCACGCCTAGCGCCTACTATTATTATATGCTCTGACCTCAGCACACTTTACGAAAATATAGTTCCACTGTCGCCACATTAAACTTATGCTTTGCCAGGCTGTAATTATTTTCTACCATCAACTAGTAATTTCCCAACTAGCAACACTGAACAGCGTTTCTGTTCTGTCAAAATCAGAAAAAAATGTAGGACGAATTCGTCGACATTACCAAGTTTCAAAGTTTCACGATATCTATAAAAGTTAACTTTTTAGTTTTCTGTAAGTGTTTATTGTGTTGATCATTAATGAAATCTAACTGAACGATACGTGCGGTAGTTAAAAACGTACTCTATTTTAGTTTGTTGCTGACAATATAACTGTATAACTTTACAGTTTCGTGTAGGTGGCTGGCTGGCTGCAGGATTGTCCCAATGTGAAAGTGTTTTAGCATAAAATTTAGAGCCCATTGTTCAAAACTTTCCGGGTAGGTACTGGGAAAAAGCGCTCGCACAAGTGTTACTTGCGTAAGACTATAGCCTGTTTTTGCAATGTGTTTTAATCTGATGTTTTCTTTGATAATCTATTGAAATAACATTGGTAAGTAGACAATAATGTTTTCTTTTTGTTGTTGTTACGTAAATGTGTAAATAAAGTGCAGTTGTGCATTGTTTTATATCAGAACTACATCATAGTTGAAGGCTTTTCAACCAAGTTTATCAGGTTTGGAAGTATCAATGAAACTAGAATCATTGTATACCTTCATAGTCTTGATAAAAGTTACCATGATTGGCACTCGAACTTGATACCTTATGTGACAAATTTCATGTTATTGGTATTAAAGAATGTCAGACTGCCTGTTTTCTCCGTCCTAGAGAGACTGTATATCATTGAAACTTAGCAATATGTGTATAGTGAAATAAAACTAACAAAAAAGTTGATTGGTTGTAACCTGCAGTAGTTTGAGGAAAGGTGTTTCTCCTTAGGATACCTTTTGAATCAAGTATGTGAACCTCATAATCTTTGTCTTTAGATAATCCACTCCATCTTCTATACATTCATGGTTTCTATTTAAACTAATATTAACGATAACCATATAATATTATGATGATTGTAGGTAACAAAAAGATGTTCCCATTACCATAGCGATGGTACTATATATGATAGCAAATGTACCAGGCGGCACTTTACTAGGGACAGGAAATTTGGCAAAAACATAGATTGATGAGCCACAGAACATTATAAAAGGGGTTAGAAGCTTAAAAGTGCAAAGTGGGCGTGGAACGTGTCGCCACAGGTTATGCAAAGATTTGCATAGCACCAGAAGGCAAGCGGCGTGGTGCGAGCAAGAGGGCATGAGTAATTGTAGCAGCGTGAGCGGGAAGATAAGTGGCGACAGTCTCCCCAAAAGCGCTACTTAGCATTTCTAACCCCTCTTATAATATTCTGTCGATTGAGCACTGTCTATAACCAATTCATGGAGCAGAGAAAAGTCGAGCTCGGTTCGCTCGCTCTATGCCCCTTTCACATGAGGGCAGGGCAGTCAGTGCAGGACAGTGGGGCAGGGCTGTTAGTGTCCACATTTCAGACAGCTAGACGGGACAGCTCAGTCCACGAGCTAATATAAGTAGAATTTTGTTTTGATAACTTTTACAGTAATATTCGGTATCTAAGAGTCCTTCACAAATTCAATAATCTCACTTTTTTATAAAATCTGTTTTTTTTAAACCTTTATAAATCAGTTTTATGTTAAGCTATAACTCATTTTCAATTCAAAGGGATACATTTGTAATTAAAAAACCAAATAAAATATTTTGCTGCACTCTACTGCCCTCGCATTCACACTGGGGCAGCTGCGAGGCATTATAGAGAAGTAGGTGGAGGGGAAGCATACTGCCCTCGAAAATAGACCGGCTGTCTATTCACTGCCCTGTCCTGGTTACTGCCATGGCAGTAATGTCCTGCCCTCACTGCCCTGCCCTTGTGTGGAATGAGCATAAGTTTGTGTTTTAATTACTGTACCTACTGATAATGCTGAAGAGTTGTGACCACAGCTAAGATGTGGTGCTTAAAATTGCAAACTTTCTTCAATTGATCCATAGCTTTTACTTTTGTTGTGTGGTGAAGATTGTGTTTTCTTAACCGGTAGAATGCCGCAAATGACAGACACAATAGAAATAAATTTTTTTGTCACCAAAGGTTAGTCAGCAAATATTTATTACCGTACATCAAGCACTTTTGCTATTTAAACTAACATTAATATAAGTATTGTTGGTTCATATTTATAAATGACAGGCGTTAACCCGCGACTTTGTCCGTACAAATTATATACCAGATTTTAAGTCAGATAATAAGCTATCAAACAAAAAAAGTTTCATCAAAATCAGTTCAGTAGTTTTTGTGTGATGCTCGTTCAAACAAACAAACACACAAACAAACAGACAAACAAAAAATCCAAAAATTGGTGATATGGAATTAGGGATAATATCTAAAAACCATATCGTAACTTTTTTTTTGTTAATATCTTCAATGTACAGACAAACTTCCTGATACAGTTTTATAATAGTTTAGAAAACAGAGTAAACAAACAAAAGTTAACATGCTTTATAAATCTCAAATATGTAAGAGGGGGTAACATAAAAGAGGGTAAGTGTTTGCACATTTTCTACTATTGTGGTCCACTAATGTACAAACGAAGTATTCATCTTGGCAGACAGGTACTGACTCCAAATTAAAAACAAGACCTCCCTGTTAAAAACCTACTGCGTTATCTAACTGCTGTAGGGGCTGCTGCTGTAGGGGCTGCTGCTGTAGAGGGGCATTCACAAAAGATCAGCGATGGTTGAAGTGGCAGTCCCAAAATTGAAAAATATTGATCATGCTTAAACATTTAATAATAATAATAATAAAGCTCTATTTATTCCGTAATTTCAAGTACATTTCAAATGAGTTTAGTTTTGTTAATAGTTTACTTATGTTATGTTAGTATTGTTAGTTAAGTATGTATGTATTATGTTTCTATTATTTCTATTATGGATCCCTTTCTTTGGGTAAAAAGCCTCCTCCATCTCGTTCCATGTTACTCTATTTTGTGCCTTCCTCATCCAACCATCCTCTGCCACCTCTACGATGTCATCAGACCATCTTTTCTTAGGTCTTCCTACCCTTCTCATTCCTACTGGACCTTGCCACTGAGTAACACGTAGCATCCACCTCTTGTCCTTTAGTCAAGCTATATGTCCAGCTCATCTCCACTTTAAACTGAGTGTGTGCTGTAGAGCATCTGTAATGTTTGTTTTGTTTCTTATTTCTGTGCTTTTAACTTTGTGTATTTTACGCAACTTAAACATTTAATGTATATTATTTTATTTCGAATTTCAGTGTTACTGTGCAGTAAAGATGAATGTGCCATCACAGGAGAATGTGGGACTTCTATCATCAGGTAAATAAGTTTTAATTCATGTAGGTATCTAATTATACCTTTGTACAATGTTCATTATGTGGCCTACATTTTTATTTTTATTTTATGCAACTAAACTGCATGCATGAAATGTCGGTGGCGCGTTGCGGAGAGGTATGGACACTCAATCATGAGGTCTGGGTTCGAATCCGCACGGACTACATGTCATTTACCAATGAGTTTTTCTAACTTAGTAGTATACACACTGCTTTCAAACGGTGAAGGAAAACATCGTGACGAAACGTGCATATGCTGAATAAGAACTCTGATATGTATGTGTAGTCCATCAATTTGCATTGGGCACGCATGGTGGACTAACGTCCAAATACCCTCCATTAGGGTAGGTCTATGCTCTGTAGTGGGACATATATATAAGCTGATGATGAAACTGCTTGGATCAGCAGCAGGTAATATAGTCCTGAACATATGCCATGCCTAATAACTACAATTTCACCACGACATTGATTTACTATCAGTATAATTTCCCACACACAAAACTATACCACAGTTATCTTGTATTTTCATCTTTATTACGTAACCATACAGTCTATAATGCATTAGTAACGTGTTTCTCACACTTGTATTATATTAACGAGTGACTTGCATGGAATGATTGTTTGATAGTATTATGTGACTTACGAATCAAGCTGTTTTAATACTTAAGGCCAAGGGATAAGGGTGTCGTTAGTCGACTTCATTTATTAAGTTAATTGTGATAGAATGAGCATTTCAAAAATCCTATTCTTTAGATTATTTCACAATACAGATTCAGTTAGAGTGGATTTTCATTAATTTACATATTTTATTGTTAAATGTGCGTTTTTTTGCATAAATTGCTTCTATCAATCCACAATGGGCCATTGGGATTCCGTATTGGTATATGATCATACTCCACTACCTACTGCCCAATTTTCGGTGAGAGGTGGCCCTTTGTCCTGCAGTAGAATCTTAAATGAAGGAACAAACCTGCCAAAATTACGCGGTGGAACGCCTCCTGTATGTTGAACTGCGTTTAAATTAGCTGCCAGAAAATCGCCCAATAAGTTCTTTTTGTCGCATGTTTGTTTACTTTAGTTAAGACTGAGATAAAATCATACATAACAGTACAGCTTTTGCTTCATGTTTATGAAGTGAGTAAAAATGATAATCTGTCACTATTTCTCGAGCCCGAATTAAATGCGTAATGCTTAGTTATCTAATTGAGGAATCAATGAACAAGAACGTTATCCTAGGTTGAGGTGGTTTCAGTCCATACAAAAGTTTGACGCACAATACGCGTAGACGGAATTAATAACAGTAATATTTTATATATGGAAAAATAGTTTAGAAAATGTAGTTGCCGCGTAAAAAATAACATTTGCAATTTATAATACAATTACGAAAATATAAAGCTTTTAAAATTTTGTATGAAAATTTTCAAAGCTTTTTATCTTCGTAATTATTTTATAAAGTGCAAATGTTATTTGTGACGCGGCATTTAGATTTTCTAAACAATTTTTCCATACATACAAAGTTACATAAATTAATACCGTATACGCGTATTGTGCGTCAAAGTTTTGTATAAAATTGACCCCTCTGCAGCCACCTTAAGTCAATGTATACGTGCAATGTTTTTTTCCTATACTGGCGGGCGACACATCAGAAATTTGTTTAATTTTATAAAAGGTACCTAAATTCGAAAACCATTTGGAGATTATGTGATACAATGCTAATATAAAATGATATGATTTTTCTATCCAGTATTTCTAGAGTTATTAGGAAAATTACAAGAAGCTGAATCATGCATCCCGCATTTCCTTTGTCTCAGTCTGAGTCTGAATCTAACATAGACGAAATTTTTTTCGACGGAATCTAACATAGAAGGTGAATTTTTCGTACTTTTTAGAATTTATTAGCCATTAAACAGTAGTATAAAACAAAAATCCCCCTTCTAAGTCCATGTATGGTGACGGGCAACTACGGAACCCTACACTGCGCGTGGCCCGACACGCATTTGGCCGATTTTTTTTTTGGTTGCTTGCGGAGACATCCCGATACCCTAACCCGAGTTTTCTGAAATATATCTTGGATGTACTGACAATCCTCTTCACCCCGTGGGTGCGACTAAGAGATGATGTTTCTTACGAAGTGTTTTTGTGGGCGAAAGGCTAGCCACCTATTACCACAACACATTAAATATGCTAAAGATGATCCTACGCTTGGTAGCTAGGATCAAAATAGTTCTTTGATACAAAGATTCTTCTCCACATGTCGCTCTGAATCTAAACTCTGAGGTTCAGTTAAACCTCACATAGGTAGTACTCTGATTAACGACATTATCATTCGAACATTTAATCTGCAAGATTATTAAAAAGCTGAAGAAGACATTTTTTTATTTTTTTTTATTACGTATGTGTTTGCTCTTGACCTCAATCTAGTCCTCAGAAATTTACAAAGATTAAAAATACTAGCGTTAACCTGCGACTTCGACCGCACAAATTATATACCAGATTTTAAGTCAGATCATAAGCTGTCAAACAAAAAAAGGTTCATCAAAATCGGATCAGTAGTTTTCGCGTGATGCTCGATCAAACAAACATCTTTTTTAAATTTACAGTTTCTTAATAGTACTAGCGTTAACCCGCGACTTCGTCCGCACAAATTTTATAAGGTCTAACAAAATTAGCTGGAACTATAAGGGGATGATCAGACCATCAAACTGAACAACTTCCTTTATGGGACCAATATAGAAATCGCGAAAAAAAATCAGCTGTCCCATACAAACCTACTCGACCTAAATTTATGGGACAGCAGATTTTTTTTTTTGCGATATCGATATTGGTCCCATAAAGAAAGTTGTTCAGTTTGATGGTCTGATCACCCCCTTAAAATAGTTTCACCTAATTTTGTTAGACCTTATATACCAGATTTTAGATCAGATCATAAGCTATCAAACAAAAAAGTTTCATCCAAATCGGTTCAGTACTTTTCGCACGATACTCGTACAAACAAACAAACAAACTTTTTTTTTTAATGTACAGTTTTATAATAGTATAGATAGATGTTTTAGTCTACTCTTGTCACAGGACATGTGACTTAAAATATAACAATACGTTTAAATAAATATTTCCGCGACTAAATAAAAAAAAAATTATATTGCCCGTGTGCAAAATTCACATTTCTACAAATACTTTCTACAAACCCGTTTGTTCAGAAAATGTTGTCTGACTTACCAAAGTATGGGTGTTGATAGTCAATCAGTAAGGCTTTAGATTTAGAAGATTGTGCTGTGACAAAAGATAGCTTTACCTGGCAGTGCTACGGAAAATTAAAACTTATTGTCCTGTTATCTAACGTGCTATTGGGTTACATGTCTATGATCGATTTAGATCTATAGGGTGTTAGGGTAGACAATTTTATTGCATGGTTGATTGTGCTCATGATACTGAACAACTTTCCCAAAGAAATAAGGAAATTTGGTAATTTAATTTTTCAACATACTTACTCGTAAAGTGGCTCTTATTGCACCGCTTTTAGGTACATAATACAGCTTATAGAACACGCGTGCGAAAATGATTACATTATCGCACTATTTTTTTCTCTACTTTGTTTTTAAATCTCAGCAAAGAGTTTTTATGTAAAAAAAAAACTTTTTTCTGAATAAATTAATTTAGTCAAAATATGATAAATAAACGCTTTATTTCATCAAACAATTTATCTTAGTTATAAAAATTAACATAATTTGTGTTATAAATATTAAGTTTATAACGTTTTTAATATTATGTTGTTTAAAGGTCTAAAGTTGTATTTTACGAAATTTTATTACTTTTCCTCGCAAGTATGTTGAAAAAATGTCGTATGAAACGCATGAGCGTTGGTCATTACAGCACTCGGCTAGTATGCGCATCACTCGCCTGGCGGCTCGTGCCAACTTTGCTCTCTTTTATCATAATGTACTATAGTATAGAGTCCACATTCTTTTTTGCTAATATCCTATAGGTTTGTTATGGAAAGCTTTTCAGCATCATGGGTACAATCACCCCTTAAAGTAATTCAACTGTTTACTGGAATAAATAGTTTTGAAATACGGTCTTAGTTAAAGAAGGGCAATAACTACATTATCTCTAAAAAATAGAACTGTAATTGGAATTTGGTAGTTAGTATCAAATTCACCGAAAATAGCGAGAATCAGCGCATTGCAAGGCTTCCGTTCGATCGATAACGCGCATGCGCGCCTCCCCTTTCCCATCCAAAAGGAAGGCTGCTCCCTTGCAGGCCTGCCCGATCAAAATAAAAACGTCGGATTTACACTAATATCTTACACGATTTCTTTTTCCTTTGCCATTATATGAGTTTTAAATAATCCGGTAGATTTTAAACTATACTTCAATCCCGATTCCAGTGATTATTATTTTGTATATAAAAAAAAACTTTTTTAATAATTAATTTTTGTGTTAAATTGAAATAAAGAATCAGTGTTTGTGACTGTTAACTTAATTCAATTAGTTTTAATTCAAAATGTAGTAGCTGTTATTTATAAATAGGTAAGTACTTTACTTGTGGCTTTCGTTTACTTGTTGCGCTCTCGATTTTACACTCTATTACGCAATACACTTAAAATCCATTTTATTGACTTTAAAATGTTTTCTCATTATAAATAAAATGATTGTCTTAACAGTTATGAAAATTATAATGCGTTGGGATGTTTTCAAAGCTGGAATACATTTTAAGTTGATAGATAACAGAGCTCAACTCGATTGATCTTTTGACGCCATTATGGTAATTAATTAATTGATAATTAGATAACACAATGTCATGGATCATTAGATCTACAGCTAATTAAATTAATAGTTGCATCTAGTTTTGTTGTTATTTCAAATTATGTGTCCATTTTGACGTAAAAGTTGACTTGAAATCTTTATCTTTTGCTGTGTAATTGGGTTGAACATTTTAATACTTTTACTTGCGCAATACACTCAAATTAGGAGCGATCAGAATCTTGTCGAAAAACTACAAATTACCTTTCAGCAAGGTTTATACTTTTAGCATATTCAGGAATAAATTGGACAGATCGAATAACAAATGAAGTGTTGTAAAGAATGGTTAAAGAAAGGAGAAATATTGTACAAACAATCAACAACCGGAGAGGAATAATGATCGTACACTCGATAAGACGCGACAATATCTTTAAAACTATATCGTAAGGTAAATAGAGGCAGAGGAAGACCTGGCCAGAGTAACTTAGCAGAGGTGAGGTATGAGGAACTCACGGAGCTGGTGGAAAGAGACAAGATTGGTGAATACTCCACCGACAAGGACGTAGCTCTTATATAAGATGAGGGTTTTAGGATAGAGGATGAGCCTTTTACCCACTTAACATACGCACGAATATGCTTCTTAAAATATACATGAAAACGTATTGTTATACTTATTTTGCCCATAGCTTTCGTACATGTATTATTACGCAATGTAAAACGCGAGCTTGAATTTCAGCATAATATAGCCACATACACCTAGCCACACACCCTTCTTCAGGGTAGGCACCTGCCCTGCAGTGGGACGTTTATAGGCTGTTGATCTTCTTCTTCTTATCGTGTGGGCAGAGCCCTGGTGTCAAAGATTTTTCAGACCGCCTTACGGCCTCTGACGTAGTTTTTATGTAACGACTACTACCACCAGAGATAGTAGACGGGACCAACGGCTTAACGTGCCATCCGAAGCACGGAATCATCTTTCTTTTTAGACAATCAGGTGATTCAGCCTGCAATGTCCTAACCAACTGGGGAAAGACGCACAAAGTGAGATATCACTCGGTGTCCCCCGTGGGAATCGAACCCAAGACCTCCGTATCGAGAGCTAATGCTCTTAATCATTAAACCACGGAGGCAGTTGGCTGTTGATGATGATAGAGGACTCAGAGATATCTGAATACTAAGAACTTCCACCATCATCATAATAATACATCAAACTGTAAGACATGTATTGTTCCTATCCGAATAGCATATTTAAAAAATCTGCTCAGCAGTTGACGATCCATTGGTCTGCTGTTATATCGTCTAATCTTAAGTCGAGATTTCACTACAAAGTAAAGTCTACACCTAACGTTATGTTTTTATGAGGTCACGCTTTATCGCTAATGTATTTTGAACCTTAATAGGTTCTAACAGTCCGGATAGGCGATAAAGGACGTCATAACACCCCACCCTCATTTTTGGTACTTACACCATATTAGACTCACTCAAAGTGGAGTTTCCTTGTTCGAAATGAAGATGGAAGTTAACACATTCGTTCCTGTTTCTTATTTGAGATTTTCGCTTAGTGCCGACTTATAATTCATTCGCTCTATGTCCATAAATCGATGGACGCTTAGATGGTGTCTGGGAACTCTTGGGAGTCTTCACTTAGTGCCCACTTACAATTCGTTCGCTGTTCTCCCTTATGGATGGACGTGTATTTAAGCGGTCTGGACCCCGTTCAAAACGCGCATATGCCTCATAGGACGAATGGCCTAAGCAACGTCGATTGTAGCCCGAGTTTGTATGGGAGACCACCAGAAGGGAAAGCTATCAGATTTTCTGTAGTGATTTTTAGAGTGCTTGAAGGGGCCTCTACGTGTTGGACCTGGGTCCCCACGCAAGGCGGCCACCGGTCCCGTTCTACGGCCTGTGAAATATCTACCGAGAAACATATTAAATCATCATTTATTGTCACACAAGTCAATCCATAGTGATTTTGTTAGTGTGATTTATTGCTTTGTTAATACCACAACAATTTTGTTTTCTTAATTTACCCACTGCAGGTACAGATTTGCACCCGTGCTCAATGTAGAACAGTAGACAGAAAGTTCAGGTTTCGTTACGATGTTTACCTTCACCGTTTGACAGACCGCCTACTACATGGCTTAAACAAAATTCAAAATTTTTTTATTTAAAATAATATCTCATAGATGGCTTTTTGACGTCATTTTTTGACTCTTCCACCGCGTCGGAAGGTGTTCCGTTGGGAGAAGATGCGGCCAGAAACTCTACAACACACATCTTTTAAACAAAACAAAATATACAAAGTACAATTAAAATACAATACTGCATTACATAGAGTAACATTGTCAAGACCAGACATTTTGGTCATTCAAATAGTCATCGAGTTTATAGTAGCCTTTTTTACAGAGAACTTGTTTAACATGGGACTTGAACTTTTTGTCTGGCAAGTTTAGAATATCCTCTGGTATCTTATTATAATAGCGTATTCCATTGTGATCCTTATTTGTACTACAAATAAGGTTTATATATATATATTATCGTAAATATATTGACTGTAGAAAGTCAAGATACTGATATCAGATCTCGTAGTGAATCTCGACAACGCAGATTATAAATGGCTCGAATTGCCCTCTTTTGAAGGATAAAGATCGCCTCAACATCTGCAGCACGGCCCCACAGAAAAATACCATAAGACATGATACTATGGAAGTAGCTGAAGTATACAAGTCTTGCAGTAGCTATATCAGTTAGCTGTCTAATTTTTCGAACTGCATAAGCTGCCGAGCTCAGCCTACCCGCTAGGGTTTCTATATGTGGACCCCATTGCAGCTTCTAGTCAATCTTTATCCCTAAAAATACAGTATTATTTGTGAAATGCAATATATCATTATCTAAAGTTATTTGATTTTCATTATTTATAACGTTTGGTAAAGTGAATTTAATACATTTAGTTTTCTTTGCATTTAATGCACGATTATTAACACTGAACCAATTCAGAACTTGTCGAAGAGTGTCATTTACAATCTCATTAATATCATCAACATCTTGTGCCTTTCTACTGGTTTTGAAAATAAGAGAAGTATCATCAGCAAATAAAACTATATTCGACAAGTTCTGTACCATGTAGGGTAAATCGTTTATATAAACCAGAAAGAGAAATGGACCCAGTATAGATCCCTGTGGAACGCCCATTTTTACTAGTGAGCCAGACGAATTTGTTCCATTGATAGATACCCTTTGAATTCTCTTTTCCATGTAAGATTCTAACAGATCCAGAGACCTGCCTTGAATACCGTAGTGGTTTAATTTGATCAACATTGTTTTATGATCAACACAGTGAAATGCTTTGCATAAGTCACAAAAGACTCCGATTGCATTTTGGTGCTCCTCCCAAGCGCTAAAGATATGCTGAATCAGCATAACTCCAGCGTCGGCTGTTGAGCGACCCTTGGTGAATCAAAACTGTTGCTCATGTAGCAGCCTCTTGATGTTAAAGTGGGAGAGCATTTGATTCAGTATAATCTTTTCAAAAACTTTGCTGAGAACGGGTAGAACTGACGCAGGTCGAAAGTTACTCGGGTCGCTTTTATTACCCGTTTTAACGTGGTATTACTTTGCTGTGTTTAATTAAGTCAGGAAAAGTTCCTGAGTCAATGCAGCAATTAAACTCGTTATCATCATCATGTAATACGTCCCACTGCAGGGCACAGGCCTTCCCACAGGGAGGGTGTATGAGCATCGGTCTATCACGCGTGTCCAATGCGGACTGGTGGACTACGTATGCTTAGGATCTGAATTTCTTGTCCAGCAAATGCAGGTTTCCTCATGATGTTTTCCTTTACCGTTTGAGAGAGGTGAGAGAGCACCTCATAACACGGTTTAAACTAAAATGTTAATGTTCAAGAAGCGACGAAGCGAATAGTCTGGACCCGCCCACGTTGCATCTAGAAAATTTAGCTTCTGGAATATTTAAATGTTAAGGGTAGCTTCTATCTGTGACGTAGATACCTTAGGATATTCACAAAGCGGGAGAATTTTGGTACTTAATTAAAGGAGAATGGGCATTTTGGTACCCGCTCCAATAGCAATGACTGTAGTTACGTTCGATGGGTCTTTTTATGACCACCAATGTTTAATAAGACCGCTTGATCCAAATCATTGTGAGTTCGGAGATATACCAATATGAAAATGACAAGTTTTATAGAAAAAAAAATTAATTAAAATGGCACATGGTGTCTATTATTGCTATTTATATTTGTAATAAAATACTTTTATGCCAGAATGTTATATAATAATAATAAAACAATATGATAACAATAAAAAATATATAATAATAGTTAATAACAATCTATTATATATATAAAACAGCCGGGTTGGTTCGAACACTTATAACTCGAAAACGGCTGAACCGATTTCGATGAAACTTGGAATATAGATAGTTCATTACCTGGATTAACATATAGGCTACATATTATAAAGAGAGCTGGGTAGCGGGCGAAGCCGCACGGGTCCACTAGTAATATATATTAATTATGTGGTATACTAACATTGTATTATTGTGTTGTTGTGGTACTCTAAATAATACGTTGCAATACTATGCTCAATACTATGCTCGAGTAATACTATTGAAAATAAAAAATCAATATATTTATATATATATATAAAACAGCCGGGTTGGTTCGAACACTTATAACTCGAAAACGGCTGGACCGATTTCGATGAAACTTGGAATATAGGCTACATATTATAAAGGGAGTTGGGCAGCGGGCGAAACCGCACGGGTCCACTAGTAATATATATTAATTATGTGGTATACCAACATTGTATTATCGTGTTGTTGTGGTACACTAAATAATACGTTGCAGTACTATGTTCGAGTAATATTATTGAAAATAAAAAAAAACTAAAGATTTAATTCGAAATGACATTTATTTTCATTCAAGACCATCTACAATTACATCATTTAGAAATGATGCAGGGGCAGTAAAACCTTCATGTCTCGCATATCCAAGATACCAGATAATTGAAATAATATGAGCACAAGTGCCCATTGTACGTCGTCCAGTGAGGCAAGTACAATAATGTTGCACGATATCGTTGTCATTATTTGTGTTATTGTTTTTTACTAAAACATAACAATACTACGTTTTCGATCTCCTGTGGCGTGACTGTACGCGCCCACGTAACAGCCAAACATCTTCGTTAATGCCGTAGTCTGGCAAGTCTTCCAGAGCGTTTTCTCTGTATATTTCGATTGAATATAAGCCATTCCTTAAATGCTCACTGCAATATGATCTCGCAAGCTTTAATTGGTATGTACCTAAAGAAAGCAAAATGACATGCTCTTCTGTTAGATGTGGGAAATTCTGAACATTATTTGCTTCTATTCTTAGAAAATCTGCTCTTCTGTTGTTTAATCTTTTCCTCTCTACATAATTGTGCAGAAGGTTTGGGGAATCCATTTTGTTTCGGATGATATTTAAATAGGATTCTACATTATTACTATCGGCGATGGGTTCGTGAAAATGATTTATAATAGCAGCGACGATTTTAAAATCAGTGAACATGTGTGGAAGAGCTCTATTGAAATATTTTTGCCGTAAGAGCTTAAAATCTCGCTTGAACTTTCCATTCACTACTTCCACAACCCATCGACATATCGTCACCGATCTAGCTTCATTGGCCTGCTCAGTAGTCAGCTGTGTCTCGTTTCTATCTTTTGTTGGAGGCATGTATGATTCATAGCCACATGCTTCAATATCGTTCAAACTATCTTTGAATCCTCGGTCCAATATAAACACATCGTTTGCTTGCAGGAAGAAATGTAAAGGATTCTCTCCATTGTTCATTATATCACTCATTATATTTGCATCAGTCTTTGTTGCAGCGTATGGACCCAGTACGTCAAGAATGTATCCATCAGTGCATACTATCAAAAAAGGTTTTAAAAGATTTTGGAATTTGAGCAAACTGTATGATTGTCTTTGAAATAAAAAGTTCGAGCTTTTGTTTATGTAAATATAAGTGCCATCATATATTAGTATCACTTTATCATTTTCTTCGTTACCAAACAAAGCTTTAGGAATTGTGAGGTTTCTTTCTAATACCTCATTTCTATTGATGTGGTCCAGTCCCAAATGTAATATTACATATTCATTAGCTAGGCATTCACGCACAATAGCTAATAAACGCTCCAGTTTTCTTCGAGACACATTAAATAATGTTGCCAATCTCTCATCGGAATCTCCGGTACGTAGTTTTGTAAGGTATATACCTAATGCAGTTCTTGGTTCCTTGCATCTCTCACTTAGAGAAGGCACCTGATCCAGTATGGCATCGAACTGTTCGCCATTACGTCCGGTCCAAAAATGCATTTCTTCATTGCTCAATGAACCTCTTGTGTTAAAGTCGAGCCTAGGTCCACGTTCTAAAGCCCTTCTCATCATGTCACAGACGTCTGTAAATTGTTGTGCATTGAAATGATGAGTGACATTGCAAGATTGAGGCAGTTCATCCCAGATGTTGCTCTCAAGGTGTTGGCTGCACACTCTAGCGCCCTCAGGAATATATAACTTATGTTCACAAAACATATTAAGTTTGATAGTCTCAGGTATGCGATTACGGGTTGGGTTTCGGCAATCGTTGAATATACAATGCCTTGGTGTGTTTGGGGCTCGAACGTAGTCTGGAACCTGAAGTTCCTGGGCATTTGGTTCTGCTTCTGGCATAGCAGGTACCACGTCGTCATTGTGTCTAACAGCGTTCTCAATTCTCTGCCAACATCGATGACAGACACATCGAGTATTGTTGAACGCCACCTGAAAAGGGTAAAATACGATGTAGATGTTTTTTTATTTACTCTGGCTTGATAACGTTTTGTCATAAAAACCTAATTCGGTCCGGTCAGTAGGTATCTATAGTAGGATTATTTACTCGGTGCATACTCCGATGATTTATGACCGAGTTTCCAGCGAGATAATAGTATAGAACGATGCCACATAATCGTAATAATTCGAAACAATAATGTAAGCAGGTAGAAAATGTTGACCCTTCTAGTGCTTATCAGAACCGGTTCACGCATCGGTCGGCGCATATTTCCGTCCTTCATTTGTTTTACTGTCCACGTGCACAATAAATGCCAAAATGTTTTGTTATTTAGTGAATCACTACTGGTACGGACAGAACACCTGAAGTCCGTGAACTGATAAAACGAGGTTGGAGTTTCGTACGCAGGCGGATTGCCCTATCCATACACTATATTAGGAAACGTTTTTGATAACACTCTAGAACATACTTCCAAAACTTAATAGTTAATACGTGTTTATCCAGTGAAATGTTCATGAGTCTTATTGTAATCCGTTATTTAATGTTGCTAAACGTAGCTTAGAAACATTGAAAAAGTAAAGCTTAGAGAAGATATGGTATGGCGTTTGTAGTTTAAGACCAATTACATTCAAGCTGCATGACAGTTGACAATCATACGCTTTTCAAAAGAGCGCTATTTTCTAACATGAAAAAGTGAAGCTAAGAGAAGATATGTTATGGCGTTCGTTGTTAATGCGGTATGACAATCACACGCTTTTCAAAAGAGCGTCATTTTCTAACACTGCTAACAATTTCGTAATAAGGAGAATCACCTGTGACACATTTAAATAGTATAACGAAGTGGGTACTAACCTCCAATTCAGCATGTTCTTGTATGTACGCCGCAAACGCTGGTCGTGTCCTTGGGAGGTCATCGGTCAAAACATGTCGCTGGTATCTTGCATTATGTAGGCCTCGCCGGCACACCACACAATTGCTATGTTGTTCCATTGCAACAGTCCAAATCGGTAACGAAATTCACAAAAACACTTCACAAGCCGAGGTCAACGTTTAAAGCAGGTAGAAAATGTCCAAAAAGAGGTGCAGGGGTCGGTGATAAAAGCGAGATGAGAACGTATTCTGATGAACAGCAGCGGGACGTCGTCTTTCGTACGGTACGATTGAACGACTGGAGTGAAGGAGCCGATCCGATGACGCGCTAAACTGCCCAAGCGCATCGCTCCCCACCACTCCTAGCTGGGATATAGCCGCGCGCTCACATTCCTCTTCTTATAACCGTCGGTTGTCGTCAATGTAATAAATATAATAGGAATTATTTTAAGAATATAATTATGCAGTTCTATTTTATTTATTTGGTAAAAACAGACAATAGACGTTACATGGTTAATTACATAAGTTTACAAAAAAATAGTAGTTTAATTAATAGTTCGTAGCAATTAGTGTAATATTATAGTACATTTATTTATTTTAGGAAGATTTACAGCATTACATTTTAATAAACGTTCTTATATAAATCTAAACGCCATTTAAAAAATCTCCACATTTAACATATTATTTTTAATATATTAAATAAAATACATTAAAAAAATAATATATAATAAGCATATTATGTATATAATATGTATATATAATTGTAATAATGACATTAAAAAAATAATTGCCTAATAATGTCGAAAAACCAAAAAAAATAATTAAAGAATCATCACGAATAGCTCCGTTCCCACAGCGAATGATGACAAGCGTCCTAGTACACATTGATGTACATAAAGTAACCTTTAAAATCTGATATATATTATGTCTATTGGGGCGGGTACCACATTTCATACATTTTTGCCCATTGTCCTTTAAAATCCGTTGTGGCTAGTTTAGTAGTCTTCCATGCAGTGGTCAGCGGTTCGAAACCAGCCTAAACCTGACGTATGCCTTTTTAGGAACGTAACTAGCTTTTGCCCGCGTTTTTGTCCGCGCAATTCTTTACATTCCATTTTTCTTAGTTTTGAAAATGCTTAGTGCTTCTGTGCATCTGTAGAATACGAAATGATCTGATGAGATGAATGATCTGATTGCTATGTATATTCAAAATTTTATGTTTAGCGGTAGTTTTAGCGATTTAGGCTGTGGATGTCTTGTGTCTGTGCTGTGTCTGTCAGTCAGTCATGTTACATGTATAATGATGGTCTTACACTTGCAAAGAAAAACTACTGGCTTTTAATTTCGGTGTTTTCTAATAGTTGCGACGTGCTCACTTTACTACGTGTCACATATTCCTCGAGTCAAGGACATAAGGATATTTTTTTTATATATGACTGGTGGAATATAGAATCGAGTTGAGGAAATATCGAGGAAGCATCAATTAATCAATAAATTATACTTAAGCATCTAATCAACTTCTCTACGCAATGGTTTTTTTGGTTTTTGTCTGGTGTTACACGCGTACATAATTGTCACTATTCAGAATTAGATACACTAATTTAAACAACGTTAAAATCTACTGAGAAAATGTTAATTTCGTTTCGCTATAATAGGTCGGTTAAATCTCTTGTTTCTTTGTGTTCTTACATAGAACTTATATATATTCTGACTGAATAGAATGAATTATGTAAATTCCATTTAGGTAGAAAAATTACTATAATATTTCCATAATTTCATGGTGTCATCATCCCAGTCAAAGACCGTCAGCATAATTAAGAAGGACCCTATACTTATACTTGATCCATCAAAACAATGTTTATTCGAACCATAGTTAGTGAATCGCGTTCCGCTGTGTAACACCCCGGTATTTCAATGCTGGGAGGTGTCACTCGATATCCCGACTATCCCGTTTCGTTCCCACATTACATTGACCTTCTGACTGAGTATTTGGCCCTGCAATGGGATAATACGAGCTTAAACAACTTATCTATTCTTCTTCTTTCTTGTGTGAGGGTGATCACACTTTGTCCCTCCAATACTTGGCCACCTCTATTCCTCGAGGGGAGCCTATTATAACGTATTATAAAGTCCTCATTTGGCGACCGCCTCGTATCGTAAAGCGCAGCATTGGTAACCACAAGGTGAACCGACGACTTGTTGATGGCGGCCAGAACCTGTTGGATGAGGGCAGCGCAGGACCGTTCGTTGTGGCAATTCTTGGGGAGGTCTGTGTCCAGAAGTGGACGTTTATCGGCTGCGATGATATTATACTTATATATAGCCTGTAAGATCCCACTGCAGTGCAAAGACTTCTCACGCTTATTCGTGAGAGGGCGCCATACTCCATAACGTGAATCCAGTGCGGAATGTTGGAGGCAAGCTAGTGGCCAACTTGTTGTCAGAAAATTCTCAAGCCGCCTTCATAGCCCTCAACAAATAGACACTACCATCTGAAGGAACTATCCGTGACCAAATGCTTTGCCTTCCGAACTACGAAGTTGCTAAAGATATACCACTAAACGGTCACCCGTCAAAAGACCCACCAGACCTGACGTTGCTTAACTTAGGTGAACGTTTCTACTACCGAAGTTCCACTACGCCAACGAGCGCCTCGATGATATTATAATACAACACAAAATTATTTATTTACATACAGTCATATTCTCACGCCTGTCTCTCCCACTGGAGTAGGCAGAGACAACGGAACGCCACATGCTACGATCCTGACAAACCTCTCTAGCTTCCTCCAAATTCTTCTTCATGCATGCTCGTCGATTTCGAATAGATCTGACCTGGCCCTTTTAAGCACGTCTCCAATTTGGTCCGTATATGTACGTCTAGGCCGCCCCCTCTATATTTCCAGTTAAGCTTGCCTTTGACAGGATGAAATTGATATCATTAGCATCCTTTTAAACTAAGAGACTTCAAACTGAACCATCAAACTGAACAACTTTGCAATGCCTACTCGACTCAAATGTATGCAACAGCTGTTTTTTTGTTGTTTTTCCTGTCAAATCGTAGAGGATTCCCGAGATTCTGGCTTGCCGCATGCGGGGTCCATTCTATCATGTGTTCTGAATTTCTCTTTTGTTAATAAAGATATTTGTATTTTGCTCGGTTCGCTCCAATAGTAATAGTTGTTCAGTTTGATGGGTAGACTCTTAGTTTAAAAGGATGCTAATGATATCAATTTCACCCTGTAGATTGCACTCGTCAATCTGCTCTCATCCCTTATTCATGTTTACAGTGCGTAGATTTTTGTTAATTTAAGTAAACAGTGTATTGTCATGTATAAATAAATAAATAAATAAAATGTAAACACACAACTAAGAAACAATGAGAATAATACTTAGACTAAGCCGAAATAACATAAAAGATACCGTATTGTAACAAAATTGGTACAACATCAAATCTCGTATCCAAACATGGGTCTTGTAAACAGAACTGTCCACCCCATCCCGACACGTCCCCCTCATCCGTTTCCTTACACCTTTATACCCCTATCAGTTTCAATGAGGGTTCCATACCGGATGGTTTGCGCACGGGACTCTATAGCACCGTTTGTCCTTGACCCGGCGATGTAGGTCACTCCGACCCGGCCTCTCGCATTTATGCATTTTTCATTACGCGAAATGGTTTTTTATTTCACAGGGAATTGGGACCGATGTAAATATTGTTTGAATTACTTTTTCATTTGCTTCTTGTACAAGTAACTGTTAATGTTAGATAATTAATATATATATTTTTTAAATTATGAAATACCTCCTTTGTAACTGCTAATATTTAACATTTTTAGGTAGGTAATTTACAGACCAAAATTATTATACAGGGTCTAACTTTATTGTGTAACATATTTTATGGGGTGCTTCATACCATCAAACGGAACAACTTTTGCTTCTACGGGATCAACTTTAAAGTCGCAAAAAAAAAATCTGCTGTTTCATTCATCTTGTTTGAGTAGCTATTGACATTTTCTATGGAACAGCTGTTTTTATTTTCGCTACTTCGGCGTAAGCTCAGTGATAGTGGTTCAGTTTTATTTTCTGAAGCACCCTGTTCCATATGTAACGCCATTTCCAATTGGAAATTGACTAGTGCGCATTATGTTTGCGCTATGTATTATTTCATGAATACATATCCTTACAGAAGTACATAACGAAAGCTTTATACAAGCGACCTTTGTGGCTATGTGAACTTGGCACCCGACATTGAAAAAAAATTTTTTTTTTTCTGATCGATATTCGTATGTACCTAGTTGATTGTAGTAAAAAAAAATTCGTTTGTAGTAGCTCCAAAAAAAAATGAGAGTACGGAAAAAAAACTCAGCACCCGGTTTTGTCGGCACTCAAGTTTGATAATTTATTCTTAAAAAGAATCGTTTGTAGTTGATTGTAGTAGAAAAATTTTCGTTTGTTGAATTTTTTGAATATAACAAATTTTGTTTTCCCATGTCGGGTGCCAAGTTCACATAGCCGACCTTTGTCGGTGCGCTCACACATAGCGCGCGTTAGAAGACGTACACACGGCGACACATCAAGCTATACAAAAACAAAATAAGCTGGCCGCGCCTAGGACGAGTAATGTATAACGTCTCTTGACTTGTATAGTTTCATGTGTCGCCGTGTGTACGCACATACCCCGCCTGAGTGTGTGCACCTGTTCGTACGTCCTGTTTTATGGGTAACGATATCGGCCGCTTGTATTAAGCTTTCGTTCTATTGTGATATATATTCATTTGGTATTATTATGTGAACTTCATTAGTATGACCTCCACATGTAATTAATTAGTATTTATCAGACAATTTGCCTATTAGTGCCATTGACCACTCAACCAGAATAAATATTCTAACAGAATAACAGCTTTATACAAGCTCACGGCAGCCAGTACATCTCCGCATGTGCAGCGATGTTTCTACCAAACTGCCGCACATACTCGTATGGGAACGTTCACGTATACAGGGTGAAATTGATATCATTAGCATCCGTTTAAACTAAGAGTCTACCCATCAAACTGAACAACTTTTACTATGGCACCAAACCGATCGGGGCAAATAAAAATCAGCCATAGCAAAAGTTATTCAGTTTGATGGGTAGACTCTTAGTTTAAAAGGATGCTAATGATATCAATTTCACTCTGTATACAGGGTGACTGGTAATTCGACCTATTCCTTGAAAGGGGTTATACTAGAGTTCATTTGCAACAATTTTGCCCCAGTTAACTGGGGGTCGAAAATCGCTTGTTTTCGAGTTATCTCATTTTTAAGATTTTTTTGAAAAAATCCATTTTTCCACCTAAAACTGACAATTGTGAAAAAAATACTCCACTCTCTGCACTAAGTAAGCATTTTTCTAATAGCTGATGAATGAGCGACTACATTAAACTAAAATACATGTGTAAAATACCCGAAACCACTGAAATAAAAGGTTATAAACCGCACGACAAAATTTTTTTATTTGGATTTCGTTTCAATCCAAAGAGGATTACTTAAAAAAAATGTATCACACTTGGCGTACAAATTACGGAAATAACTTCCTCAATTCCTAAACTTTCCAAAAAGGTGCAAATGTTGTCTACTTTGACAAGAGTTTGAAAAAAAATGTTAACAATGGCAGAGCAGGTAGCGGATTTCCTAGAAGCGAACCTTACAAGATGCCGATTTGCTTTTGTCTCTTTCATTTTATTGCTTACATTGTTTCTCTTTTGTAAGTATTCGGGAATGTTTGTACTAAGGTTCACAATCGAGGCCCACTCATTCGCTCAATTCATTAAGTAATCAGTTAGTTTCAACCATCTTGGAGTTCGGACGTGTCGTTGTTAACTAACTTAAATTCTGCGCTAAAACAGCTTCCTTTTCAAATGGCTGCTTACCAAAATGAAGAATACGCGGATATCATGTATTGTTACGGGTTTTGTGATGGTGACGCTGCTGCTGCTCGAAGAGACTATCAAAGACGTTTTCCTACCCGCCGTTTACCTGATGTCAGCGTGTTTGGTACGACATATCGGCGCATTCGAGAAACGGGATCGGTTCGACGTCGCCAAACCGACGCTGGTAGACCTAGCGTTAGTGATCCAATCGAAGAGGAGCAAATTTTGCAGTGTTTTCAAGCAGACGGCACTACTTCAACAAGAATTGTGGCTAGGCAGCTTGGTATGTCTCAGTGGAAAGTCTGGTTCACTCAGCACACAGCACGGCAGTATCCATTCCATTACACGCCAGTACAAGCTATCGAGGAGGGAGATCCTGTCAGAAGGATGGATTTCTGCAGATTTCTAATAAATGCAGACATTGAAGACCCTGAGTATCTAAAAACAATCTTGTGGACAGATGAATCGAACTTCGACCGTGATGGTATTACAAACTATCATAATCTGCATTTTTGGGCCCCTAAAGGTCAGAATCCGAGAAAATCTAACGAAGGAGCTCACCAGCACAGATTCTCACTTAATGTGTGGATGGGAATCGTGCACAATAATTTAATCGGGCCATTCTTTCTGCCGGCACGCCTAACCGGCATCGCCTATGAAAACTTTTTAAGAGAAGAGTTACGTCCGCTGCTGGAGGATGTGCCGCTTACCACAAGAACAGCTTTGGTGTATCAACATGATGGCTGCCCAGCCCACTATTACCGGGGCGTGCGACAGTGGATGGATGAGAACTATCCACTGAGATGGATTGGTCGAGGCGGCCCGATCCCTTGGCCGGCTAGGAGTCCCGATCTAACCCCATGCGACTTCTACATTTGGGGTCATATGAAGACATTGGTGTATCGTACACCTATCTCTTCTCAAGAAGAATTAAGAGAGAGGATTTTGGCAGCTGCCCAACAAATTAAAGACACGCTTTCAACTCGAGTGACAGTAAGCGAAGTACGTCGCAGGCTTCGTGCTTGCATACGTAACGGAGGAAGACAATTTGAGCAAGACTTGTGATTTTTAAATGTAAAACTTTAAAACAAAATTTGTAATTTCATATGATTAGGTACTAAACATTATTATTTTACTCTTTTTTTTATTTTCACCAAACCAATAACTTTTTGAATAAAATTCACATCTGCGTGTTTAATAAGGTTTATTTTCCAAACTTGAACTAAAGTACACAACTTTTGCATCTTTTTGGAAAGCTTAGGAATTGAGGAAGTTATTTCCGCAATTTGTACGCCAAGTGTCATAAATTTTTTTTGAGTAATCCTCTTTGGATTGAAACAAAATCCAAATAAAAAATTGTTGTCTTGCGGTTTATAACCTTTTATTTCGGTGGTTTTGGGTATTTTTCACATGTATTTTAGTTTAAAGTAGTCGCTCATTCATCAGCTACTAGAAAAATGCTTACAGAGTGCAGAGAGTGGAGTATTTTTTTCACAATTGTCATTTTTAGGTCGAAAAACGGAAATATTCAAAAAATTCTTAAAAATGAGAGAACTCGAAAACAAGCGATTTTCGACCCCCAGTTAACTGGGGAAAAATTGTTGCAAATGAACTCTAGTATAACCCCTTTCAAGGAATAGGTCGAATTACCAGTCACCCTGTATGTAAGGTTGTAAAGACCGGCCGCTGCGAGATTGTATCAGGATGATTTTCTGGCAGGATATCTATTCGGTGACTCAACTGACCTTGAGCACGCATGAGCTTGTAACCCCAACCAATTAGCCAGTTAGCCAAAACAATAGGTTTCTTGGTTGAAATTGAAACCTTCAAAAAGTCAATCAAATTCGCTAAAAGAATAGATTTTTGTTGTTGTTGAAATGAAACCTTAAAGCTTAAGTCTCCGGAGCACTTTGCAGCAAGTTGAAAGGTAAAAGATATTGCCGCTTCAAGTCTCCGGCTCATCTGAGCTTATCGAGACGTTCGCTGGAAACCAATATCCTCTTCCGATGTTCGATCGTCGAACTACTTGGAGTTAGATAGGAAATTGAGATGGATTTATTACTCATCCTACTTTGCGGTGAATACTTAAAAGTACTGTGGAATTTTTTTATACTTTTGGTTTAGTGATGGACGAGTATGGTCGTAGTCAAAGACCCACTTTGGGTCGATCAGCCAGCAGCGATAATTAGTTAATTTTGTGTATCGAAATGATTTGTCTGTTTGATATAAAAATAATACAAGACGTGCCGTTCTCTCCAATGGGATATAAATACCTGTCATTCACATCATGGTACTACAATTTGCAATATTATTGTTGTAGACGAAGGAGGTGGAAGCGAGGACTCTAGCAGCGAAGACGAGGTTACGGAGCACGTGACTCACTCCACTCCACCACCAATCATGGCGGCTGCCAGGGCTCAAGTATTCTCACCATTTCATCTTCATCAACAAGGAAGAATGGAAATCTCTTTAACTCATCCATGGCAAATCTCATGGCAAATCCATGGCGTAGCTACGGATTTCCCTTGTTGGTGCAGCAGGCCAACCACAAATTACAAAACTAAAAGGAGATGTGAAAAGGGGGCGGGGCCAGTGTCGCAGGAATATGCGCAAAAACGGAACACATTGCTCGCGACAGTAAGGAGGCGGTATACTATGAGGCTGAAAGCCAGTCGAGATATTATGTGTGAATAGTTTACAATGCTTGCGTAGTACTAAAGATTATTCGAACGTTGAATTCTGATACCGCAATGGATAATGAGCACATTCAAGATAACAAAATACTTTCTATCGCGTGGTACTGGTGGTGATGCGACACTAGGTTTCGTCCTCAGCGCGTTGGTTGGCATCTCTCTAGATCTCTATGAGACCAACTGATTAGCCACCGCAAGGTTTAAAATAGTTGTTCAATCTGGGCCCGCACTTTGTACGATATCCAAAAATATCGAGAAAAATCCGTACATCACGTTAAAAACAATCATAAAATTTAGTTTGGCTATACAAGACTGTACACACGGCGACACATCAAGCTAGGTAAAACCAATATAAGCTGGCTGCGCGTAGGTAATGTATAATGTCGCGCGGCAGCTTATGTTGGTTTTGCGTAGCTTATTGTCTCGCCGTGTGTGCAAGATTCGAACCCAGGACCCTGGTTTGGCAGTCAGGCGTGGTAACCATTACACCAAAGCGGTCGTAGCAAAAACCTGATAGTCTATCTAACTTTGATCTAAGGTCTATAGTACAAAAATGCATACACATACGCAATTCGTTCACTCTGTGCTTACATATATGAATTAACGTCTGAGCACCCTTATAAAGTCCGCAAAACTAGTAAATCCGTCAATACACGGAAGTGTTGAGAATCGCATTAGATGATCGGCAGCTTACAGAATAACTCTATCACGGAGATCTTCCTACATACCTATCAGATTCGGCACTGTAAAATGTTATTATCCCCAGGTGCCAACAATAAGCGTGACTCCGCACAGCCCCGGAGTTCTAGATGATAGCTTGCAGCAACTGCGGCGGTTACATGCGGCAGTGCAACGTATGCGGGCTGCGCCACTGCCTCTATTGGTACGTTTTGAGAATTTATTACATAAATAATAGCTTTGTTTATAGGTACCTTCAACACTCCACTGTCGCGTCATACAAATGGGAAAGAAGAGAGAAGAGCAACGCATATGCGATGCTGTCATGTCCAATTGGGGAGTTGACTGCATCTAATAAATTAATAAATAACGCTCACAGGCACATACATTGTAATGATCACAAATAAGCACTGTAGGTTTTTTTTTATGGAATCCATACAACAACGGCACGAACATATAACATCCATGACCGAACCGCGATTCGAACCCAGGACCCTGGTTTGGCAGTCCGGCGTGGTAACCATTACACCAACCGGGTCGTCAATATATTTTAGTTTTATTTTCTCAGTAAAAAATACGATTGAAAATAATGCTAAATTTATATTTTCAGTAATTTAGCTTTGAATACTATTTTTAATAAATTGATAAAATGACGTCACTATTAATTATTCGCTACAAAGAAGAACGCCCAATCCCGTTTCGCCTATAAAACTGTTAAATTTGAATTTTATAAGAAATGCCACTATAGAAAAGGATAATTTCCATTTCCTTGGGATGCACGATATTCCTCCTATCCTGTGTATGATTTCAGCTATCATACGATTTGTATGTGTTCTTTGATCATACACATTCGCCAGCTGCGAAACAACCCGAAACAAATACACTTCGTCACGTGGGCAAAGCGTGATTTGACGTCTGATAAAGAGTTGCTGATTTGAATAGTTGGAAACTCGCGGATTGAAATAAAACATCGTTCAGACTTTTAATGTGATGACGTAGACAACGAATTCATTTATAACACGTCCATTCCTTGTGGCATTCACATTGCTTCGTCACTCCAAAAAATGCCAGTGCTATTTATTATCATCTAATAGTAAATCTTTGTAACAGGCAACGGGCAGCAGTCGACTAAGCACGTCGTGTCCATCACTGAACAAGGATGGCGTCGCTGAAGCGGACTGTTCATCACCGACACATCTCGACTTCTACCCGCAGAGCCGCAAGGGCAGCGGTATGTATGAGTCTATCTATAACCTTATCGAGTTCGAGTTCCATTGCAGTCGTAAATAGAATAAAATTTTCGATTAAAATGATTCGTAAATAATGAAATATTCCATTTTAAAAATACATTGGCATCTTTTGGATCATATTTGCTCTTTTTATTATTTGAAAGAAACACATTTTGAACTTAAATCGCGAAGACCTTGGCTGCTGCCAAGGCACTAGTGATCCCCTACGCTCATTAAATTTGAGAAAAATCCCGGGACTTCGAGATACGAGGCGTCCCGGGACCAAACCCTTGCTGACCGTGCCCGTCATGTAACCTGACTTCGGTGATCGTTTCAAACAATTGATTGTTTTTTAGCCGACTGCTGCGCCAGGAGGTTTTTTTTTCAATTAGTGTATAGCGGCTTTTCGATTCTTCTGCAGACTAGTATCCCTTCGACCTTGTGTAGATCTTTTGCTATCGCCATTATAGTTACAGTTCACTGCTAATGCAGTGGATCCTTTAGGAATTATAGGATTTCTTTAGCAGTGAAAAATTTTAATTCACTCGGGTGAACAGAGTCTATACCCAAGTGAGTATATCGCTTGTGCATAAGTGGGCCACATTCACACAGGATGTGAATAGGGGTTTCGTCCTCTTCCAGACAAAATCTGCAGAGTTTCGTATCCTAGGGATGCCTAGGGTCGTAAGGTGTTTGTTGAACCTACAGTGACCTGTCAGCGCCCACACTATAGTGCGCAGGTTTGTCGTGCTGCGAGCGATTCTTTCCATTTTGCTGTCATATGCCGCAATCAGTGCCTTGGAATTGTTCAATCCTGGCGTTTCCATCCGGTGATCAATTGATTTTTTAAGACATAGGTAGAAGGAGGGTAATGTTTTTAATGAGGTATTTTGTGTACAGGAGAGTCCCGTTCATGGGGCTTATGGGAGCGCCGGGATGAGGGTCGCCGCAGCTCGTGGGCCGCGCTGGAGCCCGGCGCCAGACATGACACTCACAGGCAGCGCAGGTAACCATAGATTACTATGTATATTGGTTATTGCACAGATTACTACAACTGAGTACAATGGAAAATCCATTGTGTCTGGATTTTATGACCGTTTTTTATCCCAAACAACTCAACTATAAGTTATTGATATGTAAGTCGCCTGGGATTTTAGGACGTCTTATTATTAGCGTTACCGCTTATCAGCACCAGGGGGAGCAACGTTGTGAAATAAATTGAAAAAAAGACTGTCGACCGACACGATGATCGAACCATAACCGGGTGGTTGCCGATTGTCTAGACTCTGGACCAACAAGAATGTGATTAATATGAGCGAAATCTCTCGTTCAGGGTACGAAGTGATAATTATCACGATAATTATCATGATAATTATCTTCATAATTATAAAATTAATCGGAAAAAGAAAAGGCTTGTACTAGCAATGTGACGCCATGTGTATCCGATCACGATTTGCGAAAAAAAAAGCTTACAAACACGAGATTCTTTTTCTCACTGTTTTCTGTTGTTTTCTGAATGATTTGTTATTCCTTGTGATACGAAACGAAAATTCTGAAGACTAGGTGCTGGTCGGTACGAGCATTAAAGCAAAAATAGAAATTTTACAACTTTGAGTTAGAAATTTTACTCAAAACTAAGAATGAAGAAGCTTGGATAATTATCTGATAAATATCCGATAATTATCGTGATAATTATCAAAGAAAATAATTATCTTGATAATTTCGAACCCTGCTTTCATTACTACAGCGTTGAGGTATAGCGCGCTATCGCACCAGTTTAGATATACATTTATTTTTAAATTATTATTTTGATATGTAATCTCTAAATGCAAAATGGTTGGAGAGAAAATAATTCGAACTCCATGGAGAAAAAGTACTGCTTTATTTAAAAAAAAAACACCTGCCTTCTCTTTCTAACTCTATGCTGGAAACAGAAACGGCAACATCAAATGTCAAATTCTGACTTGATTTTAAGTTTACCAAGGAGTTAACAGGTCCAGGACCGAAAAACTACGTTATTTTATTAAAAATATCTGTAATCCTTTCATTTTGTTCCAAAGCATTGGATGAATAATCATTTTATTACTTTCTTTTCTTTTCTTGTATAGGCTCTTTGTTCTTGATATTAGATACGTATAAGTAACAAATGGTTTGATTGCAGCACATTGAATGGGCACAGCGCATCTCTGTCGTCGATGGAGTCCGAGACCGAGGTGCCCCGGCCGGTCAGACATTCCACACATTCCCTTAATGACAACGATCTCGCTGTAAGTTGCTTTTTATACCCTTTTTATATTCATAAGTCTACGCTATCGGTCCGTCCGTCTATCTGTCTGTTCTACCTTTTGAATCGCAGTTGCTAGATGGTTAAAATTTTCATAAAATGAGCGTTGTTATAGCGCATTTTCTAAGAAACAAATCGTACATTACGATACGTGTGACCTAAGTAGTACATTATTGCACGGCGCGAAATTATGGCCCGAGCGCAGCGAGGCCAGAGTCAGAGTCAGAACCATTATTTTAACTTAGCGCAATCGGGCACCAGATCACGGAGTGCTAGTAAAAAGTTTTTGTAGTTATTTAGCCCCGCCCGCTTGATTGGGGTTTGCGTGGTGCCATTGTTTGAGTGAAATGCGAGTTCATTGACAAGTAACACATACATACATACAAAAAGTTATCGTATAATTTCCACTCACAGAAAGACTTCGAGAAGGTAACAGCGGCGCTTCGAGCCGGCGCTGCAGTCGGCGGTGCGACGGCTTCAGAAGGCGTGGCGAGGCTCGTGGCGCGCCTGCCCTTACAGAAGTCCGTGTCCACCCCCAGCATAGTCGCCGCCGTGCAGCCTCCTCAGCCGCAACCTGTCAACATGTGAGCCTTATTATTAACATATATGAATTAATTTAATATTAGTTTAATTAAAAAACAGGAACGATCTGTGACTCCCTAATCCCTGTTAGATTGAACGGGAAAATCTATAATATTATTTGGATTGCTGTGGTAGGAGAGGAAGGCCGAATAAAAGACGGTTGGATTGTGTGATGGAGTGAATGCTGAGATGATGGCTAACTAACAGAGATGAATGGAGGATGACATATTGCGCCGACCGCATTGACTTACCAACTACTGGACGTCGGGTCCGCGCTCAAAAGTGTCCGAACCAAAAGAGCACCAAAACTTATTAAGAGTACCAATAAAATTACGCGGCAGTTTTCGTTCAATCGGCCGACTATGCGCACACGCGCGCGCGCGTCTTTCGCCGTGCCTCGTTGGGGTAGTAGTGGCATGAAAAATAATTTTAGCACTATCAATATTTTAGTTGGTTTGTATTACTTTAATACACGTATTTAGGTTTGTGTAGCTTAGTCTCGGACACTTTTTTCGAGAATTTTGTACTAGGTCTGGGGCGTCCATTATTTTGTATGTCAGTGGCCTACCCCAAGTAATAGGATAAGGGCAAGAGAATGAGGATGTTGATTTAACAAAGATAAAACGAATGGCAAAAGCGAAAGCTTGTTAACTTGAATGAATCGCAAGTCATTTTAAACTCAAGCCATTTGTGAACGAATAAATCTGTAGAATGATTGAATGAAATATATAAGGTCTAACAAAATTAGGTGAAACTATTTTAAGGGGATGATCAGACCGTCAAACTGAACAACTTTCTCTATGGGACCAATATTGAAATCGCGAAAAAAAAATCTACTGTCCCATACATTTAGGTAGAGTTGGTTTGTATGGAACAGCTGATTTTTTTTTCGCGATATCGATATTGGTCCCATAGAGAAAGTTGTTCAGTTTGATGGTCTGATCACCCCCTTAAAATAGTTTCACCTTATTTTGTTAGACCTTATATATACGTTACCTAATATTCGGGTTTCAAGTTTCCATAAATTTTCTTTTCACTTTATGTGCCTATTTAATTTCACAATAAAATTTCATAGAGCGCACTTAAAAGCCAAGAGAAAAATGTGTGATTTAAGCAATCAAGGTTTTGTTCTAGAGATTCACTCAAACTAAAATGAGATGTTAGCATTTTCACTGATTGCCAGTTTTAGTTACTCATAAAGTAAAAACTTTGAATAGTAGCAATAAAGCTGCATACCATCCATTCATATCATATTTGACTGATACAATAAATAATGTAAACATTTTTTCGTCACATATTTTATTCTAAACTATTATTAGATAAAGCACACTACTGCTTTGAATAAATAGTGTTCTGCAAAATTATAAACTTATTTATTAAATTAATATCGACGTAAAATTTTATTATGTCAACGTTAAATTAGATTTTAAGAGGTGGTTCAGATCATCAAAATATATTTTTTGTGTTATAAATTATGGGAGAAAAAACGAATAACAAAAAATTTAACATTAAAGCAAAATTTAGCAAGCTCGAGCTGAAGGCGAGAGCGGTAAACAGCCGAGACTGTAATGCTAATGACCAACGGTCACGCGTTTCATACACGTTTTTCAATACACTAACGAGAAAAATTAATAAAATTTCACAAATAGCATTAGAGTAATAGTTGTGAAATGGCGGGTGGATTTATTTTTCGATTTAGTACTGCGCGTGCAGATATTACTGCAATACCGCACGGTTATGCAAGGTAAAAAGCACGCGTGTTTTATAAACTGCATTATGAACCTAGCAGTAACAGCGACTTTACGAGCAAGTGTGTTTAAAAATAGTTGTTGTTCCATACTACGAATATAGTTCCATAGAATATGCCAAGGAAATGCTCAGTTAATTAATTTGTGATGAATGGACCATACCTCTTAAGGCGGCACCGAGCCTATTGTACTGCCCCAATCGTATTTTTTATTTCTTGAAAATTAAACAATATTTAAAAAAAAACAAGGATATCACATTGTAGTCATTGCTGGTTTTCTATTTATCGGGTCACTGCTTATTTGTTTTTATAATGTTTATAGTTATTATCTTTAAAACCGCCAAAAGTGGCCACTTTTGTTTAATTGTTTAGAAATAAAACAAATACTATTTAGCGCAGCACAATAGGCTCGGTACCCTCTTAACTGTTTACATTTCAATGTTATAGAATAAGTGCATGCATTTTATTAAGTTTGTTCATTTCCTTGTACACACAGAAACATATCAACCTACCCATAATTAAACTCTATGTCCATGAACATAAAGTTCAACAATGGGTAGTATATGCAGTATGTATCGATTTACTCAATAATTTTTGCAACTACGAAATGAACATCCTTATAAATATTTTTAAAAGAACACCGCATGTGTGAGTCAATGTTTTTTGTCGGCACTTTTTTTGCTTTGCTCAGGATGAAATTTTAAAGCACTTGTTTTACCAGTTTGGATACATTTTACTGGTTCAATTGTTTTGTTTATTTATGTTTTTTGCACTAATGAGAGTGGAACTATCGTGATTGAGAAAAATTTGAAATATATCCAATAAAATTTGTGGCAATAAATTAATATAATGAATAACGCAGAATCGATGTAGTTTCGCGTTATCACATTTTGTTTAATATTATTAAAATGAAGAAAAAAAATCGGCTGTAAACGAATTTCAACTGTCACTATACGACATTAAAGCAAAATTTAACAAACACGTCAAATTAGCAAACTTTACCCAAATTGCGCGTTCAAAACCACGATAGTGCCAACTCGATGACAGTATGTCCGTCCCACTCGGTGGTAGCTTATCGGCGGCGTGCGCGAGCGAGACGGAGAGCGACGAGGACACCTCTGCCACGCTCCACACGGCCCCAGCGAACAGGAGGAACAACACCCACCAGGAACATTTGGGGCTTCATCGGCTCGCTTTCTTGGAACAGTAAGCATAAGCATATGCTCACGACTATATCCCCGAGGGGGTAGGCAGAGTTATACTAGGTATCTTTTAATTACTTTCCAAATTTTCAGTGGTGGTTCCGACCATCAAACTGATCAACTTATAACTAAACTGCAATAGTAGGCATTCGACTCAAAAGTATGAAACAGCAGATTTTTTTGAGATTCCATTTTTGCTTCCATAGTAAAAGTTGTTCCGTTTGATGGTCTATACCATCCCCGCTTTGGAAAGTATTTAAAAATCACTCAGTAAACCCTTTTTTTATTACCAACAAAATTTTAAAGGTGAATTGAGATAATGAATCCAAACAACTGGTCGAAAACGAGATAAATTTTGGAACCTTCCATACAAACGAGCGCATCAGCCGATCGATTTCCTATGGGAGGTCTAAACATTTTTCTCGTTTTTCCACCCTTGCTCCTTAGGGATAGTTGTTTAGTTTCATTATCTGAATACACACTTATTTTGTTGGTTTTTGAAAATAGGGCTGTTTATCACTAACAATGCCCAAACTCTGTCCAGTGTGACGGGTAGTGAGCCTGTCACCACTTTTAAATGGACAGTGGACAATACACACCTCGAAGTTAAAGCAATGTAGGTTTCCTCACTATGCTTTTCGACTTAAAGTTGGTTACAGTCGGAAGTCGTCCTGAGGACTGAGGCTGATTTAGGTCAAGAGCATACCCATATGTAATAAAAAAAAAACAGTTGCCACTAGCGGGAATCGAACCCAAGATCCTTGGCTTCGCAGGCAAGCTGACTACCAACAAGGTTGTAGAATAAAATAGTCGTAAAAATAGATAACTGAGAATGTATACAAATGTAAGTATTCTAGCAGTTAATATTAATTAAATATAATATTCTATACAGGGTGTAAGGAACAGTTGGGCAAATACTGAAAAGGTGAATAAAGACCATCAAACAGAACAACTTTCGCTATGTAGCCAACATTCGGAATATAAAAAAAAATCTGCTCCATACAAAACTAACTGACGCAAATGTATGAAACAGTTGATTTTTTTTCGTGATTTCGAAGATTGTCTCCGTAGTGAAAGTTGTTCAGTTTGGTCTGAATTTACCGTTCCAGAATTGCTAATTTTGAATCTCAGACTTTCAAAATCATGCATAATCTCCATAGTGATTTTGTCATTTTTCTAAGGCTGATTTGAACTTGTGACTTTCGAAAATACTCCTTCTGTATTCGCCCGGCTGTCCCTTACACCTGTATAAGTTTTATGACTTTTGAATGGGATTTTACAATTACTGGAATAATATTTTTGGCATGCTAATAAGCACAAGGCTTAGCTTTTTGTGTCTTGTTTTATTTCACTATTTTTGATCAAGTTTTCGCTTTCAATATTGCATGGGAAATATTTAGTTGAATACATTTACTATTATACTAATTTGATATGTTTTTATTTAGAGCGGCGTACGATCATCATGCGGAGAAGAGGCGGAAACGTGGCAGCTTGTTCTTCAGGAAGAAAAAGGTTTGTTATTTTACTTTTTATTTTGTTTTTGGACCATATAAAGAATCTCAATCAAGTTTCACCTTCTATACAAATTGTAAACATAAATGCGTAACTTACTTAAGTTATTGGTACTTTAGACCATCAAACTGAACAACTTGTTGACAGTTTTGTTGTAAACTTTTGAGCGGATTTTCAAAAGTGACGTTTAACAGTTTTGTTGTGGTAATTTTTGCTGATTTGTTTAGGTCTCGATTTAGGTTTCTTTAGTAGTATTGGGTTTGATTATGTTCTAAAAAAACCGAATAAAACTTTGATAACAATTAGTGATGAAGAAAATAATAGGAATATTTGAATGTTTTGGTGTGAACGGTGTGAGCGCTATATCTAGCGTTCCGAATTGGTACGGGTGTTAGCGCTGTAATCGCTCACAGCGCTGTTTTCATGTCTCGGAACGCACTGAAAGTGATAGTTGTTAGAGGCAAAGTTCCTGTCCGATCCCGTAGAGATAACCTGCGTGTGTCTATGTATGTATGTGTAAATAAACGAGTAAATTGTTCAGGACAAGTCGCGCAAGGTGGCGCACGCGTGGTCGGCGGCCGGCAGCAGTGGCGACTGCGACTGGTGCAACCGACCCCTCACCGACAAACCTTCGCTTTATTGCGACAGTAAGTACTTAATTGTAAACTCGATTTTTATAACCCCATCATCTTCCTGCCCTTATCTAATTATTTGGGGTCGGCGCAATACGTCGTCTTCCTTCATTCATCTCTTTTAGCCGTCATTGCTGCGCACACTCCCTTTTTACACATTCCATCCATCTTTTCTTTGGTCGTTCTCTCTTCATGCAGCCATCAACATTAATGTTAAACACTCTTCTTGTAATATGACACTCATCTCTTCTCATCACATGCCCATACCATGTCAATCGATAACCGCGCAGTTTTTCATTCACATGTGCTACTTTCAAACCTCACTCCCCATCACACTGGACAGAGTTTCGGTACTACTAGTGAAACTTGGATGTTCTGAGGTTACAAAATATCTCTGACTACCCCCTCGGGGAATATAGTCGTGAGCATGACAGCTATGCTGGCAACCCTAGAGTTGCGGCAGACTGAGAGGTGGCAACCTTAGTTTTTCCTGTTCTTTAGATCGGTCTCTTTCCGGTGGCACCTCATTTACTTCCCAAACAGAAAGGTGTAAAAAATTGTAGCAAAATCATAATGGTAAAGTTACTTACGTGGCAAGAGTTTGCTAGGCAATGGATCTTAGTACCTATACAGGGTGTAAGTGACAGCCTAGCAAATACTGAAACGGTAAACTCAGACCATCAAACTGAGCAACTTTCACTATGGAGCTTACCTCAGGAAACGCGAAAAAAAAATCTGCTGTCCCATACATTTTAGTTGTGTAGGTACAGCAGTTTTGTATGGGACAGCTGATTTTCTTTCGCGTTTCCTGAGGCAGGCTCCATAGTGAAAGTTGTTCAGTTTGTTGGTCTGATTTCACCGTTTCAGTATTTGCTAGGCTATCACTTACACCCTGTATAAGTTGGCACTACAGGAGTTCAACCGCCCGCTTACTTCATCACCTACCCGCCATCAATGCTTTTTTTATTTTATTTATAAATGGTTGGCGTTTTGCTTGTGTCTCAGAAAACTAAATGTTTTAAATGCCTGTATCGATTTTTATAAACACGACAATCTAATTACTCTAGATAAAGATATATTGCATTTCACAAATAATACGGCATTTTTTTTTGGGGGCAAAGAATGACTCTAAACTGGAATGGGGCCCACATTGTAGACCATATTGACACGTAAGCGAGTGGGCAAATATTTCTAATGTTAATTTATTGATAATTTTGCGTTTCAGATTGTACAATGACAGTGCATCAAAATGTGTGCAAAGACTACATTGTTGAGTGCAACAAACCAAAAACATCCAAGGTACTTTACTTTCTTCTCTATTTCTAAAATATAAAGTTTGCTATCAGTCTGGCAATACACGGCGATGGCTAAGTATAATATGAGTTGCCATAGACATAAGAAAAATAACAATGTGGAGGAACTGGATGGTTCCTCTATTGAAAAGGGAAGATCTTCCGTCAGATGTGAAGCCTGGGGACCGGCCGTGGTCCAACAGTTCTTATTTGGACCTTGAATTAGTTTACGTTACTCTTCTACCGGTCGTTGTGGCGATCCTTGAGGGAGGCCTATGTCCAGCAGTGGACGTCTATTAGCTGACATGATGCTAACTTTTCTAAAATAAAACTATTATTGATTATTTGTGGTTGGGCTATTGCAAGCAAGGATCGTTGTAACACTGAGACCAGCGCTGGTCCTTTGTGTTCGCCCCACGCTCACCCATATTTTAAGCATACCTCCGAACTTATGGTATTTTTTTTTCATCCTCGGGAATGCAGGTTTCCTCACGAAGTTTTCCTTCACCGCTGAGCTAGTAAATGATAAATACAACCGTACATAAATTCCGAAGAACTTAGTGGTACAGGCCAGGAATCGAACCGCGGCCTCAGGATTGAGGCGCTAGCTCTCTTCCGTAGGGGCTATCATCGCTCTAAAAATAAGACTAGCTTTTGCCCGCGGCTTCGTCGATTTCGGAAAACTTCAACACTCCGATGCACACCTTTGCAAAATCTGGACTTAGTACACCTTTACATACTCTGTAGATTCCACAGCGTAGAATATGTATTTCATGTGCTTAGTGAAGAATCGCCCATAGCAAAAACTTACAAACAAAAGAAACATCATCGGATTATGGCCATCGTTGGCCGATTGTAGATGAAACTCAGTGAAACCAAAAAAAAAAAACTTTTTTTTTAACTTCAGTGGTTTAGGCTTTGTGTTTTGTGTTGTCTGGCAGTGACACTGTTTTTCTAATAAGATAGTAATACCGATTTGTTTTGCAGTCGAATGTCGGTAAATCATTGACCGCAAGCAGCGGGAAAAGCAGCAAACGAAGCTCCGTCTCCGGCCAATCACAAAACTCTAATAGGTAAGTAATTTTTTTATTCCTTGTTTTCATAATATAATGCCAGTCGAAAGAAACAGGATCGAAATTGTATAAAATAAAACGCAGTAACTGGCACGTTTAGTAAATAAATAAATGTGAATAAAATAAAATCTTAAAGCCATAAAGACGGGTATAGTGGGCATTTTGAATTATTTGTATGGCATATATTTTGCTGCTTTATTTTTTGATTGTCGCAAGAATCCATAAGCCAAAGATGGTGGACGCTGTTGCATTTTGAATTTGTTTTGCGTGCGTTCATGTGCACACAATTTTATATGTTTGGCAAAAATGAACTTTAACATTTTTGGCTCTAGGTAAGTTTTAGGTGCGAAACGAAAGAGGGCACTTATGTGTTTATTTGTCAGGTATTTTTTATGATTTTATTATAAGAAGATACACAAGTACGAGACACTGTGAATTTCACATTTTACTAACAAAACTTTTTAAATAACACTGTTTTTTGAACTACACTATTATGCTTTGTGACGTTGCTGGTTTCAAACGTTACGTTGTCTTCGTTTTGTTTATTTAAAACACTCTTATTGATTGCTTTTTGTTTCTTATAAGCTATCCATGCTCCTTTTATTTTTTTCGTTCTGGTGAGATGAAAATGTCTTCTTATAAAGAAAATCATTGTGGAAAAATTGAGGTGCCATTTTGATCTTAAAATTATATAAAACTGTTTATATCAATAATACAAATGTTATGTAAAAACTATTATTCATTTATTTAATTAATTACACGAATATAATACAATATAATCCGATAGGTAATAAAAAAGAAAAGTAGAACTACAAGTGTTATGTTTATTTTTATTTTACATTAATCTTGATTAGATCAAACTTTCATCATGCAATTTAGGATCTCGCTACGGCCTACACTTAGAAGCATAGACTTCACAAATTAGTACAACAAACTATGAAATGGAGTGTAGTTATCATATTTGACTGTTCTAGGATAGTAACGTGTAGGTAGAAGTACAATAAATTCATATAAACTTTGCTTTGATATAGCGAAGTTGGTATGATTCAAACATACCTTAGGTCGTTCAACAAAAATGATTTCTAATTCTAATTTTCAAAGACACGTGTGATTAATTGTACACACAATGAATTTTTATTGTATATTCTGAATTAAATGTATGGATTTATATTATACAGGGTGTAAGTGACAGCTTAGCAAATACTGAAACGGTGAACTCAGACCATCAAACTGAACAACTTTCACTATGGAGCCTACCTCAGGAAACACAAAAAAAAAATCAGCTGTCCCATACAAAACTACTGTACCTACTCGACTAAAATGTATGGGACAGCTTATTTTTTTTCGCTTTTTCTGAGGTAGGCTCCATAGTGAAGTTGTTCAGTTTAATGGTCTGAGTTCACCGTTTCAGTATTTGCTAGGATGTCACTTACACCCTGTATATTCCAAATTTGTAGGGCTTTACCACAAACAAATAAGCCAATGTTTTAATTAAATTATAAAAATTAGACAGTTCTTACAGTTTTTTTTTTCTGTCAGTCATCGTTAAACCTGGTTTAAGAGTGGATTAAGTTATTTGTGGTTTCGCGGGATATGTTTAAAAACTAATCAATTCGTATAATCGGATTCATAATTTTGACGTAACTTATGAATGACTTCGACATAAATTATGAATGGAATTCATTCACTAGTTGCGTCAATGAATGGCCGGCCGTTGAATAATTGAATTTGAACACTTCAATTCTATCCGACACGTTATTATATCAACTCACAAAAAAACGAAATGTCACCTCAATCTATCCGCACTCGTCACACGCTCCGAACAACGTATACATTACGTGTGTTGTCCCGCTCGCGCAGCAAGAAGTCGGGATGCTACTCACCGTGGCGTCGTGTTGCTACGAAACTCGGCGTGCAGTAAGTTAGCGGGAATGCTGTATCGCGCTGCCTCTCTCTTACTTTTACAGTGGCGAAGGGTGAATTGTTTCAAGGGAAATTGTCTTTCAAATTAATCATACTAGATTTTTAAATTAAATATTTTGGTATAAATTACTAGTTTAATAATTAGTTGTTGCGACTAACTGTTGTTATTACAGTAAATCACTTTTCACATTTTCAGGGGTGGTTCAGATCATCATAATTAAAAACTTTTACTATGGGAGCAAACTTGAAAGTGAAAAATAATCGCCCAGTTTAGTATCTTTTGGATCACTGGTCAACGAACCATCGTTGACCATTCTGGGCTATTTTTTAATTCAAGCTGTATTTATTGTGTTTAGTTTTTTCAAAAAAGTATTGTGTCCTTTAAAACTGGCGACACTGAACTGGTAGTAAAATGTGGATACCCTGGAAATACGAGATTTGTATATAGAATATTTCTGTCGGGGAATATTCGTGAGTAGGTAGGTATATTGCACCTCCATTACAACAATACGAAATTCATAGTTTAAATAATGTATAGGTAAGCTGATAATAACGATCCCTTCGCCACTGATCTACCATCATACATACATTCACCGTCATCGTCTCGTTTTCCTGTGATCACCTGCGGATTTTTGTTCTCCTGGTCAATACGCTGTTTAGGTTTGTATTTTGGTTAGGTTTTGTTTCTTTTAAAATAGGTTTAAATTGTTTTTGATTCGTTTATCTTAGGTAAACATCGACATTTGATTCGACATACGTTGTAGTGTGATAGACAAACTCTGCGTGCAAGCGAGAAAATAATATTTTTGGCACAATCATAAGTGTGAGTGAGACAGCAAAATGAAACTTGTAAAACTATCTTTTCACATCGTAGTATAAGACATGTTTCTAATGTTCAATATCAGCCCCTTTACTATGATTAGCCTACTTGACTCCGTTTTTTTTCCATACTTCTTGTCGTTCCTTCTGTGAAAAGCGCGGAAAGTGGTCATTCTATGCAGTGAACTGAATGCGCCTCGCGTGCGAAAAGAGAAATCATATAAGAGAGGCAGGAGGCACTTACTGAAACTGGTGGCTCAATTTTGCAGCTTGGACAAAAATAACAGTAAACGGTGTCAGTAGGAACTTAATATTTTTTGGGCGATCTTGCCAGTTGCCAGGTTATGCGTGACCGGTTATACCTTTAATTTTTCATGTTATATTTGTCTATTGCACTATTAAAGTAAAGTAATGGGATGGGAAACAATGGTTGTCATAGGTTTTGTTTTATTTAGGATATTAATAAACAGCACAGTAATTTACACATTTTTGTTTAGCATTCTCTGAGATGGATCAGTAGATGGTTTATTAAATTAATATCACTCATAAATACAATTATATATTATTGAATTGTATTTTATTATTACAGTTATAGTGTCGTGCAAGTGATCAAACGACCGTACAACTCTGTACCAACTCTATCGCATCACACATAAAATATTCTTGTAGAATTGAACTCGAATCATCCACAAACGCCTTACTTGTGTATCTTTCTATCTATTGGAGGTAGTTTGATATTTCTATTAAAAATGTTGTCGTAGTAATACAAATTGTTTTGGCTGTTTTATTTTAGGTTCTTTTCAAGGTTGGATTGGGGAAGAAAAGTTAATATAGTGAAGCAAATGCGATTAGTTTTCAAGACGTTTTAGTCGTGATTCTTGTTAGTAGAATCATGTCAGCATCGTCGTTGTTTGATTTGACTTGGCAACCAGCAATAGCCAGATTTTGCTGGTTGACTAATTTTGAAATATATGTGGAATTGCCATTGTCGTCGTGAAGAGATTTGGCAACCAGCCATAGCCAGATTTTTTTGGTTGGCAAATTTTGTAATATATTTGGCATTGCTATCGTCGTTGTGAAGAGATTTGGCAACCAACAATAGCCAGATTTTGCTGGTTGACAAATTTTTTAGGCATGGATCTTGACTTCTTGAGTGCTCGGAGTGCAGTCAAACAAAAACAGTGCCTGGTGCCAAGTGCGTAAGTTCAGCGCAACTTATATAGGTACGGCATATCGCCTTTTGGATGGCTTTTGCTTCACTATATTATACTTTATCGACCATACTCCTTGAATACATTACTTTAATATTCACATTCTGAAAACACTTGAGGTAAATTCTCCTAACGTTAATTTCTTCAGTTTAGCTGTTTAAGTAAGTCCGCATGTTATTCTATGTAACTTTTGATAAATTCGCTTCTTTTTATTATTATTTTAGGCTTTGCTGATTATTGTATTGATCATATTAAATCTGTTTAATTATTCTCAACTGAAATTCTAAATAACCCACAGTTGTTGCATTGTACAGCGTTTAAATTTCGTACTTCAGAACAAAAGTAACAGTAGTTCGTAAAATAACAATTTTTTTTGAGCAACTTTGACAAGACGATAAAATTTGTTGTTCTTTTCCTGTGGCAATCCATTAGTTTTCATTGTTTTAGAGTTTGTTCTATAAAGGTTGCTAAGTTATAAAAAGCATATTTTGAAAAACTCATAAACCGCGAGTGAATAGACTAAATACAATGCAACGACTGTGCCTTTAAATAATAAACTGTTATCAAAATATTTCTTAAGACTTGAAACCACTATCTAAAGGGCTATCAATCCTTTACTACTAGAGGTATTACTTCAAAAGTTCTTACGGTACCCGGCTCAGCTATTTATGTAGTACATAGTGAATAAGAAAGAGAAGATCGTTTATATTCGATTAGGATAGCGCCATCCTTGTCTATTGCTTTCCCATAGATGATACAGCAAGATTCAACAATAGGTATAACAATCATTGACTATCAAATTAATCATTATATCAATTTATTTATTTATTATTAATTATGAATCATTTTAGCGGGTTGGTTAGTTTGTAATAACTACCAGTAGATGGCGCTCACGTCCCCTTAAGACGCAATAGATTGAAAATTTCGTTCTCTGGGTAGTGGGCTCGGTGGCGAAATTGGATAACACAGTTCCCCGGTTTGGAAGAGTGCGGGTTCAAGTCCCGCCAACATGGCTGTAACATGTTTAAAAAAAAACAATTATATTTGAAATATGAATCATTGACTTTACTGTAAGGTTAAATTTCTTTGCATTGACTTGTAACCAAAGACAAGCAATATCAGAAAATATCAATATCTAACAGCTAATGAAATGTCACAAATTTCCAAATCTCACCCTTACAATATAACAAAACAGGGCACAGATTGAGATCTGTATACTATTGAATGACGTCTCGCTTATTCTAATGGACGTTTGCCATAAATGTGATTAGATGTCAAGCAGGGATTTTTGTATTCTATCGACCCTATATTTTATAGAGATTAGAGAAAACGCTCTACCAATGAATTCTAGCCGATCTTGGTCGAACATCTCTTTCTTTCCTTTATGTGCTTCATTCAGGGAGCCAAGTTGGGTACTATAGTTAATTAGTTAATGCCAATTATGTAACCGGCCCTTGAATCTTCCTAATGTATCCCACTTTTGTATTTCTATTAATCAAAATGTATTTGTAATCGGAAACCCAGTGTTTCATCAATTTCATTTGTTTCGTCGAATGAATATTGACCCTGTCTTTTTCCTTTCAGTATTTCTTTAAGACAATTGACTTCTTGTGAACGATTTTATGCCTCATTCTATTCTAAATAGAGTCCGTCGAGTGAAAGGAAGTCGATTGTATAAAACAACACAGAACAAAAATGCTGTCAATTTGTAACTTTTGCTTTGGCAAAGAGAGTTTAATCTACGAAACATGATCTTGCGGAGTTATTTAACACTCAATCAATATTTATGTCAAATGAAAGACAACGCAAGGTCCTTCTTAAGAGCCTACCAAGCCTATTGTGCTGCCCTCACTCGTATTTCTTTTATTTCCAAACAATTAAACAGCATTTCCAAAAAACAAGTATGTCACATTGTAGTCCTGATTGGCTTTCAATTTATTGAATCATTACGGATTATTATGTTTTTTATGCTTGTAGCTATTATCGAAGTGGCCACTTTGGCGGCTTTAACGATAATAGCTACGAGCATAAAAACAGATCCGCAGTAACCCGATAAATTGAAAATCAGTAATGACTACACTGTGACATTCTTGTTTTTTGGAAATATTGTATAATTGTAAAAAAAAAAAAAAAAAAAACGATTGGGGGCAGCACAATAGGCTCGGAGCAGTCTTAATATGCTGAGCTGACGCTTTTTAAGGGGGTGCCCAGACCACAAACTAAACAACTTTCTCTAAAATATCTACTGTTCTATACAAAACAGAAAACCCGATTAGGTTTGTTTATTTTTACTCAAATGTGTAGAATTTTTTTCTCTTCTAGACAGAAAGTTTCTAACATGTGACATTGACATGACACATTTTTTGCAAGATCATATTTCGTTGGTCACACTCTATTTTGGCTTAGCCACAAAAAGTTTAAAAAGTCTTGAACATTTTATAACAATTAACTTTTAGGTTGAGGTTTCAATTAAGCCACAAATTACCCCCGATAGATACCGCATACAAGGCCGCCGACGCGCGCCACTAATATAAGCAACGCGAGTGAGCGAGCTCGGAGTAGTGCGACCTTGAAATGGCCAATCATATTGCATTGTTTCGTGCCCCGCTACACGCACCTACCGCCAAAAATTGTGACTTCGGGCCTGTACAAAATTTTCATCATGCGGTATCTATTGGGGGTAATCTGTGAATGAAGCTGACATTAGAAGTAATAAGAGAAAAGTGTAACGTAATTCAAGCATAACATTTAACTTTTCTTCAATCTGATTGGTCTGAGGGGTCTCGACTTTGCTTCTGAAATCTCACCCTTAAGTTAATAAAGCGACAGAGCATTTTTTATTCTGTGGTGATGCCATGTAAAATATTACGTAAGTGTTATATGAAATGTGTTTTATTGCAGCACGAGTCACGCGTATCATGACGATAAAGATTCTGATCATAAACATGATCAAAGCAAGTAAGTTTACTTTAAATCTGCTATCACCAAGCTAAGCATGCTACGTGCGACAAAGCGAAAAAACGAGAAAGCCAATCTTTAAAATTATTATAGTACGTGATGATGTTGTGTCACTAGTATTATGCAGGGCCTAATACGGGACAGAGACACGAGTAAAGCAATAATGACAGGCATACCTCGATGTTTCTCGTTTTCTCGGATGTGGCATGTTAGGCCTGTGCTATTGTGTAACTTGTCGATTACCGATCAATATTATATCACATGCACGTATGATATTGTAGATTGCTTATGCTATGCTGAATCTTTTAAAAATATATCTAATATTGTTCGACAATAGACAAGTTATATTAAGCACAGCGCGGCTAGCATGCCACCCACAACAAAGCGTTTAAACGAGAAAAACGTCATGCGCCGCTCTTTCTGGCATACGTAAAATAATAAGGATGGGGGTGGCATGCGAGGCCTACAGTTCACAGTTTTGATAAACAATCCGCAATTATCTAAGCTTTGCCAAACTATCTACAGCCGCTTTTAATTATCAAGACGAGCTGAACTGGAAATCATAATCCGAAGACCAATTTCGACGTAAGTTATGAATGACTTTGAAGTAACTATGAATGGATCCATTCACGAGTTACGTCAAATTGGTCGTCGAATTATGAATTTTAGTTTAGTTACGTTTTTGTCTCAAGCTTTTTATTGTAGAAATACATTTTTATTTCGCTGCCCACTATCTATTTAATTAGTAAATGAAATTGTGTGATAACCCAAATTAATAGTTTTAAGTAATGTTTATAAGCCACGGTAAACATTTATAAACGCTCATTCTAAATGCAACAAACAAATGACTGAGTGTAGTGGTGGTGTGTATTGGGAGAGGCATATGTCCAGCAGTGGACTAGTAGAGTCTGATTACGAGTCGGGATTTAAACTTGGATTCCTAATTCGCAGTTTTGACGAAACTTATGAATAACTTACTGTGACGTAATTATGACTGTTTTGACTTAAGGTGGTTGCAGAGGGGTCAATTTTATACAAAACTGTGACGCACAATACGCGTAGACGGTATTAATATAAGTAACTTTGTATATATGGAAAAATAGTTTATTTGCAATTTATAAAATAATCACGAAGATATAAAGCTTTGAAATTTTTCATAAAAATATTTCAAAGCTTTATATCTTAGTAATTATATTATAAATTGCAAATGTTATTTGTTACGCGGCAACTAGATTTAGATTTTACATATATAAAATATTACTTTTATTAATTCCGTCTTCGCGTATTGTGCGTCAAAAGTTTGTTTGGACTGAAACCACCTTAACCTTGTGAACTGGTCTTCGAATCATGAATTTAACTTTAGTTTTTGAACAAATGCTCAACTTTTCTTTATGAAAAGACATATTTTGTTAAAAAAAAGTTGTTGTTTCAGTCAGTTTATTATTAACAACACGAGTTACTATGAATATTCAAGATTTGTCTCAAAGTATATTGTAGGTATCTTTTGCATTAATTTTTTGAAGCGAGTCTCTGAATGTCTCAATGATCATTTTTATTTAATGAGAGAAGGCATTCGCCTATTGGGATCCTACGGGCTAAAACTTAGTTGATTAATTATAATGAACTATTGACTGTCTAATTATAGTGCATCAGACGACGCAGGCGTGACAGAATGGCCGGAGGTCTACTTGACCCACGACCAACTCGGCGAGGAGGCGACGGTGCTTGGTCTCGGGGCCGTGGAACCTGACACTTGGGCTGCCGGGGCTCCCAAGGGTCTGGCCAAGTTAGTATCTTAACATAGTTTCATGGTCTACTGGCCCGCAACCAACTCGGTGAGGAGGCGACGGTGCTTGGTCTCGGGGCCGTGGAACCTGACACTTGGGCTGCCGGGGCTCCAAAGGGTCTGGCCAAGCTAGGATCTTAACATAGGTTAATGGTCTAATTGGCCATCGAGCAACTCGGCGAGGAGGCGACGGTGCTTGGTCTCGGGGCCGTGGAACCTGACACTTGGGCTGCTGGGGCTCCAAAGGGTCTGGCCAAGTTAGGATCTTAACATAGGTTAATGGTCTACTTGGCCATCGAGCAACTCGGCGAGGAGGCGACGGTGCTTGGTCTCGGGGCCGTGGAACCTGACACTTGGGCTGCTGGGGCTCCAAAGGGTCTGGCCAAGTTAGGATCTCAACATAGGTTAATGGTCTACTTGGCCCACGACCAACTCGGCGAGGAGGCGACGGTGCTTGGTCTCAGGGCCGTGGAGCCTGACACTTGGGCTGCCGGGGCTCCCAAGGGTCTGGCCAAGTTAGCATCTTAACAAAGGTTAATGGTCTACTTGGCCCACGACCAACTCGGCGAGGAGGCGATGGTGCTTGGTCTCGGGGCCGTGGAACCTGACACGGGCTGCCGCATGCCGGGGCTCCAAAAGGTCTGGCCAAGTAAGGATCTTAACATAGGTTAATGGTCTACTTGTTCGACCAACTCGGCGAGGAGGCGACGGTGCTTGGTCTTGGGGCCGTGGAGCCTAGAGGCCAAGTTAGTATCTTAACACTTTTGAGGCTCAAGGACACACATTAAAGAGGGTGTTAACTTAAATGCGTTTACTATAGCGGTTGGTTCAGACCATCAAATTGAACAACTATTAGTATAGGAACAAATCTGCAATCGTGAAAAACACGTCAATGGCTACTCGACCTAAATATATGGAATAGCAGTTTTTTTTTCGCGAGATGTTGGTCCCATAGAGAAAGCTGTTTAGTTTGATGGTATGGTCATCCTCTTAATAAACCATCTGCGTATTAAGAAGAACCCTACATACTCGGAATACTAAAACAAACTAAGTACCAATGCTTAGAATAGTTATTAATTATTATATTTATATTATTATTATATATTATTATTTATGCTCGGAGTTTCCCTGCGAGATCGAATCAGAAATGAAGAATGGCCCAAAGAATTGCTAAACTAAAGTGGCAGTGGGCGGGGCACATTGCTCGCAGAACCGATGGCCGCGTGGGTAGGCCCCCCACACGGTAGACCGAGGACATGGTGAAAATTTAAAAGATTTAAGAAATTGAAACAAGAAAATCATCAAGAAGAACAATTAAGAATAGATTTAAAGAATTTGCTTTCGCATCACCGCTCCTTATTAATATTTCTATCATTGACTTAATCGTATCACGTCACTAGTAAATAGAGGTGAATCACAGATCACAAAAACTAAAGGGAGATGTGAAAAGGGGGCGAGGCCAGTGTCGCAGCAATATGCGCAAAAACGGAACACATTGCTCGCGACAGTAATGATTCAATATATTATGAGGCTCAAAGCCAGTCGAGATATTATGTGTAAATAGTTTACAATGCTGGCGTAGTAGTAAAGATTATTCGAACGTTGAGTTCTGATACCGCAATGGATAATGAGCACATTCAAGCTAACAAAATATTTTCTATCGCGTGGTACTGTTGGTAATGCGACACTAGGATTCGTTGTTTGGCATCTCTAGAGCTCTATGAGGTGAATAGTTAATATCCCAAAGGATCCGGAAGGTTTTCAAAGATATCTTGTTTACTTCCAGGCAACTTGGTGATAGAGAAACGAAACGACAAGAGCACATATACGAGCTCATATTGACAGAAAAACATCACTGTCTTACCATTCGACTTATGCAGAAGGTGAGTGAATACTGAATACTTTTAAAAATAAATTGTCTAGTTCGAATTGCCTCCGTATTGTTTTAACATACTTATTTAATTGCAGATGTTCGTAGAAGGAATGCTGCGGTTCCACGGAGTGACGGCGTCGCAGATATCAAGAATGTTCCCCCGCGTGGATGAACTATGGTCCCTTCACGCCTCCTTGTTGACAAAGCTGAGGAATAGACAGAAACTAAGTCCACATATCGCCTCCGTCGCAGACATACTAGCCGATACCTTCGCTCCACCCGCTATGAACAAACTAAAAGCTGCTTATGGTGAGATTTTTTTTTATAAATAACCAAATTACGTTCACAGATATACAGGGTATAAGTGACAGCCTAGCAAAAACTGAAACGGTAAACTCAGACTATCAAACTGACCAACTTTCACTATGGAGCCTACCTCAGTAGACGCGAAAAAAAATCAGCTGTCCCATACATTTTAGTCGGGCAGGTAAAGTAGTTTTGTATGGGACAATTGATTTTTTTTCGTGTTTCTGAGGTAGGCTCCATAGTGAAAGTTGTTCAGTTTGATGGTCTGAGTTCACAGTTTCAGTATTTGCCAGGCTGTCACTTACACCCTGTATAATTACATTGTAATGATCACAAACATCGGCTACAAGGCTTTTTATTATGGAAAACCAAACAACAATGACACAATCATAATATAACATTCACAGGACTTCTTTTGGTAGTCCGACGCCGACGTGGTAACCATTACATCGACCGGATTTTATATTCTTCTTCTTATCGTGTGGGCAGCAAGCCCTGGTGTCAAGAGTTTTTTCAAACCGCCATCTGACCAGGGACATTTATGTAAATAGTAGTAATAGCTTAAAAATTTTACAAATCTATGCATACCCTAGGGGATCGCGTAATTTCTCTATGATGCATACATACATTAACTCACGACCGGATACACAAATCATTAAAAAATAACCAGATGTGTTGCAACTTTACTAAATTGATAATTTTGGTGGTCAGTTATGACACAAAATTTTTTTTTAATGCGTTTGCGCTTGGCTTCATCTCACCTGATGGGAAGTGTAGATGAAGCCGATGATGTAGCACGCTCACCCAGAAAAAGCTTATTAACTCTTCTTTTATTAATATCCTGATTGTATTTGCTTGGAAACACAGACACAGGGAGTGAGTTATCGATGGCAATAAGTTGCCTCAGGGGACATAAGTTACTTTCTAGCTAGCCTAATTTGTTAGTCACAAGTGCCCTTTGTGTAAAAAAGTCATCCATGTTAATGCATCCTTAGACCAGACAGTCCGAATTTAAGTTATCAAGTTGTCAGACACATTGAAGAACTTACAGTCTTCCCAAATATTGTTGGCGCGACAAAAGCACACCGTCACCGGTGGATTAGCCATCTAAAAAGAATATGTGAAGATCTGCACGTCATGAGAGCATAAATCTGGGTCGACGTGCTGGCCGACAGACGTCCAGTGGGTCACCCCAGGTATGTTGGAACGACGTAGTCCTACGTGAGCTTCAAGCCAGCTACTTGCGTTACGTCACGCAGGATTGGGAGAAAGTGCCTTTCTGTTGTTTCGGAGACCCAAGACAAACTTTGCGTGGCTGCGCCGATACAATTTTTTTTTTCTAGCCCCGTCATCCCACTGCTGGGCAAAGGCCTCCCCTTTCATCGTCGAACCAACTCTGTCCAGTATAAATAAAAATTTTAAACTTGTACGGGTGTTGTTTAGACCATCAAACTGAACAACTTTCACTATGGTATAAACATCGAAATCACGAAAAATAAATCAGCTGTTCCATACATTTAGTTCAAGTAGATTTGTAGTTTAGTATGGAACATCAGATTTTTTTTCACGATTTCGATATTGGTCCCATAGTGAAAGTTGTTCAGTTTGATGGTTTAAACAACCCCCTTAAATGATTATTTGTATTTTTGTAACACCTTTTATTGTTTTAGCTTATGGTATCCTCATTGTTGTTGTTAATTTAGTCTCAATCAATTTAGTCTTTATATAGTTTTGACCCTTGTCTTCCAATGCTTTTCGCAATTAATAAAACATGTAGCTCTTTTTTCTTTTAAATATATTTGACTAGCTGTTGCCCGCGATTCATCTGTTTTGTGTTAATCTAGAATCCGTGCGCGTCTATTCTATCCGTGCGCGAACTTTCATTTAAATCCGTTCAGCTGTTTATGCGTGATTGAGCCACAAACATCTAAACATCGTCACAAAGTTTGATATTTAGAATATTAAGTAGGATTATTAGTAACGTCCGAGTAGAATTTCTTATTTAATTTAACTCTTGTTCAGGTGAATTCTGTTCGCGGCATCGTGATGCGGTGGATGTTTTCAAAGAATGCTGCACCCGGGAGCCGAAACTCGCGAGGTTCATTAGAAAGTGCCAACAAAACCCTCTTCTTAGGAAAAAGGTCAGTTAACCATCTAAACTGATATCATTATCATATCAGCCGATAGACGTCCACTGGACATAGGCCTACACCAAGGATCGCCACAACGACCGGTCCTGCGCTGCTTTCATCCAAAGGGTTCCCGCCGCTTCCACCAGGTCGTCGGTCCACCTTATGGGGGGCTGGCTCACTGCCTACCCACGCAGCGCTTTCCGGTGCGCGGTCGCCACTCGAGAACTTTTCGGCCCCATCGGCCATCGGTTCTGCGAGCAATTTACCCCGCCCACTGCCACTTTAGTTTAGCAATTCTTTGGGCTATGTCAGCTACTCTAGTTCTTCTGCGGATCTCTTCATTTCTGATTCGATTTCGCACGGATACTCCGAGCATAGCCCTCTCCGAGCACTGCCCTTTGGGTGACTTTCAGACGATACATATTATTTTCAATTCATGTTGATTGTACACTTTTTTGCAGGGAGTACCGGAATGCGTACTATTCGTAGCCCAGCGGCTAACAAAATATCCTCTCCTGCTAGAACCTCTGCTGAAAACCGCGGGAGATGACGTCAATGAGAGAGAGTTGCTTCAAAAGGCACTCTGTGGCGTTAAAGTAAGATTTTCATTTATTTTACGTTTTAGGGTTCCGTTCCCAAAGGGTGAAGACGGGACCCTATTACTAAGCCTACGTTGTCCGTCCGTCCGTTTGTAATTGTGTTACAGTAATACAATCACCCACCACCACTAACTCGTATAAACCAGGATCAACAGCGGCGACCACTTACATCAATTCCACGAGCCCATGGAGCCCATTAAATTATTTAGAATTGTATTTCCTTATGTGTTACATATTTATTTGACATTGTTACCTTCTAAATTAGTTATGTTGACATTTTTATTGTTCTATTTTATATTCTTGACGATCATATTATCCTTTGATATTTTTATTTTTTATGTAATTTACTTACTTGTAATTATGAATTTGATAATATGAAATAAATCATTCTATTCTATTCATGGAATGACTAATCTATTATGGACGCCCTATTTTCGTTCTTCTTCTTCTTCTTCTTGTAGTGCCATCTCCTATCGGAGGTTGGCCATCATTAGGGCTATTCGAACTCTTGAGAAGGCAGCCCTAAATAGTGAGGTAGAGTTCATATCGAACCATTCACACAGATTCCTAAGCGAGGAAGTCATATTTTTTTGGGGTTAATAATAACATCGTATGGCTTTCCATTCCTGCGGAAATTACAAGTTTAAGTCAATAGTTTTAAGCCATAGTTTGGCTTTCGGGGTCAGTTCCTTTAGTTCCCGGGTTCCACCGTCAAATCTTCTGCCAGGGCACTCATTCACTAGGTGCTCGATAGTCTGCTCCGGAGCACCACAGTCGCACTCTGGTGAGCTTTTGATGCCCCACTGTGAAGGTGGTAGTTACACCGAGCGACTCCTGTTTTAATTCTCTGTTAAATCGAGTCGGAGACCAGATCTGTGCCTGCCTGCATTTCCGCTTGCCACGCTTGCTTTCGTTGGGGTGTGTTTAATTAAAGAAGTGTGAATTAAAGAAAAGCAAATATCCCACTTGTCTCCATTGCAAACGTGACTGTTAGTTATTGTTTTAAGGTGGTTTCAGTCCATACAAAAGATTGACGCACAATACGCGTAGACGGAATTAATAAAAGTAATATTTTATATACGGAAAAATAGTTTAGAAAATCTAGTTGCCGCGTAACAAATAACATTTGCAATTTATAAAATAATTACGAAGATATAAAGCTTTTAAAATGTTGTATGAGAAATTTCAAAGCTTTATATCTTCGTAATTATTTTATAAATTGCAAATGTTATTTGTTACGCGGCATCTAGATTTTCTAAACTATTTTTCCATATATACAAAGTTACTTATATTAATACCGTCTACGCGTATTGTGCGTCAAAGTATTGTATAAAATTGACCCCTCTGCGACCACCTTAAAAAACATTTTTTTTTTCGTAGGAAATTCTAGTAGACGTAGACAACCAAGTGGCAGCCAAAGAGAGGGAGGACCGGAAACTGGAGATCTATCACAGGATCGACCCCAAATCATTCGTCAACTTCAGGGGACGGAAGTTTAAGAAGAGCGACATTTTACAGGGAAACAGGAGCTTGAAGTGAGTTGTATTGAATTGTATTTTAGATTTGACTATTTATTATAAGGACTTGCCTTGGATAGCATTTTCCCTCAGCCACGGTATAAGAACAATTGATCATGTGCATTTATATTCAATTTTATACCTTGTCACTAAATGAAACCGCCTTTAAATGCGAAACCAATAACTACGAACTTATGACGTTTGGGGTTCACACGAGACTACTTTTCATGATTTTTAACATTCAAAATTAGAATCTAAAGTTATGAAGAATAAAATCCAAAGTTTAATGTTACCTCGCCCCCCGCAAAAAGTGGCAGAAATATTTGTTAGTAGAATATCACGCACGGGTCGTCAATTAGCAGAATAAGCATTTCTCTGACAATAACAGACGTCTCCTTTAAAGTTCCGATGTTCTAAGACGTCACGTATATCTTTAATCAGGCATTTACAATATTTATACAGTTACACAAGACTAAGGTTTAAGATATTTATTTCTCAAAAAAGAATACAATTCACTTGTGAGAAATTATATAGAATAACTAGTGCATTAGCGTACAGAATGAAAACATTATGCCACAAGGTTTACTAACAATTCACTTCAATATCCAAATAGGTATAGAAACATAAAAACATAACTCACAAAAACCCAGCACAACATCCACCAAAACACATGCAATACCAAAATATTGAGGTGACTGTGCCCAAGAGCTACATGAACTCATCCCGCCTTCCCCTTTCTACTATTGGACTTCCAGACGCACCGCGGGATATCACCCCTTTTTGGTTGACATCCCACATATCCCACGCACCAAGCGCCTTTCTGAATCTTTTATAATGCGCACAGCCAAGGAGTGGAACGCCCTGCCTGCGTCAGTATTTCCGAGCGCTTACAACCCGAATTTCTTTAAAGTACGAGTGAATAGGCTTCTTCTGGGTGAGCTCGCTACATCTTCGACCCCATCTTCGTCCTGAGGACTAGATTGAGGTCAAGAGCAAACCCATACGTAATAAAAAAAGAAAAAAAATTGAGGGTAGACAAATATAGCGAGCGAAGACACGGCCGAATAAAACACACCGACCCTGCCTCCGATAGACAAGTTTATAAAAGAGTGAAGGAACTTACAACTGAAGGAACTTAGATTACATAGTTAGTGCCATGTATCGAGTGATCAGAATCCGATTTCGTATGAATAACTCAAACCTTAAACCACAATAACTTTGTCCCACCAGGTTCGAAGGCGTAGCGACGCTGATGCAGGGTCGCAGTAAAATGCAGACCTTGTTTGTGATTGTTCTCACCGACGTGCTGTTCTTCCTGCACGATAACAACAACAAATATACGTTCTTCACGCCCGATAATAAGGTACGAATTAGCTTGAGGTATTAATTAAAATTATACGGATCGATAAATGAAATGTCTTCATAAATATTGTCACAGATTAATTTGAAAATTCCGAATTTCGTTTAACTTTTATTATGGTGACTACCAACTGCTACCAGCTGCCCGGATAGTGCGTTGTAACTATTCCTCGAGCCAGGTCAGAGGTATACTAAGGAGGCTTGAAAACTCCTTGACGGAAAGTGGATCACTAACTTGCCTCTACCAATCCGCACTGGGTCCACGTGGAGGATTGTGGCCTAATATGTTTGATATGTTTTTTTTTTTAGAAAAAGTTTCCCGTTTATTGACCCGTCGATTTTTAAGTTTGTATTGACAGTTTTAAAAACCTACTAATAATCACAGTAATGGAGAGTTGACTGCATAACATATGTTTATTTTTATCTTCTTCGTAAAAATAATGCTTAATTCCTATTTTCAGTCATTCTTTCGCATGAATACTATTTTTAATAACAGGATAAACGATAACAAAACGACGACAAAAATAATGACGTCACTACTCATTATTTAGTGAAATTTTTCATACAAAGCGCGCGTTTTGCGGTCCGATGAACAGCTGCTGGTTTGACTAGTCGGAGACTCGCGGATTCCACAAAAATGTACTCTAACAAATACCAATAAAACTCAATTTCCAGACGGGCGTAGTATCGCTAGTAAAGCTGCTAGTACGAGAGAAAGCGGGCGCGGAAGGGAGAGGCCTGTACCTGATCTGCAGCGGGCCCTTGGAGCCCGAGATGTTCGAACTGAGAGTGCACCGGCCGAAGGACATACACGCGTGGATAAAGGCTATTAGGTACATTGATAATTAGGAACTATCTAGGGGGTAGTATCGCTAGTAAAGCTGCTGGTGCGCGAGAAGGCGGGCGCGGAAAGCTGCTAGGGAGAGGCCTATACCTGATCTGCAGCGGGCCCTCGGAGCCAGAGATATTAGATTATCTGCGTGGATAAAAGCTATCAGGTAAATTGAGAACTATCTAGGAATAAGGCCGTTTTTATTACGAAAGAGCAAAAATAAATCTCGTTGAACAATACTGGTTTCTTATCTGAGAACCACCTCAAATTTTAGTATTATTTGTTTTCAAATCCAACATTATACAATAACATTTAATATATTAGATAGATATATACAGGGTGAAATTGATATCATTAGCATCCTCTTAAACTAAGCCTTCCCATCAAACTGAACAACTTTTACTATGGGAGCAAGAAGACCAAAATAAAAAAAAAAATCATCTGTTGCTTACATTTGAGTCGTGAACTCGCGCGTCGACATTGCAGTTTAGTATGGAACGGTAGATTTTTTATTTGCTCACATCGGTTTGCTCCCATACTAAAAGTTGTTCAGTTTGATGGGTAGACTCTTAGTTTAAGAGAATGCTAATTAAATCAATTTCACCCTGTAGATAGATAGATAAACAATTTATTTGAATTTACATAACAAGAATACAACGAAATATCAATAGAACAACATGTAATTTATTGTATGTACAGCAGCAAATAGATCCCAGCTCAACATAGATCTTACCCGAATGCAGGGTGTTGATTTTCAGATGAAACCTTTTTATAATACCTTATATTAACATGTATTAATAACCCGTTGGATGAGGGCAGCGCAGGACCAGTCGTTATGGCGATCCTTGGGATAGACCTATGTCCAGCAGTGGACGTCCATCGGCTGAGATGATGATGATGATAATGTATTAATATAAACAGGGCATCAGTACAGCAGTGTCCGGAGGAAGAAGAAGAGTCAGAGGCGGGCGCTCAGGCGACGTCGGCTGAAGAGAGGCAGCGGCAGCTAGAGGCTAGGCACGAGAATATAAGACTGATTACAGGTAACTTACATTACTTTATTTATTTACGAAATTTTAAGGCAAAAGGCGTGACCCCAATTTGCCATCGCTCGCGCGATCGTGCATTGCACCTTTTCGGTCACCGAATGAATGAATGAATGAATGAATGAAATATACTTTATTTACACCACACACTAAATACATTCCACAGGAAACAAAAACTGATTATCATACAAATAAGGCGGCGGCGGTCTTATCGCTAAAAATCTATTTCATCCAGACAACCTTAAGGTAGAGGAAATATAACAAAGAACGGGTCGGTGTTACAGAAAATTAATTATAAATGTGAAAGTGAATACAATAGAATACAAATATACTTACATACATATCACATACAGGGTGTAAGTGACAGCCTAGCAAATACTGAAACGGTGAACTAAGACCATCAAACTGAACAACTTTCACTATGGACCTCAGGAAACGCGAAAAAAAATCAGCTCTCCCATACAAATCTGTTGTACCTACCCGACTAAAATGTATGGGGGAACTGTTTTTTTTTTGCTTTTCCTGAGGTAGGCTCCATAGTGAAAGTTGTTCAGATGGTTCAGTTGATGGTCTGAGTTCACCGATTCAGTATTTGCTAGGCTGTCACTTACACCCTGTATAACTCAAATAAAGTACATAGATAAATAATATATAATTAATATCATCATCATATCGGCCGATGGACGTCCACTGCTTGACAAGGATCGCCATAACGACCGGTCCTGCGCTGCCCGTGAATACCCGTTAAATTAATATATAATTAAATTAATCATATATAATATATGTCATACTTGCTGCAACAAAACATAAACATACCTACACGTACTAGATCGATTTAGATAGAAAAATAGAAGGGAAAGGAAACCGAGCGTATGAAATCGCGATTTTAGGGCCTATGTCGAAAAATAATTGAAGCGAAATGGGCGTATGATAGCTTATATTACTGCCTGATGCGAGAGAAAGAGATGGGGCGGCAAGCGCGCCTGAAACGACGCAAGCGTAAAACAAACTTTATTTAATTGTGATTGTACTATTTATGTAAGTTCAATTCTGCTCTAATCAAACTTTATAAAATATCAATCTCTTTTTTTTTAATCAAGTCTCGTGTTTCTATTATTCACCGTTTAGCAGTTCCTAGTGTTTATCGATAAAGATGGAGGCTACTTTGGCTTGTTTTTCTATCGAGAAAATGTGTCTTAATCGTGTTTTGGCTCTAATCAAAACTTCAATATTATGTTCAATTTACACATATCCGCAAATCATACTCCTACTGTTAGTACTTCATGGTATATGATATGACCCTTTGAAGAATCCAATTTTTTTCACATTTCCTCTTAACATTATCAGTCTCCATCGAGAGTCCTAATTGATCATAACGCGATCACGTGAACTTAGATTTGTATGCGGGTTATTGCGGGTTCGTTTGATCGGTGCTATGCAATCGTCACACGATCGTGCGAGCGATGGCCAATTAGGTCGACTCTTACACTTAAGATGCATGTAACTGCCGAGATTTAAAAACGTCTTCTCAATTAGATTTTTTTAATTTCTGTACAACAATTATACAACATTTCGAGAAAAGTGGCCACTTTTGTCTCGTGGGGCAAGTTAGCTGCTACAAGAATGAGTAATAAATTATTTCAGATAACTGTAGTTAAGGTGGTTTCAGTTCATACAAAAGTTTAGACGGAATTAACAAAAGTAATATTTTATATATGGAAAAATAGTTTAGAAAATCTAGTTATATATACAAAGTTACTTATATTAATACCGTCTACGCGTATTGTGCGTCAAAGTTTTGTATAAAATTGACCCCTCTGCAACCACCTTAAGAAATATGTTTTTATCAATAACTTATACAGGAATATTGGGAAATTATTGGATCGGATGATCAATAGGAGTAAGTAAATGATGAAAAATGTTTAGGAAATCAACTAGTTTTTGCCCCGTATCTATTTAGCTGTTTATGCGTCATTGATTTTTTTTATCGGGTAATTTTTTTTTAACTCCTGTAAGCCAGGATCAACAGCAGCGACTATTCACAACACTGGACAATGAAGTCCAGCGAGCCCGGGGGATGACTCTAATCTGTCTTGGAACCCGCAATGAATTAATCAAAGAAGATCAAATCGCGATTTTCCATGTAGAGATATTTGCGTGAGAGCATATTTTTTGTGTATCTCAATTTTAGGATCCCATTTAAAGAAAATTTGACCTGTGATCCAAAAATTTCCCTTTTGTACATTTTTGTGACAATCAATTTGACAAATCTAAATCTATATGCTTGCCAACTATAGATTTGTTTATTTAAATAAATGCCACTAATTAAAGCCTATACAACTGTATATTCCATGCCAGTAGGAATGGAAAAATGTAAACAGAATAATTTTGTATTTCTTTTCAAAATTTACTTAGATTATTATTATTCGAAAAATGACAACTTACAGGTTTTTTTATAGTATGGTTTTAAAATTGAAAAGTATTGTAAAAAAAATATTAATTATATTATAATGAAACTGTTCCATCACACAGTCCTACTAGAATGGAATATTAAGCACCTTGATGAAATTTCCTGCATTTTGGAAAAACTATCTCTTGAAATTACTAGGGATGCAACGATTACGAAGCGGTGCATCGTTTTGCATCTGTAATCGTAATAATCACGATTAATAACGATGCAATGCAACGTAGTTAGAATCGTACGATTATTAAAATTAATTAAAAACGTCAATCAGATTGCATTTGTTGACAAATACCAGACCTGAATACTAGATTCCAGAGCCGAAAAAAAACATTATGAAACTCTGATCTTTCGCTGCCATTTTTGCTCATTTTGTGCTAAATCTGATTTTTTTTGGTCAGATTTGATCTCATCTTTTTTTTTTAAATCTACTGAGGTGTTTGATTTGATTTTCGGTTTGAAGCATTACCGTTCATTCTCGTTCTCGCGATATCTCATCCACATTTCAAAAGATAATCTCCCACGTAAATCGGACGAGATATCGCTTGATTAACGATATTATACAGAATCATGTTCCATATTGTGTTTTTCAAAGCTAATTAGCCTCAACGCATCCAAAAATCAGAATTCTGACCAAGTGTACCTTTGACTTCGATCTCAAATTAGTAGAAAAAGTTACAAAATATTGGAATTTAAAAAAAATTATGATTTTACTTTCATTGGAATGCAAAAAACACCATGAGAACTCTTCTTGCCTTACCTTCTTAACTTCTTAGGATAATCTTAACTAAAATTTGTTTTAATAATCATAATAAATATAACCATTAATATTGTAATCGTAATCGTAATGACCGAATCGTTGCATCCCTACTTAAAACCTGTCATAAAATACTACAGACAAAATTTTGTATGATGAGTGTGTAAAATGTCCATTAGGATCCATTGACAAGGTCCATTAATCGATTCATGTAGATCTTTCGTTCGCTGAACTATCAATGGATTTAAATAAATAAGTCCCGCCAGGAGATGCTAGAAATTATATAAACAACCAATTTTTACTAAAGTCTGAGCGCTGTAACATATCTGCCCATACATATCGTTCACAAAAAGGTCATTCATAAGTCACTATAATGAAGATTCAGTCAAATAGGTTTTTCGCAAAATTATCGAGGTAGTCTTGATAAAAGCCTGGGTATATAATATACAGGGTGAAATTGATATCATTAGCATCCTTTTAAACTAAGAGTCTACCCATCAAACTGAACAACTTTTACTATGGGAGCAAACCGATCGGAGCAAAAAAAAAATTTGCTGTTCCGTACTAAACTGCACACGACGCCGCTGCCTACTCGACTCAAATGAATGCAACAGCAGATTTTTTTTTTGGCTCCGATTTTTTGCTCCAATAGTAAAAGATGTTCAGTTTGATGGGTAGACTCTTAGTTTAAAAGGATGCTAATGATATCAATTTCACCCTCTATATTAATTAATTGTTTTATTTTAATTAGAATAGCCCGCGACATCGTCTGCACAAATTACATACCAGATTTTAAGTCAGGTCATAAGCTATCAAACAAAAAAAGTTTCATCAAAATCGGTTCAGTAGTTTTTGCGTGATGCTCGATCAAACAAACAAACAGACAGACTGACAAAAAATCCAAAAAATTGATGATATGGAATCAGGGACACCTAAAAACCATACCGTAACTTTTTTTTTGTTAATATCTTCAATGTACAGACACACTTTCTGTTACAATTTTATAATAGTTTAGATTAGATAAGAACATTTGTGTAGATAATATAAACTATTATTATTATTATTTTGATGACGCTATTGACGCTAGCTCTCGAAATAAATAGTCTAAATGCTATTTCTACTGATTCTATTTTGTCTATGTAGTTAAAGATAGTTCCTAGTTCCCATATAGTTTCATGCTTCTCGGGACGGGGTCTTTAGTAGACATACTCAATGAATTAAGAGGATAGGCCGGCTGAAATGCTAATTTGGAGAATAGGTCACCGACTTCCGACTTCCGACTGTGTGCGTATTCGTCAGTTCCGCCCCACCCATACACCCCGCCGACTACAGTGCGAAAGAGACAACTGCAGCTCGGAACGATTTTATATACAAAAAATCGACAAAATCAGCATTTCGTATTCTCCTGTTTCCTCCTCCAAAACTAAACCGATTTTAATAATTCTTTCAAAAATAATACGAGAAAGACTTTGGCTGTGTCTGTATGTTTTGCTTTTTTTGTTTATATTCGTAAAATTTTTTTACTGGATGTCTGAAAACGGGCGTTCAAATTGGCCATTTTCGAAGGTTCATAGTTCTTACAGTAATTAATTAATGCAAAAAAGCAAAACATAGGGACATGGCAGAGGTGACATAGATTGTATGCAAAAAAAATATTTGCTCTAGCGTCATTATCTAGGGAGAAAACAGGGGAATACGTTTGTATGGAGTAACCCGTACTGGTCTATCCTCTTAATAGTGGAAAGTACACTAAGAACCATTTATACTCAATTTATCTTCCTAAGTATTATATAAACATAAGTTAACTCAAGCAAAAGTTACACCCATTGTTTTATCGTTGAACAGATGAAACACCGTGGTGGCATATTGAAGGTGATTGAATTTTACAAATGTTCAATTCACTGTTGCATGAATGCATGACTTTAATTCCTCGAACGTTTAATTTTCGTTAGAGAAATTTATTTTCCTATCTCGAAAGTGTAAACATTTGTTTTTCATTTGCATATTTCGAGTTGTATCAATCCGTCAGTATGTCATTAAAAAGTTACTATAGTTTTATTCGATCGATGTATAATGGTTATGCAGTATGTTACCTAACTAGTGGCCTGGTATACACTAATCCTTAGATCAAAGTAAAATTAATGGATAGGCCCAAAGCGCTTTAAGTTGAAGCACACAACTAGTACACTTGGTCCATACACACTAGCACACTTGGTCTGTCATCTCGGTACATATTTGAAGTAAAACTGTCATTTGTTTTGCCCCATATTTCCGGTTTGAAATGTTTGCGTAATGCCTATCCATTAATTATACTTTGATCTAAGCACTGATCAAGTCCCCAGACGGCTATCGTAATAGAGGACAAATTCCTTCAGGTATCGTCAACATTTCGGATGTCGTCAGCCGGTTAAAGCCTCTACTTCCGATCCGGTATCAAATATCCGACCTCAAAAGATAAAGATAAAGATAAAGATCATTTATTTGTAGCACATGAGTATAAAGTACAAGCAGATGTCAGTAGGTTTTAAAAAAAAGTCTTTCATGCCTTGCCTTCCGGCGTACAAAAAAAAATTACATATAAAAATTAAATATTAATTTACATATCAAAGCGGTCGCAGTAGTTAAAAACCGCTATTAGAATTTATTCATTCAATGATACGAAATCTCAAATCGATCTTCGGTCAATGACAATCATACGCACACACACGCTGAGGCGCATTGAAAGGCGCAGACTGGCCGCGAGAATCCCCAAAATTCTCCGAACTGCATTGTAGTTGGTAGTTACTACATAGATAATAACTACTGCTGCTTGATTAGTGAAATTCCTGTAAATGTTGTCAGAGTAGTATGTAAAGATTGCATCGTAGCATAATATTGCCGCGATCAAACATATAAGTGAACGAAATGGAATATACTAGACGTACGTTTGCTAAGCGAATTGGGTAACATAGTTAATTTGAGAAATGTACTTGGCTCTAGCCGAGATGCATGAAGAAAGTAATTAATGAATAAATAATCGTAGCTGGTCTCTTGTATCTTCGTATCCCTATGGGAGACGTGAAAATGTTTAGTGTTATATCCATAAATGGAAATATTGGTGGAATGGAGAACTTGCATAGTTTTATATTTTTAATGTATCATAAATATGCACAAATCAATTATTTATTGGAAATCAAAAGTTGACTCTTCAAATTCCGCGCCTAAACGTTCACAGCCGTGACGTGACGTCACTCCTTATTCATGACGCGTGCAGCTCATCACAAAAGGCTGCTATAATATATTGCTGTACTCTTCTAACTAAATACTAATTGACAACCTGGCTAAGGAGTGACGTCACTTTGCGCTGTTTGAAATTACATTCCGATCGACGTTACTTATAATTGAAATATTTCGTAAAAAATAAAATCTTTAGAATAAATCTTTCAGTAATGTTCTATTCACAACTATTATTATTGAATTATTAAGATAATTTCTCATTATAATTTTGGTGCAATTTCCCCATTGATATCGTCTAAATAAGAGAAGGCCCGTTAGGTATCATACAATTATGTAAGTTGTGGATTGAATTAGCTTTTGTAATTAATGTTTAGAGTCAAAAGTCACTTGCAAAATTGAATGAAAATTTTGCTAAAAAAAAGATTGTAATTGAAATACGTACAGTGCCCGGACCACTTCCGGAAAATGTCGTGTTATTATGTCAATGGGAATTTTTTTATTGAAAATTAAATATTTTTAGTTTTTTGTCAACCCTATCGCGCGCACAGTTCACCCGAGCCCGTGCATTCATTTAATCCTGAATATGGATAACAATTCCTCGTAGGAAAATTTTTGTACACAAACTATATGACATTTTTGGGAATGTGGATCCATCCAGTATTTTTACTTTAAAATTTCCATGTTCCTATTTAATTTTATAGCTTTTTACAAGCTTTTATTTAACATAATAATTCACTTTTGCTAATGACTGTAATTGGTCGGAAAAATGATGTAATGTTGTAAATTATGAAATTATTGTTTGGATGCTATGGATGTTAGATTGTAGAAACCATTTTGTGAAAGTGATACTTGACAATAAATACAACTAGTTTTATATGAAAAATGCAACAACCAAAAAGAACTATACATAATTTGCGATACTGGTAAATACTCTCATTCAAAAATAATAGCTAAAACCCTTTATATAAAGCTAGATTTCACTTAAGTTTCCTATTAACTAAAACGAACATTTTGTTTTCGAACAGAGGCACTTAGATCGAAGGACAGAGAGCACGCTACGATATTAGAAGAGAAAATGGCGTTACACATGAAAATGGTCGGACACACCGGCTCATCTACTTTGGATATTCCATGTACAGGTATATCTTATGTTTGTTTTTAATAAATCACTAAGGTCTTTTTGTTCATAAGGTGAGATGTTTTGATATCATTGATTACTTATATAGGGACTTGTTGCGCTTGTAATTCTACTAACAAATATTTCTGCCACTTTTTGCGGGGAGCGAGGTAACATGAAATCCGCAACTTTGGATTTTATTCCCCATAACTTTAGATTCTAATTTTGATTGTTTAAAATCATGACACAAGTTCGTAGTTATTGTTTCGCAATTATAGGCTGTCTCGTTTAGTGATTAGGTATAAAATTGAATGTTAATGCACATGATAAATTGTTCTTATGCCGTGGCAGAGGGGAAATGCTACCGCAAGGCTAGTCCTTATAATAAATAGTCAAAGTTTGATATCAGTATAATTAAAAAGCTTTAAAAAAAATTATCGCCTTCTTACTCATCGTCATCATGATAGCTCCCACTGCAGGGCACGTGCCTATCCTCAGGAAGAGCATATGGTCCACCCTGATTGCCCAATGCGGATTGGTAGACTTCTCATACGTATCTGAATTTCTTCTTCAGTGTATGTAGGTTGCCTTATGATAATTATGTAAATCTATTCTTCATCATCGGCAGCCTTTATTGTTCCCACTGCTGGGGCACTGGCCTATCGTCATGGTATATGGGCGATAGTGCACCCCATGCTTATTAGTGGATGACATTCTTATACACAAGGACTTCGCATCAGCGGGTTGTTATCGGAAAAAGTGTGCTTGATTGTTATACATTACTGCTTAGTGACCGAGCACATTTGAATGGACCGTAATGTCACCGGCAATGTATAGCAGCAGACGCCGTTTTTTGTTTTGTTATTGTATGACGTGGTCAGTTCATGTGCATATAATGTCATTGATTATACATTATGCATTCGAATGTCTTCTGCAGAATGCATTTAATAGTAGTTAATTCTATCTCATTGTTTCTAGGTATAAACACAGTGTTCCCCGGCGGACTTGTGTTCCCGGACTACCTGCGGCTCGCAGCTCCCTCCCCGGACACGCACACTCTGTGGCAGGAGGTCTGCAAGGTGGTCAAGGTCAGTATTTGTAAGGTGACCCGAAGTTGGTCTTGATCTCTGAGATGAGCGAGCGCCACTTTTCCCGATCCTGCGTGACCCAGTAGTTGGCTTGAAGCTCACGTAGGTCAGTCTCCACTACGTACGTCGCTCCAGCAATACCTGGGGCGACCAAATAGGTCGACCCAGATTATGACTTGTCGATCCTCATTCATTCTTTCTATTAGGCCATGCCGACGAACACCCCTAGTCTTTAATAACTAAACAAATGTAAAGGGTGTATTCAGACAATGAAACTTGACAACTTTCCCTAAGGAACATGGGTCGAAAAATTTGTTTGTACCTCCCATACAAAATCGGCTGATCCGCACTTTAGTATTTTTTTACTAGCCTATTTCATCCCACTGCTGGGCAAAGGCCTCCCCTTTAATCTTCCAACCATCTTTGTCTTGGGTATGTTCTAGCCACGCGTCATCGAATGTCCCATTGTCGATTGTCCCGCCACCTCGGCTTAGTTTTATATGAAGTCCAAAAAAAATTATCGTTTTCCGACCCATGTTCCTTAGAGAAACGAACGACGACGTGACGACGGGCTCACTCCCCGTCACACTGGCCAGAGTTTCGGTACTATAGTGAAACGTGGATGTTCTGAGGTTTCAGAATATCTCTGACTACCCCCTACATGCTATGTTATGTTCCTTATAGATAATTGATTAGTTTCATTGTCTGAATACACACAGACATCTTTTGGGTTTGCAATAAATACAGTTTATTATTAGTTTAGTGTATCGGCAGGACGCTCTAGAGGCTTCGAGTGGTACGTGGGTAAGCGGCGGTTCTCTGGGCCGCAGCACCAGTTCGGCCGGCGAGAGACACTCCAGCGCGTATGAGAGCCCCGCGTTACCGCGCCGAGCTGACACCTTCGCGGGCTTCGACGCTAACAGGCATAGAGGTCAGTGTTCTCTACACAGCTGTAGTGCCCGTGCCGTTGCCGGTGCCGGGTCGCTCTAGAGTCTACAGAGTGGTGCAAAGATGCCAAGCACAGAGATCTAGCGAGCGCAAGCCGATCGCCTTATACACATACCACAAATAACTATAATTACCATGCGTAAATCTATTTGTTTTGAAAATTACTTAGCAAACATTCATTATACCTAATATTGCTTACAAATACCTACGGCTCGTGCAGCTTTCGGCAAATTCAGCTTGCTCAGTTGAGACTAGCGAAGTTGCACTGCATTTCCACCAGTGTCAAGCTTAGATCAAAGGTGTCAAGTAGTAGTGTTATGGGAAAATCTATCCCAATATCGAGTATTGTTTTTGGTCAAGAACAAGAAGAGATTGAGGTTTGCGGAGTCTCGTGACAGGCAGAAAAGACAAGTGCTCGCGTCAGAACCTTCTAACAAACTGGAAAAATGGAACACAAATTCATCATCATAATCATCAGCCTATAAACTTAGTCCACCACACATGCCCAATGCGGATTAGTAGACTTCACATACACATAAATATTCAGTAATAATAATTACATTACTCTTTTATTTTGTTGTTGGAAATGGGAGCGCAGGCAGATTTTCGCACCCCGGCGCCCAATATGGTTAAGATGGCTCCCAATGGTCAACTATCGACACCCACCGACCTGCAGACATACGAAGAATAAGTTAATTTGTTTAAGTGTACTGATGCTGATGATGAGCCTCCCCCAGGCAATCAGCAAGCTTCTAATTCTGGTGGTCAAATGTCTTCTGCACTCATTGAGAAGAACCTTAATGTTGATTGATTCCATTTGCCAGCAGGAGTAATACCGCGGCTGTCGACCGACACGCCGACGGAAGGAGTAGAGACTGAACCAGAGAACATAGACGGGGAACCGCGCGCGCTCTCACAGCTAGGCGGCGACGCGGCGCTGAAGCTACAACACGCGATATACACACTCACCTGCATCGTGTGGCAACAGCTCACCACCATACACAGGTATGTGTTTATAGTCTAAGAGATAAGAAGCATTTTGGTAACAATCAGCTGCAAGCCTGGTTCAGTATTCATAGGGTGTAGAGCATCTCTGTGATGGGGATGGACCAGGACACCAGGTCTGCCTGCATAACTCCAGTCAGTTTACGAGTTACAGCCATTCAAAGGTACACCCTATGAATACTGAATCAGCCTTGCAGCTGATGGTTGAATCAGCCTTGCAGCTGATGGTTACCAAAGCTCCGGACCTTCAGACAATGGCTCCGGACCTTCAGACTTGACTAGTTTAGGAGCCAGTGCCGCAATTGTTGGTTTACATGTTGTAAAATTTCAACAAAGTATTTTTTATGTTTATTATGCAGCACTCGACTTTGCCTGCGAGTTTGTCATCGTAGCGAGACAAAATATATACCAGTTTTTTCGAGGATAGACTGTCTGCAAGAAATTTTAAGAATAGGTATTTAACAGATCAATTGCTATCGCGCTGTTCCCGAGCAACCGAGCTAGCAGTGCGAAAGTGATAACTGCAACGTGGACTAATTTTACCCACATATAAAATGGACGAAATCACGTTTTCGTGTTCCCCTGTTTCCTTCTCCAAAACTAAATGAATTTTAATAACTATTTCAAAAATAATGTGACAATGCCAATGCTGTATGTTTTCCTTTTTTTGTTTATAAGGTCTAACCAAATCAGTTAAAACTATTTTAAGGGGATGATCAGACCATCAAACTGAACAATTTTCTCTATGGGACCAATATCGAAATCGCGAAAAAAAATCTGCTTTTCCATACAAACCTACTCGAGCTAAACGTATGGGACAGAAGATTTTTTTTTCGCGATTTCGATATTGGTCCCATAGAGAAATGTTCATTTTCAGTCAGTCAGTCAGTTTGATGGTCTGATCATCGCTTTAAAATAGTTTCACCTAATTTTGTTAGACCTTATATATTCGTCAAATTTGCATACTGGATATCTCAACGCAGCGCTAAAAGTAGTATTGCCTGCCTACACAAGACAACTTGCCACTTTTGTATTTTGACCAACTTGTTTCTCTTCGCTAATTTTGCTTGAATTTTGTACCAAAATTGTTTGCAGTCTTGAAGCACAAGTGACAGCGTGGCGGGCAGCTACCGGTGGTTCAGGAAGTGCGGCAAGAACCCACGACGCGCAACTAGAAGAACTGCGACACGCACAAGCGAGACTCACCCACGAACGAGCCGCGTGGGAGGCGCAGAGAGCCCACGACTCTCAATCACTAGCCGCAGGTACTGCCTTATATTATATCTTAATCTTAATAACTATTATAAAACTGTAACAGAAGTGTGTCAGTTACTAATATTAGGGACAAATTTTTGAGAAAGGTATGTTGAGATGGTTTGGTCATGTGGAAAGAATGAATGGCGTTCCGTTGTCTCTGCCTACCCCAGTGGGAGACAGGCGTAAGAATATGTAAGTATGTATGTATGTAATTAGGGATAAAGGGACAAAGTTAACGTCGGAATCAACGACAACGGAAATTTACGAAATAAGGACGAACATTACCGACCGCCAAGGAGTATTTCATGTTTCACCGCTTGTTAGGCAGTCTGTACTCCAGGTATAGGCAATACCTATGCCAGCTTCCTGTACTGTACTGATTTGAATGAATGTTTCACAAATAGACCATGTTTGGATTAAAATTGTCGGTTCACTATCAAACGTTATGAGATGTTAAAGTTTTAAAATTCGTGTTTCAGCGGTCTACGCGTGCAAGTTGGTCGCCTCTACTTAAATAATAAATTCTGTCTTTATTTGTAGAACGTCGTCAGCTACAAGCGGCGCGGCAGGAGTTGGCGGAGCAGCAGAAGGATGTGGAACAACAGCGGGAGAGGCTGTACAGGAGGCTCGAGCGATTACAACAACACGGTACGCTACAATATACACAAAATCGGAAGATTTTTTTACCGCTCCGAAACTTTCAGGGTTGGTTCAGACCATCAAACTGAACAACTTTTACTATGGGAGCAAACACGAAATCGCGAATAATAAATTAGCTGTTCGATACTAAACTGCAATGCCTACTCGACTAAAATGTATGAGACAGCACATTTTTTTTACGAATTCATGTTTGCTTCCTTTTGAAAAGTTGTTCAGTTTTAGGTTTGAACCACCCTTGAAAGTTGTGGAATGGTAAAATAAATCACCGGTATAACACAGTTTCGTGACTGACTGACAGACAACGAATAGAAACTAATGACGATAGAAATATGAAATTTAGAATGCGTAGACACTGGGCTGCGTTCCGAACCTACGCCCACGGTGCACCCCGAGCACAACGTTTGAGTTGAAAAATATAACGTATATTGCAACAACTCAATGTTGTCACTACTCAACCGTTCTGAACCTCTGACGGGTTGCAAGTTTTCCATCAAATTCGATGGTTAAAAAACACTCTGACGTTTTGATTATCTGTGGTTACTTGACTTTTCGCTCTTTTTGATTCGCTAAAACATGAAAGATGATTTTTTCATTGTATTTGGAAATGATGGAAGCCCTGGAAGCACATACTACTGTAAATGTCAAAATTTGAGGTTATAAAACAACCGTGATCGTTCCGTACCTCATAGCGAGTTGAAAAATTGGCATGGTCTTTCAAAAGCGAGCAACGTTGAATATGACTGTTGATCTCTTTCTCGAAATTTTAATTGCGCTAGACCCTATGGTAAAATTACATTAAAATATTCTGTACTGTCTTACCTACATGTAATTCATGGCAATAAATAATTTAATTAATTAATATAATTTAATTAAAAGTCAAATTAATTGAAATTGAATTTGACTTTTCTAACTGCACAGTTTCTTCAAAAGGTATACATAATCGTAAACAACTTGAATATATTTTAATATTAACAAAATATATTATTTAAACAAATATAGCCACAAAAGGGACGGATGAGAAACGACTTAATGCAGCTGAGATGAGAACTGATGAGCTGACAAGATTAGGAATGAGTATATTAGAGGAAGTTTGAAAGTAGCACCTATGACGGAAAAATTGCAGGGTAATTGACTATCGTGGTATGGGCATGTAATGCGGAGAGACGAGTGTCATGTTACGAGACGAGTGTTAAGTATGAATGTGGATGGCTGTGGTAGGAGAGGCAGGCCAAAGAAAAGATGGATGGATTGTGTGAAAGATGATATGTCTAAGAAAGGAGTCGATGGCATGTCATTTTATATTTTTCCAGCCCAGTATTTTGCCACACGAATAGCACTACCAGCATTGTCCATCTGAAAAAAAAGACTGAGAAAAGGCTAAGAGAGATGAATGGAAGAGGATGACATATTGCGCAAACCCCAAATAATGAGAACTGGGAAAAAGAATGATGAATGATGATAATTAATAGCAAGTGGTATTTCAGGTGGGTCCCAAGAAGAAATAGCGAGTGTTGGCACGTTATCTCCGGACTCTAGTGTCAGTGATACCACGCGCCGGAAAGAACCCAAGTGGAGGAGTAAGTAACAATTAAGATAGTATAATTATTTTAAACACTGAAATGTTTCAAATAAATAAATTAATTAAGTGTTAGTTATTCTGATAGCCTGGCCACGACCATGCCGATAGGAGCGGTAGCGTATCGAACAACATTTTTTGACGATTTTGCAGCGGTTTAGTAGGATACACATGTATATGAACACAGAACCCGCCTTTCTGAATATCTGCCAGGTCCATGAACATGGTGAAAATGGTGCTGCTGACGCTGCTGGGCTGTATGGTCGCCGCTCAATCCGCCGCTTATCGCGCCGCAAAACGCAAAATATCGTGGCTAGGCTGTGTTGTATCCGGCTCCGAATAGCACCTAGACATATCAGGCATCTAGTCCGGTGTGCGCTGGACATGAAAGGCTTGTATATTAAACGTATGCTTGTGATCGTCAGACAACCGCGGCTCGACGGGCTCTGAGTCTTCCATCCCGGCCTGCGCGTCCCGGGTCTCCCTCCCGCCGCCGCAACTACTGTCCGCCAATAACGAGACCCGCGCCACAGTCCGCGCGCCCGCCATATCTGTAAGTGTAGCTGATGATGATAACACTAGCCTGCGAGTGTCTGTCTATCTGTCTGTCTGCAGCCAAAACAACGAGACCCGCGCCACAGTGCGCGTGCCCATATCTATAAGTCATTAGCATTACTTTGCCTTCGGAATCTATTTCTTGAAATGACAAATAAAACGCTGCTCAGAGAGCTCCTGCTACTTATTAAGGTACAGACAGACACAATAGCACGCTGGAAAGCATGCTTATAATTATAAGTATGCTTAAAATGTGCGTAACTGTTTACATTTGCTAGCAATAAGCATACTCGCTTGGATAAGTTATATGTCAAGATAGACAGTGGAATCTACGAACGCGGAGAAAAAAACCAGTACTGGCCTCTAAACCCTATACACGCACACATACATAATTTGTATGACGCCTCACGCACACCAAGCTAAGAAAGTTGGCCTCTTTTGTTTTATACGGTAGAAGCATGAGGCTCATTCTAGACATAGTTTTTCTAAGCATACTCGCTTTAAGCATGCCCTTGAATCTAGCATGCTTTTCAACTGTACGTGCTCAAGAGCACACCCCTTCCACCCGCGCCTCAGGTAGCGTGCTCGAAAATCAACAGCCGGTGGATTTTTGAGCGAGGTGTTTCTAGCAAAGTATGTAGTGGTATGTACACACATGCTACTAATTTGCTCGTAAAAAATATACTTACGTGCTAGTAATGAGCATATCTATCTGTACTATCAGTTGAACATAACAATATGCATGACCTTGAAGGGCCGTTGGATAACTTCACTCGGTTGAGAAAGGAATGTAGGCTCTATGTAAAGGAAATAATCATTTGAATGACTCGAGTGAAGTTCGTGTGATAGAGTGACGTCACATTTGCGAGCGAGGTCATGCACTTTGTTATTTTAAACTGATATTACCTTATGGAGGGACCAAACCAGTGACGACAAAGCACCCTTATAAGTCAACTGAATCTGTGAAAGAACTCAAGCTTACCTACGGATTTCGCAATAGATTCAATATCGGAAATCGGTGAAAAGCTGTTAGAGATATGCCAATAACACCCGCAAGGACCAAAAAGGAAAAGAGATGGGAGACGGAAGAAAAGAATGAGAACAATATCTAAGATGTATTTCGGTTTCAGCAAATGGTGAAACAGCAGCTACCGCTGAAGCTGGCGAGCGGGAAGAGTCAACAACCTCCACCGGGATACCATAGGCTACACGAGTCACCGAGCGAGGTAAACTTACATTCATTGTTTAATCCGCGCGTTTCCAACTATTCAAATCAGCAACTCTTTATCAAACGTCAAAACACGAGCTTTAAATGAAAAGTTGTATTAAATCATGAATTGTGACGTCATTGTTTTTCGTCGTCGTTTCGATACTTTTTATAGTTTATCCTTTTATTAAAAATAGTATTCAAGCTACAGAATTACTGAAAATGTAAGTTAAGCATTATTTTCAAACGTATTTTTTACTGAGAAAAGTAAAATATAAGGTCTAACAAAATTAGGTGAAACTATTTTAAGGGGATGATCAGATTATCAAACTGAACAACTTTCTATAAGAGACCAATATCGAAATCGTGAAAAAAAATCTGCTGTCCCATGCATTTAGGTTGAGTAGGTTTGTATGGAACAGCAGATTTTTTTTTCGACCTTATACAGGGTGAAATTGATATCATTAACATCCTTTTAAACTAAGAGTCTACCCATCAAACTGAACAACTTTCCCTATGGGAGCAAACCGATCGGAGAACAAAATAATCAGCTGTTCCATACTAAACTGCAATGCCTACTCGACTCAAATGCTCTGATCTGTTTGCTCCCATAGTGAAAGTTGTTCAGTTGGATACGGTAGACTCTTAGTTTACAAGGATGTTAATGATATCAATTTCACCCTGTATATTTGATGCAGTCAACTCCCCAATTACATACATACATAACTCACGTCTGATCTCAGAGGAGTAGGCAGACACTATGAATCTCCACTTTGGACGGTTCTGACACACCTCTATTCCCGTTGGTTTAGGCTACTTTTAACCTGTCATTTTTAATGACGTCCCTAATCTAGTCTAGGTACGTCCTAGGTTTGCCTCTACCAATATTCCCATCCACACATTATTTAATTATAATTAGTTAATTCCATATTTGGTGTTCGAAATAGGAATTTAAAATTCACTTTTTGACGTCCAATTATTTGTTTACACAGCTTTCAAGCTGTCTCAGACGGTATAAAAGCTTGAAAGTACTCTTAACCACTAACTTGGCCAGCGTTGTGGAGTACATCCCACCCTATGTGATGAGAGGAAGCATATAACCTGTAGTAGAATCTGAAAGGCCACGCACAGTGCTTGCGCGCGTACGTACGTTTATATCTGTGTTACAGAAAGCAGACGTAACAACCTCTTTTGTTTAAGTCGGTTAAAAATAGCTCCCCTGAGCGTTGAATATTCTTGACGCTGCCGCACGATTATTATGGCATATTTTGGTAGTCATGGCTGGTTTTCTGACCATTCCAAAAAGGAATGTGTATCTGGGTATAAACTTACTCGGCCCAAATGTATGGGACAGCAGATATAATTTTGCGTTTCTTCATTGGTCTCATAGAGAAAAATTTTCAGATTGTCTGGCTTTAAAAAACCTCATATTGAAAAAGACACTACTTATATGATTGTTTAAAAAAAAACGTAGATCCAATGTATTTTGTTGAAACAGATCAAATGGTTGGTTGATGTTTTCAGGACCTCGACTATCCGAACGTATTTTAACGACCAAATTATATTATTATTGTGTAAGTAACAATGCCCTGTCATGTATTATACCATGAGTTCATTTTTACCTAACTTTGCATGCTTAAGACTATAGAGGGGGTAGTCAGATATATTCTGCTATGTAACTCTACAACACCCACGTTTCACTAGTAGTACCGAAACTGTTCAATGTGACGGGGAGTGAGCCCGTCGCCACTTATAAGTGGCGATCCATTATAATAGACAGTGGGTACAATACATACTGGAAATTTAAACATGGCAGGTTTTCTCACGATGTTTTCCATCACCGAAAAGCCAGTGGTGTTACAAATCGTAGATACATAAATTCCGAATAACTCATTGGTATGAGTTGCCCAGCCTAGCTAGCATGCCACCCACGACAAAGCGTTTAAACGAGAAAAACGTCATGCGCGCTCTTTCTGGCCGACGTAAAATAATAAAGATGGAGGCACATCTCGATTTTTGTCGTTTTCTCGGGGGTGGCATGCTAGCTAGGCTGGACGGGGATCAAACCATCGCCTCGAACTCGTCAATAGACCACCACGACATAATGAAATATTAATGATTATCATCCTCATCAGCATATTATCGTCCACTGCAGAACATAGGCCGCTTCCAAGACGCGCCACAAAGCTCGCTCCCCGCTACTTTTTTTAGACTAGGGTCCATCGGGGCACAATGGTCTATGGGGCGCAGGACGTCCCACACTAGGCCTGACAGTTCGGTTCGTGGTTTCCACTCTAGAACTCTGACACCACATCGGTTGTCAGTTCTTCGACAGATATGACCAGCCCATTACAACTTCAGCTTGCAAATTTTCTGAGCGATGTCAACCACTTTTATTCTCTGATGTATCACTTCATACCTACTAATGATAAAAAAAGTGATATTTAAAAAAAATGAACCCATGTTAAATACCCAGTAGTCTCTTCTAAAATCGATGTTGTGTGTAGGTACACTCCACGTGGCTAAAGCTTTACACCACTCAATTGGCTTAAAGTCTCTTTCTCCTTTGTAGCTATTGGTTAAATTGTATTATATTTGTACAACCATTTCGTCTGTTCGGCTTTATGTGTTAGAGCATGTTCCTATTTTTAAGTTTAATTATATAAACATGAAACGAACAAATATATTGAGAGATTATTACCACACCACAAGTATATCAAATTTAATATATCAGTTTTAAGACAAGCAGGGCGTTATATATTTTTTTTGAGACTTATTTGAGGCACCACTCATAAAGAGGATATGGCAGTATCACCATGGTTAGAAAGAGGATTGGAGATCATAGTTAGATTGAGGCACGAAAGTGACTGCTGCTACTTGAACTACGTAAATAAATGTGGTCATCTAAGCCATTATGGTCCAGTCAGGCCTCCGTCACTCGGAACCAAGATATACCTACACTTTGGCACATCGTATGCGATACGCTTGTGTAAATTCTGCCACTTACTCGAGACGGCAACGTCGCATACGTCGCGCGCTGTACAAAGTAAAAACGCTGAGTCAAGCGCCAATAGAAACATTTTTGCGCGTAGCTAATCAAAGCGTGAAAACTTCTAGTTTTCTAAAGAAGTTATGTATCTGTTACGAAGTAATCTGTGGTCCAGTACAGAATAAATACTGGTACTACCCTATACTCTAGCAGTGCTCCTCGCTGAAACTAATGAAATACTTCATCAGGCCACCAAAAGAAATGCCTACTTAATAGTATATTTCTCACAGACCCCCGGGTTGGTAATCCAGCACACGAGAACAGGCAGCTCGCCCGCGCCGCTTTCCTCGCAGCCCCCGCAGAACAACAAGGCCACCAGGTAACAACGTAAATATCATTCGGCTTATTTATTTGCTTATATTAGTTTGTAGTACCAACCAACACTTAGCGTTTTAATGCGTAATTGTTTTGCGTTTGGCTCTAGTATGTTTGTTACGTCGGCTGTTCGAAAATAAAACACTAAGAGCCTGTTTCACCACTTCCTAAAAAAGGTGAGATAGCCTATTTATTATTGGGTGATTGGGGCCTTAACAGATTTACGTCTGTGCCACTTCGACCATCGCTGATCTTTTGCGAGCCCCTCCTACAGTTCCCTATTAATACCTACAGCAGTTAGGTATCGCAGTAGGTTTTTAACAGAGAGTTCTTGTATCTCATCTGGAGTCAGTACCTGTCTGCCAAGATGAATACTTCGTTTGCACTTTAATGGACCACAATCGCAGAGAATGTGTAGGGGAATTTCCATGTGCTCCCCGCAGGACCTGCAGCAGGAGATAGCCTAACAAGAAGATATTTTATTTGTCAGATTGCTAGCAGAAACTTTATCAGAAATCGGTGAAACAGACCCTAAATGTGCCAATTAATTTTTTTTGCCGTTTTTTACAAATTGATGTACGCTGATACGTTGATTAATGCTTAGAGTCGCGCATCCAGCTTATGTTGGTTTTGTGTAGCTTGATGTGTCGCCTTGTGTTCCTTGCTCAAATTTAACAGAATTGTGGATCCTTTTTCAAACATTTGAGAAATGTAGTAACAGGACTATCCACAAATCATTCAATATATTACAGTAAGTATCACAAATACATCAACAAAGAAGAAGGCAAAGAAGACACCCGTCGTGTTGACAACGCCTGGAAGAGCTACTGGTCGATGAAAGAGTTAATGAAAGGGAAACTTCCACTGTCACTCAAACTTAAACTCATCGACATGTGTATCCTGCCCTTCTTAACCTGGTCATTTACGAAATCTCAGATATCCAAACTCCAGGTTTGCCAAAGAGCAATGGAGCGCAGCATATTAGGTGTCAGAAGGATCGACCGGGTCAGAAACACCGTCGGACTGGGCCGGACATGTTTGTCGCATGCATACGGAGCTATGGGCAACGATCGCGACCCAATGGGAGCCCGACGATGGAAGTCGGGGTCGGGGCAGACCAAGAAAACAATGGTGCTACGACCAGGATGCCCACGAAGCGAAATGGCAACTGATGGCACAGGATAGGGAAGGCTGGAAAAGCTTGGGGGAGACCTTTGCCCAACAATGGGACAAAATAGGTTAAAAAAAATTATACGAAATAAATTCTTGAAAGTGGCTCTGGTGTAAAATTTGTAAGTGGCGTATTTATTTTGGAATAGCCGTCGGTCGTATAAATGTTGTAAACTTAAATGCGTTACATACTTAAAGGGGTGCCTAAGACCATAAATCTGAACAACTTTCACTATGGGACCAACAATGAAATCGCGAAAAACAATCTGCTGTTTCATACTTTTTGATCGAGTAGCTATTGGCATTTTATATGGAACTGCTGATATATTTTTTCTGATTACAATGTTGGTCCCATAGTAAAAGTTGTTCAGTTTGATGGTCTGAAGTAACCCTCTATAGAGCTCGCGCATCTGTCACAAATATTGTCCAGTTTCTTCTTTCAATAACGCTAGTCTAGAATTTTGTTTAAAATTTCCATGATAGACAGACGTTTATGTGAAAATAGATGATTGAATATTGCTGTTGAATATTTTCGCTGACACTACGTACTAGTATTTATTCTGTGACACTACTACTAATTACACTGACTCTGGTACTAATTGAACGAGAAATTGATACATTGTTTTGTTCATACCTGTTTTCACTGTTCTTACTTGTCACTTCACTACAACCGCAACTATCTTTTCGTTTCATCACATTCAAGAGGCTATGTATGACATAGTGCATCTGTGTTTAGTTACTTAAATATATCCTGAATAATTATTCATTCAGGATATATTTACAGTAATTATGCGCTTGCTTTCGTTTTACAATAGATTTCTTATTCAAATAGTTAAGGGCCTATGTCGAAAAATAATTGAAGGGAAATGGGCGCGTGATAGCTTATATTACTGCCTGATGCGCGAGAAAGAGATAGGGCAGCGCGCGCGCCTGAAACGATGCAAGCGTAAAACAAACTTTATTTAATTGTGATTGTACTATTTATGTAAGTTCAATTCTGTTCTAATCAAATTTTAGAAAATATCTCTTTTTTTTAAATCAAGTCTCGTTTTTCTATTATTCACTGTTTAGCAGTTCCAAGCGTTTATCGATAAAGACGGAGGCTACTTTGGCTTGTTTTTCTATCGAGAAAATGTGTTTTAATCGTGTTTTGGCTCTAATCAAAACTTCAATTATATGTTCAATTTACACATATCCGCAAATCATACCCCTACTGTTAGTACTTCATGATATCTGACGCTTTGAAAAATCCTATTTTTTTCACATATCCTCTTGATGCTAAGAACGTAAGAAAACCTGTATACGCTGAAGAAGAAATTCTGATGCGTATGTGAAGTCTACCAATCCCCGCATTGGGCACCTGGGGTGGACTGGTTATGCATGCCTAAAGGCCTGTGCCCTGCAGTGGGACATATATATGCTGATGATGACGATGATGAAATGCAAGTTCCTTTCGAATGATGATATGGTTCGAATGAAAATAGACAGCAATAATTTAGGCACCAACAAGTTTTCACTTACATCATCTTACCATTCGACCGTCTTATTTGTTATATGACCTTACTGGTTTTATTTTAAGTACTTATTTTAATGTTTTCAGTTTACTATGAAGAATAACTGATTGAAACCATTATAAAAATGTCATCAACAAAGATCAGCTAAATACAACCCATCTCTATCTCTTACAGAACAAACACCTACCCCAAGCTCCCAGACAAGTTCCGGGTTCGATCCCCGGACGCCCCGGCCCCCGCATCCCCCAACCCCCCCACCCCGCGCCCCGCGGAGGAGGAGGTCATCTACTTCTGACACGAGCGGGAAGCAACGTCCCATACGCGCTCCTGAGACTGCCGACTCTCGTAGACTACCACGCTTCTCATGGACGCCTGGTAATATCTTCGCGAACTGTTTAGCTGTAATACTAGATTACGTTGTGACGAACTTCTGTAGCGTTAGGAGAGAATGAATTTTGTGATTTGTGAAGTCCTGGTATTTTGTGAACTCGATGCGATATTTCTCAGTGCGTATTTGTTCACAAAAATATTGTCTGGAGCTTATATTATTATTATACGGTTTCCTTGCTCGAAAGAATAATCTTCAAATCTTCCAGAGAATTCGCTCTGACTTTTATACTGCCATAATATACTTTGAAAGAAATCATTCAATGGTTTTGGATAAGTGATATTTAAATTGACTTTGTATCTCATATTTTTATGATTATTTATAATCTTATAGTCCTTTGATATTTTACTTTGAATGAATTACTTATTACAGTACACAATATTCTATTAACATTCCATGTACGAAAATGATCTCTATCTATACATTCTAAAGTATATTTTATATTTTAACAGTGTTTTTTAAATCAACTCTTTTTACAAAAATATATTTTAATGTACACAGTCTATATAAAATTTTAATGAATTTAATAGAACAAATCTATTATCAATTTTAATCCTTTGAAAAAACTGCGAAATTACTAAAAATATGGCGGGCGTTGTGCTTAAAACATTTATTAGGGCCTTCAAACAGATATAGGAAACCGAACATCATTTATATTGTATAATAAACTATTAAAATATTATAATTGTGTACAAAGGCCCTAATTTTTTATCATAAAGGTAGCATCTAGAAAAAATTTAATACAGGCTACGTTTCTGTTCCTACAATATTGGTCTCGATCTACATCGATTTTTTATCGTTATTATATTTTCATTAAAAACTAGATCTATTTAGGCATGATCCACGTAGTGGTATTAATATTAAAAAGTCAAATATGAGGTCGATTCGATGAGAAAAAATAAAATAAAGATGTAGTAACGGTCAAGCATAATATTCACAATTGGTTAAAATTGCCCCGTGTGAATATAAAATTACCACCAGGGCACCAATATTGTAGGTATAAAAAACCTAATATTTAGAAAACCATAGTGAGATAGAAAGTTGTTATAATAGATGTTTTGGCATATAAATTAAATCTTGTTATACATTGAAAATTTTTGATAATACACTCTTAATATTTTACTGTCTACACTCATTATGTATTAGGATGATTATATCGGGCTGAATGACACCACCGTTGGTTGGTCGACATTGTAAGGGTTGCGGGTCAGAAATAAATCAGGCAAGCACGTATCGGGTATAGGTGGGATTTATTCCCTGTAAGCTTATATACTTTTTGGTGCATGCCACTTTAAATATTAATGCACATGTTTTTTAATATTATAATCATTAAAAAGTCAGTGTAAAATATTCCAATATGTCTCAGCCTGATATAATTTATTTTAAAACGTAACATATTTTTTCGTCAAATATTGACTGACAGAGATTTTAAAAATAAACATTTTTATCTTTCAAATAATCAGCACGCTATATTTTCAAAAAAGTTTTACCCGCTTTTATATTCATTGTTAAAACTTTACAAATTAATGAAAAAAAAAAAAAACTAACTAAATTTTAAATACTACGTTTTTATCTCGAAATGTTTGAACTGTAATTATTGCTGTTATCGATGTAAATATGTTGAAATGTTTACTAAATGTAATATGATGTTATATTCGCTATTATAAAGTTATATATAAAACACTATAAAATACTTAAAATAAATATAAGATTGGCAATTGCATGTTTTTGTAATGTTTGCAAATATTTTGGAATGATAAAGAAATTGTAATATTTACGTATACAGTGTCCTACTTAAGAGCCTACCGAGCCTGTTGTGCTGCCCTCAATCGTATTTTTTTAAATTTCTAAACAATTAAACAACATTAAAAAAAAAACAAGAACGTCAAAAATAAAAAAATTTTAGTTCTGATTGGCTTTCAATTTATCGAAACATTACGGATTATTATGTTAAATGCTTGAAGCTATTATCGTTAAAACTGCTAAAAGTACTACAAACATTATAAAAACAAATCCGTAGTGACCAAAATCCGAGTGAAATTGAAAATCAGAAATCCAATGACTCCAATGTGAAATTCTTGTTTTTTGGAAATATTGTTTAATTGTTAAGAAATATAAAGAATACGATTGGGGGCAGCACAATAGGTTCGGTGCAGCCTTAATATGCTGACGGTTTTTATGGGATTATCAGACCATCAAAGTACTCAACTTTCTCTATGGAACCAACATCGAAATCGCGACAAAAAAAACTGTTGTCCCATTCATTTTGGATTGCAGTTTTTAATCGAATAACTGATATTTTTACGCAAATTCCACCTTCTTCCCATATAGAAAGTTGTTCAGTTTGATGGTCTGATCATCATTTTAAAAAACCGTCGGCATATTAAGAAGCAACCTATATATTTTATTCCTTCTCTTATTATTCTCACAGAATGTTACTCATTAATGTATAAAAACTGATAACATACAATTGCTAGTCTAAGGGCCTGTTTCACCACTTCTTAGTAAGTTCTTGTTAGCTTATCCGACAGATATTTTGACATATCTTTCATACAAAATATGTGAAACTATCTGTCGGATAAGCTAACAAGAACTTACTCAGAAGTGGTGAAACAGGCCCTTAATCAGTTTAATCTAGGCTTGTGTGCAGATGTTTTGTGGTTACACCTATCTACCTATTTAAAAACGGCATTGAAGCGCGCCACAAAACTCAATCCTCGGCCTTCCGCATTCAGTCGCTCCCCGTTACCTATGTCAGGTCGTCAGTCAGTACAGCGGGCCTGTGGGCGTCTAAGGCGCGGTTTATATAGAAGAGACGTGGCGCGGGCGTGGGAGCGGGCGGAGTGCGGCAATATAAACCTTATAGTACGTAGCATAGCGTCGTTTGGAGAATTACGCCCGCGCCTCCAGGCGACGTCGCCTAGTGGCGCGGGCGCGATTTTCCTTTACGAGAAAACGACGCTATGCTACGTACTATAAGGTTTATATTAGTGTTACTTTGACAATCCGCCACCGCCACACGTCACTTCTATATAAGCAGCACCTAACGTATCTTGTTGAAATTAGCTTTCGCGTTTTTATGAAAAGTCGCAAAAATTTCGTATTTCTAGTCACTAGTTAACAGTGACTCAGTCATCGATTGTCAGTACGAATGCCTTGAAGATGTGCGTTCTTTTCTTGACACTTTCGATTAAAAATAGGTACAGAATAATATAAAATGAAAAAAAAATTAAGCGGCTTTTTATTTCCTTGTGGGCATTAGGCGGTTCGCACCGCGTGCGGTTCGGACCAACAGTGTGAATCGACTAAATACCTTTTTCATGAGGTATTTGTGTTAAAAGTTTAAAACTCAAGTGTGAATGTTTTATGTACCGATGACGTGAAAAAAACGGTTAGTTGAAAAAAAATTACAGATGCAATGATGTTGTTCCGAAAGCCGTCATTTAAAAGATGCGCTTGGCCGATTCTTTTTGTGGTCCGAACCGCCCGTAGTGCGAAACGCCGTATTCACAAATATAATCTGCACACAACGGTTGTTTAGATCACAAATAAATATATTGTTATTAATAAAACCCATAAGACTATGTAACTATTTTTCGTGCATTTACTGTAATCCTTTTTACTGTTTAGGTCTTTAGAAATGGTGATATTTTAACTATTCTCTCGATTAAGATACCTTTTCGTACTGTGTATATAAAATTGACGTTGATGTTTGAAAATAATGTAAGATAATTAAAAAAAAATTATACTTATTAGATTTCTAAAGAAATCGTGATAGAATTTTAAAACTTGCAATAAAAGCATAACATTTATTTTTCAAAAGATCTATAACATATTCATGGCAATCCTTAACCTTTAATTATAGCTAAATTAAAATTGCGTATCTTAAAAACTCAAATTCATGATTCGACGTAACTTTTGAATGGATTCATAATTACATCAAACTCATTCGTATCGTACGTGAAAATTAGTCATTGAATTATGAATTTGAGTTTAGTTTGATTATATTGATGGTCTCGACCTCGTAACGGCATGACAATAAGTAAATAACGTTCTATTTTTCCGAGGTAGAGGCATTGAGTGACATTACGAATAACACAGAAACAGACTCCAGTATTCAATTAGGAACATCCATAAATTAAATACTGACCAATCTATTTCTATGTTTTGTTACCTCATGAATATTATTAGTATTATCTCACCATAATTTTATTTGTAAGGTCATTGAAATTATTTGAAACATTGTGTAGAATAATTAATAATATGTTTATCAAGATTATTACAATTCTATGCAGGATTATGGAAGCTAAATAAACTAATCAGCGCCCATTCTGTCTGTTCATAATTCAGTAGACCACCCCATTAGTTTCAACATTTGATAATTTACTATAATCTTTAGCAAGTGTGGTAAAGTGCATATATAAAGCTCATGATTCTACAGGGTGAAATTGATATCATTAGCATCCTTTTAAACTAAGAGTCTACCCATCAAACTGAACAACTTTTACTATGGGAGCAAACCGATCGGAGCAAGAAAAAATTAACTGTTGCATACATTTGAGTCGAGTACGCGTTGCAGTTTAGTATCGAACAGCAGATTTTTTTTGCTGCGATCGGTTTGCTCCCATAGTAGAAGTTGTTCGGTTTGATGGGTAGACTCTTAGTTTAAAAGGATGCTAATGATATCAATTTCACCCTGTATATATACTGTGCATAGTATACTGTAATATATGGGTGGTATAGTGAAGTGATTTCATTACTCGTGTGTTGTAAACAATGGCCAGGATTGATGCATTTAATTATATTGTTCCTTAACCTAGGATAACGTTCTTGTTCATTGATTCCTCAATTAGATAACTAATCATAACGCATTTAATTCGGGCTCGAGAAATAGTGATGGATTATCAATTTTTACTCACTTCATAAACATGAAGCAAATGCTGCATTGTTATGTATGATTTTATCTCAGTCTAACTAAAGTAAACAAACATGCGACAAAAAGAAACTATTGGGGTATTTTCTGGCAGCTAATTTAAACGCAGTTCAACAAATAGGAGGCTTTAACGTGACATCGCTCCGAAGATAATAATTTAGACTATAATATAAAGTAAAAAAAACCATGCGTGTCAGAGTCTAAAGCTTGTTATCAAAGTATCTTTTAATGTTTTCCTAACAGGGTGTTAGGGTAAACAGTTGCATTACTTTAAGTTATTGTGCCCATGATACTGAACAACTTTCCCTAAAAAAACCTTTTTTGGCGAATTCCCTATAGGTTTCTTGGGGAAAGTTGTTCAATATCATCAATCACCCCTTAAGGTGGTTTCAGTCCATACAAAAGTTTGACGCACAATACGCGAAGGCGGAATTAATAAAAGTAATATTTTATATATGGAAAAATAGTTAAGAAAATCTAGTTGCCGCGTAACAAATAACATTTGCAATTTATAATATAATTACGAAGATATAAAGCTTTTAAAATTTTTTATGAGAAATTTCAAAGCTTTATATCTTCGTAGTTAGTTTAAAAATTGCAAATGTTATTTGTTACGCGGCATTTAGTTTTTCTAAACTATTTTTCCATATATACAAAGTTACTTATATTAATACCGTCTACGCGTATTGTGCGTCAAAGTTTTGTATAAAATTGATCCCTCTGCAACCGCCTTAAAGTAATGCAACTGTTTACCCTAACATCCTGTAGACTGTAGAGAGTTAGAGAAAATGTCTGCCGATTTATCACAATTATTATAGTATGTCTAAAACAAACTACAATACATACTAGCTCAATTTCTGTAACTAATGTTAAATAAAAACGTTGAAAGTATAGGATAGTAAGAAATCGAATGGACGTCATTCGATATAAGATAGGCGTGATAGTGCTTGTGATATAAGAATAAGATAAGGCCTTTAACAAACTAATAAAAACAGTTTATGAAGTGAGTAAGAAAATGTAATCCTTTTGATTGCTACAGCAAATTGTTAACGAAATATGACCAGGAGTGCGATTTTTGAAACTCATTTATTGAACTCAGCAGTTGAAAATGTCAATATTACTATGGAGATATGCATCTTTGTACTGTTGTTTTGACATTCAAAAATCATACTCCAGGAGCGCGATTTTTGAAAGTCAAATCAGCATTAGAAAGATGCATATCTCCAATATCTCCATAATAATTTTGACAATTTGATTTATGATTATAATTGTGAAGTGAAATTTTATTGTTTTCTAAGTCAGTTTAAATTAGGCGGAAAAATGCTTGAGCACTTTTTAAGTGGTAATTAAATATCAAACTTATTAAAAAAAATGCGCTTTATTGCCACACAAAAATACAAAAAAGGTACAGAAACAATAAACAGATCCAACAAACAGAACTTTTGCACCTGGGTCGATACGGGGCGGGCTATTTGATTAATGTTTATTAATTTTAAGTTATTTTTATTTATAATAAATCAGCAGTAGAAAGATGCATATCTCCATAGTAATGTTGACATTTTCTACTGCTGAGTACAAACAGAAAAATTTAAATAACAATAGATTATGATATCGCTGTACAGTAGTACCAGGTTTATAAGTCTTACCGAGTACCTGCGCGGTCGACAAATTTTAATACCGCGCGAAATAATATTGACCAATCAGGATGTGCCACCTTCAATCCGTTTACGCTATTTGTTTTCGCGCCCTTTCCGCCGCTATCTGACTTTGTACCCTTTGATTACTAAATCACTTCGGGTTTTGTCGGGGACTCTGTCCTGCTCTGCGCAAACGAAGATTGACGAGCGGAATTATTTTCCTGGTCGTACTGTACCGTACGATTTTCCTTTCCGTGCTAAACATTTATTAGGCACCCATCCATATCATAAAATATAATATAAAGTATACAAACATAGAACATAAGTATTTCATTCAAACAGAGCTGAAAAGAGGGTATTTGTACACACGCTGCTGTCCGCTGGATTCGATTCTAAAGTTGCATACTATTTTAAGCTATTCGAATATAATCGGGTTGATATTTAATTGCCACTTAAAAAGTTCTCGAGCGTTTTCCCGCCTAGTCTGTATTTAAATTAAAGTTGTTGTTCGCTAAACAAAACAAACGTAGCTGTAGCAATCAAAGGAATATATTATTTACCATGTCTATTCACAAAGAACCAATGAAATAACATTTTGCATCGCCAATGTAATTAAAGCTTTATTACTTTTAAACAGAGTTCAAAATCTAAGCATTTAAAAGTCTTTGCTATGTACAAAATTTAAAGGATATCATCCTCGCGATAGCGACATTTAACACATCCATCTGTCAAATTTAGTCTCACCTCTTTCGTTCGCGCGCAAATAGAAAAAGAGCGGAAGAGTGATAGCGCTATATATCACGCTATCGCGGGTTAGCGTACTCGCCTCGCAGGTTTCATAAATTTTGGTCCAAGTGTAAAATTGCCGGCGGCCAAAGAAAAATAATGCTATATTCTGTTAGAACTTGTCCGTTTAAACATTTATTATTATAGCACCAAAAGCTTACAGGGCATAATGGATGGACTCTTTTGTACAAAACAAAGCAACTTTGAATATTACATTGACAGGGTAAATTGTTCTACTTGGTTTAACCCCTGAAACAATTACCTTTACCTTTCATTCTTCTTGTTGCCATTTTAAAATATATCTTGTTCTTAAAAAAAGAAATTACCTGTTCAAAGTCCAGTTTTCTTTCAGTCAGAACTCGGAAGAGTTCATTATAATTCCCTGTGTTGAAAAATTCAATACCGTGCCTTTTGAAATTGTTCTATCTTTCTGCTATTTTCAATGTTATAAAATAAATGGCAGTGTATTCATTTAACGCTGTATTTTCAGTATTTTTAATCATCCTTGAGGCTTTACGCCGTTCAATGGCACGTCAACACAAAATTTAGGATTTCTCAGACAAGAAAATCTAAAGTAGAAAAGTTTACTAACTAATTTTCTGCCTAAGCCTTAATAGTAGATTACACACCAAGGTCAGGAAAGAAAGAAAGGTCTCTGATCTCATGTCTATTTTTCTCCTCAAAGGAGGTGGAAAGCGGCAACTTCGTTTAGCGCAGCGGGACGAAAGTTGACGCTTTCTGCCAGGAGGGGTGAAACAGCTATTTTTTTATAGTTACCATACTTTTATAGGTTCAAATATTAATTGATAGTAATTTATTTTCTCCAAATTGGTAAACCTATAAAAATATTTTATAAATAAAATAGCTTTTAGACTGAAAGTTAGTTGAGTACTTTTTTATTCTAGGTTTTCTTGATAGAGAAATCTTTAATTTTTTGGTTAGGGCGCCAATGATCGGCGTAAAGCTTAAATACTACTTTTAAATTAAAAAAAAATAGATTTACGTTAGTGAGAAAAATGTACTTAATTCATTATAAATGTAGCCCATAATTATAAGTTCATTTGTGGCAATATTTAAAGGATGTGTAAGCTTTAAATATTTATATTTAGTTAAAATTTATACTTCGTGAATTCCCTCCAAGTCTCACTAAGAGATTTCTTGCTGTTTACATTTTATCTCGGATTTATTTTGATTAAAACTAGGCACTATTTTTAACGCGAATTCGGCAATAAATCTTATTATCTTAAAAGAAATCTCTTATTAAGACAAATAAGCATACATTTTTATGTTATAACTTGTACCTTTTTAGTGGCAACGACAATACATATGTATTGCTCAAATATTATGCTCATTCTATCCTCGTATTAGATTGATAATTATTAATTATAAGTAACTACCTATTTGTTTTAGAGCACTCTTTTTCCAGTATATTTTTGTCTTTGACTGTTGGCGATGCCCACTCTGTATTTAGAAATAACTGAATGAAATAAACATTTACTTAGAATCATTTCGTGGTTTTCTTTCCTACAACCCTTAGAAAAAGTATCCAGAAGTATCCAGAATGAGCCTCACGTTTCTACCGTATGAAACAAAAGGGGCAAACTTTTTTAGGTTGGTGTGCGTGAGGCGTTATACAAATTATGTCTGTGTGTATGTATGTATTGTACTTTGATTATGTACCTATGTACTTATAATAAATATACACAGACTACTATAATTACTACCGTAATATCTACTATGCTTACTACACTATTGTCTCCACTCTAGCCCAGTCATTTTACGGTTTGAGCCGGGACTAATTAATAATTGATATTTTTTTCGGTATAATATTAAAGAGCCAATGTAACCCTAGAAATGTACCAAAATTAAAAAAATATCACGTCACGTTCTAATTTTAAAATTTAGCTTTTATCTCGTTCTAAAAAATCTGATGGTAAATTTTTTTTCCCATGTTTAAGGCTTTACCATTATTAGATACTTCAAACAAGGTGTATTATTTTTGGCTACTTAGAAGGTTTTGAAAAATCTATTCGTATTTTCTAATAAATACCTCATTTTTTAAATTTCAATGCCTATTTTATTGCTCAAAAATAATGTATATTGTTAAATCTAAGTCAAATGAGTGCATTGGTATTTTGGTATTAATATTATTAATTAAAAAGCATTCTGGGAAACACAAATTTGATATCTATGTTGCGTAGCGATTTTTATTTTAATATGTTTTAAGATAGTCTTTTTGTCACGAAATGGTGCCGGTTACAGTTTAAAAGTCCAATTAATAATTACTCCCTACCCCGCCTAACAAAACTCCGTAAAATGAATGGGCTACTCCTCCCCAAATAATTACAATTAGGTACCTAATAAAACAAATGTACAATAAAAACATGTTTATTGGAAACTTTGAAACAACTTCAACACTTTGTTCAGCATTCATGTCAAGTGACATCAAACTGCACTTGGATTCGTAACTAGGTATTGCAGTTAATTATGGACTAGAATCTAGATTATGGAAATTAGAGGTCTTTAAATTACGCTTAAGTGTTACGGCACAATTGCGGAACGTTCCGCGACGAACGTTCGGTTGAATACGCGTCTACTAGGAAAAATGGCGCGTACTGGTGTGTCGCCGGTATAGGGAAAAACGTTGCGCGCGTGTTCGACGGAACGTTCGGCGCGGAACGTTCAGCTAAACGTTCACGGTGTGCCGTAACACAAAGGGTGAAGCCAAACGAGCGTAATTTGAGTCCGTTTCATATAAATTCTGGGAATGCATTGTCTATGACCTCAGCCTTACGCGACTCACAACTCACAAAATTACGCTCGTTTGGCTTCACCCTTACCCTTAGGTTCTTGCGATAGTGGAGCGGTGCGGGAGGGTGTGGTAAATGTCACGTGAATTGACGCGAGACTTGTAAGTGTGCCTGCTTCCCGTCTGTTCAAAGCTCGTGCCATCGTTGGAGCCCTCACCGGGCACTAGCACGCCACAGGCACGATGATGCACAGCGTCCCTGGATCCCAGCCGCCTAGCGTGCTTGGAAGAGGAAGAAACCATGGAACATTTATCCTGTGTGACTGCTACGTCTTTTCGGCTAAACGCATCTCCTGGTAGATGATTATTCAAAACCGGGAGCTTAGAGGTTTCTTCCCCTGAACGGTATTACCTCCCTCATTTACCACGTTTTTAAAGGGTGAAGAAAATAAATATGTAGGGGTGTAACAACAGAAGATACCATTGGGTCGAAGTGTTGCTGGCTCTATAATATGTTAAGATTCCCTTCATATGTCATTTCTCCCACACCGCTTCGTTACCGCAGTCACCTTAGATAAACGCCTGTAGACCTGTATGAGGGTGAATGTCCACATTACATAAGGTGGTTTTAGGATACGGTGTGTTTTCACCAGCCTGGAATCCACCAAAACGGAGTTGTGTAAAATCAACCAATCGAATTTTTCTTGACAGAATCAAGCTATTTTATTAGTTGATTTTATACAATCATCTCTGCTCGTGGATTTTGGGCTGTACACTTGAAAAACATTTTGAAAATATCTGACAAAAAGTTACAAGTTGGGAATTATTGTTATGATAAATTGAGAGGATCACCCGATGACATTATACACAAGATAATGTGTTACCTTTATAGAAAACGAGCGTTAACCCGCGATTTTGTGCGCACAAATTATATACCAGATTTTAAGTCAGAATATAAGCTATCAAACAAAAAAAGTTTTATCAAAATCGGTTCAGTAGTTTTTGCGTGATGCTCGTTCAAACAAACAGACAAAAAATCCAAAAATTGGTGATATGGAATCAGGGATACCTAAAAACCATATGGTAACTTTTTTTTTGTTAATATCTTCAATGTATAGACAAACTTCCTGTTATAGTTTTATAATAGTTTAGATGGAGCGTAATTGTGCCGGTACAGGACTATTGAAATAATACCCAATTGGGGCTTTTTCGAGTCTTCACTTTGCGGCGCGCTAGTAGGTATAACATATCTGCTTCTTTTTGGTATAATATCATTGGGTAAACCATAAATTGTTCTAATTATCTAAAAGCAGTCTTGATATATTTTACGCAATTATCAAAAGGCTTAAAGGGGAAAGTGTTTATTGCCTATCTAATCTTACATCCAAGGCACAACATTCTAAAAGATTTCCTAACATCCCATAACAATTCAAGGATGAGACACTTTCTTTCTTCACCCTTTCTAATCTCCTCCATTCTGTATTACAGGTTGATGGTTTTCTTAAACATTAACGGCAGTTGGTGGTTAAATAAATTAATGAAGACTACAACACGGTCACATTTTCTGTGCACCTGGCTTCGAAACGTTATATCGGCGCTCTGATTCAGTGTAAAACCGTTTGTAACAAATTATCGAGACGCTTATCAGCGAGGATGAAGCTTACCGTACTGATGCGATTATTAATTCCGTACTGACGCGAAGGGAGAAGCGAGAGGGGCAATCGCATTCCAGCGAGGTGCAGAGATTAATATGTGATTGGGTTGTATATTATTATTAAACTTATAAAGAGAGCTTACAGTATACAGTAAAATATAAAAGAAAACATTACTTAAAAATTAACGTCAAAAATTTGTTATAAATAATATGGATGGAAGTATTTTCATAGAATACAACATAACACAACATAATTTATTATCTTACATTAAATAAACAAAATGAAACTGCTCGCAGTCTTGGTCTTGTGGTAGGTACAGCCGGCAACTAAAATTTATTAGGTAGCATTTTTCACCTTAAACTAAAACATTTAGACGATGCCGAACTGCACCGCCGCGCCGCGACTTCTCATCTGGATCGCAACCGCAATTTTTCAGCACAGGTGTTGACTAAGCGTTATCGCCACGATGCTAACTGATCTCAGAAATATTGCGGCGATATCGTTCCGTCAACACCTACGCTCAAAAATCGCTTGTGTGATACGGCCCTAACATTATTTTTATAATTTATGTTTGAACCAATCTAGATATTAGGTTCCTAAGAACCTCTAATATGTCTCAGCAGTTATCTACCCCTGCATTCGTCCTACGAGCATTCACTAACCATTTCAGTGCTTACTAAAACCAAACATCACAAGATTCAACCAATAATTTGTTATTCAACTTTACTACTAATGCACAAAGTTTATATTCGAGTGTTTCATAGGTGTATGTCAATTGTGCTGAGCAGTGACAAAGTTAAATATTCGTTTGGCAATTTAAAGTGCCATTATACATTGGAATAAATTAGTCCTAAATCATGCTACACTATCTTACAAATTGATACAATATCCGTAGAAATTGCTTCAGAAATTGTTGATTTTTACTCAAGCACAGAATCAAGGGACAAAATAAATAAAACCAATATGCCAGAATAGTGTTTAGTGTGCTTAGCTTAACCTTTACATACTGCATTTTATAATATATTATTTTGTATATTGTATGTCTAATTATAAAAAAAATAAAAAAATGATAATATTAAAAATACTTTTTGTTTTACTAAATTGAATGTACAACCAGTATGGCACAACAAAACATAGTTTTCTGTTCCTGAGCAAGTTTATTCAAAACTACTATTAAACATTATAATAGGTCCTTGTTCATAAATTCTTAATAATATAAGGTTAAGGTTAAAAAAATGAAGAGGGAGCTGAGAATTGACTGCCTAATGGGCACTGTCAATCTGAATCTTGCACTGTCACTTCAAAGCATATCTCTAACATTATCACTAGAAGTCTTCTCCCATATCTTTCCAGACCTATACAGCCTAAAAATCTTATTGCTCACTAAGCTCTGATCAAACTTCAACATAGCACCTTCAAACTTGTGTTGAAACACTTGCATCTGTGTTTCATTGTAACCATCTCCCGTTGGATGGTAACTCTTTGGGTCCCTACATTCCATATACTTATGGGCTCCTAGTATATCTAAAGGTATTGCCGTAGTCGAATTAAGATTAAAAATATCTTCGAAAGCTGTCATGGCATCTAAATTTCTGATCAAAATAGATTTTATATCTACTGGTAACTTATAATAATGTAATTTTCTCATGATGTCTGGATGGCCCATTTCAGAAGTATCATCGTCAGGTTGATTTAAACAAAATAGTAGAGGTTTCACGTCAAGGCTTTTGAGTTTTCTAGTGGGGTCAAAATCATCTAGTATCGCCTTGATGTTATTATGGACTCTAGGTACTAAAAACTCGTCCCAGGAAAGTACCATTGCATGACTTGCTTTCTCCAATTCTTCTTTATCAAATCTAAAGTGTCGAAACATACAATCTAACTCTATAGCATTTCTTACGATTTGGTAAGACTTTGCGAATATAAAGGGATAGTTAAGAGGGAAAAATTGTATGTTCCACTGTGTGATATCGGCAGGTAACAAATTCAATCGTCTTATAATATCTTCGGAGATCATACTGTCATATATTGTGAAGTAGTTAACTCCGACCATGTGATGGAATACAAGGAACTCTATGAAGGCATCTCTTGAAACTAAGGGTACTTGATTAGGTATAACACAAATTGCTGGTACAATGTTATTGACGAATTGAATATTGTTTATAACTCTGGCTTTTCTTTTTGTGTTCACTTGTATGAGCCTGTTTATTGGTGCATGGATAGGGTTAATGTTATAATCGTTCAGATAGAAGCTTATTCCTCTAGGTTTCCCTAAATCTTGATTCAGAGAACATTGAAAAATATATAATCGGAAATTGTTTATAGGTTCAGACATTATTTTGAATGTAAATCGTCCTGCTTTCGGTTTAGCAGAATTCTCTAGCCAGATATTACATCTAAACTTAGGTCTAACATGTGATTTACCTATCACTATTGTGTCAATATTGTGTGCATGAGAGAGTGTTAGTTTCTCATATTTCTTATAGGATCTTAGGAAGGAAGAATATGAGTAAAAGTTTTCGTCGATCTCTTGAAACAGCGGTGGAGTTTCGCGTACTTCCATCGAGGAGTTGCGAAGTATTTCTGACAGCATTGTCGCATTGAAACCGGGTCCGCAAAACTCGATCTCCGAAAGACCAGGTTTGCCGAAAAAGTTAAGGACTTCTAAAACATACCGGAGTCTGTAGTACTCGTGGCGGTATATCAGTAGAGTAACTATACTGATGAAGCATACTATCACAAGCATAAGCTGATAATATTTCCTCATTATTCCGCCGGATGACTTTCGAGCAGTCTTCATTTATTCATACGGCATCTGTAACCGGTAGACACTGTGTAATTTTTATGTAAATAAGAAAATCACTTTATATATTGTACAAGTTTAGTAATGTCCTTACCAATTCATTCAAAAGCTTTAGAAATTATTATAATAAAAAAAAAAATTTTCACCATGCAATGGAAGTACCAGCTGTCAACCAAAACAAAAATATTTGGATACACCACTTTTATTCATAACTTGAAATTGTCTCATTTTTTTTGGTTTTTTAATTTTATATAAAACTTAGCTGCAAACTGTAAACTTGCATTGAAATCATGAATTAATACTTATTAAATAGTTATTATGCGTGTGATTGATTCTGTGGGTAGGAAAAAGAAACAAAACAAATCAATCCAAGCTCATTTTAACAATAACAAAACACTCTTTCTTGTATCCGAATCTTTTGTAAAGTTGGTTGTCAATGTGACGTTACACATCTGTATATTGGCAGCAATGCACTGACGATGACATTAGGTTAGTGCTGCACTTGGATGATACAATATTTTGGTTCACGAAACCTGAACCATATTTGAACTAAAAAATACTAACAAAGTTGATAGGACGACATAACGTACCAATCTTTCCAACTAATTATATTGATTCTGCACCATATGCAAATATTCCGGAAAACAGAAATATATCTAAAAACACCAAATCGTGCTCAAGGATGCCCAAGTCAAACCCCAGTCGCCTCTCTAGTAAAAAGTCAGTTCTACCAAACTTAAGAAAATAAATGAAAACCAAGCAAGTCATCGGCGTTTTCGAGCAAAGATTTCTTTGAAACAAATTGTTAAAAATAAATTAATTCCAAATATGTCTACAAACAATGAAGAAACGTTGCGTCAGTTTTGTGACGTTACTGGCGCTGACGAGGCAAGAAGCAGATTCTTTTTAGAATCTTCCAATTGGCAACTTGAAGTGAGTTCAGTTATTATTTTCTTGAGTTTTCACCGTCAAAACAACATTGTTTTAACAATAAACGCATTGTTTATAGATCAGGTATAAGTTTACGTTTGTTTACGAACCTGTGAGGTCTTTAGACAATGCACGACATTTCTATCCACAGATATTGAAATAAGAATTTCTTAGCCACATTTCTTAATTTTCACTATCTCTAACCATCAGACTATTTCTTATTGTGACAATGAATGCTAAACAGAGTTAGAACTTTTGTCCTCAGAGCATTAAACAAAGATAAAGAAAATGTGTTAGAGAGACAGAATAATAATCTCAAATCAACATCATAATTTATCAACTTTAGTGGCTTTAGGGACTTGATACTTCTAGCACAGTATAAGAAAGAGTATCTATTACTATATACAGTACGGACACTCCCTTCCTCCCACCAACTTTTTACCTCACCCCCTCTATCGCCCTCTGGATACCCGGCAGTTTAAGAAGACTTAAGGTTCAATTTCTTTGGTTTTGCATGTGCTGACCATGCTGATGTCATCTTGTCAATTTAAATATTTTGTATGCAGTGACCAGGCTGTGCTCCTAGCCTAGGATGTGGTGCAGGTTTGGTCCTTGTGGGAGGGTATCCGAAAAGGCATTTCCTCACTGAATGGCTATGCTGAGCCATTGAGCGATGAAAGCATCCCTTGGGTCCCCTTTCGAGTCTATCAGATGCTTTGATAGGTCTTTAAAAAGCGCCTGCGTGCCCTCATGGCCCCAGAGTTTCGGCACCAAATCCCATAAAATGGTAGAATCATGTTGCAAGTTTTGCAGTAAGCAGTCATTTGTGTGGTGTTCGCATTTGAGCTTGCTACGAGGCTCGAGAAACGAAACATTGGCATAGATATTCCCTTGATGACTTACTTGACCCTGGGAGAAATACAGTGCTAACATTCATGAGTCCATTAGTGACACGAGAACAGCAGATCAGCATCTACACATAATTATAACATGTGCGGCAAGGATTTCTTACCATTTTCCATGTGAACATTCCATTTCATTAAATAAATAAAGTAAAATAAAAAAGCCTTTATTTACATTTACATTCCATATCATGACTGTGGTTTCTACATTTCAGATGTTGTTAGTATCTTCACTTTTTAGGTTGTTAGTATGATTAGTTTTCTTCAATGTTTGAGATATGGACCCCACATTGGGTGAAAGCCTCCTACATCTCTACTTACTTATCCAATCCATTTCATTAAAATGTACCTAATATTTTAGTTTTACAATTACAGGTAGCACTATCAAGCTTCTACGAGCACGGTGGTAACGCGGACGAGGCCCCGGCACCACATCACCCCACACCGGCCCCACTGTCTCTCCCCATCCTAACAGACAGCGAAATGGACTCACCGCCAGGCTCTCCCATCCAGCCGCAGAAGAAAGATAAAAAAAAGACCAACACTAGGTTTGCTACGTTGGATACGCTGCATCAGAACAGTTCTAGTGATGAGGAGGAAGGTAAGTCATTTGTAGAGATAGGATATTCAGATGCATATTTACCTAAGCTTAATTTTTCACACGAATAATGTGGACACATCTTTATTCATTTATTAAATGAAACGATCCCAGAATCGTTCTTTAGTCCTGGGATTGCTAAAATATCAAAGAACTTAGACATTTAACAACTCAGACAACATGAACAACTCTGACAATTTGGTCAACTTATACAATGTTGTCTGAGTTGACCAAGTTATTTATGTTGTCCGAGATGTTTTGTTGTCGAAAGTACTTAATTAGACAATATGGACAACTTGACCAAATCAAATCAGTTGGCCAAGTTGTCAGATTTGTTTACGTTGTAAGAGTTGTTCATGTTGCCCAAGTTGTTTATTTAGACTGTTCTACCTACTGTTGTATTGACTTCCTATGAGGACCAGTATGACAAAATGGTGCGAGGGCCCGATTTTTTTAATTAACTTTATTCCCTGCCAGTTGCATGTACATTCATTAAAGATAATCCTCCATTGTCAAATATCATGTTGTCACTTTTTGTTTTTTTGACATAATTAAAGCTAGCAAGATAATTAATGGAGGATTATCTTTAATGAAATGTATGTTTTCGTGGGGAAAGGAAGTTTAGGTAAATATGCATCCGATCATCCAATTAATTGACCATTGCCTAGTTTTTAAACGGGATTTAAATGACAAAAATTTCCTAACACTCAGTGGAACCACATAGAGCTCCACTCCACCACATGAATGAGTGTGCTTCTATTGAATTCATTTGTGACTCTATATGCTTGATTTTGAACTTTGTCTATCTTATATAGAATAGATTTGTATATTCTTGGTATGCAAATAAAGAATATTTATCTTATCTTATTTAGCTGCATTGTCATAAAGATAACCCTCCTTAGAAGGTGTTTGGGATGTACTCCCCAGCTAGAAGCACCTAAGACTTTTACATACATTTATGCACTTCAATATATCCTGCTTTCTGTAATGATTATCAGTCGCCAAAGTCAAAATTGACTAGGAAATCCATCAATCATCATTAGCCCTCCATACATTCCCAATGGTATCCGTATTAAAATGTTGTCTTAGCATATGCAGATTTCCCCATCATGTTAACATTTTTAATCTGTTGGTGAGCCTAAATAAATAAATAAGTGGTTTGAGGGTAGTGAATAATAACTAGGTAAATATACAAATTCAAACGTGCGACTGTAAACTAGCGAGGATTGCTCTGTGCTATCTATAAAATATAATTAATATTATCTTTTAATCAGAACGTCGAAAGGACATGAGAAAATTATATTGTGACCACACAGTTTGTCCCCACAATCGTAAGGAAGTTAAAACTGAATCAGAATTTGATATTGCAACAACATCAAAAGCGAATGAAACGGAAGATATAGAGACGGAAGATATAGAGAAGTTGAAACAGAGGATAGAGAAATTGACGTGTGAGAATAGTGAGTTAAGGAGAGAGATAGCAAGATTGAAAGGGATGGATACAAGTTTGAATGATACAGGTCTGTGATCTAGAATGTAAAAGTTCATCTTTGTAGAGTTAGTACAAATTGTCAACATTTCATTTCAAAAAGTTACCAAAATTCTAAAACCATTTGGAGATTTTGTCATACAAAGCTATTTCATTTTATTTTATTAGAAAACCAACAGCAATATAATACAGTAGTTTTACATGAGTATAAAGCAGAAAGCCAATGACAGGTTTTCACTGGTTGAGCTATAACAACTAGCTGTGTCTAAAAATTAGGAGATTTTTATATCTATTACTTCCAGCTACTATAGATCTATTCAGGTCGCAGTAGCTATTGGTTCATTGACCAAGCCCTTACAACCAAATAATATCTATTACTTCGCGAGTTATTTGAAAACAAATATGGATTAATGAGATATCCCTGATGACTGCTCCTTCGCCTAGGCAATAACGGCTAAAAGTCACAAGATCTTCAGAAAAATAAAATTTCTGTAAATTATAGAAATAAAAGAGATTAGTGGAGACCCAAGGCCCAGTAGTGGGACATAGCAGGATAAAAAAGAAATTGGAAATTTGAATAAAAAATGTGTCACTTATTTTTATAAGTATTTATTAAATTTTAAGAAAAACAGGTGTAATAACAAAAAAGTTTTCATTTAAAATGTACGATGATATTACATGTAGAACAAATGAATTGTTGCAGGTCAAGCATTCTATGCTGGTGGTTCTGAACGATCCGGTCAACAGATCTTGGGTCCCGGGAAGGGAAGGAAGGACATTGTCTCTGAGATGTTCAAGAGCGTTAGAGAGTATGTTTATTTTTATTCATCTTTTATAGATTAAATAAAAAAAAAGGAAACATGGGTAGCGTGCTAGCATGTAACCTTTTTCATACATTCCGGAATTGAAGTGTATGGGCATGTATGTAAGTTTTCACACATACTGGCGCAATTTACCCGGCAGGCCTATGGATCCGAATTTTTGAGACTTGAAAAGGCATTATCTTTGTCAAACATTGTGCATCCTTGGACACTTAGTTGTCATTCATACAAATGGGAAAATCTGACATGAAGAGGTAAGCAATTGCATAGTGCGAGCGAGACAGGAATACACCATTGCCTACATTTTATGCCAAGCTTCCGACCGAGAGTGGGTTAACAGTTTCACTGCTGACGACCTACGTCGTAGGTCGGCGACAAATAGGCCGCAGTTCTGAAGAACCCGTAACGAGTTGGTTCAATTGCATTTCGTCTGTGCTCATGACCTACCGCGAGAGTCACCCAAAACCTTACGCCTGCGCGGATGACCCACGGGGTGAGCCATTTTGATCGTTTAGCCGTTACGACTGTGCGCACGTCCTACGACGGTGGGGTCAATTTTAGCACTACGCGAGGATCGAAGGTGTTAAAATTGGTGGAAGGCAGGGACGGAGTGCCCGTACTGTATGTAATACTAGATACACTTACTTTTTTAGCATTGGCTATGTAGGCAATTATGTTGGTACAGGGACAAAGAACATATATTTCTTCGCTTCTTTTTATTATTTAAATGTCTTTTTATACCATACTCTTTCTACCATTTTATATACTTCTAGACGAGGGGCGGTAGTATTTGAGGATGAACCAGCATCTGCGAGCCGGGGCCGCGGCGGAGTTTTCAGCGGAGTCGGATACAGACTTGGTAACTATTTATGTTATACAGGTGTAACAAAACACTAGTAATATACATGGTGAAATTGATATTATTAGCATCCTTTTAAACTAAGAGTCTACACATCAAACTGAACAACTTTTACTATGGGAATGTTCCATACTAAACTGCAATGCCTACTCGACTCTAATGTATGCAACAGATGATTTTTTTTGGTATACTCTAGTAAAAGTTGTTCAGTTTGATGGGTAGACTCTTAGTTTAAAAGGATGCTAATGATATTAATTTCATCTTGTATAAAGGGGTGGTTTAGACCATAATACTGAACAACTTTCTCTATGGGACCAATATCGAATTCGCAAAAAAAAGAATCAGCTGTCCCTTACAAAATTGCAGCAATACTACTGAGCACTGACCTAACAGCTGATTTTTTTCCGCGTTTACGATGCTGTGCCAAAATGAAAGTTGGTCGGTTTGATGGCCAGATCATCCCATTATTGGTATGGATTATTAAATGCTTTCGGCTTTTTAAGGGAATGATCAGACCATCAAACTGAACAACTTTCTCTACGCTAAAATAAAATCAGATGTCCTATAAATTTTTGTCTCATGAAGGATAGGATTACAGTTTTGTATGGAACAGCTGATTTTTTTTTCGCGTTTCCGACTTTGGTCTCATGGAAAAACTTGTTCAGTTTGATGGTCAAACCGTCAGCACATTCGAAGGATCCTGTGTTGTACCAAAAATAGCATTTATGCATTGACAAGAATATTATTTTTGACTGCACAATATTTAACACTTTGGCTGCCTGACGACCTACGACGTAGGTTAGCAACAAATTGGCTACAGTGCGCTCGACTCACCCGGTGAGTCAAGATTGTATTGCATTCCACAGTGTTAGCACTGGGCGAGTATCATTTTGAGCTCAGCAGCGGAAGTGTTAAAGGGTGAATCATCCTGATTAGTCTCTACCTATTCAGGGCACTTTAGCATGCCACGAAAATCGTCATGCGCGCTCGCTTTCGGATACACAAAGTAACAAAAAGAGGCTCGATTTTTGTCATTTAATGTCGATTTATAGAAGAAAGTGGTAAAATACGCCACCTTAGGTGTATATTTTATCCGCGGTATCAAAGTTTATTTCTATCGAACTTGAATTTGCTGGCTCGAAAATGTCTGGTTATGTAATCCGCGAGTTTCCAACTAGTCAAATCAGCAACTCTTTATCAAACGTCAAAACACGAGCTTTGTATGAAAAGTTGTACTGAATCATGAATAGTGACGTCATTGTTTTTCGTCGTCGTTTCGATACTTTTTATAGTTTATCCTTTTATTAAAAATAGTATTCAAGCTACAAAATTACTGAAAATGTAAGTTTAGTATTATTTTCAAAACGTATTTTTTACTGAGAAGATAAAACTAAAATATATTTGATGCAGTCAACTCCCCAATTTTAGGTAATGATGACTTGTTTTCTATATTCACAGGTCAAACGAGCGATGACCACGAACAAGTCACACAGCAGAATCCAGGAGCAGGAGGACAAGTGAGTTGACACTGGATATGACGTTTAAAATCGTTAAAAAAATCAATAAGAACATTAATTAGTATTATTGGAGTCCTGTGTCGCTGTAGGTGCGAAGCCTAAAAAGTCGCAAGTCGTATCGGCTTGACAGTGACTCTGATAAAACAAAATATGTAAGTGTTCTTATTCTAGAGGGAGAAGTAATATAAGTCAGAACGTGTTGTGCCCTATTCACTCAATCAGATGTGCATATAGCAAATTCGCTCTTGTTAAAACAGGAGATTGCTACCTTCTTGCTAGATAGAAGATAGATAGATAAAACGTTTATTTCGTTTGCTGTATTGACCGACGTAGCCACATTTTTGTACTACGGCCACTGACCAAGAAATGTCACTTCATATAATTTGTATGCAATTTTATGACTATCGATATCGCTATCACATACGATACGCGGTTACACTGACATTTTGTCTATCTTCTTCTTCTTTCTGCCCTTGTCACATTAATTGGGGTCGGCGCAATATTTCGTCTTCCTCCATTCATCTCTTTTAGCCATCATTTCTGCGCACACTCCCTTTTTACAAATGTCATCTTTCACACAATCCATCCATCTTTTCTTTGATCGTCTTCTCTTCATGCAGCCATCCACATTCATATTCAACATTCGTCTTGTAATATGAAACTCATCTCTTCTCATTACATGTCCATACCACGATAATCGATTACCGCGTAGCTTTTCATTCACATGAGCCACTTTCAAACTTCCTCTAATACACTCATTCCTAATCTTGTCCATTCTAGTAACATCACACATCCATCTCAACTTTACTCTTTTTTATAGACATTATGTCTATAAGAAAGAGTATCTAGTACTGCATACAGTACGGACACTCCCTGCCTCCCACCGACCTTTTACCTCACCCCCTCTGGCTGGATTGTGGCGTAAATGTAAGAAATGCGCATCCCCGTCTTGCTCGCACTCACTCAGTATCGCACATGCTTAACTCTTCTTTTAAATTTTTTGCATTTTTATGAAATGAAAGCTATCAGCTGACGGAGAAATGCTCCAGGCCTAAATCACTCCAAAGCACTTATCAAAGGGTATAATCGTAAACATACGAACAGCCTACTCGCTCTTAAAAAAGACAACTTATGTACAATAGTGAGATCACTCACAGGTCACTGCAAACTAAACAAACACATGCACACCTTGAAACTAAGCGATTCCACCTGCTGCAGGTTCTGCGGGGAGGATATGGAAACTCCCCTACACATTCTCTGCGATTGTGGTCCATTAATGTACAAACGAAGTATTCATCTTGGCAGACAGGTACTCACTCCAGATGAAATACAAGAACTCCCTGTTAAAAACCTACTGTGATACCTAACTGCTGTAGGGATTAATAGGGAACTGTAGAAGGGGCATTCACAAAAGATCAAAGTGGCACAGACTTAAATCAGTTAAGGCCCCAATTACCCAATAATAATTTATTTGCGTATGGCTTTATTTCCTCCAAAACGTACAAGAAACAAGATAATTACATTTTTCCTTCAACATAATAAATAAAACAAAACTACAAATTAACATCTAAATTTTGAAGCCAAACCCTAGATCCGGCGCTAGCCTCCATATGTCCCTAAGACCCCATCGAAACATCTTTTTGGACAGACTATGCCTCACGGTCTGCTCCGGCGCTCTACAGTCGCACTCCGGGGATGCCTGATACCCCATTTGTGCATGCTGTTGTTGTACCGAGCTACTCCCGTGCGGATCCTGTTGAGGGTATCCCAAAATTTGCGGTGTTCCTTAAAACCTGGTAGCATCACCGAGGACTCCGGGACGAGGTCGACAAGGGCGCATTCCTCAGTCCAGTCTGACCCAATAATAATAATATCAGCTGACAGTGTCCAAGGTGTGGTTCAATGCAAGTAGACTGTAATAATGGTGATGATGGTTGTATCGCAGGCACAGGAGCAGGCGAGGTCCGTCCGGCTGCGTCTGTACAGGGAGGGCTTCACGGTGGACACCGGCGCTTTGAGGCAGTACACCGACCCTGAGAACGCCGAGTTCCTTAGCTGTATAAGACGAGGGTACGTTTAAGCTAAACTTAACCATTTTAACGGGCTCTTACTCTTACCGCGTTTTCTTTTTTTAATTATTATTTACAACAATTAGCCTGGTGAGCGTTGGAATTTGATACAGGACCCTCCATTGTAACCAAAACACTAGTTTCGGCATTTACGCTGCGTTCTAAGGGTATAAAGGGTGGAGAGGGGGCTTTCCAGTTATTGCATTAAACCCTCACCACTATACACAGTCTGCAATAAGGTGGAAGACCTTATAGAAAGGGTCAGAAATGCAAAGTGTCGCTTTTGCTTCGAAGACGACCGTCGCCACTTTCTTCCCACTCACGCTGCTACAACTTCTTATGCCCTCTCGCTCGCACCACGCCGCGCGCCTTTCGATGCTATGCAAATCATTGCATAACCGTGTGGCATGCGGATCACGCCTATTTTGCACTTCTTATTATGTTCTGTGAGTGAACTAATTAAAAACACGGGTGACACAACCCAAGAAAATAAATGTGAAAAAATAGCTTCGGTGGTGCGATGCGTAGAGGTATATACACTCAATTATGAGGGTCTGTGTTCGATTCGAATCCGCACGGACAACTTGTCATTACCAATCAGTTTTTCTAACTTATATACGTAATACTGACTGCTTTCAAACGATGATGGACAAACATATTGAGGATACCTTCATACGCAGAGGAAAAAAATCGGATGCGTATGATGTGCGTATGTGTTTCCACCAATCCGCATCAGACACTATTGGTGGACTAATGCTCATACACGCTTCCTGGGGGGTAGGCCGTATCCTGGCCGCAGCTGTGTAGTTGCGACGTCTTTTCGGTGCAGTTGCAAAATAGCCTAAGCTCAAAATCGCTTGTGGGAATATGACTCTAAAAATATGTATATTGTTTTCAGAGAGATTCCCCCCGAGCTATCAGGCGGGGGCGGAGAGGTGCGCGTCAGTTTAGAGGACAGGAGGCACGAGGAGTGTCCCCGACAGGGCAACAAGTCGCAGGCCTTCACCGGCAAGGGACAGATGCTGGGCAGGTCAGTTCACATTGCAAATACTATTCCCTCAGCTATCAGGTGGAGAGATGCTCGTCAGTATCTAAGGTCGGTTCATATGTTTAATACTATCCCCTCGGCTATCAGCTCAGTATTCTGTTAGAACTTATTCGTCTAAACATTTATTATTATGGCATGAAAGCTGTAGCTGTAAGTTTCATTACATCAAAAATGTATCATAAATTCAAGGAAAATAGCCCTACATATTGGTGCCATACTAAAAACGAGTTAGACAACGAGTAGGACAAGTTCTAACATAATATAGTTTTAGTTAATTTTATTGAAAACTAGCGACCCGCCCCGGCTTCGCGCGGGTGTAATGCTGATATATAAACCTTCCTCTTAAATCACTCGTATCTATTTAAAAAAACCGCATCAAAATCCATTGCGTAGTTTTAAAGATCTAAGCATATATAGGGACACAGACAGCGGGAAGCGACTTTGTTTTATACTATTTAGTGATGTATGAAAAGGCAGATTTTTGGTACCCAAATAAAATGAACCTCCAGCTTTGGTGCCATAACAATAAATGTTTAGATGGACAAATCCTAACAGAATATCGCATAATATTTTTTTGCTGGCACTTTCATATTTTGGGTCAAATCTGATTATTTTTTCCTCTCTGGAGCATGGATATATATGGTCTAACAAAATTAGTTGAAACTATCTCCTCCCTATATATATATCCTACCTCATATATATATATATTAGGGGAGGATCAGACCATCATACTGAACCACTTTCTCTATGGAACCAATATCGAAATCGCGAAGAAAAATTAGCTGTCCCATACAAAACTGCAAACATAACTCGACTCAAATGTATGAGACAGAGGTTTTTTTCTCCCGATTTCGATATTGGTCCCATAGAGAAAGTTCTTCAGTTTGATGGTCTGATCATCCCCTGAAAATAGTTTCACCTAATTTTGTTAGACCTTATATAAGGTCTAACAAAATCGCGAAAAAAAATCTGATGTCCCTGGAACATTTAGGTCGAATAGGTTTGTATGGAACAGCTGATTTTTTTTCGCGATTTCGATATTGGTCCCATAGAGAAAGTTGTTCAGTTTGATGGTCTGATCACCCCCTTAAAATAGTTTCACCTAATTTTGTTAGACCTTATATATATGGATGTTAACCAAAGAAATTGACTTTTGGCTTGGATAAATTATATGTCAAGATAGACAATCGAAGCTACGAACGCGTAGAAAAAAATTGCAACTAGTACTGGCCTCTAAACCCTATCCATATGCACGCACACAAACATAATTTGTATGACGACTCACAGACACCAACCTCAGAAAGTTGGCCTCCTTTTGTTTTATACGGTAGAAGCATGAGGCTCATACTAGACATATACTTTTTCTAAGAGATAGCGCGCACGAGCAACTTTCGTCTCCGCAACTAATTTGTCTCTCACATCAAGTCTACAGGTTTGTATGAAATTGCGCGCATGTATAGACGCGACAGACGGGAGACATTTCATACAAACCCGTAGACTTGATGTGAGAGACAAATTAGTTGCGGAGACATAAGTTGTTCGTGAGCGCTAGCACTAAGACTTGAGGTTCAATTTCTTTGATGTTAACGTATGTTATGTCGGAGAGATGGCATTCTTTGGAGGAGGCTTATTTACCCTAAGGGGGTCCATACATGAATAAATAAGTACCTACCTAATATGCAATCCCAATTAATAAGATGATGAATGTAATGAAAAATGTATGTACAAAGAGATAAAATTATTTATTTCAATGATAATTAAAATTTATTTATTACTTAATTTACTATGAAATCTAAATTATTATTATTATGTAATGTTGTATGGAATTAATAAAGCTATTTGATTTGATTGATGTTATGTCGGCAGTCCGACGCCGCCGACAGTGGGCGCGACGGCGCCGGTGGTCACAGACGCCATGGACCGCGCCGCCAACCAGCGCGCCGCCCAGGCCGCCGTCACGCTCGACGAGGGCAGCCCCATTACAACCATACAGGTACTTGTTTGAAACGCTTCATTATTGTGTCTTATTCATCGATGTACCGCAATGACTTTTATAAAAACTCATTGACGTACCGAGTAAATGGATGCCAGGACAAGGCTAAAAAGTTTCCAATCCAAAGAGGTATAAAAGAAGCATAATTCGACCTTTGGTCGATCCTGCAGATCGATGCAGGCTCGCGCAAATCTCTAACAAAAAAACGTTATATGAAACGTGCACCGCCGCCATTAAATTTCTTTGAACGGTTGCACACGTTTCATACATTCTGGATCATCGGTCACGACCAGTTTTTAGTATGGAAGTCCCGACTCTAATAACGTAGTGAGTTACATTCTCTTTGATCGATGTGCGGCTATTCGGTAACAAAATCATCTCAAACAGCCACCCCATTTAAGCGGGATTTACACGGGTCGATATTCGCCGTGCGGCTAAGTGCAATTTGAATTACATTGCTGCAGGTTATGTTTGAAGCTTATGTCAAACTAGCCAGTCGGTGTACTTCAAATCGCACTTAGCTGCACGATGAAAATCGACCAGTGTAAATCCCGCTTTACACAGTTGACCAGCATCGCAAGCAACTAGCTGATTTGGCATTTACATGGGCGCTTTTTTTCGCACGTCGCATGCGGCCTGTCTCTGCATGGCAAAGTCGACCCGTGTATATCCTGCTTTAGTCTTCTTTGGCGTTTGCAAGTTTAGTCGCCTGCCGTCGCGCTGCCGATTTGCTATTCACATGATAGATTTTCGCCGGTCGACATACATACAAAAACTCGCGACCGTAATCCCTTTCGGGTGGTCAGAAACATAGCTACAACAACCAACTTTCTGTTTAAGAATTCCGCCGAATTCTGTTTTTGCAAACTAGTTGTGCGACGGAAATCGAACCATGTAAATCCCGCATTAGCTAATAAATTGTTGCTAGCAAAATTGTAAGCAGTTTCAAACCATAATATTTCTGACCCCACAGTTCCGCCTGGCAGACGGCAGCCGCATCACAGGCCGATTCAACCACACGCATACAGTGGGCGACCTACAACAATACATATCGCTAGCTGAACCCGCCTACCAACTAGTCACCTTCGCACTAGTGACCACCTTCCCGAGCGCGGAACTAACCGACCCCAAGGTGACGCTCGCCGACGCGAAGCTACTAAACTCTACGCTACTGCAGCGGCTCAAGTAGTCACCAGCAGTTAGTGTTCCACTGTTTTGTATGAGAGTTTGCGCGGCGTTTGTCTACCGTTTATTTGTTACGCTCTTTGTATGTTTTCAAAGAATTTCCGAGCTATGAGGAAAATAAAGAATAATGGACGTAGTTTTAGTATTATTTTAGTGTGAGTCTCAAAATATCCCATATTGTAAAAGTCACATTCGCATTCCGAAAATATAACATTCACATTTCGAAAATGTCTCAATCCGATTGGAAAATAAATAATAATGGACGTAGTTTTAGTATTATTTTAGTGAGTCTCAAAATATCCCATATTGACAATGTCACATTCGAATTCCGAAAATATCACATTCACATTTCAAAAATGTCACAATCCGATTCTAAAAATGACAAGTACACATTCTCAGATTGTTGTACACATTCTCAAAATGTCACGTACAAATTCTCAAAATTTTCCATTCTGAAATTGGAACATTGACAAAGCTGTTTACCCCATCCTGCTGCCGAGGGTTCAAGTAGTCGCCAGCAGAAAGTACTCATTCGCACGGGTGTAATTATGTCGCGCGATGAGACGCTTTTCTGTCATGTGCAATAGAAATAAGGTTGATGAATGGCCTAAGATTGCCTCATCGCGCTGTAGGATTACGCCCGTGCTAACGAGGGTTAAAAATGTGCCACCGTTTTGTATGAGAGTTTGCGAGGCGCTGTCTGCTGTGAGAGAAATATAGAATAATGGACGTAGGTTTAGTATTATTTCTGCGTAAGTCTAAAAAATATACAATATTAACATTGTCACATTCTCATTCCGAAAATATTACATTCACATTATAAAAATAAAGTGCATATTCTCAAAAAACCACGTTCATATTCTTAAAATGCTACGATCCCTTTGTAAATCACAATTCTGACACAAGTAAACATTTGTCACTGACATACACTCGCTAGCGTTCGTTACTCGCTAGAGTATATGTATAATAAGTGGTGATGACTGATGACACATTTGCCGAAGTTACGCGACGTAATTTACTCGTCTACCTACTAGGAAAAATGCCGCGTAATAGTGTGTCATAACCATAAGACGCGGATTAGTAGGTACTGAAAATCAAGTCAGGCGTATTTTCGGCTGCGTAAATTCGGCAGGTGTCATCGCATTTTTAAGTTCACATTTTCAAAATTTCGTTTTCACATTCTCAAAATGCCATTTTCACATTCTCAAAATGCTACGTTCACATTTTCAAAATTTCATTTTCACATTCTCAAAATGTCACGTTCACATTCTTAAAATGCGTCGTGCGTCGCATTTTCAACATTCTCAAAAGTTACGAACCGATTCTCAAAATGTCTCGTTTATATTCTAAACATTTTACATTCTGAAATTGGAACATTCTTAAAATGGCGAGTTTTAAAAAAGTTCTCGTATAGTGTTACAATCACATTATCATCTCACTTTCATCTGCTCTGATCACGATTTCAAAATATATTTAATTTCAAATAGGTAGTTATAAGTATGTACCTAGTTAGTTTTGTACGAAATGACTATCGTAATGTAAGGAATACTTAGATAAGGAATATTCTATCATAATGATAATAAAAGAATGGATTCTATAAATTGCTTTTATTCAAATGTAAAAAATAAAATTACTCAATTTTAAACTAAGAAGGTCCTAAAATAATTAAACCTATCAGGTTTTCTTGAGATCATCAATGGGAAAAATCATTAACAAACCTGATCCTAATGTAAAATCTGTCTAAAATCTATAATAATCTACACTTAGCACAATTTCCATAATTCTTGTCATAAATAAAACTTAAAACACAGTCAACACAATCTTCATACGCACAGTTCAGAAGTAATTTAGCACTTATTACTGCCAAAGCAAGATAAAGAATCCGTCTGGCTATAAACAGCCGAATTGAAATATCTAAAAAGTCTTTAGATTTATTTTTAAAAGCCAAATAATCAAAATTGGCGCCATTAGTGAGACGCCATCTTGTCGTCACTTGAATTTAGAGTGGCGCAAAATGGCGCAGGCTAGCCGCAGCACGCCGCTGTTGGGAAGTTACACGCACAGGGATCTGTTGTTATGCATTGTGCCGGACAGATGCAGTTACACGCTGTAACAAACACTCCAGTTAAGATCTAAAGTTAGGATCATTCACAGATTATCCCCAATAGATACCGCATGATGAAAATTTTGTACAGCCCCGAAGTCACCATTTTTGGCAGTAGGTGCGGGTAGCGGGGCACGACACAACAATGCAACATGATTGGCCATTTCAAGGTCGCACTACTTCGAGCTCGCACTACTCCGTTGCTTATATTAGTGCAAAATCATAGATGTGTGGCGCGCGTCGGCGGCCTTGTATGCCGTATTATCTATTGGGGGTAATCTGTGTGATCATTGCAGATCAGGCGGAAAATTGAGCATTTTTCAGAGCATAATTGCTCACGACATATCCTCGATTACTATGCTATACAAGCACGTTCCAGACTTTTTCGCGGGATTTCCGTATTCGGGGTGGGGGGGGGGGAGTCCCACCTATTCCCCCCTCCCCTGGATACGTGCTTGGCTACATATTTGATTATTAAATCAAATCCTTATCCAATTCAAACAGATTTGTGGATAGCGTGACGCGAGCAAACGCCACTGTCCACTATAGAACAAATTGTCACTTCACTTGCGTATTTACAACTTTGAATTGGAAACGGACAAAGCTAACGATAGAAGCCAACTAAAAGAGATGACTAACGTTTGCAGTCGCCGTAAGCGCATGGGTCCATGTATTGTGTGCAGTCTTCACCGGGCGGCAGGAACGATGACCGGTAGACCGTCGTACCCTCCAACTGCGTGGGTAAACAAGCATAGGTTTATTGGAGCCTGTAGGAGCCAGGGAGATAGATCTTCTACTAAAGATGAGCTTAGGGTTAGCTACCTAGCTAGCATGCCACCCACGACAAAGCGTTTAAACGAGAAAAACGTCATGCGCGCTCTTTCTGGCCTACGTAAAATAATAAAGATGGAGGCACATCTCGATTTTTGTCGTTTTCTCGGGGGTGGCATGCTAGCTAGGCTGGAATAATGATTCCTGGCTTAGAAAATACAACCCAGTTTTAAACATACCAATGTCATACCTATTTAAAATCAAATTAAAGAGTCTCGGACGGCACTTGAACCCGGAGCCTGTCGAACCGGGGCTGTGCTTTCGTCCTACCGAACCATTATGTCAGTAGCCCTAACACTTAGATGAATTACCGCTAGATTAAGCCATATCGGGGCCGCACATGGAACAGCAATAGTTTGACTTTTGCATACTAAAAGACAATTTGTTTGGCAAATATTCTATAGGATTGACATCTTGACAAATACAAAAGCTGGCTACGATGACCGAAACAAAAAATAATAATTTGTCTTTTGTGTGTGTGTTATAAAACCTTAGGTATGTAAATACCTAAGGTTTTATAACTGGCTATCTCGCCCTCGATTTCTTAGCTCCATCTTTCAGCGTAAGCGAAAAGTTTTAAATCTATGCCCTAACATCTTCAAAGACAAATCCCCTGCACAGTGCACACCTTGAACACTGTCAGCCGATAGCTGTCATTTCATAGAAATGAGAAAAATTTAAAAGAAAAATTAAGGATATGTGCGATACTGTTGCGTGCTACAGGAATACGCATTTGCATACCTACGCATTTGAGGAACCAAACCAAACAAACCAAATGGGGTGAGGTAAAAAGTTTGAGGCAGGGACTACTCTTTCTTATACTGTGGCCCCGATTTGGCATTTGATCACCAAGTTTCATTCAATAAGTGAATTTTGAGGTTTTTAGTTTGGACAGATTTCATGATAAGTAACTAGGTAGGTAGAATTGCAGAATAAATAGAAACCAACCAGATAATTGTGACACCTATATCCTGAATTATGGAGCGCGCATGAGTTCATTATCATCGGGGCCTGTGGTGGAGCGTGGGTGCTAGTGTGCGTCGGCGATTTTGACATCTTTACCTACTCATTTAACCGCATTCTTCATCAGTGTCAATCAACTCATCCGCGTACTAAACCTTCAGAGGGCGCGTTCATTTACCACGAATTCCTTCGAGCGGTCGCCGCGCGTTCGCCGCAAGAAAGTTTATTGCGCATGCAGTGTGTCTGGCGTCTCTCGATTTAGATTTAAACTTACCCTCTGGCATGGTTTCTGGTACTGCCCCTTGCAGGCCCATGGAGGTTTCTGAGGTGTGGGCACACAGACTGGCTGGTACGACATCTTCTGGGTCGTCTCACAGTCCATCCTGGCTGTAGAATGAAAAGGGGTTTCATTTGAAAAAAAAGAACTACTAATCGTTGCTTTTTTCGTTGACTTCCAACAATTTTAGCAACGCTTGGGCTCGTAGATTCTGCCTTTTTTTACGCCAATATAACCGAATCTATTCGGATTTCTAATCCAACGAGAAAAACTGATTCATAGAAGCTCGCGACACCCTTCACCCTTCCCCTGGATATCAACTTTCTTTTATACCGTATCCAGAGGTCTTGCGAATCGACAATCGCTAACTCTCTCATCGTCTACATACCTACCTCTGGATATGGCGAATGGCGATACGACACTGCTATGATCAATTCCACCCCTGTTGCCCACTAAGGGTGCCTGTCCATTGACGCGGAGCTAGTTACTCCAGGAGTGCGATTTTTAAAGTCAAATCAGCAGTAGAAAGATGCGTATCTCGATACATTTTCAACTGCTGAGTTCAGCATATGAGAATCAAAAATCGCACTCCTGGCGGCGGAGCGGAGTAGCGAGGAAATATTAACCAATCAGGATTGCATACAATTTTTAATACTTAAAGCCGAGATTTTGATTGCAATCTTTTTGGTTAATAAAACTCAGTTTCTCCGCTCCGCCATCTAACTCCACGTCAATGGACACGGACAGGCACCCTAAGGCTGGAAATATTAACCCAGTGTCCTGATAGCACCTAGCAATGACTATAAAGTTCAGATTTGCTAATGAATCTAAGTATACCAACCTGCAGGTTTCTCGTAGCATTTGAGTGGAGCGTAAGACTCTGGTATGGGCGCTCGTCCAGGGTTCAAGTACGACATTCGGTTCACCGTGCGGTCTGAAAATAACACTCAACATTACAACCTTTTAAAGTAGTTTAATAAAGTAAAAGGTAGGTACCCTAAGGATTATGCTCTATCTAGGCATAGCGTAAATAACTGTATGCCTATAGCCTGACCAGAAAAATAAAAAACCTGCTTTGGGGGCGCTACGATCAATTATCACCTTTAATGACAATGTTTCAAGTACAAAAATTTGTTCCAATAATTTTCCGTAACATGGCCACACCCCGGACACTGCATACAAACAATTTAAATTGACAAGATGACGTCAGCAAATGCGAAACCAAAGAAAATGTCTTCTACTTAGGTAACTGGCGGGTAACTAGAGGGCGATAGAGGGGATGAGGTAAAAAGTTGGTGGGATGAAGGGAGTGTCCGTACTGTATGTAGGAATAGATACTCTTTCTTATACTGTGACATGGCGGTGTTTTATTTTTCTGGTCAGGGTTTTCTGTGATCCATTCTCTCGTTGCTTGTTGGAAACTCCACTTGCCAGGTAATAAGGTAGGTATGGGTTCAAGAAGTTTAAAATTCCTACAGAGGTGGAGAGTGCATTACAAACACTTTTTTGAAGCCAGAATCTATGACCTTTATTACGTCACTGATGTTTCCCATCTCAATTCCTCTTTACATGGAGGTCAAATGAAGGTCATTCAATGACAAATCCATGTAAATAAATCGTTTAAGAAAAAGTTCCGAGCGTATAGCCGATAGAGAAGAGTCGCCATAGAAGAAAAAGTCTACATATTTGTTTACGCACGGCGACACATCAAGCTATACAAAACCAATATAAGCTGGCCGCGCGACGTTATACGTTACTTGACCTAAGCGCGGCCAGTTTATTTTGGTTTTGTATAGCTTGATATGTCGCCGTGTGTACCTACCTTTCTAACAAATCTTATTTCTATTGATTAGGTTTGGTTAAAGCCATCAGATATGATAATTTTACCTTATACCACGTACCTACATAGGTACGTACATAAACTTACGCCCGTAATCCCTTTTGGGGTGGGCAGAAGCTCCGCTGCCTAAAAGTAGGTATTTCGATGTTGGTTCCATAGAGAAAGTTGTTCAGTTTGATAGTCTGATCATCCCCTTAAAAAAACCGACAAACCGGCAATCTATCTATAGGTACTATTATAAAACAGTAACAGAAGTGTGTCTGTACATTGAAGATATTACCAAAAACAAGTTACGATATGGTTTTTAGGTGCCCCGAGTCGTAAATTTTTGGATTTTTCGTCTCTGTTTGTTTGTGTGTGTGAACGAGTATTACGCAAAAACTACTGAACCGATTCGACTTAAAATCTGCTATACAGTATGTAAACTAACTAAAGGCAAACCTTTTAACCCGTTAATGTATAGGGTCGAAATATGCACATGTTACATCTTTTTTCAAATTTAAATAGTTTAATTTTATTCAAAAGAAAATATTCAAACAGTGGTTGTATGTTTATGTTGGATATCTTAATAGTTAAAACACTGTTGTATTTAAACTTTTTTTTATTTCACTCACATTTAGTAAAATCCACTTTTTTGGTAGTCGGTTAACATTATTTACATCATCGTGTGAAATCAGCTGTTCGATGTAAACAAAACAAACTAAACATAAACAAATCTAGATTATCGTAACTTGTACATGCAGGACCGCCTCAAAATTATTCATTATCACAGGCACTTTAATGCACTAAGCCTTTACATACTTGCCTAGAAATTTAATTTCCTTTACTCAGTTTGACTGTACTGTGACAGTTTGACAGTACTACAGATTTTGATTTAAATCACAAAAACAATCTTTGGATAAAATTAAATAATCCTTTGACAGCTATGTTTTATTTTGACTTAATTATCCATCTCCAAAAGGAATACTTACAATAACTTCTTCATCTCTACGTTTATCTTTGAAGGTTATGGTTTTTTTAAACAAGAAGATTGTAGGTACGTTTTTCCACAGAGCATTATTTTATGCCTACATGTTGATTTTTTTTCCCAAAAATGCAATTAGTTTGAAGACATCATTATAATCTATTAAACTTTGAATAAACATGTACCATGTGCATGTTTCGACCCTACACATTAACGGGTTAAAAGGTTTGCCTTTAGTTAGTTTACATACTGTATAATTTGTGCGGACAAAGTCGCGGGTTAACGCTAGTATTTAATAATAATGATATTAGATAGTTGTGTAATATCCCGGTCGACCTTCGTGTAATAATTAGGTTACCGGGTCATTATATTAGTTATCTCACACAAAGGATACTTGTGTGTCGATAACGATGTATCATCTATTCAAAGTGAAGCTACACATGTATTATAAAATATTATGTTATATCATAAATTCATAACACATTACGCATTATACAACGGTTGATAAAAAGTGGCACAGGACAGGACAGTCGCCTTTTGGTGGCTTTTTCCGATTCAGTTTGCATAGAATGTGCTGCCATCTATTACATATTTCGCAGAACTATGAGAAAAAAGATTTTATTGTCTATGTCAATGTCAAATTGACAAATTCACAAAATGGCTACCTATCTTGCGTAATGTGCGGGTTGTTTGTAGTTTTCGTTCAATTTCGAGACGATTTAGTGATGTTCTGGAGTTTCTGTTGCTCTCTTACCAATGTTTAGATTACAGGAATAGTAAGGATACTGGAATTTCACTCAATCGGTGCGGGATTGAACGAAAACTAGCATTCAAAACAATAATATCCATCGGTATGAGTAGATATAAGTAGGTATGTATAGTATAGGTTGAATTATTGTCGGTGAAACATAGATGGCGCTAGCTAGCCTTCAATTTGACATAAGGTGATTGCATAATGTTGCCACGAGTGGGTTCTCTTTTCTTATATACTTATATTACTCTTTGGTTGTGGAATACCTAAGTAAGTGGGAACTTGTTGTCAGCATCTGAACATCAATTTGTCTTTATTTAAATCAAACTCTTATTTAGCTGTAAGTTCTCCAAAATGGAAATAAATAAATAAGTAGGTAAGTATTTAGAGTGTAAGTAGTTAGGGTCTCAATCACAGATCACAAAAACTATCTCTATGGTCTCGATCTATCATTTTTGCCAAGCTTTGACTATTTATATAAGGTCTAACAAAACTAGCTGAAGCTATTTTAAGGGGATGATCAGACCATCAAACTGAACAACTTTCTCTGTGGGACCAATATCGAAATCGCGAAAAAAAATCTACTGTCCCTACGTTAGTTTCACCTAATTTTGTTAGACCTTATATAGGGACCGGCCTTGCGGTAGCATTTCTCCTGCCACGGTACAAGGTCATAGCATAGCATAGCATATGCTCACGACAGATATTCTGAAACTTCAGAATATCCACGTTTCCCTAGTAGTACCGAAACTCTGTCCAGTGTGACGGAGAGTGAGCCCGTCGCCACTTTTAATGGACAGTGGGTACAATAAATGCCTCGAAATTGAAGCATGCAGGCTTCCTCACGATGTTTTCCTTCACCGAAAAGCAAGTGGTGTCACAAATCGTACAAAAATTCCGAAAAACTCATACGAGATCATTTATGTGCATTTACATACAATTTTAGTAGAATTACATGCGTAACCAGTCCATGTATTGTATAAACAGTCAAAGTTGCCAAGAAATTCTTATTGCCTCTCTTAGTTTATGTCATGCCATCGACTCGATTGAAGAATTGTTTTTACCTACCTAGTCAGGTACATTTTGGATATGCATCATATGCAAAAACCTTCCCAGAATCTACCTACCTACCTATTAAACTAAGTACCTATTGGGTACTATAATTAATCCCCACGTAAACTTTCTAAAGTGGAATATTTATTAGGTTTAGTTAGGATTCGTAAGTAATAGATAGACATCTAAGTTGGGGCGCCCTTTAACTAGGTAGGTTCTCTACTGGAAAAGAGGGTGACGTTATATTCATAATACAAAACTAAGAACTTGATAAACTTACTCTCAAACGGTTGTTCAACGCCGTGGAACTTGCTAGGCGGTTTGCAGGACTCCCTGATGGCGCAGGGCTTCGGCACAAAGTCGTGTCGCTGCGTGGTCAGGTTCTGCATGGGTCCCTGGCCCCACATGTCGTGGTGGCACGGCCTGATCGGCTGCGTCACGCATACTGGGTTTGGCAGGAACGACAGCTACAGAGGTATAGATATGGAGATAAGTTAAGCGCCTTAGGATCATCATTACGCACTAGGCACATAGATCACTTATAGCTTCGGCACGTAGTCGTGCACGAAGGCAAACCCCTGCCTGCCATTTGCGGCATTCTGTGTATCGGTTGGTGCAGGAACCTGCTCGTTCCTGTTACTTTTGGCTCGCTTTACGGCCAGAGATCGAACCAGACACCAACGTCAGTTGTAGTACGACCTTCTGATAAAACCTTCCTCTATCCGTCCCTATCACTTGCACGGCATTCCCACTCCGAGTGGTAAATTTTTAAGTCAAGAACACCATTAAAACTTGAAAAATGTATAGTATGTTGTCTGCTTTGCCCGTGAGAGCCAAGACCTCTAGCAAAACCGCCTTGTCTCACCCAAGGGGGACACTGGAGAAGACAAGGCCCAGAAGCCCACGGCAGGCATGGGAGCAAAGGCCCCGAAGCCGGTTACTCGCCACTGGACCTCCACGGGCTAATGTATGTAACATCTATGATGATTGATGACCAATATTTACCTTCTGCACAGTGTCTCCTTCCATTTGCGCTGTAGATGGCACTAAGTTAGACAGTGGCTTCACTGGGGCAGGAATTGGCGCACTCGCCGGGAGGTAACTAAACAAACAATTTGTTTTGTTAGTTATACGTATTGGTAACTAGTAACGTTTAAATCAAAGATCCCGAAATGCTTGTTCTGTGAAAGCATACTGCTCTTTACCCTGCAGCATAGCTTTGCATTATGTATACTAAGATAGACGAAACAATAATGGTACGAATGGCGGTGGTTTATCGATTAGATTTACATAGAGCTTTAAATGAAACACTTCGGAAAATCACCGGCTGTATCAAAACGAAACCGGTGCAGATGCTGTAGGTGCTGCTGCTTACCCACTGGCTGGAAATACGTCACCAGACATCTGCAGGGTCTTTGCAAGCTAAATAGAGAGACCCAAACTGGAAGTCGACACCCGATGTTCAAGTATACCTACACAGTGCCCTAAAGGCTCAAGAGCCGTAAGAACTTCTTGAAATGTGTCAACCCAATTCAAGGTGAGGCTCCTCAAGCTAGACGCAGTCTCTGGCAGGGAAACACAAAGCAGAGAGTGCTTTGTGTTTTCCTGATCCGTTTGTCCCTCTTATGGAGAGCCTCCCGGGCTCCAGGACAAGAGCTGCCCAGGTTAATTTGGAGGTGCTTAAACTGACTCCGAACTCAGATTTGCCGGAGTAAAGACAACCTTTTCTAGTGGGGTTACTTAGACGGGTTGGACCTCCAGTGTGAATGCGGTGTTGCCCCACTATATAGCCCACCTCATATCCTGTCCTTCCTGCTCTGACACCTGCATGCAAACTAAGCTTATGGACGCTGCCGGCAGTGCTATTCGTGTGGCAAAATACTGAGCTGGAAAAATTTAAAATGACCTGCTATCGACTTGATAGAAGAAGATTGATAACATCCACAAGATACTTTGTAGTACTGTAGTCCTTTGAAAGACAAACCTCACCTGTTCTTATAGACTGTAGCCGATTCAAATATCCTGGAAGGTGTGACGGGGTTCATGCAGGTGTCGGGTATTATGGCGCGTCGTCTACAGTCACTCCCCGCGTTTAGGTAGCTGTAAGTCAAGATACGGTTGAAGGAAGACAGGAGCAGGTTGCAAAATGTTGTAGAGGAGTGTGGAGTGTTGTTGTGTTGTGTTGTTGTTGTTGTTGTGTAAATATGTTTCTGACCACCCCGAAAGGGATTAATGGTTGGGAAATATGTATGTATAAATATTGTAGAGGGAATACGTTTCTTAAGCTCCCTTGCTTCAACCTGGTATAGCTAGCAATAAACTCTAGGTTAGCATGTAATCCATGTTTTTTTTAATAAAAAAATAAAAGAGGTATTTTACCCGGAGTTGATTGCTAATGCTAAACCAGGTTTCTGAAAGTTGTGGTCTAAGGCATAGTTGAATAGAATAACATGAACTTGATCTTCCCAGAACTTTTTTGAGGGAAAAATTACGTAAACAATTTTTTAGAGGTTAGAAAGAAATTTAACACATCGGTCAAATTATGTGGAAGTCGTTGTTGTTTAGGATCCAGGAGTACCACATTAACTTGTCGTTTGCCCTGTCATACATATCAAAAGATTTGCTCTAGTTTGGAAAGTAGCACAATGTTAGGTACCTCATGCCGTATGTAGTATTGCCCTCCAACCTCTGGCAGGGTTTTTGGTACTGTCCCTTGCACGCCCATGGCAAAGGCTCTTTCGGCATTATCTTGAAAAAAAAATCAGCTTACAGTTATTTTCTTTCACGGTGAATGGAATAAAGTACTATATATCTACTTTCCTCCACTCATGACAGGTTATAGATCCAGGTATTTGAGAAATTATTCGATTAAATAATTTATTTTTGATGATTCGATATACAAGGCGAATCAAGAAACAGTGCAGAGATTTGTTTTTCGATCGCATTTAAAAAATGTCATTAACTTTTAATCTCACTAATATTATAAATGTGAAAGTTTGTGACTGTTTGAATTTTTGTGGCTCAATCAATAAACGGCGAATGGATTTGGATGCAATTTGCACACAGATAGAATATGCTCTAGACATATAGGATACTTTCTTAAAGTTAACGCAAACAAAGTCGCGGGTAAAAGCCTAAATATTATTAAACTTTGTATGGAGCTCTCTAACGGTTATATCTTTTTAAGATAGAATATTCCCTATTTTCATTGCATTAAGCTTTACACTAAACCTTATTAGGCATGTAGCTCATCTTCTGGGTGGTGCAGGAGTCCATCTTGGCGGCGGGTCTTTCGTAGCACCTCTCCGGGGCGTAAGACTTGGTCAGCTCGAACTTCTCCGGCGGCAGATACGAGAGCTTGTTCACAGTGCGATCTGGAGATACGAAGAGGATCGTAAATGGGCTAAAACATTGGGTATAGGGGGTTTTCAGTAGCTTTGTCAATTTGAGGTGTACGATTTCGTGGGACCCCTTTTACACACAGTGAACTACTATTACTAGTAATATTTAAATGGGTGTTTTAGATTATCAAACTGAACAACTTACACTATGGAGCCAACGTCGAGAAAAATCTGTCGTTTCATCCAATAACTGGAATACCTAACCTACTCAACTCAAATGTGGGAATGTTGGATGGTGGTTCTGTTTGATGGTATAAACTATCCCTTTAAATATTACTAGGTTGTTTGGTAGGTGTAACAACCTTGTATATTTACGTAAGGGTTTCATACGAATAATACTTTGTCCCAATACAAATAACGTTTGATATTTAGTAAAGGATAGATTTATATTTAAGTATTGTAGTCTAGACAATCTCTAGATCCTTAACAAGGTCACAGAGGGACGTCGATCTTGACTTAGGTACTTTTCCTTGCCAATGAATATTGTCTTAGAAATGTTCATATTAGAAATAGCTCCGATTATTCGAAAGGATTAAGAAGACTAACAATTTACTTTGACAAGCATAAAGCATTTTGCTCATGACTATATTCACCCGAGGGGGTGGTGAGAGATATTATGAAAACTCAGTACGACCATATTACATAACTAGTAGTAGTACCGAAACAACAACAACAGTGCAACAACAATTTACTTTGATAATTACGTTATAATCTGTAGGTTCTATGATAATTATTACTTTTGGATAGGTCTAGATTAGCTACAAACTTTTAGTTTGTTTAGAAATAAAAGGTTATAGGAAGGAAAAGCATTTCAAATGGCAATTCTAATATCCTTTCTCCCACAATAATACTGAAAAATTATTTTTAGACGTGTTTTATTTGTAACATAATTTCAAATACAATTTATATACTTATTGTTATTGAATAAACAAAAAAACAAAACACAAAACAACAAACTATTAATTTCACAAATTAAATGAATAAATAAATTTACATAAGCGAGAACTACCAGGCTCGCATATTACTAAAGAGCTTACTCTCAAACGGTTGTTCAACGCCGTGGAACTTCGCAGGTGGTTTGAAGTTCTCTCGCAAGACGCAGGGCTTCGGCACGTAATCATGTCGCTGCGTGGTCAAGTTCTGCATGGGTCCCTGACCCCACATGTCGTGGTGGCACGGCCTGATCGGCTGAGTCACGCATACTGGGTTTGGCAGGAACGATAGCTGGAGAGATAGGTACGGAAATAAGTGCTTTATGATTACTACATCCTATAAAGGCACATATGGTTTTATGGCCGTATCACTCATAGCTACGGTCGTGTCGCTGCGTGGTCAGGTTTTGCATGGTTTCGTGACCCCACATGTCGTGCAGGCACTAGCGGAAAAGAGATTGGATTGGCAAATACTCCACCGACAAGAGCGTAGTTAAATAAGATGATGATGATAACCTCAACAGTCTCTGGAATGGATTAATAGGTACACTAATATTTAACACCATTATCCAGGACCAACTCCTTAACATGCCTTCCGAAGCGCGAATGCGCTCTAAATGAAATATTACTAAAAATATGATGAACAGGAGGCAAACAAAAAAAGAGCAAAAATGGAAGGAAAATGATATGGAACAATCTTGCGCTCGAAACACAGACCCCACCAGACCGATACGGACAAAATAAACAATCTGCAATGTAGAAGTTTACTACGACTCTACGCTGTAAAAAGTTGGTAAGCATTGTTGAACCTATTACCTGCTTATATACTTACAACTTACTCAATTATGGTAAAGCTAAAAGGAAGGAAAACATTTTAGGATAAAGTACCTACCCGGCAAACAACTTGAAAAACAGGCGGGGGTGAGGAGTATGCACAGTAACGCTTTCGCATACAAATTTTATTCTGCGCACTCAAACTCTTGCTCAAGATGTTTGTCGGCCATTGTAAAAACACTATGTCAGAAGTCATCGTAAAAATTGTGCAGTAAGAGTTGGTCAGTACCAGAACAACTACTTACCTTTTGCACTGTGCATCCCTCCATAGGCTCGCAGCTGGGCACCAAATTAGTCGGAGGCTTCCTCTGTTCTCCCCGAAGATTCTTGCAGCCATCGGTTGGTAAATACGACAGTTTGTATGTGGTACATGACTCAACCGGCGCCGATGGTTTCATGTAGCATCGTCGTGGGGCATAGGAATCTGGGATCTTGGGCTGCTTGTAGCACTGGAGAGAAAGATTTTAAGTGAAGTGAAGAGTCTGAAGGTTAGTGGTTATGGTTATGGAAAGAAATTGAAGACAAAAAATGTTTAGTTCGGTAGAATGTTTATGGAAAATTAACGACTTGATGGGCTATTTTGTCGTCTTAATTCAGAAATCATCATCATATTAGCAGACTAGATTCCACTGCTGGACATATCCCTCCCCAAGGATGGACACAACGACTGGTCTTGCGCTGTCCTCATTCAAAGAGACTTCACCAGGTCGTCAGTCAACCTTGCGGGGGCCTACTCTCGCTGCTCTTTCAGGTACGCGGTCGGTACTCGAGAATTCTTTGGCCCATCGGCAATCGGTTCTGCATGCAATGTGCCCCACTTCAGTTTATCAATTTCTTGAGCTATGTTGGCTATTCAGAAATAATAAAGTAGTGAATGCCTATCCATAGCCATCAGTCAAATGCCATCATCGGGTGCAAATCGGTGTGGACCAATGACGAGATGCCGGACAATATTAAAACTTATCTTCCTGATACAACAAAGATCGGTTCACTTGACATCTGTAGCACGACTATCTATACCTGCATTAAAATTTTAATCCAGTCTTAGCTATCTCGATGACATTGGGTTTGTAAGGACAGATTATCATTATCATTTTGCGCCGAGAAACAGTGAAGGTCGCCGTAGGTCGCTCTGATAAGAGCAGTTTGTTTGAAAAAGATGAGCGTTCCGAAAAGAACATTTTGTCTTCAGTCGCTTGAAACCATAGAGAAATTACGCGCTCCCCTAGGCTTGAAACTAAATTATTGTCATCGAATTTTGAGAAACAGGGCTTTTAACCGCTTCAACATCAATATCTTCTGCTCTGCAGGGAATGCCCCTTTTATTTCAAACTAACTGCTGTTCCACTATAAGTGGCGACGGACTCACTACCCTTCACACTGGACAGAGTTTCGGTACTACTAGTGAAACGTGGATGTTCTGTGTTTTCATAATATCTATGACTCCCCCCTTGGCAAATGTAGTCGTGAGCATATGCTATGCAACCCGTTTTATCAGGACCATTCAATCAGGGTGACCTCTGTTTTTCGGCGCAATATGACAATGAAAATCATTGCCTACTGACTCCTTCATAAGTCTTCAAGAATTAGGTGTCCCAACGGATCAACAACGAACTTCAAGCTTCCCATCACGTCAGTCGTGATCCGGCGTGTATTTGAGAAGTAAGTACTTACAGGTTTAACAAGTGTGGGCTTTCCACAACAGCAGCTGCGGCAAGGGCACGGCTGCTCCTGATGTCCGTCTATAGGCCACTTGTCTCTTGGGCCGGACTTGATGCCCGCGGATGGGGCACATGGCGCCGCCGCTGGGCATGGTACACACCTGTAGAGTTGGTGGATTAATACAGCCATATCATCAAGGTTACAAGATGGGTGTTAAATATGAATGTGGATGGCTCCATGAAGAGAGGATGACGAATTAATAATTGGATGGATTGTGTGGAAGGAGTCAGCGCTGCCGACTAAAAAGATGAATATAGGAAAACGACACCGACGGCGCCGACCTTAAATAGGAATGGAAAAATGGCATGAAGATGATGATCAATCTGTGACCTATTGCAATCTGTGACCAAACGTTTGTATATAAATAGCAAAAAGTTATGCTATTTATAACCAAACGACTGTTTATGTGCTACAAAACAGTTTGGAAGTCACTAAAGTTCGGTTATATTTAACAAAACATTTTTTTCAGTGTATGGCCCGGCCCTGCGCTTACCTATGTGGAGCTTCTTAACATAATCATCAGCTGACCATCGTCCACTGCTGAACACAGCGGCCTCTCTCAAGGTGCGTCACAAACCCTATCCTCGGCCATCGCTTCCCGGTAACTATTTTACATCGTCGTCGGTCCAGAAGGTCGCAGGGCGTCCCACACTAATACGCCTACTAGTCCGCGGTTTTCATTCTAGAACTTCCAACTCCCCATCGGATGTCAGTGTTTCGGAAGATACCTTTCAAAATACTTGGTAGTTGTAGCTACTTCTGCCACCCCGAAAGGGATTTTGGTCGTGAGTTTATTATTTTATGCCATAACTATAACCTCGAAATAACCAGGCATAGTATTTGTAAATTGGCCTGTTAGGACACAATTTACCCAAGATATTCTACGTAGGTAAACCCTTGAATAGTTAAAAACGTTCTATTTCGCTAATTACTACCTTGGAATACTTACTCAGGCATAATTTTGCTGTCAACACTTGATCTAGATAATAAAACACGGCATATAAAAAAAGTTAAAATAAAACTAAATGCTAATCAGAAAAGGAACTGAAAATAATTTATAAAAACATCTCAACTGAATATTGATCATAGAAAAAGTGACAGATGGGAAAGTTACTCATTTGTTACATTTTCATTCAAGAAAAATTCACGATGGTTTTGTTCTTTATTTGAAAGATAAAACTGGTAAGGTTTATGAAAATAAGTTTTTAGTTACGGTCGGAAGAAATCTGTGTGCAAATCAATCAACATTGTTTAATTCTGATAATAAAAAAACCGGTCAAGTGCAGGGTAGGGTTCCGCGGTTGCCCGTCTTAGAAGGAGTTTTTTTTTTTACCACGGTTTAACGGCTAATAAAGTCTAAAAAGTTATTTTTTTATTAAGTTGTTCGACTATTACTCGTAAACTTGTAAAGCCTACTTAGCGGTGATAGTTTTCCTTTTAATTTATAATGGTTATCCCAAACCCACAATATTTTTAAAAGACCTATCCTACGATACCCCACATCATGGGATAGACGAGAAAAAAAATGTCATCCCCACTTCACGTGTAGGAGAGGTACCAAAAAAAATATTTTTCAAGATTTTATTTTACCACTTTGTCGGCGTAATAAATATGTATACCCATGCCAAATAACAGCTTTCTAGTACCGTCACCTATCCAATATACATATTAATCTATGGTCACCGCGGACAGACGGACGGACAGAGTACTATAATTACTACCGTAATAAACTTAAAAAAACATAATATAAGGAACAGGAAAAGTTGTTTCGTTTCGTTTTCTGAATATACCCTTAACATATATCTCGCAATTAAAAAAATGGGGATGTATAACTTGAATGTAATATTGCTCTCGAAGGCCGACATCAAAAATTACAAAACATAGTTACCAATTTGTTAGTTATTGGTTTATTTATAAATTCCTAATGACCTTTAAGACAAAAGGGATAACAAAAGTACAGTGTGATATGATTACTACATAATTATAAATGACTCTACAATGAATTCATTGCTCTGTGCAATAAGCCAGTGAGTCATAAATTGACCAATCAACTCGGTCGCTGAGCATCTATCAATGAGTAATGAACTAATGAATGAATCATAACTAATATTTTATCAGTCGCACTTCAAACTTTACGGTGATAACATGTGTTCCAATAACATTGATTTAAAGTAAGGTTTTTTGTTTTAAAAGTTACCGATAATTAAGTATGTGCGTGTGTGTTTTAGTTGTTTTTTACGATTATTTTAACCTATAGCCCAGTAATTTTACGGTTTGAGCCGGGACTAATTAATAATTGATATTTTTTTCGGTATAGTATTTAAGAGCCAATTTGAGCTTAGAAATATAACACAATTAAAAAAAAATTCCATCATCAATAGTTCCAAATTTAAAATTTTACAATTACCTCGTTATAAACAACCTGATGGTAATTTTTTTATATATATCTAAGCCATTACACATATACTTCAAACATGGTGTAAATATTTTCGTCTACTTAGAAGGTTTTGAAAAATACATTCGTATTTTCTAATAAAAACCTCATTTTTAAAATTTCGATGCCTATTTTATTGCTCAAAAATAATGTATATTGTTAAATATAATTCAAATGAGTGCATCGGTATTAATATTATTAATTTAAAAGCCTTCTGGGATTTTCAATTTTGATTTCTATGTTGCGCAGCGATTTTTTTTAAATATGTTTTCAGATATTCCTTTTGTCACTAAATGGTGCCGCTTACAGTTTAAAAGTCCAATTAATAATTACTTCCCACCTCTCCTAACAAAACTCCGTAAAATGACCGGGCTACTAGCCGATCGTATGTATAGTGGTGAACTCTTAAGCCCGTTCTTTATAAGTTTATTAAGCTGTTTTAGAATGGACCACACTTTCTACCGAGTTTGTAGCAAATATAACCCTTTATATAACCCCGAAAACGGACTGGGTATAGTTGTGAGTCTATGAACGCTTTATACTTCTGAAAAGATTTCATGTAGAGTCAGAGTGTTCTGGAGTGCGATTTTTGAATGTCATACGTTGAACTCAGCAGTTGAAAATGTATGGAGACACGCATCTTTCTACTGCTGATTTGACTTTCAAAAATCGCACTCCTGAAGTATGATTTTTGAAAGCCAAATCAGCAGTAGACAGATGCATATCTCCATAGTAAATTTGACATTTTTAACTGCTGAGCTCAGCGAATGAGATTCAAAAATCGCACACAGGGTATAACAAAACAACCTAGAAATATTTAAAGGGGTGATTTCGACCATCAAACTGAACAACTTTCACAATGGAGCCAACAACGCATTACCTACTCGACTCAAATTCAAAATTATGGGACATCAGATTTCCTATACATTTATTTGAGGTTTTATTCAATACTGAAAGTTGTTCAGTTGAATGGTCTTAACTAACTTTTTAAATATTACTAGAGTGTTTTGTTTCACCTTGTTTATATTATAGCTGTTGCCCGCGACTTACTCTGCGTTGACTTTAAAACAGTACAATATGTTGATCCAGAATAATATTTTATCTGTGTGTCAAATATCCAATTCAGTTCCGCCGTTTATGCGTGATTTAGTCATAAAGATCCAAATTTCGCCACAACCTTTCACATTTGTATAATTAGGATAGTAGGAACTAATTTGCCTCCACCAATTCACACTACTACTTTTTTTTAAATAGTTAATCCTTTCGGAAAGGCAATGGGAACTAGCGCTTACAGCCTGGTCTTTAGATTCAATTTCACTTGTACTTAAACATTATCTAACCTAATCTTATACCTAACTCTTGAAATGCGAGTGTGGTACACACATTCCAATGTTCAAGAGAGTTTTACACGAAGATCAATCGGAATCAAACGGGAGCGCCTTCTTTATTTATCACTTTAACTATATTATTCTTCATTAATGGCACATTATTAAACTAATTCCTCCACATTAACCCCAAAATAGCAACGAAAAACTAATTTAGAAACAAAGCCCGTCGTTTTCTTCTCAATTCCCGCGCAAAAACCCCTCGCACTCCCAAGTTGTGAAGTATGACAACTATGATGATAAGTATGACAAGATGATCCACTCCGTTTCCCTCACTATTATTAGTGAGAGGAGGCCTTTTCCCTGCAGTGGGCAACGTTCAAGCTATAACTAACTTACTAACACTCAGTTGCAGAAACGCTTATTAGAGTTTATTCTCCATTAAATCTCTTGCTAGCTTTTACTACGTCAACAAGACAAAAAGTTACAGCAGGGGATTTAATGTAGGATTAACTTTAAGAGCCTACCGAGCCTATTGTGCTGCCCCCAATCGTATTCACATTAAAAGTTGTTGTAGGGATAAAAAGGTATTCATGAATTTGAACATATTTAATAAAGTGCATTTATTTCTGAACTACATAATTATGACCTAGCGGTTCGGTGGTATGGGAACGACTGGCGAATACTCCAATCAGACTAAGACAAAATTGCTTATTATGCTAAACTAATTATAATACTAATAATGTGTGTCCCCACAACTACAATGTGACATTCTTGTTTTTGGAAATATTGTTTAATTGTTAAGAAATAAGAAAAATTGGGAGCAGCACAATAGGCTCGGTGCAGCCTTAATGAGCGTTTCTGCAACTGAGTGTTAGAGAAGTAGGATGCAAATTGCAAAGGTACAATGTATGTTTCAGTAATGGCAACGGAACTATACGTCTGTCTAACAAACATCTCGGAGACTTAGATAAGGACGTGCTTTATCATCTGGGGCTCGATACTGACAACTACGATCTCCCAGCGCTATTCGGCGATGTCAAGGTAGAGTTCAACTTATCGATATCGATTATTTATCAGTCAACGTCATACTTTCGTTTATCTCAGTATTTTAACTAGGAAATTGTGATGATAATGCTGAATGGATTAAATTACAATAATAATACCTACTTAGTAACCTACCAAATAATTTGCTGATATAATTATGTTGTTTTTGTGTTTGGGTCTGCTGGAAGAAATTTCTTCAGAGGTTACGCCCTTTGAACCTGTCTACTTTGCTGTATTTACGTTACAACAAAGTTTTAAAATAAAACCTTTTGTTTTGCTTTTAATTATCTTCACACACCTATAAACTCATGATCATATTTCGGGGTGGACTGAAACATTGTTATAAATCTTTTAATACCACTGAAGTAATAAATAAAATTACTATCCTTTCTTATGTTTTAATTTAGGTCTTGAAAGTTGAAATATCTCGATAATGCGCTAGAGCGCATTTGCCGATTTTCCGACATAAATGCCGGGTAGTAAGTTTTATCGACAACAGATTTACTCTACTTATAATTATTATACATTATCACAAAATGTTTGAATTTCAAATATTATAGAAAGATTACAAATACATTTTATACATAATATTACTAATAAAAGTTCATAAATGACCAACAACTATCTTCAATTTGAGCTTTTTCATAAATATTTAAATTCAATTTTCAGTTCGTATGTATGGGCGGAACGAAGTACAGAATGCGGGAATTTGCCGCGCACGTTGGCCAGGTCCTCGGGAGACCACAGGATGAGAAGCTGGTGAACCTAACGAAGCATTCACATCGATATGCTATGTACAAAGTTGGTCCAGTGTTGTCTGTTAGCGTAAGTAATTTTCAACCTTACAACTAAGTTTTTAAGCGTTAAAGTTAGTCAGGCTCCGCTCAAGACAGATTCGAGACATCCCCCGGGATCGTTGGACTTCCTAGTCTAGTAATGAGTGGATGTCGCTGTTGATCCTGGTTTACTTGGAGATACAGTGGTGGAAATGTGATGTGGACCTTAGCCCTAATATTTAAGCGCTATTCCTCATGTTTATGACTTGCCATTGTTTTCAATTAACCGCGGTGGAGAGATTTCCCAATCAGCATAGGTTTGCTGATTGCCTGGGGTGCGCCGTACGTAATCTAGAGAGTATAAAGGTATGTCAAACAGGGAGGATTTTTACACCATAAGTAGGAACCACAGACATTCATACCTACTAAGATCGTAACCCTGCGCTTTTAACATATAGATAGATAAACAATTTAAGAGGATAGACCCATTACGGTTTTGTCCATACAAACATATTCCCCTTTTTCTCCCTGGATAATGACACTGTAGCAAATATTGTTTTACCATATAATCTATGTCACCTCTGCCATGTCCCTATGTCTTGTTTTTTTGCATTTATTAATTACTGTAAGAACTAGGGACCTTCGAAAATGACCAATTTTACCGCCCGTTTTCAGACATCCAGTAAAAAAATTTGACGTATACAAAACATACGGACATAGCAAAAGTCTTTCTCATATTATTTTTGAAAATTATTAAAATCGGTTTAGTTTTGGAGGAATGCAGTTTGGAGAGCAGGGGAATACGAAATGTTGATTTTGTGTATAAAATCGTTCCGAGCTGCAGTTGTCTCTTTCGCAATCTAGGCGGCAGGGTGTATGGATGGGGTAGATCTGACAAATATGTATACAGTCGGAAAAGTGAACTATTTTCCAAATTAGCATTTCAGCCCGCATATCCTATTAAAACACACATAATATACTTACATACAACTCAGTTTAGCTTTGAAACTAGAGCGCCTTTGCTCGCAATTTCGTCCGCCTCACCTCCGCATCGTCTTCAAAGAAGAACAAGTGTAGATAGAATTAAAGTTTTGCCCCGGCTTCGTAAAAACCTTCCTTCTGAAACAGTATATCTATTAGTGAAAGTTTTATTGCAATCCCTACAGTAGTTTCTGAGATAAGCCTATACAGAAGGACGGACGACAGAAAAACGCGGCGGAAGACTTTAATTTGATTCTATATTTCATCATCATCATATCAGCTGATAAACGTCAACTGCTAGACATAGGCCTCCCCTGAGGATCGCCACAAGGACCGGTCCGACACTGCCCTCATCCATCAGTTTCCCGCCGGCGTCGGATTCACCAGGTCGTCGATCCACCTTGTGGGGTCCTACCAAAGCTGCGATGCGTATCAAAGACGCATTCTATAGTTTATGAGAAAGAAATAATTGGATAAGGTTTTAAAACAATATCACTTTAATCCACAGCATGGCATCGGCATACCCTCAATGACGATCCTCCTGCAAGAGGTAATAAAATTGATGCACTACGCGAAGGCGAAGGACCCCGTATTCTTCAGAATAGGGACTAGTGGAGGTATCGATATACAGCCAGGTTCCGTCGTTATTTCCTCGTGGGGCCTCAATGGAACACTCGAGAAATCTTATGATATTGTAAGTAGCTATACTATATCACAGTAAGAAAGAAAGAAAGAAAAAAGGATTCGTTTTTTTTTATTATTGTAACTACCTCCGTGGTCTAATGGTTAAGAGCATTGGCTCTCGACACGGAGGTCGTGGGTTCGATTCCCAAGGGGGACACCTAGTGAAATGTCACTTTGTGCGTTTTTCTCCAGTTGGTTAGGACATTGCAGGATGAATCGCCTGATCGGATGGCACGTTAAGCCGTTGGTCCCGGCTACTATCTCTGGTGGTAATAGTCGTTACATAAAAACCGTGTCAGAGGCCGTAAGGCAGTCTGAAAAAACTCTGACACCAGGGCTCTGCCGACACGATAAGAAGATTATTGTGAAAAATAAAGTAAATGGTCGAAAATAACCCAATTATTTTAATGTATATGTAAAATAATTAGAGAAAACGTAAAACATACTGACACTTCCCAAGCCAAGTTTATTTTGTTCCAATTTCAATTGGGGTTTCGTTTTGTGTCTCAATTTTTTTATTACCTACTTGATACTTTGACTATTTATTATAAGGACTGGCCTTGCGGTAGCATTTCCCCTCTGCCACGGAATAAGAACAATTGATCATCTGTTCAATTTTATACCTTATCACTAAACGAGACAGCCTATAATTGCGAATAACTACGAACTCATGACGTTTGGGCACAGGTTTGGGGTTAACACAAGACTACTTTTCATGATTTTTAACATTCAAAATTAGAATCTGAAGTTATGGGGAATAAAATCCAAAGTTGCGGATTTCATGTTACCTCGCCCCCCGCAAAACGTGGCAGAAATGCTTGTTAGTAGAATATCACGCGTAACTAGTCCCTATACAAGTAGTCAAAGACTTGGATAGGACCTCCACAAAGTTTTACAGTAATTTTTACTGTTGTGAGTAGTCGTATACTGTATGTGTCCTAAGCTATATGCTACTTTTCAGCCAATATTAGGGAAAATCCGCAAAATACCTTCATTCTTCGATGCGCAGTTAGCACAAGAGGTGCACTCTCTAGCATCTGAGACTGACAGCTTTGAAACTCAGATCGGCGGCACATTTGCAGCGGACGATTTCTACAGAGGTGAGTAATCGTCGGTAGACTGAAAGTACCGAGAAAACGCTTTTGGTAAACAAGAATTTATTCGAGTTTATTATCTTCTTAAATATCGTAAAATAGGAGCTTAAAGATGAATGGCTGATGCGCCTATTTTTTTTGTCTCCCTCTTAGAATGACAGTACATACATTAAATGAAATATAGCAATACATGTAGAGTAAAAAAAAAAACGAATTCGTAAAAACCATAGAGATAGTAAGTACTACGTACAAAAAACAAATTCAGCTGTCAGCTGTCTCATAGATTTGAGTCGAATAGGCATTTAGTCGTTTAGTATGGAACGGTTTTTTGGATTTCAGTTTTGCTCCCATAGTGAAAGTTGTTCAGTTTGATGGTCTGAACTACCCCTGAAAGTTTCGGAACGGTATAAAAAATGCATCTGTTATATAATTATTATGTAATCCTGTCACGTAACCTAGACTAGCTTTGTCTCATTCCGCGTCCCTTTTCTGTTTTATTTAAATACTTGACACATTTGGCTAGAATGAGTTATAAGTCCACAGCAGTAAGGTTCAAATTGTAGAGAAAAATCCGTTTTATTTACTTTGGCATTTACGAGTTTCCCCGTATGAGATCACGTACGTTATGTATTCCTCGTCTTGTTTATTTCCACGTTTTTAGTCCAGCACTCGTGTTCGAGTTTTCTAGCATTTTATCACACTATCCAATGAGCAACAACCTTTTTAGTTTCTTGTCATTCACGGACAAGATGCGTGGTCCAAATTTTTCCATTGATTAATTTCCCATAATCCTACTCGACCCAAATGCATGGAACAGCTGTTTTTTATATTTCGATGTAAGGTGTAGGTTAGGCAAGAAGGGGTTTGCTCTTGACCTCAATTCAGTCCTTAGGACATAGATGGGGTCGAAGATGTAGCGAGCTAACCCAGAAGAAGCCTCTTCGTGCGGGATTCGGGTTGTAAGCGTTCGGAAATACTGACGCAGGCAGAGCATTCCACTCCCTGGCTGTGCGCATTATAAAAGAACCAGAAAGGCGCTTAGTGCGGATATGGGTGAAATCCCGCAGTGCGTCTGGAAGTCCGATAGTAGACCTTTCTCCTTGGAAGGCGGGATGAGCTCATGTAGCTACTGGGCACACTCACCGAAGTACAATCTGTAGAAGACCGACAAGCAGGTTACTATGCTATCTTCTGATCATTCCCCTAAAAACCTAAGAGCCTATAGTGGTCTGGTGCATTATTAGATAATTTTATAGTTTCCTTTATAGGGCTTATAAAGGCAGGTAAGAATAGGCTGACAATTGATTTACAAATTGATTTACAAAGGCAGTAGAAAGGGGAAGGCGGGATGAGCTCATGTAGCTACTGGGCACACTCACCGAAGTACAATCTGTAGAAGACCGACAAGCAGGTTACTATGCTATCTTCTGATCATTCCCCTAAAAACCTAAGAGCCTATAGTGGTCTGGTGGATTATTAGATAATTTTATAGTTTCCTTTATAGGGCTTATAAAGGCGGGTAAGAATAGGCTGACAATTGATTTACAAATTGATTTACAAAGGCAGTAGAAAGGGGAAGGCGGGATGAGCTCATGTAGCTACTGGGCACACTCACCGAAGTAAAATCTGTAGAAGACCGACAAGCAGGTTACTATGCTATCTTCTGATCATTCCCCTAAAAACCTAAGAGCCTATAGTGGTCTGGTGGATTATTAGATAATTTTATAGTTTCCTTTATAGGGCTTATAAAGGCAGGTAAGAATAGGCTGACAATTGATTTACAAATTGATTTACAAAGGCAGTAGAAAGGGGAAGGCGGGATGAGCTCATGTAGCTACTGGGCACACTCACCGAAGTACAATCTGTAGAAGACCGACAAGCAGGTTACTATGCTATCTTCTGATCATTCCCCTAAAAACCTAAGAGCCTATAGTGGTCTGGTGGATTATTAGATAATTTTATAGTTTCCTTTATAGGGCTTATAAAGGCAGGTAAGAATAGGCTGACAATTGATTTACAAATTGATTTACAAAGGCAGTAGAAAGGGGAAGGCGGGATGAGCTCATGTAGCTACTGGGCACACTCACCGAAATACAATCTGTAGAAGACCGACAAGCAGGTTACTATGCTATCTTCTGATCATTCCCCTAAAAACCTAAGAGCCTATAGTCGTCTGGTGGATTATTAGATAATTTTATAGTTTCCTTTATAGGGCTTATAAAGGCAGGTAAGAATAGGCTGACAATTGATTTACAAACTTGTAGTTATTACAATTCAATTAACATTTCAGGCCAAGCCCGTGTAGACGGTCCTTTCTGCGACTACACGGAAGCCGACAAGATGTCGTTTCTGCTCACCCTCTCGTCGCTAGGCGTGAAGAATATAGAAATGGAAGCTACTGCCTTCGCCGCTCTTACCAGTGAAGCAGGAGTGAGAGCGAGCGATGTGTGTGTCACATTGGTAAATAGGTTGGAGGGAGACCAGGTTAGTTGTCTCTTTCGTAGACTAGAGTACCTACTGGGTACATCTAGTGTCCCATCTTTCTTTAGGTTCAATTTCTTTGAACCAATCGAAGCTTCGGCTTCGGCCAACGGCGGTCAAAAAATAACTTTCAGCCGCACGTTTGTCTTCGGCCATAGTCAAACGAAGTTTTGGACGAAACTGAAGCTTTGTATAAGCCGTTAATGTTTGTTACAATGCTAATATAGTTTTTAATAAAAAAATATTTGAATGATTCTACTTATTTTAAGCAAATTAAGGCGTTACCATGGCTTTACCTTGCAATTTCCTTTTCGTGTGTCTAAATGTACCGTGTAATTTCTCTATGGGCTAAATAGAATACTTAATGAATTTTGACATAAATCCATGCATGAATTTAGTACATTCTTTTCTTTTCATTTCGTATTATACAACCTTAAATACTTTGATTTGGATCCATTTTGTTTATCTTTGGCACAGTTTAAGAAGGGCATAACTGGTAAAGCTCTTTAGATTGAGTCTTTGCCTCGCAATATACCTTTTTCTTATCATTTATTGTTATTTTAGCCTACCTACCTTCTGATAGGTAGCTACATTTATTTAGCTATTATTGTATAAGCTTTGCAAGCACTTTTTCATTTAATTTTAAATTACCATTAGCGGATTCCTGTAATTGGTCTATTCTATGTTCATAGTTTGTAACCATTCGTTTGTAATTTGACTGTTGGTTTCCCGAATAAAAATTTATTTAAATATTATTTTATTTATTTATTTATTTCCTAGACTACTTAAATATTTTGCATTATTTAAGGCAGGATTTTCTAATTCTATTATTTTTACTTATAATTGAACCTTCGGTATCGGTCAAAGGCTGACCTTCGATCGGGCACTAGATACATAATCACACATTATTCAATACACACAATGGATACATATAAAATTTCCCCTTTTTGATTCCAGGTAACACCAAGCAAAGCCACGATGCTGGAGTGGCAGCAGCGTCCAATGATTATAGTCAGCCGTTATATAGCCAAATATTTAGACAATAATAAATAATTTAAATATATTGTTAGATTATTTATTTTAACCTATATTAGACCTTTTTCTATCGTAGCGTGTATGTATGGGCGTCGTGGACTGACGCCTATACACACACGCTGCCTGAAGATATGCCTATACCCTGCAGTGGGACGTTGGTGATGACGATGATAATGATATAAGACCTTAGACGAAGACAAAATGTTTATAAAGAACGAGAGTTTTATGCTTATGTTTTTTTTGTTTGTAATCGATTACTGAAAAGGACATGCACCCTCGACCGATGGAAATGCACGATATGGATTTGCATGAGACGGAAAAAGTATGTCAGAATCGTAGTGTGTGGCAAGCGAGCTGCAGTAGTCTCTGCCTACCCTAATAGAATTGAAGATATTATAGCGTACATGTACCTACATATTATTATTATTATAACACTTTATTGTACACACTGACATAAAAATACAGAAAGTTGAGAAAACATGTTCAAAGTGCGAGCTTATCTCTGAAGAGATTTCTTCCAGCAGATCCGCAAAAGAGACAATTGATAAATACATACACATTACATTTTACATATTTATTAAGAAACTTTCTAAAATTCGTGAAAAGAAAGACTTTTCATATAAATTGGCTGACCATCCCTTCGGTGAAAAGGTATAGTCGTGAGCATAATGCAATTACTAGACAGACCCCAGCGGAACGTATGTGCCCGATAATAATTATTTATGTATTGTATCTGGTCGTTCACTCAAGGCCTCATAAAAAGGCTGAAAGTCACCCAAAGGGCAATGGAGAGGGCTATGCTCGGAGTTTCCCTGCGAGATCGAATCAGAAATGAAGAGATCCGCAGAAGAACCAGAGTAACTGACATAGCCCAAAGAATTGCTAAATTAAAGTGGCAGTGGGCGGGGCATATTGCTCGCAGAACCGATGGCCGATGGGGCCGAAAAGTTCTCGAGTGGCGACCGCGTACCGGAAAGCGCAGCGTGGGTAGGCCCCGCACACGGTGGACCGACGACCTTGTGAAGGCGGCGGGAACCCGTTGGATGAGGGCAGCGCAGGACGGGTCGTTATGGCGATCCTTGGGGAAGGCCTATGTCCAGCAGTGGACGTCCATCGGCTAAGATGATGATGATGATCTGGTATACACGGTCCTTCTTATTATGCTGACACTTTTTCAAGGGCTTGATCAGACCATCAAACTGAACAACTTTCTCTATAGGCTTGTCTATCTATGTGCCTGTGAGCGTTATGTATAGGGCACACATCAAAATCGCGCGAAAAAAAACTGCTGTCCCATATATCAAGCTCGAGTAGGTTTGCAGTTTTGTATGGAAGAGCTGATTTTTTTTCGCGATTTCGATGTTGGTGCCATAGAGAAAGTTGTTTAGTTTGACGGTCTGATCATCCCCTTAAAAAGTGTCAGCATGAAGGACCCTATACAGGGTGTAAGTGACAGCCTATCAAATACTGAAACGGTGAACTTAGACCATCAAACAAAATAACTTTCAATATGGAGCCTACCTCAGGAAACTAAAAATAAAATCTGCTGTCCCATACAAAACTACTCTACCTACCCGACTAAAATGTATGGGACAGCAGATTTTATTTTTAGTTCCCTGAGGTAGGCTCCATAGTGAAAGTTGTTCTGTTGGTCTGTCACTTACAGCCTGTATTAAGATCTTGACGGGTAACACAATACGCTTCGTCAGGGAAACATGTCGTTATATATTTTTTTATGGTAATGAGGAGATCTGATAGGATTCCGATTCGGATTTCGACAGGAAAATAAATTATCCGAATCTGATAATGTCTAACGTTATTTACGATCGGTATTTTTGAGGTTTACTTTTCTCTGAAAGTTATTTGTCGGAATATTTTATTAAAACAGACGTGTACGGACAAACAAGTAGGTGTCAACAGTCTATAGCCCAGTCATTTTACGGTTTGTGCCGGGACTAATTAGTAATTGACATTTTTTTCGGTATAATATTGAAGAGCCAATTTGAGCCTCGAAATGTACCAAAATTAAAAAAAAATCACGTCAGCAACAGTTCCAATTTTTAAATTTAGCTATTATCTCATTCTAAAAAACCTGATGGTCATTTTTTTTTGCACATATTTAAGGCTTGACCATTATACTTGGTTGATATCCCACAAATCCGCACTAAGCGCCTTTCTGATTCTTTTATAATGCGCACAGCCAAGGAGTGGAATGCCCTGCCTGCGTCAGTATTTTCGAGCGCTTACAACCCGAATTACTTTAAAGTACGAGTGAATAGGCACCTTCTGGGTAAGCTCACTACATCTTCGACCCCATCTTTGTCCTGAGGACTGGATTGAGGTCAAGAGCATTTGAAATAAATAAAATAAAAAAAATACATACTACAAACATGGTGTGAATATTTTTGTCTACTCGGAAGGTTTTGAAAAATATATTCGTATTTTCTAATAAATACCTCATTTTTTAAATTTCATTGCCTATTTTATTGCTCAAAAATAATTTATATTGTTAAATCTAAGTCAAATGAATGCATTGGTATTAATATTAATAATTTAAAATCCTACTAGGACACATAATTTTGATTTCTATGTTGCGCAGCGAATTTTTTTTAATATGCTTTAAAATAGTCCTTTTGTCACTTAATGGTTCCGGTTACAGTTTAAAAGTCCAATTAGTAATTACTCCCTACCCCGCCTAACAAAACTCCGTAAAATGACTGGGCTACTAGATAAGTAGGTGTCAACAGAGATTATTAATTTTCTATTGTTTTCTTTGTGTATTTTAAAACATGTGTCTACAAATAATTAAGCCCCTTTATTTTATTTTATCACTTACAGAAACAGATAGATAATAAATCAAATTGAAGATTGGAAAATTATGTTTCAGGCGGGACATAATTTTTCAATCCTAAATTTGATATGAAATAGCATAACAAGACTGTAACATGTTTATAATCTATCTATACTATTATAAAACTGTAACAGGAAGTTTGTCTGTACATTGAAGATATTAACAAAAAAAAAGTTACGATATGGTTTTTAGGTGTCCCTGATTCCATTTCACCAATGTTTGGATTTTTTGTCTGTCTGTTTGTTTGTGTGTTTGTTTGTTTGTTTGCTTGAACGAGTATCACGCAAAAACTACTGAACCGATTTTGATGAAACTTTTTTTGTTTGATAGCTTATGATTTGACTTAAAATCTGGTATATAATTGGTGCGGACGAAGTCGCGGGTTAACGCTCGTACTATTATAAAACTGTAAATTTAAAAAAGAAGTTTGTTTGTTTGATCGAACATCACGCAAATACTACTGAACCGATTTTGATGAAACTTTGTTTGTTTGATAGCCTATGATCTGACTTAAAATCTGGTATATATTTTATGAGGACGAAGTCGCGGGTTAACGCTAGTCACTTATATTTGAAAATAGATAATATTTATTGATAGATAGAGCGAGATATTTATTTAAGTACATTTTTTTTTTAATTCTGAATAATATTATCACGATATCACCTAACTGCAGGTAACAATTTTTTTAATTTTTTCGACACTTTTTAATATGAATGAAAAAAGTTTGCTTAAGAGTGTTTAACATACATGTTATGAGAAAGTACAATTATGAACACAACACCAAGGTCCAGCGAATTCATCGTGAATAACAAAGTACATGTAATTTGTTCGTTTTATATTACAGTAATTAAAATAACAAAGTCGAGGAAAATACGTACAAATACAAAAGGCAGGACCCCTGCGCTACGCCGCCGTAGCACTCGTAGCGTGCGCAATAGCCTTCCCTCCAATTTGACGTCAGTTCGTAGCCGAAACTCGTAGCGGACGGGTGCTACGCTCTCTCAAACACCTACCTTCTGTTACAAAACCTCAAATTTCTTTATTAAAAAACCTTCATCTGAACCTTTTAGACAAGTTTCTTGTAAAATTCTATCAAAAAATTTTGTAAAGTGATAAATTCGCGCGAAAATATTTATTATTAGAATTAGGCTAATCCAAATACGGTGGCTTGCGCTAATTTATCGCGTGGTATTACGTGTTTTAGTGTGAAATTTTTGTGTGTTGTGTTTTTTTTGCGTGTGAGAATAATATTTTTGTGTTAATGTGCTGTATTTTGGCGTCGCAAGAGAAAATGGCGAGTAAGTATTGAGAGCGGAGCCAAAATTTTACATATTTCAGTGCAGAGCAGAGAGAGTAATTTAAGTTCAAGCGTTTTTTATGACCGGTACGCTCTTGACGAATATTTTATTGTAATGGTTACTATTCGTTAAATTAGATCGTATCTTCATTGATATTTTTAAATAATTTCTTTTTCAATTTACCTTATTAAGAGAGCATTCTTTAATTAATTAAAGTGGACTAGAAATGCAAATGGGTCCTTGGGGCCCAGAGGCCAAAGCATTCCTTAAAGACCTATCCGGGCGTCTTAATGAGACCTCTGGTGACCGCAGAGCTGGTAGCTTCCTGGCACAAAGAATCAGCATCACCATCCAGAGGGGGAATGCTGCTAGCCTACTGGGCACCATGTCTTGCGGCGACGCTCTGGAGTATGTGTATTATTTGTAGGCTTTTATGTATTGCGATAAGTTGTTGTTTATATCTGAAGATAGCTTATTATTAAGTTTGTTATATTTGGTATAGGATAAAAAATTGCCAATTGAAATTGGGATGAAACATCCCAATAAGCCTATGCATTAAATATACTCTATGTGTGCGTGACTTTGAATGACCGATTACAGGAGTGCGATTTTTGAAAGTCATACGTTAAATCAGTGGTAGAAAGATGCGTATCTCCATACATTTTCAACTGCTGAGTTCAACGTATGAGATTCAAAAATCGCACTTCAGAATAGTCTAATTCGAGAAAGATGTGGCCTGAAAGATGTAGTAACAAGGATTGGAAAAGGTATAATCGATGTGGAGAGAATGAGCGGAAGTAGGTTAACACATGCAATTTAAAGGTGTGAATGGAATAGTTAAAAGGTGGAAGGGGGTCGCCCTAGATCGAATCAGAGGCGTTCTGACGAAGTGCCAAGTAAAATATAACCAAAACCGACGAGCGTGTATGAAGAGACATTGAAGAGACTTAAGAGGACAGGCGGGTACCGTTTTTTATCATACAGTCTATGTTACCTCTGCTATGTCCCTATATTTTCAGACAACGAGCAAATTAATTTGACGAATATTAAACAAAACAAAGCAAAACATACAGACATAGCCAAAGTTTTTCTCATATTATTCTTGAAAGAATTATTAAAATCGGTTTAGTTTTGGAGGAGGAAACAGGGGAATCCGAAATGCTGATTTCGTCGATTTAATGCAGATAAAATCTGTCCGAGCTGCAGTTGTCTCTTTCGCACTCTAGTCGGCGGGGTGTACGGGTGGGGCAGTGACCTATTCTCAAAATTTCTATTTCAACCCGTCTATCCCCTTAAGGATGCTGTAGAAGTAAGAGATGTGTTCATAACGTGTGTCAGAATCATAGAGAAATTACGGTCAGAGTCATAGCATGTTGCGATCTATTGTTTATGTAGTCTATTTTTTATGGTAGGTACTTATGTATACTGTTCATACATTGAGACTGTTTAGACAAGCGATTTCATTGTTCATCGACGATTGAAGCGATTCCATGATAATCCTTCCACACGACCGCGATTATCCTTTCCAATCAAAGAGATTTAACATATAATATTGAATGTCTTTGTTTCCGATAATATTATTATAATTTTCGAAAGGAAGGAGTGGGCTTACGCATAATTTCCCATACTTTCCCCTCTGTCAAAGCCACACCCCCGCGACGGCCCCGATCTAGCCCCGATGGGCTACTAATTCGATGCGTTTACTGTTATTGTCATAGCAACGCCCCCTCCCCCCCCCCCCCCGCAAAAAATGGCAGGAAAATGTTCTATGGAGAAATAAACAATACTTACTCCTCTCCGGGCGTTGACAAGAGAGTGGAGACACGTTTTTCTCTATGTTTCGCCCATATTACACTCACACATACACAAATATGAGGTATGGAGCTGGGACCTATTTGCTGCTGTAGCATACAATAAATTACATGTTGTTCTATTGATGTTTCGTTGTATTCATGTTTTGTAAACTTGTTGTGAACTGTAATATTATGTGTGTGTTACTTATGCAAATAAATTGTTTATCTATCTATCTATCTAAATATATCAGATAACATACTCACACAGCTCTTTTTCTTGTTATTCGGGATACCATTAGACAATACCATTAGTTTCCAACGCTGTTAACTCCGATAAACCACGATCAATAGGTAGTCACCATCATCGTCATTAGCCTAGTAAATCCCACTGTTGGGTATATGCCTCTTCATTTTCACGCCATATTGAACGGTCTCACGCTAATCTGATCCACTATTTGCCGTCCACTCAACAGCAAGTGCTAGTGACAAATTAAACCATATATAAATTACCTACGTAATATTAAGTCGTACTGGCCGGGAATCGAATCATTCGCGTCCTCATTTCCCGTTCCGGCTGTTACAGCTCGTTCTTTCAACTTTTCAGAAACGTGTGAAGTTTTTCCTCCTACACCCCAATGAAAAATGGCTTCATTAAAACTGAATTTTGATTTTCCTCCAACTGAATAGAATTGAATCATCTTTAATATAAGTAATATATTAAAGATGTACTACTTACTGTTATACAACTTAGGCCCGATTCACGAGTAAATTTCATTCTTGGCCTCGCATGCCACCCCCGAGAAAACGATAAAAATCGAGATGTGCCTTCATCCTTTTGTAGCCACGTATGAGTTCGCATGACGTTTTTCTCGTTTAAACGCTTTGTCGTGGGTGGCATGCTAGCCGTGCAGGTTACTCTAGAATAAACTGATTTTGCGTTTTACCAACCCTAATCAATGTTAGAGTAAATTTTACACGGCCAATTTTGACGGTGTAAAGCTTATACCGAGACTAATGAAATGGCAATGTCACATAATTAAAAAAAAAATTAATAAAAAGAAACCTAACAAATTAAAACTGTATAACCTCACATTGCAATAAGTACGGATACAACGACTTCTTTCTTTAGGTAGATTATACATTCGTTCTTTTAGTGTGGGTTTAGTGTGGTAGAGAAGACAAACGAAGTTATTTCGGAGTAAACACTACGAGTAAAATTGTTTCTTGCGTAGTTAATCTTATGTATCTTCTATAAATCAAAGTTTGTTCGAATCCGGCCTGAGATAGGACCTTGATGTATCAGAAGCAGATATTAGTGCCAATCAAAGTTCCAAAACTTAGTCTAGACTTGTATTGCGGCAATTAATTAACAATATAGAATATCTGATTAGATAGTAAACATCTAATCTCTCCAACATCTACTCCAATATTTCGGTATTAATTACACTAGGTATAACTTTACCTTTTGCTTCGAAATGCAGATAGCTTTCCTACCATCATCATCAGCCTATACAAGGTCCTTCTTAATATGCTGACACTTTTAAGGGGATTATCAGACCGTCAAACTCAACAACTTTCTCTATGGCACCAACATCGAAATAGCGAAAAAAAATCAGCTGTCCCATACAAAACTGCAAACCTACTCGAGCCGTTAAATGTATGGGACAGTAGATTTTTTCAGTTTGACGGTCTGATCTTCCCCTTAAAAAAAGTGTCAGCATATTAAGAAGGACCCTATGTATGTCCCACTGCAGGTGACAGGCCTACCCTCTCATGGAGGGTTTTGGGAGTCAACCATGCGTCTCCAATGCGGATTAGTAGACTTCACATACGCAATAGAATTTTAATGCGTATGCAGGTTTCTTCGCGATGTTTTCCTTCACCGTTCGAGAGCAGTCGGTATTACGTACATAAGTTAGAAAAACTCATTGGTAGGTAGGTACGTGGCATATTTTCGATCGGATCGTACGGATTCGAACCCCGGGGTTCGAATCCGCACGATCCGCACGCATCTAATGATTGAGTGTCCCTGTTCATATCTCTCCTCACTTACGTTCTCTGGGGGTCACTACCAACTGAAATACTTAAGCATATTTTTGTAGGTACGTTACTATTAATATTTGAAATGCATTACCAGCCTTTATCGTTCCCACTGGGGCACAAGGCCTGCCCTGCCTAACCCACAAATTATTGGTTTCTCGAAAACCGAAATAACTTTCGATGAATATAGATTAGGTGTTTTATTGAAACAAGAAATCAATCTAGCTTGGTCTCGTTCAAGAAGCTTTCCTCTGTCTGTGTTCTGGAATTGTTGGAAATAAATTTTTCGTGAATACACTGAAAAAAATGTTATGTTAAATATTACCGAACTTTGGTGACTTCCAAACTGTTTTGTAGCACATAACCAAATGTTTGTATATAAATAGCAAAAAGTTATGCTATTTATAAGCAAACGATTGTTTATGTGCTACAAAACAGTTTGGAAGTCACTAAAGTTCGGTTATATTTAACAAAACATTTTTTTCATTGTAGACGGCGATCTGGATGCTTTCGATGACGCGTGGCCAGAGCATACCCAGGACGGAGATGGTTGGAGGATGAAAGGGGAGGCCTTTGCCCCTATGGGCTCGTAAAAAAAAAGACGGCGTTGATAGAGTAAAGCTCGGTGCCACATGAAAATAGGAAACACTCATGTGATAAATTATAGTTATTCCAGAATGTTGTAGGCATACCTTTGACCCTTTAGTATCCAGACTTTTGTAAAAATGTCTTTTGTAATGTGAAATATATAATCGTCATCATCATCAGCCGATAGACGTCCACTGCTGGACATAGGCCTCCCCCGAGGATCGCCACCACGACCGTTCCTGCGCTGCCCTCATCCAATGGGTTCCCGTCACCTTCACCAGGTCATCGGTCCACCTTGTGGGGGGCTCACTACCTACCCATGCTTCGCTTTCCGGTACGCGGTCGCCACTCGTGAACTCTTCGGCCCCATCAGCCATCGGTACATATAATGTATATTAGCATATTATTTATTCTTAGTGTTCCTTTTACCGTGTAATTTTATTGTCGAAGTCACCATAGCCGAACACGGCGAGGAGGACTATATACTATACCTTTTAATTAAAACAAACAAACAAGTAGTGTTATAATACACTAATATACCCTCCTCGTATATCATCTACGCATGCATGTATGTGGTGCGAGTCGTAAAATTGGGAAGGGCGTTTTATTGTATTTCTGTTGGCAACTTGTCACTTTGTTATATCATTCACAAAGGGCACTTACAGGGAAACATGTACATTATTCTACACAAGTTCTACACGGGTGACTATGCGTGATCTAAGTTCATTCATATCTTGAATTCGTGAGTTTATGTTATTTCACAGGAAAACAAAATGTTAGGTACTTAATCGATTGTTAGGGTGATTTTTGAATGTCAAAACAAAATAATATGATATCGGTAATTCTACGAGCAGGTTTTTTTGCGCGTCCTGGCTTATAAGACATACAAAAACTAAAATTTTCGCGTGTTAGCTATTTTTAAACATTAAAAGGGGCTTAATAGCTAGGTGTACACGAGATTTTTCGCACGTAGTTAAAAAACTACTGATTGAAATACATTTTTGAAACTCCGTTCTCTAATTTCAACAACGTGTCCCTTTGCCGAAATCATTTACAAAAATTATTCTCGTCACTAAATTCCAAGAATTATATCAGTTTTCTCCGAAGATATTTAAAGCTCATTAGATAAGTATAACTTACAAAAAATATGAGTCGTATGAACTTGTTCGTTTTCAAGATATACAATGAACAACTTTCTCTGTAGGACCAATATTGAAATCGCGAAAAAAAAATCTGTTGTCCCATACATTTAGGTCGAGTAGGTTTGTGTGTAACAGTAGATTTTTTTTCGCGAATTCGATATTAGTCCAATAGAAAAAATTGTTAAGTTTGATGGTCTGATCATCCCCTTAAAATAGTTTTACCTAATTTTGTTAGACCTTATATAATATGGATTCAGCTAAAATTGGATTTCTAGTTATAGGTGCGCGGGTGCGCGCATCCACCTCATAGAATCGATGTTGATACTAAGAAATTACGTAGTGATGATAAAAATAAAATAAATGTATCTTCATAAATACTAACTAATATAATATTTACAATAAATGCTAGTGAAAGTCGACCACTTGTAAATAAATAATAAGTAACATAAATATAGATGCGTTACCTAAATCGTCTTGGGAAATCGGAAGATGTAGCGTTTATGGTTATATTCTAAAATGCAAGGATCGAAAATTTTCGGTAACCTTTATTTAAATGTTACCTTTATCCAGGTAACAACCGATTTTAATATCGGTAACCTAAATGTGACCTTCAAGAGAATGCGAGTGCGGGTAAGGGTCAGTATAGACGGAACGGCAAAAAGCGCGCGTGGTTTTAATAACACTGAAAAATGAACTTTAATTTCTAGTTATCAAAAGTACAGAATTGATTGAACAACGTCGTTGTTGTAGCGGGTGACGTAAATTTTGGAGCACCCGACGAGCGACGCGTGCCCTATTTTCATTGTTACTACAGTATTGGATAGGTCGAGATTATTTACATTTTATTCAACCCAAAAGCATAGAATGGTTTAAGTTTATGTTCTTGTTTGAGTTTAAGTTTGTTATTATAATTGATTTAATTTGTATTTAGTAACAACTAACGAGGTACTTACTTAAAAATTGAATACTTACTATATTTATGAAGAACAATTTTTTATTTAAATATATCTGTGTACGCGGACGGTTAGTAGAATGATATAAAGGTTACCTCTAAAAATGCCTGTAAAAAAATTAAAGGTTGTAACCAAAAAATACCGGTATTATCGATACCGGTTTCGGCCCCTGCTAAGATGTGTAAGATACTTAAATACTTCATTCCACAAAAGGATGAAAAGATATTTCGATTCCTATTCAGCTTCCTGGCCAATAGTTATTTATCATAAAGATATACTTACTATCCGACATAATGTCTTGGATGTTACTAAAGCTTTTCTAAGAATAAATGAGAGTAAGAGCTTCACAATTTTTATTTCTGTAATTTGAATGGAGTATATAGGCTGATGTCCGGCCACGGTATAAGAAAGAGTATCTATTACTACATACAGTATGGACACTCCCTTCCTCCCACCAACTTTTTACCTCCCCCCTCTATAGCCCTCTGGTTACCCGGCAGTTACCTAAGAAGAAGACTTAAGGTTCAATTTCTTTGGTTTCGCATGTGCTGACGTCATCTTGTCAATTCAAATTTTTTGTATGCAGTGTCCGGGCTGTGGTACAGCTTAGAATAGAATTAACCCAAACTGGTGTCGTAAAAAGGGGCTAATCCTGTTAGGTGTCGATTTCCCTGATGCCCAGCTAGAGTCAGCTCTTCTTTAATCGTAGTGGTTTCCCATTTCATTCAGGAAGGATAAGATTGGGACGAGAGAGTGAAGGTGGCACCGGTTAAGCGTCCTTTTACCTCATACCATACTACTATGAGGAAAATTATTGGCAACCCGTAACGTGCCAAGCCATTGTCCACCTTATTTACGCCTCGTTGGCATAGCACGGCGACTTTTTAGCTTTCTTTGAATTTTTTGTTTGAACCGATCGGAGCAAAAAAAATCAGCCGTTGCATACATTTGAATCGAGTAGGCATTGCAGTTTAGTTTGGAACAGCCGATATTTTTTCTGCTCCGATCGCTTTGCTCCCATAGTAAAAGTTTTTCAGTTTGATGGGTAGACTCTTAGTTTATAAGGATGCTAATTATATCACCCTGTATATTACTAGCTATTGCCTGTGACTTCGTACGCGTGGTTATGAAAAATATTTTACGTCCTATATTCTCAGACCTACTGAATATACATACAAAATTTCATAAGAATCGGTCACGTTGTTTCGGAGTAGTTTTGTTACAAACACCGCACACGAGACTTTTATATATTAAACGAGAATTTTATATATTCGATACACATACATACAGGGTCCTTCTTAATATGCTGACTCTTTTTTAAGAGGATGATCAGACCATCAAACTGAACAACTTTCTCTATGGGACCAACATAGAAAACGCGAAAAAAATTCTACTGTCCCATGCATTTGGCTCGAGTAGGTTTGCTGTTTTGTATGGACAAGTAGATTTTTTTTTCGCGATTTCGATGTTGGTCCCATAGACAAAGTTGTTCAGTTTGATGATCTAATCATCCTCAATGTCAGCATATTAAGAAGGACCCTATGCTACTACGACTTTATCAAGGGGTATCGCATACAGAAGGAGTCGAGGCGGCACCGGCGCCGGCGTCGAGGCGCGGGCGCACCATGGCGACTTTGACATACGATCGATAATTGTATTCCAAGGATCCGAGCGGCGCGCCGCTCTGATTGGTATGATATACAATTACCGACCGTATGTCAAGGTCTTTAAGGCGCGCCCCCGCGCCTCGACCTCGCCTCGACTCCTACTGTATGCGATACCCCTTAGACTATTTTTTACCTTCGGTGGGCTACGATATGCCACATGAATGGGAAACAATTTGTCGAGTTGAGTATCGCTAGGATAGGTATATCCATTACGGACGGGCGAGAATAATGAAGCTCTATAGTTAACACCCAGCCCACGCGAGACACGCATAGAATCTGTATGTAGATAATGCAACAGCTGCATTTTCAACTAAAAGCATCAGACTTTATGGACTCTAAAGTGAAGTGTAGATATTAAAATTGTGCTTACCGGAGCTTGCTTCCCTTTCCGACATTACTTTGACCTAGATGCGGGTAGTTGAATAAGCACATACGTAATTAATGCATGATATGGAAATACGTTTATGTAGATTTTACTTGGTTCAAGCTTGTGAAATTACATCTGTAATGTTGTTGTTTGCAATGGAAACGCTTATACCGATGCGATGGGACATAAAGGAAAGTTCCTATTGTTTCTTGTCTCTTTTTCATGCCCATATATATAAATACTGAATAAATACATAAAAACAAACTCAACGCATAACATATGAATATTTTATATACCAATTATTTAGGTACCTTTTAGAAAAAGTATATGTTTAGAATGAGCCTCATGCTTCTACCGTATAAAAAACAAAATGGGCCAACTTTTTGGTGTGTGTGAGGCGTCATACAAATTATGTCTGTGTGCGTTTATATCGTTAGGTTGTAGAGGCCAGTACTGGTTGCAATTTTTTCAACGCGTTCGTAGCTTCGACTGTCTATCTTGACATATAACTTATCCAAGAGGTACCTACTCGAAAACTGACGCGGCCAATTTATATGAAAAGCCTATTTTTACGATACCGTCCGTATAAGTAAATATATAGTCGCTTCGTACAACAACACCACATTTAGAAATGGGGTGGTCTATTATAAAAAAAAGTTGTGGTGGTCCAGTGGCGAGTATAACGTTGCCTGCCGTGCAGGAGGCGATGGTTCGATCCCCGTCCAGGCCGACTCGTACCAATGAGTTTTTCGGAATGTATGTACGATTTGTAACACCACTGGCTTTTTCAGTGAAGGAAAACATCGTGAGGAAACCTGCATGCTTCAATTTCGAGGCATGTATTGTACCCACTGTCCATTACAAGTGGCGACGGGCTCACTCCCCGTCACACTGGACAGAGTTTCGGTACTACTAGTTAAACGTGGATGTTCTGAGGTTTCAGAATATCTCTTACTACCCCCTCGGGGAATATAGTCGTGAGAATATGCTTATGCTTATGTTATTATAACGATTAAACGTTGCTAATAATAATACAAGTACTAGGTCAACATCAGTATAGAGAGCTTCTATCGATGTTGTATAATTGTTACACTGTTCAATAGAGCGAAAGGGAGCGGAAAGGCAGATAAAGTCTGATTATTGTTGAATGCGCTTCAGATGTCAGTTTTCAATCCAAGCTTTCAGTTGACACTGTCAATGTCAGCTCTTATAAAGGTGTATGAGTACAGATGTCTATGGAATCCGTAGACGGCTTCCAAAAGACATTGCCCACGTGACGAAGTGTATTGAAGTGTATGACACGTTTCGGGTCGTCTCGCAGCTGGCATTTATTGTGTATGATCGAAGAACACATACAAATTGGTAGCCGAAATTATACGCAGGATAGGAGCAATATCGGGCTTCCCAAGGAAATGGAAATTATCATTTTCTATCGTGGCATTTCTGGGCGTTTTCCTATGCTAGTGTGGCGTTTTGACCTTCTGCAATGAAATATTTAGGAGTCACTGGAGGATCCCACGGCTATTAGAGTTTTAAATTGAGAACATCCATGGGCGTAATTGGGGGAGCATCCATGGGTACGTACCACCCACTCTTGAAAACCCATCGCCCCCTAGAAAAATCGATTAAAATGTCATATGCAGCACGTAAGACTACTTCATATACAGGGTGTTACAAAAGTAAAAATGAACATTTAAAACTTTTATGTGTATTGTTGAGACCATCGAACTAAACAGCTGTCACTATGGGACCAATATCCCAATATCGAAATCGCGAAAAAAATACCCCCTTAAATGTTATTTTTGTAACACCTTGTATACACTCACGACCGTAAATCCCTTTCGTGGTGGTCAGAATCATTGCTACAATTACAACTTTCTATTTATGAATGTAGTTGTAGCAATGCTTGCAAATTTCAGGATAGTATGACGTGTCAGGTGAGTCGAGATGGCTAGCCTTTCGCCCACATAAACTCTTCATAAAAAAACCTTTAATCCCTTAGTCACCTCCCACGACACTCATAGGAAGAATAGAGGTGGACCATTCTATGCCGGAACCACATTGCTGGTTCGAAATTTTGACAATTCTACTGAAACTAACTTTTCGATTTCTACTGTCATCTGATTTACCGAAAGCTGGCGGTGTGGCTGGCCGCTGGACGTCTGCTCCCCATAGGGATAGGTAATCCGAAGCGACGCCAAGGAGATTATCTCCTCTAATCTGATTACATTGGATGGATGGTTAGGAATGTGACTTCCTATCCTTGACACTAAAGTTAAGGTTTTTAGGGTTCCGTACCAAAATTGGTAAAACTGAACACTTATGGAATCAGCTCGGTGTCTGTCCGTCCGTCTGTCACATGCATTTTTCTCAGAGACCGTAAGTCATAGGAAGTTGAAACTATGTACAGATATAGCAATTGCTGGTCCAATATCATAAAAGTAGTAAAAAAAGCTTAACTTTTATATTGGGGGGACAAATAAAAAAAAAATTCTACCCTATGGTAAGGGGTATCAAATAAAAGCTTATGAAAATACGAGTCTAAAAATATTTGTTTAAAATTTCTTTTTAAAACTTTGTTCAACAAAATTTTCAATTAAATCCGAGCAATTGATGTCCCCACCTCTATTTCAAAAAATTATCCGTGTAAGATCTGAAAAAAAAAACATAAACATCAGAAATAACGTGTAGATGGCGGGAAAGTTATCAGGGTGGCACTAACTTGGATAGTTTTTTTTTTCTATACTTACCAAAAAACCAACACTAAAATTACCTTCATTTACTATGTGACCACATTCTAAGTAAGTGTCAATTTATAGTGGTTGTTATCAATGACCCATGTGAAACAACTGGCAGTTCGGAACACTAATTGACCGAGTCCCGACTCGTACTTGGCCGGTTTTTTAATAAAAACAGAACCACGTCGAGATGTAGGTGATTTGGGTATCACATAATGCTTGGTCCTAGGAGAACACTGACATTTATAATTATGAAGTCAAGCTGAATTTAATATCCGAAGGCCCATTGATTAATAATAATTTACTACGTGGTCTCCTGCGGATATCGTCCATATTCATTGTTCCTTATAGACCTTATTCCATCTAAGTAGATGTTTCAAGTCATGATATAGTCAGACAAGAATACAAAATACAAATAAGTACAAATATGAATTGATATAAAGAGGCCACTGACCTAGTATTATCGTCTGTTCAACACAAACAATAGAATTCGCATAAAACCTCGAATCAATCAATTATATTGCGTTGAAATTCTACCACAAAATGTCGGCGCTTTTGGGGCGACAATTTGGTAGCACAAATAAAATATCGCATTTAATTTTCTTTTATGTTCAGGTTTACTAATCCATCTTTCACCAACTCTGACAACTTGTCAAAATTGACAACTCTGACAAATGTCAAAGGCGGCTCTGTTGGCAAAGCGTATGTTTTGGTGAATACCCAGTGGCGTAGCGTAGGTTTCTGCCTCCCGGGGCACAGACCGGTTTTGTTGTGTAAGTCTTCATAAGGGGGCGGCCCTTATGAAGACTTACAGAACAAAGAGCGTAGCGAGCTCGACATTTTTTTTTCCACTACTAGTTTGTGGCCAGAAATTTTTTAGTTTATCCATGCATACCTAAAAAGAAACTCCAGACGCACCGCGGGATACCACCCCTTCTTGGTTGATATTCCACAAATCCGCACTAAGCGCCTTTCTGATTCTTTTATAATGCGCACAGCCAAGGAGTGGAATGCCCTGCCTGCGTCAATATTTCCGAGCGCTTACAACCCGAATTACTTTAAAGTACGAGTGAATAGGCATCTTCTGTGAAGCTCGCTACATCTTCGACCCCATCATTGTCCTGAGGACTGGATTGAGGTCAAGAGCGAACCCAGTTGAAATAAAAAAAAAACTTAGAGCGGTCGAAGCTACCTCGACTTTTCTCTTCAATACGAATCGGATGGAGCAAGAGTTTTTTTACAATGTAACCTAAGTAAAAGCTTTGGATCCACCAAAGCAAGCTTTTTTAGCATCACGTCTTATAGCTGTGGTCAGAATTCAGAACTCTTTAGGATTATGTGAAGGTATAGTAATTAAAAAAAAGACTTTTCCCTGCTCTACGAATTGGTTATAGATTACGAACACAGAAAGAACTCGTTGAAATGCTTCTAACTGCCGCGTAACTTTCTAAGTAATTATTAAAGATTGATATATTTACTGTAATCGTTTGGTGCACTTAGTGGTCATCACAAATTGTTTTATAAAGTCTAGGCATCCCAACAGTGTCTGGCACATCGCCAAAATAAATCCACGGAGGCTATCACTAACGATTTGCTGTTCCAACTTTTTTGTATGTTACATTTAATTTGGATAGGAAAGAGTTAAAAATTAAGTAAATCAACAAAATAGATTAGATATTTTAAAGACTAAAGTGATACTAAACGTAAACAGAATCAAATACCTACTTAAAATTATGAGCGTCGGTGGCGCGTCGCGGAGATACGGAAACTCAATCTTGAGGCCTGGGTTCGAATCCGCAGGGGACGATCGACATGACATGTACCAATGAGCTCGTACTCAAACGGTGAAGGAAGACATCTTGAGGAAATCTGCAACGCTGAAGAAAATTCTTATGCGTGTGATCTGAAGTCTGCCAATCCGCATTGGGCACGCGTGGTGGACTAACGCCCATACACCTTTATTTAATCATTTAATCATTTATTTATTGCTTTCACATGTCTTACAGATGTTATAACAGTTATTGTCCTTTCCTGAGGATATAGGCCTGTGCAGTGGGTCGTATATAGGTTGATGATAAATGAATCTTCATTCTTTACTCCGGTCTCCTGGTTATTTTTTTTTGTAGAAGTAAATTCCTTAAATTAACTAATTACGTGTATGCATGTCGAGGAAGCGAGTCTTAAATGTCGGCCCTATACCCGGACTTTCGATTTTCGATGTATCGCGACCGTTTCATTTCGAACTTCATTGTAATAGAGTTGACATTGGAACGAAAGCTTTCACGCAATTGCGTGTAGACCCCTAGGATCGTAGCAGGTGGCGTTCTGGTTGTCTCTGCCTACCCCAATATCAATCTTAACGTAACAATGCATACTGCAAAGGAGCGTTGGTGGCGCGTTGCGGAGAAGTATGGACACCCAATTATGGGGGTCCGGGTTCGAATCCGCACGGACAAAATGCTATGTACCAATGAGTTTTTCTAACTTATGTACGTAATACCGACTGCTCTCAAACGGTGAAGGAAAACATCGTGAGGAAAGCTGCATACGCTGAAGAAGAAATTCTGATGTGTATGAGAAGTCTACCAATCCGCATTGCGCACGCGTGGTGGACTAATGCACATACACTATATACTGCAGTGGGACGTTTATAGGCTGATGATGATGATGATGACTGCAAAGATAACCAAATTATTGGCACTTTGCTATCCTAAAATTTTAGCACATCCGTTTGTTTAAATCTTTTTTAGACTATTAAGAAATAACATTTTATTAAAAACCTGATTATTAGAAAAACCCTAACCGGATGACTTTATTGTTTTTTTCAACACACTTGCTCATAAAATGGCCCTTATTTCACCGCAATTAGGCACATAATGACACCTATAATCAAACTGTGACTTTTTCATTACTATTATTCACAAGTGAGTTATAGGTTTTTTATAGTAGGTATCTAAACTTCTTGGTTGAGTTCTTGAGTTGCTTTGTTCTTAAAAAAGTTTCGATACAAAAAAGATCATATTCAATAGTACAAATAAATTCTCTAAATAAACTTTTTATTTACTAAATAAAATGTCTTTTTATTATTATTTTCTTCACAAGTGTGTTGAAAAACGTCGTATGATACACGTGTGTATTGATGATTACCGTCCTCGGCTCTCTTAAGACCCCCGCCTACGGCTCGGGTCTCAATGGCGCCTCAGCGGTAATCACCAACATTACACACTTGTACCATAATGAACTATTAAACCTTTAAATTCAAATGTGTTGTTGGTGTACCTAATAAACTATTAAACATGTGCCGAGCCGACCCCAACTTGTGTGTCGCCCTGTATATGTAGCCCAAAACAAATAAAACTGATCAAGAACATTATTAAATCAATCAACATTAGTTAAGTTAAGGTTAAGCTAGGACACTAAACATAAACATTAGTTAAGTTAAGGTTAAGCTAGGACACTAAACATAAACACCTACTGAATAAAACCAGAAACCTTTAAATGAAATTGTGTACAAGTTTCTTTGACTATTTATTATAAGGACTAGCCTTGCGGTAGCATTTCCCCTCTGCCACGGTATAAGATTAATCGATCATGTGAATTTACATTCAATTTTATACCTTACGAGCGTTAACCCGCGACTTTGTCCGCACAAATTATATACCAGATTTTAAGTCCAGATCATAAGCTATCAAACAAAAAAAGTTTCATCAAAATCGGTTCAGTAGTTTTTGCGTGATACTCGTTCAAACAAACAAACAAACAAACACACAAACAAACAGACAGACAAAAAATCCAAAAATTGGTGAAATGGAATCAGGGACACCTAAAAACCATATCGTAACTTTTTTTTTGTTAATATCTTCAATGTACAGACAAACTTCCTGTTACAGTTTTATAATAGTATAGATCACTAAACGAGACAGCCTATTATTGCGAAACAATAATTTCGAACTTAGAACGTTTGGGGTTCACACGAGACTACTTTTCATGATTTTTAACGTTCAAAATTAGAATCTAAAGTTATGGGGAATAAAATCCAAAGTTGCAGATTTCATGTTACCTCGCCCCCCGCAAAAAGTGGCAGAAATGTTTGTTAGTAGAATTACACGCGTGGTTAGTCCCTATATGTATAAGTAGTTAAAGACATTACATAAACATAAAGTTATACTTTGATGCCATCAATATGATAGGCTTTTATCGTCAAAAGCCTTATCGAATATTCGAACTTCAATTTTAGCAAATTGGCCATTTTGATACTTACCCCATTGTACGATATCGAACAATACTGTCAATATGTGCCGTGCTATCTCCTGAAAATACGTATTTTAATTACATGCAATGGCCGGATGGTTTTACAGAATTAATTAAATACTTACGTATTTTTGTTTCACATAATTTATTTTAATTATTTACATTTTTATAAAAGATAAGATAAGATAGATAAGATAAATGTTTAATTTTAACATTTGCTTAAAACTATAACATTAAACGGTAGACCAAAAACGAAGCAAGCCTGATACGCGAGGTCTACGATTGGGAATCCTTAACAATAAACAAAATAATTTAGTTACGAACTAGTACAATTGAAACAAAGTGAGAGTGTGTGTGTGGGGGAGAGGGGGGTTTGTGTAGGAGTGTGTCTGTTTGCGTCTGTGTTTGTAACATACACGGGTATGTTAAGATATATCCTTGATCAAGTCTTTAGTTCCATCGTAAGTCATCGTAAGATTCTGGCATTGTAAAAATTAACGACACATTCAGTGCTTCGTGCGGCACCCTGACCAATCAGCAAACACAGGGTGTAACAAAACACCCTAGTAATATTTTAAAGGGATGGTTTATAGACCATGAAACTGAACCACTTTTGCAATGGAGACATAGTAGTTTTTTTTTAAATTAGCTGTCCCATAAATTTGAGTCGAGTAGGCACTGCAGTTTTGTATGAAACAGCAGATATTTTTTTCGCGATTTCGAAGATGGCTTCATATTGAAAGATGTTTAGTTTGATGGTCTTAACCACCCAATTTAAGTAAGTGTTAAACAAGGGTCCTGGGTTCGAATCCCTGTAGGGCCATGGATGATATTATGATTGTGCCGTTCGTTGTTGTAGGTTTTCATAATTAAAAGCCCGTAGCTTACTTGGGATCATAACAATGTATATGTTGCCAGTGCGAGCAGCGAAAAGAGCATTGCGAAGTTAATTAGAGACAGCGAATGCGAACTGAGCGTCTACCCACTGAAATCTCTTACATTAATTAATACTTAGCAATTTACTCTTCTCGGAATTGCAGTAGTCCTTTATTACCTAATTAATGTTACCTTTAACCTTTACTAAGCAAGTAAGTTCATTCAGGGGTGGTGAGAATATTACAAGCAAGAGTTACCTTTTTTTTCAGTGAAATTTTTTTGCGATTTCTGGTTTGCTCCCATAGAAAAATTTATTCAGTTTGATGGTCTGAACCACCTGTGTTTTGGAAAGTGTTTACAAAATGAGGGTCGCGTGTGCAAAATGCGAGTGGAAAATATTTGTGTGCTGAAAACGAATATTTTTACCTAAGTTATGGATGTTTGTGTGTTTTATTATATCATTGTCTGGTCATCAACATCATAATACAAGTTCCGGCTAGATTGGGATCAGATAATTTCAGTGTATAAAATAACAACCATCAATAATTTTATTAAGTGAGTGTCCTCAAAATAAAACTTATTTCTCGTTCCGAAACGACCAGACTAATATATCGTTCGTCGACCCAAATATTTTGGCAAGGACCGTGTCCTGCCTACTAAATAAGATAAAACCCAGATGTGAGACAGAGAGGCACCATCTGCATTTGATGTTAGAATAGGAGGGAAAATTGTTTCGAACATGGCATGAAAATTAATGGTTGGTGTTTTAAACTGACTGACATCTAAGTAAAAAGGCTGTGTTATTTTTAGTTCAACCCTCGGAGATATTGACAAAGGAAGTCTTCTTAATTTTATATTTTGTCACCAAGACGAGAAGACAAGTGGCGACAGCCGTCGCTGAAGCAAAAGGGCTACTTTGCATTTCTAACCCGTCTTATAATGTTCTGTGGGGGCAGGGCACCCGAGCGCGCTACATACAAACGAAGTTAGAACCACAGAGAAATCACACCTTGCTCCCCTATGACTGTGATTGTTAGGACTTGATTAGAACCTATTTTCAATACTAACCAATTAAAGTCAATGACATTTTTAAACATGATTAGATAGTAATAGCTGTGCGTGTGGTTTGTCAGATTTCCGAAAATATATTGTTTCAATAGAGGATTTATTTAAGATTAGTATGGAATTCTTTGAGCTACTGTATTTTTGAAACTATGACAAACTGCACAGAGATTAGTTTAAATATCATATTAATATCCAAAATATAATTAAACTTCGTTTGAATGGACGCTAAAGCGTATTATCCTCTTAAGTTTTTACCCGACTGCGGCTTCGCCACGCAAAGGAAGGTTAATATGTTGATAAAACATATTAACCTTCCTTTGCGTGATAAACAGTACAGTTGATAAACTGTAGAAGTAATGACAAATGACGTTGCGTTGTGAAAATAGGGCACCAATTACGGTAAATAAATCGCAACTGAACCATGATTGGACCGCGTGCGAAGCTAAGCGTAGACGGGACCACGGCTTAACGTGCCATCCGATGCACGGAATCATTTCTCTTTTCAGACAATCAGGCGATTCAGCCTGCAATGTCCTAACCAACTGGGGAAAAACGCACAAAGTGACATTTCACTAGGTGTCCCCCGTGGGAATCGAACCCACGACCTCCGTGTCGAGAGCCAATGAGTTTAACCATTAGACCACGGAGGCAGTTGCAATGTGATTAGAACTACAAAATACAAAAATATTTATTTGCGTACCAAAAACATTAGTATAAAAATACATGTTGAGTGGGACAATAACTATAATAGTGGTTATAACTAATTATACAATATTTTATGAGGTTTGTAAGGTATCGGTGTGTTGGTACCTGCGGTAAGGATCCAGCCTGTAGGACAAGTACCAGCGCCCGCCTCCAGAGTTCTACATTAGGTACATAGTAAGTTGACAAAGAACTTACTGCTTACTTACGTTTCTATTTTATTATGAACTAACAAGTTAAACAAAAACAAAAATTAAAATTAAAAATTACGGGTGCTAAAATTTAAAATTACGGGTGCTAAGCTTCATTCCATATACCTATCAACGAAAATTAACTATTTCCTATGTAGCTTTCCTTCTAATTCTGGTTAGCAAATATAATCTATGCATCTAAAGCTGTTCTTGAAGAACTGAAATAGGACTAGGATTGATCTTGGATGATTTAACTTAGCGCAATCACCCTCCAGATGGACAAAGGAACTGAACGGACATAATGGACAATAATCAAAGGATTCTTTGTCTAACAACGGAATAAACGAACGAAATAAACACAAGGCTTTATACGAAACTCTAAACTTATAATGTAGGTACTATTAAAAAGAAAAGAAAATCGACAACATTGTACCGGTATATTCCGTGTTTCTTTTATTACGTTTTTCATGTACCATTTGTAAGCTTGTTAGGGTTCTATTGTTAAAAGACAGAAAACGGAATTCCGAATTCGCATCAGATCCATTTGTCCATCCGATCGTACAAGTCATTTCGCTGTGGCACTATACTAGCACGCTCTTCCACAGTTGCAAGGTCCTTTAGAAATGCAATCCAATAGGACATGATATGCTAAGAAAACACTTCTGTTTAATAACACTTTGCACACGATACAAGATGTATATCAATTTTTTATGCCGACGTGAATTCTCTTTATTCTCATTTTATTGTAGTGACTTCGTCGTCTTTAGACACTGCAATAGATTAACATCCAGCATGTAGTTCATTCATTAATACTTTCAATTAAGCAACGTCATCAAAACTATAATGAACCATCAGTCAGAATTGCCTTTGCAGGCAGCTTCTTTGCAAATTAACGGCTGCTGGCCTTTGCACGACAATGTTTTACATTTAATATTCCAAATTTCTTTCACACTGGCCTATTAAAAAAAACACCCCTGTATTTTGCAGTTATGAAGAAAGAGTCTAGGCATCACAAGTTCAAAACACAAAATATTGTACCCATACTTTTTAGCAGCCGTAGCTTGATGTGCGCGATGAGGTTAATGCTTTTATCTCGTTCAATCGCGCAACAAACGGAAAGAGAGCTAAGGCCCGATAGCACTATATCTCGCTGCCGTGTTACTTTCCTTGTATACAACCGTGGCGGTATCGCGGAAAATACGACAAAAGGCGCGACAAAACGTTTATCGCGCCGCTATGCCGCTCAGAGGTGGCGATGAGAATGTTTTAACAAAATTAAAATGATATAGCGCAGGGCTATTAGAAACACTTTGTTGAAATTAATTTGTAATTACTTTTTAAGCCACTCAGCCGCCGCCGCCGCTTCTTTTAGGCAAGTAGGTAGTACTTACTAAGTACCTACCCTATGTGGAACCTTACTGAAATGCGTGGCTAACACGCTCTTGACCGGCATCTACCCAAGTTTATCTTCAGGCAACGATAGGCAAAGAAATGCTCAAAATAGTACAAACGGCCATGCCTTTGAACACGAGCTTTGATCATAGCTTTTTATAAGCTTCGTATAACAAGCCCGGGCTTACAGCGAATAGAAACATGCTTTTATTTTCATTGATTGTGTAAGGAAAAGGTAAGGAAAATATCTAAGGTAAATATCATTACATTTCTGGTCTTTGATTATTTGTGTTAAAAAAAAAGCGGATATACATCATCATCATCATCATCATATTGTATTTGTATGGCATTTTTGATATTAATTGATCTGAGCATTTTTGTCTTTCTGCTTGGATCCGAGTGGGTGGGTTAGATTTTGAGGTCGAAGTGTTTCAGCCAGCCCTCGTACACCTATTATGTAGGTAAGTATGTTCATCTCTTAAAGAAGTTCTGTTATTATTGTTTTTTAAGACGTTCTGCTCCTGTAACATGAGAGGGGTGAGAGCGACATAGGTGACTTCTAAACGTCAAATTTAAGATTTAATTAGTAATTATAGTATTCTGTGGAGATACTATGGAGATAAATGCCATCTCACTTAAATTTGACATTTAGAAAAGACGTGAAGAAGTGTTTATCTAGAGTAAGCCTAGCATTGATATTTTTTCCCGCTGTCTTAGGTTAGTGAGACAAAATGAATGTACAAGTGATTCCATAGTGTTCTTGTTTCGCCAATACGTACGGAATACTAAAACACTTCATTCGAAACTATTATCCCTTAGTTGCCTCATAAGAAACTCACGGGCAGAAATGTAGTGGTATATTCTAGCCGGAACCACACGGCTATTAGTATAGCATAAAATAAAGATTTGTTTATAAAATGTATAGCTCTAAGTACTGCAAGCTGTGATTTTTCAAGGTGATTTCAATCTTGACTACCGCCCAACTACCACCTTATGAATAAATCTAGTAAAGTCGACCATTTACCTTCGTATATGTTAAAAAGTTATATTATTCATCGTACTAAAAGACCCCGCGGTCTTTATAATAAGTGATGAAAGTTAAATTCAACTCTATATGTATGTATGGAACAAATTCCATACATTTAGTCTATTTTGACGAGGAGTAATTGCTTTTGATGGGTAATAATTGCTCGCAGAACCGCGATGTGCAAATGGAGCCAAAGAGTTCTCAGCGTGGGTATGCAGTGAGCAACAAGGTGAACCAACGACCTGATGAAGGCGGCGCGGGAACCCGCTGAATGAGGGCAGCGCAGGACCGGTCGTTGTGGCGATCATTGTGGTAGGCTTATGTCAAGCAGTGGACGTTTATCGGTTGAGATGATGATGATGAGTAATAATATTCAATAATTCACTCGTAACCTAGCCTTGTAAGTCAGTCATCTTAAAATATTTAACTAAGCAGCTCAGGCAGGGCTCAGGCATCCGAACTCTCTTACTTTTGACGATAAACTTACGTCATAGTTGACGCAACTACATAGTTGTAGTTGCAATGTCTTTAACTACAACTTCTACATCTGCATCAAACTTTACTAAGAGGCATTTGTAAACCACGGAAAGCCACTACAAGAACAAAATTTAATGAAGTGGTTTCGGTTTAGAATCGTTAAGGTTGTATCAGTTCATACAAAAGTTTGACGCGCAATACGCGTAGACGGAATTAATAACAGTAATATTTTATATATGGAAAAATAGTTTAGAAAATCTAGTTGCCGCGTCACAAATAACATTTGCAATTTATAATATAATTACGAAGACATAAAGCTTTTAAAATTTTGTATGAAAAATTTCAAAGCTTTATATCTTTGTAATTATGTTATAAATTGCAAATGTTACTTGTGACGCGGCATCTGATTTTCTAAACTATTTTTGCATATATACAAAGTTACTTATATTAATACCGTCTACGCGTATTGTGCGTCAAAGTTTTGTATAAAATTGACCCCTCTGCAACCGCCTTAATCACATTTCTCTCCGTGGGTGCCTTATGAGGTGATTGGAGTAGGTAAGTCATTATTTATAACACGAACACATTTAATTAGATTTTGCTTCAGTAAATTATTCCAGACTGAAAATAATTGAGTTTAATATTTCATACCGGAAATATTTGAGAAATATGCGATTACATGTTGTCCAATTACCTGTCTGACGCATAAAACGGTTTATGTATCTTCTTTATGTTCAAAGAAGAGTGGCGGATGTGAATGTTACGATCTCAATCTAAGAGGGACTGTACATCAATGAAACTTAACAATACGTGTAGAGTAAAACTAACAAAAAAGTTAATTGGTTGTAACCTGTAGAAGTTTAAGGAAAGAGGTGTTTCTCTATCCTTTTTTAATCAAGTGTGAACTAGTAACTACGTTGGACAATCATGAGAGTCTGGGTTCGATTCTGCATCGATGGCATGCCATGTCTTGCAGACTGCTCTGAAACGGTGAAGGAAAATATCGTGAGGAAACCTGCTTACGCTGAAGAAGAGCTTCTGATGCGTTTGTACTACACATCCGTATGGGGCACGCGTGATAGTCTGATGCTAAGACACCCTCGCTGAGGATAGGCCAGTGCCCTACAGAGGGACGTATATAGGCTGATGATGATGACGATACGATGTAACTTTTTGCTAATTACAGCTCTTGCAACTGCTGGAATTTGGGAAAAAATAATAATTTGTCGCTAGAAGAGACCACGGAACATTGTAAGAGGGGTTAGAAGTGCAAAGTAGACGTGGAACGTGTCGCCACAGGTTACACAATGCTTTGCATAACACCATAAGGCGCGCGGTGTGGTGCGAGCGAGAGGGCATGATTAGTTGTGCAGCGTGAGCGGAAAGAGAAGTGGCGACAGCCGTCTGCGAAGCTAAAACGCTACATACTTTGCATCCCTATCCCCTCTTATAATGTTCTGTGGAAGAGACGATATTTAACACATTCAGCGCCAAGGGACCACCGAGGTAAAAAATGTGAGGAACACATTTTTTTTTTTTTTTTTTTTTGCTTCTTTAGGTATATATTTACTATGTCTACTTGATATTTCCCCCCTCTAATGGCTTTATCCCCTCTTTTTTTGTGGTGTATAACTCAGGATACACTGGCCTTGGAGTAAAATTCGGCTGGATTTTTTTCTCACAAGCCAGTGTATCCTTCATGATACACCTTTTTTTTACTTCCAAATTTTGATTTTTTAGCCCCCCTTGTACATTTTTTACATTTTTTTTTCAGATTATGTTTGATAATGTTTGCAAACACTATTATTGTAGACCCTGTTTCAACGAATCACATAAATAATAAAAAATAAGCAATATAATAAATAAATAAAAATATAACACCAGAACCATGCCAACTATGTTTATTGAAAAGTAATCTCAAAATGAAACGATGGTGCCATTTTTCGATATCTTTTTTTACTAATATGTTTTTTTCTTTTTTAACTTTTTTACTTAATTTTTCTTCTAAAATAAATCGTACTTAATTAATAAATAAATAAGCAAAAAAACTATAATTAGTTATAAGTAAAATTCATAAAAATTGATCTCTTTCTTGAATAAATAAATATGCAAAAAAAAATGTACGTCATTTTTTTCACTGACCGATTTCTTCGCGAATATTAGAGATATGTTCACCCCAAAAACACCAAACGATTTGTGAGGGCCAGAGCTTGAAAACGCCAATACAAAATGAACGGTACGGTGCATACGTTCAGATACACCGGCCCACGATGTCAAGTACTATTCGTGTATAACCAATGATACACTGGCCTGAGGCAAAAAGTATGGGGTGTATATGTAGGGATACACGTGGCGCTGAACGTGTTAAGGGCCTATGTCGAAAAATAATTTAAGCGAAATGGGCGTGTGATAGCTTATATTACTGACTGATGCGAAAGAAAGAGATGGGCGACGAAACGACGCAAGCGTAAAACACACTTTATTTAATTGTGATTGTACTATTGATGTAAGTTCAATTCTGCTCTAATCAAAATTTGTAAAATAGCAATCTCTTTTTTTTAAATCAAGTCTCGTTTTTCTATTATTCACCGTTTATCAGTTCCAAGCGTTTATAAATAAAAACGAAGGCTACTTTGGCTTGTTTTTCTGTCGAGAAAATGTGTCTTAATCGTGTTTTGGTTCTAATCAAAACTTCAATTATATGTTCAATTTACACATATCCGCAATTCATACTCCTACTGTAAGTACTTCATGATATATGACGCTTTGAAGAATCCTATTTTTTCACGTATCCACTTAATACGCTAGAGTCACATTACCTACTGAATTCATACATATAAGTAACTTATTGGGCTGCGAGCGTATAAATATAACTAGCAAATAATGGTTTCTTAATTAAAAACGGTCTGGTGGATTAAATAAACACAACTTGGATGAAACGGTTGAAGAGGTTTTGAAATTTAAATGAGATAAAGTTAATTATGAGGGTACAGGGTTCATACATCATCGTATTTGCGAGCTTTAGTAGCTTTGAGGCGTACGAATATTAGCTTCAGTTGTGTACCATCGTGTTAATTATTTGACTAAGGTTAGACCCGATTCTAAAGGAACAAGAGTTATTACATTGCTTTATAAATGAAACAATTAAAATACACCGTTATTATCGTCATCATCAAGCCTACAAACGCCCCACTACAGGGCATAGGCTATCCTCAAAGAGATTTAAAAAATGTTCCGTCGAGCAAATTGTTAACAGTACCGGTTTAGATAAGCCTATAAGTAGAACGCTTATCGTGAATGAATATCGGATAAGAGAGCTTTATCTAATTCATTTAAAAGTTCAAAGTATAATAATAAATGTGAAATATAGAGTTAGGTTTCTTTGTTTAACGGTGCTTTTATATTAAACTAGGGTTAACCCGCGACTTCGTCCGCACAAATTATATACCAGATTTTAAGTCAGATCATAAGCTATCAAACAAAAAACAAACAAACAAACAAACACCCAAACAAACAGACAGACAAAAAATCCAAAAATTGGTGATATGGAATCAGGGACACCTAAAAACCATATCGTAACTTTTTTTTTGTTAATATCTTCAATGTACAGACAAACTTTCTGCTACAGTTTAATAATAGTTTAGATAAGTACATACCTACCTACATTCATAAACCCATGACCGTTTTTCCTTTTGGGGTCGGATACTTTTATCGTCTTTTTCATTTGCAAACAAATAAACTCTTCTCAAACAATCTGCATTGGGATGGGGACACACAGATACAGGCCTGTAGGATCCCATTGAATGGTAAAAGGCGTCCTCCCACGAAGGGCAGAGAAAGTGGGTAAGCAGGCTATTTCTAAATTAACTAGGTACAAAAAAAAAATACAGTACCAGGTTTATAAGTGTCACCGATGTACCTGCGCAGTTGACAAATTTTAAAAGCGCGCGAAATTATACTGACCAATCAGGATGTGGCACCTTCGCGCTATTGGCTTTTTGCTTTCGCGCCCTTTTCGCTGCCGAAACATCCATACATAGACGAAGAATTTTTCGCTTACGCTGGTAGACGGAATATCAGTGTAACCGGGTATGAGATAGCGATACTCATAAAATCCTATACAATTTGTATGAAGTGACATGTCGGAGTCAGGTGGAGTCAGTACAAAAAAGTGGTAACAGATACAGATACAGAGAGTTCATACAGCAATAAGGTTGCGATCTCCTTTTTTAACTAGAGTGAATTTGCTATTTGCATCTCTTATTGTGTAAATATGACAAGACTCGTGCTTCCTTCTAGTACCTTCTCTTTCAACGCATCCATAAGACTGCTATTCGAGTAGGAGCGAGATAGAAAATACCCGATTTTGCACTGCTCTGCGCAAACGAAGATTGACGAGCGGAATTATTTTCCTGGTCGTACTGTACTTACAGTTTTTGCCTAAAATGTCGTCCGATGTCGTCGTCGATGACAGATAATTCCTGGGAAAAAAGTAAAGTACTGCAATTAAAGTTACAAAACCATATTTTTACACATCAGAAAACAGAAAAAAAATAAAGAAAAAAAAATTTTTTTTACTCAAAGACGATACCTACCTGTAGGTAGAGTATAGAACTAGCATGCCTCGCAAGACAAAGCGACAAAACAAAACCGTCACGCGCGCTCATTTTGGCATGCGTTAAAGTAACAAAGACAGAGACACTTCTCGATTGTTCTCGTTTTGTCGGGGTTGGCATGCTAGACCTTCTGATACCATATTATGTCGAGTTCATATTGTTTTTCTATAATGTCTTTTATATGTATAGACAAATGCTCTAATAGTAATAACATTGATATAATTCTTAGAGTAGATGTAGCCAAAAGGAACCCATTTACCTGAATGTGCTCGAATAAATGAAAATATTGCCGCAACATACGAAAAGTATCCATTCATATGATCAGTTTTACAAAATCCCTGCCAATGTATTCTTTGAATTCCTGTCCTCCAAGGTAAATATAGGCCTCCATTGTAGACGAGAGGTCTTTTTATATTGGTTTGTATTTATTTCAGCAAAAGGATTGTCGTTAGGCCAATCATTGTAGACGGTTTTTTCGTAGATTTTATTTGCACATTTCCTTTTATACAAAGTAAGCATTTTCGAGACTTCCTGGCTTTTGTTAGGGGCTTAATAAGAATAGTAGATCTTTCAGTAGATTGCATGGTATTTAATAGATTTAGAGCGTAGCTTCAAAAATATAGAATAAAAACAAATCTTTAGTAGTAAGTTGGTCTGGCAGTTTTTATTTCGGGTTTTCTCTTCGTCGCTTAGAGATTTAGAACGTAGTTTCTAAAGTATAGATAGTAAAAACTTTTCTAATAAGTTGGTCTGCCACTATTCAGGTTTTATCGTCGTCAATAAGTGAGAAGAGGAGGTAAATGTGTGATACTGAGTGAGTGCGAGTGAGATAGGACTACACCATTGCAGTCTTCCACAGGTCTTCCACGAGAGCATAGCAAATGCTCACAACTATAAGGTCTAACAAAACTAACTGAAACTATTTTAAGGGGATGATCAGACCATCAAACTGAACAACTTTCTCTATGGGACCAATATCGAAATCGCGAAAAAAAAATCAGCTGTTCCATACAAACGTACTCGACCTAAATGTATGGGATAGCAGATTTTTGTTCGCGATTTCGATATTGGTCCCATAGAGAAAGTTCTTCAGTTCGATGGTCTGATCATCCCCTTAAAATAGTTTCACCTAATTTTGTTAGACCTTATATATTCCCCGAAGGGGGTAGTCAGAAATGTTCTGAAACCTCAGAACATCCACGTTTCAAAGTACCGAAACTCTGTCCAGTATGACGGGTAGTGAGCCCGTCGCCACTTTGTAATAGACATGCGTCGAAATTGAAGCAGGTTTCTTCACGATGTTTTCCTTTACCGAAAAGTCTGTGGTGTTACAAATCGTACACGAATTCCAAGATAGGGTGCGATAAAAACTGAGGAGCAGGAAGTGACCGTACTTTATGTAGTACCATACTTCTTTCTTATACCTACTGTGGTCTAAATAAATGAAAATCACATTCCACATTGCACTTTATTCACCTTGCTGCCCACAGTTACGTCTCTCATTCGGCATAATTTATTCACCTGTATGATTAAAGCTTGCTGTAAACTAAGTGGAACCAACCGTATAAATTGTTGAGATTCAAATTAAATTAAGCTTGCAGGAATGTTTTATGTATGCATAGAACCTACTACATCAATCAGCATATTATGAAATGAAAACAAAAATCAGTTCTCCAGAACCGATCCTTCACTGAACAATAATTTAGAAGTATTAGTTTTGATTAAATAATTTATAAAAAATAAATTTTTTTTAATCATTGACCGCTTAATTTTTTAAGAATTACAAAGTATTAGAAAGAAGAAGGCTAGGTAAGTACATATTATTATTATTATTTGGTTGTAAGGGCTTGGTCAATGACCAATAGCTACTGCGACCTGCAAGTCTAGTATAATTTCTCTACACGCGCGCGACGCGCCTTCGCTGCATACAAAATAACCTATTCCTGCGCTTTTCTGAAAGAGCAAGCCGCGCTTGGCGCGACTTGCAGTATGGAAAAAAGCAGAGTCGCGCACCTGTAGAGAAATCATGTTAGGCGTGCTGAACAATCTATTGTAGCTGTCACCCTTGTATGTAAGTACATACCTACTTAAAATACAAAAACATAACAATTGTTCTTAGAAAATGGTCTTTCTTTCTTATCGTGTGGGCAGAGCCCTGGTGTGAGAGTTTTTTCAGACCGCCTTACGGCCTCTGACGTGGTTTTCATGTAATAGCTACTACCACCAGACATAGTAGCCGGGACCAACGGGCTTAACGTGCCATCCGAAGCACGGAATCATTTTTCTTTTCAGACAATCAGGTGATTCAGCCTGCAATATCCTAACCAACTGGGGAAAATAGCACAAAGTGACATTTCACTAGGTGTCCCCCGTGGGAATCGAACCCACGACCTCCGTGTCGAGAGCCAATGCTCTTAACCATTAGACCGCGGAGACAGATAACTGTGAAAAATTTGTTGGGACAGCTGATAATTTTTTTCTACGTTTTGTCTCCACAGTGAAAGTTGTTATAGTTTGATGGTCTAAAATATTACTAGAGGATGTTTTGTACACCTTGTATGGATGTATTATTGAATAGAAGATATTATTAAAGGTTCGTCGTCCAAATATTGCTAAAGTTTCTTTATCTGTATACTTGCCAAACTTGATGGATTTATGCTGAGTGCAAAATTGACAAAACTTTTCTCGAACTAAAACTCTTACAGCTTTGTCGTACTCTATTTCAATGAACTACGTTCCTTATACGGAGTCCCATGAATCATGTCATTTTAATTCTTAAAGCTAAGGCACTAGAGTTGCTTGAGGGAATTTCTTACGTGACATAATCTAAAGTGAAAGAATTCGCGAAGATTCTGCACTAAAGTTGAAGTCTCTTGAAAATCAGGCTTTGTTCCGTTGAGATTAATGTCATTGATAAAGTCTTCTACGATCAATGTTTTCTTCGAAATTTCAAATAAGACATTATGTTGGTGAACGTAATTTTACTAAACCCGTTGGTTGGTCTTGGGTTTAAGCATAGGGGTAGGCGTAACTCGTGTCAACGTTCACGTGACGCGAAACGATTCTTTGTTACAATATTCATATTCATTTATTTAATCATCATAATTTTTTTGTTTTTCATTTTTTGTTTTTTTTCGCGTGTGATATGCTTCGTGAGCATATGCTTATTCTTATAAAGTATAACAACTGTATTAGGAGTGAATATAGTATACGAAATATTATATATATTTTCAAACCTGTCTCCCTGCCTACCCCGGCAGGGAGAACCGAATGCCCACGATCATGATAAACCTTTGCCGCTTTCTCAACATTCATCAGTCTTTTCATGCACGTTCGTCGATTTCGGGTATCGGGTATAATGAACAGACCTATTATATTTTAATTAGGCACAACACCTATTTGATCATTGTATGTACTTCTAGGTCTTCCCCTTCCGACATAACCATCACGCTCGCATTATAAATATCACTCGTCAATCTGTTCTCATCCATTCTTTCCATATGACCAAAGGTATATGGGATAAAAGTCATATTCCCTACAGACCCTTCACTAAATCTCGAGAGCTCAAGCCTACAACCTTGATATATTACTTATGATGTTTGTATACACAGTGAAATTGATATCATTACATAGCATCCTTTTAAACTAAGAGTCTACCCATCAACTGAACAAATTTTACTATGGGAGCAAATAGATCGGAGCAAAAAAAAAATCAGCTGTCGCATACATTTGAGTCTAGTAGGCGTTGCGTTAGTATGGAACAGCTGATTTTACTTTTGCTCCGATCGGTTTGCTCCCATAGTAAAAGTTGTTCAGTTTGCTGGGTAGACCCTGTATATTTTTAGTATGGCTTCTAGTGCTTTCTAAGCAAGGATTTTTCGAAATTCTACCTACCACTGAAGGTGTGAAAATGGGGATAAAAGAAACGGAACAAAGGTTCCCAACCTAGATAGCAATCCATCCTAATTATTATAAATGCGAAAGTGTTTCTGTCTATCTGTTACGTTTTCACGGATAAACGGATCTACCAATTTTGATGACAGGTAGAGATAGCTTGAACATTGAAGAAAGACAAGCTTCGACGACACTGGCATAAAAACTCCACGCAGACAAAGTAGCAAATAAGTTATAGCCACAATAAACTCTCACTTCTACTACCGCTGAGTAGGCCTTACCGTTTTGTGCTGACAGAAAGCTTAATACGTCTGGCCCCCAGCCAGTTTTAAGCTTGTGTCCCCAGAGGTTAAAACTCCCTGTAACAATTATAAGTCCAACACAAATTCTAAACGTAACTTAACGCTTGCATAATTCATGAGCTAACAAGTCCGCCCGGACTTTAAATGTTGTAGACATAGCAAACTTAAATTGTGATCCTAAAATGACATTAAAACACTCAAGCAGCCCTCAGAAGCCTCCAAACAGGGCTTAATCAATTATCATCAGATTCTCTATAAAATGTACTCTGCGACGCGGGCTTCAATGCGGATTAAGGAGGTTAGTTAAGTGGTCAACTTGCTGTCTCAGTTTAAACATCTTCAATAGGTTTCTGATCTGGCTTAACGAGTATCTAATAGTTCTAATATCTACAACCAAATTCTTAACGTGCATTCTGAAACACGGAAGCGCCCTAGATTAAATACAGACAGAAATAAATCAAAAGCAGACCTCCATTCAAAGATTGACCAATTGGTAGACTTCACATACACTTTAGAATTTCTTCTTCAGCGTATGCAGGTTTCCTCACGATGTTTTCCTTTACCGTTTGAGAGCAGTCGGTATTACGTACATAAGTTAGAAAAACTCATTTGGTACATGACTTGTCGTCCGTGCGGACCCTCATGATTGAGTTACCATACCTCACTGCAACGCACCACTGACGCTCGTCGAATTGATAATGATAAATAATATAATTGACAACATTTCATTTTAAGAAAGCTACTAAAATTAGAAAACTATTTGGAGATTATGTGATTCAAAGCTTATATCAAAATTATCAGATTTTTCCATCCATTATTTATCGAGTTATTTGAAAAATACTGAAAAATTAGGTTGAATGAGGTTTTATTCCTTTGCCTGATTGGCTTTTCTATTGTATTTGACAGTTTTTATTTTTAATTTGATTGAGGCCAAGGTATTATACCCATTCATCCAACGTTTTTCAGAAAATTCAAAAGTAAATTGAAAAATAGAAATATCGGTCAAAAATTAAATCGGAAAAATACGTATTTCTTATTTTTTAACCTTTTTTTATATTGTTCATTAAAAACAGGTGTTTAAAAAAATGTAATGTTGTCAATTGAAAGAACAATAAGTAAAAAATAGGGTTTAGTCCTTTTTCGCCGGATTCCTTATTGGACAGATTTCGTTTAGGCCAGATTCTTGTTTGGACAAATCCCTTTTTTTCACCGGAAATGTTTATATGTCAGGAAGCTGGCAAAGATATTTGGTTTGTATCCATGATAAATATCAATTAATTAAAATGTACCGTCAGTTAGGCGACGAAAAAGATTATCCGTCCAATAAGGAATCCGGCGAAAGAGGACTAAACCAAAAATAGTTATGTTAGCTGGCTGTTATGTCTCTAAAAGCTTCAAACTTTGTTAAGGACACGACCAATGAAATTTCAACATCACATAGATATTTAGTAATAATAGTATTTCTTAAACTTTGCCCTTAGTAGGTAAACCAACTTCATGACAGAATAACATCGTCTAGGGACGTATAAAGTAAATGCATAGTAGTTACGGAGCTCGAATGGCTTTTAACACTAAAAGGCGCTATTAAATTGATAACTCCTTATTACGTTCGTAATAAGAGTCATTTACTATGAAAAGTACTTTTAATAAGCGAGAGAAATGGAAATAATTATATGGAATCGAATCGAGGTACAACCTCCGTCGTTTTATATTTATGAAAAGTGTCCAGGAGTGCGATTTTTGAATCTCATTCGCTGAGCTCAGCAGTTGAAAATGTCTAAATTACTATAGAAATATGCATCTTTTTACTGCTGATTTGACGTTCAAAAATCATACTCCTGCAGTGCGATTTTTGAAAATTTTAAAATCAGCAGTAGAAATATGCGTATCTCCATACATTTTCAACTGCTCAGTTCAACATATGAGATTCAAAAATCGCACTCTAGAGCTTCAAGTAAAGGAAAATATGGTAAAGTAAAAACGATATTCTGTCCCATGGAAAATAAGTTTAGTATATTATGTGAAAAATGTAGTAAGCAAAGCTACATGGCTTGGTCGTCATCCTCATCTCATGTAGATTCAATCCTAAAGTAAGTCTAAAACTTAGCCAAAGAAAGGTTTTAAGGCTTTAGCAGTTTAGACTAAATCAGGAAAAACTATGAAAATAGCTTCTGACTTTCTTTTCCTTTCACTTCCTCTAGTGTTGTGTTTATCTAGATGTTTAACAACTTTTATGGAAAAGAAAATTGGGCAATCTAGCAACTTTTACAGTTGGCAACGCTGCCCCCCCCCAGGGACACCTAAAAACCATATCGTAACTTTTTTTTTGTTAATATCTTCAATGTACAGACAAACTTCCTGTTACAGTTTTATAATAGTATAGATTCTCATTTACCTTTGCGCTTACATTTAGCGCAGGACCGGTCGTTATGGCGATCCTTGGGGGAGGCCTACGTCCAGCAGTGGACTTCCATAGGCTGAGATGATGATAATGATGACCTCTTGAGAGCAGTTGCTATACGGAACAGACGAATATTTTATCAGATTGATTAGATTAGTTTTTAACCACATAAGTCTCGGGGTACCTACCTAAATTTCACTGCGGTCGTACCTATACCTACCTATGATTCTATGATATCATGTACATTGCCAAGTTTATCACATAGTCTATCTCATTGTGCCTATCTAAACTTTGTTAAGTGTAAAGAGGATAGACAGTGCTTTCTGATACAATGACGTCTGTTATTAAGATTAACGAAGTCACTTTTGTCACTGTCCGAAGTTTAAATACCTACTTTAATTACTACTTACTATATTTAATGCAAAAGCTTTGACTACTTATATAGGGACTAGTTACGCGTGTAATTCTACGAACAAACATTTCTGCCACTTTTTGCGGGGGGCGAGGTAACACGAAAAAAAATACGTAAGTATTTAATTAATTCTGTAAAACCATCCGGCCATTGCATGTAATTAAAATACGTAATTTCAGGAGAGAGCACGGCACATATTGACAGTATTGTTCGATATCGTACAATGGAGTAAGTATCAAAATGGCCAATTTGCTAAAATTGAAGTTCGAATTTTCGATAAGGCTTTTGACGATAAAAGCCTATCATATTGATGGCATCAAATTATAACTTTATGTTTGTGTAAACTTGTCTTTAACTACTTATACATATAGGGACTAACCACGCGTGTAATTCTACTAACAAACATTTCTGCCACTTTTTGCGGGGGGCGAGGTAACATGAAATCTGCAACTTTGGATTTTATTCCCCATAACTTTAGATTCTAATTTTGAACGTTAAAAATCATGAAAAGTAGTCTCGTGTGAACCGCAAACGTTCTAAGTTCGAAATTATTGTTTCGCAATTATAGGCTGTCTTGTTGAAATAATTGAATGTAAAATAAAATATAATAAAATTGAATGTAATGTAAATGCACATGATCAATTAATCTTATACCGTGGCAGAGGGGAAATGCTACCGCAAGGCTAGTCCTTATAATAAATAGTCAAAGTGCAAAAGAGATTATACCTAAAGGCATAAAGGAAGCCATACCCATAGAGATAGGAAGTACTACGTGCCATACCATTGCAAGAATGTCCATGTTTTGACGTTTAGCGTGGAGAGTTTTTAAATTTGTAATTTAATTTTATTTAGTAATTGTTAAAGTTTCTAGAATACTGCTGAGCCGATTTTCATGGAACAAAGCTAAGAACGCTCCCGCAAATATTAGCTTTCGATTAAAAAAACCGCATCGAAATCGGTCCAGCCGACCAATAACCCAGAAGAAGCCTATTCACTCGTACTTTGGATTAAACTAAGTGATTCGGGTTGTAAGCGCTCGGAAATACTGACGCAGGCAGGGCATTCCACTCCTTGGCTGTGTGCATTATAAAAGAATCAGAAAGGCGATTAGTGAGGATATGTGGGATATCAACCAAGAAGGGGTGTTATCCCGCGGTGCGTCTGGAAGTCCGATAGTAAAAAGGGGAAGGTGGGATGAGCTCATGCAGCTCTTGGGCACACTCACCGAAGTACAATCTGTAGAAGACCGACAAGCAGGCTACTCTGTGGCGGTGGGCCAGGCTATGAAGCTTGGTCTCCACCAGCTTACTGTCGCCAATGAGCCTCCTGGCTCTGCGTTCAACCGAGTCTAGTGCGTCTAGTTGATACTTGGCTGAGCCATCCCACATAATTCAGCATCAGCCCATTTCCTCCAACCAATAAGGGTTACGACACATTGATCGATGCCGGCACCGTACGCAACATTCCATATAGTAATCGTACTTTTTATATGGACAAGCCGTCGATCGCCGTATAAGAAAGAAATAAGTCTGGAATCTCTTTTGTTACATCATGTATTTAATCGATGACTGATGTACTTAATAATTGGACGTATTATGTTACCCAATAAATTATCAACTACTTATGATCAACGAAATAGATGTTATTGACCAAATAACATCATTGAAATACTTATCCACCGTCAAAAATGCTATTACCGGGATCGCGCCACGCCGATGTATCGTTTGTTTGAGCTTCCATTCTTTGTTCAGTACCGTTACATTTCGAAATGTTATGTGTACTTACCTAATAGCTTTTTTCTATGTTTTATTTGTTTGGGACTATTGTCAGCTTTGTTATTTTTCTTTGTCGGTTGAACGAATTGAATGATCGTTATAACAAGATTGTTAACTCTACCTCTTAACAATTTATTTACTTGTTTGATTAGATTAAATAAAATTATCAAATTAAAGTAATCATTTAAGTCTCGGGACTTGAATCCGCACTTGGCTGTAACATGTTTAAAATCAATAATATTTGAATAAACATATTTTCTAGTTTTACTATACACTGTACGAATGCTCATCACCGATCATGTCATTCTGTCCGTCTCCAAAGCGCTTCGTCATGCCGGAGCTACCGAATCGAAGTGGGAATGCCTTGCACGTGATAGGGACGGGTGGAGGAAGCTTTTAGCAGAAGATCGTAAAAGTACAACACACGGTGAAGTCAGCGTCTCTACCTGGACATTTGAACTTCGCAATTGCGTGAACGTTTTCGTTCTAATGTCAACTCTATTACAATGGATTACGAGCAGTTGGTACAATTTCTCATTTCGGACCGAAACGGTCGCGATATATCGAAAATCTAAAGTCCGGGTACAGGGCCCGGTTCGAATCTCTAGCTGCAAAGCGAAGCAATAGACACAGGGACGAACAAGCTCTTGCACTAACCGACACACAGCACAAGTGCAACAAATGCGGTAGGCCTTTGTCGCTCCCGAATTGACTTATACAGCCATGCACTGAAAAAAATGTTTTGCTAAATATAACCGAACTTTAGTGACTTCCAAACTGTTTTGTAGCACATAAACAATCGTTTGGTTATAAATAGCATAGTTTTTTGCTATTTATACAACGTATTAATAAATTAACGCAAAACTAGAAAGTAGTTTCAAATTAAAGATTGAAAAATTTGCCTCGGGCAGGACTCGAACCCGCACTTTTTCAATCTTTAATTTGATTCGAAATAGCACAACATGGCTGTAACATGTTTAAAAATCAATAATATTTGAAAATAGAAAGTAGTTTGTTTGGAATCGAGAGCAGAATCGAATTATCATGGTTTCAACATTATGTAACTTTTTTTCAAAATATTAAGAAATTTTTTAGAAATTTTTTTAATTTTCTTAACTCGATGTCAACCCACTGTTCGGGCACACTCACCCTACTTACTACCAAAACAACGACGTTGGCGCTTTCATTCATTGCTGAAATGATAACAAATCATTTTTGCGTCACAACTTAAAATGCGAATAACTTTAAATTTCAACTATCAAAATTATGAAATTATTGTTTCAATCTAATTATTTTGTTATAAATCAGTTGGGGTTTTGCGCTTATTCATTAACACGTTGTATACAAACGTTTGGTTATGTGCTACAAAACAGTTTAGAAGTCAATAAAGTTCGATTATATTTAACAAAAAAATTTTTTTCAGTGTGATCTTCGGTGTCTTACCTAAACAGACACTGTCTGAAACATCTACTTAGATGACAAATAAGGCCATGAATGAGGCAAGTCTTTATAGAATAACAAATCATTCGCTCATCATTATCTACCCATTTGAATTTGATGGAATGGAAATAATGGTGGTTGGGCGGTACTATAAGACACCACACGGCCAACCGATTCCTTTCGGTCTATACAGGGTGTAAAATTAAATGGGACACTTACTTAGAGGGGTGGTTCAGACCATCAAACTGAACAACTTTCTCTATGGGACCAATATGGAAATTACGAAAAAATACCTGCTGTCCCATATCCCAGTCGAGTTATGTTTGCAGTTTTGTCTGCGGATTTTTTTTTTCGCGATATCAGTGTTGGTCCCATAGTAAAAGTGGTTCAGTTTGATGGTCTGAAGCATCCCTTTAGGTAAGTATCTCATTTAATTTTACACTCTGTATACAAGAATTAAATATTCAAATATTTCCATGACATAATAAATCGTCCTAAACAAATTGAACACCTCATTTCGGTTAGGTATGGTTCATAAATTTTCTACAATTTATAGAAAGGTCACTCATTCAGCTGACTTCGTGACGTCTTGCAAAAATGTCAATAGCTAAGGCAAATTGCAGAAGACATACTTTATGTTTAGAATGATGGTGTTGGAATTTTGTTTGTGTAAGATTTTATAAGTAACAACCTGGGTATTGTGAAAAAGTTTAATAAATTGTCTATTATTGTAATATTAATGTCCGCCCCGCAGACGCTGTACCCGCTTTGAGACAGTAAGCAAATGGAATACAATATTTTTTGTTTTATTTCAACAACAGATCACAAAAAAGGGAAATGTGAAAAGGGGGCGGGGCCAGTGTCACAGCAATATGCGCAAAAACGGAACATATTACTCGTGACAGTAATGATTCAATATATTATGAGGCTGAAAGCCAGTCGAGATATTATGTGTAAATAGTTTACAAGCTTGCGTAGTACTAAAGATTATTCGAACGTTGAGTTCAGATACCGCAATGGATAATGAGCACATTCAAGCTAACAAAATACTTTCTATCGCGTTGTACTGGTGGTAATGCGACACTCGGTTTCGTACTCAGATAAATGAACAGGAATGGATTGGAAACGATCGCTCAATTCTACGCAAAAAAGTCTGTCACTTTTGCGGGAGGGGGGGGGGGGGGGGGTCGAGGTAACGCACACAAAGCAATTGTTTATTACTAATGCATTTCTCGATCACGTCGCTATGCACGCAAACGACGACATTTACAAACACTAGCTTGAACTGTACAAAAACAATTACATTCGCACACATAGACGTGTATTAAATACGTAAACAGAAGACCATATAAATTGAACCACATATTCACGCAAAGACTTTCAAAATATAGGTCTAGTTATACTGGCTAGTTGAAATGGACTCATAAAAGTGCTAGCAGTATTTACTCTATTATTTTATTATACAGGTAGAGTAATAATAACATCACAAGTAATATACGGTAAAATGTAGTAATGTACATACAACTTCAAAATCGTAAAAATATGGACTTATACGGTTAACCGGCAACACTTATTTATTGGAAATATTTTTCTATTTTATAGTTTATTGCATTATTTGATAATATTTGGACAAAAAAATACTCACAAGTGAAAGGTAGTGTTATCCTTTTGTACGCTTGAAGTTCCTGACCTTTTTTTGCACTGATAAACACTACAGACAGGCATTTTTGCGAGATTTCGTGCCACGAGAACAAACACTTGGCGACTGGCGCGGGACGCGCGGCGACTAGTTTTATATAACGAGTATGCTCACTGAGCGCATGCCTTTGGCAGAGGGGTACGCGCGTAATATCGCATCCATTCCTGTTAATTTATCTGAGGTTTCGTACTCAGATTACAACACTATCGGGCCCGTACCTAGTATCAGTCCATCCTCAGCCCAGCCTAGCTAGCATGCCACCCCCGAGAAAACGACAAAAATCGAGATGTGCCTCCATCTTTATTATTTTACGTATGCCAGAAAGAGCGCGCATGACGTTTTTCTCGTTTAAACGCTTTTTCGTGGGTGGCATGCTAGCTAGGCTGTAGGCCTCGCTTGCCACCCCCGAGAAAACGATAAAAATCGAGAGGTGCCTCCATCTTTATTATTTTACGTATGCCAGAAAGAGCGCGCATGACGTTTTTCTCGTTTAAACATTTTGTCGTGGGTGACATGCTTTGACTATCTATTACAAGGACTAGCCTTGCGGTAGCATTGCCCCTCTGCCACGGTATAAGAACAATTGATCATGTGCATTTACACTCAATTTTATACCTTATCACTAAACGAGACAGCCTATAATTGAGGAGCAATAACTTCGAACTTATCACGTCTGGGGTTCACACGAGAACGTTTTTCATGATTTTTAACCGAAGACATTCAATATTAACTAGCCATATGTTAAATCTCTTTGTTTGTAACATTCAAAATTAGAATCTAAAGTAATAGAAAATATAAAAAGAGAAGAGAATAGAGAATAGAGAAGAGAATAGTAAAGTCCAAAGTTGCAGATTTCAGGCTACCTCGCCCCCGCAAAAAGTGGCAGAATTTTTTTTAGGTAGAATTACACGCGTAGCTAGTCCATATATATAAGGTCTAACAAAATCAGCTGAAACTATTTTAAGGGGATGATCAGACCATCAAACTGAACAACTTTCTCTATGGGACCAATATTGAAATCGCGAAAAAAAATCTGCTGTCCCATACATTTATTCGATATTAGTTCGAGTAGGTTTGTATGGAACAGCAGATTTTTTTTCGCGATTTCGATATTGGTCCCATAGAGAAAGTTGTCCAGTTTGATGGTCTGATCATCCCCTTAAAATAGTTTCACCTAATTTTGTTAGACCTTATATATTATTATCCATCCACATGGTTAAACCCTAAGGGCACTCCTCTATATTTATAGAAGAGTTTCAGCTTGGGATCTGAACAATGTGTGTGCTTGTTAGCATTATTACATTTTTTTGGGATGATATCGGCCAAATCAGTATTATAGACCAGCCATTTTACGGTTTGAGCCGGGACTAATTAGTAAATGATATTTTTTTTCGGTATGACATTGAAGAACCAATTTGATTTTTTTTTCGCGATTTCAATATTGATCCCATAGAGAAAGTGGTTCAGGTTGATGGTCTGATTTATTAAATAAAATTAGTTTCACCTAATTTTATTAGACCTTATATAAATAGTCAAAGGTGACATGCTAGCCGTGCTGAGTAGGCAAGGTTACGTAACGATTACACGTTAGTTCAGTGCCATTGACCCGATCAACTGACAACGATTTAAATTCTGCATTTAGTATATTAACTTACCTATAGATATCAAAAATGAGAAAGTTAGAAATATTAACATTGCTTCGTGAGGAAAAGTACCTATCCAATACCATTTGATATTTTCGGGAAAATGTGTCGTTTGGTTCCACACAGTAAAACAGACGCTATTCTGCTACAATTGAAGATGAAAATTAGAGAAATAAAATGCAGTCACTATTTCTTCGTGCCATTTGTTCCTATCCTAAGCTCGCCTTAACATTTTGTTGAATATCTTCGAAGCTTGAAAACGGCTCGCTGAACCCGGTCATTGTTTTCAACAATGATTTGGGATTTCTTTTCTCTGGATTTTCTTCGAAGCCTTTTTCATGCCAGCTTTCGTGCCATGCGGAATTTTAATATTAATTTCGCATGGCACATCGAAGGTTATACTTACCTACTTCTAAAAGACTTCTAAAACTAACACGAAAATAAAAAACAGTTGTCAGGAAGTCTGCTTGAAGGTCGAATAAATAATTTAAGTTTATCTTCATTATACTTTTTGGGGTAAAAGCAAAAAAAAATGTAGGCAATTTTACTCTTATTATTGTACGAATAAAAAAAGCTATGTGTTAACTGTTATGGTGGTTGCAGAGGGGTCAATTTTATACAAAACTTTGACGCACAATACGCGTAGACGGTATTAATATAAGTAACTTTGTATATATGGAAAAATGGTTTAGAAAATCTAGATGCCGCGTCACAAATAACATTTTCAATTTATAAAATTACTATAATTAATATACTTTTATTAATTCCATCTACGCGTATTGTGCGTCAAACTTTTGTATGGATTGAAAACACCTTAACAAATGAATGCAAAAACTGAAAACCGTAACATTTGAACTTTATCTGCATTTTTTGTGGCTTTTAGCCTTGAGACTATGTTACTTGAGGCTTGGGGCTTACAGCCCCATCATACCTTCATTAACATAACAGTTCACAATGAAATGAAAAAAAAAACATTGTTGATCCAAACAACACCCAATATAGAAAACACCCTTACAAAAATATTTAAGCATATCAAGACAAAGATGTGGATTAACTGGCGCCAGGGATGGGGGTCGTGACCTCATTAAGCAAGGCGAAGGTCACTTTATCCCAATTCTCGAACGTTTTCTACTCGGGAACATTCTTCAGGCTTTCTTAGGGAAAAGTTATTTGGAGTTGAGGATTTCAGGATAACGTAGATAATCTCTGTCCTGTCATTTTAGCATAAACTGAGTTAGAAACTTTTAGCATTAATTATTTATCTATATCATTATTCGTTTGGAGCGTCAAATTTTTTGTAGCATCCAACTGATTGCATAGCCTTGTGGCAAGCTCAATCGCGATCCGCGAGAGCAACAAGCGATTGACAACCGCTCGCGATAAATTTTGCACCGTGACTGAAAGCTGTAGATGTTGAACGAAAAAAAAATCATGAACACAATGTGGCACTTTTTAAGCAGAAAACAAAAATGAACAATCTACAGGACTTGAGAAGTGATTTGGTATTTCTCGAAATCCATTTTAATCAATAATAATATTAAAACAAAACATGCCTACATAATTTTGTAACGTAACCTCAGGGTTAAAAGCTCCAAAAAAAAAAAACAAAAGAATAAAAAAAAAAAAAAAATTTTGTAAGGGTGTGTTCTACAGGGCGAAATTGATATCATTACATTAGCATCCTTTTAAACTAATCTGAGCAACAAAAAAATCAGCTGTTCCATACTAAACTGCAATGCCTACGAAACACAAATGTATGCAACAGCTGATTTTTTTTTTGCTCCGATTGGTTTGCTCCCATAGTAAAAGTTGTTTGACTCTTAGTTTAAAAGGATGCTATGTAATGATATCAATTTCACTGTGTATACAAACTCACTATATAAGTAATATATCAAGGTTGTAGGCTTGAGCTCTTGAGATTTAGTGAAGGGTCTGTAGGGAATATGACTTTTATCCCATATACCTTTGGTCATATGGAAAGAATGGATGAGAACAGATTGACGAGTGAAATTTATAATGCGAGCGTGATGGTTATGTCGGAAGGGGAAGACCTAGAAGTACATACAATGATCAAATAGGTGTTGAGCCTAATTAAAATAAATCTGTTCATTGTACCCGATACTTAAAATCGACGAACATGCATTAATAAGTTGTTCAGTTTGATGGTTAGACTCATAGTTTAAAAGGATGCTAATGGTATCAATTTCACCCTGTATATTAGGTGTTGTTTGGATCAACAATGATTTGTTTCATTTATATTGTTGACTGTTATGTTAATGAAGGTACGATGTGGCTGGAAGCTCCAAACAAACATTTTAATTAATAAAACTGAAGAAGAATCTAAAGTCACCTCTTCTTCCCCTGTTGTAACCATTTTTCTCTTACATTGTTGATCGGAACAAAATGAAAATTTACAATAATCTTACTTCACAATACAACATAGTTTTCTTATATTTTGAAAATTCATAAAAATTTAATTTAATTTTTCAAAGAAAACGACTAAACTCTGACCGGAGCCACGCGCTCGTTCACATCAACAATATGTTCCGTGACATCGATTAGTATGGAGCTAGGTATGGAGAGCCGCGTGCCCGGGCAGATACAACATTTGATTCAGCATAATTTTCAGTTTAGATCTCTTTTCAACTTTTCACATCATCATCACCATTGTCTTGCTCATTTCCCTTTTCAACTTTTCACACAAACTCGAAAATTTATTAGGTTTTTTACAAAGTTGCGTTTGAGTGGATCTATCGATTCGCTTTCCTTTTTTAAACACAATGTACCTGTAATATTTTCAAGCATGTTTCATACTTAAGTAATTACAGCTAGTACAATGAACCTAATCGTGTAATGGTACATGCAACGTGTCGTGTTATATGATAATTTACTTTAAACTTACTCCGTTACACGCTATAGAACACTTTTAATAACGAGAACTGACTATTTACCCGCAAATTGTCACTGGATTGCTAAACTGGATAGCTAAGTGTATTTATAGGTCAACAATTATGTAAAATCTTTAAAAAAACCAAGAGTCACGTTCTGCTTTTGGGTAGTCGCGTCGCATGTCGGTCGTCGGTCGCCCCATCACCGGCCTACAAGAAAAACAAACCTTGAAGTCACCAAAATACCTATATAAACTGTAGTATTATGTTATATTATGGAGGTAGATTTATATATTTTGTATACCGATGTACCGCCATTAAGTATGACCATAAATCAATGTTCATCTTGCAAGCTGTGTTCTACCTCCATAACATTAAAATAATACTACATAAACCATAAAGTTAATATACTATATAAACGTAAAAAGTCAAGCACTTTTGCTACATAAAATAGACATTGACAAAATCATCAAAACCAAGACGGACACGATATTTTTATTAAAATTAGAATAAGTTTAGAATAAGAAATCCAATAGTTCCGTAGGTACGATAATTATTTATTGCCGTGGCCTCAATGGTAAAACAGATCCCATCAAACATATTTAATGTAAAAATGTATCCAAAACTTCTTTCGTATCAAAATGAGTCATATCGCATTCCAACAACTCATGATGTAGCGGCTGCGAGACGAACTCAGATATCGTCACTGAGGGACACTCTTTTTCAAAGCTCTTAAAAACATCTCAGTTAGATCCAAGCCAAGTGACAACTCGTGTCTTAAGGTTCATACTGAATAATAGCAGGAGCAAGGCTCGTGCCATAGTCGGAGCGGCCTAACTGGGCACTACGCCACAGGCACGATGATGCACAAAATGAAACTTACCCTGGATCCCTGCCGAGCATGCGGATAAAGAGACTATGGAGCATGTTCTTTGCGACTGTGATGTCCTGGCGGCAAAACGCATGTGCCTCCTCGGAGATGGATACCCAAAACCGAGATCGATCGACCGAGAAAACGGAGATCTTAGGTTTCTTCCCTTCAGTGGTATTGCCTCCTTCATTGACCATGTATTTGAAGGGTGAAGAAAACAAAAAGTATTGGGGCTTACACAAAAGATCCCACTGGGTCGAAGTGTTACTGGCTTGCCAGCCCCCACAACAAGATAAGATATAAGATAAGATAGATCCAAGCCAAATACCGAATTTACTTAAAGTCCGTTGAATGAACCTTTTTGCTTATTTTTTGCCATATAATAATACTAGCCCACTGCACCTAAGAAGTTTGGAAATAAATAAACCATCCACTAAGTACTACTGTCACCGCTCGCATTGGCCCACTTACCTCATTCGTTGATTGGCCTATTTCCTTCTAATAGCAATCGCATAGTGAAACTATTGTCTAATAAAGTATTAATAGTCCACTAATTGATTTACACGAATCATTGAAAGCAATTCAATTAAAACAAGAATAACTAAAACAAGCTGCTAGCGTCTATTATTAACACTTTATTTGTGATCTAAATATAGAGTTCAATATATTGATTTCTTGTAAACAAACCCATTTTTTTATAATGGCAAATAAGTATCTATTGGTCGAACTGTTTTCAGTATTTAAAGTATTCAAACTGAAACATATTTTATGGCGACTGATCTCTTACTTCTTTTAATTTTAACACATTCGCGGAATGCAAATGAATGCTGTACAGGGTGAAATTGATATCATTAGCATCCTTTTAAGCTAAGAGTCTACCCATCAAACTGAACAATTTTCACTATAAGAGCAAACCGATCGCAGCAAAAAGAAAATCAGCTGTTGCATACATTTGAGTCGAGTAGGCATTGCAGTTTAGTATGAAACAGCTGACTTTTTTTTCTCCGATTGGTTTGCTCCCATAGTGAAAGTTGTTCAGTTTGATGGGTAGACTCTTAGTTTAAAAGGATGCTAATGATATCAATTTCACCCTGTATAGCATCACTGCCATAGCAATCGCTGTCACATTCTTACGATATGATGATGCAATATGACCGAGGTGATAGATGATACTATAGTTAGCTCCAAATTTTTCATACAAGATAAACATCGAACGTGTTAAGTTAGCTTTTACGATATCTATTATTAAAAGGTCGTTATTGACGGTATTTACCTTTACATAGCAAGTGACACATTATTTTCTAGTCGAAAATTACTAAAAAGTCGCAGTGTAAAACATAATACAGTCTAGAAAGTCGAGGTTAAGGGTTCCAGAACCAAAGTCCGATTTACATATATCCGAGTGACTTGGGTTGTGCGACTTTGCTTGTTTATCGGGCATAGGCCCACCACACATTCCCACCACTGTAACTCCTGTAAGTCAGGATCAACAGCGGCGACCATTCACAACACTGGACAATGAAGTCCAGCGAGCCCGGGGGATGACTCTAATCATATTCATATTCATTTATTCAGTAATGAGTTTACAATGTCAATAGTTTAGAATTAAGGTCGTAGTAGGTACATGTCAATTATAATATTAAATTACAATGTCTGTAGGTACTTAAATAGACTAATCATATAATGATTGCTATGGCAGTGATGCTATACAGGGTGAAATTGATATCATTAGCATCCTTTTAAACTAAGAGTCTACCCATCAAACTGAACAACTTTCACTATGGGAGCAAACCAATCGGAGAAAAAAAAGTCAGCTGTTTCATACTAAACTGCAATGCCTACTCGACTCAAATGTATGCAACAGCTGATTTTCTTTTTGCTGCGATCGGTTTGCTCTTATAGTGAAAATTGTTCAGTTTGATGGGTAGACTCTTAGCTTAAAAGGATGCTAATGATATCAATTTCATTTCAATCCAAAGGAGAGAGCCAATTCAAGAGATCATTTATGGCAGTGTTGAAGACACAACCGCAAAAGCACCAAAAATACAAAATAAAACAATAGGAACCTAACATTGTACTGAAACTATGACCTATTTTGCTTCCAGTAATAAGTATGGCAAAAACATCTGAACGCACGGAAGTTATCCCTAGTCGCAACAAGATCCATGTAGTAAGGGACACCAGAAAACGATTTTATTGAGTCAAGCATGGTCTGGCGCTCGGCGTACCAGAGCTCACACTCCCAAAGAATATGATGAGCGACTTTGCTTGCCAAATTTCGTGATTCTAGGTCAATAAGAACTAACCTAAGGGCCTTGATAAGGGACACTGCGAGTAACAAAATATGTGACATAAACGGCCGTATCTTCTGATTGAGTTGACATAGAAGCTTGATTTTTTACGCCTCTACTACGGGACCGTAGATCTTAGTATTTAGTATCATTGAAACCTTTGACTACTTATATAGAGACTAGTTACGCGTGTAATTCTACTAACAAACATTTCTGCCACTTTTTGCGGGGGGCGAGGTAACATGAAATCCGCAACTTTGGATTTTATTCCCATAACGTTAAAAATCATGAAAGTAGTCTCGTGTGAACTCAAAACGTTCTATTAAATTATTGTTGCGAAATTATTGTTTCGCAATTATAGGATGTCCCGTTTAGTTATAAGGTATAAAATTGAATGTAAATGCACATGATTCGTGAGCAAAAGAGCGTTGACGGCCAGACAATAAAGTGAGCCTGTAAAAGGGTTCCGTTTTTTCCATTTGAAGGACGAAACCCTAAAAAATGTTCTGTCGAGCACAATCGTTAACAGTACCGGTTCAGATAAGCCTATAAGTAGAACGCTTATCGTGAATGAATATCGGATAAGAGAGCTTTATCTCCTTCGTTTTAAAGTTCAAAGTTTAATAAGAAATGGGAAAGAGAGAGGTAGGTTTCTTTATTTAACGGTGCTTTTATATTGAATTAAACCAGGTTAAGACTAAACGGTAAAATTTTCCATTTTCATTAACCTTCACAATTTTTCATGCTGAAGCGCGAGAAAGTGCGGTTATGCTTGGAATTGACCTTTTTTTATATCAGTATAGCAATGTTTCTGACCTGACAAAAACAAATAAAGGTAAATATAGTATATATAGAGTCAGGTGTCTAGGGAATTCACGGGCGGACGTGTTTCGCACGCGGTTTAGGTGACCACCGTAGCTTCGCTTTCAGAGTGGTTCAAGTGTGTTTTTGTGCAGAAACAATCCTTGAGATCACCGAAATATACATCACCGAACAACCATCCACAATACCATAGAGCCACAATTTTATGATTAGAACAGAATATAATAGAGAAATTCTTACTAATACTTTAATTATAAATGCGAAAGTTTGTGGCGATGCGCGATGTTGGACATTTGCATGTTTGTGATTTAACCACGCATAGGAGCTGAACGGATTTAGATGTTTGGCACACATATAGAATATGTCCTACTTTCTTAAAGTCAATGCAGACGAAGTCGCTAGCAACAGTTGTTCTTCTTAAACCGCCTCTACGGCCTCTGTCGTGGTTTTTAGGTAGCGACTACTCTTGGCAACATCAACATAAAATTTAGTAATTAAGAAAGTTTTAATTTCCGTCTCCTCTCTTCCATATTGTATGGTGCTTGCGTGTAACTAACCCTGGTGTAAGAATAAACCTCCAGCGCTTCAAACAAGACTATTCTTTCCATCGAACCACTGTCTGCCACCAGAACAAACCTACAGTCCACAAAGATCTCTCCAACGGAGCCGAATAAATCCCTGTAAGCCACGTTGCCTACAACTACTACCACCAGAAATAGTAGCTGGGACCAACGGCCTAACGTTTGTACAATAGCAAGGTCACTCACAGGCCACTGCAAATTAAATAAGCACATGCACACACTGAAATTAAGTGACACTACCGGCTGCAGATTCTGCAAGGAGGAGATGGAAACTCCTCTGCACCTCCTATGTGACTGTGGCCCCCTGATGTACAAACGTAGTACTCATCCAGGTAGGCAGGTTCTGACACCAGATGAGATAAATTCTACTGCGTTTTCTGGCCTCAGTGGGGATTGGTAAGGAACTTTAAAAAGGGCGTTCACAAAGGACCAGCAATGGTCTACGTGGCACAGGTTCAACAAGCCTGTCAAGGCCCAAAACCCCACCTAATAATAATAACGGCCTAACGTGCCTTTCCAGGCACGGAATCATCTTTCTTTTCAGACAATCAGGTGATTCAGCCTGCATTGTCCTAGCCAACTGGGAAAAACGCACATAGTAACATAACATTCAACAATTATAAGTACTAATTAAAACTTACTTGCGTCCAGTAAACTCATGAACCCTCATTTCCGCCCTAGTTGGTTAAAAAGTGAAACTTTCTCAGCCGTGACCATCCTACCCTACTTCTGAAAACTTTAGCCCCCATCCCGTTATTAATGACTATAATTACAGTCCAGGGTTGTCGCAAGTAAAATATTTTAGATCCGTAATTAATTCTTACGTTACGTCTCTCCCTATTATGTAAAATAAGTAAAATCTGAATGCCCTTTGTATAACAGATACAAATTTAAACTTTTTCTGAAAGGTTCTGTTTTTGGTTTGCGAATAAAACATTATTTCCGTTTGAAAACAAAATGTAAACTTGATTATTAATCTGAAGGTGCGACACAAATTTATAATAGTTTTTTTCCTTTTCAGCATATCTCAGCGCCAAGCCATGCCGATACCGTCCCTTCGCCTAAGTGCTCGTACCACCGCGGTGAGCCACGGGGTCTTCAATGATATCCTGCGTGCGCTGCGACAGCTGACAAGAGCTGAATGACGTCATGTCCACTAAAAAGCACTCGCCGCAACCAAGTGAGTCACTTACCCGTGCCCCATACCACCGCGGTGAGACACGGGGTCTTCAATGATATCCTGCGCGCGCTGCGACAGCTGACAAGGCCTGGATGACGTTATGCCAGTTATTTTCATGATTTCAATCCCTATTTTCATTTTCGTAATTAATTCAATTATGACAATCCTCTTTGCCTCACTCGGTAATCTACAAATTAAGGTTATTCACGCAATAAACAACTAATTCCTCTGAGCTAAGCAAACTCCCGAGTAATCCGATAAATGTAAATGTCATTACATTTCGCACGGAAGGAAGGTACCGGTTCGTTTTGTGTAATTTCCTTTACAAAATGTTAACATTTTTGTTGAAGATAAATGTTGACGTAGTGATTATATTATTCTCATTGGTTAAATGAGTAAATGGTGTTATTTAACTAAAGAAAAAAATCTAAAATCTCGGTGTCGAAACCCTTGGTCCTTGGGGTCCCGGCGCCCAGGCGCTTTTTAAAGATCTGGCAAAGCGCCTAGTAGACTCGACCGTCCAAGGGCTGGCGCTTTCCTTGCTCAACGGATCAGTTTAGCCGTTCAGCGACAGTTCACTTTACCCTCCCGCGCGGTCCAAACCTGCACCATATTTTAGAAGTTCGTTTTATTTTCTCATATTTTTAAATTTATTTTTAATGTTCCTACTTACCTTCCTTTATTTTCAATTCAATAAACTTTAATAAATACCTATTTATAACAATACACTACAAAAAAAAGACTACCCCCGAAAGGCCCTGAGACTGAGGTACGGTTCCTAAAAGGCTGTATGCATTTCATCTCTGAATTGCAATATTAATGCGCCGTCGAAGGAAGCTACCAGCCCGTGTGTCACCCGTGGTTAAATCTATTTTAAAATGTCGCCAAAACTGAGATTTAAACATGATTAGAAACGCTGCTTCTTTTTACAAACGAATATTTTAATTATGCAGCAAGGATTACTTTTAGGTACCAGTTTTTATAATACAGAGACTGCTAGAAAAGCATAGCATATGCTCACAACTATAGTCCCCGAGGTGGTAGTCAGAGATATTCTGAAACCTCAAAACATCCACGTTTCACTAGTATCGAAAGCTCTGTCCAGTGTGACGGGGAGAGAGCCCGTCGCAACTTGTAATGGACGGTGGGCACGATACATGCATCGAAATTGAAGCATGCAGGTTTCTTCACGATGTTTTCCTTCACCGAAAAGCCAGTGGTGTTACAAACCGTATATAAACTCCGAAAAACTCATTGGCACGCAAATACATTCTATACAAGGAGGACTTCGCCTCAGTACGCTATTAACGGGACCGCTAAGTTATGCTTAATTGTTGTACATTACTGTTTTGTGACCGAATACATTTGAAAGATTTGAAAGGACTGGAATGTCAGCGGCAATGTATGACACCTAAGCATAACTGATGCATACAAAGGTGACATTAGAGACATGTGCCATTTTTTGGTTTTATTATTGTATGACGTGGTGAGTCCCATATATAAGGTCTAACAAAATTAGGTGAAACTATTTTAAGGGGATGATCAGACCATCAAACTGAACAACTTTCTCTACGGGACCGATATCGAAATGGCGAAAAAAAAATCAGCTGTTCCATTCAAACATACTCGACCTAAATGTATGGGACAGCAGATATTTTTTTTCGCGATTTAAATATTGGTCCCATAGAGAAAGTTGTTCAGTTTGATGGTCTGATCATCCCCTTAAAATATTTTCACCTAATTTTGTTGTTTGTGTTAGAGTCAAGTGTGTCCCTTCCGTAGTATATAAGGTCTAACAAAATTAGCTGAAACTATTTTAAGGGGATGCTCAGACCATCAAACTGAACCACTTTCATTATGGGACCAATATCGAATTCGCAAGAAACAAATCAGCTGTCCCATACATTTGAGTCGAGTTATGTTTGCAGTTTTGTATGGGACAGCTGATTATTTTTTCGCGATTTCGATATTGGTCCAATAGAGAAAGTTGTTCAGTTTGATGGTCTGATACTTCTCTTAAGACCTAGACCTTATATATAACGAAATTAAAAGGAAAATCATCACCGCTAAGTAGGCTTTACAAGTTTACGAGTAATAGTCGACCAACAATAAAATGTACTTTTTAGACTTTACTAGCCGTTAAGCCGCAGTATAAAACAAAAAGCCTCCTTCTAATTCCATATTATATTGTGACGATGACGGACACACGCACTTGGCCAGTTATTATCATTTGCCGTCAATAACGTAGTAATATTGACGAAATCTTCAATCACATGGCGTAAACGATCAATGTTCGCATCATTAAGCGTCAATACATTGACAATCGCAAATGATCGTCTCGTTACTCACTTTCTTCGATGCACGCAGAACTTTGACTACTTATATACAGGGTGGAAAAAAAAGGCCGTGTTTGGAGGGAAAGTACCCTTAATATTTATGATGGCAAATTTTACTGAAAGGAAACATTCCTTTATTTTCAAATTAAATTAAAACTGCATTTAAAGATTTTTGAAAAATCATTTGCTTGAGCCGGGAATCGAACCGGTGAAATGTGAAAAAAAACATCCTGTATTTTATGATACCAACCGAAAGAGTCATTCATAAGGATCTATTTCTTTTAAACAACATAGTATCTTAAATTAAAGAAAGACCGAGAAAAAAATGTTTTTTTTTATTGTTAAACTTACTATCTAATTCAGTCGTAGAATACATACTTTAAAGTATTTTCTTTAGATAGTGAGTAAGTTTAACAATGAAAAAATCATTTTTTCTTGGTCTTTCTTTAATTTAAGATACTATGTCACGTTTCACCGGTTCGATTCCCGGCTCAAGCAGATGAATTTTCAAAAATCTTTAAATGCAGTTTTCATTAAATTTGAAAATAAAGGAATGTTTCCTTTCAGTAAAATTTGCCATCATAAATATTAAGGGTACTTTCCCTCCAACCACGGCCTTTTTTTCCACCCTGTATACTACTAACAAACATTTCCGCCACTTTTTGCGGGGGGAGAGGTAATTTGAAATCCGCAACTTTGGATTTAATTCCTCATAACTTTAGATTCTAGCTTTGATTGTTAAAAATCATGAAAAGTAGTCTCGTGTGAACCCCAAACGTTCTAAGTTCGAAATAATTGTTTCGCAATTACAGGCTGTCTCGTTTAGTGATAAGGTATAAAATTCAATGTAAATGCACATGATCAATTGTTCTTATACCGTGGCAGAGGGTAGATGCTACCGCATTTATTTATTTGGAAAATCTACAGCGTTACAGAAGTAATTATGCTAACTTACAGTCTAACAGAATGGCCAATTACAGATTTTCACTTTTATACAGTAAAAAATTCTCGGTCTATTTTGTAATAATTATACATTACTGAAACCAAATTATCTAACTTTTTCTGTGTTTGTGTGAATGTGTGTGTGTGTGTGTGTGTGTGTGTGTGTGTGTGTGTGTGTGTGTGTGTGTGTGTGTGTGTGTGTGTAAGTATGTCTTTTGTTGGCAATGAGGGAGACAGGGGAGGGAATGGGATGTGTGAAAGGGTAGATTATGGCTATTTTTCATCCAATACAACCTTAATTTTAGATTTAAAGCTTTGCTTAGAGTGCAAGAAGATATCTTCATTTAATAAATGAAAGGAATAAATAGTTAAAGACACACAAATGTATCTATGGGTCTTGATTCTGCGTTGTTAGTCGGCATTCTATCCGGCTCACGGCGCATCGCCACATCATCGCTTACGATTTTATCTCGGTACCACTCATTTAGGTCGAGAGTTTTTTTTTGTCTACGTTTTGTCTACATAGTGAAAGTTGTTGACTTGTTGTTGGTATTGACTTAAACTTGTAATTTCCGCAGGAATGGAAAGCCATACGAATAATAATAAAAGTTGCTCATTTTAAAGGTGTTTTGCTACACCAAACATGAGAAAAAAATTACTAGGTACATAACATTCACTGGACAGAGTTTTGGTAGATACTACTAGTGAAACCTAGATGTTCAGAGTTTTCAGAATATCTCAGACTCCACTTTGGCGAATTTAGTCGTGAGCATATAAATATCTTGGACATTGTCACACAAATTATCTAGTCACATTTAAAGTACCTGGACTTGTATTATGATGATTAGACAACTATATAGAATACATATATAGATACAAACATCCATGACTCGGGTACAAATATTCATATTCATCATATAAATATTTGCCCGTTACGGGATTCGAACCCGCGACCCTCGGCACAGCAGGCAGGTTCACTACAGACTGTGCTACCGGGCCGTCTCATACTCTTAAAAAATCAAGGACCCTATATTAACACATTAAATGCATGCATACATACATACATAAATTCAGAAACATAATCCCATGCGGGGGAGGACAAGAACTTTGAGACTTTAATTATTATTTTGTAAGTTTAATAAATACTTTCATTTTCATTCCTACCTCAGCTTTTTTCTTACTTTAATAAGTAACGAAGTTTAGATGTCATAAAATATTTACAATGGAATTAAGGGTTAAAATCTCGTGTTTCGTTGCTTTGAAAAAGCGTAAAAAGAAGTACAAAACGCTAAAAACAAAGTTCAAAGTTATAATGGAATTCTTTTGAATCAACCGAAAAGTTTTGAAAGAACAGTTTGTCATTTTTCTGTTTTTTGTCGGGCTGGATGAAATGCGGTACTATGAAAACATAAAATATGATTATAGTATTTTACCTTGGCTGCTTATGGCAGGTGCCTGACCCGTATAATTGATAAGTAATAAAAAAAGAATTGAGTAAAGAGACAAACTATAAAAAATTTTGACGCCTGGTCGCAATGACTGTGCAGTATCTGCAACTTCCGCAATGTTTAAAAATGTATGTGACCAAGATGTGACCGAAATATTGTGTCTTGTTTATTGAGCATGTCGTCATAATGCTCAGTAGGTACAAAAATAACGTGTCATGTATTAATAATATGATATAATATCACTATCAAACCCGCAGCGGCTCTACTCAAAGAAAACAAAATAATAAAAATGCAATGGGATGATAAGAATGAAGTCTCCAGAGGTCGGTTCTATGTAAAATACCTAGACCAGGTCAAGAATGCCAGGTTAAAAGCAGCCAACAATGTATCACAAGGTGTATGGACCTAGAGAAAGCAAGTAAGGTGAGTCAGAAGTCAAACAGTATGTGTCTACCCCTCTGAGATAAAGGCGAGTATGGAAGTATGTTATAGAATTAAAGCAGAGGTGTCTCATGAGGCAAATCATGGGGCTCCGGATTCAAATCCGCACGGACGATATGCCATGTACCTTATACCGACTTAATTAACTTATGTAACTTATTCTAAACTAAATTAAACCATTTATTTACCAAATATAGTTTACAAGTCTTATTATATATAGGAAAGTACAAAATCCAAATCTGCAACACGCTTCGTCCAAAATGGCAACACGCCCGTATCTGCAACATGCTTCGTCAAAATTTATCCAAAAAAATAATAATTAAATAAACAGGATACCAATCAGCAACATGCTTCGTCAAAACTTAAACCTATACACTCCAAATCTGCAACAAGCTTCGTCAACATGAAGACTATCGCACACTCAAAGGCCCAGCCACACGCATGCGGCCGGCTCCATGGCCCCCATGACACTAGCGGCATTTCCCCTTTGGATGGTCAAAGACAACCTCTGCACCAAAAACGCGCCAGAGCGTGGGTCACCACCCTTAGCTCTCAACCGCCGCCCAATCTCCTGCACAGAGACCTGTCACTTATTTACATAATACCGACTGCTCTCAAACGGTGAAGGAAAACATCGTGCAGAAACCTGAATACGAAATTCTGATGCGTATGTGAAGTCTATCGTTTCGCATAGGGCACGCGTGGTGGACTGGCGCCCATACACCCTCCCTGAGGGTAGGCCTGTGCCCTGCAGTGGGACGTATATAGGCTGATGAGAAATGGAATAAAACCTTGTCTCTTTTTCTGAAAAACTGGTTTAACACATTTATTTGTTTTATTTCATTCATTTGTATTTATTCATAAATATTATGACAATATATGGTAGGTGTTTTGTTACACCCTAACAAAACACCTTAGTAATACTTATGGGGGTGCTTCAAAACATCAAAATCAACAACGTTCACTATAGAGCCAACTTCGAAATCGCGAAATAAAAGTAAAATTAAACTTTTTTTTTTTTTTAAATAATGAAAATTTCAATAGGTTCAGTAAGTTTGTAGGGGAAGACTGAAACAAACAGATAGAAGGATTATTAATATTACCTAAAGTTCAATATCAAATAATATTGTTTGAGTGAACAGAGAAAGACCAACGATAAATGTTGTTAGATGAAAGTTGAGTGTTTGCTAACCTTTGTCATCGATTGTGTCCAATGTTTTGTGAATTGTGACAAAAACGTGAAGAGAATTGAAGGTTGAGAATTAAATTATCCCTCGACATTGGCTCCGGGATGGGGTAACGTTTTGTACCGTACTTTTATTCCAATAAAGCCTTTAAATAGATTGTATTCAGTCAACACATTTGGTAAATTGGACGTTTTGGTAAAATGGTAATAATACCCATTCAAAATTTATCGGCGCGGCGGCGCTCTGGTTGGGTGTGAAACATAGAGATCTAGAGAGATGCCAATCAACGAGCTGAGTACGAAACCTAGTAGTGTCGCATTACCACCAGTACCACGCGATAGAAAGTATTTTGTTAGCTTGAATGTGCTCATTATACATTGCGGTATCAGAACTCAACGTTCGAATAATCTTTAGTACTACGCAAGCATTGTAAACTATATACACATAATATCTCGACTGGCTTTCAGCCTCATAATATATTGAATCCTTACTGTCGCTAGCAATGTGTTCTGTTTTTGCGCATATTGCTGCGACACTGGCCCCGTCCCCTTTTCACATCTCCCTTTACATTTTGTGATCTATGGTGTGAAACTGTGTGTAACAAATTATCGAGACACGTATCGACAACGAAAATGCTAACCGTACTGACGCGATTATTAGGTTCGTACTGACGCGAAAGGGGAAGCGAGAGCTCGTATTCCAGCGAGGTGCAGAGTTAATGTGACCGAATTGTACTTTTGATTTCGGGAAAAATCATTTTAGACTAACAGATAAGTGTACTTTTTGCAACCATCAGCAGCAAGGCTGATTCAGTGTTTATGGGGTGTAGAGCATCTCTGTGATGGGGATGAACTAGGTCCGCCTGCATAACTTCAGTCGGTTAAGGAGTTACACACGTTTAAAGGTCAGTAAGAAATTAACGATCAGCTGCAAGGCTGATCGTATCATATTATTGCAGTGTGCACTGTAGCTATGTGAACAGTACAAAAACTGACATGAACTAGCAGTTGGTTTAGGAGATACAGCCGTTCAAAGGTCGGACCTTCGAACGGCTGTATCTCCTAAATCGACTGATGAACCATGCCATTTTTTGTACTGTTCACATACGATCAGCCTTGCAGCTGATCATTAATTTTTTACTGACCTTAAAACATCAGTAACCGACTGGAGTTATGCAGGCAGATCTGGTTCATCCCCATCACAGAGATGCTCTACACGTCATAAACACTGAATCAGCCTTGCAGCTGATGGTTGCAAAAAGTACACTTATCACTTAGTCTATTTTATTGTTTTTATCCACGCAGACGAAGTCGCGGGCGAAGGAAGAACACATACCGAACTAACGAGTTTTAGGTTTTGCCTTAATTAGGGTTGCATTACTTTAATGGGTTATTTTACCCATGATACTGAACATGAACAACTTTCCGTGTTAAATTCTACTTTCCATGCAAAGGTTCAATCAGCTGAATGCGTTTAGTGGAAAGTATGAATTATTGAAAATAAACGAGGTGTTAGGGTAAACAGTTGCATTACTTTAAGGGGTTATTGTAAACATGATAGTGAACCACTTTTCTTTAAGAAAAAATAAAAAGGAAATATTGTGGTAGTTTCAGATAATAAAGTTGTCACACTAAATTGCATTTTTGTGTGCTGACAACCCAATTTTGTCTTCAATTTACGCATTTAGTCCATATCAAATGTAAAAACTGCTCTAAGTTAAATAAAGTGCTTAAAATCATATTTCAACCCGCATTTTTTATTCTACAACTTTCCGAAAGAAACCTATGGGAATATGGCATAAAAAATGTTGGACTTTCCATACTAAATGCATTCAGCTGATTGAACGTTTGTATGGAAAATACAAACGTTCAATCAGCTGAATGCATCATAAACTTAATATACTACTAATATTAAGTTTATGGAATGCTTTTAGTATCATATCATCTTATTTTAAGAGCTACGCTCTTGTCGGTGGAGATTCGCCAATCCAATCTCTTTTCCGCTAGTCTCTTGAGTTCTTGATACGACACGACATCAACCTAGATAACTCTGCATTTAGTATGAGAAGTCCAAATTTTTTTTTGCCATATTTCAATAGTATCATTCCTTTCCATAATCATATCATTCCATAATTCATACTCAATTTCTGTGCATGCAAAGAGTAACTTACTATAATTACCTGTCAAAATTAAAATTTTACATAAATACAGTAGAATAAAAATATCCAAAATTGAAGTCCCTAAAAGAGGTAAAAGTTAATAAAATCTAAATCAAAAAAGTTACCAAGCGCTCGTTTAAAAGGTAACCAAAAAGAAATGAAATTGCTATTTGATTTCAATTTAAATAATGTTAATAGCTCCTCAGAAAAAGTCCGTCGTTACTCGAGATAAGGTTAAAAATATTTCTGGGTTTTATAACTTTGTCTAGATAATCTGATAATCTGAATGGACGATGTTACAGACAGAATAAATTGGATGAGAAGTTTAAATGTCTTTGATAAACAAGTTTTGTTTTTTTATGAAACAAGATTAAATTACTTTGTGAAAAGGTGTTTAACGATACGATGTAATTCTGTTATAAACAAAATAAGTTACTTTCTTTTTTTTTATACCTAAAATTGTTTATTAAGGGAATAAAATAGTAAAAGCACAAACAAAACTTACCCTAAACTTAAACCATTCTAAGCATTCTAAACAACAAATTTTACTAATTCTACTTAGTCGAAAAGCCCGCCCCAGGTCATACCTGGCCCGAAGGTGCCCATAATGCTGGCCGCATTTCCGCGTTGAATCGCTAATGATATGCGTTGGGCTAGGTATGACCCAGCACGAGGACCGTTACCCGCATCCCGTAATCGTTTGCCCAGGTCCCTCATAAAAGTTAGTATTATTATTACTTTCTTATTTTCAAGTTTAAGACAACTTTGGCATTTGGCTCGATTAGAAATACTTTTACATTTTTGTAAATAAATAAATAAATAACGCTCACATTGTAATGATCCCAAACACAGATCACAAAAACTAAAGGGAGATGTGAAAAGGGGGCGGAGCCAGTGTCGCAGCAATATGCGCAAAAACGAAACACATTTATCGCGACAGTAATTATTCAATATATTATGAGGCTGAAAACCAGTCGAGATGTTATGTGTAAATAGTTTACAATGCTTGCGTAGTACTAAAGATTATTCGAACGTTGAGTTCTGATACCACAATGGATAATGAGCAGATTCGAGCCAACAAAATACTTGCTATCGCGTGGTACTGGTGGTGATGCGACACTAGGTTTCTTACTCAGCGCGTTGGTTGGCATATCTCTAGATCTCTATGATCCCAAATGAAGCCTTAGGCTTTTTGTTATGGTTCCCATATACAACCACGGCACACACATATAACATCCATGACCGAACCGGGATTCGAACCCAAGACCCTGGCTTGGCAGTCCGGCGTGGTAACCATTACACCAACCGGGTCATCAAAGGGTACTATATGACTATTTGTGGATTTTGTTTAGAGTTACTCTTCTATAGTTATTCCTATTCGTATGGACTACGCAATTTATAATTTGTGTTGACAAATGCACGCATGCATGCTACAACTAAATGCTTGATAGTTGTAGTAACGTTTTTAGCCACATTTTAGTTTGAATATGTATGTATGTAACAAATGAACAAAAGTCCTAAAAATTTAAGAACAGTAGGTATCAAAAACATCAAAGATATCATGGGGGTACAACTAGTAAACCCACGAAAACGAGCCAAACGAGCGGAGTAGAGTACCAGGTTTATAAGTCTCACCGATGTACCTGCGCAGTTGACAAATTTTAATATCTCACGAAATTATATCGAAAAATCAGGATGTGCCACCTTCAATCCGTTAAAGTTATAGGCTAATTTGTTTCGCGCCCTTTTCGCTGCTATCCGACTTTGCACCCTTAGATTACTAAATGACTTCGGGTTTTGTCGGGGACTCGGGCCTGCTCTGCGCAAACGAAGATTGACGAGCGGAATTATTTTCCTGGTCGTACTGTACTGCCGTATGTACCTACTTCTTCACGATGCGGATTATTTTTGAACGCTTTGAATTAACTGAACATTTTTTTGATGATGAAAACAGCTGATGAAATCTCACACTATTGAAATCAACAAAAGGTATTTCGTATAATAACAATTTTCAGCTGACTGCGGTCTCAAAGTTTTCATCATCCCTATAATTTATCTGCAATTGCTTTGTGTTTTGTCTAGAGGTACATACCTAAATATTAGCGCTCTTACAGACGAGCGACACTTTGCAATCGCCGTGGGTCGCAGATAGTCGCTCTCATAGACTTTACGGTTGCAGTGAGTCGCGCGACCCGCTGCGACCGCAAAGTGTCGCTCGTCTGTAAGAGCGCTTATGTTGCAAACGTATTACTTCCAGTTTAGTAGCTTATTTAATACGCCCCTGTCCCCATATCCATAAAGGTATAAATCCCATACACGTCCCCGGGATATCGTAAAATCTAATAGTATGGAGATGAGATAGGCGTTTGTCCTATCACAGAAACCAGTCTAATCAGAGTTTTTGTTTTAATGGTTATTGGAAGAGTTCAGAAGGAAATACCAATTTACATTGATCCTCACGCGTAAATTGGTTCATCTAGAGGTCGGTTTATCCTGGTCTGAGCACTGTACAGCATTGTTTCCAATGTAAAGTGAGCTCAAGGGGAAGAGCACACGGTTAATGTGTGAAAAAGGACTTAGGTCACAGATGTCCTTCCTATACTCTAACGATAATTCGCTTAAGAGCTTTTGCTTTTCTTGCCCACGTAATCATTATTTGCCGTGTTTATGAGCCTTGTGTAGAGGAAAAGAAACCTTGTGTGAAGGAAATAGAAAGGTATAGGTATAGACATTTTCTCGACTGCAGGCCAACTTTTCTTAGGTCCGCCACATACATACGGAATTGCGATCCGGAATCCTGATTCAGGATTCAGTGTTGTCAACTATGGTTACAAAAATTACTTAGTGCTGTTTAAAAAAATGTCTAAAAACAAAATGATTGAAATGCCAAATTAATGACAATTGTAAAAACTTAAAAATTAATACGAAACAAACAATTTCTATAGATGATAATTACTATCATGTGATGTTTTCATGACGTTACAATGATGATTTGTAAATTGTATTTCAATACTAATCAACTCAACTATATCAAAATACTATAGTTTTAGCATTAGACATAATCTGCATACAAAATGGTATAAACCATTATCACACAAGCGATTTTTGAGTAGACGATTTCGCAACTATACCGCAATGACATTGCAACTGCACCGTCACGATACGGTATCGTTCCATTAACGCCTACGCTCAAAAATCACTTGTTTGATTTGACTGTAAATCTTAAAAAAGTGCCACCTAAGACAACAAAAAATCACTAGATCTAGTAAAAAAGTCTCTGAAAGCGGCAACACTCCATCCGGAATCTAATTCCGAATCAGGTTTATTCCGTTTGTATGTGGCGGACCTTAGTCTGATTTTGTATATATGCAATTTCTATTGCAAACTTTGATTGTGTAATTTAGGCATTCGTTTAGTTAAGGGGATATAATTCGGAGCGCGCTCCATACAAACGAAGTCTGGTTATATTTCCAATACTAACCAATTAAAGTCCATCCCATGGTTGTCTGGAAGAAATCGCTTTTAGTGATAAGACCGCCATTTGTACCCTTACGTTCTTGTTATTCTGTTTTTGATACTGTATATTTTTGGTGTGCAAATAAAGAATATTTATGTTATGTTATGTTATGTTAAAGTAAACGAAATGTTTCTGAAACAATCTAGTAAAGTATACAGTTTAAATGCTAGGAATGATTTAAGATTTGTATGAAAATCTTTGAGGCACTATAGCTTTGAAACTATACATTTTTAGCATTTTTACGAAAATCTGACAACATACAAGCATAGAGATTAGTTTCTAGATTGATTCTGAACTTTTTATTGACTTTAATTGGGTAGTATTGAAAATATAACCAAACTTCGTTTGTATGGAGCGCGCAGCAAAAAAATGACGCCCGACGTCCCAACGGTCATAACTTCTAGAGGTCAGCTAAGAATGTTTAGTCGTTTCACGTCTAGATCCTCCTGGTTCCTTTTTTTGCTGTAAAAAGTAGGCTAAGCCTACATACCACCTCTTTTTATTTAAAAGAAGAATTTACTTAACATTTTATTTCTGAAAAGTAGTCATTTTAGTTCGACAGGAACCCAAGGGATTAGAATGTGTTGGTTAGGTAGACCAGCAGTAAATGAAACTGTCAATTTGTAAGGTAAGATGTCATTTGGGAGCAACTTTCAAGGCGATGTTGTATCTATGTTTACGAATCTATGTGTAGGTTCAGATGATTATTTTATAGGTGGCCTAGAAAAACAGCATAGGTAGTACATTTATTTTCTATTACGTCGCATTCAATCTCATAGACATTCGAATCCGCGTAGTTGTCAAGCTTTGTGCCAATGAGTTTTTGTAACTTATTATACCGACTGCTCTCAAACGGCGAGGAAAACATCGTAAGGAAACTTGCATTCACTGAACATGAAATTCCGATGCGTATGTGAAGTCTACCAATCCGCAATGGGCAAGCGTAGTGGACTAACGCTCATATACCCTCCTTAAGGAAAGGCTTGTGCCCTGCAGTAGGGACATATACTATAGGGTCATTTTTTATATGACATTTGCGAGGGTATGATTAGAACGCCAAACTGAACAACTTTCTCAATGGCACCAACATCGAAATCGCGGAAAAAAAAACAGCTGTTCGATACAAAACTGCAAACTTACTCGAGCCAAATGTATGGGACATCTGATTATTTTTTTGCAATTTAGATGTGGTTCTATAGAGAGAAAGTTGGTCAGTTTGATCGCCTGATCATCCCCTTAGAAAAGTATATTATGAACATCATCATCAGCCTATATAGGGTCCTTCTTAATATACTACATTAAGAAGGACCCTATATAGGCTGATGATGATGTTCGTACCTACCTAATAAGATTGTTTGCTTATCATGTGCCAAAGTAGTAAACCTATGCCGTTTATTTCACAGAGCGGTCCGAGGCACTCTGTGGACGACTGTCAAAGTCAGCGTCAGAGTTATCATGCGCCCCCGCCCAGACTTCACCGCCCCGCGCCCGCTCCGCTCATCACCACGCCCCACTCTCCGTGGTTCATCGAACACAACACTTCTTTACCAACTTGAAAGTAAGTTTACTTCGTCATTGTAGCTCATTGACTTAAAAACTAATGGACGTCGGGTCTAATACAAAATTCGCGAAAAAAGTGTCCTAGACTAACTTACATAAGCGTAAGTACATGTAAGTAATATTAATCAACTGGAATGATTGAAACAGCTGTTCATTTTGCTTGCATAGTTTTAAAAAGTTCTTAAAATACCGCGGCACCGCAGTGCGCGTAGTCGGTGGATCAAATAAATACTGAGCGTAGTTGTTACTTTTTATACGAATTGATACTCTTCTGGTTCGGACACTTTTGAGCGTGGACCCGACGTCCAGTACTGGGTAAGTCAATGTTGTAGTTTTATAAATAAAGACAACAATCTATTGGTGTGCTCATCATTATCCACCGCTGTCTGTGGTACAATAGAACACTAAATTTCTGTACTAACTTGAAATGTAGGTCCTGACCTATTTCGGCCACGGCGACTGCTTCAATTTCGTTGTTAGAGTTGATGAGCTCTCATGTGGCTAACATAACTAAATCTTCTTAGAGAAGATCCTTGCACATAGCGGGCTCTTGAGCACGCAAGTAGGTAGTAGTAGACCGTGGATATTTAAACCATTAACTTGATAATACTACAGTAAGTAGACCAACACAGTGTGCGAATGAGATTCCGACCTTACCGAAAAACCTTCGCGTGCGAAAGAGATTATAATGTAATAGCCGTAATATCGGTTGGTATCCTGTTAAAAAATTTTCGCTTATTATTTTATGATTATTCTTTATAATTCATTTTGTGTTTTATCAGACAAATATAAAAAATCATTACAGTATCATATTCTGTGTTGGAATGCAGTGTAACTTGTACCAGCAAATCAAATACAGAGAAGTGTCAAAGGTAAATACCATTAGTACAGTACTACTTTCATAATACTTTTTTAATTTTAAAATTATTTCGTAATACATTCATTACATGCAGTAAACTTCCTTTTTTCTAGATAATATATTATTTCAAATAATTATGTGTAAGATCAAAAAATATTGTATACGTGGAAAAGAAACCATTTCGCATAGAGATTGATTTCCAAAATCTATAATTAAAACTCACACACGTATCAATTTCGCACATATTGACATTTCGGTTTCGGTTATGCGATCATGAAGAGATGGTTGGTCTATTACGGTAGTATATTAAAATAAATAAAATAATAAAATCAATGAAATCCCTGCAGCATGTTAGAGCAAGCTGTGGTACATGCTGCAGTGGCTTCCCCAATCTAAGTGTACATAAATTAATGTTATGCTAAACTTAACAGTTAAGACATAGGTTGTTTTTAGTAAAAATAATAATTTTAATAAAATCTAATTATTTTTAAGTGTTTTGCAATGCAATGTGTGTGTGTGTGTGTGTGTGTGTGTGTGTGTGTTTGTGTTTGTGCGTCTGCGTTTGTGCATGAGGGTGCGTGATAGTGAGCGGGCGAACTTTTGATGTGCGGGGGTGGATGGGAGGCCATTGAAGTGGTTCTGGATTATGTGTGGATTGGATGTGGTTGTTAGCCCTACGAGTCTTATCTTGGGATCGAATGACTGTTATCAGCAGCCATTCACTAACATTCAAATTGATGTAAGTTCAAGCAGTTAGAAAGGTTTATCTGCGATATCGGAGTGGAGTAACATGTAGTATACGTGGGTATTGTATAGATTTCGGGCGTATGAATGAATGGTTAGCTTTCTATTACAAATAAGTTTTCGGTTTTTATTTTATGATTTAAACCAAATGCCTATGCCACCTTCCTGTAGTAGACTGACATAACGGAAGTGCATAGACAAGGTAGATGCTAGAGTTTATTTATGCGTTGCACATGGTTGGAGGAAGGTTGCAATATTTAGGATATTTCTTATTAGTCGTCGGTGATCGTATACTTATAATTAACTACAAAATACTAAAAAAAAATTGGTCTTGGTATCCGAAAGGAGAGTCTCCAGTCTTGAGGCTCATGTACGTCGGACTCCACTACGTATATACTTGTGGCGACACACTGTAGGTCAACCCAGAGATACTCTTCTGACATGTTGATCTTCACCCATTCTTTATATGTGGCCAAGCCAGTGGAGGCGGTGTACTTTGGGTTCAGTACAAAACGAAGATGACAGCTTGATGAACGAATCTATGATAATGTATTCGAACCGAAATAGGCTTTAATAATTATGTTCATTGGGATTTAGATCCAATGACCTCATAGTTGAACGTTCCTTTTGTTTTAACTATGTTCCATTACCATTTCAGCTTAGCTGTTTTAATCTCTGATCTTAAATGAAATACACGGTTGTTCCAAGCGTTAAAAATTTCGGAACGGTAGCATAAATCTGCATCCAAAATTACTTGCACGATTTACATAGTTCCTCCATTATTCTCTCCGTTCTATTTTTAACTGGGTTTTTAATAAAAATGTTTGCAAGCAGACCGATTTTCCAATATTCTGCATACCTGAATTAAAATAAGCTTGTGATGAAAAGTCGAAAATGGTCTTTTCATAGATTCTTTATTGTGCACAAAAACATAATTATGAAAAAAAAAATTACAATAAGTCGTGATGAGTTTTCTTCCATCAAACCGTTGAGTGAGAAGAAATCTAATATGTTTGGGTAAAATCAGTGTGCACACAAATAAAAATCTACTTAATTTTGAGATAGTAAAATGAATACCTATAAAATAAGAAATAATGTTAGATAATTTCTAAGATATTATGTTACAAATAAAACTTAATAACTTCTACCATGAGTACAGGGCGTATATTTAAAATAATAATTTAGTTGTTAACTTGTTTTATGCATTTTTTAATAATTAATAAAATATTATCAAATAAATAGATAACTTAAAATCTCCATTCAAACTGAACAGCTAATTAAAAGATCATTCTAACAGCCAAAGAGAATAAAGAATGTACCAATATACAATCTAAATGTTAAATAATTTTATTTAAGACAAATAAAGGATACAATCTAAATTAGGTATTTTAGTACAACAGAAGAGCGAGACTATTTATCTTGCAATTGTCCTTTATAAAAAACAATAGCAGTAACTTGATCTTTATGATGATGCAGATGATATTTTGCTAATATATAATTACGTTAAAACGTGCAGAAAGAACAGAAAGTTTGATCAATAAAACACGTTCGATAATACGTGAGATTATAAAACGACAAGTGGAGAGTATTTACGAACCTGGACGAACTCGCTATAGTGAAACCTATTGGAATTCATTGTTTGCTTTCATTTACTAAGATCTAAGTCTCGCCTCAAAATTGTTATTCCTCTGACGAGAATCAAGCGCAAAGCTATCTATTCTCCACAGCATTAAAATTGTGGACCTTTAAAGCATCAGCATAAGTCCAATTAAGTGAAATTAGGTTGAGTAAATAAAATACCTCACAAAAACAAAGCTTCTAATAAGGAGCACACAAAATGACCACATCACGCGCTAACCCATAGAAGAATAAATACTAGTACTACACTAATGGACTGTCCACTGGCTGAACAGGTTTTGTCCACGGGCGGAATGGGATATCGTCGGTGAAAGATCCACACACCTTGTAGTACTGTAGCGCAATTATATGAAGATTTGTCTCTGTGAGTTATTTACTTACCTATGTGGTGAAACGTGAATAATGTAAAATATTGTGTAAAATATATTGATAGATTGGTTTATTACCAGAGCCGATGGCAACGCAGCAAGAGTCGAGAGAGATGTCCAGCTGGCACCACGTTCTCACTAGCCCCGGGTCATGACAGCAGTGGCACGGAGTATGGGGAGAGTTCAGAGCAAAGCACACCCGCCAACTCGCCACGACATCGGGGGAGGAGAGGTTAGTACCTATTTACTCTGTGCACTACGTCAAATAGATTCAGAAGAGGTGTTAAAAGGACAGCAGTGGGTAACTCATGCTGTAGTGTAAAGATTGGCCAGTCAGCAATAGTCGCGCAGCAAGATTGCGCCAGACGTACCTACTCAGAACCGGAAAGAAGATAATGAACATTTTTTTTTTCGTATGGCTTTCAGAACATGTAATTATGAGGTAAGTTAAGTTCAAGTTTTGCATTCGGAAGCGGTAATTCGAAAAGGTCTTTAACACGTTCCGGGACAGTGAACGAGACACAATAGAACTTTTATTGTTATCACGGCTATAGGCGGTCACTGTCCCGGAACGTGTTAATGTTTCTACATAGTTAGCAGAATACCATATAAGCACTCCTCGATGATATGGTGAACTGATTAAAATTTTCCCCACAATCACAGACAGGTGAGGTGGCGAATGGTAAACGAAGATTTAAAAAAATTGTGGTATACGATAGTTAGTTTATTTTTTGATCATGGGTTTTACTCAGTAACTGTAAGTGAATCAAATAAATAAATAAGGATCTAAAAAGAAAGGACTTCGATTTTTATATTTCTGGGCACCAGAAATTGTTCCCCTGCCTCCAAATCCTCAAATATAATATTAACCGCATATCAAATTAATATAGAAACCGCCTTCATCTGATTTGTTAGTCTATAAATCTCAATCAGACGATGGTCGACCACGGTCTCAGAAGATGTCTGTGCTAAGTGGCATTTAAGTGTACAATTCGCAAACACAGTTAGATTAATTAACAAAAACAGGCTAATATTAATATTAAAACAGTCAGACCGACGCGACGGCGGATTCTTTTGAAATGTTTTTTGTGGGCGAAAGACTAGGCAATCAATCTACACTTGACACGTCATTTCATCCCTAAACCTAATTTGGATAAAAGAGAGAACCTTTTCAAAATTGAGTGAATATGAAAATATGTGAATGAGTGAATGTGTGCTTTTGTTCGAGTGCGCGTGTGTGGGTACCGTAAACAACACACAGTAAGAGACGCACACAAAAACGCACCCCCACACACAAACGCACCCCCACACATATCCAGTGATATGTTGCGAGTCTGAACATTTTACACATTTTTTATTGTAAAATTAATTAATAGATAAGTAAATAGAATATTAAAATATCCTAAAACTAATAACTAAAATATATATATTACTTACTACTAATTTCAAACATTGATATGTACCAGGAGAGCAGACGTGAACAAGAGGTCGAACTTCCTAAAGGTCGGTGCCTAATGACCTCTTGTACACTTCTGCTCACCTGGTACATCTCAATGCTCAAACGTGTAGATACAAGCAGGTACACCTTGGTTGGGTCCTTCCCTTCCACCAGGGGTATGGTGGGTCCGTCACGAAAGGGATGTGTGGAAATGTCCTAATTCGGATAAGAGAGAACCTTTTCAATATTGTACTCTGAAAGGGATGTATATTCCGGAGAAAACAATTATTCCTAATCTCCTAACTAACAGAAACAAGCCTCCTCTAGAGTGCGTTACCCTGATAAGCAACACAACGGACCCTTGTTAAAAATAGATCATGTTATAAAAACAGCTGGTTTTTGTGATAAAAGTGTCTAAATGATACAATATCGTGCCAAGCCGGAGACCTTTTTTGTGGATCCGTAAAAAAATCCCATGACGCGACATTCTCTTTTGTGCTCACTGAAGCTTTTAATTCTGCTTGAAATGAAAAATCTACGACTTTCATCGAGAAAAGTGGTTAATTAATTTAATTGAATTTATACTAGAGTTTACCCGCGACTTCGACCGAGTCATCGAAGCGAGATATTATAACGACACTTTGAAATACAAAAAGTTTCATCAGAATCGATCCAATAGTTTTTGCATGATGCTCGAACACTAAACAGACAGACAAACAAAAAGTAGTAATAATAGTAAAATAATGACTGACAATTTGTCACTATAAACTTAGGGGATATTGTTGACAACTTAGCTAGATAGCTCATGCCAATTTTGTCAAAATTGGTTTCGGTTTACGCTTTTGTGTACACCAGAGGCTTTGCTCTCCCCATTAGGTATAAATGAAAAGAGCGTGAGTAGAGATCTTCCAACGTATTTCTTTTTACAAGTTTTTCAAAAATGTTTAAAAGTTTCACAACGCATGCGTGTGTGTCGAGACGGACGTTATACTTAAAACAAATACATTGATTTGGCTCATCCTTTGATAAGTTATATGTCAAGATAGACAGTCGAACCGTCAACAAGTCAACCAGTACTGGCCTCAAAACCCTATCCATATACACGCACACAGACATAATTTGTATGACGTCTCACGCACACCAACCTAAGAAGGTTGGCCCCTTTTTTATGTTTTATGCGATAGAAGCATGAGGCTCATTCTAGACACATACTTTTTCTTAGTGATCATCAGTATGAACGCGGGCCAATATGTTATCGTAATAGATCTACAACTATCTACTCTAGCGTGTAGGGCATAGGCTCGCCACTTATTTTTTTCCTTGTTTTTCGATGTTGGCTCTGTAGTGAAGTAGTGAAAGATGTTCAGTTTGATGTTCTGGAAAACCCCATAAATATGTAACGCATTAAAATTTAGTTCGACCGACCTTGTGTACCTACTGGTGCTGTCAGAAAACACTTGTTAGTAAGACCCTAATTGTACAGGTTTAAATCAACTTTTACAATTTAAGAACATGTAGGTATAAGTATTCTACAATATTTTGTAAAAAACATTCAAGAAGAATTACGACATAAGAAAATTTATTAAACTTTAGACTATATTAAATTATAGTCGGTAACATTACGTGATGCCTTAAAGATTTATAAAACTTCAGTCGTTACTAAAAACGGACAAGTTTTTATCGTTCTTCCTCCGAGTTTGTAGGAATTTCGGCTTAAAATTATATCAAACGGTGTTTTAACTTAGGCTGTTATTCCTTAGCTATAATATGACATATCAGGAAAACAACATTATAAGCTTTGTCGGTTTTCTCAGCACATAATTAAGTAGCTAACGTTTTTAGGAACCATTATTACAAGCCTCTTGAAAACAGTACCTACCTAAGTATCAAATTGTTGCCCTTAATGAACTTAAAACGTTTCTTCGCAAAGAAAGTGCCCTAGTCAGACAATAAACTGATATATATATTCACCTGTGTGTTCTGCCAGTGATGATATGAAGAATTGAGACGTGGTCGCTCACTCGAGCTTCATAAAAAGGCTGAAAGTCACCCAAAGGGCATGAAAGGAGAGGGCTATGCTCGAAGTTTCCCTCCGAGATCGAACCAGAAATGAAGAGAATCGCAGAAGAACCGTAAGCTGGACCGACGAGTTGGTCACACATGGTGGGGGTTGTGACCTGGTGAGGGTGACGGGAACCCGTTGAATGAGGGCAGCACAGGAACGATCGTTGTGGCGATTCTTGGTTGGGGCCTATGTCCAGCAGTGGACGTCTATCGGCTGATATGATGAACTTCACGAAAACGAAATTTAACATTCAATTCTTTTAAAGCATTTAATACTATGTTGACACTTTAAATAGCTTCTTCTTATCCTGTGGGCAGAGCCCTGGTATCAGAGTTTTTCAGACCGCCTTACAGCGTCTGACGTGGTTTTTATGTTAACTACCACCAGAGATAGTAGCCGGGACCTACGGGCTTAACGTGCCATCCGAAGCACGGAATCATTTTTCTTTCCAGACAATCAGGTGATTCAGTCTGCAATGTTCTAACCAACTAGGGAAAAACACACAAAGTGACATTTCACTAGTTGTCCCCCGTGGGAATCGAACCCACGACCTCCGTGTCGAGAGCCAATGCTCTTAACCATTAGGCCACGGAGGCAGATAGTATCAATTACGTAAACACCACCAACGCTACGCATGAGAACTCGTAGGTATCGTTAAAGTACCTACAAACTAAGTAGATAAGACGTTCAGGAAATATTTAGTGTGATCTCAATCTCCTCTTTTAATGACTTGTGGATCGTGTTCGCCGTGTAATGGAGGAATGTAATTGAAATTCCTTCATTAAGGGATATTTCACTTAGATTTGACTTTGATCTTCTTTTGATAATAATGTTATCGGATAGACTCAATGAACCGATATATTGAATTAATATTTACAGTCTAAAAAGGATTATGTTTTAATGGGGCAGTGTGCTCAGAATAAACCACACTGTTTCAGTCCATGGGTGTATAACGAAGTCACAGGACGAATGGATGAAGATGACATATTGCGCTGACCTCATGGGATCAGGGGAAGAGAATGATGTTGTCTAACGAGGCAAGTAAGGTCGAGCTATGAACGAAATGCAAAAATTACCCTTCTTATTTGTAGACAGAAAGCCACGTAACAGAAAAGGGAGTAGTAGCAGCTCCTCTTAAAGTCATTTGGAGTCACATGTTAAACAAGTCCTCTGTAAAAAGGGCTACTATAAACTCGATGACTATTTGAATGACCAAAATGTCTGGTCTTGACAATGTTACTCTATGTAATGCAATATTGTATTTTAATTGTACTTTGTATATTTTGTTTTGTTTAAAAGATGTGTGTTGTAGAGTTTCTGGCCGCATCTTCTCGCAACGAAACACCTTCCGACGCGGTGGTAGACTCAAAAAATGACGTCAAAAAGCTATCTATGTGATATTATTTTGAATAAAAAAATTTTGAATTTGAATTTGAATTTGTCAGGAGTAAAATAACACTATTCAGATTTTTCGAAACTTTTCACTAGCTTTTATATCACAGTAGTAGATTACACACCGAGGGCAGGAAAGTAAGAAATGTCTAATAATAAAACATGTGATCTGAGGCTTTATTATTTACTGCCCGAGGTTAGTCTACTATTTTTCTCCTCGACAGAGGCGTAAAACGGCAACTTCGTTTAGCGCAGCGGGACGAAAGTTGACGCTTTCCGCCCGGAGGAGTGAAATAGCTGTTATAGCTTTTGCTCGGCTTCAATCGCGTAGAATTCTATTCCTTTTCAGAATCAAAAGTGGCTTTTCCGTTCCTTATCACCATATTGGATTCTCTGTGCCAAATACACTTAACATACTTAGCCTGCTCCGGATCTCATCTTCATTCTCAAGAGGATTCTTGTGTTTGTTGTGGTTACGTATGGAATAGTGGCTGATGATGAGGACTAAGGGATTTTGTTTATCTTAAGCACAACAGCTGCCTAATTGACACCAATCTGCCAGCACCGTTGCTGACGCCATACTGTTTTATTTGCCTCAAAGTAAGCCTAACTAAGTAATTATGTAAATGAGACAGGATATCCGACTTAGGATTGTTTAGTAAGTTTAAAATGACTTAAGAATTCGCTTAATCAATTTGTGGCAAAGTGTTTTAAATAAATATAAGGTTCTGTTGCTTTTTATGTCTGTATGGTACGGTTATAAATACTGCTGGTGGTTCTAGCAAGGTCTCTAGCCACTCCCAATGGCTTACGATTTTTTGTTTACATAGGTAATGTTTACATAATTATGATTGTTCTTTTTCTCTAAGCTTTAGAGAAGAGTTCGTTAGGTTTTAAGTACTCTCACCACAGACTACTATAATTACTACCGTAACGCATACTAAAAAGTGAGCGAACCCGGGAACGCATTATTTGAAAAAAATGAAAATGAAATAATTTGCTATGAATAGGTACATAAAATTGATCTTAGGGTTTAGGATAGTATCATCTATTCAGCTAAAATACAATAGCATGCAAATATTTATAAAAAGTTATTATTTAAAAATTCTGAAACATTATAAAAATTATGTTGTGAAAGTCATGCGTATAGTTTGTTTAACATTAGTGTCATGGGTGGCACCTTAAACCTATCAGGTATTTTATTATAAACTTTAATGCACATGTTAGAACAATTTCTTTGAAACAGCGTAGTCCTTGGGCGTATTTCTAACGCGTGTGAACAAAAACGGTTCTATTGCCTCGCGTCAAGTATCTCTTTCTATTATACAGTGGTGCCGCTAGGTACATCTCGCTCTTTCAGCTGTCAGTTCCTCTATTCCGTAAGGCATAATAACTTTATGTTCCTACAGTTAAAGTAGCTCCATCTGTGGCCACAGATGAAAAAGATTTCCTATCCAAGTTTTGACCCAGTTTCTGCGGTTACGGGTTAAAGCTTTTTCCCCCTACGAGCGCCATCTTTGTGAAGCTTTATGAATTAAATGTTTTTGGGGAAAGGGAAAAGTTGTGGTTTTTCCGCACAGTGAAAACTTTGAAAATCCTTCTGAACTTTGTGCGTAAAACCAGATTGATAATAAAAGTTTATAGGTAGTAATCCTTATTAGTTTTTGGTTTATAGCTATCTATAGTACGTCAACCTATGACCTTATGTTTGACACTCGTTTTTATTTTTGCCTGTGCGGCGATTTCATTTGGTATTCGAAATAAAGGTATCATGGTATCATGAATATTCTATCAGCTTCTCCACTCCACGTCATTGAGTATTTGCATACGTTTCATCGGGTTTGGTTGAACGGGAGAATGTCTAAAAAACAAACAAAACCATTTTCATAATATTACTTATTGGTTAGGATACTGAACGGCGCGCGGCGCACATCTTATGATATTGGTGAAATACCAAATTCTTGAGCGTCTTTGTGCTGATCCTTATAAGCCTTTAGATGGCATTTGGCGGCTATTGGTAACTCAAGTTAGAGGCCTATTGTGGCAACTTGAATTTATTACCTAGAAACAAATTAGGTCTTAGTATAATCATCATCATCATCTTCCTGGGTCTGCTTTCCTAATCTGTTTCTTCGCTCTATCTTGAACATCGTCGATGGAGAGCTCGCAGCTGTCCATTTCCTTCTTTACAACATCAGACCATCTGAGTTTTTGCCTGCCTACGCCACGTTGACCTGGTAGGGTGAAGTCCATTGCTTTGTTGCCTATATAATCAGGTGGTCTTCGTTTTACATGACCAAACCATTCAAGTCGATTTTCTCGAATTTTGTCTTAGTATAATATAATAGATTTTTATTTTTGTTTTTAATTTTCTAATTAATCGATACTTTTATCTGCGGTATTCATCAATTCTGCCATAAAGGATCCCGGCGGCTGCAGTATGATGCTTGCGATAAGGCTATAATAGCGGCTTTTATCTCGTTTGTTCGCGCACAAATAGAAAATGAGATAAGGTGCGATAGCGTTATATTGAGCTACCATGCTGCCTGGTTGTTGGTTCAGCCATGCTTTTTATATTGTCTCCCGTTTTACTTATCTTACTCTATCTTCTTTGATTAAAACTGTTGCGGGTTCCAAGACAAATAAGGTCATCCCTGCGCTCGCTGAATTTCACTGTCTAGTGTTTCGAGTCATGCTCATATTTGGACTTGAAATCCCAGAGGGATAAGTTGACCTCTAACTTCGCTTCCACCAATTCGATTATTGAATAGAACTTAGTTTATTCCATTGTACAAACTTGGTAACAATCAAGTAAGCTAACGTCAGTTGTGTACCTATTTGAGTCTGATATCTACCTAAAGCCAATGTTGTCAGGAGATTTCAGAGAAAGTTGTTCAGTTTGATGGTCTGATCATGATCATAAATAAGTAAATATCTTGGACATAGTAACACAAATTATCTAGTCACATTTAAAGTACCTGGACTTGTATTATGATGACTAGACAACGTTATAGAATACATATATAGATAGAAACATCCATGACTCGGGTACAAATATTCATATTCATCATATAAATATTTGTCCTTTACGGGATTCGAACCCTCGACCCTCGGCACAGCAGGCAGGTTCACTACAGACTGTGCTACCGGGCCGTCTCATACTCTTAAAAAATCAAGTACCCTGTATTAACACATTAAATTGTTGTCCGAATGAGATGTAACAATAGTGATTCAATTCATTTTTGAAGCGTTGATGTTTTATCAAGTTTTTAATCTTGAGGAAAAAAGTTTTGGGAATTTCTAAATAATCACGAACCATGGGTATTCAGTATATATTGTAAGTAAGTATAAATAGTATGTAAATTCAGATGAAAAGGTACATTTTAGCAGTGTTTCATGTTGAGCGCCTTCGGGCGGCTTCGAAATACATTATTTGTCTTGAATATACTCTGATAAAAAAACAATGCATGTCTCCTCTTTGATATTATAATTATCTTTTGTTTACAAAGTACATGAGCGTGCATCTCAAGTTTTACTTTAGAACATTACAGTACGAAGCATGAGTTTGTCTTCACTTTGTACCAAACATCTTTTATTTACGAATTTCAATTATTTACCTACACATATATGCACATATAATGGACACTGTCTTCAGAGAATTTGGGTTGAACATAAAAATCAATAAAACAAAAATAATGGTAACAGCAAAAAATGGACCAGTTATTAGTTCCGTCAAAATTAACAACACTCCAATAGAACAAGTAAATACATTTAGATATTTGGGTTGTCTCATTACAAATGACTCCAGATGCACCCCTGACATCGTTGCAAGGATTGCTATGGCAAAAAGAGCTTTCAACGACAACACACCTGACAACACCTTCTGAAAGCAAAAATATCGAGCAAAATCCGAAAACGCCTAATTAAAGTGTACATCCCGAGCATTGCATTGTACGGTAGCGAGACGTGGACATTGAATAAACGAGATCGAGATAGGCTGGAAGCTTTTGAGGTGTGGTGTTGGAGGCGAAAGGAGGGGATAAGTTGGACGGAACGCATAACAAATGAAGAGGTGCTAAGAATGGTTAAAGAAAAGAGAAACATTTTAAAAACAATCGAAAACCGGAGGGGAAAAATGATCGGACACTTGATATGAAACGACAATTTGTATAAAACCATACTGGAAGGGAGGATAGAGGGGAAGAGAGGCAGAGGAAGACCTAGACAGAGTTATCTGGCCCAAGTGAAGGAAAAGGTTGATGTCGTATCGTATCAAGAACTCAAGAGACTAGCGGAAAGGAGACAGGATTGGCAAAAACTCCACCGACAAGAGCGTAGCTCTTAAATAAGATGATGATGACCTACACATACGTTTCAGCCTTTTTTATACGTCCACTGCTGGACATAGGCCTCCCCCAAAAGGGAGGTTTTGCCATAACCGCCACGCTTGGCAGGCGGGTTGGCGATCGCCGTTGGGTGTTAATATACTCGGAGAACGTTGCTGCCCATCCTCCTGTTAATCTATCTTACGTATGTTTTCTTTGACACACATTTTTGTAGGTACATTAAACTCGATACTTACATAGTTTGACGGCATTCCTCGCCCTATCAATTCTCATTGGAATTATGAAGGAGCTGTAAATTGGACGGAATTGATGATGATGTAGCCCAGTCATTTTACGGAGTTTTGTTCGGCGGGGTAGGGATTAATTACTAATTAGACTTTTTAACTGTAACCGGAACCATTAAGTGACAAAAGGACTATCTTAAAGCATATTAAACAAAAGTTCGCTACGCAACATAGAAATCAAAATTATGTGTCCCAGAAGGATTTTAAATTATTAATATTAATACCAATGTACTCATTTGACTCAGATTTAACGATATAAATTATTTTTGAGCAATAAAATAGGCATTGAAATTTTAAAAATGAGGTATTTATTAGAAATTACGAATGGATTTTTCAATACCTTCTAAGTAGTCAAAAATATTTACACCATGTTTGAAGTATGTAATAATGGTAAAGACTTAACATATGCGAAAAAAAATTTACCATCAGGTTTTCTAGAACGAGATAATAGCTAAATTTTAAAATTGGAACTGTTGCTGACGTGATTTTTTTTTAATTTTGGTACATTTCTAGGCTTAAATTGGCTCTTCAATATTATACCGAAAAAATAATATCAATTATTAATTAGTCCCGGCTCAAACCGTAAAATGACTGGGCTAATGAGTGTATTAGCACTGGAACCAATTACTGAAAATGTCTGCAACTGGCTTCAAGCTGAATGCCCATTGTATGGCCACAGCTCGCTACAAACTAAATTGCTGTGTACCTCAACACTCTACGCTGCAGGCATTCATTGCTAAGTAGAATCTAGCTTTGAGCTCGCTTCGTATTAGTCTTGTTTCAGAGTTTCGTTTGAATATCAAATTCTAAATGAGATTTGAGTTGATTTCTCAAAGTCAAAGTGGAAATAGTTTATTCAATATAGGAACTTGGATATAATTTTTGAAGCTACCACCGCGTCGGTACGGTTTCTACAAAACATAACACGACTTTATTTGACTAATTCTTAAGCTAAGGTTACCTATGTATACAGTTAATAAGCAGTGTATTTAATCAAATTTATTCATACTATACAGTATACTACCTATAAGCTAGGGACACTCAGGGCCAAGCATTTTAATCATTTTAATATTCGTCCTGTAGTGTATACGCTTTTTTAAGAGGACTTCTTTGATCATCTTTTTTCAGTCATTCATTCGGCGTATGGTTATCATTTTGCGTACCTATATTGTGCAGTTAGACAGCTAAATATTTGCTGAACCCTCGAAGGACCAAAATTATGTGAATGCTAATTGTTATGCTTATGATTATGATATTCTTCTTCTTATCGTGTGGGCAGAGCCCTGGTGTTTTTCAGACCGCCTTGTGATGATATGATATGCTATTAGGCCTATGAGTGCTGAAGTCAGATCCAGCTGAAATGAAAGAAACGGCTGAAAGTTGTTGTTGTATCGACTTATATTCAAACACTTATCTTATTGATATTATATAAATGAACGTATAACGTAATGCACTTTTATTCAGGTCACTTGGATGTCCGCGTACAATGTCCAAATGCTAGCATCTACAGATTGACCTCTTACTTAGTACATAGCTCAATAAAAATTTGTTTGCTGTTTATAGCACAGACAGGTTTTACCTGCCTTTCATGACATCAGCTATCAATTAAATGACCAAAACGTATAGCCTAACACAATGCTCAAATGTTATTCATAGTTCCTAATTCATATGTAAACATTATGTAAATGGCTTTTGTGAAATTTAATAAATTTTATTATTTTATTATTATTATTTTCTTCAACCAAACTTCATCAATGCTTTCTGGATTTTTATTTAGCGGCGGTGACCTACATAAATCAACCAACGCGACGTAGGTCAATTTGTTAAACTTAATTGAAACGATCTCCGGGAGTTAATTGAGTAATAAAACTAGTTCATTTAGTTAACCGACCGTTTGATTTTGTGTCGAGAGAATTAAATAATTTTGAATATCATCGCGTTTCTAGTGCAGGTAAAATTTTCTCAATTCAATTCAATTATGCTTTATTGCACACCAAAACAAAATATACATTTGAATAAAGAAAAAAAAATTATTAATTAAATTTTTTCCGTTCGTTTTTTTTAAGTTCCCTTTATCAAGGGAACTTGCTATCGCAACTATTATCATTTTCTTGGTTGCATGTATTGTAAACATGATTATTGGACCACTGGCCAAATTTTCAGGAATCCCTAAGATGATCAAACTGAATAAATTTTGCTATTATAGCATCAATAAAATCGTTATACGTCGACAAGTGAATCGTACCTATTCTAATGATGGAACAGCAAGCGGAGGGCAAGAGTTTGGAAAACAGTTGATATCAATTTGTATATGGCATAGGTAAAATAGTTTGACAACAGTCGAATCTCCGCTCTGCTCTGTGAAAAACAAGTATAATATATTATTATATTAACACGAGCGTTTTACATTTTAAGTCAGATCATAAGCTATCAAACAAAAAAAGTTTCATCAAAATCGGTTCAGTAGTTTTTGCGTGATACTCGTTCAAACAAACAAACAAACAAACAGACAGACAAAAAATCCAAAAATTGGTGAAATGGAATCAGGGACACCTAAAAACCATTTCGTAACTTTTTTTTTTGTTAATGTCTTCAATGTACAGACAAACTTCCTGTTACAGTTTTATAATAGTATAGATAATAGTCAAAGATTTTTTTGGTTTATTTTTGATAGCCATCCATAGCTGTCATTGTCGTTCTAAATTTTCCGTCCTTTATGCATAACAATGAAGATCGTACCCTCCATTTTTTATGATTTTATCTCCTGTTTGCTCTTCAAGTGGGTAAATAAAATAATTATTCATTATATTTGCTACTATAATAAGGTCTAACAAAATTAGTTGAAACTATTTTAACGGGATGATCAAACAATCAAACTGAACAACTGTGTCTATGTGACCAATATCCAAATCGCGAAAAAAAAATCACCTGTCCCATACATTTGAGGAGAGTTACGTTTGCAGTTTTGTATGGGACAGCTGATTTTTTTTCGCGATTTTGATATTGGTCCCATAGAGAAAGTTATTCAGTTGGGGCAAAAATGATTTGTTATCATTTCAGCAATGAATGAAATCGCTAACGTTCTCATGGATACATTTTAATAATCTTGTTTTGGAAGTAAGTAAGGTGAGTGTGCCCATGCGGTGGGTTGACATCGGTTTCAGTAAATTTTAAACTGTGCAAAAAAATAATTTAATATTAAAAAAAATATATACCTATGTTGAAACCATGATAATTTGATTCTGCTCTCGATTCTAAACAAACTACTTCCTAGTTTTGCGTTATTTCATTAACTCGTTGTATTTTTATTGCTGACATATTAATTTTATGTTTGGACTAAACGAAGTACGTATCATTCATGTCTTTCTTTTTGCAAAATAAACATGATTTGCTTCGTTTTATGTCCATAAGTCTACCTAGTTCTGTCAATTTGCGTTATATTACATAAGCCCGCACCAAAATTGAATAAATGAAACATAGGATCATCATTATTACTCTCAAGGTCTTTTAAATGACTTCATTCGGTGATTCCGACGCTGCCAGACGTGTCAAATTAAGTGCATCATTTTTTAAATTTTTTGTAAGAAATATACAATACATATAAGTAGTGTGTATTACATGCATAACAACTTGTGTTAACAAATCAACGCCTAAAAATAAACAATAAAAACGGTCGTCTATAATAAATTAATAATTGGATACTTAATTAAATGCTTAACTGGAAAAGGAACTATAAAAATGGATCGTGTCGATTTTTGACTATACAGGGTGTAAAGAAAAGTATCATTAACCACATACTCTACCCATCACACTGAACAACTTTTACTATGGGAGCAAACCTGCCAGAAAAAAAACATCTGCTGTCCCATACGTTTGAACCTGGTATAGGAATATGAAATATTAATAGATAATAATAGTACACTATATATATAGCAGTTTTAGTATGGGACAGCAGATTTTTTTTGTTCTGACAGGTTTGCTCACAGTAAAAGTTGTTCAGAGTGATTGGTAGAGTATGTGGTTTAAAGGTTAATGATACTTTTCCATACACTCTGTATAGTTGAAATAAAAAGAAATTGCATAGTTTCAAAATATACATGTAATAATCATTATGGCCTAAAAAAAACTAAAAAATAGTGCAAATATTGTTTTGTTGTTTTTTTAATTATTCTACAGATTTTAAATATTTATTTATAGGAATAAAATAGTAAAAGCACAAATAAAACTTACCCTAAACTTAAACCATTCTAAACATTCTAAACTACAAATTTAACTAATCCTATTTAGTCGAAAAGCCCGCCCCAGGTCATACCTGGCCCGAAGGTGCCCATAATGCTGGCTGCATTTCCGCGTTGAATCGCTAATGATATGCGTTGGGCTAGGTATGACCCGGCACGAGGACCGTTACCCGCATCCCGTAAACGTTTGCCCAGGTTCCTCATAAAAGTTTTTGCTTCATGACCCCACGGGCCCGCCGTCTCCACAGCGAAGGGCACGAATAAGTAGCTCTGCTCCAAAGTTGTGTAACATTGGTGTTTACGTACTGCTGCCCTTTCCGCTGCCGACCCTGCTACTCGAATGGAACCTCTCAAGTAAGATGCAGCGTACGTACATACGCACGTTGCATCCCATAGAAGACATTTGCCCTTTTGCCACGGTACAAGGGTCAATCCGTCTGGTCTCTTCCCGTCGGTACGGCTCAAACCAGGTGGCTCAGTTGTACAGGGAACATTGGCGGACACCAGCGCTCGACGAATAATATCATTAAGCGCGTGGTGCCGCGGAGACCTTCCTGCGCATTTGACGCAGCTCAGACCATGAAAGCCGTCTGCCTCCACTGCTGCACCGCAAACGCAGGTGTGTGGAACACATACGCTACACCCCAGTCTTAGGGCCGCTGCCACTCTGAGGGAGTCGTTATCCAGATGTGTCCCTAAATGGGGCGAAGGAAGCGCATGTAGCCATGCGCCAGATTCTACTTGTGATGCGGCTCTTAAGCGTGCTAAATTCGAGCCGGACGAGTTGGAAATCAGTTCTTGAAGGATTATGTTACACCTAATCTCATCCCATTCCCGCTGAACTGTAGGTGTGGACGGTGCTTGCATATTGGGGCACAGCCTAGACCAAGCCTCAAAGGCTTCGTCCACGAAAGGAATGACGACGCTGGCACCATCCACTGAGAGTAATCGAGTAACCAGACTCACCACACCATTCGCAGACGCCAAGAACGCTGGGAGGCTCGTATCCTGAACGCGTCGCACACCTAAACCCCCGTGGCGGATAGGGAGGGACGCTTGAGTAAAATTTGCATTATCTAGGCGCACGTTGAGAACCTTCTCTAAACTGACTTTTAGGGATTGATCTAAGCAATCGACTTCAGACGGAAAGCGCCAGGTGGGTGAAGTTCTCAAGGTGTATGTTAACTTCGGCAAGCCAAAACAATTGCGTAGCAAAATTAGTGAAATATGGGACGATAAATGAGCAAAATGGTTCTGCAATAACAAAAGAGAGTCGTTTTTTGCTCGTAATGCCGCGGGGACTGCATCTGAAAATATTGGGGCACCGAGGAGAGTCAAAGCATCCTTGTCTATTCTTCTTAAGCCTGGCAATTCTGCTTCAAAGTTGTTGAGTGATGATAAACCGATCTGGTCGCATGCAAAGAACTCGCATTTATTGGTGTTGATTTCGAGTCCAATGGCTTTTAGCCCCGGGATTAAGAGCTGGACATCTCTAAGCACCACCTGCGGGTCTCCTCCTAGAGTACCGTCGTCCAGGTACCAGGTGTTCAAAGGTGACTCCAATGAGGTGACTAAATCTTGAATTGCCAGACTGAAGATCAAAGGGCCCAATGGGTCACCCTGTTGTGCGCCTACTTGCGACAAAATAATAGTTTTGTTGTTGATTATGTTTCATCCATTTTTTTCCACGTTCAGTTAAGTACTCTTTGCTCAATTTCGAATAAGCTAGTGTGTGTGAAAGTACTAGTTATGCCGGTTACAAGAACAATGGGGCTGTTAAAACTTATAGTGGAAATCACAGGTAACTTTATATTTAACACTAGCTTTTGATAGGTGTTTACTAGTGAAAATTTTGTCGCTTTTTCCGGATAAAAATTTAACTTACATCATTTTCTCATTACACGCTCTTCAAAGTCAACAACAAAAAGCTTTCATCTTCTATATTTTGAAAAAAAATTACTAGATTTTGCCTGCGATCTTGTCCGTACCAGCTTGCGTTAGCATAACAAGAGACCTAGTAACATGACTGTATAAACGTCATAATTATAATTATAGTTATAGTATAATTATAGTTTTTATATTTGTATTTTTAAGTCTAATCATAAGCTTTTAAACACAAATACTTTTATCAAATCGGTCCAGTGTCTTTGCGCGATTCTCGAAAAAACAAACAAACAGATTGACAAAAAACCCAAAAGCTCTTAGTTTACATGTTTTTGTTTGTAGACAAAACATTTGAAGACAGACTTTCGATTTTCGATATATCGAGACCGTTTCGGGCCAAACTTCATTGTAATAGAGTTGACATTGGAACGAAAACGTTCACGCAATTGCGAAGTTCGAATGTCCAGGTACAGGCCCTGAATCGTCCCTTAGTTTGATCGGCCAACTACGCGACTGCGCGCGCAGTGCCCCGATGGTGTAAAAACTACGCAAGCAAAATGAAAAAGAACTTCAGCATTTTCAATGTTTTTAATTGGTTTATTACTAAACACGTACTTAGGTTGGTGTATGTTAGTCTTGGATACTTTTTTCGAGAATTTTGTGCTAGACCCGGCGCGGCGTCCGTTATTTTGTATGTCTCCGCTCTAAAGGCTAAAATAATCAGTCATTTTTCATTTTTATTTATAAACTTTCACGGTTTTAAAGTAAATTTATCTAAGGATCATGACGCTAAGCTTCTTGAGATCTGTAATAGGGAACATGTCCCTGCTCGAGCCCCCGCAATCTTCACAAATTGACGAGGGTAAGTCTATAGAGAATAAGCTTTCTACCTACCCCTCTCGATCATATCTAACTTGTTGTACAGACAACACAGGTCCTACGCAAACTTACACCTACGCTGTGTTATAGTCGTGTCGTTACAAACATACAGTTTAAGTCATATATGTATCGAGCTACTGTAGGTATTGTACAGCCTTAAATACTTTGATTTGGATCCATTTTGTTTATCTTTGGCACAGTATAAGTCCTCTTAAAGTTCTTTAGACTGTGTCTTTACTTCGCAATGTACTTTCTTCCCATCATTAATTGCTATTTTAGCCTATCTTCTGATATGTAGCAATTATTGTATAAGCTTTGCAAGCACTTTTCATTTAATTTTAAATTAACATTAGCGGATTCCTGTAATTGGTCTATTCTATGTTCATAATTTGTAACCATTCGTCTATAATTTGACTGTTTGTTTCCCGAATAAAAATTTATTAAAATTTATTTATTTATTTATTAAATCATTTTATCGCACCTCCCACCCCCGTACTCATGGATTATATGGGTACGAGTTAGAGGTTCAATGGGATTTTTTTAAATTTATTTATCTAAAACAAAAACATTACATTTTATCATACAAAGCCACCATACGAAAACCACGTATGGTTTATATGAGGTGTGGCGAGCTCACTTTAACTCGATACATTGACATTTGTTAGGTAGTATTTCATGTTGTGGCAGGATGTCAGTTGTCAGGGTTCTGGAGTGGGGACCGCGAACTGGTAGACGTAGTGTGGGACGTCCTGCTGCCCGCTGGACAGATGACCTAAAAAAGGTAGCGGGGAGTGACTGGATGAGGCCGTGGACAGATTTTTGTGGCGCGCCTTGCGAGAGGCCTATGTCCAGCAGTGGACGATGATAGGCTGATGATGATGATGAGGTAGTATTTCTTAAGTATTGACTTAATTTTTTTATATTTCTTTATTTGACAAAGATCATTCAAGACTCGTACGGGAAGTTTGTTCAATATCTGAGGCAGTAAATATTGCCAAGTTCGCATTCCATAAGTATTGTTGTATCGCGGTAGATTGTAGGTAGGTAGATTAGGTATTGAGCGAAGGTTCCCCGGACGCGTTCTGTTTACAAGCGTGTTTATTTTAGAATAGTGTTCACAGATAATTGCCTGTTTGATTTTATTAAACATATTTATGACGACCCGATTGGTGTAATGGTTACCACGCCGGACTGCCAAACCAGGGCCCTGGGTTCGAATCCCGGTTCGGTCATTATTATTATTATTATTGGGTGATTGGGGAATTAACAGATTTGCGTCTGTGCCACTTCGACCATCGCTGATCTTTTGCGAGCCCCTCCTACAGTTCCCTATTAATCTCCACAGCAGTTAGGTATCGCAGTAGGTTTTTAACAGGGAGTTCTTGTATCTCATCTGGAGCCAGTACCTGTCTGCCAAGATGAATACTTCGTTTGTACATTAATGGACCACAATCGCAGAGAATGTGTAGGGGAGTTTCCATGTCCTCTCCGCAGAACCTGCAGCAGGTTCGGTCATGGATGTTTATATATTTGTGCTGTTGTTGTATGGTTTCCATAATAAACAGGCCTACAGTGCTTGCTTGGGATCATTACAATGAGCGCTATTTATTTTATGGTTGTAATAGTTTAGATTCGTTGTCTTTTGAGGATGATTTATGACCTAAACGATACTACGATTTTTGTACCAGCGCGGCGTGTTTATCAGCCCTTAAACTCCTACAATAATAGTTATCAAGTAACTATAGAAGGGTCTAGTTTTCAAACCTAACGCTAAGACAAATATTTATTTTGTACGCAAAACACTTATTAGTTTGGGGTCTTAGTTGGACCATATTACTTTGTCTTATAGGGTGTCCCGAGACTCAACGTCAAGAAGATATAAAAGTTGATAAAGGTTCAAGAAAAACTGAAAAAAAGGTTAACATAAAAACAAAAAAATTTTCTTCATAAATCTGACAAAAGATAATATTTTTTTGTAGGTTGCCACTATAATAATTGGGTAACTATTAAATAATCTGTGGCATCGCCACGCAATGAAAATATGCAGATTGTAGTCAAAACGTCTAAATCTAAACTATTATAAAACTGTTACAGAAAGTGTATCTGTACATTGAAGATATTAACAATAAAAAAGTTACGATATGGTTTTTAGGTGTCCCTGATTCCATATAACAAATTTTTGGATTTTGTGTCTGTCTGTTTGTTTGTTTGATCGAGCATCACGCAAAAACTACTGAACCGATTTTATTAAAACATTTTTTGTTTGATAGCTTATTATCTGACTTAAAATCTGGTATATAATTTGTCCGGACGAAGTCGCGGGTTAACCCTAGTTTTTTTATAAAATTACACCAAAATCTCGAAAAAGATCAAAACATATGCATATGCTCACGACTATATTCCCCGAGGGGGTAGTCTAAAATATTCTGAAACCTCAGAACATCCACGTTTCACTCGTAAACGAAAACGACCAAACTTCAATTTTTTTTCCTAATCAGTTATAAACTGGCATTTATCTCCAGTTCCCGGATTGACGTTGAGTTTCGGGACACCCTGTATAAGGTCCAAACGAAATAGTTCTAAAAACGGCATCGTCTCGCGATGTTCGGTCATAGGTACCTACTATAAGTAGAAGATGAAGTTTTCGACCTAGTTTCTTATTCGTCGCCCCTACTACCGAACCGGTATCCGATATGTAAATAATTCCGAGAGAATACCTACATCAGAAATGCCGTCAAGGAACTATGAAGTAGGTATGTGGTTTCAGTAGATATTTAGTAGAACTTTGTTCTTACAGCTACTGTTTAAAGTCAGTACAGTATTATAATCTGAAAGTTCAAAGTATAAGAAGTTTTAAAAAGTTTTAGGTACTTAGAATAAGCAGGAATGTATTTTAAGATTTCAGGATGAAATAAAAATAAATAAATAAAATAAACGTTTATTTGACTCATAACAGTTACAATACACCAATGAAATCCCTGCAGCATGTTAGAGCAAGCTGTGGTACATGCTGCAGTGGCTTCCCCAATCTAAGTGTACACACGGCGACACATCAAGCTATACAAAACCAACGTAACGTAACGTCGCGCGACCAGCTTATATTGGTTTTTTATAGCTTGATGTGTCGCCGTGTGTACATAAATTAATGTTATGCTAAACTTAACAGTTAAGACATAGTTTGTTTTTAGTAATAATAATAATAATGAAGAAAAGGTTTTGAATAATTTTTAAGAGTTTTGCAATGCAATGTGTGTGTGTGTGTGTGTGTGTTTGACAATGACTAGTACGTCAAGTGGTGATAGTGAAATAATTAACACTTTTGACGATCATATACATACATAAACTCACGACTGTAATTAACTTTCGGGGTTGTCAGAAACATCGCTACAACTACCAACTTTCTGTTTAAGAATGTAATTATAGCATTGCTCACATTTAGCAATAAGAATCATATTTATACAGGGTGAAGTCGATATCATTAGTATCCTTTTAAACTAAGAGTCTACCCATTAAACTGGACAACTTTCACTATGAGTGCAAACAGATCGGAGCAAAAAAATAATCAGCTATTGCATACATTTGAGTCGAGTAGGCATTGCAGTTTAGTATGGAACAGCTGATTATTTTTTTGCTCCGATTGGTTTGCTCCCATAGTGAAAGTTGTCCAGTTTGATGGGTAGACTCTTACTTTAAAAGGATGCTAATTATATCAATTTCACCCTATAGTTATAGTACTCTGTGGTTTCATAGCGGAATGACGTGTACAGTCATGAGGGTGCCTAGCATGTAAGAAACCTCTAATCCCTTAGTGGCCATATAAAACTCCCAAGGGAAGAATTTGGGTGGTCCATTCCAAGCCGGAACCACACCTTGAACACAGCTGTGATTTCATATAAATGGGAAAAATTTTAAAAAAGAGGTAAGCATGTGTAAGTGAGTGCAAGCGAGACATGAATACGCATTTCTTTACATTCTACGCCACGATCCTGCCAAAGGGGGTGAGGTATGAAATTGGTGGGAGGCAGGGAGTTTCTGTACTGCATGTAGTATTAGATACTTTATATACTCTGCCGAAACCCTAGGGGAGTGCATAATTTCTCTGTGGCCGGAACCACATGGCTTTTGCCAATCATTCCATCCTGAAACCAGAACAACGCCACAATATTCATAAAGGACTGTTTAAATAGATCGTTTGTGCGCAGGTTGCCGTGTGGTGCCTGGCTTTGAACACCACCAACCCAGTCGGGTGTCGTTAAATGCGACTAATTCCTTCAGGCGTCTCACAGTCACACATCTTTGACGCTCAAACCGTGTGGCTGCCGGTTATAGCCACTGCATCTGACCCCACCTCTGATCGTATCGGTCTCCCGTTCCATAAGACATAGGAGGGCACGGACGAGAGAATGCATCTGTGTTTAGCGCGTACACTTATGCACTTCAAAATATCCTGACTGCTATGTAATATAATGCAATATTGTATTTTAATTGTACTTTGTATATTTTGTTTTGTTTAAAAGATGTGTGTTGTAGAGTTTCTGGCCGCATCTTCTCTCAACGAAACACCTTCCGACGCGGTGGTAGACTCAAAAAATGACGTCAAAAAGCTATCTATGTGATATTATTTTGAATAAAAAATTTTTGAATTTTGAACTTTATTCTATAAAGATTAACAGTCGGCGTTGTTGAAATCGACTACAAATAAATCGAGATAAACTCGTATTCAAGATACTCTCACGTGAGCTCTGAATGTAACCAAACACGAGAAAATAATGTAAAGTATTACAATCCGATGGTACTGAAAAGACCGCAGATGCTACTAACTGCACTTTCGTGGTTCTGTCAATGCTTTTAGTATGTACTTTTAACATAATATATTTGAAACTTGGAACATTCCACGTCGCAAGGTCTTAACTATTGAATACCAATTGTACTGTGAGGAATGATAAATTGTTCTCTGTCGCTCGATTTAAATCTATGATTGAATAATAATGAACTTTTTGAAAACTGATAATATTCTGCATAAAATTAACAACGCTTACATTCAAATAGTAATGTTTAGTTTAGACCTCAATCAAACTTTCATCACTTTCGGGATATTATAAGGATGAATGATATGCCGAGTGCTGAAAAATAGAGTTTATCATTGTAACGGGTTCTTACCGCGTTTTTTTGTTGTTTTTTGGACTTTTCGATATCCGTGTAACTCTCAAAAATTTTATTATGGCTGTTCGTTTACACTTTAAAAGAATTATCACCATTTAGTAGGTAGCATGAATATAGGGAGTATATTCTAAGCCTTAGAATATGGAATGGAAATGGGATGGAAAGATGGAAGATTTATGATGAAGTGATTATATAAGTAAATCGATATACTATTTACATACTATTGTACCTACATTAAAACGTAATTAGTATGCCAAATAGCCCAGTCATTTTACGGTTTGAGCCGGGACTAATTAATAATTGTTTTTTTTTTGGTATAATATTGAAATTAAAAAAAATTACGTCAGCAACAGTTCCAATTTTAAAATTTAGCTATATTTCGTTCTAAAAAACCTGAGGGAAAAATTTTTTTTTGCACGTATTTAAGGCTTTACCATTACATTATACTTCAAACTTCGTGTAAATATTTTTGTCTAAAAATTAATTTAAATTGTTAAATCTAATTCAAATGAGTGCATTGGTATAATTTAAAAGCCATCTGGGACACACAATTTTGATTTCTATGTTGCGTAGCGATTTTTTTTTAATATGTTTTAAGATAGTCTTTCTGACACTAAATGGTGCCAGTTACAGTTTAAAAGTCCCATTAATAATTACTCCCTACCCAGCCTAACAAAACTCCGTAAAATGACATGGCTAAAAAGCATAGCAAATTAGTATCGGATAACTATAGTGATGACTTACATCAAACTCTCCTTCATATTGTTTTATTTCAGGCTTACTGTTCTGTTGTATATAATAATAACAATACAGCACATCTACCTTTCGGTATCGGCAGAACTGTATAGAATGATTGATGGGCTCATCTCATCTCGTATCGTAAAGCTTGATGGATTAATATCGTTTAGAGTTCATCTCTGCTTCAGCATTCTGAGTATCCTAGCCATAGATTAATATGTATATTGGATATAGATAGGTAACTCGCCTTGAATTTTAGGACCTCCTAATTGCGTTGCCGCTTATTAGCACTAGGGGGCGCCACATTATGAAATTAATTGAAAAAACCGATCGGCCGACACGAGGATCAAACCTTAGCTACCCGGATCGTAAACCAGTTGTCTAGACCGCTAGACCAACAAGAGAGCGATTGATATAGGCGAAATCTCTCACTACTACAGCGCGCAGCGCGTGAGGTTAGTGCGCTGTTACTCTGATATGAACCCTAGTTCAACACATAGTGCTTCGAAACATAACCGATAGATGGCGGAAGCTGTCTATGGAAAATCAGCGTTCCACTTAGTATGTCCTAAGATAACATAGCATGATCCTAGCTCTCAACAGTAGTCTGAGATCTACAGTATTTGTAGAAACTTATTTTTTTACCTACGAATAAAGAAATAAGGCCATATATTATTTCTAACCCACGTAAGAGGGTTTACGCTCCTAGGTTTACGCTTTTCAGTGGTGGCGCCATTATAAAAAAATTTAAGATTTCTCAATCAAGATAACTTGAAATGTTCCTAACTAACTTTGTACGTGCCGGTGTACACGGTGGACTGACGACCTGGTGAAGGCGGGAACCCGTTGGATGAGGACCGGTCGTTATGGAGATCCTTGGGGGCGGCCTATGTCCAGCAGTGGACTGAAATGATGATGATGAACTAACTTTATCCACATAATAAAATTCATTTTTTTTTAGTTTTTATAAGATTTAAAATACAAATTTATATGAAGTTATAGCGAGCTGTAGGTATCGTCTAACACTAGCAACAGTCACTATATGAAGCGTAGAAATGAATAAGTCTTTTTCCTTAGGTATTTACAGTTTATTAAATAGCACAAGCACAAAGAAAGTTACAGAAGGTGTTGGAACAACAGGAAGTAAGAGTAAGCACTAGTAAGATAACAGAAGGTATAGAAAAGAGAAGATGAACATATAACATTTAACAAAAGCCGTTACGAAAGCGCGGGAAAGGTTTAAGCGGTGATCGTGCGTTTCGCGTCGGGAGACAAAATAGCACTGTCGCTAGGCGCTCGGCGTTCGGTGCATGCGCTGCGCGGTGAGGCGCGGGGCGCGCGGGGAAGTGAACCCGATGCACCGTTAGTAAAGCGACGTCCACTAGCAATGACTTGCATTATAGTGCACTCCAATTCCACTTGCACGCAATGATATTATTGCTACAGTACTCCCCTGCCGAGACCGTTCCTACGGTCGGTAGTAGTCAGGAAAGCGTACTCTTCTACCACTGCGAGTCTGGTTTCCTGCGGCTACTGGAACTGGAGTTGGAAAAATTGGTATATCTACTGGAACTGGAGTTGGTATGATTAGTACGTCTGCTGGAACTGGGGCTGGAACTGCTGCGTCTTGTACTAGGTAAGCTGGTTTCAGACGATCTACTGTCACATTACTTGGTTTGCCAGACACGTCTTCCTTGAAAAATTTTGGGTGTCTCTCTAAGACCTTGTACGGGCCGGCGTATGGAGGTTCCAGTGATCTTCTTACATTGTCCTGTCGCAGGAAAACATGTGATGATTCATTGAGATCCCTGGGTAGGTAGAATGGAGTCTTCCTGTGCCATGCTGTGGATTTAGGAGTGAGCTGTGTCATATGACTGCGAAGGCGCGTCGCCATTTGGGTGATGTCATCTGTCGTGTAGTCGGCTGTTGGATTTAAAAATTGTCCTGGAAGGCGAAGGGGCTCGCCGTACACCAGCTCGGCAGCTGATGCTTGCACATCGTCCTTCCAGGCGCTGCGGATGCCAAGGAGGACCAGGGGCAGCACCTCAGTCCAGTTGTAGGTAGCGTGACACATTATTGCGGCCTTGAGTTGCCTGTGTAGCCGCTCGACGATCCCGTTTGCTGCAGGGTGGTATGCTGTGGTGCGGTAGTGATGCGCACCAACCATGGTTGTAATCGCGTTGAATAAGTGCGACTCAAATTGACGGCCACGATCAGTAGTGATCTTCATAAGGCAGCCGAACCTGGCTATCCAGCCAGATACAAATGCAGCTGCGCAGGTCTCCGCTGTGATGTCCTTGAGTGGTATCGCCTCAGGCCATCGTGTGAAGCGGTCAATGGCGGTGAGACAATATCTGTAATCAGACGAAAGCGGCAATGGGCCTATTAGGTCGAGATGGACGTGGGAAAATCTCGACGTGGGAGTGGGAAATGAGGAAAGTGGAGCAGAGGTATGACGGGTTACTTTACTGCGTTGACATTGCTCGCAGTTTCTTGTCCACTCTCTACAGTTTTTGCGTATCCCCGGCCAAACAAATCTCTGTGTCACCAGTCGCACTGTAGCGGCGTTCCCTGGATGACTCAAATTGTGTAATGTGCTGAAGACTTGTCTTCTAAACTTTGGGGTCACATATGGGCGTGGTAATGGTGTTGACATATCACAATAAAGCTGTATTTTTGATTCTGTGGCTGCAATCTTCTTTAAGTTTAGTGCGGTACCATGCTGAAGCAGCTCTTGCAGTTCCTCGTCCGTGTTTTGTGATAGTGCCAGAGCATGGTAGTCAATTGCTGTAGTGACTTCTTCGACTCTAGACAGTGAGTCAGCTACGACGTTTTCCTTGCCTGGTATGTATCGCAGGTCTGTCGTAAACTGAGATATGAAGTCTAGGTATCTATACTGCCTGGGTGAGCAATTTTCCTTTTGTGAGGCAAAGGCGAAGGTCAGCGGCTTGTGATCCGTGTAAACGATGACATTTCTAGCCTCTACCATGTATCTAAAGTACTTTATAGCCTCGTATACTGCCAGTAGCTCTCTGTCGTATGGACTATATTTTCGTTGTGCCGTATTCAGTTTGTGTGAGTAGAAGGCAAGTGGTTGCCACTCATTACCCTCACGTTGTTGAAGGACGGCGCCGATGCCCACGTCTGAAGCATCTGTCAAAATGGACAGATCAGCTGTTGGATGTGGATGAGCCAGAAGAGTTGCTTGTGAGAGTGAGTTCTTACATTGTTGAAAAGCTTCAAGGAGTTCCGGGGTCATATCAATGGGATGCGCTCCTTTTATTTTGTTTCCTGTGAAAACAGTATTTAATGGGGCTTGTAATTGGGCTGCATTCGGCACAAATCGCCTGTAAAAATTGAGCATGCCTAAGAACCGTCGCAATTCCTTGACCGTCTTTGGTGCTGGATAGTTCTGGATGGCTTCTACTTTGTCATCCAATGGTCGCGTCCCTGCTGACGACACACGGTAACCCAGAAAGGTTACTTCCGGCTGGCCCCATCTACACTTTGATGTATTAATCAAAACTCCATACTCTTTGAGTCTTGTGAAAAGTTGGCGTAGATGACTCCTGTGCTCTTCCTCTGAAGATGAAAACAGAAGAATATCATCCAAGTATCCAAAGCAGAATCCATCGAATCCACGGAGCACCTCGTCTATGAACCGTTGGAATGTTTGAGCCGCGTTCCTCAATCCAAACGTCATATACGGGAACTCAAACAATCCGAAGGGAGTGGTGATAGCGGTCTTCGGGATATCATGCTCGTGGACCGGAATCTGGTTATATGCCTTGACTAAATCTATTGTAGAAAAGATTGTACAACCTGAGAGTTGGTGTGAGAAATCCTGTATGTGACGGATAGGATACCTATCTGGCATGGTGCGGGCGTTCAGAGCTCTATAGTCACCGCAGGGTCGCCATCCATCATCTTTTTTCTTTACCAGGTGTAAAGCCGAGGACCAGGGGCTCTTGGAGAGTCGACACGTACCACTAAGAAGCATATCATCAAATTCCTTTTTAGCTATCTTCATGCGTTGCGGGTCCAGACGTCTAGGCCTGCCGAAGACGGGAGGTCCTGGAGTGGTTTTGATGTGGTGCTGTGTACTGTGCTTGGGAACATTCAAGATACCTGTAGGTCTGGTAACTTCAGGAAACTCACGTAGAATGTTATGAAATGCCGTCTCGCCAGAAACACATTTGATTAAAGCGATGTTTTCTGGTATCTTCAGCTTCGGCACCCCTACGGACAGCGTGGTGGTTCCATCGATGAGACGCTGGCTTCGGCAGTCTACAAGCAGATTATAAAAGCTTAATAGATCAACACCGATAATAGGTTTCGCAACGTCGGCTATTACGAATTTCCATGAAAAAGTACGTCTGAGTCCTAGGTTTAAATGTAGTTGTATAGGTCCGTAGGTGTTGATAATCGTACCATTTGCAGCGACCAATTCATATTTTGTTTTTACACAGGGCGCCTTCACTGCTGATCGCGGGTAAACACATAAATCGGACCCTGTATCTACCAAAAAAAGCATCTTTGTAGTCTTATCAGCTATAAATAGGCGGCCTGGAGCTGAGGGGCAGTCGCTAGCCGCTACTTCCGGCTGCCCTGAGAGTTTTCCGCCTGGAATGAACAAGGGGGTACACATTTCTTGGCACGTTCATTGAAGTTGAAGTGGTACCAACAATGCTGATGATTGGGTGGAGGCTGTCTGGATCTGGATCTGGATCTTGACTGGCTTCGTTGGCGATTATCACCCCTCCTACGGTTATGAGGAGCTGAAGGTCTTCTATTAAATTGTGCCGTAAGTGCGGCTACCTGCCTGGTCAGTTCGCATATCTGATAGGCCATATCATCGTACGCTGATGAAGCTGTTGGTGGTGGAGCTGATGTGCTGGCTACCTGCGGTGTCATTGGTGCTATGTCATGAACCTTATCAGCTAAATCAGCTAGCTGCTCTAGTTTTAAATCTGGTTGAGACGCGATTATTGTCTGCAAGTTTTGCGGTAGACGGCTTGACCAAATCATCCGTAAAAAATCATCGCTCACTACTGTGTCTGCAAGGTCTTTTAGGTGCCGTAGAAATTGGGAGGGTTTACGATCTCCGAGTTCGGCATGCATTAATAACTGCTTAACCTTCTTCTCCTGCGATGCTGATAAACGTTTAATTAGCTCGGTTTTTAGTTTCTCATATTTTCCCGTTGCAGGTGGGGCCTTAATAATATCCCTAACCTCAGATATATACTGATGGTCAAGCTGCGATGCAACGTAATAAAACTTCGTAGCGTCTACCGTTATATTTGATAATGCGAACTGACCTTCTAGCTGAGCAAACCATAAAGCGGGGTCGTCCGGCCAAAATGGCGGTGCGCGAACACCAACGCGTGCGACCCCAACGGTCGTGTCACCTCCCGTAGCTGCAGGCTGCTCCGAAATCGGTTGTTGCCGTGCATCCGCAAAATCTTCCATCTTCAATGTTCGGTCGGTTGGTCACCAGTTATATAGCGAGCTGTAGGTATCGTCTAACACTAGCAACAGTCACTATATGAAGCGTAGAAATGAATAAGTCTTTTTCCTTAGGTATTTACAGTTTATTAAATAGCACAAGCACAAAGAAAGTTACAGAAGGTGTTGGAACAACAGGAAGTAAGAGTAAGCACTAGTAAGATAACAGAAGGTATAGAAAAGAGAAGATGAACATTTAACAAAAGCCGTTACGAAAGCACGGGAAAGGTTTAAGCGGTGATCGTGCGTTTCGCGTCGGGAGACAAAATAGCACTGTCGCTAGGCGCTCGGCGTTCGGTGCATGCGCTGCGCGGTGAGGCGCGGGGCGCGCGGGGAAGTGAACCCGATGCACCGTTAGTAAAGCGACGTCCACTAGCAATGACTTGCATTATAGTGCACTCCAATTCCACTTGCACGCAATGATATTATTGCTACAAAGTTAAGACGAAAACCTACTATTTATTAAAATTTTCTTAAAAGTTTTAGGCTTTCGTATACAGGGTGTTAGGGTAAAAAGTTACATTACTCATTAACTCAGGGGTTATTGTACCCATGATACTGAATAACTTTCCCTGAAACACCTATAGAAGACTCGAAAAAAAATGTTTAGGCTTTTCATACACAAACGTTCAATCAGCTGATTGCATTTAGTATGGAAAGTCCAACAATGTTTTTGCGAATTTCCTTTACGTTTCTTAGGGCCTGTTCACACTAGCGATTTGTCGATTTGTCCGGCGATTTTTCAGCGATTTCACGGCGAGGCGAGATCGCGGTGTGCACGCGGCGAGCGCGCTGCGTGCCCGTCGCGATTTACTCATCGCCGCGTGCCCGCGGCCAGCACACCGCGATCTTGCCGTTGTCACCGTAACGGGCTTTCGGTGCAAATACTCGCCGCATGCACACCGCGATCTCGCCTCGCCGTGAAATCGCTGAAAAATCGCCGGACAAATCGCTAGTGTGAACAGGCCCATAGGGGAAATTGTTCAGTATCATGGGTACAATCACCCCTTAAAGTAATGCAACTGGTTACCCTAACACCCTGTAATGTAATTCAGGAACATTTGAATTTTAGGTTTTTTTATTCAGATACCTTTTTTTAAGGGCGCCACTTAACGGCGTAAAAGCTCTTATGTGCTTAACGCTCACTGCTTTCTTCTTTAAGTTTTTTTTTTACTAAAAGAGACAAAGTATTATAACTGTACTCAAGGGGAGGGGCGGGGTGGGGGCGAGGGGGGGGGGAGGGCTCGGAACTCATACTCAACTCGGTAAACTATGGAGATTACTGTAGTCTAAAGCTTTCAAGGCAGTGCTATTTGGGGGCTCAAGAACAATTCTAACGCAATTGGCCAGGCTTCGTACGAAATAGGATTTCTACGAAAACAGAAACAAATGACAGATTAGAGCCAAAACACGATTAATACACATTTTTTCGATAGAAAAACAAGCCAAAGTAGCCTCCGTCTTTATCGATAAACGCTTGGAACTGCTAAACGGTGAATAATAGAAACACGAGACTTGATTTAAAACAAGTGATTGATATTTTATAAATTTTGATAAGAGCAGAATTGAACTTAAATAAACTTAAACAATCACAATTAAATAATGTTGTCACACGCCCATTTCGCTTCAAGTATTTTTCGACGTAGGCCTCAGCCCTTAACTTCTTTTTGTACTACTTTTAATTATAGTATTAAAATTAGGGACTAATTGTGCCTACCCTGATGTATGGGAGTGAATGTTGGGTATGGAGTAAAAGGAATGAAAGTCGAGTGAATGCAGTTGAAATGCGCTCCTTACGAAGTATGTGTGGTATTACTTTGGTTGATCGAATCAAGAACAGTGTAATAAGGGATTGGTGTTAGTTGAAGGATGATATTGTAACAAGGATTGAGAAGGGTATGCTTAGATGGCTCGGTCACGTAGAGAGAATGAATGAGAGAAGACTTACGAATGAAATTTATCAAGCAAAGGTGAGCGGAAGTGTTGGGAGAGGCCGTCCGAGGAAAACATACCGTGATCAAATCAATGATCTTTTCCGAAAAGGACAAGTGCGTAGCACCCTCAATCGATGGAAGTGCATGTATAGATGTATGAATGTCAATGAGGCTAAAGAGGTGTGTCAGAATCGTAGCGTGTGGTGGTCCGTTGTCTCTGCCTACCCCCATGGGACAATGGCGTATGTATGTATGTAATTATTAATCTATTTTCAACAAAGCAAAACCCTACTGCAGCTGCCTTTCAGCTGTTGCTGAATTAGTTCTGTATAAATTTGCGTATGTTGCTGAAGAGTTTTGTAGGAAAGGAGTCAATTTATTGTTGGCCCACAAACAGTTACGTTTATTGATGGTATTACACTCTTAAAACATAATTTAATTTACTTATAGTAATCGGACGAAAAATTAGGTAAAAATGTAAACTGAATTATGAAATAAATATTTAAAATGCATCGTTTTGACTTTTTTTGCTTAGATTCTTTTTTCCTTTTAAAACGGCACATGTAAAGCAATGCGTGTATAGGAACATCCAAGATGTTAAAACGAAAATAAAAATAAAAAAACCAATTATCTTACCAAGACAAGATGTACCCCAACTGCGATTACGCGATACTCTGTTTAGATGAGGTACTTATAGCTAATATTACCACCAGAAACAAATCGACATGAGTTCCATACCTGTATGCCAACTATACGCTAACATTTTTATCTGAGCCTATTTCCCATACTAAGATTGAGGATCTTCTTTGACGACGCATGTTGCTGAAGTGGATTCATCATCATCATCTCAGCCGATGGACGTCCACTGCTGGACATAGGCCTCCCCCAAGGATCGCCATAACGACCGGTCCTGCGCTGCCCTCATCCAACGGGTTCCCGCCGCCTTCACAAGGTCGTCGGTCCACCGTGTGCGGGGCCTACCCACGCCGCGCTTTCCGGTACGCGGTCGCCACTCGAGAACTTTTCGGCCCCGTCGGCCATCGGTTCTGCGAGCAATATGCCCCGCCCACTGCCACATCAATTTAGCAACTCTTTGGGCTATGTCAGTTACTCTGGTTCTTCTGCGGATCTCTTCATTTCTGATTCGATCTCGCAGGGAAAGTGGATTATTGTGATTAATTTCTTAATTTAATATTGATTTCAATAAAGAAGTTTTTTACAAAGCAAATAAATGCAAACAAAAAAAGAAAACAATCTTAACAAACGTTTTATCGAATAGGCGACCCCGGGTCAAGCATGTGCCAATCTTTTTATTTATCTTGAAGTTGTGGTGAGATTTACTAGTACCTTTAGCATAATATCTCTACGCTATCAAAACCTGTAACAGAAGCGTGTCTGTACATTGAAGACAATATATAAAAATAGTTGACGATAATGGTGTTTAGGTGTCCCTGACTCCAAATCACAGATTGTTTGTCTGTTTGTTTGTTCAAGTACCACATAAAAACTGCTAGACCGATTTTGATTAAAATTTTTTGTGTGTAAAAGAGCGCGAGCGGGTAGCTGGCTGGCAAAATCTTGTTTAAATTATAACTGGTACGTAAACATTGTAGTTAGTGACCGGCTTTTCAAACAGACATACCTCGGATGCCATCAATTCAAACCGCAACGACTTAAGGCTCTTAGTACGAGCCTTAACAGGACACTGCAAGTTAAAAAAACACCTACACAGAATGGGGCTTGTAGATTCACCCGCTTGCAGATTCTGCTGTGAAGCAGAGGAAACGCCCATACACCTCCTCTGCGAATGCGAAGTGCTCATTCACAGCAGAAGTCGCCATCTAGGTGGATACATGATAACACCTACTGACATAAGGAACCTTCCCTCCAAAAGCATAACACGGTTCATGAAGTCCGTGGGCCTAGGAAATGACCTTTAGGTCTAGGGTGACAGTTACAATAGATTTATCCAGGTCTCAGTAGCTTTTTGGTCATCGACCAAGCCCTTATAACCAAATAATTAATAATAATAACATTGTATTTGTACATTGATTTTCATAAAACAAGGTTAGCATGTAGATTATAATGTAAATAAGACAATTTACTAGCATCTGTGGGGCACAAAGCCTTTTTCAATTAGGTCGATTGAGTTACGTAACCTAGTTTGTATTATTGGAGATAGAATAAGGCTCAATTTATGTGATGTGCCATAAAACAATATCATTTTTTCCTTCTATTCTATTGTGGTTTGAACAGTTGAGATAGAGAAGAAAGTATAAGACTAATGTATAAGGATAGAAAGATGAATTTTAACTTACTTTAAGTCAGAAAAGAGGTCGTGATCATATTTACTGGAAAGACCTTGAAAAGACTGCGCACGATCCACTGAGATGGAGAATTCAGATAATGAATATAAACATAAGGAAAATGGGTCGAAAATACATTTCACACAAAAGTGCTTGTCAGCCGATCGATTTTTATGGGATGTCAAAAAAATCATCTCTTTTTTTCGACATCGTTTCATTATCTGAATATAAACCCTTGAAACTTTCAAAGTAGGTAATAAAAATAGGGGTGTACCTACCTCTATAATAATTTAATTAAAAGATTGGAAAATTTTTTTTGTCAAATTAAGGCACTAAGGTCATGAAAATATACACCACAATGAAACCTTCAAAAATTGTTTTAAATATTCAAATTTAACAGGAGAAACTATTTTCAGTTTTGCAGTCATTATTGCTAGTTAAATTTCTGTTAATAAATTCTAAAACCTTCATTATACTTAACTTTTATTTATTTATTTTATTATATTTATTCCTCGCACTCTGAAAGTTATTCATAAATTTTCGGTAGCCAATGTACTCACAAGGGTCTCTACCTAATTATATTTTTATATTTTCGTGAGTTGTGACACTGCGAAGAATTCATGAAACTGTCTCAAGGGACATATTTGTCCTGTTACTAGGCGGAATGAAACGTGTTTTATAAATATTATAAAACGCGAACAAACACTAGACACAGGAAATATTTGTTCTGTATTTTAACCTGTTTTAACTGTAGTTAAAGTAAGGTACGAGTAGACCCAAGAAAATGTGTTGTTTCCTAAACCGGTTTCTGCTTTCTGAAGTTTCTGGTAATTCACATGCAAATAATATATGCATGCATATTATGATTTGTTTTGCACAGGTTTAACGCAACGACGTGACGTTGCAAAAGAGTTCAAATGAAGCAAATTTCATAATCTATTAAAATTTTACGTAGGAACTTATATTTAATCCTATATCCATCAGTGGACGTCTATCGGCTGATATGATGATGATGATGGAACATCAGATGTTTTTTTCGCGATTTCGATATTGGTCCCATAATGAAAGTTGTTCAGTTTGACGGTTTTAACCACCCCCTAAAATGTTTATTTGTATTTCTGTAACACCTTGTATAACATTACTTCGCAGAACAGTTAATTAGACGAAACGTGTTCGGTGGAACATGTTTCATTTAAATGGTTTTAGATTTTTCGTAAATTACCCGTTTGTCCTGGGTTGAATATATTTGCTAACAGCTCTAGAGGTCTGACAAAAATAGAATTCTGTAGAATTTAACATTCTTGTAGTTTTTAACATTCAAAAGTCTTAGTGATTTTATCATTAACATTAAAATAATATAATCAATACCTTCTCGCTGCTGAATAGCAAATTGGCTGACCAAACTTTTGTAATATCGAATCCCAACTAATTAACATTTGTATATCCCTCCTACATAAAGAGGGAAGGGAGGGAGAAAGTTAATAAAACGAAGGCAAAATTAAGAAGGTCGTACATAGTCCTCCATTCGCATACTGGAGTAGGTCAATGTCTGGCAAATTAAATTTGTCGGTTCACTATATGACTTGTATTCCTGTCCTTATAATTAATTTGTATTGTTCCTTATAAACATATTAAAAACGAAAAAACTTTTTGAATCACTTCATCGTGTTCAAGATTATACTGGGCGCTGTTTCAATCATTTTCTTAATTTTCCGTAGTAATTTTCACTTTTACTGTAAGAGCAAAACTCAAAAAAAAAACTTAATTACTTTAAAAAAAACAGATGTCTATACTAAACTGCTATGTCTACTTAACTTAAATGTAAAATACAACACCCGATTTTATTTTTGCGATTTCATATTTGCTCACATAATAAAAGTTGTGCATGTGGTCTGAACACAGTCATTAAAGAATCGTCCAGTATTTTAACAATGGCGTAATAATACCATCTTCATCATCATCATCATCATCACCATATCAGCCAATAAACGCCCACTGCTGGACATAAGCCTCCCCGAAATGGGGGGATTTGCCATAATCGCCACGCTTGGCAGGCGGGCTGGCGATCGCAGTTGGATCAAATCAATGTGTGTACTCAGAGGATGCTGCTGCCCATCCTTCAGTAGATCCCTTAGTCGCCTTTTACGACACCCACGGGAGGAAATGGGATGGTGCTATTCTTAGCCGACACCACACGGCAATAGGTACTTATCTGACTCAAATACAGGTTGTAAAATTAAATGGGACGCTTACTTAAAGAGGTGTTTTTTTTTGCTTCTTGCTAGTTTTGTTCGACCTTATATAAGGTAGGTAATAAGCTAGTTTTGTTCGACCTTATATAAGGTCTAACAAAATTAAGTGAAACTATTTTAAGGGGATGATCAGACCATCAAACTGAACAACTTTCTCTATGGGACCAATATCAAAATCGCGAAAAAATCTGCTGTCCCATACATTTCAGTCGAGTAATGCTTGCAGTTTTGTATGGGACAGCGGATCTCTTTTTCACACCACACGGACTATTATTAATTAGACAATCATACCATCTTTTTTTTTAATTTAATATTTTTACAATTTAATCATTTATTTATAATCATACCATCTTCATTCCCTATTATTTGCGGTCAACATAAAATTATATCTAACGTAGGTACAAAACCTATAATCAAACGTTTCAAAACTAAGCACGTTCCTTCCAATATAAATCTAAGTAAATAGTAAGTCTCTACCTTAAAATACATAAATGTTCGTAAATATTCATTTACCAGGAATCCGATTAATAAAACAAATTTGAATCCGAAAAGGTCAGAGAATATTATCCATTTAGCCGTCGGTGGTTCGTAAAACAAATGTGTGAGTTAATATGAGCTACGTAGGCAACCGACACGCAATACTGTGTAGGGAGTAAGGACCGGGTGAAAAGTGCGAAAAAGAATTTAGCTTCGACCACAATTATAGTTTAAATTCTTCTAAACAGATTATTAACTTTAATTTATAACAATATGTACACCGTATCCTAAAACTAACTACTACTAAAAAACTACTAAAAGAACAAACAAAGCAAACAAACCGGACAACCGCCAAGTCCAATAGCCCACCCCGGGTCGATCCAAACGTACCAATTATGCTTGCAGCATTGCAACGTAGGACGGCCAATGAGATACGTTGGACGGATCAGGGCTGCAATCGCGGTAAATATTTGGTGATTGAACCATTATGGGACTACGTACGAACCATAACTTTTGACACATTTGGTATTACGCTAATCGCGGTACAGCCGTTAGAGCCGTTTTGACAGATCGCTCAGATGTTATGGGCTGTCAGTTACATAGAGTTTAGCGCGATGCGGAATTCAGCACAGTTGAATAGTAATTGGATTGCAATGTGATTAGAACTAAAATGGGATAAGAACAGAACTTCAATGTTTTAACTAACCAGGTCGGTTACGTCCTTTTCCCCGAAAATCCACTGTTGACTCGAACGTCCATTTCCTGGACGAAAAAAAAGACCCGTAGCGGGGCTCCAAGTCCCTCTCTCTCAGCCTGCGGCCCAAGTCCCTGGCAAACACTTTGGCTTCGGCAGCCCAAGGACCCGGACGCACTCAAGACCTTATTTTACTTACTTTCGAGGTGATCAGGAACGTTACTTACACTACCAACATTATTTTTATTTATCGGGAAGTTATAGCCATGCAATAGTTACTAAAGATATTTATACTTTCAGAATGCAATAATTGTTTTATTAATGATTTCCGCTGTTTTCTCTTGGTATCATTAAATTATCCGAGTAATTCGATGGTTGGAACTTATTTCTCGAAGACACATTGCCGTTTTTCTACTCCGAAGGGAAATCTAAGGATGTCGCTAAGATTTAAAATAAATTATATTCTTAGCTACTAGAAATTCCCTCTAATATGGAAACAAAACGTTTTTCTATTCTTGTCTGATCTTTAGTTTTACGATTGGATGAGTATGTGAAATCAACTGGAAATTAGCCCGATTATTTGGTAATACCAATGGGGTAAAAGGTTCTCAAACGGCGGAAGATTCTCTGTTGGATGCTTCCACAACATAAAAAATGTCGCAAAGAACCGATGTTTTGGAAATTATTTAGGAAAACCTTTTGTCCAGAACTTCTTTAAGGTTAATTATGATGATTGTTATTTAAACTACAATTTAAGTATTGAGTACAACTACTTGAATGTGAAAAAACAAACACCCGTGTCCATACAATAAGCGAAGACGTTTCCTAACGATGTTTTCCTTCACCGTTTACATTGCTTTACAAAAAGTTTAATGTCCATTATCTACCAAATTCTAATAAAATTTTCAAAAATCAAAATTGACAAATCTGGTTATTTTTTATACGAATACCATAATTAGGTATAAAAGGTTTTCACTTTTTGGAAGTACCTAGACTAGTATACTTGAGGTTTAAGACATTTATTTCTCAAAAAAGAATACAATTCACTTGTAGTGAGAAATACAGGTTATAAAAATATCATATAGAATAACTATATATATATACGAGCGTTAACCCGCGACTTCGTCCGCACAAATTATATACCAGATTTTATTCAGATCATAAGCTATCAAACAAAAAAAGTTCCATGTTCAAACAAACAAACAAACACCCAAACAAACACACAAACAAACAGACATACAAAAAATCCAAAAATTGGTGATATGGAATCAGGGATACCTAAAAACCATATCGTAACTTATTTTTTGTTAATATCTTCAATGTACAGACACACTTCTGTTACAGCTTTATAATAGTATAGATATACTATATATATACTTGACGTGGATTACAACTAAAAACGGTAACCCTTTCAAAGATGTACAGCGGCGAATTCGACATAAATAAAAGAAAAAAATCGTCATAATACTAACTGACTTTTGTTGCTGATTGTACGAAACGTGTGGGTGGAACTGGACGGCATGATAAAACGTCAAGGTTTTGAACGTTTTGATATTGTGGTTAAAATGCAGATAATAGTACTATCGTAACTGAAACACTCTGTATAGTACGATAACAATTGGCACGAAACTATTTTTACAATTTATTAATTTAAAGTCAAAAGTAGGTACTGTTGCATTACTTTAAGGGATGATTGTTTCCATAATACTGAACAACTTTCCCTAAGAAACCTATAGGAAAAGCTCAGCTGATTGCATTTGGTATTTAAAGTCCAAAATTTTTTATTGCGAATTTCCTATAGGTTTCTCTGTTGTTCAGTATCATGGGTACAATCACCCCTTAAACTAATGCAACTGTTTACCCTAACACCCTGTATACTATCAATAAGTCAACTAGCGGCGTGAAACGCAAAGCTACTTCACGATATGACCAGTCATATCACAATGTGCTCTCGTTGATCTGTCCGACTTTATACACATTAGGCAAAACGTGAAATAATTAGCCAAATCATGAAATGACGGCATATCATGAAATGCCCAAGCAGATCACGATCTGCCCAATTCTACGATCGTTCTACGAAATACATGTATAAAAGTACAAAAATAATATTATCATCAAAATGTTTTTCTTTTCTAACAATTGTGTCCAAATGCTTTTGAGACTTTGCTTTCGTTTGTCAACTGTTATTTTTTATAAGAGCTTTCCCTCTCCGCGTTGTTTGTTCTCATTAAATATTTCGTCGCCGAATAACTACGGCTTCCTTCGTCTTTTATTGAGATGAAAGTCAACTTGAGACAAATAAAATATTAGAGGGGTTGACTAGAGTCTTAGTTGGGTAATAGTCAAGTCCACAATAAAACTGTCTGTGATATAAAAGCCACTCACATTGATTCGGTGTTGCCAGTAAAGGGAGAAATGCTTTGGTTAGTGGAAGATTTTTCTCTGCATGAATATTAGAATAATTGGGTCAATCAAAAATTTTTTGTCCTGTTGGTACTGTTTTAAAAAAAGTTTTTATTTCTTTTTTCTTGACATTCATTAATTTTGAAACATAGTAAATATATCAAATATTATGATTCTTCTACACGCATACGCATTACACCATCTGTGTTGAACTACTAGTAGTTTTTAGCGGTTATCCGATAAAACTCAAGCAATTTTGCAAAACCGTGTGTTTATTTTATAAATGGAATCCTTAGTTATTCAACAAACATTAATTTTTGGGGCAAGGAAAACGTGAGCCTGAGCCTGATCATTAAGAAAATTTTATGCAAATGACTGGGACAAGGTATGGACAAAAAATTATATTTTTTACCAATTATAAATTTCGGTGATCTTAAAGTTTTGATGAAAGAAGCGTGTATTGTAGATCGGTACATCGCCTGATCGTAGCCTAAAAAAAATTACCCCCCCCCCCCCCACGCTAAACACAAACATTTTAAAAGTGAAAAGTAATTCAGTCACCTACTAATTTTGATGCAAACAAATGTATGTTCTACTTTTAATGTATGTTTTACTTTTAGGTTAGTCAAGGGCTATAGCTTTTGGAGTGTTTGTTTGTGATTGTTTTGTCTATGTACCGTTGGTGTGTCTAATAAAATAAAATAAAATAAAATAAAATTTTAAGCTCTCTTCAAGATATTGTAGGTCAATTAATGCGTAGGGGTCCGCTATGAAGGGGTTTAGGACTTAGGTAGCGTAGGGGGTTTTTTAAATTTGTAATTTAATGTTATTGCTTAATTTTTAAAGTTACTATCTATCTAACCGCATCGAAATCGGTCCACCCGTTTGGGCGCTACGATGCCACAGACAGACAGACGCATAGACAGACCGACATAAGCGTCAAACTTATAACACCCCTCTTTTTTCGTCGGGGGTTAAAAATACTTAACTACAACCATAATTAGCCTATTTCATTAATCGTTCGATTTTGCAAATTACATCCATTAACTCACGAATCAACTCCCGTAAAGGGTGATCAGATACCTAGCAATAACCACTAACCTGTGTAAGGTTCATATGTGTTCATTAGAAACATTAACCCTTCGTCATCTCGTACAACACCCATGGTCTGAAATGGGATATTCCATTACATTATTTTCTTATTTCAACGTAGGTAATTTAACAGACCGTTCGTAACGTAACTAGAATAAAATTCGAGTATTTTGTCGTCACACATTTTATAATTACGTAGGTACTTATCTAGGGTACTGGAAAGTTAAATATTACTAAACTTTGATATCGTAGTTGCGGGGACGAAAAGTTTGGGAAATTCCAGCTTGCGAGTAAACCTAATTAAGGAACTTTTAAACTTTTTTTCGGTGTATTTCATGAACTCTCTTTTGCTTTACACGGAAAAAAAATCTTTGAAGAACCTCTTATTTTGTTGACTTTACTGAGAAAATTTATTGTTATAACTATAATTTTTGTCGATATAACTAAAATATAACAACAAACGACGCCGACGGCCCGGTAGCACTCTGTAGAGAACCTGCCTGCTGTGCCGAGGGCCGCGGGTCCGAATCCCGTAAGGGGCAAATATTTATAATTATGATGAATATGAATATTGATACCCGAGTCATGGATGTTTGTAATCTATATAATTATGTATTCTATATCGTTGTCTAGTCATCATAATACAAGTCCAGGTACTTTAAGTGTGACTAGATAATTTGTGTGACAATGTCCAAGATATATATATTTTTTTAAACTCGTAAAGTCTACTAAAAAAATAGTTGTTACAGAATATTTCTTTTTTAGTAGCTTATTTCTTTCTATTTAGTAGTTTAGTCGCATCATTATAATAAAAAGAATACCAAAGTTGTTAAATGTGCACACTATGCCTGCCTCACTTAATATGCTCTCTCTCTTTCACGGGTTTGCTGGAAGAAATCTCTTTAGAGATAAGCTCGCCCTTTGTAATTGTCTATTATGCTGTTTTCATTTATATTTCCGTGTGTACAATAAAGTGTTAAAATAAAATAAATAAATAAATAAAGTTTTCCTTGAGGTGCACAAGTGAACTAAGAATTTATCTGCTTGATTTATATGCTCAGTTACAGCAGTATTCTTTTGGTATATTTTGTTGTGCACTTAATTCCGATTTAACCCAATCAGGGGTTTCATCATCATCAAGGCCGATAGTCGTGCATTGCTGGACATAGGCCTCCCCCAAGGATCACCACAACGACCGATCCGGCGCTGCCCTCATCCAGCGGGTTTCCACATCGTTGCCTTCACCAGGTCGTTGGTCCACCTTGGGAATTTAGATCTTTACGTTCTAAAAAGACAAGCCCTCAAAATACCAATCCATCGACAGATTTTATACGGTACTTGGAAATAGCCTTGATATTTGAAGAAAATCAATATGAAATTGGGCTTATTAAATGGTTCTACCTGTTGAAATGTCAAACAATATTTGTCAGGTCTCTTGGCAATTTGATTCAAAACTTTGGCCTTTGGTGGTGTTAATTTGATCATATTGCCAGTAATATTTACAATTTCATCTAGCTTTATAAAAAAAACACTGTTTCGAGTTACAAAATATAGTAAATAATTTCAAGCGGCTGACTTGGACTGTATTATAATGATTAGATAAAACAACCAAAACTAGACAAAACTAAATACAAAAAACTATGATTTTTTAAAGTTTTTTTTAGCCTATTTCATCCCACTGCTGGGCAAAGGCGTCCCCTTTTATCCTCCATGCAACCCTGTCCTGAGCCAGATTTGGCAGAAAAAATATGCGACCACACTACTATTTAGCTAGGCATTCGGGATGTCAAAAATATACATCAAACTTAGACCGTGGTCAAACACATCAAAAGACAAATAGCGCTTTAAAGAAGATGATTGCCAAAAATTGTACCATTGTGCACCTTTCATTTTTGCAGCGTAACTTTTTCTCCACCAATTAGTTCATTATCGATGGACACTGGCCAACAAAACTTTAGTATCACGTAGAAAATTACGCTTGGGAAGAGAACCACAGACTGGGTCTTTTATTCTCCACATCTGGCAACACAGGCAGTAGCAAACGCGATATCGCGGGAAAAGGTCGTAAACCGCGCTCTATTTCCAAAACGATTCCATTTATGAATTTTCCCGCCACGCCTTTGCCGCGTAGATTCAGCTTTTGTTTTTTTTCCGTGGTTATTTAGTAGTGATGTAGTTATTTGGCCAGTAGTGTTTGTAAAGATGTAAAAAGATTATAGTGGAAATTGTATTAGTAACAAAATGGAACTATTGGATGCAGTGGACGAAGGGAGAGCTTTGTAAAGTTTTGATCTGTAGATAACGACGTTGTTATAAAATAGAACGAGGTTTGCTAGTTCGTATTTGACCGCTTGCGACGTATTGAAAGGCTTTGTTATCATTGTAGTTCTTCTTAGAACGTGTAGAGAAGATGATAGGTACATATTCTGAATGTTTTAAGGTGGTTTCAGTCTATACAAAAGTTTGATACAAAAATTAATAAAAGTAATATTTTATATATGGAAAAATAGTTTAGAAAATCTAGTTTCCGCGTCAAAAAATAACATTTGCAATTTATAATAAAAGTACGAAGATATAAAGCTTTTAAAATTTTGTATGAAAAATTTCAAAGCTTCATATTATCTTCGTAATCTATATACTATTATAAAACTGTAGCAGAAAGTTTGTCTGTATATTGAAGATATTAACCGTTGGTAGGTAGTCAACATGCCGTCTTATTTGGTTACGCCAGTGAAAATAGCGTAGGACCATATAAAATTAATTCAATTTCGTAACATGGAGTCACTGTTTCACTGTGAACTGAGATCGTTTACCTCATTGATCCAACTTTACGAAGACTCTGACTTGAAACATAATTTAATTTGTTAAGAATAAAATACTCTGCAAATTCTCAGTACATTTTAATTGCTAGGATTAAAATGTAATTTTTTTTTAATGTTTTTTTTTCAGTTTATTTATCGTCTACACTATTATAAAACGGTAGCAGAAAGTTTGTCTGTATATTGAAAATATTAACAAAAAAAAAGTTATGATATGGTTTTTAGGTGTCCCTGATTCCATTTCACGAAATTTTGGATTTTTTGTCTGTCTGTTTGTTTGTTTGTTTGTATGTTTGTTTGTTTGTTTGAACGAGTATCACGCAAAAACTACTGAACCGATTTTGATGAAACTTTTTTTGTTTGATAGCTTATGATCTGACTTAAAATCTGGTATATAATTTGTGCGGACGAAGTCGCGGGTTAACGCTCGTACTATTATAAAACAGTAACAGGAAGTTTGTCTGTACATTGAAGATATTAACAAAAAAAAAGTTACGATATGGTTTTTAGGTGTCCCTGATTCCATTTCACCAATTTTTGGATTTTTTGTCTGTCTGTTAGTTTGTGTGTTTGTTTGGGTGTTTGTTTGTTTGAACGAGTATCACGCAAAAACTACTGAATCGATTTTGATGAAACTTTTTTTGTTTGATAGCTTACGATCTGACTTAAAATCTGGTATATAATTTGTGCGGACAAAGTCGCGGGTTAACGCTCGTCTAAAATAAAAACATTACATTTTATCATACAAAGCCACCATACGAAAACCACGTATGGTTTATATGAGGTGTGGCAAGCTCACTTTCACTCGATACATTGACATTTGTTAGGTAGTATTTCATGTTGTGGCAGGGTGTCAGGTTTCAGGGTTTTGGAGTGGAGAACGTGAACTGGTAGACTAGGTGTGGGACGTCCTGCTGCCCGCTGGACGACCTAAAAAAGGTAGCGGAAGGTGACTGGATGAGGCCGAGGACAGAGTTTTGTGGCGAGCCTTGCGAGAGGCCTATGTCCAGCAGTGGACGATGATAGGCTGATGATGATGATGAGGTAGTATTCCTAACTATTGACTTAATTTTTTTATATTAATTTATTGGACAAAGATCATTCAAGACTCGTTGGGGAAGTTTGTTTAATATCTTAGGCAATAAATATTGCCAAGTTCGCATTCCATAAAGTATTGTTGTATCGCGGTAGATTGTAGGTAGGTAGATTAGGTATTGAGCGAAGGTTCTCCGGACGCGTTCTGTTTACAAGCGTGTTTATTTTAGAAAAGTGTTCACAGATAATTGCCTATTTGATTTTATGATTTTATATTAAATACATTTATGGTTTTACAATATTGAAATAGTTTAGATTCATCGTCTTTTGATTGGGTTTTAATGTTAGATGGTACAATGTTCTTAAGTAACCTTAGTTGGAGATCATAATATATTTTATTTAAATAGTATATAAGATAGTATATGTAAGACCATAACTACTAATTTGTTAGTAAGTTATAACTATATTTTGAAAAAAACATTATCTGTGTCCATCTTCAGAGCGTTTGAACACCCTATAAATTCGGCTGAACGTTTTCATCTTGTTTATAAGAAAAGGTATATAAGGTCTAAAAAAATTAGGTGAAACTATTTTAAGGGGATGATCAGACAATCATACTGAACAACTTTCTCTATGGGACCAATATTGAACTCGACCTATGGAATGTATGGGACAGCAGATTTTTTTTTCGCGATTTCGATATTGGTCCCATAGAGAAAGTTGTTGAGTTTGATGGTCTGATCATCCCCTTAAAGTAGTTTCACCTAATTTTGTTAGACCTTATATAATAATATTATACTTATTGTTTTGAAAAGGCATCGAATTTTAATTATTATAAAGCACCTGGACATAACATGCATAAGCATATGGTCACGACTATATTCCCCAAGGGGATGCAGTCAGAGATATTCTGAAACTTCAGTCCAGTGTGACGGGGAGTGAGCCCGTCGCCACTTGTAATGGACAGTGAGTACAATACATGCCTCGAAATTGAAGCATGTAGGTTCCCTCACGATGTTTATTGTTTGTTTGTTGTTGATGAGTTTTTCGTCTATGTACGATTTCTAACATTACTGGCTTTTCGGTGCAGGACGTTTGTAACAGCGCTATAAAATTGAATGCCTCTTCTTATGCGATATAGCTGCAACAGCGCCGCGATATTTCTGATATCAATCAGTGTCACGGCTCACTAAGGTGGTTCAGTCCATACAAATGTTTCACGCACAATACGCGTAGACGGAATTAATAAGAGTAATATTTTATTTATGGAAAAATAGTTAAGAAAATCGAAGATTTTAAAATTTTGTATGAAAAATTTCAAAGCTTCTTGATTATTTTATAAATTGCAAATGTTATTTGTGACGCGGCATTTAGATTTTCTAAACTATTTTTCCATACATACAAAGTTACTTATATTAATACCGTCTACGCGTATTGTGCGTCAAAGTTGTGTATAAAATTGACCCCTCTGCAACCAACTTAAATTACTATTTTTAAACACAAATACACTATCAATGTTGTATCACAAAGCACAAAATACACAAATTTCTGGAACACGACCTCTTAAATCGACATCTCGGCAAAAAAAAACATGTGTCAACACATTCGTAAAATTGACGAAACGCACTAGAAAACTTGTTTGAGAGGAAGAAAAACTCATCAAGAAAAACAATGAGAGCAATCAGAACTTACCGAAACAAAATAAGTGAAAGAAGACGTAACAATTTTGAATTAAATTCTGCTCAAGAGCGCCGGATCCCGTCCGGAATCGATCGAGACCTAAATCCGGATAGTAGTCCGTAAATTACTTTCGTACCGAATTGACGGACATTGTCGGTCCGGTTTCCAATGTAATAACAATATGGCTAGAATTGGATAGTTGACCGATATTTTGTACAGGGTGTAAGAGACAGCCCTTTGCAGACTGAAACGGCAAACTCAGCCCATCAAACTGAACAATTTTCACTATGGAGTCTACTCCAGGAAACAACGAAATAAAATCAGCAGTTTCATACAAAACTGCTGTATGTACTTATCCGACTCAAATACAGGGTGTAAAATCAAATGGAACACTTACTTAAAGGTGCTTCAGACCATCAAACTTAACAACTTTCTCTATGGGACCAATAACAAAATCGCGAAAAAAATCGAGCCATACATTTCAGTCGAGTTATGCTTTACATGCAGCGATCTCTTTTTCGTGATTTCAGTGTTGGTCCCATAATAAAAGTTGTTCAGTTTGATTATCTGAAGCAACCCTTTATGTAAGTGTCCCATTTAATTTTACACCCTGTATATGGAACAGCTGATTTTTTTTCGCATTTCCTGAGTTAGGCTCCATAGCCGTGTCCAAGTCCATAGTGAAAGTTGTTCAGTTTGATGGTCTGAGTTCACTGTTTCACCGCGGAGGGCTGTCCCTTACACCATGTATACAAAAATTATTTCTTATAGAGCTGAGATCAGAAATAGGAATGAACACAAAAAAAACTAAACATACGACCATAATGACTTTAATAGGGGGTCAGAAATGTTGCTACAACTACTGTATCACTTCATAAAAATTGGCTATCTCTGTCAAGGTGAGGTAACCACAGTGCGATAAAGTCCATAAGCTTTGTTCGAAATATCATCATCATCATCTCCGCTGTTGGACGTCCACTGCTGGACATAGGCCTTCCCTCAAAGATCGTCAACCAGAAAGACACACCGATAGAATGGACGAAAGTATAAAGGTTCCTTGTTTGACTACGGAGCAATAAAAAGGAAAAAGAAATGAATTGTAATTTTTAAACCGAAAATAAATTTAAATTACGCTAAACGTGGCATGAATAAAAACTTGAATAAAATGAGAGATAAATTAAAATACTTTACTATCCTTCGGGTACACCATTAACCAGATAACTAGGTAAAATTACATCTAGGTCTTATTACGACAAATTTCTTAGTTCAGGATTTCTAGAAATGAAAATGTAGTGCCCGCCTACGCGGTCTACTACGACATCTCGTAGCCAGTCACGTAGCGCGTAGCACGCGGAATATTTTCTACTATTTCTACCATCTTCTAATTTAGTTAAGTGTTTCTGATGATATAGATTATTTGTTATGTTTTATTCATGTAGGTTTATTCGCGTATTTTTCTCTAGTAACGAGTGAACATGTAAATAATTGTTACCTAATGAATTATTGCATGAATGACGTTATACAGGGTGAGTCAGTGTTTAACAAAATATCCTAGTAATATTTAAAGGGGTGGCACTATCAAACTGAACTACGTTCACTATGGATTCAAAACTGAGAAAAAAAGTTAAAAAAATCTGATGTTTCATAGTTCATAGTGACCGTTTGAGAGCAGTCGATATTTACGTACATAAAAGTTAGAAAAACTCATTGGTACATGACATATCGTCCGAGTAGATTCGAACCCGGACCCTTATGATTTAGTGTCCATATAACCTCTCCGCAACGCGCTACCGACTTCATCTTGTATCAAGTTGATGGCAGGTCATTTCCGACAATATTCCATTGATGTGTGGCGATATAGCCTATTTCACTAAGTTAATCTCTAGATTCTCTTTGATCCGCTCTCATGTGGCGCATGACGTTTGTTTGTTGCGTCACCTCTAGTACGTAATGTAAGGCGAGGTAGTTAAGGTGTGTAATATGCGTCCGTTATGATGTATACAGGGTGTAACAAAACACCCTAGTAATACTGGGGTGCTTTAGACCAACAAACCACAAGGTACTATAATTGATCAAACTGGACAACTTTAACTATAAAGCCATTTTCGAAATCGCGAAATTAAAATCAGCTGTTTCATACAAAACTGCAGTACCAGCTCGACTAATTGATCAAACTGAACAACTTTTACTATGGAGCCATTTTCGAAATCGCGAAATTAAAATCAGCTGTTTCATACAAAACTGCAGTACCGGATCGACTCAAATGAATGGGACAGCTGTTTTTTTGTATTTTTTTCTCTGTGTTGGCTCTATAGAGAGAGTTGTTCAGTTTGATGGTCTGAAGCAACTCCTTAAGTATTACTAAGGTGTTTTGTTACACCCTGTTACTATTACAGTTCAATCAAATGGTTGTAGCTAAGTTACTGACCACTCCGAAAAAGATTATGGTCTTGAGGTTATGTACGGTCTATTCAGGTTAGTAAGAATTTGTAAAATGTTACTTTACTACGGACGGGGAGACGAAATCACGTCATTTCCGCAAAATCCAGTCACTTGACTGGAATATCAAGTATGCCCATTTTCCTTCCTTACAAACCGACATAAACCTATTTGCGTTTGAATTTTTATTTTAAAAAGTTCAGGTCAAATTAAATACTGTATGAGTACTTAGTACTTATTCATTTTGCTGTGCGCTCCATACAAACGAAGTTTGGTTATATTTTCAATACTAACCAATTAAAGTTAATGAAATTATTCAAAACCACAGATCACAAAAACTAAAGGGAGATATGAAAAGGAGGCGGGGCCAGTGTCGCAGCAATATGCGCAAAAGCGGAACACATTGCTCGCGAAAGTAATGATTCAATATATTATGAGGCTGAAAGCCAGTCGAGATATTATGTGTAAATAGTTTACAATCCCTGCATAGTACTAAAGATTTTTCTAACGTTGAGTTCTGATACCGCAATGGATAATGAGCACATTCAAGCTAACAAAATACTTTCTATCTCGTGGTACTGGTGGTAATGCGACACTAGGTTTCGTACTCGGCGCGTTGGTTGACATCTCTCTAAATCTCTACGTTCAAAACCTGGATATCTATGCTTGTATCTTGTCAGATTTTTGTTAAAATCAATAGTTTTAAAGTTACAGTGCTTCAAAGATTTCCATACAAATCTTAAATTAATCCTAGCATTGAAACTGGATATTTGACCGAATATCTGACTCATTACAAGCATAGAGATTAATTTCTAGACTGTTTCTGAAAAACTTGATTGACTTTAATTGTTAGTATTGAAAATATAATCAAACTTCATATGTATGGAGCGCCCAGCAAGAACTATCAGAAACTTAATTTGAAGTGTGCGAGGGTTGTAGGAAAGAGCCTCCCTAATCAAGGGCGTCGCCAGCCAATGGACTAGGGGAGGAAAATGATATCGAAAATTTCTGGAGAGAGCGAAGCGAGCTCGACATTTTACTACAAAATGAAGAAATACGATCTAAAAACTGGAGCTCGATTTTTTTCTGCATTAGCTCTTTAGACTGAGTCTTTACCTCGCAATATACTATCTTCTTATCATTTATTGTTATTTTAGCCTACCTACCTTCTGATTTTTATTTTTTTTATTTTTGTTTTATTCAGGATAACAACAGCTTTAGTTACATAAGTTACAACACTGTTTACATTTTGATGGCCAATTATAGTTATCCATAAGGTAACTTATCAATTAATTAATTTATTTATTTATTTATGATTAGGTTTTTTCTGAGTGAGCGAAGTTAGCTCGAGATTTTAGTACAAAATGATTAGGTCAATTTAGGTCACTGCAAAATGCAATCGTTTGCATTATGCAGTGAAGACAACATAATTTATTTAATATTCAATATATTGAAAAAATTATGTTCACTACATACCTTCACATAACATTTTGTATATAAATAATTAACGGGTTCGGAATGCGCTAGATGGCGCTAATGTTGTGTACATTGCGACTGGGAAGAATTGTCCATGACGCAGTCAATGTTTTCCTTAGTTTGCTTAGTTTACTACAAAGGTAAGCGCATATTACGGCGGGCCGCAGCGGGTCGGGCCGGAGCGCTAAAATCCGCCCAAATCCCTTCTATAACACTTATGTGAGCTATCGCATACTATTACGGACCGGAGCTGGTCGCACTATTGCGCAGCGGTGTTCCATCAAAATATGTTTGTTATACAGGGTGAAATTGATATCATTAGCATCCTTTTAAAATAAGAGTCTATCCATCAAACTGAACAACTTTCACTATGGGAGCAAACCGATCGGAGAAACCAAAAAATCTGCTGTTCCATACTAAACTGTAATGCCTACGCGACACAAATGTATGCAACAGCCGATTTTTTTTGTAATCCGATTGGTTTGCTGCTCTATTTAGCGACGTATACATTTTCTGCTGCGTTGCTGCCCGGTCCGCCCCGATTCGACCTGTCAGAATATGCCCTTACCTTTAAAGCTCATCAAATATGCTGTCAAGGTTGTCCAACATTATAGTGGACATCGCGTGCACATCGTTTAGTAATTATGAACTAAGGCACTCCCTGAAGTCTTCATAGAAACGGACTGACACTGACAAGAGATTAGCATATACAACGTGTTAATGAATTAACGCAAAACTAGAAAGTAGTTTGTTTAGAATCGAGAGCAGAATCGAATTATCATGGTTTCAACATGGGTAATTTTTTTCAAAACATTAAATAATTTGTTTGTAAAATTAAAAATTTACTGAACCCGATGTCAATCCACCGCACGGGCACATTCACCCTACTCACTACCAAAACAAGATTATTAAAATGTATCCATGAGTACGTTAGCGCTTTCAGTCATTGCTGAAATGATAACAAATCATTTTTGCCCCAAAACTTAAAATGCGAATAACTTTAAATTTTAACTATAAAAATAATGAAATTAATGTTTCAATCTAATTATTTTGTTATAAATCAGTTGGGGTGTATGAGGTTTTGCGCTAGTTTATTAACACGTTGTATAAATACTGAGAGAGTGCGACAAAAGAATACACCACAGCCTTAGCTTAGACCATATAACTAGGGACCAGACTCGCGTTATCATTCCCCTCTGTAAAGTTACACGGTCAAATTGATCATGTGCATTTACAATACAATTTTATACAATAACTTTTAACTTCACTCGTTTAACTAGACTCGTTTGGGGTTCACACGAGACTAGTTTGAAGTTATTGTTCATACATTTATGTCACGTAGGCATTGCAGTTTAGTATGGAACAGCAGATATTTTTGTTGCTCCGATCGGTTTGCTCCCATAGTGAAAGTTGTTCAGTTTGATGGGTAGACTCTTAGTTTAAGAGGATGCTAATGATATCAATTTCACCTTGTATAACAAACATATTTTGATGGAACACCGCTGCGCAATAGCGCGACCAGCTCCGGTCCGGAATAGTATGCGATAGCTCACATAAATTTTATAGAAGGGATTTGGGCAGATTTTAGCGCTCCGACCCGAACCTTTGTAATAAACTAAGCAAACTAAGGAAAACATTGACTGCGTCATGGACAGTTCTTCCCAGTTGCTATGTACACAACACTAGCGCCATCTAGCGCATTCCGAACCCGTTAATTATCTAAACTATTATAAAACTGTAGCAGAAAGTTTGTCTGTACATTGAAGATATTAACAAAAAAAAAGTTACGATATGGTTTTTAGGTCTCCCTTATTCCATATCACCAATTTTTGGGTTTTTTGTCTGTCTGTTTGTTTGGGTGTTTGTTTGTTTGAACGAGTATCACGCAAAAACTACTGAACCGATTTTGATGAAACTTTTTTTGTTTGATAGCTAATGATCTGACTTAAAATCTGGTATATAATTTGTGCGGACAAAGTCGCGGGTTAACTCTAGTTTGTATATAAAATGCATAGTACTTACTATCTCTATGATAAAATGTTATGTGAAGGTATGTAATGAACATAATTATTTCAATATATTGAATATTTAATCAATTATGTTGTCTTCAATTGCATTTTCAAGTGACCTAAATTGACCTAATCAAATTGTGCCTAATCAATAGTTTGGGGTTCACACTTGACTATTTTCAACAATCAAAATTAGATTCTAAAGCTGGTTAGGGGCATTGTACGGATACTCCGTACTGTATCGCTTTCTTTTTATTTTTTTGACTAATCGTGATTTAGACTTCGCTTTATTATCATTATACAATACGAGCGTTAACCCGCGACTTCGTCCGCACAAATTATATACCAGATTTTAAGTCAGATCATAAGCTATCAAACAAAAAAAATTTCATCAAAATCGGTTCAGTAGTTTTTGCGTGATACTCGTTCAAACAAACAAACAAACACCCAAACAAACACACAAACAAACAGACAGATAAAAAATCCAAAAATTGGTGATATGGAATCAGGGACACCTAAAAACCATATCGTAGCTTTTTTTTTTGTTAATATCTTCAATGTACAGACAAACTTCCTGCTACAGTTTTATAATAGTTTATATAGATAGATTTGATGAAGAAAATAGTACCTAACACCTACTTGGTGAAAATTTGATGTGATACATACGTATACCGGGTCAAACTTAATATGCTGACGGTTTTTTAAGAGTATTATTAGATTATCAAACTGATCAACTTTCTTAATAGGACCAATGTCGAAATCGCGTTGAAGAAATTAGCTGTTCCATACATAAATTGCTTGACTATTTATTATAAGGATTAGCCTTGCGGTAGCATTTCCCCTCTGCCACTGTATAAGATTAATTGATCATGTGCATTTCCATTCAATTTTCTACCTTATCACTAAGCGAGACAGCCTATAATTGCGGAACAATAATTTCGAACTTAAAACGTTTGGGGTTCACACGAGACTTCTTTTCATGATTTTTAACTTTCAAAATTAGAACCTAAAGTTATGGGGAATAAAATCCAAAGTTGCGGAATTCGTGTTACCTCGCCCCCCGCAAAAAGTGGCAGAAATGTTTGTTCGTAGAATTACACAAGTAACTAATCCCTATATGAGTAGTCATAGCATAAGTTGCAATCTTTCTGACAGCAGATCTTTATTTTTCGCGCTTTCGATATTGGTCCTATAGAGAAGGCTGTTCGAGTCGCGTGGCTAGAGGTCTCTCGAGTAGACGTCTTTCGTTCGGCTCGCGATTTAGATAGCCACGCGGCTCCGCCATTTTACGGCGGTTTCGGGTGTGTGTTTTTGTTTAAAAACAGGGCTTTGAGATCGCCATATCAATTACCGTACAATGAACGTTAACTTGAATTATAATAATATCTTCAACACTTGATACTGGCGAAATCTTTAAGGAAACGCCATTTAATAAAATAGAATAGAATAGAGAAGGCTGTTCAGTTTAATGGTCTGATCATCCAATTAAAAAATCATCATCATATAAGGGAGCATATACATATAAGTGCGTCGTTCATCCACTGGATGTTTTGGTAAATAACCACACCTTTAAACTAGGCATATTGTTTTATGTAGGTTCACGTTAAATGCCGTGTCCCACGAGATAGTAATGTTCGTTCCTAGTCGTTCGGAACAAGCCATTGTCAACTTTATGACAAAGGCATAAAAGAGTTACGGCTTCGTTTTTAGAACATGCAAGGTATCAAACAGCTTTTTGTATAAATAATTTGTCTGTAAATAAGGGAAGTAAATAAAACGCTTGAAACGCCACGCTTTATAAGCCTACAATAAGTTGACACTGTAGTAAACTACTGTGGTTACAGCAGTTACAGTTTGTATGTCAAAATTACATATACAAAAAAAAACAAATTATTTATTTGCCAATAAATAGGGTAGGTTTATAAGTCCAATTTATAATTACTCCCCACCCCTCCTAAAAAAACGACGTAATATGACTGGGCTATAAATTTAATAACATGTTTGATTTGTCATATTAAAAAAACGGGTAAGCTGTATCTCGTGAAACGTCTTGTACAGAGGCTTCTATCCTCTAAATAATCGTAAAGTAATGTCGGTACGTGCTATACTTCCAGAGTAATAAGCTGTCTTCATCATCATCATCATCATCTCAGCCGATGGACGTCCACTGCTGGACATAGGCTTCCCCCAAGGATCGCCATAACGACCGGTCCTGCGCTGCCCTCATCCAACGGGATCCCGCCGCCTTCACAAGGTCGTCGGTGCACCGTGTGCGGGACCTACCCACGCTACGCTTTCCGGTACGCGGTCGCTCGAGAACTTTTCGGCCCCGTCGGCCATCGGTTCTGCGAGCAATATGCCCCGCCCACTGCCACTTTAATTTAGCAATTCTTTGGGCTATGTCAGTTACTCTGGTTCTTCTGCGGATCTCTTCATTTCTGATTCGATCTCGCAGGAAAACTCCGAGCATAGCCCTCTCCATTGCTCTTTGGGTGACTTTCAGCCTTTTTATGAGGCCTTGAGTGAACGACCACGTCTCTGTTCCATATGTCATCACTGGCAACACACACTGATCGAAGACTTTCGTTTTAAGACACAATTCAGATGTAATTAGATAAATTTTGATCACGCCTATTTAGCCATGTCAGTAGCATGCAAATATTAAGGTCATTGAGAAATATAATTAAAGACGATGTCCCAAAAATGACCCAGAATCGACAGGAATGAAATGTATACCAGTGAATTGACCTTGAAATATAATATAATGTTACCAAGGTCGCAACCCTGAAATCGTTATAGTATAGGAGCTAGGAGCAAAATAATATAAGTGAAAAAATCGTTTAAAATAATGTTAAAAATAAGTTTACATTTCAATTCAAAATTAGAATCTAAAGTTATGGGGAATAAAATCCAAAGTTGCGGATTTCGTGTTACCTCGCCCCCCGCAAAAAGTGGCAGAAATGTTTGTTCGTAGAATTACACGCGTAACTAATCCCTATATAAGTAGTCATAGCATAAGTTGCAATCTTTCTGACAGCAGATTTTTATTTTTCGCGCTTTCGATATTGGTCCTATAGAGAAGGCTGTTCGAGTCGCGTGGCTAGAGGTCTCTCGAGTAGATGTCTTTCGTTCGGCTCGCGATTTAGATAGCCACGCGGCTCCGCCATTTTATGGCGGTTTCGGGTGTGTGTTTTTGTTTAAAAACAGGGCTTTGAGATCGCCATATCAATTACCGTACAATGAACGTTAACTTGAATTATAATAATATCTTCAACACTTGATACTGGCGAAATCTTTAAGGATACGCCATTTAATAAAAATTGAATAGAATAGAGAAGGCTGTTCAGTTTAATGGTCTGATCATCCAATTAACAAATCATCATCATATAAGGGAGCATATACATATAAGTGCGTCGTTCATCCACTGGATGTTTTGGTAAATAACCACACCTTTAAACTAGGCATATTGTTTTATGTAGGTTCACGTTAAATGCCGTGTCCCACGAGATAGTAATGTTCGTTCCTAGTCGTTCGGAACAAGCCATTGTCAACTTTATGACAAAGGCATAAAAGAGTTACGGCTTCGTTTGTAGAACATGCAAGGTATCAAACAGTTTTTTGTATAAATAATTTGTCTGTAAATAAGGGAAGTAAATAAAACGCTTGAAACGCCACGCTTTATAAGCCTACAATAAGTTGACACTGTGGTTACAGCAGTTACAGTTTGTATGTCAAAATTACATATACAAATAATTTATTTGCCAATAAATAAGGTAGGTACATCATCTCAGCCGATGGACGTCCACTGCTGGACATAGGCCTCCCCCAAGGATCGCCATAACGACCGGTCCTGCGCTGCCCTCATCCAACGGGATCCCGCCGCCTTCACAAGGTCGTCGGTCCACCGTGTGCGGGGCCTACCCACGCTACGCTTTCCGGTACGCGGTCGCCACTCGAGAACTTTTCGGCCCCATCGGCCATCGGTTCTGTGAGCAATATGCCCCGCCCACTGCCACTTTAATTTAGCAATTCTTTGGGCTATGTCAGTTACTCTGGTTCTTCTGCGGATCTCTTCATTTCTGATTCGATCTCGCAGGGAAACTCCGAGCATAGCCCTCTCCATTGCTCTTTGGGTGACTTTCAGCCTTTTTATGAGGCCTTGAGTGAACGACCACGTCTCTGTTCCATATGTCATCACTGGCAACACACACTGATCGAAGACTTTCGTTTTAAGACACAATTCAGATGTAATTAGATAAATTTTGATCACGCCTATTTAGCCATGTCAGTAGCATGCAAATATTAAGGTCATTGAGAAATATAATTAAAGACGATGTCCCAAAAATGACCCAGAATCGACAGGAATGAAATGTATACCAGTGAATTGACCTTGAAATATAATATAATGTTACCAAGGTCGCAACCCTGAAATCGTTATAGTATAGGAGCTAGGAGCAAAATAATATAAGTGAAAAAATCGTTTAAAATAATGTTAAAAATAAGTTTACATCATGTTGCGGCTTAATATGACGTCGTTATGATGTTGTAACACATTTTACAAGCAACAGCAACATAATAACATCATATTAAATCACAACATAACAAATACTCTGTTTTTTGTAATTTTTTTCTTTTGTCTCGTAGATACTACAATCGTTATAGTACTGTGTGCATTATTGGTAATTCTGTGGCTAAGGATTGCAAATAAAAAAGGTATAGTATAGGAGCCAAGAGCCAAAAAAACAAAGGTAAAAATAGTTTAAAAATAATAAAAATACGGTATTTCATTATTTTTATAATTATATATCATTAAAACATATCAAAATAAGACTTACATTATAAATAACAACGACAGCTTTGCTAATATCATCGTGTCTTTCAAATAAACTATGGTTTAGTTGGAATCTTTGGAGCAATAACGCATTCGATAATTATTGACCTATATAACGCACCTGTTTGGGTGAGCAATAAACTTAAAAGTTACAAAAAACAGAGTATTTGTTATGTTGTGATTTAATATGATGTTATTATGTTGCTGTTGCTTGCAAAACGTGTTACAACATTATAACAACGTCATATTAAGCCAGAACATGACGTAAACTTATTTTTAATATTATTTTAAACGAATTTTTTACTTATATTATTTTGCTCCTAGCTTCTATACTATAACGATTTCAGGGTTGCGACCTTGGTAACATTATATTATATTTCAAGGTCAATTCACTGGTATACATTTCATTCCTGTCGATTCTGGGTTTTTGGTCCATACATTTTGGGGCATGTCCTTTATACATTATTATCATGTCAGAACAAGACTAGGGCTTTCTTACTAGGGTTAAACCATGCATCGACTATATGTTACCGTCAAGATCAGTGTACATCAAAAATTCGTCTACCGAGTAAAATGTTTTATCAAGGAGCCATCTGTATAATGATGACTTAAATCGCAGAATCGAATTATCATGGTTTCAACATGGGTAATTTTTTTCAAATCATTAAATAATTTGTTTGTAAAATTAAAAATTTACTGAACCCGATGTCAATCCACCGCACGGGCACATTCACCCTACTCACTACCAAAACAAGATTATTAAAATGTATCCATGAGTACGTTAGCGCTTTCATTCATTGCTGAAATGATAACAAATCATTTTTGCCTCAAAACTTAAAATGCGAATAACTTTAAATTTTAACTATAAAAATAATGAAATTAATGTTTCAATCTAATTATTTTGTTATAAATCAGTTGGGGTGTATGAGGTTTTGCACTAGTTTATTAACACGTTGTATAAATACTGAGAGAGTGCGACAAAAGAATACACCACAGCCTTAGCTTAGACCATATAACTAGGGACCAGCCTCGCGTTATCATTCCCCTCTGTAAAGTTACACGGTCAAATTGATCATGTGCATTTACAATACAATTTTATACAATAACTTCACTCGTTTAACTAGACTCTTTTGGGGTTCACACGAGACTAGTTTGAAGTTATTGTTCATACATTTGTGTCACGTAGGCATTGCAGTTTAGTATGGAACAGCAGATATTTTTGTTGCTCCGATCGGTTTGCTCCCATAGTGAAAGTTGTTCAGTTTGATGGGTAGACTCTTAGTTTAAGAGGATGCTAATGATATCAATTTCACCCTGTATAACAAACATATTTTGATGGAACACCGCTGCGCAATAGTACGACCAGCTCCGGTCCGGAATAGTATGCGATAGTTCACATAAATTTTATAGAAGGGATTTGAGCAGATTTTAGCGCTCCGACCCGAACCTTTGTAATAAACTAAGCAAACTAAGGAAAACATTGACTGCGTCATGGACAATTCTTCCCAGTTGCTATGTACACAACACTAGCGCCATCTAGCGCATTCCGAACCCATTAATTATCTAAACTATTATAAAACTGTAGCAGAAAGTTTGTCTGTACATTGAAGATATTAACAAAAAAAAAGTTACGATATGGTTTTTAGGTGTCCCTTATTCCATATCACCAATTTTTGGGTTTTTTGTCTGTCTGTTTGTTTGGGTGTTTGTTTGTTTGAACGAGTATCACTCAAAAACTACTGAACCGATTTTGATGAAACTTTTTTTGTTTAATAGCTAATGATCTGACTTAAAATCTGGTATATAATTTGTGCGGACAAAGTCGCGGGTTAACTCTAGTTTGTATATAAAATGCATAGTTACTTACTATCTCTATGATAAAATGTTATGTGAAGGTATGTAATGTACATAATTATTTCAATATATTGAATATTTAATCAATTATGTTGTCTTCAATTGCATTTTCAAGTGACCTAAATTGACCTAATCAAATTGTGCCTAATCAATAGTTTGGGGTTCACACTTGACTATTTTCAACAATCAAAATTAGATTCTAAAGCTGGTTAGGGGCATTGTACGGATACTCCGTACTGTATCGCTTTCTTTTTATTTTTTTGACTAATCGTGATTTAGACTTCGCTTTATTATCATTATACAATACGAGCGTTAACCCGCGACTTCGTCCGCACAAATTATATACCAGATTTTAAGTCAGATCATAAGCTATCAAACAAAAAAAGTTTCATCAAAATCGGTTCAGTAGTTTTTGCGTGATACTCGTTCAAACAAACAAACAAACAAACACCCAAACAAACACACAAACAAACAGACAGATAAAAAATTCAAAAATTGGTGAAATGTAATCAGGGACACCTAAAAACCATATCGTAGCTTTTTTTTTGTTAATATCTTCAATGTACAGACAAACTTCCTGCTACAGTTTTATAATAGTTTATATAGATTTGATGAAGAAAATAGTACCTAACACCTACTTGGTGAAAATTAGATGAGATACATACGTATACCGGGTCCAACTTAATATGCTGACGGTTTTTTAAGAGTATTATTAGATCATCAAACTGAACAATTTTCTTAATAGGACCAATGTCGAAATCGCGTTGAAGAAATTAGCTGTTCCATACATAAATTGCTTGACTATTTATTATAAGGATTAGCCTTGCGGTAGCATTTCCCCTCTGCCACTGTGTAAGATTAATTGATCATGTGCATTTACATTCAATTTTCTACCTTATCACTAAACGAGACAGCCTATAATTGCGGAACAATAATTTCGAACTTAGAACGTTTGGGGTTCACACGAGACTTCTTTTCATGATTTTTAACGTTCAAAATTAGAACCTAAAGTTATGGGGAATAAAATCCAAAGTTGCGGATTTCGTGTTACCTCGCCCCCCGCAAAAAGTGGCAGAAATGTTTGTTCGTAGAATTACACGCGTAACTAATCCCTATATGAGTAGTCATAGCATAAGTTGCAATCTTTCTGACAGCAGATTTTTATTTTTCGCGCTTTCGATATTGGTCCTATAGAGAAGGCTGTTCGAGCCGCGTGGCTAGAGGTCTCTCGAGTAGACGTCTTTCGTTCGGCTCGCGATTTAGATAGCCACGCGGCTCCGCCATTTTATGGCGGTTTCGGGTGTGTTTTTGTTTAAAAACAGGGCTTTGAGATCGCCATATCAATTACCGTACAATTAACGTTAACTTGAATTATAATAATATCTTCAACACTTGATACTGGCGAAATCTTTAAGGAAACGCCATTTAATAAAAATAGAACAGAATAGAGAAGGCTGTTCAGTTTAATGGTCTGATCATCCAATTCAAAAATCATCAGCATATAAGGGAACATATTCATATAAGTGCGTCGTTCATCCACTGGATGTTTTGGTAAATAACCACACCTTTAAACTAAGCATATTGTTTTATGTAGGTTCACGTTAAATGCCGTGTCCCACGAGATAGTAATGTTCGTTCCTAGTAGTTCGGAACAAGCCATTGTCAACTTTATGACAAAGGCATAAAAGAGTTACGGCTTCGTTTGTAGAACATGCAAGGTATCAAACAGCTTTTTGTATAAATAATTTGTCTGTAAATAAGGGAAGTAAATAAAACGCTTGAAACGCCACGCTTTATAAGCCTACAATAAGTTGACACTGTAGTAAACTACTGTGGTTAATTTATTGGCAAATAATTTATTTGCCAATAAATAGGGTAGGTACATCATCTCAGCCGATGGACGTCCACTGCTGGACATAGGCCTCCCCCAAGGATCGCCATAACGACCCGTCCTGCGCTGCCCTCATCCAACGGGATCCCGCCGCCTTCACAAGGTCGTCGGTCCACCGTGTGCGGGGCCTACCCACGCTACGCTTTCCGGTACGCGGTCGCCACTCGAGAACTTTTCGGCCCCATCGGCCATCGGTTCTGCGAGCAATATGCCCCGCCCACTGCCACTTTAATTTAGCAATTCTTTGGGCTATGTCAGTTACTCTGGTTCTTCTGCGGATCTCTTCATTTCTGATTCGATCTCGCAGGGAAACTCCGAGCATAGCCCTCTCCATTGCTCTTTGGGTGACTTTCAGCCTTTTTATGAGGCCTTGAGTGAACGACCACGTCTCTGTTCCATATGTCATCACTGGCAACACACACTGATCGAAGACTTTCGTTTTAAGACACAATTCAGATGTAATTAGATAAATTTTGATCACGCCTATTTAGCCATGTCAGTAGCATGCAAATATTAAGGTCATTGAGAAATATAATTAAAGACGATGTCCCAAAAATGACCCAGAATCGACAGGAATGAAATGTATACCAGTGAATTGACCTTGAAATATAATATAATGTTACCAAGGTCGCAACCCTGAAATCGTTATAGTATAGGAGCTAGGAGCAAAATAATATAAGTGAAAAAATCGTTTAAAATAAGTTTACATCATGTTGCGGCTTAATATGACGTTGTTATGATGTTGTAACACATTTTACAAGCAACAGCAACATAATAACATCATATTAAATCACAACATAACAAATACTCTGTTTTTTGTAATTTTTTTCTTTTGTCTCGTAGATACTACAATCGTTATAGTACTGTGTGCATTATTGGTAATTCTGTGGCTAAGGATTGCAAATAAAAAAGGTATAGTATAGGAGCCAAGAGCCAAAAAAACTAAGTTAAAAATAGTTTAAAAATAATAAAAATACGGTATTTCATTATTTTTATAATTATATATCATTAAAACATATCAAAATAAGACTTACATTATAAATAACAACGACAGCTTTGCTAATATCATCGTGTCTTTCAAATAAACTATGGTTTAGTTGGAATCATTGGAGCAATAACGCATTCGATAATTATTGACCTATATAACGCACCTGTTTGGGTGAGCAATAAACTTAAAAGTTACAAAAAACAGAGTATTTGTTATGTTGTGATTTAATATGATGTTATTATGTTGCTGTTGCTTGCAAAACGTGTTACAACATTATAACAACGTCATATTAAGCCAGAACATGACGTAAACTTATTTTTAATATTATTTTAAACGAATTTTTTACTTATATTATTTTGCTCCTAGCTTCTATACTATAACGATTTCAGGGTTGCGACCTTGGTAACATTATATTATATTTCAAGGTCAATTCACTGGTATACATTTCATTCCTGTCGATTCTGGGTTTTTGGTCCATACATTTTGGGACATGTCCTTTATACATTATTATCATGTCAGAATAAGACTAGGGCTTTCTTACTAGGGTTAAACCATTCATCGTCTATCTGTTACCGTCAAGATCAGTGTACATCAAAAATTCGTCTACCGAGTAAAATGTTTTATCAAGGAGCCATCTGTATAATGATGACTTAAACCTATTAAAGGGTAGCTCTTTCATGCCTGATGGTAATTTATTAAATATAGCCCTACACATTGCATAGCAGTTGTTTAGAAAACGCTGAGTTTTAGGCACTGACCCAAGAACGATACGATTTGGATATCTCATCCTTCTTTGTATTGTACATCTTTAGCCTGTATGAATAAGTGATTGTTTTGTTTAACAAATTTACCTACTTCAAGGATATACAGGCAGGGCAAAGGTAGTATATTTAAGCTCTTAAAATAGGGTCGACAGGACACATCAGGTGCAATACCACATAGGGCTCGTATACAGCTCTTTTGTGCAATGAATACACTGTCTATTCCGGTACCATTACCCCATATTACAAGACCATATCGGAGAAACGATTCCACGTAGGCGTAGTATGCAGTTACAGATGCATTTCTACTTGCTATTTTTGAAAGCTGGTAAAGTGCATATGAAAACCCACTTACTTTACCGCGTACCTTCTTTATTTGCTCTTGCCAGTGTCATTAGTGCTCAAAGTAACTAGTAGGAGCGCTGTTCAAAATTCAACACAAAAATGGAAGTAAAACTGCTGTTAGTATACTATACTGTCAACTCATGGTAGGCCTCAGGAAGCTGGCGTAGGTATATTGTTAGGCCTACTGACCTGAAATTTTAATAACATTGGGGTGGAAATGTCAAGGGGAATAGTAAACATTGTAAATCACCATCATCTCAGCCGATGGATGTCCACTGTTGGACCGACCGAATGACTTCTCCGCCAGGCCCATGTTTGATTTGATCCATACTTCGAGGGACACCCTGTATAGACTAAGAGATAAGTGTACTTTCTGCAACCATCAGCAGCAAGGCTGATTCAGTTTTTATGGGGTGTAGACCATCTCTGTGATAAGGATGAACTAGGTCTGCCTGCATAACTTCAGTCGGTTTAGGAGTTACAGACGTTTAAAGGTCAGTAAAAAATTAACGATCAGCTGCAAGGCTGATCGTATGATATTATTGTAGTGTGCACTGTAGCTATGTAAACAGTGCAAAAATTTACATGAACTGTCAGTCGGTTTAGGAGATACAGCCGTTCAAAGGTCCCACCTTTGAACGGCTGTTTCTCCTAAACCTCTCCGTTGGAGAATACGCGTGCCCAGTGTGGGGCCGATCTACCCTCGCCAAGCTGGTGGATACGGCACTAAACGAAACGTGTCGGATTATAACCGGTTTCTTGAAACCGACTCCGGTACAGTTGCTTTACCCACTGGCTGGCATAGCGCCCCCAGATGTCCGCAGGGCTGTGGCAGGTTCCTCAGAGAGAGCCAAAATGGTGGACGATACACGACATCCCATGTATGGCTCCATTTCTGCGCCGCAAAGGCTGCCAAGCCGTCGCAGCTTTATGAAGTGTGTCGACCCACCGAATACTGGCCCAGCGCAAGCGAGGTGTACTCTATGGCGACAAAAAGTGTCCCTCCCAACTCCCTTTCTGTCGCCGTCTGAGAGCCTCCCGCCTGGACATAACTTGCCTTGGGCGACCTGGAAGTCTTTAAACCGACTTCGAACCCAGGTTGGTCACAGTAAGGACAACATGGTCAGGTGGGGATTCTCGGATGCGCAAAATGTAACTTGCTTGTGTGGAGCTCCACAAACTATGGCCCATCTCACATCGTGCCCTACGTGCCCTAACACCTGCACGCAGGAGGAGCTCATGACCGCTAGCGACGGTGCAGTATCGGTTGCCCGATTGTGGCAAACTACTATTTAGCGAGTTTGTTCAGAATTTGAAGTCGACACGATAAGAAGAAGAAGAAGGGTTCCTTGTTTGACCATGGAACCCTTAGAAGATATTATACTTTGATTAATATATTTATATACATTATTTAAAGTTTGTTGTTAGATCTTTTGATACTTGTTTATTCGTCCAAGTTTTGAGATCATGTAATTTCTTCGTATAGTATGACTGTAAGTTATATTTTATGAAATAGTGATAAAATTCGTGTACCCATAGAAAGCTTTGTCCTTGACATCTTTGGCAAAAATTCAATGTCACAGCGGTCCAGAATAATTCTGCGGATCTCCCAAAAGGACGTTTTACTGTCTTTGTTTTCTGCAAAATGTTCGACATTTTTTTCTTTCCTTGTTCATTAGCTTTCCTTATAAATGAGCCTTAATTTCCATCCTTTGGGACGTGAAATCGCGAGGTGCAATTTACCTAATGATAACGAAGATCAGTAGAGTAAGCACGAGTTTTTATCGCGTTAGGTACCTATCTATAGGTTAGATGCCTACCTACCATAATAAACAGTTTGATCAGCTCAGTAAAATTCTCCTCATCGTTTCTGTTTCTCCGCTTACTTCTTTTAAACCACGCATCTGATTTTGATACTGTTTTCACTGTAATTTCGATAATTTCTTCCGGAAGGTTCCACACTATGCCTGCCAGTTCGTGGTTTTCACTCTAGAACTCTGACACCCCATCAGTAGTCAGTTCTTCGGCCTAAATGAATAGCCCATTAGCCCAGTCGTTTTACAGTTTGAGCCGGGACTAATTAGTAATAGATATTTTTTTTCGGTTTAGTATTTAAGACCCAATTTGAGCTTAGAAATGTACCAAAATCAAAAAAATATCCCGTCTGCAACAGTTCCAAATTTAAAATTTAGGTATTATCTCGTTACACAAAACCTGAAGGTAATTTTTTTTTTTGCACATATTTAAGGCATTACCATTATACATACTTCAAACATGGTGTAAATATTTTTGTTTACTTAGAAGATTTTCTTCATCTTACCGTGTGGGCAGAGCCCTGGTGTCAGAGTTTTTTCAGACCGCCTTACGGCCTCTGACACGGTTTTTGTGTAACGACTACTACCAGAGATAGTAGCCGGGACCAACGTTGCCATCCGAAGCACGGAATCATTTTTATTTTCAGACAATCAGGTGATTCAGCCTGCAATGTCCTAACCAACTGGGGAAAAACGCACAAAGTGACATATCACTAGGTGTCCCCCGTGGGAATCGAACCCACGAACTCTGTGTCGAGAGCCCAATGCTCTTAACCATTAAACCACGGAGGCAGTTACCGCAGTTACTGATAATGATGAAGCTTATATTTATATCTGTAGACATAGCAAAAGCTTTAAAGCTTGTAGCAATCAAAGCTAGCTTTACAAAATAACAAGTTAACAACGGAACCATGGCATCCAGAGACTTGAGAACCTGTAGAATATAGATGTGCTCAATATGGCGAGATCGACTAGTGACAGCGTTACTAAACAATATTGTTATGAAGAAACTTAAAAGTGCTGTCAGGAAGTGGCGAAGGATGCGCCTGTTTCGGAAGAGAGATGGTAAGTGTTTTAAGGTGTTAAGAGAAAGGACAATGCAACTCTTTTGCCTACATTTTTTAAGGTGTTGCCCACAGTTGAAACCAATGCTAATTGATTGACTTTATCACTAGGTAATAAGCTTATAATATAAGGGCGGGTTGCATCGCATCGGAAAATGCGTACTTCGCACACTAGAGCGACCCGGTTGGGTTGGAACGCAGAGACCGATTTTTAGTTTAGCGTAATACTGGCAGACGTAAAAAGTCCCGCTTGGTATGGCACACTATGACGGGCCGCATCGTGGCGGAGCGGGCTTCATCGCACGGACGGAAATCCGCCACGCAAAAATGCGACCCGCTCTTCCCCGATGCGGCCGCGGCCCGGCGTTTTAGAGCCCCGATTTGGGCGAATTTTTGCGCTGAGGCCCGCCACGTTGCGACCAATCGTAATATGCGCTTACCTTTGTTTTTCTGTGCCTTCATAGTAAGGCGTGCGTGGGACCGAAGCCAACATGTCGAGGCCCGTATTAGTTATCCACGTCAAGTTTACAATTCTATTATATTAAGTAAATATAAGTATAGATAGGTAGGTATAGATTACGCCCTACTTAATTATAAGTATATACATAGATAGATATAGATTACGCCCTAATAAACACAACACATAGAAAATTCTAATTCGTTTGTCCGCAGATCTGTCGATGTCCAGGCAGGTGTCCACCGACCCGACTCCGTCCACGTCAGGCACTCCTGCGCATCATCCGAGGGGGCCACCCGCTGAACTTTTGCAGCTGGTAAATACGTTCTTATTTACTTATACAGGGTGTAACAACACACTCCTATAACGCCTGCCACACACGTGCGTCTGGATCGGAATTCCGTATGTGTATGGCAGGCGTAATACTTAAGCGGGTGCTTTAGACCATCAAACTAAACAACTTTCACTATGGAGCCAACATTGAAATCGTAAAAAAAATCTGCTGTCGGTGGATCAGTGTCGGTACTGCAGTTTTGTAAGAAAATTTTTTTTCGCGATTTCAAAGTTGAGCATAGTAATAGTTGTTCAGTTTGATGGTCTAATTATGAGGGCGTTTTGTTACAACCTGTACCTACCTATATTTAAGAAAATTTCAAAGAGAGGAGTAGGTATGATCACTGCTTCATTGGACACAAAAGGACCTAAGGGAGGCACACGAAACTCGTTTTTAGGTAGATTAATGGGTAGATAAGTTTTATTTCTTTCTCCGTTTTCAATTTATTCAAATACGAGCGTTAACCCGCGACTTCGTCCGCACAAATTATATACCAGATTTTAAGTCAGATCATAAGCTATCAAACAAAAAAGTTACAAATTCAAAATCGGTTCAGTAGTTTTTGCGTGATACTCGTTCAAACAAACAAACAAACACACAAAGAAACAGACAGACAAAAAATCCAAAAATTGGTGAAATGGAATCAGGGACACCTAAAAACCATATCGTAACTTTTTTTTTGTTAATATCTTCAATGTACAGACAAACTTCATGTTACAGTTTTATAATAGTATAGATTATTAGTACCGACGAGACGTCAAAACAAAACGTTGTTGTTGCCGTCTTGTCGAAGTAAACAACTAAACAATCGACATCTTAGATGAAATGGACAAAACCTATAGAGGAAGACGCGTCACTCACATTCTGCATCTTTAATTTAAATTTATTTAAGTTTGCTTTTAATTAATTTAGGTTTGCTGACGATACATTCACAATTTTACATATTTTAGCATACAGGTGGTTTTGAAGTAGATGAATACATCACTTATAAGCAAACACAAAATTCGTCATAAAATAACACAAGACAAAAAAATCCAGCAACTGAAAGAAAAAAAAAACCTACAACGTCATTTGGACTAAGAGTTGGCCATAAAATTACTATACCTTACAGGAGTAGAGGAACTGACATGAGTTGTCAAATAAAACCGTTTTTGGCAAGGATTTTAGAATCATAAAGGATGCCACACCTCCTTACAAGCATGGAAACAAGAAAATTGACCATGGCGGTCGGTAATGTTCGACCTTCTTTCGTATCTCCGTAGTCGATATTTCCAACGTTTTTGTGTCCCTTTCTATCAGAACAAAAATTAAATAAAAACTTTTTTATTTTTATTTTTGTCATTGGATTAGAAAGGAACAAAGTAACGTCGAAAACATAGACGGGAATTTCCGAAAGAAGAACGATCATTACCGACCACCAAGGAGTTTGATTATGCTTCACCGCTTGTTAGGCAGTTTGCCCTCCAAGGTATAGACAATACCTTTGCCAGCTTCCTGGTTTTTGGGAACTCAGCAGGGTAAAAATTCAAACGTAAATTATAACGTGAAATCGTGAATAATTTAATGAAATAGTGTTTGCATGACAGTCTTAGTACGCAAAATCATTTAATTTCACGTGGGCAATGTCTTTTGCATTAAAATAAAAAGGCATTGTCGTCCTTTTCCTAGTTTTATCTGAGGCACACATCCAAAAACAGGTGAACCATAATGAAATCAGTCAAATACACCTTTATTTCGTTGGCAGAAGAAATACATTCCAACGTCTTTTCTTGGAGCATCAAGTATTCAAGTATTCGTAGCACCTGACAAATTGAAACAATTCACTTTCCGTGCCGCGATAATATTTCTCAGGCGTATGTCGCAGGCGCTTTGCTAAAAAATATTCTTTAGGTTTGAGATGGCAAATACAGTTAACCTAACGTAAACAAATTCATGATAAACAATATTTTAAGCAAACTTTACTGAAATGAACTATTAATTTAATTTACGTGAAGTATTACGCATACGAAGATAAACTAGGTTTCAATATTATCTGCACCGTTTCTTCTTCTGCCTAGATACCTATAGATCTAACTGTCAGTTGCAGAAAAGTTCATTATGGTTAATCCTCCATTAAAACTCTTGCTAGCTTTTACTACGTCAACAAGACAAAAAGTGACAGTAAGAGATTTAATGGAGGATTAACTGTAATGAGGATTTCTGCAACTGAGTGTAAGTAAAATAAATGGACAGGACAGGACAGGCCCATGCCGCGGGCGACACTTAACTAGGGGCTGTAAATTCGGGAAAATATAGATATTGTCTATAACCAAAGTCGAGCTCGCTTCGCTCGCACAAGTTTCTGTTTTAATTACTGTGTCTACAAATAATCTTTTTGAGTTCTAAAAACAGCAAAGAGTCAGCGTGGTGCTAAAAATTTTGAGCTTGCTTAACTCGATCCATAGCTTTTACTTTGCACATGTTTTGTCCATAAAAAACTCTGGCTCTAACAGATTCGTATTGAGGAATCTTATCTACATCGCTCTAAGTTTCTATTTTTGCATGGATAGATACACCAAAAGATGTCTGACCACAACCCGAAAAACCAAAAAAACCGAGGTCCCTATACCTATGTAACTGTAAAAGAGTATACAGGGTGGGAAAAAAAAGTCGTAGTTGGAGGGAAAGTACCCTTAATATTTATGATGGCAAATTTTACTGAAAGGAAACATTTCTTTATTTTCAAATTTAATTAAAACTGCATTTAAAAATTTTTTAAAAATTATCTGCTTGAGCCGGGAATCGAACAGGTGAAACGTGAACAAAAAAATATCCTGTAATTTATGATACCATCCGAAAGAGTCATTCATAAGGATCAATTTCTTTTAAACAACATAGTATCTTAAATTAAAGAAAGACCAAGAAAAAATGATTTTTTTATTGTTAAACTTACTATCTAAAGAAAATGAGGCCCATTTTCACGTATGCACAGACGTATTCTTCGAATAAATTCGCTACGTGTCGCCTTTTGTATTGAATTATGGTGAATATTTGAAATAATATTTTATACTTCCGTTTTTAATTCCTCTACTGACCTGTAGTTTCTTTTATACGTTTCTTTAGATAGTGAGTAAGTTTAACAATGAAAAAATCATTTTTTCTTGGTCTTTCTTTAATTTAAGATACTATGTTGTTTAAAAGAAATTGATCCTTATGAATGACTCTTTCGGTTGGTATCATAAAATACAGGATATTTTTTTTTCACATTTCACCGGTTCGATTCCCGGCTCAAGCAGATGATTTTTCAAAAATCTTTAAATGCAGTTATAATTATTTTTGAAAATAAAGGAATGTTTCCTTTCAGTAAAATTTGCCATCATAAATATTAAGGGTACTTTCCCTCCAACCACGGCCTTTTTTTTCCACCCTGTATATATCAGCAGACTCTACTAGAAATATGTTGTTATAAGTAAATTTTACTCAAATCTACCAAAAATAGATTTATAACAATAAGGGCCTGTTTCACCACTTCTGAGTAAGTTCTTGATAGCTTATCCGACAGATAGTTTGACATATTTTGTATAAAGAATATGTCAAAATATCTGTTGGATAAGCTAACAAGAACTTACTCAGAAGTGGTGAAACAGGCCCTAAATGTTGTAGTAAAGTGTGTTATTTTCTAGTAACGTCTGCTAAAGTGTATAGTTGTCACACGTGCTACGTGCTACAAGGTACCTAAATATTTTTCTTAGTGTAAATTGCATTGCAATCTTTGATCAATCGTAAGATTGTGATGAATAACGAGTTTAAACATGAAGGTAAAATTACCACGCTTCCGTTTTCAAACGCTTAGATAAATCACCTGTGAATTACGAACTGTAGTTAACTCAATACCTACACGAGACGCGACGGTATCAAGGTTATTCTATTTTTGATTTCTTCGATGAACGATGCATACAGCATAAAAAAAGAGTACTAATGGGTTGGCTGAACGCTGAATGATAACTGATAATGCTATCTTTAACTGGACTTTTCTTGGAGTGGTCCGTCACACTGGACAGAGTTTCGGTACAGTAGTACCCAGCCAGGTTTATCAGTCTCACCGTGTACCATGGTGCAGTTGAAAAATTTTAATAGAGCGCGCGTAAGTATATTGACCAATCAGGATGTGCCCCCTTCATGCTTTTGCCACGATTGGCTAATAGTTTTCGCGCCCTTTTCCCTTCTTTCCGATTTTGCACCCTTTGATAACTAAACGACTTCGGGTTTTGTCGGGGGACTGCGCAAACGAAGATTGAAGAGGTAAATTATACCATAACCAGCGATGGTCGAAGTGGCACAGGTGCAAGCCTGTCACCTTGGGCCAATATGTCAACACCAAATAAGAATAAGAAAAATATAAACTACGAGCGTTAACCCGCGACTTTGTCCGCACAAATTATATACCAGATTTTAAGTCAGATCATAAGCTATCGAACAAAAAAGTTTCATCAAAACGGTTCAGTAGTTTTTGCGTGATGCTCGTTCAAACAAACAAACAAACACACAAACAAACACACAAACAAACACACAAACAAACAGACAGACAAAAAATCCAAAAATTGGTGATATGGAATCAGGGACACCTAAAAACCATATCGTAACTTTTTTTTGGTTAATATCTTCAATGTACAGACAAGCTTCCTGTTACAGTTTTATAATAGTTTAGATTGTAAATATCTATGTTTTACAGGAACCAGACGAAGGTCAAAAGCAGAGAGAGCAACAATTGAGACAGTACGCCTTCTTCCAGCTGAGGATACATCTGAAAAGAGGACAGAATCTAGTCGCCATGGATAAAAACGGTTAGTTATGTACACGTTCATGTTAACACTCACACACTTTACACTTTCATGGCAGAGGGGTGACGAACGGTTGTCTGGAAGAAATCGCTTCTTAGCGATAAGACCGCCTTATTTTGTGCCACTTGTATTTTTATTTCTCTATTTTACTGTTTATATTTTGGTGTAAAATAAAGTCTATTTGATTTGATTTTATCTTTGATAATCCGCGAGTTTCCGACTAGTCAAATCAGCAACTTTTTATGAAACGTCAAAACACGAGCTTTGTATGAAAAGTTGTATTAAATCATGAATTTGAAATTAAATCATGTTTTTAGTCGTCGTTTTGATACTTTTTATAGTTTATCCTTTTATTAAAAATATTATTCAAGTTACAGAATAACTGAAAATGTAAGTTTAGTATTATTTTCAAACGTATTTTTTACTGAGAAGATATAACTGAAATATATTTGATGCAGTCAACTCCCCAATTATTGTTACTAATAATAATAAACCAAACTAGGTTATTATTAATAATAATTGTTTATTAAAAATACACCAGTCACTTCCTATTTATTGATCGTCAAGATCGTATTTCTATCTTTTCTACCTAAATAAACTAGCTTTTACCTGCGACTTCGTCCACCTGAAATTAGAATATCGAAAAATCCTTTTTAGTGCACCCCTACATCATCCATAGAATCTGTATTCCAAATTCCATGTTTCTATTTCCAGCGGTTAAGGGTTGAGCCTCATCTGGCAGCACCGCATCGCATTTTTTCACGCTCTATCCTTTTCTGTCGCTCAGGAACGTCATTTGCTAGAGCGAGAAAGGTCGCAGCTCTGCCGGTGCTGCCGCGAGCGGTCGCATTCCCGCTATCTTATTTGCTCTAGCAAATGACGTGCCTGAGTGACAGAAAAGGATGGAGCGACGAAAAAATGTGATGCGGTGCTGGCAGATGAGGTTCAAACATAAGGTTGTGCGATGTCTGTCAGTCAGTCAGTCACTGTCACACTTTTATAAAAGATAATCGTATTAAATCAAAACCATATTCTCGTTAGAGAACTTTGCTTGAAGCTATGGCCACAGTATAAGACAGTAATCCATCTTCATACAGCCAGTACGTACGCCTTGTAGCACGCACACACTGACAATATCTCAGACTGCCACAAATGCGCCAGACGTGGCTACGCGGAGATATTGTCAGTGTGTGCGTGCTACGAGACGTACGCCGCGTTTGGTACCATTGTATGAAGATGGTTTACTGTCTTATACTGTGCTATGGCTGTGGCTATGGTGATGGCGCTGTGATCACTCAACCACTAGGTACCTAATGTTATTAGCTGAACCTCAAATAAATTACTAATACAACGCACTTTACACTTTCGTAACAAAAGGGTGGTTCATATCTAGACCACAGATTTATTTTTCAAAATAGGTGAGAGAGATATAACTACCATCAGTTTACATTGCAGGGTAGAGACAGCCACGGAATTTCAAATAACATTAAATCATCCTTGTTTTAGTGGATAACCAGAGTAAGCACTTCCTTTAACGGGAAATTGCGTATGATATTCAATACTTCATATTTTTATACATTTTAAAACTTGGCCCTTATTTTTATGCTCAATTTTAAGCCAAATTTGAATGCACTCTACATCTTGCACAATTTTTGGATGCACTTTACGATGTCCAATAAGCTAATAAGCAAATTTTGTTTAAAAACACTTTTCTTAATTTGCTGATGATTTCTAAGGGGATGATCAGACCATCAAACTGAACAACTTTCTCTATCTAACATTTGGATTTTGGGTCTAGAAGGTTTACAGTTTTTTTTGGGACAACCGATTTTTGTTCCGATATCGATGTTAATCCCAAAGAGAAATTTGTTCAATTAGATGGTCTGATCATCCCCATAAAAACCATCAGCTTATTAAGAGAGACCCTATATAAAATAATTAGGTAGATAATTCATTAGAAAGGAACCTAATGGGTTTAATTTGTGGCGTCAGGTTCACTACCTATTAAGATATTGGCTTCAACAGGAGTGCGATTTTTGAACATCACCGGTGATATTGACATTCGCCTTCGAATAGAGATTTTCATTTCGAGCGGTTACGTTTTTCTATATTTTTGAGATCGCTCGAATGTGCCAAAACCATTTCGTTTCACACAGAAAACGTTTAAATTGAACGAACGAACGAATGAATGGTTTCATAGTAATAGTGAAAATTTACTTTACCGCCAAAATATGGGTTCACGGAACGTGGAAAATAAGTAGAAATCTGTTGACGTCTGACAACATTAAAAACGTCAAACATTCGAGTGGTGAGATTAGATACGAGTGGTTCGGAGCACTTGTTGGAAGTGATAGAATGTGGAATTCAAAAATGGCAAATCATCAATTTTACGTCATTTTCTACTGCTCGTTTGAACGTGTGATGTTCAAAAATCGCATTTCTGGCCATTTATGTGCGGTGCGCCTATTATAGGCAATTCCTAAAATCATCGGCGCGCCTCCGGCCTTCAACGAACTGGCGGTTCTAGACCCCAAGACTCCAAGTGGTACAAATATTGAGCCTTACCAAAAGCAATATTTGTATGGTTAAAATGTTTCACTTTGAGACCGGCTAGACACTTTCGCGTGACACAGGCCGAGGCCGATGTACCAACAATGATGTATTTTGTAAACAGAACTAGTAACAATTACTATACAGGGTGATTTGAAAAAATAATAATTAATAATAATAATTTGATTTTTTTTTTTTGTGAATCATTTTTTATTTATTTTATTTTATTTATTTAATTGATATAAGTAGCATCCTTCTAAACTAAGAGTCTACTCATCAAGCTGAACAACTTTTATTATTGAAGCAAACAAATCGGAGCCAAAAGAAAATCAGCTGTAGCATACATTTGAGTCGAGTAGGCATTGCAGTTTAATACAGGGTGACTGGTAATTCGACCTATTCCTTGAAAGGGGTTATACTAGAGTTCATTTGCAACAATTTTGCCCCAGTTAACTGGGGGTCGAAAATCGCTTGTTTTCGAGTTATCTCATTTTTAAGATTTTTTTGAAAAAATCCATTTTTCCACCTAAAACTGACAATTGTGAAAAAAATACTCCACTCTCTGCACTAAGTAAGCATTTTTCTAATAGCTGATGAATGAGCGACTACATTAAACTAAAATACATGTGTAAAATACCCGAAACCACTGAAATAAAAGGTTATAAACCGCACGACAAAATTTTTTTATTTGGATTTCGTTTCAATCCAAAGAGGATTACTTAAAAAAAATGTATCACACTTGGCGTACAAATTACGGAAATAACTTCCTCAATTCCTAAACTTTCCAAAAAGGTGCAAATGTTGTCTACTTTGACAAGAGTTTGAAAAAAATTGTTAACAATGGCAGAGCAGGTAGCGGATTTCCTAGAAGCGAACCTTACAAGATGCCGATTTGCTTTTGTCTCTTTCATTTTATTGCTTACATTGTTTCTCTTTTGTAAGTATTCGGGAATGTTTGTACTAAGGTTCACAATCGAGGCCCACTCATTCGCTCAATTCATTAAGTAATCAGTTAGTTTCAACCATCTTGGAGTTCGGACGTGTCGTTGTTAACTAACTTAAATTCTGCGCTAAAACAGCTTCCTTTTCAAATGGCTGCTTACCAAAATGAAGAATACGCGGATATCATGTATTGTTACGGGTTTTGTGATGGTGACGCTGCTGCTGCTCGAAGAGACTATCAAAGACGTTTTCCTACCCGCCGTTTACCTGATGTCAGCGTGTTTGGTACGACATATCGGCGCATTCGAGAAACGGGATCGGTTCGACGTCGCCAAACCGACGCTGGTAGACCTAGCGTTAGTGATCCAATCGAAGAGGAGCAAATTTTGCAGTGTTTTCAAGCAGACGGCACTACTTCAACAAGAATTGTGGCTAGGCAGCTTGGTATGTCTCAGTGGAAAGTCTGGTTCACTCAGCACACAGCACGGCAGTATCCATTCCATTACACGCCAGTACAAGCTATCGAGGAGGGAGATCCTGTCAGAAGGATGGATTTCTGCAGATTTCTAATAAATGCAGACATTGAAGACCCTGAGTATCTAAAAACAATCTTGTGGACAGATGAATCGAACTTCGACCGTGATGGTATTACAAACTATCATAATCTGCATTTTTGGGCCCCTAAAGGTCAGAATCCGAGAAAATCTAACGAAGGAGCTCACCAGCACAGATTCTCACTTAATGTGTGGATGGGAATCGTGCACAATAATTTAATCGGGCCATTCTTTCTGCCGGCACGCCTAACCGGCATCGCCTATGAAAACTTTTTAAGAGAAGAGTTACGTCCGCTGCTGGAGGATGTGCCGCTTACCACAAGAACAGCTTTGGTGTATCAACATGATGGCTGCCCAGCCCACTATTACCGGGGCGTGCGACAGTGGATGGATGAGAACTATCCACTGAGATGGATTGGTCGAGGCGGCCCGATCCCTTGGCCGGCTAGGAGTCCCGATCTAACCCCATGCGACTTCTACATTTGGGGTCATATGAAGACATTGGTGTATCGTACACCTATCTCTTCTCAAGAAGAATTAAGAGAGAGGATTTTGGCAGCTGCCCAACAAATTAAAGACACGCTTTCAACTCGAGTGACAGTAAGCGAAGTACGTCGCAGGCTTCGTGCTTGCATACGTAACGGAGGAAGACAATTTGAGCAAGACTTGTGATTTTTAAATGTAAAACTTTAAAACAAAATTTGTTATTTCATATGATTAGGTACTAAACATTATTATTTTACTCTTTTTTTTATTTTCACCAAACCAATAACTTTTTGAATAAAATTCACATCTTGCGTGTTTAATAAGGTTTATTTTCCAAACTTGAACTAAAGTACACAACTTTTGCATCTTTTTGGAAAGCTTAGGAATTGAGGAAGTTATTTCCGCAATTTGTACGCCAAGTGTCATAAATTTTTTTTGAGTAATCCTCTTTGGATTGAAACAAAATCCAAATAAAAAATTGTTGTCTTGCGGTTTATAACCTTTTATTTCGGTGGTTTTGGGTATTTTTCACATGTATTTTAGTTTAAAGTAGTCGCTCATTCATCAGCTACTAGAAAAATGCTTACAGAGTGCAGAGAGTGGAGTATTTTTTTCACAATTGTCATTTTTAGGTCGAAAAACGGAAATATTCAAAAAATTCTTAAAAATGAGAGAACTCGAAAACAAGCGATTTTCGACCCCCAGTTAACTGGGGAAAAATTGTTGCAAATGAACTCTAGTATAACCCCTTTCAAGGAATAGGTCGAATTACCAGTCACCCTGTAATATGGAACAGCTGATTTTTTTTGCTTCAGTCTGTTTACTAGTACTCCCATAGTAAAAGTTGTTCAATTTGATGGGTAAAAGGATGCTAATAACATCAATTTAACCCTGTAGAGAAGAGTCGACGTACAGCGGCCATGGTCTGCCTTACGCGAGAGTGTACAGCCGGCATAAAACATAATACTTGTCTCTGGACCTCTCGGCATTCACGCTCTGTCACTGAACACGAAAATACCATTCACGTAGGTAGTTTGGCACTGGCTGAGAGCTTTTGATTAAATTAAAAAAAAAACGAATATTTTTTTTACTTATGAACTTAATCCATTTTTGCAACACTCCTTTACACTAAGTGCTGATTTTGTTCATCTTCTACACGAATATAAATTAAGAAACGAACCCATGGGGAAATGCGAGTTTACCATCGTAACTTCTAAAATATACAGGGTTAAATTAATATCATTAATATCCTTTTAAACTAAGAGTCTACCCACCAAACTGAATAACTTTTACTATGGGAGCAAACCAATCGGAGCAAAAAAAAATGTTGCATACATTTGAGTCAAGCAGGCAACGGCGGCGGGTGCTCCCGCATCGGTTTGCTCCCATAGTAAAAGTTGTTTAGTTTGATGGGTAGACTCTTAGTTTAAAAGGATGTTAATGATATCAATTTCACCCTGTATATCAATATAATATCGAATAGCAATATTTTTAAGTAACTTTCTACAAACTTAACTTCTAAGGTTAATACAGGGTGTTAGGGCAGACAGTTGCATTACTTTAATGGATGATTTAACCGTGATTGGACTCATGATACTGAACAAAAGGAACACAGAAATTCGCAATAAAGAAATCAACTTTTCATACAAACATTTTTTGCTAATTTCCTATCGGTTTCTTAGGGAAAGTTGTTCAGTGTCATTGGTACAATTACACCATAAATTAAAGGAACTACATACCGTAACACCCTGTATATTTTCTGCCAGTCAGCTAGAAGGTGATCATTATTAAGGATTTTGGAATAAAGCCATTTATATTTATGTAAGTTATTTTTATATCACCATACTGTTTTATATAATTACTATTAAAATATAGGTTCTTACTAATCACTTATAACGACAATTTAATTTCGCTAATTTTTGTAACACTATACACATTACACAAATATCTATCTATACACAAAACTTTAACACTTTTTTTGCATGTTTATTTTTTATTTTTCTTGCAAACCACTAGCTTTTGCTTTCGAAAAAATTTTGAAGTTTTTCATCGAGTTTCTATTAATAAAAGTTTTTCATTACTATAATTATAACATAGTATTTAACCACTGATCACTTTTCAAGTTCATTATTAAACTACCTGTCGAAAGTAAGATATGTTTAAAATATATTTAAATCAAATAAATGATCATATTATAATTCGGTCAAGGTATTGTATTAACAACTTTCATACTCAACTTTTTTTGCCCATAATGAGACATACCTAAACTTTTACCTCAATCACAGGTACCTTTAGGAGTTCAGGATGGAAAGACCTATTAATAAAGAGGCCCCAGGTTAGTCTTTTGCCCACAAAATCGCATGGCAGGTGCTGCAACCCACAGGAATAAATTGGGTCTAATTGTAAGCCAGAAAACGTCAAATCTAATTAAATTAGTAGAAAATATAACAGTTTAATGTTTAGAACAGTCCCCAGTAGTAACACCTAAGCTTTTTATATAATTTTTGCTTCTTCCTCTTCTAACTGTACATTTTGTGGGGTCCAAAACCAGGTTTGTTATCAGGCACCAGTGATCCATACGTGAAGTTCAAAGCTGGGGGCCGTCTGCTGCACAAGTCCAGGATAGTCTACCGAGACCTCAACCCTGTGTGGGACGAATGCTTCACAGTTCCTATTGAAGACCCGTTTCAACCTGTTCAGATAAAGGTATGTTTGTTGTTCAGATCGATAAATGTATTTTTAGTTTTAGTTTGGAGAGATAGGTTACTGTGGATGTGGATTGATACTTAGCCTGACTTGTGAAAGCAAAAATCCCGCATAGTAAAAGTTGTTCAGTTTGATGGTAAGAAGCACCCCTTAAGTAGATAGAGATAATATAAGATAAATGTTTATTTATAAAGGAAGGAAGTTCGTTTACATAGGTTGGAAAATTTCTTGCGTTACAGCATTTAATATTACACCCTGTATAAACAGATCGATCATATTTAGTACTAGCGGTTGCCCGCGACTTCGTCTGCGTGGACATGTGATTTTGTCTCATGTCTCGTCTCAGATCGTGAAGGTCATGGTCAGAACCAAGTCAAGGAATCCTGGATGTAACATTAGAATGCCCATTAAGGAATGGGCTGATAAAAGACACAGGCTAGAATGGTCCGGCCTTTCGGGTCTGCAACATTGCAGAAAATGCATCAGCAATATAACACCACGAATCTTACAGTTCATACTGAACAACAGCAGGAACAAAGCTCGTGCCATCGTCGGTGCTCTCACCGAGTACTAGGCCACAGGCACGATAAAGCTCTCTCTAGATCCCAGATCATTGCCGAGCGTGCGGAGAGGAGGAGGAAATCATGGAACTTAATGCTGTGTGACTGCGATGTCTTGGCGGCTATAAACGTATGTGGCTCCTGAGAGATGGTTATTTAAAACCGGGGGATTACAGGTTTCTTCCCCTGAACGCTATGGCCTCCCTCACTTTCCAAATAAATATGTAGAAGTCAACACAAAAGATACCATTAGGTCGAGGTGTTGCTGGCTTGCCAGCCCCCATAATAAGATAAGAGGGTCATGTATTTAAGCTAAATCAAATTCAAAAAGTACTTAAGTAGGTATGAAGGTACCAGAAAAAAGTCATTCACTGATGCATCATTTCTCTATGGAACCAACATCGAAATCACGAAAAAAAAAAAACAGGAGTCACATACATTTATCTCGAGTAGGTTTGCATTTTTGTATGGAACTGCAGATTTTTTTTGCGATTTCGATGTTGGTGCCATAGAGAAAGTTATTCAGTTTAATAATGCAATTCAAATTGAAACATTGGGAGTGTAGAATAGTGTAAGTAAGTCAAGAGCCGAGTTTAAATCAATTTAAATCCAATATACCTTCTCGTAGCCATCCTCGCGTGATTAAAACACATTAACCCTGAAACTGGAGAGGAGTAATAAACATTTGGAAATACGGGCTACGGGGTACTAAGGCAGGGGCGTTCAACCTTCACCTATTTTCCTCGACGAAAGGGCGCCAAACTAAGCAGTAGATATAGACGTTTTTACAGCCACTGTCTCAGCTTACAATTTCATCGAAAGTGTGGAGCAAGATGTGGTTCTTAGCCCTTATACAGGGTGTAACAAAACACCATAGTGGTATTTAAAGTTGTGGTTATGACCATCAAACTGTAAAACTTTCACTAAGGAGACGAAGTCGAAAAAAAATTAATATATCAGCTGTCCCACACATTTGAGTCGATTAGGTAGGTACCCTGTTTAGGTAGGTACTGCAGTTTTGTATGAAACAGAAGTTTTTTTTTCAAAGCGATTTCGAAGTTGGCTCCGTTTTGAAAGTTGTTCAGTTTGATGGTCTAAACCACCCCTTTAAATATTACAAGGGTGTTTTGTTACACCAGCACGGCTAGCATGCCACCCACGATGAAGCGTTTAAACGTCATGCGCGCTCTTTCTAGCATACGTAAAATAATAAGGATAGAGGCACATCTCGATTTTTGTCGTTTTCTCTGGGGTGGCATGCGAAGCCTACTGTATAGTTTGCGGGTAGATCTTTAGTTATAAGGATCTTTTGCAAACCTGCTTCATTATCACAATAAGCTGAGTCATCCTCATCCTATTTCACAATCCTTCTCATATTCTTGTTTAACAAATAGATACTGATTGTGAACTAAAGCTTTTAAAACTAATGAAAAATGTCCCACACGTCAACCATCAATAGATTCACGTTGATCGTTTTCCGATAAACTATAATTTCGCATGTCAATAGCATGTCGTACCCTCATCGTCACTCCATAATAATGACATACTATTACTGCCTTCCATAGATTAGAGGCAATAAATAATGTAAGACAGTAATATACAGGGTGTAAGTGACAGCCTAGCAAATACTGAAACGCTGAACAACTTTCACTATAAATAAATAAATAATAAATAACACTCACAGGCACATACATTGAAATGATCCTAAGCAAGCACTATAGGGTGTTTATTATGGAAACCATACAACAACGGCACAAACGTATAAACATCCATGACCGAATCGGGATTTGAACCCAGGACCCTGGTTTGGCAGTCCGGCGTGGTAACCATTATATCATCCGGATCACCAGTCGGTAATTACGTACATAAGTTAGAAAAACTCATTGGAAGATGGCATGTTGTCTGTGAAGTTTCGAACCCGGACCTCAAGATTGAGTTTCCATACCTCTTCGCAACGCGCCACCGACGCTCTTTCTAAGTCATATATCATTGTCTTATTATTGACAATTTATAAATTCTACAGGTCTTCGACTACGACTGGGGTCTCCAAGATGACTTCATGGGTTCCTGTCACCTAGAACTGACGGCTCTAGAGTTAGGCAGGACTCAGGACCTGGTGCTGTGTCTCCACGACCCTGGGAAGCCTCAGCAGGATATGGGGGAGATTGTGCTCAACGTCACTCTATGGCCGAAGTCGCAGGAGGACAAAGAACAGGTAAGGATCAGTTTTATCGTCTTGATTTCAGCATAGAAACGTCCGCTGCTGGAATCTGAATACTGTTGGTCTCAAAAAATTATAACCTGGAGTAGGTATAGGTAATATTGGGTTGTAGGTACTCGTAATATTATAACAGATAAGTGTACAAGGTGAAATATTACATATTATATTATAATACTTTATTCAAGGTCGCTCAGCGAGCTATTGAGAGAGCTATGCTCGGTGTTTCTCTGAGAGATCACATCAGAAATGAAGTGATACGCCAGAGAACGAAAGTGGTTGACATAGCTCAGAAAATTAGCAAGCTGAAGTGACAACGGGTTGGTCATATCTGCCGAAAGAACTGACAACCGGTGGGGTGTCAGAGTTTTGGAGTGGAGATCGCAAACTGGTAGACGTAGTGTGGGACGCCCTGCTGCCCGCTGGACAGACGACCTAAAAAAGGTAGCTGGGAGCGACTGGATGAGGAAGGCCGAGGACAGAGTTTTGTGGCGCGCCTTGGGAGAGGCCTATGTTCAGCAGTAGACGATGATAGGCTGATGATGATACAGGGTGAAATTGATATCATTAGATGATTTTTTTTTGCTCCGATCGGTTTGCTCCCATAGTAAAAGTTATTTAGTTCGATGTGTAGACTCTTAGTTTAAAAGGATGCTAATGATATCAATTTCACCCTGTATACTTCAAAGGTCGGACCTTTGAACGGGTGTAGCTCCTAAACCGACTGATGAACCATGTCAGTTATTGTACTGTTCACATAGCTACAGTGCATACTACAATATATCATACGATCAGCCTTGCAGCTGACCTTTAAACATCAGTAACTCCTAAACCTACTGGAGTTATGCAGGCAGACCTGGTCCATCCCCATCACAGAGATGCTCTACACCCCATAAACACTTAACCAGGCTTACAGCTGATGGTTACAAAAAGTACACTTATCTCTAATACTATAACAGATATGCCAAAACCACAGATCATAAACATGATAAATTCGGTAGGATTGATGTGTCATTTGCCTGTCGGGTTTGGGACACTAACCCGCGATGACCCTTAACCTGAGACCATTTAAGTATGGACGAGTTACGTAATTCTAATTACAAACGTTTCTGTCACTTTTTCCGGGGGATGAAGTAGCATGAAATCTGAAAACAGCTATATCACGCCTTTTGTCTCGTTCGTTCGCTCGCAAATAGAACAAGAGCGAAGGCGCGATAGCGCTGAATACAGCGCTATAACGCTATAACGCGTAATAACGCTGCCATACTACGGCGCCTGCACTCCCACCGTCCCACAACGAGAAGTACGAGACTAGTTTTTAATGACTGCCTCCGTGGTCTAATGGTTAAGAGCATTGGCTCTCGACTCGGAGATCGTGGGTTCGATTCCCACGGGGGGCACATAGTGATATGTCACTTTGTGCGTTTTTCCCCAGTTAGTTAGGACATTGCAGGCTGAATCACCTGATTCTCTGAAAAGGAAAATGATTCCGTGCTTCGGATGGCACGTTAAGCCGTTGATCCCGGCGACTATCTCTGGTGGTAGTAGTCGTTACATAAAAACCACGTCAGAGGCCGTAAGGCGGTCTGAAAAAACTCTGACACCAGGGTTCTGCTCAAGCTCTGCCCACACGATAAGAAGAAAGAATGATTAGGAAACTTTGGATTTTATTCCATTAACTTTAGATTCTACTTTAGATTGTTAAAAATTGTCTCGTGTGGAAGTCGTTCTTCGACTCAAACACCAGACTAGTTTGAAGCTATTGTTCCGCAATTATAGACTATCTCGTCTAGTGATAATATAAAATTGTATGAAAATGTATTTGATCCGTTGGTCCTGTACCTTGGCAGAGGGGAATGCTAACGCGAGGCTGGTCCATAGTTAAATGCCCTAAAAGCAATACAATACAGATCACAAGAAAATGACGTCACGAAACATCGTCCATTTATGTGCCTGATGACATCATAAAACCCCACCTCAACCTCAAAGCAGGGTTCGTAAAACTTCAATAACTTCGGGGCCTGCCTGCAGGCTACATTAATATAATGTGAGGGAACTTTTAAGTTCGTGAAGAACTGAAGACAATGTGGAACTTTCTAAGATAAAAACATAGTGTTTAATATACTTATATCTATGTACGATTGCAATAGGTATTGAGAATTAAACAGAGTGTAGAATCAAGTTAAGTATCGACTAAAGGAGCAGACAAATACCTACCTCTAAACTACGCTGAATTACACGTGAAATCAAGAGCCTAGCCGAAGAGTATTTTATTATTATAATTTCTAGAAATACCTGTCTCAATTTCAAATTACACAATAGGGTCACATGCGACCCACCTGAGATATTCAGTTATAGCGTAACCTATAATTTATTAGGCTTGATATGATTTGAATATTCAGTGACGCAAAGACGTTCTAAAATTATACCTAACTCACGCCTCTCTATAGCTAAAGTCTTTACTTCATAACTACTTCGTAAAGGCACACACAAAATAAAGCAGAGTGTGCTTTATTTTGTGTGCCTTTAGTGGTGAACAAAGAATTTACTTTCTTTCAAAAAATCCGATTCCGATAATAACCTTGAACTCTTAAATTTGTCTATTATGGAGACTCACCACACTCACCAATCATTAGATAATATAATCTAAGTAAAACAATGTATTATATCTATCAAATTATTAAAGTACCTAGGTACCTAATTGAGGTCAGTCTACAGTACCTCACGCACGCACAAAAGAGTACCAACAAGTACCTACGCATAAAAGACAAATACCTACCTAACATAGCTTCAGTAATTATAGTAATTACTCTGTGATAGCTTAAAATAAAGAGAAATAAAGTAAAACCATCGAGCACAATCTTCTATTTAGCATAAGCCGACTGCTCGAGATGTGCTTGATGGACACTCATGCTTTGCCATTTTGTTCATTTTAATTTTTTATTTGTTTCTCCTTTTCATAATTTTTCGTATCGGATTATATTGTATAATTAATCTAACATTTCTGTGTAATTAATTAAATAAACGAACTAATTGTGGAAAAAACATACTATAATATATATTATAACGCCATACCTACCTACGATCGGCAAAGAAAATTGATGAAGACTTCACCTTATTTTCATACAAATAAAGGTGACAAATATTCATACATTTTTATAGCCATACGTTGGTACGTAAGCGCTGGTGCGCTTCAACGCTAAACGCTTCCGCTCAAAAATAGAACTCATTTAAGGAAACGTATTCTGTGAATTCCTTTACGCATGTTACACGCATAGCGAAGGAATTCAACCATAATGGATTTGCCTCCAGAATTTCGTTCGGAATTACGGAGGCATCAAATCCTATACAAAATCCTTTTGATTCGGAATTTCGTATGTGTGTGGCAGGCGTTAGGTGGTGTAAGGATAATACCGCTCGCTATGCAAAAAGACGAAAAGCAGCTATGAACCAGAAATACCGCGTAAAAATTTCACATAGGTACAAAATTTCATCACAAACTAATTACAAAGCACTAATATATGAAATCAAATAACATTTTTTACACAATGCAATACAATACAGACCAAGGTATGAATCAGACAGCGCTGGTCTTTCGTCAATTAGGTTTTTTATTTAGTAACCGTACGCGACTGGCTGAGAACGCACGCCTTCGCCAGAATTTAAAAAAGTAAACGAATATAACCTTGCGCCAAAAAAGTAAATAAATAAACGCGAACGGTTATAGATAAAGAACAAAACGGTTAATTTTACTGTTCCTTAGAATTTCGCGCGGTAAACTGTCGATATAAATAAATACGTAGCTGTGTTTTTTTTTTACGAATGTGCTTAACTTCTTTGATCTTTGTGGCTTCGGGTTCTTTTGCTAAAAATGTGGTTTTAGGAAAAGGTTTCTTAATGATGGATTAAATATTTTAAGTACTCCAGACCTTCAGACTTGACTAGTTTGGGAGCCAGTGCCAGATTTGTTAGTTTACAAGTTTTTAAATTCAATATAGTTACAGGATTTTTGTTATGTTTATATTCTTGGTATTCGATACAAATAGAATAGAATTTGTTTTAACCAAAATTAAAATAAAATGTACGGGTTCTTTTTGATTAATGATAACTACTTTATACTTTCAAAAACTGTAGGGTTTTATAATGCCCTTTGATACACTGCAGGATACTTGAAGAGCACGCAGCATCGCACGTAATAATTGGAAAGCCTAGAAATAGACCTTATTATAACCTCAAATGTGGCTCAATTTCATTATGATAGAAGTGGGTCACTTGCGACCCACCAGATTATACTGCTCCCAAAGGAGTCATTTTAGGCCCACCAAACGGTAACGTTCATTGATTGGTATTACACACTAAAAACGTACCTAATTTAATTATTATAGTAACCAGACGATAGGTTAGGTAAAAATGCAACCGGAATTATGAAATCAATATAAATTATATTTTCTTGTTAAAACGGCACATGTGAAGCAATGAGTGTATAGGAACGTCTATACGAACATAAAAATAAAAAAACCATCATATTTTACCAAGACAAGATGTGCGCCAACTGCAATTATAGCCCAGTCATTTACGGTTTGAGCCGGGACTAATTAGTAATTGATTTTTTTTTTTCGGTATAATATCAAAGAGCCAATTTGAGCCTAGAAATGTACCAAAATAAAAAAATATAACGTCAGCAACAGTTCCAATTTAAAAATTTTGGGTTTATTTCGTTCTAAAAAACCTGATGGTAAATACTTTTTGCACATATTTAAGGCTTTACCATTATACACACATCAAACATGGTGTAAATATTTTTCTTTACTTAGAAGGTTTTGAAAAATACATTCGTATTTTCTAATAAATACCTCATATTTTAAATTTCAATGCCTTTTTTTTTTTTTTTTTTTTTTAATTTATTTTAAGTTTTCATTTTTACAAAAGGTACAAATTGCTTTATTGCTCAAATATAATTTATATTGTTAAATCTAAGTCAAATGAGTGCATTGGTATTAATATTATTAATTTAAAAGCCTTCTGGGTCACACAATTTAGATTTCTATGTTGCGTAGCGAATTTTTTTAAAATATTTTTTAAGATAGTCTTTTTGTACCTAAATGGTACAGGTTACAATTTAAAAGTCCAATTAATAATTACTCCCTACCCCGCCTAACAAAACTCCGTAAAATGACTGGGCTATACGCGACACTCCGTTTAGATGAGTTATAGCTAATAAATTACCACTATAATCTAGAGATTATGAGAAACAAATTGACATGAGTTCCATGATTTTTGTGCCTCTTGTATTTTTATCTCCGTATTTTACTGTTTATGTTTTGGTGTAAAATAAAGTATATTTGATTGATTGATTAAACTATACGCCAACTGTACGGTAACATTTTTTTGGTAGCTTATTTCCCATACTATGGGTGAATTCGACCAAACTTTGATTTATAGAAGAGTAACTATACAAGGATAAATTTTACTCTTAGCGTTTACTCCGAACTAACTTCATTTGTCACCTCACTAAACCCATACTAAAAGAACGAATGTATAATCCACCTAAAGAAAGTGGTCGTTGTATCCGTACTTATTGCATTGTGAGGTTATATAGTTTTATTTATTACTTGCATTTGGTCGAATCGGGCCTAAGATATAGGTAAGTATAGGTTTACAGGTATAGGTAACGACAGTCAGACACCATTACTTGCATGACTACAACAGATTTAATAAGCAATAATGGTAAAGGACAAATTATTTGTAATTATTTAGGTAGGTGCTCATTTATTTTATTTTTTTAATTAATGCAAATTGCGTGTTTGCGTGCGCGATAAAACAATAAAATCTAGTGTCATAATAACAATAGAATTTGTGTAGAACGGAATACCAGCATAAAATATGAATATTTGAGAAGCAAAATATCATTTTATGATAACAACTTTACATTGATTGAGTGACATCCTATTATTAGCACCGAACTAGGAAGTTGGACATGTTTCAATGTTATCTTCATTCATCTGTCACTTTTAAATTATGATTTTCGATGTGGGGTAATAAACAGGACAATCATTATGATAATCAAAATAAGGGTTTTCTGGTCTTATCGGACCAGTAAACTTAAAAAAGCGTAGTCAAATAGGTAGGTAAGTATATGAATTATCATTATGAGTCATTATTTGATGATACGTACTTATAATCTTGCTTATAATACTTATAAGCCAAGCACCTATTAAGTTATGGCATCGCCAAGTTTTCTATCTTCGATATAAGATAGACATGATAGCTAAATATAAAATACTTATAAGTAAACTTTACCTAAACGGTTCATTTAGGTTTCTATTTCATATGTTTTTCCCCGTGTTTCCCACGGTTCATTCATTCTCTCACTATACAGTCATCGACTCATTCATTCTCACTATAAAATAATGTGCAATTTGCAATGTCATTCATGACTTTATCCTTTGCAAATATTATGTTAGGTACATGAACTATCGATCGTTATAGTAACGTGTCCGGGCGCTCGAGCGCGCTGCATACATTCGAAGTTCCGTCCTAGTTTGGATATTTAGTAATTAAAGTAAAAAACAATGTTCTTAACACAATCTAGAAACCAATATCTATTTTAGTTTCAATCCTAGGGTTAATTTAAGATTTGTATGGAAGTCTTTGAACCATGGTCGCTTTGGAACTAAATTTTTTAACGGAATTCTGACAAGGTAGGACGGGACTTCTATTTGTAAGGAGCGCTTTATCAGGAGTACCTATGTAATAAATAACATCCACTATGGAATTCGCCATTAAAACTCATTTGTATTTAAAAGACAATAGACTGCCATAGGAGTAGATAGAGATATATTATACGAGCGTTAATCCGCGACTTTGTCCGCGCAAATTATATACCAGATTTTAAGTCAGATAATAAGCTATCAAACAAAAAAGTTTCATCAAAATCGGTTATGTAGTTTTTGCGTGATGCTCGTTCAAACAAACAAACAAACAGACAGACGAAAAATCCAAAAATTGCTTATATGGAATCACGGACACCTAAAAACCATATCGTAACTTTTTTTTGTTAATATCTTCAATGTACAGACAAACTTTAGATAATACTAATGTAAGATACTAGTCACATTAATAAATGTAATTAATTACGTATTGATTGTCGGTTGGCAATAGCTAGCAAGGGTCGTTATGTAAAACTGTGACCATCACTGGTCATAAATTGTGTTCGCCCCAAACTCACCCATATTTTACACATACCACATTAGAGAATGAAAAGGGTACTATAGGAAAACTTTTTAGTTTCTTTTAATTAATTCGAGATACATTTTTTTTTTTTCAATCTTCTCTTCCCCAATTTAAATGTAAACGCTCGCTCTCTGCGTTGCTGCGCCCTACCAGGGTTCATGTAAATACTTTGCATGTAATTCTTTACCACCTTAAGCTGTACATGAATGCAATAAAGAAATCTAAATAATCTAATGTAAATTATCTAATTTCTTTTTTTCTATATTTTTTTATATGGAGGCTTTTAACCCTGAGGTTGTCTCAGCCCCATCGTGCCTTAACCTTGAGACTATAGTCTCAAGGTTAGTCTTAGTATACATAACAATGAAAATCTAAAATAAAACTAAGCACTTAGTACAAGTACTATAAATTAAAAGGTAGACACCATTTTGGTGACAAAAGAGCCAAGATCCAACAGGATTAGTTTTAAACTAACATACAGTAACAGCCTATTTTGACTTTTTGATCGATACAATATCTATATCTATCTATCTAAACTATTATAAAACTGTAGCAGAAAGTTTGTCTGTACATTGAAGATATTAACAAAAAAAAAGTTACGATATGGTTTTTAGGTGTCCCTGATTCCATATCACCAATTTTCGGATTTTTTGTCTGTCTGTTTGTTTGTTTGTGAGTTTTTTTATGTGTTTGTTTGTTTGAACGAGCATCACGCAAAAACTACTGAACCAATTTTGATGAAACTTTTTTTGTTTGATAGCTTATGATCTGACTTAAAATCTGGTATATAATTTGTGCGGACGAAGTCGCGGGTTAACGCTAGTCTTCTATAATAATCTAAACACACTGACGTAATCAAATTCGCTCATCACGCCTCGATAATAGGTACTCGTCTGCATTTTAACGTTCAATTACTGCTGATTTAGTTTTGGTATTGGAATCAAACTGTTTTGTTACAGTAAAAATTTAATTTCTTAGTACAAACTTTGACCATGTAGGGTTAAATTTAATCCCAAGTTGTGAATTTGCTTTTAGCTTCAATTCACTTAAACAAAGTTAAATTAGGAAGGTATTTAACTACAGTACTATATACCGCTATTTCTTAATTCTAACAAAATTTAAATGGTGTATTTAGATAATACAACTGAACTTTCCCTAGGGAATATGGGTCGAAAAATGAACCGTATTATGTGACAAGACATATAGTCAGTGTACCAATGGATTACACGCATAATAGGTCATTAAGAATAATAGAAGTATAAGACCGCCTTGAAAGTTGTTCAGTTTGATGGTATAAACCACCCCCACTGAGTACCTACTATAATTACTACCGAAGGTGTTTTGTTACACCCTGTAAAACCCGATAGTAACGAACTAAGCGACTGGTTCTTTAAAAACCCGATACCAGACTTTACCTAAATTATTGTATAATTAATTATTGTCGTTACGAGGATATAGGTACCCGATAGCGGGCTTCATATGAACGAGTTTAATTCTATTTGAATACTAACCCATTTGATACAATGAATTTTTTTAAAAACGATCTAGAAACGAACAAATTTTCGTTAAAATTTTATAACTTCAAAGTTACAGACAGTAGCTGCCTCCGTGGTCTAGTGGTTAAGAGCTTTGGCTCTCGACACGGAGATCGTGGGTTCGATTCCCACGTGGGACACCGAATGAAATGTCACTTTAACGTGGACTATTAGTACCTAACCCACCGTTAGAGTACCTAACTCACCGAATTGGAATGGATGAATGTTGTCTGGAAATATATAAGATCTAACAAAATTAGGTGAAACTATTTTAAGGGGATGATCAGACCATCAAACTGAACAACTTTCTCTATGGAACCAATATCAAACTATATATACAAACGTACTCGAACCTAAATGTATGGGACAGCAGATTTTTTTTCGCGATTTCGTTATGGTCCCATAGAGAAAGTTGTTCAGTTTGATGGTCTGATCATCCCCTTTAAATAGTTTCACATAATTGTGTTAGACCTTATACAACGTGTTAATGAATAAGCGCAAAACCTCATACACCCCAACTTATTTATAACAAAATAATAAGAATGAAACAATAATTTCATAATTTTGATAGTTACAATTTAAAGTTATTCGCATTTTAAGTTTTTAGGCAAAAATGATTTGTTATCATTTCAGCAATGAATGAAAGCGTTAACATACTCATGGATACATTTTAATAATCTTGTTTTGATAGTAAGTAGGGTGAGTATGCCCGTGGGGTGGGTTGACATCGGGTTCAGTAAATTTTAAATTTTACTAACCAATTATTTAATATTTTGAAAAAAATTACCAATGTTGAAAGTGTTGAAACCACGATAATTCGATTCTGCTCTCGATTCTAAGCAAACTACTTTCTAGTTTTGCGTTAGTTCATTAACACGTTGTATACTTACATCATTTTTTAATTTGAATTTTGTATGGAAACCATAAATAAACAAACCAAAGGTATAGAGATTAGTTTCTAGATCCTGTTTAAACAATTTAATTGACTGTAATTGGTTAATATTGAAAATAGGATTTAATTCGTATGTATGCAACGCTCGCAGGCAGGTATAAAGTGGAAAATATTATTATCTGTAGAATACCTTTACTTTTACACCTACAAGCATTTTACACGACTCTTTAATGCGTAACGCTATAATGTTTCCAAAGAAAACATGCTATTAACTTTTGTTTATCTCTTCCATATAAATAAAATAGGGCGCGTTCATTTATATGTGAATCCTGTCGTAAAACAAAGTAGTAAAGCTTAGGTTACATTAGCGGTGTAATTGGCCTATAAGTCTTACTAAAACTGTCCCGAAAATCAAGGCATTTTGGTATATATATGACGTAGGAATAAGAGTCCCTGGTACGGAACTTATTATTTGCAATGTTACTATATTGGACTCTGGGTCCTAAATAGACCAATTTCTGGAGCGACTTTTTTTTTTAAATCAGAGATATCTATCAAAACTAATTGAAATCTTAAGTGAATATAAATTTGTTCAAAACGTGTTTTTTAAAATTCCTTACTGACAATTACAGGCAGCTATAACTCTGTCCAGCCCAAAAGGGAATAGACATTGATGTATTGTATGTGAGTAAGTGGGTATACAAGGGCGTAAACTTAAATTAAATTAAATACCTACATAATTTTTCCGCGTTTTCGATGTTAGACCCATCGAAAAAAAAAATAGTTTAATGGTTAATACCGGCAGCAATCAAAGAAGTAATGTACATACCTAAGGCCATACCGCAGCGCCATAATGTGATGTGCACGAAGGCACATCTTCTAACTCTGGTGCAACACGGAGTAATCAATTCTGCCACGCCCTGGTGCGTCCGGCGTTTGCCTTTATGCAACGCTGCGCTGGTCACATTGTAACTTAGAAACTCAAATGTTTTGGTCTATACTCCCTCTACCGTCTGAGTCTATTCTTCTGCAGTCGAGTTGACTGTCATTGAATATGACTTGAAAGGTAGCGCCTATTATACAGGTTGTCGATTTAAAAAGAATAAATAAATTATGAATAAATAATTATTTATACATGAGATAAGAAAATATTAATATGATTATTATGAATATTAAATACATTTTATTAAACAAAATACATCACTCATATCCACAACAGGCTTCGTCATAGGTATATACATCACTCACATCCACAACAGGCTTCGTCATAGGTATATACATCACTCACATCCACAACAGGCTTCGTCAATAAATATTTGTTTTTATTTTTATTTTTAATTATAGCCATATTTAGCCATAAGTTGTACATAATGTTGTTAATACTCATATACCTAAAATAAAAGTTCCCGGTAAACTCTTTGTACCCGAGTCATGGATGTTTGTATCTATACGTGGTTACGGATGTGTCCAGGCAGTATACTAAGCGTTGGACGCTTCGGCGCACGCGCCTACGACTACGGGGAGCTCGGCCTTCGGCCTCGCTTTTTTCGCTTAGCTCGGCCTATATGTATTCTATATCGTTGTCTAGTTATCATAATACAAGTCCAGGTACTTTAAATGTAACTAGATAATATGTGTGACAATGTCCAAGATATTTATTAAAAAAAAGAAGACACATTCAAAATGGGACTGATACTAAAATCGCGAAAAAAGAAATTGTCCACGTGACGAAATTACTGAACCTATTTGTTTCAAATCGTTTCACACCAAACAAATGAGTATGATCAAAGAACACATAAAAAAAATTTATGATCTCTAAAATTATACACAAAATAGAAGGAATATCATACATCCCAAGGAAATGGAAATCATCCTTTTCCTTTGACTACTTATATAGGGACTAGCCACGCGTGTAATTCTACTAACAAACATTTCTGCCACTTTATGCGGGGGGCGAGGTAACATGAAATCTACAACTTTGGATTTTATTCCCCATAACTTTAGATTCTAATTTTGAAAAATCATGAAAAGAAGTCTCGTGTGAACCCCAAACGTTCTGAGTTCTAAATTATTGTTTCGCAATTATAGGCTGTCTCGTTTAGTGATAAGATAAGGTATAAAATGGAATGTAAATGCACATGATTAATTAATCTTATACCGTGGCACAGGGGAAACGCTACCGCAAGGCTAGTCCTTATAATAAATAGTCAAAGTCCTTTTCTATTGTAATATTTCTTATAAAATTCAAATTTACCAGTTTTGAGGCGAAACGGAATTGGGCGTTTTTCTTTATCTGCCGTTCCATATCTAAAGTCAATTGCGACTCGACCGAAATGTATGGAACAGCAGATTTACTGTCCGCGATTTCAATTTTGGTCCTATAGTGAAAGTTGTTCAGTTTAATGGTCTAAAGTACCTACCTCCTAAAGTATGAAACGCATTTTTAATGTTTACCCATTGTTTTTTTTTTATAAAACATGGGTTTGCTGTTGACCTCAATCCTTGTAGTAGTAGTATTTTAGAATGTCATCGTCTTAAATCATATTCAAAAGTGACATAAACAGAATCAAATTAAAGATTAAAAAATTTGTCTCGGGCGGGACTTGAACCCGCACTTTTCCAAACCGGGGAACTGCGCTATCCAATTTCGCCACCGAGCCCACTACCCTAAGAACGAAATTTTCAATCTGTTGCGTCTTAAGGGGACGTGACGGGGGGATTGGATAACACAGTTCCCCAGTTTGGAAAAGTGCGGGTTCAAGTCCCGCCCGAGACAAATTTTTCAATCTTTAATTTGATTCGAAATAGCACAACATGGCAGTAACATGTTTAAAAATCAATAATATTTGACATAAACAGAGTTTACGCATTATTCGATCATGATTTTGAAAGTGAAAGATTCAAAAACAACACACCTACACCAACGGCAACGTCTGATTCTCTTTTGGGCTGGACAGAGTTATAGCTTCAACTACCTGCAAATTTTAGGTGAGGATTTAAAAAGTTTGAGCATCATTTAATTTCTCTGAAAAAGATGCAGAGTAGCTAAAAACTTCTACCCTTATCTAATAGTTAAGTGTGACTTAGCCCTTATCGATGCATAAAGTCATTAGTGCTTGAGGAAAAACATACAAAAACGTACCTATTTACAACACAAAAGGTAGTATCTCTTCCCTTTATTTAAACTGTCAACATTAAGATGTCAGTAAATTTCCTGTAAAGGAATTTGGTCTTTAACTTCATAGGATAGAGTAACATTTCGGATTCCTAGTTTGTATAACACCATGCATAGCTACAAGTACAAGGTCTGTAGAATTAGCAAATAACTGTGAGATAACGCTTTATCTATAACAGTGATCGTTAAGTTAACTCTAACTACACTACAAGTCAGGGGTAGGAAACATACGGTCAATAAAATAATGATTATAAGCTATCCATGTTATATTAAGTATTTTTTAATAGGTATTAAATTTTGAATTGTAGCAGAAAAGTAAAACTGAACGGAACAACTGGCAAATCTGAAATCTACAAAAAATATGTCACATTTAATCTGATACTGCAGCTTCATCTGTCAAGACGAAAGAGTTTATAATTAGGTATAAATAACTGTTTATTAGGCATTCTTTTTTCAATTCAGTTGGGTACTTAATGAAAAGTAGTTACCCAAACGTTGTCCATAAATTTTTGCAGAAATGTGTTGTGTCAGAAAGGAAATATTGTAGACCAGCTGGCATGTCAAACTCAAAGTCATTGGTGGGCCAAATTCATAAAGATCATAGAATCAGTAAGCCGCAAAGTAAATAAAAAAAATCCCAGCACGGCTAGCATGCCACCCATGACAAAGCGTTTAAACGAGAAAAACGCCATCCGCGCTCTTTCTGGCATACGTAAAATAATAAAGATGGAGGCACATCTCGATTTTTGTCGTTTTCTCGGGGGTGGCATGCGAGGCCTAACAGGTATTAGAATTTTTTTGTCTTTTATTAAGTTGTCTGTTTTGGAGGTAATTTTATTTTGCAAAAATCAACATCGACACTGCATCCAAGTATGCGTAGGTCAATCGCTGTTTTGTTTTCTTTCATATGGAAAATAGTTGGTTACACTTGTTTTGTTGAATGAGCAAATTTTCGTATTTCTTTGTACAGAAGAAGCTGTTCTTAAAATTGGAGTGGGCCGCAGTCAAACGCGTGGAGGGCCGCATGCGGCCCGCGGGCCGCAAGTTTGAGATGCCTTGTAGACCTACTATTGGGCTTTCGTTAAAAAACAAACCAAACTCAATATTTATCGTTCTTGAGTTCGTTTCTCTACAGTTTTGTTAGCAGATCTAGGTAGGAAACTAGGTAGGTATATCAAGATTTAAAAAAAATATCATAACAATAATTCAAAGAGATATTCATTTATTGCATAGTCTTAGATCTAAATACATGACTAAATAAATAAATAAAAATATACATTAAAATAAGCACTATATGTTTAAAGATATAATAGTTATTTTCAAATATGGCAAACAGATTAATGCTTGCTTGCTTTATGATTATTTTTACTGAATAAAAAACCAAAACATAGATTTTGTCCAATCTTTAATTTGAAAATGTTGTCAACCTCTGAGACCTCTTTACTATCTAGAGTAGACAACTGATAGTAAAATACTAGTCATTGCGTACGGTCAGCAAAAATTTTCTATTTTACCTAATCAAAAGCAAAATCAGACTATGCAGAAACGTCGCCACATCTACCAACTGATTTCATCGGGTTGATCAAAAATAATTTTAATACCATTAAATTTAACTGTCGATAAGCAGGTGCATAATATTTTAATTCATATTTAGGTAATATTTATATTTGTATCTCATCAAACAATTTATTTTAGTTAACAAATTAACATTAATTTGTGTTATACATACTTTATATGTAATATATAAGGTCTAACAAAATTAGGTGAAACTATTTTAAGGGGATGATCAGACCATAAAACTGAACAACTTTCTCTATGGGACCAATATTGAAATCGCGAAAAAAATCTGCTGTCCCATAGATTTAGGTCGAGTAGGTTTGTATGGAACAGCAGATTTTTTTTTTCTCGACCTTATATAGTGGTGGTCAATAGTGGTCATATTATTAAGAACGATTTGTAGTTCCAGCAATTTTTATCAATATCATGACTGTCATGTAGCTTTGTGTTCCTTGTTAGAAGTAATTACTTATGTTTTGAAATAGCGACATAGATAAGCAAACTGGATTTGGAATAGAGATATAAAATGGCTAACCATTTTTAAGAAATTTCAATTAATTTCCAATACTAACAAATTCAAACACAAATTATAGCTGGACAAATAATTAAGAACGATTATTAAACTGCATCGAGAATTATTATAGGTGAAACTTACATTAAATTAAAGACATTAAATGTGAAAAAATTTATATAAAAAGACAAATAAACACATTTTACACTAAAATTAATAGTTAGTGGCATGCCCACGGCTTTTAATAACTGCCTTACACCGGCGAGGCATTGACTCTATCAATTTTTGACATTTTGTAAGAGAAATTGAGTTCCATTCTTCTACGAAAACATCGTATAGCTCTCTTAAATTGCCACATTGTCGATTGGATACACTTCTCTTGACTTCACACCAAAGATGTTCGATGGGATTTAAATCGGGACTGTTGGCTGGCCAGTCTAAGGCGGAAACTGATTGTCCTATGAGGAATTCCTTAACAGTGCGTGCAGTGTGCTTCGGATCATTGTTGTGCTGGAATGTCCAAATAACTGGAAGCACGTCTTCAGCATAGGGTAACATTGTTTCTTCCAGTATATTTTTATATTGGAATTGATCCATGTTTCCTTCTATAAGTTTAACGGGTCCAATTCCATGACCAGAAAAACACCCGCAAATTTTTCCTCCGCCATGCTTTAATGTCACTTTGGTGTACTTGGAGTCGAATGCTTTATTCGGAGGTCGTCGTACGTATCGTTTTCCATCAGAACACACTCTGTTGATTTTTGTCTCATCAGAAAAAAGAACATTTTTCCACTGTCTTACCGTCCAGTTTTCATACCTTTTTGCGAATGCGAGACGAGCTTGCCTATGACACCGTTTCAACATGGCAAACGAAAGATATTTCGATCATCTCGACGAGACGTCTTTCTCGGTTTAGGTGCGCGCGGAATATTTGAAGTCGTTTGATACGTGTTAAAATGCTTCACAGCATTGAAACCATTGTTTTCGAACATTGCAAATGATCAGCTATCTTTTTATACGACCAATTCTTCTTACAAAGTTTTATTATGACTTCCCTTGTAGATTTATCACAAGTTTTATTTTTACCCATTGTTTTTATGAAGTAATCACGTTTTAGACATTTACAGCACTAAATGGCGCCAAAAAATATACGTAAAGAGACCTAGCCACAGAGTGTTCTCTATTTAAATTTGAATAAAAAATTTAACTGTCCAGCGTTCTTAATTTTATGACCAGCCAGTAAGTTAGTAGTACTAGGTTCCGATCTAATTTAATAAATTTATCTGTTTAGAGATTAATTAATAATGTGTTTAAATGAATACACTAACAGTATTGAAAAGTATTGCTATACCACAGGAAATACAAAATAATACATTCATTTAGATATACTAGTGTGTTTTCAAAAAAAAATCTTTAAATAAGCGTTCTTAATTATATGACCACCACTGTATATAAGGTCTAACAAAATTAGGTGAAACTATTTTAAGGGGATGATCAGACCATCAAACTGAACAACTTTCTCTATGGGACAATTATCGAAATCGAAAAAAAAAATCTGCTGTCCCATACATTTAGGTCGAGTAGGTTTGTATGGAACAGCAGATTTTTTTTCGTGATTTCGATATTGGTCCCATAGAGAAAGTTGTTCAGTTTGATGGTCTGATCATCCCAATAAAATAGTTTCAGCTAATTTTGTTAGATCTTATATACTTTATATATAAATGAGGCAATTATTTATTTATAAAATCTGCTTCAGCAACATTTTCTTCTTCTTATGGTGCCATCTCCTATCGGAGGTTGGCTATCAATAGGGCTATTCGGACCCTTGAGACTGCAGCCCTGAACAGAGAGGTTGTGTCCACATCGAACCATTCGCACAGGTTTTTAAGCCAGCCTAGCTAGCATGCCACCCCCGAGAAAACGACAAAAATCGAGATGTGCCTCCATCTTTATTATTTCACGTAGGCCAGAAAGAGCGCGCATGACGTTTTTCTCGTTTAAACGCTTTGTCGTCAGGACGTCCTTCTTCTACCAGGCATTCAGCAACATGCGTCGTCAAAATTGCTTACAAATACCCCTTCAGCAACATGCGTCGTCAAATTTCCTACTAAATTTTCATCAACAATTTTCTTCTTCTTCTTTGTACCTAGAAAGTCATTTTTCACTAACAATTTTAAAATATTTTAAACTACTTTTCTGCCAAATAAATATTGTTTATGTTTTTTTTCTGACCTTTCTCTCTGTCTTCGCTCGCCGTAGGGCTATCTAGTTGAGCAATATATATGGTCTGTTCGATACTTTCTGGTTTTGTCTATAATTTCTCATCATCCATGCACAGAAAAACTTTAGATTTGGTTGGGTAAAGAATTCACAGTGTGCTCTAGCCTGACTCATAATTGACCGATGATTATGTTAATTGTCCATACTCTCATGTCATAGTCATCCAGTTTAAGTACTGATTATATTTAATCTCTCCACTTAAATTACGTCAACCACATATTATTAAGCTGTTAAGGACAAATTTTATCTTAGCACATTTTGTGAAACCCCGAACGCTTACAACAACACCATGGGCCTTATTTCATATTAAATAGATGTTTCAAACCTTATTCAAACAGTGTCTGTTTGAATAAGACACCCGACCTTCGTGGCTGTTCCTATAAGCCAATTCAGCAGCGACAAGGCCTGCCGTGATGCCGATGCCGTCATCGTTCGTCCCTGATTCTTTTGGCTCTACTTGGTGATATATTGTCATTTCCCTACTAAATGTATGGGAATTTAATTTTGCGTTTTCTGACAGTTCTAATACCTCGACCTCGGTTGACTCCATATCGACTTATATTCCTTAACAGTAACACAATCTATTGGGATGAAAAAAAGTTTTGTGAAAAATGCAGTTTTTCTCGAAGGCTATAATTTTTTTTTCAAAATTGGTGAATGCAGAAATAAAAAAAGGTCAAATAAGGGAGAATAATAATGTACTGTCGAATAAGAATGTAATGTAATATAGTGTCAATACCTAATTAACATACACTAACATAATTTTACGTAAAAATTGTTACTAATCAACCTACTAACAAAATTATGGATTTTTTGGTCCGCAATAAATAAGTATTTAATTTAATTTAAAACACTTCGGAAGTTAGGGTTAGTCTCCTAAGAACGGTTTTTTGTAGCTGTAATGCTTCGCTTCGTGCAGCTGCCCTTTGTGTCCTATCTTAACCTCTCACCCTGTATAGTCATATAATTTATTGCAACGATGAGTTTAAAAGATGTTATTTAATATTTATTCCAGTACACACCCTGCTAGGGCACTGTAAAACTTTAAAATTATTTCATACGTATATTATAATTTGTTAATCATGCCTTTTGAATTGAATTTATAATTAAAAATAGAATACAATTAGTAAAACAGTGTTTACATAAGTGTTGAAATAAGTGTTTACAGAATAGGTAATAGTATATAGAATAGAGTAAAGAAAAACTTTGTCTAAAGGATTGATACGTAATAATGTTTGTATAGGTATAGGTAGGTTATGTACGTAGTAGAAGTAGTTGGTTATAGTTCTCTTAAAGGCAACTACATAATTAAGTTTAACGACTGCTGACTAACGATGTGTTATATACAGGTTTATAATGCCAGTGCCAACTAAATGCGATTTAAATCAGTTGTTAAACCCAAACTGGCCAAGAGCGTAAGGTTATACTGACATAATTTAGATATACAGTTTTTTAAAGAGGGGGGGGGGGGGGGGGGGGGCTAAAAAGCCGTTTCCTGTACAAAAACGGGACACCTAAATCTTGCATTTCAATGCTTACAAACTTGTTTCAACGTAAAGTTGTGTTTCCATCTTGGAGCGCATCGATGTTTGCCAAAACTTGTTTGACTTGATTTAAAGTTCGCATTCTTCTGATTGTTTTCTGAGCAAAGAAATAAAAAAGTATGTATTTTTTGGTCTCGCATTTTTATAAGCTTTCAATGAAACTTAACTTCACAACTATCATTATTTTGTATCATTTTATCATCTACTTTACCTACACGAGTTTTATATAATTGCGTTTACCTATTTATTCCTTAAGTCTTAAAGTTTACGGATTAAACCTTAAGCCTAAAACTTTAAGGTTTAAGGTGGTTGCAGATGGGTGAATTTTATACTTTGCAATTTATAATATAATTACGAAGTTATAAAGCTTTGCAATTTTTCATACAAAATTTTAAAAGCTTTATATCTTTGTAATTATATTATAAATTGCAAATGTTATTTGTGACGCAGCATCTAGATTTTCTAAACTATTTTTCCATATATAAAATATTACTTTATTAATTCCGTCTACGCGTATGGTGCGTCAAACGTTTGTATGGACTGAAAGCACCTTAAGGCAGAAACGGTTAGGTAAACCTAATTATTCGCTTTTACGTTTAACGTTTCCTAGGTATTGGTAAAATACAAAGAGAGTAGGTACCTTCGTCGATTTTAGCGCAAAGGTACTTATTATTTCCGTAAATATCTCGTAACGGGCAGCACATCTGTTTATTATCTTATTCATCTCGGCTAATGGTAGTGTTTACTCGCTTCTACAAATTCAGCTTTATTTCAAACAAAGTGAGATATTGATGAGTTTGATACCAAGTAGTTTTAAGATCTTTTATTCTGTTTGAGTAGATCGTTTTGCTAGAATTTCTGGAAGAAAAGTATACCTATAGGAAACGAACTTTACAAACTTTTCCTTTTTATTAACACAGAAATAACAATTTAAAGATTAAACATACCTTACCTGTACCTACTATACAGGGTGTTTGGGTAAACAGTTGCATTACTTTATGGGGTGATTGTACCCATGATACTGAAGAACTTTCCCTAAGAATAAGTACCCTATAGGAAATTCTACAAAAAAAATTTCGCTTTTCATACTAAATGCAATCAGCTGATCGAACGTTTGTATGAAGAGTGGAATTTTTTTTCGTGAATGTCATATAGGTTTCTTAGGGACAGTTGTTCAGTATCATTATCACTAGCGGCGTATAATTAATACCAATTAATCGGCAAATCGAAATAAAATCCTACCTAGTTTAATAATCCTTATAGTACGGGGAGCTAGAAATTAATTAGTTAAGGCGGTTGCAGAGAGGTCAATTTTATACAAATCTTTGACGCACAATACGCGTAGACGATATTAATATAAGTAACTTTGTATATAAGGTCTAACAAAATTAGGTGAAACTATTTTAAAGGGATGATCAGACCATCAAACTGATAAACTTTCTCTATGGGACCAATATTGAAATCGCAAAAAAAAATCAGCTGTTCCATACAAACCTACTCGACCTAAATGTATGGGACAGCTGATTTTTTTTTCGTGATTTCAATATTGGTCCCATAGAGAAAGTTGTTCAGTTTGATGGTCTGATCATCCCCTTAAAATAGTTTCAGCTGATTTTCTTAGACCTTATATATGGAAAAATAGTTTGGAACGAACGAAACGAAGATATAAAGCTTTGAAATTTTTCATACAAAATTTTAAAAGCTTTATATCTTCGTAATTATATTATAAATTGCAAATGTTATTTGTGACGCGGCAACTAGATTCTCTAAACTATTTTTCCATATATAAAATATTACTTTTATTATTTCCGTCGACGCGTATTGTGCGTCAAACGTTTGTATAGACTGAAACCACCTTAATCTAACTATTTTGTGACTCAAATTGTTACGATTTTTTTATGAATTTGAAAAAGGAAACTTACCTACCTAAACTAAGTACAAAAACATCGAATAATAAACATGTCAATAAATTGAAACGAGGCACTTTAACCATGACCACCTCTTACCTACTTATAAGTCCTTATCTAATCTACCTAAAGCATTAATTACCAATGAGCATTGAACCCAAGTCAAAGTTAAATCCGTATCTGTACCAACAGCATAATATGAAAATTATCTGGAAGAAGAAATAAATAAACAATTTCTTGTTACTCACATTCATCCAGTTGAACCAACAACCAATCAGTTTGTTTCTCGCGTCTGCCGCGTATGGACATGAAACTAGTGTAACAGTGAGTGTAAACCAGTTTAACAATGTCCGAAAAAGAAAAGAAAATGGAACGTTTGAAGAAACATCTCATTAAAATCCACGGAAAGATACACGATCGCATGGAAGAATTTCAAGACCAAGTACAAACTAAAATAGAGAATTCAAAAATATCCAGATTCGTATCACATCTTTCCGACGACAAAAGTTCTTTTGACGAAAGTTCTATGGAAGATAAAGATGCTGCAGTTGATAAAATGTCCATAGATTCTACGGAGGATATTGTTAAAAAAGAATTAAAATCGAATAGCATTCCGTCTGTAGTAATCGATACGCCAATCGATACCATCGCCGATCAAGATGCTAAAGAAATATGCATTGATTTTATAAATACAGAAAAGAACTTGGTTTTTTATAATAGAAGAAGTTTATCGGCTACCAATTTGGCATACGAAGATGATTCTAATTTCGAGAGTTCCAGTGATTCATGCTTTTCCTGTGTGTCCTCTAGCGATGAGAGGTACTTTTTCCGTTTTTGTAATCAGTTTGTCGAGCTGTCTATACAATATTAATTTATGAGTGGGCCAAATCTTAATCCAGTTTCAATTTATAACAATGTCTTATAATGGTGACATTTTTGCCTAAATTTTAACTATAGTAATGATATTTATGTATTTAATTTATAGAGAGGCCTTCTTTAAATTAAACAGGAATTAAAAAAGAACCACCACTTCACTTTTTTCTTTTTTTCGCTACAGAACTTCACAATTCAGGCCGAGAGCTGGAAGTCTGCCTCCAGGTCAGCAGCTTGACGTTCTGACTGCTACAAATTCGGTTTTTAACACCTGCACTGATATCGTTGAAAAAATCGGCAATCGGTTCCCAAGGCTGAAAAGCAGGGGTGACAGGATCCATAGGGTATATTATTGTGTGATTTTTTGTGGTGGTTGATTGTTTAACTAATTGCATGGGTTTGTGAGCTTTTTGTGTAAATTAACCATGAAATAAGACTTGTAAATAACTCTAATCTATTTTTTTGAGTTTCTAATCTATAATGTTCCTTGTATTTTTATATTGACACTAAAATTTGTAGGTAGGTATATGTATATGGCTATAAATGAGAACTAAACGTGAATATTAAAACTAACTTTATGGTAACTACGAACGGAAAAGGACGAGAAAAACCCATCAATATGAACAACTTTTAATATGGGACAAAGTAAGAGATTTAAAAAAAATCTGCTAAAAATGCTATGCGCAAAATGTTTAGAGCAGATTTTTTTTTGTGATCTCATAGTTGGTCCCATAGTAAAAGTTGTTCATATTGTTAGGTACTTTCACTCCTTTGAGTTATCGTAAGCGCTTCCCTTACACCCTATATATAACTTCAAAAATGTTTTTAACAATATCTACAATACAACTTATTGTGGTAATCACATAAAAAACATGTCATTGTGTAGTTATTTATGTAATTATTTTAGTTGCATACACGCGAACGAGTATCGCAAGTCGTATCGTTATTATGAATAGCCATGTAGCTCAGATTTTGTCGGTATCGTTGGCAACGTGACAATCAAGTATGGTCAAGTCGCGTGAATGGATCCTGCTCGTTTTCTTACAAAAGTACCTACAAACGTATGGTTATGGTTCGTCTGGAGGTCTTTTTAGCAGCGTATGAACAAATGTACTGTACCCGGCAAATATCTTGAAAAATGAGTGGTGAGGTGGTATGCGCAGTAGCGGTTTCACGTACAAATTTTATTCTGCGCAGCCAAGGCCGTGCTCAAGAAGTTAGCTGGCCATTGTATCATATGGATGATAATTATAAGTAGTACCTACCTTATTATTATCTATCATGTGCTTCTATAGGTATACCCAGAGAACATTATAAGAGGGGTTAGAAATGCAAAGTAGCGCTTTCGGAGCCGGATGTCGCCACTTGTTTTCCCGCTCACGCTGCTACAATTAGTCACGCCCTTTCGTTCGCGCCACGACGCGCGCCTTATGGTGTTATGCAAATCATTGCATAACCTGTGGCGACATCCACATGTGGTGTGTTCCACCCCTACTTTGCACTTCTAACCCCTCTTATAATGTTCTATATCAGGATCTCCTATTTATTTTAAAGCAGCTAAATCTCTAATAAATAGTAATAGAACAATGTATCTATTTCTGTCTATCTGTTTGTGCCCTTAGTTCTTTTGAACTACGCCATCGATTTTGATGCGGTTTTTCCTATCATTTAGATAATTTCTTCCAGAAGGTTTATATTTAAGAGGATCGGCGTTTCGGAGAGCTATGGTAACTAAACCTGAAGGTCCATGTTCGAATCCGCACGGACCACATGCCATATACCAAGTTTTTCTAACTATACCTACGTAATAGCGACTGCTCTCAAACAGTGAAGGAAAACTTCGTGAGGAAACCTGCATACGCACTGAAGAAGAAATCCCGATACGTATGTGAAGTCTACTAATCCGCATTGGGCACGCGTGGTGGACTTACGCCCATACACCCTCCCTGAGGGTAGGCCTGTGCCCTGCAGAGGGACGTACTGTAGTACCAGGCTTATAAGTCTTACCGATGTACCTGCGCAATTGACAAATTTTAATAGCGCGCGAAATTATATTGACCAATCAGGATATGCCTCCCTCAATCCGTTTATGCTATTGGCTAATTTTTTTTCGCGCCCTTTTCACTGCTATCCGATTTTTCACCCTTTGATTACTAAATGACTTCGGGTTTTGTCGGGGACTCGGTCCTGCTCTGCGAAGTCGAAGATTGACGAGCGGAATTATTTTCCTGGTCGTACTGTGAGGATGGGGTTTTTATTTAGGTACAGGGCGGATCACATTTAAATTTAATTATTAAAATGTAAAAATATTTCCATTAATTTCAGTATCTACTGAAGAACACGAGACTGAGCGACGTTAACAAAAGACTCAAGGCTCAGATCTGGAGCTCAGTGGTTACCATCGTGCTGGTCGAAGCCAAAAACCTGCCCGCCATGGACATGGACACACGGTCGAGTGACCCTTATTGTAAATTTAGGTATGTTTCTAAATAAATACAAATTACACAAAAAAAACCAAAGAATTGCTAAACTAAACTGGCAATGGTTGAGGCACATTACTCGCACACCCGGTGGCAGATGGGTCCGAAGAGTTCTTGAGTGACGATGGAGTCCGTGAACTGGAAAGCAAGGCCCCCCACAAGGTAGAAACCCGTTGGATGAGGGCAGTGCAGGGCCGGTCGTTGTGGCGATCATTGGGGGAGGCCTATGTACAGCAGTGGACGTCTATCAGCTGAGATGATGAAGACACCAAAAAGGAACGCAAATATAATATAAAATGTTTCCCGCAAAAAGAATTACAAAAAAAGAAAATGTTAACTTATATCATGCACACGAGTAAATAGCCCACAGAGACAAAACTTCTGCAGAGCGCACAAAATTATCACATGTTGCGTTCCCCCATAGATTGTCCACTGGCCGAGCACGGACCGAGTCGGTTGTGTTCACGAGTGACGTGTAGGTGAACTCATTGGTGAAAGGTCACGCACACACCGCCCCGTCTTGTAGTAGTGCGATTGTGTGAAGCCTTCGATAAAATATTAGTTACTAAAATGATGCTTTGTTTGTGTTATATTTACTTATTTGCTACACTGCGTAAGGACCTAGCACCTAGGTTATGTCTACTGGGTAAAATATCAATAACATCAGATGATTTTCCTCAAATCCTTCAGCACCAAATCGCTTTTAGGAAAACATTTTACAATAACGTAGAAGCCACGTGGGAAGCCTACCAAATTAACTACGAAGCACACCATTACCTACTACTATCAAGCATATCCTTTTGATTACCTTCTATAAAACCTTATTACCTTAGAATAAAGCTTATAACCTTTTTGTTTTCAGGTTAGGTAATGAAAAATATAAAAGTAAGGTAGTTTGGAAAACATTGAATCCGTCGTGGTTAGAACAATTTGATCTGCATTTGTACGACGACCAGGAGCAGGTGCTAGAAGTCACTGTTTGGGATAAAGATAAGCAGACGAAAGATGACTTTTTGGGAAGGTTTGTAAGCATTGTTAAGATTTTAATTTAGAAGAATAAGGGCATATTTTACCACTTCTAAATATGTTCATAATAGCTTATTTGACAGACTGTCAGATAAAATATCAAGACCTTATCCAAAAGTGATGAAGATGAGAGTTGTTTGTTTATGTTGGTCTTTGGAGCAAAGTTTCAGCCCTCCCGATTTGACGTTATCTTTATAAAATGTTTGCCTGAAACTTCATTTGCGCTGATTTTAAAATGAAAATCCAGAATATATTTTGTCTGTGTGATAAACTTTATCCAAATCCGTTCATGCGTGATTGAGTCAGTCATGACAAACATCCAAACTTTCACATTTAAGGTAGTTGCAGAGGGGTCAATTTTATACAAAGCTTTGACGCACAATACGCGTAGACGGTATTAATATAAGTAAATTTGTATATATGGAAAAATAGTTTAAAAAATCTAGATGCCGCCTGTTTTTGTGCCTTTTCTATTTCCTGATTGTTTGCTCTCTGTATACCTACTCTGTTTTTTTGGTGTCAAATAAAGCATAATTGATTGATTGAAATAACGTTTGCAATTTATAAAATAATTACGAAGATATAGCTTTGTAATTTTTCATACAAAATTTTAAAAGCTTTATATCTACGTAATTATATTATAAATTGCAAATGTTATTTGTGACGCGGTAGCTAGATTTTCTAACTATTTTTCCATATATAAAATATAACTTTTATTAATTCTATCTACGCGTATTGTGCGTCAAACATTTGTATGGACTGAAACCACCTTAAGTATAACATTTGCAGTCGTGGTAATTTAACAATAAACGTCCTTTGCACACATTTAAACATTTTTAGGATTTCTTTGAGTCGCGTTGTAGGTCTGATATTGGGTAGTCACGTCGCTCGTCGATTGGTGGTTGCCCCTTCCCGGGCCTACAACGAAGCTCCACTGGTGGCTCAAGATAGTGTTCGTTTTGAAAAACAATCCTTTAAGTCACCAAAATACATAAACTACCGTACAACGTCAAGCACTCTTGCTAAATAAACTAGACATTAGCAAAATCATCACAACCAAGATGGCAGCCATTTTTTTTTTAATATAATAGAATAGGATTTCTTTATTATTTTCATATCAATATATTATACGAAGGTTCTTACGACGATTGAAATTTCTACTTTCAGATGTGCAATAGACCTATCAACGTTAGAAAGAGAGAAGACGCACAACATGTGGAAAGAGTTAGAAGATGGAAACGGTCAGATATTCCTACTGTTAACAATTAGTGGAACCACCCAGTCCGAGACCATCACCGACTTGACTAGTTATAAAGAAAATCCTAGGGATAGAGAAATTGTCGAAAAGAGATACGTAAGTATCCTTCGAGTTTTGACTACCCGGCACGATATCTAAGGTACCTAATAAAAATCTCTTAGATTGTCCAATTAGTCACATCATATGAGTCAAACTGTGGTACAAGCTTTTATTTAAATTTCCTTGAATAAATCTGTAGGCTTCATTAATGATGCGTCTAATATATTGGTATGGGGACAGGGAATTTATTTATTAGTCAAGGTTTATTATTCGTTGAGCCGAGCCCGTGGCCTGAGCACATTGAATAAATACCTCACAGAATGAAAAGCTTCGACACAGAGCTAAAGTGGACAATCTATAGGACGCATTTAGTGAGCGCATCATGTGATGTGATTATTTTGTGCGCTCCTAAAAGTTTTGTCTCTGTGGAGCCAGGAGGATACCTACAAAATGATTACGTGAAGCGCTCGCCCAACGTCTCCCACAGATCGTCCACTATCGCGATTGTTCGGAGCTTTCGCTATGTGGGGTATTTACTCATGTGGCCGGCCGGCGGCTTGAAAATCCTCTAACAGCAAGTTGATCAGTAACGTATATCAGTCATCTATCATGACAACCTCTATCTCCCTTGTTTTTGAAATCTCTCGGTGATAGTTAAAAATTGGTAATAAAATAATCATATTTATAGCATAATTTATTTTTTATAACATTTGCAGGCATGGCACAATCTAAACGAAAACACCAGTGGTGTTGGATGGCTTTGTGTCAAAGTGTACGGTGCTAAGGGCCTTGCTGCAGCGGACCTGGGTGGAAAATCAGATCCTTTCTGTGTCTTGGAGTTGGGAAACGCAAGGCTGCAAACTCACACGGAATACAAGACTTTATCGCCTAACTGGATGAAAATATTCACTTTGTAAGTATTATATTTTAGATCTGATTTTCACGATATAATACACTTTACCCACAACGCAAAACCTGAAAAACGCGTTTCTACAAACTATCTGTTTGTTTCTGTAAATCTTATAATCTTTCTTTAAGGTGGTTGCAGAGGGGTTTTGTGGTTAGACTACCTTGAGAACCATTATTGTTAATAACTGTTTTGATTTCAGTACAGTAAAGGACATAAGTTCGGTCCTAGAATTAACAGTCTACGATGAAGACCACGACCACAAAGTTGAGTTCTTGGGTAAACTTGCGATTCCACTCCTGACTGCAAGGAACGGAGAGAAAAGGTGGTACGCCCTAAAAGACAAAAAGATGAGGGCGAGAGCGAAAGGAAATTATCCACAAATACTGTTAGAGATGACTGTGATATGGAATCCGGTACGTAATACCCATAGATTAATATGTATATTGGAATACCTACCTACCAATACCACTGCCAACCCTCCGTCACTCGGCCGCAGGAACCGAAATACGTACCTGGGTGTTTCTTCTCGGCGTTTGAACGCTGTACTATCCTCACCAAATATTTTCGGCTAGTTTAGTTATTTTATTTAACGCTGTTATAAGGGTCCAGCAGGCTTTGTAACTGCATTATAAAATTGTGTACCTTGTCTTATAAACAAAGCGAAAATATTTGGTGAGGATAATGACGGCGTTCAAACGCCAAGGAGAAACACCCACACCTACACTTTGGCGCATCGTAAGCGATGCGCTTGTATGAATTCTTCCACTCGCTCCAAACGGCAACGTCGCATACGCCGCGCGTTGTACGAAGTAACAACAACGCTGAGTCAAGCGCCATTAGATACATTTTCGCGCGTACCGTCTGGCAATAAATGATTGAAGCGTGAAAACTTAACTTTTTTTAACGAAGTGATGTATCTGTTATGAAGTAACTTAGTAATCTGTGGCATTGCATTCAAATTATATGAAATACTCGTAAGTTTATATGATTCATGGTAATAGAGAAGATGATAGTAACAAGAATGATCATGAATTAGCTGGCGCAGCGGCGGACTTTGTTAAAAACTTGAAAAGACCCAAATATGCAGTCGGTCAGAACTGCATACTTGCACCTGGCACCTTGGGTCCAGCCAGACACCCGGAAGCTTACAGGTTCCAGGCTGATCGACGCTACTGGTGACAAGAAGGCTGGCGCTTATTTTGATTGGCGTATATATTAGCATCGCCATCCAAAGAGGCAGAGCCGCCAACCTTCTTTGCACATTTTCCCACTGCAGTAGTTTTTGATCGTGTGTTTTAGTTTTACCTCTAGTTGGGGTGCTGATGAATTCACGATTGGTGTTCTGCCTTAAGATTAAGACCCCAGCATCTGTATCGTTTACTCTTTTTATTTGGTTTTTTCCTTGTTCGGTCTTTTTGTGGTACACAAGATTGTTAAGGTCTTCTTGACTATTAGGAGATAATAATACATTTTGTGAGTGAGAATTTTTGCAGTCAGAAAAACGTACAGTACCTACATATTATATGCTAGTGTTAAGGGCATGTCAAGAAAAAGTCAGATCGTGAATAGCCAAAGCACTATGACCTGGAGTGTGATTTTTGAAACTCATTCGCTGAGCTCAGATAGTCACCTTCCTATTGCTGATTTGCCTTTCGAAAATCATACTTCAAGAGAGCGATTTTTGAAAGTCAAATCAGCAATAGAAAGATGCTTATCTCCATACATTTTCAACTGCTGAGTTCAACGTATGAGATTAAAAAATCGCACTCCTAAAGTTTAATAACTTAGCCGCATTCCAATGAACTAAGCAACCTTTTATTTTATAAGAAAATGTTTACTACAAAAGTACAATCCAAACCAGAGATTTGTGAAAGATTATGGTCTGTAACCATGAATCCATCAAAATACTTATGGATCTATTAATGTTACAGCTAAAAGCGGCAATAAGAGTAGTTAATCCTATGGAACCAAAGTACATGCATCAGGAGGCAAAATTCAAGCGGCAACTCTTCATCCGGAACGTTATGAGACTGAAAGCCATTATCATGTGGTTCATTGAAGTAGGCAAGATTTTACAGTAAGTACTCTTTAAACTATTGCTGAGAAAAGACTATGATAATTAATTAATGGGACGTGTGGTTGATAGTTATGTAGATAATGATACTACTATAAAAAATAGACAACGAAAAGCTGAAGACAAATTATAGTCAATGATCATGAAAAATAATTATGATGATGAATTTCTTATCGATGTCGATTACCTACCCACGGCGCCGGAGACTGATCTGAACTGATCGAACGTTTAGAAGCTGAATGCGAAGAGCGATCTCCTTTTCCTGACCTTATGGGCCAAAAGTTAAACAATGTCCGAGATAAAAATATACTTGTCGACCGCATTGTCGACCAACTCGATGGGACAGTTCGCAACATTTAATGCTGCTACCGTCTTTGGTGTTTTAAGACATATGAGTATGATTTTGGTCTTGGACATGTTGATCTTTCGTTTTTATGAAAAGTTGAATTTTCAACATTTGTATAAAAAGTTGAAATTTCTTTTTGCGAATTTCCCTTTGTTCCTTTAGGAAAGTTGTTCCGTATCATTAGAACAATCGCCCATTTTAAGTAAGGCAACTGTATAAAAATAGTCTGTTTATTATGCGGTATGCGGGCACTACATTTTTGCCGAGAACAGCCGAGAACGAGAGTGTGGATGTCCTTCAATATGTTCTCGTGGTGTCATAAGCCGTAGTAATTTTCCTTGAAAGTTCTCGCCGAGAATTTTCGACGAGAAGTTCTCACGAGAGTGAAGTGCCTACTTTATCTTCGGTATTTTGAATGATTGGTGCTATTGATTTTGGTGGTACAGCGGATGGAGTGGCAAAATAATTATTTCTGACTGTTATGTTTTTATCAATATATTGTTTTATCTTTCAGAGACTGTTTTGAATGGGAGTCGAGGATAAGATCGTTTTTCGGACTCTTAGTATGGCTTGCGTTCTGCTACTATTACGAAATGTGGATGTTGCCTTTCTTACTTCTAGTGTTTTTCACTAGGAATTGGCTTATTTATAGGCTTACTGGTAAGTAACTTGCAAAAATGATTACCAATGTAGTATACTTAATTTTCATCGATGACGTCGTATTTGCTATTAAGCTTTTATACCTTATTCCAGGTCTATTATTATATTTGAGAGCGGCTTACTTGACTTCCGTTTCCGAGCGAACATTACCCTAGTAAAGCGCCATCTGGTGGACACAATCAGCAGCCAGGCAGTGGGGGGCACGGCCAATGAAGCCGGTGCCCGCCATTTTATTCTCATTGGCGTTTTGAATTCCTACTGAGCGGACATGTAACGGAAAGCGCTGCCTTCCCGTTACCGCCATTTTTAAATATAAATTTTAAATTTTCTTTTTCTTAATATCGATTTGTTTTTCGATGGTTAAATGATTAATTTGCATAGTTATTGCATTAACAAGTGCCCGTAAATAGTAAAGTGCGTATTTTCGTCGCCGTGTCGTCGGGTCGCAGGAGTGATGGAGTCTTCGAGGGTGGACAAAGACGCGTTTGTTGCAGAAATCTGATAAGTAGACGTCGAGCATATTACTTATAGATTACAATTTCCATTGTTCGTATGGTGCAGTATGCTGAACATTTCCAAAGAATTCTGAATGTATGGCGATTGCATATTTCTGTGCATGAACCGTTAAATGTTACACTGCAGAGAAAAACATTTCTAAATCGTTTTCGTCTGGTTTAATGAATGTGATTGAGTGGCAATCTATATGTGTGTCGTTAAAGCTAACTAAGATGTTCGTAGTATTATTTTTCCTGTGTTTCTACCCCCGTCCAGGGAGGTATTTGTAATGTGTCTATAGGAACAGGTCTGCTGCGGATGAAGCGCAGAAGCGAAGACATTCTAGTCTTAATATCCAGGCTTGCGCTGTCCGTGCGTAACGACAGTTCACCAAGCAGGTATCAGGTTAAGGTACGGTAACATAAGTGGCCTGGGGTCGACACTCGACGATTATCCCACCGTTTGGTTACTGTAGTATATAAAGAAGATTAGTAATGTCGTCGCATTGCTATTTTTCTGCCTGTGTAAAGCCGATACTGGACAAGCTACCGACCCGGTACGGCACTCCCTGCCGGTGTTCGCTTAGCTCACTGGTACCATGCGGCGGGCGGTCTCCCCACGCACTACCATTACCACGAAGATCTGCCGTCCACGCTCCTGCTGGCTGCATGATACCGTGATGATCTGCCGCCCACGCTCCTGCTTGCGGCATAATACCGTGACCTGCCGCCTACATTCCTGCTGGCGGCATATTACCGTGATGATCTACTGCACACGCTCGTGCTGGCGGCGTAATACCGTGATGACCTGCTGCCTACATTCCTGCTGGCGGCATAATACCGTGATGATCTGCCGCCCTCGCTCCTGCTTGCGGCATAATACCGTGACCTGCCGCCTACATTCCTGCTGGCGGCATATTACCGTGATGATCTACTACACACGCTCGTGCTGGCGGCGTAATACCGTGATGACCTGCTGCCTACATTCCTGCTGGCGGCATAATACCGTGATGACCTGCCGCACACGCTCCTGCTGGCGGCGTAATACCGTGATGACCTGCTGCCTACATTCCTGCTGGCGGCATATTACCGTGATGACTTGCCGCCCACGTGCCTATACTGGGGGCTCAACACCACGACGACCAGCCGACCACGTGCCTACTGCCTGGTGGGTCGGTATCCCGCGTGGCATCTAGCATCGGGAACCAAACACAAGGTAAAAGAATGGAGGGAATTAAGTGTCCCGGTACCTATCGGACATTAATTGCCCCCAATCTCCCATGACATACGCAGAAAGCCATTTCCATAAACTTTTTCTTTTCATGTTCTGTAATGGTCATCAAATTTTATGTCTGAAACTTTCCAGCGTACCGACTGCTACCTGGTCATCGTTTCTAGATGCGCCCGTATCCACGGAGGACTACGTAAATTTGAAATTCCTAATAAGATTAAAGACATTCATGATTTCGCGCAGGAATCGGAAAGCATTATCACGCTGTAATCACCGTTCGTGGTTTTTATTTGGATTCTGTCGTCTAAACGAGTCCCTTTTTTGTTTTTAACAAGCTTTTATTTAACTTGCCCTGTTAAATGGGAGGATTCTTTGTTAAATGTTGGGTACCTACCTGCAATACCCACCTACTAATCTAAATAAGACGATCCTAATTCGAACCTGTTGGGTGGTCCTCTTTGGTAAATATTACATTCAGTGAAAACAAGATTATTTCAGAACTTATAAATCAGGATGACGTTCCGGTGCTCGAAATAATATATAAAATATTCATAAGTGCTTAAGGGATCCAGGCTGTCCGTTTAAAGAATTTTCACTTATAAAGTTGCAGTACAAAGATCGAAATAAAAATGTTTACAGAAGGTCACGTAACTCTGTTCTTTCTGGCAATCCAATCCAGAGTTTAGTAACCCTACGTTTGGTAAAGTTCAGTTAATTATTGGTGCCTTCTCCAAACACCAACATTTTCTATTTTTGCAAAGGATTTTAATCATTTCAATCGGAGCAGGAGTATCTGATGGTTACACAATACACGTTGGACGAATACCCAAGGTTGTTAATCAATAATTCTATATTTTGGTTTGTAATATCATGCAAGCAGTTTCAGAAAGTCACACATTTTCTGAAGTGCATTCTTTCAAAAATGCATTACTTTATAAATAATATATAATTATATCTACCTACTTTATGTAATAAAATAACTGATAGCTAAGCTATCTTTGTATGTGGCTTGATGCGTCGGTCTGCTATTCTCCCACACAATTTTGTCCCATTAATTTGTTGCAGTATTAGCACCACGTAATAAATAATGTATGCACGTTACACAAAAACTGCAAAGAAGGAAGCTGAAAGATAGCTGCCTATAAGGTGTGTTCTCGGCATATCAATTATACCGCCGAAGGGTTCTATTCTATCCGATATTTCGTCATGCTTCGTATTGTGACTGTCGCTTTCTATATATTTAAATACTTGAAACCTGAACTGAAAAACATATGTGATGAAATCACACATAAATAAAATCCCTTTTACGAGGGTAGTTCATCATTTTTGTGATGTCGTGCCTGCGCGATATGCCTAGGCTTTTGTGAAATGCATTCTTATGACCGTGGCCATGCCGTGACTATGTTTTCCTGGAGGATGTTCCGAATCCAGTCTATACGCTGTACGCTCATAATGTTTCTTATCTCATGTGCGTGTTGCGTAAGGTTACAATATTTAAAAAGCCGTTATTGAAAGACAATGGGTTAAAATCTTATAGGTACTTGAAAAGTTAGTCGTTTTCGTTTTTAATACTAATTCAGTATAAATTAAATAGTACGATTGAGTCTTTTATGTGGAGTGAGCTACCAAAACATGCTATTCAGCTTGGGTTGACAATCGTTTTTTATGACATCATTTTATCAACTATCTTAATTTATGCTAACCGAGTGTTATCGGTTGACTGGGCATCTTTCAAACTTTCTAATCGCTCGTTACAATCCTGACATATATGCATAACTTAGGTAATATCCTTATTTTATCAGTTGGTGTTTTTATTATGCTGAATGAAGTCTATTATATTATTTGCTGATCAATCATCAAAACTTGTTCACGGTGACCGGTGGCTTGAGACCTGTTCGTACCAGAGGGAATTGATTCCTGCTGAATAATGACTTGCACGAATTTTTGCCTCACCTTTAGGCCTTAAATGTAACCCAGAGCCAAATAAATAAAGCTTCGGTATAACTGCTAAGCTATTTGTAATATCTAGGTGTTATGAATGTCCTCTGCAAGGAGACTACGGATATGTGCATGTATGCGAGCAGAATTCTTAGATGAAATACTAACGTTGTTATATTGTCGCTATCGACATTCATACAAATAACAGTGACAGTTTGTGTATTTTACATTTGAAGTTTCTTTCTCAGTCAGCTTGTCACCCATTAATTTTTTATTACGTCCTACGGTACAAATCTACCTAGGTTTGATGATGAATTATTATTGTCACGCGTCGTATTCCTGGATTCATCAGAAGTCTGCAAAGCGAGTCGGATATTTGCACCTGACGGCTGACGAACCATCTTGTTGTAAAATTCAGTTGAACCCCATGAAACCACCACTTTCAACTGAATGAAACCCATTCACTCACTGCTATTCTATACGGTGTTGTACGGTGAAGATGAAGTCCGTTGAGATCAAATCACGGCTTTGACTGTCGTTGCTCCCTACACTTATCTTTTTATCGATGTCAATATTACATTGTGCGTTCCTATGCCATTGTCAATGGTATTCTAATATCTTGTGATTGCAGTTTTTATTGGTATCAGTTTGAAATAATGTTGGTTCTCACACGAAACCACTCAAATTCAAAAACAAATTTGGGTCACGAACCATGCCAACCATATTCATAAAGAATGTTATATAAACATTTTTGGTTTCCGCACAAAGCAAACCAATTTGAAATAATCAATGAACTTCGTATAAATCACATTGGCGTCAATCCAGAAGCAATCCAGCAGCCGATACCAAACACTTCTCAAATATAATAATAGACCTGGAATAAGGTATAAAAGCTTAATATAACAATTTTACCTGTAAATAAAATTATTATTAAGCATACTTACCTTATTCCAGGTCTATTTTGTACACCTGTCTGCTGTAATATCGTCCTTCCAGATCTTAAAGAACGAAATCATAAACTATTTTTTAAGGCATAGCAGGATATGATCGTGCTGGCGTAGTGGGATAGTCGTGCTCGCTCTCTGACACGGTCACACCTACACTAGTCGTGTTGTTTGCTCGCATTCTGCAGCACGATCACGCTGAACGCTAGCTGAATTCAAATCTTCAATGAAAATAAAATGGCGGGCACCGGCTTCATTGGCCGTGCCCCCCACTGCCTGGCTGCTGATTGTGTCCACCAGATGGCGCTTTACTAGGGTAATGTTCGCTCGGAAACGGAAGTCAAGTAAGCCGCTCTCAAATATAATAATAGACCTGGAATAAGGTAAGTATGCTTAATAATAATTTTATTTACAGGTAAAATTGTTATATTACGTCTACCATTTTACCAACATTTTTGTTTTTTAAAGTTTACAGTTATTTTTGTTTTTTATTTTATAGTTCGATTAAAACGTTCACTGCATAAAATTAGAAGTGACCCAATGTCATTTATAAGGAATTTGTTTCGTAGTAAGTTTTAAGAGTTGTTTTATTTATTTTTTGTTGTTTAAGAAATTACTCACAAGCTTAGATTAGTTAGATGTTGTCTCTAATAAAAATTGTACCACTCGAAATTAATGAGCATGTATTGAAAGGCTTTAAATAGTTGCAGAAGAGACTAGAAGTGTATTAGGTCTCACTTCGTCTCTGATGCAATACAATTATGTGAATGAAAGCATATGACATGAATGCTGAACTGTTGTACCAGAATGCCAACATAATCATAATTAACGAGGAACTACTAACTGTTATTGTAAAAACTAATGTAAGTACCTAATTACTATCAAGTAAGTAATTAGAGAATATTTCGGTGCTAGACACAATAAAGTTCACGAGAAGGAACCATAAATGAATGACTCGATAGGCACTACTAACAGTTGCTGTAAAAACTAGTTTGAAATAATTACTATCAGGTAATTACACAGCAGAGTTCGCGAAAAGGATCCGTATTGAATGACTCAGAGCAAACTACTTTTGTTTATTTTTTGGACTATTAATTGGACTTTGAAAATAGGATCGGCACCATTTAGTGACAAAAAGACTATCTGAAAACATATTAAAAAAAATTCACTACGCAACATAGAAATCAAAATTGTTTTTCCCAGAACGCTTTTAAATGAATTTTTCAAAGCCTTGTAAGTAGACAAAAATATTACCACCATGTTTGAATTATGTATAATGGTAAAGCCTTAAAAGATTGAAAAAAAAATTATCAATCGTTTTTTAGAACGAGATAAATGATAAATTTAAGATTTGGGGCTGTTGCTGACGTGATATTTTATTAATTTTGGTACATGTCTAAGCTCAAATTGGCTCTTAAATACTATACTGACGAAAAAATCAATTATTAATTAGTTCCGGCTTAAACCGTAAAATGACTGGGCTATCTAATTATAAGTTATAACAAGATTTCCTTATGTTTCAGGAGGCAATCCTTTATTGGTGCCAGTGGATGATGAAGATCTACTGGCAGAAGAAGATGACGAGGAAGAGGGCGATAAGGTAAAGGCTCTTAAATAACTGCCAATTTCTTTTTGGGATCAATTCAGTTGAATGATATTTATCAATAAACGTTGATACAACAACCAAATCCTTCTTTCATAAGTTGCAAATTTTTGCTGGTGCAGTTGGAGCAGAATCACTCTTGGAATATTTAGGTCTTAGAAAAAGTATATGTCTAGAACGAGCCTCATGCTTCTACCGTATAAAACAAAAGGGGCCAACTTTCTTAGGTGAGGCGTCGTACAAATTATGTCTGTGTGCGTGTATATGGATAGGGCTTAGAAGCCAGTACTGGTTGCTATTTTTTTTTCTACGCGTTTGTAGCTTCAACTGTATATCTTGATAATTATATAACTTATCCAAGATTTAGGGTTTCAGAATGGAATGACTTGTCATTGTCTTGATAGTTGGCATAAAAAAATGCTGCATACGATTCTGAAACTTCGCCAACTACAGTACTTGGATAAGTTATATGTCAAGATTGACAGTCGAAGCTGCAAAAGCGTAAAAAAAATTTAACCAGTATTGGCCTCTAAACCCTATCCATATACACGCACACAGACATAATTAGTATGGCGCCTCACGCACACCAACCTAAGAAAGTAGACCCCTTTTGTTTTATTCGGTAGAAGCATGAGGCTCTTTCTAGACATACTTTTTCTAAGCTTTTGTATTGTATTGGGAATCAGGAATCGCTGTAACACAGTAGTGATATCGACTGCTCTAGGCCGGGTTACATATGACGAAAATACAGCTAACGCCTTTGTTATGTTCTAGGAGGAAAAGAAGTCTCTAAAAGAAAGACTGCAAGCGATACAAGAAGTGACGCAGACCGTTCAAAACGCTATCGGCTACGTCGCCTCTTTGGGAGAGGCTGTTAAAAAGTATGTACATACATAAACTCACGACCATAATCCTTTTCGGGGTGATCAGAAGCCTTGCTACAACTCCGACAAAATTTTTAAGCATGCAGTTGTAGAAAGGCTCACTTTTAGAACATTGTGGATTTCACGATGGAATGTCGTGTCATGTGGTGATAGGGGGCTAGACTTTCGCCCACAAAAACACTGCACATGAAACCCATATCCCTTAGTCGCCACTTACGACATCCACGGGAAGAAATGGGGTGGTCCGTTCTAAGCCGGAACCACCGGCCAAAGTATGTATTTTTTATATTTCATCACTGTGAGTCAATCATGAAGGTCATCATCATCACACTCACAACTTATTCCCCGAGGGGGTAGTCAAGGATATTCAAGGTGATCACGAGGGTACGGGTTTCAGATCAGCACGGGCGACATGCCAAAGAGTTTTTCTAACTTATGTACGTAATTCGTGTCGTTACTCTGTGGTAATACTGACTGCTCTCAAACGATGAAGGAAAACATCGTTAGGAAACCTGCGTACGCTGAAGAAGAAATTCTGATGTGTATGTAAAGTCTACCAATCCGCATTGTGCACGCGTGGTGAACTGACGAATATACAACGTCCCTGAGGATAGGACTCTGCTCTGCAGTAGGGCGTACCTATAATATAGGCTGATGATGATGTTCATTGTTCGCGGAAATGCGTACTGATGGCTTCCACGCGATCATGCGGAAGAAGACGGCCTCTCTGCTGGGCAGGACGCGGGGGAGCACCAACACCATTCTGAAGGCTATTGTTGATAACTTTGACTGTCCCATTCTGGCTCACTGGGTCAAACTGGTGAACAGAGTGGGTACTATATTTTATGTAATTTTATTCTGAATTGTGTTCGTGTTCCTATCCTACCTCTTAACTTATATGGGCGAAAGTCTGAAATAAATTATTTTTATTTTTTTTATTTTATTTTATTATTCGATTACATCACAAGATACGACTGCATTTATTTTCTAACGCCACTTTGTCCAATGCAAAAGCAAATTTTTGCTTTGCTTTTTTGCACAAATAATAACTTTTTAATTTGTTTCCAGCCTTATGAATTTTACGGTGCCATATTTAAGTTACATAGCAATCATAATGATATTTGGGGCGATGCTGGTTTTGTACGTGATACCATTACGATATCTTCTCATGGCTTGGGGTAAGTTTTTAGTAATAATACATTAAGTACAAAACTCGGGTAAGATCGGACGGTTTTTCGGTGGGTTGGAAGAAGGTTCAAAAAATATATTTTCTGCTCTCTTGCAATCGTTATCCTTGTGAACTATATAATCCATATTGTTCAGACTAAAACGATGTTTATCTACGATTCTTTTTGCTTTCCTAACTTCAGCGTTTCGGCCTGGCACGTGTTCAAAATAATGGAATATTTTTTTTCGAAAAGATTTTCTCACAAAGTGAGGACTATTGTCTAATTTCGCTTCTATAGCATGAATAATTAGGTCTATAATCCGATCTTTGCTTACGAAAATCCCAAAATCTCCGATTTTTTGACGGGCAATAATACATCGTAGCGGCAGCTGCTGTATACAGGGTGAAATTGATATCATTAGCATCCTTTTAAACTAAGAGTCTATCCATCAAACTGAACAACTTTGACTATGGAAGCAAACCAATCGGAGCAAATAAAAAATCTGCTGTTCCATACTAAACTACAATGACGACGCGCGAGTTCGCGACTCGAATGTATGCAACGCCAGATTTTTATTTTGCTCCGATCGGTTTGCTGCCATAGTAAAAGTTGTTCAGTTTGATGGGTAGACTCTTAGTTTAAAAGGATGCTAATAATATCAATTTTACCCTGTAGAGACATGAAATGAGAAAGGGCGTCTCACGCTATGTTGCTATAAATACAAAATTGCGACGCATTCTTGAAATATTCGATTTATCCGATCTTACTATCGATCCGATCTCACCCGAGTATACCTTACATACTATACATATTTAAGATCATTGTCCCATGGGGTGGAGTTCGGCTCAATGAAAATGTCGTCTCGGATACCTCGGTCCCGAGTCCCCGTCAAAACCCGAAGTCATTTAGTTAGTTGGGGTGCGTTCAGAACCTACGCCCCAGGTGCACCCCGAGTGCAACTTTTCCCACTAACGCCGTTCCGAGCCTCGGTGAACGGTTCCGTACCATAGAGCGTGTTGAAAAAACAACCGCAACCAAAGGTCGTGAACGCAGCCTATGTAATCAAATGGTGTAATGTCGGATAGCCGCGAAAAGGGCGCGAAAACTATTAGCCAATGCCACAGATTCGGCTCAATGAAAATGTTGTCTCGGATACCTCGGTCCCGAGTCCCTGTCAAAACCCGAAGTTTAGTTAGTAGGTAATCAAAGGGTGCAAAGTCGGATAGCAGCGAAAAGAGCGCGAAAACAAGGGATTGAAGGTGACACATCCTGATTAGTCAATATAATTTCGCGCACTATTAAAATTTATCAAAATTTATCAACTGCGCAGATAGGTAGGTACTAGGTACCTACATCGGTGAGACATGGGTGAGACATATATATAAACCTGCTCCCGCGGCATTGTGCCTCGATAAACGTTTTATCGCGCCTTCTAACTCATTCGTTCGCGCGCAAAAAGAAAAACTCATTCGTTCGCGCGCAAAAAGAAAGAGAGCAAGGACGCGATAGCGCTTTATCGCGCCGCCATGCCGCGGGCGCTGGTACTACTTGTAATCTTATACAAGGTGCTACAAACATACAAATAAACATTTAAGGGGGTGGCTTAGACCATCAAACTGAAGAACTTTAATTATGGATGGGACCAACATCGCTAAAAAAAAAATCTGTTGTTCCATACTAAACTACAAATGTACTCGAGCTAAATGTATGGGACGGCAGATTTTTTTTTCGCGATTTCGATATTGGTCCCATAGTGAAAATTGTTTAGTTTAATGGTCTAAACAACCCCCTTAAATGTTTTAAATTTTTATCTTTACTTTTGTAACACACTGTATATACCGTGGTACTATACCTACATGAACATGACTGAAGTTTTAAATATTTTATTTATTTTTCAGGAATAAACAAATTCACAAGAAAAATTTTAAGACCACACACAATACCTAACAATGAAGTTCTAGACTTACTGTCGAGGGTACCTGATGATGAAATTCTGGTAAGTTTCCATTTATTGGTTAACTTCAATTATGCTTTGTATGTAGATAGAGTTACGTAGTACAGTCAAGAGCACGTCAAGCTTGACACTTTGGCTTTCGTACCATTCTTATTTAGTGCGCCATAAGCGCCATAATTACTATCGAATTGCAAGTGTAAAGCTTGATGTGCTCTTGACTGTACCTATTACTCGTTCATATACTGTGGTGGAGTTAAATAGGTACCATATTTAAAATTACATCCTCGCCCGCCCAAAGGTATTCTCAACATGGTAATTATTACCTATGCCAGCTTCCTGTACGGTTAGTAGCCCATTCATTTTACGGAGTTTTGTTAGGCGGGGTAGGGAGTAATTACCAAAAGATAGTCCTTTTGGTAATTACTCCCTACCCCGCCTACTTAAAGCATATTAAAAAAATCGCTACGCAACATAGAAATCAAAATTATGTGTCCCAGAAGGATTTTAAATTATTAATATTAATACCAATGCACTCGTTTGACTTAGATTAAACAATATAAATTATTTAGAGCAATAAAATATGCAATGAAGTTTAAAAAAATGATGTATTTATCAGAAAACACATTCAAAACCTTCTAAGTAGGCAAAAATATTCACACCATGTTTGTAGGATGTGTAATGGTTAAAGCCTTAAATATGTGCAAAAAAAATTTACCATCAGGTTTTTTAGAACGAGATAATAGCTACATTTTAAAATTGGAACTGTTGCTGACGTGATATTTTTAAAACTTCAATATTATACTGAAAAAAAATGTCAATTACTAATTAGTCCCGGCTCAAATCGTAAAATGACTGGGCTATAGCATGTTGTACGTAATAAGGCTATATCACTCTTTCATCTCGTTCGTTCGCGCGCTAATAGAAAGAGAGCGAAGCCGAAGGCGTGATAGCGCTATATCACGCTGCCGTGCTAGCTACCCATGCACCTGTCTAATCATTTTACTCCCGCCATATTGCGGATAAAAATAGAACTACCTTAGAGTCCGTTTCATAACGTGTGAAAATCATTTGGGGTGCCTATACGAAAGAGAAAAAGCATACAAGATTATGTAGGTATGCTAGAGCGAGATAAATAGACTCTCCGAGCTATTTTTACACGCTATGAAACGGACCCTAAGTAATGGAGTTGCCAGGAGGAAATATAGCTTAAGCACGCTACACACTTTCCTGTAAATTGGACACATGGACCTGTTTCATGGTTGGACACGATTTAATCTACATTGCTACACTAGGCGTACTATTTATGAACATAACATTGACATTGAGATTCGCCTTTGAATACACAATTTTGGTTTCGAGTGGTCACTTTTTTCTGTATTTTTGGGATCGTTCGGATGCGTTCGGATGTGACAGAGACCGTTCCGTTTCACACAGAAAATATTTCAATTGAACGAACGAACGAATGAATGGTTTCATAGTAACAGTTAAAACCAGAGTTTACCGCCAAAATAATGGGATAACGGAACATAGAAAAAAAGTAAAATCTGTTGACGTCTGACAACATTATAAAACGTCAATCATTCGAATGTGGAATTCAAAAATGGCAAATCATTGATTTTACGACATTTCAAACTGCTGATTTGAACGTGTGATGTTCAAAAATAAATCGCACTGTGTGTTTGTGAGTTTCAAGGAAAAGTTAAAAACCCACGGGCCAAGGTGATGATACTTTTAAACAGGCGTTTTTGAAATTTAGTAGGTAGGTACTTAAAAAAGTCGTTTTTTTAAGAACTTAAAAATAAACATCTTTCAAGAATAATTCTCATCTTAAAAGAATAATATTTTTTAAATTAAATTACCTCTCATTTACAATTTCCTTATGGAATTTGTAGGTACAAAATAATATTTTGTTATGATTGATTTTCCTGAAGCAAAAAGAAATAAAAAAGTTAGTTCTTAATTTCTTGATAGATGGCGTTGACCAGAGAGGGGTCCAATAGGTATGAGCAAATATATTAATTAATAGTAAAAAAACACAGTACAAACCCTTTCTTATTGTGGTTGGTTTAATATTTAGCAACCTCGGTTTTAATGTCCGTCAACAACGAATCGAGTATCGGACGTGGCTGTATGGGCTACGTATCCGTTTTGAATATACCAACAATAAACACGAAACAATAACAAAATACAAAAACCTATCAGAAACTGAGAATTTCAATAAAAATTAACCGGAAATATTTAAATCGTACGTCAGATTCCGTGAATGAAAAGCTTCGATCTTTATTAGCAAAGCAATTTCAATATTTTTTATATTGAATGGAGCAAGGCCCATACAGCCAAGTCTGATACTTTATTCGTTTTTTACAGACAATAAATAAATAATAAATAACGCTCACAGGCACATACTTGTAATGACCCCACGTAAGCCTTAGGCTTTTTTTATGGGAACCATTCAACAACGGCACAAACATATTCCGTCCATATCCATGATCGAACCGAGACTCGAACCCAGGACCCTGGTTTGACAGTCCGGCGTGGCAATTATTACACCAACCGGGTCGTCAATAACACCCAGATTGTTAATAACTTGTACTGTGTATTTCTATTATTAATATTAACTAATATATTTGCTCATACCTATTGGACCCCTCTCTGGTCAACGCCATCTATTGAGAAATTAGGAGCTAATTTTTTTTTTCTTCTGGAAATTCCCTCATTGGTAGGCCTATTATACCTACCAACCATAGTCCTATTGAAAGATGTTGCTCTATATTTCGTAAATCATTCTTTTATCTTCATTTGTAAAAATAAATTGTTTCCAGTTGGATTGTAGAGAGTTGAAACCACATGCACAAGGCGAACATCGGAAGGATCCAAGAAAAAAACACAAAGTGTCGTAACACAACATAAGCATTTGACAACGGGTCAAGATGAATTTTAATAGATTTTGGAATAGAAGACGTTTGTAAAATTATACTTACTTTCAAATTCATGAAATGTTATTTGTTTTGTTAAATTTTTGTAGCAGAAAGAAATTAAAATGTAGGTAATTAATTTGTATGAAATCGTAAGTAAATCGTCCACATTGCAAAATCTAGAAACAAAATGTTGGTACTAACATACAAGAACCTATTTTTTTTTATTTAGGTACCTTACCTAGTTACATAATTATACTTACAATATTTTTCTTTTTATGAATTTGATCTGATGATGTATCACAAAAATTTATGATAAAGCCTGTGATTTAAAAGATCTGTAAAGATTGTTAAAACGTAATGTTTTAAATTTTATTTAAGAATAAATTTAATATAATATTAAAACGATCAGATTAATGTAAAAAAGTTAACATAATTTTAAAATATTGTTAAGTACCTATCGTTATAAATATTTCTTCCGATATTTTCCAAATTTAGCTAGATTTTGCTAGATGAATCAAAATATTTTTATTGTAAATATTCGGAGAGTTAATAATGTTAAGAAAATCACATTGTATAGCTCCAGAACTCCAAAAAGTTGCATTTAAGTCCCAATTTATATAAATTTTATTGTATACGTAGATAGGTTTTTTAATGGCATAATTTTTGTAAAATATTTCTTATGTTCATGTTACAAAGTTTTTATGGCGAATGCCTTTCTGAAAATTTTTCTCTACCATTTTTCCTTCACTTCAAACATTTACACACCATAGAATAAGACTGAGACCAATCTCATAAATTAGTTTGAAAAAAAAATTATATGATAATAAAAGGGATGTGCGTGATCAATATCAGCTTCTCTTATCCTCTTGCCTGCATTTTTCTCATTCCAGCTTCTAAAAATAATTATCTTATCTTAAATACTTTAATAATATCTATTTACAAAATGTAGAAAATGTACCTAAATAACAATTTATTTTTTACTCGATCGTTGCATCTTCCGTATAGCACAAAAATATCTTAAATGTTAGAAATAGATACTTTATCTTTAAACTATGATCTACTTGAAATGTTATATATTAAATTATTCTTACTAATACAAAATAATCCAAGAGATTGGTAATGTTTGTTGTATTATTTAAATACTTACAACACTTCCAGACTATTTACTATGTCACATTTAAGCCTCATAACGTCATTAACATAACGTTTTATGTAAATTGTGTTAAAGAATTAAATTACCACTAAGCATTTCTATTTTCTATAACTATGTACAGTCGACAGCAAAAGTCAATGAACTTTAGCGAAATTCAAACTAATATTTATCATGAAATAATAAATATTTTACAAAGATAAAGATGTATCGTGTTACTTATGCAAATAAATTGTTTATCTATCGTGAAAGAGTGTTAAATGAACTTTACTAGCACGAATATCATCAGATAATAATTTTGACACTTCTTTTGTCATCATTTACTTTTGATGTTGACTGTAGATTTAACTTATTCCGTTAGATTAAAAAGTCTTTAATAATTATATTTTAATGGAGTGATTTTCATTGAAATGTAATAATAAAAAAAACATCGATGTATATTAAACGCACATGAATGACAATGTTAAGACAGACCTCACACGTATACGTTTTTGTATTTCTGTGATGTTAGTTCTGTTAGTCCATGTACAACATAAAAAAACGTTTGTTTCTGGCTTAAATGATTCATCCTCTAAGGTTTCTAGTCATATATTGCTTCATCGAATGCCTGCAAAAATATTTATTGTGGAGGCCAACATAGAATTATAATTCGTTTTATCAGGAAGCTGAAGCGATCCTATTGGTGGATTTTTCTTGCTTACCTCGGGTTTCTATCTCAGCACCCGCGGACCGCGGATAGGCAAGAGGCAGCCTACGTCACTCGAGAAAAGATTTCAAACCGCTTTACATTACGCAACCAATCGCATGCTATCTGAAGTACATTGCTGCGTTAGCACCTTATATTTCAAGTTTTAACTAACCGGTAGACTGTACTTCGGTGTATGCAATCTGGTGCATTAAGTAAAGCGGCTCTTATGGCCTGCCTATCAGCTTTTTTACTAATATCTTAATCTTGAATTCCTGAGGTATACAGGGTGTGACAAAACACCCTAGGTAATAATACTTATGGGGGTGCTTGAGACCACTTTAAAAACTGAACAATTTTCACTATGGAGCCAGCTGGCTCCATATCTGAAAAAAAAATGCAACTGTCCCATACATTTGAGTCAAGTCGGTGCTGCAGTTTTGTATGAAACAGCAGTTTCTTTTTGCGACATCGATATTGGCTCCTTAATAAACGTTGTTCAGTTAGATTGTCTGAAGCAACCCTTAAGTATTACTAGGGTGTTTTGTTACACTCTGTATAGTTTATACAGATAATGTGTGCCTAATAATAATAATAGTGCCTGCCAAACAACAGATAATGTGTTTACATTATCTGTTGTTTGGCAGGCACGATGTATTAAACAGGCTTTACTTCAGGTAACTCCAAATTCGCCGACGAAGGACCTCTTTACGTTTCTGAGAGTTAGTTTTTAAGAATGTTATTTTTGCCAGTGATAAGTAGAAACACCGCCGAAAGCACTATTTTATGAACAAAATTTATGCACAATAATTTAATTATTGTCTAACCTAAGCCGCATTAAGTATTTTGTGATATTAATTTAAGTATTGTTGTTTTAAAATAATAAAATTGTATGTAGTTAATGGCAAGCAATCTGATGTTACATAAGGCCTTACACAGACGACGGACCTGCAGGCACGCACCTGCAGGCACGTTGTCTTTACCTTAAACTCTACGGATGTGTGCGTTGATATCGCAAATATCGGTGGTTATGGTAAATTCCATACCGAGGAGGATTGGCGGATTTCAAACATACCTATTTGCTAAATTCAGCTGCGGAGGATTTTCTGATAGCTAATAAAATAAAAACATCAGACCTCTCACCAGTAGGCAGCCTCTCGGAAAATGGGTTGGTACCATCATAAACTTCATACGATAGTAGGTATATTAAGTTTAAGGTTGGTACCATCTGACGGCCAACTAATGTAACTATTAAATAATCTGTACTTCCGTCTCTTTTCACAAACTCACTCCCACAGATTGCAGAAACGCGAGAGGAAAGATGGTACACAACAAAAAGTTGCTCCTAACATTATAACATATCGATAGATGGAGTTGACGTGAGATGGTTCTCATGGATGGTTTGCAAAAACCTGGCTTTTAAAATGAAATAGGTCGTTAATAAATTGTGTTTTATCGATAAGTAGGAAAATTTTTAAATAAACTTACGTCAACAGATGCGTCAATGTCAGTCACATTACAAAATGATTCTACTTTGGTTCTGCAATATGTACAATCTTGGAAGCCATGTCACATGTCAAAACGCTATTTTATGTAGGTAGGGTAGGAAATGTTGTAGTTTTTACTTTTTAATTTAGCTATCGGAAAATCCCTCAGACTTTATGACTAAGCTTTTTATTAATTATAATTGTTACAAACATTATTCTTCCATTAAATAATTTGGTTCACGAAAACTAAACATTATAATTTAAAGAAACACAAAAGAGATGAATGTTAAGCTTTTCATATTTTAAAAGAATAATAAAAAAAATCCAAAATTAAACTTATTGTTTTTTTACACCTGTTCAAGGCTATACCTACCTACAAGTTCCGTTTAAGACATTCTCATTCCAGTCATTCCACAAATAAGAAGAACTTTCCTGAAGTGTTATTTTTTATTATCGTGAGATTCAAAATCATTAAAATGTGTAACTTTGTAAAATCGCACAACTGGGCCCCGATTGCGTTTAACAAATGTTCACTGAACCGTGATTGGACTACGTGGGAAACTAAATTTTTTACACATACCGAATGTGCGTTCACGCTGGGTAATCAATAATCATTTGAAAGCCCTTAGACTTAGACAGATAGATCGCTCAGATGTTTCAGCTGTTAATCACATTGTAAAACACTCAAGTTTAGCCAAAACACAGTTGAATAGTATATGGATTGCAATGTGATTAAAGTTGAAATTGAATAAGGATTGAACTTCAATTTTTTTAATTACCACTATCGGGGTCCTGGCCCTGTACCCGGATTTTCGATTTTCGATATTATCGCGACCGTTTCCGTCGGAATATCATTGTAATAGAGTTAACAATGGAATGAAAACGTTCACGCAATTGCGAAATTCAAATGCCTGGGTAGACTCCCAGGTTTCACAACTCTCGAATTCGGGCTGGTCAAGCCAGAATTTTTTTATTTGGTTCATAAAAAAGTAACACTGTTTTTCTGATTAATATTTCAAAACTAGAAATTTAAAATGTACATAACTACGTATATTATTTTCACATATCTACTTATATATTTTTTTTTAATTTTATACACAGTTAAATTTCTTGAGACCGATACGTACGTAGGATAAAGTGGGATTCTAGAGGCTAGATATACAGGGTGTTTGGAAGGCGGACCTTTGAAGGGACAAACAAACCCAAAATTTGTCAATTAAGTGCTAATAACGTTTAGTTTAAGCTGAAATTTCATTTTTTTTAATTGAATTTATTAGTCCAATGTGTCCTTTGTTGTACTGAAACATTTTAAGGCACCATTGTGTCCAAAAAAGAAAATACAGACTATTTAAACTTAACAGAAAAATTTTAAATTAAAAAATCGTACTTTTAATGTCATTTAAAAAAATAAATTAAATATCTACAGATGTTCAAAACATTTTAAAAACATGCTTGGTTATTGCCCTTTCTTTCGAGGTATCATTTACTAAGATGTCTTTTCAAATTTCGAAATTAACCCTAATTAATAATGAACCAGTTAAGGGTGACAAATCCAAAATTTCAAACAAATTAAAACGAAACAGTTTTTGCTTAAATAACTTTAGATTGATCTCTTAAAACAAATTGCGAGATTATTTTTAGACTTAGAGTGTAATAATTATAAACTTACCCCAATCAAAATGAAGAAAGGGGGCTTAAAAAACTAAACTCGGTGTCATTTTTGACTCCAACTTATCCTGGGCAGAACACATTAACCAACTTAGTAAAAAGTCCACTTTTCCTTTCACTCCCTTAAACGTCTCCAAAATTTCCTACCTTTCAAAACAAAAATCTCCCTAGCCCAATCCTTAATCCTCCCTATTATTGAGTACGCAGATGTTTGTTATCTCGATGCCACTGAGGAGTTGATCAACAAACTGGAACGACTCCAAAACCTAGCCATACGCTTCATTTTTGGCTTACGGAAGTATGACCACGTGTCCGAGTACAGGGCGCAGTTAAAGTGGCTCCCGGCAAGCGTCGTGATGTCCATATCCTCTGTCTCCTCCACAATCCTTCCGCCCCTAGCTATCTCCGTGATCGTTTCTCCTTCTCCCGCCCTCCTGACAAACCTTGTCGATCTCATATCCGTACCCAACTTAGAATCCAGACCCACTCCACCGACTTCTACTCCTACTCTTTCACTATCCATGCTGCCCGGTTGTGGAACTCACTCCCCGCCGATATTCGTGATTGTCAAACATTTGCGTCCTTCAAAAAGCAAGTGAATGAACACTATCACTCTCTAAAATAAGCCATAGTTTATGTATGTTTATTGTATCTATTTGTTTATTTATAATTATGTTTATTTATATTATATATATATATATATATATATATATATATATATATATATATATATATATATATATATATATATATATATATTTATATATTTAACTTCCATTTAACAACAAGTATCTAGTTTTTATCATTTGTGCTGTACACATTTTGTCTGCCTCACACTTCAGAACTGTCTCTGTTGCGGGTTTGCTGGAAGAGATCTCTTTAGAGATAAGCTCGCCCTTTGTACATGTCTACTTTAATTGTTTTTTCTGTATTGTTATGTGTACAATAAAGTGTTAAATAAATAAATAAACAAAGGCCGTGGTGGTGGCGTTTGACAACAAAAAACTTAACCTTGAGCTTTAGTTATTAGTAGTATGTTTTCTTTTGTTATGTCAATACAACTTCAATTTGAGTCATTTATGATTTTTAAGCAAATAAAAAAAAACTGTATTTTTAGAAAAAAAATTTAATTCTCGTTTTCAAAATGACTTCCGCCATTTCGTATATATTTTCTGCAACGATTTATTACTTCTGTTGTAGTCAATGGCGGAAGCTGTTGGGCGAGAACTGGTGAGTGAGAGAGAGAGAGAGATAGGGGTGACCCTATCTCTCTCACCCGTTCTCGCCCCACTGCTTTTTACTCGTCGTAGCAGCTACGTTCCCAGCCGCCATTAAGTTTGCGTCGAACTACGCCAATGAGGGATTTTCCAGAAGAAAAAAAAAGTTAGTTCCTAACTTCTCAATAACTAACTTCTCAATAAACTAACTAACTTCTCAATAGAGGGGTCCAATAATATTAATAATAAAAATACACAGTACAAGTTATTACCAACCTGGGTGTTATTGACGACTCGGTTGGTGTAAAGATTGCCACGCTGGACTGTCAAACCAGGGTCCTGGGTTCGAGTCCCGGTTCGGTCATGGATGTTAAGTATATGTTTGTGCCGTTGTTGAATGGTTCCCATAACAAAAAGCCTAAGGCTTACTTGGGATCATTACAAAGTATGTGCCTGTGAGTGTTATTTATTATTTATTTATTGTCTGTTAAAAACGAATAAAGTATCAGACTTGGCTGTATGGGCTTCGTATCCATTTTGAATATACAAACAATACTTAAATTAGTCATTTCACTTTTCAATAATTATAAAGAATATTGAAATTTCTTTGCTAATAAAGAGCGAAATTTTTCATACCTATTGGACCCCTCCCTGATCAACGCCATGTATCGAGAAATTAGGAACAAATTTTTTTCTTTTCGAAAATCCCTCATACGAAAGAGAAAAAGGCAAAGAAAAAGCTATGACGTAGATTTGTAGGTAAGCCAGAATGAGATAGATATACTCCATTAGTGATTTTTACACGTTTTGAAACGGGCTGTTGATTAGGTAGCTAAAGCTCTATTCACATTACGACCGACGGGCGTGGACGGACGCGGAGGGTGCAATGATAGAGTTGACAGAGAGAACGCCCATACCGGCCCCACGGCCGGGAACGGTGCTTTCTCTGTGAACTCCATTTTTTGTAGGTATTGAAATACAATGACGTTTTACAAATAGACGCGTCATACACAAACATCACTGCACTTCAAAATTGCGCGATTTAGTGACTTGTAGCCCGTACACTAGACGGAGGGTGACTATGTGAAAGCCAGGAAATTACCTTGCATTTTGGTTGCCATTTTGGAGCGCGGGCAACGGATCTACATATGAAAATATTTTAGATGAAATAGGTATTATCTTACATTGCACCCTGCGCGCCCGTCCGCGCACCCGTCGTAATGTGAATAGAGCTTAAAAACGAGCGCTAGCAACATTAAAAAAAACAAGCCGCCATCATTGTTCTGTCATTCTCATTCATTCATGTCATTGTCACTTTGTCAATGAGTCGTGGCCGCGAGTTGGTGCCAATTTCCATTTCAATAGACCCCTGATTTTCCCTAACCACCATGAGTGCCAAGATACAGGAATACCGGGAGTCCATCGAGCGAAACCTCGTCGACAAAAGCAAACCGTGGACCAGATATTTCGATTTAGTAGAACAGAAAACCGGCGTGAACAGAGCTTATATCTTCATCGGTGAGAAAATTAACTTTTTTTTATGCACGTTTATTTATATCCTTAGCCGTATCTTGACGTTTGTTTTTTGTCGGCAGGTTTGGTCGCATTCACGGGGTTATATTTAGTTTTTGGGTTTGGAGCTGAACTGATATGCAACTTGATTGGTTTCGTGTACCCCGCCTATATGTCTATGAAGGCATTGGAATCGCCTCAGAAAGATGATGATACGAAATGGTTGACGTATTGGGTGGTCTTCGCATGTTTCTCAGTTGTCGAGTATTTCTCTGATTTCATTGTCGGCTGGTTCCCTCTTTATTGGTTAATAAAGGTTAGTATATAGACATATGGTTACTTTAGATTAATAAATTTTGTATTAAAAGCTTTTAGGTATATTACGCGACCTCTATAAGCCCAAATCAGAGTATCTACTTATAAACTATACCTACTAACATGACTATATAATTTAAATCTCCCCCGCTGCGTTTTTCTGTCTTCCCATCTGTCGGTATAGGCTAATCCTGGAAACTACTGTATGGGATTTTGATACAGTTTTCACTAATAGATAAAGAATAATTTACGGGGTTTGTGTACCCGTGCAAAGCTGGGGTCGCTAGTTCTTCTCCTTATCGTGTGGGCCCTGGTGTCGGAGTTTTTTCCGACCGCCTTATGGCCTTTGATGTGGTTTTTATGTAACAACTACTACCACCAGAGATAGTAGCCGGGACCAACGGCTTTACGTGCCATCTGAAGCACGGAATCATTTTTCTTTTCAGACTATTAGGTGATTCATCCTGCAATGTCTAGCCTAACCTAACCTAACCAACTGGAGAAAAACGCACAAAGTGACATATCACTAGGTGTCCCCCGTGGGAATCAAACCCACGACCTCCGTGCTGAGAGCCAATGCTCTTAACCATTAGACCAAGGAGGCAGTTAGATATAACCTAAACTTTAAAACCTACCTACCTTTTAATTTAAAATATATAAAAAAAAAAACCTGAACTTTTAAATTTACATAGAGTTCTGTATATTGGTATCTATGTTTACCTATGAATGGCTGCTTAGAATTTAGCTTAATCAATCTCCTGTCTAACACAAAAGGCTACCTATAATAAAACCTACCTATCAGCAAATTATTGTTGAACTTAGTGTAGATATGACGACTTAAAGGTGTCTACACACCAAAAGTCGCAGATCCAGCCTTGTAGATAAGGCCTTGTCAGCGACATGCACTTTCCTTGGAGATGGATATCCGAAACCAGGGGATTACAGGTTTCATTCCCTGTATTGCCTCCATCATTTGCCATGTGTTTGAAGAAAGAAGATAATAAATATGTAAGGGTCAACTCAAAAGATCTATAAATCTCGAACTCGAAGTGTTGCATGCTTGCCAGCCCCCATAATAAGATAAGAGACTTGCACCCATGTGGGCTTTCCGGCGATATATCTGCGACTTTGGTGTGTAGACACCTTAACAGACAGACTACAGACAGCACTAAGATAAATATTATGTGTGGATTAATCTTACTATTATATATATACTTTAATCTTCTACAACAAATAATGAATGTTTGTTGGCCTTCTGTGAAGGGCTGCACTATTAACAACCTACAACTGTGGAACAGATAGTATTATCCTTAAATATGCAGCATGGCTAGCATGCATGCCAGCCATAACAAAGTGTTTAAACGAGTTAAACGTCATGTCGCCCTCTTTCTGTCACATGTAAAATAATAAATGAAAAAAAAATTTAAAAATATTTATTTAGCAATAAACTTATATGTAACAACAGTTACATAAATATAGCACTCTAGCCCTCAGTCTAGGTATTCGTGGGTGATGAGGGCTAGGCTCTTTCGATGAAGTAAAGTATAAAGATGGAGGCACATCTCGATTTTTATCATTTTCTCAGGGGTGGCATGCGAGGCCTACAGGTAAGAGAGAAAACATTTTAAGTCAAAAGTTAATGACTGCAAGTGTCCTAAATTCATAGCTATGTTTTTTGCACTATACTAAATCCGGGTTTCCTGAGCAAAGATTTTAATTTCTCCAAAGAGGGATGCGGGTGATGTTATCCATGTTTGATAAAATTGTTAAATGCTGGCTTAAAGCACATCATACACATGAATATAATATATTATATTTACGGTTGTACTGTTCTGACACATGCAAGATGATATAATTATGCTCATCTCGCTCACATGTTTCTCATGTATAACTCAAATATAAGTGTGACAGTTTGATGGTCTGAAGCACATATTTAACTTTACACCATGTATATTTACAGCTATGTGTGTGATGAATTTAATGGTTGGCAGCTCATGTAAGATAATATGTTCTTACCTAATAGCACTTCATTGCTATGACATTTTTTGGCTCCTTTATATGAGATTAGCATATTGATTCATATATAGTAGTGTCTTAGGTCCATTTTCATACATCCATTGCTAATTTCTTTATGACATGGATGATTATTATCAAAATAAATATGAGTAGAACATGTAGATATGTTTACTCATACCTATCTCCGATTAGGTAGGCGGATATGACAGATTGCATGTACGATTGAATCATAACATTTGCTTCTTCAAATTACCTAGCTGCATACATTCTTCATGACAGCTCAGTCTGTTGTGAATTTGATAGATAGATAGATAAACAATTTATTTGCATTTTAATTTGCCTGCTGTGCATAGGCACTAACAAAACACTCGAAACAGGGACCATAGGGTCGCGGGTTCGACTGGGGCAAATATTTGTCATCATCATCATCAGCCTATATACGTCCCACTGCAGGGCACAGGCCTACCCTCAGGGAGGGTGTATGGGCATTAGTCCACCACGCGTGCCCAATGCGGATTGGTAGACTTCACATACACATCAGAATTTCTTCTTTAGCGTATGCAGGTTTCCTCACGATGTTTTCCTTCACCCTTTGAAAGCAGTCGGTATTACGTACATAAGTTAGAAAAACTCATTGGTACATGGCATGTTGTCCGTGCGGATTCGAACCCGGACCCCCATAATTGGGTGTCCATACCTCTCCGCAACGCGCCACCGACGCTCTTCAAATATTTGTGATTAATATGAATATTTTGTACCAGAGTCATGGATGTTTTTACCTTTACCATGGATGTTGTCAGCTATCTCATCGATTATTGGTTGCCCCCTCCCGGGCTTACAACGAAACTCCAGTGGTGGCTCACGATAGTGTTCTTTTCGAAAAACAATCCTTGAAGTCATCAAAATTACATAAACTACCGTACAACGTCAAGCACTCTTGCTATTAAAAACTACACATTGGCAAAATCATCATAACCAATATGGCAGCCATTTTTTTTTAAATAGAATAGAGTAGAAAGGATGGCTGTTACAGTGTTTACTTGCCATTGCGTTTTAATTTCGATTGCTATATTCTTTGGGGATTATTCTCATTAGTTTTGTATAAAATGACTGAGACTGAATCATCATCTTATCTTATTGACAAATCATTGTAAAATAAAAGTGTGTGAGTGAAACAGGTTCATTTAATCTAATCTCACAAATTTTCTAGAATTATCTCAAGAATGTTTTTATCTTGTTCGTTAAATGCAGAAAGGAAACAACATTTTCATTCACATCTCTTATACATTCCGGCAAAGGCAGTTGATCACCATCTGCTATAATACTAACATACCTATCTAGGTACCTACTACTAGGTATCTACCATCTAGGTAGTCTTCAAAATTAAAGTAATGTGTATACAGTCTCGCATCTTATCTTCTTTCTAGACTAATCCTAGACTCTTTTACAATGACTTTGGTCAATTGATATCTTTAATTGTTTGAAATTTAATCTCAATTGCTTTGGAAATAGTTACATGACAATCGTTTTCTATAGACTTTGTTGGATAATCATTGTTTCAACAATGTTTTGTTTTGTTTAAAAATAACCATGTATGTATGACAAGATGTATGGATCTAGAGGACAGAGGTATCCCAGGACCGCCCAAAGTGATACATAGTCTCTGACTAGTCTTCTGGGAAAAAGGTGTGAGTTTATGTTTGTAAAAATAACTAATAATGTTACAAGCTAAACAACAAAGGTATTTTATAGCATTATATATACAGAGTGTAAAATTAAATGGGACACTTACTTAAAGGGGTGCTTCAGACCATAAAACTGAACAACTTTTACTTTTGGACCACACTGAAATCGCGAATAAAAATTCCGCTTTCCCATACAAAACCGCAAACATAACTCGACTGAAATGTATGGGACAGCAGTTTTTTTCGCAATTTCTATATTGGTCCCATAGAGAAAGTTGTTCAGTTTGATGGTCTGAAGCACCCCTTTAAGTAAGTGTCCCGTTTAATTTTACACCCTGTATAGTAACCATCACACTGAAAAATATAGAATCACGTAAATTTTGTGAGGCTTACTTCATTTATCCTTGTCTATTTTGAGGAAAACAATATCGTGTAAGGAAGGAGGTTGTGTGCATAAGGAAATATGTATAGTGCTTTATAAATAACGAGCGTTAACCCGCGACTTCGTCCGCGCAAATTATATACCAGATTTTAAGTAAAAAAGTTTCATCAAAATCGGTTCAGTAGTTTTTGCGTGATACTCGTTCAAACAAAGAAACAAACAAACACACAAACAAACAAACAGACAGACAAAAAATCCAAAAATTTGTGAAATGGAATCAGGGACATCTAAAAACCATATCGTAACTTTTTTTTTGTTAATATCCTCAATGTACAGACAAACTTCCTGTTACAGTTTTATAATAGTATAGATTATATGAGTAAAGTTGCTATTTAAAGAAGACCTAGTCATAAGAGAACATAACCTTATGGACAAGGTATTAACATCAAAATAAAACCTGTCCAGTAGGTAATTTTTATTGATTTACTTTTTAATGCTGTTAATTATAGAATGCCATTAGGATTTTTTGTGGTTTCTAATTACTGACTGATACAGACAACATCGCCAGTAGCCCGTTTCCACCTACAGCAGGGCATAAGCTTCCTCTTCATTTAGCCATTCATTTCGGTCTTGCGCCAATCGCATCCAGGTCTTGAAGGCGCTTCTATTGATGCCTACCTGGCCACCGGAGAACCCACTCCTCTTTTGCCTAATTTCGGCCACCACTCTGTTAAGGCTTTATTCCACCTGCCATCACTTTGCCTGGCTACGTGTCCAGTCCATATGATGTGATACAGACATAGCTGGTTTAAAACTTAACTAGCATCACAACTAAGCTTTGTCCAGGATCATGGTCATTTAATTCCCTCTGAGGCTGTGGACGTCCCTTACCATGGCAGTCCATCCTAATATACAACTATGTACCATGGATCATGTTCATTATTGTAGTCATCATCATCATCATCATTCTCTTGCCCATTTCCCATTATTTGGGGTCGGCGCAATATGTCATCCTCTTCCATTCATCTCTCTTAGCCGTCGTTTCAACACTCACTCCTTTTTTACACATATCATCCTTCACACAATCCATCCATCTTTTCTTCGGCCTGCCTCTCCTACTACAGCCATCCACATTCATACTTAACACTCGTCTCTCCGCATTACATTAATTATTGTAGTCAAATGTGAATAATAATGTCGCGTCGGATATACCATTTACATTAAATTAACTTTGTATTATGCTTAATCACATAATTATTACATCATGAATGAATTCAGTGCTTGCTGTCTCAGCAGCCATCCCGCTCTCTTTGTTTCGTTCAAACGTACATTCTAATTAAAACAGTAATTAACATAGAAACTAACAATCTGCTGCTAATTCATTTGTTACTTGGTTCTAATTTTGAACACGGTCAGAGCACACGAGTAAATAACCCACAGAAACAAAGCTTCGAACAATCGTGCTAGTGGACAATCTATGGGAGACATTGGGCGAGAGACAGGAGGCTGATAAACTCTAATTTTGTTATTAATGTTTTAACAGAATTTATATTATTTACTGTAGTGGACTAACGCCCATACCATACACCCTCGAGGGCAGGCATGTGCCCTGCAGTGGGACGTATACATAGGTAGGCTGATGATGATGATCTTGAATGTATATCAGACACTTCTGTTACAGTTTTATAATAGTCTAGACTAGCTATTATGTTCTTGACCTAGTCACTGTCGATAGTTGAAAAAAATCAGCATGACTCACTTCTTGGCATTCATTACAATCAATAGATAGAGTTTTGATATTTTTTCATGTTCTTCAAACACAAATAGATCGACTTGCATTACATTATATATTCTATCCTTCTTTCTACTTATTATATTAATGTTAAAATTTCTGATGATATTTGGATGTTTGTGACTCAATCACGCATAAACGGCTGAACGGATTTGAATGAAATTCGGCATACAGATAGAACATGTTCTAGATTAAAACACCGACCTATAAGATACTTTTTCAAAGTAAACGCAAACGATGTGTCGAACATGTATTAGATAAGTAGTAACCGAGGGTAAAATCTAGTTTCAAATACATATTTTTCGTTATTCTTCACTTACCGCTGACTTATTTAACGAATAGTTACACCGTCAAACTATCCGGGACCAACTGCTTAACGTGCCTTTCGAAGCACGAAGACGCTCGAGAAGAAATAAAATAACACTAAACAGTCACCCAATTTCAGCGGCGTGAAAATTCTGACAGCAAATTGACCACTAATTTGCGTCCTCCAATCCGCACTGGGCCCACTCCCTCTCACACTTATTCGTGAGAGGAGGCCTTTGCCCAGCAGTGGGATCCTACAAGCTATAACGTAACCATAACTAATCATTGCTCTTCAGTTTTATTGCAAAAAAGAAAGAAATGTGTAGAGAGATCGAAAAGAAATCTTTATTAAAACAATTAAAGATAAGCTCGATAATATATTTTTATTAAAATAGAACATAAAGGTGACACAAGCAAGATAAAAGATAAATTGTTGTTTAACAGGATAACAATGACTCGCCGTCTCAACTTATAGGTATATACCTACCGTTAAGTAATTGACTTGGAGGTAGGTATGATTGACCCACACTCTTGCGCAAGGTTATGCAATTGCTAGTTGTTTTTTTTCGTTGAATATATACCTAGTTACGTGTTTTATAGGTATGGATATTATACTGAACGTTCTACATACTATTACATTGTTCATTGTGTTGTTATCTGGAATGTTTTAAGTCATATAACTGGCTAATATAATATGTATAAAACAGAATCAAGGGTGATTGTCATTGTCAGAGTAGTATAAGTTGCAAGTTCGATTAAATTCGTGATAAGCATCTGCTCACGATTATATTTCCCGAGGGGACAGTCAGATATACCGAAAACTCAGAACATCCACACTTCATGATAGTGATGTGCGTAATCGATTATAATGATAATCAGTTGCAATCGATTATCATTTATAATCCATCGATTATAATCGATTTTAAGGAAGCTGACAGTCTCAAGTTCTATTTTAAACTGTAGTAGGTTAACCTTATAGGGGAACTCCTGAAATATTACTTAGTTTGGTTTTTGTAATTATTATGTTCAAAAATTGGTCAATTGACTAATTTGACTGTATCATTATGTGTTTTTTAAATGCAAACTAGGCACTGCTTAACGATACGAATATATAATCTGAATAGGGAAATCAATTCAATAATGAATAATTATAATGTACCTACCTAAGTGACTGTCTGTCACAATTATATTTTTTAATCGTGCCTAACGTACACGAAAAATATTATGAAATTAAAAAATTGTCCTAAAAATGTAACTTTTTTGAAATACCAACATAAGTATCTTTTTTATTTCATATTTTTATTCAGGGTGCTTAGACATTAGACTCACGTACCTACCTACATGAGATGATGAAGTTTCGATACATTTTGACAATTTTTTATTCCGATTTTATAATCGGGTAAAATGGATTATTGATCGATTACGATTGTTTTCATAATCGATTCATCGATTAGCAAAATAATAGAATCGGCACATCACTACTTCATGATTTCGCTCCTAGTAACGAAACTCTGTCCAGTGTGACGGGTAGTGAGCCCGTCGCCTATTATGGACAGTCGTTACAATACATGCCTCAAAATTGAAGCATGCCGGTTTCCTTGCAATAAAGAAAGAAATTCGTGATCAAGATTACTAATGTAATTGGATAAAGGCTGTTTAAATGATTTGATTGGTGTTATAACTTACTTCCCCCTCGGGGAATGCAATCGTGAGCAATAATGTCAGACAACAGTCTAGTATAATGTTTATTCTATAACTCATGCCAAAGTCTATAGTCGGAATCAAAATCTGAATATAGCCTAACTTTTTATTTAATACCAACTTTTCTTCAATCCGCAGTGCATCTTCATCATATGGTGCTACCTGCCGACTGAATTCAACGGCTCCATGTTTATCTATAACCGCGTCATCCGCCCTTACTACCAGAAGCACCACGGACGCATTGACGAAATAGCCAGCTCGGGTAAGAGATTACATTATTATTTTGAGACTTGTGGGAAGCTTTAGAATAGGGCAAGCTGGAGCAGAACAGTGGTAGAACTTGCTTGAGACGTTGAACTGATTTTATTTCTTTTCGTGAATCGAGACAAATCGGGTAAAAGTTGTATCACAATTGTAAAGCAGCATTTTTTCTGGCAGAACTAAAGTATTTGCCTCTACAGCATAATGCATGCTAATTTTGTATTTTTACTATTAAATTACAAAATAATATCTTTTACTATAATAATATACAGCATTCATTTTTTTTTCTGGACGTGACATGACAGGATGAATAGATAAAATAATAGTTTAAAGCTCAAATATTATGATGTAAATACAATCACTGAATCTTTTGTCCTTATCGTTCACGAATGGCCTGACATGGTGGGGGTAACTGGAATACTGGAAGGCGTGTGATAGATTATGCAAGGGAGACATTGCATGGCTTAATGGTCTGGTTTTTGTATGCTCACTTAAACGGTCTAGCTGTTTACTCTACAAAAATATAAGAAACAATACACAATCTTATTGCTGTTGCAATTAGAAACATTTTTCAAATTTCCTTACATTTTTATTCATGTAATTTTAGAGGATCTTCTCAAAGACATTGTGAAGAACGCCAACAAACACATCGACAAAACCATGAAAAATTTCAACGAGGCACTGACCAATAAATTGGGCGTTCATAACGATTAAGTCATATTTACAGGTACTTACAGTACAGTATCGCTAAGCATAGCTTTGCATGGCAAAAGGGGGAACGTGTTATGTTGCTAAGTTCTTAATTCAGGTCAATAGATGGCGCTTAAAAGAAACGTTTACAGATTAACCACAGTGCTGTAATTACTACTGTAAGTTTAACTTTAGATGCACAAGAAACTTATTTTGTAAATTTTTAGCGCCATCTACTGAACTCTGGCATCAGTTAATACTATGTATAATAATTTATAACTTCTTCATTATTATTTTCTTTGGGTAATTTAAAAACCGTACTGTCCTTTTTCTTGGGTCGATGTGAATGTCATTAAACTCCCATCTTAGTGCGTAGTCACACGAGCTGCTCTTGAACTGCAACTAGCAGTCGGTTTTCAGGTTGGATGCAGTCGGCTCGACTGCATCGCGACTTCGAACTGGCTGTATTTTTAGTGTAACAACTTCGATCAAAGTAAAATTAATGGATGACCTTACGCGAACATTTCGAACCGAGAATAAAATTAGTCTTAACAATAATTGCTAGTCAAAAAACGTACTGAGATGATTCGATGACAGAACAAGTGCATTGCCACATTGTATGTACATATCTAAGTCTAACAAAACAAAAGGCAGCATGCGTCTCGGCATTGACAGTCCGCTGGCAGTTTGAATATAATCGGTCCGACTGCAATGTAACTGAATCACAACTGCAAACTAAAAATGCAGTCGGTTTGCTGTCCCGATGCAGTCAAATTGACTGCATTTCGACTGCAATATACAGTCTGGTTCTGCAGTTGAAAAGCAGCTCATAATATGACTACGCACTTACATGAGTATCTACATATTACATAACATAATAATTTTATTAAATCTTTGACTCAATTTGTCAGTAGGGAAGAAGGAGGCACCTTTGAACGCGGCGCGCGCGGGAACATTTGAACAGTCGCAATAACTCGAATAATTTGCGTTGAATATTTAAATGAATACATTTTTAGATGTGCTAATACTAAGGCCACTTAGGTCACGTGATAAACTGGGCGCTTGACAAGTGTCAAAAAATTTAGAAGCCCTATTTGTTTTCAGTACCTCAACCAAACACATTTGCAGAAATTATGTAAGGTTTTAGCTCCGTGGATTGAAGAATGTGGAGAGTACAGATCTTTTTATCTTGAAATATATTTTATTTAGCTAAGATGAAAGCTGTATATTATAGACATTGAATACGTTTTGACCAAAAATAACGATAAAAACTCAAAACAAGAAGGTAGAGGCAGATTTGAATAAAACGCGAGGGGTAGATTTGAAATTATATGGGGCACCTTAGAACGTAGGACAAGCTGCCTCTTGGATTGTGTTCAAGCTGTCCCATGTTATGTTGCGGGTGATTTATAAAATGCGGAATAAAACAATATAATATGCAATATGAAACACCTCTCATTTATGTAATATGCAATACCTCATTTGAAATATTCAAAGGTGCCCCGGGGGGACATTTGAACTGTTCAATTGTGCCCCAGATGGATTTTTAGTTAAATCTTAGTTAATTATTGAATACCGATTAACGAAACAATGTAGCTTTCCAAAGAAAACGTAGGTTATTAATTAAAACATCGTAAACTAAAATTTAAACATTTCAAAGGTACCCCATGCTGCTTCAAAGGTACCCCCCCAGCTCTGGGACAGTTATGAATGTTTGATTTTCTTCAGGAAAACACGAATAGCAGGTTTGTGTCTTCTAATTTCATCGTTTAAACAAAATAGTTGGGTGCAGGGATAACTAAGGTAATAATAGATACTAAAAACATGGTGTTATATACCACAGAAAAATAATTACAGGTGTTTGATTAAAAATTGTTCAAAGGTGCCTCCTCCCTACTTATTAGATTTCCACTCTCGCTACATTGGATTTGGAATGAAGGATTGAATTTACATTGGAAATACCTATTTGTTAGAAAAAGAAGACTAGATTTTATTCATTAGGTTAGATACCTACACTTTTCTTTAAATTCTTTTTTTTGTTGGAACCTTGAGGTCATGTCAGCCCCATCGTGCCTAATCAGCAGTAGAAAATGTCAAAATTACTATAGAGATTATGCATCTTTCGACTGCTGATTTGAACGTACGCACTCCTGTGCCGCGAATTTTTACTATGTTTCCGTTAGGTATAGTAGAACTGTCTTAAAATTTCAAACCTGAAAGTAAAAAATATTTGTTTTAAATAAAATCAGAAACACACTACAATGTCCTACCACAACAATATAATATACGAAACCACAGACCACAATTTTTTTTTTAAATTTTATTTATACGTATCTTTATTGGTTATCAAACTTGGTCGAATTCCAAGTTATCAAATCAAACAGCAAATTATATAGGATCCTAAAACAACAAACTTAAATGTTATAGCGTCAATTACATGATACCTAACACGTTTTAAATGATATACTTACCGTTGAAGATCAAAAGACTTTCTTTTGATTTTATTACAGTATGAATAGGTTTAGTTTTTAGGTTTAGTTTTAATGACGTTCTATTGGAATATAATGTCGAAATAATATATTTTTATTAGGACTATCACATACAAATACAACTATGAATGTCCAAGAGCTGGTGCAGGGTGCAAATAAAAAGATAAGTCTGTCTATAAAAAGATTGGAGTAATTCGCATTACTTTTGTCGGGTCAAGATGGGTATTGAATAGTAGGTTTTCTTATTTTTAATTCGGTAGTTTTTTTTCTTTTATTTTAGTTCTGTAATGTATCTTTTTTTGTATTAGTTTCATTGACTTAGTCGCGTAGAGTTTACGATCATTTTTCTTATTAAAACTATTTAAACTGACTCATTTACGTTAAGTAATAAGTAAATGAGGCAATAAAGATTGATGAATTATGAAATAGAAATATAACGAAATGATTAATGATTTGTATTTTAAACAATACAGATTTCTTTTAATGCCATGTATTAGGTGCCTGTTTTGTGAAATGAATCATGATCATTTTTTCCCTTTCTTCTAGTATTTAACTTCATTCCAGTATCATTGTCAAAAGAACTACCCAATTGCTTTCTAATACTATTTTCTGTTGTTTATTGGATATTGGATACTGTGGTACACAAAATATGGACATTTTCAGAACGAGTTTTGTTTTTTTTTTTAATTTTAAGTTCAGTTTTGATTACATATTTGGGCAATACTACTGGAATGGGATTTAGATTGCACTTGAATTTGTAATTAAATGTTCACGCTAATACGGCAGGTATAATATAACAATAGCTTAAATAGATAGATATCTTGAAAATATAGGTACTTACACGATTCAGTTAATAGAATAACGCACTACAGTCCCATTCAACAAAATATATCTGAAACCTTATTTAAACACCCTCTTCATTTACCCCTAAAACTAGCTGAGAACGCAAGCTTTTTCCCTTTGTTTTAACATTGTCCCTAATTTTTAGGTAAAAAGGATTAGAAGATATTAGATTCATACAAATCATCGAATTGGTAAGTGATGTACGATAAAAGATTTGCTTGCAGCAATGCGCTGTGATGACATAACATAACACTAACTGCGCTATTTGCCTCTGATGTAAACATGTACGCTTTTAAAATTTTCCTAAAAATCTGGCAGGAAATATAGTACCAAGAGGCTGAGAAAAGAACTCAGGTTGTTTTTTGACACGGCTTCATACTGTTTGTAGGTCTACTGTGTAGGTTACTTAGTTAGGTAGAGGATCGGTTAAGGGATGGGATGAAAAAATTATGATGTAAAAGCACTTGACAGTACATAATTATTGACAAATAAACAAACAGACAGACAGACGTCGTATTTCACCCCCTCCCGCACCGCTCCGCTACCTAAGGTACCTAAGTACCTACTCAGTTAAGTTAGACCAGTATAATCTATGCCAATGAAGCGGAATAGACATGTGTAAAATCTACCTATTGAGTTGCTTAATTTTCCACCCTTGACAGAATTAAGCTATTTTATTGGTTGATTTTACACATCTCCGCTCCGCTTCGCTTTGGTGGATTCCAGACCTTTTACTTGGATCATTTTGTACCTACATGTTCATAGTTCTTATTATTTATTAGAGCACTGAACAGCCCTAAAACCTTTTAATCTTATCAGACTTTTTGGTAAACTAGTAGTCGACACGGTAACCCTTATCATTCTTACCAGCACAATATCAATCAGAAGCTTATTAGTACAATGCCCCATGATTAAACAAATTGAAATCATTATAATTTTGTTTTCCTGTACCCATAGTAGGTAGGTAATTTGTTGTGCAATATTGGTTTTACTGTATTTAGTTACGTTGCGTAATAAGTATTTAATGTAATTGGTATTTAATTTTGTTTTCTTGCAATATTTCGAGTCTAATTTGGACATACTTACCTAATATAAAACTGCACTAACTTTTGGACTTGCATATTATGTAATCGCTGAACTAAAATTTGTAATATAACTAATATTTCCTGCCAGATGCAAACTAATCATTACTAATATTGTTAACAATTTCTTCCTACTATCCACTGACACGATGTAGTATAGATATTTATAAAAATATAATATGTTATATTTATATTATTGACACTAATTTAGTTGCTAATAAGATAATACACAAAACACAACATAAAACTTCAGGTACATACGTAGTTCATTGAACAGATATCTGTAAAATATTATGAAATAGTGTCGAAGAAAAAACTAATCAATGAACAAACATTTAGAGCCACTTACATCAATACAAAATATCTTAATTATTGTAATACAATGGAAATGGCTTTTCTGGGTTAAAATCTGTGATTTTGAACTTAACGAATCAATTTTCTATATTGTAAGGTGGTTGGTAAAAAAACTGGTAACCAGAGAATATACGAAGTCACAAAGTCTGCGTATACTGAGGGTCTGCCCACATATATTGACAATTGAGACACTAGGTACATTTATTTCCGTAATCTGATAGTTCAAGAAATATAATTTACACCGATTAGTTTACCAGGTCGGTAAGCGAATTATATTTAATTCTACAAACTGATTCCACATCGATAAATATGGGCAGACTCTTAATACACCTTGTGACAACCGCTTATCTTAGTGTCGTCTTTTGTGTTGGTGCAAGGGGCCTTTAAATGTGCGAAATCCTCGAATTTTAGTTATACATTAATAATACAACGTCCCTGATTAATATAGTGTTATTTTTTTCATTCCAGCCAGTCGCGTCGTAGCTGATGTAGTAAGGAAGAACAACTAAACTCCTTTACCTATAACAAACTTTATTGAGCGAAAAGTACAAAACTGCACCCGCTAAATTATATTCACAAGCTTAGCACAATCATATTGGCCATAAATTTTATAATAATAACGACAGGACCATTTTTTGCAGATTATTAATTTGATAAGGAAATTTACCTATTGTAAATGTATCTAAATCTTGTCTTTTATAGTTTCAAAAAACATCTACTCAATGTGAACTATGATAAAAATCTGAATTTTATTCAAGATTATCTGCAAAAAATGTGAACGACGTTTTTTTTTTTGTACCATAAAAATGTATTATTAAGTCTCACGCTCATACGTTCTTAACGCCTTTTTAATGACGTTTCGTTAACCTGTTAAGAATTTTAAATATCCACTCGTCTAATGCGTTTTAGATATCTAGAACTGATTTGACTAGCTAGACTTTAGGTTGGACAAATTGAAAGACATTTTAATATTAATAAAAGGTGCGAGAGCGATCTCCATCCCTTATGGGAAGTAATATTAACTTGCCAATTTTTTAATATCGACTTTTCATCAAGAGAATAAAACGATTCGACTCTTGTCCAAAACTTTTACAAACTGGGCATATTGATTTTATAAAAAGAAACATTGTAATATTTCATAGAATTAAGTTTTGTTCAATCGTGACACAATTTTGTAAAACTTTTTTAGTTGAAAAAATTCCTAGTTGAATCTATTTCTTTCTCTGCTGTTATTTTAAGATCTTCGGGTTCTTTTTCCTTAGAAGCTTAAGTTAACTACGGTAGTCGTTTTATTTTTCCCTATTCTAAGATCTCTATATGTGGAACAATGAATTTCTATCTACTTTATATACTTATACAGATTTGCTCAAGGAATGTTATAATAACAATTTAATCTGTTGTATTCTGTGTACGGTTAAATTATGTTGTATGTCTTTTAAGTTTTTGATGTCTTCCCCTATAAGAGCTTGGGTGTTGCTATTGTCAAATTTAAAAACTAAAACGAAAAGACACATTATTTATAAGACGGTTTTAACGTCTTAAAACATTGTAATATTTTTCTAAAATTTGAAATTTGGCTTAGCAATGTATAAACCCCCGCATAAGTTAAACGAGTTTTGACAAATTTGCTTGCAATGTTACTTTGTTAGTGTGCCTACAGAATTTGCCTGTGTCGGTGTTATAAAGTATTCACTAAAGGAATTGTTAATGTCATTTTTCACGTAATAAAAAGGAATTCATTGTATTGTAATGTTTTATTTCTACTTACTAATATTTAAGGCGGTTTAACTAACCAACTAACTCAAGTCGTACCGTACCATCCGCTCAGACATTGATATTATAAAAATTATAATGTTTTTCCTTATAAAAGCAACGATATTAAATTTGTAATTGTCATTGAGTTTACTACAGGGAGTAAAATTAAATATGAAACTTACCTAAAGGGGTGTTTCAGACCATCAAACTAAACAACTTTTACTATGGGAACACTGAAAACGCGAAAAAAATGGCGCTGTCCCATACAAAACTGCAAACATAACTCGAGTGAAATGTATAGCACAGCAGATTTTTCCCATACAGAAAGTTGTTCAGTTTGATGGTCTGAAGCACCCCTTTAAGTAAGTGTCCCATTTAATTTGACACCCTGTATACTATTACCTATTAACTGCATTCACAGTGGCGTCTTCTTTTCAGTTCCAAAGGGAATGAAATCACTACGTTTTATTCAGTTCTACGACGAGGCTCCATAATAGATGTGAGAGCGCCTTAAGCTTAACGAACGATTGTTGAAATACTATTAAGGAAATATAATTCGGATCGCGCTCCATACAAACGAAGTCTGGTGATATTTTCAATAATAACCAATTAAAGTCAATGAAATTTTTCAGAAACAATCTAGACACTAATCTCTATGACTTTTTATGAAGTCAGATTGCCGTTAAAAATGTTACAGTGCCTCAAAGATTTCCATGCAAATCTTAAATTAATCCTAGCATCAAAATGTATATTTTAACGAAAATCTGATTTAATACGGACATAGAGATTAGTTTCTAGATTGTTTCTGAAAAATTTCATCGTCTTTAATCTAAACTATTATAAAACTGTAACAGGAAGTTTGTCTGTACATTGAAGATATTAACAAAAAAGTTACGATATGGTTTTTAGGTATCCCTGATTCCATATCACCAATTTTTGGATTTTTTTGTCTGTCGGTTTGTTTGTTTGTTTGAACGAGCATCACGCAAAAACTACTGAACCGATTTTGATGAAACTTTTTTTGTTTGATAGTTAATGATCTGACTTAAAATCTGGTATATAATTTGTGCGGACAAAGTCGCGGGTCAACGTTCGTTGGATATAGTATTGATATTATCACCAGTCTTCGTTTGAATGCCGCGCGCATTTGCGCTCTTGGAATAAACGTCTCTTTCGAATTAAGCTAACAGTGCAAGACTGTACTAGCTTGATAAACAACAATCTAGGTACTTATCGCGATGTATTTATAACATATCGTTGAAAGAACAATGGCCTATTGGCAGTAAAGTTACTCATTGATTCGAACTTGTAGATTAGATACTAATAAAAAAAATCGGTTAAAAAAGAGCACCCAGTATAAAGAGTATGGTCATAGCCTAATTATAAAATTATACTATTTCTGGTCAGGCCTCTACCTCAGTCCAGTTAAGGGGGCACCGAAGTACTAAACTAGAATGTCATATAGTCACATTGTAGTCATTGCTGATTTTCAATTTATCGGGTCACTGCGGATTTGTTTTTACAATTTTTGTTGTTTTTATCATTAAAACCGAGGTTTTAACGATAATAGCTATAAGCATAAAACATAATAATCCGTAATGTTTCGATAAATTGAAAACCAATTACAATGTGACATTCCTGTTTTTTTGGAAATGTTTAAATTGTTTAGAAATAAAGAAAATTATACAATTGAAGGCAGCACAATATGCTCGGTACCCTCTTAATATCAATGATTTTGCACAAAAATAGTTTCCTTACTGCGTCCTGCTAATCGACGGCCCGGTTGGTGTAATGTTTACCACGCCGGACTTCCAAACCATACATGGCCCTGGGTTCGAGTCCCGGTTCGGTCATGGATGTTTTAAATGTTAGTGCCGTTGTTGTATGTTTTCCATAATAAACAGCCTATAGTGCTTGCTTGGGATCATCAGGGCCAGTGAGATTACACGAGAAGTCACTGACAAACGCCCAGAGTGCACCGGCCCATTACCACTGCTGTTTCCTCCGGACTCGCCCAAAAGCAGGCCTCCATCACGCGGCCGTATTAACTGAGATAATTACGTAACACTTTGGTGCATCGTAAGCGATGCGCTTGTATGAATTCTAGCACTCGCTCCAAACGGCAACGTCGCACACGTCGCGCGCTGTACGAAGTAATAACAACGTTGAGTCAAGCGCCATTAGATACATTTTCGCGGGTACCGTCTGGCAATAAATGATTGAAAACTTATCGTTTTCTGAGGTAGTGGTGTATCCGTTACGATGTAACTATAATCTGTGCCCAAGGACCGAAAGCAGCACGGCTAGCATGCCACCCACGACAAAGCGTTTAAACGAGAAAAACGTCATGCGCGCTCTTTCTGACATATGTAAAATAATAAAGATGGAGGCACATCTGGATTTTTATCGTTTTCTCGGGGGTGACATGCTAGGCCTGCAGGCGGGCAAACTTGGTGGTTATCTGACTTAGCACCCTGAAGACGACGGTACGATAGAGTATATTTTGAACTCTCACTCGCAATTTGCACAGCATCTCTCATGCTTATCTCTTGTCAGTTCTTCCCATTTGTATAAAGTGACAGCCGGAGTCGCGTTGTAGGTCTGCTATTGGGTAGTCACGTCGATTGTTGGTTGCCCCCTCCCGGGCCTACAACGAAGCTCCAGTGGTGGCTCAAGATAATGTAAAACAATCCTTGAAGTCATCAAAATACATAAATTACCGTAAAACGTCAAGCACACTTGCTAAATAAACTAGACATTGGCAAAATCATCACAACTAAGATGGCAGCCATTTTTTTTAAATAGAATAGAATAGAAGTGACAGCCGAAGGGTTCAGGGTGTGGAAAGTTTTGGGAAACCACCTTTCGTTTATCAACTAACTAAAGCATAGCCAATCTTTTTATTATCTTTATCTATCGCAAAGGCTAGGTTGTGGGCTTGTGGCAATAAAAAATCTGTGGCTACGTGGATAATGTTTTATTCTAAAAAAACAATTGTTCTTGCACAATTATTTCTGCTACAAATGTACAATTCATTATCATCAAACTCGTTATCCTAAACTAAAAGTACTATATGCTACACTATTTTTTAAAATTAATTATTTTTTAAACTAAGCATTATCAAGTACTTATCAATCCTTTGCATTTCTAAAGGTAGTACCTAGGTATTGCCAATAAATTTGAAATTCCGAAATTACACTGTTAATTACGGCTGTCACGGACCGCGGGTATAAGATAAATTGCATGCGCAATTTCGGTTGCGTAATTTCGGCAGGTGTATTCTTACACTAAGGCTGGCCTACATTTCAAATTGGTTGAATATACTGCTGTTCTTTTTTTGGCAAAATGAGCCACACATGTTTTATGAATCCTTATGACAACATCTACATGCATCGACCATACTTACTGCACTCTTTCTTACCATTTCTACTTCTTCGAATGTGATATTACAATAAGGATCGAAAGTTTCATGTTAGATCTCGCCACAAGGATTCCAGAAGCATAGGTATGCAACTCAAACCCGCCAGAAAAATACCATTTCGGCTGGTACACATAGTTAAGGCCTAAAATCCACCAAAGCAAAGCGGTGCGGGGTTCGGCTTCTGTCAAAGGAGGAAAATTGAGCCACCGCTGCACGTTGGTGGATACCAAGCCTTACAAGCTCTTATTGTGCTGTTTAAAATTAATCTATCTTAAGAAGATGCAGCGGCGGCTTTTTCAGCTTCTTTCATCTTCTCCAAATTCTCCTGTTCGGTTTGTCTATTTCTCCATGCTGTCATGTAGGTTCTGGGGTGAATGGGGAAGAATCCTGATAGACCTGTAACAAATAATTATTATAATGTATGTCTAAGGTCAGAACTTCATGGACTATAACCCGTTTTTGGTCTGTTTTTTTGTTAGTTTGTTTGTTAGTGCATCACGCGAAAACTACTGGACCAATTTCGATGAAACTTTTTTGTTTGAAAGCTTATGAATAGAGACTTAAAATTTTGAATATCATTTATATCAGTACGATCACAGGAACCTGTGCTGACGAAGTCAAAAAGGCGGGTAAATGCTCAAAGATAATATAATAATGATATACCTTACCTAATAACTCAGCGACAGGTGACGAAACGTGAGCTCCTTTTCCTAGCCAATATTTAATACGCTCCAAGTTAAGTGCTACCAGTTTCTCATTGTAGACATTGGGCATTGGATCGTAGGAGCCGAGTTGTTCTATTACTGGCTGGCTGTTTAGTCTTTTACGCTGAAAGAGAAAAGTGAATTTAAAATGGGTCGGTACCTGTCTACATACTAAAAGATAATTGATGGGAGAATATTATGAATCGCATTGATTTAAAATTTGTCTAGAATGAGCCTCACGCTTCTACTGTAAAAGGGGCCAATTTTCTTAGGTTGGTGTGTGTGAGGCGTCAAACAAATTTTGTCTATGTGCGTGTATATTAGTGTTGCAACAGAACTCTGCTTTTGCTTCCGCAACTGCAGAAGTTCCGCATGTTTTTTCACTTCCGTTTCTGCTTCTGGTTCCGCAAACTTTATAACAGAACTCTGAACGGAAGCGGGGAGAGAGCGATGAGAAGCGGGGAGAGAGCGATGAGAAGCAGTGCAGCAGGCGCGACGGCGGCACGGCGCGGGCGGGGCGGTTGCGGGGGCCGCGCGTGGACGAATGTACACGAGCGCGCAAAAGCGGCCAAGTTACTCTTTATTAAATATAACTTGCCGCTGTTTAATTTTTACTACTAAAGTACAAATTTAATAAAAAAAACATAAAATGCAAAATTGTGCCTTTTTTTCATAGTGTTAACGCTTCCGTTTCCGCTTCCGCTTCCGTTAAGATTTACTTTTGTCATCTGTTTCCGTTTCTGCTTCCGTTATGCCAGTTCCGTTGCATCACTAGTGTATATGGATCATAGATGAACAATTTTTCGCTTACGCTGATAGACTGAACCACAACGTAACCACGTATGAGACAGTGATAATCATAAAATCCTATACAATTCATATGAAGCTAGATGACTGACTCTGGAGTCAGACAGCCATCGGTCTTAGTACAAAAAGTGGTTACGTCGTTAAGGACAGCAATAAGTAGCGATCTCCTTTTTTAACTAGAACGAATTTGCTATGTGCATCTCTTATTGATGAATATGACAAGACAGGTGCTCAGCTTGATTCTAATACCTTCTCTTTCTACGATATAGATAGGGTTTAGAGGCCAGTGCTGGTTGCAATTGTTTCAACGCATTCATAGCTTCGACTGTCTATCTGGACACAACTTATCCAAGGCTTTAATGATTAGTACCAAAACCTGCGTCTAAAACCGCTAAAACACTGTATATTATGAAAGAGCGATCTAGTACAAATAGTTGAAGCCAGTAGGTACCCATGGATTTTATATCTATGGTGTAAATATACGACAAATATAAAGAAAGTAAGTCTAATATTGAGACTCAGAATTGTAGCTTTCTATGTCAATATTGGTTCGTAAATAAAGTTGGGATTAAAATAGAAAGAATAAGATACTAACTTGAGTAACAGAAATGTGGAAGAATGGCCTATTTGTACATCCCTGACGAACTAGACGAATAGATTTAGCCGCTCTTGCGAAGTACCGGCCAGTTCCACTTGCTGGGGGCAGCGGCATATTTACGTTTTTGAATTAAATTCAGATTCTTATGAGTGCACAACTAGATAACCTCAAAATGTTACGTTTCGTTCAGAAATTATGTTAGCTTCTGTCATGCTGTCAAACAGAAAAGAAAGAGTTGGTATGATTCGTGTTATTTGATATAAGTGAAAAATTAGTTTTAGTGAGATTTGTGACATAAAATTTCGTGCGGTTTGTGTTAAAGTGTACCACGCAGCAAAGAGAATGTAACTCACTACGTTATAAGAGTCGGGACTTCCATACTAAAATTTGGTCGTGACCGATGATCCAGAATGTATGAAACGTGTGCAACCGTTCAAAGAAATTTAATGGCGGCGGTGCACGTTTTATATAATGTTTTTTTGATAGAGAGTTGCGCGAGCCACCACGCAGTTGCGTAAGGTCCGCCATACACAGACGGAATTAAAAGGATATCATCAGCGTTTCATACATTTTGTTTTGGTCCAATCCAAAATTCCAAACGTGAAAGTTTTTTTTTAAATTAATTTATCCTTTCAGAAAGGCAATGGAAACTAGCCCTTACAGCCTGGTGTTAAGTTTAAGTATAAAAAAAAACGTGAAAGTCAACAAAAATTAATGCTAGGTAGGTAACTAGGTACATTTTCCTTCAGAACTTGTCCGTCTAAGCCAAAGAAATTGAACCTTCAATTTCTTTGATCTAAGCATTTATTATATTGGCATGACTAGCTGTAGCTGTAAATTATACATCAAAAAATGTACGAAGAGCCAGAATTTTATTACTTAACACTTTCGCGGACACTGAACGAGACACAATAGAACTTTTATTGTTATAACTGCTATAGACGGTCACTGTCCGCGAACGTGTTTAATAAAACCAATGATAAACTTTATGGCCCTACAGCGCTTTAGTGCCATACTAATAAATGCTGAGACAGACAAGTTCTAACAGAATATAGCCTTAACTAATTTCATCGAAAATTTATGAAAAGGCGTTTCCATTCCTATAGCTAGCGTGCACGTGAAAGGGATCAGGCTAGGATTAGTGTCAATAAATAGTGCCTAATTAGTACCTAGGTCAAATAAATAGTGTTTCTGTACTTTACGAGCTATCGATTTTTTTACCTGGTACGCTAACTTGACGTTAAGGTAACGTACACATTTTCTGTGGCTAAAACGGCTTGCATTACAGCAACGATTTTACACTCAAAAAATAGTGCTAAAATAGTGCCCTATGGCATCCAAAATCTCATGAGGCTAGCCTGGAACCGAAAAACGATCCCTAAGAAACCAAAAGGAAATTCCCAAAAAAAATCGTCTTTTCGTACAAACGCACGTTTGGTTAGCAGATTGCATTAAGAACTGAAAGTCCAAAATAATTCACCGATTTCGTGCCTCACACGACTATCGAGCGCACTGGAAATGAATCATTCGAAAAAATATTGTCTTAACAAGGTTAGACTACAGGGCAAACCCTTAACCCGATCGTCGCTCGTCGCTTTTGGTTTTTTTTTTTAAATAAAAATAGGTCAATCCGAAAGTAATCGCTGCCACAACAAGCTTGTCGTCCGCCATGTTTGCCAATCCGGAACAGGCTCGCGCAACTCTCTAACAAAAAAAAATTGTATGAAACGTGCACCGACGCCATTAAATTCCTTTGAAAGCTCGCACACGTTTCATACAATTCTGGATATCTGTCATGACCAGTTTTTAGTATGGAAGTCCCGACTCTTATAACGTAGTGAGTTACATTCTCTTTGCGTGGGGATGCCTGTTTGTGTTCGGTTTTTGGCACGTGTTTGGTGATTGTGGCAAACACCAAGCGTGCGGAGGCGGCTCAAGATGACACAAGCTAGTCGTTTCAAATAGTTAAACCTACCTACCTGCCAATGCCAATAGATGACGCTGTACATTTTTAAATCGGGCTATCAGTTCAGTTTCGCGCAGAGACTACTCTATTTCTTCATGTGCTTGACATTATATATCACCATAACTATTAATAAATAAGTAAATACCTAATAAAAAATTTAAATTTTTGATGTCACGGTCTTTGTTATTATTAAGTAAGCCGTGACTAATAAGAACTTCTGTACACGATAGCACATATTAATTTTGAGTCCGTATAGCTTGTATAGGTATAGGTATGGCTATCGGTATCAGGCTGGGATTAGTACCAATAAATAGTGCCTAATTAGTATCTAGGTCAAATAAATAGTGCCTTTGTAACGAGACATAGATTTTTTTTACCTTGTACGCTAGCTTGACGTCAAGGTAGCGTACACATTTTTCTGTGACTAAAACGGCTTGCATTACAGCAACGATTTTACACTCAAAAAATAGTGCTAAAATAGTGCCCCAGGCAGTGTTGCATTCTGGCCAAAGAGTAATATAAGTATACGAGCGTTAACCCGCGACTTCGTCCGCACAAATTATATACCAGATTTTAAGTCAGATCATAAGCTATCAAACAAAAAAAGTTTCATCAAAATCGGTTCAGTAGTTTTTGCGTGATACTCGTTCAAAAAAACTAACAAACAAACACACAAACAAACAGACAGACAAAAAATCCAAAAATTGGTGAAATGGAATCAGGGACACCTAAAAACCATATCGTAACTTTTTTTTTGTGAATATCTTCAATGTACAGACAAACTTCCTGTTACAGTTTTATAATAGTATAGATTAGAAAAGAGAACCCACTCGTGGCAACATTATGCATCCACCTTATGTCAAATTGAAGGCTAGCTAGCGCCATCTATGTTTCACCGACAATAATTCAACCTATACTATACATACCTACTTATATCTACTCATACCGATGGATATTATTGTTTTGAATGCTAGATTTCGTTTAATCACGTACCGATCGAGTTAAATTCCAGTATCCTTACTATTCCTGTAATCTAAACATTGGTAAGAGAAGAACAGAAACTCCAGAACATCACTAAATCGGCACGAAATTGAACGAAAACTACAAACAACCCGCACGTTACGCAAGATAGGTAGCCCTTTTGTGAATTTGTCAATTAGACATTGACATAGACAATAAAATATTTTTCTTCATAGTTCTGCGAAGTAGTTAATAGATGGCAGCACATTCTATACAAACTGAATCGGAAGAAGCCACCAAAGGCGACTGTCCTCCGCCTGAATCTGGCTATCGAAAAATTATAGTCTATGGAAATTAAAAGGATAAATATTTGACAAAAATTATAGTACGATTTTTAAAATAAGCTTTATTCGAATAAAAATCACATAAAAAGATTACTTTCATACAATTAAATTCAAAAGTTGACGGCCCGGTAGCATAGTCTGTAGTGAACCTGCCCGCTGTGCCGAGGGTCGCGGGTTAGAATCCCGTAAGGGAAAAATATTTACAAGGTCTAACAAAATTAGCTGAAACTATTTTAAGGGGATGATCAGACCATCAAACTGAACAACTTTCTCTATGGGACCAAAATCGAAATCGCGAAAAAAAAGGTCGAGGTTTTTTTGTCACTGAATGGTGCCGGTTACAGTTCGAAAGTCCAATTAATAATTACTTCCTACCCCGCCTAACAAAACTCCGTAAAATGACTGGGCTATACATTGTGGTCGAGTAGCTAAAGTAGCTATATAAGGTGTAACAAAACTAGCTGAAACTATTTTAAGGGGATGATCAGACTATCAAACTGAACAACTTTCTCTACGGCACCAATACCAAAACCGCGAAAAAAAATCTGATGTTCCATACAAACGTACTCGACCTAAATGTATGGGACAGCAGATTTTTATTCGCGATTTCCTATAGAGAAAGTTGTTTAGTTTGATGGTCTGATCATTCCCTTAAAATAGTTTTACCTAATTTTGTTAGACCTTATATCATCATCATTGTCTTGCCCATTTCCCATTATTTGTTAGACCTTATATAGCTAAGTATATGACATTTTCTATAGAACAGTTGATGTTTTTTCGCAATTTCAATGTTGGTCCCATAGGAAAAGTTGTTCAGTGTTATGTTCTGAAGCATCCCCTTTAAGTATGGTAAAGCATTTGAGTTTACTAACCGGTACAGGCAAAACTAATACATCAATATAGGGTTTAAAGTGAAATGTGTTACATAATTATTAAATAGGGTGCTTCGCTTCAGACCATTTTCGATTTGTGCTCCAAAGCGAAAGTTGTTCAGTTTGATGATCTGCAGCACCTTGTTTAATAAAATTAAATTTACACCCTGTACTTATAACCTACTTAAGAAAATAGACTGTCTTAAAAACAACTCAATTGTCGTTTTAAAAAATTTTATATTTTTTTTTTCCAACCTTTTATTTAATAAAATAGAACGAAACGAAATTACATGTAAAAGAAGCCCTCTACAAAATACGCTAAATATAGGACACAAAGTAGTTCTGGTGTTCACCGCATGTGTCAACGGCGCGCCACCATCGACCTCCGAGGAAGACAGTGTAATTTTTACGAGGAGAGCACAGTTAGCGATTCCCCGCTTTTCATTCATCCTTCTAACTAGCGTTGGATCTGAGGGCTAGGGCTGGGACAGTGAAAATATCGATAGTAGAACTCCGATTAGACCAGCATATTCCGGGCCCAAGATCGAGCGGCCTGGAGAGCTGTGGAGACACAAGCGGTTCACGATGGGTACGTCCATAGAGATCTAGAGAGATGCCAAACAACGCGCTGAGTATGAAACCGAGTGTCGCATTACAACCAGTACCACGCGATAGAATGAATTTTATTAGTTTGAATGTGTTCATTATCCATTGCGGTATCAGAACTCAATGTTCAAATAATCTTTAGTACTACGCAAGCATTGTAAACTATTTACGCATAATATCTCGACTGGCTTTCAGCCTCATAATATATTGAACCCTTACTGTCGCGAGCAATGTGTTCCGTTTTTGCGCATATTGCTGCGACACTGGCCTCGACCACTTTTCACATCTCCCTTTAGTTTTTGTGATCTGTGGGTTACCCTTAGCCATGAGGTTACGAGTTATGATTATGACTAAGAAGAAGATCAATACAAGGTGTAAAATTAAATGGGACACTTACTTAAAGGGGTACTTCAGACCATCAAACTGAACAACTTTCTCTATAGGACCAATATCGAAATCGCGAAAAAAAAAAACTGCTGCCCCATACATTTCAGTCGAGTCATGTTTGCAGTTTTGTACCTATGGGACAGCGGAATTTTTTTTCGCGTTTTCAGTGTTGGTCTCAAAGTTAAAGTTGTTCAGTTTGGATGGTCTGAAACACCCCTTTAAGTAAGTGTCACATTTAATTTTACACCCTGCGTACTGACTATTGACTACATTGATTGACTAGGACTGTAGTGTACGTTGCCTCGGTAATTTCTTTGACTTCATAGGGCCATTCCGTAAGCATGAAGTTCCGTAAGCATTCCGGAAGCTAAGACATCAAAAAATCACTAGATCTAGTGAAAAACTCTCTGAAAGCGGCAACATTCCATACGGTATCTAATTCCGAATCAGGTTTATTCCGGATGTATGTGGCGGACCTTATACTGTGCCAATACCGAAAGAGTCCAAAGACAAAGACAACTTCCAAGAACACGTGTCTACTTAGTTGATAGGCTACGCGTTCGAATCCTACAAGGGGCAAATATTTATGAGATGGATTGTTTGTATTCAAGTTGTATGTACGTTCTATCTAAAAAAATCTTTTTGTAGGTATATCCTTATGTAGTCATCATTACAAGATTCAAGACGCGAATAAACTTACTTTGACGTGACTTATGAATGAGTTCATTCATAATTAACAATACCATACAATACAATTATACTTTACTTTAACGTCAAAGTTTAATCTATTTATGAATTAATAAATTCTGAATTTTAGTTAAGAGTTTCCATTAGGATAGATAATATGTGTGACACAAGATACCAATAGTACTTATCTTATCTGTGGAAACTTTTAGTTGGCAATGTTGTTTTTAAAAATGTTGAAACCCTACTATCCTGTAATTAGTCCGTAAGTTTTCCTAAAATGAATAAAATAAAATAAATAAAATAGCAGCGAAGACCAAAAATAATCTTTGCCAATAGGTTTAGAGATGGTAACTTTAAAAAAAGATTTAACATTTAACAAGTGGGCTTCAAGCCACTTATTATAAATCTGTGTTCAAGCTCCTATATTGAATAAATTATTTTGAGTTTGGTTTTTTATTTGTTCAAGGGGAATGAAAATAAAATCCACAAAACAATTTGTCTCTACCCGTAACTCTACATAAAATAGATAATTCACTCTATCGATAACATTCCCAACACTATGCCTCTTCCCGATCGCTACCAACGTCTGACCGACATAACGTCGACCTTACTACTGATAGAGACACAAATACATTTCAAACACAAGATCAAAAGGGACGGCAGACATAAGTGGGTCACGGGAGAAGAGGAGACTTTGAGCAACATTTTCAGCGCTGCAAAGCTGTAAATTACAGGTCTAGGGGAATGGGCGCCTGAAAACAGAGGTCTATAAATAGACGAACACTTTTAAGGGTCGAAAGTTATAATTAATTGAGCTTTTGTGGTTTTTATTCGTTTGGATATTTCGTTTTAGGTTCATTTTGTTTAATACGCTGCAATAGGCTAGGTCTACGGAAGAAATTGAAACAATTTTACCCGATGATCTTGAAATAAATATATTTGAGAAAATTAGGGGAGTGGAGGGTAGATTGTTCATACTTAAGGCCAGGCATGCTATGAATTTAATATTAACGTTATCTTATACCACAAAAACATCGGTTTTATTTCTTGTAAGTATCCTAAAATTTATTTGAAAACAGTAGGTACCTAAATCGTGTACTCAGGAGGTACTTAAATGGAAAATACTTTTGAGTAAACCCGTCTAACATTAGATAGGCAGGCAGCTAGGTAGCTTTTACTAATGTATTTCGTCGGAAGGTCGTTATGAAAGCGAGTACCTAATATACAATAATAATGAGCTAAGGTAAAGTAGAAAGTACTTTACAAAAGGGCTGCCAATAAGGTTCTCTAATAAAAGATTAACGCACAACTTTTCTCATAAAAAGAAAAGAAAAATTTTCAACCCCTTTCCTGTCAAACCTAACAACAACTCGCAAACACAAACCCCATTGTAACGTTTTCATTATTCCCAAATTTAATCCCATCATTGTGTATCAGATTAATTTAATTAAGCGAAACAGTCCCGAAACCGAGTAGGGAATTGATTCAGCGCTTGAATCGCTTCGTCGGAAGAAACGTCTGCGAGCATGCGCAGCGGGCAGCGCGATCGATGCGGCGGGCGTTCCGATCAGTGGTCGCGCACCCGTCTCCCAGTCCAGTGCACAATGCGTCCCCATTAAGGCGGGAAACGCGTCAAGCTGTATCTACGCGAGTACGCGGGAGAGGAGGAGCGGCCGCCGTGCCGGGACGACTGGCGCCGGCAGGAGTGGACCGGCGCCGGCGCGCGCGGCCGCCTGCCCCAGGTGGACCGCAGCCCGTCGCGTCGGAGCCCCTACCTCACGCGAGATGACGAGCCCTCCCCGGCGCCCGACGAGCGCGGGCGCTCCGCCTCGGCCGGCGCTCACCACCGCGCCAGGCCCAGGCCCCTCCGCTACCAATCCCTGGAGCGGGACTATGACCGCTCGTACGCGCCCCCGCCCCCTCCCGAGGAGGACTACTACCGAAGGGAACCACCCCCTTTATTCCTCGGCGAGCTCCAATCCCAGAACTCTGATCTTCAGAGGGAATTGGGGAACCTCAAGAAGGAGCTGGAATTGACGAATCAGAAGCTGGGCTCCAGTATGCACAGCATAAAGACCTTCTGGAGCCCAGAGTTGAAGAAGGAGCGGGCGTTGAGGAAAGAGGAGAGCGCAAAGTACAGCCTTATCAACGACCAACTCAAGCTGCTCAATCAGGAAAACCAGGTCAGTGATGTACTTACGATTTTGTGTAAAAGGAAATTTTCCTTATACACCAGCATTTATCCAAATCTTCTTGTTCCTGCGTAGCTTAGGTTAACCTAGCTCATTTCCTTACAGGATTTTCTTTAAAAATTACAATAAAAGTTCATAACCATTCAAAAAACAAGATAAGTGGTCTATACTAATACTAGTTACATTAAACGTTATTCTTGAAATATCTTATAGATAGGTTGAAACAGTTGCAACTAAATCAATGTAAGTCTATACAATAGTAAGCACCCCACCCTATATTTCATTTTGATTCGAAGCAAAATGTCGTTAGAGGTTGCGCATACGATGTTTCACGCAACTGTATCGAACTGGTACCAAAAAACGTCTCACATTCTTCATAAATTAGGTACCAAAACTGTCAATGTAAGTATGACAAACTAGATAGATGAACAATACCTTGCAACCTACATTTCAACCTTTCGGAAAAAGTATAATCCCATAATAGCAAGGCAGGGATAATCCTTGTGTCTACCCAATGAAAATACAAATAACATTATGCGAAGGGCATCGTTTTCCTTCATATTGTAAAAACTATCTTTTGCTTTCGGTCTTGCCTTCTAGGAAATGAAGATATGGTATTTTGGTACTAAATTGTTGGTTGGATGTTGGTTGGATGTTGGTCCCAATAAAAAAAATTGTTTAGTTTTAAGGTCTGATCATCCCCACAAAATAGTTTCAGCTTATTTTGTTATGTACCTAGGTGTCCACATTTTGCCGATCAGATATTATCGCAGACTTTTCCACCTGACCACCACTAGGCTCATTTTTGCTTGCATTTTAAAAAATGAAAGCGCTGCGTAGCCCCGCCCTATTGATGAAATTATACGAAATTTTTTTAAGTGGTTAGGCGGAAAAGTCCGCGATAGTACCTACTGTAAGAAGGTTGTATAGCCATAGCTTTCTGGCTGGTTTTTATTTGAAATAAATTTGGAACGTCGAAGAACCCTGGCGCTTCAATTATTAAGAATTCAGAAGATGATCTGCGAATGTAACTCACTACGTTATAAGAGTCGGGACTTCCATACTAAAAATCTGGTCGTGACCGATGATCCAGAATGCATGAAACGTGTGCAACCGTTCAAAGAAATTTAATGGCGGCGGTGCACGTTTCATATAACGTTTTTTTGTTAGAGAGTTGCGCGAGCCTGGTTTTTCAGGGCTAGAAAACAAATGTCCCGCTTTATCGAAATAAAATATAAAATAATCATCAAAGCTCTATTTTAATTAACCATCTGAATAACGCCTCCACACTCCCTACAAAATGTAACGAGACAAGTTTGAAAGCGCTAGCGACATCGACATAACAAACTCATTTACCGTTTAAACCAATCAATCGCCGAAAACATTTGACAACTCAGACACAAACATCTCAATTTGCTATTGTTGGTACAATCAACATCAAAAGTGAATTAAGACGTTTACATACATATGTACAGTCAGCAGCAATAAGTTGACTATGGCTCATCTCATATCTTGTCTTTCCTGCCCGCAAACGTGCACGCGAATGGAGCTTATAGAGGCTGCAGGTAGTTACTCCGTGTGGCACAATACTGGAAAAAGGCTGAAAAAATATAAAATGACATGCTATCAACTCGATAGAAGAAGAAGCAGACTTTAGTTTCGGGGGGGACGGGGACATTTAAAGGGGATTTTATCCCTCGGGAAAGAGTCACATGCGCAAAAATTACAGACTGCAGAAATGAAAATGTTAAGATGGTCGGGCGAGGTAACAAAACTGGACAAAGTCCGGAAAGAGTATATCCGTGGCAGCTTGAAAGTGGCCCCCATTCCCGCAAAACTAACAGAAAGTCGCTTGAGATGGTATGGCCACGTGATGCGCAGAGATGAAGAGCACGTGGTCAAGAAAGCTTTATGCCTCCCAGAAAACATAAGAGGCAGAGGACGTCCTCTTTTAACGTGGTGGACCAGTATGACCAAACTCGTCCAAAAGGAGAACTTACGCGATCCGACAACCCAAGACCGGCTGTCTTGGCGCCGCCAAATTAGGAGAGCCGACCCTAACTAAAGTAAAAGAAAAGCCTGGAGCAAAGGAAAAGAAGAGGGGAATAGGCACAAAGTAACATTTCACTAGGTGATCACGTAGGAATCGAATCCACGCCACAAACTCCATGTCAAGAGCCAAATACTCTTAAGCATCAGACAACGAAGGCAGTTGGATGCGTCTGTTGTTGTAAACATAGTGAAGTCAACAAACTCAATGATGACTCATGACATCACACTATAATGTGTTCTACTTTTCCCACGCGCCCGTTACGTCACTCCCCAAATACATGTTAAAACATTGCCGCTGACAGGTTAATGGGGCGACTAAAATAGTATGAATAGATAGATGGATTAATATTGCAGATACTGACAGTATCGTTAATTTTCTTTATTGACGATTATAGTTAAAGGAAAAATTTAGGCTATTTGAAACATTTTGTTTCAGATATCTATCTAGGGTATACAGGGTATAAGTGACAGCCTAGCAAATACTGAAACGGTGATCTCAGACCACCAAACTGAACAGGTTTCACTAGGAAGCCTACATCAGGAAACTCGAAAAAAATTCAGCTGTCCCATACAAAACTGTTGTACCTATTAGACTAAAATGTATGGGACAGTAGAATTTTTTTCACGTTTCCTTAAGTAGGCTCTATAGTGAAAGTTGTTCAGTTACATGGTCTGATATTGCGTATCACGCGCAACATGCTACGGCTTCTGGATTTTATCTTTCGAAATCCAGTAGAGAAACACAATTTCACTGGACCAACAATTAATTGTAACAGTAAATTGTTTTGACACATTCCAAGAAAGCTCCTACCTACTAGCTTGTAAAATATTTGTTCAGAATTAAAATTACTTTTCAACGAACGAAGAACAACGTTAATAAGAAAACCTTCAACATATTTCGAATATTTAAATTAAGAAGCTCGTTTGAAACGAAAACATAATTGAAGTATATATTAAACCCATAATCCCCCTCTTATAAGACCATAATAAGACCTGTCGTTATGTACGGATCAGAGTGTTGGGCCACAAAAGGGACGGATGAGAAACGACTGCATGCAGCTGAGATGCGAATGTTGTGATGGATGTGTGGTGTAACTAGAATGGACAAGATTAGGAATGAGTATATTAGAGGAAGTTTGAAAGTAGCACCTATGACGAAAAAATTGCAGGGTAATAGATTATCGTGGTATGGGCATGTAATGCGGAGAGAAGAGTGTCATGATACGAGACGAGTGTTAAGTATGAATGTGGATGGCTGTGGTAGGAGAGGCAGGCCGAAGAAAAGATGGACGGATTGTGTGAAAGATGATATGTGTAAAAAAGGGGTGAGTGTTGAAACGACGGCTAAGAGAGTTGAATGGAAGAGGATGACATATTGCGCCGACCCCAAATAATAGGAAATGGGCAACAGAATGATGATGATAAATCCCCTTCGTGATGGACAGAAACTCTCCTACAACCACGCTTGCTTTACAACTGCACTCTCAATCAAATCTGCCCACATCAACCCACTGCTGGGCCTAGGCCTCCCTTTTACTGCGCCATTCTCCAAGGTCCTGTGCTAATCTGATCCAATGCGAACCCGTCACTTTCAATATCATCAGACCAACATGCTGGTGGTCTGACTACTGACCTCCGTCCCTCTCTTGGCTACCACTCTGATATTGCATTTCACCTGCCTTCTTCCCACACTGCACTCCCACCTTTGGCATATAGGCACCCGAAAACATGGCCGTTGTTTGGTTGACGCATAAAATAGATTTTAACCGAAATTGTGCCTTTTGTAGCCGCTTCGATTCGTTGTACAAAGTTGAACCGAATGGACAGCTTTGGCACGGAATATATAGTAGCTTTGGACAGGACGGGCCATCGATTCCACACAAAAACTAGAACAATCTACTTAAATAAATTAAAATATTAAAAATTTCAGCAACATAACACGACATTTAAAACAATAGCAAAGACGATACCTACCTGACATTGATAAATTACGTATGTACACACGGCGACACATCAAGCTACGCAAAACCAAAATAAGCTGGCCGCCGCACGTAGGTAAAATATTGTATAACGTCGCGCGGCCAGCTTATGTTTGTTTTGCGTCAGCTTGATGTGTCGCCGTGTGTACATAATTATAATATTCACACTTTCATCAAAGATTTTATTTTTTAAGAGCACGTATAAAGCTAATAATATTATGTACCTACTTATGAAATGAAATGAAACGAAATTACTTATTTATTGTGCATGACATTTTAGGTACTTAACAAAGGTTTATGATAAAGGTAACATTAATCAAAGGAAGTAGTTATAGTGGTTATAGTTTTGCAAAATATAGCTTAAATATAAATCTTAAAAAATATAGGTAATTAATTTTTTTTAAAACGCTAATTAAACTTTCAGCACATTACTAATTATGCACCATAGGTACTGATATGAAATCTTAAATAGATGAAAATAAGAGGTAACTTTGTGATTTTTTTTACAATCTTTAAAACATAACGTCCATTATGATTTTCATCATCCATATTTTTTTTGTGTTAGTTTAGATTTTAATTCATCATCTCAGCCGATGGACGTCCACTGCCGGACATAGGCCCAAGGATCGCCATAGCGACCGGTCCTGCGCTGCCCTCATCCAACGGGTTCCCGCCGCCTTCACCAGGTCGTCGGTCCACCCTGTGGGGAAGGCCTACCCACGCTGCGCTTTCCGGTACGCGGTCGCCACTCGAGAACTTTTCGGCCCCATCGGCCATCGGTTCTGCGAGCAATGTGCCCCGCCCACTGTCACTTCAGTTTAGCAATTTAGATTTTATTTAGTTATTAAAAATCTAAGATTGTCGATTTAACTTAGTTAACTCCGTCTGTCCTATGAGGTTTTATGTCATAATGCCAGTATTAAGAGGCTTATCAGGCCAGTATTATCTCTTTATATTGGCACTATAACATAAAAATCCTAGAACAGACGGAGTCATAATCTAGACCGCATAGTATCTGGGAATATTCCTTCCCTTGCCAAAACTTCTTTGGCATTGTAGCAAAATGAGGACATAAATCTCTTAGTTTTCCCTTATTTGCCAGTTATTCACTAATATTCATGAGGTCACTGAACTGGGCCGAGTGTCTGCAACATTATACCTAGTAAACTGCGGTTTCTATTTAGGCGGAGGCTATGTGAAAAAATAGGATTCTTCAAAGCGTCATATATCATGAAGTACTAACAGTAGGAGTATGATTAGCGGATATGTGTAAATTGAACATATAATTGAAGTTTTGACAAGAGTCAAAACACGATTAAGACACATTTTCTCGATAGGAAAACAACCCAAAGTAGCCTCCGTTTTTATTAATAAACGTTTGGAACTGCTAAACGGTGAATAATAGAAACACGAGACTTGATTTAAAAAAAAAAGATATTGATATTTTACAAATTTTGATAAGAGCAGAATTGAACTTACATAAATAGTACAATCACAATTAAATAAAGTTTGTTTTACGCTTGCGTCGTTTTAGGCGCGCGCGCCGCCCCATCTCTTTCTCTCGCTTTAGGCAGTAATATAATCTATCACACGCCCATCTCGCTTCAATTATTTTTCGACATAGGCCCTTAACGTATCACGTCGAGTAAAATGAGCGCTATAGTCAAATTACGTAGCAGACTATATTTTACCAGAAGGACATTCATTCCTATACAAATAAAAGTGTTCGTATAGCTAGCGTACACATGAAAGAGATCTGGAGTGCGATTTTTGAATCTCATTCGCTGAGCTCAACAGTTGAAAATTTCAAAATTACTACGGAGATATGCATCTTTTTACTGCTGATTTGACTTTCAAAAATCGTTCTTCAGGAGTGCGAATTTTGAAAGTCAAATCATCAGTAGAAAAATGCATATCTCCATAGTAATTTTGACATTTTCAACGGCTGAGCTAAGCGAATGAGTTTCAAAAATCGCACTCCAGGCTACGATTAGGGCCAACAAATAGCGCATCTGTACTTTACGACATATGTTTTTTTTTTTTAATTTGGTTTTAGCGTGACGTCAAGGTAGCGTAGGTACACATTTTGTGTGGCTAAACGGCTTGCATTACAGCAATGATTTTACACTAAAAAATAGTGCCCTATGGCATCCAAAAGCTCATGAGGCTAGCCTGGAACCGAAAAACGATCCCTAAGAAACCAAAAAAAAAATTCCCAAAAAAATTCGTCTTTTTGTACAAACGCACGTTTGGTTAGCAGATTGCATTAAGAACTGAAAGTCCAAAATAATTCACAGATTTCGTGCCTCACACGACTATCGAGCACACTGGAAATGAATCTACGGAATTCGAAAAAATATTGTCTCAAAAAGGTTAGACTACAGGGCAAACCCTTAACCCGATCGTCTTTGTTTTAGGCTCAAATTATAGCTGACTAAATTTTCCAGAAGAGTTTTACTCAAATTCTTGATATCATTATTCGTTTCCAAAATATCGAGCGCCAAAATTTTTTTTTTCACTATTTCGGAAATAACTTTTTTCGTGTTTGATTATCTCGAATAATTCTTTTTGCATCTTATAGCTCTCGTAAATACGCGTCTTTTGAGTCTTTTTTGAATATCATATCTTCACAACTCTCTGAGATATAAGGGGATCGCACTTTTTCCTGAAATCGAGGCCTATACAGGAGCGAACGAAAAGACATTTCCAATGTCAAAAAATTTGCGAATGATTGCAGCTGTTACTGTACTGTTTACAGCAGCTTTATTGTATACAATCGTTTCTTTGGCCTTCCTCTTCTTATACAATACCACCCTCAATCGTACTAAGCACTATTCTTGTAATATGACACTCATCTCTCCGTATCACTCAACTAGCCTTGTATGTAAGATCACTTCTCCAGGGTCGATTACAAATCAATCTTCTAGATTCTTAGGTACCTATATCAATTTCCGAGGTCGGCCGGAGGCTTGGGAAGGATTTTACGATATAAAGTGACGGGAACCCTTTTATCATTTGTAGAGAGTTGATAAATGAACAATATTAATTAGGTACTCGTACCTATGAAATTTATGAGTATTTTATCAATTCGGAGCTTATGGACGCGCTTGTGACAAAAAACTGGGCAGGGAAAATGTAGAATGACATGCAATCTTTCGATAGGAGAAGACCAAATGACTTTTTTAATTTTTCAAAAAGTATTTTAATTTCGATACGATATTTCGGCCAAAGAACAAGACATTATTTGATACAATTTACAATGAGATTCCTTTAGAACTTAAACTTAGACAAGATAAAATCACAAAATTTACTTTCAAATCAAAATTATATAAGATATACTCTTGGAAAACTGTAACACACTGTATTAGTACTAGTAGTAAATAGGCAAACGTATAATAATTAAAATTACTTATGGTACCTATAAATGCATATACAGGTGTCCCGTAAACCGACGTCAACCCGGTGGATGCTGATAGGTTAGTTCATGACTAAGTAGAAGTGTTTTAGACATCGTCTTGAACAACACCTACGGGAAGAAATACGATGGTTCATTCTAAGCATAAATGGTTAATTATACCTACTTTACCTACTATTTACGTATTATTAGTGTCCCGTACCAAAATTGGCAAATCAACGTCCTCTAAACTCTTCTCTTTTTTCTTTTTCTTTTTATTGCTATTTGCGTTGCCCAAAACAGGAACGAGTAATATAATATTTAGTAAGGGAGGAAGGATGGTATTTTCCAGCAATGATAATAATGATATAATAATATAGGCTAAACAAGAAACGCTATTTACTAAATTAATATTTAAACAAAAAGCATTAGGTAGTTTAGGCCTCATTTACAATATTCAAATCTAAGCTCCTACAATATTGTAGAAACGTAGGAAGCAAAAAATAAACCTGCTCTCAAGAACCCCTTCGGATATAGAGGCACATTTCTAACATTTATCCTATCTAAATCTCTTTGAGTACTAAAGTTCTATCTTTAACATTATTTTACCTATTTACTTAGGTATTTTATAGGGACCAGCCTTGATAAAAGATATAATAAAGCTCTTATCTAACCGCCGATTTTTTATTTTATCTACTATTTGAGCCTTGCTACAGCTGCTTTAGAGATAGATTGAAGTTGTAGCACAGCTTCCGGCCACCCCAAAAGCGATAATGGTTGTGAGTTTTGGTCGAATTTATCAGATATCGGAATTATCATTTCGTCGAAGTCAATGTAAATTGCTTTGTTTGGATTAAACGCTGCACGTCACAAACGCAGTACGTCACGTCACGTATAGGTATACGTAGTTTGTCACTCTGCGAGAGATTTTTCTCAACAGACCACATTCGCACTTCGTCACAAACGCACTTTCTCACAAACGCACTTTGACACAAACGCACTTTGTCACAAACGCACTTTTTCACAAACACACTTTGTCATAAACGTACTTTGTCACAAACGCAGATTGTCATAAAAGCGAGCGGCTCGTTTTAAACGCTGTTCTTTTCACTCAACTTTTTTTTAACGTTCGCGGGCATGCGCACAAGGGAAAGGGAACACCCAAAAATTCTGAATTATTTTAATCCGAAACTCGCTACCGCGGCAAAGAAAATATACACTTACGCATCGCGGTAACTAACTAACGGGTCATGCGATCTACATAAGCGATATAAAGTTTCCTAATTTTCTATGAAAACAAAAAGCCGGCCAAGTGCGAGTCAGACTTGCGCACGACATTTTTGTTTTTTTTGGAAATATTGTTTTATTGTTAAGAAATAAAAAAAAACACGATTGGGGCACAATAGGCTCGGTGCAGCCTTAAATGTATGAAAATTTCGTAGCGAAGCACGAGAAACTCATTAAGTACTCGTAACCTCATAAAATCTAAATTAACGTAAAATAATAACCAAACGGCCATTAACTCGACGTAGTAGTGAAGTGAGGAAGCGACTCATTAAGACTGCCTCCCGGCTACGCTCGGGTCGAGGACACCTGCATTGCAGGAGCTGTCCATTGTCGGATAGGCTTTTGTCACTCTTGTTTATATAGTTGTGATTTTAAAATATGCCCCAGTTACCTAGGCAGCATAATATGTTACGAGTGGACATTGCTATAATATACATACATACGTAAAATCACGACTAAAATGGGTTTGGGGTGGTCAGAATTTTGCTACAGCTTCCAAGTATGCAAGGTGTAACAAAACGCCCTAGTAATATAGCCCAGTCATTTTACGGTTTGAGCCGGGACTCATTAATATATGATATTTTTTCTCGGTATTTGAGCTTAGAAATGTACAAAAATAAAAAAAAAATCCCGTCAGCAACAGTTCCAAATTTAAAATTAGGCTATTATATCGTTATAAAAAACCTGATGGTATTTTTTTTTGCACATATTTCCTAGGCATTACCATTATACATAGTCCAAACATGGTGTAAATATTTTTGTTTACTTAGGTTTTGAAAAATTCATTCGTATTTTCAAATAAAAACCTAATTTTTTTAAATTTCAATGCCTATTTTATTGCTCAACAATAATTTATATTGTTAAATCTAATTAAAATGAGTGCATTCTTATATATTATTAATTAAAAAGCCTCCTGGGACTCACAATTCAGATTTCTTTGTTGCGTAGCAATTTTTTTTTAATTATTTTTTGAGATTGTCTTTTTGTCACTAAATGGTGCCGGTTTTAGTTTAAGTCCGATTAATAATTACTTTATTATTATTATTTATTTCCTTTATTACACAAAAATAGTTTTAATATTTTCTTTACATCCTTAAACCTAACAGATTTATGTGGATGTTGCACAATCCTCCTCCTCCACTTCCCACCCCTCGTGACAAAACTCCGTAAAATGACGGGGCTAAAATTTAAACGGATGGTTTAGAGTCTAAAGTAAAGTCTTTAGACCATCAAACTAAAAAACTTTCAACATCGAGAAATTTTTTTTTAAAATCTTCATCGCAATACCTACTCCGCCTACTCGACTCAAGTATAAGAGTTAGGAAATTTTTTCCACGTTTTCTCCATAGTGAAAGTTGTTCAGTATGATGGTCAAAACTAAACTAACCCTTTAAATATTACTAGGGTGTTTTTACACCCTATACATCCTTGAACAATAGTCAGAAAATTTCTCCCCGATACGTCTTGATGCTATTGTGGAATGTGATAAAGTATCATCAACATCCCGATATACCTAGGTATGTCGTGCATGGACATAGGTCCACTGCTGGTACTGGACATGGCGTCCCTTAAAAATCGCCATAACTACCTGTCCTGCGATACCCTCATCTAACAGGTTCCCGCCGCCTTCACCAGGTCATAGGTCCACACTACCCACGCTGCGCCTTCGTGCACGTATGCCCAGCGGGGCCCTCGAGCTTTAAAACCTAGCTCATCATTTAGTGCTCATTTAGTGCTTTCAGAATATGTATGGCTTATATTTAGTGCTTCAAAGATAACGGAGTTATATTAAATCGAAGCAAGCGTCCGCCCAGCCCTGTGCCCCTCCCATTGCCAATTTTAGCAATTCTATTCCCCATGAACCCCCACGTCAAGTCAAACTCAAGACACGTCATCTTGACAGAACAAGAAACACCTAGGTAATCGGAGGAGTCGCGCTGCGAGTCTGGTATTGGGTGGGTGCGTGTCGGTTGCCTACTCCTCGGCTTGCAACGAAGCTCCACGGATTTTATAGAGGCTCAAATGTGTATTTTGTATATAAATCAATCCTTGAAGTCACCGTCACTTTTGTGATTCAAACAAGATATTGGCAAAATCATCAACACCACGATGGAGCCACAATTTTAAGATTCGGGTTAGGCAGTCGGAATGAGAGATGTGCTCGAAGAAATTCCCAAGTATTTACGCTTCGTCCGCCAAACCAATATAGCAGTAATCACAATTTTGTCGCGTTAAGGTGCTGGCGCCATCACATTTGGCGTTCCGCCAGCTAACAAACATGACAGCCGTGAAACTTGTAGAATAGTGATTATTCTCTAGCACCTGTTGAGTTCTGCATCACTAATGAGATTTGTCTTTTTGAACTATTGACTAATGGGGATTGCGTTATTTGTCTAGGCGGCTTGACTCAACTTTACATGTAGATATGATCTAGGATTTCACATAATGTAATCGACTATACCGTTTCCTAAGAATAGCACCATCCCATTTGCTTTGTAGGATAGGATGGGCAGCAACATCCTCTAAGTGACATTCAATCTAACTGAGATCGCCAACCCGCCTGCCAAGCGTGGCGATTATGGCAAATAGATTTTGGAGGAAGGCCTATGTCCAGCAGTGGACGTCAATCAGCTGTTATGATGATGATGAATCAACTATACAGCGACTTTTTACAAAAGCATTCAACAGATAAATAGGATACTTATTTTTAAGAGCATGAGTAAATTGTCGGGCTGACGTAACCTCAGGGTTAAAAGCTCAAAAAAAAACAAAAGAATTAAAAAAAAATGAGTAAATTGTCCTTACCATCCTGTAGGATGTAGAACGGGAGAGTGCTAAATGATCAAATGATGAGAAGGAGTATTTATAGCTTTTTACGACACAGGTTTAGTGATTTTAGAAGTCTGATATCAAGCAGCAACATTACACATGCCGGCATCGCTTTATCTAGATAGAGATGTGTGGGGACTTGCTACTGATGTCAGAACCCACAAGTTATAGCAAAGATGCCAACAGATGGCGATACCGTCGCTCTCGGAAATATGCTCCATACATAGACAACGTTCACCGTGAATACGTAACTCGTAACGTACTACAAATAAGGTTCATAATCGAATGCAAGACATATATCGCGCAAGAGAAATTATCACAGAGTTTCGATACATATACAAGGTCCAACTAAGAACTGTTGGACCACGGCCGGTCCCCAGGCTTCAGACATAGCCTGGTGGAAGATCTTCCCTTTTCAATGGAGGAACATTCCCAGTAGCACCTCCATAGATGTACTAGGACTAGGTACAATTCTCTTCAGTATACATAATACATATATGTAAACGTTTACGTGTAAAACTAAGTGTGAATGGGATATTTGAAAAGGTGCACACTAAACACACACATGCATTCTAGTTGCAAATGTATTGTAATTTAATGGACTATTTGAATGTTAGGTTAACTTCCAGCTTATCATAAAAGGCATTTCATAGTGCAATTTGTATGAAATGCTTAACAATTTCTTTGAAATCTTTCTCTGAAATCTACTGAAGGCATTTCGTAAGCAACAAGTTATATGAAATTCAACGTAAAGGCATACTTTTCCATGCGAATGGATCTATTAACATTGTTCGCATATCCAAGTACCATGCATGTATATGTAGGTACGTGTACAGTGAAATAGGTGAATGCTTGATTCAATGGTTTGGAATAATTTGTTGGCTATAGGTACTTATTATACTTCTTTGTTTTTGTCTATAACATGAAATCGCTGTGTTGTTTAAAAAGTTGCGGTGTGGCTTAAAAAATAGTTTTTCTTATAAAAAGTTGATTTTTGGGTATAGGGCAAGTATGGGGATATACCTAACTCAAGGTTCTAACAAAACGAGGACTATGGGATATTTTATGGGCGCAAGTAGGTATACAGGTAGTAGTATCGTTTTGGGTTGTGAATGGTTGTTGGGCCAATTGTACGTGAAAATAATGCCTTGACTTTAAAAAAGAATCACAGAGTTAGTCCAGAACATACTCTATCAGTGTGCCAAATTTCATCCAAATCAATTCAGCCTCTTAAGCGTAATTGAGTGACAAAACTGGAAATCTAAACTTGCACAATTATAGTAGTAAGTATGGTACTGTGATATTAGTAAAAAGTTAGATGCTATAACCGTAATTTATATTATCAGTTTCAAACCTCACTGTCATCATATCAGCCATTAAACGTCCACTGCTGGACATAAGCCTCCCCCAAAATGGGGGGGATTTGCCATAATCGCCACGCTTGGCAGGCGGGTTGGCGATCGCAGTTGGATCGAATCAATAATGTGTGTACTCAGAGGATGCTGCTGCCCACCCTTCAGTAGATCCCTTAGTCGCCTTTTACGAAACCCACGGGAGGAAATGGGATGGTGCTATTCATAGCCGACACCACACGGCAACCTCACTGTGTTAAGTATTAATGAAAAATGTCAATCGGGAATCTAAAAAATTACACAGTAACAAGAAATGGAAAAATGAATTTTTTATCTATCTATCTAAGTGCAACTGTCAGTAAGCAGCGCTGTTTTTCAGCAATGCCCTTGGTAATGGCGTTTCCTTGATGATTTCGCCAGTGTCAAGTGTTTATAGGAGAATCTATCTCAAGGATTGCGGAGCCTCGTGGCAGGCAAAAACGCGACGCGCGAAATCCACGCGAGACGAGTGCTCGTGTCAGAACCTGCAATGTGACTCCGCCTTTGGTCCTAGATGTGTCGTGTTAGAGTGTCATGACTGATGAGATATGTATCAATAATTAAATACGGAGCAGAAAGCTCTGTAGTTCTTCAGCTTTCTCGAAAAGAAAGTCTAGCTTTATTTTTTTCCTGAGAATTTCTTTGTTATTAACTGTCATATTTTTTTCACAGAAAAATTAAATAGTAATAATAAAGATAAAAATAGCGAAAATCCTTATCCAAGAAAAAGTAAATCCCCTTCTATTTTTGTTCACTTAAAAGCAAGTAGGTAGAGTATATTTATTGCTCTAAAGAGATCACCTTTCAAGCTGAATTGGCTTATAGGATTTCAGTAGAAATCTCTCAAAATAGATTTCAGGTATTTTATGCGCAAACAAAGGCTGGAAAAAAATACAATGCTTACCTTTCTTTAGAATATTTATGATTTTAGTTGTTTACTTGTATACTCATATTATAAACTCTTTTTAAAGAACGTGACAAATCCAGCGGATCTTTGCCGATTTCATCCATGAGCTACATCTCATGAGAGCCAAGCTCTTCTCTTAACAACGAACAAATAGATGTCTCTTTCAAGCAACTTCTTTAACCTTCTGGAGTGCGATTTTTTAATCTCATACGTTGAACTCAGCAGTTGAAAATGTATGGAGATACGCATCTTTCTACTGCTGATTTGACTTTCAATCGCACTCCTGGAGTATGATTTTAAATGTCAAATCAGTAGTAGAAAGATGCATATCTCCAGAGTAATATTGACATTTTCAACTGCTGAGTTCAATAAATGAGTTTCAAAAAAGCGCACTCCAGCCTATCTAGCATGCCACCCACGACAAAGCGTTTAAACGAGAAAAACGTCATGCGCACTCTTTCTGGCCTACGTAAAATAATAAAGATGGAGGCACATCTCGATTTTTGTCGTTTTCTCGGGCGTGGCATGCTAGCTAGGCTGGTGCGACACGATTCGAAAAGGAGTCAATTTATTGTAGGCTCACAAACGGTTACGTTTATTGATCGTAGTACACTCTAAAAACATCATTTAATTTATTATAGTAATCGCATGAAAGATTCGGTAAAAATGCAAACGGAATTTTATTTTATTTTATTTTATTTTATTGTATAGGTACACGTACAGATTACAGTCAAGATGAAACCATTTACATTGCAATAAGATATGTAGAACTATATTTTAATCCAATTACACATGTACTACACACAATTACACATGTGTGTAATTATGAAATAAATATAAAAAATTCGAAGTAAGAAAAGTTTCATCAAAATCGGTTCAGTAGTTTTTGCGTGATACTCAAACAAACAAACAAAAAAACACAAACAAACAGACAGACAAAAAATCCAAAAATTGGTGAAATGGAATCAGGGACACCTAAAAACCATATCGTAACTTTTTTTTTGTTAATATCTTCAATGTACAGACAAACTTCCTGTTACAGTTTTATAATATATATAATATATAATAGGTATACCGTACCATAATTTTATAAATTTTTAGACTACTTATTTTACTTATACTACAATTTCGCGTAGCCATTTACTACGCGGCGCTACGTAGCCAGCATCGTAGTAAGTAACAAAACTATTATGTTTTAATCCCTCATTAATTATCACTAGACATATAAAAAAAAATACAGTTTTCATATTTGCAGTTTAAAGCCCGTATTACAGAACGAAACTCAAGTCATGATCTCTACTTAAAACTAGTTTTAAGTCTAGTTTTGATTTGAGAACGTTGCTTGAGTCTAGATTCAACAATCAATACTCATATGAGTGAATGTTATGTTAATGAATTTTAAAACAATAATTATTTACTTATTCATTTATTTGATTCACTTACAGTTATTACACTCATACAATCATTGTGATACTTAACTACGTCTTAAGCTAAATGCATAACCACTTAAAAGTGAACACAACATGCGTAATTTACAGTCACAAAAGGAAAAAAAAACAGAACGTTTCACCCAATGAAAGAGAAACATTGACCTCAGATGACAAATAACTTAGGTACTGTTTATTATTATATTTTAGAAAATTAAAAAGTATAATACACGAAATGAGAAAGTGACAAATAACAATTGCAGTGATAATGTGGTGGAGACAATACAATGAGCAAACTCCCTTCCGTTATCCTTCTCCTATTTTCCCCTTTCTTCCTTCAAACTATGTTCCTTCTGAACCTAGCGAGAGAGTCAGAGTAGATGTCTGCCGACTTATCGCAATTATCATTATACAGTCTACAAAGACGTGCCACGACAGAAACAAAGCCCAAGACTGTTCTTCGGAATGGCGGTGCAAGTGGTGTTGATACGAGGTATCTCGGGTATCTGGCAGGAACCCTAAGATGACATAATTATGTTGACATCTGTGCTCAAGTCATGCTCAAGTATAGATTTGATCTGTATTACTTGAGAATGGTCGAGACCACGCTTAAGCATTACTTTTTTGTGTGTCATGTGTCAAAACATGGATATTTTTACTGAAATTTATTTTTTATATTCTAAAATCGAGGAATAAATATTAATTTCCACCTTCCACTTCGGTATTTGAGAGACATAGTAAATCCCTATGCAGAGATTTCAAAAAAATATGCAGCAAAAAAATGTATTCTACCAATGATAGAATCTATCTCGTGGCTAGGCCATGAATTGCGGAGGCCTGACGATCACCAATCACCCACTAGGCAAACGAAAGAGGGGACGCCCTAAAATAACCTGGCGCCGCTCTGTGGAAGTAGAGGCTAAAACCTCAACATGACCTGGGAGGAATCTACAAGGCAACCCAAGATCGCAACCGGTGGAGCGCTATTATCCGAGCCCTATACCCCACTTAGGGGTAACAGCAAGAGAAGAAGAAGATAGAATCTGATTTGACGAAGCCTGATCAAAGGGACTTCCCATTGACCCCGGAGCTGCAAATATTGGTGTGTTTGAGATTTTATGCCACATCATCTTTTCAGAATGCAATTGAACTGCCATTGTACATAATTATCAAAACTAAGGAAATACACTATCCTGATTATTAAATAAAAGCATTATTGTGTCATTAAAATGTTTTATTATTAAGTAACAGTTAATACAGTGCAAATAGCAGAATGCTTCTCATGAAAATACCAATCATACTATGGTATATCGCGTGAGATTCTTGATAGTCGGGTGAAACAGGACACTTGCGCGAAGGATACTAATTTTTAAGGGGTTCCTTTGCCCATACTAAATAAGCGTCTACTAATCGAAATGTGTCAAAAAAAATGATTTTGATGAAATTTTGTATTTACTTAGATAATTTTTACTATTTAAGTTAATCTATAATAGAGAGGTTTCATTCTTAAGAAAATCCATTATTCTTTAAAACCTACACGTTCCACTGCAGATCAAATGCCTATTCACATGAATGAGGGTGTGATGTGATTGAAATATACTCTTCGAGATTTTTGTACCCTGATACTTCTTACCTAATATTGGTGGCGTCATTCCAATTTTAAACCAATCAATCTATCAATCGAATATTTTTTAATTTTGCACCAAAACATGAACATTAGAAATACAGAGAAAAAACCCTGCCAGACCCTCTAGCATGATTTCTCTATCTGCGCGCGACTCGGCTTTTTCCCATACTACATGTAGTACGCGACATGTCGCGGCAAGCGCGGCTTTCGCTCTCCGAGAAGCGCTGGACATTTTATTTTCTATGCAGCGAAGGCGCGTCGCGCGCGTGTTGAGAGATCATACTAGACGTGCAGCTCTTCGTTAGGAATGTTAATTGCCTGCACTTTCTATGCAACCTACTGCAATTTGCTATAATTTTCTATATCTTACCTATCTCTAATGGTTAGCTATAGGCATGTATTAAAAAAAAAACTTAATTAGATACTTCTAGGCCTTTTATGCAGTTATATAATTATAGGTTGGGAATACTAAATTATTACGGAAAATACTGTCATGAATTTTTTATATACAAAATACGTTTAATATGTAGATGACACGATTGCACCAAGACCTCCGCTTCCAAGCACCTAGTAGACAAAGCTGCATTACGTTATGCAACACAACCTGCCCACCAAACAATTTCCACTCCAGGTGGGCAGGTTGTGTTGCATAACGTAATGCAGCTTTGTCTACTAGGTGCTTGGAAGCGGAGGTCTTGATGCAATCGTGTCATCTACATATTGGTCATGGATGTCCGCAAAGTAACGCCTGATTCAATTAATTTCAAAATACGTTTATTTTTAAATGCATAATGTTATCAATAACATTTTCGGGGCTTCCTTTTAAATATCTAAAAGACATTTGTTCCAGAAGGCTCCGCTCTTCCATATCTATGAGTGTATACATTAAATACAAAGTAATATTTAAAAAAGTTTAACAAAAGTTTTCTTATCCAATAAACAGAGCTTAAGCGTTAGATTATGTTAAAGAGAAAGTGTAACAAACCTAAAATTAAAGTTGTATAAGTAATAGGAAAATGCATACTTAGAAGTGTGTGTGTGTGTGTGTGTGTGTGTGTGTGTGTGTGTGTGTGTGTGTGTGTGTGTGTGTGTGTGTGTGTGTGTGTGTGTGTATGTGTGTGTGAGTGTGTGTGTGTTGTAAATAAGTGTCCACAGGCAACAATGTATTTCAAAAACGCCATTCTTTTACATATTTCTTACAATCAAACAAATTCATAGGGTAAATATCCAGGCTTCTGTTGATCTGGTTGTAAATATGATTAGTTTGTTTACGATATTGATTACTAGCGAAGGTTGTCCTTATGGTAAGTTGTGGAGTCACAAGATCCTTTCTTCTTTTCTCAAGTAGGCAAGGCTCAAATGGCAAAGACTTATGCATTTTTAATGTAACATTCAAAACATACAGTTTTCGAACAGTTATATGGTTATATGGTACATGAGTAAGTAGAAGGCTGGCTAGATTCCACAGCTGGGCAAATACTTCCTTTGTCTAACGACGGTGACGAACGAACGTAGGAGTGGGTAATGCCTATTATACGGGGTGTAAATCTTAAATGCGTAATATACTTCTGGGGGTGCTTTAGACAATCAAACTGAAAAAAAATTCTATATCAGTAAACTTAAATATATGAAACAACTCCATAGTAGGTTGCGTTAAGTACATAAACTCAAAATAATTTCTTTCGGAATCTTTTCTATGACTACAAACATCCCACAAAGTCATTATCACTTTTAGCAAAGTAAGACTGCCGCTCCTTAAAAATATAAAATGGAAATAAAAAGAAAACATCGTTACATTGAAGTGAACCCAAATAGATTTTGATTTGGACCGAAATTTTCAAGGGAAAAATTTTAAGCAAAAAGAGGTACCGAGAGAGAAGTCATTTAATCTGGACCTTTGTGTATAAGCCAAAAAGGTGAAAATCCAAAAGCACAGCACTTTGTGTGCCTATCCACTTAACCAGCGTTTAATTCTCGTCCAGTTCGCGCCGTGCTTCGGCCAGTTTTATTGTTCTATGGAGAGATTAATGGTGCAAGGTAGAAGAGCAGAGCGTATTTTCACCCGACTAGGAGTCAAGCTGGGGACGTCCATCGGCTGAGATGATGATGTGATGAATCGGCGAAGCCGGATGTTGTAACGCCGCGCCGCCGCCGCAGCGACGACGTCGCACCCAGTTGCAAGTTGCAGTTGCTCTAAGGGTGAAGCTATGTCTTTAATCCAAAATAAGTCTTCTTCTTTCGTGTCATCATGAGCCGTCGTATGACAATCACTCATGCTGCAGTGGTAAGATTAGCCATTCAGCAATGGTCATATCGAGGCTGACTGCCCAGCGTGCGATAAACGAACTCAGGGAGGCCAAAATAAGTGTAATATCGGCAGATGGTGGATCTTCACTTGTACATAAGTCAGAACAATTTTATTTTGATTTTATAAAAAAAACACAGCATTTCTGAAAAAGGTTTCCTTTTATAATATTTTGGGGGGCCACTGGCCTGGCTTTGGGAGAACAATAAAATTGAATCTTGGTACAGATTAAAGGTATACAGTGTTTACCATACACCACAGAACAGAGGCCTCGCTTAGTTGATTCTCTTTTCTGTGGTATACACCTATCATCATCATCATGGATCTTTTCCCATCTAGATGTTACACTTTTATTTGGATGAGACATAAGTACTTCAAACAAAATACATGAATAGGTAATTCATGTATTTTGTTTGCATGTAAATAAATATGAATTTTAGAACAACCGCGTCAGCTTATAAATCGTACCACGACATCGAGTGTGCACATCTGCAGCACTTAGCGGTAGATCGCTTAATTGAATCGCTTCTGATTCAAACGTTGTCTCTTATGTCTAGTCTATTTGTTTATTTTTGACTAACTATTGCAATGAAGAACAATGTTTGAATATAAAATCAGTTATTGTTCAGCAGTTTTGAACTTTATTGTTGCGTCCTACAAAAAGAGAAGGTGCGGAGTACTCGAAACCGACGGGCATGTATGAAGAGATGTATGGATGTGCATAATACTTTTTAATTTTTTTAATTTTAAGAGATGAGTTTCATTTTACAAAACTAATGTTGAATATGAATGTGGATGGCTGCATGAAGAGAGGACGACCAAAGAAAAGATGGATGGATTGTGTGAAAGATGAGATGTGTAAAAAGGGAAGTGTGCGCAGAAATGACGGCTAAAAGAGATGAATGATGAACATATTGCGCCGACCCCAAATAACGGTATAAGAGCAGGAAGAGAAGATGTATGGATGTGCATGAGGCAAAAGAGGTATCTAAGGATAGTAGTTAATGGCGCGCCCTAGTCTCTGCCTTCCCACTGGGAAAGAGGCGTGACATTATAGATAGATATAGATAGAAAGATATCAAATGATTTCTCTAGCTCTAGTTAGAGCTATCTCTATCTATCCAACATTTTTTTGTTTTGAGTTCCTAACAAAACAAAAAAATGTACGATTACACTACAGTAGCTCAATAAAAGGAAGGTAACTGAGAACCCCAATTCCAATTCAATCTAGATTTGCTACTACACCCGCTACCCGCCGGTCCCAAGCCCGTCCATCTTACGTTGCCTTTTGTTTCTATTTTCAGCTGACACTATTCCATTGTTTTTATCTACACCTTTCTTGTACTGTCGACAGAATACGAAGAATCCTGTCTTAAAAATTATACAAAGTGAATCAGTAACAAGTTATAAATATTGTTTTATCTGGGTCATTCTGCACTATCATAGAACTGAAGTCTGTCAATTTAGTTTAAATTGAAGAAAATACAAATAATGTTACGATGTGGTGTTTGGTGGTCCCTGACCCCAAATAATCGATGTTTGGATTCTTGTCTGTTTGTTTGTTCGTCATGATGTAAACATTTTTTTAACGTTTATTATTCGATTTATAAACTGGACTGGTAGCGGAATATTATTTCGCTACGATTACGCGAGCCGGTGCGGGAAATATCGCGGGCCACGTCAAAATGAAAATGAGTTTGCTTTCACGACTAAACCGTTCAACTATTCGCTATGAAATGCAAGCCCATGCAGAGGGCCCCGGAGTTTCAAGTTGGTGCGTGGCACCCGGGCGCAGGGACCTAAGGGGCGCAAGCCGATCGCCTCATACACATACCATGCTTAGGGCCTGTTTCACCACTTCTGAGTAAGTTCTTGTTAGCTTATCCTACAGTTTGACACATTTTGTATGAAAGATATGTCAAAATATCTGTCCAATAAGCTAACAAGAACTTACTAAGAAGTGGTGAAACAGGCCCTAAATTTGCTAGTTTTGAAAATTGCTTAACAAACATTCATTATTATTAGAGCCTTTTATTTCCTTCTTTTTTTTTCTTTTTTATCAAATTACAATACTATAAATAAATTAATAACAATTACATTTCATTTCAGGCATGCAAAAAAATTTAATTTAGATAAATTATTAAGTTACATTACATATTTTTGTTATTAAAGGACCTCTCATCGAGTAAAGGCCTCCTCCATATTTCTCCAAATGTTTCTTTCTTTTGCTTTTAAGAACCAGTTCTTCCCAGCTATTTTGTTTACTTCGTCTGCCCATCTCTCTTTCGGTCTTCCCCTTTTTCTTTTATTGGATAGTCCTGCCCATACAGTCATTCATTATACGTATAAAAATATAGGCACCAATATTGTTTACAAATAGGTAGGCTCATACAGCTTTTGGCACATTCGGCTTGCTCAATTGAGACTTGCGATGTGCAGGCCAATTTAAGTCTTTATACTACCAAAATTACATTTATGTTCTAACGAGCAAGCGATGGAAAGGGAGCGTGGGGCCACAAACATTCTTTTTTATGGCAAGTGGGGCGCAGGCTTATTTTCGCACCCCGGCGCCCAATATGGTCAAGATGGCCCTGCCCAAGCAGATATTTATGATATTTTTATTCCGAAAACGAAATTAATTCTACTTGAATGTTTTCCACATTCAATTATAATAAATTTCGTTTTAAGATAATAAAATAGAGAGATGTTATTTGTTAAAAATAACTGCCGTTAAGCATGAGAGCATGACATACTTTATTTAAGATCTAAGATTTAAACAGATGTTCGCGTCCGGTGAATCTATTTCAGTACAGATTCTTTATAAAGGCATTACTTGGAGAGAAGTGACGTCACTTTATAGCCAATCAAGCGTTATTACTTGCCCATTACTGCCTAATAAATCCTTATTGAGATATTAAGCAATTTTTATTGGATCGCTCTTTATGAGGGGTTCAAGATAATTGGTGAAAATAAATTGTACTAATTGTATGTTTTTATGTAGTGCCATTTTTATGCTATATATTTAGGATTTATTTATTGCTCTGGACATCGTGTCATGGTTCGAAACATTTTTGCATCATAACCTAGAAATAGCATAAATAAGTCAACCATATCTGCTATACAGGGTGTTAAACAAGTAAAAATAACCATTTAAAACTTTTAAGGGGGTCGTTGAGACCATCAAACTGAGCAACTTTCACTATGGTACCTACATCGATATCGCGAAAAAAAATCTTTTGGCCCATACATTTAGCTTGAGTAGATCTGTAGTTTAGTATGGAACATCGCAAACGCATCGCATCATGGCGGTTATGGCAAATCTCCCCATTTTGGGGAGGCCTATTGTCCAGCAGTGGACGTCTATCGGCTGATATGATGATGATGGATCATCAGATTTTTTTCACGATTTCGATAATAGTCCCATAGTGAAAGTTGTTCAGTTTGATGGTCTTAACCACCCCCTTAAATATGTTTTTCGTATTTTTGTAACACCTTGTATTTAAGCGTTTGCAAAATCATAAACACTATGTAGGAGCCACAATTTAAATATAAGAAAAGAAGTATGCTTTAAAATTCGTGTAAATTAAAGCAATTGTATATCTCAACCCCATTTCATAACTAAACTAGCATCGTTTGTGGTCACGCGTGGCCCATATCTATAGCATGCGCACGCGCCTACGCTAGACCTAAATAAACGATCATTCAATTAAATGATGTTATGGTTATCAGCTGTTAAGAGAATATCCCTAGCAAAGCGCCCGAGCGCGCGGCATTCAAACAAAGTTAAGATCTTATTTTCATTACTACCCAATTAAAGTTAATGACATTTTTTAAACACGATATAGGTATCGATCTGTGCCTGTGGTTTGTCACATTTTCGTTAAAATATACAGTTTCAATGCAAGGATTAATTTAGGATTTGTATGGAAATCTTTGAGCCACTGTAACTTTGAAACTATGCTATTTTAACTGGCGATGATGATGGATTGGACGCAGTGCGTCACTCTTTGAATTGCGCACATAAAAAGGGAATTTGGTAGTTATAGCAAAGCTTCTGATCTCCCCAAACGGGATTATCGTCGTTAAAGCTTAAGTAGATGTAACCAGAAATTCTTTATAACATCAACTGTCTGCGTAAAGTGCATCTAAACTATTATAAAACTGTCTTTTTGTCTTTTATGTCTGATAGGTAAGCATTTGACCCCGATCTCACCTGATGCTAAGTGACGATGAGGCCGAAGATGTAGCATGCTTACCTAGAAATGTGCCTATTCACTCTCGCCTTGAAGAGGCCCAAGTTGTATTGCTCAGGGAACAGGTCCGCAGGCAGTACGTTTCACTCTTTAGCCGTGCGCATTATAAAAGAAGAAGAAACACAAGCAAACAGCAAGTTTGTCTGTACATTGAAGATATTAACAAAAAAAAAGTTACGATATGGTTTTTAGGTATCCCTGATTCCATATCATCAATTTTTGTATTTTTTGTCTGTCTGTTTATTTGTTTGTTTGTGTGTTTGTTTGTTTATTTGAACGAGCATCACGCAAAAACTACGGAACCGATTTGGATTAAACTTTTTTTTTGATAGCTTATGATCTGACTTAAAATCTGGTATATAATTCGTGCGGACAAAGTCGCGGGTTAACGCTCGTATTTTATAATTTGCTAGCTTTCAAAGATAGCTGCTTATGCTGCCATCAAAATTAATTTCTGCAAATCTGGCATACTTAGCGCCGTCTCTTCTAATCTTCCTAAGAGAGAGTGAGAGGGTAAACCTGTTAGATATAACTTACTAATAATAACCATAACCATGGATGTAAATCAAATACCTATGCCAGCTTTCTGGTAAGTGATCAAATATTTACAAGTTTATTAATTAGTAGGTTACATTAACATGTTTTGACCTCTTCTCAAGAACAGTGAAAAGTAGTTTAGGTAAGTGCGAGATAAAATATTAGGTTCGTTACCTAATAAACTTTAATTTAAAGGAAAATTTTGATTAACTCTACCTTGAGGTGGTTGCAGAGGGGTCAAAACTTTGACGCACAATACGCGTAGACGGTATTAATATAAGTAACTTTGTATACAACGTCTAACAAAATTAGCTGAAACTGTTTTAAGGGGATGATCAGACCATCAAACTGAGCAACTTTCTCTATGGGACCAATATCGAAATCGTGAAAAAAAATCTGCTGTCCCATACAATACTGCAAACATAACTCGACTCAAAATGTATGGGACAGCTGTTTTTTTTTTTTCCCGATTTGGATAACGGTCCCTTAGAGAGAGTAGTTTCATTTGATGGTCCGATCATCCCCTTAAAATAGTTTCAGCTAAATTTGTTAGACCTTATATACGGAAAAATAGTTTAGAAAATCTAGATGCCGCGTCACAAATAACATTTGGAATTTATAAACTAATTTCGAAGATATAAAGCTTAGAAATTTTTCATACGAAATTTTAAATTAAATTAAATTAAATTAAAAATGATTTATTTCAGATTATTCATCCATATTGTGTTAGTTAAAGGCTTTATTTCTTCGTAATTATATTATAAATTGCAAATGTTATTTGTGACGCGGCAACTAAATTTTCTAAACAATTTTTCCACATATAAAATATTTCTTTTATTAATTCCGTCTTATATACTCCTACTTTTGAATGGACTGAAACCACCTAGGAACCTTCTACAAACTAGAAAAGTCGCAAACATGTATCCCTGAAAACTAAGTAGTGATGTGATGAATTAAGTAGCCTCCTATTTGAGATTATGTATTGATGTCAAATTGACATTTATTATTTAATATGGATTATTTAATAAGGTAACTGGCTCTACCAGTGCAAATTCGAGTACATTTATCGCATTTATTGCACCAGTCAGTCCGACGGAGTTACACAAGAGGGCGTGTTATCTCACCAGTTCAGTGCCACTTACAATAAGATGACATCACTGTGTTAACGCTACGCTATAGTTTTGAACACACTTAATTGAATGTTCAATGTATAGTTTCTTTGCAAAACATTACACTACCTCCCTACTTAAGTTTAACGCCTGTTTCACAGAGAAAAAAATAATAGACTCATAATGGATCCAAAGCCCATTATGGCGCTGAAATCAAGTTGGTGCTTAATGAAATATGAGATAAGACAAGACGGAGGCCAAGGCTAAAATTATGACGTCACCAGGAGCGATTGCGATTGCAGATTTGAAGATGAAAGTACTCTTAATGAATGATGAGCTGTGAACTTAGACATGATCAAAGAAAATTAATGTAAGGAGTTAAGGACCCTAGACGTGATGGTTCTTTGCTTATTAATTACCCACCCAACTTCTTTCTGCAGATATCGCATAAAACTGGCGACAAACGCTCCCGAAAAATTCTGCCGATTCCAAGAGTCTACTTCATTATAATATGTAGGGTTAGGTAGGACGTAACGTAATACACCATTTGATAACATTTGCATAGTTCAATTAATTATAATAGGCACTGATTACTATAATAACTACGTGTAGGTATTTCTCTGTTCTGTGTCTTATCTTCTTGGATAGCTGCTGTTGCCTATATCCCTAACTACACAGTATATTGTAATAATATCTATACTTCATTCCAAATAAGGACGACAAGATTTTCCGATTCCTATCTAGCTTTCTGGCCAATTCTGATTACGAAATATAATTTATTTATCAGAAAGATATACTATCCGACATATCTTGGACGTTGCTAAAGCTCTAAGAATAAGTGAGAGGAAATGTTCCAAATCTCTGTTTCTGTACTGCAAAATAGCCTTAAAATTTCGTTGCTATTTGGAATGGAGTATAGTATCTGTTAAAATATTATCTAGTTACTGCCTTCGTGGTCTAATGATTCAGAGCCAATGCTCTGAACCATTAGGCCACGGAGGCTTCGTGTCGAGAGCCAATGCTCTCGACACGAAGGTCGTGAGTTCGATTTCCACGGATGACACCTAGTGAAATCTCACTTTGTGCGTTTTTCCCCAGCTGGTTAGGACATTGCAGGCTGAATCACCTGATTGTCTAAAAAGAAAAATGATTCCGTGCTTCGGATAGCACGTTGAGCCGTTGGTCCCGGCTACTATATCTCTGGTGGTTAGTAGTCGTTACATAAAAACCACGTCAGAGGCCGTAAGGCGGTCTGAAAAAACTTTGGCACCGGGGCTCTGCCCACACGATAAGAAAGAAAAGAAATCTAGTTAAAACATTGACTTAAAAAGTAATGGACACCGAGTCTCATACAAAATTCTTGAAAAAACTACGTTTACTACTTTTTAGTAAAAACAATGGAACTGTTGAAATTCTTCTTTCACTTTCTTTACGTAAATGTTTTTAGAAATTCTTAAAGCACAGCGACACGGCACTTCATACGTGCACTGAGTTGGTCGATCAAACGAAGACTGGCGCGTAATTTGTTACTCTTTATGCGTTTTGTTACTCATTCGGTTCGGATACTTTTAAGCGCGGACCCTACGTCCTGTAGTTGGTAAGTCAATGAGTTAAAATGTTAATCCTACTAAAGTTTTGATAAATATTTATTATTATTCCGTCGAATCATCTTCACTACTATCATTTCAAAGTCGCTGAGGCATTACATTGATAAAAAACTAATAATAATACATAGAGAATGGTACATGTGATTTCCGATGTCTTTTGACTTACGAAGTCCTTTCAAGTCCCCTTTTTTGTTGAAGCGTAAAATGTTAATGAACCAAAACGATTGAACTTTTTCAATAGTTCCTTGTTACTTTCTTGTGGAATAATATATATTATTATGAAATAAATACATTAATGTAACTTCTTGCCGATATTTTTGTTCTTGACTAGAGTACCTACCTTACCTACCTAGGTATATAGTAGGTATGCAACGATTCAGCCATTACGATTACGATTACGATATTCATCGTTATTTATTACGATAACCGATGCATTACGATTATTTAAACAAATTTAGTTAAGATTATCATCAGAATGAGTTCTTATAGTGTTTCTTTGCATTCATAAAAAAAAAAAATTCCAATATTTTCTAACTTTTTCTACTAATTTGAGATCGAAGTCAAAGGTACACTTGGTGAGGTTTCTGATTTTTGGATGCGTAGACGCTAATTAGCAAATGTTCCATATTGTTTTTGTCAAAGCTAATTAGCCTCTACGCATCCAAAATTTATTATACCTCTACGTTCTGTATGATTATACAAAATATAATCAATAATATTCCTGGAAATATTAATAATCATAAAAAATTAATTATTATATAAAATTAATTATTAAATTAATTATTAATTAATTATTATTGATTTTTCCTTAATATATTGGATATAATATTCCTTTAATCAAGCCATATCTCGTCCGATTTACGTGGGAGATTAATCTTTTGTAATTTGGATCAGATATCGCGAGAACGGGAATGTATGTAATACTTCAAACCGAAAATCAAATCAAACACCCCAGTAGAATTTAAAAAATAATAATAAAATGAGAGTCAAATCTGACCAAAAACAGACAAATTTAGCTCAAAATGAGCTAAAATGTCAGCGAAAGATCAGATTTTTTTTTTCAATAAGTGCAATCTGATTTACGTTTTTTATTAATTTTAATAATCGTACGATTCTTACGACGGTGCATTGTATCGTTAGTAATCGTGATTATTACGATTACAGATGCAAAACGATGCACCGCTTCGTAATCGTTGCATCCCTAGTATATAGGTATCGTAATTTGCGTAGTGCTATTTTAATTTCCCGAATACGATCGCCATTGCCTAAAATTTCTTTGCTAACATTGAATTGCAGTTGATCATAAAGCACTACATTTTGTACCTAAACAATTTCCGTTGATCAAAATGATACAATATCACTATCAGTTAAGAATTATTTGTACCTAATTTAGGGTCCTTCTTAATATGCTGACACTTTTTAAGAGGATGATCAGACCGCCAAACTGGACAACTTTCTCTATGGCACCAATGTCGAAATCACGAAAAAAATCATCTGTCTCATCAAAACTGCAAACCTGCTCGAGCCAAGCTTTATGAGACAGCAGGTTTTTTTTTCGAAAGTGGTCCAGTATGTTGGTCGGACGGACAACGCCAACGTAGGTTTAGTAATAGGGTCCCGTTTTCACCCTTTGGGTATGGAACCCTAAAAACAATTAAAAACAAATATCAACAAATATCACTATTTAGTACTATGTACTATATTTAGTACTAGGTACTTAGATCTGTATTTTAAAATTAGTAGGTAGCTCTAAACGGATTAAATTGTTTCCAGAACTAAGTAATAAAAGTTTCCTCACCACATTCCGTTGATAAAAGAAATGAGGATTGTGTGAAACTTAAGTTTTAAAAGTGTCGTGTTTTCCTTAAGATGGTTTTAAGGAAAATTCCAAGAGGGCGGAATTAAAAAAGAGAATGCTGGGAAATAAGTGTTTTGACTTAGATTTGGGATTAGGTAATGTGATTTCTGAAAACCTTCAAAAATTTATTTTTCTGGAAAATGGATTTGAATGCATAGAAAGAAAATTACACAACAACGTATGTGTCCTTTCACATAATAACTACCACAAACGCATTCTACTCTAACTTGTCTATCTTCCTCTAATATTACCTAAACGTAGTAGGTAATTGCTTTAGTGCTATAGTGACACAACAATTTCTTCAATGACTCCTTACGGTAAAACCTTGTAGAACCACGTAGAAAGCATTGCTGTTATACCTACTCCTTCATTCATGCCATAGAACTAAATTATACAACCGTCCAATGGCAAACGGAAGGAGTTCAGCGGCTGAATGACCCCACGCATATTACGTAACATTGTGATTATACCTATTTTCGGCGGAGCAAACCGTGTGGATCAATGAGGAAGCGAGAGAGCGCCATCTAGCGGCGGGTCGTGGCCGGCGTAACCTCCTCACCTCCTGGTAGTTTATGATTGCCTGGTAACGTTTGGTTGATGTTTGAGGTTTTTTAATGGACTCTTTTTTGTAGGTTGAGGAAATAAGTGGTCTTGATAGCTTCGAATTACACCTGACATTGTTTGTTTGTTTAAAAAAATAAGAAATAAAATATTCTGTTAATCTATACTATTATAAAACTGTAACAGGAAGTTTGTCTGTACATTGAAGATATTAGCAAAAAAGAAGTTACGATATGGTTTTTAGGTGTCCCTGATTCCATTTCACCAATTTTTGGATTTTTTGTCTGTCTGGTTTGTTTGTGTGTTTGTTTAGGTGTTTGTTTATTTGTTTGAACGAGTATCACGCAAAAACTAGTAAACCGATTTTAATGAAACTTTTTTTGTTTGATAGCTTATGATCTGACTTAAAATCTGGTATATAATTTGTGCGGACGAAGTCGCGGGTTAACGCTCGTAGATCTATAAATTCAATGAAAACAAACATGACTGTGACAGATAGACTAACGGACAGACACCTAGGTGTTTTAATAAGTTTTCCGTTTTGGTAATTTTGGTACGGTACATTAAAAACCACGGCAGGTTTTTTACTAGATTTTTTTTCTTCATTTCTAATCTACCTACCATCCCCCCAACCCATAACAAAGTTTTGTCGCTGCGGTTAATAAATAATTTAATACTCTTGCGAAATTCAAGAAAGTTTATTTGTTCTATCTAACAAAACTTTATACCTACCAATCAAGTCTTCAGTCTCTCAAACTCAAAGCGCAGTTTTGAAGTTGCCTACCGCTTTTTGCTACTATTTGGTCTATAAGAAACACAGGTTTTTAAAGCATTTTCAAGAGAATTCATAAGAAACAAAATACATCATTGTGATCAGCCCTTAATATACGTCCCATTGCAGGGTACAGGCCTACCCTCAGGTAGGATGTATAGGTTTTATAGTTCACCCTGCGTCCCCAATGCGGATTGATAAACTTCACATACACATCAGAAATTCTTCTTCAGCGTACGCAGGTTTCCTCACGATGTTTTTCTGTTGTTTACTTTGTATGTCAATAGGTAAAAATAGGTCTGAGCATGAGCATTAGACTGTTGTTGTGGACCACAGATCACAAATGTGGACCATACCTGGTATTATCTCTTATACAGCACTCTTCTGGGATGGTGCTATTCATTATTCAAAGCCGGATAAACACATCGCTATTGCAAGCTAACATAACTCACTTATTTTTATTATCGTGATGGTAAACTCTTTACTACGTTTCTTATGGTGTATCCCTGTCACCTTTTAAGAAAGGTTCAAGATGTCTTCAAAGGCTGGAGGGCTAAAAATGGCGACCCTCTTGAACTCTCGACTGTTCATTCCATGACATACAGTCGGCGGTTAAAATGTCTGCTAGATAAAACATAGACGTTATAAAAATCTCGCGATTTAAAATATTTGTACCTACAGAGTGTCAACAAATGCGTTACATACTTTAGAGAGTGATTCAGACCAACTAACTGAACAACTTTCACTATAGAGACATATTGAAATCGTAAAAAAAGTTTTGCTGTACCATAGAAAATGTCATTTGTTACTTGATCTAAACGTAAGGAATAGCAGATTTTTTTCATATTCTTGATTTCACTTCCATACTGTTATGGTGTCATGTTACGAGACGAGTGTTAAATATGAATGTGGATGGCTGTAGTAAGAGAGGGAGGCCGAAGAAAAGATGGATGGATTGTGTGAAGGATGATATGTGTAAAAAAGGAGTGAGTGTTGAAACGACGGCTAAGGGAGATGAATGGAAGAGGATGACATATTGCGCCGACCCCAAATAATGGGAAATGGGCAAGACAATGATGATGAATGAAAATTGCTCAGTTTCAGAAAAGCACCCTCTTAGATATGTAACGTACCTAAGAAGACTTATCAGAAAACTTAACAGCGACGCGAAGTTTCCATATCCTACTAATATTATAAACGCGAAAGTTTGTAAGTATGGATGGATGTTTGTTACTCTTTTACGTAAAAACTACTGAATGGATTTTAATGAAACTTTACAATTACATAGCTTTTTTATCTGTGGAAACTTTTAGTTGGCAATGTTGTTTTATAAAAATGTTGATACCCTACTATCCTGTAATTAGTCCGTAAGTTTTCCTAAAATGAATAAAATAAAATAAAATATTATTATTATTCACTATCAGGCAGGCAGTTGACACAACTGATAATGCCTGTATCCCGTTGTTTAGTTGTAATTTTTCTTCTTTGAGTTGGAGATATGTCGGTCAAGTCTGTTCTTAAATTGGTTTATGGACTGTGCAGAAACTACGTTTTCGGGTAGTTTGTTCCATGATTTGACGACTCTGTTGTTCAAGAAGTGTTCATGGGGCTTATTATTTGAGAAGCTTGAGCGTAGTTTTACATGCATCGGAATAACACATAGGCTACAATTTATAAAGAAGTGCAGACGAAGTCGCGGGCACCAGCTAGTCAGTTTATAGTTTGATATCTCATAGATAATTTAATGAAATAATGTCCGGAACCGAAACGGCACTTAATGTTTCCATGTCTTAAACCCAAGTTTAAGTACTAAACATGAAGGTTACGGATTGTCCGATCCAACCACTATCATCCCAGGATGGTGTAATAAAATCTTGTCCTACTCAAACGGATACCAAGCGAGTAAACCATGTCATAAAATATGCACAGACTTCTATCTTTCACTGTACCCAACTCTACGCTCGCTCGCTGCTCGTAAAATCGATATGCCGCGATTACGCCAGTTACTAGAGCTACGAGAGGGGGGGTGGCGAGGGAGGAAACTCCCCACCCACCATCGGTGGAAGGTTGTAATAATCAGCTGTCATGTTAAACTTTAAAATTTTATCTACGGCATGCTCTGGGAATAGGAGATAAGAGTCGAACTTTGAATATTCATCAGCTAATATTTTCGAGCCTTTGATATGAATTGGTTTTTTGATAGATATAGTATGTCGTCATTTTTTACCTCGGGTAGTAGAAACGCACGAACAAAATTTTTTTTATTTATTATGGGTTTGCGCTTGGCTTCAGCTCACCAGATGTAAAGTGTAAATGAAGCTGAAGATGTAACGCGCTCACCCAGAAAAAGCCTATTAACTCTTCTTTAGTAATATCCTGATTGTATAATTTGCTTAGAAAGACAGACGCAGGGAGAGAGTTCCAAACTTTACCGGTTCTCATTATAAAAGAGGATGCGAACCTGTTTGTGCAGATTGTTGGAATATCGACTACGTATGGATGCAGTCTCGCACTACGTCTTGTCATACCTAAGTCGGAAGTCGGAAGGGGGATGGTGGAATCAGGACATGTAATATAACATACTCTTTATTAAATCTAGTTCCTTTGGTTTTTCGTGGTCTTGCTGCTCAAGTTTTAATATCAAACATGAAGGTTACGGACTGTCAAATCCGTTCACTATCATCCCAGTATAATATAGGCCATAATAAGCCATAAGCCTTACGCATAAGCATTTAGTCTTCTCCATCTTTCTAGGCCATAGCAAATCATTGAACGAATGAATGAAAGAATGAAATACAGGGTGTAAGTGACAGCCTAGCAAATACTGAAACGGTGAACTCAGACCATCAAACTGAACGACTTTCACTATGGAGAGTACCTCAGGAAACCTCAGGTAGGTTCCATAGTGAAAGTTGTTCAGTTTGATGGTTTGAGTTCACCGTTTCAGTATTTGCTAGGCTGTCACTTACACCCTGTATATGTACATGACATCGTGGTGTGGAAATTCTGCTTACTGCCCAGGGTGCGCCGCATTTATCGGGGGTTTAGTACGTCACACAGGGAGGATCTATTCGTGCACCCCAAGTTTAATTTCAGTAGTGACACTTTTGTTGGGTAGAAATAGTCATATAAAGGGGGCCAAATACGACCAAATTGTTTGCTGGGTGGATAACTACATGCATGGCAACTTAACTCACAGAAAACACGCTCGCATCACCAGTGTGATAAAGCCCTAAGTATATTTAAACAAAGAAAGATTTAAACTCAGCCACAGGCAACAATGTCTTGAAATTTATAAAACCGACAGTTAGTATAGAGGTCACGATACTCGAGAAAATCCATCAATTCTACGAGAAACTACGCCCCGCTCTTGAGGGGCGGGGGCGGTCTAACCCCCCCACCCCCCAGTCATGTGCTGTGTCAGATAATGAGCTGTCACTTGACGTAATCTCTGGGTATGTCACTCGTAAGCCAGATTGTATTGCGTTACTTTATATCTTGTATTGCCTAGTACCTAGATTTATTGTTACGCGAGTTTTAATATGGTTTTTATTTTTTTCTCAAAGAGTCTAAGAACAATAATGAGAACATCAATTTGTCGGCTTACGGCGGGGAATTGAAAACAATCGTAATATCTGCCAACATAACAACTATAGAAGGGGAAAACTCTTGAGACTCTTCGTAGAGAGGAGATCAACATAAACTGTAATTTATTCGGTCATATAGGTATAGAATCGGTCAAATTCAAGGTGCAAAATACACTACTCATACCTACCTTCTATGGTCTAAAGTTAAGACCATCAAACTGAACAACTTTCACTACAAAGAGGGTAAAAGAAGAAAAAAAATCTGCAGTCCCATACATTTGAATCAAGTTGGTACTGCAGTTTGTTAGACCCTGTATAGAATCAGTCATGTACAGAATCGTTCATTTGTACAATCGGTCATTTAATTTTGTAGAATCAAACATTTTTAAAATTGCACATTTCACGAATAATATTCATTCTTCTTCTTTCTTTCATCTTTCATTTACAGAGTTTCATTCATTTCTATAATCTATCCTTTGTAGGTCTACAGACTAAACCATCATCATCGTCATCATTAAACGTCCACTGCTGGACATAAGCCTCCCCCAAAATGGGGGGATTTGCTATAATCGCCACGCTTGTCAGGCGGGTTGGCGATCGCAGTTGGATCGAATCAATGTGTGTACTCAGAAGATGCTGCTGCCCATCCTTCAGTAGATCTCGCCTTTTACGACACCCACGGGAGGAAATGTGATGGTGCTATTCTTAGCCGACACCACACGGACGAGACTAAACCATACATGGCCTTAATAAAAAGAAAAATATTTAAAACTAATTATAGCAGTCCAACAGTTTAGCAACCAAAATCGATACACCGTAACCTATAAACTTTTTGAATTATTAACGTGTACGTTACGTTAAGTTTAACAAACTTGCATCGAAGGCAGTTAATTAGTCACGCCATTTGTAATTTAACTGATGTTGCGTATAGTAGAATTTTACTATGAAGCCTTTTTAGTAAATAGGGAATACAGTTTATCAAAATTGTAATAAATTCTACCTCTTATGTAGTTTTGAGCACATTACGTTGCTCAAATTCATTGGCAGTGTGGTTCCAGCTTACCGTGGGTGCTGTACGAGGCGACTAAGGGATAAGGATTTCTTGGTTCGAAAGGCTAGACCCCTGGCACCACCTGACACGTCATTCCATCGTGAAACCAGGCCCTGCACCCGGACTTTCGAATTTCGATATATCGAGACCGTTGCGGTCCGAACTTCATTGTAATAGAGTTGACAATGGAACGAAAACGTTCACGCAATTACGAAGTTCGTATGTCCGGGTAGAGGCCCTGAATATGCTAAAAGTGCCTTGCTGCAACTGCACGCTTAAGCATTAAGTTCGTAATTGTAGCAAAGCTTGTGACCATCCCATAAGCGATTATGGTCGTGAATTAATGTATGTACATTCATTTTTCTGGTCTGAAACTGAAGCTACTAGGACTAGCATTTTTTTTGTTAGCCCCTACAGCACCCTGGATTCTACATACAAACCACGCACCGACATGAAGAGGTGACAAGTTAGTTTATAAACAAACAAACTCAAGGCCTCTTAAAAAGGCTGAAAGTCACCCAAAGCACAGTATAAGAAATATTATCTAGTACTAACATACCCAAGGGCAATGGACACCTCCAGGCGCGGAGTTTCTCTGCGAGATAGAATCAGAAACGAAGAAATTCGTATTAACAACTATGTGTATAAGGTCTAACAAAATTAGGTGAAACTATTTTAAGGGTATTCTCAGACCATCAAAGTGAACAACTTTCTCTACGGGACCAATATCGAAATCTCGAAAAAAAATGTGCTGCCCCATACATCAAGAGTCAAGTTGTGTTTGCAGTTTTGTATGGGAAATAAAATTTTTTTTTTGCGATTTCCATATTGGTCCCGTAGGGAAAGTGGTTCAGTTTGAAGGTCTGATTATCCCCTTAAAATAGTTTCACCGAATTTTTTTAGACTTTATATAACCGACATAGCCTAAAGAATTGCTAGACTAAAGTGAAAGGCCACAAAACCGATGGCCGATGGGGCCGAAGAGTTCTCGAGTTGCGGCCGCCCACCGGAAAGCGCAGCGTGGATAGCATCGTACTTATTTGATTAATGACCTTACTTCATTATCTCATACGAATCTATTGAAAATCCATCAGTTAATTCTCGGCTATATTACATTTGATACAATTAAACGATTGTAGACCTTGATGGTATCGATTATGTACAAATTAAGAAGAAAATAGGGCAAAGGGAAAGCGGTAGGGTCGGTTGAGTTAGTCGTTGAGTGTTAAGCGGCGCGGGGAGCGGGGTGAAAACAATATAGCTGTGTTATAAATTATATTTAATAAATTAAGCTTAGAATAGACCATTCTTTCTGAGGATAAGGCTCAGTCATCTATCTATCTATCTATACTATTATAAAACTGTAACAGGAAGTTTGTCTGTACATTGAAGATATTAACAAAAAAAAAGTTACGATATGGTTTTTAGGTGTCCCTGATTCCATTTCACCAATTTTTCGATTTTTTGTCTGTCTGTTTGTTTGTGTGTTTGTTTGTTTGTTTGTTTGTTTGTTTGAACGAGTATCACGCAAAAACTACTGAACCGATTTTGATGAAACTTTTTTTGTTTGATAGCTTATGATCTGACTTAAAGTCTGGTATATAATTTGTGCGGACGAAGTCGCGGGTTAACGCTCGTAGGCTATAAATCTCTAAAAAAGATATTGTTGCTAGGGAGAGAGGAGAGCTGTAGAGAGTTTTTGTATCCTATCCCTACTTCCTTCTCCACCATCTCTTATCATCAGTTCAGATGAACAAAAGATTTCGATTGTTCTTCTTAGTTACATAATCTGAGAACTTAAGGCATATAAAAGTATTCAAGTATCTTTTGGAGAGTTTTCGTAGCCCCACGATTTCATTTTTAAGCACTTTATACGTTTTTCGATCCTTAAACTTTCAACGTGCTAAAAGTGAACTTTTCTGCAACAACTGCAAGCCTCGGTTTAGGAGGAACATTAATTTTCATTTTCAACCATTTTTCGTATACTTACCTACCAAAGCCACATTCAAAACAGAAGTATCTACAGATGAATGGATCTTCGTCCGCTACCGCTACCTACGGATGAATGGTTTTTGATCCTTGCCCGCTACCGCATATGTAATTGAACCACAGTCCTCCATTGTTGTCGACCCGTGTTCCGCATTCCTATACATTCTAGCATATTTATATGTTTAATACGCGCGTATGTTTGTGCTACACAAATATTTTTCCCATTGTTGTGCTTCTGTAAGCCAGAAAGCAGATGGTTTGATTTATTCGTAGACAGCAGCTGACGTTTGGAAATAGTATCTGATTTCTATTGGATTTCTACGATGTTTGTATAGTTAGCTAGCTATGTTGGGTCATTATTTTAGTGTCTTGTAAGGTTGGACGCACTTAGCGTCGGTGGCGCGTTGAGTAGAGGTATGGACTATTAATATCGAGGGTCCTGGTTCGAATCCGTACGGACAGGATGCCGTGTACCAATGAGATTTTCTTTAATACCGACTGCTCTTAAACGGAGAAGAAAACATGGCGAGGAAACCTATGCATCTGAAGATAAAAGAATCTGATTTGTGTGTGAAGTCTACCAATCCGCATAGGGCACGCGTGGTGGACTGACACCCGTACTCCCTTCAGGTAGGAATACTGTGCCCTGCAGTGGGACGTATACAGGGTGTAAAGAAAGGTATCATTAAGGTGGTTTCAGTCCATACAAAAGTTTGACGCACAATACGCGTAGGCTGAATTAATAAAAGTAATATTTTATATATGGAAAAATAGTTTAGAAAATCTAGTTGCCGCGTTACAAATAACATTTACAAATTATAATATAATTACGAAGATATAAAGCTTTTAAAATTTTGTATGAAAAATTTCAAAGCTTTATATCTTCACAATTATTTTATAAATTGCAAATGTTATTTGTTACGCAGAATATTTTTCCATATATACAAAGTTACTTATATTAATACCGTCTACGCGTATTGTGCGTCAAAGTTTTGTATAAAATTGACCCCTCTGCAATCATCTTAACCTTTAACCCAAATACTGTACCTATCAAACTGAACAACGTTTACTATGGGAACAAACCTGTCAAAACCCTAACCAATCAAACCATTAAGACTTATGAAACTATGGTTAGTAAACAATAGGTACCTCTACTTTTTTATGTTCTGACAAGTTTGCTCCCATAGTAAAAGTGGTTCAGTTTGATGGGTAGAATATGGTTTACAGGTTAATGATACTTTTCCTTACACCCTGTATAGACTGATGATTATGATAGGTATATTAAAAATGTGACATTGTCCATGGAGAAGAGATAAGAGTTGCTGAAGGTGCTCGAATTCTGTCTTCACGATTTCGACCTAAGGGATACCAGTATTCTAAGGAGTGATACATGTGTAACCCTGGAGGGGTGCTAATGCTATTAAAGTGAAGACGTCAACACAGAAACAAACACACTTTCTAGATATATTTATCTAGAATATTTTACGTGTGAATACCCTTGTATAAATGTTATATTCCTTGGAGGTATGAATTAATTAACAAACATTACAAAACAACGGCTCGAGAATATACTCCGTATTCATTAATTCAACATCACCTTTATTCCATGTAAAGGTTCGTTCGTTTATTCTTTTGGGGGCTGTTTTAAATAATAATGAAACAATAGAGTTACTAAGTAAATATTTAATATACAAAATAGTGACTATTCTATTAAATGCAAGACTTTACGCCCAACCGCGCTGTATACAACCGAAGTTAGATATAGCCCAGTCATTTTACGTAGCTATGTTAGGCGGGGTAGGGAGTAATTACTAATAAAATTGGAGTTTTAAACTGTAACCGGCACCATTAAATGATAAAAGTACTATCTTACAGCATATTAAAAAAAAAATCGCTACGCAACATAGAAATCAAAATTATGTGTCCCGGAAAGATTTTAAATTATTAATATTAATACCAATGCACTAATTTGTCTTAGATTTAACAATATAAATTATTTTTGAGCAAAAAAATAGACGATGAAATTTAAAAAATTAGGTATTTATTAGAAACTACGAATTTATTTTTTAAAACCTTCTAAGTAGACAAAAATATTCACACCATGTTTGTAGTATGTATAATGGTAAAGCCTTAAATATGTGCAAAAAAAAATTACCATCAGGTTTTTTAGAATGAGATAATAGCTAAATTTTAAAATTTGAACTGTTGCTGACGTGATTTTTTTTTAATTTTAGTACATTTCTAGGCTCCAATTGGCTCTTCAATATTATACCGAAAAAAAATGTCAATTACAATTAGTCCCGGCTCAAACCGTAAAATGACTGGGCTAATATCCTATTTTCAATACTAACCAATTAAAGTCAATGAAATTTTTTAAACATGATCTAGTTACTTATCTCGGTCGTATTTTACATGATTAAAATCATATTGGATGAAAGATTCCTAGAATAAAAAAAATGTTTTTATTTTTACAGTTTTCAGACTTATTCTCATTATTATGGTGCATTTGGTGCATAAAATTGACTCAAAAATTTAATAACGGGTCCTTCGTAATATGCCGACGGTATTAATCCCTGTGATTAGAGTCTCTTAAAAAACGGTCTAGATAGTTTTGCACTTTCGATCTGAAACTTTTCGGTCATGTGTGCAGTATTGATTTGTGAATCTGAAAGAGAAGCTCGCAGCTTGAATTTTTGATACAAAAATGTCGCATGCGATATTTTATTGAACTCGTGTTTCTGTTTCGGAACACCTCAACCAGATTACTGCAGATGGTGCTAAAGATCCGAACGAAGTTAAAAATAGTTGTTTTATTTGATTTCTTTAATAAACCACGAACTATTTTTATTTTTGTGAAATATTTTGTTGAATAAGCTGGCTACATGCCAAATTATTTTAGGAATTTGAAGTGAGAATGTTATTTTAGATTGAAATACTTACAGGTGATATAATACTGGGTGGAACGTAATGAGGGACCCTCCCTTCAAGGGTGCATGCAGACTTTCCCTGAGGAACATGGGTCGAATAAAAATAAAATATGTTGGACCTCCCATACAAAAGTGCGGATCAGCCGATTCCAAATTTTTTTTTCGTTTTTCGACCCATATTCTTTAGGGAAAGTTGTTTGGTTTCATTGTCTGAGTGCACCCTTGAAGGGAGGGTCCCTCGTTACTTTTCACTCCGTAAATCAGATTAGTAAGCAATGTTTGTACTACCTAACCTTTAACAATACTTACAAGACACTTTTACATGAATAAAGTGTTATCTTATCTTATCATTTTGTATGGAATCATCCGTACACATACGACAAATACACGAAAATGTTATAATTGTAGTTTTTCTAAGCTGATTCTTCTAAGGGCTTAAATAAGTTGAATAGTTTAAAAAAAACTAAAAAACACGCTTTTGTAAGAAACACAGTAAAAAGTACGGAAAACTAGTAAAAACAAACGAAATGAGCACTATCTCGAAGGGTTTACCCATTGAAGAGTTCCACTATCTACCTCCTGGCTCCATCTTCAAATCAGCTCGATGATATAAAATCATTGTATTGTCATCCGAATGGTATTACGCTTGCAAAGTTTCAAATCGATAACACGAAATAGAAGTGAATCTTCCTAGATTTTCTTCTAGAGTTAGTTCGTTCGTTAGTTACAATGTGAAGCGTTTTAAAAATCTGTTTAGTCTTTTCTAGTTTATCTTTTAGGTACTACATAATATTCAACAAAATTTTCCATAATATGAGATAATATCTATATGTAACAGAGAAATATGACATTGTACACTGAGAAATGCGCTTCGTATAATTTCTTAGATTGCTGATTCTTCACATATTTACCTAATAGTAGATAAAGATAGGTAACTAGATACGTCAGCCCAAGTTCATTTTATTTGTAAACTTTAGTAAGTTCTACATTGCTAATAACTGTACAGTGGACGTTTAAATTAATGGTCTTGGGTCATACACAATTTGTAGAATGGAAACCGAAATAATGAATTTATTTGAACCAAAATACTTGATCAGTGCCGCGACATTCAGAACAAAATCGTAATTGAATGAACTACACTAGCTTCATACCATTTTGGATTTCGAAGCTAGTTAGGCAGTGCCGACTCTTAAAACGTAGTGATTCCATTCTCTTTGTACTTGATTTTTTACAAAATGCCGACCATGTTAATAGCGATTTTCCTGAGCTTCTCACTCTTTGGAGAATAAATTAATATAATAATAAAAATTACAAAATAGTTTTTATTTCATCTGAATTAGAAGAGCGTTGGCTGTGTTATTAATTATAAAAAAAATTAAAGCTATATTCTCTAAAAGAAATAAAATGCTTTCCATTTTTCTGCGATTAAATGGCATTTTGAGAATTTTTTTCGTGGGTCATCCAGTACTTCGAAGAAATTGTGTAAAACTTTTTGCTCTAAATCTCTTTAAAGTTTTTATTTTATAAAACACTCTTTGCTTTACCAAAAAGATTACGTTCAAGAACATCGAAATCTAAATAAAATTATTTCCGTATTTTACTACGTCATTGATGATACTGAGTGAAATGGTATTTTAAGCTTCTTGGTGATATAGGACTAAACCCTGGTAAAGGTATTGTCCATTAATACAGTACGACCAGGAAAATAATTCGCTCGTCAATCTTCGTTCGCGCAGAGCAGGCCCGAGTCCCCGACAAAACCCGAAGTCATTTAGTAATCAAAGGGTGCAAAGTCGGATAGCAGCGAAAAGGGCGCGAAACAAATTAGCCAATAGCGTTAAAGGATTGAAGGTGGCACACCCTGATTGGTCAATATAATTTCGCGCGCTATTAAAATTTGTCAACTGCGCAGGTACATCGGGGAGACTTATAAACCTGGTACTACTGTACAGTGTACACCATTGTCTACTTCGTCCTCCACTGGAAGGTGAAGTAAGAAAGTAGTTCTATACTCTTTAATTTTATTTTATTTAATATGGCACACCAACAGTATACATATTTAAACATTTACAATAACATATAGGTACATCTAACAAGCGCACACAGCAGTTACACAAGTAGTCTATAAATAAATAAATAAACTAATAATAATAATATTGTCTAAGTATACTAACTTTAAAGCAAAACTGTTTACATAGATTACAAAAACAATAATCAGGTAGGAAGGATACCTATGTCTCAACTGGTTTTTTTATCATTTGCGTAGCTAAAACTATAGCAAGCCGTGGCCAAACTTTATTTTTTGATTAAATAAAGAAAAGTCATATTGTTAAGTCATACCGACAACATTAATTAAGAATAATCAACAAATTCCAACAAATAGATTACACAAATACAGAAACAAAGAACCTCCGTTCTTTGGAGAACAAATAAAAATAGAGTTTATTTTAAAAAATACAAGCAAGGATTTCTAGTAGCGGATCTTGTTTCTGGACGGTATTAATTTGTTTTACCGCAGTCTTTTGTTTATCCACCTAGTTTCCTTGCTCCTATTTCCGAAGAGTTTCTTTTGCTGCATTTTCTTTGTGTAATTAAGCAAATTGAAGCAATATTGTACAAGGTTTTTCGTTTACATTTAATTACATTGTTTTCAATCTTGAAAAGTTAATTATGTATATTGTTAAAATCAACTTATGATCTGTTGTTGTTGAGTTGCCCAGCGTAGGATCCATCAAACGCACTGCAGGGCAAAGGTCATGAATAATGGTGCGATAGAGTGGGTGAAATTGAAGTCTTTACTACAACTCTACCTATTCATATCAAATTGAATCAAACCTGAAATCGAATAAAAAGAAATCTGCTGTTTATGCAAAACTGCATTGCTCACTTGACTCAAATTTATGGACCAGCTATATTTTTTTCAGGTTTACTCGCATAGTAAAAATTATGCAGTTTGATGTGTAGAATTTCAGTTAAAATTGTGGATTCCATGATTTCATTATTCAATTATTAACACGTTCCGGGGCGGTGAACGAGACACAATAGAACTTTTATTGTTAGCACTGCTATAGCCGGTCACTGTCCCGGAACGTGTTAAAAGTTATTTAAAACACAGCTTTTCTAGTTGTAGCAGAGTTTCTGATTGTTCTGAAAGGGACACAGTCTTGTGTTTAATTTTTTAAGGTACGAAATACGAAATGAAATATGCTACAGCTAACACGCTCAAAGAGATAGTTTGTAGTTGTAGCATAGTTTGTGTACATAAGGTCTAACAAAATTAGGTGAAACTATTTTAAGGGGATGTTCAGACCATCAAACTGAACCACTTTCTCTATGGGACCAATATCGATATCGCGAAAAAAAAAATCTGCTGTCCCATACATTTAGGTCGAGTACGATTGTATGGAACAGCTGATTTTTTTTCGCGATTTCGATATTGGTCCAATAGAGAAAGTTGTTCAGTTTGATGGTCTGATCATCTCCTTAAAATAGTTTCAGCTAGTTTTGTTAGACCTTATATAATGCAAATGTAATGTAATAACGATCTACCTTGGAATCTGACTTCCTGGGAATCTGTCCAACATGGCCAAAAGCATGTAATCCATCAACCAGGTGAAAATGTTTTATTAATGGTCACTTTCGGTCTTTGAACTAAAGACGTACTGTCTTGTGACAATTATCTATCTACACAATAAAAAATTAACTTGACGTGGATGTGTATTGAAGATATTTGCAAAAAAATTTATTAGTGGAGCTAAGGATACGTTATGGAATGCATAGAGACCATTATTAGAATTTTTTCTGTTTATTTGTTTGTGCACGCATCACTTAAAAATTACTGAACCGATTTAGATGTGGTTTTCCAAAAAGCATGGGGCTTAGTTTGGATTAACATTTAGGCTATACAGGATGTTACAAAAATACAAATAAACCTTTAAGGGGGTGGTTAAGACCATCAAACTACAACTTTCACTATGAGACCAATATCGAAATCGCGAAAAAAAATCTGATGTTCCATCATCATCATCATCATATCAGCCGATAGACGTCCACTGCTGGACATAGGTCTCCTACAAAATGGAGAGATTTGTCATAATCGCCATGATGCGATGCGTTTGCGATGTTCCATACTAAACTAAAGATCTATTCAAGCTAACTGTATGGGACAAAGGAATTTTTTTTTCGCGATTTCGATGTTGGTCCCATAGTCAAAGTTGTTCAGTTTGAAGGTCTCAACAACCCCCTTAAAAGTTTTAAATGTTTATTTTTTCTTTTGTAACACCCTGTATTTATTATCTCGCAATATTTCATCGCAATCCGTTTATTCGATCAAAACTTATGAGTATAATATAAATGAATGAAAATAATATGCCCTATTAGATTCCAGTTTCGTAAAAAGTCCAATAAGTATTTTCCTTTCCTATGCTAAGCTTGCTGGAAGCTCGTCAGAACGTGTAGGGATCATGGTCACACATTAGCATATTATTGTCTCATCGCGTCCTTGGACGCGCTATATTCGCATGGAATGTCTATTCCCCTCTTTCCCCTATAATAAAACAAAATGTGGGTTTGCAATTTTGCATTTCGCTCAATAATACGGCTGGACATTGTCCAGCTCGTATATTTAGAATGCCTTATAATTGCTGTCCCGGATTTGAGTCTAAAAACTCTGGTCACTTTACGGAATGCGCTGTAAAAACTTTCTACCAGTACCAAAGCCAGTTAGCCCAGTCATTTTACGGTTTGAGCCGGAACTATTTACTAATTGATGTTTTTTTTCGGTATATATTAAGGGCCAATTTGAGCTTAGAAATGAACTAAAATTAAAAAAATATCACGTCAGCAACAGCCCCAAATTTTAAATTTAGCATTTATCTCGTTGTAATAAAACGAATGGTAATTTTTTTTGCAAGCTTTTTAGGCTTTACCATTATACATACTTCAAACATGGTGTTAATATTTTTGTCTACTTAGAAGGCTTTGAAAAGTATATTAGTATTTTGTATTAAATATCTCATTTTTAAAATTTCTATGCCTGTTTTATTGCTCAAAAATAATTTATATTGTTAAATCTAAGTCAAATGAGTGCATTGGTATTAATATTAATAATTTGAAATCCTTCTGGGATACACAATTTAGATTTTTTTTTAATATGTTTTAAGATAGTCCTTTTGTCACTTAATGGTTCCGGTTACAGTTTAAAAGTCCAATTAGTAATTACTCTCTACCCCGCCTAAGAAAACTCCGTAAAATAACTGGGCTAATACTTGTTTTCCTTCCATTAGGTACCTTTTACTGACTCTTATAACTGTGACTGTTGGTGTTCCATGCAAAGTTCTTCACCAAATAGCATGACCTATAAATTCATAGTGTCCATCACTCTAGGGACGTGGTTGGTGTCATGACCGAAAATAATAAAACAAGATCGTATTAAATGTCACATTTCGACTAAATTGCCGATTTACGTGGGTTCTACTTTCACGGGGATGAGTCATAAAATAGCTATAGCCAAGTCAACCTGCGTTGAAGTATGATTCATGGGTTTTTGCCACTTTCTTGTCAGTTGCCGTCGCGTTTTAACTTATGGCCTCCTCAGTAGATGAAACACGAGTTTATGTCAGAGTTGAGTTTGGGCACTGACACTGAAATTTTGATATTCTGAATATGGTATACTTAAGAATATCTCTAATCGTGAGCCAAGCACGTATCCATACTTTTGTTTCGGTGACGACGACATCAATTTTCGGGGGGATATTCATAGAAAAACAATGAAAAGCAAGTGCTGTAATCACTTTTCATCTATCCCCCTATATATATATATCCCGATACCTGCCTGTCGTGAGCGTATGCTTATGATATGCTATTGTTAATCTATTGATAACCTAACTACCACAATCGCGCCTAGTCGAGTGTTCGGGTGAACAGAGGGCCGGCACCTAACTCGGCCAACGTATTAGTCTGACGATACAAAGAGGTAGTGCAGCCAGCCTCCTGGATTAGTGACGACAAAGCACTGGGGCTAGGTAGGCTGGTAGGGCAACCGAACCAGTGAAAGAACTTAAACAACATCCAACTTGGCCATTAGGCACACCAAACGAAGGGGTACGGATCTCGGCATTGGGTGTCGCTAGGACTACGAATCGGACAGGGTTAGTTGGGATCATAACCCAGTAAAATTAAGCTGATTCAAAAGAGCTCCTAAAAGAAAATCTAAGAGCTCTTTTGCTTCAGTGCAGCGCCAACTAGTTGACAGTAAACATACCAAATACGACTAACGTATTAGTTTTAATACAGACAAAAATTTTCTATGATTTTATATGAGACTTGGAGTCTGTAGTATTTAAGGTTAATGTTACGAATAAATTGAAATAATAATAGCTATATTCGTAGTACCTACAAATTGATAGGTTGCTGTCAGTAGGCCGACGACCCTACGTTGTGAGTAAACGACATAGCCTCATGAACTTGGGAATGGGTTGTGAACTCACAAACTGTCTCTGAGGAGGTATTAGCAACTTATAAAATTTTATATAATACTTTTTATGAATCAGCCTTGCAGCTGATGGTTGCAAAAAGTACACTTATCTCTTAGTCTAATTGTTTAGGATACCTACATGTAACAAAATACTCCTTTAGATTGTAGAAAATAAATGTGTCACGATTTAAAAAGTTCAAGTGGCTTACTGTGTTAGAAACAGTTACTATACGTCTCACTGACGCCAACTAAGTGACATGTTCGTTGCCCTGATTTTCTCAATAAGGTGATATCATACATTATGCCGCAGCTTGCTTAGTTACCTATTTCTATATCTTAAGGGTGAAGGTTATACAGGGTGTAAGTGACAGCCTAGCAAATACTGAAACGGTGAACTCAGACCATCAAACTGAACAACTTTCACTATGGAGCCTACCTCATATTATACATTTACATTTTAGTCGGGTAGGTACAGCAGTTTTGTATGGGAGAGCTGATTTTTTTTCGCGTTTCCTGAGGTAGGCTCCATAGTGAAAGTGGTTCAGTTTGATGGTCTGAGTTCACCGTTTCAGTATTTGCTAGGCTGTCATTTACACCCTGTATATGTCTTATTCTTATCCCCTATTACACTTAAATGACTAAACATGATGCCACAAAATTCAGAAATAAAAGGTTTTGATTGCAGAATCCAAATCCTTTCTTACACATGTTATCTTTCCTTGGAATCTTGCAAGGTTTTTGTATATTTCTTACAATCCAGTCATCTATTCTTTGCTCTTCATTATTGATTAGGTACATTTTCTTTGGTTAGGTACTTCGGACCAATGAGCAATAAGAGCAAAGAAAAAAAATTTGTACTGCAGTGAAGGGTTCTTTTTCTTCTTCTTATCGTGTGGGCAGAGCCCGTGTCAAGGTTTTTCAGACTGCCTTACGACCTCTGAGGTGGTTTTTGTGTAACTACTACTACTACCAGAGATAGAAGCCAGGACTAACGGCTTATATCTACTATCCGAAGCACGGACTCATCTTTCTTTTTCAGACAATCAGGTGATTCAGCCTGCAATGTTCTAACCAACTGGGGAAAAACGTAACCCCTGATTATGGTCGTGTATTTATTTACAATCCTTTCCTCATCGCATTGAGTCAAAGCAATACTTTTTAATTATAATTTCTGGGACGTAACAATGGAATGAAGGTTGAACATAAATAGTTCTGTTGTTTTAGCTAAAACATGTCGTGTTAATATAAAATGGGTAGCGTCTGTCATCCCCACCTAATGCGAACTAAACGACAATGTAAATATCTGAGGTGGCTTCATGGAACTAGTATTGGTGTCTGGCTGCAATATTAAACTTTAGGACGACAACTTACTTTAAAATGAAAACCTACGAGGTCACCTCGGGATACGTGGATTTCATGATACAATCCTGCTATGCTCGCAATCAATCGGGTCACTACAGTATGAGATTTAGTTTTAGATTCCAGGATTTATCCATAGAAAATATTTTGGTATCCAATAGTATTTTGCTTTTTTAAACAAAATTAACTTATTTCCACGTTAACAGACTATTTTCACACTTTTGTCCTGAACAATGAGTACATTTCAGGCCGAAAGACGTTTTTTGACTTAACTCCCAGTGTGTCGAAATTCATACATTTTCGACTCTACTTTATAATGTTCTGTGCTCCTAACGTTCAAAAGTCGTTCTGAATCTCGTCCTCAAAGTTAAAATCAAGCTTTGTTCTACAGATGCCTTATGTTATTATTTTAAGCTGTTGCTATTAAATTAATTCTAATATTGTTTTCTCGTCTTTACAGAAACAAGCTATGCTTGTACGACAACTGGAAGAAGAACTCCGGTTGCGAATGCGCCAGCCCGCTCCAGAGCTCCAAGGTCAGCTGGAAGCTCTATTTGCTGAGAACGAACATCTGCAGAGAGAGATTGCTATATTGAGGGACACAATAAAGGTAAGAGAGGAACATAGCAATGTTTGTTCATGGAGTCTCGCAGGAAAGTGTTGTGGGACTTATCTTATACTTCATGGGTTAAGAAGGACGGAAAAGGCGTTAATGAGAAGTGTGTTATGAACGTTGTTAATAGAGTTTATTTTCAAACAGGAACTAGAACTGAGGATCGAAACGCAGAAGCAAACGTTACAGGCAAGAGATGAAAGTATCAAAAAGTTACTCGAAATGCTTCAGAATAAGGGGATGGGTATGTTATTATTGTCATTTTCGTACAAAATTTGGCTTAAAAGTAAAAGAAGGTGTACAACTAGAAATAACTTTCAGGTAAAGAGGAGGAAAGGCAAATGTTTCAACAAATGCAAGCGATGGCGCAAAAACAGGTAATTATCGTGTTATGAATGTCTTGCATGAATCGCTAACAGACAAAGATTTCAATGTCACGTATTTGGATGATTCCATGATGTAGTTGGAATCGTTGTCAACTTAACAATGTGGATGTTTCCTGCATTTATTGACTTAGAAGTATATTGTGCACGTCACTTCGCTTCCTTATTGTTACTAGCGTTACAAACCACATGGGCGTTTTATTTTGTGATACCTTTATCAACATCACTGTTTCTGTTAGTCTTGCTCTTGATAGTTTCATTTCATTCATTTGTTGAGCCGAATGTAATTGTCGCGATGCCTTTTATGTGTTACTATTGGACACTCCGTTGGCTTCAAATTCTTATCAACTCTTGCTTTCTCTTCACTTCCACCTTATCAAGGCCTTTCTGTGACACTGTCAGCTTCTTCTCCCTCCAGCACAAAACTTTCCAAATTTCTTAATGTCTCCTCCACCAGCCACATGTCAAAAGTCAAAAACAAAATTTCGAAAATCAAACCATAAAATCTTCAGATTCGGCCTAAACACAAAAATAAAACAAAAAGCGACACGAACACAAAGAAATCACGACATTGCATGTTTAGCAGCTCATAATGTCCCCGTCACATGAACCTTAGAGAAGACCGTCTCGTATAAATTTTATATTGGAACATTCAAATCAATCATTGTATTTAGATGCAATTGTAAAATTATTTTGATCCGCCTTCATCTGGGGCTGCGTCGTCACAACAAGCAAAAGAGAGTGTTGATTCTTTGAGTCGGTATTATAGCGTTAGATAATGGTTGGACCGGAACGCAGCCCCAGCGAGGCGTGGAGACGAGACGTCGGTAGTAGGTAGGTTGTATGTTGAGCGGAGCCGCCGTCGGCGTGCGGCGGCGGGCGGCGGCGGCGGCTGACCGTCTCGCTCGCACTGGCAGGAGCTCAAGGCGACGGCGGACACGCTGCGGGCGCTGCAGACGCAGCTGGAGCGCGCGCTGGCCGCGGCCGGCATGCCGGGCGGCAGCGCGGGCGCCACGCTGACGGCCGTGCTCGAGACCAAGGAGGCGCGCATCGCCACGCTGGAGCGGCAGGTCGCGCTGCTAGAGAGCGAGCTGGCCGCGCTCGTGTCGCCGCCGCCGCCCTCTCTCGCGCCCTCCCACACCTCGCTTTTCGATAAAGCCGAACCCCCCTTCAAGAGACAAGTAAGTTTTCTGCTGAACGACGTCCGCGTCATGAAGGACGGGCGCACGAGCGCGCCGCCCGCGTCGGCGCTGCAGCGCGCCGCCTCGCACGTGGCCGGCCTGCCGCTGCCGCTGCCGCTGCCGCTGCAGCACTCGCCCTACGCGCCCTACGCGTCGCACGCGCTGCACTCGCTGCACGCGCCCCACCTGCCCGCGCCGCGCTACTATAGTGCCACCACTCTGTGACTCCGACCGACGAGTACCGTGTCAATTTTCTCGCTTTAAGTCCGAACTTAGCCGAAGTCGTCGACAGTGTTGACTCGTATTTTTATGTAAAACTTGTTCATTGTTAAAAAGCTATATTTATTATAAAATATAAGAAGAATTATATTCTTGATCAACTGTCGAATTGATTGATAAAGTATTTTTGTTAAATAGGGCCTTAGATGCGAATATTTAGATGTAATTGTATGGTTAGAAACATGTGAGATTGATTACGTTGACACCAAAATTGATGATAGAGTTAGACTGTTATTAAAGACTGTTGAGATCGAGTGCATCGAATGAATACTTCGAGTACGTTGTGAAAACTTCCTAAATTATATCATTTGGTCATGTTGTGCTTTCGGTGTTCGCTCATCGTCCAGTGCCAGCTTGGTCCCGCGCCACCCGTCATCAATAGTTAGTCCATCACGACCTCTCCATGTAGCCTCATGACTCATGTTTCTCTCACAGTACGGTAGATAAATGTATCACAACGTAGGCGCCCGTGCATCTAAGATGTTTTCTGTCCTACTTTTGGTACCTTAACATTACTAATTCTGGAAAACTTTCCAGACATCGAGGCTTCTAAGTTACCTATTTATTAGTATTTAGAAAGGAAAGTTTTCCAGTAACTCTATTTTTCTATCTAAATAATTTGAGTGATTCGGTACGATTTATTTTGAAAAAAAAAAGTAAAATTCCATGATGAATTTATGATAGATTGCATGAGGAAATGTATGAAATCTCGAAATGTCTTCCATGGCACTATATTCGTATTAGTATCGTGTGTTTCAAAACGGTGCTGGAAACATTTCTAAAAAAAAACATTATTAACATTTATAACGAAGCTTGCGTCGCTTACGGTACTAACATTAAAATAATCCGTAACCATTTCTAAGTCAGTATTATTAAGTAGATTACAATTTTTAACATCAATATCATTTTCGCCATCACTTTTGCTCGTAGATAGATTCTTTATCTTTGAATCTTCCATTTCTTCACTAATCTTTTGGATTTATAATTCTATACCGAATTTGGGATGGATGGAATGATGAGCAGCTGGACGAGTTCCGGCTGGAGATCCAGAGGAGAGATCAGGAGATCCTGGCGATGGCTGCCAAGATGAAGGCGTTGGAGGAGCAGCACCAGGACTACCAGAGGCACATCGCCGTGCTCAAGGAGTCGCTCTGCGCCAAGGAGGAGCACTACAGCATGCTGCAGAGTGACGTGAGTTGTTTCGCTTATACTTCAATGTATATAGAGTTCTTTTGTTAATCTGCTGACAGTTTTTTAGGAGACCATTCAACTGAACAACTTTACTTTTCTATAGGACCAACGTCAAAATCGTCGGTAAAAATGTCAGCTTCGTGCGAGTCAAATAGGATTGCAATTTTGTATGGAAAAACTGCTTTTTCGTGATTTCGATATTGATCCCATAGAGAAAATTGTTCAATCTGATGGTGATTTCATCCTCTTCAAAAACCGTCAGCATACTATGAAGGACCTTATTTTTATTGTTATAGCAACGATGGTAGCCACTAAGGGATAAGTACCTATATCATGTGAGAGAATGAAGGCTTATTTTACCACTTCTGGATAAGCTCCCAATAGCTTATCTGACAGATCGTTTGACATATCTACAAAAGGAAATAATGTCATACAATCTGTCAGGTTAAGCTATTAAGAACTAATCCAGAATTGATGAAACAGGCCCTGGAAGTAACATACGTATTAGGGATTAAGTAAGTTTCATACTTATCTTATTAGGAAAAGATAGGTACCTCATTATAATAGTGGTACATGTTGTTAAATTATCCAGCTCCGGAGTCTTTCAGAATGCCTCTGAGATTCAAAAGCTGAATAAAACTTTTTTAATCAAAAGCAAAGCAAATAACGCTCAAGTAGCAGAGTAAGTTTATGTAATTTGCATGAAGATAGTATACAACAGAATGCCTGGATACTCTTCGGGATTCACTAAAAAGAAGGTATAGAAAAAAGAAAACTTAAGGTGCAATAATCTATTTCGGTCTAATTAATACCAAAAACTATTGACTATTGGGTATGGACCTTGAGTTGCGCGTTCCCTTTGTTATCTCGAAAATTGACTTTCGACTCGAAAGTCAATACATAGACTATTTCTTCACCGAATCACAGATATTATAATACAAACCGAACACAGTTCATCGCCTGTCAGTTAATTGATGGTACGATAGACAATAACTATGCTACCCAATATGCCACCTTCCTGATGTACCATCAGACAGAAGCTACATCAAATGTCAGGAAATCCTTAATAAGGTAGATGTGTCCTATTCGGTACGTTTGGCATTTGACAATCTCAGAGTAGAAACAAAACAATGCTACCCTAGCGGACCCTTGGTTAACTCTCAGTTGTCTGGAATTATGTTTACCGAATCGATACGAAAGAAAAAGGTGAAGTAATCGGTTTGTAAGATATTTGTTAGGTGTAGCGACGAAAACATTTAAATAATTTATTGTCCAGGTGGAAGAACTAAAAGCCCGTCTGGATGAGAAGAGTAGGCAACTTGAGAAGAAGACGGGAACGGCACTAGCAGCGGCGCATGAGCTTGCTGAATTGAGAGACCACTCCGAGATAAAAGACAGGAAGATCAACGTCCTTCAGAGGAAGGTAAACCTGGCGATTGTAGAATTGTATAGATTGAGAGTAGCCAAAATAGTTGGGCAGCTTAGTAGAACTGAAGAAATATTATAGATATACACGAATATAAAAGAAGCGAAGTAGATAATAATATTGATAGGTTTCTCTTTTGCAGTATTATTTGGTGCTTTAAAATTAGGGTATTCAACTAATCTTTTATTTGTAGATCTCGAAAGAAATTAAAGCCTTATTTTTCTACTATCTTTATCCCGTTTGTAATTTGTAGGGAAGTAGGAATATAATTATATAAGTATTTATATTTATTATAATCAAATGTATTATAATGCTATGGTCACGTTTTACTTTATACAACATTTGGCTACTTTAAAAACACAATTATACTTGGTTTTGTATTGGGAAGCTTCAGATTCAAAAACGAACAATCTTAAAAAACTATTTAACTTTAAATCATTACAATATGAGTTCGGAATGGTTAAGTTATGATACGATTTGTAAAACGATAGGTATGTAAGTACAAACATCCAATAGTAAATGTAAGAAGCCTATTGATACAGAAATCGATATTCCATTAAATATAATGACTATGAGTGATTAATCTTATGTTAAGGTACAGTATACCCCCTGAGCGGACTGGTTTTTTTTAAATAAATATTCAGCTCCCATTGTAACAGTTGCTATTGCGAAGCCAGTGAGAAACATTTTACTCTGGATTTTTGTTGTAGAATCTGTTATTTGGTGGTCACGTATCCGTTGTCTTTCCCCGGTCTACAACGAATCCCAATTGTATAGCGGCTCAAGATTGAGTTTTTTTCCCAAAAACAACCCTTGAAGTAACCAAATATTTATAACTGTACAACAAGAAACACTTTTTTGATATTTAAACTAGACGTTGACAAAATCATCAACATTAAGTTAGACGCCATAATTTTCAAATTAGAATAGAAATAGAACATTACACACCTTCTAAATTAGATATAACATAACATAACATAAATATTCTTTATTTGCACACCAAAATAGATCGGATAGATATATCGGATATATCACGATTTAATCCATGCCCTTCCCGAGAATCACGTCTAACATTGTTACTATTTGTTACTGCAAAGAATGAACCTATAGAAAAGTAATTCTTTCTAAAGAAGAAGACAGTAATCATTACTTGGTAAGCTCGTATAACATTACGATGAAACCTTTATTTTATTAAGAGTCGATTCTTAAAATGGACATGAAAATTTTAAGTATTTTGTGTTTGTGCTATTCCAGACAATTTGATACTCCAAATAACCCCCCTATTACTTTATGCAATAACATACGCAAAGATAGTTCACCTTTTATTTTTTTGGAGTAAGTATGCATAAAAACTTGAAAAGTTGTTTACTGAGTCCCTACCTATATGAAAATGTGTAAGACTCACAAGTTAGTAGCTACTGCTAAATAAGTCTATAGCCGGACAGTCTCTTGTAAGTTCACTGATATTAGATATAATATTAAGATACAAACGCAAACTCAGAAAACTAAGTATTTTAACAAAGTTTTTTTAAATAATTCGTAAATTAAAAAGCTTGTGACTTTTTCCAAGACCCGACTGGCGTGAGTGATAGTTCCCTCGAAAAACCAAAGTTTTTGGGTTGCAATCCTAAACTTAATATTATGTATGTATTAATATTAATACGATATATTCAAACAAATCATCTGTATAAGTAAGCTCTAGTCTTAAAATATAATAATATACATTCCCAAAGCGTCTACTCCTTTACCAATATCAGTATTACCAGTCTGTGTCAACAATATTGATTTACCATCAATCATCTAAGTTACGCTAATAACAGTCCGCTCTGTCAACATGGATTACGGTCAAGTTTTATTATTTGTTTCAGTTTCAGGATAAAAGTATCCAAGTAGGCTATTTGTACTATGTCAAATTTTGTGCTGATTGCAGGCTGATTGGTTTTAGGATTGGCACGAAAGTAATTCGTAGTAATTTTAGCACTCTGTGGTAATACATAGTTATAGTACTCGGTGGTAATACAAACCAATTCACACTCTCTTATTATTTAGTACATTTGTTAGCAAAGAGCAATTATGGAGGTAAGGTCTTTACGTCAAAGTATTAAATGCGACCCACGGACCCTGAAAAAAAGACGGATGTAATGTCACACTAAAAAGAAGTGAAGCATGCAAGGTCCTACAATTTCGTTTGTTGTACGAGGGACCTACACTCACACAGACGCACCAGTTCTAGGCGCAGCAGGTCTGACAACCCGCCGCCATTATGTACCGCGCTACAGGGCGACAGCACGCACATTCATATAAATGGGTGCTTCACTTTTGATTAGACGAGATTCCGTCCGTATTTTTTTCCGGTCCGTGATGCAACCCCTTTTGATTTTGATTATTGAACGTCTTTTCCATAAAATGGACAGGATTTTTATATACTTATTTTACACGTTGATTGTTAATAAATAATCGTTAATAATTGCAGCCTTGACTGTGTCTGTGGTATATTATTTTTCTTAAAACTCCCAATAGTAAAGTGCCTAGTTTTCGACGTGTATTACTACTTAGTTATTGCTATGGTTATTGACTATTCTCTGTCTGATTGTTAATTATTATTTATTATACTTATTTTTAGTTGTGTACCTTTTGTTTTTTCTTTAACAAAGACGCTAAATATATGGGATAATAAATCCAACGCTATCCAGAATTAATTTTAGAAATCGGAATAAAAAATGAAACATCAATATAATATCAAATTTTATTGATTTTTATACATGTTACAGCCAACGCGTAAGACGCAACAGATTGAAAATTTCGTTCTCTGGGTAGTGGGCTCGGTGGCGAAATTGGATAACGCAGTTCCCCGGTTTGGAAAAGTGCGGGTTCAAGTCCCGCCCGAGACAAATTTTTCAATCTTTAATTTGATCAATATAATAATTTTATCGTCTCAAATTCTTCTGATGGTTACGCAAAAAATAATTTGAAAAAATCAAAAGCCATCATTATTATTTCCTTAAATTCAATATTAAAATCGAGATTGAGGGAGAACTGCATCGATTCTGCCATTTTTGAATGAAAACAATAATAAACTTGTCATTGTTGTCAAGTTGTGTTGACAAGAGTTTTGTTTAGTGGACCGATTATATCGACATACATAAGTTACAACAGGTACCAATGCACGTAAAGTGGTCATATATTATGATTTAGATACACAATTGTGCTTCCACTCGATCGAGTGTCATTTGCATCCATCACGAGATACTGAAATTAACAGGATATGAACTGTTGCCCAAGCACGAGTTCACTGGTGTATCATGATAGCATCGAATTGGTGTATTAAAAATCGAGCAGCTATTCGTCTGTGAATTGAAATGTGGTATTTTTAATTTTAATCGTTTCTAACATCAAAATTCCGATGCATAATTATATGAAGACCAATAGGCACGCTTCGACGTGGTGAAATTACACCCATTTTATCCTCCTTGAAGCAGTGTGGACGATAAAGTCAATAATGCCAATATGGGCCAATGATAAACTAAACCATCTATGATATTCAAATTCATAAACACTATCAGTATTTAAATAATAATGAAAAATAACCAAACGTACAATATAACAATAGATACATGTAGGTTTATCATTTTAATCTTATTTTATTTGAGAATCTGATTTAATAACGGCATAAAAATTATTAATATAATAAAATCATATATCATTAATATATCCGTGTGTACAATAAAGTGTTAAATAAATAAATCAAAATGGAAGGCACGTACAAAGTGAAAATTGCTTATTAATTTGATTCTAGCTAGAATTCATTTGAATTCCCTTAAGTAAACATTGAGAAGTTATTTACTCTGGTTGTTTGTTAAGGATAGGTTCAATAAAAACTAAATTTAAATTATTTGTACAGGTTGAAGTTGTTAAATGTTATTTATGTTTACTTTTCATTTGTAATTTGTGACTGAAACCATGTTTTATTAAGTAGGTACCTTACCTACTTATTTGATCGTCAATTTATTATATTATTTTTATCGTTTTCTGTTTATCTCGTTTTGTTATGAGTTTCCTTATGTTTTCCTGTAATGTTTTAAAGCTTGGTTTATGTTTTGAATTCATTAGTTTATTGTGCAATTTTGTTCGTGCTAGTTTTATTTAAAGGTATGTTTTATTTATTTTTATTTACCAACATTTTAAGTTTATCGTTTTTTTTGCACAAAAAAAATTTCAATTGGAAACTAAACGCTACAACTTATTTTCAGATCGAAAATTTAGAAGATCTGCTAAAAGAAAAAGATAATCAGGTAGATATGGCAAGAGCCAGACTAAATGCTATGCAAGCCCATCACTGCTCTTCTGAAGGTGCCCTCTCCTCCTTAGAAGAAGTTATAGGAGACAAAGAAAAACAGATTCAACAACTGAGGGAGCAAAGAGATAGAGCTGAACACGAGAAGAACGAAGAAAGGGAGCTCCATGAAAGAGAAATAGCTGACTACAAAATGAAACTGCACGCCCTTGAAAGCGAAGTCGAAAAGCTTGGAGCAAGACTTGAAAGAGCTCAAGCTGAGAAAGATAGACTTGAAGCTAAACTAGAAAGCTCTCAATCCGAACTTGGTAAATCTAAAGCGGAACTTGATAAAGCGGCTAGTGAAGTCGGAAGATCTGGCGCTGATTGGGAAGCAGCGAAGCAGCGCCTAGCAAGACTCGAGCTCGAAAACGAAAGACTCAAACACGAGTTGGAACGTTCTCAAACTACGTTCGGTAGGAGCACTTTAACTACCTCTCAAGAGCTGGATAGAGTACAAGAAAAGGCGGATAAGAATGCTGCGGAATTGAGAAGGACTTTAGCAGAGTTGAGAGTGACACAAGCAGATGCAGAAAGAGCCAGGTCTGAAGCCGGCGGCCTGCAGGACAAGTTGGAGAAGTCGCAAGGTGAAGTTTATCGTCTCAAAGCTAAGCTGGAAAATGCACAAACTGAACAGGATAGCCTGAAAGAGGAATATGACAGGTGAGTTGATTTTTACTAATTCATTGGATGGTATTACTGTTTTACTACTAGAATTAATTTACATGAATGCGAGAATGATCTGTTACCCGATAATCATATAAAGAAAATCAAATTGTGTGGAGTTTTGTTAACACCACCAAAGCTACAAATTCCCCAAAAGGTAAATTCTGACCAACTTAAACTTTAAACTACGAATACCCTAAGGTAACCAACTTTGGTCTAATGAGTATCTATTCTTGCAGAGTACAATCCTCAATAAGCCGTCTTCACTCGGAGCGAGACAAGGCAGTGGCCGAGCTCGACAAAGCTCGAGAAGAACTTGAGCGCACTCAAGCTACGCTTGGCAAGGCACAGCTGCAGCAAGACAAGCTGCAAGCCTCTTTGGACTCCGCTCACTCCGAGATCGACAAGCTGCAAGAGAAGCTTGACAAAGCCGCTGCTGAGAACAGAAAGGTGAGGATATTTTGGTCATTTGCAGTAGACAAGAAACACTTATATCTTAAGGATATCTAGGGCATGTAAAGAGATCAAGAAGAGCATTTATGTTATAAACAATATCAAAACAGCAGCAGTATCTTCATCAGCTATATAAATAAATTATGAAAAGGACAAAATGCCTTATGAGTTATGACGTATGAATATCTTTAGGGGTTATTATGCATGGTGTAAATTTAAATGCAATACCTTCATATTAAAGGGACCACCGAACTGAACAACTTTTTTTTTAGGAACCAACACCGTATTTGCGAAAATAAATCAACTTTTTCATACATTGTCAATACAATTGTCATACAAATGTATGAAAAAGTTGATTTTTTGATTGAAGTTTTCTATGGAACAATAACCAATTTTTTGTCAATTCGATGTTTGCTCTATTGGGAAAGTTGTAGGTACATTTTGATGCTCGTTTAATATTGCCAATAATACAAGGTGTAAAATTAAATGTGCTATTTAATTTTACACCTTGTATTATTGGCAATAACAAATCTAAGGGTGCGTTTCCACTGAAGCGGAGCGGAGATGTGTAAAACCCACCAATATAAAATAGGTTGATTCTGACAAGCGAGGAAAACTGAGCAGTTTGATTGGTTGATTTTACACAACTCCGCTCCGCTCCCCTTTAGTTTACCTTAAAAAAGGAAGAGAATCGTTATTAAGTTCCGCTTTCTCTCAACCCCAGCTCCAAGTGGATCGTGAGAAGCAGTCCTACGACTTCGAGTCCCTACAGTCACAACTGGATAAGGCTCTCGGCTCTGCTGCTAGATTGCAAAAAGAGCGGGACACGGCTCAACTCGACGCTGACAGGTTCCATGATAAGCATGAGAAGGCTCAGGTTAGTTTAGCCAATTTATAGTTTTAACAGACAAAAAGGAGCGGAGGTGTGGCAAAGCAATATTTCTATCGAAATAAGTGTCGCCAAAATGCAGGAACGGGGGACAAAACGGGCGCGCAAGGTCCGCCCCTTAAACCGAATCCAGGAACACTTCATCGTTTAATTAAGGCCAGATTCGATCAAACTTCGATTTATAGAAGAGTAACTATACAAGAATCAATTTTACTCTTAGCGTTTACTCCCAAATAACTTCATGTGTCTTCTACCTCACTAAACCCATACTAAAAGAACGAATGTATAATCCACCTAACGAAAGAGGTCGTGGTATCCGTACTTATTGCATTGTGAGGTTATACAGTTTTAATTTGTTAGGTTTCTTTTTTCTTTAATTCTTTTAATTATGTGACATTGACATTTCATTAGTCTTGGTATAAGTTTTACACCGTCAAAATTGGCCGTGTAAAATTTACTCTCAACTTATTCATAGATTAGGGTTGGTAAAACGCAAAATCAGTTTACTCTAGAGTAACCGGCGATTTAATCTAAGAATAAAATTAACTCGCGTTTGGTCGAATCAGGCCTTAGATGTATTTTATTGACAAAACCCCAGCATCATAGGCCACGCCCACTGTGACGTCATGGCCTAATATAATAGCGACTGTATTCTTTCTGTTAAGGAAGTATTAACTCTTTAGAAAATAAAATAATTAATACATGGTGGCAGAAATTACACATTCTATACACTTATGATCATAATTTATGTGCTTTGACAAAAAAAAAATGTTTGTTGATTAAAAACGGATTTCGCGAAATAAAATTACTACAGACATTTGTATTAAAATTCATAGGACCGCGAAAAATTTCTCAAAGTTCCGTCCATAACCGTAACGTAATTTATCTCAAGTAATATCAGTTTTATTACCCGATAAAAGTTTGAGGCCGAATTTTAGACAATTCTAATTGGAATTGGGAATTTAATTTTGAATGCCTCCAGTTTGATGGTTTGAAACACAGTTAGGATTATGTAATTGTCAATGCTAAAAATAAGATTAAATTATACTGCCTTGGTCGTTTTGAAATACTTGTCATTTCAAATAGTAGAGAGTCGAGGTCAGATGATTTATAGCCCTATGAAGCTAGGACGAACGTACGGACGGAGAGACAGCGTAGGCTGTTTTTTCTTCATTTTATTAGATTAGAGAAGCAATACAGCCTTAATATTTACACTTGGATTTCAAAATTTAATGAACGAATTAACGAAAACAGTTTCCACTCATAGAAATTACTGTAGATATGCTGCTCAAACTTAACAAACCAAAAAATAGGTAACTCTTTAAATATTATATTGTTATTTTTTTTCAAACACTTCCATTTTGAATAAAGATAGGTTACCTACCTACCTATACCTACTATTTAAATTATGACTTTTAACTAAAGATAAAGGCAGAAAAAAACAATATGGAGTACTTAATTTAATAATGAAAATTAGGGAAAATTCAAAACAAATCATATAGCTTTTACGGGTCTGCTGGAAGAAATCTCTTCAAAGATAAGCTCGCCCTTTGTACATGTTTTCTCAAATTTGTGTATTATTATGTCCGTGTGTACAATAAAGTGTTATAATAATAATAATAGCTAGGTAACCTTTTTACCCTCAGAAACATATTTATGAAATTTTTCATGAAACATTTAGATGTGCTTATACTTATTATTGTAAGCAGGACAGGTCCTTAGGCTTATGAATAAGGTCCCGTTTTCACATTTGGGTACGGAACCCTTAAAATTACTATCGTAAAAATGGTCGCTGTCTTCTCTGAGATAAGTCTCAATTATTAATATTGAGAGTTTTGTCTGTTAATGTTCATAACTCTTGACTCTTTTTTTATGGCGTTTCGCCAAGTTGCCGCGTTGAGGCAGTTTGAAAATACTAGTGACCGCATAGGCTTTCCTTCCTTTCTGTTTTCACACATCCAAGCGAGACAGATCTAACCGTTTTTTGTCGCGCGTCATGTTAGGTCCTGATAATCCTGATATTGATTGCTAACTTGCACTTAGAAATCAGAATTTATTTTGACAAATTAACGAGATAAAAAGTCGTTATGTAACCTAGCCCAGGTAATCGCCCGATATAAAATTTTCCTGGGCTGACATAACCTCAGAGTTAAAAGCTCCAACAAAAAAATAAGAATTACAGAAAAAACATTCCCAAACGCGGTTTACACTCCAGAGTCCGTTCAGATAAACATTATGCAAATGTTATTTGTACACACAAACTGCTGAACGGACAAATTTGTACGCATACCTACGCATGATTCAATAATAGTAGCGTATCTAAACGTACAGAGTTAATTGAATTCAATTATGTTAATTAATTTAGGTACTGTTCATTGGTTTTGGCAATTGATAGGAACATCAAGTAGGTACCTAAATGCTGTACTATTTAACTAATTATTTGCGTCCTCTTCAGAGCTTGTGTTATCTAATAGAGCTAGCATGCCCGGCACGACTAGGCGAAAGAAGGAGAAAACGAGAATGCGTGCTTACTTTCGTATACGCAAAGAAGCAAAGACAGAAGCACGTCTTGATTTTTGTCGTTTTCTCGTATTTTTTCGGGGTGTATCTGATAAAGATCGACTGATTACCAGTTTAGTGATATTCTTCCAAACAATGACTTGAACTTGAACTATTTGAGTTTAAGAGCGCAACGTAGTGTTTCTGACTTGGTCGGTCTTTATTTTTAAAGGACCTTGGATTTCAAATGTTCCTAGAACACTGCGATCTGGGAAACCTAGCTTTTGAAATTCTGTTAGTGACTATTCTGAGAGCAGTAAAGTTAGTACAAATACAGAATACACTTATCGATAACTACGTTGAGACAATTATTGCTAAATGCAGAATATCACTTAATTTTTCGCGTAAAAAATAAACTGAATTCTTTACGATAACCACAAAACTGGATCACTACAACATTGCCCGTTCATGCGTAAGACCACTACATAAGAGTCTGCCAAGAAACTGTGTAACCTCTATACAAATTACAGCACTGCTGGCTCAATTCGTCGGCGCCAATTTGTCTAGACGCCTCTTGTTTAGCGACTATAAAACAGTGCACAATAATCTTTTGGATCTTCTGAATATTTCTCGGATTTCAACTTAAGTAATGAGCAGGAAGCTTGTCAACGTAATGCATTTCGAAGGAATGTCAAGTGGGATAGCTAACTTTATCTATGCTATGTCTTTGACGGAAGTTGGTCAGGAAAATACAATAAGTTCCATTTAAAATAGCCTACAATACCAAAATTTCTCATGGGATGTAATACCACTATCTATCTTATTTCGATCGATGATCAGTAATAAACTAATGAATGACTGATCTTGTGAATTTGTTATGAAACATAAGATTTGGTAAAAAAGAAAGTGACATAGATTACAAATAAGTAAACACTTTATGTTATCCAATCATTTTCTCATAATATAGGTATGATAAATAAATGATTCCGGCCAGTAGACCAAGGCTAATATCGGAATGGTGGCCAGGAGGAGGAAGGAGGTCAGTGGGCAGACCACATAGAGATCTAGAGAGATGCCAACCAACGCGCTGAGTACGAAACCGAGTGTCGCATTACCACCAGTACCACGCGATGGAAAGTATTTTGTTAGCTTGAATGTGCTCGTTATCCATTGCGGTATCAGAACTCAACGTTCGAATAATTTTTAGTACTACGCAAGCATTGTAAAATATTTACACATGATATCTCGACTGGGTTTCAGCCTCATAATATATTGAATCCTTAGTGTCGCGAGCAATGTGTTCCGTTTTTGCGCATATTGCTGCGACACTGGCCCCGCCCCCTTTTCACATCTCCCTTTAGTTTTTGTGATCTGTGGGCAGACCACCACCGATGCATTGATCAGACGACATTGTAAGGGTAGCGGGTCAGAGATTGATTATATTGGCACAGAAGTGCGATTTTTGAATCTCATTCGCTGAGCTCAGCAGTTGAAAATGTCAATATTACTATGGAGAATGCATCTTTCCATTACTAATTTAACTTTCAAAAATCATACTTCAGGAGTGCGATTTTTGAAACTCAAATCAGCAGTAGAAAGATGCGTATCTCCATACATTTTCAACTGCTGAGTTCAACGTATGAGATTCAAAAATCGCACTCCAGGTCCGTGAGGAGTGGCGCAATAAAAGGATGCCTATGTTTAGCAGTGGGTCGATATGGTCTGATTTGATTGGTTGATTTAAATGATTTAGATTTTTGAGATATCGTTACTATACAATTTTTCCCCTTCCGTTTTGCTATCGGTCATCACATCAGGCTGTAGATAAAATAATTAAATAAGTCTATTTAAAACTGACTCGACATTTAAAAAAGTTTCTGCAATCATATTATATTCCAGTCCAGCAGAAGGTTTAGCTTCGAGTCTAGATTTAGGTTATTGATTTGTAGCCCAGTCATTTTACGAAGTTTTGTTAGGTGGGGTAGGGAGTAATTATTAATTGTACTTTTAAACTGTAACCGGCACCATTTAGTGACAAAAAGACTATCTCAAAACATATTTTAAAAAAAATTCGCTACGCAACATAGAAATCAAAATTGTTTATCCCAGGAGGCTTTTAGATTAATAATATACCAATACACTCATTTGGCTTAGATTTAACAATGTACATTATTTTTTAGCAATAAAATAGGCATTGAAATTTAACAAATTTGGTACTTATTCGAAAATACTAAATGTAGTTTTCAAAACCTTCTAAGTAGAGAAAATATTAACACCATGTTTGAAGTATGTATAATGGTAAATCCTTAAATATGTGTAAAAAAAATTTACCGACAGGTTTTTTAGAACGAGATAATAGCAAAATTTTAAAATTGGAACTAAATTAATTAAATTAAATTACACAAACAGAAGTAGGTATTGGTAATACGAGACAAAAGGACATTAAAAATAAAAGTGTTGTTTTCTGTTGTTAGTATGATAATGATACCTCCCCTATACACCTATACACAAACAAGTTTGGTTGTGTACATATACTCCGAGGGAAGTACCACTAGAATAACAATTAATATAAAACTACATAAGACAAAAAGGTCTACGGCTCAGCGACAGTTGAATAAATCAGCTGCCTCTGTTATTCTGCCATAGCCAGACATAAACTGCGTGAAACACAATACCCAAACATTAAAGAATCTATACAACTTCCAGGATACGAAGTAGTCAAATATATTGTTATGGATAGGTGAACACAATCAGTATACATAAATAAATTTTCGGTAAATACGCCTAAAGAGGGACACCAGCAGCCTGCGATTGCCTCATGAACTGCCACTGGAAACATTTTTTCCTGAAGGTTGGTAGTGATAGCGACAGTGCCTCCCGAACGGGGGGAGGGAGGTCGTTCCATATCTTCGAGGCAGCGTGTTTGAAGCAACCCTGGGTGCTGATAAGAGAATATACAGGAAGATTGAAAAGATAACCTCTATCCCTTAAGTTATGATTTGATCTATAGGATTTGCACTTAAGTTTATGATATAAGTATGTAGGGATTTCGGTTTTACAAAGAGTAATTATAAAGCAGGAATATTTTAGTGTTCTTACATTTTCCATATTAAGAATCTTCTTCTCTAGTAAATATGGTGTGATATGGTCCCTCCTAGGAATTGGATAACAGAAACGTATGCAAGAATTTTGGACTCTCTTAATGATTTTTTTAGTGCCATACACAATGTCGCAATAATGAAGATGTGATAAAACCAAACTGTTACATAAAAGAACTGTTGCCGACGTGATTTTTTTAAATTTTCGTACATTTTTATGCTCAAATTGGCTCTTCAATATTATACCGAAAAACAATATCAATTATTAATCAGTCCCGGCTCAAACCGTAACATGACTGGGCTATTGATTATTTCCGTAGTGGCTGTAGTGCGAGTTGATAAATATTTTATACAAACACAGTGTTTCGTCACGAACGGGAATACGGTTCTGATTTATGTTCTCGGTTGATACGAAACTAGGTTTTTTGTTTTTACGAGTTACCTACACAAGTTTTATGGAATTTGTTTCAGTGTTTTATAGTTTCGGGTGTCAATGAACCTGTATTTGTTTATCGTAAGGTACGCCACACACAGACGGAATTGCGATCCGGAATACTGATTCAGGTTTCAGTGTTGTCAACTATGGTTCCAAAAAATACTAGCGCTGTTTAAAAAATGCTTAAAATAAAAATGTATGAAACGCCAAATGAATGACAATAATTGCATTTTTAGGTATTTATCAAAACAAAACAAACAATTTCTATACATGATAATTACTATTATTAGACATAATCTGCATACAAAATGGCATGAATCATTATCACACAAGCGGATTTTGAGCGTAGGCGATTTCGCTACTATGCCGCAACGACGTCGCAACTGCACCGTCACGATACGGTATCGTTCCATCAACACCTAAGCTCAAAAATCACTTTAAAATATGCCACCTAAGACATCAAAAATCACTAGATCTAGTGAAAAAGTCTCTGAAAGCGGCAAAACTCCATACGGAATCTAATTCCGAATCAGGTTTATTCCGGATGTATGTGGCGGATCTTACTGTTCTTTGTAAGGAAGGTTCCTTTGCCGACCCCTCCGGGTGAAGGCGTGACTATTATGTACCAATTTACAATAGAACTGTTTTTAAGGATGGAAACCAATACGTTTTCGGTACTATTATAAAAGGAGTTGGTGAGAAAAATAAAAAGTTAGTCCCCTTTTTAGATTTTTTTAATATAACCAAAAGTTAGAGCTCATAATGGGACACTAAAACTGTTCTGCAATACAGGTCAAGCAGGTCAGGTTCTGTTGAAGCTCCAATCTTTTGCACATCAGTAGATATCTTACGTAATGTAACCCATAAAGCAACACTGAATCGCGTTGCCGAAGGAGCTATATTTCAGGCCATGTTTAGCATTCGGAAGGCGTTAGCGGTAATAAAACCCTCTAAAATATTCGATACTCATATAGATTCCGCTGTAACACGAAACATTTATGGAAGAATGCCAAATTATTAAAGGTTTTGGGCTCAAAATGGTACTCTATTAACCACATATTTAGCTACATGTTCCGATGTTAGGGAACACCAACTATTATAATATTGAATGTCTTTAGCGGTGCCGTAGACTCAAGAGTCGTAACATATTAGTGAAAATATGATTCTAATGCAGTTTTTCTCAGTTTTTCATACTCTATCGACTTGTAGTGTATATTTGTGAAATTTTCGAAAATTGTATCTATACGTCACACGATTTTAGAATCAGTAACACATGTAATTAAGAAATTCTGGGTCGTAACGGCAAAGTATTTGTCATGTCTCTATATCGAATTCGGTTCCAAATTGAAGAAGGAAACCTTTTATGGTCTGTCTACTCTCATATTTCATCGTGCAGACTGAGAATGTTAAAATGTAGCGTGTTTCCGTGACGTATCCCTCAACACTCACTAATTCGCGAGATTCTTTAGGATAAGGTGTAGAAAGAAACATTGAAAAACTAAAAATTTATAGCATCCACTCGTTTTCTATATTTTTTGTATCGAATCGGACGATTAGAGCAGTGCCTTATATAAGGTCTAAAAAAATTAGGTGAAACTATTTTAAGGGGATGATCATATCATCAAACATTACAACATTCTCTATGGGACCAATATTGAAATCGCGAGAAAAAAATCTGCTGTCCCATTAATTTAGGTCGAGTAGGTTTGTATGGAACAGATGTTTTTTTTTTCGCGATTTCGGTATTGGTCTCGTAGAGAAAGTTGTTCAGTTTTATGGTCTGACCATTCCCTTAAAATAGTTTCAGCTAATGTTGTTAGACCTTATAGAAGATCACTGCAGTTTTAGATTCTTCTAAAACTGCAATGATTTCGATCAGATTTTCCTTAGAAATTATCTTTCTGCTGCAGTTGCTGTTAAAGTAAAGCAAACGTAGTAAAATATTATGCAAAACTTTTTCGTATTGATTCTCTGGGGAACAGTTTCTGGCCCTCACGCTCATAATCACCATATCAATTTCGTGATTTATTCTTCAAATAAATCATCACATTTTATCCCCAGGCCCTCGTCGCTCGTATACAGAAGGAGCGTGACGCTGCACTAGCCGAAGCAGCCAGCTGCCGTGAGAGAGCCGAAGCCGCCGGAGCAGCTGCCAACAGAGCTGCTAGGGACCGAGACAGTGCCGCCACCGAGCTCGATGTCCTGAGAGAACGGTGGGAGAAGGCCCATCAGCAGCACCAGAAACTTACGGTAGGTCAAACAAATCGTATAATATTATATTCAATACACAGGTAGTCCCGTTGGTCTTTGGACTATTTTGTCCATAAAGTAGAATATTGTCTTAGGCATACATTCTATAATCTTCTTTCGTATTGATGAGGATAACGATTTTTCTCTCTATGTTTTGTCTGCGCAAAAGGAATCCAAGCCTTCCGCTTTCTATTCTGTGATTCTGGTTTGCTGCTAGCGCAGCTATTATCGTACTTGTTCAAATAGTGATCTGATCACATAATGAAAAGTAACATTTTTTTACTCCAAGTAAACAAAACTTAAAGTAAAACCAGTGATGGTGGACGTGTATTTATTAGCATCATTTCTCTAATATATATTGTTGATAATTTTCAGATGGAGCGAGATGATGCATTGACAGAGCTAGAAATAATGAAAGAGAAACTTGACAAAGCCCTCTACTCCTCACAAAAGACCGTCGAAGAAAAAGAAACAGCGCACAAAGAATACGAGAAAATGCTTGAAAAGTATGATAGGTATATTTTGGTCTAAATGTCGTCTTGTGTTGGTGGCGATGTGTTAGTGAAAACTAAATATAATATTCGTATTAATACCGTGCTAAGTTAGAATTTTGATTACAGGTCGCAAAATGAAATCTACCGGCTGCAAAACAAGATAGAGATACTAGAAGCTGACAAGGACCGTCTTGATCTCGAACTGGAAAAACAAGTTCACATGTCCTCTAAATGGAGGGAAGAACAAAGAAAGATGCAAGACGAATTCGCTAGGTTGCAGGAAATGTATGACAGAGCATCATTACAACTAGGCAGGACAAAGGAACAAGAAGAAAAGGCTAAAGAAGATATGGATAGACTCAGTGTTGATATTGAAATGATTCGGGAAAGATATGAGAAAGGTCAGATAGAGTTGAGGAGAATGCAAGCCGAGAAAGAGAAACTGGTAGCGGATAGTGAACGTCTACAGTTTGAGTATGATCGAGCTATGACACAGTGTGGCAAAGCGCAAGCTTCTAATGAAAAAACACAAGAAGAAATGGCGAGGGTACAGATAGAACTTGAGAAAATGTACGATAAACTAGATAAATCGTCTTCCGAATTGAGAAGAGTTCAAGCTGAATTAGATAAAGCTAAACAAGATGCCAGTGGAGCTCGAGAAGAAGCGGAAAGGTATTCAGCACGCTATGGAAAGTACCATGATACAAAAGAAGAGCATGAAAGAACAAAGATAGAAGTGGAACGACTACGTGCACGATTAGAGAAGATGACGGTAGACCTGGAACGAGCACGCAAGGCAGAGGAAGAAGTAACGCGTCTACGATCGGAGCTCGAACGAGTCGAGGGCGTCCGAGGTAAATACCAATTCGAACAGGATAAATGGACTGCTGAACTAAACCGACTACAGGCTGAAAACGACAAGCATCGCGAGCGCTACGAAGCATCACAAGCTGACATTCAGCGTCTACAAGGAGAGAAGGACCAAGCAGAGACTAAACTTCACGAAATGAATATCCAATTAGAATTGTCCAAGAGCGAAGTAACTAAACTCAGCGCGGCATTAGAAAAGCAACGAACAGACCTAGAACGTGCTCATATTGAGTGCGAGAAGTTCAGAGATAGGTGTGAGAAACTTAAATTGCGTTCAGAACAGCTGGATAAGGACAATGAACGACTGAAAGGAGAATTGCAACAGATTGAAAGGATGAAGCTGCAAGCAGTCGCCGGAGATAAAGCTAGGACTGAGGATAGACTTGAAATTGAACGACTTCGCGATAAATTGGAGAAAGCAATCGCGGCGAGAGACTCCACTGAAATGGAGGCAGGTCGCTTAGCGAAGGAGCTGGAGAAATCTCAAATGCATCTTGCCAAATACCAGGAGACCAATGAGACGACACGAGTCGAATATGACAGGATGACCAATGAACTTGGTCGAATGCACGAGCGCCTTGAACGAACAATCCTTGAGATGCGACAAATCGAACAAGAACGAGATGCTCTGAGAGTAGAAATACAGAACACGAGACGCAATATAGAACAGCAACAAAGGACATTGGACCACAGAACGCAAGAGACGTTAGTAAAACTCCAACAGGAACTAGCACAGTCAGTACGAGACAGAGAAAAGATGGCGTCCATACTAGAGCAGAGAGATAAACAAGCAGATGCAATAGAGAAACAAATAGTTAAATTAGAAGCAGATACAAAGCAATTGACGATTGAACGCGACCAATTAGTGGCTCAATTAGAGAAGTCTCAGGATATGCTTGTAAACTTCCAACGAGAATTGAATGCGTCAGAGGCAGAGCTACAAAAGCAACGCGAAGAAGTGCGTAGACTAAAGGAGGAACAAAGAAAGATGGCACAAGATTCCGAACGTGGCACCAAAACCGTCCTTGAAGGTCGCGAGAGAGAAATCGCGAAACTCCAACAACAAGTCCAAGTGGTTACTAAAGAAAGGGACACTATTAGGCAAAGAGCAGAGAAAGCTGAAAAGGAAGCCCAGAGAGCAGGCGAGGTTGACAAATGGAGGGCAGCAGTTGAAGCAGAGAAAACGAAAGCTATCGCAGCGGAGAAAGCGCTGTCAGAATGCCAGCAACGCTTACAGTCTTTGGAGAAACAGTTCCAGATGCAACAACAACAGTTGCAACAACTCCATGCGCGTGGTCCGAACGACATGCGCGAAGTTCAGAAGCAGCTTGAAGCAGCTCAGGCAGAGGCGCGGGCCGTTGCCGTCGAGCGGGAGAGATGTCAGGCGCAGCTCGAGATGCTCGTTCAAGAATTGGAGAAGAGCCAGGTCAGTTGGAGGATCGCCCGGCGAACAGCGGCTGGCGGGACCGCAATGCGTGGTTGAATCGAGTTTAATTATATCGATTGGAAGTAATTATAATGGATTTATAAATGAAATCGTTGGCGGTATTGAAGTTTGAACTCGATTAAATCGCATTAGAGTCGCGTGCGTTGTCTGCTTAAATCATTGCACAGGTGTTATCGAGTAGTCGTTTTTATTTCGATGTTTGATTTTTTTTGGGATCATCATTGGCGGTCATCATTGTTGTTGTATAGTAGCATGCACCCACAGCCCGCTGGGCGTCCTCCAACCCCTCATGATTCGTATTTATTTTATTAGTTTCATCATCGCAGTATCGTGTATCGACAACCATGAGAATGTCTGTTGTGTTTACAAACAGCAAATTGTTGCACCTTACATCTAAAAATATGCACTGAATGTAATCTTTTGAAATTATGTGGTGGTTAATGTTTGGTGCAAGAAAATTGCGACGGCTTCATGTATTTAAATTTGACTGTTTCTCTTTCAGCATTCGCTACTGTAAATGTGTATATTTGCGACTTTTCATTGTTCATCTTCTTGCAAATAAAAATATTTTTAAGAGTCGTTTTTGTCATTGAATATGTTGCTGAGAATAAAATTATTACTTATATTTTGCTGAGTTACTATTTGTAAAAAGTTAAGCTTTTTGTAATGTCGCGCTTAAATTGAATCCTGTTTCAATTGTAACGAAAGCTTTTTGACTAAGTGAATGCTACGTAATTTCAATAGTTTTTATCAGTCTTGTCAAAATCGTTAAATCCATAGAACCAATTCGCTCTCTAAAACATAGTTTCTGAATACAGCTCGATCTCCACGATGCGAACAAGAAACTCCAAGCCGCTGGAAATCAGAACGCCAAAGCTGGCGAGGATACAGCCCAAGCTAAGAGGCAACTCCAAGAAGAATTCAAGAAGTTAGAAGACGCGAGAAAACACTTTGAAGAACAGAGAAGAACATGGGAGAACAAGAGAAAAGACGTAGAGGAGAAAGAAAAGGCACTTACGGAGTTGGATCGACAGTTAAAGAAGAGAAAAGAGCAAATGGACCAAATGGAAGCATCTTTGAGGAAGGTAAGTAAATACACAATTTTACTAGTTCAGCTGCAATAAACAATATTTGTATTCGGCATGCAGCCTATTCTGCTAGTATATAAGATTAGGTAGGTAGGTATTATAGAAATGAGCCTTCATTATACAAAACAATAAGCAGATTTATACTAGCCATTTAATTAATTATTAACCAGCAATTAGAAACACTAAAATACTGTATACGTTTAAGTAATAAAACTGAGTTGAATGAATAACCTAGACTCAAAAGTAACTAACATTGAAATCCCAAACATTCCAGGCTGGCGGCACTACAGCGGCGGTCACAGATTTGAACAGAAAGCTGTCAGATCAGCAGAAGGAAGCGGAACAACTGAAGCAGCAGTTAGAAGAAAGCAGAGAGGAGTCTAAGAGGCTCACGTCGGAGACCGAACGGCTGCTGCAGCTCGTCCAGATGTCACAGGAGGAGCAGGCTCAGAAGGAGAAACGAATCATGGATATGCAACAGTAAGTGGTGACAGTATATAGGAAACATGTGCTGGCACTTACCATATTATACTTACCATATTATACTCACCTAGCCGGTAATTGGTTGCCCAATGTCAAGGAACTATTTAGCGACTTTGTTCAGAATTTGAAGTCGACACGATAAGTAAGCAAGCAGCAATCTCCACCCAAAAACTCTTGTAATTTAATATTCTAAATTTGTTTTTGTGAACTTTGTGTATAAATTAATTGTAGGTATTTGTTTGTACTTATCATTTGAAATACCGCAACGTAGATCTACGCAACGAATTAAGATATTAAATTTAAAAAATTAAATTCAATAATTTATTTTCTATTGTGTCTGAAATTGCGGCACAGTCAATGTGGTACGATCACATATTATATTACCCACCTACTACTGCAAAATGGGTGTAAATAACTCTGAATAGGATATCAGGAAGTCTCCGAACCCAAACTATTTTACTATTTTGTTTGTTTGCTCGAACACTAAATAATATTCGGCAATAAAAATTTCAGGTCCTTGAGGAACCTTCAAGCCAAAATGAAAAGTCAGCAGCAAGCACAAGCACAAAAAGAAGAGGTATGTTCTATTCCTATAAGAAATTGCACAAGCATGCAAACCACAACAACAGCAGCTTGTAACACCATTGACTTTTCAGTGAAGGAAAACATCGTGAGGAAACCTGCGTGCTTCAATTCCGAGGCATGCATTGTACCTACTGTCCATTATAAGTGGGCTCACTCCCCGTCACGCTGGACAGAGTTTCGGTACCTAGTGAAACGTGGATGTTCTGAGGTTACAGAATATCTCTGACTACCCCCTAGGGGAATATAGTCATGAGCATATGCTATGCTATTCTATGCGAACCTGGATAACGCTTCACCATCATCAGAATATCCAACTTGTTAACAAAATAATGACTGAAAAGGCCGGAAAAAACCAACATTTGATTTGGACGACTCCGTCCATGTGACATTTAGGGGGTCCGATAACTTAACTAACAATATTTAACAAAAGTACCTGGGCGAGCTATAGCCCAGTCATTTTATGGTTTGAGCCGGGACTAATTAGTAATAGATTTTTTTTCGGTATAATATTAAAGAGCCAAAATAAAAAAAAAATCACATCACCAACAGATCCAATTTTAAAATTTAGCTATTATCTCGTTCTTAAAAACCTGATGGTAAATTTTTTTTTTGCACATAATTAAGGCTTTACTATTATACATACTACACACATGATGTGAATATTTTTGTATACTTAGAAAGTTTTGAAAAATGCATTCGTATTTTCTAATAAATACCGATTTTTTTTAATTTCGGTGCCTATTTTATTGCACAAAAATAATTTATATTGTTAAATCTAAATCAAATGAGTGTATTGATATTAATATTAATAATTTAAAATCCTTCTTGGACACATAATTTTGATATCTATGTTGCGTGGCGATTTTTTTTAATATGCTTTAAGACAGTATTTTTGTCACTTAATGGTTCCGGTTACAGTTTAAAAGTCCAATTAGTAATTACTCCCTACCCCGCCTAACAAAACTCCGTAAAATGACTGGGCTACTAGCCTGGCTGGGCCTGGGGCTTTTTGTATTATTATGTAAAGAATTGCTCACTTAGCTTCACTTGCGTACTCCTGGGTTAACAGATAACTCCGGGTAAATAGCTCTCTCATTTGTTTTTCTATACAAAAAATTATAGGTTACCAGCATAACCTATGGAGATTATTGCTCGCTCAAGAGTGCGCAAGTAGGGCTTAAAGTTTGGTTATGTTTACTGATTTTAACACGGGATAATATGTGTATTCCAAAAAGATCAACCTACATGAAAAGATTATCATATTGTTGCTTTCCTACTTCGTTTTCAGCCCTATTATAACATTTTAAGCAACGGACTATATTGTAAACTCTACATCATGTAGGGTTTAAAGACACTATTATTGGCTCCACATAAAATTTAACGGAAATTGCAACTCACAGCATGCTGGATTAAAAAAGGCAGATCAACTTTGAATCTTCTAACATTTTTTTCAACTTTAATGATGTAAACTATTCGCACACAAACTTTATCAAAAGTGGCATTTGACTAGTCAGAGTTCATTAAATTACTTGATGTCATATTCATTATATTTATTCATCGTATTGGGTATATACCTGTGATGATAATTTTCTTATATGTAAGTTTCTAACATAACTAACACTACTAACTTTCTCTGTTCCATGCTACAGGCCGGACCCGCAGGCTTCCTCAAAAGCTTTTTCTAAGTTAGTCCTTCGCACCAAGACTGTCATTAATTTATTTGCTCCTTTCTTTTTATATATTTTCTTTAACCGTCGACTCCGAATCCGTAAACGAGTCTCCTCCACGTCTTTTGGTAAAAGATATCACAAGTAAGCTAACAAATGCAATTTCGTAATAAGTAATGTTATTGATATTTGTATCGAGTATAATGAAGTGTTCAGATAATAATAAACATTGATCTCTTGTTGATACTCCGCCATGTACGAGTATATCGGTCTACACGGCTCCTAAGTTGACCATTTTGTAACAGCACACAACTAACATTAGTTTAGCTAATAATTTTTAAGTGATGTTTAAAAGGAAAACTGAGAATAATCGTGTTCAATGGGAATTATTTTTTAAGTATTGATTAAAACAATCAATATTGTAAAACTGTTAAGTAATCATGTATCTAGATAGATCGAGTAAGTTGTCCACTAGTCGATGTTACCAAGCTTTCAATCTTGTTATGCGAAATATCAATTAACTATAAATAAAAGAAAATCTATGTTGACCTTTCTCGAGTTATTTTTGAGTTTATATTGTTGAAAAACTTTTTGTTGTTGATAGTAAAATAATGATTCGTTTTATATTAACTTTATGTTTTCTTTTCTTTCAACGTTTTGATCCCTGTCGAATAGGAACTGTCGAGAGCGAGACAGAGTGAAATAGCTGCTATTAATGATCTATCTAATATCATGAAAGAGAAAGACGATATCAAATATAAATATGAAGAATGCAAAATGAAAATTATCGATTTAGAGATAGAGCTAAATGAATCATCGCTTATTCTTTCTGAAGTGCTAAAAATATCAGACGGCCAAGAGCTTAATAAGATAAAAAAAAGCAAAAGCTTTTTTGAGTTACAGAAAAGTGGTAAGGTAGTGGATAGGCTAGATAAATGCAGATTTAGCAGGAGTTACAACGATCTAGACATTCTACACAACGGAGAGAGAAGAAACGAGCAACCGAGAGCAAACAGACTTACGCAAAAAATTTCAGATTTATCTAAAGAAATTGGAATTAAAAATTCTAAAATTATAGAGCAGCAGAGATGCATATCAATATTAGAAGATGCTTTAAGAGAGAATAATAATATAGCTGAATTTGAGCAGCTGTTAGCTGTTGTTAGAAGTAAAGATGAGAGAATAAAAGAATTAGAACAAATTATAAATAGGAAATCTGGTTCGGTAGCAGCTGAATATAAAGAGAAGAGGATACTGGAATTGGAGGACGCTCTGAAAGAGTCCGTTATGATCGCAGCTGAGCGAGAGAAAGTATTTTATGAGGAGGAACAGAGGAGGATAGAAACATTGCGAAAGGTAAGCTTGTGTTATTTTGTGAAACTATTACATGTAATAATTTCTGATCTAACATTTGAATCCAATATTAAGTTCCAACAATATAAATTTTAGTATGACGAGTAACAACCAATGCAACCTAATTGTTTTGCTGCTTGAGAAATCTTTTTCATTTAAGTAACAAGACCAAAAAAAAACGGGCCCCAGGCTACGAGCAAAACAGGTGCATACATACGAGCAAGTTGTAACAAAATGAATAGATAGATAGTACTGGCGTTCGACCGACTTGATTCGGATCAAGTCGATCTCGGGATCGCCGAACGTGCGCGTCTGTGTGCCCGTTTAGCTTGTTTGTATGAAGCTGCCGTTCTGCATCTTCCTCTCTTTGCTTTTGGATTTGAACGATCTGCGACTGATTCAATAAGAAAATGTTAATGATACTCCCAAAATTGCAGATGAAAAAGATGGAGCAGCGTATAAGGTCTTTACAAAACGCTTCAGCGCTGAGCTGTGAGACATGTTCAAACTTGTTGAAGCGCTTCAAGCGGCTCGAGGAAGCGCTGCACGATTGTGAAGCTAGGAAGGATACGATACTGCGCCAGTTGTCACGTGCTATGTAAGTAATTTAATTAGATGAACTAGTAACGGTCCGCGAATGGACCTACTCAAATGAGGAGCCATTGTCCATGAAAATAGACCAAATGGTATCTGTACCACACCTTGGACACTGTCAGGGGAAAAATTTAAAAGAAGAGTTAATAATGTGCAATACTGAGTGCTTAAGAGGAACGACGATTTAACCAGAGGAGGTGAGGAAAAAAGTCGGTGTGAGGCAGGAAGTGTCCGTACTGTATATGAAGTAGATACTCTTTCCTATACTGTGTCTGTACTTTCGGAACTAACTATTTTGACTTTGAATCAAATTCCGTATCTTATTTTGTAAAGAAGTGCAGTTGCGAAAAGTAACGATGAAGACACGTACTTTTCAGTTAGAGCACTATAACTTTGAACCATATTGCTATAAATAGTAGAAACTAGGAGAGTTCGACAGTGGAGCGAGGCGCGTTTCTCACGATATTATTATAATGTTGTTATTTTACGCACACGTTATGCACGCACATGTTATTTTACGCACACATAAGTGCCACAAAAGGCGACCAACCAATGGAATAAATTTTAAATTTTACTTTTTTGTCCTTTCAATATGTTTTGTTCTGGAAATCGAAACTTCTTTTGTGTGTTTTATCTTACCATGATTTTCAATTAATCATGCTAAAATAAATGTAAATTAATATAATATAATCTATAACTGGCAGGGCAGGACCGGTCGTTATGGCGATCCTTGGGGGAGGCCTATGTCCAGCAGTGGACATCCATCGGCTGAGATGATGATGAATCTATAACTAAATTTTCTGACAAATTACCCATGTTAAGCTTGTGTATATTTTTTAATTATTCTTGGTTTTTGGGCCTGTCTACATTATACTTAATTAAGTATTATTCAGAATTATATTTTAACTATACTGAAGAAGAATTAATATGCTGTGGTGGTCCAGTGGCGAGTAACCTTGCCAGCCGTGAAGCAGGTGATGGTTCGAACCCAGTCCAGGCCGACTCGTACCAATGAGAACCCTTATATACGATTTGTAAACCCACTGGCTTTTCGGTAAGGGAAAACACCGTGAGGGAACCTGCATGCTTCAATTTCGAGGCATGTATTGTACCCACTGACCATTACAAGTATCGACGGGCTCACTCCCCGTCGCACGACTCTGGGAATATCAATGAAGAAGGAATTTGTGAAGTTTACCCATCCGGATTGGGCACGCGTCATCACATACGTATGGTGGACTAACGCCCCACTAACCGCAGTGGTGACGAATACTTATAGGCTGATGATGTTACTGCCTCATTTAAATTTCCTTATTTCAGTCAAGACATTTTAGAAGGATTTATAAGTGAAAAAGACTCGCAAATAGCAGAAATTGAGATGAAAGGCGTGCTGGATGAAAATGAGACGATAAGATGCGACGCAATGAAGGGAGAGCGAGACAGACTGCTCAATAGACTTAAGGTTGAGGTAAGGATTAGCATTTTCTTCATAATATCCAGGAAGCTGGAAAAGGTATTAATAATATCCGACTTTAATTAATTATACGTCAAGATAGAACCTCACGCTTCTAACGTACTAAACTAATGGGAAAACTTTCTTATGTTGGTGTGCGTGAGGCGTCATGCAACTTATCTCGGTGTGCGTGTACATTATATGGATAAGGGTTTAGCGGTCTTACCAGGTCCTGTACCCGGACTTTCTATTTTTGATATATAGCGACCGTTTCAGATCGAACTTCATTGTAAAAGAGTTGACATTGGAATGAAAACGTTCACGCAATTGCGAAGTAGGAATGTCCGGGTTGACACCCTGGTTGAAATTTTTTACGTCGTGTTCGTAGCTACGACTGTCTATCTTGACATATAACATATCAAAGCCTATAGAGGGCTGTGTGGAACATGTAGGTATTGAAGATTGTTGACAATTCATGTGTTATGTACATATGTGGTACAAATGAAGACGATGCGATGACTTCGAAATACATGATGGAACTTGAAACCCCTGAGCCTATTATGTTGTACTAGGTGTCGCCCGCAATTTCGTCTGCGTTAACTTTAAAAAGTGTCTTATGTGTTAATCCAGAAAATATTCTATCTGTGCACCAAATTTTATCCAAATCCGTTCAGCCGTTTATATGTGATTGAGCCACAAACATCCAACTACCGTCACAAACTTTCTTATTTATTATAATATACTATAGCTGGTGCCCGCAACTTCCTCGGCGCTTCGTCTGGGCAATTCAAACAATATCTTTTTAAATTGTAGCCTATGTGTTATTCTGATGTATAAGCTATAATATTGTAAAGATTCATTAAAATCCATTCAGTAGTTTTTACGTGAAAGAGTAACACACATCCATCCATACTTACAAACTTTCGCGTTTATAATATTAGTAGGTTATTAGTTAGACTAGATTTTCCCGCGACTTCGTCCGCGTGCATTTCAGATTTTCCAAAAAATTTTTCTTATTGCACCCATACGTGCACTGTAGGATATGTAATTTCAAACATATCTCTATCTTTAGCGGTTTATGCTGTGGGTGGTGTGTCAGTCAGTCTGGAGTACAGACTGCCTTACAAGCGGTGAATCATGAAAATACTCCTTGGCGGTCGGTAGTGTTCAACTTTTTTCGTAAATTTCTGTCTTTGTTTGTTGGTCCCTTTTTAACCCAACTGCGAAAATTAAAAAAAAAGTTTTTATGTAATTTTTGTTCTGACAGAATCAGGGACAAACCTAAAGTTTGAAACATCGACGTACGAAAGAAGGTTGAACATTATACCGACCGCCATGGCCAATTTTCGTGTTTCCATGCTTGTAAGGAGGATTTGTATCCTTTATCATTCAAATCCATGGTAAATCCTTAAGTAAGGGCCTGTTTCACCGCTTTTGGATAAGTTCTTGTTAGCTTATCCGACAGCTGATTTGACATACACTGACCTGCAAAACTAAGTACTACACTTTTAATATTTAATTTTTTTCTGAACTATAGAAATTAGAGATTTAAAATAAAAAACGTTTTATAGCAAATGCTATCAGCTTTCTTTGTTACTGTTCTTTGTAAATTAAACTCTTTTGGAGACCTTTTTATTTCGAAAGTATATTTTGTGTACTTAAAAAGTAATTGCAATTTTAAAAGTGTGATACTTAGTTTTGCAGACCAGAATATGTCAAAATATCTGTCGGATAAGCTAACAAGAACTTATTCGGAAGTGAAGAAACAGGCCCTAAATCTCTAGATTTTCTTTCTACGTAGGTATGTACAAAATGTAGAGGGAGTTAGAGGTCGGAACTTGTATAGTCCTAATCACTCAATGAGAGATGCATATAGTAAATTCGTTCTAGTTAAAAAAGGAGATCGCTAAGATCAAATAAAATCTTTGCTCGTACAGTCAGCCTCAAAAAGATATACCTAGGTATACCGTTTTGTAATTTTGTTCCATGCTGTAGTACTAAAGTGTATTGAAAAAAACATTACCTAATTAACACACAGTTTCAGAAACGCTCATTAAAGTTAATCCTCCATTAAATCTCTCGCTGTCACTTTTTGTGTTATTGACGTATTAAAAGCTAGCTAGAGTTTTAATGGAGGATTAACTCTAATGAGCGTTTCTGCAACTGAGTCACAGAATAGTTAATAGTATATAAGGTCTAACAAAATTAGGTGAAACTATTTTAAGGGGATGATCAGACCATCAACCTGAACAACTTTCTCTATGGGACCAATATCGAAATCGCGAAAAAAAAAACAGCTGTTCCATACAAACCTACTCGACCTAAATGTATGGGACAGCAGATTTTTTTTTCGCTCTTTCACTATTGTTCCCATAGAGAAAGTCGTTCAGTTTGATGGTCTGATCATCCCCTTAAATTAGTTTCACCTAATTTTGTTAGACCTTATATAGAGTTATACTGAGTGAAAGTGGATGAAAAAAACATTACCTAATTAATTTGACTAATTTTCAGAACGAGCAAATAGTAGAGCTGCAACGAGATGTGTACCCGGAACCCATAGTGCAGGAGGAGCCGGAGCGAGGTTCTTTACCGGTCGACCTCACACTGGCCGACAACATCATAGCAGTCTACGACGACAATGTAATTGTCTGGGTATTGTACGATAAAACACCTATTGAGAATGCGAGTGACGTTTTTTGATAAAGGCCTGATATAATTATGATGTCGATTTGAAAATGGAACGTAAGAAAATGGTTTGTTCCTAGTGGTTCTTTAGAATAGATCCTAAACGACAGTATCAGATGATTAATATAGGTAAAAACCAATAAATTCTTATTAAATAACCACTGCCAGATTTGTGAGGACAAAATAGTAAAAGGTTTGGAGTCCACTAATTAAAATATAATGAAAAATTGGATTGCTTGATTTACAGTTGGGGCCTGTTAAGTTCTTTTGCTAAACATTTTAACAACAAATCGTTATTTTCGCTTCACGACTTGACTTCCAAGGATCAAATCTATAGGTCTAAATCCGGTGGGTACTGGAAATAATGACTGATTTTACTTGTTTTTATTAACATATTCAAATATAAATAGGTACCTACCGCTGCCTAGCAATATCTAACTTGCAACTTTTTAATTGTTTTCTAAAGAGTGTGGTCGTTTGTTTAAAGGTAGCTAGTATTTTAATGTGATTTTAACTTGTTAATCTGGACTCTGGAGTGCGATTTTTGAATCTCATACGTTGAACTCAGCAGTTGAAAATGTATGGAGATACGCATCTTTCTACTGCTGATTTGACTTTCAAAAATCGCACTCGTGAAGTATGACTTTTGAATGTCAAATCAGCAATAGAAAGATGCATATCTCCATAGTAATATTGACATTTTCAACTGCTGAGTTTCAATAATCGCACTTCTGTTGCTCAAAATGTGTGTGAGTGATGTACCTATAACTTTATTAAGTTTTAAAAATGTTTAAACTAATAATTATAGTGACTAAACTAATTTCAATTCTACTTGTAAAAAATTTAGTTTAGATAAATATGAATCCGAATATCCGATCTCTACTAATAATCACTTCCATACCACGTTTTTTCTATTATAAAATATTAATAAACTGATCGCCTCATATTATTGTATCATCATCATATCAGCCGATATGACGTCCACTGCTGGACATAGGCCTCCCCCAAAACGGGGGGATTTGCCATAATCGCCACGCTTGGCAGGCGGTTTGGCGATCGCAGTTGGATTGAATGTGTGTACTCAGAGGATGCTGCTGCCCATACTCCGATAGATCCCTTAGTCGCCTTTTACGACGCCCACGGGAGGAAATGGGATGGTGCTATTCTTAGCCGACACCACACGGACAATGTTATTGTATAGCACATTATAAAATGACAGCCGATGCGTTAATAATTCGAATTTTTTATTGAAGACAAATTTTGTGTATAATTGTTTTGTTGATAATTCTATTTTAAACGAATGTTACAGGAGGAGGACATCCCAGCGACAGTGCTCTGACGCCAAACAAAGCTAAGTCAAACGTAAATCTGTTTGTGGCCTTCGCATCATTAAGCACAGTTCATAGTCATCCGCTACCTTACCATCATCGCTTTTCACTCCAGCATTTTACTGCCAAAGAAATGAATTAAGCGCTCGCTTACATTTACTTTCAAATTCGAATCGACTCGGTTCAAAAATTTTTATTTTTACAATCGTGCCATACCGACGACCAATTTTATTTTTAATTTATTATTGTTTGTAAATAAAACTATCTCTTTGTTAAACACTTTTTGTTTTATTTTTAAAATCCACGTTTCTTTTAAAAGGTCTGATAAAAGAAAAATATTTTAAACATTCAAAACGGAACCAAATTATTTATAAATATTATCTATTTGTAATTCAATTATTGTACTTGTTAAAAAAATTGTATACTTACCAATCTGTTTAGAGCAATAATTTAACCTGAACAATATTCTACATAGTTATATCCACATCGGTGTCTATTTTTATCCTTAAACTAGTCAAATCTATCAATATTTTTACTGCCTCAATTATTATTACACTATTTGTTATATTAAAAATAATGTTTGAAATTTTTATTAATGTAGAACGAATGATTTGGGTATTAACACTAATAGAAAATTTTAAGGAAAATATACTCTTAAATGTAAATTAGACATTGCGACATAATAAGTACTAAAACTTGTAGCTAGCTAATTCTGTTTACTACGAATATTCCATTTGGTTTAGGGATTGATTTGCAGGACTTAAACAAAATTAATAAAACCTGTGTTAAACATTTACATATCATGCACAAAGTATAAATTTGACATAAAAGCTTACAGTCGGCATATCATTACATAAACGTATGTCAAAATTTAGCATTTTATCAAAGTCCTAAGAAATGTTGGTGTTCGAGATATTTTTGTGAAACAAAACGCTTGTACTTACGATGTCAAATAAAGCACTGCCTTACATTCTAAGTAAATTAATGAATGTTTTTTTGTTAAGCGAATGCCTCAGTTTTGCTAAATGAATATAGAAGAGACGTCCACCTACTTCGATTGTTAACGTTCAAATGACACATTTAGTGGGGAAATGAAAATCAAGATACATTCCGTTTTCGGCAGCTATTTTATAATCGCCACGTCATTATAAAGTAATTAAACAATTACGGATTGTGAGCTTTTTATAATATCTATACAACAGTATTGCATTTGTGATAAAAGAAATAGATCTGGGGATAACGAAATCCAATTTGTGAAAAGAGAGTGTTAAAATTCCTCATACTATAAATCCAATAAAATAATTTGTACCTAGCCTAGTTAAGTAACTGTTAATTCTTAAGCCACAGTTTGTATAACAATGTAAAGCTTGTTGCTGTTTTAAGCAATTGTTTTAAAATAATAAACGTGAACGCCCAATTTCATGAATTGGATTATCGCCTCGAGAAAAAGAAACATCGAAAACAAAAAAAACAAAATTTCCGTAAGAACTAGTTTCAACTATAATATTATCGGACAATGGCCAATTTAATTAAGTAATTCATTCATAATCAACATTTGAAAAGATGCAAATTGGCTGAATTTTATTAACCAAACATTATTTTTTCTCAAAAGAATAAATGTCCATTGTCCTTTCCAGCCAATAATTAGGCTATAGTTATCCCTTGTTCGACGTTTAAACTACTATAAAAACTCGTTAATTACTTAATTCACAGATAATAAAAATTACTATAGTGTTGGCAAATTTATGGCTTTTTATACACAGTCGCTGAATGTAGTATGTATTTGTATGGTAGGTGGGATGTGCAGCAACGTCGCAGCGTTCCGTCGGAGACGCACCGTTTATATTTTTTAATTTGCATCTTCAAATTTCAAAATTCCCTTTTATTTTTCTAAAATTTAAAACAATTGCGTGCGTTCAATAATTTCGACGAAACGCTGCGGCCATGTGCGACTTAAATTTTTTGTATTGACTCAAAGTGTGTAGTTGAATTGTACGATCCAGTCACAATAATTATTATGGTATTAAATAAATGATATTAGTTACTTGTTACATTATATAATGGTATAAATAAACAGTGGGTCGTATTGTTTCACACGTTGTATTGACCGAAATTATTATGCTGAGAAAATATAAAAAATACATGTTCTTTGAAAATATAATATCTTCATATACGGAACGGTATTGTTTGTTTCCTTTCTAATTTTGCAAACATTCTTAGGTCCGCCACATACATTCGGAATAAACCTGATTCGGAATTCAGTGTTGTCGCTTTCAGATACTTTTTCACTAGATTTAGTAATTTTTTGATGGCATTTTTTAAAGATTTACAGTCATATCACACAAGCGATTTTTGAGCGTAGGCGTTGATGGAACGATAACATATCGTGACGGTGCAGTTGCGACATCGTTGCGGTATAATTGCGAAATTGCCTACGCTCAAAATTCGCTTGCGTGATAATGGGTCAAGTCATTTTGTATTAAGATTATGTCTAATATTAAAACTATCGAGTCTTTTGATATAGTTGCATAATATTGACATACAATTTACAAATCATCCTCGTAATTCGTAACGTCATGACCTCATCACATGATAATAACATGACGACCCGGTTGGTGTAATGGTTACCACGCCGGACTACCAACCCCGGGTCCTGGGTTCGAATCCCGGTTCGGACATGGATGTTTATATGTTTGTGCCGTTGTTGTATGGTTTCCATAATAAACAGCCTATAGTGCTTGCTTGGGATCATTACAATGTATGTGCCTGTGAGCGTTATTTATTTATTAAAAAAAAAATTATGATGTATCGAGATTGTTTGTTTCGTTTTAATAAATACCTGAAAATACAATTTCATACTGGCATTTCAAACATTTTTATTTTAGGCATTTTTTAAACAGCACTACTATTTTTTTGTAACCATAGTTGACAACACTGAATTCCGAATCAGGTTTATTCCGTATGTATGTGGCGGACCTTAGCCACTATAAGGTAGGTATCGATCTACCCTAGCATCGATTTAAGTTTGACACCGGCGGCGTCACAACTGTCTTCTCTGTCATAATTTTGGCTGTTTAGAGTTTCTTACTATTATTTTATGTCATCATCATCCTCAGCCCAAACGAGTCTACTGCTGGATTGAAGCCTCTGAGATAAGTATAGGTACCACAGAACATTATAAAAGGGGTTAGAAGCAAAAAAGCGCTTTTGCTTCAGAGACGGCTGCCGCCACTTGTCTTCCCGCTCACACTGCTACTATTACTCATGCCCTCTCGCTCGCACCACGCCCTGTGCCTTATGGTGTTATGCAAATCATTGCATAACCTGTGGCGACACGTTCCACGCCTACTTTGCACTTCTAATCCCTCTTATAATGTTTTATAGTAAACACCATTGATTACGGCCAGTTTTATGCTTCAATTAATAATTATTATTAGAATGGAAATTGTTGTGTTGTTTGTATTTAGTCGGCATCCAACATATTTTATTTATTGGATAAGCCCATTCTTTCTACGTTTAGACCATAATAAAAACCGCCTTCAAAAATTATCCTGGTTTCATTATCATGGTACCACCCTTGGAATATCTTCTTTCCAACAAAAAAAGTATCATCAAAATCGGTTCATAAACGACGAAGTTGTCCGCGAACACACACGTAAAAAAACCCTTTTCATACCCATGAGTTGAATACGAGTGGGAAAGGGCACTCAAATTGAACTCATGGGTAGGAAAATTGAGTCAATGGTGAAATTAAAAAATGCGAATTTTTTTGGGAATTTGGTAAAATATCGGCCATTTTACTCAGCAGGTGACTTTCAAAAATCGCACAAATTTTTATAATTTATAAAAAATATTAATAAATGACTATTAGCACACTATTTTTGAGTTAATTTATTATTACTGATAATAAAAATACACTAAACCAGTTTATTAAATATTGTACTAAAAAATACGAAGAGAAAGAGTTGACTTTATAATTGTAACAGCGCCATCTATGAGCTAATAGTTCAACATATTGAAATTACAAAATTTGCTTACTCGATCATCGCCATCTATTGTCGAGTAGCAGTAGCATTATTATAATGTTTCACCTGTAGATGACGTAAGCTGTAAGTAAACTCTTTTAAAAGAGTGTATCTCCTGACTGTGTACGTTTATTTTTTTTGTTATTTTCTTTGGCATCAAAGATTTAAAAAAAAACCAACGCCAAAAACAAACATTTAAAATTGAAAAATAATTCGTTTAAGTATCTGCTTATTATTTTTCATGTAAGCAATAAAGCTTAGACTGGGTGAAATTGATATCATATTCATATTCATATATTATTAGCATCCTTTTAAACTAAGAGTCTACCTACCCATCGAACTGAACAACTTTTACTATGAGAGCAAACCAATCGGAGCAAAAAAAAATCAGCTGTTGCATACATTTGAGTCGCGTACTCGCGCGTCGACATTGCAGTTTAGTATGGAACAGCAAGATTTTTTATTTGCTCCGATCGGTTTGCTCCCATAGTAAAAATTGTTCAGTTCGATGGGTAGACTCTTAGTTTAAAAGTATGCTAATGATATCAATTTCACCCTGTATAACAATAAGTCGAAATATCCCCGACACATTAATTGACCTAAAGTAGCATAGAGTTAAAAAGTTACATTTTCTTACATCAAAAATAATAGGTAAGTAACCGAATTATTTTTCACTTATTAAATGTTTGTTTTTGGAGTTGGGGGTTTTTAAATTCGTAATTTAATGTTATTTCGTAATTTTTAAAGTTACATTAAAACTGCTGAACCGATTTTCATGAAACAAAGCTACAACGCAACACACACGCGACACGCTCGCAAAAATTAGCTTTCTATTACAAACCGCATCGAAATCGGACCACCCGCTACGATGCCACAGACAGATAGACAGACAGACAGACCGACCGACATAGGCGTCAAACTTATTATAACACCCCCCCTCTTTTTGCGCACTCCTGGAGTATGATTTATGAAAGTCAAATCAGCAGTAGAAAGATGCGTATCTCCATAGTAATTTTGACATTTTCAACTGCTGAGCTCAGCGAATGAGATTCAAAAATCGCACTCCTGATTGTCTGAAAAGATAGATGATTCCGTGCTTCGGGAGGCACTTTAAGACATTTGCACTGACATTTTGCACTCTGACACCAGTCTAGCTAGCATGCCACCCCCGAGAAAACAACAAAAATCGAGATGTGCCTCCATCTTTATTATTTTAAGTAGGCCAGAAAGAGCGCGCATGACGTTTTGCTCGTTTAAACGCTTTGTCGTGGGTGGCATGCTAGCTAGGCAAGGCGGCTTGACACGATAAGAAGAAGAATCAAAAATACGATATGGTGTTTTTAGGTGTACCGATTTTTGTATTTTTTGTCTGCATTTTATCTGTGTGTAGGTTTTATACGACTCGATACCTTTTTTACCAATTAGATTTTAAAGTATTTTTTCTAAGATCGTATGTAAGCAGATAAAATTGATTGGTCTTCGCTCCCAGCCAAGTATCTTTCATCTTTCTTTATTAAAACATACAGAATCGCTAGTTTTCACAAACGAATGTACCAGGCGGTCATAACCAGTTGTGGTTATAACCAGGTGACGCTTACCACAACATAGATCAACCGCGATGTGTTGGCAATAACTCTCAGATGTTGGCGCGTTGCCAAGATACATCTAACTTGGTCATGTCTACCTGGTATCTTATATTTTCTTAGTATAGCACCTTCATATGAATCAATAATTTGCTGTGGTGCCTTCTAATCCAAGGAAACCAAATTCGAAAAGCGTAAGAATTCGCACCAAATTTCAAAATTTTAGCTTTAACTACGTCAACAAGGCCAAAAGTGACAGAAAGACATTTAATGGAGGATTAACTTTAATGAGCGTTTCTGCAACCGAGTGTAACTCATTAAAAAATGGTCTTAAAAACAAATTTAAATAGCATTATCTTATATCTTCTATCTATCTATCTACCTATATCTAAACTATTATAAAACTGTAGCAGAAAGTTTGTCTTTACATTGAAGATATTAAAAAAAAAAAAGTTACGATATGGTTTTTAGGTGTCCCTGATTCCATATCACCAACTTTTGGATTTTTTGTCTGTCTGTTTGTTTGTTTGTTTGTTTGTGTGTTTGTTTGTTGGAACGAGTATCACGCAAAAACTCCTGAACCGATTTTGATGAACCTTTTTTTGTTTGATAGCTTATGATCTGACTTAAAATCTGGTATATAATTGTTGCGGTCGAAGTCGCGGGTTAACGCTCGTACTATTACAAAACTGTAAATTAAAAAAAAATTGTTTGTTTGATCGAGCATCACGCAAAAACTACTGAACCGATTTTGATGAACCTTTTTTTGTTTGATAGCTTATGATCTGACTTAAAATCTGGTATTTAATTTGTACGGACGAAGTCGCGGGTTAACGCTAGTAATTAATTAAAGAGAAAAGTGCCAAGAAACAATAATCGTAGTATAACTCCACTCAGGCCGGAAGTGGGTCGCGCGACCGGAAACAGGTGGTAACTACCGGTGCGGATCGTCGTGCACTATTCACTATGCCATAGTGTGTGGTATGGGCGGATGCTTATCGGGGTTCTTGACCTCAGGCGGTTCCTTTGTAACGCCGAAAAATATTAAGGCTCTAGACAGACAGACTGCATTCCGACTGCAAAATTGCAGTTCAGATGCAGTTTGAATGCAGTTTGAATGCAATTGACACGACTGCAATAGAACTGCAAACCAAACGCGCAGTCCGATTGCAGTTTAATTGCAGTCGTGTCAACTGCACACCGACTGCATTCAAACTGCATCCGAACTGCTGACTTTTTGACTACTGATTCCATGCGCGGGAGGGCGGAGCGTGCGGGCAGGTGGGTATGATGCAGTTCGGATGCAGTTTGAATGCAGTCGGTGTGCAGCTGACACGACTGCAATTAAACTGCAATCCGACTGCGCGTTTGGTTTGCAGTTCTATTGCAGTCGTGCCAACTGCATTCAAACTGCATCTGAACTGCAATTTTGCAGTCGGAATGCAGTCTGTCTGTCTAGAGCCTTAAATAGGTAGGTACATCGATACACGGAGAAAAGTATGTAGTACTTAGTATTGGTATACAATTCATTTAGTAAAAAATGTATAAAGCTAATAAACATATTCTAACACTAAAATATAAAAAATAAAAAAGCATATAACTAGACTAAACAAAGTACAAAATAAAAGATTAATCTAAAAGGTCGCTTCTGGGCCTTCCGGCCGTACCTGGCGGCAGAAGTCTTTACCAGAAAAGTAGCTATTATAAGTAAATTTTAGTTAAGTAGTTCTAATTATACCAAAAAAAAATTCCTAGGGGAAAATTTACAAGAAGAACAGCACAGAGCGAAGAGAAAACCTTTCCTTTTTTTCCAAATTGCGACAAGGGGTGCTTGCACAGCTAGCATGCCACCCACGACAAAGCGTTTAAAGGAGAAAAACGTCATGCGCGCTCTTTCTTGCATACGTAAAATAATAAGGATGGAGGCACATCTTGATTTTTATCATTTTCTCGTGGACAAGAACATTCTTACGGAACTTATACGACTATAATTATATAACTTCCAGAACGTCTACTCGACCATGCAATTATTATTTGGGTAGCAGACCGGCTAACTTCGTTCCGCCTCAGAATCAGTTTTACCCGACACACACTTGGCAGTTTTTTGTGTATAAACCTTCCCTGGCATGGGCACAACAACCCACCAAAGATTCATCACAATCGGTCCAGCCGTTCTCGCTTGATGTAGTGACCAAGGGAAATAGGGATTCATGTTTATATTTACAGGGTGAAATTGATATCATTAGCATCCTTTTAAACTAAGAGTCTACCCATCAAACTAAACAACTTTTACTATGGGAGCAAAACGATTGGAGCAACAAAAAAATCTGATGTTCTATACTAAACTGCAGTGCCTAGTCGACTCAATAGTAAAAGTTGTTCAGTTTGATGGGTAGACTCTTTGCTTAAAAGGATGCTAATGATATCAATTTCACCCTGTATAAGATAAGATAGAAGATAGATTCATATGGTTCTGTGAGGTGATAGAATATTAACAATATGCAATAGAAAAATCTTGTAGACACTTTACCTACCAAGGGCCTTCGATAGAGTCCCTAAAAAAGCTGAATTCTAAATAATATTGCTAATTCCCAAAACACAAATAAATTATCTTTCATCACGCAGAGTTCTTATTTAGTGCAATTTCAGTGTCAGATATATTTTGGATCGTCCCGAACCGTTAATTATGCAATTTGGATAAAATTTACGAAGATTCAAAATGGTCAAGAATTACTATAATCTGTTTTTAATCCTCACGGATCTTTTAGTATAGTCTCCTTTATGTGAGATGATTCGATATTGTGTCACTCATCCTTGCCATATTAATATGTATTATACAGGGTCTAACTTAATATTTTTTAAGGGGACACTCAGACTATGAAACCAAACAACTTTCTCTATGGCACCAACATCGAAATCGCGAGAAAAAAAATATATATTTGGGTCTAGTAGGATTGCAATTTTGTATGCCACAGTCGACACTTTCCTAGGAGCGGCAAATTCAGGAAAAATAAAGATTGATTGAGCTCTATCTAAACCCGATTCGTTGAGCGGAGAAAAGTCGAGCTCGCTTCGGTCACTATATGTTTCTGTTTTGATTACAGTGCACAGCAGACATAGTCAAACATGGTGTTAATAATTTCGAGCTCACTCCGCTCGATCCATTTCAATTAGGTGTTCATGTTTTGTACGGAAAGAGCTCTGGCTACATCTGATAACTATCGAGGTGAAAAGTCGAGCTCATTTCGCTAGCTCAGTTTCTATTTTTGCATGGATAAACCACAAGAATTCTTACCACAACCCGGAGTAGTTGGGCTGAAAAATGTTTCTTCTTATAAAAATAAGGGGGCTGCAAAATCAGTCTGCGCCCCGGGCAACAGAAACCCATGCTACGCCACTGGTAAAAATGGTTACAATGATTAAAAAAAACTTCCAATATAGAAAAATGCTTTATCAATGTAAAAATTGACTTGACATATTTTACTTTGATCAATTTGTGTTACACAAATAATCAAACATTTTCTTTCAAGTTTACTTTTGTTGAAAACTATAAAATCCTCTTCAAGGTAAGGTAGAATACAATATGCTTAACTCGTATACCACGCAACATAATCAAAGGTGCATTGCATCGCCTCCGGCGTAGTGGCCGGCAACCGACAACGTTATGTTATTATACCACTTCGACTTCGGGTGACTATAACGTGTTCTACTGACGTGGGACGTCATTTCTGTTGTCAAGTAGTAGTGTTTGAATACATGACAACAAACATAGGAATGACTAAAACCACGGAAACAACATTATCACGGAAATATAAGACTTGGAAAAATACTAGACTAGAAACATGATCTCGGAAATGACAAAAAGCACTGACATTACTACAGAAAAACAACATTGAATTATGAAGACTTGGAAAAATTATTATCAAATATAACACAGATCAGGCACATAGTGCCTTTTATAATTATTGATTGATAAGAAAAGCTGCATGGGCTATGTACCCTTTGCCTTTCCGTAAGGAAAAGGAAACAACAAAAACCTTTATGGTTTGAATATCTATCTACAGGGTGAAATTGATCATTGGCATCCTTTTAAACTAAGAGTTTACCCATAAAACTGAACAACTTTTTCTATGGGAGCAAAGCGATCTTAGCAAAAAAAATCTGCTGTTTCATACAGTTGAGTCAAGTAGACATTGTAGTATGAAACAGCTGATTTTTTTGCTTCGATCGGTTTCCTCCCTTTGTAAAAGTTGTTCAGTTTGATGGGTAGACTCTTAGCTTAAAAGGATGCCAATATTTTGGCATCCAGATATCATATATGATATCAATTTCACCCAGTAGGTATGAACAAGAATTTTGCGTAGCCTTTGCTACGCAGCGCTACGTAGCCAGCTTCGTTGTAACAAAACTAAATAGGTACCTAATTATTATACATTCCGGTTTATAGAGGTTCTAAACGTTTAATAAAAAAAAATCATTTCTAAAATCTCTCATTAATTAAACCAAACCGTTTTAAACAGACAACAACAACAACTGCATTACTTATATTATATTTTCTTAATATGCTGACGGTTATTTAAGGGGATGATTAGACCATCAAACTGAACAACTTTCTCTATGGGGTCAACGTTGAAATTGCGAAAAAAATATCTGCTGTTCCATGCAATACTGCGAACCAACTCGACCCAAATGTATGGGACTGGGAGCTGGGAGCTGATTTTTTTCTCGCAAATTCGATGTCGGTAATTTCGTACCATCGAAAATGATGATTTTGTTGGACCTTTATATTTTAGACATTATGCACGGATTTTTTGAAAATCAGCCCTTTACAGGGGTGCAACGGGGTGTTAAAACCACGCGGACGAAGAGGCAAGCAAAAGCTACATAGTTCGATGTAATAATACAGACTAACCTAACCTAACCTATGATTGTTGGCTGGGCTATTGCAAACAAGGTTCGTTATGTAACACTGCGACTAGGTCTATTGTGTTCGCCCCACAGATCACAAAGTTCGCCCCAAGCTCACCCATATTTTACGCATAGGCTAATGAACATCCGAACTATTTTTTTTTCATTCTCGTGTATGCAGGTTACCTCACTATGTTTTCCTGCACTACTAGCCCAGTCATTTTACGGTTTGAGCCGGGACTAATTAGTAATTGTCATTTTTTTTCGGTATAATATTGAAGAGCCAATCATTATCATCAGCCTGTCATCGTTCATTGGTGTCAATCGGTCTCTTCTGATTTTGAATCGATTTTAGTATATTTGATTGATTTATAGAAAAATACTTAATAATACTTTACAACATTAAGTAATGTGGAGGCGTAACTAGATTGTAATTAAAATAGAGCTTTACTGTTTATATTATATATTTATTTTCATAGATCGAGACATTATTTGCTTTCTAGCTCTGAGAACGATCTTCTTCTAAATTCCTAATAATTGAAGCCCGCACCAGGGTTCTTCGACGTTCCAAATTTATTTCAAATAAAAACCAGCCAGCAAGCTATGGCTATACAACCTCCTTACATCACCTCCTCCTCATCGAAAATTTGGAACGTCCAGCTCCCCGAGCCCACTGCTTACCTAACCTACGCTAATACGACTACCTTGGCAGGAACATAATGTACAAAGCTAACACATGGACACTGATCTAGTTACTGCTTACTAGCAGTAACTAGACCAGTGTCCATGTGTTAGCAGTACCAGCATATCGGTGGGCCCTGACAATGGTTCATCAGCTTTGACCCCCTTAAACAAACCCCATGGAAGTATCCCAAAATTAAACCATAACTAATAAACTGACTGACGACGTTTCACCTTACCAACCGACAAGCCCGCCGGGTATGCCGCGTACCCTGGTACCCCAAACCTGCCGAAACGAGTACCATTGACCAACCCTATGCTCTATTCTTCCTACCCCTATGGGATATTTGTGGCCAACCTGACATTCGGTGGACCGGCCCGAATCATTAAATCGGTAGAAAGCGGTGGCCGATCACATCACGTCAGGAAGATCACAGATCCGTCCTGTAATACAAGTCGCTCACTAAAATCTATACATAGTAAACCCTAAGCTCAACCCTATCTCTTAAAATACTCTACCCATAGAGAAGAGACCAACATATGTCAGGCAATCCTCCCCTATCCTGGTATCTCCAGGTGTCCGTCAAATGTATCACTAACCCTCATAAAATTACTATACCCTTCCTGGCATAGTACCTTTATGGTTACCTTGCATAGGCGGACCTCCTCTCTTCATGCGACCGTATTTGTTCGCCAGAACGACTAGATTTTTCAAAAATCATTGGCAGCCATTCAATGGCTCAACAACAAACGACCATTATCGTCAATTGCCCTTCGAGCATTCTGACTCAACTGGGAGTCGGGTCAGCATACTCCTGCCTGCCAAATAAAAACCAGCCAGCAAGCTATGGCTATACAACCTCCTTACAGTACCTACCTAGGTAGGAATCGGAACATATTATTTTCCTGTATGAAAGTTGATAACTGACTACGATTCCTATTTAGATTTTTGGCCAATTCTAATTAGCAAATAGATATTAAATAGGTAGGTAGATGGGTAGGTAAGTACATATTTATCAGAAAGATATATTATAATATCCAAAATACTTGGACGTTGAGCTGGAGTGCTATTTTTGAACATCACACGTTGAAATCAGTAGTATAAAGATGCATAATCTCCATAGTAATTACGACATTTTCTACTGCTGATTACAACGATTGATGTTCAAAAATCGCACTCCTGTTCTAAGAATTACTGAAAGTGGTTTCAGTCCATATAAAAGCTTGACGCACAATACGCGTAGACCGAATTAATAAAAATAATATTTTATATATGGCAAAATAGTATAGAAAATCTAGTTGCCGCGTCACAAACAACATTTGCAATTTATAAAATAATTACAAAGATATAAAGCTTTGAAATTTTTCATATAAAATTTTAAAAGCTTTATCTCTTCGTAATTTTTCTAAACTATTTTTCCATATATACAAAGTTACTTATATTAATACCGTCTACGCGAATTGTGCGTCAAAGTTTTGTATAAAATTGACCTCTCTGCAACCACCTTAAGTGTTTCAAATTTCTGTTTCTGTAATTCAAAATAGCCTTAAAATTTCGTTGCTGTTTGGAATGGAGAACTCTTATATAAGGTCTAACAAAATTTGCTGAAACTATTTTAAGTCGATGATCAATAAAACTGAACAACTTTCTCTATGGGACCAATATCGAAATCGCAAAAAAATCTGCTGTCCCATACAAAACTGCAAACATAACTCGACTGAAATGTATGGGACAGCAGATTTTTTTTTCGCGATTTCGATATTGGTCTCATAGAGAAAGTTGTTCAGTTTGATGGTCTGATCAGCCCCTTAAAATAGTTTCATCTAATTTGGTTAGACCTTATATATTCCGTGGTACCTATAGGGAGTAATTTTTTTTTATTACTTATGGGTTTGCTCTTGACCTCAATCTCGTCCTCAGGACGAAGATGGGGTCGAAGATGTAGCGAGCTCACCCAGAAGAAGCCTATTCACTCGTTCAATTAGTGTAACTAACCTATTTTACGTAAACATTACTTTATTATCCATATATTAAGTAGGTACAACGTATTGATGACATCACTGCATTATCAATAATGTACACACACACGGAAGTAAGTACATACTTATACTAGATACATATAATAATATAGGTCCCACAGTCCCACACATATTGTACAACAGGAGCGGGCAATGCATATACTGCAAATATTATGTGGTTTATATAGGAACATTATTAATATGCCGACGATTTTAGATAAAGAGGCTATCTAGGCTACTAATCAAGTCACGTTGCAGGTTCTGACGCGAGCACTTGTCTAGCGTGGTGTTCGCGCGTCGCGTTTTTGTCTGCCACGAGGCTCCGGAATCCTCAATCTCTTCTTGTTCTTGACCAAAAACAATCCCTGAGATTGGGATAGATTCTCCCACAAACTACTTGACACTGGCGGAAACGCGGTGCTAACGCACAAGCAGGAGTCCATTAATTATAAAAAAAAACTGACTAATCTGACCATCAAACCTGAAGAGTTTTCTCTGTGGGACCAACGTCGAAATAGCAAAAAAAAATCTTCTATCCCATGCATTTGGGTCTAGTAGGAATGCAGTTTTGTATGGAATAGCAGTATTTTTCTCACGATTTCGATGTTAGTCCCATAGAGAAAGTTGGTCAGTTTGACGGTGTGATCATCCCCTTAAAAACTGTCAGCATATTTAGAAGGACCCTATTAATGGCATCAAGCACGTATCCAGACTTTGATTTCGGGGAGGGGATTTTCATTGAAAAACGTTGAAAAAATATTAGCTGTAATCACTGTCCCATACAAATATTAAAATTTCGGGGGGGGGGGGGGGGGGGGTAAATCCCACCTATCCCCCTGGATACGTGCCTGTATGGCATGACGAGAGGAGACCCAAAGTAAAGATGGATGGATATTGTTGTTTGAGAAAGGAGTGAGCGCTGAAATGACTGCTAATAGAGATCAATAGTAATCATCAGACGTCCCATTGCAGGGCACGGGCCTACCCTCATGGTGTATGGGCATTAGTCCACTACGCGTGCCCAATGCGCATTGGTAGACTTCACATACACATCAGAATTTCTTCTTCAGCTTATGCAGGTTTCCTCACGATGTTTTCCTTCAACGTTTGAGAGCAGTCGGTATTGCGTACATAAGTTATAAAAACTCATTGGTACATGGCATGTGTCCGTGCGGATTCGAACCCGGACCCCCATAATTGGGTGTCCACACCTCACCGCAACACGCGACCGACGCTCCACAGACTTCACACATGCTCCAGAATTTCTTTTTCAGCGTATGCAGGTTTCCTTACGAGGTCTTCACCGTTGGAGAGCAGTCGTTCGTACATAAGTTAGTAAAACTAATTGGTAGCATGACATGCTCGTGCGGATTCTAACCCGGACCTTCATGAATGAGTGTCGATACCTCTACGGAAAGCGCTACAGACACTATTTAGTGTTCTTCTTATCGTGTCGTCTTTAAATTCTGAACAAAGTCGCTAAATAGTATAAGCATATGCTCACGACTATATTCCCCAAGGGGGTAGTCAGAGATATTCTGAAACCTCAGAACATCCACGTTTCACTATAGTACCGAAACTCTGCCCAGTGTGACGGGGAGTGAGCCCGTCGGTCGCCATTTGTAAATGGACAGTAGGTACAATACATGCCTAGAAATTGAAGCATGCAGGTTTCCTCACCATGTTTTCCTTCACCGAAAAGCCAGTGGTGTGGCCAGAAAAACTCATTGGTATGAGTCGGCCTGGACGGGGATCGAACCATCGCCTCCTCACGGCAGGCAAGGTTACTCGCCACTGGACCTCCACGGCTTTTTTAATCACTAAATAGTACCTTGCCAGAATCGGGCAACCGATACTGCAACGTCGCTAGCGGTCATGAGCTCCTCCTGCGTGCAGGTGTTAGGGCACGCAGGGCACTATGTGAGATGGGCCATCGTTTGTGGAACTCCACACAAGCAAGTCACATTTTGCGTATCTGAGAATCCCCATCTGACCATGTTGTCCTTACTGCAAGCACGTATCCAGACTTTTGTTTCGGGGGGGGGGGGGGGGGGGGGGGGGGGGGGATTTTCATTGAAAAACGTTGAAAAAATATTAGCTGTAATCACTGTCCCATACAAATATTCAAATTTCGGGGGGGGACGGGACATTATAGAGAGGGCATTCATAGAAAAACAATGAAAAAGTAAGTGCACTTCTCCATACAAATATTCGGATTTCGGGGGGTTATAGAACCCTCCTATCCCCCCCCCCCCTGGATACGTGCCTGCCTTACTGCGATCGACCTGGGTTCGAAGTCTGTTTAAGGACTTCCAGGTCGCCCAAGGCAAGTCATGTCCAGGCGGGGAGGCTCTGAAACGGATGCACAACGATACTGGTTGTAACAAAATACCCTAGTAATAATTAAGGGGGTGCTTCATACCATCAAACTGAACAACTTTTACTAGGAGCCAATTTCAAAATCGCGAAAATAAAATCAATTGTTTCATACAAAATTGCAGCACCGACTCGACTCAAAAAATGTATGGGACAACGGATTTTTTTTCGCTATTTCGAAGTTGGCTCCATAGCTAAAGTTGTTCATTTTGATGGTCTGAAGCACCCCTTAAATGTTACTAGGGTTTTGTATTACACCCTGTATGGTTGAGTTTAATAGTTCCGACCTCAAATACAATTATTATATGCCCTTATGCAATCATAAGGGCATATAATGGTAAGCCTTTTTAACCGACTTCAAAAAAGGAGAAGGTTTCTCAATTCGACCGTATACATATATTATATATATAATAGTAGCTTTAAGTTTCAAATTTTTCCTGGAATTTCATCGATATATAGCGTATGGAAATTATTTTCGTACCAGCTTTTGTTAGGCACAGTATAGACGATGATTAAAACAAGCAGTATGGGTGTGTGAGTGCAAATGCAACTGATCTGTACGAAAAATCTAGCTATAGTATAGTTGATGCTTATACTTATAGTATATAGTCGACCATGGTAGCGAGTGGCAGTGAAAACGATCTTGATCCTTGCTTTGGATATTTTTTAATATTTTGTTTATGGGCGGCGGCCACACTTTCTTACCGAGGTATCTCGGTACAACCAGTCAGGACTAAAAGCAGAGACCAGTGATGACGATTCTAGTAGACAATACCAGCGAGACCGAGGGACTTCGTCTTGATGGTTGGTAGTTACTAGTCCACCATCAAACGGAGCAACCTCAACCAACATCGAGTGCATGAGAGCATTATGGAGTGTTATTTTTTTAATCTCACACACCCTAATTAATCTACTCTGACACCAGGGCTCTGCCCACAAGATAAGAAGAAGAAGAATTAATCTAGGAAAGTGGCAAAACATCGGAGGATGCTTTATTCTTATACAAAATAAGAACATATGGAATAAAACAAAAATAAACACTTCAGAATTCCAGATGACGTCCATTGACGTAGTAAAACGTACGACGGGACGTAGTATTTGGTTACGGGGAGCCTTAAGAAATTTAACTTTTGGATCCGACCTTGCCACGAGAAATGTGAGTCTTGCCACTGGGGCGGTAGCTATGAGCTAGGTAGCCGGTTGCTCCCCTCAGGGAAAATCTCTAGCTACGCCAAATGATATCGTCAGTAAAAATAGGCAGGTAAAGAAATCTAGCAAGGTAAAAAGGTAGGTACTACCATCAGAGATAGTAGCCGGGACCAACGGCTTAACGTGCCATCCAAATCACAGAATCTTTTTTCTTTTCAGACAATCAGGTGATTCAGCCTGCAATGTCCTGCCTGACCAACTGGGGAAAGCGAACAAAGTGACATATCACTAGGTGTCCCCCGTGAGAATAGAACCCACGACCTCCGTGTTGAGAACCCAATGCTCTTAACCATAAGACCACGGAGGCAGAGGCAGAGACAAAAATAACTATCAAGTATCAAGACTGTTCCATCTCTATAACGGTCCAATGCGACACGCACGCGCGACTAGGTACCTACCTATAGCTCTATATATACTTATCTATATAATATATACCTACCTACTATGTACATTAACGTTTGCCGATAGATATGCTAATAAGGTGCAGTATGGCCTGTTCGAATGAAAATGAGCCTTAAAGGGAAAAGGTAGGGTAGGTTTTTGTGTGAGATGGTTTGTGGTCAGTTTTATATGCAAGGTAAACAAAATTGTTATTTTGGAACGAGGGATGTTTTTGTTTTACGATGTTTTGGTTGTTGGTATAAGTAAGTACCTATTGTTATTTTCAGCCTTTTTAAACCATGACTCGAAAAGAGGGTTGTTATAATTATAAGTACCTAAGCAATATACCTAGGTACCTATTTAGGTACCTACCTTTACTTACTTTTATTCTCTTACTGTTGTTTTCTTTCGTTTTGTTTTTTTTTCTTTTGCCTAGGTACCTATATTTTAATTATTGCCAATTCATCCACCCTAACGTTGCATGGAAGAAATCGCGATTTTTAGCGATAAGGCCGCCTTATTTGAACCCCCTACCTACCAACTTGAATTTCTGTATCTAAATTCAAATGCACCTATGTTCAAAATACAGGGTGTAATGATAGCCGATAGATGTGAATTCAGATTCAGACCATCAAACTGAACAACTTTTACTATGAAGCCTCAGGAAACCGAAAAAAAATCTGCTCCATACAAAACAGCTGTAGGTACCTACTCGACTCAAATGTATGAATTCGAGTTTCCTGATGGCTCAATTATCTCAACTATCCTGAGTTTGTGTGGAAGAAATAGCTTTTTAGCGATAAGGCCGCTTTAATTGTACCTATCACCTTGAAATTCTTTATCTTCTTTTTCTTTTTCTTTCTTTATCTTTTTCTTTCTATCTTCTTAGTTCCTACCTTCTGTTTTGTTTTGGTGTGCAATAAAGTATATCTACCTACCTACTTATATAAGGTCTAACAAAATTAGGTGAAACTATTTTAAGGGGATGATCAGACCATCAAACTGAACAACTTTCTCCATGGGACCAATATCAAAATGGCAAAAAAAAAATATCAGCTGTTCCATACCACAAACCTACTCGACCTAAATGTATGGGACAGCAGACTTTTTTTTCGCGATTTCTATATTGGTCCCATAGAGAAAGTTGTTCAGTTTGATGGTCTGATCATCCCCTTAAAATAGTTTCACCTAATTTTGTTAGATCTTATATAATATTGATAGATAATTGATCGAGTGACTTACCTGCATATTATATATACCTACCTACTTATACGATAGTCTGGCTATTACGGTTCAAAAGTTACAGCTCTAAATATGTAGGACAGACATACCTACATACAGACAGTGGACGGACGGACGGACTGATGAACGGATGAACGGATGAACGGACGGACGGTAGGACAGCAAACGCTTATGAATTCTCATCCTTATTTATTCTTTCTTCTTTTTTTTTATTTATTTACGAGCGTTAACCCGCGACTTCGTCCGCACAAATTATATACCAGATTTTAAGTCAGATCATAAGCTATCAAACAAAAAAAGTTTCATCAAAATCGGTTCAGTACTTTTTGCGTGATGCTCGTTCAAACAAACAAACAAACACACAAACAAACAGACAGACAAAAAATCCAAAAATTGGTGATATGGAATCAGGGATACCTAAAAACCATATCGTAACTTATTTTTTGTTAATATCTTCAATGTACAGACACACTTCTGTTACAGCTTTATAATAGTATAGATACCCTTTGGGTATACGGAACCTTAAAAAAATAGAGGTGTAGAGTCCTATCCAATTTTAATCGATCGATTTGAATTTAGAAATAGAATTTCAAATTCATTGCGACAAAGGTCCGCACCACAGACGGAATTCCGATCCGGAATCCTGATTCAGGATTCAGTGTTGTCAACTATGGTTACAAAAAATACTAGTGCTGTTTAAAAAATGCCTAAAATAAAATGTATGAAACGCCAAATGAATGACAATAATTGAATTTTTAGGTATTTATTAAAACAAAACAAACAATTTCTACATGATAATTACTATCATGTGATGAGGTCATGACGCTACGAATGTTACGATGATGGTTTGTAAATTGTATTCCAATATTAATGCAACTATATCAAAAGACTATCGATAGTTTTAACATTAGACATAATCTGCATACAAAATGGCATGAACCATTATCACACAAGCGCATGCCGCAACGACGTCGCAACTGCACCGTCACGATACGGTATCGTTCCATCAACGTTTACGTTCAAAAATAACTTTAAAATATGCCACCTAAGACATCAAAAAATCACTAGATCTAGCCTCTGAAAGTGGCAACACTCCATACGGAATCTAATTCAGAATTAGGTTTATTCCGGATTTATGTGGCGGACCTTAAACCCTTGATAGCGATGATACTGGACATTTCATAAAACCGCGTTCTTTATATAAAAAATTAAAAACAGAGTATTTTTTTTTTAATTTGGTTTAGACCCAGCCTAGGGCCAAGACAAGACGGACGGCTAAAGAAAAAATACGTATAACCATAGTATGTATAGTATGGCCGTACGAAAGTTACTGTTATCTTGGCATATCCTCTCTAGGCAACGCGTCTATAAAATACAGCATTTATTATCTCGACTGTTACCAACAACGGTATTCCGTACTTCATGCGCGCGCATCTCCCCCCTCACTGCTATTGTTACGAAGTTCCCATAAAGTACCGTATTTGAGGTAAACATTATTTCTATCTCTGGTCTCAGTTTCCATGCTGAATATCTTCCAAACCAACTAAAACTCCTTTAATATTTGGACATCAATAAAATCAGAAAAAAATTACAAATTTTTCCATGTAAATAAACGTTCATAAAATTTTGAATTTATGTTTAAATAAGAAGCTCTCAAATAAATTCCTTATCTCTCTGGCGTGTATTTTAAATGCGCTACTTTATGGGCGTGCACGTTCAGCGTGAACCGTATTTCGATGTACGAAGAGTGGAAGCAAGAAACTCTATACTTGTCGGGTCTCAGAGCAACCCTTCGTCTTATTCTCCGTCCTTGTCTTACCCGACGGTCGGCTGCTCTCCTCTACTGTGCGTTCTGGTGTTCCACTGAAAGCTATATTTAGCTTTGAGTAGTTAATTTCACCCCTTCACCATTATAAAGTCCTCCATACCTATATTAGCGTCAAACTCTGGCTATTATACAGCCATTTACTTAGGTACCTATCGTTGAGTGCACGTAGTTATTTATTTATTTTACTTATTTATTTATTTCCTTTTTGGAGAACTTACAGCTAAATAACAGTTTTGTGACAAAGACAAATTGATAGCCAGATGCTGACAACGAGTTTGTCATGTGTCGATCTCTATTTTTAATATAAGTATAAGCATGTGCGATACTGAGTGAGTGTGAGCGAGAACGTGAACGTGAAATTCTTCTCGTTGTCCCCGAAGGGGATCGCGGGGAGTCAGCATCGAGGCTATGACCTCCTGGCTGATGTATCTATCGTCGGCCGTTGATGTGGCCGGGTCCTTTGGGAGGCACCTTGGTGCCTATTTCACTTCTTTGTATCTTCTTAATTGCTTCCTGCGCGGTCGTGCCCACTGGTTGGGGGAGGCCCAGTGAACTGCCTGGAGCAGGGAGCGTGTTTTGAATGTCCGGGGTATGAGGATGTCATGTCAGATGGGGGGCTCAAATGCCTTCACGATTAGGTCGCGAGGAGCTTCTGGTCCGGTGGTCGCGCGTGGTACGGAGCTATCTTCCGAATGTGCGGGAGGATCGACGCGTCCACGCACGCGAAAATTCTAGTGGCCAGGCGCCCGATGAATTCGTCCAGGGACTCTATCTTCAGGTCCCTCTGGATGGTGGTGTTTCTTACCATGCGAGGGGCGTCTACGATGGTGCGTAGGGAAATTTAGGGTTGTTGGGACCTCAGCAGGACGCGGTTGGATTCGGCGACCAACGCTACCAGGCTGGGGTGGCGTACGTAAGGCGTGTTCTGATGTACTCCTTGTAGACGCCAATCTTTACACGCAGAGGGAGTCGGGACGAGAGGACTGGAAGAAGAAGGGTGCGGGCGGCGCGCAACTGGCCAGTGATTCCATTTATGTGAGGCTGATATTGTAATGCGTTTGTCGATTGTGACTCCCAAGTATTTCACCCGGGTCGACCACTTGACATATTGCCCTTACTGCTGCATCGGAGGCGGTTGGAGTGCTGGTGAGCTGTAGGTGCTGTGAGCGAGACAGGAATACGCCAATTTTTATATTTTCCGCCACGCTTCTAACTAAGCGGGGATGAGGTTGAAATTGGTGGGGGGCAGGGAGTGCCCGTACTGCCGTACTATAGGTAAGTACCTAGTACTAGTACTAGACATTCTTTCGTGACCTACGTTTCTTCGCTTGTCGCTTGAGTTTCATACAGTGTGAAATTGAAATCATTGGCCTTCCAGTTCATTTTAAACAAAGACTCCCATCAAACTAAACAACTTTTACTTTGGGAACAATGATGGAAAAAAAATCTGCATACTAAACTGCAATGCTTACTCGACTCAAATGTACGAAACAGCTGATTTGTTTTTGCGATGATTCCCATACTAACACAATATGGGTGAATAATCTGAAATAAATAATTTATAATAACAATTTTTTTCAATAGTAAATTTGTTCAGACGAGGAAAAGTGTACAGTTTGGTAAAGTACACGAATATTGAAAGTAGACCGATTGGGAAAGTGGACTGATGGTTTCGGAGGGAGTTTGATGGGTAGATACAGTCTTAGGTTTAAAAGGATGCTAATGATTTCAACTTCACCCTGTAGAGTATAGCTTCGTATAGCTTACAATAGATTCTCACTCGCACTGTAGGAACGCCCTTAAGCCATCGTCGTCCCGCGCTATGCGCGCCTACGTAGTTATAGCGCGAATGTACTTTTGCCCACTTTGAAATATCGCGCTTGTCAGCCAGAAGGACGTAACTTGCGCAATAATTCTACGCGCGTAGTTTCAATAGGTAGTAAGTAGCGGCTTAATATTGCTTCGGTTTCGTATAAAACTTTAGATATGGTGCTGTTTTTTTTCAACCTACAACTGCATTAAAAAATTAGGTACTAGCTTTGACTACTTATATGAGGACTAGTTACGCGTGTAATTCTATTCTACTAACAAACATTTCTGCCACTTTTTGCGAGGGGCGAGGTAACATGAAATCCGCAACTTTGAATTTTATTCCCATAACTTTAGATTCGAATTTTTTAATGATAAAAATAAAAAAAAGTAGTCTCGTGTGAACCCCAAACGTTCTAAGTTCGAAGTTATTGTTACGCAATTATAGGCTGTCTCGTTCAGTGATAACGATAATGTATAAATTGAATGTATATGCTCATGATCAATTGTTCTTACACCGTGGCAGAGGGGAAATGCTACCGCAAGGCTAGTCCTAATAAACAGTCAAAGGGAACTAGGTGTAGCCAATTTTTTAACCAATTATTTTAAGTTAATACAGGTCTTTATTTTATTCGTGCATTAAAAATTGTTCCTTACATATAATAAAATACTTAATATGCAAGTTCACCTTCCTGAACTTGTTAACTCTGTTGTCTGTAATCTAACCTTACATCTGAAGAAGTTGATATTTCTTCTAGTAGATCAGTACCTATAGGTCCGTGTATTGATAATTTTTAAGACCAAATACAAAACGTAAACTCACTATCGTCAAGAACTCTACACTGATTCAACGAGTACCTATGCAGTTAGGTACCTACCTACCGAGGTATCTACCTTTAATACAGCAAAGACTGTGGCAAGCAGTGGTTGTTACAAATAACAAACCTGTATTTGCAATAGCTATCTTACATTGGTTTCTTAATTTCCGTCGTAATCTTGACATGACACTGAGGGACGACGTCCGTTTTGACACACCTCTATATTTACTTAATTTCTGACTTGACTATTTTATCATTTTAGAGTCCCTAGACCCCACAATCTTGGCTTGCCAATCTTGCCATGGAAATAAAAGCAAAGATTAATAATAAGTTACTACGATAAAAGTTAGTCAGTAAACTACCGTGAGAAATAAGTAAAAATTATAACCTACATTTATGTAGGTATGTAATACTGACTGCTCTCAAACGGTGAAGGAGAACGTCGATCGTGAGGAAACCTGCATACACTGAAGAAGAAATTCTTCTCATGCGAATGTGAAGTCTACCAGTCCGCATTGGGCACGCGTGGTGGACTTACTCCAATAGGCACCCTTTCTGAGGGTAGGCCTGGCCCTATACTCGGAATTTCGGTTTTCCATATATCGTGGCCGTATCTATCCGAACTTCATTAGAATAGAGTTGACATTGGAAAGTCCAAAGTTCACGCAATTTCGTGGTAGACCCACTGTGCTCTGCACTGGGACGTATAGGCTAATCGATACTGATTCGAAATCGTTGTCGATTCGATGGGTCGATTCGAAGTAAGACAACTAAAATACATAGTTACGAAATAAAATATAAAAAGAAAAGTAGAAAAAAATCTTTAAAAATCTCACGAGCCCACTTATCCGGGGCGCGAGTGACGGCTGTCTAGAAGCGGGCGCTTTTTTACATCGAGAGCCCATCCGCGGCGCGGGAAACAAAAAGACTGGATTTATATTTTTTATTATTTTATTTATTCCCTCTTATTCCTGTATTTTATTTTCGTTAAATTTTTGCATATCGCCCGGCACCGTTATTGTTTTTATATCTTTCGCGCGCTTTCGCCATTTTGTTTGTGGAATGTCAACTGTCAGTTTGTTGATTAGGCGGGAATTTGAGTTCGGAATTATACAGTTGATGGCAAGTAAAAGGTACAACGTTTTAACTTGTAAGGTTAAAAAAAAACAAGTTTAAAGGACATGGTTCTACTGAGTGAAATTGATATCATTAGCATCCTTTTAAACTAAGAGTTTACCCATAAAACTTAACAACCTTTACTATGGGAGCAAACCAATCGGAGCAAAAAAAATCTGCTGCTCCATACTTAACTGCAATGCCTACCTCGATTTAAATTTTAATGTATGCAAATATTGTTTTTTTTTTCAATCTGTTTGTTCTATAGTAAAAGTTGTTCAGTTTGATGGGTAGGCTCTTAGACCTACAGAAATATTTAATAACCTAATTATTTCTTTACGATTTAAACGTCTTGCAAACGGCAAACCTTCATCATCATCGATACGCGTTAAAACCTAACTGCCGTTGCTGCACCCTCGAAAATGGTTAATAGTTGCAGCAAAGTTATTGATCACTCCAAAAAACTGAGTCAAGCTTATTAGAAAGGTAATATACGGAATAAAATCTGAAAGCGAATGAAGTCCAGAACAGTGGAGATAAACAAATTATCTACTGATTGGAGATAGCAAAGAAAATATAGGTACTCTACCTACATTTTCTTTGCTGAATTCCAACTCTATTTCTATAATATGAAAGAACTTTCCAGCGAAATAACGATAACTTTTAAGTACTTACCTTCCTACCTACTCTGCATTGTCTATTCTAAAAAAAACGTCACCTCCAACCACCACCTCCACCAAACGTCCTTCGAAACGTCACTGCTTTCAAAGTCTGTCAAGGTGGTTTCAGTCCATACAAAAATTTGACGCACAATACGCGTAGACGGAATTAATAAAAGTAATATTTTATATATGGAAAAATAGTTTAGAAAATCTATTTGCCGCGTCACAAATAACATTTGTAATTTTTAAAAATGTGGTATGAAAAATTTCAAAGCTTTATATCTTCGTACCTAATTATTTTATAAAATGCAAATGCTATTTGTGACGCGGCATCTAGATTTTTTAAACTATTTTTCCATATATACAAAGTTACTTATATTAATACCGTCTTCGCCTATTGTGCGTCAAAGTTTTGTATAAAATTGACCCCTCTGCAACCTCCTTAAGCTTAAATTCATTCATTTTAAAAGTGCTTTAGATCTCATTCACGTAATAATTTTGCTTACATTTTATTTATTGTTTATAAAACAAAGGAACCTTACTTTTAAGAAACTAAATATAAAAAAAAGCCTTCAAAACTAAAAAGCCTTAAAAAAAGCCTTCAAAACTAAAAAGTAAAAAAATAATATTGCAGCCGATGTATTTAGTTTTTTTGAAGGCCGTTTTAATTTTTTGTTAAAATTTTGTTAATTTCACAATTTTCAGTGGTGAATTCATTTGTTCAATTTAACAGTAGTTACATTAACAAACGCACTAGCCGGCACTACGATTTTCAAAGGTTCCCCTCGATTTCTCTGGGATGACATCATCAGATCCTGGTTTCCTTATCATGGTATATCTTCTTTGCAACAAAAAAAGAATCATGAAGTTATCCGCGAACACACATAAAAAAATTATATATATACGGTCCGAATTGAGAAACCTCCTCCTTTTTTGAAGTCGGTTAAAAATACACTACTCATTTTCAACCACATTAATTTCCAGCGACCTGTTTAAATCTTCACCTACGATATTTCAGACGGCATTTAATCATCGCCGCATATTCTTTCGTCCCACTAATCTTGCCAGGTAGTGTATTTTTGGCAAGCCCGGTGTGTGGTCTGTCCGACATTTTTAAATAATATTTATATATAAAAACATTGACTGGAAAATGAGTGTTTTTTTTTTATGGGATAGCTATACAGGGTGTAAGTGACAGCCTAGCAAATACTGAAACGGTGAACTCAGACCATCAAATTGAACAACTTTTACTATGGAGCCTACCTCAGGAAACGCGAAAAAAAATCTGCTGTCCCATACAAAACTGCTGTACCTACCCGACTAAAATGTATATCCAGCGTAAAGTAGCCAAAGAAGCCTCTGTTTTTATTTATAAACGCTTGGAACTGCTAAACGGTGAATATTAAAAACACGAGACTTGATTTAAAAAAAAGAGATTGATATTTTACAAATTTTGATTACAGCAGAATTGAACTTACATAAATAGTACAATCACAATTAAATAAAGTGTGTTTTACGCTTGCGTCGTTTCAGTCGCGCGCGCTGCCCCATCTCTTTCTCTCGCATCAGGCTGTAATATAAGCTATCACACGCCCATTTCGCTTCAATTATTTTTCGACATAGGCCCTTACGAAAACCTCAAACTGAACAAATTTCTCTATAAGACCAACTTAGAAATCGCGAAAAAAATCTGTTGTCCCATTTGGCTCGAGTAGATTTACAGTTTTGTATGGAAGAGCAGATATTTTTTAGCGATTTCGATCTTGGTGCCATAGAAAAGGTAGTTCAGTAGTTCATCCCCTTAAAAAAGTGTCAGCATATTAAAGAAGGACCCTGTATACAGAGTATGGGAAAAAAAGGCTGTGGTTGAGAGGAAAGTACCTAGTTTACTGAAAGGAAATATTCTATTATTTTCAAAAATGTGTAAAACGGCAGTGTTATGCAAATTGTTGCATATCCTGTGGCGATACGTTGCACGCCTACTTTGCACTTCTAACCCCTCTTATAATGTTCTGTGTATACAGGTATACAGGGTGAAATTGATATCATTAGCATCCTTTTAAACTAAGACTCTACCCATCAAACTAAACAACTTTTACTATGAGATCAAACCGATCGGAGCACCAAAAAAATCAGCTGTTGCATACATTTGAGTCGAGTAGGGGTTGCAGTTTAGTATGGAACAGCAGATTTTTTTTTTGCTCCGATCTGTTTGCTCCCATAGTAAATGTTGTTCAGTTTGATGGGTAGACTCTTAGTTTAGGTTGCTAATGATATCAATTTCATCTTGTATAGGTACCTTATTACGATATTTTTATGGAAGGAAACTTGAAATTTTAAAACAATTCTGTTCGCGACAGTACCTAACTTGCATACATTTTCAGTAAGTAGGGTAGCTGTGTTTAGGTATACCAGTATGCTTCGAGCAAACACCCTGCAGGCAGTAGTGGTCGGCTGAGGGGTACACAATGAAACTCCTACCCTATTGTATAGCCAGACTGGTAATGTATGTACATTTTAGATTACTATACGATGAATACCTATGTACAGCTAGGTATGTTTACCTGCAGCTTTCATAAACTAATTTAACTGGTGTTTAGTGTGAACCGTAGGCAGTGTTGCCAGACGTGCGATAATTATCCTAGATCCACGATATTTTTGAGGGGTATGCGATAGAAAATAAAAGTCGGGTATCGCACGATAATTAACAAAAATTCCTGGAAAATCCATGACGATTCTGTAATTTAATGAAATATGTGTATCAAATCACTATTTTCAACCATATTATCCGTCAAATTCCAATAATATACATCATTTTGGTGTTAAGTATCGCGTAAAACAGTTTTCAAATACCTACTACTAAAATTGAATTTCTAATGAAAAGAATTAAGATAGAAAATATTTCCTCGCTGTGTCGTTTCAATCAAGAGTTTTTACTAAAATTCCCTAAATATCGTACTTGCCAACGTATAAATAGGTAACAAATAGTGGCATGCATTATAGGTAAGAATGATTGAATTTCACGCATCATTTGACACCCTTGTAGGTTCAAAGATACGAGAATTTTTGGAATTTTTGATGCGATTAAAAAACGATAATTTTGCAGTCAATCTGGGATAATTCTTAAGCGTGGATCTGGCAACACTGACCGTAGGAAAATGTCAATCGTTAGGAAGAATCAATAACCCAGTGACATTTTATTTGTAAAATAGGAATGCAAAGGAGTCAATTTATTTTAGGGCAAAACATAATTTAATTTATTATAGTAATCGGACGATAGATTAGTTAAAAATGCAAACGGAATTATGAAATCAATATTATAAAAAAATTCACCGTTTTGACTTTTTTGCTTAAATTATTTTTCCCTGTTAAAACGGCACATGTAAAGCAATGCATGTATAGGAAGGAACGTCTTAGATGTTCATAAGAAAATAAAAATAAAAAACCAACATGATTTACAGAGACGATATGTGCGTCAACTGCGATTACGCGACACTCCGTTTAGATGAGGTATAGCTAATATTAGCACTATGATCTAGAGCAGGAGCTCCCAATCAGTGGAGCTCGCCCCCCTTGGGGGGCCAGTGATGTCGTAGTGGGGGCACAATGCATTTGCATTTTGAAAAGAAAAATCCAGTTAACGACCTAAATTCCACTCATTAATTTATTTTATTTAACTCATTCATTCAGTTACTAATTCACCCATTCGTTTATATATTCGTTTATGTATACAGGGTAAAATTACCCTACTACTGAACAACTTTTACTATGGGAGCAAACCGATCGGAGCAAATAAAAAATCTGCTGTTCCATACTAAACTGTCGACGCGCGAGTTCGCTACTCAAATGTATGGAACAGCTGATTTTTTTTGTTCCGATTGGTTTGCTCCCATTGTAAAAGTTTTTCAGTAGGTCAGTTACGGTGGGTACCTACTCTTAGTTTAAAAGGATGCTAATGATATCAATTTCACCTCTGTATATTCGTTACTGACATTTTCAGGCTCAGCAGGTCCCAAATAGCACCTTTCCAACCGCAGGAGGCGGTAGGTACTTTAAAGGGTGATTGTTATCATGATATTATATTAAACTACTTTCGGGAAAGTACACCCTGTATTGCATGCTTATGTGGGAATGGAAATGAATGTTTTAATAAATGTAATTTTTCCTAGCTTTTCCAAGTACTTAATCTAGAATTAAACATTTTAACGGGTTCTTACCGCATTTTGGTATTTTTGAGTTCCCGATATTTCGGCAGTGTTACAACTGCCATGATCACGGAAGGTTCAGGATGAGGAGAGGATCAGTTGTAACACTGCCGAAATATCGGGAACTCAAAAATACTAAAACGCGGTAAGAACTCGTGTAAAGATCTCTAGTGCCCTATCTAGATACCTTATAGGGAAAACTAGACGAAATGATAAAGCGGACTGTATACTTAAAATTTTTATAATTCCGAAAAACAAAGGAAGAACCAAATCGTTACAAGCCAGCTGATATTGTCTATAACCTCCAAAATTGCCAAGTAATCCCGAATGACAGGTGTCAAGTGACAGATGTCAAATCACGACAGATAAACGGCTGTTTACGAGTATAGCTAAGTGCTACACGTAATTAAAAATAATTATAGAAACATAAAGATTAAAGAGCTTTAGGAGCTCGAACAACTCGTTAAAATGTTTAATTCTAGATTAAATAATAACCGCGTAACCTTCAAAATCTTTTCTAAGTAATCTTTTTTTTTTTCTGTTATGCAGAAAAATGTCCAGAAATTTTAATAGACCATAATTTAATGACATAAGAACGATGTACTATCCGGTGCATTCCAACCTAGTGCAACTTTAAGAGTCAACCTGTATAATATACATACAGGTACCTTACCTACAGCAAAACACCGGACATATAAAAAGGTAAAAACGAAAATGAACACATTCTAGGTAGTATTTTAACCGGTTTTACCCATGTTTTACCGATGAATCAACCGATTGTTAACCGATCTCTATCTAGAGGTAAAAAAACCCGAATATTTTGAAATTCTAACCAGGCCCGGATTGGTCATACGGGCATGCTCGGTGGGCAGCCGCTTTGGTAGGCCGGTTGGCCAACCCGCCCGCAGGCCTCTAGTACAGTTCTATCGACCTTTCAGCCATTCGAGCGGCCCATAAATTAAAAAGAAATACTCCACAATCGGCCAAATGAAATGACCAAAGAGCGTCTTGGTGGCGCATTGCGGAGTGGTATGTAAAATCAAGCTTGAAGTCCGTGTTCGAATCACATTATAAGAGTGTTACAAAAATACAAATAAACATTTAACGGGGTGGTTAAGACCATCAAACTGAAAGACATCGAATGTTCCATCATCATCATCATCATATAAGCCGATAGACGTCCACTGCTGGACATAGGCCTCCCCCAAAATGAGGAGATTTACTCGAGCTAAATGTATGGGACAAAAGATTTTTTTTCGTGATTTCGATGTTGGTCCCATAGTGAAAGTTGTTCAGTTTGTTGGTCTAAACCACTCCCGTATAAGTTTCCAATTTTTACTTTTACTTCTGTTTCTGTAACACCCTGTATGCCATACCAATGAGTTTTTCTAACTTATGTACGTAATACCGACTGCTCTCAAACGGTGAAGGAAAACATCGTGAGGAAACCTGCATAGGCTGAAGAAGAAATTCCGATGTGTATGTGAAGTCTACCAATGCGCATTGGGCACGCGTGGTGGACTAACGCTCATACACTCTCCCTGGGGTAGGCACGTGCCCTGCCAGTAGGACGTATAAGGCTGATAATGATAACTCCACAATCGAGTTATATTGTAGCAAAATCTCTAGCTCGCTTCGCTTGCTCCTGGTTTCAGATCGTATTCCTGCGGTCTACCTGGGCCTCGCCAGACAGGGAGGGTCGACTGTATCTAAAATGCCCGGGCAGGTCCGGCCCTGATTCGAACCCTTTCCGTGTTTATAATTACACATACAATTTAAAGTTATCGCTTAAAATCGGTATTATAAAGGCTATCGCCGATGCACCACCAAAGCACCAGTAAATTCAGACCCCAGTTTGTTTAACTTTTGTATTAATAGAAAGTTCATTTTCTAATGGGTATCGCATAGCGTGTCAAGATTGTGAGATAGGGACATATTATAAATTGCCCTGTCCGTCTGTCTGTCTGTCACACGGCACGCGATGCAAAAAAGTTTGTGTGTGAAGGAAAAACTGATGTACACAGGGAATTTGATTGCAATGGATGTGGCTGTTGCCTCACGACTACTGTAAAATAAATCTGAAATACGTTTGTATAAAATACGAGCGTTAACCCGCGACTTCGTCCGCACAAATTATATACCAGATTTTAAGTCAGATCATAAGCTATCAAACAAAAAAAGTTTCATCAAAATCGGTTCAGTAGTTTTTGCGTGATACTCGTTCAAACAAACAAACAGACAGACAAAAAATCCAAAAATTGGTGAAATGGAATCAGGGACACCTAAAAACCATATCGTAACTTTTTTTTTGTTAATATCTTCAATGTACAGACAAATTTCCTGTTACAGTTTTATAATAGTATAGATTAACAAAATTATTTTCACCCCATGCATTTGAGTCACAAAACAGCAGATTTTTTTATTCTTTTACCCATGAAATAATGCTACTCCAACTACCTAACTACAAAAGTTTAAAAGCAATTTTTATAGAATACTTTTATAGGTTCTAAACATTCCACTTTAAAGAATATCGAAATAAATGTACCTAGGTGCCAAGAAGCAAGAAGTCGTTTCTTTTTCTTTCTTCTTTGTATGTTACTGTAGCTACAAAAGTATTGTATGAATGAATGAATGTATTGAATGAAATTATTTCTTATTTATTTTTATCTCATTTTTCTAAACAAGAAAATTGAACTAGATTTTAAATTTTCCTGCTACTCAGGTAGGTACTGTACTGAAGACGACTAAATTATAAATTTATAATTTAGAATAAGCTATCCGATAGGGCTGGTCCTGGTGTCTTGACTGACAGGTTTTTTTATATATTATATAAGAAACCCAACTCTGGCACCAGTCCCGACCCACAGACTATCTAATGTGAAATAGATTATTAGAAAATATGTATCTACCAAATAGTTTGTGGTGGTGAAAATATAAACAATTTTTATTTTTATTTTATTTTAATAAAATAGCTTTAGGTGGTTTCAGTCCATACAAAAGTTTGACGCACAATACGCGTAGACGGAATTAATAAAAGTAATATTTTATATATAGAAAAATAGTTGAGAAAATCTAGTTGCCGCGTAACAAATAACATTTGCAATTTATAATATAATTACGAAGATATAAAGCTTTTAAAATTTTGTATGAAAAATTTCAAAGCTCGTAATTATGTTACAAATTGCAAATGTTATTTGTTACGCGGCATCTAGATTTTTTTAACTATTTTTCTATATATACAAAGTTACTTATATTAATACCGTCTACGCGTATTGTGCGTCAAAGTTTTGTATAAAATTGACCCCTCTGCAACCGCCTTAAGGCTTTTGTCGTAAGTTGGAGAACCACTTTTTTATTTAGGTTTTCCTGATTAAGAAATCTTAAATATTACGATGAGGGCTTCACGGAACGGTTAAGAAGATCTTAACTACAATAACTTGTCCTAGAAATTGAGCCTGCCAAAAAACGGTTAAATAGGTGCCTGCCTACTTTCTCTTTTTTAATCGGGGTTTCTATGTTTCTAATTATCTGTAAAAAAATGTCAGTTACTTAGGCATCATCATCATCAGCCTATAAACGTCCCACTGCAGGGCACAGGCCTACCCTCAAGGAGGGTGTATGGGCATTAGTCCACCACGCGTGCCCAATGCGGATTGGTAGACTTCTCATACACATCAGAATTTCTTCTTCAGCGTATGCAGGCTTCCTCACGATGTTTTCCTTCACCGTTTGAGAGCAGTCGGTATTACGTACATAAATAAGAAAAACTCATTGGTACATGGCATGTCGTCCGTGCGGATTTGAACCCGGACCCCCACAATTGGGTGTCCATACCCCTCTATATTCTGCCCCAATATGGCATATCCAAACATTTTGAATATTCATGTAAGCGTGTCATGCCATAGGGTAACAGACAATTTTAATTGTATTCAGCGAATAGAGGGAAAACAAAAGAATGAAACACCTCTATATCTAGATATTTAACAGCAACAGTTTTAAATACACTGCCGTGTGATTTATCAAAACAAGAAGTAATCAGCACATGCTTCGTCAAACAAAACTATTAACTACACCATTACTAAAACTAAAAACTAGTAAACATCATCATCATCAGCCACGTCTACGTCTTACGTCTCACTGCAGGGCACAGGCCTCAGGGAGGGTGTATGGGCGTTAGTCCACCACGCGTGCCCAATTGGTAGACTTCACTTACGCATCGGAATTTCTTCTTCAGCGTGTGCAGGTTTCCTCACGATGTTTTCTTTCACCGTTTGAGAGCAGTCGGTATCAGCAACATGCTTTGTCAAAACCTTTAAATAAACAGTTGGAGATCTGCAACATGCTTCGTCAGCTTACGCAACTAAAATCTACCACAAGCTTCGTCAATAATAAAAACTAAAACCAACTTAAAAGCCCTCCGCACCAAGGAACGCACCCGGCTCAAAGGAACCCACCAGGTCACCACATTAGCAGCATTCCCACGTTTTCGTTGGATGGCTCGAGAAATCCTTTGGGCCAGATGTGATCCAGAGTTGGGATACCTTGTAGGGGAAACAGGGTTCCTACTTCTTAATAGGCTGACGGATTTTTAAGGGGATGATCAAACCATCAAAATGAACAACTCGAAAACGCAAAATATAATCATCTGTCCCATATACAGGGTGTAAGTGACAGCCTAGAAAATACTGAAACGGTGAACTCAGACCATCAAACTGAACAACTTTCACTATGGAGCCTACCTCAGGAAACGCGAAAAAATCTGCTATCCCATCCATTTGGGTCGACTAGGTTTACAGTTTTGTATTGGTATAAAGCAGATTTTTGTTTTGCAATGAAGAAAATTTCAGGTTTTGTCATAGATTGCACAAACTGCAAGAAATGAACTCCAGTAAAAATCCGACGATAGAAGACGAATTTCAGAGTTCCCGCTACAAAACTTCCTCTGTCAATGTTTTTAAAAACATATCTTCATTAAAACCACAGACAACTAATAACTATGGGTCTATACTCTATAGAGAGTCAACAGCTTTAATGCAATGTGAGAGAGATGTAGCTGCGTTCAGTACGGGAATCTCCTAGTTTTTAATAAATTCCCCGGCCTGGCCCGCGGGCGGGCCATTTTTCATTCTACTCATTACTTGCAACCCTTTGCAATTTTACCCCCAGTAGTGGCAGTAGCGTAGGGGAGGCCTGCCTGAAGTTAATTTTACGACAAAACAAAATTCGAAATGCGTTTCAATTGACAACATTTCATTTTAAGAAAGGTACCAAAATTAGAAAACCATTTGGAGATTATGTGATTCAAAGCTTATATCAAAATTATCAGATTTTTCTATCCATTATTTTTCGAGTTATTTGAAAAATACTGAAAAGTTAAATAGAGGTTGAATGACATATTCCTTTGCCTGCTTGGCTTTTCTATTGTATTTGACAGTTTTTATTTTAAATTTTATTGCGGCCAAGGTAAGTATTATAGCCATTATTCATCCAACGCTTTTCAGAAAAATCAAAAGTAAATTAAAAATAAAAATATCGTTCAAATATTAAATCGGAAAAATACGTTTCTCTTATTTTTTAACATATTTTTCATTAAAACAGGTGGTTAAAAAAATTCTATTCAAACTTATTTTTCTTAGTTTTAAAATCATCATTTCCTCATCCGGCACTTCTTCTTCTTCTTTTTTCGTGCCAGCATGAGCCATTATCGCATGACAGTCAGTCAAGCTGTAATGTAAAGATTAACCAGACAACAAATTAGGAGTTGTATCGAGGTTGACTGTCCAGTGAACGCCAGACGAACTAACGTAGTGATTACTTGCTCAGTGAGACGAACTCGGGTTTCGTCACTCGGGAAGGCATTTTCCATGCATCCGACACTTGAATGGTTTGTTTCCTCACGATTTTCACCGGAAATCTATAGTGGTTGTGATAGAAAATAAAATTATCCCTGTAATCTCACCAAGACCAAAGCTGGAATCAAACAACCCAGATTTCTTTTTCAGAAAAAATTTACTTTGAATGAAAATTTTCTTTGCATCCAGTACACTGCAGTTTCCCCGCGCGCCGGTAGAGTACCGCAGGCATTTTTCATTCCGACTTGATTAAATCCTCCCTCCTAGTGTTAATATACGGAACCTGTGCCACAACTATTGTCAATATAACAAAGGCTAACATAACATAACACAGAATCACACAGGTTCCTTGTTGATGCTATTGTTTATATGGATGTGCCACTTTCGCGCGTCTAAAATCCCTAGCCGCTATTGGCTAATTTTATTCGCGCTCTTTTTGCAGCCGAAGCGTCCATTAGTGACTTTAATTTGCTATTCGATTTGGATCGGAGACAGAGAGAGATTAAGTAGCACCCGATTTTGCACCCTTTGACCACGCATGATTGACTTTTAATATCTACGCAAATGAAGATTGACGAGCGGAATTATTATCCTAGTCAGACGAAGATCATGTCAAATATGCATGTTGTACCCACTCCTGTTATGATCGGAAACTCTGCGCTCGAAGTTGTTGACGATTATGTTTACCTGAGACAAACTATTCAGTTAGGTAGGTCCAACTTCGAGAAAGAGATCAACCGTCGAATCCAACTCGGGAAGCTACGTAGGTAGCATCTTCAGAGACGAACCGAAACGAAAGTCTTCGACTAGTATGGGTTGCCAGTGATGACATATGTAACAGAGACGAAGACGAATCTGAAATGAAGAGATCCGCAGAAGAACCGAGTAATTGACATAGCCAAAAGAATTGCTAAACTAAATGGCAGTGGGCGGGGCACACACATTGCTCGCAGAATCGATGGCCGATGGGGCCGTAAAGTTCTCGAATGGCTACCACGTAAGTACCGGAAAGCGCACCGTGGGTAAGCCCCCCATACGGTGGACCAACGACCTGGTGCAAGCGGCGGGAACACGTTGGATGAAGGAGGTTGAAGGAAGCGAAGGACCGGTCGTTATGGCGATTCTTGGGTGAGGCCTATGTCCAGCAGAGATGATGATGATGACTGTACCTAGGTGCTCTCTATTAATAGGCTCTCAATAAATTTCTCATTAGATATCCATACATGCCTATACCATAAGAATAATGATAGTTATTTTATGCCTATACTTAAATCTGTAGCCGACGCTACGGTACGTAACGTAAACGTTATGTGCCTATACCAAGTTTGCCAAGAAACTTGGGTACAAAGAGACGCAGTAAACAGTAAGGCTGTAAAATTATTTACGAAGCTACCTGCGCGTTTAACGGTCTAGCCTTAAAGTGAAAAGTATTTTTTACGTTCAGTTTACGATCTGCCTCCTGGTGAGGTGGTTATGTATTCGTGACTCATTCATTGGTTTCCATTTGGGATCAGCTTAAGCATGCATATGCTCACGACTATGTTCCCCGAGCGAGGTCAGAGATATTCTGAAACCTCAGAACATCCACGTTCCACTAGTAGTACTGAAACTCTGTCCAGTGTGACGGGGAGTGAGCCCGTCGCCACTTGTAATGGACAGTAGGTACAATACATGCCTCGAAATTGAAGCATTCAGGTTTCTTCACGATGTTTTCCTTTACCGAAAAAGCCAGTGGTGTTACAAATCGTACATAAATTCCGTAAAACTCATTGGTACGAGTCGGCCTGGACGGGGATTGAACCATCGCCTCCTGCACGGCAGGCAAGGTTACTCGCCACTGGACCACCACGGCTCTCGTTTGGGATAAGTTTCGATAAATTAACAGGATATACCCGTTAGCATGTTCCAATAGGTAAAAAACGAAGTTTTATTATATTTTGGATATAAACACGTTCGTGGACACTAAATGACAGAAGTCGGTTATAAATGACCCATGTTGGTTGGAAATTGTGAGCTATATAGCAGCCCCTGCTCATCTGCTGTCACACTTCAACACCTGTATTCTGACAGCGATTTCTATGGCAGGCATCGCGATAGCATCCGTGTCACAGAAAGGTATGATGATTTCGGATGCTAAGTATGGTATTCATGTCCGCCAATGTGTTTAACCAATTATCTATAGTCAATGAAATAAAGTCAGTAAGTGACTTCTTAACTAAGTACCTAAGTGACTACTGTATCCTGAATTTCATTAAAAAAATTGTGAGTCAGGGTTCTAACTCGAACTTGTAACAAGAATTTTCGCTAAATAAATTATGTTTATGCTTAAGTAAGAATACTCTTCGAATACCTACCTAGGTAGGATCTGACTGGGTTTTTTACTTCCTTATTTCCTCCCGGGTCCTTCGTTAGGTCAAAGGTGTGCATGCCATTATTTCAAGAATGACCGGTATCCAACATCAAGTCGCGTTTAGTTTTTGCTCTACCATTATGCGATCTGCGTCGAGTATGCACAAAAAGTTAAGAACTGTTAGTGCACCCGATATGGTATAAACTGATGCGTTTCTCTGCCTTATGCTTGTCATTCGAATGATAAGAGTGCAGTACTGTAAAGTCTGTAGGCATGGCAAAGAGTTACCTGGAAAGCGTACCTCGGTAATTATGTACCTAGGAACTTGTTAATAAATAAAAATTATATATCTGATTAGTACCTTACCTACCTAGGTACCAGGCCACAGGGCCTGGGCCACATGTACCCAGACTTTCGATTTTCGACATTTCGAGACCGTTTCGTTCCGAACTTCATCGTAATAGAGTTGACATTGGAACGGAAACGTTCACGCAATTGCAAAGTTTGAATGGCCCTGCCTAGCTAGCATGCCACCCCCGAGAAAACGACAAAAATCAAGATGTGCCTCCATCTTTATTATTTTACGTAGGCCAGAAAGAGCGCGCATGACGTTTTTCTCGTTTAAACGCTTTGTTGTGGGTGGCATGCTAGCTAGGCTGGAGTGCGATTTTTGAAACTCATTCACCGAGCACCGAGCAGTTGAAAATGTCAAAATTACTATGGACATAATGCATCTTTCTACTGCTGATTTGACTTTCAAAAATCGGATTCTGAAGTATGATTAACTTCTTAAAAAAATAAATTCTGACTTAAATCGCAATTGCAATGTAAGTACCTACCTTTAGCTTAAATAAATGTATTGCAGAACTAGGCCTCAAGTTTATACCACCATCCATGTCTTGTAATAAAAAGGGTGCTGTTTTGTTCGTTATAATTACAACACACTGAAAGCCTTCCAGAAATAAGCAATCAGCGTTATTATTTATTAAGAGCGTTAACCCGAGACTTCGTCCGCACAAATTATATACCAGATTTTAAGTCAGATCATAAGCTATCAAACAAAAAAAGTTTCATCAAAATCGGTTCAGTAGTTTTTGCGTGATACTCGTTCAAACAAACAAACACACAAACAAACAGACAGACAAAAAATCCAAAAATTGGTGAAATGGAATCAGGGACACCTAAAAACCATATCGTAACTTTTTTTTTGTTAATATCTTCAATGTACAGACAAACTTCCTGTTACAGTTTTATAATAGTATAGATTATTGGGTGATTGGGGCCTTAACAGATTTGCGTCTGTGCCACTTCGACCATCGCTGATCTTTTGTGAACGCCCCTGCTACAGTTCCCTATTAATCCCTACAGCAGTTAAGTATCGCAGTAGGGTTTTAACAGGGAGTTCTTGTATCTCATCTGGAGCCAGTACCTGTCTGCCAAGATGAATACTTCGTTTGTACATTAATGGACCACAATCGCAGAGAATGTGTAGGGGGGTTTCCATGTCCTCTCCGCAGAACCTGCAGCAGGTGGAGTCGCATAGTTTCAAGGTGTGCATGTGTTTGTTTAATTTGCAGTGACCTGTGAGTGATCTCACTATTGTACATATGTTGTCTTTTTTAAGAGCTAGTAAGCTGTTCGTATGTTTACGATTATACCCTTTGATAAGTGCTTTGGAGTGATTTAGGCCAGGAGCATTTCTCCATGTTTTGATTGCCTCTGTATAGCTATACTTATTCAAAGCCTCCCGGATTAGACTTTTAGGGATGCCGAAAAAGGGTTCGGGGCCTATGAATTGGTTTCCTGTTTGCCTTCTGGCCAATTTGTCCGCATTTTCGTTCCCTTCTATGTCTGAGTGTCCTGGAACCCATTGTAGCGTCAGTTGGTTGTGGTTGCCCACAGCGTTGAGCTGAGCTACGTAGTCTTGTACTATCTTGGACTTTATTATCGGTGATTCCAAGGCTAGTAAAGCTGCTCGGCTATCAGAATTTGTAATGATGCGTTTGTTGACGTAGCTATTGCGCAGATTGAGTTCAGCACAGGCTGTGATGGCGTAGACCTCTGCTTGAAATAAGGCGTATGTTCCAAGATTTTGGCACGCTTCGATGCTGGGTCTTTAGCCATAAAGCATTCCCGCAGCCGACGTTATTACCTTTCTTGGATCCAGTCATCTCTTGAAGGAAAGGTAACTTTATAGTTTTTTGTGAAGCTGTATGTTGGAGTCGTAATGTCTGTGTACATTTTTAGCACAGGGGGATGCGTGGCATCTTCCTGTAAACTCTTCATCCGCTTGGACTGCCAGCTACGCCCAAGCTACTATTATTTGGGTTAACTCTGTGTATGCATGCAATCAGCGTTAGTAATTTCCACCAGAACTGTGTCAGGTAACGAGGTTGTTAACGAGGAGAAAATGCAGCGATAACAACACGTCATGGATGACGCTATCGAGCGAATTGAAGTTATTCTATTGGTATGTTTTTTTCGCTTACCGCCACCCTACCTCGCACAGTTCTGGAGGAAAGCATTGCTTTATCTAGCATAGGTAGGTATGCAAACGTAAACGCTACGCAAAGGTAGTCTAAGGCAGCCTAAAGTATTCTTTTCTGCTAACTGTTGCACTAAAACGTCGCATCACAATAAGTCGGAGGGCCTATAATCTCAATCTGTCAACTGTAGATTCCACAGCCCTGCGCGCTTGCACGCGGCGGGCACGACAAAAAGCTTGGCGGCCACTTCAAAAGGCGCCGCCACGCAGGGTTGTCATCGCCAAATCCGGATGACAGTGAGTCTTTTTGAAGCTTACAGCAGCGGCACTCTTTAAAGCATTAATGTTAGCTATTCATTTGAAAAGAATGATTGGTCAGAGACTGAGAATGTATTTGAATATAAGACGGAAGTAGATGCCCATAACAATGATGGCATTAGAGTTAAAGCTAGCAGACCACGTTCTTTAAAAAAAAATCAAATCCACTTAAACATACTAAAAGTAGTAAACTATGTACGAGAAAGCAACACGTTTGCAACAAACTACATGACGAACTGCGAAGATACTGCGTATGTTTCGATCTGCGTATGTGACGACCTGTGTTTGCGACGTGCAGTGTGTAACCTGTTTTTTTTTTCAATAAGTTTTACTGCAATTAGATCCAAAGTACGCCTACTTTGTGTACTTAAATTCAGCTATTTGGGCCTTTCCATTTATTTTACTTTGATCTAAGCTCCAGATAGTATTTAATGATAAATATTTTGCTCGTTCTAAATAATATGTAACTAACTATACACCATTATTCTAAGGCCATTCCTTTACTTGTTGAAATACTTGTTTCAGTCTACAAACTCACTACTAGGTAGGTCATTTATTATCTAGATTGAGGTTTTTTTTTCATGGAGATAAAATGAAAAGCTGAGTACTATCCACATTCTTTTTATATACAGAACAATACATTGATACAGCTCTTAAAAATAAATAACATTTAGTTTTACATTTACACATTGAGTTAACATTTAGCCAAATTGAATAATCTAAACCCCTTTTATTATTGTTCTGTTAACCTAAACCTATGTTTAGGTTCAAAGACATACAGGATGAAAACACCCTAGTAAAATTTTAAGGGACCATCAAACTGAACAACTTTCACTATGGAGCCAACATCTGCAGTACCGAGACTGACTTAACTAGAATGTTGGGACAGCAGATTTTTTCAATTTTTTATTTACACAGGGCATATAGGATCCTTCCTTATATGCTGACACTTTTTTAAGGGGATGATCAGACCGTCAAACTGAACAACTTTCTCTTTGGCACCAATATCGATAGCAGCTCTTCCATACAAATCTGCAAACCCATTCGAGCCAAATGTATAGGACAGCGGATTTTTTTTTCGCGATTCCGATGTTGGTCCCATAGAAAAAGTTGTTCAGTTTGATGGTCTGGACATCCGCTTAAAAAAGTGTCAACATATTAAGAAGGACCCTGAATAAAATCCATCGTGAAATTTGTTCAGTTTAATGGTCTAAAACAACCCCTTTAAATACTACTAGAGTGTGTTTAAAAATTTTTCATTTTCTCATTACTTGTGTACATTTTTAATAAGTACAGTAGGTACTACTGTTCATAAAGAAGTAAAAATCTTCAGAAATGTTTGGATTTTGTTGTTTTAGTCGGATTCTGTAAAATAATTAGGTAAAAAAAAATTAAAATAACGCTCACAGGCACATACATTGTAATGATCCCAACCAAGCGCTATAGGCTTTTTATTATGGAAACCATACAACAACGGCACAGACATATAACATCCATGACCGAACCGGGATTCGAACCCAGGACCCTGGTTTGGCAGTCCGGCGTGGTAACCATTACACCATCCAGGTGTATCTCGACTTCTTACTAAATGTTCACTGAATACTTTCGAAAGAATTACGGAAAATCAAATAACAAGAAAACCCAAACGGTTTCGACTGTTGAACTTCAATGAATAGTGGGTACCTATTGTTCGTTACATTTCCATTCCAATAGGTTTATCTAAATAAAATAACTTTAAAATACTTTTTAATTTAATTTAATACTTACCTAAATCTATGAAAATAGATAGGTATTTTCTGTAGTGTCCATCAGATATGCGATTGAACATTTTAGATGTCTGTTTGTCAAATTACAGATGTAAAGATGGGTCACATGTGACTCTTTTGGGATTTTATATATAACCAATGGATCCATAACCTCCTTACAAGCATGGAAACACGAAAATTGACCATTGCGGTCGGTAATGTTCGTTCTTGTTTCGTACGTGTCTGTCATCGATGTATCCAACGTGTTTACTTTGTCACTTTGTATCATATACAGGGTGTAAGTGACAGCCTAGCAAATACTGAAACGGTGAACTCAGACCATCAAACTGAACAACTTTCACTATGGAGCCTACCTCAGGAGAAGCAAAGGTAGGCTCCATAGTGAAAGTTTTTCCGTTTAATGGTCTGAGTTCACCGTTTCAGTATTTGCTAGGCTGTCACTTTCACCCTGTATATTTTTCTCGTTGGATTAGAAAGGGACAATGTTGACACGACGGAAATTTAAGAAAGAACGACGAACATTACCGACCATCAAGGAGTATTTTCATATTATAATACCTTTGCCACCTTCCTGGGAAGAAGTAACATTTTTTGTTCGACTTTTGATAGATTTATTAAACAACTCTATTGGAATGAGTGGATGCTATGCTAAAATGCGAGGAGTGACATGTATAGAGTGACTAAATTTCTTAATATGCTGACGGAAAACGAATGATGATTTTTCGAATGGGTTGATAGGTATAACTGTGATGTGAGAACTACACATAAATTAAAAATATCTAAATAAATAAATATCTTGGACATTGTCACCCAAATTATCTAGTCACATTTAAAGTACCTGGACTTGTATTATGATGACTAGACAACGATATAGAATACATATATAGATACAAACATCCATGACTCGGGTACAAATATTCATAATCATAATCATCATATAAATATTTGTCCCTTACGGGATTCGAACCCGCGACCCTCGGCACTGACTGTGTACTAGATGTGAAAAAATACTTCGAAGCCAAGTAGGTACCTAAGCATAAAAATGCTGTTGTTTTTTGTGAAACAATGTTTGTTTGGCCAAAATAATACTTTTCCTTAATTTTATGTTATATCTACAAAATACAAACTAGAACGTCTATTTTACAGTTAGGTTACCTACCTTAATTTTTCGTAACTCTTTTTTTTATAAAAATAACAAACGACGTTCGTTCGCATTACTATTTAATTTTGTCACTGCTAGTTTATGCACTTAATACAAGTTACACAAATTACTAGAAACATGACGGTAAATTAAATAAACTTCGCATAACATACGTTACATAAAAGTTAAAGCTATAATAAATAACTTAATCAAAGCGCGGAACATAAAATTAGAGCAGTTAGCAAAAATTTTGGTAACTAAAGGATTATAAAAACAAAAAGTGTAAGCTTCGAAAACCGTGTCACACCGTGTTACCTAAATATGGAAAATAAATTTAACGAAGTGCTACCGAAAAGAGAACATTTAAGTTTTTTTTCTGGAAGTTTATTATTTGCTTTTGAGGAGAATTTTTTAGTCAGTTTGGAAACATTAACCATGAATTCTAAACAATGAGATTTTATAACCAGAATGTCATTGATTCTAATGGTCAAAATGAACTTTAGGCCAACATAGAAATCATGAAAAACAAATTTAATGGTTATTCAATTTGACGAGTAAACATAATTTAATTTAGCAAAAATCATTGTTAGAACCTTGACTCCAAAAAAAATTGTAATGAGGAGTCAGTGCCTTTCCATCCTTTTCACTTTTATGTTTAAAAAAAGTTAACAATTATAGAAAAATTTTAGTTTATTCATCAGTAGTAAACATGTTTCATGTTTCTACAATCCGCACTGACTAAACATTTATCCTGTACATAACTTCATAAGTCTCATGTTTTACATTAGCCTACAAAATTAAAAGGGTCTCCCTACGAAACATTTTGTGATTTTGTTTAGAGTTACTCTTCTATAGTTATTCTTATTTCATATTATTCCCAGTTAGTACCATTTTGAATACCTACCATTCATCTGGTATTTAGTTACGTTCAAGATAATTTACAATGTTAAGTATTTATTATTAATTCTAGGCATATTATATAGTCATAGTCACTCAACTGTTTATAAATATACAACATTACAATTATATACATCAGTTTTTAAATCTACACAGTTAAATAAATAAATAATGAAAAAAAATTCTTTCTTACTGTTTATTAAATTATTTAGCTATAATTTTGACTGAAAATATTATTTCTAAGTTCAAAAAAAATCATTATATTTTATACTATTATTGTTTTTGTGCGTTTTATGTCATAAGAACATTTTATTGTTTAATATCTTACTATGCTTTCTATTAATAGGTGCAACTTAAGGCTGCACCGAGCCTATTGTTGTGCCCCCTATCGTATATTTTTTATTTCTTAACAATTAAACAATATTTCAAAAAACAAGAATGACACATTGTAGTCACTGTTGATTTTCAATTAATCGAGTCACTGCGGATTTGTTTTTATAATGTTTGCAGTTATTATCTTTAAAATCACCTAAAGTGGCCAATTTTGGCGGTTTTAACGATAATAGCTACAAGCATAAAACATAATAATTCGTAATGTTTCGATAAATTCAAAGCCAATCAGGACTACAATGTGACATTCTTGTTTTTTGGAAATGTTTAAATGTTTAGAAATTAAAAAATACGATTGAGGGCAGCACAATAGGCTCGGTAGGCTCTTAACTCTTGATATAATTATTATAAAAAAGTACGTTTTTAATCGAATCTAGTAAATCGATTTAACCCATTTCAGAAAAGGGGTTTTTAGATTTTTGCTCGGAGCCTACCTTACTGATGCTGGCCGAATATAAATGACTTTTCTTTAATTAATTAAAATTATTTAAACAATTATAGTGTTATTTTCAGGAAAAGATAGATAGAAACTTCAATTACTCTGAAAAAAAATCCTCATAAATGTTTGTACGCATTATTATTTTTTTAATTTTTATTGGCATTCTCATGGTTCTTACCGTATGCCATGAGTTAAGCAATAATTTTGAAATAAAAAAAATAACGCCTTTGCGAATTTTAAAAAGTATGTTGATAATAATCGGATAATCTACACGAAAGCGTTTTTTTAATTTATATAACGTGTCATGTTCTTTAAATAATTTTTGGAACCATTAGTTTGTTCGACAATATACTACGAAATACTTTAAAAAGGTAAATTAATTTTGCCATTTACCATTTTTGTCCATAGCATTAGTAATTTATTCGGACACTAAGTTTTTTTTATTAATTTAATTTTTTATCTACAATCGATTTCTTGGCAGTGACCAGCTGGCCCTCATTTTTTTATTTACACTCTCAATTGAATACCAATAATCATTCTCAAAATGCTAATGAAAACACTAGGACATTCGTTTCAACAACAAGGAGCATGCAGAAGGCTCATTCCAGTTTTCATACATTCTTAATTGTGATGATGAGCATCTACATAAAATGCTTCTTTTTTAGTGAAAAAATGTTTTTTTTTCTTGCGCCTGGAGCCCTTGTTTCGTAACATACGTTTTATATCCCCAAACGACGAATAATTTTCAAAAGATTAGAGTCCTAAGAATAAAATAAATACGAAGAAAAACATGAATTTTAACTATTCTTAACCCTAAAATATACAAACTATGTATTTTAAAACATCCACACCTAGATATAAAGAAAGAACAAAAATATACATTTACTTACAAAATTACAATTTAAATAATATTATATTCTTAAATAAAATATTATAAAATAGTGTTGTTTATATGTGATGGTTCTATTAACAGGGTTCGAAATTATCAAGATAATAAATAATGTTCATTGATCAAAGCTGTTTCTTAGTTTTGAGTGGAATTTGTCACTAAAAGATCGAATATTGCTGTTTTTGCTTTAATGCACTCGTATTCACACCAAACAGCGTCTAGTCTCCTGAATTTTCATTTCGTATGACAATGAATAACAAATAATTGAGAAAAACAACAGAAAATAGTGAGCAAATTATTTCGTGTTTATGAGCTTCGTGATCGGATAAACATGGCGTGACATTGTTAGCACAAGCTTTTATTTTTCCAATTAAATTTATAATTATCACGATACTTATTAATGATAAAATTATCCTTTCGAATCCTGATTCATAAACCATCAATGGAAGGTGTGGGGTTACCAGGAGATCATGGGCGCGCGTCGTTCGACGACTCGACATCGCTGGAACTTCTTGAGACGGATTTCTTCGGTTTATATTCTGTTATCACTACTGTTACTCCGCTTACTGTTACCTGGTGAAGGATACATACATCGTTTACCATAAATAGTTTAAACTGTCGTAGACCAGCATCAGATTTCTAGAAATCGTATCTCCAATTCACGTCCAAGTCGAAAATTTTAAGAATGACCAAATCACACATAATAAATAATATCTGATTAGAAAAATTATAAATGAGATATTTCGATTTGTGCTATGTTAAGTCATACGTATCGACCGAACCAATGGCCGATGAGGCCGAAAAGTTATCGAGTGGCGACCGCGTACCGGAAAGCGCAGCGTGGGTGGGTGGTCCCCCACACGGTGGACCGACGACATGGTGAAGGCCGCGGGAACCCGTTGGATGAGGGCAGCGCAGGACCGGTCGTTATGGCGATCCTTGGGGGAGGCCTATGTCCAGCAGTGGACGTCCATCGGCTGAGATGATGATGATGAAGTCATACATATAATCCGTCTACAGACTATGGCCCGCCACACGCTTCAATTCTGACACACTTCTCTCGCTTTGTCCACTTTCATACATATCTTCATGAACTGCCGTCTGTTGAGGGACATAATGTACCAGTCCTTTCCGGAGAAGACCTTTTATTTGGTCGTATCTAGTAAGTTCTCGTCGCTCGACTGTTTCGCTTACATTGGATCGCTAAATCTCCCTAGTAAGTCCACTGCTATTTATTCTCTGTACAGGACCGACCAATCTAAGCATACCTCTTTTAATCCTGGCTAGCAACCATCCTTCAACTTACACCGACCCCTTATCACACTGTTCTGGGTTCTGGATTCGATCGCTTACTGTAACACCACACATACTTCGTACGGAGCATTTCAAGTCAAGTGAATCCAGTGTCACTTGACTTTAAATTTTGACAAAGTATGCAATCAATCTGATCTAACTTAATTGAGCTTATTCCTTAATCAAAGTATGTTCACCTCTCTGGTCTGCGCGGAGCTTCTGTCGACATTACTAAGCCTAGGCTGCCGGCGTTTTTTCTTGAGCGAGTTTGCAGAACGAGGCCTCTTCTGCGAGCTGGTGGGTGCCGTGCCTGCAGCCTGTGCAGCCACCATTGCTGGGTTGATACGAGGCTTGCGTGTTGATGTACCTTTTGAAAAAGATTCCTTATTTTAAAGGATGTTAGGACATGAATGCGGATGGCTGGCTGCATGACAAGAGGACGACCAAAGAAACGATGGATGGATTGTGTGATAAATAGCATGTGACGGCGGAAGAGATGAATAAAGGAAGACTTCATACTACGCCGACCGCCAAGAAGGGCTAGAAGATGATGATTGTAAGGAAATAAGAAAGACAAAAATTTTCAACTGTTCGTCGTTAACACTTTCGCTGCTAAGCTCAAAACAATAATCTTCGCGCAGTGCTAGCACTGTGGTATGCAATACAATTCTGACTAACCGGGCGAGTAGTGCGCACTTCGGCCCATTTGTTGCTGACCTACGACGTAGGTCGTCAGCAGTTAAAGTGTTAATAGTGCCTAACGTAACTTATTGTGGTACGACAAGAACTCTAAAGATTATACTGATTCATTATGACTTTCATTGAAAGTTCAATGCGTATTAAAGAACCTCTATCCTTAGATAGAGGTAATGGTATTTCATTTTCTGTGTTTCCAACTTCATGTTGGTATCCACAATATAAAAAAAAATTATAATATTGTACGAAATTATTATCCTACGTCCTACTGCAGGACACAGACTTTCTCTAACGAATTAGTGTGATGTGAGAGCAGCATACTTCATCGAACGGATCCAGCATGGGTTTGATGGAGGGGCGCCAGTGGACAACTTGCTTTCAATGCATTTTCAAGCCATTTTAGATTACAGAACAGAGTTGGCAGAGTTAAATCACCTTTCCAGATAATATAATTGTATGTTATTTAATATTAATGTAATGAAAACTAAATAAAGTATTAAAACGACCTCGATTTACCTACGTAGAGATAGTGAAACCAGTGAAATCTAAGTTAATATCAAAATCATCCTTGCTTTCGCTGTTAGTCACGATGTATAGGTCCAGCGTGGCTGGTTTCAGCCCCTGGGGCCCCTGAAATGGTTGTCTATGCTTCTTGCTTACTTACGCTACTACATTAACTCGATAGGAAAGAACCAAACTACTCTCACGTTTGGTTTCCATTCATATCTAACTTGAAAGCCGCATATGTATCATAATAAAACATAGGTTATTTCTTCTTCTTCTTATCGTGTGGGTAGCAAGCCCTGGTGTCAGAGTTTTTTCAAACTGCCTAACGGCCTCTGACGTGGTTTTTATGTAACGACTACTACCACCAGAGATAGTAGCCGGGACCAACGGCTTAACGTTCCATCCGAAGCATGGAATCATTTTTCTTTTCAGACAATCAGGTGAATCAGCCTGCAATGTCCTAACCAACTGGGGAAAAACGCACAAAGTGACATTTCACTAGGTGTCTCCCGTGGAAATCGAACCCACGAACGAACATATCCTTTCGTTTCATTGCATTGTTGAATACAGCCCGAATGGCCGATAAGTTGGTCTAAGTAAACACCCCTGTAATATTTAAAGGGTTTGTTTAGTTAGACCATCAAACTGAACAACTTCCACTATGGAGTCAAGGTCGAAAAAAATATTGTTTGTTGTCCCATACATTTTAGTCGAGTGGCTGCACTTTTGAATAAAACAGCAGACGTTTTTAATTTTTTCTCGATGTTGGCTCCATAGGGAAAGTTGTTAGTTTGACGATCTATAGTTTAAAGGGCCTTTCAAATATTACTATCTGTGTTTTCTTACGCCATGTACAAAAAGCGTTTGTTTGTCGTTTGTTCGCGTCGTCATGGAACAACGAAAGAACCTAATATTTTGCATTGTATTTTGCAGAGATAGTTTGAAAGACAAAGAGTAACACAGGCTAGCAAAGCATAAGCACATGCTCACGACAATATTCCCCGAGGGGGTAGACAAATATATTCTGAAACCTCAGAACATCCACGTTTCACTAATAGTACAGTACGACCAGGAATAATTGCGCAGACTCCCCGACAAAACCCGAAGTCGTTTAATAATGAAAGGGTGCAAAGTCGGATAGCAGCGAAAAGGGCGCGAAAACAATTAGCCAATCGTTGCAAGGCATTGAAGGTGACACATCCTTATTGGTCAATGTAATTTCGCGCGCCACTAAAATTTGCCTACTGCGCATGTACATCGGGGGAACTTTTAAATCTGGTGCTACTGTACCGAATGACCTTTAGGTCTAGGGTGACAGTTACAATAGATCTATCCAGGTCGCAGTAGCTATTTGGTCATCGACCAAGCCCTTATAACCAAATAATAATAATAATACTGTACCGAAACTCTGTCCAGTGTGACGGGGAGTGAGCCCGTCGCCACTTATAATGGACAATGGGTACAATACATGCCCCGAAATTGATGTATGCAGGTTTCCTCACGATGTGTTTCCTTTACCGAAAAGCCAGTGGTATTACAAACACAGGCTACTTTATATCCACGCGTGTTGATACGCGAAAGGCTTGTTGATAAATTGTCGATCGAGATTCGATCGAGAGACTTCAGTAGCACTTTCACATAAAAGACGCAGAGTAGGTATTTGTTAGAAATAGTAGAACTAAGCCACGGATGGAGAACAAAGGAAGGTATAAACGGGGCAGATTTAGGAGCCACCGCGGGATCCCGGAGCTGCAAGATTGCGAGAGTTTTACTTAATGCTGCCGTTGCTGTATGCAGTTTGGATAAAAGACTGTGTTTACAAAGACAAAGTCTGATCTTGATTATTGGTCTCCTTTTTAATCAAGCAAAAGTTGTTCAGTTTGATGGGTAGATTCTTAGTTTAAAAGGATACTAATGATATCAATTTCACCCAGTAGATCCACTGGACCGTGAGGTAAAGACTGAGAGAAATTCCTACGTCATCGATTACCAGCGTAAATCCAACGTGCTATTCTAGCCTCAATCGACGTTATAATTGAACAAGAATAAGCCTAGCATGGCACGCCACGAGAAAACGACAAACAAAATTTTTTTTTCGTTTTGTTGCTTTCTCGTAAGTACCATGCTATGCTAGCCCTACTGATGAAGTTTGTCGCCTTTTATGACACTCGTCTGGGTTGAACTTAAAGTTATAGTACACACACAAGGTGTAACAAGTGGGTAGGTAATGTATATTTTCAATACTAACCAATTAAAGTCAATGAAATATTTCAGAAACAATCTAGAACCTAATCTCTATGCTTGTATGTTGTCAGACTTTCGTTAAAATGTATAGTTTAAAAATTGCAGTGGCTCAAAGATTTCCATACAAATCCAGTGTTGCCAGCTGGATCTTGTCAAAAGTAACCGAAAATAGATTAAAAAGTAACCTTTTGGTATGAAAAGTAACCTTTTGTTTTTTTCCCAGTAATATGCTATTAAAAGCTGATAGACATATCTTGGTTGTATTAACTTACAAAAATATAAACAATTCAATAGTTAGCGTTTTCTATTTTAAACTGTATTTTTCATCCGATTGATTGATCGAGCGAGTAAGTGAGACTACCTACTTAGACCATTTTTAGTCATTTGTGATTTGGTATACATTAGTGCGAGAGAGAAAAATATGTTTTAAAGAGTTGCACTCACTACTTTACGAACGAACGTTTTGCGTTATGAAACATTGCAAAAAATATGAAAAAGCATTCGGTTTCATGAAAAAATAAGTATTTTAAAATTGTTTAATACAAATTCCGAAAAATCACCTTAAAGTAACCTTTTGAATCGTGTAACCTAAAAGAAACCTGACACAGCGAAAAATCACCTAAAAGTTTACAAAAGTAACCTTCTGACAACACTGTACAAATCTTAAATTATTTTTTTTAGATGGTTTCTGAAAAATTTCATTGAGTCTAATTGGTTAGTATTAGGTAAAATACAACCAAACTCCGTTTGGATGGAAGCGCGCATCAAAAACTATCCTCTTAAGGGGTGGTGTAGTTAGTTAGACCATCAAACTGAACAACTTTCACTTCGGAGCCCACATCGAAATCGCGAAAAAAATAATCTGCTGTTTCATACATTACTTGAGTCGGGTAACGGGTAGTAAGTACACTACCCGGCAAACAACTTGACCAATGGGGAGGGGGTTAGAGGTTGTGTGTGCAGTAGCGTTTTCCACAACAAATGTTTTTTTGGGGCACTCAAGGTTCCTTCCAAGTTGTTTGTAGGCTATTTATTATACTGCAGTTTTGTATGGAACAGCTGATTATTTTTGTACGATTTCCAAGTTTACTTCTTAGTGAAAGTTGTTCAGTTTGATGATATACACAAATATTTTAAATATTACGCGTTACTTTTGTTACCCCCTGTACATTCGGATATAACACGTGTTATGTACTTACATACGGCGACACAGCAAGCTATACAAAACCAATATAAGCTGGTCGCGAGACGTTATACGTTACTCGTCTCGTCGTACGCGCGGCCAGCTTATTTTGGTTTTGTATAGCTTGATGTGTCGCCGTGCGTACTTCCCGGTCTATGTTCCCTACTATTTCCTACAGCACCCTATACAACTATTATACAACTATATCTATATCAAGGGGGTCCTTGACACAGATTTCGCATTAGCGGTACACTTGCCTAGTTATGTAGAGGAAGAGAGGCAATTTCTTTTAACTATATTCGTTACTACCGGCTGCTCCGAAACAGAACACTTAAGGGGTCTATGTCGAAAAATAATTGAAGCGAAATGGGCGTGTGATAGCTTATATTACTGCCTGATGCGCGAGAAAGAGATGGAGCGGCGCGCGCGCCTGAAACGACGCAAGCGTAAAACAAACTTTATTTAGTTGTGATTGTACAATTTATGTAAGTTCAATTCTGCTCTAATCAAAATTTGTAAAATATCAATCTATTTTTTAAAATCAAGTCTCGTGTTTCTATTATTCACCGTTTAGCAGTTCCAAGCGTTTATCGATAAAGACAGAGGCTACTTTGGCTTGTTTTTTCTATCGAGAAAATGTGTCTTAATCGTGTTTTGGCTTTAATCAAAACTTCAATTATATGTTCAATTTACACATATCCTCTAATCATACTCCTACTGTTAGTACTTCATGATATATGACGCTTTGAAGAATCCAAGTTTTTTCATTTTACACCAAGCTACTTTCAAGAATAAATTTTGTATCAATTGCTTACTGTACAGTTTACCTACATGTTCACGATGTTTTTAAATTATTTGTAGATAGTTCTGTTCAATGTATGTGGCGTCCACGCATAAAGAGATTCATCTTTCTTTCTTATCGTGTGGGCAAAGCCCTGGTGTCATATTCAGACCGCCTTATTACGTTACATTATTATTATTATTCTCATTATTTTACCTTTACCTTTAACCTTAACTCAAAACCCGACAACTGGACTCTTTTTGCATGGACCACAGAAGGGGTTAGAAGTCCAAAGCAGGCGTGGAAAGCGTGCCACACGGTTATGCAATGATTTGCATAAAATCGTAAGGCGCGCGTCGTGGTGCAAGAGAGAGGGCATAAGTACCTAGTTGTAGCAGCGCGACAATCGTCTCCGAAGCAAAAGCGCTACTTTCCGTTTCTAACACCTTTTAAAATGTTCTGTGACGCCTGCTGTTAGACTAAGAGATAAGTGTACTTTTTGCAACCATCAGCAGCAATGCTGATTCAGTATTTATGAATTGTAGAGCATCTCTTTGATGGGGATGAACTAGGTCTGCCTGCATAATGTTTAGGAGTTACAGATGTTTAAAGGTCAGTAAAAAATTAACGATCAGCTGCAAGGCTGATCGTATGATATTAATGTAGTGTGCACTGTAGCTATGTGAACAGTACAAAAACTGACATGAACTGCCAATCGGTTTAGGAGATACGACATTCAAATGTCGGACCTTTGAACGGCTGTATCTCTTAAACCGACTGATGAACCATGCCAGTTTTTGTACTGTTCACATAGCTACAGTGTATACTACAATAATATCATACGATCAGCCTTGCAGCTGAACGTCAATTTTTTACTAACCTTTAAACATCAGTAACTTCTAAACCGACTGAAGGTATGCAGGCAGACCTGGTCCATCCCCATCACAAAGATGCTATACACCTCATAAACACTGAATCAGCCTTGCAGCTGATGGTTGCAAAAAGTACACTTATCTCTTAGTCTATGTGACACCCACATGTTATAATATTATTTCCCAAATATTTAAGAAGGATCCTCAATATTCTGATTCACTTGAACAAGGTAGGTAGATAGGTAGTAGAATACCTACATCAACTTGTAAAAAAGAAAAAAACACTGCATATTCTGTGTTTTATTTTGGAGCTATCAATACCATTAAAAAGAAAATTATTATATTTCATACAAACAAAGTTTGATTATCATCATCATCATATCAGCCGATAGACATCCACTGCTAGACATAGGCATGTAGTTTGTTAGATTTTCGTGAAAAGGAGTAGTTACAATGTTACAGTGGCTCAAAGATTTCCATACAAATCTTAAATTTAACCCAGCATTGAAACTAAATTTTAACGGAAATCTGACAAACCACAGGCACATAGATTTGTATCTAGATCATGTCTAAAAAAATGCATCGACTTTAATTGATTAATATCCAAATTATAATCAAACTTCGTTTGTATGGAGCGCGCTATCAATTATATCCTCTTAAGGTGGTTTCAGTCCATACAAAAGTTTGACGCACAATACGCGTAGACAGAATTAATACAAATAATATTTTATATATGGAAAATAAGTTTAGAAAATCTAGTTGTCGCGTAACAAATAACATTTGCAATTTATAAAATAATTACGAAGAAGACGGAGAATTATATTATAGATTGCAAATGTTATTTGTGACGCGGCAACTAGAATTTCTAAACTATTTTTCCATATATAAAATATTACCTTTATTAATTCCGTCTACGCGTATTGTGCGATTTGTGCGTCAAACGATTGTATGGACTGAAACCTAAGTCAAGTGGAGGTTGTACGATAATTATTTTACAAAAATACAAATAAACATTTAAGGGGGTGGTTAAGACCATCAAACTGAACAACTTTCACAATAAGACCAAATCGAAATCGCGAAAAAAGTCGGATGTTCCATCCATCATCATCATCATCATCATATCAGCCGATAGACGTCCACTGCTGAACATAGGCCTCCTCCAAAATGGGGAGATTTGCCATAATCGCCATGATGCGATGGCGTTTGCGATGTTCCATACTAAACTACAGATCTACTCGAGCTAAATGTATGGGACAAAAGATTTTTTTCCCGATTTCGATATTGGTCCCATAATGAAAGTTGTTCAGTTTGTTGTTCTAAACCACCCCCTTAAAAGTTTTCAGTCACGTTGCAGGTTCTGACCCGAGCACTTGTCTAGCGTGGATTTCGCGCGTCGCGTTTTTGCCTGCCACGAGGCTCCGCAATCCTCAATCTCTTCTTGTTCTTGACCAAAAACAATTACTGAGATTGGGATAGATTCTCCCATAAACACTTGACACTGGCGGAAATGCAGTGCTAACGCACAAGCAAGAGTCCATTAATAGGAAGTAAAAAAAAAAGTTTTCATTTTTTATTCTTACTTCTGTAACACCTATATGTATGTATAATATACTATACTACACTATTTAAAAAAAAAAGTGGAGGTCAGGAGGTTTCCCCTTAAGAGGAAAATTAAAATACACGTGTTACGCTACGTCTCTCTTTCTCTATGTAGGAACTCCGAGGCAGTAAATATTATGGGTAGCCTATTTCCAGTTCTGTTACCCTTAACAACAATGACACTTTACCTATCTACGTAATGAGGGGTCAATGGATACTAACCGACAAAACTAAAAAGTTGCTTATAAAACCCATTGGTCTAGTCAGAATACGCTTTTTTAATTTGGTTGGGTATTCTGCGACGCCAGCGCTCTCAGTAACGGTGGGTTATTTCGGAACTATTTTTACGATGCAATTTTGTTTACATTATCATTAATTTTGATTAAATTCTTAATTAGAATTGGACGATTAGATTATTTATTGAATTAGGACGAACGTTATTATTATCTAGCTTAGAAGAAGACTGATCAAGCATCTAGAATCTAAACATTAGATAATCAATAATTTGCTCAAAGCTATCCCACGAATAATAAAATTATAACAGTATATTTGGGTCGGCTGTAAGTTAACGGTAAATACTAAACTATGCAAATAATACCTTGAATACGTGTAACTTGCTATGGGCAATTTTAATGCATAGTACCTACTTATAGTCAAAAAAGAACGGGAAATTAATGAATGAGAAAGCCACACTTACCTTTTCTGACATCACACATAGAACATTTGAATGCCTCCGCATTATTTCTGTAAGTACAGACACTACAGTCCCAATAATTTTCTTCCAAAACTTTCGATGGCCTTTTGCCTCTCCGAATTGCATTTTTCTTGTCCATTTTCAACTTTCACTTACGCCTAAAATTAACTAACACACCCTAATCATGATACTTTTGAACGATTATAATTATTATACATGCAAAATTGAGGGGTTTTCCTCCTAAGAATCATTATTTATTATTTTTCTATGCACAAAGTACACCAATACACGCCATGACAGTACGTCAATGTGGCGTCGGTAAAGTAGACAGTAGAGCGGCGCCATTTTGGAGTACTGTTTTATCAGTTGAGTTATGGCACACTGTTTTGAACAGAGGGCGTTGTTAGTCATAAGACTATTCCAAAAATACATACATTCAAATCTTCGTCTATGAGTTTTTTTTAAACGTTTTGGGAACTTTTTTGGGAACGAAAATGCTCCACTGTAGTGATTATATTCTCTTTGCATTTTATGGAAAGCACAAGTAGGTACCTACCTAGGCTTGCACCCCACTATTTTACACCGCACCTTATTATGAATTTAATTAAATATTTTGGACATTGTCACATTAATTATCTATAGTAGGTATTAGTAGTCCCAAAAGAAGGTAAAGTAAGTCCCATTTAAAGTACGTATAGAATCTAACCCGGACTTGTAGGTAGGTATAAGTATAATGATGCCTAGACATCGATATTAGAATACTTACTATATAAGGTCTAACAAAACTAGGTGAAACTATTTTAAGGGGATGATCAGACCATCAAACTGAAAAACTTTCTCTATGGGACCAATATTGAAATCGCGAAAAAAAATTCTGCTGTTCCATACATTTAGGTCGAGTACATTTGTATGGAACAGCAGATTTTTTTTCGCGATTTCGATTCTGGTCCCATAGAGAAAGTTGTCCAGTTTGATGGTCTGATCATCCCCTTAAAATAGTTTCACCTAATTTGTTAGACCTTATATCTAACAAATTAGGTGAAACTATTTTAAGGGGATGATCAGACCATCAAACTGGACAACTTTCTCTATGGGACCAAAATCGAAATCGCGAAAAAAAAATCTGCTGACCCATACATTTAGGTCGAGTAAGTTTGTATAGAACAGTTAATTTTTTTTTGCGATTTCGATATTGGTTCCATACAGAAAGTTGGTCAGTTTGATGGTCTGATCATCCCCTTAAAATAGTTTCACCTAATTTGTTAGATATAAGGTCTAACAAATTGGGTGAAACTATTTTAAGGGGATGATCAGACCATCAAACTGGACAACTTTCTCTATGAGACCAAAATCGAAATCGCGAAAAAAAAATCTGCTGACCCATACATTTAGGTCGAGTACGTTTGTATAGAACAGTTAATTTTTTTTTGCGATTTCGATATTGGTTCCATACAGAAAGTTGGTCAGTTTGATGGTCTGATCATCCCCTTAAAATAGTTTCAGCTAGTTTTGTTAGACCTTATATACTTACAGGGTGTAACATTAATAACTACGTTACATAGGTCTAATCAAATTGAGCAACTTTCACTATGAAGCCAAAATAAAAATCGCAAAAGGAAACTGGCTGTTCCATGGTACATTTGGTTCGAGAAGCGGTTGACGTTTTCTATGAAACAGCTGATTTTTTTTCCGATTCCAAAGTGTAAATAGTGGGTCCTATCCTATCCTATATAGTAAAAGTTGTTCATTCTGAAGCTTACACCCTGTATACAGGGTAGGTTTACAGGTATAATGGTTTTCTTTTAGAATTTAGGTACTAAGTATTGGTTTCTTAGGGAATTTATCATACATTCATCATACAATTTTTTTGCCCCTTATGGGATTCGAACCCGTGACTTTGGCATGGCAGGTAGATTCACTACCGAGCAGTCATAATTATTGTTTACTGCAAGCGAAGCATAGCAACTAGAACCAGATCATAGTGCATTGTAATTTAAAATAATTATCGTAACTTAGTCCGGTCAAAATACGAGTTGATAGGAAATTTTTTATAACAAGCGATTTTTTTGCTTGGTCGTTTAATTTGAAGAAATATATACTTTACGAGCGTTAACCCGCGACTTCGTCCGCACAAATTATATACCAGATTTAAGTCAGATCATAAGTTATCAAACAAAAAAAGTTTCTTCAAAATCGGTTCAGTAGTTTTTGCGTGATACTCGTTCAAACAAACAAACAAACACACAAACAAACAGACAGACAAAAAAACCAAAAATTGGTGAAATAGAATCAGGCTTAGCTTATATTACTGCCTGATGCGAGAGAAAGAGATGGGGTGGCGCGCGCGTCTGAAAAGACGCAAGCGTAAAACATACTTTATTTAATTGTGATTGTACTATTTATGTAAGTTCAATTCTGCTCTTATCAAAATTTGTAAAATATCAATCTCTTTTTTTTAAATCAAGTCTCGTGTATCTATTAGTCACTGTTTAGCAGTTCCAAGCGTTTATCGATAAAGACGGAGGCTACTTTGGCTTGTTTTTATATCGAGAACACTTTGTACATCACGACTTGTTGTAATTTTTTTTTTCATAATTATGTTTTTGTGTACAATAAAGAATCTAAGAATCTAAGAGAAAATATGTCTTAATCGTGTTTTGGCTCTAATCAAAACTTCAATTACATGTTCAATTTACACATATCCGCTAATCATACTCCTACTGTTAGTACTTCATGATATATGACGCTTTGAAGAATCCTATTTTTATCACAGGTCTCGTGGAGTTTTTTCTTTGGATTTACTTCTAATATAAAATAATAGAAATTTATTAAACAAATGGCATTCAAGAATTGTTTAAGAGGGTGCCGAGCCTTTTGTTGTGCCCTCAATCGTATTTTTTAATATCTAAACAATTATACCAAGAATGTCACATTGTAGTCCTGATTGGCTTTTAATCTATCGAAACATTACGGATTATTATGTTTTATGCTTGTAATTATTATCGTTAAAATCGCCAAAAGTTGTCATTTTTGGCGGTTTTACAAGCATTATAAAAACAAATCCGCAAAGACCCGATAAATTGAAAATCAGCCATAACTACAATGTGACATTCTTGTTTTTTGGAAATGATGTTTAATTGTTTAGAAATAAAATTATACGATTGAAGGCTCGGTGCCCCCTTAAGTATAGATACTATTTTTTTCGAATTTAACATTTTTCTTTTTAAGTTATTTAATAATTTCCAATATTAATATAAAAATGTCGGATTTTATCTCTAAATGATAACTTTAATTATAATCTATAGTTTAGAAAAAGAAAAATCCCCGTTATAACTTATTTTCATTCTCCATACTAGCATAGTTAAGTTTAGCTGGACTAACTTTAAGCATAGATCCATAATTACTATAGGGGTAACATAGTTGCTAACAGGGTTACTTACAATATCCCTTAAAGGCAAGGTTTTTCTATTGAGGAAGGCTGTAATTTTAAACTTTTTCTATAAACTAGGTACCTAACTATTAATATTTACTGTTCATAATCATAGCTGCAGGTACCTAACGCCGTAGAAAGCTCTCCTGGAAACGATCAGCAACAGGATGTCTATTATACAGGGTCCTTCTTAAGGTGGTTGCAGAGGGGTCAATGTTATACAAAACTTTGACGCACAATACGCGTAGACGGTATTAATATAAGTAACTTTGTATATATGGAAAAATAGTTCAGAAAATCTAGATGCCGCGTCACAAAAAACATTTGCAATTTATAAAATAATTACGAAGATATAAAGCTTTGACATTTTTTATACAAAATTAAAAGCTTAATATCTTTGTAATTATATTATAAATTGCAAATGTTATTTGTGACGCGGCATCTAGATTTTCTAAACTATTTTTCCATATATAAGGTCTAATACAATTAGCTGAAACTGTTTTAAGGGGATGATCAGACCATCAAAATGAACAACTTTCTCCATGGGATCAATATTGAAATCGCGACAAATAATCAACTGTCCCATATATTTGAGTCAAGTTATTTGCAGTTTTGTATGGGACAGTATATATTTTTTCACGATTTTGATATTGGTCCAATAGAGAATGTTGTTCAGTTTGATGGTCTGATCATTCCCTTAAAATAGTTTCAGCTAATTGTATTAGACCTTATATAAAATATTACTTTCAATAATTCCGTCTACGCGTATTGTGCGTCAAACTTTTGTATGGGCTGAAACCACCTTAATATGCTGACAGTTTTTAAGGGGATGATCATTAAACTGAACAACTTTCTGAACGGGACCAATGTCGAAATCGCGAAAAAAAAATCAAGGGTCCCATACAGTTGAGTAGGTAGGTCATATAGGTACAGTACTTAGATTTTGTAATGTTTTCTCTACGTTGATTCCATAGTGAAAGTTGTTCAGTTTGATGGTCTCCCAACCACACCTTTAAATATTACTACGTAAAGTATTTTATTACACGCTGTATTAAAAAAAACGTTTTATATGCTAAAATCTTTGTCTGAGCTGTACCTATTTTTTTTAATGCTTTAAAGATCAAATTTAAATCAGAAGACCTTGATAGATTGTTCCTAGTTTCCTACAATAAATGTGACAAACAAGAATTTTTTAAAAGCTTCGTTACTAGAAACAAAATTCTTAGAAAAGCTACCTTTTTTTAATGGGTTCGCTCTGCCTCAGGTAGGTAGGCAACTTGAGAATCTTGGGATCGACGTTATTATGTTCAAGGGGGCACCAAGCCTAAAGTGCTGCGCTCAAACGTATTTTTAGTGTTCCATATCAAAATTGACAAAACGGAACACTTATGATATCAGCTCGGTGTCTGGTCCGTCCGTCCGTCTGTCACAGGCATTTTTCTGACAGACTGTTATACATAGGAAGCTGAAACTTGGAGATATTATAGCAATTTGTAGTCCAATACAATGACATTAAAAAACTCAATCAATCAATCAATTGTACTTTATTTGACACCAAAAAACATAGTACACAGAGGGGAAATAATCAGGAAATACAAAAGGCACAAAACAAGCGGTCTTATCGCAACTCAAACAAAAACTCTTTGGTCTAATACCATAAAATGAAGTCGAAAACGTGTTTTTTTTTTAATATTGGAGAGCAATTTTGAGAAGTAGAAAGGATTAAAAACAACAATAAAAATTAAAACTTTGTTCCTCATTATAGAGAAACTGCTGTCCCTTCAAAAATGTTGCCATATAAAATCTGAAAAAAAATCAAGAACATTAGAAAATAACGTGTAGATGGCGGCAAAATTGTCAGGCTGGCTGGCACTAACTTGGGTAGTTTAATTTCTATTCCTAAAAAAACTACCACCAAGTGTAAAAAGAAAAACCCCTACGCTAAAAACAAAAGTTTAAGAAGTGAAAAATAATTCGGTCACGGTTATAATTTTAAAGTTACTAGAAAACTGCTGAACCTATTTTCATGAAACAAAGCTAAGAACACTACTGCAAAAATTAGCTTTCTATTAAAAAAACCGCATCGAAATCGGTCCAGCCGTTTGGGCGCTACGATGCCACAGAAAACCAACAATGATTACTGATTAGGTATACTTACAATGTGATTTCTTGTTTTTTTTTAAAGTAAAGTCTAGAAGTAAAAAAATACGATTGAGGGCAGCACTTTAGGCTCGGTGCGTATTTAAACGTACCTACCCTGGAGCTAGATTTTGTGCGGGTCGAAGAAATAATAATTATAGAAAACTGGTTTTTATCCCTGTGAGACGGGAAAGATGTAAGTAGGTATTTACATTTTAGTTTCTATTTGGAATGGAGAATTCTACAATTTTTACTTATTTTAATTAGGTAGGTAAATTGTGTATTCGGAGCGGCACCGGGTGGCATAAAATAATATTTTCACTCCTCCGGACGGAAAGCGTCAACTATCGTCCCGCTCTGCGCTAAACGAAGTTGCCAGTTCCCGCCTCCGTCGAGGAGGAAAATATTATATTAACCTAGGGCAGTAAATAAGAAAGCCTAAGATCACAATGTTTTTTGACCTCGGCTTCGTCTTGGCTTTTACATGAGATCTGTGACCTTTCTTACTTTCCTGCCCTCAGTGTGTAATCTAGTATTTTCATGCGACCGCTGCGCTGCTCCCTTCCGAGTGTACCTGTACAGGATGTTAAATTAAATGCGTATTGCGTAACTAGGGTTTCTGATCACGATTTCTCGAAGCGAGAATTCTCGAGAAATCTGGCTTTAGACGAGAATAAATTTCTTAATAACTCGAGAACTCGAGAAGTCAATTAAAAAAAAACTAACTAAAGAAAAACATGCATGTCACGTGTATTTTTCGTTTAATTGATGGATTGTTTATATGTATTCGTAATAGGTATTTATATTATATATATATTTTTATATTACAGTATGTTTGTATTTGTATAACATTATTTGTGTATGTTATCTATATTGTGTTATTATGATCTAAACCGCCTACCAATCTTCTTTCACTATTTCCTCTACCCTAAGGTTCTCTGGAAGAAATCGCTTCTTAGCGATAAGACCGCCTGTTTTTGTGCCTTTTGTATTTCCTGATTGTTTGCTCTCTGTATACTCTGTTTTTTTTTTTTGGTGTCAAATAAAGTATAATTGATTGATTGATTGTTCTGTTACTACTAAGAATTATCCATAACTACTGTATGTATGTATGTATGTTGTGTATACCTTTAATTGGCCTATGTATTAGCGACTAGATTTATATAGAAATTTTTATTTGAAATGCGAAATATGTTAAGCTGTTGGTGTACCTATTAAATAAATAAACTAACCTATTATAAATGCGACGAAGAAACCGCTGAACAGATTTTGATGAAGTTTGGTAAGTGTAGAGTGATAGCTTGAACTACCTATATGTATAATATTAATAAAGTTAAATTACTTTCATTGTATAGATTATTTAATTTTCTAGTTACCTAGTACCTATTTTATATTGCTTTGATTTTATTTAATTTGTTTGAAAGTGTAATTATCTACTGTTTACTGATGACTATGTTTTAAAACAGCCGAAAGAGTAAACTTTTGGCGGTCTTAACGATAATAACTAAAACAAATACCTATGTAATGAATAGATAAATTGAAAAAAATCAGCAATGACTATGTGACATTCTTGTTTTTTGGAAAAGGTATAATTATTAAGAAATTAAAAAAAATACTTAAGTTGTGTGGGTTATTGCGTCAATGGGGACAAATACTTGCTAAGATTTAAATGGGACTGTGGGCACAGGTGGGCACAGTATAAAAGGAGTAAGCATCTAGTAGTTAACTACTAGCCTAGCCATTTTACTGTTTGACCCGGAACTAATGAAGTCTTGTTTTTTTTTCTAGAAATATATCAAAATTAAAAAAAAAAAAACAAGTTAGCAATAGACCCAAATATATTATATATTTATATATATATATTAATATATTTATATATATTTTTTTTGCATTTATCTTGTTTTAAAAACCTGATTATACAATTTTTTTTACGTTTTGAATAATATTATACACACTTTAAAACACGCAGTAGACATTTTTGTCTACTTTGAAAAATTTGAAAAATACAGTAATATTTTCTAATGACTTACTGTACTGTATACATTAATTATTGTCATGTTTTAGGTTTCCGTACCAAAATTGGCAAAACCTTATGGAATCACCTCGTTGTCTGTTTAATAGTTTATTAGGTACCCCAACGACACATTCACAAATTTGATTTAAAGGTTTAAAAAATACTCGAGCAACAGGTCTTATGAATACATCACTTAAAGGTATACATAGCTTTGGTATTCATCAACAATTATAGGAAAATGAAGTTAAGTATATAAATTAAATAAAAGGTTAAGAAAGGTTTAGAATATAAGGTACAATATTGAGTTCAATTAATTAATTAATTAATTAAACGTCTGTGAGTAATACATACCTCCTTGTCAAATAGCAAAATTAAATGTGATTTTAAATTAAAAACCCTGTTTTATTTCACACACAGTAGGCACTATAATGCATTCGCCCAGCTGAAACCGGTATGGGACTGGCGTATCAAGATCTCTCTCTTCGAATCCATAGTGAAGTCTGTCTTGCTGTTCGGCTGCGAGACCTGGAAGGAAACAAAGGGACTGACGAGCAAAGTACAGGTCTTCGTCAACAAAAGCCTGAGATCCATCCTGCGCATTTACTGGCCGGACACAATCAGCAACGAAGAGCTGTGGGCTCGATGCCAACAAACGCCCATTAAGCAAGAAATCGCTCACCGAAAGTGGAAGTGGATCGGGCATACGCTTCGGAGAGAAGAGGACAACTCCGCCAGAGTCGCCTTCACGTGGGAGCCTGGCGGGAGCAGGCGGCGGGGGCGACCCGCACACACGTGGCGGCGCACCGTCGACGCCGAGCTACGAGCAGCCGGGTTGAGTTGGCGCGACATAGAACACCAGGACAGGGAGAGGTGGCGGCGTCTCACGAGGGCCCTCTGTACCATCGGGGTACCATAGGACAACAACAACAACAACAACAGGCACTATAATTACCTAATGTTTTATTTATTAATCCTGACTATTTGAGATATTGGTCAACCACTGGTACAATAATTGGAACTCACTTGTCAAACTAGGGAACACACTATATACCTACCCTTTTGTATTTGTTTCAAAATTACAAAAAAAAAACAGAACACTTTCAGTAAAATATCTTTTTACGTCTTCGTTCTCAAGGCGGTTGCAGAGGGGTCAATTATATACAAAACTTTGACGCACAATACGCGTAGACGGTATTAATATAAGTAACTTTGTATATATGGAAAAATAGTATAGAAAATCTAGATGTCGCATCACAAATAACATTTGCAATTTATAAAATAATTACGAAGATATAAAGCTTTGAAATTTTTCATACAAAATTTTAAAAGCTTTATATCTTCGTAATTATATTATAAATTGCAAATGTTATTTGTAACGCGGCAACTAGATTTCCATATATAAAATATTACTTTTATTAATTCCGTCTACGCGTATTGTGCGTTAAACTTTTGTATGGACTGAAATCACCTTAATTTAACAACGCATAAAAATACAGTGAAACTAATATAATAAAATAATGCATAACTACCACCGAAAGTTAAAATTTCTACTTAACTGGTTTGGGACTGGTCCTTATATTTTAGTCTAAAAGAGGCATATGAATAATACAACATTATAGTGTAGTGGTGTATTTTAATTGTATTTAAGCTGTGTCGTTTAATAAAAAGGGTGAAATCTTTATTTATTATTATAATATATAATTAAGAATAATGTGCTTATTTTGAGGCCGACTGTATGTAGGTACATACCTATTAAGTTGTATTAGATATGTTATAAATTTTCTTTAGCAGGATATAGATATAGTATATAGTAGCATATTATATTAGAATGAGAGAAAGAAAAAAAAGAAAATACTTTAATATTTTAATTACTTTACATTTTACTTTTTTTGTACTTTTAAATATTATCAGGTATACTATTAATTTGTGCACGTTTTATCTTCCTTTTCCCTCTCTTTTTATGACCGCCGTGTAGCCCAGTCATTTTACAGTTTGAGCCGAGACTAATTAATAATTGATATTTTTTTCGGTATCGTATTTTGACCCAATTTGAGCCTAGAAATATAAAAATACAAAAAAATCACCTCAGCAACAGCTCCAAATTAAAAATTTAGCATTTATCTCGTTCTATAAAACCAGATGGTAAATTTTATTTCAATTTTTTTAGGTTTTATCATTATACATACTTCGAACGTGGTGTAGTTACTTTTGTTTATTTTGAAAAATACATGAGTATTTTCTGATGAATGCCTCATTTTTTACATTTCAATGCCTATTTTATTGCTCAAAAATAATTGATATTGTTAAATCTAATTAAAATGCGTGTATTATTATTATTTAGTTTAAAGCCTCCTGGGAGATACAATATTCGATTTCTACGTTGCTTAGTGAATTTTTTTAAATATGTTTTCAGATAATCTTTTTGTCACTGCCGGTTACAGTTTAAAAGTCCCATTCATAATTAATTAATCCCGACGACTCCTAACAAAACTCCGTAAAATGACTGGGGTATGAGCAGAGGCAAGTTTTAAGATTTTGATATCTATCACATACTTACTATACTATACTATATCCACTAATTATTATCATGTTATATACATAATAATTATTATTTCTTGTAAATGTAATATAAACTACTAACTACTAATACAATACAACTAATACAATACAATACTAAACATTGTAGTTTATACAGGGTGAAATTGATATCATTAGCCTCCTTGTAAACTAAGAGTCTACCCATCAAACTGAACAACAATGTATGCAACAGAAAATTTTTTTTTGCTTCGTGTTCAGTTTGATGGGTAGACCAGGCGGAGGACAGTCGCCTTTTGGTGGCTTTTCCCGATTCAGTTTGCATAAAATGTGCTGCCATCTATTAAATACTTCGCAGAAATATGAAAAAAAAAGATTTTATTGTCTATGTCAATGTCAAATTGACAAATTCACAAAATGGCTACCTATCTTGCGTAATGTGCGGGTTGTTTGTAGTTTTCGTTCAATTTCGTGCCGATTTAGTGATGTTCTGGAGTTTCTGTTGTTCTCTTACCAATGTTTAGATTACAGGAATAGTAAGGATACTGGAATTTCACTCGACCGGTGCAGGATTGAACGAAAACTAGCATTCAAAACAATAATATCCATCGGTATGAGCAGATATAATTTGGTATATATAGTGTAGGTTGAATTATTGTCGGTGAAACATAGATGGCGCTAGCTAGCCTTCAATTTGACATCAGGTGGATGCATAATGTTGCCACGAGTGGGTTCTCTTTTCTAATATACTTATATTACTCTTTGGGGTAGACTCTTAGTTTAAAAGGATGTTAGTAATATCAATGTCACCCTGTATAATAGTATGTATGACCATATGAATTAATTAATCTAGGGTACATAGATTTAAAATAGCGATTTCATTCCTTATAAACAGTATTTAGAAGAGCGAAGTAAGACCACGACGTGCTCAATATCTGAAAATTGAAAATTAACATATTCATAAAAAAAACAGCTAAGAGCGTGTCGGACAAGGCCTTTGTATACAAACAGCTTTTTCCTTTTGATACATACCTACATAAATACAATTCATACATAGATACACATGCCGCCTTCAAAAAAACTAAAAAGTTAAAAAATAATTTTGCATCCGAATTGGCATCCGATGACTTTTTCGTTCGCATCATAAGAACATTAAGTTGTTTTATCGAAGTCGCATTCAAGCCGGTACGATTCGCGACAGGGCTTGCATTAGTTTTTTGGCTTGGCTTGACACCGACTTCTATAAAACAAATTAATGTTCTTATGATGCGAACGAAAAAGTCATCGAATGCAATATTGTTTTTTAACTTTTTAGTTTTTTTGAAGGCGGTTTTAATTTTTTGTTAAAATTTTTTTTATTTCACAATTTTCAGTGGTGAATTCATTAGTTCAATTTAATAGTAGTGCTTAAAATTCACAAACGCACTAGCCGGCACTACGATTTTCAAAGGTTCTCCTCGATTTCTCTGGGATGCCATCATCAGATCCTGGTTTCTTTATCATGGTACCACCCTTGGAATATCTCAACAAAAAAAGAATCATCAAAATTGGTTCATAAACGACGAAGTTATCCGCGAACACAAATAAAAAAAAAAAATATATATATATATATATACGGTCGAATTGAGAAACCTCCTCCTTTTTTGAAGTTGGTTAAAAATAAAAGTACCTTGTTAATACTTAAAACTTTGCATTAGATACTTAAAATCATCATCATAATTATCCAATCATTATGAAAAATCATCATCCAATGTGTAGCATCAATAAACAAAATCCAATAAACAAAGTCCATTATACCGGACGGGGACGAAAGACGGGGGGCTTTTTTTTATTATACTACGGTTTAACGGCTAATAAAGCCTGCCACGAGGCTCCGCAATCCTCAATCTCTTCCTGTTCTTGATCAAAAACAATCCCTGAGATTGGGATAGATCACAGATCACAAAAACTATAGATACTCCTACAAACTAAGACTAAACTAAACTAAACTTAACTAAACTAAACCAAGAAACTAAACCTAAACTAAGACTAAGAGACTAAACTTAGACTAAGAGATAAGTGTACTTTTTGCAAACGTCAGCTGCAAGGCTGATTCAGTGTTTATAAGATTTAGAGCATCTCTGAGATGGCGATGGACCAGGTCTGCCTGCATAGCTCCAGTCGGTTTAGAAGTTACTGATGTTTACAAGTCAGTAAAAAATTAACGATCAGTTGCAATGCTGATCGTATGATATTATTATTGTATGCACTGTAGCTATGTGAACAGTACGAAAACTGACATGGTTCATCAGTTGGTTTAGGAGTCCCAGCCGTTCAAAGGTCGGACCCGGCTGTAACTCCTTAACCGACTATCAGTTCATGTCAGTTTTGTACTGTTCACATAGCTACAGTCCACACTACATTAATATCATACGATCAGCCTAGCATCTGATCGTACATTTTTTACTGACCTTTAAACGCCTGCAACTCCTAAACCGACTGACGTTATGCAGGCAGACCTAGTTCATCCCAATCACAGAGATGCTCTACACCCCATAAACACTGAATCAGCCTTGCTGCTGATGGTTGAAAAAATTACACTTATCTCTTATTATAACTTGACACTGGCGGAAATGCAGTGCTAACGCATGCAAAAGTCCATTACCTTTATAAATAGAAGATCATTTTATTATGAGAACTTACCCGTAATTAGTATTTAAGATTTTTTTTGGTCTATATGCGACCAAAAAAAATCTTTGATACACAAAAAAATATGTATAGTTCTCATTGAGTATGTACATACCTTTGTAAATGCAGAAAGATTTACATCAGCAAAACCATAAGCTGTCACCTTACATGACTTCTGGGCCCTGAAAAGTGCATCCTTACTTTACCATGGTAAAATATTTTACTTAGTTCTTAAAAATATTATCTGTCGACAAACGGTACAGTAGCAATGCACATATCTATACTATTATAAAACTGTAACAGGGAGTTTGTCTGTACATTGAAGATATTAACAAAAAAAAAGTTACGATATGGTTTTTAGGTGTCCCTGATTCCATTTCACTAATTTTCGGATTTTTTGTCTGTCTGTTTGTTTGTGTGTTTGTTTGTTTGACCGAGTATCACGCAAAAACTACTGAACCGATTTTGATGAAACTTTTTTTGTTTGATAGCTTATGATCTGACTTAAAATCTGGTATATAATTTGTGCGGACGAAGTCGCAGGTTAACGCTCGTTGTACATATTTCGCCTGGCCTCGCAATACTTGACTTCAACGAAGAGCTAGGTGGTGTCACATGTCTTATTCTATTATAACTGTAGCTTAGTTCCTCATTTCTTCAGATATAATATATAACGTCTTATTAAGTACACGAGTTTCTAAAAGCTCATTGGTACGTATCTGATCCAGGCAGATAGAGCCATCGTCAACGTCTTTTGCATGAGACCAACTAAACTTCTACGGCTTTATTGTACGTATACATGATACGGAAATAGTAGGTTACACACCGAGGGCAGGAAAGTAAGAAAGGTCTCAGATCTCATGTTATTGTTGGCCGAGGTGAAGCCGAGGTCAACAAGCATGTGATCTGAGGCTTTCTTATTTAATACCCGAGGTTAGGTTAGGTGAAATAGTAGAAAAGTCTCAGATCTCATTTCTGCCCACAGTGTGTAATCTACTATAGTAACTAGGTATTACGTGTTACAAGAAAATCAAGCACGTATCTAGACTTTGGATAAATCCCACCAATCCCCTAACCTGGATACGTGCTTGAAAAAAATATACTTTAGTTTGCTCCCATAGTAAAAGTTGTTCAGTTTGATTGGTAAAGTTGTGGTTCAAAGGTTTGTATACTTGTATATGTAATTCTGGTAGATTTAACAAAACTGTACTAATAAATACTACTAATACTCCAACTCAAACTACTAAATTTGCTAGAATGAAATGAATCAATCAAATCGTTACACATCCACTGCTGGGAATGCATAGCCTCGTACCATTTTAACAGTCACGTTCTACTCTGATCCAATGTAAACCCGTCACCCGTTTTGCCTACACTGACTGAAAATCATTTTTCAGTCAACTTCAAGGGCCAGTCACCGCCGCGTTTTGTGGCTGCTGCTATTTAGCCCAGTCATTTTACGGTTTGAGCCGGGACTAATTAATAACTGATATTTTTTTTTCGGTATAGTATTTCAGAGCCAATTTGAGCTTAAAAATGTACCAAAATTAAAAAAAATCCCTTCAGCAACAGTTCCAAATTTAAAATTGAGCTATTATGTCGTTATAAAAAACATGATGGTAATTTTTTTTGCACATATTTAAAGCATTATCATAATACATACATCAAACATGGTGTAAATATTTTTATCAACTTTGAAGGTTTTGAAAAATACATTCGTATGTTGTAATACAAACCTAATTTTTTGAAATTCAAAGTTTATCTATTGCTCAAAAATAATGTATATGGTTAAATCTAATTAAAATGAGTGCATTGGTATTAATATTATTACTTTAAAAGCCTTCTGGGACTCACAATGTTGATTTCTATGTTGCGTAGCGAACTGTTTTTTAATAAGTTTTCAGATAGTCTTTTTGTCACTAAATGGTGCTGGTTACAGTTTAAAAGTCCAATTAATAATTACTTCCCACCTTTCTTAACAAAACTCCGTAAAATGGCTGGGCTATATTGGCAGGTGTAGGAACTATATCTATGGCTGTAATCTTAAAGTGCCTCAAGCTCACCTGATTTGAATGATGTGTAGTTTTCTCCTGATAGATGGCTGTGATAAATACCATTTGCAGTTATATACAGCATCGCTTACTTTCGTGCTCTAAAAGAAAAATTAAAAACTTGGCGTAGATGTACATTAGGCGATCAAGGATACTTAGGCGATGGCACCACAAGGAGAAGAAGGATACGTAATGAAATGCAATGAGACCATTTTATGAATTTTTGTCTATTTATGTCTGTTTGTTTGTCCACGCATAACTTAAAACTACAGAACCGAATTAGATGGGGTTTACAGAACCGATTTAGATGATTCACAAAAGCATAGGGCTTAGTTTGGATTTGGGATTTACTAATTTCGCAATCGGTTCATTCAATCAAAACTTATGAGTATTTAAAGTCACTGGTCAGCGCGTATGAAGTCGCGGGCACCGCTAGCTAGTCTATACTATTATAAAACTGTAACAGGAAGTTTGTCTGTACATTGAAGATATTAACAAAAAAAAGTTACGATATGGTTTTTAGGTGTCCCAGATTCCATTTTTTTTTTTTTTTTTTTTTTCGGGCATAGGCCCACCACACGTTCCCACCGCTGTAACTCCTGTAAGCCAGGATCAACAGCGGCGACCATTCACAACACTGGACAATGAAGTCCAGCGAGCCCGGGGGATGACTCTAATCTGTCTTGGAACCCGCAATGAATTAATCAAAGAAGATAGGAGGAGTAGGAAAACGAAATATCCGACTTCCCTCCATTGCAAACGGGAGACAGCAATAAGAAGGAAAAAACATGGCTATTAGAGAGCCAATTCAAGAGATCATTTATGGCAGTGTTGAAGACACGACCGCAAAAGCACCAAAAATACAAAATAAAACAATAGGAACCTAACATTGTACTGAAACTATGACCTATTTTGCTTCCAGTAATAAGTATGGCAAAAACATCTGAACGCACGGAAGTTATCCCTAGTCGCAACAAGATCCATGTAGTAAGGGACACCAGAAAACGATTTTATTGAGTCAAGCATGGTCTGGCGCTCGGCGTACCAGAGCTCACACTCCCAAAGAATATGATGAGCGGTCTGTTCGAACTCGTTACTGTCAACAGAACATTCACATAAAGGTGACGCAACCAATTTAAAATAAAATAGCTTTCCCTTAAAGTTACCATGTCCAGTAAGAAATTGGGCTACGCAGTGATCCACCTCTAGCCACGCTTTGTCAAGACGATCGCGAACAGATGGAAAAAATTGGTATAGATGTCGACCCTTTGTAGACCCTTGCCACCGTAGTTCCCAGTCTAATAAAAGTTCATCAAAGATGTTGCAATCAAAGTTAAATAATTTACTAATTCTATTTCGGTCGCGAGGTTTTAAGAAGTTATGACTAACTTTTCTTGAACGAAAGTAATTGGCCGCGCGGCGTTGTATTTCCAAGTCTACGGGAACCACCCCCGCTAAAACGGGGAGATTGATTGGATTTCATTTCACTAATTTTTGGATTTTTTGTCTGTCTGTTTGTTTGTGTGTTTGTTTGTTTGAACGAGTATCACGCAAAAACTACTGAACCGATTTTGATGAAACTTTTTTTGTTTGATAGCTTATGATCTGACTTAAAATCTGGTATATAATTTGTGCGGACGAAGTCGCGGGTTAACGCTCGTATATTATAAGAGAGAAAATTTTGTGTCCCAGCCAGAACCACAGAAAACTATAACGAGGAGTGCGATTTTTGAATCTCATTCGCCGAGTTCAGCAGTTGAAAATGTCAATATTACTATGGAGACATGGATCTTTCTACTGCTGATTTGACATTCAAAAATCATACTCCAGGAGTGCGATTTTTTAAAGTCAAATCAGCAGTAGAAAGATGCGTATCTCGATACATTTTCAACTGCTGAGTTCAACGTATGAGATTCAAAAATCGCACTCCAGAACTAAATTTATTACACCTAACATTCCGCTAGATGGCGCTACTTGATTTAAGTAACATAACAATAATAATAACTATGAGGTAGGTATTTTTTTTAAATAAGTTGAAAATGTTTATAGACTGTAAGATTTCACTACATATCACTACTATATGCCAACGAATAAGAGTGAGAAAGAGTGAGTCATAATCACAATCCATCTAAATAAAGTTACTATTCCGAAGCCTACTGCTGAATTCAACTGCATGCAGCCTGCAGGCTTCAAGTGCAGTCGACAGTACTATAATCTAATCTAATCTAAACTATTATAAAACTGTAACAGGAAGTTTGTCTGTACATTGAAGATATTAACAAAAAAAAGTTACGATATGGTTTTTAGGTATCCCTGATTCGATATCACCAATTTTTGGCTTTTTTGTGTGTTTGTTTGTTTGAACGAGCATCACGCAAAAACTACTGAACCGATTTTGATGAAACTTTTTTTGTTTGATAGCTTATTATCTGACTTAAAATCTGTTATATAATTTGTGCGGACGAAGTCGCGTGTTATGTTATGTTATACAATAATAGTTACTTACAGATCGCATTAGAAGGTCGCCGAAATAACATAAAAAGAATATCTGTTGTAAACTCATTAGTAGAAAACTTAAGAATGATACCACAGATGCTTTGTCGTCCATGATCTGAAAGAAAAGAAACTATTGCTTCGGAGCTTTGGTGCCATAATAATTAAAATGTTTAGACGAACAATAGCCCAGTCATTTTACGGTTTGAGCCGGGCGGGACTAATTAAGAATTGAATTTTTTTTTCGGTATATCCTAGAAATATGCCAAAATTTTAAAGAAATCACGTCAGCAACAGCCCTAAATTTAAAATTTAGCACTTATCTCGTTGTATAAAACTTGACGGTAATTTTTTTTTCCAAATTTTTAAGGCATTAACAATATACACACTTCAAACAAGGAGTAAATATTTTTGTCTACTTAAAAGCTTTAAAAAAAACAATTTTTTTAATGACTAGCAATTTTATTGTTCAAAAGTCAATCACATTGTTGAATCTAATTAAAATGAGTGCATAGGTATTATTAAGTTAAAAGCCTTCTGTTATGATAATTTGGATTTCTATGTTGCGTAATGATTTTTTTTGTAAATATGTTTCATATTATAGTCTTTTTGTCACTAAATGGTACCGGTTACAGTTTAAAAGTCCCATTCATAATTATTCCCCACCTCTCCTGACAAAACTCCGTAAAATGACTGGGCTACAAGCTCCAACAGAATATCATACTAATATTATAAATGCGACAGTTTGTGTGAATGGATGTTTGTTACTCTTTCACGCAAAAACTACTGAACGGATTTCGATGAAATTTGGCATACAGATAGAACATGGCCTGGATTAACACATAGGGTACTTTTTATCCGGGTAACGCAGACGAAGTCGCGGGCAACCGCTAGTTAAATTCATAAATCATTATTTATCTTTTGCCGGTTTTCAGATTTGGACCAAAATGGACGATGTCTTTTAGATTGGAATTAGTATGAATGAAATGACTCTTTCAAATACCGTCACATTAAATCCAGTCAAGCAAATAAGTATTGAGCTGAAGACAAAATTGAACATAGTCGATTTTGCGTAAATCACTTCCAGCGACTCCACCAAACTGCAAAAAGAAAGTATTTTTTCGACAGTATTTCGAATTGACAGTCATAACGAAGAACATGAAATCACAGTTCTCCATGTCATACTAGTAGTGCTACGCGGTATGCCCCGGCCGGTAAATCACGAACCTAACGATTTTTTTAGCAATTCCAACCTAGAGCTAAGCACCTAAAAGCCTTTAAGAAATTACCAAAGCAATAATTTTTCTTTTCAAAATTATTGTCCATGTCGACCAAGTTTTCTAGCTAATACGAAAGGGTACAAAAAATTTGAGTTTCAATAACGAAAAGCGTCTCACACTGTCATCTTATCAGTATTAGCAGTATGGGGATGTAGTAATAGTCCAAGATCCGACCGTACAATTATGCACCTATTTCGTAGGCGAACGTAATGTGATTCTAGTGTATGTCTTGTTTCATCATCATCATCATCAGCCTATCATCGTCCACTGCTGAACATAGGCCTCTCCCAAGGCGCGCCACAAAACTCTGTCCTCGGCCTTCCTCATCCAGTCGCTCCCCGCTACCTTTTTTAGGTCGTCTGTCCAGCGGGCAGCAGGACGTCCCACACTACGTCTACCAGTTCGCGGTCTCCACTCCAGAACCCTGACACCCCACCGGTTGTCAGTTCTTCGGCAGATATGACCAGCCCATTGCCACTTCAGCTTGCTAATTTTCTGAGCTATGTCAACCACTTTCGTTCTCTGACGTATCACTTCATTTCTGATGTGATCTCTCAGAGAAACACCGAGCATAGCTCTTTCCATAGCTCGCTGCGCGACCTTGAATTTATGAACTAGTCCTATCGTCAGGGTCCATGTTTCCGCACCATAGGTCATTACTGGCAGGACGCACTGATCAACACTTGTCTTGTCTTGTTTACACAGGATTTAATTCAACGCCACCAAGTTGCCTAGAAAAATCTTGCCGCAAGTATCTTTTCCATTATGATTTTTATCTTTTTCCACCTGTCTGTTTGGGAAGTAAATGAGCCATCGGAAAGAGACGGATCTAAAGTACTGGAAAAACTAGAGTAATCACCTCTCAGTCTGCCGCAACTCAGTTGCCAGGTTCAAAAATGACTTTGAACCTGGCAACCCTATAGTTGCGGCAGATTGAGAGGTGGCAACCCTAGTTTTTCCAGTACTTTAGATCACTCTTCTATTGATGGCACCTCATTTACTTCCCAAACAGACAGGAGGAAAAAATTATACCAAAAATCATAATGTAAAAGGTACTTGAGGCAAGATTCTTCTAGGCAACTTGGTGGCGTTGAATTAACCCCTGTGTAAACATGCACTAGAATCACATTTCGTTCACCTAAGAAATAGGTGTATAATTTTAAGGTCGGAATACTCTTTCTTATACTGTGGTGAGAGTGAGAGACAGAGTTGGAATAATTTTGTTTTAGTCAAAGTTAATTCTGATCTGTTATAGGTACCTACGTAGAAAATGAGTGAACATTATAATATAAATATAGGTTTTATTTTCGTATTCTGTAAGATTACTAATGATAACAAACGCTACCAACGGTACCGTAGGTAAGCTCCAACTTCTCGGACTTACCTCAAGAGCTTTTGATGCCATTTGATCAATTCCGACAGTTTGTTATGAAACTCTTCACTTTCGCATAATATTTCATTTCTGTTCGCACAAATAAGTCCTTCAATTTCGTATTGTAGAGAATGAAATTGTATTCTAATGTATGTGCTGCAGATGTAGAACAGATAGTCAGTTCCACTTGTCTCAAAAATGGTTAAAACAACTGAAATAACGTATAACATATAATACTAGATCTACCTCGATACTCAAATTCAAAAATATTTATTAAATTTAGAGGCATTAAACCCACTTATTAGGTGTCAAATCTATTTATCCCCTCCACCCCGAAATCCGAATATTTGTATAGAAAAGTGATTACAGCGCGTTCTCTTTCCCCTCCCGAAACAAAAGTCTGGATACGTGCTTGATAATAAGTAAAGTACCTACCTCTACCTGTATCTATGACGATATTGTTTAGTTTTATGCAATTGTAGAGAATTATACAGGGTGTTACAACAATACAAATAAACATTTAAGGGGGTGATTAAGACCATCAAACTGAACAACTTTCACTATGGGACCAATATCGAAATCGCAAAAAAAAATCTGATGTTCCATCATCATCATCATCATAATCAGCCGATAGAGGTTCACTGCTGACAAAGGCCCCCTCAAAATGGGGAAATTTGCCGTAATCGCCATGATGCGATGGGTTTGCGATGTTCCATACTAAACTACAGATCTACTCGAGCTAAATATATGGGACAAAAGATTTTTTTTTCGCGATTTCATCGTTGGTCCCATAGTGAAAGTTGTTCAGTTTGATGGTCTCAACAACCCCCTTAAAAGTTTTAAATGTTTATTTCACTTTTGTAACGCTCTGAATAGCAGCCAATCAGAACCATTCCATGTTTTCATTGATTTTATTTCTAATAGCTAATTTAAAAAAATCACAAACGTGACACGCGTAACCTATTCTCATTAAACATGTAGGTAGGTAACTTACCTGACCAAATATGATGAATATAAACAAATGGCCAATATCTTATATCAAAAACATCGATCGGGTAGACAACCAGCAATGGTAACAACAACTGGACTTCATTCGTCGATAAATACCTGACACCCATCGTAGCAATAGGCATGAAAGGAAAGGTTACTATAACCGACCAATTTAGAAAGTTATAGACTTTTAAGACCAAATCCAAAAATTTTATATCTCCCTTTATTATTTCATCTTTTGCAGCAAATTGTGGACGTTCATTCTCTTTAATTTCCAGTTCTTTTAAAGTAGATATTAGTTTATTTATTCGATTCTCGTAAGTAAATATGGAGAAGGATTTAATATTGGTGAGGATGGTCAAAGTGATGCACGGCGCTGCGTAAGTAAGAACGGTAAAACCTACACCTTTTTTTACTCCCTGAATGAACCAACAAATTGCACCCAGTGTGTCAGTATTTAACCACAAAAAGTTTATTAAGTAAATAATTTTATATTTCAAATTCTCGGCGTGTGTACGTTTTTGACTTTCAATATTCATTCCTGTCCATCTGAGATTGTATTCGATTTTTTGTAAACTTTTTCCAATTGAAACTAGTTCTTTAGGCATTGTTCTTTATTATTTTTCTGATAAATTTTCGCAAGAGTAAGTATTGTTAATTTTTTTAGAAAAGTTTAACAATCTTCAAAAGTGTACAACAAATGGAAAGAACATAAACTTTGCAGTTAACTAATTCAACAAGTTTTCACTGCAGTAGTTGATTGCGAACGCGATAGATTCTTTTGTCATGTCATGTGCGAAAATGTTTAGTACAATTGTTAGTACATTATAAGATAATTGTATAAATGTCTAGTATGTGAAAATGCTTAGTATATTTTAAGGTAATTTTATAATGTGTAGTCTAGTGTGTACATTCACGCACCGAAGTAAGTTAGTTAATAGCGAATTTTAATCGCCAAATTTTGAAACATCGTCTAATCCTAATACCTAAATAACTTTTATTACATTTTTTTTTAATAAGTGCTACGTTATCATTATAATATCTTTTTGTTGTTCATCATGAATTGAGACGCCAAATTTTACAATTTATTTTGGAATTACCTCTTTTTTTAGATACAGTATAGTCGTATACGTACTTATAAAAGAGTTCCGTCACTGACTGACATACAACGTACAGCCTAAACCGCTGAAGATACCTATGTAGAGGTGCACTGAAAGGATTTTTCGAAAGGATTACCACGCAGACCAAGTCGCGAGCAAAAGCTAATCTTCCATTAATAAATTATTGACGACATCATCAGATGAGATCACTAATAATTATATTATATGGACTAATATTCCTTCTGGAGTCCCGCACCGCATATTAGGCCCACTATTGTTCATTATTTTTATCAATGATATACAGACGTGTTTTCTCAATTCCTATATTTTATTGTTTGCCGATGACATGAAGGTTCTGAAGGAGGTTCGAAGTGACTTAGAGGTACGTGATCTCCAGGAAGATCTGCTGAGATTTGAGAGTTACTGTCAATTAAATAGGCTGGAACTAAACGTCTCCAAGTGTTTTTGTATGACGTTTTCTCGCAAACTCCTTCTCATTGATGGTGGCTACTCACTTCTCGGCAGCCGAATTGTCAAGGTGGAAGAGATCCGTGATCTTGGCGTATCAATGGATAGCAAACTCCTATTCGATAGGCACATTGACAATATTGTAAGTAAAGCCTCAAAAGCGCTGGGTTTCGTTATGCGCACTTCGGCTTCCTTTCGGAATCTGAAGACTATTAAAATTCTTTATTGTGCCTTCGTCCGCAGCCACCTTTATACGATATCATCAAGTTTGGAACCCTTTATACGATATTTACAAAGGGCGTATTGAGCGTATCCATATTGTTTTGTACAAGCACCAATAGACTTAAAAATATTCTAGCACGTGAATTCTTAGATGGCCCATAATAATTTTGTTTTACCTTTGATTTTTATTGTTAGCTTTATTTATGAGACTTTTTTCCTTTCTTTTTTCTTCTGTATTTTTATATGTGGGAACTTGTTGTCAGCATCTGACTATCAATTTGTCTCTGTCACAAAACTGTTATTTAGCTGTAAGTTCTCCAAAAAGGAAATTAATAAAAAAAAATAAGTTTGACATGCCTAACTTTAGAAGTATACATATAGTCTACTCAACAAAGGAGTTGTAAAATCGAAAACTATTGGTAAATAGGAAAAAGTGTATAGAATAAAATGTGTAGAGAATTTTATAAAGTTTTATTTATTAAAAAACCACTTTTCTCTACGACGCACCGTTTTGGATATATTCACGAAAAACCCAAAAGTGGGAACTTCAACCCCCTCCGCCCCTCCGGTGCAACTCTTAGAGGAGGGGACTTTTAGTACGTTTACTCCCTAAGAACCCTGAATAAATTTCAGAAGAAATAGCTTAGGTCCCAGCTCACGCACTCTACACCCCCTTATGAGCCATTCATCGAGTGGACTAATATATTATTATCTACATTAACTAAACTAGCATTATATTTTTTTTATTTATATTTAATGGAGTCTTGCTTGTGCGTTAGCACTGCATTTCCACCAGTGTCAAGCAGTTTATTTATGGGAGTATCTATCCCAATCTCAGGGATTGTTTTTGATCAAGAACAAGAAGAGATTGAGGATTGCGGAGCCTCGTGGCAGGTAAACACGCGACGCGCGGAAACCATGCGAGACAAGTGCTCGCGTCAGAACCTGCAACGTGACTATCTGTTATATTTGTTAGTATCTTCAAAAATGTTACTAGCGTCATACCAGAATTAAAACGAGTGCAAGTGTGTCTTTAGTCTTTTATTATTTTAAAACTAACTTTTAGCTACTTTTGCTGCTAAAGGTACCAGTACAAAGGTGTTAAAATACTACATATTTATCGTTTACTTATGCAAAACTGCAACTAGATATCCTATCCACTTTTCTAATAAATGAGTTAATCACATGATTGACACACGTAGGTGTTACAAATGACAAAATGATAGGTCTACTTAACTCGCGTCTATCTAAATAATTGCTAACATATTTCTTATTCTAAGTAAATTAAATAATTTACTAACATGGGATAACACTTTCGATAATTCGGTATGTAAAGTTTTTTTCAGGTATTTTTTTACATTTAGTTTCGTAGATTAGCTATTTTGAAAAACCGATTTAATTATTTCTATATTTTTTTAATTTCCATTGACATTGACATTTGAAACCAGTGCTGCCAGATGTGATTTCCGAAATTTCCCCATATTCATATTTTTATCCCTCAATATTACACGTTTTGACTGTCTCCCCAAATCTCCACAGAACCATAGACATCACTTTACCTCACCTACTAATAAGCACAGGTATCGAACCATGATAGTTAGTCAAACTATAAAATAACAGAACACCTTAATTATGTTGTTTTTACGATGATAAATTGATTGAGAAAACACTCGAAATCCTATAGTTTGATAATTTTTTCCCTACGTTTTTATTTCCCAAGAGATCAAATTTTACCCCATAATCGCGAAAAAATTCCAAATCTGACAACCCTTTCGTTGACATTGACGTTTACATGACGTTTGTTTTTTTTTTGACATAGGCAACATATTTAAACCTCTGATATGACGTCATTTAGAGGTCCAATGAATGTCAAGTATATTTTGTATTTTTGTAAAAGTAGCCATCTTATAATTTTAAGAGTTTTAAATAAGAAAACAAGGTTTCTAAATATATAAATGGTTTTGGAATCAGTATAGCCAAAGTTTTACTTTACATACCGAATTATGCCTCTATGATGTGGTGTGAATTTTTGATTAGTGATGTTTTGTACAAAAATATTGAATCTTTTTTTTACCTACCTAGTTTATAACTTAAATAAAAAATACAAATAGCCCAGTCATTTTACGGAGTTTTGTTAGGCGGGGTAGGGAGTAATTACGAATTGGACTTTTAAACTGTAACCGGAACCATTAAGTGCCAAAAGGACTATCTTAAGGCATATTAAAAAAAAATTCGGTACGCAACATAGAAATCAAAATTGTGTGTTCCAGAAGGATTTTAAATTATTAATATCAATGCACTCATTTGACTTAGAATTAACAATATAAATTATTTTTGAGCAAAAAAATATGCAATGAAATTTAAAAAAAATGAGGTATTTATTAGAAAATACGCATGTATTTTTCAAAACCTTCTAAGTAAGCAAAAATATTCACACCATGTTTGTAGTATGTATGTAAAGCCTTAAATATGTGCAATAAAAAATTTACCATCAAGTATTTTAGAACGAGATAATAGTTAAATTTTAAAATTGGAATTGTTGCTGACGTAATTTTTTTTAAATTTTGGTACAGTTTTTTAAAATTGGCTTTTCAATATTATACCGAAAAAAATGTCAATTACTAATTATTCCCGGCTCAAACCAGAAAATGACTGGGCTAAAAATTCATAACGCAAAAACTAGAAAGCATGTCTAAAAAACCAATAACAAGACAACATTTTTTGTGTATAGGTGTTTCTAATGAAGAATATTTTTCTTATGTTATCTTATCTTCTAACCCTGTAGGAAAATTCGAAGTAGCAGGTACAATTTGTGTACCATTACTGTAAGTAGGATAACAGTGTTTATTTAAATGTATTTTGTTATGTAAATGTATAAATATAATAAATACCTTTTTAATTAGGTAAAATTAATATTAATAGAACAAGAAAAAACAAAACAAACAGAAAAAAGAAAAACACCTAGCCTACTTAAAGGTAAAAAATGTCCTCTAAAGCCCCTACTCGGGGCAGAGTGCCTAGGAGGCTGGCAGCGTTGCCTCTTTGGATCGCAAGGCTGATCCTTTGCGCAAAATAGCTGCCAGCCCTCCTGTCGCCTGTAGTCTCGAATAGGCGCTTAATTAAAATGATAATTTACTATAAATACCTTTTGTTACAAATTGATTTTTAATATATGAAATTGAAACAGATTTATTATCACAGCACAAAAAGCTCTACAAAATAAACGCAAACGCGCAAACGTTCTTCAAAACATTTAGTTTGAGAATGTTTAAGTGATATCACAGTATCAGAGGTGCTATTTAGAAATTCCATACATTACAATTAGTATTCAAAAATGTTGGTATATTATAGCGTCTAGGTCATTTTTATTTTCTTATAAGAATAATTAGAACGTCGTACTCAGGACGTGCACTCAGGATTTTTACCCATCTACTACGTAAACATTTAACTTTTTAAGGCTTTTCTTTCATAGTAGCAATACTGATATTACAAGTTAGCATATTACAGTGTCACCAACTTATCTGTAGAATGAGCGATGGCGCCACTTTCTGTATCAAAGAATGAGAGAGATGCAATAATTATCCTAGATCCACGATATTTTTGAGGGGCATGCGATAGAAAATAAAAGTCGGGTATCGCACGATAATTCATAAAATTCCAGGATAATCCACGATAATTCTGTAATTTAATGAAATCTGTGTATCAAATCATTATTTTCAACCATATTATCCGTCAAATTCCAATAACATTCATCATTTTGGCGTTAATTATCGCGTAAAACAGTTTTCAAATACATACTAAAATTGAAGTTCTAATGAGAACAATTGAGATAGAAAATATTTCCTCACTGCGTCGTTTCAATCAAGAGTTTTTACTAAAATTCCCTAAAAACCTAGTACTTGCCTACCTATAAATAGGTAACATTAAAACATTAAATAGTGGCATGCACGTGGCATGCAATATAGGTAAGAATGATTGAATTTAACGCATCATTTCACTCTTTTAGGTTCTAAGAGAGACGTTTTGGAATTTTCGATGCGATAAAAACACGATAATTTTGCTGTTAATTTGGGATAATTCTTAAGTGTGGATCTGGCAACAGTGGACTACATCGACTGACAGCAACAAAATGACGTTTTCAAAATGACATCAGTAGTTCCGCTTTTGGCCATTCTACCATAGAGATAGTAAGTACCATTCTACAGATAAGTTGGAGGCACTGTAGTTAAAAGTTGATGATGATAAAGATGACCAGAAACATAAAAAATCTGTTTTGGGGGCGCTGCAATCGACTATAACCTTATGCGAGTGTTGCAAGTACAAATATTAGTTCCGATGATTTTCCGCAACATGGCGAAGATTTTTATTTATTTTTCCGGTCGGGCTTTATTTAGATCGAAATTTTACGTATATTATTCACTGATAGCTCTAGTGGATAAATACCAGAGGTATAATATGATAATATTATTAGGGGGCGTTTAATGTTGAGGCGTGCTGTAGAATGTATTCAGGAGAGCGAAGTAAGACCATGCCGTGCTCAATACCTGTAAAGATAGTGTACCTAATATAATAGAATAGTTGGGTGAACCGTCAGGGCGTTTAATCGCCATACTTATTTTGTTTTTTATCTAGCCTAACATTTTTATATTACAAGAAAAGGCGTACAATTTTAAAGCGCTATCATAAAGCTCCTTGTACTTTATAACAGCGAGCGATATACATTTGTATGCCTTTTTATAAACAAGATGATAATTTTTTTGGCCTGATAAATTATGGCGTTCAAACGCTCTGATAATTCATATAGTTATATTAATGAGTTATATGTGGTTATAATATTATTAATAAAACATAGTAGAATAATGATATGAGCGCCGGTGGCGCGTTGCGGAGAGGTATGGACACCTAATTATGGGGGTCTGGGTTCAAATCCGCACGGACAACATGCCATGTGTACCAATGAGTTTTTCTAACTTATGTACGTAATACCGACTGCTCTCAAACGGTGAAGGAAAACATCGTGAGGAAACGGAGGAAAAGGAGTTAATTCTGATGTGTATGAGAAGTCTACAAATCCGCATTGTGGGCACGCGTGGTGGTGGACTAATGCCCAAACTCCCTCCCTGAGGGTAGGCCTGTGCCCTGCAGTGGGACGTTTATAGTGTGATGATGAATAGAATAATAATTTATTTTGCATTGTATAGGAACGAGTATAGGGGTCAACGTCCTCCCTCTATGATAAATTGATTGCATGACTAACTGCAATAACAGATTTTATAATAATTAATAAGTACTTTTGTTGTATAAAGCGGTATAGAACTGAAATGTCACATCTTAACTTAAAACATGAACTCAATATCTAGAAATCGGTTCTGTAGAATCGTTTTTTTTTTGTTATACCCGGCGTCCAGGCGCTTTTTAAAGATCTGGCAAAGCGCCTGGTAGACTTGACCGGGGATCCAAGGGCTGGCGCTTTCCTCGCTCAACAGATCAGTTTAGACGGTCAGCGAGGAAACGCTGCCAGCATATTGGCTACCCTCCCGCGCGGTCCAAACCTGCACCATATTTTAGGTTAAGTTAGTTTTATTTTTCTCAATATTTTTATTTATTTTTAATGTAGGTACATACTTACCTTCCTTTATATGTCTTTAATAAAATTATACCGACTTGAATTTTGCAGTTGATGCCATAGATGATGATGATGTGGTAATATCTTACCTTAGTAAATGCTCGCAGATTGAGATCAGCAAAGCCACAAGCTGTCACCTTCATCGGTTTCTGGGCTCTGAGTATAAACATAATTCTCATCATTTATAATTTGAACATAATGTTTACAATATTACACGATGATATATTATGTATTTACATTGCTTCATGATACTTACCTAATTTGAACTATGTTCATTTTTTTGGCAATAGAAGCCTCTGATAAATACCATTTGCAATTATATATAGCAACGTTTACCTCCGTACTCTGGAAAGCGATAAATATTTATAAATTAAACAAAAATACATTATAAACAATACTTATATTTAAAAAGAGTCCAAAAATAATGTCATAGAAGAGAATTAGATAAGTTCCTACAAATTGACCTCGTCGATTTTTTTTCCATTTTTTGAGCTTAGAAGAGAAGAGGAAAAAATAATTTGATCGTGTTCAACTTATTCTTTGATTTGTATAAAGGTAAAGAAATGAAACTGGATAAGAATAAAAAACAAACTTACAGATCTGATCAATAGATCACCAAAGAAGCATAACAGAAATATTTGCATCATACTCATGATTAAGAAACTCAAGAAAGTTACTACAAATACTTTATCATCGATTTTCTGAAAGAAAACGAATTGAAAAAATTAATGAGGCTTATTCTAGACATATACTTTTTTTAAGACAGCAACCTAGATTACATTCAGTTGTATAATACACAAGTGCAGTATGATCAAATAGCCCAGTCATTTTACGGTTTGAGCCGGGACTAATTAAAAATTAATCAATTATACATCGCATCGGTTTCGCAAAATCCTTGATTTATCCAATTAGAGATTAGTCTAAACCTAAAATTCCTACAAATTTGAATATTTGTATCCAAGTCATGGATGTTTGTATGTACAATAATATTATGTTTTGTATATCGTTGTCTAATCATCATAATATAAGATAGCTAGATTCTGGTAATTTTAACTTCATACTAAATTTTTAATTTTAATAGATAAATCAAATAAAGGTAGTATAAATACTCGTATACTTATATTTACACAAGATATTATTTTTATTGGTGAAGGAAAATATCACTAGGAATAGCGAACGAGCATGCTTCAATTTCGAGGCATTTATATTGTACCCACTGTCCATTATAAGTGGCGATCGACGGGCTCATTCCCCGTCAAACTGGACAGGTCCGTTCTACTAGTGAAACGTGGAGGTTTCAGAATATTTCTGACTACCCCCTCGGGGAATATAGTCGTGAGCATTTGCATGCATGCATATTATTTTACCAACACGCCTCATTACGGCGCTCATATTGCATAATTATGTTGAAATTAGTTCTCAATGTAACCGCAAGCCAAAGCGAGCCCAGCTCTGTACAAAATTTATTACAAAAATAGGAGCCTAGTAAAACTATTGTAGTATACATACTGCAGTGCAGTGTCAACTAACCCAAAAATCTTAACACTTATAAGTTTAAGAAGCAAGTGTACACATATCTTTTGGATAAGTGTTATTATTCAATACAACAGTTTATCAAGTGACTTATGTTTGATTATTTTGAATCTATGACATCTTATATGAATATAATACCTATCTGATATTTTAAATTTGACTAATTACCAATTACTAAATTTGTTATTCGATTAATTATAATTAATTTGCTTCAATGTATAATTATAATATAATTTCTTCAAATTGTAATTAACATTTGCATGCCTTCATGGTAGAATATGCTGGAAAATTGTATTTTTATAAAACCTTATGTACCATATTTTTGCAAATAAATTACCATTCTCATTATCATTTTAGGGCTAACTGATCAGTGATCAACAAGGATCTCGCCCTACTGGACAGAGATGACATAGAAAAGGTTATATAAATGGCGTGGTTCGTTGTCAGAGGCCAAGACCTACTTCGGGTTCCTCAGTCAGCGCAGTAGGTAAGTGTAAAACTGTGAAAAATGATAAAAATATAATTACCGTAACGTTAAAACCGGTCAAGCAAATGAGCATAGAACTGGAGATAAAATTGAATAGAGTCGATTTAGCGTATACTGCTTCCAGTGGCTCCATCAGGCTGTGAACAAATCAATTTATTCTTATTATAAAAATTACATATCCGTTATTTAAAAATTCAACCTTATTACGGTACATAAAGATGGACTGGACACCCCAATTAAGGTCCGGGTTCGAATCGTAAACGTAATACCGACTGCTGGCCGCATCTTCTCTCAACGGAACACCTTCCGACGCGGTGGTAGAGTCAAAAAATGACGTCAAAAAGCTATCTATGTGATATTTTGAATTAAAAAAATTGATTTTGATTTTGATTGCTCTCAAACGGTGAAGGAAATCATCGTAAGGAAACCTGCATACACAAAAGAAGAAATTCTGATGTGTATGTGAAGTCTACTAATCCGCATTGGGCACGCGTGGTGGACTAATGCCCATACACCCTCCTTGAGGGTAGGCCTGTGCCCTGCAGTGGGACGTTTATAGGTTGATGATGATGATGACATAAAGAAACAAATTACGTGTCCACGTGGAAGAAGTCATGGACAATAATGATACCCTTCATGTTTTTAATTCTGTAATCAGTAACTGTGTGTGTGTTTTCTGTACTTTTAGGGTAGGTTGCCCCATAGGTTTGGACATGTTTAATTTATACTTAATGCTGTGATCAATATGAGCAATGTTGTGTCTATAAATACGTTTAAGTCCAAATACATTTTTGTGCAAAACACCCTTATTAAACACCTAATTATTATTTAAGGTGGTTTCAGTCGGTTTAAGTAAATTTTGTATGAAAAATTTTAAAGCTTTATATATTCGTAATTATTTTATAAATTGCAATGTTATTTGTGACGCGGCATCTAGATTTTCTAAACTATTTTTCCATGTATACAAAAGTTACTTATATTAATACCGTCTACGCGTATTGTGCGTCAAAGTTTTGTATAAAATTGACCCCTATGCAACCGCCTTAACACGTTCCGGGACAGTGAACGAGACACAATAGAACTTTTATTGTTATCACGGCTATAGGCGGTCACTGTCCCGGAACGTGTTAAGGAGGCCTCTTACAACCCGAGGCTTATACAACCGCGAACATTGCTGGTATATTGCGTTGTATATGTTACACATATGGCGCAATAGACCAACTCCGAAGTACATTTTTTTCGTTCTCGGATAAGAAGGTTTCCTCACGTAGTTTTTCCTTCACCACCGGGAGCCAAAACCAACCTTAACACGTTCCGGGACAGTGACCGCCTATAGCAGTGATAACAATAAAAGTTCTATTGTGTCTCGTTCACTGCCCCGGAACGTGTTAAATACAAATACAAATAATTTATTTGCCAATAAATAGGGTAGGTACAATTCAGATGTAATTAGATAAAATTTTGATCACGCCTATTTAGCCGTGTCAGTAGCATGCAAATATTAAGGTCATTGGGAAATATAATTAAAGACAAAAGAAGAATTAACAAGACTAGGTCTTTCTTACTAGGGTTAAACCATGCATCGACTATCTGTTACCGTCAAGATCAGTGTACCGAGTAAAATGTTTTATCAAGGAGCCATCTGTATAATGATGACTTAAACCTATTAAAGGGTAGCTCTTTCATGCCTGATGGTAATTTATTAAATATAGCCCTACAAATTGCATAGCAGTTGTTTAGAAAACGCTGAGTTTTAGGCACTGTCCCAAGAACGATACGATTTGGATATCTCATCCTTCTCTGTATAACATCTTTAGCCTGTATGAATAAGTGATTTTTTTGTTAAACAAATTTACCTACTTCAAGGATATACAGGCAGGGCAAAGGTAGTATATTTAAGCTCTTGAATTAGGGTCGACAGGACACATCAGGTGCAATACCACATAGGGCTCGTATACAGCTCTTTTGTGCAATGAATACACTGTCTATTCAGTGTTCTACGCAGTCAATTAAGTTTGTACGACTAAAATTTAAGGCATTTTAATTTTTAACAACCAACCTTAATAGAGTTTGATGCCATTTGATTAACTCTGCAAGTTTAGAGTTAAACTCATCGGTTTCACAAAATTTTTCATTCATATTGCTTGTCTCAATAATTCTTTCAATATCGTGTCGTAGTAAACGAAACTGTATTCTAATGTAAGTACTACAAATGTAGAATAGATAGTCGATGCCACTGGTTTCGAAGACTACGAGGATTACTGAAAGTAAAAAAAAAATAACTTGGGTAATCATTCACAATCTGAATTGTGGCCGAGATGAGGCAAAACAGGGCCTCTACCCGCACATTCGAACTTCGCTTTTGCGTGAACGTTTTCGTTCCAATGTCAACTCTATTACAATGAAGTGCGGACCGAAACAGTGGCGATATATTGAACATCGAAAGTCCGGGTACAGGGCCAGGATAGTTTTTCAACGGCTAGATGAGTAGGTACAAAAGAACGAACAGCATAATGAGAAGGAGTCTTTTAATTATACAGGGTGTAAGTGAACTGAAACGGTGAACTCAGACCATCAAACTGAACAAATTTCACTATGAAGCCTACCTCAGGAAACGCGAAAAAAATCAGCTGTCCCCTACATTTTAGTCGGGTAGGTACAGCAGTTTTGAATGGGACAGCTGATTTTTTTCGCGTTTCCTGAGCTAGGCTCCGTAGTGAAAGTTGTTCAGTTTGATGGTCTGAGTTCACCGTTTCAGTATTTGCTAGGCTGTCACTTATACCTTGTATACAGATACATAAACTTACGACCGTAATTATATAGTCTCTGCTTCAACCTCTGGAGAAAAAGCGAGATTAGATCCTTGACAATTCATTCAAAAACCCTAACCTAAAAGTGGCGTACAATAACTGATAAGTTGAGATAAATCCTAGGTAATTGGTTACTGTATACATTCGACGAAGAGTGGATGGCACTGGCTCAGCACATGTTTGAATGGAGGATAAACGGGGAGGCCTATGCCCAGCAGTGGGATGAAATTGGCAAAAAAATAATTGGTTACTGTAATAAATATGTCACTAAAAATTCGAGGCTACGCACGAAGGACCAGCGTGGACTGCGCTGGATCAACAGAAATGATTATCAGGATGCATAATGAGGAAATGATGTAGTCGACGATAATGTGGTACAGCTACATAACAATCTTAATTATAAATATATAATTATTTATAAGTTCTTCTGTCTATTATAAATTAGTTTCGATAAAAATTTATAGTTTATTTATAACTCTAGCGACCTGCCCCGGCTTTGCACGGGTAGATGCTAATATATATAAACCTTCCTCTTGATTCACTGTATCTATTTAAAAAAATTGCATCAAAATCCGTTGCGTAGTTTTGAAGATCTAAGCTTACATAGGGACAGACAGCGGGAAGCGACTTTGTTTTATACAACTATGTAGTGATTGTGTATAATATCTCGCTTGTCTGTTTAGAGAAAACGACGAAGTTATCCGCGAACACACTTAAAAATATATATATACAGGGTGTGCCGTAAACCGACGTCAACTCGGTGGATGCTGATAGGTTAGTTCATGCCTAACCAGAATATACTAAAATAAAAAAAATAAAATTGATAATCAGTCAGTCAATCAATCAATCTGTCAAAATTTTTCTTTAGGAAAAGGTTCTTAGTTCTCGAGATGAGGACAGTTTTATGAAATTCGTGAAACTCTTTATCTTAGTCACTATTTTGAGTGCCACGACTACAAATTTTCTATGCAGTATCTGTGTATTAAAACTGTTAATATCTCGAAAATTAAGACACTTTTACTAAAGTCAAATTTTGATATTATGCTTAGTCATGACCTAACGTATCAGCATCTGTATATACGGTCAAATTGAGGATCCTCCTCCTTTTGTTTTCTGAAGTCGGTTCAAAATAAATATAATTGGCAAATTATAAAACATAAAAGAAAACTACAGAAAAACGTACTTGCCCAAATCTGATGAATATAAACAAATGGCCAAACTCTTATATCGAAAGCATTAAAGGGGTAGACAATATAAAGAGGGAAAAGCAACTCTACTTCATTCGTAGTAAAGTACTTAATAGCCATTATAATCATCGGCATCAGTGGAAACGATATTATAACTGACCAGTTGCTGAAATTACACACGTTTATAATCATATGCAAAAATGTTATTTCATTTTTTATAATTTCATCTTTATCATCAAATCCTTTCCGATTATTCTGCTTGTTTTCTAGTTCCTTTAAGCAAGATATCAGTTTGTTAACCTCGTTTTCGTGAAAGAAAACTGAGGTGGCCTTGAAATTTGCTAGAATAGTACTGGTTATGCAAGGGGCAGCGTAAGTTAGTGTTGTAAGACTCTTCCCATTCATAGCTCCTTGAATAAACCAGCAAACTGCTCCAATCCATTCTGTGTTCACCCACAACAAGCTCATTAAATGAACAATTTTGTATCTGATATTTTCAGCGTATCCCCGTTTGTTACTTTCAATATTCATTCCGCTCCATTTGAATGTGTATTCTATTTTCTTCAGAGATTTATGAATGAGGAGCTCTCTAGACATGTTGTATCAGTATCTTGAAATGATTGTTGTGAAGAAACGTATAAAATGATACGAATTAACTTAAATAATGACGATGAATCGAGTTGAGGCTCGTTATAAGAACATCGTAATGATAGCTTAGATAATTGGTATTTATTTTAATTTCGTTGTAAGTGTTATACATGACGGATTATCTTTATTGTGGCCGTTGTTATTACATTTACAATTATTACTTATGTCCGAAGATAGAATAGAAAATTTGTAAATATTATGTAACTCACGTAACAAAGGCACAACTATTTCAGAAAATTTTCTACAGCACCCAATTTCTGCGTGCAGTTGTAGTAAGACTCGCTTTCAGCGTAGCGTTGGTTTTCAGGATGGAATGACGTATCAAGTATTAAAAAATAAAAGAAAAAGAAAAGAAAGAAAGAAAAAAATAGACGAAGAAAAAAAGGAAAAGAATAAAAAAAATAAAATAATAATATTTGGTTGAATGATTCATAAAAAAAACATTGTTCCTTGTGTTTTTAGGGCTCCGTACTCAAAGATTGCCAACGGGGCCCTATTCATAAGCCTACGCTGTCCGTCCGTCCACGTCCGTCCTAGCTTTAGGTGGCTGCATCTATTGAACCGTAATAGGTAGAGAGTTAAAATTTTCTCAGAATATTGTTATTATTTTGTGTTTTTAATAAAAAATACAAAAATTAAAAAATTAAGATAAAAGAAACGTGGTATTTTCAAGGATTTATGTTTTTGCTTTTGTTTTTGTTTTGTTTTTGCTAAAAACGGCAATACATACAATCGCAAAAATCGGTGTGATTATAGTGCATACTCTAAGCTTAAAGTAAAACCAAAAATAATAAAAACCGGCCAAATGTGTGTCGGGCTTGCGCTAAGAGTCCCGGAGAAAACAATTTGTTTTTTGTAATATTGTATGGTGGTACGGAACCCTTTGTGCGCGAGTCCGACTAGCACTTGACCGATTTTATTTATTTTATAATTGGCATAGGCCCACCACACATTCCTGCCAGCATCGTAACAACTTCTGTAAACCAGGATCAACAGCAGCGCAAACACTCACAATACTAGGCAATGAAGTCCAGCGACCCCTAGCCCTCTTGGAACCCTCAATTAATTTAATCAAAGAAGCTCCATTGCAAACGGGAGACAGCAATAAGAAAAGCAAGGCTATTAGTATGCCAACTCCAGGAATAATTTACGGGAGAGCTGTGTTATCCCTTCCGTTGTTAAAAGGTTACCACCATCATCATTTCAGCATATAGATGTCCACTGCTGGACATAGGCCTCCCCCAAGGATCGCATAACGACCCTAATCTAACAGATTCCCGCCACCTTCGCCAGGTCATTCGGCCCACCGTCCAGTCAATTGTCAGCAAAAGACAAGGTCCGAATGTTATTCTGGACCTTGATTTGTGTATAGACACACAAATCAAGGTCCAGAATAACATTCGAGGTAGCCAGAACTTTGCTACAACTATCAACGATCTTCGAAATAATATCCTAAACTGCAAGAACGGTAATCTTGCGAAAGGTTACCAAATCAACTGCGCAAAGTACATCGTCCCGCGCATCCAAACCCACTTGTTGCTGTTTCTGTGACTGTACGCGGGTCGCGGCTTTGTTTTGCCACGATCTTTTGTTACTACTTGTCTTATTCAGAGGTTTGCTCGACGACTGTTCGAGAGAGATTCTGTCTTTGAAACCAAACCTCGAGCAGAATTCTCTTTACTTTAGGAAATTTGATACGTAAGCTTGCAATTGTAGCGATAGCTTATTTAGGATTTCAGTCAGGTGGTTTTCGACCATAGAATACCCCCAATAGATATCGCATACAAGGCCGCCGATGCGCGCCACACATCTATGATTTTGCACTGATATAAGCAACGCGAGTGAGCGAGCCTGAAGTAGTGCGACCTTGAAATGGCCAATCATGTTGCATTGTTTCGTGCCCCGCTACCCGCACCTACCGCCATAAATGGTGACTTCGAGCCTGTACAAAATTGTCGTCATGCGGTATCTATTGGGGGTATTCTGTGTTTTCGAAGAATGCTGACAAATCAACTTAATACATTGTCACTTCTCACTAAAGAAATAGAGTGAATGTAAAACACAAAGAAATTGTCATCTCATAAATTCACACATGGTTTCTCAGAATCTATAGAAACGAGACTAAACGTGTCGTGGTTATTCCACGAAATATAAGAATTGGGATGAATTCTACGAAACGGTAGACGCATAGAAAAATTACCTATTAGTAATTTGAAAACTTCTTGGACTTTTTGTTACTAACACGTGGGAAAGAGCGAGAGATTGTATAACAGGGTTCCAAAACTTAGGTATTTATTTTAGTTTTAAATATGTTTAAATAGGATGCCGTCACTGTCATCGTAGTTTTCGTTTTCGTCTGCGTAGCGTGGGTAGGCCCCGCACACGGTGGACCGACGACCTTGTGAAGGCGGCGGGATCCCGTTGGATGAGGGCAGCGCAGGACCGGTCGTTATGGCGATCCTTGGGGGAGGCCTATGTCCAGCAGTGGACGTCCATCGGTTGAGATGATGATGATGATGACTGTCATCAGTATTCATCATATATATGACAGCATCATTCAATATGATAAAAAGAACGATCACCAAAAACGTCTTGAGCGGTATCCTTGATTACGCTCAAACGTATGTAGTAGGCACTGCACTATTTTCCTATAAATTCACTCGTTCGAGCGCTCAAAATCCCTGCCGCGACGTACCTACTATACTTGTTGGTACAAGGTACGACATATCTTGAAGCCTATCTTATGCGACGATAGCTTCGGTGGTGCGGTCATGTGTCACGAATGGCGGAAAAACGAGTCGTGAAGCACATATTTTATGCCGAGCTTGAGAAGGGCAAGCGTAAGCTAGGCAACTTCTCCGATACAAAGAATTGTGCTGAAATACCACATGAAACGGTATCGCATTGATCCCGCGCAATGGGAAAAGCTCGCATCCCAACGCCAGGAGTGGAGGTACCTTGTCATAGACAAAGTTTTTTACTTTGAAGCACTCCGGCGTTCTGAGCTTGATGCCAAGCGTGATGAATTGAAGGCCGAAATCGGCTAGGAGTAGCATCTTAAAAACATCTGATTCTATCTGGTTTCCTCTTTATTCCTGCACAACTCAGTTTAACATCGGAACAGGGAAACGAAAATTCTCGCAAAAACACGAACTTTTCTCTTTTGGCGTTTCACCAGTTGTAGATAAATCTATATCAAGTTTTTTTCTGTCGGTCTCTGAATGCGGTGTGGTCGTGTCCGGTGCAATGATTAATGCGAGCCGTTGCATTCTGCATTCGTTTGCTTTATGCACTTTTTTCTTTCTTTTTTGTGGATTCAACAGGTTGCATTTTGAGAATTGGTTCGCGGATTGTTTGGCTTGCTTTGTGGGAAGTATTTTGCCGATGAAATTGTTGGTTAGGTAATACTTTTGTATTTTGTGCGACGAGTCGAGTATGAGGATTTAAAAAGAGATACTATTTATGAAGTTTATAACTGTTAGATTTCAAATATTTATAGCCTAACTATGAAAAATTTGTTTTCAAAGCCTTTCCAGCTTCTAAATTAGCGTAATAGCCCAGTCATTTTACGGTTTGAGCCGGGACTAATTAATAATTGATATATTTTTCGGTATAATATTGAAGAACTAATTTTAGCCTAGAAATGTACCAAAATTAAAAAAAAATCACGTCAGCAACAGTCCCAATTTGAAAATTTAGCTATTATCTCGTTCTAAAAAACCTGAAGGTAATTTTTTTTTGCTAATATTAAGGCTTTACCATTATATAATTATACATACCTACTTCAAACATGGTGTACATATTTTTGTCTACTTAGAAGGTTTTGAAAAATACATTCGTATTTTCTAATAAATACCTCATTTTTTAAATTTCAATGTCTATTTTATTGCTCAAAAATAATTTATATTATTAAATCAAAATAATTTGTTATTGTCAAATGATTGCATTGGTATTAATATTAATAATTTAAAAGCCTTCTGGGACACACAATTTCGATTTCTATGTGGCATAGCGATTTTTTTTAATAAGTTTTTAGATAGTCTTTTTGTTACTAAATGGTGCCGGTTACAGTTTAAAAGTCCAATTAGTAATTACTCCCTACCCTGCCTAACAAAACTCGGTAAAATGACTGGGCTATAATTGTTGTATTCCTAAATGTATACAAGGTGTAATATTTAAAGGAGTGTTTTTATGAGCTTCATGGGTGGTTTAGGTTAGACCATCAAACTGAACAAACTTTCACTAGGCATGGAGCCAACATCGAGAAAAAATAAAAGTAGAGTAGACAAGTTTTGTACGAAACTGCAAATTGTTTTTATCATTTCTCGATATTGACTGCGTAGTGAAAGTTGTTCAGTTTGATGGTCTAGACCACCTTTTTAAATATAACTAGGGTGTTTTGTTACACCATGTAGATATTTATCTATGTATTAACATAAGATTGTAATCGTAGCAAGGTTCACTTTCAGCATTTTTAAACATTTTCGAAATGCTTTAAAAATGACTCCCAGCATAAATAATTGATCGACGCTTATTAAACATTCGTTCTTTTTTCCATAAATATTAAAATGACAGACTAAAATGTTAAAAAGTCGCTGTTTATTATAATTACGTGGCTCCACCATATTTTACGCCATTTACTTACAAACACGTATTTATTTTAAATCAAGATTAAATTTAATTATATAGTACCGATAGTCCGTTAATTCTAGTAATTATTGAAGCTATTACACAGTAGTGCCAATTCAATGATCAAGCAGTGGCGATACTGGCTAGGTATATTCCTTTTCAACAAGACTGCAGAAATTAATAATGCTCTCTGACCAAAAAAGGCTTTATAAGGAAAATATTTATTTGGCAGATATGGCAATGTTAGCCAGATAGCTTTGCATTAGAAAACTGGCATACACATAAAAATTCTGATAAATCCCGGTTACATTGATTATTCTTCCTTCGTGTTAGCATGAGCTATAAAACCTATCTCATGAAAATCACTCATGCTGTAGTGCAAAGGATAGCCAGTCAGCAATGGTTTTTTCGACGCTATGTCTTCTGAGCACGTCTAGTATGATTTCTCTACAGGCGAGCGACTCGGCAAGTCGCGGCATGGCTAGCATTCCAACCACGACAAAGCGTTTAAACAAGTAAAACGTCTTGCGCGCTCTTTCTGGCATACGTAAAATAATAAAGATGGAGGCATATCTCGATTTTGATCATTTTCTCGGGGGTGGCATGCGAGGCCTACAGCTTATTTTGTACTGAAATTTTTTGAATAGAATTGAAATCATGATTTGACTTGCAGGATGCTCCAAAGACGAATTCACGTTTCTTTATTAGGGGAGGCTCTTTCCTTGCACCGCCGATTTGTTTGATTGATGATATAACATTAGCTGTCATGGATGGAGTATTTGAAATATATAAAGGTTCTCCTATTGTCAATACTGTTTGATTAGTGTCTTGATGTAGTACTAACTTAAGAAAATGTATCATTCCCATTTTACTTTTTGGGGTTGAGCTGGCTAGTGAAGGGGTTAAAGTTACAGGTTATGTATAGTGAACACTGACTCCACAGAATTAGATTTATAACTAAAAATGTTCTAGTAAAATCATATATTGCATAGCAGCTGATTTTTCTGTCTCATAGAGAAAGTTGTTCAGATGGTCTGGTTATCCCATTCCCTGTATAAGTATTAGTAGATGTTTTTCTCCGTATTTCAAATCAAATCATGTATATTTATTGCACAATCACAGGTGTTAAAAAGGTGTATAATATAATAAAAATATAGTATGGATCTCCGCAACTTACTGATCTCAGCATGCAATACAATGGAAATAATAATTCAAAACTAAAGGTGCAATCAGTGTTCTTCAGAAAGACCGTTTTACTACCTACTTTCCACTCTACTTTCGAGACAGCAAAATCGCATTTCTAATAAATTTCGGAAGGGATCTCCACTTGTTCTCATATCGCAGCTGGGTATCGGTATTTACTCACACATTTTAATTATTCTGTGTGATTATTTGTGTATGTGTGTGTTGTGTCGTATTAGTAAGTGGAACCCCTGCTGCGTTCGCTGCAACCCTGTCGCTAGGGTTGCCGATTGTGTAGTTAAAATATTGCTTATGACTTGATAATCTTGACTGTAAGTCGGGTGTTACAGTACGACCAGTAGGCCTCGCATGCCACCCCCGAGAAAACGATAAAAATCGAGGCGTGCCTCCATCCTTATTAGTTTACGTATGCCAGAAAGAGTGCACATGACGTTTTTCTCGTTCAAACGCTTTGTCGTGGGTGGCATGCTAGCCGTGCAGGAAAATAATTCCGCTCGTCAATCTTCGTTTGCGCAGAGCAGGACCGAGTCCCCGATAAAACCCGAAGTCATTTAGAAATCAAAAGGGTGCAAAGTCGGATAGCAGCGAAAAGGGCGCGAAAACAAATTAGCTAGCGCAGGTACACAAGGTGAAACATCAAGCTATACAAAACCAAAATAAGCTGGCCGCGCGTAGGTCACGTAACGTATAAGGTCGCGCGGCCAGCTTATGTTGGTTAAACAGTCTGGTTAAACTGATGTCAGACTGATCGTCTACATTACTGGCTGATGGACCGAAGTCCCCAGACTGAAGGATTTTTACCTAAATAAAATAATAATAATATTTGTGAGTGGCGACACCACGGACCCGATTAGAACCCGAATTGATTTGACGCTCACCACCTGTCTTGCCTTAACCGGCCGGCCAGGAGTGGAGTTGCAAGAGCGGAACCTATGCAGGTTGGAAGTGTAAAATGTCATAACGCCGGGACCTGCTGACTGGTGCGCTTAGCACCGGGAACCGGCGTCCGCAGACTCACCTCTCTACAACCTTAGCCGCTCACTAGATGTTGCCGCCTTGTCGCTCCTTGCGATCGGCCTTTTTCGGGGGCCTATCAAATGAATTGGCAAGTCACCGTCTGCCATTTTTGACAAACTAGAGATATTTGTTACGGCAGGCTTCCCGAGTCTCTCCACAACAACCCAGATTTCTAGTTCCACCCAGTTCACCCCCATAACCCTAGTATTTTCTGTCCTTTCTACAATCGTCTCTGCACCGAATGTGGTATGTCTTCTGGTGCATTTGCATAATGCATTTAGAGATAGACCACGATTGGTGCATCCCATTGCATTTAGGTAAAAGTGCCTCAAAGGGGCCTCAACGTGTTGGAACTGTGTCTCGAAGCAAGCCAAAAGTCCGAAAAAAAAAGTCCAAAGGTCCGGGCTACGGCCCATGAGTAAACCTTTTACAGAGATACATAATAAAAATAAAATTTCTGCGTTTGAATTATCGAGAAAAGTTTCGTTTCACACAGAAAACGTTTCAGTTGAACGAATGAATGCTTTCATATAATAGTAACAGTTAAAACCAGAGTTTACCATCAACATTATGTGGTAACGAAACGAAGAAAAAAGTAAAATCTGATGACGTCAAACTTTCGAGAATCTAACCGGATAGTCGAGTCGTGTAATGAGTTTTAATTAAATAATAATATCATGATAACTCCGCTTGCGGTCTAAACATTGGTGAATTATCAAGGCAAAAAATACTTCTAAAGTATTATTAAAATAAATTTTGAATTATTATTGTTACCTAATTAAAAATAGAATTTAGGTTTTATTAGTGGCACCCCTACATAAATCAAGCGCGATCACACCCCTCGCATGTCACATAGCCCCCGTCGCGTTTGGCAAGTGGTTTACACACACATGCACATTTACTGTGGCACACACATACGCATAGTCTGTCTATTAGAAATTTGACAGGTCATAAATTAAAAAGAACCTGTTCTAAATGGGGTTCGTTTTTGTCACATAAAACTGATATACTATTTTTAAGTTCCAAAAAATTGGTGTCAGAAGGAATTTAGAACTTAACGCCATCGCCATATAAAATTATGAATCCAGGATAATTGCATGGTTCTGCGATAATTTGCTAGTAAGATCTCAATTTTTTTTTATAGGTCATAGATTCCCGTTCTAAAATGCCCTGCATCTCAGAGGAAGAGGATCGTCATGGATTTATCGCTATCACCGTCTGGATCGAATTGGGAAGAGATGAAGAGACATGAGTGCCTTTGACTATAGTGGTTGGAGCTGGCCTACTAAAAGAATGAAAGGGGAGGCCACTGCCTATAAGTGCGATGGAAAACGCTAAGGGAACATTGTTTTGACAATGCTATCAATTTGACATGGATCGGAAACCTCATTACCTCATTAGAAGATGGTGTTTATGTTTTATTCTTAGAATTTTATGTACGGTACATAGGTACGTCACGCCTCTTTGCCAGTGGGGTAGGCAGAGACCAGGGCGCGCCACTTACTAATACGATCCTTACATACGGATACCAATTTTATGTTCCTCATCGTGTTTATTTCTTCGGGCGCTGGTGTTAAGCAAGGAACACAAAGAATAACAGCCTTTCACTGCGTTAATATAATTTATTAAATGAAACAATCTGCACGTAATTGACGTATCAGCTTGAATGAAAAACTATAAATGTAATTTAGTCTATGTTCGGATTGAACATATTGGGGGCCAGGAAAATCATGTGCGTATGGATTGAGGAGCCACATTGGATTCTATGCCCATTTTAAAGGCCAATCCTGGAATTTGTAGCAAATTCTGGAATTTGAAGTTACATGAACATAAAGGAGCCACCTCACACCAGATGCATCTGGTCTGAGGAGCCACCTTTATGTTCATGTAACTTCTCTATACTTTTGCTACAAATTCCAGGATTGGGCTTACAAAATATAAGGTCTAACAAAATTAGGTGAAACTATTTTAAGGGGATGATCAGACCATCAAACTGAACAACTTTCTGTATGGGACCGATATTGAAATCGCGAAAAAAAATCAGCTGTCCCATACATTTAGGTCGAGTTGGTTTGTATGGAACAGCTGTTTTTTTTTTCGCGATTTCGAGATTGGTCCCATAGAGAAAGTGGTTCAGTTTGATGGTCTGATCATCCCCTTAAAATAGTTTCACCTAATTTTATTATACCTTACATACAAATTTCCTACAAAATGGGCATAGAATCCTTTTTTCAATAGCAAATGTGGCTACTCAATCCATACGTACATGGAAAATCTTACAGTACGAAGGTTTCTATTGTGTCAATTTTTGATAATATCGATACAAGATCGATAGGTAGTGTTTTTAAATTTACTGGGCAATTTTAAGTAGGTATCTAATAGTGATTCTCCTAGCGATCCATGAAATATCCATATCAATAAGCAGAATCACCAAGAATTGTCAAAGAACACCATATAGATTTGATACTTGATCGAATCGAGTACCTGCACAATAGCACCTCTGATCATTTTTCCCAAAATAACGATATTCTGTGAACGGTCCTTCTAAGGCTTTAGTTCTGTAGGCAATTCTTTAAACTGTTAAATGTAACCATAATAATGTTATATGAATGATGAATACAAATAGTAAATCCACGTAAAACGAGCTATAAAGATGTCCCAACGAAGATTGACAGTTTTGTTTGTTCCATTTTGTGGAACGCCACCAGTGAGGTCGTAGATGGCGTTAAATTCCCGTAAACTTAGTAGTTTCAATGAATTGTTACTGCATTCTTGTGTTTGGGGACAGAGCTCGTGATTTATTTTTAGTTCGTCGTCATCGTGTGAAACGGAAATTCTTTTTGAATTGTTAGAGAAATGGCAGACAAATTCACTCATCCATTCTTCTGTTACCTATACACCATCATTTTTACAATATTATGTAAGTATAGGGTAATAGATTATCGTGGTATGGGCATGTAATGCGGAGAGAAGAGTGTCATGTTACGAGACGAGTGTTAAGTATGAATGTGGATGGCTGTAGTAGGAGAGGGAGGCCGAAGAAAAGATGGATGGATTGTGTGAAGGATGATATGTGTAAAAAAGGAGTGAGTGTTGAAACGACGGCTAAGAGAGATGAATGGAAGAGGATGACATATTGCGCCGACCCCAAATAATGGGAAATGGGCAAGACAATGATGATGTAAGTATAACATAAACTCACAACCGTAAGGATTTCGGGGTGGTAGCAATGTTTCTAACTCTAACCATATTGCCAAGACTATCACCATTCTGGTTAAGAATGTAGTTGTAGCCTTGTCGCAATGGTTACATTTAGCAACTGAGTGAGTGCTAATGAAACAGGAATACACCGCGTTGCATACTATTTTCTGCCACGATTACTACCAGAGGGGGCGGGGTAGAGATTGATGGACGGGGCAGGGACATGCTGGACCTACGACTACGACGCGCTGTTCTGAGTTTCAGAATATCTCCGAGACCCCCTCGGTGAATATAGCCGTGAGCATATGCATATACGCATGTAGTACTAGATACTCTATCTTATACTGTACGCTCTAAAATAATTTTTTAGGAAGCTGTGGCAATGTTTCTGAGCGCCCCGAAGTGGGATATTGTGCTTGTGAGTTTATGTATGTTTGTATATAAGGTCTAACAAAACTAGCTGAAACTATTTTAAGGGTATGCTCAGACCATCAAACTGAACAACTTTCTCTATGGGACCAATATCGAAATCGCGAAAAAAAAATCTGCTGTCCCATACATTTAGGACGAGTATGTTTGTACGGAACAGCAGATTTTTTTTCGCGATTTCGATATTGGTCCACATAGAGAAAGTTGTTCAGTTTGATGGTCTGATCATTCCCTTAAAATAGTTTCAGCTAATTTTGTTAGACCTTATATAAAAGGTAAATGTGACACAGTGACTTGTTAAATGAATATTCATACGTTTCGTATTACTGGTACCAACGGCAACGTATTAAATAGGCTTAATTTGCATTAAATTGTTTTTGTCACTATGCATCTATGCATACCATTAACGCACCTACTTGTACTTATGTACTACCTGTTTTATATTCAATGTACCTATAACATATATTATTTAACTAATTCTTCTTCTTCGGGTTCCTCTCCATTGCTGAAGGTTGGCAGTCAGCTCTGCGTATCCCTGTCTATCTCTCGCCAAACGAAACAGCTCTTCGACGCTGGCGATGTCTGTCCACTCTTTCAGGTTCGCATGGGTTCGCGAACCATGACATTCGTGGCCTACCGATGCTTCTTTTGCCCTCTACTTTGCCCATTATTAAGGTTTAGAGCAGGTTGGTAACGCTCATTTTTCAAGATATGACCAAGGTAGGCGACTTTCCTCCTTTTAATGGTTTGCTAAAGCTCCCGGGACTTCTTGACTCGTCAACTTTCACATCATCATCATCATCTCAGCCGATGGTCATTTCGATTGATTTGCTTTTTTGTCAACTTGATTTTTTTCCCTGTCAATGTAAAGCAAGCTAGAATATATAAGGTCGAACAAAATTAGGTGAAACTAATTTTAAGGGGATGATCAGACCATCAAACTGAATAACTTTCTCTATGGGACCGATATTGAAATCGCGAAAAAAAATCTGCTGTTCCATACTCGACCTAAATGTATGGGACAGCAGATTTTTTTTCGCGATTTCAGTATTGGTCCCATAGAGAAAGTTGTTCAGTCTGATGGTCTGATCATACCCTTAAAATAGTATCACCTAATTTTGTTAGACATTATATAGCATAGGCTACATTTTTTATCATTTTCTTCGTAGGTATACTTCCTTTACGAAATTTATTTGATAAAAACATAAAACATAGTTTATGCATCGATTCACTTTCTTTATCCATTCTTTTTTTGTTGAACGTCATGAAAAGACGTAACTTGAGCTCCACGAAATACCTTTTTTTTATAAATGCTTAAAAAAAGAGTTCGTGTATCGTGCGATACAGATTTCTCGTCGAAAAAAAACTGTAAAAAAAAAAGTTGAAGAAAAAAAAACAGACATGCCGTCGGCCCAGCCCCGCCTGCCTCATGTCAAGCGAGCAGACGGTTGGAATACAAGGTAAAAGTTTCCCAAGACTACAGATTTATCTCTAGATCGGTAAATATTGTAGGTACCTAGCTCTAGCTAGAAAGAAAGAAAACATGCATTTCTAGTTTGATAATCTTGTGATTTTCCAGGGGATCACTAGATGGCGCTACGGTCTTCGCTAGTAAAGGTAAGAATTTCAAGTTTCTTTAAAATAAAAGAAGATTGAATTACTTTAAAAAAACTCCAAAAACAAACATTTTAAAAAAAGTTAAAAATAATTCGGTTACCTATTATTTTTGATGTAAGCAAATGTATGCATGTTTGTCGTTAATGTTTTACTTTTTAACTCTCTTTAAGATATTTTAGGTGAATTAATGCATAGGGCACGCTACGAAATGATCACTGATTTTTTTAATCGATAATCACTTGCGGTTCCCGAAACATGGAGACTTGGGAGAGTGAGGATCTGGGAGACATGTTGCGAGACCTCTATGATGCTTCTTTGAGTGTAGGCCTGAGGTTGAACATTGTCCAAGACTAAGGTTATAATGAAAGCCTATGGAGTCTCAGATCCCGTTACTGTAGGAAATGAGACTTTAGAGGTATTCGATCATTATGTATATCTTGGACAGTGTTTATACTTTGCTAAAGAATGCCAAGCAAATGAGGTCTCAAGACGTGTGCAAATAGGGTGGGCTGCTTTCGGTAAGCTACACGACGTGCTTCGAGACAGAAAAATGCGACAATGCTTGAAAACCAAGCATTTTAATCAATGTGTCATGCCCACCATGACATATGGTGCCGAAACGCTCATTAAGGACTCAAATACAAAAAATCAAAGTAGCACAGAGAGCCATGTAGCGCACCATGCTAGGCATCACCCTTCTTGGCCACGTCACAAACGTCGAACTAATGTTCAGGACGTCGGGGGCCGAATAGCTTGCTTAAAGTGGCGATGGCGGTGGGTAGGACACGTAGCGAAAAGATGGAAGGTGCATAGATTAATATGTATATTGGATATAGATAGGTAACTCGCCTTGAATTTTAGGACGCCCTAATTGCGTTGCCGCTTATTAGCGCTAGGGGGCGCCACATTATGAAATAAATTGAAAAATACGATCGGCCGACACGAGGATCGAACCTTAGCTACCCGGATAGTAAGCCGGTTGTCTAGACCGCTAGACCAACAAGACAGTGATTGATATGGGCGAAATGACTCACTACTACAGCGCAACGCGTGAGGTGTAGTTCGCTGTTACTCCGATATGAACCCTAGTTCAACACAAAGTGCTTCGAAATATAACCGATAGATGGCGGAAACTGTATATGGAAAATCAGCGTTCCACTTAGTTTGTACTAAGATAACATAGCATGGACAGGTGGAGCAAAACCTTAACAGAGTGGTGGCCGAGATTAGGCAAAAGAGAAGTAGGTCGTCCGGCAGCCAGGTGGGTTGACGACATCTGAAAAAGTCCTGGATGCGGCTGGCACAGAACCGAGAAGGATGGCAAAATAGGGAGAAGGCTTATGCCCCGCAGTGGGTAGATACGGGCTGAAAATGATGATGATAATAGGTGATTTCTTACTCCAGCCCTTCTACAGGGTAAAATTGATATCATTAGCATCCTTTTAATATAAGAGTCTACGCATCAAACTGAACAACTTTCACTATGGGAGCAAACAGATCGGAGCAAAAAAAAAAATCTGCTGTTGCATACATTTGAGTCGAGTAGGCATTGCAGTTTAGTATGGAACAGCTGATTATTTTTTTGCTCCGATCGGTTTGCTCCTATAATGAAAGTTGTTCAGTTTGATGGATAGACTCTTAGTTTAAAAGGATGCCAATGATATCAATTTCACCCTGTATAATAAGGAATGTGGTTGAGATTATTCTATCTTCGGACTCCGACCTCGTTTGTACCAAACAAAACACGATATCGTCGCATTCCGCCGCACACGGGTACCCGGCTGGCGTGTCCCCTTACAAACTCACCGTTACCTTTCTCTACAGCAAATATATCCTTTAACATCATAAATATAGAGCACAATGAAAACGCATACCTTAACTTTGCTTCATAGAGTTGCCCCGCAAGTGAATATTACTGTTTTAATTATTCGAAAAGCGACCTAATTTATACGACCATAAAGTCTGCGATGATATTAGTTTTAGCGTTGCCAGTGGACATTATATAATCATTTTCTGTTTTGATTTACAATTTCAAGCTCTTCTCCAACATAATAAAAGAGTAAACTACAGCAGCGGATTACTTTGCAGAACATCCATCTGGCTCAAGTGAATGAATCTTTGTTAAAGCGATTTTTATTCTTAAGGCCATAGATATAAAAGCTAAACGTAGTTTTAAGAGGCTATGTAAAAAATAGGATTCTTCAAAGCGTCATATATCATGAAGTACTAACAGTAGGAGTATGATTAGCGGATATGTGTAAAATGAACATATAGTTGATGTTTCGACAAGAGCCAAAACACGATTAAGACACATTTTCTCGGTAGAAAAACAAGCCAAAGTAGCCTCCGTTTTTATTTATAAACGCTTGGAACTGCTAAACGGTGAATAATACAAACACGTGACTTGATTTAAAAAAAAGAGATTGATATTTTACAAATTTTGATAAGAGCAGAATTGAACTTACATAAATAGTACAATCACAATTAAATAAAGTTTGTTTTACGCTTGCGTCGTTTCAGGCGCGCGCGCCGCCCCATCTCTTTCTCTCGCATCAGGCAGTAATATAAGCTATCACACGCCCATTTCGCTTCAATTATTTTTCGACCTAGGCCCTTAAAGCCATAAAAGCTAAACGTAGTTTTAATCCATAGAAAGCAATATACCTGACTTTTTGTACCTTATATTGTCTTCTTTAAAATGGTATGACGATATTTATAATGTAATGAGTCATAATAATAATGGCATTATACTGTATGCACCTCATACATAAGATGATATTATAATAAGTAAGTAATACTAACAAATGAATGTAGTAAGATACTATGTTCATTTGTTAGTAAGTAGGGACACGAAAAAAGTATCGATACTTTGTGGTATCGAGTACGTTTCCGTTCGATACCGATACATTTGTACTCGATACTTTTTATTCTATACTTTTACTCAATGAGTACTTTTCGACAGGTATCGTATTGAATAAATCTTAAAAATTACAGACTTAAAACTTGGCCTTACGGTTACGGCTCATGTTTATGGCAACGCCATGTAGTTCAATCGTGCTGAAACTTCAAAAACATTACCTACCTATTCTACATGAAGTTCGAATCGAAATCGTTCGTTCCGAACGAGTGAGTGATTGGTCCACTATTGGTACGGCCTAGTATTTATTCTGTGGTACGGAGGAGGACTGGGAACTTTAATGTGTGCCTAAAGTAATAAAATAAATAATCAAATAATTTAATATTTTTTAAAACTTTTTAATTTGTGAATTTATTTTTTTATTATTGTATTAAATGTATGTACCATTTGTTTTTTTAAGTTGCTAATCTGACGTTATTTACCTTCTGACTGGCATTGACGTCCTGCCTGCCGACCCTACCCTACCGTATGCGCATTAGGCCCTAAGCCCTAAGAAAAGTACTCGATACTTGAAGTATCGATACTTTTGTCTCGATACTTTTGTGAGTACGATTCTTTTTTTTCGATACACTCATGAGTACAGTATCGATACTTTCAATTCGATACCGTGTCCCTATTAGTAAGTAATAAGAATCGTCGCCTTACAGGTTACTATAGTAGCTATAGTACCTAACAGGGAGATTTTTCTACAGTTCAAATGGCATTTGAAATTAAAGCTCTAGATTACACAATACCTTCATGAAATATGCAAACAAATAGGTAAACAAACAAATGAAAACATTACCTTAATACTAACTGAACAGCGTTCATTTCAAACGCAATTTTTTTTTTTAACTTTCATGTGTCTCTAGTATGCAGTAGGCACCTGCAAATCTTCTTTTTTCTACTTATAATAATGATAACGATAAAGAATAAATATAAAAATATCCATGAATAGTACATACATTATTTTTATTTGCGTATGGCTTTTATTTCCTCCAACCAAAGAAAAAAGAACAATAAATACAAAACAAAGAATTTATGAATAAAATCGAATTACAAATCTATATCTAAATTTTGGAGCCAAGTCTTGGCTTTGGTTTCCATATATCCCCTAAACCCCCTCTAGAAACTTCTTTTAGAACACTCCTCTACAATGTGCCTGACAGTACTGGTCTGTGGTTCCGGCACTCCACAGTCGCACTCTGGGGACGTCCGGATGCCCCATTTATACACGTTACTTTTGCACCGTACGGATCCTGTTAAGAGAGACCCAAATCCAGCGGTGCTCCCCGAATCCCGGCAGCATCTTTGATGGCTCCGGCATATACAAATTAATATTCATCAATATTTACCCCTAGCTATATGTATTCGATGCGGACCTATAGGCAGGGCCTACCAACTAAGCTACGGAGATAATTATATAATACTTAAGTGTTACCTAATAACTAATTCATTTCTTAATTGCACTAGGTATCTATATGATTTGCATAAATAAATAGTATTTGGTATACAGGGTGAAATTGATATCATTAGCATCCTTTTAAACTAAGAGTCTCCCCATCGAACTGAACAACTTTTACTATGGGAGCAAACCGAACGGAGCAAAAAAAATCAGCTGTTGCAAACATTTGAATCGCGAACTCGCGCGTCGACATTGCAGTTTAGTATGGAGCAGCGGATGTTTTATTTGCTCCAATCGGTTTGCTCCCATAATAAAAGTTGTTCAGTTTGATGGGTAGACTCTTAGTTTAAAAGGATGCTAATGATATCAATTTCACCCTGTAGTTGCCTTGATCAAGTTGAAACAATATATTGGTATACCTACAGACAGCTATCTAGGTATATAGTAGCTGATATTTAAAAGCCCTTGTAAAGTGTGAACACTTTAACTCAACTGACTATTTACTTATACATAGTCTTCAATAGCGCAAAGTAAGACCACGACCGGCTCAGGATCTGAAAAGAAAACGTGATGTTTTTACTAATACACGTGATTACCTGATTACAGAAATGACTCAAGCCCTTTCATAGAATCGTCAGTTAGTAGAAGGAAAATAAAGATAAAGTATGAGTCAGACAGAACGGGGTTCACTACGTTATTCCAAAAAACCGTTTTAGACTAAGAGATAAGTGTACTTTTTGCAACCATCAGCAGTAAGGCTGATTCAGTGTTTATGGGGTGTAGAGCATCTCTGTGATGGGGATGAACTAGGTCTGCTTGCATAACTTCAGTCGGTTTAGGAGTTACAGACGTTTAAAGGTCAGTAAAAATGTACGATCAGCTGCAAGCCTGATCGTATGATATTATTGTAGTGTGCACTGTAGCTATGTGAACGGTACAAAAACTGACATGAACTGCCAGTCGGTTTAGGAGATACAGCCGTTCAAAGGTCCGACCTATGAACGGCTGTATCTCCTAAACCGACTGATGAACCATGTCAGTTTTAGTACTGTTCACATAGCTACAGAGCATACTACTATAATATGATACGATCAGCCTTGCAGCTGATCGTTAATTTTTTACTGACCTTTAAACATCAGTAACTTCTAAACCGACTGGAGTTATGCAGGCAGTCCTGGTCCATCCCCATCACAAAGATGTTCTACACCTCATAAACACTGAATCAGCCTTGCAGCTGATGGTTGCAAAAAGTACACTTATTTCTTAGTCTATTTCGTATATTATGACAAATCATCGATCGTTTATTTAATCTAGCATTAATTCATTAATGGTTTATTTCACCCAATACCGTTAGGTACATCGATAGCTTATTATTTTTATCAATACATAAAAAATCTGTTGTTTGATAGATTTAATTTTTATTCTCAATTAAAACTCATTTTACGTATGTTGGACCTACGTAGTGAACCAAAAGAACGATCTGAGAGTGGAAGGTGTCTTACATAAGCATTCATAATCTAATAACAACTGAAATCGGTGATAATTCATATCGCATCATTTATTGGTGAGTGCTATGACTATAAGGCTTGAAGTGCTCAGAAAGGATTTTCGGGGTTATAATATAGCGGTGTTTGTTACGACCAGTGTTGCATTCGCGCTATCGAAAAATTATAGTCTATGAAAATAAAAAGGATAGTATTTGCCAAAAATTATAGTAAGATTGTTAAAATAAGCTTTTTGAAAAAAAATGTTAAAATTGTTATGGTAATTATCTCATCATAAAAACTTTTTTCAGGAATTAGTCGTCGGTTAGCTTTCAATACAATTTTATTATTTGTTAATTTGAGATAATATTGTACACTATACAATCAAACATTTGTTCTATTGCCATTTCATTCGCACCTAAATAATAACGTATGCGCCATCCTGCTGTCAGTGACATCATCATTGTCTTGCCCATTTCCCATTATTTGGGGTCGGCGCAATATGTCATCCTCTTCCATTCCTGCTGTCAGTGACAAAAGATAAAAAAAACAGAAAAAAAAATTGGGTAAAATATAGATATCGGAGATACTAACAAATTATAGTATTTTAGTGTACTATCCTATATAGACGATAGTATATAGTACTCGGTATCAAATTATAGTACAAATAATATAACTATAGTACGGAATGCAACACTGGTTACGACAAATACAGCCAGTCGACTACCAACTTATACCTACTATCCACCAAATGGTGATTGTTTATATCGTCCGCGTTCCCTTAGAGGAAAAGTCACTAACTGTCATTTTTGCTAAAAATGAGTTATTAAAATCAACGTACCACGAATGACCTCCTCTATTATTTTATTATAAAGATCATTGTCAAAACAATAAACAGGAAAATATTATAAGTAAATTTAATAAAAATTCGTGATTTGTATTACCTACTTATAGAGTTTGCCATCGACTAGGTTTAGTGTAGTTTTAACACAGAAACAAAAAATTTGTGCAATATCTGATCCTTATCTTTGCAGAGTCTAAAACGAAATTTCTCAATTCGACTTTAACATTAGCATCACAGAATTCATTGTCACTTAATTCAACGGAAACAGCAAATAGGGCAAATTGGCCAACAGGGGTCGAGTCCCCGAGGGCCTCTGACTTGACACGCGAACACGCGAGGTCAGCGTGCTCGTTGAAAATAGTTGTTATGACTGTCGTGATAATAAACAATATTGCTTAATGCCTTACAGGTGTCACAAGTAGCAAAAAGTCTTCAACATACTTTTGAGTCAATTTAATATTTCCTGTGTTGGACAAAGCTGATGTCGCATATCGATATTCAATAATTAATTATAGTAGCATAAGCTTACGCTCACGACTATATTCCCCGAGGGGGTAGTCAGAGATATTCTGACACCTCAGAACATCCACGTTTCACTAGTCGCCACTTTTAATGGACAGTGGGTACTATACATGCCTCGAAATTGAAGCATACAGGTTTTCTCACGATGTTTTCCTTCACCGAAAAGCCAGTGGTGTTACAAATCGTACATAAATTCTGAGAAACTCATTAGTACGAGTCGGCCTGGACGGGGATCGAACCATTGCCTCCTGCACGGCAGGCAAGGTTACTCGCACTGGCCCACCACGGACCTAATAATTATAATCCTTCCGTCCTTCTTAAAATTTGAACTTTTTCTTAGGTCCACTTCTATTCCTTAAAATTTTTCATATTTAGGTCTACAGGGTGAAATTGATATCATTAGCATCCTTTTAAACTAAGAGTCTACCCATCGAACTGAACACCTTTTAATAAGGGAGCAAACCGATGGTAGCAAAAAAAAAAATCTGCTGTTGCATACATTTGAGTGGAGTAGGCAGCGGCGTCGGGTGCAGTTTAGTACGGAAAAGCTGTTTTTTTTTGTTCCGATCGGTTTGCTCCCATAGTAAAAGTTGTTCAGTTTGATGGGTAGACTCTTACTTTAAAAGGATGCTAATGATATCAATTTCACCCTGTATAATTAAAGGGGTCGAATTCAGATCACGCGCGAACGACGAACTTCGCAGAAGTGCCTCTTTCACTCTAACTTAACAACAGTGCTAAGAAATATCTTGAATGGCATTAAAATTTCTTTCTCAATGGGAATTTTTCAAAGTATGTTGCAGAATTTTTACAATGCAACTTTTACTATGGGAGAAAACCGATCGGAGCAAAAAAAAAAATCAGCTGTCCATAGTAAACTGCACCCGCCGCTGCTGCCTTGCCTACTCAACTCAAATGTATGCAACAGTAGATTTTTGTTGTTGCTCCGATTGGTTTGCTCCCATAGTAAAAGTTGTTCAGATTGATGGGTAGACTGTTAGTTTAAAAGGATGCTAATGATATCAATTTCACTCTGTATAGTAAAATTATGAGTGTAAAATGTGTTAGAGACAATGTTGACGATGAGAATAAGAAAACATGGATAGTCATAATACCGGGGCACGTGTATGCGCATTGTTTACAAAACATTTGTGGCACGCAATTGTGAAAAGACGATGTTTATTATGAATTCGGTAAATGGAATTTTGCTTCATTGTTATGACAAAGAAAACTTTGACTCAGTAGTATCTTTTATGATGTTTATCGTACCTACTCTACAGGGTGAAATTGATATCATAAGCATCCTTTTAAACTAAGAGTCTACACATCAAACTAAACAACTTTCACTATGGGAGCAAACCGATCGAAGCAAAAAAAAAAAAAATCTGCTGTTGCATACATTTGCGTCGAGTAAGCATTGCAGTTTAGTATGGAACAGCTAATTATTTTTTTGCCCCGATCGGTTTGCTCCCATAGTTAAAATTGTTTAGTTTGATGGGTAGACTCTTAGTTTAAAAGGATGCTAATGATATCAATTTCACCCTGTATATATTTTCATTAAAATAATCACTTAAAATATTTATTGTTGAAGTGTAGCGGCGATCGGAAACTCTGGTTTCAATTCGATAAGAACAAGACACGTGCAAGCATTGAATTAAGTAATAAACAAAATATCTTGGACATTTTCACACAAATTATCTAGTCACATTTAAAGTACCTAGACTTGTATTATGACGACATATATACATACAGACATCCATGACTCAGGTACAAATATTCATATTCATCATAAAAATATTCGTCCCTTACGGGATTCGAACCCGCGACCCTCGGCACAGCAGGCAGGTTTACTACAGACTGTGCTACCGGGCCGTCACCACAATACCAGAGGATATGCAAATAGCACCAACACACACTTAATTGCAGTATATTTGAAGGCATCCAGGGTAGGATAGCAGGGTGAATAATCAATCTAAACGTCCAGGAGCTTTTTAATAGCGGTTTAAAATTGTACTCGTTTTCTTTAAAACAATATAAAAATGTTCAGCCAGATAAAACGCAGTGAAGATTTACCCATCAGCATTTTAGCCGCACTTCTTATAGCTGTCCAATTGTAAAGGATTCTACTTTTAAATACGAAACACTCACAGTCGTAAATGCAGATAAGTTGAGAACCGCGAAATTGGCTGCAGTCAGCTTACATGGCCTCTGTGACCTGGATAAAGAAGATGTAAGAACATAACCAGAATCTAGAACATATTTGAACTCAAATTAGTTACATACTTAGTATGAAATGTATGATAAAGAAAACGAAATGATGCTACGTATTAGAGATGCACAAAATGAATATAACATCATTATACTATCAGATAAGTCTGTGAAATAGATAAGCTTGTGAACTTATGAACTGTTCTAGCAATTATAAAGTAGCACAGTTCACACTGTAGGGCGTTTCCAATCTTAATTGTTCGTAATAAAGTCGAATTATGAGTAAAAGTGTTTTGACCTATTTATTATGAATATGAACAATTGTATACGCAATAACTTTCGGTTGATGCAATTGCGTGTTTGGTGTTCTTGTGGCGAATCTTGGTTGTTTCAATAAAGTACTATAAGAGCATTGATATTCGTTTTAAAATCTCTGTATCTTCCTCTCTCTTAATAATAATAAGCCCGCAGGGCAGCTTGTGGCGAGCTGTTGGTGATTTGGTAAAATGTCATAACGCCGGGACCTGCTGACTGGTGCGCTTAGCACCGGGAACCGGCGTCCGCAGACTCACCTCTCTACAACCTTAGCCGCTCAGTAGATGTTCATTTAAAATATTTTTGAGTGCTAAAAGTGACTGTTTGTACTAAAAATTTCTAGTTTTGGTGATGTTAACACTAATTACAAGTGAAAATTAAGTGACAAGGTTTAATTAGTGCCTAAATTGACCAGAAACACAATATTAGTTTGATAATAAATTAAGAAATACCGACACAAACGTGAGTCTTCCAATCTCTTACAAAAACGCGTAAGTGACACCGTCTGCACGGCGCTTGCGACCTTTTTCTCGCGACATCATACAGTGCAGCAATCCTCTAGTTGTAGTTACTTAGCGGGGGCCTTTGTTGCTGTGCCATTTAACTATTTTACTAGTGCCGTACCCAGTCACCGGTAAAGTACTTTTATATGTGAGATTTTATTGCGGTCCTATCTGCTCGAACACTAAAATGGCTGACCGAAACACGTCAATGGACAGCTCGGAACCGGAACAGGGTGGAGCACTCAAGACTCCACCGTTTAAAAATTTGCGTCGCAAACGGCGACGCTCTGATGATATTAGAAATCAACTCAATGAGTTTAAGAATGAAATAAAGGAGATGATCTCATCAATTATGACGGCTAGTGACACCGAGCGAGCTTATTTGAGAAAAGATATCACCGACATTAAAGTGAAAATCCAAGAAGTAAAAAACACAAATACCGAGATAGAGAAATCTATTGACTATATGTCCAAACAATTTGAGGACGCCACGAAAAAAGTTGACATCCTGGAAAAAGAGGTAACAGAAAGTCGCGCGCAGATTCAAATTCTACAGGATAAGATTGAAAACTTTGAACGCACTTCATTTAAGTCGGCTATTGAAATACGAAATGTTCCCACTAAAGAAAGAGAGACTGTAAATGACCTAACAACCACCATCATAAATACCGGGAAAGCTCTCGATTTACATATTCAACAATCCGAAATCAGAGACTGCTGGCGTTTGCCCGGTAAACAAGGCTCAAACAGAACCATCCTAGCAGAGTTCACTACGGTGCCTACGAAGACAAAATTTCTGCAACAAGCCAGATCATTTAACGTTAACCGCTCAAATGAGAACAAATTAAATACTGAACATATTGGAATCGCTGGAAAACGCATGCCCATATATGTTTCCGAACACCTTACATCGTCCTCAAGAGGACTTTATCATATTACGCGGGAATTTGCTAGGGATCAAAAATATAAATTCTGCTGGACGTCTCATGGAAGGATATTCCTACGCAAGGAAGAAGGTCCAAAACAAATCCTTATTAGGAGTGAAAAGTGTTTGAATGACATTAAAGCTCAAATCTGACTTGAGTCTCTAATCTCCTATATTTTTTGCACTTTTTTAGTTATATTTAATGCATGGAAAAGTTACATGTTTAATAAATTTTCTCTTTTTTCTCATAATTTGAACCTATTACTAATTTTTAAGATAATATTATATACATACATAATTACAAAGCATCGATTTAATGTACCTACTCGCAAGCATATGCTAAAAAACAAAAATTCACATACTCACATAACTAGCACAAATAAACATTGGTTACACATTGGTTACATAAGAAAACATAGAATCACAAATCTTTCACTCCCACAAACATCTAAGCATCTATTTATAACCATGGCTATACTACTTTTCAAGTTTCTGTACTTCAATTCATATTCTATTGAAAATATTATGCCGGTTTCATTTCACGTATCCATTTCATCACATGACTGTATCTGTATGCTGCGCATCACGATTTGCTGTATACTATACTGTAAACAGTGGACACCTTAATGGAAATGTCTTCGGATATAGACAGCGCTAACACATCAGAAACCTTTATCTGTCCCCCAGACCAAGCGTCCAAATTCATAAAAAAAAACCCGAAAGGTCTGAACATTCTTCAGCTCAACATACGTAGTCTAAATGCAAATTTTAAAGGTCTTAAGGTTCTTCTAAACCAATTGGATCTGGACTGTGATGTTATTGTACTCTCAGAATGTTGGCTAAGTAAACTCTCGAATGTCCCAACTATATTTGGATTTGAAACTTACCTAACTAATAAAACGTATAACCAAAATGATGGCGTAGTGATGTATGTAAAAACAGGAATTGGATGTACTGTCTTTGAACCACATCTTAATGAAGCAAACTGCTTAGTTTGCAAAATAAACCGAGAAATAGTCATTGTGGCCATATACCGTCCACACTGTTTCAAACATAAAGACATATTCATAGATAGCTACAATCAGCTGATGACATCGCTTAAATATAAAACAATTATTGTTACCGGTGATATAAATATAGACATCATGCCTGAAAATGAGGACGGATGCTCTGATACTTACCTGAATTTAAGTGCATCTCATGGTCTGTTTCCCGCGCACCGGCTACCAACACACTCCAAAACATGCTTGGATCATGTCATGTTGAAATCAGATTTAAAATCAATCGTACTAGTCTTAGAAACCTTTGTCACAGATCACAACCCTGTACTGGCGTGTATCAAATGTAATGACGTCAGACAACAAAATAACTTGTTCCGTAGTATCACAGATCACGATAAAGTCGTGGCAGAGATTGAACAAACGAACTTTGATTCGGTCCTGTCTTGTGATAACGCGCACAAGGCAGCCCAACTTTTAGTCACCTCAATATCTGAAATTATACAAACACACACAAAGGTTGTACAAGTACCTAGGAGACAAAGAATAATTAAACCATGGATTACGCCGGGACTGCTACGATGCATGAAAAATCGAGACAAGATGCATATGAGGGTCAGGAAATATCCTGAAAACCTTATACTTAAGATTACTTATACTAGGTACAGAAATTTCTGCAACAATTTATTAAAAAAACTTAAACAATCTTATGAAAAATCTGAATTTGAAAAATCTAAAAACAACCTAAAAGCCACATGGAAAATAGTTAAAAATATATGTTTTATGAATAAAAATACAAGCTCCCCCACCGAACTCCTGCAATCACATTCGAACTCAAAACTGTCGATCAACGCTGTTAACGATTTTTTTGTTAGTATAGGGGAATCTCTAGCTGCAAAAATAAAACCTGTACCTCCTTTACATATTCGCGATTACCACAAGTCGCAACCACCCAACTCATTAGTAATTCTGAATGTTGATGAAACTGAGATAGAGCGAATCATATCGGGTCTTCGCCTTGATTGTGCTAAAGGATATGACTGTATACCAACCTCCCTTATTAAATCCAGCCGGCACATCTTGGTTGCGCCTATAGGCGCAAATACTCACATCTGCAACCTCTCATTGTCCACGGGAGTCTTCCCTGACGTATTTAAAAAGGCGCTGGTCCACCCTATTTATAAGGGTGGGGATAGAGACAATGTTAATAATTACAGACCGATTTCAGTCCTGCCAATTATGTCTAAAATTTTAGAGAGAGCCTTAAATAATAGACTTGTGACATTCTTAGAGTCCCAAAATTTAATTGCTGAAAACCAGTATGGCTTTAGAGCAGGCAAAAGCACTGAAGATGCGGTATTGCAGCTCACCGATTTTGTTTCAAATAAACTCGATAAGAAATCAAAATGTATGAGTATTTTTCTTGACCTCTCTAAGGCATTCGACACTGTCTCTATCCCAATCCTACTGAGAAAAATGGAGAAGAATGGTATAAGAGGCACAGCATTAAAAATCTTTGAAAATTACCTCACGGATAGAACACAGCGTGTGAAAATTGGTAACCAGTGCAGCGATGAGAGAAATCTTACATGCGGAGTCCCGCAAGGAAGCATTCTAGGTCCAACTCTTTTCCAAATTTATATCAACGACTTATGTACACTTTCTATTCCCCACTGTAAAATCATTACCTATGCCGACGACACTGCACTTATAATTGACGGAAGTAGCTGGGACAAAACTCGAACCCATGCCGAAACAGCTCTTGGTATAGTTATGAATTACCTATCCTCCAATCTTCTAACTTTAAATATATCAAAAACAAAATACATTACCTTTGCGCTAACAGCCCGATCACAGCCCCCGGACACATTTATAATAAAAGGGCACACATGTTCCCCATCGGACACGTCAAACTGCTCGTGTCTATCAATCTCTCGAACTACGTCTATGAAGTATTTGGGGGTAATTATCGATGACATGTTAAACTGGCATCTACAATTAAATGCACTAACAAACCGCACTAGAAAGTTAATAAGTATCTTTAAAAAGCTTCGACATTCCGCAGACGTAAAAACGTTGAAAATGATATACTTTGCTCTGTGCCAGTCTGTCATTGGTTATTGCATCTGTGCATGGGGGGGCGCCACAAAAAGCCATATGCTTCCTCTTGAAAGAGCACAAAGAGCAGTCTTGAAAGTTATGACATTTAAAAAATTCAGGTACCCCACAACCGCTCTTTACAAAGATTGCGACGTCCTAACTGTTAGACAGCTTTTTATTATACAAGCTATATTGCGCAAACATACTGCTCTCCCACTTGATAGTGTTGTCTTAAAAAAACGTCGAAAAGATCTGATATGTAAAGTGGAAACCCACAGAACCTCTCTCGCAAGGCGTAATTTCTATATTATTGGTGCAGTCCTGTATAACCGAATTTCCAAAGATATCTGCATATATACTTTAAATAAACATAACTTGAAAAGCACGCTCAAGAAATGGCTTAAAAATTTAACCTATCTGGAAACGGAAATATTGTTAAACACAAACTTTTAAAGTTTTAAATTGTCCGTATATTTGTAAAAAATCGAAACATAAAATGCACATAATTATATTCCACACAGAAACACACACGCACGCGCACACAAACACACACACACACACACACACACACACACACACACATATATATATATAAAAACATAAGTCCCCTAGTGGTTGACCCAAAAGGTCACCCGACACCAAGAGGTTGTTACGCATCGTAGGTCTAGGTAGGACACACATTCACGCACCCCTCTCTGATATTCATACCCTTATAAATTCCATCGCACACATAACACACTCACCCGAACATACACACACAAACACACGCACAATTTTTGTTATTTTTCTTTAACTTCTCATTTGTTTTTAATTTTAATTTTTTATGTTTTGCTACTCATTGTTGTCATGTATCACACAACTTTGATTTCCTACCACAAACTATTTTATCTATAAAATGTGAAGAGCGCTGACTCTCATAGATCAGATTTTCTTTGTTTGAGAGTCAGAGTTCCCCTAATTACTGTCACAGCTTTCTACTACAACACCTAACATTTTGAACATCATATAATGTATGTAATGTAAGGCTAAGTGAGTGAAATAAACATTTTTTATTTTATTTTATTTTTATTTTTTTTTTTTTTATGTTGCCGCCTTGTCGCTCCCTTCGAGCGGCCCTTTTGGGGGGCCAATCAAATGAGTTGGCAAGACACCGTCTGCCATTTTTGACAAACTAGAGACATTTGTTACGGCAGGCGTCCCGAGTCTCTCCGCAATAACCCAGATTACCCGGTCCACCCAATTCACCCCCATAACCCTAGTAGTTTTCTGTCCTTTCTACAATAGTCTTTGCACCGAATGTGGTATGTCTTCTGGTTCATTTCCATAATGCATTCAGAGATAGACCACGCTTAGTGCATCCCATCGCATTTAGATAAAAGTGTCTCAAAGGGTCCTCTACGTGTTGGACCTGTGTCCCCACGCAAGCCTTCCAATGGTCCGGGCTACGGCCCGTGAGTAAGCCTTTTACAGAGGTACATAATAATAATAATAATCATTTATTCCTCATTTATTTCTTAGACTTTTTGGTTCAAATCATTCAACCACGGAAATTAATGCGTTTCAAAATACGTTATCAAATGTTAGCTCAGCGATTCCTATAGTGAGTTTTCACTGCTGAGCTTTGCTGACTAACTGGAAAAGTAAACAGAGTTCCACAAATCAGTGACATATTTTGTCAATAGTTGTCTCAAAACGAAACGCATGAGCATGCTGTCGAGCATTTTGTAAAACATTTGATACTGCCGAGCTTACCGATAATCAACAACGGCTGATTTTGATTATCTTTCAGGACAATCTTTGCTGCAGGAGCAACATACATTACCACATTCCATAATTATATAGGGTCCTTCTTAATATGCTTACACTTTTTTAAGGGGATGATCAGACCGTCAAACTGAACTACTTTCTCTATGGGACCAACATCGAAATAGCAAAAAAGAAACTCTTTCATTCAAAACTGCAAACCTACTCGAGCCAAATGTATGGGGCAGCAGATTTTTGTTCGCGATTTCGATGTTGGTCCCATAGAGAAAGTGGTTCAGTTTGATGGTCTGATCGTCCCCTTAAAAAAGTGTCCGCATATTAAGAAGGATTCTTTATTTGCATCACATTCTATTGAACATCAGCATTTTTTGGCATATTACAAACCTGGTCAAAACGAAGAACAAACTCTTCCTGGTAGATGCGTCCGTATCATACCATCGGCACATGTAGACCGCTTCACTTAATTTGATGCTCTGTGAAATATTATGAACAATGAAAGATTATTTCTTAGTTCTCGCCAGTTGGTGACGACCAAGGAAGTGACGACTTGACTGGGAATAAACCAGTCATTGTCGTATCGTGTATTTTTAATCTTATCCTTAAGTAGTATATAAATTGTCTGTGTCCATACCAGCCAGGCAACTGCGTTGTCGTTGAATGACTGTGAATCAAACACTCGCAGTATTCTCGTACTTAACAGGATAAGGTAATTGCATTTTATAATTGTTGGATTATGTTTAATATCTAATATACCTTCCTGTTCCTTCCTTCCATGGTTTTCTCATGATTTTCTACCGATTAGAAAAACGTATAGGTAGGTACAAGAATGGTATATTGTGCGTACAAATTTTGACATTGAGCTTCATGAAGTGCTCAAAATAATCCTTGACCGATAGTAGTTTGTGAAAATATCAAAGTGAGCACATCAAAAAGGATTATACGGCAGGTTTTAATGGAAGCTGGCACTGTACTGTCGAATTCAAGTACATCTCGGCGAGAATTCTCATCAAGTGCTTCCAAGACGAAGTGTATGTTACTCCTGACCGAGCGATAATACCCTATTATTCGGCTTTTCTCGTCTCTGTTATCGGTAACAATGTAAAGCTCGAAAGAACTTACGGATGCCTGAAGCATGTCTCCGAAGAAGCAAAGTAGAGATATTTGCGATAAACTCATGAACAGGAATGTTAGGAAGGCGAACACAGCTCCAGCGTCATCCAGAATCTATTGTCACAGTAAATTTGAAGTAGGTTAAAATCGACTTCCCAGATATCTTACATACTTACTTAGTTACAGGTGAAGCTAATTAGCGTGTTAAAAAGTAAATGTTTGGGAACTATATACTTTTACACTTTTACCTATTCTGTGGTTTAGGTACGGTAAAAACGTATAAGTTTAATATATTAAAATGCAATACAAAAAAGCTCAACAATAAATAAATATTTATGATGCCAAAACTACAATATGGAACAATTAATTAGAACTACTAATAAAATGCATGTGAACTGGTGTCAATTATGCATTCTGTTATTTGAAATATTATTTTTAAAATGTATCATATAGCACGCCACTGTTCCGCCGAGGAATTTGTTAAAAATCTTTTCAAAAAAATTTAAAGACGTTGCAGTTTTGTATGGAACAGCAGATTTTTGATCGCGATTTTGACGACGGTCCCATAAAGGAAGTTGTTAAGTTTGATGGCTGATCATCCCCTTTAGAACCCGTCAGCATCATTTATGAAGAAGGAATAATTTCGTCATTTTTAGTAATAGAACATAAAAGAAACGTTAAGTGCTGCGTTTTTTTTTCTGTATCATCAGATCATTACGTCAGTCATTATCTCTTTTAAGAGCAACATCTTATGAAGACATGCGTATCATCCTATCTCCTTCTTGTAAGTATATTCACCTCCTATTACGGCACGACTCCGATTTTATCCCTCATCATAATCAATCAATCAAATATACTTTATTTTACACCAAAATAATAAAAAGTAAAATACAGAAATAAAATACAAGAGGCACAAAATAAGGCGGTCTTAATAAAATCATAATATCAAGGTCATAATCATCATCTTATTTAACATCACCATCATTTTCTTTGCTCTTGTCGGAGAAGTATTCGCCATACCAGTCTCTTCTCCGCTAGTGCCGTGAGTTATTGATACGACACGAAATTAACTTTTTCTTTTAGTTGTGCTAGATAGCTCCTAGGTTTTCCTTTGCCTCTCTTCCCCTCTATTTTCCCTTCCAATATAGTTTTAAAGAAATTGTCATATCCTATTAAGTGTCCTACAATTTTTTCTATCCGGTTTATTTTATCATATACTCGAGCTAAATCACTGTATAAATCATACCAATCATGTCCATTTTACCGTAACATTGAATCCGCTGAGGCATATCAGGACAGAACTGGTGACGATGTTGAAAAGCGTAGATTTTGAGTACATGATCTCCATAGAGTCCACAAGTCTGTAAAGAGAAACAAGTCTTACAGCATTGAGACAAGGTCGATTTCTAAAGAGCGCGTCCAGTTGAGAAATCTGGGCTCAAATAACTTCATGGTTCAACAGACCAATAGGTCGCTACTGTCAGGGCTATTAACATTTGGCCATGAATCTATTATTTGCCTAGCTTTTGCCCCCAACTTAGTCTGCGTGGAATTGATGCCGCTACTGGTGTGTGAATTCGGACATAAAAATGTGTGAAAACGGCGCAAAAACAGGTTTTCGTGTGATGGTCGATCAAAAATTAATTCAAAACTAAAAATTTCATATCGTACATTCTCTTTGGGGTGGTCAGAAAATTAGCTACAACTGCAAACTAACTTTTAACGTAATCACAACAAGGTTCATTTTATAATATTTAGTATCTAGGTAATTCAATTCTAAAAAAAATATGATCTTAAAAAAAATGGACAATCAACTGACGGATAAGTGCATGAATATGGTTTCTTCTACTACAGGGTGAAATTGATATCATTAGCATCCTTTTAAACTAAGAGTCTACCCATCAAACTGAACAACTTTTACTTGCAAACCGATCGGAGCAAAAAAGAAATCAGCTGTTGCATACATTTGAGTCGAGTAGGCAGCAGCAGCGGGTGCAGTTTAGTATGGAACAGCAGATTTTTTTTTGCTCCGATCTGTTTGCTCCCAAAGTAAAAGTTGTTCAGTTTGATGGGTAGACTCAAGGATGCTAATGATATCAATCTCACCCTGTATAATCTATACTTACTCAATCAGATCCTGATGTCTCCTCACCAACTTCACCAGCCTCCGCCTAGTTTCGTTCGAGGAGTTGGAGACCATGTGCTCATATCGGTGACAAAGTATTTTGAAATGCATCTGTATGTATGTGCAGAACGCATAGAGAAACGTATCGGCACCGAATATGTTAAAGCATACTATGCAAGCTGAAAATATGGTATAATCTTACAAAAAAGATAAATGGAACGGGTGAAGGAAGAACGAGTATACTCCTCTATTACAAAAGGAACATTTTTCGTCGGATTTGATGGTACTTACTTGACCAAACTTGATGAATATACACCAATGGCCATCTTGACTTTGTGAAAGGATCGAAAAAATATTTGATCAAAAAAGGAAGCTTCAGGTCGGTGTGTCCTTCTACGTAATAATCATAGGCCATAGCCATGATGGGAGTTAAAGAAAATACTATAACTACCAGTGCATAACAGACACTTATCAATTTAAACACTATTCCTATGAACTTTATAGCATCTTTTTCTATTTTTCTTTCAAGTTTTGCGAATTTAGTTTCATCTATGTCTTTTGTGACATCTTCTTCATCGATATCATGATTTTGTTTGGCTGAATCTTCATCTTCAAAAACGGGATGTAACTCTCTAAGTTTATTTACGACTTTCATGAATAAATCTCGATTGAAATGTAAAGGAACAGACTTGGCTGTAGCTAAAAGGCAAATAGTAGTGCATGGAGCTATCATGGTCAATTCTCCGAAACTTTTCCCAGATTGTATGCCTTCGATTAACCAAAAGAATTCCCCAAAAACATCGGTATAAAGCCAAAGGAGGTTGAAATAGAAAATCAAGTTATATTTCTCAGTAAATTCCCATTTACTTTTGTAGATGCTTATACCAGATGCCAAAAGACATATTTTTGTGGGTTTCAACGACTTGTCAAAGGCTTCCTTTCCTTTCATTTTCTTTTATAAATTTAATTTTTTTTTTAAATTTTAGCAAGTCAGTTTTCATGGAAAACAAGAGCACAATATGATGTTTCAAAAGAAAGTAAGCCATTTTTATTGAGTGCTAATTAGAAATGAATAAACTCTAATTACAGGCATTAACAAATACTTAAAAGGAATGATAAAGTAACGACATCATGTTTATCTTAAATATTCCTTTTGCCGTCAAAAATATGTTTGTTTCTCTTTTATTAAAATTTTTTGACTTGTAATTAACAAGACTTTAATTAAAGCTTTCGAGTATAACTACTGAAGAAAAAAATGGTTAAAAAAAGTAAAAAATTTAATGGTTGACCTTTACTCATACTTTAAAAATAATATAACCCTAACATAGTTCTAAATCTCACAATCTAAAAGTATTTATGCCTTGCCTTCAGATACGTTGTGACAACTAACAACCACTTTTTCCTCATAAATGTAGCAAAGTACACTTTTAACACTTATTCTACACCCTGTATTTCTTAAGGTAGGTATAAAAAAGTTCAAAAATGGTATATGAAATGAATAAATTCCTTCGACATTAGCATTTTTTAGGTAAAGAAGAGTTATACGAAGTTCCATCGACATCCTTTTTAGTGTTCGGTACCAAAATTGGCAAAACGTAACACTTATGGAATCACGGTGTCATCGGTGTCTGTCCGTCCGTCTGTCACAGGCATTTTTCTCGGAGACCGTAAGACATAGGAAGCTGAAACTTTGTACAGTTATAGCAATTAAGGAACCAACGACATAAATGAAGACAAATGACATAAAGTGCGGGGTGCGCACTTGTCGCGCCGCAAACGCTCCTTCATCGTGAGCTATTAAGATGTTAAATTTAGTTTTAATGCAGCTTCCTGAAGCTGATGTTTTTAACAATAGTCCTCATTTGTTTTATAGTTATGCAATATCTGTTATCAATAATTTATAAGTTAACTATTTGGTTCTGATCTCATTTAAATAAGTATTACCATTAGTAAGTAGTTATCTTATGTATTTTTGCATGTAAGTATTTTGGAAATTGCTCTGTAAATTTACATGTAATTTTTATAATAAATAAATAAATAAAAATAAATAAAAAAAGTTTAATTTTTATATTTAGGGGCACCTTTGGGGGGCAGAAAGAGATATATAAGAAAATTTATTTTTCTACAATAATGGTGTTTTAGAAATTTCAAATAAAAGCTTATAAAAATACGAATCTAAAAATATTTTCTTTTAATTTTGCTTTGAAATTTTGTTGAACAAAATTTTTCAGTAAACTCAGAAAAACTGCTGCCCCAACGATATTTCAAAAACTAGAGCCACGTAAACTCTGAAAAAAATCACGCACGTTAGAAATAAGGTCTAGATGGAGGGAAAATTATCAGACTGGCACTAACTTGGATAGTTTTTTTTCTATACCCAAAAAACATCCACCAGTGTAAAATTATCTTCAGTTACTATGTGACCACATACTAAGTGCGTGTCAATTTATAATGGTAGATCCAAAGACCCATTTTAAACAACTGATAGTACGAAGCACTAACTGCCCAAGTCCCGACTCGCACTCGGCCGTTTTTTTTTAATGAAAGTTCACTAGAGTAAACTTCACGTAGTAGGCTGGTAAAGTTTGAGTGAAGCATGATGCTTGACGATTCCCCTTAAGGTGGTTTCAGTCCATACAAACGTTTTACGCACAATACGCGTAGACGGAAGTAATAAAAGTAATATTTTATATATGGAAAAATAGTTTAGAAAATCTAGTTGCCGCGTCACAAATAACATTTGCAATTTATAATATAATTACGAAGATATAAAGCTTTTAAAATTTTGTATGAAAAATTTCAAAGCTTTATATCTTCCTAATTATTTTATAAATCGCAAATGTTATTTGTTACGCGGCATCTAGATTTTCCAAACTATTTTTCCATATATACAAAGTTACTCATATTAATGCCGTCTACGTGTATTGTGCGTCAAAGTTTTGTATAAAATTGACCCCTTTGCAACCGCCTTAAGGGCCTATGTCGAAAAATAATTGAAGCGAAGTGGGCTTGTGATAGCTTATATTACTGCCTGATGCGAGAGAAAGCTGCTGTAATCAAAATTTGTAAAATATCAATATCTTTTTTTTATATCAAGTCTCGTGTTTCTATATTCACCGTTTAGCAGTTCCAAGCGTTTATCGATAAAGGCGGATGCTACTTTGGCTTGTTTTTCTATCGAGAAAATGTGTCTTAATCGTGTTTTGGCTCTAATCAAAACTTCAATTATATGTTCAATTTACACATATCCGCAATTCATACTCCTACTGTTAGTACTTCATGATATATGAAGAATCCTATTGAAGAATCTTATTTTTTTTCACATACCCCTTAACAGAAACAAGTAGGTAAACAGGTCTTTTTATTAAAATAATGAATAAACGGAATGACAAATTAAGTACCTGCTCATTATCTTTATTATTCTGTTTGCTGTCAAAAAGAAAAGTGTAATTAAAAAATGTTTTTCTAACATAAAATATCTTTCGTGCTCTCATCGTATCATTGGCCGGATGTGTGTTGCAGGGAGGTATGGATACCACTCAGTCATGACATGCTAGGGTCGGGGTTCAAATCCGAGATGTCATGTACGGTGGGCTGCAACTTTAAGTGTACAGGGTGAAATTGATATCATTAGCTTCCTTTTAAACTAAGAATCTACCCATCAAACTGAACAACTTTTACTATGGGAGCGAACCGATCGGAGCAAAAAACAAATCAGCTGTTGCATCCATTTGAGTCGCGAACTCGCGCGTCGATATTGCAGTTTAGTATGGAACAGCAGATTTTTTATTTGCTCCGATCGCTTTTCTCCCATAGTAAAAGTTGTTCAGTTTGATGGGTAGACTCTTAGTTTAAAAGGATGCTAATGATATCAATTTCACCCTGTAGATATCCATAATGTGTAATATGCATTGAAAGAAGGGAAAATCATTTATTTGGATCTCGGACACATACCTACAATCTTTCAATATTGGTTGTCTGTATACTACTTACCTTACCTATATCTGCAGCCGGCTATACCTCGTCTATAGATTAATAATGAAGGTATTATTGGATAATACCACCAATTTGATTTATTTTTTAATCTTTTTATAACTTATCATTATCATCTCAGCCGACGGAAGTCCACTGCTGGACATAGGCCACACCCGCAAGGATCGCCACAACGACCTGTCCTGCGCTGCCCTCATCCAACGGGTTCCCGCCGCCCGGCGCCGCCTTCACCAGGTAGTCGGTCCACTCTGTGGGGGTTTTATAACTTACGTATGGTAGAAAATTTATTATTTTCGATAGACATAAACAACACAGAACAAACTAAATGGTAGAGATTTCCCTATCAGAATCGAAACTCTGTCTGTAATACATTAGTAAGCCACTTGTAATGGATTTTTTTCAATGCACTGATATTTTACGTACAAACTCACTTTACTATTAAAATAGCATTTCAGAGAGAAGAATTTCATAAAATACGCGAGCTAACAAGCCTTTGATCCTACCGGCACCGCTAGCAATCCCCAAAAAACCTAGCACATTATATTTGCCGGTTATATTTGCTAGCTGTCCTTGTCAAGTTAAAAAAAAGCGGCACTTGACAAAGGGCTGGGCTTTATCGTCCGAAAGGGACGTCGTGAATATGTATGTGTTGCCGACAGTTGTTGATTTTAGACAGTTTGACTGTTGTCTGGTTTTTGAAAATGTTTGTATAAATCGTCGCCAAGCCGCAAAGGGGAGAATCTCAAACGGTCGTAAATTATATACACTGACCTGCAAAACTAAGTACTACACTTTTAATATTTACATTTTTTCTGAACTATAAAAATTAGAGATTTAAAATAAAAAACGTTTTATAGCAAATGTTATCAGCTTTCTTTGTAACTATTCTTTGTAAATTAAACTCTTTTTCGAGTCCTTTTTATTTCGAAAATATATTTAGTGTACTGAAAAAGTTATTGCAATTTCAAAAGTGTGATACCTAGTTTTGCAGGCCAGTGTAGTAGGTATTCAAAAATACTCCATTTGTCGCGCACTATGTCTTCACAAAGAGATAAAACTCTACAACTAATAGATAAGAAAAGAAAACAGATTGACGGCGTATCTCAAAACACACTCGAGACCAATGAAAACGGGTCACCACGGGTCACTAACATCATAAACCTTAATATCTCGGTAACTAAGAATGATAGCTTATTCAAATAAAAAGTATTTTATAGAAAATTTGATATTGATCGAAATAAGCGCGTAATCGGCGAAAACTCGCCTGCAAAATTTTCTCATTTGAGGTTCGTATGTATAACATTGAAATCAAAAATCTTTTTAATGTACTGCATTATTTGAGGTTCCTTTCAAAGATATAATTACATACATAATCCCTAGCAACATCTTATGATCAACGAGCTGTTGACCCGCGACTTTATCCGCGTGGATCATCCCTTTAGAGGTCAATTTTCGAAAAATCCTTTCTTAGTGCACCCCTACATCTTCTCATCTTCTGTAGAATATATATATAGGCCTATCTTCAGCGGTTTAGGCTGTGAGTTGTCTGTCAGTCAGTCAGTCACGGAACTCTTTTATAAGTATAGATAAAAACAATTCCGTTTTCGAGTACACCAGACATTTCTCAAAGCTCCCAATTATGCTACCTACCTGTGACGTTCTTCCTTTACCGTTAGGGTAACTGACAGTTTCCTTTCCACACGCCGCGCCGCCGCCGCTCTAAGCTCTGACCATCTACCTGGTGGCTATTCATGAAGCGAGGATTATAAATATTATACATTCTATAACTTAGTTTATAGTTCCAAGAATAGTTAGGTCTGGATGAAAGGTTAGAAAATTGTTTTACCGACAAAAAGAGGTAAGGATTTCCAAATACAAACGGCTTATGAAAACCTTTGATTGGACTTTTGTATGACAAGGTTTAAAGTATACAGTATGGCCCGCCACATACATGCGGAATCGTGTAACGGAATTCTGATTTTGTATGGGGTTGATGCCTACATCATTCCGAACAAATTTCTGGAGGGGGTCAAATCCATATAAAATGCTAATTCCGAATTCCGGATGTATGTGGCAGGCCTATAAGCGTTAAATATAGGCTACGTACATTTTGCACGTAACTTCTTTGGCAACTCGGCACCGGCTCCCGTTATCGTAGTGAGATAGATAAAACATAGTTTTTAAGAGGATAGGCGGGCTGAAATGCTAATTTGGAGAATAGGTCACTTTTCCGACTGTATACACCCCGCCGACTAGAGTGCAAAAGAGACAACTGCAGCTCGGACCGATTTTATATACAAAAAATCGACGAAATCAGCATCATTTTTAATTTGTTTTTCTACAGTTTTGAATTTTGAATAAATTATTTGTAAATTAGGAAAAAACAATATGTATGTAGTTATAGACGGAAAGACGAAAAAATCTCCGATTCTCTCAGTCTCGCCTCTGTTTATGAAGACACTTAAGAATTTGGAAGAGGCAAATTCAAGAGATGACGACTAGGTATGAAGCGTGTTGGATACGAACTCCAACCCATTAGATCGACGACTCGAGACCAATAGCACTGCATAGGTCAGACTTTTTAAAAAATAAATAGATTACGCAACACTTTACGCGTTTCTAATTCAACTGAGAGATCTAGAAGGGAGAAAATCTGAGTGAAATCCACCGTTGTTAATGCAGACCGCGTTGGTGTTGGTTTGTCAGGCCTTTGTCACTTCACTACTACATAATATCTATGCAAAAAATGCATATGCATAGGCTTACAAAATAGTAAACATGCAATCCAAAACATAATCTATCTACTTCTAATAAAGATCAAATTAATAGATAATTTAATCGAATTCGCATACAATAGCTAAGGTTCACCCAGTTTATTCTCAAGCCTGCAGTGGGAACATTTTCATAATAGAAGGGTCTTGAATTTTTTACCCATTATTGATTCTAAGTTTGAAAGAGTGTTGAAATAGGCAGTGAACTTTGACTAGGTACTTATATAGGGACTAGCCACGCGTGTAATTCTACTAACAGACATTTTTGCCACTTTTTGCGGGGGGCGAGGTAACACGAAATCTGCAACTTTGGATTTTATTCCCCATAACTTTAGATTCTAATTTTGAACGTTAAAAATCATGAAAAGAAGTCTCGCGTGAACCCCAAACGTTCTTAAGTTCGAAATTATTGTCTCGCAATTATAGGCTGTCTCGTTTAGTGGTAAGGTCTCAATTGAATGTAAATGCACATGATTAATTAATGGCAGTGGCAGAGGGGAAATGCTACAGCAAGGCTAGTCCTTATAATAAATAGTCAAAGGCAGTGAATGATCAATGCTTCATCACCATTTGTCTGTTCCAGCTTATTTCTCCATTGGTCTCTGTCCAACGACACTGTAGTACAATTTCATAGGTAAGTATTTCACACATTGAAACCAAAGTGACTCAACCAGCTGCAGATTTTGCAAAGAGGAGATGGAAGTCCTTTAAATCTTTTTTGTGAATGTGGCCCATTGATGTACAAACGAAGTATCCATCTAGGTCAAAGATTATTGAGTAGTAATCTTGATCTAGGTATACGCCAGATGAGATACAAACCCTCCTAAACTGCAATGTCGACGCGCGAGTTCGCGACTCAAATGTATGCAACAGGGCTGCGTTCACGACCTTTGGGTGCGGTTGTTTTTTCAAGACGCTCTATGGTACAGAACCGTTCACCGAGGCTCGGAACGGCGTTAGTGCGAAAAGTTGCACTCGGGGTGCAAATGATATCAATTTCACTCTCTAGATAGGCCTTGCAGTTTAGTATGAAGAGCTGGTTTTTCTTTTGCTATTTCATGTTTGCTCCCGTAATAAAAGTCGTTTAGTTTGATGGTCTGAACCGCCCCTAAAAATTTGGAAAGTGTTTACAAAATCACAAATAGGGTGATTTTGATATTTCCGTACTAAATGTATGGGAATTAAATTTTGCATTTTCTGAGAGTTCTAATACCACGACCTCAGTTGACCCCATACACCATAGAGACTTATGTTCTTCATCAGTAAGAGGATCGAATGGGATAAAAAAAAAGTTTTGTGAAAATTGCAGTTTTTCTCGATGACTGTAAATTTTTTTCAAAATCTGTAAATGCGGAAGTAAAATGCTCCAAAAGTTTGAGTTAGACTCCTAAGAACGTTTTCTTGTAGCTATAATGCTTCTGGTTTTTGTGTCCCATCTTAACTTTCGTCCCTGTATATGTAATTAATTAATTATGTATGTATGCTTTTGTATGTACCATTAGTAATATTATATCCAAATATCCAGACATTTTCAAAAAGATTTTCAATACTTAAAAGAGTATAATTAATCATTAATTCCCTCATTTGATTTTATCGATACTATATTATCGACTATGCTCAGCCTTGCTCAGCCCATCCATTATCTAAAATGTGAGGTTTAAAAAAATATATACGTTATGAATGAGCGATAACTCGGCCTAATTAATGTTGTCATCTTTTTAGTTTCTTTGCATGTAACAACATTACGTACTCAAATTGGTCGGATTGCACTGTTTATAATTTTCAACAATAATTATTTTCGCGAAAAATTGTTACTAAAATGGTGTCAAATTGTACTTATTCGTGAAAAGAAACATTACTTGTTTGGTCACTATAGCTTTTACATCCAATACTCGTGAATTTAGTCATTTTTCCTTCATGTTTTCTCACCGAGCTTGTAAGTCAAACTGATAGAGAGAAAACCCCGACCTAGCTAAAAAGCTTGGTTCGCGACAGCGGGGTACAGGCGAGAGCGGGCATCATTACGGGTCCATTGGTTAAATCGTCCCTAGGTAGGTGCTAATGATATCAATTTCATCCTGTAGATGTAATTACCCCAGGTGACTTAGCAGAGTTGTGCAGCGAATTAAAAGCTTGCTTGATGCACACGTTCGTTATTAACTTCTTAAATCTGAGGTAACCGCTACAATCAGAGAAAGGGCCAGATTCACATTCAGTTGCAGAAACGCTCATTAAAGTAAATCCTCCGTTAAATCTCTTGGTATCACTTTTTGTAGTAAAAGCTACTGAGACATTTAATGGAGGATTAACTTTAATAAGCGTTTCTGCAACTGAGCGTCAGCCGGAGTCACACAGTGTGGAAATCAGAAGTGACTTGTGCTGTTGCACTAGTAAGAGCGAGCAAAGCGAGCTCGAAAATTTTTAACATTCATACTCATTTAATGCATTAATAAAATAATTAAGATATTGTAAAAAAATTGGAAGTGAGCCACACGTTTCATATAGTGTCGTATTCACCAGCTTGGCGTGGGCAGATCGGCCCCACACTTCAGGTTATTGTTTTGCGTTTACCTTCTCTACCAACGAGTATTTGGTGTCGTTTCAGCATACATAGGCTAATGGAATTCGTACCAACACCAACTTAAGTGTTGGTGTGTAAAATTTCGGGCTCTCCTAGCTCGCTCCAACCTTTGCATGGTGTTTTCAGCATACGTAAGGTTTATGGAATTCAATACAAAATGAGTCTTGGTGTATGCAATTTTGATCAGCGATCTCAAAATTTCTCAGCGCAGTGACTTGGCTGTCTATGCATGCAGTGCTATACAGTGCCGTAAATAGCCTTTGGTGCGGCCGGTGCGAAGCATCTATAACTGGGCCCTTGAAAAATGTTCTGATCTACCTCGGCTCGGACACAGGACCGTAGCAAGAACTGAAGTAATCGCGTAGATTACCTACTATTTTTTGGGTAGACAAACTAATGCTGTGGAATCGATCCTCCAGGAAAGACAAGGGCGAAGAAACAGAGCGAACGAAATTAGCATCTATGCCTAAAACACTATTCGAGGGCTGGAGCAAGCGAATAGAGCCAGAAATTTCACACATCAAGACTCAAAACGGTGTAGGTAGTATGAGTTCCATTTCATATTTAAAATTTTTAAATGTGTATGTATACCTACTTATATTCTTTTATAGTGGATAAAGTTAGAGATTTTTTAACGATAGCTAAACAGGCAATCTTACCTCATACATTAGGGAATGTTGTGAAACATGCAACAAGGCAGAACTATGAGATTATCATCACAAACTAGGCGAAACTAGTCTGCTTTGCTACGGACTTGTGGGCAGGAAGAACACGCAACGTTTCTTACCGGTGTGAAATTGGTAGCCAAAAGTAGTAGCTTTTTATAACCTGACCAATTTAAGGAGTCGTCAATTTTAATAGACTATTTAGCTATAAAAAGGTATGATGCAAGAGACCTGAAAGGTTAAATTGTATGTAGGCATAATGTTTGAATACTAAGCTATATTCTAAGATAAATTTTATCAGGTTTAATAGGGTACGAGTGACTGATATGATCGATAGAACGTGAGATTATATTTTTCGCTGTAGTACCCAATAAAATGCTAGCTACCGGTATGATGCAAGAGACCTGACAGGTTAAGTTGAATTTGGGCATAATACTTGAACACTAAGCTATATTTTAAGACTAATTTTATTTGGTTTGATATGGTACGAGTGCTCGATATGGCCGATATAGGTGAGATATTTTTTTTCTTCGGTACTAAAAAAAAGCTAAGGCTAAATACAGGTATGATCCAAGAGACCTGACAGGTTAAATTGTAGATAGGCATATTGTTTGAATACTAAGCTACGTACTAAGATAAATTTTATCAGGTTTGATATGGTACGAGTGATTGATATGATCGATAGAACGTGGGAGTATTTTTTTCGCTATAGTACCAAATAAAAAGCTAGCTACTGGTATGATGTAAGAGACCTGACAAGTTAAAACGTAAAAAGGCATAATGTTTGAGTACTAAGCTATATTTTAAGATAAATTTTATCAGGTTTAATAGGGTACGAGTGATTGATATGATCGATAGAACGTTAGAGTATTTTTTTCGCTATAGTCCCCAATAAAATGCTAGCTACCGGTATGATGCAAGAGACCTGACAGGTTAAGTTGTTTTTAGGCATAATACTTGAACACTAAGCTATATTTTGAGACTAATTTTATTTGGTTTAATATGGTACGAGTGCTCGATATGGCCGATAAAGGTGAGATATTTTTTTTCTTCGGTACTAAAAAAAAGCTACTGCTAGATACAGGTATGATGCAAGACACCTGACAAGTTAAATTGTAGAAAGGCATATTGTTTGAATACTAAGCTACATACTAAGATAAATTTTATCAGGTTTAATAGGGTACGAGTGATTGATATGATCGATAGAACGTTAGAGTATTTTTTTCGCTATAGTCCCCAATAAAATGCTAGCTACCGGTATGATGCAAGAGACCTGACAGGTTAAGTTGTTTTTAGGCATAATACTTGAACACTAAGCTATATTTTAAGACTAATTTTTTTTGGTTTGATATGGTACGAGTGCTCGATATGGCCGATAAAGGTGAGATATTTTTTTTCTTCGGTACTAAAAAAAAGCTACTGCTAGATACAGGTATGATCCAAGAGACCTGACAGGTTAAATTGTAGATAGGCATATTGTTTGAATACTAAGCTTTAATCAAAGATAAATTTTATCAGGTTTGATATGGTACGAGTGATTGATATGATCGATAGAACGTGGGAGTATTTTTTTCGCTATAGTACCAAATAAAAAGCTAGCTACTGGTATGATGCCAGAGACCTGACAGGTCAAAAAGTGTATAGGCATAATGTTTGAGTACTAAGCTATAATTTAAGATAAATTTTATCAGGTTTAATAGGGTACGAGTGACTGATATGATCGATAGAACGTGAGAGTATTTTTTTCGCTATAGTACCCAATAAAATGCTAGCTACCGGTATGATGCAAGAGACCTGACAGGTTAAGATGTTTTAAGGCATAATACTTGAACACTAAGCTATATTTTAAGACTAATTTTATTTGGTTTAATATGGTACGAGTGCTCGATATGGCCGATAAAGGTGAGATATTTTTTTTTCTTCGGTACTAAAAAAAAGCTACGGCTAAATACAGGTATGATCCAAGAGACCTGACAGGTTAAATTGTAGATAGGCATATTGTTTGAATACTAAGCTTTAATCAAAGATAAATTTTATCAGGTTTGATATGGTACGAGTGATTGATATGATCGATAGAACGTGGGAGTATTTTTTTCGCTATAGTACCAAATTAAAAGCTAGCTACTGGTATGATGCCAGAGACCTGACAGGTCAAAAAATATATAGGCATAATGTTTGAGTACTAAGCTATATTTTAAGATAAATTTTATCAGGTTTAATAGGGTACGAGTGACTGATATGATCGATAGAACGTGAGAGTATTTTTTTCGCTATAGTACTCAATAAAATGCTAGCTACCGGTATGATTCAAGAGACCTGACAGGTTGAGTTGTTTTTAGGCATAATACTTGAACACTAAGCTATATTTTGAGACTGATTTTGTATGGTTTAATATGGTACGAGTGCTCGATAAGGCCGATAAAGGTGAGATTTTTTTTTTTCTTCGGTACTAAAAAAAAGCTACTGCTAGATACAGGTATGATGCAAGAGACCTGACAAGTTAAATTGTAGAAAGGCATATTGTTTGAATACTAAGCTTTAATCAAAGATAAATTTTATCAGGTTTGATATGGTACGAGTGATTGATATGATCGATAGAACGTGGGAGTATTTTTTTCGCTATAGTACCAAATAAAAAGCTAGCTACTGGTATGATGCCAGAGACCTGACAGGTCAAAAAGTATATAGGCATAATGTTTGAGTACTAAGCTATATTTTAAGATAAATTTTATCAGGTTTAATAGGGTACGAGTGACTGATATGATCGATAGAACGTGAGAGTATTTTTTTCGCTATAGTACCCAATAAAATGCTAGCTACCGGTATGATGCAAGAGACCTGACAGGTTGTATTTGTGCATAATACTTGAACACTAAGCTATATTTTTAGACTAACTTTATATGGTTTGAAATGGTACGAACGTTCGATAGGACCGACAAAACGTTGCAGAAGTTTTTTCGCTTTGTTACTAAAAATGCTGCTGCTAGATTAAGATATGATGAAAGAGACCTGACAGGTTAAGTTGTACGTAGACATTATAGTGTTCAAGACACTAAGCTAAACTCTGAGATAAATTATATCAGACTAAAGATTGAAAAATTTGTCTCGGGTGGGACTTGAACCCGCACTCTTCCGAACCGGGGAACTGCGTTATCCAATTTCGCTACTGAGCCCGATCTTTAATTTGATTCGAAATAGCACAACATGACTGTAACATGTTTAAAAATCAATAATATTTGAAATTATATCAGGTTTGATATTGTACGAGTGTTCGATAATAATATGACCGACGGAATGTGGGAGTAATTTTTTTCACTTTAGTATTAACTAAAAAACTAGCTACGGGTATGATTATAAACACTTACCTATATTTAAATATTTCTTTTTTAGTGTTTCATATGGAACGGTTACCCGAAATGGCCAAAAAAAGAAAGAGTTATTTTTCCGGTATAGGACCATAATTAAAGCTAGTTACTGCTTCTGGTAAGATGCAAAGAAAAAAGTTCAATTGTTTAAAGTTATAATACTTGAATACTAAGCCATATCTAAAATAATTCTTTAATATGGTTTGATATGGTTCGAGTGTAAAAAAATATGACCGACAGGATGTGGTAGTCAGTTTTTTCCATAGATCATAGTTTCAAGAATTACGAACTGGTTTGTTGCAAAAAACCTGAAAAGTGCATATAGTTAATTTTTAAGTACCATTTAATTTGGTTTGAGGAAAAAAACACGAGCACTTATTTTCTTTTTGAAGAAATATAACACATGCGAAACATTTTTGGCTAGTCTTATTCTTACTTATTGACAATGCATTCCATTTGTTATCGGAAATGCACGCGCCGTCGCCATTGTCCTATTATTGACTTACAATTGCTACCGCTGCCGCCGGTACGGTTTTGTTTATAATTATGTAGTGCAAATAAAATTGTTTTATGGCACTCCTTGTAGGAGAGATATTTTATTTAAGTGTCCTTGTTCTTATGTTCGACTATAGAATAATTCATGTCTAAAACTTTTACTAAATTACTTTAACTAGATTACTTATATTTAATACCCTTCACTTTACTCCTTTAATTTTTTAATTTTTGCTTTCTATAATACCTATCTATTAACACGTTCCGGGACAGTGACCGGCTATAGCAGTGATAACAATAAAAGTTCTATTGTGTCTCGTTCACCGCCCCGGAACGTGTTATTATATTACTCCCACGTTCTATTAGTCATATCAAGCACTGATACCATATCAAACCTGATAAATTAAGTTTGAGAATATAGCTTAGTGCTTAAGTATTATGCCAATTTACAAAAAACCTGTCAGGTCTTTTGCATCATACCAGTAGCTAGGTTTTTATTAGGAACTATAGCGAAAAAAATACTCCCACGTTCTATCGATCATATCAATCACTCGTACCCTATCAAACCTGATAAAATTTATCTTACAATGTAGCTTAGTATTCAAACAATATGCATATCAACAATTTAACCTGTCAGGTCTCTTGCATCATACCTGTATCTAGCAGTAGTTTTTTTTTAGTACCGAAGAAAAAAAAATATCTCACCTTTATCGGCCATATCGAGCACTCGTACCATATCAAACCAAATAAAATTAGTCTTAAAATATAGCTTAGTGTTCAAGTATTATGCCTAAAAACAACTCAACCTGTCAGGTCTCTTGCATCATACCGGTAGCTAGCATTTTTATTGGGGACTATAGCGAAAAAAAATACTCTAACGTTCTATCGATCATATCAATCACTCGTACCCTATTATACCTGATAAAATTTATCTTAAAATATAGCTTAGTACTCAAACATTATGCCTATATACTTTTTAACCTGTCAGGTCTCTGGCATCATACCAGTAGCTAGCTTTTTATTTGGTACTATAGCGAAAAAAATACTCCCACGTTCTATCGATCATATCAATCACTCGTACCATATCAAACCTAATAAAATTTATCTTTGATTAAAGCTTAGTATTCAAGCAATATGCCTATCTACAATTTAACCTGTCAGGTCTCTTGGATCATACCTGTATTTAGCCGTAGCTTTTTTTAAGTACTGAAGAAAAAAAAATATCTCACCTTTATCGGCCATATCGAGCACTCGTACCATATTAAACCAAATAAAATTAGTCACAAAATATAGCTTAGTGTTCAAGTATTATGCCTTAAAACATCTTAACCTGTCAGGTCTCTTGCATCATACCCGTAGCTAGCATTTTATTGGGTACTATAGCGAAAAAAATACTCTCACGTTCTATCGATCATATCTGTCACTCGTACCCTAGCCGTAGCTTTTTTTTAGTACCGAAGAATAAAAAAATATCTCACCTTTATCGGCCATATCGAGCACTCGTACCATATCAAACCAAATAAAATTAGTCTAAAAATATAGCTTAGTGTTCAAGTATTATGCCTAAAAACAACTTAACCTGTCAGGTCTCTTGCATCATACCGGTAGCTAGCATTTTATTGGGTACTATAGCGAAAAAAATACTCTCACGTTCTATCGATCATATCAGTCACTCGTACCCTATTAAACCTGATAAAATTTATCTTAAAATATAGCTTAGTACTCAAACATTATGCCTATATACTTTTTAACCTGTCAGGTCTCTGGCATCATACCAGTAGCTAGCTTTTTATTTGGTACTATAGCGAAAAAAATACTCCCACGTTCTATCGATCATATCAATCACTCGTACCATATCAAACCTGATAAAATTTATCTTTGATTAAAGCTTAGTATTCAAACAATATGCCTATCTACAATTTAACCTGTCAGGTCTCTTGGATCATACCTGTATTTAGCCGTAGCTTTTTTTTAGTACCGAAGAAAAAAAAATATCTCACCTTTATCGGCCATATCGAGCACTCGTACCATATTAAACCAAATAAAATTAGTCTCAAAATATAGCTTAGTGTTCAAGTATTATGCCTTAAAACAACTTAACCTGTCAGGTCTCTTGCATCATACAGGTAGCTAGCATTTTATTGGGTACTAAAGCGAAAAAAATACTCTCACGTTCTATCGATCATATCAGTCACTCGTACCCTATTAAACCTGATACAATTTATCTTAAAATATAGCTTAGTACTCAAACATTATGCCTATATACTTTTTAACCTGTCAGGTCTCTGGCATCATACCAGTAGCTAGCTTTTTATTTGGTACTATAGCGAAAAAAATACTCCCACGTTCTATCGATCATATCAATCACTCGTACCATATCAAACCTGATAAAATTTATCTTTAATTAAAGCTTAGTATTCAAACAATATGCCTATCTACAATTTAACCTGTCAGGTCTCTTGGATCATACCTGTATTTAGCCGTAGCTTTTTTTAGTACCGAAGAAAAAAAAATATCTCACCTTTATCGGCCATATCGAGCACTCGTACCATATTAAACCAAATAAAATTAGAAACAAAATATAGCTTAGTGTTCAAGTATTATGCCTTAAAACATCTTAACCTGTCAGGTCTCTTGCATCATACCGGTAGCTAGCATTTTATTGGGTACTATAGCGAAAAAAATACTCTCACGTTCTATCGATCATATCAGTCACTCGTACCCTATTAAACCTGATAAAATTTATCTTTAAATATAGCTTAGTACTCAAACATTATGCCTATATATTTTTTGACCTGTCAGGTCTCTGGCATCATACCAGTAGCTAGCTTTTAATTTGGTACTATAGCGAAAAAAATACTCCCACGTTCTATCGATCATATCAATCACTCGTACCATATCAAACCTGATAAAATTTATCTTTGATTAAAGCTTAGTATTCAAACAATATGCCTATCTACAATTTAACCTGTCAGGTCTCTTGGATCATACCTGTATTTAGCCGTAGCTTTTTTTTAGCACCGAAGAAAAAAAAATATCTCACCTTTATCGGCCATATCGAGCACTCGTACCATATTAAACCAAATAAAATTAGTCTCAAAATATAGCTTAGTGTTCAAGTATTATGCTTAAAAACAACTTAACCTGTCAGGTCTCTTGCATCATACCGGTAGCTAGCATTTTATTGGGGACTATAGCGAAAAAAATACTCTAACGTTCTATCGATCATATCAATCACTCGTACCCTATTAAACCTGATAAAATTTATTTTTAAATATAGCTTAGTACTCAAACATTATGCCTTTTTACGTTTTAACTTGTCAGGTCTCTTACATCATACCAGTAGCTAGCTTTTTATTTGGTACTATAGCGAAAAAAATACTCCCACGTTCTATCGATCATATCAATCACTCGTACCATATCAAACCTAATAAAATTTATCTTTGATTAAAGCTTAGTATTCAAACAATATGCCTATCTACAATTTAACCTGTCAGGTCTCTTGGATCATACCTGTATTTAGCCGTAGCTTTTTTTTAGTACCGAAGAAAAAAAAATATCTCACCTTTATCAGCCATATCGAGCACTCGTACCATATTAAACCAAATAAAATTAGTCTCAAAATATAGCTTAGTGTTCAAGTATTATGCCTTAAAACATCTTAACCTGTCAGGTCTCTTGCATCATACCGGTTGCTAGCATTTTATTGGGTACTATAGCGAAAAAAATACTCTCACGTTCTATCGATCATATCAGTCACTCGTACCCTATTAAACCTGATAAAATTTATCTTTAAATATAGCTTAGTACTCAAACATTATGCCTATATATTTTTTGACCTGTCAGGTCTCTGGCATCATACCAGTAGCTAGCTTTTAATTTGGTACTATAGCGAAAAAAATACTCCCACGTTCTATCGATCATATCAATCACTCGTACCATATCGAACCTGATAAAATTTATCTTTGATTAAAGCTTAGTATTCAAACAATATGCCTATCTACAATTTAACCTGTCAGGTCTCTTGGATCATACCTGTATTTAGCCGTAGCTTTTTTTTAGTACCGAAGAAAAAAAAATATCTCACCTTTATCGGCCATATCGAGCACTCGTACCATATTAAACCAAATAAAATTAGTCTTAAAATATAGCTTAGTGTTCAAGTATTATGCCCAAATTCAACTTAACCTGTCAGGTCTCTTGCATCATACCGGTAGCTAGCATTTTATTGGGTACTACAGCGAAAAAAATACTCTCACGTTCTATCGATCATATCAGTCACTCGTACCCTATTAAACCTGATAAAATTTATCTTTAAATATAGCTTAGTACTCAAACATTATGCCTATATACTTTTTAACCTGTCAGGTCTCTGGCATCATACCAGTAGCTAGCTTTTTATTTGGTACTATAGCGAAAAAAATACTCCCACGTTCTATCGATCATATCAATCACTCGTACCATATCAAACCTAATAAAATTTATCTTTGATTAAAGCTTAGTATTCAAGCAATATGCCTATCTACAATTTAACCTGTCAGGTCTCTTGGATCATACCTGTATTTAGCCGTAGCTTTTTTTAAGTACTGAAGAAAAAAAAATATCTCACCTTTATCGGCCATATCGAGCACTCGTACCATATTAAACCAAATAAAATTAGTCACAAAATATAGCTTAGTGTTCAAGTATTATGCCTTAAAACATCTTAACCTGTCAGGTCTCTTGCATCATACCCGTAGCTAGCATTTTATTGGGTACTATAGCGAAAAAAATACTCTCACGTTCTATCGATCATATCTGTCACTCGTACCCTAGAAACCCTACCCTAGAAACAAAATATAGCTTAGTGTTCAAGTATTATGCCTTAAAACATCTTAACCTGTCAGGTCTCTTGCATCATACCGGTAGCTAGCATTTTATTGGGTACTATAGCGAAAAAAATACTCTCACGTTCTATCGATCATATCAGTCACTCGTACCCTATTAAACCTGATAAAATTTATCTTTAAATATAGCTTAGTACTCAAACATTATGCCTATATATTTTTTGACCTGTCAGGTCTCTGGCATCATACCAGTAGCTAGCTTTTAATTTGGTACTATAGCGAAAAAAATACTCCCACGTTCTATCGATCATATCAATCACTCGTACCATATCAAACCTGATAAAATTTATCTTTGATTAAAGCTTAGTATTCAAACAATATGCCTATCTACAATTTAACCTGTCAGGTCTCTTGGATCATACCTGTATTTAGCCGTAGCTTTTTTTTAGCACCGAAGAAAAAAAAATATCTCACCTTTATCGGCCATATCGAGCACTCGTACCATATTAAACCAAATAAAATTAGTCTCAAAATATAGCTTAGTGTTCAAGTATTATGCTTAAAAACAACTTAACCTGTCAGGTCTCTTGCATCATACCGGTAGCTAGCATTTTATTGGGGACTATAGCGAAAAAAATACTCTAACGTTCTATCGATCATATCAATCACTCGTACCCTATTAAACCTGATAAAATTTATTTTTAAATATAGCTTAGTACTCAAACATTATGCCTTTTTACGTTTTAACTTGTCAGGTCTCTTACATCATACCAGTAGCTAGCTTTTTATTTGGTACTATAGCGAAAAAAATACTCCCACGTTCTATCGATCATATCAATCACTCGTACCATATCAAACCTAATAAAATTTATCTTTGATTAAAGCTTAGTATTCAAACAATATGCCTATCTACAATTTAACCTGTCAGGTCTCTTGGATCATACCTGTATTTAGCCGTAGCTTTTTTTTAGTACCGAAGAAAAAAAAATATCTCACCTTTATCAGCCATATCGAGCACTCGTACCATATTAAACCAAATAAAATTAGTCTCAAAATATAGCTTAGTGTTCAAGTATTATGCCTTAAAACATCTTAACCTGTCAGGTCTCTTGCATCATACCGGTTGCTAGCATTTTATTGGGTACTATAGCGAAAAAAATACTCTCACGTTCTATCGATCATATCAGTCACTCGTACCCTATTAAACCTGATAAAATTTATCTTTAAATATAGCTTAGTACTCAAACATTATGCCTATATATTTTTTGACCTGTCAGGTCTCTGGCATCATACCAGTAGCTAGCTTTTAATTTGGTACTATAGCGAAAAAAATACTCCCACGTTCTATCGATCATATCAATCACTCGTACCATATCGAACCTGATAAAATTTATCTTTGATTAAAGCTTAGTATTCAAACAATATGCCTATCTACAATTTAACCTGTCAGGTCTCTTGGATCATACCTGTATTTAGCCGTAGCTTTTTTTTAGTACCGAAGAAAAAAAAATATCTCACCTTTATCGGCCATATCGAGCACTCGTACCATATTAAACCAAATAAAATTAGTCTCAAAATATAGCTTAGTGTTCAAGTATTATGCTTAAAAACAACTTAACCTGTCAGGTCTCTTGCATCATACCGGTAGCTAGCATTTTATTGGGGACTATAGCGAAAAAAATACTCTAACGTTCTATCGATCATATCAATCACTCGTACCCTATTAAACCTGATAAAATTAATTTTTAAATATAGCTTAGTACTCAAACATTATGCCTTTTTACGTTTTAACTTGTCAGGTCTCTTACATCATACCAGTAGCTAGCTTTTTATTTGGTACTATAGCGAAAAAAATACTCCCACGTTCTATCGATCATATCAATCACTCGTACCATATCAAACCTAATAAAATTTATCTTTGATCAAAGCTTAGTATTCAAACAATATGCCTATCTACAATATAACCTGTCAGGTCTCTTGGATCATACCTGTATTTAGCCTTAGCTTTTTTTTAGTACCGAAGAAAAAAAATATCTCACCTTTATCGGCCATATCGAGCACTCGTACCATATCAAACCAAATAAAATTAGTCTTTAAATATAGCTTAGTGTTCAAGTATTATGCCCAAATTCAACTTAACCTGTCAGGTCTCTTGCATCATACCGGTAGCTAGCATTTTATTGGGTACTATAGCGAAAAAAATACTCTCACGTTCTATCGATCATATCAGTCACTCGTACCCTATTAAACCTGATAAAATTTATCTTAGAATATAGTTTAGTATTCAAACATTATGCCTACATACAATTTAACCTGTCAGGTCTCTTGCATCATACCTTTTTATAGCTAAATAGCCTATTAAAATTGACGACTCCTTAAAATGGTCAGGTTATAAAAAGCTACTACTTTTGGCTACCAATTTCACACCGGTACGTTTCTTTTACACTTCAACCATAACAATTCGAACTTTATTACCTTCGTCTTAAAATGAAACGAGACTGCAAAATGTAGTTGGGTCTGCCACTTGCAATGTGCACGAAACGATTTACCGTTGCTCCCAGAATTGTACTTAATGCCCATGGAAAAAGAGTCCATTGTGATTCGTAGAATGAGAGTGATTCAATTTAGAACCAATAAAAATGCAACTGTATTACATTGAGTTAGGATTCGCTTTCGTATTTCGTGTTTATTAGGATGACAATAGATCTGTTTAGGACGAAGAATAAAGGCTCTTGGCAATGATGATATAAGATTGATATTGACTTGAGAATTGAATGCTATGTCAAGGTGACTCAACCTTGACGCTTCCATTCTGAGTTTGACATTGAAAAGGACAAAAAAATTGTTCTTAAGAGAAATCTGTTACATCATGAATTCGTAATCGGTGCTGAGATAATTTTACCACTCCTTTGAATATGGCAATTCCTCACCAATCTGCGAGTAGCTATTAAACCATGTCTACATAACATATACTCACTATACAGGGATTCTTTAAGGGGATGATCAGACCGTCAAACTGAACAACTTTCTCTAAGAGACCAACATAGCATATAGACCATAGGGAGCCTAGTTTGTTGGCAAAAGGTAATAATCTCTGCTCCTAGGTTAAATTTTAGACCGCGTAACATCACATTTAAACCGAGCTTCGTTAGAACAAATGTAGGAAGTTTCGCGCCCCTTCACAGAATGCAAAAATTATATAATACAATCGGCAATAATTTCGAGCTAGACATATTTAATGATACGGCATCATCGTGGAAGCGTAAGATGCTGCAACCAGGGTCATCACCAAACGGTGTACCAATTAGTTAGTTCTTACCTACTTTCAGTCTTTGTTTACCTTGATTTAATCTTCTTTCGCCTGGAAATGTTCTTCTAGAATGTTTCTACCTAAATTAATATAAATGTTTTGATGCTGACAACATTGTCAAATATGAGTGCTGTCGCATGCCTGTTATTAGTACATACTAAGTTAGAATATTGTCCTCTTTATTTATTTATATACTGTTTTACTTGTGTGCTGTTGGCATGTCTAATAAATAAATAGAAATCGCCAAAAATATATCGGCTGTCCCATCCATTCGGCTCAAGTAGGTTTGCAGTTTTGTATGGACGAGCTGATTTTTTTTTCGCCATTTCGATGTTTGTGCCATAGAGAAAGTTGTTCAGTTTGACGGTCTGATCATACCCTTAAAAAAGTGGACCCTATACAGGGTGTTACAATATCGATAAAAAAAATTTGATGTTCCATAGTAAACTACAAATCTACTCGAGCTAAAGTACTTCGACCAAAAAGTAAATGTATGGGACAGATGATTTTTTTTTCGCGATTTCTATGTTGGTCCCATAGTGAAAGTTGTTCAGTTTAATGGTCTCAACAATCCCCTTAAAAGTTTTAAATGGTTATTTTTACTTTTGTAACAACCTGTATAGGCAACAATTAAAAGCGCGACTTGATGTCGCTCAAACTATGAAACTATGAAAACCTACCTCATTCTAGGACTAGACTATGGGACAGATAATTTTTTGAAATTAATTGTTATAAATATAGGACATTAGGTCGGTAATTACATTAATACCACAGAGTTGGTAGGGTACTAACAGTCTTTCAACATACGAAGCCTTAAGAAGCAAAACTAAAAACAAAATGAAACCATTCTAGATGAAAAATAGCGTCGTAAACCTAAAGTTATTGCTAAGAAATAATGTGTCGACCGTCTTCGTCCGTCGGCAAATTCAAAAACAAAGTAGGTACCTAGGTAATTTAATGGCAAAACATTAACAAAGAACAATTAACGAACAAAGTAAAACGTTATGTTTTCACAAAAACTTTTTTTTCACAACGGTTCGGAGTTTTATAAATTTATGATCGAGTACCTAATGCTAACAGTGATTTTAAATTATTTTATTTTCCCTTTCAAAATCTCCGACAAACAAGATCAGATAATTTTAAAACTATACCATTTATTATGCTAAAGGTAATTAGGACAACAAAACATTTTTGTTAAGCAAAACAATACCTTGAAAATATGCTGTCATAATTATTTGAAATTTTATTATGAGTTGCATTCAATGATCTTGCACAGAATACATCAAAGAACAAAAAGGGTGAACTAGACAATCCAAATAGGCATAATAAAGTCGTATTTTGTTTCCCAAACACTTTTACGGCGTAGTAAACGAAAGTAAAGTTGTAAAATTGTTCTCAGACTCGGTCCCAGACCGTCAGACAGACGTGTAGAAAGTTCCGACTTCACTGCGAATGAAAATCTTTCTGAATCAGTGAACCAGTACTACCAGTAGGTAGCTTATAAGTTTTCTAGCGAATACATCAAAACAGTTGACGATTTATGTGAAAAGGTAAAGTTTCAGCGTCTTCCTATTATACCTACTTTATGGGGTGCCTCATACCTTCCCAGACGGGCGGGGGGGAAGTAAGAGATATTCAGAAACTTCAGAACATCCACGTTTCACTAGTAACGAAACTCGGTCCAGTGTGACGGGGAGTGAGCCCATCGTCGCCTGCCAATTGTTATGGACAGTGGGTACAATGCATACCATGCCTCGAAATTGAAGCATGCAGGTTTCCTCACGATGTTTTCCTTCACCGAAAAGCCAGTGGAGTTACAAATCGTACATAAATTCCGAAATACTCAATGTTACGAGTCGGCCTGGACGGGGATCAAACCATCGCCTCCTGCACGGCAGGCAAGGTTACTTGCCACTGAACCACCACTGCATTTTGGAATAGCGAAAAAAAAACTGTTTCATAAGTTTTGGTCGAATAGCTATTTTGACTTTTTCCATGCATCCACGTTTCACTAGTAATGCAATGTGCCACAATGCATGCCATGCATCGAAATTGAAGCATGCAGGTTTCCTCACGATGTTTTCCTTCACCGAAAAGCCAGTGGTATTACAAATCGTACATAAATTCCGAAAAAGTCATTGGTACGAGTCGGCCTGGACGGGTATCGAACCATCGCATCACCTCCTCCACGACAGGCAAGGTTACTCGTCACTGGACCACAACTGCTTTTGGAATCGCGAAAATAAAAACTGTTTCATACGTTTTGGTCGAATAGCTATTTTGACTTTGGAAAGGCAGGTTCTTTTCTGCGATTTCTTGGCTCCGTAATGAAATCTGTTCAGTGTAATGGTCTGAAGAACCCTGTTCGATATGTAACGTTTTTATTTTTACAGCCCGGTTCTATTTTTGCAAAAAAAAAATGGATTTTCCATATTAAATGCAAATAATGTAATCAGCTGATCGATTAACCCATCAGTGATACCTACAATAGTTTTTTTTTTAAATATAAGGTCTAACAAAATTAGGTGAAACTATTTTAAGGGGATGATCAGACCATCAACCTGAACAACTTTCTACGGGACCAATATCGAAATCGCGAAAGAAAAATCTGCTGTTCCTTGCAAACGTACTGGACCTAAATGTATGGGACAGCAGATTTTTTTTTCGCGATTTCGATATTGGTGTCATAGAGAAAGTTGTTCAGTTTGATGGTCTGATCATCCCCTTAAAATAGTTTCACCTAATTTTGTTAGACCTTATATAGCTCAAAGTCATATCACTACGGTTTTTTTTTCGATATTTCATTTCGTGAGCGTCAGGATGTTTGGACCAAGCCGGCGATTCGATTTTTAAGCTATGTACGATTTAGTACCTATTTAGTACTATTTGGTACTAATCATCAAATATTTAGTACCTCGCTACAAAGGAAGATTTCTGTTTGTTTGCTTTCTTTTCTATATTGTTATGCCCTTACTGGGTGCTCCATTGTATAATTATTAAGATCTATATACGATTCCTTGATTATGTACTACAATGTGGCAATGCAATAAATATTTGAAATTAAAATTGTCGAAAAATTGAAAAACAGTGGGTTCCAGTCATCCTGACGGGCAGGTTGTCTGGACCATTTTTTTACCTAGTTGTAGTCCTCCTACCTTTTTTATTTTTACATGATGATTTAGTACTTAATTATTACAGGCACAATTTTTTTTTCAGATTCCTTAGATGTACCAAAAAAAAGTTGCATCTGAAAATCAAGGTCATGTCATGAGAGATATTTAACTCTAAACAATACAAAGTATTAGTACGTATTAGGTACTAAATCGTACTTACCTTCAGATATTTAGTACTACGCTGAAATCCGAGAAAAAGAATAAAAACAGTGGTCCAGTCATCCTGATGGTCAGGTTGTCTGGACCATTTCGTTTGATCAAGTTCTAGTCTTCCTACATTTTTCCACTCTTCCTACATTCACAGTGGTTCGCTAAGAAACTAAAGGCTTGAAGGCTGACTTGTATACATTTTTCTTTGTCTGCCCCCCTATATACAATCCTGGCTATGCCCTTGACTATAATATTACCTTATCTTATATTTTTGCAATCTTTATCCTTATATTTAATATTAGTTTCCTGTTTGGTACCTACGTTTTATGTATTCCCTGACAGAAAGTTGATCATCAATAATATTATTATAATCAACATTTTGTCTGGAAATTTCAAGCCACCGCAGTAGGCCTCTAACTTAATATAATAACAACTTAATAAAATAAATAACAACACAGCATTTTATAGCCCAGTCATTTTACGGTTTGAGCCGGGACTAATTAGTAATAGACTTTTTTTCAGTATAGTATTTAAGAGCCAATTTGAGCTTAGAGATGTACCAAAATTTAAAAAAATCCCGTCAGCAACAGTTCCAAATTTGCTATTATCTCGTTATAAAAAAACTCATGCAAATTTTTTTTTGCAAATATTTAAGGCATTACCATTATACATACTTCAAACATGGTGTAAATATTTTTGACTACTTAGAAGGTTTTGAAAAATACATTCGTATTTTCTATTACTTAAAAATCTCATTTTTTTTAATTTCGGTGCCTATTTTATCGCTCAAAAATAATGTATATTGTTAAATCTAATTCAAATGAGTGCAGTGCATTGGTATTAAAATTATTAATTTAAAAGCCTTTTTGGACTCACAATTTCTATGTTGCGTAGCGATTTTTTTTTATATGTTTTCAGATAGTCTTTTTGTCATTAAATGGTGCCGCTTATAGTTTAAAAGTCCAATAAGTAATTACTTCCCACCTCTCCTAAGAAAACTCCGTAAAATGACTGGGCTATTTAAACTAATTATGGTAAGATGATAAGATGGCATCATATTCATCATGACAACAAATAATGCGTTGCATTTCTCGACCGTGTACTTAATTTACTAATTTATGAAATTGAATAGCTAGATCTGCTAGTTACTGATTTTGAGCTCTGTCTGTGTCCATACAAGGTTGGTTTGGAAACGTTATTCGTGTTCAATTTTGTTGCTTTTTAGTAATTTAGTTTAAAAGGCATTTTATCTTTGTTCACCTCATAGTTCTCAGTGTTTTTGTCCCAGAAACTGAACTTATCAGTAACTGGTTGTTCTCGCACATCTGGCACACTAGATATTCAACACAATATATTCTTTTTCGGTGTTGCAACTTAAAATTTTTCTTTGTAAACGTTCCGTTTCAGAATGAAAATGATTGATTGTTACCTATATTGTTGACTCGATTTTATACATAGTTGCTTTTATCCGCGACTTCATCTAAATCACTTTTACTATGGACCCTTCACTGAAATATCAAAATTTCTGTGTTCATGATTTTTTAGGCTCTTCTTTGTCACAGTTTGCATCATTCATACTCTACTATGAGGTAGTTTCAGTATACTAATTACCTTCTTACTTCAAGGATTCCATTGATTGTTTTCAACAATCGTGTTCAGTGTTTGTTTACAAATATGAATTAATTGATAATTTATTAGTTCATGTTGTGTAATGATGTTCTGATTAGGTAACGCTTTTGTTTGATATTTAAAGTATCTTTGAAATACCAAAGATTTTTAAATAAATATTTTTATTCTTAAAACATTTTAACTTTCATTTGCTATATCATAAGTTCGTAACTAGCGTTGGGCAAAATGTTATTTACTACTAATTACGCAACTTTGCAAATTATTCAAATTACTTTTTTGGTTACGATCAAAGTTACGATAATAAATGATAGCATTTGCCATATTTCATAGTTTTTTAAATAAAATATAAGATATGGCTAATGCAATCATTTATCTTTACTTTCGAAAAATAATGCCTAAATTTACAATACCTAAAAAAGTAATTGAGTAATTGCAATTAACAATTACAAAAAGTAATTAGTAGTTAATTACATTTTGCCAAACACTGTTTTTTTTTGGTCTGTCCAAAATAAATCTTTCGATTATCCACTCACGCAAATCCAAAAAGGGTGTGAAAAGGGCAGAAATAAAATGTCATAAATAATTTTTTAACTTAAACGATGACTTTTAATACATTTCCTCCTATGCTACTATCGTTTTGTACAAAACAACGCATCGACGAAGTATACAACGTATCTGGTTTTTAATACGACCTCAGTATAATCACAATTATATAAAACAATAAAGAAAACTTATGAATTAATATCAATAATTACGTATAAACGAGATCGTGGCCCATTTTGGGAGATAATAATTTGTTATTTGTTGATAAACAGAATGATGAAAGTGTTGATGTCTTTTGCAAAATAATGAATACCGAATTAGCTTTTATTGAAAACAAAACTCGGTTAATTTTTTAGGAAGTGAACGAACATGATGACAAAAGGCTAAAATTAATTAAAACGACCAAAGGTATGTGCAGTTATATGCAGCTCAAGTTCATATTTTCTAGGACATAATATCGTCATCATAATGCAATGCGTCAAACATTGCATTGTTTCTATGGAAATTGTTGCTATGCAGGAACAAAACAAGCACTGGTTTACTTCTTCGATCAAAGTGAATGATTTACTCTCGCAAATAAAAATTTACATATTCCAATGAAGTTGATTATAATGATAATTCGTAACTTGCAATGAAGTAAGAATGAAAAATATGTGAACATTCCTGTATATTGATTGATATACCTAATAAATAGCTGCTCCAAAATAAACCGCTGAGTATACCTAATAACAAGATGGAAATAATTTAAAAAACCTAATCACAAAAACAAATTTTTTCAAAATAATTATTATGATTTTGAAAAAGTTGTTCTTTTTTTGCAAGTTGATGTACTACTTGTTCAAATGTATTAGAATTGTGGATCCTTTCTTAAACATTTGGATAATATATTAACAAAACTATCCATAAATCATTTAACATGTCGTGTACACACGGCGACACATCAAGCTATACAAAACCAAAATAAGCTGGCCGCGCGTAGGACGAGTAACGTATACCGTCTCGCGACCAGCTTATATTGGTTTTGTATAGCTTGATGTGTCGCCGTGTGTACAGTAAGTAATTGATACAAAATAAATTCTTGAAAGTGGCTCTGGTGTAAAATGACTTATTGTGTTATATTTTGGAGCAGCCGATATTGTATAAAATGGGTAGTTCAATATTTTTATAGTACATTAGAAATAAGCACACTTCAATATGTTTTATCTTTAGATAATTAATTTGGTAGTCATATTAAGGGTGAAGTCAAACGAGCGTAATTTCGTGAATTGTGAGCGTATTTTGAGTTCGTTTCATATAAAGGCTGAGGTATAACCTCATATGCATTCCCGGATTTTATATGAAACAGACTCAAAATACGCGACTCACAACTCACGAAATTACGCTCGTTTGGCTTCACCCTAATACAAAACGATATTTTTAAATTTTTCAATATATTCAGTGCAAATCTTACTAAATTATACTTCTTTACGTTCGGCACCGACACAGTGAAAATAAAACAAATATCCTTTACTCAGTATAACATGCTGCGCTTTTATACCATGGACTGTCGCACCTGTCTTTGCAGCTTGCCTTTAAACCATGGATACTTCAGATTTCTCTATCAATACACAATGTTCCTCAACTTTGATGCTAACTGTTCTAACACAGTATAATATTATCAACTCCTCATTCTATTTATCAACACTTGCGTCATCCTAGCGACATTTACTACTTAGTTATATATACGTTACGTCTCTTTTATATATAACTTGTTTGTTATTCACCTCTTTTGGTATCAAAAGATAAAACGGTTTTGTTTTCGTTTTTTGCATGACACATGCAATTAATTTCCATTTAGATAGGTGAAATTCATGAATTTTTTTTCAATTAATTTAACAAATCAAAACTGATACATCTCCCAAATAAAAGCTTATGCCACAAAAGTAATTGGAAAAACCTAATAACAAATTGGATAGTTTCCCAACTTCACATTTTTTGAGGTCGAACTAAAAACAAAAATTTGAAGAATGGCTAAATGTCTAACTAATGGAGCAATCGTGTTTTATAAACCAGACCTTTTCGCAACTGTCTAACTTGAAAGGTACTGCGGGCTCAAACTTGAATATTACATCATCATAATAAAAAATGTACCTACATTTAAAAGTAAAAACATTACACGAAAAACCGAAAAGGTCCGATTCATCATTGCGACTAGGCATTGGGGCAACTTTCTTCACAAACTCAACCAAAAACGGACAAATATAAAAAGTTTACAATCAAATTTAATGCAACAAACTGTAAATACAACATTAACATAAAAACTGGCCAAAACAGAACATTACAAAAAAGAAAGAAACCCCGTTCCCTAACAATAATTCGATAATATCTTAAAATTGGTTAATTCATTTATTCATTGTCCATAGTATACAACCTTGGCGGCTCCTTCACTTCAACATGGCCGTCGCACTCACACAGACACACGTACAGACACAGGCTAGTGTGTGTGTGGTCACCGCACATGCCACAGACCGAGGTTAAGTACACTAAGCCGAGGCAACTTCACGATATAGTCCAAGCCTTGTGGACTTATACACGTACATCCATACAAGTCTATTGCCTTCAGATTGAGAAGTCCGTCACCTAACGCTCGCAGTCCTCTATTCGTGATGCGAGTACACTGGCCTATATTTAGCGTCTCCAGTTGCGATAGCCTCGCCACCCTCTCCAGTCCCTCGTCTGTTAGTCTGCATGCGCTAAGTGATAACGAGCGAAGCCCCGAAAGGCCCAAAGTTGCGTGCGACAACGCCTCATCGCCCACTTTATCGCAAAAAGACACATCTAAAGCTCTTAGTCGACCGCTTTCGGCTAAATGCGCTACACCTGCGTCCGATATTCCGTCACAGGCTCTCAGATTTACATCTTCTAAATGTGGAAGTCGAGCCAAATGCTTTAATCCGGCATCCGTGACGGCGACACAGAAAGACAGATTTATGGATTTGAGATTAGGAAGACCCGTGGCTGTGTGTTTCAACGCCTCGTCCGTCAATCTTTGGCAGTCTTGTAGTCCCAAATGCTCCAATTCGGGTGTCCCTCTCGCCTCCCCTCCCCCGCACAAATGAGCTATGCCAGCGTCGTTAACGTGCCAGCATGATCTCAGGTTCAAAACACGTAGTTTCCTCAATCCCCAGGCGATGAGTAATAAACCTGTATCGGTAACGTTGCTGCAACCACCTAGTTCCAACTCTTCTAAGTTTTTGAGCGATTGCGCTATTCTGCCAAGCGATGAATCTGTGACTTGCTTGCAGAGAGATAAATCTAGTCTTCTTAAAGCTGGCAATTCTGCAGCGAAGGCACTGGCTAACGCTGCATCGGTTACACTATAACATCCGCTAAGTGAGAGGGACTCTAATCCTGGTAGAGCGGTAACGGCATCTCGTAAACCTCTCCTAAGAGATAACACTTGTAATTTACGCACTCCGCGTCTAGCTAAAGACTGAAAAAGTACCGGAGCTGGCCTTCTAAGATGTAGCGCAGCTTCGACTCCACGCCACACAGATCGGCGATCAGCTGCGTCCCTCCAAGCGCGGCAAACTTGAGCGGCCCGTCCTCTATCTCGAACGGGTAATCTTTCGAATATTAACGCCAGCAACTCCGGGTAAAGCCTCGATATGTGTGTTCCCTGAGGCTCAGGCGGGGGCTCGGGCACGTGAACGTGAGTCGCAGGTAAATGCGGCCGATGTAGTCTGTAGGGCGCGCTGCGTTGTTTTCTCCTCGTCGTGCTCGGCAGTTCGGTGAAGCCGAGGCGTTCGTCGTGCCAAGATAACATTTCCTCTGTCCACGCACTCATGGCAACGACACTGCACTATAACATGACACTGGGCATCGGACCGGTTTTCGGTGAAACTCGTGAAGTGGTAAGAGCGGGCGGCGTGCGTCCGTCCCGTGCGGCGTGCGATCGCGTACTGGCGCCGGGAGGGGAGCGACTCCCCTCTCCACCTCCCCGCGGGCGCCGCGAGCGGCTATTGGTCGCGCTCGTCGGCACGTGACGCGCGTCGTATCGATTCGGAGGCTCTGCGGCGGCATTTTTAAGTTGGCGGACCGAGAGCCCGCCTTCGTCCCGCGTCGCCCCCGGTGCCCGCGTCATTGACTATATTAATCCAGAACTGCAATTAGGTACATATTTCTACATGCACTTATACATTTTAAGGAAATTATTTTGTTTTAGGAAGAGTTACGAGTGTTTGCAAAGGTCTCTGCAATGACGTACCTACGTTCCTACATACCAACCAGCAGACAAACTCCAACTGCAACTCCAACTTTCCACTATACAAAATTGTTTTTGAAATGTATGATGCTGACAATAATGACACAAGTACCTTCACCTTTACCTTACGTATCTTTTTCATGTTACACCATCCTGCCACTGTATTTAGTATAACTACTGCCACCGCCTCAATGTTTCCGTACAAAGGAAAGGCTATGTAACGGCTATGCAACAAATCTCTTTATAGGAAGCATCTTATCATCATCGGTTTAAATACAATTCTACCATGGGACAGAGCAAATGGAGAAAAGTTAGTGGTCAACTAGTTGTTAGAACGAAGACTATAATTATCTATACTATTATAAAACTGTAACAGGAAGTTTGTCTGTACATTGAAGATATTAACAAAAAAAAAAGTTACGATATGGTTTTTAGGTGTCCCTGATTCCATTTCACCAATTTTTGGATTTTTTGTCTGTCTGTTTGTTTGTGTGTTTGTTTGTTTGTTTGAACGAGTATCACGCAAAAACTACTGAACCGATTTTGATGAAACTGTTTTTGTTTGATAGCTTATGATCTGACTTAAAATCTGGTATATAATTTGTGCGGACGAAGTCGCGGGTTAACGCTCGTAAGAAATAAAGCAATGTAGATTAAATTGGATCCGATTTGCAGGGTAGTGTAGTGAGTCTTAGGTAGCATCTGAGAGACAATAAACAATAGGCATAATTTAAGATAAACATTCTCACATAGCCTTTGACTATAGTGATAAGGCGGCAAAGCAACTCGGCGCGCCGTATATTTTCGTTCGCGCTGCACTTGCCGACGACTTGTGACCAGTTTTAGAAGAACCCTGTCGGCTCTAGCAACACTCCATAGTCCCTTCCTCCAAAGTACTTTTTAAACAATGTTGTATAGACACAGAGGTCATTTTAAAATGGTCCTTTGATAACACCAGCCAACTATTACAAGGGCGACCGGTCGCGGGCTCAGAAGTGTTCCAAATATGAAATTCGAATTCAAACGTGTTCCAGAATGAGAATGAATACAAGTAGGCCGTTTAGGAAATTAACGTTCTATGTTAATATAAAGGTTTGGCAGGCCAGCTAATATATATTCTGTGGCGAACCCATGACCAGTAGTGGACGTCTCTCGGCTGTGATGATGATGATGATGTTTGTTATTCTGCAGGTTTTGAGCAATGTAGAGGAGCTAGTTTACACTCAAAATTTTCATTAATTATTTAAGTTAGATCTTGTTAGATCTCATTAGTATTAATTATAAAAATTAGTTGCATTCTAAAAAAAGTACTAATACAGCTTGTAAATGAACAGCACCCAGCCACTTTTGGACAATAGTCTACCCATCAAATTGAACAACTTTTACTACGGAAGCAAACCAATCGTAGAAAAAAAAAATCCTGTTTCATACTAAACTGCAATGTCTACTCGACCCAAATGTATGTAACAGCTGTTTTTTTTTTGCTATGATCGGTTTGCTCCCATAGTAAAAGTTGTGTTCAGTTTCATGGTTAGATCCTGATCCAGAAGTGGCTGGGTGCTGTTCATTAACAAAATTTAAGTAAGTATATAAGTAAGTGACGTCTTCGCAGATTTGGAGTCTAAAGCCTGAGCAGAAAAAAAACCTGCTTTGAGTTTTTTTTTGGGTGTACAGTCTTGTCGACTGCAAATAAAAGAATTCGTACCAATAATTTTCCTCAACATGACAAGGAGTTTTATTTTTCTGGTCATACTTTAATTCATTTATTTATGTATATGTTATGGACCAAGTGATAAATCGGGCATTTTTCATAATGACCGGGCACTATGAAAAATGCCCGATATTAGAGGGCAATTTGATAATAATTATTTTAAATAAGCGTAAGTGGAAATGTTGGTAGGGGACGGCCTAGACGTACATATACGAACCAAATTGGCGACGTGCTTAAAAAGGGCCAGGTCTACCCGAATTGGCAAATGTTATTTGTGACGCGGCATCTAGATTTTCTAAACTATTTTTCCATATAAACAAAGTTACTTATATTAATACCGTCTATGTGTATTGTGCGTCAAAGTTTTGTATAAAATTGACCCCTCTGCAACCACCTTAACATTTAAGACAGTATATCGAATAGATGGTACCAAAATAAATTATTTTTATTATTTACCTGCTATAGATTAAATAAAGCTATTTATCTACTCTATTCTAATACATGCAACGTAGCAGGTAATTAAAATAAAGTTAAAATCACGAGACTCAGTCGAGGCAAATGGTCATGGTAATGATAATGAGGTAATGCGGTAAAGTAACCTACGTCAACAAATTAAGTTACTTAGTTACTCAAGCCACATTTAAAGATAAAGATAAAGAATACACAACTTCGGTTGAGCCTAGCTTAGCCTGGCTTGCACCAACAAGTATTTAGGCTTCAATTCAATTCAAAATCAAAATCAAATATTTTTTATTCAAAATAATATCACAAAGATAGCTTTTTGACGTAATTTTTTGACTCTACCACCGCGCCGGAAGGTGTTCCGTTGAGAGAAGATGCGGCCAGAAACTCTACAACACACTTTAAACAAAACAAAATATACAAAGTACAATTAAAATACAATATTGCATTACATAGAGTAACATTGTCAAGACCAGACATTTTGGTCATTCGAATAGTCATCGAGTTTATAGTAGCCTTTTTTACAGAGGACTTATTTATTTATTTTATTTATTTCCTTTTTATTTTATTTATTTACAATACCCCATGAAAGATGTGTTTACCTTACTGAGTCGAAAATGTGGGAATACTAATTTATTTTTATTTCTTCTATTGTAATTATGAACGTCACTGTTTTTGGGAAAGAGATAAAATATTTTCGTAAATATATTGACTGTAGAAAGTATAGATACTGATAACTTTAAAAAGTTCTTTCCGAATTCAATTCAATATTTCGTATTCCATTTCAAGCCAGGAAGTCCTTCTTCTACGAGGCTCTCGTCTCCCTAAAATTATCTGCTGCAAAATAATCTCGAGTAGTTGGTATTTTTACTCCTTATTAAGGTTTATTTTTATTTATTTTATAAAGTTAAGTTAGTTTATTACCCGACTGCGCCAGAAGGAGGGTTATTTAATTATTTTTTGTAAATACTTACCTATAGTTATATTTTATGGAATTTCATATTATTCTCTCGCTTCTTATTTATGGCACGAACCTCAGATAAAGTTAATTTATCTGAGGCACCAACACATAGAAATCGCGAAAAAAAAAATCTGCTGTTCCATACAAAACTACAAACCTACTTGAACCAAATGTGCTTATGGGATAGAAGATTTTTTTTTTGCGATTTCGATGTTGGTCCCATACAGAAAGTTTAGTTTGATGGTCAGGAGTGCGATTTATGAAACTCATTCTTTGAACTCAGCAGTTGAAAATGTCAATAATAATATGGATTTGACATTTAAAAATCATACTCCAGGTGTGCGATTTTTGAAAGTCAAATCAGCAGTAGAAAGATGCGTATCTCCATACATTATCAACTGCTGAGTTCAACGTATGAGATTCAAAAATCGCACTCCAGGAGTGCGATTTTTGAGAGTCAAATCAGCAGTAGAAAGATGCATATCTCAATAGTAATTTTGACATTTTCAACTGCTGAGTTCAACGTATGATATTCAAAAATCGCACTCCTGATCATCCTCTCAAAGTGTCAGCATATTATGTTGGACTCAGTTACCTAAATTGGACAAGTTTATTGCTACCCATTTCAAAAAGTAATTGTAGGTACTTAAGAATTCTACCTAAAGGAGAGCTAATTTAGTAGAATACCACTATGCTACGTAGGTATATTACAATATGCAAACTTAATGATAAATGTAAAAGAAAATAATTCTAAAACGAAGTTAGACCAACAGCGAGAGAAGCTAATTTTTTTTTCTACTAGGTAAAGTTTTTTTTTCTTGACAGCCGGAGGCCGTGGCTGGTTTTTGTGCCGCTTTTTTCCCGCCTGCTCGCCTACCTGAGAACCTGTGCTGCCATATGGTTCGCCGCGGTGGGTACGGAACTCTAAAATAAATACAAACAAAACTTGTATGCTATGAGATCATGTTAAGGACATCATCCTGTTTCGAAGGAAGAGATCTATTAGTTTTGAACAAAGAACTTTTGTTATTTAGTGAGATCATTTTTATATTACGTTAGGTACCTACTTGTTAATTTGTAATTAAGTATCTAACTTCAAATGCAGCTATAGCTTCCGAGCAGCTATGAGAAACAATCGTTTTTGATATTCTAATTTCACTCGAACGAAGACTCGTGGCAAAGGCTAGTAAACTAAGTAATAACAAAGAGAATGATTTAAAGAAGGAAAAAAATTCTAATTCAAGTTACCAACACAAAGCCATGAAAATTTTTTAATTATTATTTTAAGGTACTTAACGGTTGAAAAACAATAATTTAGTCTTACAATAATTATAAAAAAATAAAGATTTTTTTTCTAAGAAACTATTTAAAATTGAACTGCTTACGCCATCTATCAGAGGAACATTGGAAGAAGCACCACTAACACAAACGCCATCCAGCGACGAATAACTATGAGTACTTTTATTCCGCCATCTAGTGGTGAGTAGCGCTACTACAATTCACACTTCAACAGTTGTAACTGCTGTGTCACTTTAATTGTTTCAACTATTCATAGATGGCGATTTAATTTAAATGCATTTTTAAAATGCATCATTTACCCATGTTACGTTTATGATTTAATTTTTGGAGAACTTTTGGTTTTAGTATACGTAAAATTTTTTTTAGTTTGCGAATTCTACAAAGCAAGATACAATTTTCGAATGCAAAATCATAACCGAATATTTTATCATTCAATTCCTTGATGAATAGATAAAGAATGTGTGTTATTATATTTATTTTGCTTTACAACACAAACACAACACATGAATGATGCAAGCACTTGGGCGCGAGTCACTGAAGTGCACTTAAAATGTAGCAGTACCAATGTATAATAACAATCTATATCTATAAGGAATGACAATGCATATACTACTTACATAGGAATAAGAAATACTTAAGTAAGTACATAAGATACTCGGTAGGTATAGTAGGTACTTTCCTCCTACCTTCCTTTATTAAATCGTGCGAAAAAAATTGCGGTTCCATACTAAACAACAGCGTCTACTCGACTCAAATTTATGAGACAGCAAATTTTTTTGTGTTCTGACAGGTTTGCTCCGATGGTAAAAGTTGTTCAGTTTGATGGATAGAGTATGTGGTTTAAAGGTTCATGATACCTTTCCTTACACCCTGTAGGTATATGTCCCACTACAGGCAGAGCACAGGTACGCACAGGACTACCCTGAGAGGACGTATGTGGGCATCCAGTCCACCACGCGTGCCCAATGCAGATTGGTAGACATGAAGTCAAATGATTTTTTTCTTTAACGTGAGCAGGTTTCCTCACGATGTTTTCCTAGCAGATGGTATAACCCAGTCATTTTACGGAATTTTGTTAGGCGGGGTAGGGAGTAATTATTAATTGGACTTTTCAACTGTAACCGGCACCATTTAGTGACAAAAACACTATCTTAAAATATATTAAAATAAAAATCGCTACGCAACATAGAAATCAAAATTGTGTTTCCCAGAATGCTTTTTAATTAATAATATTAATACCAATGCACTCATTTGACTTAGGTTTAACAATATAAATTATTTTTTAGCAATAAAATAGGCATTGAAATTTTAAAAATGGGGTATTTATTAGAAAATACGAATGGATTTTTGAAAACCTTCTAAGTAGCGAAAAATATTTACACCATGTTTGAAGTATGTAATAATGGTAAAGCCTTAAATATGTGAAAAACAATTTACCATCAGATTTTTTAGAACGAGATAATACCTAAATTTTAAAATTGGAACTGTTGCTGACGTGACTTTTTTTTAATTTTGGTACATTTCTAGGCTTAAATTGGCTCTTCAATATTATACCGAAAAAAATATCAATTATTAATTAGTCCCGGCTCAAATCGTAAAATGACTGGGCTAGTAGTCGGTAAAGGATACTCGCTCGACCCAAAAAGAAAGAGCAGATTTTGATAGGTGTGTGTGACGCAGTAGGTATATACTACCGCCACGAGCGTCTCTATCATGAATGCAACGTAAACAAGTTTGACCCTAGAACGCAAACAACATAGACTCGAAACGATTAGAAGTTACAAGTAGACTGCAAACACTTCGGGAGCACTCGTCTCTAGAGGCCAGTGTTTGTTGGAGACAAGATAAGTGAGCCGTCAACTTTGTCTACTTCTTAGACCATATAACTAGGGACAGCCTCTCGTTAGCATTTCCTCTCTGCCACGTTACAAGATCAATTAATCATGAAGGTAAATTTTTATACCTTATTAACATTTTTTCAGATTTGAAGTCAAATCATAATTTATAAACAAAAAAAGTTTCATCAAAATCAATTCAAAGTGATACGTCGATTTTGATGAATTTTTTTTTTCAAAAATCGCACTGGTGGATTATGATTTTTGAAAGTCAAATCAGCAGTAGAAAGATGCGTATCTCCATAGTAATTTTGACATTTTCAACTGCTGAGCTCAGCGAATGAGATTCAAAAATCGCACTCCTGTAGGTTTTGCGTGATGCTCGAACAAAGAAAACAAATATACAAACAAACAGACAAAAATTTTAAACAAGGATGATTTGGAGTCAGGGACACCTAAAAACCATATCTTAATCTTTTCTTGTAAATATCTTCAACGTACAGACACACTTCTGTAACAGTTCTATAATAGTTTATTAGATACTAAAAGAGATAGCATTTAATTGTGGAACAATAACTTCAAACTAGTCTCGTGTGAACCCTAGACTTTTTTTTTTACAAACAAAATTAGAATCTAAACTAACTAACTAGTGCGTACGGTTGTATTTATCATTTACTAGCTCGGCGGTGAAGGAAAACATCGTGAGGAAACCTGCATTCCCGAGGATGAAAAGAAAATATCATAAGTTCGGAGGTATGCGTAAAATATGGGTGAGCTTGGGGCGAACACAAAGGACCAGCGCTGGTCTCAATTGCTTGCAATAGCCCAACCACAAATAATCAATCAATAACTAACTAGTGCGGTGCAGCACGCGCACATGCTAAGTAAGGTTGAGCCAATTAGCATAAACGAGTGTTACAAAAAATTTTGTCAGGGTGTCGCGTCTAGTAGGTAAGGTACCTCAATGGTCTACCACGAGACTCCGAGTACAGGGCCAGGCCCTATACTACAAGTTTCGATTTTGGATATATCGTGACCGTTTCTGTCCGAACTTCATCGGAATAGAGTTGACAGGTACATTACTATCATCATCATCGTGAACTTTATTCCATCTAAGTAGGTAGATGCTTCAAACAGCAGCGGCAACATTACTAACTATGGGAGCAACCATTTTCATTTATTCATATCATATGTACAGGCTGATAATGATAATCTTAACTATTATAAAACTGTAGCAGAAAGTTTGTCTGTACATTGAAGAATTAACAAAAAAAAAGTTACGATATAGTTTTTAGGTGTTCCTGATTCCATATCACCAATTTTTGGATTTTTTGTCTGTCTGTTTGTTTGTTTGTGTGTTTGTTTGAACGAGCATCACGCAAAAACTACTGAACCTATTTTGATGAAACTTTTTTGTTTGATAGCTAATGATCTGACTTAAAATCTGATATATAATTTGAGCGGACAAAGTCGCGGGTTAATGCTAGTAAATATATAAGGTCTAACAAAATTGGGTGAAACTATTTTAAGGGGATGATCAGACCATCAAACTGAACTACTTTCTATATGGGACCAAAATCGAAATCGCGAAAAAAAAATCAGCTGTCCCATACATTTAGGTCGAGTATGTTTGTATGGAACAGCTGATTTTATTTTCGCGATTTCGATATTGATCCCATAGAGAAAGTTGTGCAGTTTGTTGGTCTGATCATCCCCTTAAAATAGTTTCAGCTAGTTTTGTTAGAACTTATATAAACACATTCACAGTTACAATTAACATCGAATAGTTAACAGCTTACTCACAGCCAGTCACTAGTCATTACCTTAAATAGAAAGCTAAATCAAAACAAGCTAACGAAGCTGTATAATGGTCGTATAGCACGCGATACGTATGCTAATCCGGCGACAAACCACTTGTCAATCCGTCTGTCCTCGACGCAGTGGAGTTATTGCGGCTCTAAGTGGAAACTGTATTGGACTTCACATTGGCTCGATGAGGATGATCAGTTTCTGTAGTACACCTCGCAACGGACTACGGTCGTGAAGGTGTGTACAGTTTTATAAGGGGATGATCAGACCATCAAATTGAACAAATTTCTATATGGGAACAACATCGACATCGCGAGAAAAAACAGCTGTCCCAAATATTCGGCTCGAGAAGGTTTGCGAGAAGTTTGTTTGAGGATGTAGTGACAAAAATAGATAAAGGTATGTTGAGATGGTTTGGTCATGTGGAAAGAATGGATGAGAGCAGATTGACGAGGGCAATCTATAAGGCAAGCGTAAGTGGAAATGTTGGAAGGGGATGGCCTAGACGTACATATAGGAACCAAATTGGCGACGTGCTTAAAAAGGGCCAGGTCAGATCTACCCGTAACCGACGAGCATGCATGAAAGGACTTATGAATGTGGAGGAAGCTAGAGAGTTATGTCAGGATCGTAGCAGGTGGCGTTCCGTTGTCTCTGCCTACCCCAGTGGGAGACAGGCGTGAGAATATGTATGTATGTATGTATTTTGTATGGAAGAACCGATTTTTTCGCGATTTCGATGTTGGTGCCATAGCGAAAGTTGTTCAATTTGACGGTCTGATCATCCCCTTAAAAGAGTGTAAGCATATTAAGAAGGACACTGCATTATATTCAATTCAATTGAATTCAATTCAATATACTTCTAAACCTTCTTCTTCGTTTTTCTTCTTTTCTTCTTACTCATAATTTTATTTATTTCCTTCTTCGTTTTTCTTCTTTTCTTCTTCTATATTATTTTATTTAGTTCCTTTTTCGGAGAATTTACAGCTAAAAAACAATTTGATTTATACATTGTATGGACAGATCGTCAGAAGCTGATAACAAGTTCTCAAGTTCTAATTAATAATTGTGATCGGTAGTTTAGTAAATCAAATTATTAGTTATTCTATGACCCCCTACAAGTTTCCTACGCTCATATGTTTAGGCTGATACTATTCCGTCGCCAGGTCCAAAAGTATTGTTGATTATCCATTAAGTTCATTTGTTTAGTTAGGCAATCAAATATTATGCCAAATAATTTAAACTAGCGAAACCTATTATTGGCTAAGGATGTGTTGACATGTGTTTATTTTTTGAAGAGCTGTTGGTTTTGTCAATAAATAAATAAACAAATTAAAACTGTTGTTTAAACGTTGTTGGCTCCATAGTGAAAGTTGTTTAGTCTGATGATGGTCTAACCTTTGGTCTAAACCACCCCTTTTAATTTTACTAGGGTGTTTGGTTACATTCTGTATACGAATATATTGAGTTTCTTGCATATAAAATAGATCGCACGCAACATAGGGTTGCGAAGTTATTTTCTGTCGTGCGAATGACGAAGATTTACTCGAAAACTATTGAACTGTTTTTGATTATTCTTTTACATACGAAATCTCATTTTTACTGGGAAGGTTTTAATTTATAATACACGAGCAATAACCGCGAAACAACATTATGTGCAAACGGCTATCAATTTGTTGTGACAGGTTTAAGCCTATGTTTTAAAGATTATTAAACTCTAATAGTTATCTACTAGAATATTGTAACATTTCCTAAACATATGGGCTTAAAAAACAAGTAACGGGGTCTCGATCTATCACTACAGGGTGAAATCGATATCATTAACATCCTTTCAAACCAAGAGTCTACCCATCAAACTGAACAATTTTATTATGGGAGCAAACCTCAAAAAATCAGCTGTCCTATACTAAACTGCAATGCGCTCGGCTCAAATGTATGCAACCGCTGATTTTTGTTTTGCTCCGATTGGTTGGCTCCCATACTAAAAGTTGTTCAGTTTGATGGGTAAACTCATAGTTTAAAAGGATGCTAATGATATCAATTTCACCCTGTATAGGTTTTTGATAGACACCTAAGGTACAAAGCATTTACACATACAACCATTTGTACGTACTTACATTAGTCAACTTCAAAGCAAGGTAACAGATTTATTAGTTAAGAAAGTTTGCAACTCACTATTGTAACTAATGTGCGGATAGTGATTTAAAACACTTGCTTCATAAACACTCGGGTACAGTCAGCATCAAACACGAGTTGTGTTACACAACTGATCTTGCAAGGTGCAGAAATCTACACCTATTCGTTTTGGAGTCACTTTGGAGTATGAATTAGGATGTGAATTTTAATAACTTTTCATTTAAAATTAGCAGTCCAGATTAAATTAAATCAAATCAAAACAAAATTTTTATTCAAATTAATATCACATGCATAGATAACTTTTTGACGTCATTTTTTGACTCTATATACCACCGCGTCGGAAGGTGTTCCGTTGAGAGAAGATGCGGCCAGAAACTCTACAACACACATCTATTAAACAAAACAAAATATACAAAGTACAATTAAAATACAATATCACATTACATAGAGTAACATTGTCAAGACCAGACATTTTGGTCATTCAAATAGTCATCGAGTTTATAGTAGCCTTTTTTACAGAGGACTTGTTTAACATGGGACTTAAACTTTTTGTCTGGCAGGTTTAGAATTAGAATTACAATTCAGGGTTCATAGCTGAGAACATAAAACATCCCTTATTCTTCTATTCATAATTAATAAATAACGTCTTCGTGTTCACCACAAAATATAGTAGGTAGGTACAATGGCCAGCAAACAACTTTCCAAAAATCTGGACTGCGCAGAACAACATTTGTAGGCGTAAACGTTATACTGCGCATACGCATCCCCCCCCCCCCCCTTACCATTGGTAAAGATGTTTATTGTACTTAAGTGGTTTACCCACCTAGGTAAATTAAATTGTGTTCGAAATTTTTGAGCTGTTTTATAACACTCTACTCGGTATATTTTGTAGATGAGTATCCTGCAAATACTTGCTATTTTCAATTAGTGACGTAACATTTTAGATGTGAGTTGTGGAAATGCGCAAGTGTAATTTACATTAAAGTTTTCTTCAAAAGTAATTAGGTTTAATAGTACATTTTCAATTTTCCTATCCAATACTTGGAGTAATATTTCGATAACTATCAACCCGCAGAAGACACTCCAGGAAGACACCTTAATCAACGACCTCATCATAAGCCATTCTATTGCTTCCAATTTCAACGCTTCTCTTCTAACTTATCATCACCCAACCTTCAAAACTAAAATTCAACCAACGAAAGGATCAACAAAGTTAAGTCCAATAACTTAACTTTCGTCTCTCTCTATACCAGTTTGATTTCGAGGCTCGTGAAGATCGCACGCTCGTGCTTTAATCCAACTTAAATCTAACTTAGTCGTAACTTAATTCGAATTTTCACGAATAAACTCTACTTTGAGTGGATATTGAACTATTTGTGTGTAAACAGGAATAAATAAGTCAGTGTCAGTTTATTTTAAGTGATGTTTAAGTTATGTTTTGTGCCAAGTTAAGTTAGCGAGTGCAAACTTTTTTGTTTTGTGTTTTTTTCTTGTTGTTATGATAGTAATGGAATGCTTGGATTTACTCGTACATGCTGGCCGAAAATAATTTTGAATGCACGTGCAAGTTTTTATTTTTAGTTAATTTCTAGAGTTAAAAAGTTGTGATCTGATAAGAATTTAACTATGATGAGTAGAGAAGGTTAATTAGGGATCAAAACATAAGTATTTTGTATTAATAGAACGAATTTACGAGCATATCTGATTCATTATGAGTACCTTACTCCTACACCAATTCAATAGTCTTGTGATAGGCTTCCTATATTTACCTATATTTTTTTCACAAGATTGCGTTGGATGGACTATATGCTCCGAGGAAATTAGTCAGATATTCTTAATTATCTACAAATTATAGCAATTTTCTTCCTATAGTCATTCTTAAAACCAATTACGTCACTTGACAATATAGGGACCTATAAAATAAAATAAAATAAATCACGAAAAGTCATAAGTAATTAAATTACCTAAATTAAAAGACAGGACTTCTTGCGTTTAATATCTGCGTTTATCAAAATGATGTTTGAATGAAGCCATATTAAAAAGTTACAATATAAAAATTTTTGATTATTTTTGTATCTGCAAATAGCCTGAAACTGTAAGAAATGACATAAATACATATTCTCGCGCCTGTCTACCACTGTGGTAGGCAGAGATCCTGAAATGAATAGGTGATAAATTTCATCAATTTAGTAAATAATTTATTACTTACTGAGACTTATTATCATTTCATAAAAACATTTTCTATAATTTTTCTAAACAGAATCAAAAGTAATTATGAACATGACTGTACAGTGAACAACTTACATTATGTTGGAAATTCAATTAATATTAACTTAACCTACTATATTATTTATCGGGTAAAAATTACATATACAAATATAGAATATTGAGACTAAAAAGTAAGTTTAGTATGTCAATTCACAATTGCGTGAGCGTTTTCTTCCTAATGTCAACTCTATTACTTTGAAGTACGGACCGAAACGGTCGCGATATATCGAAAATCGAAAGTCCGGGTACAGGGCCAGGTTCTATACTTTTTCGAAAAAACACATTTAGAACATTGCTATGTTTTGTGAGTGGGAACCACAAAGGTGAAGAAAAGGAACACATCACTCCTTCCAATTTTCTATAGGTACTTTTTGCTACACCCTGTAAGCAGATAACTCAGATAAGTTTATAATTAACATCCTTTATAAATGAGGGGGCGGTCTTGTTCCAGACTTCAATTAACCTGGTACCTTTATTTGTTATTCCTTTTGGTTATTTCTTTGATGTAGAGCTTTGTTTTGAACGTTTTATTTTACTTTTACTGTGAAAATTACTGTTCGAAACGATAGAACTTGATTGTTTGTTTTAAAACAAACTTTAGTTCGGTATTTTCGTCTGCCGAATTTAATTGAAATAGCTTCATTAGTTTCAAAGAGAAGATTGTGATATAAAAAGACGGATATGAAAGTTACACTGACTCAAAGATATCTTAAACGCGGTTAATCGTAACTTTAAAACTATTTTAACGGAAGTCTGACAAACCAGTGACACTGTATTTGTTTCTAGATCGTGCTTAAAAATTTTCGTTAAAATTAATTGGTTGATATTCAAAATAAAATCAAATCGTGTCTCTCGCCGTCACTTTTCTCTACAAATAGTATCCAGGGTGTAAGGAAAAGTATCATTAACCTTTAACTTTAAACCACATACTCTACCCATCAAACTGAACAACTTTAACGAACGTAGTTAACCGATAGGAGCAAAAAAAATCTGCTGTTGCATACGTCGTCATAAAGTCGAGTGGGTATTGGAGTTTAGTATTGAACAGCAGATTTTTTTTGCTCCTATAGTATAAAATGTCCAGTTTGATGGGTAAAGTATGTGTTTTAAAGTTAAATGATACATTTCCTAACACCCTGTATAAAAGCTTGACTTGAACTTCGGCTTAGAGTTGCAAATGTAAAAGAAACCCAACCTAAAAATAACACTCAACACGAAATAATATGGGTTCTTAAAAGTCTTCCTTTCTAGTCAAAATAGAATACTGACCCTAGACAGAACCAAGCTATTATGTCAACTTTGTCCAAAACATCGAATTAAACCCGCAATTATACCGAGAAAGCAGGTACAAATATTCAAAGATTAGTATGAAATGATTCCCAAAAACTAATATTCAGTTAGTTTAAAGTCCCTCGATATCACTGTTAATCTTTCTGCATAAAGATGAGAATACCTTGATTCGTGGTATTTGGACAAACTACATAAGAGTCACCCGTCATGCCTCCCCTTATAATTTCGATCTCGGACACAATGGAATAGTATAAAGCGTTACTAATTTCTGTTGGGAACAAGAAACGTCTACCTTTAGATTTCAGTTTATACTCTACGATACGTTTACGATCCGATACAGACGAAGTATAAGGGTAAAAACATCATTGACATAAATACTATAGACTCGCAAGTCTCATATAAAATCTTAGTAATAATCGAAATAATAAGTCCGTATCGACACAATATCCCACACAAATCCAGTGCCTATGCCTTTGAATTAACATAGTACCTCAATGACCTATGCATACTGTTGGATGGCACCTTAAAAGGTGGCACTAATACCTTGTATTTGATTAATAAACTCAGGCCGGATTCGACCAAACTTTGATTTATAGAAGAGTAACTATACAAAGAACAATTTACCTCTTAGCGTTTACTCCCAAATAACTTCATTTGTCTTCTACCACACTAAACCCATACTAAAAGAACGAATTTAGAATCCACCTAAAGAAAGAGGTCGCTGTATCCCTGTTTATTGCATTGTGAGGTTAAACGGTTTTAATTTGTTAGGTTTCTTTTTTCTTTAATTTTTTTATTATGTGACATTGACATTTCATTAGTCTTGGTATAAGCTTTACACCGTCAAACTTTATTCTCGACTTAGAATTACTCGCGTTTGGTCGAATCGGGCCTTAGTCGTATTTGGTACGTTTACTGTCTGCTAGTTGGAGAAAAAGCTCTTTAGGAGCTCTTTTGGATCTGCCATTTTTGGAGAGTCGATTTAAAATGTTGGCCACACTAACTCTGTCACGATCACCAGTATGAACGGCATTAACCTAAGCTTCTCTCAAACATAACTGTAATATAAATAGTTTGCTGTGAGTTGGTACATATTTCGCGTTATCGACTGTACATAATAATTATGAGAATGAACTAAATAAATGTACCTCGAACTCGAATGTTCGAACCTTCAAAAACATAGTAAACGAGTAATACCGTTTTAAGAGGAAGAAACCTGTAATCTCCCGGTCTCGGATAACCATCTCCCAGAAGTCATATGCGTTTAAACCGCCATGACATCCTCAAAAAAAACCTTGTAATTCGAAAAAAATTCCTCAACCATTGAATTCCAACAGTAATAAAAATTTTACCGATTTCATAAAAATTTTAAGTCTCTATGGTTTTTTCAGTTAGTTATATAAAGTCGTTTGTTGTAAAAGGCATTCCCATACTAATAATGGGAATGTTTTTTAATAATAAAATAATAATAGAAGTTTCTCTATTTTATACTTATTTCGTTATTATTTCCATCTTCTATTGTATTCACGCTCTAGCTCTTCCCTTTATAATATTGCGACACTTATAATACATATTATTGAATAAATTAATTAAACGGATGTAATTTAATGTCACCAATGCCGTGGGTTTGATTCCCACGGGGAACACCTTAGTGATATTTCACTTTGTGCGTTTTTACCAAGTTGGTCAGTACCTGATTGTCTAAAAAGAAAAATGATTCCGTGCTTAGGATGGCACGTTAAGCCGTTTGTACCGGCTACTATCTCTGGTGGTAGTAAAAGAAAGAAAGAAAAATTATTTTTTGGATCTCCGACACACATACAATCTTACAAAACCAGATCAATTCAATCTTAGTAGTCGTTACACGAAAACCACGTCAGAGGCTGTAAGGCGGTCTGAAAAACTCTGACAACAGCGCTCTGCCCACACGATAAGAAGAAGAAGTGTTCCAATTTTGCGCAAAGGGTTCCTGTATTATATCTTCAATTTACCCTCTTTTGTACAAAGGTCGACCAGCTCTCCCAGGATGGCATCCCAGGTTGTTTATCTATCGCCTCAGGGTCTGTTTCATCTCATTATAATCTATCTAATTATAATGTATCCCAATACTTGAAATCGAACCTCGAACCTTTAACTTGACAAGCAAGTGCGATTTTGGAAACTCAAACGTTCAAATTAGCAGTAGAAAGATGCATAATCTCCATAGTAGTTTTGACATGTTCTACTGCTGATTTCAAAGTGTAAAAGTCAAATCAATAGTAGAAAAATGCATATCTTTATAGAAATTTTTACATTTTCAACTGCTGAGAAAGAATGAGTTTCAAAGACCTTCTCTTTTTTTTGAAGGCGGTTAAAAATCACACTCCTGGTCCTCAGATTCCAGGTAGTTTCCTCAATGACCATAAATAATTATTTAAACCTTAATCAGAAATAACCCAAACCCATCTTAAACTAAATTCAAATTATTCAAATTTGCTTTCCGGGTCTTTATTAGAATTAATATTTCATGAAACAATTCGAGAGGTTAAGATAATCCGATAATTTAATTTCAAGCTTTAGTTTGTCAATATCTAAATTGTATTTATATGTAAAAGTACTAGGGCAGCATGAGGGATCTAGAAGTCTGTTCAATAGTTATTGAGATAGAGTATATTTTCAACTGTAGCCCCCAGACGGACATTATCCTTAGGTCCTAAACTATTTGTTTCATTTCCGATTATATTCGATTGAATAGGGGTCTTAAACATAGTCTAGCGGATAGAGATAGGAAGTACTATATCCATGATATAAACACAAATGAATGAATGAAATATGCATTATCCGAGTAGGTATGGAAGTTATTGCTTATTGCACCCAATCATGTTCCATATTACGTTTTAAAATAGGTACATTTCGACGTTTCAATAACAATTTAGACCATAGAGAAAAACGTGTCCCCTGACAAAGCCACGTGTTTCTCTATGATTTCGACATCACACTTTTCGCGGACAGTGACCGGCTATAGCAGTGATAACAAACTGGGCTTATGTGATGCCACGCCACGTTATAAAAACTACTATAATTCAGCGACGTCACGTAAGATGAATGTGTTTCTAAATAATGATTTTTCATATATTTACTATGAACACTGATGTCTTCTGATGGACGTGGCATCACGTACGTAAGCCCAGTTTGTTTGCACCTTTAAAGTTCTATTGTGTCTCGTTCACTGTCCGCGAACGTGTTAAGTAGTAAATTTAAGTTATGTCATATAAACTGGGTTGTGTCTGTCGCTCGTGTCGGTTAGTTCATCAAGAATATTGTTTTGATTGCTCCATCCATATTAAAAATCATTTATCTAAAAGTCATTAAAATTAGATCAAATTCCACACAACTGACGATACAATAATCAAATATACATATACAGGGTGTAAGTGACAGCCTAGCAAATACTGAAACGGTGAACTCAGACCATCAAACTGAACAACTTTCACTATGGAGCCTAACTCAGGAGTCGAGAAAAAAAATTCCATACATCTTAGTCGGGTAGGTACATCAGTTTTGTATGGGACAGCTTAATTTTTTTTCGCGTCTCCTGAGTTAGGCTCCATAGTGAAAGTTGTTCAGTTTGATGGTCTAAGTTCACCGTTTCAGTATTTGCTAGACTGCCACTTACACCCTGTATATAATCTTGGATATCGTCACACAAATTATCTGGTCAAATTTAAAATACCCGAATCCACTTGTATTTTCGATGACCAGACAACGATATACAATAGGAACTTACATTATAATAAAATTAATACAAACATCCATGACAGACTGGCAAATCACAGGTCCTGGGTTCAAATCCCTGTAGGTACTGTCTTGAATCTTATTATGTTTATGTCGTTGTTCTTTCCATACTAATTAGCATAAGCATATGCTCACGACTATGTTCCCCGAGATATTCAAAGTATATAAGTATTTCATATATTTCATTCATATTCATTCATTTCCATAATAATTAAAATTAAAAGCCTAGCTTCGGTTTCGGTAGCAACATTTCTAAGAACCATGTAGTTATTTACTATTATGTAGTTTGAAAAAAAGTACAATAATTATGAAGCCTCAAATTACTTAATCATTTTCAAAAACAGGGTGACAATGTCGTGACTTTTATACAACTGAACTAAAGTGTAAATAAAATGTGAATCGGCCATTTTGTGCGGGCTCGCTCCGTGATCAAGATGGCGTCGAGGACAGTGTTCCGGTTCCTGATATTGCTGACGGCGCTGGTGTGGATCCTCGCTGAAGAAACCAGGCGGAAGAGAGAGCCGTGGACTAATGGAAGCTGGTTGTAAGTATCGCCTAATACTTATTTTCAATCAAATATATTTCGAATCAAATTAAAGATTGAAAAATTACGTCTCCTTAAGACGCAGCAGATTGAAAATTTCGTTCTCTGGTTAGTGGGCTCGGTGGCGAAATTGGATAACGCAGTTCCCCGGTTTGGAAGAGTGCGGGTTCAAGTCCCGCCCGAGACAAATTTTTCAATCTTTAATTTGAAACAAATAACCAGTACCTATTCGACTTAAATGTATGGGACAGCAGATTTTTTTGCAATTATAAGTTGGCTCTATAGTGAAAGTTGTTCAGTTTGATGTAATGTAATGTATAAATAATATGATGGGACTCCATCACATCACAACCCCTGGGTATGATATACAGGATCTTTCTTAACATGTTGACGGATGAGGATGTTCTGACCAATAAACTGAACAACTTTCTCTGTGGCACCAAAATAGAAATAGCAAAAAAAACTGATGTTTAGTTTCCTTACACAGTTTCTAGATGGCACCACAGTGACTTAAGCCTACCACAGAGTACTATATTTATGTATATACCTACTATCGTAAAGCCAACTAAAATTACGTAGTTTAGTAGAGATGAGGCGGGGCAGAAATGGTCAAGGTTGTTCAGAAGATACCTATTATAGTCAAAAAATCATCAATATCCATTATGTTGTCGAGTAACAAACGAACAGACAAACGTTAAACGTAACCGTAGACATATTTCAGCAGTTTATAATAATTTCGCAGTTAGGTCTTATATCGATCGTCATAAAGTCTAGGTCCTGTCAGTTTTATAGCGAGTCTAGACTCCAGACGGACTCAGGTGGGTTATAGACTGATAATAAACTCTCATATTACACAATGATAATGGAACTTTATTATTATGACATACTCGCAGTAGAAACATAATGCCCAGACTGTTTTATTGCTAAAGTAATGGCCGATTTACACATCCATAAGTAAGTAAGTATGTAAGTAAAAACTACGTGTGGACGCTGGGCGGCAAGTAAGTAAGTAAGTAAGTAGCAACTTGCCGCAGGATAGGAACCAGTTCTATTTTTGGTCAGGACAGTAGCGCGTAACCCCTCCCGCTTCGTCTCCCACTCCCCGCCCACTTATCTTGCCGCCGTGTCGACGGCACAAGTAAGTAAGTTCATAAGTTGACGCACGCGTCTGCCTGCCGCCCGTGTTGGCAGGACGTGTCTCGCGTCTGTCGTCGCAAGGTTCTGACAAATTATTAAACTTACTTACCGATAAGCCTAATTCACCGTTTGGACGTTGCTGTCTACTTCTCGATTAAGTAAGCAAGGAAGTGGTAAGTTGGACTTACTTACTTACTTATGGATGTGTAAATCGACCTTTAAAGCAAAATAAAATATTGTGAACACGACTAAGGCACACCTTGGACTCTGTCATTTCATACCATCATCATCATCATCATCATCAGTCTATACAGGATGTAAACTTCATTCCGTGACATACTTTACTGGGTGATTCAGACCATCAAACTGAGAAGTTTTACTATGAGACCAATGCTGAAATTGCCAAAAAAAATCGGTTGTTCCATAAAAAATTTCAATGTAGCTACTCGATCAAACAGCAGTTTTTTTGCGATTTCCCATTTGGTCCCCATTGTGAATGTTGTTCAGTTTGATTCCGAAGCACCCTCTTAAGTATATAACGCATTTGAATTTACACCCTGTATACGTCCCACTGTAGGGCACAGACCTGTCCTCGAGGAGGGTGAATTTGCATTACCGTTAGTCCCCCACGCGTGCCCAATGTGGTAGACTTCACATACACATCGGAATTTCTTCTTCAACGTATGCACGTAATTTATGGACACACCCTGAATAAAAAAAAAATCTAGTTTTTTGTTCGTTTTATTCAATTCTTTTTTTGGTTAGCAACTTATTTTTTTTAATTGCAGCTATTACCTTACTCACGAGATAACTTTGATAAACCCGAAATAAAATATCGATTAACAAACACTTAGTTTTAAATGAAATAATTATGCTAACAAAAGCGGTGGTTCCAAGCACTAGGCTCCATCATGAGCGATGAGGTCTCATCCACGCCATACAACCAGAACTGGTAGGAGAGCTTCGATATGTCACGCAGCACGAACGATAAGGTTATTGATTCCTGAAAAAAAAGGCTGGTGAGATTATCATTATTAGCTTTTATAGTCTCCAGTGGTGGTGCAAATGCATACCCTCCATGGAAAGGTGTTAGTGAGGTCATCATCATCATTTTCTATTTTCTCCGAGCTGAGACACAGACCTTCCCGCATGGTGAGGTGTGTATGAGAGTTATTATTTGTGGTTGGGCTATTGGAAGCAAGGGTCGTTATGTAACACTGCGACCATCGCTGATCTATTGTGTTCCCCCCAAGCTCACCCATATTTTACACATACCTCCGAACTTATGGTATTTTCTTTTCATTCTCGGGAATGCAGGTTTCCTCACGATGTTTTCCTTCACCGCCGAGCTAGTAAATGATAAATCCAACCGTACATAAATTCCGAAGAACTTAGTGGTACAGGCCAGGAATCGAACCGCGTCCTCGTGATTGAGGCGCTAGCTCTCTTCCGTATGGGCTATCATCGCTCTGAGAGTTAGTCCACTACGTGTTTGGTGGACTTCTAGACGGATTTCTTCGAAATTATTTTTGAGCGTATCGCGATCGCAATTCACTAGTAAAAATAGTAGGTAGTTGGAAAAAGCAAAACCATTTGATTGTATCTGTGGAATGCACTTGGAAATGTGAGCAAATGTGTTAAAAAGAAAAAAAATTTTTTTTAGGCCTTTCCCAAGCCGCGCCACAAAACTCCTATCCTCGGCGTTCCTCATCCAAGCCTATGTTCAGCAGTGGACGAAGATAGGCTGATGATGATGATGAATCTGGTCATATCGCTGCTAGGCAAAGGTTTCACTGGAAATGTAAGCAAATGTTCTTACGACTGTGTTAAGAAAAAAAATTATTTCTTTTTTATGCCTTTCCCAAGCCGCGCCACAAAACTCCTATCCTCGGCGTTCCTCATCCAAGCCTATGTTCAGCAGTAGACGATGATAGGCTGATGATGATGAATCTTGTCATATCGCTACTAGGCAAAGAATTCACTGGAAATGTGAGCAAATGTCCTTACGACTGTGTTAAAAACAAAAAAAAAATTTTTAGGCCTTTCCCAAGCTGCGCCACAAAACTCCTATCCTCGGCGTTCCTCATCCAAGCATATATTCAGCAGTGGACGATGATAGGCTGATGATGATGATGAATCGTGTCATATCGCTGCTAGGCAAAGATTTTCCCTGTTCTCTTCCAACCATTGATTGCTCTTAGGGGTGCTGGCCACTTGTGGCAATAGCAGCAAATAAATAAATAATAATAAATAACGCTCACAGGCACATACATTGTAATGATCCCAAGCAAACACTATAGGCTGTTTACTATGGAAACCATACAACAACGGCACAAACATATAATAAACATCCATGACCGAACCGGAATTCGAACCCAGGACCCTGGTTTGGCAGTCCGGCGTGGAAAACTAATTCCCGACGAGGCATAGAGCTTCTGGTGTCGAGACCTTAAAATGAGATTTGAACAAAAGATGCTCTGTATATCGGCCCCCTAATAGGTGGATCTGGTAAAGATTGTGGAGAAAGAACGTGGTACCCAAAATTGGTTGATGAGGAGATATTTTGGGGAGGCATTATGTTCAAAAGAGGACTTTATTTTGATAAAATGACAATGATTTATTGTTAAAATACTTTATATACTTACAGTCAGTATACCTCCAGAGGTAATATAGCCCCGGCTCTGGTTTCCATCTATGTGTAGTACCACCTCCAGTCCTGTTATTATGTGTTTCTCGCTTTCACCGCTGTTCTGAAAATAACAGTGGACATGAGAACATTTAAGTGCTATAGTAGAGCTTAGAGCTTGTAAAGGGAGAGCATAGGTAATCTGATATCTAGTCATAATAGTTTTATTGCTTCATGTGGAAGTGTGGATGTGTGCTTAAGGTGGAAGAGAGTTCATACTGAACAATAGCAGGAGCAAGGCTCGTGCCATAGTCGGAGCCCTCACTGGGCACTACGCCACAGGCACGATGATGCACGAAACTCACCTTGGATCCCAGCTGCCGAGCGTGCGGAGAGGATGAAGAGACTATGGAGCATGTTCTTTGTGACTGTGTTGTCCTGGCGGCGAAACGCATGTGCCAAATATATGATGCCCAAAACCGGAGGAGGAAAAATCTTAGGTTTCTTCCCCTCAATTGTATTGCCTCCTTCATTGACCATGTATTTGAAGGTTGAAGAAAGCAAAAAGTATTGAGGCTAACACAAAAGATCCCGCTGGGTCGAAGTGTTGCTGGCTGGCCAGCCCGAACAACAAGATACAATAAGATAAGGTGGATGAAAAAAAGGCGCATACGAACCCTGTCAGGGCACTGCAACAAAACATAGTAATAACTTATTTAACAAAATATAATATAAAGGCCGAAGAACCGATGGCCGATGGCGCCGAAGAGTTCTAGAGTGATGACCGCGTACCGGAAAGCGCAGCGCCAGCGTGGGAAGGCACAAGGTGGGCCGACCAGGACCAGCACCTGGTGAAGATGGCGGTAGCCCGTTGGATGAGGGCAGTGCAGGGCCGGTTGTTGTGGAAATCCTTGGGGGAGGCCTATGTTCAGCAGTGGACGTCAATCGGCTGAGATGGTGATGATGATAATATTAAGTAGGTTACAAAATGGGCTAAATAATAAAATAACAACAATATTAAGGTACCTACTTACTTCTTCCGTTGGATAAGACAGCGTGAGGTTCACATCTTGCCGTGGGAACAGCCAGGTCTTCGTGCCCAGCACCAGGAGATCAGTTTCTGCAAAGAATTGATGATATTTTTAATAAATCAATGGATCTAATTGGTATGGCGCAGCCTGCGCAAAACGTATTCTCTCTGACAGACAAGCACCCAGAAAAACACGGATTCAGAGTCGTGGTTACACCGTTTTCTCACTCGTGTATATAAGGTCTAACAAAATTAGCTGAAACTATTATAAGGGGATGATCAGACCATCAAACTGAACAACTTTCTCTATGTGACCAATATCGAAATCGCGAATAAAAAATCAGCTGTTCCATACGAACCTACTCGACCTAAATGTATGGGACAGCAGATTTTTTTTTTTGCTATTTCAATATTGGTCTCATAGAGAAAGTTGTTCAATTTGATGGTCTGATCATCCCTTTAAAATAATGTCACCTAATTTTGTTAGACCGTATATATAGTACTACTACTAGATACTCTTTCTTATGGTATTAGTGTACCTACTGTTACACCGGTTAAACTACGACATAATGCATATTCCTGGCATGTTGTTTTAAATCTTGTTCTTATTATATGGGCAGCAAGCCCTGGTGTCAGAGTATTTTCACACCGTGTTATGGCCTCTGACGTGGTTTTTATGTAACGACTACTACCACCAGACCACGGAATCATATTTATTTTCATACAATCAGGTGAATCAGCCTGCAATGTCCTAACCAACTGGGGAAAAACGCACAATGTAATCATATCACTAGGTGTCCCCCGTGGGAATGGAACCCACGACCTACGTGTCAAGAACCCAATGCTCTTAACCATTAGACCACGGAGGCAGTTAAATTAAATTTATATTGTTTTAAAATAATTAATGGCTTGGCATGGCTTTGTTTACCGCTTTTTAGCGATAAGACCGCCTGTTTTTGTGCCTTTTGTATTTTCTGATCTTTTGCTCTCTGTATACTCTGTTTTTTGGTATCAAATAAAGTATAATTGATTGATTGATTGATTGATTAATGGCCTTTTGCTGTATCCAGAGGGTTTTCAGAGTGTCGTTATCTTAAGATTTGGAAAAAACACATTTGAGTTAAATACAAAATGGTGAAACATGTGGCAAGCCACAAAACACACGATCCCATTTGACACCTTTCTAACATTTTAAAATCGTCAGTTTTTTCCTGCTGTGCTGAATGTGTGCTGATAATGGTAAGTCAATTGACATTGGCTAAGTAACTTTGACCCATACCCAAAGAGTAATATAAGTATATTAGAAAAGAGAACCCACTCGTGGCAACATTATGCATCCCCCTTATGTCAAATTGAAGGCTAGCTAGCGCCATATATGCATAGAGATAGTAAGTACAATATATGTTTCACCGACAATAATTCAACCTATACTAGGCTATTATATTATAGTCTCTTTCGCACGCGTAGGTTTTTTCGGTAAGGTCGGAATCTCATTCGTACACTGTGTTGGTCTACTTTCTTTCTTTCTTATCGTTTGGGCAGAGCTTGAGCAGAGCCCTGGTGTCAGAGTTTTTTCAGACCGCCTTACGGCCTCTGACGTGGTTTTTATGTAACGACTACTACCACCAGAGATAGTAGCCGGGACCAATGGCTTAACGTGCAATCCGAAACACGGAATCATTTTCCTTTTCAGACAATCAGGTGATTCAGCCTGCAATGTGAAAAACGCACAAAGTGACATATCACTAGGTGCCCCCCGTGGGAATCGAACCCACGACCTCCGAGTCGAGAGCCAATGCTCTTAACCATTGGACCACGGAGGCAGTTAGTCTACTTACGGTAGTAATATTAAGATTATTAAGTTTATGATATCGTCAGATACTTTAGTGAAATATTACCTAACTAAACCCTCTAATTATCAATTTATTTATTTACCTACCCATAAATTGTATTAATAACTTTACTATCATTGATAACATTTAAAATCTGAGATTTCACTGATTTCTGTTCTGATGTCATCATAATTATATATATTATAATCATTCATTATAATATCTATGTTCTATAGGTAGGTAGGTAGTAACACTTCAGTATCTTATCTAATGTATTATTAAAATATGACGTCTAAAGGATAATTATTTTTTATTTCAAATATTATTGATTTTTAAAAATGTTACAGCCATGTTGTGTGTTGTGTTGTTTTGTGTCTATATCGTATGAATTCCAGTTGTAATGCTGGACTTGGTTGGTTAGTTTGTAATAAATACCAGTAGATGGCGCTCACGTCCCCTTAAGACGCAACAGATTGAAAATTTCTTTCTCTGGATAGTGGGCTCGGTGGCGAAAATGGATAACGCAGTTCCCCGGTTTGGAATAGTGCGGGTTCAAGTCCCGCCCGAGACAAATTTTTCAATCTTTAATTTAATTATTTTTTAAATTATTAAACTAGCTTTTACACTTGTCTTGCGCTACATAATTTGGGACAGTTGTGACTAGCAGAAATTATAACTTAAATTAACTAAAAACTATTAAAATAGTTCATAGCCTAGCATATGCTCACGACTATATTCCCCGAGGGGGTATTCAGAGATATTCTGAAACCTCAGAACATCGATGTTTCACTAGCAGTACCGAAACTCTGTCGAGTGTGACGGGGAGTGAGCCCATCGCCACTTGTAATGGACAGTTGGTACAATACATGCCTCGAAATTGAAGCATGCAGGTTTCCTCACGATGTTTTCCTTCACCGAAAAAGCCAGTGGTGTTACAAATCGTACACAAATTCCGAAAAACTCATAGTTTATACCCCTTCGGGCGTAAAACGTCAACTTTCGTCCCGCTGCGCTAAAATAAGTTGCCACTTTCCGCCTCCGTCGAGGAGTAAAATAGTGTACTAACCTCGGGCAGTAAATAAAAAAGCCTCAGATCACATGTTTATTGACCTCAGCTTCGCCTCGGTCTACAAATACATGAGATCTGAGACCTTTCTTACTTTACTGCCCTCGTTGTGTAATCTACTATTATAATATGGGTAAATTCAAGATATACTTTTAGGGTCCTTATTTTTAATATGCTGACGGTTTTTAAGGGGATGATCTGACTGAAAAAACTACTCTCTTACTTGAAAGAGACTGAACAACTTTCTCTATCCAAGAAAAATCGCAAAAAAAATAATCTGTTCCATATACCTTTTTTTCATTTTTTCTCGCGATTTCGTAATTGGTCCCATATAGAAAGTTGTTCACTTTTATGTTCAAATCCATCCTCTTACATAACTGTCAGCCTATTAAGTTGTTTAGGATCCTTACTATTCTCCATTGATATTTAAGTATGCGCCCACATCGTATGCCTTATCCACCGACCAAGGCATATCCCAATAGCCTTCGCAATATTATTCCCGGTCTTGTACCAGTCGCATCCAGGACATCAGCGCTCCACTAGAACCGTTTACCAACCCTGGCTGTTGATCAACACAGTGATTGATTTGTGGTTGGTCTATTGCAGGCAATAAGGGTCGTTATCTAACACTGAGACCATCGCTGGTCCTTTGTGTTCGCCCCAAGCTCACCCATATTTTACGCATACCTCGAAAATCTTTTCGTTCTGGGGAATGCAATGCCTCACGATGTTTTCCTTCACCGCCGAGCTAGTAAATGATAAATACAACAGTACATAAATTCCGAAGAACTTAGTGGAACAGGCTAGGAATCGAACCGCGCCGCCTCATGATTGAGGCGCTAACTCTCTTCCGTAAGGGCTATCATCGCTCTCTTGACAGTCTCACAGTATTTCTTCGGATAATCTCAGTCACCACTCCATCTAGGCTTTACTCCACCCGTAGGACACCCTAGGGTCACCCCCTTTGTAATTTCTGGGGCTGTTCCATCTACTTATTATTTCCCCTTATTAAGCTCCTATTAGTCTTCCCTCCTAGCTAATCGGAAGGCCTATGCCCAGCAGTGGACTGATTTTATGATGATGAAGCTTACTAGGAAGTAATCTTTTAAGTAGGTAGGTACGTACTGTGTGTTTATGTGCGAAATAGGTGCAGCCTAGGGTTACCCCCATTCTTATTTCCGGGGCTATTCTACCTACTTATAATTCCCTCTTGTTGCAATTGCCCCACGTGATCTTTTGTGTAGGTACTGTGTGTTTATATCCAAAATAAGTCTAGAAAATATTTAGACTCATCACCATGTTGATTATAATAGGTAGGTAAGGTAGGTGACGTCAATCAATAAAATAATACAATCATACATTACTAGGTACCTACTGGTATCTTATACAATTTACAGATTAATAACGCTTATCGGGATTTCAGTAGAACCTAAGATATATACCTACTTGTATTGTCATGCTGACTTAATGATTACATTTAAAGATGAATCGAAATTCACTCTTATACGTTATATGCAAAGATTTTTTTGGTCTATACGACTAGATAGAATGAATAGGCATCTTCTGGGTAAGCTCGCTACATCTTCGACCCCATCTTTATCCTGAGGACCGGATTGAGGTCAAGAGCAAACCCAATTGAAATAAAAAAAAAAAATAAAAGATACCGCCGACGTACTAATAAAATGCGGCAACAAATACTACGCCTTATTGGGTGTAGTATTTCCCGTTTCCTAGCAACGACTGTTGCCAACTGCATGATTACGGAAATCGTACGGAATAGGGTTCAAATTTTAATTCTTTATAATATATTTTCATATAATTCGGGTAAAAGTTTAGAAGTTGGCAACATTATTTTTTGAAGCTCAAATTTTAGTTGCCGCATTTTAGGATCAGTTTTTCTTAGGAAGGGCGGAATCTAGTCATATAGACCAAAAAAATCGTTGGTTATATGAATGAACCTAGGTAGGTAAACAAGAAAGAAAATTAGATATTATTAAAATAGAGTTTAGTTTTATCTAGGTATTATACTTTTTTTTTATTTATTTTTTATTTATTTACAAAATGTTTATAATCTTGAATACTCAATTTCTCCTACTCCTACTTACTTAACTGAGCTTTGAATTTGAAAAATTTATATACATATTTACCTATAACTAAAATAATACTTACCATTAAAATTGTTCGACGCGCAAAAATATCTTTTGACCGATTTGGAAAGAGTAGAGTTCAAAAACTTGCTTCCATAACGTCCGACCACTTGTTCCGAAGAGTTTTGATCCACAGACCCCTGTTCAAATGATCCATCTTCTAAATCTGTACCTTTCAACTCATGCACACAAACACTGCCACCAAATAAATAAAAAAAAAAAACGTATAATTTTTCATTCATAATTAATTAATGTTTTTTTTTAAATTGTTTATTTTTTTTTACATCGTAAATGTTTGGATATCAAACGAGCACTACACATTTTTAGAGATAATGGTGCGATGTTTGCTAGCATGTTGATTGATTAGTAGATTGATAAATTTTTAGATAATGAGTCTGATATTTTGTATGATAACATTTTTGATTATCGTCTTAAAAACAAATGACAAGGCGATGTTACACAATTTTGGAGCAGAGCTACTTATTCGTGCCCTTCGCTGTGGAGATGGGGCGGGCCCGTGGGGTCATGAAGCAAAAACTTTTATGAGGGACCTGGGCAAACGTTTACGGGATACGGGGAACGGTACTCGTGCTGGGTCATACCTAGCCCAACGCATATCATTAGCGATTCAACGCGGAAATGCGGCCAGCATTATGGGCACCTTCGGGCCAGGTATGACCTGGGGCGGGCTTTTCGACTAAGTATAATTAGTCAAATTTTTAGTTTAGTAGAATGCTTAGAATGGTTTAAGTTTAGGGTAAGTTTTATTTGTGCTTTTACTATTTTATTCCCTTAACGAGCGTTAACCCGCGACTTCGTCCGCACAAATTATATACCAGATTTTAAATCAGATCATAAGCTATCAAACAAAAAAAGTTTCATCAAAATCGGTTCAGTAGTTTTTGCGTGATACTCGTTCAAACAAACAAACAAACAAACAAACAAACACACAAACAAACAGACAGACAAAAAATCCAAAAATTGGTGAAATGGAATCAGGGACACCTAAAAACCATATCGTAACTTTTTTTTGTTAATATCTTCAATGTACAGACAAACTTCCTGTTACAGTTTTATAATAGTACGAGCGTTAACCCGCGACTTCGCCCGCACAAATTATATACCAGATTTTAAATCAGATCATAAGCTATCAAACAAAAAAAGTTTCATCAAAATCGGTTCAGTAGTTTTTGCGTGATACTCGTTCAAACAAACAAACAAACAAACACACAAACAAACAGACAGACAAAAAATCCAAAAATTGGTGAAATGGAATCAGGGACACCTAAAAACCATAACGTAACTTTTTTTTGTCAATATCTTCAATGTACAGACAAACTTCCTGTTACAGTTTTATAATAGTATAGAAGATAGATAGATAGATAAACACGTCTTCGTTTAAAACGACAAATGCTGTTTTCAATGCAATGTAATTGAAAGCGTAACCATATTGTATTAAAATAATAGTAATTTTTATTCTATACAGGGTCCTTCTTAAAATGCTAACTGTTTTTGAGTGGATGACTAGATTAGGTTAGGTAGATTAGACTATTAAACTGAACAACTTTCTATATGGGTGGGTCAAACATCGGAGTCGCGAAAAAATCTGCTGTCCCATACAAAACTACAAACTGAATCGACCCAAATGATGATGATAGATGTTTTTTTCTTCGTGATTTCGATACTGATAGTTCAACAGAAAAAGTTGTTCAATTTGGTGGTGTGATCATCCCCTTATTAAACCGTCAGCATAATCTATACTATTATAAAACTGTAACAGAAGTGTGTCTGTACATTGAAGATATTAACAAAAAAAAAGTTACGATATGGTTTTTAGGTGTCCCTGATTCCATTTCACCAATTTTTGGATTTTTTGTCTGTCTGTTTGTTTGTGTATTTGTTTGGGTGTTTGTTTGTTTGTTTGAACGAGCATCACGCAAAAAGTACTGAACCGATTTTGATGAAACTTTGTTTTTGTTTGATAGCTTATGATCTGACTTAAAATCTGGTATATAATTTGTGCGGACGAAGTCGCGGGTTAACGCTCGTTATCTATAAAGCCCTAATACCTACAAGTCCCTAACACATTTTCGAATTGTAGGGGTGGTGCAAGAAAAGAGCGTCCCTGGGTGACGAAACCTATGTTCGTCTCGCGCACCTTGGGCAGTCAGCCTCGATACGACCACTGCTGACTGGCTAATCTTTACAATACAGCACCAGTGATTGTCATACGTTATAGCTCATGCTGGAAGAGATCTGGCTGCCACCAAACAATATCTGATGACATTGTGAGAGTGACGGGTTCGCATTGGATCAGATTAGCACAGGACCGTGAAGAATGGCGCAGTAAAAAGGAGGCCTATGTCCAGCAGTGGGTTGATCTGGGCTGATTTGATTGATTGATTGATAGCACACACTGACACGAAAGAAAACGATTCTCAATTTACCTAATTTACTTTTAAAAGAGAAAGTAATGCCATGATCACTGAACTGCAGACAACATTGACATTCGCATGTGAATATGACGACATGAAGAAGCAAATGTCCAGTCTCACTTCTGAGAACAAGGAGCTAAAATCTGAGTGTACCACTCTTCGTGGTAATGTCAGTTCTTTGACTGACCGTCTGAATACCCTGGAGCAGTACATGAGGGAGTCCAACATCGAAGTTCAAGGAGTCCCTGAATACAAAGCAGAGAACGTCAATTGTATAGTTAAGCAAGTTGCACACGTTGTAAGCTACAACATTACGGACGCGGACATCGTGAGCTGGTCCAGAGTTGCTAGCGTGAACAAGCAAAGCTACCGGCCTCGTACGATTGTCGTCTAATTGAGAAGCAGCCGCTGTGGTGACAAATTCTACTCCGCTGTGCTGGACACAGCTCGTCAGAGTTTCCCTTATTGAACCTGGGTTCAATAAGGGAAACTCTGACGAGGAGTGCGATTTTTGAAACTCATTTTTTGAACTCAGCAGTTGAAAATGTCAATATTATTAGGGAGATATGCATCTTTCTACTGCTGATTTGACATTCGAAAATCATACTCCAGGAGTGCGATTTTTGAAAGTCAAATCAGCAGTAGAAAGATGCATATCTCCATACATTTTCAACTGCTGAGTTCAACGCATGAGATTGAAAAATCGCACTCATGAACCTTAAACTCATCTCATCTTGGCATCGCTGGGGAAAAAATTCCCATTTACGTGTCACAACATCTTTCACCTACGAATCAAGCTCTACACGCTGCTGCTCATGCCGCGGCGAAGGAGAAGGGCTACTAATTTGTATGGGTGCGTAATGGACGTATATTTACGAGGAAAAATGAGACATCCTCTTCATTCATGTCAAGAATGACAGAGTCCTGTATTAAGTTTTCACCTTTGCTAGTTCTGTTTAATGTACTTTTTAAAACTACAAATGGCTTCCAAATTTGTTAATTTTCTATCAAAATTTAAGAGGTATGAATATTAAGCTCATATACGTCTACAAGGCCGTGCTGAGTCATAATTATTTATTTATTTTATTTATTTATTTTATTTTCTTGGGAAGTCCAACAGCTGTTGACACAATACAAAATATGGATGGCTAACAGAAAGCCAAGTATAGGTCTCCGCTGATATGATGTAATCTGTCTCTGTGAAACGTGGATCTGTGAGTAGTGCAGAATTTATTGATGATAGGTACACTGTTTACCGTAGGGATCGTTTTTCAGAATTCAAAAAGAGATACAATAAAGATGGAGGCGGAGGCGTACTTATTGCCGTAAAAAATAATGTATTGGTAGAACACAAGACCGATTGGTTTGGTTTGACTCCTGGTTATCTTTTAGATCTCATTATGAAGCTTTTACTTTAAAAGCAAAAAAAAACACTGGGGTTTGTTTGTTGAGTCACACGGCCATTCAAAAGGCCAAAATCCATAATCACTCTTTACATTTCTAAAGTCAGAAGTGTACTTGAGTATTGCTGTGTGATATGGTCCCCCACTTATGCCGTACATACAGACTCCATTGAATCGGTTCAGAAGCGTTTTCTGCGACATCTGTCGTCGAGATTTGGTCAGAGAAGAATATTACCCACTCATGAGGACAGATTGGAGAGTAGAAGATCCTTTAATAAGATACTCAACTCGAAGCTCGATACGGACATCCTTCACCACATTTCACTGAGACCATGTGCTCGATCTAGTCGTTACCAAAATCCGTTTGCTTGTTCCTTAGCTAGAAATAACATCTCTTATAACAACCCTTTGTTACGTATGTGTAGAGCATATAACGAACACTGTAAAGATTTCGATATATTTCATCAAAATCAGACTCAATATGTTAACTCTATTAGACGCATTTTACAAACATTTAAGTAACTATTTTCTCAATTCCCAATAGATTTTAAAATAATGTTGTGCGCAGTTGTTATGGAGAGGCAATTTTAGCCCTATTGTAGATATATTATTTGTATATAGCATGTGTTTTATATTGTCTTTTGTTACTGTGCCTATTAAAATAAAATAAAATGATTAGTAGGAAACGTCACTCTCACTGATTATTTCAAAAGATTTTTTTTTTCAATATAATCCATAATAATATCAACAAACATGTACCAGGAAATCATATCTACAAAGAGCCCAAGTTAATAATTAATAGAGTACATCAACAACCGGTTTTAACCCAAAAAGGGCTAAAAACCTTTTGATCTCAGAGACCCCTCATTAGGGCTACTTAAACACTTATTATAGGCCATTATATTCACGCCTCTACTTTATTATGGCGATGGCGGACGCAATGTGAAATCTATGGAGTTGATTTTGAGGATTTATGATGAGCTGTTACTCGACTAGGTTTGGGTGCACATAGATAAAGCCAAAAGGATGAAGCTATATAAATGCACGCAACTGGAATTAAATTTTATGTTTAGGTACCGAACTAAACGATTTTTTCAACATACTTGCTCGTAAAGTGGCTCTTTTTGCACCGCTTTTAGGTACATAATGCTGCTTATAGAACACGCGTGCGAAAATGATTACTAGCACCAGTGCGGTAATGTTTTTTTTCCTATAGTTTGTTTTTAAATCTCAGCAAAGAGTTTTTATGTAAAAAAAAACTTTTTTCTGAATAAATTAATAATTAGTTTTAGTTTCATCAAACAATTTATTTTAGTTAACAAACTAACATTAAATTGTGCTATAAATAAATAAATATTAAGTTTATAAAATTTTTATATTATGTTGTTTTTAACAAAATATCGCTGGTTGAATGTCGGTTAACGTCTTCGACGACCTACCCGCGCTTAGCTATCTCAACCAAAGGTACGGAACGCAAAAAAAAGAAGTCCAGCGCCATTTCCCACAAATATTTCTTATCTAAAATTGTTGTATTTTACGAAATTTTATCAATCAGTCAATCAATTATTATACTTTATTTGACACCAAAAAACAGAGTGTACAGAGAGCAAACAATCAGGAAACACAAAAGGCACAAAAACAGGCGGTCTTATCGCTAAAAAGCGATTTCTCCCAGACGACCTTAGGGTAGAGGAAATAGTGAAAGAAGATTTTATTACTTTTTCTTCGCAAGTATGTTGAAAAACGTCGTATGAAACGCGTGAGCATTGGTTACTCCAACTCGCCTGGCGGCGCGTGCTACAATCCCGCCTCGGCTGTAATGACCAACTTTATTATTATAAAACTGTCATTACATTGATAACGCCTTTGATACTTTTGAAATGTATGTAATTGATGCTATTTTTAAAGCTACACGTGCTACTGAACCCTATAAAAATTCTAATCATTTTCTCCCACTGGTTACTTAAAATCACCCAAGATTAAAACCGACCGATATTGACATAGATTAAGCTTAAGCTCTTTCAAAGGAAAACAAGATCAAAATGTATAATAATCATCCATTCTGATAAAATAAAGATTATTATGTAAACACATCAGCATCAAATTCGTAGTAGGTTTTTATTTAAAAATAAGGAAGACAGTGAATTGACAAAACATCATTTTACATCTACTTAATTGGTTAAATGTATTGGTATATCTAAATCTATTCAATATGTCCAGTTTCTTTTTGAAGCGCTGAATCGAAAACCATTTCGAGATTTTTGTCTCAACTCTTGATTAAAATATTTTCTATTCAGATTTTAAAATAAAAGGATTACTTACAGATATTTTAAATATAACATTGTAGTTTTTACTCGTCAACATATAAAAACTCCACCGTAAAATTAATGCCTTAGTATGTCAGAGTTGTACATTTGATATTTCCAAGTGCTGTTTCTAGTATGGAGTTAGAAAGAGAAGACTGGTGTTTTAGAGATCGCAGATCAATATATTTTGTACAGGTAACTAGGTAGGTATTATATCACTCGATACTGCACGATTATTATGTAACTGCGTTGAGGGTACCGCGTCCTCCTCTTTTTTTTTAATCTAAGGGTTTTATCATCTCTTTATAGGTCACCAATCCAATGCAACAAATCAAGCGTACTATCTTCGGACCTTATTTCAAGTCATAAGTTTTATGTTCCTTTTCTTTCCCATTTTATTTTTATTCTACCACCGTGGCGTAGTTTCTTCAGAGATTTATTAATAGCCCAAACTGAGAAATAAAACATTTTTAAATGGGAACACGTTCAAAACATAAATTATTTATACTTAAGTATTTCTTTATTACCTACCTACCTTACAGCTAATAAAGGCTATATTTATTTATAAATGAATACAATAAAGGGAAGAATAAATTAATTATCTGAATGCTAGGTAGGTAGGTACAGCTCCAAATAAACATTTCATGAAATGAAGTGCCTGATGAAATATATCTAATTCTTCTTGCGTAATTGTAACATTGCTAATATTTAGCGCCAGGCACTTTCACAAACAAGATTTTCCTTCCATAGAAAACAAATTACTCCGTCATTATTAAAATATATATAAAAGCTTTGTGATGACAAGAATCTCTTTATGAAATAGCTAACTAATTTAGGTAGCTACCTATATTAAAAGTTAAGTACGTAATTTTATAAATTCCAGTAGCGGGGCATACTTAACAAAATTTTCTCAACATTTTCAGCATATCACCACCGGATAAATAATGAGGAATTTTCAGTTTAAAACATACATACATAGATTTAATTAATTCATATTTTTATACCATAAATCTCTAAATTAAAATCAAAACCACCCCAAAGGGCGCTTCGTAAATGTATATTAGCGAACGTGTGTCCAACACCACCATAATCAATTTCAGCTGTAGCACCATTATTTACATTGTCTCTTATAAATATTGCTGTTATAATATTATCACTTTCTTCATTATAAGCTGGAAAAGCTACGTCGGAAGTTCTTAGGAGAAAACTGGGTATTTTATGGTGCAAACTTTTATGAATTAATTTGTCTCCGTCAACACGCGTTCCTTCAAAAACACTTTCTGAACGAATGTTTTTAAATGTTAATAAAATGAGGCAAAGGTTTAGTGTTATTCTGCCACCACTCATTGTGATTTAAAAAAACACTATTTTTTTAATCTTCGTTTGTTTTCAATTTACAACAGAAGTCGAATAAAACATGTTACTTATTTTTGCACTGGCATATGGCTGGTTCAACTATACTTTATGTTATTTATTTGGTATCGACGTGAATGTGTTTTTATCAGCTCCATGCTTTGAACTGATAACTACTGATAAAAGTTAACAATCTGTAGGAAACGTGATCGAAAACGTGATAGTTATAGAAAATGTCTATCGAAATAGGTACACTGAATAATTACGTACTTACTAGGGTGATCACCGCGTTTCAATACGCTGACATATTTAATTGTGGCCATGTCGCCACACTTGACTTAGTAAATCGCTATAGCTATCTCTTTCACCCGCCGAAGTCGTCCTACTCTCACATTGACACGAAAAGAAGATCCGAAATTCGGTAGGTATGTCATACCTACTTAATTAAGTAGTTTTAGGTCGTTACGGAGCGACTTTGATTTCGTTGAACTGATAGTGTTTGTTCAATTCGTTTTTTAATGATGCGTATTCCAAGACTAGTAAATCTCAGTAGATGGTAACATTTTAAGTTTAGAAAACCCTAGAAATAAACATTTTAACGGGTTCTTACCGCGTTTTGGTATATTTGAGTTCCCGATATTTCGGCAGTGTTACAACTGCCATGATCACGGGATGACTGAGGAACTGCAGGTAGATTTTTAAGAGCAGACAAATCTGTCTACCCTCACTCTGCGTCGTTTGCTCTGCACACTATCGGAACTCACTAGATTGTCATTGTCACTTGGTCCAGCCCGACAAAATACACTGACTGTGTCACTCCGACGTTTGTTCGAACCGCGAATAATAACCGCGTAACTCTCAAAAACTGTATTAGAAAACCCTGTCACATTGACAATAAAAAGTGCCGTTTATTGGGTATTGGTTTGTATTAGGCATGGATATTAATTAATGGATCCATAACCTCCTAACAAGCGTGGAAACAAGAAAATTGTCAATGGCGGCGGTCGACAACGTTCGACCTTCTTTCGTTCGTCTCCGTCGTCGATGTTTCCAACATTAGTTTTGTTCCTTTCTATCAGAATAAAAATTAAATAAAAACATTTTCTTTTTTAATTTTTGTCATTGGATTTGACAGGGACAAACCTAATTTTGGAAACAACGACAGAAATTTACGAAAGAAGGACGAACACCAAGGAGTACTTTCATGTTTCACCGCTTGTAAGGCAGTCTGCCCTCCAGGGTAGACAATACCTTTGCCACCTTCCTGGTATTATGTCTGTCAGGTGGTGTTACCAATGGATAAATTATATTGTTAACTACCTACCATACCAATAAATACGCATAGCACCGAAAATGTTAGTTATGAATATTCACTGGACGAAAAGTCGATGAATTCAAAGTAGCAAAACGTTTTTCAATTGTAACGCCATCTTTCTTGTGGCGTGGCGGAGTGTCTTTGATTTTTTTTTTACTGAAATCTCATTATCACCACAATTTAACTGTTATCGTGAATTTCTCCTTGTAATAAAAACAATGAATGTTCGAGTATAAAAGATGAAACAGAATACCTAATAAGAAAGGTTACCAGGTTTACATACTTGAAGATAAAAGAATATTATAAGGAGGAATCCCTTTCCCCCAAGTTCTGCAGATCACCACCAATTGACGAATGACGACCCGGTGTATTGGTTACAACGCCGGACTGCCAAACTGGGGTCCTGGATCGAAACCCGGCTCGGTCATGGATGTTTATATGTTTGTACCGTTGTTGTATGGTTTCCATAATAAACAGCCTATAGTGCTTGCTTGGGATCATTACAATGTATGTGCCTGTGAGCGTTATTTATGTATTTATTAATTTACATATTTGTTAGTTTTATTGTACTTTACACGTACCTACTGTTAAGTTTCATTTATGTAGGGTCTATCTAAGACTGAGACCGAAATAACAAGGCAAATCCGCCATTCTTCTTTTCAACAGCTTGTCTATTCGACTCAAATTCTACTATCTTAGGTTTTCCCGTCACATGTCACGTTTTGTTTAATCTTTATTCAGTCAATCTATGTCCATCAACTGCTCAACTTTCTTATCTCAAAGTACAACGTTTAATAAATCTTAAAATAAATATCTGTTCATATTATTGTACGTAGTAGTCAGTTCGAAATACTTGGTAGGTATGACTCAAAAGTTATCTCATTGTTCTCAAAACGGATTTCTCACATTATCTAAAATGTCTATTATTACCTACAACATAAGAAAGAGTATTCTAGTACCTACTACCTACACAAAACTCAATGAAAAAAATGTTTGTAGGTAAAATAAGACAAAACCTAACATAGAGCCAATTATAACTACATAATTACTAGCCCAGTCATTTTACGGTTCGAGCCGGGACTAATTAATAATTGTCTTTTTTTAGACATAGACATAGAGACAACATGACATATGAGTACAATTAATATGATAATATTAATAACAGATCTTACAATAAAATAATCAAGTTCATATCATATTCTACAATTTTTTTCGGTATAATATTGAAGAGCCAATTTGAGCCTAGAAATGTACCAAAATAAAAAAAAAATCACGTCAGCAACAGTTCCAATTTTAAAATTTAGCTATTATCTGTTTCTAAAAAACCTGATGGTAGATTTTTTTGCACATTTTTATGGTTTTACCATTATGTACATATTACAAACACGGTACGAATATTTTTGTCTAGGTTTTGAAAAATACATTATCTATACGTATACGTACATATACGTATATAATATACTAGCTTTTGCCCGCGACTTCGTCTGCGTAGACATGTAATTTTGTCTAATGTCTCGTCTAAGTTCATGAAGGTCATGGTCCGAACCAAGTCTAGGAATCCTGGCATGTAACATTAGAATGGCGATTAAGGAATGGGCTGATAAAAGACACAGGCTAGAATGCTCTGGCCTCTCGGGTCTGCAACACTGCAGGAAATTCAACAGCAATCTTAGTATAGCAGCAATATAACACCACGAATCCCACAGTTCATACTGAACAACAGCAGGAGCAAAGCTCGTGCCATTGTCGGAGCCCTCACCGGGCACTATGCAACAGGCACGATAAAGCTCACTCTAGATCCCGGTTGCCAAGCGTGTGGAGAGGAGGAGGAAACCATGGAATATTTGTACTGTGAGACTGCGATGTCTTGGTGGGTAAACGTATGTGACTCCTGAGAGATGGTTATTCATTACAGGTTTCTTACCCTGAACGCTATTGCCTCCCTCATTTTCCAAGTTTTTCAAGGATGAAGAAAATAATATGTAGGGTTCAATACAAAAGATAACATTGGGTCGAAGTGTTGCTGGCTTGCCATTTCCCATAATAAGATAAGAAAGTCATGAACTTAAGCTAAATCAAAATCAGAAAGTACCCCAAGTAATTCTGTAGGTATCAGATTTAAAAGTCATTCACTGGATCCATCACTTTAATTTTTCTACTGTTCGTCGTTTATTAGTTTTTTATTTATGTCGAGCAGCATAATAATCATCTTACGACCCACTGCGGGTTACAGACCTCCACTCACGTATAAACGTTAGAGGATACTCTACCACGCGGGCTACTGTAAAATGGTGAAGGCAAGAGCTAAATAAGATCTGTAAAATAAGGTTATCATTCCGTAGCATTGGCTCAGATTGGACTCAAACAATCAATATACTTACAACGATGTATTACAACGATAATATAATCAACTCAATTTGTAAGCTCTTGCTATAGCTAGGTTTTTGAATTAATAATTGTAGCACACTTGCTTTAAAAAAACTCCCAACGCCATCTATTAAGATGAAAACAATACTACGATTAAATTTTAGAAAAGGTTAAAAGAAAGAGAATTTTTAGTATTTGCCGACCCGGTTGGTGTAATGGTTACCACGCCAGACTGCTAAACCAGAGTCCTGGGTTCGAGTCCCGGTTCGGTCTTGGATGTTATATGTTTATGCCGTTGTTGTATGGTTTCCATAATAAACAGCCTAGTGCTTGCTTGGGATCATTACAATGTATGTGCCTGTGAGCGTTATTTATTAATTTACATATTTGTTAGTTTTATTGTACTTTACACGTACCTACTGTTAAGTTTCATTTATGTAGGGTCTATCTAAGACTGAGACCGAAATAACAAGGCAAATCCGCCATTCTTCTTTTCAACAGCTTGTCTATTCTACTCAAATTCTACTATCTTAGGTTTTCCCGTCACATGTCACGTTTTGTTTAATCTTTATTCAGTCAATCTATGTCCATCAACTGCTCAACTTTCTTATCTCAAAGTACAACGTTTAATAAATCTTAAAATAAATATCTGTTCATATTATTGTACGTAGTAGTCAGTTCGAAATACTTGGTAGGTATGACTCAAAAGTTATCTCATTGTTCTCAAAACGGATTTCTCACATTATCTAAAATGTCTATTATTACCTACAACATAAGAAAGAGTATTCTAGTACCTACTACCTACACAAAACTCAATGAAAAAAATGTTTGTAGGTAAAATAAGACAAAACCTAACATAGAGCCAATTATAACTACATAATTACTAGCCCAGTCATTTTACGGTTCGAGCCGGGACTAATTAATAATTGTCTTTTTTTAGACATAGACATAGAGACAACATGACATATGAGTACAATTAATATGATAATATTAATAACAGATCTTACAATAAAATAATCAAGTTCATATCATATTCTACAATTTTTTTCGGTATAATATTGAAGAGCCAATTTGAGCCTAGAAATGTACCAAAATAAAAAAAAAATCACGTCAGCAACAGTTCCAATTTTAAAATTTAGCTATTATCTGTTTCTAAAAAACCTGATGGTAGATTTTTTTGCACATTTTTATGGTTTTACCATTATGTACATATTACAAACACGGTACGAATATTTTTGTCTAGGTTTTGAAAAATACATTATCTATACGTATACGTACATATACGTATATAATATACTAGCTTTTGCCCGCGACTTCGTCTGCGTAGACATGTAATTTTGTCTAATGTCTCGTCTAAGTTCATGAAGGTCATGGTCCGAACCAAGTCTAGGAATCCTGGCATGTAACATTAGAATGGCGATTAAGGAATGGGCTGATAAAAGACACAGGCTAGAATGCTCTGGCCTCTCGGGTCTGCAACACTGCAGGAAATTCAACAGCAATCTTAGTATAGCAGCAATATAACACCACGAATCCCACAGTTCATACTGAACAACAGCAGGAGCAAAGCTCGTGCCATTGTCGGAGCCCTCACCGGGCACTATGCAACAGGCACGATAAAGCTCACTCTAGATCCCGGTTGCCAAGCGTGTGGAGAGGAGGAGGAAACCATGGAATATTTGTACTGTGAGACTGCGATGTCTTGGTGGGTAAACGTATGTGACTCCTGAGAGATGGTTATTCATTACAGGTTTCTTACCCTGAACGCTATTGCCTCCCTCATTTTCCAAGTTTTTCAAGGATGAAGAAAATAATATGTAGGGTTCAATACAAAAGATAACATTGGGTCGAAGTGTTGCCGGCTTGCCATTTCCCATAATAAGATAAGAAAGTCATGAACTTAAGCTAAATCAAAATCAGAAAGTACCCCAAGTAATTCTGTAGGTATCAGATTTAAAAGTCATTCACTGGATCCATCACTTTAATTTTTCTACTGTTCGTCGTTTATTAGTTTTTTATTTATGTCGAGCAGCATAATAATCATCTTACGACCCACTGCGGGTTACAGACCTCCACTCACGTATAAACGTTAGAGGATACTCTACCACGCGGGCTACTGTAAAATGGTGAAGGCAAGAGCTAAATAAGATCTGTAAAATAAGGTTATCATTCCGTAGCATTGGCTCAGATTGGACTCAAACAATCAATATACTTACAACGATGTATTACAACGATAATATAATCAACTCAATTTGTAAGCTCTTGCTATAGCTAGGTTTTTGAATTAATAATTGTAGCACACTTGCTTTAAAAAAACTCCCAACGCCATCTATTAAGATGAAAACAATACTACGATTAAATTTTAGAAAAGGTTAAAAGAAAGAGAATTTTTAGTATTTGCCGACCCGGTTGGTGTAATGGTTACCACGCCAGACTGCTAAACCAGAGTCCTGGGTTCGAGTCCCGGTTCGGTCTTGGATGTTATATGTTTATGCCGTTGTTGTATGGTTTCCACAATAAAAAGCCTATAATGCTTGCTTGGGATAATTAAAATAATGTTTGTGCCTGTGAGCGTTATTTATTTATTTTTCTCGCGTTCTCCGCTGGAGAATACGCTTGCCCGGTGTGGGGCCGATCTGCCCACGCCAAGCTGGTAGATACCGGCACTAAACAAAACGTGTCGGATTATAACTGGTTGCTTGAAACCGACTCCAGTACAGTTGCTTTACCCACTGGCTGGCATAGCGCCCCCAGATGTAAGTAGGGCTGTGGCAGGTTCCTCAGAGAGAGCCCAAATGGTGGACGACACACGACATCCCATGCATGGCTTTATTCCTGCGCCGCAAAGGCTGCCAAGCCGACGCAGCTTTATGAAGTGTGTCGACCCCCTGAATACTGGCCCAGCGCAAGCAAGGTGTACTCTATGGCGACAAAAAGTGTCCCTCCCAACTCCATTTGTGTCGCCGTCTGAGAGCCTCACGCCTAGACATGACTTGCCTTGGGCGACCTGGGAGTCTTTAAACCGACTTCGAACCCAGGTCGGTCGCAGTAAGGACAACATGGTCAGGTGGGGATACTCGGCTGCGCAAAATGTGACTTGCTTGTGTGGAACTCCACAAACGATGGCCCATCTCACATCGTGCCCTGCGTGCCCTAACATCTGCACGCAGGAGGAGCTCATAACTGCTAGCGACGGTGCAGTATCGGTTGCCCGATTCTGGCAAGCTACTATTTAGCGACTTTGTTCAGAATTTGAAGTCGACACGATAAGAAGAAGATTATTTTTCCAATTCGCCCAGTACCTATACAATCAAATCTGTAAAACCGAATTTCTGAGACGTGTTGATGATAGAACCACAAACATAATATTAACATTAGTGAGATACCTGGTGGTAGGATTAAAATTAGAAAAAAGCCAAAATAAAACATCCTGCGCTAATATTAGATCTGATATGATCTCAGGATATTATTATGACTGAAGGTCAGGCCCTTAACATAATTATCAAGCCTAACTGCTTCTGTCTAATCCGGTGAAAAATGGATATAGTCGTTGAATGTATTTAAAAAAAAAATAAAAAAAAACATTAACGACCAAGAATCGAACCTCCACCTCATGCACGAAAATCTAACCATATACCAAATATACTACACAGCTGTTGTCAAAACTGTTGAAAAAAGTAAATACTATTTTTATCACTGCAATCTACACAAATGCATCTGTCAGCGTCAAATTGGCGCTAGTGAGCATAGAATAAAACGTGGTACATGTTTCAGCATGATAAAACAATGTAATTTATCCCACAGGAACCCATTGCTAGGATAAAAAGTATCCTATATCTTAATCCAGAACACATTCTATCTGCGTGCAAATTTCATCAAAATCCATTCAGCCGTTTATGCGTGATTGCGCCACAAACATACAACATTACAACTTTACAAACATCGTCACAAACTTTCACGTTTATAATATTAGTGAGATTATTAGTTCTTCTTCGTGATGGCATTTTTCATTATTGAAAACAATCAAGTGTACTGGCAGATACAAAATTATTTTTTAAGTATGATTATCACTGAACGGAACGCGTCGGGGCGCATTATATATATATTACTTTATTTTTTATATATTTAACTTAATATGCTGACACTTTTTTAAGAGGATGATCAGACCATCAAACAGCTTTCTCTATGGGACTGTCATCGATATCGCGAATAAAATCTTCTGCCCCATACATTTTTGTAGAGTAGGATTGCAGTTTTGTATGGAACAGTTCATTTTTTTTCGTGATTTTGACCTTGGTCCCATACAGAAAGTTGTTCAGTATGATGGTCTGATCATGTCCCTTAAAAAACTGTCTGCATATAAGAAGGACCATATACATCTTGCATTCCGGTCAGATGCGCGCGAAATCGGTGACGGCCGCATTCCACTGCAACGTCGCCTGGTCAGCACTCGCTGTCAATTTGCGTGCATTTGAAACAACGACTGAGGCGCACGTATGCGCCTGGATTCCAGCGAATAATTTCGTCCGGAAGGACGCAGTCGGCTATTGCCGAATGTTACATTAATTTATGTAAAGCTCATATCAAGCGACAGTCCGTAGGGCTGTGGCAGGTTATTCAGAGAGAGCTCAAATGGTGGACGACACGCGACACGGACGGACCGCAGCACGGACTACAAACTTTGAGTCAAGATAACTTTAAAACTAAACATTTAAAAGGAAATCACAGATATTGGTTTCGAGATTGTTTTAAAACCATTCATTTTTTACTTTAATTACTAAATGTTCAAACTAAGCTTCGTTTTGTATGGAGCGTCGTAGAAAAATGCGCAAAATGCACGGCGGCACATCGCATCGGCGGCATAAAAAACCGACCCTTATTAATTTGTTAGAGTTGTTCGTTTGTATTTTAGTAATAATTTACGGTATTTCAAAATAGTTCCTTACCTGTCTTATAATTGCTTTAAAATATTAGCTATTATCCAGTCTTGCGTAACTGTGTGATTACACCGTAAAAAAAACATTCCGAATTAAAAATCGAGTTTTAGACATCTTTCGGCTGCTGATTTGAAATCATGATTATATTCTCTTTGTTTGAAATTGGCGTGCAGTTTTTTTTTTAAATAATTACTCCTGCTTTGTTTGCACTGTAATTCTACAAAATGTCAAGAAATTTGTAATTCGAATCTTGTTTTCTTGTGGCCAGTACTAAGGTTTTTTTTTGTTATGCAAAGGTTTTCTCCATGGAGTTTGAAAGATTTTATAGCCAAAAAGAAAAACAATGTTATACCGGTGCAGTCATCAGCACTGGACAATGATAAAATTTATAATTATTGGTATTTATTTTGTAATTTGTTGTTATTTTCGTTATTTATAAATCAAACAGTCTTCAGAATTAGCTTACTTTATTACAAGTCTTGTTACTTAGTTGAAATTGAAATGGTACCGTACATTGGTTGCACTTGCGGTTATATGTTTATATCTCCGGCTCCCGTCAACGTAGCGAGATAAATTATATACCAGATTTTAAGTCAGATCATAAGCTATCAAACAAAAAAAGTTTCATCAAAATCGGTTCAGTAGTTCTTGCGTGATACTCGTTCAAACAAACAAACAAACAAACAAATAAACAAACACACAAACAAACAGACAGACAAAAAATCAAAAAATTGGTGAAATGGAATCAGGGACACCTAAAAACCATATCGTAACTTTTTTTTTGTTAATATCTTCAATGTACAGACAAACGTTCTGCTACAGTTTTATAATAGTTTAGATACGTATTTTCAAATAAATACCTTATTTTTTAAATTTTAATGTCTATTTTATTGCTCAAAAATAAGTTGTATGTCAAATCTAAGTCAAATGAGTGCATTGAACGTAATGATATTATTAATTTAAAATCCTTCTGGGACATACAATTTTGATTTGTATGTTGCGTAGCGAATTTTTTTTAAGTATGTTTTAAGATAGCCTTTTTGTCACTAAATGGTGCCGGTTACAGTTTAACAGTTCAATTAATAATTACTCCCTACCCCGACTAAAAAAACTCCGTAAAATGACTGGGCTATACACCTACTTGTAGACTTTATTTAGATCAAATACTAATAGTTGCGTAGAGTGGGTAGGTTGACAAGGTGGACCTGGTGAAGGCCGCGGGAACCCATTGGATGAAGGCAGCGCAGAACCGGTCGTTGTAGCGATCCTTGGTTCGAGGCCTATGTCCTGCAGTGGAAGTTTATCGGCTGAGATGATGATGACATATAGTTATGTTTTTATGATTCTTCTAGCAGTCACATCACACGTCAGTCGTATGAAATACGTTAAAACAATAACTGATTGTATAAAAACCTTTCATAAGCAGAAAACAGAAACTGTGAGAAATTCATCATTAATTGTCGTATTCTATACATTGACGTTACGTTAATAAACCAAAGTTCCGTACTTTACATACCTAACATAACACAAACATTAACAAAACACAAATGAAATAGAACACTTTAAAAATGGTTACACAATTTTATTACAAACTTAATTTAAAACAATCACTTTTATAATCACGCAAAAATTTCTATCAAGTATTTGTATCCGGAACCCCTTTCGCTCTTCAGCTTGATGTTTACGAAATTGAATCCGAGTCCTCCTCGAGTTATCGATGGTTCAGCCAAGCCATCCTCCAAGTCCTTTATAGCAATTCCTTTTATATTCTGATCTCCTACTGGATACTCAAATGTAACCTCTTGCTCTCTTTTAAAAAGCGGTATAGCCGATGACTCAACTTGCTTCTCGTATACTTTCTTCACAATACCACTGTGATCATATATTTGGCCTACGATAACACTTTTACTGTATACTACAGTCAAACCGCATAGTAAAAGCAAAATTTTGATATACATTATTGTAGTTTAATTTAAATATTTATAAACGTTTGAATGCTTATGAGCGTAGGAACTGATTGAAGTGAGGTCTTATGAGTGATAAAGACGGAAGTTGTGTGAGAGAGAGGATGGAGTAAGGTCAGATGTCTTGATTTGTAAGCAATGTAGTTTACCGGACTGAGAGTTGGTTTATATGGGATATATTGTGGTTTTCCTTGTCTTACTTTGACTATTTATTATAAGGACTACTCTGCCACGGTATAAGAACAATTGATCATGTGCATTTACATTCAATTTTACACATTATCACTAAACGAGACAGCCTATCTGTTCTTTTCTATTAGTAATTGGCAATAAAGCATTTTTTTTCTTTCTTTCTTTCTTTCTATAATTGCGAAACAATATCTACGAAGTTATGACGTATGGGGTTTACACGAGTTTAATCAAAATAAGAATCTTAAGTTATGGGGAATAAAATCCAAAGTTGCGGATTTCATGTTACCTCGCCCCCCACAAAAAGTGGCAGAAACGTTTGTTAGTAGAATTATACGCGTAACTAGTCCCTATTTAAGTAGTCAAAGTTGTCTTATTTTAGATCAGTCAGACAGACCATTACACATACCTACTTCAGTGCCTACTTACCCTATTCTTCTGTCCTATGATGTACCTACCTAGGTACCTAAACAAAATCCGAACAAAACCAATTAATATGTTTTACGAATCGATACTCACTGAACTATCAATCAATCAAATCATTTATTTCAGAAAAAATTAATCGACCCATCAAGAAGAAGAAGAAGAACCGATTTATGGTACGGTACAGGTACAGGTTGTCTGGAAGAAATCGCTTCTTAGCGATAAGACCGCCTTATTTTGTGCCTCTTGTGTTTTTATTTCTGTATTTTACTGTTTATGTTTTGGTGCAAAATAAAGTATATTTGATTGATTGATTTATTTTAAGTAGAAATTGAACAAAAAATTTACTCTGGAATCAGTTGTTCGTATATACCACATTACGTAAAAATTTTCTCTATTCCATATTCGTGAGAGTATAGTACGGTACGACCAGGAAAATAATTCCGCTTGTCAATCTTCGTTTGCGCAGAGCAGGACCGAGTCTCCGACAAAACCCGAAGTCATTTAGTAATCAAAGGGTGCAAAGTCGGATAATGGCGGAAAGGGTGCGAAAACAAATTAGAAAATAGCGTAAACTGATTGAAGGTGGCACATCCTGATTGGTCAATATAATTTCGCGCGCTATTAAAATTTTTCAACTGCGTAGGTAAATCGGTAAGACTTATAAGTACTATATCTTATTATGTGCCTGAAAGTAAAGGGAAGACATGAGAGAAAAAAAAGGATTCTTGAATTTCCAGAACTACCTATCAAGATTATTATTTATGAGGCTTTTAAAATAAAGTCCTATTGGAATGGATAAGTAGGTATACGATAGATAAATGAATCTTAACTCCGAAATAGAGCACAACATTTTAAGAAACCCTTAAGGTATTTTTTAAGAACTAATTTTAAATCTAGGGACGTTATATCCAATCCACCTATAAAGGGTGTCTCGTGAACCGACGTCAACCCGGCGGATGCTGATAGGTTAGGTCATGACTAAGCAGAATATCAAAATTTGACTTTAGTAAAAGTGTCTTAGTTTTCGAGATATTGACAGTTTTAACACAGATACTGCATAGAACATTTGTAGCCGTGGCACTCAAAATAGTGAGTAAGGTAAAGAGTTTCACGAATTTCATACAACTGACCTTATCTCGAAAACTAAGAACCTTTTCCTAAAGAATGTTGACAGATTGATTGATTGACGACTGATGTTTTTTTTTTTATTTTATTTTAGTATATTCTAGTTAGGCATGAACTAACCTATCAGCATCCACTGGGTTGACGTCGGTTCACGGGACACCCTGTATTTCACAATCATGTGCCTACTCCGTAGATAAGAGTTATATGTCAAGATAGACAGTCGAAGCTACAAACGCGTAGAAAAAAATTGCAACCAGTACTGGCCTCAAAACCCTGTCCATATTCACGCACACAGACATAATTTGTATGACGCCTCATGGCCTCATACGCATACAAACCTAAGAAAGTTGGCCTTTTGTTTTATATACGATAGAAGCATGAGGCTCATTCTAGACATACTTTTTCTAAGGCCTACTACTGTCTCCGCAATGGTAGCTGAAAAGATTCTCAAGAAAAGTGTGGAATTTGAATATTAGAATAATTATTTGCCTATACCTATACCATTTTTACACCTTATTAATCTTTCCACCAAAGTATATAATTATCATTACTTACCTAACTCCATATAAACCAATCTTTATACGTGTTTGTTCCACATAATATGACGTAGGAACAACAGCGAAATAGCTGAACAATTATGAGCTTTATCACATCGAGATAAGGTCACTAGTGTAATTTATCAAAGTGTATCAACAAGGCTGCCAAGAGGTCGCATGAGCAGGTCTAGGCACTTAACATCAATTTCGTAAATTAACATTCAAGTATAGTCTTTGTGGCTTTGTAATAAAGGTTTTGTGAAGCTATATTTTGGTTCTATTAATTAGTGAAATGGTTTGGTTGGTGTGTTCAAATATTTGAATAATACTAGACGTTTTAAAATAGACTATACAATATATCTAACGTATAGATTGAATGAATAGAGAAACATACCTACTACTTACAACTTATAATTGAAAATGGTATTACCTATTACTATGTAGCTACATTATATGCAATCTTCCACCGCCATCCCTACGTCTTTTGGAGTTGAATATCAAAACATCATTTCCTTTACACAAATACACAGTGCCTTTAAAGTAAGGTTTTATTTCCAGAGATCGTCGCAGTAAGTGAGTGCACTCACTTACATTTGGTCGTATAGGTGTCGTATAGTCGAACATTAGACGCATAAAGTACCAGTAAATAACGAAATTACAGTAATATAACATTTATAAGTCAAAACAGTCATATAAATGTTTCAGAATCAAATGACGTGTGAAATGGACAAAAACAGTGCATATATTATGAAACCAGGATAAAGAACGAAAACTATTTACAACTAGATAATGAATGCCCGGGGAATAACTCAGGGTATAATTAGAGAACCATCTAGAAAAGTTGGGTACCTACGATCTGTGTCAACAATTTTCCGTATACCAACAACATTTTCTTCAAGGTAAGGGTGAAGCCAAACGAGCGTAATTTTGTCAGTAGTGAGTCGCGTAATTTGAGTCCGTTTTATATAAAATCCAGGAATGGATTGTCTATGACCTCAACCTTTATATGAAACGGACTCAAAATTACGCTCGTTTGGATTCACCCTAAATAAAAAGACTCACAATAAAAAAAGTAAACTTTATTAATATAAAAATCTTTCACAAACAAATTCACGTCACTTCCCGTGTAGACTTAAAAAATTATTGGTGTCAATAGCGTACACATCGACCCAGAAGTTGTATCCTCTGAACACACTGGGACTATCCAATTCTATTGTCACATAGTTCTCTCCAATACCACCACCTTTGATGAACGCTTCCCCCCATTTGTCTTCCCTCAAGTCCATTATCTTTATATGATTGATGACTTCATTTGTCGAGCAATTCACCGTAAAAGATTCCGATCTCACCCAAACAGCTGGATTTTCTTGATGCACTTTACTGTAAATTAACTTCGAAGATACATCTGGATATCCAAGTAACAAATCGTGAGATTCTGTCATCACTACTATTAATAGCAATACAGTTATTGGATAAGTTAATGCTGATAAAGATGCCATTGTTATTTGAGAAACGTCTGTGCGTATTGATGGTGTAAATAATACTGTTTTCATTGAAAACCATGATTTAAAATATTAAGGTAAACATGTACAAAACATATTCGCAGAAGTATGTGATCAGATCAGGTTTCTATCAATGGAAACAAGAATATTAATAAACAGAGATGTCATAAGATTGTATATAGGTTCATGCAGTTAACATCTTTAAGAGCTTGTAATAATGCCTCTTGTAGCAAACACTATATTTATTGAATCTCGTGGCACTATTAATGATCAGTAGACGTGGCAAAATGACGCAATTTCCTCATAAAATTAGACGTACGACTATAATATATCACACTTTACTGACAATGATCTCATAGAATTGTTAATTTGTTTACTGATTCGACACTTATAAGCAAGAATTCTACCTGAAGTAACTTCACTTGTATTTGAACTACTTGAACATTAACATAACAATGTATTCGAAATCTATAGTTTTCGTGACCCTTTTATATTTGATTTCATTAGTGAAATCGAACGATTTGCATCTTGGATATGTATCGCCTCAATCAAGACAAATCTTTAGTGAAATTAGGGAAGCTGATCCTGCGCTGTGGAAAAGAACTGATGACATAGTAGCAGCCGCTGATGGAAATGAAGTTATCTCAGCTATCATCGTAACTGATCTGAGGGAAGATAAGGATGGAGAAGCTTCTATTGAGAATGGAAGTATTGGTGCGAAAAGTGTAACTATAGGGTTGAAGAGTCCCACAATTTTGAGAGGATACCAGTTCAAAGTGGAAGTTTATGCTGAAGATCCGAATCAGAGATATTTCAGCAAAGGTGGAGCTTTACAGCAGACCCAGCAGTACATGGACAATAGGCAGTATCCTACGAAATCTTAAGGGATTGTGATAATAATTAATAAATTAGTGTTTCATTTTTGAATGTTGTTTTATTTAAAACACACAATGAAATGCTCATTAAAAGAATAGTCAATTTCTAGCAGTGAACTATGAATGACTATAAAACGAAGGTAATTAGAAGATAAATCATTATAATCGATCGAAGTTAGAGTCCTTGCAGTGCGCTCCATGTAAACGAAATTGATCATATTTTCAATACTGGTTGACCAATTAAAGTCAAAGCAATTTTTTAAACACCATCTAGATAATAATCTCTGTGCTTCTGGTTTGTTAGATTTCCATTTTAAATATACAGCTTCAATACTAGTCATCATCATCATCAGCTTATAAATGTCCCACTGCAGGGCACAGGCCTACCCTTAGGGAGGGTGTATGGGCATTAGTCCACCACGCGTGCCCAATGCGTATTGGTAGACTTCCTTCACATAAGCATCAGAATTTCTTCATCAGCGTATGCAGGTTTCCTCGCGATGTTTTCCTTCACCGTGTGAGAGCAATCGGTATTACGTACATAAGTTAGAAAAACTCATTGGTAACATGGCATGTTGTCCGTGTGGATTCGAATCCGGACCCCATTATTGGGTGTCCATACCTCTCCGCAACGCGCCACGGACGCTCTTATATTTAAAATAATACGAGTAAATCACAGTCTTTCTTTAGTTTACCACAAAAGATCACATTGAGTCGAAGTGTTGCTGGCTTGCTAGCCCCCACAACATGATTAGTTTACCATTTTCAATTAACTTATTAAATAATAAAATTGACTTCCTAGATTTTCTGACATACTTACTTAGTTAGTTATAATACAGGTGAAGCTAATATAAGCGTGTCGGTGTCGGACGCTCGGCGGAGTAACAACTCTGTTTCGAACGTTCGTCGGTCTAACTCCTGAGGATGCTCCTTGGTGGAGCGAAACACGTGTAGAGTAGAAATTATTTGGTGGGCAGGTTGTGTTGCATAACGTAATACAACTTTGTCTACTAGGTACTTGGAAGCGGAGGTCTTGATACAATCGTGTCATCTACATATTAGTCATGGATTTCCGCAAAGTAACGCCAGATTCAATTAATAATATAAGCGTGTTAAAAAAGCAATTCATTTTGACCCACACGTGAGAAGGTGTCAATTCCTTTAAATTATTATAGATCGCTTCTAAAATATAAATAAAACTTCCTCTAGTATCAGAACAGAACAACACGACGCGACGCCATTGAGTAGGAAATTACTGTTCAATACCATTTCAATTGTGTTCGTAAACAAAGTAAGCGCTATGACTATAAATACTTCTTCCGAATTTATACATAATGCATGAAATGATACAAATGATACTATTAATTGTCAGTATTAACTTATTTTTGTGGTTTCATTAATGCTATGTATTTTTCGCCTTAACAAAACTTCAATAATCGTAGCAATTTCCTGTTCTATCAGTCTCTATAAAGCACGGACGAGAAAGTGCATGATTAGAGGAGTTATAAACTTCTGCACTTCAATATTCGTATACTTATGTAAAAGAATTCTCTTAGTTGAACTGAAACATGTTACCAGACTGAAGCCCAATACTTGGCTTTTGGGCAATCAGCAAACCTTTAACACTGGTTGATAGCTTTGATTATTTATTATAAGGACTAGCCTTGCGGTAGCATTTCCCCTCTGCCACGTTATAAGATCAATTAATCATGTGCATTTACATTCAATTTTATACTTTATCACTAAACGAGACAGCCTATAATTGTGAAACAATAATTTCGAACTTAGAACGTTTGGGGTTCACACGAGACTACTTTCATGATATTTAACGTTCAAAATTAGAATCTAAAGTTATAGGAATAAAATCCAAAGTTGCGGATTTCATGTTACCTCGCCCACCGCAAAAAGTGGCAGAAATGTTTGTTAGTAGAATTACATGCGTAACTAGTCCCTGTATAAGTAGTCAAAGGTTGATCCCAAATATTTATCATCAGCCTATATAAGTCCCATGGCCGTACAATACAGTACGTACAGACAGGCCTACCCACAATGTGGACTGGTAGAATTAAGACATACACATCAGAATTTCTTCTCTATCGTATGAAGTTTTCCTTTGCCGTTTGAGAGCAGTCGGCAGCACTTCCATCATAACTTCTTATAGATACCTACCTAAAAAGACAAAAACATTGTTATAAGGTGTGAGTCACTCTGTCATTGGATAATACATATTCATATTCATATTCATAAATTTATTGCTTTTCTATACTTTAACCATGTCTATAAAAAGATGCACCGTCTATCACGGAAAATTCGAGTCCCTAAACGTAACTATAAATAAAATGGCGTTGTATGTTTGTGAGGAAGACAACGTGACATTGGTGACGTCGTTTGTATGACATGTCTACATCGTGATCGATGTAACGTCTTTTTGTCTGTTTGTTCTTCATGTAAGCCTGGATGGGTTAAAGCTGTATGAAACCAGTTAGTTAATTTATTTATTTTCAATTCTATTCTCGAAACCAATTGAATTGTGTTGTCTGCTTTCATAATTATATAGATAAAAGTATTCATTTTCTTAGTGTCGATTTTGCCCTCATCACCCAGAAATACCTAGAATGAGGGCTAGAGTGCTATATTTATGTAACTACAATAAGATTATTGCAAAAATAAATATTTTTTCATTTTCATTTTTTACAATCTATATTCTACAAATAGATAGGCAACGATGGAGGATGGGGTGAGTGAAGGCGCTAGTTAGGGTTTACCCTTTGCCTGTACCCTGCAATGGGACGTATAATAGGCTGATGAAGAAAAATCGTACTTTATTGCAGATGGGGCAGGGTTTGCCCAAAAGTAAACTGTTGGGCTTTAAAAGTTTGAACAAGAAAGGAGCTCTCACTGATTTTCCCGTTATTCTTTTGTTTTATTTGTCACAGTTCTACATATTGGTTCACTTTTGAATAAAACTCTTACTTTCTATATAAAACAATGGTCTTCAATTAACACTTCAGTGCAAAACGAACGAACGACTACCAAAATGCGTGTCCTAACATTGATAACGCTACTGTGCCTATTCGCTGCAATTTCTTGCCAAAGTCACGACTTAGGTATCGGCCAAGCTACGTACGGTGATGTTGTGATATACAAATCAAATGAATGGAAATATGGATTCCCATTAATAGTGAGATCAACGATTATCGAGTATCCGGAACCAGGACAGCATAACTTCGCATTTATCAGAGCTATTTTCATCAAGGATCATAATACTGATGGGTCAGGAGGGTACCCAACCGTTTCGGCGGGGGGTGTTGGACAGCGGTTCGTGAAAATCAAGTTGAAGAGCCAGAGAGGTGAAGGCTTCAACTTCACTGTGACCATCTATGGCAGATTTTCAGTGTGATCTCTTGCGAGTTATGTGACCCTGGTACTTTTTGTTATTTTTTGAAACCAAACGAGATTATTACTGAATTCGGTCGGTAGTTATAGCAAATATTCTGACCACCCTGATTACGGTCATGAGAAAAAAATTTTGTGTCTTTGGTTTGAGGCTTTGATATAATATTTATTTTGTTAATAAACTTGTTGTACTTTTTGTTTTGATTTATTTTGTCGAACAAAGTCGTGATGGACTTTAACTAGTAACGTAGTCTTCTGAGTTTGAGGTGGAGGTTCAATCCCATCCTATATTTATATTGAGTTTTTAGGAACTTAATGACATTTTGGAGACATTGTGAGAAAAAACTATATTGTGAGAAAACCTTCATGCTTCAATTTTGAGGCGTGTATTGAGAGTCTACTGTCCATTTAAAGTGACAACGGGCTCACTACCATCACAATCGATGGCGTCGGGCACTGCTGCACATATCACTAGCAGCTAGTGAAATGTGGATATTTTGATTATGATACATTTATATAACAGGCATAATTTTATACTTATGGTTCTCTATCTACAGGTTGTTAGGGTAAACAGTTGCACTATTTTAAGGGGTTATTATGCCCATGATACTGAACAACTTTCCCTTTTGTTAGGGTAAACAGTTGCACTAGTTTAAGGGGTTATTATGCCCATGATACTGAACAACTTTCCCTTTTGTTAGGGTAAACAGTTGCACTAGTTTAAGGGGGTTATTATGCCCACGAGACTGAACAACTTTCCCTAACCTAAAGGAAATTCCCAAAAAAATGTTGACTTTCCATAGTAAATGAAATTTGCTGATCGATCGTTTGTTTGAAAAGTAGAAAAAAAAGATTTTCTAATTTCCTAGTTTGTTAGGGAAAGTTATTCAGTATCATGGGTACAACACCTTTTAAAGTAACGCAACTGTTTACCCTAACACTCTGTATAAAGTCACATCTCTTTCCCTGAGGGGTAGGCAGAGACCAAAGCGTCCCATTTGCTACGATATTTACATACCTCTCTCGCTTCCTGGTTATTTTATCGTACCGAAATCCTAGCATCCTTAATAATCTGACTAACTCCACATATTATATTTATTTATTTATTTGCATCAGGCAACAGTACAATTTAAAATTATTACGGGCCCATATTATAAATACGTTAACCTAAAATACATAAAAAATATTTTAAACACTTTACGTTTATCACTCCCAAGGGTTTATTGTCTTCGCTTCCCTGAAGCGTCTAAACACGACTAACGGTAGGCCACGCTTCGGGGAGCAGGAACGTCTTCATGTGAGCGACGGGGACTCGGAGCTTGAAGGCGTTGAAGTATGTAGACCTGCTCTCCAGTTCCCGTACCCTCACCGGGAGAGGCTCGCCGTCCTTGGTATAGAACCTGGTGCTGAGGTGACTTAGGATGTTAGGAGTTATAATCCCCTTTCACTAAAGAAGTCTGGTCTTCTATCAATCCAGTGGCGTAGAATGAGTTTCTGCCGCCCGGGGCACATATCTACCGATTTTGCCGCCCCCTTATTTTTATAAAAAGACCTTCTACGCAAAAAATAGCGAAGCGAGCTCGAAATTTTTTGGCCAACTATCCGAGATGTAGTCAGACATCTTTTGATTTATTTGTAAATGTAGGTAAAATAAAAATATAAACTTAGAGCGATCGAAGCGTGCTTGAATTTTCTCCTAAATACGAATCAGTTAGAGCCAAAACTTTTTACGTACTTACAATATGTGCAAAGTATTGAAATTTTTAGAACCACTTCTAAGCCAGAACTCTTTATAGGATTGTGTAGGCAGGCACAATAATTAAAACAAAAACTTGAGTGAGCGAACCGAGCTCGAATTTTTTCGATTTCGTTACTGTATCTACCCAGGGCCAAAAACTGTATCACACTATGAGCGCCTGTTGTATCAACTCTCTTCACATCAATATTATCGTCAAAACGTTATAAAACACCAAGACTGGTTAAGGCAAACGTCAGTCTCCGTGGTCTTAAGTATCATAATTGGAGTAGGTATGCATATCATAAATCACGATGACACTTTTGTCGACATAGATTTGTTTCACACATACTACATTAATTAACATTACAATGTTTATCTTTTTAATGAATCCGTTTCTGAGAATTTCCAGATAAAAAATGAGTAAATTAACATCGTCGCTACATTTATTTTGTTTAGATAAAAGACAAGGTCAAAAAAGTGTACATTTTCCACTTAATTTTATCTAGTAAAAGCAATGACATTCTATACCCGAACGTTATATTGTGTAAAAGAGTAAAACTTTTTTATTTAGTACAAGTGCGATTTTTGAATCTCATACGTTGAACTCAGCAGTAGAAAATGTCAATATTACTATGGAGATATGCATCTTTCTACTGCTGATTTGACTTTCAAAAATCATACTTCAGGAGTGCGATTTTTGAAAGTCAAATCAGCAGTAGAAAGATGCGTTATCAACTGCTGAGTTCAACGTATGTGATTCAAAAATCGCACTCCAGGTACGTTAAAGCCAGAGAATCCGACATGATTTGTAGGTTATACAGGTTGTAAGTGACAGCCTAGCAAATACTGAAACGGTGAACTCAGACCATCAAACTGAACAACTTTCACTATGGAGCCTACCTCAGGAAACGCGAAAAAAAATCGACTGTCCAATACAAAACTGCTGTACCTACCCGAAAAAAATTTATGGGACAGTAGATTTTTTTTTCCCACACCTACAATGTTGTTAAACAACCTATCCAATGATAGGAAGGATATCCGGATAGAAGGATATACAATCCAAGTATAGGATAAGCGAGAAAATAAAATTTCATCCCCACTTCACGTGTAGTTACACTAAAAATATTTTTCAAGATTTTATCACTTTGTCATCATTAATATTTGTATATCCATGCTAATTTACAGTTTTCTTGTACTTAGCGGCTCTGAGCTAAGCCGCTCTGACCGGACTCCGGACAGACAGACGGACAGACTGATGGACATGGCGAAACTACAAAGGTTCCTTGTTACCTACGGAATCCTAAAAATAAGCCATGGAGGACGGAATTCTGAAGGCGGTAAATGTACACACGGCGACACAAACTATACAAGACACGAGCTATACAAACCCAACATAAGATTCGAGATTTCTCGAGGATACTTCCATTTAAGATTTTTTGAAATGACTTGGATTTGGTAAATTGTTGTTTTTGTTCTGACTTAAGTAATAACTGTGTTTGACTTTGTTTATTTAGTTCAATTATTTGTAATTAATGTAATGATTAATGATATTGCATGAATGCTATCTACTATTGTATGCCCATGTGGCGGAACATAGCTGAACTGTACCATAAGTAATAGTGTCATCAGTTATGTATTACCTATGATTCACAATAAAGAATATTTCTATTTCTATTTCTATTTCAAAAGATGGCCGCGCGGCGTTATACGTTACTCGACCTACGAGCGGCCAGCTTATTTTGGTTTTGTATAGCTTGATGGGTCGCCGTGCGTACGTTCTTTTATTTTAACTGTGTAGTTCATGTTAGTTTCGATAGATGACATTATAATATATGTACTTAACCCGGAAATATTACAACGCGCTATCGAGATTAGCCCAGAAATAATGACCTTCGGTTTTAATTGTTATTTTGTAAATATGACTGATGCACGTATTTTAATTAAAAGCGGCATTAAATTCACTGTCCCAAGCGACCTGGATTGTACGCTCCAGAGCAGATTGTCATCCTGTTCTTATAGGCTACAACTTACATACTTTTTGTTCCAGAGTTGCCGATAGAGGCAACAAAAAATTTAAAAAAATATATATTTTGGCGCAGCCCGGAGCAGGGGTGGTATCAAAGTATATACAGGGTGTGAGTGACGGCCTAGCAAAAGTTTCACTATGGAGCCATATTCGGGAAACGCGAAAAAAATCTGCTGCCCCATACAATTTAGTCGTGCAGGTACAGCAGTTTTGTATGGGACAGAAGATTCTTTTCGCGTTTCCTTTCCTGAGGTAGGCTTCATAGTGAAAGTTGTTTAGTTTGATGGTCTGAGTTCAGTTTACGGAGGGCTGTCCCTTACACCCTGTATAATTATTGTATAATACTATTTCGATGTTGGCTCAATAGTGAAAGTTGTCCAGTTTCAGTTTTCAGTTCGAATTTCAGTGAAAATTACATACACCTAGGTGAATCTCCATCTCTTGCACTCAAAAATGCATTATTTTTAACATACACGCACATTTTCACGTCCTGTTATCACGAAACATTATAAGAAGGGTTAGAAATGCAAAGTGGCGCTTTTGCTCCGGAGACGGCTGTCGCCACTTGTCATCCTGCTCACGCTGCGACATTTACTCATGTCCTCTCGCTCGCACCGCGCCACGCGCCTTATGGTGTTATGCAAATCATTGCATAACCTGTGGCGACACGTTCCACGCCTACTTTGCACTTCTAACCCCTTTTATAATGTTCTGTGATTCTGACATACTTATTTCACGTCATAGATGAATACGTAATTTATTACAGTACTCTGTGCTAGTCCCATCTCATGCTATATGTATGAAAGTTTTTTTTTATATATTAAACTTTTATTTATTTATTTATTTCCCTTAACAGTAATATACGACATAGGTAATATGTTACAACCATTTTGCATTTACTGTTAAGTCCCTGTCTCCCGATATTTTACATACTACAAGTAGTAGTACTGTGACTCAGGAACCAGAGACTTCCCCAGTTTAACAATTGAACTTAGTAGGAAGTACATGCTAGTTTGCTATTGAATGAACATGCGAAACATAAAAAGAGATAAAAAAAAGAAAATCGGTTTGTACAACGGATATTTTTAGGTATATGCATTTTTGAGAAAACAAACTTTAGCCAAAATGAAATATTAGAGAATACAAATTTTCAATGAGATCTTTTCCAACCAGTAGATAACCAGTAGAAAAAGATATTTTAGTTAAGTAGACCATAGCATAGCACCTTTTCATACACTTCTGTCGCTTGATTGTGCTACGCACTTGTCTTGTTCAGTTCCTGTTTGATTCCGTTTATTCACACTAGTTCAGTTCTCCAGTTCAGTTGACTGAACAAATGAGATTGTTTTTCTGGTTTGTTCAGTAGTCGACTGAACTATCGCGATTTTTTTCTCGCTTGTTCAGTCGACTAAACTTCAACAATTTTTTTATCTATAAATCGTATTAAGTATCCAATACAAAACACAAATTGAACGTTCCTCTCTTTGTTCCAGCAACATGGGCGTCCTAGAATTCGAGAAATGGTCGAACCAGCCGAACCTTTTCTCAGAAAAGTCGCGCCTGTGCGCTCGCCTCCGAGGCCTGACGCCGGGCCAGCGCCGCATATGCCGCAGACATAAAGACCACATGCCGGCGATAAGTGCTGGCGTGAAACAAGGCATAGCGGAATGCCAGTTTCAGTTTAGAGGAAGGAGGTGGAACTGCACCACCGCTGGAGACGAGACCGTGTTTGGACCGCTTACTTTGATTGGTGAGTTTAATTAAGGGCTTTTAATTATGAATACAAATAAGTACATACTGCGACACATCAAGCTATGCAAAACTAACATAATTATGCTGGCTGCGCGTAGATTGAATCAGTGTTGCCAGACCTACGGCCTACCGACCTAATTTCTTCGTCAATTTAGAGCGATTTTTTGAATAAGTTCACTCCAAAATAGTCAGAAAAAGCATTAAAAAAAAGTGTAGATCTACGGATTTTTCAAGAGGTAATCTACGAATTTCTACGGATTTTTCAACCTTGACCTACGGATATCTAAAAATTGGGTCTGGCAACACTGGGTTGAATAACGTATAAAGTCGCACGGCCAGCTAATTTTGGTTTTGCGTAGCTTGATGTGTAGCCGTGCGTACACCGGAATATGCGTATGTGTTTTAAATTATTTATAATTGAGAATTGTTAACGACTATGTTCTCCAAGGGAGTAGACAGGAGATGTTCTAAATGCCTACTTAAACCGTTTTAAGTGCCCAAACTCTGTTCCGTGTAACATATCGTCAGGCCTGTTCCCATTTATTATTAAGTTATAGCATTTTATGATTTTTTACACAGGATGGTAAATAATTTGTTGCCTCTCATACTCAGAATCTCTCATACTGTATTTTATGTATATTACATTCTTCTTCTTTTCGTGTCCATGGTTCTGCAGTGATGTTTTTATATTTTAGTAGCCAGGTGTTCGGCAAGCCTGACAGCGTAAGGAGTAGCTGTATTTAAATCCTCTCTCGTGCAGATGTTCGGGCACAGCGGACATTCCAGCAGATGACCTATCGACTGAATAGGTTCACCGCAATCACACTGTGTCAGACCAGGATCCCTATACCCCCAGTTACACAGATTTAGTCTGCAACGGCCGACCTGAGTGCGAAGATTAGGGGTTGGAGTCACTCGCGTCCGTAGGTTTACCCTCGAGACCCTACACGTGACCCCTGGGTGGTGCTAAACGAGTGACAACTTACCAGTGGTAGGTTTCGGCCGAGGCTGGTTACCACCCTCCGGACTGAGCCGTGTCGCCAAGTGGTATTAACCACGTTCCGCCACGAAGTCCGGAGTTGCCCCTTGGAGGACGGGTCTGAGCAGTTGTGTTGCGTCAGAAGACCGTTCACATGCTGCTGACCTCTGCTACACCCGCTGGCTGGTCTTGGAGGCTAGCGGGATCCGAAGAACGGTGCTCCGCTGGCCGACCGCAGGAAGTAGGGGGCCAAGTAGCGGGAAAGCCACCCGTGAAAGGCTGCCCCGCCACCTAGCGAAAAATCCCGGGTTGCTCCACCATGCCGGTTGGCAACCGGATGGGAGAAGTTGGTGGGCATTCCCGGGGGGGTTCGGGCGTCCCCGCGGTCTCCAAACCAGCCATCTTAATGTGTGGCAGACTTGAGCATACTATCTGGTTCGATTGATGCGGCTCCTCGCTCAACTACCGTCCTCCTGCCTTTTCACTCTTAAACAAAAACTATGAAAGGTTCAAAAAGGAAGAAAGTTAAACAGCGGTTGCACGTTCTCCCCTTAAAAGTGCACCTGTGTAACATCCGGGGATTGCACTCAAATCTCGTAGCAGTCCACCACCACCTAGAGACTGATAAACCACAACTGCTGTTTCTCACCGAGACGCATCAGATGTCCGGCAGACGCGGCGTACCTCAGCTACCCTGGGTACACTCTGGAGCATAGATTCGTTCTTCATGCCGGACTCTGTGTGTACGCTCGCGATGACATCTGCATCAAGCGTCTCAAAAACCTTGAGGAGCCTTCTTTCTCAGTATTGTGGATACTGGTGGAAACAGGCGTCGAACAAATTGTTTACGCCTGTGTTTACCGGTCGCACAGTGGAGATCAGGAGACGACTAGGTTGTTCGAGTATCTCGGAGAGGCGGCTGAGGAGGCTCAACCAAGGTATCCTGTGGCGCAAATGACCCTTCTGGGGGACTTTAATGCTCACCATCAAGAATGGCTGTTCCCCTCTCGGAAGACCGACCACGCTGGACGAGAGGCGCGCAAACTTGCACTATCGCTAGATCTCAGCCAGCTGATCAATTGCGCCACAAGGATACCAGACGTTGATTTTCACACGGCCAACTGTTTGGACCTTCTGCTGACAACTGATCCAGACAGATACTCTGTGTCGGTATGTGCCCCTTTAGGTACCTCCGACCACTGTCTGGTGAAAACTGTATCCGTATACTCCCCACCTGATCAGAGCCATTGTGGTAAGAGACGGGTGTGGCGATACAGGTCAGCAGATTGGGACGAGATGCGACACTTTTTTGCTTCCTACCCTTGGCGGCAAACTTGCTTTTCTTCAGGGGAATCGTCGAGTGCTGCGGCCGCGGTAGCCGAAGTGATACGTCAGGGTATGGAATATTTTATTCCGTACTCTGACGTGTCAACCGGCGCCAAAGCTCGCCCATGGTTTAACGCTGACTGTTCCCGTGCTGAGGTGAAAAAACAGTCAGCGTATCTGTCCTGGGCTGATGCTCGAAAGCAGAAAGCTCCGAACACCGAAAAGCTGAAGAAAGCCTATAACAAAGCCGCCAAATCTTGCAAAAAGGTGTTGCGAAAAGCCCGGTTCGACCATATAGGTCGTATAGGGGCTAAGCTAGCCTCCTATCCAGCTGGCAGCAAAGCGTTTTGGTCGCTTGCCAAGGCGGTGGAAGCAAACTTCGGCCGTCCCTCCCTACCACCGCTAATAAAACCTGACGGATCGCTGGCTCACTCGGCGGAGGAGAAGGCAAATTTATTTGCTAATCTCTTTGCTGGGAACTCGCGTCTGGAGAGCTCAGGTCAAACACCACCTACCATTCCTCGTACTGAATGCTCAATGGCATCAGTTCACATTCGCCAAAAAGAGGTTTTTAAAATCTTGCGTTCTCTAGACGTGAACAAGGCTAGCGGACCCGACGGAATCCCAGCGGTTGTCCTACGCACCTGTGCTCCAGAGTTGTCTCCTGTTTTGACACGCCTGTATCGCCTCTCACTTGAGACTGCGGTAGTCCCAAAGTCATGGAAGCTTGCCAACGTGCAACCCGTGCCCAAAAAAGGCAGTCGTGCCGACCCTGTCAACTATAGACCAATATCAGTCACTTCCATACTCTGCAAGACTATGGAACGTGTACTTAACAACCGGCTCCTGGCATACCTTGAACATAACGACCTCCTCAGTGACCGTCAGTATGGGTTCCGCCCAGGACGGTCCACGGGGGATCTTCTTGTGTATGCCACTCATCTGTGGAGCGAGGCTGTCGAGAGATATGGTGAGGCACTTGCCGTGTCTCTTGACATATCCAAAGCCTTTGACAGGGTCTGGCATGCAAGCCTTATAAGCAAGCTTCCATCATATGGAATTCCAACTGACCTTTGCAACTGGATAGGGGACTTCTTGAGTGAACGATGCATACAAGTAGTCATTGATGGTTACTCATCGGATCAAATGGCTATTAATGCCGGTGTTCCTCAGGGGTCAGTTCTGTCAGCTACTTTATTTCTGCTGCATATAAACGACATGCTTGTGCCCGGTACCTTTGGGTATGCTGACGACAGCACTGTTGCTGACAGATATATGTCCGGTGCAGGGGTCAAATTGGATGTTACTCAGTCTTGTCGAGAGGCCATGGTGCAGCGATTAAACTTAGCCCTTGAATCTGTGTCCAACTGGGGTGACGCTAAACGGGTTAGTTTCAACGCAAATAAAACACAGGCGTGCCTGTGGTTACATATTAGAAGAACTAAACACAGTCTAACTATTTTCGACATAACTACGGTCGAATCACATACTGGTTTAAATGACTAAAGACCGTTTCACAGATTTTTGTTTAAAATACTGATCGATACCCATAAAGGTGAATTCACCTACGATTTATTCAACTACAATTAACTCATCTACGATGTATTCAACTATAATGAAATGACCTAAGGTTTATTGAAGTAACCGACGATTCACCTGAAGCCCAATTCCAAAGGTGTTTGTTGGGGTACGTATTTGAATGTCTAAAATAAAAAAAATTAAAGTGACATAACCTACGATCAAAATCAAAATTTCTATGGAGCTCTGCGAAACACGTCCGTACTCTGGTCCCGCACGCGCGTTAGGTTAGCGAGGAGCGAAGCGACGAGCATGTTAGGTATCTTGCGACCCACAGCGCGCGAGCCGAGCGAGCGGAGCGAGCGTGCCGCGGCAGCGGCCGGCGAGTGCCAGAACCGAATTGCTACTATTTACCCTTGAACCTTATTTTTATTTGACCTTGAACATGAAATGGAGGGTTTAATTAAAGGGAATGTTTTTGGGTAGACTGGGTAAATAGTAGCAATTCGGTTCTGGCACTCGCCGGCCGCTGCCGCGGCACGCTCGCTCCGCTCGCTCGGCTCGTGCGCTGTGGGTCGCAAGATACCTAACATGCTCGTCGCTTCGCTCCTCGCTAACCTAACGCGCGTACGGGCACCAGAGTACGGACGTGTTTCGCGGAGCTCCATAGAAATTTTGATTTTGAACGTAGGTTATGCCACTTTAGTTTTTTTTTTATTTTAGACATTCAAATACGTACCCTACCCTCGTTTTAGTAAACAATCCAGCGCGGCGCGCAGTACTGATAAGCCGTACGTAGGCGAGTCGTCCATTAGGTATTTCAAACGTAGTTGAAACATCCAATAGCTAAAAAAACCATTAGAATAAACGTTCGATAGTGAATTTAATTTTAGTTTAATCAAAACTATGTAAGTTGAATAGTACTTGAGTCGACCAATATGCGCTATAAACATATGTGATTCGACCGTAGTTATGTCGAAAATAGTTAGACTGTGTTTAGTTCTTCTAATATGTAACCGTGCCTTTTCTCCACAAAACGGAGTCCCTTCGCTTTGACTCCGACTTTCCGAAATGTGTCTATACCGATAGCTGATCGCCTGGAGCTCCTTGGCATTAACATATCGTCCGATTTGAATTTCGGGCGGTATATTGAGTCCATGGCAAAAACCGCAGCGAAAAAACTGGGCGTCCTTTCGAAGGTCAGACGGTACTTCACACCGGGACAGCTTCTACAACTTTATCAAGCACAAGTCCGATCGTGTATGGAGTACTGTTGCCATCTCTGGGACGGGTCTGCCTAATACCAGTTGGCCGCGTTGGACTCAATCGACAGGCGTGCCAGGAAGCTCATAGGTGATCCAACCTCGGTGGCGAAGCTGCAAAGTCTTGAGCATCGTCGCAAGGTAGCCTGTCTGTCTGTTTTTTATAGGATACATTTCGGAGAGTGTGCGACGGAATTACACGATCTAATACCTCCGTCTCCCTTTCATCTGCGAGGGACGAGACGCAGGCTGGGTTTCCACCCTTATGTTGTTGACATACCAGCAATTCGCACTAAGAAGTTTGCTTCTTCTTTTATAATGCGCACGGCTAAAGAGTGGAACGTACTGCCTGCGGACCTGTTCCCTGAGCAATAAAACTTGGGCCTCTTCAAGGCGAGAGTGAATAGGCACATTTCTAGGTAAGCATGCTACATCTTCGGCCTCATCGTCACTTAACATCAGGTGAGATCGGGGTCAAATGCTTACCTATCAGACATAAAAAAAAAAAAAGAAGCCGATTTAAAGATTTCCTCACTTGCCATTGCAGATTGCATATATTACATGATACTCATGCATTGCACGATATAAGGTTATTGTTAGAAGTCAACCAAGTCTCTTTACAAGTTAATCAAGTCATTTCAAAATAATAAACTCTAATAATACAGTTTTTGAGAGTTACGCGGTTATTATTTAATCTAGAAATAAACATTTTAACGGGTTCTTACCGCGTTTTGGTATATTTGAGTTCCCGATATCAAAAAGTCAAAAGTCCGCCATCGCACAACATCTTCTCGAGGCGGGCTCTAACCATTAGATTGAGTTGCACAAACCACAGGTCCTTTCTACTGACCGCCATTACCACCCAAGAATGGTAAGAGAAGCGATTGAAATTAAGAAACATCGAAATTTCAACAAAGAGGATGGTTTCAAATTGTCAAGAACGTATGGAATCCAGTGGTTAAAGGTGTTAGTGCTTCACCGTCATACTCGGGTTCGAACAAACGTCGGAGTGACACAGTCAGTGTATTTTGTCGGGCTGGACCAAGTGACAAAAGTGACAATGACAGTCGAGTGAGTTCCGATAGTGATGGGCAGAGCAAACGACGAAGAGTAATTGTATATTATGCTGTTTTCATTTATATTTCGGTGTGTACAATAAAGGTGTTAAAATAAATAAATAAGAGTGAGGGTAGACAGATTTGTTCGTACAGTTGCTCCTCAGTCATCCCGTGATCATGGCAGTTGTAACACTGCCGCAATATCGGGAACTCAAATATACCAAAACTCGGTAAGAACACGTTAAAATGTTTATTTCTAGATTAATCTCCAATAATTAGTAAGAATACGTGAAACTGTAATTAAACATAAAGCTATCATTTCGTTCTCAAAAAAGCTGCATAAGAAACCTGATCAACGCTTGATGATGTATATCACAATACACAATCCACATCCTCACCCAATAATTTATCTACGACACTTTATATCATTTTAACTCTGAAATAAACTTCTACAAAGAAAAATATAACAATTTCCAACAAAATATCTAGGAAGTTTTGCAGAAATCTATTTTCCTAGATAAAGTAAAGAATAGTTGAAGCTTTAACCGTCACTATAAATCAGGGGAGCGGTTCGCATGGCAGCCCCCGAGACTTTAACAGAGATTTAAAGCTTTGTAACACCAGGATTTCAGCACTAGGTGAGTCGGGGAATTTGTGAAATATGTGTAGATCTGCTTTCTATTTTTACCGCTTTAAGTTGAGTTCGGGAATTCGTGTCTTGTTCTTTTCCTGCGACGTGTGTGGAAACTAAAAACGTTGTTCTTCTTACCTCAAGACTTTTGAAGAGTGAAAGTAGGCGATCACTAGATGATAAACGTGATGAATTGAAAGTCCGACCACCAGCGCAGCGGCTATACAATATCACTATGAGAATGACGTTCTCATGTTCCCGCTATGTGCGAGGATCTTTTGTAAGAAGATTGTCTATTTTAAACACATGAGAGCTTTTCAACACAACGCCAACAACGGAGTTGAAGTTGTCGGCAAGTAGCCCAGTCATTTTACGGAGTTTTGTTAGGCGGGGTAGGGAGTAATTACTAATTGGACTTTTAAACTGTAACTGGAACCATTAAGTGACAAAATGACTATCTTAAAGGATATTAAAAAAAAATTCGCTACGCAACATAGAAATCAAAATTATGTGTCCCAGAAGGATTTTAAATTATTAATATAAATACCAATGCACATTTGACATAGATTTAACAATATAAATTATTTTTAAGCAATATAATGGGCAATAAAATTTAAAAAATGATGTAAGTATTTATTAGAAAATACGAATGTATTTTTCAAAACTTTCTAAGTAGACAAAAATATTCACACCATGTTTGTTTTATGTATAATGGTAAAGCCTTAAATATGTGCGAAAAAAATTTACCATCAGGTTTTTTAGAACGAGATAATAGCAAAATTTTAAAATTGCAACTGTTGCTGACGTAATTTTTTTTTAATTTTGGTACATTTCTAGGCTTAAATTGGCTCTTCAATATTATACCGAAAAAAAAATGTCAATTACTAATAAGTCCCTTCTCAAACCGTAAAATGACTGGGCTAAAGGCCGAAATCGGTCAGAAGCAATACATACTCAAAATTTGTTTTAAATAAAACACGCCAATTTTTAAGTACCTACTGGTATATAGGTACTCCTTTGATTAAATTAAAATAGCGACGATAGGTGACTACTGACTAGACCATAGCGCATAGACCGCATAAATTGAGCCCCCGGCCCCGTTGTCTATTTACTTAGTGGCAATACGAGCGGCATTGCGTGATTGAGATACTTTTTTGATTTTAGGCGGAAAATAAGGGTACCACAATGTCTTCGTGTGCTTTCATCCCTGTTAAAAATAAATAAAAAAGACAAAAAAAATCACACGCACACGGCATTACTTTTTACGTAATGCAAGAAAAGAACGTCACTTATCTTCCGCTATTTTTTAAATTTAATCAAAGACGTACTCCAAATAGCGAAACTCAAGGGTCTGAGCATAGAGGAAGGCGTAACTTGTGTCAGGGCGTTGACGCGTGATGTCTGTTTGATGTATCTATCTATCTATCTATCTATCTATACTATTATAAAACTGTAACAGGAAGTTTGTCTGTACATTGAAGATATTTTATGTGGGGTACTTACCCCTATCCCTATGGTAACTATGCGCCAATTTGTTGCTGTAAGAACGGGTAACATTGGATTTTAGATAATAATATCAAGACAGTAATAATAAACCTATTTATGTACGTACGTATTACAGAGTAAAGACTGAAATAAAAACGTATTATTTACGAATACGCGGCATAAGATTGCTTATTTTGCGTGTATAGCAGAAATATTTTACGTAAACGACGTAGCATTCTTTTAGTTCGTTAGGGACGCCGACTTTATGATATTTTTATTACCTTTTATATGTCAACGTTTCAGACGTTTTCTTAACAAATTTATTGTCCCTTTGTCTACGTATGAAGGCCTTGAGATAATATCTTTTGACACAAGTAATAGTTTATTTACGACAGGCAGAACAAATATGTATTTTGATTGGGTAAAAAGAGTTTCCATTTGGAGCTCTTCCATCTTTTCCTAGTTGTCTGGAAGAAATCGCTTTTAGTGATGGAGGACCGTGATTTTGTATGAATACTTTTAAAAAATATACCTTTTATCCTGAAAACAATTCGAATTCCAAGAAGGCATTTTTATTTTAAACTAGTTAGAATTACAATAATTTTCTATCAAAATAACCAACTTTTCGAACTTACCAAAGTTTTCTTTACAACCATTTTCAATGCGTGCAAATGCGTGGGTGTCTTATTCAACAGAGAATTCTCAAATATCCATGACACTTTGGCAACTATGGGAATGATCAAACTTAAGCAACATTAAGAAAAATGTGGTAATACGTTGCCTTTGTAGCTTTTCGGGAAGGAAAACATCGTATGTAAACTTGGGCGCATAATAACAGTGAACAAGTAATCACTAAGCTTGTAGTGTGCAAGGAGCTAAATAACAATGCAGGGAGTATTATTATATTTTCGGTTTGTTATTGAATTTTTCTTTATTATTGAAATTCCTATCATTACATATGAAATCAACGAAAACATAATAAAAACACTTGACACCGGACAGAGATTGGAGGCACAAGGTAGGTATGTTTGGAATATATCTATCTAACCGCCTCTGGTAATACAGCCGTAAGCATAATTATTATTGTTTACTATGCTCTGACTGACTAAAATCATCATCATTCTTTTGTCCTCCAGCCTCAAGAGAAACCGCTTTCACCCACGCTATCACATCGGCCGGAGCATCGTTGTACATCGCCCGAGCATGCCGCGACGGCAGCCTTTCCAGCTGTGGCTGCAGTCGATCACACAGGCCTAAGAACCTTCACTCCGACTGGGTGTGGGCTGGCTGCGGCGTCGACCTGGAGTACGGCTACAGGTGATGTGTCCCTGGTACTTTATTTAGAAAATGCCGCGACGGCAGCCTTTCCAGCTGTGATTGTAGTCAATCACACAACCCCAAGAATATTAACTCCGACTGGGTGTGGGCTGGCTGCGGCGTCGACCTGGAGTACGGCTACAGGTGATATCTCCCTGGTACTTACCTAGTTGAGATCATGCCGCGACGGCAGACTGTGTTGCTGTGGCTGCAGCAGATCACACAGGCCCAAGAACCTTCAATGCGACTGGGTGTGGGCTGGCTGCGGCGTTGACCTGGAGTACGGTTACAGGTGATGTATTCCTGGTACTTTATTTAGAACATGCCGCGACGCAGCCTCCCCAGCTGTGGCTGCAGCCCAGCGTAAGCGAAAAATTCTTGGTCAATGCTGCAGCCGATCACACAGGCACAAGAATCTCTACTCCGATTGGGTGTGGATTGCCTGCTTCGACGTGTGTGTTTAAATCTAGAATGTGTTACCTCTACGAAGACGCGCCTTCGCTGCATAGGAAAATTGTTGGTAATGGTAGAAATGTTTTTGATTATCCCGAAAGGGATTATGTGGTCGTAAGTTTATGTAGGTACCACGTAAGATGTATGTACAAGTTACCATCTGCAACAGATGTAAAAGCCTATGATGACGATGATGATGATGACTCCCAATCACAAATTTTTTGATTTTTTTTTGTCTGTTGTTTGTTTTTTGACGAAACTTTTTTTGTTTGAAAGCTTATGATTTGACTTAAAATCTGGTAGGTACCTATATAAATTTTGCGGACGAAAAACCTCGTAAATTATAGGTATTAAGTAACAAATGATTTTCAAGCTATAAGTTCTGCTGTCATGCATGATAATAATAGGACTCGTGTTATTTATCCAAGTTTTTATCTCAAAGGGTTGAATCGTAGTAATCTGTTTAGTCAGAGGAGCCGACCATTTCTCTGTGTAACAAATAAAACAAATAAATATTATAATCCTGATCCGGCTAAAACGCTAATTCTAATTTACCTACTGTTGTGTTAGGTTGTGTTTTGTAACCCTATGGGTGATATATTCCTAGTACTTCGTCTAGAAAACGGAATAAATGTGTTGCAATATCGGTTCTAGATGTATGTGGTTGTAGGTTCTACTTGGTTCCCACACAAGCTCTTCTGCGAAGTGTGGGCGGATACTACGTGAGTCGGGCTGGAGCACGGCTGGTAGGTGATGCTGTCTTGGTACATAGTCCAAATCAGCAATCTACGTCACATGGGAATTCCCAGTTGTAGCAGAAATAGATTGGTTCACAGACTTCTTTATTAATGCCTAAGTCTGTGGATTATTTTGCTGATAGCAAGGGCGTACGTTACGTAGTGATTACATTCTCTTTGTTACCTACTCTAAACATGATCATAAATAGCTACGGTTGTTCCCGTTTGTTCTAGAGTACATGACGTCATCGTGAAAGAGAGTCGTAGTCGGCAACTCTATTTATTCTCAATTTGTTTCATAGAAACATCAATCAATCAAATCAGCACACATCGACCCACTGCTGGGCATAGGCCTCCTTTTTATTGCGCCACTCCTCACGGACCTGTGCCAATCTGATCCATCTCTGACCTGCAACCCTTACAATGTCGTCCGACCAACGCATCGGTGGTCGACATCCTTTCTATCGAAACATATAGGGTGTAAAATTAAATACGTTACATACTTAAAGGGATGCTTAAGACCATAAAACTGAACAACTTTTACAACGGGACAATCTTTGATATTGAGAAATAAAAATCAGCCTTTAAGTTTACACCCTGTCTTTAGAAGTCTTTGGCAGATATATGAAAGTATGTATTTTACTCATTGACTTATCAACGACTGGACGTAGGTTCCGCGCTCAAAAGACACCCAACACGAACCAAAACCGAGCACCAAAACGTAAAAAGGGAATAAATTACGAGACAATGGAAAAGAATTTCAGCATTTTCAATGTGTTTAGTTTGTATATAATTGTATACACGTTCTTAGGTTTGTGTAGTCTCGGACACTTTTTTCGAGAAATTTGTATTTATTTATTTTAATGTATTTATTATATTATAGACCCAGCCGGCGTCCATAGTATTGCATGTACGTCAATGCGATTTTACTCTGCAATTGTGCGATGTTTGAATCTTTTGAATGTTCACCTTGTAAGTGTGAAACTGACGCATGACGCTGAATAAATCTTTCGAATTAGAATTCGTTTAGATGATGTGGTGATTACAAAAAGCGAAATATTTAAAATTGATACAACGTAGTACTAGACTCATCAGCTGCTCATAGCTCGTAGGACATAAATTACAAACCTTGATTATGTTTAAATTAGTGTAAGTTGCGAAAGTGTAAAGTTTCATGCCGCTCTCGCAGGTCTGTGTGGTCGTGTGGTGGTGTGTGGGTTCCTGTATTAGCTGTAAGAAGCCATGCAGCCACAACTATGCACATAGTCTCTATGCATACAGTTGCATTCGGCCTTATGTGAGTGTAGCCTGCAACCTAGAAACTCATGTGACCCTAGTACATATTCTAGAAGAGCAGTTGTTGTGCCCCGTTGAGGCATACAATCAAAGTTGTTGCTTGCATTCTCTTTCATGCAAGAAAGTCTGGAAGAAATTATTGTTTACCTAATCTATTTATTTATTATACTTATAAAAGAGTTCCGTGACTGACTGAAAGCCTAAACCACTGAAGATAGAAACATGTTGTAATGAAACAACGTGCTTGCTAAATTGAGACTCCTTTTATTTTTCAATGACAGGTAGATTCTCCACATTTATCTAGTTACCTACATTTAACTATTTAACATACAACATCTTTCCCTTAATGAAAACAAATTAACAGTACTAAATAAGTAATAAGTAATAACCTATTGCTGGTTTTATTTAAACTAAGACTCGCTGTAAAACATACGAGTATCCACCACCCCAAAGTAAACACGATTGAACGTGCCCATGCTACTTTATATACTTATATAAAATATATATCCATAAGTAGGTATTATATAACAAAACTATGTTTACAATGATATTTATAAACATTATCATTACATATTTTACAATAAAATTATCAAATAAAGGCCTCACATGTTTCTTATTATTTGTGTCTATTAAAACTTCTTTTTGAGCAATGCAAGCCTTTCATGTGCCCTACGAGAAGCTGCCCTAGGCTGGCGTTCAGCTGTAGTGTAACGACCCGAGTCCTCCGATGACGAGCTTACCGAGCTACGTCTCCAAGTCGTCTCCGCGTCCGAGAACTCATCCGAGTCCTCTCGGGAGTCTGGCCCTTCATCATGCATACTGTCACCATCCTCCTTCCCTTCCAAGGAAGCAGGACGTGGCTGGTCCGCATGCCGCCCTCTCGCAATCAAGTGCCGTCTGTTGCGTCTGTACAGCCTGCCTGATCCGTCCGTGAGGAAATACGAACGCGGCTGTGGCGCCGGCCCTTGGACACGCATACGCCGTTTCTCGTTTCCATCGGCAACGATAACCTCTTCACCTGAATATAACTTTGACAAGTTCCGCGTGTGTCTATCGTAATAGCGTTTTGTGCTTTCCCTATTCTGTATAATATTATTGTAATCTTTGTCATTATTACGTTCTGGTCGTAGCTTTTCCACATGCACTGGTAGCTTAGTGTTCAAACGACGACCCATTAATAACTGTGCTGGTGAGCTTACCCCATACCGCGGAGTAGTTCTATAATTTAACAGGCCCAGGTAATAATCACTGCCTGTTGACATCGATTTTTTTATTATATTTTTTACCGTCTGTACAGCACGCTCACTGAGCCCATTAGACTGAGGATAGTTTGGTGATGAAGTGGTGTGCCTAAATGACCAATCAATACAGAATTTTCTAAATTCATTTGAAGCATACGCTGGGCCGTTATCTGATATCAGTTCCGCAGGGATCCCATGCCTAGCGAATTGATCTTTCATTGCCAATATGACTGCTCTCGAACCTATATTCGTCAGGGGACACACTTCCATGTAATTAGAGAAATAATCTACTAAAATTAAGAAATACTTTTTATTAATTTCCAAAATATCTGAGCCGACTTTGCTCCATGGAATGTTTGGGACCGCGTGAGAAATCATAGGTTCTCTAGGTGGTTTACTGGCGTATTCTGAACAAGCTGCGCAATTGCGTACTAAACGCTCCACATCACGCGACATTCCGTTCCAGAACATAACGTCACGCGAACGATCTATCCCTAGGTGCCCCTCGTGCACTAGTGCCAGCATATCCCCTCGCAAGCCCTGTGGTATAAAAACAAGATTATCTTTAAATAGTACACCATTTATAAATTCAAAGACACTCCTATACGCCCAGTGCTGTTTAACCATCGGTTCAACGTCATTTTTGTACTTTGGCCATCCGTTTGCAATGTAACTTATCAAAATTTTGCTTTCTTTGTCCTTTTGTGTCATTTCCTTGACCTGCCGTAACTTAATATCACTGAACTGTACATTTTCTATTAGAAAACATGCTTGATCCTCAACTTCTGTTGATACTCGATCATGCATCAGTTCTGCAAGCGCCGCCCGCGATAGCGTGTCAGCCACATACATGTACTTTCCAGGCTTATAAACCACAGTGAATTCATAACACTGTATACGTAGCATCATTCGCTGTAAACGTGCTGGCACTGCATCTAATGCCTTCTTGAACAGAGATTCCAGAGGCTTGTGATCGGTTTCTACCACTACGTTTGATCGTCCGTCCTGAGTAATCTGTCTCGCACGGCGCTGTCCGATACTCCACACACGATTCTGTCGCGAATTAATCCGTCCTCCAGATGTTCGAAATCGCAATGTTGACTTAATAAGCGCAACGCTGTGACATAGGCGTCTATGTGTTCACCTTTTTCTTGATTCCGTGTGAAAAACCGAAACCGTGCCATCGTAGTGTTATGCTTCGTTCCGAAATGCTCACTAAATTTTTTTATTAGCACGTCTATATCGTCTTCATCTCCCTCCTTTAATTTAAAAGTCGAGTAAATATCATAACCATCCGGCCCGACAAGATTAATCAAGAGGCTGGCCTGCACGTCCTTTCCCTCTTTACACACTCCAGAAGCCTTCAGGAATACATTAAACTGCTTTAACCACTTACGCCATGAGTCCGCGCGGTTCGCGGGCCCACCCTCCAACACAAGTTCTACCGGAGGCCTTGCGTGTTCCATTGTATCTAATTACGTTTGTTTACCGTTACACTAAATGTACCACACGTGTATAAACACTTTTATCCCGATTAACTACTGGTAACTTATTAATTAAACGCACCGCTGCCACCATGTAATGAAACAACGTGCTTGCTAAATTGAGACTCCTTTTATTTTTCAATGACAGGTAGATTCTCCACATTTATCTAGTTACCTACATTTAACTATTTAACATACAACATATTTAAAATATATTTGGAATTGTATATTCTACAGAGGATGTAAGGGTATATTAAGAAAGAATTTTTCGAAAATCGACCCTATTAGGGGTATTCCACGCGGACGAAGTCAAGGCTCGAAAGCTCGTTATTACATAGACCAAAATATTTAAAAGTTATAGCCAGTAGGATCCCACTGCAGGACAAAGGACTTTACGAATAATAGTGAGAGGGAGTGGCCCACTACGCGGGTCTAGTGCGGATTGGTAGAAGTACGGAATAAATAAGAGTACAACAGAAGATTCACTATCTAAGAACGCTCGCTCCAAGCACGACATACACATGGATTCTCTGTGCGTTAATGTGCAAGGGATGTCAGTAGTGAGTTCCGATTCCGAACGAACGAATGTTGAGCTCGACTGAGGAAGAAATCGAGGTAGCTACGACCGATGCGACGACGATCAGTCATGCTGATCGTGCCGGCAGGTACGTTTTCGCCGTCTCCGGCACGGCGCGATTTAGAAGAAAGAGTCGTGAAAAAGAACACTACCTATGCTACTAACTAAACACGTTTTGGTTCATCTTAGCCATCAGAATAATGAAAAATACATAAAATTCGGGCCAAACAACCGATTGCGATGTTGTATTTTTAGCAATCTTTCTATTAGGATATATCTATACTATTATAAAACTGTAACAGGAAGTTTGTCTGTACATTGAAGATATTAACAAAAAAAAGTTACGATATGGTTTTTAGGTGTCCCTGTTTCCATTTCACCAATTTTTGGATTTTTTGTCTGTCTGTTTGTTTGTGTGTTTGATTGTTTGTTTGTTTGAACGAGAATCACGCAAAAACTACTGAACCGATTTTGATGAAACTTTTTTGTTTGATAGCTTATGATCCGACTTAAAATCTGGTATATAATTTGTGCGGACGAAGTCGCGGGTTAACGCTCGTTACTTTATAAATACATCCGACGATGTATCGGATAAATTTTCGAAACGAAAAAACAAGTATCCAAGTTCGTTCGGTGCGGTACGATGAGCGCGTGACACTCGACTGAATTAAACCTCGACGTCGGTCGAGGCCCGGCCGTGTAGGTACATTTTACGTGTGGAGTGAGCTAGGCTTGAAGTAGAAGCAAGTTACTAGTCGACTTTCAGTCAGAGATCTAACTATGTATTGAGTCTGATCAGGCTAAATACATTGTTAGTTACACCGCTATCAGACTATCCGGGATCAACTGCTTAACGTGCCTTCCAAGCTCTTAGAGGTGTTTTATTTATTTATTTTATTTTATTTTATTTTCTTGGGAAGACCAACAGCTGTTGACACAATACAAAATATGGATGTCTAACAGAAAGCCAATTATAGGTCTCCGCTGATAGAAAGAAACAAAACAAAGTGTTGTGTTAAAGTGGCATTTTTAGTGTGGTTGGAGCTTTGGTATCCGTAGCTATTCAGAATGCATCACAAGCATATGCTCACGACTATGTTCCCCGAGGGGACAGTCAGAGATTTCTGAAACCTCAGAACATCTACGTTTTTCTCTAGTACCGTAGTACTGAAAATCTGTCCAATGTGATGGGGAGAGAGCCCGTCGCCACTTCAGCAGTGTTACTAAATATCCAAATAACTCATTGGTACGAGTCGGCCTGGACGGGGATCGAACCATCGCCTCCTGCACGGCAGGCAAGGTTACTCGCCACTGGACCATCACGGCTTATAAGAGTGCATCACCTATCTGTATCACCCTATATACAGCTAGAGTCGATATTCTACATCACAATAGCATATTATGATGTATGGTGCATGTGTTAATTATATTTATATCAATAATGTCCGCTAACTACGTTGTTAGCATTCGCACATAGCGTAAGTATACATATGAATCCGGGCTGGAGCTCATACTCCCAGTATGAGCTTGCTGGCTACAAGCGATGCTACCCTAGTGCTTAGGACAAAACTACCTTCCACCTAAGGGTTGAACGATCCACACAATAGATTTAAAAAAAAAGGAAATAATTCGACTAGGTATTTTGGTCCCACTATCTAACCCACTGAAATTTTATTAGATTTTCTATTTTGATAAACATTAAAAAACGAATTAATAATAAAACAAAAAATATTGACAATTATTTAAAAACTGTAAATTGATGACAAAGTATACATTAAAAACTTTACTGAAGTATTAAGTTGTATTCGTGGCCTCATTTATTTATTGAGACGGCAAGTTATAATTTTATAAATGACAGTGAACGATTGGAAAAGGCAAAATAGAAGTCAATTCAATTCATTTATTTATCCAAAAGACATTACAAAATGGTATCTTTTACATTAAATCTGCCAAACTGCATGACAGTTTGTTGGCAGATGTAAGCTCTCATTTTTTATAGTTTTAATTCTAATACTAATGCCAACTAATACAATACTGTACTAATTTATATATACACATATTATTTATGCATTTATAGGTACCATATGTAATTTTAATTATTATACGTTTTACGTTTTTCCTATTTACTAGTACTAGTCCAATGTGTTACAGTTTTCCAAGAGTATCTTATATAATTTTGATTTGAAAGTAAATTTTGTGATTTTATCTTGTCTAAGTTTAAGTTCTGAAGGAATCTCATTGTAAATTTTTGGTATCAAATAATGTCTTGTTCTTTGGCCGTAATAATTACAGATTCTAGGTACACGCAAAGTTCTTCTTTTGACTGCTCTAGTTCTATAGGTATGAGATACGGGTATTAGTAACATTAAATAATATATGACATAATACACAAAACGCAAAATGACAACCACACGCAAAATGTACAATGTACAATGTTTGACCATTTTTCCTGTTGTACATTTTTCGAGTTTAAAAAAAAAAACAATTAATACAAAAACGTAATTCAATTGAACTAATAACAGGACTGAATTTAGGGCTTCAACATCTAATAAGTACGCAGATTTTTAGATTTATTTTTCGGATATCTGGTTGCCATCTCCTGTGCAGACCGATGCCGAAGGCAGCATCATAGCCCATATCTAACCAAATCCTTCGACCCTGGTACTTTGTGCGAAACAACAACCTGTCACTACGGGTGACTGACGAGATGCTACGATCGCACACATTCTTATTAAACGATAACACGAGCTCTTATTGATTGTCCTTGTGGGCTGGTAACCTCCTGTAATTTATTTGATCCTGGTTCCAGGGTTCAATCAGCAGCATGTCGTGTAGCGAGACGTGCGCAGTTAATAAGAATGTGGTTGTGTTTTCAGGACTAAATGCGTGCCAGATTTTCTAATACCTGTATATCTCGCGTAATTTCATAATGTTGTTATTTATCATTGTGTAATTTCTTACTATTAATAAACCATTTCAAATAATAGTGTTGTAAGTAAGTGTATTTACATAATGCATTCAGGGATAGATTCACGATTGGTGCATCCCATTGCATTGAGATAAAAGTGTGTCGAAGGGGCCTCTACGTGTTGGACCTGTGTCCCCATGCACATGCATGCCTTACAAAGGGCCGCCCGTGTTATGCGTAATTTTTTACTTACTTTTAAACATGTTTGATTGGCATTATTTTTGCATCCAAATAATACGGTCATAGTATCGATTGTGCAGAACTAAAGGGAGGATCAATAGTTTTCTACTGTTTATAACAAGTTCTTTGAGGTCTTGTCTGTGTGAGAAGTTGTACCTATGTATTCAAAGATACGTCCTAAGTCTAATACAGTAATAGTTACTCCTAAGCTATGGTCCCCTCGTACTGTGTACTGCATACTACTACAACTAGAATATCTCTTGTAGTACTTACCCTAGAATATCTATAAAAATAAACCCGTACACTTATGCGGTCCTGTCCCGAGATTATTATTTTATTTAAATACGTCCCCACGCTCGGGCCAAACAAGCTTTTCCTGAACTCTTTCAATCTATGCTTGCCTGGTACTTTTCCCCCACTTTATCGAAAATTTTCCCCGCGATTATTGAGGGTTTTTTTACCTCAAAAACTGAAAGTATCCAAAAGAATTAACAAGTACCTGAAACACGTTTTCTGAAACGATTTTTTAAGATGAGAAATATTCAAAAAAGTACTTGCGGAATTGTAAATAACTTATGCACCTTAATTTATTAAAATTGTTTACTTTGTACAGGGACGGCACGGCACTCTTTCCAACTGTCCAAATAATACGTACATACCTACCTTCCATTTTGAAAGCTCACCTGAAAAGAATCGAAATCTTCAGGTAAAACTCACCTGTTTCACCTCGTACCTGAGTACTAGGATTGCAACATTCAGCTGAAGGTAGAAATTTACCTGAAACCTCGCGCACACATACAAAATTACATTTATAGATAGAACTTTACTGGAATAAAATTTGCATCTGTAGGCCTGTGAGTGAGAGGGTGGGTGTTTGGGGCGGTTTTCCTCTTTTCGGGCGGAAAGAGACGGAAAACAATATATTTCTCATCCGGCTTTTCTATTGGTCTTTACTATGTGTGCATAGAATTGTGTCATTCTATTATTCAAAAGGTGTTCGATATGCATTAGTGTGAGTATACCTGAAAATGGGATTTTACGTGGAAAAGGTGCTACGCATTTTCTCCTGCAATTTCCTTTTACCCTAGTACTCAGGTGATAGGTAAGACAGGTGAAAAGTTTACCTACGCTCTTCAGGCATGAAAAGGTTCACCTGAAAATCCGCCATGTCTTCTCATTCTTACAACCGAACTTACCGTACCAATACTAGTACCAATATGAAGGTAATTTCATTGTTTTAGATTAAATAAAACTTTATTTTAAAAATGCCTGGTAAACAGATTGTTAAAAAATGTTTATATAGTTATAATAAAACATAATTATTACAATAAATAATTAATTAATTACTATTAACTCTATCATTAGACTCTACTCTCATCTAGACTTAAAATCGAAATCATTATTAATGAGATTCGCCTTTTGATTTCATTAAAAAGATTAAGCTAAGAAAGTTTTGCAAAGCAGACTTAAAAGTTTGGTTTATTATTTATTCATAATTGAATGGGTTATGAAATTAACATTGGCATTATAATCTTTAATCGATACTTAGCCAAAAAATATAAATTATATTACATATTTTTAATATCCTCTTGAATCTCACACCGGGTGTGGTACTCGGGAAAACACCAAAAATTACTATACTAACCAGAGGTTGTCAAGTAAAAGTGTATCTCATTAATCAGCTGTCAGAAAAGCTTCACGGGTGTCAAACCATGGCTAAAGACAGGTCGAGTACCAGGGTACCAGGCGGCGCCAAGAGTTGCCGCACCGATTTTCAAAGGCTGCACGGTTCACTAGAAAAGTTCCTTAACGCAGTGGAAAACTTTATACAGAAAATAAAATGAAAAATTTGATTCAAAATTGATGTTAATAGGTGATTACTACTAATAAATTCAATTTTAAATGCTAAGGTTACAAATGTCATGTCATGTTTAAAAATAATAATGTTTTAGGAAAATAAAAAATGTTAACACGAAATATAATCTCTTTCAGAGCGTAATACACAAATTACACAATACGAAAATTGAAAACCACACGCAAAATATAGGTACTATACGCAAAATTTTCAATATCAATAAGCAAAAAAATAGAAAAACGCAAAATATTCAACACGTATAATGGTAAAACGCAAAATATTCAATGCGCAGCAATATTTCAGCAATTGAAACTTTTAAGAAAATATCTGGATCAAGTCAAACAACGAATTTATCGATAGAGCATTTTTAAATTATTTTAAGTCAATAGTAAAAATTTTAAATTCAATGCGCAAATTGGTCAAACGCAAAATGTATAATGCATTAAATGTTCAGCACCTAAATTGGTCAAACGCAAAATGTATAATGCATTAAATGTTCAGCACCTAAATTGGTCAAAAGCAAAATGTATAATGCACTAAATGTTCAGCACCTAAATTGGTCAAAAGCAAAATGTATAATGCACTAAATGTTCAGCACCTAAATTGGTCAAAAGCAAAATGATAATGCACTAAATGTTCAGCACCTAAATTGGTCAAACGCAAAATGTTTAATGCGCTAAATGTTCAATACGCAAAATGGTTCAGTACCTAAATTGGTCAAAGGCAGAATGTTCAAACGCATAATGTTTAATGCGCTAAATGTTCAATGCACAAAATGTTTAATACGCAAAATGTATATACAATACGTAAAATGGTCAAATGAGTTGACCCATGACTGTCAAAGATTTTCTACTGAAATGATTTATAATTGGCTGGCATTTTAGTTCACTATTTTCAAACCTGCGGTATTTTCATTACCTACCTTATTGGCAACATTATCTAAATACTATTTACATTACACTTCTTGAGAATTAAACTTTGTAACGACCATATTAAATAATTAAAAAAAATTAACTAATGTAAAATCTATATTTTCCGTTGTGCAAACTTGACAGCCGCGTAGCACGGCAGCGGCTACGTACTCGTAGAGCGACGTAGCGCCCGTAGTACCGTAGTCAACCTCCTACGTCAACCTGCTACCCTGGAACGTTTTCACGTACTGAAAGGGTTACGACAGCCTGAAACCTGAAAGCGGATGAAGGGGTTAATCTGGCGTAGACTGAAAATAAAAAAAATGCTTTTATTTTTTTTTATAGTTGACTCAACAATTTCAAAATTGGTCGGTCTGATTTTAACCGTTCAACAACAGAGGACTGAAAAAAAAGAAAACCTAACACCGCACTTACTAGGAGATTATGTTATTCAGAGGAAACGAAATAACTTCCACAAAAAATGCAAGCCAAAACAAAACAAATGAAAAGTTGATTGTCATTATTTATTTTCTTTTACGGTGAATTTTCACAAAAACATGGAATTTTCTGCATATTTCCAGTTGGTTCTACCAGGATATCAAAACGTAGAAGAGAAGCTCTGGAAGCGAATGCGAGATTGTATGGATTTTTTTCAATGCTAAAACGTCACACTTTCGAGGCAGCCCCACCAGGAGATCAGAAACCGCAGCAAGGACCTTGTCACATTAGTGCAACTTGAAGGTTTTAGGGGTGGAAATGAAGAAGGCCGCACATCTCTAAGACGGGGCTTTGGAAAAATCCATGCCTTAGTTACTAGGAGCTAATAAATGCGCGAAGCTTTTAAAAAGCTCATGAAAACAAAACAAAAAAAACCTAATACGGGGAGTTTTCGTGTGTGTGAAATGTACACACGAAAAAATGGGCGGAGCTTAAAAAGTACACATGCAAGCGATCTTTTTATAGGTGGAGCTTTTTAAGATTTTTTATTTGGAATACTTTAAAAAAGCTTTTCCGATTTGTCTGTTTGAATTTTCTATACTAGGGCAGCATGATTTTTAGCAGTTAGAGAATGATCGGTATGTAGCCAAGAATGGGGTTGAGAATGTTTTGTGTGGAGAAAATGTTCCTTTTAATTCCTATAAAGGAGATTTTCCCGCATTCGAGCATTTTTCTTACCAGGCGCGCATGGGTGGGCGGAGATTGGGAAAAATTCCTGAGATGCTTGGATTGTGAGCTGGAATCGGAATGTCTTCGAGTCCTTGAAATATTTTAATATCGAGGTTTGAAACAATATCGGATGTCTGAAAAATAACGTTGAATAAAAAATACAAAAAAATATAAACAAATGATAATTTTATGTCATTGAGATTTAACATTTAAAAGAAGAATGTCACAATCACAATACAAACAACGACATTTTGTTTTTCCATTGTTTAAATTAAAGGCAAAATGCATCAACAATATCCTGTCAAATTAAATTACTTCTACGTCTGATGGTTCTCATATCCTCTCAACTATTGCATCTTTTCTCCTCGAAAAACCGTACTTCGCTTTCGTTTTCTCAGCCGGGTAAAACGGATATGCCGGGTCCGGATAACCCGGGTTTAACACGTTAAGAATGCTTAAATCCGTTACCGTCTACTAGTGAAACAGAAAACTTTGATGGTGGTTAATCCGCATTTTCACCCGGTTATTGCGAGCCCCGTTATTCATGTTAATCTGGAACAAGCGATTTTAAACTTTATTACTTTTCATTAGAATCCTTTTTCGCATGATAGCTGAATTTGCTACGGATCAATATCCGTAGACCCCTCGTAGCGGTGGGCGTAGCTTGGGGAAAATTCATCGTTCTTTCTCTTTCTCTTTATGGTCTCTTTCTGATTTTAGGGGAAGTTTTAAGTGTACCAGGAGCGCAGATAGGTATGTTGAAAAAGTTTGTTACGAAACACTGTAAGGACGACTTATATTATAACTATATCTATATATACATATATATATATACCTATCACGCTGGACTGGACCCACTTTGTAAGTACTGCTAGTGAAATGTGTATATTCTGAATATGGTCATTTAGAATATCTCAGACTATTGAAACTATGCAATGCTACGCGATACGTGTAGCTGCTATGATTACAATATTGGGATTGGCAATATTAACGCAAAATGTTATCTTTACGCAAAATATCACACTCGCAATTTGTACAGCTATTATGTATTGTAACAAATATTCATCTTAGTAGATCTTGCCAGAATGTTTTTTTATTTTAAAATTTCTGCTTTAGGTAATTTTTTTTCTTAAACGACAACTCATCACTTACTTACTATACTGGCTCAGGGACCCGAAGTGGGTCTTGGCCTCCGACAACAAAGCACGCCATTCATCTCTTTTCTGTGCCATCTCAGTCCAGTTGGGCACCTCCAGCTCCTCGAGATCTTTGGTAATCTGGTCTATCCAGCGATACCTGGGCCTGCCCACTGGGCGACGCCCGGAGGGTCGCCCCAGATACGCTCTCTTCACCGCGCGATCTTCCCCCATCCGTTCTATGTGTCCGAGCCAGCGTAGTCGGGCAGATTTTATCTCTCCTAGTACGTTGGGTGTAGAGACCAGGTCTTCTATCTAGAAGACAACTCATCAAATGTATTGACATCAATCAATATAGAAGACAACTCATCAAATGTTAATTATTTGTATTTTGTATTTGTATTTTGGTAGTTACCTATTTTTTTTCTCCGTGCAAAACGAAGTGCTTCAAACACTGTCGGGTCTACAAAATTCTCCACCGAATATGAAACCTGTAATAAAAACTTTTTGTGTACAAGGTTCACAGAAGGCTTCGTGGACGTCAGAGAGCGGGAGCGCAAGGTGAAGAGGGGAAGCAGGGAGCAGGGCCGCCAGCTGATGAACAGACATAACAACGAAGCTGGCAGAAGGGTATGTTCTTATTCTTATCATGTGGGCGGCAAGCCCTGGTGTCAGAGTTTTTATTCAAACCGCCTTACGGCTTCTGACGTGGTTTTTTTATGTAACTACTAGGTACTACCTCCAGAGATAGTAGCCAGGGCCAACGACTTAACGTGCCATCCGAAGCACGGAATCATCTTTCTTTTCAGAGAGTCAGGTGATTCAGCCTGCAATGTCCTACCCAACTGGGGGAAAACGCACAAAGTAGCATTTCTCTAGGTGTCACCCGTGGGAGTCGAACCCACGACCTCCGTGTCAAGAGCCCAATGCTCTTAACCATAAGACCACGGAGGCAGGTAAGTTTATTAGTACCTTTTATTTGGTGTACCATATCAATTATGTAAATAATATGGCACAACATATAAAAGGTGTATCTAAACTATTATAAAACTGTAACAGGAAGTTTGTCTGTACATTAAAGATATTAACAAAAAAAAATTACGATATGGTTTTTAGGTGTCCCTGATTCCATATCACCAATTTTTTTATTTTTTGTCTGTCTGTTTGTTTGTTTGTGTGTTTGTTTGTTTGAACGAGTATCACGCAACAACTACTGAACCGATTTTGATGAAACTTTTTTTGTTTGATAGCTAATGATTTGACTTAAAATCTGGTATATAATTTGTGCGGACAAGGTTGCGGGTTAACGCACGTAGGAAATAAAATACCTATTAACACATTCGCGGACAGTAACTGGCTATAGCAGTGATAACAATAAAAGTTCTATTGTGTCTCGTTCACTGTCCGCGAACGTGTTAAGAGGTATCCCCCACCGAATGACCTTGACTCTTTCAGAGCCGCCTCACCTAGAAGTGAGACCTACTAAAATGATGTAGTTTAGTAGACTAAACTACATCATTTTAGTAGGTATACCTATTTTTGACTGACTTGTCCTTCATTATGTCACTGTGGTGCCTTCTAATCCGAGGAAATGAAATTGGAAAATCATATTTTTCAAATTTACTCTTCAAATATTAGTCTTATGGTGGTTGCAGAGGGGTCAATCTATCTATATCTATACTATTATAAAACTGTAACAGGAAGTTTGTCTGTACATTGAAGATATTAACAAAAAAAAAGTTACGATATGGTTTTTAGGTGTCCCTGATTCCATTTCACCAATTTTTGGATTTTTTGTCTGTCTGTTTGTTTGTGTGTTTGTTTGTTTGTTTGAACGAGTATCACGCAAAAACTACTGAACCGATTTTGATGAAACTTTTTTTGTTTGATAGCTTATGATCTGACTTAAAATCTGGTATATAATTTGTGCGGCCGAAGTCGCGGGTTAACGCTCGTTTTATATAAAACTTTGACGCACAATACGCGTAGACGGTATTAATATAAGTAGCTTTGTAGATATGGAAAAATAGTTTAGAAAATCTAGATGCCGCGTCACAAATAACATTTGCAATTTATATTATAATTACGAAGATATAAAGCTTTGAAATTTTTCATACAAAATTACACTCACATAAATTTTTAACGACGGCTAAGGCCGGATTCGACCAAACTTCGATTTATTGAAGAGTAACTACAACAAACAACTACTACAAGGAACAATTTTACTCCTAGTGTTAACTCCGAAACAACTTCATTTGCCTTCTACCACACTAAACCCATATTAAAAGAACGAATGTATAATCCAGCTAAAGAAAGAGGTCGTTGTATCCGTACTTATTGCAATGTGAGGTTATACAGTTTTAGTTTGTTAGGTTTCTTTTTATTTTAATTTTTTTAATTATGTGACATTGACATTTCATTAGTCTCGTTATAAGTTTTACACCGTCAAAATTGGCCGTGTAAAATTTACGCTCAGCTTATTCATAGATTAGGGTTGGTTAAACGCAAAATCAGATTACTCTAAAGTAACCGGCGACTTAATCTAAGAATAAAATTTACTCGCGTTTGGTCGAATCGGGCCTTAGAGAGATGAATGGAAGAGGATAACAGATTGCGCCGACCCCAAATAATGGGAAATGGGCAAGACAATGATGATAATGATTTGTGACGCCGCGGCAACTAGATTTTCTAAACTATTTTTCCATATCTATACTATTATAAAACTGTAACAGGAAGTTTGTCTGTACATTGAAGATATTAACAAAAAAAAAGTTACGATATGGTTTTTAGGTGTCCCTGATTCCATTTCACCAATTTTTGGGTTTTTTGTCTGTCTGTTTGTTTGTGTGTTTGTTTGTTTGTTTGAACGAGTATCACGCAAAAACTACTGAACCGATTTTGATGAAACTTTTTTTGTTTGATAGCTTATGATCTGACTTAAAATCTGGTATATAATTTGTGTGGACGAAGTCGCGGGTTAACGCTCGTATAAAATATTACTTTTATTAATTCCGTCTACGCGTATTGTCAAACTTTTGTATGGACAAAAAGAAATGAAGAAAAGAGATGGAGAAAAAGTAGCATACTTCATAGCATTTTTAATTAGATCTTATTTTTGTCTACACAAATATGTCGCAAGTAAAAGTGACTTCATTTTATAAAGAAGATGCACATAATAATAGCATTAGGCTTTCCTTTGAACATTGGTTTCATATAAAAAAAAACACTTTTATTTCAGACAACTTAATATAGTCCCTAAAAAAATGTTAGTAGGCATTGAAGAACTTATAAACTATGTTAGTAGAGTACAACATTAATAAAATAATTAATTAAATATATTACTATAATTTTTTTCAGAAAAATAAGAAATATAGGTACAGACGGCGACACATCAAGCTATACAAAACCAACATAAGCTGGCCGGGCGTCGCTATACGTTATGCAGCCTACGAGCGGCCAGCTTATGTTGGTTTTGTATAGCTTGATGTGTCGCCGTATAGCGACTATAGCGACGTATAGCGTCGCTATACGTATCGCGACGTATAGCGACGCCCGGCCAGCTTATGTTGGTTTTGTATAGCTTGATGTGTCGCCGTGTGTACTTCATAGCAAATAAAGCCCAGACGTTGAAGATCATTGCTATATTTTTCATTAATTTGTATGTCTTTCAAATAACGAGAAGATAGCTTCTAAAAACCAAAAAAATATAGCCCGAGTCCAAAATGTGAAATCTACCTGATTTGTGCTAACCTAAAGTGTGAAATTTTGTTTTTCTTTTATATTTTCACTTGAATTGTTAAAAAATTAGGGTCTTGTTACACTCTCCCTGAAGATAAACTAGGTACTTAGTCACGAAAACGCTACTCTCTGCGAGCAAAACGTGTCCATCGGATTTTTGGGATGCCTCTTCATTGCATTATGTCAAAAAATATGAAGTTTAGGGTACAGTGAAACCAATGTGACTTATCAGAATAAAACAATATTATATCGAACATTCTCGAAAAGAAAAACGAAAAGTTCTCGAGTGGCGACCGCGTACCGGAAAGCGCAGCGTGGGTAGGCCTCCCACACGGTGGACCGACGACCTGGTGAAGGCGGTGGGAACCCGTTCGATGAGGGCAGCGCAGGACCGGTCGTTATGGCGATCCTTGGGGGCCTATGTCCGGCAGTGGACGTCCATCGGCAGAGATGATGATGATGATATCGAACATATTCATTTCTATACAAAAAGATTTTTTTTTGGCTCGGCCATCAACCAATCTTGAATATCTTAAATCGAATTGAAGCGAAATGGGCTTGTGATAGCTTATATTACTGCCTGATGCGAGAGAAAGAGATGGGACGGCGCGCGCGCCTGAAACGACGCAAGCGTAAAACAAATTTTATTTAATTGTGATTGTACTATTTAAGTAAGTTCAATTCTGCTCTAATCAAAATTTGTAAAATATCAATCTCTTTTTTTAAATTATGTCTCGTGTTTCTATTATTCACCGTTTAGCAGTTCCAAGCGTTTACATATCGATAAAGACGGAGGCTACTTTGGCTTGTTTTTCTATAGAGAAAATGTGTCATAATCGTGTTTTGGCTCTAATCAAAACTTGTTAAATTTTTATTTGTTAAATTTACACATATCCGCTAATCATACTCCTAATGTTAGTACTTCATTATATATGACGCTTTGAAGAATCCTATTTTTTCAAATAGCCTCTTATACTTTAAACCAGTTTGTTCTATAATCACACCAAGTTTGACGCTTATATGTATTACCGTTTTTACGATAGAACGAGAAGAAAAAAACATTGATAAAAACTAGTTTTTTTGTTTGATTGATTGTTAACTTAATAACGCACATTCTGTGAAAATTTCAACATTCTAGCTATTACGGTTCAAAAGTTACAGCCCTAGCTAAATAGGTAGGACAGACAGACAGACGGACAGACGGAAGGACGGACGGATGGACGGAGGGACGGACGGATGGACAACGTAAGCTTAGTAATAGGATCCCGTTTTCACCCTTTGGGTACCAAACCCTAAAAAAAGTTACGATATTTGCGTCGTCGGCGTCCTTCGCCGTCGGTCAATGTGTCTCCACCCTTAGTTACCGTTATAGATACCAATTCATTATTTTGTTAATCATTTCCGGTATCATCGACCCCTAAGTACCGATACTCTGATAATATAATCCTTGTTATATTCAACCAACTCTAATAACATCATAGAAAAGCTAGCTTTTCTGCTACACGTGACAAATAGTTGGCTAATACCACATACTACTCGACTCTAATCCGACCCCAAGTTATTGATTATTGGGGCCATGAGAAGTGAGGCTCGTGGAATGATGTACCTAAGTGAGCGGAGCGAGAGCATCAAAGTTTCGTTACGCAATTAGGCGTTTTGATTAAAAACAAAAAGTTCTGTGACACTGGATGGATGGCGTCAAAATTAAATCCTTAAAAATGTCCTTGTCAGATCGGTGTTTCTCTCGATTTCCTTATTTTAGGGAGCAACGTTAAATTCCACCACCATCTATAATAAGATTATGGTGATTAATGATTATGATGGTAGTGGTGATGGTTGCTGCATTACAATTACAATGTGCAAGACATTTTGATACTTTGAATTGATTGACTTTTTGTGCAGTCGATCAAGTAAATGGTCATTTATGTACAACAAACTTTAACTAGGTTACTCTTATCATTATGTATAAAATTATGGATTTTATTAACTTATTACGTATTATAAAGAGGTAAGATTTAAAAGTTTCGTCAAAATACGTTCAGTTATTTTTGCGTGATGAGCGTTCAAACAAACAAACAAACAAAAAAATTAAAACCCTTTCTAACATGTTCAGTTACTGATTTTAAGTCACCCTGGTTAGTTTTTTTTTTCAAATATATTCAATGTACAGACTTTTTAGCGTTTTCGATTTTATTATAGGTATAGATTTATTGGTAGAGAACAGTTTATCTATATTGGTAACACCAGAGATCGTCAAGGTCAGTCAGATGATGATGATGATGAGACAAACCAAAGACAAACATTACTTTTTTACCGTCAATGGTGCGTCAAAGTCAGATTGCGGTGTAGTTATGCGACGTAGTTCTTTCTAATTAGTCTGTGGTCTCCATCCACATAACCTACTTACGCTCAAAAATCGTTTGGTCTCTAAGCTAAACCAGGACATTATGGAAAGTTTAGGTATTAAACGTAATATTTCTTGAGCATAGCAAAAGGCGTTTCCCCTTATTAAAACAGAATCAGTCTGAGATGTGTGATCTTCCGTAACATATTTGATATTTGCCACAAGATTACCACGCTTTCTTCATGGCCCCTCAGTCCAACTCTTAGAGAAACAAAGTTGTAACTTATTATTAAGCCTTGTAAACTGGGTATCATAATATAGTAAACATACATTATGAATACCTCTAGAGAGGTAGGTAAATTGTTGCCATAAACCCAGCTTCCGCCACACAGTTTAATGGTGGTAAAGTACACAAGTGAATGACGTCCATTCCTTCATTTGACAAACAATTTGATTGTATAGTCATCTCTGTTTTGTTTCATAACTGCCATAAATTGACCGGAGGAAGCCGGGGCCGGAAATTGAAGGAAGGGAGGTGACCAAAGAAGTTTGCCCCCCACCCCTCTTCACGGAGTACTTCCGCGGTCCCTGTTATGTACTTAGGTTTTAGTGATAATCTAAAGATAACTTTGTAATTGCAGGCAGTAATAAAGAAGTCACGAGTGACATGCAAATGTCATGGCGTGTCAGGTTCTTGCAGCCTCATCACCTGCTGGCAACAGCTGGCTTCCTTCAGGGAAATCGGTAAGTATATACGATTTTTTTACTATCAACCTGTAGATAGGTACGTGTTATGTAACGTTATGTATTCATAAGGTTAGGTAGAGATCGCTCACTTCTTTGCTATCCTGGTAGTTTCTTAGCTAATAAAGGAGAATGTAGCCCAATTTCTAGATTTTATTTGGTGACATTGACATATCTTCAGTAAGCTGGCATCCTAGTAGAGGATACGAAAAAGCTGACAACGAAGTTTTTACAACACATGTGGCAAGAAAGAAAATAAAATAAATAAATAAAGATTTTTTTCGGATCGCATCGAAGACCAAAAAAATTCTTTGATTATCCATTTTGTTTTGCTTTTGATTTGATTTTAATTTTCTATTGCACTAGAAGGGGTTCCGCTTATATACCTACTGCGAAATTAAGGACTTTAACGCTTTCTGAGTAGATGCTTCATAAATTCATTATGTTAATTACTTGATTAATTATTATAGAGTAACTGTAGTAACATTAATATCATTGGAGTAACTAGACAATAGGTAGTAGGTATAGGTGTCAAAGGCGACACTGGGTAAAAATGTATGGGCACTGGTCGAAGAGGTTTGAATTGTCATTATACGATGATGGTGGTCTGTGTACGATGCACTAGAAATGAAATGTGCCGAGTGACTGAGTTTTGTATTTCTATAAAAAAAAGGGACGCAATTTTAATGTAATTTTGTCTATTGTGTGGTCCCAATCCTATCCCGAAGTCATTAAAGGGATCATAATGGGAATGGACATCCTGCAATGTCGAAAATTGTGCATCATTATGTCATTTGAGGTGTCCCCTTGTGGTGTAATGGGTAATTATTATATGGCTATGTGTGTAAGTAAGTGGCTTCCTTTAACTTTTTCCCAGGTAAGATTTATCAAATCTACCGTAGTTTGACCTCTGTCGTACTAGGCTGTCATGAATTGCCAGTACCAATCCTTGAATTTAGGAAATGGACTGAACAGAGGTCGTTGGATCCACAGCGAACAAAAACAATACTGTAATAAATCCTACTAGAGTTCCTAACACAAACAAAGTCCTTCGAATCAAAGCATTCTCATTCTTATTCTGTGCAAATAGAAGGTCAATTAGAGGACTTGTGGAATGAAATTTACCTTCCACACAAAATCTAACGTCCCGTAACAGACAATTAACCAGATTGAGTACTAAACGATCTTGCATTGTGGTCTAACTGTCCCGTCCGAAGTTAATGAGATGATATTAGTTCCCTGTCATTTCATGATGCCCTGGTACCTTCTAATTGATTTCATGTTATTTTCCTGATGATAGTTTTAATTTATTGTAGTTATGGGTTTTGTTGGTTTTTTTTTTCTAAACGTGATTAGTTTTCTGACCATCCCGAATGGTATTCTTGTTGTGATTTCATACATGTATAAAACCTAACTGAAATTAACAATACCGTGTGTCGTAAAAAATGACGTCAAAAGATAGAACATTATTAGAGAAACATAGTAAATTAAACAATAGTTATGTACTATTTACTTTTTTATTAAAGACCACCCAAAACAAATAAAGCAAAAAAAGCACCGAAACAAATTACCTTAACCTCATAAAAATTAAAAACAAACTGAAATAAAAAGTGAGATTTGAAAAATTCCGATGCTAAATAGACTTCGTACCGTTAGTAACTCGTAAACTTAGCTTTAGACCTTATAAGCTGTTTATAGGGTCGTAAATAAGTTTATTTATTTCTGAAAGCGACTTAATAAGTCGGGTTTTATGTTGAAACCGAGAAACAACGACCTAAATAACCTACTTGCTTGGCATTAAAAAGTTAATTAGAACTTCGGCTTGGAAACTATGAATAGCACCGTAAAGATTATAAGAATTATAAATAAATTATTTAAGTATTGAATAAGAACATCGAAGTATACTTTTGACTATAGATAAATGTTACTTGATAACAATTTGTATACCTAGAAAAAAAGATGCAAAAGGTGAAGGAAAACCTCGTGAGAAAACAGGCATTCCTACGCTAGAAGAAATTATGATGCGCAGGTACCTAGGTACTCTGGAGGGCGTGACTCAGATGGTTTATTCAAATAGAGTTTTAATGATTATTTTGATATCTTATTTAGTTAAAGTGATACGTTTGCTCTGTAGCCCTGAGAACGACCTTCTTCTCAATTCCTAATAATTGAAGCGCGCGCCGGGGTTCTTCGACGTTCCAAATTTATTTCAAACGAGCGTTAACTCGCGATTTTGTCCGCACAAATTATATACCAGATTTTAAGTCAGGTAATAAGCTATCAAACAAAAAAGTTTCATCAAAATCGGTTCAGTAGTTTTTGCGTGATGCTCGTTCAAACAAACACACAAACAAACAAACAGACAGACAAAACATCCAAAAATTGGTGATATGGAATTTGGAAGCAGGGATAGGTACCTAAAAACCATATCGTAACTTTTTTTTTGTTAATATCTTCAATGTACAGACAAACTTCCTGTTACAGTTTTATAATAGTTTAGATAAAAACCAGCCAGAAAACTATGGCTATACAACCCCCTTACAGTACAGTACCTATGTTAAGTCTACCACTAGGTACCAATCCGCAATGGGCACGCGTGGTAGACTAACACCCATACTATCCTCCTTTGTGGAGCGATGATAGCCCATACGGAAGAGAGTTAGCGCCTCAATCACGAGGACGCGGTTCGATTCCTGGCCTGTACCACTAAGTTCTTCGGAATTTATGTACGGTTGTATTTATCATTTACTAGCTCGGCGGTGAAGGAAAACATCGTGAGGAAACCTGCATTCCCGATAATGAAAAGAAAATACCATAAGTTCGGAGGTATGCGTAAAATATGGGTGAGCTTGGGGCGAACACAATAGATCAGCGATGGTCGCAGTGTTACATAACGACCCTTGCTTGCAATAGCCCAGCCACAAATAATAATAATCCTCCTTTTGGGTAGACCTGATGTGCCCTGCAGTGGGAAGTATGTGGCGTTTCTTGGCGTTTCTGCCACCTGGGACACATACCGGTTTTGCCGCCCCCTTATCTTACCTACACAAAAAATAACGGAGCGAGCGAACCGAGCTCGAAATTTCTTTTGCCCCTCCTGCCCCCCCCCCCCCCCCCTCCGCTACGCTACTGGACGTAGGTAGGTACCTATATAGGCTGATGATGATGTTACCAAGTTAACGCTAAGTCTGGTTGGTGAACCGTTGCCGTTGTCTGATTATTTTTGCGAATTTATGACATACAGATAAATTGTTCTCAGGGTTTGGTACACTTTTAATAACCACTACCTGCCTACCTATTTAGATTAGAGATCCAGGAGTGCGATTTTTGAATCTCATACGTTGAACTCAGAAGTTGAAAATGTCAATATTACTATGGAGATACTACTTCAAAAATCATACTCGAGGAGTGCGATTTTTGAAAGTCAAATCAGCAGTAGAAAGATCCGTATCTCCATACATTTTCAATTGCTGAGTTCAACGAAAATCGCACTCCTGGATTCGTAAACTTTTTACACATTTCACGATTTATGTTTATGCTATAAAATAAGCCGTTGTCTCATTGTTTTGTTACCCTAAAATTTGTTTTTTGCCAAATCTAATTCGATGAGAGAGCTATTCATATCTAGGTATGTCGATATAAACAAAACGCTATCTTGCAGGCCTACTACAAACGAATAAATCTTCTCAAAACATCAATTAAGTTACAAATTACATGTTACATTGACACAATAAGCATTAATTAACAACAATAGTACAGCGCCATCTTGCGGGTGGGCGCGTAAATCAAACGCCTACGCAATGCCGAAACTAAAAGGTAGGGTTACCACGTGTGCGTTTTAGATCTTTGTGAAGAATTAAGCTGACGAAATCTTCCCTGTAATAATATAATTTTACCTGCGACTTTGCATAGGTTCCTGTCATCGTAGCGAGATAAAAGATAATACCAGATTTTAAGTCTAATCATAAGCTTTCAAACAAAAAGAATTTCATTGAAATCAGTCCCGTAGTTTTTGCGTCGTACGCGAACAAACAAATAAATAAACAGACATACACAAAATTTTTGATTTAGAATCAGGGAAATCTAAAAACCATATCGTAACTTTTTTTCTTCAATGTCAGACACACTTCTGTTACAAGTTTTATAATAGTAGAGATAAACAAGTACCTAAGCGATTACAGGCAACATAACAAATGCAAAGCATATGCATAAATGTATTAGTTATTCTATGGCATAGGTACTTTTTTTTTTATGAAACGTAAGTAGTTAGGTACTCTAAGGCTTTGTTAATACTAAGACTGGCTTGTACTAACAAATTACGTATTCAGCCAAAGCTTACACTGCTCATATTGGTGACATTAGTAAACAACTAATGTCGTTGGTGACAGTAGCCAGCATAATTATACTTTTTGGTGCAAGCCAACATAAAATATTATAATCTGTCATCTTAAATTAATATAATTTTAAGTTTCCTAGTTCCTACTTTACTGGAAAATTTTACATTTGTGTACCTATCTAATAACTAATAATATAACTGGAATTTTCAAATGCAGACCCTTGGTCCCTTGCATTCTTATGGGTTGCTAAAATTGCACATTTTTTATAAATTTTCACGTTCATTTTTATAATAGTTCCATTAAAAATAAGTTTAAAAAACTTTGTTGTGGTAGCCCTAGCCACACTCGTACCATAGTTTGGTTATTTATTATCAAGATATGCTAATGAGTTGTAAAACTATAATTAAATGAAATTTATTTGAATTAAATAGCTTTATTAATGCTGGATATTTTTATGTGTCATAAATTGGTGTTTAGATTTCATTGCTTTATGAAGTTTTCTCTAAACTTAAAACAACCGGTTCCGATCGCTTTTTACCATCTTCTTTTAAATTTATTAACTTCCAAGGGGCACAGTACCCAAGTCAAGCCCAACCAGACCTATTAAGAGGATAGACTTGTAGGTACCGTTTTTTCCATTCAAACGTATTCCCCAGTTTCCTCCCTGATAATGACACTAGAGCAAAAAGTAAGTATAATTATTACCATACAATCTATGTTACTTCCGCTAGTGTTTTTTTTTGCATAAATTAAAAATTATTAAGAATTAGGGACCTCCGAAAATACCCAATTTTACCGCCCGTTTTCAGACATCCAGCAAACCAATTTGACGAATATAAACAAAAAAGCAAAAACCAAGCAACATAGCCAAAGTCTTTCTCATATTAATCTTGAAAGAATTATTAAAATCGGTTATTAAAACTATTAGAGAAGGAAACATAGGGGAATACGAAGTGATGATTTCGTCCATTTTATGTAGATAAAATCAGTCCGAGCTGCAGTTGTTTCTTTCGCACTCTAGTCGGTAGGCAGAGTGTGTGGGAGGGACGGATCGGACAAATACGTATACAGTCTAAAAAGTGACATATTCTCAATTTTTTTTCGAGAGCCCGCCTATCCTCTTAATAGCCATAAAGATCTTTTACTGAACTTTTACCACAGATTACTACGAGAGATTTAAGAGTTACCACGTCAGTATTATAAGTGGCAACGGGCTCATTCCCCGTCACACTGGACAGCGTTTCGGTAGGTATTACTAGTGAAACGTGGATGATCGGAGTTTTTAAAATATCTCTTCTACCCCCTCGGGGAATGAGCACATTCTATACTGAACTGATAAGTTCTTATTCTTGTTATTCCTATTAATTTTCTTAGGTGACTACCTCCGTGACAAGTATGAGGGCGCCACTGAGGTGAAAGTATCAAGACGTGGCAAGCTTCGCCTGTCAGATCCACACTACAGCCTGCCCACGGCTCTAGATTTGGTGTATTTGGAGGAATCTCCAAACTATTGCGTGAAGAACGACACTATGGTATGTAATTAGCCGGATAAATGTCGCCCTACGAAATTCCCATACAATCTTCCACCGCACTGTGGCGTCTCATTCATCCCACCCAGACAAAGTAGCTTTAATATTTTTGGCGAAACTGATCTCGTGATCAGAATGCGGGTTTGGTGCGTGATCTATTTCCACCAGCAACGGATCGCGTGATCTGAGTGGACTAACCCTAAGTAGGCATCATTATCATCATCAGCCCGTATCACACACTGCAAGACATATCGTCTGAGGTAGACTTTTTGCTATCCTTCTCGATCCTGTGCCAATCCTGGGTATCTACTACCAACGCTTTTCCAGATGTCGTTAACCCGCCTAGCAGCCGGACGACTGACCCATTCTTTTGCATAATCTTGGCCCCCACTCAGTCAAGGTTTTACTAATTCTATCTGCCATCGCACATCACCTAGCTCCTAGCTACTAAACTTATGTCAAAGTATACATGTATAGCTTATGTATAATTTCAGTTTAAATACTTACCTACAAGTAGAGTGTAGTGTAGGTAATAGATACTCTTTCTTATACTGTGGTGTAGTACACCAGATGTGAAACAACAACTAGAAAATTTTTAGGAGGCAGTGTAGGCCATCACTTCGTCACCATTTCATGCTCTTGTCGCTGGTGGAGTATTCGCCAATTCTATTTCTTTTCTGCAGTGCTTGGAGTTGTTGATACGTTGATTATAGCATAATGTTTATATTCTCTATCTATTCCAGGGATCCCTCGGCACGTCTGGCCGTGAATGCAACAGAACCTCGGCTGGGATGGACGGCTGCTCTCTAATGTGCTGCGGACGAGGCTATAACACCAAGAGGATGGTTGTGAAGGAGCGCTGCGATTGCAAATTCCACTGGTGCTGCAGGGTGGAGTGCAACACTTGTGTCAGAACTGTAGAGGTGTACACTTGCAAGTAGTATGTACTATAGGACATCAGCTTGCTACTCTCTAACGTATTGCAGATTAAACTAAGCAAGAGGCTGGTTGTGAAGGAGCTTGCGATTGCAATGTCCTATGGTGCTGCAGGGGGAAGTGCAACACTTATGTCAGAACTGTTGAGGTTTATACTTGCAAGCTAAATGTACAAGGACATCAGCGGCAAGGACGGGTGGTCTCTAACGTGTCGCAGATAAGGCTATAATATTGGTTGAATTGGGTTGTGATGGAGCGCTACGATTGCGATTCCACTGGTGCTGCCGGGTGGAGTTTTGACACAAGAATTGCACTACACCCGGCAGTACCAGTGGCTTGCAAGTTTAACACTTATTAGTAGAATGTACCAGGACATCAGCGGCATGGACGGGTGCTGGCTGTCTAACGTGTTGCAGATGAGGTATATGCTTGTGAAGGAGCGCTGCGATTGCAAGTTCCACTAGTGCTGCAGAGTGGAGTGCAACACTCTCGTCAGGACTATAGGGGTTTACACGCAAGCTGAATCTAGATACCAGGACATCAGCGGCAAGGACGGGCTGTGTAACGTGTTGCAGATAAGGCTATTGGTTGTGGTTGTGAAGGAGTACTGTGATTGCAAGTTCCACTTGACATCAGCGGCAAGGACGGGTGCTATCTAGCGTGTTGCAGATGAGGCTATGATTGTGAAGGAGCGCTACTGCGATTGTAAGGTCCACTGGTGCTGCAAGGTGGAGTGCAACAATTGTTACAGGACTGTACAGGTGTACCTACACTTGCAAGTAGAATGTACCAGGTCATAAGCGGCAAGAACGGGTGGTGGTCTCTGACGTGTTGCAGATGAGGATTCATCAGCGTATGCGTTTCTTCACTGAATTGAAAACTTACTTACGTCTAATATTCTTTTAATCACGCCAAGCCAGCGCATAGCCGACCTATTTGATTAAATGGGTGATGTTTGATAGACAAATTAAATCTAACCGAAGAATTAAGGCGGTTGCAGAGGGGACAATTTTATACAAAACTTTGACGCACAATACGCGTAGACGGTATTAATATAAGTAACTTTGTATAAATGGAAAAATAAAAGCTTTGAAATTTTTCATACAAAATTTTAAAAGCTTTAATTGCAAATGTTATTTGTGACGCGGCAACTAGATTTTCTAAACTATTTTTCCATATATAAAATATTATTTTTATTAATTCCGTCTACGCGTATTGTGCGTCAAATTTTTGAATGGACTGAAACCACCTGAAGTACCTATTAGGTTTCTACATGCATTAGATATAATAAAGATTAATCTTGTATTGTACCTACTTAGTAGTTTAGACTTTCGGTATTAAAGTAGATGATATAAGTAAATACTCACTAGTTCTGTAAATAATATAAGTGTTCTAGACATTAGCGTAGCTAGAGATTTTCCCTGAGGAGGGCAACCGGCCACCTAGCTCATAGCTACCGCCCCAGTGGCAGACTCACATTTCTCCTGGCAAGGTCGGATCCAACATTACTTTTGGTAACAAAAGTTACCAAAATTTGGCTTAGGATTTTAAGGAGGTGGTAGAACATGTTATAAACGTGAAAGAACGCGATTATTGCATATACAATAACAGTTGTGGTATGGGTGCTTCAGCCCTTGCATGTTTGGAGCGACCGAAGCGAGCTCGAAATTTTGCAGTGCCTCTGAATATCTTTGCTAGAATTTCACAAGATGATGCTGAAACAGTGTAGGCTACTATTTAATTATTTCTTCACTTTTCCATTATTCTAAGGGAGGTAATGAGCTTTCAGAGGTGGGCATTGCCCCCCCTTGATGAGCCAATGGTTGTAGACTTAAAATAAGCGAATAGAAGTGAGTTATACGTACTCGTACCTATATAATGAAACTAATCTCGGTGAAATTAGAAATCTTTCACTTCATTATGTTTTACAGTAGATTTAAAGACCTGCCACACACATAGCTACTCCGAAATTTTGAATCAGGATTACGATTTCGTATGGATATTAGCCCTCCACAATTCCTTTCGGAATTACGGAGGCATCAAATCCTAAACAAAATCACAATTTCTGATTCGTGTGTGTGGCATATATTTGATTTCCGGAGGGGGAAAAGTCATACGAAATCGTTATCCTGATCCAGAATTCCGGAGTATGTCGTGTGTGGCAGGTATATTATAGGCTATACCTATTCTGTGTCACAACGGCAACGGTATCGGATGCAATCAGGAAGGTGGCATTGTAGGTAATATTGCATAAACTTAATATAGTAGTAATATTAAGTTTATGGTATATTGTCTACATGGATGCATGGGTAAATTAATGTCGGTAAGTAACATAATTAGTTTGTTTATTGTAACTTGTAACTAAGTAGGGTTTTAGTTTTAAGCATTTTCTTATTTGTAAATATTGATTTAATTTTGAGGCTATTTATTGTTATTGCCTACGCATAGGTAGGTAAGTAACTTAAGTAAGTAACTACATTAATATGATAGTGCAGAAAAGGTTGATCAAATAGTACAGGGGTGTATTAACAATTATTGCGCCCCTGGGCAAATATATTTGGCCGCCCCCCAGAACAGCAACATGCCAGCGGCGCGGCGCAACGGGCCCATAGCCAAAATTTATGCCAGCAAAAGTTTTAAGTTAATTGCCACGACTTACTAGACCGAGCGAAGCGAGCTCAAAATTTGACAGAACTGCGATCGTTATGTAACACTGCGACCATCGCTGGTCTTTTGTGTTCGCCCCAAGCTCACCCATATTTTACGCATACCTCCGAACTTATGGTATTTTCTTTTCATTCTAAGGAATGCAGGTTTCCTCACGATGTTTTCCTTCCCGCCGAGCTAGTAAATGATAAATACAAACGTATATTAATTCCGAAGAACTTAATGGTACAGGCCAGGAATCGAACCGCGGCATCGTGATTGAGATGCTAGCTCTCTTTCTTGATTATTGGATTACTGTTATCGGTCTTCGTGCTAAATTTGATTCAATAGGTCCAATAATGAGCGAGTACTTAAGGCGGGCATACAGACGGACAGAGAGTTACTTGTTTGAATACAGAACCCTGAAAAGACCTGAGCGAGCAAAGTTAGGTCGAAATTTTTCAACACTCTGGCTAAAATCTGAACTCTGTCTTTTTTTATCTTTTCAACGGGCATATAATACGCATATAGTGCAAAAAATAAGAAGAGAAGCCAGACATTTGTCACCATACCATAATAATAACTCTGGGATGTAGCCAGAAAACTGTGCAAACGCAGTGATATTATAAAATATCTCAATTAGAGCGAGGAAAACGAGACCGCAATTTTTTGTAAGCTAAAAGTATAGTTCAAACCACGTAAAGTGGATTTTGTATGGAAGGTTGATTGGCGCCTTATTTTTTGCGGTTATTAATGCATGGCCATCAACCAAACTTGAATATTTTAGTTCAGAATAAAATAACAAACAAAACTTATTATTAAATTTATATCCCTAAACTCAGTTCGAACTGAAAAATAGGCGAAGGTATCGATATAACCGGAAACTTATGTATTGTAATTCTTGTCTTAATGTAATCTCATGCCCAATGCCAATGATTGTAAATATTCTGGTGATTACACCTATTTCACTTAAATAAATTCTTTACAATGAAAGTTTTATGTTTTTTTACAATGTACCTACCCTAGTACCCTACCTACCTATCTATTGCCTATCACCTATCCATCCTTTCTGCCTGATATACCTTGCTTGTACAGCTATAAAACTGTAACAGCAGTATTTCTGCTATTACGCACCAATGTAAATTTGAAAATTAAAAAAAAAAACTATTTGTCACCTGAATTCCAAATCACAATTTTTTTGTCTCTCTGTTTGTTCGAGCATCACGCAAAAACTACTGAACCGATTTTGATGAAACTTCTGATCAAAGAGTAATATATATATCTTGTGATTTTGATGAAGCTTATGATATGCTGGCATATAATTTATGCGACGAAGTCGCGGGTAAACTCTAGTTCAAAATAATTTCAAGTACCTAAAAATTACGATAGGAAAACACTACGTTTTTTTTAAAGAGCCAAGAAAACAAACTCATTTTGCGTGGTAGGTACCTACAACGAACCTATTTGTGATTTTTGGCGGGAATTCGTCAGCTACGTTTGGTGTCCACATATTTTATTGAATTTTTATTGTATAGAATGAGTTTTGGTTCGTAAGATTGGTGTTGTTTTGCGTAACAAAGTGTCGTGAAAGTGAACAATATACGGTTCAGTAAAATATGATGGTGTATGGGTCGTAAACAGGTAAAGTGTTCCGTCATTAATAGCGCGACAAAGCTGTTGGTTCACCTCTTTCCTTTCTGCGTTTAGACACCTTATTGAAGACATCGGTTGTATGGGATATATATAGAACCCTTTACCTAGAATTGAACAAAAAAAAATTTCAGTTGGTGGTTGTCACTGTCAGTGTCAGATTATTTTTGTAGTATTTCTGAGGGAAATTCATGTTTTTCTTTTATATTATATAGTAAAGTGTATAATTTTGCTCAAAAACGATAGCGAAATATGAATTTAGCTTTAAGGCAAGTCCTAACGCGACAGACTTTTAGAATTTGTAATAGAGTTTCGTACAAATGTTTACCAAAACACATACCCATAACCTCGACATGTCCTGTTATACAATTTCGGAATTATTCCGAGGATCGAGTGGAATCGAGGAAGTTACCGCAGCTGATGGAGTTCCCGCCGATCATGTGGCCTTCCTTCATCAATTTCATAAAGAATTGGATGTTCGCAAATTTTATTATAAGACCTTATTTTGAGCAGGAATTCAGTTTGAATGAATTCATTGACGCTTCTAAACATGCAGTTCAGGTCAGTTTACACTTAATTTATTTCCTAAAACTAGCACTAAACCAATTTTTAGAGCTGTTCTAGACAAAACTTCTCCATTTTAGGTTATCTACTTTGACTATTTATTATAATTATAAGGACTAGCCTTGCGGTAGTATTTCCCCTCTGCCACGTTATAAGAACAATATTATCAATAAACGAGACAGCCTATAATTGTGAAACAAGCCATTTGTGAGCCAATTAGAATGTTTGGGGTATACATGAGACTATTTTCATGATTTTTAACATTCGAAATTAGAATCTAAAGTTATGGGGAATAAAATCCAAAGTTGCGGATTTCATGTTACCTCACCCCCCGCAATAAGTGGCAGAAATGTTTGTTAGTAGAATTACACGCATAACTAGTCCCTATATAAGTAGTCAAAGGTTATCAACTAATCACATTTAGAACCTATGTTTATTTTAGAAAACTACTGTACAAAACGAAAAACAGAATTAAAAGCATAATCAATACTTGGGATCACAGAATATTATAAGAAGCGTTAGAAATGCAACTTAGCGCTTTTGCTTTGGAGACGGCTGTCGCCACTTGTCTTCCCACTCTCGCTGCTACAACTACTCGTGCCCTCTCGCTCGCGCCACACCGCATGCCTTATGGTGCTTTATAAATTATAGCATAACCTGTAGCGACGTGTTCCATGCCTACTTTTCCCTTCTAAGCCCTCTGATAATGTTCTGTGCATGGGATATTGTAGTTTGGTAGTCCAGTATTGTACTTAGTACTTACTACGCAAACATTTGAATTGATAGGTCAAAACCTAAAGTTAGTTCACAAAGTTACAGTAGTACCAGGTTTATAAGTCTGACCGATATACCTGCACAGTTGTCAAATTTCAATACCGCACGAAATAATATTGACCAATCTGGATGTGTGACCTTTAATCCGTTAACGCTATTGGCTAGTTGGTTTTCGCGCCCATTTCGCTGCTATCTGACTTTGCACCCTTTGATTACTAAATGACTTCAGCTTTTGTCGGGAACTCGGTCCTGCTCTGCGCAAATGGAGACTGACGAGCGGAATTATTTTCCTGGTCGTACTGTAATAACATTATTAATTAATTACAGGGCATTATTATTACATTATTGATCTAAGAATTCTTGTACACACAGTGACACATCAAGCTACGCAAAACCAGAAACACATTACCCTTCTTTTGTGTCGCGCAGTCAGGTAATAAGCTGGTCGCGCGTAGCTACCTACGTACCTACGACTGTATAATGTCGCACGGCCAGCTAATGTTTGTTTTGCGTAGCTTGATGTGTCGCCGTGTGGACACTATGAAACCCAGACTCTAACAACCAGTTGTACATTTCACTTAACATTCGTTTGAATGGCAGTTTTTCATCTAAGATACTACTAACAATCAAGTTAAAGGGTGTGAAGCTTAGGTTAAAAACTTTTCACTTACGCTGAAAGATTAAGCCAAGAAATGAGAGAGTGAGATAGCCAGTTATAAATTTTTTGTTTCGGTCACTGTGGCCGGTTTTTGTGTTTGGCAAGATGTCAAACCTATGGAATGTTGATGACATCTTTCCAAACAAGTAGTCTTTTAGTCTGCAAAAGTCACACTATTGCTGTTTCATGTGCCACATTATGGTTTCATCTAGTGTGTAAATCTATAGTGTGAAGTAGCATTTTTTTTTATAAATTTTATTCATCTTAAAAACAATACATTGGTAACATTGGTGTCCTGGCACTTAAACCTGTGAAAGGTTTACATTGTGCCTAGCCTGACATACATTATAGGTACATTAAAGTTACTAGCTAAGTGCTTTAAAAAACTACATACTTAAATATTATCCAGTGCAATGTGCACGTCCGTCTTAATAAAATAGCATCAGATGGAAATAATATGTAAGTAGGTAGTCTCAAGTAAAGATAATAAGGTAAGTAGGTATCTAATCCTGCTATGTATTGGAGACGGGTCGGGCAGACTACACGAGCCATCACAAGAAAAAAATAACCTGTTGTACGACCATTGTACGATCTCAGTACATAATATGAGCTCAATTCCAAGTCAGGTTGTTTCAGATGCATTAAAAAGGAATGACTTCAAGTCACTCGAAGGTCTCGTTGAGAAGGATGCCATTGCAGCCTTAAAGACAGCCGTCTCAAAGCTTTCAATGTCGCAGCGGCAGATGCTTTCTGTTGAAAAAGATGACATTTTCTATGCCTTCCCTTATCAGGTAATTAAACATTTATTGACTTTTCTTTCTTGTGACTCAAAATTATACTTAGCAAAGATTCTGACCATCCTCATGGGAGTAAACTCTGACCAGTGTGATTGGTAGTGAACTCATCGTGAAAAATATTATATGGAGAAATAAACAATACCTACTTTGACACGAGTTACGTGTTTCTCTATGGGACAGTCGATGCAATTCACACATTGAAATTGAAGCATGTAGATTTCCTCACAATGTTTTTCTGTACCGAAAATTTAGTGGTGTTATCCATTTGCATGGCACTGCATGGCATTCCCTCATGATTGAGTGTCCATACCTCGCCCTTACCAGCACTCTTGTACTGTACTAATTTCAATAAGCTCTTTGGTCAAGTACGAGCCTGCTGGCTACTAGACCACGGAGATGGATATCAAAAACCAGGAGATCTTAGGTTTCTTCCCCTCAATGGTATCACCCCTTTCATTGACCATTTATTTGAAGGGTAAAGAAAGCAAAAAATTATTGTGGCTAACAAGAAAGATCCCACTGGAAAATTAACTGTTATTATTGTAATTTCCAGGTGGGGGTAATGTTTGATGATGCAGACAAGCGCTGGGTGGAGATCACAATGTGCTACCACGTCATGAAAGGACTGAAGACAATGCAGGAAACTGGAGATCTGCCACCTATTTCATTAGGGTAAGGGTTGTATCCTTTAAATAGGCTGAAATTATGTAGGTTAAATCCCTGTACGTATCATATAAATTCTGATAGTCTAGGTCCAAATTCACGTAACATACTAATCAGTTTTTTTTAATTGATTAAAATGAAAAATTTACTTTTTTTAAACTTAGGTAATCTTCATTCAAAACTGTTATTTAAATATGTAAAATGAGGTCAATATACAGGGTCCTCTTTAATATGCTGACACTTTTTTAAGGGGATGCAGATGATCAGACCATCAAACTGAACAACTTTCTCCATGGGACCAACATAGAAATCGCGAAAAAAAATCAGCTGTCCGATACAAAACTGCAAACCTACTTGAGTCAAATGTATGGGAGAGCTGATTTTTTTTCTACGATTTGGATGTTGGTCCCATAGAGAAAGTTGTTCAGTTCCATGATCTAATCACCCCCTTAAAAAAGTGTCAGCATATTAAAGAGGACCCTATACATAATAGGGACTTCTTAATATACAGAGGGCTTATAAAAGGATAAGACCTACAAACTGAACAACTTTCCCAATAAGACCATCGTCGAAATCGCGAAAAAAATAAGCTGTTCCATACAAAACTAGCGTAGTGTGGGACGCCCTGCTGCCCACTGGACAGACGACCTAAAAAAGGTAGTGGGGAGCGACTTGAATAGGAAGGCCGAGGACATAGTTTTGTGGCGCGCCTTGGGAGAGGCCTATGTTCAGCAGTGGACAATGGTAGGTGGATGATGATGATGATGATACAAAATTGCGATCATACTCGACCTAAATGTATGGGATGGCAGATTTCACGATTTCGATGTGACTCACAGAGAAAGTTTTTCAGTTTGATTGTCTGATCAACCTCTTAAAAACCGTCAGCATATTAAGCTAGACCCTGTATTTGTATCTACCTAAGTCTCCTCTCCATTACTGTAGGTTGGCAGTCAGCTCTGCATATCTCTGCTCTGTATTTGTGTATATGATATTACATACTTGTATTAATCATAATTACAGTGAGCGTCGGTGGCGCGTTGCGGAGAGGTATGGACACCCAATTATGGGGGTCCGGGTTCAAATCCGCACGGACAACATGCCATGTACCAATGAGTTTTTCTAACTTATGTACGTAATACCGAGTGCTCTCAAACGGTGAAGGAAAACATCGTGAGGAAATCTGCATACGCTGAAGAAGAAATTCTGATGTGTATGTGAAGTCTACCAATCCGCATTGGGCACGCTTGGTGGACTAATGCCCATACACCCTCCCTGAGGGTAGGCCTGTGCCATGCAGTGGGATGATTATAGGCTGATGATGATAGTAAACAGATGTGTTTACGTAAAGATTAGGTACCTACTTATGTTTGCAATCTGAATAATATTTAGCTATCTATAAAATTGAACTCACTGTCTACAACTACTTCTAAAAAAAAATAGTCCTTGAAGAGCGCTCGAGCGCGCTGCATACAAACATATTTAGTTAAATCCTATTTGCAATACTATGAAATTTTCTAAACACGATCTATATATTATTCTCTGTGCCTGTCGTTTGTCATAATTCCATTAAAATACCGTACATTAATTGGTTAATATCCAAAATACTTTCGACTATTTATTATAAGGACTAGCCTTGCGGTAGCATTTCCCCTCTACCACGGTATAAGATCAATTAATCATGTGCATTTACATTCAATTTTATAATTTATCACTAAACGAGACAGCCTATAATTGCGAAACAATAATTTCGAACTTAGAGAACGTTTGGGGTTCACACAAGACTACTTTTCATGATTTTTAACGATCAAAACTAGAATCTAAAGTTATGGGAATAAAATCCAAAGTTGCGGATTTCATGTTACCTCGCCGCCCGCAAAAAGTGGCAGAAATATTTGTTAGTACGCGTGTAATTCTACTAACAAATATTATTATTAGTCAAAGCCAAAATATAATTAAACTTTCGTTTGTTTGGAGTGCGCTTATGGTTATATCCTCTTAATTTTTAACCATTTAACATTCCCTTTCAGAGTACAACCGGAATACCAAGACAAGATATTCATCCTAAACTACAGATTCATAAGAGAATTCACAAAGGGGGTACAAGACAGTTGGTGGGTGAACATAGTGAATCACTTCCAACCGCACCCCCTCATTAACAAGAAACATTAACTTAATCCTAGCTATCCTATTGAGCCTGAAACATAGTCCTAACGACATAAAAATGTAAAATATTAAAAATAAAATGCAGTTAACATGTTCTTAAAATAGTTTTTTATTTGTTGCTCTTAAATATCACAAGGTAAAGATCAAGTAAACACTGCCATAATATTCTCTTCCAGATCCGACTGCCGAAAAAAGTAGGAACTTAGAATATACCAATAGATTTAGTAAATTTTACACCATAAAAACATTCTTTCATATAACCTGGCCGCAGACGGCTATTTTTATAAAAAATATAATTGATTAGATAATTTTTTGGCTGGCCTAAATAAGGCATACATTTTTGTGTATGAGCCTGAAGCGTATATTTCATAGCGCCATTTTGTGTCAATAATTCATTTTATCAAGTACATTTTATTGTAGTCCTAAATCTGAACACCACTGACTGAATTCTTGGAACCAAATAATCAGGTTTTCCTTATAGTCAACTTTAAGTTATAATACACTACAGTATTCTTTGTACTTCTCTTCAATTTCTTTTATTGTCCTCAATAATGTTGCCTTATCACCTGTGACAATGTCATATAATGACCGTTTAGCTATTCCACATTGGACTTTGATAGGTCTTTGCTTCCTCATTGAATTTTCTACATCTGCAAAAAAGATTTTGCGTTTAGAACGAATTTAGAAACGTTAATAACATTACTATGAAAAATGTATCTTATTCTCATTTATCCTGAATAGAATTATGACTTTTATGACATTCATATAGTCACTTTATATCCACCATTACATTACAAAATCTTTATATTGGCATCAACTCTCTAACTACACTGTTAAATAAACCAGGGCTACCTTCTTGTAAAAAGATAGAATGTCAAAAGCGCAAAATGTCAGAAGCGCACAATGACAAAAATGGAACTTAAATGGGGGTGAACCGCATGAAAGTTACGACATATTAAAGTCATATAAACGCGAATTATACAGCACATGTCATATACTTTAACCAGCTTATTCAGCATTTTAGTTACTCGGCATTACAGTCATATACTAAACGTTTACTCGGCATTTCAATATTATTATAAGAAACGTTTACTCAGCCTCCTTATATGACTATAGTGCCAAATAAGAAGCTGCTTATTAAGTCATGTCTATACGTCGCGTATGTGACTATTTGGTCGAGTAATAGCATCTTATATACTTTCATACGACATGGAACCGCTGTTGAGTAAAACCAACGTCAATATACAAAATCTTTAACTGGCATCAACTCTCACATTCTGTAACTACACAGTTAAATAAACCAGGACTACCTTCTTGTGAAAAAATTGAAAAAAAAAAACAAACTCTCCGTAGAAAGTTTTAAGCCAAGAGAAAAACGTATTTAAATAAGTAAATTGTAGAATTGCACTACAGAGCAAAGGAGCCATACCTGCGTGCACTTTATCCAGTAGAGAACTAACATCCACATCGTCTTTCAGTCTGTTACACAGAGCATTAGTGTACTGGCTTGCTATGGGCACAATTTTATCGGTGTCCCCTGTCTTCAGTTCGTATGTTACATCATTGTCTATAGTGTGCGAGCATTCTATTTGCAGCACTTCATACGCTGCGGCTGCCGACTGCGTAGAGTAGGTTATTAAAAGATTACTGTGGATCGTGTAGTCTTCTATGAATGGTATGGTTGCGAAGATATCGGGATTTGCGTTTCTGAAAATTATAAATTCATTCATTCATTCATCTATGCTAGTGCCAGTAAATTAGTTTTTAACTTTTCAATTAAATATTTTAGATGTTATAAACTTGTTGTTCATTAACTTTCCTCCACCCTATTCTTATCTTATCTTGTGGGGGCTGGCAAGCCAGCAACACTTCGACCCAGAGGGATCTTTTGTGTTAGCCCCAATACTTTTTGCTTTCTTCACCCTTCAAATACATGGTCAATGAAGGAGGCAATACCATTGAGGGGAAGAAACCTAAGATCTCCCGGTTTTGGGTATCCAACTCCGAGGAGGCAAATGCGTTTTACCGCCAGGACATCACAGTCACAAAGAACATGCTCCATGGTCTCTTCATCCTCTCCGCATGGTGGCTGGGATCCAGGCTGAGTTTCATTTTGTGCATCATCGTGCCTGTGGCCTTGCCACACAGTTGCCACATTGCCGATAAATTTCTTGGAATGTTGTAGGCCTGCAAGGCTAGACCACTCCACCCTGTGTGGTTTTATTAGCCCAATCCCTAATGGCCATTCTTATACTGCATGCCGGGATTCCCACACTTGGCCAAGCATCTTTCGTTCTGACCCAGCCCTCACCAGCATTCTCATTACCCTGGACACCGGTATGTCCCAGGCCGAAACTAACCCACCCTATTCTTACTGAGTATGCATGGTGGATGAAAGCCTTTAGCACAAACAACATGAAAACTTTCTTGCTGTTGTTCACCTTGCTCTTTTCAATTTTTTGCAAGTGTAAACACTCTATTAATTAATCAACAACATGTAAATTCCCCCTAATCAACAGATCGCACTGCGACCATGCTTTTTTATGCTTTGTATGAATTACCAATTCAGAATTGGAATGTTGTTGCCTTGTAAATAGACTTTACACTTGCCGCAGACACACTGTGTGAAACTTTTCAAGTTAATCATTTGAAATTTTGAATTATAGGGTTGAACTACATCTGGCAGCACGGAATCAAATTTTTTCACGCCCCATCCTTTTCTGTCATATGGGAATATCATTTGCAAGGGCGAGAATGAGAGCGAGAATGATAGCGGGAATGCGATAGCACGCGGCAGCACCGGCAGTGCTGCGACCTTTCTTGCTCTAGCAAATTACGTTCCTAAGCCAAAGAAAAGGATAGAGCGTGAAAAAATGTGATTTCGTGCTGCCAGATGAGGCTCTACTCTTAATAGGTATTACAAATATTGTTAACTAACATTAGTAGTGGAACTCGGCTCAAAAAAATTTATTCAATACAGGATCTTGAAGCCCACTGATTAAATGTCAAATCTTTTTTTAACCATGTTGTCGCTGTAGAGAAGATGCGGCCAGAAACTCTACAACATAACACAACTTAATATCTGTTGTAATAAAATGTTATTAAATATAGCTTCATATCTTTCACATCATTGTATAATGCTAAGAAGTGCTATAATTCCACAAAATACAACATAAATAACTTACCTATCTAAAACAATCCTGCACATATCCATGATAAGCACACATAGCTCCGGCTTGCACTTAGCTACTTCTCTCAGTATGTAGTTCTCTGTGATGCAGTGATCCAATGTTATGTTTTCTGTTGGACAGTCTATGCTTAGCATGCACTTTGTGTTGCACAGTTCACAGCCATGGCCTGCATAGAATATGAAACCTGGAAAAGATAAGTAGATGTTTGTAGAATTTTATTGATTATGACCATATCAGTTTCAGTACTACATGTGAAACCTCTTGAAAATCTCTTGACTACCCCCTTGGTGAATGTAGTCATGACCATATGCATGCATATCAATTGTTATCCAGAAAATGAGAAATGAAAAAAGTGGCCAAGACACTCTTCAATTTAATCATATATACAGGGTGAAATTGAAATCATTGGCATTATACTTTATTGCACAGCAAAAAGCCCAGTCATTTTACGGGTTGAGCCGGGACTAATTAATAATTGATATATTTTTTCGGTATAATATTGAAGAGCCAATTTGATCATGGAAATGTACCAAAATTTAAAAAAACATCACGTCAGCAACAGTTCCAATTTTAAAATTTAGCTATTATCTCGTTCTAAAAAACCAGATGGTAATTTTTTTTGCACATATTTAAGGCTTTACCATTATACATACTTCAAACATGGTGTAAATACTTTTGTCTACTTAGAAGGTTTTGAAAAATACATTCGTATTTTCTAATAAATACCTAATTTTTTAAATTTATCCCTATTTTATTGCTCAAAAACAATTTATATTGTTAAATAAAAGTCTGATGATTGCATTGGTATTAATATTATTAATTTAAAAGCATTCTGGTATACACAATTTTGATTTCTAAGTTGCGAAGCGATTTTTTTTTTAATATGTTTTAAGATAGTCTTTTTGTCACTAAATGGTGCTGGTTACAGTTTAAAAGTCTAATTAATAATTACTCCCTACCCCGCCTAACAAAAATCCGTAAAATGACTGGGCTAAAAACAAAAGGCACAAATATCACAGTCTTATCACTAAAAAGCTATTTGGATCTGGGAAGCTATTGAATGGAACCTCAGTAACAAAAATGGCTTCACAATCCATGTGTCGTATGTAGTCAATTGCCGAGACTTGAATAGCTTTAAGTGTCAATTCCCTCTGAAAGAGCAGCCTGGGGATCTAGCGGCGGTTTCCACTATTTGTTGTAAAGTAGTGCATCTACATCAGTGGTGGGAGAATGTGGTGGCAGCTACAAGTCTTTGGCGAACTAGCGGCGCGGCGCCGCGCTACCCGTTCTAACATGTCTAATTAATTTGATCTTTTTTCACTAGTAGACTTTCATATTCAAATTGCTAAGTAAAATCATCAACATCATCATCTCAGCCGATGGATCTCCACTGCTGGACATAGGCCTCCCCCAAGGATCGCCATAACGACCGGTCCTGTGCTGCCCTCATCCAACGGGTTCCGCTTTCACAAGGTCGTCGGTCCACCGTGTGGGGGGCCTACCCACGCTGTGCTATCCGGTATGCAGTCGCCACTCGAGAACTTTTCGGCCCCATCGGCCATCGGTTCTGCGAGCAATGTGCTCCGCCCACTGCCACTTTAGTTTAGCAATTCTTTGGGCTATGTCAGTTACTCTGGTTCTTTTGCGGATCTCTTCATTTCTGATTCGATCTCGCAGGGAAACTCCGAGCATAGCCCTCTCCATTGCCCTTTGGGTGACTTTCAGCCTTTTTATGAGGCCTTGAGTGAACGACCACGTCTCTGTTCCATATGTCATCACTGGCAACACACAGATCAAAGACTTTCGTTTTAAGACGCTGTGGTATTTGGGACGTGAAGATACTACGTAGCTTCCCGAACTAAGTAAAATATTGCACCAAAAATAAAAATGCTCCTTGTGGCCGGTGCATGCCGCTGCTCTTTCAGTGGGAATTGACCGTAACGGGCACAATACTACTTACAATAAGAATTCTCCATAAACACCCCAAACAATTCCATCAAAATGGTTCTCAAAACCTCCGCTGTAGTGTCCATTACAATCACCACAATAAACCCTAGCTTCTTCAAGTCCGTTCCCAAACTTTCACAGTCCAAACTCGGTGTAACTAACTTAGATAGATGTACATACTTCTCATTGGCTATGAGAATAGCTACTTTAGACCTAGGTCTGTAGTAGGTACGGATTATTTTGTTTGTTTGAGCGGTGGTGACAAAGCGGTGGTATTGAGGAACGTTGAAGCCGGCACGATCGAGAGCTTTCATTAACAGTTCTCCAGCTTTCTTAGGATCGTTGAATGATATTCTGTGGGTAAAAAACAACACATCAACTCAAACATACATACATGTTCCTGTGGAATATATTTTAACACGTTCCGGGGCAGTGAACGAGACATAGAACTTTTATTGTTATCACGTCTATAGGCGGTCACTGTCCCGGAACGTGTTAAGAGCTGTCACTAACGTGAGGAAATACCAAAGAATAAAGAAGTCCTTGCTGTTAGGGAAATCTTGACCACGTAATAGAAAATGAGGAAAATAACAATGTAAACTCACTTTAATTTAGCCAATCTTGCGATAGCTTCACAATGTTCTAAAGAAAGGACTAACGCTTTTTTATATTCCGCATATGACAAGGTTTGTAGAAGAGACATTATACACACAATTAGTAGTTGTTAATTTATGTAAATACGTAAATAAATAAAATAGTCTAAAATCAAAGCAAAGCACACTGCACAGCGGACTGTCAATTTGATTTGACATTGGCAGCAAATGGCAACACCAGCCATCAAAATTTATAAATGTTATTTTGGACGTGTATCCGAATAAAATTATCTAATGCATTCCTTAGCACGCAGATAACTCAACCAACAAAATAGGGTCACAAGTTTCGCAAAGAATCAAGAAGAAACTGTGCTGCTGTGGCTGTGAAATGAAAGCAAAAAATGTGAATAGAAACGTAATTTCGAAAATGGCGATCGGTGTTGATACGTCAAAATGGAAAATTAGAAAAATAAAAGGAACTCCAGCTGCAAAATTTAGAAATGCTTTAGGAGTTGGAATTTTAACTGTCGGAATGCTTTGCGGTGTTGTATTCCAGTGAGTAACCTTTTAAATACCAAACGAGAAGTTTTTAGGTTATATTATCTTCGGTTTAAAACGTCAAACTATAAATTGATATTTACATTTCAGTTTCACAAAAGTAACAGAAGGAATAAGAAAAGCAGCGGAAAATCTTTACGAAGATCCAATAGAAGAGGTAGAAAGGCGTCGAATGATCGGAAGTGCGTTGCCGAATAGATCTGGAGACACGATACGACGGCTTGTTGCAGAAGCAAACCGAATAGACACTCCCGACAAATAGATGTAATATGAGCGGTAGTCCTAGTGGTAGGTAGGTAATATAATGTGTTACCGTAACATTTGTGGTCCTGTTGTAAATTTTTATTCATTCTTAACACATTCATTGACATGGTTTTGGCATAGTGTAGGATGTACGTAATAAAAATGAAGACTGTACCTGTCCCCCGCGCGATTGATTTTACCTACTTAATTATTCTTGATATTAAAATGTTTAAAGTTTAGTTCAAATATGCTATGCTCAACTTGTAGAAATTAACATATTTGCTGTTGGCGACCTACCTCTTAGATCCACAAAACTTGCTCCCCTCGGTGCCGAGACAAATCGCGCGAACAACTTGATTTCGAATTTGAATGAACAAAAATGATTGATTATGAAGGGTCATTGAGAGAGTGAGTGTTGTTTATGGTTCATTCATTCATTAGGTCTTCAAACAAAGTAAAATCGACCATATTCATTTATTATTACAGCTCAAATTTCAATAAAAAGTATGAAAGTAGAGGCGGCACAGATCCCTGCTAAGGCAGTCCATGCCCAATATCAGATCAGTACTTAGGCATATGAGGGGTTAATTTACATATTCATTTATTGTGATTTCTCTGACATCACTGGGGTATACAGGGTGAAATTGATATCATTAGCACCATTTTAAACTAAGAGTCTACCCATCAAACTAAACAACTTTTTCTATGGGAGCAAACCGATCGAAGCAAATAAAAAATCAGCTGTTCCATACTAAACTGCAATATCGACGCGCGAGTTCGCGACTCAAATGTATGCAACAGCAGATTTTTTTTTGCTCCAATCGGTTAGCTCAAATAGTAAAAGTTGTTCAGTTCGATAGGTAGACTCTTAGTTTAAAAGGTAGCTAATGATATCAATTTCACACTTTATAGCAGTGAGCATTATGCTTATATTTTGAGATAAGCAGTGAAATTGTTAAAAAAAACAATTCATTTCATTTAAGTCATTCAATCCATATTACTTAATAAAGGAGGTCTATGTTTCATAATTTAATAAAGCATTGAAATTAGTCTATGTTTCATAATTTAATAAAGCATTGAATTTAGTATAAAATAAGATCACAAATGATACTGCCAAATAATGCATTTAAAAAAATAAATTATTGAAACTAACAAATTTGTTTCATTTGTCCCCAGCAAAAGTCAATGTAACATCATAAGTAAATACTTCTCGGGGAAACCTGTTATGGATGAAAGCCTTTCAGACTTTCAGGAGAAGAAAAAATGCAGTACAGGCCCTAAAAAATCTACTAAGCCTAAGGCAAAAACTATAAAACGCATTAGAGGCCAAAAAGATATAAGAACTGCAATAAAACCAAAGAAAAACGAACTAGTAGCCTATGCTAACGATTTTGATAAAGTTTGCAAACAATCTGGTATAGACGTTGATCCAGAGCAGCTACAAGTAGCTATAGCTTTGTCGAAATCTCTTCAAACAACAGAAAATTCGGAATCACAGAGTTCAGACTCACAAAATTCTCAAGGAAGAACAGGAAAAATTAGAACTACTTTACTGGAATATGGTTTTAAAGTACCAGAGATAAAAATAAATGTAACTCGGAAGAAGAGACTAAAAAAGAAGAACTATAAGCTACTGTTGATGTCAGAAGCTGAGAAACAACAGATTATATCAGATAAATACGCACAAGCTTTATTAGAACATCTAGATAACTCTAAAGTAATAAACAATAGTCATACTAATGATATTTCGTCAATAAAACTGTACCATATAGCTACACAAGAGTCTTATATAGCATTAAAATATGATGGCTCATTTTATATTGAGAATTTAGCCTTGCAATCTCAAAACACTGTAGGTAGTTTACTAAGAGATTGGTCAAATATACCTGGACGTCCTGCAAGCCCTGTTATTGAGGCGTCTGACATAAATTTTACTGATATTGATTGTTCAGATGATGAACTAATTTCCGTACTCAGTGGATCTATAACATCTGCTCAAGATATTATTAAAAATAAGCATAGGTATATACTAGAAGCAAAAGCTGTAATTATAGATACAAAAATTGGAGAAAATATTTTACTAGAAGATAAAACTTCAATAAAACTTGAAAGTAATAATAATAACACTGCAACAAATTCTAAAATGGATATCAATGATGATGTGCTTGAAATGAGAAAATCGAATCCAATTATAATAATAGAAGAACCTACTAGTTGTAAAACATATAAACAAAATCTTAATAATAGTATAGAAATTATTGACATAGATGGTGCAGAATTACCACTTAAAATAAGAAGTTGTTCACCTGATATATTTGATGATGAAGTCTCATCTATTTTGGATAATTCCAAAGAAAACAGGGACACAATATCTCAAAAGTTGCCTTTATGCATAACCACTACTAACAATGAAGTAATGGACTTAACAGAATGTGTTAATGTAATTTCACATAAAGTATTGACTTCTGTTAATACTACAAATGAACAATCAAATTCTCAATTGTCTCAGCCAAGTAATGTTACAAAAAGGATATCCAACGACTTTATGGAAATAACAAATTGTGTTGCTGGTTCATCACAGACATTAATTGTAAATAATGTAGAAAATATAGATCTAACACAACATTCTGATGATAGGGAAATAACAATTCTTGAAAACGACATAGAAAGAGAGAACAAAGTAGTTGGAAATTTGGATTTAACTCAATCTTCGAATACTGATGATGATGATGAACTGCCATTTGTTCAAGTTAGTGGTAAAAGATATGATTCATTGGATGAAACTGTGTTATTAAATGAAGATGCATATAACTGTGTTAATGTAACAAGAAAGTCTATGTCGTCACAAAAAGAGGATAATACATTAGATATCACCAACATTTTAGAATCAGATTTAAAAGAGAAAGAGCCTGATTTAGAAATATCGCCAGATACGCCTAATTTTGAAGTTAAACACTCTGTACGTAAACTTACATCTAACATGGTTACAGTTGATAGAGATGGAAATTTAAATAATCTACATGGATCTACTAAGCTGAATATTTCAAACCAATCGCGAAATATAACTTCAGACAAATCAAAAACAGAAAGTTTTTTCGAAGAATTTGTTCATGTACATTATGATGATGAAAGTGAAGAATTAGATAATATTGTTGACCTTAATAATAGTGGAAAAGCTGAAATTGAAAATGATGAACAAAATAACATTGACATTGATTTAACACAAAACTCTGATTCTTATAAAAGTTTTTCACAAAATAATATAGAAGCTTACAATAATGACAATGATGACGACATCGATCTAACTCAAAGTACAGATTCTGAAAAAACTATTGATAAAATGGCTGTAAGTTCACAAAATAAAGCTTTAGTGGATACAAATGATGAACAATACGATAAAGACATAAACACGGATACTTCTAAGACTTTAGATGATATAACAGATAAAACTAGAAGTCCTCAAGTGTCACTTGGAAGTCTTGGCAAAGTGGGCGATGTATCCATTGACTATGACGAAATATTTGACGATCAAGTTGAAAGTTACGCTTCAGCTTCTAAGCAAAGTGATAATTCTAAATCTTTAGCTAATGATTGTCAAAATGAAAGTACCAAATCTAAAAACAAATCAAACAGTGATGTTATATCAAACTGTAGTCAATATTCTGAAAGGTTTGAAATAGTGGATCAAGAGTTAGAATATTCCTTGAACAAATCAAGGCATGATTATGTTGATAATTTTGATTTTGGTGGTATTTCTATTATGGGCGATATATCGAAAGTTAGAGGTAGTAAATTTACTGCTAATGAAGAATTCATTGCAAATCATGATTTAGGTAAATCTATGAGTGATAGTTTACCTATGGTGTACATTAAAGGTACCAAATATGATCCTAAAACTATAAGTACAGAACCACCGAATAAACCAAGTATAGCTTCAACTCCATACAGAAATAAAATAACAATAGAAGGTATAGCAATAGAAACACCAACAAATAGTGAATATGTGATAAAGACAGATCAAGTAACTCCATTGATAGATTATGCATCAATGACAACCCCGGAGAGAAATAAAGAATTGGGTAAATTTGGTTTGAAGCCCTTCAAACGGAAAAGAGGTGTGTACGATTAAATTATAATACCTATTCTGCAAATAAATATAGGGTTGACAATTTTGAAGAAATTATTTATTATTTTCAATAAAGTTGTGTTTAAAAACGTATTTTTTGTAGGTATATTATATATTTTTAAAATAATGCTAAAGCAATAATTAATTATAAATTGTTGATCTGTAACATGCTAATCATAAGTCAGTAAAGGAGCAATTAAGCATTTTATAAGATTCTCGCCGTAATCAGCAACTATTGTAGGTGATCCATGATCCTACTAATCATAAAACAAATAGTATCCACTTAAAAATATAAAAACTTAATGGCTAATTAATTAATTATTGCCATGATACTATTACCGTATTTGGTACGCCACTGCATTACTTATAAGTAACAGAAATAATATAAACTAATCAATATATTTTTTCCAGCCATACAACTTCTAACGCATTTGTACAATCAAACCCATCCAACTATAGAATCCTGCTCAGCTGATGATCTGCCATCTCCATCCAAGAAACTAAAAACTAACCATACACTTCCAAGACCGGCACCTAAAAAGATAAAATCACCCATAAAAGCACCAGCGTTGAAACCACTAATAGATAAATCTCCAGAGAAATATAATGATGGAATAAATATAGAAGGAATGGATAAAGAGAATGATGTGTATGAAATAACAAATGAATCACCAGATATTAGAGATATTGAAAGCTTTGATCAAGATTGGGTGTTTCAGAAACGAGAAAAAGCCAAGGTACCTACTTTATTTTATCTAGTTTTGTATTGATACGAATATGAATGGGGATAAGCGAACGGGTCGTTCTCCGAAACGCGGACCCAGTAATGCCAATCTACACACCTGAGTATCTCTATAGTTCAAAGGATGAGTTTTGGTAGACACTTTTCGGAAGGCACGTTAAAGCAGTCTGTTCCGGATAGTACCGTTAAATGGCGGTATTTCTTATCTAATTACGTGTTGAGTATTTGAGATGGCTTAAGCTCGACAGTGTGAATAACACTGCGACGGACGCCCGTCTGTCGGTGCGGTCGGGCGCGGAGGGCAACGTAAAATAATACATTACGACGCGACGGGCGGGTCGTAATGAGAAAAAAGCTTAAGCCATTTCAAAAACTCAACACGCCGCTGATTACTTTATAAATATCGCCATCTAACGGAGACAAAAAGTGTCTACCAAAACTCATCCTTTGAAATCTTTCATTTCCAGCTGCATTCCTGCCGGGTACCGCTACACATAGCGTTTCACAACTACGTGAGCTCTCGCCGCAGACTGCGAGAAGCCATCCTGCGCTATGAGCCTGTCAATATAGACCTCATTCATAAAGGGCTCGTTGCCAGTGGCCATCGGTATGATCCGAAGGTAAATTGTACATCATTATCATCTTACAAGACCTACACAGTACGACCAGGAAAATAAATAACCTCGTCAATCTTCGTTTGCGCAGAGTCCCTCGACAAAAGTCTGATAGCGGCGAAAAGGGCGCAAAAACAATTTGCCAATCGTGATGAGGAAATGAAGTTGGCACATCCTGATTTTTCAATATAATTTCGCGCTAATTATTAAAATTTGTTAACTGCGACCGATCGATGTACCCATCGGGGAGAGTTATAAACCTGGTATTACTGTACGCTCTTGTCGGTGGAGTATTCGTCAATCCAGTCAATTCCAGTCTCTTTTCCGCTAGTGCCTTGAGTTCCTGATACGACAGGACATCAACTAGATAAATCTGTCTAGATATTCCTCTGTCAAGGCCGGGATTCAAATAAAAAAATGTGTGTTAACATAGATATACAGGGTGAAATTGATATCATTGGCATCCTTTTAAACTAAGAGTCTACCCATCGAACTGAACAACTTTTACTATGGGAGCAAACTGATCGTAGCAAAAAAAAGGTTTATAAGTCTCACCAATGTACCACCGTAGTTGCCAAATTGTAATAGTGCGGGAAATTATATTGACCAATCAGGATTTTCTTTGTTAAATTGTTTCAAATGTTAAATCTCATAATCATTTTAACTTCGCTCACTCTGTACTAAAATTAGTAATTTTTTCCTGACAAATCGTAGAGGATTCCCGAGATTCTGGCTTGCCGCATGCGGGGTCCATTGTTTCATGTGTACTGAATTTCTCTTTTGTTAATAAAGATATTTGTATTTGTGAAACCTTCACGGGCCTGAAATCCCATGCCACGATTGGTTAATTGTTTTCGCGAACTTGTCGCTGCTATCCGACTTTGCACCCTTTGAGTACTAAATAACTTCGGGTTTTGGCGGGGACTCGGGACAGGAGTGCGATTTTTGAAACTCATTCGCTGAGCTCAGCAGTTGAAAATGTCAAAATTACTATGGAGATATGCATATTTCTACTGCTGATTTGACTTTCAAAAATCGCACTCCTGAAGTATGATTTTTGAAATTCAAATCAGCAGTAGAAAGATCTCCATAGTAATTTTGACATTTTCAACTGCTGAGCTCAGCGAATGAGATTCAAAAATCGCTCTCCTGCTCGGCGCAAACGAAGATGGACGAGAGGAATTGTTTTCCTGGTCGTACTGTAGTGGGCAGGTACCATATTCTTTCTTATACCGTGACTTGACTAACTATAAATTATATTTTGTTTCAGGATCTTCTGAAATTCATGGACAAGAAATGTATAACAGTGAAAACAACAGACAACAACTCTAGAAATAATAAGAAACATTGATTCTCCATCCTACAAATTAATCATGAGTGCTTATTACAATTTTATATTTTACAACTTGTTTCATTTTGGCGCCTTTTCTACACTATTATAAAACTGTTACAGAAGCGTGTCTGTACATTGAAGATATTGACAAGAAAAGGTTACGATGTGATGGTGTTTAGGTGTTCCTCACTCGAAATCACAAATTTTTGTATTTTTTGTCTGCCTGTTTGTTCGAATGTCACGCAAAAACTACTGAACCGATTTTGATGAAACTTTTTGTGTTTAAAAGCTCATGATTAGACTTAAAAGCTGATATTTATTTTATAATTATGCATTAGGGTCAATTCAGATGAGACAGAAAAATTCTCGAGCAATGTCCATTGATAATGAACTCAATTCCAATTGAAATAGAGTTGAAAATAGCGTGCAAGAGACGCAAGAGAAAAAATCTAACACCTAGACTAAGAGATAAGTGTACTTTTTGCAACCATCAGCAGCAAGGCTGATTCAGTGTTAATAAGGTGTAGAGCATCTCTGTGATGGGGATGGACCAGGTCTGCCTGCATAACTCCAGTCGGTTTTGAAGTTAATGATGTTTAAAGGTCAGTAAAAAATTAACGATCAGCTGCAAGGCTGATCGTATCATATTATTGTATAATGCACTGTAGTTATGTGAACAATACAAAAACTGACATGGTTCATTAGTCGGTTTAGGAGATACAGCCGTTCAATGGTCCGACCTTTGAATGGCTGTATCTCTTAAACCGACTGGCAGTTCATGCCAGTTTTTGTATTGTTCACATAGCTACAGTGCACACTCCAATAATATCATACGACCAGCCTTGCAGCTGATCGTTAATTTTTGACTGACCTTTAAACGTCTGTAACTCCTAAACCGACTGAAGTTATGCAAGCAGACCTAGTTCATCCCCATCACAGAGATGATCTACACCCCATAAACACTGAATCAGCCTTGCTGCTGATGGTTGCAAAAAGTACGCTTATCTCTTAGTCTAACCCGCCACAGGGATCTTGCACGCAATTTTCAACACTTTCAATTATCATTGAATTCATTATATGAAATCTGCTTTAGCATCATTCCTGGTCTGAACACACACAGTACATAAGGTACCATCTCAATAAAAAAAAAAACAAATAAACAGTATCAACTGTTTTATTTAAAAAGTCATTCACAACAAATATCATTTTATTTTATTTACACTAGAGATCCATAGTTCATCAGATTATAAAAACCACTTGCATTCTATAAAACTTCTAGCTACCTCGAGGTAAAACTACACAATTACAATTATTTCATTGTTAAAGATAAAACCAAAAAAGTCAATCACCATTGTCTCAGCTGAAATACGTCCACTGCTTGACATAGGCATTCCCAAAGGATAGCCACAACGATCGGTTCTCTGCCCTTATAAAAAAAAAACAATATTTCCAACAAAATATGAAATTATGGATTAATCCTTACACTTTGGGTCGATTCACGCCAGAAGAGCATCGAATAGCATTTGCTCGCAGCGGCAATCTTATTTCTAGTGATTATTCACTAGGTTAAATTTATTTGCATGTCTCCGACGCGGTAGCTGCGCGCGGCGCCGCGCTGCCCGTATCGCTCCAAATCAATTTTACCTTTATTCACTAGCGATAATTTTGCCGCTCCGAGCAAATGTTCTTTGGTGCTCTTCTGGTGTGAATCGACCCTTATCTGTTAGGAGGCCTTTGCCCTGGAATGTTATCCTACAGGCTAGAACATACCTTCTTTATTACCCACTAACTGTCTCATCTCATTACAAATTCTCTATCAATCAATTCCAACATTCATTAATTTCATATTTTTTTCTTTCCATTTTTTTCAAGTCTCCGGCAATCAGTTTTTCATGAATTTTCATAGGTTTCTATTTACAAAAAAAGGCACTACTGCCTTACAATAAAAAATAACGTAAACCTAAAATTAAGACTAGGAATGAGGCAAACGTCATTTCTTCAATAACCCCGCTTGCTGTATAACTTGCCTGGTTGCGTTATTAATGTGCCGGAATCTGTCTGGGCCCAGTTGAATGCCGCCGTACCTACAATGAAGTAAAATAGGTAAGAAAATCGATCAGTAGGAACTGCATGTTACACTGGAATACGATTCCTGCACCGCATTTGACTTCATACTATATGGCAATAACAGACCACAATGTCTCATTTTCTAGTACTTCCTATCTCTACATTATCAATTAATGATATCAATTTCACCCTGTAGCATCCTTTTAAACTAAGAGTCTACCCATCAAACTGAACAACTTTTATTATGGCAGCACACCGATCGGAGCAAATAAAAAATCGACTGTTCCATACTAAACAGCAATGATATCAATTTTACCCTGTATATGGTCATTTTGTGTTGTTTTGTGTGACATGTTGTTTCTATGAACGTGCTTGTCTACAAGTCAATGCTAAGAACCCTCAAGCGAACTATCACTATGGAGCCAACATCGAGAAAAAATAAAAACATCTGCCTTTTTTATACAAAAACTTTTTTCAAATTTTCTCCATAGTGAAAGTTGTTCAATATGATAGTCTACAAAACAAACCCGTTAAATATTACTTGCGTGTTTTGTTATATATTCAATCTTACCATCTAGATACAACGACTAGCGTATTCTTCTGGTCCAATATCTGCAGCAGATGCAGCATCCTGCCGCCGGCGTGCGCCTCGCCATCATCATCGCAATCCTGCAGTATGCTGGTCCCCTTGTCCGTCCGCCGCTCTATGCGGTAAGCGAACATATTGTGCGTGGCGTGCAGTATCTTTTTGTTTTGCTTCAGTTTTGTTAGCACTGCACTGGAATAAGGGAGATAGGAAAATGTTTACTGCATACCTATATGAAAAACTCACAACCATAATACCAATGGGGGTATTCGGGGTGGACAGAAGCTGTGCTACAACTACCTACTATCTTTTGAAGCATGGTTTTGCAGTTGAAGCACTGCTCAGTCATACCCTGGCCACTTCATGCAAATAGGCTCGCACGGAAAAGAGGTAAGCATGCGCGTGCAGTCGGCCATTGCCTACTGTTTTCTGCCACCCGTTTTCCACAAGGTAGGTGAGGTAGAAATTGGTTGAGGACAGGGAATAATGTCCATACAAGTTTGGTCTGACACACCATTTTACTGTCAGTATACATGTCAATTAGGTTTGGACACAAATTTTGTATTTTTGCAGGAGACTGCAGATTTAGTTTTTTATTAGTGATCAATGTTTCAATCAATATCTTGAAATTTTTGTGTGATGTAATATTATTTAGTAACTAAAGAATGTCTCACAGTTCAGAGTGCCTCCCGGCAAAGGCACTGTTTTCTATCTCTGACCAATCTTCACCAGTTAGAACCCGATGTAAGCTCCCTTTTTTTGTGTGGTAAAAATTTACTTCTTACTAAATAACTAGGTACATTATACTAATAAATCAAGGCTACTTACTTGACATCGTCCATGCTATGAACCTGAGCAGCGTGACCTTGGAAGGAGCTCTTTCTGTCTATTATTACTTCTCCGTGAATTATTTCTGGACAATTGATTTCCAACTGAAATGTAATTAACATTATTTATTTATTTTAACTAATTAGGACATTTCGATGATTGGTTCCTACATAACTTGGTCTACATTAAAAATAGGCGTTCAAGTTACATGGTGGAATATTTAAAGCCAAATCAGAGAGCCGTTGAGTTGACTTGACATTTTCTTTACCACTTCCATTCTTTCTTTTCATAGTGATTGTGTTTCTATATTTTATTGGCAGGTATTCTGCAAGCCTGACAGCGTCCATTTTAGCTTTATTTAGGAGTTGCGCTGCTAGTCTGACGGACGGCGGACGCGTGCGTATTGGCATCTGTTAGGCTTGCACGTAGCTCCGCCATTTTGTAAACACTTTTGTGTTTTAACTATAAAATGTTAACTTGAGATTATAATAATATCTTCAACACTTGATACTGACGAAATCATCAAGGAAACGCCAGTAAATAAAAGTAGAATAGAATAGCTTTATTAAGGGCCTCCTTCGTGCAGGTGTTTGGGCACAAGGGACAGATTTGCTGCAAGCAATCACATAAATATTGTCTGCGATGATGAACTGGAGTGCAAAGCCAATTTAAGGACTTCCACACTGGCCATTGCAGATTGTGCCTGGGCGGTGGACGTTCCTGTGGGGAAATTATCTCTTACTTGACTATACCAATCTACTCTCACCACATAGAGTATGGCCCGCTCCAACTGAAACTACGAGGCACAAGAGACCTTCTGGTTGATGATGTTGATAGATAGGCTATAATACACTATTTGCATAGTACCTGTGACATGTCCAAAGTGTCTTCAATAGGTGTAGTCTTCACATTTTTCTCAGGTTCCGACTTCATACTTTGTAGAAATTCTCTTACTTTCTCTACCCATTGGTATATTACTGTCTCACCCACATTCTCTCTGTAAAATTATAAATAAATTTCTATTTCAGTTTTGTACTACATACATAGATAATCTCACGCCATTGTCCCATGGGGGTAGGCAGGGACCGCCACACGCTACGACTCTGACACTTTACAAGAATTCTAATTTTTTTTCTCCCTTTTTGAGCTCACTTGACGACCCGGTTGGTGTAACGGTTACCACGCCAAAGGACTGCCAAGTCAGGGTCCTGAGTTCCAATCCCGGTTCGGTCATGGATGGTATATGTCTGTGCCTTTGTTGTATATGGTTCCCATAACAAAAAAGTCTTGAGGCTTAATTTGGGATCATTATAATGTATGTGCCTGTGAGCATAATTTATACTCAAAATTTCTGTTTTACTGTACCTACACATTGAATGCAGCTAAAATGTGGTGCTAAAAATTTCGAGCTTGCTTCACCTAATTGTGAACAGTATGGAGTGGTCGAAGATGTTTATCACCCGTTAGTGGAGTGTGTTCGCTACGAGCAGGATCAAATAACACTGATGAGGGAGCTTGGAGTGAATAGGCTTGATGTGGGCATATTTCATGACAACCTGGCATCACCAAGTTTTGATGCTGCTAGAAAAGTATTCACCTTTGCAAACTCATCAGTGTCTCGTTAAGTAAATTAGAAAGTAGGAAAATCTAGACATAAGGTACGATGGGACTGACATGTACATAACATTTTGTATAAAAGAACCTTTAAAAAAAATTGAATAAAAAAAAAATAATCCAAAAGATGGAGACAATACTTCCTAAACAGTTTGTTTGACTTTATGAAGGACGCCTGCAGGCCAGGCCTTTATCCTGCAGTGGGACAATAAGTAGGCAGCATAGTGTTTTGCTACAAATTAACACGCTCACTCAGATCGCGAACACATGTGTCCTCGCTACACCTTACCGTAAGCTTGTATAGCAAGCTCAAGGCTGTCGCTCAAGTTAACAATATGGTTATTATTCTCTATCCCTTTCTTATTTATATGTAATGTGTATGAGAAGAAAAGAGACCATGAATGGCTCTTCAATTTGGCATCATTATGGAGCTTAAGAGTTAACTAACTAGACTTAATACTAACTTACAAATAAACTTCATCCAAGGCTTGGTGAAGGTTTTCCTTAGCCTTTCTGTCCATCCACGGTGCGGAGAGTTCGTACTTAGGCGGCGCTTGGCCAGGATAATCGACAGGCAATGTTACGTACAAAATAGCTTCTTTCTTCTGTTCTTCTATTCTCACGTTAAAAGACCTCAGGCCATCTCCCTCTGGCGTCCAGTCGCTGCCGTATATAGAACTGAGAGCTTCAACTTCCTCTAACTACAAGTAAATGGATAAATGAGAAAGGAATTGTGGAAAAATAACACACGAGAAATGTTGACTGAAGTCGTACCTGTTTTTGTAGGTTTTCGTCCATGTTTCCTGGAGTTGTAGTATTTTATATTGTTTCTTCAACTATTTCTTCGTATGATAAAACGTAGTATTCAATATATTATAATAAAGTTTACGTTTTCCTGAGTAGTTTCAATAATCTTGGCGATTTCTTCATTCATCAAAAAAGTGTCTCAATGTCAAAAGTTTTGTTTTAGTCAGTAAAAGAATTACAGAAAGAGATGCAAAATACGAAATCCAAGAGAAAACGAACATCCATTGCTTTCATTTTGATATAGGAACGCACGCAAAATTCATATCAAATAAGCGCGTTGAAGTGTCAACTTGACATTTTGAAGAGGGTATATTCATTTCATCGTTCCAAAAATTGCTTCAATTTTTGTTCCTAAGTATTTAGATAGATGTCACTACCCTTCACAAGAAATAATTTGAATATATACAGCTAATGAAACTTAGTGCAACCTAAGCTATCAAACAAAAAAAGTATCATCAAAATCGGTTCAGTAGTTTTTGCGTTATGCTCGATCAAACAAACACACAAACAAATACACAAACAAACACACAAACAAACAGACAAACAAAAATTTCAAAAATTGGTGATATGGTATCAGGGACACCTAAAAACCATAGAAGCCGTAACTTTTTTTTTGTTAATCTTCAATGTACTTACAGACCACAGGTACAGACACACTGTCTTTCTGTTACAGTTTTATAAAAGTTTAGATTACGTTTTTGGTTTGAATAATTTTCAGATGCAGATAGTCGAGTCGGCTATTTGGCTTGTATGAGTACATAATTCATGTTAAGTTAAGTACCTAATAATAAAATGTCTTCATTTGGATGTCGTTTATATCGCTAAGATGTCGGGAGCCGGTGCAGACGAAGCCGTAGGCTAAATCTCCTAACAAAATAAAATAATGGCGCTACATATCCCAACTCCTACGCTTGCTAAAATAATGAATGCACAGTAACTAATTTCCTAGCTTTGTCGGAAAATCTATTTATAATATCCAAGACCTACCGCCATTAATTAAATACCACATCAAATTACACATATCCAAACGCCATTAGGTTGGATTACGTGCGTAATGGCTAGACGCGTATGCAAATGAGAGTTAATAGAAGTATTATGGAAATACGCGACCAACCGGAAACTTAGCTAATGTCATACATTTTGCTTCGATGTACAGAAGCATTGGTTACTTTGAGTTGCACGACATTTGTAATGCGAGGTTCTGCTAGGAAATAAATAGCGGAGTTAGTAATTTAGGAGTGTTTTAGCATTTTTTTCCTGGCTAGATTTAAATCATGCAAGTAAACTTTATGAAGACATCAGTCAACGCGCATGTTGGGCTGGGCATGCTAAACAGCGGCTGGCCAAGACTATTAGGCGCGGGGGAGCATAACATCAGGACATGACATCTATACTATTATAAAACTTTAACAGGAAGTTTGTCTGTACATTTAAGATATTAACAAAAAAAAAGTTACGATATGGTTTTTAGGTGTCCCTGATTCCATTTCACCAATTTTGGGATTTTTTGTCTTGTTTGTGTGTTTGTTTGAACGAGTATCACGCAAAAACTACTGAACCGGTTTTGATGAAACTTTTTAGTTTGATAGCTTATGATCTGACTTAAAATCTGGTATATAATTTGTGCGGACGAAGTCGCGGGTTAACGCTCGTGTTATATATTAATAAATAAATAAATATCTTGGACATTGTCACACAAATTATCTAGTCACATTTAAAGTACCTGGACTTGTATTATGATGACTAGACAACGATATAGAATACATAAATATAGATACAAACATCCATGACACATGCACACTAATTATTGTTGTACACCTAAACTGGTAAGCTATGGAGACACAATGTAACATATAAAATTAAGACCTTTTATAAACCTGTAGTTATGCACTAAATGATCTTTGACTTTGACATGACTCGGGTACAAATATTCATATTCATCATATAAATATTTGTCCCTTACGGGATTCGATCCCGCGACTCTCGGCACAGTAGGCAGGTTCACTACAGACCGTGCTACCGGGCCGTCAATATTGTAGGTGCAGTAGGTACAACGTCAAAAATGTATGTAGTCATTACCATCTAAGCTTCTTGATACGGATGATGAAGACAATAGGTATCATCCAAGTTTCTTTGGGAGTCGCGTTGTAGGTCTGCTAGTGGGTAGTCACGTCGCATTTCGGTCGTCGGTTGCCCCCTCCCCGGCCTACAACGAAGCTCCAGTGGTGCCTCAGGGTAAAAACAACCCTTGAGGTCACCAGAATACCTTTTTTTTTTTTATTTATATTTAAAAAAAATTTTAAAATCTATGATACACAATTTGTCTCCAAAACTCTTAACTTACACATAACATTACAGAAAAAACAATTAAAGTAGACATGTACAAAGAGCGAGTTTATCTCTAAAGAGATCTCTTCCAGCAAACCCGCAACAGAGACAGTTCTGAAGTGTGAGGCATACAAAATGTGTACAGCACAAATGATAAAAACTAGATACTTGTTGGAACTTAATTATATATATATAATATAAATAAACATAATTATAAATAAACAAATAGATACAATAAACATACATAAACTATGGCTTATTTTAGAGAGTAATATTTGTGCTAATTTCGACTTGATTTACTTAGTTATTTATGTAAAATTTTAATCAAAGATGGATGATTTATCTTTTATAGCTCTCTTCACGAATCGTTCATAAAAAAGACATCAACGTAAGACACAAAGTAATGATGTTACCGAAATTCTGTAAAACTTATCTTATTTTCGGGGCTGTGTGTAGACTAGTGGAGTCTTGTTTAATGCTGTTGAGGTTTGCCCCACAGTGGGGACGCATAGAGACTGTTATTCTTCTTTTTATCGTGTGGGCAGCAAGCCCTGGTGTCAGTTTTTCCAAACCGCCTTACTACCTGTGACGTGCTTTTTATGTACCGACTACTACCACCAGAGATAGTAGCCGGGACCAACGGCTTAACGTGCCATCCGAAGCACGGAATCATTTCTCTTTTCAGACAATCAGGCAATTCAGCCTAAAATCTCATAACCAACTGGGGAAAAACGCACAAAGTGACATTTCACTAGGTGTCCCCCGTGGGAATCGGACCCAAAACCTCCGTGTCGAGAGCCAATGGTCTTAACCATTAGACCACGGAGGCGGTTAGAAGATTAAGCGGTAGAAAAGCTATAAGAGACCCCGAAAGGATTGTCTTTGGCCACTGAACCAATACTAGTCTATACAGAAATAATTACTATCACATGTTTATAATAAACGAGCGTTATCCCGCGACTTCGTCCGCACAAATTGTATACCAGATTTTAAGTCAGATCATAAGCTATCAAACAAAAAAAGTTTCATCAAAATCGGTTCAGTAGTTTTTGCGTGATACTCGTTTAAACAAACAAACACACAAACAAACAGACAGACAAAAAAATCCAAAAATTGGTGAAATGGAATCAGGGACACCTAAAAACCATATCGTAACTTTTTTTTTGTTAATATCTTTAATGTACAGACAAACTTCCTGTTACAGTTTTATAATAGTATAGATTACCAAACACTATTAAAGCATACAATGGCAAGCAATTTTCAAATAAACTCAAAATACTTACTTCTAAGTGCTACTATAAGTTAAACGATTATTTTGATGTAGTAGTCGTAACATAAAAACTTCGTCAGAGGCCGTAAGGCGGTCTGAAAAAACTCTGACACCTTTGCCGACACGATAAGAAAGAATGATAGCTCTTTTACAAACATTCCGATTGAATCTGAAAAACTGCTGGTGTTTCTTCACAAATTTATATACTTCCTGGATGTAATCAAGCCATACCTGAGAACAGGGGCTACAAAACCGTGATATGCAGTTAAAGCTGCCTGAACCTTTAAATAAGTCCACAGGCGTTAAATTTTCTCACCAGACACGTAGCATACAAGCTTGTACACAAAGCAGGAAGCCGACAGTACCTGTGCACCTACCGAAATTGGAGCCAGGCATTAGGAGAGGCATGCATGAGAAATAATTTTAATTATTAGGGTGGTTACAAATAATAAAAGAAATAATATCATTAAAATTTGGTTTAATGTGCTATTAAATATGTTGCTACATCTTACTTTACATTTATGTTTGATTAATCGCACATCCGATAGAACAAAGTCAGAACTGTCAAAATTTACGAAACTGAGTTAATAATGACAAAATGTTCCATCACCTGTTACTCGTTTGGTAGCACAAAGACACTTTGTTAGTTCAAATAGATTATTCAGATAAAAACATACTTACCATAATTCTTTAAAGGTTTCAAGTCCAAATCTAGAATTTAAAAATTTTAAATCTTTACTTTGCTCTACTGAACAATTTGTGAAATTTAAGCTCTGACTTTGTTCTACCGGATGTGCGAAATGATAACTATAGATTTACAATACCATGATGAAAACTATTAGAGAAAATTAAATTACTATTGTTAACTACATAACTATAACATTATTCTATGTAACTACTCAAGGAATGTCTGAAATTATATCAACATCAATATTTATTTCTATTCTACAGTATCACAGTATTACCTATACATACACTACTCTAAAAGTAATTTACATTTAAAGTCTAGTAAGTAACTCGCTTTACAAAATAATTTAAAACTAAATGTAGGATTTTTTATAATCTATATGGACATTTAAAAATAACGACAATATGGCGACCACTATAAACAAACTTACGACGATCCTATTTAATCTCAGCAATCGACAATTTATTTTGTAATTTTAATAATAGATTAACTTTACAGAAAAGTAACAATTTATCTTTTAAATATATTTTTAAACTTCGACTAGTAATTAAATGAGAAAATTAATTTCCCGCCTTTATTTCAGAACCGCCAGATTCTGTGAAACAATCATTCGAAACGCCACTTTGTACGGAACAGTAACTGGCCGGTGAACTTCTATCACTAGAATTTTTTTCTTGACTCTGATATTCGATCATTCTGCCACTTGGTTGCCGGAGAAAATTTTGAAAACCAATCGGTGTAGAATTAACAATTTTGTCCGGCTTTTTTAGTAACTCCTCTATAGAATATGGGTTCTTTTTCTTTTCTTTCTCATGAGGAGATTTTCTTTCATTATCATCAGTGTCCGGTCTATCAGTGCTATCGTCACTCGCTTCCACGGAAATGTGTTCAGAATTTTCAGATTTCACTTCATCAGTATTGATTCTGTTTAACAAATCATTGTGAAGGTTCAGAGCGTACGGAGAGAAATTTTTCGAGTCTGGGTGGTATGGCATCATGATCCTTTGCCATGGTGAAATAGGATAAGGTTTTAGGAGACCTTGGGCTTGCATCTGATTGGTTAGAAGCCAGGAGGTTGCTATCCGTCGGTCGTACAAGTGAGATTGCTCTGTTGTAGGTGGTGGTACTCTCACGGCGGAGTGGGCGAAATATGGCGGATTCTGCTGCGATGGTATTTGTGTTGGTAGAGATGTCTTCAGTGACATGTAGTCCATGACATTTGGCGGTAGCTCCGGTTGCGGGTAGTGGTCTGGAAAGAGTTACATATGGTTAATATTAAAGCTGTTGACAATATAATACTTATTAGAGTAGCACATCGAGATTAGTTCAGTATAGGAACTTCCAAAACTATAGAGATAAAAAATATGTTCCAAGAAATCGAGATAAGAAAAATGCATTCATAGGTAGGTTCCAATACTAGGTAGGCTACAATAAATTTGTAGTTCGCTCTACCTACTTTATGTTTTTTATGTTACGAATTAGGTAGTTAGACGATTGGTATTTATTAATAAGAGAAGTTAAAAACATTTTGGGAAACCGAAAAGTTTTTATTTCCTACATATTTTTCATAAAACCAAAGAGTTTCCATTACATCTAAGAAATACAGAACTGGCAGCTAGCTGTCAGAAAAAAGTACGTTAAGCCTAATACTTCAATTAAAAAGAAAACAGTTTTCTTCCTTTTCAGTTTTTATGACATTTGATATATATTTTTTTCCAAGACATCTTGCCAGTCCACATCCAAAAATTAAGAGTCATTAAAGAGTTTTTATTCGAAAATTCCAAATAATCCCAAAAATGTCTCTTTGGTGCCTACTTTTCAAACAGAAATAAAATAATATATTTAAAAAACAACGACAGTTTTTCCAGCAATTTTCCTGGATCGCTGGATTTGTTTCAACGAATGTAATTATTCATTCATAGGAATTATCTGACAATTGAAAAATCGGCCCTAAATTGAACAGAAAACAGACGAGTCACTTTATTATATTATAGTTAGTTATATTTGAATAAATTTCTCGAGTTCTCGAGTTGTTCAGAAAATTTTTCTCATCTCTACTAAGGCCAGATTTCTCGAAAATTCTCGCTTCGAGAAATCTCAAGCAGAAACCCCAATACAGACCCATCTTGATGTTTATATGCTATCCTGCATAATGTCCCTATGGATCTTCTTACGTTAAGGAAGACTAAGTAGATACAATCTTAGACGTGTTATAATTCTACAATAGTCCATCTAATGTGGTCTAGACACAGATCTCAATATATTACAGAAAACAGTAAGTATTTAAAATGTATCTAAAGTTTTTATTAGATTCTTAACCAGCAATACCGGCACAAGAACCGAATTTATGACAATCCTTAGTGCGAAGCGACAACTTGACCAATAAAACTAACTAACTTATGTATTCATAACAAAACACTACTTAAAACAAATAAATACATTTTAAAAACAATACAGTTCGACAAGCTAAAACAGCTGTAAATATCATGTACTAGAATTTTAAATACGTAAATAAATCAACTTCACAGTCGTGTCAGTATCGGTTTGGTAATAAAAATGATAAAGAGTAGAAAGTTGTCGCAAATAGCAGGATAATATATTTTAAATAAGATTTTTAGCGCAAAACTGGCAACAATAGAAAGACATAGTAGAATTGATATATTTACGAGTCCAGTCCTCAGTCTCGTTTCTTTTGTTTAATTTATTATTGTTTGAAATGGTTTTTGAAATTGATGTATGACAAAGTATATGCACTAGTTGGTACACTAAGCAACGGAAGAACTCTAAGGGACCAGTACAAGGCATTTCGTCCCTATTCGTTATTTTCTAGTACTTACGTTATCTTCCTAAGTCTGTTTAAAATATAGTTTTCTTTTGGTTTTTTTCTTATAATCTTATTTCTACTAAGTACATACCTACAACTGCTAGCGCCTAATGCATGGACATTTCCTGAGTTTCGTATTAAATGCTTCGTATATATTACGGTTCTACCAGGAATATAGTCGAGAGCTTATGCTATGCCATAAATGGTAGCAAAATTTATATTTTAAAACCTAAGATGTTGTTATATGTAGATGCGTTGCCCGCGCTCTAAAATGGCAACAAAAAAGCAAGGTAATTACCCGGCATTCTCACAGTTACATATCGCGCCATTTTAAAGTGCTAGCGTATGACGCGTTTATTTATAAAACGACATTGTTTTAAACACTTTAAGCAGTGGGTTTTGGAAAAAATGTTTTAAGACTTTTATTTGTTTATTATTTCCGTTGTTACGTAAAGTACTTAGGTACCTATCCATAACCCCACTAAAACAAAGCTAAAAAACCTCGCCTACAATCATAATTTAGTAAAAAACTCAAAATACAGTTCCCGACCAAAATTAAAATTCTTTAATTTACTCGTAGGTAAGCTTGTAATCACTAAATCCCGCCGTAATGTCTTGTCAAACATAAGTAAAAAACTTGTCACCGACATTATAGGTCGATTAAACTATAATTAAATAAAAAATAAACATTAATGGTCTCCGATGTTTCCTTACACCTGCCCCTCTAGTAGGAATGTCCGTCCGTCCGTCCGTGTTTTGACATCTTTTGCTTTGTTTTTGAATGTCGTTGATTTACTTCCTTTATGGCATTTTTGTTTTGACACGATATTATTTATTTAGTTGCTAGTATGCTAGTTACCTATGCGGTATGTAAATTAACGGGTGTCGCATAGTTTCAAAGATAGTACCTACTTATAAAGTACCGACTAAGGCTGCTAGTCCATCAACAAGGTTGCTTCTTATAAAGAAAGAAACTGATCGTTGCTTTTTCTTTTTTGAGGTATTTTTTTTTACTTTTCGCTTCCTCGATTGTAACTGGATATGTAATAAAAAGATAGAGAGAAGATGAAGAGAAGATTATTATCCAGGCTGGAGAGACCTGTGTTTGTCCATCAATAACATTGGCGTAAAGCATTTTTTTTAAATTCATTTTAGGAAAACTTACAGGCTCATAAAATGGCGGTGTATCTTGAAATTCACAGGCAGATCACGATCTACCCAATTCTACGATCGAACTATGACATGTTATCTACTAGGTATCAATGTATCATTTACTAATCACTTTAATTAGAAGAAGTGTATATCGGGTGTTATAATTATCGATTATATTTAGGAACATAAAATGAATTTCTAAATTGAAACTTCAAGAATCTGATGATTTATTAAAATCTGATTAGGTTCATCATACATTGCTTCGGCTGCTGATTTGGCAACAAGTTAAGTTCACTGAAAGAAGCGGCAAACTAAATAAAGCAAGCCTATACCGAACCGAATCAGACTTTAAAGCAGAACCTACACTTTCGCGAGAACTTGGCGAGAATCCTCGACCAGAACTTCCAAGGAAAATTACGATGGTTCACAACGCTGCGCGGCTTTTCTCGTCAATTCTCGGCCAGAATTTAGTGCCTGCTTTCATATCCGCTTTAATGATGGTATTCTCACCATGGCCAGCTCTCTCATCATCTCCCCACGCAAGCCCGCTGTTCCTCAGAATCCTGTTAACCGAGGACACGGAAGGGATGGAGTGGGGCTCGCACACCCGGGCGCTCAGCAATCTCTCCCGGATCTCCCACGCGAACATGCCCGGGTTCTCCTGCTTCAGGCGGAGGATCTTCTTGACGACTGTCGGGGTGGCGACTTGCTGGAATGAGAAGAGGGTCTTTTGTTAGTTTTTTTTAGAAACAAAGGTAATAATTAGGTAATAATAATAAAATAAAATAAATATCTTAGACATTGTCACACAAATTATCTAGTCACATTTAAAGTACCTGGACTTGTATTTTGATGACTAGACAACGATATAGAATACATATATAGATACAAACATCCATGACTCGGGTACAAACATTCATATTCATCATGTAAATATTTGTCCCTTACGGGATACGAACCCGGGACCCTCGGCACAGCAGGCAGGTTCACTACAGACTGTGCTACCGGGCCGTCAAGGTGCAGTTTATTTGGGGCTCGAACGCTGGTTTTCTGGCTAATTGACGTTATTAATCGAGCAAAATGAGCTTGAGATTTTGTTACATTGGGTATAACTCGATTGAGCAGCTTATGCCAAAATCGACTTGGTTTCTGTTGCGTACAGCTAGCATGCCACCGACGACAAAGCGTTTAAACGAGAAAACTGTTATGCGCGCTCTTTCTGGCCTACGTAAAATAATACCTCTAATAATAATAAAAATCGAGATGTGCCTCCATCTTTGTTATTTTACATAGGCCAGAAAGAGCGCGCATGACGGTTTTCTCGTTTAAACGCTTTGTCGTGGGTGGCATGCTAGCCGTGAAGGGCTGCCATTTGGCTGCCATCGCCAAAATCACCATCGCCGAAAAAGTCTTACGTGGTTAACATATTGTTCAGTTATGATATACTTGGGAAATGAACGTTTAAAAATTATAAAGGACAAAAAATGATGGTTTTTTTGCCATCATTTCATTAAATTTCGTAAATCAATAGCTAGAAAAATCTGGGATCAAATAAATCGTATTAGAATCCGTTGTGTTATGTCGATAATAAAAGACAAATTGAAAGTTGATAACATAAAATTACAAGGTGAAGTAGCTCATATGTCCATATGGCTGTTAGCCGATATTGCAATGAAGTTTAATGACTATTTAATAATGATGTTTATGTGTTACAATATGTTGTTTACGATTATATTACACAGAAACATTTCACTGTTGTTAATAACACGATAAAGCAACTAGTCCTATACAATGGTCTTCCTTCAATGCTGAGGGGATTATCACACCATCAAACTAAACAACACTTTCTCTATGGAACTAACAACAAAATCGCCAACACAAAAAGCAGCTGTCCGACACATTTGAATCGAGTTGGCTTGCAGTTTTGTATGAGGCAGATTTTTTCTTTTTCTCTATTTCGATGTGTAGTAGAGAAAGTTAATAAGTTTATTGGTCTGGAGTGCGATTTTTGAAACTCATTCGCTGAGCTCAGCAGTTGAAAATGTCAGAATTACTATGAAGATATGCATCTTTCTACTCCTGGAGTGCAATTTTTGAATCTCATTCGCTGTTCTCAGCAGTTGAAAATGTCAAAATTACTTTGGAAATATGCATCTTTCTACGGCCGATTTGACTTTCCAAAATCATACTCCAGGAGAGCGATTTTTGAAAGTTAAATCAGCAATAGAAAGATACATATCTGCATAGATTTTCAACTGCTGAGTTCAACGTATGAGATCCAAAAATAGCACACCAGATTTGACTTTCAAAAATCGCACTCCTGAAGTATAATTTTTGAAAGTCAAATCAGCAGTAGAAAGATGCTTATCTCCATATATTTTCAACTGCTGCGTTCAACGTATGAGACTCAAAAATCACACTCCTGATCACCTACTTAAAAAACCATATTAAGAATGATCCTATTTTCTCTTTCTTTTCTTATTTTTCCTCGAGGTATAGAGATGCTTAGAATGTCGAGATAGGACATCTACGACAAATATACCAAACTGAAAAAAACCTATAGCTACACATTGATTGAAATTTTTTTATAGATGCTATATCAGTTACATGGTAAATATTAGGTATACTACTAATATATAATAGTTATTATAAGAGTAAAAAACGGCACCCCTAATTAAAAGGACATCCATCAAAAACATTCGCCTTCTCTCACGCCACGCCATCGCATCGCAAAGATTAAAAGATACCCGGTACTAGATTCGAATCTGTTTCGATAGGACCACTTCATAACTAATGAGCAAAGCTGCACTATCAAACCTAGCCTTGATGTCCCGTCGCTATCACACTAAATACTGGACGACAATTCTAATAAATCATATACGGGACGGGACATCCGCTTGCCATAAACTATCCGCTGCTGCTTAGAAGAGAAATATGATGGCTGGCTTACTTACAAATAGAATATTGTGAATTGCCCGAAGAAAATCGCTCTGAAAGTTCATTATATCCTTTGAATTAAACAACTCCGATATTGTTCTTTCCACTCCGCAACGAACTAACCTATTGGAAAAATGTTTATTGGTTGGCTTGCCTTAATTAAAGTAATTGTTGTATCGAATGCTGTCATTCTTGTGTTAAATCGTGCAGCTCCTTTTCGTAAACGGAATCTCCATACAAACAGTTAATTGTTTTTTAATATCGATACCGTTCGAGATATAAAGGCATACATCTTGGGCGACGCCTTGACTGCTACGCAGAAATAAAAATTTTAGCCGAAAGCACTAAATATATAAGAGTCCAAAAGTGCTACTGCACTGCACAGGCCCCCTCATTCCACGTGGTTTACCGGTTACTGTGCATTGCTTTGTTTAATTCATTGTTTTAAAGTTCAGGTTTTGCTGAAGTAATGTAGCTCAAACTTGATTTGATGAACCTAAATGTAAGACACATTTATACTCTCACAACCTATTCATTCAAATTGTCCCGTATCTTGAGTGGGAGGGGCAAGGTGACCCATTACAGTAGCCATATAGTACTAAAACGCGGGACATCGCGTATAGCAGTAGCGACTAGCGAAGTCATTACGCACACCTGGGCAGTTCGCACGGACTTTCATTTTACTACAATATTAGTAAAATGAAGTGCGGGAAAGATATTACTGATGTAATGAAAATTCCTACACTAATCAAGTTGGGGAAAAGTGTTTATTTACTACCTAGCTACCTACGACACTTCGCGTTATGTTATTAAATGTAAACGAAATTGTATAAAGTGGTTTCGGTTTTCTTCGAAAGCGGCCGAACAATTTTATTATAGATAGCTTTGTCAAAAAAATATTGCGTATTAGGTACTAATCTTATTCATACAATGATCCACTAACAAAAACAATAATTAACTATACCTAGGTTCCTTTACCTCGCTATTTTAATATCATAGCTATTTATTTCCGAAAATTTGAATTTTTATATAATTTTCTTAAATACATATATCTAATTTCAAATATTATTGATTTCCACACATGTCACAGCCATTTTGTACATATATCTAATCTTTAAACTAATAAGATAACACTAAATAATAACGAATAAGAGAGAAAAATAAAATGTAAAAAAAAAACATTTTAACAAGCTTTTATGAAACGTCTCTTTGATCGGTGTACTTTTCGGAATTGACCTCTTCCAACTGTACCCATTGTGCTCTGTCCCTTTTCTAATATTGCCCAAAACATCGATTTAATAATGCTCAAAGTCATCCAAATGGACCCAAGATTAGACGAATATCGTCTTCTCTCTCTCATATTGTTGGATTGGTGCCGTCTCTTAGGAACCATAGAGTCAGTGGCCTACCTATTTATAGGTTATTCTTCTTTTATATATTTAGATTATAACTTTTTCCTTCCAAGTGTACAAATATTTGGGATTTTCTAAAAATTATAAAGATACCAACGACTTATCGATTATAATAACGACAAAAATTTAAGTATCGGAAATAAACGCTCGACATAACATTACAACTTTCTTTTATTAGATTCGCTACGGCTTTTAACATTATGTTGGATTTCTTTAAATTGAACCAGACTTATATCAAAGTCAAGATGTTATATTATTGCCCTCTGTAACAATTAACAACCAATTCGTACAGCCAGATTTTAGAAACTTTAATAACACACTCCAAATAAAAGTAAAAATTATTCAATAATTCCTTTAAAAAATATTATGACATGAACATTGTGAACGCATCAAAATAATTATAGGTGCATCCGTGAACGCACCCTACGATTAGAAAAAAGTTTAAAAAAGGCGCTAAAATTAACCGTCCAATAGGATATCGATCGAGCGTCTAATGGCGTAATTACGGGGTTCCCGCCAAAATTGACGCCTTGCGCTCAAAATGGGCTGATCCACCACACCTCATCCCAAAGGCTACTATTTAAACATTATTTTGTGACAGGCTACTTAAGAGTCCTATAATTATTTTTAAGAGTGCACATGCGTGATAGGAAGTCAAGCTTTTTTGTGGGTAAAACGGAATCTATAATGGATTTTAACCTCGAGGTTATGATAATTGTTTAGGAGCTTCCAATCGAACAGATGATAGTTGGATAGTGCTTCCAGGGTACAGTTATTATAAAATGGCCCGAGGGAGAATCGAATTGAAATTGATTTGGGTACTTTCATAAAAGTTTTCAAAAATGGAAACGGTTTACGGATCTCTAAGTTCATATCTTTTTTAATTTTCTTAACCTATTTTAAGTGTTTCATATTCAAGAGCCAATTTGAGCCTAGAAATGTATTAATTGAATTTCCAACATAATGTAAGTTGTTCATGTATAAAGGATTGATATTAGATTCTTCAAACTTGAGCACATCGAATAGCACATCAATAAGGATTGCATTAGAACGTTATTAATGCTCGATCAATCTCGGTTTTCAATCTAAGCAGCTAATAAGAGCCGAGCCCTGCATGAATAAATCAACGATCGCGTATCGCGGTAGCATGTTAGTACCAGGCGCCCAGAGGCGAGTAGCTGGTCGTGGTCGGCCACATTCCCGCGTCACGGACGGTTCCGTTCACCGCGCGACGCTTTTTGCCCGACTCACGCGCATCAATCATCCCCTGACACATCCAATATCTGTTTTTGCACGCGCCCGCTACGCAACGCAAGATGGCGTTAGTAACTGTCCACAAACGCGTGGACGATTAGTGTTTCTTATTACCGATTTCTATTAGACTTTCCACCTTCCTTGATGGGGTGAAAGATAATTTGTTGGGGCGTGAGACCCGTTGGTTTAATGGCGGATTGATTCGATATTAATTTGAGGGAGGAAGAGATGACGTCTAGGAGTTAATATTCGCTTAATGCGGCAAGGTGCAAGCTTCTAGGAGCTGACGGAAGTTTTTTTGAGAATAATGAGCGGTTTATCAACGCTCTTAACAACACAGAAGTAGTTAACAGGGTTTCTGCTATAGTAAGTTATATTTGTTTCTGTTAATGATAGTAATACAATGACTTGCCATCAGATTTTCAGTGCGCATGCAAAAGTGATAACACGACGACATGACAGATCATAGAATCTTTTCACACTGGCCAGTTCATAGGTAATACTATCCAATGTCTCAACTAGTTACTATGATAAATTAAAATTTTTGTTACTCTAAACAAATTTATTCTTCTATCGATTAAATGTGCCTAATTAGAAACAAATCTCTCTCTTTATAGCAAGTTAATCTCAATGACATGAGACTTAAAGAAGTGAAGAAATTAAACAAATTTGAAATAGAATGTTTAATTTGTCTTATTCTTCTTCAGTGCCTTTACTCCTCCGGTAGAGACGAGGTTTGATACCGCTTCTCTTCTTTTCACTAAAAAATCTATCATCCATAATTATCTCCCAATAGACTGTAAGGGATGACCATAACTTTAGCTTTCTTCACTTTCCTACTTCATGTATGAATTAGTGTGGCAAGAGTTCCAAGGATCTGTTGGTATCTTCAAGATAAGCTTCTATCCACCATAATTTACGCTCTGCGACTTCGTAGGCACCTGGCTCGACATTTTTTCGTATTCCCACATTCATAAGAAACCTGACATAGATATACCTTTCATAGCTATTATAGCGACCGAATAACCATGATACCCGACATGCGGACAACGTCATTGATCGTCCGACAGCCAGGATTTACGTAACTATATCAGGATTTGCACCGATAATGTACGCTTTATGATTCACTGCAACGGATTATATTGTCAATATTATTACTCGCCTATAATACCGTAAAGCTGCTTCATAAAACATATTGGAAATTATTATCGTGTGTCAAACTTTATTGTGGTTTAGCGGGAATTCGCAGGTTAGAACGCTTTTATGATTATCTGTAACGTCTTATTTAGGCTTTATGTGGAACTAGCATATACCCGCGGACTTGCATTCGCAATTGCAGAATTCTGAGTATCTAAATTCATCTACGAATACCCATCAAAATTTATGACAATTGCTTGTAGATTTGCAGCGTTTAAGAGGAAGAAAGAAACTCTCGTTAGTTTTTACATCTATCTATACTATTATAAAACTGTAACAGGAAGTTTGTCTGTACATTGAAGATATTAACACAAAAAAAGTTACGATATGGTTTTTAGGTGTCCCTGATTCCATTTCACCAATTTTGTTTGTGTGTTTGTTTGGGTGTTTGTTTGTTTGAACGAGTATCACGCAAAAACTACTGAACCGATTTTGATGAAACTTTTTTTGTTTGATAGCTTATGATCTGACTTAAAATCTGGTATATAATTTGTGCGGACGAAGTCGCGGGTTAACGCTAACTATTATAAAACTGTAACATGAAGTTTGTCTGTACATTGAAGATATTAACAAAAAAAAAGTTACGATATGGTTTTTAGGTGTCCCTGATTCCATTTCACCAATTTTTGGATTTTTTATCTGTCTGTTTGTTTGTTTGGTTGTTTGTTTGGTTGTTTGTTTGTTTGTTTGTTTGAACGAGTATCACGCAAAAACTACTGAACCGATTTTGATGAAACTTTTTTTGTTTGATAGCTTATGATCTGATTTAAAATCTGGTATATAATTTGTGCGGACGAAGTCGCGGGTTAACGCTCGTTTACTATATTAGTAAGGATTCGATACCATTGAAATAGTACTTATGTGTTTTCATAATTAAAGCCAATTAAGCAGCAATATGCCCACGTGAAGATAATTCCCTAGAATTATCTTCTCATTGGAGGCCTTAGCCTCTGACTTGACTTGACGAATATCGTCAGGTGAACGACAGTATCATTTGACCCAATTCTGAAGCAAGGAATCGCTCGAGATGTAATATCACCAACACCAAAGCTTTTGGTACCTATCCAAAAGCTTGGCAACGTTGCTTGACTTACATTATAGTTTCGAACGAAGCTTCAGTATAACATGAGCACTTTCCATATCTAATATTATATCTAAACTATTATAAAACTGTAACAGAAGTGTGTCTGTACATTGAAGATATTAAAAAAAAAAAGATACGATATGGTTTTTAGGTGTCCCTGATTCCATATCACCAATTTTTGGATTTTTTGTCTGTCTGTCTGTTTGTTTGTTTGAACGAGCATCACTCAAAAACTACTAAACAGATTTTGATGAAACTTTTTTTGTTTGATAGCTTGTTTGCTGAGATTATCTGACTTGAAATCTGGTATATAATTTTTGAGCTTGCTTGTTGAGATTATCTGACTTGAAATCTGGTATATAATTTTTGCGGACGAAGTCGCGGGTTAACTCTAGTTTTCAATAAAGGATCAAGTCTTGTCAATTTTATTAAAAGTCATAAGACTGAGAAATCTCTTCACCGCAGTGACAAGTCGAACTCAATGACTGATGCCATCGACTCGATAGATGAAGATCAAAACTGGCATTAATGTACACCTGCGGCTCTGCTCTGCCCAATAGGCTAATCAAATATAAGAAGATCAAAACTGGCATTAATGTACACCTGTGGCTCTGCTCTGCCCAATAGGCTAATCAAATATAAGAAGATCAAAACTGGCATTAATGTACACCTGTGGCTCTGCTCTGCCCAATAGGCTAATCAAATAAGAAGATCAAAACTGGCATTAATGTACACCTGTGGCTCTGCTGTGCCCAATAGGCTAATCAAATAAGAAGATCAAAACTTGCATTAATGTACACCTGTGGCTCTGCTCTGCCCAATAGGCTAATCAAATAAGAAGATCAAAACTGGCATTAATGTACACCTGTGGCTCTGCTCTGCCCAATAGGCTAATCAAATATAAGAAGATTAAAACTGGCATTAATGTACACCTGTGGCTCTGCTGTGCCCAATAGGCTAATCAAATAAGAAGATCAAAACTGGCATTAATGTACACCTGTGGCTCTGCTCTGCCCAATAGGCTAATCAAATAAGAAGATCAAAACTGGCATTAATGTACATCTGTGGCTCTGCTCTGCCCAATAGGCTAATCAAATAAGAAGATCAAAACTGGCATTAATGTACACCTGTGGCTCTGCTGTGCCCAATAGGCTAATCAAATAAGAAGATCAAAACTGGCATTAATGTACACCTGTGGCTCTGCTGTGCCCAATAAGCTAATCAAATAAGAAGATTAAAACTGGCATTAATGTACACCTGTGGCTCTGCTGTGCCCAATAGGCTAATCAAATAAGAAGATCAAAACTGGCATTAATGTACACCTGTGGCTCTGCTGTGCCCAATAGGCTAATCAAATAAGAAGATCAAAACTGGCATTAATGTACACCTGTGGCTCTGCTCTGCCCAATAGAGCTAACGAGCGTAAGTATATGCATGTATTTTAAGTCTTGGGAACCGATTGACTTAATCTGTCTTCCCTATTAAGTTACTACTTTTTTTCAATCTCTTTTTAATTACAGACAATTCTGGCTTCAAGGAATTCTTAAAACTGTGTCATCCTGTACTTAATAGCAAAAATCTCACTCGCCCAAGGCACGACCTTGATCGAAACGGTATTTAAACTGACTCTCATAATGAGTTCCCAGCCATGACGGTTAAAACCATGCAGGAAAGGAATTTGATTTATTTTAAATGCTGGCCAATGAAATGTTAAAATGGTTAATATAGAAAATTATGGCAAGGGACCAGATAGGTAAATCAGGAGCTGTGAAATATACCTGCCTGTACTAGGGTTATGTTCAATTCATACTATAAATTGATAGAAAAGAGTTTTTATGCCGACAATGTTTTATGTTGCACGATAATGATAATGTTTTTATGTTTAGCACAAAAAAATACTGGATGATTGCGGAAAATGATAAATTTTTTTTCTGGAAATCGCTCTATTGAAGATTGGTAGTATATACAATCGGCCAAGAATTTGGTCTATCTAGGTCTAAAGTTGAAATTTGTTTAAACTTCAGGATATGTCAGTTTTATTATGGATTTGTGTCTATGTACTGTTAATTAATATCAATTTGTTTATTTAGAATACAATAAATGTTTAAACTTCATACAATAAATAAGTTCTATTTTAGACATATATTAAATCGAGAAAAGTCTGGAGATAGAGTCATATTGTATTAGTTATTAAGTCGTGTTATTTTGTAGAGTTTCTGGCCGCATCTTATCTAAAGCGACAACACGTTCCGACATGGTTTTAGTTTCAAAAAATGATTTGTTTTTTAATAGGTAAGTGGGCTTCAAGCTCCTATATTGAATACATTATTTTGACATTTGTGGTATCCTGGTGGGCTGTGGTATTGCAAGGATGATGCGAGTAGAGTAGACTCGGGATGGTAGAGTCAAACAGCATAGTTAATAATTTACCGCACCGTAATTTCTCTATGATTCGCACAGACCGTAGCGCCATCTATCGATCCCCTAGAAAATCAATGAAGAATATTTATGTAATGTTATGTTATGCTTATGTTAGGTTATCAAAAGAAAAACGGTTATTTAAATAAACTCCAGATAAATCATTTTTCTGCAAACACTATATCTATGGAATTCCCGAACTCGGTGCACACACGTGTGTTTATTAAGGCCCCACCACTCCACTCCACTACAGATAACAAACCGATATGTTTGACACTTGACAGCGCAGCGGCTGACAGGTGCGTCTCGCTCCCATGACCCGTTTGACCCATCGCGCCATTATTGTTACAAATTACAAACGATTCGATTGTTGATTCGAACTCAGATTGGGTACGGGAAAATACCTAATTATTAGAGTTTTGAATTTGGAATGCTTGTTTTTTTAATTGTCATTTGTTTTGACGATAACTTTTTTGGTTTTACTCCGATATGGCTCTATTTGATTTATCTCTATTTGTCTTTCGTTTTTCTATATCTCTATTTGATTTATTGTGTTGTGATTTATTTTGATTTATTGTGTAAATTAAGCTCGATATTTTACCAATTTTGATTTACATAGTTATCTGCATATTTGGATTAATATTTTGGGTAGGCCTAAATACAATTAATTTTGTATTAATTGGCAATGTTTTTTAAATAATTTTACTTAAATACAATTGAATTGAAAAAAGGTGATCTGTTGGACAGTTGAAATCTTATTGCTATCTATTCGAATACATTGTTTTTATTTTTACATTTTTCAGTTGTTTTTTTATTGTTAGGACTGAGCAAGAATAAAATATCTAGGTTAAGTGTACCAATTAAGTCCAATTATGTAGAAAAACTAAGATTATTGACCACTAATATTACTAAATATTAGAATAAACTACAAAAGTTGCCGAAAAAGATAAGAGAAAGATTTTGAAAAACGATACGAAACCACGAGAGGCTAAAAGTGGGTAATTTGATCCCGAACTTTTATCAAATTTCGATAAGAATAAATCTTTGGACCATATTTTAAATCTTTTTAACGATAGTGAAATTGAATATCAGTTAAAATTTTGACCATCGATTAATTTTACGTGTAAAGAAGTTCACAAGTTCTAATTCTTGATCTAATCTTTTATATATTATACTTCTAACTATATTGTCTATCTTCTATCTATCGATATTCTATCTATTGTTAACTTGGCGTGGATGTACATTAAATATACTTGGGTAATGCTTAGGTATAAAAATATTAATTAAACGCAGTCGGGTAAAAAATCAGCTGTACATACTCGACTCCGATGTATGAAATAGTTAATTTTTTTCACGTTTCCTGAGGGTGGCTACATAGTATCAAGTGGTTCAGTTCGATGGTCTGAATTCACAGTTTCAGTATTTGCCAGGCTATCACTTCTACCCACAGCAAACATGAACACCAGACGCATACACCCTCTCTCCACACACACACACACACACACACGCACACGCGCGCTCATAGTAACACGTTTCTCATATGTAGTATGTAAATTTTAGTATAAATTCCTTAGACATAAATAAAACAATAGATATGGAAGCGCGGATCCTTCTGGCACAGGTATTTTTCGGATACTTACCAGAAGAACCCAACTCAACCTCACTGATATGTTTATGTAACAAAGTTTAAGAAATATACATTTTTCATTTTCATTTTTCATCACTTACCTACACCCTGTAGAGATTATGAAAGTTTATTGTAAGGCCTTTATGATGGATTCTTATTCATTTTAGACTACAGCAACTGCTAATCCTTATGAAAAAGCAGATACGCAGGATATTTAAAAGTGCATAAGTGAAGGTACGCGCTGAACTCAGATGCACTCTCTTGTCCTTACTCCTTACCCTCCTAAGGCACAGCGCACGTCTCCTATCTGACACCGGGGCTTGCTGCCCACACGATAAGAAGAAGACCCTCCTATGCCTAATGGAACGGGAGACCGATACGATCAGCGGTGGCGTAACTGCCTCCGTGGTCTAATGGTTAAGAGCATTGGCTCTCGACACGGAAGTCGTGGGTTCGATTCCCACGGGGGACACCTAGTGAAATGTCTCTTAGTGTGTTTTTCCCCCGTTGGTTAGGACATTGCAGATTGAATCGCCTGATTGTCTAAAAAGAGAAATGATTCCGTGCTTCGGATGGCACGTTAAGCCGTTGGTCCCGGCTACTGTCTCTAGTGGTAGTAGTCATTACATAAAATCCACGTCAGAGGCCGTAAGGCGGTCTGAAAAAACTCTGACACCAGGGCTCTGCCCACACGATAAGAAGAAGAAGCGGTGGGGTAAAATGCAGTGGCTATAACTGGCAGCCGTGTGGCTGTTTGGGCATCAAATTTAAAGGAATTAGTCGCCTTATTTTAGTTCTATGTCTACAGAACAAAACACGTTATGCCATGGCGCCAATTTGAAGAACCAGGCAATCGAAAGAAGTAGGTACGATTCTCAGGGCAGGTCATATCGATGTTGACATCGATGATGTTGTAAATTTTGCAATGAGGCAGACATTTTTAACGGTCATTAATCATGGCTGCGTCGATGAAGGGTGACGCGGGCCGCCCTTAATGATATGTATATTGTGGAATACTTTAATGATGTATTAAAGTAAATATTCATGGAAGATGCGGATCCAATCAACGTGTTTTCGACCCAGACTCTAAAAGAACTGAGAATCGTACGGCGCTCCATACAAAACGAAGTTCCATCCTAGTTTGATCATTTAATAATTAAAGGAAAAATACAATTTTTTACACAATCTATAGAAACCAATATCTGTGTTTTACATTTTTTTGTTAGATTTTCGTTAACATTTATAATGTCAACAGTTATCGTGGCTCAAAGCTTTCCATATAAATCTTAAATTAATCCCAGCACTGTAATTATATAATTTTAACGGGAATCTGTCTTTAAAGCGCAGATATTGGTTTCTAGATAGAAACATTCAGGCTAACTTACGAACGAAGCGAACGACAAAACAACCGCTGAAGATAGAAACCATTTACCTTTTATAAGACTTCAATGATAGAAACATGAAACAAGAAAGGATTTTACGAAGTTGCGAAATCCATACGGACGAAGTCGCGGGCGAAAGCAAGTTTTTTAATCGTTTTGGACCTAGTTATATGATGCGTGGGGAAACCTGCATGCTTCAATTTCGAGGCATGTATTGTACCCACTGTCCATTATAAGTAGCGAAGGGCTCACTCCCCGTCACACTTGACAGAGTTTTGGTACTTCTGGTGAAACGTGGATGTTTCGGGGTTTCAGAATATCAGTCGTGAGCATATGATGCATGAACGTGAGAAACTTTACAAATAATGGATATTTTTTAAATTTCCTCCATATTTTTTAACTTGAAAACTGTTGTGTTGCCTGCTACAGAATCAAAAACGCGAGCATCGAGTAAAGTGTTGCCAGCATAGAATATTTAACACGTTATTATTGTTTGACAGAGCTGTTAATGTGTCTTTGGCATGTCACGGCGCACCAGCGATGGCTATCACAACTTTTCAATAACATACAAATAAAATTAAGCTGTTTAAATTCATTGTTATCATCAATCATTTGAATTTGTCATTCACAGTGATAAATGTACATAAATAAACAAAATGTCTATCTCATACTAGTGTGCTTACAAATGGAAGAAAATACAGGATACATTTTTATCAAATTATTTCCCGGTTCGAACAAAGAGAATGGAATTCACTACGTTATAAGAGTCGGGACTTCCATACTATAAACTGGTCGTGACCGATATCCAGAATGTTTGAAACGTGTGCTACCGTTCAAAGGAATTTAATGGCGTCAGTGCACGTTACATATCACATTTTTTTGTTGGAGAGCCTGGTGTCGAAGTTTGCTCCAGCTCCTGAATGTGTTTCAGTTTGACAAGTAGAACACATGACGAAAGATTTCACTTAAAACATCCTGTATAATTCTTATACAAGTTACCTTCTTAATATGCTGACGATTTTTTAAAGGGATGATTTGATCATAAAACTAAACAACTTTCTTTATGAGACTAACATTCTTCTTCTTATCGAGCCCTGGTGTCAGATTTTTCAAACCGCCTAACGGCCGCTACGGCATCTGACATGGTCTAACATAAAATGGTACCGGGAAGCTTGATAAAGGTATTGTCTATCATGGTATTAACATTAAAATCGCGGAATAATAAAAACCGGCTATAGGTACCATAAAGCGTACATAACTGCAAACCCAAATGTAATTATCTTCTCACCATTTCGATGTTGGTCTCATAAAGAAGGTTGTTAAGTTTGATGGTTAAACCATCCCCTTTATGCTTCATCATTTCATCAATATCATCATCATTCTCTTCCCTTTTCCCACTATTTGGAGTCGGCGCAATATGTCATCCTCCATTCATATCTCTTAGCCGTCATTTCAGCACTCACTCCTTTCATCATCCTTTACAAATCCATCCATCTTTTCTTCGACCTTCCTCTCCTAACATCCGCAATCATACATAACAACTCGTCTCATATTATAGAACTCGTTTCTCCGCATTACAACATCCATACCACGATAATCGCAATTTTTCAGTTATGGTGCTTCATTCAAAATCGCTCTAATATAGGTACTCATTCGTAGCTTCGTTCATTTCAGTAGTCAGTACCTATTAATTATTATTAGTAGAGACAAAACCGTGCAAAAAAAAGTAGGACAGGACACCCAAAAGGACATTATTCATGCATGAGCAACAAAAAGAAAATAACAACAAAAAGGTTTCGAACTTCTGATCTAATAGAGATACCACAAATGAGCGTTCACAAACCACTGGTAAAAAATGTGACCCCCGATCGCTACATTCAATGTATATTGTATTAACATGTTATTAAGGTCGTATGTTATTTAGATAAACGGTGTCGCTCGGACAGAAAGGAAATTAGGGTGATTTTGAATGTACAGGGTCGGTCGAAGGGGCGGTTAACACAGTTTTATTGGAATTTATTAATAAAACTTATTTCGCATTTGATCAAAACATAAAAGTTATGCGAATTTGCAAACATTTCTTTTTAGGTTAGCTTGTTCAATACTTAAAAGGGCCAATCTATAATAAACCTCCTTGCGAAGAGAGTCCTAAATCACGATTTCTATCTTTTATATTTGGTTGAGTCGTGTATCCTTTCCTACTTCATGACTTATACCTTTACAGTACTGTTTTAGAGACTGGGAAAGCTAAGCAACTAGCCTTAATGTATCAGCTCAGGGTATGGAATTCAGTTTATGGTATTGCAGCCGTCCGTCCTAAGTACCAATAGTTCCTCTAATCGCGCGCCACGGGCCATCGCTGCATAGAAAAGCCAATCTTCCCGTTGTTTTTTTCAGAGAGCGAAAGCAGTAGAGCTAGCATATAATGTAACAAAGACAGACATCTCCATTTTTTCTATTGCTTGAAGCGACATGTAGTATGGAAAGAAGCAGAGTCGCGCGCAAGTTTAGAAAGCATATAAGGGCTTTGAGACGCTGGGTTTACCGGTTAGTGAGAAGCATAATTTTAACGCCCTTTTTTTACCTCCCCTAAGTCCGGCCCAGTGCGCTGATGGTATTTAATTGTCCCATATACATGAGGGTTTTATTTGAATAATTGTGAACATTGTCCGTCTGATCGTGTTGTTATATGATCGACACGTTTTAATTGGGACCTGACACGTCAAACTACACGTTAGAGTTGAAAAACAAGAATATCAAAACAAGTTTAGAAACGGAAAGACTGAAATGTTTAATTTGCAAAGGTCAAGTCTTGAAACTGTTTGCAGCTTCTGCTAAGGCTTTTTGGACAACATACACAACACAACAAACAAATTTACGACAATAATCTATTTAAGTCAGTGGTCCGAACCCTCGCCATCAACTATCTTTTTCAATTTGCAGTAGTAGTAGTACTAAGGATCTCTTTGACAAAGTGAAGGTCCAGAGTCACGGATGTTTGTAGGTACCAATACATGTACCCTATATTAAAGTTAAGTTTAAATGTTCGGGCTAGCTGGTACTTTAAATGGAACTATGTTCAAGGTATTGATTGATTGGTTTATTTATGAATTTATAACCTTTCTATCAATTGAGATGAAGCAACCGTTAACACATTACATTACTGCTAAGATATTAAGTGAGAGTTGAAACGGACCCTTAAATAAAAAGTTACGTAACTCCAACTAAAGTTTATCCCTTGGTTATTTTAACGAAATGATATTAGAGTGTGGCACTTCGCATGGCCGCGTTATGTTCCTAATTGGTCATAACCGGGCATCGGGCATGGACATTTGCGAATTGTGACCATATTGTAGCCTTAGACAAAGGCACGGTGGACGTAAAATGATGTTTTAATTTGAATAATGAGCGTTTGTGGTTATCTTTCTATGCGAAAGTTGGATTTCTTTTTAAATAACACTTTTGTTATCCAATAATGCTTTATGCTTTTTACCAATGCTACTCCATTAAGTTAAGGGGTGCACAAATAGAGCTATGGGGGAGTTTTTGTTTTCGAAATGATAGTTGCAGCATTTCTCAGGGAGCACCCTGCTAGGTCAACCGATCCAGTGAAAGAACGTCTGGCGCATCTTCGGCAATCAGCAAGATTCTAATGCTAATAGGAAAATCTCTTCACAACGATGGCAAGTCTATGATATGCCATTGACTTGAAAGAAGAACCTAGATGTCGAAATTATAAATGTAAATCTATGCCAGAATTATTATTTGGTCAATCCGGCTTATTATCATTATTATTGTTGGTCGGGGGTCTTAACAGACATGTGCCTGTGCCACTGCGACCATCGCCGGTCTTTTGTGGATGCCCCTTTTACAGTTCACCACTGATCCCCACGTGATCACAGCAGAGTCACGAACACAGTCAAGTACTGCAAAAGATTTCTCACAGGGAGAGTTTCTATCTCATCTGGCGCTAATACCTGTCTACCTAGATGGATACTTCATTTGTACATACATGAGCCACAATCTGAAGATGGTTGAGACATATAGTTCGACAGGGCTTGTTTTTTGACCAATAGCTACTGCAACCTGAACACATCCATAGTGACTGCCATCTTTGACCTAAAGGTCTTTTCCGAGGCCCACGGATTTCATAAACAGTATTATGCATTTTAATGGGAGATCCCTAATATCTGCAGGTTAATCTAGAATTAAACATTTTAACGGGTTCTTTCCTCATTTTGCGGTATATTTGAGTTTCCGATATTAACCGCGTAATTTTCAAAAACTGTATTATCTGCAGGTTACACTACGTACCCACCTAGAGGGCGACTCGTACGTCCCTCTGTTGGACCTCAGGCTTACCCACAAGGAGGGTATATTAGTGTTAGTCCACCATGCGTGCCCAATGCGGATCGCTAGACTTCATATACCTACGCATCAACATTTCTTCATCAGCAATCTTCTACAGATTGTACTTCGGTGAGTGTGCCCAAGAGCTACATGAGCTCATCCCGCCTTCCCCTTTCTACTATCGGACTTAAAAAAAAATTGTATAGGAACAAGCAAAAATCAAACTTAACCCGTTCACAAATCCAGATGGTCAAAAACACTTAACAGAAGCTTATTTACAAAAAAAAATCTAATTACTCTAAAATCCAGTGTGAAAGTAGAGTTCAATAGAGTACCGCCCTCATGACCATAAAGCTCGCTGGGCCACTAATTACGGTCATTTGGCCATAAATAGTGGCCATCTATCATAAAGGCCATAACTTGTGATCGTAAAGCGAGAGATAGGCTGCAGCGTGAATACGTGAAGTAAAACCATGCAAATATTGCTTAGAAAACTTTTTAATGGGGGAATGGTGATTTTTATGGTAAAACAGTGATGTGTTTTGATTTTATGGTAATCTATTCGGTAAAGAAAGCTTGAGTATTCGATTTAGAATCCGTGAAAGGGCTAATGTAATTGGTATTAGGTAGAAAGTGACGAAAGCCTCATAGTTTAGGTGCCTATCTTAGATTTTATACGAATGTTCATAGTCACTTTCTTCAGTCAATTCTAAGAGCGAAATTAATGTAAGTAATTTTTTTGTCGAAACATATTGGAAATTTTTTATCGTTTATCAGGATAAGAGGGGAGACCTTTGCCAAGCTTTGGGACATAAAAGCAGTGGAGCTAAAAATCATATTAGAGAACCTTTGAATTGACGAAGTCAGAAGCATAATTAATTTATTTTACCGTCTTTTATTTTAATTGTATTTATGCTGCATTGATATTAGTTTACTAAACAATAGACTATTTAAAAAAATATATGTATGAAATCAGATATTTGCTTCACTTTTCGAGTAATTTTGTAGTTTATTCGTAATAATTTTGTTCTGCTATTGGAAAATAACGGTCTAGCAATCCGTCGGCTGAAATAATGATTGGGAAATATGTTGTGGGGATCCTTAGGGGAGGTGTATGTCCAGCTGTTGACGTCCATCGGCTGATATTTTATTTTATTTTATTTTTCATTTATTGAGAAAACCAACAGCCATATTTAAACATAATAATTAAAATTAACTAACTATAACATAAGTCAATTATAGGTTTCCCTAGAGTACTAGTACATAATAGTTTGAAAACAACACATCATAAGGATGAGAGCGGTTAATAAGAAGAGTGTATAATAATTATAGAAATATTATATAGAACTGAACTAGTACCTATATAATAACAACATAACCAAGCACAACCGCCATATATTTTCCTCGGCTCTACCACAATGCCTCAAAACGAAGGTGTTCGATTAGTGCGTCCTGCCAGTAATGACCTATGGTGCGAAAACATGGACCCTGACGATAGGACTAGTTCTTCAATTCAAGGTCGCGCAGCGAGCTATGGAGAGAGCTATGCTCGGTGTTTCTCTGAGAGATCACATCAGAAATGAAGTGACACGTCAGAGAACGAAAGTGGTTGACATAGCTCAGAAAATTAGCAAGCTGAAGTGGCAATGGGCTGGTCATATCTGCCGAAGAACTGACAACCGGTGGGGTGTCAGGGTTCTGGAGTGGAGACCGCGAACTGGTAGACGTAGTGTGGGACGTCCTGCTGCCCGCTGGACATACGACCTAAAAAAGGTAGCGGGGAGCGACTGGATGAGGAAGGCCGAGGACAGAGTTTTGTGGCGCGCCTTGGGAGAGGCCTATGTTCAGCAGTGGACGATGATAGGCTGATGATGATGAAGCACAACCACTCCAAAACAATTAATCACAAATCTAAACAATATTTACCTACCTACTTAATGTACGGGCGTGCGTGTACTTGTGTGAGTGTGTGGGTGTGTGAGTGATGATGATTGGGAAATAAGTTTGTGTCGGATTGTTTTGCACAAAACCAGAAATACCTATCGATTCTACGTTGCATAGGTATAGGTACCTTACATACAATATCGTATCTCATCTCCGAACAACAATCGTGTCAAAAAACGGTTAAAACTAAAATTTAACGAATACCAAGAACGTAATAATTAAAAGCAAGTTCAATTATAATCAAATGGAAGCCGAGCCGGCGGCCATAGAAATAAAAGCTTCTGTGGTTATCATAGATAATAACAGAAAAAGCGTGTCCAATGCACACTGTTTTATCGTATCGAGAATAACGTTTAAGACAGTGGTTCTCCAACTTCTTTTTGCGTGTCGTTTGTCTACAGAGTTTAACAAAACACTCTAATAATATGGGGATGGTTTAGTTAGACCATCAAACTGAACATCTGAACAACTTTAATTATGGGACCAATTCGCAAAAAAAATCTGCTGTAATAATTTGGGCCTAGTTGGGTGTTTAAAATAAAATATAATAAAAAGGATAAAGATGATTAAAAGATGCAATCGCATCTTATAAAGGAATATTCTTGTCATTATTTACTAATCATTGTAATCGACAATTTAAAACTATTTACTTCTGACATGGCTGTATAGTCTCGATCTTTAGCCTTTTAAAAAAGGCAGGCAGAGTCTTGACATGATCTCGCACACTTCTATATGGAGCGATGAACAAGCCATATTTTAAGAGCCTACCGAGCTTATTGTGCTGCCCTCAGTCGTATTTTTCGTCAAAAATCTCGAATGTCACATTGTAGTCCTGATTGGCCTTCAATTTAACGAAACATTACGATTTATTATGTTGTATGCTCGTAGCTATTATCGTTAAAAGTGGCCACTTTTGGCGGTTTTAGATATTATAAAAACAAATCCGCAGTGACCCGATAAATTAAAATCAGCAATGACTATAATGTAACATTCTTGTGTTTTGAATTGTTAAGAAATAAAAAAAATACGATTGGGGGCAGCACAATAGGCTCGGTGCAGCCTTAAGAGTTACAGAAAGTAAGTAAATTTAAAAAAGAAAAGAAATAACGCTCAATTAATCATCTTCAGTCCCGAGGTTTTATCATTTTATTTAACAAAGCATCACTTTCGGTACTTTGAGATACAATTTAAATTCAAAGAGTCATTGCGTACCTACAAGTAGCGAACTACGAAAGTTTGGGAGCCGCTGTATTAAAGATTTCGCTGTAACTGTAAACATTTATAAAAAAATCGTTTCCTAGCGTGGCTTCCCACACTAGGAATTAGACTCGGTCGGGTTTAGATTCTAAAACATGTTTTGTTTCGAGGTGTAAGTAATTGATGATACACAATTGTAATTGCGTGGAAATTCGTAACGATACGTACTTCGAATCGAGCTATTGAACAGAAATTGCGGCAAATATTTTTGTAGTTAATTTTAATTGCTTTGATCTGTATATTTTACGGTGTTTTTGCGATACCATTAAAATTGTCTATTACTATTGTATAAAAAAAAAACAGTTCTTCTAGATGTGAACCGTTAACTTGAGAAGAATTTATTGCAACGAGTTAAAATAACTATTCGTATGAAAGGACGAGAGATAAACAGGGATATGCAGAGCTGACTGCCAACCTCCAGTTCAACACAATTCAATAAGCTTTATTCATTCCTTACAAAAGATTTTAATACAAAAATGTTTGTAAATATAAAGAAAATTATTACATACATTTTGTTAGATTCCATTCATAACATAACATTTGATTTTATGTTTATCTTAATTACCTTAGTAATGTAACAACCTCCACTAATGGAGAGGAACCCGAAGAAGAAGGAGAAGAATGAAAGGACATCAGGTAAGTTTCATGCAATGAGGGTCCAAAAAATTTTGCTCGGTCAGTCCTAAAACTATTTGCAATAGCTAGGTCATGTAACCCTTACACTGTTACTACCTGCGATTTAACATAACATAAATAATACTATTTATTTGTACACCAAAGTACATAGAAAATCATCATCATCATCATCTCAGCCGATGGACGTCCACTGCTGGACATAAGCGTCCTGCGCTGCCCTCGTCCAATGGGTTCCCGCCGCCTTCACCAGGTCTTCGGTCCACCGTATGTGGGGCCTACCCACGCTGCGCTTTCCGGTACGCTGTCGCCACTCGAGAACTTTTCGGCCCTATCGGCCATCGGTTCTGCGAGCAATGTTCCCCGCCCACTGCCACATTAGTTTAGCAAATCTTTGATCGGATGAGGAGGAGAGTATGGCTATGCTCGGAGTTTCCCTGCGAGATCGAATCAGAAATGAAGAGATCCGCAGAAGAACCAAAGTAACTGACATAGCCCAAAGAATTGCTAAACATAGATAATAAAATAATTTATGTGTTACATGGGCGTTTTGCGAATAACTACTCTGAAAACTCAGTTACAGGGTTACGTTTTAAATTTTCATGATGTTCAGTAATATGTCGTAATGCATGTAGAAGGAAAACTGATAAACGAATGTTTAAAGACTACAAACAGAAATGTAGAGTTAAGTTTGAAAGAAAACTCGAATGCAATTTTTTAATCGCTACCCAATCGCTACCTATTTTCACAACCCAGCTATTTTCACTCATTTAGTCAGATTAAACAAATGTTTCGTGCAATCTGGAAAATTGTAGTAATAGCTTTGTTTGCGACCAAAAATAATTAGTGATTCAATAAGAATTGAAGGTGCCCTCGTCGATATGGTTTTAACCTTTATAAAATTGAAGGTTCCACGAATTATTCACTAAATCGATTTTCCGCAAGTTATAGCTGTTTGTGCATTCACGATTTTTTTTACCTTTTAATTGTTTAGAAATAGCAATAAATGTACCTACGTTTATGGTTTTGGCACGATTGAGAGGTCAAATTAAAATGTTTTAATTGATGTAAGTAATAGAAATTTATAGGTACGATACAATTTTTATAGGCTATCGAGTCTAATAATGTGGGTTGTGAAGCTTACTGATCTGAAATAAATCAACTAAAAACAAAATTCAGTATAAAAAGACTCAACTAGTGTTTCATTCTAGTTCCAGATAAAATATTCATAATGCATTCTTTGAATCATAATAACATTAACAAAGAGTTTGTATACATAATTAAAAATAAAACTGGCATACATTCAATAAAAAAATTATGCTTGCAGCCATTTGAAAAGAAAAAGAAATCATTTTGTCTCATCCCTTTAAAAGGCTAGTGCAATTTTTTATACAAAAGCGGTCAGTTTTGAATTAAATCTTTTTTGACAAAACTCTTTTCCATTTTCTTTATTTCTGGAACGGAACATAAAAATCGCGGGAAATTTGAGATAGTCATGTTTTCGCAAGAAGTTTGTTTATACTAGTCTCTACTTACAAACATTTGACAAAGAAGAATTATAAAACTTTTATTTCACAAATGAAATGATTTGAATTTTCTTCACTAATGATTTGTCCATTGCGAATAAAAACCAAGTAAACAAGATACGTTTGAAAGGAAAATCTTAAATGGTAAAACAACCACGGCCTTGCGGTAGGTGATATTTAAAATGATATAGAACCATGTTACCTAATCAGTCTGCCATATTAAAAGTTACGATCGACTATAAAACTATTCTTAATAGAAAATAATACATTAACAAAAGAGACACACATTTTAATCTCGCATAAATCGCAAATGTTATTGCTATATTTAGACTAGCGAATTCGTAAAGTTCCTATTCTGAAAACATGAGATCACTGTCAAATCGATTATAATATGACCGCAATTTCGATTTAATCGATGCATTGGATCGACGTGTCGATCGAGCTTGATTAGTAGTCAATTAAACGATCCCATAACAGCACCAATAAAAGTATTCGGTGATTTGAGAGTATTTTGTTGTAATCAATTTCTGATGTCGGCGACCGTTTGTGGATGAACAAAATGGTCTTTTTATTGGCGTACCGAATTTAGTGAGGTCGGTGGAGTTACCGGACTTGGTTTGTGATCGTTGGGTTCATTGTGAACCCACGCGGAACTCTAAAGTCTGTGTCTTTAGGGTCAAACGTCACATGTTTCTTTTTTATTGAGTTTCGCTGCAGAAATGTTGATATTAAATATTGTAAATCCGCAAGCGTTTTCGGATTTCGTCTTGACTTTTAAGCATACTAACAGATTAATTATGAAAATAGACTGGGTCTTCTTTTATCTCAAAAACGTAACAAAATTCTGCGCCGCTATTATATGTCGTCACTCCGAAAAGCAAGTGTTTTTCACACACAGAACAACTTATTTTGTTTGTGATTATTAAACATAGGTATTCTAACTATACTCATAGCTATACTAATAACATGCTTCATATATATATTTTTAATGGTGTATTAATTTAATATTTCTGACCACCCCAAAAGGGAATCACCGTCGTCAGTTTATTTAATTTCGTATAAAATCGAATAGTAAAACAATTGACACGAAAAGAATAAGATTTCGAAAAACAGAGGAACTAAATTAAATTAATTAAGTTTGTATTTTGCGCGTGGTGGACTAATGCCCATACACCCGGCCTTTGCCTTGCAGTGGGACGTTTATAGGCTGATGATGAAGTTTGTATTTTACATGACTTTCATCGAACAGAAGTTTTTATATTTTCGTACAAATATGCGTTTTAATATAAACATAAACTAGGAAAAAAATTCATATGAACATTTGGATACTGTTTAAAACATTCAGAAAAATGTCTTCTTTAAAAAGTCAGTATAACCCCACAAGTTTTCCCATGCGGAACCCTTCGCTCGCGGCCAATCGTCTCGACCCCGCGAGGCGTGTCGAAAGCCCGCCTCAAGAAGCTGAAAGCTCGCCCGTTTTATAGTTTATAATTACGGCTGATTGCCGGCGTGACCCGCTCGATTCGCTCGCCCGATCTTTTCGTTTCGTTACAGAATACTCCCGTGGTTTTGACTTACGGTTGCAGTGTTGGTATTTGTTTTCTTTTTTCTTTTTGTTTTGGGTTAGTATTTTTCAGGATTTTCATGCTGGAAGAATGGGTAAATTAAATAAAACTATTAACTAAAGTAATTAACTTTGTTTTATCACATAATAACATCAGCAAAGTCGAATTATTTGCTTTTGCTTTAGTGATTCTACTTTAACGCTTAAAATTATAAACACCAGCGAATGACATATAAGAAACACTTTGCTTCAGGGAAGATTTTAATCGCAATACTTAGGTCAATTTGCGGCGTACTTCAAAGATAATTTTAATGTTGCCAACTTTACCTATTATTTTTGTGTCACAGTGACAGGAAAAGCTTTTTAAAAAATAACTTTTTTAAATGTAACTCAAAGTAAGCTCGAAGTCAAGAAAACGTTTTAAAATAGGCGTATTTGCCATTTTATAAAATTCCTATACCTACATAAAACTTGTCAATAAAAGAGGTGCTTAGATTTTTTTGTTAATTATACTGCCATCAAGTTTTTAAACTTTCGAACGAATAACATAATTATTAAGAACTAGCGTTAACCCGCGACTTTGTCCGCACAAATTTTAAACCAGATTTTAAGTCAGATCATTTAGGTATCAAACAAAAAAGTTTCATCAAAAGCGATTCAGTAGTTTTTGCGTGATGCTCGTTTAAACAAACAAACAAACAAAGACACAAACAAACAGACAGACAAAAAATCCAAAAATTGCTGATATGGAATCAGGGACACCTAAAAACCATATCGTAACTTTTTTTTTGTTAATATCTTCAATGTACAGACACACTTCTGTTACAGTTTTATAATAGTATAGATATAGGCTGACTTGACTTCCCCTGGATATAAACAACCTGGTGCGCCAGACGATCTCAGGTTTCGTTAATCAGTACTTTTCTTTCCTTGCACTCCTTGTCAAAATGTGAACAGGCTCTTTGTATCCCTATTATCTTTCGAAAAGATTCTTACAGTATTACTCAGGAAGCATCGACTGCTTATTACTACGAACAATTCGATCCCACCAAAAAAGGTCAATCGAAGCGGCCTAAGGGCACCCCGAAGGGGTACAGACTTCGGCATTTGAGCGTTACTGGGCCTACGCGGTGGATTGGATAGCGGGGATCAACCTGGAATAAACCTGATTCGGAATTCAGTGTTGTCGAATATGGTTACAAAAAATACTAGAGTACTGTTTAAAAAATGCCTAAAATAAAAATGAATGAAATGCCAAATAAAATGACAATTGCATTTTTAGATAGTTATTAAAACGAAACAAACAATTTGTATACATGTTGATAATTATTATCATGTGATGAGGTCACGATCATGACGTTACGATGATGATTTGTAAATTGTATATCAATAGTATGCAACTTTATCAAAAGACTATCGATAGTTTTAACATTAGACATAATCTGCATACAAAATCACACAAGCGATTTTTGAGCGTCGTCGCATCGCAACTGCACCGTCACGATACGGTATCGTTCCGTCAACGCCTACGCTCAAAAATCGCTTGTGTGATATGACTATAAATCTTTAAAAAATGACACCTAAGTCATCAAAAAATCACTAGATCTAGTGAAAAAGTGTCTAAAAGCGGCAACACTGAATTCCGATTCAGGTTGATTCCTGATGTATGTGGTAAGCCTAAATAACATAATGTATAACACACCTTCAATGAATCAACTTAATAAAATTACGTGGCAAATCTCTTCACGACGATGGCAGATATGCCATCGACTCGACAGAAAAATAAGTGTACGTAGAAGCAGAACAGTCACGTACCTTAGTCTTACTCCCGCCAATAGAGCCAGGTCTAATGGAGCCAGTCTCGTAGAACCTGGTGAGGATCTTGCTGACGCAGCCGTGGGATACGAGCAGCTGGCGGCTGATGTCGCAGGGCCGGACGCCCATAATAGCCAGCTCAACGATGCGCTTGCGCACCACGTCAGGCAGCGGCCGTCCGTTCACGAACACCCCGCCCAGCTGGTTGACGCCCGCCTGGCCTGCAAGAATACCATCATCATCGTCACCATTAGTCAATAAAATATGGGTAGTAAATAAAATTGAAACAAACGATAAACAAACCCCATTTGATTTTTACATTGTTCTTTTAGATTAGATAGATACGATCCTATACAGGGTGTAAGGAAAAGTATCATTAACCTTTAAACCACACACTCTACCCATCAAACTGAACAACTTTTATTGTGGAAGCAAACCTGTCAGAACCAAAAAAATCGGCTGTTTCATACGTTTGAGTCGAATAGGCATTGCAGTTTAGTATGGACCAGCAGATTTTTTTTTTGCGTTGTCAGTTTTGCTCCTATAGTATAAGTTGTTCAGTTTGATGGGTAGACTATATGGTTCAAAGGTTTATGATACTTTTCCTTACACCCTGTAGAGATAAAGATTCAGTTTTTGTAATAGTTTACTTAATACAGGATGTAAATATTACTGCGACTTTACGGGGTGTTTCAGACTGAACAACATTTAATATGAGACGAATTTTGAAAACGCGAACAGCAGATTTGTTGCTGATTTGATTTGATGCTGAGCGAACATTTGTTGAAATGTCCTCGACCAAAATGTCTTTAACAGCAGTTTCTATGTTAGTTTCGTAGTGAAAGTTGTTCAATTTGATAGTTTGAAGCCCCCCTATGTACACAATAACATACAAACAATAATAACTTGTTTTCAATTTGTAAACCAATTTCAACTGAGGTCCCTTAAAATTGACCAACAATAATTAAGGTCATTTCACATGATCAAGTTCATCGAGGGTTCATTATAGAAGTACATTAACTGTCTCAATTCTCAAATAAAAGAATGAGACGTCACATATTGAGTTATTTCGCGGCAACGGCTTTCTTTCACCTGCCTCATTTGGGACTAATATTTATTTGATTGCCAAATTCCCATAGCATTTCCTACCTGGACGCCAATTATGAAGCAAAAAAAATTAAAGATGTCAAGATAGGGATTTTCTGTCAACAATGTAAAAGAATTTATTGTCTCTGTCTTTAATTAGGATAGTAATGAAATAGGGATAGATTGTTATCTATGGTTGATGTATTTACAAGTTGGCAACATTTTAATTATGTTTTCAAATATTTTAGTGGTTGTTTTGTATATCTATAAAATACTAGCGTTAACCCGCGACTTCGTTCGCACAAATTATATACCAAATTTTAAGTCAGATCATAAGCTATCAAACAAACAAAGTTTCACAAAATCGGTTCAGTAGTTTTCGCGTGATGCTCGATCAAACAAACAAACAAAAAGACAGACAAAAAATCCAAAAATTGGTGATAAGGAATCAGGGACATCTAAAAACCATATCGTAACTTTTCTTTTGTTAATATCTTCAATGCACAAACACACTTTCAGTTACAGTTTTATAATAGTTTAGATTACCTATGTTTTCCTATCTAGGCAATAATTATGTTCTATCTAACGTGACACCACATAATAGAACACGGTGACACCACTGCGTGCATGCCCCATAGACGATTTTTTTTTGGCACAAATAAGTAACCTAGGAACAAAACACTGCAGAAAACTATTTATTACCCATAGTATTTTTTTGTTGTTAATTATCTTCATATTATAACGATATTTTTCAGATAATGTTATGAGTTATGAGATTATATGGGCGATTTAATCCTTTATTTAACTCTGGGTTACGTTTTTGTTTACATGTTTAATTAAGACTGTCATGCATACGTATATTAATAAGGTTAATTTAAATGGTTGCTTTTGTTAAGGCATAATGGGTCTGACATTAAGGATCAAGAGTAAACGCCAAAAAAAAATCAGTTTTACCCAATAATAGGACAAACTTTAGCCCTACGTACGTCTAGTGTACTAGCATTGATGTATATGTCTGTATGGTTTTATAACTAGATATATGTAGGTATATATAGGTATATGAATATCTATAAGGTGACGCTCGCCCCGTCATTCATGTACTTTTTAGTTTGGAATAAACGATTCCTCGGACCGGTCGTCTTTCATTTAATTTCATACACTACAGTACGGTGAAGTCACACGATCTAGATTTCAATCGTCGCCTGCAGTTTAGTTAGATACAGTTTGGATGCAGTATGCAGTAGTTTGCAGTTTGCGTTCCAGGTGAAATTCAGCTCCTGTGACTACACCCTTACTCGTCTTTATTTTACTCTATCTTATTCCTACGCGACGGGCGAAGGGCTCACTCCCCGTCACACAGGACAGAATTTCGGTATTAGTGAAACGTGGATGTTCTGAGGTTTCAGAATATCTCTGACTACCCCATCGGGGAATATAGTCGTAAACATATGCTATCTTATTCCTATTTGAACATTTTCATGATCAAGTGCGTAATTTAAGTACCTATATGAATAGAGTTCCAAATAGGGTCCACCGTAGTCATTACCAGATCAATTTCTTTCCCACTTAAACCTCATTTCTATATTCCTTTTAAATCCTTACAAGCTACCGTTAAACACGGCTAAAAAGCAATAAAACAATCGTCCAAACGCGCGCGATTTATTACCTTAATGCAATAAAATTAGCGTTCTAATTTGTTCGTAGCAATTTGCGTTTATGAGGTTTCGTAAAGGTGCGCCGCCTCTGCCATTTCACGGGTATTGTCGCTAGTGGCCTGGAGTGGTCGCAAGCATAGAAGCCGATACGAACGGATGCAAATTACTTTCCTTATTTTACGATGTTCTGTACACACAGCCCTTTCAGATGCATCTGACTTGATATAGCATCAGCAGCTAAAGTATACAGATTCGTTTGAGATCTTCGGCCGATGGCAAGTAAAACTCTGTGTCGCTGAGTTTGAACTGCCAGCATCGTGGTGAAAAGATTATGGGCAGTCCTGAGCAACAGCAAGCCGGTCTAAGGGTGCACCGGACGTACCTATTAGGGGTTCAGGAGTCGATTCGTGAAGAACGAAGATCATAGTTTCTGTAGGATTCCACTCCTTGACTGTGCGCATTATAAAATATGCTGAGTATAAAAGAGTTGGAGACTGCAACTCAATTCGTGTTATTGATAGGTGATTTTCTAACTATGTTAAGTATTTTACTGAGCCAAAGCCATAATCTTGCTCCTAATTTGGGGAAATTAGTCACGTTGATTTATTAGCAATTCAATAGTTAACTCGACTCCTTTAGCGATCATCCGATAATGCCGTGTGTTCAACAATTTTACGAGTCCTCTTTCCAACAACAGTAACAAGCACCGACGAGACAAGCGGAATTGAACGTTGATCTGTGTAACTGGAGTTGATTTTCCGTTATCTATAGAAGAATGTCATTAACACGTTGAAGACTGATCTCCATTTCGATCACATCATGAAAACGGGAATAGAAATGAGTCTGTTCTGTGAAGTGATTAAGTCGATTCGCACCTATTAGAGGTCTAGAGGTTTGGAGGTCTTAGGAACCTAGCGTATCATTGTATTTTATTTTAGCCCAGTCATTTTACGGAGTTTTGTTAGGCGGAGTAGGGAGTAATTATTAATTGGACTTTCAAACTGTAACCGGCACCATTTAGTGACAAAAAGACTATCTTGAAACATATTAAAATAAAATCGCTACGCAACATAGAAATCAAAATTGTGTTACCAAGAATGCTTTTTAATTAATAATATTAATACCAATGCACTCATTTGACTTAGATTTAACAATATACATTATTTTTAAGCAATAAAAAAGGCATTGAAATTTAAAAAATTAGGTATTTATTAGAAAATACGAATAGAATTTTCAAAACCTTCTAAGTAGCCAAAAATATTTACACCATGTTTGAAGTATGTAATAATGGTAAAGCATTAAATATGAAAAAAAATTACCATCAGGTTTTTTAGAACGAGATAATAGCTAAATTTTAAAATTGGCACTGTTGCTGACGTGATTTTTTCTTTAAGTTCTTTTTGTGCTCTTCAATATTTTACCGAAAAAAAATCAATTATTAATTAGTCCCGGCTCAAACCGTAAAATGACTGGGCTATTTCCCAGATTCGCAGCATTGAATTCAGATACCTACAGAATTTTTTAGGGTTTCGTTACCCAAGGGGTGCCAACAGGATCATATAATAGGTAGCATGTCGAAATTTTCACAAAATATGTGTAATTATTTTGGATTTGCTAACAAACATAAATTACCAAAACACGTGTTTTTTTTTCAAGGTTTTTTGTTTTTGCGTGATCGCAAAAACGGCAAAACACACAAGCGTCAACCTTGGTGTGATTATACAGGGGGAAATTGATATCATTAGCATCCTTTTAAACTAAGAGTCTACCATCAAACTGAACAACTTTCACTATTGGAGCAAACCGATCGGAGCAAATAAAAAATCAGCTGTTCCATACTAAACTGCAATGTCAACGCGCGAGTTCGCGACTCAAATGTATGCAACAGCAGATTTTTTTTTGTTCCGATCGGTTTGCACCCATAGTAAAAGTTGTTAAGTTTGAGGGGTAGAATCTTGGTTTAAAAGGATGCTAATGATATCAATTTCACCCTGAGCATACATACTCTAAAGTTAAATGACAAATAGCAAAAGTATGTGTCCAGCTGGGGTAAATATACAGAGCAAAACTTTTTTTCGGTAAATAAATTGGTACGGAACCCTAGGTACGCGAGTCCAACTCGCACTTGGCTGGTTTTTTCTATCCTTAATTTGATTGAAACCACTTCACACTTCATGATATGATATACGTTTTACTACATGCCACAGGCATCTCATAGATAGGTACATACCTATCTATTAGATGCCTGTGGCCTGTAGTGTAACGTATTAATAGGTATGTACCTATCTATTAAATGCCTGTGGCCTATAGTGTAACGTATTAATAGGTATGAACCTATCTATTAGATGCCTGTGGCCTTTAGATGCCTGTGGCCTGTAGTGTAACGTCTATCTATAACGTCACGCCTCTTTCCCAGTGGGGTAGGCAGAGACCAGGGCGCGCCACTTACTACGATCCTTACATACTTCTTTTGCCTCATGCACATCCATACATCTCTTCATACATGCCCGTCGGTTTCGAGTACTCCGCACCTCCCCTTTTTGTAGGACGCAACTGATTTGATCAGCATACGTCCTACGAGGGCGCCTTCTGCCGACGCTTTCACTCACATTAGCAACATATATCTCTTTTGTACATCTGCTGTCACTCATCCTCTCCACATGACCAAACCAACGAAGCATACCTTTCTTTATTCTTGTCACTACATCTTCTTTTACATCTATCTCTTATTACACAATTTCTCACTCTATCTTTCAGCGTCACACCACACATACTTCGCAAGGAACGCATTTCAACAGCATTAATTTTACTTGCATGCTTCTTCTGCCATACCCAGCACTCACTGCCATACATAAGTGTAGGCACCAACACACCATTGTGTATAGCAAGACGCGCCTTTTTGGACACAAATTGGCTAGCCACAATGGCATGTAGAGCACCGTTTACTTTGTTTCCCGCTGTTACTCGCCTATGCACATCACCCTCACATTTCCCATCTCTAGTAAACATGCATCCTAAATATACAAACTCATTCACTTGTTGCACTTTTGCACTAGTGTAACGTATTAATAGGTATGTACCTATCTATTAGATGCCTGTGGCCTGTAGTGTAACGTATTAATAGGTATGTACCTATCTATTAGATTCCTGTGGCCTGTAGTGTAACGTATTATGTACTACAAGAAAAAGATTAAAAATAAAATTTTACAGCGCAAAGATAAAATCTCATTTTGTAACATCGTAAAACTTTAAATCGAGACGTACAGTGAAATTGTTCTTCTTAGCTACTGGAATTGGTTACTTACATAAACTCACGACCTACTTTTAGGGGTGGGCAGAATTTCTACTACAACTACAAACTACCAAGTTACATTACAGAACAAATACTGTATTCCTAACAAAGTTAAGCGGTTATTAATTAAATTTATTATTATCGATATAAATATCTATCAATATTCCTGTTCTCTCGCACATCCCTCCACCGGAGCTCCACAAGAATAAAGCAGCTGGCAAAGAATGGAAAAAGTGCTTCCAAAAGAATCACCAAATACTCAAGCCTATAAGAAAAACGCTGGAGTCAATTCCTACTTACCGTCTCCCGTCCAGATCACCTATCTGGACCGACGACCGAATTCACTCCCAGTACGATATTAATAGTGCATGGCGGTCCGATTGGGGGCTTTTTGACCATCTGCATCCAATCCTGGTGCGACACCCGACTGTCAAACCGGCTGGTTTTGATAAGGACCGGAAGGCCTGGGCTAAGCTAAACCGGTTCAGAACTAACCATGGAAGGACCAACCACCATCTCTACAAGTGGGGCCTGCGGGAGTCACCGATGTGCGAGTGCGGGGCACCTTACCAAACCCTCACCCATGTGGTAAATGAGTGCGCCTTGCGCCGTTTCCCCGGTGGAATTAAGGAAGACTGGCTAAAGCATCTTGACCTTGAAATTTAGACCTCCCCGGATCCAAGCAGGAAGATAAAAAATGCCATACGATATGATGATGATGATGATCTATCAATATCGGTAACTCAAACCATTACTATTATTCTTCACTTCATTTTACGTCTTTTATACTTTATTAAACTATATATTACTTAAAAATAGCCCAGTACAGTCATAAATTATCAATCTTGTATCGATATAATTAAATTTACACAATAGCAAACAAAGTCACTCACGTGTTTACAACATAAGGTGGTCGCAGAGGGGTCAATTTTATACAAAACTTTGACCCACAATACGCGTGGACGGAATAAATAAAAGTAATATTTTATATATGGAAAAATAGTTTAGAAAATCTAGATGCCGCGTCACAAATAACATATTCACCCCTCCGGGCGGAAAGTGTCAACTTTCGTCCCGCTGCGCTAAACGAAGTAATCGCTTTTCGCCTCTGTCGGGGTGAAAAATAGTGTACTAACCTCGGGCAGTAAATAAGAAAGCCTCAGATCACATGTTTAACATATATAACATATATTTTATGTTTATGATAACATGAGATCTGAGACCTTTCTTACTTACCTGCCCTCGGTGTGTAATCTACTATTGCAATTTATAACATAATTACGAAGATATAAAGCTTTGCAATTTTTCGTACAAAATTTTAAAATATTTCGTTATTATATTATAAATTGCAAATGTTATTTGTGACGCGGCAACAAGATTTTCTGACCTATTTTTCCATATATAAAATATAAGTTTTATTGATTCCGTCTACGCGTATTGTGCGTCAAACTTCTGTATGGACTGAAACCACCTTAATGAAAATTTTAAATACATCATATAGGTAAGACTCATATAAGTAATTCATAAATAAATTCGCAAGTGTTGTCCCCATAAAAGTTTTATCGCCTTCACAAATAATATAAATGATAAGCTTTCGATCGGTTACAGGAACGCGTCGACGGGAAAGCGAGTCATCTTCTAACATTTACTTGACTTTGTTGCAAGTTGTTATCGTTTTTGAATCTTATAGTTTTGAATGAAATAGGGACGTTTCTTGACAGGTACCTTAAATTGAATACACACTAGTAAAGCAAAATTTGTTGTTTCCCATACATACAATATGTATCAAAAGATTTTTTTATGGTTTATTGAGAGCCACTGACATAGTATTCGACATGAAGTCATAAATATCACCAGAGCACAGTATAAGAAAGTTTGTTACTAATATAGGGACACTTTTTGCCCCCCACCACTTCACCCCCTCTTGGAAGACGAGTGGAAGGCAAATGGTATACAGCTACGCTAAGACACAAAGTGTCTTGCACTCTTTCAGCATAGTTTTTTTCTGAGTGAAATAACGTTTATGCGCCTGAAAGAGATACTGCACTAAAACCGCCCTTAGGTGCAATACAGGTCAATTTCCTCACATAAGCACGTACTTGTATTAGTTGTTCCCTAAAATGAGTACTATAAATGAAATTTTCCTGGTCGTTCGAGTACTTACTCATTCTTATACTGTGCCATGGTGACAGTATAAGAAAGAGTATGTTAGTATCCAGTGATTGAACTGTTATTGGACTACTTACGAACCATAACTTTTGAAACATTTGGTATTGCGCAAATCGCGGTAATGCTCTTGACAGCCGTTAGAGCTGTTTTGACAAAACGCTCAGACGTTATTGGCTGTCAGTTACATAGAGTTTAGCGCGATGCGGAATTCAGCACAGTTGAATAGTAATTGGATTGTAATGTGATTAGGACTGAAATAGGATAAGAATAGAACTTCGATGTTTTAACTTAGCGCGATCGGGCTCATGGTTCTGCCTAAAAATTGTGATACCCTACATTTCGCGATGGGCACTGGTTAAGTCAAGATTTATGCAATTGCCCCATGGTTGCAATTAGCCTGGTATATTTTTTTATTAAATTCACAACTCGAACCAATTCTCACCAAACTTTTGCACCACAATTTTACGACATGAAGCTTCTTCGAACTTCGGCACGGATTGCCGTTTCGAGATCACTAATATGCTTCCAGGTTTACAATCGTCTCATAAAAATGTTGTTTAACATTATTTTTTGTCGGTATATTATAGCCCGTATATCGCGCATGTTATTGCGCGTTTTACAACATGTGACTGATTTTACAACGCCGCCAATTGAACGGTGGGGCTGGGTGGAGAGTGGAGACTGAATCGATGCTCGATGGACACTGTTATGTTTTAATGCTTCAATTACGTCCGTGAAAATCTAGAAATAAAACAATAATCGGAGTCTTGTTTTATATTATAATTTGTAATAATCTTAGATAATAATCCATAAGTGCAATAAGACAATTTCCGATTTTCTCATAAATTTAAAATAAGAATCAGACAATTTTATCCTCCGTCCAGCCCGTCTAGCTCCGTTTGATCGTGGTTTGATCAAACTTTGTGTATTTATTAATATACTCGGTTAACGGTAATAGATAATAGGAGAGCGATGATAGCACATACGGAACAGAGCTAGGGCCTCCATCATGAGGCATCGGTTGTACTCTCGGCACTCTTATTATATTCCGTGGCAAAGGTTCGATTCGGTTGGCCTGTACCACTAAGTTCTTCGGAATTTATGTACGTTTGTATTTATCATTTCCTAGCTCGGCCTTGAAGGAAAACATCGTGAGGAAACCTGCATACCCGAGAATGAAAAGAAAATACCATAAGTTCGGAAGTATGCATAAAATATGGGTGAGTTTGGGGCGAACACAAATCAGCGATGGTCTCAGTGTTACAATAACGACCCTTGCTTGCAATATCCCAACCACAAATAATAATAATAAATACCCTTTCTTATACGGTGCTTTGGGCGAAGATTTTTTCAAAGGAGTATATTTATGTTAACTGTCCAAAGATAATTTAATCGCTTTGCTTTCTTTTTGACCAAAACTAAAAACATGTCAACATCTTTGTGTCAAACTGAAAAAATAAATTTAAAAACCTACATACAATTACAATATGTTCATATTTACTTATTTTAAATAATTATATTTTCAAGAATGGATCGATGTAGATGTGATGACTATACAGCCGCCGTAAAAAACATAAGGTTCTTCACAATGGGCACCTACATGCCTGAAGCTATTGAAAATTATGATAGTAAGTTTTTGGCGTCATATTATTTTGCTAAAGCCGATCACGAGCAGCTACTCGCTTCTGGGCGCCTGGTAGTAAGTGCTGTACTAAACACAGATGCACTCTTTATAATTAACGTAATAATTGATTGACCTGAACATTCGCCTCACAGGATCTGGTTACGCAGTATCCTGGGTAAAGAACAAGGTCAGCACCTCAGACTTAAGGTTCTCGAAGCCAAAGGCCAGGAGGCTGCCCAGTAACGAGATATCACCCAACGCCTTGTCACCGGAGTCCCAGCGCGTGGAGAAGATGTGGTGTCCCTTCATGACGCCTGTATATCGATAATTGACTTAGTTTTGATAATGTTTTGAAATAACATACTTATTTTTGTTTTACTCATAGTTTGAACCTTAGTTTAAACATAATTAATCGACCAATTTTTTTTTGTATGTACCTACTTTGTTTGTACTTGTAATAAACAAATTTCAGCTGATTATGGAGTTTTAGAGCGTCAACTGCGTTAAGGTGGTTGCAAAGTTGTCAATTTCATACAAAATGTTGACGCAGAATACGCGTAATATTTTATATATGGAAACATTATTTAGAAAATCTAGATGCCGCGTCACAAATAATATTTGCAAGATGCAGATGCCGATCTAAGATTTTCCTATTTTTTAGCTTTGAAATTTTAATTTAAAAGCAATATTCTTCGTAATTAAGTAATATATTATATTACTTAATTCGTAATTAATTATAAATTGATAATATTATTTCAAAATTAAAAAAAAAATTCAAAATAATTTTATTTCAGACACAGTCCATAGATTGTTAGTATATATTTAAAAACTATGTTAGTACAGTATAATACATAACAGTCATATAATTTAAAATAGCCTATTTTCTGATAGAGGGGGCAGCGGAGAGGTGTAGTTCAGCGCCTCCAGAAGAGACAGTGTGGCCGGTTTGAAATGGTGTTCAGGAGACTGTTGGTGCAACTTTGGACGCGACGCATCAGGGAGGCGACTCTACTGCGTATTATGGCGTGAAAGGAAGTCACACTTGCCACCGCGAACATCCCTGACGCGCTACAAAACCTCGGGAGCCCCATCAGCATCCTGAACCCATTATTGTACTGGATACGCAGAGCATTGTAGGCTCTCTGCGTATAGCTGACCCACAGGCTGCACGTATACATCGACTGGCAAGAAGACTAGCTAGCTGGCTGGCTATTTGTGATGCGGCATCGAGATTTTCTAAATAATGTTTCCATATATAAAATATTACTTTTATTAATACGCGTATTCTGCGTCAAACGTTACGACGATCGATCGATCGATTCTTCTGCGATTTTCTAAACTATTTTTCCATGTATAAAATATAACTTTTATTAATACCGTCTACCAAAGTATCTGGTCTACGCGTATATTCTGCGTTAAACTTTTGTATAAAATTGATAACTCTGCGAAGCATGCAATCAAACAATGTAAGTTCCACAAATCCAAACTTCTTGTAAACTAACAACTTTCATCAATAAATAAATAATAATAAATACATTTCTTAGGCATTGTAACCAAATTGTAACACAATATGTGTTATAATCTAGTCCCATGTCAAGTACTAGATCTAGCCTGGACTTTATCTTGATAACTAGGCAACTACAATAGGGTCTTATCTATTTTCGTATTTTATTCATGATTTCCCGACATTTGTTACAATAATACCTAATAAACTGTTCTGAGGTTTCAGAACATCCACATTCATTTCACTAGTAGTAGTCAAATTTATTATTTGTCTTCTAAAAATTTTATTTTTACTAATCTGGTGTTTTTTTTTATCAAAGACGCAAGTGAGAAAGTAAAATTATTAAAATCAATTAACCATAAAGGATATATAAAAGTTTACGATATAAAATTGTAACATAGTTGTAAACATCGAACTAGAAAATGTAATGTGATGTTTTAGATTCATTTGATATGGACCGGGCATTAACGGCAGTGTTAGCATTAATGAGGATAAGACAACCAGTTGTATGTATACCTACCTACTGATTATCACTGTAGTAAAATTAATTTATTCACGAAATATGATACACAAAAAAAATTCCGAAACATAGGCTTAGTCACACCAAAATCACATGTTTTATAAGTAGCCGTTACAAATTTTTTCAAAGGTAAATGCACAAAATGTAATCCGCATGAAGACTTGAAGTTTGATTTCTTAATTTTCAATAAATGATAATGTCAATTTTATTATCATTAGATGATTATCATTGATTTGCACTACAGGGTCGTTCTTAATATGCCGACAGTTTTTTTCAGGGGATGATCAGACCGTCAAAGTGAACAACTTTCTCTATAGGTATCATCTAAATTGCGAAAAAAAATCAGCAGTTCTATACAACCCTACTACAAACCTACTCGACTTTTGATTTTTTTCGTGATGTCGATGTTAGTCACATAGAGAACTTTTTTCAGTTTGATGGTTTGATCATTCCCTGAAAAAATCAAATGATACTGATGATTGAGTTAATAGATAGGGGGTTTTGATTGGCTAAAATGTCGTTAAACGCGCAAAACATAAACAAAACATTGTACAAAATATAAACTTTCATTTTAAAGGAATCTGTTTTTTCAGTACGCAACCTACAGTTTTTAAGGTTTTATTTAATCAGCAAAATGTCGTGTTATAATTCACACCTTATCTTGATTTCGTACGATTGGAGCTCGTCGTGGTCTCTTATATTATGTAGAGCAATAACAGTAAATATGGACGCTTGGTGGAAATTCCAATAAAAATTCAGAATTATTTAGACACGGATTTTAACAAATTTAAGAGACAATTATCTAGTTATGGGTTTACGTGGTCATGTGGTCATTGAATAATAAATAAATAACGCTCACAGGCACATACATTGTAATGATCCCTAGTAAGCCTCAGGCTTTTTGTTATGGGAACCATACAACAACGGCACAAACATATAACATCCATGAGCGAACCGGTATTCGAACCCAGGACCCTGGTTTGGCAGTCCGGCGTGGTATCCATTACACAAACCGGGTCGTCGGTGAATGTTTCGTTCCAACTACCATCATTGGCCCTGTACCCGGACTTTCGATTTTCGATATATTGCGACCGTTTCGGTCCAAAATTCGTTGTAATAGAGTTTACATTAGAGCGAAAACGTTCGCGCAATTGCGAAGTTCGAATGTCCGGGTAGACATTTGATTTACAGGTTGCTCTTAAAAATAACCAGCGCTCAATAAGTCGCAAGCTACGACATACCTCCCTACCTATCATATTGCATATACAATTTAGCTTTACTCTAACAATATTACCAAGAATAATAATTTTATGAATCTGCTCCAAATGAAATTGCTTCCGTTTTTGACAGCATAAGCATATTATACTCACTGTTACAACTTATTGTTATTATAATGTCTGTGAACTTACCCAATAGAAAATCCCACAGAGCGACATAGCCTCAGGCCAAGCTCTTCAATAAAGATTTTAAAAAAAAAACGTATTCCCAAAGGGCGTACTCCGAAATATTCTACTTAATACCATATTCAGAATATCTTAATTTCAATATTAGTGCCCAAAAGTATTTGGGCTCTAGAGTGACAGGTAGTGAGCCCGTCGCTAAGACAGTGGACTCAATACTTTTTATAAGATAGTAGACTCAATTTGCGCCTTGAAATTGAACTATGTAGGCTACCTGCTAGGTTTTCGTTTTTATCACAGAACATTATGAGAGGGGTTAGAAGTGCAAAGTAGGCGTAGAACGTGTCGCCACAGGTTATGCAATGATTTGCATAACACCATAAGGCGCAGCGTGGCGCGAGCGAGAGGGCATGAGTGAATGTAGCAGCGTGAGCGGGAAGACAATGGGCGACAGCCTAGCCGTCTCCGAAGCAAAAGCGCTACTTTGCATTTCTAACCCCTCTTATAATGTTCTGTGGTATCTTATTTATAATAATCCACAGACTTCTAATACAGAAGTCTGTGTAATAATCACTACAATTAAGCCATGTCCACACTATACCAACCACCCGGACGGCTACGAACCAGTCAATAAGTTAATTCGGTGTCAAAATCTCTCTCTCGCGTCGACTCGCCGACATGTCATATAAAACGTTTACAGATCGTCACGATCCAATGGATTTGATCTATTTGCCTGATACGTGTAGGTGTTGGAGTAGACAGAACAATTTACTGTGTGTGGTGTGGTGTTCGCTTTAGTGATAATATACCGTGGATTAATAATCGAGGTTTATGAAAGGTTGTTTGACTTATTTAAGGCTTATTAGACTTTTTGGACTGATACTAGTTCTTTGGCTTGTCTAAAGGGATTCTGCATTCAATTATGGCGAGATATATTCTTTGAACAACTGAACAACTTTCACTATGAAGCCTCCATCTAGAAAAAAAAACTTACCTACAACCTACAGACCTAATCGGCTCATATCGTTTCGTACCGTAATCACTACTTCGTAAAACGACCACATCCCAGAGTGTCCGTTCCCAGATCGTCCACTTCCCGCTGTGACTACTTTCCCATAAATGCTACTTCCCATAATGACCGCTTTCCATAAAGACCGATATTTTCTACTTATTTTTTCGACTCTGCCTCCATAGTGAAAGTTGTTCAGTTTGATGGTCTAAACGACCCCTTTTTATTTAACTATCAGTGAACGCTACTAGGGTGTTTTGCTACACCCTCCATTATGTTCGCGGAAACAGCGCCACTAGCGGTGTGTAATGAAGCTATTTTACGATATGCCCAGCCGTAAAATGATATGGCTAAGGGTTTAGATGGGAATAGCGACAAATGGTTGCTATCATCGATCTGCACAATATGAAATAATCAGCCAGATCATGAAATGGTGCTGTATCATGAAATACCTAGACAGATTACGATCTGTCCAATTCTACGATCGCACTACGAGTTTCATAGATTAGTTCGTTCTACCACAGATTAGGTACTATGATTTTCCTACCGTAAGTTCTACATTTAAATACAACCTGAAAACTGTTTAGGCCCGATTTGACCAAACGCGAGTAAATTTTTTTCTTAGATTAAGTCGCCCGTTACTCTAGAGTAAACTGATTTTGCGTTTTACCAACCCTTATCTATGAATAAGTTGAGAATAAAGGGTCTAGCAGGCTAAGGAAGGAGAAGTGGCCCCTGTGACGAATATCGGAGTTTTATAATGTCATTTGTTGGCTATCTCATAATATAGAAACACCCTAACTTTCAGCCCCCTATCTTAAACCGTCACTGAGATACTGTCAAAAACGTCATTTTATGGATACATTTTTCAAAGTCGTTTTTCTCCTGAACTATATAAGGTAGAGCAATCAAACCAAATCATAGCTACAAAGGATGGGTAGGAGTATAACTCTGATTTTTTTAAATATTTAATTCCATGAAAAAATATTGATTAAAATGTCAGAGAAATTTTTGACAGCACTTTTCAACAAGTATTTGTAAAGGTACAGCTATGGAAAAAATCACATATACTGTTAATAGTATTAGCTAGTACCATGCGAAAAATCAATTCAATATAATTGGTGCAACATACTTAAAAAAAATGTCAAAGAAAGTATTTCACTGCATTTTCAGTTTATTTGATAGCTCTAAACCTCTTCGATACATACGTATACGAAAAACTTTATATATTTTATTATCATCTACCAGTATAATAAACAAATGCCACTCTGACAAGAAGTCAGTCGCAGTCATCATTGCAATAATGTCCGACAAATGCAAGATTTGCAATGTGTTTCTTCATAAAGTGCAAGGAAAAAAAACTGATACCTTTGACAGCCATGCGTGAAGTTCAAAATAAACATTCTGAAATTAAACCTCATTGGATCGAAAAATCTCCTTCAGAATGAAAGACTCATTTAACGCTTTCTTTGACATTTAATTTTTTTTAAGTATGTTGCACCAATTATATTGAATCGATTTTTCGCATGGTACTAGCTAATACTATTAACAGTATATGTGATTTTTTCCATAGCTCTACCTTTACAAATACTTGTTGAAAAGTGCTGTCAAAAATTTCTCTGACATTTTAATCAATATTTTTATATGGAATTAAATATTTTAAAAAATCAGAGTTATACTCCTACTCATCCTTTGTAGCTATGATTTGGTTTGATTGCTCTACCTTATATAGTTCAGGAGAAAAACGACTTTGAAAAATGTATCCATAAAATGACGTTTTTGACAGTATCTCGGTGACGGTTCAAGATAGGGGGCTGAAAGTTAGGGTGTTTCTATATTATGAGATAGCCAACAAATGAGATTATAAAAATCCGATATTCGTCACAGGGGCCACTTCTCCTTCCTTAGCCTGCTAGACCCTTTTACACGGCCAATTTTGACGATGTAAAACTTATAACGAGACTAATGAAGTGTCAATGTCACATAATTTAAAAAATTAAAATAAGAAGAAACCTAACAAATTAAAACCGTATAACCTCACATTGCAATAAGTACGGATACAACGACCTCTTTCTTGGGTTTAGTGTTCTTTAGTATTGGTTTAGTGTGGTAGAAGACAAATGAAGTTATTTCGGAGTAAACATCATCATCATCATCATCATCTCAGCCAATGGACGTCCACTGCTGGACATAGGCCTCCCCCAAGGATCGCCATAACGACCGGTCCTGCGCTGCCATCATCCAACGGGTTCCCGCCGGAGTCGGAGTAGACACTAGGAGTAAAATTGTACTCTTCTATAAATCAAAGTTTGGTCGAATCCGGCCTAGTGTAAAATTTCGACGTAGCCGTTAGGTAACATAATAAATTTCGCAAAAAAAGCTATTCTTATAACATGAAATAGTCCTTAATTTTGCATTTATTTCTTAGCACTTTGTAGGCAGTAAAATACGTAATTTACTTACCTCTCAGACCTTTTATCACTTATCCGTATCACATGTTTATATTTTTTACTTTTTAATAGCATCAGTGACAACCTAGAGATAATTTTCATTAATTTACAACCAACTTTTCCATATCTTGTCTAAAATACTCAAAAATACATAAAATAGAAGTGGTTGATGATAATCTCCGGATTCGAACCCGGAAACAACGTGTGTGATCTCAAAAGTGACCAGGGGCCGAAAACTTCGAGTATCATCAAATATTTCTTTTATGCTCTGATATTATCACATTTATGACTGGCATATGATGAAAATGACATTTTTTTAGTACCAATCAAATCTCTGTTATTTGGTAAAAATAACAGATTTTTATCTCTTAGTTTTTTAAGTTTTTTGGATTGGGTGTTTGATAATAATTTGGTTCGAAAATAGCATAGGGTTCCATAGGATTTTTTGTATTAAGTTTCATGAATGCTTTACATTACAGTCATAATAATATTATTTCTGTGCCAGATTTGAAAATATTACTAAATAAATGTAAATTTATTATTTTATTTCGTGTTTTCGTGTTCGTGTCTCTGTCTCACTGGGGTAGACAGAGACAGGCGTTAGAATATGTTTGTATGTATATATCGTGTTTCATAAAATCATTTTTTTATAATTATCATTGACAAGCTCAATATCTGTCATTTTAATTTTCTTGAGCTTAGATTTTTTGGTATAGCAAATTTTTCCAACTTCTCAGCACAATCCAAGATCTTGATCCAGATTGGTGGTCTAAATTTTTGAAATCGATCGCGGATCGTGATCTGGCCCTGTACCCGGACATTCGACTTTCGGTATGTCGCGACCATTTCAGTAAAAACTTCATTATAATAGAGTTAACATTGGAACGAAAACGTTCACTCGATTGCTAAATTCGAATGTGCGGATAGAGGCATAGAATAATCGTAGAGGCCCTAGATTACCTAATCCTGCAACGGCTGCCTATTACTACGTACGGTGAAAAGCTTTCAAATCACTATGAACCAGAATCATCAAACCAACGCCGAACCCCAAATAAAAGCAAGTTTTACTAAAACAGTTTACTGTCAACGGACGTTAATAAGAAACTAATGTAACTTAAGCATGTATAATGTATTAGAGGCGTAGGTAACGCGGGTGGGCTCAGATGTGGAGTCGATATCATCACGATATTATCTCGATACGAGATTCGTCTCGATTCTCTTAATTACTGTTAATGGGTTACCGTGGTAGTGGTTCTTTGAAACGCTTATGATTTCAATGCGTGAGGTAAATTTTTGAGGTTCGGTTTGGAGAGGCGCATAAACTACGGCGTGGTTATGTAGCTTTTGACTGCAGCTTTGTCGGCGTCCAATTGATTTTTATTTCGGGGATAAAAAGCCTTCTCGTGCTGCTGACTTACTAGTAGATTAAGAGGAACACTCTTTGCAGAATAATATGAAAATCCTTTCGATATATAGATTTAAAGATGTACAAAAGATAAAACACACTTTTGAATTTATAATACCTAATTCATTATTAGCTTTTTTCTGGATCTTAGATATTACAATAATTAAGTATGCTATGTGCGAACAAACACCTGTAATTTTTTATAGAAATACCAGATAAAATTAGAATAATGATTTAATGATTCAGAGACGTTTTGTCAAAATACATACATTTGACCTTACATCTTTGACTACTTATATAGGGAATAGTTACGCGTGTAATTCTACTAACAAATATTTCTGCCACTTTTTACGGGGGGGCGAGGTAACATGAAATCCGCAGCTTTGGATTTTATTCCCATAACTTTAGATTCTAATTTTGAACGTTAAAAATCATGAAAGTAGTCTCGTGTGAACCCCAAACGTCCTAAGTTCGAAATTATTATTTCGCAATTATAGGCTGTCTCGTTTAGTGATAAGGTATAAAATTAAATGTAAATGCACATGATTAATTGATCTTATACCGTAGCAGAGGGGAAATGCTACCGCAAAGCTGGTCCTTATAATAAATAGTCAAAGCCTTACATATACTAAACTCACGCTCAAAAGAGTCTTCCTATCGTATACGTAATACATGTAGAGCCCTCGGAACCCGTTCCGTCGGCTACTTAGCTTACTTAATGTGCATCGTTTAAGTTAATTAAGATCTGAGCGTGTACTTTAATTTAAACGGTAGCCTCTCGGGTTACAAGTGACAATCTCACATTATTCCTCTAAGATACACACTCATTTCGTAAAGCCAGTTTTGAGGAGATGGATATTGATCGGACACTTGATACAACACAGCATTTCTTTAAAACTGAATACACAGGATGAAATTCATCATCATCATCATATCAGCCGACAGACGTCCACTGCTGGACATAAGCCTCCCCCAAAATGGGGGGATTTGCCATAATCGCCACGCTTGGCAGGCGGGTTGGCGATCGCAGTTGGATTGAATGTGTGTACTCAGAGGATGCTGCTGCCCATCCTCCGGTAGATCCCTTAGTCGCCTTTTACGACACCCACGGGAGGAAATGGGATGGTGCTATTCTTAGCCGACACCACACGGCTGAAATTGGCACAAGGATGAAATTGAACCCATCAAACTGAACAACTACTATGGGAGGAAACCGATCGGAGCAAAAAGTTAGTAAGTTAGTTTTTATACGTTGTGATGCTAACACTAACACTATTGGATCTTTTTTTTTAAAATCAACTGTTCCATTCTAAACTGCAATGCATACTTGACTCAAATGTACGCAACAGCAGATTTTTTTTTGTTCCGATCTGTTTGCTGCCATGGTAAAAGTTGTTCAGTTTTATGGGTAGACTCTTTAGTTTAAAAAGATGCTAATGATATCAATTTGACCCCGTAGAGGATACCTACTAAGTTTGAGAAAAAGTAAAATGAAAAAAGGCGACTATCTGCTGGATGGCACGACTATTCTGCGTTAAGTTTCTGGAAGTGGACTAAAGGCAAAAGGAACAGGACCGAGGGCAGTGGTATGTAATGACTGGGAGAGGTCCCAAGCTCATCAGTTATTGATTAGTTTAAAAGGATGCTAATGATATCAAGTTCACCCTGTATACTGGATGAGAAAATAGAGGGAAAAAAAGAGGCAGAGGAAAACCTATACATAGTTATCTAGCTCAGCTGAAAGAGCGGATATCGTGTCGTATCAAGTACTCAAGAAACTAGCGGAGAAGACAGGCGAATACTACACCTACAAGGGCGTAGTTCTTAAATAAGATGACGATGATGATGATTATTGTTTTAAAATGAAAACTAAAGAGAACTACCAAAATATTAATTTGTAAAGCTTTCTTAGAAACTACGATATACGATTCCATTTGGGTTGTTCAGAAACTATGCTCCAACACCTCGGAGTGTCAGTGGTACGTTGTGGAGAGATATGGACACTGAATCGCGAGGGTCCAGGTTCGAATCCACTTGGACGACATGCCATATTTTAGGCGAAACTGATCTCGTGATCAGAGTGCACCTTTGGCGCTAGATCCTTTTCCACCAGCAACAGATCGCGTGATCAGAGTAGACTAACCCAAATATACAAATGAGTTTGTTTAACTTATACTGACGTCTCTCAAACTATGAAGGAAAACATCGTGAGGAAACCTGCATACGCTAAAGTAGAAATTCTGATGCGTATGTGAAGTCTACCAATCCATATGGCACGAGTGGTGGGCTGACGCCCAAATAACCTCCTTGAAGGTAGGCCAGTGCCCTGTAGTGGGACGTATAATAGGTTAATGATGATGATTATTTACCTGTGTGGGGCATCCTGGTGTGGATGATCCTGAAACAATACAAACACATGTTTAAAACATTTATAAATCTTTATTTACAAACATTCGCAGACACAGCCACTTGCAGAAAACAGATAGGACAAGAGTAAGGTGGTGTGTGAAATAAGATGATTATAAAAAACATATTAAAGTAACGAATGAAAGATGAAACAGGGGAGTATCATTGACTCTTACATAAAACTGTGGGAGAGTAGATGACAGGAACAATGATGGTTAACATAAAGAGTGTAGGTAAAATTAAATGTGTTACGAAGGGGTGAAATGAGGGCCAGTACATATACTCTGCCTTTTTAAAGTAATGTGCATAATTTGTAGTTATTTAGACTTTAAACAGACAAACATTGGGTCCTTTGGGGCCCAGAAGCAAAAAAAAAGTTTTAAAGAGTGGTCGATGCCTCTCCGCGAGACGACCGGTAACCGTAGAGCTGGCAGCTTCCTTGGTCAACGACTCAGCTTGACCATTCAAAGGGGGAACGCTGCCAGCATGCTTGGCACCATGTCTCTCAGGGATGCACCCGACGACCTTTTTCGCATCTAAGATCTCATTTTTATACCTTTTTATTGTTTCCCTTAAAATATATACTCAACATAATTACCTACAATTAAACAGATTACCAATAATAAATAATTAAACTGACTTTAGTTTCAGATCTTCTACATAGCTTCTGTAGATAAGACTGAACGGAGAGGAGAGGAGAAGGTTAAGTTCTAGAACTAGTTGGCAAAGTATCGCTAGTTTTCACATCTCATCTATTCCAATCATTAACCGCCTTGATCAAATATAACTAAAAGTAGACGTCCTGTAGGACATGGCACATACGACAAAGCGACATAACGAGAAAACCGTCATGCATACGCAAAATAACAAAGATAGAGGCTCGATTTTGTCGTTTTCTCTGACGTGACATGCTAGGGCCTTTGATATACCGCAAAGATTCAGATAAAAGATAAAAAGAGAAAATCAGCGCGCCAAAAACGCAGACACATTCAGTTGACAATAAACGACCGAATCAAAATACTTAAAAGCCTTTTACTGTTAAATATAAAGGTACAACTTAAAAACCAGTAGCAATGGTCCAAGGACCAAAAAACCCGACGGAATTTATTCGAATCATAACAATTTTCATGTCTCGCGTAAAGAAGCTAATCTCGCCTTCGATCGCGAGCGGCTTGGTGCCCAGAAATTAAAAAAAGCCATGTGACATCTTTATCGGCCGTTTTCTTTTCTTCCGCGCCACGATAGTTGTCGTGTAACATTTTGGCCGTGGGCGAAATGTTTTACTTTTAAAGGATACCCTTAGATTAAGAGGGTAGTCATTGCAGCGTCCTTGAAGTTTGATTCTATTTTTAGTGCTAACCAAAGTCAATGAAATTTTTTAAACATGATCTAGAAACTAATCTCTGTGCCTGTGGTTTGTCGGATTTACGTTAAAATATATAGTTTCAATGCTAGGATTAATTTAAGATTTGTATGGAATTCACATTTCAACGAAAATCTGATAAACCGAAAGTACGAAGATTAACTTCAAAATCGTGTCAAAAAATTGTAAATATAGTCAAACTTCGTTTGTATGGAACGTGGTATTAAACCACTTCCCTCATTAAAATCTTGCCAAAAAATGAGAATGTTTGATTTTATAGTCTTCCACCGACAAAATAAGAAGATTGAGTGCTCTTAAATTTAAGGGGCTTCTTACAATCGATGTTTGGGTACCTACATAAGTTCCAGTAAAAAGAAATAGGTCTTTTTGTGTTTTGTTCGCCAATAAGTCACAGAATACAAAATAGAAAGGCAGGAGCTAAAAACAATTTTCGGATTCGTGTTACAGATATATTTATCTAAATAAGTTCATATGCATTACTCCAATAAGAAGTAATAAAAATAGCACAAGCTCCATAAACTTTGTGTTACAAAGGGCCACAAGTCATCTGTGACTTACTAGCATGAAAGCACCACGGTTATGATTATACGTTCATATTACGCACCGATAAGAAGTCCAAATCATAATTTATTCAAATTAAAAATACTTATCAAAATATGATGCGGTACTAAATCAGGAATTAAGTGAGCCGGTGCGTGATGGCGGCGAAAATCGATGGTATCGCCGAGCGCGATCACCGTGAAAATCCAAAAAAAAAAGAAATAAATAAAAGTCGTGGTTACACGCGAATATCAGTTTAAAATGCGTGGCGTCTTGACCACCGTTTAGGGCGATGTCACACGATACCGTTTTCTATTTAATTTTTATTTTATCATGGTTTATTATAACTATGATCTTCCTAGTTTACTCTTAATCAAATGTAATTATTATTTCTATAAGATGTATATGCACCAGTTGTAGGGACGATAGAGTGTGATGACTCGTAATTTGTAAATATAATTATACTCACGACCATAATTCCTTCCACAATGTAAGTTATGTCCTTCCTTTATGTATATTTTGTGCCTCTCGTATTTTTATCTCTGTATTTTATTGTTTAAGTTTTGATGTAAAATAAAGTGTGTTTGATTTGATTTGATTTGAATGGGATTGGTAGACTTTACATATACGCATTGGAATTTCTTCTTCAGAGCAGTCGTACGTACATAAGTTAGAAAAACTCATTGGTACATGGCATGTTGTCCGTGCGGATTTGAATTCGATCCTCAACATTGAGTTTCCATACCTCTCCGCAACGCGCCACCGATGCTTCACATACGCATCACCATTTCTTCTTCAGCGTAAGCCGGTTTCCAGGACCATTAGATAAAATAGACTAGACGGGAATACGGCCGGTGGACCAAAGCAATATCAGAGTGGTGGCCAAGAGAAGGACGGAGTCAAAGAATAAATACTAGTACTACCACGGAGGTCAGTAGGATCAGCATGTTGGTCTGATGACATTGTGAGACTGACAGGTTCGCATTGGATCAGATTAGCACAGGACCGTGAAGAGTGGCGCAATAAAATGGAGGCCTAGGCCCAGCAGTGGGTTGATCTGGGCTGATTTGATTAGAAATATTAAGCCTAGTATTGATAATCACTACAGTTAACATAGGTTAGTTACGTATTAGTGGATGTTAAACGCGCCCTAACCAGTCCCTAAAGGTTTCATAAATATTCAGTATCCTAAATATGTCATAAAAATAAAAAAAGAAAGCTTATTCGCCCTAAATGCCAAGTGTGACCGAGCTTAGTTCGGTCACCGATCAGATATTGTCCTGTTTTGCATAACAACATAACTTAAGTAGTGTTGCTACAAGTTTCATCGATGTCGATAACAATTTTTTTGTTGAAAATGTAATAATTAAGTCAATGCTGAATAATAAGTTGCTTCCACGAATTTTCATTGGGTCCACCAAGTTGGCCGTATTGCAGTCAGCGCAGAACAATTATTTCGACTAGAAGGGGACAGACAAGGACATGCGGAGCCGTCTACTAGGTACTATCCTCCTTTAGGAAAGAAGAAAACACACTCTTCTACCTACCTAGTGATACCTACTCGTCGACCTTTGACTGACTTTCACTCAGTTGCAGAAACGCTCATTACAGTTAATCCTCCATTAAATCTCTTGCTAGCTTTTACTACGATAACAAGGCAAAAAGTGACAGATAGAGCTTTAATGGAGGATTAACTTCAATGAGTATTCATATAGAGTGGGTGAGCTCGCTACATCCTCGACCCCATCTTCGTCCTGAGGACTAGATTGAGGTCAAGAGCAAACCCATACGTAATAAAAAAAAAATATCCCGAAATATTTAATATGGCACCATAATTTTTTTTATAGCAACTCACAAGATACAATTCACATGTAAGCTTCGTCAGACTATCGCTTACTAAACTAAACGCACTGCGCAACCCCGGCTCAAAGGTCCCTAAGATGTTGGCCTCATTGCACCTCCGGATGGCTAGAGAAATTCTCTGTACCAAAAGGTTCTCAAGATGGGTACCTACATACAGGGTGATGCACTTCAATTCGTTTTTGTCACAATCAATCTGCGTGTATCATTGGCGCGGTCTTTTTTTCCTTTACATAATAGCCCAGTCATTTTACGGATTAAGCAGGGTCTAATTAATAATTTATATTTTTTTTTCGGTATAGTATTTAGGAGCCAATTTGAGCTTAGAAATGTACCAAAATTAAAAAAATATCCCGTCAGCAGCAGTTCCAAATTTAAAATTTTGCTTGTATCTCGTTATAAAAATCCTGATGGTAATTTTTTTTTTCACATATTTAAGGCAGTACCATGATGTAAATATTTTTGTGTACTTAGAAGGATTTGATTAATACATTCGTATTTTCCAATAAATATCTCATTTTTTTAAATTTCAATGCATATTTTATTGCTCAAAAATGTTTTTAAATCGAATTCAAATCAGGTCATTGGCATTAATATTATTTATTATTAATTTAAAAGCCTTCTGGAACTCACAATTTTGATTTCTATACTGCGTAGCGAATATTTTTTTATTATGTTTTCAGATAGTCTTTTTGTCACTAAATGGTGCCGCTTACTGTTTAAAAGTCCAATTAATAATTACTTCCCACCTCTCCTAACAAAACTCCGTAAAATGACTGGGCTATAGTCAATAAAAAGATTTTACTGTCAACTAAAATATCAAAATACAATAGTGCTCCGTCCAGGCCTTAACCACAGAGCGAGCGTATCAAAAATTAATATAAAAAATCTATTACCATAATGCTAGAGGACAAAATGCTAATAATTACGCGCGTGCCCAGTGGTTACGCTTAACCACCCCTGATGGATTTCCCTTCCCTCCGTTTTTTCGCTGATACCTTCTTGAGTTGATCGACATATGCACTTGACTAAGAAGAATGGAGATAAAAGATGAGATTGTTGCCTAGAATTAGGGAACTGAACTGGCAAAATACATAACCTAAAAATCTGTTTTTTTGAGCTGGTGATAATGCTGGAATTGCTAGAAGTCAAGAAATTTTGGCACAATGCGGAATTTCTAAAATATTGTTTAATTGTATTGTTCTAGTTTATCCTCGTAAGCGTGGTCCGTTTAAAAGGACCAAGTGTTTGTAGTCTTAAAAGCCGAGACATTTAGACAGGTAAGTTGGAATTAACGCCGAAGGTTCCATCAAAAGTAAAATTCTTGCTTGAAGTGCTCTGCCTTTATGTCTACCAAAAATTGGTTCTTTTCAGAGTACCTTCGGTCTTAATTCTCACCCTCCTGTCTCGGCTCAGTTTTACGAGGTTATTAGAATATTGAACCACAGTGTACTATTACTGCGTAAATTGAACTATTTTCCGAAGCGTATGTTCCAGGGGAAAAAGGAAAACATCTCAAGCTTTCGCTACACTTACCATCATCGGGTAATATAAAAACATGTTGGAATGAAATTGGTAATTACTGATTAGGCACACATAGTTTCAGTTGCAGAAACTCATTAGAGTTTATCCTCCATTAAATCTCTTGCTAGCTTTTACTAAGTCAACAAGACGAAAAGTGACAGCAAGAGATTTAATGGAGGATCAACTTTAATGGAGTCACGTTGCAGGTTCTAATCCAAGCACTCGTCACGCGTGATTTTCGCGCGTCGCGTTTTTGCCTGCCACGAGGCTCCGCAATCCTCAATCTCTTCTTGACTCCCTGAGATTGGAATAGATTCGCCCATAAACTACTTGACTCTGGCGGAAATTGAGTGCTAACGCACAAGCAAGACTCCATTAATTATAAATAAAAAAAAACTTTAATGAGCGTTTCTGCAACTGAGTGTTAGATACTGCGTGAAGACGTTGTAGAATACGCATTTCTATACTAAGCTGAGAATTTTATTTATTTTTTATTTTTTTTTATTTTTCCATTATTATGATTCACTAGCAGGTACCGTTTATTAATAATAAACTGAGGGTATTTATTACACACAAACATAATTATTAAAAAGATAATATTTAAGTTACTAACGAAATAAAGAACAACAACTGATTAAACTAAAGTATCCTAAAACTAAAATATAACTAGACTAAATTATATAAACAACATCTTATCTCAAAACATAAAAGCCTACAAATAATACAAACACTCTAGAGCGTCGCCGCAAGACATGGTGCCCAACAGGCTAGCAGCATTCCCCCTCTGGATCAATACCTTCAGTCCTACAATTATTGTTACATATTTATTATTTAGGTAATATTGAATCATAAGTTTACGAGTAAGTATTTAAACTTTATTATCATTTCCTATCTCACTGTAGATTGAAACAAAACATACTATTCCAGAGTCTTGCGTGAACGGCCTGCGTGCCATTAATAATTTGTGCATATTATACAGTTAAATAACATTTTTATAGCCGCGGTTTTGTAAGCTGACCCCTCAGGGTTACCGCCTTATTTTACGATTATTAGGAGCGAGTCTCTGACGTCGGGGTCAAGTATCTATTAGCTTGTGCAAGCCCTAGATGGTCAGGTAGGGTCAGGTCTTTTATTATCATTTCCTTAGAATCTACTTGGTCGGATTTGATCATTTTAGCGGAAATAAAGTTGAATCGGATTTGTTATGGCACTTGTTGTTTAGCTTAAGCACGATCTACTCCTTCCGATCCTATCTATTTGAATTAAGCTTAGTACCTATATATATATATATATATATATATATATATATATATACAACCGGATTATTTGGTTTCCCTCTTTAGTTATAACATGTTATAACAGCAATGTCTCTCGAATTGGATAAATAGGGTTGGAAGATGAAGAGCTTTCATCTGAATTGTGATGCTGGTTTTTAAAAAACTGAAAAATGGATCGATAGAATAAACACTCTAATCAATGAGTTTTATTATCACAAACCAAAAATATTAGTGGCTAAATAAAAACAGAAAAAAAAACATTTAAGGTGGTTTCAGTTCATACAAAAGTTTGACGCACAATACGCGTAGACGGAATTAATAAAAGTTATATTTTATACATGGAAAAATAGTTTGGAAAATCTACCGCGTCACGAATAACATTTGCAATTTATAATATAATTACGTAGATATAAAGCTTTTAAAATTTTGTATGAAAAATTCCAAACCTTCGTAATTATTTTAATAAATTGCAAATGTTATTTGTGACGCGGCATCTAGATTTTCTAAACAATTTTTCCATATCTACAAAGCTCCTTATATTAATACCGTCTACGCGTATTGTGCGTCAAAGATTTGTATAAAATTGACCCCTCTGCATCCACCTTAACACGGATCAGTATGGTTGTAGACAATACGGTTTATTTTATGATTATTTATATTTCTGATTAGTAGGACCTTACCAATTTTTAGGGTTCCGAAGTCAACAAGGAACCCTTATAGTTTCACCACGTCCGTCTGTCTGTCCGCGGCTTAGCTCAGAGACGCTTAGTACTAGAAAGCTGTAATTTGGCATGGATATACACATTAATCACGCCGAAAAAGTGGTAAAATAAAATATTCAAAAATGTTTTTTTAGGGTACCTGCCCTACACGCGAAGTGGGAAGGGCATTTTTTTTTCTCGTCTACCCCACGGTGTGGGGTATCGTTGAATAGGTCGTTTGAAAATATTGTGAGTGTGAAAAAACCATTTTTCGATTTAGAGATCCGTTAGCAAAATATTTCTGTTAGAGTCAAGTGCCCCCCTGCAACCCCCACCCTCCAGCCAGCTAAACGGTTGTTTCTGGATTATGTGAAAAAATTCATGGCAGTAGTTTAAATAATGAAATTAAAAGAAAAACTATCACCGCTAAGTAGTTTTTACATTACAAGTTTACGAGTAATAGTCGACCTAATTATAAAACGTACTTTATAGACTTTATTAGCCGTTAAACCGTAGTATAAAACATAAAGCCTCCTTCTAAGACCATATTATATTGCGACTTATTTGCAACTACGGAACCCTACACTGCGCAGGTTCCGACACGCACTTGACCAGTTCAGAATCTATTCTAAACTTGAGCATACATACGTAGTAAATTTCATTATAGATATGTAGTAAACGAAATAAATCAAACTTAGATTGTAATAAACATGCATGTATTCTACAAATATTTGTATTAAGGTGGTTGCAGAGGGGTCAATTTTATACAAAACTTTGACGCACAATACGAATATACGGTATTGATATAAGTAACTTTATATATATGGAAAAATTGTTTAGAAAATCTAGATGCCGCGTAACAAATAACATTTGCAATTTATAAAATAATTACGATGATATAAAGCTTTGCAATTTTTCATACAAAATTTTAAAAGGTTTATATCTTCGTAATCATATTATAAATTGCAAATGTTATTTGTGACGCGGCAACTAGGTTTTCTAAACAATTTTTCCATATATACAATATTTCTTTTATTAATTTCGTCTACGCGTATTGTGCGTCAAACTTTTGTATGGACTGAAACCACCTTAATGCCTGACCAGAAATAAAAAAAAACTGGTTTGGGCGCGCTGCAATTGACTATAACCTTTAATGCTAGTGTTGCAAGTACAAATATTAGTTCCAATGATTTTCCGCAACATGGCGAGGTTTTTTATTTTTCTGGTCAGGCTTATGAAATATTAATATTTGAAAATTAAATTGGTGTACAGACAAAACAAATTAAAACTAATAACGTGTTGAAAACACTAGAACCAGCAACAATATAACCTAACCGTCTCACATCATTACCGTATATTTATATTCAATTAAAATCCAGCTTGATCTACTTCGGTACAAGTTCCAATCTTTATAATAGTCTGACAAACATATAACGATTGTAATCGCACTTTAAAATAACCTAATTAACCGCAAAATGCAAACGAAACGACCATATCCAACGTTCTCGGAAACATACTTAAATTTTATACAGAGTGAATAGTTTTGTTGAAGGCTTTTTTCTGCTGCTGATAATAAAGCTTGAGCGCTTTTCTTTTGGTTTTCTAGGGGATCGATAGATGACGCTACGGTCTGTACGAATAAAGGTGAAAATTTCAAAAAGGTAAAATAATAAAGAGGGAAAAGATGATCAAAAACAGGCCAACGTATCCTTTGATTGAATATTTCATTATTTGCGTACCATTTTAAACGAAAATATGAAACTGTTTACATCTGACATAGTTGTATTGGCTCGATCCCTTGGCCTTAAAAAAATGGCAGGCACAGTCTTGACATGATTTTGACAGAATCTCACGAACGTCTCTATGGGGCAATAAATCTATTGAGTTTTTTAGGAACTAAAATTAGAAAAGAAAAGAAAAACGCTTATTGCAAAATTAATAAAAATTACTGTAGACAATCAGTGGTAACAATGTTCTGCAAAACTTGGAAAATTGAATTAGTTTATAATATCAAATGTTCTGTTCATAGGAAATATCCTAGGTGTATCCTCAAACTATGAGGTCGCGTGTTTGGATGAGGCAAGACAAGCCTGGGTTACTGCTGGCCCGAATCAAAATTTCCCTTCCGATCCGAAAATACAGAGGAGCTGGGACGACATTACTAGCAAAATCACCTTTGAAACACTTGTCACCAACACAGAAGGCCACGACCGCGCCAGACTCCTAGCATCGACCACAAAGGAGTCCGGGTATTGGCTACACGCCTATCCTTCGGTCAACACAGGAACCTACCTGGACTCCAACACCTTGCGCGTGGCAATCGGGCTTCGAGTCGGCGCAGAAATTTGCATCCGCCACCAATGTCCTTGTGGTGCGGCCGTCGATCGCTTGGGTCACCACGGACTCTCGTGTCAAAAGAGTGCCGGCAGATTCCCTCGCCATGTCACCCTTAACGACATCATACGTAGGTCTCTTGCCACAGTCAACGTTCCTGCCATTCTCGAGCCGACTGGCATCATACGGACCGATGGCAAGAGACCAGACGGGATGTCTCTCGTCCCCTGGAAGATGGGTCGGGCGCTAGTGTGGGACGCTACCTGCGTGGACACTCTGGCCCCGTCTCACTTACAGGGCACGAGTCGAAGGGCTGGCGCAGCGGCGGAGGCGGCCGAAAAACGAAAGGCCTACTGGTACCGGGATATCGGCCCCCAATACCATTTTATGGGTTTTGGTGTCGAAACTCTTGGGCCGTGGGGACCTAATGCGCAGGCGCTTTTTAAAGACCTGTCAAAGCGCCTGATAGACTCGACAGGGGACCCAAGAGCTGGCACTTTCCTCGCTCAACGGATCAGCATAGCCATTCAGCGAGGAAATGCGGCCAGCGTTCTGGGTACCCTCCCACAAGGACCGAACCTGCACCACATCCTAGGTTAGTTTAGTTTTAAGTCTCTTTATTTATAATTTTATTTAATGTTACTATTTTATGGATCTTTCGAATAAACAATTTTGATAATGTTCTGTTATAACGGTTGTTTTAATTTTTTCAGAAAATAGATAATGGGTAGGTGTAGGTAAGGTAGTCAGTAAAGTAAAGTGCCTAATAAAAAAATCTAAAACTTTTTTTTTAATTTTTTTTTCAACTTCAGTTGGAGCTCAAATGTTCTGTTATAACGGTTGTTATCATTTTTTCAGAAAATAGAAAATAGGTAGGTGTAGGTAAGGTAGTAAGTAAAGTAAAGTGTCTAATAAAAAAATCTAAAACTTTTTTTATATAATTTATAGTTAACTTCAGATGGATCTTAAATCTGTTGATTCTTTAGGCGTTTACGTTACCAACTCCTTTATTGTTGATCTGTTTTGGCATAGACAATACCTTTCCCAGCTTCCTGGTTTTGGCGTTATATGAAATTGACTCTTTTATATAAATTATAAAAATGTTTACTCTTTAACATGGGATAAATATAAACACTATCAGATAATTATAATAGCATTTTAAAGAGTTTTTTTTATTTAATACAACAGAACGCCCTGTACATCGGATATGTGGTATCCATAACGCTATCTGAATCCCGTCAAAGCTAAAGACCACACTTAGATATCTTAACTCCCAACCCGTCGCAGGCGCAGCTAAATTATACGCTCTTTTTCAAAATAAATCCGACTGTGTTTGTTGTCTGCTCAGAATGGTCCCGTAGGTTTATTTTTTTAATAACCTGAGGAGCACTGTCACTGGTGTCGTATCATCATATCAGCCACTAAACGTCCACTGCTGGACATAAGCCTCCCCCAAAATGGGGGGATGTGCCATAATCGCCACGCTTGGCAGGCGGGTTGGCGATCACAGTTGGATCGAATCAATGTGTGTACTCAGAGGATGCTGCTGCCCATCCTTCAGTAGATCCCTTAGTCGCCTTTTACGACACCCACGGGAGGAAATGGGATGGTGCTATTCTTAGCCGACACCACACGGCCATCACTGGTGTCGTATGTGCTTTACGAATAAGAATATATATATAAGAGCAAAATCGGTTCAGTAGTTTTTGCGTGATACTCGTTCAAACAAACAAACAAACAAACAAACACACAAACAAACAGACAGACAAAAAATCCAAAAATTGGTGAAATGGAATCAGGGACACCTAAAAACCATATCGTAACACTTTTTTTTGTTAATATCTTCAATGTACAGACAAACTTCCTGTTACAATTTTATAATAGTATAGATGTAATTCAAGCTCAAAAAGAGGCACCAAAAAAACGGTACCGTGTTCTAAAGTTCTTTAAAAATCTACCGCCGAACTAATAGCGCGTAATTTCTCTATGGCCGAAACTCATACAAAATGTAATTTTTCATTAGGTGCCAAAAATTATGAGGATTTTGTTTAGAGTTACTCTTCTATAGTTATTCTTATTCGTAGGCTTAAATCTGCTTAACTCCTTTGGGGTGTATGAAATTTTAAGTCAATTGAAAATTATGTTTTCTAAATGTAACTTCATTTTTAATTGCATAGAAACGTGTGTTTTACCTGGCAAAACATTGTTTTCTGAAATCCATTGAAATTCACGAGACACTGCATAAGACAGAAAAAGCTATCAAACTTTTTTAACATAATGTCGGACACTTTACATACTATAGGCTAAAACCAGATTAAATTATTTAGTGAGTGTTTACCTAGTTTAGTTGCTGTGGATGTTTCTTTGGTTTGGTTACATTAAGCACAGTCATCATATCAGCCATTAAACGTCCACTGCTGGACATAAGCCTCCCCCAAAATGGGGGGGATTTGCCATTTATGTTTTGTTGAACAAGTTATTTTTTTCCATATAAAGACGAAAAGATTTCCAGATTCCTATTTAGCTTTCTGGCTAATTCTGATTAGCAAATATAATGCATTTATCAGAAAGATATACCTACTATCGGACATATCTTGGACGTAGCAACGTCAACGGACGTAGTAACAAGCTATTCTAAGAATTTACTGAGAGGAAGTGTTTCAAATCTCTGTTTCTGTATAATTTTACTGTAACACCAGTGTTCACCATATTACCAGTCATCATCATCCACGTAGACGGTAGACGTCCACTGCTGGACATAGGCCTCCCCCAAAATGGGGGGATTTACCATAATCGCCACGCTTGGCAGGCGGGCTGGCGATCGCAGTTGGATCGAATCAATGTGTGTACTCAGAGGATGCTGCTGCCCATCCTTCAGTAGATCCCTTAGTCGCCTTTTACGACACCCACGGGAGGAAATGGGATGGTGCTATTCATAGCCGACACCACACGGCAAGTAAGCACAGTGTTTCTGAATAAATAAACGATCAATCAGATATACATGGTACCTATTGCAAATATTTATATAGTGGTTGAAAATTGTATTGGAAGGGAAAAAAGAAAGAAGACCTAGACTGAAGTGTGTAGGTGCTGTGTGACTCAGTGTAGTGCATGAGACATGTGTGTGTGTGTGTGTGTGTGTGTGTGCATGGAAGGGCTAATTAATGTAGAGGAAGCTAGAGAGGTATGTCAGGATCGTAGTGGGTGACATTCCATTGTCTCTGCCTAACCTAGCGGGAGACAGGCGAGAGAATATATATGTAGATACAAAATCAAACCGTAAAAATCCAGAATAAAACAAATTGCAACACAATTATTTAACTAAATGCTCATTACCTGCTAAAAGATACGGTTTCAAAACATTTCTCCGGCGGAACCCCAAGTAAAAAGTAAAAGAGAACGATTCCGGTGGCGATTGGTGGTAAAAAACAAACTAGTTGTGAATTGATTAGCATAAAGCGACGCCTCCGGACCCCCCACGGGTCAGCTCTCAATTAAGCCACTTGTCTTTTCGCGGCGCGGTGTGCGTCCACCTTTATCGCGATCGTGTGTGGGTGACTTTATTTTCTGGTGAATTTTTCTTTGGTTTGTTTTTGTTGGGATGTCGTTTCTTGGTTGGTTTGTGATTTACCCGCTTTTGTAAGCTATTCAATTTAAAAAAAGGCAGCCATCTTGGTTTTGATGATTTTGCCTATGGTAGTTTATGTAGCAAAAGGCAATGTTCTTGAACATATACAATTGAAGTCACTCTGGTGACCTCAAGGGTTGTTTTTCGAAAAGAACACTATCCTGAGGCACCACTGGAGCTTTGTTGTAGGCCGGGGAGGGCAACCAACGACCGAAACGCGACGCGGCTACCCAATAGCAGACCTGTAACGCGACTCCCCCCCAAACCATATTGGGCACGCGTGGTGGACTAACGCCCATACACCTTGAGGGTAGAACTGGGCCCTGGTTAATAAACGCGACAATTGACAATGTCATTCTTGTTTTTTGGAAATGTTGTTTACTTGGTAAGAAATAAGAAAAATACGATTGGGGGCAGCAAAATAGGCTCGATAGGCTCTTAAAGAGTGCTTAGCAGCTGAATTTGTATTCCGCTTATTCGTCATTAAATAATGACATTGACATCTTTATAAAGTCATTGACTTATTTAAACCAACTGCGCAAAAAGGGTACACTATCAAACCCCTCACACCCCTATGTGTGTTTTTGTCACAAATTACTTCATAATGACTTATGGTAAAAAGCCTTTTACGTTCTTATTATAACTTTCCTATAATCTCAATAAAAAGCAATCCTTATCAAGCAGTACCGGCACTAAGCCCATGTCGGTACTAAGCAATACCTCGACTTTATTATCGTTATTCATTTTAGACTTAAGGCGCCATGTGGCGCGCTTATCACATAGTCGAGTTATCCGGCTACGCTTGATGACATCGCAATCTCTGTTCGTGTCACGTAAAAAAGAGCGCTACTATGGTAAAATTGATGGTGATTTACCTTTAATGAGCGTTTTTCAAAATTTCAAAAAGGATTTCTCTGAAATAATAAAGAGAGATAAAATGAATATTTCATTATTTGCGAATCATTTTGATCGAAAATTTGAAACTGTTTACTTCTGACATGGTTGTATCGGCTCGATCCCTTTGCCTACTAAAAAAATGGCAGGCACAGTCTTGACATGATTTTGACACAATGCGACACGAGCAATAAACATGCCATCTGTTGAGTTTTTTAGGAACCAAAATTAAGAAAGAAAAGAAAAACGCTCATTATGACTGCCGGAAGGACATTTATTCCTTTTACTTTTATCTAATTTTCTAATTGCGTTAAAATAATGTTTATTGAACGAAACCTCGCACCAATTTGTAATTAAATAGACCAGTATAAAGTCTGTTGTACAATTTAACCGTAACATTTTATATATATATATATATATATTAAGAGAGTCTATCTATATATATATATATATATAGACTCTCTAGATTATAGGGAGAGGGTGGTTTCCTCTTAATATTATTTTAATTTAGAGGGATGGCAAGAGCTGTCAAAAGAGACCAAGACAGTATTTAATAGGCGTCGCTTCTTTTCTTTGGGCCGTCCAGAGATCGACACCGCCCATATTTATAGGTTAATTCTCCATTATTCGCATATTCGCAGCTGTGACAACTTTGCAAGTCTTAGGGTGCAACCGCTTCTCCCTGTTCTGTTCGCACATGCTGTGGTTTGTTCATGTGTAAACGGGAGAGAGTTAAGTCACAGGAGAGGTGCATTTGGTAAGTGTATTTGGGTTGTAGCGTGCTATACTATTTATTATAGGTATTTGAAAACGGACTATTATGATCTTTCGCCGGCAGCAGCTTTGAGAAAAGAAGTACTTACTCGTATTCTTCTTCTTTCGTGACAGCATAAATTCGTCCAAGCAGCATATTAAGCTATATGCAATTACTCATGCTATAGTGAAAAGATTAGCCAGTTAGCAATGATCGTACATATGGAGGCTGATTGCCCAGGGTGTGTTAGGTTTCGTCACTCGGGAAGGCAATTTTCTTGCATTTTTTTTTCGCCTCTACAGGGTGAAATTGATATCATTAGCATCCTTCTAAACTAAGAGTCTACCCATCAAACTGAGCAACTTTTACTATGGGAGTTAACCGATCGGAGCAAATAAAAAATCAGCTGTTTTATACTAAACTGCAATGTCGACCCGCGAGGTCGCGACTCAAATGTATGCAACAGCTGTTTTTTTTTTGCTCTGATCGGTTGCTCCGATATTAAAGTAGTTCAGTTCGATGGGTACACTCTTAGTTTAAAAGGATGCTAATGATATCAATTTCACCCTGTATAATAAAAGAAGACCGATAGAAAACCCTACTAAAATATTTATAAAGGAGAAGAATTTACAAAAGCCGTATCCAGCATTTTCCTGAAAATTCTAATTCGGTGTAACGTTTTAGCCAAGTGCTGTATCTTCCTAAGCATACACCTTAGAGTTATCCCCATACACAGTAGCAGATATGACAATAACCTGTGTTATTTATTTCGTTCACGAGTGATAAACAATCTAGTCGAATGTATAATGCTAGGCTATCTGTAACAAGTTCCATTTAACCGAATTAATGGATGAATATATCTTCATTACCTTTAAACTAGTCGCTAACGGGTGTGAAGTGAAGTGAACTGAGGTTCTCTGGGTAACTGTTACACCGTTGCGTAGTTTCTGTTACGTGTGATGTGACAGCGAGCGTTTTAGATGCTTGCCTGTTTCTAACAGCTTTAGTACAAATTTGCGTTTTTAATGAAAAAGGCTCCCTAATTGCGAGGTATGCGGTACTGTGGAGGATGTTCAGCATTTATTAGCGGAATGTGTCCGGTATCAATCGCAGAGGCTATTATTGTATAATAGTTTAAATCTAAATATTGTGAATGTAGGCTCTTTTGTCACCATTTTAGCCGCCCCTACGTCGGGAGAGGCTAAAATGGTGTACCTTTTTATTTATAGTACTAGTGTTTAATATGTGTGTTTGTTTGTATATTCGTTAGGTAGTGTTAGGTTTTTATTTCATTGTAAAATTGTTTTATTTTGTAGAGTCTTAAGGGTTAAGGCACGATGGGGCTGACGTAACCTCAGGGTTAAAAGCTCCAAAAAAAACAAAAGAATTAAAAAAAAAATACTGGAATAATTCGATCAAGTTTATATATAAATGTCAAATGGAATCTCAGCCCAATTTAGAAGTTTTTGAGTGTTGATTTTCAACTTGCGAATATTGCGAACAAAATTATTATTGGCATACATTTTGTTTCAAACAATTTTGCTGAGCCGGTTTATAGGGTCCTTTTCTTAATGTGCTGACGGTTTTTTTACGAGGATGATCAGACTATCAAACTGATCAACTTTCTCTGCTTTCCCATACATTTGAGTCGAGTTTGTTTAAAGTATGGAATATCAGATTCTTGGATCGAGTTTGTTTGCAGTATGGAACACAGCTGCTTTTTTTTTGCGACCTCAATTGGTCCCAAATACAAAGTTGTTCAATTTGATGATCTGATCAACCACTAATAAAATCGTCAGAATAATTAAGGACCCGCATATACATACATAGTATTTATTCTATGTCTTTTGACATAGAATAAATACTATGTATGTATATTGACGTTTTCGTCAAGTTATCTCACCACGACCGACCAAGATATGAGCTCTTTCATATTGTGACGTTTTGAGCGATTTCCCAGGTTCATCAATCGGAACGCGCATGTCTATCTTGCGACGCGCTCGCTGTGATTTCAAAGCTAAGGCGATAAATGATAATGTCACTACAATTTCAAAGTCATCGGGATACAATACGAGTCACCAATTAGTCGCTCGTGTGAAAATGCTGTAAATCGTTCTTAATTGCTCGGCACGGTGTAAGCAGCGGCCGCGCACCGGTCGCGAGTCAGGCTGCGCGTGCGACTCCAGATGAAGATAGCGACACCGACGAAGCGCACATTTGCATTTATGCGCCACACAGAGCGGGACCACCCTCTATACAGCCTCCAAGTCACATGTTGCGACACTTATGGCCACGTGATAAAACTCGCAATACCCTGATTCTCGGGACTTTGTGGTAAAAATTTTTGCACTTATTTCTCTCTCTGTTAAGTCTCTTGACTCACTTTTAAAAACTAAGAAATAAAGTTGACTTTTGCAAGATTAGTGGGACTTACTTTGTTCTGGGACTAGCAATTTTCACCTCTTTTTCACTTAGTCAAAGTGATTAGGTCTAGTTTACAGAACACGTTTTTAATGAACAATGATTGGCCAGTAAGTAATTTGAAAACTTTACCGCGCTTTAAAAGTGTTTAATTTTGCCTTTAAAAACATACCTACCCTACCTATTATTGTTATGTCTACACTACATAAACCATAAACTTAATATTACTCCTCTAAATTGAAGTTTTTTTTGTTACCACACTTTTCCTTATACTTTTCAAAGGTCGTTACTAAGTAAAAGTCAATCTTATGTCAAAAATTGGCAATATGCGTTTTTCCAGCAATTTTCCTACAGTTCGCTAGATGGCGCCACAGAGATGAACCAACCTACTTATATCAATCTTTCAAATCTTTCTTTCTTTCTGTTCCTTAATATAAAAAGAGAAAACATCATCAAAAAGATGCAAACATATTTTAATGTATTCGTATAATCATTTTAAAAACGTCCGACAAGGTTAATGGTTTCCATCCCTTTGCCCATTGTAGGTTTGAAATTTTCAGACTGGGGAACTGCATGAGAAATAAAGTTGTGCGTGAGAGTATACACAATAATTATACATGCATATCATAATGTATTTGCAACTGTTCTAGGCGATTCTTTAGTGATATTGTATTTTTTCGATCTCTCACATAGTCTTAAGTTGTCAATGAAAAATCATAAACCAGGAAACACAAATCGATTAAATATCGATCAATCATCGATCATACTATAATAGCATCCCCAGACAAAAGTCATTATTTTATGTTTTGTTGAACAAGTTATTTTTTTCCATATAAAGACGAAAAGATTTCCAGATTCCTATTTAGCTTTCTGGCTAATTCTGATTAGCAAATATAATTCATTTATCAGAAAGATATACCTACTATCGGACATATCTTGGACGTAGCAACGTCAACGGACGTAGTAACAAGCTATTCTAAGAATTTACTGAGAGGAAGTGTTTCAAATCTCTGTTTCTGTATCATTTTACTGTAACACCAGTGTTCACCATATTACCAGTCATCATCATCATCATATCAGCCGGTAGACGTCCACCGCTGGACATAGGCCTTCCCCAAAATGGGGGGATATACCATAATCGCCACGCTTGGCAGGCGGGTTGGCGATCGCAGTTGGGTCGAATGTGTGTACTCAGAGGATGCTGCTGCCCATCCTTCGGTAGATCCCTTAGTCGCCTTTTACGACACCCACGAGAGGAAATGGGATGGTGCTATTCTTAGCCGACACCACACGGACATTATTTACCAGTGTTCACGAATAAATAATTTTGTATTTGTATTTGTGATACAGAATAGCCTAAAAATTTCGGTCTATTTGGAATTGAGTACAGATATTTTGAACGATTTTAGGTTTACTCCTAACCTAACCTTAACTTCATGAGTTCAAAGCATTAATATATTAAACTGCATGGTACAAGTTAAGGCCACTCCTAATTAAGTGCATGACTAACAGCGAACATTCTTGCAAGAATTAACAAAAAGTACACATTATTTAGGTTGACATCAGGAAAAATGGCAGAACTTTAATATTTGCATTTTATATTTCGTGCGACATGCGAATGCTCTGATACGGGGTTCAGTTTTAAAACTATACGAAATTTTTTAGTTTTAATGAATTCGCACAAAATTTACATGTTTTGTTTGCGCCTTAAATATTAAGGGCCAAATGTAACGTGCTCTATATCCATATTTAATATCGGTACAGTCACGGTGGAAAGTGGTTATTTATTATCATAATTAACATGTAGTGTTTTGCATAATTTCGTGATTAAACAGCATAGCATTTTTTAACTGTATCAGTTTCAATGTATTATTGTAATAAATCAGTGTGTGAAGCATTTATACGGAAACTGATTAGAATCTTTTCTTTGAACCAACTTTTTGAAGTATTGCTTGTTTTAATCTAAACTATTATAAAACTGTAGCAGAAAGTTTGTCTGTACATTGAAGATATTAACAAAAAAAAGTTACCATATGGTTTTTAGGTATCCCTGATTCCATATCACCAATTTTTGGATTTTTTGTCTGTCTGTTTGTTTGTGTGTTTGTTTGTGTGTTTATTTGTGTGTTTGTTTCTTTGAACGAGCATCACGCAAAAACTACTGAACCGATTTTGATGAAACTTTTTTTTTTTATAGCTTATTATCTGACTTAAAATCTGGTATATAATTTGTGCGAACAAAGTCGCGGGTTAACGCTCGTATGATTATAAGATTCACTATGAGTCAATGACATTCTATACAAGGAGGACCACTAAGTTATACCCAGTTGTTTTACATTACTGCTTTGTAACCGAATACTTTTAAAAGATTTGCAAGGACTGGAATGTCAGCGGCAATTAAATTAAATTAAATTAAAAATTATTTATTTCAGATTGTTCATCCATATTTTTGTTAGTAACAATTGTCTTATTACTATGTTAGTTTACAAATAAATAAATACATTCATTAATGCAATCGAAGACAGCTGGGCATAACTGATGCATACAAAGGTGACATTATTAGGCCATGTTTAGGCTTTGTTATTGTATGACATGATGACTCTATGGTTATAAAAACTCTATATGATTTCAGGATGGAGTATCGTGTCGTTTAAAACGTTTTTTACCTATTTCGCCTCATAAATGACACAAGAAGAAATGTTCTATAAACATTAGGAACCATAACTAAATTCATTATACCTAAGGGTGTTTCCGCATAGTAATTTTTTTTTAAATATCCGAACTTTTATCACTAATTCTTAAAGTAGCATATATAAAGTCAATTCAGGGGTGAACAGGGCTGCGATCGCGGTAAACATTCGGTGATTAAACCGCGATTGGATCACGAACGAACCATAACTTTTGACACAATTGGTATTGCGCTAATCGCGGTTCAGCTCATGCTGTTAGAGCCGTTTTGACAGATCGCTCAGACGTTAAAGGCTGTCATGTCAAATACATAGAGCTTAGCGCGATGCGGAGTTCAGTACAGTTGAATAGTAATTGAATTGCAAAGTGATTAGAACGATTACAACTGAAATTGGATAAGAATAGAACTGCGATGTTTTTAATTAGCGCAATCGGGCTCCAGTTAGGTTTCATTATGCAACTAATCGCGAATCGTAAATTCCGTAAGTTCCTCCGTCAAGTCGATTGCAGGGCCAGGAAAATCCCTTCCTTGGCTTTAGCCTTTGAAGACCTTACCATTTTTGCTCTCTTACCATCAAATGTTAGTAACATCGAAACACAATGAAACTTGTTAGACGTTCGATTCGATATCATTTCATTTAGTTTTACTTTCCATAGCAAAGAAGACGACTAGTAACGTATTTATCGTAAAGTGAAAGATGTTTTATATCACGGTCATATTATTTTTAAGAAGCACATGCTTCTTCAAACAAGTATACACATAGGTAGCGGTCAGTAATCAGGCATATTATTAGTTTAAATTTAGTGATTTGTAACATGCTACGTCAACTTTATAATCTAAAATACACAAGATTCGCTACTCAATCAAATAACCCCCCCTGGTCGATCCAGGTGACCAAAACGCTCGCAGCGTTACGACGTATTGCTATGGCCGATTGGCCAAGTATTTGCACCAGAAACGACCCAGACTGAGGGTCATAATTATTATATAATAATAAAATTACGCTCACAGGCACATACATTGTAATTATCTCAAATTAAGCCATACGACTTTTTGCTATGGGAACCATACAACAATAGCACACACATAATAACATCTATAACCGAATCGGGATTCGAACCCAGGACCCTGGCTTGGTAGTCCGGCGTGGTAACCATTACACCAACCGGGTTGTCAATTGACTGCTAATTTCCAAAATGAATCTTTAAATTATATAATTAAATAAAATATTTACAATAAATCATTATAGTCTGTTTACACTAAGTCAAACAGCCCGGGTCATACCGGGTGCAAAGATTCCCATGACGCTTGTCGCGTTTCCGCAGTGGATGGCGATACCTCTAAACACTTTTCGATATAATTAGACATCATCAGTGTCATAAGAGCATCGCAACTCAACTGATCGACGTTCATTCTTTTTCCATTATCGGACATCCATATTTAGCGGCATGTAATTTGATCGGTCGATGATCAACTGTGTGATCAAATTGATCAGTGATCATGTGTTGCCCTCTGGCGGTTGTCGTTAGCAATTATTTAAACAAGACTTTAAGACTGGCCAATTTAAGTTTGCCGGCAGCTAAAATGATTTTTTTTTTGTGAATTTTTATGGGATCGTGTTTGGTGTAATGGTAAATTAATTTTGCGTAACTCTTTTTGGTAGGAACATTTTTCAAATTTGTGGGAATCTCGACATATTTGAAAGAAGAAACAGGGCGCCCAAAATAGTGACCCACTAGAAACTGCAGTAGAAAAGACAGCGCGGGAGGCCGAAAAGGAGATGGAACGATTGTGGAAGATCTGAAACCATGGGCAAGTTTACAATATGGAGGAGAGCCAGGGATTGGATGGCATTTAGTTGTAGAGGAGGCCAGGCCAACAAGAGGGTTGTAGCGTTGCAGAAGTAAAGTAAGACAAGTGTGAATTGGAGCATAAGCATAAACATAGATATAATAATCGTTTCGAATAACTACTTTCAAACAACTGATGATGTATTATACATATTTTTATTAATAGGCCTGGTTTTGGGGAGCGACTGCATCAGGAAGGCCAAGGATAGAGTTTTGTGGTATGCCTTTGTCACACCTCGGACACTGTTAGCTGATAGCTGATTTCATACAAATGGGAAATTTTTTAAAGAAGAGTTTTGCATGTGCGATACTGAGGAGTGCGAGCGAGATAGGGGGTGATACTGTATGTAGTACAAGATACTCTTTCTTATACTGTGCCTTAGTTCTGATTGTAAATAATCTAATTGTAATGTATACGGTCGGTCTGTGTAATGTAACGTGGAAATTTACATTTTCGAGAAAGGTATGTTATTGTAACCACATGGCACAACCACATTAACGGAACACATAATATGTACAGTACCTACGGACACTTCCTGCCCCCTAACAATTGACAATGTTGGTACCCCCATCTCGGTGGTACGGGAGGTAGATTTCGGTTTTTAATTCCTGCGGAAATTACAAATTAATACATATAGTTTAAAGCCAATGTTTGGATCTCGGAGTTGACTCGTTTAAGTCCCGGATTCCGCCGTCGAATCTTCTGCCAGGGCACTCGTTAACTATGTGCCCCATAGTCCGCTCCGGAGTACCAAAGTCGTGCTCGGGTGAGCTTATTATACCGCACTTGTGAAGATGTTACACTCAGCGACTACCGTTCCTATTCTGTTCAGGATAGCTTTAGGTTGTCGGTCTAGTTCAAAGCTACGAAGCCGTTTTGTGGGATCTGATATCAGCTGCCCTTCCATTGCCGCAGCATTATGTTAGCCATTGATTAATATGTATATTGGATATAGATAGGTAAATCGCCTTGAATTTTAGGACGTCATAATTTCGTTGCCGCTTATTAGCACTAGGGGGCGCCACATCATGAATTAAATTGAAAAATACGATCGCAACACGAGGATCGAACCTTAGCTACCCGGATCGTAAGCCGGTTGTCTAGACCGCTAGACCAACAAGACAGTGATTGATATGGGCGAAATCTCTCACTACTACAGCGCAGCGCGTGAGGTGTAGTGCGCTGTTACTCCGATATGAACCCTGGTTCAACATATAGTGCTTCGAAACATAACCGATAGATGGCGGAAGCTGTCTATGGAAAATCAGCGTTCCACTTAGTTTGTACTAAGATAACATAGCATGGTGTTAGCCTCTTCTTGTCAATGCGAGCCCGACGGCATTGAAATGTCCAAGGTGCAGCACAGATTATGTCATTCCAGTAAATTATCTAAGGAAATTAGGAAGTCGTGACTTCTTACACAATTAGTAATTTAATATTGACTAATTATGCTCAATTGACAACCGAATAGCTGCCGACGGCATACGCTTAGAGGTGTCACGAACATCGAAAAAAATCATTTTTAACTCTAATTTCAAGAAGTTATAGTCTAAAATCGTACAGCGTTATCAGCTAAAAATTTCCCTCAAATTAACACCTGACTCACCATCTCTTTTTAACGAAGGTGTTTATCTTTTTTGTAAAAAGAATTTTCAATACAAGTGGCTTCATACGAAACTAATAATGCCGAATTACAGGGCGACGGCAGAAAGGTGCGAAAATTGGGTGTTAAAACTTCACAACACTCATCAATGATCATTAACGGATCATTATACGTCATTAAAACATGTTGGAGTCGGACTGGAAACGTCAAGGTTCGGTAGTAGGTATCGCGTTTTGGTACTGAGGCTGAAAATGTAAGTAATTGTTGCATTAATGACAGAGTGCATCTGAAATAGAGTTTAAATTTCGTGATTCGTTTTTAATGTGATGAGAAGACTTTATAATTCGAGATATTCTTTTATTTTAATAAACTTTGTAATTTTGTAATTAAAAACAATAAACAATAAAACAAATGAAAATATCCTAAAATATAACTAGACTAAACAAAGTATGTAAGTATTCGAGATTTATTCATTTTTGCGACTTCAAATGTTTACTGTAAAATAAAAAAGGTTACATATTAGAAGAACTAAACACAGTCTAACTATTTTCGACATAACTACGGTCGAATCACATATGTTTATAGCGCATATTGGTCGACTCAAGTACTATTCAACTTACATAGTTTTGATTAAACTAAAATTAAATGCACTATCGAACGTTTATTCTCATGGTTTTTTTAGCTATTGGATGTTTCAACTACGTTTGAAATACCTAATGGACGACTCGCCTACGTACGGCTTATCAGTACTGCGCGCCGCGCTGGATTGTTTACTAAAACGAGGGTAGGTATTAATACTGTGCGCTCGATTGATACTTCTAGTGGTGGGTAATTACAATGTCAATGTCTTTAAAGGAAGCGTTTTCATATTCTGTGTGAGTGCAAATTGTTATTAAAATAGTCATTATGGATGAAAATGTTGTGAAATTATTGAAAACACAAAGGGGGGGAGTAAAAGTGTATCGAAATGGGTTCACTTATGTTATAAAGACCTAATTACATGTAAATAAAATATGATTTAATCTGTAATTTGTTAATTATTTACTTGTATTCAACAAACGGGTACGTATTTGAATGTCTAAAATAAAAAAAAAACGAAGTGGCATAACCTACGTTCAAAATCAAAATTTCTATGGAGCTCCGCGAAACACGTCCGTACTCTGGTGCCCGTACGCGCGTTAGGTTAGCGAGGAGCGAAGCGACGAGCATGTTAGGTATCTTGCGACCCACAGCGCACGAGCCGAGCGAGCGGAGCGAGCGTGCCGCGGCAGCGGCCGGCGAGTGCCAGAACCGAATTGCTACTATTTACCCAGTCTACCCAAAAACATTCCCTTTAATTAAACCCTCCATTTCATGTTCAAGGTCAAATAAAAATAAGGTTCAAGGGTAAATAGTAGCAATTCGGTTCTGGCACTCGCCGGCCGCTGCCGCGGCACGCTCGCTCCGCTCGCTCGGCTCGCGCGCTGTGGGTCGCAAGATACCTAACATGCTCGTCGCTTCGCTCCTCGCTAACCTAACGCGCGTGCGGGACCAGAGTACGGACGTGTTTCGCAGAGCTCCATAGAAATTTTGATTTTGATCGTAGGTTATGCCACTTTAATTTTTTTTATTTTAGACATTCAAATACGTACCCCAACAAACACCTTTGGAATTGGGCTTCAGGTTAATCGTCGGTTACTTCAATAAACCTTAGGTCATTTCATTATAGTTGAATACATCGTAGATGAGTTAATTGTAGTTGAATAAATCGTAGGTGAATTCACCTTTATGGGTATCGATCAGTATTTTAAACAAAAATCTGTGAAACGGTCTTTAGTCATTTAAACCAGTATGTGATTCGACCGTAGTTATGTCGAAAATAGTTAGACTGTGTTTAGTTCTTCTAATATGTAACCATAAAAAATGTTTTTAAAATTAATCAATTATTATTTATTTTACTCCAAAAACAAGGTATCCAGAGAAACAGTACAGTCAAGAGATTCAGAACATTTTCCTTTTCGGCGGACATAATTTGGAAAGTCCCTTTATTTCCCACTGCAGATACATCCCTAATTTAGCATCGCTTTGAAATATTTCGATGTATTTAGGGTTTTCCTTTCCAGTCATATTAGACTTTCCTAAAGGCTTCCTGTCTTTAGGAATGACTGGAAAAGCCTAGTCTAAAAAGGCTATTCTTAACTAAAAGGCCTACTCAAGCAATTTAATTCTTTATTCTATGTACCGAAACCGTAATCACACTGATCTATAATACCGGAACATTACATGGTTCACACTCACAAAACTGTTATTGTCCCTCTCTGTTAGTCTGAGACGTTCTGCGTGGGAAACGTCCGTCTAATGCTAACTATGATCCGCTTGCGTGTACGTCAATTAAACGCGGTTTGAATAAAGAAACTATATAATTTGTTGTGGTTTAATTTACTGACTGATACCGTTTTAAGATTTGAAAAAAAAAAGATCGGTCACTTGATACTCAAGACGATTATTTTAAAACTGATATACTACCACAGAGTACTACATTGGAAGAGAAAATAGAGGGCACGAGAGACAGAGGAAGACCTAGACAGAGCTATTGTGAAAGAAAGGATTGTTATCGTGTCATATCAGGCCCTATACCCGGACTTTCGATTTTCGATGTATCGCGAACGTTTCGGTCCGAACTGCATTGTAATAGAGTTGACATTGGAACGAAAACGTTCAAGCAATTTCAAATGTCTGGGTAGAAACCCCCAGAAACTCAAGGCACTAGCGGAGAAGAGACTGGATTGTCGAATACTCCACCGACCGGGCACCGACAAGAGCGTAGCTTTTAAATAAAACGATCATGATGACGTAGTAGCCCAATCATTTTACGGAGTTTTGTTAGGAGAGGTGGGAAGTAATTATTAATTGGACTATTAAACTGTAACCGGCACCATTTAGTGACAAAAAGACTTTCCGAAAACATAATTAAAAAAAAAATCACTACGCAACATAGAAATCTAAATTGTGAGTCCCAGAAGGCTTTTAAATAAATAATATTCATACCAATGCACTCATTTGAATTCGATTTAACAATAAACATTATTTTTGAGCAATGAAATAGGCATTGATATTTAGAAAATGAGTTTTTTAAAAGAAAATACGAATGTATTTTTCAAAACCTTCTTAGTAGACAACAATATTTACACCATGTTTGAAGTATGTAGAATGGTAATGCCTTAAATATGTGCAAAAAGAAATTACCATCGGGTTTTTTATAACGAGATAATAGCTCAATTTTAATTTTGGAACTGTTGCTGACGGGCTTTTTTTAATTTTGGTACAGTTCTAAGATCAAATAGGTTCTTAAATACTATACCGAAAAGAAATAAGACTATTGCTATATTTAAAAAGAAAACGAAAGAGCACTATCTTTCTCTACCCTAAGTGATATTTATATGTATAATTATATACATATTTTGATATATATTGTATGTTGTAGGTATATATTACATAATTTATTTATTTATACTGTTTGTTTGTACACAATAAGTTTGCCTTGTAATTGTTAACTGTCTCTTTTACGGGTCTGCTGGAAGAAATCTCTTCAGAGATAAGCTCGCCCTTTGTACATGTTTTCTCTACTTTGTGTATTATTATGTCCGTGTGTACAATAAAGTGTTATAATAATCAATTATTAATTAGTCCCGGCTCAAACCGTCAAATTACTGGGCTATATGTATATATATATATATATATAGTAGGTACTGATGAACGCAGTGGTCAACAATTATACGATACGTAGCTAGAAGTCATAATAATAAGTTTACCTACTGAAATTCTAAGAGTCTACCCATCAAACTGAACAACTTTTACTAAGGGAGCAAACCGATCGGAGCACATAAAAATCAGCTGTTACATAATAAACTGCAATGCCAACTCGACGCAAATGTATGCAACAGTAGATTTTTTTTTTGCTCCGATTTGTTTGCTCCCAAAGTAAAAGTTGTTCCGTTTGATGAGTAGACTCTTAGTTTAAAAGGACCCTGTATACATCACAATCATAATACAAGTCCAGGCTAGATTCTGGTGCTTTAAATGTGACTAGATAATTTATGTAACAATGTGTGATGTCCAACATATTTATTAATTTTATGCCCGATTCGACCAAACGCGAGTAAATTTTATTCTTAGATTAAGTCGCCGGTTTCTCTCGAGTAAACTGATTTTGCGTTTCACTAACCCTAATCTATGAATAAGTTGAGAGTAAATTTTACACGGCCAATTTGGACTGTGTTACCTTATAACGAGACTAATGAAATGTCAATGTCACATAATTAAAAAAATTAAAATAAAAAGAAACCTAACAAATTAAAACTGTAACTGCAAATTAACATTGCAATAAGTACGGATACAATGACTTCTTTCTTTAGGTGGATTATACATTCGTTCTTTTAGTATGGGTTTTGAGTGGTAGAAGACAAGTGAAGTTATTTCGGAGTAAACACTAGGAGTTAAATTGTTCCTTGTATAGTAACTCTTTTATAAATCCAAGTTTGGCCGAATCCGGACTTGGAGACAAAGGAGAAAGACTTGGAAGAAATATTTTCAGACCTGGACTGACCATCTCTTATAAGACACAAGGTTTATGAGTTCATGTTAGTATTCTAAAATAATTAAGTTCCACTGATACTTTTTTTTCATCAGTCTAGTGCGGCAATTCTGCCAATGTCAAGTAGTTTAGTGTTTTTATAATTGCAAGTATTATTCTATGATCAAGAACATATTATAGGGTTCTAGCCACAGATCACAAAAACTAAAAGGAGATGTGAAAAAGGAGTGGGGCCAGTGTCGCAGCAATATGCGCAAAAACGTAACACATTGCTTGCGACAGTAAGGATTCAATATATTATGAGCTGAAAGCCAGTCGAGATATTATGTGTAAATAGTTTACAATGCTTGCTTAGTACTAAAGATTATTCGAACGTTGAGTTCTGATACCGCAATCGATAATGAGCACATTCAAGCTAACAAAATACTTTCTATCGCGTGGCACTGGTGATGATGCGACACTAGGTTTCGTACTCAGTGCGTTGGTTGGCATCTCTCTAGATCTCTATGGTACTAGCTATTGCCCGCGACTTCGTCTGCGTTACCCGGATAAAAATCCAAATTTCATCGAAATCCGTTTAGTAGTTCTTGCGTGAAAGAGTAAACAAACATCCATCCACACAAATTTTCGCATTTATAATATTAGTAGGACATCAACTGTTATTAAAAATCGCTGCATCGTCACACTTGGAACGTGGCCTGTAATTCGTTAAAAGCGTGAAAGAACAGCTAAATAGAACTCTGCGCTTAAACAATAGGAGTTACCGAAGTTAGCAGGAAGCGCAGTGTTGCCAGATTATTATTGTAATGTCCCACGGTGGGGAGACACCGTGACCGTTACAGTTTGTCTGTTTAGAGGTTCGTAATAACATGGTACATACACTATGTATACTTTAACTTTCATGTACTTAGAAACAAAGGAGAAAGACTTGGAAGAAATATTTTCAGACCTGGACTGACCATCTCTTATAAGAAACAAGGTTTATGAGTTCATGTTGGCATTCTTAAATAATTAAGTTCCACTAAAATATATTTGAAGTAGTCAACTCCCCAATTGTAGAGTTTCAAATAGGTTCTACAATCGGACTTCCAGACGCACTGCGGGATATCATCCCTTTTTGGTACCTTTTTGGCGGCCACATATCCGCACCAAGCGCCTTTCTGAATCTTTTATAATGCGCACAGCCAAGGAGTGGAACGTCCAGCCTGCGTCAGTATTTCCGAGCGCTTACAACCCGAATTCCTTTAAAGTACGAGTGAATAGGCTTCTTCTGGGTGAGCTCGCTACATCTTCGACCCCATCTTCGTCCTGAGGACTAGATTGAGGTCAAGAGCAAAACCATACGTAATTTAAAAAAAGTACTATTTTTTATTTCACGACACTACTATTACAAAAGCACTATTTTTTTGTTAAAATTACGCAATTCAAATTCTAGATGAACTTGAGTTTTTAGGCTGTGTGACAAAACGCATAATACGCTATTTTGTCTATTCTTAACTTTTAGAGGTAATGAAATTTTATTTATGCTGGTAGTGAATCAAGGCTATTAAATAATAATTTTTCGTACATACGTACGTGTTAGGGTAAACAGTTGCATTACTTTAAGGGGTGATTGTACCCATGATGCTGGACAACTTTCCCAAAGATACATATAGGAAATTCGCAAAAAGAAATTTTGACTTTCCATACTAAATGCAATCAGTTGAGAACGTTTGTATGAAACGTCGAAAAAAAAAATTGCGAATTTCCTGTAGGTTTCTTAGGGAAGTTGTTCAGTATCGTAGGTACAACTACCCCTTAAAGTAATGCAACTGTTCACCCTAACAACCTGTATACTTAATGCTTACGACCGTATTTTCTTTCAGGGTGTTGACAAACTATGTCACAAGTACCAAAATTTATGTTTTAAATTAATTATATTTGTATTTTACAAATTATACAATTGAATTCATAATTTATCTACTCTTCTCATGGTTTCTGTACAAGGTGTTAAGTTCTTCAGACCATGGAAATGAACAACTTTGCAAAAATGTTGTTGTTCCATAGAAAATGTCAATGGCCACCTCGATCCAAAAGTATGAAACAGCATTTTTAAAATAAATATAATATTGACAGATCATCTGAAATTAATAAAAATAATGTTTTTAACACTTCCGACGTAGTCGTGACTTTTAAAAACAGGTAATCAACAAAAAAATTATTGGTAGAGAACCATATTTTTTTTATTTAGTACTACTATGGAACTTCATATAATTGTCTATTCTAAGACCAAAATTATTGTATTTTAATTATCTATCTATCTATACTATTATAAAATTGAACAGGAAGTTTGTCTGTACATTGAAGATATTAACAAAAAAAAAGTTACGATATGGTTTTTATGTGTCCCTGATTCCATTTCACCAATTTTTGGATTTTTTGTCTGTCTGTTTGTTTGTGTGTTTGTTTGTTTGAACGAGTATCACGCAAAAACTACTGAACTGATTTATATGAAACTTTTTTGTTTGATAGCTAATGATCTGACTTAAAATCTGGTATATAATTTGTGCAGACGAAGTCGCGGGTTAACGCTCGTATTCTAATAAAATTAAAATACATCCCTCGTTGATGTCTTTTCTATGACGATAACGATGCGACGGCATTGCCAAAATTTCATAAAATATCCGCAGAAAATTTTACAAAAAATTTTTTACATTTCTTACTTTAATCAACGTATAAATAATTTCTTGTTGTTGTAAATTAGAAGTTCAAACAATTGCTAATTGTTTAAACTTCGTAAATAAAATTTACGATTCGAAAGTTTTCGCATATTGGTGACAAGACAGATGTGCCGTTGATGTCTTTTCTATGAAGCGGCGGAAAAATTCTCGTAGTATTCTCGTAGTGTTCTCGAAATTGTTATTAATCAATGAGGAATTTATGTAAAATTGTTTTTAATTATTGGCGTTCTTATTTTGTTAAAATATTTATTTATAGTGTTTTTTAATTTCATTTTAAAAAAGTATAATAAAAAAATTAATATTACAACTTACCTCAATTCTTGAATGAAGTCAGCTTATTTATTTCAAGGATCAAAATGCATTACAAATAACGTAAAGTAAAATAATTAATTTTCACTTCTCAAGTCCTAAAGTTTCTTTCCAAAGTCAAATAAAAAAAAGTCCAAACGAACTTCCGCACGCTTCAAAAACCAAACTAAAACACTGGCACTCAATAAACTGCACCAGAGAAAAAACTAAAAAACCGAATAAAACGCGTAAAATTCCAAATTCAAAAAACCGTGCGTTCCGTTCCGAGCTTCGCGTAAGCTCGCCGCGGAGCGTGGAGCGGTTGTAACGGTGACCGGAGCGTATCGGGCCCCGCCTCCGCCGCCTCCAACGGAACGCAACGGTGGGGGACGTTCTTCTTCACACTTATCGTACCTACTAGTTCCACCACTCTATTCTGACCCTCTATACCCCTCACTTTTGTAACAGCTGAAGACCGTTGCGGGGGATTTGTAAGACTGTTTAAAGGTCTTGATTATTTGGATGACATGATACTTGGTGAATGCTGCTGGTGTGTGGGAATTTAGATCTTAACTGAAGGTCGTAGGATTGGTGAGAGGTGGGTGTATGAAGTTGTAAGTGCTTCTGGTATTTCGCGGGGCGTTGAGGTGCTAATGAAATAGATATATCTAAAGAGTAGGTATATATTTTACGGAAGAAAAGGTGTCGGGAAAGATATGGAGTTCCTATTTTAAAGTTGTCTTGAGATGATTAATATTTATTACTAGTAATTAGTAATTTTACAACTTCTTTGCGAAAAGTTTTGACGTTAATGTCTATCATTATAATGATTTAAGGGTTGAGCTTTCTTCCATACAAATGACGAACCCCATATTAAAATTACTCAAGTACCTACCTAGATTTGTTTGACATTTTGTAAATTTATTTACAATTTTATTGTGTTCTGTAGTTTTCTTTTTATTTATAACCCTCAAATCATTGTGGCATCTGGGCCCATAACCTGAAATTTTTAAAGAAACTAATTTTTTTTACCTCTCTCGACGCAAAAATCTCGCAATATTTAAGAAGCTATGTGAAAAAAAATAGGATTCTTCAAAGCGTCATATAATTATCATGAAGTACTAACAGTAGGAGTATGATTAGCGGATATGTGTAAATTGAACATATAATTGAAGTTTTGATTAGAGCCAAAACACGATTAAGACACATTTTCTCGATAGAAAAACAAGCCAAAGTAGCCTCCGCCCCATCTCTTTCTCTCGCATCAGGCAGTAATATAAGCTATTACACGCCCATTTCGCTTCAATTATTTTTCGACATAGGCCCTTAAAGGTTTAATATCTATTATTGGTACAAAATACCAATCAAGCCTACAATCAGTCAGATCACGTGATTGAGATAGTAACCTATGTTCGATCATAGAGTCCATATCGACGCCTTAGAGTGAAAACGTCGTAAGTGCAAAAGACAAAAATTTTTCAGGAGGTAGAAAAAACTGCGTCCTGTAACTTTTATGTATGATCGGGAGTATTTGCGAGGTTCTTATTGCACGCTATAGATGGCATTACGAGTATCAGATTATTTTTTCAGTGAAACCAGGACATGGTTTGTGAGATTTTCTTTCCAGAACAGTAATAATAAAAAAATACCAAAATTTCATTCCCGAGGTTCTCACTTTTAGGCGAAGATATGCACAAATATACTGTGCGTAATACAGGGTGCAAGTGCAGGGACAGAGAAAATAATTCAAGGATCTGATTTTTGAAAAATATTTCTGAATAATTTACCAATGTATCCAGATAACATTTTTGTTACTAATATTTAAGAATGACTTGGGAAAAAATCCCGAGTTGGCAAATTATTTTCTTCCCCTTCCGGCGATGACCGAAATGGAAAAATCCCGAAAAAAACTGTTTTCATGGTAACCCTATGGATTATTTAAATTAGTTTTAGGTAATTAGTTAAGCTACCTTCTCCTTAACGTTGGACCATTATTTACGGGACACCCTGTATATTATGATTATGTAGTTGTAGAAGGGCTGTTGTTGGTTTGTAGTTATACAAATAAATTTCCTATCCTTTCAGCGTCGTAAACTAACACATTATTGTTATAATTCAATGTAAATTGTGTACCTTTACATTGCACTACACTTATAATACCTTACATAGACGTACACAGTATATTTTTATCGAGTAAACTCCTAATTGCTATAGTGAAGTGTGTTCATTGTTATAGGAGGACACGCCCGTCTGTCTGTCTGTTTAATTATGTTTGGTACAAGGTAGAAACTGAGGGCCAGTTACAAATATTTCATAAGTAACGATCTTTTGGTTCATGTAAATGCTCATGAAACCATCAGAAGTAACAAAAGCATTTTTGAACTGAACAACATTGTTTTTTAACAAGCAAGAATACCCTCTTAGAATCGTTTTTTTTATGATTGCATATTTAGATGTATGGGTAGGACCTTGCATGTACTTTGCAATATTAAATAAATGAAGTACGAAAATATTTTTTTCCATACTCGTTACTTAGCTTCTTTAGAACATGTTCTATTTTTTTTTTTACAAAAGTTGATTTAATTAAATAACGCCCACAGGCACTTTGTAATGATCCTAAATTAAGCCTTAATCTTTTTGTTATGGAAACAACGTATACAACAACGGCATGCACATATAACATCCGTATCAGACCGCCTTATTTGTACCATATTCAGTTTATGTTTCCTATTGTGCATTGTATTTTGTTTTGGTGTAAATAAAGTATATTTCATTCATTCATTCATTTCATCCATGAATAAACCTGGATTCGAACCCAGGACCCTGGCTTGGCAGTTCAGTGTGGTTACCATTACACCAACCGGGTCGTCAATTGTAACTTATAACGATCGAAGGGAAACAAACAACATAACTTTTGCATAATATTTATTGGGATATTGGGAATTGTGTCGAGTACGTATTAGCTTCTGTAAAGGCAGAAATAAGATGTGTCATACAGTTTAATAAGAAATAAGATGAAATAAGATGTTTTATTACTGTTATTGATAAGATAGATTAAATACTAACAACTATTGTTATCTAGTACCTACCTGAGGAGGAATCTGGCTCCCAATGCACGGTTATTCAATATTGGGAGTCAGGGACCCAACCCTTTGATGTAAATGTATCACTGTTGTTCTCAAATAAAGAAATTTTTTTTTTTTTTATTGAGGTCATACTGCAGGACATGGTGTGTAAGCAGGTCATTACGCATCTATTTCGCGGTGACACTGTTTAAGTTTGCCTCTATCTACGTGTGAATTGTTAGTATTTAGTTTAATGTTATATTGATATGAAAGCGTCGTTGGCGCTTAGGTTTATAGAGTTTATAATAATCTTACGTTTGATATACCTAATACACTCTACGTCGGCCTTACACGTGAAAACTAACATGGTCACGAATCTTCAGCTCTACAGAACGTATTAGGTAAGTAGGTACTAACTCAGTAATTTGACGTAACATAAGACGTTTGATAAGTACAGTATTTAATGAATTATTGGAATAAAATTGTAAATTCAAACAGGCATCAAGCTTTCGATAATTTTTTCACAATCTATAGGTACTTTCAAACTGGAACAGCCGGAAATAGGTACAATCAAACTAATATCTATGAGTATTATTGGTCTTAGTATATTATCTTATCTTGGTGAACACTTCGACCCAGTGGGATCTTTTGTGTTAGCCCCAATACTTTTTGTTTTCTTCACCCTTCAAATACATGGTCAATGAAGGAGGACCATTGAGGGGAAGAAACCTAAGATCTCCCGGTTTCGGGTATCCATCTCCGAGGAGGCACATGCGTTTTACCGCCAGGACATCACAGACACAAAGAACATGCTCCATAGTCTCTTCATCCTCTCCGCATGCTCTGCTCTGGGATCCAGGGTGAGTTTCATTTTGTGCATCATCGCGCCTGTAGCGTAGTGCCCAGTGAGGGCTCCGACTATGGCACGAGCCTTGCTCCTGCTATTATTCAGTATGAATCTTGAGACGCGAGTTGTCACATTGCTGATAAACTTTTTGGAGTGTTGTAGGCCTACAAGGCTATTGGTCTTAGTATAGATCACTCTATTCATAGTTTAATCCGATATTCAATTATTATCAGTGATTTTCTAAAGGATGACCTATTTGAATTCACAATTAGACCTTTGATAATGATAAGTTGTATTTAAAAAATTATTTATCTATATTTCAAGATAGACAGTCGAAGCTACGAACACGTAAAAAAATCTCCCATATCTAGGGCACCCAAAAGGTAAGAAATGGGTAGTTTATTTTAAGCGAAAATAAGGCACTGCGAAAACTCTAATTCGTAAGTCACATCGACAAAGTTTTCATAATTACTGTCACATTTCGCAAATAATATTTCCAGGTGTTCGCAATTAGTGCACGTTAGTGTTTACACCGCAAGTGTTTGTCGATCCTTCCGTCCGTCCGTCCGTTCTATCTCGGGAACAATCTGCGATTGCACCCGAGCGCACCCAACAATTATAGGGGGTATTACTGGACATTGCGTGCTGATGGGTAAACTGTGAACTAAATTAATTTGTAATTTTTATTACGAAATACTTTGTTTATTTTTTCTTGAAGACCAACAGCTGATAACAAACATTACAGGAGAGCATTGCACTACATAAATTCCAAATGAATCATGATTGGACCGCGTGCGAATCACAACTTTTAACACATTCGGTATTGCTCTATCTATTTGACAGACGCGCACCGTTAGAGCCGCTTTGAAAGATCGCTCGAACGTCAAAGGCAGTCACATAGAGAGCGCGATGCGGAAAACAAAAATTGAAAACTTTTAAGGTTTAGACCAACAAACTGAACAACTTTCACTATCGGACCAACATCGAAATCGCGAAAAAATAATCTATTGTCTCATACATTTAGCTCGAGTAGATCTGTAGTTTAGTATGAAACATCGCATACGTATCGCATCATGGCGATTATGGCAAATCTCCTCATTTTGGGGGAGGCCTGTGTCCAGTAGTGGACGTATATCGGCTGATATGATGATGATGGAAAATCCGATTTTTTTTTCGCGAAATAATCACAGAGATTCGATACAAATACAAGGTCCAACTAAGAACTGTTGGACCACGGCCGGTCCTCAGGCTTCACACATAGCCTGGTGGAAGATCTTCCCTTTTCAATGGAGGAACATTTCCAGTAGCACCTCCATACATTAAATACCTACTTATCTTTTAATGATTTCATAATAACAAAATGCAAAAATAATGATTGTACCTACTACTGGCTGATATTGATAAGGGAACCTAAAATATGATAAAGTAGTTTTCGTGGTCACACAAATTTTACACGTGAAATTTGAAAAAAAAAAGTCACACACATCTGCCTTCCGTCTCGACATAGCAATTACAGAAGGAAATAACAAAAAAGTAATTTTTAACAACTTTCCCTTTGGCGATGGCACCAAGATTTTAACGGCCTTAAAATTACTCTATAAAGAATTATTGTTTCAAAACGTCTCTTTCGTGCTTACTTAATTATTGCACAAACTTTAAAATAACAGATTGTTAACTTCAATATTTACTGTTAATTAAGACTTTTATGACAAGTCTATAATTAAAGGGCTCTGAACATCTTTTTGATCTGTCTGTGGCTTTGACTACTTATATAGGGACTAGTAACGCGTGTAATTCTACTAACAAACATTTCTGCCACTTTTTCGGGTGGCGAGGTAACATGAAATCCGCAACTCTGGATTTTATTCCCCATAACTTAAGATTCTAATTTTATATGTTAAAAATCATGAAAAGTAGTCTCGTGTGAAACCCAAACATCATAAGTTCGTAGTTATTGTTTCGCAATTATAGGCTGTCTCATTTAGTGATAAGGTATAAAATTTAATATAAATGCACATGATCAATTGTTCTTATATCGTGGCAGAGGGGAAATGCTACCGCAAGGCTAGTCCTTATAATAAATAGTCAAAAGTCCATCAATTGTTCTTATACCGTGGCAGAAGAAAAGCTACTGCAAGGCTAGTCCTTATCATAAATAGTCAATGGTATGTGGTGACGTAACCTGAAAATTATGGATTCTTTTCGTATCTGGATTAACTATATTGCATGACAATCCCTCATACTGTAGTGTAAAGATTAGCCAGTCAGTTTATTTGTAGAACATGAGTATAAAGTACAAGCAGAAATCAGTAGGTAAAAAAAATAAAAATAAAAGTAAAACAAATATATAAATGACGAGCGTTAACCCCGCGACTTCGTCCGCACAAATTATATACCAGATTGAATGAATTATGAATTATTATTATTATTATGAATTATGATTTTAAGTCAGATCATTAGCTATCAAACAAAAAAAGTTTCATCAAAATCGGTTCAGCAGTTTTTGCGTGATACTCGTTCAAACAAACAAACACACAAACAAACAGACAGAGAAAAAATCCAAAATTGGTGAAATGGAATCAGGGACACCTTTAAAAAATATCGTAACTTTTATTTTGTTAATATTCCTGTTACAGTTTTATAAAAGTATAGATATACAATTAATTGAACGTTTCACTCAAAACAGGCCTGTAAGAAAAATTTACGTTACATTGTGAAAATGTGTTAGCTGTAATGCAATGTGGTTCATTTGTTAAATAAATAAATTAAAAAAAAAAATACTTACTAATTTTTTATAGCATTCAAGAATAAAACGTTTAATTTTTTGCATTTCACTACCACGACACGTTCCAACAAAAGCTTCTTGCAAAGTTTTTTTGCGACGAAAGCATACGATATTGAAATACGACAAACAGATGCGTCACGCGCGAGAGTAACAGAGATAGCACTATTTCTGTACGGACTATCCCGGCGGGGGGGGCGTGGCTGAATAGACAACTTCCGTGCCTTCAGTGGCATCCGATTACACTTTTATTTACATACGGACTTTAGGAAAAGGCGGTTCATTTTGTCGATTCTTCCATTAGTGAAATTTAATGCTTTTAAGAAAGAAACTAATTAAATTGTGACAACAAAATGATGAAACTTTACATTTTGGTAAAAAACAACTTAGTATAATGTTTGAGTCAGTATTAAACTCCTCATTTTGAATCTGCTAGAAGATAATTATGTCCTCAGAAATAAACTTGACCTGTCATAAAGAACCATCTATAATTACTGGTTACCTATCGACCTATCGTACTTTCGAATTAGCGAGGTTTCCGAATTTTAGTTCTCCGAAATCCTTAAACTTTTTATTGTTTCCCTTTTTTTTTTGTTTCCCCGAAATATTATTCGCCATATTTTAAAAAGCCAGATTTTTATTGTCCTTTTTTTCTTCTAACCAATGGATAAAAATTCTGTAACACATTTTTCCGAAGTAATGTAAGTCAGATAATTCACTTTTTCGAATATTTGTTTTTCCGTACACTCTCTTTTCCGCAGAAATAGTTAACCTAACCTAACCTATAATTTTTAAAACACCAGTTTGTTTTTCTCAAGCACGTCCGTCCGTCCGTCCGTCCGCACGGGCGTCCACCCCCGCACCTCATTCATTCACAGCCCCCCTGCACCCTCCAACATGGATACAAGCAAGCAAGCAACAAGCAAGCAAGCATGCAACTAACAAGCATGCAGCAAGCATGTTCGTGCTCTAATCCTGGTATCATATTGCTGTCTACTAATTATTACTGAAAACTTTACTGTGTTTTAGTTATAGGCATAGAATAATTCTTATGTCATAGGTACTATGGAAGAAGTTACTTCGGCATTTTAGAACTTCGAACCTAGAAGACCCTTGTCAAAAGAAAAAAAATGAATGAAATGATTATAAAATTCTGATTTTAAACTGGAAAATGATACTTCTGTCAAGTCTTTATAAGGAGCAACAAATTTATGTGTAACAAAATATCTTTCACTAGAAAATTCTATAAACCGTTTTCGAATAACTAAAATTCGATCAGTGAAATTTCGAAAGTAAGATAGGTTACCATAATTACTACATTCAATGAAAGAGTTATTTATAATGATAAACTCTAATTGTAACTTAAATGACACAGTAACACATCATTATTACAAATGGGTTTATTTTTAAATTCCACCGTACTACAGTTCCGAATTCGAACATGTCTCGTATCACCTAAAACAATGTCATCAAGAAAAAATTACTCGCTTTTAATTTATTAATAAAATCGTCTGAAAATGGATTAACGAACTGGTCCCGAACGAAAGTGATGCCTGTACAAGCATTTCAATTAAACATTGACAGTTAATTAGTCCATTGAATTGTTATTATGGTTCGGTTCCAAAAACGTAAAAACTCGACTCTTGGTCCTTCGACGGGTGATGAAGTAAGTTTGTTTTTCTAATTAACTTATAGCTGCTTTTTTATAGATTAAGGCTGGATGTCCAAGATGGGCAAAAAAGAAGAAACGTTCTAGGAAAAAATCGCAACGCATTCGATAGCATGGATCGTTGGATTTGACTTCCACCAGTTACCATAGCATCGTATGTAGATAGATTTTGTCAACTAGCGTTACAGGCTTGCTCAGAGTGTGCCGGAAGTAGGTATCAAAAGATTATGGGATTCAGTACTTCACTCAGTACCTACATCGATCGCGAAAGATATCAAACTGAATAACTTTCTCTATTGGACTAACATTCAGCAATTATTAAGAAGGACTCTGTATATTGCTGATATTAGTGGCTGACATCGATCTGCACCACCCCGGCGTGGTAAAGGTAGAGTTCCCTATCCCTTTTACTCTCAATCTACTGCATTGAGTGGAGATTTAGGATAGTGGAATTCTAGAGGCTTTACCTTGCATTGTTCGTATTATATACAATAACCATTGAAGTAAACATCGAAGACTTACGCTTGCAGAAACGCTCATTAGAGGTAATCCTCCATTAAATCTCTTGCTAGCTTTAACTACGCCAACAAGACAAAAAGTGACAGCAAGAGATTTAATGGAGGATTGACTTTGATTAGCGTTTCTGCAACTGAGCGTTAAATATTGTACTCCTTATATTAGTTTTGTTACTATATATTTATATCACAATTAACATCAATTTTATTAAATTATAAGCCATCATGGTAACGGGAGTCGTTCCTATTTTAAAAGGAACTAAACCATCGGCTAAAGATAAGCCTACACAAAAGTATAATCAATTTAATTGTAAACTTTATCCAACTCAATTTACAGTATATTTTGCGACAGTCTCAATCTCCAATTCTTAAAACCTTATAACTTTAAAACACAATCATCATTAGTCAGTTCTCATCAATTTTTTTCTTCATAGATGACATTGTATCTTTTTTCGCCGCCACGTGCGCGGCGATGGAAAAAGTAGCATTATGCCAATGCACCTTTCGTTTGAGACCACTAATTGATTAAAAATTATATATTACTGATGTGACTTTAAGATAAGAGAGGATTAACTGTAGTTTTCGAAAAGATGGTGTCGTAAATAAGTAATGGTATGTGTTTGTGCTAGCGCCAGCGTGGAATTCTGAGGTGAATATGGGATGTGCTCGGTGCATCTTGATTTTTTATATTATTTTTAAAATAATGTTGACTACGAGACATATAACCGTATAATGTTCGTTCTGCAGTATTTTCCTGTTGCTAGCTACAGTTTGAATTCTACTGAAATGCATCTATTTCTTTTTTGACCTTTCAGATTATCAAAAAAAAAATCATCATATAATCGTTAAAGTGACATTTAGTTTAAAATAATGCTGGCACACAGATGCAAAAATTGAATAATTACGAAAATATAGTTTATAATTCAGTTTTTGACATAATTTAGGCAAACGAAATTTCCATAGTTCATCATACCTACCTATTACCTATTCTCTTCCCTTCCCCCTTCCTATTCCTATTACCTTGACCTATTTATATGGATTTAGATACACAACAGTAAGTACTATCTATAGACCAGGAATTCAGGTTAAGTAGCTACTTTTCGTCAAAATTTTTCCGATTTGCTGCGTTTTGTTATCTGAAGGCAAAATTGTTCGAGCCATATTGTATCACTAAGTTGTATTCGGATTCAATACGACGACCTTTATTATTGTTCTCAGAACTAATAATAGATATATTGATATATTAATAGATAATAGATATATATATATTCATATAATGAAAATATAACACGACGACTCCGGTGAAACCATTACTATTATTAAAAATTAAAAATAAAAAAAATTAAAAAATCTTTTATTGCCTTAGTTTTTCTTACAGTACAAAATAATATAAAGTTACAGGACTGAGGCAAAAGATCGAGGCTCAGCCTGTGCTGGCACGGGGTTGAACCCGCGCAGCGCTGATTTTCAGCCCCTCTCTTCTCCCTAAGGTCTTGAGTGGGAGATGAGGAAGTGAACGCAGATAAAATAAACTACTGCTCTAAACATCTTAATCTAACATAGATACATACAAAGTTATAAAATACGAGCGTTAACCCGCGACTTCGTCCGCACAAATTATATACCAGATTTTAAGTCAGATCATAAGCTATCAAACTAAAAAAGTTTCATCAAAATCGGTTCAGTAGTTTTTGCGTGATACTCGTTCAAACAAACAAACAAACAAACACACAAACAAACAAACACACAAACAAACAGACAGACAAAAAATCCAAAAATTGGTGAAATGGAATCAGGGACACCTAAAAACCATATTTTTTTTTGTTAATATCTTCAATGTACAGACAAACTTCCTGTTACAGTTTTATAATAGTATAGAGTATAGATTATGATATTACTAATTAAAGCTGCAACAAGTGATGAGTGTGATGACACTTGACGGTAAATTAATATCCTATTTTAGACCCTCCTGCTGTGACTTTGGGTTTTAATTCGAGATGACTTTTGTAGAAAGCCTCAAGTTAGTTAGCATGATAATTTTGAATATAAGCGCCATCACTTCATGTCGCTAGAATTAAAGACTCGCTTACGTTTAAAAAAAAAACCCTAAAAAAATATTGCCCTTTTCTAAAAGGTAGCACCGCGCGTACTAATATATTTAATATATTAAACATTCATAGTAAACGAACATGAATGTTTTAACCAAAACGTTAATTCGTTTGGATACATTGCGTAGCTCCGATAATTAATTAAATGTCAAATAAAAACGTAGAAACAAAAAGAATTATCTCGGGGATCATCTGTCATCATGACACCTGTCAAACGGGCATTTGTGCAATTTTAATTCGGACTCCTTAGAGCTTAAGGCTCAAAGCGATATCTTCCAATTTGAATGGTTGGCGTGCCTTCATAGCCATGCGATTGGCCGTCCAATTATTTTGTAAGGATTGTTTTGCACCATTGTTATAAAATTGCTTGCACTTTTATGGAGGTAAACGCTTTGGGTGTGTTAATGGATGGGATAAACGGTTTGGAGTATGATGGATGGAGGTCGAGGAATTAAGTAATCTGTACGTATGTTATGTAGAAAGTATAGTGTCGAGCTAAATAACATTTGCACAATAATTAAAAGTTCGTGTTCATATTATGGTGGTACACCTACCTAATCAAAATTATGACTGGTCCTGATCCTAGTTTGAGTCCCGGTTCGGTCATAGACGTTATACTTGTTTTGTTTGTGCCGCATTTTTTGAGGTTTTGGGCCATGGAAGGCTTACTAAGCCTGTGCTACTTAGGCCATCGCTGGTCCTTTGTGATCGCCCTTTTTAAGCGTATCGCACACAGAAGGAGGCGGCGTCGAGGCGCGGGCGCGCCTTGCGGACCTTGACATATGGTCTATAATTGTATAACAAGAATAAATAAGAGCGCCGCTCGGATTGGTATGATATACAATTACCGACCGTATGTCAAGGTCGCAAAGCGACTCCTTCTGTATGCTATACGCCTTAGAGTACTATTTTAAAATGGCTTCGGTTTCATATGTATCGGCGTTATTTATTTAATTGCAATCACATTTCGTTTCATTTATTTACCATAATCTAAAAGTATTTTAGTCCAGGTGATCATCATTTCATAGCCTCCCCGAGTGACGAAACCTGACTTCGTCTGGCGCACCCTGGAGAGTCAGCCTCGATATACCTACGACCATGCATCATTGGCTAGCTAAATCTTTCCATACAGCTGTTTGATTGTAATGCGATTTCGCTCACACTGACACGAAAGATGAAGGATCATTTCATAAGCATTTAAGGAATCCTGCATTTTCATCGATGTTAATATCAAATTTTTACAAAATTATTATAATAAAGAAAATCAATAAAGATTATGATTATAAATAAATCTTGACATAACAGCACTTCCTGAAAGGTTGCTGTTTTAAATTTATAATTATATTAATCAATTTGCTCCGATCGGTTTGCTCCCATAGTGAAAGTTGTTCAGTTTTATGGGTAGACTCTTAGTTTAAAATGATGCTAATGATATCAATTTCACCCGGTATACCTCAAGGTTGAGTTTCCATAGTTCGTAACGCGCCACCGACGCGACGCTCTAACTGGAATCCGCTCTATGTTTTTTAAGGGGATGATTCAAACTGAACTACTTTCTCTATGGTACCAAAATCGAAATCGCGAAAAAAAAATCTGCTGTCCCATACAAAACTGCAAACCTACTCAAGCCAAATGTATGGACAGCTGATTTTTTTTTCGCGATTTCGATGTTGGTCTCATAGAAAAAGTTGTTCAGTTTGATGGTCTAGTCATCCCCTTTAAAAACTGTCAGCATATTAAGAAGGACCCTGTATATAACATGCCTACTCAAAAACTCAACTCATTTTTTTTTCAAGATATTACACACAGGTAGGTTTCTGACGTCATTTTTTTGACTCTACCTCCGCATCGGAAGGTGCGCAGCGCACACACGTTGTGTGCTGTTGTAGACAAGATATGCGGTCTGAAACTCTAACACTCAATTGCAGAAACGCTCATTAGAGTTATTCTTCCATTAAATATGTAAGATATTGCTTTTATTACGTCAGCAAGACAAAAAGTGACAGCAAGAGATTTGATGAAGGATTAACTTTAATAAGCGTTTCTGCAACTGAGCATAAAACACACATCTTCTACTTAGAAATATTTAATTTACCGTCATAAAGAAAAAACCAAACTGAAATACTACCCAAAAATCACGTCCTGCTCGATCGATACTTCAATAAAACTAAAAACATTTCCTTTCTGCTAAAATTATAACTTAGCAAATTCGAAGACATTGTGTGCCTGTGGGAACTACAGTTTGTTTCACTTACGACGTCCTCTAACAGAGCTTTTATCCCCAAGCTTTAAGTATTAAAATGGTTTGTTTTGGAGGACTTGGTAAGAGGGTAGAGGGATAATGAACCAGCTCGCTCGACGGGAGGACGGCAAATAACATGGTATTTCTCGTAATCATGATGTTGTTCGAGCCACGTGCCTGCGCGAAGCGAGAGTGAGTCGGGTGACGCGGTTGACGAACGAACGTACAACTTTGTAATAAATTATCTATAATTCCCATTGGCTTGGTACCTCTGCCTACTAAGAACAATTTTATTTCAGTTATATTTATTAGAAAATGTGTATATAGGTACCAAGAACAATTTTATTTCAGCTATGAATAAGAAATTCATAGTTTGCGAGATCTGCAGTAGCCGTCTACCTATTCCTAATAACTAATAAGCGTTTGGTGCTTCCCGTGGGGAACAATCTTCCCACAATATACATTTACTCGGCTGTTCACCAACGAACAACAAGGCGCAAACGCCCTAATAAATCAGTACTGTAAGGAGGTTGTATAGCCATTGCTTGCTGGCTGGTTTTTATTTGAAATAAATTTGAAACGTCGAAGAACCCCGGCGCGGGCTTCAAATATTATGGAAGGGAGAAGAAGAGCTAGAAACCAAATGTCTCAATCTATGAAAATATAATATAAAACAAACATTAAAGCTCTATTTTAATTAACCATTTTACGCCTCCACAGTACACATTAAGCTTTCATTTCTCTGCCCCAACCACCAGTGCAACCTTCCACTCTCCGCACGCGAGAGATCTCTAAACTGGTGACCCCGAAGAAAGAACACGTCGAAGGGCTCCCAAACTTGTGACCCCGAAGAAAGAACACGTCGGAGGGCACCCAAACTGGTGACCCCAAAGTAAGAACACGTCGAAGGGCACTCAAACTGGTGACCCCGAAGAAAGAACACGTTGAAGGGCACCCAAACTGGTGACCCTGAAGAAAGAACACGTTGAAGGGCACCCAAACTGGTGACCCTGAAGAAAGAACACGACGAAGGGCACCCAAACTGGTGACCCCGAAGAAAGAACACGTAGAAGGGCACCCAAACTGGTGACCCTGAAGAAAGAACACGTTAAAGGGCACCCAAACTGGTGACCCTGAAGAAAGAACACGTCGAAGGGCACCCAAACTGGTGACCCCGAAGAAAGAACACGTTGAAGGGCACCCAAACTAGTGACCCAGAGATTGAACATGAACAAGAATTAACATAATGTTTAAAAGAGATTAGAATCCTCTTATAACACTGTCTGAAGTTCCTTCAACTGTGAATCCGTGTACAGGGTCCTTCTTAATATGCTAACACTTTTTAAGGGGATGATCAGACCATCAAACTGAACAACTTTCTCTATGGGACCAACATCGAAATCGCGAAAAAAAAACACAGCTGTCTCATACATTAGGATCGAGTCGGTTTGCAGTTTTGTATGAAATTTTTTTTTTTTTTCGGGATTTCTATGGTGCCATAGAGAAACTTGTTCAGTTTGACGGTCTGATCATCCCCTTAAAAAAGTGTCAGCATATTAAGAAGGACCCTATATACAGGTGTAACAAAACACCGTAGGAATACTTAAGGGGTCGGGCTCCGTAACTTTCACTATGGAGCCTAGCCTACCTCAGGAGACGCGAAAAAAATCTGCTTTCCCATACATTTGAGTCGGTTAGGTAGTAGGTACAGCAGTTTTGTATGGGACAGCTGATTTTTTTTCTCGTCTCCTGAGGTAGGCTCCATAGTGAAAGTTGTTCAGTTTGATGGTCTGAGTTCACCGTTTCAGTATTTGCTAGACTGTCACTTACACCCTGTATAAACCCTACATCCCACAAAACCTTTCCCCGACTAATTACTAAAATGCTAAAAACAAAACCTTGTCTGAAACAATTTCCAACCAGCACGAAGCAAAAGAAGCTATAAAGGCGATCCATCAGTATTTTACGAGACAGCTTTACGTCAAATTACGGAATTGGGCGAGTGGACAATTACGCGAAACAAATTGCGGCCATATTTTATTGGTCGGCAGCCCGGGTGCTCACTGCTCACGCGCACTGCGCACGACGACGCGCGCGCCCCGGTGCTCGTCCTTCTGACGTATACTTGGGAATAAATTAGTTTTAGAGGGTTCTGTCTACAGAGAAATTACACTTTCTCCATGGGTGACCATGACCATCTTGAGCTCTATTCGCATTACGATACGACGGGCAGGCGCGGACGGGCGCGGAGGGTGCTATGTGAAATACCTTCCCCTGACTAATTACCTCTTCTTTTAAAATTTTCCCATTTGTATGAAATGACAGCTAATAAGTAATAATACAAAAAAAATATCTTGGACATGTCACACAAATTATCTAGTCACATTTAAAGTACCTGGACTTGTAATATGATGACTAGACAACGATATAGAATACATATATAGATATTTAAAGATACATTTATTATTATATAAATTCGTTTCTTTTTTAAGTTAATTAACAGTACAAATGTATAGACACAAATTAATAATAAAACTGAAATATCCTAAAACTAAAATATAACTAGACTAAACAAAATAATCAGTCAAAGAGCCCGCCTCGAGTCGAACCCGGATGAAATGTGCCCATCACGCTCGTGGCGTTTCCACGCTGTATGACTAGGGAAATGTGTTGAACCAGGTACGACCCGGAGCGGGGGTCTCGGCCCCTCTCCCTAAAACGACGGCCAATGGATTTAATGAAGTTTTTGGCTTCGGCACCCCAGGGCCCTGCGGTCTCGACCGCTACTGGCACAAATAGGTACGTTGCCTCTAAAAGTGAGTACGTGGTTTGTTTTACCCGTGCAGGCCTCGCATGCCACACCCGAGAAAACGACAAAAATCGAGATGTGCCTCCATCCTTATTATTTTACGAATGCTAGAAAGAGCGCGCATGAGGTTTTTCTAGTTTAAACGCATTGTCGTGGGTGGCATGCTAGCCGTGCTGTCCAGACAGAAGAGTCAGAAATATAAAACAATTTCTCTTCGCGTAAACTTACACGTTACGCACACAATATTGACTCGAGTATAACTCTAACATCTTTATTTGTAAACGAGCGGAAGTTGAAGGGTTAATTATTGACTTGGAACAGTTTTGGGGTAGTTACGTACGATAGCACGTCCTTTGGAAGGAAACGAATATACGTGGCCATTTGTTTCAATTACTTCCAAATGGTATCAATAAGAAATATCGGAAAAGAAACATGAATATAAGAGGAATCCTATGTATGTATGAAAGGAATGTATGTAGAGAGATATTAATGGATTTTTCTTAATCTTATTAGGTACAGTGTTTTTGTGTGCGAGAAGCTACCCTAAGGTCTCCGTTAGGACTTTTTAGGGTTCCGCACTCAAAGGGGGGAAACAGGACCCTATTACTAAGCTTACGTTGTCCGTCCGTCCGTCCTAGCTTCTGTATCTTCTGAGGCATTATAGGTAGCTGGTTTAAATTTTCACAATAAAGTAAAAAATTAAGGAGGCCATACAAGTAGTGTTTCTGATTTCTCAACCTTTTCTTTTTCTCGAGGCACGAGAATTCTCGACCAAGATTTCTCGAGTTTTCTCGAGCTGTAGAGATTTATTTTTAATTTTAAAAGTAATGATTTTTCTTATTTTACCTACAATGAAATTTAAACAAGCAACGGTAGTTTCGCTGGCAAATAAGATAAATGTCACGTAGATATAATTTTTCAATTCGGAAATGGCTCCAACGGATTTGGATGAAATATTGAATGAAGATAACGTTTTTCTCACAAAGTTATTCTAGATAAATTTCATTCCTGAAAAACACAAGACAATGTTTTTTTTGAGTGAACACTGATTTCCTCAGGGCACTTCGATTGCCCAGGTACTATGTATTAACTATTATAATTATAGTCTGTGGACCAGACGTTATAGCGGTCATTGCGGCCTATATCCAACAGTAGACGTCCATCGGCTGGGATGATGATGATGATAATTGTAGTAACAGAACAGTCTTTTTGGACCGATTTTTGAATCGCCAGATGAAATTTATTTTTATGTAGTTTCTATGAATAAAATGTATCGATTTCGTATAATAAATAAAGTGTTTTTCAAAAATCACTGACCTCATATGAAAACATATATCTATCTATACTTATGAAAGAGTAACGTGACTGACTGACTGACAGTCTAAACCGCTGAAGATAGGAACATGAAATGCATTTATTCTACAGAGGATATAGGGGTGCACTAAGAAAGCATTATTCGAAAGTCGACTCCTAAAGGGGTAATCCACGTGGACGAAGTCGCGGGTCTAAAACTCGTTAGAAATACGAGCAAATATATTTATTTTGTACTCTGCCGAATATTTTTATGATACGAACGAAGAAGCACTTAAGCATTTCTTCTTAGATTACGAATAGTATGATATTGGTATCAAATTCATAATCAAAAGAAGTTAAAAACATTTTGGGAATCCAAAAAGTTTCTATTTATCGTCTACATATTTGTCATGCAATTAAAGCGTTTTCATTACATCTAAGAATACAGATCTGGCAGCTATCTGTCAGTTAAGCCAAATACTTCATTTAAAAAGAAAAACAATTTCTTCTTTTTTAGTTTTTTTTTGCTTTTGCTCATATTTTGTTTAGAAGACATCATGCCAGTTCACGTTAAAAAATTCAGAATAATTAAAAAGTTTTTATTCTGAAATCCCAAATAATCCCAATAATAAGAGAGATCTCTTTCGTGCCTATTATTTTCCAATATTTCAAATGAGATTTTTTCCAGCAATTTTTCTGGATCGCTGATACAATGTTAAATTCAAGGATTATCTCACAATTTGCACAATGAGCGTTTTTCTTTTGGTTTCCTAATTCTAAGGGATCCATAGATGGCGCTACGGTCTGTGCGAATAAAGGTCAAAATTTCAAAAAGTGTTTCTTTAAAATAATAAAGAGGGAAAAGATGGTCAAAAATATACTAACGCATCTTTTGATTGAATATTTCATTATTTACGAATCATTTAATGCGAAAATATGAAACCTTTTACATTTGAAATGGCTGCATGGGCTCGATCCCTTGGCCTTTAAAGTCTTGGCATGATCTCGCGAACATCTCTATGGAGCGATAAACATGTCATCCGTCGAGTTTTTTAGGAACTAAATTAAAAAAAAAAAAGGAAAATCTACATTGAAAATTCGCCCCTAAATTAAACGAAAAACAAACTACAAAATATACAAGAAACTAGTTTTTATCTTAGTTTTTTCTTCTCGCTCTATTTTAAAAACGGCAATGCATTCAATCTTCAAGCTAGATGCGATTATAGTGCAAACTCTACACTGGCCATGTGTGAGTCGGTCTCGCGGTTAGAGTCCCTTATATAGGTAATGTGTTGTGGTACGGAACCCTCGATGCGCGACTAGTCCCACTCGTACTTGGCCGGTTTTTTTAAAGTCTCTACGACGAGAATAAAGAATCCTAAATCGTTTTTAAACGAAAACCTCCTTTGTATAAATACGTAAGTACAGAAGATTAATTATTCAGTAAATAACCTTTGATAGCGTCATTTCAGCAGCACCTAGCTTCAGGCTCCAAATTGTATAACCATTCAAATACTAATAAACATACATTACCAAATTGGCCCTCCACATAAAAGTGTTCGTCTCTTAAGTGGCCAGTTACCTAATTACAAATTAAAGCTTGCATAAACGCACGATGTCATTCCTCTATCATCAAACGAAGGCTGATCACGATCAGAAATCGCCGCGAGGTCGCAGGCGCTGTGGCCACACCGTTTTGATGTTAGGGTTGTCAGATAAAAATAATATGGACGTGGAAAATTATTGTTATATCACCCTTTGACATTTAAATATTTTTAGATTTTGATAAATAAAGTGTACCCAAAATCGACTGCGGTTTTTTCCGGATTCATCATCATATCATGACATATTTATCTTCCTGCTTGGATCCGGGTTGTTCCAGGCTAAAAGGTGCAACTAGCGAAGACGTCGAGTAGAGGGCCCGGGTGTGGGTCACATTCACTCCAAATTTTTAAATTGAAAGTATGAAAACGAGGAGCCTATATATAAAGTGACTTAAGAATGAGTCAAGATCATTGCAGAGGGCGGTCAATGTATTTTTTTTTTTGGGCGTAAGTTTAGAATTTATAATTATTGATGTTATGAAGGACTGAATTAGACATCTTCTGAGTAAGCGTGTTCGAACCTAGCCGCAAATCATTGGGTCAAGCGAGGCAAATATAAATGTCGTGGCGGCAAAACGCATGTGCCTCCTCGGAGATGGATACCCAAAACCGGGCGATCTTAGGTTTCTTCCCCTCAATGGTATTGCCTTCTTCATTGACCATGTATTTGAAGGTTGAAGAAAACAAAAAGTATTGGGGCTAACACAAAAGATCCCACTGGGTCGAAACGTTGCTGGCTTGCCAGCCCCCACAACAAGATAAGATAAGAGAGGCAAATATAAAAACTTTTGAGTTTTTTCGTTTACACTTTACGCAAACGTAAACAACTACAAATTCATAGGCAAAGTTGTCTGTCATATCTAAAGAGTCTTCCATGACTTACGTTCTTGCTAACGGTTTTTAAGGAGATGAGGAGACCTTCAAGTTGAACATCTTGCTCTATGGGACTAACATCTAAATCGCTCAGCAGCAGTCTCATACATTTTCTTCGAGTGGGTTTGCAGTTTTGTATCATTAGCATCCTTTTGAACTAAGAGTCTGCCCATCAAACTGAACAACTTTTACTATGGGAGCAAACCGATCGGAGCAAAAAAGAAATCAGCTGTTGCATACATTTGAGTCGAATAGGCAGCGGCGGCGGGTGCAATTTAGTATGGAACAGCTGATTTTTTTTTGCTCCGATCGGTTTGCTCCCATAGTAAAACTTGTTCAGTTTGATGGGTAGACTCTAAGTTGAAAAGGATGCTAATGATATCAATTTCACCCTGTATAGTTGGTGCCCTAAAGCATTTTATTATTATGTTATCTTTCATTATTAAGTCCCTACATTCAGGTATCGACAACCCTAGTAAAATACCCCAATAGCTACTATCGGTATCCATTACATCGAGTCACACCGAGCATGCGTTGCGTTGTGGGTGCGCTTACGTTGCACCTGCGTTTGCAAGTTGACAAAATAGCTATAATTCTCCACAAAGTTCCTTCTAATCGTTAATTAATTATAATTAAATTGTAAGTCGTGATTATTTGGATGACATGTGAACACGGGTGGTTTCAACGATTAGATACATTGTTAGAATGTGGGCAATAATTTAAGTGTTGGTTTTTGTTAACTTACAATTAAAGAGGCCTAGTGATACTGCCACTCTGTATTTCCGTTATATTTCTTTCTTATTATCATCATCATCTATCAGCCTTTAGTTAACTTTAGTTGTAACTGCCTCCGTGGTCTATTGGTTAAGAGCATTGGCTCTTTACACGGAGGTCGTGGGTTCGATTCCCATGGGGCACACCTAGTGATATGTCACTTTGTGCTTTTTTCCCCAGTTGGTTAGGACATTGCAGGCTGAATCACCCGATTGTCTGAAAAGAAAAATGATTCCGTGCTTCGGATGGTACGTTAAGCCGTTGGTCCCGGCTAATATCTCTAGTGGTAGTAGTCGTTACATAAAAACCACGTTAGGGGCCGTAAGGCGGTCTGAAAAAACTCTGACACCAGGGCTCTGCCCACACGATAAGAAGAAGAACTTCTTTAGTTTCCATAGCTGGGGCATAGGTATCCTTGCCAATCTCCTATTGAGGTTCTAGGAGCGTAAGTTCACTAAACTAAAGCACCCGATGTGGATTGGTAGACTTCACATAAGCATCAGAATTTCTTCTTAAGGCGGTTGCAGAGGGGTCAATTTTATACAAAACTTTGACGCACAATACACGTAGACGGTATTAATATAAGTAACTTTGTATCTATGGAAAAATAGTTTAGAAAATCTAGATGCCGCGTAACAAATAACATTTGCAATTTATAAAATAATTACGAAGATATAAAGCTTTGACATTTTTCATACAAAATTTTAAACGCTTTATATCTTCGTAATTATATTATAAATTGCAAATGTTATTTGTGACGCGGTAACTAGATTTTCTAAACTATTTTTCCATATATAAAATATTACTTTTATTGATTCCGTCTACGCGTATTGTGCGTCAAGCTTTTGTATGGACTGAAACCACCCTAAGCGTATGTGGGAATTCCTCACTCTCAATCGTAAATAAGTTCTTCAAAACTCATTGAAAAGTCTCACCCAAGCTGATAGATAGATAAATTTTAAAGAAATTGTGTTTAGGTTTTTCGTTTATATTAAACACTTTTTAATTTTCTTCGTTCTTCTCTCTTTCCAAGAGACAAACTATACTTTTCTATTGCAATTATTCCAAGCGTGAAAATTCTACAAATCTCTACTAGATAAGGGCGTGTGCACACGTCAGCTTTCGAGTGGAAAATCCCTGTATTTTCACACGCTGTGCGTCTGTCTGTCTGTCACGGATACAATGGAGGGCGGGGGAGCTATGTTGTGATTTTTTTAAATGCATTATTATTTTTGAGTGGCTAGATTTGATACGATAAAATATTGTATTTCATTAATGTGGGGGAAAAGAGGTCTAGATGAGTATTGTAAACGTTTGTAATACTATTATTAGAACGTACTTATGTTGTAGAGTAGATTTTATAAGTCTCTACACTACCCCCGTGGTATATAGCCGTGAGTTTATGTATATTTAGGATATGTAACAGGGAAAACCTTATGTAACAGTAATCTCCAGAATTTTACAAAGTTTTTTTTTTTTTTTTTTAAATAATTTATTTAACTCCATACCGTTTACATTTTAAATTTGAGGTCTTCCCTAAGAGCAATTCGAGAACGTTCGTATTGGGAATTCCTCGCTACTTCCTTAATTAAGGTGGTTGCAGAGGGGTCAATTTTATACAAAACTTTGACGCACAATACGCGTAGACGGTATTAATATAAGTAACTTTGTATATATATGGAAAAATAGTTTTATTTAGAAAATCTAGATGCCGTGTCACAAATTACATTTGCTATTTATAAAATAATTACGAAGATATAAAGCTTTGAAATTTTTCATACAAAATGTTAAAAGCTTTATATCTTCGTAATTATATTATAAATTGCAAATGTTATTTGTGACGATTCAACTAGATTTTCTAAACAATTTTTCCGTATATAAAATACTTTTATTAATTCCGTCTACGCGTATTGTGCGTCAAACTTTTGTATGGACTGAAACCACCTTAATTGTAATTCTTAGATTGAGACATGCCAGAAATGTATAACTAACGTTTAAAAATTTTATTTACTATATATTTAGTCTTTATGTATTTTGTATTAATAACTACATCAAATCTATATCTAGATCATTGTTACAAATCATATTAACTAAAGTTTCTAACAAAGTGCCAGAATCTAGTTTCGAATAAACTGGTAAACGAATCTTATGGTGAGTACAAGCTGTTGATCTTGGTTTAAAGGATTTAAAGTAGTTGTAATGTGTCGTAGGCCTGTGATATAATGAGTATAGAGATACCGGTACAAATATTAGGTATTAATAAAAGAAATATTTGCCTCTTGCGGAAAGTCAACCCGCGACCCCAGCTCTATATAAAGGGGTGTAAGTGACAGCCTAGCAAATACTGAAACGGTGAACTCAGACCAACAAACTGAACAACTTTCACTATGGAGCCTACTTCAGGAGACGCGAAAAAAAATCAGCCGTCCCATACAAACAGCTGTACCTACCCGACTTAAATGTATGGGAGAGCTGATTTTTATTCGAGCTCCATAGTGAAAGTTGTTCATTTTGATGGTCTGAGTTCACCGTTTCAGTATTTGCTAGGCTGTCACTTACATCCTGTATACTTATAAGTTGGCTACAGAAAAGGCTAGGCTGTCAATAATGTATGAACAATTATATACATACAGGGTGTTGTACCCTGACATGGATCATATGGCGGTGACTTTATACGGGGTTTTAGGGTAAACAATTGCAATACTTTAAGAGGTGATTGTACCCTTGAAACTGAACAACTTTCCCTAAGAAACATAAGCAAATTCACAAAAAAAAATCGTCTTTTCATACAAACATTCGATTAGCTGGATTGCATTTAGTATGGAAATTCTAAAAAAAAAGACTTTCCCAAAGGCGAAAGTTGTTCAGTATCATGGGTACAATCACCCCTTAAAGTAATGCAGCTGTTAACCGTAACACCCAGTTTACCAACAACTTATGATAGCCTAAATTGAACAATATTGCCGATTCAGATAATAACATGATATTTTGATGACTTAACAAAAGCGTATGTACTGAAATCAATCGAGAATAAATTCGCAGTATCCATACAATATAAATCTCGCACAACCGACGTATTTCCAACAAATTCAGCGATACTTTTTTATGCTCGGTTCACTCGATAAATCCACATCGCGATCTCATAAAATTACAAAAATTATTTACGTCCCGTCTCTAAGCAAAAAACGTCAGACCGAAAACCAGTTATGTCACTTTCAGAATATTTATGAGAAAATAACGAATTTGATCGACATTAAGTTTACCTTCGATGTATTATACGGTTCGCTACAGCCTCCGGGATTCAGTAATTTGTATTTTATTATAAAATTTATAAAATGTGACTTAATCGGTTATACATCATGGAGTCATTATGTCGCTCAATCTGACCGGGCCGGGCGATTCCTTTGACGCGAGCCTACCTTGTTTGCTTTCGTGATTAATTTGAATTTAAAATTTATGTTCAATCGTTTACTGAACGATCGACTAAGACGTTATTTATGGAGATCGCAATCTAAAACGGCAACTGAAACATGTGATTATAACAATGTGAGCGTAATTTTTAATAATTAAGCCCCAGTCTTCAGCCTTCACCCAGGAAGAGATTATGATTACGTTAAATTATACAAAGAAATTACCATAAACAAGCTTTTAGCCGGTAAAGTATTCTAAAGAACTAATTAAATTTGGAAAATAGCCCGTCCTGCTGGCCACCCTGTGTGATTAGTTGATAATTTGGGTAAGTTGGCAACACTGCGCCCCGGGCGCTGCGCGGGAGCACGCGACTGGCGCGCGCCCAATTACAGGCATGCGATTGGTCGCCTGTCTACAAGTCGACCAACTGTCTAAAATCGATGGATTGATAGTTATTATCTTCAAACATCGGTCAGTGTTTCACACCTTTGAATTAGATCAATTTGGTTAGGTAAAGAAAGAGGCTTAGATTCCGCACGGCTGCCTCGCCGGAGGCGTCCAGTTTTTGCCTGAATTGTGGGAAGCCACAAAGGATGAGGTGTGATTTTGAAGCTTTCTTAATACCGCACTAGAATACGTTTTGTTTTCATTATAAAACGTAGCCTGTCCTTTTTCTCGCCGAGGTCTTTATATTTGAAATGCGTGTTAGATTATCTACTTGCTTTAACAATTATTAGCACCTTTTCTAAGACAATACGATGTTCTTTTGCCTATAAAGAGCGCAAGGTGCTCTCACTACTTACTCTTACTACGATTAATACCATTTTAAAACCGGCCAATTACGAGTCGGACAACTAGCGCACCCTTCCGGTACCCTTAGCGCGAGCCCGACACACACACTGTTTTTATTTTATGTTATATAATACTGTACAGTTTGAACTATAATCACCAAGTTTCGATAGAGCAAGAAGAAAAAACGTTGAAAAAAACAAGTTCTTGTAAGTATTCCCTTAATATTTTAGTTCTTCATTTTTTTAATACTTGTCACCAAATCCGTCATAATAACGGATATTATGTGAAATTTCAACCATCTTCCAAATGTTCAAAAGATTCAGCCCTTTGCAGATAGATAGGACAGACGGAAAGCCGGACGGACAACGAAGGCTTAGTAATAAGGTCCCGTTTTCATCCTTTTGGTACGGAACCCTGAAAGAGCTAATAAAAAACACACAAATTTAAATTTCGAATCAAATCATCAGCTGCCACTCTACGTCAATCTTAGTCCAGAGCATCTCTCAACAACCATGCCACCATGGGTAACCTGACCACCGTGTTACCTCCTGGGTGATCGGACGTCGTCACGGGACGCCAATCGTTGCAATTTGGACGAGGTATCTCCGAGACGCGTGACGTCACGATATGGTAGACATTGCGCTATGTAGCCAGGCTTTAAGGGTTTTAGTGGAATGAAATGTTTTCCCTTGCTCTTTCTGACGGAGGTGGAAACGACATTGATAATTTTTTTTGTTGATGTAAGTTTGGTGTATGCTCTTGTTTAAGCAGTGATGTTTTAAAGACGCTCGGGCTTTGGTTTGTACGTGTCCTGATACAAATAAAGTCCCAATAACATTTATTCGTATTGAACTTCCCTAGTTTGACATGGCATTCTTCATGTACTACGGGAACAAGGTACCTTTGATTTGAACCAACAGGGGGTATGGTAGTCATTGTTTTAAAGATGATCTCTTTAACACGTTCCGGGGCAGTGAACGAGACACAATAGAACTTTTATTTATTTATTTTTGTTATCACTGCTATAGCCGGTCACTGTCCAGGAACGTGTTAAGATCTCTTTAAGAGGATACCCCTTGCATGTATACAAACGAAGTTAGATCCTATTTTCAATACTAACCAATTAAAGTCAATGACATTTTTTAAACACGATCTAGACACTAGGTAATCTCTGTCCCTAGGTTTGTCAGATTTCCACTAAAATATGCATTTTCAGTGTTAAGATTAATTTGAAGATTTATATGGAAATCTTTGAGCCTCTGTAACTTTGAAACTAAGGAACATTTTAACAAACATTTTCGTGTGTATGGAGCGCTCTAGAGGGCCATAATTTAAACATTTACAAATCCCTTGATATTGATACTCAAAATGCTTGGTCACTCTATTCCTAAATTAGTTCAAACGAAAATGTTTTAGGGAGCATGTGTGATAATACGAATGCTCGGTTTGCGCACGCGAGCGTTTTGAGCCAATTTGTGTATTTATTCTGCAGCCTGCACTGAGCCTGTCCGGAAACCAAGGGATTCTGTTTTCTTTTTAGATAATTTTTTAAATTTAAATATGGGTCATTGGACTCACCACAGATGCTCAAATTCATTATTGAATGAGGGGTTTTCAAGACTAGTGTAAGGGCTATTTATGCAAGCACGTATCTCGCACGTATCTCACGTAGCTTAAGGAGTAAAGACTCAGATAGTTATAGCACGTAGAGAACACTATATAAACTGTACTGTCCTTAATAAAGACGTTCCTTCCTACAACTAAATTGCTGGCGTATTATTCATCTCTCTGAGGCTCTCCAATCCTGTCGGCCTGCAATAACGAAAAATCCGTAGATACCAATATTAAAATTAGAACATTGACGTCATCGACGGTAAAAAAAATACTTTATCATCGTCGTAGTCTGCTGCCAAACAGCTTCCACATACATACATACATATTCTCACGCCTGTCTCCCACCGGGGTAGGCAGAGACAACGAAACGCCATCGCCACCTGCTACGATCCTGACCTCTCTAGCTTCCTCCACATTAATTAGTCCTTTCATACATGCTCGTCGTTTTCGGGTAGATCTGACCTGACCCTTTTTAAGCACGTCGCCAATTTGGTCCGTATATGTACATCTAGGCTGTCCCCTTCCAACGTTTCCACTAACGCAGTTTCAAATTGATATAAAATCACAACAGTCCATCCAAATTGAACTTAGGAAAGTTTATAAAAAAATTTACCCAATACAGTTTCGTTTACGCATTGGAACGTATGATATCTAATCTAAACTAATATAAAACTGTAACAGAAAGTGTGTCTGTTCATTGAAGATATTAACAAAATAAAAGCTACGATATGGTTTTTAGGTGTTCCTGATTCCATATCACCAATTTTTGGATTGTTGTCTTTCTGTTTGTTTGTTTGTTTGATCGAGCATCACGCAAAAACTTCTGAACCGATTTTGATGAAACTTTTTGTTGTTCGATAGCTTATTATCTGACTTAAAATCTGGTATATAATTTATGCGGACGAAGTCGCGGGTTAACTCTAGTCTATTCATAAAAATCATCCGATCTCTCACGCACACGTGACATTCTTCGCAAATATTTTTAGATCACTGACATTGCGATACATTCCTTATCATTTCACCCGTTTGCTATTAATTATTCCTTAAAAGGAAACTATAAATGAATTTGCCGCGTATTAAAACACTTCAAATTTTACAAATAAAACGCTGGTATATAATGCTTTTTACGGGTCACGATTGCGATGCGATGCGACGCTATGGACTGGTGTATGTTAGGTAGGTATTTGTAGAGATGTGAACGACAGAGTTTTCTAGAATAACAGACGATCTATCCTTATTTTATTCGTACCTATAGATTTCTTACTCATTCATCATCATCACCATCTCAGCCGATGGACGTCCACTGCTACACCACTACAAAAAAAAACGTTGATGTGTTGTGAAAACTATTTGACAATTGGCTAAATCCTACTATAGAAATACCATAGCATACTTTACCAATAAGAAATTTTTGAGATGGTTTGCTAAAGCACATGAAGTACACACAAGTCCATGCAGGAGACTACAAAACTGTGTAGCGTACAGTTTTGTAGTCTCCTGGACTCGTGTAGGTCACTTTTTGGAAAAAAAAAAATTAAATGTCACACAATTTGATCCTGATATTAACGTGAACAAGACCTTTAAAAATCGAGGATCATCATCATCATCATATCGTATGACATTTTTATCTTCCTGCTTGGGTCCGAGGGGGGGGGGGGGGGGTCAGATTTCGAGATCGAGGTGTTTCAGCCAGTCTTCCACTGCCGGGGTTAGCCTGTGAAGTTCTTCGATTCCACCGGGGAAACATCGCAGAGTGCACTCATTTACCACGTGGGAGAGGGTCTGGTCAGGTGCCCCGCAGTCGCACGTCGGAGACTCCGTCAAACCCCACTTGTGGAGGTGGTAGTTGGTTCTTCCATGGTTGGTTCTGAATCGGTTAAGCTTAACCCAGGTCTTACGGTCCTTTTCAAAACCAGCCGGCTCGACAGTCGGGTCACGCACTAGGCTTGCATGCGGATGGTCAAAAAGGCCCCAATCTGCCCGCCATGCATTATTAACATTGTACTGGCAGTGTATTCGGTCGTCGGTCCAGATTGGATAAAATCGAGGATAACTCTCGAATACTCTCACGATATTAAATCTGAATTTTTTTAGTCTCGTTTCCCTCTATATAGGGTGAAATTGATATCATTAGCATCCTTTTAAACTAAGAGTCCTTTTACCCATCAAACTGAACAACTTTTACTATGGCAGCAAACCGATCGGAGCAAATAAAATATCAGCTGTTCCATACAAAATTGCAGTGTTGACGCGCGAGTTCGCGACTCAAATGTATGCAACAGCAGATTTTTTTTTCTCCTATCGGTTTGCTCCCATAGTAAAAGTTGTTCAGTTTGATGGGTAGACTCTTAGTTTAAAAGGATGCTAATGATATCAATTTCACCCTGTATTTATAGCCCCAATAGGTAGTAGAAAACAACAGTGTATGCCTACCACGAATTGACAGTGTAATCGTAAAGAAGTTTGACGCCCGTTTTACTGTATTAAGGTTTATTTCAGCACTTCTAGCGGTTACTCTGAGAATTCATATCACACTACAAAATGTGCGTAAAACTACATAGGTACTTCGTAGTATACCTAGGCACTACAGTGTAAACTTACAGTGGAACTATGGAATAAATCTGGAAGTGTAAAGTGCCCCAAATAAATCTCTGAGTCGCACTTGACACCAGGTACCTTTCTCAATAGTACATCGCTCCACTTTTTGCCACAACCGCCACAATCGGTTCGCTACCAGCAAAAACAACCGAATCAAAATTCTCCGATGGCCGCCACATCTTTTATTTATTCGCAACGTTTCGACTAACAGGCGTAATTTTTTCCGGTAAACAATCAGTTTTGACCGAAAAATGCGAGACGGGAAGAAGACATAAAAAGGTCACGGGATCCTCAAGTCGAATATCTTGGGTTTTTAGTTTGACGAGCTCATAAATATCGAGATATGATTGGAGTGGGACGGAGGAACGACCGGTGAACATTCTGTTTTTGAAACTCTGCTGAGGTTTTCTAGAAAAAACACCGTTTGCGTTTTGTTTTACGTTTCGTTAGAAACTATTAAAGCCTTTCGTCTCGACTTGCTCGTGATCAGTTTTTGTCGCACAATACTGATCAAAGATAATTGTTTTCAGAAATATGTAAGGCGATGCAGTTTACGAACCATAAATGTCTGCAGAAATTCAGACTCTTTTTTTAGCATAAAAAAGATCGCAATTTAAATCATTTAAAATATTTTAACAAGTTAAATTCAGTCATGTACGGAATCCCTATTTTTAATTAAAACAGCATTCAGCATCCCAGACTCCACCGAGCGGTATGCGATAATGATTTCATTTTGTAATATACAATTTTTTCTCTAATTTTCCTTACTCGCATTTTAATTTAAACATTATAAATATTACTTCACAATAATTGGCACCTCAGAGTACACCCGCACCAAATAACTTCATAATAAAATAGCTAGAATCTCATCAAAATACCAATCAACAGATCATTTCCAACGGCAGTCATGCCGGCGAAAATTACAAAACATTGTTCCTTTCAAAAGGACTCTTGAAACTAGTAATTTTAACACATACTACATAAGATATAAGGCTTATTTGAAGGAACTTCTTAGGTGGAATGGGCGCCACAGTACCGGTTTCAATACTGAGCAAGAAACACCGTGGAATATTGCCGTGTGGCTAATGATGTGCGTTTCTGCGCTTTAATTGCGATCAAACACACCTACCAACTTACTTTATCACTCGATTAAAACCGTAAAACTAAAGCATTAAAACTCAGAATGGTTTGTAGTAGACGTATAGCAAAGATGGTAAATCGAAGTTTGCCACATCAACAGCATGAAAAATGTATGAAGTGTCATCTCGTCCAGAGTAAAAAGCGGGTAGAAGTCGATTTCGTTTGATTGGTCGCTGGTCTGAAAGGGCATCATATCGTGGAACGGTTCTTTGTAATGACTAGACTCTCTATCAGATGGTTTCTATAAATGGTACAGATTTTATTTTAACTGTTATAGCTTTTTTGCTTTTGTATTCGCCACGTTGTGTAAATAATACTTTGGTTAAGTTATGGCCCATCCTAGCCAGACAGCCTCTCACAAATAAGGTTGAGAGGCAGTGGGTCATATTCCACCATGCTGCCAGAGAATTTTCAAGCCAAATCAATAAGGCCTCTGACCTGGCTTAACGTATGACTTAGTTACACCAACGCCGTCATCTGATGGAATTATTCAGGACCTTCCGGAACCAGGATTTTGGTTAACTCTTCAATTTCGTGTACCTAGAACAAGGTAGAATGTAAAACTCTATAAAACAATTGTAATTAACATCTCAAAAACCTATGATCAATTAATAGATAATTATTATTCAATATAGTTGTAGAAATGCTTCTGATCACCCCGACAGGGATTATATGGCGTTGACTTTATATATTTACTAGAGTTAACCCACGACTTCGTCCGCACAAATTATATACCAGATTTTAAGTCAGATCATAAGCTATCAAACAAAAAAAGTTTCATCAAAATCGGTTTTGTTGATTTTGCGTGATGCTCGATAAAACAAACAAACACACAAACAAACAAACAGATAGACAAAAAAATCCAAAAATTGGTTATTTGGAATCAGGGACACCTAAAAACCATATCGTAACTTTTTTTGTTAATATTTTCAATGTACAGACACATTTCTGTTACAATTTTATAATAGTTAAGATAAGATGTATGTATGTATGAGTCCCTATTAGGTTTTCTGTGGAAGAGAGCAGGACATGTAGAGATGAGCCGTCGTATGTCGCTGTTGCACGTCTCGTTCTCATTATAAATTAGTTCCGCGTGTTCTGTCTCGCCAGCAGCGTCGCGTCACATCGAGCGGCGCGCGCGCACCTTCTGGCTTTCCAATGATATGGAGATGGATTCTGCAATAGTTCATTAAAGATATCAAGTTTAATACGTGGGTTAACTAGACAATTGAGCAATCGATTTTTTTTTCGGTATAATATTGAAGAGCTTAATTTAAAAAATATCACGTCGGCAACAGTTTTAATTTAAAAATTTAGATATTATCTCGTTCTTAAAAAATTTGAAAATTTTTTTTTTTGCACATATTTAAGGCATTATACATACTACAAACATGGTGTGAATATTTTTGTCTACTTGAAAGGTTTTGAAAAATACATTCGTATTTTCTAATAAATGCCTCATTTTTTAAATTTCATTGCCTATTTTATTGCTCAAAAATAATTTATATTATTAAATCTAAGTCAAATGAGCGCATTGGTATTAATATTAATAATTTAAAATCCTTCTGGGACACATAATTTTGATTTCTATGTTGCGCAGCGATTTCTTTTTTTTAATATGCTTTAAGATATCCTTTATTTGTCACTTAAAGGTTCCGGTTACAGTTTAAAAGTCCAATTAGTAATTACCCCGCCTACCAAAACTTCGTAAAATGACTGGGCTTTACCCTCACATGAGGAGGGTATTCTATTTGATTAAATTCTGATTGATTGATCCGACACTAACGCTACGTTCAAATATCCGGAACTAGCTAAATAGGCACATAAACTGATGACCATAATCTCTTTTGGGGTAGTCAAAAACTTGACTATATACGAGTATGTATACACAGTGTTAGGGTAAACAGTTGCATTACTTTAAGGGGTGATTGCACCTATGATATTGAACAATTTTCCATATGAAACCTATAGGAAATTCGTAAAGAAAATTTTGGACTAACCATACTAAATACAATCAGCTGATCGAACTTTTGTATGAAAAGTCAATTTTTTTTTTGTGAATGTCCTATACGTTTCTTTGCGAAAGTTGTTCAGTATCATGGGTACAAACACCCCTTAAAGTAATGCAATTGTTTACCCTAACGCCCTGTATGGCTTACGATCATATTGCGATGAGCTAATCATATGGCAGTAAAATCTCGAGCTCGCTTCGCTCGCTCCTGGTTTTAGACTTTATTGCGACTACCTAACTAAGACCTGTCCCAAAAAATTTGCTAAGTTTTTGCCCCGGCCTGAAAAACATCTTGGATTCCTGGGAAGACCGAGCACGGCGCGAGGAAAGATTTTTGAAAAATTACAAACTCTCCATTTACTCCAGTTTAGTAGTAAGTATTTTTCTATGCAAGTACACTCCACTCTTTTAAACCTAAGGCTCGATATCAACCAAATAATTCTATCGAAAACTGCGTAATACCAGTTAATTTTCTTATTAATAAAACTGCCGCCTCGGGGTGTCATGTAGGTACCCATGCTAAAAAGGTTGCCATTTATTACAGCCTCTTTAATGTAATAACCAGCCGACTACTAAGTTAGACTGGCCTGGTTGAAAAAAAAAATTTTTTTCTTTACTTATATTATTTCAGTGGTCTGTGGTCTGCGCTTACGAAGTCGCGGGCACAACTAGTTTGATATTATAACCGTATTTATGATGAAAAGAAGGCCGAAGGGGGCTAATGCAATGTTTAATGCTTGGGCATAGTGACGGTAAGGGAAAGCACGAATTATTGATTAAAGTATCGAATTTGTAATTTATATAACAATTTTAAAACAGCTTTAGCACGCTCCATACAAACGCAATTATTATTATTTTTTGTTTAAAAAATGTCATTGACTTATAGAAAATTGGATCTATATCTTCCAGGACTGCCCATGCAACTCTTATATTTTTCTAGACTAGTATTTTTGCCTCTTGAATATCTAAGGGGAACTTTCTTTATTTGTCAAAGTTGATCGTCGAATTATGTTAGTTTTGTTTAAATACAGGGTACTTCTTAATATTATATGCTGACACTTTTTTAAGGGGATGATCAGACCGTCAAACCGATCAACTTTCTCTAAGGGACCAACACCGAAATCGCGAAAGTCAGCTGTCCCATACATTTGGCTCGAGTAGGTTTGCAGTTTTGTATGGAAGACTAGATTTTTTTCGCGATTTCGATGTTGGTGCCATAGAGAAAATTGTTCAGTTTCACGGACCCTTAAAATGTGTCATGATATTAAGAAGGACCCTATACAGAATGTTAGGGACAACAGTTGCATTACTTGAAATACCCATTGTACCCATGATACTGAGCAACTTTCAAAAATTCGAGAATAAAAAAATCTTTTCACACAAACGTTCCACCAGCTGATTGCATTTGCCGATCGAAGTTTTGTATGAAAAGTCAAAATTTTTTTTGCGTATGTCCTATCAGGTTTCTTTGAGAAAGTTGTTCAGCATCATGGGTAGAATCACCCCTTAAAGTTACCAACTGTTTACCCTGTATATTTGTTGCCTACTATTTTTCTCTGCGATGTTTCAGAAACAAGAAAATCTTCCAATGTCAGCCCAGAGTCCAACTGAGCAAGCACAGCTGCGGTCGGTGCGAAGTAATGACAGGGTTGTCGGGCGATTACGTAATTAGACATTATTTAAAACCCGCAACTGACTGAGTGGCACGCGGCGCAGCGGGCTGGGAGCTGGGTGATATAAAACTGATAAAGTAAAAATAAAATGATTAGAAAACTTAAAATTATAACTTTATTGAAGTGTTAAAAAGGAAAAACCAAAATCCAAAAATTACCTATCTTTTAATAAATCAATTTAATTTATTTATTTTTATTCAGGACACCAACAGTTGTTAATTAACTGTTGGTGTCCTGAATAAAAATAAATTTATTTAATTGATTTATTCTTAACCTAAATTGTGGTGAGCTAATCATAATCACTTTAAAATATAGATTTATTCAAAAGATAGGTAATTTATAGATTTTGGTTTGTGATCATAGAGCTTAATTCTTATTCAATAATTGCGAAAATTTGAAGTCAAGTATGTAGTAGACTAGTAGAATGCTATCCGTGTGGTGAAATACAGGGCTGGAAACATTTAGAAGGATAATGCCATCGACTCGATAACAGTACAACGCGTACAAAGTCGAAAACACAGGTATCAACGCAGAGGTTTAAAAATATGTTACTTTTTTAAAACTCTTTAATATCTTAAAAACCAAAGTGAAATTAACTTTTGAATATCTTTAAAAATGACTAAAAAATAAGTGTTCAAAATTTACGATTAGAGCGAGAGGCATATACAACAAAAGTGATGTCATAATTGAGTATTGTCATACATATCATGACGACGTGTCATACAAACACTTGTTTTGCATGAATGAGATAGAAGATGATAAAAAACATTTTTCAATAGCTTAACACTTTTTGTTTTTTATTCAATTGTAATTTTGTTTGAACATTTTGCTATTAAGTTTAGCCTATTTCTGTAATTCGTCACAATATATGGATTTCCAGGATCAGCCATCATCCCTATTATTACAGGTCTAGTCTAGCGCACAGAGAAGGTTCCTGCGGTAGCAGAGCGGTACGGGAGGGGAGGGTGTGAAATACAATATAATACAATACAATATAAAATTGTAACTATAAAATGAAATTAGAATTGTAATTATTAATAGAAATATACTCAAAGACTGTAGAATTGTAACTATAATATGAAATTAAAATTGTAACTAGAAATCATTAAAATTGTATAAAACCTTAACAAGAAAATATTTGAGAATTGTAATGACAGACTTAACGCATGCTGTTGCATACCTATTATTAGTGCATAGTCAAGGGCTATAGCTTTTGGAGTGTTTGTTTATGATTGTTTTGTCTATGTACCGTTGGTGTGTCTAATAAAATAAAATAAAATAAAATATGACTTAACAGCACATTCGCGCTACAGAGCGACAGTTGACAGACGTTATTACAGGAACCAAGACCTGTTATAGGAATATTTGACTTCATCTTTAGTTTAGCGCAGCACCGGTCGTTATGGCGATCCTTGGGGGATCCTTTTTTCTTTCTTATCCATCGTACATTCACTTCCCTGCGACAAGGTTGTGGAGTAATTTTATTCAACGTTTCTGTAACCCAATCTCCCGGTCCGTCATTATATTTTCAAGAGTCATCGTCATCATCGTCTCATTTCAGAGCCCCTCCAATCAGTTAATAAAGTTTTCTGTTATTGTCGTACAATAAAAATAAAGATAATTGTCAATTTGTTGGCACCGATGCCGCTGCCGACGCCCCTGGCCGTGCTTCGTTGCACTTACATTCATTAGTAAATTTCCATTACATTGTAATAAATAATTATACACTTATTTATACTTTTACTTACTTACTTTTTTCTTTTTTTGTGATTAATCTTAATCCTTTTATAAAATAAAATAAAAAAAAATAAAAAATCTTTGTAGATTACAACATTAGTAAATAAATTAATTAATTTTAGACAGAGGTAGCTAATTACTTCCCTACCAACGTAACAATTATTTCTTTAGCCTTTCGTTTGAAACAGAAGCTGGTTTCTTAGAAAATATTAACAGAACAACCGCACGGTCAATGGTTTATGTGGCCATCTGATATGAAATCAACTCCTCTACTGGAGATGGCTAATGCCAAGTTATTTCTACAGTGTATACTGTAGGAATAACTTGGCAATGTTGGCTCTACACTACACCTTTGACTTATCAACTATGAACTCCCAATATCAAACTTTACAACAGCATGTCAAATTTTGTTTTTTTCAAAATTCGAAAACTTTATTTCTGAAAAATATGCAAACATAGTAAAGTCCCACAAAACCGTTTCCACGATTTGTCTGTGGGATCAAGTCTCAAATTCTCAATACAATAATCTATCTATCTATCTATACTATTATAAAACTGTAACAGGAAGTTTGTCTGTACATTGAAGATATTAACAAAAAAAAAGTTACGATATGGTTTTTAGGTGTCCCTGATTCCATATCAGCAATTTTTGGATTTTTTGTCTGTCTGTTTGTTTGTTTGTGTGTTTGTTTGTTTGAACGAGCATCGCGCAAAAACTATTAAACCGATTTTGATGAAACTTTTTTTCTTTGATAGCAAATGATCTGACTTAAAATCTGGTATATAATTTATGCGGACAAAGTCGCGGGTTAAAGCTCGTACTTAATATATATTTTTAATTGACTTCAAAAAAGGAGGAGGTTTTATTGAATAGAGTTGAGCAGATGAATTTTAAATAATCTACCGAATCTTCGCTTATTTTCTTCATTTATTGGGGTGGCATTTCATTATACAATGATGGTAACTTACGTTTTAATAACCTGCCTCCAAATTCTTCAATCGAAGTTAGATCCAATTTTCAATACAAAAACAATTTATGTCATTTACATTTTTTTTTAATACAAAATATCGTTTGTATGAAACGCGCTAACTGCTGTTCTCAAATTGTTACTATTATATACTATGCCGTATAGCATTAACTTGTGATTAACTCTTGACTTGTTGAAATTTAAGTACTTTTTATGTTGGGAAGTAGATATTAGATTCTTAAAAGGCACTTCATCACATACATACAATAAACTATAATAATTATATTATAATAATAATAATAAATAATTTTATTTCTCCACAAATTGTTACATACAAATAGACACAGATACACAGAAAATACAGGCATTTTTATACAAAACAATTTGAGGGAGACTGGAACCTAACGTAGGTAAACCAGAAGGTAAACCTGTGAATTGTAAGTCTCCAGCACCCCCACCCGCAGCTTATTTAAGTAACAAAAGTTTGTAATAATAATCTGATTGATCCAAGATACAGTAAGGGGTTAGGAGAAACAAACTTTAATAAGTTATAACTAAAAACATTATGTTTTAAAAACAACTGATTGAGAGTAAATTAAGACTGAGATAATAAAATATTTTCATATACACAAGTTGATTGTGGTTTGACTGTGGTGCGTAAGTGTGGTGACCATCAACACACACGTTTCTACAGTACGAACGAATTCCTAGACTATAAGTAGGTATCTATGACTCATTTTGTAACTGATAATTTAGTTTTAATTCTTTTATTTTTATTTTAGTGTTTAGTAAATAATTTAATACCTGACTTGTACCTGACTTAGCTTTTTATAATTTTGACATTGTTATGAATGGATTATTTTTGTTGTACAATACTTACCTAATTTCTTATTATCATTGTTGACATTGTAGTTATTTTCTTTATCATTTTCATTAATTTTAACTTTTGCTATTGTATTTATTGAATGTTGTTGACTTTTAATTTTGAAGATATTTAAACAAATATTATTAATTTTGTGTGTACGTCCGAAAGGGCAAGATTTGGCAGATCCCGATTTTCTGTAATAACACCTGCAAATTGTTAAACCTAAATTTATGCACAATAAAGATTTACTTTACTTACTTACTTACTTACACGACCATAATTCCATTCGGGGATGTCAGAAACCTATTTGCAACTACTAACTACCACTTCACACATAAAACACTGTAGTTTATTCTGTAACAAAATAGTCAACACCCCACTTAGAAAAAATGCCACTCGACTCCCAAACTAAATCTAAATCCAATAAACACTATTTCAACCCTCAAATTCAGACATGATCCCTTCAACCTGTCACCCCAGGGAGCAGGGGGTGCAACCCTTAGCAGACCACCCCAATGGCCACCCGTGGGACATTATCTAAGCCGAATTAAACTATTATAAAAAACATGGGGTTGAAAGTAGTGTGGAGGATTATGTTTAGCGGTTGGGACAATTTTGTCATCTTTGAAAGTTTAGTTGCTGCTTAGTGAGCAATTCGATTTTGAAGTTTTTTTTTAACGGGAAACTGAATGTCAAGCGAAAATTAATGTGTATGACAAATGAAATCTTTTGTTCTCTCTAGCTACTTGAGTTCTTACACCTCTGTTACTATTTTAATTAACCATCAATACAAATATTTGCATTGCCTTGCGGGATTCAAAGTAGCGAACCTCTGCTCAGCAGGCAGGTTCAAGAGCCCGACTGAACTGCGTGCCGTTTAGGCTATAGACATATTTCAACTATCAAAACAGCACAAAGTGTGTAAAGTTTTAAAAGCGCGCGAAATTATACTGACCAATCAGGATGTGGCACCTTGCCGCTATTGGCTTATTGCTTTCGCGCCCTTTTCGCTGCCGAAGCATCCCTAAGTCTGCTATTCGAGTTGGAGCGAGATAGACGGCCCGGTAGCACAGTCTGTAGTGAACCTGCCTGCTGTGCCGAGGGTCGCGGGTTCGAATCCTGTAAAGGACAAATATTTATATGATGAATATGAATATTTGTACCCGAGTCATGGATGTTTCTATCCATATATGTATTCTATAACGTTGTCTAGTCATCATAATACAAGTCCAGGTACTTTAAATGTGACTAGATAATTTGTGTTACTATGTCCAAGATATTTATTATTATTATTTATTTATAGAGAATACCCGATTTTGCACTGCTTTGCGCAAACGAAAATTGACAGCATAGCATATGCTCACGACTATAATCCCCGAGGGGGTAGTCAGAGAAATTCTGAAACCTCAGAACATCACTATAGTACCGAAACTCTGCCCAGTGTGACAGGGAGTGAGCCTGTCGCCACTTGTAAATGGACAGTAGGTACAATACATGCCTCGAAAATTGACGAGCGGAATTATTTTCCTGGTCGTACTGTATGTTAATTTATACACACAATTTTAAGCTTTCTCCACTAACATTTCTTCTCTGCAGACCCCAAAAACCACCGGCTCGTTAGCGAATGCAGCCAGAGATAACGGTAACTATCAATGATCGGGATTACATAAAGTTAATTTGGTCGCGTGGCAGCTTTCGACTGTAATCTCTAAGTTTTTTGTCAAAACGTTTGTCAATCAGGAGTTTATGGCGGAAGATTTGTTTAGGAGTCGTAATTGAAACTGATGAGTGATAAGTTGATAAAGGTCTGTTTTTATGAGGACAAGAGGATTATAGTGCGGCGCGTGGTTGTGGTTAAGAGGTTTTGTATATGAGAACTTGTTTTATAGGGTTCTCCCAATGGCTTGAACATGGGCACAGTACCTAAAAAGAAATAGTTTTAATACCTACGTACAATACGGACACTCCCTGCCCCCGTTCGTACAGGAAGTGGACGAGGACAGGACAGTAAATTAGTGGTGTATTACTCTTTCACTTCACTAAGTGTACAAGGTGAAACAAAACACCCTAGTAATATTTAAAGTGGTGGTTTAGACTTCAGACCATCAAACTTTCACTATGGAGCCAAAAATCTGCTGTTTCATACAAAACTGCAGTACCTACTTGACTCAAATTAATCAATTATACTTTATTTGACACCAAAAAACAGTATACAGAGTATACAGAGAGCAAACAATCAGGAAATACAAATGTATGGGACAACAGATTTTTTTTCTATGTTAGTCTACATGCGCTAGCCTCTTCTTGTCAGTACGAACCCGTTTTGTATGAAGTGTACAGGGTGCGGTATGGGTTTATAGCCTATATAAGGTCTAAAAAAATTAGCTGAAACTATTTTAAGGGGATGATCAAACCATCAAACTGAACAACTTTCTCTATGGGACCAAAAAAAACCTGTCCCATACAAAACTGCAAACATAACTCGACTGAAATGTATGGGACAGCAGATTTTTTTTCGCGATTTCGATATTGGTCCCATAGAGAAAGTTGTTCAGATTGATGGTCTGATCATCTCCTTAAAATAGTTTTAGCTAATTTTGTTACACCTTATATAGCATCAATGTTTCGCAATCAGATGCGTAAGTAAGTATACGTCGCGGCATGAATCTCTAGCGCTCGAATGAGTGTATTTAGACGAAAATAGTGTATAGTGTCTTGTACATAAGGCCAGCGAAATCAAGGTCAGCGCTACAGATTCGTGCCGTCACTTATACATGGCGAAATTAGACTTTACTCATAATATTAATATTATTAGATATTAATCGTAGCGTGTGACGATTAACGAATGTCTAACGTCGAAATTATGTCCTAGCACAAAAATAATGACAAACCGAACATCTACGGCACTGCAGCACTCGCCAAATGGTAGAAGTGTGGGTCAATAAAAACAGCTTTTTGCAGGGTGTCAAATTAAATGGGACAGATACTTAAAGGGGGGCTTTAGACCATAAAACTGAACAACTTTCTCTACGGGACCAATATCGAAATCGCGAAAAAAAATATGCTCGCATCCCATACATCTCTGAAAAACTGAAACTAAGACTGAAATGTATGGGATGGGAGCATATTTCCAGCAGCAAATAGCAGCGTAGCGTATTCAGCGTATTTTTGGAAGATTTTTTTTTTTTTTTTTTTTTATTTATTTTTTTTCTTTTTGTGTCCAAATTTTTTTTTTTTTTTTAATATTTTTTTTTCGCGATTTCGATATTGGTCCCCTAGAGAAAGCTGTTCAGTTTGATGGTCTGAAGCACCCCTTTATGTAAGTGTACCATTCAATTTTGCACTGTATATAATTTTTTTGCCTAAAATAGCGCTTCTTTCTTTTATCTGGTAGGTAGGTAGTTATGGTCACTGTCCTGAACGCAGGTGTAGGGCAGCGTCCAGAGGCGCAGTAATCTTCAGAATCAGAAAGGAGCCCCAGCCCTGGGTAGGTAGCTTCGAGCGCCCCAAAGCTCGGCTATAATGAAACCGACCTTCGAAAAACAAAGTATTATGCCACAATACCCTAACAGATTCTAAATCTATTAAAGCTCTATTATTTCCCTCTTTACTGTAACCTCAGCTGAATTATACGCACATTTGACTAACTCGTGAACAGATCTACAATATGAATGACAATAGAAAACACTATAGTAGTGCATCAACCTGTCATCACATCTGTTTAGAAAACACTTATTAAACAAACCATTTTAACTTGAACCCTATTTTATATCTACATCAAAAGAGAGCATGGGTCAAGAGACTGGTTAGTATATATACTGGCGGCCAAATGACGTGTCGCACATAAATAATCACATAATTGGGACGCTCGAATCACAACATTGCGGTTGGTTAGTTTTGTTACCCTAACGTTACGTTTAGTAGGGTCATATGGTAACCTAGCTGTGGATAAGCACTTCAAAACATAATAATATTTTATTTTAATTTATGAAAATGATTTATTGCATTTTTCTTCCACATTAAACATTATAATTGCGTCGTAACGAATTAATCTTACTCAATAGCTTTTTGTAAAAATTGTCAAGTCCTATGCGTTTAATTTTAACAATCCTCCCTCTATATGTTTCCAATCTAATTAAAATGATTTAAACTAAAAAATTTAAAATTTTAGATTAATGGGTAGACTTCGACACCATTTGACCGATTGCGATGAAACTTAGGTGGATTATTGTGCGCATGTCTACAAACGTTTATGAAAAAAAATCTGACAACAAAAAACCACATTGCAACGTATGCCGGGCACAGCCAGTAACTTATAATTTTGAATCATTTTGTTTACACAGATTAAAATAAACTTCCTATAAGTAAATAATTCAAAACTCGGATCATGTCCACATTATTCTAACATAAGCAAAAAAGAGATTACGACTATCAAACATGCATTAGGGTGAATCTTATGGGGTGGCATATTGCACCCGAAACACTGCGCCGCCGTGTGTGACCCATCACCTATGGTCACCCTTGTTTACATTGGGTCATAAATTATAATATAACGTGTTACACTGATGTTACACTTCTTTTGCAATCAAGTGTCTTTTTTGTAATACGTAAATTCGGAAGGATTTTATTGATCTCTTTGCCTATTTTATTTTTCTTTCAAATAGTTAATAACCCAGTAATCAATTTTTAAGTTCGATTTCAAATCGATTTTTAAGTTGATTGTACCTATATCAATTACTTACAAGTAATTATGGATTATTGAAGACAAGATACCAAGCCAAAAGGGCACATACATCAAATTCTCCATCTTAATGTTAATGATTTTGAGTTTGAGCCACCATACAAATTGGAGTTTCGCTCTTGGCCAGAGAGCAGGCAACGGCCTAAAACATAACTCAGGCAATCCACTAAGAAAAATTAAAAAAAATCAACTACTTTTATGAGAGACCCAAAGTTTAATAGGGTTGTAAGTAAGTACCTACTAAGAACATGCACTCTTTCCATAATACTAGATATCAACACAATTTTAAACTAAGGCCCGATTCGACCGAACGCGAGTAAATTTTATTCTTAGATTAAGTCGCCGGTTACTATAGAGTAAACTGATTTTGTGTTTAACCAACCCTAATCTATGAATAAGTTGAGAGTAAATTTTAAGCGGTCAATTTTGACGGTGTAAAGATTATACCGAGACTAATGAAATGTCAATGTCACATAATTAAAAAAAATAAAACTGTATAATCTCAGATTGCAATAAGTACGGATACAACGACCTTTTTCTTTTGGTGGATTATACATTCGTTCTTTTAGTATGGGTTTAGTGTTGTAGAGCACAAATTAAGTGATTTCGGAGTAAATAACAAGAGTAAAATTGTTCCTTGTATAGTTACTCTTCTATAAATCAAAGTTTGGTCGAATCCGGCCTAAGTAAGTCTAGAAGAATTTAGTACAATTTCTAAGATATCGAACGAGCAACAAAAAAATTAATATCAAAATTAGGAAATCGAAAACACATGCAAATTTAATGCAAAAACCAACAAATTGGTGACTTATATATATTAATAATCATTCCGAAAGTAGCACTAAAATAAATAACCAACAATAATTATGTTTTTTGTTAAAATAAAACAAACGTTTTATAATTTAATAATGCACAAAAAACAAAAGGACAAAACGGCACAAAATCACCGTATAACTAAATTATCCAAACCTGAAATTTAAAACTAAAATGTTGTTATCTTGACAATGCAGGGCAGCGGTGGCAGCCCCCTGTGGAGAAGTCTTGACCCAAATCTAATAGCGGTGGCGTTTCTGGTCTTTGTATCTTTTATGAGACCAAAAAAGATCTGTGACGACTTCATTAGGAGATTTGCCAATACAGGGAGCTACGAGAAAGCTGACCAAGCAATAATGCCGATGCAACGACAGTCACGAGGTGAACACTGCATATCACAAGTTTCAAATTGCGCGTACTGGTTTCAAACACTCAAACCACCTGGGATTGAAGCGCTATCGATGATTGCTAATGCATGTGCATAAATTGTACAACAAACAAAAGTGGGACCATAACATATACAGGGTGAAATTGATATCATTAGCATCCACACATCGAACTGAACAAACTTTTACTATGGGAGCAAACGGATCGGAGCAAAAAAATAATCAGCTGTTGCATACATTTGAGTCGCGAACTCGCGCGTCGACATTGCAGTTTAGTATGGAACAGCTGATTTCTTATTTGCTCCGATCGGTTTGCTCCCATAGTAAAAGTTGATCGGTAGACTCAAGGATGCTAATGATATTAATTTCACCCAGCCTAGCTAGCATGCCACCCACGACAAAGCGTTTAAACGAGAAAAACGTCATGCGCGCTCTTTCTGGCCTACGTAAAATAATAAAGATGGAGGCACATCTCGATTTTTGGCATTTTCTCGGGGGTGGCATGCTAGCTAGGCTGTATGTATGTATTCTCGTAGGCGAACGATATACTCTTCTAATATAATAGTTAGGATAGTTTGATTTTTATAGCATACCATCGTAGGAAAACAATTAATTGACACTAAAAAAAGAAGATCACATACCTACCTACCTTTTGTATCTGATGATGTTTGTTTGCAAATTTTAGGTTAAGTATAGACAAAGTCAAAAGATGTACTGTTTTTGAATCTCATACTTTCAAAATCGTGATCGAAATGCAATATAATCCCGTCTTTGTCCTTCATGGATTATTCATACAGATATATTCAAGCTCCTATTTTCATACCCATCAATGCGTGGCTTGAGGACTAGTTAACTGCAGTTTATATTTTTATGTTTATGAAATTTTATAATAAGTAGTTAAATTATTATCTTGAATGTCTCATAAAACCATGGGATGACTATAAAAACTAATACATCTAGTAGCAATCTTATTTGCCACCAAAAAAGTGGTAAAAAAAGTAAAATTACGATGGCCCCCTCTATCGACTAGGGTGGTAGGCCACTGACATTGTCCCTCAGTTGAACAGCGGGTTGCCTTTACATTAAGATGTTATGCCATCGACACGTCTCTTTGTTATGGTAATTTTAATGATGCCGCTACTGATTTTTAATGTGTTTAAAGGTTGAATTTTTTCGAAAGCTGGTGGTAGAGATGAAATGTTTTAGTACCAAACTACAGGTTAAAATTTATTAAATTTTCTAATGGATTAGGTTAAGGAGTGCGATTTTTGAAACTCATTGAAACCGATAAATTGAAAATCAATCAATCAATCTATAAAATATACTTTATTTTACACCTACATAAACAGTAAAATACAGAAATAAAAAATACAAGAGGCACAAAATAAGGCGGTCTTAATCAACAATGACTACTATGTTACATTCTTGTTTTTTGATAATATTGTTTAACCGTTAAGAAATAAAAAAAATACTATTGGGGGCAGCACAATAGGCTCGGTGCAGCCTTAAATAGTCAAAGATGCGATACGTTCTGAACTTGTCTGAACTAAGTAGGTAAATCTGGATAGGGTAGGTTGCGAAGGTTTTCGTGTCAAACTTTACTTCTAAACTATTATAAAACTGTAGCAGGAAGTTTGTCTGTACATTGAAGATATTAACAAAAAAAAAAGTTACGATATGGTTGTTGTTGCGAAGTGCTCATTCACAGCAGGAGTCGCCATCTAGGTGGATACATAATAACACCTACTGACATCAGGGACCTCCCCTCCAAAAGCATAACACGGTTCATGAAGTCCGTGGGCCTAGGAAATGACCTTTAGGTCTAGGGTGACAGCTACAATAGATCTATCTAGGTCGCAGTAGCTATTTGGTCATTGACCAAGCCCTTATAACCAAATAATAATAAAAAAAAATACGATATGGTTTTTAGGTGTCCCTGATTCCATATCACCAATTTTTGGATTTTTGTCTGTCTGTTTGTTTGTTTGTGTGTTTGTTTATGTGTTTGTTTGTTTGAACGAGCATCACGCAAAAACTGCTGAACCGATTTTGATGAAACTTTTTTGTTTGATAGCTAATGATCTGACTTAACACGTTCCGGGACAGTGACCGGCTATAGCCGTGATAACAATAAAAGTTCTATTGTGTCTCGTTCACTGCCCCGGAACGTGTTAAAATCTGGTATATAATTTGTGCGGACAAAGTCTCGCTCGTTTTTAATATTTTTGTTCACCATTTATTTCGCCTGCATAAAAGCATTTCGCAAAATATTTTATACGCTAAAACACGTAAACGTACGTAATCCAAATTACAAACTTTAAAAAAATATCCATATCAAAAAACCATAAAGAATTATCTATGACCAACCAAACGATCCATTTCATTAGCTCTTTTCAACAAGACCGACTTAATAAAAAAAACGTTTGTCGCCAAACGATATCTATTGGAAAATCGACACTAAATTAAAAGGCGCCGAAAGGTTACCTACCTTCGTGTTTTATTAACTTGAAGATTTACACACCATTTAACTTTTAGAAAAAAATTCCGAAGGGATTCTGATAAGGAAACAAAAGATGTGCGGAAATGCCTTTAGGAGGTTTTTTGTACAATTTCGTATGAAGCTCCCTGTTCGCATTCTTCATCTTTAAAGTAGTTGGCATTTCATTAAGTTTGTATTGCAATTCTGATGAAGGGATTTTCGAATCGTCATTAGATGCTTCGATGATGCTTGAGTGGCGATCGCGTACCGGGAAGCGCAGCGTTGGTGGGTGGACTGACACCTGGTAAAATATATAGAAGAAGAAATAGATAGATAGAAGAAAGAGGTTGAAGACATTATAAAGTGTGAAATTGATATCATTAGCATTCTTTTAAACTAAGAGTCTACCCCATATCCCATATCTATCCCATAGTAAAAGTTGTTCAGTTTGATGGGTAGACTCCTAGTTTAAAAGGATGCTAATAAATATCAATTTCACCCTGTATAAACCGTATTTTCTTCCAAAGTGTTTAGAAACTTTATTACAACTCCTAGCCTCGTATTGGGTAGGTAATGTAATAACCTCATTGACATGGTCAAACAAAGAAAGGTTAAAGTCGAAATTAGACTTTACTCTGCGATATACAGATCAAAGAAGGATTAAATTTTCTCCCATATAAAAATTCCAAACACGTAATTAGAATCACATATAGTAATTAATCATTTTGCTATTATAAAAATACTAGTTACTCGATTATCAATCTTATTCCTTACACATAAAGAACTTTAAGAATTTTTTTTTCGTAAAACAAACATTGTATAATTTACACGGTAGCAGACAAAAAATGCTACCAGATTGAAAAGTCAGAGGACCGAGAAATTCTCGAAATATTTGTTGAAAAGAGTTAGTTTTGTTTTGACTTCTGATTGCATCAATGTTTTTTTTTAAATATCCAAGCTATAAAAATCGGTGAAGTGGAAACAATTTTATTATAGTGTCCAATTAATAAAATGTCAAGTTAAAGAGTGCGTTTAATATTTGATTCTTGTTCTTTTTCTAATGGTTGGATGTCAGGTCAAACTGTCTGTTACCGGTCACCTTTTGAACACCTGCTTTACAAAACTTTACATTTATTTACTTCATTTATTGTTAGTGAAATGCTTATCAGAAATGTTTCCGGCTTGCTCTGACCACAATCTGTGACTTATTAGCAGTAATCGAAATAGGTATAGGTAGGATATTTATATTCATCACACAAATATTCGCAACATAACCCTAAATTGCCCTTCCTATTCCAATCACTACTTATTAGAGGACTAGATTAAATAATCCGACTATGGACTATGACATTTAACTAACCCTAGTCCTGAAAAAATCACGTGGCTTGAATTCCCTAATTTGTTACGAGAGAAGATCCCAGTAGGGAAAGAAAGAAAGAAAGAAAATTATTTATTTGGACATTATTATTATATATAAATGTATTTTTTTTTGGTGTACTCGGAGAGGAACATGTATAAGGAAGATAATAAGTAATATTGGAAGAAGTCAACCAAACATTTTTCTGACGTATAAGTTTGTGCAAAAGAATGTAACTGTTCATTTGCATTCATAGTTTGTACAGGCGCCATATTATCAATTTCATGAATTGCAGACAAAATAATTGAACATCATCAATAACTGATGAGCTTAGTCATTACATGCCACTGCCCTCGGCCCTGTTCCTTTTGCATTTAGTCCACTTCCAGAAACTTAACGCAGAATAGTCGCGCCATCCAGCAAATAGTTGCCCCCACAGATCACAAAAACTAAAGGGAGATGTGAAAAGGGGGCGGGGTCAGTGTCGCAACAATATGCGCAAAAACGGAACACTTTACTCGCGACAGTAATGATTCAATATATTATGAGGCTGAAAGTCAGTCGAGTTATTATGTGTAAATAGTTTACAATGCTTGCGTAGTACTAAAGATTATTCGAACGTTGAGTACTGATACCGCAATGGATAATGAGCACATTTAAGCTAACAAAATACTTTCTATCGCGTGGTACTGGTGGTGCTGCGACACTAGGTTTCGTACTCAGCACGTTGGTTGGCATCTCTCTAGATCTCTATGGTTGCCCCGTATTTACATTTTCTCAAACTTAGTAGGTATCATCTACGGGGTCAAATTGATACCCATCAAACTGGAAAACTATAACTATGGGAGCACACCGATCGGAGCAAAAAAAATCTGCTGTTGCATACATTTGGGTCGAGTAGGCATTGAAGATTAGTAAAGGCCGATTTTTTTTTGCTACCATAGTAAAAGTTGTTCAGTTTGATGGTTAGACTCTTGTTTTAAAAGGATGTTGATTTTCACTCTGTATAAATGAAAAAATATGCTATATTTCCATTGAATAATTAGTCTTTTAAAGTGATTCGAACCCGCATCTCTTGGTGTCACAGACAGCGACTCTAACTATGCCATCGAGTAGTTAAAAGGTAGTTAAACAAAAATCTCTAAGTACAAACAAATTATACTAGTAGCAGTGCAGTCAAAACATCAAAATGACAGACTAAAAGTTAGTATCAACATTTTACGTGTACAAATCGACTATAAAACAAAATGATAGCACAACACAAGCCGGTCATTCAGGTGATTGCACAAAATAATGTAATTAACCAGGGAATTTTGTGAACAAAACTATGATTAGCATCTCGATACAATTCGGTCTAATATTCGTCGGAAATATACAAGAATGTGGTGTTCATGTGAAACGTATTATGTTCGTTTTATTTCGTAGACGTAGGGAGGCGATAGATCCGACACAATTTTAATTACGGCACAGAATCTAGACTATTATAAAACTGTAGCAGAAAGTTTGTCTGTACATTGAAGATATTAACAAAAAAAAAAGTTACGATATGGTTTTTAGGTGTCCCTGATTCCATTTCAACAATTTTTGGATTTTTTGTCTATCTGTTTGTTTGTTTGTGTGTTTGTTTGGGTGTTTGTTTGTTTGAACGAGAATCACGCAAAAACTACTGAGCCGATTTTGATGAAACTTTTTTTGTTTGATAGCTTATAATCTGACTTACAATTTGGTATATAATTTGTGCGGACAAAGTCGCGGGTTTATGCTCGTAGTATATTATAGTTCTACATACAGAACGGCCACTCCCCGCCTCCCTCTGACTTAAGATACCCCACCTCACCTCACACTTTCTGGGGACACTTTAGGGGAGCCTAGCAAGGGAATGCAGTCAGGCGCGCGCACCTGTTTGATTTGACTACATACAATATATTTTATTTTTATCCGCTCGGTAAAAATAAACGTTGGAAAATAACTCGCATTGTCAGTGATTCTTTATCTTAAATACTATTTTTAATAACAGAATGAACTAATAAGTATCGAAATGTATATTGATGTTCATACGATTATGTTCCTTGCATACGATGCGTGATAAGTTAACCATACCCCAGTCATTTTACGGTTTGAGCCGGAACCAATTAATAACTGATATTTTTTCGGTATAGTATTTAAGAGCCAATTTGAGCTTGTAAATGTACCAAAATTAAAAAAAAATCCCGTCAGCAACAGTTCCAAATTTAAAATTTAGGTATTATCTCGCTATAAAAAACCTAGGGTTTTTATTTAAATTTTAAAATAAACATGGTGTAAATATTTTTTTCTATCTAGAAGGTTTTCGAAAATACATTCGTATTTTCTAATAACAACCTATTTTTTTAAATTTCAATGACTATTTTATTGCTCAAAATTTAATTTATATTGTTAAATCTAATTCAAATGAGTGCATTAGTATTAATATTACAAATTTAAAAGCCTTCTGGGACACACAATTTTGATTTCTATGTTGCGTAGTGAATTTTTGTTTTATGTTTTCAGACAGTCTTTTTGTCACTAAATGGTGACGGTTACAGTTTAAAAGTCCAGTAAAAATTACTTTCCACCTCTCTTAACAAAACTCCGTAAAATGACTGGGCTAACATGCAAAATTTGGTCAAAGTGCGCATGTGCGAACATCATCATGTCAAATATGAAACGTTGTTTGAAGTGCCGGACCTGTGATTATGCTTAGCTTAAAAGGTAGGTACTTTTAAAAAGCTAATTATATTAAAAGGCCAAAGCCTCACTTATATCTCACTTTCTTTCTCGGCAACAGTTTGCACATTTTGCAAAAGATAGTCCTTGAAAAAAAAATGCTACGAATAAATCAACTTTATTATATTTATTTCTTTTTTCTTTTTAAACTTCATTTGTATGGAGCGCGCTAGCGTTCATACAAAAGACATCGTTTTTAAAGTCCTACCACATGCTACAAAACTATTGTAATATGTTTCTGACCCTTCCGAACTGAAGTTTGGTCGTGTGTTTATGTTATAAGTTATACAACGATTCTCTTTCGTTAAAAAAAAATTCAGTAATTTCATATAAGTGACTGTATACAGGGTCCTTCTTAATATGCTGACACTTTTTAAGAGGATGATTCGACCATCAAACTGAACAACTTTCTCTATAGGACCAACATCAAAATCGCGAAAAAAAAATTAGTTGTCCCATACATTTGGCTCGAGTAGGTTTGCAGTTTTGTATGGAAGAGCTCATTTTTTTTCGCGATTCCAATGTAGGTCCCATAGAGAAAGTAATTCAGTTTGACGGTCTGATCACCCCCTTAAAAAAGTGTCAGCATATTAAGAAGGACCCTATATGTTGATAAAGAATAATTTCGACAATAATCACGATGCCCTGTCTAAATATTGTAAAGGCATTGGGAACTCCACAGGTGCTCAGTTATCAAGATCAAATAGGAAATCAACACACGCCGCCCCGCGCCGCGTCGCGTCGCACCGCACCGCGCGCCGCTCACCGATGTGTGGAGTTGTCGAGTGTGGATTAAATGAGTCACCTCTATTCGTTTAAATATACCTATGCTATTTGTTTAAATGTTGACATCTTTGACTACTTATATAAGGTCTAACAAAATTAGGTGAAACTATTTTAAGGGGATGATCAGACCATCTAACTGAACAACTTTGTCTATGGGACCAATATCGAAATCGGGAAAAAAAATCAGCTGTTCCATACAAACCTACTCGACCTAAATGTATGTTTTTTTTTCGCGATTTCAATATTGGTCCCATAGAGAAAGTTGTTCAGTTTGATGGTATGATCATCCCCTTAAAATAGTTTCACCTAATTTTGTTAGACCTTATATAGGGAAGAGCCACGCTTGTAGTTCTACTAACAAACATTTCTGACACTTTTTGCGGGGGGCGAGGTAACATGAAATCCGCAACTTTGGATTACATTCCTCATACCTTTAGATTCTAATTTTGAACGTTAAAAATCATGAAAAGAATTCTCGTGTGAACCCCAAACGTTCTAAGTTCAAATTATAAGCTGTCTTAGTGATAAGGTATAAAATTGAATGTAAATGCACATGATTAATTAATCTTATACCGTGGCAGAGGGGAAATGCTACCGCAAGGCTAGTCCTTATAATAAATAGTCAAAGGTTGACATAGATTTGATTTTAAAATATATTTTTAAGGGGTTAACGTTGTTATTGCAGCTTTTTGTAGGCGGTTTTGAAGTACCTACTGCGGTTTTAATTTTACATTTAAGGGTAAAAAAATACTTTTAGCATCTCAAAGTTTTCATTGCACAATGAAAACTTCGAGAAGCAAAAAGTATTTTTACTTACCAATAAAAGTAAAATTAAAACCGCAGCTGTAACTAATTTTTAAGTATCTAACCAGCTTAAAAAAAAGAAAAAGAATGTACCTGTGGCTTCATCTTTTTTTAATTTCATGGCCGCCAACTAAAAACAGTTTATTGAAAGGATTAATAAAAAAATTATTATAATTACGCATCGAAATTATAGGTAGATTCAACATTCACACAATTAAAAAATAGGTTCTAGACACTGTAGTAGAAAGCAAAGAATGTATTAAGCCTAAGCTATCAATATCTTATTATAGTCTAGGAAAAATACGGTTTGAGATTGCATTAAATACACTTTAGTTAATTGTATTTGAACTAATATTACTGTTAGTTTATAACACTTTTGTCGAGATTTCGTGGTTGTATAAGGTCTAACAAAATTAGATGAAACTATTTTAAGCGGATGATCAGACCATCAAACTGAATAACTTTCTCTATGGGACCAATATCGAAATCGCGAAAAAAAAATCTGCTGTCCCATACATTTAGGTCGAGTATGTTTGTATGGAACGGCTGATTTTTTTTTGCGATTTCGATATTGGTCCCATAGCGAAAGTTGTTCAGTTTGATGGTCTGATCATCCCCTTAAAATAGTTTCAGCTAGTTTTGTTAGACCTTATATAGGCTGAGCTCCCTGAGAAATACCTTAAAATCGAAATAAATGTACAAAGGGCAAGCTTATTTCTAAAGATATTTCTTCCAGCACACTAGCAAAAGAGACAGTTAATTATCACAAGGCAAATTTATTGTGTACAAACAGACAGTAAATAATTATGTTTTGAGGTTATAATTTGTTTACACTTACAAAAAATTAAATATCTACTCAAATTTACTATATTAACCGGGGATTATTATCGTTATAAGTAAAACGTTTTGAACGAAGCCGTCCTGTACAAAATCACCAGTTTTCCATTTTTTTATTCATATCTTAATTTAATGTTTTGTAAATGTCTTAATCATGGCATAATACACAATAAAAATCAAAATACGAATTTATGTTTTTCAGGTATCTATCTACTAATATTTCAAACTATCGCCTAAAGTGCAATTAATGCAACCTACTCCATACAAAAATCCGTAGATTTCCCCGACTATTATACTGAATCCAAAATACTGTCTTAGATTTTGCGTCAATTTGATAAAATGCTACAAAGAAAACTAAAAGTATGATATTACTTTTAAGTATATTATAATAATATGGTTAAATGTTACACTACTGCCGTGTGGTGTCGGCTAAGAATAGCACCATCCCATTTCCTCCCGTGGGTGCCGTAAAAGGCGACTAAGGGATCTACCGGAGGATGGGCAGCAGCATCCTCTGAGTACATACATTCAATCCAACTGCGATCGCCAACCCGCCTGCCGAGCGTGGCGATTATGGCAAATCCCCCCATTTTAGGCTTATGTCCAGCAGTGGACGTCTGTCGGCTGATATGATGATGTTACACTAGATTTAACCCGCGACTTCGTCCGCACAAATTATATACCAGATTTTAAGTCAGATCAGTCAGCTATCAAACAAAAAAGTTTCATCAAAATCGGTTCAGTAGTTTTTGCGTGATACTCGATCAAACAAACAAACAAACAGACAAAAAATCCAAAAATTGATGATATGGAATCAGGGACACCTAAAAACCATATCGTCACCTTTTTTGTTAAATCTCCAATTTACAGACACACTCCTGTTACAGTTTTATAATAGTAAGAGATTTACCTACCTACCAAAAGATAAAATTGTAGACAATAAATAGCTTCTTTCAAAAATCTACCCTTAACTATAATATTTTATCAATTCATTTATTTTTATCTTACTTATTATCCAATCCACAATTTATACTCTCATTTAATACTTAATTGACTAGATAACAATGTTTAACAAGCATTATAAAATATTAAGACCAATAAAATAAAACATCCCCTAACCATCCCCTTTGAATTTCCGCCTAAACATCACTGAGCATCCAAACAGGTCCCAAAATTAAGCTATTTTCATCTTTATTGTATACCAATAAGAATCTAAAATAGGTCTTTAAAAATAGAATTCATTTTTTCCACAGCTCAATAGTATAATACCCTAAAATTAAGCAATTTTGACCTTTATCCCGAATGAACAAAAGTTCTTAGAGGGGGGCTTAGTAAATAAAAATTTAAATAGTTACCTTTTCAACCCCCGATAAAGACATCTAATCTGTCAGATTAATTTCTATGATAAAAATAGATTAGACTGTTAGTTAAAATTTCGTGGTTTTATTTGTTAGATAAGTATTCAATTATTCAAGTTTTCGGAAGGTATTACAATATTAGGTATTCCAATCAAGCAGTACTGTCACTATATTATAAGAGATAAGTGTACTTTTTGCAACCATCAGCAGCAAGGCTGATTCAGTGTTTATGGGGTGTAGAGCACCTCTGTGATGGGGATGGACTAGGTCTGCCTGCATGACTTCAGTCGGCTGTAATTTTTTACTGACCTTTAAACATCAGTAACTCCTTAACCGACTGAAGTTATGCAGGCAGACCTAGTCCATCCCCATCACAGACATCCTCTACACCCTATAAACACTGAATCAGCCTTGCTGCTGATGGTTGCAAAAAGAACACTTATCTCTTAGTCTTCTTGTTCCACGTGATGGGGATAATAATTTACTAATACTGATTTGTGTACTGTCTCGAATTAATTTAGACAGAGTATTCCTAATGTCACACGTCATCACGCTGGACATTGTTTCGGTACAACTAATGGAACGTGGATGTTCTGAGTTTTCAGAATATCTCTGACTACCCCTCGGGGAATATAGTCGTAGGCTTATGTCTATTCTAAATGTCAGAAATTCGATAAACAACACGATGAAATTTCGACATGACTACGCAAATTCGTTATAGTTAGACAAAGTACTCAGTACACCTCGCCAACTACACTGTTTTGATTAGCTCTGCGACCTCCGTTGCGAGGAAGTATCAGAGTCAGGGTCTCTGGGACCTCACTATCACCGAGTATACACAATATCCGACCGTTGAAATTCTTCTTCTTCTTGGTCAAGGCCGCTCGATCTTGGGCCCGGTGTTTGCTGGCCATTGAAATTAACATGTATTAAAGGTTCTGCCCTAAGGAAATATAATTCAATCATCAATCCGACACTATCGTATTTTTATGTTTGCCCTATTCATAACCAGGCAACGAGTATCGCTACTGTTTGATTAGTGTATTGGATTTAAATTAGGTGGTTTTGTTTGTAGAAAAGTATAAAATTGTTTATCTCTTTTGAAGGAATTAGTTTGTGGTCAATATTTAATGTCAATAAAAACAATGGGAGATAAAATTTTGAGTTGTTAACTAATTGATTGATTTCAGATAGTTTATCTTTTTGTTTAACCTATTAACGACCCCCCCCCCCCCCTTCCTTCCCCTAAGCCCCACCGAATGCGTACCTTTTCCCCCACTCTCTTCTAAATTTAATAAATTAATCAAATAACGGGAACGATTTCTTAATTATAAACAAAGGAAGTATGTTGATAATTATGATATCATTGTTCAATTAATATTAAGTCTGGAACCGCAGTAGGATTCTATCAAGGGTTTGTATCTCATCTGATGCTAATACCTGTCTACCGAGATGGATACTTCGTTTGTACATCAATGGGCCACATTCAACAAAGATGCAGAGGAGTTTCCATCTCCTCTTTGCAAAATCTGGAGCTGGTTGAGTCATTTAGTATCAGCGTGTGGATATGTTTGTTTAATTTGCAGTGGCCCCTGAGTGGTCTTACTACGTGCAAATTTTGTCGTTATTACGACCAAGGAGGCTGTTTGCAGGTTTGCGATTATAACCTGCTTTGTTTAGAGGTGCTTTGGGGTGATTCAAGCCTCGGGTATTCCTCCATAGCTCTATCGCCTATTTGAAGCTGGTGATTCCCGGAATAGACTTTTAGGGACGCCAAAGAAGGTCTCAGAACCTATGAAGTGGTTTTCAGTACCCCTTCTGGGTAATTCGTCCACAGTGTCGTTCTTTGTGTCTGTCCGAAGACCCATTGTACCATAAACTGATTGCTCTATGTTCAGGCTTATACAGGGTCCTTCTTAATATACTGACACTTTTTTAAAGGGATGATTAGACCATCAAATTGAACAACTTTCTCTTTGGGACCAACATCGAAATCGTGTGAAAAAAATCAGCTATCCCATACATTTGGCTCGAGTAGATTTGCAGTTTTGTATGGAAGAGCAGATTTTTTTTCGCGATTTCGATGTTGGTGCCATAGAGAAAGTAGTTCAATTTGATGGTCTGATCATCCCTTTAAAAAAGTGTATCCCTTTAAATATTAAGAAGGACCCTACACAGGCAGGGTGTAAGTGACAGCCTAGCAAATACTGAAACGGTGAACTCAGACCATCAAACTGAAAAACTTTCAATATGGAACCTACCTCAGGAAATGCGAAAAAAAATCAGCTGTCCCATACAAAATTGCTGTACCTACCCGACTAAAATGTATGGGACAGCTGATTATTTTTCGCGTTTCCTGAGGTAGGCTCCATAGTGAAAGTTGTCAGTTCAATAGTCTGTGTTCACCAATTCAGTATTTGCTAGGCCGTCACTTACACCCTGTATATTATTAGAACTCAATACTTGCGTTAGATACCAATTTAATCTTAATTAGTTCACTTAGAATGTTTCCGGTGAAAGAACGCTTCGAAAATAAATATATTTTTTTTTTCGTAGTAAATTGGCATACAGAAACATACGTACATTCACTCAAAAATAAACTCTAATGTCTCGAATATAAATCACTTTCTACACAAACAGCACATTTTTGTAACAAAATTGAACTCAAAGTAATATTAATCGTAAAACAGATTGTCTTAAAGTTGATTTTGAGAAAGTACAAGCACGTAACCCAATTTCTAATGATACGCTACTGTTTTTATTTTATTTAGATTTCTACTTATGTAATGCATGTGTGCAAGTACGCAGGCACACCTGAGAGCTGAGAGGCATTCGAATTGGTCTACTTTTGTTGGCCAGATGAATTGAATACATTTTATATATTTATGTTTTAGCTGAACGTCAGTGCACCGCGATGGCCAGTTACAGAGGCGCGGACTTTCAATTACGAGAACTGGAGATCGAATCTGGATGCACGATATACCATTTACTGTAGTTCTTCTAACTTAAAAAAATATGCAGGTGATACTGATTTTCTCTGAAACGGTAAAAGAATACATCATCATGAAGAAACCTACACATCAGTACACACGGTAGCGAAAGCTAATACAACTTTTCTTCGGATTCAAAATGCTCATTCACAGCAGGAGCCGACGTATAGGTGGATACGTTACACCTGTAGGCATTAAGCGATCTCCCCTCCAAAGACATATTACGGTTCATGAAATCCTGGTCCTTGAAAAATTTCCTTTAGGTCAAGGATACCAGCTACAAAATAGATCTGTCCAGGTCACAGTAACGATTGGTCAGTGATCAAGCCCTGTCAACCAAATAATGCATACATGCATGCATATGCTCACGACTAATATTCCTCAGAGATATTCTGAAAACACAGAACATACCTATACCATACATATAACATATGTGAGGGAGAGTGAGCCCGTCACCACTTATAATAGACAGTAAACCAAACCAAGTCAACCAAATAATGATAAAAACAAATTGTAATGCGGGGCTACCCACACGGTGAGAATAGGCCAGCAGTGGGGACGATAAATGCTGATGGTAATTTTAACACTATGATTAGTAGATTTTGGATACGTACAGCAAGAGTTTATGGGCGTTAGTCCACCACGAGGGTCCAACCCGAAATGATGGGCTTAACGTACTCATCAGAATTTTATTCTTCGACGCATTGCATGTTTTCCTTCTCCGTGTTAAAATAGTAATATAGATCTTTAATAAGTACCTACCAACCTAACAGCATACCGTGAGTGGTCGCCATAACTACATAACTAATGTTATGTTATGGTACAGCAAACTGTCTCGGAAGTAATCATTTTGTCACATTTCGATGACATTAATTTCATATTCACTTTCGTTTGCCGCAAACAAGCGCTAGATCAAGTTCAAGTAGAACGGGTACAGTCGAGAACAAAATAGGTACTTTCGAGTTAATTCTGATTATTTGGGACGAGAAGAATGAGAGTAGAGAGCGCATTTCCCTATAAAACTACTTGAAGATCATCTATCACATACATACATTCATAAACTCACGACCATAATCCCTTTCGTGGTGGTCAGAAACATTGATATAACTACCAGCTTTCTGTTTAGGTCCATCTTTCATTAACACGTTCGTGGACAGTCACTGGGCTATAGCAGTGATAATAATAAAAGTTTTATCGTATCTCGTTCACTGTCCACGAACGTGTTAAATAAGTGGCAAAAAAAATCGTAATTTTAAAGAAAAACGTTAAAAAGTTGATATTGGGTATTATTATTTGCGTATGGCTTTATTTCCTCCAAAACGTACAAGAAACAGGATAATATTGGGTAATCGAGAATCAGGAACTTAAATAAAAATATGAGTACGATCTATAGGGGCTCAATCAGCTGGGGTGCGTTCACGACCTTTAGGTGCGGTTGTTTTTCAACTCGCTCTAAGGTACGGAACGACCGCGCCAATTTTTAACTCGCTATGAGGTACGGAACAATCACGGTTGTTTTATAACCTCAAATTTTGACATTTAAAGTAATATGGGCTTCCAGGGCTTCCATCATTTCCAAATACAATAAAAAAACTAATTTTCCATGTTAGCAAATCAAAAAGTGAATAAAAATAGTTCGAAAAACAAACTTTTATTCAAAACGCGCGAAAAGTCAAGTAACCATAGATAATTAAAACGTCAGAGTGTTTTTTAACCATCGAATTTGATGGTTAAAAGTTGCAACCCGTCAGAGGTTCGGAACGATTGAGATTGTGACAACCGAGTTGCAAAGAGCGTTTTTCACCGAGCCTCGGAACGGCGTTAGTGCGAAAAGTTGCACTCGGGGTGCACCTGGGGTGTAGGTTCTGAACGCAGCCCTGGTCCATAAATTTTGGTCGAGAGCGATAACAGTTTGAACAGTCTTGTTTTTTTTTTGCGATTTCTACCTTAGTCCCACAGAACATCTTAAGTCTTATTTTTTTCTATGCTTAGTCCCGTTAAGAAAGTTTTTCAGTTTGATGGTCTGTCTGACAATCCCGTTAAAAATTCTTCAGCGTATTAAGAAGGACCCTATCGTATATTAAATCATGAATTGCTTGTAATTATGGTCATGCTCGCCCTTTGTACATGTTTTCTCAACTTTGTGTATTATTATGTCCGTGTGTACAATAAAGTGTTATAATAATAATATGGTAGCAATATTAGGAAAAGTGGACTGGAAAGTATTATCATACTTTTATAATAGCAATGTACGAAACAGCTTATTTCATTTTCACGAATATTGTAGGAGTTTGAAAGTAGCACCTATAACAGAATAGATTATCGTGGTATGGGCATGTAATGCGGAGAGAAGAGTGTCATGTTACGAGACGAGTGTTAAGTATGAATGTGGATGGCTGTAGTAGGAGAGGGAGGCCGAAGAAAAGATGGATGGATTGTGTAAAAAAGGAGTGAGTGTTGAAACGACGGCTAAGAGAGATGAATGGAAGAGGATGACATATTGCGCCGACCCCAAATAATGGGAAATGGGCAAGACAATGATGATTGTAGGAGTTTTTCAGTTCGGGCATTTTTTCATTCAAAACAACATCAACCACGTATATACCTACTACCACAGTATAAGATAGAGTATGGTTCTACATAGTATTCCCCGTTACGGTAGAGTACGTATGACAGATTTAGACTATAGTTCCATACATTTCTACGTATTTTCGTGTTACACTTCGGTACCAGGAGTGCGATTTTTGAATGTCATACGTTGAACGCAGCAGTTGATATTGTATGGAGATACGCATCTTTCTACTGCTGATTTGACCTTTAAAAATCGCACTCCTGGAGTGTGATTTTTGAAAGTCAAATCAGCAATAGAAAGATGCATATTATATCTCCATAGTAATTTTGACATTTTCAACTGCTGCGCTCAGCGAATGAGATTCAAAAATCGCACTCCAGATGATGATAGAAAAAAGAAATGATCCAAAGTATTCCCTTCTTTAATCGTTGAAAAATCAAGATGTTTTAACCGTTCCGTCACCGTCAGTACGCGATCGGCAAGACAGGAAGATGCATGTAATTAATCACCGACTGCTTGCTTCAATTGCTCACACTGACAGATATAGCAATCTAATGCAGACCGCACCTGTGCCTTGAGTTGTTGCGCGATCTATTCAATGAAATTTGTCTACAATTTATAACGTTAGTTTATTTTTTTTTTTATATAATAAATAATTTTCTTTATCACTCTTATGAAAGTAGGTTACAATTTATAATAGAACAACGGATAGAAAAAACAAAATATATATACGGATCTAAACGAATAGATTTAGAAAACATTTGTTTCCTTAGTCTATGCTCAGTATATAGAACGCTCATTGTCGAAGCACAAAATATTATACGTACCTATACTTTATACCTCAGGAAACTACCATACAGGTAGTGTCTGAAACTTTACCTACATATTTCTTTAACGCAGGAAAATAAAAACATTATGTTTTCGTTGACAAACGAAAGGCAAGCCATCACTAGTGCAAAGTTCTATAAAAAAAAATTAACTAAAAATAAGCCTTTATTTATAAATTAATTCCAAGCTCTATGATTCGCTATGTTTGATTTATTAATACTGGCATAAGTATGATCACAATACATTTTTCTACAACTTATAAAAGTAGTTGTAGTAAATACGAGCATTTACTCGCGACTTCATTCGCACAAATTAAAAACAAGATTTTAAGTCAAATCAGAAGTTTTCAAACAAAAAAGTTTCAACTAAACCGGTTTAGTAGTTTTTGCGTGATTCCCGAACAAACAAAAAAACAAACGGACAGGCAAAAATCCAAAAATTGGTTATTTGGAGTCAGGGGTATGCTAATGATATCAATTTCACCCTGTATATACTCGTAGTATTATTATATTTAATTTTTTACTTAGCCTGTTTCCGCTAAGCAAATACCAGCTCTCTCTGTCTCTTATCCTGTATATTGTACTAAATCTCGACCATAAGGATATAAATGTCATGTCCACTCCACGCGAAAGAAGTGGTAGACAGAAAAACCTGAAAGTATTTTTTATAAAATAGCAACTCTATAACTTTCCCAGTGCTTGTAGAAGTCAACGCCTGGACGGACGTAGCAACTTACATCCTGAGCTTTCTCCTTCCTATACTGTTTATCTAGTTGAACGTGCGTCTAATAGATCGACTCAGTCTAATGTTCTAGATTAGATACAAATTTATAGGCTTTTAATTTAATCTTTTCAATAGAAAACTGATGCAAGTGAGAGGGAAACATTCACAAAAACAAATAGGTACAGTGTAGTGGTTCATAAGTCTTACCGGCGTACCTGCGTAGTTGACAAATTTTAACAGCGCGCGAAGTTTGCCACTTTCTATCCTTTGCCTCTATTGGCTAATTGTTTTCGCTGCTTTCCGACGTTGCACCCTTTGATAACTAAATGACCTCGAGTTTTGACGGGGACTCGGGTCTGCTCTGCGCAAACGAAGATCGAGCGGAATTATTTTCCTAGTCATGCTGTATCTAATACAAACACCATCAGTGTCTTTTTATTTTTAAACGTAGGTTTAAACTGGCTCTCTGTTTAAATTATTGAAGCGATGACAATTAAATTAAGGCAATTATAAAGAAAATACATACATACTTGTACATACATAAGCTCAAGCCTTTATCCTAGGTGTGTAGGCAGACTATTGATCTTCATTATACATAATTGTAATTCATTTATGCCGCATGTAGGTATGTAAAAAATGAGTTAAAATTATGTTTAGGTTTTGGAGTTCAAGTCTATACAGGGTGAAATTGATATCATTAGCATCCTCTCTAACTAAGAGTCTACCCATCGAACTGAACAACTTTTACTATGGAAGCAAACAAATCGGAGCAAAAAAAAAACAGGTGTTGCATACATTTGAGTCGCGATCTCGCGGGTCGAGATTGCAATGGAACAGCAGATTTTTTATTTGCTCCGATAGGTTTGCTCCCACAGTAAAAGTTGTTCAGTTTGATGGGTAGACTTTTAGTTTAAAAGGATGCTAATGATATCAATTTCACCCTATAGAAAGGATATTTATAGCAAAGCGAGGCGATTGCAGATGGAGCAAAGATTTGTGTGAAAACGGTTTAGGCGACTAATAATGTCTAAAATGAATAATGACAAGGTATATAAAAATATCTCTTAGTATAAAAATGTAGAAAATGAAAATTCCCGGTCCGGTCGATAAAAATGTAATTGATCGGGTAGTTATATTAAACAATACGACCGACCCCTGCAAAGAGTAAGACAATTGTAATGTATTAGAATATACATTTGAAAACAGCTAAGCTATCGTTATCCCATAAAACTGTAATGTTTGCCTCTCTAACGAGTTGTCAAGTAAATAAAACATAGTCGATTCGACTTAGTTTTATTTCGAAATATCTTACAGAGACATTGTTGCGACATAACATATTTACGATTACTTCGAAGTAATCGTAAAATACGTTAAAACGTTAATTTAGTGAATATATATTTCGACAGGTAAAGAGAGAAACAATAAAATATTACAAATTCTTAAAGTTTTACAACTTCTCTTGCGACGAGGACTGTCGACGACAAATATTATATTAGGTCGTAGAGAAAAGAAGTCTATGGACATCGACATAACAGACAGCACATCCGCTACATCGTATGAAAATCGCTCACGATGTTGTTGAAAGATTACCTAGACAACCAACGGTCGTACGAGGCTGACTGCCTAGGGTCATCATCATCATCAGCCTCTGGCATCCCTACTAAAGGAGCCTATATGCTCCTAAGTCTAACGCCCACATACCTTAAGGTAGGCCTATGCCTACCTCTCTGCATTGGTCTCTCCTTTGCATTTGGCACATGGTGGACTAACATCCACTGTCCATGGTTACACCGACAGGATCAGACGAACTATATTATATCGGCCGTCAGGTTTCTGACTATTACCTCCACCAAATCGCACTGGGTCTCGTGATCGAGCACTGTTCCTTTCACCCCCATTCTTAGAAGATCTCTATGGCTTGCATTAGGACGGATATCGACTGTTGACAATTATCTTCGCTGCTTTTGATTACATAAATGAACATTGTCAAACTTCTTCTTCTTCTTAGTATCGTGGGTCGCTTGTGTCATCACAGCTCTCCAGGCCGCTCGATCTTAGACATGTATACGTGTTATGCTGGCCTATAGAGTTGCCTCTGCAATTTCTTTGACCGCTCAGGCCATCTCGTAGGCATGCGCCGCGCCCTCTCTACCTCTTTTGTTTGATGGTTGAACTATTGGCCTACTAAAACAAGCAACACTTGACATACTCTCTGCTTACAACCGTTGAAACAAATCAGCGCGTCATTAGAATGTAATCGATGCATAAATGTGGAAGTATAGAGCATTACGCAATGATCTCGTAATACATGGAAGTTGAGTTTGCTGTTTACTACACAGCGCGGCGCGGGCGCAGCGCGAAGCTTGGGTGGTGTCTCGCGTAAAGCTGGCCATTCAGTGTCCTACTTAGTCCGCTAGGCTTAGTCGCACAGTTTCTCGAATTCTGATTGAGTCACGCCAAGTCGTACATAGATACATCTAGCTAGACGATCAGTCATAGTGAATTGCACAAAATCGTTCGGATCATGCACAGTTGCACAGAGACGCAAATGTAATATGTGGTATGCTGGGTTATTTTGTAATTTGTCTATCATCGACAGAAATTAGATCGACACACTATTAATGTTCCTGCCCATTCTTGCCAGAAAAGCAGCAACATTTTTGTTTGTGATTCAAATAATCCAGATCCGGCAACCCTGCACTAACTCTGTTGAACTCCTGCACAAATTCTCGTTTCTATTCTTTCTTCTGTATTCTTCTTCTCTTCGTATCGTGTCAGAGTTTTTTAAGACCGCCTTACGGCCTCTGACGTGTTTTTAATGTAACGACTACTACCACCAGAGATAGTAGCCGGGACCAACGGCTTAACGTGCTATCCGAAGCACGGAATCATCTTTCTTTTCAGACAATCAGACGATTCAGCCTGCAATGTCCAATGTCCTAACCAACTGGGGAAAAACGCACGAAGTGACATATCACTAGGTGTCCTCCGTAGGAATCGAACCCACGACCTCCGTGTCGAGAGCCCAATCCTCTCTATTTCAAAGTAGATATTATTTCAAAAGAATCCGTCAGTGAATAGCAAACTTATTAGTATCATAACTCGAACCGACTAACCCGTTAGCACACTTCCTACTATTAACATTTATAATATTGCTTTTATCGCCAACTTGCAATATACACCTTAATCCATCGGAATAAGGACTTTTAATACTAAGAAATTGAGTTCGAATCTGTAAAGAACATCAAAGTTACTCGGGTACTGCACCTTATTCACTTGAAATAGAAACCATTTGGATTTGAAGAAAATAATGTTTTAAAATTGCAAATGATATATTGAGTCAGCGCATAATGGATGAACGAAATGTGAAATCTATAATATTATAGCCGTTGTAGAAACACATAAAATTACAATGCTCGAGTTTATAGTATCATATATCGTCACCGTATCGAATGCAAATCCTTCTATACGACAATTTTGTGTTTGAATAGTTTTATTACCATTCCAACAATTCCAGCCCAAAGCCGTATGGTTCCCGAATGAGAATAGACCACCTCAGTTCTTTCCGTGGGTTTCATACGAGGCGACTAAGGGATAAGGTTTCTTTTTTCGTATTTATCTTCATTATACAGGGTCCACTTAATATGCTGACACTTTTTAAGGGGATGATCAGACCATCAAACTGAACAACTTTCTCTATGGGACCAACATCGAAAACGCGAAAAAAAAATCAGCTGTCCCATTCATTTGGCTCGAGTATGTTTGCAGTTGTGTACGGAACAGCAGATATTTTTTTCGATTTCGATGTAGGTGCAATAGAGAAAGTTGTTCAGTTTGGCGGTCTGATCATCCCCTTAAACCATGCCACATATGCGCTATTAAAAAGTTAGCAGTTGTAGAAAAGATTCTGACCACCCCCGAAAGAAGAAGAGAAGAAGAATTCATGTGCTTACGAGTGTAGCGGGTTCGAATCCGCACGGACGACATGCTATGCCTACATAAGTACATAGGTATAGGTATGGTACATACCAATGAGCTGTTCTAACTTCGTACATAATACCGACTGCTCTCAAATGGTGAAGGAAAACATCGTGACGAAACCTGCATGTGTGAAGTCTACCAATCTACATTGGGCACGCGTGGTGAACTCAAGCTCATACAACATCCGTGAGGGTAGGCAGGGCAGAGGCCCTGCAGTGGGACGTATGCTGATGATGATGTAGGAGTATATTCCAGCACCGCCCGTTTAAATCCGTAATTTATTTTTGGATGAAAAGCTGAACGATAGGTAACAATAATCAATCTCTCATGTATCTTCAATTCTTCATTGCTCAGTTTTGGTCGCCGCTCTGTTGATCCTACTGAATGACTGCGGTAGGCCTATGCACCGTTTTGGAATAGTCTTATTTTTCTTTTGTTTCTGCAAAACTAAGGAAATCCTGACCAGAAAAATAAAAAACCTCGCCATCATCATTGTCTTGCCCTTTTCCCATTATTTGGGGTCGGCGCAATATGTCATCCTCTTCCATTCATCTCTCTTAGCCGTCGTTTCAACACTCACTCCTTTTTTACACATATCATCCTTCACACAATCCATCCATCTTTTCTTCGGCCTCCCTCTCCTACTACAACCATCCACATTCATACTTAACACTCGTCTCGTAACATGACACTCTTCTCTCCGCATTACATGCCCATACCACGATAATCTATTACCCTGCAATTTTTACCGTTATAGGTGCTACTTTCAAAGTTCCTCTAATATACTCATTCCTTATCTTGTCCATTCTAGTTACACCACACATCCATCTCAACATTCTCATCTCAGCTGCATGCAATCGTTTCTCATCCGTCCCTTTTTCGCCATGTTGCGGAAATAATTGGAACAAATTTTTGTACTTCGAACACTGACATAAAGCATAAGAAAGCATAGAGCATACCATAAAGCATAGACGAAAGCTTACATTAAAGCAAGAACATTGTCTATAGTATCATTAAAGGTTATAGTCGATTGCAGCGCCCCCAAACCAGGTTTTTTAAATTTCTAGTCTGGTCTGGTCAGGTCAGGTCAGGTCAGGTGGGGTCAGATGCAATGGCTCTGGCTATAACTGGCAGCCACACGGTTTAGGCATCGCAAATGTGTGATACGCCTGAAGTATGGGTAGGACTAGTATTTATTCTGTGCCTGAAGTAATAAGTCGCCGATCGCTATTGTGATCAAATAAAGAATTTTTATTACGAGATATTTCTCATTCCATTCTCTGGCCATTGCCAGAAACTTAAATAGGAACTGGAATATCTTTTCGTCCTTAGATGGAATGAAGTATTCATACTGCGTGACTTGAATTTACACGTACTTAAAAATTAAACTAACACAATATAATTTACTGAGTCTTGCATAACAATCGTAACATTAACACCTTCATTAACAGTGTGTTATTTATTACTACAACGTATTTCAACAATGTGCACCCATTGCCTAACAGTTCGTAAATTACTAATGTTTACTGACATACAAACTTACATTTGAATACATACATACCTACTACAATTTCAACACATGCAAATATTTGTCAATCAAGAGTCAATTTAATTACTCATGAAGTGTAAAGTCTATTCCAATAGTATTGACATCAAATGTAAACGTACTAACCGCAACATGTTTATTTATTTACGAATCAAAACCAAAACTCTTCTTCTTCTGCCTTGTCTTGTCTATTCGATCCAAATTCACATCAGTTTAAGCCCTTTAAATACTTTCTGAATAATCGTCAACCAGGTATTTTAAGGTCTCCCATCTCGCAGTGAACAGCAAATTTAATGACGTAATCGTTTGGCGTTTCCAGTACATTACCAAAAAGAAAGTTCTACATTAAAAAGTAAGAAATTCCAAGAATTTTTAGTGACTAGTATACCGTCGAAAATTCACACCATCAGAAGAAAGACCGACGACCTGATGAAGGAGATGTGAACCCGTTGAATGAATGAGTGTAAGATGGTCGTTGTGACGATCCTTGTGTGAGGCCTATGTCCAGCAGAGGACGTCTTTTGGCTGAGATGATGATGATGACTATCGAAAATAAATAATGCTCTACCAAAATCTTTAACCGCCTGGAGTGCGATTTTTGAACATCACAAGTTGTCATTTAAAAGTAGAAAATGTCAAAATTACAGTGGATATTATGTATCTTTCTACTACTGATTCAAAAATCGCACTCCAGGGCCCTATTTTTTAATAAACGTGACAATTGACAATGACAGTTCAGAGTACATTGCTGAAAATGTTAGAACACACGAAGCACTGCAAGTTTAGTGTCATAGTAACCAGCCAATTGTCGCGTTTATTAAACAGGGCCCTGGCCACGGGACAGGGCGAACTGCAGCGCGAATTACGCTTTTAGAATACACTGCCTGCGTGCTTGAGTAATAATAGGGACACAACGCTCAGTGTATTCTAAAATCGCAATTCGCGCCGCGCTGCCGTTGCCCTTTCCCGTGGCCAGGCGGTAAATGTAGCTTTCATGTAGCATGTTTGTTTACATCTTGTGCCAATCGTATTGTAATGGGATATAATACGGACTATTTCTTGCGATTATTCAATCAATACCGGAATGGTAATACGTTTACAGACATTACCGTATTTGGATAATTGATTTGGTCAACTTTCTTGTAGTCACGAAGTGTTATTGGCCTACAACTTGCGTGGACAACGTTTATATAGGTGATTCATCATAAATATTGTTTGAAGAAGATGCGTAAGTATAGAGAATTATCTGCAAACTTACTCGTTTTCCTTCTTTTGTGTTCATTTGTTATGTTACTTCAACTATTTGTTAATTATCGATAGGTTACTGAATAACATACATTAACTCTTTATTTTATTTTATTTTATTATTATACTGTTATAAAACTGTAACTGAAGTGTGTCTGTACATTGAATATATTAACCAAAAAAAAGTTACGATATGGTTTTAGGTGTCCCTGATTCAATAACACCAATTTTTGGATTTTTTGTCAGTCTGTTTGTTTGTTTGATCGAGCATCGCGCAAAAACTACTGAACCGACTTTGATGAAACTTTTTTGTTTGATAGCTTATGATCTGATTTAAAATCTGGTATATAATTTGTGCGGACGAAGTCGCGGGTTAATGCTAGTAATTAAAAACTATAAACATTTCATTGGACCTCGTTGGTTTTCATGCTTTTGTGCTTGTAAAACCATTTTCTAGTTTTAAGCTCACCTCTTTAAAGCCTTGTACTTGTGTACGTATAAAGTTTATGTCTTTTATGTTATTATGACCCATGAACAACATTCAAAACAAAAGAGAGATATCAGTTAAGAAAATAAATAGTGTAAATAAAATAAAATTATAAAATAAAAAAGAGAAATAAAAATGTTTAATTCAGTATAATTATACACTATTTTTGTAAATGCCTGTGTTCGTTTTAGAAAACATGTATCTACTGAATTACATAACAGAAGAATACAAAACTAACAAAGGTCTTTGTCGAAACGACTCAAGTAATCATTTCAATTAATGCTCTTTAAACAATTCCTATTTTTTAGCGATTGTTTTTTTTCTCTTGACACCAAAAATCTTTAAATTTCGCAATAAAGCCTTCAGACTTCACATGCTTGCCCTTATTTTTAAATTGCCAAGTCCATGAGCGGCATCGGTGCAGAAAACCTACATAGACCATATCAGATCGTGTAATGCACCAATTACACTGTGGTGCTCAAAAAGCAATCAGTGTTTACGAAATATGTTGCACAATTACCATTTTGTGCCTATCAAATAATATTGGCTCCAAATTTTTAATGGCGCTTTTAGAGAAACATTCTTTTAAGAAATTGGGTCGATGTGTTACATTGTCTCGTTGTAGTCTATAGTTAGATTTTCTAGGGTTCTTTTTGTGTTATTTCCAATTTAGTACTTTCATATTTAAGTTTTATAACAGTCAATGTAAACAGCACTGTAACCACATTGAAGATTTTTTAATTGAGTATCTTACAACGTGCGACAACTAAGGACTATTGTTGTGTTTATACCCGTATCTGTTTGCCTTCTAGGTGGATCATGGATAGAAATAAAGATCGAAATATTCTTTATTGTTTTTAGATTTATCTCCGTTTGATATATCCATTCTAAGGCCAAAAATACAGATTCTAACAGTGACCTTATATTTGATACAACAGCACGCTTTAAAAGCAGATATAGGTAGGGATATAAGTTGTGTGACTCAGAATGTAATTTTATTATTATCTACTCATTGTGTCTATGTGTTTTGGTCTGATGACTATGATTTCGTGAAAGTATGTACCTTCGTCTACTCTTAATTAATTTTTTATTTGCCATTGTTCATCTCATGCCGCCATTATCATTAGGCGCTCCATCATTGTGGACAATAAAATTGACGCATTCTTTATCTAATATAATAAAAACATTCAATACAGCCAGGGGCATTAAAACAATAAAGAACATTTCACACATTTTTATTTTATCAGCCTCAACTCAAAGTATTCTCATACCTTGAAAAGTATAGTTACATAACAAAGCAATACAAAGCTAAAAAAGTAATAACAGACTATTTTATATACAACTGGACTGACCGCGCATTGTACACAATGCTATGCGGCGATACCTAAAGGCATCATCGAAGCACCAGCCCGTGGTACCACCCCTAAATCACAATCTTACAAACGTGAGCGCACCGAAAACAATTTTGCAAAATATATACACTAAAATACTAATTGATCACATTTGGAACTTAGCCTATAAGGTACTAGTGTGAGACCCAACGATCAACGCAGCTCAATGCCAGCCGTGGTGTTGGTATTCTTGGTGCTGGTGTTCATGGTGGTGGTGGTGCTCCTCTGGGACGTGAAGCTTGATGGGAACATGCACCTTCACCGGGTACGGCACCTCCTTGACGAGGGGGAAGGGAACCTCCTTGTACACTGGGTAAGGCTTGTCGATGGGAACCTTGACTTCATAAGGTACTTTCTTCTCGACTGTGTAGGGGATCTTCTTGTACACGTCGTAAGGCTTGGGCACTGGCACTTTCACGTGGACAGGGTAGGGCTTCTCAACCTCGACCTTGTAAGGCTTGTCGACTGGCACCTTAACTTCGTAAGGCACTGGCTTGTGTACGGTGACTGGGTAAGGCTTCTCAACTGTGACTGGGTAGGGTTTGGGCACGTAAACGTTGTAAGGCTTGTCGACTGGGACCTTGACTTCATAAGGCACCTTCTTGATGACTTCGTAAGGCTGGGGCACTTTCACTTCGTACTTGACGGGGTATGGTACCTTCTTCTCGACGGTGTAGGGCTGGGGGTATGGGACCTTGACTTCATACGGCACTTTCTTCTCAACGGTGTAAGGAGTGGGCACTTTGACCTTGACTTCGTAGGGCTTGTCTACATGAACCTTCACTTCGTAAGGGACCTTCTTTTCAACAGTGTAGGGTTCAGGCACGTACACGGGGTATTTGACGTACTCCTTGACGGTAACCGGGACTTTCTTCTCAACGGTGTAGGGTTGAGGTACGGATACTTTCACTTCATAGGGTACTTTCTTCTCGACGGTGTAGGGGACGTGTTTCTCGACGGTGTACGGGACTGGGACCTTCTTGATGACCTCGACGTGCTTGACGTGCTCGTGGTGGTGGTGGTGGCCGTGGTCGCTGGAGATGGGCTTCCATTCTCCGCCACCGTATCCGCCTCCGTAACCGCCTCCGTAGCCGCCGCCTTCGCCGCCGTGTCCACCTCCGAAGCTCAGGCCCTCGTGTCCGCCAAAGTCGTGGCCGCCTCCTCCTAGGCTGACCTCTTCATGACCGCCGTAGCTGTGGCCCTCATCTCCGCCGCCTCCGTAAGAACCGCCGAAGTCGTAGATTCCTCGTTTCTCCTGCTTCTTGTCTTCGGCTGCCGCTTGTTTAGGTGCGCCTTTCTCCTCGCTGGCAAAGGCCACCACGGCCAGTGACGCTACTATAACAACCTGCAGGCAAAGAAAACTAGGTCTTAGTTTACATAAATTTTGAGAGAAAGTTTGTGATGTTGAGATGAGCTTGCAATACTAAACAGCTTCGAGATTTAGTTTGATCCTTAGTCTAATTATCTTGCTAATGTATGTAAATGTATTAATCTGTTTAGTGTTTAATATAGATTCAAGTCTTTTTTAACTTTCTAGTTTCAATACACGCCGTGTCGTGTAGAGTCAAATTACCAATCTAAGAAGCTTTCGTCCCCACGCCTTTCATTGTTCAAGTTAATAACTAAGTGTGTGTTTGCCATTGTAATGTCGACTTTATTGTTTTTGCACTAACTTCCTTTATAATTAATTACAGAGTCTATGCATGCATAATTACGAATAAGTTCAGAAACTTTCTCAATGTTAGTTCTCAATAATATTTGCATGAGAAATTGGTAATATTTGGCAATGTTAAGAGAATTTACTTAATTAAAAATGTAACGTTTAAAAGCCGTTACGAGCAATAAACACCTTTATTATTACGTAACAGAGTAAATTATCCGATAATATCAGAATCACGACTGGTTAAGCCGAGACTCCTGTTCTTATAAAACTATAACTTATCTACATACTTGATCTGAAAAGTAGTTTCAATAAAAAACATTTCGTAATAAAGAAATTTGTTATGTACCTATCGTACTTTCGTTTTGATTTTGATCGACAGTAGTAAACTTTTTTAAATGTTATCATACTACATACGTACAAACAAACTCACGACCATCACCCTTTTCGGGGTGGTCAGGTTGTAGGTTTTAGAATTGATTGACGTTAAAAGCGATGATAGTGTAAATATTTGAATAGTCTTTAGACTACTAAACTGCAAAACCGTATCCCTTAGTCGCCTCGTACGACACCCGCACGACGAATATTCGTATATGTAGGTATGTGTAGGTATGTATGTAAAGAAAATATAGGTGGATTTTGATAACGGCGGAAACTCTTTCCTAAACATCACAAGTTTTTCTTTTCATTTACTTGTCTAAATTTTTAATCACCTTATAAATCGACATTTAAAAATTATACCGAACTAAACTCTGTACTTAAAACATGAAAGCCTAGTTGCACCATCAATTTAAATCAATCTTATTTTTTCTTGCCAATTCTCTGCTAAGGAAATCGTACCAATAATTTTGATAGACTGAAATAATCGGTCAGATTGTAAATGAATCGTTATTACAAAAGGCAACTAACCACGGAACAATTAGCCCAGTTTCGGTTAAGAATGACCAATTAAATAATCAAGAGTTTGTTCAACAGGCCTTTAATTACAGCACTAGTTTTATAATAGAGAAAGTTTAATCGATTTTAATGACGGATTAAATGCGTGTGTATCATTATACAGGGTGTAACTTTCAAGGTGTGCAATATTTGTTGAGATGACGTATGATCATTTATTTAATACGAATAATTAATCAAAATCATGATTAAAATTAAATTGTAGTGATTAACCGAATTTTTCTGTACCATATTAAAATCTTTTGCAGTATATTTGTGATCAACACGCTTATCGCTACTTGACACGTCATTTCATAAAGTTGCTACACGCGGATTTGTATTTGACGAAAACATTTTTATCACCCCGTATGAATTACCTATGTCTGTATATTTTCCAAAGTGATCTTGAATATGGTATCTCGAAGAATTTCCTATAATAGTTGCGTTAAGACCAGAGATATTTAAAACTGGATAGTGAATTACTCAGTAAGTACAACCAGCTTCAAAAGCAAAATTAGGCCCGATTGTGGTATCTCTGATTTACATAATGGTCAATTAAAATTATACAAAGAGACTTTTTTAGTCCATTCGTAATAAAGACGTAGGTTAGTATACACTAAGTTACATCATTCGTGCTTGTTTGATTAATATCGAAAATAAGTATAGTGATTTAAATTTATAATTCAATTGATGACTTGTAACACATAATAAATAGAACGCGTGACAAATTCGAAAGATGGCGGAAACGAATTCTGAGAGTTTGCAATGCAAATTATTACCTAGTTACATACACAAACACTTTATGTAAACCGAAAATGCGTTTGTCACAACAAGATTATAATAATGAGATATTTTATGTGACTGTTTCCATAATTAACCATTTTTATTTTGGTAAGCTTTTTGTTGTCTTATAATGGACACCTAATTTTAATAAGAAAATTGACATGCATTCAGGGCAAAATTTACTTCAAATTATTATAATTTTTAATTATAGAAGCTTTTTTGTACTTTTTATAAACAACCTTACTTTTAAATTATTGTTATTAAACATGTAAAACTATTATAGAATATAAAAAACACTCGTAATAGATTGAACAAAAAAATCATTTAACACTTTTTACAAGTTACTTGTTTAATTTTCCGATAGTAATTAAGTTATTATTCTCGCCAATTCCTTCCCTCAATCATTAAATATTACATAGTTCTAATTCCCCGCGACTATAGCGCGTAAAGCGATTATCCGCATGTGGCATAATCGATTACGCAACATGTTACGCATCGTGTCTACAGCGTTCCACATCAAATCTAATCGGCATTAGGTATTTGTTTACCTAATGCTTAATTTTCGGTAAGCAATTAAATTTAATGAAGATTGTTGCTACTGGCTGTTACATAGATGTTTACGATTGAGCTTTTTATTCGATCAAATGGCATTATATTATTTTAATGAACGTCCAAAATAATTTTGAACTCATTGAGAAATATTTCTATGGGAAAAGGCAATGATTTTATGTTCCTGTAAATTTTGTACATAGCAGAAACCGCGACTGCGTATACGCAGATCAGTGGATATGAAGGTACATCGCTGTATTTTTTAAATTCGCATCAAATTGTTGCTCTAAGTAACTTTAACACCTATAGGTACTTTTCTCAAAATTCCATCCGAAGCGAGCACAAATAGACAAAAATCATACCTGACTATTTTTCTCTTAAAAAAAGTATTTTTAAATGATTTTGTTATTATTTAGATGGTGTAGATGCAATATATAATAAATTAGTTGAGAGATTAAACTGATAAAAAGTATTTAAAATAAAGCACTGTAAAATAACCTTTTCAATCAATTTGAACACATGTAATTATTTTGATTAGGTTACGCGGTAACTATTTTTAATTAAGTTAAAGTTACCCGATGTCTAATTAATTCAAAGTATTTAGGCTTCCACTCTGCAGTTAGATTAAAAGGGCTGATGATGATTTTTTTCAGTTTTTGATCAATTTCATGTGTATTTATAACTTCCAAACGTAATCTTGCCTATCTCAGTAATCTAAACGTATCTAATGATAGTTAAACCATTTACTTATAATTCATGTGTACGCAACGCATTTCCTCCATTACCTATAATTTACGAAACTTTCTCGCTTTGAACTTAGAAAGTGAGAAAATTACATTAGTAACCTGTTTTGTTACGAGAAAACTGTTTAGTACTACACTACACTATATTTTTACATAGAAGGAGCGAAACTGTAACATTTCAAGTATAGTTATACAAGATCTATGTTAGGATACTATAGTAACTTCAAGTATAACAAAGATCGAAATGAATGGTCATTTTTATGGCAGACCTATGAAATAACAATGTAAAAGCTATTGTTTTTGTCTAATAACACTTTAGGTATTTCGATTTTTGTTAACGTTCGAAACTTAAAACAATCAAAAGGATTTTTTAACCATGAAATATAATTGTTAAAGTTGTAAAATAACTTTTCCAAAATCACTATTTAACTCAAATTGCTTTTCTAAGGTTCAAAACTAATTAATCACCGAAAAATCCTTTTGATCGCGTATCCAAATTCAAATTAAACGTCAAAATTCCCGCTCAAAGTTTTTCACACTTTTTTTCACAACACTGGACCACTGCACTCGTTTACTAGACTTACCAGAAGCTTCATGTTGCTGTGTGTCTCCGTTCAACGCCGAAGACTGGTTGTGTGCAGCAGACATGTAACCAACACGTTTTATACTAGCCCTCCCACTTTAGAACGCAAAGATCCAAGAAGGGTGAACGTTTGGGCCAGTTAATGACATGAATTAATTGTAACAAGCATTGATATTAGTTATATTACATTTTTTTAAACTGGATCGATGTCTTTGCATCTTCGAAATATCGATTCAGTTCGTTAGGCTCGAATCGTAAGCGGTTCAAAATGTCTGCAATCTATCATCGATTCATATTGATATATCACGATTATGATATCCATTTGTCTGACTATAGAACCATGCGTGTCTGCGGGAATGATGTTTGATTGTTAGAATGAATTGTGTTATTATCATTCATAATTCAATACTTATTCCCCGCATAGATAGAATAGACCACCCTTGTTCTTTCCGAGGGCGAAATAAGAGGATACGTAAGGATTAGGTGGCTATTCCAGTGTGTTTGGTTGGCCATCTGAAATTCTTTATTCATCAAAAATAAGCCATTCTACAACTTCACACATAAAAATATAAAGCAAAGTAGTTGTTCCAAAACTTTGTGATAGCACTGAAGGAAATACGGAAGTGAGATTATGTATGATGTTGATGTGCTCATTATTAAGGAAAGAATACATTTATGAGACTAATAAAATTCATAAGCTACACCTAACTCTTTTTTCCGTAAATGGAACTCACAGTGGTCATTATTTTGACGTATTCAATATGATCTATCGCGTATCGGAAAGCGAAGCGCGGACAGCGAAGGACCGTTCGTTATAGAGATCCTTGGGAGAGGCCTATGTCCAGCAGTGGACCTCTATCGACTGAGATAATGATGATGGTGATATGATCTATGGAAAGACTAGCTCGGTGTTTCTCAGAGAAATCACATTAGAATTGTGATACGTCAGAGAACTTAAATTAGTTAACGAAGCTATGCAAATTAGCAAGCAAAGTGGCATATATCTGTCGAAGAATTGACAACCGATGGGGAGTTTTGAAATGGAAAGCACGAACTGGTGGGCGTTTTGTGGAACGCTCTCTGCTCCGCTCTGGACCGACGACCTTAAACAGCGGGGAGCTAAAACAGGATAGGAAAGGCCGAGGATAGTTTTGCGGCGTGGTTTGGGAGACGCCTATATTCTGCTGTGGACGATGATTGATGATAACGATAATGTTGAGGAATCGATAACACCTTTGCGTAGTATTAATTCAATTAAGTTTTCTAGTTTTGGATGAGATGAGACTGTAAAATATTCCTAGGAGACCAGCAAGCACTTTACAGTTTCATTTCATTATATTCTAAAGATTTTTCGAATTCTAGCTATTTAGTTTTCTATACAATTCTCATTAGCAATAACAATAAATATGTTTTTCAGAAATTGTATCTCTCCTCTCTGCCATCTTGCAGGAAACTACTTTTACTTTTTAATTGGTAAATTTTTTACAAGATCATCTGACAGTTCCTCTCTTCCCCTTTCAAATGAGTACGTAACGAGAGTAGGAGGTAGCTAAAAAAACTACCAAGTGCGTAACGATGTTGCCCATGACAGGGTTCCGTAGTCATTTTATCTTTGTCCGTGTATTTAAAAGCACTCAAATTACAAAGATCGACCTTTGCTAAGAAGATATTTTTTTAACACGCTTTCCAGCATCCGTTATAAAATTGGAAGTACTTACTATGGTACTTACTTTATATTATTAAATATTTTTTCACGAGGTATCGCCGCCATACTTTTGGAAAAATTGACAGATCACCGAAATTTCGTACACATATGGTTTTTTCTCTCCATCGTGCAAAAAGAGTGGCCTCCCTCCCTGATGCGCCAAGTGCAGGGCTGCAACAAGAGTCTCCTTAATACTCTTGATAGTTTCTTCAAAAGGCCAAGGGTCAGTAGTCGTGTATCTTGATGACTCACGAAGGAACAAAATAAACGAGTAAATCAACAAAGTGCCTCAAAGGGGCCTCTACGTGTTGGACCTATGTCCCCACGCAAGCCTTCCAAGGGTCCAGATTACGGCCCGTGACTCTACAGAGATATAATAATAATCATAATTATCCAGTCTTCGTACCAAATTATGTTACAAAAGGTGCAAACAATTTAGAAGTAATTGAGGTAGGGCATACAGACAGACAGAATGGAAGAAATTGTAAGGGTTCCTTGTTTTTGACTACGGAACCCTAAAAACTGGATTGTACGTCATAACCTCATAACTTACTAACAAATATATCTTAAAGATAATTATTCTTAAGCTAATTTCTTGTCTTAATTGCTCGATCTACCTACTTTCAATGTTTTGGTTCAACCGAAGAATATAACACGGAGAAGAAAATTTTTATTTTGGGTTGAAATTATTTAATTTGTTTACTTCTCATGGAAACTGAAGTGTTAGGGAAGGTTTAGATTGAGAGCACTTTATAGTACTTATGTATAACCTTAATTAATTTAGACAATGACCTTTAAGTCGAGATGGAGACCGATTACATCTTGTTGAGCAGAGGAGATTATTCACCCCCAAATAATAAAATTTGGAGGTAAAGCTAGTACCTATGAACATAAGGTAGGATTAACCACGGAAAAGTAAGTTAAAACAAGAACATAATAATCCAGTCCGAAGGGTCCGAAGGTTTGCACCGGATGAACATGTAACACCCGGTCCCGGAACAAATACCGGTTCCATACACGTGTTTAGACGAGGAATCGAACCTATATACTCCCCTATGAGCTGGTTTAATTGTGTAATTAAACTGGCGAGTGGCGACGCACGACCATAATCCCTTTTGGGATGGTCAGAAGCGTTTCCACCACCAATCAACCAATACGTGCGGAAAGAGAGCTACAACGCTATAACTGTGGCTACACAAACTGACATTTATAAGTTCTGTGTAGATCAGCCTGGCGCTGGACTAATAACATTGATCGGATTCATAAATCATCGTTATCATCTCAGCCGATAGCCTTCCACTGATGGACATCTCTTTCATCATCATCATCTAATTGGGTTCCCGTTCCCGCCACCTTCACCAGGTCGTCAGTCCAACTTTTGGGGGCTCACAACCTACTTACTATTTAGTAATAGTGGGAAGTCCCACTGAGTTTAGCAATTTTTCTAGCTATAATATAGCTCGAAAAACCTACTTACTACCCACTGAGTTTAATAATTTTTCGAGCTATACTATAGCTCGAAAAATTGCTAAACTCAGTGGGTAGTAAGTAGGTTGTGAGCCCCCAAAAGTTGGACTGACGATCTGGTGAAAGTTCAATTTCACCCTGTATACAAGGTGAAATTGATATAATTAGCATCCTTTTAAACTAAGAGTCAAACTGAACAACTTTTACTATGGGTGCAAACCAATCGGAGCACAAAAAAATCAGCTGTTCATACTAAACTGCACCCGCCGCCAGCCGCTGCCTACTCGACTCAAATGTATGCAACAAGCAACAACAGATTTTTTTTGGCTGACTCTTAGTTTAAAAGGATGCTAATGATATCAATTTCACCCTGGCCCTGTACCCACTACGCCACTGTTTCGGTCCGCACTTCATTGTAATAGAATTACATTGGAACGGAAACGTTAACGCAATTGCGAAGTCGAATGTGCGGATAGATGCCCTGTATAGCCAAGGTAGTTATCCTTGGTACCATATCTGATACTACTGAATAAATGAAATGGGATGAGCCCAACCAGAAAGAATTTAATTTGACAATTTGCCCACAACAAAACCTTATAGATTAAGAGATAAGTGTACTCTTTGCAACCATCAGCAGCAAGGCTGATTCAGTGTTAAATTTTTACTGACCCTTAAACATCAGTAACTCCTAAACCGACTGGAGTTATGCAGGCAGACCTGGTCTATCCCCATCACAGAGATGCTCTACACCCCATAAACACTAAATCAGCCTTGCTGCTGATGGTTGCAAAATGTACACTTATCTCTTAGTTTTTTACTGACATTCTGACATGATGACTGTCAAAAGGAAATTAGGTTTTGAGCGTGAACTTAGTCTAAATAGGATCGAAAATGTATGGATTTTACATACAGGAGTTCGAGTTAGCCTGCTACATACTTACATGCGGAATTATTCCGAACGGAACTATTACGTTTGGATTTGAAATTCCTTTCGGAATTCCTAACCTAACCTAACCTAACCTGGTTTCGGAATTCCGTATGTATCTGGCAGGCGTAAGGCTTAAAAAACGTCTGTGAATCTCGACCTTACAGATAAAATTTGCACCTTACGCAATGTGTTTCTAAATTAGATTTATTTAGCTATGAAGTGAATCGAGTGCAGATCGCGTTGTACGCATGATAACTGCTGCTTTGGAATTCAAATAAAAACGCCGCTGATGAGGCGTTTACATAATCATTGGGAAGGTGGTACTGTGTAGGCGGAAGCGGGAGCGGATAATGTTAATACAGAAATAATTAGATATAAAGCAAAGGTTTCTATGTAATTCATTCATTGGCGAACTTATACAGGGTGAAATTGATATCATTAGCATCCTTTTAAACTAAGAGTCTACCCATCAAACTGAACAACCTTTTCTATGGGAGCAAACCGATCGGAGCAAAAAAAAATCAGCTATTGCATACGTTTGTGTCGCGAACTCGCGCGTCGACATTGCAGTTTAGTATGGAACAGACGAGAATCCAAAAGTGAACCTAACTGTAATTGCTCTAAAAGGTGGTTGGTAGGTGTAGCAAAGTTTCTGACCGGTCATGAAGTCAGCAGGAATAAGTATTTTATTTGTTTATATTTGCAGCTGAGATGCGAATGTTGAGATGGATATGTGGTGTAACTAGAATGGACAAGATTAGGAATGAGTATATTAGAGGAAGTTTGAAAGTAGCACCTATGACGGATTTGTTTATATTTTATTGGAAAACCAACAAAAAGGTATACCCGCTCCACGCTCTACTATGCCACCAACGTTACCGACATTGGCAGTAAGTAGGGTCGCGTGTGCATTTAGACCAGTCGCCGGTAAAAGGCTGCCACTGTTCGCAGAGCAGAGTCAGCCCAGTCACGACTCACGATCATGATGTGTCATTTCACACCGCTGCGCTCACCCGACGCTTTTGATGGGGTTTCTAATCGTTGTAGCAATCAATGTAGGTCTTTGGGAAACGAAATAAGATCAGCATTGTTTGATGTAGACACCCATACTTATGACTGTTATGACTGAGTGAAATTTATTATGCTATGCTTATGCTCTCTTAATAATTTATTTTTTCTCAAATTTAGGTACTTGTAAGCTAAAATGTTTTTTTTTTGAGTTTGAACAGTCGATGTGACATTTGAAATAGTTTAGGATTATATTATTATCTTGTCGTTAGATGCAGTGTTTTCTTTCTTTTCTACCTTTTTTTTTGTCTTTAGAATTTTTAAGAGGATGGTTTTGAGAAATGAGAGTGAAATTTCGTGTTCTGTGAACTGCAGAGGAGATGCCAAGGATAATATTAATTTAACTGTAAGATATAAAAATTAATATTGTACCTTGTAGTCCAAGGTTTATTTGTACACATAAGGATCGGTAACGTCCTATATTCCGTGTCGTAAAATGACAAAATTCGCGTAAAGTGTAAGAAAAATCGGTGATGTTCTATTTATATGTATTCATTAGCAGTGGAAATGTGATACAATATGGGTTAACAGTGACATCTCTCCGTCTCATTATATTCCAAACCCGAACCTACAGAACCCATTTGAAATAAAAAAAAAACCTAGAATGACCTGTTTGAAACAAACCTGTAGGGCAATTAATTTGGCTGGCATTGATATCATTAATATACATTATATGTATTACACAAGAAGAAGAATATACGAGGTCCAACTTAATATGCTGAACGGTTTTTTAAGAGTTTATCTCTATGGGACCTAAATAAAAATCGCAAAAAAACAGCTGTCCATATAAATTTTGGTCGAGTATGATTGCAGTTTTATATGGAACAGCCGTTTTTTTTTCGCGTTTTCGATGTTTGTCCCATAGATAAAGTTGTCCAGTTTGATGGTCAGATCATCCCCTTAAAAAACTGTCATCATTGACCCTATGTATAAAACTAAATTAAATCGGTTATGTTAAAGTAGGCTAAACTAAAACAGACAGACTTTCGAAATTAAATAAAAAAAATAACAAAGTTATTTGTTGTAAGTATGTAGGAAATTTCAAGCGTAGGAATTCTGACACATCGAAAGTATTAGGCCAACCAGTTCACAATGTCGTCATTTAACGCATTGCTGGCATGTGTTAAAATTAGTGAAAAACAAAAAGGCATCAATGAATACTAACACATATAGGTATGCGAAATTTTTTAAGTTGCTATCAGATTTCGTTATTATAATTTAAGAATGCATAATGAGATTACGATTTTAGAATTCCGCACTCTGAATGGAGAACCTTATCTCATTAAATCTACCACAATCTACCATCAAATTAGGAGTCATGTTTGTTTCTATCTATACCGCATCTAAATGTCCCTATTGTATTTATGTAAATAAATATACAGGGGGTCTTATACACAGGTAAAAAAAAGAAAAATAGTAAATAAAAACCCTATAAACGAAACACCACATTTAAGGCTTCACCTTGGGGCATGCACCGTCCCCAAGAGGCTGCCAGCATTCCCCCTCATTGTATACATATTAGCTTGTGTTTATAATAATTATGAAGACTAGATTTGACATTAAGAACTTTTGTTTTGATGTTGATATCTTTTTAGTTAGACCAGGTACTTATACTTAGATAATATTTTTCCTTGATCTAGATGTTTAATAATCTGAAATCTAAGGTTTAATATTACAGAGATTAGATCAAGTAGTTTATCCCTAACAATGGATCATCTCATCTCATCTGATCTGATCTGCGTCTCGTCTCGTCTCGTCCCGTCCCGTCTCCCCTTAATTTTAAATTAAGTAAAAATTTTTGATTTTAAAAACAATTTATTTAATATTTTGACAAAAAAAATTACATATATTGAAACCATGATCATTTGATTCTGCTCTCGATTCTAAACAAACTACTTAGAAAGTAGTTTGTTTTGCGTTAATTCATTAACACGTTGTATTATAAACCCAATTCGGCTTCTCACCGATCCCCGCTACCCAATCCGCCGCGTAGCCCCAGCAACGTCCTATGCCGAGGTCCGTACCCCTCTGGGTGCCCCTAGGTTAGTTGCTTAAGTTCATTCATTTGGCTCGCTAGACCCTTCGTGGTCCCACCAATAGTCCGCAGTAAAAAGCAGTAGTTGCTCCTTGAGCAGTTCAGTCGGTTCAGGAGTTACAGCCTTTCAGAGGTGCGACCTTTGAACGGCTGTATCTCCTAAACCGACTGGCAGTTCATATCAGTTTTTGTACTGTTCACATAGCTACAGTGCACACTACAATAATGTCATACGATCAGCCTTGCAGCTGATCGTAAATTTTTTACTGACCTTTAAACATCAGTAATTTCTAAACCGACTGAAGTTATGCAGGCAGACCTAATCCATCCCTATCACAGAGATGCTCTGCACCCCATAATCACTGAATCAGCCTTTCAGCTGATGGTTGCAAAAAGTACACTTATCTCTTAGTCTAATAGTCAAAAGAAAATCATAGGTCAACATTTTCGAAATGGTATCGAATTTTGTCCAGTTAGGTATATTAGAATTAAAAAAAAACATTTTTCAGGTTTTGCATTAAATTATTAACAGGCGGAACCCAGTGTGTAAGAATTAAATTTTAAAACACCTGTTTTGCATCGGCATGCATTCGCGGTCACCTATCACCTAATTATCTTTACATAACAACTTACATAAACCAGAGTATGTGTATCAAACTAGAATATCACAATCCGCACTGAAGCAATCGGAATAATTAGCTTTTAATATAAGTACTAGTATAGTTTGTTTGAGTCTTTCATTTTGGAAAGAGCACTCATGAAAATAGCACACTGATGATCAGGAGTGCGATTTTTGAATCTCATTCGCTGAGCATTTGAAAATGTCAAAATTACTATGGAGATATGCATCTTTCTACTACTGATTTTACTTTCAAAAATCATACTTCAGTAGTTGTCGTCGCGCTTGATCGAGGTGTGCGATGACCGAAGGGCTGGCGCGTACCTCGGGCAATCCAACATCCAATCGATGCCATCCAATCGGTGCCATCCAACGAGGAAACGCAGCCAGCGTCCTGGGCACCCTCTCGCAGGACGGTGGCCTCGAGCACGTCTTCTGTTTAGTGTAAGTCGAACGGAAGTCGTGCTCGATATAGTGGCTCATCTCTTCTTCGCTTATTTGTATTTGTTTTTATTTTTAATTATAGCCATATTTAGTAAAAAGATGCATATCTCCACAGTAATTTTGACATTTTCAACTGCTGAGCTCAGCGAATGAGTTTCAAAAATCGCACTCCAGACACGTAGATTTTACAGTTCAATTATGTATGCATTACCTACCATAACTGAACTAGATATAGTATTTATATAGTATAGACATTATTTCTAAATTAATTAATGGGAAACATCATGAGGAAACCTGCATACTTCAATTTCGATGCATATAAATATAATTATTTTACCCACTGTCCATTTATAAGTGGCGACAGGCTCACAACCCGTCACACTGTCGTGCGATTTTTGAAAGTCACAAGTTGAAATCAGCAGTAGAAAATGACGTGAACAGTCTGAAGTTTGTCTATTCATTCGGCCATTATTTTGATTCTCACGATGCAGTAGCACTACTATGGACAGAGTTTCGGTATTACTAGTGAAACGTTGATATTTTGAGTTTGCAGAACATCTCTGACTACCACCTCAGGGAATATATATGGTCGTAAATTAGCTGAAACTATTTTAAGGGGATGATCAGACCATTAAACGGAACAACTTTCTCTATAGGACCTGTATCGAAATCGGGAAAAAATATCAGCTGTCCCATACATTTCAGTCGTGTTATTTATGCAGTTTTATATGGGACAGCTTTTTTTTTTCGCGATTTCGATATAGGTCCCATAAAGAAAGAAAGTTGTCCAGTTTTATGGTCTGAATATCCCCTTAAAATAGTTTCAGCTAATTTTGTTAGACCTTATATATACCCATGATACAAAACAACATTCCCTGTGAAACCTATATGACACTAGCAAAAATAATTTTACATAGAGGGCTCTGCCCACACGATAAGAAGAACAAATTAAATGTTAATATATCGTTTAACGATTCACCCTTAGGAATTTCGCCCAAATCCACTTGTACTTTGTTACTGACATTAACTTTTTTGTAAGTAAGATCATTTTGTTAATTTCATACCTACTCAATGTAGTATGTAATTGATTTCTTACGAAATTGTTTCGTCATTATCTCGTGTGATTGATTTAAGCGATTGCGAAATTGAATTTATTCGTTTGCTTGCGACTTTGGATTTGGGGTGCTATTTTTGAATTGCACACGATCTAATTCGTACGTTATTGAAACATTTCATAAATTCTTCTCTTTTATCATTTTCGACCATTCACGTAACTCCCTTTTTCTCTCATATCTTTTTTTGTGCTAACACCTCAGCAGTGGCGTAGCGTGCCTTAGAGGGGCCCTGTATCAAAATTTGTTGGGGGGCCCAAATGAAGGGTAAACATTCTTCCACAAAAGGAAGAAAAACGCTCTCATTGAGTTAAAATAATAATATATTGAATAGACGTTATTACTGACAATTAATAATCCTATGAACTAAGCTTGTCAAACAATTAAAATCAAATAAACACTTTTCTTGCCTTTGGTTCGGCGAACTTATTTATTAAATCATTTATAGACGATAAGGATTTCAGTTTTTCTAAATGTTCCGCCTCTATAGACAATAGTGACAAGTCTGATTACCTTTCCTGTCCCATTGAAGTCCGTAGACAATTTTTTATTAGTTTTAATTTTTGAAGTGTAAACTTTAGGCACGTTGGGCACTTTTCATGATATGATTTTTTTTCTCGGGATGTTGAGGCCTAAGAGTTTAAGTGACATTGTGGATAACATTTTACGAATTTTTGTTATACATGTTTAGGGCCGCTGTAGCCCGGGGGCCCCGTATCATTGATACGGCTGATACGGCGGTAGCTACGCCCCTGCACCTCAGAGAAATAACCTTCAGGCCTAGGGTTATATGTACAACATATCACCATAAACCACAGAAGTGCACGAAAAGAACCATTATAATACTTAAACATAAACTTGAACAAAAGATGGTCAATGCCATGAGCATCAAAATGTACGTGAATGTACACACGGCGACACATCAAGCTATACAAAACCAACATAAGCTGGCCGCGCGTAGGCCGAGTAACGTTTACGTCGCGCGCAAACATGTTTTTTTATAAATGATTGAAATTTTAATGACAACGACCAAAACTTATGTTAGTGTTGTAACATAGTGTTCAAACTGGGCTAGTATACAGTATACATAATGCTTATTACACTAACTAACGATAGCTTATTATGAACACGTAATAAAATTTTGATTGATGTATAACTACATCAACTACAATATAATATAACTGGTGATTCTTGTACGAGGTATTATTTATTAAATCATAATATGACCTGAATAAATCCGGTGCATCATTAAAACATTATGTGTTAAGCATGATCATCATCACTGATAATACCTACAGGGTCCTTCCATTTTTAAGGGGATCGTTAAGAGGCTATTTAAAAAAATAGGATTCTTCAAAGCGTCATATATACTTGGGTCATATATAGGGTCGTCTATGCATGCATATATCATAAAGTACTAACAGTAGGAGTATGATAAGCGGATATGTGTAAATTGAACATATAATTAAAGTTTTGATTAGAGCCAAAACACGATTAAGACATATTTTCTCAATAGAAAAACAAGCCAATGTAGCCTCCGTCTTTATCGATAAAAACTTGGAACTGCTAAACGGTGAATAATAGAAACACGAGACTTGATTAAATAAAGAGATTGGTATTTTACAAATTTTGATTAGAGCAGAATTGAACTTACATAAATTACAATCACAATTAAATAAAGTTTGTTTTCCGCTTGCGTCGTTTCAGGCGCGCGCGCCGCCCCATCTCTTTCGCTCGCATTAGGCAGTAATATAAGCTATCACACGCCCATTTTGCTTCAACGACATATAATCGACATAGGCCCTTAAGACCATCAAACTGAACAACTTTCTCTATAGGATTAGCATCGAAATCGCGAAATCTGCTATCTCATTTGGGTCGTGCGTGTTTGCAGTTTAGTAAAGAATAGCATAGATTTTATTCGCAATTTAGATGTTGGTCCTACAGAGAAAGTTGACTAGTTTGATGGTCTTTACAAAAAAGTATCAGCATATTAAGGTGTTTTCAGTCCATACAAAAGTTTGAAGCATAATACGCGTAGACGGAATTAATAAAAGTAATATTTTATAAATGGTAAAATAGTTTAGAAAATCTAATTGCCGCGTCACAAATAACATTTGCAATTTATTAAGGTTTTAAAATTTTGTATGAAAAATTTCAAAGCTTTATATCTTCGTAATTATTTTATAAATTGCAAATGTTATTTGTGACGCGGCATCTAGATTTTCTAAACTAATTTCCCATATATACCAAGATATTTATATTAATACCGTCTACGCGTATTGTGCGTCAAAGTTATGCATAAAATTGACCCCTCTGCAACCACCTTAAGAAGGACCCTGTATACTGGGTGTTAGGGTAAACAATTGCATTACATTAAGAGGTGATTGTACCCATGATACTGAACAACTTTCCCAATGAAACCTATAGTAAATTCGCAATTTCTTTTTATTTTCCATACTAAATGCAATCAGCTGACCGAAAGCTTGTACGAAAAGTCGAAAAAAAAAATAGCGAATTTCATATAATTCAGTATCATGGGTACAATCACCCCTTAAAGTAATGCAACTGTTTACCCTAACACCCTGTAGGTCTTCTTCTTATCGTGTGGGCAGAGCCCTGGTATCAGAGTTTTTTCAGACCGGATTACGGCCTCTGACGTGGTTTTTATGTAACGACTACTACCACCAGAGATAGTAGCCGGGACCAACGGCTTAACGTGCCATCTGAAGCACGGAATCATTTTTATTTTCAGACAATCAGGTGATTCAGCCTGCAATGTCCTAACCAACTGGGGAAAAACGCACAAAGTGACATATCACTAGGTGTCCCCCATGGGAATCGAACCCACGACCTCCGTGTCGAGAGCCAATGCTCTTAACCATTAGACCACGAAGGCAGTACCCTGTAGGTAATGAGATGATAATGAAGTATGATCTATGTTACCTCTGCTAAGGGCCTTCGAAAATAACCAAATATACAGGGTGAAATTGATATCCTTAGCATCCTTTTAAACTAAGAATCTACCCATCAAGCAGAACAACTTTCACTATGGGAGCAAATAAAAAATCAGCTGTTTCATACTAAACTGCAATGTTGACGCGCGAGTTCGCGACTCAAATGTATGCAACAGCTGATTATTTTTACAGTCGGAAAAGTGATCTATTCTCCATTCCATTTCAGCCCGCCTAGTTTCTTAATGACTAGCACTTAAATAGTACCTACTGAAGTACTTCCCAATGATTAAAGGTAAATTAGTTGCATCATTACTTAAATACCTTTAATGGACCTTGTGGTTAATTGTGTAATGTTCGCGAACCCTTTTTAATTACATTCACAATGAGAAACTTAAAGCATTGAACTAAATATTATGTTTATGTATGTAGGTACTATGTTATGTTAGTGAGCTTCGCATGTTTTAGAGAGGAGGTATGTCCGGGTTCTAACTCGCACGGACGACATGCCATATACCAATGGGTTTTTCTAACTTATGTACATTATAATGACTGCTCTCAAACGGTGAAGGAACGCATCGTGAGGAAACCCGGTATACACGAGTGGTGGATTAAGGCCCATACATAATAAATCCTTGAGGGTAGACCTGTGCCCTGCAGTGGGACGTACACAGGGTGTAAATTTAAATATGTTACATATATGGACAAATATTTAAAAATCTAAACAAGTGCAGTGATATACACGCATCAGCTTTGAGCTGCTAGTGTATCATATATAATAAGAAAAGCAGTTATCCTGAACACATGTCGCGTCACGAGAAAATTTCGTACATCTTCTACTATCTCTTCCTCAGTCACGCTTTGCTAAGGCCCGCGTGAACGAGATTCTTACCACCCCTCTAAAAAGGGAGAAAATCAAAGAAAATAATAATAATAATATGCCCGCAGGGCAGCTTGTAGCGAGCTGTTGGTGATTGGCGACACCACGGACCCGATTCTCCAGAGGGCCCGGATTGATTTGGCCCTCGCCTCCTGTCTTGCCTTAACCGGTCGGCCAGGAGTGGAGTCGCAAGAGCGGAACCTATGCTCCAGGTTGGAAGTGTAAAATGTCATAACGCCTTAGCACCGCTTAGCACCGGGAACCGGCGTCCGCAGACTCACCTCTTTACAACCTTAGCCGCTCACTAGATGTTGCCGCCTTGTCGCTCCTTGCGAGCGGCCTTTTTGGGGGGCCCATCAAATGAGTTGGCAAGTCACCGTCTGCCATTTTTGACAAACTAGAGACATTTGTTACGGCAGGCGTCCAAAGTCTCTCCGCAATAACCCAGACTTCCCGGCCCACCCAGTTCACCCCCCATAACCCTAGTAGTTTTCTGTCCTTTTTACAATAGTATCTGCACTGAACGTGGTATGTCTTCTGGTGCATTTCCATAATGCATTCAGAGATAGACCACGCTTGGTGCATCTCATCGCATTTAGATAAAAGTGTCTCAAAAGGGCCTCTACGTGTTGGACCTGTGCCCCACGCAAGCCTTCCAAAGGTCCGGGCTACGGCCCGTGAGTAAGCCTTTTACAGAGATACGTAATAATATTAAACAGGGTGCTTTAGATCTCAAAACTGAACAACTTTCACTATGAGACTAACAATGAAATCGCTAAAAAAACATCTGCTGACCCATACATTTGGGTCACGCAGCGACTGACGTTTTATATATAAGGTCTAACAAAATTAGCTGAAACTATTTTAAGGGTATGCTCAGACCATCAAACTGAACAACTTTGTCTATGGGACCAATATCGGAATCGCGAAAAAAAAATCTGCTGTCCCATACAAAACTGCAAGCATAACTCGACTCAAATGTATGGGACAGCATTTTTTTTTTTCGCGATTTCGATACTGGTCCCATAGAGAAAGTTGTTCAGTTTGATGGTCTGATCATCCCCTTAAAATAGTTTCACCTAATTTTGTTAGACCTTATAGAACAGCAACATTGATCACATACTGAAATTGAAAACTGAACGACAGTTTGATGGTCTGAAGAAGCACCCTCTTAAGTATGAAATGCATTTATGTATACACCCTGTATAGGGAGATGATAATGATGAATACCTATGTCAAACAAACTAACGTCATGAGCCACATGTACCCACAGGGAGGAAGAGCGCTGATCAAGATGCGGGTCAAACTAGTAAAAGGGTTCGATCGATTTACTAAATGAGGGAGGTTCAATTGTCATCTCTAATCATAACGTTATTATGTCTAATACGTATCATTACAGTACGCCTCGCATGCCACTCCCGAGAAAACGATAAAACTCGAGATGTGCCTCCATCCTCATTATTTTACGTATGCTAGAAAAAGCGCGCATGATGTTTTTCTCGTTTAAACGCGTTGTCGTGGGTGGCATGCTAGCCGTGCACGATAACTCAATGACTAAAAGTCGATATAATTACAAAGTCTTACATCGGACCGATGATTTTTTTTTTTTAAAATCATTGCATCGTAATCGTTTTGTTCGGTTCGTTTAGAGACGTGAATACGTAACAGACAGACAGACAGACAAACGGATGCATTTTAATGTGCATTGTTGTAATGTTTGCACTGGCCGCATAACATTAATTGTTTAGCAAATTAAAAATGTATTTCGTCTCATACTTAATTAGAATTCTGTGCAAAACACAAATTTAATTGTTTCAAATTTTTCTTAAATACTGGAAACTCAGAGTTTATATAAATTAGGATGATCATAAAAACTTAACATCCAAAATCATTAAAAATTACAAAGATTGCTAAAACAGCCACAAACTCCCTTAAGGTGGTTGCAGAGGGGTAAATTTTTTACAAAACTTTGACGCACAATATGCGTAGACGGTATTAATATAAGTAACTTTGTATAATTATATGGAAAAATTGTTTAGAAAATCTAGGTGCCGCGTAACAAATAACATTTTGAAAGTTGCGTTTTTAAAAGCTTTATATCTTCATAATTATATTATAAATTGCAAATTTTATTTGTGACGCGGCAAACTAGATTTTCTAAACTATTTTTCCATATATAAAATATTACTTTTATTAATTCCGTCTACGCGTATTGTGCGTCAAACTTTTGTATGGACTGACCTGGGGGTCAGTCCATTATTTCCAAAATTTCGAATGGGTACTGTAGTTTTGTATGAAACCGCCGATTTTTCTGCGCGATTTCGAAGTTGTCACCATACTGAAAGTTGTTTATGATGAAGTTTCATACAAAACTACAGTACCCATTCGAAATTTTTTTTTGCGAGTTTTTATGGCTTAAACATTGTGTTAATATTTTTGTTAGCTTGAAATATACACTAGTATTTTCTAATAAATAACCCATTTTTTAAATTTATATGCCTATTTTATTGCTCAAAAATAATTTATATTGTTAAATGTAATTAAAATGAGTGCATTGGCACTAAAATTATTAATTTAAAAGCCTCCAGGGAGATACAATTTTGATTTCTATGTTGCGTAGCGATTTTCTTTTTAATATGTTTTCAGATAGTCTTTTTGTCACTAAATGGTGCCGGTTACAGTTTAAAATTCCAATTCATAATTACTTCCCACATCTCCTAAAAAAACTCCGTAAAATGACTGGGCTAAAACTGATGTCAGACTGATCGTCTAGCGCATTTAAATAAAATGCAAAATTGTTGCTGATCCTATGTGCTCCTGTGGAGCATACGGTGATCTTAATCATGACATTGTTTCCTGTCCATTATAGGATCGTTCAGAGTTCTTTTCTCAGTTAATAGATTCCCATGTTCCTTTTCCTACATCAGTTATTTGTTTATTATATTGTTGTGATTTTAATATATATAAAGTATTGGCTCGATTTATTGAATTAAATAATATAAAATTGTAAATATTGTACCTACCTATATTATGTTATCCCAATCCTTTTCCTTTTTTCCTAACTTTACATTCTTGTCCTTTCCATATCGTTTCCCAAACTTTTTCATCAATGGTCAATGGCTAATGCGAAGGCAAGGCCAGAAAAAATAAAACCCCATTGAGTGATGGCCTGAAGCAGGCCTGAAGCCCCGGACAGGAGGATTTTTAAATCTATACTATACTATTATAAAACTGTAACAGGAAGTTTGTCTGTACATTGAAGATATTAACAAAAAAAATTACGATATGGTTTTTAGGTGTCCCTGATTCCATTTCACCAATTTTTGGATTTTTTGTCTGTCTGTTTGTTTGTGTGTTTGTTTGTTTGTTTGAACGAGTATCACACAAAAACTACTGAACCGATTTTGATGAAACTTTTTTGTTTGATAGCTTATGATCTGACTTAAAATCTGGTATATAATTTGTGCGGACGAATTCGCGGGTTAACGCTCGTATTTTAATAATGTTCGTCAGTTTGACAACTTTGACGTGACTACGTGACCCAGACCCGTCTTAGACGGGTGTTACACCCGACTAAATACAAAACATAGTAAAACTAAGACAGCTAGAAAGTGCGGGCTGGTGCCGGCAGCTCACTCCGGAACTAAATGTCTGGTCGAGTGAGTGAGTGATCTACGTACAATCGGTGATTGTAAATAGCTCAATTATTTAACATGCCTACGTTATCGCAGACACAGATTAATAATAAGTTTCGTTGACGTTAGGGAAAAAAATAAACGGAGAGACAGAATTATGTGTATTTGTGAAATGATAATCTAAACTATTATAAAACTGTAACAGGAAGTTTGTCTGTACATTGAAGATATTAACAAAAAAAAGTTACGATATGGTTTTTAGATATCCCTGATTCCATATCACCAATTTTTGGATTTTTTGTCTGTCTGTTTGTTTGTTTGTTTGAACGAGCATCACGCAAAAACGACTGAACCGATTTTGATGAAACTTTTTTTGTTTGATAGCTTATTATCTGACTTAAAATCTGGTATATAATTTGTGCGGACAAAGTCGCGGGTTAACGCTCGTAATATTATAATGCGCCTGGCTGTTAGAAAACCTTTTAAGCTTTCGAAGAAGTGACACTTTTTATTACCTATTTTAAATTATAAAGAAGAAAGTATTTGCGGTGTCCTTCCGATGCCAATCTCGCTCGATTCAAGCACTTTCGTAATCGCTCTAACCGCATGTGCAGGGATGCGAAAAGGCGTCATATTCACGACTCTATGAGTGTCTCGGATCCTGCACAAGTATGGAAGTTCCTTAAAACCTTAGGCATTGGTAAATCTTCTGACTCCTCTCCAATCACTATTGACCTTTCTGCTCTTAATAGACATTTCTCTCTTCCTCCTGTTTCTATCGATCCTCTCATCAAATCTAATACTCTTCTAAACGTCTCCAAATTACCATTGCCTGACTGTCCCCCTTTAACTTTCACCCCGGTAACGGAGCTTGATGTCAGGAAGCATATTCTCTCCATCTCCTCTACCGCAGAGGGTCGTGACTCTGTATCCTCCCGTATGATCTCCTTGATCCTTTCTGAAGTCCTTCCTGCACTTACACACTTATTTAATTTCTCCCTGTCCTTCTGTTCTTTCCCTTCGACTTGGAAACTTGCGCTAGTCATTCCTTTGCCAAAATCAACGAATCCCACTTCCTTCTCCCAATTCCGGCCTATTTCTGTGCTCCCGTTCTTATCTAAAGTCCTAGAGCTGATTGTACATAAACAGCTCTCTTTCTTTCTTCATTCCAATAAATTACTAAGTCCACTGCAATCCGGTTTCCGCCCAGGACACAGCACTGTTTCTGCTCTCTTAAAAGTGTCTGATGATATTCGTTTTGCAATGGAGAATAAAATGCTTACCGTACTTACTCTTCTCGATTTCAGCAGTGCTTTTAACTCTGTGGACTTCGATATTCTGCTTGGTACTCTCCGGTCCCTCAATATTTCTCCACCAGCTATCTCCTGGTTTAACTCTTATCTTCGAGGCCGCTCGCAGTGTGTCCGCTCTGACGGGATTTTCTCGGAATGGTGTGATCTCACGGCTGGCGTTCCTCAAGGCGGCGTTCTTTCCCCTCTCCTCTTCTCAGTTTTTATTAATACTATAACCACTGTAATTTCCTCTAACTTACATCTGTACGCTGATGACTTACAAATTTATAGACATTGTAAGGACTGCGATATTGACAACGTTATTGGTGCTATTAATGAAGACTTGGAGCGTATCTATTCATGGGCTCAGTCTCATGGTCTAATGGTCAATCCCTCTAAGTCGCAGTCCATGGTCATCGGTAGTAGGTACATGTGTAACCGTCTAAATTTGTCTGTAATCCCTTCTGTTGTTTACAACAATATTATTATACCCTACAGTAAGTCCGCCAAAAATCTCGGTGTCATTTTTGACTCCAACTTATCCTGGGCAGAACACATTAACCAACTTAGTAAAAAAGCCCACTTTTCCTTTCACTCCCTTAAACGTCTCCAAAGTTTCCTACCTTTCAAAACAAAAATCATAATCATAATCATAATCATTTATTTCATAAAGATATTTTTACATGTCAAAACATGTAAAAATCATGTCATGTGTGGTGTCATGTTTTGTCATGTCGTGTGTTTTGTCATCTCCCTAGCCCAATCCTTAATCCTCTCTATTATTGACTACGCAGATGTTTGTTATCTCGATGCCACTGAGGAGTTGATCAACAAACTGGAACGACTCCAAAACCTAGCCATACGATTCATTTTTGGCTTACGGAAGTATGACCACGTGTCCAAGTACAGGGCGCAGTTAAAGTGGCTCCCTATTCGCAAGCGTCGTGATGTCCATATCCTCTGTCTCCTCCACAAAATCCTTCACAATCCTTCCGCCCCTAGCTATCTCCGTGATCGTTTCTCCTTCTCCCGCCCTCCTGACAAACCTTGTCGATCTCATATCCGTACCCAACTTAGAATCCAGACCCACTCCACCGACTTCTACTCCTACTCTTTCACTATCCATGCTGCCCGGTTGTGGAACTCACTCCCCGCCGATTTTCGTGATTGTCAAACATTTGCGTCCTTCAAAAAGCAAGTGAATGAACACCATCACTCTCAAAAATAAGCCATAGTTTATGTATGTTTATTGTATCTATTTGTTTATTTATATTATATTTATATATATATATATATATATATATATATATATATATATATATAATTAACTTTTCACAGCAGAAGTCGCCATCTAGGTGGATACATAATAACACCTACTGACATTAGGGACCTCCCCTCCAAAATCATAACACGGTTCATGAAGTCCGTGGGCCTAGGAAATGACCTTTAGGTCTAGGGTGACAGCTACAATAGATCTATCCAGGTCGCAGTAGCTTTTGGTCATCGACCAAGCCCTTATAACCAAATAATAATAATATATAATTAACTTCCATTTAACTACAAGTATCTAGTTTTTATCATTTGTGCTGTACACATTTTGTCTGCCTCACACTTCAGAACTGTCTCTGTTGCGGGTTTGCTGGAAGAGATCTCTTTAGAGATAAGCTCGCCCTTTGTACATGTCTACTTTAATTGTTTTTCTGTAATGTTATGTGTACAATAAAGTGTTAAATAAAGAAGGAGGCACATCTCGATTTTTGTCGTTTTCTCGGGGATGGCATGCTAGCTAGGCAGGTGTACGCATAGTAGTACTTACTATCTCTATGGGTGTACGTAGTACTTACTATCTCTATGGATATTAGATATTTGTTTGACAGCAAATAGCTTGCATTTACGAAAAAACTGTATTTAAACTCTTTGGATTTAATTTAAGCTAAGTATAACACACAATCTCTTTTCTAAGTATTTGGTGACTTTTTGCAGGGGTGCGATTTTTGAAACTTATCCTTGGAACTCAGCAGTTGAAAATGTCAAAATTACTATGAAGATATGCATCTTTCTACTGCTGATTTGACTTTCAAAAATCATACTCCAGGATTGCGATTTTTGAAAGTCAAATCAGCAGTAGAAAGATGCAATGGAGATACTATGGAGTAATGACATTTTCAACTGCTGAGCTCAGCGAATGAGACAAAGAGAATGTAATTCACTAAAAGTGATTCAAAAATCGCACTCCTGGCTATGACGTGAAAAAAATTTTTTCAATGCCATTTGTTTAAAAAAAGAAGAAAAAACCTTAATACTTAAGGTGGTTTCAGTTCATACAAAAGTTTTACGCACAATACGCGTAGACGGAATTAATAAAAGTAATATTTTACATATGAAAAAATAGTTTAGAAAATCTTGTTGCCGCGTCATAAATAACATTTGCAATTTATAATATAATTACGAAGATATAAAGCTTTTAAAATTTTGTTTGCAAAATTTCAAAGCTATCTTCGTAATTATTTTATAAATTGCAAATGTTATTTGTGACGCGGCATCTAGATTTTCCAAACTATTTTTCCATATATACAAAGTTACTTATATTAATACCGTTTACGCGTATTGTGCGTCAAAGTTTTGTATAAAATTGACCCCTCTGCAACCACCTTAATAGTGATTCCATTCTCTTTGGGCATCAAATTCTTCGTCTATGATGGAATCTTTCAATTTTTTTAATCACTGACAAGCTAGTAAATACTTTCGAAAAGAGATTTCATAACATTTAGCGACCAAAAAAACTGTAGCTCAGATATTCTAATTTGCAGTGTAGAAAGAAAGTAAACGATTAGATATAATAATTAGGTACATTTGTCTGCGCAACCAGAATAATCGAGTTACTATATTAGCTGTATTCGACCACTAGAATCGTAACTCGTTATCCAACTCGATTCATTTAATTGCGACTTTAATTACCAATTTAATCGAGGATTATCGTTAGGTACATCTATACTGATGATCATCAACCTATAAACCACAGATCACAAAAACTAAAGGGAGATGTGAAACGGGGACGGGGCCAGTGTCGCAGCAATATGCGCAAAAACGGAACACATTGCTCGCGTCAGTAATGATTCAATAAATTATAAAGCCAGTCGAGATATTATGTGTAAATAGTTTGCAATGCTTGCGTAGTACTAGAGATTATTCGGACGTTGAATTCTGATACCGCAATGGATAATGAGCACATTCAAGCTAACAAAATACTCTCTATCGCGTGGTACTGGTGGTGATGCGACACTAGGTTTCGTACTCAGTGGGTTGATTGGCATCTCTCTAGATCTCTAGGCTATAAACGTAACTAGAAGGCTCAGGCCTACCCTCATGGAAGGGTGTATGGGGGTCAGTCCACCAGTGCCCAATGCGGATTGGTGGACTTCACATGCGCATCGGAATTTCTTCTTTAGCGTATGCAAGTTCCTCACGATTTTTCCTCCATCGTTTGAGAGCAGTCGGTATTACGTGCATTTGAAAAACTCATGAAATGCCAGCACAAAATTTTAAATACAATGTTGTGGTGATGCGCTTGAAAGCAGAAATAAAATGTAAAGTCTTGCACTAGTCTGGCTAGAATTCTGCATCTATCTAGGTAGTGTAAGAGCGCAGCTGGGCTTGGCTGCGAGAGGTTCAATGAAATAATATACTCGTTTAGATAATTTAATAAAAGTACTTATATTTATTATCATGAAAAATCAGACGCAAGACGTAATTTAAATTCCCTTCAGATTAGTTTCTCCCGATCAAAGAGAATGGAATCACTACCCCCCCCCCCCCCCCCCCCATAATATAACAAAAAACGGATAGCTACGAATCTTTGCTTTCTCGATATATATAAGGTCTAACAAAATTAGCTGAAACAATTTTAAAGGGATGCTTAGACCATCATAATTTTAAGGGGATGATCAGACCATCAAACTGAACAACTTTCTCTATGGGACCAATATCGAAATCGGGAAAAAAAACCGCTGTCCCATACATTTAGGTCGAGTATATATTGGTCCCATAGAGAAAGTTATTCAGTTTGATGGTCTGATCATCCCCTTAAAATAGTTTCAGTTAGTTTTGTTAGACCTTATATATTCCGAATTCAATCTGAAGTGGTCAGTACGGAACCCGTTGGTATACCATCTCTACATCAACTTCTTACTTCAAATCTTTGTCAAAGACAAAAGACATGCTTACACACGTTACACACCTTAGGTTAAGCTGCAAAGTCAATGTACTTAATTTGTATTTATTATACCGACACCCGACTCTGACTAACGTTCTAAATTACATTACAATTAAAAAGTATTTATTTGTCTCTAATTTATACACAAGTACACACGGTGACACATCAAGCTATACAAAACCAACATAAGCTGGCCGCGCGTAGGTCGAGTAACGTTAACGTCGCACGGCCAGCTTATGTTGGTTTTGTATAGCTTGATGTGTCGCCGTGCGTACATATTAAATATAGCACGGTTTTAAAAATAACAGAGACAAAATGGTAAAGGATGGTATAACAGTCGGGTTTGCCGACTGCCACTGCTATTCTGTCCCTCCCTGTATAGCAGATACCTAGTTCAATTCTAAGTACTATAGCATGAATTATCTCTCTAAGTTACGCATAAAATCAGAGGCCAACATCCGGCGGCCTAGTTTGAAGACCAGTGGAACTAATTCGGGATGGCATCACAACCTTGCCGAACCACATTAACTTAACACCTCAGAAACTAACTTTGTTTACTAATAACTTAGGGTATAAGGTCTAAATTACGTTCAAGAGTAGTTTCTTGGAATTGTAAGATAAGATTGTTTTATAAAATGATGAAATAAAAATTCTCGGATACGCGTGATGATCACTAATATAGCGTTCATTGTTAAATGATGATATGTTGATTGTTTAAATTAAAATATACTATTTATTCTACTGCTGGGATAAAGGAAATTTCTTAATTGTAAAAATTTTAATTAATGAAATGCAAAAAATTTATTTATTCATATAGAGGGTGAAATTGATATCATTAGCATCCTTTTAAACTAAGAGTTACTAAACAACTTTCACTATGGGAGCAAAAAGATCGGAGCAAAAAAATGATCAGCTGTTGCATACATTTGAGTCGAGTAGGCATTGCAGTTTAGTATGGAACAGCTGATTATTTTTTTGCTCCGATCGGTTTGCTCCCATAGTAAAAGTTGTTCAGTTTGATGGGTAGACTCTTAGTTTAAAAGGATGCCAATGATATCAATTTCACCCTGTATATTATAAAATGCACACCTTTGCCTTATTGTCTTTTCTATGACTTGAAATCTGAAAAAAACATCTATTAGGTAAGTATCCCTTATTTACTTTTTTTTTTCTTATTTAATAGTACTTTTTAGACTTTATTAGCCGTTAAGCCGTAGTATAAAACAAAAAGCCTCCTTCTTAGTCCCTTTTATATTGTGACGGGCAACTACGGAACCTTACCCTGCGCGTGGTCCGACACGCCCTTGGCCAGTTATTAAAATTTATCAGGAACGAAAAATAAAACGCGCCTTATGTCAATTAGCTCGGAGTTTCCCTGCGAGATTGAATCAGAAATGAAGATATCCGCAGAAGAACCAGAGTAACTGACATAGCCCAAAGAATTGCTAAACTAAAGTGGCAGTGGCATGGGCACAATGCTCGCAGAACCGATGGCCGATGTGGCCGAAAAATTCTCGAGTGGCGACTGCGTACCGGAAAGCGCAGCGTGGGTAGGCCCCCCACACGGTGGACCGACAACCCGATGAAAGCGGCGGAAACCCGTTGGATGAGGGCATCGCAGGACCGGTCGTTATAGCGATCCTTAGGAGAGGCCTATGTCCAGCAGTAGACGTCTATCGGCTGAGATGATGATGATGATGTCAATGAGCGACGATGCACCCCACGGTGGGGTCCGGCTGTCAAACGTACCTGAGCTGTATAGCTGAGACAGGCCTGGTATAGCTAAGTAAGAAAAATTGCTATCAAAATCACCTACAAATATATGACTGGATGCATAGTACCACCCTGATGACCTATGTAACTAGGTAGGCATGCATAAATACGTAAAGCACATAAAGACCTCGATTACCATATTTGGATCCTACCCACAGCAAGAAGATTAGAAAATCAGGCCCCAAAAACTGAAGCCAGACTGAATTTACTGCACAAGCAAGACATGAATGGACCGACTTTCAAACCCACGAACTTTGGTTTAGCAGAGTGACGATCGTGGATAACAGGATCTTGAACGTAGAAGAGAATACAAAATTACCTTATACCTATACGTTTTAATTTACAACCACAGCAATATACAAAGCAACATGCAACGGGAACAAACTTAAATTGTCTTTATAAACTTGCAGACTTGCAATAGTCCAGTTAATTCAATCCACTTTCTAAAGCAACACTTCACTCAACACATTCCTACACACCTAACACATATCTATTCAAAATACGACCACGAATAAACCAAGAGGGTATTGGGTTAATACCTACAAACCCATTCATGTATAACGAACGCTAAATACATAAGCACAGCCCTAGCTGCGTTCCCGGGAACAATGTCTTTGACGCGGCGAGGCGCCGCACCAATCAGAGCGCGCAGCGGCCAGGGGTGGCAGCGGAAACTTTGCGAGGAAATTCAATTAAACTTGAGCGCCCGCCCTTATCTGATGACTCCGTGGAGAGGCTGCTACGTAACGAGATGCTGCAGGGTTGTCACGGCAAATGTCTTTAATTAAATTGCTTTATAAGAAAACATTCTTCTTTCTTTGTTAAGAGCCAATTTGAATTACTTATCGTAATCGTAACGATATTATATACCTAATCTTAAGCTTATGTTGGTTTTGTATAGCTTGATGTGTCGCCGTGTGTACCTATATAAGGTCTAACAAAATTAGGTGAAACTTTTTTAACGGGATGATCAGACCATCAAACTGAACAACTTTCTCTATAGGACCAATATTGAAATCGCGAAAAAAAATCTGCTGATACATTTAGGTTGAGTAGGTTTTTGTGGAACAGCTGATTTTTTTTCGCGATTTCGATTTTGATTAATAGAGAAAGTTGTTCAGTTTGATGGTCTGATCATCCCCTTAAAATAGTTTCACCTAATTATGTTAAACCTTATATATCTACCGAGGTAGGTACCTTACCTACCTATGTACACGCCATTATAGTTACGGATAAAATCTTTCTCATCGCGACATGTTAGAATAACTAGTTTGAAATAGAAATACTTTTAATTAAGCAATAATTGTGTACTTACCTAACGTGCTAATTATCACTTTTGATTATTATTTGTTAATTTATAAAACGTAGATAATGAGTTACCTAACTGATAACTTGATGAAGTGAACATGTAATTCAATTGTTTTATAGGTAGGTAAAGTTGTAAGTTGGTTTGATACCTATCTTGATGATAAATAAGTGAAAGTGTGTAGGTGTTTTGTCTAAAATTACGTTAACGAATTCATTTAATTATTAGGTAGGTAGACGTATTCAGGATCAACAATTCAACATAATATATACTGGTTTTCTTTGGGATTCTAGCTTATAATAGACCACCCGTTTACTTCTTATTGGTGACATAAAAAGTGACTAAGGGAAAAGTAGAATCCTTATGGTATACCTACATTAGAATATTATTTATTTATTTAACACTTTATTGTACACATAAAATAATAATATTTTATATTTATATTTCAAAAATCTTCGTTTAGTTCTTCCAGTTCAAAATACCTAGTTCAAATACAAGACAGTTTCGTATTTATAATTGGTTTATCATTATCATACATACAGGGTCCTACAGAGGTGACTAGTGGTGAATTGAAAGTATTTTGTTAGCTTGAATGTGTTCATTATCCATTGCGGTATCAGTACTCAACGTTCGAATAATCTTTAGTACTACGCAAGCATTGTAAACTATTTACACATAATATCTCGACTGGCTTTCAGCCTCATAACAATACATATTGAATCATTACTGTCGCGAGAAATGTGTTCCGTTTATGCGCATATTGCTGCGACACTGGCCCCTCCCCCTTTTCACATCTCCCTTTAGTTTTTGTTATCTGTGGAGTTTCCATTGCGCTCCATTATACATGTCAAACTGCGATCCTCAGATGTGTACAACCCTAGCTGCACCAATAACGACCAAAGCCCCATCCCCCGAGCGTTGCGTCAAGCGTTCCTCGTAACCGCTAAGCCGACCTGTCGCTTTATCTGAACTTAAGGTACCCTACCTTCCCTTCTACCCTATCTTACTCTTCACTACCTACTTGTATTTCATATCTTAACTGCTTTGTAATAGAGTTGACATTGTGGTTTGCAGATGGTAAATTAAGTTTGTAAAAGTATCAGAGATTCGGTTGCATCTTACTCGTCTCTAACCATTTAGCATTCTATTCTATACCTTATTTAATTGTAATAAAGAGGTTGTCAAAGTGGTTGTTGGTAAAAATAAGTTTGTGAAATGTATAATCAAGGGATTCGCTGTTACGTAACGATAGCCTGGAAAGGAATTGAAAGGACTTTGAGAAATGAAAGGTGAGACAATTTGGTTCGAGTGGAATTTTACTATGTTTTTTTAATAAGTCGGCTGTGAGTTTAGGTTCAATATTCTTTGAATTAACTCTCATCTCGATCAAAACGATATGATATGCGATATGAATATAATAATCTATCAATATAGAATAAGTGTATCTAGAGGGTTAATTAAGATGTCATTAGGTAGCATCCTTTTAAACTAAGACTCTACCCATCAAACTGTAAAATTTTTTGCCAGCAAAAGAAGCAAACCTGCAAGCGCAAAAAAGTCAGCTGTTCCATACTAAACTGCAACGCCAAATCGACTCAAAAGCACAGATTAGGAGTTACTTCAAAAGTCTTTGGTTTCTATTGGCGATTTCAGGTCTGCTCCCATAGTAAAAGTTGTTCAGATTGGTGGGTAACGCAAAGACTCTAGGTAAAGTACTCTATCAATCTGAACAACTATTATTTACTAAAGGATGCTAATGACGTTTAAATTAAATCCCCCCTGTATTTTGTTTAGCAGTTCTTGCCAATTCTGGTTCTAAATATGTATAAATGAAAGCACTCTTTCTTCCGTATTGTTTTGTTTGGATAATTCTTTCAAAATTAAAAAATGTTCTACCAGGTCCAGAAGGACCAGAGAGTGCATCCATGTTTAGAGTATCATCCATCATGTGGAGGCGTAGCTCAAATGGTAATTAAAATAGGGCTTTACTGTTTGTTAATTATTTTATTTATCATCTATCGAGACATTTGCTTTCTAGCTCTGAGCTCAATTCTGACCTCCATAATAATTGAAGCCCGCGCCGGGGTTGTTCGACGTTCCAAATTTATTTCAAATAAAAACCAGCCAGCAAGCTATGGCTATACAACCTCCTTACAGTACTGCACAAAATAAGCATAGGGCTACCTGCCTGAATGCTACAAATCGAAATCACCCACACATTTTACAGAACTGTACTATTTACTTTTTCTTCTTCGGATTCCATCACTCATCCAATCTCTCACCAAACAAAACAGGCTCATCGATACGATCCACGACATTAATACGGTACTACACTGAAAATATTTACAAAAATTATAGTGTTTAGTTAGCTACTGTGCCCCAGATCACAGTTTTTTGTCTGACTGTTTGGTCTGTTTGTTTGAACATCATGCAAAAAGTACTGGAGTGCGATTTTCGAAACTCATTCGCTGAGCTCAGCAGTTGAAAATTTCAAAATTACTATGGAGATATGCATCTTTCTACTGCTGATTTAACTTCACACTAAAATCACACTCCTGAAGTATGATTTTTGAAAGTCAAATTAAGAAAGATGCATATCTCCACAGTAATTTTGACATTTTCAACTGCTGAACTCAGCGAATGAGTTTCAAAAATCACACTCCTGGACCGATTCTGATGAAATTTTTTGTGTTCAAAAACTTATAATTTGACTAAGAAACTGGTATACTTACTTACTTATATTCTACAATAAATGCTTTTGACTTTGACTTTTGATTTCTATCTCGCTACGGCCACGACGACGGGAGCTTACAGTCTATCTATGTGTGGAAGACGCTGGCGCTGTATTATACTAGATATACTTAAATGGTTTAAAATGTTTTATAAGTAGGTATTTATTATCGTAACCCTCACGGGCAGCAGGGCGAGTTAGTCCCTCATCCCTCGGGAGTGTCGCAGAGCCGGGAGACGTCCGCGTCACTTTATCTACCCGGCACAGACATCTTACCGGCTCACTAACACTGTCACACTGCTGTGAACCGAGAATTGTCTACCAGAAACACGGTCCAAGCAAGAAGGGCCGTGTTTCGGGTAGACAATAAAGTGGCAAGAATGGTACGAAAACTCATTCTTTTAAAATAAAATAAATAACTAAGCAAAATCGGAAAATACGTTAAAAAAATTCTTAATTTAAGTTAAAGTAATAACGACTAAATAGGTAGCTACTTACTTAAGTTTTTCTTTGGTAATCAGCTTCAGAGAATTCTGGCACCAGAGCGTAAGGGGGTTTGATTTCTCTGATGTTTCATCATCATCGTCTCAGCCGATGGACGTCCACTGCTGGACCTAAGCCTTCCCCGAGGATCGCCATAACGACGGGTCCTGCGCTGCCCTTAACCCACGGGTTCCCGATGCCTTCACCAGGTCGGTCGTCGGTCCACCGTGTTGGGGGCCTACCCACGCTGCGCCAATCTGATGTTTACCGTACCTTATTAGGAAGGTAGGTACCTTATTTCAGAAGAAAATTAAATAGGTAGGTAAGGTAATAATAATAACTGAGGAACATTATCAGAAAACTTGATAAAAATTATAGATAATCTTAGTGAAAGTGATTAGGTGCTATAAGAAGGAACTTATCCTACAGGACCGCGAGTCGAAAAACCCTTAGGTAACACAGTTGGAACGATCAGTTCATGGGACATTGCTATGCAATTTATTTAGAGTGCGATTTTTTAAAGTAACGCATTCAAATCAGCAGCAGAAAATGTCGAAATGACTATGGAGATTATGCATCATCATTTTAAAAAATGTTAAAAAAATCGCTCTACAAAGTCGATGGCGGTCGACGTCATACACGAGATTTTATAGGTACGAATCAATCTACATAACATACTTACAATAGAACTAAGCAGGTTCCTGCCCAGGTTAAACATAGCACTGAAAAGAATGAGTCAAAACATTGATAGTTACAAAATATCCAGAGCCTAGACAGATTTTAATTATCACCATTCTGCAGCCAAATGAGCTAACTATATCTGCACCCAAACGAGATAAATTAATGAATTTATTAAATACTCGCTAAATATTATGCCAGTTTACCCGCTCGCTCCCTAAAAGAGGATTCCACTCGGAAAAACCGCATTGATAAGCTCTCTCTTTCTCAGTCCAAAACATCGCAAGTCTGAATCTTTTACATTCGAATTTAGATACTAACAGCTAGGAGTTACGGCTCAAATTATCGTGAAGGTCTTGGTATTTATAGGGTACGTAGGATTAAAATGGGGAATGCGGGAAAAATGGGAAAACGGTGACAGTGTGAGAGCCGTGATAACGCTTCAAAAGCGTAGTGGGCGGTGCCGATGGGAGACTAGGGCTGAGCAAATTATTTATTTTAAACCACTTTTAACTAATTACTTAACAGTTTATTTTCAATATTATCATTTTTATTGTTCATTCCGAAATAACTTTATTATTTAATTTGTCCAAAGACGGTCTGGATACTAGGAATAACATAATTATACTGATGACTATTTACCCCGAGGTCAGAGATATTCTGAAACCTCCGAACGTCTACACTAGATAATACATAAAGTGGACCTGGAATAATGTGAGAACTACCTACCTAGAAATAGTTAGCTAAATAATTAGTGGTAATTATGTGTTTTGTTCTGTATGCAAATAAATATATTTTCGTTCCTTTCTTTGTTTCTATAATAGGAATCGAAAAATAAGCTATACAATACAGTATTATTAGTCGCGAAGAAAAATCTAAGAATAGTTTTAATTTGAAATTGGTGCGCTAGCAGCATTTTGACTTGAGTGGTGTGCAGAATTAAATCGATTTCGATTTTATTGACTAGACTTGAATCTACATCCACACGAACTATTATAAAACTGTAACAGAACCGTGTCTGTAAATTAAAGATATTTACAAAAAGGTAACGAGATTATGGTAGGTAGTTAGATGACGAGATGACAATATCAAAATCGTATTCCGAAGTCGCGTGCAAAATCAAAATTATGGCTGTAATCACTGTTCCATACAGATATTCGGATTTCAGGGGGGATAAATCCCACCTAAAAAATGAGTAGGTACCGTACGAACATACAGGGTCCTTCTCAATATGCTGACACTTTTTTAAGGGGATGATCAGACCATCAAACTTAACAACTTTCTCTATGGGACCAACAACGAAATCATTTGGCTCTAGTAGGTTTGCAGTTTTGTATGCAACAGATGATTTTTTTTCGCGATTTCGATGTTGGTGCCATAGAGAAAGTTATTCAGCTTGATGGTCTGATCATCCTCAAAACTGTCAGCATATTAAGAAGGACTCTATATAAAATGTAATTTGCCAGCCCTACCATGACATAAAGCCTGTATCTGGCGCAGCGGTTCACGGGAAAAATTAAAAAAAAAAAGAAGCGAGCCATATTGGCCCCGCAAGTTCAATTAACGCGAGGCGGCAGGGATTGCGGCTTCACATTGTGACAGCATCCATTCAGGGCGGATTTATTTTGCATATTCGTTTCATACACCAATAATTCAATGATTATTTTCATTCCAGAAGTTAATAAATGGTGTTTTAAATTGTAGGCATGTTGTTTGAATTTTGCAGTATAAGTGCATACACAGGCTCACGACCGTATTCCTTTAGAGGTGATCAGAATCTTTGCTACTTCCACCATCTAAAATACATGGTGTAAAATCAAATGTGTTACTAAAATGTAAACGAGGTGCTTCAGGACATCACTGAATAACTTTCAGTATGGCACCACATCCGAACAACTTTCTCTATGGCACCAACATCAAAATCACGAAAAAAAATCAGCTTTCCCATACATTTGGCTCGAGTAGGTTTGCAGATTTGTATGAAAGAGCTGATTTTTTTCGCGATTTCGATGTTGGTGCCATAGAGAAAGTTGTTCAGTTTGACGATCTGATTATACCCTTTAAAAAGTGTCAGCATATTAAGAAGGACCCTGTATAGCGCTTTTTCTACACCCTGATACATTATCTACCATAGTACCTACCTACTAGAAGCGACACCCAGAGTAAATTTTTTGTAACACTTTTATAGGCCATTGGTACAAGCTTACTTAGCCTGTGCCGGGCGCTGTGTGGGCCTGTTTTATACATAATTATTCAATGCATTTTTGTTCAATTCAAGGTAAAGGTTTTAATATCCTATACAACCGATGTCTTCAATAAAGTTATCTCATTTATAGCAATTAAAACGTAGGTGTTTGACTTTTTGACGCTTCTTAGGAGTTTTTGGAGACAATCGAAAGACACAGGAAACGCAGAGAAGTCCATAGGAATGAGGTGATCCGACCGCTTCGCCGTGCTACAAATGACGGAATACTTTTCCTGTTTACAACCCATAGACCATCATATTTCACTGAACCATATATTGTTCACTTTCACGACACTTTGTTACGCAAAACAACACCAATCTTATGAACCATAACTCATTATAAACAATAAAAATTCGGTAAAATATGTGGACACCAAACGTAGCAGACGAATTCCCGCCAAAAATTCTTACAGAAGTAGTAGTATTACTTTCATCCATATTGGATAGGCAAAGGAACAAAGCCATACAGCCTGATCTTTTAAATTCTTACAGACATGTGACACTGACATGACAAGTGACGGTTGACGCAGTGTCGCTAGACGTGCGATAATAATCCTAGATCCACGATATTTTTGAGGGGCATGCGATAGGAAATAAAAGTCGGGTATCGTACGATAATTCACAAAATTTCCAGGATAATCCACGATAATTTTGTAATTTAATGCAATCTGTGTACCAAATCCCTATTTTCAACCACATTATCCGTCAAATTCCAATAATATACATCATTTTGGCGTTAAGTATCTCTTAAAATAGTTTTCAAATACCTTTTACTAAAATTGAAGTTCTAATGAGAAAAATTGAGATAGAAAATATTTCCTCACTGTGTCGTTTCAATCAAGAGTTTTCACTAAAAACCTCGTATTTGCCTACCTATAAATATGTAACATTAAAACATTAAATAGTATAGGTAAGAATGATTGAATTTCACGCATCATTTGACACTCTTTTAGGTTCTAAGATACGAGAATTTTTGGAATTTTCGATGCGATAAAACACGATAATTTTGCTGTCAATCTGGGATAATTCTTAAGTGTGGATCTGGCAACACATTGACGAACAACGAACACAGTGTTGCCAGAAGGTTACTTTTGTAACCTTTTAGGTGATTTTTAGCTCTTTCAGGTTACTTTTAGGTTACACGATTCAAAAGGTTACTTTAGGTGATTTTTCGCAATTTGTATAATCAATTTTGAAATTATTATTTTTCCATGAAACGGAACGCTTTTTCATATTTTTGCAATGTTTTAAAACCCAAAACTTTCTAACGTAGTGAGTGCAACTCCTAAAAACACGTTTTTCTCTCTCGCACTAATGTATATCAAATCTGGGACCAATTCATCTCGATCAATCAATTGGCTGAAAAATGCAACTTAAAATGGAAAACGCTACTGAATTGTTTATATTTTTGTAAGTAAATACAACCAGCCTCTGTCTATCAACTTTTAACACCTTATTACTGGAAAAAAATATGAAAGGTTACTTTTCACACCAAAAGGTTCCTTTTTTTTCTATTTCCGGTTACTTTTGACAAGATCCGGCTGGCAACACTGCGAACAACTTTTAATTTTTTGCGAACTTTTTTTATTCGCTCATTTCATTTCTTTCTTTTGTTTTTAACGTACATGGTTCAATTAAATACATGAAAAGATTTTAATTCTAATAGACCGGAGGTTGGTTCTTTTAATTTTAAAATCATTAAATATTCACCATTACAAAAGTTACCCCACACAAATGTATAGTAACCTAAAATTTTTAGTAAGCCGGTAGCTACCTAAAAACTTGTTTTGCTAATTTATTACAGGAGTGACGAATCCAAAAATGAGCAAGAATAAACAGAACAAGGAGAATGAAAAGAAGAGAGAGTTACCTTCAAAATCCTCAGTGGTATGTAGCGTATATATTTACAATGTTACTAGAGTTTACCCGCGACTTCGTCTGCACAAATTATGTACCAGATTTTAAGTCAAATCATAAGCTATCACATGAAAAAAGTTTCATCAAAATCGGTTCAGTAGTTTTTGCGTGATGCTCGAACAAGCAAACAAACATTTTTAAAATTGTATAGATTACGAGCGTTAACCCGCGACTTCGTCCGCACAAATTATATACCAGATTTTAAGTCAGATCATAAGCTATCAAACAAAAAAAATTTCATCAAAATCGGTTCAGTAGTTTTTGCGTGATACTCGTTCAAACAAACAAACAAACAAACAGACAGACAAAAAATCCAAAAATTGGTGAAATAGAATCAGGGACACCTAAAAACCATATCGTAACTTTTTTTTTGTTAATATCTTCAATGTACAGACAAACTTCCTGTTACAGTTTTATAATAGTATAGGTAGATAGACTCAGAACAAACTTTCTTATTTTGCTGCGTACACACCGGCCTAACGAACGCCAACGATGGATATTCAGCGATGGCTGCCGCAAGCTCGTTGGCCTTCGAGGGTACGTCCAAATACATTTTAGTGGTTGAGCAAACGATCGTTCAAGTACACACGGTGACACATCAAGCTATACAAAACCAGAATAAGCTGGCCGCGCGTAGGACGAGTAACGCATAGTATCGCGCGGTCAGTTTATGTTGGTTTTGTATAGCTTGATGTGTCGCCGTGTGTACATGCAATAAAAAAGAAAAAAAAGATAATATAAAACGTCATTTACAAACACATTCTAAGACTTAAAATCTGATATATAATTTGGGCGGACAAAGTCACGAGTTAACTTTAGTAGAAAAATAAAATCTCGAAAACCGTCTGTCAAATTCACGGAACTATCTTGGTGGCACTATAAAAGGTTACCTAATCATATCTTCAATAATCTTGTTTCTCTTTCCAGCCATGGAAAATTATCCTCTTCTCCGTGCTGATAGGCCTGGCTTCGTACTACACATACTATGTCATCTTCATCCGAACTCCAGAGATGCCCGCAATGGACCTCGACCAGTGGTGGGGTCCTTACCCGAGAAACCCGAAGCAAGACTTGTCTCTACGGCCTTTTAAAATTGAATTTTCTGATGTGGTGAGTTAATACATAAATGTTTTTTATACTGAATTAATTATCATTACCATCATCAGTAACATTTGTTACACATGGTATGCATTTGCATACATATAATTTTATCACATTCACACTATTATCCCACACCACAGCCCGGACACTGCATACACAACATTGAAATTGACAAGATGACATCAGCACATGCAAAACCCAAGAAATTTGACCTTAAGTCTTCTTCTTAGGTAACTGGCAGGTAACTAGAGGGCGATAGAGGGGGTGAGGTAAAAAGTTGGTGGGAGGAAAGGAGTGTCCATACTGTATGTAGTAATGTTTTTAGTATAGTACTAAATCTACTTAAAATATTGATTAATTTATAGAATTTATCAAATATATTTTTTTATCATAGACCATATAACTAGGGACCAGCCTTGCGGTAGCATTTCCCCTCTACCATGTTACAAGATCAATAAATCATGTGCATTTACATACAATTGTATACCTTATCACTAAACGAGACAGCCTATAATTGTGGAACAATAACTTTAAACTAATCTTAAAACTTTTAGGGTTTATACTAGACTATTTTTAACAATCAAAATTCTAATCTAAAGTATTGGAAATCCAATGTTACGGATTTCATTCTAAGGCCACGCAAAAAGTGTCAGAAAAATTTGTTAGTAGAATTACACACGTAACTCGTCCATATACCTAGATTTTTATACCATAGAAAAAGAACTGACCTTAAAATAATAATAGCACAGCGAAAACGAGACAGAGCGCTTATATGCTAATTACAGAGTGAGTGAGAAAAAATCAATGTTGTTCGTCTCTTTCTTTGTATGCTTTGACCTTTGACTAGTTATTATAAGGACCTTGCGGTAGCATTTCTTCTCTGCCACAATATAAGATCAATTAATCATGTGCATTTATATTAAATTGTATACCTTATCACTAAACGAGACAGCCTATAATTGCGAAACAATAATCGAACTTAGAACGTTTGGGGTTCACACGAGACTACTTTTCATGATTATTAACGTTCAAAATTAGAATCTAAAGTTATGGGTATAAAATCCAAAATGGCGGATTTCATGTGACCTCGCCCCCCGCAAAAAGTGGCAGAAATGTTTGTTAGTAGAATTACATGCGTAAATAGTCCCTATATAAGTAATCAAAGTCTGTAGCATTTGCAAAGGCTCATATTTCATACATTTTTGTCATATTTTCATCCTTTTCCAGTATACACGCTCAGCTTGTCATTTTAATATTCAGTCTATGATTTATACCGTCGATTTACACTATTATTGAACTGTAAAGCTGTGCCTGTATGTTAAAAATATAACAGGAACAAATTACTCGAATAACTCGCCCCGGGTCGTGTCTGTACCGAACATACCCATTACGCTGGCGGCATCGGCAGTGCCACGTCGGATGGCTAAGGAGATATGTTGGGCAAGAAACGCCCCAGAGCGATTTGTATTTGAAATTTTGTTTTTCTACAGTTTCTATTATAAAATTTTACTTTCCCTTTCATCAAGTTAGTAAAGAATATTTTAGGTTTCATTCGGTATGAAATTGTGAATTTGCTAAATGCATTTGATTAATGTATTGGAAAATATGTACCTACTCTTTTTAATTTACCGATCTATATCTTAACAAAAAATGTGTTTATTTCTTATCTTTTAAGGCAGCTTATGATATAACAGATATGATATAATATGCATGGCTTGCAAGTATTACACTACAGTGACACTAAAATTTCCATTATCTTATGAATAATAATGATTTAGCTTTTTAAATATTTGTATTAATCCAAGTAATCTATGAAAGTAATGTGATAATGACATGATAGGCAAAAATAGTAAGTAATTAATAATGTAAGTACATGTTTAGGTTCTGTAAACTTTGAGTTTTTATTTAATAGAAATGTATTTACAACACTAGAAAAGCCCCGAGCCTTACCGCGGCATCTCTCGCAACACCTCTAAACGTGTGCTAAAGGAATGGGTCGTGAACCAAAGCCGTAAGCTCTGGTCGGATACACCAGGACTGAGGCATGCGGAAGAACTTGAGAGCTGCTTTTCAAACAGACATACCTCAGATGCCATCAATTCAAACCGCAACGACTTAAGGCTCTTAGTACGAGCCTTAACAGGGCACTGCAAGTTAAACAAACACCTACACAGAATGGGGCTTGTAGATTCACCCACTTGCAGATTCTGCTGTGAAGCAGAGGAAACGCCCATACACCTCTGCGAATGCGAAGTGCTCATTTACAGCAGGAGTCGCCATCTAGGTGGATACATAATAACACCTACTGACATTAGGGACCTCCCCTCCAAAAGCATAACACGTTTCATGAAGTCCGTGGGCCTAGGAATGACCTTTAGGTCTAGGGTGACAAATACTACAATAGATCAACAACCGGTCGCAGTAGCTATTTGGTCATTGACCAAGCCCTTATAACCAAATAATAAAAAATAATAAAACACTAGAAAATAAAACAGTACTCTACAAGATGTAACAAACACGCTGTAATGGTAATATTTAAGGGGTGGTTTAGACACTTTCGATTAGACTATCAAACTAAACTACGTTAACTATGGAGACACTCGAAAAAAATTGGACTTTTCTCACTAAAAATTGATTTAACGTTCATATGAAAATATGGAGGAACTGAGGTGGAAGGTTCCTCCATTGAAAAGGGAAGTACTTTCGCCAGGCTAGGTGTGATGCCTGGGGACCGGCCGTGTTCCTACTGATGTTTTTTTTTGAAGAGCAGAATTGAACTTACATAAATGGTACAATCACAATTAAATAAAGTTTGTTTTACGCTTGCGTCGTTTCTCTCTTCTCTTTCTCTCGCATCAGGCAGTAATATAAGCTATCACACGCCCATTTCGCTTCAATTATTTTTCGACATAGGCCCTTAACCTGTTTTGTTAGATTTTTGGCGCAGGAGACCCCACTTAATTATATTTTGTGTTATTATTTTCGAGACGATGATAAAAGAAAGAGAATTGTTGCCATCCGTAACACCTTACAATAAAGCATTATTTGCTTGTCACTTGTGAACGTAATAAGTGCTATCATGTCGTGTCGCTAGTAACATTTTTATTTTATCAAAATCACGAAACAATGATAAGAAGTGGTTCAAGACCTTGGCCACTGTATGACATAATTAGAGATCGGATAATCGGATGTATATTTACCTAAACTTCACTTTTTTTCACACGAAATTATAATATGGATACGCATTTCTGAATAAAGTTAATTAAAAAAATCGGGCCACCCGTACCATTTTGTCATACTGGTCCTCGTAGATAGTCAACAGTAGGTAAAACAACTTGGACAACATGAACAATTCGGTAGACTTGGACAAACCGGCACGAAATAAACAACTCGGGCAACATGAAAACTCTTACAACGTAAACAACTCAGACAACTTGGTCAACTGATTTGACTTGGTCAAGTTGTTCATGTTGTCCAATTAAGCACTTTCGACAACAAAATATCTCGGACAACATGAACAACTTGGTCAATCGGACAACTCTGTCCACTCAGACAACATTGTATTAGTTGACCAAATTGTTAGAGCTGTTCATGTCTCAGTTTTTCAAATGTCCAAGTTCTACCATATTTTAGCAAACCCGTGACTTAAAAACGATCTTGGGATTGTTTCATAAAATAAATGAATTAAGACGTGTCCACATTATTCTTGTGAAAAATGAAGTTTAGGTAAATATGCTTCCGAATATCCGATCTCTAGACATAATTGATAGTGCATACTATTGAATGGGGGATAAAACCTACCTATCCCCCCCCCCCCCCCCCCTGGATACGTGCCTGTCTAGCATATTGCATTATGACAACTAGATCTACACATCGATATAGAATACATATACAGAGTGTAAACTTATACTGCACGGCTAGCATGCCACCCACGACAAAGCGTTTAAACGAGAAAAATGTCATGCGCGCTCTTTCTGGCATACGTAAAATAATGAGGATGGGGGCACATCTCGATTTTTTTTGTTTTCTCGGCGGTGGCATGCGAAGCCTACAGGGCGTGTATGCGTTATACAAGGTCTTTCCTAATACAATACTGGCCGATAGTTTTTAACCTGAATGTTCAGACCATCAAATTCGAAATCGTAAAAAAACCGGCTGTTTCATACATTTTGGTTCATTAGCTGTTGATTTTTTTCATTCCGATCGATTTCCACCAAGTTCACAAGGTGACGGCGAAGTGTCAGGACCTCCTAACTTATATTTTTGCGTATTTCAGTATTTTAATGCAAAACGAAGCAATTTTCTTTACTACACGCCCCATTAAAAGACAACGTAAGCGTGAACATAACATTTAAGTACATATAAAAATATAAGATGCCAAATGCGCAAGTCAGTAATTTGTATTTATTTTGAGTATGATACCTGCAGTTTGTTAGACGTTAGTTAAAATAACAGATTATAATTATGACATATTTTTTATACAAACCGTAAATAACGTTATTTTGAAATGTTTTTTTACTAAGCAGATAAAACTAAAATATATTTTATTCATACCTATTTGGTTTTTTGTCAAGTATTTTTTTTTTAGTGTTGAATCGAAAATCACTGCGAGATAATTGTCTCAATAACAATATATGAATAAATAAATAAAAATATACATTAAAGCACTACATACATAACCATTAACCTAAAGCAAAAACAAAAAAGAAACAAAACGAATACTATTTACAAATAAAAAATGTCCTCGAAATTGCCGCCGCTTGGCAAGGTGCCCAGGAGGCTGGCAGCGTTACCTCTTTGTATGGCCAGGCTGATGCGCTGACCGAGGTAGCTGCCAGCCCTCTGGTCACCGGAGACCTCGATTAGGCGCGCCGATAGCTTATTAAATTAAAGTAATTAAAAATTATATCTAAAATATGTACAAATTTATAATCTTAATAGCAGGCGAGCATAATATACAGATTTACAGGGGGCCACCGCACAGTCGAATGCATTTTCTATCTATCTTACGACTGATAGAAAATGCATTCGAGGTCGCTATCGAGCGGGAGAATGCCCAGGACGCTCTGGCGGCGTTACCTCGCTGTATCGCAATGATGATGCGTGCCCGAGGTATGCGTCGGCCCTGTTGTCCCCCGAGACCTCTACCAGGCGCGACGAAATTTAGAATCACGTCAGTAATTTTAGAAAATATTATTATTTTTTTTCATCCCCTGCAAAATCACGACTGTTTATGAAGATAGAAGGTCCTGACACTTCGCCGTTGATGGTTCATTTTCCCGCCCGTATTTAAGATCTGTTTTAACTTTCTTCCCTTAATCTAACCCTTCCAGATAGTGAACGATCTAAAGGAGCGTCTCCTCCACCGGCGTCCGTTCACGCCACCCCTCGAGGACGCCGGCTTCACGTACGGCTTCAACACTAACTTCCTGACGCGCGTGCTCGACTACTGGCAGAACAGCTACAACTTCCAGGAGAGAGAGCAGTTTCTCAACCAGTACAACCACTTTCTGACCAATGTACAGGGCTTGGATATCCATTATATGCATGTCAAGCCGAAAGTTAAGGAGGGTGTTACGGTAGGTTTACATGTTTATACATTTTTTGTCTTTTTAATCGCATGGTGCCGTATGAAATAAATTTAAGAGGATATGTGAAAAAAAAAAATAGGATTTTTCAAAGCGTCATATATCATGAAGTACTAACAGTAGGAGTATAAATTGCTGATATGTGTAAATTGAACATATAATTGAAGTTTTGATTAGAGCCAAAACATGATTAAGACACATTTTATCGATAGAAAAACAAGCCAAAGTAGCCTCCGTTTTTATTTATAAACGCTTGGAACTGCTAAACGGTGAATAATAGAAACACGAGACTTGATTTAAAAAAAAGAGATTGATATTTTACAAATTTTGATTAGAGTAGAATTGAACTTACATAAATAGTACAATCACAATTTAATAAAGTGTGTTTTACGCTTGCGTCGTTTCAGTCGCGCGCGCCGCCCCATCTCTTTCTTTCGCATCAGACAGTAATATAAGCTATCACACGAACATTTCGCTTCAATTATTTTTCGACATAGACCCTTAAAGTGTTTTTTTTCGGTTATCGAGACAGCCTTGATTGATTTGTGGTTGGGCTATTGCAAGCAAGGGTCGTTGTGTAACACTGAGACCATCGCTGGCCCTTTGTGTTCGCCCCCAAGCTCACCCATATTTTACGCATACCTCCGAACTTACGGAATTTTCATTTCAGTCTCGGCAATGCAGGTTTCCTCAATATGTTTTCCTTCACCACCGAACTAGTAAATGATAAATACAACCATACATAAATTCCGAAGATCTTAGTGGTAGGTACAGGCCAGGAATCGAACCGCCCGCCGCCTCATGATTGAATTGAGGCGCTAGCTCTCTTCCGTATATGAGCGAGCGATGATAGCCCATCATCGCTCGCCCTATCGAGACAGCCTTACTAATTCTGGCTCAAATATTTGCTGCCCGATAGCGAGTTTTCATAGTATCCCTGACTCGCCTCGGGGCATAGTTCATGAATGTTCATGATACAAAAGTCGTTGGTGATGTAACTCTCAAATATTTCGCACGCAGGTGGTGCCTCTGCTAATGCTGCACGGATGGCCGGGGTCGTTCCGGGAGTTCTACGAAATCATCCCCAAGCTGACCACGCCCCGCGCCGGCTACAAGTTTGTGTTCGAAGTCATCGTTCCCAGCTTGCCCGGCTATGGATTCTCACAGGTACTCTTTCATTTTGACAATAAAATTAAATATTTATAACGCGTGTGCGTATATATACGAAAGTATAAGTTCCAAGATGTATAACTTCAATTGAAATATGAACTATAATTACTGCATAGATACTTCAATATCCTTTACAGCAATGTTAAATGCGCTACGACGCGTTTTGTTCAAAGAAAAGATAGGAAGGCGCGAAATTACGCGAGTGAAATTCTGCGTCGTTTTTCCGCTCAAATTTTTTAATCGTTTATTACATATTATTTCGAGCGAAGGGCTCACTATCTTTCTATTTCTCACTATAATGTTTTATGAACTTTGCTTATTCTAAAAACTTTGAATATGCTAAGTGAGCCTTGCTATAGCTATAGCGCGGACTTTTCTGCCTGATCACTTACATATTTTCACTTATTTATTTTATTGTTTGTAAACTATTCATTCATTGGTCTATTCGTCAATAGGGCGGGGCTAAACAGTGCTTTTATTTTTAAGTATGCAAGTAAAAATGAGTCGTGGTAGTCAGGCGGAAAAGTCTGCGATAGTGCATGCAATACAATTGATAGTTGCAGTAACGTTTCTGATCACCCCGAAAGGGATTATAGTCGTGAGTGTATGTATGTATGCTTATGCTATAATCGGTACTGAACCTGTTTGCAGTGCTGAGGGTCGCGGGTTCGAATCCTGTAAAGGGCAAATATTTGTATGACGAATATGAATATCATTTTGTATCCAAGTCATGGATGTTTGTATTTTTATTAATTCTATATTTGGGTAGTCATCATAATACAAGTCCATCCTAGCTAGCACGTTGCACGAGATTCGGCTATATCCTTCTATATCACGTCTTTTATCTCGTTCGTTCACGCGCAATAGAAAGAGAGCGGAAGCGTGATAGCGCTATATCACGCTATCGCGGGTTTGCATATTAGCAGGCTAGATTCTGGTACTTTAAATGTGACTAGATAATTATCAATTTATGTTATGTATAAAATCTTGCTAATATTTGTCAGGGCGCAGTGCGAGCAGGACTAGGGCCGGCAGAGATGGCGGTAGTGATGCGCAACCTGATGCAACGCGTGGGCCACGAGCGGTACTTCGTGCAGGGCGGAGACGTGGGCCACACGGTGGGCAGCAACTTGGCCACGCTGTTCCCCGACCACGTGCTGGGCTTCCACACCAACACGCCCATCTTACTACATCCTATATACTCGCTGTATGCTCTCGTTGGTTAGTAGTTAAGGTTTTCTTTTTGTTAATAAACTTACAGCAACATATAGCATAAGGATATGCTCACGACTATATTCCGACTATATATTCAGAGAGCTTTATATCAGTGAAAAAAACGCCTCTTTTTGGTTTCGATACAATACATTTTTAATGTATTTAACAAAACATAAAAACCGATCTCAAAAGTTAAATAGTGCATTACGATACGTGTTAATTAAGTAGTCCATTATGGCACGGCGTAAAGTTAGCGCCCGAGCGTAGCGAGGGTGCTAAACGCCGTGCATTAATTTAGTTACATACATGTAACTTTTGTTTTAGGTTCTATATGGCCCAGCCTAGTTGTAGAGCCCGAGCTTCAGGACAGGATGTTCCCGCTGACCGAGCACTCCGCCTTCACCGTGGAAGAGACCGGCTACATGCACATACAAGCCACTAAGCCCGACACTATTGGTAAGTTTCATACTAAAAATAACTTTTATATAGGTAGATTAAAACAGTGAAACTCTTTTGAGTTTCTCTTTAGAATAATATGTGCAATCAACCTTATTAGGTGCAATACTATAGTTACAATAATAAATAAGTTTAAAATTCTCCATGCAAAAGTTATGTTTAAAGATATTGACAGACGGACGGACGTACATGAGGGATCGGAACCCTAATTTATAAATCAATTAATAAACTAGCGTTAACCCCCGACTTCGTCCGCACAAATTAAATACCAGATTTTAAGTCAGATCACAATCTATGAAACAAAAAAAGTTTCATCAAAATCGGTTCAGTAGTTTTCGCGTGATGCTCGATCAAACAAACAAACATCTTTTTTTTAATTTACAATAGTATAGATAGATAGATACCAATAAAAAACGTAACATACTGAACTAACATGCCCGAACTCTGTCCAGAATGACAGATAGTGAGCCTGTTGCCGCTCTCGCCACTTTTAATAGACAATGCACAAAATGACAAAATGTATAGGTTTCACGATGTATAAATAAATCTATCTTTCTATACTATTATAAAACTGTAACAGGAAGTTTGTCTGTACATTGAAGATATTAACAAAAAAAAAGTTACGATATGGTTTTTAGGTGTCCCTGATTCCATTTCACCAATTTTTGGATTTTTTGTCTGTCTGTTTGTTTGGGTGTTTGTTTGTTTGAACGAGTATCACGCAAAAACTACTGAACCGATTTTGATGAAACTTTTTTTGTTTGATAGCTTACGATCTGACTTAAAATCTGGTATATAATTTGTGCGGACGAAGTTGCGGGTTAAAGCTCGTACTATTATAAAACTGTAACAGGAAGTTTGTCTGTACATTGAAGATATTAACAAAAAAAAAGTTACGATATGGCTTTTAGGTGACCCTGATTCCATTTCACCAATTTTTGGATTTTTTGTCTGTCTGTTTGTTTGTGTGTTTGTTTGTTTGAACGAGTATCACGCAAAAACTACTGAACCATTTTGATGAAACTTTTTTTGTTTAATAGCTTATGATCTGACTTAAAATCTGGTATATAATTTGTGCGGACGAAGTCGCGGGTTAACGCTCGTCTATTCTAAAATGAATAAGTTAAGGGCCTGTTTCACTACTTCTGGACAAGTTCTTAATAGTTTATCTGACAGATCGTTTGACTTATTTCGTATGAAAGATATATCAAACCATCTGTATTCAGTATTTATTTGTAGTATCACAATAATGAAGTACATACTTACGTGTAACACAAGATCTTATTTAATTATTGTGACGCCCTGTTACGGCACGGCAATATAATTGCAGTGTTTGAAAATTTTATTACATTACATAATATAATTATTAATTTAAGTAATAGAGATGTCGACGTTAACGTCAAGAGCCTAAAATATTAGAACATTGTTGTCCTGGAAAAAATCATTAATATTGTAGTAACTTTTTGAGATGAGGAAGCTTTTTAATTTTTGTGTCGACATGTCAAAAGAAGATCAAAAACAGACAATCGGAAGTGGTAAAATAGAATAGGCCATAAATGTTTGCATTTGAATTAAAGTAAATGTCCATCATTGCAGGCATAGCCCTCACGGACTCACCGGCCGGTTTAGCGGCGTATATCTTAGAGAAATTCTCAACGTGGACCAACAAGAGCTTCAGGAAGGCGAGCGACGGCAACCTCCTCGCCAAGTTCACCCTCACGCATCTATTAGACAATATAATGATCTACTGGACCACAAATAGTATCACCACTTCCGTCAGAGTATACTCGGAGAACTTCAGCAAGAGAGAGTTGGCCTTGAATTTGGATGGGTTAGTAAACTTTGCATAAGCTTATCGGCTCTATTTTCCGCCCTACCTTAAACTTCCTATCATCATCATCATCATCAGCCTTTGACTATTTATTATAAGGACTAGCCTTCCGGTAGCATTTCCCTTCTGCCACGGTATAAGATTAATTAATCATGTGCTTTTACATTCAATTTTATACCTTATCACTAAATAAACGAGACAGCCTATAATTGCGAAACAATAATTTCGAACTTAGAACGTTTGGGGTTCACACTAGACTTCTTTTCATGGTTTTTAACGTTGCAAAATTAGAATCTTAAGTTATGGGGACTATAATCCAAAGTTGCGGATTTCGTGTGCTGTGACAGAAATGTTTGTTCGTAGAATTACACGCTTAACTAGTCCCTATATAAGTAGTCGGTCATCAGCCTATAAACGTCCCACTCAGGGTAGATACGCGTGCCCAATACGGATTGGTAGACTTCACATACACATAAGAATATCTTCTTCAGTGTATGCAGGTGGGTAAGGATGGGCAGCAGCATCCTCTGAGTACACACATTGTTTCGATCCAACTGGGATCGCCAACCCGCCTGCCAAGCGTGGCGATTATGGGGGAGGCTTATGTCCAGCAGTGGACGTTTAATGGCTGATATGATGACATGGCATCTTGTCCGTGCGGATTCGAACCCGGACCCCCATAATTGGGAGTCCATACCTCTTCGCAACGCGCCACCGACGCTCTCGCATGAACTTTCTATGTCTTACCTTAAATACAGTTCTAGCTACGGCCCTGGGGTCACTAGCTAATGTTTTCCTACACCTAAAGCCATAGAGAAACACGTATACACTCGTACCCCGAGAGGAGTGGCCTTACGCATAATTTCCCATACTTTCCCCTCTGGCAAAGTCTTCACCCCCGCGACACCCCGACCTAGCCCCGATGGGCTACTTAATTCGATGTAGGTAGGCAAAGACAATAGATCGCTACAGGCTGCTATTCTGACACACACCTCTCGCTTCTTCAACTTCAATGAGTCTCTTCATACATGCTCGTCGGTTCCAGGTACATTTTATTTAGCCCCTTTTAAAGAGCGATGATAGCCCATACGGAAGAGAGCTAGCGCCTCGATCATGAGGCAGCAGTTCGATTCCTGACCTGTACCACTAAGTTCTACGGAATTTATGTACGTTTTTATTTATCATTATCACTAGCTCGGCGGTGAAGTAAAACATCGTGAGGTAACCTGCATACCCGAGAATGAAAAGAAAATATCATCAGTTCGGAGGTATGCGTAAAATATGGGTGAGCACGGGGCGAACACAATAGACCAGCGAATGTCCGCATTGTTAGATAAAGAAGGAAAGAAAATATGTTTATTTGCAAAAACCACAAAACACTGACATATTAATTATCCATAAAAACTAAACTAACACATAATTTAAAAATTAAATATTAATAACGACCCTTGCTTGCAATAGCCCAACCAACAATCAATCAATGATGTGACAGCCAAGTATTCAAGGTGTGCGTTACCAATTGTGTTTTTAACTATAAAACACTTAATTTAACCCATAAAATTCCAGAATTCCAACAAACGTGCCAACATGGGGAATCAAATTCAAGCACGAGATAGTGTTCCAGCCGGACTGTGTCCTGAAGACGAAGTACAAGAACTACCTGCACAGCACGGTGGTAGAGGACGGGGGGCACTTTGCCGCCTTCGAGAACCCCGACATCATGGCCGGCGATATATTCGAGGCTGTCGACACTTTCCAGCAGTTCCACGCTGCTGGTGGCAAGTGAGTTACTGCTACATTAAATAACATTTTCAATTATGTATAATCTGACCACAAGGGCGTTCTTTGTGGGCAACATTTGTTGATTGTTAAAAATGATTATAAACATCGTTTTTTTTTAATATTTTAATTGTTGATTATTAAAAATGAATAAATAATTTTTAAAAAAATATAAACTTTTTATTGTATCCTACTGTGACTCACCGAATAGTTAAAATTCAATATTCATGCAGTTCACCCCAGTGACATTGTGCGCTTTTGGCATTGTGCGTTTTTGGCATTATGCGCTTTTGGCATTCAGCGCTTTGGACATTCTGCTCTTTTGCTACCCACTTGTCAATTTGCGCTTTTGGCATTATGCTCCTAAACGAAGGATACTGAAAATGACACTTCTGAATGTAAAGTTTATGGCAAAAGATGATTCTGGCTTAGGATGTGTGTAATGAATGGATTCTTAACATTAGTATGCTAAGGCCCGCTTGCGCCGTCGTTATTAACTCGGAACTAGACGCTAATCTGGAATTAAATTATAATTATATCTTGCACCATCCTGTTTTAGGGGCTAAACTGGTGTTATATTTAAACCGCCGATGTGGTAGGTTTAAGTCACTAAACTACGTGCTAAATGTCAAAATTGAGGCAACAGCTGTTTTTACAGTTTTGTTGTAGGCTCGCGAAACTCTCTAACAAAAAAAAATTATATGAAACGTGTACCGCGCCATTTAATTCCTTTGAACGGTTGCACACATTTCATACATTCTGGATAATCGGTCACGACCCGTTTTTAGTATGGAAATCCCGACTCATAACGTAGTGTGTTACATGCTCTTTGATAACATGAATTAACGATGAAAACGAAATGTCATTGCCAAAATAAAACAAATGAGACAGACAAATACAAAGAGATGCAGTGTGAAAGAGACGTGCATATATTATGTTCATTCATCATTTACTTTTCATATTTTGTCGGAAATACATAAACTCTATGGTCATTTAGGATATTGTCACCGAAAAATAGAGTACTGTCAGGTTAGTTAACTATGAACTAGTTTTCATTGGCGCAAGACTATCTTCGATAACACTCGTTCAGTCTTTAGGTCGGTGCTACTAAAGACGGGGTTACGCAATTTAACCCAGTATTTGGCGCAAGTGGGCCTAAGTGAGTTTATGCCTACAGCGATCATGCAGTACGAACACAGAACATTATAAGAGGGGTTAGAAATGAAAACTAGCGCTTTTGCTCCGAAGACGGCTGTCTTCCCGCTCACGCTGCTACAAATACTGCCCTCTCGCTCGCACCACGCCGCACGCCTTATGATGTTATGCAAATAATTGCATAACCTGTGGCGACACGTTCCACGCCTACTTTGCACTTCTAACCCCTCTTATAATGTTCTGTGAGTACGAAATTATGATAAAAAGAATTTTGCCATAATATGGAGAACCGCGTATGTCGTACACAGTCCGGTGCAAATAAATCGCCGTGAAAGTCTACAACGGAATAGCACAGCGCAAGGGGGTTTCCCTGTGTCCGCATCTCCGCGCCGCGCCGCTGTATACGGAGCGGTACAGTACAGCCCTTGTGGTCAGAATAGAAAGCAATGTTCACCTTTAGCTTATATAATGTTCCAGCATGAATTTTATTGCAACATCACAAATTTTTGATTTCATTTATGAGGTAATTAGCATTAATTATACCGGCCCTTGAGGATAGATAAGCCATCATCGTCAGCCTATAAACCTCCCTATCAGCCTATATATCTAGAAAGAGCCTCATGCTTCTACCGTATAAAACAAAAGGGGCCCCAACTTTGTTAGGTTGGTGTGCGTGAGGCGCCATACTAATTATGTTTGTGTGCGTGTATATGGATAGGGATAGACGCCAATACTTTTTTTCTACGTTTTTGTAGCTTCGACTGTCAATCTTGACATATAACTTATCCAAGGGCACATGCCTAACCTCAGAGTGTACGCTGTACGGGAGTTAGGCCATCACGCGTGCCCAATGCTAATTGGTTTCCTTTACATACGCATCGGTATTACTTGTTCAACGTATTCAGGTCTCCTCACGATGTTTTCCTCCACCTTTAACACGTTCCGGGGCAGTGAACGAGACACAATAGAACTTTTATTGTTATCACGTCTATAGCCGGTCACTGTCCCGGAATGTGTTAAGATATTAAAACAATTACGAAACCATTTAGGTAACAATCAACATTAATACCTTTTAGGCCCGCTTGCGCCTAGCAGGGTTATCGTTATTAACTCGGAACTAGACTCTAATTTGGAATTAAATTATAATTATGTCTTGCACCATCCTGTTTTAGGGGCTAAACTTGTGTTTTATTTAAACCGCCGATGTGGTAGGTTTAAGTCACTAAACTACGTGCCACAGCTGTTTTTACAGTTTTGTTGTAGGCTCGCGCAACTCTCTAACAAAAAAAATTATATGAAACGTGCACCGCGCCATTTAATTCCTTTGAATGGTTGCACACGTTTCATACATCCTGGATAATCGGTCACGACCAGTTTTTAGTATGGAAGTCCCGACTCATAACGTAGTGTGTTACATGCTCTTTGATAACATGAATGAACGATGAAAACGAAATGCCATTGCCAAAATAAAACAAATGAGACAATACAAAGAGATGCAGTGTGAAAGAGACGTGCATATATTATGTTTATTCATCATTGACTTTTCATATTTTGTCGGATTACATAAACTCTATGGTCATTTAGGATGTTGCCAGCGAAAAACAGAACTGTCAGGTTAGTTAACTATGAACTAGTTTTCATTGGCGCAAGACTATCTTCGATAAAACTCGTTCAATATTTAGGTCGGTGCTACTAAAGACGTTGTTACGCAATTTAACCCTGCATTTGGCGCAAGTGGGCCTAAGTGAGTTTATGCCTACAGCGATCATGCAGTGGGCCTTAGACAATTTAACCAAATTATATTTTCACTTAACTTTCCTTCTAGAACACCAAACGAAAACCCAGAAGTCAACTACGAAACAGCGAAAACGATCTACGAATTCACTGTAAAAGACATCAACGGTAAAAACGTTAAGCTGGAAAAATACAAGGGCCATGTGACCGTCATAGTGAACGTAGCCTCCCAGTGCGGATTGACAGACACCAACTACAAGCAACTGAACGAATTGTATGAGAAATATGGACAGAGCAGAGGTCTACGAATACTGGCTTTCCCGTGCAATCAATTCAACGGTCAGGAACCAGGCACTTTGAAAGATATCCTGCAATTTACAAAACAAAAAGGTGTCCAATTCGATGTTTTTGAAAAAGTGGAAGTTAACGGAGAGAATGCCCATCCGTTGTGGAAGTTTTTGAAGCGCTCCCAGGGTGGGACGTTGGGTGATTTTGTTAAATGGAACTTTTCTAAGTTTGTTATTGATAAGAATGGAGTGCCGGTTGAAAGGTTAGCACCGACTGTTACTCCGTTGGAATTAGAACCATATTTAGCTAAGTATTGGTAACAATTTCAATATCTTTTTACTAGTGAAAGAATTATATGACCATGACAAAATATGAAAGCGGAAGTCATAAAAATTCAACACTGATTAAGAGTATAACTTTATAGGCCACTTTGAACGTTATTTTGATTGTTATAGAGTTGATAATTGTTCAGTTAACTGGTTGTTAAATAATACCAAAACTTAATGAAGTTGTAATTAGTTGTAAGCACTTACTTTATATCTTTTAAGCGCCAATACAAATTCCTTTGATACAAATTTTTATAATAATTTTTTTATTCTTTTTTCTTATAAAATGTTAGAAATGAAATTTACAATGTTGTTTTTGTTTCACTTATACGCACGCGCGCACGCACCCTCACACACGAATACACATTGTGGGTATCTAAACTATTATAAAACTGTAACAGAAGTGTGTCTGTACATTGAAGATATTGACAAAAAAAAAGTTACGATACTTATGGTTTTTAGGTGTCCCCGATTCCATATCACCAATTTTTGGACTTTTTGCCTGTCTGTTTGTTTGAACGAGCATAACGCAAAAACTACTGAACCGATTTTGATGAAACTTTTTTGCTTGATAGCTAATGATCTGACTTAAAATCTGGTATATAATTTGTGCGGACAAAGTCGCGGGTTAACTCTAGTTTAATCATATTACGGTAGTAATTATATAACACTGCTTAATTTTGAAATACATTTTAAACACTTTAAGATTGAAATTTATACTTATACTTCGGTAAATCTAGTAGTACATTCCTAGTGAGTTAAAAAAAGTAAATAAATTATAGCCTGATCCCACTGCAGAGCAAAGGGATTTCTCTCCTTATCAAATTGAAATATAAATAAAGTTGTAAATAAGTGTTGACTGTTGAGTTATCCCATTAGTCCCATTTCCTCCCATGGGTGTCGTAAAAGGCGACTAAGGGATCTACTGAAGGATGGGCAGCAGCATCCTCCGAGTACACAAATTGATTCGATCCAACTGCGATCGCCAACCCGCCTGCCAAGCGTGGCGATTATGGCAAATCCACCCATTTTGGGGGAGGCTGATGCCCAGCAGTGGACGTTTAATGGCTGATATGATGATGATGATGTTGAGTTATAATTTTACCTAGCTGACGGCGGCGTTTGCTGGCTCACGCTATTTAAAACTCTATATTGAATAGTATAAGGACGACATTTCATTGAGGACTGCAAAATACTTGAACAGTTCTCCGATAATGCGCTGGCACAAGGATTGCGCCTCATCAGCATCGCATTTTTTCACGCTCTATCCTTTTCTGTCGCTCAGGAACGTCATTGGCTAGAGCGAGAAAGGTCGCAGCACTGCCGGTGCTGCCGCGTGCGATCGCATTCCCGTTACGTTTCTCGCCCCCTAGCCAGAAAAGGATGGAGCGACGGAAATTGCGATGCGGTGCTCGCAGCTGACGTTCAACCCTTATAGCCCTCGGACCCTGGGACCGAGGGCGCAAAAACATTTGGTAGAAAGTCTTTCTCAAAAAAAACTTCCCTACTAAAAAACCTACAAGCAAAAATAAAACATAAACGTACTAAAAACAGCTTTAATTAAAATGAAGAAAGAAATAAAAGAATAAAGATGAGTCTAGACCGTCTGTCTGCCAAGTCTGAGCTTGGATAATTCTTGTATAGTATTCTTTGAGCTCGACTCGCTCCATTGCAGTTCTGGCATAGCAGCGATCATCTGTACAATTAATTTTACTTTATATTTTGTATAAGGAAAATAACTATACGTATACGCAAATGCAAAAAAAGAACTAAGGAAAAAATCTACGGAGTTTTCAATAAGAGGCAAACATTTCTGTAAGGCAGTTTACAAAATTAACAAGTAATCTAAAATTTTAAATATTATTGATTTTTAAACATGTTACAGCCATGTTGTGCTATTTCGATTCAAATTAAAGATTGAAAAATTTGTCTCGGACGGGACTTGAACCCGCACTTTTCCAAACCGGGGAACTGCGTTATCCAATTTCGCCACCGAGCCCACTACCCAGAGAACGAAATCTACACTATTATAAAACTGTAAATCGTGTTTGTGAGCATCAAGCAAAATTTACTAGACCGACTTTGATTAAACTTTTTGTGTTTATAGGAAAATAAAGTTGTGTTTGCCTAGCTATAGTATAAAAAGTAACTTTTGTAGTATGTTGAGTGAACAATATTTCTGACCGCCTCAAAAGGGTTAACGGTCGTGAGTATGTATGCATGTCGTATGTAGATGACGCACTTTTTTGTTTTAGGAATTCTTGATTTAGAAATTTAAAATTGTATGTTGAGGGCGCCACCGGGGTGCGAGGGTAAAAAGCTTGTTATTTGCCACTTATTGAAATCCCTGAATAATCTAACTACGCTACATCAAAAATAAAATAGGTATACTTACTACTTTATAACAACTAACTGATAAAAATGATACACATTATAGTATAATTTGATTTTATTAAAAACAGTGAATACTTACCAAAGATTCTTACATCTCCCGCACCACAAGTAATATTTAAAATAAACTGCATTATAAATAATTTTTAATTTATAAATAAACGTACAAATTAATACAATCCAAATTGTTGTAATGAATATTTAAAGTATGTGTATACAATTTACATAATTTCTGAATCGATTTGTAAGGCGTGCTACACACATTTTACTGGATAAAAGCCGAACCAAATGCACCGAACTGATCATAATTATGTGTTAAATATGTATTTTTTTTATTCCTAAATAAAATACAACGTATTTGTAATATATCCTGTAAAATTTTATCTACTGAAGAATACAGATACTTGATTTGCTAATCTATAAGAAAGTACAATTTACTTCAAATATTACTCTAAAATACACTAAGCAGTCTTCTGCATAATGTAGGAAAGGAATAGTAGTGACACTTTCTCCATAATTCATAAAAACATCCCATTATTTAATGACATGATCATGAAACTTACATAAATAAATGCTTATTCTTATTCCTATGCAAATGTATTCCTTCATCAACATAAAACGTCATAATTTATGTCCTCAATAGATACATTTGCTTCTTCTAGAATAATTGTTGTTTCATTGTTTTTATTTCTTTCGTGTTTCAAATACGCGAGAAAAAAACATTCTTTTAATTATTCACATTCAGAAAACCAACCATGGGACAATCGATATAAAATTAACCAAAAGATTATGTAAGAGTATCAAAACTACTCCTTGCCTATATTACGCACTAGGATCAAGCAGTGTTGGGCAAAATGTAATTAATTACTAATTGTACTTGTTCATTACAATTACTCAATTACTTTTTCGGTTACCATTTAAAGTAAATAAAGATTGCATTAATCATATTTTATAAAATTATTTCTAGTATTCTTTCAGGCATACTATAAATGTAATTGATTAATCATTAAAAAAGTAATTGAGTAATTGCAATTAACAATTACAATTAGTAATAAATTACAGTTTGCCCGACACTGAGATCGAGACAACGCCGATCTCAACCCTAAAACAACTACTTAAGGTATATCTTTAATAACCTCGGCCAGCTGTTCCCTCGTGAACATATGGAACAAGGAGTCCGGCGTCATAGTGACTACCTCCACGTTGTTCTCAGATAGTTTCTCCTCCATCACCTGCTTGAGGATTGTGAGAGCAGATTTGATTGCCTCCTTCAGTGTCATGGATTTGTGGTACACTTCCTGTTGAACATATAATAAAGATGGTAACTTCTAAACGAGCTTTAAACTATGGCTTTCGAGACATTAGAATACTCTGATTATCTATCTATACCACATCTATACTATTATAAAACTGTAAATTAAAAAAAAAAGAAGTTTGTTTGATCGAGCATCACGCGAAAACTACTGAACCGATTTTTATGAAACTTTTTTTGTTTGATAGCTTATGATCTGACTCAAAATCTGGTATATAATTTGTGCGGACGAAGTCGCGGGTTAACGCTAATCTATACTATTATAAAACTGTAACAGAAGATTGTCTGTACATTGAAAATATTAACAAAAAAAATTACGATATGGTTTTTAGGTGTCCCTGATTCCATATCACCAATTTTTTTATTTTTTGTCTTTCTGTTTGTTTGTTTGAATAAGCATCACGCAAAAACTACTGAACTGATTTTGATGAACTTTTTTTGTTTGATAGCTTTTGATCTGACTTAAAATGTGGGATATAATTTGAAGGACAAAGTCGCGGGTTAACACTAGTAATATAATAACATTGTAAACTTGGCGTGAATGTACATTGTACATCTACATTAATATTTATAAAGAGGAAAGATTAGATTTTTTGTTTGTTTTAATATTTGAATAGGTTCCTAAACTACTGGACCGATCTGAATAATTTTTTTCATCATAAAAATGCTCCATTATCCGTGATGAACATAGGCTATGAAAAAAACAGCTAAGTGTGTGTCGGGAAAAAGGGGCATTACACCCCATGCCACGCAACAGCTAGTTAAAAATATTTGCAATAATATTTAAAAAAAATCAAAAATACAGAGAAAAATTTTGTTTGCGCATGCATCATGAAAGCATGGGGTTTAGTTTGGGTTAACATTTAGATTTTATTTCATCGCAATCGGTTTATTTACTCAAAAGTTATGAGTGTTTAAAGTCAGTGGTCTGCTCGGACGAAGTCGCGGGCGCGGCGCCGCTATTAAGAACATAACTCTCATGCCGTGAAGACCACGTCTAAACCTGTTGTGGCTTACCAAACATGTTTTAAGCTGAAACACAGTATAAGAAAGAGTATCTAGTACTACATACAGTACAGACACTCCCTGCCTCCCACCGACTTTTTACCTCACCCCCTCTGGTTACTTCTTGGTTACCTCTAAAGCAAATGCGTATTCCTGTCTCGATCGCACGCAACAGTATCCACACATAATGTATTATAATTTTTTTTTATAATTTATTTATTTCCAAAAACATGTGTTACATAGACATTTTTCAACAAACAAAAGAGTAAAACATAACCTAAAGGCAGTACAACATTTTTTTAGTTTTGTTGAGCATCACAGCCGATACCCAAATTGAGCTATTTTTCATGGAGAAAAATGCTTGTGATTTGAGTTTCAGCCGCTCCTCCCTCCATCCTTTCTTGAGAAACATGCTTAACTCTTGTTTAAAATTTTTACCATTTGTATGAAATGACAGCTATCAGCTGAGAGTGTCCAGGGTGTGGCTGAGGTGTATGAGGAGTTGGTCGGGCCTATATACAGTTAAAGGGACTGGAACTCGCACTCGACTGGACGCTAGTACGTCATCCTCTGCTACCGTTCACGGAAGCCATAGACATTCATCATAATCTCATCCGATATTTATCCACTGCTGGACATTGGCCTCCCCCAAGGATCGCTACAACGACTGGTCTTGGACTGCCCTCATCCAACGGATTCCCGCCTCCTTCACCAGCAGGCCTAGTCACCCACTAGAAAGATTGAGAAGTGCCTCTCTCTTTGTTACTTCAGACTGTCAAAATCAGCGCGCATAATGGCTTCCTCGTTTTGTCGGTTTTTTGTGCGTCACATGCTAACCTGTCCACTGGTTCGTCGGTCCACCTTGGACCTACCCAAGTTGAATTTTCCGGTAAGCGGTCGCCAATCGAGATCTCTTCGGCCCCTATGGCTATATAGCCATAGAACATATGTTCTTTGATCACACCCTTAGGCCTTAGACATAGCCCATGACTAAATCAAGTCAAATTAACCATATAATAACATACCTTCAAGCTCTGCTGCGCTCCTTCGCTGCCGGAGCCGATTGCCTTAGCGTCGTACTGCACGAATGTGCCGCTGGGGTCCATGTGGAACAATTGAGGCCCCTTCTCGTCGATCCCTTTAAATAAAATATAGCATTTTCAAGACAAGACAATGAACTAACATATTTTAACCCCTTAAGGTGGTTTCAGTCCATACAAAAGTTTGACGCACAATACGCGTAGACGGAATAAAAGTAATATTTTATATAAGGAAAAATAGTTTAGAAAATCTAGTTGCCGCGTCACAAATAACATTTGCAATTTATAATATAATTACGAAGATATAAAGCTTTTAAAATTTTGTATGAAAGAAAGCTTTATATCTTCGTAATTATTTCATAAATTGCAAATGTTATTTGTGACGCGGCATCTAGATTTTCAATTTTTTCCATATATACAAAGTTACTTATATTAACACGTTCCGGGGCGGTGAACGAGACACAATAGAACTTTTATTGTTATCACTGCTATAGCCGGTCACTGTCCCGGAACGTGTTAATACCGTTTACGCGTATTGTGCGTCAAAGTTTTGTATAAAATTGACCCCTCTGCAACCACCTTAAATAAAAACCTTAATTTTCATACAAAACAAACAGTAAAGCAAACAGTAAGACAACGTTATCTGAATGTGCACTGCTTCAAGGAAATGATCTATTATAAATCAAAATATATGAGAGTGAACAATAATGAAATAGATGATTATTACTGGACAACTTTCCTTTGACTACTTATTATAAGGACTAGCCTTGCGGTAGCATTTCCCCTCTGCCACGGTATAAGATCAATTTGATCATGTGCATTTACATTAAATTTTATAACTTATCACTAAACGAGACAGCCTATAATTGCGAAACAATAACTACGAACTTATGACGTTTCGGGTTCACACGAGACTACTTTTCATGATTTTTAACATTAAAAATTAGAATCTAATGTTCTGCGGAATAAAATCCAAAGTTGCGGATTTCATGTTACCTCGCCCCGCGCAAGAAGTGGCAGAAATGTTTGTTAGTAGAATTACACGCGTGACTAGTCCACATATAAGTAGTCAAAGCAACTTTCACAATAAATAAAAAAAAATTTACGTTTTTCTAAGAATATTGAACCATAAATAATGCTCCAAGACTTTTATTACACAAACCTTAGCACAAACCACACAACTATTACAGAAATATATTATGCAGGGTCCAACTTAATATTTTTAATAGGATGATCAGACCATGAAACTAATCAACTTTCTTTATCGCACCAACATCGAAATCGGGAAAAAAAATTCTGTCCCATACATTTGGATCGAATAGGATTGAAGTTTTGTATGAAACAGCTGATTTCTTTTTCGCGATTTCGATGTTGGTCCCATAGAGAAAGTTGTTCAGTTTGATGGCCTGATCATCTCCTTGAAAAACCGTCAGCATATTAAGAAGGACCCTATATACAGGGTGAAATTGATATCATTAGCATCCTTTTAAACTAAGAGTCTCATCTAACTCATCAAACTGAACATCTTTTACTATGGGAGCAAAGATAAAATCTGCTGTTTCATACTAAACTGCAATGTCGACGCGCGAGTTCGCGACTCAAATGTATGCAACAGCAGATGTTTTTTGCACCGAACTGTTTGCTCCCATAGTAAAAGTTGTTCAGTTTGATGGGTAGTCTCTTAGTTTAAAAGGAGGCTAATAATATCAATTTCATTCTGTATAACTTCCATGAGCGAACTGGGATTTGAACCCAGGACTGATTTGGCAGGTATGGTATTGGCATGGTAACTATAACACCAACAGGGTTGTCGCTTCATTGCCTAAACCTGCAGGTTATTGACTCTTTAAGACGAGGTATGATAAGATCAAAAGAAAGTGCTTTCTCTTTAATCTAATCATTTCTTTATCACTTTCTAATGCTGTTTAAGATTTCATGTGACACTTTCATAGGATTACCATATGACAAGCATGTCACAAATGATATGTTAGGCATTTATGGAGGCCTTTCAGATCGTCCACTTTATATTTATCATGGTATCATTCAATAAGACTTAACAGTGATGTAATCAGAGAAAAAAATTGCGACTTTCTCCTTCATACAAAATATGACGAATGAGTTATCAGATAAGCTAACAAGAACTTATTCAAAAGCGGTGAAACAGGCCCTTAATATGGCTAGAGATTTTTCAGTTTAGCTACGAATAAGTATAACTTTAAACAAAAACCGCCATCAAAAAAACTAAAAAGATAAAAAATAATATTGCAGCCGATGACTTTTTCGTTCGCATCATAAGAACATTAATTTGTTTTATAGAAGTTGGTGTCAAGCCGGTACGATTCGCGACAGGGCTTGCATTAGTTTTTTGGGTCATCAGTTCATGCGTTGTCCATCAGTCAGTCAATCACAGAACTCTTTTATAAGTATAGATAATTGTTCACACGAAAAAAAGAGAATAGGTATTATTATTTGGTTGTAAGGGCTTGGTAAATGAACCAATAGCTACTGTGACCTGAATAGATCTATTGTAGCTGTCACCCTAGACCGTCATTAAGGTCAAGGTCGTCCTAAAGGTCATTTCCTAGGCGCACGGACTTCATGAACCGTGTTATGGGGAGGTCCCTAATGTCAGTAGGTGTTACTACGTAACCACCTAGATGGCGACTCCTGCAGTGAATGAGCACTTTGCATTCGCAGAGGAGGTGTATGGGCATTTCCTCTGCATCACAGCAGAATCTGCAAGTGGGTGAATCTATGAGCCCCTGATGAATCTAAGAGAGTAGGTAGTAGCATAAATTATATTAGGCATAACATTGTCCAAAAAATTACAAGAATGAACAAACCTGCAAACAAAACAGCAACTCCGAAAGGCCTGGACATGGCAGTGCCGCTGTCATCGTCGCTATCCCCAAACTGTATCGCCAGGTTGGACACGGCCTGCGCACACGACTCCACACTCATGCGCTCGTTGTACACAAACCAGTGGTTCTGGGTTTCTACACGAGCACGCTCCAATAGGGTTCTAGAGAAAAGATGTATAGTAAAGTTTTAAAAACAAGCTATTATTTAAATGCTTTACTAGGTTAAAGATTAACGGATGAAGGAACTGAGGTTGAACAAATTTGATGTAGGTGCTTTTCACAAAATTTTAGCTAACCCTAGTTCAGATGAAGCTGAAAAGTTTATCTTTGTGACATAAAGTCACAAAGATAAATGCAAGTGGAAATGCATTTATTATTTTCTCATTGGTTTATGTAAAAAAATGTTTGGGTACGATGGGACTGATATGTACAAGTGTATACAGTCCCTAAACCGAAAAACTTTATATGTAAATTTGCCTTTAATTCAAGCTAAGACTTCAGTTACTAAAATATAATGTAGTTCAACAAAGCCATTGACTTACAAACTAATAGATGCCGGGTCTTATACAAAATTCTCGAAGAAAGTGTCCCGGGCTAACTTACATAATAAAATTGTTAAAATTATTTTTGCATTTTGCTTGCAGTTTTTACAAATTTTACAGCACAGCGTACGGCAGCATAGACACGCATCAAATTTACGACGTTGACCCAGTCTAAATAAATGTGGTGCACGCCTTGGAAGGCATGGATACCAAGCTGTACGCACATCAAGGACGTTCAAGACGACTTCGACTCACGCTACGTACCTACGCTATGGTCAGACGGGGAAACAGTGTTGAATCTTAAATGTGTTGTGTTTAGTGTGTTAAAGTGTTTTGTGTGTTTAAAATGTTATCTTTTTCATTTTTCCATGTCGGTCAAAATTTTTTGTATATGATGACGTATTTAAGCTTACAAAATAGCGAATTATGTTGATCATAATATCATACAGTATTTGTATTTGGTACCTACCTGTATCGTGTCACAGTAACTTCTGTCACTAACGATAAACACTTGTATCAGGTTTCAATTTCATTGTAACAAGCAACTAATGCTGAGTTAGCAGCGATTGTATTGTACCCAACTGGAATTTAATGTGAAGTATGACTTATGATGATTGTAATATTTTTAAATTGTTTGTTTTTTTTTTTTGTATGTTGATAATTTTTGGGAAAAATTTTTGTTAAAGGGGGAAATAATGTAGCAATTTTATATTGATGCCACGGAGCGACTGGATCGTGCGCCAGTCGTTCCCATACCACCGAACAGCTAGGTTAATATGTAACTCTGAATAAGTGCACTTAATTAAATATGTATTATCAAGAACTCTTTTCCATCATCCCACTGCAACACTATACGTCAGCCCCACAGGGTCTAGGATAGTATCATCTATTCAGCTAAAATACAATAGCATGTAAATATTTATTGAAAGTTATTATTTAAAAATTCTGAAACATTATAAAAATTATGTTGTGAAAGTCATGCGTATAGTTTGTTTAACATTAGTTTCATGGGTGGCACCTTAAATCTATCAGGTATTTTATTATAAACTTTAATAAACATGTTAGAACAATTTCTTTGAAACAGCGTAGTCCTTGGGTAGAGATGTATGTTGGTTAGTATTGAAAATATCACTAGACTTGGTTTGTATGGAGCGCGCTTTGAATTATATTCCCTTAAAGTTCTTACTTACCTAGAATCAGCCATCAGACCAGAAACAGCACAAGCAATGTGCCTGTCAACCTCGACAATCTTCTCAATGGTGGTCGACTCCATCAATGGCGACGTGATCCTTTTCTCTACGGCCAACACTACGCCTTCCGAAGTGCATATACCGATGGCAGTAGACCCCAGCTTTATCGCTTCGATGGCATACTCCACTTGGAACAACCTCCCCTCAGGACTGAAGGTGTTGACACCACGGTCGTACTCGGAACGGGTTAGGAACATCTAAAAAATTTGTAAATTATACGCCGGTTAAGGTTAGGTTATCATGACAAAGCGGTTTGAAAATTTCATATTTCTATTGCATTTTGGAATTCAATTATTAAATGTAGTTTATAAATACCTTTGATGCTTTTATTTGGGATAAGATTACACTTCAAAAAACGTTTTCACAAATTGCTAAATGAGTAATCAAAATTGATGCAAGTTTGGATTTGCTTTGAGACGATACAAAATTAGGGGACGTCAAAACCAAAACTGAAAGAACTGTCCAGTGTTGCCAGCGGGATCTTGTCAAAAGTATCCGGAAATAGACAAAAAGGTAACCTTTTGGTGTGAAAAGTAACCTTTCATATTGTTTTCCAGTAATATAATTTTTTTTAATTTGAATATGGGTTTGCTCTTGACCTCAATCCAGTTATGGTATTAAAAGTTGATAGACAGATGGTGGTTGTATTTACTTACAGAAATATAAACAATTTCAGAAGCGTTTTCCATTTTAAGCTGCATTTTTCATCCGATTGATTGATCGGGCGAGAAAGTGAGACGCTTAATTTAGTCATTTGGAATGCAATATACAATAATGCGAGAGAGAAAAACGTGTTTTTAGGAGTTGTACTTTATAGGTTACGAACGTTTTGAGTTTTAATACATTGCAACATATATGAAAAAGCCTTCAGTTTCATAGAAAAATAAGAATTTTAAAATTGATTATACAAATTCCGAAAAATCACCAAAAAGTTACCTTTTGAATCATGTAACCTAAAAGTATCCTGGCAGAGCTAAAAATCACCTAAAAGGTTACCAAAGTAACTTTCTGGCAACACTGGAACTGTCAGTCAAACAAAAGAAAAATGTTTGACGCGCTTACATTTTCCGAAAATAACGCATTATTTTTTTTCTTCTTCTTTTTGCAAATGGTTTTCTGTCTCAGTTTTACACTTCGTTTTGTTCATTTAGTAAAAAAAGCACGATAATCACGAATCACGATTAACATTTTGGTTATGTCAATTAATTATGTTTGGGATAATTAAATCAATCGATTCTGTTTTATCCACCACATAAGCACATCCCTAGGATTAATGCAACACGTATTCGGCGAGGAAAAGCCGGCTGTTTGTTGTTGAAGGCTTTGTCAAGCGTTCTAATACAGGACTGGAGCGACAAAAGGGGCGTTGTTTTGCGAAATAAACACAACAAATAGGTACGTTTATCGTTAACTTCATTTTTGCTGACGAAGTTATCATAATACCTAGGTAATTTGTGAATTTTTAGCCTGTAGAACCTATTTATAAATTATATGCCGATAATTTGTCGTTGAAAGTTACGCAAAATCTTTTATTCTAACTACATACCGGAAAATATAGTACCTAAGTACATAATTATCCATAAACTTACCTACAAAAATTATACTATAACAAAAATTTAAACATTTTAGCGTTACCTATGCCTAAATGCGGCCCTGTTTCAAACGTGCTAAACTTCTTTGATCTTTAAATTGTTAATATTCCTGGCCGTTCTAGCTCTAAAACGCGGCTATTTGCCTTTGATGTGACAGTTAAACGTCATTAGCGTAAGCCCAAAACAAAAATAACGTGAAAACATGATTGACACTATCTCGAATCTCGATTAAACATTAGAATTTATCTCAAATTAATTTTCTGCCTATCCATCCATTGTTATTATTAATTTTAACATTGAAATGTACAATAAATGAGAAAACTCATAAAATTACTTACTAAAACTGTAAAAAGTGCGTTTAATATTTTACTTACATTTCATCAGATTTTCATCAATATATCGGCTTTCCGCACAGATTAAGTACCTAGGCTACTAACCTACCTATGTTATGTTAGCAGTTTTTGTCGAAAGATATCGTTATTTATAAATAACTTCCATCAATATTCCTCTATAAAGTCTGTAAGTAAAGTAATTTAATCTTATGCGCAACATCTAATAGGTGCTTATTAGATGTTGCGCATAAGATTAAATTAAATCCGTGCAACTTTTCTTATTGACTGTACAGCTACTATTGTGTACATAATTTTACGAGTAGTAAACAATCACATAAATAAATATAATAACCGGAACGTGTGAAACATATTATTATACTTACGAGTAGTTAGGTACATACTTTGTTACTAGTTTGAGGAATCTAACAAAAATATCGTGTCGTACTACGACAAACAACAACTTGGAACAAATATTTTACGTTACTACGACAGTTGTAGTAACGTAAAACATTTGTTCTAAATTCGAATAGGTATTGTATAAAAACATATCTAACAATGTCCAGCCAGGATCAAACTAAATTGTGTTCAGTCAGGTGTAACCATGTGAGCCGAAGGTTATTTCTTCTTACCCGTCAATGTCCTTATTACACATTTTTTTTTCGATTTTTCATAACTTTACAAACGTTCGTTCAGCTGATTGCATTTAGTATGGGAAGTAGAACAATTTTTTTTGGTAATTCCCCTGTAGTTTTCTTAGGGAAAGTTGTTCAATATTATGGGTACAATCACGCTCTTAAAGTAATGCAACTGTTTACCCTAACACCATATACGCCTGTACCCTAGCCACAGTATAAATAAGGACGTATAAAAAATATTACTTATCATAGTACAATAGTACGTATAATGGACCCTATTCATAACTCTACGTTGTTCATCCGTCCATCTGTCTGTCCTACCTATTTACGGCCATAACTTTTGAACGGCAATAGCTAGACAGTTGTACACAGAATGTGCGTTATTACGGTGGATTAACTAACAAATAATAAAAATTTTAAAAGTAATAAATTGAGGGGGGTTCTCATGCAAGAAATTAGTTTTTATCAACGTTTTTTTCTTTTCACTCTATCGTTAAAACGGTAAGACATACAAGTGCCAAACTTACTGTGATTACAGAGCAAACTCTACAGTATAACAACAAATAATAAAAAGCCGGCCAAGTGTGAGTCGGTCTCGCGCTAAAGGCCCCAGAGAAAACAAAAGTTTTTATTTTGCTGGTACGGAACCCTCGGTGCGTCGGTAGCCCGACTCGCACATAACCGGTTTTTTATTATCTCCACTCAACGTTCAAAGGAAGACTCTGAATCTTAAGCACCTAAACGGTCAAGCAAAACACTCATATGCAGCGATCCATTTGTTTTTCCATTTCCATATTATGAAAGCACGATAAGTACCAGCTACCTACTACCTACCTACCTACCTAGAACCTAGATATGGGATTAGTTTTCGTGCTCTTTGAACCATCGAAGACATCCTAAGAGTTGGAGATGAAGACTTATGTTCCTTATCAGTAAAAGTATCGAATGAGCCCCATCTCAACTTTCCACCCTGTAGGTATAATTAAAAACCATACTGTATCTAATGAATATCTACATTTTTTCCTGAACATACAGAATCGTTATCCAAAACGAGCATTTGAAAAATTATAGTAGGTACCTATAAGTCGATTATAATTTCCTTATTCATTATTAATTTCCTTATTCAGGGTCGATATGGTATGTCGTTTAGTTTGACTAATGAAAAAACCGACATTATATTTTAAAAAATATAGATTTTGTACTTACATAATTCCACAACTCGATGTTAGGTACTTGCGTGAAATAACGTCAGAACTTTTCACCCTCGCGCCTCGATCAAATCATATCAGTGGCGGGCGACATCAAAGGGCCAAGTGTCGGTGTTATTTTATCATTACAATCACAAACGTGTGAGGTATACTATCCCGTGTTCCCGATCTATGCTTTCACTCAACATAACAAAAACCATGTTTCTTTGTATGAATGCAATCAATAATTGACTAGGTGCAGCATTATTTATTTTAGATACAATTGTTTCTAACGGGGACATGAGATAAATGCTTTGATACTTTCTTTATTTTGATAAGCAGATAATTTTAGGTAGTTTAAAACATATATAAACGAATCAAAATGAGTAAATTGCATCAGTTTAACTGTGAAGCTACTTAGATACACTCGTGGCCTAACTAAATATTACCAAATATACCACTGTATTTGAGTAGTAGGTAAATATTCGAACTTTCGTATTTTATTGCAAAAATAAATTCAGAAAAAACGTAAGTTAATATAACTACTCCTAAACCGTTATTGATATTAATGATAAACTAATTTTGTTTCAGACGAAAACTGTTACGAAAATGGACTACGAAAATAAAAAGAAGATTTTGGGAGGCGTAAAGTTGATCTTCAAAACCGATACCGAATTCGTGATCCAATACGACACTGGGGAAAAGGCGAAACTTGACATCTTGAACAACCATGTCTTCAAATACTTCATGTCACCGAGCGGCAAGTTCCCTGACTACCCTGAACCGCAAGACCCTGATGACATCGCCAAGATCATTGTGAAGAAAGTCTCAGATTACGACATAAAAGCCTTTGAGCAAACCAGTTTGAAAGAAGGAGATAATTCTTTCGTTCTAGAAACCGATAAAATTAAAATCAACCTTGACAAGACTAACGGAACGATGACAGTAGTCGATAAAAGGACCAACAAAAAAGTTATTGCCGAAGCAAGGTCACTGTCTTATTCTGATTACAAATCAGTGCAGATATTACATCAGAAAGATGATGAGCATTTCTTTGGAGGAGGTATGCAGAATGGTAGATTCACTCACAAAGGAGAAGTCATTGATATCGTCAACACTAACAACTGGATTGATGGCGGAGTGACGTCCCCTTGTCCTTTCTACTGGTCTTCAAACGGCTATGGTGTAATGAGAAACACTTGGCAACCAGGCATTTATGACTTCGGATCTCGTTCTGCTAAAATTATCAAGACAATTCATAAAGATGAAGACTTTGACGCTTACTTCTTTATCAATCCATTACCAAAAGATATCTTGAACGATTATTATGAGTTGACAGGAAAACCAATCTTCATGCCAGAGTACTCTTTCTACGAAGCACATTTGAATGCTTTCAATCGAGACTACTGGGTCAAAGTAGCTCCTGATGTCCGAGGTGCAATTTTGTTTGAAGACGGCGAATATTATAAATGTTATCAGCCGAATCAAATGGGAGACAAGGTCGGGATATTAGAATCTCTGAATGGAGAAAAGGATAACTATCAATTTTCAGCACGTGCCATGGTGGACAGGTACAAAAGGCATGACGTACCGTTAGGCTGGTTCGTTCCTAATGACGGTTACGGTTCTGGATATGGACAGACGGATTCCTTAGAAGGTGACATCAACAATTTGAAAGAATTCGCCGATTACGCCACAGATAACGGTGTAGAAGTTGCTTTGTGGACTGAGTCCCAGTTGGAACCAAAAGATCCTCAAAACCCTATGAAAGGAGAACGCGATTTATTGAAAGAAGTCGGCGTGGCTGGAGTTGTCGCCCTTAAATGTGACGTGGCCTGGATTGGAAGCGGTTACTCGTTCGGTCTGAACGCCGTAGAAAATGCTGCTAACATATTCGTGAAAGGAACTAAACAAAGACACCGACCCCTGATTATTATGGTCGATGGATGGGCTGGTACTCAAAGATATTCCGGCATTTGGAGTGGAGATCAAACTGGAGGACTATGGGAGTACATACGCTTTCATATTCCCACTTACATCGGAACTGGTTTAGCAGGACAGCCCTTAGTAGGTTCTGATATGGATGGAATTTACGGGGGGAAAAGCAGGGAAGTCAATATCCGAGACTATCAATGGAAGACTTTCACTCCTCTGCAGTTGAATATGGATGGATGGGGAAATATCCAGAAAACTCCATTTAGTTTTGACGATGAAGCTACAGCTATTAATCGGGCGTATTTAAAACTGAAATCGACGTTGATGCCTTACAATTATACCATTGGGTACGAGTCAACTCATGGACTGCCGATGATTAGAGCGATGTTCCTTGAATTCCCAGACGAGCCTCTGGCCTATACCATTGATTCCCAGTATCAATTTATGTGGGGACCGAGCATTTTAGTAGCGCCAATCTACAACGCAAAAGGAGTCTTGGATGCGTCGATTCGTGATGGAATTTACTTGCCAAACCCTGATCAAGTATGGATTGATTTGTTCACAGGAGAAAAATATCAAGGTGGGAAAGTTCTGAACAATATCAGGGCACCACTGTGGAAGATCCCAGTGTTCGTCAAAGACGGAGCCATTATACCAATGGTGAACCCTAACAACAATCCTTATGAAATTCAAAGAGATAATCGAATTTTCAACATTTATCCAAATGGTGAAACGTCCTTTGAGGTTTACGAAGATGACGGTATCACTTCAGATTATTTGGAAGGTGAGTTTGCTACAACTGAAGTGAGAGTCATAGGACCATCGTCTAATGAACTTGGTGACCTGTTTATAACAATAAACAAAACTGAAGGAACCTTTGAAAAGATGGAAAAAAAAAGAACTACGCTACTACGCGTAATGGCTTCCAAAGATGTGGATCACATAAAAGCAGCTATAAATGGAAACCCAATCGAATTAACTAAAGTAAAGACGGATGAGGATTTTGATTCGAAAGATAATGTTTTCTTCTTCAAACAAGATTATCTTTTGAATCCGTACCTGAAGGCAGATTCTGATGTCTGCAAACAAAAGTTTTTATTGATAAAAATCCAGAAAACTGATGTCACTTCGGCCGCGGTCCAAATGAAAATAAAGGAATATAAAAATGAGAGCAAAGTTTTCGGAAGCAACACCATGATAAACGATAACTTGGATGTACCGGAAAAGCTTACTGCTTTCAAACTAAGTTCTGGTTCAGTTACCCTGAATTGGGAGCAAGTGGGAGATGCCATTTACTATGAAATAGAGCGAGATGGCGCAATATTTAGCAACATCATCGGCTCTGCATTCAACTTCGATGGTTTCAAAAACAAATCACTTCACGCATTTAGGATTCGCTCCGTGAACAACGAAGGTGTTTCCGAATGGAGCGAGTTTGTAATGGTTGAAGTTGACATAGAAGATCCTTTCAAAAATACTGTGCACGGTGTGGTAGCGACATGCAATATTAATTGCGAACCTGGACAGACGATTTGCAACCTAACTGATGGTAATAAAAAGACCGTATGGCATACAGACTGGAACCACGCTATGCCCGCTCAAGCTGATCCTGCAACTGGAAGATTCATAAAGCTCAGTTTCGATCTGGGAGATGTATACGAGCTTGAGAAAATGACATATCTTCCTCGCGATGATGCTGGCAACGGTACTATTCTAAAAATGAAATACAGGCATTCTGTTGACGGTGAAAATTGGACTCAATGGTCAGGGGAAGTAGAATGGAAATGCGATAATAAAGTAAAGTCGGTCGCATTGAATGGGGCGAAGATGAAATTCGTCGAATGGAAGGTTCTGGAATGCGTTCGTGGCTTTGGATCAGGAAGACTGGTTTTGTTTTATATGACTCCTTCCTTTGCTGATAGATACGCTACTGCATTGTAAAGATATGTCTATGTTATATACTGAAGACATTGCGAAGTGGTCAGAAAGAAATATTTATTTTATACAAATTTTCATATTTTGTACGTTTTGTTTTTTTGATTCGAAATAGCACAACATGGCTGTAACATGTTTAAAATCAATAATATTTGAAGTTTTGTTTTATGTACCTCAAACAGTTTTTAAAACGGGATAATGTATCCTGTAGAAGCAGTTAGTTCAAATTTTAGGTTATCTTTTTATTTCTCCAAACTTTCATATTTTTTACCTTAAACAGTTTTCAAAATCGTCTCCTGTTCAACCGGCTCATCGAGCGACTCAGTAGCACACACCTCGGATGTCACATTGACGACACATGTCTCAATAATATCAGCTACGCTGACGACATGGTGCTGCTGAGTCCCTCGATTAGCGCATTGAGAAAGCTACTGTCTACCTGTGAGGCGTACGCGGAGGCACGGTTTAAAATATAATTCTAATAAGAGTGAATTGTTAATATTTAAAGCGGGCACGCATCTTCCCAATCGTGTGCCTCCGGTACGCCTCGCCGGCGTGGAGCTAAAACTGGTTGACAGATTTAAATACCTGGGCCACCTAGTGACGAGTGACCTCAGGGACGACCAAGATATTGAGCGGGAGCGCAGGGCATTGGCGGTAAGAAGCAATATGCTCACCCGCAAATTCACTCGATGTACGACGCCAGTAAAGGTGACGCTCTTTAGGGCTTTTTGTCAATCCTTTTACTCGAGTGGTCTGTGGGTGTCATATACGCGACGAGCCTACAATGTGCTGCGCGTCCAGTATAACAATGCTTTCAGGATGCTGCTGGGACTGTCGAGGCGCTGCAGTGCGTCCGGCATGTTCGCGGAGGCGCAAATACGCCTGCGTACCAGTGACAACAGCATCCTGAAATGCATTGCTGCCATATTGACTGTCCCATACAAAAGCACTGGGTGGAGCTGGTAATTGGGACGGTCAAATAAGGGAGAATATAATGTACTGTAGAATAAGAATGTAATGTAATATAGTGTCAATACCTAATTAACATACACTAACATAATTTTAAGTAAAAATTGTTACTAATCAACCTACTAACAAAATTATGGATTTTTTGGTCCGCAATAAATAAGTATTTAATTTAATTTAAAATGTGTTTTCATGTAATTGGCGCCATGAAATTTAAATGTTGTTGTATTATAAATTAAGTTATTTACTGTTTGATAACCAATAAAGATAAATTAAATTAAATATCCATTTGCTGCATAAAATTAAGAAAAAAAAACATAGAAGTACCTTCGTCAATTATCGCCATGTGTAAGATATTATAATTAGTAATTTATCAGTATGTTATCATTATTAATTATTCATATGATCTAATCCTTATATATTCAAAATTTACAATTTGTGATACGTATTGCATTTATTATTTATAATTATATTATTTACTCCAAACTTTCCTTTTATTGTATCCAATAGTTCATGTTTCCCTCCCACGCTTATTCGTGAAAGGCCTATGCCCTGCAGTGGTACACACGGCGACACATCAAGCTAAACAAAACCAACATAAGCTAGCCGCGCGTACGTATCGACGCGCGGCCAGCTTATGTTGGTTTTGTATAGCTTGATGTGTCGCCGTGCGTACGTATACCGACAGGCTGATGATGACGATGAATAAAAAAATTAGTTTCGCTGCCAAATTTTAATTCGTGCTTAAAATTAAATAAATTACTTACTTACTTATGTAATTAATTCGAATAATAATACAATTGAAATAATATAGTCTTTCTAAATATGCTGACAGTTTTTAATGGGATGATCAAACCATCAAACTGAACAACTTTCTCTATGGGACTAAAATCGAAACCGTAAAAAAAAATACAGATGTTCCATACATTTGGGTCACCAGTTTTGCAACTGCATTGAATGTCCCATAGAGAAAATTGTGCTGCGTGCAGTTTAATGGACTGAACATCCATTCCGTTCTGAAAACCGTCAACATATTAGGAAGAGCCTGTATATAAACAAATATAAAATTAAAACCTTATGACTGAATCTTCGGACAACAAACTTTGAATATTCCCTTTGAAGTTTGAATGATTGAGCTCGATCTCCGATCAACTCTTTCAATCTATCAACGACATCATCTGTGAATCTGACATCGTAAGTCTGAGACGGTGGATTTGATATGCATGGTGCCACCCGGATTCCATCGTGGGTCATGTTGATGAGATGATGAGATTGCGGTGGTGTGAATCGTTCCTGGCCGTCTGGAGCACCTCGTTCCGTGTCCCTTCTCATTTGTGACTGAGCACCGTCTAGTAGATGTACGATGGCTGGTAGGCTGAGGCTGAAACGAAATTTTTGACGGATTTGTTAACATTCATTTCAGGTAGAACATCTAGAGAATCATTCTTTACAAAGATAATTAATACACGATGGAATCGGGGTACCTACAATTTGTAACACCACTGGCTTTTCGGTTAAGGAAAACACCGTGAGGAAAACTGCATGCTTCAATTTCGAGGCATGTATCCACCCACTGTCCATTAAAAGTGGCGTGGCGTGGTCGCATAAAAACTCCCCATCACAATTTATGGTGGGCAGAATATCGGTAACTACTAGTGACCGTGGATGTGGTTTTAGAATATATTTGAGCATATGATATGCTTGGAATTGGGGTAGTTTTGAAGCTAGAATAGGGTGCTTCAGACCATCATAAAAAAAATACTTAAATCCATTTCATTCCATCAAACTAAACAACTTTCACTATGGAGCCAATGAGGGATTTTCCAAAAGCAAAAAAAAAAATAAAAAAATAGGTATGATCAAATATATTAATTAATATAAACAATAAAAATACACAGTACAAACCCTTTCTTATTGTTGTTGGTTTATTATTTAGAAATCTCGGTGTTTTTGTCCGTCAACAACGAATCGAGTATCGGACGTGGCTGTATGGGCTACGTATTCGTTTTGAATATACGAAAAATAAACGAGAAACAATAACAAACTACAAAAACCTAACAGAAACGGAGAATTTCAATAAAAATAAACCGAAAATATTTAAATCGTACGTCAGATTTCGTGAATGAAAAGCAAAGCCAGTGACGAAAAATTTCGCTCTTTATTAGCAAAGCAATTTCAATATTCTTTACACTGAAAAGTGAAGTGACCAATTTAAATATTGTTCGTATATTCAAAATGGACACGAAGCCCATGGAGCCAAGTCTGATACTTTATTCGATTTTGACTGAAAATAAATAAATAATAAATAACGCTCACAGGCACATACTTTGTAATGATCCCAAAGTAAGCCTTAGGCTTTTTGTTATGGGAACCATTCAACAACTGCATAAACATATAACATCCATGAACAAACCGGGACTCGAACCCAGGACCCTGGTTCGACAGTCCGGGTGGCAATCATTACACCAACCGGGTCGTCAATAACACCCAGATTGCTAATAAGTACACAGTATAAGTTATTAGTAATAACTTATACTGTGTATTATTGTTATTAAGCTTTGAACGTTATTTGAAGCCTAAATTAATATATTTGAGAGTAGTGAACTTGATTTCCCGGAAACGAGTCGGTTTTACCATAAATACGCGCACTTTTCCCCCTTCCGTCGTGTGATGTCACATCCGGTACGCCAGGCGGGGAGCCGGCCGTTGGCGACCTACCTCATTGGCGTCTTACATAAAGAAACTTATGCGTCTTGTTTGCCGTAGCGATCGGTTGTGGACAAGTAAGTCCTTACAATTTTATAAAAAAGTTTTCAAATTTCAAATAACATTTTAAAACGGTGTTACCGTTCGTGTTTTAAAATAATTATTTTTACAGAATGGATAATATGAGGGAAGATCCGGATGAATCATCTGATTCATCTATCAGTTCTTCCTCATCTACGTCGTCATCCCCGTTAAAGGAAACGCCGGCACCGCCGGTTCAGCCCCAAGCCCAACCACCTGCCGCTGGCAGGAAAAGAAAAGCAAAGGAATCTAGTGTGAGGCGCAAAAAGCGTCGCGAAACGGACGATGCCATACGTCTTTTGGCAGAACAAGTAAGCGGAATTCAAAATTACATTTCGAGTAGCGTTGCATTCCAACCTACATTTCACTCGAGTGCTGACGTACCAGATCCTAATGATTGTAATAATTTCTCCGATGTCAGTGCACATGTTAGTGGGGAACTTTATGTTGATAATGAAGAGGCTAATACCCGATCTGAAAGTGTTTGTATGATTGATTTACCTTTAAGTACAGTCTTAAAAGAGCCCTCTATTCCCAAGTCTTCCGCAAATCACGTGGAACTACTGAATTCGATTCAACATTTCAATACTCACGATTGGGATAATGTATGTTATGCAGAAGTCCAAAAGCAGTACTGTTCATCACCGGGGTTCACATATGTAGAAACAAATGACGAGATCAAACCGTACGATAAATATAATTCACTAGCACTTATTGAACGTGGTTTTGCCGCGATAACTCACGCTCTTATTAAGCAAAATAAGGCAGTTCAGATCGGGTTTAAGTCTTTGATTGAGTGGGCTACTGTATCAGGGCAGATGACGAATACGGGTCTTCAGGAAAAAATTAACGATATTTTTGTGAAGGGTAGTTTCCAAAAAATCAGTAGTGATGTTTTGCAATTAGCGTGCGGCCGCAGAGCCGAGATAGTGCAACAAAGACGTGATAATATCTTACGATCTGTTAAAGACCCGTTTCTTAAAGCTAACTTAAGTAAAAACCACCAACTTGTGAGAACATGTTTCAAAAAGAATCTTTTTCCTCTGCTATTGAAAAATCTGGTGGTGTAACAAAGTCGTTTTGGCCGCCCCGTGCGCCAACACAAAACAAAGCTGCTGCGCAAGCACAGCCCCAACAGCAGACTCAGGCCCAGCCTAGTTATGCTCATAATTATGCTCAAAACACACCAAATATGTGTAATTATTACTATCTACGTCCTGGTTTGATGAACAAAGTGCAACCGCAAGGTTTTGCCAATACTTATAGTAATTTTCCGATTCAAGGGCGCGACTATATTCGCCCCTCTCAAAGACTGCCAGCACAATATGTTAGGCCCTCTCGACCGAGGCCTTATCGAGACAATCAGTCCTACGATACGTTTCAAAACAATAGAGGACAGGCAAGGTTTGCAGGCCAGTCTGGTGTGCGAGCACAGCTTAAACGAAAATATTGACTCGAGCCCATTCCGAGCGGGCAGATTGCTAGATTTTGTACAGCGTTGGCAGGACCTACAGGCCCCAACACCTTTATTAAATTTAATTCAAAACTATCGAATACCTTTTTTGGCCAAACCACCGTTACTCATTCCAAACTTAGTCAATCATTCCTTGCAAACGCCGGAATCACAAGAAATGAACAAAATTATAAATCAAATGATAGAAACAGAAGTATTGGAGCCTGCCGAGCCCAGCCCAAGCTTCGTATCTCAGTTTTTCCTAATTCCCAAAAAAGACCGGACCCTTCGGCCGATATTTAACTTAAAAATTTTAAACAGGCACAAAATTGTGAATTTCCTACAACCTCAAGACTGGTTAATCAAAATAGACTTGACCAATGCTTATTTTCATCTGGCCATAGCCAAGACACACAGGTGTTTCCTACGCCTAATTTACAAGCAAAAACTTTATCAAATGACATGTCTGCCCTTCGGGCTCGCGAGTGCGCCACAAGTTTTTGCATCCCTTACGAATTGGGTAGCTCAAATACTTCGAGAAAGAGGGATTCGTATAGCAGTCTATTTAGACGACTTTTTGCTGGCCAATCAGGACCCACACCTTTTATACAGCCAAGCTCGCGAGACCACTCAAGTTTTGGAATACCTCGGTTGGCAGGTAAATTATGCCAAATCGACTCTAGTTCCACAAAGAACAATGGTGTATCTAGGCATTCTATGGGATCCACACCTAAATCAAAAATCATTGCCTCCTCAGAAATGTCAAGATGTATACAGAAAAGTTTCTTGTCTTCTGAACAGAAAAACTGCCAATTTGAACGAAATTCAAAGTGTAGTAGGAATTATAAATTTCGCCAGTTTTCCCGTTCCCAGGGGGCGCTTGAACCATCGAGCACTTCTCAGACATTGTCAGCACCTATTGCTAATGAATCCTCGGTATCAGTATCCAATACCAGAGTTGGCTTTGAACGAATTAGAATGGTGGTCGATCCATCTAGAAAAGAGCTCTCCGATTCACTACCCTCCAGTTTCAAATTATCTCGTTACCGATGCCTCAGGGATAGCGTGGGGTGCCCTATTGAACAATGTACAACTGTCGGGTCAGTGGATGTCCGAGGAACGGAAGCTGCATTCCAACCAACGAGAAATGTTAGCTATATGGTACGCCCTCCAGGATCACGCTCGGTACCTAGCCGGTTCTTCTCTGTTAATACAGAGCGACAACAGGACAGTGATCGCGTACATGAGGAACGAAGGAGGGACGAAATCGTTGCCTCTCATAGCGTTGACGTATCAGATTCTTGCTATGTTGGATCGTTTCGAAATTCACGTAGAAATTCATTACCTGGCAGGTCGTTACAACGGCGAGGCGGATCACCTATCACGCTTAACAAGTCCACCGGAATGGCATCTATTGCCCAAGATAACAGCAGTAATATTCGCCAAGTTTGGCACACCGGTAATAGACCTATTTGCGTCGTCGATTGCACATGTTGTCCCATCGTACGGCACCCTAGACTTAACAGATCAACAGGCTTGTCTTCACGATGCCTTCAGCCAGACCTGGGACTATCCCCTAGCATGGGTGTTCCCTCCACCCTTTCTGATACCGCGTGTGCTGAGACACCTCAACACGGCATCCGGAACGTACTTAATAGTCGCCCCGCGGTGGATCAAAGTGTTCTGGAGACCAGACATAAAGAATCGAGCCCTAGGCCCACCGTTTACAATCCACAACCTGGCCCAAGTTCTAGTAGATGCAACGACAGGCAACCCTCCCCCAATGACCTTGGACCTGATTCTGGAAGTATGGAAATGTGGGGGTGGGCGAAGAGTTTAGAAGGTTGGTCATGTGAATAGAAACAGCTTTTATTAAAAAGTTGGCGGGATTCTTCGTTAAAAACTTATAAAGTAGCATGGCAAAAGTGGTGTAATTGGGCTAGAGATAACAACATATCTTTTTCTAAACCCAACGGCTCTGACCTTGCTAGATTTCTAATAGATTTGCATCAAAAATATGGTTTAGCTTATTCAACTATTTTGGTTTATAAATCTGCAGTGGCTACACTTTGTGATCCAAATGTAAATGTCCGCTTAAGTTCTCACCTTTTGGTTAGACAAGCGTTGAAGTCTATATGTATAGCGCACAGCCCAAAAAGGTACCTATCTGGGATTCAGATGTCCTAATTAACTGGCTTAGTTGTAATCCACCAAACCATGAACATTTTTATGAATGTTCTGCTCGTGCTGCTATTTTGCTATTATTGTGCTCCGGTCGGCGAGTGCATGACTTAACATTATTAGCTATAGGTAATGACAATTACTACTGGAATGACGGCTACGTTATTTTCTGGCCAAAATTTGGATCTAAGACGGATACAGTTTCAGCACGTCAGTCCGGTTGGCGTATATTGGAAAATAAAGATAATCAATCTTTAGATCCATACTACTGGATTAAGAGGGTCGTAGATTTATCCTAAACTAGGCGTACTATTTGTGCTGTGGATAATTTGTTTTTGACTACTTGTGGCGTCCCTAAAGCAGCGTCACGTACTAACATTGCTGGTTGGATCAGAAAGGTGTTGATGCAGGCCGGTATTAAGGCGAGCCCTGGTAGTGTACGACCTGCGGTAGCATCCAAAAATTGGGTCCAGAACTGCCCTCTCGATGAAATCCTTGCCCGAGGTAATTGGCGTTCTGAGAACACATTCTTTAAATATTACTGTCGTGAAATTAACACCCCTGCACCGACATCTGCTTCTATTACAACCTTATTCACACCTGTCTCTGAGTGAAATGTCTGAGTGATCAGGTAATTAAATTCAATTGATGATGTAATTCTATAATATAAATATTGATGTCATTTCTATGGCTTAATTATAGTTATGTTAAGTAAAATAATTTAACTAATTTATGTAAACTGATAAAGAAATATAATTCTTAAATTGTGTAAGTAGATTGATGATTTCAAAATATCGTATTATGTAAACTATACAATGAATATACATTATTTAATGACTTTGTGTGATGTTAAAATAAACAAGCTTACAATGAGTCAGTAAGACTATTCATTTCAATACTTACCTAAATACCTACATATCTATTCACATTGGCGTTGTCCTGCCTAGCTAGCATGCCACCCCCGAGAAAACGACAAAAATTGAGATGTGCCTCCATCTTTATTATTTTAAGTAGGCCAGAAAGAGCGCGCATGACGTTTTTCTCGTTTAAACGCTTTGTCGTGGGTGGCATGCTAGCTAGGCAGGTCCACCAGGCGATAACAGACAGGTCTCAAATATATTAATTTAGGCTTCAAATAACGTTCAAAGCTTAATAGCAGCGTTTTACCTAACAATAAAACGCTTATTAAGCGATAACCTTATTTGAAGCCTAACATTTCAATTCTGCCTGGTGCATAATAGTAACATAGTATACAATTATTATTTGAGATCCAATGAGGTAGGTCGCCAACGGCCGGCTCCCGCCTGGCGTACCGGATGTGACATCACGGAAGGGGGAAAAGTGCGCGTATTTATGGTAAAACCGACTCGTTTCCGGGAAATCAAGTTCGCTACTCTCAAATATATTAATTTAGGCTTCAAATAAGGTTATCGCTTAATAAGCGTTTTATTGTTAGGTAAAACGCTGCTATTAATATTAATTAATGTACTTGCTCATACGTATTGGACCCCTCTCTGGTCAACGCCATCTATTGAGAAATTAGGAACAAACTTTTTTTTTCTTCTGGAAAATACCTCATAAAGAAATCATGAAAAAAAAAATCGGCAGGGATCCTGGCCTAACACAATGTGATTGCGGCGAACCTATCCAGTCGATGGGTCATCTGCTAGAATGTCAGGTGTGCCCAAACATCTGTACGAGTGAGGATTTTAATACAGCTGCATCTGATGCCGAACTATGCTTGATGATGATATTGATGATGATAATAGCCGAACACCTTGCCAGTAAAATATAAAAGCACCACTGAAGAATCTATTGACACGTAAAGAAGAAGATAGTCTTCTCGTCACTAAATGGTGCCGATTACAGTTTAAAAGTCCCATTAATAATTACTAGCACCACTCCTAACGCAGTTTTGCGTAAAATTACTGTGCTAAATCATCTCGAAATGGTTTTCGATTCAGCCTTGATTCAGCCCTCGAAGAAAAAACTTGACCGAACCTACCGAACTTACCGAATTGTGGTCGGGGAAAATGCGTAAGCGAAAAATTTTTTGTCTATGGGGAAAATCGTAAAAATAGACTAAAAAATGTTCGTCTATGGGGAAAATCCATACGAAATCGTAATCCTGATTCGGAATTCCGTATAGGTATGTGGCGGACCCGTAGAGGGAGTATTCTCTGTCTACGGGCGGAACCAAGGATTTTAGAGGTATAAACAATAGGTACCTATGCCAACTTCCTGGGCGGACCTAAGGCACAATATAAGAAAGAGTAGGTTTCCAGCTTGTCAAGCTTGAATACAGGACTGAAGCGACGAAAGGTGCGTCGTTTCGCACACTAAACACAAAAAAAAGGTAGGTATGTTAATCGTTAGGTTAGCTTGGCTTCATTTTTGCTAACAAAGTTAGCTATTGGCTATAGTATGCTATAGTTTGTGAAGTTTTAACCTGGAGATAGCCTATTCACAATAAAATTTCATATGCCGATAATCTTCGTTGAAAATTACGCAAAATCTTTTATTAATATACTTAACTACAAACCGGAAAGTATAGTAAGTACCTGGTTATTAAGTCCTTATGCATACCTACCTACAAAAATAATACGAAGTAGGTACTTATTATAACAATAATTAACACCTTTGAGCGTTACTTTAACGCCTAAGTGCGGCCCTGTTTTTAACATGCGAAACTTTTTTGATCTTTTCATTCTTTCTAATCAGTCTGTGGACACTATAGTGAGTCCTAAAACGTAGTGATTATATTCTCTTTGGTGAGTCCATTCTCTTTGGACACTATCAAGACACTATCTCCAACAAAGTAACGATCTCGAATCTCAATTATACCCATAGATTAATATGTATATTGGATATAGATAGGTATCTCGCCTTGAATTTTAGGACGTCCTAATTGCGTTGCCGCTTATTAGCGCTAGGGGGCGCCACATTATGAAATAAATTGAAATAGCGATCGGCCGACACGATGATCGAACCTTAGCTACCCGAATCGTAAGCCGGTTGTCTAGACCGCTAGACCAACAAGACAGTGATTGATATGGGCGAAATCTCTCACTACTACAGCGCAGCGCGTGAGGTGTAATGCGCTGTTACTCCGATATGAACCCTAGTTCAACATATAATGCTTCGAAACATAACCGATAGATGGCGGAAGTTGTCTATGGAAAATCAGCGTTCTGTGTTCTGTGTTATCTTAGTACAAACTAAGGTTTATACTAAGATAACATAGCATGCCATCCATTGCTATTATTAATTTTAACATTGAAAAGTACAATAAATCTCATAAAATTATTTACCAAAGCTATTATAAGTGTGTGCTTTAAATGTTTTACTTACTCAGGTTTTCATACGGTAAGTAGTACGTTAGGTAGGTATGTATCTAAGTATTTTTTGAAATAGAAATCATTTATTTTCAAAAAATTGGCGAAAGCTATCATTATTTATAAATAACCTATTTCAAATATTATTGATTTTAAACATGTTACAGCCATGTTGTGCTATTTCGAATCAAATTAAAGATCGAAGAGACCGAGACCCCCCCCCCCCCCCCCCCCCGCCCCTCCCCTTAAGACGATACAGATTGAAAATTTCGTTCTCTGGGTAGTGGGCTCGGTGGCGAAATTGGATAACGCAGTTCCCCGGTTTGGAAGAGTGCGGGTTCAAGTCCCGCCCGAGACACATTTTTCAATCTTTAATTTAATTTGATTATAAATAACCTTATTAACATTTCTCTGTCAGTAGCAGGCACAGAACATTTGAAGAGGTGTTAGAAGTGCAAAGTAGGCGTGGAACGCGTCGCCTTTGCATAACACCATAAGGCGCGCGGTGTGGTGCTAGCGAGAGGGCATGAGTAGTTGTAGCAGCGTGAGCGGGAAGACAAGTGGTCGCCATTCCACAGCCGTCTCCGAAGCAAAAGCGCTACTTTGCATTTCTAACCCCTCTTATAATGTTCTGTGGTAGCAGGTATTAGACGTTGCGCTTAAAGGGGACCATTCGACCATTCAGTAGTCCTACATTAGGCCAGTCATTTTACGGTTTGACCTGGGAATAATTTAGAATTGCATTTTTTTTCGGTATCTTAGGTTAGAACAAACCTCTCCAAGAAATGGAACAAAATTTAAAAAAATTACGTCGGCAACAACCCGAAATTTAACATTTTGCAATTAATTGCAGCTATCCCGATCTATAATATTAATGTCATTGTTGTTTTGTATATTTTATTAAATTAATTAGTATTAATTATGTATCTGAAAATTAAAAACTTAGATCGATTGCATATGCTTAGAGTAACAACTGCAGCGTCAAAATTAGTAATTTTTATATGGTGCTGAAACCACAATACTTAATGGCAATATTTTTCGAGATATACTTTATATCTTACGTTGTAAACACAAGATATTAAATCTTTAAAAGTTTGCCCCAAGACAGTACCTGAATCTGTAATTTACATGATTTATGAATCGAGATGGATTATTAAGCGGAAAATTTCATTTTAATAATTGCATTTTGTATATTACACAATAGTAAACCTTAATATTAAAACAAAATTTTCAGAGATAATAATTTGAAAAAAATATAATAAAAGTACGCAGCGCAATATCATCTTTACGCAGGTAGCAATAGAGTATAATTTTAAAACGAGCGGGCGGAGCGGTATCGAGCAAAGACGTGACCGCCACTTGACCCGTGCCAATCCGTTCGGAACAGGAAGGTAGATAGCCCGAATATGTTCCTTTTATTATTAAGTATACTTCTCAGTGTTACTATCTCTGGTGGTAGTAGTCGTTACATAAAAACCACGTCGGAGGCCGTAAGGCGGTCTCAAAAAACTCTTCACACCAGGGCTTGCTAGTTGCTGCCTACACGATAACAAGAAGAAGAAGTATACTTATTCTGGAATTTGATTTCACGTGGCAACTTGTTACCGTTATGCCTGCTCTCTTTCTTTATTTTCTCTCTAAATTCCTAATGGAGTGTACGAGTAACGCACACATACGATTCGGTGTTACCGAATCAGGTTACGACTTCGTATGGATTTCCCCCTATTATGGAATTCCGGAGGCATAAAATCCAATACAAAATAACAATTCTGATTCAGAATTCTGAATGTATGTACATACATACATATGCTCACGCCTATGTCCTACTACTGGGGTAGACAGACAACAGGTCGCCACATGCTACGATTCTGTCACACATCTTTCGCCTCCTCAACATCCATTAGTTTTTTCATACACGCTCGTCCCTTCTTTAGTACGCATCCGATTTGGTCAGCGTACGTGCGCCTAGGGCGACCCCTTTCAACCATTCCATTCACACTTGCCTTGTAAATTTCATACGTCAACCTACTTTCGCTCATTCTTTCCACAAGGCCAAACCACCTCAACATGCCTTTTTCAATCCTGGTCACTACATCTTCTTTCAGACCACATCTTTCTCTAATCACCGTATGTATGTGGCGGACCTTAATAGGCGGGTCCACACCGACCGAGCAGCCTCGGGCGAGGCCCGCCGCGCGCGGCAAACGTCCCACCGCGGGCGAGGCTTATTCGTTCGGATAATTTTACAGCCCGAGGCTGCCTCGCTCGCTCGCCCCGAGCCGTATTATACAAGATGGCGCCGAACTTTTTTTTTTTAACGTTTATGGCCTGGTAACGTAGACCTTTGGGCCAAGTCTTAATTTGTTCACATCACATCACATCATTTTTTTTTAAAAAAACTTCACTTTACTTTTACACAAATCATTCCATCCAAGCTTCTTCTGTTCTGATATCGTACGTTTTTTCAAAGCATCTAAACGTTTACGTCACGTCTATAAGACCCCAACAACGATTCCATTTTTTTTTTCAAGTCCTTAACAGGCACATCCAATTGACGGCTTATATCTAGGCAGGAATCCTCTCTCATCCCCCTGTTAGTATAATTAGGATCCCTGGCATCCCAAAGCCAATTATTTGCGGCATACAAACTTATTAACCTTCGACAAAAATCTTTATCTATATCGAACGCGGCACCGATCAAAAAACGTGGCGTCCACACCGCGCGCGGCAAACGACTGAGGCACCTTTGAGCGAACCGAAAAACCGACAACGCTCGGCTCGGCTGCGTACGCGTTCGCCCGAGGCTGAGCATGCGCCTGCCGCACCCGAGGCACGTCCACACCGGCCGCGCGGAAGGGCGCATGCCGCGCGCGGCGGGCCTCGCCCGAGGCTGCTCGGTCGGTGTGGACCCGCCTATTGACTAATGAATGAGAAAGAACCTTGCGAAAGTCTGACATAGGTACACACGGCGACACATCAAGCTATACAAAACCAACATAAGCTGGCCGTGCGATGATATGCGTTACTTGACCTACGCGCGGCCAGCTTATTTTGGTTTTGTATAGCTTGATGTGTTGCCGTGCGTACATTGTACGCGTAGTGGGTAATAGGGCCCCATTAGTACACTTTGGTTACGGAATCCTATTAAAGTGTTGCCTATGGCAGTTTTTAGGGCCCTGTCATATTGGCCACAATAGCATACTTTGGTTACGGACTAAAGTGTTGCCTATCTGGTAGTTACGAGTAGTTTTTTGTTGTTCCGGTCTCTTGTGCCAGCCGCCGCAGCCAACGACCTCCGTCCCCCAATCGTCGTTGCTTGTCGGTCTTAGCTACCACGATTTCTTCCTCGGTCGAGCTCGACATTCGTTCGGTCGGAATCGGAACGGACTACGGACATCCCTTGCACATTCACGCACAGAGAGCCAATGCGAGTGTACGTGCGTGGGTGCATAGGGGGTTGGGGGTGCTTGGGGTGCTTGGAGGTGTTTAGAGGGTGATTAGGGGTGCTAAGGGGGTGATTAGGGGTGATTAGGGGTGCTTAGCGGGTCATCATCATCAGCCCTTATACGTCCCACTGCAGGGCACAGGCCTACCCTCTAGGAGGGTGAGGGTGCTTAGGGGGTACTTAAGGGGTAATTAGGAGGTGCTCAGGGGGGTTCTCAGGGGTTCTCATGGGGTTCTCGCGGGGTTCTCGCGGGGTGCACAGGGGATGCTCAGAGGGTGCTCAAGGGGGCTCAAGGGGTGATTGGAGGGTGCTTAGGTGGGCTTAGGGGGTGCTTAGGGGGGTGCTTAGGGGGTGCCTAGGGGTGCTCAGGGGGTGCTTAGGGGTGCTTCGGGGTGCTTAGGGGGTGCTTAGGAAGTGCTCAGGAGGTGCTCAGGGGGTGCTTAGGGGTGCTTAGCGGGCGCTTTGGAGTGCTTTGGGGTGCTTAAAGGGTATTTAGGCGGTGGTTATTTGTGCATAGGGGTCCTAAGGAGTGCTCAGCTCAGGGTGTGCTTAGGGATTCTTAGGGGTGCAAATTAATTTGTTGATCTATGTATCAATCTACAGAGTAATGACCCCACGTAAGCTCTAACAGGCTTTTTGTTGTAAAAACCGTACAACAACAGTACAAACATAATAACGTCCATACGGGTTTCAAACCCAGGACCTTGGTTTGACAGTCCGGCGGCGCCGGCGGCGTGTGGTTATCATTAGACCAACCGGGTCGAGTTAACCTTCGTTGATATTATAGCCCAGTCCCGGTTTGAGCGCCGGGACTAATTAATAATTGATATTTTTTTCGGTATAACATTGAAGAGCCAATTTGAGCCTAGAAATGTACCAAAATTAAAAAAAAACCATGTCAGCAACAGCGCCAATTTTAAAATTTAGCTATTATGTCGTTCAAAACAAACCTGATGGTCAATTTTTTTTGCACATATTTAAGGCTTTACCATTATACATACTTCAAATATGGTGTAAATATTTTAGTCTACTTACAAGGTTTTGAAAAATACATTCGTATTTTCTAATAAATACCTCATTATTTAAATTTCAATGCCTATTTTATTGCTCAAAAATTATTTATATTGTTAAATCTAAGTCAAATGAGTGCATTGGTATTCATATTATTAATTTAAAAGCCTTCTGGGACACACAATTTTGATTTCTATGTTGCATAGTAGCAAATTTTTTTTTAATATGTTTTAAGATAGACTTTTTGTCACGAAATGGTACCGGTTACAGTTTAAAAGTTCAATTAATAATTACTCCCTACCCCTCCTAACAAAACTCCGTAAAATGACTGGGGTATTATTATGAATCTCATAATAATAAACCCGCAGGGCAGCTTGTGGCGAGCTGTTGGTGAGTGGCGACATCACGGTACAATAGTCCTACACTGACCGGGGGCTGTTTTGGATGCACTTCTATATTATTATTATTATTTGGGGGTATTCTGGGCCTTGACAGGCTTATCACGCCTGTGCCACGTAGACCATCGCTGGTCCTTTGTGAACGCCCTTTTTAAAGTTCTCTACCAATCCCCACTGCGGCCAGAAAACGCAGTAGATTTTTGATAGGGATAGTTTGTATCTCATCTGGTGTCAGAACCTGCCTACCTAGATGAGTACTACGTTTGTACATCAGGGGGCCACAGTCACATAGGAGGTGTATAGGAGTCTCCATCTCCTCCTTGCAGAATCTGCAGCCGGTGGTATCACTTAAATTTAGTGTGTGCATGTGTTTATTTAATTTGCAGTGGCCTGTGAGTGACCTTGCTACTGTACAAATTTGATCCTTGCTGAGGGCAAGGAGACCGTTCGCAAGTTTGCGATTGTAGCCTTTGATAAGTGCTTTGGAGTGGCCCATGCCTGGGGTGTCGCACCAAAGCTTTATTGCCTCTCCAAAGCTGACCTTATTCAAAGAATCTCGCGTTAGACTGCTAGGTATTCCCAGAAAGGGTTCGGGGCCTATGAAGTGGTTTTCTGTGCCCCTTCTGGCCAACTCATCCGCCCTTTCGTTCCCTTCTATGTCTGAGTGTCCTGGCACCCATTGTAGCACAAGCTGATTGTTATTGCCTAGAGCGTTCAGTTGTGCTACGCAGTTCTGTACTAGCTTAGACTTTATGATCGGAGAATCTATGGCTAGCAAGGCTGCTTGGCTATCGGAGTTGATTGTGATATGTTGGTTGACGTAGCGCTTGCTTAAATTAATTTCAGCGCAGGCTGTGATGGCGTATACCTCCGCCTGGAATATGGAGGCGTAGTTGCCAAGATTTTGGATTTGCCCTAATCTTGGGTTTTCGCCATATATTCCGCTGCCAACGTCATTGCCTTTCTTGGATCCATCTGTGAACCAGGTTAGGCAGTTGTCTTTGATGGACGTTTGGCCTTCAAGCCAGTCGTCCCTCGAAGGAAATGTAACAGTATAGTTTTTGGTGAAGTTGTAAGTTGGCATCACAGTGTCTGTGGTCATTCTTAGCACTGGGAGGCACGTGGCATCCTCCTGCAGGCTAATCAGACACTTCGATTGCCAGTTACGATTCCTGTTTGGGTTAACTCTTAATATGCATGCCTTCGCTTCCCTTTGTGCAAAGATGTGCAGCGGTTGGAGATTGAGTAATGCATCAAGGGCTAGCCCAGGGCTGGTGGACATCGCGCCTGTTACGATTAGGCACGCGGTCCTTTGAAGGCTATTGAGTTTGTCTATTGTGGATTTTTGGAGGGTCTTTTTGTACCAGACAGCTGCGGCGTAGCATACGATAGGCCTAACTATGGCGGTGTAAAGCCAGAGGGCTATTTTAGGGGTTATTCCCCATCTAGTCCCTGCCATGCGATAGCTGATGCCGAGCGAGGTCTTGGCCCTCTGAATGACGGTCTCAATATGCGTATTCCAGTTTAGGCGTTGGTCAAAAGTTACGCCTAAGTACTTAACGGTTTTGGAGTAGGGTATAGTTTTCCCATTGAGACGGGGGACTCTTAACTTTCTGAGGTCCCGTTTGTTCGTGAATGGTACTATGACGGTTTTGTCTGCGTTGACAGACAAAGTGTTTTCATCACACCATTTCTGTATGATGTGAAGAGCTCTTTGCACAAGAGAGGACACTGTGTCTAGACACGGTCCTCTAATGATTACTACAAGGTCGTCGGCATATCCCTGCGTGGGAAGTCTTTCCTCGGCCAGTAGATGCAAGAGTTGGTCAACCGCAACTGACCATAGGAGGGGGGATAGTACTCCTCCCTGTGGACAGCCTCTGGTTGTTTTAACTGTATGGATGTGACCATTCAGTGTTAGTTTTGCAGACCTATTGCGGAGCATTGACTCTATCCAACCTATAGTGGTCCGATCTGCCTCTTTGGCAGTTAGTCCACTAATTATGGTTTTTGTAGGGGTATTGTCAAAGGCTCCTTCAATGTCAAGGAATGCACAAAGGGCAATTTGCCTGTCCTCGATTGATTTTTCGATCTTGTCTACTAAATCTATCAAGGCGGTTTCTGTTGATTTGCCCTTTAGGTAGGCATGCTGATCTTTGTGCAACGGGTGTGTCAGTAAAGCACCTTCCCGTAGGTTTTGATCTAGTACCTTTTCCATGGCTTTCAGCATGAAAGAGGTGAGACTTATAGGTCTGTAGGACTTTGGTTGGGCGTAGTCCCTTTTTCCTGTCTTTGGTATGAACTTAATGGTGACTTTAGTCCATGGCTCAGGTATAACATTACACGCAAAGCTGGCTCTAAATATTTTTATTAGAATTGGAGTTAGGATTTCCGCGCCTTGTTGCAAGAGGCCTGGGAATATTCCGTCATCTCCAGCTGATTTAAAGGGCTTAAAGGTTTTAAGCGCCCATTTAACCTGGTTGGGTCTGAAGATTTTAGACGCTCTACGCCAGTCCTCTGCGTGAGGCCTTTGTGGTGCATGAGCGTCTTTGTTACCCCTTGTACTAGTGAAAGTGCTTGGGTCTGTTTCACTGATGGAGCCAGGAAAATGGACCGCAGTGAGCAGTTCCAGGGTCTCCTTCTCAGAGCAGGTGAAGTTACCATCAGGCTTTCTGAGAAGGCCTAATTGGTTTTTTGGAGCTTTTGTGAGAATCCTGTGTAGTCTAGCTCCTTGAGGAGTTTGGTTAACTTCCTCACAGAACTTCCGCCAGTTTTTCTTCTTTGCTCTTTTAATTTCTCGTTTGTAAGTTGTTAGAACGGTCCTGTAGGTGTCCCAACTACACCTATGGGATTTGGCTTTATTGAATAGCCGACGAGATTGGGTTCGGAGTTTTTCTAACTTACGATTCCACCAGGGAACGTTCCTTCGTTGCTTGGGTTCTTTTAGAGGGCAGCTTTTGTGGTAGGCGTCCAGGATGCCATTGTTTAGAATGAGTACTGCCAGTTCTAAGCTTTCAGGATTTTTGATTGTTTTAGGAAGGTCAAGTAGGTTCTCCTTTAGTAGGGTTCTAAATAGTTCCCAGGATGTCGCCTTCGGATTCCTAAAGGTGTTAGTTTGGTATATTGGAGCGGTTAATAGGTCAAAACGTATGTGCCTGTGATCAGACATGGACTCCTCCTCGCTAACATGCCAATTACTGACGCAATTGAAGATTTCCTCTGTTGCGAAAGTAACATCTAAGACCTCCTGTCTGTTAGCTGTTACAAAGGTGGGTTTCCATCCTGTGTTACAAATAAAGAGACGGTTGGTTAGAGTAAAGTCATGGAGTAACTCACCCCTTGAGTTGATGTCGGTGCTCCCCCAGTTGGTATGGTGGGCGTTGGCGTCGCATCCGACCAGAAGCTCGGCATGTTGTAGGCGCGCGTACTCCTGCAGTTTGTCGAGTTCTGTGGTTGGGTCCATCTCCTTACCGTGGAGGTAGGCTGAACAGACTATTATCCTCATCCCTTTCCATCCACGGAGGTTGACGAACGCAGCTACCAGGTCATCCGTACAAAATTCTGGAACTGGTAGAAATTCAATTAGTTTATTGAAGATGATGCAGGCTCTAGGCTTAGTGCCATTAATGTTGTAAAGAACATTACCTGCGTTATGTAGACCAAGGACCGTGTTGTTCTCCAGCCACGGCTCTTGTACGAGGGCCATTTCTAGGTCATCCCGACGGAAGTATGCACTTCTATAAGGTATACTGGGATAGTTTCCGGTTGGTGTCACATTACCATTTAGATCAAATTGTCTGACGGGCCTCTACGTGTTGGCTTCGGCCCCACGCACGCCTCCCAAAGGTCCGGGACACTTAGTCCCGAGATAAGGAAAAGATAATAATAATAAATGTTTCTTTATTTCTTCTCACACATAATATTAGTTCACAAGGATGACAATGTAGGATAATAGACTTAGGTACTAGTAATAGTGATACTATATTAATTATTTTTATGATATTATTCAGATTGGTGCTATAGATTTCATGTAAATCGCGAACAAGCTTTAGCTTATCTTTTTATCAATAGGACGTTTAATAAATATCAAATGCTGCTGGGTTGCAGAGAAGACGCGACGCGAGCGCACGGGGGCCCCGGAGCCCCGGGGCTGGGTGGGCCGCGGAGTGATAAAAGGTCAAGGTAAAGGTCGCGTCGCCCGTCCCACCCCGCCTGCACCCCCGAGAGCACCTTGCGAGCCATCGATCGTCGTTCTTCTGAGTAAGTTCTTGTTAGCTTATCCGACAGATAATTTGACATATTTTGTATGGAAGATATGTCAAAATATCCGTCGGATAAGCTAACAAGAACTTATTCAGAAGTGGTGAAACATGCCCTAAATCTTCTATTCTTAGTTTATTTATTATTAGGGGGGGTTTTTGGGCCTTGACAGGCTTAGCCTGTGCCACGTAGACCATCGCTGGTCCTTTGTGAACGCCCTTTTTAAAGTTCCTTACCAATCCCCACTGCGGCCAGAAAACGCAGTAGATTCTTGATAGGGTTAGTTTGTATCACATCTGGTGACAGAACCTGCCTACCTAGATGAGTACTACGTTTGTACATCAGGGGGCCACAGTCACATAGGAGGTGCAGAGGAGTCTCCATTTCCTCCTTGCAGAATCTGCAGCCGGTGGTGTCACTTAGTTTCAGTGTGTGCATGTGCTTATTTAATTTGCAGTGGCCTGTGAGTGACCTTGCTACTGTACAAATTTGATCTTTGCTGAGGGCAAGGAGACCGTTCGCAAGTTTGCGATTGTAGCCTTTGATAAGTGCTTTGGAGTGGCCCATGCCTGGGGTGTTGCACCAAAGCTTTATTGCCTCTCCAAAGCTGACCTTGTTCAAAGAATCGCGTATTAGACTGCCAGGTACTCCAAGAAAGGGTTCGGGGCCTATGAAGTGGTTTTCTGTTCCTCTTCTGGCCAACTCGTCCGCCTTTTCATTACCTCCTATGTCTGAGTGTCCTGGCACTTATTGTAGCACAAGCTGATAGTTATTGCCTAGAGCATTCAGTTGTGATACGCAGTCCTGTACTAGCCTAGACTTTATGATCGGAGAGTCTATGGCTAGCAAGGCTGCTTGGCTATCGGAGTTAGTAGTGATATGTTGATTGACGTAGCGCTTGCTCAAATTAATTTCAGCGCAGGCTGTGATGGCGTATACCTCCGCCTGGAATATGGAGGCGTAATTGCCAAGATTTTGGGTCTGCCTTATTCTTGCCTTTCATCATCAGACGTCATTGCCTTTCTTGGATCCATCTGTGAACCAGGTTAGGCAGTTGTCTTTGACGGACGTTTGGCTTTCAAGCCAGTCATCCCTCGAAGGAAATGTAACAATGTAGTTCTTGGTGAAGTTGTATACTGGCGTCATAGTGTCTGTGGTCATCTTTAGCACAGGGAGGCACGTGGCATCCTCCTGCAGGCTAATTAGACACTTCGACTGCCAGTTACGATTCTTGTTTGGGTTAACTCTTAGTATGCATGCCTTCGCTTCCCTTTGTGCAAAGATATGTAGCGGTTGGAGGTTGAGTAGTGCATTAAGAGCTAGCCCAGGGCTGGTGGACATCGCGCCTGTTACAATAAGGCACGCGGTCCTTTGAAGGCTACTGAGTTTGTCTATTGTGGATTTTTGGAGGGTCTTTTTTTACCAGACAGCTGCGGCGTAGCATACGATTGGCCTAACTATGGCAGTGTAAAGCCAGAGGGCTATTTTAGGGGTTATTCCCCATCTAGTCCCTGCTACTCGATAGCTGATGCCGAGCGACGTCTTGGCCCTCCGGATGACGGTATCAATATGCGTATTCCAATTGAGGCGTTGGTCAAAAGTAACGCCTAGGTACTTAACAGTTTTGGAGAAGGGTATAGTTTTTCCATTGAGACGGGGGACTCTTAATTTTCTGAGGTCCCGCTTGTTCGTGAATGGTACTATGACGGTTTTGTCTGCGTTGACAGACAAAGTGTTCTCTTCACACCATTTCTGTATGATATGAAGAGCTCTTTGCACAAGAGAGGAAACTGTGTCTAGACACGGTCCTCTAATGATTACTACAAGGTCGTCGGCATACCCTTGGGTGGGTAGTCTTTCCTCGGCCAGTAGATGCAAGAGTTGGTCAATCGCGACTGACCATAGGAGGGGGGATAGTACTCCTCCCTGTGGACAGCCTCTAGTTGTTTTGACTGCATGGATGTGACCATTCAGCGTTAGTTTTGCAGACCTGTTAGATCCCTAGATTCCCTAGATTCTTAGTTTACTATTGTACATATTATATTGTCTATCTATCGTAACTGCAATGCCTACTCGACTCAAATGCATGCAACAGCTAATTATTTTTTTGCTCCGATCTGTTTGGTCCCATAGTGAAAGTTGTTCAGTTTGATGGGTAGACTTTTAGTTTAAAAGAATGCTAATGATATCAATTTCACCCTGTATATATAATAATAGTACCCGTCTTGGCGGTGGTATATACTATCCGTATACCTACGTATAGATATTTCTTTCTTTTATAAATGTCAATATTATGTGGGTATTTCAGTCTTGCAATAAACGATCAAGCCGAGCACGTCTTTTATTTGTCAGTGGCGCTCGCGGATTATAAAACGGACATTTTATAGTTATTTATAGTGTATTTCATTAAGAAAAACAATGGGTGTGGACAAATACACGAATTCGAAGTGAAGGGGGGGAACTGGTCGGTGTACTGTGAACGATTGGACATGTATTTTCTCGCAAACAAAATGGCGAAGGAGGGAGGGAAGATGGCGTCAAGTTGGCTACGTAGGTTGCGGTAATGGGGGAGGAAGCATACCAATTACTTAACAAGTGCAGTGATATACACGCATCAGCTTTGAGCTGCTAGTGTATCATATATAATAATAATAATAAATACTAGCGCAAGCTGAGAAATTACAAAGACAAAAAAATTATAATAATAATTGTTATTTCAACGTTAGCAAGTCCGAAGCAACCGTTGTGGCAACACTATTGAACGAGCAACACTGTTTTGCCTTCCATACTCGTTCGCTCCATACATTCATTCATTCACTCTCTAGATTTTCTTCTACAAACTCATGTCGTGACAAGAACTGTACTTTTATACCGGTAATTTTATAATTTCATTACTGTGAAAACATTGTGATATACAACCGCCAATATAAGAAACTGAACTCAAGATAGCAGTATCATTTCAACCTCCAAGCTAGCCGACAAGCAGCTATCTATCCCAACGGACAACGGACGGGAGGCGAGCTCAACACTCACGCGCGCCCCCGCCAAAACTGGTGACCCTCTCCGCGAGATAGATTCCGGCCAGCTTCGAACTGCTGCTGCATTTCCCTTCGCTTTAGCAAGGACACCGAACATAGAAATCCTATTCAACGGGACCGCTACGGGCCGCCGGGTCGCGAAATCCTGGCGAAATCATTTATTTGAAAGACTTTTGGTGGTACTTAGGATGTTAGTAATAAGTTCTCACAGAGACAACAAAAATCTGCCGTGATGGCGTACAAATATTTTGTTAAGAAGCTACAGGATTCTTACATTTTACATTAATTATTCAATAACAAATTTGGTTCAATAAAGAGAACAGTACATAGAAGACAATTATTTACGTACAATTTACAAAAGAAAGAAAGTCACCATTTTGCATGCAGTTTACATATAAAATATTCTCGATTAATTATATTTATTAGTAGTAATTATCAACATTTAAATCTGACCAAATAAATGTTATGTTATAAGAAATCCCAAAATTGTATTACATATTATAATGCCTAACCTCAATAGAATCATTGACTGTGATCGAGAAACTCGTCTACGGAATAAAAACAATTACTCAAGAGCCACGATTGGAGGTTTCGTTTAAATTGGGTTACCGTTAAGTTTTTTAAGTCATCAGGAAGTTTATTATAAATTGTGATTGCCATACAGAATGCGTTTTTTTTAACTAGAGCTAGCCTACAGTAGGGTATGTGTAGAGTATTATCCAGCTTTTTCCTTAGCTGCCTAACGCATACATCCTTTCTTGTCAAAAAATATGTAGGATGCTGCTTCACGAACATGCATAACTGCTTTATATATAGACATGCAAGTGGTAAAATTTTTAGGCTTTTAAATAATGGTCCACATGAATCCCGATAATGTGCAGCACACATCGATCTGATACACTTTTTCTGTATTAGAAATGCTCTTTGAAAATCGGTGCTATTGCCCCATAACAACAAGCCATATTGCAAAACCGATGCAACGTAACCGTGATATGCAGTAAGAGCTGTTTCTATCGAAGATACTTCAGCAAGGCGACGCAAGGCATACACAAATCTGTTTAGTCTTGCACATATGAAATCAATGTGTGACTTCCAGTTGCAGTGTTGGTCTACTACAACTCCCAAGAACGTTGTTTCTGCAACTTCTTCGATCTTACTTTCGTCATATTCAATGTTTAAGTCAATTGATGTAGCTTACTGTGTACGGAATTGTATCATTTTAGTTTTGTTAATGTTAACTTTCAGATTGTTTTCTTCAAGCCAAGTTACAACTTTACCTACGGTATCATTTATTTCCGATTCGAATTCATTTAATTGTAAATTGTCACCTTTTATAATTATAGTTATGTCATCAGCAAATAATATAGATTTATATGTAATAGCATCAGGTAAGTCATTTATATACAACAAAAATAAAACAGGTCCCAGAATACTTCCTTGAGGCACTCCATACTGGTTCAGTCTGTACTCTGACTTTATTTTGACTTTAACTGAATCTTTTCCAGTATTTGATATTTCAGTACATTGGACTCGATTGCTAAGATAACTGTTAAACCAATCGTTAGCAGTACCTCTAATACCGAATTTGGAGAGTTTGCCAAGAAGTCTACCATGATGAACGAAATCAAACGCCTTGCTCATGTCAAAAAACAATGATACAACTGGATCGCCATGATCTATAGACTCGGTGACAGATTTAATTAGTTTGAAAATTGCCAAAGCAGTTGACTTTCCTTTCAGAAACCCGTTTTGAGCTGGATGTAAGATATTAAATTTATTAATGAATTTATTAAGTCTATTGAGCATTGCCCTTTCCACTATTTTAGAAAGTATTGGAATAAGAGTTATGGGTCTGTAGTTATCCATTTCCTGTTTCGATCCTTTCTTGTAAAGAGGTTTAACAATAGAGTATTTTAGTTTATTGGGGAATACACCATGCATAAATGACAAGTTGATGATGTGGCAAAGTACAGGTGCTATAGCGTGAGCGATTAACTTTAGGATATTTGTAGGTAGCTCATCATAGCCGACTGAGTTGGTGTTTTTAAGAGATTTTATGATAACTACTATTTCTTCAGTTGAGACTGGTTCAATGAACATACTAGGTGCATGTTCATTCAGTGCATTTCTCACCGATATGACTGAAGATTTATTTTTAACGTTATTAATAAAGTTGTTATTAAAGGCTGTTGCTATACCATTGGGATCTGATAATAGTACCCCATCATCCATTATTTCAGTAATAGCTGTGTCCACATTTGTATCCGTTGTGCTAGACTTAACGACCTGCCAAGTCGCTTTGCACTTATTTTTAGAGCCATTTAGAAAATGACGGTTGCCTAGCCTCTGAGCTCGTCTTATGCAGAGCCTTAACACTCTAGAGTATTTTTTGTATTTACTTTTATGGACACTTTTATTTGTTTTTGACATTCTATATTGTAGATATAAGTTTCTTTTAACAACACAGGACCTTTTCAAGGATTTTGTTATCCATTTTGTCTTGTTAGATTTTCTTATAATTTTTACAATTGATTTTGGGAAACACAACGTAAAAAACAACGACAAAGACTCGTGGAATCTGTCGAATGCCATATTTGTGTCCCTCTCAGCGAATACTTCAGAAAAAGTGAGCGATGAGATATATTCTAAAAACTTATCCTTATTGGCGTTATCAAAATTACGTCTTTCCTCGAACCATTGCTTCCTGACAGTTTTTATGTTGAGAGGAAAGTCTAAAAATTGGCCTGTCTCATGATCAGACATAACTAAATACTGAATGGAGCCTTTGGCATTAGGTATATTACTTATAATATGGTCGATACATGTCTTATCTTTTCTGGTGGGCACTGTTATGTGTATTGTCAGATTATAGTTATCACAAAGATTAATCAAGTCTCTGGAGTGTCTATATTTCGTAAGAGTATCTATGTTTAAGTCGCCTGCAATGACGATTCGTTTCTTTGTTTTTTTTGCCATGTCAAATAATAATTTTTCAAATTGCGAGAAAAACACATCAATTTCTGAAAGCCTGCTACTAGTTCGATATATACAAATTATTATTAAATTGTTATCGATCAGGTCTACGCCACAGCATTCAAAGTCCCGATACGTAGCATATTTATTCATGTTTAAGGTTGAGAAAGCAATGTTATTGTTACGAGCAACGGGTTTCGGGATTGGAGTGAAACGCTAAGTCCAATTTATTTACAGAGTTTATTTGGTTACACACTTACACACGGACCACCTCGCAGAGGTTCCCCTCTCACCACTTTTACTGTTCACTACGTCACGACGCGCGACACGCTATGACGTCACGACACACGGCACTATGACGTCACGACACGCGACACACACTACACTGCACTACACTGACACTTGTCTACTCACTGTTCCACTTTACTTTGCACTTTACTTTTCACTAGTACTTTTCCACTTTTACTTTTCTTCGCACTTTTCCACTGTTAACTCAATACTGACTTGCGTCCGCAAACTCGCGGCCTTATATACCCCTTAGAATTTTCTAGATGTCCGAATTTCGTTAGTCTTTTCTTTATTCCTTTGTTCCCTTCCGGATATTTCTTAATCCCGCCTTCCTTCTCGAATTTTCTTAAACACGCCCCCTTTTATTGTTTCTTTACAAATAATCTCTTCTCTCTCTTCGTTCTAGAATATTCCTATTGTTTTTGGTTTTCTTTCAAATATTCCTTCTCTCTCTGTTTTCTAGAACATTCCTAGACACGCCCATTTTTTTTGTCTCTTTCCAAATATTCTTACTCCCTCTTACTTTTCTAGAACATTTCCAACAACAATAAAATCTAGAATTATTTTCGACGAGTCTCGAACCATCGACCCCCGGCACGGAAGTCCATGCGTCGACCGCCGAGCTACGAAGCTTGTTGACAAACCGGCCGAATTTTTGAATGCCTTTCTATAGCTGCGTCATTTCACAGCATCCGTGACATTATCTTTAATAAAAATGCATGAGCCACCCCTTTTTTCTTTAGGTCTACTGAAGAAACCTCCGATACGGTAACCACGCAGGTTGACATTCTTTTCTTCACCTGATTTTATGAACGTTTCACAAAGACAAATAACGTTTACATTTATGTCACTTTCCGAAAGCTCGTTTATAGTTAACTCCAATATATCCTGCTTAGACAATACGCCTACAATGTTTTGGTGATATAATACGAACTCACCAGCTTTAAAATTATTTTCAAAATTATGACCGAAAAAAACCATCCGATTTTTCAGTATGAATAAAAGTAGGACTACTGTTTATAGCTTTTATCCTTTTTTAATTTGAAAGTAAAATGGTATTGTGCCTTTTTTTGGTGGAAAAAAGGCATCCGATGGTTCGGTATGAATAACAGTAGGACTACTGTTTATGGATATTGTACTTTTAGTTTGAAAGTAGAATGGTATTGTGCCCTTTTTAGGTGCTGGGTTAGGGCGACTGTGGGCCAGGGGATCAATACATTTATCGTTTCGGTTCAGATTATTCTGTTCCGCATATGAGTCTCTCGTTCTCATCAAGGATTCATTTAATCTATCACGTAATTTACACATGTTTCTAAAAGTCAAGAATTGGGAATTGTATGCCAAAGTATCGATGGTCATATTTATTTTGTTTGTTATATAATTTAAGTAGTCATTTTTATTGTAAAAATTCATATCAATGTCAATGAAAGTACAACTAGCAAACGAATCAGTCAATAATTTTACATTGGTGTTCAACGTTTTTTCATTTAAGTATCGATTTTTAATACTAGTTAAAATATACACTTTTGCTTTTTTGAGTTTATACAGCGCAATTGATAAATCAGAGTATAGTCTAAAAGGGTTTGTGTCGTGACTGCTTAAACCCAAAATAATAATATCATTTTCGGTTACAGTTTTTTCAATATCGTTACAAGATTTGAGAATAGATGAAGTATCAGCGTTCGATTTTATAAAAGCTTGAGTTAAATATTTATCATTCCAGTTTCCAGATCTGGAAGTGATCAAGGACGCTGATATACCTAGCAGGTTTTCGCCTCCAAGAACAAAGATGTGGTGTTTCTCCTTTTCGTTTAGTTCTTGACCTCTGTTGAAAGCTGGCTCATCCTTAGATAATATGTCATCTCCTGATTTCCCTTCGGCTGATGACGATTTCCCTTCTACTTTTAGTTCACGTAGAGCATCATTCAGTTCGATAACGCTCTGATTTTGACTGGTCGACTCTTCATTGGTGAAAAAATCCAATGTCTTCCTAGTTAGCTTTTTCCGTCCTTGTTTTCTAATGGTTGACTTCCGCCCGCCAGTCATAGTCCCCGACGCTGTAGAATTTATATCGATAGAGGAGCATACAGTTTTCAAATGTTTCAGTTGTAAATTACACTCAGTGAGTCGTTTCTGTAAACTAAAATTTTCCTGTAACATATTTTCAATTTCATTTTCTGCTACCGCTAATTTCTCTTTTAAATTGTTAACTGTTTCTTTCCATTCTTCTATATAAATTCGATTGTTTGACTCCAGTTCCGGGCAACTCCTATTTTGGAAATCTTGTGAATATGAACAATCATCAGAATCACACGGTGAAGAACCGAACGAATTTTCAGTCGAGACATTTAGTACAATCTTCTTTCTGTGCGTTACATTACTTTGGTACGACCTTTCACTTACGGGGGAGGGCGGGGGGAAGTGCGTCGTGCGTAAATTGTAAATGCATGTGTGGCACTTCCATTTTTCTTTATCTTCCTTGGTCATTAGATAAAAGCGCTTTTCTGACGCATTGGCGCAGGACAAATCATAACCTAATTCACAAATAGAACATTTCAAAAATTCTCTTTTTGGCAGTATTTTTTGACATTTAGCACAACTTTCCATCGTACAGTGCTCGTCCAAACAATTAAAAAATACAAAAAGATCTTCAAGTGATTCGAACTAGGCTTGAACTCGAGTCGTTCTAACTAAGCGCCTTAATTCTTACTCTTAAACCACTCTGCTAACGCACCGATAATTTTCCATACGAAATTTGCGGTCTATTTCGTAACGGTAATTCCACAGTTAGAAGGTATGACTCATCGCTCGTTGAAGTAGAACTAGTTGCTGAGGTCCAAAGGTCAGTTTTAGTTTCTTTTTATTAAAAGTGTATTAAAGGTTCCATTATTATTAAGAATTATCACATAAAACTTGGCACAGGATTATTTATTACTCACGGTTACTGTTTGTATGGGTAAAAGTCCATAAGTAAGTGTTTTGTATTGGGATGTTCACAGGGCATTAGTTTTTTCGTAGCACAGTCAATAATGTTTTAGGATTGTCACCAACGTTTGTACCTAATATTCACGTCAAAAGTACTTAATTCCGATGTAAATATTAAGAATGTTTACTGTTTATTTTAAAGAAATTTGTTTATTTTTACGGAGCCGTATCGTATACGATGCGCCCTCTGCCGGCTGTCGACAATACCTCTCAATGGTTCAACTCAACTCCAATGGTTTTCTCTCCAGACGAGGCTACTCATCTCGAACATCTTCGGACGCTTTTCAAACGCTTCCAGGATTATGGGGTTGTAGTTAATCCATCGAAATGTGTCCTTGGTGCCAAAGAGGTTGTGTTTTTAGGTTTCAACATCAGCGCCGAAGGTACCAGTCCTCCAAAAGACCGCATTCAAGCTTTGCTGGATTTTACGCCACCGAAAACCATCCAAGGTTTGCGCCGATTTCTCGGCATGTTGAATTATTATCGTCGTTTTTTGCCGAACGCTGCCCAATTTCAGGCTCCCCTGATTGAGGCTATGGTGGCAACCAACAGTAAGGGTGCAAAACCATTCCCATGGACACCTGAGCTTCTGGAACATTTTCAGGCATGCAAAGAAAGCCTCTCCAACGCGACATCACTCCAGCACCCAGTTAACGACACATCTCTTGGTCTTTTTACCGATGCTTCCAGCGCTAGCATTGGCTCATGTCTTCAGCAACAGGTTGACGGTGACTGGCGTCCCTTGGCCTTCTTTAGCAAAAAGCTAACCCCACAACAGGTCCAATGGCCTACGTATTACAGGGAACTTTTGGCGGTGTACGAAAGTGTACATTTTCGACACATCCTTGAGGCTCAACATGTCACAATCTACACTGATCACAAGCCTCTGCTGTACGCCTTCGTACAGCGCCGAGAAAAACTCCCACCACCTCAATTGAACCAACTATCCTTCATTGGTCAATTTACAACCGACATCCGGTACATCAAAGGAGAGGAAAATGTCGTTGCTGATGCGTTCTCACGGATCGACGCCATCTCTCTGGAACAGGATTACGAAGCCCTTGCTAAATCACAGGAGACTGACGAGGAGCTCTCAGTCCTTCAGACAAGTAGTTCCAGCCTCCAGCTGACCAAGGTCACTATTCCAGGCACAAACGTCTCAGTCACCTGTGATGTATCAACTGGCAAGCCTCGTGTTTACCTGACCCCTTCGTTTCGCCGTGCGGTGTTTGACAGGCTTCACAACCTGAGTCACCCTGGCGCACGAGCTACCACCCGTCTTCTGACCGACCGCTACATTTGGCCGTCGATCATTAAAGATTGTGGACAGTGGGTTCGATCCTGTCAAGCATGTCAACGCAGTAAGATCACTAGACATAACTCCTCTCCCCTCAGCACGTTCGACCAACCACCTGGTAGGTTTATGCACGTTCACATCGACATTGTGGGTCCCTTGCCTGTCTGCAACGAGTTCCGGTACTGTCTTACCGCCATAGACAGGTTCTCGAGGTGGCCCGAGGTGTGGCCCATGCGCACCATCACTGCTGAGGAGACAGCTGAGACCTTTACCAGAGAATGGGTATCTCGTTTCGGCGTTCCGTCAAAGATTACAACAGATCAAGGTTCTCAATTCGAGTCTGACCTTTTTCATCGCCTCACGCAAACATTCGCTACGAAACGCATAAGGACGACCGCATATCATCCCTGTGCCAATGGCATGATCGAGCGCTTACATCGCCAGTTAAAGGCGGCGCTCATGTGCCACGGCGACTCCTGGGTGAGGTCCCTACCTTTTGTTCTGCTCGGAATGAGAACCGCTTTCAAAGACGATCTTAAAGCTACGGCAGCAGAGATGCTTTATGGTGAAACCCTGCGCTTACCTGGGGAAATGTTAACTCCCATTCCCAGCGCAAACAACACAGAAAACCCAGCTGACTTTGTTGTGCAACTGCGACGCAGAATGTCGAATGTGCGACCCGTCCCAGCCTCTCGCCACTCTAAAACTTAAACACTAAACAAAATTTTAGGATCCACTCAGAATCGGTAAGTGGACAACTTTCTCCTAGAAACATTAGTCGAAATATGTCAAAAAAAATTAACTCTTCCTACAAATCAGACTAATCAAGCGATCTATTTAGTATGGGAAGTCCAAAATTTTTTATCGTATTCGAAATTTTTGGACTTGGAATTTTGGACTTCCATACAACATACAACTAAAGAGTACTTATTTCAAATATTATTTAAACAAAATAAAAATCAACCACCAAACAATCATCAGTTTCAGAGCACGACCGAGCTAAGCTCAAAATAAAATTAAATATCACATGCGACTGAAACATATTAACATATCAAATAAACACGTCTTGTAAACTACTAAGAAAGTATAAATTTCTCATCACTTTAATATTAATAGAAGTTTGCATAAACTTATCAACATGTAACAAATAATTGTAATAAAAAAGGATAATTTTTTAAACACTACACACAATTTTAAGGTCGACTCAGAATCGGTAAGTGGACAACTTTCTCCTAGAAACATTAGTCGAAATATGTCAAAAACAAATTAACTCTTCCTACAAATCAGACTAATCACGCGATCGCTTTAGTATGGGAAGTCCAAAAATTTTATCGTATTTCGATTCCGACCCATGTTTCTAGGAGAAAGTTGTAGACTTACTGATTCTGAGTCGATTTAAAAAAATTGTGTATTGTTCAAAAAATGATCCTGTAATGAGACATGTGTAGCTATTTATAATTAAAATTCGGCAATTTATTGAAAATTAGAGCTCCTGTCTCAGTATAAATTGGTTCATCCAATACATATACTATTTTTATTCCCGGAACAACGATTGGATCTTCTTCAAACCAATCAAAAGTGTTCCTTTTTGTTTTCTTCAAAAACGATACTTTGTAGGTACCCCATTCTTGCACGTCAATAATTTGTCCTATAAAAAAATTATTTCCATAGTGGATAATGACCCAATCTTCTGAATTATAATTTAAATCATGAGTCCACTTTTCTATGTCCAATTCATGATTACTATTTGAGGTAGACTCACTTCTCTCATTTATTTGCCCTTCTTCGGAGTGTTTTGTAGTTTCAATAGATCTTATAGGTAGTTTGTTTCTTATATTTATCGGATTGAGAGTGAGTGACTTTGCAGATAAATTATGCGAATTCCAATTGACTGATTCAACTTTTTGAATAGAAATTAAATTCTTAGCAGTGGTGGTTCTTTCTGGTTTGCATTGAATGGATTTTAGCATTGATGCATTTGATCTCGAACTCGAATTTAGGCTCTCAGTATTATTATAATTAGAACTTTCTATCTTAACAGAAGTTATGTTTTCATCAACTGTTGAATAAGAAGTTTGAGTTTCACATTTAATTTTGCATACATCAGGTATTTGGCTCCTAGTAGGTATTTTTGGGGATTTGTCGTTGCATCCATCAGGTATTTGGCTTCTAGTAGTTTTGCTTGGAGATTCGTCGTTGCCGATAGCAATACCACTTTTTAGAGCATATTTGTCAGTAATATGGTCGGGTGTCATAATTGGATTATCAGTAAAGTAGTTATCAAAACTTGGTGTTGCAAACACAGGAAGTCTGTCATTTTTAGAATCATCTTTGCAATAATCTGAGACTCCATGTACTCTATGTAGATCCATGTACTCTATATCGTCATCAGGGACATAAGGACTGTCATCTGTATCTGCATATGAAATATTTGAACTATCGTATCAGTAATGTCGCTTTCACTAATTTTACGTTTTTTCTGTGACTTTGGTTTAGCTTTGTTTGACTTCATTTTGTTTTTTGGTAATTTTGGTTTTGTTTTGATATCTTTATTGTTTTTTATTGTCTTATCTAGCAATTGTGTTGAAGAATGTACTAAGGAATCAATTTGTAGTTGATGATTTTTTATGTTATAACAGCCACAGATGCCTCTTAATGTGCCACAACAGCAACTGATGTCTCGGTAGCTCAGCATGCCCCCATAATAAATTATTTGATGAATGCGCATAGTTCCTGTAATTGGAATCAAGTTGTCGGGAATTTCTCTCTGTTTTTCTTTAATTTTAGATTCCGGGATATAAAATATTTCAATGTTCGTGTTTTCTCTTAATGTGTTAGCGGCATCCATAGCATTGAAAATATCTCGTCCATAAGCTACTTGCTGATCCAGAACCCGTTTTACTGCACCACCAACACCATCGGCAGCACCTTTGACATGTGCTGACTCAAAATAAGACCATGTTCCATATGAGAAATCATTTTGTTTTAAAAGTTTGCACATTTGGTAAAAATTTTTTTTTGTTTGTATTGGGTTGAAGGCCCGTCAGAGAAAAAATGGATCACGTTTATTACTAGGTTATTTTTTTTAAGAAATTCAATGACTGGCTCCAAATGAGCCCAAATGGTACCTGGGCAGTGGTCGTTAGATGGAGAAACTGAGACGAAACTTTTCGGTTTCTGGCATTGAGTGTAAATAATTCCAGTGTGGAGAGTTATTTGAACTCTAGAGGCACCAAAGTGCAGGGACTGGATTTCTTTAGACATTTTACATTGATAATTTTCTGAAAAATCAATTAGTATACAAGCCTCGTTTATATTTAATTTATCAATTGTTTCTCTGTACATGGCATACTGGTGATGTATATTAAAAAAGTGTTTCTTGAAAACAAATAGTTCAGCTAGGAACAAAGTGACTAGTTCCGAGACAGTGCCTTGTTTCACTGCTTTTACATATTTTTTGGTCTTGTTAACTTTGATAGTACCATCATTATTCTGTGAATTATATTTATGTTCTTGTAGCTCCCATTGCAACCATGAACATACTATTACATTAACTACTTCAGTTTTGACAGGAGGATGTTTGTTTTTGCAAATTGAACAATTAGAATACATACAGTTGTAGGATTTGGTACTACATGATGCAGAAGTTACTAATTCTTCTAGGTCGTGTGTTGCAAGCACCCCAAGCTTTTGCAATTTTTGAGCTTTGAACAATAAATTGCTATGCTTAACACAAGCGCAAGTGTCTCGATCACTTAGTTTGGGTTTTACCACGTAAAATGGTTTATTTCTACGAAAAGTAGCTATAGAAGCTTTCCCACCCTCGGCAACGTACTTTGAATATAACTTCTTAATACTTTGCAGAAGAAAACGTTTTTGTTGTTTAGTTTTTTGAAGTGTAATAGTTTCTTTTTTACCGGCACTCATTCTACTATTGTCGTCTCTGTTGAAAAAAGCCCGTATCCTTTTTGACTCTTTATATTCATATTGCTTCTTCGTCCATTTTCTAATTTTACCTTTCAGCCCAAGGCTCTGTGTCAAACTTGTTTTCATATTATATTTCTGGGTAACATTATTTGATGCTAGATTTTTTAAAATTGTTTTAGTTTTATTGTCGACTGCTTTTTGGTATTCATAATTCAAAGATTCCTTTATTACATTAAGCTCGAGTATTTTCTTTTTCACTTTTTCTTTGTCTTCTAGTCGCACTTCTGGTATTCTTTCTTGTATAAAAGCATTAGTTTTGGTCATTGGAGTAAATTCTGTACTATGAAACTCCTGCTGTTTGTCATTTGGGGTTTGTTGGTCAGTCGAAACCAGAGCCAAGTCTTTGTTGATTTGTGGCGTAGATTTTTTTGATTTTTGTCTTAGTCTGTAGATTTGTTTTTTTAACGTAATATTTTCGCGCTTCAGTTTCTCCACAATTTCTTCATAATATTTAACTTTACTGGAGAGTTCCGAAACTTTTTTTTTCCATATCCGATTGTTTACTTTGTCGCATTTTTGTTTTGGAACAACTCCACCCAATTTTTTCTCCCGTCTTTTTTCATTTGCTGCTTTCCACTGAAGTCTTACTTTTTCTTGTTGATCTTCAGCAATTTCCCGTATAGGTTTTCTAACAGATCTCATGTACTCCCTATGACGCCTTTTCTTTTCTTCATACTGCTCTGAGTTTTGTTTTAGTTTTTCCCTATATTTTCTTTGCCTTTCCGCGTTTGTCATCGGCGCCATCTAAAAGCACAGTATATATACTTATTAGTTTTTTCAAACAAAAAGGAAGCTAGAATATATACAAACGTCTAAACTTGACGGCTGACGTCACTCTACATTGAGCTCTGAGCAAGGTTTGCAATGTTTTAATCGGGGTGTCGGGTGATGAAGTAACCTACGCTTGAAGCAGCGTCGTATAAGATTGCCTCTTTTTTATTTTTATGAATACTATTCGACGATTATATTAAAACTATTTTACACAATTTCCAGCTGTTAAAGAAATTGTTCAGCATATTATTTTCGTTCAGTTACCACTAATATAAAACAATTTTTTTATTAAAACGTAAAACCGGCTTCTAACAAAAAATATTATTCTTAAACAAACTAAAAAGTAAAAAATAATTGTACTTTTTCTCAACGAAATACCTATGAATAACAAACAGTGGCCAAAATATTTAATGAGTTCTCCTTAATTAACTTAAATGAAAAATATTAAACTAGGACTAAAATCAATGAAATTATTACGTTAATATATTGTTATTTTTGGAGTCGGTGTCAGCCAACGAAATGTTATAATGCCGCTCTCTTTCGCGTCGCGCGTCACACAAACTTACCCCGGGTGACACCGACTCCAAAAATAACAATATATTAACGAAATAATTTGAGTAGATCGCCTGCATTAGACGTAAAGGCCTATATAATTTCATTGATTATAGCCCTAGTTTAATATTTTTCATTTAAGTTAATTAAGGAGAACTCATTAAATATTTTGGTCACTGTTTGTTATTCATAGTTATTTCGTTGAGAAAAAGTACAATTATTTTTTACTTTTTAGTTTGTTTAAGAATATTTTTTGTTAGAAGTCGGTTTTTTGTTTTGTTAAAATTTCAATTTTCGTTTTGTCAAATTTCTAAATACAAAGTTTAATGGATTTATCTTTGTAAATGACGAAATTTCATACAGTTCCTCCCCTCATTCAACCCCTTTCTCTCCTTTTTTTTGCAATATAAATAATTGTCAAACCTTTCCTATATATATCAAATGCTTAAATAGAAAGTTCCACGGTTTTATCTCTGTAAATGACGATTTCAAACAAACTTTCATCCCCTATTTCCACCCCTTCCATTGCAACCCTTTTCCCCCGGGATTGACGACACGGCAGGCACTAGCTTTCAAATAAAAAAAGAATCATCGAAATTGGTCCACCCAGTAAAAAGTTATGAGGTAACAAACAGAAAAAAAATACAGTCGAATTGAAAACCTCCTCTTTTTTTTTTGAAGTCGGTTAAAAACGAACATTGTGAGAAACGAAATTGTGAATAACACTGTATGAGTAACAAACATGTGAGTAACGAACCCCAATGTGGACGAGTCTTTACCATGGTGAGACACGTAACGTTATTCACATGTAAGTAAATATTGATGTTTTACTACATCTCAGTAAACATAACCTCATAACCACAAAGCCTGCAAACAATGTAATTGCCATTTTACAATCACAACAATTAGTTCTGTCGAATACAATTATATTAATATACAACTTCACTTACCTTACATATTATATCCTGTCGTTTTTCACAGGTTTTTGATGTTAATTTTACGACCTCATTTAAACATAACCTCACTAACTCTGGCAAAGACAGGCGTTTTGTTTTTTTTTTACACCAAATGGATGTCCGGGGTTGCCAGAACCGAAAAAAACATTTCAACGGTAGTTTTTGCAATGTTAAAGTCCCAAATACCGTTACTCACGCATTGTTACTCTCATGTTACAAAACCTTGGACATCTCTTTAAATCAACGTAAAAAAACAAACAATAAGCTGAATACGACCTCAACGCAAGTCACGGTTAGTCTGTCCTTTAATCTAAAGATCAAAGTTCATAATTTGCCTGTACGTGTATTTATGAAAGAGTTGTTCACATTTTTCTAGACAAAGGTAGCAAAAGGACATCCTTATTTTGTATGAGATGAAAAAATAATAATTTGTTTTCTTAGCTCATATTACATAACTATTTGATTAAATAATAAAATTATAAGCCTATGTTATAATAAGTAAACCAAAACCTGGAAAAATATTCATAAAACAGTTCAGAATTGAAATCTTTCTCACAATTACGCAATGAAGGTGTTGGACAAACATTTTGACTCATAGGTACAATTATTCTGATTTTTACCCATAAAGCACAATACAATGTCATAAGAATTAGTTATAAATTATCATTAAAATTTGTCCTCCAAGAATTCCTTGATGCTATAGAAACACTTTTCTATAAGCCATTTCTTGGTTAACATTTTGAAATCGTTTAGTTTCTTATCCTTAAAACGGTCCGGCAATTTATTAAATATATCAACACACATGCTAAACGAGTTATTTGATACTAGTGACAATTTCACCGGTGGCTTATATAATGTATGCTTATATTGACATCGTAACAATCGTGAGCTCGTATCTTGTCTTAATTGAAATAGATATTTATGTTTGTACACAAATAAACAGACTTCTAGTATATATAAACATGAAACAGACAAAATACAATATTGTTTAAAATACGGTCGACATGAATCTATTTGGTCTAGCCCAAATATAGCTCTAATGCATCGTTTCTGGATTAGAAGTACCCTACCTATGTCGGTTGAATTCCCCCAAATTACGATGCCATAACGTAGAGCAGAATCAACGTAGCCATTATATGCTGTTACAGCAGCATATAGCTATATCGTCGGTATATTTCTTGATATTTCGGGTGCCTTTGACAACGCATGGTGGCCAATGCTTCTCCTAAAGCTCAAAAATAGAGGTTGTCATCGGAACATCTACTCACTTATTTATTCTTACTTTACGAACGGAGTTTCAAAGTTGAGGCTTGGTCACCATGTAGTGTCCAAAGTGCTGACACAGGGCTGTCCTCAGGGCTCTGTCCTTGGACCCTATTTATGGAATATAGGTTTTGATGATTTTCTGACACTTCCTTTCCCTCAAAGCTGCTCGCTAATAGGATACGCCGATGATGGTCTCCTGCTCATACATTCCAATACTAGAGTAGGTATCGAAAGACTGGCTAGCAACTGCCTGCAGCAAATAACAGATTGGGGATACAGAAATCGTCTTCAGTTCGCCCCGCATAAAACATTCCAACTATTGCTCAAAGGGAACCTGAAAGTACCACCACGAATAAAATTTCAAGGCATTAATATTAAAAGTAAAGATTCTGTTTCCTATTTAGGCTTTCATTTGGAACGTAATTTTAGCTTCGTAAATCATATCAAGACAATAGGAGAGAAAGCCAAAAGTAATTTTTTGAGTTTAGCGCGTATTTCCACCTCGACATGGGGTCTTTGTTACAAAACACTTAAAATAATATATTCCGCAACATACCTCGGGTGCATGTGTTATGGAGCCCCCGTTTGGGCAGATAGGTCGGCTATTGGCGCTGCGCGCCGTAAGTTACTTCAAAGTCAACGTTTAGCCTTGATTTTCCTGTGTAAAGCGTATAGAACGGTCAGCACCGAAGCACTCCCCGTTCTAGCGGGGGTGGTTCCCGTAGACTTGGAAATACAACGCCGCGCGGCCAATTACTTTCGTTCAAGAAAAGTTAGTCATAACTTCTTAAAACCTCGCGACCGAAATAGAATTAGTAAATTATTTAACTTTGATTGCAACATCTTTGATGAACTTTTATTAGACTGGGAACTACGGTGGCAAGGGTCTACAAAGGGTCGACATCTATACCAATTTTTTCCATCTGTTCGCGATCGTCTAGACAAAGCGTGGCTAGAGGTAGATCACTGCGTAGCCCAATTTCTTACTGGACATGGTAACTTTAAGGGAAAGCTATTTTATTTTAAATTGGTTGCGTCACCTTTATGTGAATGTTCTGTTGACAGTAACGAGTTCGAACAGACCGCTCATCATATTCTTTGGGAGTGTGAGCTCTGGTACGCCGAGCGCCAGACCATGCTTGACTCAATAAAATCGTTTTCTGGTGTCCCTTACTACATGGATCTTGTTGCGACTAGGGATAACTTCCGTGCGTTCAGATGTTTTTGCCATACTTATTACTGGAAGCAAAATAGGTCATAGTTTCAGTACAATGTTAGGTTCCTATTGTTTTATTGTTTTATTTTGTATTTTTGGTGCTTTTGCGGTCGTGTCTTCAACACTGCCATAAATGATCTCTTGAATTGGCTCTCTAATAGCCATGTTTTTTTCCTTCTTATTGCTGTCTCCCGTTTGCAATGGAGGGAAGTCGGATATTTCGTTTTCCTACTCCTCCTATCTTCTTTGATTAATTCATTGCGGGTTCCAAGACAGATTAGAGTCATCCCCCGGGCTCGCTGGACTTCATTGTCCAGTGTTGTGAATGGTCGCCGCTGTTGATCCTGGCTTACAGGAGTTACAGCGGTGGGAATGATTGGTGGGCCTATGTCCGAATTTTAATGCTGTTACAGCTGCTTGTATGGATACAATTTGGCTAACCTTTCTCAGAGCATATACAAATCTGTTTACTTTTGAGCACACACTATTTACATGTTCTTTCCAGGTACAGTTACAATCAATATTTATGCCTAAGAATGTTGTTACTGACGCTTCTTCTATACTGTCACCTTTGAAATGTATATTTAATGGCTGGGAATTGCCTTGGAGCGTATCTTATATTTACTTTTAAATTATTTTCTGTCAACCAATTTACTGTTACAAACAAAGCTTTATTTATTTCGTCATTATAAGTTAGCATATCTTTCCCATCTATAACTATAGTAGTGTCCGCAAATAAAATACATTCATGAGATAACATGTCCGGTAAGTCATTTATATAGACCAAGAACAGTAAAGGCCCCAGTATACTGCCTTGTGGCACGCCAAATTCGTTTTTTATGTACGATGAACGATACGGTACAACCGTTTTACTCGCCGTACAGTACCCTACAGTCTCCACACACTGTGTTCTATTACCTAGATACGACTTGATCCAATCATATGCAAGACCCCTTATACCGTATTTATACAACTTTATGAGCAATCGTTTGTGACAGACAAAATCAAAGGCCTTGCTCATGTCCATAAATAAAACAGAAACTGGTGTTTTTTTATCAATACATCTCATAATATGATTAACCAACTTAAAAGTGGCAAGAGAAGTACTTCGTCCCTTTCTAAATCCATTCTGTTCGTCTTTTAAAACCTTATTACTTTCCAGAAAATGTATTAGCCGATTGTACATCACTTTTTCAAAGATTTTTGAAAATACTGGTATTAGGGTTACTGGTCTGTAATTGTCCATTTTAAATTTTTCACCCTTTTTATACAATGGTTTTACTACAGATTTTTTTAAAATATCTGGAAATACCCCCTGTACCAGTGACAAATTTATAACATGTAATAGTGGAACCGCAATAAAAGTCATACTTTTTTTAATTATGTCAGTTCTTAATTCATCGTGACCTACAGCATTTGTGTTTGATAATGATTTTACTATTTTTGATAAGTCGCTCAAACTAACTGGATTGAGAAATATGCTTGGCTCTATGTTGTCCATCTTGATATCAATTTTTTCCAAATTCGGCGTACAATTTTCGCTTACAACTTTAACAAAGTAGTCATTAAATGATTCCGCAATCAAATGTGGATCATTTACATCTTTGTTATCAACAGTTACCTTATCTATTGTGCTAGAATTGTAGTCTGATGTAGTATACTTTTTTATAACTTTCCAGTCTGCCCTACATTTATTGTTGGTACTGGATATAAATTTCAAATTGGCCTCTTTTTGATTCGTAAGTATTATTCTCCTTAGCAATTGTGAATAAGTTTTGTAAGAAATTCGAAAATGTTTGAAATGTCTACTTTTCAAGTACAATTGTCTTTTGATTTTGCAGTATTTTCGGATACCCTTTGTTAACCAATTTGAACTTTGTTTTTTATTTGAAACTTTTATTTTTATTGCGGGGAAGCACAGGTTGTAAAAAAGAACAAATAAATCATAAAAGAAGGCGAATGATCGCTCTACACTACTTTCATGTAAAACATCGTCAAAAGCAAGCAATGACAAACACTCCAAAAACTTGTTTTGATTATCTTGGCAATAGTCTCTCTTATATTCGTACCACCACTTTATTGGAGGTGGTTGACGTTTCTGAATTGGGACATTATAAGATTGAGCTGTGTGATCCGATAGCCCTAAGTCATGAATTTTAGCTTCGCAACCATCTAATATATTAGTAAAAATTAGATCTATACATGTTTCCGAAGTGGCAGTGAGCCTTGTCGGATCTTTTATAATCGGGTGTAAATTATAGTTTTCCATCATCTGTGTCAACTCTATTGAAATGTTAGATTTTTTCAGGAGATTTATATTTAAATCACCGCAGAGTACGTATTTCTTTCTTTTGTTTCGACATACAGTACTCAACAATTGATTCAATTTTTGGAAAAAAAAACGAATTTGGTGATGTCGGCGTTTTATTTGTGTAGATACACAGTATTACAATTCCATATTTAGTTAAATTTACCCCACAACATTCAAAAGTAAATGCTTCTGACAAGGTTTCGATCTCTTTAATAGGAGAGAACTCTTTGTCATTTCGAAGTAGAATAGCAACACCACCTTTTTTTTGATTTTTTTCTGGAAAAACAAGCAGCTAACTGAAAGTTTTGTAATTTCAAGTTACTTTCGGTTCCTTGTAGCATGTTTGTTTCACAAAGACATATCACATCTGTGTGAGTCTCTTCATCGTTAAGTTCAGCTATTGCGCAGTGTAATTCTACTTGTTTGTTAAGCACTCCCGCAATATTTTGGTGTAAAATTCGCATGTTGGTGTTATAAGAGTCTCTAATGTTCCTCATTAAAGGGACGAAAAAAAGTTCCATTTGTTTCTGTAAAAAGTGGATCTAATGTTTTAGAGTGTTTACCTTTGTACTGGAAATAGTATGGAATAGTTCCTCTTTTTGCTCGGTGTTGAGCTTTGGTTTGGGTTGCTATGTCAAGAATTAAATCTGATAAGTCCGTAAAAATTGTCATTAGTGCGTTATTATTAACAATTCCGTCAGGTTTGGTGAACATTGATGGTGAATATTGAATGTTTTTGTTAGAGTCTAGTACATAAGCATACTTGTGAGTTAGATTGTCTAAATAAAGTAAGTTATTAAACAATTCTATTCTACCATTGAACAAATTTACATCATTCCTATATTTGTAGGTCGGTTCACAGAGAATAACATTAGGGTGTTGTACCTTTTGCAGCTTTTCTCTTATTGTATCAATCATGTCTCGATAGTCATTACTAGTTTGAAAGTCTGATTCACCTATAAATATTACACAGTAGTCGTTGTACGTGAAATCGCAAAGTTTATTTTCTAGACCTTTCACAAGTTGTCGAATACCCCCACCTGGAATAAGGTAGTGACAAAAGTCAGTTTCAGTAAAATGGCGTTCTGTTTTTGATAGAAATTTGTTTCTGGCATTACTACTAATTAGACATAGCTTAACATGTGTTTTTTGTTGTTTAGATTTTAAATTCCTGTCACGTATTTGTGTTGTATGTTTTGCTTCTATGTCAATTTCTTCATTCTTTTGACTATTGTTTGCTATGTCCAGAATTTTTTCCTCTATTTTCCGTGTTTCCTCAACCATTTGATTTCCCAATGCCACAGAAGTTATTGATTTCTTGCTTTTTTTAGTTTGTGTGTTTCCTAACTTCGAAATATTCTTTTTTTTGTTAGATTTCGGAGTCAGATTGTCAGAAGAACCCACTTTTTTTAAAATTTCTATTGACTTTTTAGCCTTATCTAGTTCTTTTTTTAGTGACATGTTTTCAAGTAACAGATTTTCTATTTCTATGTTAGCACCGTTCAGTTCTGATGTCAGATTTCCCATTTTTTGTTTCATCTCAATAACTTCTTCCGAGTCTATATCACGTTCAGGCAGGCTCGTTGCGCTTGTATTAGAGAAATGATCATCTTCGTCTTCTGCCAGATTGGCAATGTCACCACATGATCCTGCAAGCCGTCTCGGCTGCATATTAACATTTCGTCTTTGGCGCTGGGTTTCAGCATAATCTTCACTATTATCTAGTTCCTCTGAGACATTTGAGCTCGATGCGGAAGTATCAAACGATGTTTCCCTCAAAGTTTCCAATAACGTGGGAGTTGTATGGCTGCTGACGGGCGTTGAGATAGCGACAGTCAGATCTTCGCTTAATTCTCTCAATATTGCCTGACTAGGACTGTCTGTGATAATGTTTTTTATGCTCTTGGCTATTGCACATTTACTGCACTTCCAGGCTTCTTTATTTATTTTTGTCATTAGATAGAACCTTTTCGATGAGACATTGGTTGTGCATGCCCGATGAAATGATATTTTGCATCGTGAACAGGTCAAATATTCTCTGTTTGTTATATCTTTGTTACATTTTGAGCAGATTTTATTTTGCACTTTTGGCGCCATCTTTAGTATTTTGTACTGGAATCCGAAGTAGAAAAAGAAAAAAAAAACAATAAATATGAAATCCACTGCAGTCGGGGTTTGAATTCAGGTTCGTGGATTCGAAGGCGACTGTGCGAACCACTCGACCAAGCGGTCAGTTAATAGTTCCTGTGAAATATGTGATCTGTTCCGACTCGATACTTTGTTCGAAGCGGTTCAAAGGTCACTTTTGTAGTAGGTACCGAGACAAACGGTCGGTTAAGATGCAATATTTGAAATAAATCACTTTTTCACTTAATGAAGAGTTTTGTATCACTATTTGGTTAATGATTAGTCACAGAACGATTTTATATTAATAACTGCTTTTAAGTCTTAATGGAAACACTTTCATAGTCACAAAAACTGTACTTTGTGATTTTATTATTAATCGTAACTAAAAATCTTCACCAACGATATCACTTCATTATTGCACAATTGTTTATATTTTTTTCATACTTCTGGTTATTAAAAGTAATATTTTCAATTTTTTTAATAACTTGTACGTAAAGAATGACTGTTTAGCGCGCCATCTCGCGTGAGTACTAGCAGAGCGGTACAAGTTTCGTCACCGTGTCGACAGGTAGACGGAGAAACGACCGCGGATTACGTGGCAGAATTGAAGAAACTTGCCAAAACCTGCGATTTCGGTTAGACGTTGGAAGAAAATTTACGGGACCAGTTGGTGTGCGGTATTATTAGTGAGTCGACGAGACAAAGACTGTTCGCTGAGGACGACATTGCCTACAGTCGAGCGGTTAGACTCGCCACCACCCTCGAATCGGCGGAGAAGAATGCCTGTGCTGTCGACGGGCATGTCAATAGTCCAGCAAACGTAAACAAGATACAGTATACGAATAACTACAAATATAAATGTACCTATGGCGTGCGGCGACGGTGGGCATAAAACTGAGGCCTGCAAATATAGAAACTTCGAATGTAGCTACTGCCACAAGTTAGGCCACCTAAGACGAATGTGCCAGCAGTAAAAAGCGAGACTCGAAACGGCGGGAACGGCCGGTAATAATCATTCATGCGCCGGGAGCGCGAGCGTCGGGGTGAATAGAGTAGAGGAGGCGGAGATGGCGGGGCGCGCGCCGGAGGAGCCGGGCGCGGCGGCGGCGGGGCGACCGCTCGCCGCTGCTGGGGCCGCGGGCGCGGCGCTGCGGGGACCTACTGGGTATCCGGGCCATCAGCTGACCAGGACGATTACGAAAGCAGTGAAGAAGATTACGAAGAAGCGATTTACCAAATGTCTCTGAGTAGATACAAACCGGTATGTATAACTTTATCGGTGAATAATGTACCTTTAAATATGGAGATAGATACCGGTTCAGCTTTGAGTTGTATAAGTGAAAGACCTATATCAATAATTATAGTTATTTGAACTTAAAACCCTGTCGGCTTAGGTTGAAGTTTTATGATGGTTCTGTTATACAAATTTAACTTATAAGTTGTGTTTAAAAAGAAAACGAAGAATTTAGATCTATATGTAATCGGTAAGGGAACCACCACGTTATTGGGCCGACAGTGGCTTTCAGAATTAAACATTGAGGTACCCCAATTGAGTTTGTAAAAAGTGACTGCTACGGATAAAGTAGACAAAAATAAAATTGTAAATGATATTGTTTCCAGACATAAATCACTGTTCGATGGCACACTGGGTCGGTACACGGGCGAGCCGGTGAGGTTGCACGTGAGGCCGGGGGCGCAGCCGGTGTCCTACGCGCTGCGCTCGTGCGTCGACGCCGAGCTGGAGGCCATGCTGCGCGCCGGCGTCGTCGAGCCCGTGGAGCGCTCCGACTGGGCAACCCCTCTGGTCATAACGAGGAAGGCGGACGGCGGGATACGCATATGTGCAGACTATAAGGTGACACTCAATCGCGTCTTAATTGTCGACAAGTACCCGGTTCCAAAAATGGAAGACCTATTCAGTAATCTTAGTGGCAATGAATATTTCACAAAGTTAGACTTGTCACAAGGGTACAATCAGCTGATGCTGGATGAGTCATCTAGAGCATATACAGTCATTTGGTATACGGTTTGGCTTCTAGTCCTGGTATTTTTCAGAAGTTCATGGAAAATTTATTTAAAAATATTAGTGATGCGTATGTACGTCCGCTGCATCTTACTTGAGAGGTTCCATCCGAGTAGCAGGGTCGGCAGCGGAAAGAGCAGCAGTACGTAAACACCAATGTTACACAATTTTGGAGCAGAGCTACTTATTCGTGCCCTTCGCTGTGGAGACGGCGGGCCCGTGGGGTCATGAAGCAAAAACTTTTATGAGGGACCTGGGCAAACGTTTACGGGATGCGGGTAACGGTCATCGTGCCGGGTCATACCTTTTTTTTTTTTTTTTTTGACGGGGGGGAAATCTTCGAAAGATACCCAACTCCTTAGGGGAGGAGTTGGGTTATGTGGGATTTCTACCCACTAAAACCCCCCCGGTGGTCACCTCAGCGCATATCGAAGGGCCGTGGGGAAGCAATGTGCGTCCACGGCCCTCCTCGCGCTTCGCCGAAGCTCTCCCGGCTCGGCACTGATGCCGGGCCAGCACTCCCACAGCGTCACTGCGCTGCAGCGGGACGGGACCACGCCGTACTACCGCTGCCTCCCAGGGGTCGCTTGGAAATGGACGGCCTGAGCCCCTTCTCCTACCGTCCATGACCCTGGGCGCCCCTATCCCGGGGCGTTGTTGTGACGCATCGGGGGGCCAACTTGGCGTCCCCGGCGTCTCCGTCGTCGGGCGGGATTTTCCCGCTCGCGGTCTCGCTCCGCGCTCTCCTTCTGGACCATAACGGTCTCGCAGAAGGCGACCGCGGCGTCCCAAGCCGCCCGGCTCCCCAACATCGCCGCTACTAGGGCAGGTGGGGAGAGGTCATGTCCTGTAATTTGGACCAGGATCTGCCGCTCGGAATGCCACGCTGGGCATTCCTCGAGCGTGTGCTGTGCAGAATCCTGGTCGGCTCCGCAATGGTGGCACTGTGGTGTGGCTTCTCTCCCGATCCTATTCAGGTACTCACCGAAACAGCCATGTCCGGTGAGTACCTGAGTAAGACGGTAGGTGACGCCTCGGCCTTCCCGGTCCAGCCAGGCCTGGAAGCAGGGAAGTATAGCTCCGACGACGCGCTGCCGCGTGCTTCGGCCAGAACTAGAGTGTCGTCCGCATAGCAAACGACACTGACGCCGTTGGGGAGTGCCGTCCTCAGGACAGCGTCGTACGCGAGATTCCACAGGAGAGGGCCTAACACCGATCCGTGTGGAACCCCGCACACGACATCCCTCTGCTCGGTACTTCCGTACCGGCCCATGTAGCGTATGCCCCTGTCAGACAGGTACGCTCCGAATACGTCGCGCAGGTAGGGAGGCAGACGATGGTACACCAGTGCCTCCCTGATCGCCCTCCAAGGCAGAGAGTTGAAAGCATTGACTATGTCAAGACTGACAGCCAACACTACTCTGCCCTGGGATGTACCCTGCTCGGACAGCGCCCGGACGCGAAGGATCGCGTCCACTGTCGAGCGACCCTGACGGAAGCCAAACTGACTGTCGGACAGGTCCGGGCCATCGCTGGATAAGTGCCTGCCGATACGGGAAGCAATAATCCGCTCGAAGAGCTTGCCCACCTCGTCCAGCAGGCAGATGGGTCGGTACGCAGAGGGGGAGTCCGCGGGTCTCCCTTCCTTCTTTATGAGGACCAGTCTCGCCGTTTTCCACTGCACGGGAAAGTGGCCACGACGAAGGCAGCTGCTGAACAGACGCCTCAGCCTATCACCCAGCACAGCCAGTGCTAACACCCAGGCCCGACCTGGAATTCCGTCGGGACCTGGTGCGGTGTTTCGCGAGGCGAGGCGCTTCACTGTCCATTTGAGCTCCTCCGTCGTGACCGAAAGGTCATCAGTCCATGCCGGCGGCGGTGTCTCCTCCTGCCTAAGGGCACCCCCTGGTCCAACTGTCTTCTGCCCAAGTGGGGGCCGTACTATGCCCTCCGGGCGAAGCTGGCCCTGGAGGAAGGCAAGCTTGCCTTCTACCATAGCCTTCCACAGATCTGCCGGAGTAGTAGGGTCCACCTGGCCCGAAGTGTGGGCTTCCAACTGGGACTTCAGACTATCAAGTCTCTTATCTTGCAAGCCCATCGCCTTGTTGAGAAGCTGGACCTCATTACGGAGCTTGGCGTTCTCTTCTTCCAGGCGCTCGACGGAGGCCCTTTGGGACATTTCCTGTGACGCTGCTTGGACTTCCAGCATCGCAATCCGCATGATGTGGACATAATTTCCGCGGATGTTCCCGGACTTGTCCATCGCCTTCTCGATGGTCTGGAGGTTCTCTTTAATGTGGGATGAGAGATCAGCTGTAGGCCGATCCCGCAAGCGCTTGGTGAGATCCTCCAGTTTGGGCAGGTTAGCCTTGCATCTTGTGGTCGTAGGAGCCACAAACGGGTTGAAGATGTCCTCCTCATCCTCAACCGTAACCGGCTTTTTCTTCAACTGCGCCTCGTTTCCGTGGGCAGCCGACTTCCTTTTTCACGTCTTGGAGGTGCGCAATGCCGCTGATGATTGTGAGCACACTGACATAAGGGAACCGTCAGTGTCCTCCCCCTCGCTTTCTGTCCGAAAGCCTACCTCAGTGTCTTCCAGCTGTACTCGCGTCAGCGATACAACTGGCACTATCACTTTACTGCCCGATGGGCCGCCTTCCGCATCCTTTTTATTAGTTTTAGAATTTTTCATAGTAAATCCCACGAGTGTGGGGGAAATAAACAGTCGATCCGGGCAGAGCCCCCGTTGCCCGGACAAGCCTACTACTACAGGAGGCCTTGTCGGGTTTTATTGACTCTCCATGTCTTGGCCCGGCCAATGAAGGCTCGGCCGCGGTCGTCTGGAGCCGCTAGCACTTAACAACGACACTCCAGACGATAACGCCCCTCCCCCCCGGCGGTGGCAAGGAAGGAATTCCTTCCCAGCCTGCTCTGCGGTAGTGTAAGTACACACAGAGCCCGCCCCTGCCCCTCCACTGTGCCCTCTGAAAACCAGACGGACATGTGGAGAAACGAACGTGTCGGGTTATTCGCCAATGGGCAGTGACTTCACCCAAAAAACGGATGAAGTCACTGCCCATCGCCCAGGGTGCACCGGCTCAACTGAGCACTCGAGGAGGTTACCCGACCTAGCACCCCAGGAGGTTACCCGACCTAGCACCCCAGGAGGTTACCCGACCTAGCACCCCAGGAGGTTACCGTCATACCTAGCCCAACACATATCATTAGCGATTCAACGCGGAAATGCGGCCAGCATTATGGGCACCTTCGGGCCAGGTATGACCTGGGGCGGGCTTTTCGACTAAGTAGGATTAGTAAAATTTGTAGTTTAGAATGCTTAGAATGGTTTAAGTTTAGGGTAAGTTTTATTTGTGCTTTTACTATTTTATTCCTTTAAATAAATACTTTGTAACGATATAATCCACTTAAAGATTATTTTGTTAGGACAGGCGGAAAATAAAATTTTATTTTTTAGTGATGTGAAGATAGTATTTTATGACGATATTTTGGTAAAGAGTAAAGACTTAAATGATCATTTGAAAACCGTTGAAAGTGTTTTAAATATTCTAGGAAGCAATGGATTAAAAATATAAAAAAAAGTGTAAATTCCTTGGTGATTTCCTATCAGATCGAGTACAGTAGGTACTTAGGGTTCATTCTAGATAGAAAAAGGTTGCGGGTCAACTCGGATAAAATTAAACCTATAGTCGACATGCCTCCACCACAAAATGCGTCCGAATTAAGATCATTTAAGATCATGGTAAATTTCTACGGAAAATTGGTTAACAATTTATCATCATATTTAACACCACTTTATAGTTTGCTTAAAAAAGGAAAGCACTATTTATGGGGTAAGGAACAAAACGACTCGTTTATGCAGGTTAAAAAGGTAACTGGGGTGTTGGTACACCACGACATGTCGCGGCCGACCGTGCTGACGTGCTCGGGTCGCGCGCGCGGGCTGGGCGCGGTGCTAGCGCAGCGAGACCCTGACGGCACCGAGCGCGTGGTCGCTTATGCGTCCCGCGCGCTCACCCCTCCCGAAACGCATTATAGTCAAATAGATAAGGAGGCGTTGGTTATCATTTTCGCGGTCGATAAATTTCACCAGTACTTATACGGCAGAAGGTTCACCCTTCGCACAGACCACAAACCGTTGGTTAGCATTTTTGTGCCAAATTTACCTAAATTTGGCCCAAAAATGCCACTGCGGCGAGTCGTCTGCAACGATGGGCTATAAAACTTTCAGCGTATGACTTCACGATAGAGTATGTTAAGACTGATAGGAATATGGCCGATGCTCTCTCACGTTTAATTAAATCACATAAAGAGGAGGCCGCTGCGTCAGAGGAAAAATTACCTGAGCAGACGTATATTTGCACTTTGCAACAGAAGCACTCTTATTATATTATAAAGTATTAAAAAAAGAAACTGTATCAGACCCAATTTTAAGTAGAGTATTGAGCTACATTATGGACGGTTGGCCAATAGACGTAGAAATTAAGGAGCATAAGCCATTTTTAAATGAATGAATGAATGAAATATACTTTATTTACACCAAAAGAAAATACAATGCACAATAGGAAACATAAACTGAATATGGTACAAATAAGGCGGTCTTATCGCTAAAAAGCGATTTCTTCCAGACAACTTTAGGGTAGAGGAAATATAACAAAGAACGGGTCGGGTTAAATAGGAAACACGAGTTGTATTGTGAATTAGGCTGTATCTTATGGGGTCACCGCTTCGTCATTCCCTCCTCATGTAGAAGCAAGGTAATGAACGAGTTACACGAGTCGCATATGGGGATGGTAAAAACTAAAGCCTTGGCCAGGAGCTACGTCTGGTGGCCTGGAATCGATGAATCGGTGGTAGCGGCGTGCAGCGCCTGCACGAGTGTGGCGGACGCGCCGCCGCAGCACGTGCCCAGCCAGTGGGTCGGGCCAGGCCGTCCGTGAGTCCGTGGTCAAGGCTACATCTAGATTTTGGCGCTATTGCAGGCGCCAAATTTTTAATTGTGGTGGACGCCTGCTCGAATTGAATCTAAGCGATTAGAATGAAAAATACCACGGCTAGTGCGGTTATAATAGTGCTGCGGGATATGTGGGCGAGATTTGGCCTACCACGGCAGGTGGTTAGTGACAACGGTCCCCCATTTTCAAGTTCGGAATTCGGAACGTTCCTAAAGAATAATGGAATACACCAATTTTTTTCAGCGCCTTATCATCCGGCCTCGAATGGGGCTGCTGAAAATGCAGTCAAAATCTGTAAACGTGCGATAAAAAAGGCGCTTAAACAAGGAATAGACATCGATGCGGCATTGAGTAGATTTTTATTGGCATATCGAAACACTGAACATTATACAACTGGAGATAGCCCGGCTAAGATATTATTAGGCAGACATCTACTCATGCGGTTAGATAAATTAAAACCAGACCGAGAAGAACGGGTAAGAGTGGGACAAGGACGGAGTGGGAGCGAGGCCGGCGAGGGCCACCAGCAGCACCGGCAGCTCGCGGCGGACGATTGTGTGTGGTGTCGAGACTACCGCTCCACCGATTGCCCGTCCCTGTACCGGTGGCTCCCGGGTAAGATTATGGATAAGCTAGGTAGAACAGATTACAAAGTAAGATGTAACAATGGAACCGAGGTACATAGGCATGTCGATCAGTTGAGACGTAGGGTGTCGGATATCTCTGCGGATGTGCGTACACCGCCCAGCTTGGTATCTCGTAGGTCAAGTTCTTTTAAAGGTTCCGGTAGAGGAAAGAGAAGAACCAGAGAGGAGCCGGTCGGGGCCCGCTGCGGGGTGGGAGACGCCGGCCTCGCTTGCGCCGGAGGGGGTCACGAAGCGAGCCAGTGTAACCCCTCCTAGTGTGTCACAGAACGGATCTCAAGGAACGTCACAAACGATTCTAGATCGACCCAAACGAGTAGTTAAGCCGCCAATAAAGTTTGGGTTCGCACTTGCAGATTCGGTTGTGAAGCAGAGGAAGCGTCCATACACCTCCTCTGCGAATGCGAAGTGCTCGTTCACAGCGGGAGTCGCCATCTAGGTGGATACATAATAACACCTACTGACATTAGGGGCCTCCCCTCCAAAAGCATAACACGGATCATGAAGTCCGTGGGCCTAGGAAATTACTTTTAGGTCTAGGGTGACAGCTACAATAGATCAACAACAGGTCGCAGTAGCTATTTGGTCATTGACCAAGCCCTTATAACCAAATAATGAAAGCTCAATATGAAATAGATAATCTATTCTTAAATGTTGACAGGTTTTAGGAGTTGATTAAACTTTCGAAAATAATTCACCTTATTGCGATGCAATCCGATGTTCTGTTCAGAAACGACAGTAAAACACTTCTGCGAACTACAAATATTAAGGATACTGAGTTCATCCCTTCTTTGAGTTCCTTATCTTAGAATTTTTTTTTAATTGCAATTGATTTTTGTATCTCATTAAGTTTCACTTCTAAGACATCTACCGAGAAGAAGCGAAATTAAATGTACCTTGAACCTAAACCTTAAGAGGTTTTGCTTTCGACCATTAGATGCTTTTTGTTTCTCCACCCTCCCTCACCCCCTTCAGTGGCGACAAAAGTTTCAATAGAAACAAGCCGATACGCCATCTCCTCTTACTCCATGGGCGGTTTTATTTTTTACGAGCGTTAACCCGCGACTTCGTCCGCACAAATTATATACCAGATTTTAAGTCAGATCATAAGCTATCAAACAAAAAAAGTTTCATCAAAATCGGTTCAGTAGTTTTTGCGTGATACTCGTTCAAACAAACAAACAAACAAACAAACAAACAAACAAACAAACACACAAACAAACAGACAGACAAAAAATCCAAAAATTGGTGAAATGGAATCAGGGACACCTAAAAACCATATCGTAACTTTTTTTTTGTTAATATCTTCAATGTACAGACAAACTTCCTGTTACAGCTTTATAATAGTATAGATACAAAAACATCTACGAGAAAAAGAAATATTGCTACTCATTAAAAAGTAAAAGTGCCAAGTGTGATACCATTTTGAAAACTTGATTAAATGGGCCAACTTTTGAAGTAACTTGCCAGGTTAGCGCCATACATTTTTCATAGTTTCGCCATAGGTTCATAGAAAAAAATTTACCGCAGAGGTCTACAAAAAATAGTGTTTTTTGTAAAAAGTATAGCATTAATCCTTTATTTTTGAATTGGGTCGTCTAAAAAGGTTATTCAGGATTGCGTTACAAGTATTTTCATGAAAAAATTTACAAATTTGTAGTACCAACATCTAAAAGTTGAGCGCAAGGTGGCGAAATTTTCCAATGTTAAAAAAAAATCTAAATGTCGAAAACTATTAAACTTAGATTGTTTTTCAAATTTTTCCCTAAACAGTTATAAACTCACCTATCTTCTGTTTTCGGCTTGACGTTGAGTTTTGGGACATCCTGTATATTTAAACGAATCAAAATGAGAAAGTTGCATCAGTTTCACTGTGAAAGTACTTCGGTACAATCGTGGCCTAACTAAATATTAATAAATATACTTACCACTTTATTTGAATAGTAGGTAACATAACTACTCCTAAATCGTTATTAATATTAATGATAAACTAATTTTGTTTCAGACTGCTGTTTACAAAAATGGATGATGATGAAGAAAATGATAACACGATTTTGGGAGGCGTAAATTTGGTCATCAAAACCGATACTGAATTCGAGATCCAATACGGAACTGGGGAAAAAGCGAAACTTAACATCTTGAACAACCATGTCTTCAAATATTTCATGTCGCCAAGCGGCGAGTTCCCTGACTACCCGAAACCACACGACCCTGATGACACAGCCAAGATTATTGTGAAGAAAGTCTCCGATTACGACATAAAAGCCTTTGAGCAAACCAGTTTGAAAGAAGGACATAATGCTTTCATTCTAGAAACCGATAAAATTGAAATCAACCTTGACAAGACTAATGGAACGATGACAGTAGTCGATAAAAGAACCAACAAAAAAGTTATTGCCGAAGCAAGGCCTCTATCTTATTCTGCTTTCGAATCAGTGCAGACATTACATCAGACAGATGATGAACATTTCTTTGGTGGAGGTATGCAAAACGGCAGATTCACTCACAAAGGAGAAGTTATTGAAATCGTCAACACTAACGACTGGGACGACGACGCAGTTACGTCCCCTTGTCCTTACTACTGGTCCTCTAACGGCTATGGTGTAATGAGAAACACTTGGCAACCTGGCATTTATGACTTCGGATCTGGTTCTGCTAAGATTATCAAGACAATTCATCAAGAGGAAGACTTTGACGCTTACTTCTTTATCAATCCATTACCAAAAGATATCTTGAACGATTATTATGAGTTGACAGGAAAACCAATCTTCATGCCAGAGTACTCTTTCTACGAAGCACATTTGAATGCTTTCAATCGAGGCTACTGGGTCAAAGTAGCTCCTGATGTCCTAGGTGCAATTTTGTTTGAAGATGGCAAATATTATAAATGTTATGAGCTGGATGAAATGGAAGACAAAGTTGGGATATTGCAATCTCTGAATGGAGAAAAGAATAACTATCAATTTTCAGCACGAGCTATGGTGGACAGGTACAAAAGGCATGACGTACCGTTAGGCTGGTTCATTCCTAATGATGGTTACGATTTTGGATACGGGCAGACGGATTCCTTAGAAGGAGACATCAAAAATTTGAAAGAATTCGCCGATTACGCCAGAGGTAACGGTGTAGAAGTTGCTTTGTGTACTGAGTTCCAGTTGGAACCAAAAGATCATCAAAAACCGGTGAAGGGAGAACGAGATTTGCAGAAAGAAGTCGGCGTGGCTGGAGTAGTCGCCCTTAAATGTGACGTGGCCTGGATTGGAAGCGGTTACTCGTTCGGTCTGAACGCAGTAGAAAAGGCTGCTAACATATTTGTGAATGAAAGTAAACAAAGACACAGGCCCCTGATTATTATGGTCGATGGGTGGGCTGGTACCCAAAGATATTCCGGCATTTGGAGTGGAGATCAAACTGGAGGACTATGGGAGTACATAAGCTTTCATATTCCCACTTACATCGGAACTGGTTTATCAGGACAGCCCTTAGTAGGTTCTGATATGGATGGAATCTACGAAGGGGAAAGCAGGGAAGTCAATATCAGAGACTATCAATGGAAGACATTTACTCCCCTGCAGTTGAATATGGATGGAAGGGGATATATCCAGAAAACTCCATTTAGTTTTGACGATGAAGCTACAGCTATTAATCGGGCGTATTTAAAACTGAAATCGATGTTGATGCCTTACAATTACACCATTGGGTACGAGTCAACTCATGGACTGCCGATGATTAGAGCGATGTTCCTTGAATTCCCAGACGAGCCTCTGGCCTATACCATTGATTCCCAGTATCAATTTATGTGGGGACCGAGCATTTTAGTAGCGCCAATTTACGATGAGAAAGAAGTCTTGGATGCGTCGATTCGTGATGGAATTTTCTTGCCGAACCCTGATCAAGTATGGATTGATTTGTTCACAGGAGAAAAATATCAAGGTGGGAAAGTTCTGAACAATATCAGGGCACCACTGTGGAAGATCCCAGTGTTCGTCAAAGACGGTGCCATTATACCAATGGTGAACCCTAACAACAATCCTTATGAAATTCAAAGAGATAATAGAATATTCAACATTTATCCAAATGGTGCAACGTCCTTTGAGGTTTACGAAGATGACGGTATCACTATAGATTATTTGAAAGGCAATTTTGCTACAACTGAAGTCAAAGTCATAGGACCATCGTCTAACAAACTTGGTGATCTGCTTATAACGATAAACAAAACTAAAGGAACTTATGAAAAGATGGAAAAACAAAGGACCATGCTACTACGCGTAATGGCTTCTAAAGATGTGGATCACATACAAGCAGCTATAAATGGAAACCCAATCGAATTAACTAAAGTAAAGACGAATAAGGATTTTGATTCCAAAGATAATGTTTTCTTCTTCAAACAAGATTATCTTTTGAATCCGTACTTGAAGGCAGATTCAGATGTTTGCAAACAAAAGTCTTTGTTGATCAAAATCCAGAAAGCCGATGTCACTTCATCCGTGATCCAAATAAAAATAAAGGAATATAAAAATGAGAGCAAAGTTTTCGGAAGCAACACCATGATAAACGATAACTTGGATGTACCAAAAATGCTTACTGCTTTCGATCTAAAATCTGGTTCAGTTACCCTGAAGTGGGAGCTAGTGGTAAAAGCCATTTACTACGAAATAGAACGAGATGGCGCAATATTTAGCAACGTCTCTCTCAGCCAGGACTCTGCATTCAGCTTCACCTTCGATGGTTTAAAAAACAAATCACTCCACGCATTTAGGATTCGCTCCGTGAACAACGAAGGTGTTTCAGGATGGAGCGAATTTGTAATGGTTGAAGTTGGCTATGAAGATATTTTCGAAAATACTGTGAAACGTGTGGTAGCGACATGCAATATTAGGTGCCAGCCTGGAAATGAGATTAGCAAATTAACTGACGGTAAATTAAATACCATGTGGCATACAAACTGGGACGTCGATCTGCCCGAAGTAGCTGATCCTAAAACTACGAAGGCCATAAAGCTCAAATTCAATCTGGGAAGTACATACTATCTTCAGAAAATGTCATATCTTCCGCGCGAATTTGGTGGCAACGGTACTATTCTAAATATGAAATTCAGGTGTGCTGAATTCGCTACAATTTGGAGTGAGTGGTATAAAGTAGAATGGGATGACGATGATCAAATGAAGTCAGTCCCAATGAATGGGTATAGGACGAAGTACGTCGAATGGGTGGTTCTGAAATCCGTTGGTGGCTTTGGATCTGGAAGACAGGTTTTGTTTTATGTTGAAACTAGAGAAGAAAAAAAACACAAATGTGGTATTATATGACTCCTTCCTTTCTTCACTGATGGATACGCTAAACGCATTGTAAAGATATTAGAATTAGAAATGCAAATATGTGAAAAGTTTTCGAGATATTTGGAATTTAAGATTTTGTAACAAAAAACAAATTTTTCACATTTTTTCCTAAATAAAAAAAAATTGCCTATTCTTTAGCGTCGATTTGAATTTTAAATCAAAGCTAATACTTTTTCCGAGATTTTTTTAATAAATCAATGTCCGATCATACTGAGCAGTAAAAATAAATCAATAACAATGACGGGTAATTTTTGAAAAAAATTTAGAAAGTCTTGATATCATGCGTTTTACCTCTAAAAATTGTATGACAAAAAGTGTGCGTTTTACTGAAATGACTTCCTCGTTTTGTTAGCTTTCTGAAAAGGTATAAATGTTCTAAGAATAAAGGGTCAAAAAATATTTTTTAATTAGTACATGACACGTAGAGGCAACATTCAAGGTGGAAGGTCCCATTTATGAGTTTTCCGCTTATATCTCAGAAACGGTATGTTCTAGAAAAAAACTTTTAAAGACTTAGCGAAAGACCATAAAATTATCTACAAGTTATGCCTCAGACATGTTTTCAAAGAACAAGGGGCAGAATGGGCCCAGCACTGTAGCACTTTTTTATCTACTTTAAATTAAAGGCCTGAATAAGACCAACATTTTATTATACGGCAGCATTACTGTAACGCGTTAAATAAAAAAGTTACAGCAGTTTAAAAATTCAATTAATTACCCATATGAATGCTTATATTTTTGACCTAATAATGCCCATACAGTAGAAGAAAGAGTATATGTACTCTAGGAGCTAGCTAGCTAGTGGATGTTGCCTGGTGGATGGTGGGCGTTGGGTGGTGTGTGTTCGGTGGTGGATGTTGGGTGTTGGTTGGTGGGTGGTGGGTGTTGCCTGGTGGTTGGTTTGTTTGTAAGTCTTGGGCGGTTTATGTTCGGTTTTAGCAAGCTCCCATAGTCCCATAGCATTCATATAGGTAATTGATTGAATTTTTAAACGGCTGTAACTTTTTTATTTAACCCGTTACAGTTATGCTGCCAAATAATAAAATGTTAGTATTATTCAGGACTTTAATTTAAGAAGTAGGTAAGAAAGTGCTACAGTACTGGGCCCAGGGTCCATACAAAACTGCCCATTGTTCTTTCCAACCGTTCTCGAGCTACATCTCTGAAAAGTTAAAAGCTAAAACCGCAGCTAAGAAACTAGGTATCCTGAATAAGGTTAAGCGGTACTTTACGCCTGCACAGCTTCTTACTCTCTACAAAGCCCAAGTGCGATCCTGCATGGACTACTGCAGTCACCTTTGGGACGGTTCTGCGAAATACCAACTGGATGCACTGGACTCAGTTGAGCGCCGAGCCAAGAGACTCATCGACGATGACGCACTCGTCTATTTGACTTAAATAGTCTGGAACACCGGCGATTGGTCGCTTTTCTGTCGGTGTTTTATCGGATACACTTCGGCGAGTGTGCCCAGGAGCTACATGACCTGATTCTACCATCCCCTTCCACCAACGTACGACAAGACGTAGTGCGAGACTGCATCCATACGTAGTCGATATTCCAACAATCCGCACAAAAAGGTTCGCATCCTCTTTTATAATGAGAACCGGTAAGGTTTGAAACTCACTCCTTGCGTTTGTGTTTCCAAGCAAATACAATCAGGATATTTTTAAAAGAAGAGTTAATAGGCTTTTTCTGGGTGAGCGCGCTACATCCTCGGCTTCATCTACACTTCCCATCAGGTGAAATGAAGCCAAGCGCAAACCCATTATGAATAAAATAAAAATAAAGATGTCTGATGATGATGATGCTGATGTCAGGCTGATGTGTTACTATAGTACGTTGGTTGAACAGGAAAAAGTTGAACTTTTTCATTTTTTCCAACTTCTCAGAGATGTAGCTCGAGAACGGTTGGAAATTTGAAAACATGTCTGAGGCATAACTTTTAGATAATTTTATGGTCTTTCGCTAAGTATTTACAAGTTGTACAACCCCCCCCCCCCCCCCCCCCTCCCCCCACTCCGGCTCTACTCCTAGTGGTCAGGACTTTTAGTATGTTTATTACCTAAGGCCTCTGAACATGTTTTCGAAGAAAATGCTTACGACCCTTCTCACGCACTCTACACCCCCTTTTGAGCAGTTCATTCAATGGGCTATAAAGCTTCTACGTCGTTTACTATGGTTTGTTAAACAAGGTCTTTCATTGTGTCTCGAGACATAAAAATGAGGTCAAATCAGGGCTTCTTGCAAGCCCTCCTCTACCAATCCCTCAAATGGTTACGTAGCTGGCACGATTTCTGACTTATTCGAATAAATGTATTGGTAGAGGACGACCAATCTGAGTCCAATGGTCTGCAAGAATCCCCGACTTCATCATCATCATTTCAGCCGATGGCTGTCCACTGCTGCATAGGGGGATGCCCCAAGGATCGCCACAACAACCGGTCCCGCGTTCCCGCCGCCTTCACCAGGTTGTCGGTCCACCGTGTGGAGGGCCTACCCACGCTGCGCTTTCCGGTACGCGGTCGCCACTCTCCAACTAACAATTTGGTCGTATAGGTGTCGTATAGTCGAACATCAGACGCATAAAGCATGACAAAATTACCGTAATATAACTTTTATAAGTCAAAATAGTCATATCAAATTACCGTAATCTGGTGTGTTGCCAGTGATGACATATTTTGTTTTTTATTTTATTTTATATTTATTAAGAAAACCAACGGTCTTTAAATAAAACCGAGTTGAACCATTCATACTATCAAAACATAGGTTTCCCTAGATTCACATTGCTCGCAGAACCGATGGCCGATGGGGCCGAAAAGTTCTCGAGTGGCGACCGCGTACCGAAAAGTAGTAAAAAGCGTAGCGTGGGAAGGCACGCTCACACGGCCTAACCCCCCCCCCCCCCCGTTTTTTTTTTGCGTCCACCGGCCGACGACCTGGTGAAGGCGGCGGGAACCCGTTGGATGAGGGCAGCGCAGGACCGATCGTTATGGCGATCCTTGGGGGAGGCCTATGTCCAGCAGTGGACGTCCATAGGCTGAAAACTATTCATTTTCAACCCCACATATGGGGGTTCACACAATTGCATTTAGGCTGCCCTTTAACTTCCTGAAAGGCATACGTCGAATGACAAGTAACCCAGTAGGTCTCGCATGGCACCCCCGAGAAAACGACAAAAATCGAGATGTGCCTCCATCCTTATTATTTTACGTATGCTAGAAAGAGCGCGCATGACGTTTTTCTCGTTTAAACGCTTTGTCGTGGGTGGCATGATAGCCGTGCTGTATACTAAAGATATTACGAAACGGTCCGAACGAAATATTTATATCCAAGCACCTTCGTCAATTATCGCCATGAGTAAGATATTATAATTAGTTATTTTTAGGTATGTTATTATTATTAATTATTATGATATAATCATTATACAAGGTGTCCCGTAAATAACGGTCCAACGTTAAGGGGAAGACAGCTTAACTAATTACCGTTGTTTTAAAAAAAAATCCTAGGGTTAGCAAGAAAACAATCTTTTTCGGGATTTTTCCATTTCGTCTATCGGACTTCAATTTTTTTAACGCTGTCAATGTCCCTCCAAATGAAAACATTTCCAAGGTTTGATTTTTGTAAAATATTGCTGAATAGTTTACCAATGTATCCAGGTAACATTTTTGATAGTAACTTTTAAGAATGACTTGGAAAAAATGAAGAGTTGTAAAATTATCTTCTTCCCCTTCCGATGACCGAAATTGAAAAAAAATCACCTGTATAAAAAATGTAGGACATTGAACTGGGCTATTATTTTAAAAACTTGTACACTTAATCAGCTTTGTAAATTGGTATAAAATTTCCGTCTAGGCACAGAAATTTCTCGGATTTAATTGAAAATTTTGTTAAACAGTTTTAATAAAAAATATATTTTAAATAGATTTTTTTTATTAAGACGTTTTTTATTTAAAAAAATATGATATTATACCTACCGCTGAATCTGCAGTTTCAGAGGAAATATTCATTAAATTGATACGGTATTTAATGCATCCAATTGACCAACGCCTCAACTGGAATACGCATATTGAAACCGTCATTCAGAGGGCCAACACTTCGCTCGGCATCGGTTATCGCGTGGCAGGATGGGTAATAACATAAAATAGCCCTCTGGCTTTACATCGCCATAGTTAGGCCAATCGTATGCTACGCCGCAGCTGTCTGGTACAAAAAGACCCTCCAAAAATCCACAGTAGAGAAACTCAATAGCCTTCAAAGGACTGCGTGCCTAATCGTGACAGGCGCGATGTCCACCAGCCCTGTGCTAGCTCTTAATGCACTACTCACCCTCCAACCGCTGCACATCTTTGCACAAAGGGAAGCGAAGGCATGCATACTAAGAGTTAACTCAAACAAGAACCGTAACTGAAGGTCAAAGTGTTTGATTATCCTGCAGGAGGATGCCACTTGCCTCCCAGTGCTAAAGATGATCACAGACACTATGACGCCAGCATACAACTTCACAAAGAACTACACTGTTACATTTCATCCGAGGGATGACTGGCTTGAGGGCCAAACGTCCATCAAAGACAACTGCCTAACCTGGTTCACAGATGGATCCAAGAAAGGCAATGACGTTGGCAGCGGAATATATGGCGAAAACCCAAGACTAAGGCAGACCCAAAATCTTAGCAATTACGCCTCCATATTCCAGGCGGAGGTCTACGCCGTCACAGCCTGCGCTGAAATTAATTTGAGCAAGCGCTACGAATATATCACAATTAACTCCGATAGCCAAGCAGCCTTGCTAGCCATAGACTCTCCGATCATAAAGTCTAAGCTAGTACAGGACTGCGTGTCACAACTGAACGCCCTAGGCAATAACAATCAGCTTCTGCTACAATGGGTGCCAGGACACTCAGACATAGAAGGGAACGAAAGGGCGGACGAGTTGGCCAGAAGGGGCACAGAAAATAACTTCATAGGCCCCGAACCCTTTCTTGGAATACCTGATAGTCTAACGCACGATTCTTTGAATAGGGTCAGATTTGGAGAGGCAATAAAGCTTTGGTGCAACACCCCAGGCATGGGCCACTCCAAAGCACTTATCAAAGGCTACAATCGCAAACTTGCGAACAGTCTCCTTGCCCTCAGCAAAGGAACAAATTTGTACAATAGCACGGTCACTTACAGGCCACTGCAAATTAAATAATTTTCACGTTAGATATATTACTTGCTATCAAATCTAAACAAGATGACTGCCTCGTAGGTTTTAAAATATGGATGTTAAGATTGTAATTTGCTAACAGTGTAATTAGATCCCTAGAATGATTATTATTTTTCAAAATATTGATATTCCAATCTCCGCAAATGATTAATTTTTATTACTATATTTTTTATTCAAGATAATCAGAAGTCTGGTCAGTTTATTAAAAAAGATATTAATACTCTTAGTCAATTTAAAATGTTTAGGTAATGTTCTAATATATACATACAACAATTAATTTAAATTCTACAATTTCCGCAATACAATATTCAAATAAATATGGGATAGCAGAGATAGGATTGTCAATAGACTTGAACTCGATACAATTTTCCACCAGTATACAGGTTCCCCTCTGCGTTCATTTTTTCGACAAAAGTAAGCAGCTGGCCTGTAACCTTTTAGTATTAAATTTGCTTCAGAGCCTTGTCTAATGAAAGTTTCAGTAAAGCATAATATATCCAATGCCCCTATTCTTTTACTCCAATCTTCTACTGTTATCTCTATAAATTCTCTCTTACTCAAAATACCTTGAAATATTTTGGTGTAAAAGCGTCACAGATCTCAATCTTCTAGGCCCGAAAAAACTCGCTGTCGTTACCTTCTTTTTCGACTGAAATATTTACCTGATGGGTGTTTCTAATAACATTTTTCTTATTCATTCTGTCAAAGTAATATGAGATTGTTCCCTTCCTATATGAACTTTGAACTACATTTTCGATCTTTTCAATTTGTACGTGTATGTTGTTCTGTCGTGATATTTGTTTTGCAAAATAATATGGTATTGTTCCCTTCCTGTATGAATTTTGAACTAAATTTTCTATAGGTATATTTGTTCTGTTGTAATATTTGTTTTACATTTTTGATATACTCATTTTCATATCTTAAGTAATCTATTTCAACATTCAGTTTATGACAGAGATCGTGTAATTTAATATAATATTTATCAACATATGTCAGGTCTAAGAATTTACAGTTGTTAAAAGTTTGTATTAATAATTTTAATTCAAAATTTAATTTATTTACATTTAGAAATGGATTTGATTGAATACTCAATACAAATACATTATATAGTAAACCGCGTGTCCCAAAGGCCCACCTTACCGACAAGGGCGTCTCGTGGTAGGCTATTATACGCGCAACCCGCACCGGTGTACGACCCCCTCGCTCGCGACTCTCGCGCGCAGCCGCACCGCAGCCAGTCCGCCTAGCGACCGGCTAAGGTGCGTACGCGTTTCCGTGGCCTCCACCCACCTCATTTTTCGTAGTTCGTAAACCGATTTGTACTGTTTATCTTTAAGCTAACTGTTAAAGTGATTAAACATTTCAAGATAGTAGTGAGTTTTCTTTGGGAACCAGGAGTCTCCCATATGTGGCGCCCAACGTTTTGGAGGAAATATAGTGCGTTGTGTACCTAAAATGCCGGTCATGAGAAGGTGTGACTGTCTCCGTGGTGGGGAAGACGAGGAACGTTTTCCGTCTGACCCCGCTGACGCTTTTTCCCGCTCCTTTGAAGAGGACGCGGTGCCGCCGCCGCCGACGTTGCGAGTGCTCCGCACCGACGCCGGCGATTTACCTACAATATGGTTCGCGACGAGAAGCCGCGACCGCCCCCTCGGTGGTAGAGAAGACGAGCAACGTTTTCCGTCTTCCTCTGCTGCCGCCTACTCCCGCTCCTTTGATGACGCGCGCCGCCGACGTTGCGAGTGCTCCGCACCGACGCCGGCGATTTACCTACAATATGGTTCGCGACGAGAAGCCGTGACCGCCCCCTCGGTGGTAGAGAAGACGAGCAACGTTTTTCGTCTTCCTCTGCTGCCGCCTACTCCCGCTCCTTTGATGACGCGGTGCTGCCGCCGACGTTACGAGTGCCCTGCACCGACGCCGGTGACGAATCTTCAATGTGGTTTACGAAGAGTTGCCGTGACCGACCTTGTAGTGGAGAAGATGAGCAACGTTTTCCGTCTTCCTATGCTGCAGCCTATTCCCGCCCCTTTGACGAGGACGCGGAGCCGCCGACGTCACGAGTGCCCCGTACCGACGCCGGTGATGTATCTACAATACCAATCACGTGGAACCGTGACTGCCGCTGTGGTGGAGAAGATGAGCAACGTTTTCCGTCTTCCTCCGCCGCTGCATTTTCCCGCTCCTTTGACAAGGACGCGGAGCCACTGCCGACGTCGCGAGTGCCTCGCACCGACGCCGACGATGCATCGGCACGTGCCGCTGCCGACACGACCTTCACGCCCGAATGGGCCGCTTCACTAATAGTATCACTCCATAGGTCGCAAACTGAAGTTTTCAAAGAAATACTGTCCGTAATGGACATCCAGGCCAAAGCGTCGACACCAAGACCAACGCCGTCATTTTTCGCCGCCGAAGATTTCGCCACATCTCCTCATTCTAGAAACATCGAAAATTCTTTCGAGCAGGGGGAGAGAAAGACGTCGAGTTCCAGATACGAAAATGCCGGCTTCGTTCGCGCGCAATCGGTTGCCATGCAGCCCAGCCGCGCACCCGCAGAGCCGCACGCGCTGTTAGCAACAGCCCCGCGCCCCGCCTCCTCCCCGCCTGCACCGCCACGCGTCGCTACCGAGAATACCGACTCGGGGAATAGTCCCTTCTGTGAGTTCCGTTTTTCTAACTCGGGTCCAATAGTGTACGGTGAAGCTCAAAATAACAATAAAAACAGTGTAGAAACCCTAAATTCGTGCGTGTGTGAGTGCAAAAATAATAATATAACTCAAAATTCGTCAAATTGCTACAATTTGAATTTTCTATCTATCTATAACGTCACGCCTCTTTCCCAGTGGGGTAGGCAGAGACCAGGGCGCGCCACTTACTACGATCCTTACATACTTCTTTTGCCTCATGCACGGATGTGCACTCATGCATGCATCAATTTGAATTTTAAGGACTATAATTTCTAAACCTACTCATAAATATAAAAATGTGATGTATACTACGAATACGAATGATACACATCAAATACAATATTGTAATAGTCACTATTCTAATGATGACTTTATAACTCACAATAATGTTGATGTTGACTTTGCCGGTAATATTAGTAACCCTACTACTGGTGGCGGGCAAAATGTTAACCCCTCCGAGGTTACGCCACTAAAGTTTAACCCACCAACTAATATTTTAGAAAATGTTTTTGTTCCGAATTTGTATAACGATTGCTCAACAAGTTTGATGAACCCTACAGACGGTGTAGTGGGAAAATGTAGTAACCTAAATTTATCAAAAATTGAACATCCCAAAAATATTTTAGACAATGTTTTTGTACCGAATTCATATGATTTTTCAACAGATTGTATTAACCCTTCAGTCGATGTACTGGAAAAATGTGGTAATGGTAACCATCATCTGTCAAAAATTGAACATGTCAAATTTTTTTTGGATAATGTTTCTGTTTCAAACACAGGTAAAGATTGTTCAACAAACTGTACCCCTTCAGTCGGTTTAGTGGAAAAAGATTGTAAGGAAAGTTTTTCAAAAATGGAAATTGTTTATAACAATGTTAGTAGTACTGATGTATTCTGGAGTGGAGATGTAACAGGTACTGACGATTGTGATTTGCCCACTGGATGCCGTGGCTTGCGCCCTATGTTCAATATTGAAATTTTGGCAGTTTCGGGTACGGCGTTGTTAAATACCGCCGCTAAACATTGTACTGTCGGTCATACACTATATGCTCTCCCAGCAGAGGGACACGCTCACGCCTTCAAACCAGGGGGAGTCCCAACTCCAGAGCTACAGATCGAAACAGGTGAGTACCCATCTACAGTGTCAGCAGTGCCTCCCTTCCACATTGATCCCGATAAGAAAATGATGAAGATGAAAGCTGTCAACGATGAGATGATAGTACGTGACAACGTGATACAACAATATTCCATGCAGGTTGACCAGGCTGATAATGCTTTAGGTAAGTTTCACCTGCAAGATCGTACTCGTTACCAAGGTAATGATGACTCTACTCTACAACCCGTCGTTCCGAAGAGGAATCGTGGACGTATTAAGGTAGGCATTGATAGGTTCCTAGTCCAGGAACGAGGGCGTCCACCTGAACTAGAGGGGGAGTATATAGTAAACCGCGTGTCCCAAAGGCTACAAGGGCGTCTCGTGGTAGGCTATTCCTTGTTGCCTAGTGACAACTGCCCGCGCCCGCAACCCGCACTGGTGTACGACCCCCTCGCTCGCGACTCTCGCGCGCAGCCGCAGTCCGCCTAGCGACCGGCTAAGGTGCGTACGCGTTTCCGTGGCCTCCACCCACCTCATTTTTCGTAGTTCGTAAACCGATTTGTACTGTTTATCTTTAAGCTAACTGTTAAAGTGATTAAACATTTCAAGATAGTAGTGAGTTTTCTTTGGGAACCAGGAGTCTCCCATAATTATTGTTTTTCAGTTTATGCAACGTATTGCACAAATTTGAGAGCAACAAATACGGATTGTTGTCATTTGATCCAATCGATAACATGACTATGTCGTCCGTCGTCAGAGCATCGAACAGATATGAGTGCTCAAAAAAGGATGTGGATGGAAAAGTCGAAAGCAGAAAATTTGACTTAGGAACTTTGTTTGGACTAGTTAGGAGATAAACATACTAAAAGTCCTTACCCCTCCGAGGTGCGCTCGAGTGGGGGGAGGGCAAAGAAGGTCCCGTTTTTTGGTTTTTTGCTTACAACTCGAAATTTATAAGTCGAATCGAAAAGTTTTGTAGGTACAAATTAAACCTGATAAAATTTCCTACAAAACTAGTTGTATGTACTTTTGTCATAGGACTTAACTTTTGAGAGCTACAGGGCCGCGAAAGTAACAGCATTTTAAAAATTATGACATTTGTATGGCGACCCTCATGAAAGTTGAAGATAAAAAGAAAATGATTTAATATTCTTGATTAGCGACCCCGAAAACCCTCGGATACAAATTTTCAGTCCATTCGGTGAACCTTTAAAAGCTGCTTTGGCGTTTGAAATTTCCTTGGCAGCCATCTTGGATTTCGCTATTTTGGATTTTTTTTACCGCTAACCAAATCTGACCAGGGTCCTCTATATCATTTGTTCGAGGTCCATAACCCTATCTGTCGTAGTTTCCACGGGCCGTTGACATCATCCGCCAGGAGTCGATCTTCCGAGGAAGTCAAAGTTTTCCCTGTATCATCAGACCATCCATAAGATGATTCCTAAATGTCATCCTTATACCGTAGTGGGAACCCGCAGATCAATTGGAAGTATCTGGTCGATTCCCACTTTCCATAGATAAGTAGATGACCCCGGATGAGTACTCGGTTAATTATTCGCCGGGTTCCCACCAACTAAAATAATTTCGGAATCATAATAAGGATGTTCTGGTGATAAAAGGAATATTTCGACTTCCTCAAAAGGTCGACTCCTGATGGATGAGGTCAACAGCCCGCGGAAACTATGACAGATAGGGCCATCGACCTTGAACAAACATCATAGAAAACCCTGGTCAGATTTGGTTGGCGGTAAAAAAAATCCAAAATAGCGAAATCCAAAATGGCTGCCATGGAAATTTCAAACGCCAAAGCATCTTTTAAAGGTTCACCGAATGGACTGAAAATTTGTATCCGAGGGTTTTCGGGGTCGCTAATCAAGAATATTAAATCATTTTCTTTTTATCTTCAACTTTCATGAGGGTAACCATACAAATGTCATAATTTTTAAAATGCTGTTACTTTCGCGGCCCTGTAGCTCTCAAAGGTTAAGTCCTATGACAAAAGTACATACAACTAGTTTTGTAGGAAATTTTATCAGGTTTAATTTGTACCTACAAAACTTTTCGATTCGACTTATAAATTTCGAGTTGTAAGCAAAAAACGGGACCTTCTTTGCCCCCCCCCCCCCCCCCCCCTCGAGCGCACCTCGGAGGGGTAAGGACTTTTAGTATGTTTGTGGGATACTTATTATATTACAACTTATTTTCATTATTAACATTCAATCATACATTCACACACACTCACACATACATCACATAACAAACATACTATATCTTAAACATAAACAACACATAATAAATATAACTAAAAACTAATACTTACCGAGTGGTCGTGCCGCGTGTAGTGGAAAGAGATAATCAGAACCGGACAGCGCTGCTCCAGGGTGGCGCACGCGCACCCCCCGCTTCCTCAGTCGTGACTGCGTTGGTCGCACGTCGCTCGTAGCTTACCCGCTCTCGCACTGCCGCTTTCATATCGTTCGCAATCTCGCTATATTTGTTATTAGCGCTTTCTTCTTCTCTTCTGTACTTTCTACCTATCTGTGCTTGTGCTCTGAATCGTGCCTACGCCTAAAACTATAAACTATTGTTACCTATTCGCTGTGCTACTTCTGATGTATTTGTGTGTGGACTGGAGGTGATCAATAAAACCTTAAAACTGAAAAAAAAAAATACAAACGCACTGCCGCTTTCATATCGTTCGCAATCTCGCTATATTTGTTATTTCCGCTTTCTTCTTCTCTTCTGTACTTTCTACCTATCTGTGCTTGTGCTCTGAATCGTGCCTACGCCTAAAACTATAAACTATTGTTACCTATTCGCTGTGCTACTTCTGATGTATTTGTGTGTGGACTGGAGGTGATCAATAAAACCTTAAAACTGTAAGTGCCTACGTTATTTACTAATCCCTGCCGGACTATACCAAACTGGTGACCCCGATCGAACATTTTAAAAGCGAATAATGGCAGAAGAGGATTCAGGCAATGACGGCTCAGCAAAAAATGGCGGAGTGCGCGTTTCCACTGACGTTTATAACGTGGCCATACGAATACCACCATTCTGGCCAGATGAACCAGAAATATGGTTCGCCTAAGTGGAAGGCCAATTCACAAACTCAGGAATCGTTAGCGACATAAATTCAACCACGTCATCGGGCAGCTGGACCACCAATTTGCAAAAGAGGTGAAAGACATCATCATTAACCCTCTTGCTACCGATAAATATGGTAAGCTTAAAGCAGAGCTAATAAATCGACTTAGCGCATCTCAAGAAAAAAAAGTCAAGCAGCTACTGATGCATGAAGAGTTGGGTGATCGAAAACCTTCCCAATTCCTCAGACATATGCAAAGCCTGGCGGGTAAAAAAGTTCCCGACGAATTCTTGCAAACAATCTGGACAAGCAGACTACCACGCAGCATTCAAACCGTGCTGGCTGGACAACCGAACGCATCTCTCGAAGTTCTTGCGGACCTAGCAGACAGGTTACAAGATATCGTACCGCCAGCTCCTCAAGTAGCCTCCACGAGTCAGCCGACACCGGGATCTAGTGCAGACTCCACCATCACTGCTGAAATCGCGGAGATTAAGAAGCAATTACAGCTACTCACGATGCAGGCGAACTCAAGATCCCGTCCCCAAACGAGACAAAATTATCGCGGCCGATCACCATCGACCAGGTCACAATCCAGCTACAAAATGTTTCCAGAATGCTGGTACCACACGAAATTCGGCAGCAAAGCGCAGAAATGCATCCGCCCATGCGATTACAAGGCGGATTTTTCAATGGGCGGTCGGTAAATGCGACAGACGATCGCCCAAACTCAACAAATGGTCGCCTGTTTGTCACAGACAGAAAGTCGAAGATTCAGTTCTTGGTCGACACCGGCAGCGACCTCTACGTATTCCCTCGGTCCATGGTTCACGAACGTCGCCCCAAGACCAACTACCAACTCTGTGCAGCGAACGGGACGACTATCGACACGTACGGTTACACTCAATTAAATCTAGATTTAGGTCTACGTCGAGATTATCCATGGCGCTTTATAGTAGCTAACGTAACAAAGGCTATTATTGGAGTAGACTTTCTATCATACTATAACTTAATGGTTGACTGTCGTAACCAAAAACTAATCGATAACCTAACATCATTGTCAGCTATAGCAAAGGTCATTATCATTATCGAGCAATATCCTCTGTAAAAGTCATGACTGGGGAAAGCAAATATCATAGCATTTTAAGTGAGTACCCCGAAATTACACGACCAGCCGGTACACACCGCACTATACCTCATAACACACAACACCACATTCGTACGACACCAGGCCCCCCGGTTTCCAGTTCCCCTCGACGCCTAGCCCCAGACAAACTAAAAATTGCAAAACAAGAGTTCGAGGCCATGCTAGCAAGTGGAACAGCAACTGTTTCAGAGAGCCCTTGGTCATCGCCACTGCATTTAGCACCAAAAAAGGACAACAGCTGGCGACCGTGTGATGATTACAGGATGCTGAACGCCCGGACCGTACCTGACAGGTATCCAATCAAACACATCCACGATTTTTCGCAAAGTATAGCCGGTTGCAAAATATTTTCTACAATCGACCTCGTAAAAGCGTACAATCAGATACCTGTCAGTCCAGACGACATCCCGAAAACAGCAATTACAACTCCTTTCGGACTATTCCAATTTCCCTTCATGACGTTTGGCCTTAGGAACGCAGGCCAGACCTTTCAAAGGTTTGTAGACGAAATGACACGCGGTCTAGATTTTTGTTATTGCTACTTGGACGATTTTTTGATATTTTCCAGAAACGAGGATGAACACGAACAACATCTGCGCCAAATCTTTGAAAAATTTAAGCATTATGGCATGCTGATCAACACTTCAAAATGTGTTTTCGGTTCATCAGAGGTAACATTTTTAGGATACCGCATCTCGTCCAAGGGTACAAAACCCCAAGAAGAGAAAGTGCAGGCCATCAAAGACTTTCCTCAGCCAAAAGACGTAAGGCAGCTTAGAAGATTTTTAGGCATGACAAATTTTTATAGGCGGTTCCTGCCACATGCTGCACAACAACAAGCCCCGTTGAACGAGCTACTCACAGGTGCAGTAAAAGGTTCACACCCTATCAATTTGACGGGTAACTCCCTTAAGGCCTTCAACGACTGCAAACGAAGCCCTTCGAACGCCGCCTTACTAGCTCACCCAGCTTGTGATGCCAAACTAGCGCTAGTCACCGATGCCTCCGATGCAGCGATGGGTGCAGTCCTGCAACAACATATATGCTAATGGTTGCCATGCATCGTCTATAGACGATGCATGGCAACCATTAGCATTTTTTTTCTCCCGCAAATTAAGCCATAGCCAGCAAAAATATTCCCCATACGACCGCGAGCTTCTCGCAATTTACGAGGCCATTAAATATTTTAGACATATGTTACAGGCAAGACACTTCATTGTCTATACTGACCACAAGCCGATCAGTTTCGCATTCCATGAAAGGAAAACAAACTGTTCGCCCCGGCAGTATAGACATCTAGATTACATATCACAATTCACAACAAATATAAGGCATATTTCTGGAAAAAACAATGTATTTGCCGACACCTTATCTCGCATTGATGAACTGGAGATATCAATCAATCTGAAATCTCTGGCTGAATCCCAGATCACCGATCCAGAATTAAAGAAGTTACTACATGACGGATCATCACTTCAGCTCGAAAAACGGGCCATACCAGAGTCAAGGACATTTTTATACTGCGATGTCAGTAGAAACGCCCCTAGACCGTTTGTGACCAAATCATTTCGCAAGCAGGTGTTCGACAGCCTTCATTCTCTTAGCCATCCTGGTGCCAACGCCTCAGCTCAGTTAGTTGCGGAACGCTTCGTATGGCCAATGGTGAGGAAAGACTGTAGGGAATGGGCACAGAAATGCCTACACTGTCAGCGAGCTAAGGTCAATCGACACGTGAACTCACCAGTAGGTTCATTCAAGCTACCACCAGCTTGCTTCAAACAAATCCACATAGACCTCATCTGTCCTTTGCCTCCATCACAAGGCTACCGCTTCTGCCTGACGGCCATCGACCGCTTCACGCGATGGCCGGAAGTTATGCCGATAGCCGACATAACAGCGGAAACAGTGGCAAAAGCCTTACTGTCAGGCTGGATATCTAGGTTCGGCTGCCCAACGGATATTGTAACAGACCGCGGACGCTAATTCGAATCAAATTTGTTTCAACACCTATCCAAGCTAGCAGGATTTGAGCACAGGAAAACTACAGCTTATCACCCGGCATGTAATGGATTAGTGGAGAGGTTCCATAGACAGTTAAAAGCCGCTATAATGTGCCACGCAACTTTAAACTGGACCGAATCATTACCATTGGTTTTACTCGGTATACGAACTGCATTCAAAGAGGACCTACATGCCTCTTCTGCAGAGTTGTTATACGGCGAACAATTGAGACTACCGGGGGAATTCTTTGAGTCGGGCGCAAACAACACAACTGACGTTACAGATTTCATCGCACGCCTTCGTTCTTTCACTGCCAAACTGAGACCAGTACCAACATCACACCATAAAAATGAAAAGATTTTCGTCTACAAAGACTTGGCAACATCAAATCACGTGTTCTTAAGAGATGACACAATTAGAGGTGCCTTACAACCCGCCTATACTGGCTCATTCAAAGTCATTGAAAGAGGAGACAAGAATTTTAAAATAGCAGTCAAAAATAAAACTGTCACGGTATCGATAGACCGGCTTAAACCAGCCTACTTACGAGAAGATAATCATGAAACGGTCGATACCCGTCTGGCGGAGAACAGCCCCGAAGATAGACAACATATAAAAACACGCTCTGGACGCCGCGTACACTTCCCAGATTTTTATCGCCCTTAGGCCGGTCTCCTATATTTGTTATTTCCGCTTTCTTCTTCTCTTCTGTACTTTCTACCTATCTGTGCTTGTGCTCTGAATCGTGCCTACGCCTAAAACTATAAACTATTGTTACCTGTTCGCTGTGCTACTTCTGATGTATTTGTGTGTGGACTGGAGGTGATCAATAAAACCTTAAAACTGTAAGTGCCTACGTTATTTACTAATCCCTGCCGGACTATACCACATGTTTATCTCCTAACTAGTCCAAACAAAGTTCCTAAGTCAAATTTTCTGCTTTCGACTTTTCCATCCACAATTATTCATTGCCTAAGCTATTGATGAATTTTGCGAGTGCTGACTTCAAATCTCGGTCATGGATGGAAGGATATCTAAACTATTATAAAACTGTAACAGGAAGTTTGTCTGTACATTGAAGTTATTAACAAAAAGAAAGTTACAATATGGTTTTTAGGTATCGCCGATTCCATATCACCAATTTTTGGATTTTTTGTCTGTCTGTTTGTTTGTATATTTGTGTGTTTGTTTGAAAGAGCATCACGCAAAAACTACTGAATTGATTTTGATGAAACTTTTTTTGTTTGATAGCTTATTATCTGACTTAAAATCTGGTATATAATTAGTACGGACGAAGTCGCGGGTTAACGCTCGTATTTTATAAATTTGTCACTATGTTTGTTAAAATTTAGAATTGGCAGAATGATTCTATAGTAACTATCGGAAATGCAAAGTAAGTGTGAGAACATGTTTATCGTAAACAGGTTTAACGGAAACATCTACCAATAGATGGCACTTGATTCATCTAACGTGAAGCTTGTGCCTCAAATTCTTAATACTTAGGGGGTCAGATTTCTCTGACTCTGACTGTACTTAAAAGGGCCAGGTCAGATCTACCCGAAGCCGACGAGCATGTATGAAAGGACTTATGAATGTGGAGGAAGCTAAAGAGGTATGTCAGGATCGTACCAGGTGGCGTTCCGTTATATCTGCCTACCCCAGTGGAAGACAGGCGTGAGAATACGTATGTATGTAATCGCTAACAGTTATTGTATATTCTATCGGACTCGTCAAGACAAACCAAACGAGCTCAAACTCGAGCGATATACTAGAAGCCGTTAAAGAGTTTCACTATCCACCTTCAGGCTCCATCTTGAGTTCCAAGACACCATGTATAATGTATGGGACTCGTCAAAACGAACCAAACGAGCCCAAACTCGAGTGGTTTACTAGTAGCCATTGAAGAGTTCCACCATCCACCTTCTGGCTCCATCACGAGTTCCAAAACACCATGAATAATGTATGGGACTCGTCAAAACAAACCAAACGAGCCCAAACTCGAGTGGTTTACTAGTAGCCGTGAAAGGCCTATGCCCTGCAGTGGGACGTATATGTATGGCAGGTTGATGATGACGATGAGTAAAAAAATGTGATGTGCTGTAATATTTTAATTCGTGCTTAAAATAAAATAAATTACTTACGTAATCAGTAATCAATTTGAATAATATTTAAATTAAAATAATATAGTCTTTCTTAATATGGTGACAGTTTTTAATGGGATGATCACACCAACAAACTGAACAACTTTATCTATGGAACTAAAATCGAAACCGCGAAAAAAACTACAGCCGACCCATACATTTGGGTCGAGTAGGTTGACAGTTTTGCAGATTATTTGTATGTAAGACAGTTGTTAAGTTTGACGGCCTAATCATCCCTTTAAAAAAATCGTCATCTTATTAAGAAAGACCCTGTATAAACAAATATAAAATTATGACTGCTGCATATCTTCAGCACTTCGCACAGCAATGATCGTACAAACCGAAGAATTACAATCAAAAATACAACTTATAGACAGATCTTCTAACACGCAACTGTATTCATGATCCGGGTACCTGCTCCTCACATAATTTGACCTTGGATCTTCAGATAACAAACTTTGAATATTCCCTTTGAATGATTGAGCTCGATCTCCGATCAACTTGTTCAATCTATCAACGACGTCATCTGTGAATCTGACATCGTAAGTCTGAGACGGTGGATTTGATATCCATGGTGCCACCCGGATTCCATCGTGGGTCATGTTGATAAGATGATTAGATTGCGGTGGCGTGAATCGTTCCTGACCGTCTGGAGCACCTCGTTCCGTGTCCCTTCTCATTTGTGACCGAGCACCGTCTAGTAGATCTAAGCTGGAGGGTGAATCCGGGGAAGGGGTAGGGATGTTTGTTTGGGGAGAGGGGAGGTCGTCGACGAAGTGCAGGGTCGACGTGTCGATGCCAATCGGGCTCGATAGGCGGGGGCTGAGGCTGGAATGAAAATTTTTAGAATATTTACGGTTTTAAGGAATGTATAGCGTTATAAGAAAATGCTTTGCAAAATTTTCAGAGCTGGTTCAGTTCTAGCCCAGTGATTTTACGGTTTGAGCCGGGACTAATTTTTTTTTTTTTTTACTAGCCCTCTTCATCCCACTGCTGGGCAAAGGCCTCCCCTTTCATCCTCCAACCATCTCTGTCCTGGGCATGCTCTGGCCACGCGTCATCGAAAGCATCCAGATCGTCCCGCCACCTCGGGACTAATTAATAATTGTAATTTTTTTTCGGTACAATATTGAAGAGCCAATTTGAGCCTAGAAATGTAGCAAAGTTAAAAAAAATCACGTCAGCAATTTTAAAATTTACCTATTATCTCGTTCTAAAAAACCTGATGGTAAATTTTTTTTGCACATATTTAAGGCTTTAACCATCGTTCATAAGTACTTCAAACATGGTGTAAATATTTTTGTCTACTTAGAAGGTTTTGACAAATACATTCGTAATTTCTAATAAATACCTCGTTCTTTAAATTTCAAAAATAATTTATATTGTTAAATCTGAGTCAAATGAGTATATTGGTATTAATATTATTAATTTAAAAGCCTTCTGGGACACACAATTTTGATTTCTATGTTGCGTAGCGAATTAATTTTTTTATATGTTTTAAGATAGTCTTTTTGTCACTAAATGGTGCCGGTTACAGTTTAAAAGTCCAATTAATAATTACTCCCTACCCCGCCTAACAAAACTCCGTAAAATGACTGGGCTATTCATCAAACTGAACAACTTACTATTAGCACAGGCATGACACTGCCTGTTTGTGAACGAGCGCGGTCTAGTGACCTTGGGCCGGCGCGAGTATGCGATAGTGTCGATACCTACCGAAAACGAATGATATGTACCCCAGGTGCAGGAAAATAATAAAAGTTAAGTTTGATTTACCTAAATTAAATAATATTCTCATTGTAGTGTTAATGTTATTCACTAATTACACACCATGCTTAATCCCCATTGGATAGGTAGGTAGGTAGCAATAAATCAGGTACAAGTGTCGTGTATTTTTTTAAAATCAAAGTAGATACGGGTTCTCAAACATAAACCTGAGTAGGTAAGAAAGTAGGTAATAAAGAGAAAAAGTAGGGAGCGTGATCAATCATCAAAATTAAAGTACCTATTGAAACACTGACATAAACTCTTATTGAATTAACTTTTTTAAGAGGTAAAGTATGAGAAAGCAGGTAGGTACAAAACACAACAATAAATACAAAACGAACTGTTTCCGCACATGACGTATAAAATCTCGTTACCCGCCAAGTCAAGCGTGCGAGAGAAGCCTAGGAACAAGAACATAGAGTACTATGGCTAGGAAGGAGTAGGAGTTCATCAGTCGATGACTGCACTTCCCACCCGCGCTCGCCCCGACACGCACACATAGTTTTCGCTGTCGCTATGGCGATCCTTGGGGGAGGCCTATGTCCAGCAGTGGACGTCCATCGGCTGAGATGATGATGATGATGAACCCTCTCAGGGAATATAGCCGTGTGCGTATTCTTCTATAAATTTTTTTTTAAATGGCTGCCATCTTGGTTGTGATGATTTTTGCCAATGTCTATAGTTTATTTAGCAAGAGTGCTTGAGGTTGTTCGGTAGTTTATGTATTGTGGTGACTTCAAGGATTATTTTTTCAAAAAGAACACTATCTTGAGCCACCACTGGAGCTTCGTTGGGGAGGGGCACCCCGGAAGGGGGCAACCAACAATCGACGAGCGACACTATACCCAATAGACCTACAACGCGACTCGAGCGTATGCATATTATACATAATTTAAACGTCAACAAACCCACCTGCTAACGTCGTAGTCCTCGTCGTGGACACTCAACGCGGCCAGGTCGGTGGCATCACTGATGCCCTCGGTCGGGGGTCGCTCCAGCGCGGTGTCGAAAGGCGCCGCCGGGTAGTCGTACTGCGGTATGTACGGCTTTATGTCCAGCACTGGGCTCCCGTTCACCATGTCCACGCCCAGGAAGTTTATTTTGTTACCTGTAATTAATCATGTTATTTTGAAAAAGTGTCATTCTTCACACTAAAATGAAAAAATTACTAGTTATTTTTATGTCACAGAAAATTTTATGTGTGGTTAAATAATCAAACAAACTTTTACTTTATACAGGACGTAAACTAAAATGTGTTACATAGTCAAATCATAAGGTTTGAACCTCATCTGGCAGCACCGCATCGCCTTTTCCCGTCGCTCCATCCTTTTCTGCCACTCAGGAACGTCATTTGATAGAGCACATTATGGTAGACGGAACGGGACCGCACGCCGCAGCCTTTTTACCGGCGACTTCGTCCGCACAAATTAATATACCAGATTTTAAGTCAGATCATAAGCTATCAAACAAAAAAAGTTTTATCAAAATCGATTCAGTAGTTTTTGCGTGATGCTCGTTCAAACAAACAAACACACAAAGAAACAAACAAACAGACAGACAAAAAAGCCGCAGGACGGCCGCGCGCGATCGCGTTCCGTCTATCTTTTTTGCTCTACCAAATGACGTTCCTGAGTGACAGAAAAGGATGGAGCGACGAAAGAATGCGATGCTGTGCTGTCAGATGAGGTTCAACCCTAAAACTGAACATTTTTATTTATAGGACTAACTCTCTCTCTGTCTCCCTCTTTTCTTTCACACACGCACACACCCCCACATAAACATACACACCTACTAATACACACCACACATCTTACAAGTACAAATGTGCAATATGTTTTGTCATTATTCATTAAACATAAATTGTATTACTGAAATGTGATTTATATGCAGCTTATAAGACAGTTATAGCTAATGTCAATAGTTCAGCCCAAGTCCAGGCAGGTAGTATGTAGGCATATTAACGTAGGTAGTGCAAATATTTTGGGGGGGGCATCCGTTTTAAGTTTGCGTTTAGAGTCAATGTCTGCCTTTTATTCCATGTTATACATTGGTAGTGAACACGCCACGTCTCTCTCCACCAAGCCTAGGGGGAGCTACTTAAATTTTGTATATGGATAAAGATAAAACCTTCAATGCTCTGTATCTTGACTAGAGACAGTCCGATCGGGCAGGGCCTATGCGGTGACCTAGTAGAGAACACACCACGTCTCTCTCCACCGAGCCTAGGGGGAGCCACCTTCGCTGACACGCTCGTACTCTCCGATGCATGAAAGTGGAATATTATCCTGTAATTACATAATAAAGATATTAAATTGACGATAAGATATATAAGTATCTAGTCTTGTGGGGAGACTGGTTCCGAAGGTAGAAATTAATCGGAATTTCAGGCCACCAGGTCTCTTCTCCACGAACATTTTTGAGGTTAACACTTTACGATATTAGAGACAAACAAAAAGAAAAAAAAGGAAGTAGGAGTAACAAATAACCAACTTAAACGGGTAGGTAAGTGTTTATGTCTGAGCGTGTGTGTATGTGGGGGTGTGTATTTGTGTGTGTGTTTTATGTATCGAAACTTAATTTTGTAATTAGCACCCATTAATTTAGAAAACTTACTACTGGGCGACTGTTAGTACTGCCTCGGTTTCGTCGTAATTTAGGTTTAGAAGCTAATTTTTTAGGGTTGTTTTAATAAATGATTCTTATTCTTTAATTAGGTAGGTATTTTGGTAGGCGTAGTGTGGAACGCCCTGCTGCCCGCTGGACAGACGACCTAAAAAAAAGGGTAGCGGGGAGCGACTGGATGGGGAAGGCCGAGGTCAGAGTTTTGAGGCGCGCCTTAGCAGAGGCCTATGTTCAGCAGTGGACGATGATAGTATGATGATGATGATGATGATTCTTTAATTAAATGAAAACATATATGTAAGTGTAATCAACATAAAGTTTAATTAATTAACAAGTGAAACTATTGAATTGTAAAATGCAGGGGTGGAAACTGATTAACCAGAAATAATGATTTTACTGACTAAAACCCTCTAAAATACTGACCATTTACCTACCAAATCTCTATTTAATCTTATCAAATGTTACCTGAGACTACAAAATTGGACAATGTTTTTCTTCCGCTGCTTTAAATGTTTTGAATGAATTAATTTGATGAATGAATCACCGAAACAGTAAAAAGAACTGTGATCTTATATAAATTCTTAATTAAAGGTAAGTTAGGGATCTACCAAAAAGAAAAAGATATGTTAACACGTTCCGGGGCGGTGAACGAGACACAATAGAACTTTTATTGTTATCACTGCTATAGCCGGTCACTGTCCCGGAACGTGTTAAGAGATTTTTAAGGGACTCCCACTCCAAAACGGCATTTTTTTTCACCTCAATCTACAGAAACCAGACCACTTTTGTGGAAACGTAGCCCCTCATCCTCAAAATACTGACTTTACTGACCATTTTTCGATAAAAATGACTTTTACTGACCTTAGCCAATAAAACTGACTCTTACTGACTTTACTGACCATTTTGCACCCCTAAAAATGTTATGTACTATCAGTTTAAAATAACAATGTGCATGACCTCGCTCGCAAATGTGACGTCACTCAATCACATGAACTTCACTCGAGTCATTCAAATGATTGTTTCCTAGAGTCTACATTCCCTTCTCAACTGAGTGAAGTTATCCAACGGCCCTTCAAGGTCATGCACATTGTTATTTTAAACTGATAGTAACTGTAATATTCATGTAAATGTAATTATGAAAGTGAAATAAGCTAATGCGTGTGATCAATAGATCAATGTACCTAAGATGGTGATGCTGTGTTCATGTGTAATTAGATTACAATCTAATGAGCGTTTTTCTTTTGGATTTCTAGGGGATCGATAGATGGCGCTACGGTCTGTTCGAATAAAAGTCAAAATTTCAAAAATAGTTTTTTTTTAAAACAATAAAGAGGGAAAAGATGATCAAAAAGATGCCAACGCATCTTTTGTTGGAATATTTCATTATTTGCGAATCATCATTTTGATTGAGAATTTGAAACTGGTAAACATGCCATCTGTCGAGTTTTTTAGGAACTAAAATTAAAAAAGAAAAGAAAAACGCTCATTCTACATATTTTATTGCAATGAAAATGGTTTCATCTCGACTGTAATCTGTATTTGTACCTATATAATAAAATAAGATCGTAAATAAAGGCTGTTGTTTTCTCTTGTATTATATTATTATTCTATTATCAATCAATATTAGTGGTGAAACTATTAGCACATATCGATAACGTTTACAATTTCGATGAATCCCCAAAATAATCGTCGATTACGATTATTTCAAACCCATACTCAATACACTAGGTTCTTTCAAATAAAGCATATTCTTTTAAAGTTAGGTACTGATGTAGGTATGTATTTCAATTTAAAATTACCGAAAAAATTGCAGAATTTGTTAAAAAAAACATAATATTTGCAAGTTGTCTGATCTCAGTCTATTTCTTTTTTTGGTTTTTATCAATCAATCAATTATACTTGTAGTACGGTGGTGGTAGTCGTTACATAAAAACCACGTCAGAGGCCGTAAGGCGGTCTGAAAAAACTCTGACACCAGGACTCTGCCCACACGATAAGAAGAAGAATTATACTTTATTTGACACCAAAAAACAGAGTATACAGAGAGCAAACAATAAGTAGGCCTCGCATGCCACCCCCGAGAAAACGATAAAAATCGAGATGTGTCTCCATCTTTATTATTTTACGTTATCCAGAAAGAGCGCGCATGACGTTTTTCTCGTTTAAACGCTTTGTCGTGGGTGGTATGTTAGCCGTGCTGGAAATACAAAAGGCACAAAAACAGGCGGTCTTATCGCTAAAAACCGATTTGTTCCAGACAACCGTAGGGTAGAGGAAATAGTGAAAGAAGATTGGTGGGCGGTGTAGATCACAATAACATATATAACATAGATAACATACACAAATAAAGTTATACAAATACAGTAATATAAAATATATATAAAATATAAATACATATTACGAATACATATTCATACCTACAAATTCAAAAGAATCATACATAAAAGAGTACTAAAACAACAATTATTTATCAAGGAGAGGAAAACATGAACCAGAGAGGTGACCATTCAGGATAGATAGTCAGTGCTCGAGGAAACTGGAAGAGAAGTGGTTTTTATTAAACCGGCAGTAGAAAAAGACTTCTCTGAGGCAACAAATATTTTTGAGGTGTGAGAATTTCTTTTACTTACACGTTTATGAAGTGCGTTACATGGACTTGAATTTGGATAAAAATATATTTAATTAACTAATAGTAATCGTTAAGTTGAGAGCCACCGAGATCGTCGGGGACGCGTTGCGGAGAGGTATGGACACCCAATTATGGGGGTCCGGGTTCAAATCCGCATGGACAACATGCCATGTACCAATAAGTTTTTCTAACTTATCTACGTAATACTGACTGCTCTCAAACGGTGAAGAAAATCATCATGAGGAAACCTGCATACGCTGAAGAAGAAATTCGGATGTGTATGTGAAGTCTACCAATCCACATTGGGCGGGCGTGGTGGACTAATGCCCATACACCCTCCCTGAGGGTAGGCCTGTGCCCTGCAGTAGGACGTTTATAGGCTTATGATGATGATGAATTGTTAAGTAATCGCAAAGATAATCGATGATTTCGATTAATCACTAAATGCCGATAATTGTTGATCACTACTCAATACTTTAATGTTGGTAAGCAAACTTCCTTTACAAATTTTTTCCCTGTTTACCTTTACCTACACCACAACTAAGGCTCCACACAAGCAATGCACAGGCCACCGCTTCGCAATGGCAATCTATGATTCATCATCATCTCAGCTGATGGACGTCCACTGCTGGACATAAGCCTCCCCCTAGGCTCGCCATAACGATGTATTCATCCTACGGGTATTCATCCTACGGGTTCCCGCCGCCTTCACTAGGTCATCGGTCCACCTATATTGATAACTTTTAAATAATAACACTAACCACATATGTGAAAACTCTTCCAACCCGCTTAAAGCGTGCTCCGGATTATTAAAAACGCTCTGATCAATAATAATAGAACCCCGTGCCTTCGCCATCACAGACGGCTGCCGTGGGACCCCTCGCTTATTCTGGAAGCTCGTCTGAATGACTCCGATGGGATGGTAGGATATACTGTTATCGGTTTCTGAAGTTGATGGAGTGTCATGGTTGCTGTGGTTTATTGTTAGAATTGTCGCTGGAAAGATTAATTTACAAATAGTTATTATTACTGGTTTTTAAAACTTTATCTAAACTACTATTAAAACTGTAACAGAAGTGTCTGTACATTGAAGATAGGTATTTACAACAAAAAGAAAACACAATATATGGTTTTTACTTATCCCTGACTCCAAATCATCCTTTGTTGGAATTTTTTTCTATCTGTATGTGTGTTTGTTTGTTCGAGTATCACACAAAAACTACTGAACCGATTTCAATGAAACTTTTTTGTTCAATAGCTTATGATTTGACTTAAAATCTGGTATATAATTTGTGCTGAAAAAGTCGTGGGTAAACTCTAAAATAGTTATTAATAAATTAATGGTGTTTTATACTGCATTTCTGTCAATGGCAATGTCAAATAGTTTGTGAGATTATGTATCCTAATTACCTCTCAAAGATTGTTTTTTGAGCAAAAACACGGAAAAGAGATGACATAGCCTCGTAGCAAGCTCAAGAGTACACAAATAACACAACAAACTAGCAAAGTAACTTCTGTTAACATGTTAATAGCCATGTTGTGCTATTTCAAATCATGAAGATTGAATGACTGCAAGTGGTTGAAGATTTTAGGGCTGGATTATAGGCCATTTAGATGGACAAAACCACAACCACTTGCACACAACATTATAACAAAATTTGATGTGGTATCTTGGCGAAGAGAAAGGTATATTATATAGCCTTAGAAGCTTACACATGCTACTCAGGTCATTGATGAAGAATACTATGGAAACGGGGTCTAGTACAAAATTATCGAAAAAGTGTCAGAGACTAAACTAATCAAACCTAAGTACTTATGTGTATATATAAACAAACTAAAAACATTGAAAATGCTGAAATTCTATTCTATCTCATTCCCCCACCAAGACAGGGCGCGCGCCGCTAGCCTGCTCGTGCGCGTATCCGGCCGATCAAATTAAGACTGTCACGTAATTGGTTCTCTTTTTACGTTTTGGTCCTCTTTTGGTTCGGACACTTTTGAGCGCGGACCCTACGTCCAGTACTTGGTAAGTCTATGACTCAGGTTTAATATTACATCACTGGAGAGGATGAGGAGACCATGGAACATATTCTTCATTCATAGAAAAACAATGAAAAAGTAAGTGCTGTAATCACTTTTCCATACAAATATTCGGATATCGGGGGGGGCTTGAGAAGAACCAATAAAACATAGAATTACCTTAGAAAAAGTATATGTCTAGAAAGAGTGTCATGCTTCTACCGTATAAAACAAAAGTATGTCTGTATGCGTGTATATTGATAGGGTTTAGAGGCCAATACTGGTTACAATATTTTTCTACGTTTTTGTAGCTTCGACTGTCAATCTTGACATATAACTTATCCAAGAGAATTACCTACTTGTCCTAGTTGCCAATGAAATGTTATTTACCTGTGTTAGCACAATCAGAACAACGGAGGTCATTAAGTCTGGACTTTATAAAGTTCATCTCTTTAATATGTTCATGTTTTAAAGCCGACAGCTGTTGCCTGTAATTTTATAAAAATATATTTTGAGATGAATCAAGTAGTTCATGAAATTGTAAATATTGCTCATTTTTAATGCTTACCTCAAGTTTTTTATCTCTGTTCTCGCTAAAGCTATTTGGTTACGATGATCTTCAATATTTCCTGCCATATTTATCCTTTTATTAATAGAATTTCTGTTATAAGTTATTAAAATTTCCATATAAAAATATCAAGTTCAAGCCTTTGAAAGCTTTTTCCTGTGGTTTGACGTTGACGTTGACGGAACTGCAGTCTGTTCGAAAACCAATTTCTGATTACCCCTAAGGGCTCTTACAGACGACCGACAGTTTGCGATCGCCGTGGGTCGCAAAGAGTCACACTCATAGACTTTACGACCGTAGTACGACAGTCGCGCGACCCTCTGCGACCGCAAATCTAATATACTTATATTACTCTGTGCCGCAAAGTGTCGCTCGTTTGTAAGAGCGCTAAAACGTATAGTGAACTTGCGGGCGGGGCTAGTACGCCAACCCGCGATAGCGTGATATAGCGGTATCACACCTTCGCTCTCTTTCTATTTGCGCGCGAACAAACGAGATAAAAGACAAAATTTGACAGATTTTTATTTAAATTCTCAGTTTCTGTTAGGTTAGGTAAGATTAGGTTTTTGTAGTTTGTTATTGTTTCTCGTTTATTGTTCGTATATTCAAAACGGATACGTAGCCCATACAGCCACGTCCGATATTCGTTGTTGACGAACAATAACACCGAGATTGCTAAATAATAAACCATCAACAATAAGAAAGGGTTTGTATATTCTAATGAGGGATTTTCCAAAAGCAAAAAAAAATAAAAAAGTTAGTTCCTAATTTCCCGATAGATGGCGTTGACCAGAGAGGGGTCCAATAGGTATGAGCAGATGTATTAATTAATAATAATAGTAAAAATACGCAGTACAAACCCTTTCTTATTATTGTTGGTTTATTATTTAGCAATCTCGGTGTTATTGTCCGTCAACAACGAATCGAGTATCGGACGTGGTTGTACGGGCTACGTATCCGTTTTGAAGATACGTACAATAAACGAGAAACAATAAAAAACTACAAAAACCGAACAGAAACTGAGAATTTCAATGAAAATAAACCGGAAATATTTAAATCGTACGTCAGATTCCGTGAATGAAAAGCAAAGCCATATATGAAAAATTTCGCTCTTTATTAGCAAAGCAATTTCAATATTCTTTATACTTACTGAAAAGTGAAGTGACCAATTTAAATATTGTTCGTATATTCAAAATGGATACGAAGCCCATAGAGCCAAGTCTGATAATTTATTCGTTATTGACAGAAAATAAATAAATAATAAATAACGCTTACAGGCACATACTTTGTAATGATCCCAAGTAAGCCTTAGGCTTTTTGTTATGGGAACCATTCAACAATGGCACAAACATATAACATCCATGACCGAACCGGGACTCGAACCCAGGACACTGGTTCGACAGTCCGGGGCGTGGCGTGGCAATCATTACACCAACCGGGTCGTCAATAACACCCACATTGTTAATAACTTGTACTGTGTATTTTTATTATTAATATTAATGAATATACTTGCTCATACCTATTGGACCCCTCTCTGGTCAACGCCATCTATTGAGCAATTAGGAACTAACTTTTTTTTTCTTCTGGAAAATCCCTCATTGATCTGTGGTACTGTGTATTTTTACTATTAATATTAATTAATATATTTGCTCATACCTATTGGACCCCTCTCTGGTCAACGCCATCTATCGAGAAATTAGGCACTAACTTTTTTATTTTTTTTGCTTTTGGAAAATCCCTCTCAACCGTTCAAAACCTCTGACGGGTTGCAACTTTTAACCATCAAGTTCGATGGTTAAAAACACTCTGACGACGTTTTGATTATCTGTGGTTACTTGACGTTTCGCTCGTTTTGAATAAAAGTTTGTTTTTCAAATTATTTTTATTCATTTTTTGATTCGCTAACATGGAAGATGAGTTTTTTTATTGTATTTGGAAATAATGGAAGCCCTGGAAGCCCATATTACTGTCAATGTCAACGTTTTAGGTCAAAATTCAAAAATTTTTTATTCAAAATAATATCACATAGATAGCTTTTTGACGTCATTTTTTGACTCTACCACCGCTTCGGAAGGTGTTCTGTTGAGAGAAGATGCAGCCAGAAACTCTACAACACACATCTTTTAAACAAAACAAAAAATATAAAGTACAATTAAAATACAATATTGCATTACATAGAGTAACATTGTCAAGACCAGACATTTTGGTCATTCAAATAGTCATCGAGTTTATAGTAGCCTTTTTTACAGAGGACTTGTTTAACATGGGACTTAAACTTTTTGTCTGGCAAGTTTAGAATATCCTCTGGTATCTTATTATAATAGCGTATTCAGTGCTCCATGAAAGATGTGTTTACCTTACTGAGTCGAAAATGTGGGAATACTAATTTATTTTTATTTCTTGTTTTGTAATTATGAACGTCACTGTTTTTGGGAAAGAGATACAAATTTTTCCGAACGTATAAAATATTTTCGTAAATATATTGACTGTAGAAAGTCAAGATACTGATATCTTTAAAAGATCTCGTAATGAATCTCGACAACGCAGATTATAAATGGCTCGAATTGCCCTCTTTTGAAGGATAAAGATCGCCTCAACATCTGCAGCACGGCCCCACAGCAAAATACCATAAAACTATGCTATTATGGAAGTAGCTGAAGTATACAAGTCTTGCAGTAGCTATATCGGTTATAAAACAACCGTGATCGTTCCGTACCTCATAGCGAGTTGAAAAATTGGCGTGGTCGTTTCGTACTATAGAGCGAATTGAAAAAACAACCGCACCCAAAGGTCGTGAACGCAGGGAAATAATCATATTCTAATTGATCTGTGGAAATAATCATTTAAATGACCCGAGTGAAGTTGGTGTGATTGAGTGACGTCACATTTGCGAGCGAGCACATTGTTATTTTAAACTGATAGTACACACGGCGACACATCAAGGGGTGCGTTCACGACCTTTAGGTGCAGTTGTTTTTCAACTCGCTCTAAGGTACGGAACGACCGCGCCAATTTTTAACTCGCTATGAGGTACGGAACGATCACGGTTGTTTTATAACCTCAAATTTCGACATCTATAGTAATATGGGCTTCTAGGGCTTCCATCATTTCCAAATACAATAAAAAAACTCATTTTCCATGTTAGCAAATCAAAAAGTGAATAAAAATAGTTTGCAAAACAAACTTTTGTTCAAAACGCGCGAAAAGTCAAGTAACCACAGATAATTAAAACGTCAGAGTGTTTTTTAACCATCGAATTTGATGGTTAAAAGTTGCAACCCGTCAGAGGTTCAGAACGGTCGAGTTGTGACAACCGAGTTGCAAAGAGCGTTTTTCACCGAGCCTCGGAACGGCCGGCGTTAGTGCGAAAAGTTGCACTCGGGGTGCACCTGGGGTATAGGTTCTGAACGCAGCCAAGCTATACAAAACCTCAGATAAATTAACAGGAATGGATTGGAAACGATCGCTCAATTCGTCACTTTTGCGGGGGGGCGAGGTAACGCAACAAAGCAAGTTCATTACTAATGCATTTCTCGATCACGTCGCTATGCACGCAAACGACGTCATTTACAAACACTAGCTTGAACAAACAATTACATTCGCACACATAGACGTGTATTAAATACGTAAACAGAAGACCATATAAATTGAACCACATATTCACGCAAAGTATTTCAAAATAGAGGTCTAGTTATGCTGGCTAGCTGAAATGGACTCATAAAAGTGCTAGTGCTTGACACAATCGATACCTTATTTATCGATAAGTTTGGCAATCATGAATAATCGTATATGACTATCAAATGAAATTAATATAATATTTTTACCGGTCGGGGTGTCGCAAAGAGGGTCCCATACAAAATTAGGACTTAGAAAATTTTCAACAAAAAACAATCGCCAAATGTAACATTCGGGATCCGGGGGATACTCCCAGTATTAGGGTGGAGGAACACCACCTCTGGTGACCTTCAAGGTCAATGACCTTGACCTTGAACATGAAATGGTTGCTTTTGTTTAAAGGTTTCATTTGTCACCGTGCGTGACCTCTGGTGACCTTCAAGGTCAATGACCTTGACCTTGAACATGAAATGGAGGGTTCAATTAAAGGGAATGTTTTTGGGTAGACTGGGTAAATAGTAACAATTCGGTTCTGGCACTCGCCGACCGCTGCCACGGCACGCTCGCTCCGCTCGCTCGGATCGTGTGCTGTGGGTCACAAGATACCTAACATGCTCGTCGCTTCGCTCCTCGCCTAACCTAACCGAGTAATGAAGTGGGACGCTCTGTTTCGGTTCTGGTACAGACAAAATTGAATAAATTCTTAAAATTATAAAAAAACATAATTTATAAAATATCTAGATAACGGTGAATCCTAGCGAAAAAATAGCAAATTTTTCGAACCCCTGGGGTAGCCAACCCCACCCTTCCGCATGCAAAAAAAAAAAAAAACATTTTTGAAAATGTTTAAAGTCTCCAAACTAATTTCACTACCAATAATTAAAATACTAACTAGTAGCGAAATATCGATATCGATATTTAATATGTGCAGGCCCTTCACTAATTTCGTAGCGGTGTGGCCAGCCACATTTAAATAAAATAATTATTTGGATCGAATGAGGGATTATCCGAAAGCCATTAAAAAAGAAAAAGTAGTTCCTAATGGCTCGATAGATGGCGTTGACGAGACAGGGGTGAGCGACCTTGCAGATGGTAAAATACAAATAAAATAGTAAGTATTTGTGTTTGTAAGTAAACAGCAAAATATGAACATATATTTCGTCAACGGATGCGTCTGACTCAGTGACATGCATTTTTGTTCACTTTTTAGCCTAAAATTGTTGTCTTCGGACCCCTCTCTGGTCAACGCCATCTATCGCCGGTTTGTTGAACTACGTTTGACTAGCTATCAGAAAACTCCTCATTAAGAATAAAACATACACATTTTTATAAAAATACTAACACTATTATTGTACATTTAAACACTAGTTTTAATTCTAAAAAGTGACATGTAAAGAATTGTTCATGGGTTATATTATGATGGTTTTTCCGATTACCAAATATACCAAGTAAGTTTAATAAAATGCAAGCAGTATTTACTCTATTATTTTATTATACAGGTAGAGTAATAATAACATCACAAGTAATATACGGTAAAATGTAGTAATGTTCATACAACTTCAAAATTGTACAAATATGAACTTATACGGTTAACCGGCAACACTTATGTATTGGAAATATTTTTCTATTTTATGGTAGTTTACTACATTATTTGATAATATTTGGACAAAAAAATACTCACAAGTGAAAGGTAGTGTTATCCTTTTGTACGCTTGAAGTTCCTGACCTTTTTTTGCACTGATAAACACTACAGACAGGCATTTTTGCGAGATGTCGTGCCACGAGAACAAACACTTGGCGACTGGCGCGGGACGCGCGGCGACTAGTTTTATATAACGAGTATGCTCACTGAGCGCAAGCCTTTGGCAGAGGGGTACGCGCGTAATATCGCATCCATTCCTGTTAATTTATCTGAGTACAAAACCAATATAAGCTGGTCGCGAGACGTTATACGTTACTCGTCCTACGCGCGGCCAGCTTATTTTGGTTTTGTATAGCTTGATGTGTCGCCGTGCGTACATTACTACAATTTTCATGTTCTTAAGCAAAATATTACTGCTTATATATTAGGGCTCTTACAGTCGAGCGACACTTTGCGGTCGCTGTAGGAAGCAGAGGGCCGCACTCTTAGACTTTGCGGTCGCAGAGGGTCGCGTGACTGCGTGATCGCCAAAGAGTAAAGTAATATAACGTGATCGCTCGTCTGTAAGAGCACTCATAGCAAAGTTTTGATGCAATTTTAATTTATCTGCTCAAAACTTTCAAAGGTGTTTTGAACACACCCCAATAATGGCTGCCAATGCCTTTGATAAATTATCAAATTATGTCTAACATGGTGGTATGGGCTCGTTCCCTTTGCCTTTCAGTAAAAAAAACATGAAATGACAACTTACCAGATCTTTGACTATTTATTATAAGGACTAGCCTTGCGGTAGCATTCCCTTCTGCCACGGTATAAGATCAATTAATCATGTGCGTTTACATTCAATTTTATACCTTATCACTACGAGTCATCCTATAATTGCAAAACAATAATTTCGAACTTAGCACGCGAGACTACTTTTCATGATTTTTAACGTTCAAAATTAGAATCTAAAGTTATGGTGAACAAAATCCAAAGTTGCGGATTTCGTGTTACCTCGCCCCCCCGCAAAAAGTTGCAGAAATGTTTGTTAGTAGAATTGCACGCGTAACTAGTCCCTATATAAGTAGTCAAAGTACCAGACAGTTGATAAAGTCGCGTTCCAAATTTTCGAATTTTGGTGAGCTTGTCGTAGTACTGGCCAAATAATCCTTTTCTATGTCAAAAAATCAATAAGTATCAAAATAATCAAGAAGAATTTTGAAAACAGAATGAAAGTAATATATAACATGGCTCATTATGTCAAAAATCTATGATGGTTTGTTCATATCATAACTAGGGATATAAAATAATTTAAATCTAGAATATTATCATAGTTTTAGTTGATTCTGGTGCTTTAATTGAACGAAAATGTAAGTTTCTATTTGTTTATTCTTAATAAAGGTATTCTAATAATTTCAAAACGTACAAACTTACATTTTTCTTAGACGATAGTACGTAGTCAGTAGGTACGACCTACTCTTGACCTACTCTATTATGTCTTCCTCTAATCAGGCTATTTAATTTATAATGTATCGTGAAAAACATTACATTGAAGAATGGAAGTTTGTTTCTAAATTTTAAAGTTTATAACTTTAGTAAAATTAGTTGCTTTAGTAACAAAATAAAATTGCTTCAATCAACTATGAAATACTATGAATGCAACTGTTTGTCGACATCTCGCTCACTTAACTGTATTACTTTCTCGCTCACGCGGCTTGACTAGTGCGGGCTTTGTTCCTGTTTCAAACTGTGTTGGATATCGATACGATCGATGGATTTCAATAAAATACAAATGCAATACAATGTATCTCCTTGCCTTGCTTTTGTTTTATTAAATTTAATACTAGATAATGCTACTCAACTATTTGATTTGATTCTCATTTATGAAATTCTAACTGTCCAGTCCATAAACATTTCAATCGAAGTTTAATTAAGTAGATTTATATTATCGATAAATCGATCGACTTGTGACATTGACATCACTCATTTGTTCGCTATTGCGGTCTTGCCGCACACGTGCTGAGATTTTGTGATATTTTTATAATAATTTTACATTACAGCGTTTGCAGAGCATCATAAAGCTGTTCCCGTGAAGGAATATTGTTTATCAACAACAGATCATCTTTATATTGAAGTTGTAAGTATCAGAAATCAGATTATTTTGACGTGATGGGGTGGGGCAAAATGTCTAGAAAAAAATCCGCCACGTGTCCTATATTCCTATTTTTTCTTTATTTTCCGACCGATTTCAGGCATTTTTTTGCCAGAAGGATGGTACAGAAGCCATACAAAGTGAGCTGTAATTTGTTTGATTGGATATAATTGGACAATCATGGCTTCTTTTGAAGTTTGTTTTCACATGATCGATTATTTTTAGGGGCCGGTAGTTGTCGGTTTCGAGATAGTCTTGAGTGTCGGTAAACTGCGTTATAGCTGAAGCATAAGTAGTGTTCTTATCTGCAGTTGTAGGCGGGCTATCTTCCTACGCAAGTTGGATAAATCAATGAAGCCTTCATTGGGTACATACAATAATTGATTCTGTGAACATTAGAATTTGCTGCGCTTAGGTTAGGTATTTACCATCAGCGGATCACGTGATTATCAAAATGTATTTCAGTGTACTAAAGGGTGCCTAACATCAGAATCTGACTTCGAAATCTGGCTTGATTACCTCAGAATCATTCTTCCTGGGAATGTGTCCTACGTCGCCGAAAGCAAGAATTCCACTTTAGAAGTACCTGTTTTTTATTTACCTTGAAACTTTTCACCATGATCACAATTCCATGTCCACTTCATTGTATACCTTGTTTTTTTCATGTCTTCTGTCACCCGCTGTGACAATGCCACCCTCATAGGTTTACACAATTGTTAATTAATCTAGTGCATGGGACAGCTCCACAAACCGGTATAAGCTCACTGCTCTGCTTGGCAGAGGGTCAGTCTACCAGCAGTTGAGCTGCCCATTGTGACAGTTAACTGGTCCAATAAATCTAAATCTCAGATTATTTTGTTTTGAGCCAAAATTCTTCTTTTGCTGGACTATCAAAATTGTGGGTAGGATGGTTTAACATTTTATTCCAATATCTACTTAAAATGACTTTAATTATTAAGCTTAGTTTAAGATGTTAACAATGACTTTCCTGACATTAAAACCACAGTATCGGCAAAACAATGTTTTAGATTTGACATGATGTTTGCACATGCGCGCTTTGCACAAATTGTGCATGACATGTGTGTAGGGTTCTTATCTTATCTTGTTGTGGGGGCTGGCAAGCCAGCGACACTTTGATGTAGTGGGATCTTTTATGTTAGCCCCAATACTTTTTGCTTTCTTCACCCTTCAAATACATGGTCAATGAAGGAGGTGATACCATAGAGGGGAAGAAACCGGAAGGGATCCCCCGGTTTTAGATATCCATCTCCGAAGAGGTTCATGCGTTTTGCAGCCATCACAGTCATAAAGGATATGTTCCATGGTCTCCTCATTCACTTACCACGCATCATATGAACATATAATACATTTCTTTACTTTTTATAGTTCGTTCTGTTGTTAAAAATATATAGTAGTATTAAAAATATATAGTATTTAAGCTAAAGAATCACTGAAATTTTTACTGAGAGTTTATTTTTACTGAGAGGATAAAAATAATATATATTTTATGTAGTCAAATCCACAGTCCCGCGCTCGGCTCCCCTGAAGATTCCCGGAGAGAATGGGGTGAGGGTGAGGGGTTGAAGTATACCTATTCTGTGTTAAAACATTAAAATATATACGTTCAAATTGAAAAACCTCTTCATGTTTTGAAGTCGGTTAAAAATGTTTTTCCCCTCCATTATTTATTCATTATTGTGGTTAATTTGAACAGGGTAAATAAAGCTTTATAGGCCAGGGGCCGTACCACATGATTAAATATCTCAACAGATCGGAAGCTTCATACTAAGCGGAAACTATAGGTATACCCATACATAGCGAGGCGATGTGTGTGTGACGTCTCACCGACGGTCAGCCCGTGTAAATGAACAAGTAGTAGCTGCTAGCCCCATTTACACGCGATTTTGATCCTGCAATGGATTAAGGTTTTGGCGTAGGAACTTCTTTGGTTGGCGCGAGCTCAATGAACCGGTTCCATTGCGAGACGAACACAAGGGCTGCGTCACTCACATTCTGAGGAAATTGACGGACAAAAGTGAATGATTTTGTGATTAGTGTTGATAAATATAAAAATCAAACATACTCACAATTTGTACAGTTTGCATTGAACGTTTTTAGAAAAAAAAAACAGATTTATTGTCATCCTGGATATTCTGTGAAGTAACTAGGAAGTTCTAGGTACCTTTTATGAATACAATTTAATTGTTAAGTTATTGCTACCCACCGTAACACCTAGGTTATGGTAGCAATAATCAACTAAAGACCAGCAATATCAGCTTGTTATATTATTATATATTCTCTAAGGCTAAACAAACAAGCAAATTTCATAACGTAGTCCTCTAGCTGGATCTGTCCGTAGTGACACAAGGTTTTAAGATGGCATCTATTTACTATTGACATCTCGCTTATTCTAATGGACGGTTATATCATAAGTCATGTCAATTAGTGTATTTATGTTTTGCTTTATATTATTCATCTACCCTACACTATCTAAGGTTTTTTACCAACCCATGTAAACGACGACTCACATCAACGGTGGCCGATTTTTTTTACATGCAACTGGTGTCAACCCTAGGGGTTTAGGTATGAATTTTCCACGTTCTTAGAGAGCTTTTCCTCTGTAAGGACTACTCATGTGGCCATACAGTCAACTCATCACCTTTCCTTATACTGGTAACGTTTTTCGTTAGCGCATTAACTTTAACCATACATTTTTCTTGTTGAACTGAACAACTTTCACTGAGAAGCCAACTTCGAAATCGCGAAAAAACTATCAGATTTTGCATATGTTAGAGGAGAGTAGCAACTGCAGTTTTGTACTAGTTGGGTAGTTTGTGTTTTTTTTATCCTGTACTATAATTAGCCTTATATGTGAAAAAAATAAATACATAACACTCACACTTTTTTTTAGCTTATTTCATCCCACTGCTGGGCAAAGGCGGAGGGTAAAAGGGGAGCTTTTATCCTCCATGCAACCCTGCCCTGTGCCAGTTCCATCCACTCTTCCTTGAATGTATCCAGGTTGTCTCTCCATCTCTTTCGGGGTCGACCCTGATGGCGACGCCCATTCTCCAGGATCCAAGGTGTTAAGACTTTGGCCCATCTTTCCAGGTGCAATCGACAGACATGGCCGGCCCAATCCCATTTCAACTTGGCGGTTTTCTCACTGATATCGGCTTTTTCCGTTTTTTGGCGTATTGTGGTGGACGCGATCTGTCCGTTTGATTCCCAATATGCTACGCTCCATCGCCCTTTGGCAAACCTTGAGTTTAGACTTCTGTGATTCTGTTAAAGACCATGTTTGAGCACCGTAGGTTAGGATAGGCAGGATACACATGTCGACGAGTCTGTGTTTGAGTGGTAAAGGAAGATCACCCTTCATGAACTCCTTCATGGACCAGTAGCTATTCCAGGCGTTGTCTACCCGTCGGGCGACTTCTCTGTCCTGCCTGTTGTCGAAGGAAACTACTTGGCTCAAATATACATACTCGTCGACATAATGTATTACCTGCCTATTTATCTCGACCCTTCGTCCAACCTCCCTCCCTCTGTCCCTCCAACATCATCATTTTGCTGCACAAAAGGGCGATAAGAGCGATATCGGTAATTATAGACCCATAAGTCTAGTATCACATGTTTATAAGACTTTCATAAAAGTGATAGAGAAAAGAATTTCGGGACAGCTGGACGCACACCAGCCTCCGGAACAGGCCGGTTTTTCGTCCCGTATTCTCCACTACTGACCATCTGCATGCCCTTGTTATCGAAAAGTCGAATGAATTCAATAGCCCCTTGTACTTAGCTTTTGTTGGTTACTCCAAGGCTTTCGACAGTGTACTACACACTACACCTGGCTATATTCACAGCACTTTGTAACCAAAATATAGAAAAAACATATATCAACAAGGAGGTTGAATAATTTTTAATGTTATGTTTACTAAACACAATAATATTGGTATATCTGAAATAACTTGACCTTCATAGTAATGTGTAGCTATTGTGAGGTTCATTATCAGCTGTACACTATTTGAATGTAACTGGTTAAATGTGTGTTAATGTTCCTAAAGATTTTAAAAATTTCTGTCTCCTTTACTCAAGGGAAAAGATTTTAATTCTTCCTAATAGTATTTTTTTTGTAGTTTGGTCAAATCATCAAATGTTACGTGATTTTATTTACTTACACTCAGTTGCAGAAACGCTCATTAGAGTTAATCCTCCATTAAATCTATTGCTAGCTTTTACTACGTAAACAATACAAAAAAGTGACAGCAAGAGATTTAATGGAGGATTAACTTTAATGAGCGTTTCTGCAACTGACAGTCCGAAATTTAATTCACATTGCAGTAACTCAAATGTATGGAACAGCAGATTTTTTAACGCGATTTTAATGTTTGCTCTAGTTTTTGGACGTCTGTTTGGACCCTTTTTTTTTATCTGGCAAAAATATCTATGGTACATTCCAAATAGCAACGAAATTTTAAGGCTATTTTGAATAAGTACATAAATATTTTGAAACAGATTTTAAACACTAGTACCTACAGCTTTCGTCCAAGATATATGTCGAATAGTATATCTTTCTGGTAAATAAATTAGAATTGGCCAGAAAGCTAAATAGGGAAAATCTTTACGTTCTTATTTGAAATGAAGTATGTTCATGTTCATAAATACAAATAGTTCCCCGATAACTAATTTGTTTTGATTGTAGAACAAATAAATTTACCAAATGTCTTGTTTGATCTGCCAATGGAAGCTCAAGCTGATCAAACAATCTATTTATCTTGTTCAAACAAACTACTTTACTTTAGAAGTACTTCTGTCAATTATATTATCACTTGGAAGCTTTGCCATTTTTATATTTGCCTAGCATAGCATATTCTCATGATTGTCTTCCCCTTGAACCTAGTCAAAGAAATTATAAATATTATACAAGATGTTACAAAAAAAGAAATAAATTTATTTGTATTTCTTTAAGACCATCAAACTGAACAACTTTCACTATGGGACCAATATCGAAATCGCGAAAAAAAAAAAATCTGATGTTCCATCATCATATGAGCCGATAGACGTCTGCTGCTGAACATAGGCCCAAAATGGCGAGATTTGCCATTATCGCCTTGATGCGATGCGTTTGCGATGTTCCATACTAAACTACAGATCTACTCGAGCTAAATGTATGGGACAAAAAATTTTTTTTTTGCTATTTCGGTGTTGATTAGATGCGAAATTTGTACTTGCGAGCGCGCACTTACCACAATGATTCGAACTGGTTGTATTGTTTTCGGATGTGATTCCAAATTGAATCAAAATAAAGATTTGTTGGAAATAAAATGGTTTGACACATTTTTATTTTATCGCGATTTGAATGCTGATCAAATCAGTTGCGTCCTACAAAAAGGGGAGGTTCGGAGTACTTGAAACAGACGGGCATGTATGAAGAAATGTATGGATTTGCAAGAGGCAAAAGAGTATTATGATATTATTATTATGATCCTTTGACTACTTATATAGGGACTAGTTACGTGAATTCTACTTACAAACATTTCTGCCACTTTTTGCGGGGGGCGAGGTAACATGAAATTCGCAACTTTGGATTTTATTCCCATAACTTTAGATTCCAATTTTGAACGTCAAAAATCATGAAAAGTAGTCTCGTGAGAACCCCAAACGTTCTAAGTTCGAAATTATTGTTTCGCAATTATAGGCTGTCTCGTTTAGTGATAAGATATAAAATAGAATGTAAATTCACATGATTAATTGATATTATACCGTGGCAGAAGGGAAATGTTACCGCAAGGCTAGTCCTTATAATAAATAGTCAAAGTTATGATCACTACCAATTAATAAAATATTAAATGATTAGACTTATTTCATATTTAGTATCTTATATTTATTTCATATCCTCTGAACATGATAGTAACAACCCTTAGCATGGACGCCAGCTTGCCGCATCGACGGCGTGTCGCGCGGTTTCTTAGAAGCGCACCTACTATTATGTTATATAAGGTCTAACAAAATTAGGTGAAACTATCTTAAGGGGATGATCAGACCATCAATATGACCAACTTTCTCTATGGGACCGATATTGAAATCGCGAAAAAAAATCTGCTGTTCCATACAAACCTACTCGACCTAAATGTATGGGACAGCAGATTTTTTTTTCGCGATTTCAATATTGGTCCCATAGAGAAAGTTGTTCAGTTTGATAGTCTGATCATCCCCTTAAAATGGTTTCACCTAATTTTGTTAGACTTTATATATACTTTGGCGACGGGCTCACTCCCCGTCACACTGGATAGTTTCGGTACTACTAGTGAAACGCGGATGCTTTGAGGTTTCAGAATATCTCCGACTACTGCCTCTGGGAATATAGTCGTGAGCATATGCTTATGCTACTTATGTAAATATGTAATAATAACAATCATTTTTATAGAACCAAGTAGTCAGCGTTCATGGCAATGGTGACTGAAGCGAAGGTGAACGGAAGCGAGGGCGAGCAGCCGCTGGAGCTGCCGCCCGCGCTGGCGGAGAAGCCAGCCGGTCTGCCCCCCGGCAAGTACGCGCTCGTCGGCTGGGACATGGACACCACCGGCCGTAGGCTCATCGATGAGGTGAGATATCATTAAGAGAAGTATATTCCTAAAGCGCTAATGCGCGAACAAACCTGCAAGGATGCAAACGAAGTTTGGTCGTAGTTTCAATATTAACCAAATAAAGTCAAATGATTTTTTTTTTCAGAAACAATCTAGAAACTAATCTCTGCTTGTAAAATATACAGTTTGATTGCTAGGATTAATTAAAGTTTTTTTAAAGGCTTTTGTCACGCGTGGTGACAATGTCAGCCTCATAGGTTTATACATATATTATTTTAACGATCTAGGGCAAGGGACAGCCCAACAAACTGGAATAAGCCTACTGCTCTGCTAGACAGAGGGTCAGCCAATCAGCAGTTGAGCTGCCCATTGTAATAGTTGTTTGTTGGTATAAACCTAACTCTTAGATCTGCATTCCGGACACATTCCAGCATAACATGTAAGGTCTTCCACTATTGCACACTGTGCATAGTGGGGAGGGTTTAATACCCATTAGATGATAAAACTTATTAACTGGAATATTCCCCGAACGCAGCCTAAATGCTGAGACTAGTGTTTTCCTAGCAATTTTGGCCGAACTAAACCAGGGCAACCAATGTGGCCTACTAGGGAGAGTCCTGTACCAAAGTCCAACCTTAAGTCTACATTTTAACGAAAATCTGACTCATTACAAGCATAGAGATTAGTTTCTAATTGTTTATGAAAAAAATCATTGACTTTAATGGGTTATCTATCTATACTATTATAAAACTGTAACAGGAAGTTTGTCTGTACATTGAAGATATTAACAAAAAAAAAGTTACGATATGGTTTTTAGGTGTCCCTGATTCCATTTCACCAATTTTTGGATTTTTTGTCTGTCTGTTTGTTTGGGTGTTTGGGTGTTTGTTTGTTTGAACGAGTATCACGCAAAAACTACTGAACCGATTTTGATGAAACTTTTTTAGTTTGATAGCTTATGATCTGACTTAAAATCTGGTATATAATTTGTGGGGACGAAGTCGCGGGTTAACGCTCGTTGAAAATATAACCAGACTTCGTTGGTATGGAGCGCACTCTTAATTATATCCCCTTAAACTGTAATCTTGGCGTCAATTGGGGGGATTAAGAATGTGTTAAGTGTTTGACATAGCTCTGAAAATTTGCAAGTTGAAGTGGCAATAGACTGTTTATATTTGCTGAAGAATTTACAACTGATGAGGAGTTCTGAGTCCAAAAACTGGCATGCATAGATTCGGATGTACTCCGGCCTTGGACCGAGGATAGAGTTTTGGAATGTATTAAGAACATTTTTGTTTGTAAGTCAGTTAATATGTCTTGCATAAACTGCAGAACTAATTCAGATGGAGTTTCAGGAATCGATAGGCTTATTTAATTTTATCACAATCTGCTCATGCAATTGGTACCAGTCCTGCTATTCTGTTGCCAGTTGATTTAATTATTTCAATGCACTCAAAGATATATTGTGACCCTTTCGTCCTCTCTGGGTTTGTGGAGAGCGTGTTTGCTGGATTTTACTGCATGTTTGCCTCAAAAGCCCATTTATTGACCGCTTCCGTCGTAATTTTCCTAGATTTCATAAATAGAACACTAAACGATAACTTCCGCTTGTCACCTTTCCCGCCATTCGCCAGCGTGCTTGTTTGGCGCTGCCGCCATTTTCTTCATTGTGTTTCCGGATTTTATTGAGTGCAGTCCTGCCTCAATACATCGCGAGTGAAAATAATTTGAAAAGTTCGAAATTTCCGTTAACGATAATAATGTGAAATAATTTCGTTAAGTCACTCGTATAGTGTAGTTTTGTTAAATTTAAAGCCCGTTTAGTGAATTCGGTTCGTGATGGTTCTCGAGAATCATTATTTCGTCGAATCGAGTGTTGTCGCCGCGACCGTCTTGCCGCGCCGCGTCTCCGTGCCTCGTGTCCTGCTCCCGCGCCTCGTGTCCCGCGCCGTGCGGCCCCAGCTCCAGGCGCAGCTCCAGCGCCAGATATAGATTTTTGCGAGTTGAGGTTTGATAACTCGCGGGCCAGGTTTGTGTTTTGAATTTGTACAACGTTTGAGCGCTCGACCGCGCTGGCCCTCCATTTTCGAGGGAATTCTTCCGCGCGGCATCTGGCCAAATTATAACGACTTGAGGCTAGGGTAGCCTTACTGTGTAACTAATAAGTGTGTCATGCATGATAAATCTAAAAGTTGGATGCCATAAAACGTTTCTCTTTTGCATTGTGACTGTTACATAATAAATAAGCTTTCCGTTGATGAGTTGACATTATTGCGGTTCGTTTCAGACGAAATACCGGTTTGACCAATATCAAATTTGACCGATGTCTTAAAACCCGTTAGGACGAGATTTTCAAATGTCAGACCTGTAACAGGAGCAGGGGCGGCGGGATTTCGAAGATTTCCAATCTATTTAATTTTCATACATGCATATTTATGTACATAAGCTCACAACCGTACTTCCATTTCGGAAAGGTTGTCGCAATAGCTACCAACCATCTTCCAAGGTTGCATATTGCGAGTAGTAGATCGATAATTTAAAAAAAAAGGGGGGCGTCGGTAAAATGTTTGTCCAAAATGATTAAAACCGAATAAGAAAGATCTTAAATTATCTTGTATAACATTTATAACATTTGGTAACTTTATATTTTAACGGCTCAAAGAGTTGATAGACCTATTTTACTAGCCAACTTATCGGAATGTTTAGCGAATGACCGTCATCGATCAGTAGGAGCCAAAATGATTTGAATATTGTTTTTGGTCTGAACCTTGATATTTTACTAAACGCCACCTTTGTTATGGTTAAATTCTGAAATATTATTAACTCTTCGAGATTCTACCGTCGTCGCGTCGTCGTTTCCACAGTAGACGACGACGACTTGTTCAACATATAAGTGTTATTTTCATCAAAGGAGGCGGGAACTCCCAATCCCGTCCATATAATTATCTATAAAACCTGAGAAAATGTGTCTACATAGATTTATTCAGGTGGGTGTCGAATCACAAGAATATTAAATGTCCTTATTCGACATGTACATTTTCTACAGCGATTGGTAAGCCAAAGAAGGTATAAATTGAACGTAATTTAAATTTTATAGCATTTCTAACACTTCGTTAGATTCTTCGGCAAATTTACCAAGACTTTTCCAAAAGACAGTTTGCGTACATATCATCATATCATTTGGCGTAACCCTCTCCAGAAAGCTTCGCTACATCGAACGAATCATCGTGTTCTTCAATTGATTATAAATGCTATGAAATGTCTTGGACAGAGATTTAATTACGTAAATAAATAAAAAAAAAAAAGTAAATAATTTTTCTAAAACTAATAGAACATTTCTTGGTGCCTGTCTACTGCAACATGACCTGAAACAAGAATTCTTCACGAAAAGCGGACGAAAAAAGAGGAAGGAGTGGAATCTCACAATAGGTCGTGGACAACTCCAGGAGGGTAAAGTCCCTATTTGGAGTCCATTGTCGGAAGTAAAATATTTACGAACTTCGTCGTGCACACTACCAGTTGGATAAAATTCCCTGCCAGAAGTCAGATGTTTATAATTTGTGAGCTTCGTCGTGCACACTACCAGTTGGGTAAAGTTCCTTGTCGAAAGTCAGATATTTAAGAGCTTCGTCGTGCACACTTCCAGTTGGGTATAAAGTGTCTCGGAAGACAGATCTTTGCGATTTTCATCGTGCACAAACCAGGTAGATAAAATCCCTCCTCTGAAGACATCGTCTTGCATACTTCCAGGTGGTAAAGTCCCTCCTTAGAGGGCAAATTTTTGCGAATGTCGTCATGCACACGTCCGGTTGGGTAAAGTCCTTGATCGGAAGACAGATCTTTGCGAGCTTCGTCGTGCACACTTCCAGATGAGTAACACTTTCAGGTGGGTAAAGTCCAAACTCTGAAATTAGATTTCTTTTGCGAGCTTCTTTAGACTTACTTCTAGGTGGTTAAACTCTCTCCTCTGAAGTTAAATCTTTGCGAGTTTCCTTGTGCACACTTCCAGGCGTGTAAAGTCCCTCCTTGGAAGTAAAATCCTTTCCAGGTGTGTGTAGTCACTCCTTGGAACGGAAGGCTGAGCTCTGCGGGCTTCGTCGTGTCATCTGGGCCGCCTACACTGTCGCAGAGCTTAGGATATTGAGACGTGAGTCCCAGTGGTCAAGTCCCTGGAGTCGACGGCCTCTAGCGTTCTTCATAGACGATTATAAATAAGAAACGTTAGCAGCGTAAAATTTCATCCGCGTTTTGACAGCTTTGACTATAGTTCGACAAGTGTTCTGCTGTGGCTAATATGTATAATAAAAGTGGAGATATTGGCCTTCGTTTATACCTTTTGTTTGTTTGTGATTAATAACAAAACATAATAGCTGGTTTATCAGAGTGCTATTTTTTTTTTTTGAGTACAATTCAATTGTATACCTATCTATGTATTAAGCGCTATATTGAAAGCTACCTCATATAAACCCGCACTTCAACCGCAACATCGCACTTCATATAAACCCTGTGGTTTCTGAAGTGCGGTTAATATTTATAAATAGTGATTATAAAGTAATGTATTGAATAAATAAATAAAAAAAAAGAAAAAAAAAAAATTATAAAATAAAATAAAAAATTAGAAGTCAATTTAAATTTTGTACTTAGTATGACTATGAAATGCTTCATTCAATCCTCGTATTACTATTTTATCAATAGCAAGTTTGACGTCAGTAAAGTCATCAATACAACTGAAAAAGTAAAATCGCACACCGAATAGCTCATACACAGTGGACACAGATGTGTAACATCAACGCCGAACAACTCAACCCGAACACATCACCACGGGGTAACCTCGTCCAAACTTGGAGGATCTGAAACTGGAAGCATGGTTGATCGCAGGAGTCCCCATAAGCAGCCTGAGTGGAAAAGAAGACGTTTTAAACATTATTTTTCCATAGAACTCCATAGCAAGCATAGAATATGCTCATGACTTATGTTCCCCGAGGGGGTAGTCAGAGGTATTTTTAAGCCTCGGAACATCCACGTTTCACTAGTAGTACCCAAACTCTGTCCAGTGTCGAACTCCATAATTATAATATAATAATATATGAATAAGTGGCGCTTACATAAAAATATAAAATATAATATTGTCATTTCGTATCCATCGTCTAAAATTTAAGGTTGTTAATATTCTTCTCTTACTTTTGTTCTGCGGAAACTTGCGCACCAAACAGGAAGCACGTTTACCGTGTTCTTTCAACTTTCATAACTTCTACTTTCTTACCTGGGCTAGGAATAGAGCGCTTAACAAACATTCTTTTCAAACAAACCACAGTTTGTGTGAACTTCGATTTAGGATCTAAGTTGCTAGAGATGATAGATACGGCCATTATGCGATTCGTTGCGTCGGTGCAACACGATTTTTTTTTTGTTGTAGGCATCGGCGCGGCCGGTATAAATCTTAAATTTAAATATCAAATCGTGATTGGTAATGATCTTCATGTGACATGTTTTCCTTATTAGCTTGAAACAAACTTAGCGTCATTTCGCAAGTACAGATCGACTGTTCGGTTGCCCCGATCAAAGTATTAACTACGAAATTTAATTTTGACAAGTATTTGATTACATTATAGGTATTCGGTATAATTGAGCCAAATTTCAGCTTTATTTTCCTATCTATTTAAAAAGTCTCGCTTCTTTCCCAGTGGGGAAAGCGGAGAGTATTATTATTATAAAATTGAATCGACGTCTCAAGTCTGATTAGTGATTTCTCCCTCGATGATGTAGTAAAGGGATTAGTAGAAACTTCCATAGTTACTACAGAAAACAAAATAGGTTGAATAAAGACAAAACTTATCATATTCTTTTCAGACATATAACTTTTAATAGAAAATTATATGGATAACTTTGTTAGGTTATCAATCAATCAAATATACTTTATTTTACACCAAAACATAAACAGTAGAATACAAAGTTATCAATGCATTCTTATATGTATTATTATTAATAATTGAAGTTTGAGTTTTCAATTAATTATATTATTTTGTTTTTTCTTTTCTTACCATAATAGTACTTACTATGTTTTTGTTTTTAATAACAATATACTTATTCTTTATTCTCTTGAATCTAGTACCTATCATAACTTCACCCCTGCCATTCACCAGGTGATAACAGACACGTCTCACAAACCCAGAGAGGACGAAAGGGTCACAATAGAAAGATTTTACCTTACGATAAAATCAATATTGTGATCCTGAAGTCCTCTCTGGGCCTATTTAAGGCCACCTGGTGAGGAGCAATGAAGAAAATGGCGGCAGCGCCAAACAAGCACGCTGGCGAATGGCGGGAAAGGTGACAAGCGGAAGTTATCGTTTAGTGTTCTATTTATGAAATCTAGGAAAATTACGACGGAAGCGGTCAATAAATGGGCTTTTGAGGCAAACATGCAGTAAAATCCAGCAAACACGCTCTCCACAAACCCAGAGAGGACTTCAGGATCACAATATTGATTTTATCGTAAGGTAAAATCTTTCTATTATACAGGGTGTAAGGAAAAGTATCATTAACCTTTAAACCACATACTCTACCCATCAAACTGAATAACTTACTATGGGAGCAAATCTGTCAGTTCAACCAAAAAAAAAATCAGTTGTGTCATACATTTGAGTCGTGTAGGTATTGCAGTTTAGTTTGGAACAGCAGATTTTTTTTTATTCTGACAGGTTTCCTCCTATAGTAAAATTTGTTCAGTTTGATGGCTAGAGTTTGTGGTTTAAAGGTTAATGATACTTTTCCTTACACCCAGTATCGTTAACTCTGTCTCAAATGAACTCTGACACAAACTAAATACAAACAAATACCAACAGATATGTCAGATAGCAGCGTACACGCCCAAGCAGACGTATTCGCAGTATATAATGCCGTACGGGGACCTGAACCCTGGCGCGCGGCGTCGCCACAACGTTAGGGTTGTCACCGTCGGCCGCTACCGAATGCTCAAGGACACCAATACTCACAAGGTACATATTATTAGATTCATCCACTTGCAGTTTATATTGTGAAGCAGAGGAAACACTGTACAATGTACATCTTCTGTTTATGCGAAGCACTCAGTCACAGCAGGAGTCTTCATCTAGGTGAATATGTAGTGACAACTGCAAATATTATGTTAGGAACTTTTTCTCCAATGGTATAATCATCATCTCCGCCAATGGACGTCCACTGCTGGACATATGCCTCGCCCCAACGTCATACGTTCCTGAGTGACAGAAAAGGATGGAGCGACTGAAAAAGGCGATGCGGTGCTGCCAGATGAGGTTCAACCCTAAAGCAATGCAGCTGTCTACCCTAACAAGCTGTATATTTGACTGATTATGTTTTGTTGTAACATAAAGTGTAATGGATGGATTGTATTGTCAGATATTGAAGACGAAGTCCGAGATCTCGGCGCTGTCCGACTTCCTGGACTGGCTGGAGAAGGAGAAGGGTGACGGCAGCGTGATCCTCATCTACCACGAGCCCAGGCGCCTCAGCCCCACCATGCTGCTTGAAGCTCTCACCAGGTACTATAAAACTACGACTGTTAATAGAATTGACGGTTTTGTCCATTGACTTATAATGCTATGGACCTTGGGTCCACGCTCAAAAGTGTCCGAACCAAAAGAGAACCAAAAATCAGCAACTCGTGGAGTGCTTCGCCGAAGTCGACTGTGCTTACGCGAAAGCGGAGGACATTTCGAACAATTTTTAAGATAAATTTAGTTTCGTGGGATTAAGGTAAGTGGCAGATTTTTGGTTTTGTTTCATTTCAATTATCGACGACGCAGGCGCCTATTTTGCGTGATAAGGGATCGTAAATAACTATGAATATTGAATACCGAATCAAAGACAATAAATTGGCTTTTTGACTTTACTTGACTGACATGAGCATGAGTGTAAATTATAATTATATACCTACTTATTCTTATTAGTATTGTAATATTTTTTTTTGTTTACTCGCTTTGCTGCGCCCTACCAGGGTTCATGTAAATACTTTGCTTGTAATTCTTTACCACCTGCAATGCAATAAAGAATCTAATCTAATCTAATCTTTACAAAGGTCCATGCTTCTTCCCTATTAACTCAATCTAATCCGCAGGTACAAGTTACTGGACCGTTTCAAAACGATAGTAGCGGGCTTCGCGGACAGCTACGCGCTCGCGGCGGACAAGTGCAAGTCGACGGTCAAGTCAGTGTCGCTGCGGGTGCTCGCCAGGGTGCTGCTGGACGCGGACTCTCTGTCCGTGGACAGCGCGCTGGACCGCGCCACCGCCGCCTACAGGATCCTGGAGCATCTCGCACAAGGTACATATACATACATGTGGCGAGTAGACAAGGTCAAGTCAGTGTCGCTGCGGGTGCTCGGCGCTCTAAAATTAAAACATCATCATCTCAGCCGATAGACATTCACTTTTAGACATAGGCCTCTCTCAAGGATGGCCACAACGACCGGTCCTGCGCTGCCCTCATCCAACGGGTTCCCGCCGCCTTCACCAGGTCGTCGGTCCACCTTGCCTACCCTCTCTGCACTTTCCAGAACGCGGTCGCCACTAGAGAACTACTCCGTGCTTAAATAAATATTACAAACCCATTTTTTCGAGCATGACGCATGTTCTGGTGAACCGTTTTGAATGCGATTTTCATGATTAAAAAGTAGAAACTCGAATTAAGAAATTTATCTATACTATTATAAAACTGTAACAGGAAGTTTGTCATATAACATTGAAGATATTAACAAAACAAAGTTATGATATGGTTTTTAGGTGTCCCTGATTCCATTTCACCAATTTTTGGATTTTTTGTCTGTCTGTTTGTTTGTGTGTTTGAACGAGTATCACGCAAAAACTACTGAACCGATTTTGATGAAACTTTTTTTGTTTGATAGCTTATGATCTGACTTAAAATCTGGTATATAATTTGTGCGGACGAAGTCGCGGGTTTAACGCTCGTACCTTATAATATTCCAGTTATGTTTGCTCAAACAAAATTCAATAATTAGACTAGTTCTACTATAAGAGACTAGAGCTTGTTATTCTCTTTTTTTCCTTATTTTTTTGCGTAGTCGGAATTCGGGATTCTTTATTGCTTAATAATATTCCCTTTCGGCCGCTTACGTAACCGAGTATTGTTATCGTTCGCGTATGAAAGCTATAAGATAATTATGATGTTACAAGGTGTATACGTCCGCAGGGGAGCAGCAGGAGGTGGGTGCGGGCGGAGAGGGCGCCGCCGCCAGCAAGGACATGGTTGAGACGGCGCGCCTGTGGGCCCGCCCTGTCCACACCGAGCTGGACGCGCTCGCCAGCCTCAAGCAGCTGCTGGAGAGGTACGTTAAATACTTCAGACCTGTCTGCGACAACAAAACACACCATTCGTCAACCGTCACGTCACCTCCAGCTCCTCAATATCTTTGGTGACCCCGGCTATTGTGTAACTACCCGATTCGATCGGAATCAAATCTTTTTTGGATAATTCTTGGCGGTTTTATTTTCGTAATATTTATTTCATCAAAAAGGATATTATGATGATTGGACAAAAAAGTCTCTTAACTTACACAAATCAAGTATGCATACTGTTGGGTGGCACTAAAATGTTGTATTTCATTTAAAAACATACATATTTGGTATGTTTACTTGCTTAGGATCAATTTTGGTTTTGCCATTTTCGATGCATTAATTGTTTATCTAGTTCAGTTAAATTATGAGATATATCTATGGTGTAGAGGAAACTAATATAGTAATCGACCTCTTAGACAGAACACGTTCCGGCCGGTGTTCGCGCCGCTGCTGCGGTCGGCGCGGCCGGAGCGCAAGCGTGTGACGCAGCTGCGGCGCCTGCTCGCCGACGCGGGGCTGCTCTACGACCAGCTGAAGGACGCCTGGCAGGACCACAAGCTCGAGGGTGAGTCAGCATCAGCTGCGGCGCCTCCTCGCCGATGCGGGGCTGCTTTACGACCAGCTGAAGGACGCCTGGCAGGACCACAAGCTCGAGGGTGAGTCAGCATCAGCTGCGGCGCCTGCTCGCCGACGCGGGGCTGCTCTACGACCAGCTGAAGGACGCCTGGCAGGACCACAAGCTCGAGGGTGAGTCAGCATCAGCTGCGGCGCCTCCTCGCCGATGCGGGGCTGCTTTACGACCAGCTGAAGGACGCCTGGCAGGACCACAAGCTCGAGGGTGAGTCAGCATCAGCTGCGGCGCTTGCTCGCCGACGCGGGGCTGCTCTACGACCAGCTGAAGGACGCCTGGCAGGACCACAAGCTCGAGGGTGAGTCAGCATCAGCTGTGGCGCCTCCTCGCCGATGCGGGGCTGCTTTACGACCAGCTGAAGGACGCCTGGCAGGACCACAAGCTCGTGGGTGAGTCAGCATCAGCTGCGGCGCCTCCTCGCCGATGCGGGGCTGCTCTACGACCAGCTGAAGGACGCCTGGCAGGACCACAAGCTCGAGGGTGAGTCCGCATCAGCTGCGGCGCCTGCTCGCCGATGCGGGGCTGGTCTACGACCAGCTGAAGGACGCCTGGCAGGACCACAAGCTCGAGGGTGAGTCCGCATCAGCTGCGGCGCCTCCTCGCCGACGTGGGGCTGGTCTACGACCAGCTGAAGGACGCCTGGCAGGACTACAAGCTCGAGGGTGAGTCAGCATCAGCTGCGGCGCCTGCTCGCCGACGCGGAGCTGCTCTACGACCAGCTGAAGGACGCCTGGCAGGACCACAAGCTCGAGGGTGAGTCGGCATCAGCTACCACGCATTAAACAGCAAATACCTTTTACACGAAACGCAGATTTAAACGATGACTATTTATAACATCCGATCTCTAGTTATAACAACATAGAATTGATTATAAATAATTAACTACTTGCGACATTGTCCTCCAGGCCTTGAGAAGCAGTTAGCTTCGCTGACCGTCTCCGCCAAGGAGGAGGACATAAAGGAGCTGATCGATATCTTCGACTGCCACTTCGACCCCGCTAAGGAGCCCAAAGGACCTAAGCCGAGGGTACCCAGAAATAGGACTAGGGTAAGTTGTCAAACCTTTTATATTATATAGTTTTGCTCACGATTTCGTACTACTACGTACTATTTCGTACTACGTAAGAGAGGTCAATGAAGGGGAGAGAATGCTGAGATGGTTTGGTCATGTGGAAAGAATGAGTAATAGCAGACCGACGCATGAAATATATATATAAAGCGAGTGTGAATGGGACAGTCGAAAGGGGTCGCTCTAGACGTACGTATGCGGATTTAAGGGGAATGAAGGGCCAGTTCAAATGTACCCGAAACTGACGAGCGTGTATGAAACGACTTATGACTGTGGAAGAGGCAAAAAGGTGGGTCAGGATCGTAGCCGATGGCGATCCATTGTGTCTGCCTACCCCAATGGAACACAGGCGTGAGTATATGTATGTATGTAAGAGAGGTTGCATAAATAATGCTCTATGAACGATATCTAGCTAAATAGAATGTACTAAATTCCGGTGTACGCAGCTTGAGAATGGAGAATACCTCTTTAGTTCCCTTAGTCTATAGTAAAAGTAAAACAAAATGTTGTCTCCAGGCGACGTCGTCAGCGGGCGAGACCGGTGAGGCGGAGGGCAGCACTAGCGAGTCGCACAACAGTTCGCCGCACAACTCGCCCAACAAGACCAACAACGGTTCGTATTCACATCTATACTGCTACTGTAGTATGGTATCTCTACGAAGTATCTACAGAGTGTTAGGACTGAACAACTTTCCCAAAAAACCTACAAGAAATTCACAAAAAAAGAAATCAACTTTTCATACAAGTCTGATGAGCTGATTGCATTTAGTATGGGAACGAATTTCCTCTAGGTTTCTTAGGGAAAGTTGTTCAGTATCATGGGTACAATCACCCGTTAAAGTAATGCAACTGTTTACCCTAACACCCTGTATACTCGCGCGCTACGCGACATCAATCAATGTCGCGGCGATAACATCGGAACTAAAAATTATTTTTCTCAGCGTTATCGCCGCGATTCTGCAGCGACAATGACATCGATCGCGACGTCACTGTTTCGCAGTTGCGATATCGCTTGCGCTCAGAAATAGCTTGTGTGATTAACTAACTCTTAATTTCCTGACGGTCTAGCATCATGCGCATGACATTGTAATCCCGCTCCTAGTGAAAGACAGATAAAGCGCGACTTTGCTTCGACGCGCTGGGCTGCGTTCAGAACCTACGCCCCAGGTGCACCCCGAGTGCAACTTTTCGCACTAACGCCGTTCCGAGCCTCTGTGAAAAACGCTCTTTGCAACTCGGTTGTCACAACTCAATCGTTCCGAACCTCTGACGGGTTACAACTTTTAACCATCAAATTAGATGGTTAAAAAACACTCTGACGTTTTAATTATCTGTGGTTACTTGACTTTTCGCTCGTTTTGAATAAAAGTTTGTTTTTCAAATTATTTGTATTCACTTTTTGATTTGCTAACATGGAAAATGAGTTTTTTTTATTGTATTCGGAAATGATGGAAGCCCATATTACTTTAAATGTCAAAATTTGAGGTTATAAAACAACTGTGATCGTTCCGTACCTCATAGCGAGTTAAAAATTGGCGCGGTCGTTCCAACCGCACCTACAGGTCGTGAACGCACCCCTGCCATGCTAGCCCCACAGGCTTTAATTATATTTATAAATGTGTTGGTAATGTTGTCAACAGAAGTGGCGGCCGACGATCCTAGTCAAAAGATAGCAGAGCCGGCGCCGGCAGCGGTAGCCGCCAACTAGCGGCTGCTGCACAACGCTTAGACTTTTATACCACATCTATTGTTTAGTATTGTATAGGAGAAAATTATCGCGTTGTGCACTGCACGGTTTATTCCTTTTGCTTTAAAATAAGTCTAATTCACATCGATCGTAGGGGAAAGTTTAATTTAAATGTGAATTTTATTCTCTAACAAAGTGTAATTAAGTGTATGAAGATATAGTTCATATTTATGTATTTTCTCGCTGTTTCGTGGGGATTTGTCTAGCATGTCACCCTCGACAAAACGTCAAAATCGAGATATGCCTCATGTTTCTTTCCGTATGCGAAAGCGAGCGCGCATGACGGTTTTGTCGCTTTGTCGAGGGTGGTATGCTAGACCGGCGGCAGTGCAGCGCATCTCGCGGTAACTTTGTTCTATGTACAAAGCCATAGGGATGTGACAAAACATTTATTCGTATTATACAATTAGGTTAAGTCTCCTTTGGAATTGAACGAAATTAGTTTCACGGTGAACGAGTTAACACATTTTATTTCCAATGTTTATTTTTACCAGCGCCCAGATTTTAGTTTTCGTTTGCTTTACGCATAAAGTTTTCTATATAAATAGATGGTAATCGTAGTTGAGTGCCTTAGCAACTCAGTATATTAAGATATAACATTTTGTATTGTCAGGTTTGAGCCCGCAGTGACCGTTTTGATGTCATATTCACAATATTATATTTAGGCTGTTTTTTATAAAAGGTTGCGATTATGTTACGCGGTAAAATTGTATGTTTGGTGGGATGTGACTATTTTTAATATCACAGATTTAAATGCGGCTTATAAGAAGCAATATTTACTGTTTTTACGTTATACAATTGGGGCTTTGAACAAGGAATGGGAAAGTACAATATGTGGTACTTGTTTATTTATTTCAAAGTAACTTCTTATTTATTTTTTAATAAAAATGTGTGCAATCACATAGGAACGGATGGACTGATTTTATCCGATATAGTTTTATTTATTTTTCTTTTATCTTTCCCTTAAGGTTTTAGGCTGATATTGCATTTTCGCTGTTTTACTAATGCTCGAGAGGTCATTGACGCTACTCTACTTTGGTTTGCCATAGAAAATTTTTCCTTTTAATGATAATTTTACCATACAATAAGCTACGTTATGAAAACAGTGTGTACCTATTAACTTACCTCTAATTTAGTTAGTTTTAACATAGACTGTACATATAATTTAATTTCTTATTTTGTTCAGATCTCTAATAAATATGTAAGTCTAAGTTTTTTTTTACTACATATTCTATTCCAATAACCCAAATAATTCGTCCAAACCCAAATAACCTATTGTATATATAATTTTATCGAAAACAACCAATGTCTTACCCAAGCCTCTGGCCAAGGATAATACCTATGCCAGCGTCCTGGACTCCTGGTCTTGGCCAATGTACAATTTTATTTGCAGAAATTTCCATTCAAGCATTGTGCATTAAATAAAATATTCGGGAAATAACATTGACCAACGGGTTCTTACCGCGTTTTGGTATATTTGAGTTCCCGATAATAACCGCGTAACTCTCAAAAACTGTATTGACCAAGGAGTTAGGGAAATACAATCATATTCGGGTCTTGACTCTTGACATTCGGCTTCTGAAAGCAGACGAACGTAAGCACCGAATACGTCACCCTCCATTTAGGGCCGATTTCGGCATACATTGCTTGCTTTGATAGCTACACTTTAAAATAGAGAGAACAAATCAAGCAATGTATGCCGAAATCGGCCCTAAATGTAGGGTAATGTAATCGCTGCTATTGGTGTAACAAAACACCCTAGACACAGGGTTTTGTTAGGTCCACCCAAACACCCTGTACACACGGCGACACATCAAGCTATACAAAACCAACATAAGCTGGCCGCGCGACGATATAGAAATGTGTTCCGTTTTTGCGCATATTGCTGCGACACTGGCCCCGCCCCCTTTTCACATCTCCCTTTAGTTTTTGTGATCTGTGCAGCAACCCAATGAGTTTTTATAAAAAGTCATTGGCAGCAACCTATTAGTTTTTTCAATGAAGCTTAAATACAGGACAGGAGATAGGTGATAGTTCTAAAGTGGCCTAAATTTCACATTGGTTGACATCAGTTGACTATCCGCATACTCGAAACCTGAAGAAAATGATATTAGGTTTCGGACTATTCATTCTGCATCTCTAATTACATACATAAGCTTACGCCTGTGTCCTATTCAGTCCTGGATTTGTCAATAGGCCGCGGCCTAGGGGCGACAGCGCCCATGGGGCGGCAGATTTCAGAGGACACACTCGATTGCAGAGGATTAATGTCAAACAAGTTCACTGATTTTCTCATGGTTTTTTATACTATTGAATATATTAAATCCCTATAGAAACTCATTCCTATTGAAAATTATCAATCCTAGGTACCTACTGTTATTGTACCTATTTTATCTATATTACTTCGGAAGTAATGAATGTTCATGGGAAAGAAGTTTTCCCTGTTTAAAACGAGTGAAAAATTATCTTCATCGTCTCAAGAAAAAATGAATTCTTCAGCTCTTCTCTAGAAACAGAGATAATGATCACCATAAACTATGATGATTTTGCTATTAAAAAGTCCCTTAAAATTGTAATTCTTGTTTCTTTTTTTACTCTCTTTCTTAACACGTTCCGGGACAGTGACCGCCTATAGCCATGATAACAATAAAAGTTCTATTGTGTCTCGTTCACTGTCCCGGAACGTGTTAATGACTAATTCAATCGTTTATTTAACTTGAGTGCCTTCCTTACCACAAACGGAAAATTATTATTTTAGAAAAGTACATGGGGCGGCGGAAATAAAGTGGCCTACACTCATAAAAATATAAATCCGGCACTGGTCCTATTAGGGTAGCAAGTGAATGGATAGCTTATGGCTGTAACACATTTGCCTCTTCATCCGTAGTCTTCTTCTATACAGGATGTTATAACTAATAAACATTTAAGGGTGAAGCCAAACGAGCGTAATTTTGTGAGTTGTGAGTCGCGTATTTCGAGTCCGTTTCATATAAAATCAGGGAATTCATTGTCTATAACCTCAGCCTTTATATGAAACAGACTCAAAATACGCGACACACAACTCACAAAATTACGCTCGTTTGGCTTCACCCTATAACTTTTAAGGGGGTTGATGAGACCATCAAACTGAACAACTTTCACTATGGGACCAACATCGAAATCGCGAAAAAAAAATCTCATACAATTAGCTCCAATAGATCTGTAGTTTAGTATGGAACATCGCAAACGCATCGCATCATGGCGATTATGGCAAATCTCCCCATTTTGGGGGAGGCCTATGTCCAGCAGTGGACGTCTACCGGCTGATATGATGATGATGGAACATCCGATTTTTTTTTCGCGATTTCGATATTGGTCCCATAGTGAAAGTTGTTCAGTTTGATGGTCTTAACCACCTCCTTAAATGTTTATTTGTATTTTTGTAACACCTTGTATACATCTCTATTTCCCTATGAATAAATGAGTACAACTTTTGCAAGTAAAACGTAATTTATTTCATATCGTAACAACATCTTGTTTGGTCCAGCCTTCTGCTAAATGTTCCCTCACTGCTCTGTCCAACACCACCTGCAAGTAGAGAAAACATTTCACTTTTTACTTACGTTATTACATTTATTTGCTTTATTAGCTGTTAAATGTAATGAATGTGGAAATAGCCCAGTCATTTTACGTAGTTTTGTTAGAAGTGGCGGGAAGTGATTATTAACTGTAACCGGCACCATTTAGTGAAAAAAGGCTATCTGAAACGTATTAAAAAAATAGCTACGCAACGTACAAATCAAAATTGTGAGTCCCAGAAGGCTTTTAAATTAATAATATTACTTAATACCAATGCACTCATTTGAATGAGATTTAACAATATACATTACCTTCTAAGTACTTAGACAAAAATATTTACACCATGTTTGAATTAAGTATATTGGTAATGCTTTCTTAATAAACTATTCTATTCTTCTTTAATATGCATAAAAAAATAACCATCAGGTTTTTTTATAACGAGATAATAGCAAAATTTTAAATTTGGAACTGTTTCTGACGGGATTTTTTTTAAATTTTGGAACGTTTCTAAGCTCTTTCTTGGCTCTTGAATACTATACCGAAAAAAAAATCAAACCGTAAAATGACTGGGCTAAAAGCCGAAGATAGGATAGACTAATCTTCACGATACCCTGGACATTTCATACAAACAGGCTCGCATTAACAATATGATGTAACTATATGCGATACTGAATGAGTTAGAGTGAGAGAGGACTACACAATTGCCTACTGTCGTCATCCACAATGAGGTGAGGTGAAGTAGAAATTGGTGGGAGGTAGCGAGTGTACATACCATGGATTTATAACCAACTAGAGTTAACCCGCGACTTTGTCCGCGCAAATTATATACCAGATTTTAAGTCAGATCATAAGCTACCAAACAAATAGTTTCATCAAAATCGGTTCGGTAGTTTTTGCGTTATGCTCGTTCAAACAAACAAACAAAAGGCAGACAAAAAATCCAAAAATTGCTGATATGGAATCAGGGACACCTAAACACAAAAATTAACCATGGCGGTCGGTAATGTTCGTCCTTCTTTCGCACGTGTCCGTCGTCGATGTTTCCGACTTAACGTTTGTCCCTTTCTATCAATTTTTGTCGTTGGATTAGAAAGGGACAAATTTGACGTCGGAAACGACAGAAATTTAAAAGAAACATTACCGACCACCAAGGAGTATTTTCATGTTTCACCGCTTATAAGGCAGTCTGCTCTCTAGGGCTCCAGGTATTGACAATACCTATGCCAGCTTCCTGGTCCATAATTTATGTTGTATGCAGTACCCAGGAACCTGGCATAGGTATTGCCTATACCTTGGAGTACAGACTGCCTAACTAGCGGTGAAACATGATTATACTCCTTGGTGGTCGGTAATGATCGTTCTTCGTTCGTAAATTCCCGTCGTTGTTTTCGACGTTACTTTGTCCCTTTCTAATCCAACGACAAAAATTGTAGCTCCTGTCATACATTACGTCACACCATTAGATAGAAAAGGACACAAAAACGTTGGAAATGTCGACGACGGAGACGTACTAAAGAAGGTCGTACATTACCATAGAGAAACACGTAACTCGTACCCCGAGAGGAGTTGCCTTACGCATAATTTTCCATACTTTCCCCTCTGTCAAAGTCACCCCCGCGACGGCCCCGACCTAGCCCCTACTTAATTCGATGGGTTTTACTGTTATTGTCATAGCAACTCCCCCCCCCCCAAAACGTGTTTCTCTATGAACATTATCGACCGCCATGGCCAATTTTCTTGTTTCCATGCTTGTAAGGAGGAGTGGCATCCTTTATGATTCTAAAATCCTTGGTAGTACCATACTCTTTCTTATACTGTGCCTGAAGGCTACATACTTTAAACAATGTGTTGATTACCTCAATATCCCTGCAGCCTTGCAGTGCTCTGCTCAGAACAACTTCAAAGTAGTCCATGTGAAGTCTGTGCGACATTTCCAATAACGCTATGCTGCCTGAAAAAAAATTATCACTTTTTTAAAAACTGTTTGATATTTTAAACACTAAAGTGAAATTAATTTTTGAGTATCTTTAAAAATAACTAAAATATAAATGTTTAAAATTTACGATTAGAGCGAGAGGCTTATACAGATTTTTACTATGGGATCAAACCGATCGGAGCAAACAAAAAGTCAGCTGTTCCATACTACACTGCAATGCCTATTCGACTCAAATGTATGCAATAGCAAGTGACGTCATAACCTCGTATTTCACATTTATACAAATCAAGACGACGTGTCATACAAACACCTGGGCTGCGTTCAGAACCTACGCCCCAGGTGCACCCCGAGTATGACCCCGAGTGCACGGTGAAAAACGCTCTTTGCAACTCGGTTGTCACAACTCAACCGTTCCGAACCTCTGACGGGTTGCAACTTTTAACCATCAAATTCGATGGTTAAAAAACAATCTGACGTTTCAATTATCTGTGGTTACTTGACTTTTCGCGCGTTTTGAATTAAAGTTTGTTTTTCAAACTAATTTTATTCACTTTTTGATTTGCTAACATGGAAAATGAGTTTCTTTATTGTATTTGGAAATGATGAAAGCCCAGGAAGCCCATATTACTATATAATATGTCAAAATTTGAGGTTATAAAACAACCGTGATCGTTCCGTACCTCATAGCGAGTTAAAAATTGGCGCGGTCGTTCCGTACCTTAGAGCGAGTTGAGAAACAACCGCACCTAAAGGTCGTGAACGCACCCCTGTTTTGGTTTGGGGGGGACATTATTTATTGAAACAACAATGTAAAAGAAACCGTTGTGAAAAGAAACGCTGCGTGTAACTCTTTAACTAAAAGGCCATTTAAAAAAAAAGTTTGTAAGTAATTTGCAAACAAGAAGTGTAAGTGTGAATTTCACTAAAGAGCGAAGCGTGCTTAGGTTGGAGTTATTGAATACAGACCGGTGTTAGGTAGAGAGGCGACGGTGAGGCAGACGCCGCCGGCGCCCTCCTCCACGTGCCCCACGTCCAGCAGCGGCGCGGGCGCGCCGTCCCGCCACGCCATGGACGCCGAGCACGCGCACACGTAGGCGCGCAGCGGGATGCCCGCGTCGATCAGCGCCAGCGTCGCCGCGTTCACGCACGCGCAGTACGCTCCACCGTCTGCCTATGCCAGCCGACGATAACAATGATCATACCAAGCTCCAAGGAATGATCAGACTATCAAACTGAACAACTTTCTCTATGGAACCAACGTTGAAAATACGTTCAAAAAATCAGCTTTTCCATAGAAAACTACACAACCTTAAATAGACCTAGTACTCAACCCAAATGTATGGGGCAGCTTATTTTTTCGCGATCTCGACGTTGGTCCCGTGGAGAAATTTCTTCAGTTTGATGATCTGATCATCCCTTTAAAAATCTGTCAACATATTAGTTGACTAGGGTAGAACCCTAATTTTAAAGGATACCATTTGTTGTTGTTTAAATGATGAAAAGCCTTCTGACCTCTTCTCACTAGAATAGGACATCCAACACACACTGTAAAGCATGACCAGAAACTAAAGTTGCCAAGGTCTTTTAGACCTCATTCTCATATAAGCAAAGGTGACTTGGTGGCGCTATGATTTGCATTAAGTGGCTGGAAGGGATTGAAAGCAACAGGACTGACCATAGTGGCTTATAAAGAAAGACAAATGTCCAGCAGTGGACTAACTAATGAGTTCACTACACCCAAGAATCAAGCTGAATTTACCTGGAGTACTTCAACATAAATGTCGATCTGTGACCGAGGGTACAGCTCTGTCTTGATGCCGGCCGTCAGCGCTTGTCTCAGGTGCATCGACATCTCCTGGGACTTGCGGTCGCCGCGCGGTCGGTTCTTGCGCTCACCTACACAAAGCTCATTTTACCTTACTTACTTACCAACAACATGTAATCAGCACCGGTAGCACAGCGTGATATAGCGATATCGCGTCTTTATTTGCTTTCTATTTGCCTGCGAACGAACGAAGGCGCGATATCGCAGAATGGAAGGAGTTTCTTTCTGATTTATTTTTGTTTCTGTACTTACTATCTCTATGATGTTTCTATCCAAGTAGATGCAGCAAAAGGCATAGAGCACAAAGGTGGTATACTTATCTACTTTTCACCATGTATAATTTCATGATTTTAAAGCTACTTTAAAGGAGAGCAAGTTCAAGTTCTTGCAGTTTTTCAAGTTTAAACTTGGAAAAATCGGTAGAAGACTTCAATTAATTTTGGTAGTCTCCTAAAACATATTCAACCCAAACCAGCATGACCGGTTTCCTCAAAAGCACGCTAAATAATGTAACTTAGAAAAAAAAATTGACTACATTTTCAACTCCAATACGCCATGCAAGTAAGTATACAAATCAAACAAGAATATTTAGTTTTTCTCCAACTTAACTTAATATTAGTACTTCCTTTAGTATGCAAAATAAACATTTGATATTATTTTGTGAGACCATTTCAGTAGATCTTACCTGTAGAAAATGTAGCCATACTGTACTGGCAGTTAACCACTACACCATCGGTGGAACTTTTTGACTTTGCTGCCTGCAACAAATTCATATTAGAGAATGTGCCAATTATATTTCTTACAAGAGCTTCCCCGCGACCTCGTCCGTACAAATTATATACCAGATTTTAAGTGAAATGATGAGCTATCCAACAAAAAAGTTTTATCTAAATCGGTTCAGTATTCTTTGCGTGATGCTGTGACAAACAAACAGTTGATTTGGAGTCAGGGACAGCTAAAAACCATATCATAATCTTTTTTTTGTAAATAAATCTTTAATGTACAGACACTACTTTTACAGTTTTATGATCAGGGTTCAAAGTGGTAATTTAATTATCATGATAATTATACACTGATAATTATCTTAATAATTATAAAATTAATCGGAAAAAGAAAAGCTTGTACTAGCAATGTCACACTACGAAATACTTTTTCTCACTGTTTTCTGTTGTTTTTCTCAATAATATTGATTGTGATACGAAAAGAAAATGCCAAAGACTAGGTGCTGGCTGGTCTGAATACAAGTGCATTAAAACAAAAATAGCAATTTTAGAACTTTTGAGTTTGAAAACTCAACTGTTTTACTCAAAACAAAGAATCAGCTTGGATAATTATCATGGTAATTATTAAAGAAAATAATTATCTTGATAATTTCGAACCCTGTTTATAATAGTTTAGACAAGTGTGATCAGAGAACAATGTGGTTTGAATGAAGATGTACTTGTAGTGGTTAAAATGACAAAGGGAATGTTTTGATGGTTTTGATGGAATAAAAGTTGACTTAAGCATGTTCAAGGAGAATGTGGAAGGTATATTTCCATATTGGTAAGGCAGACAATGGAGGAAGTATCTAAACCAGATTAGGGGGCGAGAGATCTTTAGAAAATGCCAGGTTAAATGTAGTTGAAGTCATAATCATAATCTCAGCCGTTGGATGGCCACTTCTGGACATAGCCCCCCCCCCCCCCCCCAAGGATCGCTATAACAAGCTGTCCTGTGCTGCCCTCATCCAACGGGCAGGCTCGCGCAACTCTCTAACAAAAAAATGTTATATAAAATGTGCACCGCCGCCATTAAATTCCTTTGAACGGTCGCACACGTTTCATACATTCTTTGATATCGGTCACAACCAGTTTTTAGTATGGAAGTCCCAACTCTTATAACGTAGTGAGTTACATTCTCTTTGCCAACGGGTTCCCACCGCCTTCACCAGGTCCTCGGTCCACCTTGTGGAAGGCCTACCCACGCTGCACCACTCGTAAACTCTTTGGTGATATGACAAGATGTATCGATTAAGGAAGCGAGAGAGCTACCTTTCTGAGAATTTAAACCACCCCTAGGATGACACTGACCAAATTTATGTATGCATGAAGTTTGAACAAGTTATAATTCTGTAGATTTTGTGATGAGGCAGCCAGTGGGTGGTTATTTATTTTATTTTTTTATTTTATTGGATTAGGGAAACATACAGCGTTAATATTTAAATTTGGATTACAAAACTTAATCAACGAATTACCCAAAACAGTTTCCACTTATAAAAGTTACAATAAATATGTTGCTCAAACATAAAAAAAAAACAAAAAAAAGAAAAAATAACAATACATTTAAAACAAACACTTCAATTCTGAATAAAGTTAGGTACCTACTATTTAAATAACGACTTTAACTAAAGCTAAAGCTAAATGCAAAACAAAACAAAATTGAGTAATTTAATGAAGAAAATTAGGGAGAAAAACAAATCATACATAGTTAGGTAACCTTTTTGACCTCGGAAACATATTTATGAAATTTCTCATGAAACATATGGATGTGCTGATATTTATAATTGTAAGCAGAACAGGTCCTTACCATGTACCGGTTTGAGGTGTAATTAGTTCTACAGTACGGAACAGCGAACACATTATATATAGCTTTTACCTGATGAGGGCCATAGACTGCTGCTAAAACTTTCGTGTTTCCTTGCTCCAAGTAGGCGCTCCCATCAGGCTGAGTGAAAACACCAAGTTTACACCTCAACCGACGGAGTTCGTTGGGTCTTCGGCCGTCCAGGCGGAGGCCTTGACTAGATAATAAGTCAGGTCCCGGCATGTTATATCGACGAATATAAATACCTATTAGTATTTATTTATCAAATAACTATTTGTTTTATTCACGGCAATCAAAACATAACCTCACTTTTAGAATACATCATTTTGCTAGCGTAAATTCATAAATGAAATGAAAGAAAGTGATAGGTGTACTGAGTTTTGAATGGACTATTTTCGAGTTAGATTTTGTTGTCAATGCTAAAGAAAGTGCATCAAAAACGCAACACAACGTTCAAGGACAATATTTTTGGAATCGATCGATTACTTTGTATGTATTCTTTCAACCCTAAAATGTCAAGAAAAAATTAAAAATATTGTCTTTGGAAAAATCGACGTCGCACGTTCGTTCATGGTTGGTATTTTGGTGTTCATGAATGAAAATAATCAAAAGAAAAGTGATAAAACAATAAAATAATCTATTTATCGATGTTAATTTGTGTTTTACAACAATAAAAGGTAATGTTTACTAAGATCAACATGCAAATAGTTTCGTTGATGGATGCCCATTGTCATAATGCAACCCGGGTTTTGATCTCGGGATGCTCGAATTATTCTCGATCTAAATAAATGTTTGCATTATTTATCGCTCTATTATAATTACCTAACACAATTACACAATTCGTTACGATATTGATAAGAAATTCACGTGTTTCTTTTCTATTGTTATTAGGTAAAGTTATTAATCGATTTTTGGGTGAATGATTGATTTCATTCTAAATATGGAAACGTAATATGTTTCAGTGACACTGCGTAATGGATGTCGACGACTCAGCAGTGGACCTGAGTGTCAGGTAAACATTTATTTCTGAAGTTTACTCTTACAAACTTTTTCAAAGTACTAGGCATTGACCTCTTATACAGAACTAGATAATACAATCAGTGGTCCAAAAATGGTAGATCCACAAGAGGTACTAAATGAATACTTTTTGCCTCAGTACTTCGCCAACTCTCTGACTGTAAACATACCAAATATGACTAAGTTTAATAATGTAATATGACGTATTAGTATCAACCAGGGAGCTGGAAATAGGTATTGTTTATACCTGGGGTACAGACTGCGTTACAAGCGGTGAAACATAAAAATCAGGGTTCGAAATTATCAAGATAATTATTTTTTTTGATAATTATCTAAGCTGATTATTAGTTTTTAGTAAAATTTCTAACTCAATGTTCTAAAATTTGTATTTTTGCTTTAATGCACTCGTATTCAGACCAGCCAGCACCTAGACTTTGGCATTTTTGTTTCTTATCACAATGAATAACAAATTATTGAGAAAAACAACAGAAAGCAGGTAGAAAAACTATTTTGTGATTGTAAGCTTCTTTTTGTGCTTTCGTGATCGGATACACATGGCGTGACATTGCTAGTACAAGCTTTTTCTTTTTCCGAATAACAACATATAATTATCAATTCGAACCCTGATTAAAGCATCCTTGTTGGCAATGTTCAACCTCCTTTCGTACATTTTCATCGTCATCATTGGTTTGTCCTTTCTAATCCAAGAACGAAAATTAAAAAGAGTTTTTATTTAATTTTTGTTCAGACAGAAAGGGCCAAACGTAAACTTTGAAACATTGACATACGAAAGAAGGTTAAACATTTCCCACTGCCATGGCCAATTTCTGTGTTTCCATGCTTGTAAGGAGGATCGGTATCCATTATCATTCTAAATCCATGGTATCACCCTACAGTATTCATACTTATTTTGTGTGGGTTATAATTCTGACTCCACATCTCATTGCAAAAGTTTAAAAGGTATGTGTTAATTGAGATAAAAATTAGCTAAGATTTTATATGAGATTGTGAGTCTATTTCTTTTAGGGTTGAAGCTCTTCTGTCAGCCCTGCATCACATTTTTCCGTCGCTCCATCCCTCAAAAATGTAATTTGCTAGCGGAAATACGATAGCACCGGCAGTGCTGAGACCTTTCTCGCTCTAGCCAATGACGTTCCTGAGTGATAGAAAAGGATAGAGAGTGAAAAAATGCTCAACCCTTATAAGACATCGATGGTACTAAATAAATAAATAAAATAAAATAGCCTTTATTCATCGACACAATATTTTCTTTATTCTACACTTTACTTAACATATCTTAATCCTACGTTTGGTCGGGTTGTCCTAGGACCTAGGCCTCCTCCAACATTCTCCACTCTATTCTTTCCTTTGAACTTTGACAAAGAGTTTAAACGAGAAAAACGTCATGCGCGCTCTTTTTGGCATACGTAAAATAATAAAGATGGAGGCGCATCTCAATGTTTCTCGGGGGTGGAATGCGAGGCCTACTGATTCTCCAATCCCTTGGGAAATCATCCTCCCACCATCGTACTGGTCTGCCTCTACTGCGCATGCCATCTCTGGGATACCATTCTGTTAGTTCCCTTGTCCATTTTTCCTTCTTAGATCGCATCATGTGGCCCGTCCATCTCCATTTGAGCATTCTCGTCACATCTGTCACTTGTTTTTTTCCTTATCCTGATGTGACCTGTAAAATGAGAATGATTAAATGGAGATGGACGGGCCACGTGAGGCGATCAATGGTACTAGGTACTCATATATGATGTGAATGTCACAGGTCCCTGCCTCCAGAACTGAGTGAGCTAAGGGCCCTTACTGCCAGTGGTCTGACCATCACCCCGGCACAACCTCCGCCACCTGTAAGTTTCTTCATTTGAAACTTTTGTATTTGTTTATAATAATGTCCTCAATAAATAATAATCTGTTTTTGCCATTGCATATCCATTGGAAGATCGATAGAGTAAGTATTTGCTAAGCATTGGTTATGATATGGTTGGTTCCAAAGTGAATTTGGACCCAGTTTTTTTTTATGAAAACTAAAAGCCGTATTAGTCTGCAGTCAATTATTTTAAAGAGAATAAATATAAGGTCTAACAAAATTTTATCAGACCATGAAACTGAACAACATTCATGGGAACAATATGGAAATAACGAAATAGTTTCAGAGTTCCCATCAAGCTGAACAACATTTACTATGGGAGCAAACCGATCGGAGAAAAAATAAAATCACCTGTTGCATACATTTAAGTCGCGAATTCGCGCGTCGACATTGCAGTTTAGTATGGAACAGTAGAGTTTTTATTTGCTCCGATCGGTTTGCTCCCAAAGTAAAAGTTTTTCATTTTGATGGGTAGACTCTTAGTTTAAAAGGAAGTAATGATATCAATTTCACCCTGTATAAGGAATTCTTTGGAAAAAATCTTTTCAAAAGTGAAAATTATTAAATTACTAGTAAATGCAGCCAAACAACAAAATCAAGCCAGGACAAATCTAAACTATTGTCATTTAATAATATGATCACCTGGGTATTTTTGTAAGTGGAATATTGTTTAGAAGTGTTAATAAACTTTCATTGCCGTACAGTACTGTTTATTTTTAATTTCAAGCTTCTAGAGATAATCTAAATATATAATAATTATTCATGAAAAACCACATCACTTGCAGTAATCTATACCTATAAAATAAATGATAACAATGTTATGCTGAGAATACTGTATAAAAACATTATTTGTCAAAAAAGGAGAATTTTATACATTCAGATGTACTTTCTTTTAGTTATTAAGAATCCGCCGCATCTTCTCCATAGCGTCAACTTGTTCTGACGCGGTGGTAGGGAAAAAAACGGGCATTAAGTTCCTATACTAAATAAATTATTTTGAAACTTCTACCCTTTATTTTCCTCAAAAAACGCATTGGCGTACTTGTTTATTCATTTATTATCAAAGAAAATAATTATCTATATAATTTCCAACCTTGATGACTGATGGGTGTAAGTGACAGCCTAGACCCTAGTGAATACTGAAACGGTGAACTCAGACCATCAAACTTAACAACTTTCACTATGGAGCCTACCTCAGGAAACGCGAAAAAAAATCAGCTCTCCCATACATTTAAGTCTGGTAGGTACAGCAGTTTTGTATGGGACAGCTGATTTTTTTTCGCGTTTCCTGAGGTAGGCTCCATAGTGAAAGTTGTTCAGTTTCAAGGTGTACGTTCACCGTTTCAGTATTTGCTAGGCTGTCACTTACACCCTATATACAATAACTAATATGGTAGGGAGGTGGAAAGCGGGTGCTGCGGCCCCGGTCTGAACAGAGGAGCTACGCGGAGAGCCCGGACATCGTGCTGCTACCGGCCGCTCCCCCGCACCGCAAGCCTTGTCTAACTACACCCGCGCCGTTCTCAGGTAGGTGTTATTGTATTATTCAACTTGATCTGTTGTTGTAACATTTCTATCTCATAACAACTTCAGTGGTAATCTTTAACTCGTTAGAATAAAAAGACCAGTATTTATTTAGAATACTGATATTCTGGATTCTTCAAAGCTAATCTATAAGTGAATAGAATAGTATAACTTTAGATTAGACTCTTAAGTTTATTATACATTGCTCTAGAGTTTAGAGCAATAAATTGTATAATTATTATTGTTCAGACATTAAAATAAATGTCTACATGATGATCTAATTTACTTACTCATTATCAACTTATTTGCGGTTTTCCTGTTTCACATAATCAAGGTGGATAGTATAATTTTAATGTAAAGTTAACACTTTGTCTAAAACAATGTTGTATTCTTTAAATACTACTCTAGTAGGATTTTAGTTACGCGAGACTTTTTTTTCCATACTACTTGTCGTCACTCTCTGACTCCTCCCCGGAGGTCATTTTCTATGCAGCGAAGGCGCGTGTCGCGCACTCGAATAGAGAAATCATAAGGGCTGATCCTTCCTCTACACTCCTTTCTATCTATTTTTTAACTGGCGTCATCAATATCTTTGAGAGATTTATCAATTTATCTCATACCTGTAGGCCTCGCATGCCACCCCCGAGAAAACGATAAAAATCGAGATGTGCCTCCATCTTTATTATTTTACGTATGCCAGAAAGAGCGCGCAAAAAGTTTTTCTCGTTTAAACGCTTTGTCGTGGGTGGCATGCTAGCCGTGCTGACTACATCAAATACATTTTTATTACAAAACTATGGACCTTATTTATTATGCGTATACCAAATTAGGGTCAAATCCTACTGAAAGAGTAGCGGCCGGGAGCGTCCCGCATTTTACCTAGCATATTGAAGTTAAAGTAAAAGTGTCTAACTGTGAGTGTGTAAGTGTTGAACTTTATCTATTCTGATATAAGATAAAATTTCAGTTGAGGTAACAGAACGGATAGCCAAGCAGCGGCGCGGTTGAAATGTCATTCTATCCCGTATATTGGAATTTATCTTATCTCGCTGTAGATAAAGTTCAATAAATGCTAAGTCAAATGCCGCGCGTTGCCAGCCGCTGCTCTTTCAGTGGGAATTGGTCCTTAGGTTAGGATGTGTGAGTTAAATAATGTCCTTATGATCTGTTTCACTACTTCTGTATAAGTTCTTAATAGCTTATCTGACAGATCGATTGACTTAACTTTTATACGAAATATGTCAAACGATCTATTAGATAAGGGTTGATCTGACAGCACAGAATCGCATATTTTCACGCTCTATCCTTTTCTGCCACTCAGAAACGTCATTGGCTAGAGCAAGAAACTTCGCAGCACTACCGGTGCTGCCACGGGCTATCGCATTCCCGCTATCTTTCTCGCTCTAGCAAGTGACGTTCCCGAGCGACAGAAAAGGATGGATTGTGAAAAAATTTGATTCCGTGCGTTCGATTTGTGGTTAAGGGCCTATGTCGAAAAATAATTGAAGCGAAATGGGCGTGTGATAGCCTATATTACTGCCTGATGCGAGAGAAAGAGATGGGGCGGCGCGCGCGCCTGAAACGTAAGCGTAAAACAAGCTTTATTTAATTGTGATTATACTGTAAGTTCAATTCTGCTCTAATCAAAATTTGTAAAATACAATCTCTTTTTTTTAAATCAAGTCTCGTGTTTCTATTATTCACCGTTAAGCAGTTCCAAGCGTTTTTCGATAAAGACGAAGGCTACTTTGGCTTGTTTTTCTATCGAGAAAATGTGTCTTAATCGCGTTTTGGCTCTAATCAAAACTTCAATTATATGTTCAATTTACACATATCTTACTCTATGTCTATGATATATGACGCTTTGAAGAACCTTTTTTTTTCACATAGCCTCTTAAGAACTTATACAGAAGTGGCCCAGGCCCATCCTGTTGAGGGCTGTGGTGCAGTTCTGCACGAAGAACAATTTATTTTCTATTGTGTCTGGAATTGCCGCATACGAGAGGTAAATGTATGATGTATTGTCTACAGACGTGAGCAGCAAGTTGAACTCTAGCGGTGTGAACGTGTCCATAACACCGAGCAGCGTCCCCGCGGCGCCGGAGTCCCCCCGCGACCCGCGCGACGACATAGACTCTGAGGACGACGAGAATGAACCACCGCTAACGTCCATCGGACATAGGGTAACCACTTGTCCTACTACATGTTTAACTGTAAACACTATCAACGTTATCTGTGATGCATATAAATATCAGAATGAACCAGATATAAGGAACTCGTTTAAAATTGAAGCCTATAAATTACACGTGATAGTTGTAGTCTTCTTCTCATCGTGTGGGCAGAGCCCTGGTGTCATAGTTGTAGTTTGAAAGGTTTGTTTTTATTAGTCTATCTATGGACATCGTTTGACGCGAGACGTCTTAAAATCGAGAAAAATTTAAATTAAATTATGCCGTCTTGCATTGTTGCCATGTGCAAATGTGCTGTTGATATGAAAAAAATTGTGATCTCACTTTATACATAAAAAAAAGCACATATTACAATTTCATCATCATCATCATCAGCCTATAAACGTCCCACTGCAGTGCACAGGCCTACCCTCAGTTAGGGTGTATGATCATTAGTCCACCACGCGTGCCCAATTCGGATTGGTAGACTTCACATACACATCAGAATTTCTTCTTCAGCGTATGCACACGATATTTTCCTTCACCGTTGGAGAGCATTCGGTATTACGTACATAAGTTAGAAAAACTCATTGGTACATGGCATGTTGTCCATGCGGATTCGAACCTAGACCACCCATAATTGGGTGTCCATACCTCTCCGCAACGCGCCACCGACGCTCTTATTTTTTTTTACCTTCTCGTTAATTTCACACTGTCTTTTTACATGGTAGTTACCATTCGTTACATGTTCGGCGGATAAAATGCCCACCGTCTGCCTTACTATGATCTCTAACTCTGAATATGATAATAAGTTAAAATAAACTTTAATTCCCTTAGGAGTTATCGAGCGCGGAGATATGGGAGCGGGAGCGTCGCCTGCGCGCGCTGCGCGAGAAGCTGCGCGCCGAGGAGACGCGGCTGGTTCTGCTGCGCAAGATACGACAGTCCCAGCAGGCCACACCACTACCCGCCGCCAAGGTGACAAATCTATGAAATACACCACTAGTTTTTTTGATTACTAACAAAAAGACAAGGCGGGTTTTGTATGGAAGGTTGGCGCTTTTTTTTCGACATTGTTATTAGCGCGGCCATCAACCGAACTTGAATATTTTAGTTCAGAATAAAGTAACAAACAAAACGTGTTATTACATATATATCCCTAAACTCAGTCTGAACGGAGATATAAAGGCTTGAATTTGAAAACATATTCATAACGTTTACTTTAAGCCTTTATATCTCCGTTCGGACTGACTTTAGAGATAATACTTGTCATAAAGTTTTGTTTGTAACTTTATTCTGAACTATAATATTCAAGTTTGATTGATGGCCGCGCTAAAAAAAGAGGCGATAAGAAAAATGGCGCCATTTTTAGTCATTGGCTTTTTAAAGGTGTATTCAGTCGATGAAACTAAACAAGTTTCCCTGAGGAACATGGGTCAAAAAACTAAAAAATTGTTTGGACCTCCCATGGAAAATCGATCGACTGATCCGAACTTTTGTAGTCGCTTGGACTGTTGGACCTATGTTCCTTACATTGTCTGAATACCCCCTTGAAATTTTGTTAGCAATATATTCACAAAAATGCTGTTAATACTGGGTAAAAATCTAAAACTGAATTATAAATAAATCTGAACTATTGACCACTGAATTATGACTAGACTAAAACAATTGTACTTTTACCATTTTACAGGCTTTCTCGGCTTCTTTACCTCATTTCGAATATCGTTCGGTAACTCTTTATAGATAAACAATTTATTTGCATAAGTAACACACATAATATATTACAGTGTTCCATCTTGTAAAGCTTTGGAACGCACCTACTTAGGGTCCTATACCCGAAGTAGTTGTTCGCCCGCGGTACCTCCAACTTACGAGTCGATATCGCTCTCGTTTCGTGTTTTTGTATCAAATATGTCCAGTAGTAATGTGTCCCTATTCTTACAGGAGTCAACGACAGGCACGGCGCTGGCTGGCAGCGGGTGTGTGGTTCCTCCCGGCGTCACTGTCACACCCGCCCCGCCACCCGCACACCAGCAGAAGGTATGCTATATAAATATGAAATTAAGTAGTGAAAGGGTAATTTAGCAAAAATAAGTCAGCTCGAAGGTAGTCAACCTCGATACGAGGACTACAACGTAAGTCATTATTATACGATATAACTCTACTGAGACGAAAGGAGTAAAAGTTCTTTGTAATCTGACTTATTTTTTTACCAATTTATTACTTAACAATTATTTTCTATTTACCTATCTATTTTTTGGTTATGATATGATATGAGCGAGATACCTAAAATGCATGACCAATCGTATTGCTGAAGTGGTAGAACGTATACAAAGAATAGAAGCATAACTATAGAAAAAAAACTTGTACAACTACTTAACAGATTCGCCGCTCGTCTCAAAATATAAGTGTAATTCGAAAGCTGGTTCTTGAACACACTTGCCACGTTGTTGCGGACCTAAGAGTTACCGCGGTCGTTAGCAGCGAATGTTTTAAAAGCATGTACAGGGTGTTAGGGTAAACAGTTGCATTACTTTAATGGGTGATTGTACCCATGACACTTAACAACTTTCCCTAAGAAACCTATAGGGAATTCGCATGAAAAAATTCGACTTTTCACACAAACGTTCGATCTGCTCATTGCATTTAATACCCAAATTTTTTTTTGGAAATTTCTATACGTTTCTTGGGGAAAGTTGTTCAGTATTATGGGTACAATCACCCCTTAAAGTAATGCAACTGTTTACCCTAACACCAGGTATTTTCCCAAACTAAATACGATCCTAATGTTGTGCACAGAGGTCGAGGTTTCCTTGCACCCCTAAACACAAACACGTTCGTAATGTTGCAGAGGTCGAGTACATCCGCCACGGCCAGCATAGTGCCGGCCGGGTCGTCGTCGTCGTCGCGGCGCACCAACAGCCTGCCCGGCGGCGCCACGCTCACCCCCGGCCCCTACAGGTCACAGGTATGTTATGTTAGACTCTACATCTTAACCTAACCCTTCTGACGGTCCTTAAGGTCGAGGGTTTAAGAACGATGAAAGCCCATATGGCAGAGAGCTAGCGCCTCAATCCTGAGGCCGCGGTCATAGCCCGGACACTGCATACAAAAAATTGAAATTGACAAGATGACCTCAGCACATGCGAAACCAAAGAAATTGAAACTTAAGTCTTCTTCTTAGGTAACTGGCGGGTAACCAGAGGGCGATATAGGGGGTGAGGTAAAAAGTTGGTGGGAGGAAGGAGTGTCCGTACTGTATGTAGTACTCTTTCTTATACTGTGCCGCGGTTCGATTCCTGGCCTGTACCACTAAGTTCTTCGCAATTTATGTACGGTTGTATTTATCATTTACTAGCTTGACTGTGAAGAAAAACATCGTAAGGAAACCTGAATTCCCGATGATGAAAAGAATATACCATAAGTTCGGAGGTATGCGTAAAATATGGATGAGCTTGGGGCGAACACAAATGACCAGCGCTGGTCTCAGTGTTACAACGACCCTTGCTTGCAATAGCCCAACAAATAATCAATGGAGGGTCATTAGAGAAAATCCACACTTAGTTACGATGTTCTGCAACCCGCTCTACAGCGCGGGACGAAACGTCGCTAGTGTTGCCAACTTAGTCGATTTTCCACTAAAACTGGTGGTTTCGACCCCACTCGAAAGCCGATTTACTGATTATTACATGGAAATTTAATATTTTTTTACCCAATACGTAACGATAAGGACATGTTTCACCATTTCTTAGTAAGTTCTTGTCAGCTATCTGACAGATCTTTTGAGATATCTTTCATATAAAATTTCATATATACTAAGAAGTGCTGAAACAGGACCTAAAGGTGATTAATTACCAATATGCCCGTTATTTCGTTGTTTAGTAGAACATTTTGTGATTATGAGATTAGGGCAACTTTCTGTTAGTGGTTTTCTGGTGGTGAAGAGCTAATTTAACTTTTGGCAACACTGCACGTCTCTGTGACGCCGCACGCTTTGCATGACATCATCATTTGGTTGGTTGTTGAGGTTCATTCACTGATTCAGTCGACCTAACAGGATGCTTCAACTTCCTGGCGTAATGCACTGTAATATACTATACCTGTTCACTGAGAAAACTCTTACGTTCGTCATTCAGAAAAAGAAGTGTATTGCTCTCACATCTTCTATATCGAACAGACTATAATAACAATGTAACGTAATTGTTTGACAGTCCACAACGAGCGGTGGAGCTAGCATCACTCCCTCGGTGACCATCACCCCCGCGCCGCCTCCATCCAACCACAATGCATCCTCTAAGGTAACATTATTTATATCTTGCTCCGTCTAAAAGCTGCTTTACATTATGCAACCGGTCGCAGGTAATCTGAAGTGAATTACTACGTGAGGGAATTATGTTTGAGGTTTATTTCTGACCTACTGATCTAGAGATTCAGATTGCATGCGGTCGGTTGCATAATGTAAAGCGGCTTTAAGTTTGGTTTCGTGCTAGATTTTTAGTTCTAAAAGGGCCTGTTTCACCACTTCTAAGCTTGTTAGCTTATCCGACAGATATTTTGACATATCTTTCATACATCATCATCTCAGCCGATGGACGTCCACTGCTGGACATAGGCCTCCCTCAACGACCGGTCCTGCGCTGTCCTCATCCAACGGGTTCCCGCCGCCTTTATCAGGTCGTCGGTCCACCGTGTGGGGGGCCTACCCACGCTGTGCTTTCCGATACGCGGTTGCCACCGAGTCGGCCCCATCGGCCATCGGTTCTACGAGCAATGTGCCCCGCCCACTGCCACTTCAGTTTAGCAATTCTTTGGGCTATGTCAGTTACTCTGGTTCTGCGGATTTCTGATTTGATCTCACAGGGAAACTCCGAGCATAGCCCTCTCTATTGCCCTTTGGGTGACTTTCAGCCTGTTTATGAGGCCTTGAAAACCTTTCATACAAAATATGTCAAACTATCTGTCGGATAAGCTAACAAGAACTTACTCTAAGTCTTCTTACACTTAAACACAATCAATACCTATCAACTGATATTAGCTATAGTAGTGGACCAAACGATCGTTTTATTCAATTTTTCTATGACCGGGAACTTTTTGTACTAATCTATACTGTTACAGACAATCGGGAATTTAATTTAAATGTATCGTCACTGCGCACTGGTGACAAAACTAATGGCGTATTTTCGCTTCCAATTTCGCTCGCTCTAGCGAACAATGCTACTGGAGTGCTATTTTTGAATTTAACACATTCTAATTCATGTACGAAAATGTCAATAATGTAGTTAATGTATCATGCATGTACGAATTAGGATGTATGACTATCAGAAATTGCACTCCTGCTCAAAAGAAAAGGAAAGAGATACGGGAACAGCAAATTTTATGAAAATTCTGTCATGAAGTTAAGGTTGAATTAACTTTGATTAGCTTTGTTTTGTTTTTTTGTTCTCTAAATAAATAATCCTCATTAGCCCAGTCATTTCACGATTTAATTCGGGACTAATTAATAATTGACATTTTTTTCGGTATAATATTGAAGAGACAATTTTAGCCTAGAATTTTACCAAAATAAAAAAAAATCACGTCAGCAACAGTTCCAATTTTAAAATTTAACTATTACCTCGTTCTTAAAAACCTGATGGTACATTTTTTTTTGCACATATTTAAGGCCCTTACCATTATACATACTACAAACATGGTGTGTATATTTTTGTCTACTTTGACGGTTTTGAAAAAAATACATTCGTATTTTCTAATAAATACCTCATTGTTTTAAATTTCAATGCCTATTTTATTCCTCAAAATAACTTATATTGTTAAATCTAAGTCAAATGAGTGCATTGGTATTAATATTATTAATTTAAAAGTCTTCTGGGACACACAATTTTGATTTCTTTGTTGCGTAGCAAATTTTTCTTAATATGCTTTAAGATAGTCTTTTTGTCACTAAACGGTGCCGGTTACAGTTTAAAAGTCCAATTAATAAATACTCCCTAACCCCTCCTAAAAAAACTCCGTAAAATGACTGGGCTACATGTTATTTCTACTGGTTCTGTTTTCTTTGGTTTATTACGTTATAAACCAAAGAAAACAGAACCAGTAGAAATAACATGTAGCCCAGTCATTTTACGGAGTAATGATGTGACGGTATTTCGCAAGCCTGCCCAGGATAACTCGTCGGTGACGAGCAGCACTAGCGATGCAGTGAGTATGGCAATGTGATGTCACCACACCTTACTGTTTGTTGTGTCTATTAGATTATAAGTTTTTTTGTCAACGGTACACATAATTTTTTTTATGAGAAAGCTTTGCTTTATTCTTATTTGATAGGTTAAATAGTGGTAATTATAGAAGGGGCTACCCGGTTAGTGTAATGGTTACCAGGTCGGCCTGTTAAATCGAGATCGGACATGGATGTTATGCAAGGTCCTTCTGAAAATAGGCAACATTTGACTACTTATATAGGGACTAGTTACGCGTGTCACTCTATTAACAAACATTTCTGCCACTTTTTGCGGGGGGTGAGGTAACATGAAATCCACAACTTTGGATTTAATTAACCATAACTTAAGATTCTAATTTTGAATGTTAAAAATCATGAAAAGAAGTCTCGTGTGAACCCCAAACGTCATAAGTTCATACTTATTGTTTCGCAATTATAGGCTGTCTCGTTTAGTGATAAGGTATAAAATTGAATGTAAATGCACATGATCAATTGATGTTTTACCGTGGCAGAGGGGAAATGCTACCGCAAGGCTAGTCCTTATAATAAATAGTCAAAGTGGGCAACATATTTTAAGGGCTTAGGAATGCATTAACAAACTTTCCAAATGTCCAATATACCAAACGGACTAGTTGCCCAATAAGAGGATGATCCGACAATCAAAATTCCATAAAAACTGCAGACCTACTCACATCCTATAATTTTATGGTCAGACAATCTGCATTCCCTTAAATAAAATATTGTGTATTATTTTAGAAGGACCCAGTATATTTGAGTCGTTGTTGTCTAGTTTCTATAATAAAAACCTTATAGCTTCCATTTCAGAAAAATGTATGTGCCTTTAAGCATTATTGAATTTGAGCTTTATTTAGAACAAAGAACCTTACATCTAATGGACACAAATAACAATTTGACGCTGAACAGTAAATAATACAAGGTGTTATATTGGTGCGAAACAGGCTAGTTCCCGAAGTTCGGAGGACACCCAGACCCCGGCACAAAGGCAGGCCGCCGCCAAGCTAGCGCTGCGTAAACAACTAGAGAAGACTCTACTACAGGTAACCGCGTCAAACCGGCTTTGGGGCTTTGACTTCCCAACAGTGTCCCTTTTTTTTATTTTCGAAGGGTGAGTCATGAACGCCCTTAAAACTTGGGAGTGGTATGGTATTTTGTCTCCCCTGCCCGGATGACCCAAAGCCCCGAAGCCGACAAATAAAAAAAATCTAATTTTAAAAAATTCCGTCCCCATTTTATTTTGATTCTACAGCAGTAACTGTAGAGAAGATTTGGCCATAAGCTTGTAACTAAAAAATACCCATAAATACAGGCTTCATATCAATCAGCTTGTTATTGGCCACTGCTTAACAAAGGCCTCTCCGAAGCCGCGCTTCAAAACTTTACCCCCCATCCTTCTTCATCCAGTAGATTCAGCAGTTAGGCTGGATGGTAATCCGGTAATCTGGTATAAGGTATTATACGGTAGTTACATATGCCTTTCGCGTCCCCAGTTAACCAAACATTTGTGTACAACTTGAAAAAAAAGAGCAGTAAAGGCAGGTTTAGACGATGACAATTTTGCGGCGCCAATTTTTTCGCACGAAAAAAAAAAATCTCGGCACGCGGTCTTTTACACGGTGCCAGCTTTACAGCGCCAATATGTTCGCATGCGAATGAATTTGCTTGAGAAAACCGTGCCAGCGAATAGCAAGACCTGTTTACACGAGGCGAAAAATTGGCGCGGAGGATGCGAGGGACGCGGGCGGAGGTCACTAGCACCGAAAAATAGACGCGTGGTCTGTTCCTTGCGAACGTTCGCATGCCGTAAAATATTCATGCAAAAAGTGTTCATACGGTGCTTTTTTAGAGGTGCCGCAGAATTCGCACCGCAAAATTGTTCGTATAAACCTGCCTTAAACGGTAACTGCAGGACAGGAACTAAATATTTTAGTGGTAAATTTTTGGGTGAACAGACAAAATGAGATATTTTTATCAAGACTATTAAATTTACGCCAGCACTCGACCTACATACAACATAGAACAGTAGGAAACTTGAATAATTTTTAACTGTCTTGCCAGCTTTTGCGTGAATTGACGTTGTTGCAAAGAAAGTGGCGCCTTCAATACTCTATTACCAAGCTACACAAAGAACGAGGAGGCGAATAGCGAGCTGAACGTTGACAAAATGATAACTCGCCGCAGATCCCGCCGCCCAAGCCGCCGCCGCCGGAGATGAACTTCATCCCGTCGCCGAGCAACACTGACTTCGTCTATTTGGTGGGGCTGGAACACGTCGTCGACTATCTCACCAACGAAGAACGGTACGTTTGCTTGTTTTACATGTAAATAATCATCGTTTTACTGAACAATATTTTACGGTTCGATAGAGTATCGAAGTGGATTATTGTACAAAGTTTTTCAAGGCTAAAATATTTATATCTAATAATGTGTTTAAGTTTTTTATTCTGACCAGTCTGAAAGGGATTTAGGTTTTGAATTTGTGCTGATTTTTATACCTACTTAAGTAATACATAAAGAGTTGTAATGCAACTTGGCATTTTCTAAATCCGTAATTCTGTACCAGCGCAGCGTTAAATGCCCGCCCAATAGCAGCAAGCTAGCCATCAAAACGAAACACTTTTCGTTAAAGCGAGAAACATTCCTCGCATTGTTTGTACTGTGAAGTGAGGGCGCTGGCAAGCAATGAAGAACGAGATAAAGAATGCGTTTCCGTGTGGACATGTCAGGTTCAAAATAATAGCGACGTGTTAGATAGATATTCTACAAAGACAACAAACAGCTTCATACAAGTTCACAGTGGCGACCGGTACAACCCTACATGTGCAGTGATGTTTGTACCAAGCTGCTCGCTGTCGCACGTGAACGTTCAGATATAGTTCGATGCAAACCAAATGGCGGCTTGGAACTAACCTTACTTCTCTTTCCTTCACCTGTTCACGCTCCACTGCCTTCTATTCGCTCGCAGCTAACTTTCGACCTGCGTTAAGTTTGCATGGAACTGTACGAGAGCGAGCGGTGATTTCGATGTAGCCCTGTTGTATACCTCTCTGGCACGAAACTCTATCGCTCAAGTGAGCGAATTTAGACAAAAATAGTGCATAGTGTCTTGTACATACGGTCAGCGCAATCAAGGTCAGCGCTAGAGTTTCGTGCCGCGACTTATACTGGAGTGCAATTCACTAAGCGTCGCATGACATAACCATAGCGAATACCTAATTGTCAGCTCGCCGAATTTTATTTTATTTTATTTTATTTGGGGAGCTTACAGCTATAAAACGAATAGTTTACAAATTTAGTCAGCTATAGGCCAATTACAAGCTTCCACATTTAAGGTTGTGACGATGTTTGCGTTTAGTGAATTGCATTGCTGGCCGCTGCGAGTTATGAGTGCGTTGTATGAAGCTGTGTCTCTGTAGGATCTATTCAGTGTTGGTGTGTGCGCGATAGTAATGCAGTGTGTGGTCGTAGCATGCCGCGGTCGTCGGTGCCGGCGGTGTGCGCGCAGTGCGGCAGCGACTTCACGGCCGTGTGGCGCTGGGAGCGCGCCCCCGCGCGCCGCCAGGACCCCACCTTCACCTGCGCGCCCGCCGCCCGGCGCCTGTGCGAGCTCTGCGTCAGCGGCAACGTGAAGCGAGCCCTCAAGGTATACAGTACTGTGCTACAGCTACCAGCTACCAGCAGGACCCCACCTTCACCTGCGCGCCCGCCGCCCGGCGCCTGTGCGAGCTCTGCGTCAGCGGCAACGTGAAGCGAGCCCTCAAGGTATACAGTACTGTGCTACAGCTACCAGCTACCAGCAGGACCCCACCTTCACCTGCGCGCCCGCCGCCCGGCGCCTGTGCGAGCTCTGCGTCAGCGGCAACGTGAAGCGAGCCCTCAAGGTATACAGTACTGTGCTACAGCTACCAGCTACCAGCAGGACCCCACCTTCACCTGCGCGCCCGCCGCCCGGCGCCTGTGCGAGCTCTGCGTCAGCGGCAACGTGAAGCGAGCCCTCAAGGTATACAGTACTGTGCTACAGCTACCAGCTACCAGCAGGACCCCACCTTCACCTGCGCGCCCGCCGCCCGGCGCCTGTGCGAGCTCTGCGTCAGCGGCAACGTGAAGCGAGCCCTCAAGGTATACAGTACTGTGCTACAGCTACCAGCTACCAGCAGGACCCCACCTTCACCTGCGCGCCCGCCGCCCGGCGCCTGTGCGAGCTCTGCGTCAGCGGCAACGTGAAGCGAGCCCTCAAGGTATACAGTACTGTGCTACAGCTACCAGCTACCAGCATACAAATACTTCTGATGTTCTACTTCATGTCTCTTGTTACGGGTCAAACTGTCGTATTATGGGTTAGCTCAGTCAGTTTATTTAGTGAAGATAAAAAAATAGGATAATGTACAAAAACAGATTAGACACTGAACCATTTCTATTATCCTATACCGAAACGTGAGCCCTACACTAGAAGTCTTACGTATTCTTCGGCTTCCCGTCATGGTGAGAGAAAACTTCGGTGTTCTCACCCCGTCGCAGTGGGAGAGAACTTCGGTGGTCTCACTCCGTCGCAGTGGGAGAGAACTTCGGTGGTCTCACTCCGCCGCAGTGGGAGAGAACTAAGGTGGTCTCACTCACCCCGTCGCAGTGGGAGAGAACTTCGGCGTTCTCACCCTGTCCAAGTGGGAGAGAACTTCGGCGGTCTCACTCCGTCGCAGTGGGAGAGAACTACGGCAGTCTCACCCGGTTGCAGTGGGAGAAAACTTCGGCGTTCTCACCCCGTCGTAGTGAGACAACACTTGTCGAGCATCGGAGCTGCTTCAGACACTTGGCTTACGCGTTAGTGTTTATTTCACGAGACCGTCGAGCGTAGTCTTGCCAGTTGATTCCGGGCAGGTTTTGAACTACGAAAGTTATTGTGTTTGGTGTTCTAATAATGTTGATGTAATTATCCGCAGGCTGAACACACGGCGCGACTGAAGACCGCGTTCGTGCGCGCGCTACAACAGGAGCAGGAGATAGAGCGCCGCCTCGCCGCGCCCTCCGCCTCCCCGCCCCCCGCCACACACGCCCCGCCCGCACACGCGCACCGCTCCAGCACCCTACAGGTACACACACACACACACACACACACACACACACACACACACACACACACACACACACCTTGTCACATTGATTGATAATCAGTAATAGGATATTTGAGCGCTTATATTAATTTTTCTGAAAAATAATGTTGACCCGTCTTAATAACAAACGTTTGTTGTTACGTTCTACTTGTTATGGTCTTGTTTTGTAAACTTGTTGTGAACTGTAATATTGTGTGGGTGTTATCTATCATATTATGTTTTCGTGGTGAAAAAAGTGATGTTTATGTAAATAAGCGGCAGACAATCAGATCACTATTGATAACACTACAACTACCCGCAGATGTCAGTGTCCCGCTCGTCGCCGCGCACGCCGGCGCCGCCCCCCGCCTCCCCCGCGCCGGGCCCCGCGCCCGCCCCCGCCCCCGCGCCTCCCCCGACCAAGCCCGCCGTCAACAACAACAGGTATGTCAACTATTCATTGTTCATATCAAATCAAAATTTTTATTTAAAATAATATCACATAGATAGTTTTTTGCCGTCATTTTTTGACTCTACCACTGGGTCAGAGGTGTTCCGTTGAGAGAAGTTGCGGCCAGGCAGCGGCAAACATACAAAGTGCAATAAAATTAAAATACAATATTGCATTACATAGTGTAACATTGTCAAGACCATACATTTTGGTCATTCAAATAATCATTGAGTTTATAGTAGCCTTCTTTTACAGAGGACTTATTTAACATGGTACTTAAACTTTTTGTCTGGCAATGTTATACCTGTCGCTCTCGTATACCCGATACTACCTCGTATACTCACGAGCTTAGGTGCCGCGAAGACACTGCTTGAATCATATTTTATAGATGAAACGGCCAATAATTATTATTGAACACACAAAATTAAATAAAATAAAAATTCGGAAACTCAAATATACCAAAACGCGGTAAGAACCCGTTAAAATGTTTATTTCTAGATTAAAATAAAAATTACTTACAGGGTGTAAACAACTTTTTGTGATTTTCAGATTAGCTCCATAGTTCATTGTTCAGTTTGATGGTCTGAAACAAAATACCATATTTAATGTGTAACGCATTTAATTTTACAACCTGTATTAGGGTGTAAGTGTATATTAGTGTAGATACTTACTATTGAGTGCAGTCACTCTGAGACACCCTAAATATAGACTCAGGATATCTCAAAATGATTCCCCAAGGAAGATATTTGCTATGTGCGAAGTGGGTGATGGGAGCTATCAAATCGATCGCAGCGCCCGGGGTGGCAGAAATTTGTACTTTTGTCAGACAAGCTGTGTAAAATATGATTGAATCTATGTATATCCACACACTAAATACACACAGCGAATAGGTGACAAGCAAAAAAAATGTGGACTTGCACATAATAAATGCAATCAGCTGATCGAACGTTATAAAAAGTTAAGTTTTTGCGAATTTCCCTTATTTTCCATGGGAAAGTTGTTCAGTATCATGAATACAATCACCCTTGAAAGTAATGCAACTGTCTACCTCTACACTAGCATTTGCAATAACGACAATATCTCGTGCGCAGTAGTCGCATGAGCTCGTCGGAGTCGCTGCGCAGCCACCACTCGGAGCGCACGCGCGAAGCCGCTGCGGAGGTGCCCGCGAAGAAAGGTAAAGGTAACCAGCATGTATCAAACATTTTATTTTTCCTACATTCATTTATTTTGAATCAGGAATGTTTTACAACAAATGTATTCGACATACCTTACCGACGATAAAGAAAAACGACCAACCCCGTTTCGCCTCAAAACTGGTAAATTTGAATTTTATAAGAAACTAGAGTTAACCCGCGACTTCGTCCGCACAAATTATATACCAGATTTTAAGTCAGATAATAAACTATCAAACAAAAAAAGTTTCATCAAAATCGGTTCAGTAGTTTGTGCGCGATGCTCGATCAAACAAACAAACAGACAAGAACAGACAGACAAAAAATCCAAAAATTGAGGATATGGAATCGGGGACACCTAAAAACCATATCGTAACTTTTTTTTGTTAATATATTCAATGCACAGACACACTTTCTGTTACAGTTTTATAATAGTTTAGATAAATGTTACTTTTTGCAACTATCAGCAGCAAGGCTGATTCAGTGTTTATGGGGTGGAGAGCATCTCTATGATGGGGATGGACCAGCACGGCTAGCATGCCACCCACGACAAAGCGTTTAAACGAGAAAAACGTCATGCGCGCTCTTTCTGGCATACGTAAAATAATAAAGATGGAGGCACATCTCGATTTTTATCGTTTTCTCGGGGGTGGCATGCTAGGCCTACGGATCTGCCTGCATAACTTCAGTCGGTTTAGGAGCTGCAGCCGTTCACCGTACCCTGTGTTTATGGGCTGTACAGCATTCCCATTACAGAGATGCTGTACACCCCATAAAACCTGAATCAGCCTTGCAGTTTGTGGTTGCAAAAAGTACACTAATCTCTTATACTATAATTACTACCGTAACCGAGACTCCATGCTCATACTTCATACTAAGTTTGGAAACCCTTTAACTCTAACCGATACGTTGCTATCCCCTTAAAATATTATGTACTGTTTATCTAAAAGGACTTTATGTTTTATCGGGCTATGTAATCAATGCTGTAAATCTTCCTAAGAAAAATAAAATAAAATGTAATGTAAATTCGGTTGAGTATTATCCGCTGTCTGTTTGTGTTGAAGGATCATCGTCGAGCAGCGCAAGCCAGGGCAGCAACAGCAAACAGCACCAGGTATTATCATTGTTTAATACTTCAACCATCCATCCATCACAGCCCTTGAACCTTGTATTTTATAATTAAATATAGGGCGTAAAATTAAATACGTTACAATAACTTCAATGGAGCTTCCTACCATCAAACTAAATAATTTTCGAAATCGCGAAAAAAAACAGCTGTTGGAACAGCTGCTGTTGTTTTCTATGGATAGAAAACGTCGAAATGTTGACCCACACGTATGGAAGATTTTTTTGTATGTAACGTATTTAATTTTATACCCTATATTAACACATTCGCGAACAGTGACCGGCTATAGCAGTGATAACAATAAAAGTTCTATTGTGTCTCGTTCACTTGACTGTCCGCGAATGTGTAGGTAAATTCGGGCAAGTTGACCACTTGCCTCTAACAATCCCGACCTTGTAGTCCGCGTGATGGAGCTCATCCTTGGTACTTAAGAAGAAATGCGCATGCCGTTTAGTCCATACAAACGTATTGAGCAAAAAATTTTCCATACAAACTATATCACCTCACCTCTACCATCCTTATGTTGCCTCCCGCCTGGACATGACTTGCCTTGGGCGACCTGGAACTCCTTAAACCGACTTCGAACCCAGGTCGGTCGCAGTAAGGACAACATGGTCAGGTGGGGATTCTCGGATGCGCAAAATGTGACTTGCTTGTGTGGAGCTCCACAAACGACGGCCCATCTCACATCGTGCCCTAACACCTACACGCAGGAAGAGCTCATGACCGCTAGCGACGGTGCAGTATCGGTTGCCCGATTCTGGCAAGGTACTATTTAGCGACTTTGTTCAGAATTTGAAGTCGACACGATAAGCAAGCAATCCTTATGTTTTTTTTTTCGATAAATTAAATACTATAAGAACTAGGAACCTTCTAAATTGCTCAGTTTTACCGCCGTTTTCAGATAAAATTAGACACTTTGATGTTCTGAACATCCCCTTAAAAATCGTCAGCATATTATGAAAGACCCTGTGTATTTAATGAGATATCCCTTGGTTCTCTAGCTGGCTGCGGCGGCGGCGGCACAGATGGCGTTCGAGCAGCACAGCGCGGCCGCCATGCAGGCGCTGCAGCACCAGCTGCTTAGAGGTAACTGTGTACTTCACTTGTGTACTGCTGATTATGTTCATCATCTATGTAGAAAGGTGTGTGAAGGCTTCAAGTGTTCCGCCTTACTGTTAGTATAAAAGTTTTGTGGGGACTTGCTACAGATGTCAGCACCCACAAGTTAAAGCAAAGATGGTGATACCGTCGCTCTCGGAAATATGCTCCATACATAGACAACGTTTACAATCGAATGCAAGACCTACATCGCGCAAGAGAAATAATCATCATCAGTAGAACCTCCATAGTTTCTATAAAAAATATGTACGATGATTATTAAATATTTCTACTAAAGTCATATCTACAGGGTGGTAGGTCAGACAATTGCATTACTTTAAGGGGCGATTTTCCTCATGATATTGACCTATTTTCCCTAAGATACAAGGGGAAATTTGTAAAAAAAATATCGACTATTCATAGAAATGTTTGATGAGCTGATTGCATTTAGTATGGAAATTAAACAAAAAATTTATTGCGAATTTCCTATATGTTTGTTATTGTATAATGTACTATTGTATAATGTTGTTCAGCATCATGGGTACAATCACCCCTTAAAAGTAATGCAACTGTTTACCCTAACACCCTATATTTAGTACATAATAGTCCAATGAGTGTGTGTAACCTACTTGTTCGTGAGAGAATTTGCCCTGCAGTGTGATCACAGATCACAGTGAATCACAGAACATTATAAGAGGAGTTAGAAGTGCAAAGTAGGCGTGGAACGTGCCGCCACAGGTTATGCAATGATTTGCATTACACTATAAGGCGCGCGGCGTGGTGCGAGCGAGAGGGCATGAGTAATTGTAGCAGCGTGAGAGGGAAGACAAGTGGCGACTGCCGTCTCCGAAGCAAAAGCGCTACTTTGCATTTCTAACCCCCTCTTATAATGTTCTTTGGTACAGGACGGGCTATAACTAATTTACCATAGCTAATGCATATAATGTGAACGACAACGCAGGTCTGAGCGGCGCGGGCGGCAACAGCGGTATGTCTGCGGCGGCGGCGGCGGCCATGATGCAGTTCTCGCCGCTCCTCTACACCTACCAGCTCGCCATGGCGCAGGCCTCCGCCCTCGGCAAGCGATGTACGTATACTCACCTTTATAATACACTAGAGTTAACCCGCGACTTTCTCCGCACAAATTATATAAGTCAGATCGTTAGCTATCAAACAAAAAAGTTTCATCAAAATCGGTTCAGTAGTGTTTGCGTGATGCTTGTTCAAACAAACAAATAAAAAAACAAACAGACAGACAAAAAATCCAAAAATTTCTGATATGGAGTCAGGGACACCCAAAAACCATATCGTAATTTTTTTTTGTTAATACCTTTAATGTACAGACACACTTCTGTTACAGTTTCATAATAGTTTAGATTATGATAATGAATTTATCCAAATAAGATGTACAGACAACCAATTTTAAGAGCCATATCACACAAGCTAAATCACCATCGTCATCTTTGTCTTGATAAATGTAAAGGACGAATGTTATGTGGTGAATAAATTGTGCTATTTTTGAGCTCAGGGGATGTCGCACTGTACCGCAACGACGTCGCAATAGCACCGCCGCAAAGTTGCAACGAAATCGCCGTGATTTTTACTGAGCGTTATCGTCAGCGGGCGATATCGCGACGATATCGTCTTATCAACGCCTATGTTCAAAAATTGCATGTGATATCGCTCTAAATGTAGGCCACCTTTGTATTAACGTAATGTTTCTGTTAAAATGCAAATATTTTGCTATGACTCGGTTCCACGGTTCCACGGCGGGCCTACATTTCAATATTAGTTGGCTGTACCCGAAACCGACGAGTGTGTATAAATAGACTTATGGATGTTGAAAAAGCGAGAAATGTGTGTAAGAATTGTAGCATGTGGCGATCAAGGTGTCTATGCCTACCCCAGTGGAACATATGTATGTAGATAAAGAATGAGATCGACCGATCGATCGGCATCGGTAGTTTAAAATCTACGACAATGTATCATCATCATCAGCCCGGTAAACCCGCTGGCTCTTGATTTCCACGCTAGTCTCATCCAGAGTCCTACTTCAGAAACATGAATGTGGGCAGAACACTTTAAACACCTTTTTTAAGGCTCTGAAATTTTGGACTTCAGTACATTCTCCAGCTTGTCGAATGCATCCCACTCAAGACAATGTTAAATTAATTATTATTAGCCCGTTATCTTATCAGCGGTGCACGAATGTCTTAAACCAAAGAGTAGTAGAAAAGAAGGCAATTTTGATGATTATTTAAAATTATACTTATACAGGGTGTAAGTGACAGCCTAGCAAATACTGAATCAGTGAACTCAGACCATCAAACTGAACAACTTTCACTATGGAGCCTAACTCAGGAAACGCGAAAAAAATTCAGCTGTCCCATACAAAACTGCTGTACCTACCCGACTAAAATGTAGGGGACAGCTGATTTTTTTTTCGCGTTTCCTAAGGTAAACAAATTATAACGGGCATAGGCCCACCACACATTCCCACCTGTAACTCCTGTAAGCCAGGATCAACAGCGGCGACCATTCACAACACTGGACAATGAAGTCCAGCGAGCCCGGAGGATGACTCTAATCTGTCTTGGAACCCGCAATGAATTAATCAAAGAAGATAGGAGGAGTAGGAAAACGAAATATCCGACTTCCCTCCATTGCAAACGGGAGACAGCAATAAGAAGGGAAAAACATGGCTATTAGAGAGCCAATTCAAGAGATCATTTATGGCAGTGTTGAAGAAAGTTGTTCAGTTTGATGGTCTGAGTTCACCGTTTCAGTATTTGCTAGGCTGTCACTTACACCCTTTATACTTTATACTCAATTTCAAATAGCAACGATTCAGGCTATTTGTAATTACAGAGATTTGAAACACTTCCTCTCACTTATTCTTAGAACAGCTTTAGTAACGTCCAAGATATGTCAGATAGTATATCTTTCTGATAAATAAATTATATTTGCAAATCAGAATTGGCCAGAACGCTATATAGGAATCGAAAAATCTTGTCGTCCTTATCTGAAATGAAGCATAATAATGTGTGATTATATTTGTCAGCTGGTAAGAGCAGCGGCAGCAGCAGTAACGCGGCCATGGCGGCGGAGATGCAGCGCGTGGCGGAGGCGCAGCGCCAGTACCTGCTGGACATGATCCCCGGACAGCACAGCAGGAACCCCTGGCCCAAGAACTGAGCCACTCGACGCATGGTGAGTGTTACTTAGTGCGATGATTTAGCCACCAGAAAGGGTCTTTCTTATTAAGCTGGCATAGCCATTAGAAGTGGGTCTTATTGCTCTGGCTCAGCCACCAGAAGTGGAAAGATAACAGGCAATCTCTGATCATGTATCGTAGTCTTTGACTACTTATATAGGGACTAGTTACGCGTGTAATTCTACTAAGAAACATTTCTGCCACTTTTTGCGGGTGGCGAGGTAACATGAAATTCGCAACTTTGGATTTTATTCCCCATAACTTTAGATACTAATTATGAAAAGTAGTAAAGTGTAAACCTCAAACTTCATAAGTTCGTAGTTATTGTTTCGCAATTATCGGCTGTCTCGTTTAGTGATAAGGTATAATGTAAATGCACATGATCAATTGTTCTTATACCTTGGCAGAGAGGAAATGCTACCGCAAGGCTAGTCCTTATAATAAATAGTCAAACATCGTAGATGATATGATGATATCCGTAGCATGGCCATGGTTATACGAAAAAATTCCTGTACTGAACTGTGTAGTGCTTTTCAGATTACCCACATCTCCCAATCAGGTTCAGCAGGCACTAAACTCGCCAAAACAAGACGAGAAATGCCGAGAATTCGAGTGTGGACACTCATTGTTATAACGGCGCGTTGCAATAGTAGTGATTTTCTTGGGTCCTTGCCGCGAATTCTCGCGAGTGTAGTGCCGGTTTAAACACAAACATTTAAAGTTAATTTGAACTTTTGTTTACAGGAAGAGGAGATTTAGCGAAGCATTTCGAAGATAGGTTTTAATCTAATTTTAATAATCAAGCTAGTTAGTAATTAGCTAAGGATCGTTTTTAAACATTTATATGAAAAATAGATCAATTATTGCACAAGGATTAAAATACGTAAATCGAATAGATTTTAATAAGAAACACAGTAAAATAATATAAGTTTCAGTGTGTGTGAAGCATTAGATTTGTAAGAGTAATTGGATCGTTTTTATCTCGGGTTTTAAGTATTCAATAAATTTTACTTTAATTAAGAATAAAATAAAGTGTTTTATTTCAAAATATAAATTTGATACAAAAGTTGTGCTTACATAATAACAGGTAAAAGTAAACAGGCTACATGATAGCCCCCCCCCTTTAAAGAATACGAGAAAGATACGAGAGTCTCTCTTTGTTATTTGACGTTGGTCGCTTTTACGTGCGTGGAATATTAGCCTTACAGTTAACAATAATTATGATTTTGTTTTGATATTATTCTTTCAACATAATTGCCGATGACACCAAGTCCTGGAAGATAAACAATATTTGTTAATACATTCTCATCATCATCAAGTATATTTCATTCATTCATTCATCATCTCAGCCAATGGACGTCCACTTCAGGACATAGGCCGCCCACAAGGATCGCCACAACGACCGGTCCTCATCCAACAGGTTCCCGCCGCCTTCACCAGGTCGTCGGTCCACCATGTGGTGGACTGACTGAAACTGATTAGTGGTGAAGCTCAGCAGCGGCAGTTTATGCTAGCGCGGTATGAGGGAACGAGCGGGGCTACAAGCATTGAATTCGTAATTTCGGTACCGCGCGCGGGCAAGTCTACCGGAGACCGTCCGTCCCCCCTGGCCCCCGCACACCGCGCTCGATTGACCTGTCGCGACGACTGAGCTTCACCACTAGTAGTTTTTATTACATTATGGTACGGCATACCCGAAGTGTATAACGTTCGGTTGAACACGCGCGCAACGCTTTTCCCTATACCGGCGACACACCATTACGCGCCATTTTTCATAGTGGACGCCTTTTTTAACCGAACGTTCGGCGCCGTACGTTCCACAAAGTTAAACCTTATTGTGACAAACCTTATGTGCCTGCAAGTACGTGAAGTCGGTCTCCGCGGCGAGTATCTGCACGGCGTCCACGATCACGTCGGCAGCCTTCTTTACATTCTTACCGAACATCGCCAGCACTTCGCTCACCGACACCTGACAAAATTATCAACTTGTTTAAACGACGAAATGTGGTATGTCCAGATATTTTAAAAGAGCGACATAGCTCTTTAAGCTTGCGTTATCCGTGCTAGATAAAAGGTGTCACAGGGCCTTCTCGCGCGCATCATGCTAGGCCCTCAAATAGCCTATCGTCTTAGAGCGAGATGAAAGAGGTGCTTTAACTATGCTAGGACCTGAGTAAAAGTTAAGTCGAAATTGTTGCTGTTGATTACAGAATACCTCAACAACTTCCGGAATAAATATCGTATTCCATTTAAATAAGGTATAACCATATAGAAATTACGCGCTTCACTAGGGGTGGTATAGGGTTTATTTTCGTAAACACATATGAACACCATTACTCCAATATATCTAGCGCTCGCTGACTTCACTGGACTTGTGTGTTGATGCAGCTTGGCTATAATAAAAAAATTGAAGGCGCCGCGCCACTTTCATTGCAAGAACGTCAAAATCACACATAACTTGGCAAGACCGTCCAAAAAATTTTGATTTTTATTTAGTTTTTAAGTTGTAAGTTATTTAGTTTGATTTTTATTAAGTTGAAGTCTGTGCTGGAAGATGCCAAACTCACCGAGATCTCGTTCTCTCTCCAACAGTCGTAGTCTGTGACCAGAGCGACGGCCGCGTAGCTCAGCCCAGCTTCCTTCGCCAACACCACCTGCACCAACGAGTAACACCAACCGAGTAACACCCAACTATTAGCCAATCCATTTTCAGTACTGGACAAAGGCCCAAATACGTAATGGTGGATATGCACGATTTCAAAACGACGAATTTATTTTTCAAAAAGTTTATGCAATAAGTTTTTTTATAACAGATTTTTCTTCGGTCACAGACCGCGCTATGTGATAGAGATCAAACTCTAGCGTTAACGAACAAATGAAACAAGAACGAAAATTGGTACCTCGGGTACAGTAGTCATGTTGACCAGATGACCGCCCCACTGTCGGTGCATCAGACTCTCAGCTCGGCTCGAGAACCTGCCACGAACATCAAAGATACGATCAACTGCACGCTTAAAAATTTCTTTGGTAGAAATTGATTATGGTTGTGAGTTTATGTAATGTGTGTGTGTAAGATCATTCATTCCTAGAACTCAGAGTATTCGAAAAGTGTACATAAATAAGAAAGAAAACCAAAGGGTGGTGACATGAGGTGGTCCTTACGAAATGAGGTGAAGCAGATCTTCAAACTGAACAACTTTCTCTATAGGCCCAACACCGAAAGCGTGAAAAATATCAGCTACCTATCCCATACATTTAGGTTCTAGCAGTTTTGTTTGGAACAGCAGATTTTTTTATTGCAAGTTCGATGTTGGTCCCATAGAGAAAGTTATTCAGTTTAATGGTCTGCTTCGCCTCATTTCGTTCGTTTGGACCACCTTAACTAGACCACCCTATACAGGGTGTTAGGGTAAACAGTTGCATTACTTTAAGGAGTATCCATGATACTCATTAAAGTACCAATACATACCAATTACATTAGTTGCTGGATACCATATAACTTTCCCAAAAGAACAAAGGGAAATCGCAAAAAAAAAACACCTCATACAAACGTTCGATCAGCTGTTTGCATTTAGTATGACAATTCTATTTTTTTTTGGCGATTTTCTATAAATTTCCTAGGGAAAGTTGTTCAGTATCATGGGTACAATCACCCATTAAAGTAATGAAACTGTATATATATATAACTATAACCCTAACACCCTGTTTATTTATCCATGTAGTAATCTAGACAGGACTAGTTACCTAGGTCCCTGTATGACCACGGCGGTGCCTCGCTCGTGACACGGGTAGTCCCTGGCGCGGGCCGCTCTCAGCAGCGCGGTGCGGGCCTGCTCGCAGTACGCGGGCCGCATCGGCAGGTGGCACACGCCTTTAGGGCCGCCCTCTGTTCTGTCGTAGAACGTGCATTTACGGCCCCATGTTCTGTAAAGAAATTACTGTTAGGAAAAAAAACTCAAAACTCTCTCTCTACTCTTTCTGTAAAACTCTGACACCAGGGCTCTGCCCACACGATAAGAAGACTGTTAGGATTTTACAATTAATTTGTTTAGCTGGTTATGGTTAATGAAGTATCAACAAACCTGTCAATGAAGTCGTCCAGTATGACGAGGTCTCCCGGCTTGTACTCCTCGACGAGCGACCCGGTGGCGGTGGTCGCCAACACGTGCGTGCACCCCACTTGCTTCAACGCCCAGATGTTGGCGCGGTAGTTTACGTCACTGTTTACATATTACCAATAGATTAACATAAGATTTCAAAGATAAGGGTCTCTAACTGATTTAAGGTCTATTCCCAGTGTCTCCTCAAATCTCTCTCGGTTGGTACTTGGCGTCGCGTCGCTAACTACGCTGCGACGCCAGAAGTGATATTTTTGTCATTTCAAACAAGTAGAATGTGACATTCGAGAAAAGCGCTCCTGGTCTGTTTGGGACGGCCACGCTTTAATTTCCAACAGGTTCAACTCTAGTGCTTGCTTGCTTAGGTGTAGTCAGTGGGCCTAGCATGCCACCCTAGAGAAAACGAAAAAAATCGACACCTGTCTTTGTTACCATGAGACTATTCAGTACTCTGCGTAATCTGTGCTTTGAGTACGTGAAAGCGAGCGACCATGACGGTTTTCTCGTTTGGTCGCTTTCGACATGCGTGGCATGCTAGCTCTCTGTACAGTATTCTAGCGGAGAGTATGACCAATCCAGTTTAATTTACGCCGCTTGATCTGTTTATCGATTGACAGATCTTTGCACCGTTTTTATAGGACTTCGTTGGATATCTTCAAAGCATGGTTAGCATGCCACCCACGACAAAGCGATAAAACGAAAAAACGTCATGCGCTCTCTTTTTGGCATACGAAAAATAATAAAGATGGAGACGGATCTCGATTTTTTATAATTTTATCGGGGTTGGCATGCGAGGCCTACAGACAGGTCAGTAATGAGAAAATATGCAGAATCGTAATGCTGACCACATACTCAGGCAAGCCAGTAGTCCACAGAACATTATAAGAGGGGTTAGAAGTGCATAGTCGGCGTGGAACGTGCCGCCACAGGGTCTGCAATGATTTGCATAACACCATAAGGCGCGCGGCCTGGTGGGAGCGAGAGGTCATGAGTAATTGTAGCAGCGTGAGCGGAAAGACAAGTGGTGACAGCCGTCTCCGAAGCAAAAGCGCTACTCTGTACTTCTTACCGTTCTTATAATGTTCTGTGCAGTAGTCCCATGAAAGAAGTAGCCAAATCGCGATGCTCACCTAGGTTGGAACTGGTGTTTCCTGCCATGCCTTGCCAGCAGAACACATTCGACGCCCTTGATCTGTCCCTCTATGAGCACGTCCGAGGGGTTGCCGAAGGGCGTTGTGACGGCGCGCTCCACCTGGTTCTCGAATAGAGAGGGGTCGTCGAAACCTGACCCGCCGATTATGCCGATCTGTAGTGTGGTTATAGATAATGCGTGGTTATAGACATAGGTGCAAACGGAATGGGACGGAAACCAAGAATTCAGACTATTAATTTAACAAAATACTTAAAGGATAAGGTGTCGAAGGGAAGGTGTATATAATAAGGTACCTAAGCTTTGAGAAGAAAACAAGTCTAATAATGAAATTAAACTACTAAAGTTTATTATAGAAGAATTTATTCTTTCTAAGGATTTTTGAAAGTCTAGGAAACTATGTAGATTCGAGTGTGCATGCTTTTACATACCGTTTCCCGGAGTTAAATCAGCCCTAGCAAGGCATATCATCAGTCTATATTCGTGCCACTGCAGTGCACAGAGCTACCCTAAGGGAGGGTAAAAGTTCACATACCAAAAATTCATTATTTCCCAAATTTCAAATGTTATAATGCGCTTTCAGCCTCCTCTAGGACCTCGCTCGAGTCGTACCTCGTCTAGTCTCGAATAACCTGTGGTTTCAGTAATCGCGCAGGAGTGCGATTTTTGAACATGACACCTTAGAAAAAGTATGTCTAGAATGAGCATCACGTTTCTACCGTATCTGTGTGCGATATGGATAGGGTTGAGCGGCCAGTACTGGTTGCAGTTTTTTTCTACGTTTTCGAAGCTTTGACTGTCAATCTTGACATATAACTTATCTAAGCATCACACGTTGATATCAGCAGTAGAAAATGGCAAAATTACTAAGGAGATTATGCATTATGCATCTTTCTACTACTGATTACAACTTGTGATGTTCAAAAATCGCACTCTAAGTCGCGGCAAAGCCATAGAGAAATTACGCGCTCCCCTAGGGGCAAAGCACGTCTTTTGTTCTCTGAAATGCGCGGGAAGTGGTCTATTTTCTAGGTGGCGAAAAAGTAGAAACTCCATACTAGAGGGCAGTTCACATGAGTTGACGAAGGCAGAATAAGAAAACAAATTATTGCAACAAACATTAGTATATTTCAGGTGATTCAATCCTACAATATAAAACATTTAAATACTGTCCGATTTCAATTCCAACTGATTTAAAATTTACAATTACAAACGCACAATTCAATTCTACTAACATGCAGGTAAATGCTACAGTTTTGTTGATCTGTGTTAATAAAGGAACCGTTGTGCCGTTGCATTGCTAGAAGTTGTTGGGTATGACAGGTAGTAATGCCGACCATAATACTAGGGAGCGGAAGCAGTGGTCACTTGTTAGAACCCTCTACACCTTTTATAGCGAAAATTCAAAGTCACAAAGCTTTTATTCTATTCAAATCTTAAAATAGTCGCTCCATCTTAGAGCCGCAGAGCATTTTTCACTGCCGAACCATTATCGACTTTGCGGACGTTAAAAGAACATCGAAAATCAATTAACACAACTTTCGCCTCAAGTAGATGCTCTGAGGTACTATTAGTTGTGTTAATTGATATTCAATGTTGTTTTATAGCAAGCAAAGTTGATAATGGTTTGGCAGTGAAAACGCTCTGAGCTGCTCTTCGCCAGTTGTGCGCCGGTTTAGTGTTGATGGTTTTGCAAATAACTAGTGTAAACTAGAAGCTTAATTGAGATTTACAACTTCTTCTTATGTGCTTCATGACTTCAGGACATGACCATTGCGGGCCGCTCATGTCCCAACATCTTGGTGCTCATGGTTGATCTTGAGCATGATGAATTATGGCCTGTAGTATGCCCTGGTAATTTTATGACTATGTCAGCCCGTCTTTTAGATATACATCCTCTAATCCTTGGAGTCTTATAATTATTCCCATTAGAATTATATATATGTACCTAAGGGGGCAAGAATAAAAAAAATTCAAGGCCAAAATTATATGTATTTGATTAAAATGTTCCTCTTTCTGAAGATTATTCCGGAAGGGACAATTGGAATAATCCCACTTCTCTTTAACAACTTATAGATCAATAAAATGCTTTGACTACTTATATAGGGACTAGATACGCGTGTAATTCTACTAACAAACATTTCTGCCACTTTTTGCGGGGGGCGAGGTAACATGAAATTCGCAACTTTGGATTTTATTCCCCATAACATTAGATTCTAATTTTGATCGTTAAAAATCATGAAAAGTAGTCTCGCGTGAACCCCAAACGTTCTAAATTCGAAATTATTGTTTGGCAATTATAGGCTGTCTCGTTTAGTGATAAGGTATAAAATTGAAAATAAATGCACATGACTAATTGATCTTATACCGTGGCAGAGGGCGTTGGTTACGGCAAGGCTAGTCCTTATAATAAATAGTCAAAGATAAAATGGCACAACTGATACCTTTTTAACTCTACTCCAGTTAACAGTTCACTTCAACTTAAACAAGCACTACTTTCCTTCTAATCCTTGTTGGAATTTCAGTTCTTTAGTCGTCTCGTGCGCTTTTTGTAGATTCTGTGCGATTTGGAAATATCTCTTTGATTCGTCTGCATTCTGCTCTACTCCGTCGCCTTTCTTATACATGACACTAACATTGGCACATGCATACATGTTACCTAATTCACAAGCTTTCTTCGCGAACTGGAATGCTTGTTTCATATCAGGTTTTATGAGGTAGTCTATGTTTTTGTTTTTCTCAGGTCGGTGTGGGTTAAAGTCGGACACGGTTTTGGGTACTCCACTGAGGTACATGCCTGATAGATAGTGGCATGCCATTTCAGAGTTTTGATCGCAACCTTTCTTTAGGTAGTTGTAACCTGTAAAATAATTAAATGAATAATTTTATCTAGAGATACATAGGATGCTAAACAGGAAGTCTCAACAAAGTCTAGAAAAAAAACTTCTTTTGCATAAAGCCATCATAAAGGCTATCTGGACTTATGGTATCCAGCTCTGGGGGACAGCCGCTAACTCCAATATCGAAATTATACTGCGATTTCAATGAAAGGTTCTTCGGACTATAATCGCACCTTGGTATGTCACAAACAACATACTTCACAATGACCTTTATGTTCGCTACGTGAAGGGGGAAAATATTCTATTCTATTTTTATTAAATGGCGTTTCCTTAAAGATTTCGCCAGTATCAAGCGTTGAAGATATTATTAAAATTCAAGTTAACGTTCATTGTACTGTAATTGATGTGGCAATCTCAAAGCCCTGTTTTTATATAAAACCACACACCCGAAACCGCCATAAAATGGCGGAGCCGCGCGGCTAACTAAATCGAGAGCCAAACGAAAGACATCTACTCGAGAGACCTCTAGCCACGCGACTCCCAGGGGGAAAATATGTATATTAGCTCAAAATTTAATGAGGGTAGAGACTCAGACCCACTGACTTAAGAAAAAGATACCACAGGACAATCTACTGGGAGTGTAACAGTTCCTTAAGACACTTTAAATTGGATGCATGGCTGGTTGCATACCAAGCAAGCCAACATTAATACACGTCACATGTTCTGCTGAATGACCAAGAAAAAAAAACAACAGATTGCAAAATATAAAGGAGATAAAAAAAGAGTAAAGATACATAGGTACATTGAGTACATAAAATTAGAAACATTTGGAAGAATTTCTCATTTTTGATCGGAATTGGTAGATTCCATTAGGGTAAAATATCTGTCAATCTATTTGCGCACAAATATTTGTGTGATTAATATTAATATTTGTATTTGATTCATGGGTGTTTGTATCATATATATTCCTACAGGGCGTAAAATTATATGCGTTATATATTAAACGGGGTGCATGCCCGCTTATTAATGCTAACATTTGCTGACGGAAGAAGAAAAAGAAGCAGCAAAAATCATCTAGTTATAATAAAGTGAACAGAAAACATGCCTACCTTGTGGTACATCCCTCTTCAAGTTAACGCCGGGTCCAGTAGCAGTGAGCAGCATACCAGCGTGGAGACAGGCCGTTGGTTCATTCAGGTCACACCCCTTCTCGAAGTATGGCAGGGCCCCCGCCGGGTCCGCATTATCCTTTCCTTTCCCCACCAGAGTGTAGTTCCCGAACTTCAGGCAAGACTTCCCATAATTGTAATCCAAACAATTGCTCTTGTACACCTTCGCAGCCTTCTCAAAATCCTTTTTTATAGCTTCCAAATAGTCCGCCAAAAGGTGACATACTTCCGGCTTTTTCTCCTTGTAACAGCCGAAACGGTATTCGATACCGAGGTTTTCGATGTACTCCTTTACATCGTCCTCTTGTTTTAGGTCATACGCCATTGTAAATTACGATTTTTATGGTTTTAATTACAGACACGATTTAGGTTAGGTAATCAGCCTTGACAAACGTCAAAATGATAACACTTATCAATTTGTAAACAAACTTGTTTAGTGTCTTTTAAATTGGGAAATCTTAATAATTAGAACTTAATTACAGAATTAGGTTGAGGAAAATATACCATGCGAATAGAAATAGTCTACTAAAGCTTAAATTACTTGTAAATATAAAAAATATTAATAAATTAAAATACCTTGATTTTGGTAATTTCACCCATTTCAGATTCTTTTCGAGATTAGCAGGATTTGATACTAAGCAAAAACGACTTTGACTCCTAAATATATTTTAGGAAATGTAATGGATAAAGCTACACTCCTCACTAATGAAATTAATTAAAATTGTCTCCCACAGACTAGATGTCTCCGGAAGCCGGGTTCAAGGAGGTGGGGCACTAAGCAAAGTTTGGTACAGATTATAAATTATGTAGCCAATGCCATGTGTTTGGAATTAACAGTGCATGAACAAAACAGAATTTTATCAATTGGAAAATATTAGTTAGGTTACAATTATGCGTATTTTTAAAATTTCTTGATTTGTTTTTGCTTCTTAATCTGTCTGATTCGGACAGAACAGAACAGACTACTATAGCTACTATTTTATTATTACTTATATTCAGAAATTCGGTTCACTTCCAAACTCATTTTTAATACCCAGGTAACAAAACGCAATACGTCAACAGCAAAACAGCTGATTCGCCTTTTCATTGTGAATTTTTGCTTCAAGAAAAGAAAAAAAAAACGCAATAAACTATTGAAAAAATCAAAGAAAATGTCCGGTAATGTGGAAATATTTACTACGCGCATGAGAAAAGCGACGCGGAAGATCCATTCTGTGAGTGACGCTTTGGTCAACGCAAAATTTGCCATTTGTGAGTATATTCCTGTAGAAGTAGATAAATAATACGATGTTAGTACGTATAAGAAAGAGTATCCTGCCCCCCACCCATTTTTACCTCACCCCGTCTTGGAAGACGACAGTAGGCAATGGCACAGTAGGTACAAAAAGTGTCTATTACTACGGACACTCCCTTCCTCCCACCAACTTTTTACCTCACCCCCTCTATTGCCCTTTGATTACCTCGGCAGTTACAGTAGTACCAGGTTTATAAGTCTTACCGATGTACCTGCGCAGTCAACAAATTTTAATACCGCGCGAAATAATATTGACCAATCAGGATGTGTGACCTTCAATACGTTTACGCTATTGGCTAATTTGTTTTCGCGCCCTTTCCGCTGCTATCCGATTTTGCACCCTTTGATTACTAAATGACTTCAGGTTTTGTCGGGGGACTCGGTCCTGCTCTGCGCAAACTCTGCGGAATTATTTTAGTTGAATAAGGCGTTACTTTGAGGAAATTCATGACTAATATGTAGATGACACGATTGTATCAAGACCTCCGCTTCTAAGTATCTAGTAGACAAAGTTGTATTACGTTATGCAATACAACCTGTCCACCAAATAATTTTTACTCTACACATATTTCTTTCCACCTAGGAGCATCCTCAGGAGTTAGACCGACGAATGTTCGAAACAAAGTTGTTCCTCCGCCGAGCGTCTACATGTCGTGTCATCTACATATTCTGAATTATTCTCCTGGTCATACTGTACCAACGTTAAGCAAATGCGTATTCCTTTCTCGTTTGCACTCACTCAGTATTGCACTTGCTTACCTCCTCTTTTAAATTTTACCATTCATATAAAATGACAGCTAAGTGTCCAAGCACTTACTCAGTACCGCATGTGCTTACCTCTTCTAGTCAGTGTGAGTGACCCCTCTACTCTGACAGAAGTGACAGTGAGGTGTACAAGCCCTGGACCGGTCTCCAGGGTGTGACCATGACAATGTCTTCTAAGTATACAGGGTCCTCCTAAATTATAAAGTTATACAGGGTCTCTTAATATGCTGACGGTTTTTTCGCGGTACGGTCAGACCATCAAACTGAATACTCTAAGGCACCAATATCTAAATTGCGAAACAAAAACACCTGTTTCATACAAAACTGCAAACCTACTCGAGCCAAATGTATGGGACGGCTGTTTTTTTCGCAATTTCGGTGTTGGTCCCATAGAGAAAGTTGTTCAGTTTGATGGTCTGATCATACCCTGAAAAAACCGTCAGCCCTGTATAACTTCAGGAATAATTTGTCATAATTTAAATTACATAGAAGGTATGTCGCTCTGAAGTCTCCGTAGCAATTTGTTCCAGTAAGACGAGAGGCTAAAAAAAATATTTTTGAGATTGGCCGACACGGCTACGTCAAAAAGGTCTCGGACCGCCGGTCTGGGTCATATCTTGTCCAAAGGATGTCGTTGGCCATCCAGCGAGGCAACGCAGCCAGCATAATAGGCACGTTTGGGTGAGATATGATGCGGGGCGGTTTGTTTGACTAGATTTATTTATTTAGAAAATTAGATTATAATTATTTATTGTATATTTTATTAAGATAGTATTATTTTAATCTATATACTATTATAAAACTGTAACAGAAGTGTGTCTGTACATTGAAGATATTAACAAAAAAAAGTTATGATATGGTTTTTAGGTGTCCCTGATTCCACATTAGCAATTTTTGAATTTTTCGTCTGTCTGTTTATCTTATCTTATCTTGTTGTGGGGGTGAAGGGTGAAGGAAACAAAAAGTATTGGGGCAATAATGAAGGAATTTGGGAGTCAAGTTGCCTCAAGGTAAACCAGTTGCTGTGAAACTGGTCTAATTTGACAGTCTGTAAAGATGTGCTCTCTAGAGGGGCAAAACAGGCAATTATCTAAACTTTACTGTCTGTTTGTTTGTTTGAACGAGAATGACGCAAAAACTACTGAACCGATTTTGATGAAACTTTTTTGTTTGATAGCTAATGATCTGACTTAAAATCTGGTATATAATTTGTGCGGACAAAGTCGTGGGTTAACGCTAGTTACTTATATTATTGGTACCTCAAATAAATACAATGTTTATACAATAAACTAATGAATTATTTTCAGCTTTAAGAGATGAGACAGTCTGGGGCGGAGGCCTATTTGTGTTTTACCACATCTTTTCATTCTTGGAGGACGCTAGGGAGAGGCTCAACATGACTGATTTCAACAATTTATTTGTCCATAAAATATTATACAGGTATGTCTTGACATATCAGGATCAAATCCCTGAAAGATTTTTATAATACAGTTTTCATTAAGTAAATAAAGAAAAGAAATTATTTTTATTATTTATTAATCCAAATGTGTTTTTCTAATGTGTCCGGTACGAGCACGCTCAGTAGGCACTGATGGGCAAACTAGAGTTGAACAGGCTCAATGTAGGAACGTTCCACTCAATTTTGGCATCACCGGAGTCGGAGGCTGCAAGGAGCCTGTTCACCTTTGTTAAGGTGGTTTCAGTCCATACAAAAGTTTGACGCACAATACGCGTAGACGGAATTAATAAAAGTTACACAAATAACATTTGCAATTTATAATATAATTACGAAGATATAAAGCTTTTAAAATTTTGTATGAATAATTTAAAAGCTTTATATCTTCGTCATTATTTTATAAATTGCAAATGTTATTTGTGACGCGGCATCTAGATTTTCTAAACTATTTTTCTATATATACAAAGTTACTTATATTAATACCGTCTACGCGTATTGTGCGTCAAAGTTTTGTATAAAATTGACCCCTCTGCAACCACTTTAACTCATCAGTGTCTCAATAAAAAGTTGTAAGTTTTATATATTTATGTATATAATAGTAAAAGGGTACGATGGGACTAACATGTACAATAGGTACAAAAGTCCCTAAATAAAATAAGAATAAATAAAAAAAAGCATTGTGTTGAAAGAAGTTTTATTCATAACTAGAGTTTACCTGCGACTTCGTCCACACAAATTATATAGGGTAAACTATTCTATAGTTGGCACACCACTAGTTATTGGCACTTTGCGTTTTCAACACAAATATTAAGGATTGTTATATCATAAAATTCATTTTGGTATTTTTTTGGGTTCTTGTATATGTCAACATTAATAAATTTCCACGGTAATATTTGTAACATATAACCTGACACCACTGTATAAAAAAGCAAAGTCGTTGGAGTTTTTGGCGGGGATCCGTTAGCTACGTTTGGAGTCCACATATTTTGTCGAATTTTTATTGTTTATAGTATACACCACCATGTCAGCCAGATTTCTATCAAATAGCATAAGCATATGCTCACGACTATATTCCCCGAGGGGGTAGTCAGAGATATCCTGAAACCTCAGAACGTCCACGTTTCACTAGTACCGTAACTCTGTCCAGTGTGACAGGGAGTGAGCCCGTCTCCACTTGTAATGGACAGTGGGCACAAACACAATACATGCCTCGAACTGAAGCATGCAGGTTTCCTCACGATGGTTTCCTTCACCGAAAAGCCAGTGGTGCTACAAATCGTACATAAATTCCGAAAAACTCATTGGTACGATTCGGTCTGGACGGGGATCGAACCATCGCCTCCAGACCTCAAGACCACCACAGGTTCTATCAAATATCTATCATTAAAACTCTATTTCAGGAAGAAAGCGTTTGAAGCAGACCTCAGCCATTACCTAGGTGAAGACTGGCGCACAATAGCCAAGTCGCCAGCGCTGGAGAACTACCTGGAGCACCTGCAGGACCTGGAGAAAGAGAACCCGAAGCATCTGCTCGCCTATGTCTACCACCTCTACCTGGGACTGCTGAGTGGTGGCCAGATATTGGCGAAGAAGCGCAAGATGTTCGGTAAGCTTTGTACACTATCATCTAAAATATGAAACTTTTATTTTATAAAGGGTGACCGAAATTGGTCCCATAATAAAAGTTGTTCAGTTTGATGGTCTGAAGCACTCCTTAAAGTATGTAAGCGTCAGTGCACACCTAGCGGAGAACTGTTCGCCCAGTTTTCATGAATCGATTGATAATAAACTCAAGACTTTTGATATAGATTTGATAATAGCGTGCAAGAAATAATGAGAACACGTCACAGGGACAGGGATCTCTTGCACGCTATTTTCAACTCTATTTCAATAAGTATTGAGTTCATTATCAATTGAATTAAATTTGACGACCCGATTGGTGTAATGGTTACCGGACTGCCAAACCAGGGTCCTGGGTTCGAACCCCGGTTCGGTCATGGATGTTTATATGTTTGTGCCGTTGTTGTATGGTTTCCATGATAAACAGCCTATAGTGCTTGCTTGGGATCATACCAATGTATGTGCCTGTGAGCGTTATTTATTTAATTGATTAATGAAAACTGCTCGAACAGTTCTCTGCTAGATGTGCGCTGACCCTAAGCATTTAAGTAACACTGTATATTTTAGACACTATTGAGAAATGTGACTTTTTAAAAAAAAATTTTTTTAGTTATACAATTTAGAGATAAGGTCCATTAAAGTAGGTCCGTCCGTATACCGTTCAATATCTCGGAAGTTATTTAATATTGAATGACAGAAGCAATTTTATTTTGGAATGACTCCAGAATATTGCTTGATTTGATACTCCATTGACCTTAAGGCGGTTGCAGAGGGGTCCATTTTATACAAAACGTTGACGCACAATACGCGTAGACGGTAGTAATATATATAACTTTGTATATATGGAAAAATAGTTTGGAATATCTAGATGCCGCGTAACGAATAACATTTGCAATTTATAAAATAATTACGAAGATATAAAGCTTTGAAGTTTTTCATACAAAATTTTAAAAGCTTTATATCTTCGTAATTATATTATAAATTGCAAATGTTATTCGTTACGCGGCATCTAGATTTTCTAAACTATTTTTCCACATATAAAATATTACTTTTATTAATTCCGTCTACGCGTAATGTGCGTCAAACGTTTGTATGGACTGAAACCACCTTAAATTGATATTGAAAAAAACCGTCTGAATATTAAGAAGGACCCTATATGTCCCATTGGATGAGAACATATCCTTTGCGACTGTGACGTTTTGGCGGCAAAACGCATGAACCTCCTCGGAGATGGATATCCAAAACCGGGAGATCTTATGTTTCTTCCCCTCAATGGCATCGCCTCCTTCATTGACCATGAATTTGAAGGGTGAAGAAAGCAAAAAGTATTGGGGCTAACACAAAAGATCCCACTGGGTCGAAGTGTTGCTGGCTTGCCAGCCCCCACAACAAGATAAGATATGTCCCATTCCATGGGACTGACCTACCCTCGAGGTATGGACATCACTCCACCACGCGTGCCCAATGCGGTTTGGCAGACTTTACACACGCATCCGAATCTCTCTCTCTCTTAACCCTCTTGTTAACTCTTAAGTCGTAAAGGTAGATGGACTTACCACTATAATAGACTTACTCAACCTTCTCTTACCAATTTTTTTGGGTTATAAATTAACATTCCTATCTATTTACTTACAGACAATTCTCAAGACAATTACATCGATAAAGTGACAGATTTCAGCGACGTAGACGTCGGTCAATTAAAAAAGGACTTTCGGGAAGCAATGAATAAGATCGCAGATACGATGACAGAGGAAGAGAAGGACGCATTTATCGAAGAGAGTAACAGAGTGTTTTTAATGAATAATTTGATTGTCAATTCTGTCGGGGGACAGAATCAAGTCATGATGAATTTGTTGTATAAAGTATCTGCTGTAGTTTTTATTGTTTTTGGTGTCGTTTTGGCTTATAAAATGCATAAGTAAAGATTTTAAATCAGTATTTTAAGGTGGTTGCAGAGGGGTCAATTTTATACCAAACTTTGACGCACAATACGCGTAGACGGTAATAATATAAGTAACTTTGTATATAAGGGAAAATAGTTTAGAAAATCTAGATGCCGCGTCACAAATAACATTTGCAATTTATAAAATAATTACGAAGCTTTTAAATTTTTCATACAACATTTTAAAAGCTTTATATCTTCGTAATTATATTATAAATTGCAAATGTTATTTGTGACGCGGCAACTAGATTTTCTAAACTATTTTTCCATACATAAAATATTACTTTTATAAATTCCGTCTACGCGTAATGTGCGTAACTTTTGTATGGACTGAAACCACCTTAAGAGCTACAGTTTTCACGTAGTGGAAGCTGATTTAAATATTATAGTAATTCTATCGAACTCAATCCTCTTTTATCGATATTTAAAGAATAAAATAAAGCACGACCTTATTATTTGGTTGTGAGGGCTTGGTCAAAGACCACTAGGTACCGTTACCAGCCTAGCTAGCATGCCACCCACGACAAAGCTTTTAAACGAGAAAAACGTCATGTGCGCTCTTTCTGGCCTACGTAAAATAATAAAGATGGAGGCACATCTCGATTTTTGTCGTTTTCTCGGGGGTGGCATGCTAGCTAGGCAGCCGCCGCGGCCGTAGTATGCCACCGTGATACAGCGCTATCTCACCTTCGCTCTCTTTCTATTTGCGCGCGAACGAACGCGATAAAAGGATGTGTGTGTGCACTGAGAGATCACCTCGCGAATTCGTAAAGAAAGTACTGCAGGTTTTAGTAGTAGTTGTAAAACAATTGTAGAACTGCGTCCTGGAATTTGTAAACCGATAATTAAAAAGATACAGCTTAAAATGTGTGATCTCTCAATCCTCACAGAGTACCTTCTACATCTGGGAAAGTATTAAGTTTATACCAAGTTTTTGTTTACAGACATTTATAAGTACTTTATTTACAATGAATCTACCATATAACATGATACACAGCATCGTATACAAAAAATTACAAAGCCTTTTCACTGAGCTCTTAATCCACACACATGAAATTTTTAATGATATCATTTTATCGTTAATTTATTAAATATATCAATATTATCTTTTTAATTATCGCTTTACAAATTCCAGGACGCAGTTCTACAATTGTTTTACAACTACTACTAAAACCTGCAGTACTTTATTCACGAATTCGCGAGGTGATCTCTCAGTGCACACACACATATAGTAACATGCTAGCTAGGCTGGACATGTCTATTATAGCTGTAACGCACGACCTTAATTCCGTAAATAACATTGTAAGTACCTAAGTACATTTATCGCAAAGCCAAAACTAATGCATTACCTGTGTATTTTAGAGTGTAAGAGTGTAAAGTAGAACCTAGTATTTTTGTGATATTAAATACAAATTAGAATTTTGTTTCTGGTAATTAAAGACTGATTTCAAACTAAAATTTGTTTTTGTAACTCCTCGTATGTGGCGCGGTCCAATTTGGGCCGCTGTCGAATTTGCCGCATCAGTGTTGGAGCCCCTTTTGGGCCGCGGCTTTCGTGCTCTCGTTTCGAGCGTAAAACACATTGATAGACTACTTTTGTCTTTGTTTTGTCTCATTTATACGTGTTAAGACGCTGACAACACCCAATTGAGCTCCACTTCATTAGTTTTTTAGCAAGATCAGAGCAACAGATTGCAGCAGGGAAAATATATGTTATATTTGACCGTATTTCTGAAAACTTTATTGTTTCCTAAACACGATTGAACGATATTTTCTCAATAGAAAACGGTTCCAGTCACCTCTTAAAATTAGCTTAAAACTTAAAATTCCATTAAATGTGCTTTAAAATACGTAATTATATTCAAGAAAACGATTATAGTACATTATGATACAAGTGAGCAAAGTTGGTCATTATAGCCGAGGCGGGATTGCAGCACGAGCCACCAGGCGAGTGATGCATACTAGCCGAGGGCTGTAACGACCAACGCTCATGCGTTTCATACGACGTTTTTCAACATACTTGCGAGGAAAAAGTAATAACAGGTCCTAAAATACAACTATTTTAGACAAGTATTTTTTGAAAATGGCGGCAATGGCCTTTTTTTTTGAGATAGCTATATGCGCGCACAGGCGGTCGAAGAGGCAAAGACTGACCGACATTCAACCAACGAAATTTTGTTGCAAACAACCTAATATTAAAAACATTATAAACTTACTATTTATGTATTTATAGCATAGCATAGCATAGCATATGCTCACGACTATAATCCCCGAGGGGGTAGCCAGAGATATTCTGCAACCTCAGAACATCCACGTTTCACTATAGTACCGAAACGGTACGATAGTATAGTAGTATATATTTATAACACAAATTAATGTAATTAACATTAATAATTTTTTTGATGAAATGAAGCGTTTATTTATCATATTTTAACTATTTATTCAGAAAATGGTTTGATTTTTTTACATTAAAACTCTTTGCTGTGATTTAAAAAATAGACTATAGAAAAAAAAGTAACATTACCGCCCTAGTGCGGTAATGTAATAATTTTTGCACGCGTGTTATATAAGCTGCATTATGTACCTAAAAGCGGCGTAATAAGAGCCACTTTACGAGCAAGATGTTGAAAAATACATTATTTATAGATTTTTATTGTTTCAGAATTTTAAATAAGTGCTTAGACTTTACGAAAATAATTATTGCACTGGCAACGCGCCGACCAATATTTGCATCTCTTTCATTTGCATCGAAACCGACAAAAACTTTGACTATTTATTATAAGGACTAGCCTTGCGGTTGCATTTCCCCTCTGCCACGGTATAAGATTAATTAATCATGTGCATTTACATTCAATTTTATACCTTATCACTAAACGAGACAGCCTATAATTGCGAAACAATAATTTCGAACTTAGAACGTTTGGGGTTGCCAAGAGACTTCTTTACATGATTTTTAACGTTCAAAATTAGAATCTAAAGTTATGGGGAATAAAATACAAAGTTGCGGATTTCGTGTAACCGCGCCCCCCGCAAAAAGTGGGAGAAATGTTTGTTAGTAGAATTACACGCGTAACTAGTCCCTATATAAGTAGTCAAAGGACAGAAAGCGCGGAGGCACCTTGCCAGGTTGACGAAAATACGATTTAGGGCAGCACCACAGGCTCGGTAGGCTCTTAATAAGCTTGGCTTCTATTGATTTGCTACGTTGTCAAGAAAGGGATGGAGCTCAGTAGGTAGACACCCAACCAGCACGTTGGTGCGATGACGTTGAAAGGTTGACAGGGTTCGTTTTGGATCAGATCAGCACAGGACCGCGAGGAATCTGGTGCTATACAAAGGAGGCTATTAATATGCCACTAGAGCCTTTGCTTTCCCGTGGTCCACCCAATTTGGTTCACCTGGTGGACCATGTGCAGACATTTTTTACCCGTGGTCCACCCTTCGACCAAAATACCTATTATTTGGTCGAAGGGTCCACCTGATAAATTTATAAAGTTATTTCTATTTACTTATGAGTCAATAATGATGTGGGCCGATTTTAGAATTTTTTGCCCTTTAGCCATTCTATCTACAGTTTATTCTACTGAATAGTAGAATAATTAGTTTTAGTTGGTAATGTTGTTTTATAAAATGTTGATACCTCATCCTGTAATTAGTCCGTAAATTGTCCTAAAATGAATATAATTAAATACAAAATAAATAAACAAAGAAACAGAATTACCAATAGAAAAAATAATATAAACATGAAATTCGTTACAAAAATAATTTATTACTCCGAAAGTATAAGTAGTCACTACAAATTACACATTTAGTATCGAAGTACACAATATTTACAGTAATCATGCTAAGCTTGCAAGTCAATTCTATATTAAAACTACCTAGGTTATTATAATCACACGACTAAGGGTTAGAATTATCATCTAAACGATGGCGGTTCCATGGCCATGTCTATCAGGTCGTCGATCTCTTCCGTGTTCCAGAATGACAGCTCCAACTGCAAGAAAATGATGAAATTAGAACCATAAATAATAAAATGAATGGATATGGCCTAGAAGTGTGGTCAGATCGATCTAGAATATAACATTATTATAACAGCAGGTTTTAATTAAAATAGTGTTAATAAAGAAGTTAATAATATATTGGATATTGCCGCACTGATTATACAGCGTGTAAGGGGTATCGCATACAGAAGGATTAAAGACGCGCCTTAAAGACCTTGACATACGGTCGATAATTGTATATCATACCAATGCGAGCGGCGCACCGCTCACATTCTTGGTATACAATTACCGAGCGTATGTCGAGTCACCAAGGCGCGCCCGCGCCTCGACTCCTTCTGTATGCGATACCCCTAAAACAACAGAACACCCTAGAAATATTTAAGGGGATGGTTTAAAGCTCCATTTCTATGTATCTATGCAGGTTTCCTCACGATATTTTCCTTTGCCGTTTGATAGCAGTCGGTATGGCAACTATGTACGTACGAGTCTCTGCGCGTCTGCGCACCGCGCGCAGTGAAGCCTGGCCTCGCGACACTCGCAGCGCGGGGCTCGTTCGCAGGCTCGCGCTGAGAGCGCCGCGCGCGCGCCCACGACCGTCGAGAACCGACGCGCCGTCGGACGGTCCGCCTGCAACTTGGCGCCCGCGAATATTGTACCTGCAATCGACATAAGAAGCATAAGCATTTGCTCACGACTATGTTCCCCGAGGGGATAGAAAGAGATATTCTGAAACTTCAGAATATCCGCGCTTCACTAGTAGTACCGAAACTACGGGAAGTGAGTCCGTCGCCAATGGATATTGGGTACACAACACAAATTGAAGCAAGCAGTTTTTCTCGCGACGTTTTCATACATACATACATACATATACCTATATACTCACGCCACTATTCCACAGGGGTTTCCACAGACAGAGACTACGGCTCGCCACACACTACGATTCTGACATACTTCTCTCGCCTCATCCACTTTCATACATCTCTTCATGCAGTTCCGGCCGTTGAGGATGCTACGCATTTGTCCTTTTCAGAAAAGACCAATTATTTGGTTTTCCTTCACCGAAAAGCCAGTGGTGTTACAAAACATTGAAACACGACAAAACATTATTTGAAAAAAATCCAAATAATATTTTTGATTTAATTTAGGTACTATCGCAGACTTTTCCGCCCATAATTTTATTGTTTGGAAACTATTCATTCATTAGTCTATTCATTAATAGGGTGGGGCTAGACAGCGCTTTTATTTTTTAGTATGCAAGCAAAAATGAGCCTAGTGGTGGTCAGACGGAAAAGACCGCGATTAGCCTATAGAATAACACACCTGACAAAATTTCACAGCGTTATGTCGTCGGCTGATCATTTTAATTAAAAGAATGGCGCTGACTAGTGATTAATGCGATATCTTTTAATAAATTGTTTTTACAATTAATAAATAAATAAATATCTTCGACATTGTCACACAAATTATCTAGAGTCCAAGACCCATTTGAAAGCATCATTATCTAGCCCAGATTTGTAATATAACGACAACGATTCACAGGGTGTTAGGGTAAACAGTTGCAGTGATTGTACCCATGATACTGAATAACTTTTCCTATGAAACCTATAGGAAATTCCCAAAAAAAATTTCGACTTTTCATACAAACTTTCGATCAGCTGATTGGTACAATCACTCTTTAAAGTAATGCAACTTTTTACCTTACACCCTGTAGATACAAACATCCATGACTCAGGTACAAATATTCATATTCATCATACAAATATTTGATTCGCGGGATTCGAACTCGCGACCCTCGGATCATCAGGCAGGTTCACTACCAACTGAGCTATCGGGCCGTTTGTCCGAATGTCCCCCCGAACGTGAATGTCCTTCCCGCAACCAAGTCTGTATGCGTGCTCCTCACTGTGGAAGTGTAAAATGGTACCGTTAGTCTCGAGCGCAAGTGAAGTACAGACGCTCAGCTTGTCCTTGGGCAGTTTAACCTGCTTCCGCAGCCCGGGATCACCCACCAGCCGCTCGTAGTCCTTGTTCGTGTACGCGACTGTACTGTCGATACCTGTTTTGAAAAAAAAAACTGTTTGTTAAACGTCTTCACAGCCTCACTACTAAACAGCATAAGCATTATGCTTGCTGCTGGACATAGGCTTCCCCCCAAAGATCACCATAACTACCGGTTCTGCGCTGCCCTCATCTAACGGGTCCCCGCCACCTTTTTGGGGTACTTGGAACATTTGTAGGTACAAAGACTGTTCGTTCTGGACATGTCTCCACCCCTCGGACAGTAAATTAATTAATTAATTTATTTACGTAAACAACTTAGCCTAAGGTACAGTTTTATGACAAGGATAACACAACAGTAATGTAATCTTACAAGACTTCAAAAATATCTTCGCAATGAATCACCTGTTACTTAATAATTATAGGCTAACTACGAATCCGATTTACACTACCCTCCGTAATCGCATAAAGAGCTGTTTGACGGTAGGATAGTATTCCTCGTCCCCGAGCAGCGCGCATCAACCGGTACTTGTTACTGCAGCCAATGCATAGTATATGCACAACCTGCAGATAAAAATTTTGAGAAACAAAACCTAAAATGTGGAACAATAACTTTACAAAACTAATTTAAGCATGTTGATACTATATTTAGAATTTAGAAACTTACTGGTTTAATTAATTTTAAAAGTGACTTATAACGATTTAACATGAATAGTTAGTAACTAATAGCAAAAACTGAAAATCATGCACTGGAACAACAGTTACTTGAACAAAATATAGAAACAATTTGGTTTTGCTGAAATTAAAATTAATAATATTTTACTTACATAACATTTTTTTTTGTTGCTAATATTGTCTGTTTAAGGGCTTCATTACTTATCAGTCTGTGTATTATACAATTTCTTTGTGTTTTATTTATATGTGTAATGTATTTGTACTATTCTAATTTGCGTTTATGTGTGTGCGCTTGCCTGATTACTCGTATTATTTAATTGGTTTTAAGATTTTTTCGGATTCTTCGAATGTTAGTGATTTTAGGTAGCCATCAAGGAGGTTAAATAGGTACATCTCAACTTACAAATTTAGGTACAGTTCGATACAGAGGAATTGTGTATAATTGTGGTTGAAACTTTAGATTCTAAGATGTTAGTATAATTATGTTACTGTTACTATGTATATTTAATTTTTTATTTTATTTCAAAGTTGTGTGCCATAAAACGTTAACGACATGTAATAAAACTGACTAACCGAACAGGTACTTGGCGACCCTCCTCTTGGATAATGTGAAGTCGTCGTCCATCACGATGTGCAGCGTCGCCGAGTTCTCTATCAGGTTGTGGTGGATCGTCGAGTAGTCCAACTGCGACCGAACACGTATTTTAGCACTTTTATTAATTTTACTACCGTTTTCCCGCTAGTTCGTCAGCACGAAAGGTGCCATCGTAGCGAGATAAATGATATACCAGGTTCTAAGTTTAATCATAAGCTTTCAAACACGAAAAAATTAATCAAAATCGGTCCAGTAGTTTTCGCGAGATTTGACAGTGTTTTGACAGTTTTTCATGAGTTGTCAAATGAAACCGTTTTTGGGAATTTATCGGCACAAAAATAAAGTTGTGTGTAATTGTGAATCTAACGTGAAATCGTAGATAATTTAATGAAATGGTGTTAGTATTGTCACGGATGCTGACTGAAGTCAAACGTTAAAAAAGCATTCAAAAATTTGGCCGGTTCTTTGATAACCTCTTTAGCTCAGTGGTCGAGCGTGCGTCTCCATATAAGCGTCCCATGTCGAGAAGTCGATGGTTGGAATCAAAGAAGAAAGAGAGAGAAGGAATATTTGAAAAGAAACAAAAAAAATATGCGTGTTTAGGAATGTTCTAGAAGAAAGAAAGAGAAGGAATATTTAAAAAGAAACAAAAAAAAGTTGGCGTGTTTAGGAAAGTTCGAAAAAGAAGGAGGGATTAGAAATATCCGGAAGGGAACAAAGGAATAAAGAAAAGACTAACGAAATTCGGGTATCTAGAAAATTCTAAGGGGTATATAATATAAGCCCGCGAGTTTGCGGCCGCAGAGCAGTATTGGTTTAATAGTGAAAAGTGCGAAATAAAAAGAAAGAAAAGTAAAAGTGAAAAGTAAAGTGCAAAGTAAAGAGGAACAGTGAGTATTCAAGTGTCAGTGTAGTGCCGTGACGTCATAGTGTGTCGCGTGTCGTGACGTCATAGTGTGTCGTGACGTCATAGTTGTGTCGCGTGTCGTAACATAGTAGTGACGTAGTGAACAGTTAAAGTGGTGTAAGGGGAAACCCCTGCGAGATCAAGTGATATTCACCCTCATGAAGGAGCTGTCGCAGCGCGTGCAAGGGAACAGGACCAGAGTGCGGGAGACCCCGGCGCGGAACGGAAGCTGTGTGGCGAAGCTTAGAGCCGAGAACATGTCCGCCTTGAATGTCTTGTTGCCTCGTGTCCGGTCCGCTTTCTCTGTTACAAGATGATAAATAAAATAATACATAAAGAGACGTATTATATTATTAGAGAATATCAACAAACAAATAATCAAATCAGCCCACATCGCTGGGCATAGGCCTCCTTTTCGTTGCTCCACTCCTCACGGTCCTGTGCTAATCTGATTCATTTCTGACCAGAATCGACCCCTCATCTCAACAACCTGTTGGTGAGCTGCCTACTCTGACATATGTATAGATATGCCCTATACCTATACCCCCTGCGGGATTAGAGCGGATATGGCAGAGATGTCAATAAGATCACTACATTCATATCAATTAAGAAAGGTTAAGACAATAAGTGTAGGCATTATACCTATCTGGAAGCTGTCGAAATGCTGCGATATCTCTATGGCGCTGGTGAACACCCTGTTGTTGACGTAGAGGGCCCGCGGCTTGCGGTACACGCCGCGACCTCCGAAACCCACGATCGCGTATCTGTTGACCATTGTATTATACGGTTAGTGTGCACGCAGTTCATTGTTTCTTGTCTCTTGATGTGTATACATATCTTGGTCTAGTCTTAATCCTAATTATTTTAAATCATAAAATATGCCTGCATACTTACTTACCTACTTTATTAGAAATTGTTACCTATTTGGCTTGTCTCAATATACCTAAGTGATTTGTAACCATGGGAAGTTGCGAGTTCCGCCCAATAGAAGCATTTATCATGCTCGAAGGGTGGATCTCAACACAAATTATGTAAAAATATTGAGAAATAAACATTTTTATTTTATTTTACTTATTTATTTATTTTTACCAATGAATGTGACTGTTACTACTTCCAGATATCTAGAGGTGGATCCTACTTCTGATATCTAGAGTTGATCCTACTAACAATCTAGAGGTACATCCTACTTCTGATATCTGAATGTGGGTCGCACTTCTAATACCTAGAGGTGGATCCCAAGTCTCAAATCTACAAGTTGATTATACTTCTGATGTCAGACGGTAGATCTCAATTCTGATACCTAGGGGTGGTGTCCCACTTCTGATGTCTAGAAGTTGATCCTACTTCTGATATCTAAACGTAGATCCAACTCTTTATATCTAGAGGTGGATCTCAATTCTGGTATCTAGATGTGGATCATTCTTCTGATATCTAACCACTAACCGAATGCACAAAGAGCCTTTCTGATGTACACAAGCTCCGATACGTCCGGCGTACCCGGCGGCGGCAATGACCGAACGGTTGCTCCAAAATATAACACGGAATACGCCATTGAACATTTTACGCCAGAGCCTCTTTCAAGAATTTATTTTACTATCAATTACATACTAATGTTTTGTTAATGTAAATTAATGAGTTCATTTCTAATTTTAATAATTACCTACTTTGTTTTTCATTTTTGGATTGGAACGAAATGCTAGTTAGGTAATTGAATGTTGATGCTTATTAAAATTTGGGTGCCTTGCCTATGTATACTTAAATGTACTTGCTTCGTTTCGCTTCGATGTTTTAGGAATTACTTAGGATTTTAATTTATGTAACAAACTCACTCCGCCATGTTTTAAAGATAGTGTACATGTGTAATTGGATTACAATCTAGTTCTACATATCTTATTGCAATGTAAATGGTTTCATCTTGACTGTAATCTGTACGTGTACCTATACAATAAAATAAACACTGTACCTATGAGCCTGTGTATATGAGCGTCGGTGGCGCGTTGCGAAGAGGTATGGACACCCAATTACAGAGGTCCGGGTTCGAATCCGCACGGACAACATGCCATGTACCAATGAGTTTTTCTAACTTATCTACGTAATACCGACTGCTCTCAAACGGTGAAGGAAAACATCGTGAGGAAACCTGCATACATTCTGATGCGTATGTGAAGTCTACCAATCCGCATTGGGCACGCGTGGTGGACTAATGCCCATACACCCTCCCTGAGGGTAGGCCTGTGCCCTGCAGTGGGACGTTTATAGGCTGATGATGACAATTATGCTTGTCTTTTCCTTGTCACGGGACGTAAAAGTCAATGACAATACGGTACCCAAAAATTAAATTATTTGTTCATAGTTCTGTTAATATATTTCCCAAATGATTAAAAAAGGATCCTGAATTTCTGTTACATTTGAACAAGGTACATCACTTTGTAAAAAGTGGCAAAACAAATTTCAAATGACGAATTCCATGTTTTATTTTGGAGCAACCGCAGGCCTCTAATGCTGATTGGCGAATCTCGTTAGCAAAATTGCATGTCAAATTCAATGCCATAAGCACCATCGAATCGACATATGAAGTCTTCGACTTGCATACCCTGGGCAGCCATAGCCAGCCTCGACATGACTATTGCTGACTGGCTAATCTTTCTACTACAGCAAGAGTGATTGTCATACATGCCATACGATATAGCTCAGTGTTACACGAAAGAAGACCATAACATAACATAACATAAATATTCTTTATTTGCACACCAAAAATATACAGTAACAAAACAGAATAAAAAGAACGTAAGGGTACAAATGCACACTAACCTTATATCGCTCAAGCCACTGCCCTGCAGCTTGCTATCGAAAGCTTCGACGAACAGATCTATGTTCTTGTTCTTTCGCATGTTTTTGTTACAGTACTGCGCTTCCACTATGAACACCACGTCCGTTGAGCTCGGCATGTACTTGAGATCGTAGAATGAGCCTTCTTCTATGGTATCGCCTTGCGGGGTTGTGCATCTGTGGGTGAAAGGGGACTTTGTAGTATAAGAGTTAAGGTGGAAATTTGATAAATTGGTCCTGCAGCTATAACCTCACACATCCTAATTAACATGTCTTCTGACTGAGTAAGCCGGTTGCGATGAAATAAAGTTACTTAATGTTTCATCAAGTTAACCTCTATTTTTATCAATCTTTATCGGAATCAATTCAGTAGGTGGTGCGAGCACAAAAAAACAGACTCACAGATAAAAACTACAATAATGAGATCCTATTTAATATATTTTATAAGTTAAATCCCAATTAATTTATTATCAAATATTGTCAATGTACAGACAGTTACGTTAAAAATACAATTCTAATTTAGATATAGAAGATCCGTAACTGCTTTGTTGGTGAAGGAAAATATCGCAAGGAAACCTGCACATTTTGAAGAAGATTCTTGTGTGTTTGAAGTGAACGTTCCCATCTTTTTGCACTATACTCGGTTTGTGTACTTAAATCCTTCTCCGTTCGAGGTGTCAGTTCTGCAATGGGTCGTATTATAGTATAACAAGCTTTAACCCGCGACTTTGTCCGCACAAATTATATACCAGATTTTAAGTCAGATCATAAGCTATCAAACAAAAAAAGTTTCAACAATATCGGTTCAGTAGTTTTTGCGTGATGCTCGTTCAAACAAACAAACAACCAGACAGACAAAAAATCCAAAAATTGCTGATATGGAATCAGGGACACCTAAAAACCATATCGTAACTTTTTTGTTGTTAATATCTTCAATGTACAGACACACTTCTGTTACAGTTTTATAATAGTGTAGATAGATAAGATGTAATACTAACTGTACGCAGTGGTCGGGTATGTGTGTGGGCGCGTGCTGCATGTTGCACAGCTCGAGGTAGGCGCTGGCGAGCGCGCACGCCTCCACCCCCGACACACACTCCGTGTAGAACGGCTCCGCGTCGATCTGACACAAGTTTCAACAACAGTCATGACAATGCTACAACGAATTCCATCAATCAATATATCTAATCAACCTACGCCTACGTCCGTTTATAATAAAAAAGGAAGGTTATTTTTATCAATACTATTGCTTCGGTAAGAGCGTCGGTGGCGCGTTGCGGAGAGGTATGGACACCCAATAACGGGGTTCCGGGTTCGAATCCGCACGGACAACATGCCATGTACCAATGAGTTTTTCTAACTTATGTACGTAATACCGACTGCTGTCAAACGGTTAAGGAAAACATCGCGAGCATTTGAGTCTTTCCACTAGCGGTGGCTGGTGAGCTAGCTGGCCGGTTGCCCTCCCTTCCCAGGGAAAATCCCTAGCTACGCCAATGAGTACTTACAGTGCATATAATGAACCTTAGTAATTTCTTTGGTTGTCACATAAACATGGCATACATTTAAACATTTGCTCACGACTATAGTCCCCGAGGGGGTAGTTAGAGGTATTCTGAAACCTCAGAACATCCACGTTTCACTAGTAGTACCGAAACTCTGTCCAGTGTGACGGGGAGTGAGCCCTTGGCCACTTGTAATGGACAGTAGGTACAATATATGCCTCGAAATTGAAGCATGCAGGTTTCCTCACGATGTTTTCCTTCACCGAAAAGCCAGTGGTGTTACAAATCGTACATAAATTTCGAAAACCTCATTGGTACGAGTCGGCCTGGACGAGGATCGAACCATCGCCTCCTGAACGGCAGGTAAGGTTACTGCCACTGGACCACCGCGGCTTCTTTGGTTGTACAATAAATAAATAAGTGATTTCCAGGCGAATCATACCTTAGGGTTGACACCATCACCTCTGAAATTGGAGGTGCCGCTTTCGTCATATACTTATCTAAGATTTAGCTTATCTTTGGTATGTTATCAAACAAATTTCTGTATTGAAAAAGGAATAAGAGACAATTATTGTCGTGTCGTTTTTCAGCTCGTGGTTTCTATTGTAAAAACTAGACTGTATCACATGACAGTAAAACACGGAATTACGAAAACAGACTATATTCTTAAGGCAATAAAGTGTAACTCACGATAGTGAAGCACGGGTGCAGAGGCGACACTTTGTTCCTAAAGAACTTGTCGCACTGCGTGTCGTTCTTCAGCTCGTGGTTGGCTATGGGCGGCTTATCATTCCGCTCTAGGTTCCACCCTCTACCAAGCGACGCTATCGACGTCGTGTATGTGTTGTTTGGTAGTTGAAGGTCGTCGTATTGCTCGTTGTTGTAGGTACCGAGGAGGCCGCCGAGACTTGCGTAGTACCAGCCTGTGGGAAGAAGAAATAAAGGTTACACTATTTAAACAACTGATTATTAATATGATTTACTGAGCATAATTATATTATGATGGTATTATAAGTAGACTTCATCACCCTTTTAATATATCAGAACCAAATCATGGGAGGGTAAGGATAATAGAGTGCATATACATTTATGATATGATATGAGCATGAGCACGGCCTTATATGGATAGGTTGCTGGTTCAAGTCCCGTCCAGCACTGAATTGTTCAATTTTTATTTTGAATTGAGTGCATAATGTGTTTATAGCGCCTTCAAATTAGCTCCATGCCATCCTAAGCCCGTGTTGCGCTGTAGTCGCAAGTTATTAAGAATTTGAGAGCACGGTTTTGCAGCCGCGCTGCTACCGCGCGTCACTGAGCGGCTAATTTGAAGGCCCCATTAGAATTAGAGCGCCGGTAACGCTTTGCGGAGAGGTATGGACACTTTCAAAGATTTTTTCCCCCAATTTGGAGGCCCCATAGTGCACAAAAATACCCTGCAAACTGGCAGCTTTTCTAATAAAAAGCAGTTGCTGTATTCGAATTTTTGAAATCGGCTTTGAGAATTTTTTTGCAATTATGTAACGGTTATAGACAAAGGAAAATATTACCGCTTGATACCTCATTTCATACTGAATTTTTTAAGTGAATCTCACTTTTAATTGCATGCACAAGCTTAGGCTAGATTCCGGAACATTACTCGAAAATGATTGTGTGGCAATGTATAAGAAATTCTTCTACTTTTGTGTCGGCAAGAGCCATATTGTTTGACAATGATTCATTTATTTTATTTTAACACTTTTTTGAACACACTGAAATATAAATGAAATCAGCATAATAGACAATTACAAAGAGCGAGCTTATCTCTAAAGAGATTTCTTCCAGCAAACCTGTGAAAGGCAGGCATTGTGTGCTCATTTAACTAATAAAATAGAATATAAATAAATATTATACAGAAATACAGGTATATACTTACATACATACAGATAAGGATGATAAATAAATAAATATACTACAATACTAATCTTTGACTTGTTTTTTAAATGAAGCAATTTTTTGACAGTCTCTTATATTAAATGGGAGAGAGTTCTAGAGCCGGACTGCATGGACAGTGAAGGAATTAGGAATAGAAGTCAGTAGTATGGGATGGGATATTAAGGAGGGTACGGATGTGGGATTTACAGGGTTTGTCAGAAAGACGGGAGAAGGAGAAGAGTTCGCGGAGGTAACTGGGAGCAGAAGGATTGTGGAGGGTGTTCATGCTGTAGTTTAAAAATTAGCCAGTCAGCAGTGGTCGTATAGAGACTGACTGCCCAGGGTGCGTTAGACTAACTCTGATTTCGTCACTCGGGGTGACTCTTTCCTCAACAACTTTTTTCTTTTCTTTAAGATATCAACATGCGGGGAAGTGAATTATGAATTTTTGAAGAAGGTTAATAAAACAAGGCTCACCCGAAACCTGCAGTCTGCAGGTCCTGAAAAGCAGGTTGCACTGTATGTCCAGCCCGTTGTTCCCCTGTATAGTGAGTGTGTCTGTCTGTCTGTCTACTACCAACTCGTCGATCACCGCCGGCAGGCTCAGCGACGAACTGCCGATCGATACTTGCTGAAATGTAAACGTAATTAATATTAATTACATCAGAATGAGTAAAATTGGAGCACTCTTAGCCCCGCTTTTGCTGTCATTCTAGACACCACACACCAGGGATGTTCATTGTTTTTTGGATGTTCATTGTTTTTTTGCAGGGTATCTGGACATAAGACTGGTGTAGTACTAAAACCTTTTGAAATAATTATGAAATTCACATATTTATTATTTATCAAAATTGACAAACAATCATCAAAATCAGTATCAAAGTCAATATTTTTTATTCAAAATAATATCACATAGGTAGCCTTCAGAATAAATATAGTAGTTTTTGTCTTAGTAGTTAGTAGCTTTTGAATAAATAGTAAAACACCAACATACTCGTACATACGTGTCTCACAGAGAAACTATTTTTTTGTGAGTGTGATGTTTTGCGAATATGACATTTTGCGAATATGACATTTTGCGAATATAATATTTTTCAGAATATTATGTTCCGAGAAACATATTTTGATATGATATTTTATGAAAAACACTGTTTATTAACAATTGGTAAAAAACCGATTACATAAAAATCGAAACTATTATAAAACTGTAGCAGAAAGTTTGTCTGTACATTGAAGATATTAACAAAAAAAAGTTACGATATGGTATTTAGGTGTCCCTGATTCCATTTAACCAATTTTTGGATTTTTTGTCTGTCTGTTTGTTTGGGTGTTTGTTTGTTTGAACGAGTATCACGCAAAAACTACTGAACCGATTTTGACGAAACTTTTTTGTTTGATCTTATGATCTGACTTAAAATCTGGTATATAATTTGTGCGGACGAATTCGCGGGTTAACGCTCGTTAATTATAAAATTGGCAAAATGCCTCGTCCACAAAAACGTACAGTCAAAAATCCACAAAGGCTTCGTCATTCGTTCTTCGTCGTTATTTTATGAATATGATGTTCTGTGAATATGATGTTACGCGAATACTATATTCAGCGACGGAGTAGTTCAAAATAGCTCACCTCACCATACAAGTCGACGTGTATAAGATGTTTCTTGGTGAGTACGATCAGGTTGTACCGTCCCTGGTCGTTGCTCTCCATCAGCACGGTGAAGTTGTTCTGTCTGTAGTCCTTCGTCAGTACGAACGTGCCTACTTCTGATATAGTGAACACGCGCTTATCGAATGTCACCAGTGTACCTTGACCTGTCATCATCGCCATTCCTGCAAGTTATTTACATGTTTGAGGCTAGAGACACGCAAGACCGACATGCCATGTAGACATGACATGATGTAATGAGTTTTTTCTAACTTATTTAGAAAATAGACAAAAAGTGTGGAAAACATTGACAGTAGAAAATGTTTTAAATCAAATTAATGGATTAAAAAATGTTGTAACAGATGGGACTCGAACTCGCAATCTGCCAATTCGGGGCTTTAATTATCATCTGAGCCGAAAGACGTTCATTGCTGGACATAGACCTCCCCAAGGATCGCCACAACGACCGGTCCTGCGCTGCCCTCATCCAAAGTTTTCCGCCTTCACCAGGTCTTCGGTCCACCTTGTAGGAGCTACCTATATACCCACGCAGCCTTCTGGTACGCGGTCGCCACTCGAGAACTACAAGAAATTGGAAAACCCAGGGTTGTGTGGCTGTTGTCCCATTAAGCTGCAGTTGATAACTCCTGAGATCTTTAATATTCTTGCGTTACAGATAGGTATGGAGATTCAATCAAGATGGTCCCGGTTCGAATCCACACGGACGACATGCCTATGTACCAGTACCAATGAGTTTTTCTAACTTATGTACGTAATACCGACTGCTCTCAAACGGTGAAGGAAAGCATCGTGAGGAAACCTGCATACGCTGAAGAAGAAATTTTGAGGCGTCTATCATCATCATCATCAGCCTATCATCGTCCACTGCTGAACATAGGCCTCTCCCAAGGCGCGCCACAAAACTCTGTCCTCAGCCTTTCTCATCCAGTCGCTCCCCGCTACGTTTTTTAGGTCGTCTGTCCAGCGGGCAGCAGGGCGTCCCACACTACGTCTACCAGTTCGCGGTCTCCACTCCAGAACTCTGACACCCCACCGGTTGTCAGTTCTTCGGCAGATATGACCAGCCCATTGCCACTTCAGCTTGCTAATTTTCTGGTGTCTATAAAGTCTACCAATTTGCATTGGGCACGCGTGGTAGACTAACGCATATACTCGTACCCATACCCATCCCTGTGGGTAGGCCTGTGTCCTGCAATGGGACGTATATAGGCTGATGATGACGATGAAACAAATTAGTGGTCAACTATTTGTCAGAGGATTTTCGAGTCACCAAAATTAAACATAAAAGTTACATACCCGAAAAAGGTGGCAGCACATTATTCAAGTCCAAATAGGGTCTTATCTCGTAGTAATAAGACCAGATGCTCTTGTTGGTCGTCAGCCACTCCTCAAGGAAGTCCCTCACTACCCTGTACTCCGCTATCTCTGTGAAGTCGGGCGTCCTGTTGAACGCGTGCCAGGACATAGGGAGTTTCTGTTCTAACTGGATACCGCCTTTACGTGGATCGAATACGAAGTTTGTTTTTGGTGTGCGGTGGCTGGGGAAAGAGCAATAATATGAATAACTAGTACTTGCTCGCGGCTTTGTCTGAACCAGCTTCCTTCATCTAATCGTAGCGAGATAAAATATCTACCAGTTTGTGAGACTGATCATAAGCTTTTAAAGTCAAAAAGATTCATCGATATCGGTCTAGTATTTGTGTGATGCTCGAAAAAACAAACGGATAGGCTGACAAAAAAAATCAGGGACATCTAAACACAACAGTGTGAAGAACCTTTATTCTGTGTAAATATCTTCAATGTAGAGACACGCTAATGTTTCATTACTTTAATACCGTAGATAGCATAAAATTCATACAGTCGAATCCTACAGGCTCTGTGCCATGTCAAGGATGGGACGCGTGAATGAAACACGAGAATTGAACTATGACTGATTTTATTACGAGAGAGGGGATCACAAGAGAAAAAATAAAATCATCAATCAGCAACTGTCCGGTCTGCTGGAAGAACCATTGCCATTTCCACTTCTCTATTATTTGTATCAATGTGTCCGAGTCTAAACTATTATAAAACTGTAACAGGAAGTTTGTCTGTACATTGAAGACATTATTGATTTATTAATGATTAACAAAAAAAAAGTTACGATATGGTTATTAGGTATCCCTGAGTCCATATCACCAATATTTGGATTTTTTGTCTGTCTGTTTGTGTGTTTGTTTGTTTGTTTGAACGAGCATCACGCAAAAACTACTGAACCGATTTTGATGAAACTTTTTTTGTTTGATAGCTTATGATCTGACTTAAAATCTGGTATATAATTTGTGCGGACAAAGTCGTGGGTTAACGCTCGTTATAAAATAAAGCAAAACTTACAGCTCTTCATACTGCAGCGCCGTCTTCGCCAGATCTGTGACCTTATCGTACACAATCTCGCCGACTTTTTCTATCGCTTCACCGATCAGGAAGTAGTCGTACCACCACTTCAGACGCACGTACACTTCTTTACACTGCAGATAAATACAATATTGTCAATTATTATCCCCACGACCCTATTCTTCTTCAGTCGGCAAAGTGTTGCGTTCGTACCTTCTTCTTTCATCAATCTTTTACCCGTGGTCTTTGACTAGTTACTCGTGTAATGCTACTAACAAACATTTCTGCTACTTTTTGCGGGGGCGAGGTAACATGAAATCCGCAACTTTGGATTTTATTCCTCATAACTTTAGATTCCAATTTTGAACGTTAAAAATCAAGAAAAGTAGTCTCGTGTGAACCCCAAACGTTCTAAGTTTGTTTCGCAATTATAGGCTGTCTGATTTAGTGATAAAGTATACAATTGAATGTAAATGCACATGATTAATTGATCTTATAACGTGGCAGAGGGGAAATGCTACCGCAAGGCTAGTCCTCATAATAAATAGTAAAAGCCCGTGGTATGCCGGAACGCGGATCCGCACGACGAAAACAATTGATAGAAAATGTGCCTGTAATTCCCGGCATACAAGAGGTTAAGAGGAATGGCGGGTTCTGTTTAGTAAAAACGTTTTCCCCCTTTTCCTCCATGGATAATGAAACTGGAGCAAATATTTGTTTACAATACAATTTACGGGGTGTTAGCGCTCTTACAGACGAGCGACACTTTGCGGTCGCAGAGGGTCCCGCGACCCACGGCGACCGTAAAGTCTATGAGCGCGACCCTCTGCGACCCACGGCGACCGTAAAGTCTATGAGCGCGACCTTCAGCGACACACGGCGACTGCAAAATGTCGCTCGTCTGTAAGAGCGCTTAGGGTAAGCAGATGCATTTTTTTCCCTATAGGTTTCTTAGGGAAAGTTGTTCAGTATCATGGGTACAATCACCCTTTAAAGTAACGCAACTGCTTACCCTAACACCCTGTACGTTAACTCTGCCATGTTTCTATGTTCTGTTTCTTTCCATAAATTAATTACTATAAGAACTAAGAGCCTTCGAAAAGGACAAAAAATTGCTCAATTTTTACCACTGTGTTCAGACATCCAGCAAGCAAATTTTACGAATATAAACAATAAAAGAAAAACATTCAGACATAGTCAAAAGTTTTCTCATATTATTCTTGAAGGTATTATTAAAATCGGTCTAATTTGGAGGATGAAACAGGGGAATACGAGATTGTGATTTCGTCAATTTTACGTAGGTAAAACCTGTCCGAGCTGTAGTTGTCACTTTCGCACTGGTAAATCGGTTGCTCGGGAACAATAGATCCGTTAAAGAACTATTCTTTAAAAGTTACAGTCTTCAATGTTGCAGATTAAGTTTCTTTTTAACCTAAGCAAGATAACTAACCTTTTCCCTGACATAAACGACCTGCTCGGTCTTCAGGAATGTCCTCCAGGCGAGCTCGAACTCAGCGTACAGCTGCATGAACTCGTCCTTGAACGGTATGTACTTCTCCACTTTTCCCCACACCACGCTCCACAGCCTGGCGCTGTACTTCTTTATGTTCGTTATTATATCGTTGTTCATTATATCTTTGTATATTCTGTGAAAATATTAATATAATTATATTATAGTTTGGTATCAGTGTTTTTTTAAATGGGAATCGGCTGGCCATGTCTGTCGAATGCACCAGGAGAGGTGGGCAAAAATTGTTACGCCCTGGATCACAGAAAATGGTCATCGGCATTTAGGTCGTCCAAGGAAGAGGTGACGAGATAATCTGGATGCTTTTGACGTCAAGTGGCCAAAGCTTGCCCAGGATAGAGATGATTGGAAGATTAAAGGGGAGGGCTTTGCCCAGCAGTGGGATGAAACAAGCTAGTAAAAAAAAAAGGTTGTTTTGGCGAAAGACCAGACGAGATTGAGGTCACTGGAGAGAAAGGGTTAATGTTAAGGGTTTCGATACATTGTTCGATGGCGATCGTTTGTACATAAAAAAAGCTCATTTAGTATGGGACGCCGTTCGCCACGTCAGTCGATGTGATGAATGCGTACGGCGCCGGCGTCCCATACTAATCGTGCTTATTTCTATGGAGAAATCGTCGATCGCCGACAATCAATGTGTCGTAACCCTAATGCGGCATGGAGTGTGCCGTACTTCATTTTGTTGGCAAAGTCAGTATGAGAAAGTGTATATTAACTACGTACAGTAGACGGAGGGTAATGATATAGCTGTTATCATTGCGGGCCCATTTGTATGAAGTGACAGTGAACTGTCTAGGGGGTGGAATGTGCTATACTCCACTTCGCTGGCCCAGTGGTGGAAGCAAGTAAGTTAGCAATGAATTTCATCGAGCCCGTGGGATGACTCTAATCAGGCTTTTTAACCAAAAATAGGAGTATAAAAAACAAAGGAAAAACTTAAACCCGACTTCCCTCCATTGCAAACTGGAAACAGCTATAGAAAAGCAAGGCTATTAGAAAGCCATGATACTTACTTGTCCATCTCATGTCCAAACGTAGACACGTAGTTGAAATACGGTGAATCGGTCAACTCCTGTGTTCTATTATAGAAGAAGTCCATCACAGCCTTCCAACTCGAGAACACAAACGATTCCGTGTAGTGCAATATTTTGAAGAACAAAGGCTCCACCGACTTTAGCAACTCATGCCAGTATTTAGACAGTCTCGACGTCGCATTAACCCAAGTTTCGTCCCAATATTCAAGAAGCTTCATGTGCAAATCTCGAATGAAATTATCGTATTGTAATATCATTGCTTCCAATTTATCTGAGACTAACTCCATGAAATCTGCTTCGAGAACTTTGTTTACGGATTCTAAAAAGTTTGCGTATGCTTTCTTGATCGTATCTACGACGTAGGTGAGACTTTGTTTGATAGATTGGCTGGTATTACCCATCATTCCCCACATATCATTTACGATTCCAGGTAGACTTTCCAAGTGGTTCCTTATAGCCATTTCATCGAGAACACCGTAAGTAAACTCCACAATATCTTTAACGAAAAAGTCGTTGTTCTCATAAGATTCGTTTAAGAATATTTCGAAATCATCCAAATCGTCTTTGATTACATGTAAGTCGTTTAAGTCGTCTAGAAATTCTCGGATTCTTGGTTTGGCGTCAGACCAAATATCCCTTAGAGCTAAATGTGCTTCCATGGGGGTTTCCTTCAAGATAACTAGAGTATCATTTATTTGGCTGTATAAAAGCTTCAACGAATAAACAGCCTGTGCTTTGACTTGGCTGAAGATCTGCGGTCTCCATATGATGGAGCTGGTTAGAAGGCGGGAGTGGTTCAGGCGGATGTAGGAGGCGAGGTCGACTGTTGTGACGTCATCGTAGTCTCTCCACGCGTCCAGTTTGGCGGACCGAGTGTCCACGATGCGTCCCACCATGTGGTAGGAAATATCTGTAAAAGAAAGGGTCAGTTATAAATAGTAGATAGAAGGCATGGATTTATAACCAATGGATCCATAACCTACTTACAAGCATGGAAACATTTAACGTCGGTAATCTTCGTTCTTCTTTCGTCAGGTTATCGATGTTTCCAACGCGTTTACTTTGTCCCTTTCTATCAATTTTTGTCGTTGGATTAGAAAGGGACAAAGTTGACACGACGGAAATTTAAGAAAAAAGGACGAACATTACCGACCGCCAAGGAGTATTTTTATGTTTCACCGCTTGTAAGGCAGTATGCTCTGCAGCAGGTATTGACAATACCTATGCCACCTTCCTGAGAGAGGGTGATAATGCTTATTAATTATACGTTGACATTGTACGTCTCTAACTTACCATCAGTACTGTTATAGTGAGCGACAAGCGAGCGATCCTTCATGGACAGCGTGGCGACTCCCGTATCGTTACCGGTCGGTCTCCTCACTAGAGCGATCAGTCTGTAGTTGGGGTAGGTCAGGTCCCATGTACCGTTCATGTGGTAGAAGTAGGTTTCGTTTGCGCGCTGGAAATGTCATTTGTGATTGGTTAAAAAAGATGTGAGCGGAAAACATATTTTTCTGAATGCAGCGTCCCATATAAGTGGAACGGAGAGAACAGCAGGGTCGGGGGCGGAGGCAGCGGTGGTGCTAAAGCACAACAAATACGCCGTTTTGAAACGGAATTATTTATTTGTGCCATTCGCAGTGGAGACGGCAGGCCCATGGAGACATGAAGCAAAGGCTTTTGTGAGGGATCTGGGCAAACGTATAAGAGAAAGGGGAAATGATTTCCGTGTTGGGTCGTACTTGGTCCAACGCGTGTCTTTAGCAATACAACGCGGAAACGCAGCCAGCATTATGGGCACGTTTGGGCCAGGTACGGCTAGGGGCGGACTTTCCGATCAAGTTTTTGACGTGGCATGTTGCTGAATAGTGTTTTCTTTTGACGACGCATGTTGCTGAAGAGGTATTTGTAAGCAATTTCGACGACGCATGTTGCTGAAGAGGTATTTGTAAGCAATTTCGACGACGCATGTTGCTGAAGCAGATTTTGTATAAATATTGTTTTTTTCCTTTCTGAATATTACGTATTTCTTGTTATTGCGTTCAATGGGAGAATTATAGTTTTAGTATTAGTCTTCAGTGCTTTAATGAAGTTAAAGTTAAATTATCTAGACATATATTATCAGTATAAAGTTATTATACTTTGCAGTAATAGAGGAACTGACATAAGTTGTCAAATGAATCCGTTTTTGGAGGTTTTCAGGAGATTATCGGCAGGCAAAAATTCGAGCTCTGTCTATAATACGGAGTCAAACGTGAAATCGTGGATTATTTAATGAAATAGCGTTAGTATATTTCACAAAATTACCTACGATTTCACTATCCATTCGCAATTATTCACAGAAACCGAATTTTTAACCTGCGATAAGAGCCCCAAAGGCATACGCTAGGTACATCTCGCTCTCTCAGCTGTCAGTTCCTCTATTACGTAAGGGATTATCAGTTGATATGTCGTTCCACCCTGAAACCTAAATACGCTTAAACCTTGCTACAATTATATAGCTATTTAAATGTAGTTAGTTGCCGAATTGTATCGGACCACCTCCAAACGAAACACGATCATAAGTATAAATAAAAGATTCCAACTTACCTCCCATTTGATTGTACTCTGTGTCAAATCAACCAACAATTTATTCTGTCTCAATTTCTGATAGAACAGAGATTTCTGATACCTATAGTAATTATTGAAGTAATACCATCGGCTGTGTATGTTTATATCTGATTTCATGTCCAGATCCAAGTTGGTAGACGGATGCGTGCATTTTAGAGCGAATTTGTAATCTCTTATAGGTCCGTTAGAGTTGTCTGTTAGAATAGATTTTAGTTTTAAGTACTCGTTTTCGTAGTCGGAATATTGTAGTTCCACGGATATGTTGGACATGACTAGTGGAGTGCTGATGTATGTCCCTTTAAGGTTTACGTCCTGTAAGAAAGAAAAATATATCATCATCGAAATTCGGACAAGTGTAAAGCAACTACACTCTCGCGAGATCTTCTCGGCGAGAATTCGCAGAAATCAATAACACACTTACTTAAAGGGGTGCTTCAGATCATCAAACTGAACCACTTTTATATGGGACCAACACTGAAATCGCGAAATTAAATTCCGCTGTCACATATAATACTGCAAACATAATTAGACTGAAATTTATGGGACAATAGAATTTTTTTCGCGATTTCGATATTATTCCCATGGAGAAAGTTGTTCAGTTTGATGGTCTGAAGCACCCCTTTAAGTGAGTGTCCCATTTTGTTTAGTGGAAGCAAGTTAGTGATGTGACTTGTTGTCAGAGTATTTTCAAGTCACGTAAAGGCTATGGCTTAACCTGCCATGCGAAGCACGAAGACGGCTGAGATCAGGATTTTTTCTGTAGTAAAAATCATGGATTACATAAACCTGAAGTTAATTGCTAACTCTGGTTGACGCAAGTGGCCCTAAAAGGGTCTAACATCAAACGACTGATCGGATCTGGCGGTGATAAGAGTTTCTAATACTAAAGCTTCAGAACGCTTCACTACGCTCAGTGCCTAAGAATGAATCACTTACCTTCCTGAAGGAGGGATGCGCGAGAGCAAAGTCTACAAGATGCAGCGTGCCCTCCATAGCGGGCGGGTTCTCCCACCGCCCCCTCAACTCGGCGGTCTTATTCTCAGCCCGCACGTTCCAGTGCAGCTTCGCGTTCCCGTCGAGCAACGTGTCTTGGAGACGGTATAATGCGACCAGGTTGAATGTACGCAGTGGGTACCAGACGTTCATTATTAGCTGCTGGGATTCGGTTTCGTCCTGTGAATGTACAAAGCAATTTATTTGCCTACATACGCATCATGGTACCACTTCGCTTCGGTATCTGTTAGATCTGTTACAAATATTACAAATACTGATATTAGAAATTAGTTTTAGGGTGCTTCTAAACACACGTTGACACCACGTCGCGCTCCAAAACACAAGTAGCCGACGTCGGAGAGAAAAGCGCCAAACTTAAATGGGAGAGGGGCCGGTCATGTCCGTCGGATGCATCCGGAGTGATGGGCAAAAACAATCATGCCCTGGATCCCCAAAAACGGTCGGCAGCGTCCAGATCGACACGGGAAGAGGTGGAGGAATGACCTGGATAAATTTGACGACCAGTGGCCTGAGGTTGCCGAAAACAGGAACGAGTGAAAGAGCAAGGAAGAGGCGTTTGCTCAGCAGTGGGATGAAGTAGGCTAGTAAATAAAATAAATAAATTTTGTAGGGGGTTATTATGTTAGTTCTGAACATATTATATTTAATTCTCTTTCTCAACGCTGAAAACCGTCAGCCACAAAAACAATATATTTTACATTGTTTGCAGGTTGTTTGGCAGTAAAAGCCTTAAAAACTAACAAAGTTAGTACGATATATTTATCTCTCTGAGACGTACATACACATCTAACAAAACCAAGCCTGGGTATGACTGTCTTGGAACTAGCAACGAACTTATGAAGATAGGAGGAGTAGGAAAAACGATGACTGCTCAGACATAGAGCACAGGTCCAGCACTCGCAACACAAGATGACGTTAGTATACGTGCCGTGCCACTTGCACCTCCTGTATGTGCTTCTTGCTCGGCTCCCTTAAGTCTCCCCCGAAAGTGGGGTGAGGGCAGGGAGTGTCCTGTATGTAGAACTGTAATATTACCTATTCTGTGCATAGATCCTAAGTCGGCATCTATTGCTTAGGTACTTTGATCGCAACACTTTAAAAATAGAGAGTAGAATTAGGCAATAAATGCCGAATCAAGCTCAGACTTTCAATAAAAACGTTTCTTCACTTACAGTAGTCATGTTAGTGACATGTATATCGTAGTTGATCCAGACGTCTTCGGCCCAAGTGATCTTACTGCCTTGCTTCAGCTCCTTATCGACCGCCTCGTACTTATTGTCAAAGTTCCACGTGCGGTTGCCATGTATTGCGGTGAACTTGAGATTCTTCCCTATGTCGTAGGTGAAAACGTCGAGAATGCCGGTCACGTTGAATCTCGTTACGTTTTGGAGGTGGAATACTGTTGCTTGTTTTACGTCCTGTGGAGTAATATTTTGTTAGTTAATATACTGATTTATTATACCAACATCAACAGTGGTGAACCACTCACTAGATTAGACAATGAAGTCCAACGTCCAAGCGTGGGATGACTCCAGTCTATCTTGGCATGGCACCCACAGTGAATTCAATAGGAGGACTCACAACAAAAAAGAAGGGAAAAATTGATATCCGACTTATTTTCTTTACAAACGAGAAAAAGCAATAACAGAATTGTTTTAGAGTTGTTAAACTATTTACAGGGTGAAATTGATATCCTTTTAAACTAAGAGTCTACTCATTCAATTGAACAACTTTTACTATGCTAGCACACCGATCAGAGCAAAAAAAATAATCAGCTGTTCCATACTAAACTGCAATGCCAACGCTACTCAAATGTATGCAACAGCTGATTTTGTTTTTGCTCTGATCGGTTTGCTGCCATAGTAAAAGTTGTTCAGTTTGATGGGTAGACTCTCAGTTTAAAAGGATGCTAATGATATCAATTTCACCCTGTATAATGGAATCTTCATAAAATATACTCACAATATTACCAATGCCATCAAACTCGTGAATATACTTGATACCAACGGGCGTGTGAGCATTTTCCACCTCTATATCCATAGTGGCAAGGTCTAGATCCCTGTGACTCTTGCTCAGGATCTGCTTGAAGGAGCCCTTGACGAATCTTTCCTTATCGAAGTCTATGGTCGCGTTACCGTTGCTCCATTTGTCACCTAAGTTAAACAAAAAAAGTTTATTGTATATTGGGTTGAAGTAAATTTTTCGGTTCCGTACCCGATGGGTGCCAACGGAACCCTATTACCACACCACGGACACTGCTTACAAAAAACAGAAATTGACAAGATAACGTCAGAACATGCGAAAAGGAGTCTAGGGTTGCAATAGCTTTAGCTGCGTGCGGTACATGACTTTTTCTTAAAGTATTGCTCATACACGGGCGACTGCGACGCGGGACGCGGGAAGCGAAGCGGGAGCGTCTACGACGCGAAACTCGGCCTCCAAACTGGCGCGACTGCGACGCGGGGAGCGAACTTCATTTGTTGATGAATTATCATTGAAGCAACACTTCTTTAACTAATTAAACTGGACAATTTTCTCTATGGGAACAACATTGAAATCATGAAAAAATATCAGCTGTCCTATACATTTGGCTCGAGTAGGTATGCAGTATTGTATGGAAGAACAGATTTTCTTTTTCGAGATTTCGATGTTGGTGCCATAGAAAAAAAAAATCGTTTTGATGGTCTCATTAAACCCTTAAAAAAGTGTCAACATAGTAAGAAGGACCATGTATAGTGTAAACTTTAGCAATAAACTCTATATAATAGCGGCAAGGGATTTCAGCCGTGCTATTAAAATTAGCTAACACTTATAAACATTACTGTACCTTGAATATAAAAGACTCGGTCTGCACCAGATGCTGCGTGCATGTGTACTGAGAGTGATATGTGGGGACTTGTTACAGATGTCAGCATCCACAAGATATAGCAAAGATGCCAACAGATGGCGATACCGTCGCTCTTATACATAGCTCCATACATAGACAACGTTTACCTAGAATACGTAACTCGTAACCTACTACAAATAAGGTTCACAATCGAATGCAAGACATCTTAGGTTTCTTCCCCTCAATGGTGTTGCCTCCTTCATTGAACATGTATTTGAAGGGTGAAGAAAACAAAAAGTATTGGGGCTAACACAAAAGATCCCACTGGGTCGAAGTGTTGCTGGCTTGCCAGCCCCCACAACAAGATAAGATAAGATAAGAATGCAAGACATACATCGCGCAAGAGAAATAATCACAGAGATTCGATACATATACAAGGTCTAACTAAGAACTGTTGGACCACGGCCGGTCCCCAGGCTTCACACATAGCCTGGTGGAAGATCTTCCCTTTCCAATGGAGGAACATTCCCAGTAGCACCTCCATAGATATCACCCCGGTCTGAGTGAATCCCTCGTCTTGTTTCTGTGTGTATAGTTGATGGAGGCTCAGTCGCTACATACCTTGAATGTAATAGTACTCGGTCTGCACCAGATGCTGCGTACTGAGAGGTACTGAGAGTGATATCACCCCGGTCTGAGTGAACCCTGCGTCTTGTTTCTCATACACGTGTGTAGAGTTGATGGAGGCGGTGTTGTTCGGCCAGTAGAGCTCCACTTTGTTATCTGACTGCTCTTCCACGTTGTTTATCTAAAAAAAAATTATGAGACAATTATTTAGTTTGTTACAATATTATAAGAGGAGCATAAGCTTTATGCACAAGACTATACAGAAAACTCAATATCCAAACTGAAAATATTTTATTTTAAATACATACATATAACCAAACTTTAGTGACTTTCAAACTGTTTTGTAGCTCATAAACAAACATTTGGTTAAACAGGGTCCTTCTTAATATACTGACACTTTTTTAAGGGATGATCAGACCATCAAACTGAACAACTTTCTCTATGGGACAAACATCGAAATAGCGAAAAAAAATCTGCTGTCCCATACATTTGGCTCAAGTTGGTTTGCAGCTTTGTATGAAAGAGCTGATTTTTTTTCGCGATTTCGATGTTGGTACCATAGAGAAAGTTGTTCAGTTTGATGGTCTGATCATCCCCTTAAAAAAAGTGTCAGCATATTAAGAAGGACCACAGGGTCCATCTTAATATACTGACACTTATACAGATATAGCATAACATAACATTCTTTATTTGCACACCAAAAACATACAGCAACAAAAACAGAATAAAAAGAACATAAGGAAAACTAACTACACTTTCTACTAAACATTTTTTTCAGTGCCTACGATGCGCCAGTCTTGTTACTTACAGTCATCATCATCATCATCATCATCATCATCATCAGCCTATCATTGTCCACTGCTGAACATAGGCCTCTCCCAAGGCGCGCCACAAATTCCTCATTCAGTCGCTCGCCGCTACCTTTTTAGGTCGTCTGTCCAGCGGGCAGCAGGGCGTCCCACACTACGTCTACCAGTCCGCGGTCTCCACTCCAGAACGCTGACACCCCACCGGTTGTCAGTTCTTCGGCAGATATGACCAGCCCATTGCTACTTCAGCTTGCTAATTTTCTGAGCTATGTCAACCACTTTCGTTCTCTGACGTATCACTACATTTCTGATGTGATCTCTCAGAGATACATAGAGCATAGCTCTCTCCATAGCTCGCTACATATTACTTACAGTACGACCAGGAAATTAATTCCGCTCGTCAATCATCGTTTGCGCAGAGCAGTGCAAAATCGAGTATTCTCTATCCAACTCGAATAGCAGACTATGGATGCTTCGGCAGCGAAAAGGGCGCGAAAGCCATAAGCCAATAGCGGCAAGGTGTCACATCCTGATTGGTCAATATAATTTCGCGCGCTTTTAAAATTTGTCAACTGCGCAGGTACATCGGTGAGACTTATAAACCTGGTACTACTCTATCTCTGTACCTACGACCAAGTGACGGAGACCTGGTTTGACGAGGGATCACGATTATCGAAAATGCACAAATACTCACATCAAATATAGATTTGAGCCACGGCAGCCTCTGGAAGGGTGTAGAGAAGTTGAAATGTCCATCCGTGTGTTTTATACCCCCGTACCGTAGGTCCAGCTCGCCGATCTGACTGGTGCCTGGACGATGCATCACTCCCCTGGAAAAACCAATTAAAAACTGTAGTTCCATCGTTTTTAATACAGGGTGTAAGGAACAGCCTGTCAAATTTAGACAATCACACTTGTGGGGTCGACCCACGGAGGCCGCATTCGATGCGCACGTTGCGGTAGGTGTAAACGCAGCCGCGCGTACGGCGTTTTAAGCGCGCGCCAGCCCTCATGGAAACCGCAGCCGTCAAAGGATTAAGGAGAAGCTGTCGATTGTTATAAATAGTTTCCATACACTAAACAACTTTCACAACGGAGCCAGCCTCCGGAATTGAGAAAAAAATCACCCGTTGTGATGCGCTGTCCGTATCGCCACAGATTATTTAAAAGTTACTACCGTAACAGATAGTTCACTCAAGCCGATTTTTCGAATTTCGAACGCGCGCTTCAGGAACGAAAACTAAAATGCGCTTTATGTCAATGAGCGACGATGCACCCCACGCTGGGGTCTGGCTGTCAAACGTACCCGAGCTGTGGAGTGAGACAGGCCTGGTATCGCTCCAAATAAATTTGACCTTGATTCACTAGTGATAAGATTGCCGCTGCGAGCAAATGCGTTTCACTGCTCTTTTAGTGCGAATCTTTGACTACTTATATTATAGGGCCTAGTTACGGGTGTAATTCTACTAACAATCATTTCTGCCGCTTTTTGCAGGGGCGAGGTAACATTTAATCCGCAACTTTGGATTGTATTGCCCATAACTTTACATTCTAATTTTGATTGTTAAAAATCATGAAAATGATTTTTCTTGTAAATATCTTCAATGTACAGACACACTTCTGATACAGTTTTATAATAGCTTAGACGATGGCGGATTACAATACATTTATAAATAAATAAATAAAATAAAATGCGCTTTATTGCCACACAAAAATACGAAAAAGGTACACACATAAAAAGGTAAACAGATTCATCAAACAGAAAAATTAAAATAACAACCAATTATGACATGGCTGTACCGTAAGATTTTCCTTTTCCATTTCCAATGACATATGTAATGTACTAACTTGACAATCTGATAGTTGTGCACCAAGTCCTTCTGATAGGAGCCCTTCAGTTTGAACGTGTCGTCTTGTTCGTAGAGCGGCGAGCGCAGCGTGTAGTCGATGAAGTGGGACCCGTTGACGTCCCACTTGTAAAGAACCAAGTTGTCTACGTTCTGGTACTGCGACGAGGTCCACGTTATAGTGGAGTTCGTGTTGAAAGTGTCTTCGAGCATTAGGAGCTGCGGAGACAAAAGGTTGGTTAGATTATCATTTATTTTAGGAGTTAGCCTGAAAAAATTATTTTTCAACACACTTGCTCATAAAATGGCCCTTATTTCACCGCAATTAGGCACATAATGACACCTATAATCAAACTGTGACTTTTTCATTACTATTATTCACAAGTGAGTTATAGGTTAGAGTAGTAGGTATCTAAACTTCTTGGTTGAGTTCTTGAGTTGCTTTGTTCTTAAAAAAGTTTCGATACAAAAAAGATCATATTCAATAGTACAAATAAATTCTCTAAATAAACTTTTTATTTACTAAATAAAATGATTTTTTATTATTATTTTCTTCACAAGTGTGTTGAAAAACGTCGTATGATACACGTGTGTATTGATGATTACCGTCCTCGGCTCTCTTAAGACCCTCGCCTACGGCTCGGGTCTCAATGGCGCCTCAGCGGTAATCACCAACATTACACACTTGTACCATTTGTGTCATACGTAAGAAAGATTTCTTGCTTTACAAAATAATTTGTAGGGTTCCATACCCAACGGGACACCTACGAAATCCGTCCGTCCGTTCATCTGTCCTAAGTTTAAAGGGCTGTGTCCTTTAAACCAAAATAGGTAACACACTTGCCGATTTTTCATTATTTGTTTTACATTAGAATATGCTCTACAATCACACCAAGTTTAACGCATGCATGTACAGGTTGTAGGGGACAGCCCTTCGCAGATTGAAAAGGTGAACTCAGACCATTAAACTGAACAACTTTCACTATGGATAGGTCCTCAAGAAACGCGAAAAAATATCAACCATTTCATAGAAACCTGCTATACCTACCCAACTCAAATGTATGGGATAGCAGATTTTTTTCGCTTTTCCTGAGGTAGGCTTTATAATGAAAGTTGTTCAGTTTGATGGTCTGAGTTCACCGTTTCAGTTTGCGGAGGGCTGTTTGCGGAGCCCTTACATATTATAGTGCATAGCGTGTGTTTTAACGATAGAGCAAACACAAAATCGTTGACAAAAATTTAGTTTCTTGCATCACTTTTTTTGTCTTTTTAATTTGTTAGCAAATCCCAAAATTTTAATTTTCACAATTTTGTTGTGTTTTTTGAACATTTCAACCGGCTAGCTATTTCGGTTTAAAAGATATAAAAAGTGAGTCGCGCTGCAAGTCTGGGGGAGGTCAGACGCGTGCGTATTGGCATCTGTTAGGCTTGCACGTGGCTCCGCCATTTTGTAAACTCTTTTGTTTTAACTATAAAACGTTAACTTGAGATTATAATAAACTACTTGACATTGGCAGAAATGCTACTAATCATTTTCCTACGTGTACTCTCCACATAACGAGACATTGGCACAATTGTGATAACGCATCGGACGCCATTAAATAAAAATAGAATAGAATAGAAGATATAAAAATAAAAAAACTTAAGCCTAAAAGTATAACAGACAAATGCACGGACAGCTTCGGCTTAGTAATAGGGTCCAGTTGTCAACCTTTGGGTACGAAACCCTATATTCCCATACTCACGTTTCCTTTAACGCCAGTAATAATTTTAGTAACATCAGTCCTATACTCTGCTTCTAAAGTCTTCACGAGGGCGCCCATGTCGGCCTCTATGTGCAGAGTGTGTACGTCCACGTTCGGTTTAGGAAGTATGGCGTTTATCACGAGGCTGCCGCGCTGCTCCATTATGTAGCCGAACGATGCGTTTGCGCCGATCCTGTGGGGAAGAGTAAATATTATGGTTAGATAGAAAAAACACTGGCAAAAAAAAAGGAAAATTTGCATCTTCAAATATCATAATTACAAGTGAGTTATAAGTGATTGTCATGCGATATAGCTCATCCTAACACGAAAGAGGAAGAATTACCACGTTGATTACCCCTTTAGGAGCAGAATATCATCTAATCCTCTGTAGAATATACAGGGTGTAAGTGACAGCCTAGCAAATACTGAAACGGTGAACTCAGACATCAAACTGAACAACTTTCACTATGAAGCCTATCTCAGAAAACGCGAAAAAAATCAGCTCTCCCATACATTTTAGTCGGGTAGGTACTCTAGGTACAGCAGTTTTGTATGGGAGAGCTGATTTTTTTTCGCGTTTCCTGAGGTAGGCTCCATAGGGAAAGTTGTTCAGTTTGATGGTCTGAGTTCACCGTTTCAGTATTTGCTAGCCTGTCACTTACACCCTTTATATTCCAAATTTCATGTTTCTATCTTCAGAGGTTTAGACTGTGCGTTGTCTGTCAGTCATTCAGTCAATCAGTCAGTCACGGAACTCTTTTATAAGTGAACATAGATAATTTCAACGACAAATTTCATTTCATTTCAAATTACCTACTAAAGGCCTGTCTAAGAGTTCTTAGATTATAACAAACCTCAGACCAATTCATTAAGGAATTTAAACTTATAGATGATGTTATGGGCCCAGTAAGTGACGGTCGATTTTTTTCACAGTATCGGCCAAATATATCACTTTTTTGTTTCATCAGATCCAAGATGATAAATAACAATTGTGTACTCCCAAACAAATTTTAATTGGATTTACTGGGCCCATAACCTACACGAAATATGGTTTTGCAGGTAATCTATCTAAATTTTGAATTTTCGATCAAAACATCAGTTTTTCTCAGTTCTTCAGTTCAGATTTTGAATATTTCGTTTTGCAGGGATATTTATTCATGTGTCTCAGCCCACCGTACCCGAACCTAGTTTAGACTTGTATTACGATGGCTTTTAACGTAAAGGTTTAATATTTTTTTTTTTTTTTTAACTTTTTTCTCCCATTGTTGGGCAAAGGTCTCCCCCAAGCTTTTCCAGCCTTCCCTATCCTGTGCCATCAGTTGCTATTTCGCTTCGTGGGCATCCAGGTCGTCGCGCCATCTCTTTCTTGGTCTGCCCCGGCCCCGGCTTCCATCGTCGGGCTCCCACTGGGTCGCGATTGTTGCCCATCGCTCTGTATGCATGCGACAAACATGTCCGGCCCAGTCCCACTTCAGTTTGGCGGCCTTAACACCTGCATCAGCTATGTGGGTCTTGGAGCGCAGAGTGGTCTTTCTGACCCGGTCGATCCTTCTGACACCTAATATGCTGCGCTCCATTGCTCTTTGGCAAACCTGGAGTTTGGATATCTGAGATTTCGTAAATGACCACGTTTGAGCACCGTAGGTTAAGATGGGCAGGATACACATGTCGATGAGTTTCCGATTGAGTGACAGTGGAAGTTTCCCTTTCATTAACTCTTTCATCGACCAGTAGCTCTTCCAGGCGTTGTCAACACGACGGGTGACTTCTTTGTCTTGCCTGTTCTCGAAGGAGACTATCTGGCCTAGATAAATATATTCATCGACATATTGTATGACCTGCCCATCTACCTCGACCCTACGTTTCGTGCTGTTGGTCATGAGTTGTGTTTTTGTACGGTTCATCTTCAGTCCAATCTCCAGGCTTGCAGTGCTCAGTTCTTGGAGCATTTGGCTGAGCTCTGAGGATGATGGAGCAAAAAGGACAATGTCGTCGGCAAAACGAAGGTTTGTTAACCTTTTACCGTTAACACTGATACCTTTTGTTTCCCATGAGACCGCGAACTGTTTAAATACTTCTTCCAAGGTGCTGGTAAACAGTTTGGGAGAAAGCGGGTCTCCTTGTTTTACTCCCTTTTCAATCTTGAAGGATTCGCCGGAACGCTGTAGTTTGATGTCTGCTGTGCTACTTAGATAGATGTTTTTAATCAGGTCAATGTAATTATTATCCTGAAAAAAAAAAACAAACAAAACTTACTGCCAAACCCTATCGAGATCCATCCTGAAGCCGGTGTCGGTCTTCATAAAGCCATCAGGTGACGTGGTGTTGCCGAAGTAAATATCCAGGTCTACGCTCTTCTCTATCTGCTTAACGTGCTGGTGACCTAGTGCCTGCAACATAAGGTTCATTTTGGAGTACGGGGAAACGGAGATGAGTTTAGCAAGAGCAGGGATTCCGATGGGTGATCAGATCACTTTAGTGGTGTTCCATCATGGGCCAGCAAACTATTTGGTCGTATTAAGCCCCCATTTATATGACTATTTTGACTTATAAAAGTTATATTACGGTAATTTTGTCATATACTGGTGCTTTATGCGTCTAATGTTCGACTATACGACACCTATACGACCAAATTATTTGTTGGTTTATATGCTTTATTATTTGGCTAGATGGCTATTGGGTGATAAGGGTTTTTCAAAGAGGGGTACAGCGTACCCCTAGGAGTGTCAGTTGGTCGTACGTAAGGGGTACGTGGCAAGGTTACTACCCACTAGACCACCAGGACCTTTAGTTGGAGGGCTTATAAGTTTGAGAAATCCAGTTAATTATTAAAATATCAAAATGGTCATGGAAGTAAAGTTAATTAAGATTTTTTAATCCTTACCTTGATGAACAGATCTCCGATTAGGAAACTCCACTTGAGATCACCTTCGCCTTGCATATCCGGCAGTTCGTACTTGCACAGCAGATATCCTGTTTTCGGACCAAACCTAAAAAAAATATATACAACGTGTTATTGAATTAACGCAAAACTAGAAAGTAGTTTGTTTAGAATCGAGAGCAGAATCGAATTATCATGGTATCAACATAGGTATTTTTTTTTCAAAATATTAAATAATTTGTTTGAAAAATTTTTAATTTACTTAACCCAATGTCAAGCCAGCCTACGGGTACACTCACCCTAATTACTACCAAAACAAGATTTTTAAAATGTATCCATGAGTACGTTAGCACTTTCCATTTCGTGTTTTCCATTTCGGTACCATAGAGAAAGCAGTTCAGTATGATGGAATATTCATCGCCTTAAAAACCATCTGCATATTAAGAAAGACCGTATATGGTCTGACCACCCCATAAGGAATTATGGCCGTTAATTTATGTATGTATGTAAGAAAAAATAACTAGATCATCGTTTTCATCTTTACAATGTGAACGTGTGTGCTTGTTTGTGTGATAGATAAGGACGGTGATAGCACCCCTGGGTAGATGTCCGCGCGGGACTTCAAGTAGATCTCGCTGTACTTAGTAGATATGAGTCGACTATTATGAAAAACGGCTATCTTTGGATTTTTCCATTGTGTCTGGATTTATGACCGGTTTTGATACTAAACAACATATATATACGTACAAGAAGTCAGAGCTGCCCTTGACGAACTGGAGTCTCTTCAGTGGTGTGGCTGCTTGCACGCTCATCACCCTCCTCAGGTCGGGGTAGATGTCCACGCGGGACTTGAAGTAGATCTCCTTGTACTTAGAGTTGGGGATGTCCGCCTGCGAAAATTATTACTTTATTGAAAACTAAATTTTTTATTCGTCTGGCGTACCCTGGGCAGTCAACCTCGTTATGACCATTGCTGACTGGGTAACCTTTACACTACAGTATGAGTGACTGTCATGCGATATCGCTCATGCGGATACGAAAAAAGAATAATTTATTAACCAAGTCATCCAAGGTGCTGTTGTATGATTTATATTTTAAAATATTACAGTGCTATATTTGTGAAATACAGGGTGAAATTGATATCATTAGCATCCTTTTAAACTAAGAGTCTACCCATCAAATTGAACAACTTTTACTATGGGAGCAAACCGATAGGAGCAAAAAAAAAATCAGCTGTTCCTTACTAAACTGCAACCGCCGCCGCTGCCTACTAGACTCAAATGCAACAGCAGATTTTTTTTGCTCCGACTGGTTTGCTCCCATAGTAAAAGTTGTTGAGGTTGTTTGATGGGTAGACTCTTACTTTAAAAGGATGCTAATGATATCAATTTCACCCTGTATAAATTTTTGGATACAATAGGAGGAAGAGGCAAATATGACCCAGTGACGTCATAACTTGGATTGTGCTTTTGTGCTACAGGTTACAAGGAAACCTCTATTTTGAAAGATAGAGACAGAACACAATTAAATTGAGATTATCGCCCGCAGCATGTTGCGCGCGAATAAGCTATATCGCGCCTTTTATCACGTTCGATCGCACACATATAAAAAAAGTGCTAAAGCACGATAGCGCTATATCACGCTTCCATGCTGAACTGGCAGTTATTTCTCAAGATATTTGAAGAATAATTTTACTTTACGTTTAGTTACATAAGAAACAAATAGAAAATACAGTTTTTGAGAGTTATGCGGTTATTATTTAATCTAGAATTAAACATTTTAACAAAATAGTCAGCATCCCTTTTTAAGGGTGAAGCCAAACGAGCGCAAGTTCGTGAGTTGTGAGTCGCGTATTTTGAGTCCGTTTCATATAAAGGCCGAGGTCATAGACAATGCATTCCTGGATTTTATATGAAACGGACTCACAACTAACAAAATTACGCTCGTTTGGCTTCACCCTAAGACTTAAAAGCTCACATTCGGCCGTTCATCTCATAATACTCACTTTGAGAGATATGTCAGTGAAGTTGGCCTCTATCTCGGCCTTGGCATGCACGGTGGCCTGCACTGGGCCCGTGATGTGCGCGGATATGCTGTATGTCGTCGCGGTAGCGTCGCTTTTCATTCGGATCAACACCGGCTCGCCCGCACCTTTCGGAGCTAGCGTCAGAGATATCTGTGAGCAATATAAATATATAGTTATTGTAACAGTATCTGAACATCCTGAAAGGTATTAAATTACTTATTTATTTAATTAATCCATAATATTAAAATTAACGTATTAGCAAGAAAGTTTCGATTAATCCTTTCGAGATCACTTTTTTTGGTCTGGTTATCTTCAAACCATAGAAGAAGATTGAGGATATGGAATCTCCACAATACTATTAAACTTTCGAGCCCAGACACGATGCGTCTAGTGATCCCTTCGAAAAAAATTTTTATTGAGCTGATCATCACGAGACCCATAATTGATAAAGAATGCCCGCAACTTAAATAAACACTTGAGAATCCAAAAACGGTGTCTTCAGCTAGGAAGCTGTGATATTGGCTGAGATCCCTTCAAAGATGGCAATGTCTTGAAAATAGCTGAAACGATTTCATAAAATATAGATAAAAAGAAAGCGGGCTCCACTCCACCACGCAGCTTCAGTGTTGTCGCTGGAGGCAATATTTTAAGCCACCTTTATTACATATGCCGTGGCCCATTGAGTACCGCCATCTAGCGGTAGTCATCATACCAGCCGACAGACGTCCACTGCTGGACATAAGCCTCCCCCAAAATGGGGGGATTTGCCATAATCGCCACGCTTGGCAGGCGGGTTGGCGATCGCAGTTGGATTGAATGTGTGCACTCAGAGAATGCTGCTGCCCATCCTCCAGTAGATCTCTTAGTCGCCTTTTACGACATCCACGGGAGGAAATGGGATGGTGCTATTCTTAAGCGACACCACACGGCAACTAGCACTAGCGGTAGTATCTATCATTTAATAATACTCACGTCAAGTGGTTCGTGGCTGATCACTTTGCCGGTGATGCTGTATTCAGTAGAGTCAGTTACGAATGAACCTCGCACGTCATCCTTTTCTAACTCCCCTATAATCTTCATTGACCTGGTGCAACAACGTTATAAATGTAATAGTGAAAAACAAAATGTGATCACCAGATGGTCTGGCATGGCAGTATAGCATGATAAAAGGCGTGACAGATCTTAGCACGTCATACCAGGGCCTCAGACTTCCGTAAATATTGTAAATGTGCTAAAATAGCGAAACAGCAATATCTTAATAGGCCTTTGACATGGCTTAAGGTGGTTGCAGAGGGGTCAATTTTATACAAAACTTTGACGCAAAAGACGCGTAGACGGTATTAATATAAGTAACTTTGTATATATGGAAAAATAGTTTGGAAAATCTAGATGCCGCGTCACAAATAACATTTGCAATTTATTAAATAACTAGCAGCCCGTCCCGGCTTCGCACGGGGTAGACAATTATTTATTTTTTGAAATTTGGATATAAAACACTTATTTTCACAAATTATATACATTTTTACTATGGTTTTTTAAGTAATTAGAATAAAAGCAGAGTCGAATAAAATATATACAGTCTAAATTAAACGTTGACAACTTTCAACTAAAAATGTATCTACCTATACATCTAGGTGTTTCAAAGAAATTTTTGTTCGTGTCGATAGAAACTTGCCTATCATTATTTAGTATTTTCCTTACAAAATTATTTTTTTTTTGTTTGGTTTTGTTGTTTTGTGCTTATTATTTTGTTTTTTTATATTCTTTGTGTTTTTTTTTGTTTTTATTTTTTGGTTTGTCATTAATCATTTTCATTCTTATTATTACTTAATAATTTACATTTTTAGTATTTTTTATTTTACAGGTTTACTTTTACATTATTTACAGATATAATATTAAGGTAGATTTACGTTTTTTACTTTTATATTTGTCAGTTTTTATCTTAAAGCTTCGCTGTAAACTACGTTGGCAGTGGTATTTGTAGATGGCAACAAAATATATTGATTTTCAGGAGATCCCACTCGAGAAAGGGCAACATAAAGTTGTCCATGAGAAAAGCATTCTTTTCTTAGGTCGATGCCAACCATCGAAAATGTTTGACCCTGGGACTTATTTATTGTGAGGGCAAATGATGTTTTTAGAGGAAACTGTAACCTCTTAAAAGATATAGGCAAGTCCGTAGGAATCATGGGGATCCGCGGTATGTGGGCGAGCTGTCCGGCCGCGGCCCCGGTGATTATAGTGGCTACTATGACGTTCTCCCGCAATTCCTTCACCAGAAGTCTCGTGCCATTGTACATGCTGGGAGTGCATAGGTTCCTCAGCAGCATTACGGGAGTGCCTACCTTTAATTGTAGTTCGTGGGACGGCAAGCCGGAAGGATTCAGGGAATTTAAAAATTCTTGTGGATAGTGCACTGTATCTTCGATGTTGCATACTGTGTCAATAGATTTGTAAGATTTAAATTCACCCGGTACTTTTTCCATAATAATTTTGTTAATCTCATTAACCGATTTATTTCGCGGGGACACTATCGCTCTCGAACAGAGCCAATTGAAATTTCTCTCCGTAAGATTTTGTATGTCCGGATATATTGTGTCCACAAGAATTTCTAGACTCTGAACGATTTGACCCAATTCATTATCCAACAATACCTGGGGACTGTTTGCAACCGGAGACGGTAATTTTCCGTCTCCAAGTTTTAGAAGTTTTTGTGAGAAATTATTATCGTCATTGTCACTTAAATGTGCTCTCATATTTGTGCGCAGATTAAGAGTTTCAATCGATTGCCATAAAATCATCTTTGCCATCATATCCACACAATATTGACTAAACAAATCCTTGTAATAGTGCAGCGAATTAAATTGACTGGTCCTAATCATTAAGCGGTATGCGTAATATTGCATGCATGATACAGTTTTATTTCTTAAGGAATCCTGCTGAGGAATAGTTAAGTAATATCCGTCGTCTCCTGATACGAACATTAGCGGATATTGTAACGGATCATAAGCCCTATGCAATTCCGACACTCGCTTCAGCTGCCCGTCTCTACCGTGCAGCACTATATCTCTGGGGCCTTTGTCTTATCGCAAACAACGGCCACGGCGCTATGGCGGTTTTGTTTACTGTTTGAATTTTTTAATTCGTAATATCTTTTGAATGGAAAGTGCAATTTAAATAATTTAAAAACTATTTTATAGGTAGTTAAATGCTCTTGACCATAAAATAATTTATTTGGATAAGGATTAATATAAACACATAAATATCATGGTTTGAATTTGGTTAGCATTTTCATTAATGTTTAAAATGAAAAAAGTTGTTGTAGTGACATAACTACAATAGTTGGACATATGCTACCGCGGAGTTTTTTGTAGACATTATGATGTTCTTCAATATTGTTGAACATTATTTTGTTCTATCGCTAATGGTTTCGGCAGCGCATTCGACGAAAGACATTTTAAGACTCATTTTTCTACACCTTCGGTTACATTGTTCAAATTTTACCAAGGATCCTTAATTTTTTTCAATATGAAATGTAGCCTATGTCAAATTGGAAGAATGTAGCATTCTATTGGTGAAAGAATTTTTTAAATCGGCCCAGTACTTTTTGAGCCTATTCATCACAAACATACAAACATACAAAAATAGGTACAAATCTTTCCTCTTTATAATATTAGTGTAGATAGTGTAGATTACGAAGATATGAAGCTTTGAAATTTTTTATACATAATTTTAAAAGCTTTATATCTTCATAATTATATAATAAATTGCAAATGTTATTTGTGACGCGGCAACTAGATTTTCTAAACTAGCTTTCCTTATATGAAATATTACTTTTATTAATTCCGTCTACGCGTATTGTGCGTCAAACTTTTGTATGGACTGAAACCACCTGAACAAATAGGTACCCCATCATCTAACCGTTAGATTCTAACGGATCTATTTAGGATCAACTGCTTAACCTTCCGAAGCATACAGACGCTCGAAATGGAATACTCCACTAAAACGGTCACTCATTCAAAGACTAACATCGCTTGACTTTGGTGAAGTATTCGATCCTTTGGAGGTGCTCGTTTGCGTAAAATCTTCGGTATTGAAACCGAAGATTTTACGCAAACGAGCACCTCCAAAGGATCGAATACTTCACCCACTTACAGATTTTGTTGTGAAGCAAAAGAAAAGCCATACACCTCTGCGAACTCTCCTTTGCAGGCAGGAGTCGCCATTATGGTGGATACGTAGTGACACCCTTAGATATTAGAGCAATCCAAAGGAATAATACAGGTTGTTCCAATGAGCCTGGGAAGTGACCTTTAGAGCGAGGCTACAAGGGTGACTGCTACAACTGATATGTCTAACACTTAGTTGCAAAAACACTCATTAAAATTAATCCTCCATTAAATCTCTTGCTGTCACTTGTTGTCTTGTTGACGTAATAAAAGCAAGCAAGATATTTAATGGAGGATTAACTCTAATGAGCGTTTTTGCAACTGAGTGTAAGACGCTGTAGCTATGCTGTAGTTATTAAGTAAAGCCCTGCCTACCAAAACGACTAGTAAGAATCGTAAGTGCTTTAATACAGATATAGACATTACTTGAATCTGTCATGTGGCGTGCTAAGAGCTACGTTGATGTACGAGACGCGCTGGTCCGCCTTAAGAGAGTAGTAGGAGTCGCCGGTCGTGAAGTCAGCAGTCAGGGTTCGTTGGTTGTTTTCCGAGTTGAACTGCAGTTCCAGTTCGGAGGGAGATAGTACGGGTACTAAGGCTCCGCGGCCGCTGAAGCGTATGTGACGGTTTGGAAGCGGTCGCCAGAGGGCGTTCGCGAATAGCTGTGGAAGATATTGGACCGTATTAGCTTATTGTGAGAGGTCGCTACTGGAGCTCAGACCTCCCTCATGTGATAATGCACGCGTGCCCAAAACAAGTGGACTTCACTTAAGCATCAGTGTTACTTCAGCGTATGCAGGATGCTTCCGTACAGCTCGGGAGCAGTTTGTATTACGTACATCATCATCAGCATATCATTACTACCTCCGTGGTCTAATGGTTAAGAGCATTGGCTCTCGACACGGAGGTCGTGGATTCGATTCCCACGGGGGACACCTAGTGATATGTCACTTTGTGCGTTTTTCTTCAGTTGGTTAGGACATTGCAGGCTGAATCACCTGATTGTCTAAAAAGAAAAATGATTCCGTGCTTCGGATGGCACGTTAAACCGTTGGTCCCGGCTACTATCTCTGGTGGTAGTAGTCGTTACATAAAAACCACGTCAGAGGCCGTAAGGCGGTCTGAAAAAACTCTGACACCAGGGCTTGCCCACACGATAAGAAGAAGAAGAAGCATATCATTGTCCACTGCTGAACAGAGGCTTCTCCCAAGGCACGCCACAAAACTCTGTCTTCCGCCTTCCTCATCCAGTCGCTCCCCGCTAACTTTTTTAGGTCTACGGTCCAGCGGACAGTAGGGCATCCCAAGTACATAAGCTAGAAAAACTCACTGTGGCATGAGTGCTGATTCGAACGTAGGCTCATTGAAAGTACTCTACTCAAACATATGGAAACAGCAGATTTTTTGTGGTCTAACAGGTTTGCTCCCATAGAAAAAGTTGTTTAGTTTGTTGGGTAGAGTATGTGGTTTAAAGGTTAATGATACTTTTTCTTAAACCCTGTATAGATACGTTAATGCACCACGGATATTTAATGCGATTATGGAGTAGAATACTTACATAGTTCTTTTGTTCCCCCTGCTGTATCTGAATGCCGCCACCGACGGTGTTCTCCAGCTCGGAGAAGTCCTTCTTGAACTCCATCATGATGATGTAGTCGTCAAGGTACGGCGAGGTCAGGTTCAGGCTGCCTGACGTTTCTACGAATGGGTCGTCTAGCTGTGGAAGAAGATTTTTGTTTACAGTCTATAATTAACTTACTTTATTACTGCGAGCCATATTTATCAATAAGGGGACAGTGAGACCTTGAGGATGTGTTGGTAGCGGATAATGTCACTAGATGCCTTTATTTTGCAAAACGCTGATAGTAGGTTCAATACTTGGTGTTTTAGAATTTCTCAATCTTAGTTTTATTGTATATGCATTCAGGATACTAAATGCCAGATGGTTTTTAGAGATTCTATAGACAAGGTATAATGTTTAAGAAATTCTTCTTTTGCTTAAACAAGAGCTATATCAATCGTCCTATGCTATTTCGCATGAATTGGTTGATGGGACGACAGTCTACCCTCTCACTGAACAACAACCTGCTTGTATACAAATGCATCATCAAACCTATCTTGACATACGGTATTCAACTTTGGGGCTCTGCCAGTAACTCAAACCTAGCGATACTACAGAGGTTCCAAAATAAAACACTGAGATCAATTTCTGGTGCGACCTGGTTCACAAGGAATAATTAAATACACGAATACCTGGAAATCCCAACTATCAAGGAGGAGGTCAAAAAGTTATTTATAAGATACATGAAAAGGCTCAAAGGACACACAAATAGATTGGCCAGAAGTCTATGCAATCATAATCAGAAGACGCGGCTTAAGAGGTGGCATATTCTAGATCTCGATTCAAGATAGTTAAAAAATGGGCATGAGGCTTGATGAAGAATCACTCATAGAAGAAACTCACGAGCAAGAACATAGAAACCATCTGATTATGGCCATCGTTGGCTGATTGCAGATAAAATTTGTGAAACAAAAAAAAAATATCGGGGCTGACTGCCTAATAAATTGAAATACAGTCGTATATTTATTAATTTATTATCTTAATCATCATCTTAGTCGATGGACGTCCACTGCTGGACATAGACCTCCCCCAAAGATCGCCATGGTTATTAATATTTGGTTATAAGGGCATGGTCAATGACCAAATAGCTACTGCGACCTGGACAGATCTATTGTTGCTGTCACCCTAGACCTAAAGGTCATTTCCTAGGCCACTAACTTCATGAACCGTGTTATGCTTTTGGAGGAGAGGTCCCTAATTTCAGTAGGTGTTATTATGTATCCACCTAGATGGCGACTCCTGCTGTGAATGAGCACTTCGCATTCGCAGAGGAGGTGTATGGGCGTTTCCTCTGCTTCACAGCAGAATCTGCAAGTGGGTGAATCTACCAGCCCCATTCTGTGTAGGTGTTTGTTTAACTTGCAGTGTCCTGTTAAGGCTTGTACTAAGAGCCTTAAGTCGTTGCGGTTTGAATTGATGGCATCCGAGGTATGTCTGTTTGAAAAGCCGGTCACAAGTTCTTTCGCATGCCTCAGTCCTGGTGTATCCGACCAGAGCTTACGGCTTTGGTTCACGGCCCATTCCTTTAGCACACGTCTAGAGGTGTTGCGAGAGATGCCGCAGTAAGGCTCGGGGCCTATGGCGTCCTCTTCCGCCCCTCTTCATGCCAGCTCGTCAGCAGCCTCATTTCCATCAATATCGCCATGGTTTCCAAATTAGCAGTTCAGTAGACTACTTCTGTCTATTGTTATGATATTCTGTGGTCTAGTCTAGCTCGTGGATTGCATGACAGTCTAAGGCGCGGTTTACATAGAAGAGACGTGGCATGGGCGGGGTGCGGCAATATAAACCTTATAGAACGTAGTATAGCGTCGTTATTGTCGCAAAGGAAAATCGCGCCCGCGGGTTTATTAGGTTTATAGTTACTTTGACAATCTGCCACCGCCACACGTCTCTTCTGTATAAACAGAACCTTAGGTGTGTTTATTATTTAAATATACCTCTAGCCGGCCCCTAGCGGCGACGGTGAAGGAAGGCATGCCGATGTCGGCGGCCATCTTCCACAGCGCGTCCTCCAGCCGCGCCGTGACCCGCGCGTCCAGGGACGGCAGCACCGGCAGGGGTGTCACAATGCCCAGGGCTGCCACGTATGACTGGTACGCGTCGTCTTCTCCTATCTCGTACTCGTAGAATACTTTGTAGGATATCTGTGGGATAGGGAACGTATTAGAAAAGGTAGATGGTTGGTACTTACAATTTTAAGGGATACTTTATACGAGTCGTTCCAATACGTTACATGTGATAGTATTAAGACAAAGAAGTATGTGTGAAACGGCTCTAATGAAATGAAATTGTATTTATTTCAGGTCACCATGAACCCATATAACTCGGAAAGTTTCATAAAATACATTCAAAATCAAAAATCAAGGTCGACGGAATGTGACAAGGTGACAATTACAGAAAACCAGACCAGCTGTTCATCATCATCTCAGCCGATGGACGTCCACTGCTGGACATAGGCCTCCCCCAAGGATCGCCATAACGACCAGTCCTGCGCTCCCTCATCAGACCAACAACTAACCAACGACAATTTAAACATATGTTTTAAGATTACGAGTACCATGATCATACTTTTTGTATACCTTGAGCCAGAGCAGATCAGGTAAGTTACCTACGTCCTTTCTCCGAATGTCTGTACGACCATTTCCTTGTACATGATTTTTACATTTATTTTCATTTATCTGAAATTACGATCTGAAAGATGAGATTAGAAAACGAAGCCTTACCTCATGCCAATAGGTGCCATTATAGAGCATAGCGAGGCAGGTGATGTTGAATTTCTCTCCCATCGCTATGTCCACCGTGTAGATAGACTTCAGCTCTTTGACAGATTGGAATGGTGTCACCAAGTTTAATGTGTTTTGCATCACCGAGTATTGCTGCAGAATGACAAATTGTAGATAAATTGATGTTAATTCATTGACTTACCAACTACTGGACGTAGGGTCCGCGCTCAAAAGTGTCCGAACCAAAAGAGCACCAAAACGTAAAAAGAGAACCAATTCCGCGACAGTCTTCGTTTGATCGGCCGGATACGCGCTCGCGGCGCGCGCTGTGCCGCGATGGGGGAGTGGGGTGGAAAAGAATTTCAGCATTTTCAATGTTTTTAGTTGGTTTATATTACTATATGTATGTATGTATGGTTGTTAGTACTATGGTTTGTATAGTTTAGTCTCGGAAACTTTTTCGAGAATTTTGTACTAGACCCGGCGTCCATAGTATTCTACGTCAATGTGTTAATTACACAATAATCGTTCGATACTATCCAACGATGATTCCTCAGAGAATCACCTCGGTGTCGGTCCGTCTGTCACACGCATTTTTCTCAGAGACCGTTACAGATAGGAAGTTGAAACTTGGTATATTTGTAGGAACAAAATGGTTTAAACTTACCCATAAAATGAAGACATCAGTCAATACAATAGGCGGCTTATCGGGAAGGTGTAGAGTTGCATTCGCTTCCAAAATATCTTCTTCATCTGCTCCCACGAACTGAAAGAAAACAAAAATTTTAATATAAGTATGAACTAAAGTGAATGTAACGCACTTCATAAACGTGTAGAAAGTTTCCCGCGCCTAAAACCATCATTAGTTGCCGTTTGCTACTGCAAGTTTAATAAAAACCGAAAAGATCAGACAACTTACAAATATTCTGTTTTTAAACAAAATTTGCAGGTTTTCGGTAATTGTAAATTGAAATACATGCCAGCATCATCTCTTATCTTTAAAAATATGCTTTATTTGATAGAACCTAGTGTACTGAGTAGGGATTTGAAATAATCGTAATAATAACCGACGATTATTAGGGGTACTAATCGAAATCGAAATCGTAATCGCTAAGTGACAATCGTTTCGACACTAGTTGGAAGTTTGGAACCTTTCCAGTACAGAGGGTGTGAGCGGAGACAGAATAAACAGTTGCTTCACTTTAAGGGGTGAATGTACATAATTATACTGAACAACTTTCCCTAAGAAACCTAAAGGAAATTAGCAAAAACAAATTTTGGACTTTCCATATTAAATGCAATCAGCTGATGGAACGTTTGTAAGAAAAGTTGCATTTATTTTTGCAAATTTCCCTTTGTTCTTTCAGGAAAGTTGTTCAGTATCATGATCATGAGCAAAATCACCCATTAAAATAATGCAACTGTCTACCCTAACACCCTGTAGATACGAACCTTCATAAGGTGAGCGTGGAACGTGATAGTAGGATAGTACAGGGTGTCCAGTATGACGCTGGCTGTGGTGTCGAAGTTGTCGAGGAACATGTCGTGGCCTTTGCTGTGTTGAAACCTGTCCTTTAGCACATCTACCAGACCTTTGCCGTTGTCTATCAGGAGTAGTGCTATGCCGAACTGAGGAAAAGATTATAGGGATAGTCATTAGTTAGTTCACCAGCAGCACGGACTTCATGAACCGTGTTATGCTTTTGGAGGGGAGGTCCCTAATGTCGGTAGGTGTTATTATTTATCCACTTAGATGGCGACTCCTGCTGTGAATGAGCACTTCGCATTCGCAGAGGAGGTGTATGGGCGTTTCCTCTGCTTCACAGCAGAATCTGCAAGTGGGTGAATCTACCAGCCCCATTCTGTGTAGGTGTTTGTTTAACTTGCAGTGTCCTGTTAAGGCTCGTACTAAGAGCCTTATGTCGTTGCGGTTTTAATTGATGGCATCCGAGGCATGCCTGTCCTGGTGTATCCGACCAGAGCCTACGGCTTTGGTTCACGGCCCATTCCTTTAGCACACGTCTAGAGGTGTTGCGAGAGATGCCGCAATAAGGCTCTAAACTCTAAGGTCTAACAAAATTAGCTGAAACTATTTTAAGGGTATGCTCAGACCATCAAACTAAACAACTTTTTCTATGGGACCAATATCGAAATCGCGAAAAAAAAATCTGCTGTCTCATACAAAACTGCAAACATAACTCGACTCAAATGTATGTAGAAAGCTCTTTTTTTTTCGCGATTTCGTTATTGGTCCCATAGAGAAAGTTGTTTAGCTTGTGTTAGCTTTTAATAACTTATTACGCTGAATTATTGCAAAAGTTGTAATATTGTTACTACAAACGACCAATAGATGGCAGCACATGTCACTTCCTGTAACTGATTTTAGTGTAAAGAGTAATTGATTTGACTTTTTACTGATTGGTTGCCGCCTATTGGTCGTAGTCATAAAATACGTTAGAGGAGGGAGAAAGATATAAAAACGAGTGTCAATTGTTGTATCGGTTCAGTTCGGTTCATTTTTCGAATATAGTTATCAGTGCTTGTTATCAGTGTGTATTTTAGAAGTAAATAAAGTGTTTGTGAAGTTATACTAGTGTTTCAACTCCGCTTCTTACACTTGATGGTCTGATCATCCCCTTAAAATAGTTTCAGCTAATTTGGTTAGACCTTATGTATCTTTAAAAAATTACCAATTCCAGTTAGTATTTTTCGTAGTTTTGTCAAATTTGTGTTACATTACATTTTAAGATATTAAATGTAGACAGACAGTAAAATACAGTTTTTAGGAGTTACTTGGTTAGGGTGAAGCCAAACGAGCGTAATTTTGTGAGTTGTGAGTCGCGTATTTGAGTCCGTTTCATATAAAGGCTGAGGTCATAAACAATGCATTTCCGGAGTTTATAATTCAATTCAATTCAATTTTTTATTGCCATAAATTACATGTAGGTACAAGGATGGTAACAGTACGGAATGATTCATTGTAATTTTACCCTAGGGTGTAGCAGACTAGCAATTAAGTACAATATACTTTAATGATAAATTTATACAACATGAGATTACCTAATTAATTAATTTGAATTTGTGAAAAAATAAAACATTATGTCAAGTTAGTGTTAGATGTCAACAATGTCAATTATATGAAACGGACTCAAAATACGCGACTCACAGCTCCCAAAATTACGCTCGTTTGACTTCACCCTTATGGTTATGGCTCGTCGGACCGAAAAACCATCTTGGTAAACTTGGTAAAAACATCTTTAAAATAACTGGCCATTATGAAAAAACATATATTCACAATGTCAGAATAATATAATACGATGTTGCCGTTTCTGTTTCCAGCATAGAGTTAGAAAGAGAAGGCAGGTGACTTTTATTTTTTTAAATCAAGCACAGGTTTTTCACCATGGAGTTCGAGTGATTTTCTCGCGACCACTTTTGCGTTTAGAGATTACAAATCAATTAAATATGAAAATTAAATTTATATTGATAAACTCGATGACACGAAAAAAAATTGTTTCTTAAAATGATGTCTACTATCCGTAAAAATATATAAAATCGATACCCAAAAACAACTTGACATACCGAATTGAAGTTTCTAGCCACTAAAACTTTGACTATTTATTATAAGGACAAGCCTTGCGGTAGCATTTCCCCTCTGCCACGGTATAAGAACAATTAATCATGTGCATTAACACTAAATTTTTTACCTTACTAGCGTTAACCCGCGACTTTGTCCGCACAAATTATATACCAGATTTTAAGTCAGATCATTAGCTATCAAACAAAAAAAGTTTCATTAAAATCGGTTCAAGTAGTTTAGTAGTTTTTGCGTGATGCTCGTTCAAACAAACAAACACACAAACAAACAGACAGACAAAAAATCCAAAAATTGGTGATATGGAATCAGGGACACCTAAAAACCATATCGTAACTATTTTTTTTGTTAATATCTTCAATGTACAGACACATTTCTGTTACACTTTTATAATAGTATATAGATCTCTAAACGAGACAGTCTATATTGCTAAACAATAATTTCGAACTTAACACGTTTGACTACTTTTCATGATTTTTCATGATTATTAACAATCAAAATTAGAATCTAAAGTTATGGGGAATAAAATACAAAGTTGCGGATTTAATGTTACCTCGCCCCCCGCAAAAAATGGCAGAAATGTTAATTAGTAGAATTACTCGCGTAACTAGTCCCTATATAAGTAGTCAAAGCACTAAAATGTATTGTGTTCAACTCACCTTATGTTTGGAGACCCTCAATGATATCTCGGTGTCGAGCCCCTTCCCGTAGACGTTCTTGAGCACGAGCCCGTTCTCCTCGAAGCCCTCCAGCGGCGTGTACAGCTTGTACACGTAGACGAAGTTGATGGGCGAGCGCCAGTGCCAGATGCCTGTGAAACCAAAGTCCATCGCGCCCCAACCCACTCTGAAGTCCAACTGAGGGGATGATTTGAAATTATAAGATGATTAAGAACTGCATCGGGGTAGTTCCACGATTAAGATATTCAACATTTTTAAGAAAATTTTATCAAACGCAGCGATATATTTATACAAGTTGTTACAAAAAAACAAATAAACATTTCAGGGGGTTGTTTAGACTATCAAACTGAACAAATTTTACTATGGGACCAACAACGAAATAGCGAAAAAAAATGTGATGTTCCATACTGAACTACAACCTAACTAACTAACATTCAATTTTTTTCGCGATTTCGTTGTTGGTCCCACAGTGAAAGTTGTTCAATTTGGTGGTAAGACCATCAAGACGACCACCCTAAAAGTTTTAAATTTTGTAACACCCATATAGTACTCACAGATTTAATTATTTTGCGCTTAAAATTGAAGTCCAGCAAATTTTTATCGATGTCGATAGTTTTGATCCTAGTCCTACACTAAAATTACGTCCCATTTTTAAAAATTTAAAAAAATTTAACTTTTGCGGTTCGTTCCGAGTCATGAAAACAGCGCTGTGAGCGATTACAGCGCTAAGACCCGTTTCATTTGCGTAAGCGCGTTTACAGCGCTGATAGCGTTCTACGAATTCGGAACGCTAGATATCGTGCTCACACCGTTCACATCACAACATTCAAATATTCTTATTATTTTTTTTATATCGGCCTGGAATCACCCCAATTGCTTTCCAAAGATGAAAGATCTGACTCTCATAGATCAGATTTTCTTTGTTTGAGAGTCAGAGTTCCCCGAAGTAGTGTCACAGCATTCTTCTAAAATACCAAACATTTTGAAATAAACATTTTTATTTTTTTCTTTTTTTTTAAAGATGCATACGGTAATGAAATGATACATAAATGTTTTTAGACATTTTCTGTGGAACAGATGATTTATTTCTCAATTTAAATGTTGCACCCAAAGTAATAGTTGTACAGTTTGATCGTCTCTAACACTTCATCCAAAAAAATGAATCTAAAACTATCCTGTATACATACACATTTGGACAATGTTCATATTGTTCATATGTAAACAAACAATAAAAAAAATGAATTGTATTTCGTTTATTAAGGTGGTTTCAGTCCATACAAAAGTTTGACGCACAATACGCGTAGACGGAATTAATAAAAGTAATATTTTATATATGGAAAAATAGTTAAGAAAATCTAGTTGCCGCGTCACAAATAACATTTGCAATTTATAATATAATTACGAAGATTATTAGCTTTAAAATTTTGTATGAAAAACTTCAAAACTTTTTATCTTCGTAATTATTTTACAAATTGCAAATGTTATTTGTGACGCGACATCTAGATTTTCTAAACTATTTTTCCATATATACAAAGTTACTTATATTAATACCGTCTACGCGTATTGTGCGTCAAAGTTTTGTATAAAATTGACCCCTCTGCAACCACCTTAATTTGTTCAATTCTTGTTTTTACTATGTGTGTGGAAATTAAGTGTCAACTAAAACCTGCTAAACTACATAATTGGGCAGACATCTATGCTAAAAATAATTAAATTAAGCTTATAAAAAACAGCATTGATAGCATATGCTCACGACTATATTCCCTAAGGGGGAAGTCAGATATTATGTTCTCGAAACTCAGAACATCCAACTTTCACTATGTAGAACATTGAAGGGATATCTTTTGGGGGTAGTTGTGGTATATGCCTAAGTTTACCCTTTTACCGCGACCTTGGACTAAGAAACCAACGCGACTTAACGTTACGCGCTGCAACACTGTGACAAACGTAGCTGACTAAGCTATTTTTAAGTTAATTATATTATTTATCGATAAAAAAAAATAAAGAATAAAAAAAATATTAAATAAAAAAAAAAATACAAAAAAATAAAAATTAAATTATGGTCTTTCACTTGTACGTGTAAGGTTCAATTTAATTAAAGAGATTTGAAATAATAATTATTATTTTATCTAGCTACTATTTTAATTAGTTTTCAATTATTAGTCAATCAATAATATTAAATCTCTAAACGATTGACGATTGTAAGTTGAATCTGTTTTTAGTCCGGAATGTTGGTAGGCTGCATCGATTGGTAGTCTGCAACAACGGATATGTCCGTTGACACGGATTTTAGTTCGGAATGTTGGTAGACGGCAACGATTATGATTATTCGATTGGTAGTCGAGGCGGGAAAACACTTGGTCGGTTTACATTCATTCGGACATTTTGCTGGGCATTCGAGCCTGAACTCTGAAGCTGTACGGTTATACTTTTACGCAAGAAAGAAATTAAATAAGTTATTGGTACCCGTGGTCTTCTTTTCTGATACGTCCTACATACGGATCAAACAATACAACACGTATCCTACAATGTGTGGTTTTATTCAATACCTCTTTCGACCTACATTCCTGTCTCACTTCAACATATAAGTAAATTTTCTCACCTCTTGAGTTGCTCTCTTCGCGGTGAGCATGGCTCTGTTTAGATACGGTATGGGGAGAGCGACGTGGCCGAAAATGTGGAAGTCTTGCACCGACACCAGCTTGAGCAGCATTTCGATACCTGCAGATAACATATTGTCTGTTACACTGAAGTCAGCAAGCTTCGACTTTTAGTTCTTATCATTTGTTAAGTATCTTAAACGTTCAGGTGCTGGTCCTATACATTTGGGGTCGAGTAAGATTGCAGTTTTGTATGGAACAGCTGTATTTTTTTCATATTTCGGTATTTTTTTTTTTTATTATTTATTCAATACATTACTTTATAATCTCTATTTATAAATATTAACCGCACTTCAGAAACCACAGGGTTTATATGAAGTGCGATATATGAGGTCGCTTTCAATATAGCGCTTAATACTTAGATAGGTACCTGTATATATGTCTTATATCGAATACTATTGATTTTTAGACATACTACAGTCATGTTGTGGCTTCTAATATATGTGTTACAAAAAATTAATTAGTTACATTATACATTTTGGTTTGTTAGGTAATGTTTTTAAGTACTTTTTTTATATTTATTACATGTTTTTATGTTTATACTATATTCACAAATGTCTTTTTGTAGTTTTCTTGGTAGCTTGTTAAGAACATTAGGTAACATGTATTCCCACGTCCTCCGTCCGTACTCATTAGTATAACCGGGCAGTCTATAAGTAGGTAGGTATGACAAAACTCGAAGATGAGATGGTCGCGAGGTCTTGGTTAGTGTGTGTATGTTATTGTATTCTTCCGTTATTATTGCCATTTTGATTTTATCGAACACATTCATAACTTTACAATGTAAAAATAGATTTGCGTAGTCGTCTTTGTATTGTTTATTAATGTTTTTAGGTGTTATGGTTTTTAGTATAGATAACTGTAGTTTATAAATACTTTCTAGATATGTTTTGTAAGTGTAAGACCATAGGTACTTAGACCGTAACTGATGACAGAATCGGCAAGTGACAAATATAGCATGCGAAGAATAAATTTATTCATTATAGCAAGCAGTTTAAATTTTAAAATAGACAGTTTTGAATTAATTGCTCTTAGTTTATTGCATACATGTTCTATGTGCGGGTGCCAATTAAATCTGTTATCAATTATCAAACCCAAGTATGTGTGTTTATTTACTTGTTCTAATGTCTCACAGTTACATAATAAGCGTGAACTACTTGTTTGGTGTTGTGAGTGTAGACATTTGTGTTCATGTGCAGTAACGGTCGGTTTCAATGTAGATTTTAGGTATGGCGAGTGTATGTGCATTATTTTAGTTTTACCAGCGTTGATCACCAGACCGACGTCGTGTGCCCATTTACACAGAATGTCAAAATTACGTTGCATAGAAAATATTAATCCCATAGATAAACTTGTTCAGTTCGATGGTCTGATAATTCCCTTAAGAAACCGTCAGCATATTAATTAGGGCCCTATACAGGGTGAAACTTAATAATCTGCTTAGTAAGATTGCAGATTTGTATGGAACAGCAGATATTTTGTTTTTAGATTTCGACGTGGGTCCCATAGAAAGATGTGTTCAGTTTGATGGTCTGATCATCCACTTAAAAGACCGTCAATATATTAAGAAGGACTCTTTATTCTGTTCTGTAAGTAAACATCTCTATAAGTAAACATACCGGTAGTGGAGTTGGCGGTGACGACCATAGCGACGAGATGGCGGTCCGCCTCCACGAAGCCGAACCGCGCCGTCGTCTGGCTGAGGTCGGTCGACGGGCTGGTTATGTTCACGACCAGCATGCAGTTCGTTATTCGACGCATGTGACCTGTAATGATAAATAATGATTAAAAGTTTTGTCCGGCTCCCATAACTCATATTTTATATATTTTCAACCTGTTTCATACCATTGTTGTTCAAACGTCTTCCCAAGCTTTTCCAGCCTTTTTTATCCCATGCAATCATTTGCCATTCTACTTTTTACTAGGCCAAATTAAGTTTTTTAAAATTCAGTATCGGAAGGAACTTGAACCAGCTACCTACCAACCCGACGCTATATTAGCTAAATTAAGCTATCGTCAGTTCTGTAGTATGCCACGCACGATAAAGCGACAAAACTAGAAAACTGTCATGCGCGATGATTTTGGCATTCGTATAGTTCCTAGCTACAGCATGGTAGGTGAGAAGAATATGCCAAGTGTGAAAAAACAGATAACAGTGAGCGAAGAAACACTCCACCAATAGCTAATGTGGAATTTTAAGCTATTCTATTCTATTGGTGGATTCTTCGCTTCGCTACCTTGCTCAGTTCTGGTGGAAAGCCAGCCAGCACCCAAGAAGTTCGACGGGAATAGCAATGTGTCACATTGAATCAAAAGAGCAAACTAACCGTTTACATAAATCTTGAACACTTTCTGCTCCAAGTCCAAGTAGGTAACTCCCTTGATGTCCCGTTTGTGTCCCAAGACGAAGCCTGTCCGTAGGAAACCTCTTCTGTAGCCCTGTAAATACACATGTCTGTGAAATCTTCTGTTCCATACTAAACCGCAATGCCTACTAGACTCAAATGTACGCAACAGCTGATTTTCTTGCTCCGATCGGTTTGCGCCCATAGCAAAAGTCGTTCAGTTTGATGGGTAAGCTCTTAGTTATAAAGGATGCTAATGATTTCAAATATTATTGATTTTAAACATGTTACAGTCGTGTTGTGCTATTTCGAATCAAATTAAAGACGTCCCTTCACGAAATTAAAAACGTGACTTTCCCTGAAGACGCAACAGATTGAAAATTTCGTTCTCTGGTTAGTGGGTTCGGTGGCGAAATTGGATACCGCAGTTCCCCGGTTTCGAAGAGTGCGGGTTCAAGTCCCGCCCGAGACAAATTTTTCAATCTTTAATTTGGATGCTAATGATATAAATTTCACCTTGTATATTTCTTACGTCGGACCAAACCATCTCAGCATTCCCATTTTAATCCTTTTCACTATATCCTCGTTCAGTACTTGATACGTCAGGTACCTTAGGGTAGAGGAAATAGTGAAAGAAGATTGGTAGGCGGTGTAGATCACAATAACACAATATAGATAACATACACGAATAATGTTATACAAATACAAACATACTGTAATATAAAAAAAAATATATATATATATATATATATATATATATATATAAAATATAAATACATATTACGAATACATATTCATACCTACAAATACATATCATACATAAAGGAGTACTAAAACAACAATTATTTATCAAGGAGAGGAAAACATGAACCAGAGAGGTGACCATTCAGGATAGATAGTCAGTGCTCGAGGAAATGAGCTTTGACCTTCGACTTAAAAACATTCAAGCACCCTGCACGTCTGATCGGCTCCGAACGATTTCCAGAGCCGAACGACATGAACAGAAAAAGAATGGGTGTAGAAGTTAGTGGAGTGAGTGGGCATAAGGAGGGAAAGGTTTTCAGAGGAACGCAATTAACGACCAGTGGTGGAGGAAATGGAGGAATAAAAAGTCAGGCGTTCCTTAAGGTATTGAGGAATCAAAGGATCGAAGAGGATGGAATAGAGAAGGAATAATGGAATGAAGTAGAATGGAATGGATAATAAATAGACTTACTTTAAACGGTGTGACCAGAGTGACCACACCAGTCACGTTATTCTCTTTCTCTCCTCTGTCTAAACTCCACGATGAGTTAATCATCAGCATTCCATCTTCATTGTACTGGAAAATAAATATACTTGAATCGTTTTCTCAATGATATCTATTCTATAGTTGAGTTGACGACTGAACTTGATTCTCCATAATAGAAACTCTACGAAGCATATTAAGAGAAGTTTATTCAGAGAGCGCAAATGCGCGCTGCATACAAACGAAGTCTGGTGATATTTTCAATAATATCCAATTAAAGGCAATGAAATTTTTCAGAAACAATCTAGAAACTAATGTCTATGTTTGTATGAAGTCAGATTTTCGTTAAACTATACAGTTTTAAGCTAGGAATAATTTAAGATTTGTATGTAAATCTTTGAGGCACTCTAACTTTAAAACAATACATTTTAATGAAAATCTTGAACACTTTCTGTTTACCAATTAATGTTAATGAAATTTTTCAGAAATAATCTAGAAACTAATCTCGGTTTGTATGCAGTCAGCATACAAACCGAGATTAGTTTCTAGATTATTTCTGAAAAATTTCATTAACATTAATTGGTTAGTATTGAAAATATCACCAGACTTCGTTTGTATGGAGCGCGCTCCGAATTATATTCCCTTAAACACAATACCTGGAATTTCAACAGCGTATCAGCGCTTTTCTTCCACAGCACCCTATGTTTGGCCACGGCAGCGGCGCGCGGTAACGTCGGTATAGTGGAATTGACGATCGCACTCAGCTCTCCGTAGAACTCGTTCGCTTTGAACAGGTAGTCGGCTAGGAGGCTGAAGGCGAGGTAGTCCTCCTGCCAGTTCATACTGCCGTTCACTGCTTGTAAGTTGTCGTGGTAACGCCACCTGGGGAGATTTTGGGTTAAAGGTGTGGAAAGGATTAGTGTTTGACGATGAAGATTCACTATAATGGTGCTGTGATATTTAGTGTATAAAACAAGTGAAATTGTGTCCGAAGCGTCCGAAGTTGACAAACACATATAAATGCTCAAACTAAAGTTTTAGCTCAAATACTGGGCCCCTGGCCTAAACACTGGGCCCCAGGCTTAAAAGCTGTGTCCTTGGCCTAAAGACTGGACAACTGGCCAACACAGCAGAGATTACTATTTCAAGCTATAAAATAGGCTTCTAAAATGAAATAAAAGCAGTTATTCATAAAAAATCTGACTAGTTTGATGTTACTGAGAAAAACCATACGAAGAATTCGAAAAATGCATCTCAAAGACCTTTATTATAACCGCCAAATCAGATCACGTCGAAGTTAGATTATATTTAGGATACCCATTCAGCAGAATTTACAGAAAAGCGGCGAGCATTTTTGGTTTCGCAGCATTTTAAAATATATACATAAACTCACGACCATAATCCATATCGAGGTGATCAGAAACATTGCTACAACTGACAACTTTATCACAGGCAGTTGTAGCAAGACTCGATCGAGATCTGTTTCAACAGAGAGAGTCTAAACCGGCGGCGAAGGACCGACTACGGTTTTTTAAATGAGAGTTGACTGTTACATCAAGGGAATATTTACTTACATGACATTGAAACTAGTGTCCTTCCAGCCGTTGAACGGTGTGTTCATGTTGGAGAGCAGCGCGTAGACAGTTTCGTTGCGAACCTCAGAGTACATCTTGACGCGCCACAATATGTTCGCTTCACTCGACCAGCTCGTGCTTACCATCCATTGACAGAACCAATCTGGAAATAATGTTTACAAACTAAGATTCCTCGGACGTAGGATTGAATAGAACTTCGATCAGACCATAGGCACCTACACTTAAATTTCCGTCTTAATATGAACATAGTTCCGAAACCCCGGGATTCAGAGTTAATAAAATTGTACTATGTATAAATACCTAATAAATACAGACCTCTGAGCAAGAAGTCGAACTGTCCATTAACCTTTCCGCCAGGGTAATACAAAGTGACGAAGCCGGCGTGATGCCAGGTCCCCTTGTTATCCAGCTGTATAACACAGAGTTTCTGCCATGACTATACTACTAAATTCAACAAAAAACACAAACCTCTAAGTAAGAAGTCGAACTATCCATTAACCTTCCTGACAGGGTAATACAAAGTGAGGAAGCCGGCGTGATGCCAGGTCCCCTTGTTATCCAGCTGTATAACACAGAGTTTCTGCCATGACTATACTACTAAATTCAACAAAAAACACAAACCTCTAAGTAAGAAGTCGAACTGTCCATTAACCTTCCTGCCAGGGTAATACAAAGTGACGAAGCCGGCGTGATGCCACGTCCCCTTGTTGTCCAGCTGTATATCGATACTGACTTTCTGCGAGGGGTCCCTATTTGCGTCCCAGTTGAAGGCGGCGCTTAAACGCTTCTGCCTGGGAGTTGCCCAGCGCTGGTACGATAATTGTAGGTCGCGAAGTCTGTAGAAGATATGAAAACAGGTAAAGAATAGTATCCAGTAAAAATAATTGGAAGTGGTAACGAAAATTACCTAGTCTAAAGAAGAGTGGCGGATGCGCATGTTATTTCGGTCTCAGGAAATAACTTACTGAATAACTACTTCCTTATATACTTTTCGAACAAAGTGTACTCATTCTTATTAGATAGTCCACTCAATCTTCTATACGTTTTTGTTTTCCATTTAAATATTTGCATGAAACGAAATGAACACTATCACTTCAACCAAACAAATCAAAGATAATATTCGATGAAAATAGCTGTCACAGTTGCGTTTCCTAATATTGCTTTTTGGCTCATCATTTTAGCTAATTTATACGTCCACTGCTGGACATAGGCCTCCTCCAAAAGGGAGTTTTGCCATAATAGCCACGCTTGGCGCCTGCTTTGGCTTGGCTTTTTGGTTGACTTGTCCAATTTACTAGTAATTTTCACAAAAAAAAAACCTTGACTTTTTCTACTTAAAAATAATAATGATGATCAGTACAGTTTTTATGTAGTTTTCGTAAAAATGACTGGGGTCCAAATTCGCCATTGTTCTTTAAAACCTCCTGTTTTTGTGTTTAACATAACACACAATTTTCCTTTCAATTTCTTTTCAACAAATAAATGAAAATTATACACAAATTAAAATAACAATTAAAAATTGTTTTTGGATAGAGTTGTAATTACTGTACTTACTGATCAAAATGTATGTCCATGTTAATATTAGTATTGTTATTGAGGTCTGCATTCAAATTGACACTATAAGCCTTGCCGCTAATGTCTACTTCAGCGTACGTGGTGAAGTTTTGCTCTGATATCAGTATGTAGCGGATTAGGGTCCTGTATTTATCATCGTTGTATTCGCCCTGTGGATTGAGAAAACAATTGTTAGTTCAACGTTCTGATGAACTCGCATAAAAACTTTACATAACTATTTTCTTTTTCATTGAAACAGTTGCTTATTGGGTCCGCAGAGAGCGCACCGCATCCGCAGCCGTTTCTGTTACCTTCTCTGTTTGAAAGTTGCTCAAGGTTCAATTTGTATCTTGAACTCAAAATATGCTTCTTAGACCAACTTGCGTCAACCTGGGTTAGCATTAACATCTAGCTTTATTATTATTTACTAAGGGCCCCTTACATAACTGCGACGTCGCATCGCATCGCAAATATCTGCGAGCTCGTACGAATGCAACGCAAGAACTTCCGATCTGATTCGCATCGCGCATTCCTGCGATATTACATCACACTTGGTGACCACTTATTCCACTGAGACAGCTTAGGGGACAGACGCCGCTAGTTATCTTTAATATTTTACATTATTATTTGTGTGCACATTTATTTTACCCTTGTATTAGGTTTAATCTTAACTGCGTAAGTTCTTGAGGGGAGCGATGCGGATTTCACCCTCCTCCTGCACCGCTCCACTACCTACGGAACCTATGAGAAGAAAGAGAAACTGTACTAAGTAAGTGCGACGATAGTATCCACCATTAATTGCCATGTAAACTCCCTACAATTTTTTTTTGTTCCTAGTTGCGCTAGACTGGGTATGGTCACCTGAACCTTGCGCTTTACCGCACGAAATCGTATCGCAGCAATTCGCATCGCAAGTTCCTGCGATGCGGCGTCGCATCGCATCGCAGTTTTGTGTGGGAGCCCTATCCCAGGTACAAGTGGGGCTTAAGGATGGACTCTGCTGCCTTGTGTTGTTAGCGCTATATTGATAGTAACTTAGAGCCTGTTTTACCACTTGGGAGAAGTTCTTATTAGCTTATCTAAAAGATATATCAAACGATCTTTCAGATAAGCTTACCCAGAAGTGGTAGTGGTAGTGGCAGAGTAGCCTGCTTGTCGGTCTTCTACAGATTGTACTTCAGTGACTGTGCCCAAGAGCTGCATGAGCTCATCCCACCTTCCCCCTTTTACTATCGGACTTCCAGACGCACCGCGGGATACCACTCCTTCTTGGTTGATATCCCACATATCCGCGCTAAGCGCCTTACTAATTCTTTTATAATGCGTACAGCCAAGGAGTGGAATGCCCTGCCTGCGTCAGTATTTCCGAGCGCTTACAACCCGAATCACTTTAAAGTACGAGTGAATAGGCTTCTTCTGGGTTAGCTCGCTACATCTTCGTCCTAAGGACTGGATTGAGGTCAAGAGCAAACACATTTTTAATTAAAAAAAAAAGTGGTGGAACAGGCCTCGATTCCCGTTCTATACCAGACTATAATTTACCTGTCCAATAAAGGTGATCTGCCTATTATCCTGTGTGAACCTGGCATCGACAGCGATGTCCTTGAAGTGGCTACTGTTGATCAAAACTTTGAGTCTATGCGACGCCATGTTAGTTTTGGATTGGTCCTGGTATAGGGCGTCTATGTTAAAGTCCACGCCTGTGAACCAGACTCCTACTGCGTTTACCTTGGGAATCGAAGTGTTATAGTTAGCATTTTTCTTCAATGAAGCTACATTGAAGCTACATAAAAAGGTACAATTTTATTTAAAAAATAATAATAAAAATATACTTTTTCTCTCCACAATAAATTATACATTTGACATATTAGTTTAACTACGTATGTAGAGACTGGTGCTCGCACTACAGTACAGGGATGGGTATCTCTGCACCTGTGTTACAGGTCACCAGGCCTCCGCAACTCGGACATCATTGGAACAGATGGTAAGTACTTATTTATTTGGGTAGTTATTTAGAGAGGAAAGTATATCCACAGGTAACCGAAAGAGGCAGCATGACAAATGAAATTATATTGAATGAAATATACACTACTAAAAACACTGTTCAAATATTAAGAGGATAGGCGGGTACGTTTTTTTCCATACAAACGTATTCCCCTGTTTCCTCCCTGGATAAAGACACTAGAGCAAAAACATTTTTACCATACAATCTATGTTACCTCTGCTATGTCCCTATGTTTTGCTTTTTTGCATTAATGAATTACTGTAAGAACAAGGGACCTTCGAAAGTGACTGCTTTTACCGCCCGTTTTCAGACATCCAACAAACAAATTTGACATAATTATATAAACAAAAAAAGCAAAACATACAGACGTAGCCAGTCTTTCTCATATTATTCTTAAAATGATTATTAAAATTGGTTTAGTTTTGGAGGAGGAAACAGGGCAATACGAAATGCTGATTTCGTCGATTTTATGTCGATATAATCGGTCCTAGCTACAGTTGTCTCTTTCGCACTCTAGTCGGAGGGGTGTATGGGTGGTGGATCAGACAAATACGTATACGGTCGGAAAAGTGACCTATTCTCCAAATTACCATTTCAGCCCGCCTATCTTCTTAAAACCGGAGAACTTTCCCCAAAGAACATTGTTCGAAAACGAGAATTTTTTGGACGTTCTATACAAAATTGTCGATCATCCGATTGATCGTCTATGGGACATCAAACAAAGTGGTTCAATTTGATTATTTAGACACATCCTTATAACTATGTTGTTTATATAATTTAGGAATATCGTCTGAGTTAAGATCGCCCTTTGTAAAATTCTTCTCAATTTGTATAAGTTTGTACAATAAAGTGTTAAAATTCATAACCTTGAATATTTTTGAGTTGCTGAATATGTATCGCGCATCAATTGACAACATTTCATTTTAAGAAAGGTACCAAAATTAGAAAACTATTTGGAGATCATGTGATTTAAAACTTATATCAAAATTATCAGATTTTTCTATCCTTTTCTCGAGTTATTTGAAAAATACTGAAAAATTAAATAGAGGTTGAATGACATTTTATTCCTTTGCCTGCTTGGCTTTTCTATTGTATTTGAGTATTTATTTTTAATTTTTTTGCGGCCAAGGTATTATAGCCATTCATCCACGTTTTTCAGAAAATTCAACAATAAATAAAAAATAGAAATCATCTCAGCCGATTGACGTCCACTGCTGGACAAATAGAAACATCGGTCAAAAATTAAATCGGAAAAATACGTATCTCTTATCTTTTAACCTATTTTTATATTTTTCATTAAAACAGGTGGTTAAAAAAATTTAATGTTGTCAATTATGAGTTATTTGTACATATTTATTTATTCGTATGGCTTTCAGAAAGTCATTCCCAAGCTTCTCAACCATTCGGAAGCCTCAGTCAGATTGAACAGGTCCTTAATGTTCAGGATTAGTACGTAAATGTTTAGACATCTTCTATTAACCTGTCATATATTCCTTACCTGGAACTCGTTAGGCCGTTTCTCATGGACCTTCGTCTTGATGGTGCAAGGGTGTAAAGTAGGCAGCGTCATATTGACCTCTGCGTCTAAGTACAGCTGAGTGCCCGGGGGGTAGAATAACGACCCTGATAGTACTATGTCTCGCGACTTAGGGTTGAAGTTTAGTAACGCCAGTGCTGTATATTTGGGGCCGATCTGTGAAATACAAGTGAATGTTTTTTAAATGTTAAATTGACTTAATCTATTTCAGGAACATATTAAGTTGGGGAAAAAGTTTCTTCGCATTCCCTATTACGGATAAAATGGAAGCCATTTTTGAAAAAGTGGAGCAAGATCGGCATATCAGTAGTTACGACGTTGCTGAAGAACTGGGAATTGACCACAAAACAGTTTTGGCGAATTAGAAAAAAACTGGGTACACAAAAAAGCTCGATATTTGGGTACCTCACGAGCTCACTGAAACAAACCTAATGAACCGTGTACTCATTTGTGATTCTTTATTACGACGTAACGAAACCGAACCATTTGTGAAGAAGCTGATAACTGGTGATGAAAAGTGGATCACGTACGACAAGAACGTGCGAAAAAGGTCGTGGTCAAAGGCCGGTCAGACTTCACAGACGGTGGCGAAACCCGGGTTAACTCGTAACAAGGTGATGCTGTGTGTGTGGTGGGATTGGAAGGGCATTATTCATTATGAGCTGTTACTACCAGGCAGGACCATCGATTCTGAACTCTACTGCCAACAACTGATGAGATTAAAGCAAGAAGTTGAGATAAAGCGGCCGGAATTAATCAACAGAAGGGGTGTGGTTTTTCATCATGATAACGCTAGACCTTACACATCTTTAGCCACTTAGCAAAAATTAAGAGAGCTTGGCTGGACGTGTTAATGCATCCGCCGTATAGTCCTGACCTTGCACCTTCAGATTTCCACTTGTTTCGGTCTCTTCATAATTCTTTAGGCAGTGTCGGGTTAACATCACGAGAGGACTGCCAAAACTACTTGTCGCGGTATTTTGATCAGAAGCCCCAAAATTTCTATAACAATGGGATCATGTCCCTACCTACAAGATGGCAAAAAGTTATCGAACAAAATGGTACCTACATACTTTAGTTAAATGTAAATAAACTACATTAAAAATTTTTTTTAATTTTCTTAAAAAATGCGAAGAAACTTTTCCCCCAACCTAATAGCTTATTGAGATCTTTATGATAGGGGGTGCCTTCAACTGCTTGACCATAAAAATACATATCATCCATAATCGTTTAACAAAACACAACAGTCGGCAATAGCCGACTGTTGTGTTATCAATAGATAACAAACAGTTGATAAACTACAATCGAATATACAAAATAAAAAATTTAAGCGATTCAAAAATGTTTTCTCTCGTCTTCTCTCTCTTTCTTGCAAAACATCATGTTAGCATTTATGTTTTCATCTTATAGGTAAGGTGACGTAATAAATAGTGATTTTAAACAGGTATCTTAAAAACCTCCTCCTTTTTTGAAGTCGGGTAAAAAAGGATCTTACAAGACAAAATTGTCAAAAGGTGGCGTACACAGAACATTATAAGAGGGGTTAGAAATGCAAAGTATCGCTTTTGCTTCGGAGACGGCTGTCGCCACTTGTCTTCCCGCTCACGCTGCTACAATTACTCATGCCCTCTCGCTCGCACCACGCCGAGCGCCTTATGGTGTTATGCAAATCATTGCATAACCTGTGGCGGCACGTTCCACGCCTACTTTGCATTTCTAACCACTCTTATAATGTTCTATGGTGGCGTCAATGACCGCGAACGTCTTCACCTTATGTACGATCACTGTGGCGATATCACCACACTTTCTTAATGAATCGCTATCTCTTTAACCCATCCGCGCTCATCCTGTGGCGCATGATATTTACATGTCGTGTCACTACTAGTACGGAGTCCATAACAGTTCAATGGTGGTAAGCGGTTTAAGTTGAACTTACCTCGTTAAACTTAAACTGCATTTTGACAAGCCTTGGCCGGGCTAGAGTTAAATGTGTGTCTAACTTCAGACCGTTCAGTTTGTCGACGCGAGTGAAGCCGCAGGAGAAGGCGGGGTCGTCCTTAGTCTGCCGCGAGGAGCTCACGTTGAAACCTATGTCCAGGTGGTTTTGAGTTTTCTGTAAATATAAGTGTTTTTGTAGTTGGTTGTTGCGATAATGATGGATAAATGAACTTAATTGTGAATGGAATTGGGTTTAGGTACAAACTAGTTCGATTCCTAGTTTATTTTGACTACGGCGACTTCTAATCTCTACATAGTCTATCTATCTACAGGGTGAAATCGATATCATTAGCATTCTTTTAAACTAAGAGTCTACCCATCAAACTGTGTTCAGTGCTCTGATCGGTTTGCTCCCTTAGTAAAAGTTTAGGATCAGAGCAAAAAAAAAATCAGCTGTTGCATACATTTGAGTCGCGAACTCGCGCGTCGAGATTGCAGTTTAGTATGGAACAGCTGATTTTTTTTTGCTCAGTTCTGTTTGGTCCCATAGTAAAAGTTGTTTCTAATAAGTGATGCTAATGATGTTAATTTCACTCTGTATACTATTATATAGTAAAACTGTAAATGTTTGTTTGTAACAGCATCACGCAATAACTACTGAACCGATTTTGATGAAACTTTTTTGTTTGAAAGCTAATGATTTGATTTAAAATCTTGTATATAATTTCTGCCGACGAAGTCGCGAGTAAACTCAAATACTATTATAAATGTTTGTTTGTTTGTTTGTAACAGCATCACTGATTTTGATGAAACTTCTTTTGCTTGAAAGCTTACGATTTTTCTTAAAATCTGGTATATAATTTGTGCGGACAAAGTAGCTATTAAACTCTAGCAAAAACTTATGCTTCTATATAAAACGAGCGTTAACCCGCGACTTCGTCCGCACAAATTATGTACCAGATTTTAAGTCAGATCATAAGCTATCAAACAAAAAAAGTTTCATCAACACCGGTTCAGTAGTTTTTGCGTGATACTCGTTCAAACAAACAAACAAACACACAAACAAACAGACAGACAAAAAATCCAAAAATTGGTGAAATGGAATCAGGGACACCTAAAAACCATATCGTAACTTTTTTTTTGTTAATATCTTCAATGTACAGACAAACTTCCTGTTACAGTTTTATAATAGTATAGATAAGCAGTAATCTCTTACCACATTCCTCAGCACAGCGTAGAAATTATACTTCGAATAAGCGGTGAACTCCATGGCCAGATCTCCGTACAGATCGTGTCTGAAACCCAGTCCTCGTTCACTGTAGAGACCTTCCAACTTGGTAGTCTGTTTAGGACTCTTATAGAACTGGTAGTCTAATTGTAGTTTAGTTCCGTGCGTTGGTCCGTTGATAGTATAGTACCCGAGGAGGCGGCTCGCTAGCTGTTTAGTTTGGAAGTCCGCTTGTATGTCCCATTGGGTGACTCCGCCTTTTGTTTTTACTTTGAATGTTCCTGAGAATAAGAATTAAAACCGGTTTAAGAACTAATAAGTTGAAAATTCCGTGTGGTTTCCACTTAGACTGGATCACCATCTCAGAGAATGGATTTCTTCCCGAGGGTGTCTTACGAAGCGACTAAGGGACGAGGATTTCTTATTCAGTGTAATAAAGAACAAAAAATACTCTATCGCAATTGGTTGCGAAACTCAGTTGCCATTAGGGCTGTCATCATCTTCAGCCCATTATTGTCCAAAGCTGAACAATATGCCTCATATATCAAAGGAGATTATGTATGTGTATTTAGTACTAAATCTTACCAGATAACTCAGCAACCCTCTCATCGTCGACAACCAAATACGCCTGCGGTATCCACACGTGCCCGTAGTTGACATCGTACCGCTTGACAGACATGGCGGTGTCGAACTGTTTGCGACCGTTCACGTCCAAGCTCGCCTGGAGGGACTTGTCGTTCGGCTGGTTGCGGTACAGGGCCGACGCTTGCATTGTGCTCTCGGCTGATTGGAACGATACTAGGGCAGTGCTTGATGTGTTTGAGACGGTTAGTGCCGCGTTGAACATACGTTTTTCCTGTAGAGAATGGTAATATGTTGAGGTTGTATTGACTTTGGTATTTATAGTGGAATAAGAGATAAACAATACAGAACCAACAAATGTTCGACTGGCTGAGGTAGGTATCTTATTCCGATTGGATTGTTCTTCTTGACTTTATCACAATTACGAACACGACTCTTTTTTTGCATTGGTTTTGGTACTTAGGGACTGATGACTGGCTGGTGTTGACAATGCAAAACGCGATTAAAAACTAATTTAGTTTTACTACAGTGACAACTCTTGGTACGTGCTACTTAGGAAGCTGGGAAAGGTAAAGTCACACTGTGCTTGTAAACATAAATATGTATCATTCTTTATTAAAAAGATTATCCGCAAATAACATTTTTTTATTTTTTATTTCTAGCCTATTTCATTCCACTACTGGGCTTAGGCCTTCTCATTACTCTTCCACTCGCTCCTATTTTGCGGAACCTCTGGCCATTAGTCAAAGGCGTTTAAACGAGAAAAACGTCATGCGCGCTCTTTCTGGCATACGTAAAATAATAAGGATGGAGGCGCATCTCGATTTTTGTCGTTTTCTCGGGGGTGGCATGCGAGGCCTACTAGACGCCGGCGTCTTCGGAGATCCAGGGTGTAATGGTTTTTGCCCAACTTTCAGAATGCATCCGACAGACATGATCGGCCCCCCAGAATATTAATACCTTTGATTGATACAGAATATTCGTATTGAACTATTATGAACCAAGACTTAGTATATTCAGTGCCCCGTCACTCCCGTTTGACAGCTGCGGTAATTACCTTTGACAGACTGCATCTTGCAAGATGTCGACAAGATGCAGGGTGTCGCTCATTGACATAAGGCGCATTTTAGTTTTCGTTCCTGAAGCGCAAAGTTCGAAATTCGAAAAAACACGCGAAATTGGGTCGAGTGCAGTATCTGTTACGGTAGTAACTATGATGTAAACTGTGGTATAGCACAAACTCACCTTACTGTTAGGCGTATTGAAACTGAACCCAAACGAGTTGGCGGTGTCATTCTTAACCCACTTGTACTCGAAGGAGTACGTCTTGGCCGAGGGGTCTGCCTTCTCTAAAGACACTATGTATTTAGAGGGACCACTTATTATGAAGTACGGCGCGTCCGCTATGTTCGTCATGTTGGGGAACTGTGAAAAAAAACATTTACGTCAAAATCGTTAAAGTAAATCGTTGTCGTGAATGAAACGTATTTGAAAGGAAAGGGAAATTCTTACACGATGAATGGATATTTATTTTTATCTTTTTTTATTAAATTCATTGCAAGTTCTGCTACAGATTACCCGTTCGCTGTCTGGAATTCATTGTCTAGTGTTGTTAATGGTCGCCGCTGTTGATTCTGGTTTAGACGAGTTATAGTGGTGGGGGAATGTGTGGTGGGACAGGATTAAAAAGATGTTCCCCGATCTGTTGATGATTTTTCAAGATTTTGGCAGGATGCTGATTCGCGTAAATTTGATAAGTCAAACAAGTAAATAAAGACCCCGTAAAAGACAGATTCCAATTACATTTCACCCAGCAAACAACTTGGTCGTATTAGGCCCCCATTTATATGACTATTTTGACTTATAAAAGTTATATTACGGTAATTTCGTCATATAGTGGTGCTTTATGCGTCTATTCTTCGACTATACGACACCTATACGACCAAACTGTTAGTTGGGCATCTACGTTCCAGTATCGCTACCTAAAGATGCAAATAATAATACATTCATCATAATCAGTCAATAGAAGTCCACTGCTGGACAGGCTGCCCCCAAGGATCGCCACAATGACCGGTCCTGCGCTGCCCTCATCCAACGTGTTCCCGCCGCCTTCACCAGGTCGTCGGTCCACCTTGTGGGGGCCTACCCACGCTGCGCTTTCCGGTACGCGGTCGCCACTCGAGAACTCTTCAGCTCCATCGGCCATTGGTTCTGCGAGCAATGTGCCCCGCCCATTGCTACTTTAGCAATTCTTTGGGATGTTTTGGCTACTCTGGTTCTTCTGCGAATCTCTTCATTTTTTGAGCGAGTTTCAGCCTTTTTATGATGCTTTAAGTGAGCGACCACATCTCAGTTCCGTATGTCATCATATCACAGGCAGTACACACTGGTCAAAGACTTTCGTTAAAGGTACATTAAGCAAACAATACCTGGTAAGCAGCGCAGACTTTGATGCCGATGGCCTTGTCGAAGGTGGACCAGCTGCAAGTGTTCTGTTCTATACGGTTCTTGTTCAATCCTTGCTGCTGTTGCTCCTTGTCTCCGTGCAGGATTATTAGTTCCGATCTGTAATATTAACAATACTTTCAGGTATCCACCAAAGCGGAGGTGGGTGAGGAGACGTAGGGTGTTGCCACAGAAGCAGACTTTGGCGGGACCACACTTCCGAACCCGTTTATCCCTCTCATGGAAAGCGACACTCCGGTACAGGAGCTGCCCAAGCCGATTTGGAGGTGCTTGACTCCGAGCTCAGGTTGGCCGCAGTAAAGATCAGAGAAATCTGTTCACATAGGCAGGTCTTAGGTGTGAATGCGGTGTTACTCCTCAGACTATGGCCCATCTCGTATCCTACCCGGACACCTGCACACGAAAGGAGCTTATGGACGCTGCCAATAAAGCTATCCGTGTGACGAAATACTGAGCTAGATAGCTTTAGAATGACATACCATCGACTCGATAGAAGAAGACTGAAGCTAACGGAGATGTGTGTGTGTGAGTACGGAGATTGCCAAGCTTATTTTGCAAAACGACCCATAGTAAAAGCTGTTCAGTTTGATGGGTAGACTCTTAGTTTAAAAGGATGCCAATGATAACAATTTCACCCAGTCTTTGACTATTTATTATAAGGACTAGCCTTACGGTAGCATTTCCCCTCTGCCACGGTATAAGAACAATTAATCATGTGCATTCACATTCAATTTTATACTTTATCACTAAACGAGACAGCCTATAATTGCGAAACAATAACTACGAACTTATGACGTTTGGGGTTCACACGAAACTACTTTTAAACCGACTTCAAAAAAGGAGGAGGTTTCTCAATTCGACCGTATATATTTTTTTTATGATTTTCGACAATCAAAATTAGAATCTAAAGTTATGGGGAATAAAATCCAAAGTTGCGGATTTCATGTTACTTCGCCCCCCGCAAAAAGTGGCAGAAATGTTTGTTAGAAGAATTACACGCGTAACTAGTCCCAATATAAGTAGTCAAAGCACACAGTAGATAGTGTAACTAACTTGGCGGCGAATATCTCCTGCTTGTGTATGGGCAGCGAGAGATCCAGCTTGACTAGGCTGAGGCCTCGCACGCTCAGCTTGGCCTCGACGCCGGTCGCTGTGTAGAGGCGCGAGTTGAGCCTGACGCCGCTCGACGAGAGGCCGCCGGCCGTCACACCCATCGTCGCTGCTATGTTCACCGCCACACTGCAAGCGAATGATCGTTATTAGACCCAGGGTGGTGCGTTGCGGAGAGGTACGGAATGTGTGCTCAATCATGAGAGTCGGTTCGAAACCATAAACGACACGCCATGTACCAATGAGATTTTTTTTTACTTATGTGTGGAAACCGACTTTCAAACGGTGAAGGAAAAAAGCGCGAGGAAATCTGCATACGTTGAAGAAGATAATTTTGTCGCGAAATCCGCGTTGGGCACGCTTGGTGTACACACGCTTACACATCCTTCCTGAGGGTAGGCCTGTGCCCTACAGTGGGAAGTATATGTATAGGCTGATGACGACGAGAGGGCTGTACGTGGAAAAACGCGACAGGAATTTTTACTTTTACAATTCAATTCAATTCATTTTCATTACGAGAAGAAAATGTGGGTAAATTATCAAAACAGAACTCCCCATCCGAGGTCTTTTTCCTACTCCTCCTATCTTCTTTGATTAATTCATTGCGGGTTCCAAGACAGATCAGAGTCATCCCCCGGGCTCGCTGGACTTCATTGTCTTGTGTTGTGTATGGTCGCCGCTGTTGATTCTTGGCTTACAGGAGTTACAATGTAAAGAAACCTTTTTGTAATGTCTTTTGGATAAATAAATGAATTAATTAATTTACAGCGGTGGGAATATGTGGTGGGCCTATGCCCGACTCATTAACTCGGACTCCTCATTGGTCGTCTGTTCTTCGTCAACTACCTTGGTTTTCTGATACATGTGCGTTCAAAATATAACAAACATTTTTTTTTCATGGTTCAAATAAACCCTGCTGTACCTACCCATTGAGTTAATATGTACTATACGTACTAGAGATAAGACGACAAACAAACGTCATGCGCCACATGCGGGTGGAAGGAGCGGGGGCGGGAGAAAGATAGTTATAGCGATATACTAAGTGACGTGTGGTGATATCGCCACATTTAAAGGGACAAAGTAATGAAGTGCAGTGTATCTTCTAGTACGTGATACATATTAACTCCATAGCTGGACACTGGTTTCTAAGGCAAAATAAAGACCATCAAACTGAACAACTTTCTCTACAAACTTGTTTGTCTCGAGTAGGTTTGCAGATTTGTATGGAACAGCAGATTTTTTTTCTCGATTACTATGTTGGTGACATAGAAAAAGTTGTTCAGTTTGATGGTCTTATTATCTCCTTAAAAAAGTGTCAGCATATTAAGAAGGACCCTGTATTAATTTACCTCGGTCGAATCTTTCCCTCGAAGTCCAAGTTGCCAGCCTGTCTGAACTTGTCGACGACCGTGCCGGACATCTTGGTGTTTATGTAACTCGTGCCCATAAGGTTCATGTTGAGAGGCAGTCCGCAGCCAGTTGGAATAGAGAACGTCGTGTCAAGGAATAGAGATGCTTTGTTGAAAGATATTTCCTGTCAAACAAAATTGAGCTTTAAGCATTCGGAGATTGAGACATTATACAGGGTGTAAGTGACAGCCTAGCTGAAACGGTGAACTCTGGCCATCAAACTGAACAACTTTAACTATGGAGCCTACCTCAGGACACGCGAAAAAAAATCTGCTGTCCCATACAAAACTGCTGTACCTACCCGACTAAAATGTGTGGGACAGCGGATTTTTTTTCGCGTGCCCTGACGTAGTCTCCATAGTTAAAGTTGTTCAGTTTGATGGTCTGAGTTCACCGTTTCAGTATTTGCTAGGCTGTCACTTACACCCTGTTTAAGTACTAACGGCGCCCGCAACCTCATACGCGCACACCACTGACTTTAAATATTCATAACTTTGGATTGATGAACCGATTGCAATGAAATACAGCTTAAATGTTGATCCGAACTAAGCCCTATGATTTTGTGAAAACCTCATTCAAATAGGTTCAGAAGTTTTTAAGTAATGCCTGTATAAACAAACAGATAAACAGACGAAACTCTGACACCAAAGCTCTGCCCACACGATAAGAAAGAAGAACATTCGAATTATTTCTCTTTTCTAGAATTGATTTCAGTGCATTATGTATCCTAAACGCCCCTAATTCATATTATTGCATAATGCAAATATATTCAACGTAGATCCACGTAAAGTTTCAAATTTAATTATACTTGTCCAATTTAATATGCTGACGAATTTTTAAGAGGATGATCAGACCATCAACTAAACAACTTTCTCTGTGGGACCAACAACAAATCGCGAAACAAATATAAGCTGTCTCATACATTTTGGTCGAGTAGGATTGCAGTTTTATATGGAACAGTTGATTGTTTTTCGCGATTTCAACCTTAGTCCCATAGAGAAAGTTGTTCAGTTTGATGGTCTGATCATCCCCTTAAAATACCGTTAGCATATTAAAAAGGACTCTAAATCAATCAAACAAATATTGATGTACTTATAGAATAACAACATTAAAGAGCTTACCTTCCCAGACAAAATCTCCAGAATCCTCAACTGCGGATTCAGTCTCTCCAAAGATTTTTTGATCTCGTCATCACCTTCGGCGCTCCAAAACGATATTTCATTGCCAAACACTTTTATCCCTAACTCTGCCATGGGAAAACGGTGCCTAAGAGCTTCGTTCTTATAGTTCAAATCGTCTATTTTCTCTCGCGTTTGATCTGCATCGGTCAAAGATCGGAAGAAGCGTAGGTTGTTTATGTTATCGTTAATTTTGGACTTGCTAAGAGGACCGTTGTTGCCGAAGAAGCTTTCAAAGTAGCGCTCGAATCCTTCACCGCGGGCTTTTAGCTGAAATAAATAAATAAATATCGTAGACATTGTCACAGATTATCGATTCCCAAATGAAGGACCAGAATCTGTCCAGAATTGTTAGGTGGGGAGGTTATCAATCCTAATAAAGGATGACTCAAGCTAGACCGTGTCGGGTCCGAGCCGAGCGTCGGCCGTAGCACGGTCAAATACATACAAAATAAATACATACAAAGTAATATTAGTTGATCGTGCTACGGCCGACGCTCGGCTCGGACCCGACACAGTCTAGCGTTAGTCATCCTTTAGTTTAGGCATTTTCAAAACTTGGTTCGAAAAAAATCTATGTAGATCGTGTCGAAACACTAAAAAATGTGAGGTGAGCATCACCTGCCTAAAACTATAGGGTTACTCCAATCATTATAAAGTAATAATCATTTGAATAACCATTGGAGTGCCCTTCCTTCAAATATAGTTCAGACCGATCGCATCGCATTTCTGAATAAATGGAGAAAAATGGATTTTTTTAGTAATTTTTCATTAAACACCTTCATCTAGTAACTACACACGGCGACACATCAAGCTACGAAGAACAAACATAAGCTGGTCGCGCGACGTTATACATTACTCTACCTATACGCGGTCAGCTTATTTTAGTTTTGCGTAGCTTGATTTGTGTCGCCGTGTGAATATTAGAACTATTTTTTAATTGAAAACGTTTAATCGTAGGACGAATCACTGTAAAATTACTTACAGAAATATATACAATGACTAGCTTCTATTGGAAATAATCAAGTCTTTCTTTCTTCACGCACATTTGAACCACTAGAGAAAAAAGAAGAGATAGGATTTGCGAATACTCTACCGACAAGAGCGTGGTGATGATGAGAGAAAAAACATTACGCTCATTTTGGGACAGTCAGATAAAAATACAACCTGGAAGAAGAAAGAAAAAACAAATGGAGATATAACTTACCTCTAAGAAGTTGATGGATTCACCAAACATATCGACTGTCAAATTCAGGGAGACCGATCTAGGAATGTAGGAGTCTGGTGAGAAAATTACGTTGGCTTCGTAGTTGCCACCTGAAATAAACATAAACTTTGTTATCAATAAAGAAAATTTAACAAATATCTTGGTTATTGTGACTGATAATGGTCTGAGATCCGACTGTCTATAATCTAACCAAGACTTGTAACGCGGTCTGCAAGTCATTTGAAGAACAGGTTTTTAACAGATCTATTGCTGTCGCTGTTGAAAAAAGTCCAGTGGCGAGTGACCTTGCCTGCGTTGCAGGAGGCGATGGTTCGATCCCCGTTCAGGCCAACTCGTACCAATGAGTTTTTCTCCACCACTGGCTTTTCGGTGAAGGAAAAGATCGTGAGGAAGCCTGCGTGCTTCAATTTCGGGGCGAAACGTGGATGTTCTGAGGATTCAGAATATGTCTGACTACCCCCTCGGGGAACGTAGTCGTCAGCATATGCTTATGCTTATTGCTGTCGCGCTATTCCCGAGCAACCGAGCCAGTGCGAGAGTGACAACTGCAGCTCGAATTGATTTTACGTACATAAAATAGAATAAATCACAATTTTATATTCCATTGTTTCCTCCTCCAAAATTGTACCGATTTCAATATTAAGAATAATGTGAGAAAGAGTTAGGCTCTGTCTGCATGTTTTCCTTTTACCGTTTATGTTCGTAAAATTTGTTAGCTGGATGTCTAAAAACGACTGTACAATCGAGCAATTTTAGTCATTTTAGAAGGTTTCCTAGTTCGCATAGTAATGAATGAATGAATGAATGAATGAAATATACTTTATTTACACCAAAAGAAAATACAATGCACAATAGTAATTAATTTAGGTATGGAAAAAATATAACAATTTTACCTGTAAATAAAATTATTATTAAGCATACTTACCTTATTCCAGGTCTATTATTATATTTGAGAGCGGCTTACTTGACTTCCGTTTCCGAGCGAACATTACCCTAGTAAAGCGCCATCTGGTGGACACAATCAGCAGCAAGGCAGTGGGGGGCACGGCCAATGAAGCCGGTGCCCGCCATTTTATTTTCATTGAAGATTTGAATTCAGCTAGCGTTCAGCGTGATCGTGCTGCAGAATGCGAGCAAACAACACGACTAGTGTAGGTGTGACCGTGTCAGAGAGCGAGCACGACTATCCCACTACGCCAGCACGATCATATCCTGCTATGCCTTAAAAAATAGTTTATGATTTCGTTCTTTAAGATCTGGAAGGACGATATTACAGCAGACAGGTGTACAAAATAGACCTGGAATAAGGTAAGTATGCTTAATAATAATTTTATTTACAGGTAAAATTGTTATATTAAGCTTTTATACCTTATTCCAGGTCTATTATTATATTTGAGAAGTGTTTGGTATCGGCTGCTGGATTGCTTCTGGATTGACGCCAATGTGATTTATACGAAGTTCATTGATTATTTCAAATTGGTTTGCTTTGTGCGAAAACCAAAAATGTTTATATAACATTCTTTATGAATATGGTTGGCATGGTGCGTGACCCAAATTTGTTTTTGAATTTGAGTGGTTTCGTGTGAGAACCAACATTATTTCAAACTGATACCAATAAAAACTGCAATCACAAGATATTAGAATACCATTGACAATGGCATAGGAACGCACAATGTAATATTGACATCGATAAAAAGATAAATGTAGGGAGCAACGACAGTCAAAGCCGTGACTTGATCTCAACGGACTTCATCTTCACCGTACAGCACCGTATAGAATAGCAGTGAGTGAATGGGTTCATTCAGCTGAGAGTGGTGGTTTCATGAGGTTCAACTGAATTTTACAACAAGATGGTTCGTCAGCCGTCAGTTGCAAATATCCGACTCGCTTTGCAGACTTCTGATGAATCCAGAAATACGACGCGTGACAATAATAATTCATCATCAAACCTAGGTAGATTTGTACCGTAGGACGTAATAAAAAATTAATGGGTGACAAGCTGACTGAGAAAGAAACTTCAAATGTAAAATACACAAACTGTCACTGTTATTTGTATGAATGTCGATAGCGACAATATAACAACGTTAGTATTTCATCTAAGAATTCTGCTCGCATACATGCACATATCCGTAGTCTCCTTGCAGAGGACATTCATAACACCTAGATATTACAAATAGCTTAGCAGTTATACCGAAGCTTTATTTATTTGGCTCTGGGTTACATTTAAGGCCTAAGGGTGAGGCAAAAATTCTTGCAAGTCATTATTCGGCAGGAATCAATTCCCTCCGGTACGAACAGGTCTCAAGCCACCGGTCACCGTGAACAAGTTTTGATGATTGATCAGCAAATAATATAATAGACTTCATTCAGCATAATAAAAACACCAACTGATAAAATAAGGATATTACCTAAGTTATGCATATAGGTCAGGTATGTATGTAACGAGCGATTAGAATGTTTGAAAGATGCCCAGTCAACCGATAACACTCGGTTAGCATAAATTAAGATAGTTGATAAAATGATGTCATAAAAAACGATTGTCAACCCAAGCTGAATAGCATGTTTTGGTAGCTCACTCCACATAAAAGATTCAATCGTACTATTTAATTTATACTGAATTAGTATTAAAAACGAAAACGACTAACTTTTCAAGTATAAGATTTTAACCCATTGTCTTTCAATAACGGCTTTTCAAATATTGTAACCTTACGCAACACGCACATGACAGATAAGAAACATTATGAGCGTACAGCGTATAGACTGGATTCGGAACATCCTCCAGGAAAACATAGTCACGGCATGGTCACGGTCATAAGAATGCATTTCACAAAAGCCTAGGCATATCGCGCAGGCACGACATCACAAAAATGTTGAACTACCCTCGTAAAAGGGATTTTATTTATGTGTGATTTCATCACATATGTTTTTCAGTTCAGGTTTCAAGTATTTAAATATATAGAAAGCGACAGTCACAATACGAAGCATGACGAAATATCGGATAGAATTTCTATTCTATCCGATATTTCGTAAGGGTTCTCCCTTCGGCGGTATAATTGATATGCCAAGAACACACCTTATAGGCAGCTATCTTTCAGCTTCCTTCTTTGCAGTTTTTGTGTAACGTGCATACATTATTTATTACGTGGTGCTAATACTGCAACAAATTAATGGGACAAAATTGTGTGGGAGAATAGCAGACCGACGCATGAAGCCACATACAAAGATAGCTTAGCTATCAGTTATTTTATTACATAAAGTAGGTAGATATAATTATATATTATTTATAAAGTAATGCATTTTTGAAAGAATGCACTTCAGAAAATGTCTGACTTTCTGAAACTGCTTGCATGATATTACAAACCAAAATATAGAATTATTGATTAACAACCTTGGGTATTCGTCCAACGTGTATTGTGTAACCATCAGATACTCCTGCTCCGATTGAAATGATTAGAATCCTTTGCAAAAATAGAAAATGTTGGTGTTTGGAGAAGGCACCAATAATTAACTGAACTTTACCAAACGTAGGGTTACTAAATTCTGGATTGGATTGCCAGAAAGAACAGAGTTACGTGACCTTCTGTAAACATTTTTATTTCGATCTTTGTACTGCAACTTTATAAGTGAATATTCGTTAAACGGACAGCCTGGATCCCTTAAGCACTTATGTATAGTTTATATATTATTTCGAGCACCGGAACGTCATCCTGATTTATAAGTTCTGCATAATCTTGTTTTCACTGAATGTAATATTTACCAAAGAGGACCACCCAACAGGTTCGAATTAGGATCGTCTTATTTAGATTAGTATGTGGGTATTGCAGGTAGGTACCCCACATTTAACAAAGAATCCTCCCATTTAACAGGGCAAGTTAAATAAAAGCTTGTTAAAACAAAAAAGGGACTCGTTTAGACGACAGAATCCAAATAAAAACCACGAACGGTGATTACAGCGTGATAATGCTTTCCGATTCCTGCGCGAAATCATGAATGTCTTTAATCTTATTAGGAATTTCAAATTTACGTAGTCCTCCGTGGATACGGGCGCATCTAGAAACGATGACCAGGTAGCAGTCGGTACGCTGGAAAGTTTCAGACATAAAATTTGATGACCATTACAGAACATGAAAAGAAAAAGTTTATGGAAATGGCTTTCTGCGTATGTCATGGGAGATTGGGGGCAATTAATGTCCGATAGGTACCGGGACACTTAATTCCCTCCATTCTTTTACCTTGTGTTTGGTTCCCGATGCTAGATGCCACGCGGGATACCGACCCACCAGGCAGTAGGCACGTGGTCGGCTGGTCGTCGTGGTGTTGAGCCCCCAGTATAGGCACGTGGGCGGCAAGTCATCACGGTAATATGCCGCCAGCAGGAATGTAGGCAGCAGGTCATCACGGTATTACGCCGCCAGCAGGAGCGTGTGCGGCAGGTCATCACGGTATTATGCCGCCAGCAGGAATGTAGGCGGCAGGTCTTCACGGTATTACGCCGCCAGCAGGAGCGTGTGCGGCAGGTCATCACGGTATTATGCCGCCAGCAGGAATGTAGGCAGCAGGTCATCACGGTATTACGCCACCAGCACGAGCGTGTGCAGCAGATCATCACGGTAATATGCCGCCAGCAGGAATGTAGGCGGCAGGTCACGGTATTATGCCGCAAGCAGGAGCGTGGGCGGCAGATCACCACGGTATCATGCAGCTAGCAGGAGCGTGGACGGCAGATCATCGTGGTAATGGTAGTGCGTGGGGAGACCGCCCGCCGCATGGTACCAGTGAGCTAAGCGAACACCGGCAGGGAGTGCCGTACCGGGTCGGTAGCTTGTCCAGTATCGGCTTTACACAGGCAGAAAAATAGCAATGCGACGACATTACTAATCTTCTTTATATACTACAGTAACCAAACGGTGGGATAATCGTCGAGTGTCGACCCCAGGCCACTTATGTTACCGTACCTTAACCTGATACCTGCTTGGTGAACTGTCGTTACGCACGGACAGCGCAAGCCTGGATATTAAGTCTTGAATGTCTTCGCTTCTGCGCTTCACCTGTTCCTATAGACACATTACAAATACCTCCCTGGACGGGGGTAGAAACACAGGAAAAATAATACTACGAACATCTTAGTTAGCTTTAACGACACACATATAGATTGCCACTTAATCACATTCATTAAACCAGACGAAAACGATTTAGGAATGTTTTTCTCTGCAGTGTAACATTTAACGGTTCATGCACAGAAATATGCAACCGCCATACATTCAGAATTGTTTGGAAATGTTCAGCATACTGCACCATACGAACAATGGAAATTGTAATCTATAAGTAATATGCTCGACGTCTACTTATCAGATTTCTGCAACAAACGCGTCTTTGTCCACCCTCGAAGACTCCATCACTCCTGCGACCCGACGACACGACGACGAAAATACGCACTTTACTATTTAAGGGCACTTGTTAATGCAATAACTATGCAAATTAATCATTTAACCATCGAAAAACAAATCGATATTAAGAAAAAGGAAATTTAAAATTTATATTTAAAAATGGCGGTAACGGGAAGGCAGCGCTTTCCGTTACATGTCCGCTCAGTAGGAATTCAAAACGCCAATGAGAATAAAATGGCGGGCACCGGCTTCATTGGCCGTGCCCCCCACTGCCTTGCTGCTGATTGTGTCCACCAGATGGCGCTTTACTAGGGTAATGTTCGCTCGGAAACGGAAGTCAAGTAAGCCGCTCTCAAATATAATAATAGACCTGGAATAAGGTATAAAAGCTTAATAAAACATAGGGACATGGCAGTGATAATGTAGATTATGAAAGTAATTTGTTTGATCTAGTGTCATTATCCCGGGGAGGAAATAGGGGAATACGTTAGTTGGACAACAACAAGAAAGACATACCAGCATTATATTGGTCAAAGAACACGCTCTGCTCGTAGTTTCTAGAGAACATCCTGAAGTCGGGGCTGTCTTCCAGTTGTGGCATCGTGTTGCCAGACAGGAGACCTTGGATCTCCACGCGGGACGGCAGCGAGGACTGGCCTAAGTTGTTCAGGTGACTCCAGACGAATGTCGCCGCTGTCGAGTTAAGATTTAAGGTTTAGGTGTGTGGATCGATGGGAGGGAAGGGTAATTGCAACATAATGGCATTATTACTTACCTATTTTCATTAAAAGCTTATGAATATTGCACCTAGATTCTACCTCCGAAATTATTCCATGTAAAAATTCACAATTCTTTTAGTCTTAAAAAGTTATGAGATCTCATGTAGAGCCAAGCCTAAGAAAGGCTACGTTTCAAAATGTTTTGGAGATCAATTGGGGTGTGAATACGAAAAAGAAAGAGAAATAGACATACCGAGTATTACACGTTTTCAATATTTACATTTGATAGAAAGTGTTCTCAAAACGGATAGAACATTTTCTTGACCAACCACACATTTGGGCCGAGTTTGGGCACTTCCAGTGAAATGTAAAGACCTTACCTTGGTTGACGGACTCGTGACGCAGCGCGTGGAAGATCTTCCTAACGGTGCCGAGGTCTGGGCACCTCATCACTTGCAAGTACGACGCGAGCCTGATCTCTATATTCACGTAGTCTTCACGGAATGTCTCGAGGAAGTAATCGCTGGAAGAACAGTGAGCTTATTGTTAGTTCACATTTGAGAGTTGGAAAAGAATACTAAGGCCCGGAATCCACCAAAAATGAGCTGTGAAAAATCAACCAATTTAAATGCTAAATTTTCCTCGCTTGACAATAATCAAGCTATTTTTGGTTGGATAGCTTTTGCCCGCGACTTCATCCGCGTGAAATGAGGATATCGTATCGTTTCTTATTATAGTGCATCCTCCGTAGAAGCTATATTCCAAATTTCATGTTTCTGTCTTCAGCGGTTTAGGCTGTGCATTGTCTGTCAGTCAGTCACGGAACTGTTTAATAAGTACTGATTTTACATTACACATCCGCTCCGCTTCGCTTTGGGGGATTCCGGGCCTTATACACCCATTAGATTTGCAATTTCTCGCACACATAAGTTTAATCCCCAATTACCCAAATCGCAAATGTTAATGTAGAAAACGCACACCCCACCACACAAATAACGATTTTTTTCTCGGAAATAAATTCCGCGATAAATAGCCAATCTGCATGGCTAGCATGGCAGCGTGATAAAGCGATATCACACCTTCACTCTCTTTCTGTTTGCGCGCGAACAAACGAGATAAAAGAAGTGATATAGTCGTATCACGTGCAACATGCTACGACGGCTGAAGCGTGCTTTAAACTTTATTAACAGCGGGGCTAGTACGCCAACCTACGAGGGCGTGATATAGCGCTATCACGTTTCCGCTCTCTTTCTATTTGCGCGCGAACGAACGAGTTAAAAGTCGTGATATAAATGGATATACCCGTATCACGTGCAACGTGCTATCTAGGCATGTGATTGTTTGAGATTAAAACTTTTCCACCATATCGAAAGGAAATCCATATTCAGTTCATGAGTATTTGTATGTGGGTACTAATAGTAAGAGATCTCACCGTGTCTCAGTACAGTCCGTCCTCCTGAAAGCATCAACAGCAGTCAACCTGATAGGGACAGGCACGAACGCGTCGCCTATCACGTTGAGGAGAACGTCCGCAAACTGCGACTTGAAACCACCTATATTACCCAGCGCCTTCATCGCTATCACGATCTGAAACATACAAACAATGTAAGGTTTTTATTATGGCCAGAAATTATGGATTTTACATTTGTATAATGGCAGGTGTGGGAACTTGCCACAGGGGTCAACACCATCAAGTTATAGCAGCGAAGCCAACAGATGGCAATACTTAGCCTCGGAAATATGCTATATAGAAAGACAACTTTCACCGTGAATATGTAACTCGTAACCTACTACAAATAAGGTTCACAATCGAATGCAAGACATGTATAGCGCAAGAGAAATAATCACAGAGATCCGATATATATACAAGGTCCAACTAAGAACTGTTGGACCACGGCCGGCTCCAGACTTCGCACCTGGCCTAGCGGAAGATCTTCCCTTTCCAATGGAGAAACCTCCCGAATAGTTCCTCCACAGCAGGCTTCTGTCACTCGCCTATAGTACCGAGATAAGTATCTAAACTTTGGCGCATCGTAAGCGATGCGCTTTCTTGATTTCTGCCACTCGCGCCAAAAAGCAACGTCTCATATGTCGTTCGCTGTACGATACTTACGTACACGTTACGTACGTGAGACGTTGGTTTTAACAACGCTAAGTTGGCAGTCTGGAAGTAGATACCTAATTAAAGTATCAGAATTTATTGTTTTCAAAAGAAGTGATTTATCTGTTACGTAGAAACTATAAATCTGTGACAATGGCAACAAACGGGCTAGGCATATAAGTAAACAATTTATTATTTGACGTGGCGTTGAAAAGTTAAAAATGCAAGTCCTCACATTATGTTTATCCTTTCTTTCGGCGGTCGGCAGACCTATCTTGATAACATCGTTGATTATATCCTGGAACTCTTCTAAGATTAGACGCGGAGTCTCTTCCTCGCAACATTCGCGTACTGTTAACAATAAAAGGCAATTAAACAAAAATAAGGACCACCATCATAATCTACGCTCGTCGCTCTTGTCGGTAAAGGCTAAAGCTACCGTCAATCCTGTTTCATTTTTGCCTCTTTTCTGCAGCTTATGCGAATTGGTAGACTTCACATATGCATTAAAATTTCTACTTCAGCTCAGCCTATGCACTCATTGGACTTCATAAGCTGAAGTAGAAATTTAAATGCATATGCATTTTTGTGTTCTCCTTCACCGCTGGAGAACTGTCAGTTTTACTTTTACGCACATAAGTTACAAAAACATATTGGTACATAGCATGTCGTTCGTGTGAATCTGAACTCGGACCCTCATGATCGAATGTCAACGTCTCCGCAACGCGCCACTGACGCTTTCCTTAAGACTATGTATGAAGTTAAATGGATAATAATAATCTTACGTGATTTCCCGCTGTGTTTGCAGTAGGAATGCACCATGGAGGAGACGGTGAAACTGATCACTTTGTCGTTCTTCTGCTTCTGTAGCAGTTCCAGCATGCTCTTCAACATTTCTATTTTGGGCCTGGAAGTCAATAAGTCAAGTTTTCATATATTATACAGCTTGTAAGATACCATTGCCGGGCTGTGGGCCTTTCAAGAATAATGATGACAGGGAGTGGGTCAATTTCACGCAGGCTTGGTGGAGGCAAGTTAGTGGTAAAGTTTGGGTCTATTTCATGTATGGATAGGCCCAAAGCGCATTTAGTTGAAGCTTACAAAGTAGGCACCAGCGTGCACTTAGTCTATAATCGTGGTACGTATTTGAAGTATACCATTCATTTTACTTTGATCAAAGGTCTAAACCACCCCATTAAAAATGATTATCATGTCCTTTATGAGCTCAACAGACCGCACTAGCTATGTACAGTAGTACCATGTTTATAAGTCTTACCGATGTACCTGCGCAGTCGACAAATTTTAATAGCGCGCGAAATTATATTTCCCAATCAGGATATGCCACCTTCAATTCGTTTACGCTATTGGCTTATTCAAAATTAAAAAAATACAAAATTCAAAAATTTTTTATTCAAAATAATATCACATATATAGCTTTTTGACGTCATTTTTTGAGTCTACCACTATTTGTTATTTGTTTTCGTGCCCTTTTCGCTGCTATCCGACTTTGCACACTTTGACTACTAAATGACTTCGGGTTTTGTCGGGGACTCGGTCCTGCTCTGCGCAAACAAAGATTGACGAGCGGAATTATTTTCCTGGTCGTACTGTACGGTAGAGCATCTAGTAGATTACTGAGAGTAATGTATCGGTCTGACAGACCCAAGGATTTTAGAATCATAAAGGATGCCACTCCTCCTTATAAGCAAGGAAACAAGAAAATTGGCCATGGCAGTCGGTAATGTTCGACCTTCTTTCGTACTTCTCCATCGTCGATATTTCCAACGTATTTGTGTCCCTTTCTATCCAATGACGTAACCGTAATGTATGACAGGAGCTACAATTTTTGTCGTTGGATTAGAAAGTGACAAAGTAACGTCAAAAACAACGACGGGAATATACGAAAGAAGAACGATCATTACCGACCACCAATGAGTATTATCATGTTTCACCGCTTGTTAGGCAGTCTGTACTCCAAGGTATAGACAATACCTATGCCAGCTTCTTGGACAAACCGCACTCACCTCGGTATCATGGCCATAGACATGAGCCACTCGTGTCTTGTGTCCTTGTCTACTCCGTCACGCATTATCATGTCCTTTATGAGCTCTACGGAGCCCGCACTCGCTATGTACGGCAGGGCATCCAGTAAGTGCTTACTGAAAAATTTAAAACGGGTTTTAATTTAAAAAAACTTACATAAACACACGTCTATTTCCTAGAGGGATAGGCAGACACAATCTCCACTTTGGGCGGTCCTAACCTCAGAAAACAAAACAAATCGGAAGCAACAATATAATATTCTTTGCATACCGCGCATTGCGAGTAGTTTATATGGCTTGTGTGATTCTTACCAAATTTCAGGATTTTAGGTCAACCCTAGGTAGGGTTTGATGAGTGAGCTTACGGGTATCAAATTATGTGACATAAATGAACTGGCCGTATCTTTTGACTGCGTTGACTTAGAAGCTTGAAAGACATGGCCCAAACCCAAATTTAAATTTTATAAGAAATCCCACGATAGAAAAGGATAATTTCCATTTCAATAGTTTAATAAATTTTTTTGGGTCATCATATCGTATGGCATTTTTTATCTTCCTGCTTGGATCCGGGGAGGTCTAAATTTCACGGTGTTTTAGCCAGTCTTCCGCTGCCGGGGTTAATCTATGGATTTTTTTGAGTAATTGGGAAGTATGATATTCCTCCTATTTCTATCTATACTATTATAAAACTGTAACAGGAAGTTTGTCTGTACATTGAAGATATTAACAAAAAAAAAGTTACGATATGGTTTTTAGGTGTCCCTGATTCCATTTCACCAATTTTTGGATTTTTTGTCTGTCTGTTTGTTTGTGTGTTTGTTTGTTTGTTTGTTTGAACGAGTATCACGCAAAAACTACTGAACCGATTTTGATGAAACTTTTTTTGTTTGATAGCTTATGATCTGACTTAAAATCTGGTATATAATTTGTGCGGACGAAGTCGCGGGTTAACGCTCGTTGTGTATAATTTTAGCTATCATACTATTTGTTCTTTGATCATACTCATTCGTTAGTTGTGAAACGATTTGAAACGAATGCAGTTCGTCACGTGGGCAATGTCTTTTACACTTCCAAGAACCGTAGAATTTAACATTAATTTCAACATGATCTACCCTTTTCTGAGAAAAAGGGTCTTGACAGATGGACAACAAAGTAATCTTATAAAGATATAAGTGTAAAGGTACAGCTTTCTTTTCCTTTTGGAGTACGGACAGTGAACGCAAATGGTATGGAACAGATTTTATGTTGAAAGATTTCTTCATAGAGCAGAACAAAACGAACGTAGCGGTCTCGGACCGCTCTAGTCGGTCCCACAAACCAATATATGAACACATGTACTCACGTGGCAGCATCACATATGTGGGTGCTTTAGATAGCAGCTGAGCGAGCGCCGGGTAGTGCAGCGGTCTGGCAGACCACAGACCGATATATGAACACATGTACTCACGTGGCAGTATCACATATAGTGGGTGCCCTAGATAGCAGCTGAGCGAGCGCCGGGTAGTGCAGCGGTCTGGCAGACCACAGACCGATATATGAACACATGTACTCACGTGGCAGCATCACATATAGTGGGTGCTCTAGATAGCAGCTGAGCGAGCGCCGGGTAGTGCAGCGGTCTGGCAGACCGCACCAGGCGGCCCCATAGGCCAACTGTAGACCCGCTGTCCATGTTCTCATCAACACTTGCTGGTTGGGCATCATCTTCGGTATTTTGTTTTGCTCTGTGGAGAAATAATTCATCATCATCATCATCATCATATCAGTTATGATGATTAAACGTCCACCGCTGGACATAAGCCTCCTCTAAAATGGGGGGCTTTGCCATAATCGCCACGCTTGGCAGGCGGGTTGGCGATCGCAGTTGGATCGAATCAATGTGTACTCAGAGGATGCTGCTGCCCATCCTTCAGTAGATCCCTTAGTCGCCTTTTACGACAAATGGGATGGTGCTATTCTTAGCCGACACCATACGGACATTGGAGATATAATTAGTAATAGATTATGAATTAATTTGTAGACCGCACATTAAATTTAGTGCAATGTATGATGAGTCCTGTATGATGTATGATGAGTCTACTATGCCCTCAGACTATGGCTCATCTCGTATCCTGCCCTTTCTGCCCGGACACCAGCACGCGAACGCAGCTTATGGACGCTACCGATATTGCCGTCAGTGTGACGAAATACTGTGGTAGAAAGATTTAGAATGACATGCCATCGACTCTATGCAGGGTGTAACAAAAAACCCTAGTAATACTTAATTGGTGCTTCAGACCATCAAACTGAACAACTTTCACTATGGAGCCAACTTCGAATTCGCGAAAAAAATCAACTATCTCATACATTTTAGTCGAGTCGATACGGAGTTTTTTATGAAACAGCAGATTTTTTTTTCGCGATTTCAAATTTGGCTCCATAATGAAAGTTGTTCAGTTTGATGGGCTGAAGCACCCCCTTAAATATTACTAGGGTGTTTTGTTACACCATGTAGAAGAAGAATATGGACTTTGTCCTCTTCTTATTCCGTGTGTAATAAATATTCGCAGTCACTGTAGTCAATCAATAAATCAAATGTACTTTATTTTACACCAAAACATAAACAGTAAAATACAGATATAAAAATACAAGAGGCACAAAATGCAACATGTTAGATTTCTGCTAATATCTATAGATTCGCGAGAGCGTGTATTGATACGATGTTAAGGGGGCACCGAGCCTATTATGCTGCCCTCAATCGTATTATTTATTTCTAAACATTTAAACAACATTTCCAAAAGAATGTCAAATTGTAGCCATTGCTAATTTTCAATTTATCGGGTCTCTGCGGTTTTTTTTAATAATGTTCGTATAATTTAATAACTACAAGCATAAAACATAAGAGTTTGTTTAGAAATAAAAAAAATACGATTGAGGGCAGCACAATAGGCTCGGTACCCTCTTGAATCGACTCGATGGTCGGAGAATCATCGATGTAGGCTAAGAAAAATAAACCTATTGCCTGGGATTGCTGAATCAATCTCCACCAGAATCAACCACATATCTAAACGATTGTAAAACTGTAACATGAAGTTTGTCTGTACATTGAAGATATTAACAAAAAAAAGTTACGATTCTTTTTTAGATATCCCTGATTCCATATCACCAATTTTTGGATTTTTTGTGTCTGTTTGTTTTTGTTTGTGTGTTTGTTTGAATGAGCATCACGTAAAAACTACTGAACCGATTTTGATGAAACTTTTTTTGTTTGATAGCTTATTATCTGACTTAAAATCTGGTACATAATTTGTGCGGACAAAGTCGCGGGTTAACGCTTCTTATACTTACAAGCATAATAACTTGAGTACGTCTCGGGCTGACTTTAGTTCCCCAGTTTCAGCTCTGCCGTAAGGGGAGTGGTGGTGGAGAAGATTCGATCTCTTCTTTATGTCCGACCAGGCTGTAATAGAGGTTGAACAGAATGTTAAAATAACAACTACTACTACTTCACACATCATGCTCGTAGGCACAGGTCTGGCACTCAATAGAACGTTTTTTAATTTCGAAATGGCGTCTGCACATGCGCACTTTGTTCAAACTGTCCATAAAAAATGTTGAAAAATAACGCTAAATTCACATTTCCAGCAATTCTTTAGCTCAAATACTATTTTTAATAACAGAAAGAACAATAAAACGTATCGAAATGTAGATGACGTTAAATGCAAAGCGCGGCTTTTAACCCTATACGCAATGTCATGGACAGTTTGCACAAAGCGTGCATGTGACAGACACCAGTGTGTGCAGATACCATTTCGAAATTAAAAAAACGTTCTATAGAGTGCCGGACCTGTGCCTTTTGCGCCTGCGCTCATTTTGGTCTGGGGCATCTCCTTTAAAATATTTCACGAATACTAGATTTGTTTTCGTACATCAATCTATTCTACATATTGGATTGAAAGAGTATAACAAAATTTCCATTAAAAAATAAACTGCAGCCCACATTGATTTACCAACTACTGGACGTAGGGTCCGCACTCAAAAGTGTCCGAACCAAAAGAGCACCAAAACGTAAAAAGAGAACCGTATGCATGCATGCATATGCTTTTTGAGAATCTTGTACTAGACGCAGAGTCCAGAGATAGTATTCTCCGTCAATAGACATAGACATTATTTATTTGCGAAAATGAGTATAATTAATATGATAATATTAATAATAATAACAGATCTTACAATAAAATAATCAATCAAGTTCAAATCATATTCTACCATTTTGGCATGCAAAAATATTATTACTGTGTACAATGTAACTATTTTAATCATTTCTGTCCCGATTACATTGTATTAAGTATATGGTCAATTCAATTTATTCATACAATCATAATGGAAGCCATGTCATTATACCTACTTACTGGAAATATACCTACTATTAATTTTCGTCAAAAATTGTCTTCAAAGAATTCTGCAATATTATAATAACACTTATCAATCAGTAATTTAGTCTATTCTATTTAAAACTTATTTAAGGGAGCATCTCTTAAACTTTTCGGCAGTTTGTTATATATTTTTGGTGCCATACTAAATGTGCTATTCTGTAATAGCATGGTTTAACACGACTTATGGCATAGCCTATCACGGTTACGTAAGTTACGCTCAGTTATTTGCGATAAGGTGGAGTCTTGTAATTGGAACTATCTGGTAATTGCAACTATGGAGCAATTGGACTTGTATGAATCACAATTCAGTCCTTCTCTTTATACCAACACCTGCCTTCTAGATGACTAGACATAAGTCTATTGAGAGAAGAACTGAATCGTGATTCTTATAAGTGCAATTGCTCCATAGTTGCAATTACTAGATAGTTGCAATTACAAAACTACACCTTATTGTTTTAAACAATTCACAATTACTTTTAACAAACACAGCAGTTTCACAGATATAGTGCGAAGCAAGGCTACGGCTATGGCTATAGGCTTGGCTATTAATCAGTATAACTGTGAACATTTTAAAATACCTGTTGAAAATAAGTATAATACCAGAAGGGTCAGAGAAGGTAAATTCATTCAACCATCGGCTAAAAATAACTATGGTAAAAGAACCACTAAGTACTTAACTCCGAAAATATTTAACAGTATTGACTGGCTAAGGCAAAAACAGAATCTTTGTAAAATATCCTTAAAAGCTAAACTAAAAAAAACAATTCTTGAATCACTAAAAATTTGATAGTACCTAATTAGATAAACATTGTAAACAATCGCTGTTAGTAGGTACCTGAGTATAATATGTGATGTCACAAACTTACTGTTTTGGGTTTGTGATATTATCTTTATACTTTGTCATAATACTTTAACATAATTTTATTTACTAAACTATATTATAAAGGTAAGATTAAGGACTCATTTTTTAAAGTTGAGTGTAATGTTTTTCGCCAACAAACTGTTCTGCAGTTTGGCGAAAATTAAAGCAATTTGTACCTTTTGTAAAAATGAAAACTTAAAATAAATTAAAAAAAAAAAAAAGATAATAAGGTGAGTATGTTTTGTTCCCTGAAGTACGGTTTGCAGCTGTCGGTCTGTCAATGGTAGCCCACTTACTTTTAAATTGAGAGTCCATCGTCACAGAGTCGGATTTGTTCTGCTCCTTCATAAGAACCAAGTCCTGGATGACAGTGGTCATAGCTCCAGAGTTGTTCCTGCCCGAGAACGGCTCGAAGAGGTGTCGCTCCCTGCAGTTCACCGCTTTGTAGATGTGGTGGTCTACCGTTATACGACATTTGCTCTCAGATTTTAGTACTGGCCAGGTTTGGAATTTCTGTGGGAATGCAAAGTATTAGGTCATTCTTATGCTGACGGTATTTAAGGATAAACTTTCTCTATGGCACCAAGAACGAAATAGCAGGCATAAAAAAACGGATGTCCCATATTATGGTTTGCAGTTTTGTAAGGAACAGAAGATTGTGTTTCGCGATTTCCATGAATATGCTCAGAATATACGAAGAAGGTATAGCCCCGGTATAGTAAGTCTATCTATCTTAAATATGAATCTGTATAACACAGGGTGTTACATAAAGGTGTGGTCATTCTAAAAGCGGTGATTCAGACAAACTGAACAACGTTCACAATTCACAATGGAGCCAACATCGAAACTGCGAAAAAATCTGTTGTTTACCATTTGAGTCTAGTAGGTATTGCAGTTATAGACGTTGGACACGTTTTTTAAAACCTCTATAATAAAAGCAACGACGACGGAAAAAAGCGCTAGTGTATTAAATACTAAAACCATCCTATTTAATATCATATGTGAAAGAAACATCGAAATCGAGCAAGTGGTTTTTAAATAAATCACAATTATAAATACATGTCTGTCAAACACAGAACCTCCTTTATTTAAATCTGTTAAAAAACATTATTATCCCATCCGCAACATACTTCGTCAAAGGAACTATTCTAAAAAAAGAAATAATTATCCGCATGCAAGCTTCGTCAAACTAAGACTAAACAAATACGACGAGCATCTGCCACATGCTTCGCCAAGTTCAAAATAGAATGTTATACTCACACTCTGAAAGTCTTATCTGACAGTCTGCGGTATGGACATGTATTTGTATCTGTCGGTGCACTGGCCCAGGTCGCGTGTCGTGACCAGGATAAGACTTGTTCTCCTGCCCGCACACCATGTAGTTCAAACAAAGATCCTACTTTTTTAAAATCAGTTAAGAATAGAATGTCATACTCACACTCTGAAAGTCGTATCTGACAGTCTGCAGTATGGACATGTATTTGTATCGGTCGGTGCACTGGCCCAGGTCGCGTGTCTTGACCAGGATGAGACTTGTGTTCTCTTGCCCGCGCACCGTGTAATCCACGTTACACGTCCCGTGGATGTCTTGCTGTAGAAATCATGCTTAAATTTAGTTCTACAGACAGCCATCATGCATACACACACACATACGCATCGCACGCTTACGCGTTCTGCGTACACTGAAGAAGAAATGCCGATGCGTATGTGAAGTCCACCAATTCGAATTGGGCACGCGTGGTGGAATAACGTCCATATTCTTGGGATGGACTTAAGGAGGGGGCCTCTGCCCTGCAGTGCGGCAAATATAGGCTGTTGATGATGATGATGAATGCAGACATCAAAACACGACACACCGTTTTTGGGGTCGTTAAAGATGCTAAAATGTGAGCGGAAAAAGATAATTAGGGCCCCCGAATATCTTGCTTATGGATATGAGATTATGGATGTAGGTAGTTACAGAATATGAATGGATGTTAAGTACAACATCATATTTCTGTTTAAGGTTGTAACAGGGTATTTGACAACCAGCCAAATCAGCAACTCTTTATAAAATGTAGAAACGCGCGCTTCATATGAACTTGTATTAAAATCTGTAATATGACGTCATTTTACTCATCATACTTTTTATAGTTTTTCCTGCTGTTAAAAACATAGTATTCAATCTTGAAAATTACAGTAAATGTGAGTTTAGCTTTATTTTCAAACTTTTTTTATTATGTTAAGACAAAAATTTTCTCTGAATTTGGTATATTTATAACATCTCTGACTATCTCCTGGAGAACATAGTCTGCGTATGCTTATGATATTTTTAAAACTAAAAATCGAATTAATATTAGAACTTACCTCAGCCCCTTTGAAGTTGATATCAAATCTCTTCATGCTGTTCTGAAAGAGAGCCAGTACCGCCCTCTTGAAGTTGAGCACCCAGTCCTCCTCCAAGGTCTCGGGACATATCTCCGATATGACACCGTCGTGGAACGCAAACCTGTGGGTCAATTACACATAATTTCATAAGACATGACCACATTGTAATGGAGTTTCCTCTACCTAAACGCCATGCCACCCACGACAAAACATAAAAAACGTCACGCGCGCTCTTTTTGGCATACGCAAAATAACGAAGATTATATATTGATAGTTTTCTCGGGGTTCAGGTCAAAACTGAGGACTTTAACAGTTCAACGTGGCGTAGGCTGTCCAAAACACTAACAGATGGTCTGATGTTGTTAATTAAAAAGGATATGGATAGTTGAGAGCTCTCCACCGACAGTATTCAGGATTGAGCGAAGTGAACGACACAGACAAGGACAGCAGACCCCGCTCCCCAACGGGGACGTAGCTAGGAAGGTGATGATGAAAACGTTGTAAGAAAGAACGCTACAGTACGACCAGGAAAATCTTCATTTGCATATAGTCCCCCGATAAAACCCGAAGTTGTTTAGTAATCAAAGGGTGCAAAGTCAGACAGCAGCGAAAAGGGCGCGAAAACAAATTAGCTAATCGTGGCAAGGAATTGAAGGTGGCACATCCTGATTGGTCAATATAATTTCGCGCGCTATTAAAATTTGTCAACTGCGCAGGTACATTGGGGAACTTATAAACCTGGTACCACTGTACCTGCGTACATTACGGCCTCGGTTTTGACCTCACTTCACTCCCTCTCGGTGGTAGACGAGGAGGGGAGGTGGACGAGTGCAAGTGCATATTCCTCTCTCACTCGCACTTAGCATACATGTGCTAGACATAGAATCTTCTTGTGGAGCAGGGAGTGTCCGCTTTTCCGTTCCGTTCCGCTGTAGATACTGGTTCTTATACTGTTGTAGCATGTTTCTATATCTTCAGTTAAAGCTCACCTAAGGTCGTACAAAGAGACGGCATGTATGAACTTCTCGGCTCGCTCCACCGGGTAGTTCTCATCCTGGTCCAGGAGCGTGACATCTGTTAGTTGGAGCAGACCTTCGCACGGCGTCACGAACTGCACTACAACCTGCAAATAAACAAATGGGGTTCGATAAATGTTAGTATGGAGACAGGCATAATTAGCCCCAATCAGTAATTTAGATGTTTTTCGAAATCGCGTCGCACATTAAATTGAAACTTTTTTATTTAGATTGATGATATAATCAGCGATATAATATTATATGAATGACCACTGGCTTTTTCGGTGAACGAAAACATCGTGAGGAAACCGGTATGCTTAAATTTCGAGGCAAGTATTGTATCTACTGTCCAATTACAAGTGGCGACGGGCTCACTCCCCGTCACACTGGACAGAGTTTCGGTACTAGTAGTGAAACGTGGATGTTCTGAGGTTTCAGAATATCTCTGACTGCCCCCTCGGGAAATATTGTCGTGAGCATATGCTATAGGCTAATATATGAATAAATGTCACTAGATCATAATTAGTCCGGGTGGTGTCGGCTAAGAATAGCACCATCCCATTTCCTCCCGTGGGTGTCGTAAAAGGCGACTGAGGGATCTACCGGAGGATGGGCAGCAGCATCCTCTGAGTACACACATTCAATCCAACTGCGATCGCCACCCCGCCTGCCAAGCGTGGCGATTATGGCAAATCCCCTCGTTTTGGGGATGCCTATGTCCAGCCGTGGACGCCTATCGGCTGATATGATGATGATGATGATGAGATCATAATTAGACATACAGGTTTCAAAATGACTACAAATATTCATTTAGCAATCTTTATGTTGTGACACTTCGATGAATGATAGATTTGAGCTTTGCACCAAACTTTTATGTTGTTTTACTACGAACTTACATAAAACATAAATATTGGCAGAAGCACTATTTCAGGATTAATATGACACAGTTTACAAAAGGCTTTTTTTATTTTTATTTTAATCTAGCTGTTGCCCGCGACTTCGTCTGCGTTACCCGGATAAAAAGTACCCTATGTGTTAATCCAGGCCATGGTCTATCTGTATGCCAAATTTCATCGAAATCCGTTCAGTAGTTTTTACGTGAAAGAGTAACAAACATTCATAATTACAAACTTTCGCGTTTATAATATTAGTAGGATAAAATAAATTGTTCCCGAAATAGTGCCTCTGACAGTTACAGGCTCTATGACTAATTGACTACTTTAGTAATGGTTTTTAGAAAGTTACTTACTTCTGCCCTGACATCCAACGTGGAGCGATTATTGCTTGAGCCAGCAAAGTACGTTTCCACCTTCACTTTATATTCATAGTGGTAAACCACCCCTGACAGGTATTTGAACTTTTCTGGTGCTGTGAACAGAAATTTATTTTATTTTATTTTATTTGGGGAGCTTACAGCTATAAAACGAATAGTTTACAAATTTAGTCAGCTATAGGCCAATTACAAGCTTCCACATATAGGTTTCTAGTTAACAAATTTGAAAACACTTAAACGCTAATAAACACTTAATGTTATTAGTAATAAGGTCATTGAATCAATCGCTGAGTTGATCTATAAATTTTCTAATAATAGAATTGCGTAAGCTGGAGGCACTGCTACAAAATAAGTCGTAGTTGAAGTCGTCACAGAACTTATTAAATTCAAAACATGAGCGGATTAAAATACTGTTCCGTCTATAATTAGTAGTAGTGAGTGGGGTGTGGAGCAATTCACGCCTACGAAGTCTGCGGGCTGGGACCTTAAGAGCTATTTTGTTAAGGAGCGCAGGACAGTCAATCTTACCTTGCGCGATATTTAGTAGAAATATGATGTCAGCAATATTTCTACGCAAGTATAAGGGCAGTAGGTGAAAGGAAGCACATAGATGGTCATAATCAGTAACGGGGATTCTAAACTTGTAGCTATTATAAGTATTATTGTCTCTATGTCATAGCATGGGTTCCAGATTTGAGACGCGTACTCAAGATGACTTCGTAAAAAACGATAAATACATAAATACATTTAATAAATAAATATCTTGAGTGACGTTCAGGTTCTGACACGAGCACTAGTCTCGCGTGGTGTTCGCGGGTCGCGTTTTTGTTTGCCACGAGGCTCCGCAATCCGCAATCTCTTCTTGTTCTTGACCAAAAACAATCCCTGAGCTTGGGATAAATACTCCCACAAACTACCTGACACTGGCGGAAATGCAGTGCTAACGCACAAGCAAAAAGTCCATTAATTATTAATAAATAAAAAAAATATATCTTGGACATACAAATTATCTAATCACATTTAAAGGACCAGAATCTAACTTGGACTTGTATTATGATGACTAGACAATAATCTAGAATACTGATATGACAGGGTGTAAACTTAAATGCATTTCACTATAGGATCAACATTGAAATCCCAAAAATAAATCAGCTGTTTAATAGAAAACGTCAATGGCTAAATGAAGGGAGCAGCTAATTTTTTACGTAAACCACCCCCTTAAGTATGTATGTCGCTCATCCGCAGAAACAATGACCTAACTGCAAGATCGAAAAATTTACAAGAAACGCGTTTAAAGTTCAAAATAACGTTCACAGGCGACGCGTTTAAAGTTTTAATTAACTTTCAACCCAAGAATACGACTTTAAATTAAAACTTATTTCAGTTTTTTTTTAATTTTTATAATGCTGTGATTTTAAAAAAATATTCTGACATTGTTAAATCAATTTTGCAATTTATGCAGTTATGTCACTGTTTCTGCGGATGAGCGATGTGTTACATACTTAAGGGGGTGGTTTACGTAAGCTTTTACTAATAAGGGTGGGAAGTGGTAATTTTTATTTAGTATTTCACCCTCCCTGCCCTGCCCTCGTGTGAAAAGGGCATTAGATACATTCTGTTAGTCGTAGTAGTAATCATTGTGTAGTTATAATAAACAAATTGCATATTTGTTTAGCCCAAGGGTTAATTGGCCAGTTGATAATAATATTTATAATTAGGTACAACATTGACAGAATCCTAATAATGATTAATGAAAACAAGTGAGAATTATATAAGATTGGAGAGTATTTATAGATACCAAGCAATTTTTTGGAGTCTTAACGGAGTCAGTTCAAATAAGTTTGAAAAACACTGATTTGTAGAGTATAATATAGTGGTCTTCTTAATATGCTGACAAATTTATTTTAAGGAGATGATCCGACCATCAAACTGAACAACTTTCTATATGGGTTCAACATCAAAATCGAAAAAAAAAGCTGTTTCATACAAAACTGCAACCCTACTCAATCAAAATTTGAAGTTCTATTCACATTACGACGGGCGGTCATGGAGGGTGCAATGTAAAATAATACCTATTTCAATTTATAGAGTTGTAGAGTATTGATTAGAGACTTTATCGATACTGCTTGCTTGCTTATCGTGTCGACTTCAAATTGTGAACAAAGTCACTAAATAGTACCTTGCCAAATTTGGGCAACCGATACTGCACTGTCGCTAGCAGTCATGAGCTCCTCCTGCATGCAGGTGTTAGGGCACGCAGGGCACGATGTGAGATGGGCCATCGTTTGTGGAGCTCCACACAAGCAAGTCACATTTTGCGCATCCCAGAATCCCTACCTGACCATGTTGTCCTTACTGCGATCTGGGTTCGAAGTTGGTTTAAGGACTTCCAGGTCGCCCAAGGCAAGTCATATCCAGGCGGGAGGCTCTCAGACGGCGGCACAAATGGAGTTGGTTGGGACCCTTTTTACATTGCATCCTCCGCGCCCGTCCGCGCCCGCCCGTCGTAGTGTTGAGCTTAGGAACATCTGATTTATTTTTCGCGATTTTGATGTTTGTTCCTAAGAGAAAGTTGATGGTCTGATCCATCTATGCCACCTTCCTGGTCTGATCAAATAATATAGCCGTATCACAAGACTTCTGTATATGATACTAACGCAGAGAAATTACTCGCTCCTCTAGGAATACCAAGTAAACAAACTATTTAAATACTTACGTGAGCATGACGGTGGGCCACAAATGTATGGATCCTTCAGTGAATCTGAAAATATAGATGGCACTTGTAAACATAATGGTTTTAGAAAGAACACCCTAGAGAGTACTTTTATTTCACAGAAAATGCAAGCAAGCAAGGCAAAGGGTTTTGTTTACTAACAAATAAAAACTTTTTTTGACATTGACAGTTTTTTTTAGGTTAGAATTCGGTTCGTTATACGCAGCTGGTATTTTACAAACTTTAACCAAAAGTTAACATTTTATAAAATGAGAATAAGACGCAATTTTAGTGTAGAACTCGGAGTTAAACTATCGACATCGATAAAAATTTGCTCAACTTCAAATTTATACGCAAAATAAATCTATGAGTACTATATAAATGTTAGTAACTTTTTTGAAAGATGATTGAAAAATATACTTATTATTTTCAAAATCGTTTTTTAATCAGGATTTACTATTTCTGTTTTTACTTATGTAAAATAATCTACAAACAAAAACATATGACTATCAAGTCCGGGTCAAGATCTGTGTTAGATCCTGTCTAAATAGATGTTATTCTACTAAAATAGGAATATTTTGTCCTAAAAGAAAAAAACAAAACAGTTTTTAATAAAATTCACTAGCAAAAAATACTAGGTATCTATTATCGACAATTTTTGATTTCTCATGATACCGAAGTACTAAATGTTATTAGACTGTCTTGCGATTTAAATCTAATTTATATACCTGCCTACCAACCTACTTGTTAGTAATTTTTAATTTTTACCGATGACGTGGCGCAGCGATGATACGATACCCGGCTAGAGGCCATAGCATGATGTGCGTGATAAGGCTATATCACGCCCTTTAGCTAGTTCGTTTCCGCGAAAATTGAAAGATAGTGAAGGCGCGATAAAGTTATATCACGCTGCCATGCTTTTGCCGCTGGGTGACTCGTAGTACTACGAATACTAAGAGTAGAGACTCGTATGTAATATTCGTAAGTTTTGGAATTTAGGTACGACTTGTAATACAACTGGCTTTTCGGTAAAGGAAAATATTGTGAGAATGCATGCTTCAATTTAAAGGAATTTAGGGATGTATTGTATACCCACTGTCCATTATTATAAGTAGCGACGGGCTCACTTCCCGTCATACTGGACAGAGTTTAGCTAGTTCTAGTGAAACGTGGATATTCTGAGTTTTCAGAATAATATTTATATTTTTGAAAGAAGAGTTAATAGGTTTTTTTCTGGGTGAGCGCGCTACATCCTTCGGCTCCGGCTTCATCTACACTTCCCATCAGGTGAGATGAAGCTAAGCGAAAACCCATTATGAACAAAAAAAAATATCTGACTAGAGGTACACACGGCGACACAGCAAGCTATACAAAACCAACATAAGCTGGCCGCGCGTCGTTATACGCTACTCGACCTACGCGTGGCCAGCTTATGTTATGTTGGTTTTGTATAGCTTGATGTGTCGCCGTGCGTACCTACTCCATCGGGGATTATAGTCGTGAACATAATGCTTATGCTCGATTCTTAGTTCCGTTTTTGTTTACATGTAAAGACCCGTATTTCCACTTATAATTTACTAATTAGGTAACTAAAAAGTTTTCGAATAATACAGCCCGCCCGCTACGCAGCGAGACGTCGAGCTTATAACACGAACATCAAATCACAATGCCCAATACAGCTCTGTAAATAAAAAAGTCCCTCAATTTAGTAAACTGGAATAGATTTTTTAGTATTTTGTAGATCGTAACTCGCACCCTTGTCTCGAAAAGGTCAGGAATCGAAGACGTTAGGATTTTAACGATACGGGAGACGTCACGTCTTTCGACAGTTGTAAGTTGTAAATAAGTGAACAAACAAATTGTTGATCGTTCGAGTGACGAAAAAAGATATTCAGCAGGATATTCTTAAACCTATATCGACCGATATCTAAAATTACTTTTCCTGTTGCTGGCATTTCTATTTCTTAAGATCTCGTAGGTAGGTTGTATGTATGTATGGGTTTTGTCACGGTGAACCTATTTCGTTTGACGTTTCCGTATTGTCTGGAATTAGGTATCCTTTATGACCTACAAGGGGTCGTGTTGGTGGGATTGTGACTTGTTATTCATTTCATTTATTTTATTACATACGTTACAAAACAGCCGTTGATCGGGAAAATACAATAGGTAGGTACTTCAAAATTGCCTAGAACTGTTATAAAGACATTGGTATTAATCAATGGCATATAAAAGTAAATATGAACTATTCCTCACAAATAGTAGGTAAACCACCAGAAAGTGTGTTCGCAATTTATCTAGAACCCAGGGTAAAAACGTGGTCAAAAATTCCTTATTTTGTGAAGCAACCAAAAATTTATAATCGCGTGATGTCCTTGATTACACGAAAACATTCAACAGCACGTCATTACTTATTTAACTGCCTTAAATAATATCCTAATCCACTAAACTTACTAGTGTTAAACCCTAAAACTTACTTGCAGATCCATAAGCAGCTCCACTAAAGCAAAACACCAACAAAACCACACACAAATACATTATATAAAACACAACTCAGCAATCCATGTTTAAAATCGACATGCCGTTTCGCACACCAAAGTTCAAATGACAAAAATTCTCAAGTCCCTTATCGGTTCAAACGTGGGGTCAGAGGTTAGTAAATTATCACTTCATTATCTGTTTAACGGAACTACTGGATGCAGAATACAACGTAATTACTTGGATGTAAGTTGATAGGCAAACATGGTTATACCTAACGTTGTTTAGATTCACTGTAGGTAAGTTTAGATAGGTATGTACACGAGGGTTCCTACGAACGGGAAGTCGGCGGAAATCGGTGCGGGCTCGGATTACGTTTAGAGTTTAAACATGTTAACTACAAATGTTGTGGTGTTCGATTTCAATTTGTTGACACTTATACCTAATTTTCACTTTAATCTGAGATTTGTGTTGAAGTAGGCTTTGATAATAAATAAGTAGTTGTTCGGTTTGACGGTCTGATCATGTGTCAGCATACTAAGAAGGACCGTGTATAAAGTATACCAAAAATAGGTGAGATATACAATACACGTTAATTACAAATACAAAAACAAATCAAAACATACATACATATCCCACAGGGGTAAGCAGAGACTACGACTCGCCACACGCTACGATTCTGACATACTTCTCTCGCCTCATCCACTTTCATACATCTCTTCATGCACTTCCACTTCAAAACAAAACAAAACGTACTTTTTGCGTACCTACAAAAAAGACGGAGTTGTTATTAACAACATTAATTTCCCTACTTCTGGGGAACTAAATTGTTTTGCCAAAATTAATTAGACGATACCTACGAGGTAGGTAGGTACTTATTCTTTGAGTAATGGCGACCTTGTGGTTGAGTAATTTCTTTCAGTCAAACTAAAACCTAGTAGTTAAGTTTCATGTAATTTAGTTCTTTATTTTACGGTTTGCAGTATCACCCTACCTACTTCTTCAAACTATTATAAATAGGTATACCTACTGAGGTAAGACGTTGCACATTGACTAAAGGGACCTAAACAGCGTATTGAACCTTGTGTGTGTATTCATATCTTTGGAGAAATCTCGTAAGTTGATAGACTTAGAAGATGCTTTCTCCTTTTTTATTAAAGCTTCATTCGTCCTTGTGAAGATGAAAAAGAAACGAGTTACGACATCCTACTATAACAATAGTTACTGAATAGCTACTATCTGAATTGGTTCATGTTTTTCCCTGCTCGTGAATGAATGACGAGTTCGAAAGGTCTTTGAGCTACTTTATGTTATGACGTAGGTGCGTAACATGATAAGAGACACTGCTGATATTATAATTCATTTATGCTTACTCGTCATTTAAAATTTATAAAACATTACCTAACCACTAACCCACTTCTGCCACTTCACCCTATTGTTGGGGAACCATAAAATAATTGTAATTGATAAAATTCATGGATAATTTTTAAAATCGGGCATAGGCCCACAACACATTCCCACCGCTGTAACTCCTGTAAGCCAGTATCAACAGCGGCGACCATTCACAACACTGGACAATGAAGTCCAGCGAGCCCGGGGGATGACTCTAATCTGTCTTGGAAATTCATGGATAGGTTAGCCTCAATAATAATTTATATTTTACAGAATATATTATAAGTAACTGTAAAATACCTACAATTGTATTGTATATTGATTGTAAATAAGAGTTTATTACCTATGCAAGTCTTTTTTCGCATTAAATTCAATCAATACGCAAAGTGACTCACAAATTACAATGTAAATAGGTATGTATTATTTTAAAGGATTTTTTATTAGTAGAGTACCTACTTTACTAATAAACATAACAAAATAGTTGTAATCAGTCAACGAACGAAATTATTATCTCTTTAGTGTACCTACACTAAAGAGATAATAATTTCGTTCGTTGACTGATTACAAATATTTTGTTATTAAGCATTAATAAAATACCAACATTATTAGTGATGAAATACAGTAAGACATGGAACTTATAACAAAGTTTATTTTACAATTCTTAAAATGCGCTGGCGTTAATTTGTGTTGAAAACTACGGTACTACCATTGCTTAAACAAAGTAGCAAAATTATTTGCATAGAACTAAAAGATTATCTTGCACGCTTTTATCACGAAACAAAGCGTAAAAGCAAATGCTTTGAAATTAGAAATCACATTACTGGCAACAAAATGCGAGGAAAGAGGATACAGTCTCGCCATTTTATTAAATTCAGTTCACATGACCTCTATTACGATTAGTTAGGGTGTTGTTTTGACAAAGTGAATTGAGGAGATTAAATTGTTTCCGATACTTAATTGACCTGATCCGGCGGGACGCAGATGCTCGAGCTTTGTCAATAAATGCGATTGTCATTCGTGAAACGTGAGTCACAATCAAGAGAGTACCTAGTTCAATCAAACAGTAGCTACTATGTTTAATAAGTTCCCATTGTCTCCAGACGATGAATTGATTCATAATGTACGGTTCGTACGGGATATTCTGAATTATTATCGTTGTGAAAGGGCTTTTGTTGTAAGATCATTTAAGGTATTGTTCGCGTATCGAATATCGTTACAAGTTTCATCAATAGTTTATTGCTGGGATTGAATTTGACGTACCTATACATTGTTGGAAATAAAATAAGGAATAAAACTATCGATATGTTTTTGTTTTTGTGTCGCATCACTATTGCTTTGCTTTAGAAATAAAGATGTCTGATAATGATAACCTGATGAAAAGTAATAGCAAATATTCAAAGGAAACTAACATTTTTGGTGTAGGAGCAGCGTAAAAATTTGTAGATTTTCGATGTTGCTTGCACATGGCCTGCTGGCACTCAGTACAAATTTGCATTAGCTTTCGGTATGGAAATAATAGATTTAAAAGGAATATGATGACTGGTTTGCCAAATATTTTCTGGGAGTAAAAATGTAGGAGTCGCGCTGCAAGTCTGGGGGAGGTCAGACGCGTGCGTATTGGCATCTGTTAGGCTTGCACGTGGCTCCGCCATTTTGTAAACTCTTTTGTGTTTTAACTATAAAACGTTAACTTGAGATTATAATAAACTACTTGACATTGGCAGAAATGCTACTAATAATTTTCCTATGTGTACTCTCCACATAACGAGACATTGGCACAATTGTGATAACGCATCGGACGCCATTAAATAAAAATAGAATAGAGTAAAAATGTAAAAATGCTCTGCGCAGCGCTGCACTTCGTCAGGCGCAACTCAGGAATTTCCTGTACCTTTAGGTATACAGAGTAGCGTAGAAGGTTCTACGCTTCTGCCAGATATTTACAAAAAGTTGTAAGCAGAATAGTACAAAATTTACTGATAAAATCTGGAGCGAGAGAAGTGAATTGCGTCAGACTGTGACGATGGTACACTATACAGGGTGTAAGGAAAAGTATCATTAACCATTAAACCACATAGGTAGGTAGGTACTCTACCCATCTTCTTTTTTATCGTGTGGGCAGAGCCCTGGTGTCAAGAGTTTTTTCAGACCGCCTTACGGCCTCTGACGTTGTTTTTATGTAACGACTACTACCACCAGAGATAGTAGCCGGGAGCAAAGGCTTAACGTGCCATCCGAAGCACGGAATCATTTTTCTTTTCAGACAATCAGGCGATTCATCCTGAAATATCCTAACCAACTGGAGAATAACGCACAAAGTGACATTTCACTAGGTGTCACTAGCGTGTGGGAATCGAATCCATGACCTCCACGGAGGCAGTTACCCATCAAACTGAACAACTTTTAATATGGGAGCAAACAAAAAATTGGCTGTTTGATACGTTTGAGTCGAGTAGGCATTGCAGTTTAGTATGGAACAGCAGGGTATTCATAGGCACTATTCCTTACAGACTGTATAGTAACAAAGCGAGCTCGAAAACTTTTAGCAATCATACTCATTAGCCCATTAGGTATATTAATTAAGATACCTTCAGTAGCTTTTTAATTAAAAAATTAGGAGTGGACCAGCATTCTATCAGTTCATGTAAGCAGAGCCATAATTTTTCAAATTTTTCCAGTGTTACGATTTGGCTGTGACCGGAGAGCAATCGCGCTAAATAAATTGCAACGGAATTACGGAACCATGATTGGACCGCATGCGAACCAAAACTTTTAACACATTCGCTATTGCGTTATTCATTTGACAGCCGTTAGAGCAGTTTTGACAGATCGCTCAGATGTTAACTGGCTGTCACTCACATAGCGATGCGGAATTCAGCACAGTTGAATAGTAATTGAATTCCAATGTAATTAGAACTGAAATTGGATTAGGATTTAACTGGGATTTTTTAAATTAGCGCGATCGCCCTACGGGAGGCAGGGTAGGTTAGTTCCAGGGTGGCAGCTACCCTCTCTCCCTCGTCGGTACGCCCATGGTATCTGTTGTAAACAGGGTGCAAACTTAAATTCGTTACATACTTTTTAAAGGGGTGCTTCGGACCATCAAACTAAACAACTTTTACTATGGGAGCAACATTGAAATCATGACAAAAATCTGCTGTTTCATTTTACATTTGGGCTGAGGTAGCCGTTGACTTTTTCTATGGAACAGCAGAATTTTTTTAATTTTCAATGTTGGTCCCTTAAAAGTTGTTCAGTTTGATCACAGAACATTATAAGAGGGTTAGAAATTCAAAGTAGAGCTTTTGCTTCGGAGACGATTGTCACCACTTGCCTTCCCACTCACGCTGCTACAACTTAGACAATTTAATGTCTAAGTGCTACAACTACTTATGTGCCCTCTCGCTCGAACCACGCCGGGCGCCTTACGACTTACGATGTTATGCAAATTATTGCATAACAGGGCTGCGTTCCGAACCTACGCCCCAGGTGCACCCCGAGTGCAACTTTTCGCTCTAACGCCGTTCCGAGCCTCGGTGAAAAACGTTCTTTGCAACCCGGTTGTCACAACTCAACCGTTCCGAACCTCTGACGGGTTGCAACTTTTAACCATCAAATTCGATGGTTAAAAAACACTCTGACGTTTTGATTATCTGTGGTTACTTGACTCTTCGATCGTTTTGAATAAAAGTTTGTTTTTCAAATTATTTTTATTCACTTTTTGATTCGCTAACATGGAAGACAAGTTTTTTTTATTGTATTTGGAAATGATGGAAGCACTGAAGCCCATATTACTGTCAATATCAAAATTTGAGGTTATAAAACAACCGTGATCGTTCCGTACCTCATAGCGAGTTGAAAAATTGGCGTCGTCGTTCCGTACCACAGAGCGAGTTGAAAAAACAACCGCACCCAAATGTCGTGAACGTGAACGCAGCCCTGTGTGGCACACGTTCCACGCCTACTTTGCACTTCTAACCCCTCTAATAATGTTCTGTGAGTTTGATGGTCTGAATTACAGGGGGTGCTTAATATGTAACGCATTTAATTGTACAACCTGTGTAAAGGTATACTAACAGCCGTGAAAAAGTGTCGTAAAATATTTAAGTACTTCCACATTTTATGCAAAACAAAAACTAAAAGGTTAAAGGTAAAAGGAAACAAAAACAGAAAGAACAAAAAAAACTAATTTATTCAAGATAAGTATTGTCCATGCTGTCTATAAAAAACCAGTTTCTCGTTCGATTTCGATTGTTTAGGTATAGTTTAGGTATTTTATACTTACATCATCTTAAAAATAAAAATGGCAGTAGCGTAGTAGTGGTTATAAATAACTTATAGGTTCTCTTATACAGGGTCCTTCTAAACATGCTGACACTTTTTTAAGGGGATGATCAATTCGACTTTTTATGTAAACGATATGTTTCTCAGGGAAAGTTGTTCAGTGTCATGGGTACAATCACCCCTTAAAGTAATGCAAGTTTTTACCCTAACTCCCCGTCTGAAACCCCTTTGTAAAAACTTCGAAAGCTCCCAAAATGAGCTATGCAAATGAAACGTACCCTTCCTATTCAATGAAAGCTCTCATTGCATAAAATCCAACCTCTTGGCAACTTTAATGCATCTTTAGACGCCGCTAGCACCCTAGGAGATGTCTAATTAGGGCCCCACGGTGCGGCGACGATTTCATTACGAATGTATGAAGCCGGGACGTGGATTGCAAGCACACGACCTGTACAATGCTCCTTGGAACCAACCACCCACCCCAGACCCCCGATAGTCCTTTTGTTACTGTTCATTCCTAAAGCTCCCAGCATTCTTTAAGGGACGAGGAAGGTCGTCCGTAGCTGGTCGAAGTCTAGGGACTCTTTCCTGCAACGAACTGCAAAAAGTAAGAACGTGTGGGACTGCGGACGGACTTGTTTCGCCATACAAGGAACTCCCCGACGAGTCGCTACCCGACGCACCATCTCACATAATATTGTTAGCTGCCGCCGATAGCTTTTTATGTCGAATGCATTATTCGATACTCATTTAAAATTCTAACATGAGCTTATAAAGAAAGCTTGCCATTTTCATGCGGACCCCTACCGTCGTCGGTCGTCTCCATTTGAGAGGCGATATTTATATAAATAACTTGTAGAGGCTTATCTCAGGTTTTATTGCCTAAATATATTACGCAAATTCGGTTTTGGGAGCTGCTCAGCCGGTCCGCTTGGCGCCCACGCGCCAAAAAATTGCGGGGGCGATCATACTCGGAGGCTTCGGCGCGTGCTCAAACGTGCGCGCGCACCGACTGACACACACGCTTCCATAAAACACCTTTTAAAAAGTTTTCTAATTAAAAACAAAACAATACCGCGTTTGTTTTTAAAAAAGTGCCAGTGTTTTTTCGAATCTGACATTTTACTTTTTAAATCTTCGAACTTAAGTTCCGGGTAGTGCGTCCAATGATATATCGATGGTCGATTTATGAATGGAGTGGGTTAGGAAGTGACGTCATGCATAGTGTTGTGACTGTGTCAGACTTGGTCCAGTGGGCGGGAATCTGATGACAATGCGAGACCATTAGACTGGAAAGGTGAGTGTAATGACTAGCTCATTAGATCCCAAAATGTTTGAAAACATTTCATTTATATAAAGTTCGGCTGTGTCTAATTAAACTGTTTGATTTTCTTGATCCATTAAGTGTATTTGTCAAGAGAGTCAAAACATCTGCTAATGGAATCTGTTAAAAATAAACTTTGGAGATTATTTACCAATGATCTAATTGAATTTGAAGATCAACAGGACGACGACGTAGGCATTGAGTACCTACCTAGTACTTATACGAGTAATACCTACATCCATGGACGTAGGTTTCATTTTTTTTCTTCAAATTATTTAGTCATCTAGAATCTTAGGAGGGCTAAAATGGTAATTTGGAGAATAGGTTACTTTTTCGACTGTATACATATTTGTCCGATCCGACCGAGAAGAGTGCGAAAGAGACAACTGTATCTCGGACCGATTTTATCGACATAAAATCGACGAAATCAGCATTTCGTATTCCCCTGTTTTCTCCTCCAAAACTAAACAAATTTTAATAATTCTTTCAAGAATAATATGAGAAAGACTTTGGCTATGTCTGTATATCTTGCTTTTTTGTTTCATTTTCGTCAAATTTATTTGCTGGATGTCAGAAAACGGGCGGTAAAATTGGCAATTTTCGAAGGTCTCTAGTTCTTACAGTAATTAATTAAAGCAAAACATAGGGGCATAGCCGAGGTAACATAGTTTGTATGGTAGAACATTTTTTGCTCTAGTATTCAGGTATCTAGGGAGAAAACAGGGGAATAGGTTTGTATGGAAAAAAAAAACGTACCCGTATATCCTCTTATTATACATTATTAGAAGAATTTGTTTCTTCTCCATGGGCGTACTTAAGTGTTCAAAAAGACTTTAGCACTTATACATCTTATGATATCGTTAACTGTTTAACTGCAATCATGATTAGTATACAACTTGCACCTTGCAATCTACAATATCGATCCAATTTCATTCGTAGGTACCTTTCTATTAATTTTATCAAATGATATCGATATCGACAAAAAAAAAAACGGTTTTCCCAAACTCAATTTTGCAAATGAAAAAAAAAACTGTTCGTATTATGAATGGGAAAACCTAAAGCCATGATAACCTAACATCAACAACCTACCTATCTTCAAAGGTAAGTAATATAATATGTAAGCAGCCTGCTCAACGCGTGGGCGAAAATAATAGACCGAATCTTGCGACATTTTGTATCTGTGCCCACTACATTGATCTAAACATACCAACCTACTAATACAGTTCAAATCTCTACTAATGATCTTAATTACAAAGTGATAAGGTGTATAATTAGGTGTTCATTAGTTACGTAGTTGTTTATTTTGTTTGTATAGCAAAGCGGAGAGATTTGAATAAGTTTACCATACAATGGGATTCGGTCTTGGGAGTTGGGAGTTGCGGAAGCGACTAGATGTGAGCTTCGTTTTGGTACAAATAATACAACAATGGAGGTGTAGCATGTATTCGTGGAAATACGAGATAAAAATAAAAGGGTTTCGTACTTAGGTAGTAGGACTTTTAAATATCGAATATTTTTAGAGATATTGAATGGTAGAAGAACCAGTGCAACAGTTGCATTACTTTAAAGGGTGATTGTACCCATGATGCTGAACAACTTTCTCTGAGAAACCTACAGGAAATAAGCAAAATAATTGTTGACTTTTCATACTAAATGCTGCATACTAATAAGATAAAATAAGGTAAGATAAATTTTCTTTATTTGCACACCAAAATAAACAAAAAAAAAACAATATACACGAACAAGAAGGGTACAAAAGGCGGCTAATAATCAACTGAAACGTTTGTATGAAAAGTAGAAAAATTTTTTTTGCAAGTTACCCTTATGTTACTTTGGGAAAGTTTGTTCCGTATCATAGTTCAAGTAGGTGTCTAGCCTGCCCATTAAAGAAACGCAACTGTGTACCCTAATGATTGTTTTTCTGTTCTCTAACATTCTGTATATATATATTTTACTTTGAGCACGGCAGTCATATACGCAGGATATTATCAAGTGCATAAAATATGTGTGCGCTACTCAAATAGAATTTCTTTGGTGCTAAAATCTATAAATAATTAAGTAAGTAATCCCTTATCCATACCTTCCTGAATCGGATTGAACGAAGAACAGTGTTGCCAGCCGGATCTTGTCAAAAGTAAACGGAAATAGATAAAAAGTAACCTTTTGGTGTGAAAAGTAACCTTTCATATTTTTTCCCAGTAATAAAGTAATAAAAATTCATAGACAAATGTTGGTTGTATTAACTTTTTTAAGTTGCATTTTGCATCCGATCGATTGACTGAGCGATTAAGTGAGACGCTTTAGTTATTTGTGATTTGGTCTCAGATTTGGAATAGGTACATTAGTGCGAGGGAGAAAAACGTGTTTTTAGTGTTAGGAGTTGCACCTCATATCAATTAATACAAAGTTGCACTCACTACGTTACGAACGTTTTGTGTTAAAAAAAAACATTGCAAATAATAAGAAAATGCGTTCTGTTTCATGGAAAAATAAGAAAAATACAATTGATGACAAAAATTCCGAAAAGTCACATAAATGTAACCTTTTGAATCGTGTAACCGAAAAGTTACTCGACAGAGCTAAAAATCATCTAAAAGGTTACAATAGTAACCTTCTGGCAACACTGACGAGGAACCACTACGATCAGAGTTGGGGTACGAAGGCATAACTCTACTCCATAGCCAAGGTGTGGACGACGACAACAGAGATATTGACGAGACCTTTAATGAATGAATGAATGAAATATACTTTATTGACTGACCGCCTTGCCTTGACTGATATGAGATTATAATCGCCTCTTCCAACACCAAGTTTGGGATAGAGTATTTAAGAATAGAACATACCTAGGTTCAAAACTAAAGAGTGCAGCGAACCGAACAATCTTGATAGTCAATCGTACTAAATTTACAAAGTTTCCTTCACATGGGATTTAGTTTAAGTTAGATGTAAGTATGTAGGTACGTAAGTATACGTATACGTGTTCCTATTCAGCACTTCTATTACGAATAGAAGCTACCTATACTTTGAATCCAACTGTAGGCTATGGTAAGCAAGATAATGTTTACAGTTTTTGAGAGTTACGCGGTTAATATCGGGAACTCAAATATACCAAAACGTGGTAAGAACCCGTTAAAATGTTTATTTCAAGATAATGTTTAGTTTAATTACACTTCTGACCACCCTGATGGGGAAAGTGGTCTTGAGTTCAGTGTGTTCTACACGTAACTTACGTATTTGAAGGCAAAAGATCAGACTCTTCTAAAACCAAGATAGGATATTAATTAACAGCCATCTACGAGCCCATCAACGAAGCTCTCAAAGACAACATCCATCATCATCATCACCATCGTCCTTTCATTTAAACTCTCACAAAAGCTAAGTATATCAATCAAAGAAATAACTGCCTCCGTGGTCTAATGGTTAAGAGCATTGACTCTCGACACGGAGGTCGTGGGTTCGATTCCCACGGGGGGCACCTAGTGATATGTCAGTTGGTTAGGACATTGCAGGCTGAATCACCTGATTGTCTGAAAAGAAAGATGATTCCGTGTTGGTCCCGGCTACTATCTCTGGTGGTAGTAGTCGTTACATAAAAACCACGTCAGAGGCCGTAAAGCGGTCTGAAAAAACTCTGACACCAGGGCTCTGCCCACACGATAAGAAAGAAAAAGTCAAAGAAATAATTATATTCAATCAATCAATTATACTTTATTGCAAACCAAAACAAAACAACAGCCCTAATAAATTTGAATTTAGGTGCAGTTTCAAATAGGTACAAAATAAGGCGGCCATATAGCTAAAAGTTCTTCCAGACTACCTTACAGTTTGTCCAAAGAAGATAGGTAAGTGGCTACATTGATAGCTCGACCAGCATAAAAATTACGTGTAATGATAAATTAAGTTTACAATACGGAATTTATAAATGAAGCGTAAACTAATAATTCACTTCGTCGTATCCGTATGAATAGAGTTTCATTACCCTAATAATTAACTACGAGATTATCCGCAAAAGCTTTTAAGCATGAAGGCCATTATTCTGGAGCGACACATATGCACAAACTTGCACGGTAGGGGATGCTAGAGGGAGCCAAGTTTGCTTCTATTTTTGGCATAAATTAGGAGCAGGCTTATATAAAATAAGATAGTTATAGGTTCGAGGATCGCTAAAAAGTGATGAGGCTGCATGTTATTTGCATGAGGTGATATCAGAAAATAAATGTAATGTTCGTATGAAAATATCTTGGTTCAATATCACCACCTCACTGTTCAAGGCTGTAGTCTCCAGGGTGCGAATTGCCCTTGATAGCCAACCTCCGGTAGGAGATGGCACCACAAGAAGATGAAAATATTTCAAAATCGTCGTATAAAATATCGAAAATATCTGTAAACAACTAAGTATCCAATGTATCGTGCCAATCGACAGAATACGTGTTTTGATTATTCTATGTATTTACCCCACCCATTAACCATATTTACAATAAAGAAAAAAGGATGTATAAGATGCTAGAATTGCTAGATAATTATCAGGCTCCATTCTCCCTCCTCCTGGGGCACAGGCCTACCTTCATGGCATACACACAGCGTCGGTGGCTCGTTGTGGAGAGGTATGGACACTAAATAATGAGGATTCGGGTTCGCATCCACACGGACGACATGCTATGTACCAAACCAATGAGTTTTTCTAGCTTATGTAATACCGACTGCTCTCAAACGGTGAAGGAGAACATATTGAGGAAACCTGCATACGCTGAAGAACAGATTCTGATCCGTATGCGTAGTCCACCAATCCGCACCTACTCGTAGTGGACTAACGCCAATACACACTCCTTGGGTGGTAGGCCTATGATCTGCCACTGCCATCTGTCCCACTGGACAGTAATGTGTTTCGTTTAAGAACTTGGCTGTTCCTGAAAGAGCACACCTACCAGCATCACACGGCTATGTAAAACCAAACAAGGCAGCTATTAACAACATCATAAACGGTAACTCCGCGTTTATCTCGCTCACGGTGCGCCGCATCCAATCAGCCCTGCTCCCTGGGGCCGCAAAAATGTTATAAACTGCTGTACCACGGTGCACCGGTCCGCTATTGAGACCGACAATCTATTGTTGCACAGAATAGAGACGATAATACAAAAGCTGGAGGTTAACGTGGCATATTTATTGTAAAATTGCTGCGGTTATAATTTGTGGGGTCCTCTCTGACGCCCTCTGATACCTTTTTCATCCCTTGTGAAAACAAACGATTTACCGAGGAACAACTAGAGTGGATGTGTCGAAAAATATGTCCCCATACAATCTGCTCGTACCTACCTCTTTAAGGCTTGCACTTGTATGCTTTTAAAACACTCTGTACCTGTACATAGCTGTTAGTGCTATCCACGTTGCAAGATACTGGAAAAATAACCCCTATTTTTGACTCGGAGCGCATAATTGTGTATCTCGAGATACAAGCAGTTTGTTTCGTTACGCTTTACAAAGCTCGATTGAGTAGAAAAACCTATTTTTATCACCCTCTGGGTCGAAAAAATATTGGTCTACCACATTTCTGTTTTTGGGTTACATACTCGAAAACGAGGGAGTAGGTAATTGAGGTACAGACCGACAGAATGGACGAAAGTATAAGGGACTTTTTTGACTACGGAACCCTGAAAATGCCTTTAACAATGTTATGTCATATTGTGTTTATATCGTTTTAGAACACCTTTTAGGTACCTATTGCAACTATCAGAGAAATTGCACCTACAGGGTGAAATTGATATCATTAGCATCCTTTTATAAACTAAGTGTCTACCCATCAAACTGAACAACTTTTACTATGGGGGCAAACCGATAGGAGCAAAAAAATCTGCTGTTCCATACTAAACTGCAGTGCCTAGTCGACTCAAATGTATGGAACAGCAGATATTTTTTTGCTCCGATCGGTTTGCTCCCATAGTAAAAGTTACTCTTAGTTTAAAAGGATGCTAATGATATCAATTTCACCCTGTATAATTACAAGATTACAACTTACATAGAACAACTAGTGTCTCTTGCATTGGTAGAATGGTACAAACCTTGGAATCGGGGTTGTTTTGAAGGCGGAACAGGGTGCTTCAACCATCAAACTGAACAACTTTCAAACCAGGAACCAATATCGAAACCGCGAAACAAGATCCGCTGTTCCCTGGCTGTTCCATAGAAAATATCAATAGCTTCTCGACAAAAATGTATGAAACAGCAGATTTTTTCTTTGGCATTGGTATTAAATAGGGCTTTAAAATCATAGAACCTCACGAACGACTAAATACAATGGAATGGTACCAACAACAATAATGTTAGTTAATTATTAATTAAGTATGTGTCTACACCTCGATCCTAATTATACTATCATTAAATTAATTGTTTTCCTAAATTTTTTACAAAGTTACTTATTAGCACAGTGTACCAAAATTAAGAAAAAGGAACACATAGGTATTAATAAAATTGTTGATTCATTTTCTATGTTCATAAAATATTTGTATACTTACTTAAAATAATTTATTTCCCATAATTTTGTTTCGGTAGTTGCGTAAAATATCTAATTACAAATACGAAACAAATAATTTGTTTACTAGAATTAATCAACATAACACAGTTTACTCGCGAACCAGTTACAAAACAAATTAATAAAGGATTATACCTAATTATTATAGGTTTACATAATTAAAACTAACTTAACCTAAAATATGGTGCAGGTTTGGACCTCGCGGGAGGGTAGCCAAGATGCTGGCAGCGTTTCCTCGCTGACCGGCTAAACTGATCCGTTGAGCGAGGAACGCGCCAGCTCTTGGAGCCCGGTCGAGTCTACCAGGCGCTTTGCCAGATTTTTAAATAGCGCCTGGGTGCCGGGACTCAACGGACCAAGGGTTTCGACACCGAATGCTACGAATTTGTATTGGGTGCCGATACCCTTGTATTTATCCTCTTTTGCCGTTTCTGCAGATTCCGCCGCCGAGCCAACTCTTTTGCTCGTTCCCTGTAGATGGGACGGGGCCAGAGTGTCCACGCAGGTGGCATCCCATACCAGCACCCGACCCATCTTCGAGGGGACGAGAGCCATCCCGTCTGGTCTCTTGCCATCCTCCCGCACCATACCTTTCGGCTCTAGGGTGGCCGGTACGTTGACGGTGGCAAGAGACCTGCGTATGATGTCGTTAAAAGGGAGTGGCGAGGAAATCTGCCGACACTTCGTTGGTATGAGTGCCCGTGATGTCCCAGGCGATCGCCATTCATGCCACAAGGACACTGGTGGTGGGTGCAGAGTTCCGCGCCGGCTCGGAGGCCCATTGCTATACGAAGGGTTGGCGGACGGGTAAGCACGTAGCCAGTGCCCCGACTCCTTCGTAGCTGCAGCAAATAGCCTAGCGCGGTCGGAGTGTATTTCTATAAGCAATTTTTCATTGAGGTTAGTAGAGAGCGAGCTCACCGCCCGATAGCTGCAATTTCAGAGATTTCAAAACTAAGGTGATAAACGTGGTATTGGGTATTGATGTACATATAGATGTACAGACAGACTAGAATATGAATCGATTTCCCAAACAAAATATTGGCTTACATAAGAAATTTTCTTAATTTAACACAGCCGTAACTTAAATCTGTACTCCCAAATAATCTTTTATGATCCTAATATTCACTCTACAAGACATAAATTCCCTTGAGAGAGGGTATAATTGAATCTACTAGAGAATTCCTGTAACAAAAATCTTATCTTTAAGGAATAAGTGCGAAATGGGCCTAACTGGAGAGTCTTCGTACGAGGCACTTTGATAGGAAAAATATTGTTCTGTTACGAACCCCTTGATCGGCCCTTAGTGGTTACGTAACCCCACTTGTTTTTTCTATATCTTCTTGTATTTTACTGGCCCGTGGTTTATTCTCGGTTTCAGCTAATTTCGCTTTATTTAGGCGAAAGGCTAGCCGCCTACCACGTGCTAAAGGTAATTTGAATGAATATTTTTTTAAATGACACACCACATTACTCAGGGAGCATCGACTGGTTATTACTTACCGACCCTTAAGAGGATAGGTGGGTACCGTTTTTTTCATACAAACGTATACCCCTTTTTCCTCCCTGGATAATGATACAAGAGCAAAATTTCTGTACCGTACAATCTATGTTACCTCTGCAGATGACCCTATGTTTTACTTTTTTGCATAAAATAATTACTGGAAGAACTAGGGACCTTCGAAAATGACAAATTTTACCGCCCGTTTTCAGACATCCAGCAAACAAATTTGACGAATATAAACAAAAAAAGCAAAATATACAGCCATAACCAAAGTCTTTCTCATATTATTTAAGAAAGAATTATTAAAATCGGTTTAGTAGGGTTATCGGGTTAGACTAGTATAGTATTATATTATCAGTGGTTTTGGAGGAGGAAACAGGGGAATACGAAATGCTGATTTCGTCGATTTTATGTGGATAAAAGCAGTCTGAGCAGCAGTTGTCTCTTTGGCACTGTAGTCGTCAGGGTGTATGGTAAGGGCGGATCGGACAAATAAGTATAGTCGGAAAAGTGACCTATTCTCCAAATTTCCATTTCAGCCCGCCTATCCTCTTAAGGATAAAACGAACCATTGAAAATCTTATTCGATTCTTAGCTAGTTTGGTAGGCCGAAGAATCCTGAAAGATTACCTTGCTACAAATGCTCGTGCTGCTCTTTAACATGTTGTATAACTGAACATACTGTATCAGTGATACAGAATGTGTTTGTAAACCGATGGTAAACCTTTGAGGGCCATCACAGGTCAGCTCATGACATAACAGAATATTTTTTAATCGTCGAATATGGATAGTTGTTCTAGTAGTCACACTCGTATCGTTTACATCTCAGTAGGTAAGTTTTAGATCTAGAACTAGACTATGAGGCCCCATTTTTAGGGTTCCGAAGTCAAAAAGGAACCCTTATAGTTTCGCCATTTCCATCCGTCCGTCCGTCTGTGCGCGAATTAGCTCGGAGACGCTTAGCACTAGGAAAATGTAATTTGGCATGAGTATACATATTCATCACGCAGTGGTAAAATAAAATCTTGAAAAATATTTTTTTAGGGTACCTCCCCTACACGCGAAGTGGGAATGGAATTTTTTTTTCTCTTCTACCCCATGGTGTGGGGTATCGTTGAATAGGTCTTTAAAAATATTGTGGGTTTGGGAAAACCATTTTTCGATTTAGGGATCCGTTAGCGAAATATTAAGCTTTAAAGTGAAAATTTTTGAGTGTCCCCCCCCTTTCCTGCCAGCTAAAACGTTGGATCGCTAAACGTCGTCGTAACGTTCTGGATATGTAAAAAAACTTATGGCAGTAGTATATATAACGAAATTAAAAGGAAAACTATCACCGCTAAGTAGGTTTTACAAGTTTACGAGTAATAGTCGACCTACTTATAAAATTTACTTTTTAGACTTTATTTTAAACCGTAGTATAAAACCAAAAGCCCCTTGTTAGTCCATTATTATATTGTGACGGGCAACCACGGAACCCAACCCTGGGCTTCCGACACGCACTTTGCCAGTTTTTTTCTCTCTCGTAAATCACAATAATCTAGACCTTGCTATCCAATTAGGATTATGTGGGATAATTGTTTTTCCTCCACCGGGGAAGCCTTACCTTACTTATTCTGTATTTTTATTGCAACCTTACTTTCTTTTGGCCTTGTTTTCCTTTTACATTATTGCTACCTACGCAATAGATACTATTTAATTATATATTACACATGTTGAAAACTTTTTAGAAAAAAAAATACTCCAGCACGCGTTCAGATTTTTTTTCAGGAGAAAAATTTATCCTATTGTCCATTTCCATACGATTATCGTCATGGCAATATATGGTGATTGTACTTTACATTTGTCGTTTTATAATGAACCCCGTATTATGAATTTGAAGTCATTAGCATCCTTTAAAACTAAGACTACCATCAAACTGAATGCAATCGGCTGAACGAACGTGTTTGTACCCATAATATGAAAAAAAAAAGTTTTTTAAAATTTTTCTTTATGTTTCTTCGGTACACTTGTTCAGTATTATAAGTACAACCTCCCTTTAAAGCAGTGGTTCGAAACCGTTTTTCGACCAATGACCACTTTGATTGTTTTGTTGTTAGCGCAGGCACCAACAAAGAAACTAAAGTTTTAAACACATACCATTTGCCAAAATCTCAAATTATTGACAATTCTTTTATATGTGCTGGTAGACAGGACCCTCCCGCGGACCACTCCCGAGGCTCTCACGGACCACCTGTGGTCCGCGGACCACCGGTTCTGAACCACTGCTTTAAAGAAATACAACTGTCTACACCTTAGAATATTGTTATGTTCACAAAAATTCAGTTTATCAAACATATTCTGCCCCTAACGGCGTGACCTTATACCACGTACAGGTCAATGTAATTAAAGTTTGAAATTGTCTTCGAATAATAAATATTTTAATAACTTGTAAATACAACTCGGCAAACATAAAACGATAAAGGCTGTTAATATCGTACCTACACAAAGTACGTTGCTAAACCTGAATACCTAAAGCAAAGCAGGTCAATTTACACATACTAATTGTGTACGATAGATAGGATAGGGCGCGCGTGGGCGTACCATCTATCATCGTGTGTACGAGTTGCTAGACAAGTAACGCTTTTAGTTATTTTATCTAAGTTACGTAGTTAGTATCTTTGGCGACCGCGTACCAGGAAGCGCAGCGTGGGTAGGCCCCCTACACGACGACCTGGTGAAGGCGGCGGGAACCCGTTGGATGAGGGCAGCGCAGGACCGGTCGTTGTGGCGATCCTTGTGGGAGGCCTATGTCCAGCAGTGGACGTCCATCGGCTGAGATGATGATAATAATGACATAGTTATTAAGTAAGTTATAGCGTGTTGGATCCTACTGCAGGGCAAATAAAAAAAGCAAAATAAAAATTATTTATTTCGAGCAACATGGGACTCATAGCGTGTTAGTAACAATATTAATATGTAGGTTGTTACAGTGCGTTATGTAGGGACAGTTCAGTCTGTCCGCTATCGTGCTCAGAATGGAGTTGGGGCTGGACCGAACCCTGCGCACCAGGGAGGCCTCCTATCACGTATAAGGAAGAGAGAGAGATTGAGCCATACTCTAACACATGGGCCCAGTGCGGATTGGTGGAGTAAGTTAGAGATCAACTTGCTGTCAGAGCTTTCAAGCCGCCTCCATAGGCTCTTATCATGGCTTAATGCATAGGTATTCTGACACGAGCACATGTCTCGCGTGCTGTTAGCGAGGTTCGCGTTTTTGTCTGCCACGAGGCCCACAAGACTCCGCAATCCACAATCTCTTCCTGTTCTTGATCAAAAACAATCCCAGAGATTGGGATAGATACTCCCACAAACTATACTTGACAATGGCGGAAATGCAGTGCTAACGCACGCAAAAGTCCATTTATTATAAATAGAATACCATGCATAGGTATAACACCCATCTCCTTTTATTAAAGAAATTCTTTCTACGCGAAAAGCCAGGGTTTGCTCGTGGCTCTATTCTAGTATCTCACTCTTCAGCTCAATCTGACGTATACTTGAGAGTACCTGAACATAAAAAAAAAAAACATTTAAGATAGTTTTAATAATATAATGGGCCTGAGACAGCCTTCTAGGGGTTCAAAAGTTCCATTTAAGGTGCTAATATTGGTTGCCTTCGTTGCTGACTCTACTTATTGATTTGAGACTTAGTTAAGTGTGGAGAGCCTGATATATTGCCAACGAATTGGGATAAATAAGCTCCATAGATCAATGGATTTATGGAGTGTTGAATGCGAGAAGGTAGACTTCAGAATTCATATTAGGCTTCAGATAGAGAGCATCGGTGGCGCGTTGCGGAGAGGCATGGACTGGACACTCAATCATGATGGTCTGGCTTCGAATCCGTACGGTCGACATGTCTTGTACTCAAGGAGTTGTAACTGCCGCCTCGGTCTAATGGTTAGGAGCATTGGCTTGTGACACGGAGGTCGTGGGTTCGATTCCCACGGGGGACACCTAGTGATATATCACTTTGTGCGTTTTTCCCTAGTTGGTAGGACATTGCAGGCTGAATCACCTGATTGTCTGAAAAGAAAAACGATTCCGTGCTTCGGATGGCACGTTAAGCCGTTGGTCTCGGCTACTATCTCTGGTGGTAGTAGTCGTTACATAAAAACCACGTCAGAGGCTGCGGCCTGAAAAAACTCTGACAACAGGGCTCTGCCTACACAATAAGAAGAAGAATGAGTTTTGCTATCTTATGCACGTAATACCACTTTGGAACGGTAAAGATCTCGATAAAGCCTGAATACACGGAAGAAGTGACTATGATGCGTCTTGAACATACTGCATCGGACACGCGTGGTGGACAACGCCCCAATAATACCCTCCATGAGGTAAGGACTGTGCCCTGCAGTGGGACGTAAGGCTAATGATGAATGAACACACAATTGAAAACTTTGTAGAGTCGATATTAGACCATTTATCATTGTAATATTTTGTTGTTGTTCTTTATGATCAACCCGAAATGGATTCAATATTAGGCCAACAAAATCAAAATCAAAATCAATTTTTTTTTTCAAAATAATATCACATAGATAGCTTTTTGATGTCATTTTTTTGACTCTACCACCGCGTCGGAAGGTGTTCCGTTGAGAGAAGATGCGGCCAGAAACAACAACACACATCTTTTAAACGAAACAAAATATACAAAGTACAGTTAAAATACAATATTGTATTACATAGCGTCGAGTCATCGAGTTTATAGTAGCCTTTTTTACAGAGGACTTGTTTAACATGGGACTTAAACTTTTTGTCTGGCAAGTTTAGAATATCCTCTGGTATCTTATTATAATAGCGTATACAGTTCCCCATGAAAGATGTGTTGACCTTACTGAGTCGAAAATGTGGGAATACTAATTTATTTTTATTTCTTGTATTGTAATTATGAACGTCACTGTTTTTGGGACAGAGATACAAATTTTTCCGAACGTATAAAATATTTTCATAAATGTATTGACTGTAGAAAGTAAAGATACTGTTATCTTTAAAAAGATCTCTTAGTGAATCTCGACAACGCAGATTATAAATGGCTCGAGTGCCCGCTTTTGAAGGATAATGATCGCCCCAAAAACAACGTGATAACATATCATTGAAATGTTTTGCTGTTGGCATTTCTGATCAACCCGACAGGGAAAATGGCCTTGAGTTTAAAACTAGTAGCTACTTAATGTCAGTGTTTTCAGCATTACATGCAAAACAAACCGGTTCAAACAAGGAAAACATGGGTTGCTTAAAAACTGTTTGGTCAGCACCCGGCCATAAATATAACCACTCTCCATCCCCGAACCGGTGTCGTAAATAAAACTATTATAATTCACCTCTGGAATGTTACCCTGTTTACGGTTTGTCCCGAATTTGTGCCTAAACATACAGTTCTAAGGATCTCGTATAAATCTCTTTTTGGCAGATAGTCAATGTGCTGGTGTATTCTCTTCTAATCTTCAGTAGCTTGTTCTGCTTTAGTTCACGGCTTTTTAGAAAATTTGCAATTTTATTATACCAATGTACTGATGGGGTTGAATATAACTGTTCACTTAAAAAAAAAACTCCAATGGCTCCAATGGCTAAGAGACCAAAAGTGGGTCTTGGGCTTGGGCTCTTGGCCTCCGATACTACGCAAACAAATTTATATTTTTAAGGGGTTGATCTGACCATTAAACTGAACAAAATTCTCTTTGGGTCTCCAATGGGGTCCAGTTTGATGGTCTGATCATCCTCTTAAAAACGACGGCAGCGGCGAAAGATCCTATGAAGTAGTGTTGGATACCTAGTATAGTCATGTACTAAACGGGAATACACCTGCTCATGTCTCTTCAGATTTGAACGGATCTCAAGACGTTTTCCTTTCGAGGACTCTGTCAACAGACGGTGGTACTCAAAACTTTGTTGACCGTTAGAAAATATAAATTTGCTGTAAGCTGTGTTAATACTTTAAGCACAGCCCGGACACTGCATACAAAAAATTGAAATTGGGTGTCCGTACGGTATACTGATACTCTTTCTTATACTGTGCTTTGTATTTGCTCTGAGAGATACTGGGCCACGTTACTGGACTTCATTAAAATTTTTCGCTTAATTTTTTTCTCTGTACATGTCGTAGAGAGAAACGACTGTGAAACACGAGGTGACAGCAAGAGATTTAATGGAGGATTCAGTTTAATGAGCGTTTCTGCTACTGAGCGTTAATGATTTAAAATACCATTAGGTATTTCTCAGGTTCTCTAATTTTTGAAATTTACAAAATAAATTTTATTTTACAATAGTTTAGTTAGCTCTCGATCGATAGGCCTTTATATCTGTTGCAGATGATTCAGGCAGTGTTTTTGGAGAAGCACTTTTTCTCATGGCTTTAGAGCCGCATTCACGTCCACAGCCTCTACAACGGCTGTACGCCGGTGGATGACGACGGGATTGTGACAGCATTATTCTTTTTGTCACATTTCTCTGCCAGGTGTGCGAACCAGGCTTCGTCATGAGTAGCCCGACCCTCTCTTGTTTTCCCTCTCCACCCTCCTCTATTATCCGCGTACTCTTCCCAATTTGCGGGGTTGATTCCGAAAGCGGTCAGGTCTCTCTTCACGCAATCCTTAAATCACAGAATGGGTCTTCCGACTGGCCTCTTTTTGTCAGCGACCTCACCAAGAAGGATGCGCCTTGGCAAACGAGAGTCCTCCATACGGTGTACGTGCCCTAACCACCTAAGCCGTCTCTCCTTGAGAAGAGCCGTGATACTAGGCTGTGCAATATTACACAAACTCTGAACATAAAAAATCTACCAAATCAAAATTAATGTAAAAAAAACAATTTTTCGAGATGAAAAACTGTGACATTAAAAAAAGTGACAAAAAAGGTATGTATTTTTACTTTGTTAACGTCGTATAAAATATCCTATCTTACAACAGCTATACATCCCACAGCACTTAGGTAACAATGCAATACAATAGTAAATAAATTATGCATAGTGTGGTGATCCATCAAATAATATGTAATGTTGGTCAATTTCTCTTGTGCGTATGATCGATCGTAGGTATGGTAGGTAAAAGGCATTTCTAATAGTGTTTCCGGTTGTGGGGGAAATGTTTTAGCTGTTGTTATTTTCTTTTCATCATCCAAATGATATGCCTATGATCTTTCGTTTATTTAATTGAAGGTGGTTTCAGAACGGTCAATTTTATACAAAACTTTGACGCACAATACGCATAGACGGTATTAATAGAAGCAACTTTGTATATATAGAAAAATAGTTTAGAAAATCTAGATGCCGCGTCACGAATAACATTTGCAATTTATGAAATGATTACGAAGATATAAAGCTTTGAAATTTTTCATACAAAATTTTAAAAGCGTTATATCTTTGTAATTATATTATAAACGAGCGTTAACCCGCGACTTCGTCCGCACAAATTATATACCAGATTTTAAGTCAGATCATAAGCTATCAACCAAAAAAAGTTTCATCAAAATCGGTTCAGTAGTTTTTGCGTGATACTCGTTCAAACAAACAAACAAACAAACACCCAAACAAACACACAAACAAACAGACTGACAAAAAATCCAAAAATTGGTGAAATGGAATCAGGGACACCTAAAAACCATATCGTAACTTTTTTTTTGTTAATATCTTCAATGTACAGACAAACTTCCTGTTACAGCTTTATAATAGTACGAGCGTTAGCCCGCGACTTCGTCCGCACAAATTATATACCAGATTTTAAGTCAGATCATAAGCTATCAAACAAAAAAAGTTTCATCAAAATCGGTTCAGTAGTTTTTGCGTGATACTCGTTCAAACAAACAAACAAACAAACAAACAAACAAACACACAAACAAACAGACAGACAAAAAATCCAAAAATTGGTGAAATGGAATCAGGGTAACCTAAAAATCATATCGTAACTTTTTTTTGTTAATATCTTCAATGTACAGACAAACTTCCTCTTACAGTTTTATAATAGTATAGAAGATACATTGCAAATGTTATTTGTGACGCGGCAACTAGATTTTCTAAACTATTTTTCCATATACAAAATATTACTTTTATTAATTCCGTCTACGCGTATTGTGCGTCAAACTTTTGTATGGACGCTGAAAGACGCGGAAGCTGCTGCTCTTGCTGGTGAAGCTTATTAACTCTGTCTTCTTCTAACTCTCTTATCTTCCCTTCTTCTTTTCTTGCTACTAGTTATTGTAATCTTAAAGAAATTGTAATGTCCTATCAGTGTCCAATATTGGACGAACTCAGGTTTCATCTCGGTGAGGCTCTTTCTTAATGCTGACACGAAAATAAATTATAAAGCTGCCCAAGTTGCCATACAAGTAACGATATCAATGTTCACAAGAATCCATTTTGATACCAAAATAACAACTAACAAGGAAAGCTAAATAAATGCATGTAAACTTAGTTCCAGTTTATCTCTGAATTCTTTCAGCAGATTCGCAAAACTGAAAGTTTTGTGAGTATCAGACGGACTCATGGTATCAATAAGCGTTTCACTAGCAGTACCTGAACAAAAGTTACTTCCAAAACAATATTCTACAGGTGTCTAGTTAAATTGGCTGGTCGGTAATTACGTACGCTGCACCGCGCAATCGAATTCATTAAGCTGACTGGGGTAAACTTCTAATTGCAAAACAAATGACTATCGCGCCGCATTCCGAACACACCGTGAGAGGTGGCTCTCCTTCGGCAGAGTATCTACACTTTAGTATAATCGAGATTATACAGGATGTTAACCCAACCCTGTATATTCTAGATTATCGGTTATACTGTATATGTGACGTGCTCAGGGCAAAGGGCCCTTGTTGTAGGTATGGTTAGTTACAAAAGTTTGTCGCACAATACGCGTAGACGGAATTAATAAAAGTAATATTTTATATATGGAAAAAATTGTTTAGAAAATCTATTTGCCGCGTCACAAATAACATTTGCAATTCATAATATAACTACGAAGATATTCCATTAGTCGCCTTCTACGACATCCATGCGGAATAGATGGAATGGAGTGGTATTATTCTAATCTGCCGGACACCACACGGTGTGATCGATCACGAAGATATAAAGCTTTTATAATGTTGTATGAAAAATTTCAAAGCTTTATAACTTCGTAATTATTTCATAAATTGCAAATGTTATTTGTGACGCGGCATCTAGATTTTCTTAACTATTTTTTTCATATATACAAAGTTACTTATATTAATACCGTCTACGCGTATTGTGCGTCAAAGTTTTGTATAAAATTGACCCCTCTGCAACCACCTTAATGGATCCAAAATCAACATAAATTTCTAGCGGTCTGAAAAACTCTGACACCAGGGATCTGCCCACACGATAAGAAGAACATACATTTCTAGAATTGAATATATTTTGTATAGATCTTTGAAACTAAAACCGACAAAAAGGTCCCTTTTCCTAGAGAACGTCTTATAATATTATGCGTTACTCAAACCACTTTCACTGTGCAACCAACATTGAAATCGTGCAAGCCAAGCCAAAAAACGAATGCAAGCCCTGTCACGAATCGTACCGGCTTGACAGCGACTTCGATAAAACAAATTTATGTTCTTATGATGCGAACGAAAAAGTCATCGGCTGCAATGTTATTTTTTAACTGTTTAGTTTTTACACCCTGTATATTCATGATTGTAATCCCTTTTGGTGTTGTCAAAAACTTGGTTGTAGCTAGTGTTCTTCACTAATCATCAGGCTGTCTTGGTATTCATAAACATACCATAGAAATCTGAAACGTATAACTTGACCCATAAAGTAGGATTCAGCATAAATCCGTCCAGGACCAGGACGCTCTGGATGTAGCAATGCGGATAACGCGGACCTCCGCTCCGCGACGGATTACAAAATGAAAGTGGCTCGTAAATACAACGCATGAATGGGCTTGTTATACTGCGAGGATATTCCGCCTAGAATATTGTGATTTCAACATCATATTTCCTTTTCAAACCCTAACTACAGATATAAAAAAATTGTCTCAAAAGTTCGGTCCTGAAATGCTGAGAAAAAAGTCTCTTTGTTCGGTAGCAGTTCCGGCCCGAATTACTGAGACAAAAAAGTATCATGGTTCGGTCCTGAACTGCTGAGAAAAAAGTCTCAATGGTTCGGTACTGAAATAATTAGCGAACTATTGATACTAGACAAAACAGTCAAAACGGGTGGCCAGTAACATTGCATAAAGTAGGATTCAGCATAAGGACCAGGACCTGCTCGCTGGGTACGCGGATGTCCGCGTCGGATTACAAAATGAAAGGACCTCTTTAGTACAATGTATTGTATGTGTAAATTGTATGTTGTATGTTTGTTACGCTGCGCGGATTCACACCAATGCAGCATAGAACATTGCGGTTTCTACATCATATTCCCTTTTGAGGTGGCCAGAGATTTTGTTAATAGAGAGACACATTTAAACACTTAATTGAGCCGAGATTTAGAAACGTTTTTGGGGTTCTGTACCTAGGATTGTAGGATTATAGGATTACTTTGGTGGCCGTCTGTCTGTCAAGACCAGAGCCTTTTTCTCAGTAGCTGGTAGAGGTATCACGTTGAAATTAACAATCAAAACGCTCTATCAGACGAGCGAAACTTTGCGGTCGCTGAGGGTCGCGCGACTCACGGCGACCCGACCGTAAGCTCTATGAGCGCGACTCTCTGCGACCCACGGCGATCGCAAAGTGTCGCTTTTTTTTTTTCAAATGTGTTTGCTCATGACCTCAATCCAGTCCTCAGGACAAAGATGGGGTCGAAGATGTAGCGAGCTTACCCAGAAGGTGCCTATCGCTCGTCTGTAAGAGCGCTAAGGAGAGCAATCGCGCTAAATAAATCGCAACTGAACCATGATTGGACCGCGTGCGAACGACAACTTTTAACAAATTCAGTATTGGCGCTATTCATTTGACAGCCGTTAGAGCCGTTTTGACAGATCGCTCAGACGTTAAATGCTGTCAGTCCCATAGAGTTAAGCGCGAGTTGATTAGTAATTGGGTTGCAATGTGATTAGAGATAAAATTGGATTATTATTGAACTTGGATTTTTAAATTAGCGCGATCGCCGTCCTGCTCTACGGCCCCTTGGAGGTGTAAAAATACAAGCATTGTAAAAGTCTTAGCATTATTTAAGAAGGACCTTATACAGGATCCAACTTAGATGCTTAAAAGTTTTTTTTTAAGAGGATGATCAGACCATCAAACTGAACAACTTTATCAATTGAGCTAAAGTCGAAATCGCGAAAAAAATTCCTTTTGGGCTAAGTAGGTAGGTTTCACTTACCTCCCCGCGCCCGATGCAGTGCGTTGCTCTGCGTATCGCTGTCGCGAATTTAATCATTTTATGTAGTTAAAACATCGTATTGGTGCTTTGAGTGATCCTAAATCATTGATTACGTCTGTGACTGTGTAAAGTGTAGGTTTTCTAATAGTTTTTTACGGTAATTGTACAGTTTTAAATAAATAAAATCATCGGATAATCGTAAGTACTTTTTTCTTGTCACTATAGGTAATAGAGGGTAGGAGCGCGGCGAGCGCTCGCTGGTAAACCGTTAGCGGCCGGGGTCTTACGTCATCACTGATCAGCTGTTTATCGAGGCTGATTACCGTAGTTTAGTTTTAGTTTTGTTTAGTTTGGGTACTAATTTAGATATTTGCAATTATTATTAACTAAAAGAACAGTTTTATAGTTTTAACCGGAGTTTACATGATGTCCGGACGTCCGGGTAAACCGCCAGATGATGGCGGGCAACCGGAACCGTTTGTGCGTAGCCAGCGTACGCCTCGTTCTCCTCCTAGTTCAAACAAGCGCAATTTTGGAGACATCACCCCGCATGAACTTTCTCCAGCCAAGAAACGTGTTCTAATCGCCGGTCGTAACGTCGGCGGCGACGGCGGTTCGACGACCATTGTTAATGATAACGTTGAGTACTTGAATGACAATCTCTCTTTTACTGCTCTTGTTTCTAACGCGTCGGATTACTTGTCTAAAATTAATGATCTTGTTAATGATCAGGGTTCTCGTTTGAATATGTCAAATAAAACAGCCGTTATGGATATGACTCAAATGGTTACTGCCGTAGTGGGAGTGCTTGCTCTTAAGTGTTCAGAACTTCAGGTTCAGCTAGCTCGAACAGAGCGTGACTTAGTTTTGGCCAAGTACCAATCAACCCGTGCCACATTAGATGCCAACAAGCCGAAGCTCTCGTATGCGGAAACGCTGAACCTCAGGGTCGCGCCTAAAGCGCAGCCAGCCGTTCGGGAGTCGCGCACGCCACTTCCCTGTGTCATCGCGTACCCATCTAATGAGAGGGCGGGTGAGTTGCAGACGTCTTCTGCTACTAAGAAGGCATTGAAGGAGGTTATTGATCCAACCGACGGGTTCCAGATTGTTGGTTTGAAAAAGACTGCTAAGGCTGGTGTAGTTCTGCGTGTTACAAATCAAGAGCAGGTTAAAAAACTTTCGTCTGATGTCGCGATCGCGAAGGCTGGTCTCCGTATAGAACAGCCAAAGAAAATCAACCCTCGCATTTTAGTTAAACACGTTCCGGTTGAAATGGACGATAACTTTTTTCTTAAGTGCCTTTTTCAGCAAAACATTTTAGATGAAACACCCGTTACTGAGGATGAGTTTAATAAAACGACTAAAATAGTGCGTACTAAACGTTGGGGTGACTCGAAATTTAAATGGTTAACAGTTGAAGTCTCAGCGACCGTTCGTAAACACTTGATCGATACCAAGCAAAAATTGTTCATCGATTGGGACACGTGTCACTTCGATGATCAAGTAGACGTCTCGTGTTGTTTTAATTGTCAACAGTACGGTCATATAAATAAACATTGTACTCAACCCGTTTGTTGTGCCTACTGCGCGGGGCCTCATGAGTCTAGGTCATGCATGGCTAAAGACGCTAGTGATTTTAAGCCTGTCTGCGCATCTTGCAAATGTTTTAAAAAACCATCAGATCACGCATCGGGTTCATCAAATTGTCCTATGTATAAAATTAGAGTAGATAATCTTGTATCCCGCATCAACTATGGATAAGCTAATAATATGCCAATTAAATCTTCATAACAATAAGATTGCAACTTTAGAGTTAGATAGGCTCGTTATTGATTATAACATAGACGTAGTCTTAGTTCAGGAACAGTACCAGCTTACTGCTTTAAAAAATAAACTTTTACAAGTATCTAAGTCGGCCCTCGCTGGCATTTACATTCCGCGCGCTAACTTCACAGTCACAGCCTTAAACAATCTTTCTACTACGCACTGCGCCGTTGCGGAGGTCTCCTGCCCTTCCTTTACAATTTACCTTGTTAGCTGCTATTTCCAACACGCCGATCCTGCTACTCCTTACCTCCACCATTTGCGATCCGTCCTACACTCCTTGGCTGGCCGTAGGGTCATCATAGGAGCTGATACCAATGCTTCATCTCCCTTATGGCATGGCAAACTGCGTACCTTTGACGCTGTGCGTCGCACGGCTGTGGAAGAGTTCATCGCTGAGCTCAACCTCTATACCTATAACACCCCTGATGCACCACCTACATACAGCAGCCCTTCAGGCGAGTCCTCTATTGACGTCACATTTTCTAATGTGGACGTTCGCATAGATTGTTGGCGCGTCATTCCTGATGCGTCTTGTAGTGATCATCGCCTGATCGTGTACGAGTATATTCCGCGGTCGCAACAAGTTCTGCCTGCTTCATTACCTAACTACAGTTATAATTATAAGACTAGAAATGCTGATTGGTCATTGTTTGGCTCACTCTTTGTCTCGCTTGCTGATGGTTTTACTCGGTCGGAATTGACTCCGATTGAGTGCGCCGAAGTTATGACTGAAACATTTACATTTTGTGCTGACGTAGCTTTGGGTCGTACAAGTGCAACCTTAACACGTAGATGTGATTGGTGGAACGATGACTTAGTTAGACTTCGTAGAGTGTTTAGGCAAGCTCGTAGAAAATATAATAAAGTACGTAAATCGGATGCCACCTCGGAGGATCAACTGGTAAATGCGATTGGGGACCTTAGAACTGCTAGGTCTCACTATCGTGCTGCCGTTCAACTGTCTAAGAAACAATTACTGCAGCGTATGGTAGCAGCACTCGAGAGGGAGGGGCCGTGGTCTCCTCTTTATCACGAATGTAAAACTAGCAAAACACCTGCTTCTACATATTTTTCAAATATAAAAGTAAATGACACCCATACTATCGGGGTCGAGGAGACGGCGGCTGCTCTTTTAGGTTCACTGATTCCGGATGATTCACCTGAAAACGACAGTGATTATCATCGTGAAATAAGAATGAGAGCTGCTGAATTGCCTGAAACACCATCTTCTTGTTTACCGTCTCTTGATGAACTGCGAAATGTCGTGGGATCTTTGCCGGCGGGTAAGGCTTCCGGCGAGGATAAGATTTCGAATCGGATGATCAAGGAGGCTTTTAAAGTTGCCGGTGAGTCTATTCTAACAGTTTTCAACCGTTGCATTGCTGGGGAAGTTTTTCCTAACTTATGGCGACGTGGATGCATTAAAATAATCCTCAAAGCCGGTGATAAGCCCCCTGATGATCCGAAGTCTTATCGACCTATTACCCTTCTTCCATCTTTGGGTAAACTCTTGGAACGCCTCGTTGTCCCTCGGTTAATTCCAGGAGGACCTAAGTTCAGTGACAGGCAATTTGGTTTTACCATTGGAAAATCGACTTCAGACGCGTGCTTACTTGTGAGAGAGGCGGTAGAGCTCTCTGAATATAGCTATATCGTCGGTATATTTCTTGATATTTCGGGTGCCTTTGACAACGCATGGTGGCCAATGCTTCTCCTAAAGCTCAAAAATAGAGGTTGTCATCGGAACATCTACTCACTTATTTATTCTTACTTTACGAACGGAGTTTCAAAGTTGAGGCTTGGTCACCATGTAGTGTCCAAAGTGCTGACACAGGGCTGTCCTCAGGGCTCTGTCCTTGGACCCTATTTATGGAATATAGGTTTTGATGATTTTCTGACACTTCCTTTCCCTCAAAGCTGCTCGCTAATAGGATACGCCGATGATGGTCTCCTGCTCATACATTCCAATACTAGAGTAGGTATCGAAAGACTGGCTAGCAACTGCCTGCAGCAAATAACAGATTGGGGATACAGAAATCGTCTTCAGTTCGCCCCGCATAAAACATTCCAACTATTGCTCAAAGGGAACCTGAAAGTACCACCACGAATAAAATTTCAAGGCATTAATATTAAAAGTAAAGATTCTGTTTCCTATTTAGGCTTTCATTTGGAACGTAATTTTAGCTTCGTAAATCATATCAAGACAATAGGAGAGAAAGCCAAAAGTAATTTTTTGAGTTTAGCGCGTATTTCCACCTCGACATGGGGTCTTTGTCACAAAACACTTAAAATAATATATTCCGCAACATACCTCGGGTGCATGTATTATGGAGCCCCCGTTTGGGCAGATAGGTCGGCTATTGGCGCTGCGCGCCGTAAGTTACTTCAAAGTCAACGTTTAGCCTTGATTTTCCTGTGTAAAGCGTATAGAACGGTCAGCACCGAAGCACTCCCCGTTCTAGCGGGGGTGGTTCCCGTAGACTTGGAAATACAACGCCGCGCGGCCAATTACTTTCGTTCAAGAAAAGTTAGTCATAACTTCTTAAAGCCTCGCGACCGAAATAGAATTAGTAAATTATTTAACTTTGATTGCAACATCTTTGATGAACTTTTATTAGACTGGGAACTACGGTGGCAAGGGTCTACAAAGGGTCGACATCTATACCAATTTTTTCCATCTGTTCGCGATCGTCTAGACAAAGCGTGGCTAGAGGTAGATCACTGCGTAGCCCAATTTCTTACTGGACATGGTAACTTTAAGGGAAAGCTATTTTATTTTAAATTGGTTGCGTCACCTTTATGTGAATGTTCTGTTGACAGTAACGAGTTCGAACAGACCGTCATCATATTCTTTGGGAGTGTGAGCTCTGGTACGCCGAGCGCCAGACCATGCTTGACTCAATAAAATCGTTTTCTGGTGTCCCTTACTACATGGATCTTGTTGCGACTAGGGATAACTTCCGTGCGTTCAGATGTTTTTGCCATACTTATTACTGGAAGCAACATAGGTCATAGTTTCAGTACAATGTTAGGTTCCTATTGTTTTATTTTGTATTTTTGGTGCTTTTGCGGTCGTGTCTTCAACACTGCCATAAATGATCTCTTGAATTGGCTCTCTAATAGCCATGTTTTTTCCTTCTTATTGCTGTCTCCCGTTTGCAATGGAGGGAAGTCGGATATTTCGTTTTCCTACTCCTCCTATCTTCTTTGATTAATTCATTGCGGGTTCCAAGACAGATTAGAGTCATCCCCGGGCTCGCTGGACTTCATTGTCCAGTGTTGTGAATGGTCGCCGCTGTTGATCCTGGCTTACAGGAGTTACAGCGGTGGGAATGTGTGGTGGGCCTATGCCCGATTTAAAAAAAAAAGTAGGTAGGTTTGCAGTTTTGTAAAGAACAGCAGATTTTTTTGTGATATTCCCGTACAGAAAGATGATAAGTTTGATCACCCCCTTATAAAACCTTCAGCATATTAAGAAGGACCCTATATAGGGTGTAAACTTAAATGAGCATTCCTTATCTTTATCTTTATTAATAGGGCGCTTCAGTTCAGACCATCAAAATGGAAAACTTTTACAATGGGACCAACTTTGAAATCGCAAAAAAATCTGCTGTTTTAAATATTTTGGTCGAGTAGCTATTAAAAATTTCTATGGTACACACGGCGACACATCAAGCTATACAAAAACAACATAAGCTGGCCGCGCGCAGGTCGAGTTACGTATAGCGTCGCGCGGCCCCAGCTTATCTTGGTTTTGTATAGCTTGATGTGTCGCCGTGCGTACGGCTGTTGTTTTTTGCGACGTCGATGTTGGCTCCATAGTGAAAGTTGTTCAGTTTGATGGTCCGAACCACTCTGTTTGATATGTAACGCATTTAATTTTGCTCTCTTCATAATAATAACAATAACGAAATTCGGTAACAGACTGTTTACATGTTATTGTCAAAGATTGATTAAAATAATGCGATTACATCAAATTCTAACCAAGAAGAACAAAACATATTAATTAAACGGAGATTAACGTTGAGTTTTCGGAAATTACGCTTTATATGTATTATTACACACGAAATTATTTTGAAATCAAGGCGATAATTTAACATGTCATTTAGGTTTCTACTACATGTTCTCATTCGATACTCACTGTAGAACAGAGAGATTAAAAAAAAATTAAATGTTTTTACAATATTGAATCAATCAACCAAATCAGCCCACAGGGACAAATTAAACCTGACAAAATTTCCTACAAAACAAGTTCTATGCATTCGGCTAGGGCGACACTCCAGCAACAAAATTAAAGTATTTTTCAAACTAAATTCAATCTTTGACTCATAAGTACTTTATTTGCACACCAATACAAAACATAAATTTGAATTTAGATCATAAGTGTTTCAAGGAGGTTTGACAAATAAGGCGTCCGTCCTTATCGCTAATAAAAAGCGATTTCTTCCCTAAATTGACTACTATGACTTCCTAAATACACCATAATAATTAACATAGATAAAAATCATTAGGAATGCTAACCCGTGAAGTCTGAAATCTACTTATCAATGATTTATTTTTGTTTTCAGGTAGGCTAGAGTGTCCAATCTTCAATGGGATAGAAGCAGGTACAGTAGTACAAGGTTTATAATTATAAGTCTTACCGATCTACCTGCGCAGTTGACAAATTTTAATAGCGCACGAAATTATAAATTGACCAATCAGGATGCACCACCTTCAATCCGTTTACGCTATTGGCTTACTTGTTTTCGCGCCCTTTTCACTGTAATCCGACTTTGCGCCCTTTGATTACTAAATGACTTCGGGTTTTGTCGGGGACTCAGGCCTGCTCTGCGCAAACGAAGATTGACGAGCGGTATTATTTTCCTGGTCGTACTGTACCTACTTTACTTATTTAGAAATTTTAGTTTAGTCCCAACCTTGTGCGTTTTCCAGTGAGACTATCACACCCATAGTAACACTGATTGTAATTATAACCTGATTATAAAGTCGCCTACACACAGTACCTAACCTATACACAATAGTGCCGCGGGCGTCAACCCACGCAACCGTGAATGGGTGACTGACAGACGAATATCAATGGAACAACTATAATCATTACCATAATCTGTGGTATTTCACTTTTTATGGGTGGGAACGCAGTCAAATTCCATTTTTATGGTTGTTTGAAAAAAAAATGTTTGCTCAATACGGTTTTCGGTGTCCGTAGAATTTGAATTCGACGTGCTAATTAGAGATACGTGTTTTTGTAAAAGCATTGTTTTGTATCTAAATAAAATAATAGCAATTTTATTACATCGATGAGTCGAAACTCAAGGGATGAGGTTTATTCGAATCATAAAATTAAATAAACGAAATATGGGTACATTTTCGGATTCCGGCATAGAAGCCGTGTGGTTCTGTCTTAAAATAGACCACCTTTAAGGGACTATGCCGAAAAATAGTTGAAGCGAAATGGGCGTGTGATAGCCTATATTACTGCCTGATGCGAGAGAAGATGGGGCGGCGCGCGCGCCTGAAACGACGCAAGCGTAAAACAAACTTTATTTAATTGTGATTGTATTATTTATGTAAGTTCAATTCTGCTCTAATCAAAATTTGTAAAATATCAATCTCTTTTTTTAAATCAAGTCTCGTGTTTCTATTATTCACCGTTTAGCAGTTCCAAGCGTTTATCGATAAAGACGGAGGCTACTTTGTTTTGTTTTTCTATCGAGAAAATGTGTCTTAATCGTGTTTTGGCTCTAATCAAAACTTCAATTATATGTTCAATTTACACATATCCGTAAATCATACTCCTACTGTTAGTAGTTCATGTCATGATATATGACGCTTTGAAGAATCCCATTTTTTCACATATCTCTTAATTTTTCCTGTGGGAGTCTTAAGAGGCGACTAAGGGATAAGGTTTCTGATGAAGTGTTTTTGTGAGCGAAAGGATAGCCATCGGTCACCGCTTGACAGGTCAATCCATCGTGAAACCAACAATAAGTACCTATGCAAAAATGTGCCTTGCTACATCTGCATTCTTAGACCAAGGCTTCTGACAACCCCTAAAGGTGGTTGCAGAGGGGTCAATTTTATACAAAACTTTGACGCATAATACGCGTAGACGGTAATAATATGAGTAACTTTGTATATATGGAAAAATTGTTTAGAAAATCTAGATGCCGCGTGACAAATAACATTTGCAATTTATAAAATAATTACGAAGATATAAAGCTTTGAAATTTTTTATACAAAATTTTAAAAGCTTATCTTCGTAATATTATAAATTGCAAATATTATTTGTGACGCGGCAACTAGATTTTCTAAACTATTTTTTCATATTTCTTTTAATATTACTTTTATTAATTCCGTCTACGCGTATTGTGTGTCAAACTTTTGTATGGACTGAATGGTGGCGGTGATGTACTTATTATGTATGTTTTTGTTAATTAATATCGTAGAATCTTCCTAAATCTTTATAATTTTTATTGACGATCACATATAGTAATTCCGATCCGGAATCAGGATTACGATTTCATATGAATTTTCCCCCTCCATAATTGCGTTCGGAATTGAGAGGTATCAAATCTTAATGTATGTTTAAGCATATCAAATGAGTGCGATTTTTGAATCTCATACGTTGAAAATGTATGGAGATACGCAAAATCTGTTTGCTTGTTCCTTAGAAAGAAATAACATCTCTTATAACAATCCTTTGTTACGTATGTGTATAACATATAACAAACACTGTAAAGATTTCGATATATTTCATCAAAATCAGACTCAATATGTTAACTCTATTAGATGCATTTTACAAATATTTAAGTAACTATTTTCTCAATTTCCAACCATAATGTTTAGATTTTAAGATAATGTTGTGTGCAGTTGTTATTGAGAGGCTCTATTGTAGATATGATATTTGTATATAGCATATGTATTTATCTATGTATAATGTCTTTTGTTACTGTGCCTATTAAAATAAAATAAAATAAATCTTTCTACTGCTGATTTTCTTTCAAAAATCGCATTCCTGGAGTATGATTATTGAATGTCAAATCAGCAGTAGAAAGATGCATATCTCCATAGTAATATTGACATTTTCAACTGCTGAGTTCAATAAATGAGTTTCAAAAATCACACTCCTGATTCGGAATTCCGTATGTGTGTGGCACGTCTAACAGTTAGATGCAATCCATCTATTAGATCATTGAAATATCTTACTACGCGGTCCTGTCTCCTGGCGAACAGAGTTACTAAAACTTTTAGTTTATTGGAGTAACAAAACATTAGACTTGATACCCGAGAGTTTGGTAGTCATTCGTCATTTGTACGTAACTTTACTTCTCATTTCCTAACACTTTATTACGTAAAGTGACACTTATACATTTTGGAGTTATTGTTTGAGTTATAAACATAATGGAAGACGTCCACAGATGCGAGTACCAGTTCAACTATAATTTTACACCACACACGCACACAATTATGATGGATTCCGAGTAAATTTCAACCTGGTATGACTCCTCCTAATCTTAGTAGAAAAGCAGTCAGGCGCAGGACATCTTAACCTGCAGTACGCGCTAAACACAGATGCATTCTCTCTTCCTTACCCTTCTATGTCTGATGGAACGGGAGACCGATACGATCAGAGGTGGGGTCAGATGCAGTGGCTATAACCGGCAGCCATACGGTTTGGGCTTCAAAGATGTGTGAGACACCTGAACGGATTAGTCGCCTCTTGACACCAGACTGGGTTGGTGCTATTGAAAGCCTTATATCACACGACAACACACGCATGGGTACCACCTAATTTGTCTCATACACATAAAAGAAAAGCGATAAAAAGCAAATTATCGTTTTTCAGCGGCTTTTACATACATTTTGGAATATCTACTTCGACATATAAATGTATTCAACCTGCATTATCTAGCTAGAGCTTAGGAAGGGCGTATCCGGGGCGTAACTACATAGTTGGCGAACAAAATTTCATTCGCCCTTTCTACAAATCACCGATATACCCAAGACAAAAAGAGTCAAGACGTTTATTTGTTCTTTGAGAAGTTATATTATCTTTTAAACAATTTGAGATCACGTAACAAAGTTTCAATTTACTCATTTTAATTTCTTCATCATAAAAAAAATATATTCGCTACGAATATAACCCGCTCTTTATATTTTTTAAGTTTCATAAACCTACAGACTACAGCTTAGAAATATTGAGATACGATGTTTATTCTCAAATATATGTACTATTAAATTAAAAATACGAGAGAAATATATAATATTTGGTCAGAATATAATTGAGTAGTGTTACCACCTGCTGCTATAATGTGGTTCTCTATGAGAACATAATAAAGGCTATAATAGCCTTGTTTTATATTAAATGCAAATATAAACACCGGCCAAGTGCAGGTAGAACTTACGAATCTAGTGTTCCGTATTCAAAAGTATAGTTTTTCTCATCTATGGTTTTATGTATCAAAAATTAGTATTGAAGCATTACAACGAATAACACTGACGTTAAATTTATGTACGTATGTAAAATTATCAAACTTTTCCATTTTACACAATCTTAATAGGATAGTCCTTGCAGAGCGCCCGAGCGCGCTGCAAACAATACGAAGCTAGATCCTATTTTCAATACTAACCAAGTCAATGACATTATTTAAACACGGTCTGGATACTCTCTGAATGCTAGGATTAATTTAAGATTCAGTAATAAAGTTAATTTGGTATAATAGAAGTGAAAAAATTTAAAAATGAAAACAAAAAAAGGTAATAAAATGAGATCTTAGGGATAAAAAAGGTCGTCGGGTGCATCCCCGCGAGACATGATGCCAAGCATGCTGGCAGCGTTCCCCCTTTTAATGGTCAAGCTGAGTCATTGACCAAGGAATCTGCCACCTACCAGCTCTACGGTCACCGGTCGTTTCGCGGAGACACATAGACAACTCTTTAATGAAATTTTTTGCTTCTGAGCCACTTGCGAACATCTGAAAAACATCTGTTTATTATTTTTTTGTCTGTATTAATTTTAGATTTTTTTAAACGATTTCATTGATTTTAATTGGTTAATATACAAAATGTGTGTATGTGTGTTACTTATGCAAATAAATTGTTTATCTATGTATCTATCTATCTATCAAAATAATCATAATCAAAATGCGCTTGGAGGCATCAAAAACCAGTTTTTTTAGTCTGTAAAAAGTTGCAAAGCAATTATTTTCTCTGTTAATGGGTGAAGACAAAAAGAATTTTACAAAAGGACGAACACAGAAACGATTTCATAAGAGATCCGTTTTTAAAATTATGTTACGGAACTCTAAAAACACAATAAAGGCTATTTATTATTGTAGTATTTTATTGATCGCAAATAAAACAAGAACTAGTTTGGATTCACAACGACTTTATGCTAAGTCTGTGCCATATTAGGTTTCCACGGCTTCTTGATCAAAAGTTTTGTATTTCAAATAGAGTTTAAAATTAAAATCCATAAGGATTTTATTTCATTCATTGTAAAGATGTTTTGCTTTAAATGGCCGCATAATGGCTTCGGCATTGCTTTCTTGTCGATTCAAGATAATCTTTAATTTATGTAACAAATGTTAACCATACATTTGACAACCTATAGAAATTTTTTAGTCAGTTTTTCATTGCTAATTTACGTGTAGACCGTTTCCAAATTCATTAATGAACCAAATTGACAATCCATCCGTTGTGCTGAAAATACTAAAAAAATATATGTACCTACCTACCTATTATTTTACTGTCTACTGCCTAGCTAGCATGCCACCCCCGAGAAAACGACAAAAATCGAGATGTGCCTCCATCTTTATTATTTTACGTAGGCCAGAAAGAGCGCGCATGACGTTTTTCTCGTTTAAACGCTTTGTCGTGGGTGGCATGCTAGCTAGGCTGGTTTTCGAAGTTTGGAATTTTTCTGTGTTTTCGGAAAAAGAACTGAAAATATACTGAAATATTTAAAATTTTACTAAGATTATATAGGGTGAAATTGATATCATTAGCATCCTTTTAAACTAACAGTCTACCCATCAAACTGAACAACTTTTACTAGGAGCAAACCAATCGGAGCAAAAAAAAAATCAGCCGTTGCATACATTTGAGTCGCGAACTCGCACGTCGACATTGCAGTTTAGTATGGAACAGCAGATTTTTTATTTGCTCCGATCGGTTTGCTCCCACAGTAAAAGTTGTTCAGTTTGATGGGTAGACTTTTAGTTTAAAAGGATGCTAGTGATATCAATTTCACCCTGTATGCTGAAACGTATTATTAGATTTTAAGAATGAAACCGAAATGTCTGTCCGCCACTCCGCTCTCATTCGAATTTGGTAATCAGACAAAATAGTTGACCATTCAAACTAGACTACAACAGAAAAACGACTGTCCATAACCTTTGTCACTGCTTGTAGTCATGTTCATAGCACCCACGTATACGTGGGAGTGACCTAACTGCCTGCATTTGAATGCACCTTCTGTCTCTACAAATAGAACCTAATATTGTTCAACAGGTTTTTTGATACCTTACTTTCCAATTTTAGATATAGGTATAATTTTATTTGCATAGCACAAATGTGGTTAGGCGACATGTGGGAGTGATATAGTGGTCCATTGATTTGAATTTTTGTATAATTCGTATATTTTTCAAGTTAATTCATAAACTAACAACATGTACCGTTACAAATAAATATGTAACGCAACTCTTCATGGTTGACCTTGCGGTAGCATTTCCCCTCTGCCACGGTATAAGATCAATTAATCATGTGCATTATCATTCAATTTTATACCTTATTAACCGACTTCAAAAAGGGAGGAGGTTTCTCAAATCGACCGTATATATAAGGTCTAACAAAATTAGGTGAACCTATTTTAAGGGGATGATCAGACCATCAAACTGAACAACTTTCTCTATGGAACCAATATCGAAATCGCGAAAAAAAATCAGCTGTTCCATACTAACCTTCTCGATCTAAATGTATGGGACAGCAGATTTTTTTTCGCGATTTCGATATTGGTCTCATAGAGAAAGTTGTTCAGTTTAATGGTCTGATCATCCCCTTAAAATAGTTTCAGCTAGTTTTGTTAGACCTTATATTTTTTTTTTTCACTAAACGAGACAGCCTATAATTGCGAAACAATAATTTCGAACTTAGAACGTTTGGGGTTCATGCGAGACTACTTTTCATGATTTTTAACGTTCAAAATTAGAATCTAAAGTTATGGGAATAAAATCCAAAGCCGCGGATTTCATGTTACCTCGCCCCCCGCAAAAAGTGGCAGAAATGTTTGTTAGTAGAATTACACGCGTGGCTAGCTATAGAAGTAGTCAAAGTTCTTTAGTATGCAAGCTTCATCTATACTATTATAAAACTGTAACAGGAAGTTTGTCTGTACATTGAAGATATTAACAAAAAAAAAGTTACGATATGGTTTTTAGGTGTCCCTGATTCCATTTCACCAATTTTTTGATTTTTTGTCTGTCTGTTTGTTTGTGTGTTTGTTTGGGTGTTTGTTTGTTTGTTTGAACGAGTATCACGCAAAAACTACTGAACCGATTTTGATGAAACTTTTTTTGTTTGATAGCTTATGATCTGACTTAAAATCTGGTATATAATTTGTGCGGACGAAGTCGCGGGTTAACGCTCGTAATTGATAAATTTTTATGATGTGTCAGAAAGAGAACGTATTACCACCCATTATAACCCATTATGGGTTTTTCTTGTTGTTGCTTTTATATGGATTCATTGTGACCTGAAATAAATACAATTTCATTTCATTTCATTTCATTTTCATTTCATTTATTCGATTTCACTACGGCGACTACAATCTTTATAGAAAAGCAGTTAGGTACGACGCAGGATATTTTGAAGTGCATAAGTGTACGCGCTATACACAGATAGATGCATTCTCTCGTCCTTACCTCCTATCAACCTAAGAATAACTTTCCTATGTCTGATGGAACGGGAGACCGATACGATCAGAGGTGGGGTCAGATTCAGTGATATAGCTGGCAACAAAAATCTGACAGAATAAAAGAAAACACAAATATTAGTTTTCGTCGATCGTCTTTAGAATATTTCATCATCATCATCATCATATCAGCCATTAAAGGTCCACCGCTGGACATAAGCCTCCCCAAAATGGGGGGGATTTGCCATAATCGCCACGCTTGGCAGGCGGGTTGGCGATCGCAGTTGGATCGAATCAATGTGTGTACTCAGAGGATGCTGCTGCCCATCCTTCAGTAGATCCCTTAGTCGCCATTTACGACACCCACGGGAGGAAATTAGATGGTGCTATTCATAGAGAATCTTAGAATATTTAGAATAGAATAGAAATTTAGAATATTTCATTGACTTTAATTGATTAGTATTGAAAATAGGTCGAAACTTAAGTTTATATGGAGAGTGCTGCAAAGACTATCCTCTTAAAGAACTGAAGTTATCGCGAATGAATTTGGGATATGCGTAAAATAGGTATGCGTTATAGGTAAAAGTTATTTATACATTGTGTAAGGAAGAGCCCTCCGCCAACTAAAACGGTGAATTCAGACCATCAAACTGAAAAACTTTCACTATGGAGCCTACCTCAGTAAACGCAAAAAAAATCAGCTGTCTGTTTATCCCGCATTTGAGTCGGGTAGTTACAGTGGTTTTGTATGAAACAGGTGATTTTATTTCGCGTTTCCTCAGGAAACTCAATAGTGAAGTTGTTCAGTTAGATGGTCTGAGTTCACCGTTTCAGTCTGCGGAGGGCTGTCCTTACACCCTGTATAACTCTCAACTCTTCAAATAGTGATAAGCTGAAACGTCCCCTACTACCAAATCGCAACAACAAGATCCAAAAATCTCTGAAAAAAACGAATGCATCGAATATCATCCAGGATTCCCACGTACTAAGTTCGTTGACATCTGATCGATAGTCGATAGTCGTTTTTTCCGAGATCGATGCTTGTTGGATGCCATGGGCTAACGAGGTTTCTTGGATGCCTTCCGAAGGACGTCGTCGATTAATTATTTATTTTACAGTCGTAAAAATGTTGATGTAAACATTTTTTGGATGCCATGGTTTTAATGGTAGGGGATTTTTCGTTGAGTTTTTTTTTATGATATTGATTTAGAAAAGTTGTTTGAATTTATAGCCCAGTCATTTTACGGAGTTTTGTTAGGCGTGGTAGGGAGTAATTATTAATTGGACTTTTAAACTGTAACCGGCATTATTTAATGACAAAAATACAATCTTAAAACTTATTAAAAAAATATCTCTACGCAACATAGATATCAAATTTGTGTATCCTAGAACGCTTTTAAATTAATAATATTATTATGAATGCACTCAGTTGACTTAGATTTAACAATATAAATTATTTTTGAGCAATAAAATAGGCATTGAAATTTAAAAAATGAGGTATTTATTAGAAAATACGAATGTATTCTTCAAAACGTTCTAAGTAAACCAAAATATTTACACCGTGTTTTAAGTATGTATAATGATAAAGCCTTACGTATACGTATACGTGCAAAAAAAATTTACCATTAGGTTTTTTAGATCGAGATAAAAGCTAAATTTTAAAATTGTAAATGTTGCTGACGTGATTTTTTTTAAATTTTGGTACATTTCTAAGCTCAAATTGACTCTTCAATATTGTACCGAAAAAAAATATAAATTAGTAATTAGTCCCGGCTCAAACCGTAAAATGACTGGGCTATTAGGGACCTACGATTAAAATTGATCTCAAAATAATCTAAGGTGTATTGGATGTGGTGTCATAAGAATAATGAGTACTCTAGTGGTGTACTGAATAATAAAGCATATCTCCAGACTATTTCCTAGGCTCTAGGAAATAGGAATACACGTACTTGGCACAAGCCTCTTCTAAATAGTAAGAACAAGCGTAGGTTCTATATTATAATTGCCTTGTTAGTGAATTCGACTAATTTGAGAATAATATCCCATACTTATTACTGGAAGCAAAATAGGTCATAGTTTCAGTACAATGTTAGGTTCCTATTGTTTTATTTTGTATTTTTGGTGCTTTTGCGGTCGTGTCTTCAACACTGCCATAAATGATCTCTTGAATTGGCTCTCTAATAGCCATGTTTTTTCCTTCTTATTGCTGTCTCCCGTTTGCAATGGAGGGAAGTCAGATATTTCGTTTTCCTACTCCTCCTATCTTCTTTGATTAATTCATTGCGGGTTCCAAGACAGATTAGAGTCATCCCCCGGGCTCGCTGGACTTCATTGTCCAGTGTTGTGAATGGTCGCCGCTGTTGATCCTGGCTTACAGGAGTAACAGCGGTGGGAATGTGTGGTGGGCCTATAAATAATATCGCAAGAACCAGACTATAACCGTACGAAATTATCACAATTAGTCTTTGACTATTTATAAGTAGTCAAAGCAATTAGTTGATAACTGAAATAGTATATAGGGGCCTTTGACACTTTTTTAAGGGGATGATCAGACCGTCAAACTGAACAACTTTCTCTGTGGCACCAATATCGAAATTACGAAAAAAAATCATCTCTTCCATACAAAACTGCAAACCTACTCGAGCCGAATGTATGGGACAGAAGATTTTTTTTTCGCGATTTTGATGTTGGTCCCATAGATTGTTCAGATTGTTGTCAGATTGTAAAATGAATAGTTGAAGTTTTATAAAAAGAATGAAATACTAAATTATAAATATCTTGAATTGTCTCACATATTATCTAGTCCCATTTAAAGCACCAGAATCTAGTCCAAACCTGTATTATGATGACCAGACAACAATGCACAATACGCATATAAATGCAAACATAGATAAATTGGGTACTAATATTCGTACTCAAATATGCGGGATTCGAACCTACTACCCTCGGCATAGCAGGTTTACAACCATCTGAGCTATTGGGTCGAAAGTTTTTAATGCTTTAGTTAGGTATGAAAGAGTTAGGTGGTTGCAGAGGGTTCAATTTTATACGCGTATTGTGCGTCAAACTTTTGTATGGACTGAAACCACCTTAATCAAAAACCGATTTATTAAACCATCAAAGAAATTTGAAACTAAACCCTTGAATCGAATTTATCTTTATTCATAGCAATCAATACTTCCGAACCACTTCAATGTCACATTGTTTCGTATGAATTTCTTACCGGCCACGGTCCCATACTCGGAGGAATGTTACCTAATAAATAACTCTTCGGATACGTCCACCTTGGTCCCTCTCACACCACGTTCCCCTCCACCGTGTTTCAATTGTGTGTTAATAAGTATACAGGGTGTTACGTTATGTGCGTGTGATTCTTTTAAATCAAACTAAATAAATTTTACTATGTGACCACACTACGGACCACTACAAGACCACTATGTGACCACGTTCAGACCAATATCAATAAAGTACCATAGTGGTAATTATAGTACAACTACAGAGTCAATACGGGAGCACTATTGCACCTTTATGCGCCCGCAACACAACTGTACCAATATATAATCACTTTGGAACCATGATATAATAAGCAATATCATGTACATTGTCAAGAGCTTTGGTGGCGCTTTGTGAAGAAGTATGGAAAATCAATCGTGATGGTCCGGGTTCGAAACCGAACCAACGAAATGCCAAGTACACACGGCGACACATCAAGCATTACAAAACCAAAATAAGCTGGCCTCGCTTAGTTAGATTAACGTATAGTGTCGCGGGGCCAGCTTATGTTTGTTTTGTGTAGCTTGATGTGTCGCCGTGTGTACCCAATGCCAACTGCTCACAAATGGTGAAGGAAAACATCGTGAAAAAACTTGCATACCATGCAGAAGAAATTATGATGTGTTTGTGAAGTCTATCAATCTGCATTTGGCACGCGTGATGGTCAAACGCCCATACACCCTCCCTTCTTCTTATCGTGTGGGCAGAGCCCTGGTATCAGAGTTTTTTCAGACAGCCTTACGGCCTCTGACGTCTTACACCCCCCCTGATGGTAGGCTTATGACCTGCATTGGGACGTTTATTAGGCTGACGATGACAGGACAATTATGGTACAACAATAAAATACGCACGCAGCTGAAGTATCTGTCGCCGTATCGCATTCCTTAGTTCTGAGCTGACTGATGATGAGTTAAAAGTTTAAGCTAGGTTAGAAAAAACTAGACCTAATGTGAAGCATAGACCTATATTCTCTACTCCTAACGTACTGGGAGAGATAAAATCTGCTCGACTACGCTGGCTCGGACACATAGAACGGATGGGGGAAGATCCTGCTGTGAAGAGAGCGTATCTGGGGCGACCCTCTAGGCGTCGTCCAGTAGGCAGGCCCAGCGCCCGCGGCATGACGCCTCGATAAACGTTTTATCGCGCCTGCTAGCTCGTTCGTTCGCGCGCAAAAAGAAAGAGAGGTAGCGTGGGATAGATATGTATCGCGCCGTCATGCCGCTGGATAAACCCGATTACCAAGGATCTCGAGGAGCTGGAGGTGCCCAACTGGACTGATATGGCACAGAAAAGAGATGAATGGCGTGCTTTGTTGTCGTCGGAGGCCCACTTCGGGTCCCTGAGCCAGCATAGTTAGTAATTAAATAAGTAATGTAAAGCATAATTAGCTTTACTAGTGACTGACTGGATAGATTTGTGGCTGTGAGCTAATCCCCGTGATGATTAATAGATCGGATTGCACTGACGGATCGGGACAGTAATTAACTGTAATACTGCAATAAGACCACACGACTGAATTGACTACTAGCAGCGGAAATCGAACTGTATAGCGAGCTGCGATTAAATATAGGGTAGATCAACAATCTCATACAAAATCAAGCCTGATCTGCGATCCCGTGTCAATTCTTACTTATACAGATATAAATACGGTATATACCTGTTCAGCCTTTTTTTTTTAACATCGACCTTAATGCGGTATAAATTATGTGCTTAATGCAAGCAATTATGGGTGAAATTGATATCATTAGCATCATTTTAATGTAACTTCTATTGAAACCAAAGCATATGTATAGATACGACTAGAAGTCAAGCTTCGGCACGCGCGCACAACGGCGCTTGACTCGCGAAAAAAGTTGTAATCCATTGCTTCATGGAACAAAATGGCATACGTACGGGTCTAGCGGCGGTCTCCGGTGCGGCGCGGCGCGGCGTCCCGTTTGTATGAAGCTTATCTTCTGGTCCGGCCTCGCCGAGATATCTATTCATGTGACCAAAGTATCAGTATTTTTTGGATAGTTTATCTAGTGAAATCATCAATTGAATACATGATTGGAATTACTTCACTCGATAGAAAATCGTCACAAAGATGACGTATTTTACTTGTATTCTTAAACATTTTTCTCGTTTCAGATGAATTTAAAATAGTTTCCGATTTTTGGTACTTATACTGACATATTCATAATTTATACCACAGAACATTATCAGAGGGGGTTAGAAATGCAAAGTAGCGCTTTTGCTTCGAAGACGACTGTCGCCACTTGACTTCCCGCTCACGCTGCTACAATAAATAATAAATATCTTGGACATTGGCACACAAATTATCTAGTTACATTTAAAGTACCTGGACTTGTATTATGATGACTAGACAACGTTATAGAATACATATATAGATACAAACATCCATGACTCGGGTACAAATATACTTATGGTGTTATGCAAATTATTGCATAACCTGTGGCGACACGTTCCAAGCCTACTTTGCACTTCTAACCCCTCTTATAATGTTCTGTGATTTATACTCACATTGCGATCCTTGCGGGGGGAGGTGGGGGGGAGGGGGGGGGGCTACGTCCATCAGTGGACTTCCATCGGCTGAGATGATGATGATGATGATGATTCACAATTAGTTTATCCAGTGAAAACATAAAAAAATCTATAAAAAGTACTTTTGTTAATTCTTTTTAATCGAAAATACGGCACACGCACGCACTTTTCGAAGGGATGGACAATCGCGTTTCTCATAGAAAATATTCGTCTGAACCTATGGCCCCTTAAGACTTAAAAGACCCTGTAAAGTTTACTAGATGTCTAGTGACATGACTTGTGACTGACACTCAGTTGAAGAAACGCTGATTAAAGTTAATCCTCCATTAAGGTGGTTTCAGTCCATACAAAAGTTTGACGTACTTTACGCGTAGACAGAATTAATAAAAGTAAAAATTTTTATATGGAAAAATAGTTTAGAAAAACTAGTTGCCGCGTCACAAATAACATTTGCAATTTTGAATATAATAAAGAAGATATAAAGCTGTTTAAAATTTCAAAGCCCTATCTATATCTTCGTAATTATTTTATAAATTGCAAAATGTTATTTGTGACGCGGCATCTAGATTTTCTAAACTATTTTCCCATATATACAAAGTTACTTATTTTAATACCGTCTACGCGTAAACTTTTGTATGGACTGAAACCACCTTAATGGAGTAATCCTCCATCACTCTAATCAACAATTTTCTATTTTTCCAAATATACAACGTTACTTATATTAATACCGTCTACGCGTATTGTGCGTCAAAGTTTTGTTTAAAACTGACTCCTCTGCAACCACCTTAAATCTCTTGCTGTCACTTTTTATCTTGTTGACGTAGTAAAAGCTAGCATTACATTAAAAGTCAAAACATAACTATTTGCAACAACTTACACTAACACAATATACAAAAGTTAATAATAAAACTTAAATTTCCTAAAACTAAAATATAACTAGACTAAACAAAATGAGATAGCATATGAGATTTAATGGAGTATTAACTTTAGTGAGGGTTTGTGCAACTGAGTGTAAGACGGCTAGAAAACTTAATGGGTCTTTTATATAAGGTCTAACAAAATTAGCTGAAACTATTTTAAGGGGATGATCAGACCATCAAACTGAACAACTTTCTCTATGGGACCAATATCGAAATCGAGAAAAAAAAATCTGATGTCCCATACAAAACTGCAAACATAACTCGAATCAAATGTATGGGACAACAGAGTTTTTTTTTTTACGCATTTCGATATTGGTCCCATAGAGAAAGTTGTTCAGTTTGATGGTCTGAGCATACCCTTAAAATACTTTCAGCTAATTTTGTTAGACCTTATATACCTGTAGGCAAAGATTTTTATGGACGCAAAAAAATCGTTGCCTGTAGGGATCTCAGCTCAGTTGGAGAGGTGAAGAGGTATAGTAACTTTTTACCTTTTACAACATGGTTCGCATAGATGAAAGCACAAGATACAATGGGAGAACGGATTAGCTACTACTTTTTAAAATTACACACACAAATAGTACACACATATACACATATTACACATTTAATTACTTTTTCATAATAATTTTTATTATTACATTTTATGTCGATTTTGCCCATAATACTTTATGATAAGATACATATATATTTCAAGCGAAGCGAAGGCTTGCATTTGTTAAATTCCCTCTTCTTTGTACGTTTAATAGAATATCATCAAGATTAAAGGTAAACAAGTCAGTAGATTAGTAAATGAATGTTCAAACGGTTGTTGTCTCGGATGAGTCTCTTCGGTAATTTCACCCGCTGTTTCCTATGGGAAAGAAATGGAATTAACATTTAAATAGCTTATGCGATGTTTCAGAACTACTTTCTGTGTCGGGTTTCGGTTGTTATTGTGTGGGTTTGAAATGTCAAGGAATGGAAGAATATTTTTTTATTTGCAACTAAATCGTACGAAATTGAGAACAGCTATGCATTTATGCTGGAGAAGAAATTCTAATGAGTATGTGAAGTCTACCAATCCGCATAGGGCATGCGTGGTGGACTGAGCCCATACACCCTCCTTGAGGGTAGGCCTGTGCCCTGCAGTGGGAAGTATACAGGGTGGATTTTTGTGACGGGGCAGTAAATCCGTTCTTAAGATACTGTCCTTAACATTTTGAGACATTGTGACCTGCATTCACAGATTTTGAAAAAATGTACAGTCAGCAAGAAAATTTACAATCTTTCACAACGAGTCAACATCTAACAAAATCAGAAACGAAAAAATGTTCGATCCATCCATGAACATGATGTTAGGGTGAACAGTTACGTTACTTTAAGGGGTAATTGTACCCATGATACTGAACTTTCCCTGAGAAACCTATAGGGAATTAGCAATGAAAAGACTTTCTATAGACACTAAATTTAATCAGCTGATCGAAACACTGATCACTGTCACCCTGTAGAATGCGTCAAATAGCTAGGTAGGTAATCAACCAAAATATATGGCATAACTAACTAGCTGTATTTTTCTGCAATATTGATGTCGACGCGACGCACGCTTCGATGCCGATGGTCTGATCCAGACACGGAAAAATTAACACATTAAATTTGATGTTAATTACTAATTTGTGGTAATATGATATCTATTTATTTATTAAGGACTGCCAACAAAGTATACAACACTATTACATTTTAACTTAATAATTTAGTGTTACTTCCCTTACAGGCTGTCACAACATACATTGTAGCATAAGTATATAAGGTCTAACAAAATTAGCTGAAACTATTTTAAGGGGATGATCAGACCATCAAACTGAACAACTTTCAAAAAATCAGCTGTTCCATACAAACCTACTCGACCTATATGTATGGGACAGCAGATTTTTTTTTTCGCGATTTCAATAGTGGTCCCATATAGAAAGTTGTTCAGTTTGATGGTCTGATCATCCCCTTAAAATAGTTTCAGCTAGTTTTGTTAGACCTTATATAACACGAAATTATACATGTTAAGAGTCTTACCGCGACAGAAAATGTTGGTAGGTACCTGCACAAATTAGTTGACAGTTGCATTTATTTTGTGCCTGCTTAAGTACAAGGTTAAGTTACAAATTAATTGTTTACGTCTTTGACTATTTATTATAAGGACTAGCTTTACGGTAGCATTTCCCCTCTGCCACGGTATAAGATCAATTTGATCATGTGCATTTACATTAAATTTTATACCTTATCACTAAACGAGACAGCCTATGATTGCGAAACAATAATTTCGAACTTAGAACGTTTGGGTTTCACACGAGAGTACTTTTCATGATTTTTATCATTCAAAATTAGAATCTAAAGTCATGGGGAATAAAAACCAAAGTTGCGGATTTCATGTTACCTCGCCCCCCGCAAAAAGTGGCAGAAATGTTTGTTAGTAGAATTACACGCGTAACTAGTCCTCATATAAGCAGTCAAAGGTTTACGTCGAGCACTGAAGAACTATACTATACATGAATATTAATGTCAAATACAAATACAAATATCGTGCATGTTAACATAGAACTAAAATGACAATCCGCAATCTACAATCTAATCATTATCAAAGGAGGCCAGGACAGTTTTTAAATTATAATAATTCTTACTCAGAGTAATTTATTTATTTACAATAATTTACATTTTAATAGAATGAGGGATTTTCCAGAAGAAAAAAAAAGTTAGTTCCTAATTTCTCAATAGATGGCGTTGACCAGACAGGGGTCCAATAGGTATGAGCAAATATATGAATTTATATTAATAATAAAAATACACAGTACAAGTTATTAACAATCTGGTTGTTATTGACGACCCGGTTGTTGTAATGAACTGTCAAACCAGGGTCCAATTATTCGTCTATGGCTTTGCTTTTCATTCATGGAATCTAACGTACGATTTAAATATTTCCGGTTTATTTTTATTGAAATTCTCAGTTTCTGTTAGGTTTTTGTAGTTTGTTATTGTTTCTCGTTTATTGTTCGTATATTCAAAACGGATACGTAGCCCATACAGCCACGTCCGATACTCGATTCGTTGATGACGGACAATAACACCGAGATAGCTAAATAATAATCCAACCACAATAAGAAAGGGTTTGTACTGTGTATTTTTACTATTAATATCTTTGCTCATACCTATTGGACCCCTCTCTGGTCAACGCCATCTATCGAGAAATTAGGAACTAACTTTTTTACTTTTTTTGCTTTTGGAAAATCCCTCATAGAAAAGAAAACGTTTCTTTCCTTAACATGATTTTCATACATTTTTTTCTATACCTACCTACTTAATTTACCGAAAATTTTACAGCTGTAGGTAGGTCTCTGTAACTCAATAAGGTTAATTTTTTCAGAAACAAACTTCCCTTTACCTTTTTTAAAGGCAATTACAGATGGAATGAATGAACGAATCACAAAGGGACAATCGTGCTTTAATTCACGATTTCCGAATAAAAAATTAAGGATCCGATTTTGAATCGATATTCGGGACGATTATCTTAATCGGCTGCGATTATCGACAGGAAGTATTGGTTCATTATATACAATTAGTCGTTTAAACAATTTCAAAAGAAAGCTTGTTATTTATCGATTGATTTTAATCGGATATTTTTTTATTATACAGGGTGTAAATTTAAATGCGTAACATATTTAAAAGGGCTTAAATATGGGTCCAATCACCATAATCTATCTATATTATTGTAATAAAACTGTAACAGGAAGTTTGTATGTACATTGAAGATATTAACAAAAAAAAAGTTACGATATGGTTTTTAGGTGTCCCTGATTCCATTTCACCAATTTTTGGATTTTTTGTCTGTCTGTTTGTTTGTGTGTTTGTTTGGGTGTTTGAACGAGTATCACGCAAAAACTACTGAACCGATTTTGATGAAACTTTTTTTGTTTGATAGCTTATGATCTGACTTAAAATCTGGTATATAATTTGTGCGGACGAAGTCGCGGGTTAACGCTCGTCTATACTATTATAAAACTGTAACATGAAGTTTGTCTGTACATTGAAGATATTAACAAAAAAAAAGTTACGATATGGTTTTTAGGTGTCCCTGATTCCATTTCACCAATTTTTGGATTTTTTGTCTGTCTGTTTGTTTGTGTGTGTGTTTGTATGTTTGTTTGTTTGAACGAGTATCACGCAAAAACTACTGAACCGATTTTGATGAAACTTTTTTTGTTTGATAGCTTATGATCTGACTAAAAATCTGGTATATAATTTGTGCGGACGAAGTCGCGGGTTAACGCTCGTATTATTATAAAACTGTACCTAACAGAAGTGTGTCTGTACACACGGCGACACATCAAGCTATACAAATCCAACATAAGCTGGCCGACCGATGCTATACGTTACTCGACATACGCTCGGTCAGCTTATGTTGGTTTTGTATAGCTTGATGTGTCGCCTCTGTACATTGAAGACATTAACAAAAAAAGCCGGCTGTTTATTTGTGTGTTTGTTTGTTTGAACGAGCATCACGCAAAAACTACTAAACCGATTTTGATGAAACTTTTTATTTTGATAGCTAATGATCTGACTTAAAATCTGGTATATAATTTGTGCGGACGAAGCCGCGGGTTAACGCTAGTAAATTATAACTATGGACGAGTTACGTGTAATTCTACTAACAAACTTTTCTGCCACTTTTTGCGGGGGACGAGGGGGAATGAAATTCGCAACTTTGGATTTTATTTCATTACTTTAGATTCTTTAAAAATAATCGAATCCGCAACGCAGGCTTCGTTAAATATTTCTTTAGATTCTAATTTTGACTGTTAAATAAAAATAGTCTCGTGTGAACCCCAAACGAGACTAGTTTTAAGTTACTGTTCCGCAATTAGGATAGGTTGTCTCGTTTATGGATAATGAAAAGGTATAAAATTGTATGTAAATGCGGGGAAAAACTGTTGTACACACCCGACTCAAATGTATGGATCAGCTTACTATTTGCCGTTTCCTGAGATAGGGTCACTAGTGAAAGTTGTTCAGTTTGATGGTCTGAGTTCACCGTTTTAGTCTGCGGAGGGCCTGGCCCTTACACCCTGTAGGTATTTGGGTCGAGTAGCTGTTGACATTTTCTAAGTTTACACCATGTATATTTCAATGTTAGAATACCATTGCAATCTTTTTTTCATCTTCTTCTATCGAGTCGATGGCATGTCATTTTATATTTTTCCAGTCCAGTATTTTGCCACACGGATAGCACTACCAGCAGCGTCCATAAACTCCATTCGCGTGCAAGTTTGCGGACAGGAAGGGCAAGATATGAGATGGGCCATAGTCTGAGGGGCAACACCACATTCACACCTCAAGTCTGATCCATCGATAAAACCCCATTTGGACAGGTTCTCCTTACTCCAGCCGACTTGAGTTCGGAGCCTGTTTAAAGACCTCCAAATCGGCCTGGGTAGTTCATGTCCTGGGGGAAGGTTTTCCGAGGGGGGGACAAACGGGTCGGGTAGCGTGCTGTTTCTTCGCCAGAGGTCACATCTAGCTCGAGGACCCTTACCAATACCTTGTATAGGGTGGACACACTTCAGAAAGTTTTTGCGGCTCTTGAGCCTTTTGGGGTACTGTGGAGTATCTGAACATAGGATGCCATGGATCAACCTCGAGTTTTGCTCTTTCAATTTTTTTTCATAAAAAAGCAATATTTAAAAATCAGATCAAATACCCTTGTATATTGCACTTCATATACAAAATAATATTGCCAATCCAGTTCATCGCTAAAAAAAGCAATATAATATAATTGAGCGGAATTTGAATGTAACAAAAAACTAATTTTCGAAAAGCCCTCATGATATTTTAACTATTCATATGGAACCGCCGAAAAGTTTGTTGGCTGGATCAAACGAATATTTTTCGAGCTAAATTAATATTTGAATCACGATAGCGAGTGTTACAGTCGATAGCATGTGTCAATAGACGACTGTTCGATGGCAAAAACCAATATTCAACTGACTAGTGGTGGGAAAGTATCGATACCTTTTCCATCAGAGTATCACTAGTCGATACCAAAGTTCTATCGATAGTGCAGTCCAATACTGGGTGAAATTGATATCATTAGCATCCTTTTAAACTAAGAGTCCCAAGAACCCATCAAACTGAACAACTTTTACAATGGGAGCAAACCGATCGGAGCAATCGAATCGAGTAAGCATTAGTATGGAACAGCTGACATTTTTTTTGCTCCGATCGGTTTGCCCCCATAGTAAAAGTTGTTCAGTTTGATGGGTAGACTCTTAGTTTAAAAGGATGCTAATGATATCAATTTCACCCTGTATAGCGCTATCGACTGCAGAAATTACTGTATATTGACATTGTTATTGTACATTACTACCGATAATACATTAACATAATTAATTAATTGATAATCGACCATAACTCGGTACGAAATATCCAGTCATTTAAAGTGGAAAACCAGTGTTTCCTATTGTCAATTGTATTATTGTTTGTTTTCGTGATTTCAATGTTGGTCCTATAGAGAAAATTGTTCAGTTTGACGGTCTGATCATCTCCTTATAAATCCCTCAGCATTTTAAGTTGGACCCTGTACATGACGCCTGTGTACCATTGGGATAGGCAAAGCCAATTGATCGCCATCAGCTTGATTTTAAGAAAAAAAAGAATAGGTAACAATGAATATAAAATAATGTTCAAAAGAAACTATACTCCATTCCAAATAGCAACGAAATTTTAAGGCTTTTTTGCATCACAGAAACAGAGATTTTTTTAAGATTTCAAATGGGTTTGCTCTTTACCTCAATCCAGTCCTCAGGACAAAGATGGGGTCGAACATGTAGCGAGCTAACCCAGAAGATGCCTATTCACTCGTACTTTAAATTAATTCGGGTTGTAAGCGCTCGGAAATACTGACGCAGGCAGGGCATTCCGCTCCTCACTCATTTGAAACACTTTCTCTCACTTATTCTTAGAACAGCTTTAGAAACGTCCAAGATATGTCGGATACTATATCTTTCTGATAAATAAATTATATTTGGTAATCAAAATCGGCCAGAAAGTTAAATAGGAATCGGAAAATCTTGTCGTTCTTAATTCAATTAAATCCCCTTTAATTATCATCGTTTATCGACTGTTAATATCACTTCACTGGTCTGCCACTTTAATGTAATTCTAGTATTTGCCTAACAGTAATATCCGAGGTCGCAATATTATCGATAAACTATGATCCATTTTTGATACAACACTACGCCCGACATCCCAATCATTGTGTTAAACAGAAGTGGTTCGGAACAGAGTTTGACGTTATGTTATTTGGTTTATATGACATTCGTGAAATAGCAGGAAGTTAAGCAACGTGAAGCGTAGCGCGATTCTGTTTGGGTGACCGCCATTGCCCACCACCAGAACGTTGGTCGGACGACATGTGAGGGGTCTGTAAAAGATCAGATTAGCCACCGTGATAAATAACGCTTTAAAAAGGAGGCCTGGGTCGTGGGCCTGGGCCCAATGTAATTGATTGAATTGTACACATTGATTAAATTAAAATAGTGGAAGATAGGTGACTAGCATGTACACACGGCGACACATTAAGCTATACAAAACCAACATAAACGGAACGCGTGTAGGTCGAGTAACGTATAGCATCGTGCGGCCAGCTTATGTTGGTTTTGTATAGCTTGATGTGTCGCCGTGTGTACATGCATATACAGCATAAATTGAGCCCCCCCCCCCCCCCCCCCCCCCGTCGCCTAATTGAATTAGTCGCAATCCGAGCGGCATTCATGATTGAGATATTTTTTTGATTTTGGGCGAAATAAAGGTACCACATTGCCTTCGTGTGCTTTTACTAATTTTACAATTCATTCAAAAAGAAAAAAAGGTTCTTACGGAAAGTTGTTCAGTAACATGTACGCTAATACCCTGTATGCAACGTATTATCTACAGTAATCAGTATAAGGTGCTCCTTGAGCAACGCTGTGTTGGCCAACACAACAACAAAATGTTGTTAAAGTGACATTTCGGTTCGCCACATACATACGGAATTCCGATCCGGAATCCTGATTCAGGATTCAGTGTTGTCAACCATGGTTACAAAAAACACTAGAGTGCTGTTTAAAAATGAAATGAAACGCCAAATGAATGACAATAATTGCATTTTCGGTATTTATTAAAACAAAACAAACAATTTCTATACATGATAATTACTATCATGTGATGAGGTCATGACGTTACAAATGTTACGATGATGGTTTGTAAAATGTATTCCAATTTTAATGAGACTATATGAAAAGACTGCCGATAGTTTTAACCTGCATACAAAATGGCATGAACCATTATCACACAAGCGGTTTTTGAGCGTAGGCGATTTCGCAACGACGTCACAACTGCACCGTCACGATACAGTATCGTTCCATCAATGCCTACGCTCAAAAATCACTTTAAAATATGCCACCTAAGACATAAAAAAATCACTAGATCTAGTGAAAAGTCTCTGAAAGTGGCAACACTCCATACGGAATCTAATTCCGAATCAGGTTTATTCCGGATGTATGTGGCGGACCTTAAAGTGACATTTCAATCTGATTTCGCAGAATTTTCCTCACCGTGAATATTAGCCATTAGCGGCTCCGATCGAACTGATCTATACCCGTAGGCTTCAGGAAATTGCGTACGTGGTATGCTTTGACTGCATTGTTTGATAGTATCAAACAGTTTGTTTGGCTAGATACAATGATGAAATAGGAGAATTCGCTTTTAGTGTTAGATTGTTTGTATCATTGTACAAACGTTGATAAAGTAGGTATCTCTCAATTCTATTTTTTGTTTTGGATGTAGAACGTTGATTGTAAGCGGTTCATCGCTGCCATGAAGTGACTCTATAGTCACTTTATGATTATTATATGTCTTTTCCTTATCTCGGGACATATTTGTCCCGGACCTTTGGGGGGCGTGCGTAGGGCCGAAGCTAACACGTAGAGGCCTGTCAGACAATTTCATCTAGGAAACTATTCCAGTATACACTACAGAAGTGCATCCAAAACAGCACCCGGGTCAGTGTACTGTAGGACTATTGTAAAAAGTGGAAAGAAACAAAATCTGGGCTATTGGGGTGGGATGCTAGTGGAACAGGTAACTAGGTTTTGGATTATTATTATTATTATTGTCTTTTCACAATTTATATCTTTAGTGACTTTATGGCAGATTTAAATAATTAAGTATCCTTTTTGAAGAATCGTCTAAACATTGATATATTCAGTACTAAACAGATCCAAACTTGATTACTCCACGTCATCAGATCGGAGCCGGAGCGAGATATGAAGATAAAACTGAAACCGACCGCGCTCCGTAAGTAATATCCTGGCCCTTTGAAATTTGTAACGAGCCATGCTGCATGCATGTTTGGCTACGAAGTTAGTCCTTTCCAAGTACCAAAAAACTACATTTTTGTTTTTTAACCAAAGAGATTAGAAAATGGTATTACCAGGAACTAAATATTTAGCTTTGAAATACTTAACCTGGATTGTGGAATATGGTTCTCTTCCCCATTTCTCATTATTTGGGGTCAGTGCTATACGGGGTGTAAGTGACAGCCTAGCAAATACTGAAACGGTGAACTCAGACCATCAAATTGAACAACATTCACTATGGAGCCCACCTCAGGAAACGCGAAAAAAAATCACTTGTCCCATACATTTTAATCGGGTAGGTACAGCAGTTTTGTACGGGACAGCTGATTTTTTTTCGCTAGGCTGTCACTTACACCCTTTATTGCACCGACCCCAAATAATGAGAAATGGGGAAGAGAATGATGATGGGCATCACGCAAAAACTACTAAGTACGTATACTGATATCTTTGAACCTTTTGTGTTTAAAAGCGTGTGATTAGACTTAAAAACTGTATTATCTCGCTGCAATGACGGGAGCTGGAATGCAGCTTCAGATCGTTGAAGATTTAATATTAAGTTTGAAACAACGCATACCGAATTGACAGCTCGCCGATGTTTCATCCGATGATTGCTCTTAGAGAATTGTACTCCTGGTGCGAACGAGGTCGCTGGCAAAAGCTAGGATATAAAATTCAACAGCGTTTTTCTTATAAACAGAGGCAGGTATTTTTACTCGAAACGACCTCTTTTTTACTAGCCCACCCAGTAGCACCGAACTTTATAGTACACCGAGGATTTAGATTTTAGAGAGATTGAATTTAGAATTGAAAACATAAATGCTAACGAACAGGGAATTTTTGAAATTTCCTAAGTAAACAAACTTTTATCAATATACGAGCGTTAACCCGCGACTTCGTCCGCACAAATTATATACCAGATTTTAAGTCAGATCATAAGCTATCAAACAAAAAAAGTTTCATCAGAATCGGTTCAGTAGTTTTTGCGTGATACTCGTTCAAACAAACAAACAAACAAACACCCAAACAAACACACAAACAAACAGACAGACAAAAAATCCAAAAATTGGTGAAATGGAATCAGGGACACCTAAAAACCATATCGTAACTTTTTTTTGTTAATATCTTCAATGTACAGACAAACTTCCTGTTACAGTTTTATAATAGTATAGAAATATATCTATCTCTATAATTATAAGGTCCTTCTTAATTTGCTTGCGGGTTTGTAGGGATGGTAAGACCATCAAACTGAACAACTTTCACTACGGGGCCGATGTCGAAATCGCGAAAAAAAATCCCACATATGGGTCGAGTACCTAAGACTGCAGCTTTGTATGGAACAGCTGTTTTTTTTCGCCATTTGGACATTGTTGGTCCTATAGAGGAAGTTGTTCAATTTGATGGTCTCTACCCATCTCCTCTCTACCCATCCAACTAAAGAACTTTTACTATGGGAACAAACCTGTCAGAACAAAAAAAATCTGCTGTTCCATACGTTTGAGTCGAGTAGGTATAGCAGTTTAGCATAGAGGTCGGCTTGACACGAGTTACGCCGTCCTCTATGCGGTTTAGTATGGAACAGCTGACTTGTTTTTGCGCTGACAGGTTTGCTCTCATAGTAAAAGTTGTTCAGTTTGACGGGTAGAGTAAGTGGTTTAAAGGTTAATGATACTTTTCCTTACACCCTGTAAAAGAACGTCTTAATGGTTCTTGGCCTCAAAGTCGAAATTGGCTAAATACTTGTAAAAAAGCTTGCTTGTTATATTTAAGGTCCGACACCCTTAAAAAGCGACTGGATGAGGAAGGCCGAGGAAAGAGTTTTTTTGGTGCGCTTTGTGCTTAACGCCTATGTTTAGCAGTGTACGATGATAGGCTGATGATGAATTAAGGTTTGGTCGGGTCCATGGCATTTTACCAGTTTTGCCAGCCAGTAGTTAAGCCACTGGGCCCTGCTTTTAAAACAGACAAACATCATCTCAGCCGATGGACGTCCACTGCTGGACATAGGCCTCCCCCAAGGATCGCAATAACGACCGGTCCTGCGCTGCCCTCATCCAACGGGTTCCCGCCGCCTTCATAAGGTCGTCGGTCCACCGTGTGCGGGGCCTACCCACGCTGCGCTTTCCGGTACGCGGTCGCCACTCGAGAACTTTTCGGCCCCATCGGCCATCGGTTCTGCGAGCAATATGCCCCGCCCCGCCAATATGGGCAGCGTTCGGGAAGCTACGTAGTATCTTCACGTCCCAAATACCGCAGTGTCTTAAAACGAAAGTCTTCGATCAGTGTGTGTTGCCAGTGATGACATATGGACGTGGTCGTTCACTCAAGGCCTCATAAAAAAGAAAGGCTGAAAGTCACCCAAAGAGCAATGGAGAGGGCTATGCTCGGAGTTTCCCTGCGAGATCGAATCAGAAATGAAGAGATCCGCAGAAGAACCAGAGTAACTGACATAACCCAAAGAGTTGCTAAATTGAAACAGACAAACATTTCGTATCAATTAATGGTCAGAAAATTTGCTAAAACTATAACTATACATTTCAGAGATGCAATTGTAGACCCCACTGGATTTATACTAACATAAAATTAAAAGTAGGTACCAAAAATTTATTTTGTAATAATATTTGACTTTTAACTCCCTATTATATCCCCCTTTGACTTCCCCCCAGGCTCGTCATTGAACTGAACTCTCAAAGGGTTATGTATGCAACGAGCGCCTGTCTGTTTAGTCATAGCAACAATGTAGTCGAGTTAATTCACCTGAATAAATCTGCCAGGCGAGACCTAGCGGACTATGGCTTAGTAAGTACTGGAAGCTTTGATATATCTCTATGATTATTTTGGTCGAAGTCTCTATGTAACGCTCGCTTAGATATCTCTATGTAACGCTCATCATCATCAGCCTGTCATCATCCACTGTTGAACATAGGCCTCTCCCAAGGCGCGATGGTAGAGTCAAAGTTATCTATGTGATATTATTTTGAATAAAAAATTTTAAGTTTTGAGTTTAGTTTCGTAGGTAAACTATGAATACCCGCTGAAGCCGATGCTGCGGATGTTTATAAAAAGTAGAAATGATTTTTTCGTACTGGAAGTGCAGTAAAACAGAGAAACTCGCCTTTGTGCATCACGACCAAAGACATCACGACTTACTGTAATTTTTTCATAATTATGTTTTTGTGTACAATAAAGAATCTATGAATCTAAAAAAAATGTTAATTTTTTTATTTATCGATACTAGAGAAAGGGTTTTATTTAAGGCTCTGCCTCCGTGGTCTAATGGTTAAGAGCATTGGCTCTCGACTCGGAGGTCGTGGATTCGATTCCCACGGGGGGCACCTGGTGATATGTCACTTTGTGCGTTTTTCCCCAGTTGGTTGGTTTCCACATTGCAGGCTGAATCACCTGATTGTCTGAAAAGGAAAACGATTTCGTGCTTCGGATGGCACGTTAAACCGTTGGTCCCGGCTACTATCTCTGGTGGTACATAAAAACCACGTCAGAGGCCGTAAGGCGGTCTGAAAAAACTCTGACACCAGGGCTCTGCTCAAGCTCTGCCCACACGATAAGAAAGAAAGAATTTAAGGTTTTAAGTTTATTTGTTAACACCCTGTACACGGCGAAGATGATGATAATTCTCAATTAAACGGTCACTTCAATTAACTTAACTTGCTTTAAAATCAGCTCTACCCGTACCGAGTACCTGCATACTCGGAAATGGATTTTGTAATTACTTTGGGTGTTTGGGTGATCTAATTTTAGTTCACATTTAAAACTAACAACCAATGAAACAAAACACTGTTAACAAAGCTAACTTTAATCAAACTATAAATTCATAAGTGTATAAAATAGAAAACTTAAGCTAAATTAACTAAATGCTTTTGCAAACCCATTTTTGGGGTAGTTAATAGTTAGCTTACGTCTTTAAGGATATCTAGATCTAGATACAATAGATAATTAACCTTATTATTATGGCAGTGCACGGAAGTAAAGTAGGGTCAATGAGAAGGGGCAGAAAACGTAAACAATATAACTGAACTTGCCTAAGCGAAATAGCAGTAGAAGTAGAGACACATACTTACTCGCTCATGCCTTAGTTGACAATATAAATTGCCATATAGTTCATAAGTGTTATGGAATTAATGAAATAAAAATTACCAAAGAAAAATGAAATCGTTTTTTGTCTCTTGCTTCCGTTATCATGGTTTGTTTTATTTATTTTACATATGTTTTTAAACATTTGTTGTTTTTGTGACCAACAATACTAAAACTTTACAAAATTACAAGTAACAAACTCATACTTGAACTAAAATTATTAATTAAATATCTTGAGAAATTGTGTTCCATACCTCCTAATAATTGTTTACGTTTTCGGACTTAGCTTCATGACCTTACTTTAGACTTAGCTTAATTATTACCTTAAGTCTACTAATATTTCTCATTAATTCGGTTTCTACACCAAGGTCTTTGTATCCTTACATGGGTTTAATGTCAGTGGAACCTAGGAGGAAGGAGCAAGTGAATGGACAGTGAATGTAAGATTGGCTGTGCCTGGCTTCCCGAGTTGAGTGAGGATTCTTCGCTTATCTCACAGGGTGCGTTCCCAGCAAACAATTTGGTCGTATTAGGCCCCCATTTATATGACTATTTTGACTTATAAAAGTTATATTACGGTAATTTCGTCATATAGTGGTGCTTTATGCGTCTAATGTTCGATTATACGACACATATACACAATTGGGTTTCCATTGAAGCGGAGACAAGAAATGCAGGAGTAGACCAATCGGATTGACCAGTTATGTAATTCAAACATTCTTTTTGGTCTATCCCTGCAAGTCTCATCTTCGCTCAGTTTAGGTGAAAACTGTGAACGCTAGGTGCCTCGTTTTTACACGACTACCCCAGAACAAGAGTAATGTTTTTTCCCATAGTTGCCTCTTTGGAAGAAATAAATTTTACTTTAACCATAATTTCTAAAGGATCCTTCTTAATATGCTGACACTTTTTTAAGGGGGTGATCAGACCATTAAACTGAACAACTTTCTCTGTGGGACCAACTTCGAAATCGCGAAAAAATGATCAGCTGTCCCATACATTTGGCTCGAGTAGGTTGGCAGTTTTGTATGGACAAGCAGATTTTTTTTTCACTATTTCTATTTTGGTGCCATAGAGAAAGTTGTTCAGTTTGACGGTCTGGTCATCCTCTATGTATAGTTAGCAAGTACTGTATATCTTCTTTGATTTAATTCGTTAGGGGCTTAAAAACAGGTGAATTAGTGACTGAGAGTTGAGTAAAGGTCATAGTTCATTTTATTTGACACTCGGTCCGGTCAGTTGCCTTCTCCTCATGCAGGTCTTTCCGACGAAGGCCCACAAATTAAACAATGTTCACTTTTATCTCGAAGGATTAAGAGGATCGAGGCAGCCTCACATTTAAAATGGCTATAAATGTTTTAATAGAATTTATTATAAACTTTCTTACTGGTTATTTAACTTGTGTTATTAAAGTTGAAGATTGTTTGTTCAGTTTTCTAAATAGCTAACTTCATTATAAGTTTTTAAAAGAAAGAAGAATGCTGTTATGTTTATTATTAAATGAAATTAGTTCAAAATTACACTGGCAGACACTTTTTCTCTAAATATTTTTTTTTATTTTTTTTAGCCAATTTCATCCCACTGCTGGGCAATGGCCTCCCCTTTTATCCTCCATGCAACCCTGTCCTGAGTCAGTTCCATCTACTTTTCGTCGAATGTATCCAGGTCGTCTCTCCATCTCTTGACCCTGACGGCGACGCCCATTCTCCTGGATCCAAGGTGTTAAGACTTTGGCCCATCTTTCCGGGTGCAATCGACAGACATGGCCGGCCCAATCCCATTTCAACTTGGCGGTTTTCTCACCGACATCGGCTATTTTCGTTATTTTGCGTATAAATATATAGTTTAACAAAAAAAAATTAAAGTTTTTTTCAAAGACCAAAGTGTTACCACTATTCTAATGGTGCCTCTACATGAACCGTATCATCGTATTGAAATAAAAGAATAAGGAGAAATCGACAAAAAAAAAACACCTTTGAAGATACCTGGTCAGTTGCAATTTTAACCCAAACTGTCGAATTGAGAAACCTCCTCCTTTTTTGAAGTCGGTTTACAATAAATATTCGTCATAGGATTAAATGATAACAGAACTATTTAAATAAAAATATACCTTAGTGGACCTTTAAAATCAATCTCGATATGTAAGAAGAAGTTTCGTGGAGAGGCACCAGTACATACAAATATTCAATCTATCTAACCATATAGCTACTTAGAAGCCACACATGGCGTGCGACAAAACTCTGCTGTGCCTGTTTCGCTACGGAAAAGAGAGCCAAGACGCGACTATGTCATGCAGTCATGCTGAACTATCTCCTGAGGCTAGTACGATGCAAAACGATAAAGGTTCTGTCGTATCTTTTATCTCGCTCATATTTATTCACAAAGAGAAAGAGAACACCTGTATTCTTAGTTGTTCCCTCGACATTTCCTCCACTTGAGTTAACATTTACTCAGTCAAATAGTATTAAGAAATTTTCTCCATCGCGATGTGTAAGATTGGAGAAAAGAAACTCATGGTTGTTTTCGACCTGCCATAATATCTCCTCGCGATGCGTAAATCACTGAAACATAGTTTTTCGTAAAATAATGGAATAAGTTTGTCTATTGCTATTCTAAAGATCCACAAAAATTACGTGACAAGTCTTTCATTTCGGACAGTAAGGGGTCTGGCAAAAACCATATGTAACGAAATAGGTATGTTATGACAAGATCGCTTATAAAGCATATCACCTACCGGCATTATTTTATTACCATTGTTTAAAGGCACAGATTACCCCCCATAGATAACTCATGATGAAAATTTTGTACAGGCCCGAAGTCACCATTTTTGGCGGTAGGTGCGGGTAGCGAAACAATGCAACATGATTGGCCATTTCAAGGTCGCACTACTTCGTTGCTTATATCAGTGCAAAATCATGGATATGTGGCGCGCGTCGGCGGCCTTGTATGCGGTATATATTAGGGGTAATCTGTGTTTAGAGGATAGAAGCCATTACTCGGTACAAAACTTTTCACGTACTCCACTGCGGCTTCGTCCCTGCGATACAGCATACCCAATTTTTTATGACTGAGGTTGGGTCGAGGCAGAGTTTTAGGAAACGACTGAGAATAGGGTGTAAGGAACAAAAGTGCTCTGTCGCTCTGCCATGCAAGACAGTCTTTAAATGCCTAGCAACGTGACAGGTCAGGAAGGCTCTTCTCCTTGCAGTAGGCGTAGGATGAGGGCCAGGCCTTGAAGCCAACTCTGTCGTACACCCGCTTGGCACACCTCACGTCGTCAGCTAAGTCTTCGTTTAGAAGATCTGTGGATGACATGTCAAAATTAATAAACTATGCAATAACTCCAACGGGAAGTATTCTTCTGGATTCTTCGCCTTAGTAGGTTACAAATAAATATAGCAGATTTTAGACGAACTGCTTCAGAATTTAAAGTAGTAAACAATTTACTCGAAAACTAACTACACCACATATTGTATAAGTTATCCTGTAGGCCTCGCATGCCACCCCGAGAAAACGATAAAAATCGAGATGTGCCTCCATGTTTATTATTTTACATATGCCAGAAAGAGCGCGCATGGCGTTTTACTCATTTAAACGCTTTGTCGTATGTGGCATGTTAGCCGTGCTAATACACAACATACATAATTCTAAATAATTAATGATCTAAAAGATGATATTAACCTCCCTTTTTTAAGTCGATAAACTTTTTTTCGCTTTTTGTCTATTTGGTTCCTGCAGTCGGATTACATATTTTTCTTTAACAAGAGCACTTCAAAGTAGTAGACCAAACAATAAATTACTTAAGAGCTAAGTAAGTGTTAATTGTAATTAGCTAGAAGAGTTAATGAGATTAGCATCACCTTCACACTTCATGCTGCAGTGGCCGCCTTTCCGACCCTTTTTGCACCATTCCTTGTTGTTGATCTGTGGAAATAAAATTTTAAATATAAGTAAACTTTGTATTTTTGACCCTTGAAGTGTCTATAGGTGAAGGGTTTTAAATAAAAGTCATGACAATAGTAACATTTGAAGTGATCAGAAACTTCTTCTGCTGACTGCTTCAACTATCATCTTAGACGGCAGTTATTCTTCATGGATATTATGTATCGAGTATAATAGGTGCATTGAATATACAAGAGGAAGCTTTAAGATCGTACTCATAACTGACAAAATAAGCGAAGCAAGGTTGAGAATTGAGATGTTACGGTCACATGATAAGGATACTTTCCATTGCTACAAAAAAGGGGAGGACGTAGACCTCAAACCTGGTTGACGAATGTTCAAACAGACATGAAAGCAACATGTTTACAAAAGCCTGAAAAGCAGACTTCGTCTAACGAGACAATGCGAGGCAGAAGAACAAGGGAGTGGTACAATAGGCGGCTAGCTTTTTGCCCTTTGTGATAGTTATGAAACCACAGCGGGAAGAACTGAAGGCCTAGCAAGCTACTCATGACAAAGTCTCAGGGATGTCTAGAGAAACCATACCAGAGAAGCTAGGCTAGCCCATTTTAAGCTATACGTCTTAGATAGTACGTTGTGCTATATCCTCTCTTCCTTTACTAATATTTCTCAATAAATCATACTCAAAGTGTACCTATTGAACCGAATGCATAATAATATTATGTGGTAGGTCGGGGCTTAGCGGATGTGGCATATTACGATCGGATTCGCTTTAATTTAGATGCAAGTAGGTCAGTGCAGCTATCTGTGATAGATAGCTAGATAGCTAGGTAGGTACTGAACGTAACACGAGTTTAAAATTTATAATTAAATCGCTGATGCCGGCGACTTAATCCGTTTAGATAGACATGTGATTTATAGAGGGTGTAAACTTAAATTCGTTACATAATTAACAGTGTGATTGTGACCATTAAACTGAACAACTTTCAGTATGGGACCAACGTAGTAAATAGTTTAAGAGATTACATTATGCCCCCTACATACAAACAAATGAGTGTCGGTGGCGCGTTGCGGACACTTAATCTTGAGGGTCCGAGTTCAAATCCGCACGGACGACATGCCTTGCAGTGAGACGTATACGGGGTGTATGGAAAAGTATCATTAAACTTCCACATACTCTTAATGTTCAAACTGAACAACTTTTACTATGTCCCATAGTGGGCAAACCCATTCAGAATAAAAATTGGACCAAAAAATGTATAAAACGATCCCTATTCCAATTAACAAAGACCTTCACATGACTTAACTATTCTCATTTTGTACCAGTATTGGAATTGGAATAGCTAGAATAAGATAAAGTAATATTTCACGTTAAGAGGAAAGGCGGTCTGCAACAAATTTGAAAAGTAGTGTTTTATTAACAGATCTATGGCTGTCATGCTGTTTCCGAGCAACCCAGCAACCAGTGCGAAAGTGAAAACTGCAGCTCCGACTGATTTTACCTACATAAATAAAATAGGAGAAATCACAATCTCGTATTCCTCTGTTTCCTCCTCTAAAATTAGACCGATTTCAATAACTTTTTGTAATAATAGTTTGAGAAAGAGTTAGGTTAGGTTATATCTGTAAGTTCTCGTTTTATTTTTTATATTCGTCAAATTCGTTTGCTGGATATCTGAAAACGGTAGTAAAATAGAGTAATTTTAGTTATCTTAGGACATTCCTAGTTCTCATAGTAATTAATTTATGAATAAAAACAAAACATAGGAATAATGCAGTGGTAGATTATGTATGCACGACCGGTCGTTATGGCTATCCTTGGCGGAGGCATGTCCAGCGGTGGACGTCCATCGGCTGAGATGATGAATATAGATTAGAATAGTAAAACATTTTTTGCTCTTAGCTCCAGGGAGCAAACAGAGGAATACGTTTGTATGGACTTAACGGTACCCGCCTTTCCTCTTAACACAATTACATTCACTTGTAGATTTCATTCACATTACAAAAAATAAACAGTATATTAAACTGGATCAAAGGCAAACATTATATCAGCGATGCAGCCTATCCACTCTGAAAACGCCCTTGGGCACAGTTTAACCTCCCCAAGAAAATACATCTCATGTTTCAACTCTTCACAAACCGAAGACACTTAAATAAATATCAATCAAAAACACAATTTGCTCACATACGAGTGACATGGTACATATGAGAGAGAAAGCAAATAGAAGCTCATAGGAGTTGTTCATCAGATCGACAGAGAGCGAGATTAGCAATCTCTCGGGAAAGTATTAGCTGGCAAGACGTTATTTACTCACCGACGGCTGATTTCAATCGGCACTTCGATTTGCCGAGTCTTCTAGTGGTGGGGGAGTCGAGGTTTAAATTATATCGATAATAAGTTTGGTATGGCTAAAATATATTAGGTACTCCGCCCGCGACTTAGTACCCGCAGACCACAGATTTGAAATACTCATAACTTTTCATTGATTGAACCGATTGCAATAAAATAATCCAAACTAAGCCCTATGCTTCTGTGAAAACCCCATCCAAATCGGTTCAGCAGTTTTTAAGTGATGCGTCCACAAAGAAAGAGACAAATGTACATATCCACGCAAAGTTTACAATTTTATTGTAATTGAACACGATATTTTCTTTGAGTAGAAATAATTTATGCGTTGAGGACACTGCTAAAATACAGACACGATAGAGGTTCTGCTGGCTGTGCTGAAATTTGAAGAATAGGTTTTTAACAGACATATTGCTGTCGCGCTGTTCCCAAGCAACTGAGCTACCAGTACGAAAGTGACAACTGCAGCTCGGACTGATTTTACCTACATAAAATGGACGAAAGTTAGGGTAATACGAGAAAGACGTTGGCTATGTCTGCATGTTTTCCTTTTTTTTTGTTTATATTCGTCAAATTTGCTTGCTGTATGTCTGAACAGCGGTGTAATTGAGAAATTTTTCGTCATTTTCGAAGGCTCAGTTCTTATTGTAAACGAGCGTTAACCCGCGACTTTGTCCGCATAAATTAAATACCAGATTTTAAGTCAGATCATAAGCTATCAAACAAAAAACGTTTCATCAAAATCGTTTCAGTAGTTTTTGCGTGATGCTCGTTCAAACAAACAAACACACAAACACACACACAAACAAACAAACAAACAGACAGACAAAAAATCCAAAAATTGGTGATATGGAATCAGGGATACCTAAAAACCATATCGTAACTCTTATTTTGTTAATATCTTCAATATACAGACAAACTTCTTGTTACAGTTTTATAATAGTTTAGATAATTTATGGAATAAAACAAAAGATGGGGAACATAGATTATATGGTAAATAAAAAATTCCTCTAGTGTGTCGTTTGTATGTTTGTAGCGTCACGTTTGTATGAACTAAACGGAACCCGCTTTTCCTCTTAAGGTATTAAGCATTTAATTCAGCTCTTAATTGTATTAACGAGAATCAAAATGCCTGTTACAAAATAAAAGATTTTATCTGAAAATGTTTCAGTCCACTTCCTTTGACAAAAAGGGCATTAAATACATTACCGACTAACAATTAATTTCCATCTATGTAGCATTCTGTTCCAAAAGAATAATTAATCGTTTACATTTATTCGCGCATTGCAGATCGTTGATACTCACAACGTCACAACGTAATACTCTTTTTAGTTGTTCAAAATAGTTTTCATAGTTTTTAAAATTAAATGCGATAGTGAGGCTATACCTCATTGAGTTGAGTTGATTTATTAATTTTTTTTAATAGGCGTATTTAGGGATTTAGAACTAGCATACCCACAAAAACATTGAAAATGGAAACTTAGTGTAATGAATCTTCATATTATAATAAAAATAAAAATAATAATAAATACCTTGGAAACTAGGGATGATGACTGATCCCGGAAATTCATATCTTAAAACGAATTCTAAAAAAAGGCTCTAATAACCAAATGTTAAAACGAAATTACAATTGAATAAGAAAACAAAAAACTTATAAGCGATTAAAATAAGTTTTTTATCGTCGTCTATAATATCTTTTTAGTATGACACTTCGTTATTATTTGTATTAAAATACGAGGTTATGACGTCACTTCTTTTATATCTGCCTCTCGCTCTAACCGACTCGAATTTCACTTTATTTAAGGTATCAAACAGTTTTTAAAAAAAAATAAACAAAAATTTTACCATCCTTATTTGACACTGTCACACAGATTGTTTTAGTCCCCATTAAATTAGACTAATATTTTGATGACTAGACAACAGTATCTATTATATAGGCACAAACATCCGTGAATTTGACACATATTATTGTTACTTGGGTACAAGCATTCTTATTCAACAGACCCTCAGCAGGCTGGTTTGCTGGTTCGCTGTCGAATCAGCTATCGAGTCGTCAAATATCAGATTTCATGGTCCCCACTAAGTTTCAGAAAATATATCGACACTTCGATATAGTTCATCCCATCACTAGCATCTCCTGTGCTAGACGAATAGATGCGAATAGATCGCACCGCGACCTCGCAAGCCGTAACGAGGTGGCTGGTGACAATGCAAATCGCACCTTGTCTGACGTATAAATCTGGCGTTATTGGTTACTGAAGATCGTTGAACGTTTAAGGTCGATTATACTTTGTCTTATAATAAGTCTACTTTAGGTCCAGCTCAAATACAATGGAATCATTACGTTTTAGTCCAGCATTTTATACAAGTTGCTTTAAATGCGTTATACAAAGGGGGTACTTCAGACCAATAAACTGACAAACTTTCGCTATGGAGCAAACATGGTAATCGCGAAAAAAGCATCTGCTTTTCATACTATGGAGTAATAGATACCTACTCTTTCTTACTACTTCAGTGTTCAAGAGTTTTTAGATTATAAGACAAATATTTAATTTATGTATTCTATTCTATTTTTATTTAATGGCGTCCGATGCGTTATCACAATTGTGCTAATGTCCCGTTATATGGAGAGTACACGTAGGAAAAGTATTAGTAGCATTTCTGCCAATGTCAAGTAGTTTATTATAATTTCAAGTTAACGTTTTATAGTTAAAACACAAAAGAGTTTACAAAATGGCGGAGCCACGTGCAAGCCTAACAGATGCCAATACGCACGCGTCTGACCTCCCCCAGACTTGCAGCGCGACTCCTTAATTTATGTATAATTTAACTGACATAAAGAATGACTGTAATTACAAATTAATCATTGATATCGCTGAAAAGTAACACATTTTAATAAATAGATTTAATTGTATCAAATCATTGTTATGTTGTCGTTTTTATAGAAATTTATCATATAATATTTTAATGTAAGATTATTGTACACCTTTTCTGCACGGCTAGCATGCCACACACGACAAAGCGTTTAAACGAGAAAAACGTCATGCGCGCTCTTTCTGGCATACGTAAAATAATATAGATGGAGGCACATCTCAACTTTTGTCGTTTTGTCGGGGGTGGCATGCTAGGCCTATAGCTATCAGCTATAAAGGCTCATAAGTATTCTGTACTATAATTGTAAGACCTTGTTACAACCTATAGTTTTGCAATAAAGACACTTTGACTTTGACTTTGACTTATACTGTGCTATGGACCTACAGTGAATGTTTTTTAATTATATGAGAACATCGAAAAACGTTTGTATTATTTCCTTCTTAATATGCTGACACTTTTTTAAGGGGATGATCAGACCGTTAAACTGAACAATGTTCTCTATGGTACTAACATCGAAATCGCGAAAAAAAATCTGCTTTTTCATACAAAACTGCAAACCTACTCGAGCCAAATGTATGGGACAGCACCTGATATTTTTTCGCGATTTCAATGTTGGTCCCATAGAGAAAGTTGTTCAGTTTGTTGATCTGACCATCCCTTTAAAAAATTGTCAGCATATTAAGAAGGACACTGTATGAAACGCAGTTATTTTACACTGTGTATTAATAGGAAAAAAGATTCTGAAATTAGTGGATACAATCGTAAAATATTTTTCATTTTGAATATTAAAAAAATTAGTTGTCTTTGATAAGTTTTTTTCCTATATTTAATATTCAAGTTTATTTTTAATCGTAATTAAAGACTTGAATCAATACAGTAACTAAGCAGTAGTTTATAGAGTATTTTTTTTATATTTTTTACCGAAAGACCTGTTGTAGGTAAAAATAAAATAATAATAGTTTAATAAGTTCACCGTTTAAAACATGACCTTAGATTTATTTAAATATAATCGCGTTATATTCTGTACCATGTAACGCGAGTGCTTTTAACGTAAACGATTGTTAATCTAATTTTAGAAACTATCATATCAAAGTATCTCAAAAGAATTTTATAGTCACTAATTATGAACTTGTATCTACGGTTCTGGTATGTCAGTCTTATTTGGACCATACTTAACCACCCAGTGCGGATTGCTGCAGGAAATAAAGTGGCCCAATCCCTCTCATCTCACTCTTATTCGTGAGAGACCTATGCCCCGCAGTGGTATTCTGCAAGCTGCAACTTACTTACTTATTTACTACCATATTTTTATCTATAGTCGGATTTTTCGTTTTCCTACTCCTCCTATCTTCTTTGATTAATTCATTGCGGGTTCCAAGACAGATTAGAGTCATCCCCCGGGCTCGCTGGACTTCATTGTCCAGTGTTGTGAATGGTCGCCGCTGTTGATCCTGGCTTACAGGAGTTACAGCGGTGGGAATGTGTGGTGAGCCTATGCCCGATTTCTTTTTTACCATATTATTATTTATTTGAAACAAAAAAATAATTTTTTATTTTTTTTTAATAAAAATTTGATATATCCACAACTTAAACATCAATTTCGAACATTATTGATTTTTAAACATGTTACAGCCATGTTGTGCTATTTCGAATCAAAGGGCTCGGTGGCGAGATTGGATAACGCAGTTCCCCGGTTTGGAAGAGTGCGGGTTAAAGTCCCTCCCGAGACAAATTTTTCAATATGTACGCACGGCGACACATCAAGCTATACAAAACCAACATAAGCTGATCGCGCGACGCTATACGTTACTCGACCTAAGCGTGGCCAGCTTCTATTATTTTTGTATAGATTGATGTGTCGCCGTGTGTACTTAGATAAACGCATGCTCGCGCGGCCAGATCATGTTCACTGAAGCTTACGTGGTCACTACTGCTTGTTTGATATATTGGGTCTTTATTAGACAGCTTTCTAGTCAATTCCTCTAATAAGATTCCTACTAAAATGAAAATCAAACTGTCTTCCCTGTATTTTGATCCTGAATTTTAACGATTTTATGTAAATTCTTTATCTGACATTTGATATTCCGTCTAAAATTGTTATCTGGATTCCGATTCAGATAGAAATATGTGAATTGTCAATTCTCTTGACAATGAGATAAGATTCAATTTCGAGCCCGATACCTTGTAAAGTGGCGTTCATAGAATTTTCTAAAGTATGACCTAAAAGATTGAACATAAAAAGTAAACAAACCATCTAGGGGATATAGATTATGTGCATTATTTAAGTCCTAGGAAAGTTATTTTAGGTTATTATTACCAGTCGAAAGAACGGTACACACAATGTAAACAAAACAATGTTAATTTTCAATACAATAATTCCTTTCAGGGTAGTCAGAAACTTTGGTACAACTGCTTACAAAACTATCAATATGTCATCACTATATTCCTAAGTCGCCTGGTTGCACAATCACTGGAATAAATTTAGCGGTTCATTCTATGCTGCAACCACGAGACAGAATGAAGACTTATTCCACTCACGCAGAAATCAATTTCATTATACCTATCCCGATTTTTTACCGGATAAGACCGCACTGCCTCCGTTGTCTAATGGTTAAGAGCATTGGCTCTCGACATGGAGGTCGTGGGTTCGATTACCACGGGGGACACTTAGTGAAATGTCACATTGTGCGTTTTTCCCCAGTTGGTTAGGACATTGCAGGCTGAATCACCTGATTGTCTGAAAATAAAAATGATTCCGTGCTTCGGATGGCACGTTAAGACGTTGGTCCCGGCTACTATCTCTGGTGGTAGTTGTCGTTACATAAAAACCACGTCAGAGGCCGTAAGGCGGTCTGAAAAAACTCTGACACCAGGGCTCTGCCCACACGATAAGAAAGAAAGACCGAATAAGAGAAGTTCTTACAGCACATTTTCATCAATTACGGCTCAACAAAATGACAGCAAAATGTTGTCAACCTTTGCACTGAAAAATACTGACAGGACGTTTGAGATTGCCACGAAGCTCCACCATATCTTCTCCTGCTGCTCCAAAAACAATCAACAAAACTACTTGACATTGGCAGAAACGCAGTGCTGAAGCACAAGCAAAAGTCTGTAATTGATAAAAAAAAATACTTCAATCAATTCGCGAAAAAGTCTTCGCTTTATCTTTCAGCGTGTTTACATTCCTTATCTATTCACGTTGGTCGCACTTTAGGAGAGATTCAATTTTATCGGGAGTTTGAATCATTTCCGAAGACAAAGCTGAAAACAGTCGCTCCTAATTTCCATGGAAAGGAAAGACGGTTGACCAAAAACAGATGACGATCAAAAGTGTTCAAATTAGGAACAATTGGTTGGTGGAGCATGAGGAGTGGGACTCTTTTGTAAGAAGTTAGATAGGATTTCTCATTTCTGGCAGAGACGGCTTTAGGGGTTTAAGGCGGTTGCAGAGGGGTCCATTTTATACAAAACGTTGACGCACAATACGCGTAAACGGTAGTAATATATATAACTTTGTATATATGAAAAAATAGTTTGGAATATCTAGATGCCGCGTAACGAATAACGTTTGCAATTTATAAAATAATTACGAAGATATAAAGCTTTGAAGTTTTTCATACAAAATTTTAAAAGCTTTATATCTTCGTAATTATATTATAAATAGCAAATGTTATTTGTTACGCGGCATCTAGATTTTCTAAACTATTTTTCCACATATAAAATATTACTTTTATTAATTCCGTCTACGCGTATTGTGCGTCAAACGTTTGTATGGACTGAAACTACCTTAAGTAATATAAGGACAATATACCATCTTAGACTTGTGCATCGCTTATATGAAATTAGTAGATTAAATGGTAAATGGAGATCATATAGCAGATTGAATGAGCCAGGATTTTTGCAACACCTAATTTAATCGAAATTCAGAGATTTTCTTTTACAATAAACACACTGGATCAACAAAAAGGAATATTGCGTTATTTATTACAAGCACACATCCACATTCTAACGGATACAATAATTTCGGTGAGCGGGCGTGTTATCAGAATGAAAACGCTGAAAATCATTGAGAAATCGCTGATTAAAACGCCAATAGTTTGCTGTCATCTTTTAAGGATGTTAGCGCCGAAAAGGTTATGGACGTATGCGTCTTATGTGTACTATAAATAAAAAAATAAAAATAAAAAAATTTTTATTTCGGATTACTTGATCCATACTACATTTTACAATAATAGATAAAATAGTAATTTCAATTACAATTACAATAAATATTACACAATTCATAATAATAAATTACATTAATACTATGGTGGCAGCTCATAAAATAAGTAGGTAGAACATTATCGAAAGTCAGTAAGTACCTATACTCCATTCCAAATAGCAACGAAATTTTAAGGCTATTTTGCATTACAGAAATAGAGATTTGAAACACTCTTCCTCTCACGTATGTCCAAGATACGTCGGATAGTATATCTTTCTGATAAATAAATTATATTTGGTAAACAGAATTGGCCAAAACGCTTAACAGGAATCGGAAAATCTTGTCGACCTTATTTGGGATTTAAATTTAGTTTTACAAGTTACCTATTTTTAAAAGGCGCCTACATTCATCCTTGGATAATTGATAAGTTCATTAAACAATATCAAATTAAATAAATGTTCCACCTTCGTAATTTAAGGTAATTAAATTGAAGACAAAGAATATAAATTTAAACATTCACCAAGTTACCGAATAACATTAAAATATAAATTAATCATTATCGGGAAGCTTAAATTATGAGTGCCGTCATCACAATACTGTCATGGCGAGTTTAATATTGTGAACAACGAATCAGGGAAATTGGTTTAATTTCTGTTCAGGTACGGAGTTAGGGGGGCCCCAAATCTCGCCATCAACAAAATAAAGCAGAATATTCAAAAAGACGGTCAGACGAAATTGTAGGGGTTGCGGGTCAGAAATGTAGCCCAGTCATTTTACGGTTTGAGCCGGGACTAATTAATAATAGATTTTTTTTCGGTATAGTATTTAAGAGCCAAATTGAGCTTAGAAATGAACCAATATTGAAAAAAAAAATCCGTCAGCACCAGTTCCAATTTTAAAATTTAGCTATTATCTCATTATAAAAAAACTTAAGGGTAATTTTTGTTGCACATATTTAAGGCATTCCCATTATACATACTTCAAGCATGGTGTAAATATTTTTGTCTTCTTAGAAGGTTTGAAAAAGACATTCGTATTTTCTAATAAAAACCTCATTTTTAAAATCTCAATGCCTATTTTTTTACTCAAAAATAATTTATATTGTTAAATCTGATTCAAATTAGTGCATTGGTATTAATATTATTAATTTCAAAGCCTTCTGGGACTCACAATTTTGATATCTATGTTGCGCAGTGATTTTTTTTAATATGTATTCAGAAAGCCTTTTTGTAACTAAATGGTGTCGGTTACAGTTTAAAAGTCCAATTACTAATTACTCCTAACAAAACTCCGTAAAATTACCGGGCTAATGGATCAGATTAGCACAGGACTTTGAGGATTGGCGCAATAATTAGGGCCTATACCCAGCTGTGGGTTGAGGTGGGCTGATTAGATTGATGATGATTGGTTCAAAAAGATGTGTTCTCTGAATGTGGTCCACACGGCGGTGTTGTACTTAAAAACAAGATAACGATGCAACTTCTAGCCCCGTTATTTTACGGTTTGAGCTGGAACTAATTAATAATTGATATTTTTTGGGTATAGTATTTAAGAGCCAATTTGGGCTTGCAAATGTACCAAAATAAAAAAGAAATCCCGTCAGGAACAGTTCCAAATTAAAAATTTAGTAATTATCTCGTTATAAAAAACTTAATGGTAATTTTATTACACAATATTTAAGGCATTACCATTATACATACTTCAAACATGATTTTGAAAAATACATTCGTCTTTTCTAATAAAAATCTTATTTTTTAAATTTAAATGCCTATTTTATTGCTCAAAAATAATTTATATTGTTATATTTAATTCAAATGAGTGCATTGGCATGAATCTTTTCTTATTAATTTAAAAGCCTTCTGGGACTCACAATTTTGATTTCTATGTTGCGCAGCGAATTTTTTTTTAATATGTTTTCTGATAGTATTTTTGTCACTAAATGGTGCCGCTCACACTTTTAAAGTCCAATTAATAATTACTTCCCGCCTCTCCTAACAAAACTCCGTAAAATTACTGGGCTATTCTCTCATAGTCTTTGTACACGGGCATAGAATCGTAAAGTTCAAACAGCCTCCAGCCACTACCACTATGCAACTAACTCCATCCCTGGACCGATGTAATCCGATGTCGCCCGTTCAACATTTTGTGGTAAAAAATGATTGTCGCTCATTAAAGCTCGCGGTCCCGATATTAATCGCTTAACCGCAATCACATTCCATTATTTTACATTTTGTTGCACATTTAAATGATAAGGTAGCTAGTGTACTTTTCGATTCGTTTCTAAAGGATGACATTCTTCTTCTTCTTATCGCGTGGGCAGAGCCATGGTGTCAGAGTTTTTTCAGACCGCCTTACGGCCTCTGACGTGGTTTTTATGTAACGACCAGTAACACTAGAGATAGTCGCCGGGACCAAACGGCTTAACGTGCCATCCGAAGCACGGAATCATTTTTATTTCAGACAATCAGGTGATTCAGCCTACAATGTCCTAACCAACTGGGGAAAAACGCAGAAAGCGAGATATCACTAGGTATCCCCCGTAGGAATCGAACCCACGACCTCCGTGTCGAGAGCCAATGCTCTTAACCATTAGACCACGGAGGCAGTATGACATTGAAATGAGTCGATACATTTTCAGGGGTGGTTTAGACCATCAAAGTGAAGAACTTTTAGTATGGGAGCAAACCTGAAATAACAATTTAAAAAAATCTGTTGTTCCATACTAAACTGCAATGCGTATTCGACTCAAATGTATGAACAGCAGATTTTTATCGCAGTTTCATGCCAATCAGCATTAGCAGGTATTAAAGAAGATGAGAGAAATTTTATTTTAAAAGAGCTGAACCTCACAAAACATTTCCATAAAATTCAGGTCACGCGCTAATAGGTAACGTAAACTCATTTACATTTTCACTCTATGCAAAAAGGGTTCTTGTAATAAAACCAGTCAAGTGCGAGTCGGGTTGGTTTTAAAAGAGTTCCGTTACGTTGAAATATTTTCATGATCTTTACGAATGGGTAGAGAAGGGATTTGACAGACAGCCAACCGTACAACCAACCATGAAGTCTGGTTCTACGTAGAGGGAGAATAGCCCAGTCATTTTACGGTTTGAGCCGGGACTAATTAGTAATTGACATTTTTTTTTCGGTATAATATTGAAGAGCCTATTTGAGCCTAGAAATGTACCAAAATAAAAAAAAATCACGTCACCAACAGTTCCAATTTTAAAAATTAGCTATTATCTCGTTCTAAAAAACATGATGGTAAATTTTTTTTGCACATGTTTAAGGCTTTACCATTATACATACTACAAACATGGTGTGAATATTTTTGTGTACTTGGAAGGTTTTGAAAAGTACATTCGTTTTTTCTAATAAATACCTCATTTTTAAAATTTCATTGCCTTTTTTATTGCTCAAAAATAATTTATATTGTTAAATCTAAGTCTAATGAGTGCATTGGTATTAATATTAATAATTTAAAATCCTTCTGGGACACATAATTTTGATTTCTATGTTGCGTAGCAAATTTTTTTTTAATATTCTTTAAGATAGTCCTTTAGTCACTTAACACGTTCCGGGACAGTGAACGAGACACAATAGAACTTTTATTGTTATCACGGCTATAGGCGGTCACTGTCCCGGAACGTGTTAATGGTTCCGGTTACAGTTTAAAAGTCCAATTACTGGGGTAGAAGACATAGAGGTACTGTGATGTACGTGTTTTATCCTATTCAGTCAATAAGAGATGCATATCTATGGCATTGTTCTAGATAGAAATGGAAATCACCACCTTATTGTTGTCCTTATTGACGTAACCATAGTATGGTAAGTACGACAGTTACGCTGACGTTCTGTCGTACTAGCGAAACATGTTCGGTCAATGGGTTCAAAAGTTCAAATGTTTTCCATGTGTATGACAGACAGACATCTAGTGTTTGTCCTACTCCCCATAAGAGGGTACTGATTTTATTTTAAAAATGTTGTCACGGAACTCTAAAAATCTCCGATACGTATTTCTCCATATGGTACGACGTGAAAATGCAAATTTCAGCGGTTGCATTTTGTATTCCTCAGCAAACGCGTTTTTAATTAATTCGCTTATTTATTTGGTCATCGCTGTTGGCAGTATTACCCATTGAGTTTCAGCTTACATTCGTGGTGTTTTCGTTGATTATCGCTTATAAATGAATGGAAGTGGGATAAGTGAATGAATGATTACTTTGAAACTGATATTTTAGAGATTTACCACTTATTATTTTGTTCCTTAATAAAACTTTGGTTTACTTCTACAGCTTCTACATAATTCGTCAACAGATGGCATGTTCCATAGGAAATTATTTGCTATTGTTATCTTAAAACGAGAGTTAACCCGCGACTTCGTCCGCACAAGTTATATATCAGATTTTAAGTCAGATCATAATCTATCAAACAAAAAAGTTTCATCAAAATCGGTTCAGTAGTTTTTGCGTGATGCTCGATCAAACTACCAAAAAAACACACAAACAAACAGACATACAAAAAAGCCAGAAATTGGTGATATGGAATCAGGGACACCTAAAAACCATATCGTAACTTATTTTGTTAATATCTTCAATGTACAGACACACTTTCTGTTACAGTTTTATAATAGTTTAGAATAGCGTTAACCCGCGACTTCGTCCGTAGAAATTATATACCAGATTTTAAGTCAAATCATAAGCTATCAAACAAAAAAAGTTTCATCAAAATAGGTTCAGTAGTTTTTGCGTGATGCTCGATCAAACAAACAAACACAAAAAAAAAGACAGACAAAAAATCCAAAAATTGGTGATATGGAATCGGGGACACCTAAAAACCATATCGTAATTTTTTTGTTGTTAAAATCTTCAATGTACATACAATCTTCTGTTACAGTTTTATAATAGTATAGATATAGATAGATATAGATATATTTATTTATTTATTTATTTGCTTACAGGAAGATTTACAGACAAATAGTATCAATAGTTAAAGATATAAGTTTACATATGCTATTAACAAATCTTCACATTCAGGTGACAACATTATTTGCTAGTACAAAGAGATTAGAGTATGAACAAGGTAATTACCGGCTACTATAGTTATAATAATACTTCGTTGCAATAACATTTTCCAACTATATAACCAAACATAAATTAAAAACAGAGTATATTTAGAATAAACTTTGACAAATTGTATATAAATAATAGATATCATTTTTGAAAAAACAAAAAGCTTCAAATGTTTTATATCAAGAAAGAGAAGAAAGAGATATAGATAGATTATGGCTCCGATGATTTTGCAATTCTCCAGCATAAATAGCAAATTGTACTTGACGATTTTCAATGTTGAAATATTTTGGTGACTTCGAGAATTCTTTTATGCAATAAACATAATTTTTTTAAATTAATTTATTGAGGTAAGATATGAGTATATTACGAGATATTTGGCGTATGCTTTACAAAACTTTACTCAGCAGTTTCCTAACTGAAGGAGCCCAAACTTGCTTTGAAAATACTTTTTGGATTTAAAAAAAAAAGTGGCTGAAAGGTGGTGGTGTAGTATATTTTTAGAACCAGCTTATGAAGCCCTTTCATTTGATACCCCACACGATAGGTTTCAGAACATTTTTTTTTAAATCTCATACAAAAAATTGAGCCACCAAGGACACGGACACCATGGGGGACCACATTACTGGTTGGTAACATCTATCAATTAGAAGTCTGGGATCACTAGAACACATATATGGAACGACTTCCCTCCCCCCGTTCGGGAGGCACTGTCGCTATCACTACCAACCTTCAGGAAAAAATGTTTCCAGTGGCTGTTCATGAGGCAATCGCAGGCTGCTGGTGTCCCTCTTTAGGCGTATTTACCGAAAATTTATTTATGTATACTGATTGTGTTCACCTATCCATAACAATATATTTGACTACTTCGTATCCTGAAAGTTGTATAGATTCTTTAATATTTGGGTATTGTGTTTCACGCAGTTTATGTCTGGCTATGGCAGAATAACAGAGGCAGCTGATTTATTCAACTGTCGCTGAGCCGTAGACCTTTTTGTCTTATGTAGTTTTATATTAATTGTTATTCTAGTGGTACTTCCCTCGGAGTATATGTACACAACCAAACTTGTTTGTGTATAGGTGCCCTGGGGAGGTATCATTATCATACTAACAACAGAAAACAACACTTTTATTTTTAATGTCCTTTTGTCTCGTATTACCAATACCTACTTCTGTTTGTGTACAAATGTAAAAGACAAATAAAGGATATTTAATTTAATTTAATTTAATATCAGAAGCAAGAATGCGGTGCGCAATTTTTGCAAACGAGCACCTCAATAGCGCCTGCACTAAATTTAATGAGCAGCATTTCTTTTTTATCATGAGTTATAAAATGTTCTAAAGAACAATACTACCTATATTGATTAAGTATCGATTATTTTGGACAAACAATTGTTTTGGTCTATTGTAGAGCCGATACTATTTTTTTTTATAACAACTTCAATAGTATTGATAATTTGCAAATGATGAGCAGTAAATACTATCGTTAGTACCTATCGACAGAATTGCAATCAGCTAATAGTATTGTCACGATCGTAGACTGATCGATAGTTTTTTTATCGGTTTGCTACCGATAGAATATACAGGATGAAATCGATATCATTAGCATCCTTTTAAACTAAGAGTCTACATGAAGTCTACCCATCAAACTGAACAACTCTTACTATTGGAGCAAACCGATCGTAGCAAACAAAAAAACATCAGCTGTTGCATACATTTGAGTCGAGTAGGCAGCGGCGGTGGGTGCAGTTTAGTAAGGAATAGCAGATTTTTGTATTGCTCCGATCGGTTTGCTCCCTAGTAAAAGTGGTTCAGTTTGATGGGTAGAGTCTTAGTTTAAAAGGATGCTAATAATATCAATTTCACCCTGTATACACCGATTGTCGCCTACCTAAAGATCGGCAACACTAATCAAAAGTCACGTAATTCATACTTAATTTAAGTGAACGTTAATTACGTAAATGACATAACGTCGAATAAACACGTATTTTCCATCAGAGATAATTACTAATTACCGGCGGAGTGAGTCATTTAATTAAGTAGATACCACAATATTGGTTTAGTCATACCTACTGTTATTACGAAATGAAATATGTTTCATAAAATTTCGACAATTCATTGTTTTGGATACTAATAAATTAAAAAATAGAAGGTCTAAATAAAATATCTGAAACTATTTTAAGGGGATGATCAGATCATCAAACTGAACAACTTTCTCTATGGCACCAATATGGAAATCGCGAAAAAAAATCTGCTGTGTTTGCAGTATTGTATGGGACAGCTGATTTTTTTTTCGCGATTTTGATATTGGTCCCACAGAGAAAGTTGTTCAGTTTGATGGTCTGATCCTCCCCTTAAAATAGTTTCAGCTAATTTTGTTAGACCTTATTATATAGTATAGTATAGTTCTGTGGTAAATATACTGTCGGTGTCAAAAGGTAATGGAAAACATCGTGAGGAAACCTGCATGCGCTGAAGAAGAAATTGTGATACATATGTGTACTTGCGCATTGGTCACGCGTGGTGGACTAACGCCCATATGCCCTCCATAAAAGTCCTGTGCTCTGTAGTGGGACGTATATAGGCTGATGATGATGAAGTTATTTCTAGAGTTTCTGGCTGCATCTCCTCTGCCTACACTTTACAAAGTCATAGAGATCATCATCATCATCTTATTTAAGAGCATAGGCTCAGTCACTGGTGTATTCGCCAATCATGTCTCTTTTCCGCCAGTGTCTTGAGTTTTTGATACGACACGACATCAATCTTTTCCTTCACTTGGGCTGGATAACTCTGTCTAGGTGGTCTTCTGCCTCTCTTCCTTTTTATCTTCCCTTCCATTATAGTTTTAAAGAAATTGTCATTTCGTATCAAGTTTCCGATCAATACCTTGTCATTATTAATTTTAGACATTAGTCGCCTAAACCATTGTTTCCTGTCCGGTTTCTCTTTTTCTTTAATTTAACCATTTTTAACACCTATTCAATTGTTATTCGGTGTGTCCAACTCATCTTCTCTATTCTCCTCCTTTAGTCAAAAAGATATCTACGTCAAGAAGAAGGTACTTATTACAGTTGAGTTAGGTGGAATCGTACTCATATGAGACTATGAGTCTTACGGGTCTAATGCCAATAAAACTCCGAGACGAAAATGCAGAACCAGAAGCAGTAGGGCTAGCATGCCACGCACGATAAAGCGACTAAACGAAAGAAACCATCATGCACGCTTGCTTTCGCATAAGAAAAGTAACAATGATCTCGATTTTTGTCTCATCAGGAGGAGGAGGCATGCTACAACAAAAGTGGATATGAAAATGTATGCAGAATACCACTGATGATAATGTTAAAATCTAGGTTAGATTAAACCTACATAATTAAACAAAATTAACATCCCACCAAACATATCATAAACAGTTCTAAATCAGTCAAATAACTGTAGGACAAAGCAAAATGTTACTGTTCCATATTGAAATCAATCTGCGGAGCATTACAATCAGCCGTTCTGAATTAATCTACATGATTAAACGGGCTAATCATTTCTATGGCGCGATACCATTCGGACCGTAGAATATAGAACGAGCCAAATAGAACTGTCACGATTCTGAAGTACAGAGAATTTCCTAAAAAAAGATGTCACATTTATGAAAATTCACAATAAAATCCTTTAGATTCGCCTAAAAACTACTTGACATTGCAGAATTGCAGTACAAAGCATGGGTAACCATTATTGTAAAATGAAGAACTTATGGAGGTGCTACTGGGAATGATCCTCCATTGAAAAGGGAAGATCTTCCACCAGGCTATGTGTGAAGCCTGGCGACCGGCCGTGGTCCAACAGTTCTTAGTTGGACCTTGTATATGTATCGAATCTCCGTGATTATTTCTTTCTTGCATTCGATTGTGAACCTTATTTGTAGTAGGTTACGAGTTTCTTATTCATGGTGAACGTTGTCTTTATGGACTTATGGAGCATATTTCCGAGGGCGACGCTATCGCCATCTGTTGCCATCTTTGCTATAACTTGTGGATGCTGACATCTGTAGCAAGTCCCCACGAACTCAATAATAAATCAATTATTCAAATCAGCCTGGCATCAAGTCATTGCTGGGCTTTCTTACGGTTCTGTGCTAATCTGATCCAATGCAAACCCGTCGACCTCACAAGACCAAGCTGGTGGTCTGCTTACTGATCTCTATCTCCGCCTCTATTGGCCACCAATCTGATGCTGTTTTGGTCCACTGGCCGTCTTCCGGTCTAGCCTCACCTATCCCCACTGCATCTCGATGATCCCAGCTACCCAATCCGCCGCATAGGCCATGTCTTAGCACGACTATGCCTTTTAAATTTTGGCAGTTGATAAGAGTCGGCTAAAAATCATCGTATAGGGGCAGGACACATTGACCGACGGTGACCGACGGCGGGCCCATACAAAAAGCACGGTTAGTATGGGATGTCGCCGCAGTCGTCGCCGCGTCGACGGCGGACAGCTTCCCATACTAAACGTGCTTTTTATGGGCCCGCTTTCTGTCGCCGTCGGTCAAAGTGTCTCAACCTAAAAGGGGAAAAAAATCTTACCAGAACCAGTGGCACTCAAATACTCAATGACTTCAGTAACCTAAATTTTAAGATAGGTCAGTTCTATAACAGTTTCAATTCATCGCTCTACGTTTCAAACAAATCGTTCTAAACTAGATTAGGATCGTTTCGTTAATATTTTACGTTTATCTGCTGAATCTGTTACGCTTCCGTCACAATAAACTTGATTAGAGACTAAACAATACACGTAAATGTCAAGTCTATGAGAATTTAACGAAAAGCTCTTCTCATTTCGTCGAAATCGCAGTTGGTCCACATAACATGCGCACACAAAATTAACGAGATACTAAAAGAAACATAGACAAATTGAGAACCACCTTCTTTTTTTGAAGTCGGTTAAAAAGAGAGGCAAGAAGTTACAAGCAGAAGTATCATATTCTGTTTTATAGTAAATAACACTCATGCTTGCTCTGTTTTCTTTTCTTTCTTTTCGTTATTTTTTTCTTTTTTTCTTCCTTTTCTTATCTTCTTTCTTACGCATAAAGACAAAATCCGAGTGGGTGAAACCGTCGGTGAAACGCCTAGTATAATCCATACCGTATCAAATTTATGTATAAACCTTTCAAGGGAAATATATGGAAGGAGCATAATTAATTCCGCGGGGACACCCGCACCTTCTCAGTATCTTGTTAACTAAGGAAATTCTTATCCAGTTTCACAAATACTGTATGTTGCCGCTTAATAAATCATTATAATAATGAATAATGTCATCGTAGCTAAGGAATATAAGGTCTAACAAAATTAGCTAAAACTATTTTAAGGGGATGATTAGACCATCAAACTGAACAACTTTCTCTATGGGACCAATATCGAAATCGCAAAAAAAAATCAGCTGTCTCATACAAAACTGCAAACATAACCCGACTCAAATGTATGAGACAGCTGTTTTTTTTTCGCGATTTCGATATTGGTCCCATAGAGAAAGTTGTTCAGTTTGATGATCTGATCATGCCCTTAAAATAGTATCAGCTAATATTGTCAGACCTTGTATACGAGTCCATATAAAACGTTTTAAGAGGCAAGGGAGCCAATTGGCGTCATTCCGTATTTTATCTTCTATGATTTACTAAAGAAATGCAGTAAAGAAAAAAAACCGAAAGTGGCCACTTCATTAGGAAAAGGAAAATTATTTATATGTCCACAGCGAATATTAGACTGCCGTTGCCGTGCCTTTAATATTCTGGCGTGTCAAATGAGCTAAGAACATTTATGACAATCACGCAATCTTTTTAAATCAGGCATGGGCCCACCCCACCACACATTCTCACCGCTGTAACTCGTGTAAACCAGGATCAACAGCGGCGACCATTCATAATACAATGAAGTCCAGAGAGTCCAGAGAATCATAATCAAAGAGGATAGAAGGGGAAGGAAAAACAAATATCCGACTTCCCACCATTGCAAACGGGAGATATCAATAACAAAGCATGGCTATTAGAGAGCTAAATCCAGAGATCATTTATGGCAGAGTTGAAGACCCTAGCGCAAAAGCCAAAAAAAAAATTACATTACAAAATCACCCAATCTGACTAGAATGGAAACTTCCACTAAAAAAGATTAACCAAACAGCAAGCAATGGTCGTAGGCCCCGTGTAGGTGAGGTTGGCTGCCTACTGCCCAGTAGGTAGGCAAAGTATGCCGCCCCCGAGAAAAATCAAGATGTGCATCTGTCTTTGTTACTTTAGGCAAGCTAAAATGAGCAAGATGACGTTTTTCTCGTTTAATCACTTTGACGTACGTGGTGGCATGCTAGCCCTGCATCTGTTCGTAATTTTGATCACCATCTTGACGGCACTTCACTGCGAGAATTCTAGGCGAGGACTTTCAAGGAAAATTACTACGGCTTATGACGCCACGAGAACAATGAAGGGCATCCACACTCTCGTTCTCGGCTCTTCTCGGCGAGAATGTATTGCCCACATAAGAAGTAGCGCATTTAACTACCAAACATCCTGTAGGTATAATCAAAGAGAATGGAATCACTACGTTTTAAGAGTCGGCACTGCTTAACTAGCTTCGAAATCCAAAATAGTATGAAGTTAGGGCATTCAATCTTTGGAGTCCATACAATCTAGGGCATTTCATACAATTACGATTTTGTTCGGAGTGTCGCGGCACTGGGTATAATATTTTAATGTAACTCTGTGTGTGTACTCACCTGGAATAGTCCGTAACTTGAGTAAGCATTATTGTGATTTATAAGCTTGTCTGTGGTTCTTCCACTCGCATGTTCTATGAGGCACACCCCTGCGGAAAAAACAATATTACAGAAAATAAATAAAACCACATATTTTGTTTATGGAACTTTAAGGAAACCATAAAAAGACTTTTATTACTTTTAAAACTAAACAACGCAACGTTCCAAATTTAAAGAAACTGACTCATATAATGCAAATCCTTACCAAATCCACGCTCGAAACAAAGTCGAGGCTTTAAAAAAGCGCACGTAAATAAAACCAGCCAGTTGTTTAAGTAAATTAAATTCTGCGACTTCCAAATTCTTAATTCAAATAATAACATTAAGGCGGCCCGCGCGACCAAATGAATTGCTGCCTGCGACCTTAATAAGCATTCACGCGAAACTTCGTAGAGATCTCCTATTTGCATAAAAAGGGGACATCATTCAGATGACAAAACATTTCGAGATCCCCTTTCATTTAAGTTTAAAATTGTTAGGAGCTGCTTTAATTGTCGCCGAACAAGGCCTGTGGCGTGGACGGCCATGTTCTAATCCAAATTAATTCAAATTAATGCAACTGAGGGCCTTAAATCAAATAGCAAGTTTTGGAGCTGGCCATTGATAAACTTATGCGGAGGTTAAACAATGAGGTGTTTGGTTTTAACAATATGTCATCATTATCATCTCAGCTGATGGACGTCCACTGCTGGACATAGGCCTCCCCCAAGGATCGCCACAACGACCGGTCCTGCGCTGCCCTCATCCAACGGGTTCCCGCTGCCTTCATGATTACTTTTTTGTGGATATCGGGAGGGCCCACTGTCTCTAAAATGCTCGTGCCGTTTCCAGTTCCCAGTCCAGCCACCAGGACCGAGACTCATCTATTAGAATAGAATTGCCGCTCTCTGTACGAAATGTGTTAGATTACTGTATGAGTGAGTACGTTCTATAATGTAATGAGAACACAAGGGACACGAAGACACGCCCGAGCTATGTCTCTGGAAACAAGAACACGTAGCGAATTGTAACTTAGTGTCTGAGTGCAGCCACTGCCACATTGCTTCACAGCAGACTAATTGCTACATTGTTATATGATACCCTGGTACTAGGTATTTGTTTGTTTGTGTGTTTACTTGTTTGTTTGAACGAGCATCATGCAAAAACTACTGAACCGATTTTGATGAAACTTTGTTTGATAGCTTATTATCTGACTTAAAATCTGGTGTGTAATTTGTGCGGACAAAGTCGCGGGTTACCGCTCGTTACTTATAAATAGATTTGCCCCTCTAGTTTGAGTACTTTCTCTACACGCGCGCGACGGGCCTTCACTGCATGGAAAATGCCCTTTCCATACTACTTGTCGCGGCAATGTAAAAAATGTATGGAAAAAAGCAGAGTCTCGCGAAAGTATAAAAATCATACTTAGTTGATTCCAAGTGCATTTCGAATCTTAAACATTTAGCATGTATGAAAAAATGATTCCGTGCTTTGGATGGCACTTCAAGCCGTTGGTCCCGGCTACTATCTCTGGTGGTAGTAGTCGTAACATAAAAACCACGTCATAGGCCGTAAGGCGGTCTGAAATAAACTCTGACACCAGAACTCTGCCCACACGATAAGAAGAAGTATGATTGTATAATGGTCTGGAAAATATTTGATTGACATGCAATTGACTCGCTAAAAGAAGCAGTAGTGCGGAATACTCTGTACTCCTGATAAACCTGTTAAAAGATGGGTTCTGAATTTGAACGTTGGTTATCGAATGCCTATTTTCCAAAAACTAGACGCTGATAGCTCGATTGGTTCGTTTGCAGATGTCCAGGTGTAGGCAAAGCGTTTGGAGAGCCCGCATCTCGGTACCTTTTAACCGATTGCATGACGTCAAGGAGTGTACTGTGTTTATCTACACTCCGAATTCAGTAGGCAGTAGGTATCACGAGCTTAAACAGGGTATAACTATATAAATTGTCTGCAACTTCGCAACTGATTGTTTCCAAATAAACAGTCAAATAATTTTGACGCCATTCGATACGATGACGCTAGAAAATTCGTATTGGAATTTCCGTGTAAGCGATGTGATATAATACTGGTACATAATTAGTCTACTGGAGCGTGCATCAGGATGTACTAATGTGCCAATTAGCACGTTACAAGCACTAGCTGGAGTGAGGAGGGGTTTGGCAACGCCCGCGCCTCTCGCTGCTGTTGAGATTTATTATAATGTCTGTTTACCTACTATTTGCATATTGTAGGTCTCTCTCTGTGTACTGACTAAGGATATACAGGGTGTACACTTAAATACGATATATACTTAAAGGTCTGCTTCAAACCAGAACCTTCTTGTGCTTCCTCTTCTTACAGAACAACTTTTGCTATGGGATCAACTCTGAAATGTCGAAAAAATTATTAACTGTTTCATCCATTTTGAATTTTTTTTTTCCTGTGAAACAGCAGATTTTTCTTTCACGATTTTAATATTTGTCCCATCGTAAAAGTTGTTTAGTTTGATGGGCTGAAGTGCCCCCTTGTAAAGCATTTACATTATTTACACCTTGTATGTACGGAGTACCGACTGCTCTCAAACGGTGGAGGAAATCTGAGTAACTACTAACACAGAATAAATACTAGTCTACTAACTAGTACTTACGCAGATTTTGAAATTTCGCCGTACTGCGTGGTGGACTGGTACCCATACACCTTCACAATGACAACAAAAAAAAAAACCGGCCAAGTGCGAGTCGGATTAATAAAAAATTGTGTTTTCTCCAGGTGATCATTAGCGCAACCCCGACACATACTTGACCAGTTATTATTATTTGTTTTTGTACATTAGAGTATGTACTATAATCACTCCAAGTTTGACGCTTGTACGTATTACCGTTTTTACGATAAAGCAAAAACAAAAAACGTTAAACACACGCTTATTTATTTTTCACTTATTTTTATTATTTGTTAGCAAATTTGCCATTACAACGCTTATTCTAAAAACAATCTTTTGGATATTATAGTTCAAAAGATACAGACCTTTATAGGTAGGACAGTCAGACTGACGGTCGGACCGACAGCGTAGGCTTATGAATAGAGTCCCGTTAGCACCTTTTGGGTACGGAATCCTTAAAATCAGCCGACTCTGCATCTATGTCGATTAGGTTTGCAATTTTCTTTGGAACGGCAGATATTTTGTCGCAATTTCAATGTGTTATTTCCACACAGAGAGTTGATCAGTTTTATGGTTTGGTTATCCCCTGATCACCCTGTATGCATTTTCAATACAACGCACGTACGCACGTCCTTTGACTTTGAGAGGCTTCAATTCGAAAGCCTACAAAATCATTCTGAAACTGAATATTGATAATATCAGAGCATCACAGTTACTAATAGTTAATGCAGCTAATGAAGAGTGCACGACGTGCACATTCTGATCCCGAAAGCATTACCAAGTAACCGACATGTGAACTCTAAGTAAACTATGTGTATGTGTGTAGTCTAGGAGCTGGCTGTGCAAAACACGTCCTGATATAGGTAACACAAAATTGCGATTACGCGAAGTATTTTCAAAATTTTATGGATTTAAAAACATTATTTTATTGTCATTGCAAAAAAATACAGCATGTAAAAAAAATGGATTTTACACTCCCACGGACGCGATATTATTACCATTGTTCACTATAAGCTGGGTTATGCGTGCGGTTAATTAAAACAAAAATGCAATCCCATTAATACAAACAATATCAGCACTATTTCTCTGACAGACTGAAATAATTGTATAACATAATGTAAACAATGTAAACTTAAATATATTATACACATTTTTGGGAGTGCTACAGACTACCATACTACCATACTGAATAAATACAGCATGGGACTAAATTCGTGAATTTTTTATTATATTGTCAAGTCATTAATCGACGCGTGGTTCGAAAACTTTTATTTTACACAATTTAGTTTGCGATTGGCGTGCTCTCTTAGCAATTAGTTCATAGATTCATTTATTGTACACAAAAACATAAGTACGAAAAAAATTACAATAAGTCGTGATGTACAAAGGCGAGCTTAACTCTAAAAGAGTTAGTAAGTAAAAAAAAAAATGTTTATTATTTTTCAATATTTTTACATAATTTGAGTTGAGATCCACCCTTCGAGCATGATAAATGCTTGTATTGGGAGGAAAGTTAATTAATTAAGTTAATTCAATAAACTCTTCTTTTATCATATTTTCGGTATTTTCTATTACTAGCAGCTATCATTATCAACTACAGGTGTAGCCCGTACAAGCCCGAAATAGAGAAAATAATGTTATTGTTCCATAGAAAAAGTCAGTGGCAACTTGAGCCAAATGTGTGAACAGTTTTTTTGCAATTTCAATAGTGGGATCCATAGATAGTATTTTTGCAGTTTGACGGTCTGAAACTACTCCTCAAGTATGTAACGCATTTAACTTAACACCCTGCATAATTTCAAAATGAAAGTTGTTTTAGTCGAGTGAAGTTTTATGCGATGGTCTCTTATACTACTATAGAGGGTACATTAGTGCATATTCGAGGCTTGCAGTTGCAGCTAATCTGCGCTCGCAAGCTTGCGAGCTTCGCAAGCTCTGTTCAGCCGTGTGACGAATTGTCGATTCTGCTATTTGCCCTTATTGAGCAAATAACTGAAGATTTTGTGTTTAGAATACGTATTTTATGTGCTTGTAAAGGTAACCCGTATCATTAAATGCATGAGAAGCGACAGTTTTTTTTGTTGCGTTTTTTGGTTGCGGCTGCAATTAGTTTCTGAAATTAATGTGTTGAAATCGGTAAACGCACAACTTATTTCCACGATAATAATTTTTGCTACAGAATAGCTATAGAGAATACAGACTAGCATATGCAGGTGTTGAAGCGTCGTTTCGGGACCCAGAAATAAAGAGCAGTTTGGTAGGTATGATGCGCTTGGCGTTTATTGCAGAAAAAGATCAAACCCTACCGAGTTATAGAATTTAAAGGAGGTTTTTACTCTGTCCTTAAAACAGATCAATATTATTTTGTACAGGGTGAAATTGATATCATTAGCATCCTTTTAAACTAAGAGTCTACCCATCACATTGAACAACTGTTACTATGGGAGCAAACCAATCGGAGCAAAAAAAATCAGCTGCCCCCTACCCACTTTAAAATTCGCATCGACAGGGTGAAATTAATATCATTGGCATCCTTTAAAACTAAGAGTCTACCCATCAAACTAAACAACTATTACACTCGGAGCAAAAAAAAATCTGCTGTTCTATACTAAACTGCAGTGCCTACTCGATTCAAAAGAGCCGAAAAGCGTCGTAAGCGTAAGAAGCGACGACCACCCATTAGTGAAACCTTTTCATTATTGTAATCGGCCTTCATTAGTAAATCAAAACGCATACTTACAATGAGGTATCAAACTCCTGGGAAAGTTGTACCGCAGAAGTTCCCTGGACAGCTGGCAGCGGGTGAAGGTCCTCGCGTGGCCCTGGGCAGAGTGCACCAGGGCGAGGGTCACCAGCAGCAGGAACAGCTCCGTGGAACGCATTGTGGCTGGTGGGAAATCTGTTGGTTAATATTACCATTATCAACGACGTGCAAACAAAATGATCGGAACATTTTGAATGCCATGCGGCATTCGAGGCGGGTACGTTTGTTATGCTTTGCAAGCTTCGTGCAATGTTGTCCTATCGAATGTGACGAGTAAATGTACACACGGGGACACATCAAGCTATACAAAACCGACATAAGCTGGCCGCGCGTAGGTCGAGTAACGTATATAGCGTCGCGCGACAAGCTTATGTCGGTTTTCATAGAGATCTAGAGAGATGCCAACCAACGCGCTGAGTACGAAACCTAGTGTCGCATCACCACCAGTACCACGCGATAGAAAGTATTGACCACGAAACTCAACTTCGGCGCTGACATCGAGTCTAAGGCACAAACTGCGGCCAAAAAGCTGGGCATCTTAAACAAGGTGAAGCGGTACTTCACTCCTGGACAGCTTTTAATGTTGTATAAAGCTCAGGTCCGATCCTGTTTGGAGTACTGCTGCCACCTGTGGCATGGCTCAGCCAAGTATCAACTTGCCGCACTCGGCTCGTTTGAACGCAGAGCCAGGAGGCTCATTGGCGACAGTAGGCTGGTGGAGACCAAGCTTGATAGCCTATCCCACCGCCGCAGAGTAGCCTGCTTGTCGGTCTTCTACAGATTGTACTTCGGTGAGTGTGCCCAAGAGCTACATGAGCTCATCCCGCCTTCCCCTTTCTTCTATCGGACTTCCAGACGCACCGCGGGATATCACCCCTTTTTGGTTGACATACCACATATCCGCACCAAGCGCCTTTCTGAATCTTTTATAATGCGCACAGCCAAGGAGTGGAGCGCCCTACCTGCGTCAGTATTTCCGAGTGCTTACAACCCGAATTCCTTTAAAGTACGAGTGAATAGGCTTCTTCTGGGTGAGCTCGCTACATCTTCGACCCCATCTTCGTCCTGAGGACTAGATTGAGGTCAAGAGCAAACCCATACGTAATAAAATAAAATAAAAAAAATATTTTGTTAGCTTGAATGTGCTCATTATCCATTGCGGTATCAGAACTCAACGTTCGAATAATCTTTAGTACTACGCAAGCATTGTAAACTATTTACACATAATATCTAGACTGGCTTTCAGCCTCATAATATATGGAATCATTACTGTCGCGAGATATGTGTTCCGTTTTTGCGCATATTGCTGCGACACTGGCTCCGCCCTCTTTTCACATGTCCCTTTAGTTTTTGTGATCTGTGTCGGTTTTGTATAGCTTGATGTGTCGCCGTCTGTACATTGCTCGTTGATCCTCGTTGCAGTAACGTCCTTAAGGTTTTTCAATCCAGTTTCCATTACGTGCGGTAAGAATAAAATGCAATGACCATAATTTTTGCGAAATATAGTTTCTACACAATAAATTCCAATATAATAAGAAAGCTCGTGCTGCCGGCAACTCATTAAAACAACAAATGCCGGTTAAGACCCGCGCTCCGTTAAAAAAATGAGTTGTTTCTACTATAACAGGCAAGTTTACTATTGTAACTCGATTTTACTGTAGCCTGGGTGAGACCTTTTGTTGTTCTTATACCAGCGGCAGTAGCATCTTCTTCTTATCGTGTAGACAGAGGCCTGGTGTCAGAGTTTTTTCAGACCGCCTTATGGCCTCTGACGTGGTTTTTATGTAACGACTACTAGCACTAGAGATAATAGCCGGGACCAATGGCTTAACGTGCCATCCGAAGCACGGAATCATTTTTCTTTTCAGACAATCAGGTGATTCAACCTTCAATGTCCTAACCAACTGGGTAAAAACGCACAAAGTGATATTTCACTAGGTGTCCCCCGTGGGAATCGTACCCACGACCTCCGTGTCGAAAGCCAATGCCCTTAACCATTAGACCATGGAGGCAGTAGCATGGCAGCGTGATATAGCGCTGTCATGTATTAACTATTTGCGCGCGAACAAACGAAATAAAAGGCGTGACATACAGCTTTATCTCGCTTTTGCTACGGCCCCAGATTTGAAATACAAGGGTCTTGACGATTTGAGGGGATGATCAGACCATCAACGTTCTCTAGGAGACTAAAGCTGAAATCGCGAAAAAATTGTTGTTTCATACAAAACTGCAAACTTACTAGACCCAAATGTAAAAGACAGCTGTTTTTTTTTCCAATTTCGGCGTTATTCCCATAAAGAAAATTATTCAGTTTGATGGTCTGATCTTCCCTTAAAACACTCAGCATATAGAAACTGTTTGAGACGGCTTCTCTTCTAGCCTCAGTCACGCCTGTTGATAAATTATGATGAGGCAGAGGGCATAACATACATACACACATTCTCACGCCTGTCTCCCACTTTGGTAGGCAGAGACAATGACACGCCACCTGCTACGATCCTGAAAAACCTATCTCTAGTCTCTAACACATTGAGTTCGTTCATGCATGCGCGTCGATTTCGGGTAGACCTGACCTGGCCCTTTTTAAGCACGTCGCCAATTTGGTCAGTTTATGTACTTGGCCGTCCCCTTCCAACATCTCCACTTACGCTTGCCTTATTTATAAATTGCACTCGTCAGTCTGCTCTCATCCATTCTTTCCATTCTTCTTCTTTCTTTTCATTTCTTTCCATTCCTTCCATGTGACGAAAACATTTTAACATACCGTTCTCTATCTACATCCTCTTTTAGACCACAATAATTAAGAAAGACCCTAATAAAAGCCGTGGTTGTTTATAGGCTTGTAATATGTTGAAGAAGGCAGCGGACTGATATCAGCCTGGCTCAGTCGCCAATCCGTATTGAGCATGCGTAGTAACCGACGCCCATACACCCTCAACATGAGGGTAGGCCAGTGCTAGATCATTTAGAATATGCAGGGTGTAAGGAAAAGAATCATTAACCTTTAAACCACTCTACCCATCTAACTGAACTCCTTACGGGGACAAAACTGTCCGAACAAACAAAAAAGCAGCTGTCCCATACTAAAATGCAATACCTACTCGATTCTAACGTATGTGACTGTATTTTTTTTTCTGACATCTTTGCCATAGTTTGTAAAAGTTGTGCAGTTTGTGTAGAGTATGTGGTTTAAAGATTAATTATACTTTTCCGTACACCCTGTATAGAGGCTAAATACAGTTCTGAGCGAATAAAAGGTGAGAAGAGAGCTGATAGTACAAATATTTGCTATAGTTCGATAGTTATCTGAAGCTTATTATTCTTATAATATCGTGAAAGGAAATGAGATTATTATCTATAGATTGATTGCATTTTTCTTTTTCTTACCTTAATATTTGAAATTAACTGTGAGTCATTTCATAATCATAATTATATCATGGTCCTTTTTAATATGCTGACGGTCTTTAAGGAGATGATCAGACAGTCAAACTGAACAACTTTCTCCATGGGACCAACATCGAAATCGCGAAAAAATATCAGATAGATAGATAGATAGATAAACAATTTATTTGCATAAGTAACACACACATAATATTACAGTTCACAAGTTCACAGTTTATCAGCTGTCCCATAATACATTTGGCTCGAGCAGGTTTGCAGTTTTGTATGGAAGAGTTGATTTTTTTTCGCGGTTTCGATTTTGGTCCCATAGAGAAAGTTGTTCAGTTTGATGATCTGATCATTCTCTTAGAACACCGTCAGAATAATTAAAGTTGGAACCTCAGGGAGGTTACCTTGCGTACCCAAAAAGATATGCCGCAGGTCCCTATTACTAAGTCAACGCAGTTTATTCGTCCTTCGTATTTATTTCATCAATTCCCAAATTTCATGCTCTCAAGACTGAAAACGAACCATTAGTTGTTTTCTTAGCGCTCTTACAGACGAGCGACACTTTGCGGTCACCGTGGATCGCAGAGAGTCGCGCTCATAGACTTTAGGGCTCTTACAGACGAGCGACACTTTGCGGTCGCCGTGGGTCGCAGACAGTCGCGCTCATAGACTTTAGGGCTCTTACAGACGAGCGACACTTTGCGATCGCCGTGTGTCGCGGAGGGTCGCTCGACCGTAAAGTCTATGAGCGCGACCCTTTACGACCTACGGCGACAGCAAACTGTCGCGCGTCTGTAAGCGCTCTAAAGTCTATGAGCGCGACCCTCTGCGGCACATGGCGACCGCAAACGCTCGTCTGTAAGAGCGCTTAGATTTTCTGAGACTGCCAAAAGCCTTTTACCGCAACATAAAATTCACCGATAAAAACTTTGAAAGCACATTCAAAAACTCAATTAAACGTAGTAGAGTTTGAAGGTGCGTTGCATACAAGGCACTCTATGCATTTCTCATTATGAAACGCGAAACTTGTTTAACTGAGTTCAGCATTGGAGCGCAAGTTTGGGAACGGATCCGCCCGCCCCGGGCGCGTTTGTTTTGTTAATTTTAAGGAATAATATGAGCAACCTAGAGCGGCGATGAGTAGAGGAAAATTTGTTTACTTTTAAATTATTTGAATTTAATTACTATACAGGGTGTAACAAAACACCCTAGTAATACTTAAGGGGGTGCTTCAGACCATCAAACTGAACAACTTTCACTATGGAGCCAATTTCGAAATCAAGAAAAAAATCAGTTGTTTCATATATGACTGGAGGAGAGCTCATATTTTTTTCGCAATTTCGAAATTGGCAACATAGTGAAAGTTGTTCAGTTTGATGTTGAAGGATCCCCTTAAGTATTACTAGGGTGTTTTGTTACACCCGGTAGAGGGTGTAAAATTTAATACGTTACATATCAAACAGCCTGTTTCAGGCTATGGAATGAACGACTTTAACTATGGAGCCTTTAACTGCCTCCGTGGTCTAATGGTTAAGAGCATTGGCTCTCGACACGGGAGGTCGTGGGTTCGATTCCCACGGGGGACACCTATTGATATGTCACTTTGTGCGTTTTTCCCCAGTTGGTTAGGACATTGCAGGCTGAATCACCTGATTGTCTGAAAAGAAAAATGATTCCGTGCTTCGGATGGCACGTTAAGCCGTTGGTCCCGGCTACTATCTCTGGTGGTAGTAGTCGTTACATAAAAACCACGTCAGAGGCCGTAAGGCGGTCTGAAAAAACTCTGACACCAGGGCTTGCCCACACGATATGAAGACTATGGAGCCAATATCGAAATTGCAAAAACAAATCGGCTGTTCCATACTAAATGTGAGTAGCTACCAACTCGACCAAAATGTATGAAACAGCTGTTTTTTTCCCAACGCATCTTCTCTACAACGGAACACCTTCCGACACGGTGGTAAATTGGTAGCCACAATATTTTCGTTTCAACAGCAATCAAGAACGTAGCAAACTATAAGGTGAAATTGATATCATTAGCATCCTTTTAAACTAAGAGTCTACCCACCCCACTGAACAAATTTTACTATGGGAAGCAAACAGATCGGAGCACAAAAAAAAATTTGCTTTTGCATACGTTTGAGTCGATTCGGCACGGCACGGCACTGTAGTTTACTATGGAACATCCGATTTTTTTCGCAATTTTAAGGGTTGAACCTCATCTGGCAGCACCAGCACCGCATCGCATTTTTCCGTCGCTCCATCCTTTTCTGTCACTCATGAACGTCATTTTCTAGAGCAAATAAGATAGCGGGAACGCGACCGCACGCGGCAGCACCGCCGCCGCGTTCCGGAAAAATGCGATGCGATGCTGACAGATGAGGTTCAACCATTAAGTTGTTCGGTTGAAGTTTACTCCCTTTATACAGGGTGAAATTGATATCATCGGCATCATTTTAAACTAAGAGTCTACCCATCAAACTGAACAACTTTTACTACAAACCGATCGAAGCAAAAAAAAAAATCTGCTGTTCCATACTAAACTGCAACGTCTACTCGATCTTTTCTCTCTCTCGCAGATTTTTTTGCTCCGATCTGTTTGCTTCCCATAGTAAAATTTGTTCAGTGGGGTGGGTAGACTCTTAGTTTAAAAGGATGCTAATGATATCAATTTCACCTTATAGTTTGCTACGTTCTTGATTGCTGTTGAAACGAAAATATTGTGGCTACCAATTTACCACCGCGTCGGAAAGTGTTCCGTTGTAGAGAAGATGCGGCCAGAAACTGTATACAAGGTGATACAGTTACAAAAATACAAATAAACATTTAAGGGGGTCGTTAAGACCAGCAAACTGAACAACTTTCACTACGGGACCAAAATCGAAATCGCGAAAAAAAAATCTGATGTTCTATCATCATCATCATCGTCATATCAGCCGATAGACGTCCACTGCTGGACATAGGCCTCCCCCAAAATGGGAGATTTGCCATAATCGCCATGATGTGATGCGTTTGCGATGTTCTATACTAAACTACAGATCGACTCGAGCTAAATGTATTGGACGAAATATTTTCGCGATTTTGATGTTGGTCCCATAGTGAAAGTTGTTCAGTTTGATGCTCTCAATAACCCTAAAGTTTTAAATGTTTATTGTTACTTTTGTTACACACACATTTTTTTAAAACCTGCTGAATTTTGTTTTTTTAATGGGATGATCAGACCATCAAACTTAACATTATCTAATTAAATCTTCAATCTCTAACATAGTAATCGTGAAAAGACAAAAATTTGCATTTGCAAAATACAGCTATTCCGTACATTTCAGTCCATGCATTTTTGAATGGAGCATTTTTTTGCAGCAATTTGAAGAATGGAGTGGTGAAGTTATCCGTACTAATAAAAAATGTATCCTGTAGAATAAGTACAACGCAACGTTAAGTAAGTAACCAGTTGGGGACGGCACAGCAGCTAACTTAGCTATTTAATGGTGCAGTATCCACTCTCTAATTAATATGAGTTAAGCGTCTGTACACTGTTTCCATTGTTTGACGTCTGTTTATTAAACGAGGTAAAAATTATAAGTGCAAAAAAAGATGTGGCGGTGTTCCGAATCTGAATAAACTACAAAATTATATTAAAATTCTATTGATATCTTATACAGGGTGAAATTGATAGCATCCTTTTAAACTAAGAGTCTACCCATCAAACTGAAGAATTTTACTATGGGAGCAAAACCAATCGGAACACAAAAAAAAATTGCTTTTGCATACGTTTGAGTCGATTCGGCACGGCACGGTAGTTTAGTATGGAACATCCGATTTTTTTTGTTGCTCCGATCGGATTGCTTCTATAGTAAAAGTTGTTCAGTTTGATGGGTAGACTCTTAGTTTAAAAGGATGCTAATGATATCAATTTCACCCTGTGTAATAATATAGCAGAAATAGATTTACAATCAACGACCTAAAAATGGCTTAAAATCAAAGAGAAGAATAAAGTATCAAATATTACTGATTTTTAAACATGTTACAGCCATGTTGTGCTATTTCGAATCAAATTAAAGATTGAAAAATTTGTCTCGGGCGGGACTTGAACCCGCACTTTTCCAAACCGGGGAACTGCGTTATCCAATTTCGCCACCGAGCCCACTACCCAGAGATACCCAGGTTAGTTTGTAATAACTACCAGTAGATGGCGCTCACGTCCCCTTAGGACGCAACAGATTGAAAATTTCGTTCTCTGGGTAGTGGGCTCGGTGGCGAAATTGGATAACGCAGTTCCCCGGTTTGGAAAAGTGCGGGTTCAAGTCCCGCCCCGAGACAAATTTTTCAAGAATAAAGTGGATTAAGAAAATGTTAGTGATATATAAAGAAATGTCAAACAATGATTAGATTCAGGCAAAGGAAATACATCCCATTCCGTCGTCGCCGTGGAATTAATTTGCGACTATGTAGAAAAATTAGCGACGTGCTTAAAAAGGGCCAGGTCAGATCTACCCGAAACCGACGAGCATGCATGAAAGGACTTATAGTCTAGGAAAAATAAGGTTTGAGATTGCATTAAAGACACTTTAGTAAATTGTGTTTGAGCTAATATTACTGTTAGTTTAAAACACTTTTGTTGAGATTTCGTGGTTATATAGGCTGAGGACCCTGAGAAATACCTTAAAATCGACATAAATTTACAAAGTGCAAGCTTAATTCTAAATATATTTCTTCCAGCATACCAGGAAAAGAGACAGTTAATTATCACAATGCAAATTTAATGTGTATAATCAAACGTTAAATAATTAAGTTTTGTGGTTATATTTTTGAAATCTTAAAAAATATTAAATATCTACTCAAATTTACGACATTAACCGAGGATTATTTTTGTTATAAGTAAAACGTATTAAACGAAGCCATCCTGTATAAAATCACCGGTTTTCTATTTTTGTTCACACATAAATTTAATGTTTTGTAACTGTCTTAATTATTCCGTAATACACGACAAAAAAATCGATTATTGAGAATTTATGTTTTTCAGGTATGTATCTACTATATTCCAAATTATCACCAAAAGTGCAATAAATGCAACCTACTCCATGGGGAGACAGGCGTGAGAATATGTATAATAATAATAACCCTGATCCTCGTCTTCGACTTGCCTTTACTGGCCAGTCGGAGTGGACCCCAAGAGGATCAGATCCCCCACCTCTGTGCTTGCCTTAATTGGGCGGCCTTAGATTGGAGTCGCAAGAGCTATATGCTCGAAGAGTGAATGTGTTGCGTAAGTGGCGAGTGGGCACCTGATTAGCCGTTGGAGACTGAAATGATGGTCGTTTAAAGTCCAGAAGCACTTCTCCACTTTAAGCCGCTCAGGAAATGTTGCCCCCTTGTCGCTCCGTGCGAGCGGCCGTTTTCGGGAGCACATTCATTTTGAGTTGGCGAGTCACCGTCTGCCATTTTTTCCGTGTTTATACATTGGTCAGGCAGGCGCCATAGTCCCGTTCAAATCGTAGTTACCCGTTCCATTAGCACCCCACCCCAATAGCCCAGATTTTGTTTCTTTCCACTCCTTGCAATAGTCCTACACTGACCGGGGGCTGTTTTGGATGCACTTCTATAGTGTATACTGGGATAGTTGCCGGTTGGTGTCACATTACTATTTAGATCAAATTGTCTGACGGGCCTCTACGTGTTGGCTTCGGCCCCACGCACGCCTCCCAAAGGTCCGGGACACTTATGTCCCGAGATAAGGAAAAGACATACAAATAATAATAATAAATATCTTGGACATTGTCACACAAATTATCTAGTCACATTTAAAGTACCTGGACTTGTATTATGATGACTAGACAACGATATAGAATACATATATAGATACAAACATCCATGACTCGGGTACAAATATTCATATTCATCATATAAATACTTGTCTCTTACGGGATTCGAACCCGCGACCCTCGGCACAGCAGGCAGGTTCACTACAGACCGTGCTACCGGGTCGTCAAATATATAAATATATAATATAATGTATGTACGAATGTATGTAGAAAAATACAAACGGCGCGGCGAGTTCATCTATGAATAGATTTCTTTCACTGTACCGGAGTTTTTAATTTTATAATGGAAACAGATACGTCGCTTTAACGACGGAGGCACACGTACATAAGCAATGATCAAATAAAACACCTTTATTGTTTTAACTTAAAGTTTAAGTTAGATAAAACAACTGTGTTGTACCGACTGTATTCGTTGATGTTATATAAATCAGGGAATTTTATATTATGTCGATAAATATACATATATATTTTTAAGTTGAATTATTTATTGCCTGTGGGGTGTGGGTTCTGGGTCCTGATGATGCACTCTTTGCCACAAGGGGCCGTGGAAAGGTAAAAGTCCTTTTCGTATTAGCTTAGTTATTCTAGGTTTAAAATTGTGTAATTTACTTTAACTTTTGGGAGTGGAGACCCTGGGACCATGGGGACCCAATGAAAAATAGCTGGTTAAAGAGATTTCAGCGCGCCTTATAGAGACCACTGGTGATAAGAGGGCTGGCAGTTACCTTCGTCAGCGCATAAGCTTGGCGATACAGAGGAGGAATGCTGCCAGCGTTCTTGGAACCGTCCCTCAGGGATAGCCTTTGGAGGAAGTTTATAGGTTGTAGGTCCCCCCTTTTTAACATTTTTATATAGAAGTTGACGAAGCTTGTTGCAGATACATGATGTATTTATTGACGAAACCAACTTTAAGTATTATTAATTTTTAAACATGTTACAGCCATGTTGTGTTGTTGTGTTGTAGTCCCGCCCGAGACAAATTTTTCTATCTTTAATTTGAACTTTAAGTAGTTGTTAATCATCTGCGTCACGTAGGTGATTAGATTGTGATATAATAATGTTAAGATTAAGATTTACGTTAGCTTTTTCTATTCAAAAGTATATAAAACATTTACGTATGATAATTTTTATCAAACTAATAATTAGGTAGGTACCCCTTTCAATTTTAACTAGATATAGCTTCATTTTTTGTAATATATGTATAACATCTGTGTCGGTAATATATACTTAAACTTTATGGTGCTAGATAGAAAGAGGGAAAGTTCAAATTAAAAAAAATATAATATTACCTTAGTTGTAGGTTGATGTGACACGTATTGCAACTCCGGCGGATGCTTGGTCTGTGAGTGGAGCCCTCAAAATGGGCGAATTATCCACTTAGATTGAATGCACTTGGTACGCACTGTTTAAGGCGAAGATCTTTTTATTTAAAGATATTTTTGGTTTTATTTTGTTCAGCCAAAATGCGACAAAAAGAAAATTTCTTTGACAAATTGTTAATCTCTTTTTTAAAGTGCATCTTTGTCCAAATGTACATTGACGAAATGCATCTGGACCAACTGCGTATTGGACGAAATGCGTATTGGACCAAGTCTTTTTTTCAGTCCGAACTAAATTGCCGTGTGTGTCCGTCTTTATTATTATATTGTCACATATAAAATACACAATTTATATTGTCATTGAATAAATGAAATGAAAATGAAATGAAATTATTCTAACACCGTGGATCCCAGGAAAACGGATGTCGCCGTCAGGGTTGACTTCAGAAGAGGTGAAGGGGCGACCTGGTTGCCTTCAATGATATCTGGCTCAAGACAGGGATGCATGGAGGAAAAAGAGGGTCTTTGCCCATCAGTGGGATGAAATAGGCTAATAGCAAATACTCTCCATCTTTTCTTCTGTATGGGAGGCGGTCATCTTTTTTTTACCGAATCAGACATGATAGTAGGGCTTTATGGAACCGTTCCAAATTATACGATTAGGCGTAGAAATAACTAGTACCTATTGTAGGCCGCATGCTACCCCTATTGGACTACGTAGGAATTTTAAAGTTTTTGTCTGATTGAGTCATCAATCAGACAAAATATACATCGTCAGATTACACTAGCACGACTGTTAAATTGGCCTCGGCACCTTCCTGAGAAAATTGGTAATATTTATCAACAGAAATCCTGTGTTTCTCCATCCTTTCTCTAAAAGCCATCACCGTACCCTAACACCTTGGATTGGAATAATTTATAGATGCGATTAGACCTTAGGATTCCGTTTCACATAAAGAAATCCCTTAAATCAAGTCATTTTGTAACATATCACGCGCACATAAGGGCTTTGACAGGGGATTTCTTACAAGGTTACTAACTGTAGAGTTCCATAGCTTTTTAGGTTGTTTAGTTTTGTACGGAAAGCTGCCGTACGGAAAATTGCCCAATAATGTATGATCGAGTAAAAACAATTGATTGCTTGTTTGCATGGGCAGTGTTCGTTTAGCTAAGTCCAACTAGTCGGAGGCTTGAAAAATTCACAGATTTCGTGCCTCAAACGACTATCGACCACATTGGAAATGAATCTACGGAATTCGAAAAAATATTGTCTCAAAAAGGTTAGGCTACAGGGCAAACCTTTAACCCGATTGTCTTTGTTTTAGGCTCAAATTGTCCAGAAGAGTTTTGCTCAAATTTATGATATCATTCTTCGTTTCCAAAATATCGAGCGCCAAAACCAGTTTTTTTTTCACTATTTCGGCCATAACTTTGTTCGTGTTTGATTTTCTCGAATAATTCTTTTTACACCTCAGCTCTCGTAAATACACGTCTTTTGAACCTTTTTTTGAATATCATGTCTTCACAACTTTCCGAGATATCAGGGGATCGCACTTTTTCGTGAAATCGAGGCCTATACTGGAGCGAACGAAAATACATTTCCAATATCAAAAGCTCTGACAGCAAGTTGGTAACTAACTACGACTAACTTTAGTTCTAATTCTAAATAAAAAATGGGACCACATGGTGATAGAAAGATGTTCTGTAAAAGACTAAAAAACTGTCTTCATTGCGTTTTGTTACTGTTTTTTGGCTGATTTGTCGAATTTATTATTAATTTTCACTTTTGAATCCGTACTCATACTTGAGATGTGGAATTTATAGAAAATATCTTTATTTAAATAATTATGACCAATACGACTTACTCGTCTAGTTTAGCCATAATTTTGTATACTTTTCTTTAGGTATATATTAAGATGTTTATTTCTGCTTCACGTCAAAACGGATGGACCGATTCCGAAAAAAACTTTTTAAGCATAAATCAAATCAATTTTTTTTATTCATAATATAGATAGCTTTTTGACGTTTTTTTTTACTCTACCACCGCGTCGGAAGGTGTTCCGTTGAGAGAAGATGCGACCAGAAACTCCACAACACAACATTGCTAAAATTTGCTAAACATTGTCAAGACCAGACATTTTGGTCATTCAAATAATCATCAAGTTAATAGTAACCTTTTTTACAGAGGACTTGTTTAACATGGGACTGAACTATTTGTCTGGCAAGTTTAGAATATCCTCTGGTATCTTATTATAATAGCGTATATATTATTTGAGACTTCGACAAACACGTATGATACGAATTATACGAAAAGAGTCGCAGTCAAAACAAAGTTAATTAATAAAACAATTTTCATATAAACATTTTTGCGTAACCTTCATAACGAACAATGCAAATATCCCAAAAACATTGTTTTCACACGAAACTGTCTGCGTTAATACTCTGCCCATGTCACTTCCAGTAACAAGTGATGATATATTGTGAGACACATGGCCAATCTACAGAGAACTCTTGTCACAAACCACCACCTAAAAAATTCCTTTTTAAAACCTGGGTGTCGAGGGTCATGTTACGTTGGTTGTGACGAGGGCGAAAGTCCTTAAAAGGCGGCCTATTACAAATATTTTATTAGTTCTTACGTGGCATCCTTTGAGGGTTAGGTTGTCCTTTTTGCCTTTGCAAGGGTTATTAACAAAAAGGTGACATAGAATTCTTGTTCACCGCGACAATAGGTCTTTGTTTTCTTTAGAAATAATTAGGTTGGTTATTTGGTAGAAAATATACAGGGTGTTACAAAAATACAAATAAACATTTAAGGGGGTGGTTAAGACCATCAAACTGAACAACTTTCACTATGGGACCAATATCGAAATCACCAAAAAAAATCGGATGTTCGATTAGATTAGATTAGATTTCTTTATTGCATTCATGTACAGCTTAAGGTGGTAAAGAATTACATGCAAAGTATTTACATGAACCCTGGTAGGGCGCAGCAACGCAGAGAACGAGCGTTTACAAAAAATATATATTATAATACTAAAAAGAAGAATAGGTAGGTATTTAATTATAATTTACAATATTTATATTTATAATTTACACTCATGCATGTCAAGTATATTTGAATATAATAAGAACAATGTAACAATAGAATATAATATAATAAAGTAGAATAGGCAAAATAAAACAGAAATATTTTAAAATTAGTAATTACGATTAACACAATCAAACTAGAATAAATTTAAAAATAAAATAAGATAACAATGTCAATTTGATAAAATTTTAAATTACAATAATAATATTCGGTCATTAAGTAGAAGCACATTAGTCTTTTTATTTGTCCAAATCTTTCATATTTTTTTACGTTTTGTCCTTTGTACCTTAAACAGTTTTTAAAACGTGTTATCATGTAATTGGCGCTGTAAAATTTAAATGTTGCTGTATTAGAGATTAAGTAATTTGCTGTTTGATAACCAATAAAGATAAATAAATAAATAAATATAATATAATATGGTATTAGTTTATAAGATGTTCCATCATCATCATCATCATATCAGCCGATAGACGTCCACTGCTGGACATAGGCCTCCCCCAAAATGAGGAGATTTGCTATAATCGTCATGATGCGATGCGTTGGCGATGTTCCATACTAAACTACAGATCTACTCGAGCTAAATGTATGGGACAGAAGATTTTTTTAGTGAATTCGATGTCGGTCCCATAGTAAAAGTTGTTCAGTTTGTTGGTCCAAACCACCCCTTAAAAGTTTTCAATTTTTATTCTTACTTCTGTATCACCCTGTATGTAGGGTATGTGTACCTATTGATTTTTTCAACTTATTAGACAATAGACATATTCTGGTTAGGTACATACTGTTGCAGGTATACCTATATTTATAGATTAAACTTTACATCCTGATACCTAACTAGTCTAAAATCTAACTTTACTTTTTATTGCACCCTAAAAAGTGATGGATGATTGTAGCGAAATTCTGTCCGCCTCTATTCAGACATGAATTTTGTTTATTTATTTACGTTTCTTTCTGTTTTAGCAATATGAGTTAAATACATATATAATTTGCTAAAAATTGCACACTGAAATCACTACAGATGAATAATTTTCTTTTTTAACAATTCGCTGAAAGTGAGCCTTGCTGCAACTGGTTGTAGCAAATTTTCTGACTACCCTGAAAGGATAGAATAATGGTCGTGAGTATGTCCGTTCAATCCTATCCTTTCAACATTAATAATCATGATAAATATGAAAGTTTGTGACAATGTTTGGATGTTTGGACCTTTATGATTCAATCACGCAAACGGCTGAAAAAAAAAACTTTTATTTCAGACAACTTATAGATAGTCCATACAAAAAATTTTAGTAGGTATTGGAGAACTTATAAACTATGTTAGAAGGCACACAGATTGTGGTGAATTAAAACATAGTAGGATATTACTTTGGAAAAGCTTGGGGGTGACCACCTTTGCTCAACAATGGGACGAAATAGGTTAATAAAAAAAGGATACTTTTTAAAGTCAACTCATACAAAATCGCAAGTAAAAGAAAGTCCTGAAAAATTTTTAAATATGAAACTTTGGTCTATTTCATTTTATCTTTATTCCATATCCGATATACATTGTCTGTATTATTTCTCGTTATTTTTCTATTGTAACAAATATAAAATAATAAATAAATAATAAACAATTTCACAATAATACAGTATCCTGCGCATTAAATCTATCCCTACACACTGGGTCAACGGACGCCCATCACCCACTACTATCAATACGAGTAATTCGCTCTTGTTCCCAACGTATGTTACTAAGGGGACAAGTCATAAGCGATTAGCGAGTCAAATAATTAAAGTACAATTTTTTTCTTGTTATCCACTCCTCAGAAAATGTTAAATAAATATAATGAGATAATTATGCGGTTTCAAACCATAATTATAGGCCATGAAAATTTTTGTACCTTCCATGCTTGGGGCCTGGGCCCTATTTAATAAACGTGACAATTGACAATGACAATTCAGAGTAAGTTGCTGAGAATGCTAGAACACAATGTTACCTACTGCAAGTTTATCGTCATTAGTAACCAGCAATGTACTCTGAATAAATTGTCATTTTCAATTGTAGCGTTTATTAAACAGAGCCCTGGCAGGCATGCAGTGGAAAGTTTACAGCCTAATTCTTCTAATAAATTATGATGATACACTTTGACAAAATTTTTAATTAATAACATTATAATCAACCAATTCATCGTATAGTAATACTGAACTTTTTAAAGACTTTAATGGTACTTCAAGTTTCACAAATAAATGATTCTTGTTCTTCTTATTCTTATTCGTGCTTTGTATTCATCTTAATTTTCTTTAAAAGCTTTCAATCACAAGCGGAATTTTTGAATATTTTTGAATAAGGTGCAAAAGTGCTTTATTTAACAATATAAAAAACGTTAATAGCTAAATTTCATTGCACTACTGGTAATGTCCTATCAGGGCGCATCTTCGTCACTAGTGTGGACCCTTTAATGTTCGCACTAATAAGCAGCTGGTCTTTGACTCCTTGAATAGTATTATTTTGTCATTTCGAAAAACAAACCTACGGGAGAAAACCCGAGTCAGATGTATTACCCATGAGATTTACCGAAGAGAACTTCAACTTCAACTATAATGTCAGTTTAGTTCTCCAGCATTTTTATGAGACTCCGTCATCAATTTCTAATCTGAGTCTCTACCTCTCGTCGCTCATACCTCGCACCAACGTGTACCACCGTCGTCCGGCCGTCACTCAGTGGAAATGCCCCATTATGTCGTAGCCACACGCATTGCAGTAGCTATTCTTTCACAAGTACCACAGATTATGAGCTAAATTGCCTTTTGAGAAGGTCTCTATTGCATTTGATGTTATTTGCAATCGATATTATAGCCTATTAGTACAGGTGGAAAGTTTTAATCTTGTTGTGTTATCGGTGACTATTTGTGTTTGTATGGTAAACCAAATTGGCACTTTGTGCGCTGCAGATACATAAAAGCTGAACTTTTTAGGCATCAGACAGGTTATCTTTGCATACGGTTCAATTTTAAATAAAATTCTCGTTTTCAACTCAATACCTTAATGGGTAGTGGAGCCTACTTGCCAATCATGGGGTCACGGGTTCGGATCCCGCAAGGGGCAAATACGTACAGTACCTACTTTACCTTAGAAAGTAAGAGATAAACTTTTCAAGATTGTCTTCATGCCATTAACATTTTAGAAACACTTTGAACGATCAATATGTTACTGTAAATGTTACTTTCAAGGTGGCGGAGTATAGTGACTAGGATTAGCATACCTAGTCAAATTACTGTAATAGGAGAACAGAAAGAGAAGAAGATCAATCTATAGTATTTTGGTATGGTAATCTATGGTATGGTTTTTTGTACTAGGCCAGGAGTCAATCAAAATCAAAATCAAAATTTTTTATTCAAAATAATATCACATAGATAGCTTTTTGACGTCATTTCTTGACTCTACCACCGCGTCGAAAAGTGTTCCGTTGAGAGAAGATGCGGCCAGAAACTCTACAACACACATCTCTCAGTCTGGTGTGGGATCACAGCTTACATGTATAATCTATCCAATGTGCTATATATAGGTAACCTAATGTTGTTAATCATAAGGTGTCCTGAAAACCTGTCGTCCGGTATCACACGTTGACTCTATAAATATTTTGTATTTTTTTTGTATTTTAATCAACTATTTAAACTTATTTGCATTTAATATTACACCAGTTCCAGGACGTAACAATTTAAAGAAACAATGTTTTGTTGCAGAATGTGGCTAATGGGCACGGTGGCAGTGCTGTGCGCATTATCACACGCGTCCCGCGCTGAATGGCGGTGCCCCGGGCTGAGCGCGCGCCCCGCGGCCGAGTGCTCCTGCGATCTGCCTCACACACTGCGTTGCGCCGGTGACCACACTGCGTTGCAGGTATGTTTTTTATTATTCAGGCTAATTATTACAGACACGCGGCTGCCGAGTGTGCCTGTGATCTGCGTCACACACTGCGTTGCGCCGGTGACCACACTGCGTTGCAGGTGTGTTTGTTATTATTTAAGCTAATCATTACAGACACGCGGCTGCCGAGTGTGCCTGTGATCTGCATCACACACTGCGTTGCGCCGGTGACCATACTGCGTCGCAGGTGTATATGTAATAATTTCCCACTTGCCCGGTTGTAGAGTGTTCCTGTGAGCTGCCTTACAAGCTGCGTTGCGCAGGCGACCACAATGCGTTTAAAGTAATTTTTTTTCGTTTGTTAAAAACATACTACGTATGGACACATTACTTTAGCCTATCAGTATGCGATGCATTAAAATTTACAGCATGTATAGTTAGCAATTGAATGCAGGATTGACCTAGATTATCAAATCGTTTTTACATTCATCATATCATAATCAGATCTATCATACATAGAAAATTCCAAGAGTAGATGTAAACGGTGTAGTAGGAAACGACACGGTAAGAAAAGGGAGTAGACGGTAAATATTTTTGCATTGGATTTAATAGGAAATTATGTGGATATTCGTAATTAAACATTAGAACAAAACAGACGCTACAAAAATTATCACTACAGTACAGTCAGCAGCAAAAAGTTGCATACACTTGAGTACTACTTTGTAGAACAAAAGTGTATACAAGTTATTGCTGCTGACAATACAATTTTCAGATTAAGAGCAATTATTAGTAATATAGACACCTCGCCCTAGAACATTAATAATGTTCTTTGGCGTGACCGCTCTCTGTCTGAGAGGTCCCTGAATCAATGAATTGTCATTGTCAGTATCGGAGGTTTCGTACGTCACTCAAGTCAAGGCCCCTTTGTGCACCCCTATGTTTCTCCTATGAATATGTAATCTAATTCAAGCAATAACAGCTTCAATTAACACCTGTACGAAGAGCATCGCAGGTACAATAGAGCTGATCTACAACACAATGAAGTGCTTAAATAAACCAATTAGCAATCACAAACATTGTCAACACAACGTGGAACTTAGGCATACTCGTAGTGTCCGACTAACGCTAGGGTTAACAGATGAAATCGAAACACTGCTTTAGGAAAATTTTATTATCGTTTTATCGACGACCCTGTTAAAAGATTTAAAAATTAAGTCTTGGACGGGACTTGAACCCGCGACCTGCCAAACCTGCTGTGCTTTGGCCCAATTAAGCCAATAACCCGTTCCGTCTAAGGTACAACATGGCTGAACCAATTTTTATAATCAGTAATACCTTGAGACTAAATAAATATTTTTTTTATGCTCATGATCGAATGTTAAATTTTAATATTTAATATCTTCACGCCTTAAATGGCAGAATATGCTGGACTTTTAAGACTTATTTTATTGCCTATGTTTGTACCATATTCTGGAAAATAATAGTACATTATGGTACAAGTGTGTAATGTTGGGGATTACCGCTAGGCGAGGGTTTTAAGAGAGCCGAGGACGGTAATCATCAATACACACGTGTATCATACGACGTTTTTCAACACACTTGTGAAGAAAATAATAATAAAAAATCATTTTATTTAGTATATAAAAAGTTTATTTAGAAAATTTATTTGTACTATTGAATATGATCTTTTTTGTATCGAAACTTTTTTAAGAACAAAGCAACTCATGAACTCAACCAAGAAGTTTAGATACCTACTATAAAAAACCTATAACTCCCTTGTGAATAATAGTAATGAAAAAGCCACAGTTTCATTATAGGTGTCATTATGTGCCTAATTGCGGTGAAATAAGGGCCATTTTATGAGCAAGTGTGTTGAAAAGTATTATATTCTTTGTCAATGTCCAGTTGAGACAACTCGACGAAATAGGATTCATGGAATAAACAATCTTGTGTCAATAAAATTGTTCGGTGAACTGTTTCCTTTGCTATGCCCTCTGGTTCAGGTCATCGAGACAGGTAGACTGCCTGTTAAACTGGACAGAGTTTGGGCAATGCTAGTGGAAATGTAGATATATGATGATAGACGTCCAGAAGGACATGTTATACTTAGAATATCTATGATTAGTCAAGTCATAGATATAATATCGTCTATCGAACGTTACTTCTTTGGACGTTCACTACACCTATAGACGCTTAGTAAAGAATCTATGCACTATATTAGAGTAGCTCAGAGAGGAGTACGACAAACGTTGAGATCCGACGTCGAACTAAAGACTTTATTGATCGTATTGATTGCTGGCCAGGAACGTAGCTAGGCGAAGTGATGTCAGGTGAAGTAAAGCCCTAACAAAGTGTGACCAAGATTAGGCAAAAGAGGAATGGGTCGTCCGGCGGCTAGGTGGGTCGAATGACATCAATAGAAGCGTTGGCAAGACCTGGATACGATTGGTGCAAGACCGAAATAGATGACTAAATGGGGAGGAGGCCTTGCTGTGGGTGGATACAGACTGATGATTTACCTCTTTTATGGGTATATTTAGTTATGTTGTGAGCATTGCCAAGTTGCATTGCAAAGCAGCGGTGGTCCAGTGGCGAGTAATCTTGCCTGCCATGTGCCAATGTACGATTTGTAGCACGACTGGCTTTTCGGTGAAGGAAAACATGGTGAGGAAACCTGCATGCTTCAATTCCGAGGCATGTATTCTACCCAATGTCCATTACAGTGGCGACGGGCTCACTCTCTGTCACACTAGACAGAGTTTCGTTACAACTAGTGAAACGAGGATGTTCTGAGTTTTCAGAATATCTCTGACCAAGGGGGTCCTCGGGGAATATAGTCGTGAACATATGCTATGCTGTGTTGTGAGCATAATATGCTTAATCCTGTTTACTCTTGAGGAAAATTCAATTCAGTATTTTCCCATCTCTGTTTAGGCTTCATCTAGAATTGTTTTTAACGATACTCCTTTAGTTTATGTTGATTGAAATACAGTCTCAAAGGGCGTCGGTCAAAATAATCGTTGTTTGTCCAAACCCGACAGATAAAGACCTAAACAATTTCCCCGCTTATTTCCAAAAAGCTTTCCTTTGTAGTCAAAGTACATTAGGCAGACGTGAACGTATTTACAAAGCACATTCGTGTGAAAGAAACGATTCAAATACCCCCAATAACGGACGCAGACCGTGAAACAAATATCTTTGCCCATCACGGTTTGCGAAGAGAATTGATATGATATTTTTTTAAGGAGAATAATATAACGGTTTACTGCAATAGTTACTTCAGTTTAGTAGTTTCTGTGATGTTTATGGAAATGATGGTTTTGGAAATGGATAACATTTCAGTAAAGTATACTCTACCCATGAGTTGTCTTACGTATCTATCATACAGATACAGGTATTGGCTTCAACCAAAATAAAATGGGTATTGGTAGAGCAGGCTCATTTTCCACAATTCGAAAATACATAAAACTTCCTAAAATAAAATTTTACAGATAACTAACTAACCCAAAGAGTAAAATAAGTATACGAGCGTTAACCCGCGACTTCGTCCGCACAAATTATATACCAGATTTTAAGTCAGATCATAAGCTATCAAACAAAAAAAGTTTCATCAAAATCGGTTCAGTAGTTTTTGCGTGATACTCGTTCAAACAAACAAACACAAAAACAAACAGACAGACAAAAAATCCAAAAATTGGTGAAATGGAATCAGGGACACCTAAAAATCATATCGTAACTTTTTTTTGTTAATATCTTCTATGTACAGACAAACTTCCTGTTACAGTTTTATAATAGTATAGATTAGAAAAGAGGACGCACTCGTGGCAACATTATGCATCCACCTTATGTCAAATTGAAGGCTAGCTAGCGCCATCTATGTTTCACCGACAATAATTCAACCTATACTATACATACCTACTTATATCTACTCATACAATATACAAACTGAATCCGCCTGTCTTAACCTAAAGAAAAGAATTGATTGTTGGTAGGTAATTATGCAGAATCTAGCTATTAGACTTGAAACAACAACATGACACTAGAATTATTTGGCTTAAGTTACCGTGTAGTACCGACATATTGGTTTTATTATCATGTGTTCGAATCTAATGCATGTGTTCGTGTTTTTATCTATATATGTATTCTATATCGTTGTCTGGTCATCATAATACAAGTCCAGGTACTTTAAATGTGACTAGATAATTTGTGTGATAATGTCCAAGATATTTATTTATTATTATTTATTAATGCAACAGTTCCCGTCTATCAACAATATAATATCTCCTTTTATTTTGACAAATTAATTAATATATTTTATTCGATTCATTCACAGTAAGGTTTCAATAGCTTAGAATTTTTAAGCTCCCATTCACGGGCGTTTTACGAAGCGTTCCAAGCATTCATATTTGCAGTCGTAGTCCAGTCATTTTACGGTTTGAGCCGGGAGTAATTAGTAATTGACATTTTTTTGGTATAATATTCAAGAGTTGCTGGAAGAAATCTCTTTAGAGATAAGCTCGCCCTTTGTAATTATCAATCTATTATGCTGTTTTCATTTATATTTCCGTGCGTACAATAAAGTGTTAAAATAAGAGTCAATTTGAGCCTAGAAATGAACCAAAATTTAAAAAAAATGAGGTCAGCAACAGTTCCAATTTTAAAATTCCATACATCCACACTAATCGAACATTCATATGAAAAGATAAATTTTGTTTTGTGAATTTCCCTTGTTCTCCCTTGTTGGAAGATGTTCAGTTACCCCAGTCATTTTGCGGTTTGAGCCGGGACTAATTAATAATTGACATTTTTTTTCGGTATAATATTGAAGAGCCTGTACCAAAATAAAAAAAAAATGACGTCAGCAACAGTTCCAATTTTAAAATTTAGCCATTATCTCGTTCTAAAAAACCTGATGATAAATTTTTTTGCACATATTTAAGGCTTTACCATTATGCATACTACAAACATGGTGTGAATATTTTTGTCTACTTAGAAGGTTTTGAAAAATACATTCGTATTTTCTAATAAATACCTATTTTTTTTAATTTCGTTGCCTATTTTATTGCTCAAAAATAATTTATATTGTTAAATCTAAGTCAAATGAGTGCATTGGTATTAATATTAATAATTTAAAATCCTTCTGAGACACATACTTTTGATTTCTATGTTGCGTAGCGAATTTTTTTTAATATGCTATAAGATCTTTTTGTCACTTAATGGTTTCGGTTAAAGTTTAAAAGTCCTATTTGTAATTACTCCCTACCCCGCCTAACAAAACTTCGTAAAATGACTGGGCTATCAGTAAAACGCTACCAAATTACCAAGGTTTGGTACTTGAATAGGCTAAAAGTTAAATTTTCTTCAACTATTCTGTAAAAAAAAAAACAATATCGCCTTCGTCATAATCCGTCAGCTCGTGAGGTCAGGCGCAGACGTTTATTGACACCGAGGTGGGTCACCGGGACCCTGCTCAAAGTCAGGGCGCAGGTGTATTGATGCGTCTGTTTACCGAACGCTTCGGGCAGTCTTGATTTTGAGGGCTAAGAATCTGGTAGAAGTGGCTTGGAGTTAGGGAGGAACTTTAGAAGCCAACGAGTTACAGAGCTGTAAGTAGCCTATACGGAAGAGAGTGAATGAAATGCGTCTCAATCACGAGGTGTTAGCAGTTCGGTTCTTGGCCTGTGTACTGTGTACTATGTACTGACACAGGCCACACTTCCTTATAATATTCTGACATTATAAGGAATTTATTTGCGTTCTGTAATTATCACCAGCTCAGTGGAGTTGAAAAACATTCTGCTGTAACTTGCATGAAAAGATATGACTTGATTACAATATTATACTTATGTAAGACATCTCACTATAATTATAACTGTCAAAGTTTGGTTGTTTGGACGTTGGTCACTCAATCATGCATAAACGGCTGAATATATCATAGCAAACTAAGTGGTCAAATATTTCTAAGCAGTTCTAATTATCAACGCAGACAGGGTGATCATAAACATCTGAGCAGTTTAGGAAAAAAGGCCTTAATCCGTTGTTTTACATTTCAATTTTAAATAACATAGTAAAGATATTATTGAAAATTGGCTGTTCAAATATTTATGACAAAATACACGTTTAGATACAATTGGTAACTTACTGTAAAGAATTTATTGAAAAATTGTACTGTTCAGAAATATTTGAACACCTTGTATGCTACGATATATCTGATGGCGACTGTACATACCTTTTTTATTTCGAACTGGTACCTATTCCTAGCGCTTACTATGAGAACTTATATTCACAACACAAAATGCTCAAATTAAAATACTTTAAATAGCTAATGGAGATCGGTTTCTCAACAATAATCGATTACTGAAAATTGCATCTCAATATAGATATCATTCAAAGATAGCGTCGCAGATCTATGTTTCGACGAACGCGAGGCTATTTACCTTAATACCGTGGCAGATCTAATCAAATTCCGACACATACGTCTATGATCATGCGCTCTTACTATTTGCTTCACTTCTATTTCTATTGTTATCTACAGACCGTTTGTTTAACGACTGAATTATTTGGGATGCTGCTCGGGCGTCTCATTCTGCTTTAGGGAGCTTAGTGATTTCTCGTATTTAGGGAATTCAATCCAATATTGTATCTGTTTAGAAAGTAACATTTGTTAAACAAATTCGACATTATTGGAACTATACAGGGTCTAAACCTAAATGCGTTAGGTACCTACTTGCGGGAGTGCTTCAGACCATCATATCAAACTGAACAAATTTTAATAGACCCAATATTTAAAATGCGAAAAAAATACCGTTGCTGTCCCATCGAAAACGTTAATGTATACTCAACCTGTACGGAACAGCTGATTTTATTTCTCACTATTCATTGTTGGTCACAATGAATAGTGAGACCGGACCGTGGGACCGGATGGAATACCAGTTGAGGTTTGGAAGGTTTTGAGTGCGGATGGATATAAGTGGTTAGCTTTATTCTTCAATAAGTTGTTGCATAAAGAAGTAATCCCCGACGAATGGTGCAACAGTTTACTGGTGCCCATCTATAAAAATAAGGGTGACGTACAGAACTGCAACAATTATAGGGGAATAAAGCTAATGTCACATAGTATGAAAGTATGGGAAAAAGTGATAGAGAAACGACTGAGAGAGGAGAGTGAGATAACGCAAAACCAATTCGGTTTTATGCCTGGTCGGGGTACAACGGACGCTATTTTTTCACTACGCCAACTTTGTGAATTATACAGGCGTGCTCAAAAGAACTTGCACATGGTGTTCGTTGACCTCGAGAAGGCATACGATCGTGTACCCCGAAAGGTCTTGTGGTGGGCTCTCAAAAAGAAAGATGTGCCTGGAAAATACCTTGAGTTGATTCGTGCAATGTACAACCGATCCAGCACATGCGTCCGATCATCTGCTGGTACCACCGATAAATTCAATGTGGCTGTAGGTTTGCACCAAGGGTCGGCTTTAAGCCCTTACCTCTTCCTGTTGATTATGGATGCTTTAACATCGGACATACAGGAAGAGGCACCCTGGTGCATGCTGTTTGCCGACGACATTGTTCTTGTCGGTGAAGATGGACTCGAGGTCCAGAGCAGATTGGCACAATGGCAGCAAAAACTGGAGAGTGTTGGCATGAATATTAGCAGAACTAAAACGGAACGTTTGTTCTGCGATTTCGGCGGTCTCTCCAGTTGCATGCCTATTGCCCTTGATGGCGTGCCTTTGCCAGTCTGCTCCGACTTCCGGTACCTCGGGTCACTCATACAAAAAGATGGAGAGATAGACCGGGACGTGAAGCACCGAATCAACTCAGGGTGGATGAAGTGGCGGCAGGTTACGGGAACGATCTGCGACTCCCGAATCCCCCTTAAATTGAAGGGGAAAATATATAAGACCGTAATACGACCTGTCGTTATGTACGGATCAGAGTGTTGGACCACAAAAGGGACGGATGAGAAACGATTGCATGCAGCTGAGATGAGAATGTTGAGATGGATGTGTGGTGTAACTAGAATGGACAAGATTAGGAATGAGTATATTAGAGGAAGTTTGAAAGTAGCACCTATAACGGAAAAATTGCAGGGTAATAGATTATCGTGGTATGGGCATGTAATGCGGAGAGAAGAGTGTCATGTTACGAGACGAGTGTTAAGTATGAATGTGGATGGCTGTAGTAGGAGAGGGAGGCCGAAGAAAAGATGGATGGATTGTGTGAAGGATGATATGTGTAAAAAAGGAGTGAGTGTTGAAACGACGGCTAAGAGAGATGAATGGAAGAGGATGACATATTGCGCCGACCCCAAATAATGGGAAATGGGCAAGACAATGATGATCATTGTTGGTCACAAATAGGTACCTAGTGAAAGTTGTTCAGTTTAATGGTCTGAACAACCGTTGGTATATCCCTATGCATATAACGAACTTATCTAACCAGCAAATCGAAAATGGACATTTATAATAGAATACGGAAATTAAGAGGCTTTGTGAAAAAAATAGGATTCTTCAAAGCGTCATATATCATGAAGTACTAACAGTAGGAGTATGATTAGCGGATATGTGTATGAAATTTTGATTAGAGCCCAAACACGATTAAGACACATTTTCTCGATAGAAAAACAAGCCAAAGTAGCCTCCATCTTTATCGATAAACGCTTGGGACTACTAAACGGCGAATAATAGAAACACGAGACTTGATTTAAAAAAAAGAGAATGATATTTTACAAATTTTGATTAGAGCAGAATTGAACTTACATAAATAGTACAATCACAATTAAATAAAGTTTATTTTACGCTTGCGTCGTTTCAGGCGCGCGCGCCGCCCCGTCTCTTTCTCTCGCATCAGGCAGTAATATAATCTATCACACGCCCATTTCGCTTCAATTACTTTTCGACATAGGCCCTTAACAGTAAAGTCAAATACTTAATTCTAATAGTTTCCCGCATACATCCCTGACCAAACTAACTAACTATATTAATTGAAACTAACTTGTTTAATACTCAATATCAATCAGAAGGGATTTAAATAAACTTGTGCCAGCGATTGGGATGATTTCATCAAATTAATCGCTACTAAGTCCGTCTTAGGATTATCTGGGTAACCAATTATGAGTTTCGTAAGATTTGGTTTCTTATTACAAGATATCTATTGTATCAATACCTTCGTAACCAGTGCCATATGAAAAGATGTGGCACAGAGCCCACGCAGTGGAAGGATTGGATCTCATCAGTTCAACATGGAGAGCCCATGTAAACAGTTAAATCTATGATGTTGAAGCGAGTATGTTAGATGCCAAACGTGAATGAATGAATGAAATATACTTTATTTACACCAAACACATAAATTAATACAGTACAGAGCAGGTTACAAAAATAATGACGTGATGAATTGAAAGCCCGGCCACCAGCTGCTATACAATATCACTATGAGAACGACGTGCTCACGTGCCGACATGAAACGTGTACAAACGGCGACACATCAAGCTATACAAAACCAACATAAGCTGGCCGCGCAACGTCAACGTCCTACGCGCGGCCAGGTTATTTTGGTTTTGTATAGCTTGATGTGTCGCCGTGCGTACGTAGTATTCCTATTTCTATGTTTGAAACATGCTGTGACGGATACAGGTGTTTTAGCTCCTGATCAATCATAATAATGTCTTCTTAATGAGATTATGCCGTAGTAGTATTGTCACAGCAAATTCCTTACAGTACGGCAACGGGTGTAGTTGCGCAGAGCAACGGCGGGGGCCTTGCGGGGAAGCGGGCGGCAGGGCCAGGGGTTGCATTACCGGATTTCTATGAAGGTGTTGGGATTGCCTTGCATATCTGCGCATGACAGCGTAAGTAAACACGGCGTGGCGCCGTGGGCATCGCCCGCCATTAAGAGCGTTGCCAAACTGTGAGGTTTATTGTAATACTGTGGTATTATACACTATGCTCTATCAAACATAAAGCAACGACGAATCGATCAATGTTGACCTATCAACCGAATTTTTAATTTTCTTATTGCAATTCCCATCTTTCTCTCCTGCTCCTGCTAACTCTGCTATAATTTCTTGCAGATTATCGGTCGTCACCTCAGAGAACAAAAAGCCATAAACAAGAACAGTGCAGTATCTCTTCTGGACTGCGCACTTCGAGGAGTGTCAGCGTTATCTTCTGCGTCAGTGTCTGAGCTGGCTGGAGTAGGTCTTCACGGGCTGGTCATATCCTCAGGAGATATAAGAAGGGTTCAGCAAGGCGCTTTCAATTCTGTCGCAAATACGCTGTTGGCTTTAGGTTAGTAACTAATTCAAATATATTTTATATGAATTATTGTTTTCTAGGCGATCAGTTTCCTGATCAAATTATTGGAATAGAAATCTTCTATAGAAGGGTGTATAACATTAAATTTATGGATCATATCTAAAGAACTGCCGGTAGGCCACGAATGTCGAGATTCGCAAATTTGAAAGAGTGAACAGGCATCACCATCGTCAAAGAACTGTTTCGTTTGGCGAGAGATAGGCAGGGATATATGCAGAGCTGACAGCCAACTTCCATTAATCGAGAGGAACCCGATGAAGTAGATATCAATTTACTCAACATTTTATACAATATAACTAAAGAGCGTCCAAGAAGTGAGACCTTTTCTATTTCAGAAACTATGCAGGAAAGGTTTTGAATACATGCGAATTTTGAAAAGGTGATGCACCGTACCTAAGGGATCTACCGGAGGATGGGCAGCAGCATCCTCTGAGTACACACATTAAATCCAACTGCGATCGCCAACCCGCCTGCCAAGCGTGGCGATTATGGCAAATCCCCCCCATTTTGGTGGAGGCTTATGTCCAGCAGTGGACGTCTGTCGGCTGATATAATGAGGATGATGATATCAATTTACTCAATAATTACCTTTGTTTACAGGTCTACCAAACAATCAACTACCGTCAATACCGACGGAGGCGTTAACTCGATTATTAAACCTGGATCGCTTAGATTTATCTAACAACAAGATTCACACTCTGGACCCCAATTCGTTTAAGGTAAATTTTACGAGTTAATAAGGGCTTAGGGACGCAATAAAGGCTTTGGTTTGAGTAAGGGATTAGTGGGGTCGGGGATTATGATTGTGTCTAGACGGATGGATGGAATAGTTATGATTATAATAGCTGTGAGAGAATATAATTTATGGTTATCGAAGATGATTAGAATAAGGTAGTCGTTGCTTTAATGTATTCGATTTTGCACTAATGTAACCTAAATTTTAATATAAATTTTACAATGTCGTTGTAAAGAGTTTTTACTATTTCAAAATGGGCTTGCGCTTGGCTTCAGCTTACCTGATGGAAAGTGTAGATGAAGTCGAGGATGTAACGTGCTCAGCCAGAAAAAGCCTATTAACTCTTCTTTTAGAAATATCCTTATTGTATTTTCCTGAAAAAAAAAACAGACTCTATGCCTACTGGGATTAGGTTATTCTATGAAATTTTACACTCTGAAACCAGCCCTATAACATTTCTCCTACCTTTTAGCTTTAATAGTCATTTTCAAACTCTCATAGTCTTTATTTGAATAATGAGTAAGTACGAGAATGACAGTAGAAAGACAGGGTAATCTATTATTTAGGCATTGGTTTTCAAAATGATTGATACTTCACTCCCTGGCAGTAAATTTTCCCCCCTTAGTACTTTTCTACGTTATATTGTTAACTTTTAAGTGGTTTCTGCTTTACTGTATTTTGTTCATCATAATACCATAAATTATCTTTAGCTCCTCATAAAATTATATTTTTATATCATTACTACATTATTTACAGGGCATTCAGAACCTTACTTACTTGGATATAAGCGACAATCAGTTGACAGATATATCAGGTGACGCCTTCAAGCCCCTCGTCAAGTTGACTGTGCTGAGGTTACGAGGGAACCTGCTTAAAGTGCCTGCTTTGGCTTCTTTGAAGGTATGAAACTGGAAATCCACTTTAACTTTTTGTGTTTCTTTGGTAGATTTATCAGCTATGCAGAGCAAACTTTATTTTGAAGCTACAAAAGTAAATCGATACCTTTTCATCCTTATATGGCAGCTATTTTAGCAAAATATCTAACCACACCGATAAATGAGTAGTTTAGGAATCATTATCATCATAAACGGCCTATAAACGACCCACTGCAGGGCATAAGCCAGTAATCACTGATTCTACATCTCATTTTACAGTCCCAATTTGGGCGCCAATTTAGTTAATGGCGCCTAAATCGGGATTACTCAGAAATTCAGATTTTATATAATGATACTGAATTAATATTATATCAGTTTCTATCAAATATCTCTGGGAAAAAATCCTGAGGAAATCTGCACTCGCTGAAGAAGAAATTTCGATGTGAATGTGTAGTCTACCAATCCGCATTGCAGGCGTGGTGGACTAACGGCTATTTGAATGAATTATGACAACGCAATTTCTTCACAGGAAGCCCACATGCTACGGGACTTGGATCTGTCCAGTAACGCCCTGGAAGGTCCTCTTGGCCCGACGACGGTTCCAGCACTAATTCACTTGGCAACTCTTCAGTTGTCTGATAACACTTTTGCGAGTATACGTCGTGGATCTTTGGCAGGTGGGTTATAAATCTTTTTCTTTAACTATTTAGGTGTGGTTCTTGTCTTGATAAAGGCAATCAATGTGGATGTCGTATGAAGTGACTAGAGGGTAAGATTTAATTTGCAGCTGGTAAAAGTTGATCATCACTTAACACGCGTTCATTATGAAACTTATACAATACTATTAAACGAGCAACATTTGTTTGCGTTCTAGATAACATTTTCAGAATAGGTGTTTATTGGGGCAAAAAATCGATCTCGATTCTCATCTGTGGAATAACTCGTTTCCAGCGAGCAGAACTCGATCGCCTAGGGTTTAATAATATATTAAAAGTGAATATTTCTGAAACTATACCATATATTATTTAATAGTTACTACCGACTGAACACTCAAAAAGTGTGTTAAAGTATGGTTTTTGACAATACCAAAAGGGAATGCAGCCTGGATTCTTACGGATAGTCCACAATATTACCTCGGTTCATAGTAGTCTTAGTCGATGAAAATATGAATGAGTGTGGACCATGGAGAAAAGAAAGGAGCGGAGTTGAGGCAAGGCAGTGAGGTCAGTCGCCATTCGATAAGGTCATGACGTCACAGTGGGCGTGGCCTATGCTGCTCAGTTCGAATTGGACCGCTATTGTTTTTATTTCTTTGTTGAACTGGTCAATTACTAAAAAAATCATTCAAATCCAAGACGACATCTACCGGCGAGTAGATAACGGTCACAGCAGACGGCATTAGTTGGTTGTCATGTTACTGTGCATTTGTTGTAGTTACTCCTTTCGCCGCTAGATGGATTTGGGTTTTTGGGGCGGAGCCTACGCCCATCTCGTACCTTGTCCCCCGCATTTTGGCGACACTTACTTGAATAGAAAAATTGCCTTGCCACCTCCGCTCCCTTCTTTTCTTCGTGGTGTGGACGAAGCGAAATGTGTGGTGTGTGGCGTGTCGTTGTTTTTGCATACCTTTGTGGGGTATGGAATAAGCGTATTGCTCGTAGAACCGGATAGCCGAAGAGGTCTCTAGTGGCGACCGCGTACCGGAAAGCGCAGCGTGGGTAGGCCCCCCACAAGGTGGACCGACGACCTGGTGAAGGCGGCGGGAACCCATTGGATAAGAGCAGCGCAAGACCGGTCGTTGTGGCGATCCTTGGGGGAGGCCTATGTCCAGCAGTGGACGTCTATTGGCTGATATGATGATGATGATATAATCATATAATTATATGGTGTGATTTGTACATTTTTTGTTTCTCAACAGGTCTAACGAACTTGACGAATCTGATCCTACATAACAACCAGATCGATGTGCTCGAAGACTACGCTTTCAGGCATCTCACCAACTTGACACACCTGGATCTGTCACACAACGAAATTGTTGCTGTGTCGGGTAAGTTCCTCTGTGTTCTATTATTGAAGCCTCAACATAAAATTTAATGAGGCATCCTCATAAAAAAGGCGTTATAATTTTGCTGTCAGATGATGGTTTTTTTTCGTAGTTTTTTCCAGTTTTTTCCATATTCCCTTATTTTAGAAAAACATTTTCTTATGCATTCATTAGATTTCAATGATTACAATATGAAAGACGTTACTGGCTGATACTTTGCATTTATTGACTTTTTATGCAGATTATGATGTCATGTTCAAGTAAAACTTTTCGGTGCTATGGCGCATGGCGTATTTATTGGCAACACCATTGTAAAACCATCAGTAAATGAACAAACCATTGACGACCAATCTTTTTTGACCTTCAAATTGACAGGTTTTTTCGTCTTTACTGAAGCCTTTTATTTTTACTGCACTTGGAAATCGCTTCATTATAACAACCTATACGATGTCATTGAATAATTATGTATAGAACAGACAACGCGAACAAAATCTGTGCACCACGATCAGCAGTTCGGGATACGCACTGGGGGCGCCGCAGCGCAGCACGCGCCCGGCACATGCTAAGTAAGTTTGAGCCCATCAGCTCAAACGAGTGTGACACAAAATTTTGTCTGGGTGTCGCCTCTAGTAGGTACCTCAATGTACGTCGTACGTCGTGTGCGTTGCAAGAAAGAGATCCATGCGGTCTATTTATAACGGACAAAAGAAATACAGGAGACTTAATTGTGACAGTTACGCTCTTATCCCACTGCTGGGCATAGCAAACTCTGGCCAACGGATCTACTCGAATAAGTAATAGTTTAATTAGGATTCTGGCCTTGCTTTTGTTAATTTCGTCTCGGCTTTAACTTTGTTACTGGTCCCGAATTTACAACTTTTTGTGAATTTTAATCATATCTTCTGTAATACAATTTAATTATTTTATTCAAGTATAAAACTAATCATATCGCATTTTAAAAAATTATAAAAATATCATTTCTAGTAGGACACAGAGTAAAAATAATATTGGAAGGTAGATTTATATTAGTTTATTCTTTTACAAAACATACCGTTTTTAGACTCTGCCCGGTGCCAATGCATTTACGTTTGAATATGGATTTAATTATAGCTTATATATACTATTTATAGTCAGTCAGAGACATTGTTAATATTATAGCATATTTTCAGAATATTCAAAGTTAACTTGCAGTGCTCAAATAATATTAGGTAGGTATCTCTTAGGTAGGTGAGACATAGTGAACGCGTCAACCGGCGTGGTGCGGAAGAAAAAGTGTTTATAAACATAAATGAAGGATGCGTATAACGTTTAATATTTATCTTATTTAAGAAATTTTTGCGTCCTGCATATTTCATCGTCCATCCCTCTAGTAAAATCCTTACGCTATCCTCTTTATGACAGAATAACTGACATATAAACAGAATCCCGTGTCCTTCGTCGACTACCGAAACCGACCGCTCTTTTTATTATTTTAGCATTTTTTTCGACAATGCCTCTCAGTAAGCTTTACAGTACCTACATGACGAAAAGCGCAAAAAAGTCGAAGGCACAGAACGTCTAGTAACATCAAAATGAATACTTTGATATTGCAACTTGCCTAGTTGCTTTGACTCCACAAATACACGTTGAATCCGCGTGGTACACTTACAACCCTTATTCTTAGTTGCTTCCTGCAGATTTCTTCTACTCTAGTTGACGGTCAGTCAAATTGTAAGTATGTCAAAAATATCCTAAAATGACTCAATATATTTTCGCGGCCAAATCGATTCGATCTTTACCGCTGGCATAGCCTTCCGATTTCTCTATCTATATATTATTTGCGTATGGCTTTTATTTCCTCCAATCAAAAAAGAACAAATACACAAATAATTTAAATATATTGTGGGTTCTATAAACTTCTATCTAGCACTGTTTAGAGTACCGTCTCGCTATACTTCATTGTCAAGTGTTTTTTTTTTCGTGCTGAAGTCTCCATACATTCCCACCACTTTAACTCGTGTAAACCAGGATCAAGTGCGGCGACAAAGCGACGACGGCGAATGAAGTCCAGCGAGCAAGCGGGGATGACTCTAATCTTTAGCGGTACCATACATATTAATCTATGGCGGTACCCGCAAGGAAACCACTCAAAGAAGACATATGAAGCTGATGTTTTTAACAATAGTCCTCATTTGTTTTATAGTTATGCAATATCTGTTATCAATAATTTATAAGTTAACTATTTGGTTCTGATCTCATTTAAATAAGTATTATCATTAGTAAGTAGTTACCTTATGTATTTTTAGCATGTAAGTATTTTGGAAATTTCTCTGTAAATTTACATGTAATTTTTATAATAAATAAATATATTTCTCCTATAAGTAAAATAAATATGCTACTTTTCTCTACTGTTAATGGGACACAGTAATATAATACTTGCACAACTTGTCAGCAATTGTTTAGCTAGTGTTGTGAAGAGTAGTTGGTTTCTTCTGGTTTCAGAGGAGTTACAGAGACTGAAATGAATGCATTTTACTATTATGAAGACACACTTTTGATATTGTAGTTCTACGAGAAGATTGCACAGAAAGAAAAGTCGGTGTCATCTCTTTTATTTTGTACTAGCGTTAACCCGCGACTTCGTCCGCACAAATTATATACCAGATTTTAAGTCAGATCATAAGCTATCAAACAAAAAAAGTTTCATCAAAATCGGTTCAGTAGTTTTTGCGTGATACTCGTTCAAACAAACAAACAAACAAACAAACACACAAACAAACAGACAGACAAAAAATCCAAAAATTGGTGAAATGGAATCAGGGACACCTAAAAACCATATCGTTACTTTTTTTTTGTTAATATCTTCAATGTACAGACAAACTTCCTGTTACAGTTTTATAATAGTATAGATAGATATTAAAATTTTTGTTTTAAATCTAATTTAGTGACAACAACAAAAAAATCTAGTAAAGTCTACATACCCAAAGGGTTGTTACATTATAATATGTTTTTTCTTTGTGACAAAGGAAAAGAATCCCATATCTTTGTGGTTCGAATAATAAAAGAGAAGAAAAGTTTTCAAAGGTTGTTGCGATTTACACAACAATATAAAAACTTGCTAGAACCTGAATTGATCTTTACTTTACCTTCAATACGTACCAATTCCGTTTGCCAATTGGCTATTAAAGAGATTTAATGGGAAATTGGACATCCACTAGCCGTGATTAGTGCTCAGATAATGTCCATTGCAAAGGCTTTTTGTCAGAGAAGTCAGGGACATTTTTAATTTCCGCTACAGAAAAAGTCGGAAAGGCAAGAGAGAGACGGAAATAAAGGGAAGGTACAGTTATCTTTTTAAATCATTTTAACGTGAACAATGCATTGTTTTGATACATTTTACGGGTTTCATGATTTACTACCTTTTGCTCGCGACATCGAACGCACCGGCTCCCGAAGCGAGATAAAATGTATTACGAGCCGTCTAGCATTATTTCTCTACTTGCGCGGGACTCTGCTTTTTCCCATACTACTTGTCGCGGCAAGCGCGACATTCGATCTCTTAAAAGCCCGGGAAGAGGTAATTTTCTATGCAGCGAAGACCCGTCCCGCGCGGGTAAAGAAATCATAATAAAGCGGCAGCACGGCTAGTGACACCCACGACAAAGCGACAAAACGAGGAAAACTTCATACGCGCTCTTGTTGGCACACGTTGAATAACAAAGATGGAGGCACATCTCGATTTTGATAATTTTCTCGGGGGTGGCATAGGCTCCTAAACTAGTCAAGTCTGAAGGTCCGGAGCCAGTTCCTACCCACTACAGTGACAGTCAGTGTAAAAACAATAATGGTTCTTAACACTAATAAAAACAAACTCAAAAAAAGAATTAAATAAAAGAAATACAAACTCAATAAATATGCAGCTACAATTTTGGCGTAAACCGATTCTTGACAATAGATACAATCAGACATATTTAATGCAGATCAACAGATATAGTCATAATCGCAAAGTACATTTCAGTCATTATCATCATCAATAGTTAATTAATATTCTAACTACCTAGCCAGCCATCCAAAATGTTTAATTTTAGATTAACTCTTATAAACTTATAAACACATGAAAACAACCACCTTTATCCTTTAAAATATTTTAATCCCTTTAACAATCTGTCTCGTTTTTCTTCTGTTCCGCCATTGACATTCGTTCGCTCGAACGCCCGCTTGGAGCGCTGCCGTCGACCTCTGGCTACGGCCCGAATTGGAAGTTATTTTCTCTTTTACCATTTTATTTCTAACGAGCGTTAACCCGCGACTTCGTCCGCACAAATTATATACCAGATTTTAAGTCAGATCATAAGCTATCAAACAAAAAAAGTTACATCAAAATCGGTTCAGTAGTTTTTGCGTGATACTCGTTCAAACAAACAAACAAACACACAAACAAACACACAAACAAACAGACAGAAAAAAAATTCAAAAATTTGTGAAATGGAATCAGGGACACCTAAAAACCATATCGTAACTTTTTTTTTGTTAATATCTTCAATGTACAGACAAACTTCCTGTTACAATTTTATAATAGTATAGATTTGCAGTATTTGCTAACACACATTATAAATTTGTCCACAGGTGCATCGCTAGCGCAACTCACGAATCTGTTCCACTTAGACCTCTCGCATAACTTTCTCCGGTCTCTGTCTGCTGAACCACTGAAGTCTCTCCAAGGTCTCTCCGAGTTGCTGCTACATGACAACGATATATCCATGATCGACGACGGTGCTCTGGCTCAACATAAAACCCTGGCGAGGTTTACTGTGGAAGGTAATTTATTATTTTATCGTAAGCACAAAGAAGAAACGTTCTCCGGTCCATGGTTACGTCTCTACGAGATCTTTCGGAGTTCCGATACGGGGCAAATGTTTGTGTGTAATACGAATATTTTGTAGGTACTCTATATAAATTTTAAAATTGTGGCTCCATTGTGGTGTTGATGATTTTGCCAATATCAAGTTTAAGTAGCATAAGTGCTTGACATTGTACGGCAATGATATGGCGATCTCAAAGCCTTATTTTTACACAGAAACACACACTCGACACGGCCATAAAATGGCGGAGCCACGTGGCCACTTAATTCCCGAGACAAACGAAAGACGTCTACTCGTGAGCCCTCTAGCTATGCAACTCTATTTTGTACTCGATTGTATTTATACAGGGTCGAACTTAATATGCTGAGGGCTTTTCAAGGGGATGATCAGAGAATCAAACCCTATGAAACCAACATTGTAAAACTCTTTTGACCCATTCATTTGGGTCAAGTAGGATTGAAATCAGAAATCAGCGATATCGATAATTATCTAATCTTTTGTTCTTTCTTTGTTGTTGCTTTAACAGGTAATTTTTTTATTTACAAACAACATGGCCCTTAACCTAAAGAAAAAAACAAAACTTATTCTATAAATAAAAAAACATCTTCTATCTTTGGGACTAGGTATCTAGCACAGAACATTATAAAAGGGTTGAGAAATGCAAAATAGCGCTTTTGCTTCGGAGACGGCTGTCGCCAACTTGTCTTTCCGCTCACGCTGCTATAATTACTCATGTCCTCTCGCTCGCACCACGCCGCGTGCCTTACGGTGTTATGCAAATCATTGTATAACCTGTGGCGACACGTTCCACGCCTACTTTGCACTTCTAACTCCTCTTATAATGTTCTGTGGTATCTAGTCTTTACAATACAAGTCTATTTTCTAGTTCCTGGTACATAATTTTGGGCTAGATACCATATTTAGAAACCGTATTATTATTTTGCTTTAATTACCACGATAAATAATTGTCAATTAATCTTGCTTCCGCAGTCAGACAATTAAATAAGTTAATGAATTTCTCATCCATGTGTGTCAAGCACATATCGATTCGCTGTTCTCTGTTGAGCTGTGAGCCCCTATTGACTGGCTTTGTTTATCTGCTCAAGACGCTGCGCCGGTACTATGTGATATATCTCTGCTCATTATTGGGTCTTGATTACTTTCATTGAGGATTATACAGGGAATTAGGGCAAACAAGAAAGCCTCCGTGGTCTAATGGTTAAGAGTATTGGCTCTCGACACGGAGGTCGTGGGTTCGATTCCCACGGGGGACACCTAGTGAAATGTCACTTTGTACGTTTTTCCCCAGTTGGTTAGGACATTGCAGGTTGAATTACCTGATTGCCTGAAAAGAAAGATGATTCGTGCTTCGGATGGCCGTTGGTCCCGGCTACTATCTCTGGTGGTAGTAGTCGTTGCATAAAAACCACGTCAGAGGCCGTAAGTCGGTCTGAAAAAACTCTGACACCAGAGCTCTGCCCCCACGATAAGAAGGGCAAACAGTTTTTATTACTTTATTAGGTGATTGTATTCATGATAGGTACTGAACCACTTTCCCAAAAGAACAAAGGCAAATTCGTAAAAAAAATAAACTTATCAAAAAATTCAACAACCTCTGAAAGTTCACTTTTTTTTTTGCTAATTTCCTACAGGATTCTTAGGGAATGTTCAGTATCATGGGTACAATGACCCCTTGGAGTAATGCAACTGTTTACCGTAACATCCTGTATGTGCAGATATTGGCTTAAGGTGTAATTACATCAAATTCTGATAATAATTTATAAAAGGCCTAATATGGTTTTAAAATTCTTGGAAAAACGTCTTTTAATGCTTTGACTATGTATTATAAAGACTAGCCTTACGGTAGCATTTCCCCTCTGCCGTGGTATAAGATCAATTAATCATGTGCATTTACATTCAATTTTATACCTTATCACTAAACGAGGCAGCCTATAATTCCGAAACAATAATTTCGAACTTAGAACGTTTGGGGTTCACGCGAGGCTACTTTTCATGATTTTTACGTTCAAAATTAGAATCTAAAGTTATGGGAATAAAATCCAAAGTTGCGGATTTCATGTTACCTCGCCCCCCGCAAAAAGTGGCAGAAATGTTTGTTAGTAAAATTACACGCGTAACTAGTCCTCATATAAGTAGTCAACGTTTTAATGTCATAACACCGCTCTCGCCATTTAACTGCGTATATAAAGAGAGTAATACCTATAATCATAATCTCTACAATTAATCACTGATTTCGGATAGGTTCATTCTTTACTTATTTAATATACATTAGTAGGTACAACAATACAATTTAGGTGGGTTTTCTATTTTGCCTCAGCCTCACCTGGCGACACTCAAAGTTTTCAAATACAAAATATTTCTGAATCGATTTGTAAAACCCTTAAAAGCGTCGAGGTATTTGCCCACAAATTCAGGCAATTTTCTAAATAACTAATTCAATTTAGACAGTTAACTTGATTAAATTGAAAATAACTTTCTAATTTGTTTCGTTGCCGATGAACAATCGAATTGTACAAAATCGACTTGTTCCATTTCAAATTAAGCCTTTATTGGACCCATTCGTTAAACAGTAAAGGAAACTTTTATTTATTGATACCATTTTAAACACTGACTAGCAATTTGAATGAAATAGAATTTCTAATAAAATCTGTCTATTTTAATTGCCTCCGTGGTCTAATGGTTCAGAGCATTGGCTCTCGACACGGAGGTCGTGGGTTCGATTCCCACGGCGGACACCTAGTGAAATGTCTTTGTGCGTTTTTCCCCAGTTCGTTAGGACATTGAATCACCTGATTGTCTGAAAAGAAAAATGATTCCATGTTTCGAATGGCACGTTAAGCCGTTGTTCCCGGCTACTATCTCTGGTAGTAGTAGTCGTTACATAAAAAACAGGTCAGAGGCCGTCAGGCGGTCTGAAAAACTCTGACACCAGGGCTCTGCCCACACGATAAGAAGAAGTTGTGAAGCTTCAGTATTAATAATAGTAATAATACATTGTACGTTTTAAGGATATTATGAGCAGTTAGATAAGTCCAACATCGGGAAAGAGTTCAGCCGTCAATCTAACTCGGCTAGGCAGCGTTCGGGAAGCTACTTATTATCTTCGCGTCCCAAATACCGTAGTGTCTCAAGACGAAAGTTTTTCACCAGTGTGTATTGCCAGTGATGACATAATATGGAGAGACGTGGTCGCTCTCTCAAGGCCTCATAATGGCTGAGAGGTTGATGGGAAACCAAAAGGGCAATGGAGTGGGCTAAGCTCGGAGTTTCCCTGCGAGATCGAATAAGAAATGAAAAGATCCGCAGAAGAACTAAAGTAGCTGACATAGCCCAAAGAATTGCTGAACTGAAGTGACAATGGGTGGATTGGGCGGGGCACAATGCTCGCAGAACCGATGGCCGTTGTGTCCGATGAGTTCTCGAGTGGCGACCGCGTATCGGACAGCTTCGAAACATTATGTATTATTGGGTGCTACTATACTAACTATACGCTAACATTTTTGTTAGCCTATTTCCTATAATAAGATTGAGGATCTTCTTTAAATCTTGCATTCTGAAGTAGGTATTATGAGAGGGAAGAAGTGCGAAAGTAATTAAAGCTCCTAGATGAATGAGAAGTATTTGATGATTATTTTTTTACTTTTCGTAATTTTCAGGTAGTTCAAACCATCTTATTGAATAACGTTTACTATTATAGGAGCATCCGGTATAGTGAACTAATATTATAAACGCGAAAGTTTGTAAGTATGGATGGATGTTTGTTACTCTTTCACGTAAAAACTACTGAATGGATTTTAATGAAACTTTACAATAATATAGCTTATTCATCAGAATAACACATAGGCTACAATTTATAAAGATATTGTGTGAATTGGCCAGACGAAGCGCAGACGAATTCGCGGGCACCAGCTAGTAATATAATATTTCTATGAAAGAAAAGTGTTGTAAATTGAAATTATATTTAGATTCAATATGTTAGTGTCGGTAAAAGTAATCATAGGTTCACTGGTATGGACGCGAATGATAATGTGCCAAATTAATAATAAACAATTGACGTCAGCAAACTTATTTTTGGCACGAAAACTAATAATAAGCTGTAAGTCTAAATGCATTTAGATTGTTATTTACTTAATTAATTTAAAATATTGATGGACGCTTAATGGTGCCTCAGGTAGAAGGTTCAGAATTCAGTTTGAAAATACTTTACCAGTAAGCTAGCTTGCAATTTCGTAATAATTTTATTGTTGTAATAATAAATATTGTTGTCAATGAGTTTTTCGGGATTTATGTACGATTTATAACACCACTGTCTTTTCGGTGAAGGAAAACATCGTGAGGAAACCTGCATGCTTCAATTTCGAGACATGTATTGTACGCACGGCGACACATCAAGCTATACAAAACAAACATAAGCTGGCCGCGCAACATTATACGTTACTCGACCTACGCGCGGCCAGCTTATGTTGATTTTGTATAGCTTGATGTGTCGCCGTGTGTACCTACTGCCCATTTACAAGTGGCGACGGGCTCACTTCCCGTCACACTGGGCAGAGTTTCGGTACTATAGTGAAACGTGGATGTTCCGAGGTTTCAGAATATATCTGACTAACCCCTCGGGGAATATAGTCGTGACCATATGCTTATGCTTACCTATCTAATATTTTAGGTAGTTAATATTTAAAAATTCGTGATTTTTGTCTGTGAGTACACATAATGTACATTAATAAACATTTGATTTGATATGTAGTCTTAAGTTATTGTATGTCCTTGTTACTGACACCTAATAGTAAGTGTAATAGTAGATTCAACTATTTATAATTGCGAATTCCGAATGCGTGGAACTTCAATTCTACCAGATCTCTTTAAGGTGGTTGCAGAGGGGTCAATTTTTTACAAAACTTTGTATTAATATAAGTAACTTTGTATATATGGAAAAATAGTTTAGAAAATCTAGATGCCGCGTAATCAATAATTTTCCGAAGTAATCAATAATAATTTTTTTTTATTTCCGAAGATATAATGCTTTGAAATTTTTCAAAATTTTAAAAGCTTTATATCTTTGTAATTATATTATAAATTGCAAATGTTATTTGTGACGAAGCAACTAGATTTTCTAAACTATTTTTCCATATATAAAATATTACTTTTATTAATTCCGTCTACGCGTGTTGTGCGTCAAACTTTTGTTTGGATGAAACCACCTTAAAGGATCTATAAAATGCATGCAAAGTCGAGCGTGCATCGTCTCCATCGCATCATATGAAACCAAGTAAAACGCATCCTAATTTAAAATAAAAATGTGCTAATACGGAGACTTTCTTTTCAGACAATCCCCTAAACTGTGATTGCCTCATGGCCGGCTTTGCTCGCTGGCTGCGCGAAGCAGAAAACCTCTCTCAAACCGACAAGTCGGCAGCCATCTGCGCAACACCACCTCATTTAGAAGGCGCACTTCTTTCACGACTCTCCAAGAACAAACTCTGCGACGACTTCGAACATATCGAACCAAAGAATAATAGAGATGCAAATTATGATTTGAATAAAATACTAGCTAATGCTATTGATGTAAATGAAAAGATGGCAGTTGATACAACTGATGATTATGTTGATAAAGGGTTGGATGATGATTTGTATGATGATGAGATGGAGGTACCTTCGGAGGATGACTTGCCTATTTCTAAGGCTAAGGTAATATTTAATCTTTCATTATTGTAAAGTATTGTAACTCACTGAAATGATGTCATTTCATAGGTCAAAAGGCGTAGAGTTTTGCTTGATACAGAATTTTTGCTAATTATCATTGATTCTAGTCAGAGAAAAAAAATCGGAAAATTCTAATTCATTCTTTATTCAATTATCTTCTTAATAATAACGCAGACATTCAAAATAGGAATTTTAACCTCCATTTAATAGGAAGGGTTCTGACATGACTATTAGGTATACGAACAAGAGCAACGCGATAAGTTCGGAAATTGCTTGTTCCCCGCAGAAATGGATTACAGATTTCTATTACAGAGGCTACCTTTTGCCTGCAAAGCTACGGATAAAGGTTGATCTTGAAAATTCTTGCAAAGTTAAAAATATTGCACGAAACTAATAGCGCTATTATTTTTATTTTTCTTTGATTTATCGCTTTTTACCCGACTGCCCCAGAAAGAGGTGACACAAGCCAATAACCAACAAATAGGTAAAATGTTTGTAATTTTTGTTTTTGCCCGCCTTATAACTTACCTTATAACGTTTAGGTTATAACTTAAAACATTCAAGTTATACTTACTCAAACAAAATTATATAACAGAGACTTTACTTAAAAGAGCTTGTTTTTCTCTTTTCAGTGAATATTTTTTTACGCAGTTAGTTTTTTTGGTTTTCTTAATTTGTTTATGGCTACTGCATATTAGCCCAGTCATTTTACGGTTTGAGCCAGGACTAATTAGTAATTGATATTTTTTTTCGGTATAATATTGAAGAGCCAATTTGAGCCTAGAAATATGCCAAAACAAAAAAAAAATCAAGTCAGCAACAGATCCAATTTTAAAATTTAGCTATTATCTCGTTCTAAAAAACCTGATGGTAAATATTTTTTTGCACATATTTTAAGGCTTTACCATTATACATACTTCAGACTTGGTGTGAATATTTTTGTCTACTTAGAAGGTTTTGAAAAATACGTTCGTATTTTCTAATAAATACCTCATTTTCAAAATTTCAATGCCTATTTTTTTGCTCAAAAATAATTTATATTGTTAAATCTAATTCAAATGAAAATGAGTGCATTGGTATTAATATTATTAATTTAAAAGCTTTCTGGGACACACAATTTTGATTTCTATGTTGTGTAGCGATTTTTTTTAAATATGTTTTAAGATAGTATTTTTGTCACTAAATGGTGCCAGTTACAGTTTAAAAGTCCAATTAATAATTACTCCCTACCCCGCCTAACAAAACTCCGTACAATGACTGGGGTATATTACACAATTGTTAACTGTTTACTTAATCGATAGTTGTATTTTAACCAGGTTCACCTAACAGACGCCTGGTACGACGACGAAGTGGTCTACTTATCCTGGGCCATCGATCCACCATCAACCCGCCGGTTCAGATGCACCGGCATGACGGCATCCAGGGCAGGCGGTCTTCCCAAACACGTGGCCTGTCACAGAGCGGCTCCGGCCAATGTCGTGCTTAGGGGATTGAAGATAGACCCTGTTGAGGAGTATACGTAAGTTCCATGTCTATAGCATATACAGCAAATAGTTACGTCAACCACCTTACCCACGCAAGGCATCCTACCTCGTACGTCGCTGCCGTTCATGACGAATGCGAAGTTGATAAGAAGAAATGTGAGCACAACGTTGAGTTTCATGTTTTGAGACGACCAGCGAATGTGTCTAGCCATTCTCAAGTAATAATTGGCAGGTATTATAAATGTTAGCTGGATGTATGTCATAGAACTCATAGAGTAACTTATACACAAGGTGTTACAAAAATACAAATAAACTGCTCTTGACAGCCGTTAGAACCGTTTTGACAAATCGCTCAGACGTTATTGGCTGTCAGTAACATACAGTTTAGCGCGATGCGGAAATCAGCACAGTTGAATAGTAATTGGATCGCAATGTGATTAGAACTGAAATTGGATAAGAATAGAACTTCGATGTTTTAACTTAGCGCAATCGGGCTCCTGGCCTGGCGATGGCAGGTCGGTTGGTATCGCATTCTGGCGCCCCAGTGGTGCTAGCACACCGTCGAGTTTCATATATTTTTAGTTGAGTAGGAATATAAATTTCAAGGGGAACCAATTTTATAATTTTCTTCATTAATGAGATTGATAAGATATCTGGTGAACCCGAAGATAGGCCAGACAAGTAAATAGCAAGAATCTTGATAAACAATTTGGCCTTGAAATCATAACCGCTTGGTTCATTAAATATTCTTAGAAATTAATTATTATCAGAGAAACAAGAACAAAGTTTACGAGACTCTAGATACTTCGAATATTATACTTCCGTAACTCAAACAAAAACAGACTTCAGATTTACCTACGAAAGCAAATTTCTGCAATATTTAGGTAAATGTTCGTACCATAATCATCGTCATATCGTATGGCATTTTTATCTTCCTGCTTGGAGCCTATAGGTTAGCCTTAGTTGGTTAGCCTTATACCTATAGGTATAAATTGCTATCTACTATGCATAATATGCTACGTGAAAAAATTTCTAGTTTCAATGCTAGTTTTGAGCCACTGTATCTTTGAAACTATGAATGAATTAAGTAATGAAATATACTTTTATTTACATAAACACAACCTGCGACTACAGCATAGAAAGAAGAAACAAAAACTAGAAAAAAAACGATAATGGTACTATAAATTGTGAAAAAAATCGCACAAGCCAGACACAAATATAAATATTTAGATCGGGTTTAAAAACTTCATTGAAATTTTAACTTAATTTGTATGTAGCGCGCTTACTGGTAGATTTTATCATATTAAGTTGTATTACTATTGCAATTGTTCTGAATCACATTTTAGCTACTGTGACTTTAATGTAAAATTATCGAACCTATATAAAAAATTTTGAGCGGGCACAATTCGCACCCACGCCTTTTTGAGAATATGAACTTCGAACCCACGAAACCTTATACTAATTTTATTGGATGATAGTCATGCGACTATTGTGTCATCCAGTTAGTTTCGGCCGTGGTACTCTATTCTTATACTATTATGCCTTGGCTTTCAAAACAACAAAGTTCTAGGCTGGGGCTGCAACTAAAAAAGAAAGTCTTCTCGATTCAGTTTAGCAGCACTCACGAGTCCTGTGTTATTTTGGGTTAAATTTAGGTAGGTATGTTTTAATAACATTAAATCCGATATGAAGTTAAAATAAATATTACGCTTACCAATTTCAAAGTTAAAACGAGGTTAGGATTATAATAATACTCGACATGAAATGAGGTCACTTCATACAATAAAGATGGAAATTAGTTTGAAGTTTAAATAAATATTAGTGCAGAGAAAATGTATCTAACAAAAGGCAATAAGTCTGGAGTGCTATTTTTGAAAATCACACATTTTAATTCCTATACCAATACATTTTATAGAGTTTGGCATGATAACCAATGGTCTCCTGGTTCGACATTGACGCCAATGCATGTTTTCTATGGAATTATGAACATTTCCTTTGTTGAATTACCTAGAGAAGTACTTAAATAACAAAGAGAGGCTAATTGCAACCTTACAATGTGGTTCGTAGTTGTTTCGTACCACTCAGATTTTAACTTTGTGAAATTAATCTTTACTTTTATAAAACTTTCCATTTTTGTTTGGACGCGTATCACGAGGAAACTGAACAGATTGTGATGAAACTGTTTGTGTCTGAAAGTTTATAATTAGACTTAAAATTTTGTACCTATATCATTTATCTTGCTACAATGACGAAAACCTATGCGGAAGAAGTCGCAGAAAAACTCTAGTGGATAATACTATGTATAAGCAAGCTACTCTAACGGTCAGTTGCAGAAACGCTCATTAGAGTTAATCCTCCATTAAATCTCTTGTTAGCTTTTACTACGACAACAAGACAAAAAGTGTAAGCAAGAGATTTAATGGAGCATTAACTTTAATGAGCGTTTCTGCAACTGACCATAAGGATATAACTATTATTGATTGGTGTTTTAAGTATGCAATTTTTACCACAGATTCTGCATAGCTCTCGAAGAGATGGACAATACAGACACTCCGTTGGCCCTAGTGCTGGGATGTGGACAACCTCAGCTTGTGCGACAGAGAGCTACGTTCGCAACTGCAGTACCTGTTGCCGTCACACTCGCTCCTGAGCGAGAGGCTTTAAGGTAAGGTAACCTTAGATGTAAATAATATGTGGATGCATGATTAGTATGCGACAGTAAAAGCCTGTAACTGCCTGCCTGTTAAAAAACAGCAGTGCATCTCATTGGTTTAGAAAAGTTATGAAATAACATAATAAGATTAAGGTCCTTCTTAATATTATGGTGACGGATTTTAAGGAGATAATCAGAACATCAAACTGAACAACATTCTTTATGAGACCAAGGTCGAAAAAAGCAAATGTTCTGCAAAAAATTTCAAACCTACTCGGTAAAGTTTTTTTTCACAATCACGCATTACCTTAGCGTTAGCGTGAACTTTTTGTAAAGAGGTTAGTGACCAGCCCGAAGTGAGTTGTGTGACCTATGATTTTTTGGACCAACAAATTCCAACAGTAACTTTTTTTGTTACAGAGTCTCAGAAGTCCGTTCCAACGTAACCAGCGATGGCGTCCTCACAGTCCTCGTTTCTGTCATGGGAATTCCAAAACCACGTCCCCAATACATCTTACCCCGCTCTCAAAGACTCACAGATAAATATAGCCCCTTGAACAACTGTTATGTGGTACTTGCTGTTTTGACAAGGGGTTCTTTGGTCGCTCAGAAGGATACTCCGTGTAAATCGACGCTAGCAATATCCATGGAAGGCTTCCTACGAGGCCCGTACGAAGTTTGCGCGACTTTATCCAAGCATAAAGTGGATGATACGCGCCCTATCTGCGTTGTACCGCAATTGTTGGAAACAGGGTCATTGGAAATGAAAGCCGGGTTTAAAAGTCTAAATACAGCATTGGTTGGAGTAGCTCTTGGTTTAATGGTTATTGTGATCGGTCTGGTCTGGTTTGTTAGGAAGATGCTGAAGAAACCAGCTCAGTTTGAGACGCATCATAGGTGTTTTGGACCGGAACCGGTTCAAGAAGAAACTCCAAGAGCTAGGATAGGAAATTCTTATGTTATGTTGACAGCTACTTCTAAGTTATAATTTTTTGTTACGAAAAAAAATTGTTGTTTTGCTAGTCTTTTGAAAAATACAGAGAATCAAAGATATTTACGTATGGACTAAAGAACTAAGTTTACGAAGTGTACTTTGTAATAGAGTATACAGGGTGTTAGGGTAGTACTTTAATGGAGACTCATGATACTGAACAACATTCCCAAGGGAATATAAGGGAAATAAGCAAAAAAAAAAGTAAATTTAAAAAATAAAAAACCCGTCTCGGGGCTACTGTACTAAAAAGTTTCTTAAAAAAAAATTTCAGTATTGTGAGTTCAGTATTATTTAATGACTTTTAGAGTAATGCAGCTCTTTACCCTAACACTATGTACCTAGTAATAAAAATGACACAAGTGAAAAATTATTTAAAAATGGAGCAACTACTTATACAGGGTGAAATTGATATCATTAGCATCCTTTTAAACTAAGAGTCTACCCATCAAACTGAACAACTTTTACTATGGGAGCAAACCAATCGGAGCAACAACAAAAAATCTGCTGTTGAGTCGAGTAGGCAGCGGCGCGGCGGCGGCGGCGGTTGCAGTTTAGTATGGAACAGCTGATTTTTTTTTGCTCCGATCGGTTTGCTCCCATAGTAAAAGTTGTTCAGTTTGATGGGTAGACTCTTAGTTTAAAAGGATGCTAATAATATCAATTTCACCCTGTAGGTGTGTGAAAACTGAAACAATACAGTAATATTAATTACTTTCAGCTAGAATAAAGACAGTTCTAAAAAAAGTTATCAAAATGTGATTCTAACTAAATACATGAATTTTGGAGATGCAAGAATTTTGCAGAAGGCAAATACATGGTAGATTGAACTCGAAAAATATCGAGTTATCTTTATTCAATTCGCTCAGTGGTATACTTCTTATAATGTTTTGTTGTAATTTTTATTCAATTTATAAATTAACGAGCGTTAACCCGCGACTTCGTCCGCACAAATTATATACCAGATTTTAAGTCAGATCGTAAGCTATCAAAAAAAAAGTTTCATCAAAATCGGTTCAGTAGTTTTTGCGTGATACTCGTTCAAACAAACACACAAACAAACAGACAGACAAAAAATCCAAAAATTGGTGATATGGAATCAGGGACACCTAAAAACCATATCGTTACTTTTTTTTTGTTAATATCTTCAATGTACAGACAAACTTCCTGTTACAGTTTTATAATAGTATAGATTCGGTTTTATTAAGGACCGTTGCAAAGAATTACGAAAAATATAAAACCCACAATTCGGATGCAATTTGAGAAAAACATAATTGGGTTTAAAATGCGTTTGTTATATTTTAATGTTATGTTATGCACTAAACTAAGAATGGGAACCTGAGTGCTTTAGCTTGGTTCTATTCTAGAATAAAAATAAAACTTGTTTATTTAATTGGCTTTATAGTTTATCGCCCATGTGCCATTCTAATAAGGAATTTACTGTTGAACAGTAAAATATAAATTCCAAGAATATCTGATGTTAATGTTATGTTTATTTTAAAATAACTGTTGTGATAAGAATATTTTATAGACCAAGAGCTCCTCGCCAAAGTAATTTAAGCAATTTACTTTAGTGTGTTCAGATGCAAAGGTACACTTGAGTAACTATGCTCCGATTCATATACCAATGATGTGTACATAACAATAAAACTGAAAAGAAATGAATAGGTATAAGTATAAATGTAGTTTTTTCTTCGAAATGAGTAACGCTCGTTTATTTTCCGTCATTGAAAATAATGAATATTTAGTAACATTTTACTGCGATTGCGTTTTGTCTAATTAGCCCAGTCATTTTACGGAGTTTTGTTAGGAGGGGTAGGGAGTAATTATTAATGGGACTTTTAAACTGTAATCGGCACCATTTAGTGAAAAAAGACTGCCTTAAAAAAAATTCACTACGCAACATAGAAATCAAAATGTTATCTCCCGGAAGGCTTTTAACTTAATAATTTTATTGCCAATGTCAGTCCATTAGCAATAAAAATTTAATTAGATTAAACAATATAAATTATTTTTGAGCAATTAAAATAGGCATGGAAATTTTAAAAATGACCTATTCATTAGGAAATACTAATTTAATTTTTAAAGCCTTCTAAGTAAACAAAAATATTAACACCATGTTTAAAGTATGTAAAGCCTTAAAAATGAGCAAAAAATTTTTACTATCAAGTTTTTTTGAACGAGATTAATGCTAAATTTTAAATTTGGCAGTGTTACGGACTTACTTTTTTTTGTTCATTTTTAGGCTCAAATTGACTAATATATCAAAAAAAATATATCAATTATTAGTCCCGGATTAAACCGTGAAATGACTGGGCTACATTGCAATATATCAGAAGTGTACGAAAAAAGGAATATTGTCCAACTCATTGGTAGGTATCTACTAAGGCAAAAAGACAATTGGGTAAATTGAATTGGTAATTGTTTAAATTCACTGCCAGGTATCGTGCTCTTTGTCTATGATATGAATTATCTATATTTAGTCTTAATTGTTTTCTTTAGAGTGTATATTAATGATTCCCACTTAATAACTATAATTATTTTTGAATGATAATAATATAATTAACTAATAATTAGTCTAGAAAATGACTGAATGAAATATAATGAATAAATAATTATTATGTTTTATTAAGTAGGGACTCCGCCTAACGAGTTTGCAGTAAGTTCAGAAAAAAAACAACAATGAAAAAAAAAAAAGTTTTTAACTTTCCATATGGACGACGGTGTTCCTGAATATACATATGATTATAAATGATTATTGATAGAACTACGAATTTCGTTTTGAAGTGCGCATCAGTTAAATAAATAGGATGACACATTTTAAAAGTATCGCACTTTTAAAATTGCAATAACTTTTTAAGTACATAAAATATAGTTTGGAAATAAAAAGGACTCGAAAAAGAGTTTAATTTAAAAAGAATAGTTACTATAAAATCTGATAACATTTGCTGTAAAACGTTTTTTATTTTAAATCTCTAATTTCTATAGTTTAGAAAAAATTTAAATATTAAAAATGTAGTACTTAGTTTTGCAGGTCAGTGTAGTATATATCACGTTGTTTTTTTGGACTCTATTAACAGTTCATTGTTTTTGAAACCACTTATTGCAAAAACGTTATACGGAGTTTACCAGTAGACACACTAGCTCTACAATAGCTGTTTAGAGTTAATTGCTGCTGTACAGCTACTATACAGCTTAGTGCTTCTTGGTTATCACAAGCTTTTAATAATAGTACTAAAATTACGATTATATCTTCCGTGAAGATTTATTTTTTAAATGCTAATCATATTAACACGAGGCTCTCGAAATTTGAAGTAAGTTAAAGTCATTGAAAGTTAAGCATAAAGATTTAATGATTGTTAAATAGAGAGTTTAAGTTTTGTACCTAATTATAGTAATGGACATCGATTAATAAATAAAAAAACTAGATGTGCAGTGTGGTGTAAAATCTTAGCAAATTGCTCGAATTATCATGATTACGCAAGATGGCATAATACTAAAACCAAAGTGCATTCATTTATTATTTGCAGTTTTGCTTCTGTCATTTTTGGGGCGATTATTGTTTATCTAGTTTTATTTATTAATGATCAAAGGATCTTACACCAGGTGTACTAAGTGAAAAACGGGCTTACCACAAAGAAATTATTCAGCTTTTAAACAGCTTTATTTTAGCTGCATAATAATATGTTTAATGTTTTTGTGGAAAAATCTTTACTGTATTATTTTATTATTGCTCTCGGTTTTCGTTTATATAACCAAACTGTTGGTAAAATTTGATTAAGGTATGATTTTATGAGCCATTAGGTATGTAAATTTCATGAAAATTGATTTTGCTTTAATTAAGATTTGAAATCTATGTAAATAATAATTTATTAGTCGCTCTTTTTATTTAAATAAAATATTAACAAATTGAGTTTTTTCTTCATTTTGAATAAAAGATACAATAGTACCTTTCAAATATACAAATGTATCTTCATTATAATATCATAAGATACACAATCTTTGTTAACAGGAAAAAACTTCAATCGATAAGAATCTTAAATGAATAAAAAACAGGCAATCCCGAAAACCCATTTTAAATGTCAATAGTTGCGCACACGCATACATTTCAATAATATACAGACAAGAATAGCAATCAGTATCCACCTGGCAGCCATGGAGTGCAGACGTATTGTTCTTGTTTTAATGTTATCATTATCATTCACGATAATTGAGTCTAAAGTGTATACTAGATGTCAGTTGACCCGTGAACTGTTGAAAAACAATTTTCCAAGGACGTTTCTTAGCAATTGTGAGTTTTATTTTTTTTACTAGCTAGGTACCTACTCGCAGAAAACTGAATACGTACCGAGATGCAGTGTTTATGAAATTATTGTCCGCGATACACAGTGGTAAAGCCCCGTCATTTTACGGAGTTTTTTTAGGAGAGGTGGGAAGTAATTATTAATTGGCCTTTTAAAGTATAACCGGCACCATTTAGTGACAAAAAAAACTATCTGAAAACATATTAAAAAAATATTAACTACGCAATATAGAAATCAAAATTGTGAGTCCCAGAAGGCTTTTAAATTAATAATATTAATACCAACGCACTCATTTTAATTAGGTTTAACAATATAAATTATTTTTGAGCAATAAAATAGGCATTGAATTTATATAAATGAGGTATTCATTATAAAATACTAATGTATTTTTCAAAGTCTTCTAAGTAGACAAAAATATTAACATCATGTTCGAAGTATCATCATCATCATATCAGCCATTAAACGTCCACTGCTGGACATAAGCCTCCCCCAAAAAGGGGGGATTTGCCATAATCGCCACGCTTGGCAGGCGGGTTGGCGATCGCAGTTGGATCGAATCAATGTGTGTACTCAGAGGATGCTGCTGCCCATCCTTCAGTAGATCCCTTAGTCGCCTTTTACGACACCCACGGGAGGAAATGGGATGGTGCTATTCTTAGCCGACACCACACGGATAAGGTTCGAAGTATGTTTAATGGTAAAGCCTTAAAAATGTGCGAAAAAAAATTACCATCAGATTTTTTAGACCGAGATAAATAGAAATTTTAAATTTGGGGCTGTTGGTGAAATATATATATTTTTTTAATTTTGGTATATTTCTAGGCCATATTGGCTCTTAAAATACTACACCGAAAAAAAAATCTATTATTAAATTAGTCTCGGCTCAAACCGTAAAATGACCGGGCTAGAGTTAGTTTCAAAAATCGCACTCCAGTTTGAGGTCCGCCACATACATTCGGAATTGCGATCCGGAATCCTGATTCAGGATTTAGTGTTGTCAAAACTATGGTTACAAAAATTACTTAGAGTGCTGTTTAAAAAATGTATAAAATCAAAATTAATGAAATGCCAAATTAATGACAATTATATTTTTTGGGTATTTATTAAAACGAAACAAACAATTTCTATACATGATAATTATTATCATGTGATGAGGTCATGACGTTACGAATGTTACGATGATGGTTTGTAAATTGTATTCCAATATTAATGCAACTATATCAAAAGACTATCGGCAGTTTTTAACATTACACATAATCTGCATACAAAATGGCATGAACCATTATCACACAAGCGGTTTTTTAGCGAAGGCGATTTCGCAACTATGCCGCAACGACGTCGCAACTGCACCGTCACGATACGGTATCGTTCCATCAACGCCTACGCTCAAAAATCACTTTCAAATATGCCACCTAAGACATAAAAAAATGACTAGATCTAGTGAAAAAGTCTCTGAAAGCGGCAACACTCCACACGGAATCTAATTCCGATTATTATAAACCTTTATTCCGGATGTATGTGGCGGACCTTACGGTCTAAACACCTTTAAATGTTGCTAGGGTGTTTTTGTTACACATTGTACCTACTATTTATTTCCGAAGCTAATGTAACATGTGTGAATAGCAGTGTATTGTTATAGGTATCTATTGTTTAAATTGTTATTGATTACGTGCGACGCTTTTCCGATTGGATTTTCCTCTAGTTGTTGCGTGACCAGCCGAGCGTAGGCCGGTGAATGAATGAGTCAGTTTTTAGCCGGTTGGTAAGTTAACTGGCCATGACCGAAACTTTGTTTATAAAATTGTATCTACCTTTATGTGGGTAGTTCTAGCAATGTTTCTAACCACCCTGAGAGGGATTATGGTCGTGAGATTTTTTAAGTAGGAACTGAAAGAGTTCTGTAAATTAATTAATTGTTTATTGTTGTGGTTAAAAATTTTCGTCTCATTGTGGTTCCGGTTTGGAAATATAATTATGTTTGTATGAGTGTTGAGTTTGAATATCTTTTTTGCCTTATCTTTCTTTGGGAAAGTTGTTCCGTATCAGTACAGTCACCCATTTGAGTAATGTTACGGTCTACCCTCACACCGTGTATAAATATTTGCTACTTATACAGGGTGAAATTGATATCATTAGCATCCTTTTAAACTAAGAGTCTACCCATCAAACTGAACAATTTTTACTATGGGAACAAACCGATCAGAGCACAAAAAAAATCAGCTGTTGCATACATTTGAATCGAGTCGGCACGGTACTGTAGTTTAGATTTTTTTCTGCTCCGATCGGTTTGGTCCCATAGTAAAAGTTGTTCAGTTTGATGGGTAGACTTTTAGTTTAAAAGGATGCCAATGATATCAATTTCACTCTGTATATATCATTTAAAATAACGATAACAGTGGCCACTGTTGGCTGGGCTTAAATTCATGCCGATTGACGAGTCTTAAGGCTGCAGCATCAGGTCAAGCCATTGTTATTTAAACTGTAATTATATTTGACACCGTTGTGGCACGTAACATTTTTAAAAAATGTTATAGCGTGGTTATAGCGCTATATCAAACTATTAGGTTTTTAGGAACTTATAGTGTACGATTTGTAGCACCACTGGCTTTTCTGTGAAGAAAAACATTGTGGAGAGACTGTAGGTGCTGCAATTTAGAGATGAATTAAAAAGTGGCGACGGGCTCACTACCTAGTCGAAATAATAATCTATAATATAATAAAGCGACTAAGGGATATTTAGAAATAACAACAATCAGTTATGGGCTCATCACTTTGTACAATGACTATTTATGATAACAATGTCCTTCTCACGTGACGTAGGTACCTACCTACTCACTAAATCGTCACTAGGACTTAACAACTATTTGGAAAGTCTAAAATGATCAATGCACCGATGCACAAACAAAAACACAGAGTAGCACACACGATACGTCACTAGCCCTGAAGATCCCGCGCAAGAGTACCAGCACACTGGCCATGGCCAAGCTCCGTCTCCTGCGACAAGGGATGTTTACATTCCAAGCGGGGGAGAGGAGAGGCGTGAGACGGGAACCTCGTCATCATTCTCCTTATAATAATATACCTATTACAGTTTTTTGATGGGCAAAATTAAATACCAGAGTTTGACAGACACACAATGCATGATACGTACCATAAATTGTTCTAAAGACTTCATGTTTGTTTATAAACAAACCGGGTCAATATTTACCTAGAACTTGATAATAATGATAATTTTATCACAGTTTGTTGACAAGAGAGATTTAAATACTTGTGTATCTTGAAAATAATATGTTCTATTCTATTCTATTTTTATTTAATGGCGTCCGATGCATTATCACAATTGTGCTAATGTCCCGTTATGTGGAGAGTACACGTAGGAAAATGATTAGTAGCATTTCTGCCAATGTCAAGTAGTTTATTATAATCTCAAGTTAACGTTTTATAGTTAAAACACAAAAGAGTTTACAAAATGGCAGAGCCACGTGCAAGCCTAACAGATGCCAATACGCACGCGTCTGACCTCCCCCAGACTTGCAGCGCGACTACCAAAATAATATGTTCTAGGCATCTTGAAAAGGAAATTGTTGTTATGTCAAAATGGGTAACGTTTTTAATTGATCAACTCACTAAGATATAAGTAATTTTGAACCCTCCTGATGTCAATAAGATTTCATTTCGAGACCGACGGAAAAATAAACAGACTGCGTCAATAAAATTAATAGGTACATATTACAGGGTGTTAGGGTAAACAGTTGCATTATAAGGGGTGATTGTACCCATGATACTGAAAAACCTTCCGTAAGAAACCTATAGGAAATAAGCAAAAAAAAAATCGACTTTTCATACAAGCGTTCGGATCAGCTGATTACATTTTAATATGGAAACTCCAAAATTTTTAATTGCGAATCGCCTATAGGTTTCTTAGGGACTGTTATTCAGTATCATGGGTACAATCACCCCTTAAAGCAATTGAACTATTCACCCTAACACCCTGTAAAATAAATTGTGAACGAGTATATAAGATACGAGCGTTAACCCGCGACTTCGTCCGCACAAATTATATACCAGATTTTAAGTCAGATCATAAGCTATCAAACAAAAAAAGTTTCATCAAAATCGGTTCAGTAGTTTTTGCGTGATACTCGTTCAAACAAACAAACAAACAAACACCCAAACAAACACACAAACAAACAGACAGACAAAAAATACAAAAATTGGTGAAATGGAATCAGGGACATCTAAAAACCATATCGTAACTTTTTTTTTTGTTAATATCTTCAATGTACAGACAAACTTCCTGTTACAGTTTTATAATAGCATAGATAAGGGAGATATAAAGCTTTAAAATTTTTCATACAAAATTTTAAAAGCTTTATATCTTCGTAATTATATTATAAATTGCGAATGTTATTTGTGACGCCGCAACTAGATTTTCTTAACTATTTTTCTATATATAAAATATTTCTTTTGTTAATTCCGTATACGCGTATTGTGCGTCAAACTTTTGTATGGACTGAAACGACATTAATTCAACAATATTGGTTCAATGGCTATGAAAACTGTTTTTAAAAGAATCAGAATCAATTAATTATACGCAAAGTAATATGTAAAGAATATAAAAACGGACGGATATGCTCTTCAAAATGTATATTGTTTTATGTTCTAGGGGTATGTTTAGTAGAACAAGTAAGCGATAGAAACACTTCGGCATTCTTAGCTAAAACTCCACGAAAAAAATACTATGGATTGTTCCAAGTAAGTGCCTTATTATTTTTTAACTAAAACCACAGAGTCTTAAACTAAATAAATTTTTAGTGCTATTGCGTAATTGAGTGGAAATGCGCTCACTGAGAAGTATGTGTGGTGTGACTGTGATGGACAAATTGAAAAATAGTTTTATTAGAGAACGTTGTGGTTTGAAAGAGGATGTAGTGACAAAAATAGAGAAAGGTATGTTGTGATGGTTTGGTCATGTGGAAAGAATGGATGAGAGCAGATTGACGAGGGCAATCTATAAGGCAAGCGTAAGTGGAAATGTTGGAAGGGGACGGCCTAGACGTACATATACGAACCAAATTGGCGACGTGCTTAAAAAGGGCCAGGTCAGATCTACCCGTAACCGACGAGCATGCATGAAAGGACTTATGAATGTGGAGGAAGCTAGAGAGGTATGTCAGGATCGTAGCAGGTGGCGTTCCGTTGTCTCTGCCTACCCCAGTGGGAGACAGGCGTGAGAATATGTATGTATGTATTGCGTAATTTTTCGACCACCGGATTACTGTGTTTTTGACCCGTTAAAAAAGTACCTAATTAAAAGCATAAACATATGCTCACGACTATTTTCCCCGAGGGGGTGTAGTCAGAGATATTCTGAAACATCAGAACATCCACATTTCACACCGAAACTCTGTCCAGTGTGACTGGACCACTTATGTCAGGAAAATACATGCCTCGGAATTGAAGCATGCAGGTTTCATCACGATGTTTTCCTTCACCGAGAAGCCAGTGGTGTTACAAATCGTACGTAAATTCCGAAAAACTCATTGGTACGAGTCAGCCTGGAGTAATTAAAAAAAAATCAGTTGATCTCAAATATGATTAATAGATGGAACATCATATCAGCCATTAAACGTCCACTGCTGAACATAAGCCTCCCCCAAAAAGGGGGAGATTTGCCATAATCGCCCCGCTTGGCAGGCGGGTTAGCGATCGCAGTTGGATCGAATCAATGTGTGGACTCGGAGGATGCTGCTGCCCATCCTTCAGTAGATCCCTTAGTCGCCTTTTGCGACACCCACGGGAGGAAATGGGATGGTGCTATTCATAGCCGATACCAAACGGCAAATAGATTGATACTCCATATTATTGTGGAGTATATGTATAAAAGCTGTTACATTGTCATCAGTTCAGCTTTGTCCCATGGAACATGGAACTCTTTAAATATCAACACAACTTTTCTGTTACACCTTGTATAATTGTAATAGGTAATTTTTTTTTAAATTAATGTTTCAATGTATAAAGATTTTTGTTTCCTCAAATAACGTTTTGTTTTTTTTTGTTCGCAGATAGGAAGTGAATGGTGCAAGGAAGGTCGCAAAGGTGGCAAGTGTGACATTTCGTGCGAAGGTGAGCTTTACGCCCACATGCCATCAATGGCTTTGTATAAAAAATATAATGTATATTTTTGATTGATTTGCAACATAACATAAGAGTACACGTATAAATAACGAGCGTTAACCCGCGACTTGGTCCGCACAAATTATATACCAGATTTTAAGTCAGATAATAAGCTATCAAACAAAAAAGTTTTATCAAAATCGGTTCAGTAGTTTTTGCGTGATGCTCGTTCAAACAAACAAACAGACAGACAAAAATTCTAAAAATTGCTGATATGGAATCAGGGACACCTAAAAACCATATCGTAACTTTTTTTTTTAATATCTTCAATGGACAGAATTTCAGTACTAGTGAAACGTGGATGTTCTGAGGTTTCAGAATATCTCTGACTACCCCCTCGAGGAATATAGTCGTGAGCTTAATATGCTATGCTAATTGATATACATTTTTGAGTTGATTAGGTACTGCAGTTTAATATGAAACAGCATTTTTTTAAAATTCTTTGTCAATTTTGGCTCCATAGTGAAAGTTGTTCAGTCTGATGGTCTAACTCTAAACCACGACATTATATATTACTATAGTACTGTAGCCACGGGACATCGAAATTTAAAAATTAATAAAAAATAAAAAAAAATTTTTGCTACGGCGGTTTGTGATCTGAGAGACTTGGGTTTTTATATTAGTAATTTCGTACCCTACAACAATATCAAAACGGCAATCGGTAATCTTTTTTGTAATTTAAAAGTCCAGTGGCTACAGTACTACTAGGACGTATACTGTTATACCCTGTTCTCACTTGCGATATTACACCTGTATAGAAATTGTTTAGTTACAGACACAGCGTCCTTAGCTTGAATTCTAAAAGATAATAGGCATAAAATTGAAATAAATAAAAATGAATGATTTTATATATTTTGTGTAAAAGAAAAAAATAAAAACATCATCATCATTCTTTCATTATTCTCTTGCCCTTATTCTATTATTTGGGGTAAAGACTACAAAGTACTAAAAAAATTCAAAAAAGTTCATGAGAGAATAACAACAATTCCAATTTAGTTTTAGTCTGGTCAAGTGGTTCTGTTTATTTTTCTTACATCATCATCAGCATGGTAAACTCCACTGCTGGGTATGGTCCCACCACAGATCACAAAAACTAAAGGGAGATGTGAAAAGAGGGCGGGGCCAGTGTCGCAGCAATATGCGCAAAAACGGAACACATTGCTCGCGACAGTAAGGATTCAATATATTATGAGACTGAAAGCCAGTCGAGATATTATGTGTAAATAGTTTACAATGCTTGCATAGTACTAAAGATTATTAGAACGTTGAGTTCTGATACCGCAATTGATAATGAGCACATTCAAGCTAACAATATACTTTCTATCGCGTGGCACTGGTGGTGATGCGACACTAGGTTTCGTACTCAGCGCGTTGGTTGGCATCTCTCTAGAGCTCTATGGGTCCTACGCTAGTCTCATCCACTGTTTGCGGGCTACTCTACATTTATGTCATCCAATCACCTGGCTGCTGGTCTGCCTACCGTACCTAGGTTAGTTTTATTATAAGGTTAAATAAATGATGTTTTCATGTTTCAGCTCTGACGGACGATGACATAAAGGATGATGCTGTGTGTGCGATGAAGGTGTTTGAACTGGAAGGGTTCAAGTACTGGTCGAGATGGGAGTCGAGGTGTAAGGGACAAATGCTACCTGATATTGAGAAGTAAGTTATGAGAAACGAGGATCGTGGCCTAAAATTTTTTTAAATATTATTGACGTTGTCTACACATTGAAAACCCTCCGTCGCTGAATATCATATCAGTGCGGAATGTTTAACCATGCATCAAACTGAACAACTTTTCCAACATCGAAATCGCGAATAAAATAATCAGCTGTTCCATACAAAACTGCCGTACCTCTAAGATCCCTGTCTACCTGATTTATTATTCGCGATTTGGATTTTAGCTCCCTGTATTTTAATGTTACAGAATATAAATTCTAAGGTCGAGATTCAGAGACGCCTTCCAAAATGTTCGAACTAATGAAAAACGTCTCGAACTAAGCCACCTTTGGCAAGAAGAAAAAGGCTTGTGAAAGCATCGTCACTATTATCCTATATCGTTCCAACTGTAGTGCCGTGCCCGCACCCTCCTTGAGGGTAGGTCTGTACCTACCCTCAAGTAGTGTGTATGGTTGTGTGTTGGTCCCAAAGCCCATGTGCCCAATGCGGATTAATTGATTTCACATACATACGCATCAGAATTTCTACTTCTCACGAAGTTTTTCCGACTTACCAGAGTAGTCGATATTGCGTAGGTACAGGAGTCAAAAATGGAGATGTTAATAATATAGAATTATTATATCAGCCGATGGACGTCTACTGCTGGACTAAGAGACTACTCCATAGAATATTAAATAATTTTTTTTTTACATTTATTTCCAAAAACGCATGAATTTACAGAGTGAGTAGATAGATCAGCAATCTGTACTGGAGTTTTCTGCCTCACAGACTCCTTTACAATTTTCTTAGATTATTGTACTAACACTGTCATTTTACTAAAACTAGGCATGTTGGTGTGCCGATGAAGAACATGATATAATATAAAAAAACAGTAGGTATAATAAATTCGGTGTGCAAAGAAAGAAATAATATTTCAACCATGTTATGTTGTACATATAAGTTATACTTAATAATAGAAACTGTAGAAAAACGAATTTCAAATACAAACCTGCTTACTCGAATAACCCGCCCCGGGTCGTGTCTGTACCGAACGTACCCATTACGCTTGTTATATGTACAACATAACATAATGACTCATAGTACATCTGACACATAATAAAAATAGGCATGTCTTCCATAAGGATTTGAACACGGACCCTCCTTATTATTACAGTGTCCTTACAATTCTCCTCAACGTGCCACAAACAATCTGAAATTCTTACGGTGTCATTGAAAAGAAATTATCTTTTTTCGCAGATGCCCAGACTGGCAGCACCCCCCGATCCGAGCTTCTCCACCCAGAGACAAAAGAACAACTAGAATAAAACGATCTGCATCCAGCGTACTAAGATTAATATTTAACTATTAATATTTAGGTTAAGTTTAAATAAAATTAAGTGTTGTTCGTTAATGCCTTGTTTTATTTGATATTCACTGGTGAAATATCGTGGTGTCAAAAAACAGGGAAACATTTTTTTTTAATAATTCTAAATATAGAAAATATACAGTCTCTTCTCTAGCCATCCCTATTATAGTCCAGATAGAAATTATCGATTATGTAATTAAAAAACAATTTAATAACAGTGCCCAAACACTGATGATATTAAACCCTCGAGAATCTGATGGAACGGGAGACAGATACGTTCATAAGTGTGGTCAGATGTAGTGGCTATAACCGGCAGCAACACGACTTGGACGTCAAAGATGTAGGTCGCTCGTCAATCTTCCTTTGCACAGAGCAGGCCCGAGTCCCCGACAAAACCCGAAGTCATCAAAGGGTGAAAAGTAGCTACGGAGTCGGATTGAAGGTGGTGCATCCTGATTGGTCAATATAATTTCGCGCGCTATTAAAATTTGTCAACTAAACAGGTACATCGGTAAGACTAATAAACCTGGTACTACTGTACACCTGAAGGAATTTAGTAGCTTCTTACGACACCCGACTGGGTTGGTGCTATTCAAAGCCGGAAATCTTACGACACCAAACACTGTCCGATTACTGATAAATAGTGTTTTCATCAATCAATTGTTTGAGCATTTTTCAAAACTAATGGTTAATATTACCCGTTTTATACATACATATACTCATACCACTATACCACATATCTCTTCATGCACTTCCGTCGGTTGAGGGTGCTACGCGTTTGTCCTTTTCGGAGAAGACCATTTATTTGGTCGCGGTAAGTTCTCCTCGGACGCCCTCTGAACTGTTCCACTCACATTGGATCGATAAATCTCAATAGTTTCATAGAAAATTAAAACAAAAACAAATCGAGTCGAGTTCCATGAGTACGATCCAAGTAAACTAAGTGATTTACTAACGACAACGGAATGTCTTGATTAAACCCATAAAGTAGCCTGTATGTAACTCGATCGAAAACTCGTTCCATAGCTTCACAAAGGTAAGGGAATTTCTATTCTGAAAATTCCATTCATCGTGCAAAACTTTTTGCTCTGATAAATAAATTGGGGAAGAATTATTGGACCCTTATGGTCAATTTGGTTTTTATTTGGAAGATATTCCAACATGCTACCGTAAATGGACTAGAAAAGAATCTTGGAAAAAATATTATGCATTTTGTAATAAGTTAAAGTTATAGCAGAGGATGGTCGGCAGTCGCCCCATAGTTTGGAATGGCACGTCCATACTCCAAGGGCTCGTCTTTTCACCCCGGTCACAGCATTGGTCATACATGATGAAATTGATATCATTAGCATCCTTTTAAATTAACCCATCGTCTACCCATCAAACTGTACAATTTTTACTATAGGAGCAAACAGATCGGAGTAAAAAAAATCTACTGATGCATTCATTTGAGTTGAGTAACTTCGAGTAGACATTGCAGTTTAGTATGGAACAGCAGATTTTTTTTTGCTTTGATCTGTTTGCTCCCATAGTAAATGTTGTTCAGTTTGATGGGTAAACTTTTAGTTTAAAAGTATGCTAATGATATCAACTTTACCCTGTAGATGATTGTACCTGCCGTACTAAATGCAATCACCTGATCGAAAGATCGTCTGAAAAGTAAATCTTTTTTGAGTATTAGATATCTTAGATGGATAAAGATAACTCATTTAGTTCATTAGAATAATACAGGAAAAACAGTGACAGACAAAGGTACAGGTAACACTATAGAGTCCGCCGTATAGGAAGGTCCTTGGAAATCCGCAATAGCAACAGGTTACTTGGGGAAAGTTGTTCACTATCATGAGTAGGTACCAATATTTAAAATTATTATAAATATTTGCCGAATGCACACCGAGCGGAGGGCATCAATCGCCACTCAATGGGTGCCTAATGATGGTAGTCGAGGTAGAGGTAGACCCCGGAAAAGGTGGCGCGATGAGTTAGATGCCTATTGCAACAAAAGGAGGGATACCGCTTTAGATAGAGATATATGGAAGAGTTTAGGGGAGACCTTTGCCTAGCAGTGGGACGAAGAAGGTAAAAAAAAATATTTGTACCTTGCGGGATCCGAACCCGCTGCCCTCAGTTCAGCAAGATCTCTACCAAACTACCAACTGAACTATCGGGCAGTTAATGTCTACCCCAGAGGATAACATGGCTGCGAATATAATTATCTACGTACGTTTACTAAGTATAAAAATTAATAGGTACCCTTTTATCCTAAAACAACGTTTGTATAAACTTTAAATCGGGTGAGCACTTAACCACTCATTTGATTAGTTTAACCCAAACCAATTTAATCCAACTTAAATGAAGCAATATAAACGAAACCTTAATTAAAATCAGCCATACTTAATATAACCGAAGTTAATCGGCGTATACCATAGACTACGTATCTTATAGACGTCTCATAATATAATATCGACAAAAAGAAGCAGTGTGTGGTAATTATTACTCTCACCTATAACGCTTAGTGCAACAAGCCACTTGAAATAAACAAGAAAAAAATACATTCTATAACTATAACAGCTACGTATAAAAATATATTAATCATAATAACTATATAATAGATAGATTCTAGACGCGTGGTGGACGAAATGCTTGTAACACTTTACTAGAGTTTGACTATTTCTATGGTGTACAAAATATTAAGGCACTTTATATTATGCTGCCCTGAAAATAACAAGAATGTGGCTATAATTTAAGTAAGTTAGAAATGAAAATACTAACAGAAAAAATCTAGCAAATTACATTAAATGCTTTTTCTATTTTTTCTATTGCGGGAACTAAAAGTTTTGCTACATTATTGAAGCGAACATAAATTATTATCTTCGGAAATTTTAATATTTTTGTTCTGGCTTTATCGTGTCGTGAACAACTCGCAGTTTGCCACTGTAAAATAAATTATTATTGGGTTTTAAAGATAACAACAGAACGTTGCTTTCTATAGAGAGTAAAAATAAATAAAAATATTGCTGTAGCAACTGTTCTCTTTGAACGCTTTGCCGTGTTAATGTTTTTTGGTACACCCAAAGATATTTTTTTCCCAATATCACGGTGTGTTCATTCGTCGCTTCGATTTAAATATTTCAATTAGAAGTCTATAGAGTAGATAGTCTATTGACATTGGTTTACCATGGCACCATGTCAAACAATAATAATTTCACTGGAAGCTCAAAATAATGGTGGTTAAACAGACACTTAAAGTTAAACGAATTTCATCGTTAAATGAAGCTGAGTTTGCTTTTAACCTTTCTTGACTTTTGAAAACCTATTCAAGGGTTAGGTCATCCTTTTATTCTAAATAGCGTATAAATGGGCTAAAAATGAGTGAGGGAGCAATTTAAAATACACACATTTCATTCACTTTTGAAACTGCAATATACTCTATATTGCAGTTTCAAAAGTGAATGAAACATCAGATTTTTTATTTTTTTCGATGATGGCTCCACAGTCCATAGTTCCAGTTGTTCAGTTTGATGAACTAAACAACCCCATTACATATTACCACATATTGTTACAGCCTGTAAAATCTGCTATCGGGGGTATTTAGAAATATCGTGGAGTTATCAATTTCTTAATTTTCTTCTCGTGGTGCATTCTTTCTAATACTGCGCCGTGGGTATCGTTCGAGCAATGGCAAGTGTGGAAATCCTTAAATCGGCTTCGCACTCAGGTCGGCCGTTGCAGACTAAATCTGTGTAACTGGGGGTATAGGGATCCTGGTCTGACAGTGTGATTGCGGTGAACCTATTCAGTCATCAGCTGGAATGTCCGCTGTGCCTGAACACCTGCACGAGAGAGGATTTAAATACAGCTACTCCTTACGCTGTCAGGCTTGCCGAACACTACTAAAATATAAAAACATCACAGCAGAACCATTGACACGAAAAGAAGAAGAAGAGGCGACTAAAGGATAAGGTGAATAAGTACAGTGCAAACTCATGGTAAGCCTACAGGAATCGGTTGACAGTAATCGTGACGATTATAATGTTGCCAGTAAATTAAATGAAATTTAATTGAAAAGTATTTATTTGTCTGAGATTATAATTGTACATTTTAGGGATGCACGTTGGGACGTAGTGAAACAACGGTGTTCTAGGTTACACTCACAGAACATTATATGAGGGGTTAGAAATGCAAAGTAGCGCTTTTACTTCGGAGGCAGCTGTCGCCACTTGTCTTCCTGCTCACGCTGCTACAATTACTCATGCGCTCTCGCTCGCACCTCGCCGCGCGCTTTATGGTGTTATGCAAATCATTGCATAACCTATGGCGACACGTTCCACGCCTACTTTGCACTTCTAACCCCTCTTATAATGTTTTGTGGTTACACGATGTGGTTCGATGACTATTTGAATGACCAAAATGTCTGGTCTTGACAATGTTACTCTATGTAATGCAATATTGTATTTTAATTGTACTTTGTATATTTTGTTTTGTTTAAAAGATGTGTGTTGTAGAGTTTCTGGCCGCATCTTCTGTCAACGAAACACCTTCCGGCGCGGTGGTAGACTCAAAAAATGACGTCAAAAAGCTATATATGTAATAAAAAAAATTTTGAATTTGAATTTGACACTGCTCTATATTGAATCGTTATAATTGATTATATATCTTAACAACTACAACTAGCTTACTACACTACAACATTATTCATGTAGAGCTATTCGTATTATGATCCTTTTCAATTGCAGCTATTGGTTGTATTTGTTTAAGCCACAGAAAATTATAAGAGGGGTTAGAAGTGCAAAGTAGGCGTGGAACGTGTCGCCACAGGTTATGCAATGAGTTGCATTACACCATAAGGCACGCGGCGTGGTGCGAGCGAGAGGGCATGAGTAATTGTAGCAGTGTGAGCGGGAAGACAAGTGGCGCCAGTCGTCTCCGAAGCAAAAGCGCTACTTTGCATTTCTAACTTCTCTTTTAATGTTCTGTGGTTTGAGCCGTCATGGGTTAAAATGTTTAATATCTAGGAATTAACAAAATCATTCAATACAAACCTATACGGATCTTAACCTATGATACGATTTGTCAAATAATCGGTAGGTACCATTTTACTGTTAAGTTAAAAGTAATTTAAATAGAATCACCATCATCATCAGCCTTTATCCACCTATTATTGCAGGGCATAAGCCTCCTCCCCATTTTGCCAGCCTTTTCAGTCCTTTGCCAATCGCATCCAGGTCTTACCGACACTTTTCCAGATGTCACCAACCCACCTCGCTGCCGGACAACTCACTTCTCTTTTGCCTCATCATCAGCATATCAGCCGATAGACTTCGACTGCTGGACATAGGACTTCCCCGAAATGGGGGGATTTGCCATAATCGCCATAATCTGCCACGCTTGGCAGGCTGGTTGGCGATCACAGTTGGATTGAATGTGTGTACTCAGAGGATGCTCCTGCCAATCCTCTGGTAAATCCCTTAGTCGCCTTTTACGACCCCCATGGGAGGAAATGGGATGGTGTTATTCTTAGCCGACACCACAGCCCACGGACTAGCACTCTTTTACCTAACCTGGTTCAATTAAAAATTAATCAACAAAAGAATTGAAGGTGCTAACATTTCTCTGATTACTCAGGACTAACAACAAAGCCGACTTACGTTACTTTTTTAAATATAACCTGACTTTTAATATTCCTGAAACGTAACAATAGAATTTAATTAACGATAGCGTTCGTTCTCGAAATCCATTGTTACTTTAACTCTAAAACCTGTTCCCGAGTGTATGAATTCATGTACGAAAATATTAAATCTTGTTTTATACAGGGTGTTACAGAAGTAGAAATAAAAATTGAAAACTTTTAAAGGGGTGGTTTAATATAGAATAGAATAGAAAACTTTAGTAGCCTATTGTTAGTTTATACACAGCGACATATTTCTTTTTAGTTATAATTGTTTGTTTGTTAGCAAGTGAATCATACAGCACGTACTGACAGTCAAACCTACATGCAAACATGGTCAAGATTGCTGTTGCTGCTGGCGCTTATCCTACGCACGAGGGATGTACACCTCTTGCGCATAGTAGTGTAAAAACAATCTACTCGCGCATCGGCGTACATCCCCGATGCACTACAGAATCGCGGCAGCCCCACCAGCACCCTGAACGCGTTAATGAACTGGACGCGCAAGGCACTGTACTGTTTCTTCGTATAGTTTAGCCACAGGCCGAGTTTAGGCCAACAAACTTTCACTATGGGACCAACATCGAAATCGCGAAAAAAAAATCTTTTGTCTCATAAATTTAGCTTCAGTAGATCTGTAGTTTAGTAAGGAACATCGTAAATACATCGCATCATGGCGATTATGGCAAATCTCCTCATTTTGGGGGAGGCCTATGTCCAGCAGTGGACGTCTATCGGCTGATATGATGATGATGATGATGGAACTTCCGATTTTTTTTTCGCGATATCGGTTTTGGTCCCATAGTAAAAGTTGTTCAGTTTGATGGTCTTAACCACCCCCTTAAATGTTTATTTGTATTTTTGTAACACCCTGTATAGGGTCCTTCTTAGTATGCTGGAGGTTTTTTAAAAGGATGATCAGACCATATCAAACTGAACACCTCTCTAAGGGACATGACAGGATTGCTGCCGGAGTTTGGAAATCACAGGACTTTTAGATTTTTCAATAAAATACAGTAAATATGGTTGTCGTTGTAGCAAAGTCTTTAACCACCTCTAAGATGATTCCTGTTGTGATTTAATCATACAATGATAGCTTTAGCAATCTCACCAATCCCCGCTATTCAATCCGCCGCGTAGCCGCATCAACGTCCTATGCCGAGGTCCGTACCTCTCTGGGTGCCCCTAGGTCGGTTGCTTAAGTTCATTCATTTGGATCGGTAGGCCCTTCGTGGTCCCTCCAACAGTCCGCAGTAAAAAGCAGTAGTTGCTCCCTGAGCAGAGCTGTAATAGTCATCTCTAAAAAGAAAAAAAAAACAGCCTAGCAAATGCGGTGGTGAATGTGAAAAAAAGTGGTGAATTCCGTCCCCTAAAATTGAACAACTTTCACTATGGAGCCGCCAGGAAACGCGAAAAAATTTGACTGCTCCATACAAAACAGTACCTACCCGACACAAATGTATGAAGAAGCTGATTTTTTTCACGATTCCTGAGGGTGGCTCCTTAGTGAAAGTTGTTCAGTTTGATGGTCTGAGTTCACCATTTCAGTATTTGCTAAGCTGCTTTCACTTACACCCTGCTGTAAAATTAAATGGGATACTTACTTAAAGGGGTGCTTCAGACCATCAAACTGAACAACTTTTACTATAGGACTAACACTAAAATCGCGAAAAAAAGTTCAGCTGTCCCATATAAAACTGCAAACAAAACTCGACTGAAATATATGGGACAGCAGATTTTTTTTTCGCGATTTCGATATTGGTCCCACAGAGAAAGTTGTTCAGTTTGATGGTCTGAAGCACCCCTTTAAGTTTTTATATCTTTATTTTTTTAATTTTTATCTTAGATTAAAAAAACAGCTTAAATTCTGACGGAATTGTCTAAGTAGATAGATCGAACTCATCTCGACTCAATTTCCTTTCCGTGCGGCGGTTAAACCTTAATTTCGGTCAAAACATGCCAGGTCACGCCCGGAAGGTTTAATGAAACGGATTATATCCGAAAACTTCCTCCGACAGAGGTCTGCCCCCGACTTATTTATTTAGTATAATCCCTTACGCAGCTTTCCACTTCATGTTGATTTTAAATATGTGTATGTTACGGTTGTATTCATAAATCTGTTATTTTATTATTGGTCTAGGATCTAGGTTATACTTGAATATGAATTTGTCTGGTCATGCGGACGAAGACAGAGCTTACTAAGCAAAATGTATGCTTGCTCCATGTAAAGTGTAATATTATTCTATATCTATTATCTACATATAAAAACATGTTAGCTTATCTATCTATACCATTATAAAACTGTAACAGGAAGTTTGTCTGTACATTGAAGATATTAACAAAAAAAGTTACGATATGGTTTTTAGGTGTCCCTGATTCCATTTCACCAATTTTTGGATTTTTTGTCTTTCTGTTTGTTTGTGTGTTTGTTTGGGTGTTTGTTTGAACGAGCATCACGCAATAACTACTGAACCGATTTTGATGAAACTTTTTTGTTTGATAGCTTATGATCTGACTTAAAATATAAATAATTTGTGCGGACGAAGTCGCGGGTTAACGCTCGTAAGTAATAAAATTGTAAACTTGGGAGGGCTTTTACAATACGTAATGGAATGCATTGAGACCATTTTTAGATTTTTTGACTGTTCGATTGTGCACATATTACTAAACTGATTGCTCTGGTGCTTTTTTGGAGCAGAGGTTTGTCTTTGACCGTCTAGAGGGGAAATGCCATGAGGACCATAGAGCCGAGGTTGCGCGGAGCTGGACCTTTGAGTGGGCCTTAGTCTTTATATTGACGAAGTGTGTTGCAGATTTAGAATGTATAGGATTAAGTTTTTGACGAAGCATGTTGCAGATTTAGAATGTATAGGATTAAGTTTTTGACGAAGCGTGTTGCAGATTTAGAATGTATAGGATTAAGTTTTTGACGAAGCGTGTTGCAGATTTAGAATGTATAGGATTAAGTTTTTGACGAAGCGTGTTGCAGATTTAGAATGTATAGGATTAAGTTTTTGACGAAGCATGTTGCAGATTTAGAATGTATAGGAATAGGATTAAGTTTTTAACGAAGCATGTTGCAGATACAGACATTTTGCAAATCTAAACTGATATGAATGAGATTTTCAAAGAAGTATAAAACTTATTTAGGATTAACATTTAGGCTTTTTTCATTGCAATCGGTTCATTAAATCAAAGTTATGATTATTTAAAGTCTAAAAAACTAATAAAATTGCAGTTAAAAGCTTTAAGTATGTAAAGAAACATAATAATTTCAAATATTATTGATTTTTAAACATGTTACAGCCATGTTGTGCTACTTCGAATCAAATTAAAGATTGAAAAATTTGTCTCGGGTGGGGGGACTTGAACCCGCACTTTTCCAAACCGGGGAACTGCGTTATCCAATTTCGACACCGAGCCCACTACCCAGAGAACAAAATTTTCAATCTGTTGCGTCTTAAGGGGACGTGAGCGCCATCTACTGGTAGTTATTACAAACAAACTAACGAACATAATAATTGTAGTGCCAATTCTTCCAGTGTCACTTTTAATGGAAACGCCTAATTATAATAATAACTGTCCAACAGAATACTGTATCGATATAAATGAGGGTTTCTCAACCCTTATTAGGGTACTGCAGACAAGGAAAATGGCTTGAGACTCTTTATATTTGTTTGTTTAGGATCCTTCATAATCCATTGTGTTTGTGGTATATATTATAGGGTGTTTCGTTATTAGATACGTTCCTTTTAAGGGCATGGCAAGGAGATCAGAAACATAGCTGGCACGGAAAACTGTTTAAAGCAAATACGACTTTTTTTTATTTATTTTATGTACAGGTATACAACGTGTTAATGAATTAGCGCAAAACCTCATACACCCCAACTGATTTATAACAAAATAATTAGATTGAAACAGTAATTTCATTATTTTGATACTTAAAATTTAAAGTTATTCGCATTTTAAGTTTTGAAGCAAAAATGATTTGTTATCATTTCAGCAATGAATGAAAGCGCTAACGTACTCATGGATACATTTTAATAATCTTGTTTTAGTAGTAAATAGGGTGAGTGTACCCGTGGGTGGGTTGACATCGGGTTCAGAAAATTTTAAATTTTACAATCAAATTATTTAATATTTTGAAAATAAATTACCTAAGTTGAAACTATGATAATTCGATTCTGCTCCCGATTTTTAACAAACTACTTTCTAGTTTTGCGTTAATTCATTAACACGTTGTATACTGACTGTATAAATTGATCAACTTTTTTATAAGACTAAAGAAATTAGCGAAAAAAAAACCTGCTGTTTCGTACATTTGATACTGCAATTTTTTTATGGAATAGCAGATTTCTTGTTCATGATTACGAGTTTGGCATTATAGTGACATATTCTAACAAAATTAGCTGAAACTATTTTAAGGGTATGCTCAGACCATCAAACTGAACAACTTTCTCTACGGGACCAATATCGAAATCACGAAAAAAAAATCAACTGTCTCATACATTCGAGTCTGTTTGTTTGTTTGCAGTTTTGTATGGGACAGCAGATTTTTTTTTCGCGATTTCGATATTGACCCCATAGAGAAAGTTGTTCAATTTGATGGTCTGATCATGCCCTTAAAATAGTTTCAGCTAATTTTGTTAGACCTTATATAGAGTGTTAGGGTAAACTGTTGCATTACTTTAAGGAGTGACTGTTCCTATAATATTGAACAACTTTCCCTAAAAAAAATCTGAAAATGAGAACTAGTATGGAACTTTCTCCCTGCGTCTGTCTTTCCAAGCAAATACAATCAGGATATTTCTATAAGAAGAATCAATACGCTTTTTCTGAGTGAGCGCGTTATATCCTCGGCTCTATCTCCACTTTCCACCTGGGCTGAAGCCAAGCGCAAGCCCATTATGAATTTAAAAAAAAAGCAATAGGTTAGCAAAACAAATTTTAGACTTTCCATACTAATCGAACATTCATATGAAAAGATAAATTTTGTTTTGTGAATATCCCTTGTTCTCCCTTGTTGGAAGATGTTCAGTTACCCCAGTCATTTTGCGGTTTGAGCCGGGACTAATTAATAATTGTAATTTTTTTTCGGTATAATATTGAAGAGCCAATTTGAGGTTAGATATGTACCAAAATTAAAAAAAAATTATGTGAGCAACAGTTCCAATTTTAAAATTTTGCTATTATCTCGTTCTAAAAAGCTGATGGTAAATTTTTTTTGCACCTATTTAAGGCTTTGCCATTATACATACTACAAACATGGTGTGAATATTTTTGTCCGCTTCGAAGATTTTGAAAAATAAATTCGTATTTTCTAATAAATACCTCATTTTTTTAAATTTCAATGCCTATTTTATTGCTCAAAAATAATTTATATTGGTCAATCTAAGTCAAATGAGTGCATTGGTATTAGTATTCTTAATTTAAAAGTCTTCTGGGACACACAATTTTGATTTATATGTTGTGTAGCGTTTTTTTTTTAATATAGTGTTTTTGTCACTAAATGGTGCCGGTTACAGTTTAAAAGTCCAATTAATAATTACTCCCTACCCCGCCTAACAAAACTCCGAAAAATGACTGGGCTACAGTATCATGATTGCAATCGCCCATTACAGTAATGCAACTGTCTACCCTACGAGTATTTTGTATCTGTGTGCGCCCAACATTAGATGTTTTATGAAAAAACGTGTTTATCAAAGTGTCCGCCACATGGTTTATGTATGCAGAATTATTATAATTGAATTCCATGCTGTCTCAGAAAATTTCCATTTTTTTTGCTCACAAATGTTGGTTTTCAGCAAAAACAACAATTTCCATTTTCATTTTGATATTGCTGATGAACTCGCTTTCATTGATGTCCTTTCACTTTATTTAATGAATACAAGGAAATATGTTTTTATTTGTTATTCAATCAAATTATAGAGTATTTGGTAAAGTACTAACAAGGCACCTAGTTCCTCTGTGATTATCAGGATACTTTCTGGTGAGAATGAAAACATAGCTGGCACCAATGAGTTTGGCTGGCACCATAGAGATCTAGAGAGATGCAAGCCAACGCGCTGAGTACGAAACCTAGTGTCGCATCACCACCAGTACCAAGCGAAAGTATTTTGTTAGCTTGAATGTGCTCATTATCCATTGCGGTATCAGAACTCAACGTTCGAATAATCTCTAGTACTACGCAAGCATTGTAAACTATTTACACATAATATCTCGACTGGCTTTCAGCCTCATAATATATTGAATCATTACTGTCGCGAGCAATGTGTTCCGTTTTTGCGCATATTGCTGCGACACTGGCCCCGCCCCCTTTTCACATCTCCCTTTAGTTTTTGTAATCTGTGGCTGTTATTATTATTATTTGGTTATAAGGGCTTGGTCGATGACCAAATAGCTACTGCGACCTAGATAGATCTATTGTAGCTGTCACCCTAGACCTAAAGGTCATTTCCTAGGCCCACGGACTTCATGAACCGTGTTATGCTTTTGGAGGGGAGGTCCCTGATGTCAGTAGGTGTTATTATGTATCCACCTAGATGGCGACTCCTGCTGTGAATGAGCACTTCGCATTCGCAGAGGAGATGTATGGGCGTTTCCTCTGCTTCACAGCAAAATCTGCAAGTGGGTGAGTCTACAAGCCCCATTCTGTGTAGGTGTTTGTTTAACTTGCAGTGTCCTGTTAAGGCTCGTACTAAGAGCCTTAAGTCGTTGCGGTTTGAATTGATGGCATCTGAGGTATGTCTGTTTGAAAAGCCGGTCACAAGTTCTTTCGCATGCCTCAGTCCTGGTGTATCCGACCAGAGCTTGCGGCTTTGGTCCACGGCCCATTCCTTTAGCACACGTCTAGAGGTGTTGCGGGAGATGCCGCAATAAGGCTCGGGGCCTATGGCGTCCTCTTCCGCCCCTCTTCGTGCCAGCTCGTCAGCAGCCTCATTTCCATCAATACCGCAGTGTCCGGGCACCCAGCCTAGGGTGACAGAGTTTGTCCGTCCTAGCTGGTTGAGTGCTCGGGCACATTCTAATGTTAGTTTTGACTCTATTTCATCAGATCCTAGCGCTTTTAGAGCAGCCTGGCTATCTGATAAAATAACAATATGTTTCCCCTTTGGGCATCTTTTCAGATTCTCATGTACGCAATCTATGATAGCGTACATTTCAGTCTGGAATACTGTGGCATGCTGTCCAAGGTGAATCGCCTTTTTATTTCTTGGATTGCCGCCACATATTCCAGCTCCAGCACGGTTGTCCTTCCTGGAGCCATCTGTAAACCAGACGACATCTCCAGCGCTGAAGGATTGTGGGGTATTCCCGTTCTAGTCCTCTCTTTGGGGTAGGATTACCTTGTATAACCTGTTGAAGTTATATTCTTTGTTCATGGTGTCTTTCGGCATACACATGATCGGAATTGTTAAGAGAGTTTCATGTAACCCTCTCATAACAGAGGACTTCCATTTGGAATCTCCTCGTTCCAAGGCTCGGAGCATTGCAATTTTTGCCTCTTTCTGCACATGGATGTGTAGTGGAGGCAAACCTAATATTGCCTCCATAGCAGCCGTGGGTGTAGATTTCATTGCCCCCGTTGCTATTCTGCATACTAATCCTTGTAGGCTATTTAGGGTGTTTACTTTAATCTGTGGCTGGCACTATAAACTGTTTTTAAGCAAATAAAAGTTATTTTATTTGTTTATTTATACATGAAAATACAAACTCTTGATATCTTGTACGATTAACGTACACCAGAAGGGTATAATAAAAAAAATCATGAAAAATCAGCTGTCCCATACATTTTAGTCGGGTAGGTACAGCAGTTTTGTATGGGACAGCTGTTTTTTTTTCGCGTTTCCTGAGGTAAGCTCCATAGTGAAAGTTGTTTAGTTTGATGGCTGAGTTCACCGTTTCAGTATTTGCTAGGCTGTCACTTACACCCTGTAAAGGCTGATGATGATGGGTGTCATATGAGGCAACTAAAATTTATTTAAATCCACAATTTATTTATAGATTTTTAAAATTTTCAGTTTAAAAAGATTAATCTTTTTCTTCATAAAGTGAAACTTCATCGATATCGATGCACAGGAAACTTTTAATAAACTTTTCTTTGTAATAGGCTACGATCCAGCAGTTAAAACTCTAGTCCTCCTCATTTGGCCCTTATTTAAAAAGTTCCGTTTACGATAAAATAGTTTGCTTGTTTGAACTAGAAGAAAATAACCGCAATAAAAATTTAAGTTATTTATTTCAATACGTTTTTATTTATGAATAACGTTTCAGTTATGTTATTAATAAATAAAAATAGAAAGAAAAGTATATGAAAGCTATACATAAATATGAATATAAATTAATTCTTCTACTATCGAGTCAATGCCATTCAGTTTGACTTGCCATCGTGTAGGAGATATTAATTGCCAACCAGCATTAGATATTCATAGATTCTTTATTGTACACAAAAACTTAATTATGAAAAAAAAAAGATATTCATAAAAGCTTTCTGATTGCCCGGGGTACGCCAGACGTATTGTGGGTTTAGTGTATCACTCAAAGAAGCTCTCTTCTTACACTCTGTATAAAATAATAAAAAACCAGAATCAATTAATATTCCTAAATAAACTTTAAATTACGCGGCATTTATACAAAAAAGAAAAATAGAGTGCAATTTTTACTGCAGGATTCCACACTATAAGGCGAGATATTAAAATTAAAAACGTTATCTTTGAAATTTAGTATTTCTTCTCAGACTTTCTTGTGCTTTCAATCGCGATGTGAAATATCTGGACTAGGTAGTTTGACAAAGAGCAAAATAACACGTTTTTCAAACTTTTCAATAACGATTCTTGGGCTTTGAGGATGATATCAAAGTTTTTCTAGTCACCGTCTACATCTTTAATGAAGAGTATTGAAAATAAAATCTTCCCTCTTTTATCAATAACGAGACAAATCTACATTTATGACTTATGAATGACCCGCGCAATAAAAATATCTTGAACGCTTCTGTGAAACGCAAAAGCGGATACAGCCGTTTGGTGTTGGTATTCTCTAAAATTTAGAGTAGAACCCTCAACTCTGACTTGATTTAGAGTCTATATCAAGTCAGAGGTGTTTCGAGGTTTGAAAATACTCTGACAGCAAGTTGACAACTCTGTTCTGAGAAAAGCATCAAAGTCTACTTCATCATCATTAGCATGTCATCATTCACTGTTGAACATAGGCCTCTACTAAGGCGCGCCACATTACTATCATCGGCCTTCCTCATCCAGGCGCTCCACGCTACCTGTCTCAGATTGTCGTTCCACCGCCGGAGCGTCCCGTACATAGAGATCTAGAGAGATGCCAACCAACGCGCTGAGTACGAAACCTAGGGTTGCACCACCACCAGTACCACGCGATAGAAAGTATTTTGTTAGCTGGAATGTGTTTCCTATCCATTGCGGTATCAGAACTCAACGTTCGAATAATCTTTAGTAGGACGCAAGGATTGTAAACTATTTACACATAATATCTCGACTGGCTTTCAGCCTCATAATGTTCTGTTTTTGCGCATATTGCTGCGACACTGGCCCTGCCCCCTTTTCACATCTCTCTTTAGTTTTTATGATCTGTGGTCCCGTACTACAGTTGGTGGTCTCCATTCCAGAATACGGACTTGGATATCGGTTATTGTTAGTCGTCGATTAATTAGATACAGTTCTATTTCAAAGCCAAACACAATTGAAATGAAAATTCCACCAGAAGTCAATTAAAAACAATGAGAGTAATTCTATTTTATGAGGATGCTAATTGCCCACATTATCAATTAGCAGAAATTAGGCTACACACGGCCATGGAGTATGAAGAGCATTAAAATTGCGTACAAGCTAGATGCCAATCACGCTAAATGCACTCATTTTATAACTAGGCAAGCTAATTTTATATTTAGTTTGTTGATGCTAATATTTTTCTTCTTTTCCTATTGCAACTTTACCTCACGAATAAGGGTGAGAGGAAAAGAGTCCATAATTCACGATACGGGACCAGAGTATAATCACATGATTAAATATCCCTAAACTACACAAACCCTGGCTGAGTGTGTGCACCAGCAGTGCTATTCACTTAGCGCAAACATAGCCACAACCTTAATTTCGTCGTTGAAACTCATATAAAATCTCCGACGATCTGAAAGATGCGAGCTCGTCGATGTTTTTGGCAGCGATGTTACGCTTAGTAAATTGCACTCCTGTTCGTATGACCTCTAACACGCGCTATGTGGGTGCATCGACAGCAGATACTTGTACGAAGCTTTCAATCTGTAGGGATATTTAATCATGTGCTGTAAAGACCATGATTTTAAATCACAGTAGAGGCACCGAACACCTTTATTAAGATTGCACATACCTACCATTATTAATTGCATAACTCACGGTTTCATTCCTTTTTGCAGCCAGAAACCATGCTTCAACAAACCACCCCGCCAACTAGTTTATAACTAGGTATCTGGCGTAAGTTTACGAGTATTATTATTATTGTTGGCTGGGCTATTTTGTAAGCAAGGTTCGTAACGTAATAGTTCGATCATTGCTGGTCTATTCTGTTCGTCCTATTTTACACATACGTCTGAACTTATGGTATTTTCTATTCATTCTCAGGTATGCAGGTTTCCTCACGATGTTTTCTTTCACCGCCGAGCTAGTGATAATGATAAATACGATTGTACATGAATTCCGTAGAACTTAGTGGTACAGGCCAGGAATCGAACCGCCAAGTGTACGAGTGTAACTGTCATCATAATAATTTAAGATTCTATGCTTTGACCACAGCTTTTGTTGGTGGTGCATTTGCTAATCCTGTAAGTGGAACTGTTAAACGCAATAAAGCATTGAGCATTGAGTTTGATGACACCATACGTCACTTGCTTACCGAACGTACGGACAATGTGTCCCTAACAGGTAGATAAATTAAACAGGCTAAATTGCGTATCATTAACCGTATCTAATCAATTTGAACCCCACACTCGTTAATTATAAAGCTACGAGACCCTCCCTCTAATTTCTAAACGATATTTCAACGGACAGACAATTTATTGGGGCCCTGAAAGTAGGTATATCCCAAAATTAACGAAATCCTTTGTAGGGCGTAGCTTAGACTCCGAAATTTGAGTTTGGAAGAAACGTATTGCCATGCAACCTGAGAACCTGAGAAATGGTTTCCGTTGTTACCAAGGAACGTAGTCTAAAATCCCTAGGGTAGCCCAGTCATTTTACGGTTTGAGCCGGGACTTATTAATAATTGATATTTTTTTTCGGTATAATATTGAAGAGCCAATTTGAGCCTAAAAATGTCTCAAAATAAATAAAAACACGTCAGGAACAGTTCCAATTTAGATATTATCTCGATCTAAAAAACTTAATGGTAATTTTTTTTTTGCACATATTAAGGCTTTACCATTATACATACTTCAAACATGGTGTAAATATTTTTGTCTACTTAGAAGGTTTTGAAAAATATATTCGTATTTTCCATTATTATATATATTATATATTATAAAATATGACTTTAAGGGTGTATTCAGACAATGAAACTAAACCATTTTTCTTAAGGAACATGGGTCGAAAAACGAAAAATTGTTTTCAATAATATTTAATCACAAACATGAATCGTATTATAACCAATTCTGTCATGGAAAACATCGAATAATATTTAAGTGATGAAATTTTTCCATTAATTGGAAACATTAATTAGTTTGACGCTGAAAACTGTGCATTTGTTAAATAAAATTTACCATGTTATTCGAAATAGTTCAACTTCAAAACCAATCAAAATTCAACAAACAAAGAGACGACTAAGGGACAAGCTATGAGACGACTAAGAGACAAGCTATCTTTTGCTGTGTTTGTGCACAAAAGGCTGTAGGTACACATACTAAAACCTCTCTTTTTTATTTATTTCCTTTACCCTAATATGGAAGAAGTTACTTTTTAACTATAAGATCGCAAACTTTTATCAATTTGGTTTAAGACCGCTAAATTGTTACAAATACCCACCTAAATTGTCATTCGATTTTTAAAGTAATTCTGCAAAATTCATAGAGAAACACGTGACTCCTGCTGACAGGCAGAGACTTTCGTTCTTTCTTATGTAAAAATTCAACTCTACTAACAATCTAACGAAAAGGGGTTTTAGTTGAAGTAGTATTCTGTGTTTGAAGTATATTGTACAGTTTTATATTCAGACCAGGCTCGCGCAAATCTCTAACAAAAAAACGTTATATGAAACGTGCACCGCCACCATTAAATTTATTTGTACGGTTGCACACGTTTCATACATTCTGGATCATCGGTCACGACCAGTTATTAGTATGGAAGTCCCGACTTTTATAACGTAGTGAGTTACATTCTCTTTGATTCATAGAGTTTATCTTCTTGAGGCGTGAGGTGGTGTTCATATCGAACCATTCACACAGGTTCTTAAGCAAGGAAGTCCTTATTCTACCAGGCATTCGTCTTCCCATAATTTTCCGCTGAAAATTATTGGACGAAGTATTTTGCACTTATCATAATGTGAGTTAATGATAGTACAAAATTCCGTATTCCGTATCCTATAGGTACTAATTTTATAAAATACTAACAAATTAGAGCGGCGTCATTCGTCGGTCCCCGATGAGCAGCGATGTTGTGCTACTAGTTGTGTCCTTCAGCTATAGTTGTCTATTAGTATACAAGTTACTTTGTATAGAGTAGTGTGGTATAGAGATATCTGTATTATTTTGTAAAATACTAACACATTAGGACGGCTTTATTCTTCGGTCCCCGATGTGCAGCGATGTTGTGCTACTAGTTGTGTCCTTCAGCTATAGTTGTCTATTTGTATACAAGTTACTTTGTATAAAGTAGTGTGGTATAGAGATATCTGTATTATTTTGTAAAACACTAACACATTAGGACGGCTTTATTCTTCGGTCCCCGATGTGCAGCGATGTTGTGCTACTAGTTGTGTCCTTCAGCTATAGTTGTCTATTTGTATACAAGTTACTTTGTATAGAGTAGTGTGGTATAGAGATATCTGTATTATTTTGTAAAATACTAACACATTAGGACGGCTTTATTCTTCGGTCCCCGATGTGCAGCGATGTTGTGCTACTAGTAGTGTCCTTCAGCTATAGTTGTCTATTTGTATACAAGTTACTTTGTATAGAGTAGTGTGGTATAGAGATATCTGTATTATTTTGTAAAATACTAACACATTAGGACGGCTTTATTCTTCGGTCCCCGATGTGCAGCGATGTTGTGCTACTAGTTGTGTCCTTCAGCTATAGTTGTCTATTTGTATACAAGTTACTTTGTATAAAGTAGTGTGGTATAGAGATATCTGTATTATTTTGTAAAATACTAACACATTAGGACGGCTTTATTCTTCGGTCCCCGATGTGCAGCGATGTTGTGCTACTAGTTGTGTCCTTCAGCTATAGTTGTCTATTTGTATACAAGTTACTTTGTATAGAGTAGTGTGGTATAGAGATATCTGTATTATTTTGTAAAATACTAACACATTAGGACGGCTTTATTCTTCGGTCCCCGATGTGCAGCGATGTTGTGCTACTAGTTGTGTCCTTCAGCTATAGTTGTCTATTTGTATACAAGTTACTTTGTATAGAGTAGTGTGGTATAGAGATATCTGTATTATTTTGTAAAATACTAACAAATTGGGACGGCGTTATTCTTCGGTCCTCGATGTGCAGCGATGTTGTGCTACTAGTTGTGTCCTTCAGCTATATAGCTGTCTATTTGTATACAAGTTGTATACTTTGTATAGAGTAGTGTGGTAGATATCTGTATTATTTTATAAAATACTAAAAAATTTGAGCGGCGTCATTCGTCAGTCCGCTTTGTGCAGCGATGTTGTGCTCGTGTTTGTGTCCTTCAGCTATAGCTGTTTATTTGTATACAAGTTACTTTGTATAGAGTACCTGGTTTGGTATAGAGATATCAGTACTATTTTGTTAAAAGCCATGATGCCCTTCGAATTTAAACGTACTTGCTTTGCATTATAGAGATAGTCAATAAACCGTCGCTGCCTTATTTTGTGCCTCTTGTATTTTTTTTCTTTGTTTACCCGCGACTTAGTCTGCACAAATTATGTACCAGATTTTAAGTCAGATTATAAGCTATGAAAAAAAAAAGTTTCAATAAAACGGTTCAGTAGTTTTTGCGTGATGCTCGAATAAACAAACAAACAAACAGCCGGACTAACAATCCGAAAATTGGTGATTTGGAATCAGATACACCTAAAAACGAACGTAACTTTCTTTTTTTAAATATCTTAAATGTTTAGACATACTTCTGGTAGTTTTATAATAGACAAGATTATTATAGTCTCTAAATGCACTATATTTACTCTATATAGCCTTGTTACTGAGCTGAGGAGCTCGAAGCATTCGCTGCACAATATCTGCTGGGTCCTGTAGGACTAGGAAATTCTAACACTGTTTCTTATATAAATTATGTATCTATGTGTTGTGTACAAGCTAGAATGTACTTTGAATAGAGCTGTGTAAGACACATTTTGCATTGTGCATATAATTTCAGGAGTCACTTTGTACAGGGGTAGGAGATGGTGAGGAGATTAGAATACATACACTCGTAAACGCTCATAAACGGTCTTGACCCTTTGAGGAATACATTTTATATTTACCATACAAATAGTTTCACTACCTTCAATCTAAGGTACCGTATGCTTTCGCCTTTTCAGTGAGACTTTCAAAAATAAGAATTTTTTCTCAGAGAAGAATTTAGTATCAAGACCAGGAGTGCGATTTTTGAATCTCATACGTTGAACTCAGCAGTTGAAAATGTATGGAAATATGTATCTTTCTACTGCTGATTTGACTTTCAAAAATCGCACTCCTGGAGTATGATTTTTGAAAGATGCATATTTCCATAGTAATATTGACATTTTCAATTGCTGAGTTCAAAGTATGAGTTTCAACAATCGCAGTCCTGACCTTTTCTCCAAAAAAGTAATGTGAAGTAATTTATTGGTCTAATAGTGAAGGTAATTTTATTATTTACAATATAAGAATAAGAATAAGAAGAAATGTACACAGTATCCGAAGACTAACTACTACTAAAAGAACAAACAAAGCAACCAAACCTGACAACTGTCTAAAGGTAGATTTCCATAAATGTATCCTCAAAAATAATTATTCATAAAAACCTCCAAAAAATCCAGAGAGCGCAATATTAAACTAAATGACTAGAATATTCTAAGAGAACAATAATTTTGCAGACGAACAAAAGAACAAAACATCCGCAAACCTCAAAAACATGGGTAACAAGATTCAATTTTCATATTTCAGAAGCTCGGTTGCACCGAAGCAAATGTAAGTGCGGCGCCAACTGCCAAACGCGTGATAAAACTACCAGCGAGCGGCACGACATAGAATTGTGTGGAGTAAAACAGCAATGTAAAAATTCTGATAATACATTTTATTTTCCACAGAGAGATAAGCCTACCATTGTGATTCCTGTAAACCAGGATCAATAGAGGAGGAGACAACTCACAACACTAGTCAAAGAAGTCTAGAAAGCGTAGGGGATAACCCTAGTCTGTCTCTGAACTTGATATAAATTATTTAAAAAAAGATTTAGGATGAGAAAAACCTAGTCAGAGATATTCTGATATATTATGACAATTAATAACCCTATAGGTAGTACTAAAACTGTATCCGATGCGAAAGGAAAAATTAAATAAAAGTAAAAGGATAGAATATAATAGCAAAAACAGAAAACAGAATTAACAATTAGATTATATTAGTAAGTACCCCTTTAGGGGTAGATTACTAGAAACTAGAACTGCCTCTGTGGTCTAATGGTTAAGAGCATTGGCTCTCGACACGGAGGTCGTGGGTTCGATTCCCACGCGGGACACCTAGTGAAATGTCACTTTGTACGTTTTTCCCCAGTTGGTTAGAACATTGAAGCTGAATCGCCTGATTGTCTGAAAATAGAAATGATTCCGTGCTTCGGATGGCACGTTAAGCCGTTGGTCCCGGCTACTATCTCTGGTGGTAGAAGTCGTTACATAAAAACCACGTCAGAAGCCGTAAGGCGGTCTAAAAAACTCTGACACCAGGGCTCTGCCCTCACGATAAGAAGAAGGGGTAGATTTTCGAAAAATCCTTTCTTAGTGCACCCCTACATCCTCTGTAAAATATACCTACATATATTCCAAATTTCATGTTTCTATCTTCAGCTGTGGACGTCCATCGGCTGAGATCATGATGATGATGATGTTATCAGCTTTATCAGCTGTTAAGGCTGTGCGTTATCTGTCAGTCAGTCAGTCACGGAACTCCACCAACCAAGTTAACCAAGCGGCGGTCTTATCCCTTAAAATAGATTTCTTCCATGCTACCTTAGGGTAAAAAAATTAACGATTCTCTATATTTTACTAAGAGAGAAGATGTTCTATCTTAAGTTTAAAAAAAATAATAATATCAATAAATAAATAAAACCACAAATATTGATATAATAGAAAGAATTGCAGAGGGTCCAACTTCGTTTCCAGCAGGTTATATTACTATAATTATTTTGTTGTAAGCTTTTACTGCGCGATACAAAATGAAATTATCAGTATATTTATGTAAGTGTTAGAACCAATATAATCAATAAGAAATAGGCGTTAAAGCTGCTGACACCCCACTCAGCTCATATTCGAAAAACTATTCGTAAAAGAATCATTTCTATTCAGACCGCAGAGCGGAAAAATAAATTAGTCCACTCACTGATTTTCTCTATTCTTTTAGTCACCTAATATTACTGTACGGTCGCAATATTCTCCTTCAACAACCGACTCTATTGTCTGAAGCCGTAGGTTCATTTCAAGTCCTCTTTCTTAACTTTTGTTCTAAGACTAGAATCGAGTCGCCTTGAGAATAGAAGATCAAAATTAAGGTGAGCTCCGACATTTCCATTTTTGTAGAAGAAAAAGAGGTATTTTAGTAGAATATCAGAGGTCTGATTTGACTGGTCAACATTCTACTCTCGTTGGTACTTAAGCAAATACCAGCCGTTAAGTTTTATGGAACTATTACATATATTCGTTGTAATAAAGTTATGTTTGCGTTCCTTAGTATCTGTATTAACCTAAATTGCGAAAGTAAAATTTTTGGAATTTTCTCTTGACAATACTTTGACTATGTGGGTCTTGGATATACCCTATAGGTCGAATTGTCTTTCTTTTGTACGTAAATGGAACTTTTTCAAATCAAATATGGAAAAATAAGTTTCGGCTTGATTAGCTGCCCATCTATTTAGAAGTTGAATGGCCGATACTCTGGTCCGAAGTAAAAAACGAATCCTCGCAAAATCTTAAGGTGGTAGCAGAGGGGTCAATTTTATACAAAACTTTGACGCACAATACGCGTAGACTGTATTAATATAAGTAACTTTGTATACGAGGGGTGATCCAAAAGTAATGATAATGAAAATTAAACATGGTGATTATAGTTAAAAAAATAATTTATTTCTCTACATAGTCTCCTAACAAGTCAATACATTTAACCCATCTTTTTTCTAAACCCAGAATTCCCTTAGAATAAAAATCCTTGTCTAGACCCTCAAAAAACCCCTCAACAGCGGCCATCACTTCGCTATCGTCTTTAAATTTCTTGCCTCGGAGGTGTTCCTTCAACCGAGGAAAGAGATAGAAGTCACTGGGAGCTAGGTCTGGCGAATAGGGCGGGTGTTCAAGCAGTTCGAATCCCGATTCTTGAATGGCAGCCATCGCAACAGCGGCTTTGTGAGCCGGTGCGTTGTCTTGGTGAAACATCACTCCAGCTCGCAGTTTGCCGCGTCTTTTTTCCTCAATGGCCTCTCGCAATCTCCTTATTTGGTCTGAGTAGTAAGAGCCCGAAATAGTGGTTCCCTTTTTTAAATATTCCACCATAATTATTCCTTTAACGTCCCAAAAAACGGACGCCATAACCTTTCCCGCCGAACTTGACACTTTGAATTTCTTTGGCATCGGTGAGGAGGCTCGCATCCAGGTCATTGATTGTTGTTTGGTCTCAGGATCACAATGGTGAACCCAGGTCTCGTCCATAGTCCAAACGAAACGTGACAAAAAATTTTCCTGATCTGCTTGGAACTTTTCGAGATTCATCATAGAAATGTCGACTCGATTTTTCTTTTGCTCGTCTGTTAACATTCTCGGCACCCAACGCGCAGAGACCTTTTTCATATGCAATTCTCTCGTGAGGATTCTTTGAACATTGCCATATGCGATTCCTGTGACCTCAACTATATGATGATGGTCACTCTTCGATCTGCCAACACGATATCTTCAACTTTTTTCACGTTATCTTCAGTGAGGGATGTGGATGGGCGTCCTTCGCGATGTTCATCTTCCGTGGATGTTCTGCCCAGCTTAAACTCCTTGGCCCAGCGTGCAACTGTGGAATATGGAGGAGCAGAGTCCCCCAATGTTTCCATCAAGTCGGTGTGTATGTCTTTGGTAGACATTTTTTTCAAATAGAGGTACTTGATGACAGCTCTAATTTCGTTTTTCTCCATTTTAATGTTATCTCTTCGAACGGTTCGTATTCGAATGAATGTACCTCTCGGGAATCGTGACCTATTCATATGATTTTTTTATGCTAACCTAGTGGGTACATGAGCAAACAAAAAACTTTTTTTTTTAATTTTTATGTGCACTGGAAATAACCGATTATCATTACTTCTGGATCACCCCTAGTATATGGAAAAATAGTTTAGAAAATCTAAATGCCGCGTAACAAATAACATTTGCAATTTATGAAATAATTACGAAGATTTATAAAGCTTTGGAATTTTTTATACAAAATTTTAAAAGCTTTAAATCTTCGTAATTATTTCATAAATTGCAAATGTTATTTGTGACGCGGCATCTAGATTTTCTAAACTATCTTTTTATATAAGGTCTAACAAAATTAGGTGAAACTATTTTAAGGGGATAATCAGACCATCAAACTGAACAACTTTCTCTATGGGACCAATATTGAAATTGCGAAAAAAAATCTGCAGTCCCATACATTTAGGTCGAGTAAGTTTGTATGGAACAGCTGATTTTTTTTTCGCGATTTCGATATCGGTCCCATATAGAAAGTTGTTCAGTTTGATGGTCTGATCACTCCCTTGAAATAGTTTCACCTAATTTTGTTAGACCTTATATATAAAATATTACTTTTATTAATTCCGTCTACGCGTATTGTGCGTCAAACTTTTGTATGGACTGAAACCACCTTAACGTATATCATGAATGATTGAGTGTCCATACTTTTCTGCTCCCGCAACACATCACTGATACTCTAAATGACCTCATCCGCGTTTCATACATTTTTGGTCCAAACGTGGAAGTGCCGGTCAACAAAACCGAATGCTATATTCTGTTAGAACTTGTCCGTCTAAGCATTTATTATTACGGCATAAAAGATTTGGTATAAGTATAAGGTTAAAAACCGGCCAAGTGCGTGTCGGGCCTCTCACAATATAAGGACTTAGAATAGGGGCTTTTTGTTTTACTACGGTTTAACTGCTAATAAAGTCTAAAAAGTACATTTTATAAGTTGGTCGACTATTACTCGTTAACTAGTAAAGCCTACCAGCACTTTCACATTATGGATCAAAGCGGATGATGTCTTTTAACTATTAGTTTTAATAAAACACGTTTTTATCAGAAGTCGCAGAACAGAGAGATTTTTTTTTTTTTTAATACCATAGAGTAACAAACATTTGTTTCCTTACTTTATTTCGATACAATATGAAAAATATAACACTCGCCCATATCGAAATAATTCTTATTACTTTTAAATACAATTTTTTTTTTTTAAATCACACTGAGTTTACTTTTTCAACCATTCCTAATGTTTTCATAAATTTATAATGCTTAATGCGGCATAACCCTTTCGTCAAAAGATCTGCGGGCATTTCAGCCGTAGGCAAATATTTTGTATCAACTGTATTGTTAGTGATGGCCTCATGTATAAAATGATACCTTACATCTATGTGCTTAGAGCGCTTATGTGATTGATGATTATTCGCTAACCTTAAAGCACTCTGGTTATCATTAAAAAGTGTGATTTTACCAAAACAGCCCGTAATTTCAGACTCTAGCTTTCTCAAATATATGGCCTCTCGACAAGCCTCAGACAAAGCCATGTATTCGGCTTCTGTACTACTTAAAGCTACAGTTCTCTGTTTCTTGCTTTCCCAAGAGATTGCAGAGTTAGATTTTACGAAACAAAAACCTGTGTATGATTTTCGATCTGTTTCATCACTAGCCCAGTCGGCATCTACATATCCTTCAATATTTGTTTTTCCTTTAGTATACTTAATACAATAGTTTTTAGTTTTCTGCAAATATTTCAGAATTCTTTTTGCATAATTCCAATGAACACTAGAAAATGAATTATTGAATTGGCTGAGATAACTTACAGAATAAGCTATATCAGGTCTTGTCAACACAGATAAGTACATCAAGCTACCAATTAATCTTTGGTACGGTAATTTACGATCACAGACATCAGACCTTTCAACATTTAATTTGCACTCAATTGGTGTATCTACGGATTTACAATCTGACATTTCAAATTTGTTTAACATCTGTTCGATGTACTCTTGCTGATCAATTGTAATTACATTTGACTCACTGTCTACATTTATCCTCATGCCGAGGTACTGTCTGACATGACCCAAATCTTTTATCTTAAATTTCATACTTAGTGCTTTTTTCAGACTTTCAGTTTCACATATATTATTCGAGAATATTAGAAAATCGTCTACATAAATCCCAACAATATATTGTCTTATCCTTGTTTTTATGATTTTTTATATAAACACATGGCTCTAATTTGCTTCTTTTGTATCCTAATTCACACAATGTCTCATCTACTCTTTTATACCATGCAAGCGAGGACTGCTTCAACCCATAAACAGCCTTTTTTAATTTCAAAACTTTTTGACTACTATCTTTGACTGGAAAACCTTCAGGTACACACATATAAATTAATTCTTTTAAGTGACCATTAAGAAAGGCTGTTGTTACATCGAGATGGGTAATATCCATTGATAATTGTGCACTCAAAGCAAACAGTAATCTTAAAGTTGAATGCCTTATAACTGGTGAGAAAGTTTCATCATAGTCAATACCTGCTTTTTGGGAAAATCCTTTCGCAACCAGTCTTGCACGAAATGTCACATTTTTATCACAGTCATATTTCTTTTTGAGCACCCACTTGCACTGCACTACATTAACACCACTTGGAGCATCAACTAATTCCCACGCTTCATTTTCATCAAACGATTTTAGTTCCTTTTCCATTGCACTTTTCCACTGTTGTTTCTCCGACCCATTCAGGGCTTCATCCAAAGAAATATCTCCGCATGTATCATCAGATGAGCACACTGCAGTCCAACCGTATCTTTGAGGCGATTTCCTTATACGTTTTCCTGGTTCCACCTCTTCCCGACGAACAGCTTCATTTTCTGAATCTGCATTGAAATAATCATCTTCTGAATCGATCTCAGAGCTCGAGCTTGATTCACCACAGACATAAGTTTTGTCAGATTTGTCAAAGTCTTCTCTTTCTGGACTTTCTTCATTTAATTTCTGTAGTATCTCTTTCTTCTCTATAGGCTTCTCATTATTAACTTCAATATTTAACATGTCAGAGTTATCCTTTTCCATGATGATAACGTCTCTGCTTGTTGTAATCGAGTTTGATTCAGGATTATACAAGCGGTATCCCTTCACATTGTCTGAGAAACCAACTAAAATGTAATGAGTAGCTTTCTTGTCCCACTTAAGTCTTTTTTCTTTTGGAACATGCATCATGACAGGGCTACCAAATAATCTGACATGGCTTACGTCTGGTTTCTTGCCTGTCCATTTCTCATATGGAGTCATCTGATCTAGACCTGAGGCTGGAGACCTGTTCTTGAGATATACTGCGGTATTGACCGCTTCCGCCCAGAACCTTTTATCGAGCTCTGCATCGAAAAACAGACATCTTGCTCGTTCAACCACAGTTCTGTTAAACCGTTCGCAGAGACCGTTCTGTTCGGGTGTGTAAGGGTTCGTTCTTTGATGTATGATGCCTGCAGCCGTCAAAAAACGATTCATCTCACCACTGCAAAACTCTCCTCCATTATCAGTTCTTAAGGTTTTTATTCTCATACCTGTCTGATTCTCTACCATCATTTTGAATTCCTTAAAGCGATCAACCACTTCGCTTCTCTCCTTCAAAAAATACACAAATGACATTCTGCTATGGTCATCCACAAAGAGAAGAAAATACCTGGCCAGACCAATAGACTTCACTTCCATCGATCCGCACACATCAGCATGGATCACCTCCAGCAACTGCTCGCTTCTGGAACCATTCTGCGGGAAAGGTAATCTGCTTTGTTTACCCTCACAGCAAACAATACAGTTCGACTTGCTGATGTCAGCCTTCTCATCATAAGATATACCATTCACTGCGCCATTTTTCATCTTATCAAGATCTTTACTATTAACATGTCCTAATCTTCTGTGCCAAATAGAACTTGTAGTTTGTACTGCTGCAGCCAACACATCATTCTCTGACTTCACCATGTTTAACTTGTAGACTCCATTCTCCACAACTGCTACTCCTATCAGCTCATTCTGTTGACTATGGATATTACAAACATCTTCCTTGAAAGTAACTTTATTTCCATTCGCTATCAACTGGCTTACGGATAACAAGTTTGTGGTTAAACTTGGAATACACAAAACATTGTTAACTGTGACATCATGCTGAGAATCATTCACGAGTGTCGTGATCTGTGTGTTCCCGGCATATAGCACTGGCACGGACACTTTGTTTGCGACAATAACTTCTTTTATTAGCTGTTCTTGCGATACATTTTCGAGACAATCTTTGTTACACGTCATATGAGCGCTGGCTCCGGAATCTATGTACCAGTCTTCTTCACTAAATTTGCCATTTAAAAACACTGCACTGAATGCTTTTGATTTCTTTTCTTCATTATCATCTGATGACGGACATTGATTCTTATAGTGACCGGCCTTTCCACACCGATAGCATTTTATCACTTTGACTTTCGAGCTCCCACCAGCAGAGTTGCCATGTTTGTGATGAAAGTTCGATTTCGACTTCGATAAAAATGCGGCATCCTTACCGGCCGCGCCACCAGCCTCCGCACTCATATCCAAGAGTTTAGATTTTATTTCATCGGCACTGATGGAGATCCCTGAATGTTCGATGGCCATTATCATCGGCGCAAACCGTTCACCAACGTTCACCAACACAGGGAGTCCCGCCAAGAGCAAAGATCCAATCCACGTGTCATTTATCGCGAAACCTGTTCCTTTTAGTTTCTGTGCTGTGTCCACGAGCTGTGTAACGTAACTTGTCATAGAATCGCTGTTTTCGAGACGAATACTTATAAGTGTCCGTAGCAAACTGATTCTTCTGGTGTAACCAGAATCGTCGAATAGACTCTTCAACTTTGTCCACAAGTCGCTCACCGTTTTCTCGTTTTTGATATGCACGTAGAGTGAAGGGTCGATTGTCATAATCAATTTTGCTTTTGCCTTCTTGTCTTCATCAGGATTGGCGTTAGATGTCTTCATATCAATGCCCTCCAAGACCAAAACATTTTCTGCGGCAAACGCCCAATCATCATAGTTTTCTCGCCCCTTCAGCTTCGGAACGTTGACGATATAACTTCCCGACATTCTTGTATCGTAAAACTATAAAAGATCACTGTTATTTTACTATATTTCTGTAACTGAGCACATAACCTATTAGTTTTAATAAAACACGTTTTTATCAGAAGTCGCAGAACAGAGAGATTTTTTTTTTTTTTTTAATACCATAGAGTAACAAACATTTGTTTCCTTACTTTATTTCGATACAATATGAAAAATATAACATTAACGCTATTTAAATAGAATAAAGAAGCATGAACCTCTCTTTCGTAATTCTCTAAATTTATATCTAAGAGACAAGCATTCTCCTGGGACTTGACGGTACTAGACTGTATGTTCCCGACGATAGGGGGAGAGTACCTACTAGAGAGCTATTATACGACTAAACAGTCGGGTTATAGTTTTAAATAATACCATTGAGAGTTGGTGGATTGCATGACTGTATGTTTTATCTTTTCTAAAGCAGAATGTTTTGAGTATGAATATTTATTTCCCTAATAATATAATATATTTCATTTATTTACCTTAAAATAGACAAAAAGTACGAGTGAATAGGCTTCTTCTGGGTGAGCTCGCTACATCTTCGACCCCATCTTCGTCCTGAGGACTAGATTGAGGTCAAGAGCAAACCCAAACGTAATAAAAAAAAATTATACCCGAGTAGTTAAATGCATTAAATTAAGTATATAGTATATGTATATTATAGTTTAAGTATTATTGTACCTGTACCTTTATACACCTATATAGTCATACCTAGATCATCGGTGGCGCGTTGCGAAGAGGTACGAACACCCAATTATGGGGGTCCGGGTTCGAATCCGCACGGACAACATGCCATGTACCAATGAGTTTTTCTAACTTATGTACGTAATACCGACTGCTCTCAAACGGTGAAGGAAAACATCGTGAGGAAACCTGCATACACTGAAGAAGAAATTCTGATGTGAATGTGAAGTCTACCAATCCGCATTGGGCACGCGTGGTGGACTAATGCCCATACACCTTGAGGGTAGGCCTTTGCCCTGCAGTGGGACGTTTATAGGCTGATGATGATAGTCATACCGTAAAGTTCTTAAATGTACCTATTCCTTAATTAAATTAAATCTTTACTAGGTATTACCCAAGAAAAAAAATTAATCTAATATAACAATTAACAATATAACAATTTTCACTAATTACATTTTACAGAAGACAATTTATTTACAACATTTACAATAATAGGTGTGAATATATGCAAATTGTAAACGAATTAAATTGTTCAGAATTTTGTTTTACGAAACTGAGACTATATTCTTTTTTGGTGTGAACAATTTTACTGTAAGTAACAACTAGTTTTTTCTAAGTTTGCAAGTGAAGTGAGCTTAATTTATATTTACCTAGTTAAAGTTCAAGGGGTGTCTCGGTTATAAAACACAGTGAAACTGCAAATAAACTTCCCCTACCTTCCTTGTCCTTCCTATCCCTTCCCTCATCCCTTGTTCTCATGAACATGAAATTTTGAAAATACAGAGCATGTACGGATTCACGAAAAAGGGGGTTTTCGAAAAATCTAACCCCTAAACAGCAACGAAGTATTGTTGAAGTTTTCCAAAATACACGTGAAAGTCGCAGGCAAAAGCTAGTATACCTAAGTATGACCAGTAATATAATATGGCAGATTAACAGTTTGTATTAAGTCCCAGAAGCTGTGAAGTACATGGAGATGGACATATAAATAATAATAAACTTTTAAAGAAGCTTGCCTTTTACACTTTTACCAGAAGGGCCGACCAAAAATGTAGAAACAACAAAGTATGCAAATAAAATTAAAGCAAGTAACGAATCCACCGGAATCACGTTGAAGATCCCTTTAAGGGCGGCCTCGGGATGGCCAAGATAGCTTGGCTAACGAATTCAAAATCATAATATTACTAGCTATTTACAACACTTGGGTGCGCCACATACAACCGGAATAAACCTGAATCGGAATTAGATTCCGTATGGAGTGTTGCCGCTTTCAGACTTTTTCACTAGATCTAGTGATTTTTTGATGTCTTAGGTGGCATATTTTAAAGTGATTTTTAAGCGTAGGCGTTGATGGAACGATATGATACCGTATCGTGACGGTGCAGTTGCGACGTCGTTGCGGCATAGTTGCGAAATCGTCTCCACTCAAAAACCGCTTGTGTGATAATGGTTCATGCCATTTTGTATGCAGATTATGTGTAATGTTAAAACTATCGATAGCCTTTTGATATAGTTGAATAATATTGAAATACAATTTACAAATCATCATCGTAACGTCATGACCTCATCACATGATAGGAATTATCATGTATAGAAATTGCTTGTTTCGTTTCAATAAATACTTATATATTCAATTGTCATTCTTTTCGCATTTCATACATTTTTATATTAGGCATATTTTAAACAGCACTCTAGTATTTTTTGTAACCATAGTTGACAACACTGAATCCTGAATCAGGATTCCGGATCGCAATTCCGTCTGTGTGTGCCGGTCCTTATTCATTTATCATCATATTTAGTTACGAGAAAGTAGTTACTAAAGTTTAGTTATACGAATTCTACGTGCATGTTTGTAATAGCAATAATAGTATGTTGTAACCGGTACTTAGCTATTCTTGCTATTTCGGTACTTACCGGTCCCAGACGGGTACCGGTACTCCACCGGTACTCCACTCCTAAGAATTACCGGTACCAAATTCAAGTACCTCACCGCGTTATATGCGTTCTGGATTCATTTTCAGAATTCCCCAGCTTTGTACAATGAGTTTTATGACCTGAGACAGGATGAAGAAAGCTGAAGAATTTTGGCCATTTGGCCGATATATGATAATTATTGCATTTAATTGTTTATACTAGCTGTACCTGCAACATTGTACGCACATACCACTTATATTTCCTTAATGTCTTGTAAAATACGGCATCGGTCAAAATATAAGTGGTATGTGAGTACAATGTTGCGGGTACAGCCAATATAAACAATTAAATGCAAAATTGTCATATATCGTCCAAATTCTATCTTCAGCCTTCTTCATCCTGTCTCAGGTCATCTGTCGATCAAGCGAACTATAAAACTCCTTGTACAAAGCTGGGGAATTCTGAAAATGAATCCAAAACGCATATAACGCGGTGACGTACTACAATCTTTGACTATTTGAACATAAATAGCTCTCGGTAGAGAGTAGTATATTCCTTGATAAATAGTAAAAGACTACAAATGTGTATGCCAACGCGTTTTGAATTCAGAATGTGAATTTTTAGTTCTGAAATTCAAAATCCACGATACCTCTGTGTGTGCAGTATTAAACATCCATTACCGAATTCAAAACCGGAATTCAACTTCTAAATTCAGAAAGCTGAACAACCCTAGGATTCTCACCATCTAAACTTGTCAAACTCATTTTGGGTAAAGTTTATTCAAAAATTATTCAGACGACAGAGGTTCCAAAAGTTTTACAGTAACTTATCTTTCAGAACTCCGTCAAACAAAATTAGACTTGTTATGATGATCATTCGATAGCCTCTGATTTTAATAAGTAGCCTTTTGGAATTATTAAAATACTTGTTCAAGTTGCTAATGAAGCGCAATTATGAGATATTTTGCAAGATATTAGACTTTATAATTTTGTAATTTCATCTTGAGTACCTTTTAAGACGGAATTATTAATGAATTTGGAAATATTATAAGCAAATGATCTTAATTCACAAGCATACGATCTAATTAACCTTCGTTTAAGGAGAGTATTATATTTCACGCTTTGGTATCGTTAAACTGAAATGAGCTATACTATATTTAAAATTAGGATCTAGTTTTAGAAAATTATAGATGTCTTCGAGTAGCATTATGTTTTTATTTCATAGTAATCAACTAATCATCAAACTCATCAAAAGGTATTTTAAAAGATTTTCAAAATTGGTTAGATAAATCGGCTCCCCAAGGAAATTAAAGCCAACAACGGGATCTCTTATTTGGTATATCATGGTCAATGTCGTTTATTTCTATAGAAAGCGGATGTTTTGGATTTTTGCAAGCGCTGAGCTTAGCTTGCTTAAGCTGGAGCTTTCATTTAGGATTCCAATGCAAGGCTACTTTGGGAAAATTATGAGCAACTTGCTTCAAGATCATGTTCAATGGTTGCGCCTTTCTTTTATTACTCTGCCTTTGCTCTTCGATAGGTCAGTATTAATGTATCATCAGACCAGAGTGGTTACAAAATCAAACAAACAGTTTTTGACAGAAGTCTGCAACTGATGTTCTCCTGAAGCCTCGGTAAATTTCACACAGATAAAAAACCACAAATTATTTATATATAAAATCAAAGCATTTTTGACTTTATCTTAATACCCTCGAGAAAACGATAAAAACCGAGATGTGCCTTTATATTTATTATTTTACGTGTGCCAGAAACAGCGCGCATGACGTTTTTCTCATTTAATGCTTTATCGTGGATGGCATGCTTGCCGTGCTGAACGAGCACAAGCATGTGTAAAAAAGATGCTCTCATCTGCTTGCTGGTTTGAGAATCGCCCGTCAACGCGCGCCGGCGCGCGTTCCAGGTTCCGGGCTGCATGCCAGACTGTGTGGCACGCCATAATGGTTGGCCAAGGTGCATCATGCACCATGTTGGTGGTGCCAAGCAAGCTATTCACAAACAGGTAAGCAGAGGCGAGCAACCCTATACGCTTGTGCTCGTGTTCGTGCCCGTTAAATGTAGCGTGTGAACGCACGGTGGTTGTCATGCGCCGATAGGTATAGCTCATGCTGACACGTAGAAAAGCGAAGAAGCACAATACTTTTGAAAAGTGTATTATTATGTTTCACTCCGTATAACATTAACAAAGCGTTAAAATACCTTCAATAGAACACTCATTCACTTTCCCACGCCTCCCTCCCCGCACCGTATAAAGAAATCGTTTTAATTCCCCACTCTATTTGCAGGCTTGTTCAAATATTGGCACGGGGTATTGGGCCGGGGAACCGTACGGACAATAGTCGAACGATTCTGTATACTGAGACTTAAACGATTCTGGGTGTTGTTTCTGCAGTATTGAGTTTGGTAGGCTGTTGGAAAGATTCATTCGAGACCTCCGCGAAGATCATCATTATCAGATGATGGCTTTTGAACTTTTACCAGAATGCTAATATCTCATCACTTAATGGCTTTAGTAATGTTTTGGGGTTTGCTTGACACCAATAAAACCAAAAATCTATATTTTATAGATGCGAAAGTAAGGCTGTAATATATTTGTAGCTTTTAAATTTTGAAGTCAGTTTTAATGTTTACGTATTAAAATTGTTTTTATCCACAGTATTTTCAGTGGTAAATATATTATACACGCAAGAATTACATCAATATGGTGTACTGCCAATTTTCTAATGCGAATCTTAAAACTTTAACCAAATTTAAATGGCACCAACTCGGGCATAATTTCTTTAGATCAACAATGTATAAATGAATTATGAACAAAAATCGGGCAAGACGTTACGCAAAAACATACTTTAAAAAAACAGATGAACTGAGAACCTCGTCCTATTTTTGAAGACGGTTAAAAACTTGTCTAGTTTCATATTGACATTTTCGCCAGACGAAAGCAGTTTTTCCCTCCAACCAAAACATCAGAAAGTGGATGGTGTAGCAAGCCCTAAATCATATTCGCGCACGTTGAATATTAATAATGTGGCCCACATCGAGGGAGAGAAACATAATGGGTGCCTACTATCAGAACTTGGAGATAAGATACGTAATTTATTTTCTTAACTGGTGTCGATTACGATTGTTACTTTTGCTGGTATTTTGTGTGAATTTTGTGGTGCTTTTAAGACTGCTTGACTTAGGTTTTGATGAGGAAAAGAATAGAAGAAACCGACCGTGTCGCCGTTTTTCTGACTTCATCATCTTTAAGGTTTTGTTCCTGACATTGATTGCGCTACAACAATCTACGAGTATTTAATTTTCGTTCATGATCAACATCATGAGCCTATATACGTCCCACTGCAAGGCACATAGTGCACTGCCTTACGGTCAAAAAAGGCTGAAAAAGTTCACTTTTTGATACCAGCACCAAATTTTAGTATGTTGTTAAGTATGTTCTCTAGACCCCAAAACTGCCGGGAGACAGTCTTTGAGGTGTCAGGGTCTTCAGTTATGACGTCATTAATTTTGTGTACGGATTTAAAAAAAAATTGTTTTGAAACCTACCGTGTGGGATATCAGATGAAAGGGCTTCATGAGGCGGTTCTAGAAATATACTACACCATTACCTGCCAGCCACATTTAAAAAAACAATAAGAAAAGTATTTTCAAAACATATCAAGTTTGGATTCCTCCAGGTACAAAACGGCTGAGTAAATTTTTGTCAAACATACGCCAAATGACTTATAATATCTTCATATCAAACGTCAATAAATCAATTTCAAAAATGTTTATGTTTACTATTTTTTATAATATTTTTTATTATTTTTCAACTTTATATTTAATGAAAAAATTTATAAAAAGTAGTAAACATAAACATTTTTGAAATTACTTTATTGAAGTTTGATATGAGGATATCACAAGTCGTTTGGCGTATGTTTTACAAAAATTTATTCAGCCGTTTCCTACCTGGAGCCCAAACTCGGTATGTTTTAAAAATAAATAGTGGGTTTATTGTTAAAAAAATTGGCTGAAAGGTCTATTATTAGAATTGGCTTATGGAGCCCTTTCATTTGATACTCCACACGATAGGTTTCAGAAAAAAAAATTTTTAATCCCATACAAAAATTTTATGACGTCATAACTGGAGATCCTGACACCTTAGAGACTGTCTTCCGGTAGTTTTAGGGTCTAGAGAATAAACCTAACAACATACAAAAATCCGGAAGCGAACTTTATTTCCATTAAGGCAGTGCACTAACAGGCCTGGGCGGGTATATAGGCGTTAGTCCACAGTTTGGTAGACTTTTGGTAGATTTCTTCTTCAGCGTATGCAGGTTTCCTCGCGATTTTTCCTTTAATGATTATAATTTTCATTGAAAGTCAATAACAGTTTTTTCACTGCAGTGTATTAAAAGTTATGGGGGTAAGAAAGAATGACCAATAAGCACAACGCCTTAAAGCAAAAAATAAATTAGTGTGATCGATGTTAAAAGCTTGTAACTTCTCTATAGTTAAAACACATTTTTTGCATGAGTTGCTCACTCTCATAACTATTAAATAATCTGTGCTCTCCTCTGTCCTATTTACAAATTCAATTAGAAAAAAAATTAAAAACCAGTCTAGTTGTCTAGACTAAAATTACAAGGTCACCCAGTCCAGCATAATTCTAGTGTCAAATCAAGTCCAAAGGTTAAACATAAACATGAAAAAATATTTAGTATAAATAACCCCTTGGAGTAGTCTCTAAATATTATTTGTGGACAGAAGGGTTCCTTACAAAACGACATTTTCTTTAAGATTTTATTTAAAGAGTTTGCCGTATTGTGACCGGGTTCGAATAGGGTGTCGTAAGAGGCTGTTAATTTCTTCGGGCATCTTTAAGATTGGTGATGCCTCACCGAGTGACTGCCGGTTATCGCCACCACTATCCGAAGCACAGATCACAAAAACTAAAGGGAGATGTGAAAAGGGGGCGGGGCCAGTGTCGCAGCAATATGCGCGAAAACGGAACACATTGCTCGCGACAGTAAGGATTCAATATATTATGAGGCTGAAAGCAAGTCGAGATATTATCTATAAATAGTTTTCAATGCTTGCGAAGTACTAAAGATTATTCGAACGTTGAGTTCTGATACCGCAATGGATAATGAACACATTCAAGCTAACAAAATACTTTCTATCGCGTGGTACTGGTGGTTATGCGACACTACGTTTCGTACTCAGCGCGTTGGTTGGCATCTCTCTAGATCTCTATGATCCGAGCCCTCCTCTGATCATGTCGCTTTCCCGTTCCATCAGTTTGCTCGCTGCTAAAGACGAGGGAGTGCATATGTGTGTGATGTGTATGTGAGTGATAGTTTAGCGCACACACTTATGCACGACCAGTCTGGTCAGTCGTTGAATGGGTGACAGTTTTAATAAAAATAAAAAAATAAACTTTTTATTAAGGACAACAAAGATCCGATAGTGTTAGTAGCAAAAAGACTTATGAAAATATGGTTAGCAAATAATTACAAAAACGGAACTCGTTATTTGGGACATGTGCCGTAGCAGTGGACACTGGTTACTTTTAGCAACGGAGTCCTACTCTGTATTTCTGACTACCGCAATGGTCGTACGTTTTCGTATTTATATGTATGTAGAGCTGATGAAGAGCGTGTGTTTTGCTCCTGACCGATTTCGGCCACAGCAACTGCTTCAACTTTATTTATTTATTGCAAAGTTTTTATTAAGCTAGTTTTATTTTAGTTACTAAGTTTTTTTGTTACTACTACTTAGTTATGTTACTTAGTTATATTGCAGTTAGTTATATTTTATTGTTATTTTTCCCTTTTTTGGTTTCTAACTTGTTTATTTGAGTAGGTATAGGTATTTACAACATTATGTACAACTTATGGCTAAATATGGCTATTCAATTCCGTTGTTGGCGTCGATGACGAAGATTGACTATGTTTGTCACATATGAGCCCATCAACGTATGTACCGTATAAGTAATTAGTGGTTTTGTTGCTAATTAAAAGATCGGCGGGTGTTAAGAGTATACAAGGTGTTACAAAAGTTAAAATAAACATTTAAAATTTTTAAGGGATTTGTTTAGGGCCATCATCCTGAACAATTTTCACTATGGGACCAAAATCGAAATCGAAAAAAAATCTGCTGTCCTATACATGAAGCTCGAGTAGATTTGTTGTTTACTATGGAACATCACTTTTTTTGTCGATTGAATTCGATGATTTCGATTTTGGTCCCATAGTGAGAATTGTTCAGTTTGATGGTCTAACTAAACCACCCTCTTAAATGTTTATTTGTATTTTTGTAACACCTTGAATATAATTATCATCAATTCATCAGTGCAGGGTTGTAGAATTTATAAGAATTTTTCTTATACGGTACCCTAAAAACACGCCATTAAAATCCATTCTTCATTTGACTTGATTTATTTTTAATTACATTTTCAGAGTTGTCTGGGAACGTAATTAAACATCCAATCTGTCATAACCAGGAATGAAAAAAAAAATCTTCAAAAAATTATATTTAGTATCGAACGCTACACAAATAGGTCACCAGAAAGAAGACAAATGATTTATCGTGTTTGTCGGTGCTTGTCTCGTCGATATCGAGATATCTTCGACAAAACAGAGACGTGTTAGATTTTAGAGATGTCCACGTCACGGTTTTTCGGATTTGGATACGGATATTAATTTATAATCTTCCCGCAGATGGTATAAAGATTAAATTTAATATCATCATCATTGCTCACTGCTGGACATTTAATTTTTTTTTCTTAGCCTATTTCATCCCACTGCTGGCCAAAGGCGAATATAATATCCGCATTTAATAAAAGTTAATGTTTAAAATAAAGTATCTGCATTCAACTGAAAACGCGTTAAGCTTTAAATTAAATCACTCAAAGACTTTCTACTTCAAATCGCAGATTTTTTATTGCTATTTCTGTTGCGGAATATAGATATCAAATAATTTGGAGGTTTTCACTCATTTTCAACTCCTTCAACTATAGTGAGATTCGGCTCTAGTACAGAGAGACCCTCCCCGAGTGACGTACTCAACCTGCAATATTTCCAGCGTACCCCGGATAATTAACCTGTCACATCCCGGCGACGCGATATCGACCGTCGTCCATTGTTTATCAATTGTTATTTTAAAGTCGGGATGTGATAGGTTAAACAGGCTTTTAAAACTGGTTGGCAAATCATTTCCAAACGATGGCTAGTCGAACTAAGTGACATGCCATCAAGTCCCGTAAAAAAAGAAGACAGCCGAACTTTATGTCGGATTTCGTTTCGGTTACGGATTCGGGGCTCCATAACATCTCTAGTATATGTATCGACTTCCATATAGAGAGCTGACTATTGTGTTTAGTATGGTAACAATAGAATTAATGTTTTTCGTGGAAATACGGGAAATATGAATATCTGCTTTATTTTCCATTGTTAGGGTATTTTTTGTAGAACCTCTGTTTTCATTAGGTACGAAACTTCTTTAGTAATATTTAATTATTCTACGTGGAAATTAGCTTCATTTTTTACGTAAAATAATCTGATTTCAGGTTACGCGTTTGAAAAAACCTGGGACTTTTCGGTTGTAATTTTTTTAATGGATTTTGTGCTCGAAACATAATTCAATGTTAAGTAGTTCTCAGGATTTGGCCTAATTTATTAACAAATTGTTACATTAAATTCGGAAATTAGCTTTGTTTTTCACTGCTTAAATACAGGGTGTAGGACAGTCTCCATTGACGTTTTTGTGGAACAGCTTAATTTTTTTTTAGCGTTTTAAATAAATATTAGTCGCATGCTAAAATTTGTCCAGTTTAATGGTCTGAACGCTCTCGACACTTAATGCCATAAAACCATTTTGTTTCTTAAGCTCCTAATGACATACTCTCAAAATGACTAAATCGCAAACTGACCTAAACGCGAATTGACCCAAACGTAAAATGACTTAAACGCAAAATGACTCATAATTTTATTGCCACAGAACGCAAAATGACCCGAATTGAAGCAGCCCCTTAAGTATGTAACGTATTTAAGTTTATACCCATGTATACCTACGAAGTGTGTTTCTTTTATTAATTACAAAACAACACAATAATACATTTCAGGTATTGAGTTCTGTTTTCTACACCCGTAGTTTTTAAGTGTTAACAAAATTGTAAGGGTGTATTCAGACAATAAAACTTAACAACTTTCCCTGAGGAACATGGTTCGAAAAACGAAAAAAATGTTTGGGCCTCCCATAGAAAATCGATCGGTTGACCTGCACTTTTGTATGGAAGGTCCAAAAAAATTTCTCGTTTTTCGACCCACGTGCCTTAGGGAAAGTTGTTTAGTTTCATTATCTTAATAACTACCTCCGTAGTCTAATGGTTAAGAGCATTGGCTCTCGACACGGAGGTCATGGGTTTGATTCCCACGGGGGACACCTAGTGAAATGTCACTTTGTGCGTTTTTCCCCAGTTGGTTAGGACATTGCAGGCTGAATCACCTGATTGTCTGAAAAGAAAAATGATTCCGTTCTTCGGATGACACGTTAACACGTTCGCGGACAGTGACCGCGGCTATAGCAGTGATAACAATAAAAGTTCTATTGTGTCTCGTTCAGTGTCCGCGAAAGAGTTAAGCTGTTCGTCCCGGCTACTACCTCTGGTGGTAGTAGTCGTTACATAAAAACCACATCAGAGGCCGTAAGGCGGTCTGAAAGAACTCTGACACCAGGGCTCTGCTCACACGATAAGAATGACAAAATTGTCTCAATAAACCCTTTCAATTTTGTTAACACGTTCCGGGACAGTGATCGAGACACAATAGAACTTTTATTGTTATCACGTCTATAGCCGGTCACTGTCCCGGAACGTGTTAATAATTAAAAACTAGTGGTGTATAATTATATTATTCGGGCCTAGAGGATCGCGAGCCGCTGTAAGTTAACACTCTATGATCAGCCTGTATACGATTTTCTACAAAGAAAATTTATTACACGATGACAAAAGAGACAAGACTAGAGACGAAAACAGTGAGTTAGTTGGGAGAACTGACGACCGATGTTTACCCATAAATATTTATATGAATAACTACAGTACACAATCTCATCAATGCTAAGTACTTCAATATTACACAGCCTACCTTACCCTACAGACTTGTCAAAAACAACTTTTATTAAAGGACCAACGATTTTTTTTTGACGCAGCGTAGACAAAAAACGAGTGGCTGAAACTATCTTACCTACCTGTCACAGCGTGCTCGTGATGTTTTTGAAGGAATGCCTTTTTCCGAGTTATAAGCCCATCACACATCCCCACCATTGTCATTCCTTCTTCTTATCGTGTGGGCAGAGCCCTGGTGTCGGAGTTCAGACCGCCTTACGGCCTCTGACGTGGTTTTTATGTAACGACTACTACCCCCAAAGATATTAGCCAGGACCAACGGCTTAACGTGCCATCCGAAGCACGGAATCATTGTCATTCCTGTAAACCAGGATCAACAGCTGCGACCGGACATTACCAACACTGGACAATAAAGTCCAGCGAACCCGGAGGATGACTCTAATCAGTGTTGGAACCCGCAAATAATTTAATCAAGGAAGATAGGAGGAGTAGGAAAAATGTATTATCCGTCTTTCCTGTATCGCAAAAGCGACATATAAATAGGAAAGCAAACAGAAATGCCTTAGCAAAGTAACCTGCACGTCTACTTTAATTTCTCTATGTGCCTTTGATCCATAGAAAATGACCTCTTCCTTCGCTTTTCGGAGTGCGATAGTGGTAGTATGGAATAAAGCCGAGTCGTGCGTAAGCAGAGAAATCATAGTAGATGTGCTGAATTATCTTGAAATTAGAGTATCTCGACGTTTCACCCATTTTACACAAAACACCTAAAAACAAATCCTCCGATTGCGCAGAAATAAATTTATGGTTAGTTTTAGTTGAATCGTAAGAATTCCAACTGGAATCAGAGATATTCTGAAAACTCGGAACATCCACGTTTCACTAGAAGTTTGTCAAGAGTGAGCCCGTCGCCATTTGTAATGGACAGTGGGTACAATACAGTCCTACAAATTGAAGCATGCAGATTTCCTCACGATTATACCGGCATTGCAGATTATAATATTAGTGCTGTATTTTAGAAGTCAATAGGATAGGTCTGTCCCAATAAACATGACAAACAAATACCTATAAAAAATATTTTTTCCACAAAATGCGGTATGTCTTTATGTCCACAATGACATAACCCTATTCCATACATTTGGCTGAAACCCAAACGGGGTCGAAACGCGATATATACGAAAAACGAATTAACAGCCAAAACATACAGGGGGATTGAGAAAATATTTTTATAGTGCAACATTTTTCCTTAACTCCACCCCCTGTAGAGGCCCGTTGCAATAACAAGGAACACTTGGCAATCTCTTGAACAGCAGCGAAAATAAAAATATTACCAGACAACTGGTTTTATTGTGGATTCATACAGAGTTGTGAATATGAAAATGGGGTGAGATTGTTATCATTAGCATCCTTTTAAACTAAGAGTCTACCCATCAAACTGAACAGCTTTTACTATGGGAGCAAACCGATTGGAGCAATTAAAAATTCAGCTGTAGCACTCATTTGAGTCGAGCAGGCATTGCAATTTAGTATGGAACAGCAGATTTTTTTCGGCTCCGATCGTTTTGCTCGCATAGTAAAAGTTGTTCAGTTTGATGGGTAGACTCTTAGTTTAAAAGGATGCTAATGATATCAATTTCGCCCTGTATTTCCATTACATCAAAAACCTGATAATTGTCTAGAAGAACAAAAAGAACCTGAAAATTTGTAATTACCAGAACATTCAAACAACAGAAGTCCCATTTTCACCAAGGGAGAATCGAACAAAAATTGTTTAGCCTGTACCTAGAAGTAGATGAATAAAGGAGAGCATGGTAGGAAATATTTGGGAAAGATAGAGCTAAAAGAATGAACCCGGACTAGATTGGAGAAGTCATTCGAAAAATAAACGTAATGTTAAAAGTAGACGTTATTCGACAAGAATGTATGAGAAGATGTATGGATCTAGCTAAAGGAAGTGAAAGAGGAGGAAGCGAGATCCATAGTCGCTACCTACCTCTCTGGGAAAAAGGAATGAGTTTTTGTTTGTAAACATTATAACTTCCTTTTAGGATGATTATAAGGTCTGGACACCTTTTCAATTGTTCACATTTCAGAATGGAACGTCGATTCTAAAAGCAGAATTTATCAAGCAAACGGTTTTAACAACTCTATAAACTTAAAACACCAACGTATTTCTTCCAAAGTAACTGTAGTGCTTAGTGAATCCTTATTTACCGACTTGTGTCTCAAAAATGTGAACCAAATAGTTCATCATCTGATTTTGATTGCCTCCCCTGTGTGGCTTACTGAACTTCCGATAAGACCGGGGAAGTCTGGGCAATCAGCAAGCTAATAATGGTGGTTGGTCCCTTTAAGCCAATAATGGTGGTTGGTGTATCCCTTTACCACGGTTGCAAGTTTTAAACTCAATAAGTTCCATGGGCCTTGTATAAAAATGGTACAGAAGAAGACGAAGTTCTACTTTCGGATGAGTAAATAATAAAAACCGGCCAAGTGCGAGTCGGCCTACTCGCGCACCGAGCGTTCCGTACTACCACACAATATTATTAACTTAAAAATAAAATGTTTTTTACGGGACCATTAGTGCAAGACCGACTTACACTTGGCCAGTTTTTACTACCTATATGTTGTTATACTGTAGAGTTTCCATTATAATCACATCGAGTTTGAAGGTTATGTCTTATGTATTACCGTTTTTTCGATAGAGCGAGTTGAGAAAACGTTAAAAAAACTAGATTCTTGCATCTCTTAACTTTTTTTCTTCTTGTTTTTTTTTTAATTTGTCATCAAATACAATGATACTTAAACTGTGAAAATTTCAACCAGCTACCTTTTACGGTTGAGAAGATATAGCCCTCTGAAGCTAGGACGGACGGACAGACAGACGGACAACATAGGCTTAGTATAGGCGCCGGCGTGTATATCTTTTCAGCACAGTATTTTGCAACACGGGCAGCACTAGCGGCTGCGTCTATAAGCTTCATTCGCGTGCAAGTTTCCTAGAAGGACCAGACTAGTCTGAGGAGATACACCACATTCACATTTAATTCGTCCGATCCGTCGATGAAACCCTATTTTGAACAGGTTATCATTTCTCCGACCAACTTGGATTCGAAGTTTCAATACCTGAAAGGCGATTGCGCTAATTCAAAACATCCCAGTTCAATCCTAATCCAACTTCAGTTCTAATCACATTGCAATCCAATTACGGTAGTACCAGGTTTATAAGTCTTACCGATGTACCTGCGCAGTTGACAAATTTTAATACCGCGCGAAATTATATTGACCAATCAGGATGTGCCACCTTCAATCCGTTTACGCTCTTGGCGAATTTGTTTTCGCGCCCTTTCCGCTGCTATCCGACTTTTCACCATTTGATTACTAAATGATTTTGGGTTTTGTCGGGGACTCGGGCCTGCTCTGCGCAAACGAAGATTGACTAGCGGAATTATTTTCCTGGTCGTACTGTACTATTCAACTGTGTTAATTCCGTATCGCGCTAAACTTGACTTATTTACACAGCTCTAACGGCTGTCATGAGCTGTACTGCAATTAGCGCAATGCCAACTGTGTAAAAAGCTAAGCTTCGCACGCGGTTCACTCAAGGTTCAGATGCGATTGATTTATCGCAATTTCCCTCCTGAAAACTCCTGATATATAGTTATCATCTTTCACCCAAAAATACACTGGGCCTCTACCCGGACATTCGAACTTCGCAATTACGTGAACGTTTTCAATCCAATACGAAATCTATTACAACGAAGTTTGGACCGAAATGGTCTCGATATATCGAAAATCGAAAGTCCGGGTGCAGGGCCTGCATAAGATACCGTAATCCCTTAGTTACCTGGTACGACGCCAATGTAAAATAATGGGATGGTCCATTCTGAACTACACGGCTATGCAAACATCAATCATCATCATCAGCATATGCATCATCTATGTTAATCATTAAAAAAAAACAAAATCAAAATCAAAAATTTGTATTCAAAATAATATCACATAGATAGCTTTTTGACGTCATTTTTTGACTCTACCACCGCGTCGAAAGGTGTTCGGTTGAGAGAAGATGTGGCCAGAAACTCTACAACACACATCTTTTAAGCAAAACAAAATATACAAAGTACAATTAAAATACAATATTGCATTACATAGAGTAACATTGTCAAGACCAAACATTTTGGTCATTCAAATAGTCATCGAGTTTATAGTAGCCTTTTTTACAGAGGACTGTGTTTAACATGGGACTTAAACTTTTTGTCTGCCAAGTTTAGAATATCCTCTGGTATCCTATTATAATAGCCGTGTATTAGGCTGAAATATAGCCGTGTATTATGACTTAAAACCCACAATTATGAACTCTCTTCTGACTCCTAATAACAATTCTCTAAGACAACGCTACTAAAGAAAGAAAACCTGTACGCAAGATAGGATAGTACTCAATTAACTTAAGCACCAATCGACTGTAGTCGTAATAAATCTTTTCCGCACATAGTGAATATTAACACAAGGGGCTGAAATATAGCCGTGTATTAGTACTGCTTGGTTACAAATAATATTTGAAATGTTTGTCTCTGTGTATTGAAATTAATTCTGCCTCCGTGGTCTAATGGTTACGAGCATTGGCTCTCGACACGGAGGTCGTGGGTTGGATTCCCACGGGGGACACCTAGTGATATGTCACTTTGTGCGTTTTTCCACAGTTGGTTAGGCCATTGCAGGCTGAATCACCTAATTGTCTGAAAGGAAAAAATGATTCCGTGCTTCGGATGGCACGTTAAGCTCAACAGCTTAACGTGCCAACGGGGCCAACGGGACCAACGTCCCGGCTACTATCTCTGGTGGTAGTAGTCGTTACATAAAAATCACATCAGAGGCCGTAAGGCAGTCTGAAAAAACTCTTACACCAGGGTTTTGCCCACACGATGAGAAAGAAAGAAATGAATTAATCAATAAGCTACACAGAAGAAAGGGTAGTACACAATTAACGTAAGCACCAATCGACGCTAGTCGCTACAAATCTTTTCGGCACATAGTGAATATTAACACAAGAGGCTGAAATATAGCCGTGTATTAGTTAAGTATATTTACAAATAAAGTTTTGATTTGTTTGTCTGTATGTATCAAAACATATTTAACAACTTGCTCAACCTTTCTTTCTTTCTTTCTTATCGTGTGGGCAGAGCCCTGGTGTCAGAGTTTTTTCAGACCGCCTCACGGCCTCTGACGTGGTTTTTATGTAACGACTACTACCACCAGGTATAGTAGCCAGGACCAACGGCTTAACGTGCCATCCGAAGCACGGAATCATTTTTCTTTTCAGACAATCAGGCGATTCAGCCTGCAATGTCCTAACCTACTGGGGAAAAACGCACAAAGTGACATTTCACTAGGTGTCCCCCGTGGAAATCGAACCCACGACCTCTATGTCGATAGCCAATGCTCTTAACCATTACTTGTTCAATAGAAGACAGGTTATAGTACTCAATTAACTTAAGAACCTTATTCAGATCATCCAGATATCCAGAGCATCTCTTATCTGGTGTAATAGTATGAATTCAATTAAATTAAATTGCTTTGATTAAATACCTCAATAAAACTGTAATAGAATGAAACGATAATGAACGGTGCTTCTGAAAATAGTTAGAACCTGTTACCCGGCAAGTAACAGCTTGCTATCTTGCTAAGCTTTATTCTATCGTTATACTAACTAATTAGCGATTCCTGCTGATTTGCAATGAGCAGCTTTCTGAATAGTTATAAAAAGAATTTTTACAAAACCATTACAGAATATCTGATTGTTAATTTATAAATACTGGGCTTTAGTTTAAAAGTGTTTTTATTTACAGACTTTTCATTCTTAGATTGCTAATGGCAAATTTATTTACTTCGTATTTTGTAACACCAACACTTTTGGTGACATTTTGTAAATAAAATAGATTGGTAAAATGGTAGCAGTGTTTTAGCACACCCTAAACCGGATTCGCGCTGAGAAGAAGAGGCTATCTAACCCTCTCGTATAATTTTGTCTACTCGGGCGCAACGCGCCTCCGCTGCAGCATAGAAAATGATCTCTCTTTCATCCTTTTTTCTTTCGTTTTAACAGACTTCAAAAAAGGAGGAGGTTTCTCAATTCGACCGTATATATATATATTTTTTTTTATGTGTGTTCGCCGTTTATGAACCGATTTTGATGATTCTTTTTAAGAAACCAGGAAACCAGGATCTGATGATGGCATCCCAGAGAAATCGAGGGGAACCTTTGAAAATCGTAGTGCCGGCTAGTGCGTTTGTTAATTTAAAGCACTACTATTATAATGAAGTAATGAATTCACCACTGAAAATTGTGAAATAAACAAAATTTTAACAAAAAATTAAAACTGCCTTCAAAAAAACTAAAAAGTTAAAAAATAATATTGCAGCCGATGACTTTTTCGTTTGCATCATAAGAACATAATTTTTTTTATAGAAGTCAGTGTAAAGCCAAGCCAAAAAACTAATGCAAGCCCTGTCGCGAATCGTACCGGCATGACAGCGACTTCGATAAAAAAAAATTATGTTCTTATGATGCGAATGAAAAAGTCATCAGTCAGCTGCAATATTATTTTTTAACTTTTTAGTTTTTTTGAAGGCGGTTTTAATTTTTTGTTATTAGAAAGTAATGTCATGCTTGCCGCGACAAGTAGTACGGAAAAAGTAGATAAAATCATACTAAACGGACAGATCATGTATGCAGAGTGAGTTCGAGTGAGAATGGAATAAATCACTACTTACTGGTCGGCTTTCTCCCGGATCACATGAAAGGTAAGGTAAAATTTGGTGCAGGGTTCCTGCTCCGTATAGTACAAATGCCAACACGTCAACACAACGAGCGTAAGCTGACTACGCGTAGGTTGAATCACGTATAAGGATGCGCGATCTGGATATGATAGCTTGACGTACAGTACGACCAGAAAAATAATTCCGCTTGCCAATCTTCGTTTGCGCAAAGCAGACCCGAGACCCCGTCAAAACCCGAAGTCAATTAGTAATCAAAGGGTGCTTAGTCGGATAGCAGCGTAAAGGACGCAAAAGCAATTAGCCAATGGCGGCAAGGGATTGAAGGTGGCACTTCCTGATTGGTCAATATAATTTCGCGCGCTATTAAAATTAATATCAACTGCGCGACGTTATACGTTACTCGACCTACGCGCGGCCAGCTTATGTTGGTTTTGTATAGCTTGATGTGTCGCTGTGTGTACATCGCACCCGGTAGTCGTGGCGCGAATAAGGGCTCTTACAGACGAGCGACACTTTGCGGTCGCCGTGGTGGGTCGCCAGTAGCGTGTTCCTCATCGGTAAGACTTATAAACTTGGTATTGGTACTAATATACGTTACGTACGTAGATACGTACTCGTTCTTGCTACATATGACGCGGGTTTTTTGGAAACCTGGAGAAATTAACATTTTCGGAAACATTTAAATATTCCATAAAACAGGGTTTTTTTGAGTCACGTTGCAGTTTCTGACCCGAGCACTTGTCTCGCGTGGTTTTCGCGCGACGCGTTTTCGCCTGCCACGAGGCTCCGCAATCCTCAATCTCTTCTTGTTCTTGACCAGAAACAATCCCTGAGATTGGGATAGATTCTCCCATTAACTACTTGACACTGGCGGAAATGCAGTGCTAACGCACATGGAAGAGTCCTTTAATTATAAATAAATAAAAAAACAGGTTTTTAGTTTTTATCCAATTTTGTAATATCTTTCAAGTGAATACGAGTGTTTTCTGTAGTATTGAATAATAACGGCCTAGAGGGTGAAAAATAACAAATAGCACAACACCATGGGAGATTTATGATGTTTGTATATGACAGAGTATGGTGCCGGGGAGGCTCGATCGCACGCAGTCGATATATTTACTGTTTTTTTTATACTGTTTTCCTTGGTTTAGGGTTGCCTGATTTATAACTTTACCTTTTATAATAGAAGAGTCAAATTGTCAATAATTGAAATCCGACACGTTGCGCGTCGATTCCAAAATAATAAAATAAAGACAAGAAAATTTTGAGCTGGTCTTGAAACTTTTTTGCATATTTGTAGAGTTTATCATTTTGTAGAGTTTCTGACCGCATATTCTCTACAACGTACGACGCGGTGGTAGAATAAAAAAAATGATAATATCGTGAATAAAAATGTTTAAATCTCACCAGATTTTGAAAATAAAAGCATTCTAGAAAGGCGGGGTAAACGTAATAGGTAACAGTATTTTTTCTTCTAAATCCATTATATTTTATAGCCGCCGCTATCTCTCATAAAAGACTGCATGCTTTGGAGGTATCTCTCTCAATTGACGCCATGTGGCCGCTACTCGCCTTCTGCCGCCGCCACCGATACAAACGCCGACACTCCTGCATTAATGCCTGCCACACACATACGGAATTCCGAATCGAATTTAGGAATATTACACATACATACATATACTATACTTGCATTCTTATACGCAAAATACTAAACAAAGACATACATAATAACATAACATTCACACAAAAATGGAAAGTACAGAAAACAATATTAAGAAATGCAAACAACCTAATATTACGTCCGCCTAGAACAAACTATGGTAAAAGGAGCATAATTTACGAAGGTGCTGAACTATACAACAAACTGCCAAACGACATAAAAGGCGCTCAATCTACAAATACATTAAAGAGACTCTTAAGATTTTATATAAGGTCTAACAAAATTAGCTGAAACTATTTTAAGGGGATGATCAGACCATCAAACTGAACAACTTTCTCTATGGAACCAAAATCGAGATCGCGAAAAAAAATCAGCTGTTCCATAAAAACCTACTCGACCTAAATGTATGGGATAGCAGATTTTTTTTTGCGATTTCGATATTGGTCCCATAGAGAAAGTTGTTCAGTTTGATGGTCTGATCAACCCCTTAAAATAGTTTCACCTATTTTTTTTAGAGCTTATATATTTAAAAAATAAACCGATTTATGAAATGCTCCTCCATGCCGCATCTAGTACTACGTACAAAACTCACCTAACTCATTGTGCATCTTTTGTTGCGCCAGCGCCAGTTGGAACGTCTAATTTCGTAATATTTTTTACTTACCTGCATTATTGTCGAATATTGTTTAAGTAATTGTAATAGTAATATTTATTTTGCCAGCCAAAGATACATTGCATATTGTAACATGGACTACTGCACTAGGCAACGCCTGTATCGCGGGAATCAAGTAATATAGTACAAAATTGAATAATGTATTTTAAAAATGAGACGAATATTTGGATGTGCGTGAGATGATGATGATGACGCTGTGCGTATGTAGGTGTGTGTGGGGGTGTGCGTGTGAGGGTGAGTGCGTGAGTGTATTGATAAGTATTTGTGACTGAGTACAATCGTCATGTAACGATCCTCAGCAGTTCCTCTCCTTAGTTTGTTGTAGATTATTTTCTTGGCTTCTTGTACACTGCACCGCCTCAGGTCGCATAATGATGCAAATTTATTATAGATATAAGGAAAGATGAAAGGTTTATGTCTGTGTGCAAAACTAGTTTTGGTCACTGGCACCGGCACCTTGAAAACTCTTTCCTTGAGCATTTCCTCGTAGGATGGTAAACTGAGAATAGTTTTGTGCATGTACACTGCAACTCTCATGAAGTAAAGTTGCCGAACAGTTAGGACCTGCGCATTTTCATAGAGCAAGGCGACAGGTACAAAAAGATAATCGGCCAATAACACTTTGCTTTGTACGCTCAAAAATCAAAACATTGTAATATTATTATATTAGTAATAGTTAGTTATATTCTCATGTAAGTGAATGTATATTCTTAATGAGAAATAAAGATCTTAAACCTTAATCGGAATAGGATTTCGTATGGATTTGCCCCCTCCAGAATTACGCTCGGAATTTCAAATCCAGACGACACCGTATTTCCGTTCGGAATAATTCCGCATGTATGTAGCGGGCCTAAGCGGGTTATAAATTGGGATGGCTACCGACCAAGTGAGTCGGCCACCGACCGCAAGTGGCTGAAGCGCGCTTCCGCCACTTAGCGCTCTTACAGACGAGCGACACTTTGCGGTCGCAGAGGGTCGCGCAACGGTCGCGCGACTCACCGCGACCGTGCACTCTATGAGCGCGACTTTCTGCGACCCACGGCGATCGCAAAGTCGCTCGTCTGTAAGAGCGTTTCTAGCTTCGAGTTGTGGTTGTGGCGAGAAGCCCGTGTGCGTTCAGACAATACGATCAGGAGCCTGATTGCGCTAAATTAAAACATCGAAATTCTATTCTTATCCAATTTCAGTTCTAATCACATTGCAATCCAATTACTATTCAACTGTGCTGAATTCCGCATCGCGCTAAACTCTATGTAACTGACAGCCAAATAACGACTGACCGTTTTGTTAAAACGGCTCTAACGGCTGTCAAGAGCAGTACCGCGATTAGCGCAATACCTTTGTCAAAAGTTATGGTTTGTACATAGTCCAATAACAGTTCAATCACCGAATATTTACCACGATTGCAGCCCAGCCTTAATAAATACAAGTTGTTGCTGTTTTTCAAACAGTCTCTAGGGCAGTCTAATCCAATTAAATAAGTAAATTATAATACCCACAAAGACAACATAGGTACTCACTATTAATTGATTCTTAACAAGAAAAAATCTCATTATCTTTCAAAGCACAATTTGTTATAAAAATTTCTTTGTAAGAGATTTCTAATTATAACTTAATAAAGCTTTCTTTAACGAAAAAAATAAGAGATGAAAGGAATTCGCGGGATATAGGAATTTTATTCATTAAGGTTCAATATTAACCAGGCCTCAGGTCATAATTATTTCTTAGTTGAGAACATTTTCATCGTGTATCTTGGGTAGGAGTTAAGTTTGTTGGCTCAACAAATATGTTTGTTAGTTAATGACTTACTACTATAAACTAAAGAAATCGGATAGTTGCTTCTACAAACTTTTTTAATACTTAAAAGCCATAGGTAGAAGGTTTCACCACCAGTAGGTGGGTCAATCTTCAGGGTGTTAGAACGCCATAATTTATCTGGCCGAATATTTTCATGTTGTTTATAAACAACATGAAACAACAGGAAATATTATAATATAATTATTGCCGTTAGGAAGTGGGACACGTACTCGGCCCTGGTGGCCGATTATCTTTTTGTACCTGTCGCCGTTGAGACCACGGGGGTATGGGCTGCCGAGTCTAAGACCTTCGTTGCGGAGGTTGGCCGTCGACTGAGGGAGCGAAATTGTGACCCCCTTTCCGGGTCGTTTCTGGTGCAAAGGCTAGCCATAGCAATTCAACGTGGCAGCGCTGCTAGCATAATGGGCTCCTTTGCGCCGGGATCAACCAGGGGCGGGTTATTTGACTGAGCTTGTATTTCATTGCTTTGACGAAGCATGTTGCTGATTTATGACTGTTTTTGTTTTTGACGACGCACGTGCTGACCGATTTACTGATATAATTACGAATATATAAAGCTTTTAAAAAAAATATAATAATAATTGTTATTTATAAGGAAAGGCATAACATTTTTTATAGTGCTATTATTAACGTCTAGGAGCTTTATAATAGCGCTTTAAAACGGTATTTCATTGTATTTCATTAAGGTATATTCACAATAATAAAAAAACATTACTGACAATTAAGACATTTTTTTATTTCTTAATTATCCCACTGCTGGGCATTCCTAGGACTCTCTCTTTCCTCAATCTTCTCTATTATGTAAAATCCTTGGCCAACCCACCAGAAAGCCATCCAGGCTATTTACCTTTTTCGGAGTCTTTCTCCGTGGTCTAATGGTTAAGAGCATTGGGCTCTTGACAATGAGGTCGTGGGTTCGATTCCCACGGGGGACACCTAGTGATATGTCACTTAGTGCGTTTTTCCCCAGTTGGTTAGGACATTGCAGGCTGAATAACCTGATTGTCTGAAAACAAAGATGATTCCGTGCTTCGGATGGCACGTTAAGCCGTTGGTCCCGGGTTCTATCTCTGGTGGTAGTAGTCGTTACAAAAAAACCACGTCAGAGGCGGTCTGAAAGAACTCTGACACCAGGGCTTGCCCACACGATAAGAAGGAGTCTTTCTCGATGATGACGACCGTGCAGCGAGGCCAATTCTGTGGAGATTTGATGAATGATGATGATGATGATGATCATTCTCTGTGAATGTTATAAAAAATTTTGTACTAAAATAATTATGTAGTTTCACCTGTCACAACGTCAAACGGTTTAATCTGTAAGTACTTGGGTCGTAGGACAAAAAAGTACATTTTTATACCAAAAAAATTCGATGGGTCTCATAACCAACATACTATTTTGGCACTTACAATGTCTCAATAAGCAAAAACATTGTAGAAAATCGTACAGGAAAGGTATATAGGAGAAACAAACCGAACATATACATTCCAGGAAAAATATGTTACAAAATAAGGAGATAAAAGAGAATTTTCTCGCAGTACGTCAAATCAAAATATCAAAGAAGTGTCACTCAAGTATTTATATCACAAAAGAACACTTGGCCCTTTCTCACCATATATCATTTTGTAATTTTTTTAAGTACAACCCTTAAGATGATTGGTCTGACAGATATAGTCGTGAGAAAAAGTGCTATGGAAATTTTTAAAACTCGGAAGGGAATAAATATAAAAACATTTTATATTTCAAAACTAGGGCAACGTTGTATTTTTAAAATCTAGTCTCAAATGCAGCTCTTTTAATGTAAAACAAAAAGGCTATGTTGATTTTGAGTGACAAAGTTACAGTTGCACATAATATTTTCAACAAATTCTATATCAAATATTGACTTGAGATTTACAACTCACTTCTTCTTTTATCGAAAAATAAAAAAAAAATGACAACGCGTTGCGTATGTGTTTTTTATTTCACTCCGAATTGTAGGCGTAGAGCCTATAGGTTATACATTTTTTGTATTTGTTTTATGTTCGACTGTTTCTTTCATATTATTATTATTGTGATGGCAACTTTTTATGAAAAGAAGCAAAAAAAATAACTAGACCGTTAATCAAGTCAGCGACCGACGATGGGGTAGACTCTACGACTCTAAAGAAGTTTTAGAAAAAAGATATAAGTAAAACACAAAAATCATTTATGGCTTCACCTGTACTCGTTTTATAAAGCTATCAATTCTGCCGACGATTATCCATATTCACAAAAATGTTCTTCAAAAAGGTGTTTAACATTTTCTCAAATCACTTCTAATTCAGTTTTCGATATGGATGAAACATTTCGAGTTTTCCACCGCGTCCTATCTGTGGCTGGAGTATCAATTTACTCGAAAAATAAATGGGATTCCCCACTATGGCTCGCCTTTCAAATTTTCAATTTAATCATCGGGTTTTTGATTTTCGTTTTTACCACCGGATTCATCTTTATTAGTTCTTCAGATATCGTAATTTGGATCGAAGGCGCTTGCATTTGGACAACTGGAGTGATCATGTTCATTTCTCTCGGGGTTTGTTTGGTTTTCAGAGAAGATTTTCGAATGTTTCTTGACGAAATGGCATTCCAAGATGGCGTATTAGAAATGCCGTTAATAGAACACGTTTTGAAATTGGAATGCTCTGGGAAATTAAATGAGCTAAAAGTGATGGTCGTTGATTCTCAGGAGAAATTACTGAAATATACAAGGCTTGTGTTGATTGTTTATGTTTCTAGCGTTTGGTTGTGTGCCACTTTGTACATTTTTGATCCTATTTATCAAATGTATGTAGGGAACGACAGTTCTTTAAGGCTTTTGGGTAAGTTATACACGTGTTAGGGAAAATGTGGAAATATTTCTTTGAATAGGTGAATGTAGCCGTGAATTGGAACCGAAGGTTTTGTGATTTCCGTATCTAGTTGGATAAAGTTATTCATTTTACTTGATAATATTACAATATTTTATTTCATTTTGCTTTCTTGGTTTATATCTATACAGGATGTAAGTGACAGCCTAGCAAATACTGAAACGGTGAACTCAGACCATCAAACTGAAGAAATACCACTCTGGAGCCTACATTTTAGTCGGTTTTGTACGCAATTTTTTATGGGACAGTTTTGTATGGGACAGCTGATTTTTTTCGCGTTTCCTGAGGTAGGCTCCATAGTGAAAGTTGTTCAGTTTGATGGTCTGAGTTCACTGTTTCAGTATTTGCTAGGCTGTTACTTACACCCTGTATAAATACATTAATATTTTCAGCTTTCAATATGTGGTTTCCATGGAGTTTGGACAACTTTGGCGTTTACATTGCTTCATTTATCTTTCATGCTTACGGCGGCTATCTTTGTTGTATTGGTAAGTCATTTACGAAAAAAAACATTTACCTAAATACCCATTTACCCAAATTATCTAGATGCTTTTGACGACAAGTGGCCCTCGCTTGCCCAGGATAGAGATGGTTGGAGGATTGAAGGGGTAGCCTTTGGCAACTAAACTGGTTACGTAGCTCGAAAGTTTTTCTTTTTTGACCACTGGTTGTGAAACTCAGTGGCCATCGCGGCCGCAGCGAATATTATTCTTTTTAACAACTGATTTAAATATTATTCTTTTTGACAACTGGTTACGTAAACGTACGTCTTTGGTAGTTACCAAAGATTACGTAGCATGAACGTTTTTCTTTTTTGACCAATGATTGCGGAACTCAGTTGCCATCGCAGCCGGAGCGAATATTACCCAACTAACAATTTGGTCGTATAGGTGTCGTATAGTCGAACATCAGACGCATAAAGCACCAGTATATTACGAAATTACCGTAATATAACTTTTATAAGTCAAAATAGTCACATAAATGTGGGCCAAATACGACCAAATTGTTTGCTGGGTAATATTCGCTCCGGCTGCGATGGCAACTGAGTTACGCAACCGCTGGTCAAAAAAGAAAAACTTTCATGCTACGTAATCTTTGGTAACTACCAAAGACGATGTCTTATTCGTAGTTGGTAACCAGTCGCTAATATCGTAGAAGATTTACGTAACCAGTTGTCAAAAAGAATAATATTTAGACCAGTTGTCAAAAAGAATAATATTCGATCCGGCCGTGATGGCAACTGAGTTTCACAACCAGTGGTCAAAAAAGAAAAAAAAGCTATCGAGCTACGTAACCAGTTTAGTGGGCAAAGGCTTCCCTTTTAATCCTTCAACCATCTCTGTCCTGGGCAAGCTCTGGCCACTTGTCGTCAAAAGCATCTAGATAATGGCCACCTCTTCTTAGGACGAGCCGGGCGCCGACGATCGTTTTCTGGGATCCAGGGCGAAACAATTATTGCCCACCTCTCCTGGCGCGTTCGACAGACAGACTTTTTTTTTATTCATAATGGTTTTGCGCTTAGATTCAGCTCACCTGATGGAAAGTGTAGATGAAGCCGAGGATGTAGCGCGCTCGCCCAGAAAAAGCCTATTTACTCTTCTTTTAAAAATATGAAAATATGAATATAGTGAAACGTGGATGTTCTGAGGTTTCAGAATATCTTTTACTACCCCCTCGGGGAATATAGTCGTGAGCATATGCTTATGCTTAAAAATATCCTGATTGTATTTGCTTGGGAAAACAGATGCAGGGAGAGAGTTCCAAACCTTACCGGTTCTAATTATAAAAGAAGACGCGAACCTATTTGGTACCTACTTTACTTACTGGTTTTAATTTTCAGCATACCCAGGTCTCCAAACAACAATAATACTACTGCTAGGGCAAGTGATACGTCAGCTACATATACTTGCGTTCATTCTTCTGCACCTGGACGACCTGGTGATGGAGCTGGTTCATCAGAGAGACGAGGGATGGCAGGCGTATTGCACGCTAGTACTGTCACAGTGCATTGACCATTATGTTAAGATTAAAAGGTGAGATCTATATGGTTGTATTATACAAGGTGTTACAAAAATACAAATAAACAAAAGTAAAAATAAATATTAAAAACTTTTAAGGGGGTGGTTTAGACCATAACACTGAACAACTTTCACTATAGGACCAAACCAATATCAAAATCGCGAGAATGAAATTGGATGTTTCATACTAAACTACAAATCTAGGGACAGCTGATTTTTTACGCGATTTCGATTTTGGTCCCGTAGTGAAAGTTGTTCAGTTTGATGGTCTAAACAACCCCCTTAAAAGTTTCTAATGTTTATTTTTACTTTTGTAACACCTTGTATAAAAGTTAGAAATTAAATGTCTTCGATCCTTCTAATAAAGTTTAGAATTTTTTGGGTTTTGTACCTCAAAAGAAAAAAAATAAAACCCTTATAGGATCACTTTGTTCCATCTGTCTGAATGTCTGTCAAGACCCTTTTATTCTCAGAAACGGATAGAGGTATCAAGTTGCCCCCAACCGTATATTTTTTATTTCTTAACAATTAAACAATATTTCCAAAAAACAAAAATGTCACATTGTAGTCATTGCTGATTTTTTATTTATCGGGTCACTGTGGATTTGTTTGGCGGTTTTAACTATAATAGCTAAAAGCACAAAAATTCTTGTTATTTGGAAATGTTTAATGTAGCACAACAGGATCGGTACCCTCTTAAGTATACGGTCCCAAGGAGGTATAACATATTCAGCTATTTATGTGACATTATTTAGATACTAGCAAACAAATCAAAACCTACAGGGTACTTGTTTTCACTGCAAAGTTCTTCAAAATCAAGTTTGTACACGGTAGCACTGATATTTCTTTTACGGCGAAACCACATAATATAAAATATAGCTTTTAAAAAGTATCCGAGGGAATAATGTGGAATTCGTTGCAGGTTCAGTAATCGTTTGAACGTGATATGCCAGCCGTTCTACTTGGCTCTCATCCTGGTTGCGATAATGCTCGTCTGCGTCTGCTCCGTCAAGATAGCGATTTCGGTTAGTTTCCTGTCTTTTTTTATTAAACGCGAGTTTGTTACAAGTAGTACCAGGTTTATAAGTCTTACCGATGTATTTGCACAGTTGACAAATTTTAATAGCGCGCGAAATTATATTCACCAATCAGGATGTGCCACGTTCAATCCGTTAACGCTATTGGCTTATTTGTTTTCGCGCCCTTTTCGCTGCTATTCGACTTTGTACCCTTTGATTACTAAATGACTTCGGGTTTTGTCGGGGACGAGCGGAATTATTTTCCTGGTCGTATTGTACTTTATACTTTATTATATTATAAATTCATTGTACCGAAAGAAACAATTACAGAAAGTTGATTGTTGTAGCAATGTTTCTGACCACCCCGAAAAGGATTATGGTCGTGAGTTTATGTAAGTATGCAAAATTGTAAATCTAAACTATTATAAAACATTGAAGATATTAACAAAAAAAAGTTACGATATGGTTTTTAGGTGTCCCTGATTCCATATCACCAATTTTTGGATTTTTTGTCTGTCTGTTTGTTTTTTATTTGTGTGTTTGTTTGTTTGAACAACTTTTTTTGTTTGATAGCTTATGATCTGGCTTAAAATCTAGTATATAATTTGTGCGGACAAAGTCGCGGGTTAACGCTCGTACCATATAAAATGTAGAAATATATACCAAAATCTATTAAAATCATTTATCCGGAATTTTCGGAGCTCATACAAGAAAGTTTTTTTTCGATTTCGGGCTCGCGCTAAAGATCTCGTACTTAACGAAAGTTGAAAGAAAACTCTTTGTTTTTTTAAAAACGTAAGTCAAATATTTTGTGTGGAGGTACAGAACCCTCGGTGCGCGAACCCGACTTGGACTTGATCGGTTTTTTTACGAACCGATATCATCTCACTAGATGGGTAGAGATCTCACTTTTAAACCCAGTTTGACATTGTATTCCCTTTGGAGTAGTCTCAAACCGTCAAAACCTATGCAACCACCTTAACCTTAGAAGTAAAACAGTTGAGTCACATTGCAGGTTCAGTTCTGACACGAGCACTTGTCTCGCATGGTGTTCGCGCGTCGCGTTTTTGCCTGCCACGGGGTTCCTTAATCCTCAATCTCTTCTTCTTTTTGATCAAAAACAATCCCTGAGAATGGGATACTTACTCTCACAAACTACTTGACCTGGACACTGGCGGAAATGCAGTGCTAACGCACAAGCAAGAGTCCATTAATTACATTTAAAAAAAGTAAAGCAGTTTATTTATTTGGATCCCTACCACGCCAAATGTTTCTGTTTTCAATGTAGGTATGTTCATTAACTCAGACCTATTTCTGCAGAACAAGACTTCGCCAGACACAATGAAGTATTACGTCCATGAGTTCTGCTTCATATTGGTGGTTCTCTTATTTTGTCTTCTGGGACAACAAGTAGAAAACGAGGTCAGTATTAGTATTGTTTGAGAAGATGCTGAAATTATTCTCAAACTGGTAGTTATTACAAACTAACTAGTAAACTAACTAGGTTGGTTTGTAATAACTACCAGTAGATGGCGCTCACGTCCCCTTAAGACGCAACAGATTGAAAGTTTCGTTCTCTGGGTAGTGGGCTCGGTGGCGAAATTGGATAACGCAGTTCCCCGGTTTGGAAAAGTGCGGGTTCAAGTCGTGTGTTTTTTTTTGTAAAAAAACCTTCTCGGACATGCGGTCTTTCCACCAAAGTTTCATCGCAATCGCTCAAACGGTGTCGAAGCAGACTAAACCCACAATCTCAGATCAGATCTCAAACTGTATCTCAAACAAAAAATGTATGAAACTGCAGAATTTTTATGTTTGCTCCTTAGCAATAGTTGATCAGTTTGACGGTCTTTTTTTAAAGGTTTTGTTTTTCAGTGCGAAGTATTGGAAAGGGTTGTCACAGAGAAATGGTACATTTACAACAGAAAACATAAAGTGAATATACGTATTTTCGAAATGGCACTCAGTCGAAGGATGCCCATTTACATTTTTGGCTCAATAACTCTATCTTTGCCGACTTTTACTTGGGTATGTTCTTTTATAATAATACGTAGTAATAGCTTAGTTTTCAATCTACCGTTTAATATTGTTAACTATATTGTTATTTTGTTTTTTACCAACGCGCATTGGGCCCTCGTGGTAAAGTATGTCCCACTCCCTCTTAATCAATCCCTGAAATATTAATTAATTTTGTACTTGTATTTCAGTTTATCAAAACGGGAATGTCATTCTTCACTCTTGTTATGTCAGTATTGGATGGCTAGTTAGGATGAATGTCATCACTTTCAGTTCAGTACGTAAGATTTTAATGTAAATGTGCATTTATTTAACAAGTATAAGTTCTTCAAGATTTTTGGCTGTTACAAAAATATTTAGTAAACCATTTAGTAATGTAAATTGGGTTTTATTTTTTAACTCCTGTGCCTTTGTATCGAATGTGTTACTAACTTTAAAATATACATTTGATTGAACATTGTTAGATCCTCAAACAGTAAGTAAGAAATTGAAGCCGAAGATACAAATAAAAAAGTCTATGTACTGCAAATTATCTGACCACTGCACTGCAAAAACATTACTCCTTCTGGTGCAGTCGGTTTAAAAAGGATAACGATCGCTAGTTTATATTTGTATAGCGCTGCTACTCGAATTGTAATAAAAGAAAAACAATATACAGGGTGTAAGTGACAGCCTAGCAAATACTGGAACGGTGAACTCAGACCATCAACCTGAACAACTTTCACTATGGAGCCTACCTCAGGAAACGCGAATCAAAATTAGCTGTCCCATACAAAACTGCTGTACCTACCCGTCTACTACGTCTCCTGAGGTAGGCTCCATAGTGAAAGTTGATCAGTTTGATGGTCTGAGTTCACAGTTTCAGTATTTGCTAGGCTGTCACTTACACCCTGTATTATAGGAGTTCTGGCACAAGCTATTATCGTCTCAAAATTCTAAGTAGGCTTTAGTCCTGTAATTTAACGCAGACATTTTCTCAATGTCAAATGGAAATGCTGGAAGGGAACGGCATAGACGTTTATATATGAACCAAATTGGCGACGTGCTTAAAAAGGGCCAGGTCAGATCTACCCGAAACCGACGAGCATGCATGAAAGGACTTATGAATGTGGAGGAAGCTAGAGAACTATGTCAGGATCGTAACAGGTGGCGTTCCGTTGTCTCTGCCTACCCCAGTGGCAGACAGGCGTGAGAATATATATGTATGTATGTAAATAGTCAATTAGCAAAAGCACAAATGTAAAGGCAAAAAGTCAGATCGCATCAGAAAGTCAGATCGCATTCCAGATCACGTAAGATCACGACTCCAATAAGAGCGTGTGCTGCTCTCCTTGAAGATTTTTTCTGGAATAAAAGTCAATCAATCAATCAATCAATTATACTTCATTTGACACCAAAAAAACAGAGTATACAGAGAGCATACAAAAAGTCAAAAGTCTGCGATAAATTGCCAATCTAGGTGTACCTAAGGGACGAAGCATATCTGGTTTACTCTTTCTTAAGAAACTATACAGTTAGATAGTTAACAGTTCGCTTCCCAATACCTACCCATCCAACGCAATTCTGTTAGATGCAGTTATCGGTTCAGAGCATTTCACACATGCTCGCCTCGCTGCACCTAATAGCATGTATTTTATGTTAGCATCTTGTTGCTCCTCCTCCCTTTATGCTCCTGGACCTAGCGTGTTATTATAGAATTTAATAAATGTTTCCTAAACTATAAAATTACATTTTCACCCCTCCGGGCGGAAAGCGTCAACTTTAGTCCCGATACTCTAAACTAAGTTGCCGCTTTCCTCCTCCGTCGAGGAAAAAAATAGTATACTAACCTCGGGCAGTAAATAAGAAAGCCTCAGATCACATATTTGTAGACCTTGGCTTCGCTTCGGCCAACAATCCCATGAGATCTGAGACCTTTCTTACTTTCCTGCCAGAGGGCAGGAAAGTAAGAATAAAATGTCATGCCTATCATGACATTTTGACTCTGACATTTTCAGTAGACTTGAATTCTATTCTATTTTTAATTAAATAAAAAATGGCTGCCATCTTGGTTGTGATGATTTTGCCAATGTCTATATAGTTTATTTAGTATTTAGTGCTTGACGTTGTACGGTGGTTTGTATATTTTAGTGACTTCAAAGCTTGTTTTTCGAAAAGAACACTATCTTGAGCCACCACTGAAGTTTCGTTGTAGGCCCGGGAGCAACCAACAATCGACGAGGGACGTGACTTCCCAATAGCAGACATACAATGCGACTCAGTAGACTTAAAATGCCACGTTTCTATCATGGCATTAGTTTGGTATTTCTAACTTATTGTACCTGCGCAATACCGAATGCTTTCAAAAGGCGAACGAAAACATCGTGAGTAAACCTGCATAAGCTGAAAAAGAAAGTCTGATGCGTATGTGACATCTACGAAACCACATAGTGCACGCGTCGTGGACTGGACCATACACCCTACCCGAGGGTAGGCCTGTGCCTTGCAAATCCATAAGTAATAAATAAAAAAAAAAGTAAATTTAATGGTCATCGGCCGATCCTAAGGCATCACTAATGATCACACAACTCAGTATCGAAAGGGAATACGGTCATCAAGTCGTGTTTGGATACAGGAGTACGAAAAATAAATACAACACTTATAATACACTTCAAGCTAATAATTATGAAAACAGCGACTTCTAATCTTTATAGAAAAGCAGTCGGGTATGCAGGATATTTCGAAGTGCATAAGTGTACGCGCTAAACACAGATGCACTCCCTCGTCCTTACCCCCCTTCGTCTGGTGGAACGGGAGACCGATACGATCAGAGGTGGGGTTAGAATTAGATGCAGTGGCTCAGATGAAGGTTATACTTCAGCTGCACGGTTTGGACGTCAAAGATGTGCATGACGCATGAATGAACTAAATTTCCTCTTACGACACCCAACTGGGTTAGTACTGTTCGAAGCTGGACACCACCCGGCCACAGTAATCATCCAGCTAGCTAATAATATAGCATAAACTTACAATACTATCGTTATAGACCAATAATCCCCTCATAATCGCATCACCGAAGCCGAAATATCAATATGTGCGAAATTGATACGTGTGTGAGTTTTAGTGATATATTTTGGAAATCAATCTCTATGCGAAACGGTTTCTTTTTCACGTATACAATATTTTTTGATCTTACACATAAATATTTGAAATAATATATAAGGTCTAACAAAATTAGGTGAAACTATTTTAAGGGTACGATAAGACCTTCAAACTGTACAACTTTCTCTATGGGACCAATATCGAAATCGCGAAAAAAAAGTCACCTGTTCCATACAAACCTACTCGACCTAAATGTACGGGACAGCAATTTTTTTTTTTGCGATTTCGATATTTTTGCAATAGAGAAAGTTGTTCAGTTTGATGGTCTGATCATCCCCTCAAAATAGTTTCACCTAATTTTGTTAGACCTTATATATACCAACCGAGACTTCATTGTTTAAAGGTGGTTTTACGGCTATTATATTATAATCTCTTTCGCACGCGTAGGTTTTTCGGTAAGGTCGGAATCTCATTCGCACACCGTGTTGGTCTACTTACGGTAGTAATATTAAGTTTAGGTAATATAGAGTCCTTGTTAATATACTGACGGTACCTTAAGGGGATGATCAGACCATCCTACTAAACAACTTTTTCTATGCGACTAATATAGAAATGTGGCGAAAGGAAAAATGTTTTATATAAATCTGCACCTGCACCTACACCTGCTCGACTCAAAAATCTGCCAATGGACAGGTAATTTTTTTTTCGCGTTTTCAATATAAGTCAAATAGAGAAAGATGTTTAGAATGATGGTCTGACCGTCCTTATTAAAAAACCGTCAGCATTTTAGAGACCAAACAATTTGTGAGCGTAGTCGATGTCGCAACTTCACCTCATCGACTTCGCAACTGCACTGCCGGCGCAGTGACGTCGCACCTTAATCGCCGCAATTTCGCAGCGACGCTCAGAAAGATCACGGCGATATAGCGACGATATTGTTCCTTCAACGCCGATGCTCAAAAATAGCTTATGTGAAACATCCGTTAAGAACGGCCCTATACGTTTATCGAAAAAAATATGTTTACCTCTCTTCAAATTCCTTAATAAGACTTCCATCCAGCACAGATATTTGTCTTCATCACGATCGAGCACCAAATGACATTCGCAAGGCTCACTGCTGAAACGAAAAGCATAAAACTTCACCAATGTTGTTTGAGCAAGCAAAGTTTTCGTCTTGGTAAAATTTATGGAGACAGACTTAATTTTATGATCGAGATTTGATCGAATTTCCTTAGTATGGGCGCTTTTCCTGAGTTATGACGCGGGCTATGAAAGAAGCGGTTATTATTTTTATGGAGGTATAGAGCGTAGCCACAAAAAACTATATTATACATACATACCTAACCTACATACATAATTATACTCGTGCTTAGAGACAGCTGAGCAGTCTCAAGTAAAACCAAAGCGCTCGCAAAAGCCACTTTTGTTAAAGTTGGCTTAGGCTGGAAAGTTGTCAGAAATGCTCCTTATACAGGCTAAAATTGATATCATTAGCATCCTTTAAACTACGAGTCTATCCATCGAACTGAACAACTTTTACTATGGGAGCAAACCGATAGGAGCAAAAAAAAATCAGCACATCAATCACATTTGAGTCGCGAACTCGCGCGTCGACATTGCAGTTTAGTATGGAGCAACTAATTTTTTATTTGCTCCGGTCGGTTTGCTTCCATAGAAAAGTTGTTCAGTTTGATGGGTAGATTCTTAGTTTAAAAGGATGCTAATGATATCAATGTCACCGTGCATAATAAAATTTAGACTTCTACTACATTTTATAAGATTTGAGAAATTCGATTATTTTTACGCTACCGCTCATCCATCCGCTTGTTTCCTAGCCCTAGGCAAGTCGTCAATTTAAAGAGGAGGCAGACAACGCCTTGATAAATTACATTACGGTATGACAACCTCCCTGAATAGGGTAAAGACAAAAGTGAGTTGCAATACTTACTACGGATGACCTGGTTCACGCTTCATTATGAAGCTCCGTAGATTCTACATCGTAGCTTCTTGATATACCCAACTTAATTGAGTTTCAGTATTTTTATGTAACTTTTGTTTTTGTTAATCAAATGACAATGTGAAAATGATAAATCAAAAGCGTGAAGAAAAGCTTTCTTTTGTTCTTCCGGGAGATGATGGCCCGATGTTCGTGTCTTTGGACCCAGCTTCTAGTAGTTATTTTGGCAATATAAGGTTTTATTTATTATTTTATACTATATTTTTTACATTTACAAAGGAGTATGTTTAAAGTTGGCGTCGTATTATACTTTCGCAGCCACTGATGGAAGTAGGTACTGCAATTTAGAAGAGGATGTGGGGACTTACTACAGATGTCAGCACCCACAAGTTATAGCAAAGATGTCAACAGATGGCGATACCGTCGTTCTCGGAAATATGCTCCATACATAGACAACGTTCACCGTGAATACGTATCTCGTAACCTACTACAAATAAGGTTTACAATCGAATGCAAGACATACATCGCGCTAGAGAAATAATCACAGAGATTCGATACATATAACTAGGTCCAACTAAGAACTGTCGGACCACGGCTGGTCCCCAGGCTTCACACATAGCCTGGTGGAAGATAATCCCTTTTCAATGGAGGAACATTCCCAGTAGCACCTCCATAAGGATACTAAAGGACATTCGCGCCATTCGCGACTCCAAGACTATAGCTGTATTTAAAAAGAAAACGAAAGAGCACTACCTTCCTCTATCTTAAGTGATATTCATATACATAATTATATACATATATTAATATATATTGTATGTTGTAGGTATATATTACATTTATTTATTTATTTATACTGTTTGTTTGTACACAATAAGTTTGCCTTGTAATTGTTAACTGTCTCTTCTACGGGTCTGCTGGAAGAAATCTCTTCAGAGATAAGCTCGCCCTTTGTACATGTTTTCTCAACTTTGTGTATTATTATGTCCGTGTGTACAATAAAGTGTTATAAAAAGGAAACAAATTTACTATGGAGCACATATGGGCTGAGATATACAGGTTAGAATATTTTAGGCAGGGCAGTATGGTAGATACCTTAACCGTTGAAGATGCAGGAAAATATGACTATCCTTAGACCGGTATTCACAGATTTCGAAAAAATGTACTGTCAGCAAGAAAATGGTCAATTTGCACAAACACTTTTTTTGATGCCAATCGATTCTGTTTCTTATAAGGATCAAAAACTCAAATGAAACTGAGGTTATAGTACTCGAAATTTCAGAAATCACAAAAACTTTTTTCATACATTTCGTGGAAAATGTGACTCCCAACACACATAGTCTTAAGTTAGATATATGAGTCATCTTGGGTGTATTTGAGTACTCATTATATGTTTGAACAGCAAGCAAATTTTATCCTTTATCTACACCTTGAAGTCCCACACTGCATACCGAGTAATGGCAGCCCCGGATCTAGGATTTTTCCAAGCAGAGGCAAAAACTTGATTTTGGCGCCCCTCCCCTATAAAAGAGTAGTAATATTTTTTTCCCTGGGAGGCCAGGTTTCCATTTTATTTTATTTTTTCATTTTAGGAAAACTTACAGACTAATTACAGGATAGTAGGGTATCAACATTTTTATAAAACAATATTGCCAACTAAAAGTTTCCACAGATAAATATCATTCGTTTTACATACGTTTGTATATAAAAAACACAAATTTTAACCAATAAAGTAATACACAAATAAAAACATACACTGAAACACATAAACACTGTTGACATAAACTTGTAATTTCCGCAGGAATAGAAGCCATACGAATAATAATAATAAAGTAATAAAAAGTTACATTACAAAAAGCTCCAAGTTTGCTGGTACTTCAAACCATCCACAAAAGAAAAGGAATTATACAACGTGTTAATGAACTAACGCAAAACTAGAAAGTAGTTTGTTTAGGATCGAGAGCAGAATCGAATTATCATGATTACAACATAGGTAATTTTTCAAAATATTAAATAATTTGTGTAAAATTTTTAATTTTAAGAACCCAATCTCAACCCACCACACGGGCACACTTACCCTACTTCCTACCAAAACAAAGCAAACATTAGTTAGTTAGGTCGTTGCAATAATACTTACCTAAAACTTAGAGGGAGCGAAGCGAGCTCGAGATTTTACTGCAATATGATTAGCTCTTCGCAATAATTATGATCCAAAATATGGATCTAATTCTGCAATGGGTATGACTACATGACTAGGTAGCTTTAATACAATAAAAAGCCAGGAGCCGATTTTTTTTGCAATATTTTCAAGTCGTTGCTGTAAATTATTTGTCAAACTCTTGATTTTGGCGCCCCTCTAATCTGCCGCCCGGGGCGTTGACTCCCCCTAGGTCCGGGGCTGAGTAATGGCTTCTATCCTATAAATAATGGTAATAAAATAATGCGGGTAGGTGCTATACTTCCAAAGTAATAAGAGATCTTGTCATAACATATTTCGTTACTATTTTTGCAAGCGAACCCCTACTGACCGAAATGAAAGACGTTTCACGTCAAAATAGATCTCAATGCATTATATTTAAGTTGCAATTTCTCTGTTTCATAAAAAAGAAGTGAGTGAGCTGGAGAGGCCTTAGTAGTTAGAGCTCGTCAGGTCGAGCCGAGCCGAGCTGTAAAAAGGCGGGCGCTGCGGAGTGCACTTGAGCGGTATATTGCGCTCTCAGAACCGCTACTATACCTACTACAAAATGGAAATGTTCTATTTATTGTTCTCCTTTTAAATTGTGTGGTAAATTTTTCAATAAATTTCTTAGACAACTTTATAGAGATAATTCTTGTCCTAGAATGTAAGTAGATATAGTCAATGACAAATCCTTAGTAATAGATAATTATACAGGGTGTAACAAAATACCCTAGTAATACTTAAGGAAGTGCTTTAGACCATCAAACTGAACAATTTTCATTATGGAGCCAACATGGAAATCGCGAAAAAATCCGCCTTTTCATGTATAACTGTAGTACCTATATTCCGACTCGACTCAAATGAACATATTCGTTTTCGCGATTTCGAAGTTGGCTCATAGTGAAAGCTGTTCAGTTTGTTTAAGGGTGTTTCCTTGTATAGTCCCCCCCCATAGTCCGTAGTAATAAGCAGTACCTGCTCCCTTAGCAATACCGTCAATATTTATAAGTTACAAAAAAGAAAAACTATAAAGGCCAGGCCACACAGAGGCGGTTTTGCGGGAAAGTGGGCCGGAGGCGGACCTGCGGGAAGCGAATATCTACGGACCCGCTCGGTTTTCTGTGTGTTTTGTTGTGTATGGTGTGGTGTGGTGGTGATGTTCGAGTTTGTATGTACCACGAAGAAAAGAAGGGAGCGGAGGTGAGGCAAGGCAATTTTTCTATTCAAGTAAGTGTCGCCAAAATGCGGGGGACGAGGTACGAGATGGGCGTAGGCTCCGCCCCAAAAACCCAAATCCATCTAGCGGCGAAAGGAGTAACTACAACAAATGCAGAGTAACATGACAATCAACTAGTGCATCTACTCGCCGCTATTATCAAACTAACCGAGAGAATGGAGAATTATGTTCTAAAACAACTCTTATTAAATTAAATTGGACCTCCCTATGAAAAGTTATGCCATCTGCAAGCTTTGTCTACGTACGAAAACAATTGCGGTCCGATTCGAACTGAGCAGCATAGGCCACGCCCACTGTGACGTCACGACCTCATCAAATGGCGACTGACCTCGCTGCCTTGCCGCACCTCCGCTCCTTTTCTTTTTTCCATGGTATGTACCCTACCACACAGAAATACGCGCGGGTCCGGAGATAATCGCTTCCCGCAGGTCCGCGTCCGGCCCACTTTCCCGCTAAACCGCCTCTGTGTGGCCTGGCCTTTAGGGTTTCTAAAAAAGTACGCCAAAAATTGTACTAGTCGGTGTTGTGCCATAAACGTAGTGAAAATAGTTCAGTAATACTTTCCATTTACACGTAAAATGTTAGAATAGCAAAGTTTTTAAAACGTTTATTCGAATGCTAACATTACCTACGTTAGCAGATAGTATTCCCGAGCTTGAACAACTTTGGAAGGGTCCGAATTGTGAAACGCCTCTGGGTTTAACTTGTTTACACATTTAGGTATTGTACCGCCAATTTAGGTGGAATTGAATTTCACTTTATGTCTGTTTTAGTTGGTTATAGCTGTTTTTATTATAGTTACATAGTTTGGAAATAGGTCCTAAATTATTTGAATGGGATAGTTACTCCATTTTAGATATTCAATTATGAACCACGAAGTGTACCTAATATAGACCACGTAATTTGTCAGAGAAATTTAGCTACAACTGCTCTGCTCAGTCAAAAGAAGTCCAATGCTGGGCATAGACGTCCCCAAAGATCACCACAGCGACCGGTTTTGCGCTGCCACTTAGATCACGCTGCCCTCATCCAACGGGTTCCCGTTTCCTTCATCAGGTCATAGATTCACTTTGTGGGGGCCTACCCACACAGCGCGTTCGCGTTCCGATACGCGTTCGCCACTCGAGAAATCTTCGGCCCCATCGGCCAGAAACCTTAGTTCTTCTGCGAATTTTTTAATTTCTGATTCGATCTCAATTTCTTTTGTATCGCTAAATTCGTTATACTTACATAATTATATATCCACATTAATAATAATTATGATGTATCTGAAATTCCATTTTTCTGTTTGTGACTGCTCATAAGATTTTGTCTACCTAACTTTGCAAAACAAACCAAATGAAACGTTTATTCTGCGTACTTGAACATGATATTATAATGATGTTTTTAAAGCTATAATAAAGAACAATGGGCAATTTTGTATCCACTTTGGGCTACACACTACCTGACCTACTTTAAAAAGTTACAGCAGTTTTCAAATTAAATGAAGTACAATGCTAATAATTATAATAGTTATATTAAGACCTAATAATGTCCATACCAAAGGAATTTTCCTTTTCAGAGAATATTAATAAAAAGTAATAATATTTAAATCAAAACCAAAAAATATCATCTGTAAATTATTTGAATGACATTTTAATAAAATTTTTGGTTTCTTTGAATTTTTTTTCATAACGAAATATTAAGTTCGCTTTTTGTGGTAGCTGTCAGATAAACTGAATCATATTACGCATATCACTGAATATTATTATGGGCAATATAAAAGGATAAATCTGGAAAATAACTCACAATTTTAAGGGTTCTGTAATCGAACTAGGAACCCTTACACTTTGGTCCATTCTATCTTATCTATACTTACCTCAATTATCTTAATTTTTGCACGTATTGAAAGTACCTAATGGAAAGTTGGTACAATTACACTTTAAGTATACTAATGCAACTGTTTACTCTAACACCCTGTACACATATATTACTAGTGTACAGGGAGACTAAAGATGAAATTTGACAATGAACCTGAAGGTGGCATGGTGTTAACAAGTAGTGGGAAAAAAAACCGGCCAAGTGCGTGTCGGGCCACGCGCAGGGTAGGGTTCCGTGGTTGCGCATCATAATATATGAACTTAGAAGGGGGCTTTTTGTTTTATACTACGGTTTAACGGCAAATAAAGTCTAAAAAGTCTTTTTTTTTAAGTTAGATAGATAGATAGATAACTCATTTATTTCACCAGAACAATACAGGATAAACAGTGACAGACAAAGGCAGGAGGTAACACAGGCAGGCAGTTGGTCGACTATTACTCGTAAACTTGTAAAGCCTACTTAGCGGTAATAGTTTTCCTTTTGCTGTCATTATATATACTACTGCCGTGCATTTTTCCACATGTCTAGAAACAACCGTTTAACTGGCAGGGGGGGGGGGGGGGGGGGGACTTTCACTTAACTCTAACAAAAAATTTCATTTTAATGCTAAATATTTCGCTAACGGATCCCTAAATCGAAAAATGGTTTTTCCAGACCCACAATATTTTTTAAATACCTATCTAGCGTTACCCCACAACATGGGATAGATGAGAAAAAAAATTTACCACATCGTCGGCGTGATGAATATGTGCACACAATATGCCAAATTACAGCGTTCTAGTATTAAGCATCTCTGAGCTAAGCCGCGGACAGACGAGACGGACGGACAGACGGACGGAAATGGCGAAACTATAAGGGTTCCTTTTTGACTTCAGAACCCTAAAAATAAAAAATATTACACTGAAAAATACACCATATTTCTACGATATTATAAACTAAACCTAAACAGCATCTTAACTATAATCCTAACACAATAAGACATACATCGCCTTGGTTCTCGAACGCAGATGCTGTATGTAATTATATTTAGTCGGTTTATTCCAATAGGAGCAGTAAGCGGGCTGAAATGGAATACGGAAATGGGAATTCTGAAGCTTGCAAGGACTTAATACGTGCTTATGTGAGTGGACCTTTATCTAGATACTGGTACAGAAAGCCAGGCTAATATGTAGGTACTGTTATAACTATAAGAGACGAAATGGGTATGTTTTAAAAAAAAAATGATTTTATATAGAAAGAATGAGTCTCTTTACTTGGACTTTAAAACAGAAATGATTTCAATACAATTAATATTTTTGACCCAGCAAATTAGTAAATTGGCAATATCCCGACGCGAACTGACTCTAGTCTCTCGATGATATGCTGAAGCGACATCTTGAGGGTTTGGGGGAAAGATGTGGCTCAGCATATTACTAAACATTTATATTTTATAACAGAACATTATAAGAGGGGTTAGAAATGCAAAGTAACGGTTTTGCTTCGGAGACGACTGTCGCCACTTGTCTTCTCACTCACGCTGCTACAACTACCTATGCCCTCTCGCTCGCACCACGCCGCGGGCCTTACTATGTTATCCAAATCATTGCATAACCGTGTGGCACGCGTTTTACGCCTACTTTGCACTTCTGACCCTTCGCTTCTTATAATGTTATGTGACCATACAATTATGTGCAATTGAACTATATAGAAAAAATGTCCTCAAAACTTGAACAGAATCGATAACTGTATAGGTAATATTACTGGTAGTACCTAACTATTAAATAATCTATATTACCAAAAGATACAGAGTCCTTCTTAATATGCTGCCAGTTTTTTAGGTCAGACCATCAAACTGAACAACTTTCGAGATTACGAAAAAAAACAGCAGTTCCATACACAACTGCAAATAGACTCGACCCAATTGGGTCTTTTCGAGTCTTCACTTGAAAATGAAAATGAAATATCGCACTTATCTGTCTCTTTTTGGAATAAAATCATTGATTACGGCCTGGTAGCACAGTCGGTAGTAAGCCTGCCTGCTGTGCCGAGGGTCGCGGGTTCGAATCCCGTAAGGGACAAAATTTGTATGATGAATATGAATATTTGTACCCGAGTCATGGATATTTGTATCTATACATGTATTCTATATCATTGTCTAGTCATCATAATACTTGTATTGCCTGGACTTGCCAGGCTAGATCTTGAAAAGGTGGAAGGTTTTTAATTGTCACCTTGATTAAGATGATGATGATGATGAATCAGTTAAAAGTTAAACGTAATATCTAGTATAAAAGATCGATTACCTATTGGATGTTCTAGATTTTCTAATAGAATTCAAAACATTTCCATAAGTAATCTCTAAAAAAAATCTTGTTACAAATATTAATAATACGGCCATAAATAAAGATTATCCAATCGGGATTTATTCAAGTAGTCGGGAAATATTTACGAGCCCACTCCATTAACGCGAATGGGGGCATTAACTAGGAAAATAATCCAAATAATCTGCTCGACAATGGATGGAATTCATCCCGTGACGTCATCACGTAAAACCTAGTGGTGTACTGGGAAATAAGGGCCTACCAGAGTTGTTTATGTTTCTTTGATTAAAGAGATTATTTATTCCACTCTACGGGGAAATTTATCAATTATTATTATCGTCCCTAAGGCATTACGGCTCAGGGCTACTCTCATGGTGAAGGTGCATGATGGTGGACTTCGCATACAAATCACAATTTCTTGTTGTTACGTGAGTTTATTTATTTCTGACTTTATCAAATATCAAGTAACTTACTTAAATAAAAAACTAACTTAATCTTAACTGACAACCGGTAGGGTGTCAGGGTTCTGGACTGGAGACCGTGAACTGGTAGACGTAGTGTGGGACGTCCTGCTGCCCGCTGGACGGACGACCTAAAAAAGGTAGCGGGGAGCGACAGGATGAGGAAGGCCGAGGACAGAGTATTGTGGCGCGCCTTGGGAGAGGCCTATGTCCAGCAGTGGACGATGATGGGCTGATGATGAAACTTGACTGACTAAACAACACCACCACCATTAACAACTAAATAAACAATTAAATTAGTTAACAAAATAAATAGCGTAAAGCGTATTTTTGGCATCTGCCGGTTTCCTCACAAAAAATTTCTCTGGAACTAATGGATCACATCTTTCTGGTAGATATGCTTCATCTGATCATACTGGTAAATAATAAAATCTTGTATAATTACTTTTAATCAGGATGTGACCGCCAATCCTGATTCTTTTTTTGAGGAATGTTTAAGCCCAACAGAAAATTGTGTAATTAATGATGACGGAAATACGTCAAATCAAATTTCGAATGTTATAGTGTAAATTTTCTTCAGACAGCCCATTCTAGCATGATTAATAATGCTAGAAACGGGAATATATTAAAACAAAAACACCAAATAACGTGCTAACATTAATATTAAAATATCTTCCATTTAGTTACACTAAAAGCTTTTAACGTCCTTAATAAATTAATGTAATAAATTGTAGATTTAACGTTCGTTTTAACACTAATGATCTTAGATGCAGGTTGCCGCGTGTTTTGGTAAATATTTTTGCCTGCATTCTACACAGATTTTTCTGGGTATAAACTGCCGATTTTAGTTAGTAGGGTATTTAAATCTTCGATAAAAATATAATGTGCCACCGCATTCATTATTGAGGGCTTGTACACCTACAAGCCTTCAATAATAAAATAAAGACAAATTACGATGATGATGAATGCTCAAACTAAAGTGTGAATAAATAAAATATCGAATTCATTTAATATCAACATTTCAATAGAAAGCCAGACATAAGAGAACTACCTTAGACGTAATTAAAAAATGCCGAGTCAGAAGTAACCGAAACTGGTAAAGGTGAAAAGATAGAAGAAAGGAAGGAGGAAGAAGAAAGGTAGATTAAGAGACCGAAGAGAACTAAAAAAGAAAGAAAGAAACTCAAAACAAATTGAAAGAAGTAGAACGAAAGAAACTGAGATCAAAATCAAGACATCATTAGAAAATGCCGGAATAGGTCAGAAGTAGCCGAAACAGGTGAGGGTGAAAAGGAAGGAAGGAAGGTGAATCTTGAGAAACCGAAGAGAACGTTAACAAGACCAAATTGGAACCGTCATAATTAAAAAATGCGATCAGAGTGAAAAGGTGTAGGGAGTGTAGGGAGAGGCCTATGTCCAGCAGTGGACGATGATGGGCTGATGATGAAACTTGACTGACTAAACAACACCACCACCATTAACAACTAAATAAACAATTAAATTAGTTAACAAAATAAATAGCGTAAAGCGTATTTTTGGCATCTGCCGGTTTCCTCACAAAAAATGTCTCTGGAACTAATGGATCACATCTTTCTGGTAGATATGCTTCATCTGATCATACTGGTAAATAATAAAATCTTGTATAATTACTTTTAATCAGGATGTGACCGCCAATCCTGATTCTTTTTTTGAGGAATGTTTAAGCCCAACAGAAAATTGTGTAATTAATGATGACGGAAATACGTCAAATCAAATTTCGAATGTTATAGTGTAAATTTTCTTCAGACAGCCCATTCTAGCATGATTAATAATGCTAGAAACGGGAATATATTAAAACAAAAACACCAAATAACGTGCTAACATTAATATTAAAATATCTTCCATTTAGTTACACTAAAAGCTTTTAACGTCCTTAATAAATTAATGTAATAAATTGTAGATTTAACGTTCGTTTTAACACTAATGATCTTAGATGCAGGTTGCCGCGTGTTTTGGTAAATATTTTTGCCTGCATTCTACACAGATTTTTCTGGGTATAAACTGCCGATTTTAGTTAGTAGGGTATTTAAATCTTCGATAAAAATATAATGTGCCACCGCATTCATTATTGAGGGCTTGTACACCTACAAGCCTTCAATAATGAAATAAAGACAAATTACGATGATGATGAATGCTCAAACTAAAGTGTGAATAAATAAAATATCGAATTCATTTAATATCAACATTTCAATAGAAAGCCAGACATAAGAGAACTACCTTAGACGTAATTAAAAAATGCCGAGTCAGAAGTATCCGAAACTGGTAAAGGTGAAAAGATAGAAGAAAGGAAGGAGGAAGAAGAAAGGTAGATTAAGAGACCGAAGAGAACTAAAAAAGAAAGAAAGAAACTCAAAACAAATTGAAAGAAGTAGAACGAAAGAAACTGAGATCAAAATCAAGACATCATTAGAAAATGCCGGAATAGGTCAGAAGTAGCCGAAACAGGTGAGGGTGAAAAGGAAGGAAGGAAGGTGAATCTTGAGAAACCGAAGAGAACGTTAACAAGACCAAATTGGAACCGTCATAATTAAAAAATGCGATCAGAGTGAAAAGGTGTATTAAGAGGAATCGACGATGTCAGGAAGGCCTCTTACCTCTTTAGGGAGAAAGTTGAGAATATCTTGCAACACCGAACCTATTAATGCGTCGAAGAGTTCTAGAGTGACAACCCCGTACCGGAAAGTGCAGCGTGGGTGGGCAGTGAGCTCCCACAATGTAGACCGACGACCAGGTTAAGGCGATGGGAATCCGTTGGATGAGGGCATAGCATAGGGCTAGTCGTGGTGATCTTTCGAAGAGGCCTACAGTGAAAGTCTATCGGTTATGATCATGATTATGACTTGGACAATTTTGTGAAATACAAAAGCATATATTTGTACAAGAAGTGAATATATCATGGTGGAGGATTACGCATATAGCGTTGAGAAAACGTTATTGCTGGCAAGAAATATGTCGTCCTATGTCTTTTGGTACCAGATATTGTAATTTTGATATTTTATATAGAACTGTTTTTACCTATTTATAAATTATTAGTACGATCAACCAAAATAGGAGTATAATCATCTGTACTAATATAAATATTATTAGTGCCAATCAAGCCAGAATTTATAGTCCGTAAGGATATCACTGCAGGGCAAAAACCTCCTCTCGAGAATTTGAGGTCAAGAGAGCAAGGGACACAAACTAGTAAAAAAGAAAAAAAAGTGGAACGCTTCACGATTTTGCGTGTGCAACCAATATTATTTGAAAAATTGAAATAAAATGAAATTAATCTTCAACAACGAGAATTTAATCCAATTTTGTGCAGTTTCTATGCCAGTCATTCCATGGTCAAAGAATTGATTCTGACCCCTGGCCAGACCTTATTTAGCTCTTTGTATTTAGCTTAAACCACATTCTTAAGGCTATACTTTATTCCATAAAAAGTTGATAGTTATTCCTATTCCTAGTTTGCTTTCTGACCAACTCTCGTAAGCAATATTAATTTATTTTTCTACACAATCTAACAATTATTCAATCCGTTCTAAAAATTGATTATGGAAAGTGTTTCAGTTTCTACGATTCAAAATATCTTTAAAATTATATTCTTATCTTCTTCTTCTTTCGTGTGAATCTGCATAAGTTATATCGTATGACAATCACTCATATCAAAAATATTATTGATTTTTAAACATGTTACAGCCATGTTGTGCTATTTCGAATCAAATTAAAGATTGAAAAATTTGTCTCGGGCGGGACTTGAACCCGCACTCATATCTCTATTGTTATCTGGTACAAAGATTACATTCCCATTCATGGAGAAGATCACTTCAAACTAACGTCTAAACAATCTTGTGACGAATAAACTTGAGGGGTGTTTAACAGCTTTTGCAATTATATTGCTAAAACAATCCCCCGCAATGCATTGGTCTGTTCTAAATGTTTTTTGTTTTCCTTTTTCTGCGCACAGCTCAATGAAATATTTTCTTTAGGCGACAATTTATTTCCCTACATTTGCTACGCCATAACCATCTGTAACGGCTTACAAACAAGACATTTTTATTTATTGACTAGAGTTTCGCTTTCGTTTATGTTAAACAGAATATAGCCCAGTTATTAGTAATTATGAATTGGACTTTTAAACTGTAACCGGCACCATTTACTGACAAAAAGACTAAAATATTAAAAAAAATTCGCTACGCAACATAGAAATCAAAATTGTATCTTCCAGAAGGCCGGGCCCAAATGACTGGGCTAATAGTAAAAAATATTTGTGAGAATGGTCAAAGAAGAACACTGGTTTTTACTACCATTTGGGTGACGTAGGTCTTTTTCTATGCACGTCGTTTTAAAATGTTGCCCAACCTTTTAGGTACCCTAACATTTTGGAACAAAAACTATTTGAGTGAGTTATAAACGAAAAATCAACATTTACTTTATCGTAACGTTTTCAATATGCATTTTCTGCAAACACCACAGTTTACTGAAACCTTATTCTATTTTAGACATTATTACCGTTGGAATAGAGATGTAAGTAAATATATAGCAACGTAGCAGACCATACAATATGCAGTCGAGCAAGACTGTATCACCTCTCATTGTTTTTGACTCTTCATGACCTCAGCGTTTCTGCGTACAAGACGCTCGATAAATGTTAGACTATTGAAAGTGTAGGTCCAGACTATTGAATGCTTCCGTACCGTTGCCGTATTTTTGAAAGCGAGCAGAAACACACAGAAATAATAATATATTCTTCTACTCATTCTTTACCCCCCCCCCCCCCCCCCCCCAACCCAAACTTGTAATCTAATAATTATATTTTGTGCTTAAGCACATTTTCTTGCAAACCTTGACTTTGACTTTAATTTGGTGGCTTTGTATGTATTCAATTGCACATTGCTGTCAGAATAGTAAGAACAAAGTGCCTGATTCCTGTGGTCTTGCGACGAAAGTGCCCGCCTTGTGTGATTGCGTGGCAAGTTGGTTAGCGAAGTCTGCTTAAAAAACTAGCTGATGTATGTTTAAAAAGCAAATTGTGTATTTAGGTGCATATTCATTTAGCGATCATACCGTACAGTAGAATAATGTGCCTGATTCTCGTGGTCTAGCGACGAAAGTGCCCGCCTTATGTGATTGCGTGGCAAGTCGGTAAGCGAAGTCTGCCTTAAAAACTAGGTGATGTATGTTTAAAAAATGAATTGTGTATTTAGGTGCGTATTCATTTAGCGATCATACCTTACAGTAGAACAAAGTGCCTGATTCTTGTGGTCTTGCGACGAAAGTGCCCGCCTTGTGTGATTGTGTGGCAAGTTGGCAAGCGAAGTCTGTTTTAATAACTAGCAGTTTACCTTGTGCTAATAACGAAGGCACGATGTTTTGTTACGGTTTCGAGTAAATATGGAAATAGTGATATTAAAATTTGGCTAACAATGTTTCATTCAAAATCTTGAAGACGTTGATGTTAGCTTAAATATTCATGTCTAGGTTTTAGTACCTGGAAAATGAAATGAAATTCTAGATCGTTTCAATTTCAATTATAACTTAAAGGTTACTTTATAATTCAAGATCCCGTTACAAATTTTATACAAATTGAAGCAAAGTTTATCAGGTACATGAAGAAACAGTGTGACCTGCATTACAATGGTCGCAACATAGTGTTGTCATATAATTTTTCTAAGAAAATATTTCTATCTTGTGCATTGGGAAGGTATACTTGGAAACTGTTAGATTTATTTTGATTAATCTTACTTATATGAAACCTCCGCTCTTCTGGAAGGTTTCAATTAATATAAAGGTTGCAATCGGCTGCTAAGAACTTGGAACAGCCCAAAGGATGCTAACCCATGTTTTTAGGATGATTTAAGAACCCTAAAAATTAGGATTTGGAATTATTATTGTCTAAGTACATGGGTGTAGAGAATATGTAGTGGGATTTTAGTCTATAATATATAGCAGATTGGTGTACCTACCTACACTATAATAATTATAAAATTTATTACAATATCGTTCACAGTGAACGTATATAGACAAAGGCAAGATAGAAAATAATAATTGGACATTAATACCTGAAAACCGTTACTTACAAACTCCCTTACTATTTATAGAAACTTCAATTTGAAAAAAAGTTAAGCATTCAAATTACGAATCAGAATCCGACGACAGCGTCGCGGAATTGCACAACGACTCTTTAGAGTCAGAAGCGGGATAGAATGAAGTGGTGAAATTAAATTGGAGCTAAATAAATACTCGTAGTGCTAGGTCTCCGATTGTAATTACACTGCGCACCCGGGACCGCCAGAGAGCTTTGCTTTCCGTTTAGCCCAGTAATTTTACGGTTTGAGCCGGGACTGATTAATAATTGATATTTTTTTCGGTATAGTATAAGAGCCAATTTGAGCTTAGAAAAGTACCAAAATAAAAAAAAAACATCTCGACAGCAACCGTCCCACATTTAAAATTTAGCTATTATCTCGTTATTAAAAACGTAACGATAAAATTGTTTTTGCACATATTTAAGGCATACAGTACGACCGGGAAAATAATTCCGCTCGTCAATCTTCGTTTGCGCAGAGCTGGACCGAGTCCCCGACAAAACCCGAAGTTATTTAGTAATCAAAGGGTGCAAAGTCGGATAGCAGCGAAAAGGGCGCGAAAACAAATTAGCCAATAGCGTAAACGGATTGCAGGTGGCACATCCTGATTGGTCAATATAATATCGCGCGCTATTAAAATTTGTCAACTGCGCAGGTACATTGGTAAGACTTATAAACCTGGTACTTATAAATACTGAATACTGAATACTACTGTACCATTATACATTCTTCAAACATGGTGTCAATATTTTTTCTACTTTGAAATAATCGTATTTTCTAATAAAAATCTCATTTTTTAAATTCAAATGCCTATTTTATTGCTCAAATATAATCTATATTGTTAAATCTAATTCAAATGAGTGCATTGGTATTCATATTAATAATTTAAAAGCCTTCTGGGACACACAATTTTGATCTCTATGTTGCATATCGATTTTTTTTAAATATGTTTTCAGGTAGTCTTTTTGTCACTAAATGGTGCCGGTTACAGTTTAAAAGTCCCATTAATAATAACTTCCCACCTCTCCTATCAAAATTCCGTAAAATGACTGGGCTAGTTGCTATAAAGTATTTTAGTTATTTAGCCTTTGTTGTGCCGTGGTGGTCTAGCGGCTAGTATTCGCACCTACCATGCAGGTCCCAATTCGATCCCGGCCTGGATCAGACTCGTAACAACGATTTTTCAAAGTGATCAGACCATCAAACTGAACTTCTGTCGCTTTAAGGTGGTTGCAGAGGGGTCAATTTTATACAAAACTTTGACGCACAATACGCATAGACGGTATTAATATAAGTAACTTTGTATAAATAACATTTGCAATTTATAAAATAATTACGAAGATATAAAGCTTTGAAATTTTTCATACAAAATTATAAAAGCTTTATATCTTCGTAATTTTATTATAAATTGCAAATGTTATTTGTGACGCGGCAACTCGATTTTTTAAACTATTTTTCCATATATAAAATAATATATTACTTTTATTAATTCCGTCTACGCGTATTGTGCTTCAAACTTTTGTATGGACTGAAACCACCTTAAGGGACCAAAATCAAAATCGCGATAAAAAAATATGCTGTTTCATACATAACTGCAATTCTATTCGAGACAAATGTATGGGACAGCTGATTTTTTTTCGCGATTTCGACTTTGTTCCCATAAAGGAAGTTTTTCAGTTTGATGGTCCGATCATCTTCTTGAAATACCCTCAGCATATAAAGTTGGACCCTGTATACAAGGTGTAACAAAACACAGTAGTAATAATATAAAGATGTTGTTCAGACTTTAGACCATCAAACTGAACAACTTTCAATACACATACATTTGAGTGGAGTTGGAACTGCAGTTTTGTATATACCGTTTCTCTATGTTGGCTCCATAGTGAAAGTTGTTCAGTTTGACGGTCTCAAGTCTCAACCACCCCTTAATTATTACCGTCTAGGTTGTTTTATTACACCCAGTAGAGTCCTTCTCCATAGTATGCTGATCGTGATAGTCCAGAACTACTATCTTTATGGGACCAAAATACAAATCGCAAAAAAAACTTCTGTTCCATACAAAACTGCAAACCTACTCGACTGAAATGTATCCAACCGATTTTGATGCTGCAACATAAGCACAACTCTATTTTTTCACTTTACCTAAGTACATTCATGTACAGAAATTGCCAATATAATATCGTAGGTCGACTAGCCGAATATAAAATATAGCTGGATTTTTGTCTGTCTGTTTGTTTGTGTGTTTGTTTGTTTGAACGAGTATCACGCAAAAACTACTGAACCGATTTTGATGTAACTTTTTTTGTTTGATAGCTTATGATCTGACTTAAAATCTGGTATATAATTTGTGCGGACGAAGTCGCGGGTTAACGCTCGTACTATTATAAAACTGTAACAGGAAGTTTGTCTGTACATTGAAGATATTAACAAAAAAAAAGTTACGATATGGTTTTTAGGTGTCCCTGATTCCATTTCACCAATTTTTGGATTTTTTGTCAGTCTGTTTGTTTGTGTGTTTGTTTGTTTGTTTGAACGAGTGTCACGCAAAAACTACTGAACCGATTTTGATGAAACTTTTTTTGTTTGATAGCTTATAATCTGACTTAAAATCTGGTATATAATTTGTGCGGACGAAGTCGCGGGTTAACGCTCGTATTTTAATATTTTTGTAATCTACGCAACGTATAAAACCAAATCCAATATTAAGAAAGTACTTCAGGTATTCTTTTATTACAAACTTTAAATTCAAAAGTGATTCAACATTTTCAATTTTGGAAAACGAAGCTTCCCTTTTTTTTTCAGTTTTATGCAAATCGTAGGTCTACGTTAGGAGCGACGGCGCCATCAAGGATTTCAGAGTCATTGAATATGTAAATCAGAGGTAAAATTGAAAATACCTCCCCATCGGCTATTAGTTTTGTGCGAGGATTGTCTTAAGGGCCAGGAATGTTAGACATGGTACCATTAAGGATAAGAACAATGCTTTTAGATAACATACTTATCTAGATAGTAACTCTATAGACCGTATTCCCGTTTAGAGCGTTCAGAAACTTTGCATAACTAATGGAAATCACAAACTAATTTCATTTCATATTTTTTTCTCATTTGTTAACATTTTTCATAATATTAATAATAATATAGTATTACTGCATTATTACTTACTATATTAAAAGTATGCTATTGCATTGAAAATCTTATTATTAACATACCATAAAGATCTAATTTCAAAACAATAAAACATAGCATGACACCTACGAGTATGTCATGCTGCCCCCTCGGGAACATATCCTAATATGTTCGCGACTATATTCCCCGAGGGAGTAGATAGGGGTATTAAATACCGTGTTCAGAATATCCACGTTTCACTAGCAGTGTCCGGTGTCACAGGTAGTGAATACATCACTTTTTTATTCATACCACAGTATAAGAAAGAGCCCATACGACGAGCGGCACCCGCAACTACGTAGGTACTTTTAGGTAACATATCTTTTGAGTGAATGACACGATCGCGATGAAATGAAAAGCATAGAGCTTAGTTTAGGATTAACATTTAGGGTATGTTTTACTTCATCAATCAGTTCACTTTATCAAAAGTTATGAATACATATTTAAAGTTTTCAAGTATTTTATTCTCTCTACTGAAGGATGGGCAGCAGCATCCTCTGAGTTGGCGATCGCAGTTGGATCGAATCAATGTGTGTACTCAGAGGATGCTGCTGCCCATCCTTCAGTAGATCCCTTATTCGCCTTGGGGGAGGCTTACGTCCAGCAGTGGACGTTTATCGGCTTATATGATGAAGTATTTTATAGTTCAGTGGTTTGCGCGTACGAAGTCGCCGCTTGCACGATAGGGCATGAGGTTACTCGCCACTTGACCACCACGACTACTCAGCAGAACTATTCAGGTACTATCGTAGACATTTCCGCCTGATCACTTAAAAAAAGATTCGCATAATTTCGCGCAAAATTCATTTTTGGAAACAATGAGCTTTTCTAACCATAGAGTCATCATATCATACAATAACAAAGCCTAAACATGGCACATGTCTCTAATGTCACCTTTGTATGCATCAGTTATGCCCAGCTGTCATACATTGCCGCTGACATTCCAGTCCTTTCAAATCTTTCAAATGTATTCGGTTACAAAGCAGTCATGTAAAACAACTGGGCATAACTTAATGGTCCCGTTAATAGCGCACTGATGCCAAGTCCTCCTTGTATAGAATGTCATTGTTTGGAAACTATTCATTCATTTGTCTATTCATCAATAGGGCGGAGCTAGAGCGCGCTTGTATAAGGTCTAACAAAATTAGGTGAAACTATTTTAAGGGGATGATCAGACCATCAAACTGAACAACTTTCTCTATGGGACCAATATCGAAATCGCGACAAAAAATCAGCTGTTCCATACAAACCTGCACGACCTAAATGTATGGGACAGCAGATTTTTTTTTCGCGATTTCGACATTGGTCCCATAGAGAAATTTGTTCAGTTTGATGGTCTGATCATCCCCTTAAAATAGTTTCAGCTAATTTTGTTAGACCTTATATTTTTTAGTATACAAGCAAAAATGAGCCTAGTGGTGGTAAGGCGGCAAAGTCCGCGATCGTACCTAAATTAAATTAAAGCATATAAATTTTATGCAGTAAGCTCTATGACTTTTCGAGCCACATCTAAAAAATCATATACCGTAATAATGTCAGGCATACACAGTAATAATCTTTTATGCCTAAAAACCAAATAAAATAAAGTACCTAACAGTCACGGAGCCGAAATAAATTCTGACACAAAAAGCAAATACACGTTGACAAGTTTGCATTTTTATGGCGCGCTGGTGGATGCGGCCCGCGCACCGTGCTAGAGATAAAAACCATAGAAACATAGTGAATAGAAGGGCTTTCAAACAAGCTTTGTTCATCGCCAACAGGCCCACTAATTCAACAAGTCTAACGTTGCACAGCCTTTGACTATTTATTATAAGGACTAGCCTTGCGGTAGCATTTCCCCTCTGCCACGGTATAAGATTAATTAATCATGTGCATTTACATTCAATTTTATACCTTATCACTAAACGAGACACCCTATAATTGCGAAACAATAATTTCGAACTTAGAACGTTCACGTGGGGTTCACACGAGACTTCTTTTCATGATTTTTAACATTCAAAATTAGAATCTAAAGTTATGAGTAATAAAATCCAAAGTTGCAGATTTCATGTTACCTCGCCCCCCGCAAAGAGTGGCAGAAATGTTTGTTAATAGTATTACACGCGTGGCTAGTCCCTATATAAGTAGTCAAAGCGCAGCATCCATGCCGATGAGTGAACGAGTTTTGTAGCGTTGCGCTGAGCGGAGATGCACCCGTGAGCAAGGTTAATCGTGTGGATTGTGACGTCTCGTGTGCCAAGCCACAGATAATTTAATAGTTACTAACTAACAGATACTGAACTCCCCGAATTAGCGCGCTTTTACAGCCAACCGCGACGCACAATGCGCCTTATATCAATGCACGACAGCCTGTATTGTGAGCGATCGCAGCTATCAAACGCGAGTGACAGACTACTGGCAAGCAGTGCCTCGTAATTTTGTACCTGGTAGCCCAGTCATTTTACGGTTTGAGCCGCGACTAATTAATAGAAGGCTTTGAAGAATACATTAGTATTTTCTAATGAATACCTCATTGTTAAAATTTCAATGCCTTTTTATTTTGCAAAAATAATTTGTATTGTTAAATCTAATTAAAATGAGTGCATTGGTAATAATATTATTAAGTTTAAAAGCCTTCTGGGAAATACAATTTTGATTTCTATGTTGCGTAGCAAATTTTTTTTTAATAATTTTTCAGATAGTCTTTTCTTCCGTACATGGTGCCGGTTAAAGTTAAAAAATCCCATTAATAATTACTCCCCACCCCTCCTAACAAAACTCCGTAAAATGACTGGGCTATGGGTTAAGCCTCATCTGGCAGAACCATATCGTATTTTTCACGCTCTATCCTTTTCTATCGCTCAGGAACGTCATTGGCTAGAGCGAGACACATTCCCGCTATCTTATTTGCTCTAGCAAATGACGTTGCTGAGTGACAGAGAAGGATGGAGCGACGAAAAAATGCGATGCGGTGCTGCCACATGAGGCTCATAATATCATTGTATGATATTCTAATAGATGGCCGGCTTTTTGTCTGCGAAGTAAAGGATAAGAAAACTTTGTCCCATAATGTCCTTAAACGACACTAATTGGAATCACTGGGGTCATATATTCCAAGCGATTCCAAAAACGTGTTAAATTAGAAATTTTTAGATAACCATAACATAACGTCCAGCTTAGCCTATTCTAGTAAATTTCTAATATCTTTATCCAAAGTCATCAAGTGGAAATAATTAGGGCTGCCACAAAAACAATTTGTGACCCGTAACGGGTACGCCACGCCGTTTGTTTTGTCTCCTCGCTGTGCGACTCCGGTTATTTTGACGTTTCCCTAAATTAGGGGCTACTTGCGTACAGATATGAGAGAACATTTTATTTAACTTGTCACAAAAAAGTTAATAAATGTTAAGGTCCCAAATCAAATATCCCAATGTTTTCTGAAAAGACTTACAGTGCTCATAGTCATTGTCAACTTGTATCGACTTATTCCCATTATGCTATTCTTTCCAACACAGAGCAAATTCACCCCGAAAGGGATTATGGTTGATATTTGTTTATGCATGTATGCTGACTCATACTAGCAGTGCCAAAATTATAACCTAAGAACGAATAATCTTTTAATAGCAGAGTTGTAACCTCCCGTGGTGGTCCAGTCGCACAATGGAAAGAACACTCAGATAAAGTGTACTCAAAAATAAATAGATTTGTCTTTGCGTTGTATAGGCTCAGAACTACAGCAACACAAAATACGGCCCTTACTGCTTACTTCGCTTATGTGGAATCGGTGCTTAGATATTGCTTAATAGTCTGGGGAAACGGCCCCGATATTACAAAAGTCTTCCTAGCACAAAAAAAGTGTATTCGTGCTATTTGTGGAGTACCCCCCGACGAACCTTGTCGCCCCCTTTTTAGGAAGCTAAATGTTCTACCGCTTGCTTGTTTGAGGTAGCAAAATTCGTAAAACAAAATTCTAAATTGTTCAAAACGGCAAGAGAATTTTTTCCTAGGAATAGTAACTCTAACAAACTAGTAATGGATGTGTGTCCAAAATCTACGCTGTTTCAAAATAATTGTTATTCTATGTGTATAACTATTTACAATAATGTGCCAGAGTCGATAAAAGAGTTACCGTTCAATATGTTTAAGACGAGTCTGTATAATTGGCTACTGCAGCACACATTTTATTCTGTTAATGACTATCTTCTGAGATTAATTGTATTATAAATTAAAAATTGTATTATTATGTATTGACTGTAAAAATTTTGTCCGTTTGACATTGTATTCAATCTAAAAGTTCTTAATTCTGACATTATAACCCCAAATTAATGTATATTTGTAATAAATACTTTTGCATACTATTTGTAAATAGTTGAATAAGGAGGACTCAATTGTAACCATAGTAATATCTTGTAACTACACCCTTTTCAGTGCAAATAAATCTAATCTTATCTTATCTTATCTTATCTAATGATCATTCCTTCCGTGCAGGATAGGGTTTAGAGGCCAGTACTGGTTGCAATTTTTTTCTACGTGTTCGTAGCTTCGACTGTCCATCTTGACATATAAGCTTATGCAAGAAAATATCGTGACGGACCCACCATACCCCTGGCCATACCCCTGGTGGTAGAGTGGGACGCAACCATACCCCTATATAGTAGTGATGTGACCATCATGTGTACCTGTTTGTACCTACACGTTTGAGCATTGAGATGTACCAGGAGAGCAAAAGTGTACAAGAGGTCATTAGGTACCAACCTTATCTTTTTAAGGAAGTTCGACCTCTTGTATACGTCTGCTCTCCTGGTACATCTTAATATTTTTAATAAGTAATGTGATAATTTTTGGTACAAACAGCGACTCATCAGGCTAACATAATTATAGCCAGCATAAGCTGGCCACAGGTTGAATCACGTATAAACGTGTCGTCGTGTGTACTACACATAATTTCAGTGCTTGCTTTATATGCGCTATATATAATTAGAACACCAAGCCAGGAGTGTGATTTTAGAAAGTCACACGTTGAAATCAGAAGTAGAAAATGAAGTATTAACATAATGAAGTTTGTGTATTCATTCGGACATGATTTTGGATCTGAAGAGCTTAGCTTTTCGTTATTATGATTTTTTTATCATACCCAACAAAATATTCAACCAACTCCATATAACGTTACACCCTTCAAATAAAAGTATAAAATATCAACCAAAAACTGACCGAAACAATTTTAAAACAAGAATCCCGAAAAACTAGCCAACTTTTCCCTCATTTCCATACACCAAACTATTTATTACCTTTTCTAAACTTCTGCCTACCCCACAGAGAAACTGGCGTTAAAATTGAAAAGGGTCTCAATTTCCGGTAGTTTCCACACCCTTATCTAACTCTTGGAGTTAGAAAGAGAGGTTGAATGGAAAGATAAACGCGGTGAGGTCATGTCAGTTACATAGTCCATTAAAATAGTTCTGTTGGAGTTCTGGAAGTTCAGTGGGAATATTTCGCAAAGTTAAGTTTGTTACGAACAAGTTATAGTGTATTTTGTATATTTTGATACAGATTATGCAAAATAAAGTCTTGGTAGTGTAGTGGTGAGCTGTGTCGCTTACCGTTCGTGAGGCCATGGTATAATCTCCACACAGATGAGCTTGCAGATTTACTCAAGTTTCTCACTAGAATCCTCTCCAGGTCGAATCGAACCCAGAACTCAAGATTGAGTTACCATACCTCTACGCAACGCGCTACCGACACTCTTGTGTTTATACATATACGTGGTGAAATTGATATCATTAGCATCCTTTTAAACTAAGAGTCTACCCATCAAACTGAACAACTTTTACTATGGGAGCAATTTGATCGGAGCAAAAAGAAAAATCTGCTGTTGCATGTTTGAGTCGCGAACTCGCGCATCGACATTGCAGTTTAGTATGGAACAACAGATTTTTTATTTGCTCCGATCGGTTTGCTCCCTTAATAAAAGTTGTTCAGTTTGATGGGTATAGGTTCTTATTTTGAAAGGATGCTAATTATATAAATTTCACCCTGTTTAACTGTAGGTACACTATATACAACTATTAAGAATCCCTGATATTTCCCCTTTGTATAGTCATTTACTTTCCAAGATGTTTCGGAAATCCATTTCAAGTTTTCGTAGCATCTCGTACCACCGTTAGCTGCGTAGCATTTATTGTTTGTGAATTTATGTAATGGAGGTTCAGCAGTAAGTTAACTTTAAGATTCAATTCAAAATAAAAAACTGGTTTACTGTCAGTTGCACGTACGTTCATTAAAGATAATCGTTCATTAAATTAAATCTCATGCTGTCACTTTTTGTTTTGTTGACATAATAAAAGTTAGCAAGAGATTTAATGGAGGATTATCTTTAATGAACGTACGTGCAAATAGCGGTTAACCTTATAGTTTTATGAAGGTTTTATACCTGGGGTCTATTTCAAAAAATCAAAGTGAAAGTGAAAATTATAAATTCAATATAGAAAGAAATGTGAGCAGGAGTTATCCAAGAGCCTCCCCCAATGTTGTAATGTCCCTTGTAAATATTTGGGTATCATCTAACTATCCCTACCTGTGCCATAGCGGGGGGCTCTTGGATCAGTGGCCATACATTTTTGCCTTTGAAGCCCACTTATTGAATGTCATATTAAGTAGGCAGGTTCACTAAATACTGAGCTATTGGCCGACAATATTTTGAATGACTACATAATACATGGTAGTAACAGTATAGTCTTCAGTATTTTCGAACCAAATCGAGTACGAGTGTAATTGTAATTGACATTTATGGTGTAAAGGCCTAATACCCTCAAAACCAAATAATATCACACCGGAGGGAACAATAGACTGTCAGCAAACGAAAGGTCAATGGCCCTCTGGTCGATTCCAGCTAATTTGTAATTACCATTCATAGCGTCGTGAACGAACGATTGCAATCAAAACACTCTCGCTTCCACTTGAAGAGATGAATTTTTATAGATGCGGCAAAACGTTAATAAGTGTTTTATCCTAACGGCTGCGCCAAATCCATACTACCATAATAAAGAATGTAAACTTAAATGTGTTGTATACTTAAGGGGTGCTTCAGAAGTTCAGACCATCAAACTGAACACTTTTGTTATGGGATCAAACATAATAATGGATTAACAATTTGTAAGGTACCTTAATTTAATTTAAAGTACAGTACGACCAGGGAAATAATTCTGCTTGCCAATCATCGTTCGCGCAGACAGGGACTAACACTTATCGATGGTTCTCGAAACCATTTGATAATAATCATAATCAAGTATTAAAGACAACGAAAGTCTTTGACCAATGTGTATTGCCAGTGATGACATATGGAACAGAGACGTAGTCGCTCACTCAAGCCCTCATAAAAAGGCTGAAAGTCACCCAAAAGGCATTAAAGAGAACTGTGCTCGGAGTTTCCCTGCGAGATCGAATCAGAAATGGAGAGACATAGCCCAAAGAATTGCTAAACTAAAATGGCGGTGGGTGGGGCACATTGCTCGCAGAACCGGTGACTGATGATGGGGGGCCGAAAAGTTTTCAAGTGGCGACCGCGTACCGGAAAGCGCAGCGTGGGTAAGGCCCCCCATGAGGTGGACCGACGATCTGGTGAAGGCGGCGGGAACCCGTTGGATGAGAGCAGCGCGGGACCGGTCGTTGTGGCAATCCTTGGGGGAGGCCTATGTCCAGCAGTGGCTGTCCATCGGCTGAGATGATGATGATGATAATGATTAAAGAGGAGAAGTTGATTGCCGAGCAGTCAATCGACCGAATATAGATCGGGTCGGTGATGCGTCAAGCTCGAAATCAATCGACCAATGTAAACAGATCCGTGAGTATTGGTTCTCGCGGTTTTAATAATAAACATTATTATTAAACGTAAAAGTGGTAAGTTTTTTCCTACTTACTATATTTAGTAAATCTATATTAGTAGGTATTGAATAAAAAAAATAGCTTTTGTAGTATCTTACGATAAATAATCAATAAATTATTGATGTTGGCGGTCGGTTTATCGCAAGAGGTCATTAACTACTATTTTGCAAAACTCGAGAAAATACATAATTAATTTTCGCATAATCTTTTTGTCGGTAGTGTTATGTACTTTATACATAGGTCATAAAGGCGAAACTTGAAGTACTATCCAGATAATGATCTTTGCTTATAATAGTACCCTTCGCGGTGACCTCTGTATATAGTCGGCTATATTTAGTGACTTTTTGACGTTAATGACTTCTTGCGATAAGCCGATAAAGGTGAAATTTGAAGATCTATCCAGATAATGATTTTTTCTTATAATAGTAGGTACTCGTCGCGATTAACTCAGTAGTATGGTCAGCTGTGCATACTGACTTTTCGACGTTAATGACTTCTTGCGATAAGCCGATAAATGTGAAATTTTAAGACCTATCCAGATAAAATGATATTTTCTTATAATAGAAGGTTTTTGTCGCGGTTAACTCAGTAGTATGGTCAGCTGTGCTTAGTGACTTTTTGACGTTAATGACTACTTGCGATAAGCCGATAAAGGTGAAATTTGAAGACCTATCCAGATAATGATTTTTTCTTATAATAGTAGGTACTTGTCGCGGTTAACTCAGTAGTATGGTCAGCTGTACTTAGTGACTTTTTGACGTTAATGACTTCTTGCAATAAGCCGACATTCTAGTCATGCTTCTAGCCGCATCCTTTTCCCTCCTTGCTTCGTGTTCCCGACACCAACCGTCTACCAGAATGTAATTAACTTAAACGGAAACGACTTCATTTGTTTTTTATCTCTTTTGTCCTTTTTAGGGTTAACCGAAGAATGTGTCAATGGCACAATTAGACTGATTCGTCCAAAAGCTATTCGACTTTTTAACCGACTTCAAAAACGGAGGAAGTTTCTCAATTCGACCCTTATATAATTATGTTTTTTTTTATCATTCAAGTTCGCAGTGTCGGTTTTTTTAATTCGTATGCAAACCCTACAAAAATGACAACATATCTACTATTCTAATAAGTACAATCATATCAAATAATTTTTTTTTGAAAATAATATCACATTATCTATGTGATGCTTTTTGACTCTACCACCACGTCGTAAGGTGTACCGTTGAGAGAAGATACGACCAGAAACTACAACACACATCTTTTAAACAAAACAAAATATACAAAGAACAATTAAAATACAATATTGCATTACATAGAGTAACATTGTCGAGACCAGACATTTTGGTCATTCAAATAATCATCGAGTTTATAGTAACCTTTTTAACAAAGGACTTGTTTAACATGGGACTTAAACTATATTTAACATGTTGTTATATTATTATTTATATTTCCGAAAAAAAAACTGGAAGTCCCATTTTTAACATGTTATATGTAAAAGAGCTATAACTGATACAGGGTGTAAAATTTAATGCGTTGGTACATTTCAAAGGGCCACCCACACTGTTGGTCACATACTGAAAGTTATTCAATTCGATTTACGTTTTTAACGCATTTAATTTTACACCCTATATCAATCAATAGCTACACGTTATACAGACAGCCTAGCAAATACTGAAACGTTGAACTCAGACCATCAAACTGAACAACTTTCACTATGGGGCCTACCTCAGGAAACGCGAAAAAAAATCAGCTGTTCCATACAAAACTCCTGTACCTACCCGACTACAATTTATTGGACAGCTGATTTTTTTCGCGTTTCCTGAGATAGGCTCCATAGTGAAAGTTGTTCAGTTTGATGGTCTGAGTTCACCATTTCAGTATTTGCTAGGCTGTCACTTACACCCTGTACAATCTAAGTGCCGCAAACAGGTTAAAATAGATGTATCAATGTCCAAAGTTAAATATATTTAAATAAATGATCAGTAACCCAAACCAAAATGAATTAAAGATTTAAATATTATTTTATTACAAATTAATAATAGTAATAATGAATGCAATGAGAGCTGAACACAATTTTAATTAACAGTTTTTGAATCGGTCGTCTCTCTTATTAAATATTTCGAATTGAATATGAATATTGATGCTTGTTAATATTTCTGCGAAATAGTTTATTCAGTTGAAGCCTTTTAAATAATCCGATTTTCACAATGTCCGACATGGTTAGCGTACGCTGCTAGCTATTTTATTTTAAAAGATAACTCTTTACGTGGAAACTAACCAAAGTATACACTGAAGCAAATTCTTAACAAATTTGGCATGAGCTATATAGCTCCATTTCAAATAGCAACGAAATTTTAAGGCTATTTTGAATTACAAAAACAGAGATTTGAAACACTTACTATCACTTATTCTTAGGACAGCTTTAGTAACGTCCAAGATAAATGTCGGATACTTTATATTTCTGATAAATAAATTATATTTGCAAATCAGAATTGGCTAGAAGGCTGTGTAGGAATTGTAAAATCTTGTCGTCGTTATTTGAAATGAAGTAAAGTAAGTTTTCATGAATTTTTTGCCGATTCTAAAATATTACGCACGCCTCACCCACAAAAACAAAAACAATTTGGTCTTACTTATGCTTTTTTCCCAGAGGCACAACCCCGGCACTCCATAGAATGGCTGCAGGTCTAATAATCATCATCTTCCTGCCCTCATCCCATTGTTTCGGGACGGCGCAATATGTAATATTCCTCCATTCATCTCTTACAGCCATCATTTCAGCGCAGACACTTTTTTTACACATGTCATCTTTAACACAATCCATCCATCTTTTATTTGGTCGTCCTATCTTTATGCAGCCTATCTTTATGACACTCATCTCTTCTCATCGAATGCACATACCACGATAATCGACGCGCACTTTTTCATTTCATAATCTTGTCTATTCTACAGGGTGAAATTGATATCATTAGCATCCTTTTAAACTAAGAATCTACCCATCAAACTCAATATACTATGGGAGCAAACCGACCGGAGCACTGCGCGTCGACATTGCAGTTTAGTATGGAATAGCAGATTTTTTATTTGCTCCGATCGGTTAGCTCCGATCGGTTTGCTGCCATACTAAAAGTTGTTCAGTTTGATGCCTAGACTCTTAGTTTAAAAGGATGCTAATGATATCAATTTCACCCTGTAGTAACACCACACATCCATCGCCACAGATGAAATATCTCAATAAATCACGTCAAGCTGAATTATGAATTTAAAACGTCAGCATTGCACGCTGGTCAGTCTACGAAGACGTGCCCTGATCCAATTGGAAAATGTAAATAGAATTGCTCTCCTCGTCTCATCTTGTAGAAATACGACGAGGCACCTATTCGACCGGACTCAGGACCATCGAAGAATTAGGTTACGAGGGGCTTAGAAGAAAATACCTACGTTAGTGAAATGCACCGTGCATTTTGTAGGACGATTTAACTGGAAATGTCGTGTTTAGATCGGGTAAAAAGATTTGGTCACAGCTCTATTCATGAACCTCTAATGTTGGTTGGCAGATCTCTTTACCGCGGTACCAAGTCGAACTAATGACGTTCCATCGACTCGAGAGAGGGAAATTCCCGTCTAAATCCTATTTTATTTATTTTAACACTTTATTGTACACACAGAAATATAAATGAAAACAGCATAATAGACAATTACAAAGGGCGAGCTTATCTCTAAAGAGATTTCTTCCAGCAAACCCGTGAAAGAGAGAGAGAGCATATTAAGTGAGGCAGGCATAGTCCTACTATTCTCCCTAAATTTTACAGCTAAAGTAATAATATACAAAGTGTTAACGGAATTAACCGAAACTTACAGCACGACCAGGAAAATAATTCCGCTCGTCAATCTTCGTTTGCGCTGAGCAGGACCGAGTCCCCGACAAAACCCGAAGTCATTTAGTAATCAAAGGGTGCAAAGTCGGATAGCAGCGGAAAGGGCGCGAAAACAAATTAGCCAATAGCGTAGACGGATTGAAGGTCACACATCCATTGGTAAGTATTATTTCGCGCGGTATTAAAATTTGTCGGCTGCGCAGGTATATCGGTAAGACTTATAAACCTGGTACTACTGCACCCAGGTACCGAAATGCCAAGAACCGCTAAGTACCAGTACAGAACCTGTACTTTTTGTACTGGTTCTAAGCCCTGACGCTAACGAGCACCTAACGTTAAAAAGTAATAAAACACATTTTGTTTGGACAATCTCCTTCACACCTACTAAATCAGCTACCGACTATAACTCAACTACTTAGCCTCGTGTCTGGCCCAAAGTCCGAGTGGGCATAAATCTTGAGCCGACTTAACGCCCGACTCGCGCTTAGCTGTCTGACTTACCCGGTGAGAATTTTAGGGTGGATATGTTAGACGACGTATGGAATTAAAAAGTTTATTTTGTTTTTAGAAACGAAAAGAGACGCCTAAATACAAACAGACAAAACACATTCTGTACACTTAATGATGATGATGATAATGGATTCCTAGTCCATTTCGACTACGGCAACTGCTAAACATTATAGAAAAGCAGTCAGGTACACAGGATGTTTTGAAGTGCATAAATAGTGTACGCGCTAAACACAGATACACTCTCTCGTCTTTACCGTCCTATGGAAATGGGTTCAGAAATACCATAGCTGGCATGGCTGGCATGGTTTTTGGTGTGCAATAATGAATAATTGATTGATTGATAAGTCAACTTAGCGGCGGTAAATAATCTAGTAAGACCTGGAGTGCGATTTTTGAATCTCATACGTTGAACTCAGCAGTTGAAAATGTATGGAGATAGCATCATTCTACTGCTGATTTGACTTTCAAAAATCGCACTCCTGGAGTATGATTTTTAAAAAGTCAAATCGGCAATAGAAAGATGCACATCTCCATAGTAATATTGACATTTTCAACTGCTGAACTCACCGAATGAGTTTCAAAAATCGCAATCCAGAACTGCATACTTAACTCTTTTTTATTTAAAATATGAAGATCTTATTTCTTTATAACGTCTTCAATATTTTACTGGATTAAAAATTATTACAGGGCCCACGTACTGGATACTGATGCGCTTTCTTTCACCCTTATTCGTGAAAGAAAGCATATATGGCAGCATGTATAAGCTGATCATCACCATCACCTCCGCCAAAAGACGTCCGCTTGACGTAGGCCCCCCTTCAAGGATTTTCGCTACGACCGGTACAGTGCTGCCCTCATCCTGACCCATCACCAGGTTAATGGTCTAACTTGTCAAAGGCCTACCTACGCAGCGCATTTACTTCCAGTAAAGTAAAGTTGGTTGCCATTGCCATTTGACGGCCCGGTAGCACAGTCTGTAATGAACCTGCCTGTTGGGCAGAGGGTCGCGGGTTCGAATCCCGTAAAGGACAAATATTTATATGATGAATATGAATATTTGTACCAGAGTCAAGGATGTTTGTATCTATACAACGTGTTAATGAATAAGCGCAAAACCTCATACACCCCAACTGATTTATAACAAAACAATTAGAATTAAACAGTAATTTCATTATTTTGATAGTTAAAATTTAAAGTTATTCGCATTTTAAGTTTTGAGGCAAAAATGATTTGTTATCATTTCAGCAATAAATGAAAGCGCTAACGTACTCATGGATACATTTTAATAATCTTGTCTTGGTAGTAAGTAGGGTTAGTATGCCAGTGGGGTGGGTTGACATCGGCATAAGAAAATTAAAAAATTTTCTAACAAATTATGTACTATTTTGAAAAAAAAAAATCCTATGTTGAAACCATGATAATTTGATTCTGCTCTCGATTCGAAACAAACTACTTTCTAGTTTTGCGTTAATTCATTAACACGTTGTATATGTATTCTATATCGTTTTCTAGTCATCATAATCATCATATCGTATGGCATTTTTATCTTCCTGCCAGCCTTCCTGCAAGTCCAGGTACTTTAAATGTGACTAGATAATTTGTGTGACAATATCCAAGATATTTATTCATTCATTCATTCATTCATCTTCATAATAAAATAAGTTTTCATGTCAAAAAAAAGGATAATTAATAGCATGGTCACCCGAAATAATGCAGTAGCTCACTAATTCACAGCAACAAGTTGAGATCACGCCACACGTAACGTCAAGCAGGTGTGGAACCCTAACTTACTTCTTGCTTGAATTAATTTACTATTTAACTAGCTTTTATATTTCTTAAATGCGGTTTTAAATAAGCTTATTTTTACACTTCCGAGCGCACTGCATACAAACGAAATTCTGTCCTATTTTTTTTAAACATTATCTTGAAACCAATGTCTGTGTCAGTACCATAAACTTAAACGATAGTATATTAAGTTTATTGTCAGATTTTCGTTAAAATATACAGGGTCCTTCTTAATATGCTGACATTTTTTAAGGGGATGATCAGACCATGAAACTGAACAACTTTCTCTATGGGACCAACATTGAAATCGCGAAAAAAAATCAGTTATTTCATACATGGCTCGAGTAGGTTTGCCGTTTTGTATAGACGAGCTGCTTTTTTTCGTTATTCCGATGTTAGTGGCATAGACAAAGTTGTTCAGTTTGATGGTCTGATCATCCCCCAAAAAATTGTTAGCATATTAAGAAGGATATAGTTTCAATGAACAACATGATCATACATCATGATGATTTGATGATCTAAGATAAATGATTGGTCTTCTTGATCTAAGGCTAAAAGCGCGTACCAAAGCACAACGTGGGTAAGGCCCCCATAACTAAAAAGTTAAAAAATAATATTGCAGCCGATGAATTTTTTTCGTTCGCATCAAAAGAACATTAAAATAATTTGTTTTATCGAAGTAGCTGTCAAGCCGGTACCATTCGCGACAGGGCCTGCATTAGTTTTTTGGCTTGGCTTGATACCGACTTCTATAAAACAAATTAATGTTCTTATGATGCGAACGAAAAAGTCATCGGCTGCAATATTATTTTTTAACTTTTTAGTTTTTTGAAGGCGGTTTTAATTTTTTGTTAAAATTTTGTTTATTTCACAATTTTCAGTGGTGAATTCATTAGTTTAATTCAATTTAATAGTAGTGCTTTAAATAAACAATCGCACTAGCCGACACTACGATTTTCAAAAGTTCCCCTCGATTTATCTGGGATGCCATCATCAGATCCTCGTTTCCTTATCATGGTACCACCCTTGGAATATCTTCTTTCCCACAAAAAAAAAATTGGTTCATAAACAACGAAGTTACCCGCAAACACACATACAAATGAATCCTTTTTTGAAGTCGGATAAAAAGGTTTTTATTTAATTTTTGTTCTGATAGAAAGGGACACAAAAACGTTAGAAATATCGACGACGGAGACGTACGAAAGAAGGTCGAATATTACCGACCGCCATGACCAATTTTTTTGTTTCCATACTTGTAAGAAGGAGTGGCATCCTTTATGATTCTAAACAAAGATAATGTAATTCACTAGGTTATAATTCTAAAATCCTTGGTAATTTCAAATGAAATATAAATGAAATCATCATTGTCTTGCCCATTTCCCATTATTTGGGGTCGGCGCAATATGTCATCCTCTTGGAATATAAATGAAATGAATGAATGAAAATGTTGTAGGTAAAGAATAATTAGAACTTTTAGAGGTTTCATTTAGATTCATATAACTATATCTATTAGAACTAGTAACATGTTACATCATTAGCAACGTAACAATAAAACGCCAAAAAATAATTAGAACATACTTATAACCTTTGTCCTCTAATTTGCTGAAACAGCCCTTATGTTTCAGGTAATAAAGAACATTTTTTCTCTATCAAACATATCCCTCTTAATTAATAGTGATATTATCATGATAAATGAGCATGGCTAGACGTTATCCTGGAGCAAACTTAGAGCAATAACTATAGTCATAGGCTTTAAGATCCGAAGCAAAAGATATTATATTTTCATCTTGTGGTTCAGGGCCTCTACCCGCACATGGGAACTTCGTAATTGCGTGAACATTTTCGTTCCAATATCAACTCTATTACAATGAAGTGCGGACTGAAACAGTGGCGATATAAAGAACATCGAAAGTCCGGGTACAGGACATGTCATGTACCAATAAGTTTTTCTAACTTATGTCGTATTACCGACTGCTCTCAAACGGTGAAGGAAAAATGCTGATGCGTATGTGTAGTCCATCAATCCGCATGGGGCACGCGTGGTGGACTAATGCCCTTACGCCCTCGAGGATAGGCCTGTGCCCTGCATGAAGTACCTTATAGGAAACTAAAGAAACTACTAAGAAATCTATAGGAAATTCGCAAAAAAAATACGACTTTTCATCCAAACGATCAGCTGATTGCATTTAGTATGGGAAGTCAATTTTTTTTTTGAAAATTTCTTACTGGTTTCTAAGGGAAAGTTGTTCAGTATCGTGAGTACAATCACCCCTTAAAGTAATGCAACTGTTTACCCTAACACCCTGTAGAATGTAATTAATCCCTGTAATGAATCTCCATTATTAGAAGTTGGTGATCGGCTTCACATTATATTTGTCTATTTCACGCCCTTCAACGCTGGAGATGCCTGTTCAGTCCTTCAGATTCACGAGTCACGATATTCTTTTACCGACCACAATCTACCGACATTTTCTTCAACATCCACTTAGTTCATCATTATGGTCTGGAGAAGTTGGTATTGCTTGTTCCTCAAAATATCTGTCACGGTTAATTGCGTGTCAAACTACGCTAGGGTTTTGTAGTATGGAAAGCCAATGCCTAGAACTGGCGCCTTTTTTTTTTCACGCCTATTTTCTTAGGACCTCCATTGCAGTCTTGCACCCAGATATAATTTATCTGAATACCAAGTTAAAACCTAAAAAATAGATTGAAGTCGATTATAAAAGACAGACAAAAACAAGTTTAGATAATGATTTTACTAGAGGGGTATCTATGCTTTTAATTCTAAATCGGGGGAGAATATAATTGAGCCTACAGGTGTGAGCAAGATGGCGTGCTAATTAAAAGTTTTTGCTGACTCGTCCCGTGCCCTATTTATAACATTGAAAGGATTCTTATAAATGCCATGCATCACTGCAAATTTACTTTTACAATAGACCAATGTATGTGAGAGTACGAGTCCCATATTACTATGGGCATTCATCATATCAGCCGATAGACGTCCACTGCTGGACATAAGCCTCCCCCAAAATGGGGGGATTTGCCATAATCGCCACGCTTGGCAGGCGGGTTGGCGATCGCAGTTGGATTGAATGTGTGTACTCAGGGGATGCTGCTGCCCATCCACCGGTAGATCCCTTAGTCGCCTTTTACGATACCCACGGAAGGAAATGGGATGGTGCTATTCTTAGCCGACACCACACAGCAAAATACTATGGGCATTCTTTCTATCAAATCAAATCAAATCAAAATTTTTTATTCAAAATAATATCACATAGATAGCTTTTTGACGTCATTTTTGACTCTACCACCGCGTCGGAAGGTGTCGTGTGGTCAGCAAGCCCTAGAGCCAGAGTTTTTTTTTCAAACCGCCTTACGGCCTCAGACGTGGTTTTTTTATGTAACGACTACTACCACAAGAGATAGTAGCCGGGACTAACGGCTTTAACGTGCCATCCGAATCACGGAATCATCTTTCTTTTCATACAATCGGGTGATTCAGCCTGCAATGTCCTAACCAACTGGGGAAAAACGCACAAAGTGACATATCACTAGGTGTCTAACTGTCTCGATGGTCCAGTGGTTAAGAGCATTGGCTCTCGACACGGAGGTCGTGTGTTCGATTCCCACAGGGGACACCTAGTGATATGTCACTTTGTGCGTTTTTCCCTAGTTGGTTAGGACTTTGCTGGCTGAATCACCTAATTGTCTGAAGAGAAAAATTATTCCGTGCTTCGGATGGCACGTTAAGCCGTTGGTCCCGGCTAATATCTCTGGTGGTAGTAGTCGTTACATAAAAACCACGTCAGAGGCCGTAAGGCGGTCTAAGAAACTCTGACACCAGGGCTCTGCCCACACGATAAGAAGAAGAAGAAGACTAGGTGTCTAATCTAGGTGTGTATTCCCTTTCTGAATGATGCATTTTTACTATATAGTAAGACAAGTTTGTGCCCGATCGTCCCGCGGGACACAGGTGTTGGGGGAGGCGCAGTAGCACGTGCGACTGCCTTTGAGCGGCGCGAGCTTCCATTCCCCGCTATACCATCCACCCCCTGACGGTCAAGCTTGTCTAACCATAGCAGGCCTTCGACACTCGGGCGTAGGAACCGAGATAAGTACCTGGAATAGAATAGAATAGAATAGAATAATTTATTTTCTAGAATATGGTACAAACATAGGTATACTAGTCTTCAAAGTCCAGCATATTCTGCCATTACAGGCGTGAAAATATTAATAATAAAATTTTACATTCAGTCATGATCGAATAATTTATATAATCAACGAATTATAACAATTAATAGATGAAACTAAAAAAAAAAAATAATAATAATTAAAAAATTTAAAGGCATTAAATACAATAATTAGATAGTAATGTCATTTAGATACAAGTCACATAACAAAAATAGAAAAAAAAAAATTAAAGGCTAATAAATACAATAATTAAAAAGTAATGTCAGATCATTTAGATACATGTCACATAACCATAAAACCTAGTCAAATATTAATAACGCGCGACATTACGCATCGTAAGCGATGCGCTTGTATGAATTCTGCCACTCGCTCCAGACGGCAACGTTGCATACGTCGCGCGCTGTACGAAGTAATAAGAACGCTAAGTCAAGCGCCATTAAACACATTATTGGGCGTACCGTCTGGCAATAGCTTATTATAACGAAGGAATTTATCGTTTTCCATGAAAGTGATGTATCTGTTACTAAGTAACTACTAATCTGTGACCATACTTATAACAAAGTTTGTGATCATTCTGAATGGACGCAAACGCGAACTTCTATGACTATTATACCCTTTGATTATTTATTATAAGGACTGGCCTCGCGGGAGCATTTCCCCTCTGCCACGGTATAAGAACAATGATCATGTGCATTTACATTCAATTTTATACCTTATCACTAAACGAGACAGCTTATAATTGCGAAACAATAACTACGAACTTATGACGTTAGGGGTTCAGACGAGACTACTTTCATGATTTTTAACATTCAAAATTAGAATCTAAAGTTATGGGGAATAAAATCCAAAGTTGCAGATTTCATGTTACCTCGCCCCACGCAAAAAGTGGCAGAAATGTTTGTTAGTAGAATAATATGCGTAACTAGTCCCTATATAAGTAGTCAAAGTGCAAAGCGCAGCATCCATGCCGAGGAGTGAACGAGTTTTGTAGCGTTGCGCTGAGCGGAGATGCACCCGTGAGCAAGGTTAATCGTGTGGATTGTGACGTCTCGTGTGCCAAGCCACAGATAACTTAATAGTTACTAACTAACAGATACTGAACTCCCCGAATTAGCGCGCTTTTACAGCCAACCGCGACGAACAATGCGCCTTATATCAATGCACGAACGCCTGTATTGTAAGTAGTCAAAGATTATACCACCATCTTTGAAGGATGCATCAATTCTTATGATAGATATCATCATCCGATTTCCGCAAATGTTTTTAAACAAACAGCAATCAACATTGACGTATCTTCAAACTATTCGAAGACAAACTAATTCAAAACAAGTTTAATCAACAAGGATAGTTTGTAGTTAACCAGAGACCAGTTACCGTGGTTTAATTGTACACCAACTTTATGTTACCTACCTATGTAGGAAATTTAGGAACTTTGCAACTTGCTCTGTGTTAGTGTATTGATTGCTGTGGTTAATATGCACAGACAAACAATAATTTATGACTATATTTATATTGGTGCCTACCCTTATGTACGGGAGTGAATGTTAGGTGTTGAGCAAAAGGAATGAAAGTAGAGTGAATGCATTGGAAATGCGCTCTTTACGAAGTATGTGTGGTGTTATAGGTGACCGACCGAATCAAAAACAGTGTGATAAAGGATTGTTATAAGTTGAAGGATGATGTGGTAACCAGGATTGAAAGAGGTATGGTTGTATGGTTCCGTCACGTTCAGAGGATGAATGAGAGTAGACTCACTAGGGAGATTTATCGATCGAGTGGAAGAGTCGAGAGAGTCCGAGGAGAACTTACCACCATCAAACAAATGGTCTTCTCCGAAAAGGACAAGTGCGTAGCACCCTCAACCGACGAAAGTGTATGTTATGTATATGCCTGCAGTGCAGCAGGTGATGTTTCGATACCCATCCAGGCCGACTCGTACCAATCAGTTTTCTATAATTCATGTATGATTTGTAACACCGCTGGATTTTCGGTGAAGGAAAACATCGTAAGGAAACCTACATGCTTCAATTTCGAGGCATGTATATGTTCCTTGCTTTTGTACCATATTCATAATATCAACATTTTACTAGTAGTGCCCAAACGCCAGTGTGACAGGTAGTGAGCCCGTTCGTCATCACTCACCGATCGTCTTTATTAACATTTCACTAGGAGTCGCGTTGCAGGTTCTGACACGAGCACGGTGTCTCGCACAGAACATTAAAAGAGGGGTAGAAGTGCAAAGTAGACGTGGAACGTGTCGCCACAGGTTATGCAATGATTTGCATAACACCATAAGGCGCGTGGCGTGGTGCGACCGAGAGGGCATGAGTAATTATAGCAGCGTGAGCGGGAAGACAAGTGGCGACAGCCGTCTCCGAAGCAAAAGCGCTATTTTGCATTTCTAAACCCTCTTATAATTTTATGTGGTGTCTCGCGTGGTGTTCGCGCGTCGCGTTTTTGCCTGCTACGAGGCTCTGCATTCATCAATCTCTGAGATTGGGATAGATACTCCCATAAAATACTTGACACTGGCGGAAATGCAGTGCAAGAGTTGCACAAGCAAGAGTCAAATAATTACAAATAAAATAAATAAGAAACATTTCACTAATAGTGCCCAAACTCTGTCTACTGTGACATGTAGTGAGCCCGTCACCACTCGCAGATCGTCTTTTTATAAAAGTTTGTTCTATTAAGCTGGATCCAAAAACCGTTGAAACAGAATAGGTAATTGCAAGCAGACTAATTACACCAATCTACATAGGTACCAGGCTAAATGCAATGCAATCTAACAAAGAGAATTCGCATCTACATTTTGTGTATCATCGGTTAAGGCCCAAAAAGGTATAAGTAATAATTTGCAATTTTACAGGTTAAAGAAATACACTTAGATTTATTGTCGGAAAATAGCAAAGACCAATTATTAATATAAGGAAATAAATAATGACAATAGCATTTTACCTTTTAAATTTAAAAGCACACCCACATAAACTCAACAACGGTAGTTGTAAGTTGGTACATATTAATGAAGTACTCTTTGTCCATATGGTAGTTAATAAGAAATAACCACTTTTTAGGTAATATAATTTAATGCGTTTGTTAGCACATTTTACAATGGTTTCGGGTTAACAAGAGAGATCGGAAAGGAAGTGAAGTTGAATGACGGCGAATGTCAAAAGTAGTTTTTTCTTTTTTCTAGTATTGCCCGAGTAGGGCAGCGCTCTTGAACAGTAGTCATTGTCGGCGTAGTTAGACACTTTCCTTAGCTATCAAGATGATGGTTAGGTAACGACCAATTAATATTTTTAAGCGTGCAGTTGTAGTAATTTCAACTTTAAACATACCTATTTATACTTATGGAATAACTATAAAATAGCGCAAAAACTTGATCGCAGGAAAAAACAATTACCATTATTATAATCATCGTTCACTGTTGAACATAGGCCTCTCCCAACCCAATGCGCGCCCCACTATCTTTTTAGGTGGTAGGTGCTGGGCCGCAGGGCATCCCACACTACCCCTGCCCGTTCGCGATCTCCACTCTAGAACTCTGACTCTTGAATTCCTGATCAGATGTCAGTTCTTCGACGGATATGAATTTGCCCATTGCCATTTTAGCTTGCTAATTTTCTGAGCCATAATGTCAACCACTTTAGTTTTCTGATGAATATCCTCTGAAGAAACCATAAATAGGTATCTACTATATTTAAAATATCTACCCGAATTTTACTAGCAGTTCCCAAACTCTGTCCAGTATAACAGTTAGTAAACGCAATTAAAATAACATTGTATTTTTATTAAATAACATCAAAAACCAAAATCTTAAATTTCTGAGTTACTGCATGCTTGAAAATGTTCAACGAAATGCAAATTTCTGATGCAAAAATGCTGGATTCCAAAATAAAGACAGCTACGAATGCCAGGTTAGGCATTAGTGTAATAAATCAACCGGTAAGCAAGCCAGATCAACTCTTGCAAAACCTTGTTTCGAGCTAGTGCTGCATCGATATCAGCAGTGTATCGATAATCCATTGATACCTATCGTGACCCCGAAAAATATTAACAAATAATATCGATACTATATTATTTATTATTATATACAAGTTCTGTGGTTTTGTGAGTTTATCAATTTGTAGGTAAGTTACCATAGATTAGTATGGTTTTGCCCGGTATGGGCCCTATCCTTTCCAACGATAGAATAGCCCCAATTTGTAGGTGGGTTACCATAGATTAGTATGGTTTTGCCCGGTATGGGCCCTATCCTTTCCAACGATAGAATAGCCCCAATTTGTAGGTGGGTTACCATAGATTAGTATGGTTTTGCCCGGTATGGGCCCTATCCTTTCCAACGATAGAATAGCCCCAATTTGTAGGTGGGTTACCATAGATTAGTATGGTTTTGCCCGGTATGGGCCCTATCCTTTCCAACGATAGAATAGCCCCAATTTGTAGGTGGGTTACCATAGATTAGTATGGTTTTGCCCGGTATGGGCCCTGTCCTTTCCAACGATAGAATAGCCCCAATTTGTAGGTGAGTTACCATAGATTAGTATGGTATTGCCCGGTATGGGCTATCCTTTCCAATAGTATAGCCTGATATGAGCTGATAAGATTATCATTAGTAATGCATAATATGTGCACTGATCCTATAATGATTATTATTGCTCTATATCGCAATCATAACCATAATATCGATGCAAAAGTTGAAATTCTTTAATATAATTGGGACATCGATATACCTAATAGTTTAGTATGGTATCAATAGTTATGATCAATAATAACAAAAGTTCTGAGTTGACTCTGACGATTTGAGTACTTAATTTTAATAAGCGTTTTTCTTTACTTTTTTAATTTGAATTCCTAAAAAACTCAACAGATGATTATTGCTCCATAGAGACGTTCGTGAGATTCTGTAAAAACCATGTCAAGACTGTTTTTTTAAGGCCAAGGGATCGAGCCCATACAACCATGTCAGAAGTAAACAGTTTCAAATTTTCGATCAAAATGATTCGCAAATAATGGAATATTCCATCAAAAGATGTGATGGCATCTTTTTGATCATCTTTTTCCTCTTTAGTATTTTAAAGAAACCCTTTTTGAAATTTTTATCTTTATTCGCACAGACCGTAGCGCCATCTATCGATCCCCTAGAAAACCAAAAGAAAAACGCTCATTAAAAAACGTCATACAAGGTGAAATTGATATCATTTGCATCCTTTTAAACTAAGAGTCTACCCATCGAACTGAACAACTTTTACTATAGCAGCAAACCGATCGAAGCAACAAAAAAATCTGCATCTTGCATAAATTTGAGTCGCGAACTCGCGCGTAGACATTGCAGTTTAGTATGAACAGAACAGCAGATTTTTTATTTGCTCCGATCGTTATGCTCCCATAGTGAAAGTTGTTCAGTTTGATGGGTAGACTCTTAGTTTAAAAGGATGCTAATGATATCAATTTCACCCTGTATAATGACAATTCAAACAAAAATTCAAAAATACACGGGTGGTCCGGAACTGGCACGCGCGGAACACAAGTAAAACAATGATTATAACCGTTCTATTAGCCCAGTCATTTTACGGTTTGAGCTAACTAATAATTGATTTTTTTTTCGGTATTATATTGAAGAGCCAATTTAAGCCTAGAAATGTGCCAAAATTTAAAAAAACACGTCAGAAACAGTTCCAATTTTAAAATTTTGCTATTATCTCGTTCTAGAAAACCTGATGGTAATTTTTTTTCTCATATTTAAGGCTTTACCATTATTACATACTTCAAACATGGTTTACATATTTTTGGCTACTTTGAAGGTTTTGAAAAATCCATTCGTATTTTCTAATAATTACGTATTTTTTTAAAATTTCAATGCCTATTTTATTGCTAAAAAATAATTTATATTGTTAAATCTAAGTCAAATGAGTCCATTTAATTAATATTATTAATTAACATAAAAAGCATTCTGGGAAACACAATTTCGATTTCTATGTTGCGTAGCGATTTTTATTTTAATATGTTTTAAGATATTCTTTTTGTCACTAAATGGTGCCGGTTACAGTTTAAATGTCCAATTAATAATTACTCCCCACTCCGCCTAACAAAACTCTGTAAAATGACTGGGCTATATCTCGATGTATTTCTGTGGTCTATTCCATGGCTTCAAGTTCCTATATTGAATAAATTATTTTGACTTCGACCTAATGGAGTACCAGTGTTGTACTGAAACCAAAGTCACTACTAATATTTGCTTACTCAATATAAGGGATATCAATTCTAATAATGGTAACGGTTACTGTACGGTATGATCTACCGATACTAACAAAGATATTTATCGAAATAAAGTATCGACAACAAACTGCCGATAGTTAAGCAGCACTATTTTGAGCATCGACAGGATAAGGCTTAAAAGTTATCTCTTTGACTTGAAACCTTTGGGCTGTCGAAGTTAAGTTTAAGCTAAACTCTGGTTAGGTTGTTCAGTAAACTGCTAGTTACTGAGCGTTGTGACTAAAGGATGGTAAACTGTTTGGTATATGCTATGATGTGGCAGTTAATTCACCTTGTGCAGAGGTGTGCAAAGTAGGATATATGCATTATACTATGCAGGGTCCTTCTTAATATGCTGACGCATTTTTAAGGGGATGATTAGACCGTCAAACTGAACACCGTTCTCTATGGGAGCAACATCGAAATCGCGAAATCAGCTGTCCCATACATTTGGCTCGAGGAGGTTTGCAGTTTTGTGAGCTGATTTTTTTTCGCGATTTCGATGTTGGTGCAATAGAGAAAGTTGTTCAGTTTGACGGTCTGATCATCCCCTTAAAAAAGTGTCAGCATATTAAGAAAGACCCTATCCTGGTTTAAATTGATATCATTAGCATCCTTTTAAACTAAGAGTCTACCCATCAAACTGAACAACTTTTACTATGGGACCAAACAAAACGGAGCAAAAAAAAGTCTGCTGTTGCATACATTTGAGTTGAGTAGGCAGCGGCGGCGCCGGCGGGTGCAGTTTAGTACGGTTGATTTTTTTTTGCTCCAATCGGTTTGCTCCCATATAAAAGATGCTAATGATATCAATTTCACCCTGTTGGCTAGATAGCCATGATCTTAATGTATTGTTAAGTGATATATTAGTTGCCGTGTGGTGTCGGCTAAGAATAGCACCATCCCATTTCCTCCCGTGGGTATCGTAAAAGGCGACTAAGGGATCTACCGGAGGATGGGCAGCAGCATCCTCTGAGTACACACATTCAATCCAACTGCGAGTGCCAACCCGCCTGCCAAGCATGGCGATTATGGCAAATCCCCCCATTTTGGGGGAGGCTTATGTCCAGCAGTGGACGTCTGACGGCTGATATGATGATGATGATGATATTATTTGATAAAACCTAATGTAAAATTTACACTATTTGAGGCAAATAAATGATTTCTATTTCTAATATTATTCTATGAAATAGGAAGCGCAGACCAAACATATTTTAACAAATAATTTAAAATTTGTTTGTATGTGTTGCATTGTATTCAGAATTGAAGAGTAGGTATCTGCTTACCCACGTGATAGTAGCTTAAATAAAATATAAATATTTTCTATGTTATGTATGTTACAAAAGATAACAAACAAAAATATTGCTAAAATATGACTTTTCATTCTGAAGGTAAATCTTACTTACCTACCTAAAAACATATTTTAAACAACACTGACAACCCTAAACAACTTTGTAATACTTATCTAGTTTCGCATTCTCCTAACGTCAATTTGAGTGAAGCGTGTACCTACCAAAATTGTATTGGCAAAGAATTTAAAGCATGTATGTCAGGATCGTAGCAGGTGGCGTTCCGTTGTCTCTGCCTACCCCAGTGGGAGACAGGCGTGAGAATATGTATGTATGTATGTATGTATTTAAAGCACACACAACTGACTCTTATAGAAATTAAGTACCTGGGCAGGCAGGCAGCCTGGTTTCAAGTTTGATCTAGATAGACAAATGTCGACTCCACTACCAAAAAGTGGATTGAGGCAATGTTAACGACAAGAACATTCAGGACCTCACTTCTAGGTAAAACCCTAGAGGTAAAGGTATCCAAAGGCTGTCCGCAGGGGGGAGTGCTCTCACCTCTGGCCTGGTCGGTGGTGGTGGACTGCCTCCTGTGGGACCTTAACAACGCCTACCTAGATACTCAAGGGTATGCTGATGACCTGGTAGTGATGATTGTGGGCCCATGTCCCAGCACTATATCCAGTCTCATGCAGACAGCACTACATAAGATATAAAGGTGGTGCAAAGACTTCGGTCTTTCAGTGAATGCCGATAAAACGGTTATAGTACCCTTCACAAGAAGGCGAAAATTAGAGTGCCTTAGACCTCCAATACTCTTCAAAAAATCTATACCGTTTTCCAAGGAGGTTAAATATCTAGGAGTAATTCTAGACCAAAAACTCACTTGGAACCAACACCTGGACCACATTGTGCGAAAGGCAAAAATAGGACTAGGGACATGCTTTCGCTTAGCGGGCTCCAGATGGGGCCTGAAACCGAGTTCGGTTATGTGGATTTACACTGCGATAGGGAGGCCTATGGTATCCTACTGCATTGTAGCCTGGCATAAGAAAACCGAACAAGCGAAGTGTGTAAACACCCTAAATAGCCTACAAGGATTAGTATGCAGAATAGCAACGGAGTAATGAAATCTACACCCACGGCTGCTATGGAGGCAATATTAGGTTTGCCTCCATTACACATCCATGTGCAGAAAGAGGCAAAAATTGCAATGCTCCGAGCCTTGGAACGAGGAGATTCCAAATGGAAGTCCTCTGTTATGAGAGGGTTACATGAAACTCTCTTAACAATTCGATCATGTGTATGCCGAAAGACACCATGAACAAAGAATATAACTTCAACAGGTTATACAAGGTAATCCTACCCCAAACAGAGGACTGGAACGGGAATACCCCACAATCCTTCAGCGCTGGAGATGTCGTCTGGTTTACAGATGGCTCCAGGAAGGACAACCGTGCTGGAGCTGGAGTATGTGGCGGCAATCCAAGAATTTAAAAGGCGATTCACCTTGGACAGCATGCCACAGTATTCCAGACTGAAATGTACGCTATCATAGATTGCGTACATGAGAATCTGAAAAGATGCCCAAAGGGGAAACATATTGTTATTTTATTAGATAGCCAGGCTGCTCTAAAAGCGCTAGGATCTGACGAAATAGAGTCGAAACTAACATTAGAATGTGCCCGAGCACTCAACCAGCTAGGACTGACAAACTCTGTCACCCTAGGCTGGGTGCCCGGACACTGCGGTATTGATGGAAATGAGGCTGCTGACGAGCTGGCACGAAGAGGGGCGGAAGAGGACGCCATAGGCCCAGAGCCTTATTGCGACATCTCCCGCAACACCTCTAGACGTGTGCTAAAGGAATGGGCCGTGGACCAAAGCCGTAAGCTCTGGTCGGATACACCAGGACTGAGGCATGCGAAAGAACTTGTGACCGGCTTTTCAAACAGACATACCTCAGATGCCATCAATTCAAACCGCAACGACTTAAGGCTCTTAGTACGAGCCTTAACAGGACACTGCAAGTTAAACAAACACCTACACAGAATGGGGCTTGTAGACTCACCCACTTGCAGATTTTGCTGTGAAGCAGAGGAAACGCCCATACATCTCCTCTGCGAATGCGAAGTGCTCATTCACAGCAGGAGTCGCGATCTAGGTGGATACATAATAACACCTACTGACATTAGGGACCTCCCCTCCAAAAGCATAACACGGTTCATGAAGTCCGTGGGCCTAGGAAATGACCTTTAGGTCTAGGGTGACAGCTACAATAGATCTATCTAGGTCGCAGTAGCTATTTGGTCATTGACCAAGCCCTTATAACCAAATAATAAATAGATACACATAGACCATAAAACTGAACAACTTTCTCTACGGGACCAACATCGAAATCGCAAAAAAAAAATCTGCTATCCCATATATTTGGCTCGAGTAGGTTTGCAGTTTTGTATGGACGAGCAGATTTTTTTTCGGAATTTCGATGTTAGTCATATAGAGAAAGTTGTTCAGTTCGACGCGGACGGTCTGATCATCCCTTTAAAAAATGTCGTATTAAGAGGATATGTGAAAAAAATTGAATTCTTCAAAGCGTCATATATCATGAAGTACTAAGTAGGAGTATGAATTGCGGATATGTGTAAATTGAACATATAATTGAAGTTTTGATTAGAGCTAAAACACGATTAAGTTAAGACACATTTTCTCGATAGAAAAACAAGCCAAAGTAGCCTCCGTTTTGTTTTATAAACGCTTGGAACTGCTAAACGGTGAATAATATAAACATGAGACTTGATTTAAAAAAAAGAGATTGATATTTTAAAAATTTTGATTAGAGCAGAATTGAACTTACATAAATAGTACAATCACAATTAAATAAAGTGTGTATTACGCTAGCGTCGTTTCAGTCGCGCGCGCCGCCCCATCTCTTTCTCTCGCATCAGGCAGTAATATAAGCTATCACACGCTCATTTCGCTTCAATTATTTTTCGACATAGGCCCTTAAGAAGGACCCTATAAAGACATATAAGTTATTAATAATTTTCATTACATAGGTTATAGTAGATAGGTTTCATGTCTGCGAAAATCAATTTTCAAATATATTTATTTTTGTTTAAATTGTTTTTTCCAACGCCATCTAGGTACATTGAGATTGCAGTATACTGAATTGTCCATGCTACCTGGCTCGATTTTTTCGTGTGGAACAGGATTTTTTCAGGAATGAAACCAAAATTAATATAAAAATCCCGTCGACAAGAGTTCCAGATTATAAATGTAGCTATTATCTCGTTATAAAAAACCTGATGGTAATTTTTTTGCACATATTCAAGGCATTTCCGTTACACATACTTCAAACATGATGTAAATGTTTGTCTACTTAGGTTTTGAAAAAAAAACGTATTTTCTAATAAAAATCTGATTTTTTAAATTTAAATGCCTATTTTATTGCTCACAAATAATGTATATTGTTAAAAGTAATTCAAATGAGTGCATTGGTATTTATGTTAGAAATTTAACAGCCTTCTGGGACTCACAATTTTGATTTCGATGTTGCGTAGCGATTTTTTTTTAAATATATTTTCAGATAGTCTTTTTGACACTAAATGGTGCCGTTAATAATTACTTCCCACCTCTCCTAACAAAACTCCGTAAAATGACTGGGCTAATAATAATGAGTGATGAGTCAGAGAGTAAGTGAGTGGTATTCGGTTTTTATTTCTAAATATATGTAATAGATAACATGAATGAAGGGTAGAAGATAGCACTTAAAATATTAAGTATTAAGAGGAAATACCTTCTGGGACTCACAATTTTGATTTCGATGTTGCGTAGCGATTTTTTTTTAAAATATATTTTCAGATAGTCTTTTTGACACTAAATGGTGCCGTTAATAATTATTTCCCACCTCTCCTAACAAAACTCCGTAAAATGACTGGGCTAATAATAATGAGTGATGAGTCAGAGAGGAAGTGAGTGGTATTCGGTTTTTATTTATAAATATATGTAACAGATAACATGAATGAAGGGTAGAAGATAGCACTTAAAATATTAAGTATTAAGAGGAAATACCTACTTTATCTTCGGTGAATTGTTTTATCAGACAAGTTCATGAGCATAATAGATAAGGACACGTTATATACAATTTATTGATTATTAACCCTTCAATTCCCGCGGCCGCGATATCGTTTAACCACTCATTGTTTATCAATTGTTATCTTAAAGCTGGGATGCGAGCGGTTAAACATAATAAAACCGCCTTCAAAAAAACTAAAAAGTTAAATAAAAATACTACAGCTGACGACTTTTTCGTTCGCATCATAAGAACTTTAATTAATTCTTTATTTTTTGTTTGTTTTGTTTTTAGGCCTTTTGTATTTCTTGATTGTTTGTTGTTAAAATTTTGTTTATTTCACAATTTTCAGTGGTGAATTCATTAGTTCAATTTAATAGTAGTGCTTTAAATTAAAAAACGCACTAGCCGACACTACGATTTTCAAAGGTTCCCCTCGATTTCTCTTGGATGCCATCATCAGATCCTGATTTCCTTATCATGGTACCACACTTGGGATATCTTCTTTCCAACAAAAAAAATAATCATCAAAATTGGTTCATAAACGACGAAGTTATCCGCAAACACACATAACAAAAAAAATATATATTCGGTCGAATTGAGAAACCTCCTCCTTTTTTGACGTCGGTTTATAAAAATATTCTTTAACCTTTTAAGTGACTGTCCCATTTTATATTACACTCTGTATATAAGCACAGAGTGAACGAATTGCGTATGTGTATGCATTTTTGTACTATAGACTATCAGGTTTTTGCTACGACCGCTTCGGTGTAATTGTTACCACGCCCGACTGCCGAACCAGGGTCCTGGGTTCGAATCTTGCACACATCAAGCTACGAAAAACAATCTATCGCGCAGCCAGCTTATACTGGTTTTGCGTAGCTTGCTGTGTCGTCATGTGTACAGTCTTGTATAACCAAACTTCATTTTATGATTATTTTTAAACACAATAACAAAAATGCCATCAAACCGAACAAATCTTTTATCTAACATCGAAATCGCGAAAAAAATCTGCTGATGGTGTATGGGCCAATGAATATGGGCAGCAGATTATTTTTCGTGATTTTGATGTTGTTCGAATGGGATAAAATTTTTAGTTGGATGATCTGGATAATGGATCATTTCCCTAAAAACGTTGGACCCTGTAATTTTTTTTTATCTCAATTGTTCGGTCGGGTTCAAACTGCTACCAAAATACTGATACTTTTTTGAAGTGAAAACTTCTTTAGCACCGTTAGTATTTGAAACTCGATGAAACGAAAAAGTGACACTATGGCCCGATTCGACCAAACGCGAGTAAATTTTATTCCTAAATTAAGTCGCCGGTTACTCTCGAGTAAACTGATTTTGCGTTTTACTAACCCTAATCTATGAATAACTTGAGAATAAATTTTACACGGCCAATTTTGACGGTGTAACCTTATAACGAGACTAATAGACTAAGAGATAAGTGTACTTTTTGCAATTATCAGCTGCAAGGCTGATTCAGTGTTTATGAGGTGTAGAGCATCTCTGTGATGGGGATGGACCAGGTCTGCCTGCATAACTCCAGTCGGTTTAGAAGTTACTGATGTTTAAAGGTCAGTAAAAAATTAACGATTAGCTGAAAGGCTGATCGTATGATATTATTGTAGTATGCACTGTAGCTATGTGAACAGTTTAAAAACTGACATGGTTCATCAGTCGGTTTAGGAGATACAGCCGTTCAAAGGTCCGACTTCATATCAGTTTTTGTACTGTTCACATAGCTACAGTGCATACTACAATAATATTATACGATCAGCCTTTCAGCTAATCGTTAATTTTTTACTGACCTTTAAACATCAGTAACTTCTAAACCGACTGAAGTTATGCAGGCAGACCTAGTTCATCCCCATTGCAGAGATGCTCTACACCCCATAAACACTGAATCAGCCTTGCTGCTGATGGTTGCAAAAAGTAAACTTATCTCTTAGTCTATAATGAAATGTCAATGTCACATAATTAAAAAAATTAAAATAAAAAGAAACCTAACAAATTAAAACTGTATAACCTCACATTGCAATAAGTACGGATGGTGGATTATACATTCGTTCTTTTATTATGGGTTTTGAGTGGTAGAAGACAAGTGAAGTTATTTCGGAGTAAACACAAGGAGTTAAATAGTTCCTTTCGGTACTGAACTTTTGAAACTTCTTTTGTCTCAATAATTCAGGATCGAACTTTAAAGCCTTTTTATTATTTGTCTATAAATACATTTGACACATTTTTGCAAACTACTAGTTTTATTTTTACATCTACAATTTCATAGATAAAATGTATATAATCTACTGTTATAAATACCTATCTATATTGTTATCTTCGTTCAATTGCTACCCGGTGCGTCTTTACCTTGTACTTACTTGCATTAAAGAACTAGATATGAAAACATATGGTTTTGTGTTTTGTTTAGTGTTGTGTGTTATTTTGTGCGAATGTAAAGTTTTTACGAGATGCAAACTCGCCGTGGAACTGTTAAAAACGAAATTTATTCAGAAAACATTTTTGGGCTCTTGTAAGTATTAACTTTCTTAGAGATCCTATTCAATTGATTGAACGAATGATACATAATTTATAGTTATCTAGAAACCGGACAAGTGCGAGTATAAATCGTGCCCTGAGGGTTCTATACCACACAATAAATAATTATTTAAAAAATAGTGTTTTCTTCGATATCCATATCGCAAGCCCGACTCACGTGGCCGGTTTTTATTATTTATTGCTTAGAGTTCACTCTATAATAGCACCACGTTTGGTGCTTGAATACTATATTTGCCATTTTTAAGAAGCTCTTTCTTAAAAATAGCAAATAAAAAAAAAGAAAACATGTTTTTACCGGATTTTGCGACGCAAAGGAAGGGTAATGTGTTTGTTTTTGCATTTTGTGTTATTTACTTTTTGTTAAAACTAACATGCTTTGATTTTGAGTACTGTGCCAACTACACTCTGGACACTTTATACAAACGTGCTTGCACTGACAAGAAGAGGTAAGAACGAGGATAGTGAGTGAGTTTGATTCAGAGAGGACTACACCATTGCCGACAGACCCGACAGTCGTCCCCTCCCTCCCCCGCCCCTTCTTCCACGTGTGTAAGGTACAAATTGGTGGGTGGCAGGGAGTGTCCGTTTTGTATGTAGTAGCGTAATAGACTTTCTTATACTGTGGTGTTAACTGTCCATCAAACTTGGTTATGATATCGCTACCTGTTTCACTAGAAAGTGTCCAGAATATCTTCATTGTTCGTCCCGTCCCGTAACCCGTCAACACTTCTTAATTGTCTTAACCACAGATCACAAAAACTAAAGGGAGATGTGAAAAGGGGGCGGGGCCAGTATCGCAGCAAAATGCGCAAAAACGGAACACATCGCTCGCGACAGTAAGGATTCAATATATTATGAGGCTGAAAGCCAGTCGAGATATTATGTGTAAATATTTTACAATGTTTGCGTAGTACTAAAGATTATTCGAACGTTGAGTTCTGATACCGCAATGGATAATGAGCACATTCAAGCTAACAAAATACTTTCTATCGCGTGGTACTGGTGGTTTATGCGACACTAGGTTTCGTACTCAGTGCGTTGGTTGGCATCTCTCTAGATCTCTATGGTCTTAACCGATGGCCGATTGGGGCTTAAGAGTTCTCGAGTGCAAAGCACAGAGTAGGTAGGCCTCCACAAGGTGGACCGACAACATGATCAAGGCGGCGCAGGACCGCGAGTTGTGGCGATCTTTGGTGGAGGCCTATGTCCAGCAGTGGACGTATATCGAGTGAAAATATGAAGACTTCTTAATGGCAAACATTATGTCTCGAAATTGAAGCATGTCGATTTCCATATGATATTTTCCTTCAAAGAAAAGCTAATTAGTTTTATTACACGCTAGCCAACCATTTCTTATCTTTACATCGTTTTCTAGGTACTAACTAGAACTAGGTATAATTACATGCATACTTAACCGCGAGTTATACATAGTTAAGTATAGCAGTGGAAAATTATTTATCAAATCAAGTTTCCTTATGCAAACAATATTAGGTACCTACATACATATACTCACAACCATATTACCTTTCGGGGTGCTCAGAAACATTGCTACGAATGCAAACTGTATTGCAGGCAGTTGTAGCACAGTATACAGAATGTTACAAAATAAAATTAAACATTTAAGGGGGTGGTTAAGCCCATCAAACTGAACAACTTTCACTATGGGACCAATATCGAAATCGCGAGAAAAAATCTGATGTTCCAACATCATCATCATCTTATCAGCCGATAGACGTCAACTGCTGGACATAGGCCTCTCTCAAAATGGGGAGATTTGCCCTAATCGCCATGATGTGATGCATTTGCGATGTTCCATACTAAACTACAGATCTAGTCGAGCTAAATGTATGGGACAAAAGATATTTTTTTCGCGATTTCGATGTTGGTCCCATTTTCTTTCTTATTGTGTGGGTAGAGCCCTGGTGTCAGAGTGAAAGTTGTACAGTTTGATGGTCTGAACAACCACCTTAAAAATGTTTATTTTTACTTTTGTAACATCCTGTATAAGAAAGAGTATCTAGTTGTAGCAAGGCCCACGTTTAGCATATTTAAGGTTTCAAGGTGGTGATGAGTGGCTATCCTCTCACCCTCAAATACACTGCATATGATATCCCTTAGTCGCCTTGTATAACACAGACGGGAAGAAATTATGTGGGTCATTCTAAGCCGGAATCGTACAGTACAGCCGGAACCACACGGCATGAATAGGATGTCCGTGTAAAGCCGCAGCAGCAACAGGGAGCTCCCATGACGGACCAATCAATAAAAAAACAATCAACAATATATTGTATGTATAGGTGTTAGAATATGACACCGTGCGACCTGTGTTGCGCCGATGAAAAAGGCTCTGATTCAGCATTTATGCTGAAGCAAAAGCTGCAGCGCTGTTAATTCTGCCAGAACACTACGGTTCGAGCGTAGGGTATGCTGATGACCTGGTAGTGATGATTGTGGGCCCATGTCCCAGCACTATATCCAGTCTCATGCAGACAGCACTACACAAGATAGAAAGGTGGTGCAAAAACTTCGGTCTTTCAGTAAATGCCGATAAAACGGTTATAGTACCCTTCACAAGAAGGCGAAAATTAGAGTGCCTTAGACCTCCAATACTCTTCAAAAAATCTATACCGTTTTCCAAGGAGGTTAAATATCTAGGAGTAATTCTGGACCAAAAACTCACTTGGAACCAACACCTGGACCACATTGTGCGAAAGGCAAAAATAGGACTAGGGACATGCTTTCGCTTAGCGGGCTCCAGATGGGGCCTGAAACCGAGTTCGGTTATGTGGATTTACACTGCGATAGTGAGGCCTATGGTATCCTACTGCAGTGTAGCCTGGCATAAGAAAACCGAACAAGCGAAGTGTGTAAACACCCTAAATAGCCTACAAGGATTAGTATGCAGAATAGCAACGGAGTAATGAAATCTACACCCACGGCTGCTATGGAGGCAATATTAGGTTTGCCTCCATTACACATCCATGTGCAGAAAGAGGCAAAAATTGCAATGCTCCGAGCCTTGGAACGAGGAGATTCCAAATGGAAGTCCTCTGTTATGAGAGGGTTACATGAAACTCTCTTAACAATTCGATCATGTGTATGCCGAAAGACACCATGAACAAAGAATATAACTTCAACAGGTTATACAAGGTAATCCTACCCCAAACAGAGGACTGGAACGGGAATACCCCACAATCCTTCAGCGCTGGAGATGTCGTCTGGTTTACAGATGGCTCCAGGAAGGACAACTGTGCTGGAGCTGGAGTATGTGGCGGCAATCCAAGAATTTAAAAGGCGATTCACCTTGGACAGCATGCCACAGTATTCCAGACTGAAATGTACGCTATCATAGATTGCGTACATGAGAATCTGAAAAGATGCCCAAAGGGGAAACATATTGTTATTTTATTAGATAGCCAGGCTGCTCTAAAAGCGCTAGGATCTGACGAAATAGAGTCGAAACTAACATTAGAATGTGCCCGAGCACTCAACCAGCTAGGACTGACAAACTCTGTCACCCTAGGCTGGGTGCCCGGACACTGCGGTATTGATGGAAATGAGGCTGCTGACGAGCTGGCACGAAGAGGGGCGGAAGAGGACGCCATAGGCCCAGAGCCTTATTGCGACATCTCCCGCAACACCTCTAGACGTGTGCTAAAGGAATGGGCCGTGGACCAAAGCCGTAAGCTCTGGTCGGATACACCAGGACTGAGGCATGCGAAAGAACTTGTGACCGGCTTTTCAAACAGACATACCTCAGATGCCATCAATTCAAACCGCAACGACTTAAGGCTCTTAGTACGAGCCTTAACAGGACACTGCAAGTTAAACAAACACCTACACAGAATGGGGCTTGTAGACTCACCCACTTGCAGATTTTGCTGTGAAGCAGAGGAAACGCCCATACATCTCCTCTGCGAATGCGAAGTGCTCATTCACAGCAGGAGTCGCCATCTAGGTGGATACATAATAACACCTACTGACATTAGGGACCTCCCCTCCAAAAGCATAACACGGTTCATGAAGTCCGTGGGCCTAGGAAATGACCTTTAGGTCTAGGGTGACAGCTACAATAGATCTATCTAGGTCGCAGTAGCTATTTGGTCATTGACCAAGCCCTTATAACCAAATAATAAATAGATAGACATAGACCATAAAACTGAACAACTTTCTCTACGGGACCAACATCGAAATCGCAAAAAAAAAATCTGCTATCCCATATATTTGGCTCGAGTAGGTTTGCAGTTTTGAATGGACGAGCAGATTTTTTTTCGCAATTTCGATGTTAGTCATATAGAGAAAGTTGTTCAGTTCGACGCGGACGGTCTGATCATCCCTTTAAAAAATGTCGTATTAAGAGGATATGTGAAAAAAATTTAATTCTTCAAAGCGTCATATATCATGAAGTACTAACAGTAGGAGTATGAATTGCGGATATGTGTAAATTGAACATATAATTGAAGTTTTGATTAGAGCCAAAACACGATTAAGTTAAGACACATTTTCTCGATAGAAAAACAAGCCAAAGTAGCCTCCGTTTTGTTTTATAAACGCTTGGAACTGCTAAACGGTGAATAATATAAACATGAGACTTGATTTAAAAAAAAGAGATTGATATTTTAAAAATTTTGATTAGAGCAGAATTGAACTTACATAAATAGCAACAATTAAATAAAGTGTGTATTACGCTAGCGTCGTTTCAGTCGCGCGCGCCGCCCCATCTCTTTCTCTCGCATCAGGCAGTAATATAAGCTATCACACGCTCATTTCGCTTCAATTATTTTTCGACATAGGCCCTTAAGAAGGACCCTATAAAGACATATAAGTTATTAATAATTTTCATTACATAGGTTATAGTAGATAGGTTTCATGTCTGCGAAAATCAATTTTCAAATATATTTATTTTTGTTTAAATTGTTTTTTCCAACGCCATCTAGGTACATTGAGATTGCAGTATACTGAATTGTCCATGCTACCTGGCTTGATTTTTTGATTTTTTCGTGTGGAACAGGATTTTTTCAGGAATGAAACCAAAATTAATAAAAAAATCCCGTCGACAAGAGTTCCAGATTATAAATGTTGCTATTATCTCGTTATAAAAAACCTGATGGTAATTTTTTTGTACATATTCAAGGCATTTCCGTTACACATACTTCAAACATGATGTTAATGTTTGTCTACTTAGGTTTTGAAAAAAAAAACGTATTTTCTAATAAAAATCTGATTTTTTAAATTTAAATGCCTATTTTATTGCTCACAAATAATGTATATTGTTAAAAGTAATTCAAATGAGTGCATTGGTATTTATGTTAGAAATTTAACAGCCTTCTGGGACTCACAATTTTGATTTCGATGTTGCGTAGCGATTTTTTTTTTAAATATATTTTCAGATAGTCTTTTTGACACTAAATGGTGCCGTTAATAATTACTTCCCACCTCTCCTAACAAAACTCCGTAAAATGACTGGGCTAATAATAATGAGTGATGAGTCAGAGAGTAAGTGAGTGGTATTCGGTTTTTATTTATAAATATATGTAATAGATAACATGAATGAAGGGTAGAAGATAGCACTTAAAATATTAAGTATTAAGAGGAAATACCTTCTGGGACTCACAATTTTGATTTCGATGTTGCGTAGCGATTTTTTTTTAAATATATTTTCAGATAGTCTTTTTGACACTAAATGGTGCCGTTAATAATTACTTCCCACCTCTCTTAACAAAACTCCGTAAAATGACTGGGCTAATAATAATGAGTGATGAGTCAGAGAGGAAGTGGTATTCGGTTTTTATTTATAAATATATGTAATAGATAACATGAATGAAGGGTAGAAGATAGCACTAAAATATTAAGTATTAAGAGGAAATACCTACTTTATCTTCGATGAATTGTTTTATCAGACAAGTTCATGAGCATAATAGATAAGGACACGTTATATACAATTTATTGATTATTAACCCTTCAATTCCCGCGGCCGCGATATCGTTTAACCACTCATTGTTTATCAATTGTTATCTTAAAGCTGGGATGCGAGCGGTTAAACATAATAAAACCGCCTTCAAAAAAACTAAAAAGTTAAATAAAAATACTACAGCTGACGACTTTTTCGTTCGCATCATAAGAACTTTAATTAATTCTTTATTTTTTGTTTGTTTTGTTTTTAGGCCTTTTGTATTTCTTGATTGTTTGTTGTTAAAATTTTGTTTATTTCACAATTTTCAGTGGTGAATTCATTAGTTCAATTTAATAGTAGTGCTTTAAATTAAAAAACGCACTAGCCGACACTACGATTTTCAAAGGTTCCCCTCGATTTCTCTTGGATGCCATCATCAGATCCTGATTTCCTTATCATGGTACCAAACTTGGGATATCTTCTTTCCAACAAAAAAATAATCATAAAAATTGGTTCATAAACGACGAAGTTATCCGCAAACACACATAACAAAAAAAATATATTATCGGTCGAATTGAGAAACCTCCTCCTTTTTTGACGTCGGTTTATAAAAATATTCTTTAACCTTTTAAGTCACTGTCCCATTTTATATTACACTCTGTATATAAGCACAGAGTGAACGAATTGCGGATGTGTATGCATTTTTGTACTATAGACTATCAGGTTTTTGCTACGACCGCTTCGGTGTAATTGTTACCACGCCCGACTGCCGAACCAGGGTCCTGGGTTCGAATCTTGCACACATCAAGCTACGAAACACGGCAACACATCAAGCTACGAAAAACAATCTATCGCGCAGCCAGCTTATACTGGTTTTGCGTAGCTTGCTGTGTCGTCATGTGTACAGTCTTGTATAGCCAAACTTAATTTTATGATTATTTTTAAACACAATAACAAAAATGCCATCAAACCGAACAAATCTTTTATCTAACATCGAAATCGCGAAAAAAATCTGCTGATGGTGTATGGGCCAATGAATATGGGCAGCAGATTATTTTCCGTGATTTTGATGTTGTTCGAATGGAAAAAAATTTTTAGTTGGATGATCTGGATAATGGATCATTCCCCTAAAAACGTTGGACCCTGTAATTTTTTTTTATCTGAATTGTTCGGTCGGGTTCAAACTGCTACCGAAATACTGTTACTTTTTTGAAGTGAAAACTTCTTTAGCACCGTTATTATTTGAAACTCGATGAAACGAAAAAGTGACAGTAAGGCCCGATTCGACTAAACGCGAGTAAATTTTATTCCTAAATTAAGTCGCCGGTTACTCTCGAGTAAACTGATTTTGCGTTTTACTAACCCTAATCTATGAATAACTTGAGAGTAAATTTTACACGGCCAATTTTGACGGTGTAACCTTATAACGAGACTAAGAGATAAGTGTACTTTTTGTAATTATCAGCTGCAAGGCTGATTCAGTGTTTATGAGGTGTAGAGCATCTCTGTGATGGCGATAGACCAGGTCTGCCTGCATAACTCCAGTCGGTTTAGAAGTTACTGATGTTTAAAGGTCAGTAAAAAATTAACGATTAGCTGAAAGGCTGATCGTATGATATTATTGCAGTATGCACTGTAGCTATGTGCACAGTTTAAAAACTGACATGGTTCATCAGTCGGTTTAGGAGATACAGCCGTTCAAAGGTCCGACCTTTGAACGGATGTATCTCCTAAACCGACTGGCAGTTCATATCAGTTTTTGTACTGTTCACATAGCTACAGTGCATACTACAATAATATTATACGATCAGCCTTTCAGCTAATCGTTAATTTTTACTGACCTTTAAACATCAGTAACTTCTAACCCGACTAAAGTTATGCAGGCAGACCTAGTTCATCCCCATCGCAGAGATGCTCTACACCCCATAAACACTGAATCAGCCTTGCTGCTGATGGTTGCAAAAAGTTAACTTATCTCTTAGTCTATAATGAAATGTCAATGTCACATAATTAAAAAAAATAAAATAAAAAGAAACCTAACAAATTAAAACTGTATAACCTCACATTGCAATAAGTACGGATGGTGGATTATACATTCGTTCTTTTATTATGGGTTTTGAGTGGTAGAAGACAAGTGAAGTTATTTCGGAGTAAACACAAGGAGTTAAATAGTTCCTTTCGGTTCTGAACTTTTGAAACTTCTTTTGTCTCAATAATTCGGGATCGAACTTTAAAGCCTTTTTATTATTTGTCTATAAATACATTTGACACATTTTTGCAAACTACTAGTTTTATTTTTACATCTACAATTTCATAGATAAAATGTATATAATCTACTGTTATAAATACCTATCTATATTGTTATCTTCGTTCAATTGCTACCCGGTGCGTCTTTACCTTGTACTTACTTGCATTAAAGAACTAGATATGAAAACATATGGTTTTGTGTTTTGTTTAGTGTTGTGTGTTATTTTGTGCGAATGTAAAGTTTTTACGAGATGCAAACTCGCCGTGGAACTGTTAAAAACGAAATTTATTCAGAAAACATTTTTGGGCTCTTGTAAGTATTAACTTTCTTAGAGATCCTATTAAATTGATTGAATGAATGATACATCATTCATAGTTATCAAGAAACCGGACAAGTGCGAGTATAAATCGTGCCCTGAGGGTTCTATACCACACAATAAATAATTATTTAAAAAATAGTGTTTTCTTCGAGATCCATATCGCAAGCCCTCACACGTGGCCGGTTTTTATTATTTATTGCTTAGAGTTCACTCTATAATAGCACCACGTTTGGTGCTTGAATACTATATTTGCCATTTTTAAGAAGCTCTTTCTTAAAAATAGCAAATAAAAAAAAGGAAACATGTTTTTACCGGATTTTGCGACGCAAAGGAAGGGTAATGTGTTTGTTTTTGCATTTTGTGTTATTTACTTTTTGTTAAAACTAACATGCTTTGATTTTGAGTACCGTGCCAACTACACTCTGGACACTTTATACAAACGTGCTTGCACTGACAAGAAGAGGTAAGAACGAGGATAGTGAGTGAGTGTTTGATTGAGAGAGGACTACACCATTGCCGACAGACCCGACAGTCCCCCCCCCCCTACCCCGCCCCTTCTTTCGCGTGTGTGAGGTACAAATTGGTGGGTGGCAGGGAGTGTCCGTTCTGTATGTAATAGCGTAATACTCTTTCTTATACTGTGGTGTCCTGAACTGTCCATCAAACTTGGTTATGATATCGCTACCTGTTTCACTAGAAAGTGTCCAGAATATCTTCATTGTTCGTCCCGTCCCGTAACCCGTCATCACTTCTTAATTGTCTTAACCACAGATAACAAAAACTAAAGGGAGAAGTGAAAAGGGGGCGGGGCCAGTGTCGCAGCAATGTGCGCAAAAACGGAACACATCGCTCGCGACAGTAAGGATTCAATATATTATGAGGCTGAAAGCCAGTCGAGATATTATGTGTAAATAGTTTACAATGCTTGCGAAGTACTAAAGATTATTCGAACGTTGAGTTCTGATACCGTAATGGATAATGAGCACATTCAAGCTAACAAAATACTTTCTATCGCGTGGTACTGGTGGTTTATGCGACACTAGGTTTCGTACTCAGTGCGTTGGTTGGCATCTCTCTAGATCTCTATGGTCTTAACCGATGGCAGTAGTGTAATATTGGGCACTCTAGGCCACTTCGTTTCCTTCAGGCTCACCCTGTTCGCCTTCAGTCACTCGTTGACCTAGAGTGCCCAATATTACAAAGATATTTTTCGTTCAATCATTTACTCAGACATTCTAATTTAAATTCAACCTGTGTCGTTATAACGCGATCAGATGAGAGCCATGGTAAGATCACTCCTTGAACGCACTGTCATCTAGGATGTTAAATCGTTTATTTAACAAGAACAGGAACTCGTTTTATCTGTCTATTTGTCGAACAGAAAACATTATTTTAATCAAAAGAAGCAAAAACCTCGTGCTTTGAGCTTTCAGGTACCTTGCTCGGTCTCGTCGGCTAGTGTCGGAAGTTGTGCAAGGTACCTTAATTGCTCATCGCACATTAGAGGAAACCCCTAAGGGTTTTTTTAGTATCCATTTGAGGTTCGACATTACAGTGTCAGTTCTCAGGTAGGATTTCAGGGTTTTTGGTATCCATTTGAGGTTCGACATTACAGTGTCAGTTCTCAGGTAGGATTTCAGTTCATAGAGATATTACTTTATCAAGTTTCAGATTGGCCAGATCGATACTAATTGATATTTCATATCACAGGCATGTTTGAAGTTATGGAGTGTAGTCAAGTCGGCCAAGCTTAACTAACACCACATGGTCTCAACCAGCCCAGAGGAAACTGTTTCACTCTGGTATATATACTAACATCGTTGAAAACTTTAATAGCGCGATTTAGAAATCGTTATTTTAATGCGCGAGTTTTCGCTAGGCCGCTGTACACTAACGTCTTTAGTAAACAGAACCAGTAACAATACCTTTATAAAAGAGTCGATGTACCTCATACAGCTGGATTAAAGACGCGGCATTAAATAAAAACTGAATTCCCCGGTTAGTATTTGATTACCGTAATATGATACTAAGGATGTCGTCATTGCGATTATACAAGGTGTTAATTTTAATATTTTGTTAGGTATCCACTGAAATATACGATAATATAAGAAGGATATTATTATTAAGTTGATTACATCACAATACTAAAGGGATTAACTCAAGTCTGTAATAAGATAATGTAACCAAAAATTCTTCTTGTTATTTTATCAACTAAGTTGTGTACTAGTTCGTATTTAGTAGTGAACTTACGTAAGTTTAGGTGTGTTTATATACCTACTTAGTTTTATTCAGTATGGTTTTATTTAACGAATTTCGTTATCATTTTATTATTAAATAATAAATAAGTAAGTATAATAAGTAGGTAGGTAGGTAGGTATAATAGGTAGGCAGTTATTGTCTGAAATATATGCGTGATAAAATTAAATATGTTTATATCTTAATTAATAATATTATATACCTAGATATAATTTATAGTGATGACAAAGATATTTAATTAGCTACATAACACGTTAAGCTTCTTACCTACCTACAAAATAGATATTATCTTTCTTCAATATTTATCAAAATGACACACTGTATTTTTTTCGAATGTTGATTCATACTGTGAAACCGAAGAAAACCTAAGTAAGCATTTTTATCGTAATAAATCAGAATGTATTATGTGATAAAAGTGACTCGTAGAATGTTACATAGTATTTACTTGAATTTAAGGTTCAAATTACATTGATTAGAACCTTTACATTACGTTTTTAGATGGAGACTTAAGAGTAAAAAAGCTTACCTAATTATTGCAATCCATAATTTGTAACATACTTATTTTGATTTTGCTCAACAGTAGTCGCAGTATAAATTATCGTGAGTGATTTTTAATAAATTCAGTTTCTTCAAGAAAAAATGTAAGTAGGTATGAGAACAATTATTTAATCATGCAATCATTAACATTATGGTTATGATTTAATACCTACAACATGGGTTCGAATCCTAGTTGAAACTTATTTTGATATGCCTAGTTGCAATTATAGTACTTATATTTTAAACACATTAGGTACAGTTTAACGTTCGAGATCTGAAGGTAGATAATTTATTAATTTTTGCTTAATAGTTTTATTAACTTTCAGGTCTGACTCCGAGTATGAAATTGTAAGTGAAGAGGAGAGAGAAAAGGTTGATAAAACGAAAAAGAAGACCTCTAAGAAATCTACGTCGTTGAGTAGTAGCAGCGTGGGGAAGCGAAAAACGTCATCGACTAATTTAGCTAGGTAATTTGATTTTTAACTCGCACCTACACCATAAATTTTTTTTGATTGATTTTTCTTAATAAACAAAATGTTATGTTATAGCTATTTGTTTGCTTTTACAGTGCGCGCAAGAAGACAGCCCCAGCAGCGCTCGACGTGTTTGGGTTGACCAAGGATCAACCGCAACCGTCATCTTCAAAGCCAACAAAGCGGAACGGGACTCTGGAGTCCTGCTTCGTAAACCGGGTAGCAACAGGCAACCAACGACGGGTGACCGAACAAAGTGGTGAATACTATATTGATCTTAAAGTATATAATACTACCGACGCCGAAGGTTCTAAGCCAGAGGAACGTTGGAAGAAGGCTCTCGTAAGGGTGAAGTTCTTTACGAATGACGACTGTCCGCAGTGGCAAAATGTCCAAAATCTTGTGAGATCGGCTCATGAGCTGTTTGAGGACATTCCACCTTCTTTTTATAATAATTTTAATAACTAGTCACATCATTTTTTGATTTGTTGAATTTTGATAAAAAATAGTAGGTAGGTACAGTTAAACCGTATCTATAAATACTTAGCGTTAATTATAGTTAATACGTACTGTTGATAAAAAACTACAAGAGTTAAATTATTCTAACATGCCTTTTTGTTCAAGCTGCGGTATTTTAGTTGTAAGAAACAAATGGACAGGTCATTTACGAAGTAACGTACACAAAAATAATGCCGCTGCATCTGTTTACGATAACGTACAGATAATAAAATCCGCTTTCCGGGGTCGTATCGCGAGCTATAGGATTTTAGCAGTGACTGAAGAGGAAGTAAATTCTATAAATACGTTTTTTGTCAGAACTAGTTTCAAAATCAAGTCACTTTTAGATCGATCACTTAAAAGTCATATATGTGTTAAAGTTAATATTGAACTTTTTTCTATGTTTTTGATGTTCAAAAATGATACCCAGGAAGTGAAGTCTTTTGGAACAAAAAATTTTACACTTCATTTAAATTATGACTTCGATTCATTATTTTTAGATGTCAAAAGTAATTTGATAAAAAAGATTGAAGAATTTCAAGAGAGGGACAGTGGGTGGACATTTTTGAACAATTTACACTTAGAACTGAACATAAATAAATGTCAACCATTACGAGGATCAAATTATATAGACTTACCTAAATTTATCAAAAACAAAAAGGCATGCCTGAATATTCAGAATAATGACGAATACTGTTTCTTATATTGCGTGATGGCGGCCCTATATCCTACCACAAAACACTCCGTAAGACCTTTATCATATGCAAATTTCCGGGATATGTTGCAAATTAAAGATATGTCGTTTCCAGTCAGCTTTAGGGACATTTCAATTTTCGAGAAAAATAATCCTGCTTTAAGCATTTATGTTTATGGTCTGAAAGACAAAAAGATTATAACTGGACCATTGTACAAATCGGAGTCAAGTAGCTATAAAAAACGTATTCATTTGTTGCTTCTTGAAAATGGTGAATCATTGCATTATTGTTTAATCAAAGATCTGCCGCGTCTTGTTAGACGACAAATAACAAAACATCACGGCAAGTTATACTATTGTGATACTTGTTTACAATTTTTTACATCAGCTGCTAAACTTGATGAACACATTTGTGGAGGCGTCGTTACTGTGCTGCCTGAGAAAGGGTCAGTTATACAGTTTAAAAATTATGAACGAAAACAAAATGTTCCTTTCGTTATTTACGCTGACTTTGAAACTATGCTACAACCTTTTCAGGGCTGTGAACCTGATCCAAATAATGCAAGTACAACAGACTTACAGCGTCATGTGCCCGTTGCGTTTGCTTATCAAGTCGTTTGTTCAGTTGATGAACGTTATAATCGGTTTGTTAGTTATCGCGGTAAAGATTGTGTGCCAAAGTTTGTTAGCTCACTGCATAGAGATGTCGCGGAAATTCATGAAGTTCTAGGTACTATTATCCCTATTATATTCAGTAAACAGGATGCTAAAGATTTCGAGTCATCTACTCGTTGTCATATTTGTCATAATTTTTTATGGAATGATAGAGTAAAAGATCATTGTCATATCACAGGACGATATCGCGGTGCTGTCCATCAGTACTGTAATTTACAGTATCGGCTTCCTAAATTTATTCCAATTTTTTTTCACAATCTTGCAGGATATGACTGTCACCTGTTTATCAAAGAATTGGGAGTAACTCCCGGCATGATCAAAATCATACCAAAGTCTAAAGAAAACTATATTTCATTCACTAAATTTATTCAAGTTACAAACGAAGAGTATATTCAGTTAAGATTCGTAGATTCATTTAAATTTTTAGGAACAAGTTTAGGAAAGTTAGCGAAAACAATGAAGAAAGATGAATTTACTAGTCTCCACTATTTCTTTCCAAATAAAGACGAGTTTAGTTTACTAACAAGAAAAGGTATATATCCCTATGATTATATGACTGACTGGAAATGTTATGAAGAAAACTCTTTACCGCCGCAAAGTAAATTTTACAACTCACTGACGGGTGAAAACATATCATGCGAAGATTATAAGCATGCGCAATCGGTATGGTACCAATTTAAAATAAAAAGTTTAGGGGAATACACGGACTTATATCTGAAAACTGACGTTCTTCTGTTAACGGATATATTTGAAAATTTTCGGCAAACGTGTAAACGTCATTACCAGCTCGATCCTGCATTTTATATCACTGCACCAAGCTTATCTTTCGATGCGATGTTGCTCAAAACCGGTGTACAACTAGAACTTATTGATGATTTGTCTATCATTCGAATGCTACAAAATGGAATCAGAGGCGGTGTATGTATGTGCTCTCATCGATACGCAAAAGCAAATCATAAATATCTAGATGACTATGACTCTTCCCAACCAAATTCATTCATAGTTTATTTAGATTGTAATAATTTGTATGGGTATAGTATGTGTCAAACATTACCCCTCTCTAATTTTAGATTTTTAGAGCAGAACGAAATTGATGGTTTATGCGTTTCGGATATACGAGATGACGCTGATTACGGTTTCATACTCGAGGTTGATCTGCTATATCCTGAAAACGTACATTGTGATCATAACGATTTCCCGTTTTGTCCAGAGAAATGTATACCACCTGGTGGGAAGAATGTAAAGCTTGTACCAAACTTGTACAATAAATACAACTACGTGATCCATTACGTTCATTTGAAAAAATGTCTAGAGCATGGGTTAGTATTGCGTAAAATTCACAGGGCTATCACATTCAAACAAAGTGCTTATTTGAGACAATACATAGAGTTTAACACAGAGCTACGGCAAAAAGCACAGTCTGAGTTCGAACAAGATTTTTTTAAACTGTTGAATAACAGCGTTTTTGGTAAAACTCTGGAAAACAATGAGCGAAGGGTTAACGTACAATTGATAAACCAATGGAATGATACAAAAAATATAACCAAAAAGGAAACTAGTGCCGATAAACTCATAGCTAGTCCTTACTTCCATAGTGTATCAATTTTTAATGATAGTTTGGTTGCAATACAAATGAAACCAGATAGAGTCATCTTAGATAAGCCAATTTACATAGGCTTTTCGGTATTGGAATTATCCAAGGCTCACATGTACGATTTTCACTATAATGTAGTGAAACCCTTCTATGGAGATCGAGTTCAGCTATGTTATACTGACACAGATAGTTTCATCTATAATATTACCACAGATGATTTTTATCGAGACATGAAAAACAAATTCTTACCTTACTTTGATACAAGCAATTATAGCGAAAATAATAAATTTAATTTACCACTTAAAAACAAAAAGATACCTGGTTTGTTTAAGGATGAGATGGGAGGGAAAATTATAACGGACTTTGTTGGTTTAAGGTCAAAGTTATATTGCATTAAAACCAAAGAAAAAACAATAAAAAAGGCAAAGGGTGTTAAAGCAAACATTGTGCGAGAATTGAGTTTATCAGATTACGAGAAAGTTCTTATTAATAAAGATGTCATTCGCAAAAAAAATATTTTATTTAAATCAATCAAACATGAAATATTTACTAGAAGTGTTAACAAAGTTGCACTCTCAGCGAATGATGACAAACGTTCAATTTCTCAAGATAAAATATCTACCAAGGCGTGGGGTAGCGAATGTATCTTAAAATCTTAAATTTTTGTAGTTTATTATCAACAGTAACAGTACGAGTGTAGACATTATCCTAAATTGATAGTTTCTAATACCTTGCGCACAAAACCTAATCTCCGCCTGAGGCAAGGGAGGTGGGACGTAGAATAAACGCATGCAAGCGATCGTCGCGTCATCAATTCGGAGCTTCACGCCATCCCATGTCTCAGGCGGTGACTAGTCAGTTGCGAGCGGGCTATAATATTAAGTATAATAATGAAGAAATAGATAGGTTGATTACTCATCGACTGTTAGGTGGTATTGTAAAAAGATTGTGTGAATTATATTTCAATGAATAAAACTGATTATAATACTAAATTTATATGTATAGCAGACAACATTATTTTATGTTTAACTTCAAAATGATATAATATTAATTTCTTACTTACCTATTGTATAAGTTACGCTAGCCTAAATGTCTCAGCTAGCACTTTTATAGCGTGCTAATAATAAATTTTTTTCTACTTCATATCATTTTTTATTTATAGTACCCTACTTCCCTACATAGACATAATGTCTATCACACAAAAATATGGTGAGGTAAAACCAGTAGGCGTCGCATGCCAGCCCCGAGAAAACGATAAAAATCGAGATGTGCCTCCATCCTTATTATTTTACGTATGCCGGAAAGAGCGCGCATGACATTTTTCTCGTTTAAGCGCTTTGGCATGCTAGCTGTGCTGACAGATAATAAAATATTATGATAAAGATATATATGTATACTTAACTTTATTAGCTTATTAGTAATTCGACTCATACTCAGACTTCAATTAACTATAATTGTTTCACTTTAGAATTTGGAGGAAGAAGGAATTTGTAAATAATTTGAAAGTTCATTTTCATTTTACTGTTTATTAAACTTAACAGAAACAATTTTACAGTGTCCATAAATCTGATCATTTAAATATTAATTATTTTACAAAGTGTAATTTGTCAACTTTTTAGAAATCTTATTAATAACACTCTCTGTCTGATCCATAATCTCGTCCATTCTTTCGGTGACAACATATTGCGCATTAAGTATTGCACTATCTTCTCTAACACAATCAATTTCGCTCACATCATAGACTAATATTTTTATTAACCGCAGAGGTCTGTCCGGTTTCTTGCAAATTACAAAGGATGTAGGTGAAATAATTGACTTCTTTTTGTTAACACGCTTATTTGATTTCTTTTGTTCCTTAAATTTTGTTTTTCCATGATCGCGTTTGTTTCTTAGCTCAGGGTAATCTACATCAAATCTATTCAAGAGATCTTGATTATAAAAGTAAGGAACGGTAGTTTCCTCCATGATCTGAAAACAAAAAAATGTAAAAGTAAAATCATTAGATAACTGTAATTAAGCAGGATTAATGAGGTACTTACCTATACAGGATGCAAGTGACAGCCTAGCAAATACTGAAACGATGAACTCAGACCATCAAACTGAACAACTTTCACAATGAAGTCTACCTCAGGAAACGCGAAAAAAAATTTAGCTGTCCCATTTCCATTTTAGTCGTGAAGGTACAGCAGTTTTGTATGAGACAGCAGATTTTTTTTTTGCGTTTCCTGAGGTAGACTCCATAGTGAAAGTTATTCAGTTTGATGGTCTGCGTTCACAGTTTCAGTATTTGCTAGGCTGTCACTTACACCCAGTATAGTTTAAATATTTTATAAAGAGATGAATTAAACTTACCGAAATGCCTGATTACCTATAATATTTTAATTCAATAACAAATTAAGTGACCTCTCCAAATGCTTATGTGCAAGTGACTAAAGAGTTGTTTACCTAAAAAGATCACGTCAATTCATCTCAAGAATGAAACAAGATCAAACTTGATTTAAATTTCTTAGATAGGTACTTACATTATTATTTATATATTTCCTTAATTAAACAAAAATAGTTTTATCATTTTCACATAGGTAGGTATAGGTAGTGATTACACGTGTTAAACCATTCCCGTAATGAAAAATTGCATGGAAAGCAAATTCAAGTTCATACTTGTCGGTCATGTGAAGCTACCGATTATGATGACATAGATCGTTTTGCAGTTTTTAAGTTTCAAATTTCCATGCCTCAAGTTATTTATTTCATAATTAAATTATTCGTCATTCATTAAGTAACCTTAGTACGGAGCATCCGCATTTTTATTTCATACTTAAAGTTCAAAAACATAATCAGAATGTCTAGACCAGTGAATCCAGTCATCACTAGCTACCTTGCAACTGATACGTTTGGTGTTCCTAAATTTACCATCAAGATAGAAGTAAATCAAATAGTTGAACGAGATTCAATAATTGAGGGTCGACCAATGCTGAGATCCATTTATGCAGCGCAAGATGAAGAAGATCCTGTGATGAAATCAGTGTCACACACATTGTTTTTGATTTCGAGAGAATTGGGAGACCGCTCAGATACAAGTAAATAGGTTAGTACATAATTATACTCTTTTATTTTCTTTTCTTATTGTTTCATAGGTCTCAACCTACCCACGGTGCGACGTAGGTGTAGGCATTATGTATCTATGTATTTTTTCAACCTTACAGCTCGATACTGCGTTGTTATTAATAGTGTAAAAATCATTTTATATTTTCTTTTTCAGGTACTACCGTTTGGAGCGAATAAAATGCAAGAGGAATACTTACTTTAGTACTTATTAAATACATTTAATATAATTTTAGTTTATGTAATTCATGTTCATTAATAAATTTAAAAAAAATTAAAGAAGAAATATACACAAAAAAAAAAACAAAAAAAAAAAAAAGTAATTAAATAATTCTAATTTTGTATAATTTTAGTGCTTTTATAATCTGTAATTTAATATATTCAGTAATAATTTAGACCTAAGTATTATTATTTTATGAAATTACTCTCAGACTTGTAAGACAGAGCGATTAAAATAAAAAAATGTATCATGCTATTATCAATTAAAATTTGTTTAAATAATTTCACTAAGGTTTTAAAATAAGTGATAATATGTTAGGTATAAATAAAAAAAAATGTTTTTGTTCACAAAGAAATGATTTATTATTTACTATTTTTATATCATATATCTAATTCTAACATGCAATTTAACATTTTATATTTTTAACATTATTTGCTTAATTAAATTTTAATAAAGAGAATAAAAAAAAATATTACAATCAATCAAACAAAGAGAACTTGTACATATAATTGTCTTCGTACCATTTTTTAATACATATTACATTATTTAAAGCACATTCTTTTGTATGATTTATACAATTAAAATTAATATTGTTTTTACAATAATCATTACGTAATTTTAGAATATTAGGACATCCTTTTTCTCCTATATCTACTATTTGACATGTTGAACACAGTTCTTTAATCCATTTAATTTTTTCCAAGCCTTTTGTCAATATTTTTTTATTTTCTAAATATGGTATGATCACACGTTTAAATTCACGATAGTCAATAAAACCTTCACTCCATCGAATTCCTCGGTTTTTCTCTAACCATATGATTTGTTTCTTTTCAAAATTCGATAAATTATGAAATGAATATGGAGATTTTATAAGAAACGTTTGTGTAAATTCGATAGTAGCTATAGATAGTTCTTTAACAATAAAATCATTTTTAAAATTTTTAAAGCCTTGAATATCTACGAAAATAATATCCTTATTCATGATATCTTTTTGACTGTATTGCTCAACGGTTTATATTCCACAATGCAATCGTTTAGGATAAGGCAGTATGCAGAAGTTTGATCAGGTATTTCTGTGTTGCTCTCGAGTTCAACTCGCACGTTAACGACAGGTCCCGACTTGAGATTATCAGTTTGCCTCGAGCAATCGATGACAAACAGAGGTGCTTTTTCTTTAAATTCTTCTAAATTCAACAACGGTTCTGTTCTACGACCGAAATAAGACTGCTGAAATCTTGCGTATTGTTCATATAATAAAGCAATTTTGCCATCGGTAAAATTAACATTTAAACTTTCGTATGGGAAGTAAGTTGAATTGAGATAGACTTTTACATCTCGCATAGTACAATGGTCGAATTGGGTCATATCTGCTGCGGCATTATTTTTTCTGTTCGTTTGAAATCCTATAATAACGTATCTGGGTTTTTCTATTTGAGATGAGGTTTTTATAGACCATGTATGTTTAGTAGTTTTTGGTAATAATGGATATTCATATAAATCCCAGTTTCGAAATACTAACTGAAGTGATCGATCTTTTTCTAATAATTTAAGGAAGTTTAGCCTTTCTCTATCGGACACTTTTACATGCGGAACACGCCAAACTATTTTATGTATTTCAACATCATCCACAACTTCTCCCGAACCTAATTTCAATGCGTTAAGGTTAGTATTGCTCCGTAAGAGTATCAGTTCATGCTTACAGTTTATTATTACTTTTTTGTAGTCTTCTGCAAAACCAAGAATATTACAAAGGGGTATAGATGCAGAGAAACCACCACTCTGTTTGTTCTTTGTTCCGTTAATATCCCAACCCCAAGCTTTAGACATCTTTGCTTCACTTTCGTTCATCGATATTAATGACTTCATCGTTGTTGTTATTCCAGCATTTTTTATTTTATCTATTTCTACACCATTTAATTCATAGCGAATGTCTTGGAATAAGTAAAGTAAGGGATTATTGGTAAATTGCACGCTCTGTGACCTTACTTTCGTTTCTCTGTGGTGAACTTTTACAACCCCCTCCAAATATAAAGTACTTGCTGATGGTAGTACGTACAAATCTTGCTGATTTATAGGAATACGAATTTCATCATTTCTATTAAAAGTGATAACGTAAGGTTTATATGAATGTATTTCAACACTGTCGATAGTGTTATCGTACGAAGGAATACTAGATATGTCTAGAATGCTCATTTTAACAATCCAATTAGTTTAAGGAATTTCTTATTTTCTTTTGTCAGTTTTATTTTCTTTCTTGGTGTTTCTTTACCGATAGATCGAATGGTACTGATGTTTTTGGTTAGCGGCGATATATATTTATTGTATTCAATCATTTTTTGTTTAGGTGTAGATATAACTGAATTTCTTCTCCACGTAAATTAATCAAATTATTATTTATATCTAACAATCGAATGTTAATACAATTTACGTTGTTTTGATTTACTGGGAAGTAAATAATGTTTTTAGGTATTTCTATAATTCTATAGCCTGGTGGTACATTCGGCGCAAATTCATGGATAATATGGCTTGATATTCCATTAATATAAGATCCTGTCACTATGTCACATTCAACCCTCACAACTGTCGTTGATAGAATGTTGACTGTATGCTGTGACTCGTGTAATATATTTGCTTTGAGTGTTTCATTTCCAAATCCCAAAAGTTGACCGAAAGAAGTTTCTCTTTCAAAATGGATTTCTTTTGTACAAAAAATTGATGTTTTTAATGTATTATTGTTACAGTGTAATTTGAAAACTGCATCTTTTATATTGGCCTTCAAATAATCGCAGATGTCCTGGAGTTCGTAGGCTCCCTCGGGTATTTCGATAACTTCATTATTGCCGTAATGAAATTTGTTATTTCTAACATCAATATTAGGAATAGAATTAAAGGTTGATAGATACAATAAAGCGCATTCATATTGACCTTCTAATTGTAAAGTTGGATAATAATTATTAGATAAAATCGATTTATTACCAGTTATTGATACAGTGAAAGACATTATATTAATGCTGAATATTAAACCAGCTTTCTCATTTTATATGTTTATTCCAAAAATTTATAAGATATGAAATACATAAATGACCACAATTTACTGTATTAAACTCTTGATAACTTTTGTAGTTGTAAAAAATGTCGAAGAGATTAAAATAATTAACAATCTCTAAAGGAGGTTTCAAATCACCATAACTGTTATAATATTCACAATAATTATTTAATTTCGCATAGGCTACCCAATGAGTTCCATCACCATCAGAATTATCTAAATTAACAATACCACATTCGATAGGTTTAGGCGTTTTAGGTAATCGATCTTTCATAAAAACACCTCTAAAGTACGGTATATCTCTAGCAAATTTTATAATATCTAAGTTGGTAAGGGCTCGTTTAGGTAACCTTTCGTTTAGTTTTTTGAACTCGCAATAAACAGTCCAGCGCCTTTCTTGTGTGATTTAATGTATAAACCTTTTCCCAATGAAATAGATTCCATCACTTTGTTGTGACGTTTAGATTCACTTAGATTTTGTTGAGCAGATTTATAATCGTTCACAGTTTTTGCAATGCCAGCTGCTCCTCCTGCCAGTGTACCTAAGGCTGAAAGGCCTGCAAAGATTGGTAGTAAAGGTAGAATTCCGCCTGTCTTTGGGAGTGGTATTACGCGTGGTAAACGAACTCTCTTGTTATTAGCGAGAAATTTTTTAGCTGCAAAATAAGCACATTTGATTGCAGCTTTCGTGTTCTTAGGTTTTGACCTTTTGAGGTGAGACTTGATTTTTGAAACAGCTTTATTAAAACCCTTTACTCCTGCTCCTGATTTCAATTTAGCTTTCATGGCTTTAGTTACTATCCAAGAAGCAAGTTTTTCTCCCCGCGAACCATCCTTTGATCTAAGTCTTTGCTTAGCCATGTTTAACAACACTGTATCTGCTTTATGTCGATTTTCCAAATCTTGATGGTTAGAATAAGCTATATCGTGATGCATACAAGCGTTGTCTAGCTCATTAACACCTTTATCACCTCGCAATAATCGCTTTTGTAGTTTAGTACCAGGTCCACAAAAATTATATCCAGGTAAGTGTAACTCGAATGGAAGATTATTTATTAATTTATTAATAAGACCTCCTCCTTGCATATCTCATTAGGTAATGAATACTAAGTTCATACCATTTCCTTTTTATCAATCCAACTATTTTCATCATCACTGAGACCTAACCACTTAACCAATATCTTATTTCCCTTTTTCCGAATAATTTTCTCAATTAAATATACATCAGGATATTTGGTTTTTTGAAGTTCTTGTTTATAAAATGTTCCTAGAATAGGTTGTTTACGTAAATCTTCAATAATGTATGTTATAGGAATAGTATTATTAACTTTTTTAATTGTAAAAATTTCTGTCGACCAATTTGGAGTGTACCCTTTTTGAAAAATACTTTTATATTTACTTATTCTAACGTAATCACCTGCAAAGAGCTTCTGTCTATCAGGTTTTGATATAAAAATTTGTGATTTTTTAATGTTACCCATTACTATATTTTCACTAGCCTGAGTAACTTCAATTGGTTTATATTTTGTAATACGATGTTTTGTATTATTATACAGCCTTACTACATCATCTAGCGGTCCTTGGATCCATTTATAACTACCATTCAAGCAAAAGGTTTGATACAAATTGTTTTTTAAAGTTCTGATTAATCTCTCAACAATTGAAGCTTTTTTTATAGAAAATGTAGAATAATGGTTGATGGTAAATAATTTCATTAATTGTTCAAACTCATCGTTATAAAACTCAGTACCCATATCAGTTTGTAAATTTTTTGGACGGCGATGACTCGTACACAATACATGATGAAACGCCTTTGTTATTTCAGATTTTGTCTTGGTTTTGACTGGAACTGCCCATGAATATTTAGAAACACAGTCTATTACAACTAAGATAAACTTGAAACCCTTGTTATGGGTTTTTAATGAACAAAAGTCTATTAGATCAGCTTGCCATAGATCATCAATTCCTTTTAGAATCACAGATCTTCGTATAAAATTTTTTCGAGCTGCTTTATGAAGTTCTTTCACTATTTGCTGCTTTATCATTTTGTTTTTACAATTTTATCGACTTCAGTTTTAGTATAGTACTCCTTTTTGAAGTGATTTAAAACCTTGTTTACGTCTGCTTTTATACTTTTAAGGAGTGCCGAAGCATCATCCTTGCTACAACATAATTTAATAACAGTATCAACATATTCTTTATTAGCTGCATCATCAGCTGACGAAGGTATTTTAACACCTCTTAGTCTTGTTTTTTTCAAATCGAATTCTCCTCCTTCTGTTTTCATCAAAGTTTTATCGGTTAAATCAAATATTTCAGATAACCGCATTCGTTTATGAACATGATGACCAAATTTATCAATATTCATGATGAGAACCTATCAATTGAAAAGTTAATATACAAATGAAACAAAACAAATATGATGACTTTATTTATTATACAATAATTCCACTTTCACGCAACTCTTCTAGAACCGATATTATTTCATTATCCAGTCCAGTGTTACCTGCATCTCGAGATGCAATTAATATCTTTAGTCTTTCCACTAATTCGTTAGGATCATCCCAGTAAACGTAATCCACATCTTTGTTCCACTTTTTCATAGACGGTAAGCCAGATCCTTGAGCAACACTACCGTCAGTACTTACAGAAACTTTACGAAGTTTGAATAATGGTTTGATAATATTCAAGTATTTTCGTCCTTTATTGCTCTTTATTGGTTTAGTTGAATCAAAATCGCGTCTATGCGCATTTGTATCCATCAACATGGTTTTATAATTTTGTATGTCTTCGGAAGTTATCAAGTTCGTATCAGGTACTTTCTTGAATATCAGTTCACGTATTCCTACAGTGTTATCATACGTATGCCCACCTATTGTTATATATTCTCCATTTGTAGTTACACGAGCTGAACCCATCATAAGTTTTCCACGTTCATTCCTAACACCATACGGAACATCTTCATAAAACTCTGAAGATAAAGACCATGATGATGCATTACGTGCAGGACTATTCTGAGCTGAATCAACAGTTTTAAAGGACATATTGCTAATATCATGGTCATTAAAACTGTTATTATTGTCATTATCATCTTCATCTGTGTTTACATCTGATAAATCTTTTTCATTATTTATAATGTCAGATTTCCTTTTCATGATTGTTTTATCCAGATACGGTTCACTAGATGACGATGCATCGGAATAGCTATCTCTCAAAGACTTAATCTTTTTAACTTTATTTTTTTTTGACTGTGTGCTTTGTTTCTTTGTTGCCAACATTTGATTAAGGGGATTTATTATTGGTTTAAAAACGTTTTCAAGTGTTTTATCTCTATCAGTTTCAATATTACGCATTTTTCGTACCTTTCTTTTTACAGCTTCAGCTGCATTAACAACTTGTCTTTTTATAGATTTTTCCATTTTAATTCAGTGTAACGTGTCTAAGCTTTGAATAATTTCCACGTAATGATAAACGTAAGAAAGCAATACACTTATATACTATTAATGTATTATCAACTAGTCGAATACCACGAATGTGTCAAATTTCTTTCTATAGCACCCTTTATTTTTATCACAATCTTTATTAATCACTAAGTAGCTGTACGACTTATTCCATATTTTTGAACACATTTTTCGAAAATCGAACCACGTCATATCTGTATTAACATGCTCATCATAAATGTGTTTTAAATTCACATCGTCTTGCTTGAAGATAACCAAAAGGTTCGCATTATCTCTTACAAGCTGTTTGGGAATTTTGGTATATGTCTGGTTAAGGTAAAAACAATCTATGTTTTTATGACGACCCATTGCAAAATAATCTCTTATATTATTTTGATTTTCACATGCAACATCATCAAATATTATAACAGAGTTAGGTTTAGCATTTTGAGGACTTAAGACTGTCTCATTTTCGTGGTATTTTGCGAAAGATATACCTGGAACCATATTTAAAACTTTCTCCAAGAATCTGTACTTAGGCTGATGAAGAGTCTTGGAATAAACATACACATTTCGATAATTTAACCCATTTTCATGTAGAAGAAGTCCAATGACTAAATTAGTTTTTCCGCAGTTTGATGGTCCACAAATTAAGCACCTTATTGTATTCGGTAGGAGATTTCCATGACGAGAAGTAATATTCTTAGAATTTATACATAGGTTTTCAACTTTTAAAGATTGTGCTTGTTTCACAAATTTCATTTTGGTGCAAATAAGGATGCTGTCTTTATAAGAATGAAAGTAATGTAAGAAAACAACGTTTATTTATATTCCTGTCGTTGTAGGTAATAACTAATACCTTATTTGCTCGTTCACGGTTTGGGTACTTCCTCGAAATCTATAAATTTATTGTTCATTCTAATCACACGAGCAGGTACCCTGAGTCCTTCATAATAAATTCCACTCCATGTACCATATTGGTTTTTGTGTAGAATTGGTATTAAAATACCTTCGTAATAGTCTGAACCGATTATTTGAACATTATGAATTCCATATTCATTGCGTTTAACAATAACTACTTCCACAACATCATCTATTTTTAAAGACATTATTACTTATTTATTTATAACGTCTGTCGTGTTCGATGTCAACGTGGTATCTGCTACTATAATCTTGTATCACAGACTACATGCGAGTCTTTCAGATTGCTCTCACAGCTGACTGATACATTAGGAAAGCGTTTGATCGGAAAGGTTTTGAATTAGAATTAAGCATCGTGGATGCAAGAGTAAACGATTTCACGAAAGATATCTTTGTAATATTGGGACACTCTAGGTCACCTCGTTTCCTTCAAGCTCGTAGTATAATATTGGGCACTCTAGGTCAACGAGTGACTGAAGGCGAACAGGGTGAGCCTGAAGGAAACGAGGTGGCCTAGAGTGCCCAATATTATACTACTGATGGCCGATTGGGGCTAAAGAGTTCTCGAGTGGCGACCGCGTACTGGAAAGCACAGAGTAGGTAGGCCTCCATAAGGTGGACCGACAACATGATCAAGGCGGCGCAGGACCGCGAATTGTGGCGATCTTTGGTGGAGGCCTATGTCCAGCAGTGGACGTATATTGGCTGAAAATATGAAGACTTCTTAATGTCAAACATTATGTCTCGAAATTGAAGCATGTCGATTTCCATATGATATTTTCCTTCAAAGAAAAGCTAATTAGTTTTATTACACGCTAACCAACCATTTCTTATCTTTACATCGTTTTCTAGGTACTAACTAGAACTAGGTATAATTACATGCATACTTAACCGCGAGTTATACATAGTTAAGTATAGCAGTGGAAAATTATTTATCAAATCAAGTTTCCTTATGCAAACAATATTAGGTACCTACATACATATACTCACAACCATATTCCCTTTCGGGGTGCTCAGAAACATTGCTACGACTGCAAACTGTATAGCAGGCAGTTGCAGCACAGTATACAGAATGTTACAAAATACAATTAAACATTTAAGGGGGTGGTTAAGCCTATCAAACTGAACAACTTTCACTATGGGACCAATATCGAAATCGCGAGAAAAAATCTGATGTTCCAACATCATCATCATCATGTCAGCCGATAGACGTCAACTGCTGGACATAGGCCTCTCTCAAAATGGGGAAATTTGCCCTAATCGCCATGATGTGATGCATTTGCGATGTTCCATACTAAACAGATCACGACACAGATCTAGTCGAGCTAAATGTATGGGACAAAAGATATTTTTTTCGCGATTTCGATGTTGGTCCCATTTTCTTTCTTATTGTGTGGGCAGAGCCCTGGTGTCAGAGTGAAAGTTGTACAGTTTGATGGTCTGAACAACCACCTTAAAAATGTTTATTTTTACTTTTGTAACATCCTGTATAAGAAAGAGTATCTAGTTGTAGCAAGGCCCACGTTTAGCATATTTAAGGTTTCAAGGTGGTGATGAGTGGCTAGCCTCTCACCCTCAAATACACTGCATATGATATCCCTTAGTCGCCTTGTATAACACAGACGGGAAGAAATTATGTGGGTCATTCTAAGCCGGAATCGTACAGTACAGCCGGAACCACACGGCATGAATAGGATGTCCGTGTAAAGCCGCAGCAGCAACAGGGAGCTCCGATGACGGACCAATCAATAAAAAAACAATCAACAATATATTGTATGTATAGGTGTTAGAATATGACACCGTGCGACCTGTGTTGCGCCGATGAAAAAGGCTCTGATTCAGCATTTATGCTGAAGCAAAAGCTGCAGCGCTGTTAATTCTGCCAGAACACTACGGTTCGAGCGTAGGGTATGCTGATGACCTGGTAGTGATGATTGTGGGCCCATGTCCCAGCACTATATCCAGTCTCATGCAGACAGCACTACACAAGATAGAAAGGTGGTGCAAAAACTTCGGTCTTTCAGTAAATGCCGATAAAACGGTTATAGTACCCTTCACAAGAAGGCGAAAATTGGAGCGCCTTAGACCTCCAACACTCTTCAACAAATCTATACCGTTTTCCAAGGAGGTTAAATATCTAGGAGTAATTCTAGACCAAAAACTCACTTGGAACCAACACCTGGACCACAATGTGCGAAAGGCAAAAATAGGACTAGGGACATGCTGTCGCTTAGCGGGCTCCAGATGGGGCCTGAAACCGAGTTCGGTTATGTGGATCTACACTGCGATAGTGAGGCCTATGGTATCCTACTGCAGTGTAGCCTGGCATAAGAAAACCGAACAAGCGAAGTGTGTAAACACCCTAAATAGCCTACAAGGATTAGTATGCAGAATAGCAACGGGGGCAATGAAATCTACACCCACGGCTGCTATGGAGGCAATATTAGGTTTGCCTCCACTACACATCCATGTGCAGAAAGAGGCAAAAATTGCAATGCTCCGAGCCTTGGAACGAGGAGATTCCAAATGGAAGTCCTCTGTTATGAGAGGGTTACATGAAACTCTCTTAACAATTCCGATCATGTGTATGCCGAAAGACACCATGAACAAAGAATATAACTTCAACAGGTTATACAAGGTAATCCTACCCCAAAGAGAGGACTGGAACGGGAATACCCCACAATCCTTCAGCGCTGGAGATGTCGTCTGGTTTACAGATGGCTCCAGGAAGGACAACCGTGCTGGAGCTGGAATATGTGGCGGCATTCCAAGAATTAAAAAGGCGATTCACCTTGGACAGCATGCCACAGTATTCCAGACTGAAATGTACGCTATCATAGATTGCGTACATGAGAATCTGAAAAGATGCCCAAAGGGGAAACATATTGTTATTTTATCAGATAGCCAGGCTGCTCTAAAAGCGCTAGGATCTGACGAAATAGAGTCGAAACTAACATTAGAATGTGCCCGAGCACTCAACCAGCTAGGACGGACAAACTCTGTCACCCTAGGCTGGGTGCCCAGACACTGCGGTATTGATGGAAATGAGGCTGCTGACGAGCTGGCACGAAGAGGGGCGGAAGAGGACGCCATAGGCCCCAAGCCTTATTGCGGCATCTCCCGCAACACCTCTAGACGTGTGCTAAAGGAATGGGCCGTGGACCAAAGCCGTAAGCTCTGGTCGGATACACCAGGACTGAGGCATGCGAAAGAACTTGTGACCGGCTTTTCAAACAGACATACCTCAGATGCCATCAATTCAAACCGCAACGACTTAAGGCTCTTAGTACGAGCCTTAACAGGACACTGCAAGTTAAACAAACACCTACACAGAATGGGGCTTGTAGACTCACCCACTTGCAGATTTTGCTGTGAAGCAGAGGAAACGCCCATACATCTCCCCTGCGAATGCGAAGTGCTCATTCACAGCAGGAGTCGCCATCTAGGTGGATACATAATAACACCTACTGACATCAGGGACCTCCCCTCCAAAAGCATAACACGGTTCATGAAGTCCGTGGGCCTAGGAAATGACCTTTAGGTCTAGGGTGACAGCTACAATAGATCTATCTAGGTCGCAGTAGCTATTTGGTCATTGACCAAGCCCTTATAACCAAATAATAATAATAATAACGGTTCGAGCGTGCGTTCGCGCAGCGCGAGAAAAACTGTTAAATTAGTTAGGTTAGGTATCCAAGTGCAAAAAAATTTAGCCCCAATAATAATATGTTTACCCATAAATTATGTTTGTGTGTAATAAATATGTTTATAAGATTTTTGTTAAAAGTAGATAATAAATACCCAATAACAAATGCGTTTTAAACTAAACTAAAACTCCTATATTACGCTCCGTTGTATGTACAATGCTTAAACGTTTTGATTCAATTTGATTCACACAAAAACTTTTAAAATGGGAACAACACGGAATAACACCACCTCTGCCAAAATAAAATAAAAATTACTTCTAATCACGGTAAAGGTAGGTGGGTACTTTACAGATCTAGGAACACATTTTTTTGTGGTAAAATTCAAAATATTATTGTAACGAAAATTAAATAACGATGCCAAAGTCTAGTGCATAAAGTAATAATACACTTGCAATGAAAAAAGAAGCAAAACATGGAAAACCCGCTACTATCAGCTGACATTGACATTTAGAGTCAAACCCGGCGCTCGCGCATGTTATTATTAATAGAGATGTACAGCTTAGTTACACTACAGTAAGTATATCCGTAACTAAGAATCTGATACAGAAATATATCCGAAACGGAATCCACATTAAATTCCAATTCGTATTTAATATAGGGTAAATGTAAATGCGTTACATATCGAACAAGAAAGTTGCTTAGTTTAATAGACTGAAACTATTGAACTAAGCAACTTTCACTATGGAGCAACCAATGAAATGTGTGTTTTTCTGAAAATTTCAATAGCTAACTAAAAATGTAAGAAACAGCAGCAATTTTTTCGAGATATCAATTAGGTCCCTTAGTAAAAGTTGTTCAGTTTGGTGGTCTGAAGCACCTCATAAACGCATTTAAGTTTACACACTGTATAAGGACTATCAAATAGAAGATTTAATGACATTAGACAACAATCGTAAGCCTGTAATGAAATAATAGATTAAGTATTTTTTTTATATAAATATCTTGTACATTGTCACACAACTTATCTAGTCACATTTAAAGTACCTGGACTTGTATTATAATGACTAGACAATGATATAGAATACATATACAGGGTGAAATTGATAGCATTAGCATCCTTTTAAACTAAGAGTCTACCCATCAAACTGAACAACCTTTACTATGGGAGCAACCGATCGGAGCAAATAAACAATCAGCTGTTCCATACTTAACTGCAATGTCGACGCGCGAGTTCGCGACTCAAATGTATGCAACAGCTGATTAAATTTTTGGCTCCGATCGGTTTGCTCCCATAGTAAAAGTTGTTCAGTTCGATAGGTAGACTCTTAGTTTAAAAGGATGCTAAAGATATCAATTTCACCCTGTAGATACAAACATCCATGACTCTGGTAGAAATATCCATATTCATCATACATCACAGACTGTGCTACCGGGCCGTCAAAAAATACTGATCACTACTAACTTATAAGTACTTACCGGTTACGCCTATTTGGTTACATAAATAATATGTTTTAAAAACGTTTCCACAAAATTATCTCTTTTAATACATAGCCGCCATAGCATGTATCTCATGTAAGACTTCTTCCATCCACTGATTTTATGTATAATGATTGTATGGAAGAAATCACTTTTAGTGATAAGGCCTTTTTTACCCTTCTTTTTCGTGTAAATTGTTGTTATTTTTTGTTATTTTGGTGTGCAAATAAAGAATATATATCTTATCGTATGTATTTTTCACAAGAATCTAGATAATATTTAGTGTCCGTTAACCGAAATACGAAATTAGCATTCGTATCCGAATCTGAAATAACTCAATCATAACATCCCTATTAAAGGTACATAGAGACTATAATGTACAACAATTTAAATAGCGATGGAATACACACGTTTTATTTTAATTCTCTCATTAATTAGTTATACAAGTGTTAGTGCAAAGAGATACGAAACTCGATGCAAGTTAGTGCGTGAATTGTTAAGGATTGGAATACCTAATTATCTTGGACAATGTGAGTGTTACATATACAGTGTGTTTTTATTATTATTTTGTTATGTAATAGAAATAGTGTATGTACTTCTAGTGTAGCATTATCTACGGATCCAATTCAATTCATTTATTTATCCAAAAGACATTACAAAAAGGTTTCTTTACATTAAATCTGCCAAACTGCATGACAGTTTGTTGGCAGATGTAAGCTCTAATTTTTTACAGTTTTAATTCTAATACTAATGCCAACTAATACAATACTATACTTATTTACATATACATATTATTTATGCATTTATAGGTACCATATGTAATTTTAATTATTATATTTTACGTTTTGCCTATTTACTAGTACTAGTCCAATGCGTTATAGTTTTCCAATGCGTTCAATATTAGATTACAAACCGAGGGCAGGAAAGTAAGAAAAGTCTCAGATATCATGTAATGGTATTTCGGCTTCGCCTCGGCCAACAATCATGTATTGTGATCTGAGGCTTTCTTATGTACTGTCCGAGGTTAGTATACTATTTTTCTCCACAACAAAGGCGGAAAGCGGCAACTTCGTTTAGCGCAGCGGGACGAAAGTTGACGCTTTCCGTCCGGAGGGGTGAAAAACAATTTACTATTTTTTTATGGATGGTTTTAGTTAATTACCTATACTCCAAGATCCTACTGCAAGATTTCTATACCTTTTGTTTAAGGAATGATACATATTCCATAATCATAGTCGCAACGTAGAGTTGCCACATTATTTTCGGCGGTACGAGTGGGGAAAGCTTACTCGAAAACTATTGGAGTGATTTTGATGAATCTTTAAATAACGCACAGGTACAACATTTCTGCAATCAGCTTTTTTTTATAGATTTCGGAAAACGTCAATACCCCATTACACCCCTTTAGGGACTGATTTGCAAAAAATTCTTTTAAGTGCACCGTGAAATGCTCTATAGAACATGTTTTCGGAATTGCATGTTCCTCTTCATAGTGAAAAATTATGTCAAAGTGCCAGTTAGACTTTTTTGCAGACTTTATGCTTGGTATATCGGAATTATTTAAGCACTTTGAAAGTGTTTTTGTTAAGTTTCGTGCAAATTTTCATTAAAAATCAAACTAGAGTTTTTCTTAAAACCCATTTTAAATTAACCTCAATGTTTAACCTATGTTAATTCACTCGAATGCATTAGATTTACATAATAACGAGTCATTATGTTTAATAATAACATTTTGCTTTAGGTGCAACGTACTCGTTTGTAATAAGGATTAAAATTACAATTCTTTGATTTATAGTAAAAACTGTTTCGCCTGACTACTTACTAAGCAGTGGATTTTGTTTTTGGCTCTCAGATAAGGGAATTGTAAAATAAGTAGGTAATGGAAAATTTGTGTAATTTTAAGATGGCAGTTGACACGCGAAATGTAGTAGTTTGGGGTATTAGAAGCAATTATATTTTCATGTTTATGCCACTATGCGCTTGGCTTTATTATAAACTGAAGAAAAGTGCATAAGTAACCCCATATAGGCGAGTAAATATTTTAAAAATAACGTGTTTGACTATTCACATGGACGTGGTTGTTGTTTTTTTTTTACTGCACCCTAACCCTAATCCTTATACTATATTTAAAACTTACTTTGACCAAAATATAGACTTAGGTACTTAAGATTTGACTCTACGTGAAATTTTATAACTTTTTAATCTGTTTTGAGAGATTTTTTTTTGTTTTTGATTATTCTCTTCCCTTGACTAGTCCTGTCTGTCAAAGAAATCTTGACTGGCAGAAATGAGATGGTAAATACATAAATTGAATAGTCAAACGAACTTACCTGTAAGTGAAGTTCGACTGAAATTATGTGAAGTTGTTGTCACGTCCGAAGGTGATGAAAGATAACAAGTGTAGTCCCGGTTTATTACTCACTGACGCCACATAATTTTAAAGCTAAAAGCAAAAAACGGAACGCATCCAATGCGTGTCCCATCTCTATTCCTGCAACTAACTTCATTAATTTTACAGCATCTTATTGGTTTTACATTTCAGGGTATTGTCAATTATACACATAATTATAGTAGGGGTAGGGTGGGTCTCATCACCTTCGGACGTGACAACAACTTCACATAATTTCAGTCGAACTTCACTTACAGGTAAGTTCGTTTGACTATTCAATTATGTTCGTTGTTGTCACGTCCTCGATGATGAAAGATAACAAGTGTAGATGTTTAAAGAAAAGTGTAAAATCAATAAGACATTTATTTTAGAAATAAACATTTAAATTCTTTAAATGGTTTCATTTAAAAAACATAAGAGTTATGCATTTAAAACTGCTTCTGCAAAGCTTATATTATTTATAATTGGACGGTTATAAAATCTACCAAAAGTAGATGACTCACCAGTCCAACCAGCCGTTCTACGAATATCATCAATGTTAACACCTTTCTTATATGCTGTTGAAGTGGCCGCATGTCTTGTGCTATGCCCTGAGAATACTGTAGTATCTATTCCACTTTCCTCCATAGTTTTCTTGATCCAACGGCTGATTGTACTGGATGTCACCTTCTTGTATGGTTTTCTAAAAGATACAAATAGATTACTTGAAGATCTAATCCTTTTAGTAATTTCTATATAATTAGTTAATGCCCTAGCTGGACATATCTCAACTTTCTGATCAAAGAAAGGAATAGTAAGAAAGGGTTGGCACCTATTAGGTGCTGATGTTTTGATCAACTTATCTATCTTAATATTTATACTATCCTCTGATATTATGACATTATTAATATCAATCAATGACAGTGTTTGGGCTCGCTGGCCAGTAGCTAACGCTAATAACGTAACAGTCTTTTTTGTATTTGTCTCTAAATCAGTCTTATCAAAATAATTTTCTTCTATATACTTTAGCAAAATAGATACATCCCAGGTACTATTATATTTATGTGTAGTAGGTCTCAATTTAAAGAATCCTTTAAATAATCTCTTAATTTTTTCATTACCACCCAAATGTGGACCAATAATGAAAGATAATGCTGATCTTAATGAATTTAAACTACCATATGATAGACCATCATGAAATTTTTTGGTAAGATATATTACAACATCAGGTATTTTAGGGTCTGTAATGGACAACTTCTTTAAATGACAGTATTTGGCCCAATCTACAATAGAAGGTAAGTATTGTTTTAGCGTATTATCCGATATTGAAGAAAGCATAATATCAGCAGCTTGATCGTTAACTCCTGAAGTTAGGAACGCTTGCCTGATAATAGTCCTGCCATCAAAGACAGGCTCCGATGGAGGGGATGTAATGATCTGGAATTATAAAGAGTAAGCAAATCTTTAGACGGAGTAAATATTATAGGTTCGCTACACAAGAGCTTATTAAATATAGGAAACCATGGCTGTGTTTTCCAGTATGGTACAATAACAATCCCTTTGGCTTTGTCTGTAACAATTTTTTCCAATGACTTTAAGACCATGGAGAAGGGGGGAAAAGCATAGAAGAAATAGTTAAACCAACATATTGTAAAGGCATCTACTGCAAAAGCATTAGGATCCGGATGCCACGACACATACTGCTGACATTTCGTGTTCGTTCTAGTTGCAAATAAGTCTATACAGGGTTCACCAAAAACTGATACAATCTGTTGGAAATGAGAAGTACCTAATTCCCATTCTGTGGAACCTAATTGTTTTCGTGACTCGAAGTCTGCTACTATGTTATCCTTTGTATTAATATATGTTGCAAAAATCCACAAATTCCTGTTTTCGCACCATTGCCAGATATTTTTTGTCAAATTGTGTAGGTGAGGATATTGAACTCCTCCTAGTCCATTGATATAAGAAACCGCCGTTATGTTATCAATACGTAGTAGAATTTCACATTCTCTATGATCTTTGGCAAAACACTTTAGTCCAAAGAAAGCTGCTATTATTTCTAATGAATTAATGTGAAGCTTAGCTTCATCATTAGTCCAAATGCCACTGGACGTGGCCGATCCACATGATGCACCCCACCCAGTGGTCGAGGCATCTGTGAAAATTTCCAACTGATAGTTGTTCTTTCTAATAGGAGTTACAGACTTCATGATATTCCTAGACCACCATTTTAAGTCCTGTTTACACTCGCTTGTTATGGTTATATTGTCTTCATAATTATTATTATTTTTTAAAAGTGCTAAAAATTTACATCTTTCAAGGTTCTTTGTATAATGAATACCAGACTTGATCGCCGGACAAACTGATATCAGTGTTCCTAGAACTTGAGCTAAATAACGAATCCGTACATTGTTTTTTAATAATAATGTATTAATCATACTTAAACAATTCTGCCTTTTTTCTAAAGAAATACTTATTGTCATCATTTTGGTGTTAAAAATTAACCCTAAAAATTTACAGCTTTGTTTTGGTACAAAATCACATTTGTCTTTGTTAATTACAAATCCTAATTTAGCTAACAAGTCCACAGTTGCAGACATGTTTTCTAAACATTCTGTATATGAATTACTGATACAAAGAAAATCATCGAGGTATACTACCGGAACAAAACCTTTCTCCCTCAAATAAGCCATCACGGGTTTCATAATTTTAGTGAAAGTTAGTGGTGCTGTACATAAGCCAAAAGGTAGTACATTAAATTGATAAAATTTTTCATTGAAATAAAAACGAAGATATTTTTTAAATTCTGTGTGGATATTAACAGCATAATATGCATCTTTAAGATCAAGAGAAACTAAGAAATCGTTTTCTTGTAACAATTTACAAACTGTCCTAGCATCTTCCAGCTTAAAGGGTTCTGTCTTAACATAGTTATTTAATTTTTTCAGATTTATTATGAATCTAAATGTACCGTTAGGCTTTTTAATAAGAAAAATAGGTGAACAAAACTGTCCTTCTTCTGAATCACATACTTCAATGGCTTTTTTATCTAACAAAGTTTCAATTTCTAATTCTATCTGTTTTATTTGAGTCTTACAAAATCTGTCATTTAAGGGAATTGAGAATTGATATGGAATATCCTGAAACGGTATTTTATACCCTTTTACCCAATCCAGAATAACAGGATCATTCGTAATTTTTTCCCAGTTACATAGATGATACTGAAGTCTGCCTACCTGTTCATTTACTTCCTGTAGTGTTGATGTGTCTTCTCTTCTTTCTTGTTCTTCGGTTGTGCTCTGTTGTAGGTAGGCGCCCCCGCTGCTGTCCTGGCTCCTGTCCTCTGCGCTCTTGGTGTAGGACGAGGAGGGCCCCGCCAGTTTAAAGAACGGTTTGTATTCTTTTGTGAGTTCACATTATTCAGTTGTGACGGGTTCTTTTTTAAATTCTCAGTTATTCTAAGGTCCTGACCTGACTTTTGTACTGCTTTAGCAGTCTTTATTTTTTCAGTTAGGTTTTCTCCAAATAAGAAAGTCTTTGGCTCTGATTCTTGCAAATAATCTTTCAGATTTTTATTAATTATGGCCAGAATGAGGGTTCTACGACCCTTGGTGTCGAGGAAAAGAGAATCGCATAGCAGCTGTGAAGCATCGTGAATCTTCTTTATGATGTTGATCTTATTCTCTTCAAAGTCCGTAATACAAAGTTGTAATGAAAGACCCAAACATGACAGCACTGTACATAATTGTTTTTGACGGGTTTCAATAAGATTGTCCCTTTTCTTAGCTGGCTCATTTAGAGCTGCCCCCACTTCGGGGTTTAATTTAGGTGCAACCATCAAAGGAACATTCTCGAAAGGTGGGTACATTTTAAACAGATTATCCTTTTCTTCCTTCTTCAATCCTTTCTTTAAAGTCTCTTGCCAGCGATCTGCAATTTCTTTGTGTAGATTTTCACCTTTAGATTGGGGAGCGGGTGCTACGCCCAAAATCTCTAAAATGCTTTCATCTATATTTTCTTCGTTTTCCCTTATGTTGTTGACATACCAGCAATTCGCACTAAGAAGTTTGCTTCTTCTTTTATAATGCGCACGGCTAAAGAGTGGAACGTACTGCCTGCGGACCTGTTCCCTGAGCAATACAACTTGGGCCTCTTCAAGGCGAGAGTGAATAGGCACATTTCTAGGTAAGCATGCTACATCTTCGGCCTCATCGTCACTTAACATCAGGTGAGATCGGGGTCAAATGCTTACCTATCAGACATAAAAAAAAAAAAAAAAAAAAAGCATTGTTATCAATCGGATCACAAGATTCGTTTTCGAATAGTTCAGACAGATCAGGGTTTTCTGAAAGAAGAAGACAAACCTGTTTTGACACGAACACGTGATAAACAACCACGTGGGTTCCCGCAGAACCCCCCATAGGTTGTGAAAACTACAGCCTTGTGCGTTCCCTAAGAACGCCCCTGGCCTTATTTTTCGTTAGGTAAGTAAATTACCAACGTGATACGCGTATTTTCATCACATAACCCCGAAGGTTAGTCGAGAAAATTTGCGTTGTGAAGACGCCATCTTACCTGCTTCTGTTTCTGGTTCTGTTTCACTATCTGGTAATTTTCGTACTTTCTTCTCCAGCTTTCGTATCTTCTCAAGTAAATGAGTTCTTTGCTCTTCGTTTGATCTTTTCGGCATTGTTTAAACACTTTAGATTTCTTATTATAAAAATATTTAAGAGAGTATCGTGGCGCCGCCATTGACATAAAAAACCGAATGAAGTTAGTTGCAGGAATAGAGATGGGACACGCATTGGATGCGTTCCGTTTTTTGCTTTTAGCTTTAAAATTATGTGGCGTCAGTGAGTAATAAACCGGGACTACACTTGTTATCTTTCATCATCGAGGACGTGACAACAACGAACATAATTAGCTGTTACGAAGAAATACAATTAATTTTTCGTCGGTAAATTTTTTGCCTCGAAGTAAAAAAGGTAATCTTATATATCTCAAATCTAATCAAATAATTCAAAGAACTGACAGCAAAAACCCACAACAATGGAAAGGATTCCCCATAGGTAATACCGTGAGAATATTATCTCTATTTATGGACCTACATTTAGAGGAGGCGACCTTCAGAATGACGTAGCGTTTTCTTTTGTTTATTTTGTTACATCCATTCAAGGTTTCTGAGCTGATGTATCAATGTGGTGAAGCCATAAACTTAATATTACTACCGTAAGGGTGAAGCTAACAATTCGTCCAATAAAATATATCTGGGCTGCAATCGCGGTAAATATTTGGTGATTGAATCGTTATGGGACTACGTACGAACCATAACTTTTGACACATTTGGTATTGCGTTAATCACGGTCTAGCCGTTAGAGCCGTTTTGACAGATCGCTTAGACGTTATTGGCTGTCAGTTACATAGATTTTAGCGCGATGCGAAATTCAGCACAGTTGAATAGTAATTGGATTGCAATGTGATTAGAACTGAAATAGGATACGAACAGAATACCGATGTTTTAACTTAGCGCAATCGGGCACCTGGTCGCATCTTCTCGACGCGGTGCGGCGGTAGCTTCAAAAAATGATTTGACGTTTAATAAGTGGGCTTCAAGCTTCTATATTCAATAAATTATTTTGAAATAGAAAGAAATAGAAATATATTTATTTGCCAAAAGAGAGTTGCCGTTTTTGAGTTTGACTTTAGCATCGTAAATGCTTAAAGACAATATTCAACGAGGGAGTCAGAGATATTCTTAAACCACAGAACATCCACTTTTCACGAGTAGTCGTCGTCGTTTCTTCTTTTCATATTATTGTCTATTTATTTATTTTAAATTTAGATCTCATTAGTATTGTAAGTTTTGTTCTTATATTTACTGTGAGAGCTCCACAATAAATAAATAAAAAACTTATTAATCAGTCTCCTCGTACGATTGGTACCTCGGACGATTGGTACCTCGGACCTATCCGTATGTTAGGTCCGTATCGAAAACGGGGACAAAGAAGAATTATGAAACATACCTAATACCTTTGGTTTGTCCCCGCCTGCAATACCTACATAATAACATTTAAATAATTATTATTTGCTCAAACAACGTTGTTATAGCTGATTAGTGATTAACTGCCTCCGTGGTGTAATAGTTAAGAGCATTGGCTCTCGACACGGAGGTCGTGGGTTCGATTCCCACAAGGGACACCTAGTGAAATGTCACTTTGTGCGTTTTTCCTCCAGTTGGTTAAGACATTGCAGGCTGAATCACCTGACTGTCTGAAAAGAAAAATGATTCCGTGCTTCGGATGGCACGTTAAGCCGTTGGTCCCGGCTACTATCTCTGGTGCTAGTAGTCGTTACATAAAATCCACGTCAGAGACCGTAAGGCGGTCTGAAAAAACTCTGACACCAGGGCTCTGCCCACACGATAACAAAAGAAGTGATTACAGAGCTTGTTTTTCTCTTTTCAGTTAATCGATTTTTATGCAGTCGGGTATTTTGTTTTTCTTAAAAATTTAGTTTATTTCATACTTTTTAGTCTAGTGTCGAAATGTTAGCATATAAGTACTATGATATATCCATATTTGGAATCGTCTGTTCACTAGCTTTCATTTGATACCCATATTGTATTTTTTAACAAAAACAATTGTTTATTCCCGCTCTTTTTTTTAAATTCGCAGACGCCATATTTAAATAACATAGCCTATGACATTCTCACAATTTTTACGAATCTAATGACACCACATACGTTTAAATCCATCTAGCCGTTTAGGCTGTAGGGCGTGCCAAAGAGAGACATACAAATATACATATATACATACATACGCTCGAAAAAAATAACCCTCCTTCTGGCGCAGTCGGGTAAAAAGAACGATCGATTAATCTTGATTCTGACTAGTTGGATACAAGGAAAACTAAGAGCTTAAATTTTTAACCTTCACCTTTATTTAGAATTGAAAGTGGGTCTCTAGCACATCTTCTGTTTTCTAGATTTACTCATAAACATCAATTAACGTTGAAACGAGGAACTTTTAACCTTACATTTCGCATTAACTTTATTTTTGGTGTTCAGGCAAATAATATAATGATGGTTCGCAAATAAATAACCCCCGCTCTCACTGATCCCCGCTTCGCACCGACCCCCGTTTCTCACCGATCCCCGCTACCCATAGCTACCCAATCCCCAGTACGCCGTAGTAGCCGCGTAGCCCCAGCACCGTTCTATGCCGAGGTCCGTACGCCTCTGGGTGCCCCTAGGTCGATTGCTTAAGTTCATTCATTTGGCTCGGTAGACCCTTCGTGGTCCCTCCAATAGTCCACAGTAAGAAGCAGTGGTTGCTCCCTGAGCAGAACTGTAATAGTCATGTCCAAAAAAAAAGTATTTATTTATATTATTTTAGGTTAATAAAAAACCAACGTCCCAAATTTCTAAAAATGTGCACATTGAGTCGATGCATCATCTGATAAGGTACACTTTCGCACCGACATTTTACCACGTATGACCTTTGTTTCATTGTATCTACCACCCAACAGTCAAATTCCAGTCTTATGTTATAAATAAAATACTCCAATTCTGATATTTATTACTAACTATAGCTACAGTATAATTTACAACCAAAAAATTGGCTCAGTTGATATTTGTAAAGAAAAATAATTGGGCAAGCGAAGAAAGGTCACCGACTCAGACCACTAATGAGGTACAGTCTTAGATACAAATCTGGATATTTTCGCAAATGGAAATGAAGCTCGTGGGATTAACCTCCTAATTGAACCTGTATTCATCTCCTTCGACCCTGAAGTTGACCTTTTTAGAGTTCCACAACTATGATAGTTCAAAATCTTATGATTTTTAGGTTCCGTACCTCACAAGGAAAAGACGGAACCCCTTGTGGGATGACTTTGTGGTCCATATATCTGTCTGCCTGCCTATTTCCCTGTCAATATCGATTTGTTTGTTTGTATGTCTGTCTGTCCATCTGTTAAGGCTTTTTTTCACAGAAACGGGTAAAGGTATCAAGTTTAAATTAATGCCATATTATAAGGATTTTAGGTGTAAAATATGCAAGCTTCTAAGTCAATGCAAGCAAAAGATACCTGCGGGCATTTTTTGATACTAGAAACTCGCAATTCAAAATCTATAGGATAACTTCCCTTGACCCTAGACTTCGTGAATTTGGCATTGGCATGAGCAAGGCAACACAAGTAAAGGAACAAATCCGAAAATTGGTAATTTTTATATATATCACCAATAAAAATATTCAACATTAAATGTGTCCTTCATAATGATGTTTGTAAGGAACCCTGAGAGCGCGAGTCCGATTCGCCAGCCGGTTTCCAGGCCCTGTACCCGGACTTTCGATTTTGGTTATATCGCGACCGTTTTAGTTCGAACTTCACTGTAATAGAGTTGACATTGGAACGAAAATGTTTACGCAATTGCGAAGTTCGAATGTCCGTATAGACCCTCATTAGTATCGACATCAGCTGCGGACGCTGCGGGGTCTTTTCTATACTTCATAGCCTGCCCGTTTTTCGTACCACATGGAAAGACTTACTTTATGCGAACCAGCAAGGAATTACTTCTTAGATAGGCATAATATAATATCATACGTAATATTAATATCAACATGAAAAGAATAAAATCAAAACAAATCATCTGCCCAAGCTGCTTTCCAATTTATGTTTAAAAATATGTTTTTTGTCTCCAGGGGTGTGTCTAATAGAGAAAGTGAGCAACAGAGATACGAAGGCCTTCGTCGTTACACCGAGTGGGAGGAAATACTATGGATTGTATCAGGTAGGTACGTACGGTACGTTACTATAACAATCTTATTTAATAAATTCAATTTTGAAGGTATTTCAGTATTTCAATTCTTAGGACTTATTCATATCAAAAATAAATCGGTTAGAGCAATCTATCTACAACTTCTCAGCTTCAACCGTCATCTACAACCGATTTAATTATACATCGATTAATTTGATTAAATCTCCCGCGCGCTTCAACCACACCCTGAACTCTTCATACAAGCAAGCTCGCACAGACATGAAGAGGTTAGTAAACTGAGTGAGTGTGATTGAGAGAGGTCTACACCACTATTTACTCTCATACATCTTCTGTACAACCGAGAGGGTGTGAGGTCAAAATTTGTGGGAGGCATGGAGTCTCATACTGTACGAAGGAATTAGTATTTTTTTATTTTAATACCTTTTTTCGATTACAGATACCGAGTCGATGGTGCAGAGAAGGAAAGAAAGGCGGCGACTGCAATATAGCATGTGAATGTAAGATAATAATATATCTGACTATTATCCCATTATCTGGGGTATCTCTTCCATTCATCTCTCTTAGCCGTCATTTCAGCACTCACTCCTTTCTTATCTACATTATTATCTACACACAATACATTCATCTTTTCTTTGGTCATCCAGGCCTCAGACAAGTTTGTGTGCGACGGTCCCGCGGGGCAAATACGTTGGGGGAAGAGAGGTACTCTACCTTGGCACCCTCAACGCCTCTGCGGAATGGTTTCTCATGAACTTGGCTGACTTATAGTACAACCAGCATTCATACTTAACACTCTTCTTATAAAATTCCATAAAGATCTTGATACAGCAGTAAAAATTATTCAAAATAGGTACGTCTTTCTCAAGAAGTTTATAGTGACCAAAGTTATGACATAAACTTAACTCAACGGTTGCACTAAAATGTTGCAGTATTCAAGCAACAAAGATCAAACAGTAAACACTGCGAAACAGTCCTGACAGTCACTTTATAAGGAGACGATTTTACGAGTGACATTTTATGTCCCAGTTTTACAATCCGGTCAATTTTGATCGCTACTAACGACTTTCCGATACATTTAAATGGTTTTAGTTTTTAAGAAGCATACGATTAAATTGAAAATAAAAATTGCAAATACTCTAGATATCATCATTGGGGCGTATTGACAATCGTTATGTTAGCTAACGTATCAAAACGAATATTATAACGAATATATAGAGAAGGGACTAGTTACGCGTGTTATTCACTAACAAACATTTCTGCCACTTTTTGCGGGGGGCGAGGTAACATGAAATGCGCAACTTTGGATTTTAATATAATTTTGAACGTTAAAAATCATGAAAAGTATTAGTAAAAAAAAGTACCCCAAACGTTCTAAGTTCGAAATTATTGTTTCGCAATTATAGGCTGTCTCGTTTAGTTATAAGGTATAAAATTGAATGTAAATGCACATGATTAATTGATCTTATATCGTGGCAGAGGGGAAATGCTACCGCAAGGCTAGTCCTTATAATAAATAGTCAAAGGTTTATACTTATAGCTGTTATCGTTAAAGATAATAACTACAAACATTATACAAACAAATTCGCATTGACCCGATAAATTGAAAATCAGCAATGACTACAATGTGACATTCTTGTTTTTTGGAAATATTGTTTGATTTTTAAGAAATAAAAAAATTAGATTGGGGGCAGCACAATAGGCTCGGTGCAGCCTTAAACATGTTTTTGGCAAGAAAACCTCGTAGCGGGTATTTCAAAAAATGGTAGTTCAATGAGCGCCATCTATGTATTATTTCTCTCTCCTGTAAAGAACACTTTTCACATTATATGGCCGAAGATATGCACGTTCACGAGGTTTTCTTTCACCGTTTGAGAGCAGACGGGATTAGAAAAACGTATTGTAGCATGTCGTCGGCGTTCAACATTGATTACCTGTAATGACAATCTAATAAACATTGCAACATTGAGCAAAATATGTAAAGATTATCTATGAGTAAAATGATTAGTGAGACCCATACATCTATCTACGGTGAGACCACTGAAAACTTAAAAAAAAAAATGCACTTTATTGCCACACAAAATACAAAAAAAGAAAAGGACTTAACTTAAGGAACTTTAATCGACCTGCTAGCTGTACTCATCAAACATGACACGTTTCGTCAATAGCCTATCTACCACAAGATTTTTCTACTAACTACGCTTTCTATTTCACGATTCTCTCGAAGCTCTACAAATACTAAAAGCACACTTTTAAAATGTCACAACTAGTTGACCGCTTGAAGTAAAAATAGTGGGCTAGAAGCATCTAGAACCAGTAGTAACTCGCCAGTTATCTTTGAAACACTCGAGTGGAAATAAGCAAGGTAGTAAATCAGGATTTCCTGGTGGAAAGTTTAGCTAGATTTTATAGCAGTTATGTCGTCTTGACTTTTAAATTGAGGTTCAGATTTGTTTTCAGTTGGGTTTGTTGACTTATTTGGCTATAGTTTAGAAGAGAAGCATGAATTTACTATCTTAAAAAAATTAGTAATTTTTTTTATGTAATCTACAATACAGCACGGCTAGCATGCCTCCCACGACAAAGCGTTTAAACGAGAAAAACGTCATGTGCGCTCTTTCTGGCATACGTAAATTAATAAGGATGGAGGTGTATCTCGATTTTTATCGTTTTCTCGGTGGTGGCATGCGAGGCGTACAGATGGACAAAAGAAAATATATCTTGGACATTGTCACACAAATTATCAACAACAATGCAATTCAACAACAATTATGCTTTAAAATGTTCAATACACATTTTTCATTTAAATATATATATTTATGCTAACAATATTTTGAATGCACTTATAATGCAGAATCAATTATAGAAACTAAGTTTGATGTGTGACTCGGACGAAATGTGTGTTTTCAATTTAGTACGAAAAAGGTGAAATATAAAGTTGTGATAAAGATTTCTTTGAGAACGAATTTTGACATAAAACATACGCGTAGGAACTACTAATTAGTAATCTTTTAAACATAATCATTGTATTACGTATAATATTCGTAATACAATAATTATATTTAAAAGTTAATTATCATTATCATCAACAGCGTTGCTTGACGACGACATTCGGGATGACACGGCGTGTGCTGTTCAGATATTCCAGGAAGAGGGTTTCAAGTACTGGACCGTCTGGACCACCAGGTGCAAGAATGATGACCTTATCACTAAGGAAATTTATAAGTAAGTTTTTTTTTATTACGTATAGGTTTGCTCTTGACGTCAATTCAGGGTGAAGATGGGGTCGAAGTTTTGTTTGAAGCACAGATTTAAGAAGGAATAATCTTCAGTGCAGGTTTAAATAGCGTTTTACTTGTGTCTAGCAATGCATTACTCCCATTGCTGAGTGAGTTTTGGGAGTATCTTAATCTCAATTATTGTTTTATGTACAAAACATTGACATACAAAATAATGGACGCCGGGACTAGTACAAAATTCTTGAAAAAGTGTCCGAGACTAACCTACACAAACCAAAGTACGTGTATAGTAAGGTAATATAAACCAACAAAAAATATTGAAAATGCTGAAATTATTTTTCATCCAACTTCCCCATCCATCGTGGCAAGGCGCACGACGCCCGCGCCCGCCCGCGCGTGTGCGTAGTCGGCCGATCAAACGAAGACTGTCGCGTAATAGGTTCTCTTTACACGTTTTGGTGCTCTGTTGGTTCGGAAACTTTTGAGCGCGGACCCTACGTCCAGCATTTGGTAAAGTCAATGGTACAAAAACACATTTAAGCTAATACAAAATGGTCGAACCTCATGGCAAGCCAGAAAGTACCCGATGCGCGACCGCCTACCAACAGACTTACAATGCGACTCCAATGGATACAAAATACAGGGTCCTTAATAATATGCTGACACTTTTTAAGGGGATGATCAGACCGTTAAACTGAACAACTTTTTCTGTTAAAAATTCAGCTGTCCCCTGTGCAAACCTTCTCGAGCCTTGTGCTCGAGAAGGTTTGCAGTTTTGTATGGAACAGCTGATATTTTTTTTGCGATTTTGAAGTTGGTGCCATAGAGAAAGTGGTTCAGTTCGACGGTCTGATCGTCCCCTTAAAAAAAGTGTCAGCATATTAAGAAGGACCCTGTATAATAATCAACGCTTTAAAAGGACTGACTTAAAACGCACAAACGAATATCAGTGGGATCTAGTATTGCTCGTTGACAGTAAATTCGGAAACAATTATTTGCTTAAGATTTGGCATGGGACTATGCATCTACCTTTTTCATTTATGACCCATACTGCTATGCTTTTAAAAGTACAAGCTCAATCTAGAACGTGATCTCGAAACAAGAGTTCACGTTCGAGATTCCAGTTATTTGTGGTTCATAGTCGCAGTAGGCACGTGTGTGCATAATCGGAATATCGTAATACTATATAGAATATTCATGAATATCGGTATCGGGAATATCGTGAGCACAGTTCATTCATCATCATCACATTAGCCTATCATCATCATCATTATCTCAGCAGATGGACGATGTCCGCTGCTGGACATAGGCCTCCCGTTATGGTGATCCTTGGGGGACCAAGGATCACCATAACGACCGGTTCTGCGCAGAACCCGTTGAATGAGGGCATTAGCCTATATCGACGAATAAATATAGCAGATAAATTTAACTTTTGGTCATCAATTTATTTGTTTTTTTTTCAGATGTCCAGACCTGACGACTCCACGTATAAGTCCGGAACGTCTTAGTGAAAGTCTCAGGACCCGAAGAAGATTCGCCAGACAAGGCATGGAGAAGTCATCATTGCGTAGTTACTATCTTGGATTATATTGGATACGAGTTTAAACAATTTAGGGTGTTTTCTTTTCAACAATCATATAATACCAGTGAAGTTATATTCTGTTGATTAGATGAAATCTGATTTTCGATCTTGTGCTGTACAAAAGCACAATATTTTAAGTGTAAATAGTTAAAAATACGTGCGCAAAACACGGATGTACTCTCTCGTCCTTATCCTTTTGAATCTGATGAAACGGGAAACCGTTAGGCCGCGTTCAGACGACCCGCACGCGCTCCACACCCGCCCCGCACTCGGCCCGCGCCCGCCCCGCGTCCTAAAATGCATTGCTTGCAATTTGAATCTTATGACACGATTACTCTGTTTTTTTGGTGTCAAATAAAGTATAATTGAAAATACAATACGAGATTTATTATCAATCAATCAATCAGATTGATTGATAATAAATCTCGTATTGTATTTTGACGAGCGGTCGCGGAGCGGGCGCGGGGCGGGTGCGGGGCGGGCGTGAGGAGGGTGTGGGGTGGGTGTAGGGCGGGTGTGGGTGCTCCCCTAAAATACAATACCAGATTTATTATAGAGCACCCGCAACCACCCCGCACCTGCCCCACGCCCGACCCGCACCCACCCCGCACCCGCCCCACGCCCACCCGCACCCGCCCCGCGTCCGCTCGTCAAAATACAATACGAGATTTATTATAGAGCACCCGCAACCGCCCCGCACCTGCCCCGCACCTGCCCCTCGCCCGCCCCACACCCACCCCGCACCCGCCCCACGCCCATCCGCACCCGCCCCGCGTCCGCTCGTCAAAATACAATACGAGATTTATTATCGTTTCATAAGACTCTAATTGCAAGCAATGCAATTTACCCGGTGCGGGCCGGGTGCGGGGCGTGTCTGGGGCAGGTGCGGGTCGTCGCAGCCTTGCGTTCACAAAATGAAGGGGTTGAATGGAGTGACTCCAACCGCAGATATTAGACGTCTCCTGATTTATTTCACTCACTAAACAGATATAATTAGAGGGTCATATTATACTCCAAGTCAGCCCATGCACTCATAATGCAATTAGACATTAAAGACCTGAACTGTTGCAGCTACATGAAAAAGTTCTTAGAGGAGATTGTCTATAGTTTGAATAACATTTGAACCTGCATTCACAGATTAAACTAAAAACAATCATTTAAAAAGTGAAAAATTATTCTGTCATATATTATTTTTGATGTAAGCAAATTGTATGTTTAACTTTTTAGCTCTCTTTAAGATCTTTAAGGTCAAATAATGCGTAGGGGACTAAGGTTAGAATACTTGAAAAATAAGAAATTGTAAAAAAACGTAGCCCATACATTTTGCATGAAAATAATTACTAAATAAGAATTCGAAAAACTTATTATGAAGCAACAGCGATCTAATGTAGAAAAATAAATGCACAATATTTAGTTAGTATTATCCAAGTAGCTCAAATCTTTTATTTAATTTGTGCCGAGATCCAAACATCTTGTGCACTGAATTCAGCGAAGCGAATGCAGCATCTGCTACCTTCCTCGAGCCGTACTTCGCACGCTTTACACTCATTATTATTACTTAGCTGGAGAATTGTGACGTCACTGAAAACGTTTTCTAAAACATTGTCTTTGTAGGTAATCTTATAGATTACTAGAGTTAGCCCATGACTTCGACCGCACTGGGCTTCCGGCATTGAAGTGACATCAAATATAAACCAGTTTTTTTTAGATTATACACAACAGACTTTATTCAAAGAATGAAATAGTAAAAGCACTAAAACAAACCAAACTTACAATAAACTTAAATCAATCTAAAAAGAGCCACTACTAATTCTACCGACAGGGCTAAGGCCCCTAATTGAAAAGCCCGTCCCTGGTAATACCTGGCCCGAAGGTGTCCATAATGCTGGCCGCGTTTCCGCGTTGAATCGCTAATGATATATGCGTTGGGCCAGGGATGATCCAGCACGAGGACCGTTACCTGCATCCCGTAAACGTTTACCGAGGTCCCTCACAAAAGTCTAGTTGCTTCATGGCCCCACGGGCCCGCCGTCTCCACAGGAAAAGGCACGAATAAGTAGCTCTCCTCCAAAATTGTGTACCTTTGGTGTTTACGTACTGCAGCCCTTTCCGCTGCCGTGCCGACCCTGTTGCTCGGGTGGAACCTCTCGAGTAAGATGCAGCGTAAGTACAATTACGCACGTTGCATCCCGCAGAAGACATTTGCCCTTTTGCTACGGCAAAACCAGTTTTCAGTTCTAATCATATCTTCCTGCCTTTATCCTTTTACGGGACGGCTCAATATGTCGTCTTCCTCCATTCATCTCAGCCGTCATTTTAGCGCAGACATTTTTTATAATATTTCACAAAAAAAAAAAAAAAAAAATGTTTCACACAATCCATCCATCTTTTCTTTGTTCGTCCTTTCTTCATGCCCCCATCTACATTCATATTTTTAAGTCTAGTTTTTTAAGCCTAATCATAACCTTTAAAATTTCGTCAAAATAGGTCCAGTTGTTGAGTGATGCTCGACGAACAAACATACAAACAGACAGACTATAAAATATAAAAATCTGTGATTTGAGTCAGAGGCGTCATGTAGGGAAGGACGTGGTCCTAATAAAATTTTGTAAAGGTCTGCGTTTAAGATACGAAGAATGGATACCTTCAAAAGATGGCAGTAACTTTCGTTAAAAAAAATTTTTTAGTAAAGGTATTTTGTGAAACAAACAAGTTCATATTTAAGTTTTTAAAAATCTGATCTTGCTTGACCTCAGTGATTAAAAAAGGGTACAATATTTTTCTGTATAACCATAATTTTTTTTGTAAATAACGTTGCCTTATGTATCAACAGTTAGTTTTATAAAGAATTTTATCTTATTTATTTTCATTCACTCACCGTTTCCCGAGAACTAACTAGGAAAATTATATTAAGGAAGCCGGGGGAAAAAATTAGCAACCTTTTAATACCAACAGATTTTCTGCCTTATAGATGGAATAACAAGATTTGAGGCATTCATAATCACTGAGAAAACATTGTGGTGAAAAATGTGTTTTTTGTTAATATTTTGTTGAGTTTTGAAAATGTACACAGTATCCTAATACTAACTACTACTAGAAGAACAAACAAAGCAACAAAACCTGACAACTGTCTAGTCCAATAGCCCACCCCGGGTCGAGCCAAACGTACCCATTATGCTCGCAGCATTGCCGATACGTTGGACGAAAAAAGACCCGGAGCGGGGGTCCAAGCCCCTCTCTCTCAGCCTGCGGCCCAAGTCTGGCAAACACTTTGGCTTCGGCAGCCCAAGGAGTCGCCGTTTCTACCGCAAGAGGCACAAACAGATATGAGCCTTCTAGATCTTGGTATTTCGTGTGCTTTTTCTGAGCAGCGGTTTCTGCCGCTGCTCCAGCCACCCTCATGGTGCCTGGCAAGTGGAATGGTGCAAACGTGCTCACGCAAGTGGCGTCCCATAATAGAGACCGACCCTTATCCCAAGGCACCAGGGTGAGGCCATCCGGTCTCCTGCCATCTCGGCGGCTCAAACCTGGTGGTTCCGTAGTGCATGGAATATAAGCCGAGACCAGCGTCCGCCGGATGATGTCGTTCAAGGCATGGTGCCGTTTCGAAAATTGGTAAATCAATTAATGAAGTCGTAATGAAATTGACGCAATTTGATTTTTTATGTGACCAATTTGTTTTGATCTACGAGTAGATTTTGCACTTATTCACAGTAAGATATCTGCTTGTCAAAGAATTTATCAGTCATATTCCTACAGGACTAAAGTACATTTATTTATATTAAAGCACTACATACATAACCATTAACCTAAAATAAAAAAATAAAAAAAATAAAAAAAACTAATACTACTACTATTCCTACATGATTTTAAGGTAAGGTTTATTACAGGGTTTAGTTTAAATGCTTAAATTACATACTTTATGCTTCAGACTATCAAGCTGAAAAATTTATAATATTGAACTAACTTTGAAATAGCGAAAAAGAAACCTGCTGTTTCATAGGTAAATTTTGATCGAGATCGAGACATTTTATATGGAACAACTGTTTTTTTCGCGATTTTGATTTTAGCTCCATAGTGAAAGTTGTCAGTTTGATGGTCAGCCATCAACCCTGTATTTTATGTAACACTTTTAATTTTACACCCTGTATAAAAAATCAATGCATTAGGTAACTTTGCATCGAGTTTAGCCGTGTTGTAGATAGGTTTGATTTTTTTTATATATATCTTGGACATTGTCACACAAATTATTTATGTTGTATTATGATGACTAGACAACGATATAGAATACATAATATACAACATGTTAATGAATTAACGCAAAACTAGAAACTAGTTTGTTTAGAATCGAGAGCAGAATCGAATTATTATGGTTTCAACATAAGTATTGTTTTCAAAATATTTAATAATTTATTTATAAAATTTAAAATTTACTTATTCCGTTGTCAACCCACCGCACGGGCACACTCACCCGACTTACTACCAAAACATGATTCTTAAAATGTATCCATGAGTACGTTAGCGCTTTCATTCATTGTTGAAATGATAACAAATCATTATTGCCTCAAAACTTAAAATGCGAATAACTTTAAATTGTAACTATCAAAATAATGAAATTATTGTTTTAATCTAATTCTTTTGTTATAAATCAGTTGGGGTGTATGAGGTTTTGCGCTTATTCATGAACACGTTGTATAGATACAAACATCCATGACTCGGGTACAAATATTTATATTCATCATATAAATATTTGTCCCTTACGGGATTCAAACCCGCGACTCTCGGCACAGCAGGCAGGTTCATTACAGACTGTGCTACCGGGCCGCCGATTTAGCATAATTATTTATTTTACAGATAAGATAACCTATCGAAACTGAAAGATAAACGTTAAGATGATAGTTACTTTTCCGAAAAGATGTCTTCTATCTAGATTATAAAATAATGATATATATCTAATCTAAATCTAAACTATTATAAAACTGTAGCAGAACGTTTGTCTGTACATTGAAGATATTAACAAAAAAAAAGTTACGATATGGTTTTTAGGTGTCCCTGATTCCATTTCACCAATTTTTGGATTTTTTGTCTGTCTGTTTGTTTGTGTGTTTGTTTGTTTGTTTATTTGTTTGTTTGTTTGTTTGTTTGAACGAGTATCACGCAAGAACTACTGAACCGATTTTGATGAAACTTTTTTTGTTTGATAGCTTATGATCTGACTTAAAATCTGGTATATAATTTATCTCGCTACGTTGACGGGAGCCGGAGATATAAACATATAACCGCAAGTGCAACCAATGTACGGTACCATTTCAATTTCAACTAAGTAACAAGACTTGTAATAAAGTAAGCTAATTCTGAAGACTGTTTGATTTATAAATAACGAAAATAACAACAAATTACAAAATAAATACCAATAATTATAAATTTTATCATTGTCCAGTGCTGATGACTGCACCGGTATAACATTGTTTTTCTTTTTGGCTATAAAATCTTTCAAACTCCATGGAGAAAACCTTTGCATAACAAAAAAAAACCTTAGTACTGGCCACAAGAAAACAAGATTCGAATTACAAATTTCTTGACATTTTGTAGAATTACAGTGCAAACAAAGCAGGAGTAATTATTTAAAAAAAAAAACTGCACGCCAATTTCAAACAAAGAGAATATAATCATGATTTCAAATCAGCAGCCGAAAGATGTCTAAAACTCGATTTTTAATTCGGAATGTTTTTTTTTACGGTGTAATCACACAGTTACGCAAGACTGGATAATAGCTAATATTTTAAAGCAATTATAAGACAGGTAAGGAACTATTTTGAAATACCGTAAATTATTACTAAAATACAAACGAACAACTCTAACAAATTAATAAGGGTCGGTTTTTTATGCCGCCGATGCGATGTGCCGCCGTGCATTTTGCGCATTTTTCTACGACGCTCCATACAAAACGAAGCTTAGTTTAAACATTTAGTAATTAAAGTAAAAAATGAATGGTTTTAAAACAATCTCGAAACCAATATCTGTGATTTCCTTTTAAATGTTTAGTTTTAAAGTTATCTTGACTCAAAGTTTGTAGTCCGTGCTGCGGTCCGTCCGTGTCGCGTGTCGTCCACCATTTGAGCTCTCTCTGAATAACCTGCCACAGCCCTACGGACTGTCGCTTGATATGAGCTTTACATAAATTAATGTAACATTCGGCAATAGCCGACTGCGTCCTTCCGGACGAAATTATTCGCTGGAATCCAGGCGCATACGTGCGCCTCAGTCGTTGTTTCAAATGCACGCAAATTGACAGCGAGTGCTGACCAGGCGACGTTGCAGTGGAATGCGGCCGTCACCGATTTCGCGCGCATCTGACCGGATTGCAAGATGTATATGGTCCTTCTTATATGCAGACAGTTTTTTAAGGGACATGATCAGACCATCATACTGAACAACTTTCTGTATGGGACCAAGGTCAAAATCACGAAAAAAAATCAACTGTTCCATACAAAACTGCAATCCTACTCTACAAAAATGTATGGGGCAGAAGATTTTATTCGCGATATCGATGACAGTCCCATAGAGAAAGCTGTTTGATGGTCTGATCATCCTCTTAAAAAAGTGTCAGCATATTAAGTTAAATATATAAAAAATAAAGTAATATATATATAATGCGCCCCGACGCGTTCCGTTCAGTGATAATCATACTTAAAAAATAATTTTGTATCTGCCAGTACACTTGATTGTTTTCAATAATGAAAAATGCCATCACGAAGAAGAACTAATAATCTCACTAATATTATAAACGTGAAAGTTTGTGACGATGTTTGTAAAGTTGTAATGTTGTATGTTTGTGGCGCAATCACGCATAAACGGCTGAATGGATTTTGATGAAATTTGCACGCAGATAGAATGTGTTCTGGATTAAGATATAGGATACTTTTTATCCTAGCAATGGGTTCCTGTGGGATAAATTACATTGTTTTATCATGCTGAAACATGTACCACGTTTTATTCTATGCTCACTAGCGCCAATTTGACGCTGACAGATGCATTTGTGTAGATTGCAGTGATAAAAATAGTATTTACTTTTTTCAACAGTTTTGACAACAGCTGTGTAGTATATTTGGTATATGGTTAGATTTTCGTGCATGAGGTGGAGGTTCGATTCTTGGTCGTTAATGTTTTTTTTTATTTTTTTTTTAAATACATTCAACGACTATATCCATTTTTCACCGGATTAGACAGAAGCAGTTAGGCTTGATAATTATGTTAAGGGCCTGACCTTCAGTCATAATTGTGAGGTATGTCTAGAATTAGTTTGATTGTTTTTTAGCTGTCAATATTGTGGGTAGGTTCGTCTCGCAATAAACGTATGTTCGGGAAGACGTGTTTCATCCCAGACTGCTCCCGTGTGCCTATTACTGCTCATATTTATCAGTGGCGACGATTTGGAAAAAATCATACGTGTGTAAATAGTGTTGTGACAAAAATAGAACGAAAGAAAAGTAAGAATTTGACAAAATGCCGATCGGAAAGATTTCGGAGTACAAAGTGCAATCGGACGATTGGAATCTGTATGTCGAACGTTTAGAACAGTTTTTTAAAGTGAACGAAATATCGAGGGAACTACAGGTACCTACATTGATCACCGTAATGGGGGCTGAGAGCTATGAATTACTCGTCAGTCTGTGTACGCCCGATAAACCGAGTTCAAAAACCCTTCAAGAACTCACCACAATTATGTCAAACCACCTTCAACCAAAACCGAGTGAGTTAGCCGAGCGGTATAAGTTTAGAAATAGGCAGCAGAAAAACGGCGAGTCAATTGCCGAATACGTAGCTATATTGAAAAAAATGTCGAAAACATGTGAGTTTGGAAATGGACTACAGGAGAGCCTACGGGACCAACTGGTTTGTGGAATAAATAGCGAGACCATCAGACAACGTTTATTCGCCGAGACAAAGCTAGACTTCAGCAAGGCGTACAACTTGGCAGTAAGCATGGAAGCGGCAGAGAAGGACGCGGCGGTCGTCGTCGGTCACTCGAGAGCTCCAGTGCAGGGCGGTGCTACGACGGCGGAGTGTCAGGCGATCGGTAGCGTGGGGCGCGCGGCATGGCGGCCGCGGCCTGCGCTGGCGCCGGCAGCGGCGGCCGGGGATCGGGCGCAGGGGCGCCGCAACCTGCCGCGACGCGCGCCGCTACCCCCGCCGGACCGTACACAGCGGCAGCAGCAGTGTCGAGTGTGCGGAGGCGGCCATGATGCTACTACGTGTAAATTCACGAATTACGTATGCCGCGTATGCAACAAACAAGGACATTTGCGACGCATGTGCCCGATGGTTTCACACCAGCACAGTCTGGTGGTGACAGGAGAGGGCGGCGACGACGACGACTATATCGGACAAAGCAGTGAGGATAGTGACGAGGTAAACATTGAGAATTTCAATCAGTTATCGATCGATCAGTGTAGACCCATATTCATTCCGATTAAAATTAATGATAAATGCATAGATATGGAGTGTGATACTGGCAGCGCAGTTTCTTGTATAAGCTATAAGTTATATAGCAAACACTTTAGTGATTTACCAATTAGCGACTGCTCATTATCATTACGTTACTACACTGGTGAAATAGTAAATCCAGTAGGAATAGTGAGACCCTTAATCGAATATGGAAATATAAAAAAACATCTAGACTTGTATGTCGTTAAAAATGGTAAAACAGTACTATTAGGTCGACAATGGATAGCGGAGCTGAATATACAAATACCGAGTGTGGACTGCAAAAGCTTAACGAGCTATAAATTTGATATAAACAAATTCAGTTCCAGATACTGTAAGGTGTTTGCCTGGCTTGGGACGGTTCACCGGAGCTCCGGTGCGCATCCACGTGCGCGAGGGCGCGCGGCCCGTGTTCATGCGCGCCCGGCCGCTCGCCTACGCGCTGCGCGAGCCCGTGGAGCGCGCGCTGCTGCAGCACGTGCGCGACGGCATCCTCACTCCGGTCGACCGCTCCGACTGGGCGACGCCGATTGTACCGGTGGTCAAGAAGGACGGTAACATTAGAATTTGTGCTGATTACAAACTAACGCTAAATAAAGTTATCGAAGTCGACCGATATCCGTTACCGAGAGTGGAAGACGTACTTACTAAACTAGATGGGGGTGAACATTTCAGCAAAATAGATTTATCACAAGCTTATGCGCAGTTGGTTTTAGACGATTCCAGCAAATATACGGTAATAAACACGCATAAGGGTATGTTTAAATACAATCGCCTTGTATATGGTTTATCGTCGAGCCCGGGTATATTCCAAAAACGTCTGGAGGGGTTATTTGCAGATTTGTCGCATGTAGGGGTTTTTTTGGATGATATTATAATCACAGGGAACTCGACTTGAGAACATATAGACAATTTACATAAAGTTTTCGACCGATTGGAGTCGCACGGACTCAAGGTTAAGAAGGAAAAATGCGCATTTTTTGAAAAATCTATTAAATATTTAGGTTACATAATTAACAAAGACGGGGTGCACACCTGTCCGGATAAGGTCGCCGCTATCCGAGACACGCCGGCACCGACGAATGTCACAGAACTGAGGGCGTTCATCGGTACCGTAATGTATTATGCTAAATTCATTAAAAACGTCAGCACGATGCTCGCCCCACTATATAATTTACTGCGAGTCGGTACAAAGTTTATTTGGAGCAGGAGTTGTCAGGAGGCCTTCGATAAGGTAAGGGATGCCTTGAGTTCGAGCGAGGTGTTGGTACACTACTCGGGCTCACTGCCGCTGGTGCTGACGGCGGACGCGAGTGGCGTGGGCGTGGGCGCGGTGCTGTCGCACGTGACGTCAGCGGGCGAGCGGCCCGTGGCGTACGCGTCGCGCTCCCTCAACTCTGCCGAGAGGGCGTACGCACAGATAGACCGCGAGGCCCTGGCTATTGTATTCGGGTTGAGGAAATATCACCAATATTTATATGGAAGAAGATTCCTGTTACGGACGGATCATAAACCGTTGACACATATTTTCGGGAAAAAAACAGGCATACCAGTGATGGCCGCGTCTCGTATGCAGCGTTGGGCGGTTTTGTTGGCTGGCTACGACTACGATATAGAATACGTCACGTCTAAGAGAAACTGTGCGGATGGACTGTCGAGACTACCGGTACCGAGTACACAGCGCGTTCCCAGCCATGAGGTAACTTACTTTAATTTCGTAGAAGACTTTTTGCCGGTGACGAATGTTGACATAAAGAAGGCTACTGCAAAAGATCAGGTATTATGTAAGATTCTGCTCTTTATTAAATCAGGATGGCCACCCGTGTGTCCCGAAGAAGACATTAAACCCTTCTATAATCGACGCGACGAACTGTACGTAGATTGTGACTGTATTATGTGGGGCTACAGAATAGTAATACCGAGCGCCCTACGCCGATCCGTTCTTAAACAACTTCATAGTAGCCACATGGGCATAGTCAAAATGAAAAGCTTAGCGAGAAGCTACGTCTATTGGCCAGGCATCGATACAGACGTGGAGGCGACGTGCCGGGCCTGCGACACGTGTGCGGCGGAGGCGGCCGCGCCGTCACACGTCCCGCCCCAATCGTGGGCATACAGCGCCCAGCCGTGGGCAAGACTGCATGTGGATTTTCTCGGTCCGTACAAGGGTAAGACATTCTTTGTTCTGATCGACTCCAGCACCAAATGGCTCGAGGTATTTGAGATGGCACGCACCAACGCGACAAATGTAATAAAGGTGTTGAGGGCAACTTTCGCTAGGTACGGTTTACCGTCTGTAATAGTATCGGATCAGGGTCCACCGTTCACAAGTAGTGAATTTAATAATTTCCTAAAGAGTAACGGTATACATCAAGCATTTTCGCCCGCGTATCATCCGCAATCGAACGGAGCGGCCGAGAATGCCGTTAAACTTTGTAAAAGAGCGATTAAGAAGGCCTATAGGGACAACGTAGATGTAGATACGGCCTTACAAACCTTTCTATTAGCATACAGGAATTCGATACAAAGTACAACGGGCGAAACCCCCGCCATGCTGTTACAGCGCCGATCGCTACGTACACGGATGGACTTGATGCGCCGCGAGCACGGTTTAGAGGTAAAAGTGCGGGCTGCGCAGGCCCGGCAGGCTGAGTACGCGGGGGGAGTGCCGCGTGCACTGGCGCCAGGGGAGCCGGTGTGGGCGCGTGAGTACGGAGCTAGGGATAAATGGGTAAAAAGTACAGTCATGGAACAAGAGGGCTCACGTAGGTACATTCTCGGTGACGAGTTCGGTCGATCGGTAACGCGACACATAGATCAAATAAGGCGCAGAGCGCGACTGTCTACTGTTACCTGTCCGGAAACTGATCCTGCAGAAGTCGGTGAGGTTTCGAATGGGGGTGAGGAAGTCGTGAATGATGTAGCACGGAGGTGCGTGGAGGAACCCTGTACATCAACGGAATCGGCAAAGCCTAGCACCAGTAGTAGTAAACACGATGAGCTCAGTACGGGTCCTCCAAAGATCGTACAGGATTCCAACACGACCATGGGATCGCCTTTGCCGGAGACCCGTCCCAAACGTATCCGCCGCCCAGTTATTAGATATCCGGAATTTGATTAAAAAGCTACATGAAGGCTATATAGTATAAGGTATTTTTTTAAGATTAGCTATATTGTTATGGTGCAATATTGTATAAAAATAAATTAAGTACTAAAGTGTAAATAGAATAAGTGTTGTAATAAGGGTGGAGGTGTGAGGTATGTCTAGAATTAGTTTGATTGTTTTTTAGCTGTCAATATTGTGGGTAGGTTCGTCTCGCAATAAACGTATGTTCGGGAAGACGTGTTTCATTCCAGACTGCTCCCGTGTGCCTATTACTGCTCATATTTATCAATAATAATATCCTGAGATCATATCAGATCTAATATTAGCGCAGGATGTTTTATTTTGGCTTTTTTCTAATTTTAATCCTACCACCAGGTATCTCACTAATGTTAATATTATGTTTGTGGTTCTATCATCAACACGTCTCAGAAATTCGGTTTTACAGATTTGATTGTATAGGTACTGGGCGAATTGGAAAAATAATCTTCTTCTTATCGTGTCGACTTCAAATTCTGAACAAAGTCGCTAAATAGTAGCTTGCCAGAATCGGGCAACCGATACTGCACCGTCGCTAGCAGTTATGAGCTCCTCCTGCGTGCAGATGTTAGGGCACGCAGGGCACGATGTGAGATGGGCCATCGTTTGTGGAGTTCCACACAAGCAAGTCACATTTTGCGCAGCCGAGTATCCCCACCTGACCATGTTGTCCTTACTGCGACCGACCTGGGTTCGAAGTCGGTTTAAAGACTCCCAGGTCGCCCAAGGCAAGTCATGTCTAGGCGTGAGGCTCTCAGACGGCGACACAAATGGAGTTGGGAGGGACACTTTTTGTCGCCATAGAGTACACCTTGCTTGCGCTGGGCCAGTATTCAGGGGGTCGACACACTTCATAAAGCTGCGTCGGCTTGGCAGCCTTTGCGGCGCAGGAATAAAGCCATGCATGCGATGTCGTGTGTCGTCCACCATTTGGGCTCTCTCTGAGGAACCTGCCACAGCCCTACTTACATCTGGGGGCGCTATGCCAGCCAGTGGGTAAAGCAACTGTACTGGAGTCGGTTTCAAGCAACCAGTTATAATCCGACACGTTTTGTTTAGTGCCGGTATCTACCAGCTTGGCGTGGGCAGATCGGCCCCACACCGGGCAAGCGTATTCTCCAGCGGAGAACGCGAGAAAAATAAATAAATAACGCTCACAGGCACAAACATTATTTTAATTATCCCAAGCAAGCATTATAGGCTTTTTATTGTGGAAACCATACAACAACGGCATAAACATATAACATCCAAGACCGAACCGGGACTCGAACCCAGGACTCTGGTTTGGCAGTCTGGCGTGGTAACCATTACACCAACCGGGTCGGCAAATACTAAAAATCCTCTTTCTTTTAACCTTTTCTAAAATTTAATCGTAGTATTGTTTTCATCTTAATAGATGGCGTTGGGAGTTTTTTTAAAGCAAGTGTGCTACAATTATTAATTCAAAAACCTAGCTATAGCAAGAGCTTACAAATTGAGTTGATTATATTATCGTTGTAATACATCGTTGTAAGTATATTGATTGTTTGAGTCCAATCTGAGCCAATGCTACGGAATGATAACCTTATTTTACAGATCTTATTTAGCTCTTGCCTTCACCATTTTACAGTAGCCCGCGTGGTAGAGTATCCTCTAACGTTTATACGTGAGTGGAGGTCTGTAACCCGCAGTGGGTCGTAAGATGATTATTATGCTGCTCGACATAAATAAAAAACTAATAAACGACGAACAGTAGAAAAATTAAAGTGATGGATCCAGTGAATGACTTTTAAATCTGATACCTACAGAATTACTTGGGGTACTTTCTGATTTTGATTTAGCTTAAGTTCATGACTTTCTTATCTTATTATGGGAAATGGCAAGCCAGCAACACTTCGACCCAATGTTATCTTTTGTATTGAACCCTACATATTATTTTCTTCATCCTTGAAAAACTTGGAAAATGAGGGAGGCAATAGCGTTCAGGGTAAGAAACCTGTAATGAATAACCATCTCTCAGGAGTCACATACGTTTACCCACCAAGACATCGCAGTCTCACAGTACAAATATTCCATGGTTTCCTCCTCCTCTCCACACGCTTGGCAACCGGGATCTAGAGTGAGCTTTATCGTGCCTGTTGCATAGTGCCCGGTGAGGGCTCCGACAATGGCACGAGCTTTGCTCCTGCTGTTATTCAGTATGAACTGTGGGATTCGTGGTGTTATATTGCTCCTATACTATGACACCAGGACTTTGCCCACACGATAATAAAAAGATTGCTGTTGAATTTCCTGCAGTGTTGCAGACCCGAGAGGCCAGAGCATTCTAGCCTGTGTCTTTTATCAGCCCATTCCTTAATCGCCATTCTAATGTTACATGCCAGGATTCCTAGACTTGGTTCGGACCATGACCTTCATGAACTTAGACGAGACATTAGACAAAATTACATGTCTACGCAGACGAAGTCGCGGGCAAAAGCTAGTTAATAAATAAATATAGTCCAGTCCGGCCGCCCGTCGTCATGGCAACTGAATTTCGCAACCAGTTCGACAAAACCTTTCTTGCTACGCAACCAGTTGCCTAAGAAGATATTTTAATCTTGATTCGCAACTAGTTTCCAACGAAGAATTATTCAAGAAGGGAATTACCTACTTGAGAGTAATTTTATTTTCACAACATAGCTAGATTGTCTTATCTATCTATCTATCTATATCTATCTAAACTATTATAAAACTTTAACGGCAAGTTTGTCTGTACATTGAAGATTTTAACAAAAAAAAAGTTACAATATGGCTTTTAGGTGTTCCTGATTCCATATCAGCAATTTTTGAATTTTTTGTCTGTCTGCTTGTTTGTGTGTTTCTTTGTTTGAACGAGCATCAAGCAAAAACTACTGAACCGCTTTTGGTAAAACTTTTTTTGTTTGATAGCTAATGATCTGACTTAAAATCTGGTATATAATTTGTGCGGACAAAATCGTGGGTTATTGTTTATAAGGTACTAGTTGTTGCCCGCGACTCCGTCTGCGTTGACTTTAAAAAGTATTCTTTCAAATCCGTTCAGCCGTTCATGCGTGATTGAGCTACAAACATCATTATAAACTTTCACATTTCTTATATTAGTAGGAAAGAATCACAGAACGGAGATCCCGGCTTCGCCTGAACATGGAATGGTAGCATACATTCTTCTTATCGTATGGGCAGAGCTTGGGCAGAGCCCTGGTGTCAGAGTTTTTTCAGACCGCCTTACGGCCTCTGACGTGGTTTTTTGTGTAACGACTACTACCACCAGAGATAGTAGCCGGGACCAACGGCTTAACGTGCCATCCGAAGCACGGAATCATTTTCCTTTTCAGACAATCAGGTGATTCAGCCTCCAATGTCCTAACTAACTGGGGAAAAACGCACAAAGTGAAATACCACTAGGTGTCCCCCGTGGGAATCGAACCCACGACCTCCGAGTCGAGAGCCAATGCTATTAACAATTAGACCACGGAGGCAGTCATTAAGTCAAGGAGGTAGCATACATTTTGAAATTAAAAAAAGTCAATCTACTAAGAACCGAGAAATTAACATCGCCTCAAAGCAAAATCATAATTTTACTACCCGAATCGAAGGGTTCTCGCAGGATAAGTCGGATATCCTCTCTGAATAATACCGTCGTACACGCTGCGACATCCTATGTGTACAAGAGGCCCATCGGGATACCAGCTCAAACAGGCCAGAAGTTCCTGGACTGACGCTTATCGTCGAGATCTGTCACCCGAAGCACGGCACTACCCCAATAGTGACCTTATTTCTACCAATCAACGGGTAACGCTACACATCCCACAATATTTTCACAGGCATGTGTAAATTTATCTGCCTAGAGCCCATATAAAAATATACTTAAACAATGATACAGTAACAAATAAACTCCAACAATTCGATCAAAAACATTCGGTTCTCTGAAAGCTTCGAAATAGACACATCAACGTACAAATTAGTAAGGTACCCTCTTTTGTTTCGTACAAAAGAAACAATGGGAGACCGAACATCGTTCCTTGCGGCACTCCGTTTTCTTAAAATATCCTGTGTGTAAGTAATGTACCATGAAATTGGTTAGGTATTGGAAATGTTTTGTATACAGATGCGTATTTCGTTTTATATTATGTTGATGATTGCAAACTTTGTGATGGTGTATGAATAAGTATACCACTGAAATTCTACAAAAAGTGGTTTTTTATTGTTTATGTAGCAGAATACAATTATGATTTCAATTGATTTCTTCTAAGGTTAATATGAACCTATTAAATGACCAATGGATTTGAAAACGATCGTTAGGTCGCGAAATCTTATATTTCTTTGTCTCTTTAAAAATGTTGTGACAAAACAAGTGTGTAATTTAGTGTAGAATATTATATTTTGCATCGTAACAATCGTTTTCAAATCTGTGTCTTTCACAGAATCAGCCTCCTAATTTTGCTCTAAAATATCAACACCTTCCCCAAGTGTTTCTGAGTCAAGTATAAAGTCATTCAAGCTTTTACACAATTTCAACTGTAAAGTTAGGTACTTTAGGTACATATACGTTTGTATATAAAGCGGAGACACAGGTGTGACGGCTGTCTTCGTTCTCTTGAGGTGCATTCACGAAGCGAATTGCCGATGCTTTCTTTGCAATTCTATTTTCTATTCTAGTACACTTTTTATTCGTTTAGAACGCGTGATAAGTTCAATCGACTTTTGGTTCTTAGTCCTTTTTCATAAGACCGATTTTACTGTTGCGTGGCAACGTAAAACGAATATTATGTAGTAATTAAACATATAATTATGGTTTCTTAGCTAGAATTTCTTAGGTTCTGGCCAATCGAGATGCAAAAAAGAGACGCATGGGGAACCTAGTACAAATATATGTACAGATTAATTATAGAAAACAATAATTCTAATAATAATAAACGTCAATGATCTTTGTTCAACACAGTTGCAAAACGGAAAAATTTTATCTTTTGCGGATGATACGGCCCTTGTTTTTACTGGAGATGAATGGGATGAAACTTTTGCTCATGCACAAAGAGGACTTAATACTGTACTGAAATGGCTGAGCGGGAACCTTCTAACGATAAACACTGATAAAACCAAATTTCTTACCTTTTGCATTCGTAATATTTCCCTTCAAAGTATGGCCAATAATATGTTAACAGCCCACTCGTGCTTTTTGAGAGATGTATGCAATTGTCCTCCACTGCAGAATGTGTCAAATATTCGATACCTAGGGGTGGTAATTGATCAGAATTTGAACTTTAAACCTCACATTGAGAGTCTTGTCAGCCGAACACGTAAATTGATATATGTTTTCAAAACTCTCCGGCACATAGCTGATTCTAAAATTATCAGATCTGTATACCAGGCCCTATGTCAATCGATCTTCACTTACTGTATTACTTCTTGGGATGGCGGAGCTAAAATACACTTGAAGCCTTTGGAGGTAGCACAGCGAGCTATATTAAAAGTGGCAACTTTTCGACCATTCCTGTTTCTTACAAAGGACCTCTATACTAGCTGGAAAGTACTTACTATTCGCCAGTTATTTATATTGAGCTGCATACTAAAACAACACAGCAAAACTGTATACGATCCTACAATAAAAGAAAAGAAAAGACGTCACGACATAGTATGTATCCACCATAAAGTTAGGACTTCTTTTTCCAAAGGATTTGTCTGCTTTCTAGGCCCACATTTATATAATTTATGTAATAGAATTTTAAGTATATACCCTCTTTGCAAATTGGAATGTAAGCGTAGAGTAACGAATTGGCTTCTTGCACAAGATTACGCAGAGAGTGAAACACTATTGAAATAGTTTTGGCATCCTTTTCAAGGCTAAATTCCAGTATGTTTTGGTTTTCACACACACACACACACACACACACACACACACACACACACACACACACACACACACACACACACACACACACACACACACTTACACACACACACACTTACACACACACACACACACACACACACACACACAGACACACACACACACACACACACACACACACATTTATACATACTTTCATTTTTAAGTACCCTGTTGCTCTTTTCTTTTGTTTCTCTATTGTTTTAAATCTCCTTCTGAGTTTCAATTACGTCCGGATGGAGGCCTGGTGGCTGTAGCACAATTCCTAGTTTCTAGGTCTTAGCACTAACACCAGTCTCCACATAAATGACTGTACCTATAATTTTAAGACCATTTTGTATATTGAAAACTGTGTGGAGAAGAATAAACGTTTAAATAAATAAATAATTTTGCTCAATATACCTATTGTAGTTACCTTAATATTTAAGGTAGAATTTCCAGTCAAGGTGATTGCAATCATGATCCACAGAGAGCTATGGCTTTACTTGAGCCATATTTTTGGACGCAAGGTCTATTATATTAGGCCAAATAAATAGGCGAAACCATACCATTGATATACACACGGCGACACATCAAGCTATACAAAACCAAAATAAGCTGGCCGCGCGTAGGTCGCGTAATGTATAAGGTCGCGCGGCCAGCTTATGTTAGTTTTGTATAGCTTGATGTGTCGCCATGCGTACCCACACATTCTCACATTGAGCTTAATTTTTTGATACTAAAACGACTATAGAATAGACTATATATTTTAAAAGATCAAAAGTGATATATCACTGTGCAATGTGACATTTTTTGTCTTTTCAAAGCCGAAAAGCACTCTGTTATCCATCCAGAAATCTCATTGAATCTCATTTAATACCAAAACAACGTAAAACATTTCTTATTTACTTCACTTAGCGTCTCGATCGCTTCGCAGATAAACTTCTTTTAATTCAACATTAAGAAACTCAAAAGGAAATTTCCACGCAGAACGGAATTCCAGTTCCAGTCTTTCCAACTTTTCCACAGTCTACACACCTGAACAGCTGTGCTTGTGTCGAGAATTCAAAGAGCATTCACAGTATTTTCTCCCAAGAGGATTATTTTAAAGTCCATTTTAATGGCTACCATTTGCTGGAGTTACGTGTGGAAATGTGACTGTGTTTACGGGGTTCCGTGGAGTCCTAGATTGCTATGAGAACGGCTTTTGTAATGGTGATCCAGTGTTGGGGCCGGTCTTCACCGCGAGCATTCGTTGGTGAACATTAACTAAACGAGAAAAGTTACCTATTCGTTCGCGAGCAATGATATTATGTTTTTTGACGTTGACATTGACAAGTCAAGTCTTTGAGTCAAGTTTAAACAATTGAAACCCGTGAGTGTGCTGAAAATAATCATTCTGTGGATGTTTTACGAGGTGACTAAAGCATTTATTTTGCAGTGTCTTTGTAGGCGCAAGGCTAGCCACCTACAACTTGAAATGTGATTCCATTCCTGAAGCCTTCAATACATAAAAAAATATCTTTAAAGATTGTTGGGAAAACATACTTTTTGACCTGCTTAAAATGGATTATGGTCTTGATTTTTTTATTCTGTAGCGTTATTATACAGGGTGTAACAAAACACCCTAGTAATACTGAAGAAGGTGCTTCAGAGCATCAAACTGAATAACTTTCACTATGGCACCAACACCTAGAAAAAAAAATCTGCTGTCCTATTATATTTGAGTCGAGCCGGTACAGCAGTTTTGTATGAAACAGCTGATTTTTATTTCGCGATTTCGATGTTGGCTCCATAGTGAAAGTAGTTCAGTTTGACGGTCTGAAGCACCCCCTTAAGTATTACTAGGGTGATTATATCGTTTACAAGATCCATAACGTTTATGTTATGACTGTACAAGGCAAGTTTTAAGCAAGATTTTGTTTTTGGTGATCATCATATGCATTGTCTGAAATATTAAAAAGTACAATATGGCTAAAAACTATCAAAATACACAATGCCAATTTGATTTGATACCAATGGAAACGGGTAGTCCCAAAGATTCCTGCGCTTTGATTACATTAAAATAGCGGAAGATAGGTGACTAGCCTATGGCGCATGGGCCGCATAAATTGAGCCCCCGTCGCCTAATTGACTAATACTCAATTGCAGAAACGCTAATTAGAGTTAATTCTCCATTAATTCTCTTGCTAGCTTTTACAACAAGTAAAAAGTGACAACAAGAGATTTAATGGAGGATTGACTTTAATTAGCGTTTCTGCAACTGAGTATTAGTCGCAATCCGAGTGGCCTTGCGTGATTGAGATACCGTTTTGATTTAAGGCGGAATAAAGGTACCACAATGCCTTCGTGTGCTTTTACTTTTTGTACAAATCAGAAAAAACCTTTGACTACTTATATAGAGACTAGTTACGCGTGTAATTCTCCTAACAAACATTTCTGCCACTTTTTGCGAGGGGCGAGGTAACATGAAATCCGCAACTTTGGCTTTTATTCCCATAACTTTAGATTCTAATTTTGAAAGTTAAAAATCAAGAAAATAAGTCTCGCGTGAACCCCAAACGTTCTAAGTTCGAAATTATTGTTTCGCTATTATAGGCTGCCTCGTTTAGTGATAAGGTATAAAATTGAATGTAAATGCACATGATTAATTGATCTTATACCGTGGCAGAGGGGAAATGCTACAAGGCTAGTCCTTATAATAAATAGTCAAAGGAAAGAACAAATCACACGGCATTACTCGTAAATAATTGAAAAGCAGATCAATTTTTCCAGTACGTAATCCAAGATCGTCACCTATCTTCCGCTTTTTTTAATAATTTAATCAAAACCTCTGCGTAATTGACCACTCGAATATTTTCATGCTCGCGTCTTTTGCTCCTGGTGTGCCCTGGTGAAACTCCCTTAGAGATTGGTGATACAAAAATTTACAGCTCGGATTTAACTATTCCATTTATAAACGAGTTTTAGGTCAGTTGTTTTAGGACCCCTATAAAAACTTAATCTATTTTTCTACTGAAAACCTACCCTCTGTTTTTAACGAAATATTTGCCGAAGGTTTTATAATTTGAGTCTTGTTTTCTTTGAAAAAGTACCTAATAAATATAATTTACTAGCGGCGCCCGCGACTTCGTACGCACAGAACACTGAATTTAAATACTCATAACTTTTGATTGGATAAACCGAATGCGATGAAATAAAGTCTAAATGTTAATACAAACTACGTTTTATGCAGTTGTCAGTTTATCAGTTTTTAAGTCATGCGCGCACAGACAGACCGAAAAAATCTAAAAATCTCAATACCTTCTATTACGTATCTTAAACGTCCCCAATTAATATTCTTGCCAATACCTTTAAAGTATAAACATCCATGTCAAGTTTTTTTTAATCTATTCAATATCATTCTATATCAGCATAGCGTAGCATAGCATATGCTCACGACTATATTCCCCGAGGGGGTAGTCAGAGATATTCTGAAACCTCAGAACATCCACGTTTCACTAGTAGCACCGAAACGCAGTGTGACGAGGAGTGAGCCCGTCGTCGCCACTTGTAACTTGTAATGGACAGAAGGATAATACATGCCTCGAAGTTGAAGCATGCTGGTTTCCTCACGATGTTTTCCTTCACCGAAAAGCCATATACCAATTTTATTAAAATCTATACAACGTGTTAATGAATTAACGCAAAACTAGAAAGTAGTTTGTTTAGAATCGAGAGAAGAATCGAATTATCATGGTTTCAACATATGCAATTTTTTTCAAAATATTAAATTATTTGTTTGTAAAATTTAAAATTTACTGAACCCAATGTCATCCCACCGCACGAGCACACTCACCCTACTCACTACCATAACAAGCTTCTTAAAATGTATCCATGAGTACGTTAGCATTCATTGCTGAAATGATAACAAATCATTTTTGCCTCAAAACTTAAAATGCGAATAACTTTAAATTTTAATTATCAGAATAATGAAATTATTGATTCAATCTAATTATTTTGTTATAAATCAGTTGGGGTGTATGAGGTTTTGCGCTTATTTATTAACACGTTATAGATCTATATAGCTGTGTATGACAAGCCATAATAATAAAGGACTTTATTCCAGACTCAGTCTCAGACCTTATCCCAGTGCATCTATTATCCAGTCGAGTTAATTCAGTGGCCACAAGTAATGGACGCGTTGAGGCAAGGAGGCGGCAAAATAAACAACATTTTTCATCAACAGACCGGCAAAGGAAACTCGGCGTTCTGCCGGCGTCAGCTGCCGACGTAACTTGCTGAAATTGTGAGTTGAAAGGCTTGAAAGAATTGTTATGTTTCCTTTTGGCATGGCTAGTTTGTTTTTGGTTCCAATTTTGAAAGATGGGACTGAAATAGCAATATAATTAACACGTTCCGGGGCGGTGAACGAGACACAATAGAACTTTTATTGTTATCACTGCTATAGCCGGTCACTGTCCCGGAACGTGTTAAAAACCGACCACGTGCGAGATGGACTCGCGCTGGGTTCCGTACTACTATACAATAATACTAAAAACAGTTTTTTTTTTGGAATCCTTAGCGCAAGCCCGGCACACACTTGACCGGTTTTTATTATTTGATGTTTTACCTTAGAGTATGCACTATAATCATATCAAGTGTGGCGCTTGTATACAGGGTGTAAGTGACAGCTTAGCAAATACGGAAACGGTGAACTCAGACCATCAAACTGAACAACTTTCACTATGGAGCCTACCTCAGGAAACGCGAAAAGAACTCAGCTGTCCCATACAAAACTGAGGTACCTACCCGTGATAGTAATAGTAACATAAAATGGGACAGTTAAAAAGGGCTGCTTCAGACCATAAAACTGAACAACTTTCTCTATTGGACCAATATTGAAATTGTGAAAAAAAATCGGCTATGAGTTATGTTTGCAGTTTTGTATGGTACAGCGGATTTTTTTTTCACGATTTCTGTGTTGGTCCCATTGTAAAAGTTGTTCAGTCTGATGGTCTGAAGCACTCCTTTAAGTGGCTGACCCATTTAATATTACACCCTGTAGTTTCTGCCCTGAAATTTGGCATTTATTTTTTGTCCAGGTTTTAACCTTTTTGCCCAGTTTGGTTTAAACTTCGACCCATCACTAAGACTGTCGCGTAATTGGTTCTCTTTTTACGTTTTGGTGCTCTTTTGGTTTGGATACTTTTGAGCGCGGACTCTACGTCCAGTATTTGGTAATTCAATTCTGAGTGTACACATTTTTGCTAGCTCACGAATTCCATTATGACCCTTATTACCGTTGAATAAATATTACAGTGGGTACAGTTCTTAATTAGCTGAATGTTATGAGGATCATAATTCATCAAATGAGACGTCGGCTTGTTATTCTTACAAAAGATTATGTTGTCACCACATTTCGTAAACGAGAAAATGCTTCGATAATAGGTATGTGTTTGTCTATTTTTTCAGAAGGTATTTTTTTAACACCTTCAGACTTGAATTACGAGATTGTATTTAAAAAAATGTTTCTGTTTATTTACTGCGTATTTGTGATCTAATTAGACTATTTTTGGAAAAATATTTTTTTTAATTTATTTTTAGTTAATCATGTGTCCATTCTAATGGACAAGAGGACTGAACTGACTTAAACAATCATCTATGTCCATAGAGCACCGCGAAATGTTTACATTACCTTCAGAACAACACTGAGTCATATAATATAACGCCGGGTCTGAAGGGGTTAATATGGCACATACAGTATTCATATTTAATAACTGGCCAAGTGAGCGAGGTGTGTACTCGCACATAGAGGGTCCCAGACCTAATGTTACCGTAAGAAGAGATGTGAACAATAAGTATATTTATCTTTTCTACTTGCACTCGACTTGTGTAGGAACGAAAACGAGCGTTGTTCGGAAAGCGCAAAGTAGCAACGAACATAATGATCATTTAAAAAAATAAAAATGCATATAATTTATATACAAGTCTCGAAACGTTACTTATTATTGTTATTATTAGGTAATTACTAAATTCAAATATTTTTGTTCAAAATAATTATAAAAATTGAGAATTTTAATATAATGTTATCGAAGTCTGGCTCTACAAGTTTCAGTTTCTGCCTTTGCTCAGTATAGACATAGTTTTTTTTTAAATTACTTTTCCGCCCTAGGGAAGAAATGCATCACTCTCCACACGCTTCTTAGATAAATAATGACCTACTTTCAGAGGTGAGTATGAGTGACGAAATACTAGATTACTCACCGAGGGCAGGAAAGTAAGAAAGGTCTCAGATCTCATGTAATTAGTACCATTATTAAGTAGTATTATTTACTGCCCGAGGTTAGTACACTATTTTTCTCCTCGACGGAGGTGGAAAGCGGCAACTTCGTTTAGCGCAGCGGGACGAAAGTTGACGCTTTTTGCCCGGAGGGGTGAAATAGTAGATTAAACACCGAGGGCAGGAAAGTAAGAAAAGTCTCAGATCTCATGTAATTGTTGGCCGAGGCGAAGCCGAGGTCTGCAATCATGTGATCTGAGGCTTTCTAATTTACTGCCCGAGGTTAGTACACTATTTTTCTCCTCGACTAAGGCGGAAAGCGGCAACTTCGTTTACCGCAGCGGGACGAAAGTTGACGCTCTCCGAACGGAGGGGTGAAAAAACAATTTTCTTAAACACCCAATGACATCATTGTTAGCACCCATCTTTATTTGAAAGCGACATCGTGCGCATGGATCTTGAATTATTTCCAATGAAAGAAATAAGATAATTTTATGGTTATAGCTGGGTAATTCTAATTTTAACAACAGATTTGTACAAATTATCGAGCCTAGAGACTTCATTTCACGTAACAATTTCCTACTGAGTGTTATCTCACTAATCGATAACTGCTTGTTCACTTAAACAAATGCCCGAACTTCTCATTCCGGTAACACAAACACCGCTAACTAAAAGTCCCGGTTGCACCCTGCCGGTGACATTTCAATAAATTACCATCAGTGTCAATGAAGCCGTCCATATTTCATAAAACAAGGGATCCCGCGAACAAACTTTGTTCATAATACCGGAGTATCACTCCGGTTTGTTACCCTCTATCCATCAATGTCTCTGTTGTATGAAAGTTGCCTTTTATACTCGCTTAATGAGTTATCCGTGTAAAAACTAAGGAAATTTTATGTTTTTAGGTGGCCTTGCGATTCCCGGTTTAGAAAAAAACTTCATTATCACCCACAGAACGGGTTAGAAGTGCAAAGTAGGCGTAGAACGTGTAGCCACAGGTTATGCAATGATTTGCATAACACCATAAGGCGCGCGGCGTGGTGCGAGCGAGAGGGCGTGTGTGGTGAGTAATTGTAGCAGCGAAAGCGGGGAGACAAGCGACAGCCGTCTCCGAAGCAAAAGCGCTACATTGCATTTCTAACCCCTCTTATAATGTTCTGTGATATCAGCATTATGAAGCGACTATTAAAATAATAAGTATGTATCTTGATCTGTGTTTCTCCTAACGCGCCAAAAGAAGTAAAATCTTTTGAAAATTGCAAGTAATCAAGCTTTACATTCAAATCTGTTGTATTGTGCATCGGAAAATCCCAATTAACAATTTAGTCGTATAGGTGTCGTATAATCGAACATCAGACGCATAAAGCACCAGTATATGACGAAATTACCGAAATATAACTTTTATACGTCAAAATAGTCATATAAATGTGGGCCAAATTGTTTGCTGGGAATGTTACCAGCGCTTTCAAAAACCGCACGTCACTAAGTTCTGTCTGACCAATCAAATTAGAAAGTCTTAAATCGTGCTATCCAAGCTTTTACAAAACTTCGCTGAAATGCAACGTACAAGCAAGTATAGTTGGACCGCTGCTCTAGACACACTAACTTTTAACTTCAGATGAAGCGGAAAGCGTGGGCGGTGTATGCGACCGCCCACGGCCTCGCGCCCTTCGCTCGCGCCCCATAGGTTTATACAGCTTTCTTCAAACTCATGAAAAAATATTTAGCCATAGCCACAGTTCTGACCACAGCCGAATTGTAGTGCTAAAAACGTGCTTGCTACATTTGTTTATTTACATTAATACAGATTCAAAATGCTTGTTGTCGAGGGGCCATACCTACGTCACGGAATTGCCTGGGAAGTGGTCTCTTATTTTTCACTTTTCTACAAGATTTATACAAGTTACAGAAACGCAAAAAATACATAGTATTTATGAATAGTTTATCTAGTCAAATCATGAATTGAATAAACGATTGAAATTACTTCACGCAATAGAATTTCTTTTCGAAAAGTTAAGAAAATAACGCATTTTAAACATTATTTTCTCAAACTAGAATAACTCGCAATCGTTTATAATTGCTGGAATTTTTCTCAAATATTCACCATTAGTTTATCAAGTGAAATCGTAAAAAAATGTACTTATAAAAAGTACTTTTATTAATTCTTTTTAATTGAAAATACGGCACACGCACGCACTTTCGGAAGGCTGCGCAGTCACGTTTCTCATAGAAAATATTAGCCACATTCAAAAATGTGATCTGGAATTGTAATACCAAACGTTGTAATCAGCAGTAGAAAATGTTAAAATTACTATGGAGATTATGCATCTTTCGGAGGGCTGCGCAGTCACGTTTCTCATAGAAAATATTCACCACATTCAAAAATGTGACCTGGAGTTGTAATACCGGCAGTTGAAAATGTTAAAATTACTATGGAGATTATGCATCTTTCTACTGCCGTGCCGATTTGATCGTGTGATGTTCAAAAATCGTACTCCTGCAATCAAAAGTACCCCAGGCCATGGGGCCTCGCTCACCTCATCTTGCCCACATATTTTGGTCTTGCGCCGCCTCTGTTTACCTTTTCCTTTACATTCATGAATAGGACTATAGTTTTAGTCAACAAAAAAAAATTCAAAAATTTTTTATTCAAAATAATATCACATAGATAGCTTTTTGACGTCATTTTTTGAGTCTACCACCGTGTCGGAAGGTGTTTCGTTGAGAGAAGATGCGAACAGAAACTCTACAACACACATCTTTTAAACAAAACAAAATATACAAAGTACAATTAAAATACAATATTGCATTACATAGAGTAACATTGTCAAGACCAGACATTTTGGTCATTAAAATAGTCATCGAGTTTATAGTAGCCTTTTTTACAGAGGACTTGTTTAACATGAGACTTAAACTTTTTGTCTGGCAAGTTTAGAATATCTTCTTTGTTTACAAGCAACTTTATATATTTTTATTAATAACTAGGGTTAACCCGCGACTTCTTCCGCACAAATAATATACCAGATTTTAAGCCAGATAATACAGTAAAGTAAAAAGTATTCTATAAAGAATTCATATCTGTCATAATGTAAGATAATTTTAGCATCTTTCAATTAGTTTTTTCGACAAAGAAAGTCTTTTCGTCTCTTACTGACATGTAGGTATACAAATGACTTACAAACACTACCCTTCAGAAAAAATAGTCTATGTTTTAGATGTCACACTAGAGTTGGGATTTTTTTTTATTGGCTTCAATGAAGTATTTTTTTTGTTGTTAAATAGCCTGTAAATACAACAATATTGTCGTTTGTTCGTTATGTTGTTACCAATAAATCTATGCGATCATTCAAATCTGAGCTTTAACCATAATTACCTCAAATTATATATATTACCAAGGGAGATTACCCATGCAATCGGTTAATTTAAAATTAGGCCTGCCGACTTTTGTCATAATTATTAATCTAATTGTAAGTGGACGGAGTTTCCATTTGTACCTTTTATATTTACATTTTTAATGAGGCAAAATCTCTCTAATGGCTGAGAAGCCGAGAGTTAACAATGTAATAGAGATGTTCTGATTCTGAAACATGAATATAACATTTTATAAACATTCATATACAAGTCACAAAAATACAAATAAACATTTAAGGAGGTGGTTTAGACCATCAAACTGAACAACTTTCATTATAGGACAAACATCGAAATCGCGATAAAAAATCTGATGTTCCATACAGCTGATTTTTTTTTCGCGATTTCGAATTTGGTCCCATAGTGATAGTTGTTCAGTTTGATGGTCTAAACAACCCGCTTAAAAGTTTTAAATTTTTATTTTTATTTTTGTAACACTCTGTATTAGCTCACTTGTATATCTTTAAAAATAGTAACAATATCGATAGTGCTATCGATAGTATTGTGGACCAGAATCTGATTGCAAAAAGGGAAAAGAAATGTTAGAGTAAGCAACACTGGGGTAATTATTTTAGGTAAAAGTGCTGCAAAAGCATCGAGTTATAGTCAACCAGGTGCGCTCAGTGGATTGGCGGAGGCAAGTTAGTGGTCAATTTACTGCCAGAGTATTTACAAGTATCACGACGAAGCCTGGTTCGCACACCTGGCAGAGAAACGTGACAAAAGAAATAATGCTGTCACAGTCCCGTCGTCATCCACTGGCGTACAGTTCTGTTGTAGAGTCTGTGGACGTGTATGCGGCTCTCGTATAGGACTGTACAGCCATGAGAAAAGGTGCTTCTCCAAAAACACTGCTTAAATCATCTGCAACAGATGTAAAGGCCTATGATGATGATGATGATTTAATTTGTCCCTGACGTAACTTAACGTTAAAGTAGCACCGACAGTCTCCTGAACACCATTTCAAACCGGCCACACTGTCCCTTCTGGAGGCACTGGATGGAACTACACCTCCCCGCTTCCCCCTCTATCAGAAAATAGGCTCTGTTTAAATTATATGACTGTTATGTATTAGCATAGTTTTTAAGTACCTATATAAGGTCTAACAAAACTAGGTGAAACTATTTTAAAGGGATGATCAGACCATCAAACTGAACAACTTTCTCTATGGGACCGATATTGAAATCGCGACAAAAAAATCTGCTGTTCCATACAAACCTACTCGACCTAAATGTATGGGACAGCAGATTTTTTTTTCGCAATTTCAATATTGGTCCCATAGAGAAAGTTGTTCAGTTTGATGGTCTCATCATCCCCTTAAAATAGTTTCACCTAATTTTGTTAGACCTTATATACTAACAATCTATGGACTGTGTCTAAAATAAAATTATTTTGATTTGATTTTAACGAATAGACACCACGACCTTACATCACTATCCGGACCAACTGCTTAACGTGCCTTCCGAAGTAGAGAGGAGGCTTTTTGTGGAAGTCCGACTGTAGACTTCCTGTAGACAGACTATAACTGACCAACCTATTTCTGTGAGCTATAGAGAGACGTATTATACAGGCTGATGATAAAAAATATATTTAAAGGTATTAAAAAATGGAATTCTATAAAATCGTCAACTCTGTAGTCCTTCCCAAATTTCCCTTTCCGTAGGTCGAAGAGACTTGTCTACGTAATTACAACGAACCTTTATAATCCATTTTAATTTCCTCGAAACTATATTTAGATAAGAAATATTTCCAGTTCCTCTTAAATATACTTAAAAGGTTGTACCCCAAAAATAAAAAAACCTTGAGGGAAAAAAAAGTGTGGATAAAGACTTAGGTACATTTTTTATTATTCTGCTACTTATTATATTAACACGAAAATAAAAAATTGTCAACCAAAAAAATTTTTTCAACTGGGACATTTACTTTTTATTTATTTTAAATAGGTATAATTATAAATTATATTTTAATTTTCGAATAAATACATCATAATGATGTTGTTAGCGCGGCAATGTAGTGCGTCGGGAATGTTTGCGGAGGCGCATACGGACGACTTCTTCGCTATATTGAGAAAACGGTGCGCCTCCATATTGGGCAGGCTCCAAGCCAGCACCAACGGTCTCCTGAGCGTGTTCAGTAACCGGTGGGACTCCCCGGGGTTCATAAAGTAAAATATTTTTTTTTGTTACTAACTCTAGCTGTAAGATAAATGTATACTAACACTATACTGACATCTTGTCTGAAATAAATTATTTGAATTGAATAAGTATGCTCTGTATTATATAAGGTCTAACAAAACTAGATGAAACTATTTTAAGGGGATGATCAGACCATCAAACTGAACAACTTTCTCTATGAGACCGATATTGAAATCGCGAAAAAAAATCTGCTGTTCCATACAAACCTACTCGACCTAAATGTATGGGACAGCAGATTTTTTTTTCGCAATTTCAATATTGGTCCCATAGAGAAAGTTGTTCAGTTTGATGGTCTGATCATCCCCTTAAAATAGTTTCACCTAATTTTGTTAGACCTTATATACTAACAATCTATGGACTGTGTCTAAAATAAAATTATTTTGATTTGATTTTAACGAATAGACACCACGACCTTACATCACTATCCGGACCAACTGCTTAACGTGCCTTCCGAAGTAGAGAGGAGGCTTTTTGTGGAAGTCCGACTGTAGACTTCCTGTAGACAGACTATAACTGACCAACCTATTTCTGTGAGCTATAGAGAGACGTATTATACAGGCTGATGATAAAAAATATATTTAAAGGTATTAAAAAATGGAATTCTATAAAATCGTCAACTCTGTAGTCCTTCCCAAATTTCCCTTTCCGTAGGTCGAAGAGACTTGTCTACGTAATTACAACGAACCTTTATAATCCATTTTAATTTCCTCGAAACTATATTTAGATAAGAAATATTTCCAGTTCCTTTTAAATATACTTAAAGGGTTGTACCCCAAAAATAAAAAACCTTGAGGGAAAAAAAAGTGTGGATAAAGACTTAGGTACATTTTTTATTATTCTGCTACTTATTATATTAACACGAAAATAAGAACATAAAAATATTGTCAACCAAAAAAAAATTTTTAACTGGGACATTTATTTTTTATTTATTTTAAATAGGTATAATTATAAATTATATTTTATTAATTTTCTAATAAATACATCATAATGATCATCATCATACTGATGTTGTTAGCGCGGCATTGTAGTGCGTCGGGAATGTTTGCGGAGGCGCATACGGACGACTTCTTCGCTATATTCGCTTCGCGTGTTCAGTGACCGGTGGGACTCCCCGGGGTTTATAAAGTAAAATATTTTTTTTTGTTACTAACTCTAGCTGCAAGATAAATGTATACAAACACTATACTGACATCTTGTCTGAAATAAATTATTTGAAATGAATAATAGTATATATTATATTCCCTAAGGCAGTCTGAGTTATTCTAAAATAACCGCATAATTTAAGTGAACCAAATAAAGAATAATTTTTATTGTATCGAAACAAAGTGAACACACATTTAGGGTAATTTTGTGAAGCTGAATAATATGACGTAGCAAAAGTTAATGACGTCACGCTACATCTTCGCGTAGCGCTACGAAAATACTACGCATCATTGCACTTTGAGATTCGTATAGATGTAAAAAAAATTGTACTATATTTATATCAAATTTTATATCATTGCTTCTTGTTATTCAAAACATATTGAATTGTTCCTATTATCAAATGTTCTAACATAAAGTCAACCTAACGAATGAGACCTTATACAGGGTGTTAGGGTCAACAGTTGCATTACTTTAAGGGGTGATTGTACCCATGATATTGAACAATTTTTCCAAGAAACCTATAGTATGTCAGTACTGTGATGTGTGTACTTCAAATGTCTTACAAACCTTTGACGCTTAAACCGTATGGCTGCCGGTTATAGCCACTACATCTGACCCCACCTCTGATCGTATCGGTCTCCCGTTCCATCAGACATAGGAGGGTATGGACGAGAGAGTGCATCTGTGTTTAGCGCGTAGGTACGATATCCTACGTACCTGACTTCTTTTCTGTAAAAATTGGTAGTTGACGTAGTCAAAATCGACCAGAAATACATCATGCAAATCGTAGTATTTCCCTAAATCACAACCCCCGTAAATTACTAATGCAACTGCACTGAATGAGATGAGTGCACGTATCGCACAAAACGTTCCTCCAATGTTGGACTGTCAGCAAACTTCAGCCAGACTTCAGTCTCGACTCGCACGCCGGCCTGAAAGCACGTTGCGTTCGCCCCAATTCGGCAACATTCCCGAAACCTGAACCAATTTCGATAATTGAGGAATAAACGTGAGCCCGTTATTAATTGGTTTTGGGTACGCTGTGTGTTCTAAAATCGTGGGAAATTTACATAGAAATGGTTTTGGGAAGATCATCCTATTCGGATTAACGGAACGGTAATTCGAAATGTAAATTTTCTTCGAATCGATGTGCTGTGAGTAAATAGATTTTTTGAGTGATTTTTTTAGTGGGCTGTGGAATTTTTTGTTTGTTTTGGTGAGTATTTTTTCATATCTTAGGTATACGAAAAATTATTTAGGTTTTGGTTAATATTTATACCCATTGTTTTAAAGTTGAAAACTACTAAAACTTTAACTGTTTACTAACCCATTTCCTTAATCGCTCACATTATTTTGATGTAATGTTTCAATTACTGCCTATTTGTACTACTTTAGGCAAACCGATTACTTATAAATTGGTTTACGTTAAAGTTAATTTGAAGAATTTGTGTTCAAATGAGGCTGCTGTTTTTCACAATGAATGAAAATAAAATAAAAAAATTTATTAACCGTACGAAATAAAAAAGTTCGTTCAGGATTTCCAATTTCTAAAAATACTTGTTTTTGTTTATTTTAAATATTTTATTTTTCGTTATTTTAATATTAGAGTTTACTTCGGTGTGGTTACGTCAATTTGAATCTTTTATCAAATTGACGTAATAACACCGAAGTAATTTTATCACGAGCCACATAAAAATAAAAGATTTTTCGAGGATGATTTTAGCAACGGCGATCTTCTTTGTGATTTTCACTTCTGAAGAGGTGTTGGGGAAACAGCAGGGCGTTACGCTATTAAGTACACATACACCATGGTCATTTTGGCGGTTCCTTCAAAGAGCGCGAGTGTCGTGAAGCGATTTTAACTTTGATAATAGTTTCTAGCACCGAAGCTGCCTACATAAAAAATTCACAGATTTCGTGCCTCACACGACTATCGAGCACATTGGAAATCAATCTAAGGAACTGTAGCTGACCAAATTGTCCAGAGGAATTTTGCTCAAATTTTTAATATAATTCCTCGTTTCCAAAATATCGAGCGGCAAAATCAAAAATGCAGAAAAAATTGTGTTTTTTTTTTCACTATTTCCGCCATAACTTTTTTCGTTTTTGATTTTCTCGAATAACTCTTTTTGCACCTTACAGCTCTTGTAAATACGTGTCTTTTGAGTTTTTTTTTAATATCATATCTTCACAACAATAAATGTTCCAGTTAATTCGTCATAGCCTTATTTACCAGTCTTTCTTTGGACAATAAGCTTCTTACATAATCTGTTCCTTTTTATTGCATCCAGTTTGGTCACGCGTCTTGCATGGTATCGTTGACCCGTCTTTCTAGTAGGCTGCCTCTGCACCAAGTGGTTTCTCTGGATCTGCTCTCCAATGGTATTCTGGTTATTAATTAAAACATGCAGCGTGTTATATTCATCTCCACTTCCAGTGTTATCTAGTGACTACACTACAGGGTGAAATTGATATCATAAGCATCCTTTTAAACTAAGAGTCTACCCATCAAACTGAATAACTTTTACTATGGGAGCAAACCAATTGGAGCAAAAAATAATTTGATGTTGCATACATTTGAGTCGAGTTTCACCCTGTATATGAATCCATGAACACTAAATACACCTTTACCTTTTATTTACCACAAAATTTTAAGGGCGCATTCAGATAATAAAACTAAACAACTTTCCCTAAGGACTAGGGGTCGAAAAACGAAAAAAAATTTAGAACCTACGAAATTATTGGCAGATCCGCATTTTTGTATGGAAGGTCCAACAATTTTTTGACCCACGTTTTTAGTTGTTTAGTTTCATTATCTGAATGTCCCAATAACATTTTTCTGGTAAATAAAAATAATGACGTAGAATGCTATAACAATACGCTTAAGGGCCTATGTCGAAAAATAATTGTAGCGAAATGGGCGTGTGATAGCTTATATTACTGCCTGATGCGAGAGAAAGAGTTGGGACGGCGCGCGCGCCTGAAACGACGCAAGCGTAAAACAAACTTTATTTAATTGTGATTGTACTATTTATGTAAGTTCAATTCTGCTCTAATCAAACTTTATAAAATATCAATCTCTTTTTTTTAAATCAAGTCTCGTGTTACTATTATTCAACGTTTAGCAGTTCCAAGCGTTTATCGATAAAGACGGAGGCTACTTTGGCTTGTTTTTATATCGAGAAAATGTGTCTTAATCGTGTTTTGGCTCTAATCAAAACTTCAATTATATGTTAAAACACATATCCACTAATCATACTCTTAGTGTTAGGACTTCATGATATATGACGCTTTGAAGAATCCTATTTTTTCACATATCTGAAGAAAACAGTTATAGCAAAATTTCTGGCTACTTCTAAAGATACTAATGTCGTAAAACATACTCAGCACCTTTACCTACTGCGTTAATCTGTCATTTATATCTAACACAATCGTAAATTTCCATTTGTGTTGATTTAAACCAGGTCACATTTTGATATGGATCTGCACCCCAATGTAGGGCTTTCAAACGATCTGTCATTCCGATGATAATAGCCCTCCATCAAAGCCGATAATGGGAGGCCCTATTAATTAAATATACGTCTATTAATACGAGTTTTTAATAGGAAATGGTGTGGAAAATGTTTACGTAGGTCGTCAGAGGTTTCTATTTCTATTGTATTATAAAATAAAAGAAATGTTTTTATTTTTTATCACACAGATATCTTTGACATCATTTTTTTACTCTTCCACCGGCTTTGGAAGGTATTCCACTGGTAGAGAAGATACGGTCAAAAACTGTACAACACATAATTTTAAACAAAAGATATTTTGTAGTTTTACTGAGTATACGAAGTAAAAAAAAAACTACAAAATAAATGCAACACAGAATTACATACCTAATCTAATTATTTTCAAGACCATGCATTTTGGTCATTCATATTATAATCATCGAGTTTATAATAAGCCTACAATGTGCTGAAATTTTGCCTTGCTGCACAACAACTGCATCCTTTGAGACATGGGTGGTAGTTGTAGCAAGGTGTCTTACCCCGACTTTAGTACAACTTGCACTTACGATAAGCAGCTGGTTCATTAAATTTTCTTTCATTCCCAGCAGAAGAAGACTCCTTTGTAGTGAATAATGGAAAACATTTAGGTGTTCTGTAGTAACAATTTTCATGAAAACCGGTCAAGTGCGAGCCAGACTTGCGCAGCGATGGTTCCGTACCACCGCACAATATTTTTGTGTTACATATGTACTTACATAAAAAATCCTTAGCAACTTACACTTATCCGGTATTTATTATGTTACGTTAGGGTTTGCATTGTAGATAATCATTAATCACACTACATCATCATCATCAGCTCACCGACGTCCACTGGTGGAAGTAGGCCTCCCCTGAGGATCGCCACAACGACCGGTCCTGCGCTGCCCTCATCCAACGGGTTCCCACCGCTTTCACCAGGTCGTCGGTTCACCTTGTGGAGGGTCTACCCACGCTGCGCTTTCCGGTACGCTTTCGCCACTCGAGAACTTTTCGGCCCCATCGGCCTTCGGTTCTGCGAGCAATGTGCTCCGCCCACTGCCACTTTAGTATAGCAATTCTTTGGGCTATGTCAGTTACTCTGGTTCTTCTGCGGATCTCTTCATTTATGATTCGATCTCGCAGGGAAACTCCGAGCATAGCTTTCTCCACAGCCCTTTGGGTGACTTTCAGCCTTTTTATGAGACCGACTTACGGTATCCGGTATTTATTATTTGTTGTTTTACGTTAGGGTTGGCATTGTAGATAATCACTTATCACACTACATCATCATCATCATCTCAGGCGATGGACGTACACTGCTGGACATAAGGCCTCAATCGCCACTCTTCGACCTCATCGGCCATCGGTTTTGCGAGCAATGTGCTCCGGCCACTGTCACTTTAACAATTTTTTGGACTATTTCAGTTACTCTGGTTCTTCTGCGGATTATTATTATATATGAAACACTAGCAACTCAAAGCTGATGCGTGTATATTACTGCACTTGTTTAGTTTTTTAAATATTTTCCAGTCTATTTTTGAAAGAGTTCACTGAAGGCGCACTTATTACAGTCTCAGGCAATTTGTTCCACTCACGAACTATACGGTTGGGCAAAAAATGTTTCCGGGGGTTCCTTGTACAAAACGTGCCATCAATTTTGAGAGAGTAACCTCTGAGATTTTGGATCCTTTCATTTCTGATGCCCCCCGTATATTTAAAAATTTCACGACCGGTTTTCTAGAAATCTCAGTAGGTAGGTATATTTAGTAACTTGAATCATGTTTAATCTTAATAAGTTACTTGGTTACAAAATTTAATTACTCTTAAATTAGTATCAGGTATACTTCGGAATAAGAGCTTGCTTGATTATGGAAATGAGCTTGCTTACCTACTGAAACCGATCGTACAGATTATGTGTTCCCAAAAACATAACGTTACTTTTTTTAGTAGAATAAGTGTCAGCAGAAACGCTCATTAAACTTAAGCCCCCATTAAATCTCTTGCTGTTAATTTTTGTCTTTGACGTAGTGAAAGCTAGCAAGAGATTTAATGGAGGATTAACTCTAAGCAGCGTTTCTGCAACTGACAGTAATGTATATGTTTAGGCAAATAGTACTAGAAATACCTATTGAACTTTACGGATCTTAAAAAATAGGGTTGCCATTCTTAAGCCTAGCGCAACCGTGTGATAATATCGCCAATATTAGTATGTATTTTAACCTTCCCAGAAAAAAACCTATTTCGTGTGAATAAATAATCAAAATCGGTCCAATAATTTTGTACGAGATTGCGACAATATTTGTACAGGCAATGTTATTTTTTCATGTAGCAGATTTTAGCTTCAATTTAGTATAAGATTTACTGTCCAAACAACGAGGGAAGGAATAATCTTTTACCGTCGGGTTACTAGGAGTTTGCTACGGGAGCATCGCCATCTGTACAATTTAGCGATTTGTACAATTCCTAACTTATTAGCAGTTTGTACAAAATTTTGTTTGACATTTCGTTTATTCGTACAAAAATGAGAGGCGTTGCTTTATCTATGAAATTCGTACAATTTATTAATTTGTACAAAATCTGCAATTTTTAAAATCACTAAAAATAATTTGAAGCATTGTCCATTCGTGCTCAATTCGTATGATTTATTGATTTGTACAGGGTTTAGGTGACGCAACGTCATTTCGGCAGATTAAAAAAGTCTATTGTTTCGGAACCGGTCAAACCTACTCGGTTTTTTTTTTAAATGTCTGTAATTTAAAATACGACAACCTTTACAGCTTATCCCGAAAAATGAAATTTTTTTGCGAATTTATGTGAAAACAGGACATTCTCTTTACATTGAGGCTATTTGAATTGAGACTGGCGATGGAGACGAATAAACCTTTTGTGGCGTTTTACTTGTTGGTGAGCGCGCTCCATACAAACGAAGTTTGTATCTATTTTGAATATTAACCATTTAAATTCAATGATTTTTTTAACACGATCCAGAAATTAATATCCTATTGTCTGTGGTTTGTCAGATTTCCGTTATGTTATACAGGGTGTTACAAAAGTAAAAATAAACATTTTAAACTTTTAAAGGGGTTGTTGAGACCATCAAATTGAACAACTTTTACTATGGGACCAACATCGAAATCGCGAAAAAAAAACTTTTGTCCCATACATTTAGCTCGAGTAGATCTGTAGTTTAGTTTAGAACATCGCAAACGCATCGCATCATGGCGATTATGGCAAATCTCCCCATTTTTGGGGAGGCCTATATCCAGTAGTCAATCGACGTCTATCGGCTGATATGATGATGATGATGATGATCCCATAGTGAAAGTTGTTCAGTTGGTTGGAATATTTTTAATAACTGGCATTTAAAAAAAAATATCCGGGTCAGAGCAGTTTTAGCCGGATCCGAAATAAATACCTTCAGTTACTATACTACGTCTGGTATATTGGTTGACGACCCGGTAGCACAGTCTGTAGTGAACCTGCTTGTTGTGCCAAGAGTCGCGGGTTCGAATCCCGTAAGGGGCAGATATTTATATGATGAAATGAATATTTCTACCCGAATCATGGATGTTTGTATTTATATATGTATTCTATATCGTTGTCTAGTCATCATAATACAAGTCCAGGTACTTTAAATGTGACTAGATAATTTCTGTGACAATGTCCAAGATATTTATTTATTTATTTATAGGTAGGTAGGCAGTTTTTAAGTCGCGTTCTTTCTGCAGGTACAAAAGACTTTTTTTTTTATTCTTTTGTTTTTTCCTGGAGCTTTTAACCCTGAGGTTACGTCAGCACCATCGTGCCTTAAGACTTATCGTGAGGCTATGTGAAAAAAATTGGATTCTTCAAAGCGTCATATATCATGAAGTACTAACAGTAGGAGTATGATTAGCGGATATGTGTAGATTTGACATATAATTGAAGTTTTGATTACAGCCAAAACACGATTAAGACACATTTTCTCGATATAAAAACAAGCCAAAGTAGCCTCCGTCTTTATCGATAAACGCTTTGAACTGCTAAATGGTGAATAATAGAAACACGAGACTTGATTTAAAAAAAAAAGAGATTGATATTTTATAAAGTTTGATTAGAGCAGAATTGAACTAACATAAATAATAAAATCACAATTAAATAAAGTTTGTTTTACGCTTGCGTCGTTTCAGGCGCGCGCGCCGCTCCATCTCTTTCTCTGGCATCAGGCAGCAAAATAAGCTATCACACGCCTATTTCGCCTCAATTATTTTTCGACATAGGCTCTTAAGACTCTACGCTGAATATCTTCCTGCTCCTATAGTTCCTACACTTAGAGGTGATAACCCTGTTTTTAGTACCCTTCTTTATTACCTTTCCACTGGAATATGACTGCAGGTTTTATTTCCTTAACAAATAGCTATAGAGAACTTGAAGAGTGATCTTGGAATATTAGCTCGTTCAAGAAAAAATCTCTCAAAGGAAAACGACTACATAACTAACGCTACCATGACATTTTATAGTTTTTTTTTCTCATATTCCCTTGACAGTAATTCAAAGAGAAGTAAGGAAAACAGTTCCGAATGTACTATATACCGCTCCACCCTTTCTGTAAGAGTGGGTAATAAATAAAGAGACTCCATCTCAAGTGGTCGTATGGGCAGGATGGCCAAACTTCCATGTTTATTTAGGACAGAATCCATCCATTTTAGGTAACGTTTTTCCTAGTTTGACATACTATGTGTGGAGGTTCTACAAGAAATCAATTTGCTTTGATTGTATCATCATAGATCCTTCTTCTTTTCGTGTCATCATAAGTTATATGGCGTGAAAATCAATCACGTTGAAGTGGAAAGATTAGTCAGTCACTTTGATTAAATTAAAATAGCACGATAGGTGTCTAGCCTATAGTGCATGGACCTCATAAATTGAGCCCCCGTCACCTAATTTACTTAGTCGCAATACAAGCGGCATTGCGCGATTCAGATACTTTTTTAATTTAGGCGGATATATATTTTTTTCGAACGTATAAGAGAAAGGGGAAATGATTTCCGTGTTGGGTTGTACTTGGTCCAACGCGTGTCTTTAGATATACAACGCAGAAACGCAGCAAGCATTATGGGCACGTTTGGGCCAGGTACGGCTAGGGGCGGACTTTCAGATTAAGTGTTTCACGTGGCATGTTGCTGAATAGTGTTTTGTTTTGACGACGCATGTTGCTGAAAGAAAATTTTGTAGGAATTTTGACGACGCATGTTGCTGAAGGGGTATTTGTAAGCAATTTCGACGACGCATGTTGCTGAAGCAGATTCTGTTACTATTAATATCATTCAATAAATATACTTTTATATATATTTAAATTTAGGCGGAATAAAGGTACCACAATGCCTTCATGTGCTTTAACTCGTTGTACAATTCATTTAAAAAGAAAAAAAATTATACGTTACTTTTCCCTCGTAAGTGCATGAAAAGCTGATCCATTATTCGAGTACTTAATGCAAGAACGTCACCTATCTTCCGCTGTTTCGATTTAATCAAAGGTAAGTCAGCAACATACCATCATCATCATCGCACTTGAATCCTTTGTATCATACTTTGAAATACCTTAAAATGTATTCAGAATAAAATATTACCTAATTCATGATAACATGATACTACAATGCAGTTGTGGTCTAGTGGCGAGTAACCTTGCCTGCCGTGCATGAGGCGATGAGGCTTCCAGGCCGACTTGTACCAATTAGTTTTTCGTAATCTATTTACATTTTGTAGCACCACTGACTTATCGTTGAATGAAAAAATTGTGACGAAACTTGCATGCTTCAATTTCGAGGCGTGTATTTTTTCTAATATAAGTGGCGACGGGCACTCCCCGTTACACTGGACAGTGTTTCGGCACTTATAGTGAAACGTGAATGTTCTGAGGTTCCAGAATATCCCTGACGACCCCTCGGGACTATAGTCGTGAGCATATGTACGTATAATACTACATTAGTATTTGTGGATGGTTAAAACCTCAATAGTAAAGTAGCGTAGATGTCATATTTAAATAGAGAAAGGAAAACTTAAAAACTTCGTGACCTTTTTTTCTTCGTTCCGCAGAAAGTGTAACCGTTCATGTGTAAACGCTATGTAAATATATTCAGGATAAAAACTAACTTATTTCATGTATAATTTATTTTTTGGAAGAAAAGTAATCTTGCCGTGGAATATCTCATTTACTGGTAAAGTTATGGTGACCCTTGTCGCTGAAATAATGTTTTTGTCCATCCCACAAGGTCAGAAAAGAATGAGCAAATTTTTTCTCGAAAATATTTTCATAATATAAATTCCTCAATTAATTTTGTAAGCATGGCAAATGTTATATTTCGACGAGAATAAAGTCATAGCTTCGATCCCTAGAGATTGAGATTTATTAACTTCCTACTCGTATTTCGGTAAATTTTGAATATGGTCACGTATTCTTTTAATTTGAACTTTTTATATTAGATACATAATGTCCAATTCCCAAAATGTCCCGAGGTTTCAAAACGTCCAAAGCCCAGAATATTCTGTACCGACAATGTCCAATGTCCTTAATGTCCTATTCCCTCAAACATACATGTGAATGATGCTTTTGTAGAGTATGTGGCGAGTGTGCGAACACACACATCTATGAATGGACGACTGTACATTCTGATAAATGGACTTTGTGGAAATTTGATATTCTAGGAATTTGACATTTAGGATATTGCGGGCAATAGACATTGTGGAAATTTGTCATTCTGGGCATTGGATATTTTGAAACCTCTGGACATTTTGGGACTTGGATATTAAACGATTTGAGCGTATATGAGATGACCATTATGAAAACAGCGAATAAAAAATAGGTAATAATATTATGAGTTATTATTTTAGTAACTTATATTTTACTAATTTAAATTATTTACCCATTTCCATTTTATAAACAAAAATACATTAGAACAAACAAAAAATAGAGCCTTGTGGCCAGCCAGGATGGTAACACGACCGTTCGCGAACCAACTCACCACGCGACTCTCAATTATGAATTACGATAAAATTACGTAGGCACCTATCTCAAAAGAACAGTGACGGAAATCTCTGGAAAGGAAAAACAAACAGAAAATTTTACGGTTCGTTAGATGTACCTACATGTGTAAGAAAATATTCCCTCAGCTTCAGCTTCCTTCGTAGAATCTAAACATCACATCAGCTTGAAACGAGACAGGGAAAAGGTTTTATTCAAGAATGTTTAGACAAATTCAATATTTAAACGTGTATTACTCACAAAATAAACATTCTTTTGTTTTACGTACGGCGCTTTAGGAAATAATGTTGCCGTTAAAATTACAATATTGAATTACTCGTACTTCCGCGCTTGCAACCGGTGTATTTTCGATTTAGGTTAGTTAGGTATTTATTTACATTGAAATAAACACTATATACACAACCATTAAACCTAAACGACGGCCCGGTAGCACAGTCTGTAGTGAACCTGCCGGCTGTGCCGAGGGTCGCGGGTTCGAATCCCGTAAGGGAGAAATATTTATATGATGAATATGAATATTTCTACACGAGTCATGGATGTTTGTATCTATATATGTATTCTATATCTTGTCTAGTCATCATAATACAAGTCCAGGGACTTTAAATGTGACTAGATAATTTGTGTGACAATGTCCAAGATTTATTTATTTATTATTTATTAAAGAAAAAACAAAAAAGAAACAAAACTAATATTACTTACTAATAAAAAATGTCTTCGAAATTGCCGCCGCTTGGCGGCAAGGTGCCCAGGAGGCTGGCAGCGTTACCTCTTTGTATGGCCAGGCTGATGCGCTGACCGAGGTAGCTGCCAGTCCTCTAGTCACCGGAGACCTCGATTAGGCGCACCGATAATTCTTTAAAATCTCTGGCCCCCACGGACCCAGTGTCTCAACCCCAAACGGTGCAAATATGTAAGCCTCGCCGATGTTTACATACGTACCGCCGGTACTTACTTATTTAGATTTAGGTGTTATGATTAGATCTAGACAAGTTTTGATATTGGAAATGTCCTTTCGTTCGCTCCAGTATGGGCTCCGATTTGACGAAAAAGTGCGATCCCCTTATATCTCGGAGAGTTGTGAATATATGATATTAAAAAAAAAATACTTAAAAGACGCGTATTTACGAGAGCTGTAAGGCGCAAAAAGAGTTATTAGAGAAAGTCAAAAACGAAAAAAGTTATGGCCGAAATAGTGAAAAAAAAAATCAAAATTTTTTATTTTTGCTCTCAATATTTTGGAAACCAGGAATGATATCAAAAATTTGAGCAAAACTCCTCTGGACAATTTAGTCAGCTACAATTTGAGCCTAAAACAAAGACGATCGGGTTAAGGGTTTGCCCTGTAGTCTAACCTTCTTGAGACAATATGTTTTTGAATTCCGTAGATACTTTTCCAATGTGGTCGATAGTCGTGTGAGGCCTTTGACTATTTATTATAAGGACCAGCCTTGCGGTAGCATTTCCCCTCTGCCACGGTATAAGATCAATTAATCGTGTGCGTTTACATTCAATTTTATACTTTATCATTAAACAGCCTATAATAATATAAGAAATGTTTGTTAGTAGAATTACACGCGTAACTAGTCCCTATAAAAGTAGTCAAAGTGTGAGGCACAAAATCTGTGAATTTTTTCCTAAGTTTTCTATAATCTAGTCACTTATATGCTGTCTATCTACAGGGTGTTAGTGTAAACAATTGCACTACTTCAAGGGGTGGTTGTAGCCATGATACTGAACAACTTTCCCAAAGAAAGCTATAGGAAATTAGTTTAAAAAATTTTCGACTTTCCATACTAGTTGCAATCAGCTGATCGAACGTTTGTATGAAAAGTCGAAAAAAAAATTGCTAATTTGCTATAAAGACCCGTTCATGTTAGTTCCAACCTGATAATTTCCCCACCATTTACACATTATTTCTAATGTCCAAGATTTTTTTAAGATGCTGTGACAGACGGACGGACGGACAGACAACGAGGTGATTCCATAAGTTTTCCGTTTTGCCAACGTTTTGGTACGGAACACCATAAAAAGAATTGACTAAAACAATCCAATCCTTGTTATTTCAAAGTCAGTTCAAAAACTGGAACAAAATTTCAATTTTGGCGTCTTCGAAGACAAACTGCTTTCTATAACTCTTCGCAGACACCTTTATGAATACGAACAAGATGCATTATTGAGTTCAAAATCGATAACTGTACGTAGGATATCATTCTCTCGTTGGCATAGTAGAGCTCCGGTATTGGAAACTATCTCCGATTTTAAGACGGTTCCGAATAGGTTAACGCTGAGCCAGGCCATAAGCAATTTTCTCATAAAAAATTTATTAAATAATCAAAAATAATTTAAATTGTAACAGAATCTGCTTCAGCAACATGCGTCGTCGTAATTGCTTACAAATACCCCTTCAGCAACATGCGTCGTCAAAATTCCAAAAAAATCAATTTCCTTCAGCAACATGCCTCGTCAAAAACTTAATCGAAAAGACCGCCCCTAGCCGTACCTGGCCCAAACGTGCCCATAATGCTTGCTGCGTTTCCGCGTTGTATAGCTAAAGACACGCGTTGGACCAAGTACGATCCAACACGGAAATCATTTCCCCTTTCTCTTATACGTTTGCCCAGATCCCTCACAAAAGCCTCATTATCTGATAGACATAAAAATAAATGAAAAATATAGCAATGATCTTCAACTTCTCGGCTTTATTTTTCTTTTTTCAAATTTCATACTTTTTTATAAAAAACATAGTATGAAACCAAAGGAAAGCCTAAATTATTTGAAATTCTACTCTATAATCTACATTATAAGTTGAAGTCACAAGTTACTTGCGACACACACCCTTGTGTAGACAATATTATGATTTAATGTCACTTTAATTTTTTTTAAATGACAAGTTTTTAATGAGTTAATTAGATAATTAAAAAATTTGGTGCGAATTCTTATGCTATTCGGTATTTGGTTTCCCTACATAGTTAGTTGATAGATGATATCACAGTGACTTGATGAAGTACAAGCCTGTCAGCAATATGTATACCTACCATAATTACGTAAAGTAGATTATCGAGTAGATAAGTAAGAAGTAAGATAAAGCGGGGCTGAAATGGTCAAGGTCCTTCATCAGTGAGGGATGTCGCGAATCAGATCGCGAATCCAAAAATATTAAACCTATAACATACACACGTATAGTGTGGATGTAGCTTAAAACATGTTTGACGATTATGTTACTGTCAAACGGAAAACTATTTTTATTCACTTACCTGCAATGAAGTTGTCTTGCGAGTGAGACGACAGAATGAGTCGAAACGTCGAGCAGTGCGCACAGGTGTTTTTCTGGAATCCCTTTTGTGAGTGATTTAGTTATATTTGTGCCTTTTACTTAACTGTGTTTACCTGTTATTCAATTTATGAGGTATGGGAACAGCCCTGCCATTTAGTATCTTGTCTGGATCGTTGACGTAGGAATCAGATCCACACACGTGAATCAGTAATTATCAGCAGTGAGTGTGGTATATCAGAATACCTACACGCGGCGAGGTGAAACAGGCGCCTCGTCGTCAGGTCAGAACAGCTGGCTAATTGTGTGGTGAGGGGTGGCTATAAGGGGTTGGTTGGAGGCCACTGCTGAGGGAACAACCCTCAAATAAGAGTTTGTGTTAAACAGATCAGATTAGACATGAGATGCGTGTGCATGTAGATACAACGTACCTATGTATGATACAATGTTGACATACCTATCAGTTTATTCGATACCGCACAAATATTGTGGTTTACGACAGGGGATTTAAGGGGCCATACGTCCCGAAATCACCTGGGAAGGGGTCTCTTATTTTTCGTTTTTCTACAAGATTTATAAAAGTTATCGGAACGAAAAAAAGTTTATTTAGTGAAATGTAAAGGAACGTGGGGATAGGCTTGAAATAAGATGCAGCAGGTTTAAATCTTCGGTTGTAATTCGGGAAGAGCTTCCGCTTTCCAAGAGTTGATGATGGTGAAAAGATGATGTGGATGCATTGCAGTCGCTTTTATACGGTCGATAGCCGTTTACAATTTCTAAAGGAAAACAAATTTAAATCACATCCGCTTTGGGATACATCCGGTCTAATCCGGTATGCTATTTGAAAATCTATTAATTGTAAAACTATACGTAAATACATTAAAAATATTAATTAGAATTACGATGATTTTATATAATTATTTAAATTAAGATTTGGAATTTAAGTTATCCAAGAAAATCTAACTTTAAACGGCGCCACAGTCGGTGGCGCAAAAATGGATAACCGCTCAACTGAATTACTTAATAATAATTAAAATCTAAATCTGATATTTTAAAATAACGAAAATAATTTAATAATTATTATTAATTAACAAATAGTTATATATTGAATTACTATAATTTATTATTCGACGTTAAAGTGACGTAGGTAGACTAGGGGCCACCGGGCCCGCTGGTAATTGCTAACACTCGGCCATCCTGCATCGGCCGTGCCCCACGGCGATCGGACAGCATCCCGTTTTTCGCACCGGCACCGCCGCCGTCAGTCACCTGGAAATGAGAAAGAAACGAGCAGAAGTTTATTTTCCAAGGGATTGTCTGGAGATAGTGTATGCCAGGGACTGCAATATATAGCAGGAAGGTAATTATATTTTGTCTTCTTATTTTCGTCACACAGACATTTTGAAACTTAGGTCACACAGACATTTTCCAATTTAGGTCAGGCATGCATTTTTCAAATTAGGGCACACAGACATTTTCCAACTTAGGTCACACAGACATTTTCCTACTTAGGTCACACAGACATTTTCAAAATTAGGGTCCCGAACATTTTCCAACTTAGGTCACATAGACATTTTCCAACTTTGGTTAGGTTGGCTAAGATATTTCCTAATATAGGTCACACCAAAAGGTTCACACAGATATTCTATAACATGTTAGGTTAGATTAGGTTTAGGGTATCTTTGTTAGCTTAGGTTAGATTAGAGAATGTCCTAACATAGGTCACACAGACATTTTTCAGTTTCTTAGGTTATGTTAAGCTGGATTTATGTCATAACATAATAGGTCACACAGATATTTTCTAACTTGTTATTTCAGATTAGATATATCCTAACATAGGTCACACAGACATTTTCTAACTTTTTATTTTAGATTAGATATTTATTATCCTAACATAAGTCACACAGACATTTTGGAACTTATTAGGTTAGGTTATGTTATCTCGTAATATATGTTACACAACATTATATAGGTTTATAGGTTGTGGGCAGGCTAGTACTAGTACCTAGGTCCTGGGAATGGTAGAATATAAATTTATATACCTAGGTACTATTATATGAATTTTCTTAAATATTTTTCTTTTGTTTCAGCTCGCTCACAAGGATGATTTTGAGAGAACAAATAAAGGGGGTCCACCGGGTTATGCTACCGATAGACGATTGATATTTTGATAGATAAGTGCTCTTGTATAAATAGGTACCAACCCCATTTCTATGTACCTACTTGTTTATTTAAAATATAAACTGTTTTGTTATGTCTTGATTTTTATTTACAAATATTACATAAATTAACAACCTACTTATAATAAAATCAAATGGTACACAAACACAACTCCATAAATATCACGTTACAATGGCAGGCAGACACTTTGATTATTTTACTTAGTTTAATCGAGATGATAGTTATTTTTAGATTTTACTAACTGAATATATTTACACCAATAGGCTTGCATAGTTGTGATTTTACAGTAATTAAGATTAAAATTATATACACGATATTTATAATAGTTAGCTCTCTAGCAAATCAATGAGATCATCCCTATCTACCTCCCTATCACTAGACGAACTATCCGCATCGGAAACAATGGATTTGTAAGGTCTTAAAACTTCACCCCGTACAACTGCACTGAACTTTCTATATCCCTTCATACGCTTGACGCTGCAAATCGTATAACGATCTATATTTGGCTGTGCTTTACAAACTCTGTAAGGACCCGTGTAAGGACTCGTTAATTTTTGCGATACTTTAGCAGCTGTGTACCTACTAGTACCACCTTTCCATAAAACTAATTGTCCTATTGAATACTTCATGCATTTTTTTCGGGATTGGTCAAATCGCTTTTTCATCAGGGTCATATTTCTGTCAATATGCAACTTAGCACTTTCTCTCCTATTTTGCAGTGCTTGTTCTTGAGAAGAAAAGTTTTGAGATTGTCCTGTAGGGTAAGCTGGTAAACGGGAATTTTCATGACTAAACATGAGTTTGAAAGGGGGGAAAGTGGTAGTCGAATTGGGAGTATTGTTTATGCCCCACACGATATCGGGGAGTTTTTCGTCCCATGTACTTTCACTATCGGCCATAGTGTTTAGACCATCAATAATCGTGCGGTTCACACGCTCAACCTGACCGTTAGACCTGGGACTTGCTATGGCGTTCAACACATGTTTGAATTGAGATTCTTCAGCGAATTGCTTGAAATATCGACTGGTGAAAGCTTTACCTCTATCTGTTATAATCCTAGTGGGTTGGCCAAACAGTGTAATTACTTCTTTCAAGTGTTTAATTGTCTCTATGGAACTACAGTTTCGAACGGCCCTAGCAAATACGAATTTCGTAAAAGAGTCTATTACAACTAGAACGTACGTGTTCCCTTTTCTAGTTTTTACAAAAAGACCCAAGTGGTCGGCATGAAGAGTATGCATAGGGACTGGTACTTTCTCAATTGGATATAGCTCTCCTTGTGTTCTACCATACTCAGATTTACCATACGCGCACTGTAGACACGACTTAACATATTTTCTTATAAATCGTGTCATCCCGGCAAACCAAAATTGGGAATTTATAGTTTTTTCACACCTGTCAAACCCCGGGTGTCCTATTTGGTCATGGTACTTTTGCAAAAGGCCATATTTTGCCAATTTTGGTATCACGAAACGTTCACCATTCAAAGTTTTCCTGTACAAAATGTTATCTTTAGCGACATAATTATTGATAATGTCTGGGTTGGTAGTGTTTTCTCGCAACTGTGTGAGTATGTGTTGGATATTCTCATCTTGCAGTTGAAGTGTAACTAACCAATCCGATTTGTCGATTTGGAAAATTGGTTCTTCAAGGGGGTTCCTACTCAACGCGTCTACATGCTTCATTCTCTCTCCCGGTCGGTACTCTATTTGCAAATCATAATCCTGGATAGTCAGCCACCACCGAGCTATACGAGGGATCAGATCTTTCTTAACCAATGTAGTGCGTAACGCCGCGCAATCAGTAACTACTTTAACAGGTATTCCTGTTAAATAAATGCGGAAACGTTTCAGTGACTCTACTACGGCTAGGGTCTCAAGCTCGTAACTGTGGTAGAACTGTTCCTCTTTCGACGTTACCTACTCTACTAAAATATGCTATTGGTTTTATTGATCCGTCTGGCTGATGCTGCAAAAGAATTCCACCTAACCCTAGCTTGCTCGCATCAGTGTGTAGTTCTGTAACCGCCTTACTATCATAAATGCTAAGCACTGGCCTCTCAATTAATCTGAGTTTCAATGTTTGAAACGCACTCTCTTGCTCAGGGCCCCAGTACCAATCGATGTCCTGTTTAGTTAGTTTCGTCAAAGGGAGAGCAATTTCAGCAAAACCGCGAATAAATTTTCTAAAATATGAAGTTAATCCAATAAATTGACGAATTTCGTGGACATTTCTTGGTCGTCGGTATTCTGAGACGCAATTAATTTTGGCTTGGCCAGGTCGAATTGAACCTGCAGAAATTTCATAACCCAAGTAATTGACGCTAGTTTTCAAAAATGAACATTTAGTCAAATTTAATTTCAAATTGGCCCTTTGCAGTAGATCTAAAACACGCTCTAACAACTGTATCCCATCTTCTACGGTTACTGTAGGTAACATAACATCATCAAGGTAAGTTGCGACATCATTCTTGACATCATTTAGAGACAGACGTATCAATCGTGAAAACACAGCTGGGGCGTTAGCTAGACCGAAAGGCATTTTAAGAAACTCGTACTGTCCTGAAGGTGTTACAAAAGCGGTTTTATTAATTGAATCGTCCGCAAGTTTTACTTGATAGTAGCCTTGGGCTAAATCAAGTGTCGTGAAATAGTACTTCCCTGCCAATTTTGAGACTTGATCGTCAATATGTGGTAGGGGGTAACGGTCTTTTATAGTTTGAGAGTTTAAAGCCCTATAATCTACACACAACCTGTAGTCCCCGGTTTTCTTTTTAACTAATATAACTGGGCTTGCATATTCGGACATCGACTCACGTACTATTCCGGCTTCAATCAAATCCAGAACCTTATCGTTAACAATATCGTTTTCCTTATGGGATAGTCTGTACGGCTTAAAGTGAACCGGATTATTAGTCTTTGTCTGAATATGCATTTCCATGAGATCCGTACAACCTAAATCTTTGGTATTCCTAGCGAACAGATGATTGTAGTTATTCAACAAGGTCAATAGTCAATCGAGATCAATATTTTCGAGATCTCCTACGTCTATTTCACCTTTATCTAACAATAAAGAGCAGCTAGGAGGTCGAGAAGGTAAATCAAGCATCATAACGTCATGAATGTTATCAGGGACAGGAGTAACTAGTTCAGGACGTGCTATTAATTTATGAGCTGGAAAAGATATTGCCTCATCACCCATATTTATAAATTTCAACCGGCCTTCGATGCAGATAATGCCTCCAGGAATAGCATAACACACTAATTTTCCTAGTTGCAAATATACAGAATTTGTTAGGAAGCACAAGTTGTCATTAGATTCAATGTCTACAAACACATTAATTAAGCTGGCGCTTTGAGCCGGTATTGTGACGTTGCACTTAAGATAAACACCATTATTTAGAGTTGTAGTCAGAATTTTCTAGCTTAATACGTGTCAAACAATCGTTAATTACATGGTCTGCAAGAGTTTTGACAAATTTAGCAGAATTTGACGTGGTCACAAAACTAACACCAGGTTGATTAATCATCGGTTGTCCGATGATGAGATCAACGTCAGATAGATCGTAATCAGTTATTTCGACAAAACCACTTAAGCACACATTGTCTATAGATACATCTACACATGACCTGCCCAGTGATTGAGTGTTGGCACCGCCAAACCCTCTCATAACTATGTCCGATGGTGAAATTGCTAAATCCAGCGCTTTCGCCTTATTTTTTGTCAGAATATTTAATTTACTTCCAGTATCTATGTAGGCAACAAGTTTTTCAGTGCCAATGTATGCGAGGCGTTTATATAAGCTCAAAGAAATATCAGTAGAAGTATACATTATGTGACTCACCAGAGGTGTTTGGACTTGTTGCCGCAATGACCCAGGAGTGGCTCTGAACCAGCAGTTAGCAGATGTGTGTCCGGCGCGTTGGCAGGTGTCACAGCGCTGTTGAGCACGGCAGTCCCGCGCCTCGTGTCCGACTCTTCGACAAATGTAGCACCGCTTCACTCCAGTCTGCTGTGACGTTAAAGTAGAATTTCCATCGGTTGTACCTCTTCTCCATGTTGACTTTCGCGACAACATAGTGGATTCAACTTTTTTATAATTTTCAAGTGATGACAAATACCCATAATAGAGGAGCTCAGGCGTTTGGCATTGATACGCCTTAGCGTTTGCGCGGAGCTCTAAGGGGAGACCTCTAATGATACACGAGATCGCTTCTTCCCCAAGGATATTACACTTTTTGAGGAGTGATACCTTGTCGTGGTAATACTTAGTCATCGTTTCCGAGTCACTCTTCTTTCTTGCCAGCATAATCTCCAGTTTGTCCACGTGGTCGGTGGATTGTGGAAAAGCTGTTTCTAGGGCGCGTTTCCATCCATCCCAGTCGAGATCATAGTCATCCAAGTCATCATACCAGCGTCTAGCTGAACCACGCAGACGAAGTTGCATTACGAATTGTCTTTCGGTTGTGTCCCATCCGTAAACTTCACCAAGCTGGTCAATTTTATTTAACCAGCTGCTGATGTTGGTGGTGCTCTCCTCAGGTCGGAATTTGGGGATTACTTCGGCGTCGGTATGGGTGACCCGGTGTCGTTTTTTCGGTGCAGGCGTGGAGTCTTGAGAAGAAAAAAAATTTGGGCCTTCTTCATCAGACGTAATTGCTTGGCTATAGTTCCTCTTCTTCTTTATGCCAAGGCCAGCAGCGTAGGGGCCCGACATTCTTCACTATCCCACTTCGGAAATGTAAAGGAACGTGGGGATAGGCTTGAAATAAGATGCAGCAGGTTTAAATCTTCGGTTGTAATTCGGGTAGAGCTTCCGCTTTACAAGAGTTGATGATGGTGAAAAGATGATGTGGATGCATTGCAGTCGCTTTTATACGGTCGATAGCCGTTTACAATTTCTAAAGGAAAACAATTTTAAATCACATCCGCTTTGGGATACATCCGGTCTAATCCGGTATGCTATTTGAAAATCTATTAATTGTAAAACTATACGTAAATACATTAAAAATATTAATTAGAATTACGATGATTTTATATAATTATTTAAATTAAGATTTGGAATTTAAGTTATCCAAGAAAATCTAACTTTAAACGGCGCCACAGTCGGTGGCGCAAAAATGGATAACCGCTCAACTGAATTACTTAATAATAATTAAAATCTAAATCTGATATTTTAAAATAACGAAAATAATTTAATAATTATTATTAATTAACAAATAGTTATATATTGAATTACTATAATTTATTATTCGACGTTAAAGTGACGTAGGTAGACTAGGGGCCACCGGGCCCGCTGGTAATTGCTAACAGAAATCATAAATTGAATCATAGATTGAAATTACTTCACTAGGTAGAATTTCTATTCGAAAAGTTAAAAAAATAACGAATTTTTAACCGACTTCAAAAAAGGAGGAGGTTTCTCAATTCTTAGCATTATTTTCTCAAAATAATATAACTTGCAACCGTTTATTCCTGGATTTAATAGTTAATTAGTGGAATTTATAAATCCCACCTATCCAGTATCCAGCGCGTCAAGCACGTATCCAGGGAGGGGGGCCTCTCTGGATACGTGCTTGACGCATTTTTTTAACAGCCTGTAATTTTTTATTTAAATTATTGCAGTAAATATACAAATAATTATTATAAGATTATATTACAAGAAAAATAATGAAATATTTACATTGATTAATAGTGGTAAAAACATTTGCAATAACAAATTAAAGAATAACAGAATTAAATCAATCTGAACGAATTGAAGAAAGATTTACTTTCGCTATGAAACTTAAACAAAGCACAGTTTTGCCTTTCTCATCCCCTCAAGATAGGCAGACTAAAATAGGCATGTTTTCAATGATAACGTTTAAACTTTGGAAATTCCAAGTATCTTAGAATTAACATTTAAACTTATGAAAAGGCCTTAGTACATTTTGAAATAAGTTTTTGTATCTAATCTAAGGAATACTCATCTAGGAATATTCCTTTTAAACGCTGAAGAAAAAACTCGCTTCTTTTCCATCCGAATGTATAAGATCCCATCGTAGCATAAACTAAACGCTGACTTAACTAACGAAGCGGAACGGTTTGCGGGAGATCTTTGCCCAGCAGTGGGACAAAATAGGTAAAAAAAAACAAAACGCAAAATCTAAAAAAAACAACTAAAATAAAAATTATAAAAATTTGCTTGGTGCGTAAATAAACTAGTTTTCGAGTTTTTTGCGTTATTCGCCTTATCTTACCTGATTTTCTTTTACTGGTTATACATGGTGTAACAAAACACCCTAGTTATATGTAAAGGGGTGATTACAGAACAACTTTTAATAATTAAGAGGCTATGTGAAAAAAATTGGATTCCTCAAAGCGTCATATATCATGAAGTACTAACAGTAGGAGTATGATTAGCGGATATGTGTAAATTTAACAAATAATTGAAGTTTTGAATAGAGCCAAAACACGATTAAGATACATTTTCTTGATAGAAAAACAAGCCAAAGTAGCCTCCGTTTTTATTTATAAACGCTTGGAACTGCTAAACGGTGAATAATAGAAACAAGAGACTTGATTTAAAAAAAAGAGATTGATATTTTACATTCAACTTACATAAATAGTACAATCACAATTACCTAAATAGAGTTTGATTTTAGCAGAATTGAGCTTGCATAAATAGTACAATAACAATTAAATAAAGTTTGTTTTATGCTTGCGTCGTTTCAGGCCCATCTCTTTTTCTCGCATCAGGCAGTAATATAAGCAATCGCACGCCCATTTCGCTTCATTATTTTTCGACATAGGCCCTTAATTTTACTAAAAAGGTACTTATACCGCGAATACTTTAAGTATATTTTTTGTATTCGCGGTATTATTAAAAACCGTACATAATTATTAAATGCAACCAATTATTTACTTGCTTGATTTTTATTTATAATAGAACCCTAAAGTTTATTTCTAACTGTGGGATCTTATATTATAAGTAGAGAATTTCACCTGAGTACGATCTACAATTTTCAATTTTCATATGTAAATACTTACACACGCCTTACCTAAGCCTGAATCCCTATGGATAGGTATAGAAAAACGATTTCCATTTCAAATCTGACACAAAACCCCTATATTATACCTCTTTGTTTAGCTCTCCGCTTATAATTCTAATAAAATGGCACAATTCTGCTCCCTTGAGAATTTTCGCTTTTAGAAAATAATTATTACGAAGTCACAACTGAACAGAGCCTTAAAGCGTAATTATAATAAAATTAGTTTTTTCCCGCGACTTCGTAAAAGCTTTGTACGCGTGGATTACAAAAGTTTACACCCATTTCACCCTTTAGGGGTTAATTTTTGAAAAATCCTTTATTAGTGCAACCCTACATCCCCTGTAGAATATTCATGTTTGTTCAGCGGGTTAAAGCCCGGCAACATGACCAAGTTGCCAAATCGTGGAAATTCAAGGCGCCGAGCGGGTCCAAGGTATGGAGCCGTGCCGTAAAAGTTCAGGTGCGATTGCGTTAATCTCTATTCACATTACGACGCGCGGGTGCGAACGGGCGTGGACGGGCGTGGACGGGCGCGGACGAGCGTGGAGGGTGGAATGTAAAATAATTCCTATTTCAATATCAATAGAGTTCTCACAGAGAATGCCCATACGAGCCCCACTGGCAGAAGACGGAGCTTTCTCTGTGAACTCTATTGAAATAGGTCTTATTTTATATTGCACCCTCCACGCTAGGGTTTTCGGAACCGGGTACCCGGGTCGGGTATACCCGGGTATTTGAGTGCTTTCGGACCCGAGTAATATTTGACGACAAACCCGGGTACCCGAGTATCACAACAAAACATCTTTTATTAACAAGAAAAATAATTTTAAACGTTGCTCGAGCGAACGAGCGAACGGGTTTTTTCAGTGGCGGGTGGATTTGTGACAAAAGCAAGAAATCGGCTGTCAGATCGCTCGCTTACTGCTTTAGTATTTTTAAAATCTTATTTTATAAACAAGAAATAATATTTAATGACTGTCACTTCGCTAAAGTACCAAAAATGTGATTTGAAACCTTGATCTCCTATAACCTATTATTGTTCCTAAAATACTTCATTTTTATTTTAAAGTTGATTGTTAATTTTTTCAAAGATTATTTTAAGTTCAACAAGAATATGTTGTTTTCTTTTTAATTTGACATTTATTTTCTAGTAGTTTATTGAACGTAACGTTCTTTATTTTTTATTCCTAATAAAACTAAGTAAACTGAAAAATTTTGCGTTGTTTTACTTGAAAAAATGTGATACCCGGGTACCCGGGTATACCCGGGTTTCGAGAAAAAAAATACCCGATACCCGGGTACGAAAAAAGGCCGGGTATCCGAAAACCCTACTCCACGCCCGACCACGCCCGTCCACGCCACGTCAGACTTTCATTTTTGGACTAATTCCGTCCTTCCATCCAAAGGCGAAAGGTGTTTGTTTAGTCATGGTTTAGTCCTTAAGTGTTACGGCACACCTACTGAACGTTCCGCGCCAAACGTTCCGTCGAACACGCGCGCAACGCTTTTCCCTATACCGGCGACATTCCAGTACGCGTCATTACGCGCCATTTTTCCTATTAGACGCGTACACGACGGAACGTTCGGCGCGGAACGTTCCGCAAGTGTGCCGTAACACTTAATCAATGTCTAAACAGAACACGATCGCACCGGAACTTTTGACGACACGGCACCATCGATGGCCGTACTGTGAACCGGCGCCGCTCCGTGGAGATGTGGCTAGGCTGGCCCCTTAGGCTGTGTGTTTTCTGTTAGACAGTTAGTCAGTCACGAAACTGTTTTATAATGCATAATAGATTCATGTTTCTATCTTCAGCGGTTTAGGCTGGGCGTTGTCTGCTAGTCAGTCAGTTAGTGACATAAATGTTTTATCTAAACTATTATAAAACTGTAACAGGAAGTTTGTTTGTACATAGAAGATATTAACAAAAAGAAAGATACGATATGGTTTTTAGGTATCCCTGATTCCATATCACAAATTTTTGGATTTTTTGTCTGTCTGTTTGTTTGTTTGAACGAGCATTACGCAAAGACTACTAAACCGATTTTCATAAAACTTTTTTTGTTTGATAGCTAATGATCTGACTTAAAATCTGGTATATAATTTGTGCGGACAAAGTCGCAGGTAGAAATACGCGCGGGTCCGGAGATATATTCGCTTCCCGCAGGTCCGCCTACGGCCCGATTTTCCGTAAAACCGTGTCTGTGTGGCCTAGCCTTAAGTGATGCGTGCACAAACAAACAGACCAAAATTCTAAATAAAAATGATCTCGATGCTTTCGATTACGAATCCTAACCGTCCCCAATTAATATTTTTTTCAAATTTCACATCCACGGCAAGTTTACAATTTGATTAGGTACCTAGACAATATACATTATGTATATATTATAAGTAATTTTTTTTCATATAATTTTGAAATTCAGAGAGACATGTTCTTTTCCATGAAAATCGCAGATGGATCATAAACCAGTTATCAATTCTTTGCTTCAGTAAAATACATAATAAAGAAAAAGCTTACCCATAAATTCACAAATTCCTTTGTATCCAAATTAATTCTGCGTCACAAAGAATACGCATTGAGTTATAAATACGAGCAACAAAGCAATGTTGTCTGCTTAAAGAAAATGATTCGTGAAATTTTTCTTCCATTCTTTGCGAGATTCTGGTATAAATCTCTTTGGGGCATTAATATAGAGCTCAGGGAAGGCTGGAGGGGGGCCCTAATTTAATTACCATAAATTAAAGTGATGTCAAAATATTCATACGTACATTCATATTCTCACGCCTGTCTCCCACTGGGGTAAGCAGAAACAACGGAACGCCACCTGCTACGATCCTGACAAACCTCTGTAGCTTCACTTTTTTTTTTTTTTATTACGTATGTGTTTGCTCTTGACCTCAATCTAGTCCTCAGGAGGAAGATGGGGTCGAAGATGTAGCGAGCTCACCCACATTCATAAGTTCTTTCATGCATGCTCGTCGGTTTCGACTAGATCTGTCCTGGCCCTTGTTAAGCACGTCGCCAATTTGGTCCGTATATGTACGTTTAGGCCGCCGCCCCCTTCCAACATTTCAACATATAATTGCATTATAATTATTCGTATAAGCTATAAACTTGACATAGCCAAAAGAATAGCAAAACTAAAGAGGCAGTAGGCGGGGCACATTGCTCGCAGAATCGATGGCCGATGGGACAGAAAAGTTCTTGAGTGGCGACCGCGTACCGGAAAGGGCAGCGTGCGTAGGCCCCCCACGGAAATTAGAATATCGAAAAATTCTTTCTTAGTGCACCCTTACATCATTCGTAGAATCTGTATTCCAAATTTTATGTCTCTATTTTCGGTCACCTGTCAGTCAGTCACGGAAACCATTTTATAAGTAGGTATAGATGTTTTTTTGTAATACACGGCGACAGATCAACCTACCCATATAGTTCAAATGTGTGCCCATCAACAGGGAGTTCAAGGTAGTATCTGTCGTTATGTTCCTACGAAATATAGACTTCTCTCAAACGGTGATGGGAAATAACATCATGAGGAAACCTACATACGCTGAAGAAGGCACGGGTGGCAAACTTACGCTCATACAAAGAAAGACCCCCATTATTATATCATTAAATTTGTACTTTTAAACCCATAAAAGTATTGCAAAAATAGCTTTTAGGCTAGTGGATAAAATTAGTTAAGAGAAATCTTAAATTTAGTGATGATGGCGCCACTGAACGGTGATAATCATCTTATGCACATTATTTTTTTTAATATGTTCGATCTAGGCCAAACTAGTTAAGCCTAAAGTTTTTAGGACTAACTAGATTGGCCTAAAATCGGGGTTGGCCGGTAATATTGTAAAGAAGTTCTGAAAGCCTTACAAATAAATAAATTGCAATATTTAGCAGTGGTGTTTTTGTAACTAGTAGCCTCACTTTTCAATTCAATTCAATTCAATTATACTTTATTGCACACCAAAACAAAACATACATTTGATAAAAGATAAAGAATTACAAACAAATAAGGCGGTCTTCGTACAAGGGTCAAATGAAAACCTCTGGGAAGTTTACCTCAAGTCTTCTCTAATCGACATGCCATCTTATTAGATCACCGTCTACAGAACTAAGCCTGACTACTACGGTCTAGTAAGTGGCGGAAGCATGAACCGGCAGTTTGCAGCCACAAAATTGGTTACTGATTTCAAATGCTAAATGCAGTGCACTTTACCTTTAAACTTATAAATAGATTTTTACGTACGCTTGTTTTTAGATAGTATTTACATTTACAAATTATACATTATAATTCAAAGTACGCTGTAGAATTAAGAACTTACAATTTAAAATTAATTCTTAAGTAACAAGTGGTCAAAGGAACCTAACAATTACTACGAAGTAAATCTTTGTATTGATGTATAAGTAAATAGTGCCTATTGTCCTCTAATTGACGTAACTGTACTGTTTTTCCGGAAGTGCTACAAAAACAGTACAACTGTAAAAAAAATAGTACGAAGTTGACTTCAAGTTCATAGTCATTAATACTTTGTTTTAAATTAATTTTGAATAAGAAAAAGCCTCCCACCGTATCCCGTAATTACTTGACGAGTTTTTAGAAGTACCCTTCGAGCTTCGAAAAACTCTACAAGCGTTTGATATGCAATACCACTTCTCAATTATCAGTTCAAAAATATACATTCCTACTTACCTATAGTACAGTGTTGCTTAACTTCAATAATTTTAAACATACAATCTTTACTGCGCTAAAACGCCTTTATTCCTTTTTATCTCTGTCAAATCAACAGCGCGGCTTAGTAAATTAATTAAAGGGGCCCCAGCACTTGAGCCGGCTCTGCCTCAAATAGCTAATGCCGAACTGTATATTGTGATCACGTACCGATTGTTAGAATGTCTATCTATTTGTATCGTGCGAGTGGATTCGGTTATATTGAGCTTTTACTTCTCTACCATTGTAAATGCATTGCATTTTATTTCCTTTCAGTGGAAGCACGAGATGATAGAGTTGAAATGAACAGTAATTTTGCTAGTTGCATGCATATACTCACAAATATGTTCCTTGTGGGGGTTTATCTATGTTGCCGTTTATACAGGGTGTTACAAAAATACCCCTAAAGAAAAAAGGGTGTTAAAAGAACCCTTGTAAAGAGTCTATTGACAATGTATGACGACCGAAAAATTTACGATAATAAAATAGTCATCGTTGAAGCGCAGCACTATTTTACTGACTGCTTGGTAGTTCAAAGACTAAACGGCAGCAGATACGTCGTAAGGTCACTGCGATGTTACCACTATCTTGTAAGTACTTAATTTAAAAGATGATTATACTCTAAGTTACCTTTATTAGGTACTATAAGCTAACTTGAATATTAAGACCTATCTATTTATTGCAAAACAAAAAAAAATTAATAACAGATTAACAAAAAAAAAATATTGTTACAAAAATGAAGAATAATTTTAATAAAGTATTGATATTTGTCATCATGTAACATAATTTCAGCATCTTACAATTAGTTTTTTTGACAAAGAAAGCTTCTTCGTTTGTTACAGAAATTTAGGTACAAATGACTTACAAACACTACCCTTCTAAAAAATAGCCTATGTTTCAGACGTCAACAAGAATTGAGATTTTTTTTTAATTGGCTTTTTTTTTTTTTGGTTAATTATGTAACAACCTGTAGACGGCCCGGTCGCTCAGTTGGTAGTGTTTTCCTCTGTTTCTCTTCCCTCTATTTTCCCTTCCAATATAGTTCTAAAGAAATTGTCGTTTGGTATCAAGTATCCAATCGTTTTTCCTCTCCGGTTATCTACTGTTTTTAGAATATTTCTCTTTTGTTTACACCTCTTTATTTGTTAATAGCTTTTGCCCGCGACTTCATCTGCGTGGACACAGGCTAGAGTGGTCTGGCCTCTCGGGTCTGCAATACTGTAGTAAATTTTTCACCCCTCCGAGCGGAAGGCGTCAACTTTCGTCCCGCGACGCTAAACTAAGTTGCCACTTTCCACCTCCGTCGAGGAGAATTACATGAGACCTGAGACCATTCTTACTTTCCTGCCCTTGGTGTGTAATCTAATATTCCGGTCAAACTTCACATCTCAAAAGCTTTCAGCCTATATCGATCTCGTTTAGTCAATATCCAGGAGTGCAATTTTTGAAACTCATTCTTTGAACTCAGCAGTTGTAAATGTCAATATTACTATGGAGGTATGCATCTTTCTACTGTTAATTTGACATTCAAAAATCAAACTCCAGGAGTACGATTCTTGAAAGTCAAATCAGCAGAAGAAAGATGCGTATCTCCATATCAAAATCAAAAACTTTTTATTCAAAATAATATCACATAGATAGCTGTTTGACGTCATTTTTTTGACCGCGTCGGATGGTGTTTCGTTGAGAGAAGATGCGGCCAGAAACTCTACAACACACATCTTTTAAACAAAACAAAATATACAAAGTACAATTAAAATACAATATTGCATTACATAGAGTAACATTGTCAAGACCAGACATTTTGGTCATTCAAATAATCATCGAGTTTATAGTAGCCTTTTTTACAGATGACTTGTTTAACATGGGACTTAAACTTTTTGTCTGGCAAGTTTAGAATATCCTCTGGTATCTTATTATAATAGCGTATACAGTGCCCCATGAAAGATGTGTTGATCTTACCGAGTCGAAAATGTGGGAATACTAATTTATTTTTATTTCTTGTATTGTAATTATGAACGTCACTGTTTTTGGGAAAGAGATACAAATTTTTCCGATACATTTTCAACTGCTGAGTTCAACGTATGAGATTCAAAAATCGCACTCCTGGTCTCGTAAATCTAATTTCACTAGTCAATAAAACTACATCAGAATCGACAGATACGTATTCTAAATTAGTGGAACTCAATAGGATGACCGGACAAGTAAGGGTTGGAGTTAGACTGGTCGGAAATGACTGAATAGACGGATTGTCGTCCACACTCTGAAGGTTATTGATTGAACGTTCGCATTATGTTAGCTAATCTAGAGATTTGTGATAGTCCATACAGAAAAGAGCTTACGATTCAATCACACGGCAGCGGTTCGAGTCCTGGCCTGTACCACTAAGTTCTCCGGAATTTATGGACTTTTCATTATCACTAGCTCGGCGGTGAAGGTAAAAACATTATGAGGAAACCTGCATACCCAAGAACTTGTATTATTAATTTATTAGTCTAGCCTAGGCTTGTATTATGATGACTTAAATGAAAAAATATTTATTTTTTGCAATAAATAATAAACTTTTTTGCAATAAACTTATTGTATAAACTACTTATTGTACTAAACAACGATATACATGTAGAATACAATATATTCTTTCTTAATAAGCTAATACTTTTTTAAGGGGATGATCAGACCATCAAACTGAACAACTTTCTCTATAGGACCAAAATCGAAATCGCGAAAAAAAATCTGCTGTCTCATACATTTGGCTCGAGTAGGTTTGCAGTTTTGTATGAGAGAGTTGAGAAAATTGGTCAGTTTGACGGTCTGAGCATCCCCTTAAAAAGCCTCAGCATATTAAGAAGGACAAAATGAGAGGATGAAATGGGACAGTTACTTAAAGGGTTGCTTCAAACCATCAACCTGAACAACTTTCTCTATGGGACTAAACGTCGGCTGTCCCATACATTTCAGTCGAGTTATGTTTGCAGTTTTGTATGGGACAGCTGATTTTTTTTTCGCGATTTCATTGTTGGTCCCACAGTAAAAGTTGTTCAGTTTGATGGTCTGAAGCACCCCTTTAAGTGACTGTCCCATTTTATATTACACCCTGTATAAATTCAACATCCATCACTGGGTTACAAATATTCATTCATCTTACAAATATTTTCCCCTTGCGGGATTCGAAACCGCGACCCTCGGCACAGCAGAAAGGTTCTACAGACTAGGCTATCAAGCTGTCTAAAGAATTATCTAATCTTTTCTCTTACACCATGTTCCGTGTCACATCTGCAAAATTCCATCAGCATTAGACATCTCAATTAATCAGGCTGCCCAGTTAATACAACACGGTTGACGACCACCCCTCTGTGACAACTCGCAAATCACTGGAGCTTAAGCTCAGCTTAGTTAGAATTAAACAGTGTGTAATCGTTGCTATTATCCAGGATTAAAACTTTGATTTGAGCCTGAAGGTATTTTCACTAATGAAGAAAGTTACGCTATCATAGTTTGGTCAGAGTTGTAGATAAAAGGTTTTTAAGTGAGGTAAATAAAAAGTGGTTTGGAGATTTTTGATTAAAGTGTTTTATGTAATTATCTGTGTTTGAAGGTTGTTTTAAGACTGTTTTTTGGTGGAAAGATTAGATAGAAAATGGTTGAAAATGAGGAATTTAAATTTTTTGCTACCTATATTTTTTTTATTTGACTGAAAAAGAAAATAAGTCTGAACCACCTATCGCATTCGATATCGATATTGTTCATCTTTTAAATAATACATTTCATTTATTTTCTATGTAGGTATACCTAAAACGTATTTTTGTAAAAGTAAATGTGATATAATGGAATCATGTTACAAGTTTGACCGCGAGCTGTTGTGAAATTTGCGTGGTGTTCGCTTGCCACTAGGCTCAGCTATCTCTTTTCTCAAATGTAATTTTGCTAAAAACTAATCCTTAAGATTGGGATAGATAGATACTACCACAAACTACTTGAAATTGGCAGAAATGCAGTGCTAGACGTTAGCAAAACGCCAGTATTTAAATAAAAAATAAGCAATATATACCTACATAATTATTATATTTACATCCATGGCTAAACCGTGAATCGAACAAAAGATTTTTTGTTTGTTAGTCCGGTGCATATCAGCCGAGTTGTTATTGGATATCAATGTAAAATTATGTAACGCATGAAGATTTCAATTTCAGATAAAAGGATTATAAAAAGCTATAAAACCATGAGCCCTTATCGATAATTGGAAACGTGATTGCATCCTTATTTTACATGAATATAAGAATTAAAATGATAAAAACAATGAACGCCATTTACAACAAGGCCAAAGAAGGCATTTAAAACATATTGATACCTTCAAAGCTTCTAACTAATGAAAGATTTGTTGTTCAATATTTACATCTCAACTTTTCATCTAATCGCTTTCGCTCTCGCTTTATGCTATATGCTTAGAGCATAGAAAATCAAACGGCTGATCGGAAATTTTTGAGGGTTTCTCACAAAAAAAAAAAATTCTTTTTCGACCCTGGTTCTTTAGGGAAAGTTGTTCAGTTACATTAACAGGACGCAACCATAGAATATATTTTGGTTGATAATTTAAGTGTTAAGTCTTTTTTTTGTCTATTGAACAAAAGAGAAAGAAAGAAATAACAAGAATACTAACAAAATTGTAATGCTGTAAATCTTCCGAAAATAAAATACATAAATAAATAAATATGCAGCCCTCGGTCAGAACTACATATTTGCGCCTTTTGGAGTAGAGACCATGGGCACCTGGGGTCCAGATGCCAGGAAGTTATTCAAAGAAATATCTTCCAGGCTGATCGACGCCACAGGCGACACGAGGGCTGGCGCGTACCTCGGGCAGCGCATTAGCATCGCCATCCAAAGAGGCAACGCCGCCGGCCTTCTTGGCACACTCCAGCACGGCAGCAGCTTTGATGGAGTGTTCTACCTGTAGATGGTCTGCCGACGAATCTACGATCAGCATTCCATCTGCAGGCTGAACTCCCATCACCTACCTGGCCCGTCTCCGCCTTTCTCTGCCCTTTTTTTGTTTTGTTTTTGTATTAATTTCTTTTTTATTTTTTTGTTCCTTACCTACGATGTTAATTAATCTTGTATATTTTAGTGTGTTAATAAATTTTTTTTCCATAAATAAATAAAGCAGGTGAATAAATTCTTCAGAATCAATACTTTTTCTTTTACAATATAAAACAAATTACATTCTGGCTAAACGAGGAATTAAGCTAATAAATCTCAAAACAAACTATCCCAAACAATTAACCTACATCACGGAATATAGAGTACTACATTCAATTAAATACTACCATAAATTAATTTTCGTTGGTATTATATTCATTTAAATAATATAAACCATTACAAGTCCTTACAAAGGAATTAAAAAGCAAAACGTAAGCCACGAATCCTACAGCTCTTTTTCAAAAGCACGACCGAGTTCTTTTTCGTTGGCATTTCGGTATTCGATGGCGTACTAGCAAACGGTATTAGCATATTAATGAATAGACGCGCTCCGCTTCGCTCTGCCTGTTCTGAAACTAGCACTGGTAATTACTTTTGTTCTGCCTCCATTGGGTTGTCTGCTGAGTTTTTAAAGGATTTGAGTTGAGCATCCGATAGTTTCTCGTTGCAATGATATTTGAGAGATTAAGGTTTTGTTTTAAACATTTGCGATATGACGATGTCTCACTCTGCTTGCAGATCTGATTACGAATAACAAAAAAAGTTGGCAGTCACGGGACGTCCGGCAGAAGTGAAACTTCCGCAGCTGTCAAATTTAAAGAAGATCCTTCCTCTTAGTATGGGAAAAAGGCTAACAACAAAATCTTAGCGTATTAGTTGGCGTATAGTTATGGAACTCATGTCGATTTGTTTCTCATAATCTCTAGATTGTAGTGGTAATACACCATTGGTGGTGGTGGTGGTGTGGTGGTGGTGATCTATACTATTATAAAACTGTAACAGGAAGTTTGTCTGTACATTGAAGATATTAACAAAAAAAAAGTTACGATACGGTTTTTAGGTGTCCCTGATTCCATTTCACCAATTTTTAGATTTTTTGTCTGTCTGTTTGTTTGTGTGTTTGTTTGTTTGTTTGAACGAGTATCACGCAAAAACTACTGAACCGATTTTGATGAAACTTTTTTTGTTTGATAGCTTATGATCTGACTTAAAATCTGGTATATAATTTGTGCGGACGAAGTCGCGGGTTAACGCTCGTACTAAATAATTCTAAACTCGACTTTCTCTCAACAGAACATCTTCCGACGCGGTGGTAGAGTGAAAAATTTTGATTTGATTTGATTTGAAACGGAGTGTCGCGTAATCGCAGTTGGCGCACATCTAGTCTTGGTAAAATATGTTGGTTTTTTATTTTTGTTTTCGTGTTAACATCTAAGACGTTCCTATACACGCATTGCATGTGCCATTTTAACACGCAAAAAGAATTTTAGCAAAAAAGTCAAAACGGTGCATTTTTTATATTGATTTCATAATTCCGGTTGGATTTTTACCAAATCTATCGTCCGATTACTATATATTATATTAAATTATGTATTTAGAGTGTAATACCATCAATAAACGTTACCGTTTGGTGGGCCTAAGAAAAATTAACTCCTCACCACACACACGAAAAGGTCGCGGATCCGAAAATCAAAGCCCTCCCATAAAAAGTTTCACTTCCAAATTTAATGTTTTCAAAATTATCTTGTCTGTCCTCATGGCCGGTTAGACTGACACAATGACTGCTTCCAATGCCGTTCAAAAACATCCGTCCGTGTGGTGTCTCTTAGAATAGCACCATCACATTTGTGATGGTGCTATTCTAAGTGGATGTCGTAAAAGGCGACTAAGGGATCTCCCGGAGGATGGGCAGCAGCATCCTCTGAGTACACACATTCAATCCAACTGCGATCGCCAACCCGCTTGCCAAGCGTGGCGATTATGGCAAATCTCCCCGTTTTGGGGGAGGCCTATGTCCAGCAGTGGACGTCTATCGGCTGATATGATGATGATATGATTTTTTTTTTTTGAGATGACTATTACAGCTCTGCTCAGGGAGCAACTACTGCTTTTTACTGCGGGCTATTGGAGGGACCACGAAGGTCACCAAGCCAATTGAATGAACTTAAGCAACCGACCTAGGGGCACCCAGAGGGGTACGGACCTCGGCCTAGGACGTTGCTGGGGCTACGCGGCGGATTGTGTAGCTGGGATAGGTGAGAAGCGGCCTGCGATTGGCCTGTAGCGTCTGTAGGCGCCAGAATTGAAAGGAGTGTGCAGTGGTCGCGGCTGTCCCCGCCGGCGGGGACGTTGATTACTGTGTCGACGTGTTGTTGTCGTGTGTTGTGAGTTTGCGATTGTTAGTCGTGTCCATTGGGATGATGATATGATGATTATAACATCATACATACAAACGAAGTCTGATGATATTTTCAATACTATCCAATTAAAGACAATGCAATTTTTCAAAAACAATCTAGAAACTATTAATCTCTATGTTTGTATGAAGTCAGATTTTCGTTATAATATACAGTTTTTAATGCTTGGATTAATTTAAGATTTGTATGGAAATCTTTAGGGCACTGTAACTTTAAAACTATTCATTTTAACGAAAATCTGACTTCATACAAACATAGAGATTAGTTAATAAATTTTTTCTGAAAAATTTTATTCATTTTATTTGGTTAGTATTGAAAATATCGCCAGAATTCGTTTGTATGGAGCGCGCCAGGATCCCACTGCAGGGTAAATGCTGCCATCTCACGGAAAAGGAGGAGTATGTAAGAAATTATTGCTTGAATAACATTTGAAACTAATTGTATTTACAGACATTCGTTATCATCGCTATGTATATCAGGTCTAACAAAATTAGCTGAAACTATTTTAAGGGGATGATCAGACCACCAAACTGAACAACTTTCTCTATGGGACCAATATCGAAATCGCGAAAAAAAAATCTGCTGTCCCATACATTTAGGTCGAGTAGGTTTGCAGTTTTGTATGAGAGAGTTGAGAAAGTTGTTCAGTTTGACGGTCTGAGCATCCCCTTAAAAAGCCTCAGCATATTAAGAAGGACAAAATGAGAGGATGAAATGGGACAGTTACTTAAAGGGTTGCTTCAAACCATCAACCTGAACAACTTTCTCTATGGGACCAATATTTAAATCGCGAAAAAACGTCGGCGATTTTTTTCGCGATTTCGATATTAGTCCCATAGAGAAAGTTGTTCCGTTTGATGGTCTGATCATCCCCTTAAAGTAGTTTCACCTAATTTTGTTAGACCTTATAGTTGTAAAGCTCACTACTGACATCTGTATTAATCTAGGCTTCCTGAAAAAGATATAGGTGAACCCAGTAGAAATTGCAATGTTGAAGATTGGACAATAGAAGTCTCTGACGTGGAATGTGCAATCGTAACATTATGGAAAATGGACTTGGAATTGAAAAGTGATGCAATCCTTATATTTACATATACCATCTACACTATCATAAAACTTTACTAGATATGTGTCTGTACATTTGAAGATAATTCACTAAATATATTTGTGTTTAGGCATAGCGTAATTGTTTTGCTCCTTACCGATTTCGGCCACGGCCACTGCTTCATGGGCCCTCGTGTGGCTAACATAGCCAATCCATGCTATGTTATCTTAGTACAAATTAGGTGGAACGCTGATTTTCCATAGACAGCTTCCGCCATCTATCGGTTATGTTTCGAAGTACTATGTGTTGAACTAGGATTCAAATCGGAGCGACAGCGCGCTACATCTCACCGTTGCGCTGTAGTAGTGAGAGATTTCGCCCATATCAATCACTGTCTTGTTGGTCTAGCGGTCTAAACAACCGGCTTACGATCCGGGTGGATGTGGTTCGATCCTCGTGTCGGCCGATAGTTTTTCAATTTTATTTCATAATGTGGCTCCCCCTGGTTCTAATAAGCGACAAGGCTTATAATTAGGACGACCTAAAATTCAAGGCGACTTACCTATCTATAACCAATATACATATTAATCTATGAGCCAATCTTCTTGGAGAAGATCCTCGCACATATAGCGGGCACGTGAGCACGTCATTCTCATAGTGATATTGTAAAGCCGCTGGTGGTCGGACTTTCGATTCATCACGTTAGGCATCTAGTTGTGATTGCCTACTCGCTTCAAAATCATAAATTTGACTGTTTACACGAGCTCTCCATGCTGGATGGATGGCCGCCAAATCCTCCCACTGCGCAGGCTCTATGCTACACCTTTTCATAATATGGCGTTTTTGCACATCCTTATATAGCCCAGCAATTTTACGGTTTGAGCCGGGACTAATTAATAATTAAATTTTTTTTCGGTATAATATTGAAGACCCAATTTAAGCCTAGAAATGTACTAAAAAAAAAAAAAATCACGACAGCAACTGTTCCAATTTTGAAATTTAGCTATTATCTCGTTCTAAAAATCCTGATAGTAAATTTTTTTGCACATTCTTAAGGCTTTACCATTAACATACTTCAAACTTGGTGTAAATATTTTTGTCTACTTAGAAGGTTTTCAAAAATACGTTCGTATTTTCTAATAAATACTAATTATAATTTTTAAATTTCAATGCCTTTTTTATTGCTCAAAAATAATTTATATTGTTAAATCTAATTCAAATGAGTGCAGAAAGCCTTTTGAGACACACAATTTTGATTTCTATATTGCGTAGCAAATTTTTTTTTAATATGTTTTAACATAGTCTTTTTGTCACTAAATGGAGCTGGTTCCAGTTTAAAAATCCAATTAATAGTTACTGGCCCCGCCTAACAAAACTCCGTAAAATGACTGGGCTAATACCTGAGGAGTAGCCCGCCATGCTTACACTTGCCCTCCTTCAACTCGGAGTAAAAGATGAAAACCCCGCACACCTCCATTATCTTCACATAATAACAACAAACAATACCCACGCTCTAGTTAGCGGCACAACACAAAATCTACATAACTCATTTGTGAGAAATTTTTACTTAACCCCGTAAGCCCACCTGTTTATCTCCCACACACGTTGTTACGAAGGTTGCGTCGTATAAGTAAGCAGGTTATTCTCGCTTCTAGACAATAAAAGTGTATTTTTTCTTACACAATATAAGTGTATTTTAGTAGAAGTAGATAAGCATATTATATATATCTCTCTGTATTTTTTTGCTGCTTATGTTCAGATGATTTAGCAGAGTTCTCTAAGCAAAATAAATTTAGTATTTTAACATTTATAAATAAAATGCTTGTTTGTAAATCTCTTCACCACCACAGCATGCCAAACTCAATGATATGCCATCGACTCTGCAAAAGAAAAAAAAAATTACTATTACTAATTCAGTTTTTGAGAGTTACGCGGTTATTATGTAATCTACACATTTTAATGGGTTCTTACGGCGTTTTGGTATATTTGAGTTCCCGATATTTCGGCAGTGTTACGACTGCCATGATCACGGGATGACTGTAACCGGGATGGTTGTAACACTGCCGAAATATCGAGAACTCGAATATACCAAAACGCAGTAAGAACCCGTTAAAATGTATATTTCTAGATTATATAACTAATTTATATAGATAACTATAGCTAATTCATTTCATAAGAACGATACAGAGAGCAATCGCGTTAAATAAATCCCAACTGAAACATGATTGGACCGCGTGCGAAATACAACTTTTAACACATTCAGTATTGTGTCTATAGTATTGCGCAATTCGCCTTTGCCTAGTTATTATTCTGCTATATGTAATTAAAGATTCATAATTTATAATATTTACACAAGGATAACAACGTGATGTTTTGATAAAACCACACAGTGTACATTCGAAAAACCTAACCAAACACCAAAAACTCTGGCCACTTCAACAATAAATCTCCACCCAGAAAGCTTTTAACAGAAATGGGAATAGACCAATAGGTCACAGGATCTTTTTCGTTCTACGCACACAGTCTCCTAAATCAAGTCATTTTCACCCTTATAACGAAGCTGTAAGAGTCTAGATAGGGGAGGTTCTATATAGAATGAATTGTAGTAGTAACTGTCTGCGTTATTTAAGGCAGTGCCATACTAGCGCTGCGACGTGCCACGTAACTTAATGTGGCCGTCAGTTTTTGTGACAGGCCGAAAGATAGTGCGAGTGTCGGAGTAGCTTTTTATCTCAGTCTAAACGTTAAATTCTACTGTTTTATGTTTATAGCTGTCTGTTTTTGCAAGATTGTTATCGGAAGAATTGTTGTCAGGAGGCTAAAAGTAGTCAATAGGTGTTCGGCTTTCTAATAGAACTAATCCGGATTGGTGATATTTAAGAGGCAATTAATCTAATCACGAATTCCCTGAGAGCCATATAACACAAGTGACATTTGAGCGTTGACGGAACGATATCGTCGCTATATCGCCGCGATTCAGCAGTGACATTTCTGATATTTAGGATATACTCCGCGATATTTCCGGGCTCATCCCCGTCACACTTGGCAGAGTTTCGGTACTACTAGTGAAACGTGGATGTTCTGAGGTTTCAGAATAGCTCTGACTACCCCCTCAGCGAATATAGTCGTGAGCATATGCTATGCTATCTGAGATCAATCAGTGTCGCGGCGGTATTTTGGCGATGTCGCGGCATTAACGCTCAGTAATATTTGAGGCGATTCAGTAGTGACATCGCAGCGGTGCACTTGCGACGTCTTTACGGAGGAGTTCCGACGCTCAACAATTCAATCAAACCAGCCCACATTAACCCACTGCTGGGCGTAGGCCTCCCTTTTATAAATCAATCAATTATACTTTATTTTTACACCAAAAGAAATTTAGTACGCAGAGAGCAAACAAACAGGAAATATTAAAAGTACAAAAACTATTAAAGGTAAAAAAGCGATTACCGTTTTAATTGCGCCATTCTTCACGGTCCTGTGCTAATCTCATCCAATGCGAACATGTTAATCTTACAATGTCATCAGACCAACGTGCTGGTGGTCTGTCCACTGACCTTCGTCCCTCTCAGACCAACGTGCTGGTGGTCTGTCCACTGACCTTCGTCCCTCTCTTGGCCACCACTCTGATATTGCCTTAGTCCACCAGCTGTCTTCCTTAATGGGTCTTATATTATATACCCTATGTCTCAGTTATAACAGTTAGAAACGTTTCAACAAATGGTAAAACTAATCCCGTGAGGAATCTTCAAAATTTCTGATATCCACTTTTCCATGACTTCCGGTACTTCTCTGATCGTAGCGGTTTCTGATTCCATCTGATTCAGGAGGGTAACGACGAGAGAGTGCATCTGCGTTTAGCGCGATCACTATGCACTATACATTGTCTATAACAAATCTTAATCAAAAGCAGACATAATCATCTTTAGGCACAGGTCTCTATAGTATTTTAGGGTTTAAGATAAGCTTAGGTTATACATGCATATTTTCACGACTTTATTTCCCGGTGTAGTTAGAGATATTCGGAAACCTCAGGGCCTCTACCCACACATTCGAACTTTATTACAATGAAGTACTATTACAGTGGCGACGGGCTCACTCCCCATCACACTGGACAGAGTTTCGGTACTAGTGAAACGTGGATGTTCTGAGGTTTCAGAATATCTCTGACTACCCCCTCGAGGAGTATAGTCGTGAGCATATATAGTACTAACAAAATTAGCTGAAACTATTTTAAGGGGATGATCAGACCATCAAACTGAACATCTTTCTCTATGGGACCAATATCGAAATCGCAAAAAAGAAATCTGCTGTCCCATACATTTAGGTCGAGTAGGTTTGTATGGAACAGCTGATTTTTTTTCGCGATTTCGGTATTGGTCCCATAGAGAAAGTTGTCCAGTTTGATGGTCTGAGCATCCCCTTAAAATAGTTTCAGAACTATTTTAAGGGGATGATCAGACCATCAAACTGAACAACTTTCTGTATGGGACCAATATTGAAATCACGAAAAAAAATCTGTTGTCCCAAACAAAACTGCAAACATAACTCGACTCAAATGTATGGGACAGCAGATTTTTTTTTCGCGATTCCGATATTGGTCCCATAGAGAAAGTTGTCCAGTTTGATGGTCTGATCATCCCCTTAAAATAGTTTCAGCTAATTTTGTTAGACCTTATATATACAATGAAGTGCGGACCGAAACAGTGGCCAAACATCGAACATCGAAAGTCCGGGTACAGGGCCTGAACTTCCACATTTCACAAGTAGTAGCAATACTCTGTCCAGTGTGACGGGGAGTGAGCCTCCCGTCGCCACTTATTATGGACAGTGGGTACAATACACGCACAGATTACCCCCAATAGATACCGTATACAAGTCCGCCGACGCGCGCCACACATCTATGATTTTGCACTGATATAAGGAAAGCGAGTGAGCGAGCTGGAAGTAGTGCGACCTTGAAATGGCCGATCATGTTGCATTGTTTCGTGCCCCGCTACACGCACCTACCGCCAAAAATGGTGACTTCGGGCCTGTACAAAATTTTCATCATGCGGTATCTATTGTGGGTAATCTGTGAAATTGTGAATATGTGCCTCGAAATTAAAGCATGCAGGTTTCCTAACGATGTTTGTCTTTACCTAAAAACCAGTGCTGTTACAAATTGTATAAACATTTCAAAAAACTCATTGGTACGTGTTGGCCTGGACGGGGATCGAATCATAGCCTCCTTCTCGGCAGGCAAAGTTAATGGCCACTGGACCACAACAGCTATTTTATATCTAGTATTTTACAGTTTAGGTCGCAGGGATGTATTTGTGTTTATATTTTCTTTTAAAAGAATTTTGATTATCTACGTTTGAAGAACGCCTGCAATATTAAGGTATTAAGTTTATTATTATTTATACGCCTTTTACTACACTCGTGAGAAACAAATTCCTCCACTCTGTTATTCACATATATTCTTTATATTTTGTACCTTCATATTTACGAGATTACTTCCTTTGTTTCTTGGTAAAATGATATGAGATCAAAAGAGTTCAGGTACGGGGAACAAATCAAATTAACTATTCCCTTTTTCAATCCTCCAGTTTTCTGATGTCAATCTATCAGTGGATGGGTAGGAATCGTAATATGAAAGAAAAATAGTTCGAATATTGTATTATTTTAGGTAGTTTATGTATTTTTAGCAATATAACAAAGAAACCTACTGTATTGCGTTGTAGTTCTGCTATTGGGTAGTCACGTGTCGCTCGTCGATTGTTGGTTGCCCCCTCCTGGGCCTACAACGAACCTCCAGTGGTGGCTCAAGATAGTGTTCTTTTCGAAAAACAATCCTTGAAGTCACCAACTGCCGTACAACGTCAACCACTCTTGCTAAATAAACTAGTCATTGGCAAAATCTTCACAACTAAGATGGCGGTCATTTTTTTTTATATAATAGAATAGATAGAAACCTACATGCATCATGATTCTGTACATTAGTCCATTAAAAATACACTGTTTGCTTAAGAGGATATGTGAAAAAAATAGGATTCTTCAAAGCGTCATATATCATGAAAAACAGTAGGAGTATGTTTTGCGGATATGTGTAAATTAAACATATAATGTTTTGATTAGAGCCAAAACACGATTAAGACACATTTTCTCGATATAAAAACAAGCCAAAGCCAAGGCAAGTAGCCTCCATCTTTGTCGATAAACGCTTGGAACTGCTAAACGGTGAATAATAGAAACACGAGATTTGATTTAAAAAAAAAGAGATTGATATTTTATAAAATTTGATTAGAGCAGAATTGAACTTACATAAATAGTACAATCACAATTAAATAAAGTTTGTTTTACGCTTGCGTCGTTTCTGACGCGCGTGCTGCCTCATCTCTTTCTTTCGCATCAGGCAGTAATATAAGCTATCACACGCCCATTTCGCTTCAATTATTTTTCGACATAACCCTTAACTGGATAGAGTTTCGTCGTCAATGACGTTTTTTAACGTCTCGTTGCAGAGCATAGGCCTACCTACCACCAGTGAGAGTGTATTACCCAATGCGGATTGGTTGACTTCACATACGCGTCAGAATTTCTTTGTCAGCCTATACAGGTTTTCTCACGATATTTTCTTTCACCGTTTGAGAGTCGGCATTTACTACATAATATATAAGAAAAAACTCATTGGTACATAGCATGTCGGTCGTGTGGATTTGAACCCGGATGCCCATGATTGAGAGTTAGCTCTTCGCAACGCGCCACAGACACTCTTCGAACAGAGTTTGAGCCATAAACTTAAAATACTATTAATATTAAATTTATGGTTTGAGCACTGCTAATGAAATGTGAATATTCTGATGTCATATACAGAATGTAACAAAACACATTTGTAAAATTCAAAGGGATGGTTTAGACCACCTAGCTAAACAACTGCCTCCCTGGTCTAATGGTTAAGAGTATTGGCTCTCGACACGGAGGTCGTGGGTTCGATTCCCACGGGGGACACCTAGTGATATGTCACTTTGTGCGTTTTTCCCCAGTTGGTTAGGACATTGCAGGCTGAATCACCTGATTGTCTGAAAAGAAAAATGATTCCGTGCTTCCGTGATAATGGCATTTTAAGCCGTAGGTCCTGGCTACTATCTCTAGTGGTAGTAGTTGTTACATAAAAACCACGTGAGAGGCCGTCAGGCGGTATGAAAAAACTCTGACACCAGGGCTCTGCCCACACGATAAGAAGAAGAAGCTAAACAGCTTTCACTATGGAGACAAAGAAGAAAAAAACAGCAGTTTAAAATACATTTGATTCAAGTCGGTAGGTATTAGTCTTGTATGATAAAGCAAGTTTTCTTGATGTTAGGCCCATACTCCATAGTGAATGTTCTTCAGTTTGATATTCATCATCATCATCATCATCTCAGCCGATGGACGTCCACTGCTGGACATAGGCCTCCCCCAAGGATCGCCTTAACGACCGGTCCTGCGCCCTCATCCAAAGGGTTCCCGCCGCCTTCACAAGGTCGTCGGTCCACCGTGTGCGGGGCCTACCCACGCTGCGCTTTCCGGTACGCGGTCGCCACTCGAGAACTTTTCGGCCCCTTCGTCCATCGGTTCTGCGAGCAATATGCCCCGCCCACTGCCACTTCAATTTAGCAACTCTTTGGGCTATGTCAGTTTCTCTGGTTCTTCTACGGATCTCTTCATTTCTGTTTCGATCTCGCAGTGAAACTCCGAGTATAGCCCTCTCCATTGCTCTTTGGGTGACTTTCAACCTTTTTATGATGCCTTGAGTGAACGACCACGTCTCTGTTCCGTATGTCATCACTGGCAACACACACTGATCGAAGACTTTCGTTTTAAGACACTGCGGTATTTTGGACGTGAAGATACTACGTAACTTCCCAAACGCTGCCCAACCGAGTTGGATTCGACGGTTGATCTCTTTCTCGAAGTTGGACCTACCTAACTGAATAGTTTGTCCCAGGTAAACATAATCGTCAACAACTTCGAGCGCAGAGTTTCCGATCATTACAGAAGTATGTTCATCCATGTTCATCTTCAGACCAGACCAGACCAGAGTTTGATATTCAAATCTCTGAAAATGCCCGGTTTTGTTTACTGGAATTGCTATCCGGAATCCTGGTTCAGGATTCAGTGTTGTCAACTATGGTTACAAAAATAACTTAGAGCGCTGTTTAAAAAATGCCTAAAATAAAAATGTATGGAATGCCAAATTAATGACAATTGTATTTTTAGGTATTTGTTAAAACGAAACAAACAATTTCTATACATGATAATTACTATCATGTGATGATGTAATGACGTTACGATGATGATTTGAAAATTGTATTTGAATATTATGCAGCTATATCAAAAGACTATCAATAGTTCTAACATTAGGCGTAATCTGCATACAAAATGGCATGAACCATTATTACACAAGCGATTGAGCGACGTCGCAACTGCACCGTCACGATACGGTATTGTTCCATCAACTCCTATGCTCAAAAATAACTTGTTTGATATGGCTGTAAATCTTTAAAAAAACCACCTAAGACATAAAACAAATCACTAGATCTAGTGAAAAAGTCTCTGAAAGCGGCAACACTCCATCCAGAATCTAATTCTGAATCAGGTTTATTTGGTTCTGAATAGGTATACGATGTTATAGATAAGAAAGGGTTCTCATCGTTGTTTCAATTCTTTTCATAACCAAAACCAAGATGTTATTTTCACAGAGATTAAGAAGAGACAGAAATTGATGAATAAAGGAAGGGGCACGATGTTTCTTTGACTTTATTTCTTGTGGAAGATGGGGTGAACTGGAAATTAATGTTGTGTGTAATAACAACATAAGTAAATGTTGTTATTACACAAAACATTAATTTGTGTTGAGACATTTTAGAGTTTATAGACTGTTCTTATTTTGGGTCCATTTGATAATTCCTTCCGAGAAGAGGTATAAACCTGGCAGTTGTAGAGAGGTCATGAGTTTATGTATGTATGTTTCTATCTCAGAAAAAGTATATGCCTAGAATGAGCCTCACGCTTCTGCTGTGTAAAACAAAAGGGGACCACTTTCTTAGGTTAGGGTGCGTGAGGCGTCATACAAATTATGTCTGTGAGCGTGTATATGGATAGGGTTTAGAGGTCAGTGCTGGTTGCAATGTTTTCGACGCGTTCGTACCTTCGACTGTCTATCTTGACATACAGCTTATCAAAGATTTTTATTTAATAAACCGGCCAAGTGTAAGTCGGACTACTCACGTTCCTAGAGTTCTGTGCCACCACACAATATTTTTACCTAAAAAATGTGTTTTCTGCGGGATTCTTAACATGAGTCCGACTTACACTTGGCTGGTTTTTATTATTTGTCGTTTTACTTCAGAGTTTTGCAGTATAATGATGGTTGTTCAAAATGTTTCATAAATTCCTTTTTTTTCTTTTTTTTTGTTACAAATTTGCTTTAATATCTAATATTTTTTGAAAATATCTACCGGCTTCCTATTTATTTATTTATTCACAATATAAATTTACAGCGTCAGCCAAAACACTTATATGCTAGGTAGATATAATTAATTAACAATTCCGGTACAACAAATTAAATAACCTATTACGGTTCAAAAGAAACAGTCCTTTAAAGAAGGATAGACAGACGGACGTCGTAGGCTTAAAAATTACAGTCTGATAATTTGCGAAAGTCAGAAAATCAATATGGGGTGATACCTATTTATAGCTATGTACAATTCGATTCAATCATTTTCCTCTTAGCGTGCAATTTCCTCAAAAGTTTTGTACGAAAATAAAATGAACTGTAGCTGAAATGATTGAATAAAATCATTAGGAAGTGACGAATGGGCACCTAATGGAGAGACCCGGATAAATGCGTCCAGTTTGCGTTGATTGAATGAGTTATACCAATCTGCTGGAAACAAGTTAACTACGATTTCTCACTTTCAAGTCGAAACAGAAAACGTGTTTACTACTAATAGGGTATTTGACCGGTTTTTAAAAACTATTCTACGTCACTGACGTCTAAGGACTCTATAGAAAATGTATATTTTACGTTTCATTACATAGAGTGCAAGAAAAAACGAAAACAAAAAAATATTGTTTAAATATCCCGCGAATAAGCGTTTCTTCGTAATATACGTGGCTACAAGCAGGTGACGTTATCGTGATGTCAACTGCTTGTGACACTCATACTCTACACGCAACTGTCTACATGCAGTTGACATCATCAACCATTCGGCCAATCACAGTCGTTTACGATCATGGCACTAAGTAGACAATTGAGGTAAATTTTTTTTAATTATTACATAGAACATTCTAAAGGAAGCACATTTATGTTGGATTTTGTGAAGATTAATGATTAAATTTTTTAATAAGAAAACGTATCTATTAGTTTGTACGAAAATGGAAAATAGTTTAAGAAAAAATGTACAAATTTGGAATTGTACGAATGCGGAAATTGTATGAATGTGTCTAAAGTCATTTTCTTTGTCGATTTTCTCCTAAAATAACCAGTATTTTTTCTTAACTGTTTTACCTCGAATTTTGGTTATGGTTTTAAATGGGATGGCGTATGGAAACGTGACAGTAAAGAGTTGCTGGCTTTTGGAATTAGTAACGAGCGTCTCGGTAGCGCGTTGCGGAGAGCTATCGAAACTCAATCTTGAGGTCCAGTTTCGAATCCGCACGGATTACTTGCTATGTACCAATGAGCTTTTCTAACATAAGTACATAATACCGACTGCTCTCAAACGGTGGAGGAAAACATCATGAGGAAACCTGCATACCCTGAAGAAGAAATTCCGATGCGTATATGAAGTCTACTAATCTGCATTGGGCATGCGTGGTGGACTAACGCTCATACACCCTCACTGAGGACAAACTGAAGGAAAACATCGTGAGGAAACCTGCATACCCTGAAGAAGAAATTCCGATGCGTATGTGAAGTCTACCAATCTGCATTGGGCACGCGTGGTGGACTAACGCTCATACACCCTCACTGATGTTAGGATGGATCCTCACAATGGATTCACGGCTTCGAATGACCCCACAATTGAGTCACGACGTTAGGTATCACAAGTCCTTGTAATCTGGGGTCACGTAAATTTACGTTGATAAGACCTTGTCCCCAAACTAGAAGCACACTTGGACGTGTGACGTTGACAGATAATTTTGTATGGGGATAGTGAACGTGTTAAAGGATTCAAGATCGAGATAAAAGTGACTTCCAGTACCGTAGTAGCCCTGCCACATTTGGCGCTATCGGACCCTTTGGATCGTAATAGCGCTTTATCTTGCGATTCGGGTGTTCTTCTTTTGTTAGAAAGAACAGTAAAGTGTTGTAGTTGTCATTTTACTTGGCAAGATTTATTTCTTTGCTATCTTTTCCCTTCGATTTTGTTGGAGGTATTTGACCGTGGTGGAAAGATTTAACTTTTTGTTCTTAGAAAACGTCATGTTGTTAAGAAAGATCAGAATTTCAGGAGCTGAATTACACAGTCATTTGGTTATATTAAAATGAAAGTAATATCGCTTATTGTCTTTATCAGCCTTCTCATCCTTCTTATTAGATTTTGACCGCATATCAAGTGAGTAATATAGGAAAGCTTACATAGTGAGAAAGTAGGTGAGAAATACAACATGAATTTAAAAAAAAAATCAAATTTTTATTTTTTCAGTAAAAGTTGTTCAGTTTATTGTGCCTGAGTATGAAATTTAGAAAGTGATTGAAAATTCGTGTTGCAGAGAAAATGTAACCCTTCTCTACCATCGATAATCTCGGGAGTGGACTAACTAGTAGCATAGCATAAATAATTGACTTTCTTTTTCTTAAGGCCGTCTTTTGTTTGCAAACGAAGTCAGATATTTGTTTATCCTACTCCTCTTATCTCTTTGGATTAAATTCGTTGTGGGTTCCGTCAGATTACAGTCATCCTCCGCTCGCGTTTTGAGTGGTTGCCGCTCTTGATTCTGGTTCACAGTTGTAGGAATGACCCGGCAATCTTCGTGCCGCCTCAGAACTTTGTCCTGATTTTTTTTTTGTTTAAAAACCTTCCCTGACATGTGCACAATAACCCACCAAAGTTTCATCGTAATCGGTCCAGCCGTTCTCGCGTGATGTCGTGACCAAGGAAAATAGGGATTCATTTTTATATATACAACGTGTTAATGAATTAACGCAAAACTAGAAAGTAGTTTGTTTAGAATCTAGAGCAGAATCCAATTATCATGGTTTCAGCATAGGTAATTTTTTTCAAAATATTATATAATTTGTTTGTAAAATTTTAAATTTACTGAACCCTATGTAAATCCACCGCACGGGCACATTCACCCTACTTATTACAAAACAAGATTATTAAAATGTATCCATGAGTACGTTAGCGCTTTCATTAATTGCTGAAATGATAACAAATAATGTTTGCCTCAAAACTTAAAATGCGGATAACATTCAATTTTAACTATAAAAATAATGAAATTATCGTTTCAATCTAATTATTTTGTTATAAATCAGTTGGGGTGTATGAGGTTTTGCGCTTATTCATTAACACGTTGTATATACATATAAAAAAATTGTAAAGGCGTGGATGTTCATCGGAGATATTTGCAAAAAAAAATCATTAAGGGCGTCTAGAATACGTAATGGGATCAATTTATTGAATTTTTTGTTCGTCTGTTTGTTTGTACACGCATAACTAAAAAACTACTGAACCGATTTCGATAGGAGATTCACAGAAACATAGGGCTTCGTTTGGATTAACATTTAAGCTATGTTTTATTGCAATCGGTCCACTCAATCAAAAGTGACGAGTAATTAAAAGTCTTGCTGTACGACTAGCGTGCCACCCACGACAAAGCGTTTAAACGAGAAAAACGTCATGCGCGCTCTTTCTGGCCTACGTAAAATAATAAAGATGGAGGCACATCTCGATTCTTATCGTTTTCTCGGGGGTGGCATGCTAGTCCTACTGGTCTATTGTATTCGCCCCAAGCTCACCCATATTTTTTCATTTCATTTTCGGGTATGCAGGTGCTCCGCCGAGCTAGTGATAATGACAAATACAACCGTACGGCGACACATCAAACTATACAAAACCAACATAAGCTGGCCGCGCGACGTTATACGTTTCTCGACCTACGCGCGACCAGCTTCTGTTGGTTTTGTATAGCTTGATATGTCGCCGTGTGTACATAAATTCCGTAGAACTTTCCTAAGTTCAGGACTACAGAACAGGAATCGAACCGCTGCCTCGTGATTGAGTTTCTAGCTTTACATCACCAGGTCCGATCCTGTATGGAGTATTGCTGCCACATGTGGGATGGCTCAGCCAAGTATCAACTAGACGCACTTGACTCGGTTGAACGCAAAGCCAGGAGGCTCATTGGCGTAAGCCAGTAAGCTAGTTGAGACCAAACTTCATAGCCTAGCCCACCACCGCAGAGTAGCCTGCTTGTCGGTCTTCTACAGATTGTACTTCGTTGAGTGTGCCCAAGAGCTGCATGAGCTCATCTCGCCTTCCCCTTTCTACTATCGGACTTCCAAACGCACCGTGAAATACCACCCCTTCTTGGTTGATATCCCATATATCCGCACTAAACGCCTTTCTGATTCTTTTATAATGCGCACAGCCTAGGAGTGGAATACCCTGCCGGCGTCAGTATTTCCGAGCGCTTGCAACCCGAATTACTTCAAAGTACGAGTGAATAGGCTTCTTCAGCTCGCTACATCTTCGAACCCATCTTTGTCCTGAGGACTGGATTGAGGTCAAGAGCAAACCCATTTGGCAGCGCTATTGCGCCTTAGCTATCTTTCTATTTGCGAGCGAACGGACGACATAATAGGCGTGATATAGCAATATCACACGCAACATGCTACGGCTTGTGAAATATCTAAATTATCGCATAAATTAAATGAGTACATACATACTGATTCACTAATTGTCGCATCGGCGGAAGCTTTCGAAAATGATTGTTAATTGCACAAAATTGAATGGGATGAAATTCATATTTGGATTCTGGATTTACAAATTGATTGGCTTGTTATTACTTGCGAGCGACGTTATGCATTTCGTATTTGCTTTTGTTTTTACGAATGTTAAAGTACTCATTATTTTTTAAATATACAATTATTTTCATTCCACAGACTAAAATATATTGATAACGTTGATGGATATTTTATAGGGTCCTTTTTAATATGCTGACACTTTTTTAAGGGGATGATTAAACCATCAAACTGAACTACTTACTCTATGGGACCAATATAGAAATCGCGAAAAATAAAATCAAATGCAAACCTTCTTGAGCCAAATGACCAAAGGGACAGCTGATTTTTTCAGTTGATTTCGATGTTGGTCTCATACAGATTGTTGTTCAGTTTGATGATCTTATCATCCCTTTAAAAAAGAGTCCTACACCAAGCAAGCAAAAAAGTAAAATTGCCATTAATTTATGATCTGGCTTAACGAATAGTTATATAGTGCCATCTGACGGAACTATCCGGGACAAACTTACTATCGTGCCTCCGAAGCACGAACACGCTCAAGATGATACATCCTCTATAGAATATTTATTCAAAATTCAATGTGTCTATCGTCAGTGCTTCAGGCTGTGCATTGTCTGCCTGTCAGGAAGTTACGAAAAAGTTTTCTTACCTATATTCATAATTGTTACCAACCAATACTAGTTAGTTATGATTATGAGTTTCCCACTGCATAGCCCAGTCATTTTACGGAGTTTTGTTAGGAGGGGTGGGGAGTAATTATGAATTGGACTTTTAAACTGTAACCGGCACCATTTAGTGACAATAATCTATCTATACTATTATAAAACTGTAACAGGAAGTTTGTCTGTACATTGAAGATATTAACAAAAAAAAGTTACGATATGGTTTTTAGGTGTCCCTGATTCCATTTCACCAATTTTTGGATTTTTTGTCTGTCTGTTTGTTTGTGTGTTTGTTTGTTTGAACGAGTATCTCGCAAAAACTACAGAACCGATTTTGATGAAACTTTTTTTGTTTGATAGCTTATGATCTGACTTAAAATCTGGTATATAATTTGTGCGGACGAAGTCGCGGGTTAACGCTCGTACTATATATAAACATATTTTAAAAAATCGCTACGCAATATAGAAATCAAAATTGTATCTCCCAGAAGGCATTTAAATTAATAATATCAATACCAATGCACTCATTCTAATTAGATTTAACAATATAAATTATTTATGAGCAATAAAATAGGCATTGAAATGTTTGAAATGAGGTATTCATTAGAAAATACTAATATATTTTTCAAAGCCTTCCTTCTAAGTAGACAAAAATATTAACACCACGTTTGAAGTATGTATAATGGTAAAGCCTATAAAACGTTAAAAAAAATTAACCATTAGTTTTTTAGAACGAGAAAAATGCAAAATTTAAAATTTGGGGCTTTTGCTGAGGTGATATTTTTTTTTAATTTTGGTACATTTCTAAGAACAAATTGGCTCTTAAATACTATACCGAAAAAAATATTAATTATTAATTAGTCCCGGCTCAAACCGTAAAATGACTGGGCTATGCATGGCAAAGGTCTGAATCTAATTAATAACAAATAGCCAATGCATTATTTTTATACCCGGGCAACGAGATTATCTTTCTACACTAATGAGTGTTCGTAGGAGGAAGGAAAAACTAACAAAGGTCCAATAACTAATTAATTGAAAATAAATCGATACGTTGTGACAAAGAATAGAAAAACGTTGTTAAATTTCTTCTTATATATTAATTTTATTTACTATTCTAATTCACTGTTTGACAGAACAAATCATTATAGAAACGTTGGCCTACATTTCCAATTAAAAATGTAGGCCACCTCAAAACCTTGTCATAATCGCCTGATTACTGCTTATTTGCTGTCACAGGGTTCTAAGGTGCCTACTTTTCAGGTCGGTTGACTTTACATTAATTATCAACTGCCTAAATTAATACTAATACAAATCTTCTGCCAGGGCACTCGTTTACTATGTGCTCGATAGTCTGCTCCGGAGCATCACAGTCGCACTCGGGTGATAGCCCAGTCATTTTACGGTTTGAGCCGTGACTAATTAATAATTGATATTTTTCTTCGGTATCGTATTTAAGAGCCAATTTGAGCTTCGAAATGGACCAAAATTAATAAAATATCACGTCAGCAACAACCCCAAATTTTAAATTTGGCATTTTTCTCGTTCTAAAAAAACGAAAGGTAATTATTTTTTTTGGAAACTATTAAGGTTTTACCATTGTACATACTTCAAACATGGTGTTAATATTTTTGTCTACTTACAAGCCTTTGAAAAATACATTAGCATTTTCTATTAAATATCTCATTTTTTAAATTTCAATGCCTATTTTATTGTTCTAAAATAATGTATATTGTTAAATCTAATTAAAATGAGTGCGTGAGTGATTAGTATTAATATTATAAATTTAAAAGCCTTCTTGGAGATATAATTTTGATTTATATGTTGCGTAGAGATTTTTTTTTATATTTTTTCAGATAGTTAGTCTTTTTGTCATTAAATGGTGCCGGTTACAGTTTAAAAGTCCAATTCATAATTACTCCCCACGCCTCCTAACAAAACTCCGTAAAATCACTGGGCTATGAGCTTTTTATGTCGCTCTTGTAAAGATGGTAGTTACACCGAGCGACTACCGTTCTAAGTCAGTTCAGGCTAGCCCACGATTTTCGGTCCAGTTGGAAACCAGGAAGTTGCTTTTTAGGAGACCAGATCTGTGTCTGCCTGCATTTCTGTTGGCCACGCGGAGTACCATTGGGGACTGACATCGAAAGGCGACGTGGCTTCCTCGTCTGACCAGATAATAAACTGTGCAGCGTACAGTACGACCAGGAAAATAATTCCGCTCGTCATTCTTCGTTTACGTAGAGCAACACAGAGTCCCCGACAAAACCCGAAGTCATTTAGTAATCAAAGGGTTCAAAGTTGGAGAGCAGCGAAAAGGGCGCGAAAACAAATTAGCCAATAGCGTAAACGGATTGAAGGTGGTACATCCTGATTGGTCAATATAATTATTTGTCAACTGCGCACGTACATCGGTAAGACTTATAAACCTGGTGCTACTGTACATCTTTAAACTTTTTGTGGAGCAAATAAAGCTTCTTGTATTTTGTATTTCTTATCCACTTCTTCTTTTCTCCGTAAAGCATCTAAGAAAAATAAAATAAAAATCGTCTATAAAAAATAAAGGTTTGTAAACAAGACATCATTCAAGGCACAAATTGAAAGTAAATGTGCCGGACGGTCTCCAAACGATTTACCTCAAAATCGTAAGGGATAGTCTGATCATCCGAGATGAAGTCACGATTTGCTGACTGTCGTGTCGTTTGGTATTATGTGGCAATTGTGTATCTCGATAAATACATTTTTTGAGTAGGTTACTATGGAAACGGATTTTTTTAGTATTAGTTCAAGAAAGGAGGATTATCATTTCAATTGTATTTTGAAATGAAAATGAAAACGAAAAATGAAATGCAAAAAGTATTTATTTTCTCTGTTCACAAACTAAAGGTTAACCAAATGCGACTCATGAGGATAGGATAGAATGGTTTTTTAAACCTTTGTGAGAGACTGGTGCCCAAACTAGGAGAACCCTTCTGACGGATCACCATATCCGAATGAATATTTTATTAAAATTAGGTGATAGAGACTTCTTAGATTTTTAGTCATCGGACGTATACTTACTACACTACACTTAAGTTTAATTAATATTGTGTCATTTTAAGTGAATATGTAAATATATTCTTATGGGAAATAAATTTCAAAAACCCTAAACCTTAGTTTGTTTGTTTCAGTTTTGAACTAAAATGGTTTACAAATGTAAATCACAAATAATGACATGTCAAAAAGTAATATTTAATCAATGGTCAGCCTGTAAAACAATCCAACAGACATTTTAATCGCTTAGTTGTTTCGTTAGACATTCACGTGAAGACATTGCAGAACCAAATCATCTAAAAGATTTAAAAATTAAGTCTCGGACGAGACTTACAACCGCAACATGTACTTTCCCAAATCATGCCACAAAGCCACACGAGAAAATGTGACAAAACTCTATCCTTGGCATCCCCGACCCAGACGCTTCCCACTATCTGTGTCTGCACGGCTAGCATGCCACCCACGACAAAGCGTTTAAACGAGAAAAACGTCATGCGCGTTCTTTGAGCTTGTCCAGAAAGGGCGAATTCGCCGCGATTCTCTCGCGCGTATTACGCGCGACCGTTGCGTCCACAAGGTGCGTACGGTGCGTACCAACGCGCGAGCATTTGGGGAGGAATTCAGTACCAAACATGGAGCACTCGCTCTAGAGTTCGCGCGTTAACTGGACGCAACAAGGCGTCCCTAGTATCTCGACTCGCGCCCAATACGCGCGAATCAAGCGCGAGTCGAGAGTCTGGCGTAGTGCACGCGATTTACGCGAGTATTTTGAATTCGCGCGATGCTTGTGGACGCGATGTATTGATGTCTAGTACCTCGACAACGCGCGTATGAATTCGCGCGATACGATTCGCGGCGAATTCGCCCCTTCTGGACAAGGTCTTTATGGCATACGTAAAATAATAAAGATGGAGGCACATCTCGATTTTTATCGTTTTCTCGGGGGTGGCATGCTAGGCCTACGGTCTTCGGTACAGAATCTTGAAGACTCCCGTCTGCGTCGGTTGCTAGTTCTTTGCCGTTACGACCACCCCATTGCCACTTCGTTACTTCTATAAATAAATTTCACCATTATCCATCAATCAACATAAACATTATTTTACACCAAAACAGAAGCTGTAAAATAAATACAAAGAAAAGATACAAAAGGTACAAAATAAGGTAGTCTTATTGCTAAGAAACGATTTCTTCCAAGCCACCTTAGGTTAGTGGAAACTGTAAACGAAGAAAGGTAGGCGGTGTTTCCAGAATAAATATCAAAAGTATGCAAGAAATTTTGAGTTTTGTAGTTACGTCTTTTTCGATAGTAAACTAGATTTACTTAGCGAAGGTCAAACGATAAATTGTAGGAATGCGTATTGCCTTACCCCATTTGGCGTAAATAGTAAAAGAAACGGCCCATGAATTCATTATAATTTATACGATAGTGCTTTTTGCTAAAAGATAAGAAATATAGCAAGATGGAGGGAAAAAAATCTCGTTATTATTGCGTGGGTTAGAATTTTTATTATTATTATTTAAATATCTCGAGTTCGAAGCATTCCATTGATATGCCCTAAAGTTTAGGGTAGATACACACGGCGACACATCAAGCTATACAAAACCAACATAAGCTGGCCGCGCGTAGGTCGAGTAGCGTATAGCGTCGCGTCGCGCAGCCAGCTTATGTTGGTTATGTGTAGCTTGATGTGTCGCCGTGCGTACTACTGAACAAAATATGGTTTAGGTTTAAATACAACTACCTACCGAACAATATAGGGTCCTCCTTAATATTATACTGACACATTTTTAAGGGGCTGATCAGACCGTCAAACTGAAAAACTTTCATTATGTCATTAACATCGAAATTGCGAAGAAAAATGAGCTGCTCCATACAAAACTGCAAACCTACTTGAGCGAAATGTATGGGACAGCTGATTTTTTTTTTGCGATTTGGATGTTGGCCCCATAGAGAAAGTTGTTCATATTGATGGTCTGATCATCTCCTTAAAAAGGTGTCAGCATATTAAGAAGGAGAAGGAAGAAGAAGATATACATCATCTGCAGGGGAAGGTTAAGCAAGTCATGTTTCTTAAAATTGCTTATATTTCATAGGTATGGTAGGTAAAACCACAATTACAGTTTTATTAAATTTATCTTTTTTTTTATATCACTTCTCATTTGTAATTTAGTTTCAATAATATACTATCAGGTTGTATATAAAATATATACCGTCGAATTGAGAAACCTCCTCCTTTTTTTGAAGTCGGTTAAAAATAGTATCTTATTAAGTTTCCTGGCTATTCTCTTTTGTCTTGCAATCAGATCATAACTTGTAATCGCTAAACACTATTCAATCAATTATTGGAATCACGGGCCTGTCACTTTAAACATTAAGTGGGATCACACACGATGACGCATTGACGGAGCGGCAGACATTAGACCATCATTTATGAAGCAAGGAGTTATATAAAACCGCACGTAGAAGTTGGTATAACTCCTTGCTTCATAAATGACGGACTGATGTCTGCCGCTCCGGCAATGCGTCATCGTGTGTGATTCCACTTAAATGTAATCTATAATGACGAGTCCACTAGTGGGTTCCTAACCAGCAACATGCCATATTCCCACAAATTTCAATGAGAGCAAACCGAAGCTACGTTTTATTACAAATCGAACACATAAAATAATAATACGTAATTGTGATTTCGAACAGATCAACAATTGTTACTACAATCCGGATTGAGAGGCGATATAATTTCATTCCATGATTTTTCAACGAATTCCGAATTCAATCAGGTATTTTGTAGAGTTTTTACTGTTAGTGTACAAATGTTTTTTTAATAAATAAACGTTCGCAATCATTTTCCTATCCGGGTTTTCACTATTTTCTAATGTTGGAATTTCTAGGATGAAACTGGTGGTAATCTTTTGCTTTAAAAAAAAATATAGTTTATTCCTGTCTTGTAAGAAACCTGCAAAAAAAAAATGAATGGTATAAAATTAAAGATTGAAAAATTTGTCTCGGCCGGGACTTGAACCCGCACTCTTCCAAACCGGGGAACTGCGTTTGGTAGAGTGCGGGTTCAAGTCCCGCCCGAGACAAATTTTTCAATCTTTAATTTGATTCGAAATAGCACAACATGGCTGTAACATGTTTAAAATCAATAATATTTGAAAATGAATGGTATATTTTATTTTTAACCGACTAATAAAAAGAGGTTCTGTGTTTGACTTTTTAACGATTGGTTTCAGCTGTAATGTTACAAATTTTGAACCGTATTCATGGGTTAATCGATGTATTTGAAAATGAAATCAGGTTGTTCTCTTGTTCTGATATAAAATAATTTCTATTTCCAAAAGATGTGTGGTAAAAATTTGTCATTCTTTACTATGTTTAATGATTGTTAAAATACCTTTAAACTGTCATTCTTGTCATCTCCAGACTATATCCACATCCATCCACCTATTCCAGTATACAAGCCTCCCGACATACCATCCTTCCCAATCGCAATAGCCCTCACTCATCCACCCCCACTCCACAATAAATCTACGATTACCGTTCAACATAAAAGATAATACAACAGCAATGATTTGTAAAATCTTTCAACGCAAGCACCGATACTACCCCATTTCCGTAGCAATAACAAATTGCCGGAAAACGTTCGCAAATCGGCCTCTTTTGTTACCTAATTCCAAAGCTTATGTCCGTTACGCAGCTGCTCCCAATTTATTACTTAACCTTTCCTTTACGGATGGAATTGAAGACTATAAATTATACTTCAAACCCAAATAACGTTCGTAAGTTACGATCTTCGCGAACACCCGTCCAATGGTCTATCAAGTTCGATAGATTAGAATAGCCTGGATGAAAAACGAACGATACCTTGATCGGGTTAAGCCTTGTCCACATTTGTAGCATTTTGTCGTATCGTATCATTTTCCGTAATTTTGTGTCCAAACCAGCGATCATGATACGCGTCGGTGCCACGCAACTGGAGATACGATACGCCAAAATACTACAAATGTGGACACGGCTTTAGCAGTTGAAGTACGACATTGCTGGCGTATCGTCATGTAATAGACTGTTCATATGACATAAACCTCTCCTTGTAATACATACGCTAGGAGTCTATCTTGGGCGAGTCCGACACACTCTTGGCCAGATGTTTTGTGCCAGTTATCTAAAATCATCTCTGATAATTGTTGTAATACTAACGTTTACGGTAAAAGAAATCACAGAGGCAACACGAGACCTGAAGAGCTGTGGTGACAAATGCGGCCCAAGATGGTCACGTCACTCTGCCTGAGGTTACAACTAAGAACTAGAGCGGTTTGAAATACTTCTTTCTTAGAAAAGCCATTTTTTCGTGCAACGTTGCTCCAACAGTCAAAGTTTTAGATATTTAAAAACTTGCACTAGAGCTACAGTAGGTACTTTCAACAAAATACACTAAACAAAATATTTATAACAATGCAACAATACTATTTTTCCTTACAAAACCTATACCTAAGAGACATTTTCGCCACAGTTAGTTTCAGAACAAAGAATATTACATGAATATTTAACTTTGCAACGGCAGTGCACGTTCCGTGGTTGCTATAAAATTTTTAGATCTATGAGAGTTATGCACCGTCTATAATTCAAAATGGCGGTCTTTATACAGGGTGTAAGCTACAGCCGGAAAAATACTGAAACTGTGAATGCAGAGAGACGACTGACCAAATTTTTATGGAACCAACATCGGAATCGCGAAAAAATGCTTTATTGGGTAATTGGAAGGAACCGTTGATTTTTTTTCTGCGATTTCATCATCATCACCTTTAATATCTCACATGTAGTTTCACACCCTGTAGAAATAAGTAAGTAAGCAATAAAACTTACCTATAATTCTGTAATCAATAAATAATAAAAAAGTAAATAAATAAGAAAAAGGAATTATTTTCCTAAATACCTAGCAGTTGGCTGGCTGACATAGCCGTATAGTTAAAAGACCCATAAAAAAATATGGAATGGAAAAGTAAAACCTTGTCATATTCTGAATCATTCAACAACAAGTTATTATATACGAGCAGGTAAAATTGCTCGATCTTCGTATAGAAATTCATTTTCATTTATACCAATAGGCAAGTATGTCACATGTTTCTAAAAATATACTTCCATTTGGTTGTATTTTATTTGGCGTATGATTTTATCTTTCAAACGTGAATTTGTCTCAAGGCTTTATATATTCACGTCAAATTCAATATAATTTATTAAATATAGGAAATTTTATTTCTTTCTTATCGTGTGGGCAGAGCCCTGTTGTCAGAGTTATTTTGGACCGCCTTACGGCCTGTGACGTGGATTTTATGTAACGACTACTACCACCAGAGATAGTAGCCGGTACCAGTGGCTTAACTAGTCTAGGAAAAATACGGTTTGAGATTGCATTAAATACACTTTAGTAAATTGTGTTCGAACTAATGTTACTGTTAGCATGTAACACTTTTGTCGAGATTTCGTGGTTACATAGGCTGAGGACCCTGAGAAATATCTTAAAATCGATATAAATGTACAAAAGGTAAGCTTATTTTTAAAGATATTTCTTCCAGTATACCAGCAAAAGAGACTAATTACAAGGCAAAGTTAATGTGTACAAACAAACAGTAAATAATTAAGTTTAGAGGTTATAATTTTTAAATACTTATAAAATACTAAATATCTACTCAAATTTACGGTATTAACCGGGGATTATTCTTGTTATAAGTAAAACGTATTCAACGAAGCCATCCTATACAAAATCACCAGTGTTTAATTTTTTGTCCGTACCTAAATTTAATGTTTTGTAAATGTCTTAATTATTCAATAATGCACAATAAAAATCGGGGATTATTGAGTTTCATGTTATGCATTTATACGCATTTATGTTTTTCAGGTATGTATCTACTATAGTCCAAATTTTCACCTAAAGTGCAATTAATGCAACCTACTCCATACAAAAATCCGTAGATTTCCCCGACTAAACGTGCCATCCGAAGCACGAAAACATCATTCTTTTCAGACAATCAGGTGATTCAGCCTGCAATGTCCTAAGCCCTAAACCTATAATTATAAGATCTAAGCTAAACTTAAACCAGCACCGACAGATTATAAGGTCGAGTGCTCATTAAAAGAATCCTAAGAACCAGTTTAAAATTTCCTTCTGCAGGGTTTTAAAATCTTGAAAGCGACGGGCGGTGGCGGCGTTGGCGCGAGAGGCTTCTGATAGTGGCCGTGACTGGGGTTAGAGATCGACTGTGCCTCGTTTACAACATTTAATAAGGGCTGAATTTCATCAGTTTGCCAGCACCGCATCGCATTTTTCCGTCGCTCTTATCCTTTTCTGTCACTCAGAAACGTCATTTCAACATCAACATCATCATCAGCCTATAAACTTCCAACTGCAGGACACAGGCCTACCCTCAGGGAGGGTGTATGGGCATTAGTCCACCACGCATGACCAATGCGGATAGGTAGACATCACATACGCATCAGAATTTCTTCTTCAGCGTATGCAGGTTTCCTCATGATGTTTTCCTTCACCGTTTGAGAGCAGTCGGTATTATGTACATAAGTTAGAAAAACTCATTGGTACATGGCATGTTGTCCGTGCGGATTCGAACCCGGACCCCCATTATCGGGTGTCCATACCTCTCCGCAACGCGCCACCGACGCTCTTCAAACGTCATTTGCAAGGGCGAAAAATATAGCGGGAATGCGATCGCACGCGGCAGCACCGGTAATGCTACAACCTTTCTCGCTCTAGCCAATGACGTTCTTGAGCGACAGAAAAGGATAGAGCGTGAAAAAATGTGATGCGGTGCTGCCAGATGAGGCTCAACACTTACAGAACGACCAAGAAAATATACCCCTCTCGGGGAATATAGTCATGAGCATATGCTATGCAAGAAAATATACCGCTCGTCAATCTTCGTTTGCGCAGACCAGACCCGAGTCCCCGTTAAAACCCGAATTCATTTAGTAATCAAAGAGTGCAAAGTCGGATAGCAGCGAAAAGAGCGCGAATATATTTACTCAATCGCGGCAAGGGATTTTGAGCCCGCAAAGGTGGCATATCCTGATTGGTTAATAAAATTTTGCGCGCTATTAAAACTTGTCAACTGCGCAGGTCCATCGGTGAGACTTATAAACCTGGTACTACTGTAACTGTCTGGTTAGAAATTTTTACAAATTTTATAATCAATCAATCAATGTTTAAATCAGAAACAATCAGTCAACATGCGAATGTTATCAATTGTTTTGTAAATATATTACATACTATCGAAAATATCGATTGCATTGCACCATCGATATTGTTACCTACTATTTTTTAAGTTCACCTATTGATAGTCAAACTTACGATAGTTATGGAAGACTAGTGCACAATACGCATAATAATTGTATGCAGTAGCTATAGACAAAATCTACAATGAACATGTAAAGAACTTCCAAGTAAACTTGACCAAATAACTAGCCCACTACAAAGTCTCACAGACGCTTCTACAAAAGATAGCGAAGAAAGCCAGTAGAGTATTCTAGCGTGAAATGACTATTTTCAAATTCTTATTGTTACTGCCAAGACGTGGATAATCCTGTTAGCTACTTGCATGGTCGAAGAGGATCTATGAAGAGGTTTCCTTTTGCTAAGTAAATGTAAAGAGGCGCTTGTAGAGTAGGGGAAAAGTTTTGCGGTATTCGAAATGAGTGTACACACGGCGACACATCAAGCCGTGTGTACTACGGTCACAGTGAAAAAGGTCACATAATTTTATTCCCATATTATTTTGAGTGGAATAACGTCACAGATTATGTTTTTATTTTGGTGAAGAAAGGTCAAAGGTGCCTTTACCCGGTACCTTTTACGGTGCCGGTTTTTTTTATTTATACGGGCTCCTTCTTAATATTCTGACGATTTTCTAAGACAATAATCAGAACATCGAACTAACCATCTTTCTCTATTGGACCGTAGTCGAAATCGCGAAAAAAATTAGCTGTTCTATAAGGTCTAATATAATTAGCTCTCTCTATGGGACCAATATTAAAATCGCGAGAAAAAAATCTGCTATCCCATACATTTAGGTCGAGTAGGTTTGTATGGAACAGCTGATTTTTTTTCTCGATTTCAATATCGGTCCCACAGAGAAAGTTGTTCAGTTTGATGGTCTGATCATCCCCTTAAAATAGTTTCACTTAATTTTGTTAGACCTTATATACAAAGTAACTTATATTAAAACCGTCTACGCGTATTGTGCGTCAAAGTTTTGTATAAAATTGACCCCTCTGCACTAATTTGACCGTTGACTTTTACTGAATCTACAACATTGTTCTCTGAAAACTAGTTAATTCAGTTGGCAAATTGGAGAACAAAACAGGATTCGTTCCGATCGCATAAGAAATTAATTGACGACTTTCAGCAAGGGTCAATTTGTGAAACTTTTCTGCATCAATACCTATATAACGAGTCTGGACAGTAGGGTTGCCACTTGATAATTAAATTCAGACGTGAGAATTACAGTTTTGAAACGGGCTCTGACGTGGTTTATAGTAGCCGGGACCAACGGCTTACAGTGACGTGCGAAGTACGGAACCATTTTCCTTTTCATTATTTGGCATGAGTTTTTCGGAATTTATGTACGATTTGTAACACCACTGGCTTTTTCGTGAAAACATCATGAGGAAACCTGCATGCTTCAATTTCGAGGCATGTATTGTACCTACTGTCCATTACAAGTGGCGACGGGCTCACTCCCCGTCACACTGGACAGAGTTTCGGTACTACTAATGAAACGTGGGTGTTCTGAGGTTTCAGAATATCTCTGACTACCCCCTCGGGGAATATATATTTGTTATGTAGTCAAATATCGCACCCAATATAAAACTACTGCATGGGTAGCATGCCAACGTGATACAGCGTTGTCACACCTTCGCTCTCTTTCCATTTGCGCGCGAACGAACGAGATAAAAGACGTGATACAGCGCTGTCACACCTTTGCTCTCTTTCTATTTGCGTGCGAACGAACGAGATAAAATACGTTTTATAGCCGTATCACGTGTAGCATGCTACGGCTTCTGGAGTGGATCAGAGGCCACGACAGGTCATTGGCGTCCCAATACCAACTTGCCTGCGCGCGGTGCCGACTTTGCGAATTCAATACCGGTGACACCATAGAGATCTAGAGAGATTCCAAAACAGAACCACGAGATGGAAAGTATTTTGTTAGCTTGAATGTGCTCATTATCCATTGCGGTATATAATAATCTTTTTGTGCTACGCAATCATTGTAAACTATTTACACATAATATCTCGACTGGCTTTCAGCCTCATAATATATTGAATCATTACTGTCGCGAGCAATGTGTTCCGTTTTTGCGCATATTGCTGCGACACTGGCCCCGCCCCCTTTTCACATCTCCCTTTATTTTTTGTGATCTATGGGTGACACGTACCCCACACAATGCGCAATCATTATACCCGCCGCGACCGCTGAACTTCACCACTAGTAGTTTTGATTACACTATGATATGAAGCCAACATTGAAATCTATAGAATTTAGTATAGCCATAGACGTTTTTTTATGGAACTAATTTTTTTTTTCGCATTTCGATGTTAACTATATAGCAAAAGTGGCCCAGTTTGATGGCCTGAAGCATCTCCTAAAATGTACAATGCACACAGTTTTCCATCACTGTTAAACTTCTAACTTAAATGTCCTATTCCGAATAAAATTCAGGCATCTAGAGACCCTACATGAAACTTAATTTTCCGGCAACTTTCTTTTTATTAAAACGACGTTTTTATCGCGGTCACGTTTTGAATTTTAACGTTCGACATTGGCAACACCGAACACGTCGCCTCATAAACTTGACAAAATACTAAGTTTTGAACTCTTCTACTTAGAAATAGAGCTTAATATTCAAATAAGCAGTTTGCATTTGCATTGTGTAGGTAGCGTTAAAATTCAATTAGTGGGTATTTTCTTAAGATGGCTGACGTAATTATTTTAGGTTTTAGAGATTCGTTTTCTTATTACTAATAATTAAGACTTTAATAATTACGACGCTGACATCGAGTCTAAGGCTCAAACTGCGGTCAAAAAGCTGGGCATCTTAAACAAGGTGAAGCGGTACTTCACTCCTGGACAGCTCTTAATGTTGTACAAAGCTCACGTCCGATCTTGTATGGAGTATTTCTGTCACATGTGGGATGGCTAAGCCAAACATCAACTAGAGGCACTCGACACGGTTGAACGCAGAGCCAGGAGACTCATTGGCGACAGTAAGCTGGTTGAGACCAAGCTTCAAAGCCTAGCCCACCGCCACAGAGTAGCGTGCTTGTCGGTCTTTTACAGATTGTACTTCGGTGAGTGTGCCCAAGAGCTCCCGCCTTCCCCTTTCTACTATCGAACTTCCAGACACACCGCGAGATACCACCCCTTCTTGGTTGATATCCCACAAATCCGCACTAAGCGCCTTTCTGATTTTATAATGCGCACAGCCAAGGAGTGGAATGCCCTGCTTGCGTCAGTATTTCCGAGCGCTTAAACCCGAATTACTTTAAAGAACAAGTGAATAGGCATCTTCTGGGTAAGCTCGCTACATCTTCGACCCCATCTTTGTCCTGAGGACTGGATTGAGGTCAAGAGCAAACCCATATGAAAAAAAAAATTGTAAGTATTTTATAGCGTTTCACTAACATACCTAACATACAGGGTGTAAATTTAAACGTGTTAAATATTAAAAAGGCTGCCTAATTCAGATCATCAAACTGAATAACTTTCACTGTGGAGCCAACATCAAAACAGTGAAAGAAAAATTAACATATGAGTCGTTAAAAAGAAAACTAAACCAAAGGAAACTGCATTCATCGGATGACTGTAAAATTTAATTTATTTCTAAGGCGCAGTATAAAAGACCTCTCCTCTCGCATTGAAGAGTCTAGTACTGAAGTGAACTTCATAGATACTTGGCTTGAATATACTTTGCTAATACTTAGAAAGGTATATCTTATCTTGTGACGGTAATGTTCATTTTCTCAGTAAGGTGCGGGAAATAAAAAAAAAAACTTGCAAACGCGATGAATGTGCGTGATTTTGTGTTTATCATACATACATAAGCTCACGCCATTGTCTTATTGGGGAAGACAGAGAGCACGGACCGCCACACGCTATGACTCTGATACAACTCTTTAGCTTCACATTCATATATCTTATCATGCACTTGATTGAGGGTGCTAAGCACTTGCCCTTTTCGGAAAAGATCATTGATTTGGTCATGGTATGTTTTCCTCGGACGGCCTAATAACAATTCCGTTCACCTCTACCAATAATGTGATTATAGCTTTTCTGTTTCAACCTCCTGCATTCATTTGTACTTCACTTAGGACATAAGAAATAATAAAATGTATTGTTGGTTTTTTGGTTGGCAACTAAAGCACTAACAATCGATTTTGTTCTTTCTTATGTCCTACGTGAAGTACAGAAATGTACGCAGGAGGTTAAATGAATAAATCAATCAAAAACAGCAAAAAAAGCAGCAGCCGCATAAGTGTACAAGCAAACCAAAAAATAAGCAGCAAAATGTAAAGGGAAAAAATACAAGAAGCTCAAAATAAGGCGGTCTGTATTTTGGTGTGCAAATAAAATCATGTAATATTATTTTATGACCACGGCACAAAACTGTTTATACATTATGTAATGTTATGTTACATTTAAACAGAGTTATGATTTTCGTAAATTATCACACAGCTTTTAATTTTCCATCTCACGTTCTCGCCAGAGGAAATGAGGCGAAATTCGTTCATGAAAGGTTTCTTGCGTCCTGCTTGTACGATTCATAATTTTTAACGCAGAAATGAAATATACAGCCGAAATTCTCAGTTACTCTTGCTATTCAGTTCCTTAAATTTATGGTTTCTTTTAATTAATTCCTTTTGAATTCGTGTTTATTTCAGTTTTCATGTGGAGTGCGATTCCTCCTAACCATAACACAGATTCTTGTTACTGAGACTTTGTGGAAACTCGAGATGTTTTATTAGGTGTATAGAATACGACCAGAACGGACTGCCTTGTCTAGTGCAATCTATATGAACTATGATTCGACTATTGTTTTAATGTTCACTACAGTCAATTTCAGTAGTATTAGAGTAGATATACTATTAATCAAGCAGTCTATTCATGCAAAATCTAAGGTATTCGGTATTCCTATATGCAGGTCTTTGAAGCCGACATAAAGCCTCTCCATGCGAGTCTGTAGTCTGCAGGGCTTATTGTGTAAGGTTCTAAGGATGTTAATACAAGACAGTATATAAGGTCTAACAAAATTCGGTGAAACTATGGACAGCAGTTTTTTTTTACGCGATTTCAATATTGGTCCCATAGAGAAAGTTGTTCAGTTTGATGGTCTGATCATCCCCTTAAAATAGTTTCACCTAATTTTGTTAGACCTTATATATAAGTAGTTTCACCTAATTTTGTTAGACCTTATATAAGGTACCAATATCGAAATCGCGAAAAAAATATCTGCTGTCCCATACATTTAGGTCGAGTAGGTTTGTATGGAACAGCTGATTTTTTTTCGTGATTTCGATATTGGTCCCATAGAGAAAGTTGTTCGGTTTGATGGTCTGATAATCCCCTTAAAATAGTTTCAGCTGATTTTGTTAGACCTTATATATACATTTTAACTGATTGATTAACTCAATCAATCAACATTCATAGGTATTTTCATCTATAACAAATAATTTAAGCAGCGTCTTGGCGACTTTAAAATTCAAGACATCTTACTAAGTTGTAAGAGATTATGGCTGTCGAACAGCAAAAAATAACAAGGTGCCAAGTGATGACAGAATTACAGCCAATACAAGCTCCTGTAGGTGGGTGGAAAACCGGGCCGAAGCAGTTTGATTTCGTCATACTGGAGAGAAAAACGCCGCAGGCATGGAACAAAAGTGTAGTGGTGCTTTTTGAAAAAAGGTGATAATGCCCTGCTGAAGAACAATAGGCCCATTTTCCTTCTTAGCCATGTCTATGAGCAGTTTCCGAGAGTTATTACGAACTGTATCGCGCGAAGGTTTGTCGACTTCCAGGCTCCTGAACAAGCCGGGTTCCGGAAAGGCTTCAGCACCATAGACATACATACGGCAGGTTATACAGAAGACCGATGAGTTTAATCTACATATTTGCTAAGCTTTCGATTTGATTATTTATTTATTTTTGATTATTCAAAGCGATTCAGTAAAAACTTAAAAATCCAAAATTGTGCTTTAGAAACAAGTAAGTAAGGCTAACCACCTTGCAAATTTTCAAATAATATTTGTTCACTTAAAAGGATTTCCGCGATCCCAAAGTAACCCAAGCAATCAGAAAACAGACACTCACAAAAGCTCGCTGAAACGAAAGCGGAAATCGACAAAACCTTTGTAAGAAAAAACCACAAAGATTTCAATTTAGTGGAGTAAACACAGCAGAGGCTACAGTGTCGGGTAACGAGCATCGAATGATAATGGAATGAATTGGAGCTAATGTTAGCGCAACTGGGGTCCCTACAGACGGACGGGTTGATCGACTTGTAATAGTCAGGGACTCCGATGATGCTTCTTAATAAAAATCTTGATTTTAAATTCACTGGTTTTATTAATATTTTTAACACTCTTTTAGTGTCGGGCATGGCACATGCTCACGACTATATTCCCCGAGGGGGTAGTTAGAGATATTCTGAAACCTCAGAACATCCACGTTTCACTAGTACCGAAACTCTGTCCAGTGTGACGGGGAGTGAGCCCGTCGCCACTTGTAATGGACAGTAGGTACAATATATGCCTCGAAATTTAAGCATGCAGGTTTCCGGTCAGTGTTTCAGGTCTTTTGGTGTCGGGAGTTAAAATATTTTTGGCTATCACCGTTTGATTCTTATATGTAGGTGTCTGTACCCTGAAGTGGGATGTGTATATGCTATTAATGACGATGACGGAATAAAGTAATTATGATGCAGAAGACGTAAACTCTTCAAAGACACGTATTAAAAAGTTATAAAAACCAATATCGATGCAAATTTATAAAATATGTACATAGATAAATTGAATTTTTGTAGGCGACGATGAACTTTGCATCGCAATGAATTTGACCTGCACTGGAAATTGGCCTACTAAATACAGAAAAAAAAAAACATTAATAAATGAAGGATAATCTGGGGGTTGTCAATTATTACCGGACTGCTACAACGTGAGAAAATAATTGTCATGCAATAGTGGATCATTATGAAACTTGAGCTCGAAACGCTCTTAAGGCCAGACCACATAGAGGCGGTACCGGGAACGGACCAGGAGCGGACCGAGGAGCGGGATTTTTTGTAATGTTCGGGCACAGTATAAGAAAGAGTATCTATTACTAGATAGATCTTTTAAAACCACGGTTGCAATAAATGATTTGTATTTGTATTTAATACAGTACAGACACTCCCTGCCTCCCACCAACTTTTTACTTCACCCCCTCTATTGCTCTCCGATTACCTCAGCAGTTACCTGAAGCCTAGACTGACACCACAATTGACACGCTAGAATTTGTTTTCGAAACAAAGTATAAAATAAAAACTCTTTTTGAATAGACGGGTGTCAATGCGTCTTATTTACGAAAACGTTATGTAGGTACCGCACGCAGCTTAGAATGAAAACTTTTCGCTTGCACGCAGCTAAAGTTGTAGCCCTAGACTCCGGTTCGCATGTGCTGACGTCATCTTGTCAATTTCTATTTTTTGTTAGCAGTGTCCGGAGTGAGGGTCGGGTTTCTATGTAGAAATCCGGGTCGGGAGCGGCGCGGTGTGGAGCAGTACCGGGACGAACGCTATGACAAACAAGCGGCTGCAACGCGGTCCCGGAAGGTCGCAGCGTGGACTGGGCGCATTGTATTCCATTGTATTGTAGGACCGCAAATGCCGCACTGGTCCTTGTTGCACCCTCCGGAACGCATCTGTGTGGACACGAAAGAAGAAGAGGATCTGATTGCAAAATAATGGTCAAACAGCCCTGAATTTCGCAACTCTATAGATACGTAACCTGCGGTAATTATAAACACAGAATAAAGAAAGTTATTTCTTTGAAAGACGCTTCAAAATCGCTAGTCTGCACTGCACAAATGGAGATATGATTTCATATCACGTCCGCGCACTCCTGGCTCGGAGAATTCGCATCTGATGTCATTTTGATACACATTCCGATTTGTATAATGCCGAAAAGTTTATCTTTCTAAGTTTTCCTTATGTTTGGATACATAAAGGTTGTGATGACGATGCGATGTTATGTTTTATGAATTCTACTTACTCACGAAATTACTTCCTTTTGTAGTGGTCGGGTGGTGGAGGTTACCTGTCTTAACACCCCTGGTACCCGATTGCGCTAATTTAAAACATCGAAGTTCTATTCCTATCCAATTTCAGTTCTAATCACATTGCAATCCAATTACTATTCAACTGTGCTGAATTCCGCATCGCGCTAAACTCTATGTAACTGACAGCCAATAACCTCTGAGCGATCTGTCAAAACGGCTCTAACGGCTGTACCGCGATTAGCGCAATACCAAATGTGTCAAAAGTTATGGTTCGTACGTAGTCCCATAACGGTTCAAATGACCAAATATTTACTGCGATTGCAGCCCTGGAATTAGGATACATGTCTCCTAAAAAAAATCTACAGCGGCGAAACCTCGAGCAAACGTTTGTCATAAACGACCGCTGTGCACAGTTATTCGACTTAAAATTCTTTATATTATGATTAACCAGAGATTTGGGAATAGAAGTGAGGGCACCTCATCTAATATGATTTAAGAATGTTATTCAAAAACATAATAAGAAACCTTTATGTGTTATGCCTCCATCACGCGCCGTGTCGTCACTTGAGACCCGCTGAGTTCGAAAGAAGAATAAATTATGGAATTAAATAAAATTTAATTTGTTATTTATTAAGCTTTGTTTTATTTATCTTATTTAAAATTTCAAATGTTGGGGGGGGGGGGGGGGTGGGTGTTTCAAATTAATCATTTAATTATAACCCATGATTTTATTTTCATAATGATATATAATTCTCCGACCGTCTGCTCTCAAACGGTCAAGGAAAACATCGTGAGGAAACCTGCATACACTAAAGAAGAAATTCTGATGAAGTCTACCAATCCGCATTGGGCACGCGTGGTAGACTAATGCCCATACACCCTCCATGAGGGCAGGCTTGTGCCTTGCAGTAGGACGTTTATAGGCTGATGATGACTTAATTCTCTGTTAAGATACTTATTTAATTTAATATCACAAAGGCATTATCTTATCATTAAGAATGAACCTTGTCGCTATAAAGATAAAAACTTTTTAATAAAAATTCTGAACCTTTCTAACTGACTCAATTTAAAGAGGGCTAACTTATAACGAGTTCTTGGTTCAATGTCGGCTCCCAACTGTCACAAATGAGATCACGACACCTGTTTAAATAGAAAACACGCTTTTAATGGTCAGCTTTCAGAAACAACTTTCCAACTTTACTAAGTTCAAATTGTTTATTTGGGTAGGTGGAAATAAAATGGGTTATCTAACAAAATTTAATTATATCGTTACATCATCATCATCATCGGTCTATTAAACGTCCCATTTAGCAGGGCACAGGCCTACCCTCAAGGTTGGTGTATGAACGTTAGTCCACCACGCTTGCACAATGCGGATTGGTAGACTTCACATGCGCGAATTTCTTCTTCAGCGTATGTAGGTTTTCTCGCGATGTTTTCCGTCACTGTATAAAAGCAGTCGGTATTTTATTACATTAGTTAGAAAAACTCATTTGTACATGGCATGTCGTCCGTGCCGATTAGAATCCCTCATGATTCCGTGTCCATACCTCTCCGCTACGTGCCATGGACGCTCTCGCGACCTCTCTCAAAATTTTTAAAAATCATGAAAGTAGTCTCGTGTGAACCCCGAACGTTCTAAGTTCGAAATTATTGTTTCGCAATTATAGGCTGTCTCGTTATGTTACTTATGTATCTTATGGGTCGTTAAATTATTCTATTCAGATTTTCCCCCTTAGATAAACACGTCATTGCTTACCGAAAATTCTGACAAATTTTACTAACGTTGAAATAACTCTTTTCCATTTATATAACGTGTCACTTGGAACTTAAGTCTCGACAAAAACACTTATCATGCTCTATTCAACTTGTTGGAACCGATCCAAAAGCCACGTGACACAATGTAAATTTTATTTAAAAACCCTGTCTTGACCGAATTATTTTATTTGTTACAGGAAACGAATGATATCAAGAGATCTTTTGAAGTACAATAAAATGTGTTAATAATACAAATTAAAATTGTAAAAGTTTCAAAAATATTAACTGTAACATTAGTGAAGTTTAAATTAATGATAAATTATGTGCATAAATGCTAATTGTAAAATAAGTTAGAAAAACTAGGGCTTAAAATGCAAGAAGATACAATAAGTGGAGTGTAAAGTAAAATGTGTCATGTGCTAAAAGCTGCAGAGTGCTTTTTCAAAAGTTACCAAGATTCGTGATCAAAATGTCATCGCTTCTACTTCTTCAGACTGTTCTTACTTGCGTTGTTTTCCAGTTTATGGGTAAGTGATATTTATTGTTTTTTTTAGTGTATATCCACAGGTGTTAACGATGTGGGGATGCTCTATATTTCTACAGTATAGGGTAATATGGGTACATGTAGAGAAATATCTAATCACTATAAAAAACTAAATTTTTGTGATCAAATTACGTCAATTGAGTGGGACTTACTTAGAAAGTGTGTAGTTATTTTAGTCACCTGGTAGTCGTAAGTGGGTTAAATTAAAATCTGCCTGCCTAATTAAAATTGGCCTGTTTTTATTATTTGTTGTGATACTGTAGAATTTGTTCTATATTTCCGTTTTTACCATAAATTGAGAAGAAAAAATGTTGATAGAATCTAGTTCCTCGTATGAGGACCCCCCTTTATTTTCAACTTTTTGACATTTTTATTATTTGTTAGCAAATCCGCCGCAATAACGCACATTCTATAAAAATGTCAATAATCTAGCTCTTACGGTTCTAAAGTTACAGCCCTAAATAGGTAGGACAGACGACGGACGGAAGGACGTGTTGGATTGAAGTCTACTTAGAGTACAAAAATGAATCTCTTAGTATTTATTATTTCGTCTTGTCTGTCATGTGTCACTCTGCTCTCCAACTTCTACATTCTCCTAGTTGAAACGATGTAAATATAACAATATAATTTGGTATTTTAAGTCCTAGACCCTGGTGTATTTATTTCATCCAGATCTACTATTCCAATAGGACGGACGGACAGACGGACAACGTAGGCTTAGTAATAGGATCCCGTTTTCACCCTTTGGGTACGGAACCCTAAAAAACCACGTCATATGCCGTAAGTCGGTTTGAAAAATCTGTCACCAGGGCTTACCACACGATAAGTAAAAGAGTCAGTAATAGGATTGAGTAAAGCTTAAAATTATGTTAGTTCGAATAATTATTTTTTAAAAGGTCTCAGCAGTCATTCCATCATAGAACCATCAATATTTTTAAATTGAACCCTGACAAAATGCTCGCTTGTAATAAGTAATAATATTTTTTCAACATACTTGCTCGTAAAGTGGCTCGTATTGCACCGCTTTTAGGTACATAATGCAGCTTATAGAACACGCGTGCGGTCATGTTACTTTTTTGTTAAATAGTTTGTTATTAAATCTCAGCAAAGAGTTTTTATGTAAAAAAAACCTTTTTTCTCAATAAATTAATCGGTTTTAGTCTAAAATATGATAAATTAACGCTTCATTTCATCAAACAATTTATTTTAGTTAATAAACTAACATTACTTTGTATTATTAATACATAAATATTAAGTTTATAACGTTTTAAATATTATGTTTTAGTATGCAACAAATGGTTGAATGTCTTCGTCGACCTGCGCGCGCATACCTATCTCAGCCAAAGGTACGGAACCAAAAAAAGAGCGCAGCGCCATTTTCCACCAATATTTATCTAAAATTGTGTTGTATTTTACGAAATTTTATAACTTTTTTTTTATTTGGTGAAAAACATAGTATGAAACGCGTGAGCGTTGGTCACTTGTATCATAATGTACTATTTTAGAACCAACCTAATATTTTTATTTGTAGGTATTATAATGTACTTCAGATTCATTCCTTTCAGAGCAGTCAGGGTAAAATTTATATCATTAGCATGCCTTTAAACTAAGAGTCTATCCAATCAAATTAAAGATTGAAAAATTTGTCTCGGGCGGGACTTGAACCCGTACTTTTCCAAACCGGGGAACTGCGCTATCCAAAAAAATAGAAATAGCACAACATGGCTGTAACATGTTCAAAAATCAATAATATTAGAAAGAGTCTATCCACCAAACTGAACAACTTTTACTATGGGAGCAAACCGATCGGAGCTACAAAAAAATAAACTGTTGCATAAATTTGTTGTTTTTTTTGCTCCTATCGGTTTGCTCCCATAGTAAAAGTTTGATGGGTAGACTCTTAGTTTAAAAGGATACAAATGATATCAATTTTAACCTGACTGCTCTGAAAAGAATGAATCTGAAGTATCAATTTCACCCTGTACTTTGCTACAATTACCAACTATATTTTTAACAATGCAGTTATGGCAAGGCTCATAATATGAATTAATGTTTCCGAATGAAAGAACATCAAAGAAATGTTTTGTAATTTAATACTGTTCGACTCAGACATTTCCCTTTTTTGACTTGAATCGTTTAAATAAATGTTAAAAAACTTACTAAAAGACAAATTCAAATTTCAAAAATTCATCACAAAACTTTTATTTAAATAAGAAAAGTTAAACAAACGGGAACCCTTTCAAAATTGTCCGTATTGAAGACATTTTTACAACAATGAAACGACGAAGAAGCAGGATAACAATGTTTTTTATACAATTTTGTAAAATGTGACTCATTACCGTTTGAGGGCGTTCTTTTGAATCATGTTTATTTCCTTCTATACCGAGAAGAAAGGAAATTTCAAAGGCTTAAAAGACATTTACATTATTATATGGTTAGGATGGAACATGATCTACTGTTTTGAAAGATAAGCGTAATATTTATGTACATATATACCAACATTTTTTTTTACTAGCCCATTTTATCCCACTGCTGGGTAAAGGCCTCCCATTTCATCCTCGAGCCATCTCTGTCCCGGGTATACTCTGGCCACCTAAGTACATAATATAAATTCATTTTTTGATAGGACCACCAAACTGAACTAGGTACTTTCTCTACGGTATGTTTGTTTTTCGGGAAAAAATTGGTGGTTAGAAGTCGATTTTATTTAAGGCGGTTGCAGAGGGGTCAATTTTATACAAAACTTTGACGCACAATACGCGTAGACGGTATTAATATAAGTAACTTTGTGTATATGGAAAAATAGTTTGAAATCTAGATGCCGCGTCACAAATAACATTTGCAATTTATAAAATAATTACGAAGATATAAAGCTTTGAAATTTTTCATACAAAATTTTAAAAGTTAATCAAAATCAAAAAAAATCTTCGTAATTATTATATTATAAATTGCAAATGTTATTTGTGACACGGCAACTAGATTTTCTAAACAATTTTTCCATATATAAAATATTACTTTTATTAATTCCGTCTACGCGTATTGTGCGTCAAACTTTTGTATGGACTGAAACCACCTTCAAGCTACCAAACTTAGATTTATAATTACAAATAGTTATCATTAACTACTACTTAATTGGTTGTAACCTGTAGAAGTTTGAGGGAAGTTGTTTCTCTTTATGATACCTTTTGAATCAAGTATAATCCTTAAAGGCTTATAATCTTTCTCATTAAAAGTCCACTCACTTAATATTCTATTCATTCATGTTTTCTATTTAAGCGAATATTCAAGATGAACTTATAATAGGTATTATTATAATTGAGAAAGAAAGAAGATGTACCTAAATTACTATCATCACCACTATCAGTTCAACCAAACGAAAGACGTTCTTTGACGACCCAAAAAATACCCATTTATTTTATTTATTTATTTATTTTATTTCTTCTGGATCACCGACAAGGTGAGAAGACTTGGCATCCTTCCTGGAGCATAGATGCGCAGTCTAGATAGCAGTTGAGGGCTGTCCACATCTGAGTTCATAATTTTGTGTAAAAATACGAGGCCTCTAAACCGTCTTCATTTAACTAGGGGTTCTAGCTTGAAGTATTTTTATCTGTTTTCATAAATGGAAATTTTCTTAGCAACCCCGCAGCCGAAGGATAGATGCCAGAGAAATTTCTTCTGTATGCGCTCAATACGCTTTGTGTAGACGTTATAATTCGGGTGATCATATTCGATGGAAATAGATATCATAGTTGCTTTTTGCTACTGTTTTTTGGGTGACCTGTCCAATTTCTAGTAACTTTCACTTGTGAATTCACACTTTTAGAGACGAAATATTTTCCAAAAAAAAAAATCCTTATTTTCTCTGTTTTAAATAATTATGACCAGTGTGACTTTTAGTGAAGTTTTCGTAAAAATTTCTGTGACCGAATTTGCCATTGTTCTTTGGTAAAGGGATTGTTACTTAGTATGATTGATATTTAATACAATTTCATAAAAGCCAAGTATTTATAGATGCCGTACATTACAAAAATTGCTGACAAAGCTGCTAAGAAATTAGTATAATAAACTGGAATATATTATAATAAGCAACAATAATGTTTTGTATATGTGAGGATGCTTTCTACTTAATAAGACTGACAAGGGATTTTATACGGTTTATACGACATCGTAAAAGTTTGGGACGGATTAAGGTTGGGGCGCTTTTTTAGAGGCGCTAAAAATGATACGTATCTTTGCATTCTTGACATGCATTCTTGACTAAAATAAGTAGCATGTTAGACATACATTTTTTAATTAATTGTGTCAGATTTATACTCTTGGTTCCATCTCTTCGAGGGTCCTGATTTTTGTATTCTACACCTACGACTTTTTTATTATTATTTTTATAACTAATACCACGCAGGTTATCAAAAAATTAGGTACCTCAAATTATTAAAAGAGTAAATATTTATGAAAAAAATTTACAAAGAAACTAGTTTATAAATAAACACCGGTGCCACAAGATAAGTGTATATATTTAGTTGCCTTTATATTTGAAAAACCGGTCAAATGTGATTTGTTACGCCCACCACCATAGATTACATTTATGATAGTTGATTTAAAGTATTGGTGATGATTTTTAACTCAATATTTACTTGGGTAAGTAACTGACGGTTAACGAAAAATATTCAATGTACAAACCAAATCTACGTATAAATAAAATCCTTTTATATTAAGTACAGTAGTATAATATACTTATGACATAACTGTTTTATAATTATTAGGGACCCTTTAAAATTATTAATGATCCTGATTCTGGGGGCGCCGAAATTCCAAATCTTTCCCTGCTAAACATCCTTATTTACTTACATTTTCTAAAAAGCAGATGACTATGTTTTCTTTTTTATTGTTACTCAGATAGAGCACTTAATTCAGAGGGCCTTGCTGTTTGGGTAATAAATTCCAAACGTCGCCCGAAAGGTTTTGTCTTAATCTACCTGCCTAATGTGATTATGTGTTTGTGTGGATTTTATTGGTCTGTTTTTCGCCTTGGGGTAATAATGTTAAACCATTGGAGATTCCGGAGGAGTTACTTTGAAATTAATTCATACATGTTTCCTTCATGCGCCGTGGTATATTTATAATATCTCTGACAATCCCCTCGATGGATATTTGCATACCACAGAGTACTATAATAATTATAAGTCATATTATTATTTAAAGATTGAGATATGTACTCACTTAAATCATATTGAAGGTTTCAGGATTGATTCTTTATAAATATTTATTTAAAAGACAACAAAAATACAAGACACAAAATACACCTTAAAAAAATAAAAAAATAAATAATTATATTGCTATTGTTTCTTTATATTATACAGGGTGTAAAATTAAATGGGACACTTACTTAAAGGGGTGCTTCAGACCATCATACTGAACAACTTTCTCTATGGGACCAACATCGAAATAGAGAAAAACATCTGCTTTCCCATACAATTCAGTAGAGTTATGTTTGCAGTTTTGTATGGGACAGCGGAATTTTTTTTCGTGATTTCAGTCTTGGTCCCATAGTAAAAGTTGTTCAGATTGATGGTCTGAACCACCCCTTTAAGTAAGTATCCCGTTTAATTTACGGTTTACGGTTTAAGATCTTTATTTCTCTAAAAGAATACAATTCACTTATATAGAGAAATACAGGTTAATACATACATCTAAATTGTAAGTAAGTAGTAGTACAGTACACGAGAGTAGCACGGATGCAGTGTTCTTAATCTAGGTAAATACAATAAACTTAATTTTAAAGTGTTAAGCATTTATTTTAGGAATGAAGGTACTTGTGTAAACATTCGAGAAACCGAGAATCGACGGTTCTAGTTATACATGAGTCTTATTACATATCAGATTGCAGTTGCTATGGTTTTATAGTGTGATAGAGATTAGAGTGTTATGTTGAAATAATTTTAGTTTCAATTAATTAAGTTAACTGTCGTTCAAACTTCCTCTAATATACTCATTCTTAATCTTGTCCATTCTAGTTACACCACACATCCATCTCTACATTCTCATCTCGGCTGCATGCAATCGTTTCTCATCCGTCTCTTTTGTGGCCCAACACTATGATCCGTACATAACGACAGGTCTTATTGCGGTCTTATATATTTTCCCCTTCAATTTGAGGGGGATTCGGGAGTCGCAGATCGTTCCAGTGACCTGCAGCCACTTCATCCACCCTGAGTTGATTCGGTGCTTCACGTCCCGATCTATCTCTCCACCGTTTTGTTCATACAAAACGATGGAGAGACTCATGTGAACCAAGGCGCCTTTCTGAATCTTTTATGATGCGCACAGCCAAGGAGTGGAACGCCCTGCCTGCGTCAGTATTTCCGAGCGCTTACAACCCGAATTCCTTTAAAGTACGAGTGAATAGGCTTCTTCTGGGTGAGCTCGCTACATCTTCAACCCCATCTTCGTCCTGAGGACTAGATTGAGGTCAAGAGCAAACCCATAGGTAATAAAAAAAAAAGGTGCCGGAAGTCGGAGCAGACAACAGACAGACAGAGAAGTGGTAAATCTATATACAGTAAGAGATGAAAAACAACGCAAAATGTATAAGTACGCTGTTGATTTAATCTCGAACAACAAATTTTGTGTCGGTGTTTCCTTAATGGACTCATAATGTGCCTGTTAGTCAGATTATGTTGTCAGCTTCAGATTAATAAACAGCTACTGAAAGCTCTTTGGATCTCTATTACAAGGGGTGTTAGGTATAGAATATAATACAAACATAATGGTATGATGCCAAAACCGACTATCTACATTTTTTTACTGATTACTTTGAATTTTGAAAAATTGCTTTCAAAAGTTTGAAAACGCTTGGATTTATACTGAGAAACATCAAAGAATTAAAACGGCCGGCCACTAAAATTCGCATCTTCAATGCGCTAGTGAGAAGTTTGCTTGAGTACTGTAGTATAGTCTGGTCTCCAAACTATGAAGTACATATTAAAAGACTGGAACAAGTACAGAAGAGATTCCTGTGGCACTTGGCATTCCAGTGTAATCTGGCGAAAAAACTTCCATCCTACTCTGATCATCATCATCATCATATCAGCCACTAAACGTCCACTGCTGGACATAAGCCTCCCCCAAAATGGGGGGATTTGCCATAATCGCCACGCTTGGCAGGCGGGTTGGTGATCGCAGATGGATTGAATGTGTGTACTCAGAGGATGCTGCTGCCCATCTTCTGGTAGATCCCTTAGTCGCCTTTTACGACACCCACGAGAGGAAATGGGATGGTGCTATTCTTAGCATTTCAAACTAAATAGTCTCAAAAACCGTAGATATCTCTTGGATAGCGTCTTTCTACATAAATTATTGAAGGGAAATGTAGATTGTTGTAAACTTCTTCAAACCATTGCGTTTAATACACCTCACAAATTGCCACGCCAGTTCAAACACGTACTCTTTAAAGAAAAATTCTCAAACTTAGGCTATCATTGCACCCTAAATAGATAGCAAAGACAGTACAATACCTTATCAAAAAACGCAAATGTAGATATTTTCGAAAAAAACATCAAAAAATGTAAAAAGGATATTTTTTCTACCTACGACTAAAACTTTTGGCAATAATTAAATTAAATAATTCAAAGGTCATTTATTGCACTAACTAAACGCACAAATTGAAATAAATAACCTACTTTAGAAGTATCGTTACTCCATTTCCGCATTTTGAATGACGTGGCAGCCTATAATTAAGTTAGCACTTAGTCTATACGCCTACTGTGTACCATTGTAACATAGGTGTTTTACTAGTTAGTTGTCCTTAATAAAAAAAAAAAAAAATTAGTAACTGTTTTCTGCTAGCTGCATTTAGAAAATCAGAAATTAGTCGTATACAAAGAGTACCTCAATTACTATGCACCATTCATTTAATGGGTTTTTCAGAAATCCAAAACTAAAAAAAAATTACCAAGTAGTATCTACACTAATACTATAATTTTAAACAATAAATAATTGTTTATTCCCCCTTTTTTTTAACGACGCCATATTAAAATAATATAGCCTATGTCACTCTCACGATTTTTACAAATCTAACGACAACCTCATACGTTTAAATCCATCAAGCCGGTTAAGCTGTAGGGCGTGCCAAAGAAATAGACACACAAACATACATACACTCGAAAAACATAACCCTCCTTCTGGCGCAGTCGGGTAAAAAGATTAGATTTTTTTGTTTGTTCTTATTGAATTGTCTCCCAAACTACTGGACCGATCTAAACAATTCTTTCACCATTAGAATGCTACATTACTCGTAAAAAACATAGGCTATAAAAAAACGGCTAAGTGTGTGTTGGAAAAAAGCGGCATTGCAACGCATGCCACGCAACATCTATTAAATAAAAAGTCATTTTAGGCAAGCAATATTGTGATAAACTCTCATGGCAGCATAATTAATTAAACGTATTCCTTTTTTTCGTGTTGGGTTCGTTGGCAACACTGTGCTCGTAGAAACAACTCACTCCGTGTAATTTTCTTTTTAAAATATATAGATAGCTTATTTTAAACCGTAATTATGTCAAACAAGAAGTTAACAGTGCATAACAATATGAGAAATTGAAGTACAGTGACAAAAACTTGTATAAACAGTGATAAACAGCAATATTACATACCGGTAAAAAGTGACGAAGTGTTACGTTTTTTTTCATCCTATCAAGTAATTATATCTACTGGACTTACACGTGGAATCATACTCGGTAATGCACATCTGTTTTAATTATTGTGGAAACGAATCAAAAGTGATGAAGTTTTAAAATAACCTCAATCAAATTCTGCTTCATAAACGAGTACCTATCTCTGGAAACAAATAACACACAACGCCATCTAGATAAAAAAACCTGGAACTTAGTAAACTCATCAAATAAGTAATTTTGTTCTGTCACTGTCATTGTACATATCAATCAAGGTCCCGTAAACATCCGCAAGGTGGCACTACTGGTAGTTTTCTATTAATAAAAATGGAAAGAACTCCTAAGAAGAAAAAGGGCCAGAAGAAAAGTGACGAATATGAAAAGCTTGACGACGAAAACAATACCAAGAACCAAAATTCCAACAAAAATTGCAACTGTAGTGGTAAATTCACCGAACTGAAGGATATTCTAGAATCATGGAGAAATGACCAGGCAACTCAGCTTAATAAAATACAAAGTTCAATATCTGATATGCGAAATGACATCTCCGCTATTCAAAAAACAAACGGTGAAATTGAAAAATCACTTGAATACCTGTATGAAGAACACAAAGAAGTGAGTACCAAGATTACCTCCTTAGAAGAAAAGTCAACCTCATATGAGCAACGTATCAAGCAGCTAGAAGATGCACTAGAAGACCAGTTAAGAAAATCTATCCTAAATTGCATAGAAATCAAAAACGTGCCTTGCAAAGTAAGAGAAACTCAATCGGAACTAATAAAGATAGCTGAAACCATTTTCAATGAAATTTCTGCGAACATAAATATCTCAGACATCCAGGATATACGTAGGCTTCCTTCTAAAACAGAGAAGAGAACCATCCTCTTGACCCTCAACTCAGTAATTCTGAAAAACAGGATTCTTCAAGCCTCGAAAACCTTCAATATTACAAACAAGAGCAACAAATTAAATACAAGTATCATAAATCCAGGCAGTCCCCCCGAACCTGTTTACATCGACGAACATCTGACTTCAAAGGCTAGACGTTTGTTTTACCTAGGCCGACAACTAACTAAAGAAGGACATTATAAGTACTGCTGGACCTCCAACGCTAGAGTTCTACTACGCAAAGAAGAAGGTGCCAAGATTATTATGCTTACAGAGGAAGCTCAAATAGATAAACTTAAAACCTGTAATGAAGGAAAATGACTAGTTTACTACCCTAAATCCTTTTCTATTAAAATGTTTCTTTATTTACTTATCTTAGGTAAGATAATTACTTCTGTAGTTTTTAATGTTTGTTTCTATTTTCTAATTATAAGGAAGTCAATTACTTTTAGAATGGTTGATAATTTTGATCTCAGCTTTTTACTTTCAAACCTTTATTATTTGTTAATGTGCAATAAAGTGTACTTAAGCCTTTATTTGTTAAAAAAAATGTTCATACATTCACCACTCAACGTTCAGCATAAAACAACAAAACTCACAATTTTACACGCAATACTCTATAAAAAAATACATACCTGCTTATACTATTTACTTTCAAACACCTATTACATGTTAATGTACTACTTAGGTCTCTGTTTGATAAACGAAACGTCCATACATTCGCCACTCAACAACCAAGACAAATCAACATTTACCACTCTACACACAATACGCTATATTAATACGCAATTGTTTACCCGCCGCCTACGCAATAAGTTTACCCATAGTTTAATCTGCAAATTCAATGATTATACGAAAACATCCTCTGCTCCGAAACTTGAGCTTATGATTCCTACCCTACAGATAAAACTGTTTGTATGCAACTGTTTTAAAATATATAAAATTCGCGATGATTAATAATATAATTCACGACGTTGATAAAGTAGCTGTATCCTCTTCGAGTACCTGTGATCCGGAGCAGTGTTCCAACTTGATCACGCAACCTGAAACAAAACTTAACATAATAACACAAAATATACGCAGCATCTCGGCAAATTTTACAGATTTTGCACTATTTTTAGACAACATTAAAACACAATGCGACGTTATAGTACTTACAGAATGTTGGCTCTCCTGTAATCCTATGATCCCGTCTTTACTCAACTATGCTCACTATGCCTCAACAAAACCACACAACCAGAACGATGGTGTGGTAATTTACGTAAACAATTGCCTCTTAAATATTACGATAAGTGAGCCTCCACTGATGGACTCTAGTTGTCTTTTGATAAACATAGGTACAGAGACCGCAATTCTTGCTATTTATCGACCCCACGCATTTAAAAACTCTGATAACTTTATTCATTCATTAGATAACGTCCTCTCCGAACTCTCAACTTTTAAAAATATTATACTAACCGGCGATATAAATATAGATATACATACAAACAATCATGACCCACGCTCCGATGAATACCTGAATCTCTTGGCTCTTCATGGCCTACTCCCGGCGCATACACTTCCAACTCACGACTTCACATGTCTCGACCACTTCTTCCTTAAATCAGGACACCCAAGCAACACACTTGTCATACACTCTACGGTAACAGATCATTATTCAATATTGCTATCATTATCAACAAAAAAGCGATTGTTAACAACTAAATCAATAGTAAGAATCGATTACGAGGGCCTCGAAAAAGATATGGATAATATGGATTTCTCTTATGTATTCAAAACGTCTGATCCCAACAGCGCTGCTGACAAAATGGTAAATATACTACGCAGCACAATACAAAAACACTCAGTCGTAAAAACTTTACCTCGAAGACTTAGATCCATTAAACCGTGGATCACACCTGGTCTATTAAAATGCATAAGAAACAGAGACAAGCTTCACAAAAATCTTAAAAAGTCCCCTCAAAATGAGGTCCTAAAAATTACATACAAAAGATATCGAAATTTTTGCAATTCACTTCTAAAAAAAGTAAAGAGAGCCTATGAGCAAAAGAAACTCCAAGAAGCAGGATCAAATACAAAAAAGTTATGGGAAACCATTAAAGAAATAGCTCACTTAAATAAAGATAAAACAAGTACTCGTGACCTACTATTCTCAAAACCTACCTATCAAGATTCCGTTGACCATGCTAATTTGTTCTTTGCAAATATTGGAAAAAATCTGGCCGACAATATAATAAAAACAAATCCAAACGTCTCCAATTCATCTTCCACCTTAGTAATGCCCGCAGACTCCTTTGTTCTCCTTCCTACTGATGAAGAAGAAGTGGACCGCATTATCAAGTCGCTTAGAGATGAATGTGCAGTGGGATGGGACGGTATATCCTGTAGATTTATTAAAATATTCAAGAAAATTCTTACCCCACCCCTCACCTACATATGCAACTTATCTATATCAAAAGGTATATTTCCATCTGTATTTAAAAAGGGAGTTATTCATCCCATCTTTAAAAGTGGGGATCGAGACCGTGTCAATAATTATCGCCCTATTACTATACTTCCAGCCCTCTCGAAAGTTCTAGAACGTATTTTAAATGTCAGACTCATAAAATATCTTGAAAGTAAACAACTTCTTAGTGAAAACCAGTATGGTTTTCGTTCTGGTAAATCTACAGCCTTAGCTGTTCACCATCTGACAAATAATATCGTTCTAAATATGGATGAAGGTAAGAAGTGTCTTGCTATATTTCTAGACCTTTCAAAAGCGTTTGACACGATCTCGATACCCATACTCCTAATGAAGCTGGAGGCACTTGGCATCCGTGGCATCCCGTTGGAACTGTTTCGTAACTATCTCAGTAATCGCATACAATGTGTGACTATTGATGGCCACACAAGCAGTGACTTGCCAGTAGAATATGGTGTACCCCAAGGCAGTATCCTTGGTCCAAGCCTATTTCTGACCTATATGAACGATCTTTGTAACCTCGATCTTCCCAATGGCAAACTAATTTCTTTTGCTGACGATACTGCTCTTGTTTTCTCTGCAGCCTCGTGGAATGAAGTCTATCTATCATCACAGAAAGGATTCACCTTAGTATCTAGTTGGTTAAACCAAAATCTCCTTACCCTAAACATTGACAAGACCAAACATATGATCTTCTCCATTCGGAACTGGCACCTCCCCTCCTCTGAAACCTTCTCAATTAAAGCTCACTCTTCTAACACCCCACATTCTCAATCCTGTAACTGTCCACAGATAGAAAGAGTAAATCAAATTAAGTATCTCGGGATACTAATAGACTCAAACCTTTCCTTCAAATCCCACATAAAACTCATAGCTAACCGTGTCCGAAAACTTATCTTCGTTTTCAAACACCTTCGTCATGTAGCTCAACCTTCCTTACTTAAAACTATCTATATAGCATTATGTCAATCCTTACTTATCTATTGTATAACTTCCTGGGGTGGTGCACCCAAATCTTATTTCTTAACTATAGAACGTGCACAGAGAGCCCTCCTGAAGGTAGCTACCTTTAAGCCCTATCTCTTCCCCACACACTTGCTCTACGATTACTGTCAAGTTTTAACGGTACGCCAACTGTTTGTCCTAAACAATGTACTTATCCAACATTCTCTTACTACCTTTAACTCAGAATCTCATATAAATAGACGTAACCATCTAGTTATTAAATCGAATCCCGTAAACTTCAGTTTTAGTCAAAGATTTTTCTGTTTCCTCGGCCCATTCTTGTACAATAATATTCACCACATTCTCTCTATACACAAACTTCCTAAACATGCGTGCAAAAAGATTACAAGTGAATGGCTTCAAAAACTGACATACGACTCTACTGAAAACTTACTACACCCCCCCGAGTAGCCTCGCAACTTTATTACTTTATAACTTTATTACTTTACATACTTACACACCACATAACCAACCTCACACTCCACACAGCACACAGAAACAACACATATACATCCGCTTTCACACAAATAATATAACACAATTTTAATGATTTTTCTTTATCGGAAAATCTTCTTCTTCACACATTGACATAAAACACACGCACACACATATAAACACATAACACAAACATACCCAACATATACTATAGTACACATACATTAAATTGTTTATTATAAATCTTATAATTATACCAACATTAAATGTATTATTATACTAGTAACTTAATTAATTGACTCTATAGTACTGTCAGCTCCCTGTATCTGCTGTAGCTGATGTCAATAGCACAGACAGGTTTTACCTGCCTTTCATGACATCAGCTATCAATTAAATGACCAAAACGTATAGCCTAACACAATGCTCAAATGTTATTCATAGTTCCTAATTCATATGTAAACATTATGTAAATGGCTTTTGTGAAATTTAATAAATTTTATTATTATTTTTTTTTGTCTTTGTGATTTCTCAGCTTGCGCTGGTATTTTTGTTATGCAATTTACGGGACAAAGCCAAGTAAATGACATATTAGGTAATACTTCTATATTCTTAGATCAGTGGCATCTTCTTCTACTTGTAAAAACTTTCTTACGATTCGACATGTATTCAGTATGGCAGCTTTTTGGAGTTGTATATAAGTGCTAGGTTTCAAATCAATGAGCTTTAAACTATGGTGGAGGTGTTTTGGTATTACGCCGGTGGTTGATAGAACTATAGGGACAATGTAGACTTTCTCCTGATTCCAGATTCTAGTGACTTCATCTTGGAGATCTGTGTATTTATGTATTTTTTCAGCTATTGTTTTTTGCAGATTGTGGGTGTTGGGTACAGCGATGTCAATGAGGTAAGTAACTTTGTTTGTTTTATCCTGAAGTGTTATGTCAGGGCGGTTGTAGTGGGTAGTCCTATCTGTCAATATAGCCCTGTCGAAGTACATTTTGTGTGTGTTGTTTTCTAGTATATTGTTAGGAGTGTATTTGTAGTAAGGTGTGTGTGTGTTCGGTATGAGTTTGTGTTTGAGTGCTAGTCTCTGATGGATGATGTTTGCTACTTGATTGTGTCTGTGTGTGTAATCCGTTTGTGCAAGGTTGGGGCATGCTCCTGTTATGTGTTGTATGTTTTCAGGATGACTGTGACATTTTCTGCATCTATCATCTGTGAGTGTAGGGTCTTTAATGATGTGTTTTCTGTAATTTTTTGTGTTAATTATTTGATCCTGATGGCAATCATGAAACCCTCAGTTTCCGGAAAAAGGGATCCTATTGAAAGCCATTTATTTGAAGCTTCGAGATCTATGTGTGATTGTTCTAGATCATGGGGGTGACGACCATGTAACACTTTCTTCTTCCATTGCTCCATCCTAGCCGTTTCTGAATGGTTTTCTGCGTTGGGCCTAGTCTCCTCGATTAAGTTTAGTGGGGTGTAGTTGATATCGTTACATACTATTGCTTTATGGATGTCGCTATTTCTTGCTTTTTGGTTAAAAAAGGATTTGAGGTTGGTTATTTGGTCTGTCCAGAGAGTGGCAATATTGATCAGGCCTCTTCCACCGATTTGTCGTTTGAGTGTCATTCTTTCTATTGCAGATTTGGGATGAAGGCAATTGTGCTTAGTGAGGATACTTCTAGTCTTTATTTCTATGTTGTTGATATCTGTTTTAGTCCATTTTATAATACCAAAAGAGTACGTTAGAATTGGAATTGCATATGTATTAATTGCTTTTATCAAATATTTACCTGTCAGTTGGCTGTTGCATATTGTATTTACTCGCCTCTTATATTCATTAGTTAATGATGCTTTTTTTTTTATGTGATCTATGCCTTTTGATTGGTGATATCCTAAGTATTTGTATAGCTCGTTTGGCTCCATGGCTGATATTCTGTCTGCATCACCTACAACGTAGTCACCGGACCGGATTTTACCTTTTACTATATGAATAGTCTTACATTTATCCAAGCCAAAATGCATGTTAATATCTTTACTAAATTCCGCGGTAGTATCTATTAGTGTTTTCATATCTCTTTCTGTTTTCGCGTAAAGTTTAATATCATCCATGTATATTAGATGTGAAATGATTGTTTCATTGGCGTCGTGTTTCAATCTATATCCCTTATCGCGTTTTCGTAGCATGGTAGATATTGGATTCAGGGCGAGGCAGAACCACAGTGGACTCAAAGAATCACCTTGGTATATCCCTTTCTTTATATTTATTTCTCTAGTTTTAACTGCATTAAGGTGGAGTGTGGTTTTCCAGAGATTCATTATGTTTTTAAGGAATTTAATCAAAACTGGGTTTATTTTATAAATCTGCAATATATGTATCAACCAAGAATGTGGAATGCTATCAAACGCTTTCTTATAATCTATGTAAGTACAATGTAAATTTCTTTTGTTTGTTGATGCATGTCGGTGAATTAGAGAGTCTATAATCAGCTGTTCCTTGCATCCCATGTGGGCCCGCCTGCAACCCTTTTGTTCTTCTGCAAGAATATTATTTACTTCGATGTGGGTAGTAATTTTTTGTGTTATTGCCGACGTAAGAATTTTATATATTGTAGGTAAGCAGGTAATTGGTCTATACTGTGATGGCTCAGATGTGTATTTACCCTTTGGTAGCATATACGTTATGCCTTTAGCAATAAACAGTGGCGTATTTTGTTGTCCTTTAATTATCTGAGTTAAGTTTTTCGCTATTACTTTATGGAGAGTATGGAATTTCTTGTACCAGAAGTTGTGTATTTTGTCTAATCCTGGTGATTTCCAATTATGTAGTTTAGCTGTAACATTTGTAATATCTGTTTCTGTAATATCTTCAAACGCCATTTCCTCCAGAGCTTCCCATCTACTTTCTTCCTCAGCTATCCATGTTGCATCTTCATTATATTGTATTTCTGTTTCCCAAATACCCGCCCAAAATTGCTCTAGTTCTTGAACCTCTGGTATATCAGAGTTATTAGGCGTCGTCCTGTCCTGGTCTTTGGTGTTTAGTTGTCTGTAAAATAGCTTCTCGTTGATTTTGAATAGATTGTTGTCCTTTTTCCGTTGATGAGCTTTTTTATACCTTGCAATCCTATGTGATTTTAATGCCAGCTTTTGTTTTAAAGTGTCCAAATATTCCTCGGGTCTTCTATTGTTGTTTTCATGACTGCTGTGTATTTTCGTGTTTCTAAATATAAGGTTGACTCTGTCTACTACTTTTTTTGACCTGTTATTGTTATTGATGTATTGTGTTAACCTACCTATGTCTGATCTTAGTTGTGTTATGTCTTTTTCTAGTCTTATTTGCCAAGCCGGTTTTCGTTCTCTATTGCCAATTGGTTGATTAATTTCTATAATTTTGTAGCCAAGCTCGCGAGATATAACTAAAGCACTGCAATATATCAGAGTATGTATGTCGATTAATTGGGAATCTTCCGAGAAAAAGTGGTGTAGTATATCGTTATTGAATAATTTGGTTATATGTGTTAGATCTAAACAGTTTTTTAATTTGGGTAATTTTGGCCGGAGTGTTGGATCGATTCCCGCATATTCAACTAAAGCTGCCTGTAAGTTGAAATACAAGTTTTGTGTTATGTTTTCTGTTAGGGGTGTGTGTTCTAAGGTTTCGATTTCATTCTCCATTAATGTAGTTGTATTTTCTGTCTGTGTTGATGCTGATGTTTGTGAGGAAAGTGTAATTGATAATTGTGGATTTTGTGTCGTCTGAGAGAGTGTGCTCGGTATTGTATAAGAGTACGTACTTGGTTGACTTATTGTGTTTAGGTCGCTATTGTTGATGGGTTCGAGAGTTTGTGTTGCTTGAAGAGATAATGATTGATCTAATTCTAATCTAACTTCTTCCTTTATTTGAGATAACACTCTATCAGGGACCATTTTGTTCCTTATTATGACTCTCCTTTGATCTGAAACCCTTTGCTCCGAAACATTTACATCTGGATACTGTCTCATAAAAAGTTCATGCAATAATTTTCTATAAACTGTAAAATCGCTCTCTAGCTTGGTAACGCGGTAATATGTACGCATGATGAATAGGTTTACGTCATTAGTCCATCTCATGCGTACGCGGGGTTTCCCGGCCTTTGTGGACGTAGGTTGAAAAGCATTAGCTTCCTGCGTAACACATAAGGTCGGCGTAATTGAATTTCGTTCAGAATGGTCTGTCGACTCAGTTAGATTCGGCGACGGGGTGACCGTTCTGCTAGTCGGGGACTGTGTGGTGCCTGCAACAGTCTGAACCTGGGTAGGCACTTGCGATATGTTGCCCCCCCCAGAGTACGAGGGGCTGCCCGAGCTATGCTCGGGGTGGGATTCTCCAGTGTGGTTAGCACTGGTACCCGCCTGGGGAACTCTACTTCTTGTTAGTACCATTTTCATATCGCAGAGTTTTGCCTTTGCCTTGTTGGCCGCGTAAGTTTCTTTAGTACGCGTGTCCGTCCCCCACGTGGCCTGATGGTCGGCTCGGACGTAAGGTAGGGCTTTAGGGGACTTATTATTATTATTATTATTATTATTATTTTTGGGTTACTAAAAAATTTGGTACAACTAACTTATGCAGTTGTAACGAGGTCTACTGTTAAAAGCACATTTAATATTTGAAAAATGATCCGTAAATTTTTATGCATTTTTGACTAAAATAAGTCTAGTATTCAATAACTCATTTTATGCAAACGATATGTGATAAACTGTCATGGCAGCATAATTAATTAAACGTATTCCTTTTTGGGTTACTAAAAAACTTTGGTACAGCTAACTTATGCAGTTGTAACGAGGTCTACTGTTAATAGCACATTTAATATTTGATGAGTCTTGGAGTTAGTTGGTTATAGTCTACCAGGCAAATAACTTGTTTATAACATAACATAACATAAATATTCTTTATTTGCACACCAAAATATACAGTAACAAAAACGAATAAAAAGAACGTAAGAGTACAAATGGCGGTCTTATCACTAAAAGAATGGACGAACTCTTAAGTAAAAAAACTTGCTATGGCGGTGTAATAAGATATAAAATATATAGCTTACAATACATTTCAGGTATATATATATATATATATATATTATATATATATATATATATATATATATATATACATACAAAATATCCAACAATATATAATAAATATATTATATAATATCTCTAATCTCTTATCTATCTATATTGCCTAGAAAATCAACGATAAATTTTATCCTATAGCTGCCTCAAATGTTTGCCATGGAAGTAAAAACCAGCTTCTGTCTGTACCCCGCGGGACGGTCGCGTTCAAACTTGTCCGACTAATAGTCGGGTGTCCGACACCTGTCTGGGTTGGTGCTTTTCGACACCGGACATACATACATACATAAACTCACGACCATAATCCCTTGCGGGGTGATCAGAAACCTTGCTACAACTACCAATAATCTTGTGAAGAAAATAATGTATGTTACTGACAATGATAGTGGATGAGATGGCTCTATCCTAGGCCTTTAGTTCCAAATGGGATCATTTATAAAATGGGACGTCCTTTTGCTTACAGTTAATAAAGTCCTTTTTTGCAAGTACTTTCTTGAGCTGCCAAATAATGGGAGACCAAAGCTTTCATATTAAAAACCTTTCCTTTCAACGTGTCCCTCTCTAAAGACATTTACGAATGGCTATGGAATTCCTTATCGTAACCTTAAAATAATCTATCATTTGGTATCTTTTTCATACATTTCCTATCAAGGTGTGGTTAAGCTGGCACGGTTTGCGGTCGCTTTTAAAACTGTGTTGCGATCGCAGTCATGGAATTTAGATTTAACTAGTTGAAGAATGTTAATGAGAATGTTCTGGAATTATAATAATAACGCATTTACACACGTATTATCTTGTCCTATAGACAAATTATAGCCCAGTCTTGTATCATGATGACTAGACAACGATATAGAATACATAGAAGATACAAACATCCATGACTTAGGTAAAAATATTCATATTCATCTTTTAAATAATTATTTGCTCTTTACTGACTACCAACTGAGCTATTGGCCCTTTAATCTAAACTAATATAAAACTGTAACAGGAAGTTTGTCTGTACATTGAAGATATTAACAAAAAAAATTTACGATATGGTTTTTAGGTATCCCTGATTCCATATCATCAATTTTTGGATTTTTTGTCTGTCTGTTTGTTTGTATGTGTGTTTTTTTGTTTGAACGAGCATCACGCAAAAACTACTGAAACAATTTCGATGAAACTTTTTTTGTTTGATAGCCGATGATCTGACTTAAAATCTGGTATATAATTTGTGCGGACAAAGCCGCGGGTTAACGCTCGCTTATTTATAAATTTCTAAAATACAATTTAGAAACCCATGACCGAATCATCCAGTTATAATTTAACAACCGCTGATCGCAAGATAAAATCGCAAATCAAACGACCGTGACCGCAAACCACGTCCCTTTGTTCACACCTTTATACGTTACACAAGTTTCCCTCGGGATAAACATGGGAAAATGTGACTCACTTTATCAGAGCTTCATCTGAAGAGCTTGAGAAAAAATAACTTTATGGTAAAGAGAAAAATGTCGTAACCATTTAGTTTATTCGTTTTTGATGTTTTTTTATGAATAGCGTACTCAAATCATCAAGTTGAATGGTAAAAAGAATTTATCTGGAATTTAGATGAAACAAACAGATCTCTAGATTGACAAGGCTTTTGGTTTATTCGCAATTGGAAGTAGATAAATCAAAAGGGGAGTAGAAAGTTCCTTTCAAATTATGACAGTACAGTAGGGGGGTTACTAAGGGGGTGAATAAGGAAACAAAGAAGGATGGCAAAGGCTTTTTCATTTTCAAAAAACTTAAAGACGTAAACTTAAGCTTTTACTAGTATTTTAGTAAATTAATAATTTAAGTTTTAATAAATTAAGTTTTTTTTTTAATTTAAGTTCCTATTTAAAATCCTAACTTCTAAAAATTTAATTTAAAAAAATTGGAAATTACTAGTGAAATGGACAGATCATCCAATAAGCAGTTAAGTAGCAAAACGTAACCATGACAGCCAAAGAGTGTCTATTGCTAGATACAGTACGGACACTCCCTCCCACCATATTTTTACCTCACCCCTCTATCGCCCTCTGGTTACAACGGGCAGTTACCTGTAGCCTAGACTGACACCATAATTGACACGCTAGTATTTGTGTTTTCGAAACATTACAAAGAGCATTATAATAGCAGGACGAAGTATAAAAACTCTTTTTGAACAGACGGGTGTCAAAGCGTTTTATTTACGAATAAGTCATTGTACCGCATGCAGCTAAAGTTATTGCCGCCAGCCCTAGACTCCGTTTCGCGTGTGTTGACGTCATCTTGTCAATTTCAATTTCTTGTATGCAGTGTCCGGGCAGTGACAGGGGTGCGAGCGACAAAGGTTACTTCTAAACGTCAAATTTAAGTGAGATACTATGGAGATAACCACAGCAATCTCACTTAAAAACGTTTAGAAGTGACCTGTGTGGCTCTCACCCCTGTCATGTTACTAGAGCAGATCACTTAATTAGTTCGTATTTCGCGGTCTCTTCACTCTACACTTATTGCTGTTTATTTATGTTAGGTGGCCAAAAAAACTGGCCATTCTTCTTTTATATCACAAAATTAAAACCGGCTTAAAAAAATTAAAATTGAAAATAATATTACAGCAGATTTCTTTTACATTCGCGTGGTTAAAATCACTAATTGCTTTTACTACTGTACTTTCTGTCAAGTCACCACGCTTGGCGCACTTTAGTCTTTTGTACGTTAGCAATCAGTACTTGAAGTTGAGTAAACGAGTTCTTCCGATGAACTGGCCTTAAGAATAACCTTTCACAGTTAAAAGGTTAGAGACTTATTGATTCGTGTTGCTCTATTTCTGTAGACGCCGCAAACGGCAGCAATCCATCAAACGTCTGAATCTTTTACACACTTACTTTAAGTACAGAAAACAGATCTTATTTTTTACAGGCGGTTTATGTTTGTAAATTATACAAACCAGAGGCTGTATAGCATGATGCGAAAGAGAGCAAAGAAGCCGCGAAAGCACTATATCACGCTATCCATACTACGGCAGCAACTTGTAAATATCTTTCTCCTCTTCAAAGTGAAGCGAGGCTAAATGCAGGTGAACGATGAGATCGAATGCACAAAGCTTGAATGCACCGTTTGTGAATGTATCAGACGGTTGAATGAAGGCTTCACGGTAGAGGGTCGATTTCTAAACTATGCTATCGATATAGCAACGTCAAGGGTGTGACAATTTTGTTCAAAGTTGGATACTGAGGGTCTACCCGGACATTCGAACTACGCAATTGCGTGAACAATGTCAACTCACCGCCGCCATTAAATTTCTTTGAACGGTTGCACACGTTTCATACATTCTGGATCGTCGGTCACGACCAGTTTTTAGTATGGAAGTCCCGACTCTTATAACGTAGTGAGTTACATTCTCTTTGTCTATTACAATGAAATTAGGACCGAAACGGTTGCGATATATCGGAAATCGAAAGTTCCGGTACTTATTTAAGTACTAGTTAATAAATGCGTTTTTAACCGAGCCTAGTTAGTTTGATTTAATTTGTGCGTTCTTTATAATGAAAATGAATATTTTTTGTTCAGTTTTTGCTTAGGTATGTCTCATAGTTTTAAACCATATTTTGGCAATATCTGCCCTCTGCCGTTGATTCTGGCCTAAGGTCGGCTACCCTGTGTTTTCGAATCCTTAGATTAAGATATTGCCTGGAATATGACGTCACTGCCAAAACATAATGGGTATAGATGAACTAGCGGTGGTTTCGTTCCATATTTCTTTTCATAGGTTTAAAACGAGTAATGAATAACATTTTATACATGGAATTGGCTCTCTAATAGCCATGCTTTTTTCCTATTACTGTCTCCCGCTTGCAATGGAGGGAAATAGGATATTTCTTTTTTCCTACTCCTCCTATCTTCTTTGATTAATTCATTGCGGTTTCCAAGACAGATTAGAGTCATCTCCCGGGCTCGCTGGACTTCATTGTCTAGTGTTGTGAATGGTCGCCGCTGTTGATGTTGTGGTGGACCTATGCCTGAAAAAAAATTATACATTATAGATCATTTATTAAAGTGTGCCGGGGAAATGTAACTAAAGGGTGAATGCAACTATGGAGCAATTGCACTTATAACGAATTTCGTGATTCCCGTTCTTCTTTCAACACAAATGCCTTCTGGATGACTTAAATGCGTATAGAATGCAAGACTTGTATACTTCAGCTACTTCCATAGTATCATGTCTTATGGCATTTTGCTGTGGGGCCGTGCTGCAGATGTTGAGGCGATCTTTATCCTTCAAAAGAGGGCAATTCGAGCCATTTATAATCTGCGTTGTCGAGATTCACAACGAGATCTTTTTAAAGATATCAGTATCTTGACTTTCTACGGTCAATATATTTACGAAAATATTTTATACGTTCGGAAAAATTTGTATCTCTTTCCCAAAAACAGTGACGTTCATAATTACAATACAAGAAATAAAAATAAATTAGTATCCCCACATTTTCGACTCAGTAAGGTCAACACATCTTTCATGGGGCACTGTATACACTATTATAATAAGATACCAGAGGATATTCTAAACTTGCCAGACAAAAAGTTTAAGTCCCATGTTAAACAAGTCCTCTGTTATAAAAGGCTACTATAAACTCGATGACTATTTGAATGACCAAAATGTCTGGTCTTGACAATGTTACTCTATGTAATGCAATATTGTATTTTAATTGTACTTTGTATATTTTGTTTTGTTTAAAAGATGTGTGTTGTAGAGTTTCTGGCCGCATCTTCTCTCAACGAAACACCTTCCGACGCGGTGGTAGAGTCAAAAAATGACGTCAAAAAGCTATCTATGTGATATTATTTCGAATGAAAAAATTTTCAATTTTGAATTTTTATATTTAAAAGGAACTTTGTACTAAATTTTTTATTTTGATTTCAGCTAGACGCAATTGCCCCATAGTTGCAATCACCCCGGAAGACCTTATAAGGGAGTATAAGGCAGGGAGTTGCCTGGCCATTCTGTGTGTAGTAATTACTATACTCTTTCCGGGTCTTTGATGCTTTGTATGGGGTCCGCCAGGAAACATTATTTGGAACAATTTAATGCACGTACTGTTTTTTTTTTATTGTAAGTAAAGGTTTATTTGTATAAATTAGTTACACGGTACAAAAAACTTAAACATAATCGGTGGCACCACGCTATGTTATCTTAGTACAAATTAAGTGGAACGCTGATTTTCCATAGACAGCTTCCGCCATCTATCGGTTGTGTTTCGAAGCACTATGTGTTGCGCTAGGGTTCATATCGGAGTAACAGCGCATTACACCTCACGCGCTACGCTACAGTAGTGAGAGATTTTGCCTATATCAATCACTCTCTTGTTGTTCTAGCGGTCTAGGCAACCGGCTTACGATCCGGGTAGCTACGGTTCGATCCTCGTGTCGGCTGATCGTCTTTTTCAATTTATTTCATAATGTGGCGCCCCCTAGTGCTAATAAGCGGCAACGCAATTAGGACGTCCTAATATGCAAGGCGAGTTACCTATCTATATCCAATATACATATCATTCTATGGGTGCCACATAATATTATTGTTGACTTAAATTAAGTTTTTTCATTCTCCTGGTACTTAAAATAGGAACTGTATTAAAGTTACTCTCTACCTAGATACCGTTGATTCGTGTCATAAAACACTGCAGCCACGATATCTAGTGTTTTATGCACGCTTACTAAACTTCTCCTTCAGTCTGTTTAGCTATAAACAACATAAAGAACAAGCAACGTGGATCTAGGACTTGAGGCTAATGTAGTTTCATAGCATAATTTATTTTACTTTCGACTCGCTGTACTACGTGACAGTATGTATCGCGTGACACTGGTTTGTAGTTATTTCACAAAGTGAGCTGCGGAATTAGTAAACAAATTATGGTATTACATAAATGACTTGAGTTAAAGATTGCGCACAATAATATGATTTTCCTTTACTAAAGACATAGGTACTTATTTTTTGTAATGATAGATGTGTTCTTTACGAAAAACATGTCATGGATTTTTATGTATGAATGTAGGAACCATTCACTTAGCAACTACTGGACGTAAGATCCGCGCTTAAAAGTGTCTAAACCAAAAGAGCACCAAAACGTAAAAAGAGAACCAATTACGTGATAGTCTTCTTTTGATCGGAACACTACGCGCACGCGCGGGCGCTCAGCGTGCGCCCTGCCCCGATGGGGGAGTGTCATGTAAAAGAATTTCAGCATTTTCAATGTTTTTAGTTGGTTTATATTACTACACATGTACACATACTAAGGTTTGTGTAGTTTAGTTTTAGACTCTTTTTTCGAGAATTTTGTACTATCGGCGTCCATAGTATTCTACGTCAATGATAGGAACTTATTCCTTTGTTGCCCATGTTTTACTTTGAAATACCTGAAGTATATTTTATTGATAATCATAATGTCATAGAAAATGAAGTTTATTTTATTTAAGTAATATTTCTTTCATAATTGTAATATTTTAGTAATAATGTAAAAATGTTTTGTTTAATGTGCAAAATATTATAGGCTATGTTACTACCACAAATTATAATCATAATACCATAGATAATGAAGTTTATTTTATTTAAGTAATATTTTGTTAATAATTGTATTATTTTAGTAATAATGTAAAATGTTGTGTTTGATGTGAAAATTATTATAGCTCTACCACATAAAAGACGAATCTAATATAATCTAATCTCATATACGTTAAAATTCATCTAACGGTTTAGGTTGCAGGGCGTGCGAATTACACGCAAAAACATAAAAACTCCTTCTAGCAATACATTTCCACCGTCATTCAATCTGTCAATATTTGTTTACATTTCAGACAGCTAACTTTGAAACACACTTTACGCCTTAGCTTTACGCACGATAACGTGTATTTTCACTATGCAACATTTCCTCATATAAAATCTTTTCTTGGCTGTCATTCGTCAATCTCAATTTACTGTTAAAAGCCTTTTAAGGTTTTCTATAGGGTCTGACGAATCATGAATGAGACGTGATATTGATAGAGGTGAAGAAAGCTATGGATACATTATTGATGAGGTAAAAGAAAAGCTTTTTCAACTGTTAAATTGAGATTTATTATTGAAGTTGAGTGAAATTTCAATATTTGTGTTTGTATATATTCTTTTGTATATATTCAAATATTTTTTGTACAACGCGGACATACCGTGTTTTACAAAAAATATTTGTTAAATAAATAAGTATAATTATTTTTAGTTGGTGCTTCCTGTCTTTTGATTGAGATATACATTTAACTAAGTTTTATTTAAAATTTATTACAGGGTGTAAGTGACACTCTAGCAAATACTGAAACGGTGAACTCAGGCCATCAAACTTCCTTTGGGTCCCATGCATTTTAGTCGGGTAGGTACAGCAGTTTTGTTTGAGACAGCAGATTTTTTTTTTTTCGCGTTTCCTGCGGTAGTAAAAGTTGATCAGTTTGATGGTCTGAGTTCACAGTTTCAGTATTTGCTAGGCTGTCAGTTACACCCTGTATAAATAAAAGACGAAAGGGCAAAACTCCTGACGCTGTCAGGCTTGCCAAACACCTGGTTACTAAAATATCAAAACACCACTGAAGAACCATTCACACGAAAAGAAGAGGAAGAAAAAGAAGGGCAGAACTAAACTACAAAACAACCACCTAAAAACAATGCAGTTTTAGTAAGGTTCGACTTTAGCATGGTGGTCCAATGGCGAGTAACCTTTTGCCTATCGTGCAGCAATCATCATCATCATCATCGGCCTATAAACGTCCCACTGCAGGGCACAGGCCTACCCGGCAGCAGTGCACAACCTTAAATTCGTCGTTGAAACATCGGCGAGCTGACCATTCGGTATTCGCTACAGAACATTATAATAGGGGTTAGAAGTGCAAAGTAGTGCGTGGAACGTGTCGCCACAGGTTATGCAATGATTTGCGGCATGGTGCGAGCCAGAGGGCATGAGTACTTGTAACAGCGTGAGCGGGAAGACAAGTGGCGACAGCCGTCTCCGAAGCAAAAGCGCTACTTTGCATTTCTTAACCCCTCTTATATAAGGTCTAACAAATTAACTGAAACTATTTTAAGGGGATGATCAGACCATCAAACTGAACAACTTTCTCTATGGGACCAATCACGAAAAAAAAATCTGCTGTTTCATACATTTGGCTCAAGTTGGTTTGCAGTTTTTGCAGCTATAACAGCTATCTCATACATTTGAGTCGAGTTATGATTGCAGTTTTGTATGAGACAACTGATTTTTTTTCGCCATTTCGATATTGGTTCCATAGAGAAAGTTGTTCAGTTTGATGGTCTAATCACCCCCTAAAATAGTTTCAGCAAAATTTGTTTGACATTATAATATAGTGTTCTGTGGTATTCGCTAAAGTTATGTCAAACTCATATAAAAACTTCGACGATCTGAATGATGCAAGATGGATGTTATATTCTGAGCTCATCGATGTTTTTGACAGCGATGTGAAGTTTAGAGAATTGCACTCCAGAAGGTGATGGTTCGATACAAGTCCATGCCCGTGCCGACTCGTACCAATGAGTTTTTCGGAATTTATGCACGATTTGTAACAGCACTGGCTTTTCGGCGAAGGAGAACATTGTTAGGAAACCTGCATGCTTCAATTTCGAAGTATCCACTGTCTGTTATAATGTACTAGCGTTACCCGCGACGTCGTCCGCACAAATTATATACCAGATTTTAATTCAGATCATAAGCTATCAAACAAAAAAAGTTTTATCAAAATCGGTTTAGTAGTTTTTGCGTGATGCTCGATCAAAAAAACAAATATCAAAATGTTTTTTATTAAAATCGGTTCAGTAGTTTTTGCGTGATGCTCGATCAAAAAAACAAACAAACAAACTTCTTTTTTTAACTTTACAGTTTTATAATAGTAATAGAAGTGGCGACGCTTTCACTACCCGTCACACTAGACAGAGTTTCGGTGATATTTAAGGTACTGCTAGTGAAACGTGGATGTTCTGAGTTTCAGAATACAGGGTCCTTCTTAATATGCTGATTTTTTTAAGGGATGATCAGACCGTAAAACTGAACAACTTTCTCTATGACACTGTTCCATTCAAAAACTGCAAACCAACTTGAGCCAAATGTATGAAACAGCAGATTTTTTTTTCGCAATTTCAATGTAGGTCCCGTAGAGAAAGTTGTTCAGTTTGATGGTCTGATCATCGCTTAAAAAAGTATCAGCATATTAAGAAGGACCCTGTATTCTGATATTAAGAACATCCACGTTTCACTAGTAGTACCTTAAGGTGGTTGCAGAGAGGTCGATTTTATACAAAACTTTGACGCACAATATGCTTAGACGGTTTTGAAATTTTTAATACAAAATTTTAAAAGCTTTTTATCTTCGTAATTATTTTATAAATTGCAATTGTCATTTGTGACGCGACAACAAGATTTTCTAAACTATTTTTCCATATATAAAATATTACTTTTATTAATTCCGTCTACGCGTATTGGGCGTCAAACTTTTGTATGGACTGAAACCACCTTCAAGCTACCAAACTTAGATTTATAATTACAAATAGTTATCATTAACTACTACTTAATTGGTTGTAACCTGTAGAAGTTTGAGGGAAGTTACAAAAATTTTAATAAGTAATTTAAAAGTTAAATAATACCGAAACTCTGTGACATAGGATACTTGCATCGAAATTGAAGCATGTAGGTTTTCTCACAATTTTCTCCTTCGCCGAAAAGTCTGTCATCATATTAAGAAGGACCTCGTACACATATAAATGACTACTCCATAACTATATACCAGTACCACAGACATAAATGCTATCCTACGTTCATTAGTCTTTTAGTTAGAGTTTAATGATTGAATGTTAGGTGGCGGTAGGTGGCTAGCCTGTCAATCTAACTCTAACGAAATGCACTACGTGTACCCTGAGTGGTTTTAGCATCGGAGGTTTCCAACAAGATTAAACCGGCAACCAACGCTTCCATCAGTTAATACGGTACTAAAATTTACCATTTTCGGAAAACAGTTTTGCTTAATTATGATGATTAACTTAGCTAATATTCTTGTAATTAATCAGCTACTTAAGGCGGTTGCAGAGGGGTCAATTTTATACAAAACTTTGACGCACAATACGCGTAGACGGTATTAATTTAAGTAACTTTGTATATATGGAAAAATAGTTTAGAAAATCTAGATGCCGCGTAACAAATAACATTTGCAATTTATAAAATAATTACGAAGATATAAAGCTTTGAAACTTTTCATACAAAATTTTAAAAGCTTATCTTATCTTCGTAATCTATTATAAAACTGTAACAGGAAGTTTGTCTGTACATTGAAGATATTAACAAAAAAAAGTTACGATAGGGTTTTTAGGTGTCCCTGATTCCATTTCACCAATTTTTGGATTTTTTGTCTGTCTTTTTGTTTGGGTGTTTGTTTGTTTGTTTGTTTGAACGAGTATCACGCAAAAACTACTGAACCGATTTTGATGAAACTTTTTTTTTTGATAGCTTATGATCTGACTTAAAATCTGGTATATAATTTGTGCGGACGAAGTCGCGGGTTAACGCTCGTTATATTATAAATTGCAAATGTTATTTGTTACGCGGTAACTAGATTTTCTAAACTATTTTTCCATATATAAAATATTACTTTTATTAATTCCGTTTACGCGTGTTGTGCGTCAAACCTTTGTATGGACTGAAACCACGTTAAGGCCAGGTAAGCCGAGGTGCAATCATCTATTTTTCATCATCATCATTTTTTTGGGTGTTTGGGTGTTTAAGTGGTAGTATAGACGCAGGTTTAGACCATCAAACTGAACAACTTTCGCTATAGATACATCGTCCTAAATTATAAGGTCTAACAAAATTAGGTGAAACTATTTTAAGGGGATGATCCGACCATCAACTTGAACAACTTTCTCTATGAGACCAACATCGGAATCGCGAAAAAAAAATCAGCTGTTCCATACTAACCTACTCGACCTAAATGTATGGGACAGCAGATTTTTTTTTCGCTATTTCACTATTGGTCCCATAGAGAAAGTTGATCAGTTTGATGGTGTGATCATCCCCTTAAAATAGTTTCACCTAATTTTGTTAGACCTTATATATCAGCTACCCCATTCATTTGCGTTGAGTAGGCACTGTAGTTTTGTATAACACAGCAGATTTTACAGATTTTCTGTTTAGGGAGTTTCTCAATTCGGCTAATTATTTTTTTGTATGATTACATCGTCATTTTGTTGGCCGATTCCTTTTTCTTTCTAGAGAGTTTGTCCCTGAGTTAGTCTCATTTTAATTTGGTGAAGATCTGATGACGTGCTTTGGAGCTACACAGCAGAACGAAAGTTGGCAGCAAATCAACCGCTATTGAAGTATTTGCTTTCAGCAAAATCTATCTTCTCTAGACTAAAGGATGTACTATTAATAGGTTGATAGTTTATTATTTCTAATTCACAATGTAAATGTCATAAATTCTTAATGGCCGACTAGCTAACTCTGTGGCCAACCGACCGTCCGCCGGTGTCATAGCATTGCTACGAACCGCTCGCTACGAGAATGTCATGCTACGGATTTCCGCGTAGCGGTCCTACAACTACGAAGTACTTTATCTTTTGAGCTATTGTTATTTGTATGTTAAATATTAGTTTGAATTATTATACTAGGCGATATTTAAGTTGACAAGTACATATTGTTGTTTGCAATCAGTATAATCTAGTGAATAAATAAAACAGTATTTATGCATATGTGTGTAGTTGTATTAAATATTAAAATAATATCATTTTAATATTATTTTTTCCTTATTTCTGAGTTAATATACAGGATACATTTTTTGTCAGTGCGGATAGTACTACTAGTTATTTGACTTTTTAGCCGTTTTGACAGACCGCTCAAACGTTAAATACTGTCTGTAAATAAGTTAAGTTTAGCGCGATACGGAATTCATTACAGCTGTATAGTAATTTGATAACAATGTGATTTGAACTGATATTGGATTAATATTGAACTTGGATGTTTCAAATTAGTGCGATCGCGCTCCTGATTTTGTTTTCGTGATTTCAATTTTGGCTGCAAAGTGAGAGTTGTTCAATTTGATCGAATCCATGGTTAATGTTCTTGGTGTCGTGATTTATACAAGGTCTAACAAAATTAGGTGAAACTATTTTTAGGGGATGATCAGACCATCAAACTGAACTACTTTCTCTATGGGACGAATATCTAAATCGCGAAAAAAAAATCTGCTGTCCTATACAAAACTGCAGACATAACTCGACTCAAATGTATGGGACGGGAAATTTTTTTTCGCGATTACGATATTGGTCTAATAGAGAAAGTTGTTCAGTTTAATGGTCTGATCATCCCCTTAAAATAGTTTCAGCTAATTTTGTTAGACCTCATATACTTACGTACTTGCATGGCATATTGGAGTCTCTCTGCGAAGAACATAATATACAAATTTACCCAGTATTGCAACTTTTAACTGCCTCCGTGGTCTAATGGTTAATTGCATTGGGCTCTGGACACGGAGACCGTGGGTTGGATTCCCACGGGGGGCACCTAGTGAAATGTCAGATTGTGCGTTTTTCCTCAGTTGGTTAGGACATTGCAGACTTAATCACCTGATTGTTTGAAAAGAAAGATGATTCCGTGCTTCGGATGGAACGTTAAGCCGTTGGTCCCGGCTACTATCTCTGGTGGTAGTAGTCGTTACATTAAAAAACGAAGTCAGAGGCCGTAAGGCTTTTTGAAAAATCTGACACCATGGCTTGCTGCCCACACGATAAGAAGACCCAGTATAACCTTAATTTTATTATCTATACTATTATAAAACTGTAACAGGAAGTTTGTCTGTACATTGAAGATATTAACAAAAAAAAAGTTACGATATGGTTTTTAGGTGTCCCTGATTCCATTTCACCAATTTTTGGATTTTTTGTCTGTCTGTTTGTTTGTGTGTTTGTTTGGGTGTTTGTTTGTGTGTTTGTTTGTTTGAACGAGTATCACGCAAAAACTACTGAACCGATGCTGATGAAACTTTTTTTGTTTGATAGCTTATGATCTGACTTAAAATCTGGTATATAATTTGTGCGGACGAAGTCGCGGGTTAACGTTCGTACTATTATAAAACTGTAACAGGAAGTTTGTCTGTACATTGAAGATATTAACAAAAAAAAGTTACGATATGGTTTTTACGTGTCCCTGATTCTGAAAAAGAATCGAACTGAAAAGTTCTCGAGACGACCTGGATCTGGACGACCTGGTGAAGGCAGCGGAGACCCGTTAGATAAGGGCAGCGCAGGACCGGTCGTTATGGCGATCCTTGGGGGAGGCATATGTCCAGCAGTGGACGTTCATCGGCTCAGATGATGATGATGATGATGATGAAGCGCATTAAAAGAATCAATATAATAAATTAAATTTAAGCCATCTGCTGGCACAGTGCAATAACTTATCTAATACAGATAACAAGGGACGCGTAGCTGACCAAGCGAGACCATAAATATCTTTTATTTTTCATAAATCAGGAAGGGATCACTGAAACTTGTTTCAGTGGCGGCGGTAGCATTCGCGGTCCTATAACTCTTTTTAGCTACTTATTATAGTTGCGCAAACTTATATTTTGCAGTTGGATCTGTATGGAATGGAAATCGTATCGAAAATTAGGTGGGTACAGATAAATATCTTGGTCATTGTCACACAAATTATCTAGTTACATTTAAACTACCAGAATCTAGCCTGGACTTGTATTATGATGACTAGACAACGATATAGCATACATATTTATAGATACAAACCTCCATGACTCGGGTACAAATATTCATATTCATCATACAAATTTGTTGTGATTACGGGATTCGAACCCGCGACCCTCGGCACAGCAGGCAGGTTTACTACCGACTGAGCTACTGGGCCGTCGAAAGTTAGGCTAAATTTGCGTCTGGCCAAATTGTGACCTAAAGACAGGATATATAAGGTCTAACAAAATTAGGTGAAACTATTTTGAGGGGATGATCAGACAATCAAACTGAACAACTTTCGCTATGGGACCAATATTGAAATCGCGAAAAAAAAATCAGCTGTTCCATACAAACCTACTCGACCTAAATGTATGGGATACCAAATTTTTTTTTCGAAATTTCAATATTGGTCCCATAGAGAAAGTTGTTCAGTTTGATGGTCTGATCATTCCCTTAAAATAGTTTCACCTAATTTTGTTAGACCTTATATATTAAAGCATTGTTATAATAAGAAAATCAAGGTTACTGTATCTAATTTCAATTAACCCCCGACGCAAACAGAAGGGTATTAGAAGTTTGTGAATTTTTGCGAGAGTGTTCTTAGCTTTTGTTTCATGAGAATCGGTTCAGTAGTTTTCAAGTAACTTTAAAAATTACGAAATAACATTAATTCACAAATTTAAAAAACCCCCAACGCCAGATACAAACATTTAAAAAGTAAAAATAATTCAGTCAGCTATTAGTTTTGGTGTATATGCAATGAGTGTATATGTATGTTTTTTAGGTCAATTAATGTGTCGGGGACCGCATATTGTGATTTTTTTATATTAGCCTATTTCAGTGCTGGGCAAAGGTATTTAACCCAGTCATTTTACGGTTTAAGCCGGAACTAATTACTAATGGTTTTTTTTTTTGGTATAGTATTTAAGAGCTAATTTGAGTTTATATTAGAAATGTACCAAAATTAAAATAATATCACGTCAGCAACAACCCCAATTTTTAAATTTATCATTTATCTCGTTCTTAAAAAAACGAATGTTAAATTTTTTTCAATCTTTTAAGGCTCTACCATTATACATACTTCAAACATAGTGTTAATATTTTTGTCTTCTTTCGTCGTCGTCAAGGCTTTAAAAATTCATTAGTATTTTCTATTAAATATCTCATTTTTAAAATTTCAATGCCTATTTCATTGCTCAAGAATAGTTTATATTGTTAAATCTAATTAAAATTAGTGCATTGGTATTAATAATATAAATTTAAAAGCCTTCTAGGAGATACAATTTTTATTTTTATGTTGCTTAGCGATTTTTTTAAATATGTTTCCAGATAGTCTTTTTGTCACTAAATGGTGCCGATTATAGTTTAAAAGACCAATTAATAATTACTCCCTACCCCGCCTAACAAAACTCCGTAAAATGACTGGGCTACATAGAGAAATGACACGCTCCCCAAAGGACTTGACTGACCTTGGTTTTTTCACCTTTCAGAGCAATTTAAAAGAATTACTTACCTTCCCAAATAAAAATGTCACACATTTTTTATTACCCGCAAAAATAACTTTGCCAATCTATGGGAAGTGTTCCATCGGCAATAAATAATTCTCAGTTTATGGGTTTTTTTATTGTTATTGGATAACGTTGAGAAAGTCCTGCGTTGTTTTCTTAGCTATAAAAACTGTGGGCTATAGAAAAGTCATTAAGAAACCTTTATTTGTTAGAGTTTTATCAAATGAGAGTATATACTGTTTATAGTGCCATTTATCAAATGACATTAATTGTTATGGTTGTGTTGATTCAAACCACGTTTTTTTATTATTAACATGAGTTCATTTGCTAATTGCGATGGCACACCCTAGCTTGACCTTACGGTAAAATGTATGACGTCAGGAAACCTAAAACCACGGCCATAACACAGTACCTATAAGAAAGAGTATCTATTACTAGATACAGTACGGACACTCCCTTCCTCCCACCAACTTTTTACCTCACCCCCTCTATCACCATCTGGTTACCCGGTAGTTACCCACAAAGAAGACTTAACGTTCAATTTCTTTGGTTTCGCATGTGCTGACGTCATCTTGTTAATACAAAATAGTTCAGCACAAATAGAATCAAATTCTTCATAGTGAACAGATTGATAGGATATGGGTGACTGACAAGGCATAAATCTTTCATAAGTAGTTAGTCTCTTTCCTTTTCAAATTACTTTTCCTAATACGTCACTTTCCAAAATTAGTCACTGACTAGTAGGTACCTAGTCATCCTAACGCAATATTATTTTGTATTTAAGTAATGGAATCAATTGAAATCAATTCGAAGAAAAATAGATGGTATTCGTATCGGATTTCACATACAAAATTTCTCCCTTATGTCTTATAACACCCCACAGTCAGTTTCAGAACTGGTTTTGTGCCCTAAATCGTCTCTTTCCCAACTCGTCCATTAATTAAAATTTTCATGGAGTGACAAATAACCCACGACCACCTACGCAGGTACTTGTCGATATATGCTTCGAACAAAATAATTATTTTGGTCGAAGGATATATGTAACAAAACAAGCGCGCAGATCTGCAAGAACCACAGCAGTGAGATACCATACTTTACGCTGTACTCACTTTCATACAAAACTTTTGCAATGGTGGCCATAGTTTGTCTACTCCCAATCTTAGTTTCAGAATTATGACTGGATAATGAAGGAATATTCGTTAAGAATGTTTTTACAAACCTTACATACATGACATGTTGAATGTATTATCCAGCCAGCGGCCGTAGCGTGATGAGCGCAATAAGGCTATATCACGCCTTTTATCTCGTTCGTTCGCGAGCAAATAGAAAAAGAGCTAAAGCTCAATAGCGCTATATCATGCTGACATGGTACGACCGCTGGAGTGCTATTTTTGTAATGCAAACATCAAAATACGAAATATGGAACTTTAATGAACTTTAAACTTTATGGAATGTATGCTAATTTGCATACAAATGAGGATGTGTTAAATTCAAAAATAGCACCTCAGATCCATGACCGTCTGGCCCGTATATTTGCCTAATGATTTGTCTAGGACTATTCGGAGATACAACACATCTGTATTCCAGTCCCGTCGCTCTGGATCCTGTCGGACGTTCCAACCCATTTTTCATTCGATTACCGTTTACATATTTTCGCATTGGACCCGTGTGGTCTGTTTACATTCAATTCAATTTGACAACTCGATTATCAGATGAAGCTTATTTTAATTTGACAAAATTGCTACACTTTTATACGGCCATTGACCTTGCATGTATCTACCACACATTCCAACGACCACACTACCACTGTCATCATCATCAGCCTATAAACGTCCCACTGCAGGGCACAGGTTTATAGGCGTTAGTCTACCACGCGTACCCACCATGCGGATAGGGTAGACTTCACACACGCATTGTAATTTCTTCTTCAGCGTATGCAGGTTTCCTCACGATGTTTTCCTTCACCTATTGAGAGCAGTCGGTATTACCTTACATAAGTTAGATAAACTGATTGGTATACTCGGCGACGGTGCGACGGTGACCGTTGTGTTTTGTGTTCGTTTAGTTTTAATATAACAAGATAGGATAAAGCCGCGTATCCACTAGGAAACAATTGATGCGCAACACGTGTCGCTAAACATGTTCGGCAACGTTGCAAAACAACGCGCGACGTAGCGGAACTTCAACTTGGTTCCAATTTACTTAAGCAGCGATTACATTACCCAACATTTAGGGTCAATTTCGGCATACATTGCTTGCTTTGATCGCTATACTTTAAAATGTACACAAAAAATCCGGCAATGTATGCCGAAATCGGCCCAAAATGTTGGGTAATGTAATCGTTAGTTTTGTGGCGACGTCGCGCGTTGTTTCACGTGTTGCGCGTCAATTTTTGCCTAGTGGATACGCGGCTTAATGGACATACTTTACTAGGTTTTAAAAATAATAATAAAATGTAAAATGGTAGGTTACTTAAAGTATTTGCCTCTATAAACGATTTGACAATTCAGAAAGCTTGCAATCTATTTGTTTTTAAGTATAAAAAAATTAAATACCGTCCAAGGTCGCCAGTAATTTTACCGTAAGCTAATATACAATGTGTTAATGAATATACGCAAAGCTAGAAATTAGTTTGTTTAGAATCGAAAAATGAATCTAATTATCAATGTTTCAACATAGGTCAATACTTTTTTAAATATCATTGATTTCTTAAATATAATTTAAAATTTACTGAACTCGATATCAACCCACCGCGCTGGCACACTCGCCCTACTTACTACCAAATAAGATTCTTAAAATATATGCATGAGCACGCTGGCGCTTTCATTCATTGCTGAAATAATAACAAACCATTTTTCCATGAAAACTTTAAATGCGAATAACTTTAAATTTTAATTAATAAAATAATGAAACTATTGTTTCAATGCAACTTTTTCGTTATAAATCAGTTCGGGTGTATGAGGTTTTACGCTTATTGATTGAGGTGGATGCAGAGGGGTCAATTTTATACAAAACTTTGACGCACAATACGAGTAGACGGCAATAATATAAGTTACTTTGTATATATAGAAAAATAGTATAGAAAATCTAGATGCCGCGTCACAAATAACATTTGCAATTTATAATATACTCGTAATTACGATTGCTGAATAGTGTTTTGTTTTGACGACGCATGTTGCTGACGAAAATTTTGTAGGAAATTTGACGACGCATGTTGCTGAAGGGGTATTTGTACGCAATTTAGACGACGCATGTTGCTGAAGCACATTTTATTACTATTAATTTCGTTTACATGTGTCCTCCAATTACGAAGATATAAAACTTTGAAATTTTTCATACAACTTTTTAAAAGCTTTATATCTTCGTAATTATATTATAAATTGCAAATGTTATTTCTGATGCGACATCTAGATTTAAACTATTTTTCCATATATAAAATATTACTTTTATTATTTCCGTCTACGCGTATTGTGAGTCAAACTTTTGTATGGACTGAAACAACCTTAACACGTTGTATAAATGACCGTAAAATATCCCTATTTTTAACGCCTGTTCGCTAAAATTACGTAATTGTGTATCCCTAGGTATGAATTAGCAAGCGATATGACGACAGAGTAAACATAACATTCTATGCTTAAAATACGGCTTCATTGACGTCATACTGATTGTGTGAAACATATTTATCCATAATTAAGTTTCACATAATAATCAAACAAAAGCCTAACGTTAGATAGATTTGATTATATGAGCGAAGTTGAAATTAGTTGAGTGGCAATGTACTGTACCTACAGGATGTAACAAAACACCCTAGACAATACTTAAGGGGGTGCTTCAGACCATCAAACTGAAACAACATTCACTATGGAGCCAACTTCGAAATCGAGAAAATTTGTTCAGTTTGATGGTCTGAAACACCCCCCCCCCCCCCCCCCCCCCCTATGTATTACTAGGGTATTTTGTTACACCTTGTATAAGAAATAGTGCTTATCTCCGTACAAAACGGATACTCCCTGCCTTCACCAATTTTGAATATTAAGAAGCATAGACAGAGAGACTGAGACGTAACCGGCCCTAGTACGAGATCGTTGCCACGTCTCCCGGCTAACTATACATGGTGTTACAAAAGTAAAAATATACATTTAAAACTTTAAAGGGGGTTGTTGAGACCATCAAACTGAACAACTGGTCTTAACCACCCCTTTAAATGTTTATATGTATTTTGTAACACCCTGTATAGACAACCACTGCTTTCTTTTATTAACACCTAATTTACAACAGGACACATAACGGCAACCTTTTCATAGCAACAGTAATTTCTAATAGAATAGAGTGGTAACTACCGACTACTATAGTTTGTTTTGCACAGTCCTATAAAACAAACCATTATCGCTCATACTTCATCGACATAAAGGTTCAGTTTGGGTACTTCTTTATGAGAAAAGAACAAGGTTTACGATCCGTATCGTAACAGTAAAGGCTCGGTATTAATAAACGTGGCTATTTTATTGTGCTATTAATGTCCGATGTCAAGATTCTTATGTACGAAGTGCTTAAGACTAAAATGGGTTGATGAAAGGGATATCGTGGTAAAAGCAATAAACGTATGTGACTTAGTCTGTCATAAAATGTTTTGTTAAGGGATTTCTGGTCTTAAAGTTGGAAGCACTTGTAGCCGAGTATACTGGATGAAGGAAAACATAGCAGGCCCACCAGACATTCCCACCGCTGTAACTCCTGTAAACCAGGATCAACAACGGCGACCATTCACAACACTAGACAATTAAGTCCAGCAAGTGAGCGGGGGATGACTATATAAGCTCTAACAAAATTAGGTGAAACTATTTTAAGGGGTTGATCAGTCCATCAAACTGAACAACTTTCTCTATGAGACCAATATCGAAATCGCAAAAAAAAAATCTGCTATCCCATACATTTAGGTCGAGTAGGTTTTTATGGAACAGCTGATTTTTTTTCGCGATCTCGATTTTGGTCCCATAGAGAAAGTTGTTCAGTTTGATGGTCTGATCATCCCCTTAAAATAGTTTCAGCTAATATTGTTAGACCTTATATAGTCTGTGGCAAAAACTGCAATGAATTTAATCAAAGCAGATACCAGGAGGAGTAGGAAAAAGTAGTAAGGAAACCCTACTATATGGACCTAAAATAGAAATCGAAAAAAACTACTGTCACATTTGATTAAATTATTTTAATTTAATTAAAGGCTGTTGGTAGCTCGGTACATGAAGTAACTATTAGGTAATCTGTGTCGGTACTGCATTTATACAACGTGTTAATGAATTAACGCAAAACTAGAAAGTAGTTTGTTTAGAATCGAGAGCAGAATCGAATTATCATGGTTTCAACATAGGTATTTTTTTTCAAATTATTAAATAATTGGTTTGTAACCCACCCCACGGGCATACTCACCCTACTTACTATCAAAACAAGATTATTAAAATCTTCTTATCTCTTCTTATTATTAAAATGTATCCATGAGTAGGTATTATGTTAGCGCTTTCATTCATTGCTGAAATGATAACAAATAATTTTTGCCTCAAAACATAAAATGCGAATAACTTTAAATTTTAAGTATCAAAATAATGAAATTATTGTTTCATTTTAATAATTTTGTTATAAATCAGTTGGGGTGTATGAGGTTTTGCGCTTATTCATTAACACGTTGTATAAAACAGCAGTTTTTTTGTCGGTTGCCTACTCCTCGGCCTGCAAAGCTCCACCATTTTACGGTAACCTAAGTGTCTGTTTTGTGCATAAAGCAATCCTTGAAGTCACCAAATATTTATTACCGTGCAACGTCAAGCATTTTTGATATTTAAACTAGATATTGGCAAAATCATCAACACTAAGATGGAGCCTAAATTTTAAGATTAGAATCATCATCATCATCGTCAGCTTATAATCGTCCACTGCTAAACATAGGCACAGTATAAGACAGTAATTCATCTTCATACAATGGTATCAAACGCGGTGCATGCCTCGTAGCACTCACACACTGAAAATATCTCCGCGTAGCCACGTCTGGCGCTGCCTTGGCTGCCTTAGATATCGTCGTACGTACTGTCGAGGACACATACCAGCCGCGTTTGGTACCATTGTATGAAGATGGATTACTGTCCTATACTGTGACATACACTCTGTCCTCGGTCTTCATCATCCAGTCGCTCCCCGTTACTTTCTTTAGGTCGTCTGTCTAGCGGGCAGCGGGACGTCCCACACTACGCATACCAGTTCCCGGTCTCCACTCCAGAACCCTGACACCCAACCGGTTGTCAGTTCTTCGGCAGATATGACCAGCCCATTGCCACTTCAACTTGCTATTTTTCTGAGCTATGTCAACCACTTTAGTTTGCTGACGTAGCACTTCATTTCTGATGTGATCTCTCAGAGAAACACCAAGCATAGCCCTCTCCATAGATTAGAATAAAAATGAAAAAAAAATCTTTCCTTTTACGCGTAAGAAAAGTTAATTTCACTTGGAAATGCTACGTCATCTTCGTAGATTACGTAATTTTAATATCAAATGCTGAATATTTTTCTAAGTATATACGGTTTAGGTCGACCGGACTCTGATATTACCTACACTCAACCCGGTCGTATTCGCACGGCTTACAAATGTAATCCACCATTAAACTGTCACGAAATAATTTGTTTCTTTGTTATTGCTAGCACAAGGCTTTTAGATTAAATGTAAATAAAAAAAAACGGTTTTAAACACCCCAAAATGTTAATCTGTGTTAGAAAGAGTGTACTTTTGAAAATTAATACTTACACTTATTTCGGACTTTCTCATGTCGTCATTTCATACGTAACTACTGAATTCTTATGTGTGGTCGTACGCAATCGCCCAAGAGAGCGATTTTTAAAAATCACACGTCCAAATCAGCAGTATAAAATTTCAAAATTACTAAGAAGATTATGACATCTACCCAGTCTAAAGTGACAAATAATATTGTATAACTCAGATTGTCGGAAATTTTTGAGCTTGAAAATTATCAAAATTATATCAAACAAATGATTTACCTACAAAGTCTGTCAGTTGAATGATTCATGCACGTGTTTTTTTTTTGAGTAACAGCGCCGCGCGTTTCGTTTTAACGACCGATAGATAGTAACTCATTTGACTAATTCGAAAGCTGGCTAAAAACTGGCTGTTCTTTTGGTTGGAAGAGGAGTTTAAGTTTAGTTTAAAAACGCATTTATTATTAGGTATTTATTATCTGCTATTAAAAAAAATCCAGGTCCAGCGGGCTAGTCAGTTGTAGTTATAGCACCGAATAAATATCCTACCAGAAAAAACAGTTTCAAACAAGCTTGCGGTGGCCGGTACAGCCCTACATACGCAGCGTGCGGCAATACGTGAACAAAAGAAGATAATTTCTCCAGCTATGGGAAAAAGGCCCCCAAAAAATGTTAGCGTATAGTTATGGAACTCATGTCGATCTGTTGCCCATAATCTCTAGATTATACTGGTAATATTAGCTATACCTCATCTAAACGGAGTGTCGCGTAAACGCAGTTGGCGCACATCTTGTCTCGGTGAAATATGTTGATTTTTTATTTTTATTTTCGTATGAACATCTAAGACGTTCCTAAACACGTATTGCTTATGTGCCTTTTTAACAGGGAAAAAGAATCTTGGCAAAAAAGTCAAAAAGGTGCATTTTTTATATTGATTTCATAATTCCGTTTGCATTTTTAATTAATCTTTCATCCGATTACTATAATATATTTAATTATGTTTTTAGAGTGTAATATATCAATAACCGTTACCGTTTGTGGGCCTAAAATAAATTGATTACTTTGCGGTATTTTGGAAAAAACACCGCTGCGCCTCTGCGCCTGTATACTAGCCGCCGCCGCGAGCTTGTATAAAGCTGTTTTTCGGGTAGGATATCTATTCTGTGGTCGTAACACCGTACTTAATTGATTACTACCTGCCTTCGTCAAACAAGCCTTTCACAGCCACATTTTAAACCCAATCAATAACAAATTTACCTACTAACCTAAAAAGCTTTAGTAAACATCACTTACCTCTGGCCAAACATCCCAATAAATTGAATTCCATTCAATTTGGAAGCCATGGCTCTTCCTTATTCAGCTCGCAGACAAATCACCTCATTAATTCTGTGGCACGGTTCTTGTACTTTGTCCTTGCTCTAAAAGATCCCTTAAAAAAATGACACCGGGACCGCAAAGATATTGCTTCCACCTCCGGACAGGGATGGATTTGTGCGGGTCAACTTTGGGTCCCTTTCTTTTATTTATGAATGTAAGTAGTTGACGAATGTCCGAAGGGTTTGATAACTCAATTTGTCAGCGTTTACTAAAGATTTATTTATGTATACTGTGAAAGGGAAATTCTATAATAAAGCTTATAAATTTAATGTTAGTTTAGTGTGTTTATCAATAAAAAATTTTGTTAATTAATTGTTGTTAAAAAAGTTTGTTTTTTAGGTATGAGAATTTTATACCGTCTAACGCTGACTGAGTTATGAAATAACTTGAGTTCGACAATAATTATTTTTAAGGAATTGCACATGATGTATTAAATAATGTTTTTTGAGATACAGAACTATGATTTATGCTTGATTTGGTTCACAATGATGTCGTATATAAAGATTTCTATATAATTGATTATTCTCTTATATTCATTTATTACAAGTATATTAGTTGTCATAATTGTATTATATCTATAAAGTAAACTTTACTCTCGACCACCTGTTTTATCCAGAAACACACTTTTAGATTTTCTGCGTATAAAAAATGTCCACGATGTTCACTTAGTACAACCCTGTCCTTACCTTTAAATTTAAACGAAATTGTTTTTCTGAACGTTCTTTCGTTTCGGAAGCTTGTACGCAAAAGTATTACGATAGAGGTTTTTTTTAAATAAAAAGAGTATATTTATATAACGTTTTCTTAATAATGCTCAATATTATCCATCCATTTCCCTGTCATTTCAAATTTTAATCAGGGAAAGGCACGTTTTGTCAGGATTATGGTATGTAGTATAAGACACTCTTTCTCATACTGATACTACTCTGTGATTATGATTCATTTAGGTTTATAAGCCCCACTTGAGTAATTATTTTTCGCAGTGATGAGGTCACGCGTAGCCTCGTTCTGGGATAGACTGTGCTGCTCTAGCAACAGCATATTGCGGGTAGTCAGCTGTGGGCTAGACAGTCCTATATTTAAATATTGGCTGTCTGTGCATCGGAGCGAGAATCGAAAGTGAAGACGTAATTTTAAAATTGATTACCATTTTTATCTTTACTTTTATTTTTATTTTATTTTTACATTTTAATTAATATGTATGTTTGTCATTTTTGACGTGATATGTACTGTACAAATATGGGTTTTTTTTGCCTGCAAATAAAGAAATTATTATTATTATTATATTATAAATTGCATTGATTATTTATTTATTTATTTTAACACTTTATTGTACACACGGAAATATACATGAAAACAACATAATAGACAATTACAAAGGGCGAGCTTATCTCTAAAGAGATTTCTTCCAGCAAACCCGAGACAGAGAGAGAGCATAGAAAGTGAGGCAATATTTTGATGGATATTATTTTGCTATTATCTACAAATTTTCGTACAAGCCATTCGGATCGGATGTATTTGATACTTAAGGTGGTTGCAGAAGGGTCAATTTTATACAAAACCTTGACGCACAATACGCGTAGACGGTAATAGTATAAGTAACTTTGTACATTTGGAAAAATAGTTTGGAAAATCTAGATGCCGCGTCACAAATAACATTTCACTGAAAAAAGAGGCACGGCTAATAATTGCCGAATCCATACGCTAACAATGTTTCCCCCTTCCGCTTTTAGGGAAGCTTCCCTACAAGTATTAAATAATTCTTATCCTTCTTTTAACATAGCATTATGTCTGAAGAACTTCGACCCGGAGGCGTTTCTTTTAAATAAAAATTGCATCTCCCTCGCAGTAACTTTTTCTTTTTCGCGGAAACAGTGGTTTTTTTATTCCAGTCCTCGCAAGTCGGCACAAAGAGTGGCCTGATTGAAAATTCTAGTCGTGTATTTACTAGTAGATGCAGTACTTTGGGTACCACCAGTTTCTGACCGTTATTAGTTTTGATGTTTGTTCCCAAACAGTGGAGTATACACAGAAAGGGAACATCGTCGGACTACTCATGACGTAGCCTGGTTTGCACACCTGACAGAGAAGCGTGATAGAAGGCATAATGCTGTCATAAACCCGGCCTAACCCAACGTCATCCTCTAGCGTACAGTTCTGTTTGTAGAGGCTGCGGACGTGTGTGCCGCTTTCGTATAGGAATGTACCTATAGCCATGAGGAAAAGTGGATTTTCTCTAAGGATGCGTCCACGGCGCGCGAGCTGCACAGTAGCAACGCACGAGCATAAAATGCACTAGCGCAGCTCGCGCGCCATTCGCAAGCCGCTCACAATACGCACGGCGACACATCAAGCTATACAAAACCAACACAAGCTGGCCGCGCGACGTTATACCTTACTCGACTTACGCGCGGCCAGCTTATGTTAGTTTTGTATAGCTTGATGTTGCGCCGTGCGTACATTCGTGGCGCGTTCGCCCTACGGGACCATGAAAATCGTGAAAAAAATCATTCAGCTGTTCCAAACATTTGAGTCGAGTAGGATTGCAGTTAAGTATGGAAAATGGTTTACGGCGTTGGCCCCATAGGGAAAGTTCTTGATGGTCTGATCATCTTCAAAACTACATACTAGCATACTAAGAAGCAGTGACGTAGGTTTGATTTGATTGATTCAGTGATTGACACAAATACATAAACTCAGATCCGAATTCCCTTTTGAGATACACAGAAACTTTGCTACAATAACCAACAACCGTTACAGGGTGCAATTTTAAGGTTTCAAGAAGATATGACGTGTCAAATTCTAATAGGTTTTCACCAATAAAAATACTCCAAAAGAAACCGTATTCTATTGTCTACACGATCTACTGAAAGGCATGGGTCAATCTATTCCTATCCATGAACCACGCAGCGGTATAAGTAATATGAGCATGAGTAGATCTTCTGTCGAGAAGATAGCTTGTCATTCAGTTTGACTTGCCGTCATTGTGTAGATTACCCAGCAGAACTGGACGTATCGGAAATTCGATACGTCACTCAGGAAGGATGAGCAGATAAGAACGTTAACCTGAGGTCCCGACGTTCTGAATAAATAAGTCACAAAAGGAATTTGATTCAAGAAGATTAGGTATTCTTAATCAAGCGAACACAATCTGCGGTCTCAATCTCGGCACATTCGCTTTTCTTTCTCCTGATATTAAGGAGTTTATCAATATGAGACCCAAAAAAGTTACCCTCTTTAATTTAGGATTACATTTGATCCAAATTCTTATTAGGAAACCCAATAGTGAAAAATCAAATATTAGAATATATAGTGAAAAATTTAATGCAATACATTAGGCATATGCATATGACAATCAAACTGAACAACTTTAAAAATTGAACCCAATGAGTATTTAGTACCAACTTTGAAATAGCGAAAAAAACCGCTGTTCCATAGAAAATGTCAAAAGCTACTCGACAAATATGTATGGTAAAATTATTTTTTTTCTCTGTTCTTTGGTCCCGTAGTAAAAATCCGTAAAGTATGTCACGCTCAACCGACAGAAGTGCATGAAGAGCTGAATGAAAGTGGATGAGGCGAGAGAAGTATGTCAGAATTGTAGTGTGTGGCGAGCCGTAGCCTACCCCTGTCGGATACGGGCGTGAGAATATAATTATGTATGTATGTATGTCACGCATATTAAAATTTAAACCCTTTATATCATTTGGATACAATAAAATTGTTTCTGACATAAAAACAATTTTAAAGGGTCGTCGGTTTTGTACGATAATTAACACAGAAGCCAATTTCTTTCATTATCAAAAACCACATCCTTTTGTTTAAACGGTTTCGGTCAGAAATGTGACCTTTTTCTCACGACTCAAACATATAATTATCCTCATATAACTTTAGGATAAAGTTACTGAAAGGTCATTCTTCATTACAATTACCCTAAAGGCAGATTTATACGAGTCTAGTTACTGAATTGAATTTTTTGCGTAAATTGAAATATTGGTTTACTTGCATACTAAGGGCACAGTATAAGAAAGAGTATTACTACATACTAAGGGTTTCTGTAGAGAACAAAGTGTTATAAATCTTCATAATCAGCCACTATAGGGTCTTTCTTAATTAATGGTGACAGTTTTAAAGGGGATCATTGTAGTCTCAATCATCATCTACGCTCTTTTCGGTAGCGGTAGAGTATTTGCCTGTGTCTTTTCCGCTATTCTCTTGAGTTCTTGATACGACATGATATCAACCTTTTCCTTGACTTGGGCTAGATAACTCTGTCTAGGGCTTCATGTGCCTCTATCTTGCCTTACAGTATGGTTTTAAAGAAACTGTCGTTTCGTTCAGCATTTCAATAGCTTAAATGCATCAACTGAATACTTTAAAAGATATATTTTCTTTGTTTAAAATAAAGTAAGTTTTCTAAACGAATAAAATTAATATATTTATGTCTGAGACGACCCGGTTGGTGTTATGGTTACTATATAAGCCACCGTCTGACTGTCAAACAAGGGCCCTGGTTTCGAATCCCGGTTCAATCATGGATTTTATGTTTGTATCATCGTTGTATGGTTTTCATAATATACCGCCTTATTTGTACCTACTTGTAGTTATTTATCTTTATTTAAATGTATGTTCTGTTTTTGTGTGCAATAAAGTATAATTGATTGATAATAATAACAAATAGCTTGTAGTTTACGTTTGGGATCATTAAAATGTATGTGCCTGTGAGTGCTGTTTATTTATTTATGATATGTTAGTTATTAGTGAAATAAAACTACTTGCTTTACCGATGTAAATATGCCTCGAGGCAGCAATTTAAAGGCTCGTGGCTTCAAAACCGTCCATTCAAAAGCGTCCACTTAAAAAACAATAGAACGGCCTGTGTTGCAAACGCCTGCTTAAAAATAATGAGTGCGCGAACCCTACTCGAGAAAATAGGGGATGAAATGTGAATGTGTGGGGTCAATGGGTATTAAAAGTGGTTGTGTCAAAAGAAAATGAGTACCAAAATGAGATTTTGGACGTAGAACGAGCAAATCCTTAAAATTTTACATATGGGTTGGGTTCTTATACAGCTTATACAGTATGGACACTCAATCATAAGGGTCCGGGTTCAAATCCGCACGGATGACAAATGTCATGTACTAATGAGGTTTTCTAACATATGTACGTAATACAGACTGCTCTCAAATGGTGAAGGAAAACATCACTAGGAAACTTGCATTCGCTGAAAAAGAAATTCTGATGCGTATATATGTGAAGTCTGCCAATCCGACTGACTGACGCCCATTCCCTTCCTAAGGGTATTGCCCTGTAGTGGGACGTTTATGATGGTGATGATGATGATGGAATGGAGTATTGGAATATTTTCTTTTTGCGATTTCAATATTGGCTCTATTATGAAAATTCGGCGGCGGTTGAGGCTGATGGCGGCTGATGACATATGGAACAGAGACGTGGTCGTTCACTCAAGGCCTCATAAAAAGGCTGAAAGTCACCCAAAGAGCAATGGAGAGGGCTATGCTCGGAGTTTCCCTGCGAGATCGAATCAGAAATGAAGAGATCCGCAGAAGAACCAGAGTAACTGACATAGCCCAAAGAATTGCTAAATTAAAGTGGCAGTGGGCGGGGCATATTGCTCGCAGAACCGATGGCCGATGGGGCCGAAAAGTTCTCGAGTGGCGACCGCGTACTGGAAAGCGTAGCGTGGGTAGGCCCCGCACACGGTGGACCGACGACCTTGTGAAGGCGGCGGGATCCCGTTGGATGAGGGCAGCGCAGGACCGGTCGTTATGGCGATCTTTGGGGGAGGCCTATGTCCAGCAGTGGACGTCCATCGGCTGAGATGATGAGGCTGTCTGAAAAAACTCTGACACCACAGATTTCTGCCCACACGATAAGAAGAAGTGAAAATTGTTCAGTTTGATGGTCTGAGCATCCCCTTTTGGATCAGATTGGGTTTTTATTACATGCTGTATACCGCGTACAGAGAGTCCCTAATACGACTTAATCTTTAATTTTAGTTTAAATAGCAACCGCATGATAAGAGTTTCAGCACTTTAAGGGGATGATAATTTGAAGAATTATGCTCACGACTATATTCTACCTGATTTAAAAATATCTCTGGCTACCTCCTCAGGGAATACAGTCATGAGTATAATATGTTCAAAGAGAAAGTACTAGAAGAAAATTTCCCATTCGTTTATAAACAAGATACTAGGTTGTAATTAGAAATTGAGGCCGAAATTAATGATAAAGCAATTAAATGTTGACCTAATTGAAGTTAAAATTAACTGTGGAAGTAGAAATCGCTTGAGTCCCTCGAGAAATACCTAATTTATATAAAGTCTAAACAATAATAATGCGCCGTAAACAGTTTCTGTTTACAGTAACTATACGTTTTTGCCTGCGTTTTCAATTTTGGCAGTCTACGTATTTATCTATATTTGTCTTTGTAAGTTCACGTGAATCAATCAGAATCAGGGGGAAAAGGGGCTTAGTTTAAAGTGACTTTTAGGCCCGATTCAACAAAACGCTAGTAAATTTTATTCCTAGATTAAGTCGCCGGTTAGTCCAGAGTAAACTGGTTTTGCGTTCTACCTACCTTAATCTATACATAAGTTGAGAGTAAATGTTACACGGCCAATTTAGACGGTGTAAAGATTATACCGAGACTAATGAAATGTCAATGTCACATAATTAAAAAAAATTTAATAAAAAGAAACCTAAAAAATTAAAACTGTATAACCTCACATGGCAATAAGTATAGGATAAGGATACAACGACCTCTTTCTTTAGGTGGATTATACATTCGTTCTTTTAGTATGGGTTAAGTGTGGTAGAGCACAAATGAAGTTATTTCGGAGTAAATAACAAGAGTAAAATGGTTTTCTGTATGGTTACTCTTCTATAAATCAAAGTTTGGTCGAATACGGCCTTAGTATTTTATCATCATCATCATCAGCCTATACAAGGTGTTAAAAAAATACAAATAAACATTTAAGGGGGTGGTTAAGACCATCAAACTGAATAACTTTCACTATGGGATCAACATCGAAATTGCGAAAAAAAGTCAGATGATCCATCATCATCATATCAGCCGATAGACGTTCACAGCTAGATTTAGGCCTCTCCCAAAATGGTGAACAACCATACGCCGACTGACAAACCAGGGTCCTGGGTTCGAATCCCGGTCCGGTCATGGATGTTATATTTTTGTGCCGTTGTTGTATGGTTTCCACAACAAAAAACCTGTTAGAGCTTACGTGGGGAATGTATGTGCCTGTGAGCGTTATTTATTTATTTAATAGCCATAATCGCCATGATGCGATGCGTTTGCGATGTTCAATACTAAACAACAGATCTACTCGAGCTAAATGTATTGGACAAAAGATTTTTTTTTCGCGATTTCAATGTTGGTCCTATACTGAAAGTTGTTTAGTTCGATGGTCTCAACAACCCCCGTAAAAGTTTGAAATCTATATTTATTAGTTTTGTAACAACCTGTATACGTCGTAATAATAGTAATAATTAGTGGGCTTAAAATTACTTGAATAATAATAGATAGTGTTTCATCATCATCATCTTATACAGGGTGAAAGTGACAGCCTAGCAAATACTGAAACGGTGAACTCAGACCATCAAACTGAACAACTTTCACTATGGAGGCTACCACAGGAGGCGCGAAAAAAAATCTGCTGACTCATACATTTGAGTCGGGTAGGTAGAGCAGTTTTGTATGGGACAGCTGATTTTTTTTCGCGTCTCCTGAGGAAGGCTCCATAGTGAAAGTTGTTCAGTTTGATGGTCTGAGTTCACCGTTTCAGTATTTGTTAGGCTGTCACTTACACCCTAATAATAATTAGTGTGGTTAAAATGACTACAATAATAATAGACCATTTTAGCCGTCAGCACCTTGTACATGACACATAATAAATCGTTACTAATCCGTGCCAGAATGTAGCTTTATTTGGCACCATTTACGTCATAGATTAACATTACGTTAATGGTGCAGATATGATAAACGATATCTGAAAAATCTGTGATAAATTTTACCTACGTTTCTTCTTCTGAGGCGCTCGTTGGTGCAGTGGAGTATCGTTATTAGAAACGATCATCGAAGTTAAGCAACGTCAGGTTTGGTCAGTTTTTGGATGGGTGACCAAACACGACTGATTTTTTGGTCAGATTGATGGACCTAGTTTTCTTTTGTCCGAAAAAAAAACCGGCCAAGTGCGTGTCGGGCCACGCGCAGTGTACGGTTCCGTAGTTACGCATTTCAAAATATATGGACTTTATACTACGGTTTAACCATCTCCGAGTACATTTTTTTCTTCTCTTCTTTGGTCGACTAAAACTCATCAACTTGTAAAGCCTACTTAACCGTGATAGTTTTCCTTTTAAATTCATCTAAACTATTATAAAACTGTAACAGGAAGTTTGTCTGTACATTGAAGATATTAACAAAAAAAAGTTTTTAGATATCCCTGATTCCATATCACCAATTTTTGGATTTTTTCTCTGTCTGTTTGTTTGTATGAACGAGCATCACGCAAAAACTACTGAACCGATTTTGATAAAACTTTTTTTGTTTGATAGCTTATTATCTGACTTAAAATCTGGTATATAATTTGTGCGGACAAACTCGCGGGTTAACGCTCGTTATATATACTATTGCCGTGAATTTTTTCACATCTTCAACTACAACCATTTAACTGGGAGAGGGAGGGGGGACTTGACTCTTACAAAAATTTTCGCTTTAAAGCTTAATATTTCGCTAACGGATCCCTAAATCGAAAAATTGTTTTCCCACACCCACAATATTTTAAAAGACCTATTTAACGATACCCCACAACATGGGATAGGCGAAAATGGAAAATGTCATCCCCACTTCACGTGTAGGGGAGGTACCCAAAAAAAAATATTTTTCAAGACTGAATTTTACCACTGTCGGCGTGGTTAATATGTATATCCATGCCAAATTACAGCTTTCTATCACTAAGCGTCTCTGAGCTAAGCCGCGGACGGACGGATGGACAGGCGGACGGACATGGCGAAACTATAAGGGTTCCTTGTTTACTTCGGAACCCTAACAAAGTCAGTCCGACAATGGGATCTAAAAATCATTCGTGGTCTTTTGTATTTCATCTCGAAAATCTTCATGCTTCAGAAGGCACGTTAAGCAGTTGGTCCCCGGATAGTGATAGTTTTCGTGAGATGGCAGTGTGAAAGTCGAGGCCTATTAAGGCGCCTAGAAAATTCTCTTACAGCAGGTTTACCGCGACAACTTACATGCCTCCACCAATCTTGTTCCGCGTGGTGTAGTATGGCCTACTCCTTTTCACCATTATTCTCGACAGGAGGCCTTGGCCCTGCAGTGGGGACCTAAATGTGGGCCCTGTGTGACATTTTGTAATGGATAAAGGAAGAAAAAATTTTTATTATCTTTTATTTTCACCGCCTACCTAATTAACAGACTGTAAAAAACAACTAAGTAAATGAAAAAAAAAATTGTTTAATAATTCTACAAACTTACATTGCTGTAAATATAAAGTAAAACATTGAAAATCTAGACCTCATTTCTCTTTGAAGTAGCATTCAAAAGCGTTGACTTTCTGTTGATATTTAGAGCTTGTGTCTCTTTGAACGTATTAGACACGTAGGTTATGTATTGTACGTTGTTTGTCATAATTAGCTCATGATAATAAATAAGTATATTTACTTCGTAACAAAGGACTGGTTTTGATAAATTATTCTGGTAATTATTTAGATTTATTGTAGCGTTTACAGTAAAACAATAATGTAGAAAACGGCTTCGTTTGAGAAGGAACTGTGGTTTTTAATAGTTTTAAAAGAAATAAAACAACTTGCTAACATTCTGCTCTATTTTTAACCGACTTCAATAAAGGAGGAGGTTTCTCATTCAAATTATGGCATCCATCTTGGTATTGATGATTTTCTCAATGTCTAGTTTATGTAGCAAAAGTGCTTGACGTTGTACCGGTTATATAAGTATTTTGGTGACTTCAAGGGTTGTTCTTCGAAAAGAACACAAAACCAACACCCACAACGCGACTCCAGCGTGCTAACTTTGCTGACGAGCGAGTGAACGAAATCGTTGATAGCATCATAGACAATACCACAGATAACCCTAATCCCTATTTTGATATAAACGATACATAGACGAAGAATTTTTCGTTTTTTTTTTTTGAATTTATTTTATTTCAGAACTATAATACTGTTTTATTACATAATTTTTTTTTCTGTTAATTGTTTATTCGAAAGATCCATAAAATAGTAACATTAAATAAAATTATAAATAAAGAGACTTAAAACTAAACTAACCTAGGATGTGGTGCAGGTTCGGTCCTTGTCCTTTTATTACATAATTTATCTGCCAAACTGCAGAGCAGTTTGTTGGCAGTCAATTACAGTTCTCACACTTGGGTACGATATAATTTACGCTGGTAGACGGAATATTAGTGTAACCGGGTATGAGATAGCGATAGTCATAAAATCCTATACAATTTGTATGAAGTGACATTTTGGAGTCAGGTGGCCGTAGTACAAAAAAGTTGTTAAGCCGATAAAGACAGCAATAAGGTAGCGATCTCCTTTTTTAACTAGAGCGAATTTGCTATGTGCATCTCTTATTGAGTGAATATGACAAGACACGTGCCTCCTTCTAGTACCTTCTTTTTCTACGAAACGATAACAGTAACGAAATGATGCGCGTGCTATCTTTGCTGACGAGCGAGTGAACTAAATAGTTATTTATGACCTACATCATAGACAATACCACAGATAACCCTAATTCCTATTTTGATATAAACGATAACAGTAACGAAATGATAGGGCAGATGGTATAATAAACTAAACTAGAAATCATAATTTAGAAGACCAACTTATGATTATGAATGAACTTTGAATTGATTCATCAGTTAGGTACGTCAAAGTTCGTGTTCGAGTTATGAATTTATGTTCTAAGATCTACTAACTATGGTACATACAAATATACTCACGACCCTAATAACTTTCGGAATGGCCGAAAACCTTACAAAATTTCACTTTTAGCGTTATTATGGGTTTCAGGACGATATAATTATGACGTATTAAGGCGTGAAAATGAAGTGGCCTATATCCAGCAGTGGGGTTTACCGGTTTATTTGAATCAGGTAGATCCTAGGACGATGTTTAAATCGTTTTTGGGTAGATAGTTCAAATAATCATAATGGACCCATAAAATAAATACTTTAAACCTATAAAAAACTTAAGTCTCCGAACTGTTTTTGTCCCCTCTTCCGTAAAGCGTCCAAACACGACTCCGGTGGGCTTACAGCAACACAGCCGTATTACTTTAAGCCGGTGGGCCACATGTCGGAGATCAGGAACTTCTTCAAGTGAGTGACGAGGACTCAGAGCTTGAAGGCTTTGCAATCTGTACACCTGCACGTGTAGTATGATTTCTCTACACACTGCAAAGAAATGAGACCTCTTCTCGCGCTTTTCGGAGAGCGAAAGCCACGCTTGCCGCGACATGCAGTATGGAAAAAAGCCGAGTCGTGCGCAAGTAGAGAAATCGTACTAAACGTCATCATCATCATCATCATCTCAGCCGATGGACGTCCACTGCTGGACATAGGCCTCCCCCCAAGGATCGCCATAACCACCGTGTGAAGGGCCTACCCATGCTGCGCTTTCCGGTACGTGGTCGCCACTCGAGAACTTTTCGGCCCCATCGGCCATCGGTTCTTCGAGCCCACTGCCACTTTAGTTTAGCAATTTTTAGGCTATGTCAGTTACTTTGGTTCTTCTGCGGATCTCTTCATTTCTGATTCGATCTCGTAGGGAAACTCCGAGCATAGCCCTCTCCATTGCCCTTTGGGTGACTTTCAGCCTTTTTATGAGGCCTTGAGTGAACGACCACGTCTCTGTTCCATATGTCATCACTGGCAACACACACTGACTGACAGTACTAGACGTGCTTCTCTTTAATTCACGTACACTCATTCGTTATAAATGCCTACTAAAGTATTTGAATCTAGTGAAACCCGTTTAACTGAAATGCAGCAAATCTGCTTTTAAATCAACAATACTTAACATAACATTAACGAACAATAATAATTTCATACTAAATTTTAACATAACCATTGTGGACAGGCGTAATATGGGTTCCAATACAAATGATTTAGCATCGCTTGACCCGAATATACTCAGTGAGTTATGAGTTAATTTGTATGCGGAAAATATGGTGAGGTCACATGACAGGATAAGCGGAGCGGGGCTATTTATCTTGTCGGATTAGGGTTGAGAATTGAGTGGCATGCCTTTTTTGAAGAGTTTTCTTTAACATCCGCGTATGTGCTGGTTTTTTTAAGTGTTTTTTTCATAAGAATTGTGGTGTTTGAAAATAGATTCTTAACGAAAACATTTTCAAACTCTTTTTGAATGTAATTCTTGTTTTTTAAAGATTCGATTTTCAATCTTCTTCTTTTTATGATGTGGGCAGAACCCTGGTGCCAGAGTTTTTCCAAACCGCCTTAAGGCCTCTGACGTGGTTTTTATGTAATGAATACTACCACCAGAGATAGTAGCCGGGACCAACGGCTTAACGTACCATCCGTAGCACGAAATCATTTCTCTTTTCAGACAATCAGGTGATTCAGCCTGCAATATCCTAACCAACTGGGGGAAAACGCACAAAGTGTTCAGTTTCACTAGGTGTCCCCCGTGGGAATCGATTTTCGATTATTACCATCTATTGCTACGCTCTTTTCGGACGATCCAGTCTACTTTTAGAAAGGACTTCATACAACATGACTCTGATCTTCTTTTCTATCTATGTGAAATAACTGTGTCAAGCTCTACCTCTCTTCTCCTCTATATATTCCTTATTTAAGGTATATTTTAATATGCTGACGGTTTTGTAAGGGGATAATCAGACCGTCACACTAAACAACATACTCTATGGGATTAAAAAAGATACCGTGAAAAAAAATGCTGTCTTTGGGTCGAGTAGATTTGTAGTTTTGTATGGAATAGCTGAATTTTTATTCGCGATTCGCGGTGTAGTCTCTTAGAGAAAGTTGATGGTCAAATTATTAAGAAAGATCCTGTAGGTCGTGGTTGGAGGGAAAGTACCCTTAATATTTATGATGGCAAATTTTACTGAAAGGAAACATTCCTTTATTTTCAAAAATAATTAAAACTGCATTTAAAGATTTTTGAAAAATCATCTGCTTAAGCCGGGAATCGAACCGGTGAAACGTGAAAAAAAAACATCCTGTATTTTATAATACCAATCGAAAGAGTCATTCATAAGGATCAATTTCTTTTAAACAACATAGTATCTTAAATTAAAGAAAGACCAAGAAAAAAATATTTTTTCATTGTTAAACTTACTCACTATCTAAAGAAAATACTTTAAAGTATGTAGTAAAGAATTTTCTTTAGATAGTAAATCATTTTTTCTTGGTCTTTCTTTAATTTAAGATACTATGTTGTTTAAAAGAAATTGATCCTTATGAATGACTCTTTCGGTTGGTATCATAAAATACAGGATGTTTTTTTTTTTCACATTTCACCCTAATCTGCTTAACGTGCCTTCCGATGCACGGAGGTGCTTGTGATGAAATATCACTAAACCGGTCAACAGCCAAATACATGTGCAAACTCATTAAAATCGCTAACGCTACCTCTCAATAAAAACATTAACTTAACCTCAATATTATTACCATTGGATCCACCTACTCTGAACAATAGGGTTGGCAACTGATTTGCATTCTAACGAGGCCCATCCCTGCCGAAATATCGTACTAATGTCATAAAAAACCGGCAAAGTGCAAGTCGGACTACTGGCGCACCGCGGGTTCCGTACCACCACACAATATACAGGGTGATACAGAAGTAAAAATAAAATTTTTAAACTTGTTGATTGAACCTTCGAACTGAACAACTTTCACTGTTGAACCAACATCGAAATCGCGAAAAAAAAATCTGCTGTCCCATACATTTAGTTCGAGTAGATCTGTAGTTTAGTATGGAACATCATTTTTTTTTTCGCAGTTTCGATATTGGTCCCATAGTTGTTCAGTTTGATGGTCTTCTCCACCCCCTTAAATGTTTATTTGTATTTTTGTAACAGCTTGTATTTAAATACCAACATACAAAACTGTTTCCTCCGGGACCCTTAACATACCGTTAGAGTGAGACATCTGGCCTCATTTGGGTGGTTAGGTGGGATTAATCCCCCCCTCCGAAATCGGAATATTTGTATGGATAAGTTACTAAAGCACTTACTTTTTCATTGTTTTTCTATGAAAATTAAATGTCTAGGAAGAGGCAAAAGAATTGTGACAGGATCGTAGAATGGCGATTTTTTCTGCCATTGTCTCTGCCTACCCCAAAGGGACACAGGCGTGAGTATATGTATGTATGTATGATTGGATTGTTTCTTAATTGTGCTATACGAAACTTGGCAATGTTGAGAGTATGGCAAAGATAAACGGGAAAATAAATAAAATGCAAATCCAATCACAGTAAAATTCAATCAGGTAGAAAAATACATTTTTATTTTTTCGATTTCCTACTCCAAATCACTCTGCCAATCTCTCATTAATAAGCTAAATAAGAAAGTCAAACAACCACTTCGTTGGCAACACGATGCTTATAAAAACGAGATAGGGTCCTGTACAAAAGTAGTATAAAACTCTCCTGCTGAAACTTTGTTGTATTGCTATCCATCTTTTCAGAGCGATGATAGCCCATACGGAAGAGAGCTAGCGCCTTAATCACGAGGCCGCGGTTCGATTCCTGGCCTGTACCACTAAGTTCTTCGGAATTTATGTACGGTAGTATTTATCATTTACTAGCTCGGCTTATGCCGATGTTATCATCGTGAGGAAACCTGCATTACCGATAATGAGAAGAAAATACCATAAGTTCGGAGGTATGCGTGAAATATGGGTGAGTTTGGGGCGAACGCAAAAAGGACCAGCGATGGTCGCAGTGTTACAAAATGACCCTTGCTTGCAATGACCCAACCACAAATAATAATAATCCATCTTTTTATGCCACAGCCATGCCACAGCTGAATATCTAAGCAAATAGGATTGTCAGCATAATAATATTTTCATTTCATTATAAAAAAACTTTAAAAGCTCTTGTTTGCCCTAGTAGCATTTTCCGTTGGCTTGCATTGGCCCACAGTGGGTAATCCGCTGGGATATAATATCAAGTACATTTGGTCAAACCAGGCATTTGGGGCAACAGTGCGACCAGTTCTGGAATCAGTTGAATTATTGGTACAGGCAGGAATCGATCCATCACCTCGTCACCTCACTTGCGTATAGGTTCTTATCACAGATCACAAAAACGAAAGGGATATGTGAAAAGGGGGCGGGGCCAGTGTTGCAGGAATATGCGCAAAAACGGGACACATTGCTCGCGACAGTAAGGATTCAACCTATTATGAGGCTGAAAGCCAGTCGAGATATTATGTGTAAATAGTTTACAATGCTTGCGTAGTACTAAAGATTATTCGAACGTTGAGTTATGATACCGCAATCGATAATGAGCACATTCAAGCTAACAAAATACTTTCTATCGCGTGGTAATGGTGGTAATGCGACACTAGGTTTCGTCCTCAGCGCGTTGGTTGGCATCTCTCTAGATCTCTATGGTTCTTATCCTTCAGTTTTTTTTTCTCTTTTTCATTATGTTATTTTAATATCCTCCAATAAAACATGTTTACAACGAAACAAATTCAGATTATAAGGAGAGCTAGGGGCTATAATATTCATGGCATATTGTCAGGATTAGGTTCATAAACTATTCGACCAATTTATTATCGAATTTAATATAATTATAGCAAATCAAAGCCATGACGCTGAATGTGAAATTTATATTCTGACAGTGTATCTACACTACATCGTATCGAAACTATCATGTTTTATGTTATTCTATTCTATTTATGTTTCATGATCAGGTTGATCATCTTCAGCTTATTATGTGTATGTGTGTGTTGTCTATGTTGAACTAGATGCTCAATAAGAAATGGAAAGGTTATCATGATACCATTTTCATCATCTGTAGTCCAGGACACTGGTCTATAATGAGGATGAGGAAAGTATATGTGCAGAAAGTATTTCAAATGAAAGGCCAGAATCAGAATAGTCGAATATTATTTAATTCTTTGACTATCCTTTATATCTTTGAATATATTTTATATCTCTGATTCATGCATAATGCTTACGACTCTATTCACCCAGCGGGTAGTGAGAGATATTCAGAAAACTCAGAACATCCACGTTTCACTACTAGTAGTACCGAAAATCATATAAACATTATACGAAAGCGACAAAACTCGTTTCTCTCTGAAAAGCCAGTTCATATCATCGTTCAGTCGTTATTAAAGTTCTTATACGGAATCATCGGTGAATAAAGTTCACCCCACTTGGCAGTTTTTTTTTTCAATCGTGACTGCGCAGGAAACCATTACGTTAATACGTATCTTTGAAAAAGGCTTCATTTTATTGGTCGGTGGCAAATGAAATGCACTTTTGAGGCTCTCCTTTGAAGCATTGACCTACATTCGGAATGAAAAGTTACTGCATTTTGCTTGAATATGGAGTTGAACAAATTAGAAATAAATATACTTTTATTTGTCATTATGAGCTTCAGGTCTATTATAAGGCAAATAGTTGTTAAATAAATAGATTTTTGGTTGCTATACACCACTATTTTTTAATTAACCTTAGACATTTTTTAAGTATAAATTCAGATACTGTCTTTAAACAACTTTCCCAAAGGAACTTGGGTCGAAAAACAAGAAAAATTTTGGACCTTCCAAAACCACCTATTTAATAATTAAAAAGTATCATCATTTCATATTCAACATTTTTATAACACTAAATTGTAATCAAATAAATAATTTTATATTATACTAGCTTTTGCCCGCGACTTCGTCTGCGTAGACATGTAATTTTGTCTAATGTCTCGTCTAAGTTCATGAAGGTCATGGTCCGAACCAAGTCTAGGAATCCTGGCATGTAACATTAGAATGGCGATTAAGGAATGGGCTGATAAAAGACACAGGCTAGAATGCTCTGGCCTCTCGGGTCTGCAACACTGCAGGAAATTCAACAGCAATCTTTTTATTATCGTGTGGGCAAAGTCCTGGTGTCATAGTATAGCAGCAATATAACACCACGAATCCCACAGTTCATACTGAACAACAGCAGGAGCAAAGCTCGTGCCATTGTCGGAGCCCTCACCGGGCACTATGCAACAGGCACGATAAAGCTCACTCTAGATCCCGGTTGCCAAGCGTGTGGAGAGGAGGAGGAAACCATGGAATATTTGTACTGTGAGACTGCGATGTCTTGGTGGGTAAACGTATGTGACTCCTGAGAGATGGTTATTCATTACAGGTTTCTTACCCTGAACGCTATTGCCTCCCTCATTTTCCAAGTTTTTCAAGGATGAAGAAAATAATATGTAGGGTTCAATACAAAAGATAACATTGGGTCGAAGTGTTGCTGGCTTGCCATTTCCCATAATAAGATAAGAAAGTCATGAACTTAAGCTAAATCAAAATCAGAAAGTACCCCAAGTAATTCTGTAGGTATCAGATTTAAAAGTCATTCACTGGATCCATCACTTTAATTTTTCTACTGTTCGTCGTTTATTAGTTTTTTATTTATGTCGAGCAGCATAATAATCATCTTACGACCCACTGCGGGTTACAGACCTCCACTCACGTATAAACGTTAGAGGATACTCTACCACGCGGGCTACTGTAAAATGGTGAAGGCAAGAGCTAAATAAGATCTGTAAAATAAGGTTATCATTCCGTAGCATTGGCTCAGATTGGACTCAAACAATCAATATACTTACAACGATGTATTACAACGATAATATAATCAACTCAATTTGTAAGCTCTTGCTATAGCTAGGTTTTTGAATTAATAATTGTAGCACACTTGCTTTAAAAAAACTCCCAACGCCATCTATTAAGATGAAAACAATACTACGATTAAATTTTAGAAAAGGTTAAAAGAAAGAGGATTTTTAGTATTTGCCGACCCGGTTGGTGTAATGGTTACCACGCCAGACTGCCAAACCAGAGTCCTGGGTTCGAGTCCCGGTTCGGTCTTGGATGTTATATGTTTATGCCGTTGTTGTATGGTTTCCACAATAAAAAGCCTATAATGCTTGCTTGGGATAATTAAAATAATGTTTGTGCCTGTGAGCGTTATTTATTTATTTTTCTCGCGTTCTCCGCTGGAGAATACGCTTGCCCGGTGTGGGGCCGATCTGCCCACGCCAAGCTGGTAGATACCGGCACTAAACAAAACGTGTCGGATTATAACTGGTTGCTTGAAACCGACTCCAGTACAGTTGCTTTACCCACTGGCTGGCATAGCGCCCCCAGATGTAAGTAGGGCTGTGGCAGGTTCCTCAGAGAGAGCCCAAATGGTGGACGACACACGACATCGCATGCATGGCTTTATTCCTGCGCCGCAAAGGCTGCCAAGCCGACGCAGCTTTATGAAGTGTGTCGACCCCCTGAATACTGGCCCAGCGCAAGCAAGGTGTACTCTATGGCGACAAAAAGTGTCCCTCCCAACTCCATTTGTGTCGCCGTCTGAGAGCCTCACGCCTAGACATGACTTGCCTTGGGCGACCTGGGAGTCTTTAAACCGACTTCGAACCCAGGTCGGTCGCAGTAAGGACAACATGGTCAGGTGGGGATACTCGGCTGCGCAAAATGTGACTTGCTTGTGTGGAACTCCACAAACGATGGCCCATCTCACATCGTGCCCTGCGTGCCCTAACATCTGCACGCAGGAGGAGCTCATAACTGCTAGCGACGGTGCAGTATCGGTTGCCCGATTCTGGCAAGCTACTATTTAGCGACTTTGTTCAGAATTTGAAGTCGACACGATAAGAAGAAGATTATTTTTCCAATTCGCCCAGTACCTATACAATCAAATCTGTAAAACCGAATTTCTGAGACGTGTTGATGATAGAACCACAAACATAATATTAACATTAGTGAGATACCTGGTGGTAGGATTAAAATTAGAAAAAAGCCAAAATAAAACATCCTGCGCTAATATTAGATCTGATATGATCTCAGGATATTATTATTGATAAATATGAGCAGTAATAGGCACACGGGAGCAGTCTGGAATGAAACACGTCTTCCCGAACATACGTTTATTGCGAGACGAACCTACCCACAATATTGACAGCTAAAAAACAATCAAACTAATTCTAGACATACCTCACACCTCCACCCTTATTACAACACTTATTCTATTTACACTTTAGTACTTAATTTATTTTTATACAATATTGCACCATAACAATATAGCTAATCTTAAAAAAATACCTTATACTATATAGCCTTCATGTAGCTTTTTAATCAAATTCCGGATATCTAATAACTGGGCGGCGGATACGTTTGGGACGGGTCTCCGGCAAAGGCGATCCCATGGTCGTGTTGGAATCCTGTACGATCTTTGGAGGACCCGTACTGAGCTCATCGTGTTTACTACTACTGGTGCTAGGCTTTGCCGATTCCGTTGATGTACAGGGTTCCTCCACGCACCTCCGTGCTACATCATTCACGACTTCCTCACCCCCATTCGAAACCTCACCGACTTCTGCAGGATCAGTTTCCGGACAGGTAACAGTAGACAGTCGCGCTCTGCGCCTTATTTGATCTATGTGTCGCGTTACCGATCGACCGAACTCGTCACCGAGAATGTACCTACGTGAGCCCTCTTGTTCCATGACTGTACTTTTTACCCATTTATCCCTAGCTCCGTACTCACGCGCCCACACCGGCTCCCCTGGCGCCAGTGCACGCGGCACTCCCCCCGCGTACTCAGCCTGCCGGGCCTGCGCAGCCCGCACTTTTACCTCTAAACCGTGCTCGCGGCGCATCAAGTCCATCCGTGTACGTAGCGATCGGCGCTGTAACAGCATGGCGGGGGTTTCGCCCGTTGTACTTTGTATCGAATTCCTGTATGCTAATAGAAAGGTTTGTAAGGCCGTATCTACATCTACGTTGTCCCTATAGGCCTTCTTAATCGCTCTTTTACAAAGTTTAACGGCATTCTCGGCCGCTCCGTTCGATTGCGGATGATACGCGGGCGAAAATGCTTGATGTATACCGTTACTCTTTAGGAAATTATTAAATTCACTACTTGTGAACGGTGGACCCTGATCCGATACTATTACAGACGGTAAACCGTACCTAGCGAAAGTTGCCCTCAACACCTTTATTACATTTGTCGCGTTGGTGCGTGCCATCTCAAATACCTCGAGCCATTTGGTGCTGGAGTCGATCAGAACAAAGAATGTCTTACCCTTGTACGGACCGAGAAAATCCACATGCAGTCTTGCCCACGGCTGGGCGCTGTATGCCCACGATTGGGGCGGGACGTGTGACGGCGCGGCCGCCTCCGCCGCACACGTGTCGCAGGCCCGGCACGTCGCCTCCACGTCTGTATCGATGCCTGGCCAATAGACGTAGCTTCTCGCTAAGCTTTTCATTTTGACTATGCCCATGTGGCTACTATGAAGTTGTTTAAGAACGGATCGGCGTAGGGCGCTCGGTATTACTATTCTGTAGCCCCACATAATACAGTCACAATCTACGTACAGTTCGTCGCGTCGATTATAGAAGGGTTTAATGTCTTCTTCGGGACACACGGGTGGCCATCCTGATTTAATAAAGAGCAGAATCTTACATAATACCTGATCTTTTGCAGTAGCCTTCTTTATGTCAACATTCGTCACCGGCAAAAAGTCTTCTACGAAATTAAAGTAAGTTACCTCATGGCTGGGAACGCGCTGTGTACTCGGTACCGGTAGTCTCGACAGTCCATCCGCACAGTTTCTCTTAGACGTGACGTATTCTATATCGTAGTCGTAGCCAGCCAACAAAACCGCCCAACGCTGCATACGAGACGCGGCCATCACTGGTATGCCTGTTTTTTTCCCGAAAATATGTGTCAACGGTTTATGATCCGTCCGTAACAGGAATCTTCTTCCATATAAATATTGGTGATATTTCCTCAACCCGAATACAATAGCCAGGGCCTCGCGGTCTATCTGTGCGTACGCCCTCTCGGCAGAGTTGAGGGAGCGCGACGCGTACGCCACGGGCCGCTCGCCCGCTGACGTCACGTGCGACAGCACCGCGCCCACGCCCACGCCACTCGCGTCCGCCGTCAGCACCAGCGGCAGTGAGCCCGAGTAGTGTACCAACACCTCGCTCGAACTCAAGGCATCCCTTACCTTATCGAAGGCCTCCTGACAACTCCTGCTCCAAATAAACTTTGTACCGACTCGCAGTAAATTATATAGTGGGGCGAGCATCGTGCTGACGTTTTTAATGAATTTAGCATAATACATTACGGTACCGATGAACGCCCTCAGTTCTGTGACATTCGTCGGTGCCGGCGTGTCTCGGATAGCGGCGACCTTATCCGGACAGGTGTGCACCCCGTCTTTGTTAATTATGTAACCTAAATATTTAATAGATTTTTCAAAAAATGCGCATTTTTCCTTCTTAACCTTGAGTCCGTGCGACTCCAATCGGTCGAAAACTTTATGTAAATTGTCTATATGTTCTCAAGTCGAGTTCCCTGTGATTATAATATCATCCAAAAAAACCCCTACATGCGACAAATCTGCAAATAACCCCTCCAGACGTTTTTGGAATATACCCGGGCTCGACGATAAACCATATACAAGGCGATTGTATTTAAACATACCCTTATGCGTTTTTATTACCGTATATTTGCTGGAATCGTCTAAAACCAACTGCGCATAAGCTTGTGATAAATCTATTTTGCTGAAATGTTCACCCCCATCTAGTTTAGTAAGTACGTCTTCCACTCTCGGTAACGGATATCGGTCGACTTCGATAACTTTATTTAGCGTTAGTTTGTAATCAGCACAAATTCTAATGTTACCGTCCTTCTTGACCACCGGTACAATCGGCGTCGCCCAGTCGGAGCGGTCGACCGGAGTGAGGATGCCGTCGCGCACGTGCTGCAGCAGCGCGCGCTCCACGGGCTCGCGCAGCGCGTAGGCGAGCGGCCGGGCGCGCATGAACACGGGCCGCGCGCCCTCGCGCACGTGGATGCGCACCGGAGCTCCGGTGAACCGTCCCAAGCCAGGCAAACACCTTACAGTATCTGGAACTGAATTTGTTTATATCAAATTTATAGCTCGTTAAGCTTTTGCAGTCCACACTCGGTATTTGTATATTCAGCTCCGCTATCCATTGTCGACCTAATAGTACTGTTTTACCATTTTTAACGACATACAAGTCTAGATGTTTTTTTATATTTCCATATTCGATTAAGGGTCTCACTATTCCTACTGGATTTACTATTTCACCAGTGTAGTAACGTAATGATAATGAGCAGTCGCTAATTGGTAAATCACTAAAGTGTTTGCTATATAACTTATAGCTTATACAAGAAACTGCGCTGCCAGTATCACACTCCATATCTATGCATTTATCATTAATTTTAATCGGAATGAATATGGGTCTACACTGATCGATCGATAACTGATTGAAATTCTCAATGTTTACCTCGTCACTATCCTCACTGCTTTGTCCGATATAGTCGTCGTCGTCGCCGCCCTCTCCTGTCACCACCAGACTGTGCTGGTGTGAAACCATCGGGCACATGCGTCGCAAATGTCCTTGTTTGTTGCATACGCGGCATACGTAATTCGTGAATTTACACGTAGTAGCATCATGGCCGCCTCCGCACACTCGACACTGCTGCTGCCGCTGTGTACGGTCCGGCGGGGGTAGCGGCGCGCGTCGCGGCAGGTTGCGGCGCCCCTGCGCCCGATCCCCGGCCGCCGCTGCCGGCGCCAGCGCAGGCCGCGGCCGCCATGCCGCGCGCCCCACGCTACCGATCGCCTGACACTCCGCCGTCGTAGCACCGCCCTGCACTGGAGCTCTCGAGTGACCGACGACGACCGCCGCGTCCTTCTCTGCCGCTTCCATGCTTACTGCCAAGTTGTACGCCTTGCTGAAGTCTAGCTTTGTCTCGGCGAATAAACGTTGTCTGATGGTCTCGCTATTTATTCCACAAACCAGTTGGTCCCGTAGGCTCTCCTGTAGTCCATTTCCAAACTCACATGTTTTCGACATTTTTTTCAATATAGCTACGTATTCGGCAATTGACTCGCCGTTTTTCTGCTGCCTATTTCTAAACTTATACCGCTCGGCTAACTCACTCGGTTTTGGTTGAAGGTGGTTTGACATAATTGTGGTGAGTTCTTGAAGGGTTTTTGAACTCGGTTTATCGGGCGTACACAGACTGACGAGTAATTCATAGCTCTCAGCCCCCATTACGGTGATCAATGTAGGTACCTGTAGTTCCCTCGATATTTCGTTCACTTTAAAAAACTGTTCTAAACGTTCGACATACAGATTCCAATCGTCCGATTGCACTTTGTACTCCGAAATCTTTCCGATCGGCATTTTGTCAAATTCTTACTTTTCTTTCGTTCTATTTTTGTCACAACACTATTTACACACGTATGATTTTTTCCAAATCGTCGCCACTGATAAATATGAGCAGTAATAGGCACACGGGAGCAGTCTGGGATGAAACACGTCTTCCCGAACATACGTTTATTGCGAGACGAACCTACCCACAATATTGACAGCTAAAAAACAATCAAACTAATTCTAGACATACCTCACAATTATGACTGAAGGTCAGGCCCTTAACATAATTATCAAGCCTAACTGCTTCTGTCTAATCCGGTGAAAAATGGATATAGTCGTTGAATGTATTTAAAAAAAAAATAAAAAAAAACATTAACGACCAAGAATCGAACCTCCACCTCATGCACGAAAATCTAACCATATACCAAATATACTACACAGCTGTTGTCAAAACTGTTGAAAAAAGTAAATACTATTTTTATCACTGCAATCTACACAAATGCATCTGTCAGCGTCAAATTGGCGCTAGTGAGCATAGAATAAAACGTGGTACATGTTTCAGCATGATAAAACAATGTAATTTATCCCACAGGAACCCATTGCTAGGATAAAAAGTATCCTATATCTTAATCCAGAACACATTCTATCTGCGTGCAAATTTCATCAAAATCCATTCAGCCGTTTATGCGTGATTGCGCCACAAACATACAACATTACAACTTTACAAACATCGTCACAAACTTTCACGTTTATAATATTAGTGAGATTATTAGTTCTTCTTCGTGATGGCATTTTTCATTATTGAAAACAATCAAGTGTACTGGCAGATACAAAATTATTTTTTAAGTATGATTATCACTGAACGGAACGCGTCGGGGCGCATTATATATATATTACTTTATTTTTTATATATATTTAACTTAATATGCTGACACTTTTTTAAGAGGATGATCAGACCATCAAACAGCTTTCTCTATGGGACTGTCATCGATATCGCGAAAAAAATCTTCTGCCCCATACATTTTTGTAGAGTAGGATTGCAGTTTTGTATGGAACAGTTGATTTTTTTTCGTGATTTTGACCTTGGTCCCATACAGAAAGTTGTTCAGTATGATGGTCTGATCATGTCCCTTAAAAAACTGTCTGCATATAAGAAGGACCATATACATCTTGCAATCCGGTCAGATGCGCGCGAAATCGGTGACGGCCGCATTCCACTGCAACGTCGCCTGGTCAGCACTCGCTGTCAATTTGCGTGCATTTGAAACAACGACTGAGGCGCACGTATGCGCCTGGATTTCAGCGAATAATTTCGTCCGGAAGGACGCAGTCGGCTATTGCCGAATGTTACATTAATTTATGTAAAGCTCATATCAAGCGACAGTCCGTAGGGCTGTGGCAGGTTATTCAGAGAGAGCTCAAATGGTGGACGACACGCGACACGGACGGACCGCAGCACGGACTACAAACTTTGAGTCAAGATAACTTTAAAACTAAACATTTAAAAGGAAATCACAGATATTGGTTTCGAGATTGTTTTAAAACCATTCATTTTTTACTTTAATTACTAAATGTTTAAACTAAGCTTCGTTTTGTATGGAGCGTCGTAGAAAAATGCGCAAAATGCACGGCGGCACATCGCATCGGCGGCATAAAAAACCGACCCTTATTAATTTGTTAGAGTTGTTCGTTTGTATTTTAGTAATAATTTACGGTATTTCAAAATAGTTCCTTACCTGTCTTATAATTGCTTTAAAATATTAGCTATTATCCAGTCTTGCGTAACTGTGTGATTACACCGTAAAAAAAAACATTCCGAATTAAAAATCGAGTTTTAGACATCTTTCGGCTGCTGATTTGAAATCATGATTATATTCTCTTTGTTTGAAATTGGCGTGCAGTTTTTTTTTTAAAATAATTACTCCTGCTTTGTTTGCACTGTAATTCTACAAAATGTCAAGAAATTTGTAATTCGAATCTTGTTTTCTTGTGGCCAGTACTAAGGTTTTTTTTTGTTATGCAAAGGTTTTCTCCATGGAGTTTGAAAGATTTTATAGCCAAAAAGAAAAACAATGTTATACCGGTGCAGTCATCAGCACTGGACAATGATAAAATTTATAATTATTGGTATTTATTTTGTAATTTGTTGTTATTTTCGTTATTTATAAATCAAACAGTCTTCAGAATTAGCTTACTTTATTACAAGTCTTGTTACTTAGTTGAAATTGAAATGGTACCGTACATTGGTTGCACTTGCGGTTATATGTTTATATCTCCGGCTCCCGTCAACGTAGCGAGATAAATTATATACCAGATTTTAAGTCAGATCATAAGCTATCAAACAAAAAAAGTTTCATCAAAATCGGTTCAGTAGTTCTTGCGTGATACTCGTTCAAACAAACAAACAAACAAACAAATAAACAAACAAACAAACACACAAACAAACAGACAGACAAAAAATCCAAAAATTGGTGAAATGGAATCAGGGACACCTAAAAACCATATCGTAACTTTTTTTTTGTTAATATCTTCAATGTACAGACAAACGTTCTGCTACAGTTTTATAATAGTTTAGATTTATTTAATTTATTAGTAGGCAAACATGAAGATGTAATAAGACATTTGGCGAATATTTTGCAAAAACTTGTTTAAAAAATTCTGTATTTTGGCTTAACTTGTCTATGTGACAGCTGAGACGTCTGAGCGATCTGTCAAACATCTGTCAAATGATTAACGTGATACCAAATGTGTAAAAAATTGAGCTTCGCACTTGGTACGATCACGGTTCAATGAAGATTTATTTAGAGAAATCTGGGCCCTGTATAAGAAACCAAGAGTAAAAGGCACCGCAACTGAAACTTTTCGCCAGCGGTTTCAGCAGGCCACGCGGCGATGCTAAGTTTCTCAGTGTTTTTGCAATCAACATAAAGTTCAAAATATAGTGAAACGAAAGTGCTCACCGCTGTCGCCTAACTTATTAATGTATGTCTTACTAACTAAACCTTTGAAAATCCATAGAAAAGTTAGTTTCTAAGAACTGACTGACATGTTATTTTCGCCATTTCACTGAACAAGTTTTGGGATTTGATCAAATAGCTTACGGATTTGACCAAAAGTGCTACTTCTGAATCATGAGATGCAAAATCAGGTTCGAGTGATACAAAATCTCCATACTAATTTTGTCACTTTCAACTGCTAAAATGACAAAATTACTATGGAGATTTTGTATCACTCGAACCCGATTTTGAATCTCATGATTCACAAGTAGCACTTTTGGTCAAATCCGTAAACTGCTGATTTGAATGTGTGACTTTTAAAAATCGCTCTCCTGAAGCCATAGCATATTGCGCATGATAAGGCTTTATCACGCCTTTTATCTTGTTCGTTCGCGAGCAAATAGAATAGTAGCGAAGGCGCGATACCGCTATATCACGCTGCCATACCACGGCGGCAACGATATCACGTCTTTTATCTCGTTCGTTTGCGCGCAAATAAAAAAGAGAGCAAAGGCGTGATAGCGCTATATCACGCTGCCATGCTAGCCATGCAGATCTCTACGGTTTTTTTCATACCTCTGCGACAGATGCATATTGGATGAAATGAATAGGTGAAATGTATTTAATACCCCTCCGGACGGAAAGCGTCAACTTTCGTCCCGCGCGCTGCGCTAAACGAAGTTGCCGCTTTCCGACTCCGTCGAGGAGAAAAATAGTATACTAACCTCGGGCAGTAAATAAGAAAGCCTCAGATCACATTTTTGTTGACATTACATAAGATCTGAGAACTTTCTCTTCTATTGCTCCATGAAAGCAATGATCGATGAGTCGTCATACCCAAATGGAGTGGAGGTACATAGATGAAACGAGTTTTAGTCTGGTTTTAGATTTACATAGTGACTACCTTTCGAGGCTTTATGTTAGATTTATAATTGATTCCTGGAAAGCTGCCTTTACAAATGAGGTTCCCTTGAAACCGCTGCCCATTCAGTGAGATTCCTTCATCATGCACAACTAGGGATATACATCAAAATTTAATCAGCGCAGTAATTCCAACAGATAATTATTATTCCACAGGCGCTCATATCACGAGTAGATATATCGTAGCAAATTGCCAGACTTGGCCCAACTGAGCCAATTCGCCAGCCGCAAGCTCTCAGAGGCAAAACTTCTCTCATATTTAATTTGGCAGTGTAGTCGCACGAGACATATTATTGCTAACATGCAGCTACTAAGGCTTCATATTTTATTAGCGTGATGAGTTCAACGGTCCTCTGATTGTGTTAGTTTGTTCAGTACTAATTTTGCAGTTTAAGTTTTAATAGGATACGATAATTTTGTCTAGAGATAAACGTAGAATTTCTGTTAAATTAAGTGTTTGTTGTTGCTTTTCAACAGTGTTCTGAAATAAGATGTTTACTTATACGTGTTTGTTAGAGTATGTGCCCATGAATATCTTTTCCGAGGGGCTAGTTAGAAGAATATCTATTCTTCTATCTATCTTATTCTTTATATATATATATATATAAGGTCTAACAAAATTAGGTGAAACTATTTTAAGGGGATGATCAGACCATCAAACCGAACAACTTTCTGTATGGGACTAATATTGAAATCGCGAAAAAAAATCAGCTGTCCCATACATTTAGGTCGAGTAGGTTTGTATGGAACAGCTGAATTTTTTTTCGCGATTTCGATATTGGTCCCATAGAGAAAGTTGTTCAGTTTCATGGTCTGATCATCCCCTTAAAATAGTTTCACCTAATTTTGTTAGACCTTATATATATATATTCGAGTCGTTCAAGTCGTGTTAGTTACACTATTTAGAACTCAAGAACGGCTGAACCGATTTGGCTGAAAATTGGTAGGGAGGTAGCTAAGAACCAGGAGAAGGACATAGGATATACTTTTTATCCCATTATTATTATTTTTTTGCCTCTATTGCGGAACGAAGTTCGCGGGGTCAACTAGTTCTAAATATAATAATGTTCAGTATTGTAACTCTTCAAAACGTATTAAAGATTTATTCGAAAGATCCATAAAATAGTAACATTAAATAGAATTATAAATAAAGTGACTTAAAACTAAACTAACCTAGGATGTGGTGCAGGTTCAGTTCGGTCATAGTGGGAGGCACCCTTAGATCAAAGGAGGCACCCAGCTGGCTGCATTTCCTCGCTGAATGGCTATGCTGATCCGTTAAGCGAGGAAAGTGCCAGCCCGTGGGTCCGGTGTCGAGTCTAGCAGGCGCTTTGACAGGTCTTTAAAAAGCGCCTGCGCATTAGGTGCGAATTGTACCTAAGTTTTTTAAATATCTTTGCTTGACGCCTCGAGGAATATAGTGGCGAGCATAATGCTATCTAAGGTGCCATAATTTATTAGATCATAATTGGGGAGTTAACTGCATCAAATATATTTTAGTTTTATCTTCTTAGTAAAAAATACGTTTGAAAATAATACTAAACTTACGTTTTCAGTAATTATGTAGCTTGAATACTATTTTTTTTATACTATAAAAATTATCGAAACGACGACGAAAAACAATGACGTCACAATTCATGATTTAGTACAACTTTTCATACAAAGCTCGTGTTTTGACGTTTGATAAAGAGTAGCTATGATTTGACTAGTTGAAAACTCGCGGATTAAAATAATTACGAAAATATTTTATTTATAATTATTATTCGTTATAATTATAACACTGACATTATCATCTCTTGATCTTACTATGCCATCCGTTGAGGAGTTGTTCTTCTTTGAAACGCTTTTACTGATTTTCATCAAATGATTATATTCCCTTCATTGTATAAAATAATCATCCCATCAAAAACATTTCATGTATAAAGTAGCCAAGACTCACGACCCTTTTACTCTTAAAAAGTTGGTTCGTCTTGGCGGGGGCACTACCGTGCCCCCAGATCCAGATCAGTAATACCATAAAAGCTATTGTCTCTTCTAATGACAATTAATTTCTACTGTAATAATTATGGTTGCCTTCTTCTTATGTAAGTCAAAAACACTTCAATGAGAATAAAGTATCTTTAAACCTAATGCCGATGTTATTGAAAAACATACATAAAATTACATACAAAGTAATTTTTTGAAGACAGTTAAATACTAAATCAAAATACAAAACTAGTACATGAATAAAGATAAAATCAAGAACGAAAAGATCTAACCCTAGATATAGACATAACAACTAAAGTAGATCTAACCGAAACCCTTCTACCACAAGAGAACCTCATATCACTAAACAACGATAACTGCTGTGATCGAGTATCGAACTGCGGCTCGTTACTATACGCCAAGTTCGTAAGTTAAACAAATTTCGTGCAACTTGGCACTCGCTAGCGGTTTGGTGTGGTTTAAATGATGAATGACGAGCGAATAGGTACTTTTCTTGTAGCTTTTTTCAATTGGAATATGAAGTTTTCTAGAAACTAACTTTAGTTTTCAGAAATTGCCACTTGGCAATGGACGGGGCACATTGCTCACAGAATCGATGGCCGGTGGTGCCGAAGAGCCTACTGGAAAGCGCAGCTTGGGTAGTCACAGTCAGGTGAGCAGTCAGGCCGCCTACGAGCTGGACCGGCGACCTACACGGCTAGCATGCTACCCACGACAAAGCGTTTAAACGAGAAAAACGTCTATAATAATAAAGATGGAGGCACATGTCGATTTTTGTCTTTTTTTCGGGGGTGGCAGGCCTATTGGTAAAGGCGGCGGGAACCCGTTGGATAAAGGCGGCGCAGGACCGGTCGTTGTGGCGATCCTTGGGGGTGGCCTATGTCCAGCAGTGGACGTCTATCGGCTGATATGATGATGATTAATTTAAAGTTTGAGTTAGAAACTTGACTTTTGTACAAGCTTATGAAGCCATAAATGCCGTCTCCATAATTTTGCCCCATGCCGAGTTCAAACCCTGCGTTCACTACCGACTGAGATCCAGTCGAAACGTCATTGTACAGTACGACCAGGAAAATAATTCCGCTCGTCAATCTTCGTTTGCACAGAGCAGGACCGAGTCCCCGACAAAACCCGAAGTCATTTAGGGTGCAAAGTCGGTGCAAAGTTTATTTATAAAGGGTGCAAAGTCGGATAGCAGCGAAAAGAGCGCGAAAACAAATAAGCCAATAGCGTAAACGAATTGAAGGTGGCACATCCTGATTGGGCAATATAACTTCGCGCGGTATTAAAATTTGTCAACTGCGCAGGTACATCGGTACTTAAAAACCTGGTACTACTGTAAATTTGAACAAAAACGTACACGATAAATTTAGTAATTTGAAAGTCTGATACACCCTCTAGAAGGTGCAGCCAATCTAAATAACATGTTACATCAGAATGAAGCCGTTTTAATTATTATTTAGTTAAACCTCGTCGGTTAAACCACAAACTAATTGTATAACGGGCATACTCATAATTCGTTTAGTTGTCATATTGTCGAGTATTCTCCTGTCTTGTCAAATAATTGTATTATGTACTTGGGATTGTGCTGAAACTTTCAACGGTATAGCTTTGGACATGAGACGCGGTACTGAGGTACATATAGTAAAGAAGGATTTAATTGAGTTATTTTACGCTGCGGATCGTGAGGAATGGCTGAATAAAAATAAGGCCTAGGTATTATCAAGCAGTGCGTTGATGTGGGCTGATTTGATTTAATAAGATAGTATGCTAACCGATACAAAAAAAAAAATACAAAAAAAAAAATAAAAAAAAAATAAAAAAAAAAATAAAAAAATAATCTATACTATTATAAAACTGTAACAGGAAGTTTGTCTGTACATTGAAGATATTTACAAAAAAAAGTTACGATATGGTTTTTAGGTGTCCCTGATTCCATTTCACCAATTTTTGGATTTTTTGTATGTCTGTTTGTTTGTGTGTTTGTTTGTTTGTTTGTTTGTTTGAACGAGTATCACGCAAAAACTGCTGAACCGATTTTGATGAAACTTTTTTGTTTGATAGCTTAAGGCAATAAATAATTATAGTAGCAGTTGTGGAGAAAAAGATAGGTGATTGTTTTAAGGCGGTGAAAAGGCCATTTAAGAGGCTATGTGAAAAAATAGGATCCTTCAAAGCTTCATATATCATGAAGTACTAACAGTAGGAGTATGATTAGCGGATATGTAGGCTTCTACTGGGTGAGCTCGCTACATCTTCGACCCCATCTACGTCCTGAGAACTAGATTGAGGTCAAGAGCAAACCCATACGTAATAAAAAAAAAATGTGTAAATTGAACATATTATGATTGAAGTTTTGACAAGAGCCATAACAGGATTGAGACACATTTTCTCGATAGAAAAACAAGCCAAAATAAACGCTTGGAACTGCTAAACGGGAATAATAGAAACACGAGACTTGATTTAAAAAAAAAGAGATTGATATTTTACAAATTTTGATAAGAGCAGAATTGAACTTACATAAATAGTACAAGCTTCGTTTCAGGCGCGCGCACCGCCCCATCTCTTTCTCTCGCATCAGGCAGTAATATAAGCTATCACACGCCCATTTCGTTTCAATTATTTTTCGACATAGGCCCTTATACCATGTTTTCAAGGATGTTTTGTCGGCTCAGTTAAGTATTTTGGAGAACGTTAAAAAATTTATACGTTTTGTACTACATATCGAAGTCCTTTATGTTATTGTTATTATGTTTTTGTGTACAATAAATAATCGACGAATCCTTTATACTACAGTATTTCTTAATCATAATTTGAGATATAAATAGGTCTAGGTAAACAAATAATTTCAGGCACTGCGTTTGTTTTTTTTTTTTTTGCTTTAATTCGTGTTTTTACGACGAATCAACACTCCCATACATACAAACTTTGCTGTAAATGGGATATGTCTGTCAACATTATTTTGTACATTTTTGTAAAAAAGACTGACTACCCACTCGGGGAATATACTTAGTTGTGAGCATATGCTTATGCTGTAAAAAAGAAAAACCTTTGCGTTTTCTAAAAGAACCTAGAAACAATGACCTCAATAACAACCCTTATTTTACTAGTCCCACTAACCTTAATTGAAGGCTTTATTTTCACTTCAATTGACAAAAGGTAATCTCTCAACTCACCCTACAAAAACTTTTTTGTAAAGAAAAAAACGAGAGCAAATCACTTACCCTAAACAAAAAGATACAATCGCTAACAAAAGCTCTCTACGAGTTTAATAATAACCAGCAAAAACCGGAGTATTAGCCCAGTCATTTTACGGTTTGAGCCGGGACTAATTAGTAATTGATATTTTTTTCGGTATAGTATTTAAGAGCATTTATTTGAGCTTAGAAATGTACCAAAATTAAAAAAAAAATCCCTTCGGCAACAGTTCCAAATTTAAAATTGAGGTATTATCTCGTAATAAAAACCGTGATGGTAATTTTTTTTTCACATGTTTAAGGCATAACCATTATACATACTTAAAACATGGTGTTAATATTTTTGTCTACCTACTTAGAAGGTTTTGAAAAAAAATCGTAATTTCTAATACAAACCTAATTTTTTTAAATTTCAATGCCTATGTTATTTCCCAAAAATAATTTATATTGTTAAATCTAATTCAAATGAGTGCATTTGTATTAATATTATTAATTTGAAAGCGATTTTTTTTAAATATGTTTTCAGATCGTCTTTTTGTCACTAAATAGTGCCGGTGAGAGTTTAAAAGTTTAATTAATAATTACTTACCACCTCTCTTAACAAAACTCCGTAAAATGACTGGGCTATATTTGCCAGCACATTACATACCGTATCGTTGTATCAGCCCACGTTAATGCAACTTGCTTTTAACCTACTTCGGATGAAAGCGTGCACCGTAATACTGAGCTTAAAGTGTGTAAACTCGGCATTGTGTTACACCGTGGTGTAATGGGGCAAGTGCAGAGTGGAACTTGATAGGTTGTCATCGAACTGAATGGTTTCGAATGACAGACTGACGTTTTGATAAATGGTTAAAGGGATGTAGATAAATGATTAGTTTATCAAAGATACGAGCTACTCGTAAATTTGGATGCGTTTATTATTTATTTTAGTAATTATTACATTAAGAGCATGATGGCGTGATGGGCAAAAACCATCATGCCCTGGTACCGGAAGCGATCGGCGGCGTCCAAGTCGACCCAGGAAGAGGTGTCATGACCAGGATAAATTTGACGACCAGTGGCCAGAGGTTGCTCAAAACAGGAACGAGTGAAAGAGCAAGGGTGGAAGAGTGCATTTGCCCAGCATTGGGATGACTAAGGCTAATACAAAAAAATACTTTTACATCACGCTTTTAGTCTTTCCTACTGCAACTGCATTTTTAAGCGTGAAAAGTCCACTTTTAAAATTTTGTTGACTGTCGGTTGGAATGACTTGTCAAGTAGAGATAGTAGAGTATCTAGCCTTTTTGCCCACAAAATTTCTTTGCATTAGAGGTTTCTTATGCAAAATTCTGCATAAAAAACCTCATTAATCCTTATGACTCCCACTGATAGATGGTTCCATCTTATTCTGAATGGCACTATTTTTGTATAAGATATAAGTGCGGAATCAAAACAGTTCTTTTCATTCTATTCTAATTTTATTATTGTGGCGTCCATCTTATTATTGATGATTTTGCTAAAGTCTAGTTTATTCAGCAAACACTGCTGGATATTGTACCTACGGTTATAAGCTGGGTTATAAGTAGGTATTTGGTGACTATAATTTTTTTTTACAATTGAACACTGTCTTACACAATACAATTGGAGTTTCGTTGCAGGCCAGGGAGCAGGCAATCGAAACGCGACCACCCAATAGCAGACCTACAACGCGACTCCAAAAATAGTTCTTAAAACAGACACATTACGTTACAGTGTAAAGTCAGGTGAGCTCTAAGCGTGTAATGCGGTTTGTAGGTACAGTACGTCATACGCTAGCGGTTACTTTACATATTCATTAAGTCGTTCGTTTGAGCGTACCCCTATTTGCTGGAATTCACTTTTGTGGATGACTGTATCTTGATAGGGTTACCTGTTACGAGGTTTTGAGAGGATTACGTCTTTTCTGTGGAGGGAATGTCGCGCGGAGTTTTGAATATGCTTTCTTATTAAATGTATTTTGGGTACGTTTTCATTTTCATTTGGGTTTATGGTTATTCACGTTTTATGATCTCGTAATATTTAATAAATGGTTTTTAAATTGAGAACGCACTAAGTGCTCATGTTTAAATACAAAATTGTTTTTGTAGGGCTGCATTATTTCTTTTATTATGTATTTGTGTGTGTAAAGTTTCAGGTGGAATGGTGTGTTTTGCTAAAAATGAAAATGTTTCGATTTATTTTTACTGAGACATTACTTAAGCTTGATAACAATAAAGTCTGCTCAATTATTGCAAGAAACGGATATCATTTGACAATATCCATTCGACGGGCGATTCGATGGATATAATTTATATCGAAAATATTTTTTCGTTTATTACCTTTACACGACTTTCATTTCCTCTTTGTGTCAGTATGATAACTATTTTAAGTGATGTATTTTGTAGTTTGTCAACAAACATAAACAGACATACACAATTTTTTTACGTTCGCTAAAAGAGTTGCTTATTTAATAAGTTAGAAACTCGCGGATTGAGTAAATCCTACTGTTATACAAACGTTTTGTGATCATTTACTATTATGACTGAAGAGTCAGGGAGTCATTATGCCTTAGACAACCAAAAAGCAACTAGGTAAATGTACGAACTCCATTCCTCCAGTTTCAGCAGTTTCATCTCCCAGAGTCATAATGTCATTGACCCATTTACATAGTGGACTGGTCTGCAACTACTCACCTTAGTTGTAAATTCACCCCTTTGTATCTTAGCTTTTGATGTTAAATTGCTTAGCAGGAGGTATGTTTATTTGGCTAGTATAACTTCTTGATATAATCTTTCTTGGTTTTTTGGATGAGGCCTTTATTAGGAAAATCTTGACGTTGTCGAGAGCTTTTTCAAAATAAATTTATTTAACAGCGAAGAGGGTTTTTCGACTGAAATGTTTTCTACCTCTTGCGCTACACCCTATGAATACAGAATCAGCCTTGCAGCTGATGATAACAAAAAGTACATCTATCTCTCGCAATGTATAGTTACAAGATTAAACGAGATTAGTCGTTTTAGCGATGTGTCTAAGGTCTGCAACATACATACATAATAAATCTGATTCGGAATTCAGTGTTGTCAGCAATGGTTACAAAAAATACAAGAGTGCTGTTAAAAATGCCAAAAATATAATTGTATGAAAAGCCAAATAAAATGACAATTGCATTTTTAGGTAGGTATTTATTAAAACAAAACAAACAATTTCTATACATGATAATGATTATCATGTGTTTAGGTCATGACGTTACGACGATGATTTGTAAATTGCATTCAATATTATGCAACTATATCAAAACACTATTTTTAACATTAGACATAATCTTAATAAAATGGCAGTAACCATTCACACAAGCGATTTTTGAGCGATTTCGTAACTATACCGCAACGATGTCGCAACTAAACCGTCACGATACGGTATAGTTCCGTCAACGCCTACGCTCAATAATCGCTTGTGTGATATGACTCTAAATCGTAAAAAAATGCCACCTAATGCCCTATAAAAATCACTAGATCTAGTGAAAAAGTCTCCGAAACCGACAACACTGAATTCCGAATCAGGTTTTATTCCGAATTTAAGTGGCGGACCTAATTGTGATCACATGGAAAATTGGTTGCATGTTTATGTACCCACCTATGATAGGTATTTTGCATTTTATGTTCATCTTTTCATTTCAATCAATCAGTTAAAATACTTTTACGGACACTAAAAACATTACAAAACTTAAAATACTCACTCATTTCTCCATTATGCCTCAATTTTCTTTGTTCGTTTTTGTAGTTCTAAGTTTTTTTGTTCTGCAAGATTTATATTAAATACATTTCGACCTTGTCAGTATTTTTAATAATTCATTCTACCCGCAGTTACCTTATCTGCGTTTGTCGTCAGAATTAAGCCTCCTCGGGTATCAAACTTTACACCAATGTCTTTGTCAGTTTAATGTTAGAGGTACTTAACTAAACTTGAATTGGATCTATCTTGGATTACTGTACTACAATTTAAGCTTAAATTTAGTTTAAGACTGTTTAATTCGGATTACATACATATACTTGCCGTATCTTACTGAGGTAGGTGGAGACGATTGATGGCCTCAGTTAAGTTCAGAAGTTAAAGTCACATTGTTGTCAAAAACAACGACGAGCTCACATATGTAATCTTCTTGCATCCTTCAGATTGTCGAAGTTTTTATATGAGTTTAACCTTAGCAAACGCTCGCCGCTGTTTCAACGACGAATTTAAAATCGTGATGATGTTTGCGCTTAAAGAATTGTATTGCTGATGCAATATTTTTGACACATCAAAGGATATGGAGATCAGGAGTGCGATTTTTGAAACTCATTCGCTGAGATCAGCAGTTGAAAATGTTAAAATTACTATGGAGATGTGCATTTTTGTTCTATAGATTTGACTTTCAAAAATCATACTCCAGGAGAGCGATTTTTGAAAGTCAAATCAGCAGTAAAAAGATGCGTATCTCCATACATTTTCAACTGTTGAGTACAACGTATGAGATTCAAAAATCGCACTCCAGGTATAATTTTCTCACGGGTTGGTTGTCACAGCGGTCATAGGGCGGGCGCACAGATTACCCCAATAGATACCGCATACAAGGCCACCGACGCGCGCCACACATCTATGATTTTGCACTGATATAAGCAACGCGAGTGAGCGAGCTCGAAGTAGTGCATCCTTGAAATGGCCAATCATGTTGTATTGTTTCGTGTCCGGCTACCGCCAAAAATGGTGACTTCAGGCCTGTACAAAATTTTCATCATGCGGTATCTATTGGGGGTAATCTGTGGGCGGGCGCCAGACTTGGCCGCAAAGCTGTTTTCAAAAAGCTATCTCACGCTATCTTTATAAAGAACAAAAGAAACAGATGCAACAAAAGAAACAGCAACACTTATTTGCCATCTTAAGGTGGTTTCAGTCCATACAAAAGTTTGACGCACAATACGCGTAGACGGAATTAATAAAAGTTATATTTTATATATGGAAAAATAGTTTAGAAAATCTAGTTGCCGCGTAACAAATAACGTTTGCAATTTATAATATAATTACGAAGATACAAAGCTTTTAAAATTTTGTATGAAATATTTCAAAGCTTTATATCTTCGTAATTATTTTATAAATTGCAAATGTTCATGGTTCAGGCATCTAGATTTTCCAAACAATTTTTCCATATAAATACAAAGTTACTTATATTAATACCGTTTAAGCGTATTGTGCGTCAAAGTTTTGTATAAAATTGACCCCTCTGCAATCGCCCTAATCCCTTATTTCTGACTCTAAGAATTTTATTTTTATACAGGGTGTAATTGATATGACTTGAATTTATTTGTGTATATTATATATATCTATATTGTGTTCTACACCGTCTACCAATCTTCTTTCACTATTTCCTCTACCCTAAGGTTGTCTGGAAGAAATAGCTTTTTTAGCGATAACACCGCCTGTTTTTGTATCTTTTGTATTTCCTGATTGTTTGCTCTTTGAATACTATGTTTTTTGGTGTCAAATAAAGTATAACTGATTCATTGATATCATTAGCATCGTTTTAAACTAAGAGACTAACCATCAAATTGGAGCAAACCGATCGGAGCAAAAAATTGATCCATACTAAATTGCAACGCCTACTCGGCTCAAATTTATGCAACAGCTGATTTTGTTTTTGCTCCGATCACTTTGCTCACATAGATAGTAAAAGTTGTTCAGTTTAATGGGTAGACTCTTACACTCAGATGCAGAAACGCTCATTACAGTTAATCCTCAATTAAATCTCTTGCAGTCACTTTTTGTCTTGTTGACGTAGTTAAAGCTAGCACGAGATTTAATAGTGTATTAACTCTAATGAGCATTTCTGCAACTGACCGTTAGTTTAAAAGGATGCTAATGATATCAATTTCACCCTGTATATAGTCTAGACTACAACCGTCATAATGCGCATTATAGTTGTATCTTTTAAGGTTTTTACTCGACTATACAATACATCGTATATTTTCAAAACAGAATAAGCAGTTACGATTGTGTAATTATGTATTCGACAACCTAATCAAAACTACCCCTATCAGAAATTCTAAAATGTCCCCTTAGTGAGAATGACCACAGCTCGTGCCAAGCCACCCTTCCAATTCGGTTCGGTGGTATTGACATCCGAAAAGCAACGGCGGTAGCGCTTCCGGCGTTCCTGCCGTCAGTCCATAGTACGCTAGACCTCTTCGGGAGAATCATAAACCCATCACTTGGTGATATAGAGGTCACGTACTTGACTCAGGCCAGAAACGCCTGGATAAGTGCCGCCGGTCCCAATAACACTGTCCCCACAAGTCTGACATCACAGAGGCTATGGGACGAGCCGCTCTGCATTAAGACACAAAAAACTCTTATAGACAACGCCACCAGTACTGCAGAGAAAGCCCGCCTCCTAGCCTCAAGGGAGCCAGAGTCAGGATTCTGGCTAAATGCGTTGCCATCTGCAAACGTGGGCACGCTTCTGGATAGATCCTCCTTCACATTGGCAGTCGGTCTGAGACTCGGTGCCAGAACGATTGAGCCACATCGCTAACTTAATATTGTAATTGTAAATACCTATACCATTAAATCACCTATTACGTATTCAATCTGTTACTTCTATAAGAAACTGTTAACTAAACCCTACAGCAATATCAGAAAGTTTGTTATTTCACCCGCAAGTTATTAAGTATTACCATTATGATAACAATTCACGCGAAACGGAATCCAATCATTAATTATTCCAAGAGTCAGTTAACACGCAGCTGTAGACAAGAAACAAGTAACTCAAAGGAACTTGCAGAAATATCGGTCGGCCAATAAATCCGTAGATATAGATACTACTACATAACCCCTTATAGCTTATCGGCCGTTGCGTAAAACAAGTCCCCTCTTTCAAGCCATTTTCGTCTTGAAGTCCTTTACGTAAAGGTTATGACTGAGGTCTTAAATAAAACAGACATTAACTGGAATATATTGGTTGAGATCCAGAGGTGTATTTGGGAATTCAATCGGAAGTGATACAAATAAGGAGGTGAATTGGTTTCGAATAGACTTTTTTCGTGAACGTTCACGTTCACGTTATGTTGGTAATGTATTACTTGATGTCTTCATAATGTTGTGCTTTTAAGAGGAAATGTGAAAAAAAATGGGATTCTTCAAATCATCATATATCATGAAGTACTAACAGTAAGAGTATGATTTGCGGATATGTGTAGATTGAACATATAACTGAAGTTTTGATTAGAGCCAAAAACAAGCCAAAGTAGCCTCCGCTCTTTATCGATAAAAGCTTGGAACTGCTAAATGCTGAATAATAGAAACATGAGATTTGATTTAAAAAAAGAGATTGAGGATTTTCTAAACTTTGATTAGAGCAGAATTAAACTTATTTAAATAGTACAATCACAATAAAATAAAGTTTGATTAGGCGCTTGCATCGTTTCAGGTGCGCGCGCGCCGCCCTGTCTCTTTCTCTCGCATCAGGCAGTAATTTAAGCTATCACACGCCCTTTTCGCTTCAATTATTTTTCGACATAGGGCCTTAAGAATATAACTTACGGTTTACTTCCAAACCAAATCTAATCAAATAATATATTGTATGAATTGCAGGTTAATTATAATTGCATATGAATGTGAATAGAAAGCAGATATTCAACTACAATCAGTCGGTGCTCTGCCGTAACCCTACCTTAAAAAGGTGTATATAATATCCTAATAAAAAAATTATTAAAAATCACAAGTTAATAATTTCTAGAAATAAACGATGTCTCAGAATTTATACCTAATACTTAATTAAAACTAATTTCATTGTATCTCATTGGCCGTCCAACGTGGAAATGCTACGAGCATAATGGGTAAGTTTGGCTCGACCCGGGGTGGGCTATTGGACTAGACAGTTGTCAGGTTTGGTTGCTTTGTTTGTTCTTTTAGTAGTAGTTAGTCTTAGGATACTGTGTATATTTCTTCTTATTCTTATTCTTATATTGTAAATACATTAAATAAAAAAATTAAAATATGTAATACAACAATGTCAAATCAAAACAAGTCAAAAGCCAATGACTAATAATGGCGCCTTTTTTCTTTACGCCTCTTTTTTTAGCGCGGCCATCGATCAAACTTGAATATGAAGAATCAGAATAAAGTTACAAACAAAATTTGTATCACAAGTATATCTCTAAACTCAGTCCGAACGGAGATATAAAGGATTGAAGTAAACGTAATGATAATTCGTGCCATAGTCGGAGCCCTCACTGGGCACTACGCCACCACAAGCACGATGATGCACAAAATGAAACTCACCCTGGATCCCAGATGCCGAGCATGTGGAGAGGATGAAGAGACTATGGAGCATGTTCTTTGTGACTGTGATGTCTTGGCGGCAAAACGCATGTGCCTCCTCGGAGATGGATACCCAAAACCGGGAGATTTTAGGTTTCTTCCCCTCAATGGTATTGCCTCCTTCATTGACCATTTATTTAAAGGGTGAAGAAAACAAAAAGTATTGGAGCTAACACAAAAGATCCCACTGGGTCGAAGTGTTGCTGGCTTGCCAGCCCCCACAACACGATAAGATAAGATAACGTAATGAATATATTTTCAACTACAAGCCTTTATATCTCCGTTCAGACTGAGTTTAGGGATATAATTATATGTAATAACAAGTTTTGTTTGTTACTTTATTCTGAACTAAAATATTCAAGTTTGGTTGATGGCCGCAATAAACACAACGTCGAAAAATAAGGCGCCAACCGTCCATACAAAACCCGCATTGTCTTTTAAAGATAAAAATAAGATTACAATTTAAAATGTTGACAATAATACACTTTACTTGTAGATACTATGACCTTACAACCTTAAATACCTAAATTAACACGCAATAACTTAAACTAACACATAATATAAACGTCCACGCCAAGTTTACAACTTGTACTATATGTATGTTATGAATACCGATATTGATATCAGCTTTGTAATGGCTGATTCACTACTTAATCAATGGTTAGGTTGAGGATACTCCATTGGACTATTGAACTGGATAGCCGACTAATCATTTCCTCTAAAGGGACATCAGTGTAGTAATCTAGGTAATAATTTGTATTTGACAGTGGAGTCAGTGGAGCATAATTAGAAAATGCTATAGCCAATTTCGCTCAATTAACAAAATAGAAATGCGCTCATTGAAAAGTACGTGTGGTGCTTGGTGTGGTGTAACGGTTATGGACAAATTGAGTGGATTTGGTGTGGTGAATGACTCTAAAATGTTTACAAAGCCTAAAGGATTAGTTGCTTCTCAAGAAACATCTCTTGAGTTGCTATTCTCGCACTGACTGACATTGTTTTAGAATTTAGTCGAACGAAATAATACACCTAAAATTTATACATGTCATATTAAATAAAATAAATAAATATCTTGGTCATTGTCACCCAAAATTATCTAGTCACATTTGGAGGAAATAGAATCTAGTGAATTTCCTGCAGTGTTACAGACCCGAGAGGCCAGACCATTCTTCCCTGTGTCTTTTATCAGCCCATTTCTTAATGGCCGTTCTAATGTTACATGCCAGGATTCCTAGACTTGGTTCTGACCATGACTTTCATGACCTTAGGCGAGACATGAGACAAAATCACATGTCCTCGCAGATGAAGTCGCGGGGAATAGCTGGTAAATAATAAATATTTTCCCTCTGCGAGATTTAAACCCTCGACCCGCGTTCAGTACGAACTGAGTTATCGGGCAATTTAAGTATTCTCCCATTGAGGTAGGCAGAGACAATAGAACGTCTCCAATGCCACGGCCCTAACATTGTGCTCATACGCAATAAAGCGCAAAATATTATTTTCTAAATGAAAATTAAAGTCATCAGTGAATAAGGAAATAGTAAAAACAAATGACTACCCTAAACCCCCAGTCGATGTTAAACAGAACTAAGTAAGTATCTTGCGAATATACGAAGGTACGGAATTTGCGAGAGAAACTTCAATATTATACTATTTGGGAGCAAAACTAGGTACGAAAATTGTTAATGTGCCCAAACTGTGCCCACAGCCTGCTACGTTGTACCCTCGGGCATAACAAGAGTAGAGATGGAAAGTTACTATTATCGATGTTTGATATCTTGTATTTTACCTAACTACAATAGTTATTCTACGAATAGTCTACCATTATAAAATTGTAACAGAAGTTCTATACATTTACGATATTTACAAAAAATTGTTTATGTAAATGAAATCAACCAATCTAAATATCAAAATAAAGACCACGATGTAAAACTGTTCAATAGGCATTGGCTCTACGTGGGATGAGGATGTGGGCCAAGCCTTTTATCTTTATTTTGATCGAGATCAACACTTACTCAAGACTTGGCTTAAAATTTGATCTCAAAACGTTTATGTGTCTAACTGTCAATCTTGGCTATTTTTTTACATGTCATGTTATTAATGGGATTCAATTATCAGAAAATTATTCCATTATCGATAACCATCTTGTCCCATCCTTATCTTGGCAGGGTCCGATAATTGCCGGCGTATTCTGCGAGCCAGCCACTATAGACGTGCCGTCAGCAATTCTCAGCTTATTTCAACCTTTTGCACCGCCTTTTTCCTTTTTAAACCTCCATTCAGAATAATAACTTTTTCACGAGTTTATACTTTTGCGGAGCCTATTTCTATGTACTTTCTTAGGTAAGGTACGACCTAAGTTTGGGTCGAAGGTAAGGTACCTATAGTTGTTCAAGTATTTGAAGGACGTGGAAGTTTTAGGTCTGAAAGATTTTTTCATTTAAAGTATCACAATGTACTGTAGGTACAATAGGACTGTTCGAAGGAGCTCAAGCTTTGGAACCCTTAGGGGTTTGTTGTATATTGTCAACGTCTGCAAAATTTATTGTATTCCCTTTTTGGATATTGTTTTCATTGAAACAGTTACCTTAAGAGTCTACCGAGCCTATTGTGCTGCCTTCAATTGTATTTTTTTAAATTAAACAATTAAACAACATTTCCAAAAAACAAGAATGTCACATTGTAGTCCTGATTGGTATTTTCAATTTATCGAAACATTACGGATTATTATGTTTTATGCTTGTAGCTATTATCATTTAAAACCGCCAAAAGTGGCAAAACATTATAAAAACAAATTCGCTGTGACCCGATTAATTGAAAACGAGCAATGACTACAATGTGACATTCTTGTTTTTTGCAAATACTGTTTAATTGTTAAGAAACAAAAAAAATACGATTGGGGGCAGCACAATAGGCTCGGTGCAGCCTTAAGGTATTTAATTTTACGACAATTATCAAATAAGAAGAAAACGTTTCTGAAGGTTGAACTTCAAATACTGTGCCATGGTGTAGTTCTGATCGAAATGATTATTTTTAAATAACTTCACAGATTGTTATAACCATTGGGATACTAAATAAACATAAGTAGATTAATTTATTCAGGATAGCAACAAATAAATAACATATAATACAGGGTGTTAGGGTAAACAGTTGCATTACTTTAAGTGGTGATTGTACCCATGATACTGATCAACTTTCCCTGAGAATCCTATAGAAAATTAGCATAAATTTTTTTCGACTTTTCATACAAATTTTCATTTTGCATGGAAAAGCCAAATTTTTTTTATGCGAATTTCCTACATGTTTCTTAGGGAAAGTTGTTCAGTATCGTGGGTTCAATCACTTCTTCAACTACTTCTATTTAACCTGACATTGTATAATTTGTAAATTTTGTAAATAATGGATTAGTGTTTACTTGTGTATTTGTTTATAATCGACATTAGCGATTTAGCGAGAAATATAATAAGATTTGTGTAAGTATTTTAATGTATCAAAAATTCATAACTTATTGTCTGTAATTTTGTTTTTGTTTTTTGCTGCTAGTTGTTGGTTAATTACCTTACCTACTAATATTTTCACGCGGTTAGGGGCAGAATATGTTGGATAAACTGAATTTTTGTGAACATTTGTACCATATTCCTGAAAATAAACTATTCGATTCTATTCTATTCTTAAAGTAATGCAACTGTTTACCCTAACACCCTGTATACACAAACATAAACTTACGAGCGTTAACCCACAACTTTGTCCGCACAAATTATATACCAGATTTTAAGTCAGATCATAAGCTATCAAACAAAAAAGTTTCATCAAAATCGGTTCAGTAGTTCTTGCGTGATACTCGTTCAAACAAACAAACACCCAAACAAACACACAAACAAACAGACAGACAAAAAATCCAAAAATTTGTGAAATGGAATCAGGGACACCTAAAAACCATGCCGTAACTTTTTTTTGTTAATATCTTCAATGTACAGACAAACTTTCTGCTACAGTTTTATAATAGTCTAGATTCTAAAAGGTAGCTTCTGGCCATACCTAGACCAAAAGTGTCCATTACGCTGGTGGCATTTCCCCGTTGCATAGCTAAGGAAACTAGTTGAACTAAATATTATATAACCAGAGAGGGGGTCACAACCATTATCTCTTAAACGACGTCTATAAAGATTTTTTTTGTTATGTTATTATGACGTCCCAGGTCCCTAAGGAAAGCTTTAGTTTCGAATACGGTGACAATGAATAAAATTAAAAATAAAGGAACTTAAAACTAAACTAATCGAGGACGTGGTGCAGACCTTGTGGGAAACCCAAAATAGCCCAGTAATTTTACGGAGTTTTGTTAGGCGGGGTCGGGAGTAATTATTAATTGGACTTTCAAACAGTGAACAGGCACCATTTAGTGACAAAAAGACTATCTAAAAACATATTTAAAAAAAATCGCTACGCAGCATAGAAATCGAAATTGTGTGTCCCAGAAGGCTTTTAAATTAATAATATTAAATACCAATGCACTCATTTGACTTTGATTTAAGAATATAAATTATTTTTGAGCAATAAAATAGGCACTGAAATTTCAAAAAATGAGGTATTTATTAGAAAATACGAATGTATTGTTCAAAACCTTCTAAGTAAACAAAAATATTTACACCATACATACATACTTCAAAGTATGTATAATGGTAAAGCCTTAAAAAAGTGCAAAAAACTGATTACCGTCAGGTTTTTTAGAACGAGATAATAGCTAAATTTTTAAAATTGTAACTGTTGCTGACATGATTTTTATTTTATTTTGGTACATTATTTTCTGGGCTCAAATTAGTTCTCCAATAGTATATCGAAAAAAAAATCAATTATTGATTATTCCCGGCTCAAACCGTAATTGACTTGGCTAAAACGGCATTTCCTCGCGGAATGGCTATGCTGATCCGTTGAGCGAGCTTCAATCGCTCCACTCAACCAACATAACACTTAATTATCAGCTTGGTGATAGTTATTCGATACCTAAAATTCTGTCGAATGATTTCAACTTCACCCTATAGCGGATGAGAAAGATTTTTGTAAAGAATTTTTCAAAGTCTTGCGATAGTTGGAAAAAATCTTACAACTAGGTGCAACATTCAAAGAACTCATAAGTTTGCTGGCGAGAATAATGCATTTCTACTTTGCGATATCTGCAGAAACATTCTTACTTTGAGAAAACTCTTTTCTCATAACGTTTTCATTATTCAAAGACCTAGACGTTTTGATTAATGTTTAAAACCAGTTTAAATTTTCTTTTCTACTGTGAGACTGGTTTTGCTTTGCATCCACAAAGAAGGAAATGGTAACGAATTACCTAATAAGATGCTTTGAAGCTTTTTGTGGCTGACTTGATCTATGGTCTCGGAGTTTTCATTTCTTTTCTCATTCCTTCATATTTTGTAACATACCAAAATCAACAATGCAACTAAGTAAACTTAACTCCACCGTGACCGACAGCTTGTTTTGGTCTCCGAAAGAAAGAGTGCCACTTTTCCCGATTCTGGACAACACCTAGCCAGGAGCTAGCTTGAATCAGAATCAGAAGTATTTATTTGCTGAAACATGGTTTAGCATTGTGGAAGGTAAGTGTATACAATAAGTCCTCACATTTCGCCATGACATGGCATGCAAATTTAAAGTTGTGTTTGTAACATTATAAAAAGTTACAATAACAAAACAAAGATTAACTTCGATTTACTAAAGCCTTTGACTACTTATATAGGGACTAGTTACGCGTGTAATTCTACGAACAAACATTATTTCTGCCACTTTTTGCAGGATGAGGACGAGGTAACACGAAATCCGCAACTTTGGATTTTATTCCCCATAACTTTAGATTCTAATTTTAAACGTTAAAAATTATGAAAAGAAGTCTCGTGTGAACCCCAAACGTTCTAAGTTCGAAATTATGTTTCGCAATTATAGGCTGTCTCGCTTAGTGATAAGGTATAAAATTGAATGTAAATGCACATGATCAATTAATCTTATACCGTGGCAGCGGGGAAATGCTACCGCAAGGCTAGTCCTTATAATAAATAGTCAAAGACTAAAGCTCACATAATGTGTCAGCCTCCACAACGTTGCTCCAGTCATGCCTGGGGCAACTTGCAGGTCATGTTTTGAGTCAGCATGAGCTATATCGCATGACAATCCCTCATGCTGTAGTGTAAAGATTAGCCAGTCAGCAATGGTCGTATCGAGGCTGATTGCCCAGGGTGCGCCAGACGAACACAGGTTTCGTCACTCGGGGATCCTTACACCCCAGCACGGCTAGCATGCCACCCACGACAAAGCGACAAAACGAGAAAAACGTCATGTGCACTTTTTTTGGCATACGTAAAATAACAAAGATGAAGGCACATATCGATTTTTATCGTTTTCTCCTGGGTGTCATGTGAGGCCTAAAGCGATACCTGGGGCGACTAGATCTAGGAGCTCACCATGGATTTTTTAAAATTTGTCCTTTATATTACTCGTACAGGAATTTTGTACGAACCTCGTTAATACTCGTTAATCCAGCAATTCTAAATATAATAAAAGCATCAAGATAAACAAGTCAATCAAAAACAAAAGCCGAAAAGTCTATTAAACGTGAATACATCGACAATAAGGTCCTTAGAGTAGCAATTAAGGGAACAATGTCGGGTGGCAAAACCTCTAATGTTCAGCTTGCGAGGGAGACAATGTGTTCGTTAATTCATCTGGGAGTGGCGGAATTGTGTATAGCCAGGAATTGTGTTGTTTAAGAACATTTTTTCACAATTATCAAGTTTTCCGGCTTGTTAGTATTGTACAAAATATAGTACCAGAAGAGCATCCGACTGGTGCACTTAAAGATTTTGCGAAACCATTATTGACAGTTATTATACGAATCAAATTAAAGATTGAAAAATTAAGTATCGGGCGGGACTTGAAGCCGCTCTCTTTCAAATCGGGGAATTGCTTTATCCAATTTCGCCACCGAGCCCGTGATCCAGAGAACGAAATTCTGGTGAAATGTTCAATCTATTGCGTCTTGAGGGGACGTAAGCGCCATCTACTGGAAGTTATTACAAACTAACCAACCCGCAAGTCCAGTATTACAACTGGAATTCATACGATATAGATGACACACCCTGTTCCAATTTCAAATATTATTGATTTTAAACATTCTACAGCCATGTTGTGCTATTTCAAATCAAATTAAAGATTGAAAAATTAAGTCTCGGGCGGGACTTGAATCCACACTCTTCCAAACCTAATTTTGCCACCGAGTCCACTACCCAGAGAACGAAATTTTCAATCTATTGCGTTTATTGTATGTTTTAAAACAATGGAAAATGTTGATACCTACAGTGATTTTAAAAAACACCACCTCCGAACGTAATAAAAAAAAACCCATGCTCATGCAACGAATATACAGTTAGGCGTAGACAGAGAATAGCAGTTAGGTGACCTTTTGTAAATGGAACGATTCACTTTTAAAAACCAATTCGTTTTATAAATGTTGCTTCTCGAGATAAACCTGCTCTCAATCAATATTTAAGAGATGTTTATAATGCGCGCTGCATACAATCGAAATCTGGTGATATTTTCAATACTATCCAATAAAAGTCAATGAAATTTCTTAAAAACAATCTAGAAATTAATCATTATGTTTGTAGGAAATCAGATTTTCGTTAAAATCTTCAAAATAGGGACCTGCCTTACGTTAGCATTCCCCTCTACCAAGGTACAAGATCAAATGATTATTAGCATTGAAAATATCACCAGACTTCATGTGTATGGAGCGCGCTCCGAATTATACAGGGTCCTTCTTAATATGCTGAAACTTTTTTAATGGGACGATCAGACCATCAAACTGAACAACTTTCTCTATGGGACCAACATCGAAATCGCGAAAAAACAGCTATCCCATACATTTGGCTCTAGTAAGTTTGCAGTTTTGTGTGGAAGGGCTGATTTTTTTTTCGCGATTTCGATGTTGGTGCCATAGAGAAAGTTGTTCAGTTTGACGGTCTGATCATCCCCTTAAAAAAGTGTCAATATTAAGAAGCGCCCTGGAGAGCGTATAACCCCACCCATTAGAGACGCGCTGCGATTTACGCTCTCAACATTCCGTACAAAATGTAGAGAATGGCTTATGAAGCAGCAAATAATAGCGGCTGGCAATCCTTAGGACCTTGTAGCCTAAATGCCTACAAATAAAACTGTAATTGTATATATTTTTCATGTGTTTCAAATTTAATTTTTTATTCTTCTAAAATGTCAATATTGAATGTTTGTTTATAGTTATTAAGAATATATTATTTATTATGTTTAAGGGAGGGACAGAATAGCAGTGGCAGTCGGCAACCCCGACTGTTATACTGAGTCCTTTACCATTTTGTCTCTGTTATTTTTAAAACCGTGCTATATTTATTATGTACTTTTGTGTAAATAAGAGACAAATAAATACTTTTTAATTTTTTTTTTTTAATACCTGCTCTCTGAACATTCTCTTGGGAAATATTATGCTGATGCTCACAACAAATTCTATCTCACAGTGAAGGTAGAAATGATATGACCCAGATTACAAAGAATTCTAAATATAGTCCGCATTTTCAAATGTTATTGATTTTTAAACATGTTACAGCCATGTTGTGCTATTTCGAATCAAATTTGATATCGTATGAATTCCAGTTGTAATGCTGGTCTTGCGGGTTGGTTAGTTTGTAATAACTACCAGTAGATGGCGCTCACGCCCCCTTAAGACGCAACAGATTGAAAATTTCGTTCTCTGGGTAGTGGGCTCGGTGGCGAAATTGGATAACGCAGTTCCCCGATTTGGAAAAGTGCGGGTTCAAGTCCCGCCCCAGACAAATTTTTCAATCTTTAATTTGATATCCGCATTCCTATAAACAGCATACTCGTAATAATCGACCACGCACCAAGGACCGAAAATTTTCGGTTACCTTTATTTAAATGTTACCTTTATCCAGGTAACAATAGATTTTAATACCGGTAACCTAAATATGACCTTCAAGAGAATACGAGCGTGTGCGGGTAAGGGTCAGTATAGACGGAGCGGCCAAAAGCGCGCGTGGTTTTTAATAACACTGAAAAATAAACTTTAATATCTACTAATCAAACGGGTGCGGGTGACGCAAACTTTCTAACGCTAAACTTTTAAACGCGCGCACTATTTTCAGTGTTGCTACAGCATTAGACAGGTCGAGATAATAAAGGAGATGATTATTTACATCTTGTTGAACCCAAATGGTTTAAGTTTACGTTCACGTTTGAGTTTAAATTTGTTATTATAATTGATTTAATTTGTATTTAGTAACGACTAACGAGGCACTTACTTAAAATTGAATACTTACTATATTTATAAAAAAACAATTTTTTATTTAAACATATCTCTGTGTACGCGGACCGTTAGTAGAATGATATAAAGGTTACCTCTAAAAATACCTGTAAAAAAAATAAAGGTTGTAATCAAAAAATACCGGTATTATCGATACCGGTTCCGGTCCCTGCCTCGCACATAATATGATGTAAGGGAAAGAATTTTATATGAACAATTTATCAGCATTCACAACAAATGAAACCATAAAATTAGCCTCAAGGGCTATAAAAGTAACGAATGACAAAACACATCCGTCAAAAAACCACCGCCGCAGTCAAAAAGAACAACGCAACAACAAACAGAATTATGTTATTCACCATAGTACAAATGAATCGTAAATTTTATAACTTCCATTCGTTTTAGCGGAAAATAAAATTTGAACTTCCCTGCGACATTCATCAAGACGTCAGAAGCAAGGCTTTTGAATAATAAAAATCTTCGCCCCGAGCTCGGGAACTTTGCAGTACGTGCTTCACAGTTTTTTCTTAACTTTACTGGGAGGGGGAGTAATTTTTTACATTTATTATCATTGCCAAAATATTTTTTTTTGCTTTCGATGTCGTTTGTCAGGATTTGATCGTTACATCGGATTAAATGATTGTGAATCAGATATTACAGGTTTTTAGCTTTGTTGTTTCAATTTTAATTAAATATTGAAAAATTCACAATCCTTAAAGACGCAATAGATTTAAAATTTTAGGACCTAACGGTATAGTACCGGTATAATTGAATGAAAGTATAGCTGCGTATTTGTAGTTTAGGGTCAAGTCCCGTCCAGCACCTAAATATAATTGCAATCTAGAGGATGTGCTGAAATCCAAAATCCCACAGAGCCTTAAGACCAAGGTGTTTAACTAATGTGTTTTGCCCACTCTCACATATGGTTTCGAAACATGGACTCAGACTAAGGACGCAGTGCACAAAGTCAAAGTCACACAAAGTGCAATGGAAAGAGCTATGCTAGAAATCACACTTCTGGACCGAATTCCGAATGTCGAGATCAGACGTCGAACAAAGGTGGTTGATATCGGAAAGCTGATTTCGACACTGAAGTGGAGGGTGGCAGGACACTTGGCCAGGCGGAATGATGACAGATGGATGAGGCAGTGGGCAGACCAGCAGCCTGGTAGTCGGATGACATTTGTAGTGTAGCCGGCAAACAGTGGATGAGACTAGCGTGGGACCGTTTTGGTTGGCGTGAAAATGAAGAGGCCTTTACCCAGCACTGGGGTTTACCGGGACCTTTGATGATGATGATGACCAATAAACACGCAATAGTACCGAAACTTGTCCTTTATTGTACATAAACTAACATTGACGACATAAACAGATGATCAATTCAAAGTATCTAAACGTCTTTCATATTAAAACTATAATGATCTTATTAATGATGTAGAAGAAGTATGTATACTTATCTATACTATTATAAAACTGTAACAGGAAGTTTGTCTGTACATTGAAGATATTAACAAAACAAAAGTTACGATATGGTTTTTAGGTGTCCCTGATTCCATTTCACCAATTTTTGGATTTTTTGTCTGTCTGTTTGTTTGTGTGTTTGTTTGTTTGTTTGTTTGAACGAGTATCACGCAAAAACTACTGAACCGATTTTGATGAAACTTTTTTTGTTTGATAGCTTATGATCTGACTTAAAATCTGGTATATAATTTGTGCGGACGAAGTCGCGGATTAACGCTCGTATTTATATATAATTATATGTATATCCGTTCTAATAACGCTACATGTATAATAGTTTTTATCATTTAATTTTCTGCTCATTTAGACTTTAGAAATGTCTCTGTAGCGGGCCTGCTGGAAGAAATCTCTTTAGAGATTAAGACTCAGAATCAGCTATTCGTCTTAAGTGCCCACTTAAACTTTACACGCGTTGTTTACTCTCTACTTAACTCATAAAAGTAGCAGCTTAAGTTTTATAACCATACCTCAAAAGCAGTATGTATAACTTTTAGGTAGTATAGGTAAGACATTATTGGAAACTTAAGTGATTAACCGTTGTTGCAAGTTGGTTTCACGGGTACAATACTGCAAAAGTTTGGCGATACGCTTATTTTAGTACCGTTCGAGGTTTTAGCTTTAGATTTTGATGTAGATAGAATATTTTATACATTTTACAGTACTACCTGGTTTATAAGTCTTACCGATATTATATTGACCAATTAGGATAAGGTGCTGTTTATACAGAAGAGACGTGTGGCGGTGGCGGATTATCAAAGTAACACCAATATAAACCTTATAGTACGTAGCATAGCGTCGTTTTTGTCGTAAAAGAAAATCGCGCCAGATCGCCACCAGTTGGTCGTACATGTTTCCAAGAGTACAATTTTAGAAGTTTTAGCTGTAGCAAATGACAAAAACATTATGAAGTTTCTGCATTCATTTGGTGATGATGATGATGATTTTGAATCTCACTATTTTAAAATCGCACCCCTGAGCGTTGGTGTCGCGTTGCAGGTATGGAAACTCAATTATGTGCAAGACTCTGCACGGACGGCATGCCATGTTGGTACCAATAAGTTTTTCTAACGTGTCCGCACAAATTATATACCAGATTTTAAGTCAGATTATTAGCTATCAAACAAAAAAAGTTTCATCAAAATCTGTTCAATAGTTTTTGCGTGATGCTCGTTCAAACAAACAAATCGTCACAAGAATACACGTCTTGAAATTAAAGCATGAAAGCCCTCCCTAACATAGAAAATAATCGCATCATGGCCGGCAAATTTTTCCAACTTACTTGATATAAGATGCTGATCCCAAGATTGTTCTCGACCGTGCCAGAATCCCCTTGAACGAGGCAACACTAATTTATCTGTCTTCCACTCCGACTACTGTGACGCTTAAATGATTCGCACCATTAACTTCTTGTTTTACATTGAACTGAATTATCTTAGGGTTTGAATTTGTGGTTTATATTGAGTTATTTTTGGAATGCAGGAAGTTTCCTTGATTTAAAAGATGTGTTGTAAAGTTTCTGAACTTATCATTTTTTATAACATAATACAGTTATCCCGCGACTTCGTCCGCACAAATTATATACCAGATTTTGAGTCAGATCATAAGCTATCAAACAAAAAAGTTTCATTAAAATCGGTTCAGTAGTTTTTGCGTGATGCTCGATCAAACAAACACACACACAAACAAACAGACAGACAAAAAATCCAAAAATTGGTGATATGGGATCAGGGACACCTAAAATCCATATCGTAACTTTTTTTGTTAATATATTCAGTGTACAGACACACTTCTGTTACAGTTTTATAATAGTTTAGAATTTCACCTTTTGAAGCGGTGGTAGAGTAACAAGTCAGAGAAAAATTACTTAAAAAAAAGCGATCTCATCGTCAGCCCACGTCCACGCCCACTGTATACAGGGTGTAAGTGACAGCCTAGCAAATACTAACCTGTCTAGACTCAAGGCCCGTAACGGGGTCTCTCTTGACATCATCACAGAAATAATGTACGCGGATGACCTTTGCTTTGTAGCTAATTCCCCTGAGAGTCTGCAACAGCTGATTAGTCAACTAGATAAGGCATGCTGCAAGTACGGGTTGAAAATCAGTGTCAAAAAAACTGAGGTTATGTCCTTGGACACACTGCAAACAGCTGGTTCTGCACTGAATATACGCCTAGGTGAAGATACTCTGAAGCAGGTAGATAAGTTCAGATACCTGGGAAGTACCCTGACGGCTAAGGGGGACCTAGATGCCGAGATCAATGGCAGGATTGGGGCCGCATCTGCGGCCTTTGGGAAGCTGCAGTGGAAGCTGTTTCGTTCAAACGACATCCGAAGGTCAACTAAGATCGCTGTGTACATGGCCGTAGTACTGCCCAATCTTCTATACTCCGCCGAGACGTGGTGCTTATATCGCAGGCACATTCGGACGTTAGATAAGTTCCACCTCAAATGCCTTCGCAGCATTTTGCACGAAAAATGGGCGGACCGCATTCGTAACACAGAGGTGCTGCGCCGTGCCAATGTTAGCGGAATCGAAGCCTATCTAATAAGACGGCAACTACGCTGATGCGGCCACGTCTTCCGCATGTCCGAAAAAAGGTTGGCAAAGCGTGTCTTCTACTCGGGGACTACAGCTCAGGGACGGCAAGCGCAAAAGAGGGGTCAGTTTCTTCGCTATAAGGACGTGCTGAAGAGGCACATGAAAAACTATTGACTCGGAGAGCTGGGAGGAACGCGCAGCTAAGCGCCCGGAATGTCCAGGAAAATGTTTCTACTTTTGAAGAAAAGAGAAGAGAGGATCTCGATGCTAAGCGGGACCAACTTAAAGCCCGACCACCTGCGGCTATACAATATAACTACGAAAATGGCATGCTCAAGTGTACCATATGCGGACGCACCTTCACCGCAAAGATTGGCTACATTAGTCACATTCGGGCACATCAGCGAAGCCCATCATACCAGCAGCAGTCGCCGTAGCCGTATCGGCAAGGAAGATATCATCATCATCAGCCAGACTCATAACCTCAAGGAGGGTTTGGGCGTCAATCGACCACGCGATGTGGATTGGTAGAATTCACATACGCATTCGAATTTTATTTTCAGCGTATGAAGGTTTCCTCACGATGTTTTCCTTCACCGTTTGAGAGCAGTCTGTATTTCGTAAAAATTTAGAAAAACTCATTAGTACATCGTCCGTGCGGATTCGAATCCGATCCTCATGATCAAGAATCTATACAGGGTCTTCTTTTTAAGGGGATGATCAGACCATCAAACTGAACAACTTTCTCTGTGGAACCAACATCGAAATCTCGAAAAAATAATCTGGTGTCCCATACATTTGGTTCAAGTAGGTTGCAGTTTTGTATGGAACAGCTGATTTTTGTTCGAGATTTCAATGTTGATGCCTTAGAGAAAGTTGTTCAGTTTAACGGTCTGATTGTCCCCTTAAAAACGTGTCAGCATATTAAAAAGGACCCGCAAAATGATATAATTACTTCATTGTGATTAAAAAATTTGAGTTTGATAACATACTACAATATCTAGAAATGAATGTAAACGTAAATAGATGTTTATTTATTTTCTAGATTAAATAATAACTACATAACTCTCAAAAACTGTAATACTTCAATATTCAGAAAATTACCATGTTTGTTAAGCGATGTAGTTGAAGAAGGCTCTCTTTGTGTATTTCCTGATTGTTTGCTCTCTGTATACTCTGTTTTTTTTTGGTGTCAAATAAAGTATATTAGCTTCACCTGTATGTAACTATCTAAGTAAGTATGTAATTTTTATGTAATGTCTTGTTTTTTCGTGTCCTGGTGATAGTTCATTAGTATTTTGCCTGCAAACTCTCTGCATCATTATAAATGTGTCCTCAATATACAGGTTGTAACAGAACACTCTAGTAATACTTAAGGAGGTTCTTCCAAAGGAGCCAAAGATAAAAAAAATCTGTGGTCCCATACATTTGAGTCGAGCCGGTATAGCAATTTTGTATGAAACAGCTGATTTTTATTTCGCGATTTCGAAGTTGGAGTTGTAAGTTGGCTCCATAGTGAAAGTTGATCAGTTTAATGGTCTGAAGCACCCCCTTAAGGCGGTTGCAGAGGGATCAATTTTATACAAAACTTTGACGCAAAATACGCGTAGACGGTATTAATATAAGTAACTTTGTATATATGGAAAAATAATTTAGAAAATCTAAATGCCGCGTAACAAATAACATTTGCAATTTATATAATAATTACGAAGATATAAAGCTATGAAATTTTTCATACAAAATTTTAAAAGCTTTATATCTTCGTAATTATATTATAAATTGCAAATGTTATTTGTGACGCGGCAACTAGATTTTGTAAACTATTTTTCCATATATAAAATATTACTTTTATTAATTCCGTCTAAGCGTATTGTGCGTCAAACTTTTGTATGGACTGAAACCACCTTATGTATTACTAGGGTGTTTATTTACTCCCTGTAGAAAAACTTACCTGCTCAAGTTATAGGAGAACTAATTGCTGAAAATGTCTTAGTAATGTTTTCGGTACGAAAAAGTCTCCATATCACACTAAACTTTTACGGCAAAAAAGGAGCGAAAACTTGGTAGCAAATTACGTCATACAAACAATGTTCCAGAAAATTATTTCTGTGCTAATCAGTAACGGAAGTTCCTGCGTTGCGGCAGTTTATCACAACTTCCTGTGGAATTTCTCTTTTGTGACACTAAGCATGTAGGGTGACCACACATTTAATACATATTCAAAATAAATGAGTTTGATAAAAATTGTTTTTTACCCGATTCGAGCTACGGTGACTATTCATTACTAACTATTTGACAAATTGTAATATCATATGTGTCTCTCTATTCAATCTATCTAAACTATTATAAAGCTGTAATAGAAGTGTGTCTATACATTGAAGATACTAACAAAAAAAAAGTTACGATATGGTTTTTAGGTGTCCCTGATTCCATATCAACAAGTTTTGGATTTTTTGTCTGTCTGTTTGTTTGTGTGTTTGTTTGTTTGAACGAGCATCACGCAAAAACTACTGAACCGATTTTGATGAAACTTTTTTTGTTTGATAGCTTATGATCTGATTTAAAATCTGGTATATAATTTATGCGGACGAAGTCGCGGGTTAACTCTAGTCATTTATAGAATCAATCAGATAGGAAGGTCATATTTTTAAGAGTGCCTACATGAGTTTGTGCGCTAACCAAAGATGTACACGCTCATCCTGCGCTTCTGAATTTGTTGGAACGAGAAATCGATACAATCAGAGGGTATGGCGACCGAGTCTGAAGTGACTCTAGAGTAGAGTAGCCAAAAGGTTTTGCCATTGGAGATACGATGCCTCGTGGGATTAGTCTTGTCTTAGAATATCTTTCTGGTCACCCACTATTGTAACGTCAACGTATCGAATGGTCCAATTCTAAACTACAATTCAACCAGAAAATCAAAGGACATCGGACAGTTATATAAACAATTATGTTTTCTTTTGATACTAACGTTATTTGTCAATTAAATTACTTTAGTAGACTTTCATCGAAATAATAAATAGATCGAGTTACAAGACTTTTCGCAATGAAAAAAGTCAAAAGAACAAGTCGCACCGTGACGACAAAAGACCCAATTGGGAATTCTTGTGATAGTCCGCGGCAACCAATGCTACGAGCGATACGGCTGTTTCACAAATTTACGCACCATTTTCATGTAGCGGCCTATTGAATGAATACCACAGAACATTATAAGAGGGGTAAGAAGTGCATCGTAGGCGTGGAACGTGTCGCTACAGATTATGCAATGATTTGCATAACACCATAAGGCGCGCGGCGTGGTGCGAGCGAGAGGGCATGAGTAATTGTAGCAGCGTGAGCGGAAAGACAAGTGGCGACAGCAGTCTCCGAAGCAAAAACGTTACTTTGCATTTCTAACCCCTCTTATAATGTTCTGTGAAGAATATCCATTTAGGTATTTTTCGAATCTTCACTTTGTGTGCGCTAGTAACTTATCTGCTTCTTGTTTGGTAGTTATCTACAGGGTGTTAGGGTAAACAGTTGCATTACTTTAAGGTGTGATTGTACTCATGATACTGATCAACTTTCCCTAAGAAGAAACCTATAGGTAATTCTAAAAAAAAATTACGCTTTCCATATTAAATGCAATCAGCTGATCAAACGTTTCTATGAAAAGTCGATTTTTTTTTTGCGAATTTCCTATAGGTTTCTTAGGGAAAGTTGATCAGTATCATGAGTACAATCACGCCTTAAAGTAATGCAACTGATTATTCTAACACCCTTTATTTTATAATATCATTGATGTGACGGATAAAAGCTAGCATACAAGTCTTACTTGCTATCTTAATATGTAAAAAATTACGGCAATTTTTTTCATAGATGTAACGGATAAAAGCTAGCATACAAGTCTTACTTGCTATCTTAATATGGAAAAAATTACAGCAATTTTTTTCATAGATGTAACGGATAAAAGCTAGCATACAAGTCTTACTTGCTATCTTAATATGGAAACAATTAGGGCAATTTTTTTATCAAAACCTACGATATTAACGCTGCTAAAAGCCTTTTTATTTTATCGGAATCATTTGAATTATCATATCATATATCTAATATCGAATGCATTGCAAAAAAGACTGTTAAGTAAGTAAAAACGAGTAGACGAGAGTTCTCGCAAATAATAATGTGGGTACCTAATTGCCTTGCCAAACTTTGAACTTTGACTTTTTATATGGCAGCGAATAAAGATGCTTTTATTCACCAAGCAGCCATATTGAGACGACACTCTTCAACTCTATTATAACGTCACTATTAATAAAATATGTCTTTCAAACTTGGGGCAATAAACGCATGTAAATATGGGGTGAGACGGGTTGAGCAATAGATTAAATTTAGATAGAATTATGTGTCAAATTAAATGATGAAAAAAAAAGACTTTCGCCGATAAAAATCTGCTGTAGAAATTTTATATCTTGATTTTCTCATACGAGACGTAACATGTTAAGAAATAGGGTTGTTATATGAGGAACCACATGGCATGGTACATAATTCACCATTGTTGGTGCGAATTGCGATAGTTCTGTTGCTTAGAAAATGCATCCAATACCGTTCTATGGTCTTCACCACACTCTGAACACTTCATATAAACGGGCTCGCAGTGACAATAATAAGTAAGTATGAGCGATGAGTGAGTGCAAGCGAGAGAAGACTATGTACTGACTATGACTTGTACCGTGGCCTTCATACTAGAAAAAGTATGAAAAAGAACGGGGATTCTACAATCCAATATTATTACTAATATTATGGTTACCCTAAAACAAACCAGCAGTACACAAAGAACGGACAAATAAATTGTACAAAAAGGGCGCACGTTTCCTGCGGGCTTCATAATTAACGTGACATATAAAAATATAGTCGCGAACTAGCCGGAGACGTCAGGGTGTCTGCGATTAGGCAATAGTGAGGGGCGGCTATAGATGTTTTTGTATCGATAACTTTTGATTTCATAAAACTATTAACGAATCCACAAATCCAAATCCATCCATAAATGTATATACTAACACTATATGGACCTCTTGTCTGAAATAAATTATTTGAATTTGAATTTGAATCACAAAAATGTTGTTGAATCTTTTTTTTATTTATGAATTAAATAGCGGTTTAATTATATCTAGCACTGCATTTCTTCCAATGTCGAGTATGTTTTGGGGGTAACGTTATCTCAAAGATTATTTTATGTACCTACAAACCATATTTGAGCTAAATACAAAATGGTAAACCCTTGAAGTAGGCCAGAAAGCACCCATACACGACCATCACAAACAGACTTGCAACGCATAAAAACCGCAAATACAGTATGGGGATCATTATAAGGATTAATCGAAGTGCGATAATTAAATACCATTTTAAAGTTTTATTTTTTTTATTTATTATTATTACATAAGTTACAGTGCACCCTTAATGACAAATAATCCCACAAAACCAATTGCTCGGGTTGTCTGTGGGAGCTACAATCACGCTCAAGCTATTTTAACTATAATTTGGTTGTATTTATGGGCTGACGATGTATAATATAAATTCTGGGTGCTAAATTAACTTAATTCTGGATTTTTCATGTGGCTGCTGCAACTTGTACTCCATCCTATTAATAGGAATGAGCATTTTTCTTTTGTTTTTCTAGGGGATCGACAGATGGCGCTACGGTCTGTGCGAATAATCAAAATTTCAAAAAGGGTTTTTTTAAGGCCAATACAGACTGTTTTCAAGCAATAATTAGAAAGAGAGTGGCCTCCCTGATGCGTCGAGTGCGGGACAGCTCTAGTGGCTTCCTGAACACCATACTGGAGAGGACTGATTGCCTGGTCGTGCGGCACTGGAACCATGTGCACATGGGGTCCAGACTCACCTTATTAAATACTAAATAACAACTGTTTTCGCTTCTGTGTACTAATATAGTTTATAAGAAATACTAACACAAATATGGATTTATGTCTGAAATAAATGATTTTATTTATTATTTTTTATTATTATTTAATTATTTTTAATAATAAAGAGGGAAAAGATGATCAAAAAGATGCCAACGCATCTTTTGATGGAATATTTCATTATTTGCGAATCATTTTCAACGAAAATTTGAAACTGTTTACTTCTGACATGGGCTCGATCCCTTGGCCTTTAAAAAAAGGCAGGCACAGTCTTGTCCCTTTAGGGAATATCAAAACCTTTGTAACAACAATCTTTTGAAGCGTTTAGTTGAAGTTGGCGTTTAACGTTATCCAAATTAGTGGCATTTTTCACGAATGAAATAACTTTTAACAACGCGAGAAAAAAGAAGAAGCTTGTTCTGTTTAAAGTAAATTATTTTTTGAGTCGTTTCTTTTTTTTATTTTTGTGAAAAATTAATTAGAACTGACTAAACACAGCCGCACAGCCGAAAAATTAAGAAGTGACTTTGCAAACTGTTTGTAAATCTAGCATAAGAACCTGTTTTAATATCGGCGATGAACTAAAATTATTAACAATATTTTAACTTCTCAAACTCTTGCCAAGTTGTACAGTAAATATTGTTGTTTATGAAATTGATGCTGTATTGTTGATCCTTGATCGAATATAAAATTCTTAGAACGTCTTTCTTAGAACTAAGAAAATTATTTGATGTTCTTTTAGTACATTTTCCTCGTTATGACTAATAGTAAAAAAATACTGTACGAATTTCAAAAACTGTCTATCCAAAAAATATCCGAAAACATTTATTACATTGTGAGAATTTGGTTTTTATACACGCGCCAAAACATGTGTAAAAATATTATATTGTATTTTAATGAAATTTTATGTATATTGAACTCAACATTTTATAAAATTAAAATAATATTTTTTTATATTAATATTGTTGAAATAAACCATTATAAGATCCTCAACTTTTATTCAGTTGTTACAAGAATGGATAACTATTTGATTATGAATGTCATACCCTTTTGGAGGTTAGCAATTAACACGGCAAAACACGTTTTATCTGTTTGTTCTACGGTGACCAATCATTACTTCTTTGGGCAAATATTTGTATAATCTTCTTCTTCTTATCGTGTGAGCCCACACAAAATTTATATAATGAATATAACGATTATTAACCCGCGATTACTTGTATAATGAATTATGAATATTTGTACCAAAGTCATGGATGTTTGTATCCTCGTTTCTATATCGTTGTCTAGTCACCATAATACAATTCCAAGCTTGATTCTGGTATTTTAAATGGGACTAGATAATTTGTGTGACAATGTCCAAGATATGTTTTTATTATTCTTCTAACGCTTTGTTTTCCCAAAATAACATTATAAAGAAAACAGTGCCAATAATATGTTCGGAAAAAGTTTTCCAAAATATCGATATTCCATGAAATGTTATCCCAACTCTATTTACCCGCATAATAGAAAAAACATAGCATTACATACACAGCTTTCCTCTTTATTTCTCTCAACATAAAAAGCCTGTTTTTGGCGCCCTTTTTCGTATTTTTTGTGGCCATATGTTTTACAGGCTTAGGTCGTAGGTTATTTCATTTTATACGTTTCGAAGGGTTTCAGAATACACGTTGTTGTGTAAAAGAGAAAAATAAGCATCATTTAGAGCCTTTTTCTTTTTATATCTATATTAATGGAGCTGGGGTAAATGCACTTAATTATTTTGTATTATTGTTCCGACCCGGCTTTGCGCGAATTTAATTACATTTATAAAAGAAGTCTTTGTTCACCAATGGAGAAAGTTTTATATAGGTACTTAATTCAGCTAAGTCGTTAAAATAAAAATACATGGTAAAATTAATATCATTAGTATCCTTTTAAACCAAGAGTACCGATCGAACTGAAAAACTTTTACTATGGCAGTTATTCAGTTCGATGGGTAGACTCTTAGTTTAAAAGGATGCTGATGATATCAATGTCACCCTATATAGTAGAATATGAGTGCGTCGTCGGTATGCACGTTGCGGAGAGGTACGGACACTCAATCATGGGGGTCATGGTTTGAATCCGCACGAACAACAAGTCTCCCAGTCTGTATTGGCTACGCGTGGTAGAATAACGCTCATACGTAACGAGCATGAAGGTAGGCCTGTGCCCTGCAGTGGCATGTATACACGGTGTCCCGTAAACCGACGTCAACCCGGCGGATGCTGATACGTTAGGTCATGACTAAGCAGAATATCACAATTTGACTTTAGTAAAAGTGTCTTAGTTTTCGAGATATTGACAGTTTTAACACAAATACTGCATAGAACATTTGTAGCCGTGGCACTCAAAATAGTGAAAATAATAAAACTGTCCTTATCTCGAAAACTAAGAACCTTTTCCTAAAGAAAAATTTTGACAGATTGATTGATTGACAGACAGATTTTTTTTTATTTTAGTATATTCTGGTTAGGCATGAACTAACCTATCAGACCTATTGACTGATGATGATGGTCTAAACTAAAGGATGTGCTACAACTAAAACAGAGTCAAAACATTCAATACGTAAAAGCTACCATAACAAACTCATGCGATAATACTAGGTATGTCCCAATATCCAATAATTAAAAGAATAAAACGATACGGCGATGTAATTTCGAAAAAAAACGAGATTGAAACTACCGAACGTCCATTCAAAGCTACAAAATGCAATTCCTGATTGACAACAGTTCGACAATTGCTGACACATGCATCAACTCTTAACGAGAACCAAAAAAAGCCTAAACTAAGGGTAAAAAGTGGAAAACCAATTTCGCGCCGCCATCCGCGCACAAAAACAGTTTGCGACGCGAGCTTTTAAATGAAAACTAACAACTTTTGATGTTTTTTTTTAATTTGTAGTCTTTTCAATCACACACCTGTGTTTTTTATCCTTTGCAATTGGGATTACAATTTTAAAAGTGAATGATAATTTTGATGTTGCATTGTAATTTGATAAGGGTTACGTCGATTTTTTTGATATTCGTTATTTGATTAAGTACATTGGAGCCACTCCAATAATAATAAGAAATGAAGGGAAGGGGCGTTCACGTTCGCGGACCAAATAGGTATTATATTATACTTTTACATAGGTATGTTACATTTAGTTATGAATTTTAGGCAAGTTAATTTTATACAGGGTGTAAGTGACAGCCTAGCAAATACTGAAACGGTGAACTCAGACCATCAAATTGAACAACTTTCACTATGGAGCTTACCTCAGGAAACGCGAAAAAAAATCAGCTGTCCCATACAAAACTGCTGTACCTACCCGACTAAAATGTATGGGACAGCTGATTTTTTTTCGCGTTTCCTAAGGTAGGCTCCATAATGAAAGTTCTTCAGTTTGATGGTCTGAGTTCACCGTTTCAGTATTTGCTAGGCTGTCACTTACATCCTATATAAAATTAACTTGCCTAAAACTCATTACTAAATGTAACATACCTATGTCAAAGTATAATACCTATTTGGTCCGCGAACCTGAACGCCTTTTCCCCAGATAAACCCATATAGGTTTTTGTGGGACGGGTTTCATCATTGTATTGTGTTATTGTAAATTTCTTTATTCAATAAAATAAAATAAAATAAAACAAATAAAAAATGTACTGGCTATATTTTTTTTATGGTCATAATAGTTCGAATAAAGTTTTTTAGGGAAATATATAATTTTAATATTCACAATAAATACTATATAGCAATACAACTACATGATATTTAGAAATACATGCCTTTACTATTTATACTATTTATAACAAAAAAATATACTCTTTTAGAGTTAAGCTCGCCTTTGTACATCACGACTTATTGTAATTTTTTTCATAATTATGTTTTTGTGTACAATAAAGAATCTATGAAACCGAAAGCGATCGTCATCAAATAACAAATCTTTCTCTTAACTAGCGACTCTACTAGTCGATGAAAACGAAGGTCAATAACCCTTTTAAATGCCTTTCAAATATCTTTAACCTAAAACGTACTTTATTTAAGTACTCATAAAGATAAATTCAATCCGACACAATCTACACTAAAATGTCTACTCGTATCCATACCTAGAGAAATAATACATTTTATCAGCCATTCCAAGTCATTGATTGCTCGAGCGGTGAACTTGTCGGTATCATTCGTTTTATTACTATTTTCGACACTGATATCGGTAAATAATAGCTGTCATTGGATCAATATGAAATGCTTTATTTACTTCTATATGAGGCGGATGAAATGTGATTTTGAGCATTGATCTCATTGTCCCATGCAAATTCATGAGGCAACCGGTGCCTGGCAGTGGCATATACTCATTATAATGTATTGTCTTTTATTGTATCAAAGGATTTGTTACAAAGTGGCAGTACACTAGACCTCACACTAGGATTCTAGAGCATAAAACAGGGTCCTTCTTAACTAAGATTCTTAAGGGGATGATCAGGCCTTAAAATTCAAAAAATTCAAAATTCAAACATTTTTTATTCAAAATAATATCACATAGATAGCTTTTTGACGTCATTTTTTGAGTCTACCACCGCGTCGGAAGGTGTTTCGTTGAGAGAAGATGCGGCCAGAAACTCTACAACACACATCTTTTAAACAAAACAAAAACCAACAATATTATTCAATTTTATACAAAGTACAATTAAAATACAATATTGCATTACATAGAGTGACATTGTCAAGACCAGACATTTTGGTCATTCAAATAGTCATCGAGTTTATAGTAGCCTTTTTTACAGAGGACTTGTTTAACATGGGACTTAAACTTTTTGTCATCATACTTAACACTTTCTCTGTAGGACTAACATCAAAAACACGAGAAGAAATCTGCTGTCTGCATAGCGGGCAAGTGAGTGCAGTACCGCTCTCATAGTAATACTTTATAGCTGACTAGATAACCGCGATTAACTTCGTACCACCTTCCCCCACACACATGACCATTTTTTTAGCCTGTGTTCATCACGGATAATGTAGTATAGTATTCTAATGGTGAAAATTATTCAGATCTGTCCAGTAGTTTTGTCAATACAAATAAACAAAAAAATCAAATCTTTCATCGTTATAATATTTAGTAAAAGTATAGATATACCTAATTATAGATGGAGGTTGGACTTTCAGTTCATCGCGGTAACTTCACCCTGGTATTCGTTGGGACGTATGTAGGCTCATGTTAAAGATTATGAGACTTATTGCTACACCACAGGGATAATTTATTTATTTTACAGAAACACTGCACAAATAGTTATAGGGATTTTAATTTATTTGAATTCAATAGTTCGTACTTCGATTCTGGAGAAAATTTAGTTTGGCGTTCATTTGTTAACGCAATTACAATATCTTCTAACATTGCCTATAAAAAAACTATATTTTGTCTCTCCCAACAACAAATATTGATTGATAGCCCCGAATTCTGAAACATAAAAATCGGTTAGTAGGTACAGCATTCATATTCATATCACAGATACAAAAATGATATTCGAACAAAAAACATCAGTAATCCACTCTATATAACGATTTTTATTTTTGAATAACTTTAACAGATAACACTTTCCGTGCCGTTCGGGCTAAGCGAGCGTGCGTACGCATAAAATATGCTCAATTCCAAGCATTAAAATAATATCGGTCCGCAAAACGCTAGGATTTCCCGAATAGTATTCGGCTTGGCAAAACAAACCATAAATTTGGAGATTTAAAAAGCTTTTATCTCTTTGTTTGCACTGTTGTTTGGGCCAATACCATGTCGAATATAAAACTTGCAGTGGTACTAAAATATCGATACTGACGCTGTTTGTTACCTAAGTTTTGAAGGTACTTGGATTGTTTTTCGTTATCACAACTGATTGTGGAGGTGGTCTGTTTTTGAGTGGTTTGTGAAAATATTTTTGTGGAGAAACTTTTAGAATTGTTGCTGACAGAGTGGTGAATAGATTTTAAGAAAAATATACCCGGAGAAAAAAATTTATATATCAGTGTGTGTATTTTTTTTAAATAAGTGGGTGAAAGGTAATACTGTAGTATATTTTTAGAACCGGCTTGTGAAGCCCTTTCATTTGACCCCACACGACAGGTTTCGGAAAAAAAAACGTTTTTAATTCCCTACAAAAAATTGATGACTTCTAACTGCTTACTAGCTTCCCACTCCACCAACTGAGAAAGTGACAACGTCATTTTTCCTAATCAGGAAACTCCGCTGAATGCAACGACACCACTTGTCGGTATAATACTACTCAGTCCTACGGAAATATTCTTTTAATAAATTGGCCGTTCCTCTATAACAAAAATCTAGTTTATGACCTCTATAAACAAGCTACCCTGTTCAATTTCCATAGTTTTGATACAATAATATTAAAACGATAATTTTATTTGCAAGAACAAATTATATTAATAGCTAAAGTGTACGTGTTCTCTCTTTATTTTTGTTTTAGTTTAAGAATTTGTTATAACATTTTTACCCTACAATTATATTACCAAATATTATCCTTACCGTACCGAAATTTAATATTTCATATTTTCTTTACTTTCGTACTCGCTTCTTCTATTTTTTTCTGAATCAATTTCCTGGTACTTAAGATTGTTATTTATGATTAAAATTATTCTTTCTTTTCTTTCTTTTGTATTTAATCAGGTAAAATCTTTAGAGATGAATTAAATGTATAGGTAAAATGATTAATTGAATTGATGTTTTAATATAAATATACATTTATAAGACTATTTTTATTAATATAAACTAGTAACTAGTTTTATTAATATAAAATGTCATCAGAAACACAAAATTTTCAATACTATCGTGCTGTCGTATTTACCGTATTATAAATTTTGCAATGTTTAATTTCATTTGAAATAGCAAAACGTGGATATAAAATGATGTTTTGCTATTTCAAATGAATGTAATGTCTCGGTAGCTTTGGAAGAAAGCACAGCAACGGTTTGGCAGGTTACGGGTTCAATTTTCGTCCCAGAAATATTTTTCAATCTTTAATCTGATTTAATACGATCTCAAAACTAGCTCCAAAGTTTACCTAACCATATTTAGGGTTCTATAATGTAAACATAACTACAATGCTTCTATAGGTGAATAGTTGTTGCAAAGTTTCCAACTACCGGATACATTCGATATTCCTATACCCAGTACCTGTAACCACATCATTAAATATAGTGTCTTTCTTAATATGCTGACCCTTTAGCTTATTTGGTTGTTGCAATTTTGATTTTATTCCCATTGAGAAAGTTGTTCAGTTTAATGGTCTGATCGTTCCCTTAAAAAACCGTCAACATATTAAGAAATGGAAACCCTTTACAGGGTCAAGTGATACTACTAAATGGTACTATAATATTTTGATATTGGAGAGGGGTATATGTTTGTTCCCTTGGGAGTGGAGACCCTGGGACCACGGGGACCCGATGCAAAACAGCTTATTAAAGAGATTTCAGCGCGCCTTATAGAGACCACTGGTGATAAGAGGCCTTCGTCAGCGCATAAGCTTGGCGATACAGAGGGGGAATGCTGCCAGCGTTCTTGGAACCGTCCCTCAGGGAGAGGCTTTGGAGGAGGTTTATAGGTTGTAGGTCCCCCCTTTTTTTATATATACATTTTTATATAGAAGTTGACGAAGCTTGTTGCAGATATTCAGGATGTATTTATTGACCATCTAAGCCGCAGTACAATTTGATTGCTAAAAAGACCATAATCTTTCCAATTAGGTCACTCAGAAAACTCCTTCAGACTCCAAGTGCCCTTAAAAATTCAACATCTAATAAAATATTTTACAAGCCAACGATAAAACATCATACTTGACAATCAAAACTTTTTAATCTCACCGAAAATAAAATGGCAACTTTTTCACGTGCCTAAACCAAGTACCAGGCAATAATAACTTGCAGAAGTATTAAGTCCCAGATTTGAGGAGCAAAAAGCTACGATAACAGCGGGGACGTCGTTTAACGTTATGACCGAACTTCTAACGAGCCCCCATAAACCTGATATTTACTTTCTTCACCTTACAGAGATGTACCAAAGTAAAAATGTACTGCACAGGTGGTATCGTAAAATGTTATGTACAAACTCTCTGGTTATGTTTGCCTGGTACAGAAATATGAGTCATAGGGAAGATAGCAGTTTTTGCTGTCGTTGCGCTGGTTAATGTTGCCATAGCAACGTCTGGTATCTTCGTAGGGGTAGTGTAGATCGCAAATTATTGACAACTTATCTGTAAAACTACACTGATAAGATGACATGAAGTATAAAAAGTAAATATTTAAGAAAAAATTCACAGATTTTGTGCCTCACACGACTATCGAGCACATTGGAAATGAATCTACAGAATTCGAAATAATATTGTCTCAAAAAGGTTAGGCTACAGGGCAAACCCTTAACTTGATCATCCTTGTTTTAGGCTACACTACTACACACGACTAAATTGTCCAGAGGACACTATTTCACGTTTTTGATATCATTCCTCGTTTCCAAAATATTGAGCGCCAAAATCAAAAGTTCAGAAAAAAAAAATTTTTCCCACTATTTCAGCCATAATTTTTTCGTTTTTGACTTTTTTGAATAACTCGTTTTAGCGTCGCGTCTTTTGAGCTATATTTGAATATCATATCTTCACAACTCTCTGATATATAAGGGGATCGCGAAAAGACATTTCCAATGTCAAAAGTAGTATTAATTTTATAACGCTGCCTGAGTCGCACCTTCGAGACTTTTAGTTGTTATTTCATACAAATGAAAAAATCTTAGAAGAAAAGGTAATATGCAATACTCAGTGAGTGCGAGCGACACAGGAATACATTTGCTACATTGGCTACATTTTTTGTCACACTTTCTACCTAGCGGAGGTGAGGTTAAATTGGTGGGGCTAAGCAAGGGGTAGGGAGAATCCGTAATGTATGCCTGTACAGTACGACCAGGAAAATAATTCCGCTCGTCAATCTTCGTTTCTTCTTCTTTTTCAAAGAAAAAGGCGTGAGTAGTAATAATATGTATGTATGTTACGTAAGACCGCCACCACCACTACCCCCAAAACCACCACCACTACCACCACCATCACCACCACCACCCACCACCTTTGTAACATTATGATTTGCAATAAATGAATTAAAATTGAAATTGATAATATGGTTACTAGTTTCACGCCCGGCTCGCACTTGACTATTTTTTGTTAGTAAAGATCGTAACTACAGGGTATTAACTTTAACGAAGGGAGATTAAAATAAAATGGCGTATTGTCAAAAGGTATATATTATTAATATTCAGTTAACAGTATTATTCTCTCTGAAACGATAAATAGTAATGTGTTAGGACAAAAGATTACTTGTTAACTCTTTGTAATTAACCCAACTATAGAAATAGCTAACTTCTATTTAAATTGTGTTTTTTTGAGAATAAGAAAAAGGTTTAATGAAAAATCAAGATCTCTAATTTATTTTGTCTATCACAAACAAAGACGGAGTTTGTGGCTGATATTCGGATTTTGGGGGTGACAATCATTTTTGTGTTGGCTAAGAATAGCACCATCCCATTTCCTCCCGTGGGTGTCGTAAAAGGCGACTAAGGGATCTACTGAAGGATTGGCAACAGCATCCTCTGAGTACAAACGTTGATTCAATCCAACTGCGATCGCTAACCCGCCTGCCAAGCGTGGCGATTATGGCAATTCCCCCCATTTTGGAGGAGGCTTATGTCCAGCAGTGGACGTTTAATGGCTGATATGATGATGATGACGAGGAATCATTTTTGGGGGGAAATTTTTAATCAAAATTTTTTTAAATTATTTGTATAGTGGAGAGATAAATCCCACCTATCTACGTATTTGCTTCCTAATGTTAATCAGGCTGATATACCACAAAACTAACCAAACTTTTCTATTTTTCCCCAGGTACAGTGAACAGCCTAAAATCACTCCAAATCCACGTACCGAAAGCTGTACTAAACGGTCACGACGCCGAACTCAGATGTACTTACGAGTTAGAGGAGGCACAGTTGTACTCTATACGGTGGTACAGAAACATGATCGAGTTTTATCGGTTTGTTCCTAAGGAGTCTCCGGCGACAAAGGTCTTTCCAGTTGCTGAAATCAAAGTTGATGTAAGTTTTTAAGTCTAAGGGCTTGTTTTACCGCTACATAAGTTCCTGTTACCTTATCTGATAATAATATTAGGAATTGGCTCTCTAATAGCCATGTTTTTTCTTTCTTATTGCTGTCTCCCGTTTGCAATATAGGAAAGTTGAATATTTCGTTTTCCTACTCCTCTTATCTTCTCTGATTAATTCATTGCGGGTTCCAAGACAGATAAGAGTCATCCCCCGGGCTTGCTGGACTTTATTTTCTAGTGTTGTCAATGGTCGCCGCTGTTGACCCTGGCTTACAGGAGTTACAGTGGTGGGAATGTGTGGCGGGCCTATGCCCGATTATTACCTTATCTGATAGATCGTTTGATATATTTCGTATGAAAGATATGGCAAACGATCTGTCAGATTTTCTTCCAGCAGACCCTCAACCGTAACGGCCATTATATCCTCACCATAAGATCTGTAACTGTGAAGCTATGATATGAATGATACAGTATTTATTGCTCTGTCCTTAAGTTACGGGATCGAGATGATTATGATTTATGTACACACATTATCTTTTTTCAAATGGAATTGACGAATTGTACTGATACATCACAGCGGTGTGACGTCACTTGGGAAAAATCTGCGACGTCACGCTCACAAAAGTTCTTGAATTTACATGCATTAAGACGTCATACCGCCTGTTATATATAAGGGCTCTAACGAGCATGTAATTACCTCAAGCAAGACGATAGTTATGGGGTAATAAAACTTGTACTCCTACCTACTGTTCAATTAGTTTTAAAACTTTATAGCATGCCAGTCTAGCTCGTTGGAAAAGTACTAAACTATGTTTTGTCTGACTTTTACTAGACGGGTAACAAGATTTTATGAACCTTTCCAATGAAGAATTCTTAAAACAGATACAAAAATATCATCAAAGTCGTGATGGATTTGATTACGTGAACAAAGTTAAGAGGGGCTGGTCGAGATCTAACACTTGAGCCCAGCCTTCATTAGTAAAGCCAAGTTAGCCCAGACTCGTTAACTAAAAAAGAAAAATTTTCTATCTGAGTGCCGAATTTCATGCAAATCCGTTCAGCTGTTCATCCGGTCAAAAACTTTCTTTTTTACTTGTTTTTTACATATAATGGGTGTAAAATTAAATGCGTTACGTATCAAATAGGTTGCTTCAGACCAACAAACTGACCAACTTTTATTATGGAGCCAGGTTCAAAATCGCGAAAGAAAAATAAGCTGTTCCATTCATTTCAGTCGAGTTATGAAAATATTAGTAATTACAGGCTACTCAAAAAAAATTGTTTTTTTGCTTTTTCAAATTTCTGACAGTAAAAGTTGTTCAGTTTGATGATCTAAAGCACCCCATAAAGAATGTAACGCATATAAATTGATGTACCTAGCTATCTTTCTAAGGGTGCACCCTTAATAGGGGAGATAGCTACATCACTCTATCTTCTCTATCTTCCTAGGCCTCTATCTTTAAATAAAAAAATACAGATTCCAAAGACAATATTATTGTCTAGAATCTGATACAAGACAAACATCTTAAGAAAATAACTTAAGAAGCCTTCCAAAGCCCGTAGATCCGCGAGATGAAAGACCATTAAAACGGCCACCCATCCAAAGATGTGGACTCATCAATCGAGGTATCACCAGGCTAGGAGTAAATATTCCTTATTCATTTAATACACATAGTCACATATAAAGCAATAAAATGCATGTCAACAGCATCATCATGAAATCCAAAAACTGCTAATAGTGAATCTTGCTACAGCTGATCTCTTTTTGTGGCAACAAATCTGATACGAATAAACGAGGTAACCACGAAAGATATGGTCTCAAGTTTATGCGTTAAAAAGTCACTAACAAGCCTAACTTTTACAGGTGGCAGCATCAGACCAGAACCGAGTGGTGCTGACAGAAGTAGACCGCACGCTCACTGGAGAATACCAGTGCGAAGTGTCAGCGGACGCTCCTCTCTTCCACACTGACATCAAGTCTGCTGAAATGGTGGTTGTTGGTAAGTTGCTTCTATTGCCGTATGCCTGTATACCTGCCTCTGTAGTCTAATGGTTAAGAGCATTGGGCTCTCAACACTGAGGTCGTGGGTTCGATTCCCACGGGGGACACCAAGTGATGGTCCCGGCTACTATCTCAGGTGGTAGTAGTCCTTACATAAAAACCACGTCAGAGGCCGTAAGGCGGTCTGAAAAAACTCTGATACCAGGGTGCAGGGCTTGCTAGTTGCTGCCTACACGATAAGAAGAAGAAGAATTGCCGTATGCGAGCGCTCCAGAGTTGGATGAGGAAGGTGAGAAGCGTGCTAGATGTTTGTTTCTGCCTACCCCGGTGGACCTCAAGTATGTGATGATAGTGACGGGCAGGGAGTGGCCATACTCAATACATTTCAAAATAACATTTTATAATTTTTATTTCAACGGGTAGGTACTCGATACATTTACCAGGTCGTCAGTCAACCTTGCTTACCACGCCTCGCTTTCTAGTACGCGGACCGGTCAAATCAAATCAAATAAAAAAAAATTTATTCAAAATAATATCACATAGATAGCTTTTTGACGTCATTTTTTGACTCTACCACCGCGTTGGAAGGTGTTCCGTTGAGAGAAGTTGCGGCCAGAAACTCTATAACACACATCTTTTAAACAAAACAAAATATACAAAGTACAATTAAAATACAGTTAAGCATTACATAGAGTAAAATTGTCAAGACCAGACATTTTGGTCATTCAAATAATCATCGAGTTTATAGTAGCCTTTTTTACAGATGACTTGTTTAACAAGGGACTTAAACTTTTTGTCTGGCAAGTTTAGAATATCCTCTGGAATCTTATTATAATAGCGTATACAGTGCCCCATGAAAGATGTGTTGATCTTACCGAGTCGAAAATGTGGGAATACTAATTTATTTTTATTTCATGTATTGTAATTATGAACGTCACTGTTTTTGTGAAAGAGATACAAATTTTCCGAACGTATAAAATATTTTCGTAAATTTATTGACTGTAGAAAGTCAAGATACTGATATCTTTAAAAAGATCTCGTAGTGAATCTCGACAACGCAGATTATAAATGGTTCGAATTGCCCTCTTTTGAAGGATAAAGATCGCCTCAACATCTGCAGCACGGCCCCACAGCAAAATACCATAAGACATGATACTATGGAAGTAGCTGAAGTATATAAGTCTTGCAGTAGCTATATCAGTTAGCTGTCTAATTTTTCGAACCGCATAAGCTGCCGAGCTCAGCCTACCCGCTAGGGTTTCTATATGTGGACCCCATTGCAGCTTCGAGTCCATCTTTATTGAGAACATTTAATACTACGTTTCACCCTCATGGGTCGATTTTTAAAAAAATTATTTGTTAGTGCTGCCCTACATCTTCTTTAGAATATTTGATTCCACATTTCATAGTCGTTTTCACCTGTTTGGTTCTGCGTTGTCTGTCAATCAATCAGTCATTCAGCAATAATTTTTTTTTTTGTATTTCATAAGATTTTACCAGTGCGAGAGTAGATATTTTAAAAGAACGGCCTGTACTTTCTCCCTCATCTCATCTGCTCGGATAAAAACGAGAAAGCAACTCAAACACTTTAATCCATAACTGGAAGTCCTAAGCCGGCCATTGCCAGCTGTTCTCCGAGTGCAAACTCCATTTTTAATTTCAGTAAAAGTGAAAAATTCAGAGCGTTCCGTTCCTGCCCCCCATCTACATAAATAATTACGCGTTTCGTATCTTGACTTGAAAGATACGGGGTTAATGACCCGTACAAAGTAAACATTTTTATTTTCTTTTAATTTGTCGAGTTTACTGTGAATTTCGCGGTAAGTTAGCTTATGTGGAAATTAGAACAGATTTTTTCGAAGAAATACAATTTACTTTTACGAGTAAAAATTGTTTCGGCGTATGATTTTTTTTTACTTTAGTTTAAAACTATTTTTCTACTTGCTATTCGAAGAAAACTATTTTTTTCCATGAATAACCATGCTTTCTACATTTTTTAAGGTTCCGGTAGTATATTTTGACTATGTAAACTCTTATAATTTCGGAACAATCGTGAAAATGGACGAAATTCATGAATATCCTTGATTTGCTACACTGAAAAAAATGTTTTGTTAAATATAACCGAACTTCCAAACTGTTTTGTAGCACATAAACAATCTTTTGGTTATAAATAGCATAACTTTTTGCTATTTATATAAAAAACGTTTAGTTATGTGCTAAGAAACAGTTTGGAAGTCACTAAAGTTCGGTTATATTTAACAAAATATTTTTTTCAGTGTGGGCACATTTGGGATGACTGCCTCTAACCACATGATCGGAGTTGGCACATACAAGGAACCGCTCATGGTCTTTAGACCGATTTAACAATGTTCTAAAAACGGAGAAAAAGAACGAACGAATGGAAGTTTCTACAACTACCAACCATATTTTAGGGGTATGTTTAATTGCAGCAAGATTATGTAATTGTTATTAGTCTATTTTTTCACTCAGAAACCTGTCGAGAGTATCAAAATATGACATAAATGGCCGTATCTTTTGATTCCTTACAAGCTTTTATTAATCCAAGGGACCGTAGACTTTATAGTCGGGGAAATCTACGGATTTTTGTATGGAGTAGGTTGCATTAATTGCACTTTTGGTGATAATTTGGAATATAGTAGATACCTACATGAAAAACATAAATTCTCAATAATCCCGATATTGTATTGTGTATTACTGAATAACTAAGACATTTACAAAACATTTAATTTAGGTACGAACAAAATATGGAAAACTGGTGATTTTATACAGGACGGCTTCGTTCAATTCGTTTTACTTATAACAATAATAATCTCCGGTTAATATTGTAAATTTGAGTAGATATTTAATATTTTGTAAGATTTCAAAAATTATAACCTCAAAACTTAATTATTTAACTTTTGATTGTACACATTAAATTTGCATTGTGATAATTAACTGTCTCTTTTGCTGGTATGCTGAAAGAAATATCTTTAGAAATAAGCTTGCCCTTTGTACATTTATATCGATTTTAAGGTATTTCTCAAGGTCCTCAGCCTATATAACCACGAAATCTCGACAAAAGTGTTATAAACTTACAGTAACATTAGTTCAAACACAATTTACTAAAGTGTCTTTAATGCAATCTCAAACCTTATTTTTCCTAGACTATTAGTACTTGGTATTAATTTCAAGAGCTTTCAAGATTTCAAAAGATTTTAATTTTTTGAGCGTTGGTGACCCATTGCGGAGAGGTATGGACACCCAATTATGGGGTACGTACCCACCCAATAAGTTTACCCACGTACCAATAAGTTTTTCTAATTCTGATTGCTCTCAAATGCTGAAAGAAAAACATCGTGAGGAAACCTGCATACTCTGAAGAAGAAATTTTGATGTGTATGTGAAGTCTACTAATCCGCATTGGGCACACGTGGTGGACTAATGCCCATGTACCCTCCCTATGAGTAGGTACATAGGTATATGGTTCCCTTATGTAAAACGCCTGTGTTATTTCAAATAATATAGCCAGCGTCAAATTTACTGAAAATTAAACCTTATGTATGAAATCTTTAGACATATATGAATTGTGGTCCAGAAACTGACCCCAGTGACCATTATACATTGCGCTGGACTAACGCTTTTACCAACTGTGAGAATTCAATTTGGCTACCAAAATTGCTTTACCGTCGAAATTCCTGTCTCTCCGGACGACTAATTACTAATGGTTTGGCAAATAGAAACATAATAATGTGTTATATTAGTTTTGCGGTGAATATACATGATAGAAGGACTTAGTTCGTTGGGTAAGAGCTTTGTATGGACATGACATTATATACCTAAGGACTTAATAAGCTTAGTTCAAAGTAAAATTAATGGATATAGGCCCAAAGCGAGTTAAGTTTAAGCACACAACTAGTACACTTGGTCCATACAAACTAGCACACTTGGTCTGTCATCTCGGTACATATTTGAAGTAAAACTGTCATTTGTTTTGCCTCATTTTTCTGGTTTGAAATGTTCGCGTAAGGCCTATCCATTAATTTTACTTTGATCTAAGTAAATGAGCTGTTTCATACATACGGGTCGAGTAAGTTTGCAGTTTTAATGAAACAGCTGATTTTTATTGCGATTTTGACATTGGTTCCATAGAGAAAGTTGTTCTATTTTATGGTCCGATCATCCCCTTAAAATAAAATTTTAAGCTAATTTTAACGTACAAAAGAACCAATTCATATAAGGCTATTTACATCAAGATAGCAGCGGCAGCAGCAGCAGCAAAACGGCACGCAGTTTCAGTTGCGCAGCATTTTAAACTCTATCCATATTGTAAAAAGGTAAAAGTATACCTAGTAAAATATCTAATAAAAACCGACCAAGTGTATGTCGGGCCTGCGCTAAGGATTCTGGAGAAAGGTACGAAACCCTCAGTGCGCGATACCGACTCGCACTTACTTACTTTTTTACAATTAAGGTACAAATATTTCAGGAAAAGTTAGTTCAGAATCATAACTTAATTGAGTCCACTGAAGTAGAAGCTGCTACGGATCACTGAATTAGTGAGTTGATTAACTAATTAAATTGAATCATTTTGAATCTTTAAAGGTTATCTTCAACATCTTAGCTTTATTAAGGAATTTATTGATAATAAAAATAATTCGTCAAAGTCTACACTAGGCGGAGGACAGTCGCCTTTTGGTGGCTTTTTCCGATTCAGTTTGCATAGAATGTTCTGCCATCTATTAAGTACTTCGCAGAACTATGAAAAAAAAAAAGATTTTACTGTCTATGTCAATGTCTAATTGACAAATTCACAAAATGCTACCTAATCTTGCATAATGTGCGGGTTGTTTGTAGTTTTCGTTCAATTTCGTGCCGATTTAGTGATGTTCTGGAGTTTCTGTTGTTCTCTTACCAATGTTTAGATTACAGGAATAGTAAGGATACTGGAATTTCACTCGATCGGTGCGGGATTGAATGAAAACTAGCATTCAAAACCATAATATCCATCGGTATGAGTAGATATAAGTAGGTATGTATATATGTATAGCTTGAATTATTGTCGGTGAAATATAGATGGCGCTAACTAGCCTTCAATTTGACATAAGGTGTATCCATAATGTTGCCACGAGTGGGTTCTCTTTTCTAATATACTTATATTACTCTTTGGTCTACACAAACCAAGCAGTCAACATACGCTCCGTCAATCAAAACACAACAGCCAGTAATCAGCAAGATGCTTCGTCAAGACCTTAGTTAGATAAACAGTTAGAGATTCGCAAATGCTTTGTCAACTTACCAGGTTACTTAAAGGTTATATCAGTTTTTAAGCTTTATCATTCAAACCTTCAAACACAAAAAGTTTTATCAAAATCAGTCTAGTTGTTTTTTCGTGATGCTCGAATAAATAAATCTTCTTCTTCTTATCGTGTGGGCAGAGCCCTAGTGTTCGAGTTTTCTCAGACCGCCTTACGGCCTCCGACGTGGTTTTTATGTAACGTCTACTACCACCAGAGATAATAGCCGGGACCAACGGCTTAACGTGCCATCCGAAGCAGCGAATCATTTTTCTTTTCAGACAATCAGGTGATTCAGCCTGCAATGTCCTAACCAACTGGGGAAAAACGCACAAAGTGACATATCACTAGGTCTCCCCCGTGGGAATCGAACCCACGACCTCCAAGTCGAGAGCCAATGCTCTTAACCATTAGACTACGGAGGCAGTTAATATAATAATAAATAAATTATTGTTATTAATTAGCTTATTTTCAATCAATGCAATACCCCTGACCACCCCCTCGGGGAATTTAGTCGTGAGCATAATATGCATATGTAAACAATGCAATGTGATTTTTATTATAGCTAAAGATCTAATCATTTTGTCAACAGTATCATTTATCAACTGTTGATCTACAGGTGTGCTATTTTATAAATTCCACACAAATGCTAATTCATACATTTTTTTACGAGAATTTCACTTTCGTATTCGATTAGGAATATGTCCTCTCTCTTATTAAGCTTAATGTGGTTTCGGACATCACATTCGCATCTGAATTTCTTCTAATTCTTCTTTAGCGTATGACAGTTTCCACAGAAAGTTATTGTAATACGTCTTAAAAGTCATTGTGTATAAAACACAGGCCCCATCTGCCACCATCACAATATTTCCCACTCTTTCCTCGAATCCTTTTTAGGATCGGTGAAAATGGGTGAAATATTGCATATTCCGAGAACGCAGCTGCCATTTGTCGGAGCGTTCGTAACACACGGTCCGTTCGATTTCAATCCGCTCCGTACACAGTTTTGTTTTCGGAAGCTTTTTGCCCCTAATTTCAAAATTTCAATATTCAACAGTCCGATGTTTTGAGTTGTTCGTTTGGTGTTCCATTTTCGTGTCAAATATTTTTGATTACAACGGTGTAGTCTTTTGTTTTGGCTGGATACTGCTTCAGTTTAATATTGAGATTTTTGTGTTAATTTTTACCGTTGCTCATTTGCAATTCTATTTTCTGGAGTTACGACTCTCTAGTTAGGTATTGTTTCTTGGCGTAGGTGCTCTACGAGACTACAAAGGGTTATCCCTTATATATTATATATGGTATATTTAGAGAGTTTTTATGGACAATCCATATCCATTTCACCCATTCACTTATTGAAAAAACCCACCATGAAACCCTAAAAATTATAAATATGAACCAACTAAAATAAAATATAAATAAAATAAAGTAGAATATAAAATATTAACCATTGCATTTTGTAGCGATATTTTTGACCTACCCGGTAGGCCTCGCCCCGAACTGCAAAGCCAGAAGCCCTGGGTTTGAATCCCAGATTGATCATAAATGCTAAATTATACTATTTTTGTGTCGTGGCCTGGTATTCATAATTAAAGCCTTGTAGCTTTCTTTTGGAACAAGCAACCTATTTTATTATAAGCGCTATTACATTGATTTTAAAGTCAATGAAACACTGTTAAATATTCCTGTACAACAATTTTCGACCCACGTAACTTGGTGCGCTCAATTAACATGGACTAAAAAGTCTGACAGTCCTGACCATTATTTCCACTAACCAAGTAATCTCTTCCACAGAACCGCCTCTAACAAACCCAAACGTGACATCGGATAGGATGGCGTACGTCGGGGGTGACCACATCCGCGCTAATTGCTCGTCTCCACCGTCGCTCCCAGCTGCCAACATCACGTGGTTTGTCAACGAGCAGATGGTGAGTTGTTGGACTTATGGAGTTATTAATATCCTGAAACTCGACGTCAACATGGACTTTTTAGGCTTTTAGTTTAGAATATCCTGAAACTTAACGTCAACTTGGACTTAGTAAGTTTATAATATCCTGAAACTCAACGTCAACTTGGACTTATTGAGTTTATAATACCCTGAAAGTCAACTTCAAGCTGAAAACAGGAGAAGCCAGTTTATACCAGTTAACAACACAAAATGTTACCTCATAATTGTGACAGTCAGTAGGGTTTTTCAGGGTTTCATAACAATCATTGCCGTAAAAAATAATGCCTTAGATGCAAAACTACGAAAATCCCAAAATCTCGAAAACTATCAAACTGTGATATTATTGTTACGGCTACATACTACCCCTATCTGTCGTTCCTGGCTTGACGTTTAGTTTTGGGTGACCCTGTATGTCTTCATACCGCGCTAATCATGCCAACATCACGTGGTTTGTCTACGAGCAGATGGTGAGTTTTTTGACTTATTGAGTTTATAATATCCTGAGACTACGTCAAACTGAAAACAGAAGAAGCAGGTTTCCGGTCAAGATAACAAAAAAAAAAGTGAAACATGTAATCGCATATATATTTTTTTAGTATTACTTAAAGCTAAAGCAGCTTATACAGTGCGTAGATAAAAATTATTGCCATTAAATATTACCTTCGGTGGTTGCAGAGGGGTCAATTTTATACAAAGCTTTGACGCACAATACGCGTAGACGGTATTAATATAACTAACTTTGTATACATGGAAAAATAATTTAGAAAATCTAGATGGCGCGTTACAAATAAAATTTTTAATTTATAAAATAATTACGAAGATATAAAGCTTTGAAATTTTTCATACAAAATTTTAAAAGCTTTATATCTTCGTAATTATATCATTAATTGCAAATGTTATTTGTGACGCGGCAACTAGATTTTCTAAACTATTTTTCCATATATAAAATATTACTTTTATTAATTCCGCCTACGCGTATTATGCGCCAAACTTTTGTATGGACTGAAACCACCTTAAGATGCAAATTTGTAGAAACTACGTCCTAAAATTTTTACAAAATGAATCCAAAGTTGCGCAAACTATTAAACTTAGATTACCTAGATATTTTATTTTCCCTGGACGGTAATATACTGGCCTATTCTACATTCTTGGCTTGACCTATTAGGACCCCTGTATGTAGAATCCAACTACAGAGCACAGACTTTTTTGCTAAAGAGGGGAGGGAGGGAGAGTGCGGGTCAAACTCCACCAAGAGGGCCGATTGCAAATTGGTAAAGGCAACTGGTATTTTCAAGTTAAAGTTTATAACCTTATTCCACGCAGCGCTTTCAGCGTCGCATCGACGGCACTGCAATGTAATGCATGGTATTGCGTACCTACTTATAGTTTGAAAGCACTTGAAATTTAAACCTTTCCCACGTAACATTTAATTCGCATAAAGCCACACTCGAATGCTCGATGATCTTAACAGAGCCTCCGAACGAGTTGGTCTGAAGATAAACATGGACAAGACGAAGATCATGTCAAATGCCCATGTTGTACCCACTCCTGTAATGATCGGAAACTCTGCGCTCGAAGTTGTTGACGATTATGTTTACCTGGGACAAACTATTCAGTTAGGTAGGTCCAACTTCGAGAAAGAGATCATCCGTCGAATCCAACTCGGCTGGGCAGCGTTCGGGGAGCTACGTAGTATCTTCACGTCCCAAATACCGCAGTGTCTTAAAACGAAAGTCTTCGATCAGTGTGTGTTGCCAGTGATGACATATGGAACAGAGACGTGGTCGTTTACTCAAGGCCTCATAAAAAGGCTGAAAGTCACCCAAAGGGCAATGGAGAGGGCTATGCTCGGAGTTTCCCTGCGAGATCGAATCATAAATGAAGAGATCCGCAGAAGAACCAGAGTAACTGACATAGCCCAAAGAATTGCTAAACTAAAGTGGCAGTGGGCGGGGCACATTGCTCTCAGAACCGATGGCCGATGATTGGATGAGGGCAGCGCAGGACCGGTCTTTATGGCGATCCTTGGGGGAGGCCTATGTTCAGCAGTGGACGTCCATCGGCTGAGACGATGATGAAAGCCACACTTGGCGCTGAAGCTGAAAAGGCGTTCTAATGAATAGGAACTTTACACCATCTAACTTATGATATAATGTCCGTGGTCAAAGTTAGCTGTCCAACCTAGAGTTTGTGTCGAAAGTCCGATGTTGCGTATACCCCAAGTGGCATACGTAAACGAGATATCTAGATGGCCATCTCAAGTTGTTACTGTTAACTTAATTAGGGCTTCTCAAGATGACCTAATATCGAGCGCATCGACACTAATTGCTCGTATCAGTCGCTATCTGCAGTCAGTTTCAGTTGTCGGTTGGTAACTAGATCTACAACAAACCTTGTTGCGGCAGATTTGGTATTTGCCGTCCAGTTCAGAAATTCTGTCTTGACAGAAGCTTCCTTCAGTTTTTTTAGAAATACGATGAACATAGATAAATTACAAAGAAATTAGAATTACAAATTAGAAAACTTTTAATTGACACACAAAATATTTCTTTCGAATTTACGAATTTTATTATTTACAATATAAGAATAAGAATGAGAAGAAATGTACACAGTATCCTAAGGCTAACTACTACTAAAAGAATAAACAAAGCAACGAAACCTGACTGTCTAGTCCCATAGCCCACCCCGGGTCGAGCCAAACGTACCCATTATGCTCGTAGCATTGCCGCGATGGACGACCAATGAGATACGTTGGACGAAAAAAGACCCAGAGCGGTGGTCCAAGCCCCTCTCTCTCAGCCTGCGGCCCAAGTCCCTGGCAAACACTTTGGCTTCGGCAGCCCAAGGACCCGCCGTTTCTACCGCAAGAGGCAATTTTTCCCCTATGTGTGTGAAATATTTAGGGTGTAGTCCCAATCAGAAAATTACGTAGTATTTCAAATGAACCCTGGCGTCTAAATAGAAATGTTCCCCGTCATTAAGACCACATCGTCACGTGGTAGCCACATACACGTTAATTGCTGCCCGTTGCCTCATTTGTATGTTAAGTGTACCAAGCCGTTTATAGGACATTTACGAAAATGTACTTGTTTTATACTACAAAATGTTTGTGCATTCTCGTAGAATAGTCTGCAGGATTTCACAGTTAGACAAAAGCCTTCCATCATAAATATAAAGACAAAATCTCCACCACACAAGCTTAAGGTGGTTTCAGTCCATACAAAAGATAGTGCAATAGTGCGTCAAACATTTGTAGACGTTTAGTTCGTGTAGACGGAATTAATAAAAGTTATATTTTATATGTGGAAAAATAGTTAAGAAAATCTAGTTGCCCTGTCACAAATAACATTTGCAATTTATAATATAATTACGAAGATATAAAGTTTATAAAATTTTGTATGAAAAATTTCAAAGCTTTATATCTTCGTAATTATTTTATAAATTACAAATTTTATTTGGGACGCGGCATCTAGATTTTCTAAACTATTTTTCCATATATACAAAGTAACTTATATTAAAAACATCTATGCGTATTGTGCGTCAAAGTTTTGTATAAAATTAGCAATTTTTTGGGCATTTGCGGATAATTTTCAAGCGGCATGAATAAACCTCTGACGTGCTTTGACCTTGAATTCTCATTGCCGATTTCGACTACAGCTACTGCTTTTTATGAGAAAATCTGGTACAAAAAATATTTTTACTGCTTAGTGTGTGTTAAACCATCCACTCTCTCGTACTAACCCTCCTAAATCTGATGGACAGGAAAACCGATAATATCAGACGTGGAATCGGATGTAGTGGCTATAACCAGCAGCCACACAACCACACGGTGAGGGCATCAGATATATTGACGATGCCTGAAAATTTGAGTTGCCTCTTATAGATCTGGGTTCGTAGGCATCACACGAATAGGTACACCAATAAACGGACTTATCTGATTTATTAAATCAGGCGTTACTTTGCGGAAATACATGACTAGTATATATGAAGATTGTCTTCGTCGTCGTGTTTCGATGTTGGACCCTCGGCGGAGTAACAACTTGGTTGGGAAATTTCGTCGGTCTAACTCCTGAGCATCTTCCTTGGTGGAGCGAAAAACGTGTAGAGTTGAGTTATTTGGTGGTCAGGTTGTAACGTGTTAATGAATAAGCGCAAAACCTAATATACCCCAACTGATTTATAACAAGATAATTGCATCAAAGAAATAATTTCATTATATTATTAATTAAAATTTTAAGTTTTCATGCAAAAATGATTTGCTACTATGCAGCACCGAATGAAAGCGCTAGCGTGCTCATGGATACATTTTTAAGATATTGTTTCTGCAGTAAGCAGTGTGAGTGTGCCCTAGCGCTGGGTTGACATCGATTTGAATTTAAAATTATACAAACAAATAATTAAATTAAAAAAAAAACCTTTATTGAAACCTTGACAATTCGATTCTGCTCTCGATTCTAAACAAACTATTTCCTAGTTTTGCGTTTATTCCACTTGGTATTTAGAAGCAAAAGTTGCGGTACCATCTTGGACTTATGAGTTTGATATTTGGGTGATTTCAGTTAAAAAGAATTTAATTAAAAAAAAGTAATGATGAAAGGATAGTGGTTATGTGTATGTATTTGTTCATTGTAATGAAATCCTTTGTTCACAGGTGCCAGGCTTTACAGCAAATCACGTGCTAAACTTCAGCAACGGGTACGCGTCTAGTCTAGCCACGTTGGAACTGGAAGCCGCCGCTTTATCACCCGTGCCTACACTTATGATACGGTAAGAACATTATCTACCTCTCCCATTATTTTTGAAACTGACTTAGAAATGAAAAACAAAATAGGTTAATTTGGATAAATTTCATTTCGTTTATTAACACACACAATACACTTATGAAACTAATTAATATATTAAAATAAGCACTATATACATAACCATTAACCTAAAGAAAAAACAAAAAAGAAAAAAACGAATACTACTTACAAATAAATATTGTCTTCGAAATTGCCGCCGCTTGGCGGCAAGGTGCACAGGAGGCTGGCAGCGTTACCTCTTTGTATGGCCAGGCTGATGCGCTGACCGAGGTAGACCAGCCCTCTGGTCACCGGAGACCTCGATTAGGCGCGCCGATAATTCTTTAAATAATCGGCGCGCCTCTGGCCCCCACGGACCCAATGTCTCAACCCCAAACAGTGCAAATATGTAAGCCTCGCCGTAATTTGAATTCAGTGTAGTATCATTAATTAACTTATCTATACTATTATAAAGCTGTAACAGAAGTTTGTCTGTACATTGAAGATATTAACAAAAAATAAGTTACGATATGGTTTTTAGGTGTCCCTGATTCCATTTCACCAATTTTTGGATTTTTTGTCTGTCTGTTTGTTTGTGTATTTGTTTGTTTGTTTGTTTGAACGAGTATCACGCAAAAACTACTGAACCGATGTTGATGAAACTTTTTTTGTTTGATAGCTTATGATCTGACTTAAAATCTGGTATATAATTTGTGCGGACGAAGTCGCGGGTTAACGCTCGTCTGTTATAAAAATAACTAAATTTAATTATGCACAAAATATAATATTATCAACAAAATATAATAGAGTCACTGTGGAATACAAAGCTTCATTCACTTTCTTAAAGTATGACCAGTGAAGGTTTTAAAACATCTTCGAATGAAAATAGCAATCAGGCGAACGTAGAACTATTCTTACGCAACTGCAATGAATTGAAGGATACCTCAGTCGTCAAAAGTGGATGAAAGGTTTTTGAACAAATGTGAAGCCTTCAGTCTCTAATAGTCTCAACTATTCAAACAGTAATGCTATAGCCCATATGACCTAGACAACATTGTTTACGCTAAACACATGATAGATTACTATAATAACTACCGATAGATGACAGTTATTGTATAGGATCCTTCTTAATATGCTGACACTTTTTTAAGGAGATGATCAGACCGTATTATAACACTTTATTGTATTATTATGTCCGTAATAATACAAAAAGTTGAGAAAACATGTACAAAGGGCGAGCTTATCTCTGAAGAGATTTCTTCCAGCAGACCCGAAAGTCAAACTAAACAACTTTCTTTATGACAGCAACATCGAAATCGCGAAAGAAAATCTGTTCTTCCATGCAAAACTGCAAACCTAACTCGAGCCAAATGTATTGGGAGAGCAGATTTATTTTTTGTCATTTCGATGTTTGTCCTATAGAGAAAGCAGTTCAGTTTGATGGCCTGATCATCCCCTTAAAAAAGTGTCAGCATATTAAGAAGGACTCTGTATATTATTTCTCTTTTAGGATGGTTAGAAATATTGGTCTGTACAGAAACAATATTTATTGATTATGATACTGCTACCACTACCAACAACTTTTTTAAGTGTGCAATTACTGCAAGATTAACATAATAACAAGTCTTGGAATTATTCTTACGACCAAACCTTTACATTATTCACAGTGAAAATTGAAAATTTGGACGTTTTCTTCAATAGACACGGGTGTCCTATAAAAACGGTTTTGTTCCAGATGTGAAGCATCAATATTCGACGTGTGGAAAATGTCGAGTCACACCCTGGTGTTGAGAGAGCGCAGCGCCAACCCCGCATCCGCGCTCGGGAGAAGTTTTACTGGTTAGTTTTTCCTACGTTCTTTATTACGACCGAAGGCTTGCGAAATATTGAGCATTCATCTTTTCTACAGCCATAACTCTTTGTGAATTGGTAGATTCATAAAAATTATATGACGTTAAAAAGTGAAGTTAAATATCCTTTTAAAAAGAAACATATCTCGGGATTGGAGTGAGGCAACTAATAAATGAAGACGCGATAATATTCCGGTGTTAATAAAGTAAAAATAAACATTTCAAACTTTTAAGGAGGTTGTTTCGACCATCAAACTGAACAACTTTCACTATGGGACCAACATCGAAATCGCGAAAAAAAAATCTGCTGTCCCATACATTTAGCTCTTTCTTGTAGTTTATATGGAACATCCGTTTTTTTTTTCGCGATTTCGATACTGGGTTCCATAGTGAAAGTCGTTCAGTTTGATGCTCTAAACCTTAAATGATTATTTGTATTTTTGTAACACCTTGTATAAGAATTTTATTGCCATCATAAAATCTGTTATCTTTGCCTATCTAATACGAGACTATTATGCAAGGCTGCAAAGTTGCTTTTTGGCGCGAGTACATGTATTGAAACGTGAGCAAGCGAAGGATTCTAGGATTGAACCACGAGCGAAGCAAGTCAAATATAGAATCCTGAGCGTAGCGAGGGTTTCAAAGGTACGAGACGCAGAATAACTTTGCTGCCGAGCGAAACACACAAGTTTTCACCTCACTACAGCGAGGAAAATGTAATTGCGCCAACCTTATTTTTAGAATAATTGTACCTGTTTTTCTTTCCCCGCTAGGGGATAAAATGCATTTTTGCACTCAGATTTCGAATAATAAACAGAATCTTTCCGAACTTGTGAGGTGAAAAATGTATTTGCAACTTTAGATCGATCTGAGGGCTTAGTGCGTGTTTTTCAACTTGTGCTAGCACTGCTATAGCGCTGTTTCAAGCTCATTTAAATTACGGTTCGAGTAGGTTGAAAAACTCACACTAGGTCACACAAATACATCTTCAAGTTGAGTCACACATCAGAGAGGGTCTGATGTGTGACTCAACTTGAAGATGTATTTGTCATCAACATTTCAACCATAAGTCGTTTATTTCTGGACACGGGCCTCGCTCAATTATTTCCCTAACGATCCATTTTATGCTCTTTCTCTGTGATCTTTACGATTTAGGTCGGCCACACACAGACGGAATCGCGATCCAGAATCCTGATTCAGAATTCAGTGTTGTCAACTATGGTTACAAAAAATACTAGAGTGGTGTTTAAAAAATGTCTAAAATAAAAATGTATGAAACGCCAAATGAATGACAATAATTCCATTTTTAGGTATTTATTGAAACAAAACAAACAATTTCTATACATGGTAATTACTATCATGTGATGAGGTCATGACGTTACGAATGTTACGATGATGGTTTGTAAATTGTATACTAGACTATAGAAAGTTTTAACATTAGACATAATCTGCATACATAATGGCATGAACCATCAGCGGTTTTTGAGCGTATGCGATTCAGCAACTATGTCGCAACGATGTCGCAACTGCACCGTCACGATACGGTATCGTTCCATCAATGCCTACGCTCAAAAATCACTTTAAAATATACCACCTAAGACATCAAAAAATCACTAGATCTAGTGAAAAAATCTCTGAAAGCGGCAACACTCTATACGGAATATAATTCCGAATCAGGATTATTCCGGATGTATGTGGCGGACCTTAATCTGGTTCTCTTTACTTGAGCTCTTTCATTTGACATAGGGTATTAAATTCAGAACAGTTTCTAATATAATCGTAATTGTTCACAGGTGCCGCCACAGAAACATGTCTGCCTACTATTATGGTATTACTACTCCAGTTCTTCTTACAATTTCTATTAGAAAGTTATGGTGAATCATCAATAAGATAGCTGTTTTAGTTAAAACCTTTATACTTAGCTAGTAACTTAACTATGTAAACATTAGTTCATTCGTTTTAGGATATAAATCTATTGAAGATTAATGGCCATTTTATTTTAATGTTGTCCAAAAGTAGAACACAAAATTTTATTGGATTGAAAAGGTGAATTCCTCAAAATGTATGTTATGATGACGCGTAAGACCTTTAATTAAAAAAATAGTTTATAGCCCAGTCATTTTACGGTTTGAGCCGGGACTAATTAATAATAGATTTTTTTTTCGGTATAAAATTCAAAGGCCAATTTACGCCTCGAAATGTACCAAAATAAAAAAAAAGTCACATCAACAACAGTTCCAATTTTAAAATTTAGCTATTACCTCGTTCTAAAAATCCTGATGGTAATTTTTTTTGCACATATTTAAGGCTTTACCATTATTAAATAGGTAAAAGTATGTTGTAAATATGTTTGGCTACTTAAAAGGTTTTGAAAAGTACATTCGTATTTTCTAATAAACATTTTTTTATTGTTTTTTTTTTCAATGCCTATTTTATTGCTCAAAAATAATTTATATTGTTAAATCTTAGTCAAATGAGTGCATTGGTATTAATATTATTAATTAAAAAGCCTTCTGGGACACACAATTTTGATTTCTATGTTGCGTAGCGATTTTTATTTTAATAATTTTTTAAGATAGTCTCTTTGTCACTAAATGGTGCCGGTTACAGTTTAAAAGTCCAATTAATAATTACTCCCTACCCTGCCGAATAAAACTCCGTAAAATTACTGGACTATTTAATCAATGCAAAGTGGCATACACTTCACTACAGTTATGGGCCTAAAAATTAATAACAGAACCTAAACAAAAAATCTGCTCTTAATATTCATATTATAGGAAAAATCTATTTAAAAAATTCTGAAATCCTGCAATGTAGACATTGCTTTGGAAAATGGGATCTTACGGATTTTTAGGGCGCTTAAGCATGACATCAATGTCAATTCGAATTTCATTGATTTCTTTTTTTTAGTTATGATTCCCTTAAGTTGTCACCCATATTCGTAAAGGAAGGCCTTACATACAGACAAGGACTTGACATGCCATACAGTGAACTTTTATGTATGTTGTATGTTTGTTTTTTTGTTCGCATCACATGAAAACTACTGGACCGATTTTAATAAAACTTTTTGTGTTTGAAACCTTATTATTAGAATTTGGTATTTATACAGGGTGTAAGTGACAGCCTAGCAAATACTGAAACAGTGAACTCAGACCATCAAACTGAACAAATTTCCCTATGGAGCCTACCTCAGGAAACGCGAAAAAAAATCAGTTGTCCCATACATTATAGTCGGGTAGGTACAGCAGTTTTGAAAGTTGTTCAGTTTGATGGCCTTAGTTAAGTATTTTTTCAGTATTTACACCCTGTATAATTTACCTCACTACGATGACGGGAGTGTCCGGCGAAATCGCTGGTAAACACTATGTTTTATAAATCGCTATATCCCGCACAGGCTATAGACCACAAGTCATGTTTTTTAAAATTGCAACTAAATAAAATTAAATCAAAGAAATATCGAATTGGCGCTGTTAGCACCTTAAGGTTAGGAACCATAATGTTAACATAGACTGATTATTAAAAGTAATTTGAATTGTAAATAAGTACCTATGTAATAAAACAATTTTTTTGTAAATAATTATAAACACCATGGTTATAAATTATAATGTAACAAATGTTAATATTTCCTATGAATGTTGAACCAGTTTGGATGAAATATTATTCTGTGTAGTGGTTACGATAACAAAACATTCAAAATTCCATTCTTTAACATTATTCATAACTGTATAATGTATGTTTTATATGCGATAAAATTTTTAATAACAGGATAAAAAGTAATGGAATGTTGATAACCCTTTGATACTATTTAGTGATATTTGTTCAATATGTACAACAAAATAAATTAAAAAATAACAGCATAACAGATAGAAAAAAACAAAACAAAAAGAACACATTTTTTTTTCTTTTCACGTGAATATTATTAAAACTACTGGACTGACTTTGATGAATCTTCTTGATTATAATTTGCTACATTGACAGGAACCGGTACGGACGAAGTCGCGCGCAAATTCTAATCTAAACTATTATAAAACTGTAGAGGAAGTTTGACTGTACATTGAAGATATTAACAAAAAAAAAGTTACGATATGGTTTTTAGGTATCTCTGATTCCATATCACCAATTTTTGGATTTTTTGTCTGTCTGTTTGTTTGTTTGAACGAGCATCACGCAAAAACTACTGAACAGATTTTGATGAAACTGATTTTGGTTTGATAGCTAATAATCTGACTTAAAATCTGGTATATAATTTGTGCGGACAAAGTCGCGGGTTAACGCTCGTTCTTAATCGAGTTTCAAAAATCGCACCCCAGACCTCTAAAATCAGACGGAAAATACAGCCAATTTTAGGCTAGCTTCTACCGACAATATCGTATTGTCAGTAAAACCTAGCACAAAGTCTATTGCGACAACCCATTTCAAACGATACAGGTAGAACTACGTGGGCCAATGTGGATACACTCCGTGAGACTAGAAAATATTTGAAATCTTTGGTTCTTGTTACTATTGACGCCTATTGTGTGCTCTATTTGAAATATTGAAATTGAGAGAACAGAAAACGAAACGAAGATATAGGTACCTAACTACCTAATCTTCGTTTTGTACGGTGAAATTTTAGTCTGGTAATAGAAACGATCGCAAACAGGGATACAGTTGTGGTCGGTTGAATCATCAGTCATCTGCATTCTTTTTCTCTTTTGTCTTAGTACTTATCTTCATCCATTCGACTCGACATCCATTCGTCATTTTAGTACTCACTCCCTTAGATCAAAGTAAAATTAATGGATAGGCCCAAAGCGCGTTAAGTTGAAGCTCACAACTAGTACACTTGGTTCATACAAACTAGCACACTTGATCTGTCATATTTGAAGTAAAACTGTCATTCGTTTTGACTCATTTTTCTGGTTTGAAATGTTCGCGTGAGGCGCCTATCCATTAATTTTACTTTAAACTAAGCTCACTCCTTTCTTACTCATAAGTAGGGTGTCCCCGTCAAACTGAACAACTTTCTCTATGTCACAAACGTCGAAACCGCGAAAAAAATTAAGCTCTGCCTGTGCCATACAAAACTGCAAACATACTCGAGCCAAATGTATGGGACAGCTGTTTTTTCGATGTTGGCGCTATAGCGACTTTGTTCAGTTTGATGGTCTGGTCATCCCCTTAAGGAAGTGTCAGCATAATAAGAAGGACCCTTAGAAAAAATATATGTCTAGAAAGAGCCTTATGCTTCTACCGTATAAAACAAAACGGGCCAACTTTCCTAGGTTGGTGTGCGTGAGCCGGCATACAAATTATGTATGTGTGCGTGTATATGGATAGGGTTTAGAGGCCAGTACCGGTTGCAATTTTTTTCTACGCTTTCGTAGCTTCGACTGTCAATCTTGACATATAACTTATCCAAGGAAGGACCCTGTATATCATCTTTCACAAAACTCCATCCATCAAATTTTCATACCACGAAAATCTATTACTCCGCAATTTTTCTATTTATTTTAACTGTTGCATAAACATTAAAATAGAATATCTAGCCACTACCGTAGAAGGCATGTTTTATAATACACCCTGGTGTTAGAATAAGAAAGTTCTATCTGTTCTTATAAATCTGTGTTAATTTATAATTTTTCTCGATAATCTTGAATCTTTATTTAACTTACAATCGTATGATGGAAGGCTGTGTTCTGTATAAATGAAAAGTATCGAATACTTATTGAATACTAGACAATGTTATAATTTAAATTCCTGTAGTCCTATTTGGTCATTATTTGTATTTAAGTAAAGAACAATGTTATGGTGCATTAAAATAATTGTAATTCTGATTAAAAAGTATGTTATAAATATATATTAAATAAAATTATGTATTTATAATATTTGTATATAGTTTAGAACAAAATTCATGGAACTGTTTATAATAATTAAGTAACTTTTTAGTAAATTTCAGGGTGTGAAATATTTTAATAAGTTCCTACGTAAATTTTCACTTTTTCTTGAGCACTGTTATTAAAATATGTCACATTCCAATTACCTTGCATACTGTTAATAAAATTGTAGACTAGGTTTTGCAATCCCGATATATCGGAATCCTGAAATACCGGAAACGGCGTAAATTTCATGACGTAGTGCGTTCGGAATTAAGGGAGGAGAATTTCAGTATTAGTGGATCCCCGTATCGTATACTAGAATAACTCTAATTAAATTTTGAAGGGACTTAGATAAACAAAAGCAATGATTTCTTGTACGTCTCTTGAATTTTTAATAGCTTTTTAAATAATTTATTGATTAATGTTTATTATTACTTGCTTATAAATTAAAAAACGTTTATTTGTAATTGTAATTAATTTTTAATGTACCTACTTACCTTCTTTTATTTGTCTAATCTACATAATAAACGTATATTGTAGTTATCTTTTTTTTTTAATATTGTAAATATCGAGTGTGACAATTGGTAAGAACAGTTGCTTTTGGTCTGATCGACTACCGTATACTGATGTCACAGACCATTTTTTCCTAAATGCGTATTTTAATTCTTTTTTTTGTTAATTCTATTTTTTTAAAGGGACTTTTATACAAAATTTTATGTACATGTCAGTCCCATCGTACCTTTCTAATTTACTAAACGAGACACTGATGAGTTTGCAAAGGCGAACACTTTTCTAGCAGCATCAGAACTTGGTAATGCCAGGATGTCATGAAATATGCATTTTTATTCTTTTGTTTATTTATTTGGCTTTATTTTTTTTATATTGTTTTTGTAATTTTTGTTTAGGACAAGAAAAATTTTTTTTTTCCACCATTTATGGTATCAAAATAGAAAAAAAAAACTTTCATTCTTGATGTACTTTTTTTATAGTAATCGCATTGTTTAAAAAGCTATAAAGCAAGATACCGTGGAATTTCAAAACGTTAGTCCCTTCAATAACGAGATTTCGAATTTGCTACGGGATTACAAACCCTACTGTAGACCACCGTCTTTCTAACTTCTGGAAGTCCATTAGATTACCAAGAAACGTAGTTGTACATCAGTTGCAGTTGTATAGAAGCAAAGATTTGCAGCTTAACAACATAACAAGAGGCACTTCATCCCAAGACTCAGTAAACCAAGTAAACTATATTCAATGCCACATTGAACTGTCAGTTGAACAAGTAAATTGGTCCCTATTGCTTTCTTTATAAAGATTCAAATTGCTTCTCAAACTGTTCAATCAAACGACTCTTCGAACGTTTCTCTTTTATTTGATAAATGCAATCTTCAACAGACTGGACGAGTTCCGGGTTATAAATAGAAAATATATTGTTTTGTGAAATTTTGAATTATTCTCCAAATATTTCCTACTTATAACTCCATTGTAATCTACCATAAAGATAAGTTCGCCTAATTAATTGTGCGTTAAATCGGAAGTGATTTTAGGGTATAATGTAATGAATAATATAATTATTATTATGAAGGCGTAAAAAATAAATGACGTAATTGTAGTTCTATCGTTTCATTTATCTACGTTCTTTAATCAAATCACGAAAACGAAAACAAAAGGTCTTTGACCAGTGTGTAGGTATTAAAAGTGATGATATAAAATATGGAACAGGAACGTGGTCGCTAACTCAAAGCCTCCTAAAAAGGCTGATAGTCACCCGAAGGGCAATAAAGAGATAGGTAAAGAGGGCTATGCTCAGAGTTTCCCTGCTAGATCGAATCAGATATGAAGATATCCGCAGAAGATACAGAGTAGCTGACATAGCCCAAAGAATCGCGTGCGTACCGGAAGGTGCAACACAGGCATGCCCCCACAAGGTGGATCGACGACCTGGTGAAGGCGGCGGGAGCCCGTTGGATGAGGGCAACGCAGGACCGGCTGAAGCGATCCTTGGGGGAGGCCGATGTTCAGCAGTGTACTTTTATCGACTGAAATCAATGATGTTCTATACAAGGAGAACTTCGCATCAGTGCGCTATAAACGTGACCACTAAGTTATGCTCAGTTGTTTTACATTACTGCTACGTAACCAAATACATTTGAAAGATATGAAAGGAATGAATGAATGAATGAATGAAATATACTTTATTTACACCAAAAGAAAATACAATGCACAATAGGAAACATAAACTGAATAACTGAACTGAACTGGAATGTCAGCGGCAATGTATGACAGCTGGGCATAACTGATGCATACAAAGGTGACATTAGAGACAAGTGCTATGTTTAGGCTTTGTTATTGTATGACATGATGACTCTATGGTTATAAAACTCATTGACTGAGATGATGATCATGAAACAATCAAAAGAGGTACGACTTTGCTGACTCGGTCTCTTGTACTGGGTAACGATCCTGTTGGTAAAAGAGTATGTGTGTGGCTTAGGTAGACGATGCCTCCGTATGGTCGATAGGGCTGATGGAGTGACAAGATGGAGATACTAGGTACCACATGAGTAAATACCCTACAGAGACAAAGCTTCTATCCGGTCAAAACTATTACGTGACGCGGGGGGGAGGGGGGGGGGGGGGGGGGTATCGTTCGCGCGCAAATAGAAAGAGAGCGAAGGTGTGATTGCGCTATATCATGCTTCCATGCTAGCCTAAAATTTCTATATGGTGTAAAATTCAGCTGCTTTCTGAGCAAAATTTAGCTAAATATAGATAACATTTGCATAAACTTTTGGAGAAAATACAGCAAGTATCAAAATAGTTTAGGTCGTAGTGTAGTGTTGCCATGTTAAGCGACAGTGGCGCCCTCATTTAATTTCTACCCTTTCTGGTCGTACTGTACTTATATTTTGAACTTTTATTTATTTATAGATTAAGATTGGCTTGCTCGATAAAGTATTTAGACTTGAACATTTAGTGATGGTTTGTCTTTGACACTGCTCAAAGTGATGCCAGCTGCTGTGACTGCATAGGATTTAAACATGTTTAAGCTTCAATACTGTTTGTGGCATACTACCCTTAACGAAGTATCTTATAGGTGCTTGAAATTAAGTACCTATTCTATAAAACTTGTTCTATGTATTCAAGTATCTAAGCGTAAACTCTCATGGCCAGTTATTTTAAATCACTTTCAGCGCAGGCCTTTTAAAAAAATCAAAAAAAGAAACAATGGCGGACATTCTAAATTCAAAAATCGGCCGGTTTCCCGAAGAAACAAAACACGGCGGGAACAAATCACGGCCGGGCTGTGCCTTCTGAATAATTCATAACTCATATGGGCAATAATAGAGGTGAATATTATTTTTCTTTTTTTTGTATTCAGGTATTCAGGTAGGTTTGTGAATAGAAGCCTGCGACCGAGTGATAATAACTCTCCGATTGTTTACCAACCAGGGGTCGGAATGAATAAATCCGTGTGTAAAGTGTATTTTGTGTGAATAAATTAAGTGGAAACTTGTATGTGAAGAGGTGAGGTGAAATTTTCGCGTCATCGTGACTTGCTAAATTCAATTTGGGTCATATTTGGAAGCCTTGTGTCGTTATTGTATTCATAAAAAAATTTCACATGATTGAAGGTGTGTATTCCCATAGACGTGGTAGAACTGTGATGGTCAGTCGTACATCGGTTGTTCAATACATCACAATCATCAGCCGATATCAAAGAACTGACGGGCATAGTGGGAGGCCCATTATGTTGTTCTTCCCGGTCCTGTCTTACCAAGTGATGGATTCTATCCAAGTACGTCCAATAAAACTCGTGTAAATACTGTATATCAATGTATTCCTCTTGTTTGTTAAGCTTTTATATAATTTTACAAAATGCTTTTCTCTGATAAAAGTTTTTCATAACCGAGCAAAATACTACAGTGACATTTCTACTTTTTTTCTTAATTACCTTTTAGGGGTCATGACATATTGACCATACAGCGTTATTACAAATGTACCTACTTTTTAAAAAATTACAATAGGCTACATGATAACTAGTTAAATCAGCTATTCTTTATCGGACGTCAAAACGTGCGCTTTGTAGGGTAAGTCCGGGGTAGATGGCCGTAAGGGAGAGATGGGCAGCTCAAAAAAAATCGACATACACTTGTTAAGTGTCGCTAGCTATCACTTAGTTCGCTTCAAGTCGTACATACGAGCACCTGGGCACAACAATATTCACGAATATAATATGAATAAATATATTAAATCCACCTTTTTACTTTTGCGTAATGTGAATATTTCATAAGACGTTCATGTTACAAGTTGTGGTTGAGTTGATTTTTAAAAATTATGCGTTTTGACAGGTTTTTGGAATGGCTTAAGAAACATATGAACATTACCTCAAAATAACCGCAAGGGCTCATACATTTTGTCACTTGACTGATGTGGCCATCTCTCCCTGAAAATTAGGAGACATGACCACGATTAGTCATGGTGAGATGTCCATGGTATTACTAGAAATTGTTTCATATTTTTCGGAATAATTTAATATTTAATGGACGATGGGACATCTGATGGGAAGGGTAAAGGGAAGAAGAAAATAACTGTATTTTCTGTGGAGAAAACATTTCGAAACACGTCTTATTGAAGATTGGATTTACTATATCTTTTTCCAACTTTTGGTGCACCAAAATGGCTCTTAATTTAAAGATATGTGTTCAAAATGAAAAATAATTATATTGCATGCAGTCAAATACCCAATTACTTGTGACATTCTATAATACTACTTGACTATAATCATACTGTTCGGCATGTAATAATTTTAATTCCCATTTTAGTACACAAGCGATCTTCAAAATGTCATTACCCCCTAATTCCCACCTGACTACTGGGCAAACCACTACTCAAAGATTAAAAAAATATCTTTGCCATTCCTCTTTCGATCCAAGGCTTTGCTTCATCTGTCATCGGTAAGTCTAGCCCCTATAGAATATATAGGTACAATGTTCTTGGTCTAGCCTAGCGTCTAGTCTAGTCTGGCCGCCACTCGCGCCCCGCACCCTACTTGTCATTTATTTAAATTTCACCGCCATCTTTAATTTGCATTAAATTTGATTCCTCACCGTCGGCCGTAGGCGTCAAACAATACGCCAGTTTTTTCGTATCCGTGTTTTTTTAACAGTGTTTTAGGAGTATCTTCAACAGCAGTAATTCGTAAGTAGTAAAACTACAAAAACTGCATACCACGGCGACCGGAACAGAATTCCTGCCTTTGTTTTCAGTTGCCATTCGTTGTGACATAGTGCGGCAGGACGTTTATTCGGAGATAGTGTTTCCAGCGGCGCGCTTCCCAAATTTATGGTTGTTTTCTCTCCACTCTCTACGTCAAGTGGAAACGGTGGTTCCATTTAACAATTTTGATGTATTGTATGATAAAGTATGCGGCGTAAATTGTAATTTTTGGTGTGGATTTGTTTGCTGTGAAAGTGCGCTCATTTTCTTTAAATACAATAATCATAGTATATTAGTATAGTATTGTATTAGTTGGCATTCGTTTTAGAATAAAACTGTAAAAAATGAGAGCTTACATCTGCCAACAAACTGTCATGCAGTTTGGCAGATTTAATGTAAAGAAACCCTTTTGTAATGGCTTTTGGATAAATAAATGAATTGGATTAACAATATAAATTCCCAATAGTTCACATTGATGTAAAGTGAATTTTAACTTGTACCGAGATTATTAATAAACGAGTAAAATAATGTTGACTACAGGAATCGGAACTTTATGGGATCGTTTTTTTGTTTGGGTTTTTTTTGTCAGTAATTTTTTAACATTAAAAAAATAAAGGCTAAACCAATCAAGTAGAAGTTAAAATAAAATGAAGTAGTTTTGAATTGGTACATGTTTTGTTGTGTCATATACAGGGTGTAAGTAACAGCCTAGCAAATACTGAGACGGTGAATTCAGACCATCAAATTGAACAACTTTCAGTATAGAGCCTACCTCAGGGGACGCAAAAAAAAACAGCTGTCCCATACAAAACTTTTGTACCTACCCGACTAAAATGTATGGGAGAGCTGATTTTTTTTCGCGTTTCCTGAGGTAGGCTCCATAGTGAAAGTTGTTCAGTTTGATGGTCTGAGTTTACCATTTCAGTATTTGCTAGGCTGTCATTTATACCCTGTATTATATATTCTACACTATCTCAAACAAGTGGATAAATGTAACCATGGAGCATGCGTTGTACTAGTTACTGATTCGCTATTCTACGGTTTCAATTCACCAGATTTATCTAAATATTTTATTCGAAGCATCGTTAAATTACCTAATTCTAATTCTTCTTCGTTACAAACTGCGATTGTATTCAGTTTTCAAGTCAAAATATAGGCCCCAAAAGCATCCGTAAACTCAAATGCAAATGCAAACAAATATTTGTCCGACATGAGAATTTGAGATGCTTTGTTTAGAAGGCAGATGCACTAGACTGTGCTAAATAGTTCGTCTGTCAGGCTTGTAATATCTAGCAACAGAGTAGGCTGCTAAAGTTTAGAGTAGAGGTTTATGACTGACAACACTGAGGTATATGTAACTAACAATTATATTTTACTGACAAAACCAACAGCTTTACAAAAGATATACACAAAATAATATTAACAGTTGCTTAGCTAATAATAGGTTTTGCTAGTTGTAGTGTTCACTGCGTGAGGTGGGTAAATAATTACACAATATGTTATTAGGTAAGTTACACACGGCAACTGGTGGATGCAACGTCCGCTCGGTACGAGAAGTAGATTAGTAATGATGGCGGGTGTTGCCCCCGCCCCACCACTTACAATGCATGCATTTATTTATTATCAATACAATAACTTATAATATCACAATACACTATTACTAAGTGATGAGCAGTATGAAAGACAGAACGACCAGTAAATAATACGACATTTTAGGTGCAAGCTAGCTTAAGCTAGGTCTGGTGGTGGTCTGGTCTGGTGTCTTATACTTAGGTGCACAACCGTTTATTCTTCTGCAACATCATCATATTCGGGAATATTCGGGATGAGATATCAATAAAACTGTCACCCAGCCACAGGTTTTTCAGCGTTGAAAATTATATCTATAACTAACTGTTGCCCGCGACTTTGTACGCGCAGACCACTGAAATATACTTTACAACCTATTCTCAGACCTACTGAATATACACAAAAAATTCATCAGAATCGGTCAAGCCGTTTAGGAGGAGTTTTGTTACTAATACCGTAACATAGTTTATTTACATTCAACTAAAGTATGTAGGTACCATTTTGTTCGATAACTTTTTGCTATCTTGTAGGTAGGGACATGATCCCATTGCTATAGAAATTTTGGGGCTTCTGATCAAAATACCGCGACAAGTAGTTTTGGCAGTCCACTTGTGATGTTAACCTGACACTGTCTAAAGAATTCTGAAGAGACCGAAACAGGTGGAAATCTGAGGTCAGGACTATACGGCGGATGCATTATCACCTCCCAGCCAAGCTCTCTTAATTTTTGCTGAGCGGCTGAAGATGTGTGAGGTCTAGCGTTATCATGATGAAAAACCATACCCCTTCTGTTGATTAATTCCGGCCGCTTTCTGTCAACTTCTTGCTTTAATCTCATCAGTTGTTCACAGTAGAGTTCAGAATTAATGGTGGTAACAACTCCTAATGAATAATGCCCTTCCAATCCCACCACACACACAGCATCACGTAAATAAAGAATCACAAATGAGAACACGGTTCATTAGGTTTCTTTCAGTGAGCTCGTGAGGTACCCAAATATCGAGCTTTTTTGTGTACCCAGTTTTTTTTCAAATGCGCCAAAACTGTTTTGTGGTCAATTCCCAGTTCTTCAGCTACATCGTAACTACTGATATGCCGATCTTGCTCCACTTTTTCAAAAATGGCATCCATTTTGTCCGTAATAGGGAATGCGAAGAAACTATCCCCAACCTAATATTTGATTATTTCACTTGTAAAAACGTTGAATATTTTAGTCTGGATCTGCAATTATTTAAGAAATGCAAGCTTTGTTTAATTCAAAAATGGCACCGCCACAAAAAATACTTAATTTATCATCTTGCTTTGACAGTGGAGTTAACCAAAAATTTCGCAAGATAATTTTCTTGCAAACAAGCAAAAAGAGTATCTGAATCTTTTAAAGCAAAACAAGTAGGTATCTTCCTAATTTATAGCTCTATTAAAACAATAATTGGCCATTACAAGTTCGAGATTGTTTGCTAAAGGAGAACATTTTTTCCTCAAAAGAAGAGCTTTAACAAAAAGCAAATTTAATTCGATAATTACATTTCAAATTGTTTAGGGAAACACATTTTTTGTTCTATGAATAAAATTATTTAAGGAATAAAAAGCTTTTTAATGGACTTTAAATACCTTCTATTTACTTTAAATGGATGGCTAAAAAAATGTTATTATTATTATTATAACACTTTATTGTACACACGGACATAATAATACACAAAGTTGAGAAAACATGTACAAAGGGCGAGCTTATATCTATCTATACTATTATAAAACTGTAACAGAAGTGTGTCTGTACATTGAAGATATTAACGAAAAAAGGTACGATTACGATATGGTTTTTAAGTGTCCCTGATTCCATATCAGCAGTTTTTGGATTTTTTGTCTATCTGTATGTTGGTGTGTTTGTTTGTTTGAACGAGCATCACGCAAAAACTACTGAACCGATTTTGATGAAACTTTTTTTGTTTGATCGCTAATGATCGACAAAGTCGCGGGTTAACGCTGGTACGTAATAAAATGAAAATGTATGAAAACATGATTCTTCGCGGTGTCTCAACTTTGTTATTGGGTTTCAGCGTCCATTTAAAGCAAGGCTCACTTTTAGAAGTCCTTATTGGAAGTTTAAGGAATGAAAATATATCGAATGACGTGTCGACGACATGACGTCAAGTGGCAAGTAAAAGATTTACGTTGCAGGTTGCCGCGAGCACTTGTCTTTTGCGTGGTGTTCGCGTGTTTCACATTTGAGCCTGCCACGAAGGTCCGCAATCGTACTCAACTGTGTTTTTACTCAAAAACTGTTCTTGAGATAGATATAGATATGAAACGGGCGGAAATGCAGTGCTAACACACGAGCTAGATTTCATTTAAATATAAATAATAAAAAATTGCAAATCAAACCTTTTCCCTTAGTCGCCTCGTACGATACCAACGAGGAGATATTATACAGGCTGTAAACATATGCGTTACATTCTTGAGAGGTGCTTCACATCATTAAACTGATGATGCGTCACTATGGGACATTGAAAACGAAAAAACAGCTGTTGGATACATTTGGGTCGTGTCACCGTTGATATTTTCTATGGAATAGCTAATATTTTGATTACGATTTCAATGTTGGTCCCATAGTGAAAGTTGTTCAGTTTGATGGCTTGAAGCACCTCCTTCAGTATGTAATAAACACCCTATGTTAATTGGGTCACTGGGCGTTCAAAATCCGTGTTCCCTAAATCAATCTATCCAATTGACCGTTGGTTTGTATTAACCTAATCACATCTGATCATTGATTTGTAACAAGTAACTTAATTGGTCTTGCTAGTTTGCAACATTATATCAAAGCTAATACAGGAGCGGCGGTGGCGCATTGCTTGAAGCAATAGAAACTTAATCTTGTGGACCAGGTTTGAATCCATACGGATAAAATGCCATGTACCACTGAGTTTTTCTAGCTTAAGGTGGTTGCAGAGGGGTCAATTTTATACAAAATTCTGACGCACAATTCGCGTAGACGGTATTAATATAAGTAACTTTGTATATATGGATAAATAGTTTAGAAAATCTAGATGCCGCGTCACAAATAACGTTTGCAATTTATAATAATAATACGAAGATATAAAGCTTTGAAATTTTTCATACAAAATTTTAAAAGCTTTATATCTTCGTAATTATATTATAAATTGCAAATGTTATTTGTGACGCGGCAACTCGATTTTCTGAAGTATTTTTCCATAATATATTACTTTTATTAATTTCGTCTACGCGTATTGTGCGTCAAAATTTTGTTTGGACTGATACGGATTGCTCTCGAACGGTGAAGGAAAACATCGCAAGGAATCTGAAGGAAAAGCTTCCTAGAAGAATAAATTCCGATACTTAGGTATGTGAAGTCTACCAATCCGCATTGGGCACGCGTGGTGGACTAAGAGCAGGGTAGGCACGTGCCTTGCAGTGGGTTGTGACGACGATGATGATGATGAATACAGCAGCAGCAAGAGGAGCTTCAAGGTACTGTGAATGATCTTATGTTTGTACTAGTGATGCGTGCACAAACAAACATACAAACAGAAAACTGGTAAATGTTCCGTGCGTTCAGATGTTTTTGCCATACTTATTACTGGAAGCAAAATAGGTCATAGTTTCAGTACAATGTTAGGTTAATATCCTACTTCCTACTAATATAATAAACGCGAAAGTTTGTAAGTATGGATGGATGTTTGTGACTCTTTCACGTAAAAACTACTGAATGGATTTTAATGAAACTTTACAATAATATAGCTTATACATTAGAATAACACATAGGCTACAATTTATAAAGATATTGTGTGAATTATCCAGACGAAGCGCAGACGAAGACGCGTGCACCAGCTAGTTGTTTTATATTTTTATTTTTGGTGTTTTTGCGGTAGGGTCTTCAAGATTGTCATAAATGATCTTTGGAATTGACTCTCTAATAGCCATGTTTTTCTTTCTTATAGCTGTCTCCCGTTTATAATAGAGGGAAATCGGATATTTTTTTTTCCTTCTCCTCCAAATTCATTGCGGGTTCCAAGACAGATTAGAGTCATCCCCCGGGCTCGCTGGACTGAACACTAGACAATGATCTAGTGTTGTGAATGGTCGCCGCTGTTGAGCCTGGCTTACAGGCGTTACAGCGGTGGGAATGTGTGGCGGGCCTATGCCCGAATTTAAAAAACTGGTAAAAGTTCTAAAAACGGTCTCAATGCATTCCATTACGTATCCTAAACGCCCCGTATTATTAATTTTGCAAATACCTTCAATGTACATCCACGCCAAGTGTACAATTCTATTATGTATAACTTCAGAATTATGAAATTACATTAGCCTAATTAGCTATAACTATTTTTTTTTCTTTAAGACTAATGCCTGTAAAATCTTAGCTAATCTTAAAAAACACAACTTTTTTAGTGAATGAGGCCGTACCAGTATCACAGCCGTACCCTGCGCTATACAGCCAAGCACGATGCACTAGAGAATGCTCTGTCGTGCCTTTTATATCGCTCGAAGGTGCGCTATCAGAAAAGAGCAAAGTCTCTATATCGCACCGCCAACCTTAAGTTCTTCTACAGTTATTAATTATGCCAAGCTCCATACAACTTTTAATAGTTTTTAGGACAGCATTATTGGAAGCCGGTTTCGACTAAAGTTTAATTCGATGATACAGACTCTCGCGTCCAAGCAGACTAAGCAAATAGGCAAATAGCAGGCGATGCATACCGAATAGTTTGTTCTGTAGTTCATGTTATATTAGCATTTGAGTTGTTCTTAGCAGTTTCATGGTCACTTTGCTGTAGGGTTGCCAAAAAACCAGATATTAAAGCTAGGCTGATTTTTATGTTAGTTACCACAGATCACAAAAACTAAAGGGAGATGTGAAAAGGGGGCGGGGCCAGTGTCGCAGCAATATGCGCAAAAACGGAACACATTGCTCGCGACAGTAATGGTTCAATATATTATGAGGCTGAAAGCCAGTCGAGATATTATATGTAAATAGTTTACAATGCTTGTGTAGTACTAAAGATTATTCGAACGTTGAGTTCTGATACCGCAATGGATAATGAGCACATTCAAGCTAACAAAATACTTTCTATCGCGTGGTACTGGTGGTGATGCGACACTAGGTTTCGTACTCAGCGCGTTGGTTGGCATCTCTCTAGATCTCTATGTTAGTTACCTTTCCGTGTCTGAACATTTATCTTGATAATTGCTTTTGTCTTCTATCCAGTTGCTCGCATATCATGTGACGCGTTGCTCTTATCTTGTTCCAAGCCACAGATATATCCCACTGACGTCACGATACTGACGCGTTGCTACTATCCATCGTATTTCTTCACAGCTGCTGAAGCCATTGTTTCGTCGATGCGTTGCTCTCACGCTTATGTGACGCTGCTGCCACGATCCTGATGCATTGCTACTGTCATGTTCCTGTATTTGTGCTGTCGTAATGCTGACGCGGTGCTCTCATGCTTATATCGCACTGATGTCACGATACTTACTGACGCTTACTACCAAAAAATATAATATAGGCGCTTACTACTGTCGTATTTCTATTGCAGTGCCAATTCCTGTTGCAGACTTTTTTTTTTTTTTTTTTTGAAAATGACTATTACAGCTCTGCTCCGGGAGCAACTACTGCTTTTTACTGCGGGCTATTGTAGGGACCACGAAAGGTCACCGAGCCAATTGAATGAACTTAAGCAACCGACCTAGGGGCACCCAGAGGGTACGGACCTCGGCCTAGGACGTTGCTGGGGCTACGCGGCGGATTGTGTAGCTGGGATAGGTGAGAAGCGGCCTGGGATTGGCCTATAGCGTCTGTAGGCGCCAGAATTGAAGGGAGTGTGCAGTGGTCGCGGCTGTCTCCGCCGGCGGGGACGTCGATTACTGTGTCGGCGTGTTGTTGTCGTGTGTTGTGAGTTTGCGATTGTTAGTCGTGTCTGTTGGGCCGCCTGTACGGCAACGCGTTGCTCTGTCGTTTATATCGCGCTATTTCCAAGATTCTTACGAGAAGCTAATGGCGCGTTGCTGTGCATTGCTGCTGTGCTAATGATGCGTTGCTTACTCGATTATATCACGCTGCTTTTACGATGCTGATTCGTTATTCACCCCTTTATGTCGTATTATTATAATTATTGCTAGTATGCCGTTTCAAAGATTGTTCATACATCGCAAGTAATATAAGCAAGATTCTCTGACCCTTTGACAACGGAATCAGTAAGAATAAATAGTTCTGAACCAGAAAATATAAATCAAAGGCACACGATGTCCTATAAAATATCTGAAGCGTGATACTGAATTGAAATATATCGTGACCTGGACATGAGAACTACGGTTCATTGGTATTTATACGATATTGGCATATTCTACGCAAATAATTTGTATTCTACACTTCGACCTTTACCCAATTGTAATTACGACAATAACCGATTTTTATTTTTATTACTATCTATTCAGTATCCTAAAAGCTGGTAGATGGAACCAAACCAAACCCCTACTCTACTGAGCAAGGCCACACCTAAATCTAATCTCTTTTCTTAGTAGCATATCCAGTAGTTCAGCTTCAGATTGTAGATTGTCGATTGTTATTTTAGTTCTGTGTTAACATGCACGATATTTGTATTTGTATTTAATATTAATATTTATTTATAGTATAGTTCTTCAGTGCTCGACGTAAACAATTAATTTGTAACTTAACCTTGTACCTCAGCAGGCACAAAATAAATGCAACTATCAACTAATTTTTGCAGGTACCTACCCACATTTTCTGTCTTTTCGTGTTATATACTTAAGCTACAATGTATGTTGTGACAGCCTGGAAGGGAAGTAACACTAAATTATTAAGTTAAAATGTATTTTCAAAATGTAATAGTGTATACTTTGTTGGCAGTCCTTAATAAATAAATAAATTCATGTGGATGGGATGATGATGATGATAATTATGATGGATTTTGGCGCGTTGCAGAGAGGTATGGATAGCCAATTATGAGCATTGAATAATTTTGTATAGAACAGACAACGCGAACAAAATCTGTGCACCACGATCACCAGTGCGGGGCGCGCATTGGGGGTGTCGCGCTTCAGCACGTGCACGGCACGTACTAAGTAAGGTTGAGCCAATTAGCTTAAATGAGTGTTATTAAAAATTGTGTCTGGGTGTCGCCTCTAGTAGGTAGGTACCTCAATGATAATGGGGGTCCGGGTTCGAATCCGCACGTACAACATGGCAATGTCAATGAGTTTTTCTTATGTGTATGTAATACCGAATGCTCTCAAACGGTGAAGGAAAACATCGAGAGGAACCCTGCATACACTGAAGAACAAATTCTGATGTGTATGTGAAGTCTACCAATACCCAATGGGCACTAGTGGTGGACTAATGCCCATACACTATCCCTGAGGCTAGGCCTGTGGCCTGCAGTGGGACGTTTATAGGCTGACGATGATTTGTTGTTGTTGAGTAATTGCCTAAAATCTTTGCACTCTGGTCGGAAAACAAGAGAAAAGTATATTTAGAAGGCCAGATTTGGCAGCTACCTTTCCATTTATTCAATGTTAAACGATTTTGAGAACTTTACGCAGAAAATAAAAAGCTTTATACAGATGCAAAATAAATGTCCGGATAAAAGGAAACTTATTGTCAAACAAGTGGTAACCCTACTTTGGATAGAATCCAACGAGCCAGCTCAAAGTTTAGGTCACTTGGGGTCGAGTGTGCTTCACATTCATGAATGAGTTCTAAGGACTTCGAAACATGTACGAACTTGTCATTGGTCTGGAAGAAAATTCCAAGTATCGCAGAGATTTGAAGATATAATACAGGGTAAATTTTATATTACTGCAGGGTAAACGTCTGGAACAGCTGATTTTTTTTTCGCGATTTCGATTGTGGCTCCATAGTGAAAGTTGTCCAGTTTGATGAGTAGAATACATGCTGAAGTTATCCGCAAATTTACCCTGTATAAAATATAGCTTGTCTTTGAAGATGAAAAGACACTATCTCTACTTTTCACACCATTTTCATTCTGATACCTAAATAGGCTTAAAGTTAACCAAAGGCGGTGATGGTTTATACCATCAAACTAAACAACTTTCACTACGCAGCCAAAATCGTAATCACGAAAAACATCTGCTCGTCTGTGTATACGAAAGGATATATTTTTTAACCGACTTCAAAAATAGGAGGTTATTAAAGTTTGTTTTCGACTTTATCTTGAACTTAACTTTGAAAGTTTGAAAGTTTAGATTTAGACCATCAACCCGAACAACAGTTTGATGGTCTAAATCTAAACCACTCCTAAAAATATAGCAAGGAAGTTTTGTTGAACCTTGTAATGTCCAACAAAATTAGGTGAAACTGTTTTAAGAGAATGATCAGACCATCAAATCAAACAACTTTTTCTATGGGACCAACAACGAAATCGCAAAAAATAATATCTACTGTCCCTTACGTGCGAAACGAGTAGGTTTGCAGTCTTGTATATTTTATTTCGCGGTTTCGAATTATACAGGGTGAAATTGATATCATTAGCATCCTTTTAAACTAATAGTCTACGCCACAAACTGAACAACTTTTACTATGGGAGCAAACCGATCGGAGCAAATAAAAAATTTGCTGTTCCATACTAAACTGCAATGTTCGCGACTCAAATGTATGCACCACCAGATATTTTTTTTGCTCCTATCGGTTTGCTCCCATAGTAAAAGTTTTTCAGTTCGATGGGTAGACTCTTAGTTTAAAAGGATGCTAATGATATCAATTTCACCCTGTATATAAGGTCTAACAAAATTAGGTGAAACTATTTTAAGGGGATGATCAGACCATCAAACTAAACAACTTTCTCTATGGGACCAATATCGAAATCGCGAAAAAAAAATCTGCGTTCCGATACATTTAGGTCGTGTACGTTTGTATAGAAACAGCTGATTTTTTTTTCGCGATTTCGATATTGGTCCCATAGAGAAAGTTGTTCAGTTAGATGGTCTGATCATCCCCTTAAAATAGTTTCAGCTAGTTTTGTTAGACCTTATATAAAGTAGTTTAGTTTGATGCTCTGATCATTACCTTAAAAATAGTTTCAGCAAATTTTAATGGACCATTTATATATTTTGATTAGCCACCGTTGATTTTCTTGCACATAATAGTCGTAAACGTACTTATGCTTCTGCAGTAAAATGCGGAAATGTGCAGAAATGCAAAAGGGTGACGGATGACGCTAACAATAAATCTTGTCAGAATCAGCATTCGTGTGCTAAACTAGACGAAATGATAAATGCATTTTGGAAATAGTAGGTTACCTCGACAACACGTCAAGTTAGTACCTACCTATTTCAATTTTACCACACAGCATAAAAAAAATGTAAAATCCAACAATATCTATGCCAGCTTCCTGGCAAAGTCACACTCTATGGATACTTCATTCAAATTAACACGCACTGAAAAGAAGAGGTTAGCACAAAGAAATTTCACCTAAAGTAATTCTTGTTCTTAGGGTTAGCATAATCTATAATGAGCGAGTGCGAACTTCATTGCTTACTGTAATGTTATCCACCTCCGAAAATCAAATACAAATATTTTTATTCAAAATGGCACATAGATAGCTTGATTTTTGGTCATTCAAATAGTTATCGAGTTTATAGTAGCATTTTTTACAGAGGACTTGTTTAACATGGGACTGAAACTTTTTGTCTGGCAAGTTTAGAATATCCTCTGGTATCTTATTATAGTAGCGTATACAGTGCCCCATGAAAGATGTTCGAATCAACGATATTGTGGTTTTAAGGAAATAAATGAAACAGCACAAGACTGTACGACGCCATGTATATTGTGTGTAGACCAGTGTTTCCATAGCACAAACAAACTTATTACTAAAGTGATGTCCCAAAAACGAAAGGTCGAAATTGGCTAGAAACAGTATCTATACTGTTGTACGTAGGTACTCTGGTTTACTCGTTCTTTTTCTTTTCTTTGGTGTACTTTGGTAGGTGTAAAATTCAATTCTATACAGGGTGTTAGTGACAGCCTAGCAAATACTAAAACGGTGAACTCAGACCATCAAACTGAACAACTTTCACTATGGATTCTCTCTCAGGAAACGCGAAAAGAACTCAGCTGTCCCAGACAAAACTGATGTACCTACCCGTGATAACCTACCAGTGAAAAACGTTCAGTTTGAAGGTCTGAGTTCACCGTTTCAGTATTTGCTACGCTACGCTGTCACTTACACCCTGTATAGATCAACCTCAACAACGTTGATGTGCTATCGACTGCACCACTTGTACATTTGAGACAGTCTGAAAAGAATTTAAAAAATTCTTCTCACAGGAACCTGTAATAAGAGACAAATAAATACTTTTTAATTTAATTTGATTTAATTTAATACTGGTCGAATTTCCAGTCGAAGTAGAAAAAGTTGTCAGTCTGCAACGTCACAAAAAAAGGTGGGCTAACTTGTCACAAACACGACCACCAAAAATTTTGGTTTGCCACGTAGCACCGATTTAAAAACACACTTGAACTAGACTATATTAGCACCTTCATTATTTCTCAAAAACGACTAATTCATGAATTCCGGACCTGTTTTTTTCTTTGAAAACAACAAAAAATTGGTATTCAACGTCTAGCACCGATTCAAAAAACACTTTAAGCACCTATATTATTCCAGAAAGGGCATCAATTCATTATGAATTATTCGCTTATAATTAACATTAATAGTACAAAAGTTATTCATAATTTCAAATTATAGGTACAATTTAAAAAACTTTTTTACTCGATGCGATGAAGTCCTGACTTGCTTTTCCTGTTTTCCAGCTCCATAAAATTACTCCAGGTGTATCAATACATAACTAGACATAACTTGTAATTTAAATGTATTTAGTTAAAGTTTACCATAACAGAACTACTCCAATTAATTATTCATGCTCCGGCCTCAAATTGAAACATTAATTTAGCAAAACAAATATTGGAAATGTCAATGTTTACAGATTACATGTTGTGTTACAGAAAACGTTAAGTTATAAGATTAACACTCAGTTGCAGAAACGCTCATTAGAGTTAATCCTGCATTAAATCTCTTGCTAGCTTTTACTACGTCAACAAGATAAAAAGTGACAGTGAGAGATTTAATAAAGGATTCTGGAACTGAATTTGAGGTCCGTATTGATAAACTCAACTCAACTCTGATAGGCTCTTAAATAACGTCAAACTCCAGCATCGGAGTTTCGTTTTTGGCTTTAGACTTCGCGCTTGATCGGCCGATAGTTGGATCTGTTCATAATCATCATCATCACCCTATATCCTATACACAGGGTGTAAGTGACAGCCTAGCAAATACTGAAACGGTGAACTCAGACCATCAAACTGAACAACTTACACTATGGAGCCTACCTCAGGAAAATCGAAAAAAATCAGCTGTCCCACACATTTTAGTCGGGTAGGTACAGCAGTTTTGTATGGGACAGCAGATTTTTTTCGCGTTTCCTGAGGTAGGCTCCATAGTGAAAGTTGTTTAGTTTTAAGGTCTGAGTTCACGGTTTCAGTATTTGCTAGGCTGTCACTTACACCTTGTATGTCCCACTGTAGGGCACAAGCCTACCTTCAAGAGTGTATGGGCGTCAGTCCACCACGCGTGTTTATGTCCAGTGCGGATTTCTTCGGGGAAATCTACGGATTTTTGTATGGTCTAGATTGTACTTTAGGTAATTGTTTGAAATATTAGTAGATACATTCCTGAAAAACATAAATTCTCAATAATCCCCGATTTTTTATTGCGTATTATGGAATAATTAAGACATTTACAAAACATTAAATTTAGGTATGAACAAAAAATTTACAACTTGTGATTTTGTACAGGACGGCTTCGTTCAATACGTTTTACTTATAACAATAATAATCCCCGGTTAATATCGTAAATTTGAGTAGATATTTAATATTTTGTAAGTATTCAAAAATTATAACTCAAAACTTAATTATTTACTGTTTGTTTGTACACAATAAATTTGTATGGGGTTAGTTAACTGTCTCTTTTGCTGGTATACTGGAAGAAATATCTTTAGAAATAAGCTTGCCCTTTGTACAGTTATATCGATTTTGAGGTATTTCTCAAGGTCCTCAGCCTATATAACCACCAAATCTCGACAAATATGTTATAAAGTAATACTAATAATAGTTCAAACACAATTTACTAAAGTGTATTTAATGCAATCTCAAACCGTATTTTTCCTAGACTAATTGGTAGACTTCACATTCTCTCTGCAACGCATCACCAACGCCGACGCTGGGTCGCCGGTCGGTCGGTTGCATAATCAATAGCTATATCATACGTTGTTATGCTGAGGTTAAGGTGGTTGCAGAGGGGTCTATTTTATACAAAACTTTGACGCACAATGCGCGTAGACGGTATTAATATAAGTAACTTTGTATATATAGAAAAATAGTTTTGAAAATCTAGATGCCGCGTCACAAATAACATTTGCAATTTATATTATAATTACGAAGATATAAAGCTTTGAAATTTTTCATACAAAATTTTAAAAGCTTTATATCCTCGTAATTATACAATAAATTGCAAATGTTATTTGTGATGCGACATCTAGATTTTCTAAACTATTTTTCCATATATAAAACATTACTTTTATTAATTCCGTCTACGCGTATTGTGCGTCAAACTTTTGTATGGACTGAAACCACCTTAAGGGTTAAATACACTAGCGTAAACAAAAATCTTAGGTTGTTCACAACACTTCTAAGGTCCGCCACATATCCATTGAATCGGAATTAGATGCCGTATGGAGTGTTGCCGGTTTCAGAGACTTTTTTTATTTTTATTTATTTATTTATTAGGCCTACAGCTATTACATCTGACACAAGTTTAAGTACATTACACAGTGATCTTAGGCTAAGATGTATAACTAATTACAGGCAAACACAGCATGCAATGTAACTAGGGTTAATTATAAGATATGACTATAACGAGATCGATTTTTCACTAGATCTAGTGATTTTTGATGTCTTAGGTGGCATATTTTAAAGTAATTTTTGAGCGTAGACGTTGATGGAACGATACCGTATCGTGACGGTGCAGTTGCAACGTCGTTGCGGCATAGTTGCGAAATCGTCTTCGCTCAAAAACAGCTTGTGTGATAATGGTTCATGCCATTTTGTATGCAGATTATGTCTAAATGTTACTACCGATAGTCTTTTGATATAGTTGCATTAATATTGGAATACAATTTACAAACCATCATCGTAAGATTCGTAACGTCATGAACTCCTCACATGATAGTAATTATCATGTATAGAAATTGTTTGTTTCGTTTTAATAAATACAATTGTCATTAATTTGGAATTTCATTCATTTTGATTTTAGACATTTTTTAAACAACACTTAGTAATTTTTGTAATCATAGTTGACAACACTGAATCCTGAATCAGGATTCCGGATCCGAATTCCGGATCCGAATTCCGGATGTATGTGGCGGACCCATAGAGATCTAGAGAGATGCCAACCAAGGCGCTGAGTACGAAACCTAGTGTCAGTAACATTACCAACAGTACCACGCGATAGAAAGTATTTTGTTAGCTTGAATGTGCTCATTATCCATTGCGGTATCAGAACTCAACTTTCGAATAATGTTTAGTACTACGCAAGCATCGTAAACTATTTACACATAATATCTCAACTGGCTTTCAGCCTCATAATATATTGAATCTATACTGTCGCGAGCAATGTGTTCCGTTTTTGCGCATATTGCTGAGACACTGGCCCCGCCCCCTTTTCCAATCTCCCTTTAGTTTTTGTGATCTGTGGGCGGACCATATGACTTAACCCACACTGAACAGGAGACGATAGCTAACTTCCAAACCTCAATTAGTTTTTGGAACTAAAGCTATTAGGAACTTTTGCTTAGTTCCGTGTAAGGATTGACGAAAGCTCTTTTAGGAACGGTTACGTTATAAAGTTAGGAAGTTACAAATTAAAAAGGTTTTTTTTTTAACACGTTGTATAAAATTAAATGGTGCACTTACTTAAAGAGGAGCTCAGACCATCAAACTGAACAACTTTAACTATGGGACCAACACTGAAATCGCGAAAAAAAATTCCGCTATCCCATACAAAACTGCAAACATTAACGCGACTGTAATGTATGGGACAGCAGAATTATTTTTCTGCGATTTCGATATTGGTCCCATAGAGAAAGTAGTTCAGTTTGATGGTCTGAAGCAACCCTTTAAGTAAGTGTCCTATTTAATTTTACACCCTGTATTATCATCATCATCATCACCATATCAGCCGATAGACGTCCAATGCTGGACATAAGCCTCCCCCAAAATGGGGGATTTGCCCTAATCACCACGCTTGGCAGGCGGGTTGGCGATCGCAGTTGGATTGAATGTGTGTACTCAGAGGATGCTGCTGCCCATCCTCCGGTAGATCCCTTAGTCGCCTTTTACGACACCCACGGGAGGAAATGGGGTGGGGTACATAATCCCTGTATACAATGTTTTAATGAATAAGCGCAAAACCTCATAAACCCCAACTGATTTATAACAGAATAATTTTGAAACAATAATTTTATAATATTTATAGTTAACATTAAAAATTATTCGCATTTTAAGTTTCGAGGCAAACATGATTTGTTATCATTTCAGCAGGGAATGAGAGCGCTAACGTACTCATGGATACATTTTAATAATCTTGTTTTGGTAGTAAGTACCGTGAGTGTGCCCGTGCGGTGGGTTGACATCGGGTTCAGTAAATATAATTATACAAACAAATTATTTAATATTTTGAAAAAAAAAATACCCATGTTGAAACCATGATAATTCGATTCTGCTCTTGATTCTAAACAAACTACTTTCTAGTTTTGCGTTAATTAGTAATACACGTTGTATAGGTACGAGATTTTTGTTTACATAAAAGCAGTAATGATAGAGAAATGTTTTCAATTATTATTTTTCAGGTATGTATCTACAAATATTTATAATTATCACCTAAAGTGCAATTTATGAAAATTATCAATAAAAAAAAAAAATTATGCATCCTACTCCATACAAAAATCCGCAGATTTCCCCGACTATGTGCCCTGCAGTGGGACGTTTATAGGCTGACGATAAATTGCTGATGATGGCATAGTCAAAGATGGCCCATTTAGATACAATATACAGGGTGAAATTGATATCATTAGCATCCTGTTAAACTAAGAGTCTACCCATCAAACTGAACAAGTTTTACTATGGGAGCAAACCGATCGGCGCGAAAAAAAAAGTTCCATACTAATCTACAGTGCCGTACCGTGCCGACTCGACTCAAATTTATGAAACAGCAATTTTTTTTTAACACCGATAGGTTTCTTCCCATAGTAAAAGTTGATCAGTTTGATGGGTAGACCTTTAGTTTAAAGGGATGCTAATGATATCAATTTCACCCTGTATAAATGAAGTCAAACGATGATTTAATTTGTAACTTATATGTAGAGAAAGGTGTAGCAAACTGTTATAATTTAGTTAGTTGCTGTTAGTAACTTTATCAATCTATCAGGAAGTCAGGTTTATTTAAATTACGAACAAGTTACACCGTTCGCTTAAACCAGCTTCTATGAATATGGAAACCTTGATGTTACGTAAACATTCAAATAGGTACCTAGTTTGTAGAATAGATATTACACGTAGAATAAACATTTACTGTTTGATGCAGTTATATAAAAGTCACAGAACACAGTTTTATGTAACTACAGGGTGAATTTGATATCATTAGCATCCTTTTAAACTAAGAGGCTACCAATCAAACTGAAAAATTTGTCTATGGGAGCAAACCGATCGGAGCAAATAAAAAGTCAGCTGTTCCATACTAAACTGCAATGTCGACGCGCGAGTTCGCGATTCAAATGCATGCAACAGCTGTTTTTTTTTGCTCCGATCGATTTGCTACCATAGTAAAAGTTGTTTGATTGGTAGACTCTTAGTTTAAAAGGATGCTAATGATATCGATTTCACCCTGTCCTTCTTCTTGTGTGGGCAAGCCCCGGTGTCAGAGTTTTTTCAGACCGCCTTACTTACGGCCTCTGACGTGGTTTTTATGTAACGACTACCACCAGAGATAGTAGCCGGGACCAACGGCTCAACGTGCCATCCGTAGCACAGAATCATTGGTGATTCAGCCTGCAATGTTCTAACCAACTGGGTAAGAAAAACGCACAAAGTGACATATCACTAGGTTTCCCCCGTGGGAATCGAACCCACGACCTCCGTGTCGAGAGCCCTATGCTCTTAACCATTAGACCACGGAGGAAGTCCTGTATATACTATTCTTACTTAAAAACTAATTAGTTGACCTGAAGATGTTCCAATGTAAACCTTTGTTTTCAAGTTTTTAATCTGTAGTTTTTATACAGGGTATAACTTAAAAAGCGTAACATACTTTAGACCCTTTAGAGGGTGTTACGGAGCCAACTTCGAAGTCGTGAAAGAAAACAGCTGTTTCATACATTTTTGTCGAATAAATCTGACATGTTCTATGAATCACAGAAATTTTTTACGCGATTCTAATGTTTGTCCCGTAGTAAAAGTTGTTTAGTTATTGGTCCGAAGCACCCATTTACGTAAGCAATGCATTTAAGTTTACACCCCGTATAATACTAGCCCACATGTGGGCTGATTTTATTCATTGATTGATAGTACTAGCTGTGCTTGTAATGCGTCTTTTTTTTATTGTTGAGACCTAACAAACAGTCTCCGAGCCTTGTGCGTCCGGATTCTTCCTCGACAACTTGAGCTTCTGTTGGAGACATTGTTGATATAAAAAATTAGGTATCTTATTTTGTGATGATTTATTTCTTCAGTGGATTTTGACAGCAATGTCTCTAATTTAAATTTAAATAACTAATAAAGAAACTCTATGGAAAATCAATCAATCAATCAATTATACTTTATTTGACACCAAAAAAACAGAGTATACAGAGAGCAAACAATCAGGAAATACAAAAGGCACAAAAACAGGCGGTCTTATCGCTAAAAAGCGAAAATCCAAATAAAAAATAAATTTTGTAATAAACTAAAGAGATTTACACACCAAAGACATTCAATATTAACTAGCTATGGACAGGACATGACGAACCAAAGCGTAATCCATAACTTGTTACCTCGGGGAACAAGTCGTTTAGTCTAGCTCACAGACCTACTGGTCTGTGGTCTAGCTTGACCATAGAGATAGTAAGTACTACGTACACCTGGAGAGAGCTCTTCTCGGAATTTTGGGCAAAGCGGGATAGAAGTTGTTGGCCGTCGTGTCCCTATCCTTATTAGGGTGGTAATACGATTATGCTTTTAGGACTTTTAAAAATTTTAAAACTATTTTTCTATTTATAAAACATTACTTTTATTAATTCCGTCTACGCGTATTGTGCGTCAAACTTTTGTATGGACTGAAACCACCTTAACGAATTGTTTTGTCGTGAAAAAAAAATCAGTGAACATTGAAGCACAGAGTTTAGGCTACTTGACAACTAGTCAAATCAGCTACTCATTACAGGACGTCAAAACGTGCGCTTTGTATGGAATTTGTACTCAACTGTGAGTTGTGACGTCATCAACATTTCATTACTTTTTAAAGTTCATCTTGTTATTAAAAATATTATTAAAGCAAAAAACACAATGAAAATGGAAGTCTAGCATTAATTTCTAACCTTTTTATTGAGAAGATAAAAATAAAATATATTGTAGATGTAGTCAAATACCCAATTACTACCGTAAATTGAAGTAAATGAGCATTTCAACGTTAGCCGAAGCGTCCTAAAGAAGCTAATGTATCTAAGCAATTATAAAACTGTAACAGAAAGCTTAACTGTACATTGAAGATATTAACAAAAAAAAGTTACGATATGGTTTTTAGGTATCTCTGATTCCATATCACCAATTTTTGGATTTTTTGTCTGTCTGTTTGTTTGTTTGTGTGTTTGTTTGAACGAGCATCACGCAAAAACAACTGAACCGCTTTTGATGAAACTTTTTTGTTCGATAGCTTATTATCTGTCTTAAAATCTGGTATATAATTTGTGCGGAGTTAACCCTAACGCTAAAAACGGTTAACGCTCGTATTTTATAAATTTTGTTATCCTTTTTTTTTGTTAATGGACTCTTGCTTGTGCGTTAGCACTGCATTTCCGCCAGTGTCAAGTAGTTTATGGGAGAATCTATCCCAATCTCAGGGATTGTTTTTGGTTAAGAACAAGAGGAGATTGAGGATTGCGGAGCCTCGTGGCAGGCAAAAACGCGATGCGTGAAAACAACACAAGATAAGTGCTCGGATCAGAACCTGCAACGTGACTCTTTTGTTATCCTATCAATTATTTGAAAAGAAATAATCTAAAAAACACGACTTAGAAAATTTACTGTATAATTTTATTAAAAACATTTTCCTGTCGTTCAAAAATAAGTGAAATACTCTTTCTGAAACGATCGCAATCTTAACATTGGCTCGCTTTAAGCAATCAGCGCTCGATCTCAAAGGTTTCCATTGAAGACTATCGTAAACAATTTTACTTCTCTGCCTCATACTTTATACCCAGGAGCCATTCAAAACATATTTTCTTGAATTCCGCTTTATATTTCTAATCATATTTTCCAAGAAATGAAACATCTAGGTCACAAAAATAAAGTCCGCAAACTAGAGTCGTTTACACAAACTGAAATCGGTTGAAAGAAACTATTTGGAACTTTTAGCCGTACGTTTAGGAAATGAGATCGTGTAGACGTTTGTTTCAAAATCTGCGTTCCTGTCTCGGCGAATAAATCTGACATAACATTCGGCTGATTTGAAAACTTTTTGTGCGTATTATCGTTTTTATCTAGCGTTAGAGTAAGATGTTTGACGTTTTTGTTTTACGACGGACATAGACTAATCCATTGCCACATCCAAGTTTTCTGTTTAGGTAATGAAATGATACCAACTCAATACCTATACCAGCTTCCTGAATGATACACCAGTCAAAATATAGTACTTTCTATTCTATTTCAAAAAAATGGCTGCCATTTTGGTTGTGATGATTTTGCCAATGTCTAGTTTATTTAGCAAGAGTGCTTGACGTTGTACGGTAGTTTATGTATTTTGGTGACTTCAAGGATTGTTTGTCGAAAAGAACACTATATTGAGCCACCACTGGATCTTCGTTGTAGGGCCGGGAGGGGGGCAACCAACAATCGACGAGCGACACGTGACTACCCAATAGCAGACCTACAACACGACTCCGATTTAGTACTTTGAGGATCCTTCAAATAGGGCTGCCACTCCGAACCCTATCGCAATCCTTTTATGAAGCGGATTGCAAAAATGTTGTTTCTGTTTATTATGTAATAAAATGTTCATCGAAAAGAAGAAATTTCATATGTGAAAGAATCATCAAAATCAGTCCAATAGTTGTCGAGTAAATCTTACTCATTTGTACGACCGAAAAAATGCGGCATCCCTCCGCTGCGAATATAATTATGCAGGTATTCTTATTTTTTCATATAGCTGTATAGAATATCCAATGACAGTATAGAATATCAACAGGAACAAAATGTTTGCATCTAACTGCCAAGGCGTTGACCGCCTTTAGGGTGACCATACTATTTTTTAGGTTGCTACTGGAATAAGTTTGATTGTCTAAACAAATACTGGAGAACAGCACTGAATTATTTATCTATGCAGGGTCCTTCTTAATATGCTGACACTTTTTAAGGAGATGACCAGACCATGAAACTGAACAACTTTTTTATTGGACCAACATAGAAATTGCGAAAAAAGAATCAACTGTCCCAAACATTTGGCTCGAGTAGGTTTGCAATTTGTATAGAACATATGTATTTTTTTCGCGATTTCGATGTTGGTCCAATAGAAAAAGTTGTTCAGTTTGATGGTCTGGTCATGAATCCCCTTAAAAAGTGTCAGCATATTAAGAAGGAACCTGTATATCTAGAAAACTTGTAGTGGGATCTAGGAATATAACATAATATCAAGAGTCACTTCTCAACCTCTTCTTGTTCTTGACCAAAAACAATCCAAAAACTACTTGACACTGGTGGAAATGCAGTGCTAACGGACAAGCAAGAGTCCATTAATTATAAATAAAAAAAGGATAACAAAATTTATAAATATAAAATATACATAAACTTCTTTACGGCACTTTGGCTAACATATACATGCTCATTTACTTCAATTTACGGTTGTAATTAAAGTACTCTGTGCTTCTGTGCAATCTCTGGGAGATGGGATAGATTCTCCCATAAACTACTTGACACTGGCGGAATTGCAGTGCTAACAAGCACAAGCAAGAGTCCATTAATCATAGATTTAAAAAAACATCATATCATTTGGATGACATCCACTGCTGGACATAGGCCTCTCCCATTATCATTATTTAGTGGTTGGGCTACTGCAAGCAAGGGTCGTTATGTAACACTGCAAACATCGCTGGTCTTTTGTGTTTGCCCCAAGCTCACCCATATTTTACGCATACCTCGAAATTTATGGTATTTTCTTTTCATTTTCGGGAATGCAGGTTTTCTCACGATGTTTTCCTTCACCGACGACCTAGTAAATGATAAATACAACCGTACATAAATTCCAAAAAACTTATTGGTGCTGGCCTGGAATCGAACCGCGGCCTCATGATTGAGGCGCTAGCTGTCTTCCGTATGGGCTATTATCGCTCCTATAAGCCTCTTCCAAGGATTGCTACAACGACCGGTCCAGTTTTAGGTATTAATTTCCACCTTGATCCTAAAAACACTCTACCTAACATAAACAATACATTAAAATTTAATCTCTCAGAACAATGGTACAACAGTAGAGTTTTTCATTCATTTTAAAAGAAAGCAAACCTATAAACGTTAAACAAGATAGAACAAATTCCATTTTCGTTGCACAGTACCCCCGGAGGATCTGTGAAATAATTCATGGATGGTGGTCGCACAGTGACCTTACTACACAAATAGAATACTATAGTAGTTTGTTCCTTTTAAGTCGCAAATTTGGGTCGACGGGACACTGACTACAGATAACTGCTAAGTATGTCAGTTGCGGTTTTAAACCTATTTGGGTTGAAAAGAATTTGTTCACAGTTGGTGTAATATAGGTACCTACCTACTACTAGGTATAAAGTACTGTAAACCTAAGGAGATATGCCCTCTTGTGCGCTCAATATAAACCTAGTTTGGTAGGCGCTACCGTAAAATTAGGTAGCTTTGTAACCATTTTATACATTAACCTATGGTAGAAGTGATTTGGTTTGATTTGGTTTTTTTTAATTAATAAAACTGAAGAATAAGGAATCTAAAGTCACCCCTTTTTTCAGTTGTAACCATTTTACTCTTACATTGTTGAACGGAAGAAAATGAAACAATATACTTCACAATACATCATAGAATGATTTGATTTTCTTATTTTTTGAAGATTTATAAAAATTTATCGAATTTTTCACAGAAAACGGCTTAATTCTGACCGGAGGAGCCACGCGCTCGTTCACATCTATTAGTGAGGAGAGTCGTGTTCCAGTGGTTTTATTTTTCTGTGGTTTGTCAGGTTGTCGTTAAAAATAGTTTCTAAAATTATAATTTTTTTTTTATTTCCACACAAATCTTAAATTAATCCTAGCATTGAAACTTTATTAACGGTATAGGTATTAACAATTACAACATTGTTATAGTAATCTGTACTATTATAAAACCGTAACAGGAAGTTTGTCTGTACATTGAAGATATTAACAAAAAAAAGTTACGATATGGTTTTTAGGTGTCCCTAATTACATTTTACCAATTTTTGGATTTTTTGTCTGTCTGTTTGTTTGTGTGTTTGTTTGTGTGTTTGTTTGTTTGTTTGTTTGAACGAGTATCACGCAAAAACTACTGAACCGATTTTGATGAAACTTTTTTTGTTTGATAGCTTATGATCTGACTTAAAATCTGGTATATAATTTGTGCGGACGAAGTCGCGGGTTAACACTCGTCTATACTATTATAAAACTGTAACAGGAAGTTTGTCTGTACATTGAAGATATTAACAAAAAAAAAGTTACGATATGGTTTTTAGGTGTCCCTGATTCCATTTCACCAATTTTTGGATTTTTTGTTTGTGTCTGTTTGTTTGTGTGTTTGTTTGTGTGTTTGTTTGTGTGTTTGTTTGTTTGTTTGTTTGAACGAGTATCACGCAAAAACTACTGAACCGATTTTGATGAAACTTTTTTTGTTTGATAGCTTATGATCTGACTTAAAATCTGGTATATAATTTGTGCGGACGAAGTCGCGGGTTAACGCTCGTCTGTAATAAAAATGGGATCAACCTTCGTTTGGGGTCATCTATCGATTTAGACCATCAAACTGCACTACTTTCTCTATGGAACTAAAATCGAAAAAAAAATCAGTTCTTCGATACTAAACTGGAAAAACCTACTCTACACCTAGTGAAATGTCACTTTGTGCGTTTTTCCCCAGTTGGTTAGGACATTGCAGGCTGAATCGCCTGATTGTCTGAAAAGAGAAATGATTTCGTGCTTCGGATGGCACGTTAAGCCGTTGGTCCCGGCTACTATCTCTGGTGGTAGTAGTCGTTACATAAAAACCACGTCAGAGGCCGTAAGGCGGTCTTCAAAAACGCCGAATTATTTTTTACTTTTAAATTTTGTTTATGGCGTTGGTTTTTTTTAATTTTAATTTAATTATGTTACTCCCATAGAGAAAATTTATTAGTTAAATGGATTGAAGCACCCCTAAAGTATATAAAACATTTAAATTTACACCCTGTATAAGTAGAATCGCACTTTTCCAGCTTTACTACCCCTACCTATTCTAAAGTACTGTACAGCTGATATAATATGATACTAACAGGTCACTATGTCATAGATAACGATATCTTGTTACCTGTCTAGTTATAAGACCTTATAGACGTATTGATTCCTACCTTGTTAGTGACGAGCAGCAAACTGCTTGTGGCGTGAAAGTGAGGTCGACTTAGATACAACCAAAATTAGGATGCTGCTTACGAATAAAGCTTTGATGAATTATATGTCAAGATTCTAACGAACTAAAACAAATGGGACAACTTTCTAATGTTGTTGTGCGTGAGGCGTCATATAACTTATCTCTGTGTGCGTGTATATGGATAGTGTTTAGCGGCATTACCTGGTTGCAACTTTTTTCGACGAGTTCGTAGCTTCGACTGTCTATCTTGACATATAACTTATCAAAAGAATAAAGGTAGGAGCAGTGGTGGTGGTTGCACGTTGTGGAGAGGTATAGAGTATTAATCATGAGGTTCGGGTTCGAATGCGCACGGACGACATGCAATGGACCGTACCTACCAATGATTATTCTTATGTACGTAATACCGACAGCTTCAAGCGGTGAGTGAAAATATCGTGAGGAAACCTGCATTATGATGAAGAAGAAATTCTGATGCGTACCTATGTGAAGTCTACAAATCCGAATCGAGCACACGTGGTAGTCTGACGCACGTACATCCTCTCTGAGGGTAGGCTTGAGCCCTGCAATGGGACGCATATAGAACGATGATGATTTTTTTTTTTTTTTAATGTTTGATAGGTAAACATTTGACCCCGATCTCACCTGATGTTAAGTGACGATGAGGCCGAAGATGTAGCATGCTTACCTAGAAAAATGCCTATTCACTCTCGCCTTGAAGAGGCCCAAGTTGTATTGCTCAAGGAACAGGTCCGCAGGCAGTGCGTTCCACTCTGTAGCCGTGCGCATTATAAAAGAAGAAGCAAACTTCTTCGTGCGAATTGCTGGTAGGTCAACAACATAAGGGTGGAAACCCAGCCTGCGTCTCGTCCCTCGCAGATGAAAGGGAGACGGAGGTATTAGATCGTGTAATTCGAATGATGATACGAATGAAGCTTTGTACACGGGAAAAATCATATCTAAACTTACGTATGGCTGAGTATAGGTAAATATTAATATTTTATTGTACATAATGCAAATAAAAAAAAAACCACATAATTACAAAAATCATCAACAATTTAGAGACACAGTGGAAGTAGGTAGTTTAAAATTGTTGTTGTGGTTTGGACAGTTTTAATTTTACCATAATACCTACACAGACTCCAACGTCATGTCCTACCTTACTCTGGGATCAAATTGCTTAGCGTGCCTTCCGAACCACGGAGACGCTCAAGTTAAAATACCACTAAAACGGTCACCCATTCAAAAACCCAAGCTGAACTACGCCAATGTTCTAGAAATAGAATATACTTAGTTGTACGATCTTTATCCAACGAATTCGAGTCCTAATTTAAAGCTACAAAACATTTAGCCGAAGTTGAAGTTTGTTGCCAGTTCCAAACTTATATGAACAACTATAATTTGTTTGTCAAAACTTGGAAACTGAAACGAAACTATATCGTTTCAGAACGACGGACAAATGCAGTTTTACATTAGCAACTATCCTAAACACCGTCCAACTGCGTGCTGTAATAGCTTACCTATACACACTGTCGGTCAAAATGTCTACGAAAATCATTACGACTTTTATTATGCCAGGATGATTGACACTTAAATCTTACTACCTAGTTGGGGTGACTGGGTATGGTTAAAACAATTTTTCGTTGATTTTCCGTAGCACTGCCATTATGAAACATAATTACAAACAAAACACTTATAATGAGAGAGTAGACTTTTGTCTTTAAGTAAATATTACAATTGGAGGCTCAACTGCCATAGTTATTAGATAGGAAGCGTTTAATAAAAGGATGTGACATTGTTTCAATCGGCCCAGTACCAGGAGCGTTTGAAACAGCAGTCAGTTGAAACAAACGAATAATTAAGTATAACAATAGTAGATTACAAATCGAGGGCAGGAAAGTAAAAAAGGTCTCAGATCTCATGTAATCTGAGGTGAAACAAACATGTGATCTGAGGCTTTCTGATTTACTGCCCGAGGTTAGTATACTATTTTTCTCCTCGACAGAGGCGGAAAACGGCAAGTTTCTTTATTCATAATCGACAAGAAATCGTTAAATTCTAGTAGGTTTCTAATAGCCTCAATAATTGAGTCCTGCCTGAATAAATACACACAAACATAAAAAGAGAGCTCTGCTGCTCTGCTTTAAACTAAATAATTAACATCAGTCTTAATAATTGATTGAAGTCTTTAAGATTAGTTTTCCATAGCTCAAATAATCTGTAGGAAAGAGCCAGATAATTAAATAAAAATATCTTAAAATTCTAGTAACAAAATAGAGATCCTGAACTGATTCATCGCAGTTGTGAGTTCTTCATAAGCGTTTTTGTAGTGAGTTAAATAATCAGTTTTTTTATTTTCTTATTTATTTTTTTAATCAATCAATCAAATATACTTTATTTTACACCAAAACATAAACGGTAAAATACAGAAATAAAAATACAAGAGGCACAAAATAAGGCGTTCTTATATTTATTTATATTAAAGCACTACATACATAACCATTAACCTAAAATAAAAACAAAAAAAAAACTAATACTACTTAAAAATAAAAAATGTCCTCGAAATTTCCGCCGCTTGGCGGCAAGGTGCCCAGGAGGCTGGCAGCGTTACCTCTTTGTATGGCCAGGCTGATGCGCTGACCGAGGTAGCTGCCAGCCCTCTGGTCACCGGAGACCTCGATTAGGCGCGCCGATAATTCTTTAAATAATCGGCGCGTCTCTGGCCCCCACGGACCAAATGTCTCGACCCCAAACGGCGCAAATATGTAAGCCTCGCCGAGGTTTACATATAAGCGTTCTTTAATTTATTTATTGTAATAAAAATGGCAAAGATTTGGACAATTGAACTTCCAAAAACCATCGGAGGTTTATACGGAACTGCAACATAAACAGTACAGTTACATCAATCAGAGGACAATTTTGTAGGTACTACTTATCCATGCAATATTTAGATTTACTTAGTTAGGTACTTAAGGCGGTTGCTGAGGGGTCAATTTTATACAAAACTTTGACGCACAATACGCGTAGACTATTAATATAAGTAAGTAGGTATTAATATAAGTAACTTTGTATATATGGAAAAATAGTTTAGAAAATCTAGATGCCGCGTAACATATAACATTTGCAATTTATAAAATAATGACGAAGATATAAAGCTTTGAAAACTTTCATACAAAATTTTAATAGCTTTGTTTCTTCGTAATTATATTATAAATTGCAAATGTTACTTGTTACGCGGCAACTAGACTTTCTAAACTATTTTTCCATATATAAAATATTACTTTTATTAATTCCGTCTACGCGTCTTGTGCGTCAAACTTTTGTATGGACTGAAACCACCTTAAGAAAGTAATTTAAAATAATCTAAAGTAATTAAAATATTTAAAATGGGTTTGCTGTTGACCTCAATCCAGTCCTTAGGACAATGATGGGGTCGAAGATGTAGCGAGCCATCATAGATTTTTTTTTAAACCTTGTCTGGGCATCTACAACAAAAAAAGCAAACCTTCTCATTGCCATAGTTTCAACCGCTCCCACAAAAATTGTTTCAACCATCCCCATCCCCCTCGACCGCCGCTAAAACGAACAAAGCGTCCAGACAAAACAACAACAACAATAAAAGCATTTTTTTTCGCGATTTTAATTTGGGTCCTCTATTAAAAGTTGTTTAGTTTGATTGTCTCAAGCACCCCTTTAACTGTCCAAATCTTTTTTTTCATTTTTCTTACAATAAATAAATTAAAAAAAAAAACGTAAGTATAAAAAAATTAAAAAAAAAAGTTTTTATTTTCACCACCACAAACTATTTGGTACATGCATATTTTCTAATAATCTATTTCACATAGGATAGTCTGTGGGTGGAGACTGGTGCCTGAGTTGGGTTTCTTATATGTTATATAAAATAAAGTATGTAAGGCATTTTAAGTGTACACCCTGTATATCTCCAAAATATTATGTTTGTTGAACAATAAGGCAGTATGTACAAAACATAACATTTCTAGTTTGGTGCCTGCAGCTGCAGTGCAGCTAAAGGGTTATATCTCAAATACGTCGCGAGCGGCTTCGGTAATGGTGGATCATTTGTACAGGGGATCGCTTCTGTTGTACTTGTATTTTTATTTCGTTTTAAAATATAATTAGTATTTGTAAAGGTTTCTGCTGACTTGCTCTGGAATAGTAAATAACCATTCTTTTGGTGGTGGCGTAGTCGTGTAACTAAAAATTGTGATTGGAAACCTGCATCAATATATACTAATCTATGCACCATACACCATAAACTTAATATTATTACCGTAAGTAGACCAACAAAGTGCGCGAATGAGATTGCGACCTTACCGAAAAATCTACGCGTGCGAAAGAGATTATAATATAATAGCCGTAAAACCACTTTTAAGCAATGAAGTCTAGGTTGGTATCCTGTCAAAAAATTATCACTTATTATTTAATGATTTTCTTTATAATGCATTTTGTGTTTTATCAGACAAATATAAAAAATCATTTACAATATCATATTCTGTGTTGGAATGCAGTGTAACTTGTACCAGCAAATCAAATGCAGAGAAGTTTCAAAGGTAAATACCATTAGTACAGTAATACTTTTATAATACTTTTTTTCATATACGTTATTCCTAAAATTATTTCGTAATATATTTATTACGTGCAGTAAACGTCCTATTTTCTAGATAATATTTTATTTCAAATAATTATGTGTAAGAACAAAAAATATTGTATACGTGAAAAAGAAACCGTTTCGCATAGAGATTGATTTCCAAAATCTATCACTAAAACTCACACACGTATCAATTTCGCACATATTGACATTTCGGTTTCGGTGATGCGATCATGAGGAGATGGTTGGTCTATTACGGTAGTACATTAAGTTTATGGCATACACCGAGGGAAAAAAATTTTAATGCATTATGTGAAGTCCACCAATCCACATTGGGTACGTCTATCTCTTCCCTATTACTGATAGGGAAATTCTGAAATAAAGTCAGAGCATTTTTCTATACGCACATATATCGTTGAGCAGGGTGTCTGTTGGGTCAGTTAGTTCGTAATAAAAAGGTTTATATGTGATTTACGTAGGTTGGTAGATACTACATAATTTAAATGCCGAATTGAATAGTACTTCCAATTACTGTAAATCTAAACTATTATAAAACTGTAACAGGAAGTTTGTCTGGACATTGAAGATATTAACAAAAAAAAGTTACGATATGGTTTTCAGGTATCCCTGATTCCATATCACCAATTCTTGGATTTTTTGTCTGTCTGTTTGTTTGTTTGTGTGTTAGTTTGTGTGTTTGTTTGTTTGAACGAGCATCACGCAAAAACAACTGAACCGATTTTGATGAAACTTTTTTTGTTTGATAGCTTAAATCTGGTATATAATTTGTGCGGACAAAGTCGCGGGTTAAAGCTCGTTGACTTATATTAACCACTATTTGTATTAAAACCGAATACAAAAATTCGATTCGGTATTTTGAAACATTTCATACATTAACGATTGACTTTCCTTTTCTTGAGCTACCAGAACATCCGTTGTTAATGCAAGATGCAAACTCATGTTGCTGATCCTTCCCAGATTTAACATAACTTCGTAATAATGGACCATAGTTTGGTCAAAACAAGTATCTAAACTTTGTTCTCGACCTATTACTGAAACTTATGATTTTGCTGATATAACCCTATATTAGTTAGATTCCTCAGCTTCTATACGAAATTTCCTTACAATATTCAGCATGTTATCACAATTCTAAAGATTGACGGTAAAGTTTGAAGTTGTTTGAGGTTTTAGGTTCTCTAAGCGATCTAAAAGTCAATAGAAATAGGTACCTAAACTATTTCAAGTTTATTGGATATAAATTAGTTCTTAATAGTTCAATAGATTTTCTGATTATTCAGTAAGGTATGGTTGATTTTCAAGTCCGTGTGAAAAATCGAAGAAATTTTTTGCGAACTTCACATAGATAGATATTGTTCAGATAGTTCAAAATTAAGGGTTTAAAATTTACGAAAAGGTAAGCTTCCAGAAATTAACAAATAGAATTTTTCAAAGTAATCAACTGAAAAATCTAAAACTGTACTTTTTGGGTAAAAATAGGTCTTGATTTACAAATACAAATATCTTTATTAACAAAAACTAAAAAGTTAAAAAATAATATTGGAGCCGATGACTTTTTCGTTGGCATCATAAGAACATTAATTTGTTTTATCGAAGTCGCTGTCAAGCCGGTACGATTCGCGACAGGGCTTGCATTAGTTTTTTGGCTTGGCTTGACACCAACTTCTATAAAACAAATTAATGTTCATGGTACCACCCTTGAAATATCTTCTTTCCAACAAAAAAAAATCATCAAAATCGGTTCATAAACGACGAAGTTATACGCGAACACACCCAAAAAAAAAATGTATACATATACGGTCGAATTGAGAAACCTCCTCCATTTTTGAAGTCGGTTAAAAAGAGTAAGTAATTCTTTCTTATCGTGTGGGCAGAGCCCTGGTGTCAGAGATTTTTCAGAACGCCTTATGGCCTCTGACGTGGTTTTTATGTAACGACTACTACCACATGAGATAGTAGCCGGGACCATCCGAATCACGGAATCAATTCTCTTTTCAGACAATCAGGCGATTCAGCGTGCAATGTCCTAACCACCTGGGGAAAAATGCACAAAGTGACATTTCACTAGGTGTCCCCGTGGGAATCAAACCCACGACCTCCGTGTCGAGAGCCAATGCTCTTAACCATAAGACCACGCAGGCAATTAAGTTAGTAAGTCAAGCCAGAAGCCATTTATTTATTTATTATTTAAATAAGCTGCCCCAATAAATCTCAAACTTGCCTTAACGAATATCGCCATTATGAGATTGTACCGTACAATAGTCATCTAATCTATACTATTATAAAACTGTAACAGGAAGTTTGTCTGTACATTGAAGATATTAACAAAAAAAAAGTTACGATATGGCTTTTAGGTGTCTCTGATTCTATTTCAACAATTTTAGAATTTTTTTGTCTGTCTGTTTGTTTGTGTGTTTGTTTGTTTGTTTGAACGAGTATCACGCAAAAACTACTGAACCGATTTTGATGAAACTTTTTTTGTTTGATAGCTTATGATCTGACTTAAAATCTGGTATATAGTTTGTGCGGACGAAGTCGCGGGTTAACGCTCGTTCAATATAAAACCCGTTTTTAGAACAAACTAGTTTTGCCTTGACCGCAAACAAACCGGTTCTTCCCGTGACGGACCTACTATACTGGCTATACCCCTGGTTGTAGGATGGGTTCTAACCATACCCCCTATACCGGAATAGGATGAACCAGTATTGACTAAACTAAACGGTTCGTGTTTTGACCGGTAACAGAAAAATGGTCACCCATAATTATAATGATGTTCAGGTCGATGTAGCTTTCGAACACCTGAGCCCCACAACGAGCGTCTAGTATTACAAAATCGAATTTAACATTGTAACATTTACCGATTGCATTTCTTATAGAACAAAAGAACAAAGTTAAACTCGTGCAGTTCAATAAGTTGACAAATTGACATTTCTTGTCGTTACATTACAAATGGTCGCGCTTCGCCGGAGCTAGTAATGGTGGACTTATCAGAACGGATTTAAACGAGAAATGTATTGCGAGGAATAGCTGTGAACTGAAATATAGTTTTATATTGAATGTTTCTTGTGTAGTATCTATGAGTATTATACACTCTAAGAAATTTATCAGCAATATGACAACTCGAGTCTCAAGGTTCATACTGAACAACAGCAGGAGCAAGGCTCGTGCCATCGTCGGAGCCCTCACCGGGTACTACGCTACAGGCACGATGATGCATAAGATGAAACTCACCCTTGATCCCAGCTGCCGAGCATGTGGAGAGGATGAGGAGACCATGGAACATATCCTTTGTGACTGTGATGTTTTGGCGGCAAAACGCTTGAAACCGGGAGATCTTATATCTCTTCCCCTCAATGGTATCGCCTCCTTCATTGACCATGTATTTGAAGGGTGAAGAAAGCAAAAAAGTATTGGGGCTAACACAAAAGATTCCACTGGGTCGAAGTGTTGCTGGCTTGCCAGCCCCCACAACAAGATAAGATAAGATATGAGTATTATTCTTTAGTCTTAGTGTAATAGATTAAAGTTGGTTAAATAACATTATCTTTCTATCTATAACAGCACGGAGCGAAGAGGTATAGAAATATAGAAACTCAATCAAGAGGGTCCGAGTTCGAATCCGCACGGAAGAAAAGCCATGCACCAAAGAGTTTTTCTAACTTATGTGTATAATATCGACTGCTCTCAAAAGTCGTAAGGAAACCTGCATACGCTGAAGAAGAAATTCGGATTATTATGTGATTTCTACGAATCCGCATTTGGCACGCGTGTCGGATTGGTGGACCCTGAGGGTCAACATGTGCCCTACAGTGTAACGTAATTAAGCATAGGATGATGGGACTGGATGATTATTTAAATGATAAAAATGCTTGGGTCTAAGTACGTTAACTTATAGTTTACTGTATAGTATCAATTATTTAATTAAATACCACCTGAGCACCTTTGTTCCTTCCTATTTGGATCGGACCATGCGAGCTCCGGGTTCAGCGGTGAAGAATGCGGCTAGACTCAAGCAGTCCAGGTACAGTAATTTGGTACCGGCTTACGACTTCGTACCGGTCGCGTTTGAGACTGCGGATCCATTGGGAACCGAGGCCAATATTTTTGGAGATCGGGCGGCGGTTGAGAGCTAAAGGCGGCGATCCGCGCTCTGGTGCTTTTTTGGTGCAGAGGTTGTCTTTGACCGTCCAGAGGCGAAATGCCGCTAGTGTCATGGGGACCATAGAGCCGGGGTTGCGTGGAGCTGGACCTTTGAGTGGGCCTTAGTCTTTATATTGACGAAGCGTGTTGCAGATTTAGAATGTATAGGATTAAGTTTTTGACGAAGCTTGTTGCAGATTTAGAATGTATAGGATTAAGTTTTTGACGAAGCATGTTGCAGATACAGACATTTTGCAATTCTAAGTTAAATTAATCTGTTAATAAAATGTTTTTACGTTCAAACCAAAAAAAAATTAAATACACTATGTATTATACTGTATCCAATTACCAAGCTAGAGTAAAGTAAGCTTGCGAATTTATAGCTGTTTTTTTTTGTGTTATTGTGATCTACACCGCCTACTCTTCTTTCGCTATTTCCTCTACCCTAAGGTTGTCGGGAAGAAACCGCTTTTTAGCTATAAGACCGCCTGTTTTTGTGCCTTTTGTATTTCCTGATTGTTTGCTCTTCGTATACTGTGTTTTTTGGTGTCAAATCAAGTATAATTGATTGATTGATTATGTTGTAATATTTAGTTATTAAGTCACAAAAGATCAGCGATGGTCGAAGTGGCACAGCCGCAAATCTGTTAAGGCCCCAATCACCCAATATTTATTAAGTCGTGTTATGTTGTAGAGTTTCTGGACGCTATCTATCTATCTATAACGTCACGCCTCTTTCCCAGTGGGGTAGGCAGAGACCAGGGCGCGCCACTTACTACGATCCTTACATACTTCTTTTGCCTCATGCACATCCATACATCTCTTCATACATGCCCGTCGGTTTCGAGTACTCCGCACCTCCCCTTTTTGTAGGACGCAACTGATTTGATCAGCATACGTCCTACGAGGGCGCCCTCTGCCGACGCTTTCACTCACATTAGCAACATATATCTCTTTCGTACATCTGCTATCACTCATCCTCTCCACATGCATTTCTGGACGCATCTTTCTCTAAGCGACAACACGTTCCGTGGCGATGGTAGCTTTAAAAAAATATTTGATGTTTAATAAGTGGGCTTCAAATATTGAATACATTATTTTGATTATTGACTTTTTGATGATGATGATCTATCTATAATTAACGTGTTATTTCATTCAGAGTACGACTTCTCTTATTAGAGAACGACGTGGTGTATAGCGAGCTCTGAAAGTTACTACAGACCATTTAAAACCACCTACAACAATGTAAAGATCGATTTGCCAGATCAATGTCCCAGGTGTGGATTCAATCCTCGGAAAAAGGTCTAGCATCCAACCAAAATAACAAGTGTGTGAAGATGAGTGCGTATCCCGCTGTTGCGTAATGTGGACTAATTTCATAGACTGTTGGAACTTAAAAAAACCAGACAAAAAATTTATAAATAGATTTTGGCAATATCACAGACCAGTTAAGCCTACGGTAATCCTGGCCGGAAAAGGGGTGATCATGACACACTTGACTACTCCCTGAAATTGTAGCGGGCGGGCAATAGAGAAATATTACATTTTCTGCGCACTTTGCCCAACTTCATGGGCATTGTTGACTCTAGCTCATTCGATTTGGTTACGATACAAACAGAGCACTCAATTTTAAGTCTTATAAACCGAACAAAAGATAAAACTCATAAAACCAAAGAATTTTACGACAATTCAAAATTCGTATAGATTCATGAACGCCGACCGAGTTCCGGCGTCGTGTCAGTAATAAAGTTAACGTACATAGCAGTTTCATATCTCGTGACGTATTATCTTCTCGAAATATGGATTGGGTTTATACTCGTAAACTTGAATAAGAGAATGGACTGCGTTTTGGGTAGATCTGGCATACATATATACATATTTTCATTTTTTTTTAAATACGGTCAATGGGAAGTTTTTTGATAGCTAATTTACAGCTAAACGGTGTTAACGTGGCTTGGGTCCGCAGATAGTCATTTAGGCTAAAAAAAAAAAATACACGACACTGGTTCAGACGCATCCGTTGACGAAATGTCTTTTCATGTTAACCTGGTTATTTAAAAAAATTATTACTATTTTATTTGTATTTTACTAATAGCAAGGTCCTTCTTGCATCCATCCATCATGCATCGCCGCCATAGTGACAGTTTATCGAACCATTTGGAATAAATGGCTTTCAGAAAATCCCTCATTGATACAGGCTGATGCCTATAATAAAATTGTCCTCTATTGAACATGGTCTACGTATAACAGGAGCACGTCATAAAGCTATATTTTGGTCCTCCTCATCCTTGCTACCACCTGCTTGTCTAGGGTGTTTGGTCTAGCTAGTGGCTACCAGTTCATGGTCTCTATTCTAGACCTCTGACTCGCCATCAGTAATTAGTAATTAGGCAGATAAGATCAGCCCATTACCACTTCAGATTCTTATCAGAGCTATAACAGCAATTCGCAACAATATCATTCTCTTACCCGTATCCTATTATTTTGGACTCGGCGAAAATGTCATCGTCTTCCATTCACTATTGGCCATTCCAATCCAGTCGGGTGTCTTAAGATGCGACTAATTACTTCAGGCTTCATGCACATCTCTGATGCCTAAAGCATGCAGCTGCAGATTACAGCTACTGCATCTGACCCCACCTCTGATCGTATCGGTCTCCCGTTCCATCAGATTCTGGAGGGTAAGGACGAGAGAGTGCATCTATGTTTAGCGCGTCCACTGCACTTTATACATCCTAAATCGTCGTAGTGCGTACCTGACTGCTTTTTTGTAAAGATTTGCAGTTGCCATAGTTGAAATCGACTAGGAATCCATCAACATCATGATCATTAGTTCAGTAATTTCAGTGCTTTCTTACACATAATTCTTTCAACAAATCCACCCCTCCAAGGATAGAGATGTCTGTTCTAACCACATCTTCTTTCTACAGTCGTAAAACAGATGTGACTTTAACGACTTCTAACGTTTTGTTCGATGAGTATATTTACTATGGAAGTTCAGCGATATTATAATGTCTGAGGAGACATGAAAGTTGAAACGATTCTAGATCGATTTGGTTGAAGCCATAATATTGCATTATTGAATCTTAGAAATCTTGCAAGTATGGAAATAGAGTAGTATTATTATTTCGTTGTAAAGGCTTGGTCAGTAACCAATAGCTACCGCAACCTGGACAGATCTATTGTAGCTGTCACCCTTGACCTAAAGGTCATTGCCCACGGACCTCATGAACCGTGTTATGTTATTGGATGGGAGGTTCATAATGCCAGTAGGTCGTTATCAATTACCCTCCCAAATGCGACTCATACATATTTAACTAATAGGTACAAGGCTAAATATAGTAACCATTACATTGTACTGTAGCCATAGCATCCTGCGTGGTGTCTATTTCATTTGAAGAGTTTAACTAATACTGTTAACAGGTACCGGTTACTGGTATGTATCATCATCAGCAGCCTATAAACGTCCCACTGCAGGGCACAGGCCTACACTCAGGGAGGGTGTATGGGCATAAGTCCACCACGCGTGCCCAATGCGGATTGGTAGACTTCACCTACACATCAGAATATTTGAATATGTACTGGTATATATAATATATAAATATATTATCGTGATACAAAAGCGTGTAAGGATACCAACCCGTTATCATTTTACATTATAATTAAATTAAACAGTGGATCCAGTGGATCCATGTCAGGGAGAAATCGCTTTTTAGCCTCTTGTTTTTATTTCCGAATTTTCGCTGCTGATGTTTTTGGTATAAAATAAAGGACGTATGTCATTGGGTATTTGATTTGAAGTGGTGATAGGTTGGAGTTGCGTTTGATCGTTAGGGATCTCTGCGTAAATACAAGGAAACATTATTTTTTTTTCGTAGACCAAAAATAAAATTCATAAAATCTAAATATCCCTAAAAGCCACCTAAAGCTTGTGGTTCAAATGTTTAAAGCTAAACACACGATCTCTGTTATATCTCATTTCTTTCTGTAACCCGAAGTCCCGTACAGACACATATCACTGGTACAAACCACGAGACTTCAAGCAGCTTCGTTCGTTTTATTACTTCATTTTACGCTCGAAGAGGTCCAGTAATGACCTTGCCTCTCAAACTTCCAAAGAGGTTTTTTCTTTCAAGTCTTTGCTATTCTTATCTCAGAAGTTTTCGGCGATAGAAAGCAAAATGAAGAGGCATTAGTGCGAAAGACAGATTTCATTTTATTTAAGCGGATAGCTTATTTAATTAAATTTAAAAGCTGAAGTAAATGTTAAGTAAAAATCTTATCTACTTTTGATGCATATTGTATGGTTCCGCAGCAATTTATCTTGATGAATTATTTTGATATTTGAATCTAAAAAGATTCAAATATCAAAATAATTTTATTTTCGTCATAATCAGCCTACATTCTTCATCCCACTCCAAGGCATAGGCAGATTCTGGTCCCTTCAGATACAAACGGGCTTCATTTACAAGAAGGGACTATCACATCACACTCACACTCTGAATCACTGAGGTGCGAGTGAGAGAGAAATACACCACTGCTAACTGTATTCCACCTCCCGTACTACTGGGAGGAAATGAGGTCAAAAATGGTGGGGAGAAGGGGGAGCACAGGAGTCCAATTTTTGAAATTAACAAGTTGAAATCAGCAGTAGAAAATTACCAGTATGAAGCAAGTGTATTCATTCCGTCATGATTTTGAATCTTATGATTCAAAAATCGCACTCCTTTATACAGGGTGAAATTGATATCATTAGCATCCTTTTAAACTAAGACTCTACCTATCAAACAGAACAACTTTCACTATGGGAGCAAACCGATCGGAGTGAAAAAAAATCTGCTGTTGCAGTCATTTCAGTCGAGTTGGCATTGCAGTTTAGTATGAAACAGCAGATTATTTTTTTGCTTCGTTCGGTTTGCTCCTATAGTGAAAGTTTGATGGGTAGACTCTTAGTTTAAAAGGATGCTAATGATATCAATTACACCCTGTAGATAATATATAAGACTTCCTTATTTGTACCATAATTGTTATTGTGACCTGCTCTGTACTGTATTTGTGTTTGGTGTAAATAAAAGTATATTTCATTCATTCATTCGTTCATACTCTTTCTTAATTATACTGGCAGATAGGCATCAAAATAACTATAATTTATATTATTTTTTTTGCAGTGTTACTCTACTTTGTTAATAAATATTCCTTGAGATTACGATGCTCCCAAGACCCACTTGACATTGATTTCTAGAATGAACGAAAGTATAAGAGTTTCTTGTTTCACTACGAAACCCTTGAAATGGAAATAAAATGTATAGGTATAGAAACTTAAATTTTATTCTCAGACTCCCAAAGCTCAGAATCGCAGAGAATCGTCTTAAATCCTGAAGCTTTACAACCGCATTCTAGTTCAATTGCATTAGAGCAGTGACCGTCACATAAATTGCATCACACTCGATCTCTTGTAATCGTATTTCGGCTTCTGTTAGATTCCACAATAGTTTGTGTTTTGAATCAAAGATTAAAATCGGTTGTATTTTTTTTATATTTATCATTTAATAATAACAATCAATCAAGAAATCAATTATACTTTATTACACACCAAAACAGAACATTCATGTTACAAAAAATAAAGAATTACAAGTAACGAAAGATTGAAATACTTTATTTCAATACAAAAAGTTAGCGCCGCGCCGCTGCGAATTATATAAGGTCTAACAAAATTAGGTGAAACTATTTTAAGGGGATGATCAGACCATCAAACTGAACAACTTTCTCTATGGGACCAATATTGAAATCGCGAAAAAAATCAGCTGTTCCATACAAACCTACTCGACCTAAATGTATGGGACAGCAGATTTTTTTTTCGCGATTTCAATATTGGTCCCATAGAGAAAGTTGTTCAGTTTGATAGTCTGATCATCCCCTTAAAATATTTTCATCTAATTTTGTTAGACCTTACATAATATCCATGACCGAAACGAAATTCGAACCCAGGACCCTGGTTTGCAAGTCCAGCGTGGTAAACATTACACCAACCATGAGATAGCCCCTATAATTAAGTAGTTAAGATAAAAAATTTTAGGTGCAGTACTAGAGCCCCCGGATTGAACAACTGAACCCCCGATAGGTACATCTGATGCATCCTGGGCAACCACAACTCTCTACCGCTGTTTGACAAATTTCTCCACAACGAAGGAATGACAAACTCTATGACAATACTATCGATTCGAAGAAGAATTTACATAAAAGTATATCAGTTCTCCAGCAGGCCAGTAATCCTACTAACATTGTGTGTATGTATTGTTAGAATGACAACAACGCTAACAAGGAGCGACAGAACACACGTCCAACGCCGTTTGATACGTTTAGGCTTTGGATACAATTAGAACATTAATAAAAACATCAACAAAAGTTAAGGCAACCAAACCGTCTTTTTTTTCGAAACTTACAAATACAGCATAGCTCAGGGAGCTGTTACTGATTATTACTGCGGAGCATGAGGGACCACAACAGTGACGGCGGAGCGCCCTGGTAGGTCAACTGAACCAGTGAATGAACTTAAGCAACCTGCCCAAGGGCATTCCTAAGGGGTACGGACTTTGGCAATGAGCGTTGCTGGGACAAGGCAGCGGATTCTGTAGTGGGGATAGCTGAAAATCGATCACTATGTGTCGGTAGCGTTTGTAGACGCCAAAAGAAAAAGGAGTGGGCAAAATCTTCCGCGGTGACGACGGGGACCTCGATTATTACGGCGACACAACATGGTCGTGGAACACGAATGATTGTGTTACCGGTCGTGTTGGATGGCGACGGTGATCGCATCGTCTAGATATTTGAATAAAAACCTATCAGCATTGGGCATGACCTCTTACGCTTGCTATGTGTGAGTGCACCGACAGCCGCTTGTATGATTTTCTTTTGATCATGTGCCAAAAGTCGGTAGGTAGTAAGTGAATGTACGAGGAAATGGCCGTTCGGGGAAATTGACCTAACCGACCTGATCCGTTTTGATTCACCTTTTGAGAGCACTGCAGTCAGTATTTACGTATACAAGTTAGGAAAACTTATTGGTACATGGCATGCTGTTTTGAACCCTGAGGGCCCCTCATGATTGAGTGTCCATTAGAAAAAATGACACGATGGTACTCATACCTCTCCACAACGCGCCACCAACGCACATACATTGTAATGATCCCAAGTAAGCCTCAGGCTTAGTATGAACGTGAAAAACTCGATTGGATGGCATGCATATATATAATACGCCTCTTTCCTGTGTAGTGGATATAGCCTACTATCTATACATACCTTATATATACTAGTGTATAAATAAAAAGATTCATTGATAAAACACTCTCTATACTGATCTTTAAAATCTGTGTTGAAATATTTGATTTTTTCCAAAATGTCACAGTCGTAGTTTCAATGTACCTCCGTCCTAACATGATACAGGGATATATTTCTGAAAACAGTCTAGTTCAAAATTCAACTCTAAACATTGGTTAGCAAAGCCTGATATTGAAAACTACAAAACTGGTCCGATAGTCAAATGCAGTGCAGAGATAGCTTGACGGTTTTCAATTCCTTTTGTTAGAACCAATCAAATGCTTCTCTTACGATTGTTTGAGATTTGAGTTGTGTTTTATTTGTAAAATGTTTTTATCTTTAGAATTTTTTTTTCATAATGAAAAAGACTTTCTTCTACTGACTATCATAATTTTTTGTATTTATTGAATAAATGCTAAAACTGTTTGAAAAAAAAGTTAACTACCGTATAGTATTCTAGTTTTGCCATGTCCGTCCGTCCGTTTGTCCGCGGCATAGCTCAGAGATGCTTAGTACTAGAAATCTGTAATTTGGCATGGATATACATATTAATCACGTCGACAAAGTGATATAAGAAATTTTTAAAAAATATTTTTTTTAGGCTGCCTCCCCTATACGTGAAGTGGGGATGACATCTTTTTTCTCGTCTATCCCATGGTGTGAGGTATTGTTGGATTTTTTATATTGTGGGTTTGCGAAAACCATTTTTCGATTTAGGGATCCGTTAGCGAAATATTAAGCTTTATAGTGACAATTTTTGTTAGAGTCACCCCCCCCCCCCCCCCTGCCGGCTAAACGGTTGTTTCTGGATATGTAAAAAAATTCACAGCAGTAGTATGTTTAACGAAATTAAAAGGAAAACTATCACCGCTAAGTAGGCTTTACAAGTTTACGAGTAATAGTCGACCAACTTATAAAATGTACTTTTTAGACTTAATTAGAAGTTAAACCGTAATATAAAACAAGTCCAACCCCACATGCACTTGGCCGGTTTTTTATTTATTTACTAAAATAATAACATACCATTTCTAAATGTTTCTGTAATCGCCTTCTGTATACGGTAAGGCACTTGGCAATTTGGCCCTAGACCACCACGACTTTCATCATACCCTATTTTCAGCCGCATCATAGTCGTATAAAAACTTTGAACCCATAAATAAAGCTAAGCCTATCGACAGTACTCCAGGTCTAGCACTATTGACATGCATAGAAACGATTGCACTACGCACATCGCATCGGTTGAATTGCTATTGACTTTCAATTTACTGAAGAGAACAGAAGGTACGAGATACGAATGGAATATAAATATTGTTACTCGCTTCATAAGAATACCTAGAGCTGATATTTTATATTGTAGACATACTAGTAAAGCCCAATGACCTATTCAAAGTGCAAGTTAATTAGTAATCAGATGGATAGTATTCTTCCTTCTCCTTCTTCTTCTATTTTATATTGATGGTTTTGGCCATAATGTCGGTTGTTATGTAGAACCATTTTGTTGCAGCAATTGCCTAGGCAGTTTGTTCAAAAGGCTAAGTTAGATTAAAAAATACGTTCTGCCTTTAATTTTAACTTAATTTTTTTATATTATTATTTGTTAGAAACAGAACCTACTGAATGCGACGATAAACATATTTTGTGGAAATTACAACTCGCTACCATTTGCGATTCAAAAGATACAGCCCTTAAGAGTTAGGACGGACGGACGAACCGACAGCGTAGCATAGGCTTAGTAATAGAGTATCGTTGGCATCTTTTGGGTACGGAACCCTAAATACTAACTATACCTAAGTTACATATAGGCTGCAGTAATTATGGTGATGTTATTGTAATATAAAAGCTTTTCAAATCAAATTAAAGATAGAAAAATTAAGTCTCGGGCGGGGCTAAAAAAAATAAAAGCTTTTATTTTTATCTTTTTGTGACTTTTTAGTGTCGTATAGGGCAACAAACATTTTTTACAACACAGGAAAATAAACATTTTTAATACTGTTATCAGAGTCACGTTGCAGGTTCTGCCGCGAGCTTGTTTTTCGCGTGGTTTTCACGCCGTTCTCGTTTGAGCCTGCCTAGAGGCTCCACAATATTTTCTGTGTTATTGCTTAAAATCAATCCTTGAAATTGAAATAGATACTCCCACAAAATACTTGACACTGGTGAATGCAGCGCTAACGCACAAGCAAGAGTCCATAATAAAAACATGTTATCTCTATAATTTTATTAAAAACTTCACAAATAAAGTCTTGTTATGTCAGCCGTATCCAATCAGTTTAAAACAAATTTACTTTATAAAAAAGTTGAACCGTTCAGTCTGGCAACCTTTCCTACCCACAAACCATTTATCAGACCGTACCTACCAACGCCACAATTAAATAGACACAAAAAACGCTACCTAAATAACTGAGAAATAGCTGAGGTTTTACATGATTCATTGTTAAACACTTGTACGATTGAAACAACTTTAATTTATTTTGTAGTAATTCTCAATCTTTACGTACGGTAATATCGAACGTAAAGATCGAGAATTACTATTGCTTTGCACAGCGTTGAGATTCGATGTCGCATAGAGCAGGCGCGGAGTGCATTTTTGAAGATGAAGCAATTAATATGTAACCGCTCTCTTAAGATCTCCACCCGTGTTCGTCTTGTAAGTAGTTACGTATTCTCCATCCTTCTGTATGGTGTTGAATCCTGGACACCCACTCAGACCATGTGCAAACGACTTTAGGCTTTTGAGATGGGGGTATAGAGGAGGATGTTGAAGAAATCGTGGACAGACAGTATTAGCAACAAAGCTGCAGAGAATGAACAAGAGAGTGGAAATCCTGAAAACCATAAAAACTCGGAAACTTCAGTACCTCGGTCACATTATAAGTACCAACTTCTTCAGATTATTATATAGGGGAAAATTTTGTGAACACGAATGCCTGGTAGAATGTGTGTGAATGGTTCGATATGAACTCTAACTTACTATTTAAGGCTGCCGTCTCAAGGGTCCGAATAGCCCTAATGATAACCAACCTCCGATAGTAGATGACACTACAAGAAGAATAAAATACTGCTTTAAGCAATTATTTATGTATTTAGCTACATCACGCTGGGTAGAAATTATTCGTATGCGAATGTTGAAATCTGATTTGACTTTAAAAAATTGCACACCTGAAGTATGATTTTTGAAAGTCAAATCAGCAGTAGAAAGATGCATATCTCCATAGTAATTTTGACATTTTCAACTGCTGGGCTCAGCGAATAATATTCAAAAATCGCACTCCTAGATGGATAGATCTGGACTGGATGAGTACTTAATTTTTAAATATGTATATTTATGTTTGCTGAACGATATCGTGCGTAAGAAAGATACATCACTGTTGCGCAGAATCCACGGCACCACCTCATCATCCTGAAGGTGATAGGAGACAAGCTCAAATGTACCATCGACAGTCACTTGATCTGCACTGATAGCTAGATAGTCAGAAAGATATACTATTATTTTTATTTTTTGAATTTTTATTATTATTACAATCGGCAATATTTGCATATTGACATTATGTACTTATTAATCACCAAGTAACATAATCATCTACTTTTTAATGTCGTGTAAAATTTACAATTAATATGTATACATGTAAACTTACTTACTTTACATACGGTACTTTAAATGTGACTATATTATTTGTGTGACAATGTCCAAAATATAAAAAAAAAACTCGTTCCATTCTCTCTGAAAACTTTACCATATTCACAACGCACTAAAATAAAGTGCATCAACAACTAATTCACAGTCCGAAACAATCCCTGTACGGTCACTCCACCCTTTTCATTTAATTAATAAAACGAATGGTCAAGTTAGAGTCGATCTCTCATTACGAGTATTCAGTACTTTTTGCAATCAAAGTGATTCCTGTCCCACGTACTTTTGCTTACCTTCTTCTTCCGCGTATGCAGGTTTCCTCACTATGCTTTCCTTGACCGTTTGAGAGCTTCGATATTTAAGTACCTACATAAGATTGTAAGATGTCATGGATATCAACCCGGACCCTCATGATTGAGTGTCCATAACTCTCCGCAACGCGCCACCGACATGCCTGAAACAAATTAGCCCTGGACCGGTGTGGTATTAATAAATGAGTAGAAGCCTGTTCTCTGTTATCCTCATTAGCTCATATCCACCCACAGCAGGTATGAACCTTCTCCCAATACTGCTTTTCGGTCCTGTCCTTATCACAATCTTCTGCAGTGATCTTCGATAAGTCCTCCTAGCTGATGGATAACTCCTATCTTGCCTGGTCTCAGCCAACACTTTACCATCTGCCGTCAGTTCGATCAGCCACGTGTCTTATTTACCGTTATACTCATACATACATAAACTTCAAAGTCCATAATTCCTTACGGATGGTCAGAATCCTACATACCAACCAACTTTTGAAGCTTGCAATTGTAGCAAGACTCGCTTTTGGCATATTAAAGGTGTCAGGATGTAATGTAGTGTTAGACTAGCCTTCTTATCGTGTGGGCAAGCTCTGGTGTCAGAGTTTATTCAGACCGCCTTACCGCCTCTGACGTGGTTTTTATATAACGACTACCACCAGAGATAGAAGCGGGGACCAACGGCTTAATGTGCCATCCAAAGGACGGAGAAATCTTTCTTTTCAGACAATCAGATGAATTAGCCTGCAATGTCGTAACTAACTGGGGAAAAACGCAAAAAGTTACATATAACTAGGTGTCCCCCGTGGGAATCGAGCCCACGACCTCCGTGTCGAGAGCCCAATGCTTTTAACCATTAGACCACAGAGGCAGTTATACATTCTATTGTCCAAACCATTTACCGTCATACGCCTATTTAATCCAGGAATTGGATTTCCTGAAATTGGACATATGCTAATGTTCACTGAATAACGATGATAACATTTAACCGCAAAACCTAACCCATTGCTGTCTAACAAATTGTTCAAATGGATTCGTAGCTCTTAAAATTTAGGTACGGAATACTAAAAAAAAACACTCTTTTAAACTCTGCACCCTCTCTACAGGGTAGACTAGACAAACAATATGTTGGACGTGACGTGAAATCCGCACGAATTCTTTTGACGAGCCGAATACTAACATAGTATTTTACAGTCTGCATAACACGGCCCCTGCCAGAACACTTGTAGTCTACGAGATAGATGTGAAAATTGCGTAATTCTTGAGACTTTGTGTATTGAATAGAATATAGTGCTACTATTTGTAGGGTCTAACGATATTGAATGCTCCCAAAAGGATTGTGAAGTTGTCGCTTAGAATTTTAGAGGTTCCCTTTTAGTTTTTCTGTTTGGTTGGTATTTAAATTGTTTTCATCTTCATTATTATTATCATTATCATCAACCTTGAGTTTGAGGAGAAGATAACGGTCGTCACATTGCTGGTAAAGTTGTGTTAAAATATTGTTAAGCAGCCTCGATCAGCCTCTTATTAAGCTATATGGATAATTATGAATAAGCTGTGATAGGAGTCGATTAAACCTACAAATAGATTGACGTAAAGTTTGAGGCATGTCTTATTTCCACTGTCTGTTGTCCAAAAGTAGCAACAACCTCACTACTGCTAGTTAAATGTCAATATTTTGAATCTGCACTAATATTATCATTAATCATTATCATCATTCACCACTATGGATCTATGATGTGAAACAAAATAAATGAATTGAATTGAATTCCAGCCAAAAGCCGTCCTCTCGCGAACGTTATGGGCCTCCCAAGGATCGCCACAACGACCGGTCATGCGCTGCCCTCATCCAACGGGATCCCACCACCTTCACCAGGTCGTCGCTCCACCTTGTGGGGGCCTACGCACGCTGCGCTTTCCGGTGCGTGGTCACCACTCGAGAATTTTTCGGCTCCACTGGCCATTGGTTCTGCGAGCAATATTGTTCACTCATTGACACTTTACTTTTGCAATTCTAATCTCTTCATTTATGATTCTATCTTGCAGGGAAATTCCGAGCATAGCCCTCTTCATTGCTCATTGGGTGACTTTCATCCTTTTTATGAGCGCATTGAGTGACTAATCATTAAGAATGATGTATTAGAATATCTCTGAACCACTCGGAGAATATAATCGTTAGTCTTCATTTGTGTAAACATCGAAAGAATTAATTTTTTTACAAAATTTCCCTTTACACTCAAACTGGGACAAATCCTAGAAAACCTATTGGATGGTAGCGCTATAGTTAGGTATCATGCATACGTATTCCTGATTTTTACCTGCATTGCATTTGACAAGTGCGCCTTGATTTCGAACCGACAATATTTACTGTTGAATTGAAATGCTATGTAAAACTGGAAACTGTATTTTCATATCTTTATGCACATGTGATTTGTCGTCTCTATATAGGAAAAGTAAAGCTCTTTTACAGGTTACAAAAACAAACAAATACAATTTCAAACAGGAATAAGAAGGGTACAAAATGCGCCCTTATCACTAAAAACAATTCCTTTAAACAACCATCGGATAGAAGAACTATCTAAAGAGATACATGAATGATGCAAAAACAAAAACACTTCATAAGAACGAAACTAAACCAATGGAAAAAATCCTAAATCCAGGACCCTATCCTAATCCCTGTCCTAGACACGTCATACAATACCAGCGGGAAGAAATGGCGTTGTCCGGTTTAAGTTGGAACAATGGTCACAAGAAAATTTTAAATAAATAAAATAAATCACCTATTCATACGGGTCGAGTGCTCATTGAAATTTTCTTTTCATTATCTGAAATGGTACAACCAATTTTTTATTGATCCCGTAGTAAACGTTGTTCAGTTTGATGGTCGATGGACAAAACAGAAGTTTAAAATTTTGCTCAAGAAGATTTTTATGAGCCTAAGAACTCAGTTCGCAGGTGTAAGTCATTTACAATAATAAAAAGGAAACTCAACAAAAAAGGGGAAACGTCTCTAACCGACATGGTTGTAAACGTTTGGCAGGCATCCGCCTCCAAAACTCTTTCACTTCGGCAAATTGAAACAGTAAACCAGATTCTGACGCATTCCCGCAGTCGCCAGATTGGGTTTAGTGTACACTGCGACGTTTGTAGAAAAAACTTTTATACAAATATTATGTTCATAGAAGATGTCGACAACAGTCTACTTATACTTTTTTTTTTTTTTGAAACAGAGAACTTTGATCCAGATAGCACTAGAATTAATCGGTTATTTATTTAAATTAATACTTTCTTTTCAGAGTGGTCTCGATTTTGTCGAAAATGATGGGGTACAAATCTCGTACGTATTTTCCTGTTTTCTGGCGGTTGATGGCATCGCACGAACACTGGACTGGACTAAGGCCTTTTGAGTCACTGTCTTATATCGGTCGGATCCGTCTATATTGGTCGGATAGGTAATTTTTCAACCCGATCGTTTGCCTTTTATACTAGCACATTTTCTATTGTGTGTTAAATTTTGTATTAATAAACTAAAATTGTATTTTTTAATTATTTTATTCCTGGCAACGGTATAATAAATATCAAAACAGGCCCTAAAACACACATAAATTTTTTTATAATCTTAAACTAATATTCCAGAGATTGATGTTGTTTCTGCTTTGGCGTGGACTATACAGGAACTTCATTGGGAATTTTTACTTTTTGAGTAGTACTTATGGTTGCTAGGTCACATTTATTTTATATTTCGGGATTCAGCCGATGGACATCCACTGCTGGACATAGGCCTCCCCCTCGCTATAACGAGCGGTCCTGCGCTGCCCTCATCCAACGGGTACTCGCCGCCTTCACCAGGTCGTCGGTCCACCGTGTGGGGAGCTTACCCACGGGATCAAATGATGTATCATAATTATAGTTCTTACCATCTTGGAAAACGTTCTCAGTGTAAACCCAGCCTAAAAGTTTGTAATAATAGTAATGGAATCTGCGGTGGAGCCAGCGAAAAAGCCAAGTCTATTCTGTTCTGATTTGAAAACGCTTAGGTAAGTGATCCGATCTGTCCTGTCTGACACGAGCTTTATTTTGTTGAAGTCACGTTGTTGAGAACCTTTTTATTATATCTTTAGGCTTAACTTTTTCTTGTTTTAATATTGTAAACTTTGCAAGAAGATTTAAAAAGCAGTAAAACTTTTAGGTTTCAGGCTGGAATGGCATGTCAATGCGATGATAAGTAGCAAGGCTTTCACCAAACAAAAACACCCTTTAAGAATGTTCTAATTAAATTCAATTAAAATAAAAATTATTTATTTGAGATTATTCACCCATATTGTGTTAGTAACAATTGTCTTATAACTATGTTAGTTCACAAATAAATAAATTCATTAATAAAATTAAATAAATTACAATAACAATATTACATTAAATTACATTACCTACTGTACAAAGGGTGATGAGCTGGCATGCAGTATCCACCTCTGCACCATGGGTGAGTCCCACCACTCGGCCAACACGCTCAGGATGCTATTAGTACTGCCCCGGAGGCGATTCAGCAGCGAGGCGCTCCGCTCTCTAATGATGGCGTAGAAGTCATCTATATGCGCCTGCGCAAACATTGTCGATGCGCTGCAAAACCGCGGCAGCCCCAGCATAAGCCTAATGATATATCAAGTAATTTTTTCTAGATACTTCAAGTAGTGTTGTCCTTATCCACATTTCAGTTGTCCCATACATTTGAACCGGGTAGGTAAAACAGTTTTTCGCTTATCCTGAGGTAGGCTCCATAGTGAAAGATGTTCAGTTTGATGATCTGAGTTCACAGTTTCAGTCTGCGGAGGGCTTTCCCTTAATATTTACCCGACTGCGCGATGCAAAGGCGGGTAATGTGTTTATCAGTCTATGTATTTATGTATATTTGTTCCTTTTTGGAACTCTAGAGACCAAAGGTGTGGTCGATTTTATGATTTTGTCAATCGATTTGTCTTGTGAGGTCACTAAAGACATGAGAGTAATGAAAATTCAATATGGCGACATACTGTGAAAAAGGAAAAAGTTAAATTTGTCCATTCGAATATTCAACCATACTATCACTCATCTTTTTCACATGACAAAATCCTTTCAGCGTTGAAATAAAGTTGTGTCTCCTTCACTTCAAGTAAATGATACGTTTAATCAAAATTGACTGTAAGAAACTGCATTATTCATTTACTTGAAGTGAAGGAAACACAACTTTGTTCCAACTGCCAATAGCACAAACAAAGTAAGGGAGTGTAAAATATTCCAATAGCACTGTGAGATAAAACGCAGAACTTTGCATCGTAATCCTTTCGGCATCGGTGAAACTCAAAGTTTTGTTAAGGGTAACCACACATTCGGATTAGTGCGGACATGTCAGGATTTTCTCAGCCTTGGTCTGGATTCAAGGAAGTCAGGATTTTAGGTTGGTCAAATTTTTCTTGCACATCTGTAAGCGTGCAGCTGTAAAAATTAACTATCATTTTTAGCATATTTCGAGCTGTGACTAGAATGAGAAGATATCAGAAGAGACAAAGTCTTCTGGTAAAATGTGAAATCGTGGGTTTAATTTCCAGCTCACATAATTTTTTTCTAGATCGACAGTTATGAAAAAAAAAACAAGAGGAATACATGCTTCAATTTTGAGGTGCGGATTGTGTTCCACATACGAATATTGTGTTTTGATGAACGGTGGAAATCAAAATCAGACGGGGCTTTTTAAGGAACAGAATTTGGGCACTGCTAGTGAAATATGGATATTCTGCAATGTGCTATTTTCAGAACATAAGTTAATACAGAACAAAAGAATAAGTTTTCCGACTCAGAATTTACTCAGGAATTTCCCAATTGACATTATGGCTAACCTAGCGCGGGAGGTTTGCAAAATTTACGATTAGGTCGAAAAGCGAAGTATACGATAACTTGGAAATACAAATTTCACATCAGGTGGAGATCGATTAAGATTGTGAACCGTCTACACTGACAGACAGATACACACGGCTATAAACGGCTTTTTAAGGTGATGGTTAGACCATCAAACTGAACATTTTTTTTCTGTGACCAATGTAGAAATAGCGAAAAACAAACTGCGAATGAATACTCCACCAGCAAGAGTGTAGCTCTTAAAATAGATAATGATGATGTTTGTCCCATAGATAAAGTTGTCCAGTTTGATGGTCTGACTGATTAGAATAGAATAGAATAGAAACTAAGATGTTTTTATATGTAAATGCGTTGCCCGCGCTCCAATGGCAATAAAAAGCAAGGTAATTGCCCGGCTTTCACACAGTCACACGCCGTCTAGTGCACGGGTTACACGTCACTGTATCGCGCTGTTTCAAAGCGCAGTGATGTTGGCGTATGACGCGTCTATTTATAAAACGTCATAGAGTAGAAATCATTTATTTGCATGAGTACAGTTTTCTTACAATAGATCTTGTATATGATTAAAGAAAGACCAAGAAAAAATGATTTTTTTATTGTTAAACTTACTATATAAAGAAAATTCTTTACTTAACTTATAAATTGCTCAAAATGAGACCCATTTTAACAATAAAAAATTAATTTTTTCTTGGTCTTTCTTTATTATTATTTTATTTTTTCAATTTGCTTGCTTTAATTTAAGATACTATGTTGTTTAAAAGAAATTGATCCTTATAAATGACTCTTTCGCTTGGTATCATAAAATATAGGATGTTTTTTTTCACGTTTCACCGATTCGATTCCCGGCTCAAGCAGATGATTTTTCAAAAATCTTTAAATGCAGTTTTAATTAAATTTGAAAATAAAGGAATGTTTCCTTTCGGTAAAATTTGCCATCATAAATATTAAGGGTACTTTCCCTCCAACCACGGCCTTTTTTTTCCACCCTGTATATAACATTAAAATAGATTTTTGGTCTTAAAAGTCTTGGAAAACGCCTTATTGCGATATAATATTATTATTATTATTTAGCAATCAAGATAATATTATGATTATAATTTCTCAGTGGGCACTTATGTGCTGAAACAGCACACTCACAAAGATAGTTGAGTTGCCGTAATGTTATACCAAAGTTTCGGACCGTAAAGGATTACAATTGTGAATTTATGTCAGATTCATAGCAAGTTGCAAAACAGTATAATCCCCGAGCCCGCCGGACTTCATTGTCTAGAGTTATGAATGATCGCCGCTTTTGACTTGTTGTACAGGTATAGATACGGTTATGTGTGGTGGGCCAGTAGATAGATAGATAGATAACTCGTTTGTTTCATCAGAACAATGCAAGACAAACAGTGACATACAAAGGTAACAGAGGAGCGAAGGTAAATGGATTGTGGCAGTCCATGACAAAGAGGTCGTTAGGAAAATTGACATAAAGATACCCATTATTCTCTTGCTATCTCATCATTTGGGGTCGACGCAATCGCCTTCTTCCATTTTTTTTTAATTAAAAATGTGTTTGCCTTTGACCTCAATCCAGTCCTTAGGACAATGATGGGGTCGAAGATGTAGCGATTTATCTCTATTCACTCCTTTCTTATACATAATAATCACCCTTCACACAGTCCATCTATTTTTTCATCGGCCTTCCTCTCCTATCACCGCCATCCACTTTCATTGATCAAGCAAGCCATACAAAATATGACATACAAAAGTCAAAAACATTTTTAGACTTCTAAATTTTGATATACATACTTATTTTATTGATTTTTGTAATTTTAAGTTACCACGTTTGTAGCTATCGAGTTTTTTTTTTATTTTATGGTAGGTCTGTGGATTTGAGCATTTATGATGCCAAAATAATTTAGTGCACAAGTACACGTTTAAATTTAAATACTTAACTATATTGTGAATTGAGATCAAAACCATTTTCTGTATGGTTTTAGTGGGGTATTAATCCTTTGTATGGAGACTGCCAGCTTCACAGTCATTTTAAAGCGAGCTTCATATTTACGAATTTTCATTTCATTTATTTGAGCTAACAGTATTGATATTTAAGTATATTAGGGTTGAGACATCAGAGGAGGGTATTTAAGATTTTGGGGTACACAAAGATTTTATAGATTTTTAGTATGTAAATAATTAATCAATCAATCAATTATACTTTATTTTATCACCAAAAAACATAGTATACAGAGAGCAAACAAACAGGAAATACAAACGTTACAAAAACAGGCGGTCTTATCGCTAAAAAGCTATTTCTTCCAGACAACCTTAGGGTAGAGGAAATGGTGAAAGAAGATTGGTAGGTGGTATTAATCAATAAACAAATGAGCACACTCTCTAATAAAGCCGTAAAGCAATGTGTCCAAAAGTTTTTCAATAAGAGCATGCCAAAAGGTAAATAGTAGGTAAATTGTAGCGGGCTCGGTATCAGGGGTGCAGCCAGAATTGGGGGCTGTTCTTTATTATTTAACAATCGCTTACACAACAATTTTAATAAATTTGAAGTTAAGATTCTCAAGGTTTTAGGTCTATTCAGGGTATAAAATTAAATACGTTACATACTTTGGCATGGTCTAAAGTACTAAAGCATCTGAACATCTGAACACTATAAAGACAGCATAGAAATCGTGAAAAAATTTGTCGTTCCATGGAAAATGTCAATGGCCACTTGACCCAAATGTATGAAAGAGCTGGGTATTTTTGTCGCAAAAGTGGCCACTTTTGACGGTTTTAACAATAATAGCTACAAGTAAAACATAATAATCCGTAATGTTTCGATAAATTGAAAGCCAATCAGGACTACAATGTGACATTCTTGTTTTCTGGAAATGTAGTTTAATAATAATAACTTGTCGCTCCGTGCGAGCGGCTATTTTCGGGGGCCCATTCATTTTGAGTTGGCGAGTCACCGTCTGCCATTTTTTCCGTGTTTATACATTGGTCAGGCAGGCGCCATATTCCCGTTCAAAACCTAGTTACCTGTTCCATTAGCACCCCACCCCAATAGCCCAGATTTTGTTTCTTTCCACTCCTTACAATAGTCCGACCGGGGGTTGTTCTGGATGCACTTCTATAGTGTATACTGGGATAGTTGCCGGCTGGTGTCACATTATTATTTAGATCAAATTGTCTGACGGGCCTCTACGTGTTGGCTTCGGCCCCACGCACGCCTCCCAAAGGTCCGGGACACTTATGTCCCGAGATACGGAAAAGACATACAATAATAATAATAATAATATAAGCCTTTATTTCAGAAAAGTATTTTACATTTTTACAGATTTTAATATTTTTCATAATAACTTTTCACTTAATCGCTGAATCCTCTCGGGCTCAGATGACATCCACAACCTCTTCTGTTTGCCCATTTTTGGCAAAGGCCTCCTCCAATCTTCTCCCTTCCTCTCTGTTTGTTGCGAGTCTGGTACAGGTTTTCCCTGTTGTAGATTTTAATTCATCCTCCCATATTTTATATTGCCTTCCCCTTTTTCTAGTCTTATATATAGGGTACCAATTCATGATTTGTTTGCTTCATTTTTCTTTTCTTCTTATTTTCTCCATTTAAGCTTTCTTACAGTTGATGTAACATCCTCTATTTTTGTGTTCTCGGAAATGTAGTTTAATTGTTTAGAAATAAAAAAATACGATTGACGGCAGCACAAAAGGCTCGGTAGGCTCTTAAGCGATTAAATAAAAATTGGAAAAAGCCATTAACAATAATTTCTTATCATCAAAATAAAGGTGTATTTTGAAAATCCTATCAAAACGCCTCTGTTCAATTTCACCTCAGCCGAAAGAAGGGGTGGGGGGGTGCAATTATTTGTATAAATGTGAAAACTTTGAGCGTCTTAACCCTTCGCGATTAGCGTTCGAGAGAAGTTTCTGTATAATTGCTGATGTTCCGACGCTCTTGATTACGTTTTAGGTTGGAATTCTGGCGTCAAAGGAATTTTTTGTGTTTAAATTTGAAAAGTGGGTGTGTATATAATATGTAGTGATTGTATTATTAAGAAGCGTTAACCCGCGACTTCGTCCGCACAAATTATATACCAGATTTTAAGTCAGATCATAAGCTATCAAACAAAAAAAGTTTCATCAAAATCGGTTCAGTAGTTTTTGCGTGATACTCGTTCAAACAAACAAACACACAAACAAAGAGACAGACAAAAAATCCAAAAATTGGTGAAATGGAATCAGAGACACCTAAAAACCATATCGTAACTTTTTTTTTGTTAATATCTTCAATGTACAGACACACTTCTGTTACAGCTTTATAATAGTATAGATAGATGACGCGTTTTCATTCAAAACAATTATTTCAAACTTTCAACAATTGCTTCGGATGGAATGTTAAGCTGTTGGTCCCGGTTACTAAGGTGGTTGTAGTCGTTACATAAAAACCACGCCAGAGGCCGTTCTGAAAAAATTCTGACACCAGGGTTCGCTGCCCACACGATAAGAAGAATAAATATGATGGAATGGAAAATTTATATTATTATAAACCGCACACCACACGGTTTGGTACGAGAATTTACTAGGTAACTTCTATCTAGATAAACTTCGAAATCAAAACATTATCTAATTATATACAATTTTTCCAAATTGCTAAAGCCGTTCAAGAAACCAATTTACAATAATTGCTTAAGATAGAGCCGTGGTGGTCCAGTGGCGAGTAACTATGCCTGCGGTGCCTCTGGTTCGATCCCCGTCCAGGCCGACTCCTAAAAATCAGTTTTTCTCAATCCTTCTTCTTATCGTGTAAGCAGAGCCCTGGTGTCAGAGTTTTTTCAGAACGCCTTACGGGTCTCCGTCTTCTCTGACGTGGTTTTACGTGGTTTTAGCCCTGGACCGGTGTGGTATTAATAAATGAGTAGAAGCCTGTTCTCTGTTATCCTCATTAGCTCATATCCACCCACAGCAGGTATGAACCTTCTCCCAATACTGCTTTTCGGTCCTGTCCTTATCACAATCTTCTGCAGTGATCTTCGATAAGTCCTCCTAGCTGATGGATAACTCCAATCTTGCCTGGTCTCAGCCAATACTTTACCATCTGCCGTCTGTTCGATCAGCCACGTGTCTTATTCACCATCATACTCATACATACACAAACTTCAAAGTCCATAATTCCTTACGGATGGTCAGAATCCTACATACCAACCAACTTTTGAAGCTTGCAATTGTAACAAGACTCGCTTTTGGCATACTAAAGGTGTCAGGATGTAATGTAGTGTTAGACTAGCCTTCTTATCGTGTGGGCAAGCTCTGGTGTCAGAGTTTATTCAGACCGCGTTACGGCCTCTGACGTGGTTTTTATATAACGACTACCACCAGAGATAGTAGCCGGGACCAACGGCTTAACGTGTCATCCGAAGCACGGAATCATTTTTCTTTTCAGACAATCAGGTGATTCAGCCTGCAATATCCTAACCAACTGGGGAAAACGCACAAAGTCACATATCACTAGGTGTCCCCCGTGGGAATCGAACCCACGACCTCCGTGTGGAGAGCCAATGCTCTTGACCATTAGACCACGGAGGCAGTTGTTTTTTTTAATAGAAAGCAAATTTTTGCGACAGTGTTCTTAGCTTAGTTTTTAAGTACATTTAAACATAATGGCATAACATTAAATTACAAATTTATAAATAAAAAAAACCTCCAAAACCAAAAACAAAAATTTAAAAATTGGAAAATAATTCGGTTTAGTTAAACAAATTAATGTTTTACTTTTTATCTCTGTTTAAGATATTCTTCTTATATTTATCGCATAATCACCTATTTAATTAATGCAACTGTCAACCCTAACACCTTGTAGTCGTAAGCATTAAGCTTATGCTTAATTAACTATGTTATTCCACGTATTATATCAAACAAAACCTCCACCGCGACAGATTTAACCACCGTATTATGTTCAACAATGAACTGTTCAAAATGTAAATTAGGCAACAAAAACAAAAGTTAGTTCAATTTGCAGCCAACTGGAGTACAGATAACATGTGGTTCCCAATTAATAATATCGCGTGTATTTTCAGTCCGTGCTTTCGTATTATTATAATTTAAACTAAACAGGTAAAAATTTTATGTTGAGAGCTCGTTTTGGACTGGAGTTGCAATTGTGAGTGTCTGGCTTCGAATTCGCACGCACGATTTGCAATTTTATCCCTGTCATTTTACGGTTTGAGCCGGTACTAATTAATAATAGATATTTTTTTCCGTTTAGTATTTAAGGGCCAACTTGAGTTTGGAAATGTAGCAAAATTAAAACTAATATCACGTCAGCAACAGCCCCAAATTTGAAATTTAATATTTATCTCATTCTAAAAAAACGAATGGTAAATTTCATTTTGCAAGCTTTTAAGGCTTTACCATTATACCTACATACTTCAAACATGGTGTTGATATTTTTGTCTACTTAGAAGGGTTTGAAAAATACATTAGTATTTTCTATTAAATATCTTATTTTTTTAATTACAATGCCTATTTAATTGCTCAAAAATAATGTATATTGTTAAATCTAAAATGAGTGCAGTGGTATTCATATTATTAATTAAAAACCCTTCTGGGAGATAAAATGTTGATTTCTATGTTGCGTAGCGATTATTTTTAATAATTATGTTTTTAGATAGTCTTTTTGTCACTAAATGGTGCAAGTTATAGTTTCAAAGTCCAATTCATAATTACTCCCCACCCCTCCTAACAAAACTCTGTAAAATGACTGGGCTATTTACTAACTAACCGTAGAAATTAATTGTGGGAATATGGTATTCCGGTCATCTGCAGCCGTAGTATGGCAGCGTGATATACCACTATCGCGCATTAGCTCTCTTTTTATTTATTATGAGACTGTTTATTGTCGCTCTAGGTACTCTTAGTTTAATGTTTCTTTTGTAATGTTTATATTTTCAATCAAATATTTTTCTATTCTATTCTATTTGCTTGCGACCGAACGAGATAAAAGTAATATAGCATTATCGCGCACATCATGCTACGGCCACACCTTGGACACTTAGCCGTCATCATCATCATCAGCCTATATACGTCCCACTGCAGGGCACAGGCCTACCCTCAGGGAGGGTGTATGGGCATTAGTCCACTACGCGTGCCCAATGCGGATTGGTAGACTTCACATACACATCAGAATTTCTTCTTCATTGTATGCAGGTTTCCTTACGATGTTTTTCTTAACCGTTTGAGAGCAATCAGTATTACGTACATTACTTAGCAGTCATTTCATACAAATGGGAAAAATTTAAAAGAAGAGGTACGCATGTCCGGTAATGAGAGCAAGACAGGAATACTCACTTACCTACATTTTGACACGGGAAATGTGTTTTCGTTCGCTCCAGAAGATATGATATTCAAAAAAAGCTCAAAATACGCGTATTTACGAGAGCTGTAAGGTGCAAAAAGAATTATTCAATTAACTCAAACACGAAAAAAGTTAAGGCCGAAATAGTGAAAAAAAAACAATTATTCCAATTTTTTTATTTTGGCGCTCGATATTTTGGAAACGAGGAATGATATAAAAAATTTGAGACAGTGTCCTCTGGACAATTTAGTCAACTTCAATTTGAGCCTAAAACAGAGACGACCCGGTCGTCTCTGTCTTAAGGGTTTGCCCTGTAGCCTAACCTTTTTGAGGCAATATTTTTTCAAATTCCGTAGATTCATTTCCAATGTGCTCGATAGTCGTGTGAGGCACGAAATCTGTGAATTTTTACGCCACAATCCTGCCAGAGGGGGTGAGGTTAAAATTGGTGGGAAGCAGGGAGTGTCCTCAATTGAAAGAGACAAAAACTTTAAATACAATATTTCTTGCGGTTCTAACACATTCAATAAATCCACATTACCCTATTAACCTCCTGAATATATCTGACAAGCTGACACTACGTATGTATTAACATAAAATATGAATAAATAGTATTTATGTCGGTCCTTCTGTTCGTACGAAGCAAAATAACAGTTTATGTGGATTGGCCGAGTTCCAGTATCTGTGCCTTGTATCAGAACATCGCACTGGGAGAGGTGGTTCAAGATAAAAGTGACAAGCGATATCAGAAAAAATAAAATTGATTCATGAATGGCTTAAATATTTGATTGGACTATAATGCTACGCCGTAGTATTTTGCTACGACAAGTGCTACGGTAACGTAGTCAGAATAGATACGTTGAATAAAATCTTTGAGAAAGGGTGTTTAAATATTTTTGTATTCCTTTTATTTAATAAAACACCCCTTTCTAAGTAGTAGAAGGCATTTGCCCTACTGTGAGATCCTTAGTGACCGCCATTTGTACCCTTACGTTCTTTTTATTCGTTTTTGTTACTGTATATTTTGGTGTGCAAATAAAGAATATTTATGTTATGTTATGTTATGTTAGTGCCCTTGTTAACGAGACGGTTTCTACCCGGTCCGGCGACGGCCCGGCGCCGGCTAAGCTTGTTCACGAGCACGGTTTGCACCCAGTGGTAGTGTACTATTATTATCTGTTTACAGGCCGGTGGCCAGCCGGCTGAAGTGCGGCCTCATTCGGTCGTTTTTCGTTGTTCGTTTTCGTTTATCTAAATCATGCTCATTTGCGAAGCAGAAAAAATTATCGCTTTGTATATTATGTAGTAGGTACCTACACAAAATTTAAATTACGAGAAAAAAATCGTGTTTTACAAAAAAAGTATTTGATCCATAAAATTTTAGCTGAAAGACAAGAATTTGGTGTGTTTCATGCTGTAGTTAAGAGGCAATCTAATTGTATTTTCGAATTAAAAAAGAATCATTACAGAAAATGTTAAATCTATACTATTATAACATTGTAACAGAAGTGTGTCTGTACATTGATTATATTAACAAAAAAAAAGTTACGATATGGTTTTTAGGTGTCCCTGATTCCATATTTCCACAAATTTTTTGGATTTTTTGTTTGTTTGTTTGTTTGTGTGTTTGTTTGTTTGAACGAGCATCAATCAAAAACTACTGAACCGGTTTTGATGAATTTTTCAGTTTGATAGGTTATGACCTGACTTAAAATCTGATATATTATTTGTGCCGACAAAATCGTGGGTTAACGCTCGTATTTTATACAATTATTTCCATTTTGCATAGGCAGGCGGGACCGCGCCGTGCTACCACCCGTCCTCGTCAACAAGCTCTAATAGACGGCTATCAAACAGCCGTTCACGCCTGCGCACCGGACATAGACACGGCCACACATCCAGTGTGTTTTTTCAAATGTAGGTAATATCAAATGCATTTAAACGGTGAAAGAAAACACAGTGAGGAAACCTACATACGCAGAAGAAATTCCGATACGTATGTGAAGTCTACTAATCCGCATTGGGCACGCGTGGTGGACTAACGCCCATTCACTCTGAAGGTAGCATTCATGCCCTGCAGTGGACGACCGTGTGGTGTCGGCTAAGAATAGCACCATACCATTTCATCCCGTGGATGTCGTAAAAGGCGACTAAGGGATCTACCGGAGGATGGGCAGCAGCATCCTCTGAGTACACACATTCAATCCAACTGAGATCGCCAACCCGCCTGCCAAGCGTGGCGTTTATGGCAAATCCCCCCATTTTGGGGGAGGCAGCAGTTTTATGTCCAGCAGTGGACGTCTTTCGGCTGATATGATAATGACTGATTCATTCAATACTTTATTTTAATCCTTTTAATAGTATATAATGTTTTCATATGCAAACGCATATAACGTGATATTTACAGCTTTATTGCATAATTTGTGTAGGCGTGTAACATTGGGGATCTAACTTTGTTCAAGTCGATGGAAATATTAGAAAAATCGAACAAACTGAAATTTTTTCTAATTTATTATCAGGAAAGGTTTGTGATAAATTAAATGCTGTTCTGTATAAAAACACGGGTCTTGAAGGAATTTCAGAAGTTTGCTCTAGAAAATCTAGAAAAATCATAGAAAAATACGAGAATGTATAATGTGACAAGAGTTATAATTAAGTGAATAGTTAAGAGGATAGACGGGTACCGTTTTTTCCATACAAACGTATTCCCCTGTTTCCTCCCGTGATAATGACACTAGAGCAACATTTTGTTTACCATGCAATTTATGTTACCTATGCTATGTCTCTATGTTTTGCTTTTTTTGCATTAATTAATTTCTATAAGAACAGATGCCTTCAAAAATGACCAATTTTATTGCCCGTTTTCAGACATCCAGCAAACAAATTTGACGAATATGAACACCAAAAACAAAAATACAAATATGGCCAGTCTTTCTCATATTATTCTTGAAAGAATTATTAATACGAAATGCTGATTTCGTTGATTTTATATAAATAAAATCGGTCTGAGCTGCAGTTGTCTCTTTTGCACTCTAGTCGGCGGGGTGTATGGGTCGGGCGGATCGGACAAATACGTATACAGTCGGAAAAGTGACCTACTCTCCAAATTTCCATTTCAGCCCGCCTATCCTCTTAAAGAAACAGTTTCATTTTTATCGTGCGTATTTAGCTCTTTTATAGAACATATTTGGATGCATATTTCGCAATTTAGTTAATGAATATATGTCCATGTCTACTTTCTCCAGCTTCCCACTCCTAACTCGACCCACACCCCAAAACTAACGGAGCCCTAATTTGAGAGCTCGCGAGAATGTACCGAATTTATTTTTTCGGCTTTCAGCTTGTAGTGGTTTGTAACACTGCCATTTGTTATATTATTGTATGTATTTATTGAATTAAAGTGTTACGTATACAGGGCGTAAGGAAAAGTATCATTAACCTTTAAACAGAGCAAGTACTCTACCCATCAAACTGAACAACCTTTACTATGGAAGCAAGCTTGTCAGCGCAAATAAAAATCGGCTGTTCCATACTAAACTGCAAAGCCTACTCGACTCAAATGTATGGAATAGCTGATTTCTTTTTAAAAATCGTACAAATATTTCAAATACTCATTGGTACGCGTAGATCTAGACGGAGATCGAACCATCGCCTCCTGCGCGGCAGGCAAGTTGCCTGCCACTGTACCACCACGCCTAGGCCGGATTCGACCAAACTTTGATTTACAGAAGAGTAACTATACAAGGAACAATTTTACTCTTAGCGTTTACTCCCAAATAACTTCACTTGTCTTCTACCACACTAAACCCATACTAAAATAACAAATGTATTATCCACCTAAAGAAGGAGGTCGTTATATCCGTACATATTGCAATGTGAAGTTATACAGTTTTAATTTGTAAGCTTTCTTTTTATTACTTTTTTTATGTGACATTGACATTTCGTTAGTCTCGGTATAAGCTTTACACCGCTAAGATTGGCGGTTAAAAATTAACTCTCAACTTATTCATAGATTAGGGTTGGTAAAACGCAAAATCAGTTTACTCTAGAGTAACCGGTGAATTAATCTAAGAATAAAATTTAATCGCGTTTGGTCGAATCGGGCCAGTTACATTTTAGTATAATACATTTAACACACCCCACTATACACTACACACTATACACACATACTTATACACTATACTTGTGTCGTTCACATAACAATAGCAATTTCATATTATGTCCTTCTTCACTTAAGCTTAAGAAATAGAAGTGATTTATGTCAAACGTAAAGTTGAAAATATTCAAAAGTTTTCACTCGGTGTCGTGAAAATTCCGTGTCGCATTTCTCGTGTTTTGCCAAAAATTTCAGCATGGAACAACGCATGGCTGAAGACACCAGAAGTTTTAATACACGTTACGTCATATTGTTTAAGAGTCCGTTTTCCATTCAGTGCATTACAATATTAAAGATATCTTAAATTATAAACACCTAAATTGAAAAATTAGTACTCAAACTTACTACGAAAGTTTAAAAGATACTTTTATAGAAAACTAAAGTTCTAAATATTCTAATTTTAAGAATATCTTAATAAAAGTAGAGGAGGATGTTTTTTGGTCTTAAAATTATTATGTTTACCAATTAAACTAATAATTTTTTTTAAAATGTATAGTATAGAAATAACTGCAAGGCACTTTTAGTAAGTTGGAGCAGCATTTTTTTTAATTTAAGCTTTCATAAGCATATGCTCACGACTATACAGGGTGTTACAAAAATACAAATAAACATTTAAAGGGGGTTGTTAAGACCATCAAACTGAACAACTTTCACTATGAGACCAATATCGAAATCGTGAAAAAAATCGGATGTTCCATCATCATCATCGTATCAGCCGATAGACGTCCAATGCTGGACATAGGCCTCCCCCAAAATGAGGAGATTTGCCATAATCGCCATGATGCGATGTATTTGCGATGTTCTATACTAAACTACAGATCTACTCGAGCTAAATGTATGGGACAAAAGATTTTTTTTTCGTTATTTCGATGTTTGTCCCTTTGTGAAAGTTGTTCAGTTTGTTGTTCTAAACCACCCCCTTAAAAGATTTCAATTTTTATTTTTACTTCTGTTACACCCTGTATTCCCCGAGGGTAGTCAGCGATATTCTGAAAACTCTGAAGCTCGGACTTACGCTTTTTTTTATTGAGAAATCATAAATTATTCTGATCTTCTTATCGTGTGGGCAGCAACCCGACTTACATCCTCTGAAGTGATTTTTATGTAACAACTAATACCGCCAGAGATAGAAGCTGGGACCAACGGCTTAACGTGCCATCTGAAGCACGGAATAACCCTTCTTTTCAGACAATCAGGTGATTAAGCCTGCAATGTCCTAACCAACTGGGGAAAAACGCACAAAGTGACATATCAATAGGTGGGAACTGAACCCACGACCTCCGTGTCAAGAGCCAAATGCTCTTAACTATTAGGCCACAGAGGTAGTAGTAATATTGTGATGAGGGTGCCACTGAACGGTAAACGGACTTTTAAAGGTTTAGAACTTGATAACACATAAATTAGGAAGACGGAGCGTAGATAAATGTTAAACAATTTACAGTTTTGTGTTTTAGACAGGTGGAGTGAATTTACGTTAGTTCGGACTTAGAGAGTTGCAAGACTGTTGTGAAACACAGGCTTAGAGGGAATAGGATGGCATAGACACAAAATAATTAGGTACAGAATGCAGGCTCCGGTTACACCTGCGCTCAACCGTAGCGGTCGAGATGGCCTACAGCATTTTGTGAAAATATAAAGGCTCAATACAATCAGCTGTTCGAACGTTTGTATGAAAATCTCTCCTCTCACGAATAATGGTGAGAGGGAGTGAGCCATACTCCACCATGCGGCCCAGTGCGGATTGATGGAGGTACGTTAGTGGTCAACTTGCTTTCAGATAATTTTCAAACAGCCCTAATAAGCCTCTATCTTAACTTATCTTATCTTGTTGTGGGGGCTGGCAAGCCAGCAACACTTCGACCGAGTGGGATCTTTTGTGTTAGCCCCAATACTTTTTGCTTTCTTCACCCTTCAAATACATGATCAATGAAGGAGGCGATACCATTGAGGGGAAGAAACCTAAGATCTCCCGGCTTCAGGTATCCATCTCCGAGGAGGCACATGCGGTTTGCCGCCAAGACATTGCAGTCACAAAGGATATGTTCCATGGTCTCCTCATTCTCTCCGCACGCTCGGCAGCTGGGATCTAGGGTTCCATTTTGTGCATCATCGCGTAATAGACCTCTAACCTGGATTAACCAACAGTTGCACCGCCATCTAATGGATCAATCCGGGATCAACTGCTTAACGTGCTTTCCGAAACATGTAGACGCTAGAGATGAAGTATTTATCACTTAACACACTTACAAAGACTGACCGGACCTCACGTTACTTAACTTAGGTAATCGTTTATTTATTTAATTATTTGCAAGTCATAAGTTATTGGGATGTTGTTGTTTCCAATACCGAAGCCAACAACCTAAACCTTTTCTTCTTCTTAGTCATAACCTCATAACTGAAGGATATGACTATCGTGGGCCGCTTGTGCCACCACAGTTCTCCAGGCCGCTCGATCTTGGGCCCGGTGTATTCTGGCCTGTAGTGTTGCCTCGGTAATATATTTTACCACATCGGTCCATCTCGTAGGCATGCGTCCTCTACCTCTCTTTCCGTCCATATGGCCAGTGATTATTCGTTTTTCCGAACTATCTGATCTCCTGACGTATGCCCAAAGAATTTAAGGACTTGTTGCATACAAATGGTGGAGAGCCTCGTCTTGATGTTCAACTCATCGAGGATGGACTCAAGTTGACCCAAACTCAGTTGTGTGTCAAACTTTATATCAAACCTCAATAAACTTTCAACTTAATTCCTTCCTTAATTAAATTTAAAACCTACAAATTCAATTAGAAAATATTGAGACAAATACTAAAACGTCCTAAGTAAACATAAAGGCATGTTCCATTCGAGATTTCTACCTAAAAGTGGTACCAGGGGCCTCTTTTGTACTAATTAAATATCCCTTCGTTAGTATTCTTGCTTTAAAATAAGAATAAAACTGAGGCCGCCTCTTTTATTATATGGTTTGCTCGAGGCTTTTATGATTATTACGAAAGAGACACGGATTTGGGAATATCGTTTGGGATCATTTATCAAACCTGTCAATGGGTGATTTAAAACGTTTTGATGATTTGTAAAGATGCTATTTTTAGTGCAGAGATAAGTGAACTTTTTGCAACCATCAGCTGCAAGGCTAATTCAGTGTTTATGAGGTGTGAAGCATCTCTGTGATGGAGATGGACCAGGTCTGCCTGCATAACTCCAGTCGGTTTAGAAGTAACTGATGTTTAAAGGTCAGTAAAAAAATAACGATCAGCTGCAAGGCTGATCGTATTATATTATTGTAGTATGCACTGTAGCTATGTGAACGTGCAAAGGTGCGACCTTTGAACGGCTGTATCTCTTAAACCGACTGGCAGTTCATGTCAGTTTTTGTACTGTTCACATAGCTACAGTGCACACTACAATAATATCATACGTAAATTTTTTACTGACCTTTAAAGGTCACCGGTCAAGGTGTAACTCCTAAACCGACTGAAGTTATGCAGGCAGTCCTAGTTCATCCTCATCACAGAGATGCTCTACACCCTATAGACACTGAATCAGCCTTGCAGCTGATGATTGCAAAAAGTACACTTATCTCTTAGTCTATTTCATCCTTATAGCCTTACTTTGAAAGAGCGCAGCGCCCGCCGGTGGCGCGTTGCGGAGAAGTATGGATACCAAATTCTGGTGGTCCCTGTTCAAATCCGCACGGTCAACATACCATGTACCAACGAGTTTTGCTAACTTATGTACGTAATACCGACTGCTCTCAAACGGTGAAGGACATACACCCTCCCGGAGGGTAGGCCTGTGCCCTGCAGTGGTGACGTTTATAGGCTGATGTTGATGATAGCCTTACTTATAGCCCATGTATAACAATTTATGGTAATATTTGAAACGAAATATAAGTAAAGTTGGGAGAGGAAAGAGCGAGGAAAGCTTTTGCTTAGCAGCGGCTACATACAAAACAACCTGCTAAGAAAGGTTCAAACATGCCCATGGTAGAGCTTTATTTCCTTTATACAGAGTGTCCAGACCAGATGGATATAATTTCTTTTAAAATTACTGACTTGAGTATTTACCAAGAACAAATCGGTTCCCACCAGATTGCAAGAAAAAATTGTTTATTGTCTCTGTCTTGAGGAACTTAATTTTTTATTTCAAAATGATTTTTTTTTTCGATTTTTGTATGCCGTGGGTTTCCTTATTAACTGCACCGCTCAACAACAAAAAACTTGTCCGATTGGTTGATTTTAAGTGCACTTAATTTTAAATTAATCTAAAAAAACTGAATTTTTTAGGTAGGTCCCCAAGTCAGTAATAAAACGACATAAACATGGAACATCCATGACTGAACAGGGATTCAAACCAAGAACCTCTGGTTTGGAAATTTATGGCGTGGTAACTATTACACCAAACCAACCGTGTCGTCGAATAGCCATTTGTAACACTTACATTCCATAACATTTTTATCAATTTAGCCTCAGTTGTCTAATGGCAATAGCATGCAATATAAATGCAATGGCATAAGAGCATTGGGCTCTTGACTTGAGGTCGCGGGTTCGATTCCCAACTTCGGGGGCACCTAGTGATATGCCACTGTGCGTTTTTGCCCAGTTGGTTAGGACATTGCAGGCTGAATCACCTGATTGTCTGAAAAAAAGATGGTTCCGTACTTCGCACGTCGCTATAAGCCGCTGGTCCCGGCTACTATATCTGGTGGTAGTAGACGAAATAAACGTCAGAGGCCGTAAGATGGTTTGAAAAAACTCTTACACCGGGGTTTGTCCACATGATAAGAAGAAGAAGCTCTCGTTTTTAGTAGAAATAAGATATTAAAAGGTAGACAAATCGTCATAATCCCTACTTAGACCAACGTCCGTAAAGTATACTTAATGACTTTTCTTAGAATATCTCATTAACACTCCTGTACTTATTCAGTCAGGACTGAAACTTCATTTGCATAATATTTTCACTTAAAAATAATTACAAGTTGGCGTTTTCAGTCACTTAAATCTGTGAACAAAAGACTCAAGCGAGAAATGCACGGTTTAAAAGAAAAGAGAAATTTATTTAAATTTGTTTTAAACGCAAACTTTTATTTACAACAGTTGGAAAGATTTTATGTAAATTAATAGTTTAACGGGAGAAGTGCGGTATAAGTGTTCTTGTTTAATACACTTTTTTTACCGACTACTTTTTCTTCTGGAAATCTTATTCTTAGGGTACCGTAATGAAGTATGAAAAATTATCTCTATTTCATTAATAAACGTCGTTACACCCTATAGATGTAACGAAAAACCCTAGTAATTTTTAAAGGGATGGTATAGACGATCAAACTGAACAACTTTCTTTATGGAGCCAACATCGAGAAAACATAAATAAATAAATAAAATAAATAAATATCTGGGACATTGTCACACAAATTATCTAGTCACATTTAAAGTACCCGGACTTGTATTATGATGACTAGACAACGATAAAAAAATCTTCTGTCCCATTATTGTTTGTGGTTGGGCTATTGCAAGCAAGGGTCGTTATGTAACACTGCGACCATCGCTGATCTATTGTGTTCGCCCCAAGCTCACCCATATTTTACACATACCTCCGAACTTATGGTATTTTCTTTTCATTCTCGGGAATGCAGGTTTCCTCACGATGTTTTCCTTCACCGCCGAGCTAGTAAATGATAAATACAACCGTACATTAATTCCGAAGAACTTAGTGGTACAGGCCAGGAATCGAACCACGTCCTCGTGATTGAGGCGCTAGCTCTCTTCCGTATGGGCTATCATCGCTCTATTAAGTCTGTCCCATATTGGTCCCCATACATTTAACTCAAGTCAGTCATCATTTTTTTTCGCGATTTTGATGTTGGCTCTGTAGTAAAAGTTTTTCATTAATAAAACAACCTTCTTTTAAGCTAAAAGTATAGAAGGAACTGATTATTTGCAAATCTGACTACCCCCTCGGGGAATATAGTCGTGAGCATATGCATGTATCATCATCATCATCATCAGCCTATAAACGTCCCACTGCAGGGCACAGGCCTACCCTCAGGGAGGGTGTATGGGCATTAGTCCTCCACGCGTGCCCAATGCGGATTGGTAGACTTCACATTCACATTAGAATTTCTTCTTCAGTGTATGCAGGTTTCCTCACGCATGCATTTCCTTGTATGCATGTATGCATGTGTTAGAATATTAGATTTTATTTAATTGAATGAGGTGTGAGTCGAGTCTTGAGTCGTATCATGAGTTTGAATCTAAATTATTTATGTTAATCGAGTCATCTACATTTCTATTTTAGACTGGCAACATCTATTAAAAACCAAACCATTGTTGACAGTGTTTAGTAACTTATTATGGTGAATCTTGTTGTAATTGTGATATTAATTATACAGTTATAATCATCCTAAAATCATAGTATAATTTGTGAAGTAATAATTATAATTTAGAAATGATTAAGTACGTATTATAATATTGTAAACAAACTTCATTTCCTGGATGGATTTGCCGCCATTCCGAACCATCGTGAAGTGTGGTGGTAAATCTATAAAAGAGGTGGTTTGTCATAAAAGTGAGGAATGCTACCAAAGATCACAGAGGTGGTCACGCTGCCCAAGTGTAAGTGTTACGCCATATTTATTATTTGTTCAGTTTAAGTAACTTGTGTTTGCTACCGTATAATTATGGTTAATTTATAATACCTAATTCTTATGTGTGATTTTCTATAATGTGTTTTGGTTGTCCTATATGGAGTTTCTTTGTCTGGTTCTTCTCCATATGCCCTATGGTTTAGATAGGAGGACACTAGTGAACCAGAAGTAATGTAGAATCAAAGATATAAAATATATTCAAAGATATATTAAGGATAGACAAAGAATTAAATAATATTCGACTATTCTGATTCTGGCCTTTCATTTGAAAACATTTCTGTACATATACTTTCCTCATCCTCATTGTAGACCAGTGTCCTGAACTAGGGACGGCAGATGGGATGACGATGGTATCATGATAACCTTTCCTTTTCTTATGGGGCATCTGGTCCAACATACACAACATACACATACACATAATATGATAGGTTCGATACGATGTAGGAACACTATCAGAATATATTTAGCCTTGATGTGCTTTAATTATATTAAATTATATGATAAATTGGTCGAATAGTTTATGAACCTAATCCTGACAATATGCCATGAATATTATAGCCCCTACCTCTCCCTATAATCTGACACATGCAAGTATTTGCTAATTGCTCTTAGTTACAGTTTTCTAAGACACGGAACCATCAGTGTTCGTCTCGAACTGCGTGGGTTTTTGTATTTAAAAAGCTTGAATATTAATTGATAAAGCAAACACCGTGAAGTTTAATTAACAAATTATTCGTTAATTTTCTAAAGGCTTATGTTTCTATAGCAACCCTAATAGAACCCGTAAGAAAAAATAAAATTTTCTCTCTATAATTTTTTATCGTTTTCTACGAAACGACCCGTATTAAAGATCCCGAACTATATTATGTTCTTTGAAGTTCCGATGGAAATAACACCTTATAAAAAAAAAGTAAAAACCACTTCTATTAGATTTTGTTATTTAAACAAATCTGATATTTTCGCCGTGTGGTTTCGGCTTAGAAATTACCACCCCAATTTTTCCGTGGGTGTCCTACGAGGCAACTAAGGGATTAAAGGTTTCTTATGCAATGTTTATGTGGGCGAAAGGCTAGTAGCCCAGTCATTTTACGGAGTTTTGTTATGCGGGTAGGGAGTACTTATTAATTTGACTTTTAAACTGTAACTGGCACCATCTAGACTATCTTAAAACATATGAATATAAAAATCGCTACGCAACATATAAATCAAAATTGTATTTCCCAGAATGTTCTTTAATTAACAATATTAATACCAATGCACTCTATTGACGTAGATTTATGATGTAATTATTTTTTAGCAATAAAATAATGCAATGAAATTTAAAAAATGAGGAATTTATTAGAAAATACGAATGGATTTTTCAAAACCTTCTAAGTAGCCAAAAATATTTACACCATTTTTGAAGTATGTAATAATGGTAAAGCCTTAAATACGTGAAAAAAAATTACCGTCAGGTTTTTAGAACGAGCTAAATTTTAAAATTGGAACTGTTGCTGACGTGTTTTTTTGTTTATTTTGGTACATTTCTAGGCTTAAATTGGCTCTTCAATATTATACCGAAAAAAAAAATTAATTAGTCCCGGCTCAAACCGTAAAATGACTGGGCTATAGCCACCTCTCACCACTTGACACATAATTTAATCCTGAAAATTAAATAGCTAAATGTGAACATTGCTACAACTACATTCCTAAAACAGAAAGTTGGTAGTTGTAACAATGTTTCTGGCCACCCCGAAACGGATTACGGTCCATTTACCATTTTATATATATTTTTATATAAGGTCTAACAAAATTAGCTGAAACTATTTTAAGGGGATGATCAGACCATCAAACTGAACAACTTTTTCTATGGGACCAATATCGAAATCGCGAAAAAAAAATCTGCTGTTCCATACAAACCTACTCGACCTAAATGTATGGGACAGCAGATTTTTTTTTCGCGATTTCGATATTTGTCCCATAGAAAAAGTTGTTCAGTTTGATGGTCTGATCATCCCCTTAAAATAGTTTCAGCTAATTTCGTTAGACCTTATATACTCTGGTTCACCTAGAGATGTTTTTTTTGCACTTTTGGGAAATGATGAAAATTTTTCGAGTTGTTTTTTTTCAAACTGGCCATTTCATTAAAAGAAATATTTTATGTTTTATTTACTTTCTCATTTATTGAGTTCATTTTCAATGTACAGTCACCATCATCTGATGGTGCTTCAAAAAAAGCTTTGGTGGAAAATGCTATATTTTTATGCTATATCTATATCATAGCAAACAAGGTGGTCAAATATTTCTAAGCAGTTCTAATTTTCAATAACTTCTTCACACATATTCATTCAAAAATATCTGACCGCCCGGAACATCAAATATATCAACGCAGTCATATGATCATAAACATTTGAGCAGTTTAAGAAAAAAGACCTTAATCCGTTGTTATACATTTCAATTTTAAATAACATAGTAAAGATATTATTGAAAATTATCTGTTCAGATATTTATGACAACATACGGCCCATAAGTATTGGGCCCCTTTGATATGAAAAAAAAATTATTAAAATAAAACTAATTACATTATGAATTATATTTTTATTTACAAAAGAAGCTTAAAAAACGGCAATTACTTTTTGAAAATAACATCTAAATGTAATCCGTTACGATCACGGCACTCTTGCAAACGACGTCTAAAATTGTCGATGACTGCGCGGCACGTCACTGCTGAAATGCTTGCCATTTCTCTGCGAATGTTTTCTTTTAGGGCCTCAATTGACCGGGGGTTTGTGTCGTATACTTTAGCCTTAAGATAGCCCCACAAAAAAAAATCCATCGGGGTCAGATCCGGACTACGTGGAGGCCAGGAAATGTCTCCTCTCTTAGAGATCACTTTGCCAGGAAAAAGTTGACGGATAACGGGCATAGCAGTGTTAGAGGTGTGAGAAGTTGCCCCATCCTGTTGAAACCATGTCCTGGCATTAAAGCCTGAAAAGTTTTGCAATTCTGGTATGAAAAACTCTTCGATCGTAGCCACATATCGCTCCGACGTAACAGTAACTGCGCGCGTAAGTTGACTGTGTCGGATTTTCGCAAATAGATTGTGCCACTGTGTCTATGTTTTGTTCCGTACGTGACGTCCTTGGGCGACCCAACCGCGGTTTATCTAACGTCGAACCGGTCTCCTCGAACTTAGCAACCGAGTTCTTAATCGTTTGAAGAGTTGGAGTGTCGTCAAAGTTATGTAAACCTGTGTGTTCTCGAAATTCAAGCCGCGCAACGGTTGCCGAATTGTCGTTTTGATAAAACTCGCGCACACAAAACGCACGGTCCGCTCCGGTAAAACGCTCCATCGCGACTAAATTCCCAGAAACCGAAGTTACTCCCCCCGCTTCCCCTGCACCGCTCACGCGCGCCCTGTTCGTTTTATTCAAATTTTACTTTTCGAAGGACTTATGGGCCACCCTGTATAACTATAACAGTTAAATTTTCTCAACTATTATTTCAACAAAAGGTTCTCTTTAAACTAGGTAATTCAAGTATGAGAAAAGTAGAGCTAAAAGTTAAAATTCATATCATGTCTGTTCAATGAAATTTCATACTAAATGTCCCAAGGAATATAAAGCGGTACTAGAATATTCATTGTCAATTTACTTTATGAACTGAGATAAAACATAGTTTCGTTTCAACGTTTCACTTGTGTGATTACTATAGGACTGCAAAACGTTTATTTTACTTTATTTAATATGGCACACCAACAGTATACATATTTAAACATTTACAATAACATAGGAATGCTAAAAATCTATTTCTAATACATATACATCCAACAGGCGCACACAGCATACACAAGTAGTCTATAAATAAATAAATAAATCAATCTATATCTATACTATTATAAAACTGTAACCGGAAGTTTGTCTGTACATTGAAGATATTAACAAAAAAAAAGTTACGATATGGTTTTTAGGTGTTCCTGATTCCATTTCACCAATTTTTGGATTTTTTGTCTGTCTGTTTGTTTGTGTGTTTGTTTGTTTGTTTGAACGAGTATCACGCAAAAACTACTGAACCGATTTTGATGAAACTTGTTTTGTTTGATAGCTTATGATCTGACTTAAAATCTGGTATATAATTTGTGTGGACGAAGTCGCGGGTTAACGCTCGTACTATTATAAAACTGTAAGTGGAAGTTTGTCTGTGCATTGAAGATATTAACAAAAAAAAGTTACGATATGGTTTTTAGGTGTCCCTGATTCCATTTCACCAATCTTTGGATTTTTTGTCTGTCTGTTTGTTTGTGTGTTTGTTTGTTTGAACGAGTATCACGCAAAAACTACTGAACCGATTTTGATGAAACTTTTTTTGTTTGATATCTTATGATCTGACTTAAAATCTGGTATATAATTTGTGCGGACGAAATCGCGGGTTAACGCTCGTATCTTATAAAATAGAAAATTTCAACATTTTAACAATTTAGGTAATTTAGGTATAGCAATTTAGGTAACAATCGACAAACAAACAGGAAAATAACAATAATAAGTACAATAGAGAGAAGAAGACTGATGGTTGCGACTATTCCCATGACACTATTGGTTGGTAATATGTAGATGACACGATTGTATCAAGACCTCCGCTTCCAAGTACCTAGTAGACAAAGTTGTATTACGTTATGCAACACAACCTGCCCACCAAATAATTTTTACTCTACACGTGTTTCGCTCCACCAAGGAGCATCCTCAGGAGTTAGACCGACGAACGTTCGAAACAGAGTTGTTACTCCGCCGAGCATCCGACACCGAGTGACCTGTGCGCGCCGTCTGTCGCCTATTTATACCCGTTTGACAGTGCCCCGCCCCTGTCGGTTGGTGAAAGTGTGTAATGGCCGTTTGTTGTGACTGACCTCGGGCGTTTGATTGGAAAATTCTTAATAACCACCATAATTCTTAATCTTCGTCACCGTCTACTAGGTACTTGGAAGCGGAGGTCTTGATACAATCGTGTCATCTACATATTAGTCATGGATTTCCGCAAAGTAACGCCTGATTCAATTAATTACTATTGGTTGGTGGTCAAATACCTCAGCACCTTGGATTTAAACCGATTCAGAGAGTCGTGAAAAATGTGTTTATTACATGGTAGGATGAAATATATAGGGTGTTAGGGTAAACAGTTGCATTACTTTAAGGGGTGATTTTACCCCTGATACTCAACAACTTTCCCTAAGAAACCTAAATAAAATTTCCAAAAAAAAAATTTTGATTTCCAATACCAAATGCAATCAGCTGACCGAACGATTGTATGAAAAGTCTATTTTTTTTTGCGAATTTCTTATAGGTTTCTTAAGGAAAGTTGTTCAGTATTATGGGAACAATCACTCTTTAAACTAATGCAACTGTTTACCCTAACACCCTGTATAATGTACAGCAGTGGATGATGATGATGATTAGCTTCATTTTTAAGGAACATCATCATCATCAGCCTGCATCGTTCCACTGCAGGGCACAGGCCTACCCTCAGGGAGGGTGACACATACGCATCAGAATTTCTTCTTTTGCGTATGCAGGTTTTCTTGAGATGTTTTCCTTCACCGTTTGAGAGCAGTCGGTATTATGTACATATACGTTAGGTGGTACATGGCATGTCTTCTGTTTGGATTCGATCGAAGCGAAGCTCCAATTGTAAGGTGGCAAAAATTTTAAACCGTATGTCATGCACTTTTGTTATTTAAACTAGACATTGGCAAAATCTTCAATACTGAGATAGATGCCACTATTTTAAGATTAGATCTCCAGAAGCTCCTGTTCTAAGACGTCGTCTGGTTTACACTAAAATCATGCAAGAGCAGACCTAACAAACATTATCAAGTTGAACCTTATCCTTTAACGACTATGCATCAATTTCAAACGAATACAAACTCAAACCTGTATTTCCCAAAGGCATAATTCAGAACATATTAGTTCATGGACAAAGACAGTATCGTCTTCAATAATATACGACGTGGTGTCGCTGACGCCTCCGCTGGAGATATAGCACGATCTTTGTAAACATACTGGTCGAAAGAACGAGCAAAAAAGAAGCGTTTTTAGTAAAATATTTTAGAATTCATTACTATACAATAAACTCACCACCATAACCTCTTTGAGGTTGTCAGAAACTTTGCTACAACTATCAATTATATCTATCAAAAAAATCGCGATAGTTGTTGCTACAGTTCTCTTTGCATTTGTTGTTGTTTCTTTGCTTTCTGTTTCATTAATAGAGAAACATTCGAATTGAGGCGCGTCTCTTTCATACTACTTTTGGCGATCACTTACACAAATGCAAAGCTACGCTTAAAGGTAGGACCCCGAGGTCATTGTTCGTTTTCAAGGTTGTATTTGTAGCAACGAAGGTACACTTGGCTTCTACTACTTCTACGTGTACTAAGGCACTATATAAGAAACCTTAAGGCGTAAGAATTAAGAATCTTTTGTAATGCGCACATCCAAGGAGTAGAATGCCCTGCCATACGTAAGAATTCAGAAATACTAATGGTTTTTCCGAATGCTTACAACCCGAATTCCTTTAAAATACGAGTGAATAGGCTTCTTCTGGGTAAGCTCGCTACATCTTCTCATCAAAGATAGGGTATCTTTGTCCTGATGACTGGATTGAGATCCCATCCATCCATCGGCACATCTATAAAAAAAAAACCGAAGTAGCGCGTGCGAATTCATTGAAGAGACATCAAAGCGTCCTCGCCACAAATAAACTCCCGTATACACTCCACAGCCGTGATATAGATATCTCTAATCGTCTCGTCTACCATCAATGTGTCTAATTGACCGTATAATTTATGCAAGGGGCAACATTGACTAATGATGCTACTCTCACGAACGTGCCTGCGGTAGACGTGATTATCTTGATCTAGGCCATTGTTCCTATAATTGTGATCACAGTCTCTAGTATGGTTGCTCTGCTCGCTTACGATGCGACGTGCTGCATTAAAAAATAAAGTCTTCCCGAACTCAGAGAGCAAAAGCTGATATTCTTGATGTGAAACATCTACAAAAGTATGCCGTCTCGAAAAATCAGCATGACGTCGAAATTTTCGAAGCGCGGGCACGACTCTGGATACTTGTCTTTTTGAGCCACTCGTATTTTGTATTGAGTATATTTACAGCTGCGATGTAGTTCGTCGTTCCTGAAGCGCAAAGTTCGACATTTTAGAAAAAAGCGCGCAAATTTAGGAGATTGCTGTATTTTGTTGTTTCACATCTGCAGGGCGTCTAGCGACGACCACTTTTATGTTATTTCAGATTTATCTGCCAAACTGCAGCGCAGTTTGTTCGTTGGCTACTAAAGAAGTGGACTTGGTTTTTCTGTATAATATAAAAAGCGACAAAGCGAAGGATTTCGAGGCATGTATTGCACCCACTGTCCATTACAAGAGGCGAAGGGCTCACTCCCCGTCACACTGGACAGTTTTTCGGTACTACTAGTGAAACGTGGATGTTCTGAGTTTTCAGAATAACTCTGACTGTTTCACTAGTAGTACCGAAACTCTGCCCAGTGTGACGGGGAGTGAGCCCGTCGCCACTTGTGATGGACAGTGGGTACAATACATGCCTCGAAATTGAGGCTTGAAGGTTTCCTCACGATGTTTTGTGACACGTTAAATAAAATTTTCTGTTCTTTCAAATTAAGGTAAGTATATATATTTAATTAAACTCCACTTTACCAACATTAGGTTAATTTAATAACGAATGGAATTTCACGTAATCTCCTCTAAAATATCCGTCAGCATCCATTAATTTTCATTAAATAATCCACATAATGCCAGATACGTATACTGAAAACCGCACATTAAATATTGATTGTTAACTAATTCGGTGACAAACACTCCTTCGTAAGCAATTGAATTTAATAGTCAGAGATTTAATGTTATCGGGTACTAAGCTTCTCTACCTATGCCAGCTTCTTGCATCGTACCAAGCATGTGAATGTCGTAATCACAGATTACAAAAACTAAAGGGAGATGTGAAAAGGGGGCGGGGCCAGTGTCGCAGCAATATGCGCAAAAACGGAACAGATTGCTCGCGACAGTAAGGATTCAATATATTATGAAGCTGAAAGCCAGTCGAGATATTATGTGTAAATAGTTTACAATGCTTGCGTAGTACTAAATATTATTCGAACGTTGAGTTCTGGTACCGCATTGGATAATGAGCACATTCAAGCTAACAAAATACTTTCTATCGCGTGGTACTGGTGGTGATGCGACACTAGGTTTCGTACTCAGCGCGTTGGTTGGCATCTCTCTAGATCTCTATGGTCATAATATTATCTTTTTACTGTTTAGTGACGCCCTCATCACAACGTTAACGATTTCGCAATAAAGAAAGTCTAAATTTATAAAGTGCGGCTCTAATAACCTACAAAAGGCTTAAAATAGAATACTTTTATAGGTTCTAAATTTTTATACTTGGTAAAAAAAAACATTCCACTTTCAAGAATATCGAAATGAATGTACGACGATGACGACAGTCTCGATACAATCTCGTTACCTTCCTATTAGTCATGGATTTCGCAAAGTAACGCCTGATTCAATTAATTACAAAACTATCACATACAGTAAAAGAGGACACAACAGTTTTTGTGCATGTTTGCAAATGTAGGTTTGCTAGGACTAAATTTGATATTTACAGAGAGGTTTTTTACAATCAAGGATATTGTCGGACAATCGTTTCCTTTATGTAAGTAATGTAAATTGTTAATTGTGCAGTCATATTCATATTCATAATTTATAAAAATCTATACATTTCCTTTATGTACACATTTTTTAATGTTAATGAATGAATAAATATATGAAATTACAACATTTTTACCCACTTCAAAAAAGGTTTCTCATTTCGACCGTATATAGATATATAAGGTCTAACAAAACTAGCTGAAACTATTTTAAGGGGATGATCAGACCATCAAACTGAACAACTTTTTCTATGGGACCAATATCGAAATCGCGAATAAAAAATCAGCTGTTCCATACAAACGTACTCGACCTAAATGTATGGGACAGCAGATTTTTTTTTCGCGATTCGATATTGGTCCCATAGAGAAAGTTGTTCAGTTTGATGGTCTGATCATCCCCTTAAAATAGTTTCACCTAATTTTGTTAGACCTTATATATATAAATATATATATATTATATGTGTGTTCGCGGATAACTTCATCGTTTATAAACCGATTTATAGGATTCATTTTTTGTTTCTTCATTTCCAGTGTTCCTAATAAATTTATTTTGTACGTTAAAAAACAAAGTTTAATTTGGATTTCATATGGGCTCAAATTGCTTATGACCTGTTTTCACTAAAAACCCATTATTAAATAAAATAAAAACTTTCAGCTGCCTTTCATTGTTAAACATCCACTAAAGCGTACCAAATAAATACGAATAAAACCCAAATATTCCTAATTACCCACCGACCGATCCGCAAACTTTTCAATTCGACTGCGGCTTCGGTAGCACTAATAGCATGTTTTACGCTTGTCGAACGAACCACTATATCTTGATAAGCGAAGCTAATTAAGTTAAAAGTTATACTGCTTCAAAAGCTACTGCACGTTTAGGTTATTCTGTTCTACTGAAGTGGAATTGTTTCTACCTATTTGCCTCCGATACGAACTTTTCTCTTTTAAAGTTTTCGATCACTGTAGTCTAACCGGAACCCTTATAGTGAGACTTATTTACTATGAATAAATTATTTAGCAGCGTATGCTTACGTCTATATTCTCAGAGATATTCTAAAACCTCAAAACATGCACATTTCACATCATGAGGAAACCTACATGCTTCAATTTCGAGGCATGTATTGTACCCACTGTTCATTACAAGTGGCGACGGGCTCACTCCCCGTCACACTAGACAGTTTTGTTACTAGTGAAACGTTGATGTTCTGCTAAATGATTTAAAGAATATTCACCTTGCAAAACCACTTAAATCAATAGCTAATCCTAATCCTAATAAAATACAATCAAGATCAAGGTACCAGACGCGCAGGTGATATTTTACCGAATCACCATGCACGAGAGCTTCTTTTATAGTATCCGAGTGATTGCTTTCCTGTCATACTGGCCCAGTAGATGCCCAGTTGCCCTAGAGGGGACGCTCAGCCACAGTATAGAAAGAGTATCTATGACTTCATAGCACAGCCATAGGCAAATGGTCGTATCTAAACTGCGGAGTAGGTACCTACGCCAGGTTTCATTGCGGTTTCTGTCAATGAGTCGGGAATAATGTTCGCAAAAACGATTTGATGTTTACCAAAAGTCCATCTCTATTACAGGTATCGAAGCACACAAACCACATAGCTTTTTAATCACAGAATAAGTAAACTGCTCCTTCAGTTTTGTTTTAGTTTTACACTCTGTGGGGAGTTTTAAATTCTCTCAGTACTCTTTCGAGTTGCATAGTTTGTTTGTATGTTGGCTGCCAGTAAAAGGATTTGAAATAATCTACGAGCTTTTTCGCGGTTTGCTTTCATTACGCTTTTAATAGAATGTTAATGTTTTCTGTTGAATAGTATATGTAATTATAGTACTCCGTGAGTATATGTATTCATTCTACTCATAGCAGTAGTCATTGTTTATTTGAATTCAATGAACATGAAAACCTGTTTATTTTATATTCTCCTCCATTATATAATATGTTTTCCTCAGCCCTACCACAATGTCTAAAAACGAAAGTGTCTTAATCGCGTAAGCAAAAAAAAATTCTTGGTCAATGGTCTAATAGTACGTCCAATCAGTTCTTACGAGCAGAACTTGAACTTTGCCAAAACAACAATGGATTCCCATCGCCGCGCCGTGGTATAGCAAGCAGTAAGAAGCCACGCAGTGACGGATGCCTCGAGAGATCAGGGAAGTAGTGATACATCAGACAAGTAAAGTGGTTGATAGAGCTCTGTTGGCAAGCTGAATTAAGTCATATCTGCCGAAGTACTGACAACTGATGGGGAGTCCGTGTTTTAGAATGGAGACCAATATATGGCAGGCGAAGTGCCGGCACACTGGACTGACGATGACCTGCCGCTGGTAGAGGGGAGCAAGTGGATGAGAAAGACCTAGAAGTTTTGTGGGTAACCTTGGGAGAAGCCTATGTTTATCAGTAGGTACTGGACGATGACAGGTTGCTGATAATTACAACAGAAAATATGTTACAATATTACAGCTAAAAGTCTCATGTCAGGGCACAGCAAAATTTAAAAATTGATATTTTGTTCGTTTCATTTGATAAATATTATAAATAAATAATAAATAAATTTATAAATAAAGTCAAAATGTTATAAATAAATAATAAATAAATATAATTATGGTATGCAGGAAGCTAGAAAAGGTTTTGCTGTGTGTTTTGCTTTATGTAATTGGTCTATTCTACGCATAACCGTACTTACTATCACTATGATTCTACGTTCATAGTTTGTAACCATTCGTTTTTAATTTGACTGTTGGTTTCCTGAATAAATAATTTATTAAAATTTATTTATCTATGCCTATTTTTTGTCATTGAAAAATGTCTGCTTCATTTATTGTAACCGTCGCCTCTCCAAAGGCAACAAAATAAAATCACATGGAACAAACACAGCACACTGGAGTCAAAACCAATAAGTCAACAGTTTGAATCCCACTGCGGAAACTTAAAATTGACTGAACGAGATATATCGCTGTTTGCTGAACTAAAGGACTTGATTTTTATTTTGGTTTTTAGTTACCTTCTTGCACCGTTTATTTTTCTCTCCGAAGAATTGCTAAACTAAAGTGGTAATAGGCGGGGCACATTGCTCGCAGAATAGATGGCTGATGGAGCCGAAGAGTTCTAGAGTGGAGACCGTAGGACCGACTGTACTGGAAGGCGCTGCGTGGGCATGCTCTCTCTACAGGGTGAAATTGATATCATTAGCATCCTTTTAATCCAAGAGTCTACCCATCAAACTGAACAACTTTCACTATGGGAGCAAACCGATCGGAGCAAAGAAATAATCAGCTGTTCCATACTAAACTGCAATGCCTGCTCGACTCAAATGTATGCAACAGCAGATTATTTTTTTGCTCCGATCTGTTTGCTCCCATAGTGAAAGTTGATGGGTAGGCTTTTAGTTTAAAAGGATGCTAATGATATCAATTTCACCCTGTGTAATGGACCTATGACTTGGTGGCGAGAACCCGCTTAGATGAAGACAGCCCGGGACCGGTCATTGTGGCGATCCTTGGGAGAGGGCTTTGTCCAGCAGTGGACATCTGATATCATGATGATGACACTTGATTTTTCTTAACGTATCTTAGGCATAGGATTTCCTCTCATCGTGAGAGAGAGCCAGACACGTAAAGTTGCATGATCGTTTTCAATAACAAAGATCCGCTACGCCAGCGAGCCCCTCGTTTAGCCACTGAAAATAGGCATCCTTATGGATGGATATGATCTCCTGCATATATAATCATAAGGAGGAATGACAATTATTTCGCTATATTGTCGAGAAGTGCTCACTCAGAAGCGTCCTGGGAACATTAAGGACCTTGTTGACCTGGAGAAAAAGGTTTCCGAATTAATAACTTAGACATTATAATAATCTTCTTGTTAATAAATAATATTGAGAAAACGAAATAAATTCTAACATCAAAGGACTGTAAAGCTCAACTGTGGAGTCTCAAAAAGCGAAATGTTTTAGCGGAAACATAATGTGGATATGCCTATCTGAATAAAGTTAATTAATAAAATCGGGCCACCCGCACCGTTTTCTGATACTGGTCCTCGTAGGTAGTCAACAGTAGGACAACAACATGGACAACATGAACAAGTTGGTCGACTTGGACAATTCGGACAAAATAAACATCTGGGGCAACATGAACAACTCTTACAACGTAAACGACTCTGAGAACTTAGACAACCTGGCCAACTGATTTGACTTGGTCAAGTTGTTCATGTTGTCAAATTAAGTATTTTTGACAACAAAACATCTCGGACAACATGAAAAACTTGGTCAACTCGCACAACTCTGTCAACTCAGACAACATTGTATAAGTTGACCAAATTGTCAGAGTTGTTCATGTTGTCCAAGTTGTTCATGTTGTCCAAGTTGTTCATGTTGTCCGAGTGGTTCAATTGTCCAAGTTCTACGATATTTTAGCAATCCTTGGACTTTAAGCACGATCCTGGGATTGTTTCATGAAATAAGACGTGTCCACATTATTCTTGTGAAATTAAGTTTATGTAAATATGTATCCGAATATCCGATCTGTAGTTATAAACATGAAATGCCTTTAAAGTGGAATCTGTGTATGTAATAACTTAAAAACTGGATGACTCAAAAAGTTGTAAACACATACAATTTATACCCTGATTCGATCCATAATAAATTAAGTCCTGGGTACTGGACTTTGACTGATGAATTAATAATGCTCTCGATTTGCCGTTAATATTTCAGGGGGTGGAAAACGGATGGATTGTACCAAGAGCGGCGCATACATTAATAAAGACAATTTATGGTTTGGAAACAATTTGATTGATGACATGAATGTTTGACTTCTATGTTTAAATGGTTGTTATTTGCATAGTTATACATATAGGCCCGAAATCGCTTAAAAATAGAAGAGGCATGTTTGAGAAGAGCCTTTTCCCACGCAACGTTTTGTCTTTCCATACTAAATATATGTGCGTTGGTGTAGTAATATAGGTGTACAATACTTAGAAGAGTAAATGACAAAACAATATTTCAATAGTTAGTACACATGGAACTTGGTGGATGTAACGTCCGCTCGGTACATGGAGTAGATTAGTAATGATGGCGGATGTTGCACTGCCTACAATGACATTTATTTACATCAACACCATTATTATTTGTTACACTGATCTTATGACTGGATGGAATATAATTATATTATTTATAATTATGCATTTGCATTATCATTACACTTACTTAATTAATTTGGAAAGTACCCGGTCGCGCCATCTATTGGTGGGTGCAGTTAGTATTCAATATCTATCGATTATGATCATGTCAAAAAGAATATAACTCACTACATCATAAGAGTCGGGATTTCCATACTAAAAACTGGTCGTGAGTTTGTGACCGATATCCAGAATATATGAATCGTGTGCGAACGTTCAAAAGAATTTAATGGCGCCGGTGCACGTTGCATACAACATTTTTTTTGTTAGAGATTTGCGCAAGACTGGATCGGGTATTCGCTTACCGACGACCGTACCATGCGGACGTGCGTGCAGCCTCATCCACTAGTGAAGTATTATTAATGTCTTTCATTACTAGACCTGATCACATCTAGCTTAAGCATGCTATAGTGTTTTATATTTTCTTGGTCAGGTATTCAGCAAGCGTTGCATTGCCTCTCTTCAGTCACTGCAGCACAGATTATTTACTGCAGGCTAAAAGCCACCTCCCTTTTTAAGAAATCCGTCAATCTTACTAATCATCATCATCATCTAAGTTTTTGCAACACTGAATTATCTATCAAGATTGCACTCATTATCTCTTAAAAGGTTTGAAAGAGAAAGAAATTGAAACGAAAATTGCGATGTTCGTTACACACTTGATATGTAATACGATAATTTTCGGTTACGCTGTAATTTCTTTGAGAATATGTTAGAAGGAAAAATTAAGAGAAGAGGGAGAGGAAGAAATATACATTAGTCTAGAGTTATCATCATCATCAGCCTATATACGTCCCACTGCAGGGCACAGGCCTACCCTTAGATAGGGTGTATGGACGTTAGTTCACCACGCGTACCCAATGCAGATTGGTAGACTTCATATATTCTTCACAGAATTTCTTCTTCAGTGTATCCTAGAGTTATAAATGTTATAATATATAGAAAAGCTCAATCAAATACTGGTGTTGTGTTGAATCAGAAACTCAAGACACTTACAAAAAGGGGACAGGATTCAAATACTGTTATCCTGCATTTATTGACATTTAAAATATTGGAGTTGCCAACAGACAAACTGCTCCTTCTTCATTCGTTTTTCGATTCCGTGGTTCTAGCTTGGATGGTGCAATGCAGCAAAGAGATGAAGTGAATGGATTAATCACCGCATAGTTTTGCTTTCGTTGTCACATCGCAATGCATTCATTAGTTAGAGAGTTGTCTGAAACTCTTAGCATGGATACGTTAACAGTTTAGAAAAACGTTGCTTGAACTTAACTTGAACTACAGGTTTTCGGTGTGCAAATTAAGAACATTGTATAGTAACTCTCTGCCCTTACCCCTATCATTTGGAGTCGTTATTGTACAGTTTTCTTTTGTCATCATAGATTTGTAGTAGGTTCAATTCAAAATTTGCTCTTAATAATTCACTAGATAACGCAGTTCACTACTGAACACAGGCCTCTCCCAAGGTGCGCCACAAAACTCTTTCCTCGGCCTTCCTCATTGCATGTCGTTGGTCGATCGGTCCAAGAAGGCATTACGTCTAATAATCAATAATATTAAGCACACTTTTAACATTTTGTATGAAATCACTTCAATTTCTTTAAAATCATCATTCTCTTGCCCATTTTCCTTTATCGGGTCGGCGCAATATGTCATCCTCTTTCATTCTACGTAATTGTGCTATCGAATTTTTAATTATTATAATGGCATTGATTTTTGACTTTGTAATCATTAGGACATATAATTATTATCAATATTTGTACGCCTTCGGGCAAGATTTGGAGAGACTTTATTTCTGTATTATGTGTCACCTTAATGTATTATGTACCCATTTCTATAAATAAACTTTCTGATTTCTGATTTCATCTCTCTTAGCCGTCATTTAAGCACTCACTCCATAGAGAAATTATGCACTCCCCAATCTTAGACAATAAACATAATGTCATCCTTCACACAATCTATACATCTTTTCTTAGGCCTTCCTCTCCTATTACTATTTATTAATTCCTCTCCTAACGCAGCCATCCACATTCAAACTTAACACTCGTCTAATGTATGTATTTTATTCAATTTCTTTAAAAACCAAAAACTTTTGAACACTCAGTCGGCGAATTTTACAATTGCACAGCTCATACTAGTCTCTTTTCACCTAAATCCACTTAAAAAGGAACGTTAACCTACAAATAAAGTTATTTCAACTCCGGAAGTTAAAGTACGCCGCCGCCTCAACGAAAATATGCAAAATATATTATCATGGACGAAAAGAAAACAATTTAGTCTTTATAGACCCAGCTGCTTAATTCTCATGGTATTTTTAGAACAATTTCAATTACAAACTTACTTTTATTTATTTATCGTTTGAATTCGTTTAATGTAATTTGGTATTATGAAAACGACTGAATATAATTATTGTTTTATTTACAGAAAATACATACTTATAACTGTGGAAAACTATTAACTTTGCCTTGCTACAAAAAAAGAACAATAATTAGTTTTTTATAACTTATGTACGTAATACCGACTGCTCTCAAATGGTGAAGGAAACATCTAAGGAAACCTGCAAACACTGAAGAAGAAATTCTGATGCGTAGGTATGCAAGTCTACCAATCCGCATTGGGCACACGTGGTGGACTAACGCCCGAGGATAGACCTATGTCTTGCAGTGGGACGTTTATAATTTGATGATGATGATGATGGTCAGACTGATCCATTGGCCAACGTAACTGCCGGCCCTCCAGTCAACAGAAGCCTCGAATAGGCGCGCCGATAGGCACAATAAATAAATTAAATAAAAATATATGTATATACGGTCGAATTGAGAAACCTCCTCCTTTTTTGAAGTCGGTTAAAAATAACAAAATAAATAAATGTACTACGTACAGAATGGCCACTTCCTGCCCCTTGCATCATGTCTATCTTGTTGATGTAATAATAACAAATTATAATTACATATCAGCGAAGAAACACATCGCGAGGAAACCTACAATAATAAATAGCGAAAAAAATGTCACCGCCAAACTAGTGTAATGACATTATACAACCTTACATAAATTCCGTGTGGTGTCGGCTATGAATAGCACCATCCCATTTCCTCCCGTGGGTGTCGTAAAAGGCGACTAAGGGATCTACCGGGGGATGGGCAGCAGCATCCTCTGAGTACACACGTTGATTCGATCCAACTGCGATCGCCAACCGGCCTGCCAAGCGTGGCGATTATGGCAAATCCCCCGCATTTTGGGGGAGGCTTATGTCCAGCAGTGAACGTTTAATGGCTGATATGATGATGATGATGATGATGAAGACATAAATTCCATAGAACTTAGTCGTACAGAACAGGAATCGAACCGCCGGCGCCGCCCTGTGATTTAGTCGCAAGCTCTCTCATCTCTCTAAAATCCAAAAAGGTTCGTCCAAGGTTAGGTTAGGCTTTTACTTAACTCAAAGCATCCTCCCATATAACTACTTAGTCCAACGAATATTACATACACTAAATCAGTTTTACAACGAAAAAAGTTTCTCTTGCAACGAGAATGGACTAGCGGTTGCAAACGGAAGAATTTCCACCGAGTGCTGGAAGGCGGTGGAAGGCTTTACTCAAAATATGAGTGCTGAATAAGGACCTAAGCAACTAGATATTACAGGAAGTGCTAAGTCCGGAGTGTTATGAAGGTTTAAGACAGGACACGTCTTTTAAATTTTTAAAACTGCCTCATAGCGGGATTATACTTGTACCAATGAGAATTTTAGGATCTTTTGTAATACGAGTGGCGCTAGCTAAAATGAAAACTTTACATAGGTCATAGTTTTAGAGTGAACCAATTGCGAAAATGTGTACCTAATACGACTGACTTTTCTGTGACGGAAAACATTAATTTTATAAACCTTCAATTCTTCAAGACTTCAATTTCAAGGGGTGTAAAACATTGGACAGAGATTAGGCACTACTAGTAAACTGTTATTTAATCATTTTCTTAGTTTTATAATTATTTCTTGTTAATATTGCTGTGCCGTTTCTTGAGTTTCAGGGTACATGTACCTACTATAGCTACTAATTAAAACGTATGCTGTAATTATTTATTGTATAACACCCTAAACAGTTTTATTTTTTATGATAAATTTCATTCACAATCAACAAAAGTGCTGTAATCGTACATGAATATATACAAATAAATTAATATGAATATTTTATTTATTCTTATTATGAATTCATCTTTCTACTTAATTTTATATAATTCTCGGTTACGGTGTTTGTAACAAAACTCCTCCTAAACGGCTAGACCGATTGTTATGAAATTTTGTGTGTATATTCAGTGGGTCTGAGAATAGGTCGTAAAGTATATTTCAGTGGTCTGCGCGTACAAAGTCCGTGGCAACAGCTATCTTTTTATAATATTTCTGACAGTAAAGTTAAGACCAACCAGCTTTTAATATTTCTTGCTATGCTAGTTTCGAAAAGTCCTTTAAAGTGCTACTTCACTTTAAAGGACTTTTCAAAAAGTAGCATTGTTTACTACCAATAGCTGAATAATGAAATTTCTAACTTAGGTTAAATTCAATCACGTCACGTCGGATCGGGACAAACGTATAAGAGAAAGGGGAAATGATTTCCGTGTTGGGTCGTACTTGGTCCAAAGCGTGTCTTTAGCAATACAACGCGGAAACGCAGCCAGCATTATGGGCACGTTTGGGCCAGGTACGGCTAGGGGCGGACTTTCCGATTAAGTGTTTGACGTGGCATGTTGCTGAATAGTGTTTTGTTTTGACGACGCATGTTGCTAAAGGGGTATTTGTAAGCAATTTCGACGACGCATGTTGCTGAAGCAGATTTTCTTACTATCAATTTCATTCAATAAATAATATCTTAAAACAATATATAAGTGAAGATTTAATACATCACGTTACGTAATTTTGATTCATATTTAGATAGTAACTTTTGTTGCACTATGAAATACCTAATTCTTTTCCATTTCTTCCTATTAATTTTACTAATTTGACCTCTAACACTCTCAAGCATCTATGGTACATCTCAACCGTGGTGAGTATTTCCAAGTTAAGTAAATTAAATTAATTTAAATTACATCCCAGGAATAGTATTAAAGTATAATAAACCAACATTAGTTTTAATGATCATTACGTTACTTCTTCAAAATAAATTACGTATCCATCTTTTTGTTGAACGTTGTAATGATGTTGCTTTCTGATGTCGTGGTTAGTACAGGTAGATTGAAAAGTGAAAATGTTTAGTTGATTTTGTAATCCAGGAAATATTTTACAGAAAAGAGTGTCGTTATCGGAAGATTGGATATGTATCAGGAAATAAGCGTGTTCTGCTCTCTGCCTTTGCATAGCTTACCATAAAGTGTGACTGAGGCGAAACGCATGCTTATTTTACATAAATATGATTTGAGGCCTTTGCCAAGCAGCGGGATCATGAAAGGCTAAGAGAAAAATTGGTTAGAAACTTTGCTTTGTCCATAATTTCAAAAGTACAGTCGCATCAAGGTTATAATGTATTTTTATTATTATTATTTGCCTATTTCATCCCACTGCTGGGCAAAGGCCTCTCCCCTGCTCTTCCTCTCGTTTCTGTTTTGGACAACCTCTGGCCTTTGGTCGTCAAATTTGTCCAGGTCATCACGCCACCTCTTCCTAGGTCGACCTGGATGCCGCCAACCGTTTTAAGTAAAACGTAATGATTAATATGACAGCTATGTACAAATCTTTTAATAAAAAAAATATATGAGTACAGAAAAGACACCGACAAACTTTTATCTCCGTACCTACTGTTTCCAAGTCCTTTTTCAGAATATCACAGAAAAAAGTTCGTTTATTTATTAACCCTACCCTTTCGCCCACAAAAACATTTTGAAAGGAGCTGTTTCCCTTTATAGCTTTATACGACGAAAAGATTTTACATTACAAAATAATTCATCAAACAACCAAACCAACACGCCAAAAAAGCCAATAAATCTCAAATTAAAAAACAATCCCAGCAACAACACAGTATCGACAAAATTTTAACGCTACTCACGTAACGAAACTGACAAATTACTGGCCACTGGTCAGTCTAAACGAGGCACGGTCGCATGGTTGTGATGTATCGTGTCGGCCATTTCCGCCGCCAACCGGAACTTCCGGTTAGGCAATAGAGCGAGAGAACAGTCGGCGAAACTGTCTATAGTATTTGATTTAAGTGAGATTTACTGTTAAAATTGTGTTTTAACATTTGTTTAATACTGGCTGTGCCCTGAATACGTTGCAATGCTGTTTTTTTGTCTTAATGTGCTGATATCTGAGATTGTTAGTCCCTTCACAGCTTCTTTAAGGTGGTTTCAGTCCATACAAAAGATTGACTTACAAAACGCGTAGATAGAATTAATAAAAGTAATATTGTATGTATGGAAAAATAGTTTAGAAAATCTAGTTGCCGCGTCACAAATAACATTTGCAATTTATAATATAATTACGAAGATTTTAAAATTTTGTATGAAAAATTTGAAAGCTGTATATCTTCGTCATTATTTTATAAATTCCAAATGTTATTTGTGACGCGGCATCTAGATTTTCTAATCTCTTTTTCCATATATACAAAGTTACTTATATTAATACCGTCTACACGTATTGTGCGTCAAAGTTTTGTATAAAATTGACCCCTCTGCAACCACCATTAGAAATGCTATGCTATGCTTATGGTACTCTGCCTGATATAGTCCCATGTATGGTAGTTGCGACTCATTTTTGTTAAGCGTACTTGAATGAGATAATACTTTTATTCAAATTTATAAATGTAATTTGTTTGTTGGTTAGTCTAAAATTCAAGTCAAGAACTCATGAAAAAGAAACACATTTACTTAATCAATAGTAAGAAACAAGTACAAGAGAAAATACAATATCGCATGTTTTTAAAGTAATTTATACCTACCGAAACGGGCAAAAAAATAACTCGTGTTCTTACCGTTGACAATTCTTTGACAGCAAGTTGACCTTCAAGGAACCGCAAGGATCGACTTCAAAAAGAATAATGAAAAAAAAATTTACACTTATTTTTTCCTCATAACACTTTTCTCCTCGACTTTACACTTACACTGCAATCTTCCATATTTTCTTTCAAACTCCGCAATGAATACTACGTGGGTTGCAAACAAACTCTTCTCTCTGATTTTTAAATTTCAGCTAGTGGAAGCAAAAGCATTATTGGGATGTACCTACTTATTTTTTTGGAACTTTGACCATGCATTCTATTTATTATCTCATCAAATTCAACAACTTACACAACGGAGCTAACTTTAAAATCGCTGAAAAATATCAGCCTACTACTATCTCAACATTAAGTCTATCTAGGTGAGTCACGTTGCAAGTTTTGTTGCGAGTCTTCCGCGTGGTGTCCACGCGGTTCGCGTTTTGTTTGACACGAGGCTCCGCAATTTCTTTTCAGTTTAGTTTTTGTGCAAAAACAATCCTTGAGATTGGGATAAATAGGGTGTTACAAAAATATAAATAAACATTTAAGGGGGTTAAGACCATCAAACTGAACAACTTTCACTATGGGACCAATATCGAAATCGGGAAAAATATCGGATGTTCCATCATCATCATCATATCAGCCGATAGACGTCCACTGCTGGACATAGGCCTCCCCCAAAATGGGGAGATTTGCCATAATCGCCATGATGCGATGCGTTTGCGATGTTCCATACTAAACTACAGATCTACTCAAGCTAAATGTATGGGACAAAAGATTTTTTATTTCGCGATTTCGATGTTGGTCCCATAGTGAAAGTTGTTCAGTTTGATGGTCTCAACCACTCCGTTAAAAGTTTTAAATGTTTATTTTTACTTTTGTAACATTCTGTATATCCCACAAACTACTTGACACTGGCGAAAATGCAGTGCTAACGTGCTGCTAACGCACCAACATGAGTCGATTGATTTAAAAAAAAATAAAAAGTCTATCAAGTACATCAATTCATAATATTCTAAAACCAATTAAGTCGATACAAAGTTAATATAATTAAGTAAACAACGAACAAATAAATGTAACGAACATTTCTCGATCATTAAATTTCTAAACGATTTCCGTAGACTATTCAACGTGGAGCAACAATCACAGTTGTAAATCAATAGTCTGAACTGGATTCTGGAACTAAGTTACATCTATGCATTAGTTAAGGGGAAGAGGTTGCATACAAACGTGAAAAAGAAACATTAAACAATTTTCCGCCTTGTTCGTAAGCTCTATCCTAGACGAAATTTTAGGTAGACTAGATATTTCTCTCCGTGTACCATTTGAGATTCTGAAGTTCTAGAATGAAGACCACAAATTGGTAGGCGTAGTGTGGGATGCGTCCGGAGATGGACCGACGACCTAAGACAGGGAGCTGGGAGTGACTGCATGAGGATGGATGAGGATAGTTTAGTGGCACGCCTTGAGAGATGCCTATGTTCAGCAGTGGATAATGAACCTGTGATAAACTCCTCCAGCAAATATATATATATCGCAGCCATCTGGAATCTGCCATTTGATGGAAAGGCTAGCCCGTCCATTGAATGGCGACAGTCAATTGAATGACTCGGCCGAACGTTGAATTAACAAGCGTTACTCAACGTTCAACTAGTTGGCTGATTGTAAGCTAGTCCTTTGAACATGGCGGACGTAATATCAGCGAGGTGATTCAAATTTACTATGACGTACAGCGAAGTCGTTGAACGTTACATTCAACGACTTGGCTAGTTTCCTTTAGTCATTCAATTGACTGTCGCCATTTAATGAACGGGCTAGCCTTTCAATCAGGTGGCATATTTAAGTAGATGGCTTATACATGAGCATGCTTGCATCTCAAAATAGTATAAAACAATGTCGCTATCCACGTCGGTTCTCATGATTTCTGATTCTCCTAAACCTTTTCGGCTTTCACTGTCATTTAGAGAATGCTTATGTGTATTATGTGTATATTTTCTTAATTTACAGATACCGGTAAAGTTAGAACGGGTCGCTAGTATATATATAGTATAAACTCAATGTTTGTATATAATATGTGACTTATGCATTCCTATACCATTCGCCCAACTGCGATGAATCTTTGGTGGGTTGTAGGGCAGATGCGCGCTAAAAAGCCGCATTGCACAAGGGTACAGCGAAAGACTTGTTCTATTTTAATAATAATCCTCTTAATTTGTATTGAAGTATGTTTCACCTTAAGTTAAGTCTGTGAGGCCACGTGCTAACTGGTGAAGCATTAGCAGTTCGTTTCAAATAAAATGGTCTCCTGACAAAACCTTTATGCCAACGGTTCAGGCATGAAAATCGCTTAATTTACAAGACTTGATATTTAGAAACAACGTTAGCAAAGATGAAAACTTACAAGTTAACCTTGGCAGCTTAACTTTGCGGTTAATTACTTGTTGTACTTAACTTGACGTTTAGAGCTTTAAAAGAAAATTATGAGTTTTTAAGCTTCAGAAACTACAGTTTAATTTCTTTGAGATTGCTTTACTTATATCTGATGTTTTAAAAGCTATGTTACTGGAAACTAGAACTGACCTGACTAAGACTAAAAACTGACCAAGCCATAAGGCTGTTTATCAGAAACAAGCGTGGAAGCGAAAGGTGAGATAGGAATAAACTACCATAGAGCTTCGTTCCTTTTCCAACCTTCACTAAGATCAAAGATATTGCGTTAAGTTTTCTTTGCTTAATGCTTTCACACCTTGCACAACGCTGGTCTAGGTTAGTATAATATAAGTCATTGTCATCATCATTTCAGCCGATGGACGTCCACTGCTGGAGAATAGGCCTCCTCCAAAGATCGCTACAATGACTGGTCTTGCGCTGCCCTCATTCAACGGGTTCCCGCCGCCTCCACCAGGTCGTCGGTCTACCTTGTGTAGGGCCTACCCACGCTGCGCTTTCACCACTCAAGAACTCTTTGGCCCCATCAGCCATCGATTCTGCGAGCAATGTGTCCCGCCCATTGCCACTTTAGCTTAGCAATTTTTTGTACTATGCCAGCTACACTGGTTCTTCTGTGGATCTATTCATTTCTGATTAGATCTCGCAGGGAAACTCCGACCATTAGCCCTCTCCATTGCCCTTTGGGTGACTTTCATCCTTTTTATGAGGCCTTGTGTGAGCGACATCGTCTCTGTTCCATATGTCATCAGGTTGTCACTGGCAATACTGATCAAAAACTTTCGTCTTAAGACGCTGCGGTATTTAGGATGTGAAGATACTATGTAGCTTTCTGAACGCTGCCCAGCCGATTGCATTTGACGGTTCATCTCTTAGGTAGTATTCAAGTGTTCAGTATAAGTGCAGGCAGGTAAATATTAGAAATACAATACCTATTCAGATTCCTGTTAAGCTTTTCTTTCATTAGAAATTAATTAAGCATCAAGAGTGTCTCAATAGTTACAAAAATATATAACATACACACTTAGATTATCCAACAGCTTTTAAAAAGAATCCTAATGGAATCCTATAAAGACCTAATCTCAAATTGTATGTCACTGCACCATAACCCAAAATTACACAAAAGACGCTGTAAAACCCCAAAATCTTAGCCCGCAGAGAATATTAATACTTTAATGCAATAAGACTCCCAATTCAAATGTAAATTAAGTCCGTATTCTCACTTCTGGGTCCTTTGTAGAGATGAAATTAATTATGATCCTTGACGTTTGAATTTAAGAGAATAAATACAATTTTAGCTCCGAAATAGAAGTAAAGGATACTTTGTTTAACGGGAGGGTCTTAATTTTTAAAGCCGATAAAATAATGAACGTTTATTACGTTACAAAAAAGTTACATAACATTTGGAGCAATGTCTAAAATCAGAAGTGCAGTAAGGCTAAACCCTAGACATTTCATATAAAACAGTTCCCTAGTCAGTACCAGAACTGAGTAAGGGCGAGTGAGAATTACTGGGTGAAATTGATATCATTAGCATCCTTTTAAACTAAGAGTCTACCCATCAAACTGAACAACTTTTGCTATGGGAGCAAACCGATCGGAGCAAAAAAAAATCAGCTGTTCCATACTAATCTGCAACGCCTACTATACTCAAATGTATGCAACAGCAAATTTTTGTTTGCTCCGATCTGTTTGCTCCCATAGTAAAAGTTGTTCAGTTTGATGGGTAGACTCTTAGTTTAACTTTAAAAGGATGCTAATAATATCAATGTCACCCTGTATATAGTATATCTACTTTCGTCCACTTCTAGTACCACCGCGAGGGGGTGAGGTCAAAATTGTTGGGGGACAGGGAGTGTCCGTACCCTATGTGATAAAGTACTTTTTCTTATACTGTGGTAAGGCTTCAAAGAAGGTATATCTCAGAATAAAACGCAGTAAAATGAAGTATGCAGTCGAAACTGCTTGTACAGCACTTTGTTGATTTCAAAATTGTTTAAATAATTACCATGTATACCAACATTATTCATAAAGTCACTGAAGTAAAAGGCTTTAATTTTTAAGTAATTAAAGAAAACTAAAAATAAGTACATATGTGGGGACCTGCTACAGATGTCAGCACCCACAAGTTATTGCAAAGATGCCAACAGATGGCGATACCGTCGCTCTCGGAAATATTGCTCCATGCATAGACAACGTTCACCGTGAATACGTAACTCGTAACCTACTACAAATAAGGTTCACAATCGAATGCAAGACATACATCGCACAAGAGAAATAATCACAGAGATTCGATACATAGGTATACAAGGTCCAACTAAGAACTACAGGACCACGGCCGGTCCCCGGGCTTTACACATAGCCTGGTGGAAGATCTTCCCTTTTCAATGGAGGAACATTCCCAGTAGCACCCCCATACATACATACATGAACTCATGACCATAATCACTTTCGGGGTGTTGAGAAACATCACTACCAACTGACTACTAAAAATTTATGAAATTTCATAACCAATTAAATGGGCGGGCGCCTATTATATTATTTTATTTCTATAAGTGATCGTTATAACAAGTTAGAAAGCTTGAAACATTAAGTAAAATTCCTCTTGCCATTTCAGTCAACGCCAAGATTTCCAACGACTGTGTTCATTTAAAATTTTCCACTTAATTATGCTAATCTAAGTGAAGTCTTACGTAAATTAAAATAAAGTCCAAAAAATGTTCCGTTTTCTTAGTTGGCTGCCATGAATATTTTAATGTTATCATATTTATCTAACAGAGAATTTAATTTGGAGAGATAATAAGCTCCCGTGACTCTAATTTTACTCAATTTTCGAGACGGAAGTTTAAATAATTTTACAAAGTATTTTTATTAACATTATCCTTCAGAGAAAAATAAAATCGTTTTTGAAAAAGTACTTTTCAAGATTATGAATCATTTTAATGTAATTATTTCCTTTAGCAAATAACAGTCCCACGATGTTTACATCGCAAGGAAATCTGCATAAGCAGCAGATTATCTGCTGCACAGGCCAGTAGGTACTGCAGTTTTGTATGAAATAGCTGATTTTTGTTAGCGTTTTCGATGTTAACTCCAAAGTGAAAGTTTGTTCATTTTGATGGTCTAAACAGCCCCTTTAAATATTACCAGAGTATTTTGTTACGCCCATCAGAAAACAATTGACAAGAACCATCTCATTAGCTGGGCACATTGCTCGCAGAATAGATGGCCGATGGAGCCGAAGAGTTCTCGAGTGGTGACCGCGTACCAAACCGTCCTAAACGGTGAAGGAAAACATCGTGAGGAAACGTGCATACGCTAAAGAAGAAATTCTGATGCGTATGTGAAATCTACCAATTCGCATTGGTTTAGTATTGATGGACTGACGCCCAAACCTACCTCCATGAGGCTAGGCCTGTGCCCTGCAATAGGACGTATACATGATGCTGATGATGATGACCGCGTACCAGAAAGCACAGCATGGGTAGCCCCCTAATGTAGCCAATGTGGACCGATGAACTGGTGAAGGTAGCAGGCACCCGTTGGTTGAGGTCAGCGCAGTAGGTAGGTACCGTAGGTACCGATCGTTGTGGCGATCCTTGGGGGAGACCTATGCCCAGCAATGAACATTTATTGAGTTAGAATGTTAGATGATGATTATATTCTCCTTTTGGACTCCACCGCAGGGTTCAAACAGTACATTTTAAAATGTTACTTTTAAATTTTTCCAGTATTCTGTCAATTTCAGTCATCGACCGTTACCTGCGTTCTGTGGGTAGCAATTTCAAAATCCGCCTACGGCATGTTCATACCGATACCTTCACCCGCCCAAATAAAATCCCTTTCATATTTTCCACCTTTGAAAATATATTTCGTGTTAACACAAAGGATTTTTTACAGATTTTCATGGTGATTGACATTTACACGTGGTCTTTTTTCTCATAATAGTACATTGTCAGCGTGAAGTATCAAAGGCCAGCGGACTTTTGTTGTGAATGATAAATGGATCAGCCATGAATAGATGGTTTGATTGAAACTTGAGTCCGGGGTTTTGTTGTTTTTGTAAGGCGTCATTTCTAACGAGCTCTTTTGACAAGCGTAGCTGTAAAAGCTTTATGGACAACGTAGCCTTTAGATTTCTCATTCGAACATTCATAATCTTATTCTTATCGTGTGGGCAGAGCCCTGGTGACAGAGTTTTTTAAGACCGCCTTACGGCCTATGACGTGGTTTTTATGTAACGACTACTACCACCAGAGATAGAGGCATTCATAATAGTCACAGGTTGTATTAGGAGAGTAAAGTGCAATTAATTCAAACATTAGAACCAGCATTCATACACTGAGCAGCACTAAGCAGCAATAGTTCAAAATACATGAAACATTGAAAGTCATTGTTAGATCTCAAAGGATATTCGACAATTGTCTACTGATTTCTAAACTAGATTAGATAGTTTCTCATCCCGTATTTAGATACGCTCACGTGTTTTGCCAATGTGTTTGATAACTCCGTTACCTACCTACATTAATATACTAGAGCGAAATACTATTCGTAGACTATATTTGCACATAGTCCGTGTCCAAGAACAAAGAAAGATAATACTTTAAGAATATGGCTTGATAAGTGGCACCGACAAATTATTTTGAAAATTTTAGTAAAAGTTCAAACATATTATCAAGATATTATCATTAGTAAAGGGTCTTTCTTTATATGCTAACAGTTTTTAAAGGCATATAAACTGACTTTCTCTATGGGAAGAATACAGGGTGTACGTGACAGCCTAGCAAATACTGAAACGGTGAATCTCTCAGACCATCAAACTGAACAACTTTCACTATGGAACCTACCTCAGGAAACGCAAAAAAAATCCGCTCTCCCATAAATTTTAGTCGGGTAGGTACAGCAGTTTTATATGGGTGAGCAGATTTTTTTTCGCGTTTCCTGAAGCAGGCTCCATAGTGAAAGTTGTTCAGTTTGATGGTCTGAGTTCACCGTTTCAGTATTTGCTAGGCTGTCACTTACCTGTATAGAAATCGCCACAAAAACCGCCGCCTGCTGTCGACGGTGTCGAGTAGATTTGCAGTTTTGTATGGAACAGCAGATTTTTTTTGCTGCGGTTTCGATGTTTGTCCCATAGAGAAAGTTGTTTAGTTTTTTGGTCCGATTATCCCCTTCAAAATTATTTAGAAAGACTCTGTATAATAATTATTATATTCTCAGTATCATAATCATCATCAGCCTATCGTCGTCCACTGCTGGACATAGGCCTCTCCCAAGGCGCGCCACAAAACTCTGTCCTCGGCCTTCCTCATCCAGTCGCTCCCAGCTACCTTTTTTATGTCGTCTGTCCAGCGGGCAGCAGGACGTCCCACATTACGTCTACCGGTTGTCAGTTCTTCGGCTATATTCTCAGTATGCAAACTATAAATTATAGACACAGACAAACACTCAAGTTACCTTAATTTAATGTTTTATGATTCTAAACCCTAAAATATACCCTATAAATTAAATTAACATAAAACATGTTCCCACAGAATTGAACTAAATAATTTACAAGACATAATTACTGTAACCTAACTTATAAATACCTCAGAATTTTTATCACAAAAGAAATATATTCCAAAACCCTCTTCAAGTAAACTATTACAAAAAATTTCACCAAAAAAACTGCCTTCAAAAGATTTATTCCCCCCAACGTACCTTAAGGACGTGATCCAAAAATTATAAACATCTTTTGACTTCTCAAAAAGGTCTCAAGAGTACCCTTAGGGCGATAAATCAAAAAGGAATCTCGTACCAATATAAAGGAGTATATATCAAAAGAAGGGTAAAACAATCTCCTGGTACCACGGATGAAGTAAGGAAAGGGGTCCCATCTAGATTTTTAATAAACGTGTTTAAAATTAGTATCCTTTGGTTATTCGAGAATTCTTTTACCGAAATGACGGTATCAATCAATCAATCAATCAATTATACTTACGGTATTCTCTTGGATAGTCAGAAACTTTGCCATATAAATGCATTTGTAGCTAAGTTCTTCAATGGTAGCTATACTTTTAAGGATTTCGGGTAGGTACCAGAAATTTTGTTCGATAGATTAAATAGGATTAAAATATTAATTTCCGTAATTCAAAAAGAGAGCACATGAATGTAAAAAACTTCTAAAAAGACTTTTGCAATAAGCCCACACCCCCACTCTATACCGGGCCTAGCTTGCCCAGCACTTCAGTGTAAGACAAACTTGTGCTTGTTTGCGTGCGTTGCGAAACACTTGGTTGAATCTCGTACAGATTTAAATAAAAACTGTTTAAAAGCATTTGAACTAGAGGTACCGTAAAATCAAAATAGAACCCGCCGTAGTTGGTTAAAAATAATTCTAGTTCCATGTTAGAATAGTCGTCGAGAGCTATAATTCAAGCAGTCGAACCTTATCGGCTTTTTGACGATATAGACACGCTCTTACAGTTTTTCCAATCGTTCTCTACACTGGGTTTATGTAAATCACTTTTGTGACCTAAATAACATACGGTAAGTATTTATTGAAGTTTACACGTCTTCACTAAGTAAAAGCTATTATTTATTCTATGCTTCTAATCTAAAGGGTCATATTGCTGTGAGGAATCTGGTAAAAGTCTCAAAAGTTCGGTCCCAAACTATAAACACAAAAAAATCTCTGAGGTTCGGTATCGAAGAACTACTGATACTAGAGGATGCTACTGATACCAGGCGGATGTCATAAGAGGAGACTAAAATAGGTCCTTTAGGCAATAGCAAGGATTCTGATACTGTGACCGTGGTTATAGGAACTGTGTCCGATGCTTGACCATCCAAGCCAACTCGAGCCAAGCCCGAGCAAACATTAAAATTGCAAAAAATGTAATCTGTTGTTATATGAAATCGAGTCATCATCATCATATCGTATGGCAATGGCATATGAAATCGAGTCAAATAGGTATTGCAGTTTAGTATAGAACAGCTGGTGTTCTTTGCAATTATATTGACTCCATAGTAAAAGTAGTTCGATGGTCTAAATAATCATACCTTTCTGTAATACCCTGTATAGTATATTCTTAATGACGCACCTGTCAATTTCAAAAATAAAAAAATAATATAAAGTTATGGATGGTGGACCAATACATAGAGGACAAAAAATCGTCGGTAGGCCACGCTTGTCGTGGTCCTAGTTTCTGAAGGAGTGGACAGGCAGCGCCAGCGTTGAAGAATTGTTTCATTTGGCGAGAGATTGGTAGGGCTATGCAGAACTAATAATGGACAGGAACCCGAAGAAGAACAAGGACCTATACACGCTGAGAAATTGAAGCATGTCGGTTTCCTAACGAAAGACAGGACAGAAATAATTCTTTAATTAACTCTTTAAGACGAGGTCAACTAATTAGCGACACCCTGATATTTTTAAACCCCTTTACCCTCAGTTTACTCGCGAACTCATATATTTTCATCTAGAGCAATAAAATTTACATACAAAATGCAGTTTTGCTGCAAACGGATTTCCCCGTCACGTCCGTAATATTTCGTTTGCAACAAATTCTCTTGATTTATTTGCGAAAACAAAACACTGACAACATTGTCCTTTTATAGAGTTTTTAGAGTGTATTTTTGCATAAAATTTCGCACCGACCATTCGTTATAAAAAGAGACAGGCAATATTAAAATAAAATATTCTATTTTTGTCACGCGTAACTGAAAAATAAATGTTTGAACAAAGCCTCTGTCAGATCGTAAGCTCAGTGTCTGCCTAAATCGACATCTAACCTGTTTATACTCCCATGAGTGCCCTTGGGCCTGTTTCTTACTATCCCAATGGGAGGGTCGACAGTACCCAATGATTCAGCGCCCGGTAAAAAAAAAATAACGCTTACAGATTCTGATCTCAAAGTGCCTTAGCAAAAAAGCCTTAGTGATTACTAAGGCTTTTTTATTTATAGAAATCAGGTTAATAAATTAATAAAAAATTCTCAAACCTGACTTCTACCACAGTATAAGAAAGAGTATCTATTACTAGATATTCTACTACATTGACCACCTTATTAGATATATGTGCATTATAATATTTTTAAGTGCATAAGTGTGTGAACACATCACACTCTCTCGTCTCCTTCTTTTTTTTATCATTAATGGACTCTTGCTTGTGCGTCACCACTGCATTTCTGCCAGTTCAATTAGTTTATTTATGCGAGTACCTATCTATCCCAATCTCAGGGATTGTTTTTGATCAAGAAAAAGAAGAGATTGCGGATTGCGGAGCCTCGTAGCTGGCAAAAACGCGACGCGCGAAAACCACGCGAGACAAGTGCTCGCGTCAAAACCTGTAGGCCTCTCATGCCACCCCAGCCACATGCCAGAAAGAGCGCGCATGACGCGTACTTGTTCGTACGGCGTTCTATGTGATATAGCAGCCGCTTGTTTGAAGCTTCCGATCTGTAGGAATATTTAATCATGTGATAGGACCTCTCGTTTGGTAGTCCTTTACGCCCTTAGACCATAATTATATCTAGGGACCAGCATCGCGTTTAGCATTCCCCTCACACGATCAATTGATCATGTCCATTTACATACCATTTTATACAGGGTTCTTCTTAATATGCTGAAAAAAACATCTGCTGTCCCATACATTAGGCTCGCGTAGGTTTGCAGTTCTGTATGGACGAGCAGATTTTTTTTCGCGATTTCGTTGTTGGTGCCATAGAGAAAGTTGTTCAGTTTGACTGTCTAATCATCCCCTTAAAAAAGTGTCAGCATATTAAGAATTATTGGTACCACTAGTGAAACGTGGATGTTCTGAAGTATCAGAATATCTCTGACTACCCCCCATGGGAATATAGTCGTGAGCATATGCTATGCTATGCTATATTAAGAAGGACCCTGATATATGTACCTTATCACAAAAAACTTCAAACTAGTGTTGTTTGGGGTTCACATGAGAATATTTTCAACAATCAAAAGAATTCAAAAGTTAGAATCTAAAGTAATGGTAGGTATAAAGTCAAAAGTTGCGGATTTTATGCTACCCCGAAAAAAGTGTCAGAAAAAATATGTTAGTTGAATTACACGCGTAACTCGTTTATATTTAATACGGTCTAAGTTTAAAACTACCGGATCGTTTCGGTTATGACAGCGTAAGATTAAAGAAAGCAACTATATGAAGACATAAAAGCTAAACGTACAGAAAATAAACTTTGCCGGATGAAAAGTATAAAATACAATATTATAAGCGCATTTGTCACGTGTAATGCCCTCGCAGCGTAACATCCGCTCAGTAAAAAGGAAGCTACTGCCGCCCGAGACGGAACCGAGCTGCAGTGAATAATATCTTTTCAAGTTTTTGCTAAAAAAAATTACTTTACATTTTTTCCGACTAGGAAAGCCAAGCCAGCCCGATTACAGCCAAGAAGGTAAAGTTTGAACGTACCTATTTATTTGTAAAAGAATCATCTAGGTATTCGAAATAACGGAATTTAACAGCCTTCAATTTCTGATTACCAAATTCGATGAGTCTCTTCAAGCTTGGCAAGACCTCTGACAAAAAGGAAATAATAGCTAGAAGCAAACAGTATAGATCTAAGATTAAAAAATTTAGTACTGGACTGGACTTGAACCCGCAACCTGTCTATCCGGGGCTGGTGCTTTCATACTATAGCGGAAGGTCCTAAAATATTAAATCTCTTACGTCTATAAGAATCACAACATAGCTATAATATTTTTAAAATCAATAAATAGTATTTGTAAACTACAGAACTAAACGAATAACTTAACAAGGTCCAACTTAAGAACTCTATAATTTTATTTCAGCTTCACATACCATGTTTCAGCAGACCGTGAAACATGTACTATCCGAATGCCCCTTGTACTCATACTGTGGCACCATGGACACCATGGAGGACTTCAACGATCTGACACCGGCAGCTGTGACGCACCTGGATCGACTCGATGACTCGCTGCTTTAATATTTTTTGTATTTTGAATTTTTATATTCAGTGTTTTAATTGAAATTTTTTAAAGTGTAATAGAATTAGCCATACGATAAATAAATAACATACCATGCGGCTAATACCACGGAACGCGGATGAACTTCATTGATTAATTGAAATCGCGGGTGCTAAAGCAATTTTTTCTGCGTTAAGGTAGAAAAGAGAGATTGAGTTTATATATTTATAAGAATTCAATTAATTTATAAATAAATAAAACAGTAAATCGGTCAGCACATGCGTCGTCAAAAACAAAAACAGTCATAAATCAGCAACATGCTTCGACAAAGCAATGAAATACAAGCTCAGTCAAATAACCCGCCCCTGGTCGATCCCGGCGCAAAGGAGCCCATTATGCTAGCAGCGTTGCCACGTTGAATTGCTATGGCTAGCCTTTGCACCAGAAACGACCCGGAACGGGGGTCACAATTTCGCTCCGCTTATATATTTACACTCAGGGTGGCCCAAAGTGACGGCGTTTATAATTTTTTTTTTTTATTAAGGACAGGTTGCTCTTGTCCTCAGGACGAAGATCGGGTCGAAGATGTAGCGAGCTTATCCAGAAGAAGCCTATTTACTCGTACTTTAAAGGAATTTGGGTCGTATTGGCATTCCACTCCTCCAAAAATCCATAATTACAGGGTTTTTTTAAATAACCGAAGTAGCGAACTTCATCATAGATACTAATTTTGCGGGTTGTAATTAGCTGTTCATTATTACAACAAATAAATAAAATTCATTGTAATTTTTCGGGTTCACATTTCACCATATCAATATTCAAATCTAGAAAATCCCTGACTACTTCCTCGGCTTCGGGGACCATAGTCGTGAGCATAGTTAAGACCACGTTAGCCCGAAATTATTTCCTCTCGAATTTCGCGTGAATAAATAACTAGGAATTTAGGAAACACTTTACTTATTATTGTAGCTTCTTCTCGAAGAAAAAAATGTACCAATCACGTTAAATAAACGAGTGTATTACATTTCTGTACGATCCTATACTTTTTGGAGTAGAGACGCGCTTGTATTCTGTAACAGGTAGCGATACAGTAATAGATTCCACAAATATTAGTTAAATGATTATTAGAGTACAGAAATGATATTGAGAGATAAAGAAAGAGTGAATAAAACTTATTGCATTCACTCTTTCTTTATCTCTATATGGGTATGGCCATTAAAATTTTTACCTAACGTTATTTTTTCTTCTAGCCGCCACTGGCACCGTGTCATACTAGACAGTGGCAGTATTCACATTGTTTCAATAATAATTTATTAGCCAACTTCACAGATCTAATTTAATACAAAATTGAATATCATAATCACGGTTAAATGTATGAGAAAAGAGCATAACATATATTTTTAGTGTGTTATTCACGAATGTTATGGTACAGATTTTTATGGTGATACCAAAATGTCATAGAGAAATTAATAAACTTTTCATTTATAAATCGCACTTTTCAATCTTTCCACATGAGTAAACCAAATACCTTTGCTCAATATGCCATATTTTTGTTCAATATTGCACGCCTGTTTCCCCTAAGGATCGTTACACCGATCGGTCCTGCGCTGCCCTCTTCTAACGGGTTCTAGGCCGTTAAAAATCGAGATGTGTTCCATCAGCATAATTTACGTATGCCAGAAAGAGCGTGCATGACGTTTTTCTCGTTTAAACGCTTTGTCGTGGGTGGCATGCTAGCCGTGCTAGTCGTCGATTCACCTTATGGGGGACCTACCTCCGCTGCGCAGTCTGGTACGCTAGCTGTCGCCACTCGATACCAGAACGTATTTCAGATGAAAAATATCGGAACTGTTACTAAAAAAACCATTTTCCTCACCTCTCTATTTTAAGAGATTGATGCCACGTAATCTGGGCATACATCATTGGCGATAGGCTATTTGTTATAATTCGACTTTATACAGGGTGCTGAAAAGAACGATGAAATTGTAAGAGAAATATTGGTGGAGTGATTGATTGCATAGGCTTAGCTGGGATGTGAAAAAAAGGTTATTTTTCTTTTTGATCGAAGTACCCTCTAATTATTTATGCCACGGATAAGTTAATGTGGCAGCAATAAATTAAATAAATGATGAATTTATGAACATTATGTTTATAACTGAATCATGTTTCTATAATAAAGTATTTACTCGCGACTTTGTCTCCACCAACTCCCGTCATCTCGTAGCGAAATAAAATATTTATACACCAGTTTTTATCTCTGGTAAAAAAACTTTTTCAACACAAAAATTCCATCAAAATTGGACTAGAAGTTTTTGCGTGATGCTCGAACAAACGAGCAGACAAAAAAAATCTGGTTTTTGATTTTCAAGATTTTTTAAAAATATATTTAATACAGACACACTTCTGTTATATTATGTTTAATCCCCGGCGCCAAAAAAAGGGTTTTTTATAAGTCTGTGTTTGTCGTGTGTGTCTGTCTGTGACACAGTAGCTCTTGCTTAACAGTAAAACAAGTGAAATAACTTCGAAGCGGTTTTTTGAGTACAACAGGCTTTAAATAAAATACTAAAATAAATCAAAATATAACATTTTCCAGTTATCGCTGGTCAAAAGGTATTAAAGTTTCCGTTCATATGTTCCCTTTATAAAGATGCATATATGATACAATCCCTTTCTATTCAAATCCTCCTATCGGTACAGACTTAAATCCTTGTTTACAGCCTATCAATAGACAGGGGATTGGGTACAATAGTGCGGTGAATTGACGCCCAGCTCTGTTGAGTACTAAATCGTAAGCTTCGTGTAAATACGGCTATAGTCGGGGAAATCTACGGATTTTTGTATGTTGCATTAATTGCACTTTAGGTAATAGTTTGAAATATTAGTAGATACATACCTGAAAAACATAAATTCTAAATAATCCCCGATTTTGTATTATGTAATATGGAATAATTAAGACTTTTACAAAACATTAAATTTAGGTATTAACAAAAAATGGAAAACTGGTGATTTTGTACAGGATGGCTTCGTTCAATACGTTTAACTTATAACAATAATAATCCCCGGTTAATATCGTAAATTTGAGTACATATTTAATATTTTCTAAGTATAAAAAAATTATAACCTCAAAACTTAATTATTTACTGTTTGTTTGTACACAATAAATTTGCCTTGTGGTAATTAACTGTCTCTTTTGCTGGTATGCTGGAAGAAATATCTTTAGAAATAAGCTTGCCCTTTGTACATTTATATCGATTTTAAGGTATTTCTCAGGGTCCTCAGCCTATGTAACCACGAAATCTGGACAAAAGTGTTATAAACTAACAGTATTATACGTTCAAACACAATTTACTAAAGTGTATTTAATGTAATCTCAAACCGTATTTTTCCTAGACTACTAGAGAAGGCTGGTCGATTGACTTGAATACTGAATTATACATGTGCTTATAGTTTTTGCATTTGTTTGTAGATTAATAGTACCACCAATTGGTAGAATTTGGTTGATTTTTTCAGAAATTTGAACCTAAGGACCTAACCTAATAGACCTTAAGGTAACTATTAAATAACGCGTGCCGTAAGGTAGAGTAATAAATAAACACGAAATGGAAAAAATTGTGTTGTTCCCAATAAAGATGGGTCATATGCGGATATCATAGGAGGTGACAAAGGAATAAAGTTGTTTGTAATATTCATGCGACATTTTCGATCCCAATGAATGAGTTCTTTGAACTTGAGAACATAACTTAGAAAAACAATGAAAAAATAGGTGCTGTAATCACTTTTTCATATAAATATTCGGATTTCGGGGGGGGGGGGGGGGATAAATCTCACCTATCCCCCCTTGGATACGTGCCTGTATGACGGACAAGTGTGCTAGTTTGTATGGACCTTCAATTAAACGCGCTTTGGGCATATCCATGAATTTTAATTTGATCTATGCCACTTGCGCTATTTCACATCGCCTGTCATTAAAAAATCTGATAATAAATCTATTATCATTATCTGTGTAATTTTTTATATCACACGGAACTAGTGCGAACAAAAATAATAATATTTTAGTTCCCAGTAGACCCACGGTACTAGTGCGGGAAAAGCTAGGAGAAAAGTCTCACTTGTTATACCACGGAACTTTCAACGCAGAATTGACAACATTACTTTTTTTAACCACCTGTTTTTAATGAAAAATATAAAAATAGGTTAAAAATATAGGAGATACGTATTTTTCCGATTTTTGAGCGATATTTATATTTTCAATTTACTTTTGAATTTTCTGAAAAACGTAGGATGAATGGCTGTAATACCTTGGCCCCAATAAAATTAAAAATAAAAACTTTCAAATACAATAGAAAAGCCAAGCAGGCAAAGGAATAAAATGTCATTCAACCTCTATTTAATTTTTCAGAATTTTTCAAATAACTCGAGAAATAATGGATAGAAAAATCTGATAATTTTGATATAAGCTTTGAATCATATATAAATATATAATATAATCTCCAAATGGTTTTCTAATTTTGGTACCTGTCTTGAAATGAAATGTTAATTGGGAATTAAAGGTATTACTGGCTACTACTGAGATTGAGATTTTCTATCATCGTACAGAAATCCCTCAGTTAGGTATTGTCTACAAAAGGATCTCACAGCCTTATTATCCCAATTCATTTCGTAGACATCGATTACCTGAACACAATTCTAATTGAATCCATTGAAATATACATAACTAATCAAATATCCAAGTTGATTTGCCCTCCGCTTGAATGCTCATCGTGATATCTCAATTAAATTACTTGATTTGTTAAAATCTTTACTTCGATCCTTTTTCGGCACAATTGCTTCAATTAATATCTCAGAATTAGTTTCGTGAAACGAGCGATTTGATGAACCGACTGTTTTCTTAGGCCGGAAAGTTATTTCTTTCTCGGAAAACTCCAGTGACTTTTGACACTTTTGTGAATCGTGTCTTTGATGAGAAAGATTTTGTTTACTCTGTATTAGTAATTTTATCTTGAAAACCATCATAATACTAAATGTAATTAAGTGCTCACTCTGTTTTGTAACAGTGAAGGGAAACATCTTGAGGAAGCCTGCATATGCTGAAGAAGAAATTCTAATGTGTTTGTGAAGTCTACCAATCCTCATTGGGCACGCGTGGTGGACTCACCCCCATACACCATCTCTGAGGGTAGGCTTGTGCCCTGCATTGGCTCATAAATAGGTTGATGATGATGATGTTGACTCTTCCTAGCATAACCCTTCTTTGCTTAGCTGCAGTCGTCTAAAAAAGCCTCTTTATTTAATTTAAATAGTTAAACGTTGCAAGGGAAAAAGATAATTAAATAGATTTTCAAGTCTGTTTAAAAATGTAAGGTTTCTATTTTTCTAATTCCACAAAAACGTAGCTTAAAGAGCTCGGCAAAAGCAAAAAAGGCGATGTCCCAATTAAACCACTGCAGACCGGTTTTAACCAGTTTTATCCGGTGTTTGGGCAGAAATTACTGGCGAAATTTACTCGATGTTTTATGCCAGTTGCTTACCGTTCGCTGTTTAGTTTTCGTTCGTGTACTTAATTTTACTAAACTACTGTTTTACCTCGTATTTTCTGTTTTGTCCCGTCTTTTGGGATTTTGTTGTGATTCGAGAATTTTTCGTTTCGCAGCTCTAAGCTTTTTTAGTCGTACTTATGGTAGTAATTAAGTACTCTGTGGTTGTATTATACAGGTTATAAACTTAAATGCGTTATAGAGTGCTCTAGACTTTCTCATGGTAAAGTTGTACAGTTTGATGGTCTAGAGTCTAGAAGTCTGAAGAACTTTACCGTGGCATAGGTCCAAATACAAATATTAAAACCGCAAAAACATTTTTGTTGAGTACTTAGTCATTGACATTTTCTATAGAAATTCGAAATTTCATTACCTTAATCTAAAAATTTAGAGACGAAATAAAGCAACGTGGACGACACATTTTAAGCTAACGTATTTGAAATACAAAAAAAATTTATTTAAAAAAATTCACAGATTTCGTGCCTCACACGACTCAAAAAATATTGTCTCAAAAAGGTGAGGCTACAGAGCAAACCCTTAACCCGATCGTCTTTGTTTTAGACTCAAATTGTAACAGACTAAATTGTCCAGAGGAATTTTGCTCAAATTTTTGATAATATCATTCCTCGTTTCCAAAATATCGAGCGACAAAATCAAAAATTCGGAAAAAAAAATTTCACTATTTCGGCCATAACTTTTTTTCGTTTTTGACTTTCTCGAATAACTCTTTTTGCACCTTACAGCTCTCGTAAATACGCGTCTTTAAAGCCTTTTTTGAATATCAATTCTTCACAACTCTCCGAGATATAAGGGGATCGCACTTTTTCGTAAAATCGGAGCCTATACTGGAGCGAACGAAAAGACATTTCTAATGTCAAAACAAATCCTGCTAAGTATAGGGTTAAGGTTATAGCTCACTTATACGACACCACTCTTGCACGGTCAAACAAAAGTATCGTGTAAATGAGCGATGACCTTCGATTATAGTGCAGACTGCAGAGTGAGCCTGGCCCGCTTCTGAATGTTTAAATTGCCTTATGTTCTTATACCTAAATTACGCAAATACTTAGGTACATACAAATTACACTTAATGTAACAATAATCACACGCATTAATTGTCGCTCGAATTCCAAACTGATTTGCGTAATGGTTCAATTTACACAAAGCTTCGTATGTACGTAGGTATGTTAAAGACATTAGCATTTGCTTTGATTTAACTAATATTAAGTGCCTAATTAATGGTTTGTTAAGGTGTGTTAGAACATGTGTTATAATTACTTCTTGTCATAAAAGGTTCTCCGTGTCCGTGTGGTGGCGGCTTATTAATAACACCATCCCATTTCCTCCCGTGGGTGTCGTAAAAGGCAACTAAGGGATCTACTGAAGGACGGGCAGCAGCATCCTCTGAGTACACATATTGATTCGATCCAACCGCGATCGCCAACTCGCCAGCCAAGCGTGGCGATTATGGCTAATCCCCCCATTTTGGGAGAGGCTTATGTCCAGCAGTGGACGTTTAATGGCTGATATGATGATGATGAAGTGCCTAATTAATGGTTTGCTAAGGTGTGTTAGAATATGTGTTATAATTACTTCTTGTCATAAAAGGTTCTATGCTATTTTTATTTATATTATTATATGCTTAGAAAAAGTATATGTATATGATCCTCACGCTTCTACCGTATAAAACAAAAGGGGCCAACTTTCTTAGATTGGTGTGCGTGAGTCGTCATTACAAATTATGTCTGTGTGCGTGTATATGGATAGGGTTTAGAGACCAGTACTGGTTGCAATTTTTTTCTATGCGTTCGTAGCTTTGACTGTCGATCTTGACATATAACTTATCCAAGGTTCTGTATATATATTTAAGATTGACGCAGAATCCTGCAGATTACCTCTTTTTGTCTATATCATCATCAGTCTATATACGTCCTACTACAAGGCACAGGCCTACCCTGACGCCCCTAGGGCGTCAGTTCACCACGCGTGCCCAATGCGGATTGGTGGACTTCAAAAACGCATCAGAATTTCCTCTTCAGCTTATGCAGGGTTTCCTCACTATGTTTTCCCTTCACCGTTTGAGAGCAGTTTATATTACGTAAATAAGTTAGAAAAACTCATTGACTACATCGCATGTCATCCGTGCGGACCCGAACCCGGACCATCAATATTGGGAGTCAATTCCTCTCCGCAAAGCGTCACCGACACTCTTAACATAACATATCTACTGCAGAGTATTAGCACAGAAATAATAAATAAATAATAAACCAGATGCAATAGTATTATTCATCGTCTGCATTTTTGCAGCTATAATACAACCCCAATGCTGGGGGAAAGGCCTATAACTGTTATAAGAGTGTATTTATTTATTATTATAAAAATAGCATGTAAACTTAGAGTCAGGGTGCCCTGTGCCCTACAGTAGGGCATATAGAGGTTGATGATGATATAGACAACAAATGAGGTAACCTTGTATCACTAGAAGTAATGAGCGTTAGTCTACCACGGGTGCCTTGGCGGACTTCAATTAAGCATCAGGAGTCAGATTTTTGAAACTCATTCTTTGAACTCGTGATTTAACTTTCAAAAATCGAAATCCTGGAGTATGATTTTTGAAATTCAAATCAGCAGTAGAAGAATGTATAGTAATTTTGACATTTTCTACTGCTGAGTTCAACGTATGAGTTTCGAAAATAGTACTTCAGATTTCTTCTACACCGTATGCAAGATTTTATATCATGTTTTCCTTCACTGAAAAGTCAGTAGTATCACAAATAGTATGAGTCATTGGTTGAAATAGAACCGCTGTAAATTATTCTAAAACTGAAACTTTCGCTGTTGACAACCAATGTCGTGGGTCAGCAGAAAATGGGCCGCAGCGCGCAAGAACCCTCGTAAGGAGTTAGTTCTATTGCATTTACCCTGTGTTTATGACCTGCAGGTGACTTTGCAGGTGAACCACGTTCATCATTTCAACGTTACGACTGACAACGAAACGCACGAGTCAATTTTGCGCGAGTGTCATGGTTTTGAGCATAGCATAAAAACTATTAAATCATTCATAAAATCGTACAATGTTTAAATAAGAACAATATTATTTACATTAGGGTATAAATGGTCCTTGTCTAAAACAGATTGTTAATGTTAGAAATATAACTTCGACGAAACTCTTTTAAAAACGTTTAGCTCAAAATTCAGCTTCTACGCAACAAATACAAAAACTTAACAAAAACAAAAACATTAATAACAACCCAAACATAAACGTTCTGACACATTTGTATAAATCAAAGGAAAGTTTCGAAGCAAAATATTAATTCTACCTGACTTCGTGAGAGTTTGTTCATCATGTTCCCCTCTGGCTTCATTTGAGAAGTTACACATTCGTGTTTGGAAGGTGACTTCCAAAGTTGTGTCGGCTAAATGTTGGTATGTTAGCTTCAATTACACTCGGAATTGAGATGAATCGTAAAGATTTTCAATGATTGCCAATGTCATTCGAACAAATACGATTATAAAAAGCAACTCTTAATGTTCCTACGCAAGATATGCAATTTAGGTATGTAATGTACCAATGAGCTTTTTCAACGACGCTGGTAGGTACCTACTCAAATTAAAAAAGGAGAGAAAATTATTACATAACCGCTTGAAAAGCACGAACTCTCCTCATTATTCGTAGGTATCTATGTCAGTAGCCTAAAGAATTGCTAAACTCAATGCTGATGCCGGTGGGGCCGAAGGGTTCTCGAGTGGTGATCGCGCATCGGAAGGCAAAGCGTGGGTAGATAAAAATGGTGTGTAAAGACATGGTAAAGGTACACGGATAAAAAGGATTTCTTCGACCAAGAAAACATATTTTCTTGAAATATTTCGTAATTCTAAGAGAATGAGTTTTTATCAAAACAATATTTATTTATTCTTAGACTAGAGTATGATTAAAATATAATATTTGATTGACTTATTTGTTACAATCATAGAAAACAATTTTAAACTAACACGACATATTTTTATTTCGATACAATAAAACGCTTATTCCGATACATTTAATCTTCAAGTGATTATAAAATATTTTTAAAACAATTCATGGCTACCGAGAAAAAAAAATTTGAACAAAGGTAAACAACTTTTATTAAAATTGCAAACACATCTCAATTCAAGTAAATAATGTTTCTTGTTTTAAAATGTCATTTGGAAATAAAAGTAATTTTTAGTCATAAGAAAATTCATTTTTCTTATGACTAAAAATTACTTTTCACCTTTTTCACCAATGGATGACACCACAGGTAGTTTAAATCGGGCTATCGTTGTACTGTATACTAAAAGTGATCTTGAATGGACTGCAGTTCGAGTTGCATATGTTACCGATCAGGTATTCTAACCTAACTATTCTAGGCAATGTATAGTATAGAATACCTGAGGCAAAGAAAGTATAATATAAACTTTGCCTGGGTAGATCTATACACTATTGACTTCGCTTCGCTTCGTACGCATTAGCGAACGAAGAAGTAATCGACTGCAATATTAATTTAATTTTTTTTTTAATTTAATTAAATGAAAAATTATTTATTTCAGATTATTCATCCATATTGTGTTAGTAACAATTGTCTTATAACTATGTTAGTTTACAAATAAATAAATACATTCGTTAAATAAGTTACAATAACGGTATTACATTAAATTACATTACCTACTGTACAAAGGGTGATGAGCTGGCATGCAGTAGCATCCACGGCATTTTAAGGCGGTTTTAATTTTTTTGTTAAAATTTTTTTTATTTTATTTTCTTTCAGCAAGAAAATATTAGTTTCGATATAAATGTATATGAGAGGTTCTGGGTTCAATGTATCCTTTTTATTCGTGTAGGCCGACGACCTAGTATTAGTATGCGGAAACCGCAGGACGGGTCTGTGTGGCGATTCTAGGAGGAAGCCTATGTCCAGCAAGCTATAAAATCAAAAACTGACAGGCAGACCGATCGATGCCTTTCGTCTGAGATTATGATGAATTCCTTCCACCCCGTAAGAAACTTTCCATTCTTTATTTATCTACATAAGTACCAATCTTCCTAAAATGGTTCTGAAGCTTAAAGTCACAAAACTCATTTCTAAATTACTTCCCGAAATCAAGCAATAGCTCACTCAAAAACAAAGCAAATTTCTATTCAATTCGAGCCCAGGTTTGTTTGAAAGGGAATCGCAGAATTGTCAAACAGTACTCATTGTACATAACGTTTCGAGGTGAACTGAAGGTCAAACCTACGAGGTTTACGTTTGCGGTGGCGGGCGGTCGTCTAACCTTTTATCTATGAATTGTCATCTCACGCTCATCCTCGAATAAACCAGGACCTGAGTGATTAATTCCAAATTCCTTAGTAGCGGCAATGACCAGAGATGGAGATTATTTTATTTTTATGTTTTGGTCAGAAATTTGTTTAAAATATTTATACGTGAGGCACCATTGGGCAACGTCTCACTCTGATACATTCAATAGTTAACCTAAATAGTATAAAACAAAAGAATCTCTCCAATTCGTATTTTAAAGTAAAGAAGGTATCGTTGTCGATGAAAAGATATATATACAACTGCTTCTCTAGTTTCTATCTTGCTAGAGATTCTGGCCGCATCTTCTCTACAGCAACAACACGTTCCGACGCCGCGGTGGCTTCAAAAAAAGATTTGTGGGCTTCACATTTTTGCACTTATAGAATAAATTATTTTGAGTTTCAGTTTACAAATAAAATATTTACCTACATTTGAAATCATTCATTGCAATAGTTACAGGTTACAAGAGATCTTATTATCATTTGAAATTACCTTAGATAAAAATTCATTTCAATTCAGAAGTTCCTCAATACTTTGGAATGAAGTCGGTCTGAGTCCCATATGGCCGAAACAGTGTTGGTATTTCCAAAAACAAGATTGAGCGCTCGTCTCAAGCTTGACCGCAGACCGCGTTGGTTTGTTACCTTTGATTGTTAACTTCGCTTTCGCAGTGCTTTATGTGACGAAATTATGTTGCTTTTGTGCCAAGACTTCTGTTTAGCAATATTGTTTGTTTGAAGCACTGAAGTAACTACGGTTATTTTGTTTCAAAGTAGAGACACAGTTTTGCTTGCAATTAGTTTCGTGAGAGATGTGAGACGATGCGGTCGCTCGTCTGTCGAAGTTTACTTTAAAATATATTCAGATTTTGGTAAATATACGACCGTTCTCTCTATCGGGGTGGTTAGAAAAAATTATTCACCTATATTTAGCTTCCTACCTTTCGAAGGATGCAGTTTTGTAACAGTTTATTTTGTCATTGATTCAGATAATATTATCAATCAATCAATCAATCAAATATACTTTATTTTACGCCCACCTTTTTTGCTATCATGTGATAGTTTTCAAATGTTGATGATAATTATAAAATAGGTCAGGTACCTCATTTATTAAAATCGGTTTATAAAAATGAGCATACCTACATTATTTACATTGAGATTCGAAAACCTTGTAAAGTTCAGAAATCAAGAGATTAACTATGTTATATATATTATATTAGAAAAGGCATCATCCGAATTACATAAATTTTTTGGTCTAAATGTGAAAGTGCCGGCCAACAAAAACGAATGCTATATTCTATTAGAACTTGTCCGTCTAAGCATGTATTACTATAGCATGAATGCTGTAAGTTTGATTACATCAGAAATGTATGAAAAGGCATATTTTTCAAACCTTAATAAAATATAAAATAAAACCAAGGAAAATGGCCCCACAGCTTTTGAGCTGTACCAAAACTGCCTTAGCTAATTTCATCGGAAAATTTATGATTTTTAGAACCCAAATAAAACCAAGGACAATGGACCTACAGTGTTGGTGCCATGATAATAAAATAAATGTTTAGAAAGACAAGTCCTAGCAGAATATCGCATTTTTTTTCTGGCTGGCACTTTCACATTTAGGACAAAATCGGATTATGTCTTTTGTGTCTTGTTTTCAAGGCAATTAAATTAGATACTTATATATTTTTATAACGATATTGATAACGAATAACAGGCTAGAAAATGTTAAAACGAACTTTCAAAATTATTCTAATCACAGTCCTTCGTAACAAACCCAAATGATTTAAATTACAAAAGTAAAGAAAGACATTGTACTAACGATCCACAATTAAGTAGGCACAGTCGTTATGAACAAGATTTGAATATTTTAATGCCCAAAGATTTATCTCGCTTTTGATTTTGATAAGACATTTTATTTTGTGGCTGTCGCGAGTGGCCTATAGGGACCTATGTCACAACTCCCCGGTGGCAACTATACATAGAATCATTGACCTTGCAGTTGTACATTATATACAAAGAAATTTCAGCTAGTTAATATTGAATGTCTTTGATTTTACAGGGTGAAATTAATATCATTAGCATCCTTTTAAACTAAGAGTCTTCCCATCAAACTGAACAACTTTTAGTATGGGAGCAAAATGATCGGAGCAAAAAAAAAATCTGCTGTTGCATACATTAGAGTCGAGTAGGCATTGCAGTTTAGTATGGAACAGCTGATTTTTTTTGTGCTCCGATCGGTTTGCTCCCATAGTAACAGTTGTTCAGTTTGATGGGTAGACTCATTGGTAGTTTAAAAAGATGCTAATGATATCAATTTCACTCTGTATATAAGATATCGATGAATGCGATATAGATTTCCACGCAATGTTTTCCATCACCGAAAAGTAAAGTAGTGTCGTAATTAGTAAACATTTTCCTAAAACTCATGGTTTTGTAGGTACTTCTAATCTAGGCTGGGATAGAATCGCCGTCGTGTTCGTAAAACAATCGAACTAACCCAACCTTAAAACCCAAAGAAAGCCTAAATTTAAAAGTGCCACTCCAATAAACTAAAAAACCCTTAACTATTTTATACAATACTTTTATATATTTTTTTATAGGTCTAAACCAAGTCTAAACAAAGAAATAAAAAAAAAATGCCTTTTTAAAATTTATTTCTTCCTAAAAGTATTAGAACTTATAGAAATGTTCTATAAAATGTAGTTTATTGGAGTAGCACTTTATTAATTTAGGCTTTCTTCATCATCACTACATAGTATAAAACCTTAGAAAAAGTATATGTCTCATGCTTTTACCGTATAAAACAAAAGGGGTCAACTTTCTTAGGTTGGTGTGCGTGAGGCGCCATACTTATTATGTCTGCGTGCGTGCAAATGAATAGGGTTTAGAAGCCAATACTGGTTACAATTTTTTTCTACTTTTTTGTAGCTTCGCCTGTCAATCTTGATATATAACTTATCCAAGTATAAAACATAGTTGCTTCCCGCTGACAGACAAACTCTGTCCATATGTATGCTTAGAACTTTAGAACTACGCAACGGATTTTGATACGGTTTTTTTAAATAGATATAGTGATTCAAGAGGAAGGTTTATATATCAGCATCATGCAAAGCCGGGGTTGGGTCGCTGGTTATTGATAAATCTTTAATATTGTGATGAAGGCGCCACTGAACTGTAAAAGGACTCTAAACTTAATGAATCAAAATAAAAAATGTAATAACGCCTTGAAGCAAAAAAACTCGTAAATAAAAGTAGCATTTAAACAAACAATAAAGTACAAAGGCAAACATTTAAGCCGGCCAAAGTACACAAGTTGTAATCCACCCCTATTTCAAACAGTAGGTATTTTGTTTCGACGCCAGCTCCATTGAATTGTGTAAGGTCGGAATAGGGTTGGTGAAGTTGAGAAGAGCGGAAGCGATTTTGTGAATATCTGATATATAAGGTCTAAAAAAATTAACTGAAACTATTTTAAGGGGATAATCAGACCATCAAACTGAACAACTTTCTGTATGGGACCAATATCAAAATCGCGAAAAAAAAATCTGCTGTCCCATACAAAACTGCAAACATAAGTCGACTCAAATGTATCGGACAGCTAATTTTTTTTCGCGATTTCGATATTGGCCCCATAGAGAAAGTTGTTCAGTTTGATGGTCGGATCATCCCCTTAAAATAGTTTCAGCTAATTTTGTTAGACGTTATATACAATCGAATATAAATAAAAATAACAATATAAGTAAAATTAGATAAAATTAAATTATTATTAATGTCAAATTCTAGTTAAATATTATTATGTATGTGTGACTGATGTATTGTCGTGATCTTAAACTGATGAATGTTGTGTACATCTATTATAGGCATTAGATAAAATACCGCATGCCAATATTATAATTCTGTTAATGTATTGTTGATGTTGATGTACACACGGCGACACATCAAGCTATACAAAACCAGTATAAGCTGGTCGCGTGACGTTATACATTACTCATTCTAAGCGCTACCAGCTTATTTTGGTTTTGTATAGCTTAATGTGTCGTGATAATCAATATTCAAATCGATAATCAAATGTTCAATTACTGGTGGTTCAAACCATCAAACTGAACAACTTTTACTATGGGAGCAAACCCGAAATCGCAAAAAAATAGAACTGTTTCATACATTACATTACACAGTCGAGTAGTAAAATTTGTTCAGTTGAATGTTCTGAACCACCCCTGAAAATTTAGCTAAACATTCACCGTCCCATACATTAGAGTCAGTTTTGTATGAAACAGCAGATATTTTTTTTGCGTTTCTTGACGTAGGTATCCTTGAGGTAGGTCCATAGTAATAGTTATTCAGTTCGATGCTCTGAGTTCACCATTTCAGTTTGCAGAGGGCTGTCCCTTACACCCTGTATAATTATTATGTTTGTGTTGTGCATTTACACAGCCAATTATTCGGACTCGTTTTCGGCATATATTGCTTTCTTTGACCTCTAAATTTTTAAGGGCTTTGAACATAGCAAGCTGTGGATGCTAAATCGTGCCCGATTAATTAAATCGATTCTTCGATTAAAAAATCGCTTCTCTCTTGAACATGCACTCAACTAAAACGTCACACATAAATCGTACAGTGTCCGAGATCGGAACTGTTGTCTCGATATCATTGTTGCATTCGATGCAGTTTTTATTTCTTTTTATGGTGAAACAAAATAACAACCGAACTGAAAAAAACAAATAATTCAACGCAATTTTGTTTTTAGGGATTTTAAATTACCTATATAGGTACTATTTATAACCCTTTTCACTCATACATCGTTATAACTGGTTTTGCTGAAGAAGAAAATCTGATGCGCATGCATTGAATAATTATGTATAGAACAGACAACGTGAACAAAATCTGTGCACCACGATCAGCAGTGCGGGGCGCGCACTAAGGGCGTCGCGGAACAGCACGCGCCCGGCACATGCTAAGTAAGTTAGAGCCCAGCAGCTCAAACGAGTGTTACAAAAAAAATTGTCTAGGTGTCGCCTCTAGTAGGTACCTCAATGTGCGCATGTGAAGCTTGAGTTTGAAAAAATATCACACCCTGCGACATGTTCGCGTTATATGTATATTGCACGCTATTTTCAACCCTATTTCAATTGTCATCGAGTTCATTATCAAACACGGAACACCATCGATTCAACTGCAATTTTTTTAATGTTCTAACGCGTCTGTAATTCTTAAGGTGTCACCGAATACTTTTTTTAAACGAAAACGCTTTACCTACAACTCTCTCCTGGAACTAAACCTCTCCGCTGCCCTCTCTATCAGAAAATAGGCTATGTAATATATAGGACTATTTTTGTATTATAAAAGACTTGATCACAATACCGTATCGCGAACATGCGCCGTTCAGTGGCGGACTTACAATTTGTCTTGCAATATAGCCTTTACTGCAACGGAGTGGAATGGACAACTTAGCTACAAAAGGAATCTTCCAGAATACCGAAGTTTTTGCTACGGAATAAAATCAATAATTTCAACTTTCCGAAAAGACAGTATTTTTCTGTGAGCTACCTCTCTTGTTTTCAACAATAAGAGGAATGTCAAAGGAATCAGATATGAACGTGTGTTTGTCAGGAAACGTTTTATTTTTAAGTCGCAAACGCTTTCGGTAAAAACAGGTTTTGAAGGCAGAGCTTGAGTACAAGTTGCAGTAAATAGTCAGTAGGGATCGCCCGAGACATCATTACTCTTAGTAAAGGATTTTTTTAAATAATAGAAGGGATATTTAGAAGAAGAAAAAAAAAGTAAAATATCGATAAACTGAAGAATTGTAATAGATGGCGATCAATTGTCTCTTTGGACCCCAATGGGACATAGGCGTGAATTTAAAATGTGTACATTTATATACATCTCGACAATTGTATGATTTTATTGAACAGCAGTGGACCTAAAATTTCTTTTTTTTTAGTATAAAATAGACCTATCTAAATAAAAGAACCGTACCAGTAGTAGCACCGTGGAATGACGACCTGGTGATGTTTGTGGGAACCCGTTGGATGAGGGCAGCGTAGGACCGGTCGTTGCGGCGATCATTGGGGAGGCCCTTGTCCAGTAGTTTACGTCTATTGGATGAAATGATAATGATGAGATATTAATTAAAATTGTGTCACTACAAACTTAATTTACACGCCATCGTAAATTCTCAAGGATCATTTTTACAATTATCACAGTAGTATTCTGCTACTACACAGTACTTTTTATATAGTACGGTCATTTCCTACCTCCCACCGACTTTTTACCTCACCCCCCTCTGGTTGAATCGGGGTTCCTCTTAAGCAAATGCGTATTCCTGTCTCGCTCGCACTCAATCAGTATCGCACATGCTTAACTCTTCTGTTCAGTGTCGAAGGTGTGGTATTATTACGGTTTCAGTGGCTAACCTTTGAGTCAATAATATGTTAAACACCCAACGCTAAGAAATAAACATTCAACAAGTAAAAAAAAAATCTGACACTGACTATGTGTGATTTGGGGACACTACTCGTAAAGTCGCGTTACTTTAAATCATCTGGGAATTGTAGGTGATTTGAGGACACAAAATTTTTCAAGTCAGGTTGCCTTTAATCACCTAAAATTTACAGGTGATTTGGGGATATCAAAAACTGAACTGACAGTCGAGTCGACTTTAAACACCTGGGTGATCATTTCGTCGGGTGATCATAGTACACATATTCATGAGTCGCCTATGATCACCCGGGTGATATTACCCAGGTGATTAAAGTGGAATAAACCTTATAAACTGCATAAGAAACAACCCTTATTCGCTTCGAACTTACGACACCCACGAAGAACTGGGGTGGTCCATTCTGAGTCGGAACCACACGGAATAGTAACAAGACTTGTTACTATTCCGTGATCTTAGTACACATATTCATGAGTCGCCTATGATCACCCAGGTGATTAAAGTGGAATAAACCTTATAAACTGCATAAGAAACATCCCTTATTCGCTTCGTACTTACGACACCCACGAAGAACTGGGGTGGTCCATTCTGGTCAAGTCTTGTTACTATTCCGTGTGGTTCCGACTCAGTTAGACTTAGTCTAACCACCAAACACCTACATTCTCAAACTCAATCACTTACTCGCGGACAGCTACTGAAAATAGTACAAATACTTTTAGCATCCCCACTATCAATTGTATTGACCTGCAACCAAGGCTCTATACTAAAAGTTGGGACATAAATTTATCTGATGTCCGTAGTTTAGAGTTTCGTCCAATCCGAGATTTAGTTTTCAGTTTCAAGTTTAGAGGTTCCGAGCCAAGATGTCTGATTAATATAAAGCTTTTTGGTATTGATTGTTGAAAAAGGCTGCCCTGTTTAGAAGATTTATTGGTTTTCTGTTCCGTTAGTAATAATTACAATAAATATATCATGAATATTTTCACACAGATTATATTTCACCATATTTCACTTATTTTCTTCTAATTCTACAACGTGTTAATGAATTAAAGCAAAACTAGAAAGTAGTTTGTTTAGAATCGAGAGCAAAATTGAATTATCATGGTTTCAACATAGGTTTTTTTTCTTCAAAATATTTAATTATTTTTTTGCACAGTTTAAAATTTACTGAACCCGATGTCAACCCACCGTACGGGCACACTCACCTTACTTACTACCACTACTTACTAGCGCTTTCATTCATTGCTGAAATGATAACAAATCATTTTTGCCTCAAAACTTAAAATGCAAATAATTTTAAGTATCAAAATAATGAAATTACTGTTTCAATCTAATTATTTTGATATAAATCAGTTGGGGTGTATGAGGTTTTGCGTTAATTCATTAACACGTTGTATATGCAGGGTGAAATTGATATCATTAGCATCCTTTTAAACTAAGAGTCTACCCATCAAACTGAACAACTTTTACTATGGGAGCAAACCGATCGGGGCAAATAAAAAATCTGCTGTTCCATACTAAACTGCATTGTCGACGCGCGAGTTTGCGAGCAAACTGACCGGAGCAAAAAATCTGCATTTGCATTTATTTGAGTCGAGTAGGCATTGAAGTTTAGTATGGAACAGGAGATTTTTTTTTTTGCTCGGATCGGTTTGCTCCCATAGTATAAGTTGTTCAGCTTGGTGGGTAGTCTACTGATATAAGTTTAAAATGATGCTAATGATATCAATTTCACCCACAGATCACAAAAACTAAAGGGAGATGTGAAAAGGGGTCGGGGCCAGTGTCGCACCAATATGCGCAAAAACGGAACACATTGCTCGCGACAGTAAGGATTCAATATATTATGAGGCTGAAAGCCAGTCGAGATATTATGTGTAAATAGTTTACAATGCTTGCGTAGTACTAAAGATTATTCGAACGTTCAGTTCTGATACCGCAATGGATAATGAGAACATTCAAGCTAACAAAATACTTTCTCGCGTGGTACTGGTGGTGATGCGACACTAGGTTTCGTACTCAGCACGTTGGTTGGCATCTCTCTAGATCTCTATGATTTCACCTTATATATGTTACAGTCAAAACTCATAACCGGTCAAAACCAATTTTAACTACAAAAAACAGGCAATAGTGGTTTTGACCGATGCCCTTGGTTAAAAACAGTTTTGACTGATTTTCGTGGTCGAAAGTGGTTTTAACTAAGGGCATCGGTCAAAACCACTTTTAACTGCTAAAATATTGGGTAATAGTGATTGTGACCAACTTGAATCGGTTAAAAGTGGTTTTGACTAAGATTGTTAGTCAAAACTACTTTAACTGGAAATATTGAATAAAAATCATGGGTAAGTATTACAAAATCGTTTAATTATTGAACTAATTAACATTAATTGAATTAAATGAACATTAATTGACATACAAATAGAAAACATCTTATTAAATAACGTATTACTTACTTAAGTAAGGAAATATTAGCATCATCAACATAAAAATGTAATACCTAGTTTTTGTTAAACATAGGAGAATATTAAGAGAAGTAACTAAAAAATTGCTGTTGTAGGTACCTATTTATTTGCACAGCTTAAGCTGTTATGGCACTTGGAGTTACATAAGGAACCTTTTTTCTTGCACAAACATCTGTTGTTGTTACATCCTTTGTAACAAACGCATTTTGCGTAACCCTGTCCGGTTCCAATTGCAGCTTTCCTTGCAGCAGTTCTTAATGTGATGGTGACATTTGGCACTTCATCCTTGCAGATGAATTTTTCGCAACAACTGTCAAATTCCGACCTAAAAAAAATATACAGGGTTACATTTTAGTCAGTACGCAAACTTCTACCACGGTATCAGTAAATGGGCCCGATAAATTTCTTATTTTGTATGAAAAATCAAAAAATTGTTTTGCGAATTTCCAAAAGTCGTAGAACAAAAGTTGTTCAGTTATCGATTCTGATACCATGGTAGAAGTTTGCGTACTAACTAACCCTGTTATTATGATATGCTCACACCCTTATATAATTACCGTCATACACATGCACCACCCATCATACAAAACACTCATACATCATGTCATAAATTAAATTAGGTGCCATCAGAGACAAAAGTGCAGTAGTCATTTGTCCGCGACGAACGATTGAAGTTTTTTTTTAAACCGCTGTTATTTTTTATTTTTCATTGTATTTAATAGCTCTAGACTAGTTTCACAGTATCTCGAAACAATTGATTAGAAAGAGTCACGAATTTAAAAGAATACTTCAATCGTTCGTCGCAGACAAATGACTAAATTTTTGATATTGGTAAGCACATAACACCTTCACACCACACACCTTCACACACACTCACACACCCTCACACAAACAACTCACTCATACATCATGTCATTAATTAAATTAGGTGCCATCAGAGGCAAAAGTGCAGTAGTCATTTGTCCGCGACGAACGATTGAAGTTTTTTTTAAACCGCTGTTATTTTTTATTTTTCATTGTATTTAATAGCTCTAGACTAGTTTCACAGTATCTCGAAACAATTGATTAGAAAGAGTCACGAATTTAAAAGAAAACTTCAATCGTTCGTCGCAGACAAATGACTAAATTTTTGATATTGGTAAGCACATAACACCTTCACACCACACACCTTCACACACACTCACACACCCTCACACAAACAACTCACTCATACATCATGTCATTAATTAAATTAGGTGCCATTAGAGACAAAAGAGCAGTAGTCATTTGTCCGCGACGAACGATTGAAGTTTTTTTTTAAACCGCTGTTATTTTTTATTTTTCATTGTATTTAATAGCTCTAGACTAGTTTCACAGTATCTCGAAACAATTGATTAGAAAGAGTCACGAATTTAAAAGAAAACTTCAATCGTTCGTCGCAGACAAATGACTAAATTTTTGATATTGGTAAGCACATAACACCTTCACACCACACACCTTCACACACACTCACACACCCTCACACAAACAACTCACTCATACATCATGTCATTAATTAAATTAGGTGCCATTAGAGACAAAAGTGCAGTAGTCATTTGTCCGCGATGAACGATTGAATTTTTTTTAACAACTGCTGTTATTTTTCTATTTTCCATTGTATTTAATAGCTTTATACTAGTTTTACAGTATCTCGAAACAATTGATTAGAAAGAGTTACGAATTTAAAAGAAAACTTCAATCGTTCATCGCAGACAAACGACTGAACGTTTGTCTCTGATAATTCTTACCTGCAGTATAATTTATCCAACATGCCATCCTTTGTTCCAATCTTATACAGTTGTGCAGAAGTGACTTCTAGTACTACTCCAAGAATATTCCGAAGATCTGCTTTTCCTTTATCTACGTCTGGAATTGGTATGGTTACATTATCTCCGACTTTCAATGGTGGATGAGACTGGTCACTTATTTTTTTCATTCTTTTTGCCTGTTTTGACAAATTATACTGCGCCTTTTGTCTGGCTGTTAATATCAAAGACTCCTTGCTGTTCAAATCAATTATTCTTTCTTGGTCTTTATTTTCTTTCATTTTTTCGCATTCTTTTTCTCCTTGACTTTCCTCGTTTCCATCTTTTTCTGCTTGATTTTCTTGATTTTCATCTTTTTCTGGTTCGCATTTTACGAATTACAACACTTTTTTTATGAATTTCCTGGTAATTATCACTGACTACCTTAACTTTTTATGAATTTTGACCGATAGTCTGAATTATAATCAGGCAAAACCACTTTTGACTGAAAAAACCAGTCAAAACTGTTTTTGACTAAATGCATCGGTTAAAACCACTTTTGCCCGCAAAAATCAGTCAAAAATGTTTTTAACTAAGAGCATCGGTCAAAACCACTTTTGCCTGATTTTTTTAGTTAAAAGTGGTTTTGACTGGTTATGAGTTTTGACTGTAACATATACAACGGGTACGGAACCCTATCATAGGCGAGTCCGACACGATCTTGGCCGGTTTTTTAGATAGTAGGTATGCTTGCACCGATATCTAGGTACGCCCAAAAGCTAGCGTTGACTGTTCTTTTGTGGGTTAAAAAGCTTTAATAACCCACAAAAGAATGATGCCAAAGTTAAACGATTACATCCCACAAGCTCCAATCCTAAACATTTACTCTTTATGCTAATATTCAATTTTTATTACAAATTTATCTTTCAAATCTCGTAGAAAATTAACCCAAAGGAATAAACCACGTACGAAAGAAAGTTTATTGTCCATAAAGTGGAGTCACTTAACATCATGGAGGGAGTAAGGATTTAGGCTTGATAATACGTTTTATGCGATTTCTCTCTGAGATGAATTCGGATCGCGTGCTTTATGATCAACTTTTGATACTTACTGCCTTGTAAGACTGATCGAGGAACTTTAGGTTACAACGCTTAGCTGAAATTTATGTGAATCATATAAATGAATTTGCGGTTCCACGGTCACCACGTATTGAGGTGCCGTCGCTGTTCGGGAAGGTTTCTATTAGCTATGATTTCTTGCAAAAAAAAACAGGGTGGCTTGCACCAGAACATATTTAGGCTTTAACACATAGAGAAATTACGCGACGCCATGCTTTAGTACGTAGTACAGTGTCACCAACTTATCTGTAGGATGAGCGATGGCGCCACTTTCTGTATCAAAGAATGATTTCATTTTAAGTGAACAGCACAGACTACATTGTACTTCCTAGCTGTATGGCTTTAACATCAAAGACATTTTGTTTAACATGTTTGTATTTGTCCATAGACGAAAAAAATTTCGCTCAGTATTTGTCACAATAAAATTTGCTGTCACTGTCATTACATTAGTATAAACCATGGACGAAGAATTTTTCGCTTACGCTGGTAGACGGAATATCAGTGTAACCGGGAATGAGATAACGATAGTCATAAAATCCTATACAATTTTACAATTTATATGAAGTGACATGTCGGAGTCATGTGGAGTCAGTACAAAAAGTGGTTACGCCGATAAGGACAGCAATAAGGTAGCGATCTCCTTTTTTAACTAGAGTGAATTTACTATGTGCATCTCTTATTGAGTGAATATGACAAAACACGTGCTTCCTTCTAGTACCTTCTCTTTCTACGGTATAAGCCATGCGAAAAGTTTTATAACAGTGTAAGAGACAACGCCTAAATAAGTGTTGGTGCAAGCCGGCCTAATCAATTTCAACTCGTCAGAACCGTTTCCAAGGAATCAATTAGGAAAGAAATAAAAAATATGCAAACAAAATATGATATACAAATCAGAAAATTGTTGTTAAGACAATAAGTGCTCTAAAATAGTATGAAACAACTTTATTATAGAATGTAACTGCGCGTCCGTAGTTCACATAAAAGTAATTATATTCTATTCAATACTCGTAGGTATCGATGTCGGTGGCGCGTTGCGGAAAGACACATAGAAACTCAATCTTGAGGTCCGGGATCGAATCCGCACGGACAACATGACATGTAAGTACCAAAGAGTTAATAAGCGTTTGAGAGCTCATCAACTCAACTTTAACGGTGAAGAAAAACTTCGTGAGGAAACGTGTATACACTGAAGAAGAAATTCCGAGGCATATGTAAAGCAATCCGCAATGGGCACGCGTGGTGCACTTACGTCAAAGAGATTTACCATAATATTGACTTACGCCCATACACAATATTAAGCTATATTATTAGGCATATTTTAAGCCAATAATGATTACAGGCACCCAAAGCTCCAGCCCAGGAGTGGGAGTGGGAGGTATATCGCCCATTAAAAGCATTTCAATAAAGGAGAGAGGGAATCAACCATATTCCACTGCTTCCTCAGTTTGTTCATCACAGATGACCAGAAGTTTCCCAAACGGTCATGCAATGTGTATAGGCAGTAAAAGAATTTCGTTTATGTCCATCTTTTACGGCAGGCTTTTTGTAAAGGGATACTTCTTACTTAAGAAATGCGCATATCGAATTAGATTTATGATTAATTCTGTCGTAAGTCGTTCTTTCATATAACCTTTTAAGATTAAAGCTCGATTTAGAATGAAAATTAATATTAAATTAAAAATGAATATTAAATAAAATTCAAACAAAATCATGTTATTTTGTTTCAATTTCAAATCCGAACTGGTCAAAGAACGTGTCTACCCAAATGTATGGAATTAGCTAGGTACCTAAACCAAAGAATAAATATACTAACGTAAACTAAAATTAATATTCGATGACCAATTAATGATAAAATGAATTGATCCATTCATAATTATGTCAGTCACAGTACAGAGGTGTAATAGTAACCGCGCAAGCCAAATACATGTCGACGAATTTCACATAAAGTTATAGCATAGCATATAGCATCCCACTGCAGGGAAAAGGCCTTTCACGAACAAAGGTGAGAGGGAGTGGGACATTATACTCCACCACACGTGCCCAGAGGACCGGAGGAAGAGATGAGGCAACAGATTGGTGGAGGCAAGTTAGTTCTTCTTCTATCGAGTCGATGGCATGTCATTTTATATTTTTCCAGCCCAGTAGCACGCCACGCGGATAGCACTACCAGCAGCGTCCATAAGCTCCATTCGCGCGCAAGTTTGCGGGCAGGAAGGGCAAGATATGAGATGGGCCATAGTCTGAGGGGCAACACCACACTCACACCTCAGGTCTGTATCCATCGATAAAACCCCATTTGGACAGGTTCTCCTTACTCCGGCCAACTTGAGTTCGGAGCCTGTTTATGGGTTCGACTTGCCATCGTGGTGAAGAGATTTGCAAATCAGCGTTAGGCTTGCTGATTGCCCAGGGTGCACCGGACGTATCGGGGTTCAGTACATCACTCGGGGAGGCTCTCTTCTTGCAATTAGTGGTCAACTTTCTGTCGAAGAATTTTCAAGCCGCCTTAAAAAACCTCTGACCCGACTTAAGGTATTGTCACTTACACAGCCATCTGACTGGAAAAATCCGAGATCTATTAACTGCTTAACGTGCTTTCCGAAGGAAAAAAGGCGCTCCATCTAAATACCACTACAATGGTCAGCCATCTAAAGGTTGACCAGACCTTCGGTGATCTTTTCCAATACCGAAATTTCACCACACCCAACGCATCAGAATTCTTTCTTTAGTGTATACGGGTTTCCTAACTACATTCTGGCAAATGAAGCATCTAAATCAAATGCTATACACAAGCCAAAAAGCCTACAGAAGTGACTAGGCACCCAACAAATCATTGGACAATAAAATTGGGCGACAATTAACATGGAAGCGCCAAACTCACTTGGCAACGCAATAATATAGCACACGAGTGTAAATACGAAATGCAAATATAATGGCGTCACAACCGACTCTTCGGGCAGTTAATGGAATAAATAACCCTCGAATATGCATCTTGGGTTAGGGTAGGTTGGCACTCTTGGGGGTATAAAACATTGGGAGGAATATTTTATGAATTTCTCGTTAAATTGAAACTCGTGTATTTCGTAAAATTGTGTTTACAACACATAATTTAGCTTATAATACTATTAATAATTACTTATAATAATATTATACAACGCGTACAGGGTGCTGATGGGGCTGCCCCGGTACTGCAGCGCCTCGGGAATGTTCGCGGCGGCGCACGGCGACTGTTTCTACACGACCATGCGCAAGCGCCTCTCTGGTGCGCTGGGTGCGATCCAGCCCCAACACCATTCTGAGCATGATAGCGATAGCGGACTGTCCCTACATTACGCACTGTAACAACCTACTCGTTAAAACTAACACTTAGCTTTAAGATATTGTTACTAACACGCTATGAGTCCCATGTTGCTCGAAATAATTTTTTTTTTTTAAATGTTTTTGTTACTTTTTTATTTTTTTGGAAGAATGGGCTCGCGTGTAGGTAAGCATGTTTGATTTTCTGTTAGATACATTGTGCCCCAATAAAGTGTGATTATTTTATTTGATCTGTCTGTCGGAATACGTGATGTAAATTATCCTGCTACGCGCTGATATCAATGAGTTTTTATAACCATAGAGTCATCATGTCATACAATAACAAAGCCTAAACATGGCACTTGTCTCTAATGTCACCTTTGTATGCATCAGTTATGCCCAGCTGTCAAACATTGCCGCTGACATTTTAGTCCTTTCAAATTTTTCAAATGTAATCGGTTGCAAAGCAGTAATGTAAAACAAGTGGGTATAACTTAGTGGTCCCGCTAATAGCGCACTGATGCGAAGTCCTTGCATAAAATGTCATTGATAAAAATGGAACAGATGAATTCGATGAAATGCGTCTTACAGACCTTTGAAACTAAACGCCATATTATACCTTTGTATTCCCAGATCCTACTGCATGTTTTCTACGGTATTTATTTAGGCAATGATGCATATTCCAGTGGAAAGATCATAAAGCCTGTCGCAACCCCCTGGAAGCCGAATCCAAAAATGAAGTTCCTGCGTTGATTTTCAACCCCTCATTTGTTTAGGCAATAAATTGAAGCTAAAACAAATCGGCAACATAAGGAATAAGAATACCTGCATAATGATGGCCGCAACGTGTGGTTGTTGCATGTTTCCGACAAATATTCGAGTACTTCTTCCCCATTTTTACGACTGAAAATACGGTCGTACGAATGAAGAAAATTTACTCAAAAACTATTGGACTGATTTTGATGATTCTTTCACATCATGATATCTTCTCATTTCTGAGAAGGTTTAATTACATAATAAAATAATACAACAGAAACAATTTTTTTGCAATCGGCTATATAAAAGGATTGTGACAGGCTTCGAAGAGGCAGTACTATTTTTTTAAGATCCTTAAAGTACGACATTTCCACTGGTATTATGTATCAATGTCTAAACATATACTGTAGAAAACTTTTAATGGGATCTTTGTCTACCTTTAAGAAGACTCAGCTAAAGCCAAATTATAAATACACTTATAATGACCGCGGATAACTATTCTGTTTTAGGTGTCATCGGACTTATAGTTCGAAATTTGGGTTCCCTGTCCTAGCCTGTCCAGGGTGTCACCAAAGAATACGTCAAGGAGGACTCTATCATGTAATAACTATGTGATATGTACCTTCAGTGGGTACAAAGCTTAAAATGTTGGCGCGTGCAGTAAACCAGACTAACGCTTGAGTCTCGATTTACGATGCAATGTTTTGTGAGTGTCGTCGGTCTGTGTAACAATTTGTTCTTGTTTGTTTAGAGTGATTGTTGTGCGTTTGTTCTATTGTCTGTCACTTATTATTGCAAATATGATTGGATTACTGAAACAGTTAACGCACGTTACACTTGAAAAGGGTGCATCAAACAAGCAAATCAAATTGCCGATGATTTCTAACGTGTGTGAAAATACCGAAGCTATCGCATAAAATTACATTAAAAAATAGACGAATTGAAATCCTCCTCTTAATATGTCGGTTAAAAAACCAAGTCTCTGAAATCATCGTCATCAGCCCATCATCAATAAAAAGTAAAAGTAGAAGCTCGTAATCAGTAATATTTGAGACCCTGTATTATGTTCAATAAAAATATTTCCTAAATGTTCGTTTTCTAAACTATTTATATTTACGTATCATTAATATTTAACTCCGCTAACAAACCTAAAGCCTCTATATAGGTATTTTACCAATTCACAAGTCACCTACAATATTTTCTATCGACCGACAAACGAGAGAAAATAGAATAAAAACATAGCAATTTCCTTGGGACTGCGTGGTTCCTTGGTTCCGTACGTCCCATTTCCTACCGAGTCATACCTTGACAAACTTTTATTTACCACTCCTAAAACACATCTCGTGAACGATTCTCTACTCTATCAGCTAGAAAATAAAGAGGTGGCGTAGTTGAGAAGGATGGTAAAAGAAAGTTTTTCGCATCCGCGTCCTTGCTTCTAAATAAATAAAAACAATATTGCAACTAGTCTATTTCTCTATTACGTAGTTGTTACTGTGTACCACTTTATGTTTGACACAATCACATGTTTATTTAGCTGTTTAGGGTTTGTTAGCTGAGGAAGAAAACAGTATGTGGTTTAAAGGTTAGTGATACTTTTACTTACATCTAGGACTGCAATCGCGGTAAATATTCGGTGATTGAACTGTTATTGGACTACGTACGAACCATAAGTTTTGACACATTTGGTATTGCGCTAATCGCGGTACAGCTCATGACAGCCGTTAGAGCCGTTTTGACAGATCGCTCAGACGTTATTAGCTGTCAGTTACATAGAGTTTAGCGCGATGCGGAATTCAGCACAGTTGAATAGTAATTAGATTGCAATGTGATTAGAACTGAAATTGAATAAGAATAGAACTTCGATGTTTTAACTTAGCGCAATTGGGCTTCTGTATAGAAACAAGATAGCTAGATGTACCTACAAACACTTCTGTTACAGTTAAATAATGTGTAGATGTAGTAACATCTTCTTTCTATACAGGGTGTAACGAAAAGTATCATTAACCTTTAAACCACATACTGTACCCATCGTACTGAACAACTTTTAATACGAGCGCAAACCTGTCAGAACAAAAAATATCTGCTGTCCCTAAAGCTAAACTGCTACCTATTCGATTCAAACGGACGGCAGATTTTTTTGTTTTGACAGGTTTGCGCCCATAGTAAAAGTTGTTCAGTTTGATGGGTGGAGTATGTGGTTTAAAGTTTTATGATACTTTTCCTAGCACCCTGTATACATATAAATTAAAATTAAATGATATTTGTTGGTTAAGAATGGGTGGACCGATTTGGAATTTTAAATGTTCGTAGTAGGCCGTAAAATGTGAGGCCGCTGGTCGAAAATGATGAGGATGTTTTAATGAAATATTTATTTTATTCGGATCAATACGTTACTTTGGCATCGACACTTTTTACAATCGAATATGGTATTGAGGGAATGAAAAATTGGAAAACTTGCCCGGAAAATTCGGGAAAAACTGAAAGTGTTTTTTTCTATGGGATTTTTGCTAGGTAGTTCGTGCGCAAAAGTTTGACAGCTGATAGGACAGGGTAGGGTCAGCTTGTAGACGATATTTCCAAAAAGGTGCTCTGACTCTAAACTACAGATTTTTGGATTTTTAGTCTGTCTGTTCGTTCGAGCATCACGCAACAACTGCTGGACCGATTTTGATAAAACTTGATTATTAAAAGCTTTTTCTTTATTTGAAGAGTTTTGTCAATTGACAAAAATATCACTGACTGACTACATTTATTATCTATACAGAAACGAGTATTATTGGTGGCCAAAACTAGTAGTTTTTATCTTCTAATTATATCTACCATTGAAAGCTTATAAAGAGACTTAAAAACTGGTGTATATTTTATTTTGCTACGCTGGAGACGATACAGTCGAATTCACTGGAAAAAGCAATCAAGTAGTATCATTTTAATGGTATAAAATTCAATAGTTTGCATTTGTCTTTCTTTAAAAGTCTAAATTCGATGCTCGCTTCAAAAAATTCCACGTCAAAACGGTGAATTTCCAACACTACTTTTAGTTTCCTGTAATTTAACCCTGCATTGTTAAAAGTACATTTTACTAAACAGACCCCACGTCAAAACGTTAGCGGTTAAGGAACAAAAATAGTTGAAAGTCCCAACATTCCTGCACGCCCGGTACTTTCCAGTTATTTCGTCCCATAATGTACCTCTTGGTAGGTACGTAATATGTAATCACAGGTATGAAAGGTACGATGAAATTTCAACCTTATAAAAGAGAGTTAGGGTATATTTTTATGAAAGCTTTTTATTATGAAATGTTAGGTATAATTTTTATATTTTATTTTTGTTTCGTAGTTGTTGGGTATGGGTATAAATAAATATTTCGTCTACTACGTCTCAAAAAACTACAATCCTTTTTAAACTATGTATGTATGAAGCACTAAGTAAGCTGTGTACAGTTCTAATTGGGATTCAGATTAAGCATTTTCTGTTTATTTTTACAGTTAGTTTGTATTATTATAATTTGTTGCCTTTTACTGCACCTAATAAATAAATAAATCTAGTAAGGGGGAGTCTTGTAATTGCAACTATCTGGTAATTGCAACTATGGAACAATTGCACTTATAAGAATCACGATTCAGTTCTTCTCTCAATAGATTTATGTCTAGTCATCTAGAAGGCAGGTGTTGGTATAAAGAGAAGGACTAAATTGTGATTCACATAAGTGCTGGTAATTTATGTAAGACAGCACATAAACGAATATAAAAGAGTCAATAGAGCACGACTACAGGATAGGCTTTGTACTAGAACCTGGCTTGCTAAAACAGCACTGTACTTGAAGGGTGTCCTCTACATGGCTCCAACTGTATATAATCATGTACCTAAATGTATAAGAGACATTGCATGCAATTTGACATTTAGAAAGACATTATGTAAATGTTTAATCGAAAATACATTCTACTCAGTTGACGAATTCTTGACATGGAAACCTAAATAATCATAGTTTTATTATATTGTATACCCATAATAATGATTTGTAAATTTGTACGCCTAATAGGCTGATCACAGAGGTCTTCCTTAATTTATGTACCAACTTTTTGTAACCTGTGTTTCAAAAATAAATGATTTTGTATTTGTATTTGTGCAATTGCTCCATAGTTGCAATTACCAGATTGTTGCAATTACAAGACTCCAACTTAGATATAATATTCCATGTTATCTTAGATATAATATGGCACTTGAAGGATTTTTTTTGAAAATAATCTAACTTTATTACTTGTAGACATTAAAGCATCGCCGGTTCTCGTGGTGAATGCGGCGGGAACCCGTGAGGGCAGCGCAGCAGGACCGGTCATTGTGGTGATCTTTGGGAGAGGCCTATACCGCAGTGGACGTCTATCTTCTGAGATAATGATGATTCGTAGGCATAATGAATTTAATTTACATATTATGCTGTGGTTCGGTTCCAGTCTTGGATGAAACTTGAAACAATTTTCCGATTTATAACAACACCGGCTCATAGTGAAGGAAAAGATCTTGAGGAAACTTGCATCATACCCGTCCATTAAAAAAACGATCATTTATTTGATTTTGGGAAAGTACTTAAGTACTTTATTAGTTAAGGTGGTTGCAGAGGGGTCAATTTTATAGAAAACTTTGATGCACAATACGCGTAGACGGTATTAATATAAGTAACTTTGTATATATGGAAAAATAGTTTAGAAAATCTAGATGCCGCGTCTCAAATAACATTTACAATTTATAAAATAATTACGAAGATCTGCTTTTACCATTTTGTATGAAAAATTACAATATACAGGGTGGATTTTTGAGACGGGGCAGTAAGGGCAGGTACCTTTACCGTTGCAACTAGAGGGAAAAGTTCTTAAGAGACTGTCCTTAACTTTTTGAGACAGTTTTACCCTCATTTACAGATTTTGAAAAAAATGTACAGTCAGCAAGAAAATAGACCATTTACACAAAAACTTTTTTTTATGTCAATCGATCCTGTTTCTTATAAAGATCAAAAAAGTCTACGAGACCAACTGAGTTTAGAGTACTAGAAATGTCAGAAATCGCAACAGCAATAGTTGCAACGGTTAAGATACCTGCCCCGTCTCAAAAATCCAACCTGTATATTATAAATTGCATATGTTATTTGTGACGTGGCAAGTAGATTTTCTAAACTATTTTTTCATTATATAAAATATTACTTTTATTAATTCCATCTACGTGTATTGCACGTCAAACTTTTATATGGAGTGAAACCACCCTCAACACAGTTTACATAGCAACAACAGTTATATAACAGTTTTGTTATTAACAACACAGAAAAAAGTACACGCAAAAGTTACAAAAATAGTACAGTATACACTCCAGAGCATCACCACAGGATATGGTGCCCAACAGGCTAGCAGCATTCCTCTGGATGGTGAGACTGATTCTTTGTGCCAGGAAGCTCCCAGCTCTGTGTCGTCTCATTGAGACGCCCAGATAAGTCTGCAACGAACGCTTTGGATTCTGGCCCTTAAGGACCCAGCGTCTCGAAACCTATTGACGTGAACACGTAGCTACCAGCGAAATCACGGATCTGATTTGAAATAACATAGCTGTAAGCTGTAACATACATAATCATCAATAATGTTTGAAATATGGGTATTCTGAAATTATGTTTTATTTGGAACATTTCTAACTACAACATCGTAAAAATCGTGAGCTTATTCACTTACATAATGTTTTATTTATCGTAAAATGTAAGGTAAACGACTATATTGTCACTTTAAAGAAAACAGTTCCACAGAACTTTCCGAGAGACATTCTGTAGCAGTATTACCTGTGTTACTTCTTTTCTGTTAAACTTTCATACTTTGTAAACAAACTTCCCTACATGTTACATCAATATATGAAACAAACAGTAGCGATAGTAAATGACATGAAAAATAAATAAAAATCTTCGCATCCTCACACATTATATGAAGAAATCCAATAGAACCTCTATTGGATTTCTTAGGTAGTTTAGACATGCATTATAGTTACTATGTGGGGTGAAATTGATACCTTTGAGTCTACCCTGTAAGTACCTTGGCCTACAGGGATTTATTCGACTCCGTTGGAGAGATTTTTGTAGACTGTAGTGTTTTTCTGCTGGCAAAAGTTGTTCGGTGGATAAGAATAGACTAGTTTTCAGCACTGGAGGTTTATTTTAGTGATTTTTACACACAAGCACCGTACAAATATGAAAGAATGGCAACGGAAACTACTACTTTTTTAATTACAACATTTTATATTGGTGTTGCCAACATACCCATCAAACAACAAATGAACAACTTTTATTATGAGAGCAAACCGATCGTAACAAAAAAAATCTGCTGTTGCATACATTTGAGTCGAGTAGGCAGTTGCAGTTTAGTATGGAACTGCAGATTTTTCCCATAGTAAAATTTGTTCAGTTTAATGGGTAGACTCTTAGTTTAAAAGGATGCCAATGAGTACCAATTTCAGCCAATAGAAGCCCAGTAAACGATGAACGTATACCGAGGACGGCAGCCGGTGCGGATGAAGTCGCGGGCAAAAGCTAGAGCTGTACGAAGATTTTGAAATACAGTACCTCCGAATACAATGATTGTGTTGATCATTTAATTTTACTTTAATAGGCACTAGAACCAAAGATATACTTAGTATAAAAGTAAAAGTAGTAGTATAGAACAAATTTTATGAAATGCCTCTCAACAACAACTTATAAGGCTGTGTTGCTCAACGGCAACTTCTAAGATGTCTCTACTACTTGGATGAACTATGTAATAAAATTTTACACGAGTTTTTCTGCTTCAGTGTTTATTTCGCTTCAGTACGCGCGTTTGATCTATGATCGCTATTATAAGTTTATTTTAGTACTGCTTGACAAATGTAATGAGACCTTACTATGAGTTTTGCCCAAGCTTCATGTTCGAGAGATCAATGTTAAATGTGTTACAAAGTACTGAGACGCAGTTCAGATGGTAGATTAAAATAAAAGCTTCACTGCTTGTTTAGTAATTTATTATTTCGTCTTATTTTACTTTTTGCTATTAGAACCGATCTTCAACTCTCCTCCCACAATAATAATTGAAATCCACCATGGGATTCGACGACGTTCCAAATTTAATTCAAATAAAAACCAGCCAGCAAGCTATGGCTGTACAACCTCCTTACAGTACCTACAACAGAGTCATTTTCTGTCTCATTTTTCTGTCCATTGTGAGTAACATCTATTCTAACACTAATGACAAATTATAATGGAAGTAATCAAGGCCTCAGAAAAAGAAGTTGGGCATACTGGCGTATTATTTTTGCAGGATATTTATTTCAGACTAGCTGACCCGGCGAACTTCGTACCGCCTCAGAATCAGTTTTACCCGACACACACTTGGCCGTTTTTTTGTTTATAAACCTTCCCTGGCATGTGCACAATAACCCACCAAAGTTTCATCGCAATCGGTCCAGCCGTTCTCACGTGATGTCGTGACCAAGGGAAATAGGGATTATAGATTATGTTTTGCCATCATCGTCATCATCTTTGAGAAAAAATTATTCTACGTGGAATACAGGGTGTTAGTGTAGCTGTAGACAGTTGTTTTACTTTAATGGGTGATGTTACTCATAGTACAGAATCACATTACCCAAGGAGCCTATAGGCACTTAGCAAAAAAAAATGTATTCATACAAACATTCAATCAGCTAATTTTGCATTATTATTGTACAGGGTGTAAGTGACAGCGACAGTGACAGTAGACTGAAACGATAAACTCAGACTATCAAACTGAACAACTTCCACTATGGAGCACAGTTTTCTATGGAACAGCTGATTTTGTTTCGAGTTTCCTGAGGTAGGCTCGATAGTGAAAGTTCAGTCTGATGGTCTGAGTTTACCGTTTCAGTATTTGCTAGGCTGTCACTTACACCCTGTATACCTTTCCGACCAATTCTGATTTGGAAATTGTGGTGTATAGGAAACTCCTTAGTTAACTCTATACAGCCATCTCTATGCTTGATGATTTTGATACCTGTCATTGTCTTGTCTAATAAATATAATAGCTTGATTACGTAACTAACATGTTTACTTTATCGGTATTTATCATTGGCGACGATCCTGAACCCATAAAATCATCGTAAAAACACTACAGAATATGGATAAAGTAAGGAAACATCGGGGCACCCTACGCGGGTTGCTCACACGACTCGACAACTACATCGAACAGAGGACGACGATGTCTGACGAGGACATCACCGCCCGCTCCCAAGGGCTGAAAGAGACGATTCAGTCACTGCGGAGAATACAAGAGAACATTGAGGACCAGGCTGTCGAATCTAACGACGAAACCACCTACGCACAAGAACAGGAATACAGATACGAGTTTGAAGAACTATATACTACAATCACAATGAAACTTCTGACGAAACAGAAACAAAACCAACAACAACAACAACAGCAACAACAACACCATCAACAAGATCAGCGGCTACAACAATATGACCGTAAGAACTCACCAAAAATAAATTTCCAACCACTGCAAGAATCAGAAAAATTTAATAACTTTAGAAAGAGACTGGAAGTGTACTTCAGATTGAATGAAATCACCGAAACACAGATGAAGACCAACATCCTACTTTCCACCTTATCGCCAGAACTCCATGAGAAACTTTGCGATCTGGTATGTCCAGAAGAGCCAATCAATATGACATTTGATCTTATTACTGAAATACTTGACGACTATTTAGACCCTAAACCCAGCAAATGGGCACTACAACACAAATTTATAACAAGAACACAAAAGTTAGATGAAACAGCAGCCCAATATGCAGCAGAACTAAAGAAACTTACAACCAACTGTGAATTCAAATGCCAACATTGTCAACAAAATACATCAGAAAGCTATCTGTGCCTACAATTTATAAGAGGATTGAAAGATAGTGACGCACGAACGAGAATCCTACAAGATCCAACAGTATGTACATTCAAATCACTGACACAGATCGCAACATCCATCGAAATGGGTAAGGCAGAAAACGCAACAATGATCACTAATGAACAACCAAGCACCAGTCAAGACCACATCAATAAAATATCTACACATAAGAATACCTACCGATCGAACATTCAAAGCCCAAGGCAAATCACATTCAGAGATTTAAAAGGGAAATGCTTCCGCTGTGGAGCTACTCACGAATCCAACACATGTACCGCCATCAACGTAACCTGCCGAAAATGCAATAAGGTGGGTCATCTTGCTCGTGTTTGCCTGCAACACCAGTCCGACGCGAACTTCAACACAACCAGACTAAATACACATCAACTAGAAGAACCAGCTATAAGTGATAACGATGACTGGAACGATATAAATGTGATAGTCGGAGAAGCATCTGAAAAGTTTATGATAACCGTACAAATTGAAAACACTACACTAAAGATGGAATTCGATACTGGAGCCACACTATCGTCGATGTCAATGCGAGACTACAGAAACCTAAATATAAAAAAAAGGATATTCAAGACAGACATCAAACTTAGAACATATACTGGAGAAATAATCAAACCAGCGGGAGTCACATACGTTCAATGCAAATATCAAGGAAAAGAATTCCACGGGAAACTATATCTTATTAACGACAACGTAGATCCTATCTTTGGACGCAGCTGGATGAAGGAACTCGAGACACTGAACCTAGCAGACATAAAAACGGTACAATATACTGAAAACTTAGAATTAGACCAACTGTTGGAGCTTTATAAGACCTCAGTCTTCATGGCCGATCTTGGCGAAATACCTAATTACAAAGGACATCTAAACCTGAAAGAAAACACGCAACCAATTTTTATTAAACCACGAAGAATACCTTACGCCTTAAAAACCAGAGTAGATGAAGAGATAGAACGACTATGCAAACAAGGTGTCATTACAAAAGTTGACCATTCCGAGTGGGGTACTCCAGTGGTACCAGTTGTCAAACCCAACGGCTCTATCCGATTATGCGCCGATTACAAGGTCACCCTGAACCAAGTGATTCAAGACGAACAATATCCAATACCTATGATAGAAGACATCTTTGCAGAAATGAACGGAGGAAAGTTATTCTGTACGCTCGACATTACGCAAGCGTACCTCAACATGGTGATGGACGAGGAAAGCGCAATGCTACAAACACTCAGCACACATAAAGGCACTTACAAAGTAAATAGGCTCATGTTCGGAGTAAAGGTCGCACCGAGTTTATGGCAGAAGTTTATGGATAAACTTTTACAAGGGCTAGAAGGAGTTAAGTGCTTCTTTGACGACATTATCATACAAGGAGCAACAAAAGAGCAGCTACTACAGAGACTGAAGTTGGTTCTAGACAAACTGAAAGAGAATAATCTTCGAGTAAACAAAGACAAGTGTCACTTTTTCAAAACAAGCATAAATTACCTGGGACATACGATCGACAAAGAAGGACTACACAAAAACAGAGACAATATAAACGCTATAATCAAAACTGAACGCCCAGTAAACACCGCAGAACTGAGGACATTTTTGGGTATGGCAAATTTTTACAACAAATTTATACCTAACCTAGCATCAATCACGAACCCGCTGAATAACCTACTAAAGAAAGAATCAAGCTTTCGTTGGTCTATAGAATGCGACCAAGCTTTCATTCAAATAAAGAAGGAAATTTTGAGCGAAAGAGTACTGATACATTTTGATCCCACAAAACCTTTAGTATTAGCTACCGACGCATCACCACTGGGACTTGGTGCGGTGCTATCACACAGACTCCTCGATGGATCGGAGAGACCGATTGCTTTTGCTTCGAGAACGTTATCGGACAGTGAGAAGAAATACAGTCAAATAGACAAGGAGGCTACGGCAATATACTGGGGGTTGAAAAAGTTCTTCCACTTTATCTACGGCCGAAAGTTTATACTCGTCACGGATCATAAACCGCTGACATCCATTTTCCATCCACACAAAACCCTACCAGCGATGAGCACGATGAGACTATTTCATTATGCTCACTTCTTATCGGGATTCAACTACACCATTGAATACAGAACCTCAGGAAACAACTCCAATGCTGACTATTTGTCCAGATTCCCTATTGAAAACACTAAAACCAACAGAATTGACCAAAATTACAACTTTCAACTGCAGCAAATACATACTATTAATATTAATCCTGACACGATAGCGACCGAAACTAAGAATGACCCCGATTATTCAACCTTACTACAAGCATTAAAATCCGGAGCATCATTGAGAACACTCGGGTATAAAGATAACGAATTTACCTTACACGACGGATGTATAATGAGAGGAATGCGAGTTCTTATTCCAAGAACACTTCACGAACGCGTACTAAACGAACTGCATCTAGGTCATCCAGGAATTGTGAAGATGAAACTCCTAGCCCGCAGTTTCGTCTATTGGAAGGGGATTGATAATGACATTGAAACGAAGGTAAAATCTTGCAGAGCCTGCAGAATGCAACAAAATGAACCAGAGAAAACAGCACTACACCACTGGGAACATCCTGATGGCCCATGGCAAAGACTTCACATCGATTTCGCGGGTCCTGTTCACGGGCACCAACTTTTTATTATTGTAGATGCATTCTCAAAATGGACTGAGATTATACCTACAAAATCAACCACAAGCTCCTGGTGTATCCAAAAACTCAAAGAATTATTTTGCACCTTTGGGATACCTCAAGTTTTAGTCTCGGACAACGGACGACAGTTTGTCTCAGAAGAGTTCGGAAGTTTCCTTAGAGACAGTAGGGTTCGGCACCGGACCTGCGCTCCATACCACCCTGCAACCAATGGACAAGCAGAACGATTTGTGCAGACAGTCAAGAGAGTTTTGCGAAGTGTAGAGGGGGAAGGAGGTAACCTACACGAGAAGCTGGTAATTGTGAAAACCCGTCTCCGAAGAACGCCAAACGCTGATGGCCATACGCCCTACCAACTCATGTTTGGCAGAGAAATACGCACAGCATTGCATGCTATGTTTTTGAGAAATGAAGGTAAAGAGACTATTCTAAGACACCAGATCAACATCAAGCAGTTCAATCCTGGTGATCGTGTGCAAGCTCGCGACTACCGCAGTACCGCACAGCGCTGGCAATTTGGTACTATCATGAAACGACTGGGCAGACTGCACTACGAGCTCCGCACCGATAGCGGCGATGTCTGGCGCAGACACCTCGACCAGCTCTTGGCGGCACCCTTGATCCGCAGCAGCTAGGAGGGGAGAATTGTGGTGTATAGGAAACTCCTTAGTTAACTCTATACAGCCATCTCTATGCTTGATGATTTTGATACCTGTCATTGTCTTGTCTAATAAATATAATAGCTTGATTACGTAACTAACATGTTTACTTTATCGGTATTTATCAGAAATATAATTTATTTATCAGATAGATATACAGGGTAAAATTGATATCATTAGCATCCTTTTAAACTAAGAGTCTACCCATCAAACTGAACTACTTTTACCGTGGGAGAAAACCGATCGGGGCAAAACAAAAATCAGCTGTTGCATACATTTGAGTCGAGTAGGCATTGCAGTTTAAGGTGGTTTCAGTCCATGCAAAAGTTTGACGCACAATACCCGTAGACGGAATTAATAAAAGTAATATTTTATACATATATAATAATTACGAAGATATAAAGCTTTGAAATTTTTCATACAAAATTTTAAAAGCTTTAAAATATCTTCGTAATAATATTAGAAATTGCAAATGTTATTTGTGACGTGGCAACTAGATTTTCTAAACTATTTTTCCATATATACAAAGTTACTTATATAAATACCGGCTACGCGTATTGTGCGTCAAAGTTTTGTATAAAATTGACCCTTCTTCAACCACCTTAATATGGAACACCAGATTTTTTTTGTTGCTCCGATCGGTTTGCTCCCATAATTAAAGTTGTTCAGTTTGATTGGAAGACTCTTAATTTAAAAGGATGCTAATGATATCAATTTCTGTAGTATCCGATATATCTTGGACGTTAATAAAGCTGTTCTAAGAATAAGTGATAGTAAGTGTTTCAAATCTCTGTTTCTGTAATTCAAAATAGCCTTAAAATTTCGCTGTCACTAAAAATGGAGTATACTAGAGTTTGTTGGCATTTATATTTCCACTCAACAGATCAAAGTGACCGCGTAAACTCAAACGACAGTCCAAGTTATCTAAACGTAGAGAGCGTGTAAATCAGAGTGATGAATGACCTCTTATGTGTGAGTGATGGACATTTTACGGTTCAATGCACCGCACGGGTTGATAAATTAGAGGGAGATGTGTCTATTCACACCCCTACCTGAGCGATGAGTGTTTAAGGTTGATTGGAAATACGCGTTTTGTACGTATCCAAAAGCTTTCGTTGCAAACGTAAATATAACAAACAAAACCGACTTGTAAAAAATAATATTGCAGCCGATGAATTTTACGTTAGCATCTATCATCATCATCATCTCAGCCGATGGACGTCCACTGCTGGACATAGGCCTCCCCCAAGGATCGCCATAACGACCGGTCCTGCGCTGCCCTCATCCAACGGGTTCCCGATGCCTCAACAGGTCGTCGGTCAACCGTGTGGGGGGCTTACCCACGCTGCGCTTTCCGGTACGCGGTCGCCACTCGAGAACTTGTCGGCCCCATCGGCTATCGGTTCTGCGAGCAATGTGCCCCGCCCACTGCCACTTCAGTTTAGCAATTCTTTGGGCTATGTCAGTTACTCTGGTTCTTGTGCTTAGCATCTATAGGATCTATAGGAATATTAATATGTTTTATCGAAGTCGCTGTCAAGCCTGTACGATTCGAGACTGAGCTTGCAGTAATTTTTTGGCTAGGCTTGAGACCGACAACAATAAAACAAATTAATATTATTATAAATGCTAATATAAAATTCATCGGCTGCAATAAAAGCGTTAAAAAAATTTATTTCTTAATCTTCTTCTTATCGTGTGGGCAGAGCCCTGGTGTCAGAGTTTTTTCAGACCGCCTTACGGCCTCTGACGTGGTTTTTATGTAACGACTACTACCACCAGAGATAGTAGCCGGGACCAACGCTTTAACATGCCATCTGAAGCACGGAATCATTTTTCTTTTCAGACAATCAGGTGATTCAGCTTGCAATGTCCTAACCAACTGGGGAAACACGCACAAAGTGACATTTCACTAGGTGTACCCCGTGGGAATCGAACCCACGACCTCCGTGTCGAGAGCCAATGCTCTTAACCATTAGACCACGGAGGCATTTCATAATGTTTAGTGGTGAAACACATTAGATGGATTCTGATATCAGCACACATAAAGGGTACAAAGGGTACATCGATACAAAGCAAACGTTTCAGTCGCCGATGATTTGCTGTCAACTTTTGAGAAGCTCTATTGTGTAGCTCTGAAGTGTGTCATCAGATCTTCACCGAATTGAAATGGGACCACCTCGGGAGTATATGAATTTTAAAAAAAGGAATTATCAAAATCGGACTACTCTGTCGAAAGTTATGCGTGATAATACATAAAGAAAAAAAACAAAAAATATTCGCGTCGAATTGAGAACCTCCTCCGTTTTTTTTTTTTTTGTTTTCGTCTGTTAAAAAAGGAGTGATAGCGAGTAACCATTGCTACAACTACATTCTTAAACAGAAAGTTGGTAGTTGCAGCTAGTCTCTGACCACCTCGAAAGAGATTATTGTCGTGAGTGTGTGTATGTATGTAACACGAACGATTTCTATCATCGTTGTAACATACTAAAGGGATTGCTTCAGACCATCGAACTGACAAATTTTCACGGTGCGACTCATACTGAAATCGTAAAAAAACACTGGTCAGAATATTGGTCTCATAATAAAGTTGTTCAGTTTGATGAATGAATGAATTAATGAATGAATTTTTTTTTATTTTTTGTATGTTTATTTCAGAACTATAATACAGTTTTATGATATCCTACCTTGCAGACGTTTCACATTATGATGATGATAATACTTAAGGGGTGCTTCACACCATAAAACAGAACCACTTTTACTAAGGGCCAAACTTCAAAAAAATCATCCCATACATTTGAGTCGAGTCAGTACTGCAGTTTTTTATGAAACAGCTGATTATTTCTTCGCGATTTCCATGTTGATTCCATAGTGAAAGTTATTCAGTTTGATGATCTGAAGCACCCTCTTAAAATTATTACTGGGGTGTTTTGTTACACCCTGTACAAGCACAAAATCAAAAGCCTTCTAGATCTTGATTAAGCCGTGCATCTATTTATTAGAACGGTAAAGCATAATGCAGCAAGCCCTGAAAGTCGGCAATTACTCTGCCGTTAATTGATGAGTCGACCGCGGCTGTTACGCCTCTCAATAATGCATGAAGTGACGACAGATAGGGTTGCCACCTGGAGAACAACAACAATTTTATTTCAATTTGGTGAATGGAAAAATTCTGGATGTTTTTGACGGAAAATTTATTTTGATTAAGGACATTTTAGGGAAAACATAATATGTTTTGATTTTAGGGACCTACTCATGTTCTTTCCGTGGGCGTTATTTATTTCATTATTAATCGACATTTCAATATACATTGTCTTATATTAAAATTATTATGATGACACCTGGGCTGACGTAACCTCAGGGTTAAAAGCTCCAAAAAAAAAAGAATTAAAAAAAAAATGATGACACCAAAAAACACCATTTGGGTTTGTCTTGGCACCTTTTAAATTTTTACCAAAATCGTAAGTAAGCACACAAAAGTTTTATACACCACTATACGAATGCCGAGACCAGCGCACGTCCAAGGTTTTGTATCATTTTTTCATACCCTGGACACCAGAAATGGGCTCGCACTAAGAAGAAGACGCTACATGTATGCTGAGAGAGTACGAGTGAGAGGGGAATATACCACTGCTTGCTGTCGTTCTCCTCTCGCATCACCGAGACGGGGTAAGGTCAAAATTGGAAGGCAGGTAACGTCCATACTGCACGTAGTTAGTACCAACTATTTGAACCAGAACCAAAATTTCAGAGGTCACTCTCACTTTTGTACAAACAACCACTGGAAACATTTTTTGCCCAACCGTATAGTTCGCGAGTAGAACAAATTGCCTGAGACTGTAATAAGTGCGCCTTCAGTGAACTCTTTCAAAAATAGACTGAACAAATATTTAAAAAACTAAACAAGTGCAGTGATATACACGCATCAGCTTTGAGCTGCTAGTGTATCATATATGTATAATAATAATATTTCTTATACTGAGATTTTGTCGAGTGCAAGTTTTCTAGTCTGGCATATGAAGAAGTTCAAAGTCAAAGATCACCACAAAAGAGAATAAGTCGGATGTTTATAATGTGAAAAAGAATTGGTCTCAAAGTCTACAACCGAAAAGTGTCAACCCTACCTAACTGACGTTAGTCGTGCCAATGCAAGCAAGAAGTGCACCCGATTCCGTTCCACAAGAACCAATTAGTGGCGGGGATTGATGCTGGTGATTTATTCAAATAATTCATTTACACCCTAATATTATTCCATGCTGACCTGATTATGTCTTAAATGAAAAGAAGTTGTACTCTTTTAGCCCATACACTAAGTCCACTTTTGAGCATGGCAAGTTCCAACGCTCACTCTATGGTGTAAAATTAAATTACATACTGAATAGGATGTTTTAGACTATCAAACTGAACAACTTTCACTAAAGAGCCAACATAGTAATAGTGAAAAAAAATATTCCATATAAAATAGCTACTTGACCAAAATGAAGCATTTTCGCGTTATCAAAGTTGGCCCCGTAGTAAAACTTGTTCAGTTTGATGGTCTGAAGTACCCTGTTCGATATGTAACACGTTTAATTTTACACCCTGTATAATATTTGCTCGTTACTATTGTATTTACCCGATTGCACGACGCAAAGTGGTTAACATGTTTATTTGTATAGGGTTAAACCGCGACTTCGTCCGCATAAATTATACACCAGATTTTAAGTCAGATCATAAGCTACCAAACAAAAAAGTTTCATCAAAATCGGTTCGGTAGTTTTTGCGTGATGCTCGATCAAACAAACGACAAAAAATCCAAAAATTGGTAATATGGAATCAGGGACACTTAAAAACCATATCGTAACTTTTTTTTGTTAATATCCTTTCTGTTACAGTTTTAATAATAGTTTATATTAACGAGGTCAAGAAAACGCTTGTATTTATCCGTCCGTGATAAATCGTAAGTGCCAATAGAATTAGCGAATTAATAAAGTAACCCTACAGAAATAATTGCAATCCACTTGAAGAAACCATCCAGCGCTCACAAAGACGAATCTATTCAGTAATAATTTAGTGAACCCAGGAGCGAATGAAGGTTAGACCTAGATAATAGTGAGGTCACTACCTATTCGTAGGTAACCTAGGTAGGGGCGCTATATTTCAAACCTATCTGTGTTTCATGGTCCTATACAGGGTGGAAAAAAAAGGCGTATATCAATGGAAGGAACGTCGATGGCACGTTGCGGAGATGTATGGATACAACGATATGCCGTGTACCGTGTATGTGTGTGTTTTCTAACTTATGTACGTAATATCGCCTGCTCTCAAACGGTGAAGGAAAACGTCCTGAGGAAACCTGCATAAAATGATAAAGATAAAATTCTGATGCGTATGTGAAGTCTACCAATCCGCATTGGACACGCGTGGCAGTGCAGGGTAAGCCTGTGCCCTGCAGTGCGACGTATAATAGACTGATGATGAATGGAAGGATATTCGAATGGCGCAAGCGATGTAAAACATAACAAAGTGGTTCGGTTTAAGAGAGTTACGCGGTTATTATTTAATCTAAAAATAAACATTTTAACTGGTTCTTACCCGGTTCTTTGTGTTCTCCAAGTGACAAAAGTGACAATGACAATCGAGTGAGTTCCGATAGTGTTGGGCAGAGCAAACGACGAAGAGTGAGGGTAGACAGATTTGTCTGCTCTTAAAAATCTACCTGCTGTTTCTCAGTCATCCCGTGATCATGGCAGTTGTAACACTGCCGAAATATCGGGAACTCAAATATACCAAAACGCAGTAAGAACCCGTTAAAATGTTTAATTCTAGATTACGTAACAAAGTAGTTAACATTAGGTATAGTAATAACGTCGTTTTGGTTACTTTGTTCATTGTTTGTTTACTATGAGTCCTTGTTACTTGAATAAATAAATTATATTATTATTATTGTGTCTTTTCCTTATCTAGGGACATAAGTGTCCTGGACCCGGTAATGTGATACCAATCGACTATCCCAGTATACACTATAGAAATGTATCCAACAGCCCTCGGTCAGTGTAGTGTAGTACTATATTGTAAGAAGTGGAAACAAACAAAATCTGGGCTGTTGGGGTGGGATGCTAGTGGAACAGGTAACTAGGTATTGAACGGGACTATGGCGCCTGTCTGACCAATGCATAATATTAATGATAATAAAAATTACGTCATAGTTTGGGCATGTTGGTAAAGGCAGGTGTTACACCAGAAAAAAATCAGATTTACACCCCGCTTCCCCAAACAAATCTATGTTGTTTCCGTTTCTTTTCTTCCGTCATATTAATATTTTTGCAAATTGTGTTCAATTCAACACCAAGTTAAAAATTTTATTACACGTATATACATATATTTTACCTATTAACTAACCTACCTCCTAGGATAATACAGTCGTGAATATATACTATGCTTGAGCAGAATCCATGAAAATTCGGGGAAGTGTTGTAAAACCGTTGTTATTACCTAGACAACCTGAATTTCCCAGAACAGTAACTTTGGTAACTATGCCAGCACCTGTATTGTAGTCCGACCCTGCCAGAGCAACATATCTTACCGACCTAGCGTCGGAAATGGAATACTTAAGTGAGCAGCTCATATATCTTGAATTGGAACGGGCTATCTCGTTCATGAGGCGCCGTTTTATGATTTGACTGAACTTTAGCCACCCTTAATAAGATTGAGGGCTGCATATTGGATGATAATGAATACTGTTTTGCTGATAAGGTAACTCGTGTATCTTCTATAAATAAAGGGCTTAATAAATACACCACAAAATTATTTTTAACTGTTGTGAACTGTTTAGGCGCTTTAACAGTTTACAAGTTTTGGGATTCGAATAACATTAAATAATTTGGTTAGAGGGAACTCATACTGAATAATAGCAGGGGCAAGGCTCGTGCCATAGTCAGAGCCCTCACTGGGCACTACGCCACTGGCACGATGATGCACAAGATGAAACTCTCCCTGGATCCCAGCTGCCGAGCATGCGGAGAGGATGAAGAGACCATGGAGCATGTTCTTTGTGACTGTGATATCCTGGCGGCAAAACGCATGTGCCTCCTCGGAGATGGATACCCAAAACCGGGAGATCTTAGGTTTCTTCCCCTCAATGGTATGCCTCCTTCATTGACCATGTATTTGAAGGGTGAAGAAAACAAAAAGTATTGGGGCTAACACAAAAGATCCCACTGGGTCCAAGTGTTGCTAGCTTGTCAGCCCCCACAACAAGATAAGATAGAGGTGGCAATTATGGTGGCACTGATAGAATTCTCATGAAGTAATCAAAACAAAATACCGTTACCAAAGTTATCTATTTTTTAGTTCAATGCATGATTATCTTCAATCAAACTTTATCTCTAAATTGTCATTACATAGAAAAAAAAGGTTTTTCAAGTATAATTCCAAGAACAATCCAAATATTTCTATATTAAATTTAGAAAATATCTAACATGCCTCGGGGAATGTAGTCGCGGGCTTATGTTAGAATTCCAAGAATTAAGATTGAAGAAAATGAAATGTTCTCTATATGTCATAAAGGAATAAAAAGAAATATTTTTTCAATTCGAACCGGTTACCAATAAACATGAATGTATTATTATTTCGCTCGCAACTTTGTTTGCACAGCACCGACTGCCGTCTTCTTCTAGCGTGATAACCTGATAACTGATAAGATTAAGATTTTGAAGTATAATCATTAGGCATTCACATACAGAAAGTTTTATCAAAATCGATTTAGTACTTTTTACGTTATTCTCAAACAAACAAACACAAAATATAAAAAAATCTGTAATTTGGAGTCAACGGGACCATAATATACCATATCGTAACCTTTTTTTTACAAAGATCGTCATCTTTTTAGTTTTTTTTTTCTTTTTGATTACAAATTCCTAACAGCACTAGTTTTAATAAGTGCAATTGAATCCTTTTTTTCTTAAACCCATTGACATTTTATAAATAACAGAACCAGAACTAGATAAACAATCAACGCTTCTAAAATGGCGGAGCCAAATTTTCCGACTAGCTGACAGGACAGTAAACATACCAAATAAGTACGACTAAATATCAAAATACAACGCACCTACCTACTAGTTGATTTGTTTGGGTTATTCAATGACATTCTATACATCCTATACATGGACTCATCACGTCATACAACAAAAAAGAACATAAATGGCACAACTTTAGTATGCTTCAGTTGTTCTTGGCGGTCATACATTACCGCTGACAATCCAGTCCTTTCAAATGTCCTCGGTCGCTCAGCAGTAATGTAAAACAATTATGTACACTTTTGCGGTCTCGAAACAGCGCGCTGATGCGAAGTCCTTGTGTATAGAATGTCATTGGGGTTATTTATCAATTCGGACAAAAATATGCAAAGATTTTATATGACACTTGGAGTCAATAGTTTTAATATCAACCCCTTATTTATTCTTAAAACACAATTTCGCATCTCGGAGCTCAGTTTTCCTTAAAAATACCTAAAGATTTTAATTGCACTATCCTCCCGGTAAATGTCAAGCTAATTTTTATCCCGGACACGGGTCAACACAGACCTGGCGTCCTAGTTCCAGGCAACAGTGAATTATGTCTCTTTTGTTTTATCTTGAAAGAGAATAGCCTTTTTGACTTTATTTTGTTAAAGAAATTAAGTTACTGTGCGAAAAGCTTTTGGTTGTCAGAATTAATTTTGCGGGTATTTTTGTGATATTGATCAGCGTCTACAACGAATTAGCGACTGCTCTAAAACGATGAAGGAAAAGATCGTGAGGAAACATACATAAGAAACCGCTGAAAGTCCACAGTTGAACATAGGCCTCTCCCAAGGCCGCCACAAAACTCTCAATCAAACCATCGGCCTTCCTTATCCAGTCGCTCCCCGCTCCCTTTTTACGTCTTCTGTCCAGGGGACCGCAGGGCATTCCACACTATGCCTGCCAGGTCGTGGTTTCCACTCTAAAACTCTGACACCCCATAATGGCTACGTCCACGGCCTTTGTATTTAGCCTTATCTACTTATCGTACTTACAATCTAGCAGTTTGATGCCCAGCTCTTTCCATTGCTCGATACGCAACTCAGAGTTGTCGACGGACGGATGATATTGCGTGACAAGCGGCTCCCAACTGAATGCAGAAGATGAGGGACAGAACTTCATGGAGAAATATGGAAGAAACCTATGCCCGAAGACGGACAGGACTGTGATGAATAGTTGGTCACCAACCCCACGTGATCTTGATTGACGAACGCTCTATGACTTCAATGCCCGGTATGGAGTCGTTCCGCCCATACAAAGCTCGTAGGTACAGCATCGTTCCGCGCATACAAAACTCGTGGATAGTGGATACAGCATTAAATGATACCTGCCGGATCATTACAGACTGCTTCAAACCGACTAGGATTGCGCCACCAGAAATCCACAGGGCCGTTGCGACCTTAATTGAAAGAGCAAAACTCGCGGTTGATCCATGGCATCCTATGTTCAGATATTCCACAGTACCCCAAGGCTTAAGAGCCGAAAAACCCTAACCGAAACCCCCTTGTGTGTCAACCCTATACAAGGTATTGGTGAGTGTACTCGAGCTAGATGTGACCTCTGGCGAGAAACGAGCACGCTACCCGACCCGTTTTTGTACTCTGCGCCGACCTAGGTAGCCATTAAGTCCAGGTTAAGTTGGTAATCCATAATATTTTTGTATAAAACCTGAAACAAGCCTATTTAACTCAGAGTTAATTGCTAACCCTGGTTGACGCAAGTTGGGCTTAAGGGTTTAAATTGAGAAAATTCGACAGTTCCTGTGGAGTGAATGTCAACAGGCGGAGGCTCCAATAAGCAGCAATGCAATACTCTAAGCGCAAACATTTTAACAACCATAAATTCGTCGTTGAAACATCGGCGAGCTGTCAATTCGGGATTCGCTACGGTTAATTTTCATGTGTCAAACTCGGATAAAAACTTCGATGATCTGAACAATCTGAAGGATGTTACATTTGTGAGCTCATCGATGTTTTTGACAGCAATGTGACGCTTAGAGAATTGCACTCTTGCCCTCAAACTGAAAAGTTTGTGTTTATATTGTTGGTCAGTATAAAGCTACAAAAGGGGGAACACATCTACGCCTTAAAAAAAATCGAATGATCTCTTTTCAGTTCAATGTACCTCGCTTTGTTTTGTGTGTGCCTTTAATGGTGGACAACGATTTTTCTTTCTTTTTTTGACTCATGCAGCAGGAGCCCGTTCCACCATTACAGTAAGCTAAACAATTAATATTTTTGGTCTATTTCGCTTTTCACATAACCACCCACTCTAAACTATAATGAAGCAATTTTAATGAACGCATACATTATTCCTAACTATACTGTGTTGATGGCTTGACTGTAATTTATTTAATGATTTTAATTTGAACAACGCTACGAAACCATTTATTAAATATCACAGGGTTGTTGTTATTTATTAAATATCACATGTTATTAATTTCATTATCGATTGATACACATAAAGTACGGTCAGGACCTAATTTATATAATCCAACACAAAAATCGATAATACTTTCACACTACTTTGCCAACCGCGAGGCCGAATGCCGAAGTCCGCGTAGGAGCGAACCTGGAACCTGTTGGACCTGGTCTCCAGGGTCAATCTGCCAGCCCAGCGAGGCAGCCGGGAGAACGCTGGTTCTTGCATTTTCTCTACAGTAAATTCACCGCTTAGGCAGAACAAGGTCAGCAGAGTTCTATTAGGGTAACCTAAAATTCTCTGACAGTAAGTTTACCGCAAACTTACCTGCAGTCAACTTTAACCTCGTGGTCACGCAGCTCACGCATGACCTTGTAAGAGAAAGCCTGGAGTGAGATATACAGCTTTTATGATGTACATTTCTTCCTAATAGCGTCTGCTGAGATATCATAATTTATGGTTATTTCGAAAGAATTTTTTTTGGTATATATCAATTTCTTTATACTCTCGTCCAATTGGTTACATGTACGGGACTTCAGGTGCTCTTCCTACTCGTTGACTGATCCACAGGAGAAGATCAGTCTTGAGGAGACGCGATTTTTTTCGAAACAGAATAGAATACTTAGAAATATACTTTATTCATACTAAACAATACAATGAAACAAACAAGAAATACTATGAAAAACTAGACGGTGTTATGCGCTAAAAAGCATGTCGTTCCATTCAACCATAGATACAAAATACCCGCAAAAACTGTGGCATCATACCTATGCTGCATTTCTACGAATTCCTGAATTAGGTACTTGTGTGGAATCCCCTTGTGGCATTGCTAGTCCTCAGGATTACAATAGAATGCGACGCCTCGTCTGTCAAAATAATGTCGATATACTCAAAACCCTTTCCTTCAAATTCAAGTCTGTGAGTTCACTAAGCCGTCTTCGTTAGGTGGAAACAAGCCGTCACCCATTACACAAAGGCATTACGAACAACAAGCACTGATGGAACTCCTTGTATATATTCTAATTTAGGATGTGGAGCTACGGAATTAGCGGAGAAAATTCTTTTCGTGTGGTAAATATCCGACCGTTTAATCATGCACCTATTTGTTTGGTGAACGAAATGTGATATAAGTGAAAGGTTTGTTCATACTAAGCCACCGGGTCAAAACCATTTATGGTTTTGGTACAATATTTCCACATATTTGTTTGGGAAGTAAATGAGGTGCCATCGGAAAAAGACCGATCTAAAGAATTGAATAACCTAGGGCTGCCACCTCTCAGTCTACCGCAACGCTAGTTGTCAGGTTCAAAGAAGTCATTCTTAACCTTAGAGTTGCGGCAGATTGAGAGATTTACCAAAAATCATAATGGTAAAGGTACTTGTGGCAAGATTTTGCTAGGCAACCCGGCGACCTTGTATATGAACCCCTGTGTAAACTTTCACTTAAATCACATTTCGTTCACCAAACAAATAGGTGCATAATTTTATGGTCGGTATATACTTGAATTACATCATCATCATTATAATCTTTCTCTAAAGAGAGAAGAAAGAAGATCATTATAATTCTAGGATTCACTGGATAAAAGCGCGAGTGATTCCATAATGGATTTTGAGCAAGTGAAAATGCAGCTGTGTGCCTAGCCACAGATCGGTAGGTACAAGGTCCAACTAAGACTGAAACGGTGAACTTAGACCAACTAAGACTGAAACGGTGAACTTACACAACTGTCATTATGGAGCCTACATCGAGTCCCAGGTAGTCGGGTGGGTACAACAGTTTTGTAAATAAAACAGCAGATTTTTTTTTCACATTACCTGAGGTAGGGTCTATAGTGAAAGTTGTTCAGTTTGATGTTCTGAGTTCTCCGTTTGAGTCTGCGGAGGACTTTCCCTTACACCCGGTATAACATGTTAATAATCGCCTACTGCATAGCCTCGTAACTAAAGCAAGCCACGCTCGCGGCAATCATAACTTGATACAAGACTTTTGCTCAGTGTCTACTTTATACGAAGTTCTCTCCCAAGGGAACTCTTAGTGCGTTAATTAGATGATTTTGTTACATGAAGATATCTATGCCGCAGTACTACCAAATTCCTTCGTGAATAGAAACATTATTTAGGCTCTTAGAATTTAGGTAAACATTTGTAACTATAACAGTACAATTTATAAATATACTATACGACCTATTCTCAAACTTACTGAATATACACACAAAATTTCATCAGAATCGGTTAAGCCGTTTAGAAGGAGTTTTGTTACAAACGCCGTAACCAAGAAGTTTATATATTAGATGTTGCAAATTATTTTGATAACATAAATAATTTATTATGTGGTGCAGGTTGCAGGATGTGCAGGTATTATTATTGCAAGCACTGTCTAGTTCTAGTTCGGTTTCATGAATTATTAAGAAAGAACGAACATTTTGTGATGCGTCTTTTCGTGGACTTGCTGTGGACGATGATCACCTGATAATTATGACGATGAATTAATTAGATGATCATCATAGTTTCAGCCGATACACAGGCTGTTACAAAAATACAAATAAACATTTACGATGGTGGTTAAGACCATCAAACTGAACAACTTTCACTATGGGGCCAATATCGAAATCGCGAAAAAAAATCGGATGTTCCATCACCATCATATCAGCCGATAGACGTCCACTGCTAGACATAGGCCTCCCTCAAAATGAGGTGATTTGCCATAATCGCCATAATTCGATGCGTTTGCGATGTTCCATACTAAACTACAGATCTACTCGATCTAAATGTATGAGACAAAAAATTTTTTTTTCGCGATTTCGATGTTGGTCCCATAGTGAAAGTTGTTCAGTTCGTTGGTCTAAACCACCTTAAAAGTTTTCAATTTTTATTTTTACTTCTGTAACACTAACACCCTATATATAAGGTCTAACAAAATTAGATGAAACTATTTTAAAGGGATGATCAGACCATCAAACTGAACAACTTTCTCTATGGGACCAATATTGAAATCGCGAAAAAAATCAGCTGTTTCATACAAGCCTACTCGACCTATATGTATGGGACAGCAGATTTTTTTTCGCGATTTCAATATTGGTCCCATAGAGAAAGTTGTTCAGTTCGGTAAAATAGTTAAAATAGTAAAATGGTTAAAATAGTTTCACCTAATTTTGTTAGACCTTATATATCCACGCTTCGCATAGGCCTCCCATAAAGATCACCACAACAACCGGCCCTGCGCTGCCCTCAATATGCTTTAATAATTTTATTAATTTAAACAAAATACTAAACCATAACTATACATTCAACAAAACATTAATAACTTCGGTGTATATTTATTTAACAGTGTTGTCTGTATTTAATATAACGTTAAAATGAAATTGAATAAGCTATTGGATTTGGAAATAAAAGCATTTTATCCATTGAATGTTTTTGTAGAATATGGATTTTAACTGAACATACCTACATGAGTTGGGTCGTGATGAGGTACTGAACCCCCGATACATCCGGCACACACTTGGCAATCAACTAGCCTCATATCCCATCATCACGACTACAAGTCAAACTCAAAAACATATCGTAAGAGAATATTTTATTTCTTATATAACATGCCATTATCGACTCAACGGAAGGTGATAATGATGCAAAAGTTTGACGGATAGGTAAACACAACCAGCGCCTCTAGTATGATTTCTCTACACAACGCGCCATCACTCTCCACTGCATAGAAAATTACCTTTTCCCGATTTTTTCAGAGAACGATGAAAAAAAGCCGAGTCGCGCTCAAGCAGAGAAATCATACTAACAAGGGCTAGTTTTCCAATAAAATACAAGGGCTGGTTTTTAAAAAAAAAAAATTTAAGAATACCTACCCTACACAACAGAAAAGGTAACCCGGATCCGCCTTACACAATCTCATCCTTAAAAGCTGGGAGATTTCAAATCAATTAAAAATTATATAGAAAACTTTATATTTCAGTAACATTATAAAATCACAATGAAGTTGCTTTCACTAATGAATTTAAAATGAAGCTACCTTCCGCATTGCTAAATCAACGAACGTGCTAAGTACTCAAAACTGAGTCCACGAACTTAACACAAAGAATACCGCAGTTTCTAAAACCCGTAACTGGCGTTCGTGGTGAAACTCCAAACCTAAACTTTCAACCGCCAAAGCTAGTGACTTTCTCTTGAAGATCCCTACTAAGAAAAACAATCATTCTTGTCCGAACGTGTGTTTTGAAATTTATAAAATAGTTGATAGTTGTAGCATATGTAGTTTCGGATCAACAGGAAAGGGATTCAGTATGTGTTATGGACTCATATCTATAAATTAACGATTGTACAGGGTGTAAGGGGACAGCCCTCCGCAAACTGAAACAGTAAACTCAGACCATCAAACTGAACAACTTTCATTATAGAGCCTACCTTAGGAAACGCGAAAAAAATCTTCTGTCACGACAACCTATCCAACGATACCCCACACCATGTGGTGACAAGAAAAAAAATGCCAATCCCACGTCACGTGTAGGTAAACTAAAAAAAATTATATTTTTAGTTTACCTACATTTGCAATTTATATTTATATAAGGTCTAACAAAACTAGCTGAAACTATTTTAAGGGAATGATCAGACCATCAAACTGAACAACTTTCTCTATGGGACCAATATCGAAATCGCGAAAAAAAATCTGCTGTTTCATACAAATGTACTCGACCTAAATGTATGGGACAGCAGATTTTTTTTTCGCGATTTCGATATTGGTCCCATAGAGAAAGTTGTTCAGTTTGATGGTCTGATCATCCCCTTAAAATAGTTTCACCTAATTTTGTTAGACCTTATATACAGGGTGGAAAAAAAAGGCCGTGGTTAAAAAGTGAAGTGCCTGCTTTACCGTTACATGAAGTAGGTAGACTGCCATTTTATGAACGTTCCGTTCTTTACAACGCACGGAGGAGAGGCGCTCGAGATGAAAAGCTTACCACTTAAACAGCCACTGATCCAGAAACTTATCGCACCTGATATTCTTGAATTCGATGATCGTTCCCAATATCAAAGTTCACCCAATCCCTCTCCACCTTGTTAGTAAAAGGAGGCCTTTGCTCTGCAGTGAGATTATACAGGTTATAACTCTTCTTGTTATTTTATCTGGCTCTTTTAAATTACACCCTCATGTTGGTCTGTATGACGTCGACTTATTACGTCACTTATCAGTAAGTACACAGTACAGTCAAATAACAAAACAGATATAGTTCTAGTGACAGCCGTGCTCGCACGTCTAGCCCAGTCATTTTACGGTTTGAGCCGGGACTAATTAGTAATTGACATTTTTTTTCGGTATAATACTGAAGAGCCAATTTGAGCCTAGAAATGTAAAATAAAAAAAAATCACGTCAGCAACAGTTCCAATTTTAGAATTTAGCTATTATCTCGTTCTAAAAACCTGATGGTAATATTTTTTTGCCGTATTTATTAAGGCTTTACTGTTATACATATTACAAACATGGTGTGAATATTTTTTTCTACTTAGAAGGATTTGAAAAATACATTTGTATTTTCTAATAAATACCTCTTTTTTAAATTTCATTGCCTATTTTATTGCTCAAAAATAATTTATATTGTTAAATTTAAGTCAAATGAGTGCATTGGTATTAATATTTAATATTAATAATTTAAAATCCTTCTGGGACACATAATTTTGATTTCTAAAAAAGTTTAAAAGTCCAATTAGTATTTCAATTAGTATTAGTAGTTCGGCGGGGTAGGGAACCCCGCCGAACAAAACTCCGTAAAATGACTGGGCTGCGTCCGCTCCGTTCACTGACAGCTAGCGAGTGTCGCCCGACTACGCGTCCGTGCGCCCACTACCGCCCATTTGTACTAATAAGTGAGTCATAGATTAATATGTATATTTAATAAATATATATATATATATATATATAATATATCCATAAGATCCTCGTGTCGCGATTGTCTTTTTCAATTTATTTCATAATGTGGCGCCCCCTTGTAATAATTGTGCTAATAAGCGGCAACGCAATTATGACGTCCTAGACTTCATGGCGAGTTACCTAGATAGGTACCTGTAGATAGGATGATCAAACACGAGGATCGAACCTTAGCTACCTGGATCGTAAGCCGGTTGTCTAGTCTGCTAGACCAACAAGACAGTGTTTAATATAGTCGAAATCTCTCACTACTACAGCGCAGCGCGTGAGGAGTAGTGCGCTGTTACTCCGATATGAACCCTAGTTTAACACATAGTGCTTCGAAACATAACCGATAGATGGCGGAAGCTGTCTATGGAAAATCAGCGTTCCACTTAGTTTGTACTATATACTACCATGGTTACAGTCTGCATAACGTACTTATAGAGCGGCTCGTTTCAACAATTTCACTCACGCTCTTGGTCAATAATAGATACTAAAGTACCAATATCTGTTAAACCAAAAGCGACAAGCGAAGTCACGGGTCTAAACTAAACTGAGAACCGGCAAAGTGACATCCTCCAGAGAATATTTCAATACAAAGCCGTCTCAGCCCCGGAGTTCCGATCCTTGTTTATGCTGTTACTATTGAGTTCCATGCTTCTTTAGTTCCAAGTTTGCATAGAAAATGTACTGACATTTTATGGAATTTTGTTATTGTTTGTGACCTTTAGTTTTAGATTTTTACATGTACAGTAGGTACAGTACAGTAGCTATATATATATGCCCGGTATGCATTAGAATGCGTCTTTTACTGACAGTTTTTTTGTCAGGAACACAACAAAAACCCACCAACAGTTTCATCGCAATGAGGAGTTTTGTGACAGCTTGTCGAACGTAGTTCAACATACCGGCGATAGAAGGCGTTATAGAGAGGGGTCCGAAGACGAAAATTTAAGGCTATAAAGTTTTAAACAAAAATGCATGTCAGTCAGACGCATCCGTTGACGAAATATATATATTGTGTTCATACTTTGCTGTTCTTCTTCTTTTCGTGTCAATGGTTCTTCAGTGATGTTTTTATATGTTAGTAGCCAGGTGCTGTTTACTTAAAAATACAAATTCTTACTATTTTATTTGTATTTTATTATCTGCAAGGTCGCTCACCCCTGTCTCTTCAACGCACATCTATCGAACGATTAGGAACAAATTTTTCTTTTTTAATGACTTTCGGAGAGAACTTCATTGAACGAACGGTTTAGTTACGATTAAGGCTTGTGACATCCTTACATGCTGAATTATTCCGGACGGAATTCTATTTTATATGGATTTGAAATTCTATATCCTACAGGTAACAAAATCTGTATTTTCGGGAAAGTAGATTATTCTTATCCACCCAATACAGGGTGTAAAATTAAAGGGGACACTTACTCAAAGGGGTGCTTCAGACCATCAAACTGAACTACTTTCTCTATGGGACCAATATCGAAATCGCGAAAAAAAAAATCTGTAGTTCCATTGCAGTTTTGGGACAGTGAAGCATCCCTTTAAGGTGGTTTCAGTCCATACAAAAGTTTGACGCACAATACGCGTAGACGGAATTAATAAAAGTAATATTTTATATATAGAAAAATAGTTTAGAAAATATATATATTTTTTTTTTATGTTTGATAGGTAAACATTTGACCCCAATCTCACCTGATGTTAAGTGACGATGAGGCCGAAGATGTAGCATGCTTACCTAGAAAAATGCCTATTCACTCTCGCCATGAAGAGGCCCAGATGCAATAATATTTGCAATTTATAATGTAATTACGAAGATATAATGCTTTTAAAATTTTGTATGAAAAATTTCAAAGCTTTATATCTTCGTAATTATTTTGTAAATTGCAAATGTTATTTGTGACGCGGCATCTAGATTTTCTAAACTATTTTTCCATATACACAAAGTTACTTAATATATTAATACCGTCGTATTAATATGCGTATTGTGCGTCAAAGTTTTGTATAAAATTGACCCCTCTGCAATCACCTTAAGTAAGTGTCCCATTTAATTTTACACCCTGTATAGTCACCATTAACTGCTTGTATTCGGTAAAGATAAACTGACAAATATAATTCGTCGAAGTCAAACAAGAGAATGTCAGTTTCGTATTTGGTTTCAGTGCTCGTTACGTATTCACATCCGTATCCGGGTATGTAGAGAGGTACATACATTCCTACATTCGAAGCTTATCAATATTGGCTTTGGGAAATCGGTGTACGTATATTCAACGGTTCGTAATTGAAGAGTTCTCTTTTAAATTGAAAGGATATTTAAAGTCTTCTTTGTATTGGCAAAATACGCAATGCATATACCTCCAATAATATTTAAAATACACACTTGCACACGAATAAGTATTCCTACAGAACGAAAGCTTCATACAAACTGATGCTGTCGATGCACTCACACTTAGCGCGTGTTTGAGGACGTACGTAAGTACAACCAGGTTTATAAGTACCGATGTACCTGCGCAGTTGACAAATTTTAATAGCGCGCGAATTTATATTGACCAATCAGGATGTGCCACCTTCAATTCGTTTACGCTATTGGCTAATTTGTGTTCGCGCCCTTTTCGCTGCTATCCGACTTTGCACCCTTTGATTACTAAATGACGTCGGGTTTTGTCGGGGACTCGGGCCTGCTCTGCACAAACGAAGATTGACGAGCGGAATTATTTTCCTGGTCATACTGTAAAGGTGTCTAAGACAGGTGCACACACAGAGCAGGGGTATGGCGCACCTATTCATAAGTCCTCTAAAACCTTTGACTATTTATTATAAGGAATAGCCTTGCTGTAGCATTTCCCCTCTGGCACGGTATAAGATTAATTAATCATGTGCATTTACATTCAATTTTATACCTTATCACTAAACGAGACATTCTATAATTGCGTACTTAGAACGTTTGGGGTTCACACGAGACTACTTTTCATGATTTTTAACGTTCAAAATAAGAATCTAAAGTTATGGGAATAAAATCCAAAGTTGCGGATTTCATGTTACCTCGCCCCCCGCAAAAAGTGGCAGAAATGTTTGTTAGTAGAATTACACGCGTAACTAGTCCCTATATAAGTAGCAAAGTCTAAAACACATAGAATAAAAAAAAAGTAACTGGCAAAACAACGGAAAGAATTTAAGGGAATTCCATATAACTTTTTAATGTCTTTCTACTGTATCGCTTAAAGCTTTATTGCTAATTAGTTATGTTTGGCCTCTGGGCCTCTTCAAGGCGAGATTGAATAGGCAAGCATAGCATTTCTAGGTAAGCATGCTACATCTTCGGCCTCATCGTCACTTAACATCAGGTGAGATTGGGGTCAAATGTTTACCTATCAAACATAAAAAAAAAAAAAAAATGTTCTGAAGGTGAGAAAAATTTTCGTGAGGTCGTCGGTTCAAGGTTTGCGAGGCTGGGGCAACGGAACGTGCAACTGTTTTAGCAGAGTTCATTTTGTAGCATGTAGGCAACGTGTAGGTATACGATTTTGGGTCGAAATATTATGACATGTCAAGTGGTGATAGCGATAAATTGTCCCTGCCTACCACAGTTCACAAAAACTAAAGGGAGATGTGAGAAAGGGGCGGAGCCAATGTCGCAGCAATATGCGCAAAAACGGAACACATTGCTCGCGACAGTTATTATTCAATATATTATGAGGCTGAAAGCCAGTCGAGATATTATGTGTAAATAGTTTACAATGCTTGCGTAGTACTAAAGATTAATCGAAAGTTGAGTTCTGATACCGCAATGGGTAATGAGCACATTCAAGCTAATAAAATACTTTCTATCGCGTGGTACTGGTGGTGATGACACTAGGTTTCGTACTTAGCGCGTTGGTTGACATCTCTCTAGATCTCTATGCTGCCTACGCTACTGGGATGCAAGCGTAAGCATGTATTGTGTCTATCGATATAGGTATTTAACATACGAGGGCTCTCTTTAAATTCAGCCCTTTAACTCAATTTGTTGGTCGCAGCAAAGGAAATTCCGACTTAGAGAATGCTTGTGTAGTAAAAGGATGGCATTCCTAAAATGTCGAAGGCTCAACCATGTGGGATGAAGCATGGCAGTCAGTCAGTTATGACTTTTGACTACTTTTATGAGGACTAGTCACGCGTGTAATTCTACTAACAAACATTTCTGCCACTTTTTGCGGGGGGCGAGGTAACATGAAATCCGCAACTTTGGACTTTATTCCCCATAACTTTAGATTCTAATTTTGAATGATAATAACTGGCCAAGAGCGAAGTGTGTACTCGTACATTACCATTAGGTTTGGAACCCTATCCAAACCTAATGGTATCATATCATAAACCTAATGGTTATCTTATCTGGTTACTCGACTTGTGTAGGGTCTCGTGTGAACCCCAAACGTTCTAAGTTATTGAAGTTATTGTTTCACAATTATAGGCTGTCTCGTTTAGTGATAAGGTATAATATTGAATGTAAATGCACATGATCAATTGTTCTTATACCGCGGCAGAGGGGAAATGCTACCGCAAGGCTGGTCCTTATAATAAATAGTCAAAAATTATGACAGTTCTATAAGTTTTATATTATGGTATACCGGGGATGTTTTATTTGTTGGATACCAAATTATATCTTTTGAAGAAAATCGTATTCTGGTACTTTGGATAATCGAATTACGAATCGAACGGTCTTCTTTTATGGTGGGAAAACTATTTTGAATGACCCTTTATAAATTATCATCATCATCATCATCACCCTGTAATTACTAGTCCATTGCTTGACATAATAATTATGTAGGTAATAAATAAGATAATGTTCGGTGGGTCCTTGCCCAAAAAAAGAATTCTATGAAAACAACGGTCAGCCACTATTCGTTCAATGACAGACTTGTTTCATTTCGCTACACTCAAATATATCCAAGCTTGAATACATATTTAATACCAATATCTTTCTCTTTATCAAAATACGTTGCGACTTTCGATATACGAAGACAATTTTGCTGATGTCAAATATTAATAAGAGTTGGTACACGACATTAGGATTTTGATTAACCGCGTTCGTCTCCTTCCATTCTGCCTTCGACACTCTTATGCAAGGATAAAGAAATATTGGAACTGGTTTGGGATGTAGTTGTGATACAATTGTGAGCGTAGTTCTATAGCCTCTAATTCATTATCATCATCATCTCAGCCGATGGACGTCCACTGCTGGACATAGGCCTCCCCCAAGGATCGCCATAACAACCGGTCCTGCGCTGCCCTCATCCAACGGGTTCCCGCCGCCTTCACCAGGTGGTCGGTCCACCGTGTGAGGGACCTACTCACGCTGCGCTTTCCGGTACGCTGTCGCCACTCGAGAACTTTTCGGCCAGCATCGGTTCTGCGAGCAATGTGCCCCGCCCACTGCCACTTTAGTTTAGCAATTCTTTGGGCTATGTCAGTTACTCTGGTTCTTATGCGGATCTCTTCATTTCTGATTCGATGTCGCAGGGAAAGTCCGACCATAGCTGGGCAATGGATTGCCCTTCATAGCCTCTATTTACAAATATGTAACTAATATAAAGGTCCCCAAACTGGCCTTGAATCCAGACAAAGTAGCGGATCCGTCTATTTGTTCATGTCATGACCACATTTTGAAGTAGGTAGGTAGTCGATCTGTTCCACCATGTTCGAGGTTCAAATTTTCAACCCTGTATAAAACATTGCGCATCATCCCTAATATCCCTTAAAGTAGCATTCCTCTATTTCTTTGTCGGATTATCTGCAATGATTTCCATAAAAAGTCATAAAGGCTCGAGATAATAACACACTGAATCAAACTTCACTCACATTCCACCTTGAAATGATCCAGAGCCATGATCTAACTCTCGGTTTCTCGCATAAGTAGCAAAGTTAGTGAATTTACATGAATAATTACAAAGATACGCATCTTTCCCCTCTCATTTCCATTTTGTTAGGCTTTTCAACAAATTACGAAGTCAGAGGTGCTTTGAAATATTAATTTCTATTGGGTTTTATGAAAAATTTGTTCGCCTAGGTACCCATAAACCTAGCTAATAATTTTTCCCTGCTCTTTTAACTTTGATATAAATTGATAGATAACTCATTTATTTCACCAGAACAATATTGGATAAACAATGACAGACAAAGGCATTAGGTAACATGTAGGATTTAGAGAACGTCTCGGTGGTACGTTGCGGAGAGCTATGCAAACTCAATCTGGAGGTCCAGGTTCGAATCTGCACGGATGCCTTGAGGCTCTTCGCAACGCGCCACCGAAGTTCTCGTTGTTAAGTCACCGAAACTGTTTGTAGCAAAGTTTCTGGCCACCCTTAAGGCGTACCATCGTGTGGATATGTATTAAAGTTTAAATAATTATCGAGTAATTCTCAGAATATACGATTAATTGCTATTAAATTTGTAACCTACCCTGCCGTTTCCGAATTATCGTAAAAAATGCTTACCTATCAACCTGTTTATATTCAAAGGTTCATTTTTAAATGCCAACGGTAAACCCTCAAAAACAAACATTAGTAGGTGGAAAATCCCTTTTACTTTTCCGTTTTACAGAATGGCTACTCCCTACATAACTTCAGATAGATACGTAACAGGCAATTATGGTGAGTACGTTCTATGATGTACCATTGGTTATTAATAAAAGATATAGTCTCTTCCATGAAAACCAATATCTTTGTCCTTATAACTCGCATTACACACATACCACGTCTCGTTCTCTTGTCTCTTATGAGACGAATATTAAGAGCCCGAGGGATATTTACAGGGAAATAAAAATGTTTTGACGCCATTTTTATTGTGCTTTTGTGCGGTGTGAATGTTAAGGGGGACCTAAATAGGCTTGTTCGTGAGGAGGGGGCCTTAAATTGGTTTGCCCGTGAGAGGATATCAAATCAGCCGTATTAACGGCTTTGTCGTGTTTTTGATGCATGTTTAAGAGGTTCGATGTGGTGTGTTTTTACTATGTAATAATTGTAAACAAGAATTTTTTTTGGCCTAATGGACGGTGATAAGCTGATGACTTTGACTACTTATATAGGGACTAGTTACGCATGTCATTCTACTAACAAACATTTCAGCCACTTTTTGCGGGGGGCGAGGTAACACGAAATCCGCAACTTTGAATTTTATTCCCCATAACTTTAGATTCTAATTTTGAATGTTAAAAATAATGAAAAGTAGTCTCGTGTGAATCCGAAAGTTCGTAGTTATTGTTCGCAATTATAGGCTGTCTCGTTTAGTGATAAGGTATAAAATTGTATATAAATGCACATGATCAATTGTTCTTATACCGTGGCAGAGGTGAAATGCTACCGTAAGGCCAGTCCTTATAATAAATAGTCAAAGGCTGATGATGATAATGATTGTAAACAACCTGAAAACCGTATGAACATAGTAGATAACTAATCGAAATAATGATTATAATATGCATTTCTTTTTTAATTATCCTAAAAAATTTGCCACATCGATTTTTTGAGTTTGATGAAAAGTTGACAAAGATGTATGTTTCAAAATTTACATTATAAAATGTTGGTTGTTTATATAAAAATATTTATTGACTAGCAGCACCCGCGACTTCGTACGCGCTTGAGTATTTACTGACATAAATTTGATTGAAAAAACCGACTGAAATCAAATAAAGCCTGAATGTTAATCCAAACTCAGCCCGTGAAAACCACATCCAAAACGGTATAGTTTTTCAGACATGTGTGCATAAACAAAAAGATTAACAAACAGACAAAAAATAGTCTCAATGCATCCTAAACACCCCCAATCCTCCCCCAATGAATATTTTTGCAATAATCTTCAAAGTACATCCACGCCATGTTTTCATTTTTATTACATGCATAGATAGATAACTTGATCTAAGTATAAACCCTAATCTGCAATAGCTAAAATCAAAGTTCTCTACCACTGACAACCCTCATTTAAATACCAAACCCACCTTTAACTTTGCACGTACCTAAAATGCATTTTATCTAAGCCACTAAATCAGAAACCCCGGTGTGAATCCGACAAATCCTCAAAATGACTTATTGAAATGACCCGGAGCAATCATCAATTTTAATAATCATCTCTCTTGCGCCCCATTTCCTAGCCAAGATAGAATTTATGAAGTACTTAGCTAGTGCAAAAGCTTTCTGCGGTGACTAAAACTGGAATATTTTTAGTTTCTGAGCTATTTTGCATTTTGTAGCTATTCGCTTTTTATTTTATTACGCTTTATAAGTGTCCTAGTTTGATATGTGAGCAATATAATATTCTTACGTGGATTTTCATCCTTACTCAGCTTGAGTATGTTTTGAAAAAATAAGTTTTAGACTGGTAAAACAAAGGGCTTTTGAAACCTACAATATGGTTATATATAATATTTAAAGCATCATCAACGACCTAGAAACGTCCCACTGCAAGGCACACGCTCAAGGATCGGGCGTCCACCACGCGTGCCCAAATTGGTAGACTTCACATACGCATCGGATCTGCATTTCTTCTTCAGCGAATGCAGGTTTCCTCACAAATTATTTTCTTCACCGTTTGAGAGCAGTTGGTGATTTGATTATGTATATTTAGAGAAACTCAATTAGTACAGTATAGCATTGCATGTTGTCGGCGTGGGCTTGAACCCCGACCTCAAGATTGAGTTTCTATACCTCAACGCAACGCCACCGACTCTCTTATATTTGTATGATGAATACTAATAATTTGTATTTTGTACTGAAGTCGTTCGATGGTCTGAAGCACCCTGTTTTGTCTGATATGTAACGCATTTAATTTTCAACCCTGTATACAACATTGCGCGTCATCCCTAATATCCCTTAAAGTAGCTTTCCTCTATTTCGTTGTCGGATTATCTGCAATGATTTCCATAAAAAGTCATAAAGGCTCGAGATAATAACACACTGAATCAAACTTCCCTTACATTCCACCTTGAAATGTTCCAGAGCCATGATCTAACTCTCGGTTTCTCGCATAAGTAGCAAAGTTAGTGAATTTACATGAATAATTACAAAGATACGCATCTTTCCCCTCTCATTTCCATTTTGTTAGGCTTTTCAACAAATTACAAAGTCAGAGGTGCTTTGAAATATTAATTTCTATTGGGTTTTATGAAAAATTTGTTCGCCTAGGTACCCGTAAACCTAGCTCATAATTTTTCTCTACTCTCTTAACTTTGATTTAGATAGATAGATAGATAACTCATTTATTTCACCGGAACAATATTGGATAAACAGTGACAGACAAAGGCATTAGGTAACATGTAGGATTTAGGTTTTGTCTTCTGTAAGGCTCACTTCTCAAGAGAACGTCTCGGTGGTACGTTGCGGAGAGCTATGGAAACTCAATCTTGAGGTCCAGGTTCGAATCTGCACCGATGTTATGCCTTGAGGTTCTTTGCAACGCGCCACCGAAGTTCTCTTGTTAAGTCACCGAAATTGTTTGTAGCAAAGTTTCTGGCCACCTTTAAGGCGTACCATCGTGAGGTTATGTATTAAAGTTTAAATAATTATCGAGTAATTCTCAGAATATACGATTAATTGCTATTAAATTTGTAACCTACCCTGCCGTTTCCGAATTATCGTATAAAAATGCTTACCTATCAACCTGTTTATATTCAAAGGTTTATTTTTAAATGCCAACGGTAAACCCTCAAAAACAAAACTGCTTATTTATTCAAACAACATTCACAATAAAAAGAAAATCGTTTGAAAACAAATACGTTTTCACAGACTACGGCGCAGAGGCAGACCGACGTTGTTGATTTTGATAACTAGGTCCGGAAACTGTTCCAGAGGTGCGCAAATCAAATCATTCGGCAGAGGTAAATATTTCCTATATTTTCGCAGGAAAATATTTCTATCGCTCGCCTCCGATATCGTGGGATTATCCGAATAATGTTACTTGTAAAGGTGCACATAGTAATTCTTTTGACACAAGGTAATATGAGAATGACAATCAAAAGGTATGACCGAGTCTCATTCAGAGTGGGCAGTAAATTTCCTATAGCTATAGATTTATATACATATTCGAACTCAGGACCTCTGGTTTGGGAAATCGACGTGGTGACAATCACAACAACCGGGTCAGCAGTCAAATCATCTTTGCGTTTTCCTTTTAAACTAAGAGTCTACCCATCAAACTGAACAACTTTTACTATGGGGGCAAACCAATCTAGCTAATTGTTGGTGGTATTCTCACGGGGGACACCTAGTGATATGTCACTTTGTGCGCTTTTCCCCAGTTGGTTAGGACATTGCAGGCTGAATCACCTGATTGTCTGAAAAGAAAAATGATTCCGTGCTTCGGATGGCACGCTAAGCCGCTGGTCCCGGCTACTATCTCTGGTTCTAGTAGTCATTACATAAAAACCACGTCAGAGGCCGTAAGGCGTGAAAAAACTCTGACACCAGGGCTCTGCCCACACCATAAGAAGAAGAAGAACACACCTCTGTTATTGGATTACTGTTATCAGTCCTCACGCCAAATTTCGATTCAATAGGTGCAAAAATGAGCGAATAATTGAAGCGGGGCATACTTACAGACCTTCGACTACTTATATAGGAACTAGTTACGCGTGTAATTCTACTAACAAACATTTCTGCCACTTTTTGCGGGGGGCGAGGTAACATGAAATTCGCAACTTTGGATTTTGTTGTCATAATTTTAGTTTCCTATTTTGAGCGTTAAAAATCATGAAAAGTAGTCTCGTGCGAACCCCAAACGTTCTAAGTTCGAAATTATTGTTTCGCAAGTATCGTTTAGTGATTAGGTATAAAATTGAATGTAAATGCTGATTACTTGATCTTATACCGTGGCTGAGGGGAAATTCTACCGCAAGGCTAGTCCTTATAATAAATAGTCACAGCTACAGACAGACATAATGGATGGAAGTATAAGGGTTCCTTGTTTGACTACAGAACCCTAAAAAGGCTTGCACTTATTACATTTCTGAGAAAAGAAGGCTAGATAGAGTCTAGCCTTAAATAAAAATAGCATATATTTTCGTCAAACGAAAATAGTGTCCATTTTCAGTCAATAACTTTATTTTATCTCGCATTTAACAAACAAAGCAAACGTGTCCATTCAACGTTTGTCTCTGAATGGGGTAAGCGTTCCGGATTTAGACCCTCGAGGGTCGAGATTGTCCCTTCAATGGCCCAGCGAATAATAAGCCCTCTACAAAATACGGGAAAAGATGGGGAGAAAGGTGATTTCACTTGGCATCGTCTGGTACCGTTACCCTATTCTATTTAATCGAAATATATATTTTTCTTGTTATTGTAACAGAAAGCAGTGGTGTTTTCGGTCCGAAATATTTGTTCTGACTTCGATTATGTTACCGTCTTATCTTATTTACGCTTATTTGTTTTGTCATTAGCATTATTAGGAGATAACATTTCGGATTATTATGAATGTTTCAGCTTCGGTGGACACGATCAGTGGACTTGAGGTTTTATTTTCTATTTATTTATGCCGGGAAAAACCAGACACAATAGAAATCAATTGTTTTCGTCACGCGGATCCGCGTTTCGGCATACCAAAGGTTAAGGCACCGAATAGATATTCTATCAGAAAAACAGCTTCATACAAGCTCGCGGCGCGGCCGCTATACCCCTACATTCGCAGCAGCTATACTTGTTCGTGTGGTGTCGGCTAAGAATAGCTCCATCCCATTTTCTCCCGTGGGTGTCGTAAAAGGCGACTAAGGATGGGCAGCAGCATCCTCTGAGTACACACGTTGATTCGATCCAACTGCGATCGCCAACCCGCCTGCCAAGCGTGGCGATTATGGCAAATCCTCCCCTTTTGGGGAAGGCTTATGTCTAGCAGTGGACGTTTAGTGGCTGATATGATGATGATGATGATGATGATACTTAAACGTTCACGTACGAGAAAGAGCAGCCAGTTTGCTTACTAGACGCGGCAAGCTTGTCTGACGCTGCTGTTTCAGATAGGATATTATATTCTGTGCCTAAGGATAGCTAGCGTGGGAGATGCAGATCTAATACATTGAAGTCTATGGAGGAGGTGAAATGTTCCTCCGATGAAAAACTAACGCCTAAGGACTGATTTCATGGTGTCGAACCAATATTAAAGGTTCATATTACCAAACAGTTCCGCAGTAGGTATTGGAGTGGGTTTCAATAGGTCTCTATTCTAATGTGGCTTTATGAATATGTACAACGGATTTATGGAGTCCCCGGATACGGAGAGCAACCCCAAGATATATTCAACAAGACATGAAAGAAATCATTACCTGAGACCAATACTCGATTAAAGTGCCTTCAGAAGATCAGGCGCGCTCGATGAAACTCCTGTCCAAAGACTTAATTGCTTCGTGTTTAGGTTCAATATTCGGTATAATCTAAATCTAAAACTAGAAGGTACTCTACTTTGCGATTATCAATATTTTGTTACAAAAGTAAATAGGTAACAACATTGTACCAGAGACACAACGATGCTATTTAGCAGCACCAATAAACGGATCCTTTACAACGCTTCTCAAAAGTACTGTTCAACTTTTTCATTCGGAATAAGTATCGTCTGTAATAAAAACTGATCAAGAGCGTGTTGAATAACTCATTTAATAGGGTTCCGCAGCCATTTACCTTCTGAGAAGTTTGTAGGTTGATCCATAAACATTATTAAATCCAGCATCTTCGTAATATCGTCTTGCATAGCCTACATATTAATTCCTCCTGCCAATGACCTCTTATAATGGCAAATAAGACGAATTAGACTCATACAATAATCCGTCATTATCTACGTTAAAGCTGTTCAAAGCAGCATAACTGACTTGACTTTACAAATAGAAATAACCCTATCTCTTGGAAAATATATTACAACTATTTTTTAATTGTACTAACTAACTTTTCTGACACTTTTTGCGGCGGACGAGGTAACATGAAATCGACAACTTTTGATTTTATTCTATTTGTTTTAGATTCCAATTTTGATTAGTTAAAAACTTAAAAATCGTCTCGTGTGAAACCCAAACGCGATTAGGTTGAAGTTAATGCTACGCTATTATAGGCTGTCTCGTTTAGCGATAAGGTATAACATTGAATGCAAATGCAGATGATCAATTGATGATGTAACGTAGCAGAGGAGAAATGTTACCGCAAGGCTGGTCCCTAGTTATATATTATCTAAGCCCTATCTAGCAGTATGTTAGAATCAAACTGAAAGAGTTATACTGCAGAGACATAACGGAAGATTGCTTTCTGCTTTAAATATTGCTGTTGGTTTCAAAAAAAAGTTAAAAATAACTATTCCGTTTTTAACATTTCGCTGGGAACCCTAAATAAAAGTTCTTTTAACAATCCCTTCTCGGATTGAAGACGTTTCCAATTAAATTTGATGACCATTAAGGACTGGTTTCCGTTGACTTTGATTGTGACAGAACTGTCTTTACATTTTTCTGATACAAAGTGAAAAGAGAATTATTAATGTACTTTCATATAATTTTATACTGTGGCGGATCTACGAGGGAGGTCAATGGGGTCAAGACTGTTCCCTTTGAAGTCAATAGTCAGTCGGTTCCATCATTCCGGTGATAATACCATGGTCGCGCATAAATTATTTTTAACCCGGCCGAATTTTGCGGTCTGCTAGCTTAGTTTTTATAATACCTGTATCGTTCTCCAGGTTGGCAACTTTTTAGGCGAAGCAGTAGGTACTTATACCTAAAACGTACGCATACGAAGTGGAATGCCTGAAACGCATGATGAATATGAAACAGTTTGCCGGAAACAAAAGATGACTATAATAATAGCATTTTCAAATATTACCTACTAGCTGACCGTGACTCTGCGTGAACCTTAAAAAAGTATCCTGTGTTAATCCAGAACATATCCTATCTGCGTGCTTTTCATCCAAATCCGATCAGCCAGTGATTGCGCCATAAACTTACAACCTTAAAAACATCCAAACAACGTCACAAACTTTCACATTTATGAGATGAGATGAGCTATGATTGATTATTAACATGTTTCAGCCATGTTGTGCTATTTTAAATTCCTATTTAAGATTGAAAAATTTAACTACAAACGAATATGCAGGGAGTAGTATGTTTAAAACCCATGATGATCTATGAGACTGTTTGCCTAAAACGCATGATGATGACTTTCAAGTACTTTTCCTAAAACGTATGACGGCTATGAATCATAATTTTTGACTAAAATGTTTAAAACTAGGCATATAAGTAGCAAAATTTAACAAAAGAAATAATAACGACCCTATTTCTCAAAGAAATAATTCCACCTGAGCTAGAGTCAAATAGTAGGTAATAAATTCGCCTTTTCGCATCGTGTAAAATTGAATTGTTGTGAAAAATGACGTATTTTGAAATAGGTGGAATTGGAATGTCTAGGAATATCGAATGGTACGATTTGTGGGTTCTTGATTGATATTTCTATTCTGTTAAAATGCGTTAAATTTTACAAGAGCTATATTTCTTTCAATAAATGGTTTTGCTATAATGGCCTTTATTCACGGAATCATCTAGTAAAAGCTGATAGATTTTTAGGGTTCCGTACCCAAAGGGTGAAAACGGGACCCTATTCATAAGCCTACGTTGACCGTCCGTTCGTCCATCTGTCCATCCGTCTGTCTTCTACTTTTGAAGCGTAATAGCTAGACAGTTGAAATTTTCACAGTCTGTGCGTTATTAATATGGAGGATTTGCTAAAAAATATATAAAAATGTCAAAACTAAAAAATATTTAAGCAGGGTAGTATTTCAAACAAGAAACTAGTTTTTATCAACGTTTTTATTCTTTTCGCTCTATCGTAAAAACGGGTATACATACAAGCGTCAAAATCAGTATGAGCAGTGTGAAAGATAATCTAATATAATCTTTTAATTCGTTGGGGAAACGCAAGTTTGCTATTGTGGCGTCAACGTATCGAATACGACTTTTTGATAAGGGAATTTTTTATAAGCTGCAAGTGGCTTGCATTCCTAGAGAAAATACTTAATACTATTAAGTATACATAAAGTAAATACTTAATTATCGAATACAACTTTTTGATAATGGAATTTTTTATAAGCTGCAAGTGGCTTGCATACCTAAAGTAAATACTCAATAGTATTAAGTATAAAGTATTTATTAAGTATTTAATTTAAGTATATTAACTATAGGAATGCAAGCCACTTGCAGCTAATAAAAAATTTATTAAGTATTTACTTTAGGAATGCAAGCCACTTGCAGCTTATAAAAAATTCCCTTATCAAAAAGTCGTATTCGATACGTTGACGCCACGATAGCAAACTTGCGTTTCCCCAACGAATTCGCTGACACTTTTCCTTCCATATCTTTCTCTCAATGAGATTGGACCTCGATTTTGTAAAATTCGTTCCAAATAACTATGTAGGTACGTTTACCTCCCTCGTCCTCGTTTCCAAGGTAGCTATTGTCATTTACATAAGTTCACATTTCAACTAGTTTTATTTGACGGCTCGTTCTTATTCACTTACACGATAAAGTCTCTTGGGACATCGCGCCGTGTTAATACGGTTAGCAGAAAAATCTTATCACTGGAAAAATTATTTCTACTCGGCCATTGACTTACCAACTATACTCTTTGACTATTTATTATAAGGACTGGCCTTGCGGTAGCATTTCCTCTCTGCCACGGTTAAGAACAATTGATCATGTCATCATTGATTCAATTTATACCTTATCACTAAACGAGACAGCCTATAATTGCGAAAAAATAACTAGGAACTTATGACGTTTGTGGTACACACGATACTACTTTTCACGATTTTTAACAATCAAAATTAGAATCTAAATTTATGGGGAATAATATCCAAAGTTGTGGATTTCATGTTACCTCGCCCCCGCAAAAAGTGGCAGAAATATTTGTTAGTAGAATTAGTCCCTATATAAGTAGTCAAAGACTATAATGGAGGTAGGGTCCGCGCTCAAAAGTGTCCGAACCAAAAGAGTACCAAAACATAAAAAGAGAACCAATTACACGACAGTCTTCGTTTGAACGGCTCACTACGAGAACGCGTCCATAGTATTCTACGTCAATGTACTCGGCACAAAACTTAAAGCAGGATTGAGGTCACTTGTAATTTTTTCCCTCTTGGAAATTATTTTTATTATATTTTGTAAATAGGATTGGATTGGTTTTTGCCCCACAAAAGTGCACATCTGAGTGCCTGCCTCCGTGGTCTAAAGGTTAAGGGCATTGGGCTCTCGACACGGAGGTCGTGGGCTCGATTCCCACGGGGGACACCTAGTGATATGTCACTTTCAGCGTTTTTCCCCAGTTGGTTAGGACATTGCAGGCTGAATCACCTGATTGTCTGAAAAGAAAGATGATTCCGTGCTTCGGATGGCACGTTAAGCCGTTGGTCCCGGCTACTATCTCTGGTGGAAGTAGTAGTAGTCATCATATAAAAACCACGCCAGAGACTGTAAGGCGGTCTGAAAAAACTCTGACACCAGGGCTTGCCTACACGATAAAAAGAAGAAGAAGTGCCTCTCATATTAGCTTGACAGCAACCGGTTTACCTTGAGGCAACTGACTCCCTGGTAAATAAAATTGTTAGACATGTTGTGCGAGCTGCACCAAACCAGGTCAAGAATACGAATATTCTACCTCTTTTAACTTATCGTAATCGTAGGGAATACGTCAAAAACAACGCCTGTTTAAATTTTTAGAGAAGATTGGAATCTACATCTGCAACTGGTCTTTTAGGCGCTACATACAAACTACATTCATAGTTCTTCGGAGTGACAAAACCTTAGTTCGTCTGGCGCACCCGGACAATCAGGATAGCTAATCTTACGAAAGAAGAAGATAATTATAGTTCTTATTTCGTACACTGTACAATTGAATTCGGTATTTTCTTATTATTAACTTAGGCCAATTTTTTAGGGATCCGTACTCAAAGGGTAAAAACGGGACCCTATTAATAAGCCTACATTGTCCGTCCGTCTGTCTGTCTGTCCTAGCTATTTTCGGCTTGAACTCTTGAACCGTAATAGCTAGACAGTTGAAATTTTCAAAAATGTTCGGTATTAATTTGCTAACAAATAATAAAAGTGTCAAAATTAAGGAGTCCTAATACATGAAACGACTTTTTATCAATTTTATTTTCTTTTCGATCTATCGTCTAAACGGTAATAAACTTGGTGTGATTATAGAACAAACTCTACCGTATACCACCAGATAGTAAAAACCAGCCAAGTGTGAGTCGGTCTCGCGCTAAATGTCCCGGAGAAAACAAAACTTTTATGTAAGTTAATATGTTGTGTGGTTCGGAACCCTTGGTGCGCGAGTAGCCCGACTCGAACTTGACTGTTTTTTTAAACATATTTAACTCTTCAAATAACAAAATTTCTTAAAAATATTTTTTGTGCACCCTACATACTGTTTAAAGCAAGAATCTCAAAGGAATTCAAATCAGAAAGCATCCCGGACTTTATTTAGGTACGTACGTACAAAAACATAGGACTTTAAACAAACTGCAAACCTGTAATATAATATTTACTTTTAGATAATGCAACGTGTAATCGAATGTTTGCAAACTGGAAAACGGTTTGTTTGCGAATAACATTAAATAAATAACAGAACATGGTTATGAAATAAAATAATAAAACTGTTTGTTCTTTTCGGTTGTTCATATTTTCAAGCAAAAAATGTTTATTTAAAAAAAAATATTACGTAGGTAAGTAAGTATACAGGGTGTTTACCACCCATAAGTAAGTATACAGGGTGATTATACCCATGACACTGAGCAATTTTCCCTAAGAAACAAATTCGCAAAAAAAATTTTGGTAATAAAAAAAGCTAAAGGCAATGTGTGGAACCAGTGGTAATGTGTGTTTTTTTGCGACTCTGTCGACACTATTTTACCGGTACGTGAATAAGGGGCTATCCTGAAAAACAGCGCTGCTCAGAGTGTTTTATCACTACCAGCAAACGCTGAAGCCTAGTCCCTTTGTCATAGTACTTATAAATGTTTAAGGTTCTTCTTCATCCAGTCATCAGTCAGTCCGAGGAGAACTTATCACGACCAAATAAATGATCTTCTCTGAAAACATAGAGGTAGGCGTAACTCGCGACAACGCCGCGCCGGAGTCACGTGACGCGCTATGTCCGAAAACATAGAGGTAGGCGTAACTTGCGTCAACGCCCGAAAAGGACAAGTACGTAGCACCCTATAGATTCATAGATTCTTTTTGTGCTGTGGCAATAAATCTGTTTCAATTTCAATTTCAATGCGGATTGGTAGACTGACAAACGCATCAGAATTTCTTCTTCAGCGTATGCAGGTTTCCTCACGATGTTTTCCGTCACCGGTTCAGAGCAGTCGGTATTATGGATATAAGTTAGAAAAACTCATTGGTACATGGCATGTAATCCGAGCGAATTCGAACCCCGGATGTTAATTGAATGTCCGTCCATATACCTCTCCGCAAAGTGTTATTTAATGTTTTTGAAGAACAAACTCGTCATATTTTTCGTCCATTTGTTAACAACTTGCAAGAGCGCATTTTTAAAGACAATACAAAATAGTTGCTCACTTAAAACTCAGTGAAGTAACACTGCAGGTGAGCTAGACGCCTGTAGGTAGGGTAGGGAGCCAAAACTATAGCAATACATTAAGTGATGTGACACCGGCATTGTCTGCCTCTCACAGTTTCCGAGTGACCTGGTTACCTCCTATCTTACTAAGATATTGTATACCTTTTTACAAACTACGGTATTAAGGTGCATTTGGCATAGCCATAGAGTCAGGAGATAAGAAAAAGCTCAAAATCTTGTCTCTTAGATGGTGCTAACTCCTTGCCCGCGAGAAGATGAATTGCCTATATACGCAAAGTTTGATTAGTCTCCCAATATTATGAACCAAACCAAATACGTAAGAGAGGAAGCTCAGGTAACTAAGCAGAGTAGTAGATAGAAATAGAAATCATTTATTGCACTCATGTTCGTGTCATGTTGTTGTAGATCCGAAATTGTTGATGCAAAAATAACGCACACTTCTAGTCTGTATGGGAATTCTTGCACACTTCTAGTCTGTATGGCAATTCTTTCACAGTTCATGCGGCCAGGTTATGGAATTCATTGCCGTATACTATCTGTGCTAGTCCTTCGCTGGACATCTTTAAGAGGAGAGTTAGAGAGCATTACCTATCTAAATAAAGTCGTAGTAGTTATATGTATGTATATAATATATGTAGGTTCATATTATTATATTTGATATTATTATTTATGTAAGTATATTTATATATTATATTTATTTGTATAGGTGTATCTCATATTATTTCTTATTTTATAGGTATTCATTTTACTATATCATAATTAAGTAGATTTTTATTTGTGTGCACACTTATTTTACCCAAACATATTAGTTTTCCTCTCACTCAACGGTTTGCTGGAAGAAAACTCTTTTAGAGTTAAGCTCGCCTTTGTACATCACGACTTGTTGTAATTTTTTTTTTCATAATTATGTTTTTGTGTACAATAAAGAATCTAAGTATCTAAGACGAAATGATGCTCATAACGACATCTAGCGAACTAGAATGTACTAAATTCCGGTGTACGCAGCAGTATGGAGAATATCAATCTTTAATTCTCCTTACTCTATGGCATGGGGCATATTGCCGTGTGGTGTCGGCTAAGAATAGCACCATCCCATTTCCTCCCGTGGGTGTCGTAAAAGGCGACTAAGGGATCTACTGAAGGATGGGCAGCAGCATCCTCTGAGTACACACATTCAATCCAACTGCGATTGCCAACCCGCCTGCCAAGCGTGGCGATTATGGCAAATCCCCCCATTTTGGGGGAGGCTTATGTCCAGCAGTGGACGTCTGTCGGCTGATATGATGATGATGATGACTCTATGGCATAGCACAGAAGGCTTGAAGTTCAGAGTATCGCCACTCTCTGTCCCCCGTTTACCCATGGACCTCAAACCCTCTCGGTGGTAAGGGAGGTGGACGAAAGTAAATAGTGGTGTATTCATCTCTCACTCAACATACACATGCTAGCCTTTTCTTGTCAGTGTGAGCCCGTTTTAAGAAGTATCCAGGGTGTGACGGAGGAGGGAAGGAGAGGGGATAGGTGGCTTTTATCCTCCCCAAAATCAGAAAATGTGAATAGAGCAGTGATTACAGCGAATACCTTTTATATACTTTTTCAATTAATAAATCCCCCTTCTGACCCTGTCGATCAGTTTCAAGCCAAGGATGCTGCGCTCCATAGCCCTTTGACAAACCTTGAGGCTTGATCTCTGATCTTTTGTCAAAGACCACGTTTGGGCACCATAGGTGAGAACTGGAAGAATGCACATGTCCATGAGCGAAATCGATAGCTTCCTAAAGAACTGGCCTAACGAGGCGCAAAACCGGGACGCATGGAGAGATCGAAGGGAGGCCTTTGCCCAACAATGGGACAGCGACGGCGGATATAATAATAATAATAATAAATCCCCCTTGCCAGTTGCGAGACGGTTTTTACTATGTGTCCTGGGCTGCAATCGCGGTAAATATTCGGTGATCGAACTGTTATTGGACTACGTACGAACCATAACATTTGACACATTTGGTATTGCGCTAATCGCGGTACTGCTCTTGACAGCCGTTAGAGTCTTTTTGACAGATCGCTCAGACGTTATTGGCTGTCAGTTACATAGAGTTTAGCGCGATGCGGAATTCAGCACAGTTGAATAGTAATTGGATTGCAATGTGATTAGAACTGAAATTAGATAAGAATAGAACTTCGATGTTTTAACTTAGCGCAATCGGGCTCCTGGGAGTGACACAGTTCTCTATCGCGCGGAGTGAGGTTCGTAAGGAACTTCAAATCTTTGGTCCAGGAGGGTTTAGTCAGATTGTGGTGTACTTAATCAAACTACTTCATTAAATTAAATTAAGCTACTTAATTAAACTATTGTTAAGCCCTGCTCAGAGGCCTTGAAAATTCTCTGACCACTAACTTGACTCCACCAATCCGAATTAGGCTCGCGTGGTAGATTATGACACTCTTCATCTTACCCTTATTCATGAGAGAAGGCTAATACAGGGTGTTACAGAAGAAAGAATAAAAATTGAAAACTTTTAAGGGGGTGGTTAAGACTAATAAACTGAACAACTTTCACTATGGGACCAACATCGAAATCGCGAAAAAATCTTTTGTCCCGTACATCTTGCTCCAGTAGGTCTGTAGTTTAGTATGGAACATCGCAAACGCATCGCATCATGGCGATTATGGCAAATCTCCTCATTTTGGGGGAGGCCTATGTCCAGCAATGGACTTCTATCGGCTGATATGACGATGATGATGATGGAACATCCGATTTTCTTTTCGCGATTTCGATATTGGTCCCATAGTGAAAGTTGTTCAGTTTGATGGTCTTAACCACCCCCTTAAATGCTTATTTGTATTTTTGTAACATCCTGTATATTATTTTTACATACAATTCAACACTTTCAATAGATACGATAGTTAAATAGATTGTGCTACAAAAGCGAAATACTAAAAAAGGGAATTTCTATAACAAAGCCAATAAGGCAGTGCTGACAAATGGCCTGCAAACTACGCTAGCATTCTTCTACACAACAATAGAACTGACGGAACGTTTCCTAATTATTGTTATATCGACATCTTGTCGGAAAATCGGACGTTTTTAAGGTTCATTTTCGTTTGAATCTGCGAGAAACGTGAGGGAAATCTTTGTGAGTTGGGTATTTCTTATTATTCAGCTTCGCTAATGTGGATTTGACGTATTATCTACATTGCGTATTATTACATATTATTTTTATATTTAACGGGCGTATTATTCCGGCTTTAAGTAGACTAACTACGGTTGCTGCAACTTCATAATATCTATGTTATCTAGCCCAAGTGAAGGAAAAGGTTGATGTCGTGTCGTATCTCTATCTCGAACTCTAGAAGAATGATGAGTAGCAGGGTTTTAAAAATTACACCATGTTAATGCCCAGATCAATACAGGATGGAAATTTAATGCTTTACATATCGAACAGGGTACTTCGATTCAGAGTTCAGATCATCAAACTAAGCAACTTTTACTATGGAGCCAATATCAAAATCGCAAATCTGCTGTTCCATAGAAAATTTCAATGTATCAAGAACTCAACAGACTAGCGGAAAACAGACAGGATTGGTGAATACTCCACCGACAAGAGCTTAGCTCTTAAATAAGATGATGATGAGTAGCAGGGTTTTCGAAATTACACCATGTTAATGCCCAGATCTATACAGGGTGGAAATTTAATGCGCTACATATCCAACAGGGTGCTCTCAACTTAAGTGATCAATATAGGGTGAGAATTTAATGCTTTACGTATCGAACAGAGTGCTTCAGAGTTCAGTTCATCAAACTGAGCAACTTTCACCATGGAGCCAATATCAAAATCGCAAATCTGTTCCATAGACAATTTCAATAGCAGTTCACCAATATGCATGACACAGCTGATTTTTTTTCGCGATTTCAATCTTGGTCCCTTAGTAAAAGTTTGATGGTCTGAAACATCCCATAAAGTATGTAATGCATTTAAGTTTACGCCCTGTATATACTCTAAGACCAAGTTGCATCTTAATATTCAAACAATTATATTATTTACCTAAGACAAAAAAGTGTCAATAGTTCGGTAGCAGTTCAGGCCCGAACTACTGAAACCAAAAAAGGTTCAAAAATTCGTTACTGAACTAACTGCCGAACTTACTGAAACCAAACGAATAATCATAATCAGATCTTGAACAAAAAAATAAAAAATACCTTTTTTTCTAATTCAGTTCAGATAACAATAAAAACCCTTTCACATAAAAACCCATGTACTTACCACTCCAAAACCCTTAAGCTAATCAAACCATATTCTAACATTTATTGAGACATCCCCTAAGGCTCCTTCCACACCGAACCGGTGGACGTAGCAGATAAAACTGCCGAACCGAGTAATGTCACATTACAATGCATTGGGTGTCACGACAGGATTACACGAATGTGTGTAATGGGCCGAAGATGTGCGAGGTATAGTATGGATGCGTCCATAAATTTCTTTTATGTAAGCCTAGTGGGGAAATGCCAAAGATGGGCCAAAATCACCACAGACTGGGTTTCCCCAATATGGTCGCCGGCGTCGAGGTAGACCCCAGAAAATGTTGGATAGACAACATGGATGCCCTTTTGGATAGTTGGTCAGTAGTTGCACTTAACAGTAGTAAAGGGGGAAGCCTTTAAAATCTAATACATATTTACAAACATTACATTTTAATTTATATTGTACAATTTAAATTATTTTTGAGCAATAAAGTAGGTAATCATACATATTTTTTTCGTAATTTAGGTACCTAATAATATAGTTTTTGGCGACAAACGGACGTAGTGTATAGTCAAAAAGCGACGCCAGGTTATTTTAGGGTGACCACTCTTTCATTTATCTGGTGGAAGCCAGCCAATTTGAAATACATATAGGCCATCTTAAAACCTTGTCGGAGCAAACAATTTCCTGCACTACAATCCAATAAAACTGTTCCTAGAAATAGGTTAACTTTTCTGGATCATTCATCATTAATTTCATCATGTCACATCACACCTACGTGAACTATAGGACTCGAATAACAACGCTGCAGATTTCCTCCTAGGAGTCCTTGGTCATGTTCAGTATTCCTAAATACTCCTAATAAATGTTTATAAATCTATTTCGTTGTTTTTGTTTTTAAATGAAAAATTTTAGTGTTAAGGGTGATCAATGTTTTACCACAGCTAGTCGACGACCCGAACCCTCAATCAGTCAGATTTTTAAAGATGGTTACACTCGTCAGTGACGTCACTCGTCATCACCTTGAAACCTTCAATATAGTTACAGTGAGCTTTCTTTGTCATGGCATGTCATGTGAGCCTTGCTACAACAACAAGTTTGATAGCCCAGTCATTTTACGGAGTTTTGTTAGGAGGGGTGGGGAGTAATTATGAATTGGACTTTTAAACTGTTACCGGCACCATTTAGTGACAAAAAGACTATCTGAAAACATATTTCAAAAAAATTTGCTGCGGAACAAAATCAAAATTGTATCTTCCAGAAGGCTTTTAAATTAATAATATTAATATCAGTGCACTCATTTTAATTAGATTTAACAATATAAATTACTTTTGAGCAATAAATAAGCAATGAAATTGAAAAAATGAGATATTTAATAGAAAATACTAATGTATTTTTCAAAGCCTTGTAAGTAGACAAAAATATTAACACAATGTTTGAAGTATGTATAAGCCTTAAAAGATTGCAAAAAAAAAATTAATATTCGTTTTTTTAGAACGAGATAAATAATAAATTTAAAATTTGGGGCTGTTGCTGACGTGATATTATTTTAATGTTGGCACATTTCGAAGCTCAAATTGGCTCTTAAATACTATACCGAAAAAAAACAATTATTAATTAGTCCCAGCTCAAACCGTCAAATGACTGGGCTATAAAAATATATTAAGTAGTTAGCAAAAATTATAATTATATCCACCCCGAAAGAGATTACTTTCGTGGGTTTGTGAATTATGTCACTCTAGTCTTTGATTCTCGGTGAGTGTTTCAAAAACAAGTAATTCTGGAATTACTTATATCTGGATATTACAGAATAAATTGTCTCATCCACATTATCCCAACATACGATCTCAATCTCCAATCCTTACTGACCAATCACAGAGCAGCATTCTAATTGGACGAATAATGTATTCGGATGCCGACCGTGTGTGGGTAGGTATGTCCAATCTATGCTTCGCTCTATTTCACTCAAGACTTTATCCTGTTGGATTTAAAGGGTTACATACTAGGCTGGACCTTTACGAAAGCATTGAGGTGCGACTTTTGAACATTCGTATTAGAACTGGGTATGTTCGGAAGAGAACAAAACAATATTTTGTAAAGTATTTGGAACTTGTGAGAGGCCGTAAGGCGGTCTGAAAAAACTCTGACACCAGGGCTCTGCCCACACGGTAAGAAGAAGAGCGACCTTTTTCCTTAGGTGGATTATACATTCGATCTTTTAGTATAGGTTTAGTGAGGTAGAAGACAAATGACGTTATTTGGGAGTAAACGCTAAGAGTTAAATTGTTCCTTGTATAGGTACTCTTCTATAAATCCAAGTTTAGTCGAATCCGGCCTTAGTAATTCAGTTATTTACCGTACCACCCTATAATATGTATGCTCCAGAACTCATAAAAACTAAGATCAAACTTAAATAAATACTAAACGAAAACCATTCGCTAGGTAGACTAAATAGAGTAATCATTAAAGTGTCATACAATTTGAAAGACACAACAGAAACCATTACGCAAGTGTATCTACTGAAACGATACATTACACTAAACTGACTCTCTGAAACTGATCTCAGCATGTAAACGGGTGACCACGCTTCGAGAGTTTATCAGGATATTCCTATTATTGATGCCGGTGCTTGCCTCACACACACCCAGCAGACAAGCCTTGCTGATGACTGTAGGTACATCTAGAGCAAGCATTGTCTATAATTCGGTGCTAAGTCAGGTGACCTCCACGTGTGCCCCGCTTCTGGTCCCTTTGAATGAGTCGGGAGGGAACAGCGGTGGATATGGGCCGGTGCATCCTGGGCGTTTGTCAGTGACTTCTCGTGGCATCTGACTGGCAAACAACCTGATACGGGGGATGGGCGTTTTCCAAGCGTCAAGCTCATTTGCTATCTTAGGAGGTATGTTGTAGCAGGAGTCATATTTTTTCCTTAAGAATGGAATTGTCTACAATGTATAGCTGATATTGGACCAATTCCACATAAAAGTCCTGCATAAATTATCTTTGTGCGACGCCAGCATAGCAATTTTGACAATGTCCAATATGATTTGTACAAAGGTCGCAATAATCTATCTCTGCCGACTTTACCTGTTTATCGTAGACAATTTACCTTCAAATAATGCTAACAATGCTGTTTTGAGGACTTTGTATTATACATTATAATATAACATCATTTGGTCGTCCTTAAAGTACATAGCATATGCTCACGACTGTATTCCCCGAGGGGTTAGTGAGAGATATTCTGAAACCTCCAAGTTTCACTAGAAGTACCGAAACTCTGTCCAGTGGGGAGTGAGCCCGTTGCCACTTGTAATGGACAGTAGTTACAATACATGCTTCGAAATTGATGCATGCAGGTTTCCTCACGATATTTTCCTTCACCGAAAAGCTAGTGATGTTCTTAAAGTACAGTTCTTCTATTTTAATATTTTTCGTGCGTCTGGACTAATCCTTTGAATAATATCATTCATACTTGCCTATTCACTCCTTCTTTCCACTTCTTTACACAATAATCAAGTAAAACAGTGACGTAGAAATAGAGTTAATCAAGGCATGTAAAATGTTCATCAGCAGCTGTAACAGCTTGTCACTGCTTGTCATTTTTGCGTGCATTTTACATAAATAACGCACCAGCAACCAAATTTCCAACATCAATCTCGTCCGTCAATCTCCGTGACATGACGTCACCCTGACACTAGATATTGGCAATAACCTCTCCTAGATAATTGAGTGGTGCGCCCTCGGATCCTATTAAGGGATCTGTCAAGATACGCACTCGATAATCGTCTACTGTGTACGTGTTTATTCTACCTTCTACCTATGTAGGGGTTGTACACACACATAGTGTTGTTTAGGAGGAAAGAAAGAAGCAGAGGTGTCAATTACGTCTGTCAAACTGAGTAACTTATATTAAGGGGGCAAACCGATCGGAGCAAATGTGTGCAACAGAAGATTTTTTTTTTGCTCCGATTTGTTTGCTCCCATAGTAAAAGTTGTTCAGTTTGATGAGTAGACTCTTAGTTTAAAAGGATGTTAATGATATCAATTTCACACTGTATAAGGTTACGACGTGACGAAGGGCGTACCCTATGTTTGCTCAGTTCGAAGCGGACCGCCACTCTTTTTGCTGAGAGAGGTTTTGTTCCTTCATGTGCGTTGTTCCTGGATTCGGTTTTAGGGGTGGAAGACCGGTGCGCCTGTGCGACCCTGCATTTTGGCGACACTTACTTCGATAGAAATATATTTTTGCCACACCTCCGCTTCTTTCTGTCCTCCATGTTTAGTCCGTATAAATACGGTCAGTACTTTACTCACGTCGGTCTGCGGTCGTCCGTTATCTTTTGTAGTTTATCATCACTATTGACATATATTATAATAATTTGCATATAGTTCTATCGACTATCACACTAAGGGCCGCAGAGTAGAAAATACCCGTGCTGAAATCGCGGCGTAATTTCGGCCGCTAAGCATATTGAAAATTTGGCATCGAAAGATCAGGCTCCGGAGCTCGACTTTTTTCAAATCAAAATTCATCATAATTTTTGAGTTCAAATCAGCAGTAGAAAGAATCATAAGCTCCTGACATTTTGGCAGAGGTACTCTATGGCCCTGTGTTATTGAACGTATGTCCTCAAAGTAATTTCGGTTGCGGTTGCAGAGGTGTGTTACAGGATATACAGGACGTAACATTAAATGCGTTACAAATATCTAACAGGGTGATACAGACCATCAAACTGATCAACTTTGACTATTGAGCCAACATCGAAATCGCGAAAAGAGAATCAGCTGTTCCATAGAAAATGACAATAGCTAATCGATCAAAACGCATGATACAGCAGTTTTTTCAAGCAAGTTAGTCCCATAGTCCCATAGTCCAAAAAAGATACCAATTATCGCTCAATTATCTTCTGGTACAAATACCGAACAACTGGAAACACCCCCTATATTGCACCACTATAACTCTGCGCCTGAACTAAATAAGCAGGATCACGCCGACTCTCATCCTCCAATTATAACCTTCCGTCGCCCATTAAAAAAGAAGCGCACAGACGATGAAGACGATGAAGATGATGAAGAAGAGGTTAAAAATAAAAAAGAAGAGGCGGGATCAGTCCTGGACCAGGTGAAGGATATGTTAGCCTCGTTTACCCAAGACTTAGCAAGCCGTTTCACAGTACTCCAAAACTCAGTGTCAAATATTGAAAAGCAAAATTCGGATATTTCAAAAAGTATTGAATTTTTATCCGAAAAGTATGATGTAGCTATGACTAAAATTAAAACCCTCGAAGATGAGAAGAAAGAAGATAGAAAGAGAATTGCTTATCTGGAAGAAAAAACTGAATTCTTAGAAAGAAAATCACGTGCATCGGGCATTGAAATTCGCAATGTCCCGATAATTACCCGGCCGGATAAGAAATATGAAACTAAGGAAGACTTATCAAATCTCGTAAAAGAGATGGGAACATCAATCAATGTTGACATTCAACATAACGATATAAAAGATATCTACAGGATCAAAACCGGTAAAGATCATAAACCAATTGTCGCTGAATTCTGCTCGGTTATCAAAAAAGAAAGTGTTTTAGCAGGTATCAAAAACTTCAACAAAGGAAAGATCTATCAAGAAAAGTTGAACACTATGCACCTCAATGTAATGGACCAGAAAAAACCAGTTTATGTTTCCGAGATACTTACCCAAAAGACACAACGTCTATTCTTCTTGTCTCGTGATTTTGCTAAAACAAACGGTTTTGCCTACTGCTGGACCTCTCGTGGAATAGTATATTTGAGAAAAACTGAAGCTACACAGCAAATACGAATCAACGAGGAAATGGACCTAACAAATTTGGCAAAGTCAGACTGACTATTTTTTAGTTTTAATTATTGTTTCCCATTACTAACTTACTTAGAATTATTTTTTGCTATAATTTATTTAAAAACCGCCTTAAACACAAAACATTACATTTCCAGTAAATATCTACTAAATGAAAACATGCTACCACCTTCATCCACACACTATACTAACACCCATACCAATCTCTTGCATTCAAAACACAATTACACAAATACTTACCTCCAACACGAAAATCATAGAATCATAATATTACCACGATACCAAACACCTACGCAACCCACAATATTTTACAATTTCTGTCCTAGTTTTTCTAATTATGCTACAAAATTAAATCTACTTGATGATCATTACTACTGGTGTCACTTATTTTACCATTATCAAAATTCGATAATTTGAATAATATAAACAATGACCTAGACAATTTTACAGTGGCATTTTCGTCACCTTGTGATATTGAAACTTGTAATAAACTCACTCCTCTTTCGGACTCCTACTCTTATCTAAAAATAATACATCAAAATATTAGGAGTATTAGTAAAAACACACCTGGCCTTCTTACAATGTTGCAAAGATCTAAGGTTGACTGGGACCTAATAATTTTAACCGAATGTTGGCTCCCCTGTACACATTATATCCCGGCTATGGATAATTACGAATACTGTAAATCAACTAACAATTTGACACAAAATGAAGGAGTAGTAGTATACCAAAAAAAAGGTCTAAAACTTGGTATAGCTGAGCCATCTCTAGTGGAAGCAAATTGCATAATGCTGAAGTTAAACCCTAGTACTATTATTATTGCCATCTATAGACCAGCAGGCTACAAAAATGTCAACATCTTCATAGATTCCCTAAACGCATATCTTAGTAAATGTTCTAGATACAGCAATATAATACTCATAGGCGATATCAATATTGATATCACCACAAATAACAATGATTCCTACTCCTCGACCTATCTTAATCTATTGGCTTCTCATGGCATGCTTCCAGCACATTCTATTCCAACACATAGTAGGACATGTCTGGATCATGTTATGCTCAAAACGCGATTAAAAGCTTACTGTTATGTTGCTGAGACTTCTGTAACTGATCATGACTCTGTAATTTTCTTTCTACAGTCGACTAAATCGCAAACGATCAGGCCTCAACATCAAGTAAAAACCCGGGTAAATTATCAAACTTTAGATGAAGATATGCGTGAAATAGACTTTGCCAATATCTATACTATATGTGATGTTAATGAGGCCACATCGTATTTTCTTGGTTCCCTAAATAATGCTATAGACTCCAATACTACTGTAGTCAAAGTTTCAAACCGTAAGCTAATTAAAAAGCCCTGGATAACACCCGGTCTTCTAAAGTGCATGAGAAACCGTGACAACCTTCATAAAAAGTTCAAGAGAAATCCAGACAATGAGATAATTAAAACAACTTATAAACGGTATAGGAACTATTGTAACAACATCCTAAGGAAAGTTAAAAGAGAACATGAAAGGTTTGAGATTAGTGCAGCAGCAAAAACAAGCAGTAAAAGCCTCTGGAATGCTATAAAAGTGGCAACTAACACATTAAAACATAACAGTACTGCAGATGTATTGGTGAATGCCAATGACCCTATAACCTCAGTAAATGCAGTAAACTCCTTTTTTGTAGGTATTGGCAAAAGTCTAGCGGACAAATTAGTCACAACTGGTAACACCACCCCATCACACAAACCTCATCCCCATTCACTAGTTTTGCTTACAGCTGATAGTGCTGAAATTGAATCCATAATAACTAATTTAAAGATTGACTGTTCTGTGGGGAGGGACAATATATCAGCGGCATTCCTGAAGAGATATAAAGAAAAATTGCTACCTCCTCTAACGTATATCTGTAATCTTGCCTTGGAAACAGGTAAATTTCCTAATTTGTTTAAGCTTGCTGAAGTGCTTCCAATATTCAAAACTGGTGACAGAGAATGTGTCAATAATTATAGACCAATATCCATTTTACCGACATTATCAAAAATTCTAGAAAAGTTGATGAATAGGCGGCTGGTTGGTTACCTTGAACAGAATAAACTCTTATCAGCATCTCAATACGGTTTCAGGCAGGGCTTATCAACTGGTGATGCTGTTCATGACGTTACTAATTTTATAGCTACTAACTTGGACAACGGTCAGAAGGTTGTTGTTATTTTCCTAGACCTCGCAAAGGCTTTTGACACGGTCTCTGTCCCACTGTTGCTGCTGAAACTGGATCGGCTTGGAGTCAGGAATGTTCAATTGCAACTTTTTGGAGACTATCTTACAAATAGATTTCAAAGAGTGAAAATATCAAACTGGTGTAGTGATGACCTTCCTATCACAATAGGTGTCCCGCAGGGAAGCACTTTGGGACCTACACTATTCCTGACATATATTAATGACCTCTGCAATCTTAACATGCCCAACGGTAGGGTAGTTACTTTTGCAGACGATACGGCTCTTCTCTTTCGGGCTGATACATGGGCAAAGGTTTTTGAATTTGCTCAAGTTGGATTTAACATGGTGTCCGAGTGGTTAAATGATAATAAGCTGACTTTAAATGTTGAAAAAACCAAATACATTACTTTCACAACTAAGAATTATACTGTACCAGCTCTAGATGAGTTATTCATTTCTGCTCACTCGTGCTCAGCGCCACACATCTCTTGCTCTTGTCCCCATCTCCAAAAGACTTGTGTGATAAAATATCTAGGTGTCTTAATAGACAACACATTATGTTTTCAGCCGCACATTGATCTCTTAACGGCACGAACTCGTAAACTAATCTATATCTTTAAAAGCTTAAGGCATGTTGCCGACGCTAGGGTTATAAAAATGGTCTACTTGGCCCTATGTCAGTCTATTCTGACATACTGCATCACAACATGGGGAGGTGCACCTAAAACAGTAATTATAAAGTTGGAACGTGCCCAAAGAGTAGTGTTGAAAGTTGCCTCATTCCTTCCATACTTATTCCCAACTAAAAATTTGTATGATCGCTGCAAGGTCCTATCCGTGCGACAATTATTTGTGTTGAATACGATACTTTTGAAGCACTCCCAACTTAAATACAATCCAAATCTCGAAAACAAAAGACGCAAATATGCTGTCTGCCCTATGACGTTCTATCAAACTCAATTCTCACATAAATATTACTGCTTTCTGGGAGGATACCTATATAATAAAATCAATCAAATATTGGGAATCTACAGCCTAAATAAACACAAATGTAAAGAAATAGTCCAACAATGGCTTCTTAAACTGGATTATGACTCTACTGAGAATTTATTTACAATTCCATCCTAACCCGAGGATTTTTTTTGTTAGCTGACTTGACTTATTAAAGTATATTTCGTTCAAACTAAGTAAAATTCAACACTCATACTCACTCTAATTGTCATGCTTGTCTATGGCAATAATTGACCGATCCCAAGACCTATGTGTCGCAGGGTGGACAAGCGTGTAGTGGGTAGGTATCAAAATCATTTTAAAACAACTTAAATAAAAAACTAAACATTGTGTTCTGAATCTTTGTGTGGTGAAGCATTGACAAATGAATGTACGTAATCTAATTCAACCGAATGGTAACTAAAAACTATAAACAAATAAAATAAAACTCCCAACACACACACACACACACACACTCACACACACACACACACACACACACACACACACACACACACACACACACACACACACACACACACACACACACGCACGCACACTCATACACTCAGGTACAAACTATCCTACTTTAAACTGCAATACATAAAATTAGTATTTAAGAGGCTCTTTGATTACTGAGCTTTAGAACCTACCCCTAATGGATGGATGCTGGAGCTCAGTGATTAAAGATGTCTTACATTAGTTTCCTACTGCTATTTTCATGTCTACATATAAGTTTATTTAATCTAAAATGTATGGACTCCAGACGGGGTGGGAGCCCGGTGACTCGTTACCCAGATTTGCAGGTGTTATCTGTAAATCTACCACGTGCACCGGTCTCTCACATATAGTACTAAGTTTAGCATAATTTGTAACAATAATACTATTTCATTGTCCCTATATGTGAGATGAAAATAAATACCTTTTTTATTTATTTATTTATTTATTTATAGTAAAATTTGTTTAGTTTGAAAGTCTGAAGCATCCTTTTTAGCCCAGTCATTTTACGGAGTTTTGTTAGGCGTGGTAGGGAGTAATTATTAATTGGACTTTTAAACTGTAACCGGCACCATTTAGTGACAAAAAGACTATCTTAGAACATATTAAAATAAAAATCGCTACGCAACATAGAAATCAAAATTGTGTTTCCCAGAATGCTTTTTAATTAATAATATTAATACCCATGCACTCATTTGACTTAGATTTAACAATATAAATTATTTTTTAGCAATAAAATAGGCATTGAAATTTAAAAAATGAGGTATTTATTAGAAAATACGAATGGATTTTTCAAAACCTTCTAAGCAGCCAAAAATATTTACACCATGTTTGAAGTATGTAATAATGGTAAAGCCTTAAATATGTGAAAAAAAATTACCATCGCGTTTTTTAGAACGAGATAATAGCTAAATTTTAAAATTGGATATGTTGCTGACGTGATTTGTTTTTAATTTTTGTACATTTCGAGGCTTAAATTGGCTCTTCAATTTTTTATCGAAAAAAATATCAATTATTAATTAGTCCCGGCTCAAACCGTAAAATGACTGGGCTATTTCGATATGTAAGGCATTTAGGTTTACACCCTGTAAATTTCTCAATACCTACGTAGGTATCTCTGAAAAACAAAAGAAAATAGTAAATAGAAACTTAGCAGAAATACTCGCATTTCCACCGTATCTCTTTCAATTCGCCCTCCGTTAAACTCACCAGTTTTAGAGTAAGTTTTCCCACAAAAAACTAAACTTTTAAACAAACCCTAGCGGATAAACTCCAACAAAGAAGATAATTCATTGTTCTTTAGTTGGGAGCTGGAACTAGCTTTGATAAGGTTAATGACCTAGTAGAAAACATTATTCAAGTAGTACAAACGTTTTTGTAAAGCATATAGGATCTGAGTGGATGTCTGTCAGATGCACCCCTAGAAATAGGCGAAAACCCAGTACCTACGTTTATCTTAGTAAACTGTTATTTACGGCCGAGCATTCCAACCCCGAGAAAACGACAAAAATTGAGACGCGCCTCTCTCTTTGTTACTTTGCGCATAAAGCGAGCGCTCACGACGTTTTATCGCTTTGGTGGGGAGGGTGTATCGCCGAATCTCACTCAATCTCACGTGAGAGAAAGCAGAAAGTCCGCCAGAAACAGTGTAAAATTGCGGGAAAAAACCGAATCATGTTTTTTTTCCAAATCCAACGCAATCAAACACAAATTAACGAATTTACCTACACTAAAATATGCATGTTGGAAAATGCCACGTGAAATTTGGGGATCCGAGCCCAATCTCAGGACATCTCACCAAAAGGGGAAGAGGACGGGTCGAAAAATCTCCAAAATCACCTCAAGTAATTTGCCCCCTTGTTGTGCGTGGCATTCGAACCCTACTGGCTGACACAGGAAGAGGTAGCAGTATGACTTTTATGCCTCTGACGACCAATACTTAGTTCTGGTTTGTAAAACATGTGTCAAGTGGACCTACCATGTCTATCAGATGCACCTCAAAACAAAAATCAAAACACTGGTGGAATACTCGAAAACGGCCTTCGATGTGTGCCAACCAAAACGAGGTGGCGCGATGACCTGGGTGTTTGAAATAGGACCGAGTGGAAGAGTAATAGGAAAACCATATCCCAGCTGTAGGATGATATAAACTTGGAAAAAATGTATATGGAATATCTTTCCCATTTTAATTTTGATATTTTTCTAGTAAGGCGGAATTGGGTGGGTGGGCGTAATTTTTCTGTCACCCACCCACCCAATTCCACCTCCATGTTGATAGTAAATTTAAAACCATACTCCTGTTAAATGTTACTATATTATGTCTCTGCTTTCAGGCAGGATGCTAAAACAGCCACTCTTGGGTACTCAAAACACAAAAATAGCGTATACATCTAAACTAGTACCCATTTTTCGTACATTGCTCTCTATGCGAAATAAAAACTCTTTGTTAAATAAACTTTTTAGTGTAAGAAGAAAATGGAAAATAGCCATTTGGGTTTCAGTCTTTCAGACAAGAATGTAAGATAAGTAATGAAGTTCAGATAGTGCAAGTAAGGTGGAGTCGTTTAATAAAACATGAGCAGCTTTATAGGTTATGCATTATCGCTTTTATGCTAACACCGTCTCTGCAGCTTCGGTCGCGAGTTTGTTTTTAGGGTTTCGTAGTCAAACAAGGAACCCTTATAGATACAACGTGAAATTGATATAATTAGCATCTTTTTTAGCCCAGTCATTTGACGGTTTGAGCAGAGACTAATTAATAATTGGTATATTTTTTCGGTATAGTATTTAAGAGCCAATTTGAGCTTCGAAATGTACCAAAATTAAAAAAAAATCCCGTCAGCAACAGTTCCAAATTTAAAATTTTGCTATGATCTCGTTATAAAAAAACCTAATAATAATTTTTTTTATGCATATTATTAAGGCATTACCATTATACATACTTCAAACAGGGTGTTAATATGTTTGTCTAATTGGAAGGTTATAAAAAATACGTTCGTATTTTCTAACAAAAACCTGATTTTATAAAATTCAATGCCTGTTTTATTGCTAAAAAATAATGTATATTATTAAATCTAAATGAGTGCATTGGTATTAATATGATTAATTTAAAAGCCTTCTGGGACTCACAATTTTGATTTCTATGTTGCTTAGCGATTTTTTTTAAATACGTTTTCAGATAGTCTTTTTGTCACTAAATGGTGCCGGTTACAGTTTAAAAGTCCAATTAGTAATTACTCCCAACTCCGATTAACAAAACTCCGTAAAATGACTGAGCTATTTAAACGAAGAGTCAGTAGGCATTGCAGTTTAGTATGGAACAGCTGATTTCTTTGTTTGCTCCGATCGATTTGCTCCCATAGTAAAAGTTGTTCAGTTTGATGGGTAGACTCTTAGTTTAAAAGGATGATATCTATTTCACTCTGTATTTTCCTGCATTCTGTCTGTTTATCTGTCCCACCTTAATTACTTGTAATTTTGGTACTTATTAAATGGTGGTGATAAATACCATATTTTACCGGATTGGGTGAGGTCTCATTAAAATAGCAATAGCAATTTATGCTCATGATTATATTCTCCGATAGGGTGGGTAGTCAGAGATATTCTGAAACCTCATAATATCCACGTTTCACCGCCGCATCTCATTGAAATAGATTTTATAATATCAAAATATAGATAGCGATTACAAAAAACCGCATCAATATCGGTCTAACTGTTTGGGGCTACAATCCCATAGACACACACACACAGACAGACAGACATAGGCTTCAAACTCCCCACCCCTCCACACCCCTCTTTTTGCGTCGGGGGTTAAAAAGGACCAAAACATCGTCTAGGCTAGGACATGCTTGTATCTCGATAACGAGTTACTTTGAGAGCAACTCTAAGTAAAAATACGATTTTTCCATAGAACAGAGAAAAAAAGAAATAAAATATCTTAGATATTGTTACACAATCCTGGGATGTAATGGGACAGGTGAGTTAGCTTAGCACCTAGCACCGTTTTTCTAATCTAAACAATATGCAATAGTATCAATTTTAAAAACTATTCTAGTCAATTAGTCACTTGATTACTGACTTGATTACTAATTTTCTTTTGACAGTGATTAGGTTCAGCTCGATTTAAAAATATTCACATTGACCAATAAAATCTGACCTTTATATAAAACCAAATATGTTTTTTATCGATACAAACTCAGATAAATTAAACAAAGGCAATTGAATTGCTTCCTGCGTTTTAATTTATTTGATCCGGTTGGCCACAAAACAAAGTGCAAAAAGCCAAAATTGGCCGCGTAAAAGGCAGATGGAATTCCGTCAATGCCTTTTCCGTGTAGGTACACTTTTTTTCATTTAATTAAAAATGTTACATGGAACGATTCGCCACGTTTCATGTGTAGGAAAGTGTCAATACCAAATTGAAATGACATATATATTTTACGTCATCTTTTGTCGCATAATTTAGAAGTTTCTTGCGTCTCAACTTTTTTACGGTTTTTTTTTATTTGCATATTTCACCTTGAACGCTTTTTTGTTTTGGAAGGCACGTAATAAGTTTTTCCCAAATACTGCCATTATATGATAGGGGACATCATCCTGAAGACGATAGACATGGTTGACTACCCCTATATGCTTCACTGTTGTAGACTTCATGTTCCCAGCAGCTAATTATAATGATAATAAATTAAATTAAATAAAATGGATTATAATGTATGTGGAGCGACTAACAGTAGATTAAGTACCTATGTAGTATGTACTAACAAAATTATAAGTCTTGTTACTTGAAATATATATATGATTGATTAATATAAGTAGCGGTAAGCTTAAATCAAAGTAAAATGCGGTTTGTTAAACCAAGACATATAATATTATAATGGTAATTTCTGTAAAATCCGTGGAGATCTTTAGTAGCGCATAGACTGTGGCAGAGATCTGCGCTGCTAAAACCTCAACTTTCTTTTGACTTGGTTTGACATACCGCTATCTACAAGGTGAAATTGAGCATCATTAGCATACTTTTAAACTAACCATCAAACTGAACACCTGATTTTTTTGTTGGTCCCATAGAAAAAGATGTTCAGTTTGATAGTCTGATCATTATCTTATCTTATCTCTTCTTTTCTTTATCTTATCTTATCTTATCTTAAAAAAACAGTCTGCATATTAAGACTGACACTATATAAGGTCTAACAAAATTAGGTGAAACTATTTTAAGGGGATGATCAGACCATCAAACTGAACAACTTTCTCTATGAGACGAATATCGAAATAGCAAAAAAAAACTCAGCTGTTCCATACAAACCTACTCGACCTAAATGTATGGGACAGCAGATTTCAATATTGGTCCCATAGAGAAAGTGGTTCAGTTTGATTGTCTGATCATCCCCTTAAAATAGTTTCACCTAATTTTGTTAAACCTTATATACTACCTGTCTGTCCTAGACCACAACAATTTTCTGCCGCGTCCCACCGCGCGCACACGCGTGCCATTGTTTTGCTATCCCTGGTCTAGGATATAATTGTGACGATCGTTGATGATGTTGTGACGTCACGTTTTGCGGTCCGTACCACCTAAAATAAATAAAGCGTGTGTAACGCGTGGATCATAATTAATACACGTCGTTCTGTGAAATGAGGAAACGTTTAGTGTTAATCGTCAGACGATTACGTTCACACAACCATCAATCTACGCTATTTTAACGTAGATACAGAATGTTTTATCTTAGATTATTACTTAAAATTAAAACACTTTAAGGGTAGTTTAGCCCAGTCATTTTATGATTTGAGCCGGTACTATTTTGCACATATTTAAGGCTTTACCATTATACATACTTCAAACATGGTGTAAATATTTTTGTCTACTTAGGTTTTGAAAAATACATTAGTATTTTCTAATAATACCTAATTTTTTAAATTTCCATGCCTATTGCAGCAATGCAATGAGCAAAAATATGCTAAAGCAATGAGATCATGGGTATATTATTTATATTGGTATATATTGGTATATTATTGGTATTAATATTATTGATTTAAAAGCCTTCTGGGAGATATAATTTTGATTTCTATGTTGCGTAGCAAATTTTTTTTTAATATATTTTAAGATAGTCTTTTTGTCACTAAATGGTGCCGGTTAAAGATTTAAAGTCCAATTAATAATTACTCCCTACCCCGCCTAACAAAACTCCGTAAAATGATTGGGCTAGTTGGGTACAATAACTATACAGGTTGTAAAATAAACGCGTTACATACTTTATGGGGTGCTTGATTTTATCTGTAGGGATAGAGATTTTCGCCCACAAAATTACTACAAATGAAATGAAATGATGAAATCCATAATGAAATTATTATAAATGGCATTGCTTTTTGGTCAAAATGTAAAATCAAAAACATAATTGTTTTTGTAAAGTGAAAACAATATGATACAAAGGATATTGTGAATATTAAAACGTTTTTAATAATGGGAATTCGTAATTTATTTTGAGTTGAATTGAAATCCGATCGTTATAAAATTGCTTTGTTTTGGAAAATGCCCCTACAGAAATAATATTTGCTTATCGTTGCATTTTAAAGAGAAACTTTTTATTTATTTCACTTCTATTCTGGGCTGGACAACACGCGACAATACCTACCATTTTATTTTAGTACCTATTCTAAACGAATACCACTTTCAATACCAATGGTAGGTAATTCTTTTGGATACCACATTCTAATACTAATGTTTTTTTATATATAATTGTTTTTTTAAAACTAAACCTAATCTATTCCAAACGACTAACAAATGTAAAAAGTCATCAAAGAGTTTCCCCGTTTGAAAAATGAAAATATCCCGATTGAAAAAAAAAAGATTTTTTTTTACCTAATTGATTATCACAAGTTATTGTGGTAGAATGGTACCCTAGGTGCGCGTATCCGACTCGCACTTAACCAGTTTTTTCACTTTAGTATAGCATGATAAGAACATGACGATGATAGTGCTTTAGATAGTTAGGTATAAAGAGGGTACTATTTTGATAGGTACAATTTTTTTTTCAAATCTCTTATCTTCTTTAGTCATCTCATCACCCTTACTTTACCTACCCTTCCAAAACTCCACACGAGTACAATATAACAATTCGCCAAATGATTAATGTTTCGGAAATTGATATTTAATTGCCGGTTAAGAGCGTGTACACGTATCGCGACTGTGGCGCCATCGCCACGGCCGTGTTGCGACGTTTAATGACATAATTTATGGGTTACCCCTTGTTTGTATAACATGATACGTTAAAAGGGAGTGTGTGTTGTTGCGGTTTTGTTTGTTTGAGATTTCGTTTAAGTTAATTATTTGAGAGGATACAAACATCGGTCAATTCAATTCAATTCAAATAATATATTTCAGACAAGATGTCCAAATAGTGTTAGTGAACATTTATCTTACAGCATGTGTTAGTAACAAAACATTTTGATGGTAATGGAAAGAAAATACGAATTTCACTGGCACACGGCATTTTCTTATTGTTCTTAAAGGAGATCCTGGTTATCAATTCGTCGCGTTTGTTTTTTATATGATCTGACATTATGTTGGATATTCTGTGTAGGTTCATGCTATGCGTTCATAGCATTCGCTTTATAATTGCCTATGGAAATGAAAATTAAACTGTAAAAGAGCTTAGTCTCGTACCACACAATAATAAAAAAATAATTCGACTCCCAAATTCCACATAACAATAAATCATTTACTTTCTAAAATATTCATGAACATTTGTTCGAGCGTCGAGATGTGGTTTTCACTGTCCGAAAGCCCTTAAAAACTTTCGCCTATCAAAATGTACAACTTCCCGAAACTTATCATGAAATTTTCATTTTTTTTTTGTGATGTCAAGTTTGCTCCTATAGAAAAAAGTTATTCAGTTTTCTGATTGTCTGAACCATCCCTGAAAATTTACAAAATCGCCCAGTATAATTAGAAATTAAACGAACTTACCTAAGTGAAGTTCTATTTTAATTGTACGAGCTGGCATAGTCTCGAAATGATAATATAATTAGACCAAGTAGTATTCCTAATTCTCCGGCCATTGTACACGAATTTCAGAGCTAGATCAATAGATCAACCTCCAAACTCCATAAAAAAAACAAAAAACGTCATGCTCACAGTTACGCCATCTACTGTGAATAACTTCATATAGTTTAGAGTAGAGAAGCTTAGGGTCCGGACCCCAAAACATTCTATTTATTAAAATATTTCACGACATTGATACCTATCACTTATGGGTAAGGTTTATCCTATAGTATAAACAGGGTGGGTGGGTGATAGGTATCATTTCGAGACTATGCCAGCTCGTACAATTAAAATAGAACTTCACTTAGGTAAGTTCGTTTAATTTCTAATTGTACTTCACTGGCATAGTCTCTCATGATAATATAATTAGACCAAGTAGATGTTTAGAGACTCACTCTGTCGTGAAATAGTACTAAGAACCCATGAATTTCTATACTATAGCATAGGTAGATGATGAAGATATATTTTATAAATAATAAGGGTCACAATTATTTAGATATATAACAATAAAACAAGTATAAAAAGAATGTACAAAAAAAAAATTTGTAAAAATGAATGCTCCTTTTCAGAAGGTGGGCTAAGTAAAGTACCTATACAAAGGTCAAATATTCTTTGACTAAGAAATTAACATTGAACAATGCAATAATAAACCCTGATTAAAATAAAAAACGTATCCTGGATAAGTATTCCATCAATTTAATTAGTGATCCTGCTGATTTTCTTAAAGAACGTATGCTGTATAGTTCAAGATTTTCACTCGTAGAGAGTGAAATCATAAAGTAATTGGCAATAACAATTACCTTATCCATCAGCTGTCATCCTTTTATAGGTACTTTTTGGATTTAAATATCTTTTATTAAAATATTATAAGAATTTGCGATTTCTAGGGCATTGCCTAAAGATAATTAAGGTATATGCACTGTTTTATAGCTGAGACTGTTTACAACTTCGTAACGTTTATGTACCTAAGGAAAGAACATAAATGTATAGAATAACGTTATATACAAGATACGTTCATTTAGGTGGAATTAAAAAATATATATATTATAGAACTGTAGGTACATTTTTAAACTTCCAACAACGAGAGTTATTATTAATAGCGATACAGCAGCCATAGTATTGTATTATTACTGTTTTGTAATAAATTAATCCGTTTTGCACGAAACCTTCGTACTAAAAGAAAATTAAGAGTTACCTACTACTCTTGTCAAACTGCTCAGATGCATGTATAATTTAATAAAAATGCAATAAACATACCTCTAGTGAAGAATACCTTTTTTAGCATCTATCTTTATGACAATGACAGTATGTTACTTCCTGATAGCATTGTATGCACGAAAAAAGATCTCGGCCTTTAGCCCTGTATGGCATCATGAAGAAAGATTGTTGATAACCTCCAATAAGTATTAAACTGAAAAACTGAACTGAAAAATTTGTACACAAAAAAAAAATTTAGTATGTTATTAATACAATTAATTATAGGTTAGTATTTGAAATAGCTAGCAGAGGAAATATAGACAAGGCTGTATGGGTTATGCTAGTTCCACCCAAATATCCCCAACTGTTCAGAGAAAAGTGTTTTTACCCGATAGCGCCAGAAGCAGGGTAATGTTTTGAATAACTGTTTGGCAGACCATGTTTGATAGTTTTTCCAATACCAGTGAAAAATTCAGAATTGAATCTAGACTAGTATTAAGAATTCAAGATGACTGGAATTATTTAAGTGTTAAATGTATGATGCAATTATTAACTCGCAGGTTATTCTACATACTCATATTGTTCTAAAAAACCGAGGAGCAAGAATAACCCCACAACAACAATCAACAACATCAAACAACGCAACAATGTTCTGGAATTTATGTTCTGAAATACAATTTTTGATTTTAATTGGATTTGTATATTAAAAGTTGTTATCAGCATAATAGGTAGAGTAAAAATCTGGTCTTATCAGAATTACTTTTGGGATGAAGTTTATAAAATTACCATGGTAATTTTATTTACGGTTAGAAGATAGTCATAAGTTTGTGACGATAGAGATATATGTGGTCATATTACTTACTATAAAAAATACTTCAAACCGTTTAAGGACCCCAGGTAGTTTTGTCGCTCGCTGTTTGCACTCAAAATAATGTTTTTAGTTTTTGTTGTTTACCTACTTAGGCAATTTTTACTACAATCTTTGTATCAAACGATTTATTAAATAAATGTCATATTCAAATTATAATCTCAAATTTTCTGAACTCCTTAATGTTTACAGTATAATCTGTGTAATTGTGATTACTATTACATCAATAGTTTTTTAAACCATATCCGGTTTTATATTTACCTTGGTAAAGTTTTATCTTGAAAGAAAACTGCATTAAAAATAGAAATAAAAATAGGTACATATTATAACTACCTAATTCAAAATCGATGTTAATCATTATCACAGATGGAAAAAATAAATTCTTATAAGGTTAAAATTAAAAACTATCCCACTTTATTCATACCAACATAATGTGTTATTAAATATTTTTTGTTGTTTGGTGTACCGAAGTAATAGGTAATTACAATAAGAACGTTATTTAAGTATGTTCGAGCTCAACTTTTTAGAGGTCTAAAGATGTTGGAATTGGACCAGTTTAAAGTATTTGGTCTAATAAAATATGTGGTACACAATGGTACATTTTAAAATTCAAATGTTATCTACATGTTGAAATGTGAGGCAAGTAGGCCTTTTTTTTATATAAAAATAGCAAATAAAATTGATCTATGTTGGAGTTATAGCAACCAATATAAGCAGCTTCATAAAGTTTATGAACATATTCAGAATTGGTTGAAAATTTTGTAACAAAATTCTACCCTACCTTAGTCAACTGTAAGTCATACAGTTAAGTGGTTTGAAGATTATTGCCATGTATGACATGACAGTTTTCTCTATTAATTGCCAAATTAATTATTTCAGTTTTAATTATTGGCTGACGATAATATTATGTGCATAACTATAAATTCTCAGAACTAATGTAACGAACTAAAAGGACTAACAATTTCTTAATATATTTGTCCTATGTGAACAATTAATTTCAATTATATAATGTTATTTAAGTATAATACCATTTTTATTATCATTCCCATGATTTACCTACTTGCCTCTATGAATTTTGAGTCTTGTTTACCATAATTAAAATGACTTATTTAGTCTTTATATACCTAATTCATAATGTATATTGTGTTGTCACACTTTTCCTTCTGTTGTGAAATGTAAATGATTGGCATAAAGATAAATATCTTTTACCATAATATTATAGGAACTATTATGAACTAAAAAGTCCATTGTTTAAAGCCTCGGTTAGTGACGGAGGCATCCACATTATATTTTTATTTTTCCTTAGATAGGAAGATTGTACAAATAAATATTTGCACATCATGTCTGCTCAATAACAGACTCTTTGGCATAAAGGTAAATACCTTTTTCCATTTTGTTAGGTACCAGATATATTGTCTAAATAGACAATTAGTACTATAGCATAATGCTTTTTATTTATTTATTTTTATTTTATTTTACTCTCTTACCGATTAGGTAGTGTGTGATGCCCTCTGGTCGCTGGACCAAGTTGTTGTAGTGGCTTAAAAAAGCAGTGAATGAAATAAACAGACGATAATAAAAAGTGAAAATACATCAATTCTTCATAAGAACAGAGTTGTGAACCAAAGATAGGTAATTAGATACATATTCTATGGTGTCTTCATAGTTAATTCATTGTCTAATAAGACAGTAATACTCCAGATATGAACGTTAAATTTTATTACCTTTTCAACTCGCCTGAATAGGTAAGTATAGCGGTCTTTCTAGGTATTCCAAATAAATCCATGCTATCCAATATTAATTGCATCATGCATTGTCCAATCCAATTAAACAATACTAATTACAATACAACCTAATTAGGTTTAGATCTGAAAAATTTATTTAGAACTTTCTTACAGATCTCTGTTTGTAAATTATTGTCGAAATATGTTGCTGAAAATTTATAAAACTGACTTTTGTGTATGTGTTAGACTTTATTGACGAAGCAGGTGATGAATGCTTGATTGGTAATTTTATTTATCTTCTTAGTACCTACTTTTATGAAATAAATTATCTTTTTTCTTACTAGATAGGTTCTTTTAGAATATTGCCTGAATTGATTAATACGCATAGGAAAAATTACCTGATCTGGCAGTAAACAATCTACGATCCAATTAAATTTGAACCTAGGTTCATACCTAACTATGAAAAGAGTAAACATTCTTATTAATACTTTGTCAGGCTAAATAACTGTCAGTAATACAGTCGTCAGCAGATGCATTTATGCACTGAATCACCTAAAGAAGAATATAGGTATTTCGACATTATTATACCAGAGTAGGTATCTACGATTCACACATCATGAAACGAAGTTCTTTAGAGTACGGAAAAAAAAAAATTCTAACCTCAAAAAACATTGTTACACAAGAAAGTATTCTTTAGCAGAATACATGGCATCGGGTGGTTCATTATATGGATTTTATGTCCCTTGGGGCCTTGTCCTTGTCCTTGGATATATTCTAATTGATCTGTGCCTTGGGGTTCGGAAAACCTAGATGGTACCGGCAAGCAGAATCATGCCTGCGCCGGCCGTCGAAAATTTACGTGTTTCCTTACTATTTTTTCACACGTTTTTCACATGATCACTCATTAAACTGCACTTCAGGGGTAATTTTTCATTCACATCATCGTTTTTCTTTGTAATTTAACATGAAAAACTGGTTATATTGTGATTAAAACAAACAATTTAAAACGAACGTGCAACTTTGACCGACACGAAAAAGAATATGAAGTTATTCACAGTAGATGGCGTAACTGTGAGCATGACGTTTTTTGTTTTTTTTATGGAGTTTGGAGGTTGATCTATTGATCTAGCTCTGAAATTCGTGTACAATGGCCGGAGAATTAGGAATACTACTTGGTCTAATTATATTATCATGAGAGACTATGCCAGTGAAGTACAATATAATTATGCCATAAAATAGATTATTAGTTACACAATAGCACATCGATTATTATTTCAACAGGTTACTAAGGTACGAACCTATAGGCTCACTAGACCGAGAATTTTTAACTGCATAAAAGTGAAAATCTGTAATTAGCCATTCTGTTAGCACTGTAAGTTAGCAAATAATTACATTTCTAACGCTGTACCTTTTCCAAATAAATAAAACAAAAATAACCCTAACTACAAGCATTAAATATTAATCAGGCGCCTTACACTTTGCTCTCCTCATAGCTTAGTTCGTTTTATGATTGACGCTAATTGCACCCCCACTGTTAATGTTAGGTACGTAGTATTTTGTTATCGTTAACGCGCTAAATATTGTACTTTGTTGAGACTTGTGACGTCATTATGATTTTGGGATGACAGTATTATATTATTTTGTTTAGCGTAAAGTTATTTTAATCCGCTATTAACAATTTGACGACTAAAATGCGAGATATTGTGGAAGATTTGTAAATCATTGAAGAATGAATTAATTAAAATGAATGAAGGTAGGTTTTGATGATGTTCTGACTGGTTTCGGACGTCGTTGTTTGGTTCTGTTATCATGGCTCCGATGATGGAGATTAGACTACAGGGTGAAATTGATATCATTGGCATCCTTTTAAACTAAGAATCATCATCATCATCATCATCTCAGCCGATGGACGTCCACTGCTGGACATAGGCCTCCCCCAAGGATCGCCATAACGACCGGTCCTGCGCTGCCCTCATCCAACGGGTTCCCGCCGCTTTCACAAGGTCGTCGGTCCACCGTGTGCGGGGCCTACCCACGCTACGCTTTCCGGTACGCGGTCGCCACTCGAGAAGTTTTCGGCCCCATCGGCCATCGGTTCTGCGAGCAATATGCCACTGCCGCCCACTGCCACTTTAATTTAGCAATTCTTTGGGCTATGTCAGTTACTCTGGTTCTTCTGCGGATCTCTTCATTTCTGATTCGATCTCGCAGGGAAACTCCGAGCATAGCCCTCTTCATTGCTCTTTGGGTGACTTTCAGCCTTTTTATGAGCCTTTTTAAACTAAGAATCTACCCATCAAACTGAACAACGGAGGTAACCGACCGGAGCAAAAAAATAAATAGGCTGTTCCATACTACTTTTTTGCTCCGATCTATTTGCTCTGACAGTGAAAGTTGTTTAGTTTGATGGGTAGACTCTTAGTTTATAAGGATGCTAATGATATCAATTTCACCCTGTATAAAAACATGTCATAGTACCTGACGCATCCGTTGATGAATAATCTTGTATTTGGTAATTATCGATCAGCCTATCTACGTCCCGATGTAGGGCACAGGTCTACCCTCAGGAAGGGAAGGGTGTACGGGCGTTAGATTATAAGAATAGGATTACAGGCACACACAGGCGCTTCAGAATTTGTTCTTCTCACGATATTTTCCTTCGCCGTTTGGGAGCAGTCGGTATTACGTACATACATTTTATATAAACTCATTGGTACATGGCATGTCGTGCATGCGGATTCAAATCTGGATGCTCATGATTGAGCGAGCCGCCGACGCTCTCTTATTTTTTATGCTTATCTAAAAAACTAAAAAACGATTACGAGTTGTTTAAATATTTTACCTCTTTTTGATACTAAGCGTGATAGAGAGTGGACAAACTAGGAAGTACACTAGTATATCACAGGATTATGCAAATATAGATGTACTTGGCACATTAGGCATTGTTACTGGTTGCCAAATGAGTACAGAGAAGCAACTTGATAAGCATGTTAACTGCAGTGTTTGCATTCTTACAGTAGCTCAAGACTAGTCAAGACTACGTTTTCTCTTCAAATTATAAGAATGCTCTTCTACGCTGGTCTAAGAATGAAAGAAAATTTTGAATCAGCTGCTTGTAATCCCCCGCAAGTCCTGAAAGACGTCTGTGGAAATGGTAAATAAGGTTCCAAATTATTGCAAGAAACATTGATGACAAGTTTCGAGCCGGTGCTGGTCAAAAGTGGTGGTGTACCTACACCTGAGAGTCTGATCGATCGACTTGATCAGAGTACATCCTACGAGGGCGCCCTCTGCCGGCAGTTTCATACATATTGCCAAATCAGAAGCCTTGAGGCGGCTTGACAACTATCTTCTAAATACCAAGTAAGTTGTTTCCAATAATACACACTGGGCTCGCGTGGTGAAACTGGTGGATGGATAGCCCGACGACCTATTTTTGACTTTGAGCGCAGATATCTCGAGACAGAAGCATTATAACCATTAAGTTTCTATGGGAGTTTTGTTCCATTGGACAAGCAAGACCTATCCAACGATACCTCATTCGATTTATGGTGCGTCAGCACTGCATTTCTGCTAATCTCAAGTAGTTTGTGGAAGTATCGATTCCAATCTCAAGGACTGTTTTTTGAGCAAAAACACAGTTGAGAAGAGATTGTGGGTCCCCGTGGCAAGGTCAAACGCGAAACACGCGATCACCAAGCAAATGACACAACCGTTCACGGCAAAACTTGCAACGTGACATTCTACATTTAGGTCTTTTAATTTTACGTACTTTAATAAAAGGTAGATGCAACAAAGACTCATGTTTCACGCCTTATTTCTAAGATAAAATTTTAAAAGTCCACCTCGCCGTCACCTATTTTAAATGCAGAAATATTATAATAACGGACTCAATAAAAAAGCACGTATAAATTTGCACACAGTTTTTATCGAGCGACGGCGACACCGTCGGGAAAAAGCTGATTGAATCCCAAATTGCAGTCTGCCGGATGCCTTTATGACTAGCGATTTTATCTATTTACAGAGAAATATTTCAGCCATGTAGCTAAGAGTATACCTACTACCCCATTTCATCATGTGGGCACAGAATCACAGGTCCGGACTTCAAACAACATTTTAGATTTGACATGATGACGTTCGCACATGCGCACTTTGCCCAAATTGTGCATGACATAATTCAAATTCAAATTCAAATAATTTATTTCAGACAAGATGTCCATATAGTGTTAGTATATACATTTATCTTAAAGCTAGTGTTAGTAACAAAAAAAACATTTTATTTTAAAAACCCGGTGTGGAGCTTCACCCAGTGATGCAACAGCGGGGAGTCCAACCGGTCTTTGAACACATTCAGGAGACCGTTATTGCTGGCTCGGAGCCTGCCCAACATGTGTAGGGTTGACTTATACGCATCGTATGAGCATCGTTATACATTTCGTTACTTTTTATTGTTCATTCTGTTATAAGATAAGCTGAAGCTAAAACTTTTCCAACGTTTATTTTTACAGAGAGGATAAAAATAAAATATATTTTATATATATTCAAATCCTAAGGGTGCGCGCGCCTGACTGCATTCCCTTGCTCGGCTCCCCTCAAGTTTCCCCAGACAGTGTGAGGTGAGTATATTATATTCTTGGCCAGCTGATTGCCCTTAATGCAGTGCTGGAGGTATCGGAGGTTCAATACGTCAATCGAAGAGGCTCTCTTAGTGAACTCTCCAATAAAGCATCACTGGTTTTAAAATACATAGCCATAATCAAATTACGCGCTTATTTTCATCAGATGATCGTACGAAGTAAAAGTTTTACAAGATAGTAACCGGAGAAGTACGTTAGCACACCGTATTTGCATTTCGCTAAGATCGTTTTGAATCGCGGCGGATCGTGGATCCCTGGAGATGTTCCTGCCTTCATTTCAATTTAATGGTAATTTTTATACAATATTATCACTTTTTAGGATACTTTTGAAATATATTTTATATTACCTAGCAAGGCATGAACAATAATACATATAATTTATTGTAACGGTTTCTTATTAAGTTAATATCTTCCGTCCGACAATTTTTCTCGTGCTCTATTAAATTAAACGAGTGCCTAGATATCATAGTTTAGAACAAAGAGTAATATAAGTATACGAGCGATAACCCGCGACTTTGTCCGCACAAATTATATACCAGATTTTAAGTCAGATCATAAGCTATCAAACAAAAAAAGTATCATCAAAATCGGTTCCGTAGTTTCAGCGTGATACTCGTTCAAACAAACAAACACACAAACAAACACCCAAACAAACACACAAACAAACAAACGGACAGACAAAAAATCCAAAAATTAGTGATATGGAATCAGGGATACCTAAAAACAATATCGTAACTTTTTTTTTGTTAATATCTTCAATGTACACACAAACTCTCTGCTACAGTTTTATAATAGTTTAGATTAGAAAAGAGAACCCACTCGTGGCAACATTATGCATCCACCTTATGTCAAATTGAAGGCTACCTAGCGCCATCTATATTTCACCAACAATAATTCAACCTATACTATACATACCTACTTATATCTACTCATACCGATGGATATTATTGTTTTGAATGCTAGTTTTCGTTCAATCAGCACCGATCGAGTGAAATTCCAGTATCCTTATTATTCCTATAATATAAACATTGGTAAGAGAACAACAGAAACTACAAACAACCCGCACATTGCGCAAGATAGGTAGCCATTTTGTCAATTAGACATTGACACTTTTTTTTCATTGTTCTGCGAAGTATTTAATAGATGGCAGCACATTCTATGCAAACTGAATCGGAAAAAGCCACCAAAAGGCGACTGTCCTCCGCCTGGTTTAGAAGTTCATTTTGATGTCCTCTTTTGATTGCAGGGTGTATATTCAGAGCTTTTGAATGCCCTGATTTATCTGGCCGATTATTTTCCTCTTGTTCATAACAGCATAACATAAAGCTCCTACCGATACCGTCGCGTCGTATTATATAAGGTCTAACAAAATTAGCTGAAACTATTTTAATCTGATCATCCCCTAACTAAATTGGTCTAACTAAATTAGCTGAAAATATTTTAAGGGGATGATCAGACTATCAAACTGAACAACTTTCTCTATGGGACCGATATTGAAATCACAAAAAAAAAATCTGCTGTTCCATACAAACCTACTCGACCTAAATGTATGGGACAGCAGATTTTTGCCCATACTACCTCCTTTAGGGTAGGCATGTGCCCTGCAGCAGGACGTTTATAGGCTGATGATGAATTGTGTGGCGGTCTTTTCGCTAAAAAAACTATTTTTTTCCATAATACTTTACGGTTGAGGAATTGGCTAACGAAAATAGGTAGGCGGAGACGATTTAGTTTATCTTATTCATACATGCATTAAACCAAGATAAAATGTTATATTCTAATAATAACAACAATGTAGCAAGTTATCTCTCATCCGTTTAGATAGCTGCAATGGACGCTTCCTCTGCTGGTTGTGCGATACGCCAGCAGTACCTACTACTTTAAACTGCTAATTTATTTTATTAACAAATACTACTAAACTAACAACATATTGAACATGGTTCAAAACGTGTTTTTTTATCCGCACTTTTAATAAATAATAAATAAATATTTTGTCACACAAATTATCTATTTACATTTAAGTACCTGGACTTGGATTATGATGACTAGACAACGATATAGAATACATATATATAGATACAAACATCCATGACTCGGGTACAAATATTCATATTCATTATATAAATTTGTCCCTTACGGGATTCGAACCCGCGACTCTCGGCACAGCAGGCAGGTTCACTACAGACTGTGCTACCGGGCCGTCTGTATTGTATGGAAGGTCCAAATTTTTTCTCGTTTTTCGACACATGTGCCGCCATTATTTTTATGGTAAGCAATTAAAAATAAGCGGGAGTGTAGTATATTTGGTTTCTTATAAACCGAATTGGTAGGTATACATATTCATTTAATAGTAACATTATTATAAATGTATATGAATAGGTAACATGATTCTTCAACCTATTTTTTTAAATCATTCGTTAAATACATTGTTACGTTCACAGAACATTATAAAAGGGGTTAGAAGTGCAAAGTAGAGGTGTAACGCGTCGCTACAGGTTATGCAATGATTTGCATAACACCATAAGGTGCGTGGCGTGGTGCAAGCGAGAGGGCACGAGTAATTGTAGCAGCGCTGCGTGAGCGGATTTACAAGTAGTGACAGCCGTCTCCGAAGCAAAAGCGCTACCTACTTTGCATGTCTAACCCCTCTTATAAAGTTCTGTGGTTACGATAAAGGGATACTTTACTTATTACATTAATAAAAATCACCAATATTTTCCAACAATTTCAATCAATTTTATTATAAAAACATGACAGCAACAATATTTTGTCGCAAAATGTCTACACACTAGAATACGTTATAATTTAGTTGTTACAATGTAAAAAAAGATAATGAAAATTGGTACAGCTGGCGTAACGCACACCCTCTATTACATTGCGAAACTCCCAGTGGTAGTGCCATACTGTGTATACTAGAACAGACTTACTAGCTTTCCGATCGTTTTAATTATTAACCAACTGCGGCAAGGAAGGTATTGTGATTTATGAAGATGGTAGTGAAAATGAATTGTATTACGATATTAGTTTTCTGTTCCTTATGGATTATGGCGGAGACACAAGAAAAAAATTTTACTTTTACGTATAACAGTAAGTATCAAGATTTTGTTTTCAAAATCGTCTCGCATTTTTGTACTTGAATGGGGTCATAAATATTACAGACAAACAAAAAATACTTATTATATTACAATGTCCAAAAGAGTCCCGGACAATTGGACAAACATTGCGAAATGACTCCAAATATTCATATTGTAATTTTTATTTTCATTTATTTCCATAGCTTGACTGCTAATCTAATAGACTAAGAGATAAGTGTACTTTTTGCAACCATCAGCTGCAAGGCTGATTCAGTCTTTATGAGGTGTAGAGCATCTCTGTGATGGGGATGGACCACGTCTGCCTACATAACTCCAGTCGGTGTAGAACTTACTGATGTTTAAAGATATAGCCTATAGTATATGGGAAAACCTGAAAACTGATAGTGCATAAGCAAAAGCATAAGCATATATATGGTCAGTACTATATTCCTCGAAGGGGGTAGTCAGAGATATTTTGAAACCTCTGAAAATCCACGTCTGCAGAATCATGAGATTCGAGAAATCTCCAAAATCACTTCACGTATGGAAAGTCAGTTATAGCCCAGTCATGTTACGGTTCGAGCCGGGACTAATAAATAATTTTTTTTGGTTCTTCAGTCGGTTTAGGAGATACAACCGTTCAAAGGTCCGACATTTGGCTGTATCTCCTAAATCGACTGGCAGTTCATGTCAGTTTTTGTACTGTTCAAATAGCTACAGTGCACACTACAATAATATTTTACGATCAGCCTTGCAGCTGATCGTTAATTTTTTACTGACCTTTAAACGTTTGTAACTCCTAAACCGACTGAAGTTATGCAGGCAGACCTAGTTCATCCCCATCACAGAGATGCTCTACACCCCATAAACACTGAATCAGCCTTGCTGCTGATGGTTGCAAAAAGTACACTTATCTCTTAGTCTATAAACCCCTTTTAATAAATTATTCAAATAAAAGTACAGAGAATCATTTGACTGGTATAATTGGCTAAAAGTTTCAACCATTAAATATTAAGCTCATCTTCGAACAAAACTTTATTCAAAGTTGGCAAGTTTTCAGAATTATAAACTTTAACTTTCATTTAATTGATTCACATTAACTATAGCTTTTGCTGGTCTAATTTTAATTTGATATTTCTTGGAGTTTACGACAGTTTTTCGCTTAGTTAGATAGTGATACCTAGCGAATTTCTACTTTATTACAAGTTGAATTTTACCAAAGAGTGCTTTTACGTTTACCGTTTATAGTCCAGTCATTTTACGGAGTTTTGTTAGGCGGGGTAGGGAGTAATTATTAATTGGACTTTTAAACTGTAACCGGCACCATTTAGTGACAAAAAGACTATCTTAAAACATATTAAAATAAAAATCGCTACGCAACGTAGAAATCAAAATTGTGTTTCCCAGAATGCTTTTTATATAAATTATTTTTTAGCAATAAAATAGGCATTGAAATTTAAAAAATTAGGTATTTACAGAAAATACGAATGTATTTTTCAAAACCTTCTAAGTAGCCAAAAATATTTACACCATGTTTGAAGTATATAATAATGGTAAAGCCCTAAATATGCGAAAAAGAAATTTACCATCAGGTTTTTTAGAACGAGATAATAGCTAAATTTTAAAATTGGAACTGTTGCTGACGTGATTTTTAGGCTTAAATTGGCTCTTCAATATTAAACCAAAAAAAATATCAATTATTACAATTTTGTACTATCAGTTTTCAGGTTTTCCCATATACTATAACTATAACACAATATTAAAAAGTCTTCAGTTTCTCATCTCATCTATTCTCCTTATCCGGAATGAGATTATGGAGTTAGAGTTAGTTTTAGAAAAAAAGTAAGGTTTATAAGCCTTTAGAATCCAGCATAGACCTCCTGTATAGGTACCGGTATAGGTACTCCGCCGAGGGGGTCAGTGCAATTTGGTGGAAGAAACTTAGTAGTTACGTTGTTCGCCTGTACGTTGATTTGTTACACCCTGAATAACGTCATGCCTCTTTTCCAGTGTTAGGCAGAGACTAGGACACGCCACTACACTACGACCTTCATAAACATCAATCGATAAATTTAACTTTATTTCACTCTAAATACATCACTAATCACATCTTCCTCATATAACAGCTCTACATCTTCTCATGCATGACCTACGGTTTTGAGTTTGTTATACCCTGTATAACGTCATGCCTCTTTTCCAGTGTCAGGCAGAGACTATAGTACACGTAACTTACTACGACCCTTCCTCTCATCATCATCATCATATCAGCCATTAAACGTCCACTGCTGGACATAAGCCTCCCCCAAAATGGGGGGGATTTGCCATAATCGCCACGCTTGGCAGGCGGGTTGGCGATCGCAGTTGCATCGAATCAACGTGTGTACTCAGAGGATGCTGCTGCCCATCCTTCAGTAGATCCCTTAGTCGCCTTTTACGACACCCACGGGAGGAAATGGGATGGTGCTATTCATAGCCGACACCACACGGCAACCTTCCTCTAATAAACATCAATCAATAAATTTTACTTTATTGCAATCCAAATACATCATTAATCACATCTTCCTCATATAACAGCTCTACATCTTCTCACGCATGACCTACTAAGTTTGTTATACCTTGTAAATGCATCAATTTACTAATATAATAATTTCTTCGTATTTCCAGTGGCAATGCTCTGCAAGGAGCATCTATGCAAACACGGGTACAGCTACGAAACATTCTACGAACTGGAATCCACTGACCTGAAGCACGTTACCCATAATAATAATGCTATTAACCTGGAAATGCACATTGCTATTCTGGGAGCTAGTAATGGACACATACTGCTCTCTGCCGTCCCCCATCCTGAACGTACAGATCCGGTATATGAAATAGGTAAAGTATGAATGCAGAAAGCTATATATATCTAGCTATATAGTAGGCGGGTACTCAGCCTAACAATTACCGGTACCCAATTCAGAAGTGCAATTCTTTGAGGTAACATCCTTCTTGCACCCTTCAGATCGTCGAAGATTTCATATTGAGTTTGATACAACGCATACCTGATTGACAGCTGGCCGATGTTTCAACCGATGTTTGCACTTAGAGAATTGCATTCCTGCTCCTGTAACATGACAGGGATGAGAGCGACACAGGCGTAGAAAGAGTAAAAATTCGTCGTCAATAGACACAGGTCACTTTTAAACGTCAAATTTAAGTGAGATGGCGGCATAGAGATAGTAATTTTATATTATAATATTATATTATATTATATTATATATAAGGTCTAACAAAATTAGGTGAAACTATTTTAAGGGGATGATCAGACCATCAAATTGAACAACTTTCTCTATGGGACTAATATTAAAATCGCGAAAAAAAATTCTGTGTCGCATACATTTAGGTCGAGTAGGTTTGTATGGAACAGCTGATTTTTTTTCGCGATTTCGATATTGGTCCCATAGAGAAAGTTGTTCAGTTTGATGGTCTGATCATCCCCTTAAAATAGTTTCACCTAATTTTGTTAGACCTTATATATAAAATATATGTATTATATAATATAATATAATATAATATAATATAATATAATATAATATAATATAATATAATATAATATAATATAATATAATATAATATAATATAATATAATATAATATAATATAATATAATATAATATAATATATATAATTCTTTATTGTGCATAGAATTCAGGTACATAAGATGACAGGTTGCGTTTTAAAGATCACTCCGAATCTTGTCTTTGCAGACGTATACAATTACACATTCAATTTCCATATTAAAATAAACAATAAACTTAATAAACTAAATTATAAATGATGTCAAAATATTTAATAATTAAATTTAACAATAATATTTAACTATGATGTGTACAAACTTATTAACATATTAATCTAAGGTAACAAGAAGTCATCAGGAAACATTTAATTCATTATTTATAATTCATGCATGTCATTCTAAAATATAAATAATAAATTACAATAATTATAATCAAATTGTTATGTTAGTATTTCATTTATAGTCTAAATATTCTTTGATGCTATAAAAACATTTTTCCGCCAACCAATTTTTTACACTTTTTTAAACATATTCAATTAACAATCTTTAAAACTATCAGGTAATTTATTGTATATTTTTATTGTCATTGTCGCACAGTTATCAGAAGTCAATGTTAGTTTAGAATGAGTTTTATATAGTTTATTTGTATATTGTGATATTAAAACTCTCTTACTTAATTCATGGTTGCATCGAAAAAGGTCTTTATTTTTATAAACAAAAAAATGCATTCACTCAAATCAGGCCACATCAACCCATTGCCAGGCCTATGCCTCCTATTTGTTTACATAGACCAATAACAAATAAGTATTTTATTCTGACACCATTGCAATCAAATAAACCATTTTCACAAGCCGCAATCAATCCAAATGCGCAAATCCAAATCCTATTACGGTGATAACATTGTTCCCAGTTGTTGGAGGAGGTGGTAACAGGTTCACAGAATTACGTCGGAATCTGAGACACAACGCCAAGACATCGGCCAAGACAGTCGCTGTTCTATCGCCTGTAGAGTTCAGAGCTTTCTATATTAGAATTTCTGAAGGTAAGTGCAATTGTATTTAAAATTGAAAGCTAGGGAAGCTGGTCGCAAATGGATATCTAAATGCTGATCGAGGAATTCAATTCACGATTCCCTTGGAATTACGGGAAGAATCATGTATTTTCAATTAAAACGTATGCGGTCCTTCGTAATAATGCTGACGATCATCATTATGAATCACGAGGCGGCGGTTCGATTCCTGGGATGTACTAAGGACTTTATGTACGGTCACATTTAATATTATCACTAGTAGCTCAGTCATTTTACGGTTTGAGCCGGGACTAATTAATAATTGATATTTTTTTTCGATATAATATTGAAGAGCCAATTTGAGCCTCGATATGTACAAAAATTAAAAAAAAATCACGTCAGCAACAGTTCCAATTTTAATATTTAGCTATTATCTCATTCTAAAAAACCTGACGGCAAATTTTTTTGCACTTATTTAAGGCTTTACCATTATACTACAAACAAGGTGTGAATATTTTTGTCTACTTAGAAGGTTTTGAAAAATACATTCGTATTTTCAAATAAATACCTCATTTTTTAAATTTCATTGCCTATTTTATTGCTCAAAAATGATTAATATTGTTAAATCTAAGTCAAATGAGTGCATTGGTATTAATATTAATAATTTTAAATCCTTCTGGGACACATAACGTCACTAATGGTGCCGGTTACAGTTTAAAAGTCTAATTAATAATTACTCTCTACCCCGCCTAACAAAACTCCGTGAAATGACTGGTCCATAGCTCGGCGTTGAAGGAAAACATCGTTCGGAAGGCTGCATACCAGAGAATGAAAAAAAAAAGTTCGTATGTATTAAGAAGGTATATTGTATTAAGATATTTTATGTGTGAGCTTGGGGTGAACACAAGAGACCAGCAATGGTCGCAGTGTTACATAAAAAACCTTTTGTTAACAATAGCCCAGCCAACAATAATAATAAAATAAAAACATGCTGACGGTTTCTAAAGCGATGATCAGACAATCAAACTGAATAACTTTCTATATAGGACTAACGTCGAAATCGCGAGAAAAAACAACTGTTCCATACAAAACTCCAATCCTACTCAACCGAAATGTATAGAACAGCAGATTCTGTTTTCGCGATTTCGATGTTTGCCCCAAGAAAGTTGTTCAGTTTGATGTTATGACCATTCCCTTAAAAACCCGTCAGCATTCCCTGTATATGAACAACCAAACTAAACTTTTAAATTCTGGAAAAAATTTTTCCACTTACCATTCCATTGGTTATAAAGAGCTTACTAAAATTACTGTTCTGTAGGGTAATGGTAGGTACAACTATGGTTTTTGTTGAAACTAGGCAACGGAGTAATCTAAACTAAAAAAGGCATACCTAAACCTACCCTAAACCTTATTTGCACTGTAAAAAAAATGGCTAAAACATCATACTATGATTTATTGTATTTTATTATAATTCATATTATATATGGTACAGATGAACATGGACAAAACGAAGATCATGTCAAATGCCCATGTTGTACCTATTCCTGTAATGATAGGAAACTCTGCGCTCGACGTTTTTGACGATTATGTTTACCTGGGACAAACTATTCAGTTAGGTAGGTCCAACTTCGAGAAAGAGATCAACCGTCGAATCCAACTCGGTTGGGCAGCGTTCGGGAAGCTACGTAGTATCTTCACGTCCCAAATACCGCAGTGTCTTAAAAGGAAAGTCTTCGATCAGTGTGTGTTGCCAGTGATGACATATGGAACAGAGACGTGGTCGTTCACTCAAGGCCTCATAAAAAGGCTGAAAGTCACCCAAAGGGCAATGGAGAGGGCTATGCTCGGAGTTTCCCTGCGAGATCGAATCAGAAATGAAGAGATCCGCAGAAGAACCAGAGTAACTGACATAGCCCAAAGAATTGCTAAATTAAAGTGGCAGTGGGCAAAATATTGCTCGCAGAACCGATGGCCGATGGGGCCGAAAAGTTCTCGAGTGGCGACCGCGTACCGGAAAGCGCAGCGTGGGTAGGCCCCGCACACGGTGGACCGACGACCTTGTGAAGGCGGCGGGAACCCGTTGGATGGGAGGCCTATGTCCAGCAGTGGACGTCCATCGGCTGACATGATGATGATGATGATGATGGTACAGGTACAATAATACATAAAATTTATAAAATACTTAACCTAAACTAAATAATTGCCTACACATACTACGATTGAAACAAATCAGTATTCTACAGATTTACGTGGCTATGAAAATGATCCATCGTTGTATTTCAGATGGAGTGATAGAATTTGGCAGAGAAGGTGACAAATTACCAATATTAAGCTACACCGATGTGGACCCTATATACGTTAGATACTTCAGTTTCGCAGCGTGGAAAGGAGTTGAAGCTAAATTCTTATATGATTGTCCAACTCCTGGTGATAACAGTAAGTTACTTAGCTACTATTATCTCTGTACTCGTCTACTATCTCTGGTGGGGTAGTAGTCGTAACATAAAAACCACGTCAGAGACTGTAAGGCCGTCTGAAAAAACTTTGACACCAGGGCTTGCTACCCACACGTAAACAAAAAAAAATTTTTTTAGGTATTCTTAAATCTCATCGTAGTATGTAAATTATAAGTAAATAAAATACAACAAGCAGGTACGCTGTGTACAGAGACTCACCTCCTGCGATTAAACCGATTAAGGTTTGCAGTAGGAAGGTTTTTAGTTGTTAAAAAATATTGTAACTTTTTCTTTGTAAAATAAATGAAAAAAAAACAATTTTTTAGTATAATTATGATGGATAGGACTGTAATCCGCTGCGAACATTGTATCGGAGAGTGATTGTGTTCAAGCCTCTAAACTCGGGACATTAGATTTTCGATCGTAATCATTCATGGGAATAGAGTTGACATTTGACAAAAACTTTCTCTATATGTAATCAAAAATCTAGACCACGTTGTCTACCCGTGTATCCACAGATAGTCGAACTATACAGGGTGTAACAAAACACCCTAGTAATACTTAAGGGGGTGCTTCAGACCATTAAACGGAAGAACTTTCACTATGAAGCCAACACAGAGAATAAATTTAAAAAATCAGCTGTTCCATTCATTTGAGTCGCGCCGGTAGGTACTGCAGTTTTGTATGAAACAGCTTATTTTTATTTCGCGATTTCGAAGTTGGCTCCAGTATGAAAGTTGTACATTTTGATGGGCTGAAGCACCCCCTTAAGTATTACTAGAGTGTTTTGTTACATCCTGTATAGGTAGGTACAATCTGGGTGTGGGCGATCAGACTGCCAAGCTCTTGAGCTTGGGCTTGAGCTTGAGCTTGAGCTTGACCTTGATCAAGAACGCCTCTGAATGTGATCGCATAATAAAAGGTCTTGGTGACTCCGTTTGTGGTTGAATGTAGGATTGTGAACGAATGGCCAAGGTCATACGTTGAAGGTATAAGAGCAGAGCATATTCCATACTTTCATAATCTTCTAAATATTATTCTTACAGAAACATCTCCAGATTCCCAAGAAATAGAAGAAAAACTATCAAGCGCAGAGAAAACTAAAAGAACATTGCTAATGGGCAGACAACCTAAACTGTCCCCAACAGAAGAAATGTCTGTCAAAGTTGGATTTCAAATAACTAGTGTGAGATATAATGCATTTACTTCGAAACTGACAACTGGAATGGCTGTGATCGTGGTGAGTTTGTACTGAATACATTCTTCTTTATAATTTTGTTTTCTGAAGGCAAGACCGCAAGCTGAATATATCTGGGCTGGACATATCTGTCGATGAACTGACAACCTATGGGGAGTCTGAGTTCTAGAATGGAGATTACGAACTGGCAGGCGTAGTCTGGGACGCTCTAGTTCTGGTGCTTTATCAATAAGGTAACGGGTAGCGTCTGTACAAGGATGGACTTTTGTGTCGTCTTGGGCGAGGCCTGTTCAGCAGTTGACGATGGCAGGCTGATGATGATAGCAGGCAAGATGGCAGGTTTATTTTTGAATGTCAATCCCTATATAGACTGATAGTAACTATCTGATGATGATGGCTGGGTATGACAATAAAGCTAACAGGGTAACACTGCATTGTTATTGTGCTACAAAAACTATTTAACCTTTATTATGACAAAATGTTAAATCTTTTCAGAGTTGGACCGATGACAGTATGGCGTGGGACCCGAGTAAATTTAACGGCACCACCAGCCTTACCTTTCGCCAAGGACAAATATGGGCTCCAACATTTTACGTCCAGAAGTAATGCCTTTATAATGTTTACCTATGTAACGTTTCCACCCTGTTACGAATGAGAACACTTTTAAATGAAGATGAGTTTCTAATTTTACTTTAAAATTCCAGTTCCGACGGCATTGGCGCAATGAGAAGTAGGAATCCAGAATTGATAACGATGGTAAACAGCGGTGAAGCCACTTTTCATTTCCATACAAAATTGCAGTCTTGGTGCCACGAAAGGAGCGATTTTACGGGAACGTTAGTACAAAACTTAATAGAGTAGGCGCCGTGCCGGATTTCGTTTGCAAAATATCCGTACAGTACGACCAGGAAAATAATTCCCCTCGTTCTGATTGGTCAATGTAATTTCACGCGCTATAGTTGATTGTGTTTTGGATGACATACCAAATTAATGATATTCTAAGCCGGTCAACTCGCAGAACCGATGGCCCCAAGGTGGACCGACGACCTGGTGACGGTGGCGGGAACCCGTTGAATTAAGGCAGCGCAGGATAGGTCGTTGTGGCGACCCTTGGGGGAGGCCTATGTCCAGCAGTGGACGTCCATCAGCTGAGATGATGATGATGATAAAGCCGGACGTAACACAAAAACAAGTATTTCTAACCTAACCTAACCAAAGAAGTATTGGAAATCATATTAATTACAGATGGCCTCACGACGAATATAGCTGTATGCTTTATCTTGAAGCTGCAGAAGTATTTGAGAAAATAGTCCTCGATGAAATTAACCCGAATGACGAGAAAATGAAGGTGGTAAGTACGGAAAATTATAAAGATTGTACATGAAAGAATGACAGATGAAGATAGACCGACAGAACAACTAAGCTCAAAGCTACATTGTACCAGATCTTTTTAGAAGATACTAATGAAAATTGAATTTAGTTGACTATGGCTCCGCAGCGGACTATAAAATGAGTAACATTTTTAACGTTGATGTATACATATTTGTTATTATGTATGTACCTAAGTTTGTATGGTTCTCGCCTTGAGGAAATTGGACAAATGATATGACACTTGATTTGAATAAATTCGTGGAGTATCGAATCCCGCAAGTAAAAATACTTTTACTTGTTTCAAAGTCATGGATGTAGTTGTATCCATCCATATCACGTATATTATACAATGTATACATTGTCTGGAGTATACTCGGATATGTGACAATGTCCAAGATTATTCCAATATTGCGGGCACAGCCGACTGTTGTTCTCTAAATTTTATTCTCTCTTCAAGTTTGCAGAGATCGATGAGGTGGTAAAAAATGAATTTGAGAGTTCATTTCAATGGCTCTTAGCTCCAGTTTATATATGGAATCACATGTTCCATATTCAAGAAAACACAACTTATATGAGTGACAAGATTATATTGAATATAGACTTGAAGAGAATTGACCCTACATATAATATTGTATTCTACACGCCGCTGCTAGGTAAGAGAACTGTTTTGAATCTTGTTTTACTTCAAAATTTGTTAATACTCTAACTAACGAAAAGTCTATCGTATTATCGTTTTATGAAACGCAAGCACGTAACGATAGCCCAAATCTAATACAGTCTAACAACCAGCTAAATAGTTTGTTCTTGATTTCTTTCATTTCATATTATCAATTTATTAAATCTACTTTATTTTATTCCCTAAGTAGTTTCTTGCATCTGTTTTGTTCATTTAATATCAATTCATCATCTTTCATTTTCAGTTCTTGTACTATTTGTCTTAATGTCGTTTTGGAGTGAACCTCTTCAAATGTCCAGAATCTGGTTCTATACCGGCGCTACCAATGTAATATGCAGTGGGTTATGCTACATCGAGTATTTAATACCTTGTCATACTGTGCCTTTCATTTGTGAGTATCAACATTATTACATTTTTCACCAGGCTCAGAATTGGATGGTCATTTTTTCACACGGTCTCATTAGAGACGACTAAGAAGTAAGAACTATTTGTTTTGCAATGTATCTTTCAAGTCATTGGTTGTATCCTAAAACCTCCAATATGTAAAAGGTAAACTTTTAACTGTGTGATTTTCTGATATTTTTATACTTACTTACTACCAAAGGATTATGTATGGCTGTTTTATATCGCGAATATTAATATCAATTTTCTAATTAAAAAAAATTTGAATAAAAGGGACACCCTTGTTGTCTTAAAAGTGTCTAAAGATTTTTTTACCGAGTTTTTTAAATATTTTTATTAAATATTCCATATCCATTGTTTCAGTGAAGTTGTATATGACAGTATTGATTGGGATTCTACTAGCTCTGATAATCCACGTGCTCATGATGACATCAGTAACAGAGAGGCTGTGCAAGACCGTTATGATGCAATCTTTGCTTACTTCCAAATGGTTTAGAACGATTTTCTGTTTGCCTTCGATGAGGGTATGTTTTTAATTTATAATAATTTTGAAAATAATAGGATGCTTTGAATTTTCAATAGTATACCTACACGTAGTACGATAAATAGCAACTGATGTCATTTTTAATTTTAAATAGCATTGTAGCCGGTCTGTATACCAAGAACAAAAAATTATAAAAAAAAATCTATTGTAAAAGAGAGTTTAGTATGAATACGAGAATGGCTGCATGAGGAATTGAGAGAGGAATACTAAAGAAAGGATGGCATGTATAAGAATACACTGAATACTTAACTGACGATCAACACAGATAGATGAAAGAAGATGACCTATTATGACCCCGAATGTGTGGATACCCACATGTACATTTTATTCAGCGATTTACCAACCAATAGGGTACCGCCGATTTGTATATAACAAGGGACAAATGCCCAAAAAAATCAGTACACTCAAAGCTTTCATTCCTTTGCCATAACCACCACTGCAATCCTCCTTTCTCCGCACGTGAGAGATCTCCAAACCAAATATTGACATAATAAAAGTAGTATAATGATGATCGTATATTTTTTTCTTTCTAATTGCAGACTTGCAGAAACTATGACACAATAAACGAAGCCTACGCTACACAAGATGAAGATGACGATTCAGGAGTTATGATTCCTCCTAGAAATGGAAATATAGAAGAAATGGAGACTGATAATAACAAATATGGTGAAAAAGAAGAGCTAGCCGAAGCTGTTGACAAAATTATGTTTTTTGTTTACTCGGTGGTCTTTGCTGTTATGATTGCTTGTCGTCATTAATTTGTAAGACTTTAATTTAATTTAAAACTATGAAATAGTGGAATTGAGATACCGACTACACTATTTTAGTCCCAGTTGTTTTATTTTTGATATATACTATTCCTTGGCAAAAGAGCGAGAGCTGAAATGACGGCGAAAAGAGATAATTAGAGGACCCCAAATAATGGGATACGGGCAGGAACATGACTATTTCTTTGGAACGATACACAATAGTCTGAAAAGAAAATGGACTTTTCTATAAAATATAAAAACAATACTAATGAAGTCACAAAAATCATATTCCTTATTATTATTATTGTAACATAATGAATATTGTGGGATTTTTATAAGTTATAAATAAATCTTTCAGAAAAAATGTTGTTGTCAGAGACAACAAAAATGCTTACACATTGTAAAAAAATCGGTCATGTGGTGTCGGCTAAGAATAGCACCACCCCATTTCCTCCCGTGGGCGACTAAGGGATCTACCGGAACATGGGCAGCCGCATCCTCTGAGTACATTCAATCTAACTGCGATCGCCAACCCGCCTGCCAAGCATGGCGATTATGGCAAATCCTCCCATTTTGGGGGAGGCCTATGTCCAGCAATGGACGTCTATCGGCTGATATGATGATGATGATGATTGTATAACAAACACTACGCAAAGAAATTTAAAGTCAAAATTTAAACGAAGTACGTTTGGAAGTTATCGTAACAACGTAAAGTAACCATAATTTACAACTCAAACAGCAACTTGATTGAAACTTACTACATGTAATTCATTGGTGCTAATAATTACTTACTTCAAAACAATTTACACTTCCATCATGCAAACAATTTATATTAAGTGAAACATTTCTAGAAAATGGAAATTTGGAGTGAAATTCACGTTTGTATTAACATGATTCTAACGTTTTACTGTTCAAACATAGGCCGGCACGTGAATGGTATTCGCGATTGCTAACGATTTCGAGCTGGAAATGTCATCGTATCTCTATGGTTATACAGGGTGTCCCGTAAACCGACGTCAACCCGACGGATGCTGATAGCATAATAAGGTCATAAATAAGCAGAATATCAAAATTTGACTTTAGTAAAAGTGTCTTAGTTTTCGAGATATTGACAGTTTTAACACAGATAGATAGAACACTTGTAGCCGTGGCCACTCAAAATAGTGACTATGGTAAAGAGTTTCACGAATTCCATAAAACTGTCCTTATCACGAAAACTAAGAACCTTTTCCTAAAGTAAAATTTTGACAGATTGATTGATTGATTGACTGATTTTTTTTTTATTTTTGCTATTATTTTAGTATATTCTAGTTAAGCATAAGCTAACCTATCAGCATCCACCGGAATTACGTCGGTTTAAGGGACACCCTGTATAATAGGTTCCAACTTAATATGCTGACGGTTTATTAAAAAAATGACCAGACCATTACTGAATGACTTTATAATTATATGGGACGAACATCGAAATCGCGAAAAGAAACATTAGCTGTCCAATACATTTTGATCGAGCAGGATTATTGCAGAGAAGATGGACCTTACCTTCATTGTATTTTAAGTAGTACCATGGAAAAAAAGCTCTTAAAAGTTCCATAGCATTCAATCCCGATTCCCGAACTAATGAGACAAAAAAAAAGACTTAAAGATGTCCCCGCAACGTTACTAGACATTTGACCCCAAACTCGATGGTTTGGCTGATATCTCTTCAAAGCTCTCAATCAAAGCTGATTATCTTAACTCAATGACATTCTATACAAGGAGGACTTCGCATCAGTGCGCTATTAACGGGACCACTAAGTTATACCCAGTTGTTTTACATTACTGCTTTGTAACCGAATACATTTGAAAGATTTGAATGGACTGGAATGTCAGCGGCAATGTATGACAGCTGGGCATAACTGAAGCATACAAAGGTGACATTAGAGACATGTGCCAAAGGCTTTGTTATTGTATGACATGATGACTCTGTGGTTATAAAAACTCATTGTCTTAACTGGTATACCGATTTTCACGAAAACCACACAGCTTTCAGCTTTTACACTTTCACAGCTAAGAACCACATAGAAATCGGTCTACCAGTTTGAGAGCTACGATGCCACAGACAGAGCTGATAGGCGTCAAACTTTATACCGACTCTATTTTTTGCGTCAGGGGTTAAAAACAGCGCCAATAAACAAAAACTAGTTTTCGAATGTCAACTCTAATGAAGGAGGCACTTTGAATAATCTGTACCTTTTCTAGCTTCCTATATAGCCCAGCCATTTTACGGAGTTTTGTTAGGCGGGGTAGGTAGTAATTACTAATTGGACTTTTAAACTGTAACTGGAACGTTATTAAGTGACAAAGGGACTATCTTGAAGCATATTAAAAAAAAATCGCTACGCAACATAGAAATCAAAATTATGTGTCCCAGAAGGATTTTAAATTATTAATGTTAATACCAATGCACTCATTTGACTTAGATTTAACAATATAAATTATTTTTGAGCAATGAAATAGGCAATGAAATTTAAAAAATGAGGTATTTATTAGAAAATACGAATGTATTTTTCAAAACCTTCTAAGTAGACAAAAATATTCACACCATGTTTGTAGTATATATTAATGGTAAAGCCTTAAATATGTGCAAAAAAAAAACTACCATCAGGTTTTTTAGAACGAGATAATACCTAAATTTTAAAATTGGAACTGTTGCTGACGTGATTTTTTTTTATTTTTGTACAGTTCGAGGCTCAAATTGGCTCTTCAATATTATACCGAAAAAAATGTCAATTACTAATGAGTCCCGGCTCAAACCGTAAAATGACTGGGCTAATATAGCAGCCGGCACACGCACAATGTTCGGCGCCTAACAATCCAATCACGACTCTTTGATGGTGCGTGTTCACGATCTCTGGAGTATCATTCACATTTTTTTCTTATATTTAAATGGCAATTACTTTATGAACTAAAAACTTTCTTGCAAGACCTTTTGTTTTACAGAGTTCTTTAATTCGAAGACTTGAAAATGCCCCATCTTTGAATTGGCGAAAGCGTAGATCTACGCTTCTACATTGGGTCTAGAATTTTGACAGTCCATGGGTTAAATCTACACTTATACACGGTGAAATTGATATCATTAGCATCCTTTTAAACTAAGTTTCTACCCATCAAACTGAACACCTTTTACTTTGGGAGCAAACCGATCGGGGCAAAAACAAAATCAGCTGTTCCATACTAAACTGCAATGTCTACTCGACTCAAATGTATGCAACAGCTGATTTTTTTTGCTCCGATTGGTTTGCTCCCATAGTAAAAGTTGTTCAGTTTGATGGGTAGACTCTTAGTCTAAAAGGATGCTAATGATATCAATTTCACCCTGTTTAACAATAAAAGAAGTATTTGTTTTGTCTCTATATAGGGGGTAATCTCTGGAACTACATTAAAGAACCGATTGTAAAAATTTTATCATTCGTAAATGAAAAAGATTTCCATAAAAATAAATTTTGTCTCAATCGGCCGGCGGCTAGTATTCACGAAAAACAAGCTTTGTTGAACAAGTGTAGACATTGTATAAACAGATCAACAAATCTTTGTTATTCAAGTGTTTATGATAATGTTTTCATATGTTTATTTTCTTTGGAACAACGTTTTGAGAAGTAAAGCGGTCTATTAAATTGCGATTAAAAAGTTTATCCCAAACGAAGTTATTTACTGCCTAGCCTACCCTCAGGGAGGGTGTCGAATGGCGTTAGTCGACCACGCGTGCACAATGCGGATTGGTAGACACCACATAATACGCATCGGAATTTCTTCTTCAACGAATGCTGGGTTCCTCACGATATTTTGTTTCAGTCGTTTTCAATACTAACCAATAAAAGTGTATGCAATTTTAAAACGCTTTCTAGATATTAATCTCGGAGCTTGTGTTTTGTCAGATTTCCGTTAAAATATACAGTTTCAATGCTTGGATTAAGTTAAGATTTGTATGGTAATTTGAGCTACTGTAACATTGAAACTATAATTTTTAGGGTTCCGAAGTCAACAAGGAATCCTTATAGTTTCGCCAAGTCCGTCTGTCCGTCCGTCCGCGGCGCCGGCGTAGCTCAGAGACGCTTAGTACTAGAAAGCTGTAATTTGGCATGGATATACACATTAATCATGCCGAAAAAGTGGTAAAATGAAATCTTGAAAAATATATTTTTTAGGGTACCTCCCCTACACGCGAAGTGGGAATGGATTTTTTTTCGCCTCTACCCCATGGTGTGGGGTATCGTTGGATAGGTGGTTTAAAACTATTACAGGTGAGTTATAACCATTTTTCGATTTAGGGATCCGTTAGCAAAATATTAAGCTTTAAACTAAAAAAAATTGTTAGAGTCAAGTCATACTTTTCCAGATGTCGTCAACTTCTCTTTTTCCTAATCTCGGCCACCACTCTGTTAAGGCTTTGCTCCACCTGTAGCCCAGTCATTTTACGGTTTGAGCCGGGACTAATTAATAATTGATTTTTTTTCGGTATAATATTGAAGAGCCAATTTAAGCATAGAAATGTACCAAAATTATAAAAAAATCACGTCAGCAACAGTTCCAATTTTAAAATTAAGCTATTATCTCGTTCTAAAAAACCTGATGGTAATTTTTTTTTACATATTTAAGGTTTTACCATTATTACATACTTCAAACATGGTGTAAATATTTTTGGCTACTTAAAAGGTTTTGAAAAATCCATTCGTATTTTCTAATATCTAATCATTTTTTAAATCTCAATGCCTATTTTATTGCTAAAAAATAATTTACCATTATTACATACTTCAAACATGGTGTAAATATTTTTGGCTACTTAAAAGGTTTTGAAAAATCCATCCATCCATCTCAATGCCTATTTTATTGCTAAAAAATAATTTATTTTGTTAAATCTAAGTCATTGCTATTAATATTATTAATTAAAAAGCATTTTGGGACACACAATTTTGATTTCTATGTTGCATAGCGATTTTTATTTTAATATGTTTTAAGATAGTCTTTTTGTCACTAAATGGTGCCGGTTACAGTTTAAAAGTCCAATTAATAATTACTCCCTACCCTGCCTAGCAAAACTCCGTAAAATGACTGGGCTACTGCTATAACTTCGCCTATAGAAGAAGATATACCTCGCGGCACGAAACTCTAGCGCTCAAATCAGTGTATTTAGACGAAAATGGTACATAGTATCTTGTACATACGGTCAGCGCTAGAGATTCGTTCCGCGACTTATACATATAGTTTTTTATTTTTTTTTATTTATTTTAATTGGGTTTGCTCTTGACCTCAATCCAGTCCTCAGGACAAAGATGGGGTCGAAGATGTAGCGAGCTTACCCAGAAGATGCCTATTCACTCGTACTTTAAAATAATAAATAAATATCTTGGACATTGTCACACAAATTATCTAGTCACATTTAAAGTACCTGGACTTGTATTATGATGACTAGACAACGATATAGAATACATATATAGATACAAACATCCATGATTCGGGTATAAATATTCATATTCATAAATATTTGTTCCTTACGGGATTCGAACCCGCGACCCTCGGCACAGCAGGCTGGTTCACTTACAGACTGTGCTACCGGGCCGTCATGCTACATATAGAGTAGGAAAGTCTTTATTTCAGTAGGCCTCGCATGCCACCCCCGAGTAAACGATAACAATCGAGATGTGCCTCCATCTTTATTCTTTTACGTACGCCAGAAAGGGCGCGCATGACGTTTTTCTCGTTTAAACGCTTTGTCGTGGGTGGCATGCTAGCCGTGCTGGTAGATATCAATTGGCATTTTGCTATGACTATAAGCACGATATCTCTAGCAATCTCGAGTGGTTTTTGTAATGAAATCTCGAGGATGAGTGATATTATATGAATTAAAACACATTAGAAACAACTATACAAAGTAGTAGAGCCTCGAGGCCAATCAGAAAAGTTCTAGAAAGACAAAGAGTACGATCGCCATGTACACAGACATCATACAGGGTGTAAAAAAACCCCTGTTTGAGCGTTAACCGATTGCATCTGCATCAAGAATTCAAGACCGAACATTGAAATCGCGAAAGTCAGGTGTTCCATACAAAACTGCAAACATAACTCGACCGAAACAGCAGATTTTTTTCGCGATTTCGATATTAGTTCCATAGTGAATGTTGTTCAGGTTGATGGTCTGAAGCAACCCTTTAAGGCTCCAACAGGGCTTTTTAACCGACTTCAAAAAAGGAGAGGTTCTCAATTCGACTGTTTTTTTTTTAATTATGTTTGTTACCTCGAAACTTTTTTACACCCTTTATTATGACAACATTCTCACCACTGAGACTGGGTATTTTATGACACGACTAAGTGTGTATACCAGACGAAAACCATCATCGCCACGCTAGGAAATCCCCTCTTTTGTCCATCAATATTAAGATAGGACTTCGATATTGTGATTATTGATATTGAAGATACCTATGTGCCGTGTGGTGTCGGCTAAGAATAGCACCATCCCATTTCCTCCCGTGGATGTCGTAAAAGGCGACTAAGGGATCTACCAGAGGATGGGCAGCAGCATCCTCTGAGTACACATTCAATCCAACTGCGATCGCCAACCCGCCGATCGATACCTACCTCCATAATTAAATAATTCATCAGCATCATTGTATCAGCCGATAGACGTCCACTGCTGGACATAGATTGTCGTGCGCTGCCGTCATACATCGGGTTCCCTCCGCCTTCACCAGGTCATCAGTCAACCTTGTGGAGGGCCCACGCTGCGCTTTCCGGTACGCGGTCGCCACTCGAGAGCTCTTAGGTATTTGGCCTGCAATAGTAACCAATTTTTACCCAACGCCGGCAGAGCAAAAAGAAGGGTAACGATTTTAATCCCTTCACACGTGTTGCAGCTACATTAAGCCTCATTAAAATCGTACCGTGTGTAGCAATCCTTACAAAAGCTCCTTACGATTTCAAAATGTCACGCGGCTCGGGCGTTTTCACAATGTAATGAATTACTAATTGCTTCAGACTCCGAGATGTCTTCGTTAATTTGTTATGTAGGTATGTTATGTACACAGGCCCGTATGGGCGTAGAATGTTTAAAGTGTAAATGTGTGTTTTGTGATTGAGATGTATGATTTTAATTTGCGTTAAGAAAAAGCTTTCAAGTGTAATTTAGGGCATTCATTATAAAATTTAACGTTAAAGTTTAACACTCGACTCTCCGCACCACAGGCCCATGGCCCATATACAACAACAATACACTGAAAAAAATGTTTTGTTAAATATAATCGAACTTTAGTGACTTCCAAACTGTTTTGTAGCACATAAACAATCGTTTGGTTATAAATAGCATAACTTTTTGCTATTTATATACAAACGTTTGGTTATGTGCTACAAAACAGTTTGGAAGTCACTAAAGTTCGGTTATATTTAACAAAACATTTTTTTCAGCGTATATGACCCTGCAAATACTTTCAAACTTACAAAACTGAGATTACCAGCATAAAATAACCATTATATTCCAAAACGAAATTAAAATATTTTTATCTAAAATGGAAAGCGAGAATTAAAGCGCAAAGAACAAAGGCCGTTGCAGGTTGGAATAAAAACGTTTGAAGCTTTGATCAGGCACATTCAAATATTTCGATAGCCCTCGTTAACACATTCGGCAACCAAAATGATTTCAATATTCCCGGGTACTGTTGCTGTTCGATGCAAAATAACTTTTTGGAGTAAGCCCGACTTTAAATTCACAATGTACGACTATTGTGAATTTCCAAAAAATGTTTCGACAGTCGAACTGAATAACTTTCAATATGGGGCTAACATTGAAATCTAAAAATAACTGGCCATGTGCGTGTCGGACCACGCGCAGGGTAGGGTTCCGTAGTTGCCCGTCACAATATAATATGGACTTAGAAGGCTTTTTGTTTTATACTACTATTTAACGGCTATTAAAGTCTAAAAAGTACATTTTATAAGTTGGTCGACTATTATTCGTAAACATGTAAAGCCTACTTAGCGGTGATAATTTTCCTTTTAATTTCGTTATATGTAATACTGCCATGAATTTTTTCACATAAAGAGAAACAACCGTTTAGCTGGCAGAGGGGGGGGGGGGGGGGGGGGGGACACTTGAATCTAACAATTTTTTTTTATTTTAAAGCTTAATATTTCGCTAACGGATCCCTTAATCGAAAAATGGTTTTCCCACACCCATAATATTTTTAAACCACCTGTCCAACGATACCTCATGGGGTACCCTGAAAAAATACATTTTTCAAGATGAATATGTATGCCCATATCAAATTACAGCTTTCTAGTACTAAGTGTCTCTGAGCTAAGCCGCGGACGGACGGACGGACGGACAGACGGACTTGGCGAAACTATAAGGGTTCCTTGTTGACTTCGGAACCCTAAAAACTGCTCTATGAACCATTTGGGTCGATTACCAATTGACATTTTCTATGGAACAACCAATTATACAATGGAACAACGAATATTGATCCCATAGTGAAAGTTCAGTTTGATGGTCTGAAGCACCATCTTAAAATATATAACGCATTTAATCAAATTTAAAACTTTAAAGTTTCTTCTGGCTACTTATAACTAGTAATACTTATATAAAACCTAAAAGAAAAATTCGTTGTAGAAAAAGTATTTTAATACCTTTTCGACGTTATTTTTTGTGGCTCTATCCGGTGTGGACGTATGTAGGGAATGCAATCTCGTTCTCGCGAGATCTTGTTTTCGCGAGATCTCGGCCTTTTTTAGCGAGATTGATCTCGGCCGAAAAAAAAGCGAGATCTCGCGAGTTTAACGAGATTGCATATAAGAAGCCGTTTAGCAGACGACTCTTCGGACATTTTGTGCTTCTTAAGGAGCTACTTTCAAAATAATTCGTAATAATGGCTTGTGATGTAAACTGAACAAGCCTTTCATTTGATTGGTACATTTTATTAATTAATATCTAATTTCTAATAGATCTCTGAGTATGTATAGTTTTCTTAACTTGATAATAATATCTCAGTTTAATAGTTAACTCAACTTAGTTAATGAGTTTCATTTTAGTTTTTGACTTCTTGTTGTTTTGTTATAAAAGAACTGTTTTATTATTAAAAGACTTTTGTTTGATATTATAAGAGAAGACTTGTTATTTATTTCATTTCTTATTTGATTAGATACGTCAAAGTTTACTACTTAAAAGTTTATAATAAAAATGATAGATTGATTCGTCAAACAATGATAAATACATAAAAGTTTACTGAGAAAATTCGTAAAAATAAATGTTAATTTCATAATATCTATAATTCCTTTTATTTTTTTCTAATTTATAAAATATTGTGATTATTTACAAGAATAACCATACTAAACTGCCAATCTCGCGAGATCTCGAAATTGGCGAGATCTGGCGATATTGTTATTCATAAACTCGCGAGATCTCGCCTGAGCCCCAATTTCGCGAGATTGTATTCCCTAGACGTATGGTAGAGTCACAAAAAATAACCCGTTGGGAGATGCTATGGTACTTATAATTGTACATTAGAGAAGATGCAGCCATAAAAACTCTACAAGAACATAGTTATCCATATTTTAAACAAAACACAAAAATACTAAGAATAATTATTTTTCTTTTTTTTTAATAATGTAGAGATTTGGTACCTACACAATTAATTATAACATTTAATAGCTTAAAGTAACATAACCAAGACCAGACATTCTGATCATTCTTTGAAGTTAATAGTCGCTCATGGATAATTGTTATTATCTTTTCTATTACCTTCGAATCTGTGATTAGGAGGAAATAAACAGAAGTTCTCGACTCAAGAGTTAGGTATTGATAGGCAACTGGTATTTTACAGCTATCCGATAATATTTCAAGTGAAGTGATTAAATTGAATGCTAAAAATGATTTATGAATTGGCAGGGATTTTCCATAGATTTTCAGTTATTCCGTCACAGCATCTAGACTACTACTAGATTACTTCATGTACCTAATTCAATTATCTTTTACATATACTTCTCTATGAAAATTAAATACGTTATATATTTAAGAGAGTGCTACAGACCATCAAACGGTTACTAAAGGTCTAATTTAAAAATCGTTCAATATACAGGATGGAAAAAAAGGCCGTGGTTGGAGGGAAAGTACCCTTAATATTTATGATGGCAAATTTTACTGAGAGGAAACATTCCTTTATATTCAAATTTAATTAAAACTGCATTTAAAAATTTTTGAAAAATCATCTGCTTGAGCCGGGAATCGAACCAGTGAAACGTAAAAAAGAAAAACATCCTGTATTTTATGATAAATGACTCTTTCGGTTGGTATCATAAAATACAGGATGTTTTTTTTCACATTTCACCGGTTCGATTCCCGGCTCAAGCAGACGATTTTTCAAAAATCTTTAAATGCAGTTTTAATTATTTTTGAAAATAAAGGAATGTTTCCTTTCAGTAAAATTTTCCATCATAAATATTAAGGGTACTTTACCTCCAACCACGGCCTTTTTTTCCACCCTGTATAATATGCTGTAGAGAAAACATCAATGAGACGATTCGACCCAAATATATAAAACGGTAGATTTTTTGTCGCGCTTTCTATGTTGGTCCCATAGTAAAAGTGGTTCTGTTTCATGATCTGAAGTACCCTCTTAAGTAGTGCATTCAAGTTTCCACCCTGTATATTTTAGAAGCTGCTTTAAACATAAAGCTCTTTTACAGCTTTTAAAATCTACCGCCAGTATAAATAATTTAAGTCCAAGTATATAAAAATTACTTACAGAAAATAGTCAAAGGAAAACATTCCGGTTCACTACACGAATATTCCAAAGCTCGCAATGTCAATATCCGCACAAAGAAGTTCCAAAAACCGCTGGAATTCCATTAGAGCGTCACTAAAGCCTGGGTGGTGGGGAGCGGCCTCACGGAGATGTCGAGATCAAAATAATCAAGACATTAAAAACTGAAGTGTAATTGGGAATAGGTAAGACCGGCCGCGGCCCGCGGCCTCCCGAGAGCACTGCACTGGCCAAGGCAAAATCAAATTCAGGTGAGGACATTAAAAATTCAAGTGCGGTCAATGGTGAAAAGGTAAAGTTAATACTTTCGCTGTTAATCTCTTAACAATTAATACACGCGCAGTGCTGAAATTGACGCCTCGTTAAAACATTGGCATAGCTAGAGAAAGGGGAGCATCAGCCACTGCCAGTGGCAAGACTCAAAAGACAATGCGGGTTTTGTATGGAAGGTTGGTGCCTTATTTTTCGCCGTTGTTTCTGGCGCGGCCATCAACCAAACTTGAATATTTTAGTCCAGAATTGAGTAACAAACAAAACTTTGTATTACTTGTATATCCCCAAACTCAGTCCGAACGGAGATACAAAGGCTTGAAGTTGAAAATATACTAATTACGTTTACTTCAAGCCTTTATATCTCCGTTCGGACTGAGTTTAGAGATATACTTGTCATATCAAGTTTTATTCAAACTATTCAAGTTTGATTGCTGGTGGCACAAAACACAAAAAAAGGCGTAATTTTTAGTCACTGGCTTTTGTCATGGCAAGGCATGGGTATAAATCCCAACTATCCCCCCCCCCCCCCCCCCCTGGATACGTGCTTGAAGTAACTACGACGAGGACTATCCTTAAAACATCCCGGCCGACATAGGCCAGAAAAACGCATGTGGTGAGCACAGAAATTTTTTAGACTTTTATTCGTCCAAGCTAAATTATTACCGCAGTGTTTTCAAATAAAACTAGTACATACGGCCCGCCATAAAAGCGTGTATGGCTTTAAAAATTCAATTTTCGTCGGCCATTCAGAAAAGGCTTCGTTTGAAGGATTTGAAGGATTTTCGTAAACAATTTTAGGATTTAAAACGTTAGTAAACAATCGTATTATATCCGTAAAAGAGTAAATGTACAGGCTTACTAATTACGTAGCTCTATGTAACCAGGATTAATATAATAGCGGCGACGATCTAAGTAGAATAAGACAATAAAGTCCAGCGAGTCCGGGGGATTACCCTACAACAGGGTTTCTTTTTGTAGTCACGGACCTCTTTCCAAATTTCAAATATCACGAATTCAAAAATAATTTGTATTAGGTAAGACGAGATGGAGGTTACCAGCACAGCAACCTGTGAGATTATTTGTTTTTATCACAGGAAACAAACCACTTAGGGGAACGAGTCAATCCACCAGCATTTATAATCTTAATTTTATTTAATTTAGAAACTGCTAAACAGTGCCTACAGTGAAGAGTCCAAAAACCTACAATAAATTTGATAGAAGAGGAATAAAAAAGGGTGGTACCTACCTACTTTTAGTTTACCCTCTTTTTTGTAACCCAAGGTAAAAAGTATTTATTAATAAAAATCTTGAGTTAAACAATAAGCGTATAATAGGTACAACAATGTGGTACCTATTATACGCTTATTATTTATACCTATAAAGCAACGATTTTTTGGGAGAAGACCAAATATAATCTTTTTATTCATTGTATAGTTATCGATTCAGTAGTTTTCTCGAGATATGGACAAACGAACAATCAAAAGAACTATACGGTTTGACAACACCACTTTCATTGTTCGGTATTCGACTGTGTTGATGTAGTTTTTGAAGTACTTAATAGGAAAGTAGTCCGTAGTCATTTCAAAATAATCTTTATCATTCTGGGTCATTAAATTTTTCTTAACACTAGTACAGCGACCGATATCAATGACAATAAAACATAAAATGAAATACTATATTATTTTATCATTATGTTGCTTATTTGAGTAATCTGTTTCTTAGTAATAATTGTATATCTAATCTAAATAGGTTATTCTAGATACTTCAACTACTTCCGCAAATCTAGGAAACTTTATTGCGTTAGATAGGTTTAGGATGATATGTGTAAAAAAGGAATGAGTGTTTAAACGACGGCTAAGAGAGATGAATGGAAGAGGATGACATATTGTGCTGACCCCAAATAATGGGAAATGGGCAAGACAGATAGGTTTTAGAAACAAAAAGTATTGCAATCTTCTTCTTTCATTATATAGGTATTTAGGGCTGCCATCACCAAAATTGCCATGCTGAAAAAAGACATCAAAAACCCCGGACAACTACGAAAATTTTTATTTTGACGATATAGTCCAGCTGAGGTCGTTGGTGTACAATAATCCTTTTTTAAATTCTACTACAATATGAATAGGTTGTTCCAATACGAGCCGAAACCCGGTTGAAGCGAGCGTAAAATGGTCTAAAAATGGAGGGATTGACTAACGCTCAAACACCCTCCATAATATGCCCTGCAATGGGACGTATCATCATCATATCAGCCGACAAACGTCCACTGCTGGACATAGGCCTCCCCCAAAATGGGGGGATTTGCCATAATCGCCACGCTTGGCAGGCGGGTTGGCGATCGCAGTTAGATTGAATGTACTCAGAGGATGCTGCTGCCCATGCTCCGGTAAATCCCTTAGTCGCCTTTTACGACACCCACGGGAGGTAATGGGGTGGTGCTATTCTTAGCCGACACCACATGGCCGTATACAAGACAGATAATTATGAATGGAGCTAGTTGTTAATTTGGAGTGTTAATTTGGTTATGTCGTGTTGGTCGGTTGTGTTCTTTCGCTGGCTTTGATCTATCAGGATGCATCGAAGAACTGGTGTGGTGACTCCATTGCCTGCAGGTGCTCCCAGATCATGTAGATGTAAAATTTCGAAAATAAAAATTATCGGTATGGTTTGAGGTATTGAAGAGTTTTCTCTAATAGTAATAGGTTAACACTCTAAGCTCTGACGCAAAACTTGCAGTGGAAATTATCATATTACAGATAAATTTATTGTAGAGATAAGAAATTCTTTATAAATAACCAGTTGTGGTAATGGACAATCATATTTACTGTTTGGCCATTAAGGAGTCATAAATATGACTCAATTAAATTTAATTGTTATTGTTTTAATTGCTTTTAGTGCTAATTATGTGGTGCAGAGTGAAAGTAAGTGTAGTTATTCAAAATGTACTGACAAACCGTGATGGCCGTGAAGCCACTTATAAACATGAAACTTAAAAAAAATTATTGAAGGAACAGGACATCGTCAAACCTACATAAAGTGAAAAACTACTTGGACCATAATTGCTACAAAGCTTTGAACGTCATGGGGTCGGTACAATGACAGACAATGAGGTGATTCCATGAATGTTTCGTTTTGACAATTATGGTACAGGACATTGTACAGGACACTAAAAAGAAAGAATGTAAACTAAAAAACTTTTTTTTAATATCGGTCGAAGATCGAAAGCTTACAAACATAGACTTACGCTACAGGTTTCAAAATAAGATAAGATAGATAGATAAATGTTTATTTTTAACTTATGCTTAAAACCTATAACATTAAACGGTAGACCAAAAATGAGGCAAGCCTGATACGCGGGGTCTACGATTGGGAATGGGGATTGGGAAGTTTCGAACTAGTACAATTGAAACAAAGTGACAGGGTGTGTGTGGGGGGATGGGGGGGGGGGGGGGGGGGTAGTGTAGGTGTGTGTCTGTTTGCGTCTGTGTTTGCCTTGTATCTTAAGATATATCCTTGATTAAGTCTTCAGTTCCATCGTAAGTCAAAGTCACCAACCAGTTCTTAATCTCGAATTTTGCACGGCGCACTGATAATGTTTTTATGTCGAGAAGTTTACAAACTCTGTTGTAAATCGTCGTAATATTATGAAAAAAATGTACTATCCCTATACAGGGTGCTTTAGACTTTCATACGAAAACCAACGAAAGCCAACATCGAATTCGCGAAAAAGAAATCAGCTGGTCCATAGAAAACGTCACGGCTACTCGACCTAAATGTAGAACAGCAGATTTTTTTTGCGATTTCCATTTTACCCCCCTACGTTATACTGTACCCTACTTATCTTAGGTATTCAACCTAAACTGCCTAAACATCATTCATCAGCGCGACTTCCTAAAACGCTGCCATATTTATGTCATCGACATTGACACATAGGGTCCATTAATATTTTCAGACAATTCATAGCTCGAATAGTTATCAAAATAAATGGGTTTTTGGAAGTATTTAGGATACTTGGTACCTAATAAACTTAGAAATAGAATAGAACAAAGTTTCAAATGGCGTTTTTAAGTCCCAATTTACGAATCAAGCAGTAACTAAAGTCCTAAACCATACCTTGGAGATTTTGTTGTTTTGTTATACAGGGATAATAAAATGGGACAGTTACTTAAAGGGGTGCTTCAGACCATCAAACTGAACAACTTTCTCTATGGGATCAATATCGAAATCGCGAAAAAAAAATCTGCTGTCCTTTCAGTCGAGTTATGTTTGCAGTTTTGTATGAGACAGCGGATTTTTTTTTTGCGAGTTGTTCAGTTTGGTGGTCTGAAGCACCCTTTTAAATAAGTGTCCCATTTTATTTTACACCCTCTATATTGTGTGCGTCAAAGATTTTTTTTGGTCGTTGGTGTGCGTTATCGATTATTCTATTGGGTAATCGATTTCAATGTACTAAAGTTTTAGTACCTATACTTACTTTCTTTATTGCCTATTCTAACCTTAGAGATCTAGAGAGATGCCAACCAACGCGCTGAGTACGAAACCTATTGTCGCATTACCACCAGTACCACGAGATAGAAAGTATTTTGTTAGCTTGAATGTGCTCATTATCCATTGCGGTATCAGAACTCAACGTTCGAATAATCTTTAGTACTACGCAAGCATTACAAACTATTTACACATAATATCCCGACTGGCTTTCAGCCTCATAATATATTCAATCATTACTGTCGCGAGCAATGTGTTCCGTTTTTGCGCATATTGCTGCGATACTGGCCCCGCCCCCTTTTCACATCTCCCTTTAGTTTTAGTAATCTGTGGGTATAACATAAAAGTTCCGAGATGAAAGAGTGTCATTCCAATCATCTTACTTAAATTATTTATTTTTAGTATTTTCCCGACTGTACTTTTCGGGATAATCAAGACCATTGCTAAAACTACCAACTATATTGTAGCAAGGTTCACCTTGTAAATGTTTTAGGGCGGAAGGACGTGTCACGTGGAGATGAATTCGAACCACTTTGAACAACCATTCAAAGTTAACCGTATAATTATGTATAAGCCACCTCTAAGTATTCTATCCCTCCGTATAGGTCCGTACGGTGTCGGCTAAGAATAAAAAGAAAGAAAGAAAGAAAATACTTTTATGTGCAAACACCACAAAACACACTGACATAATTATACATAAAAAATAAACTAACACAATTTAAAAAATACATAATTAAGAGCAGTGTGTGCCGCAGCAGCAAACAAGGATACGACTCAGCATCATGCCATGGGTATGGGTATCGTAAAAGGCGACTAAGGAATCTACCGGAGGATGGGCAGCAGCGTCCTCTGAGTCATTTAATCTCACTGCGATCGTCAACCCGCCTGCCAAGCGTGGTGATTTTGGCAAATCCCCCCATTTTGTAAAAGGCCTATGTCCAAAAGTGGACGTCTATATTCGCTAATATGATGAAGTATTCTATATCTTTTATTATCAACATCATTACCATCTACCTTTGCTTCCGAAAACGTAGCGTGGGTAGGCCCTCCACAAGGTGGACCGCGGTGGCGGGAACAAGTTGGATGACGACAGCAGCTCAAGCCCAGTCGTTCAAGCAGTCCATCTGCGGAAGAGGCCTATGTCTAGCAGTGAAATCTTTCGGCTGAATTAATGATTGCTTATTGGCACATGTCTACCCTCAAGAAGAGCATTGGCTCTCGACACGGAGGTCGTGGGTTCGATTCCCACGGGGGACACCTAGTGAAATGTCACTTTGTGCGTTTTTCCCCTGTTGGTTAAGACATTGCAGGCTGAATCGCCTGATTGTCTGAAAAGAGAAATGATTCCGTGCTTCGGATGGCACGTTAAACCTTTGGTCCTGGCTTCTATTTCAGGTTGTAGTAGTCGTTACATAAAAACCACGTCAGAGGCCGTAAGGCGGTCTGAAAAAACTCTGACACCGGGGCTCTGCCCACAGGATAAGAAGAAGAAGTAAGTTGTGGGTACTTTTGCATCCAATAGTCATTTGGTTACATTCTCTTTGAGTCCAACACCCGTGTCCACTGCGAATAGGTTGACTTGACTTCACATATGCAGTAGATTATTTGGCGTAGGTAGTAGGTACGCAAGGTTCCTCACAATGTTTTTCTTCACCGTTGTCTTTACAATATCTTTCTTTTTCAGAAGTAGTATTGTGCTACTATGGCTCCTGGGCTACATACAGGCACGGAGTTGGAAAATTCGACGTAGAAAATATAAATAGCAAACTTTGCAGTCATTTAGTGTACGGTTTTGTAGGAATTAACAGTCAAGGAAATGTTATTTCTCTGGATTCTTACCTTGATTTACCTGATAGCTGGGGCAGAAGTAAGTTTTATATTGATTTTTTTACAATATTACCCTTTTTTAAACATTTTACACAATATAGTTTTTGAGAGTTACGCGGTTATTATTTAATCTAGAAATAAACAGAACATACACGGGAACATATCGAGAACTCAAATATACCAAAACGCGGTAAGAACCCGTTAAAATGTTTATTTCTAGATTTTACACAATTTTTGTTTTCTTTGCTTATTGGCCGGGAACCAGACAGAAAATAAGATTTTGATCTAAATGTAAGTGTGTAAGTTGAGTCAAAGTGAAAATAATTTTATTTTGAAGCTACCACCGCCTCAGAACGTGTTGTCGAAGATGTGGCCAGAGACCATTTTTTACAATATAAATTCTGGCGGGCTCCTGGAATAGCATAGGTTATTTTTTTCCTTTTTTAACCTTAGTCGCCTATAAATATATAAATTCTTAAGCTAAGGTTATGTATAATATAGTCTATTTAATAAAATGAAATACTTACAGTATTGAAGCTAGTGACACAAGACTCGACCTATGCATTTTTGTCATCCAGTTTATAATAGGCTTTTTTACAGAAGAAATTTTTGTTCTATAATCTGTATAAAAGTTAATATGCATAAAATGATCGTATAAAATGTATTTCCATAAAGTCAAAGTCAAAGTCAAAGTCAAAAGCATTTATTGTAAAACTATAGGTGCGACAAGGTGTTACATCAATTACATAAGAGCGCTACAGTTTACCGGTAAAGGTGTTCAATACTTACATTAAATTAATACATTCGGAATGTCAATTATAAATTAATTAAATTACTAGTTACATTACAGCCAATTTCACATGTCAACAAACTAAATACACTTACAATTTCATATACCCAATAGACAACAAGTTTACAATTTTCGAATAATACTTTGAGTACTACACTTTTCCTTTATTTTCAAAAAACTCATTTACACTATAGAATAATTTCCTCAGAAGCCAATTATTAACAGCTTTCTTAAAATTTTCACATGAATGCTACATCATTGAAAATGCGGCAAACAAAAAAAATCCAATTTCAAATGTCCGCTGCATTCGTTTGTGTTGAAAAATAGTGAAAAATAGTCTTTTTTAACCATTTCAGATAACTTTGGAAAATTTAATGCATTGAAACTACAGAATCCAAAAGTGAAAACTCTTTTGGCGGTCGGAGGTTGGAACGAGGGATCTGCTAAATATTCCATCGTAAGTAAATTGGCCGCCATGATTCATCTATACAATCATCAAACAGGATGTCTATCATCAAAAATCGTGATCTAAATCATCCTGTTTATTCAATTACTGATAGTATGCAGTGATAGATATAACAGATGACCCTTTAACTATTGATATAAAAGGATCTAAGGGCTTGTAGTCAAAAATTCAAGCACGAAAATGTTTATTTTTTTATTTTCCATACAAACATTAAAATCTTGGATTGTTACTATTATTTACTTTTTTAATGTAGGTACTGTTAAAATAATCATCCGATGATCAAAAACAAAGTTAACTTCATCAAAATCATCATAAAGCACATATCTTAGTGCAGCGCCGGAAAATCACACAAGAGTGAGAGGTTTCAGACAAAAGGCGTATTCCACTTGCAGCTAAGTGCAAACGAGATCAATGATCTTTAAATATAGTTTGGAACATCGAAGCTCCGGTATATTATTAAAAACTCTCAAACAAACAACAAACACCCCCCAGATGGCAGCCAACCCAACCCTTCGAAACAATTTCGTAACTAGCGCACGCAAGATGGTCCTCGACCACGGCTTTGATGGCTTCGATATCGACTGGGAATACCCTGGCCGCCGCGACTCTACCTACGGACAAGCTGATATCGACAACTTTACTCAGCTCCTGAAGGAATTGAGGGAGGAGTTCGATAAATATGGACTTTTGCTGACTGCTGCTGTGGCTGCTGTGAAGAGCCAGGCCTCGCTTTCTTATGATGTATCTGGTATTTCCAAGTATGTTGCTCGTATACCTTTATTTTCTATCAGCCGGTATAATTATAAGAGATGAATGCCCTCAGGTATTAATTCTGCGAGCTATCCACTACTGGTTCATAATATAATCAGTGGTAATACGAGGCCCACTACCGACCTGTCAGACTAGACAGAGTCTGCTATAAAACTGTATGTATAATGTTCTGAATATGTTATATTTATAAGGAAGAAATGAAGGCTCCTGTTATAGGATGTGCTCCTGTTGAACAGTAGATGCTTTTCGGCTGAATTTATAGTCGCAAATAGAACGTGTTGCGTATGTTTGAACAGAGATGGTGGAGATGGTTTGTCAGTGCACGCCATGCACTTTTATTCCAAGACAATAGACCAAGAGCTAACGTTTTACGTTAGTTAATGAAGATGAAACTGACGCGTCATTGCATCTTTAAGCCCCAAATATTCTAAAGGGCTTGCTATTACTTCAATATGGTTTTCAGTTGTAGCTAAGTTTTTAACCAACTCTAATCGTGATTTAAGCAATGTATTCCATTTCAGATACCTGGACTACATAGGTCTGATGGCGTACGACATGTATGGTCCCTGGGACTCTGTTACTGGACATAACGCTCCTCTTCATAAGGGGGAGGGTGACGAGGGTGCAGATCGAGAGAGTCTGTTCACTGTCGACGTGGCTGTGGAGTATTGGCTTGCACAAGGTTCGTTTATGGGGAATTGGGAGAAAGGACTGGGTTATTTTTTAATAGTCTGGCTGCTTGATCTTGAGTTTTTGAGGTATTCCACGAGATCCTTCGATTTTCAATAGCACCTGAGTTTGAGCACCTAAGCTATTCCACGAAAAGCACCTTGGATTTAACCAATGTCAAAGGGTCAAAACAAATGACTGTTTGTCATTATAATGAAGATGTTGCGCCGGGTTATATCACTGTGAATTGTATTCATTCATTTAGTCGTCGGACTTCATCTGTGTCTCAGTCATTATGTATCTGGGTCTATGTAAGTGAATCGACAATTGCAATGTATTTTCCTGATATGGTTGCATTACCATTATCTTAGTGGCTTCGGTTGCACGTTTTCGAACCATCTAAAGATAATGATGCCAATAATAATGGTCCTGTAGCATTTCATAATATCCCCACTGAATGGCTATGCTGATCCGTTGAGCCAAGAAAGTGCCAGTCTTTGGGTCTCCCCTGTCGAAAGATGACGAATAATAGTGATTCTTCTGATTGCAGGTTGTCCACCGGAGAAGCTAGTAATCGGTCTGCCATTCTACGGCCGAACCTTTACTCTTACCAACCCAAACGTTAGTGGCCTACGAGCGCCAAGTAGTGGTCCGGGAATTGATGGACCTTTTACAGCCACCAGCGGCAGTATTGGATACAATGAGGTAAATGGGAAGATTTATTTACTTTATACTTATAACAACTCAATTAGATTACATAAATTTAACTCTTTTTCATTCTTGGCTTGGGCTTGGCCTAACAAATCACAAAACCGGGACTTATAGAGGGAACGGAGCCTTTTCCCAACAATATGGGACAGCGATGGCTGATATAATAACTCTTTTTTATAATGCAATAATTGATACTTATGTTTGAGGATTTTGCACGCAGTTAGAAACGCTTTACAAGGTTGTCAGTATGTTATAATATTAGAATTAACTTTAAAAGGACTTCACCTTTATTGGTCACATACTTAAGTAAATACTTTGAATTAAGATGTTATTACATAACATAAAATAAATTGGATAAACCTAAACATGGACTCCACAGAACATTTTAAGAGAGGACTCTGTATTTCTGGGAAATATTTTGTAAAATATCGCTGCGTTTGGTAGATTTTTTCGAAATTCAGATCCCCGATGTGGATATGGGGTAAATTAAAAGTGATTAAAATGAATTTTTCAGAGTGTAAATTTAACTGCGTTATAATACTAAAAAGGACGCTTTGAAGTAGGTAGCGAAAAAGAATACAGCTATTTCCTACATTCACATCTTCTATGGCACAGCTGATTTTTTTCGCGATTCCGATGTTAGCTCCATAGTGAAAGTTATTCAGTTTACACATTTAAGTTTACACTCTATATAGCATACGTTTTCTAAAAGCTTTCGTAAAATGTGTTGACACAAACGTGATGCGACAAAAACAGAAGTTTCTGACTCACTTTTAAAGTGTTATCACTCGAAACTTCAAGCACGACGTGATCGAAAACAAAGATAAACTCCAAAGATTAAAACAAAACGGTAAATTAGATAAGGCTTACATCAACAATAGCTCAAAAGAGAGTACATGCCTACTTCATAATAATAGACCAAGGCGAAAAGTTATGACTAGTACTGTCCAACCGAAAATTCGGTTTCAAGATTCTCTCAGTACACAATATCTTCCAATAATGATTGCAAGTTTTCTCTCATTGAATGCTCCCTGAGCACCGCAAGCACGTATCCAGGGGGAGGACGGACTATTTATAGAATATATAAATTATTTATATATTTATTTATTACAATATTAATTTCGTCGTCCCCGAACGGTGGTTTCAGATGGTTTGGACTTAAAGTCTATCATTTTACTTTTTGGCTGAATTTTTCCTTATCAAAAATGAAAAGGTTTTTTTTAGAATCCACCTACCTAGAATTTACCTACTGATCAACCATTAGAAACAAAAGAATCAATTTCACACCTAAACTAAAATTCATAATTCGACAACCAAATTCGATGTTACTTATGAATGGGTCTATTCATAATGGGGCAAACACTTAACATAAGCGCCCTCCTCTCCTGCATGGACGTAGTAATAATTTTATCCCAGGGTCCCAGGTCCAGTTAGGTCGTTACAAACAAAAGCTAAATCCGGAGCGAGGGAAGCGAGCTCAAAATTTATATGATCTACCTGGTGCGACATCGGCAATACGACTAGGTTAGGTACCTAGTTCCAATACAATAAAAAAACATGTTGCTGTTAAAATTGGAAGGTCGAATAATTTTAATCTGAAGCCGAATTCGGCTTCTGCAAAACATGTTTCGTTCAAACACTAGTCATAGTACAGCTAAGAATACGAGTTATGTTTGAGTTAACCATCACAGCTACTGACACCGAAGTTAGCGGAAAGTATAAACTTCGTCTTGAGAGCGGGGAGGTTTCTAAATTAAATTCTCTGTTAGTTCAAAGTGTAGAATAATGTTACAAATGAAAGAAAAAATAACTCCTGCTTTCATTTAGTTTTACAGTTTGTTTTAACTCTAAATCCGGAGCGAGGGAAGCGAGCTCAAAATTTATATGATCTACCTGGTGCGACATCGGCAATACGACTAGGTTAGGTACCTAGTTCCAATACAATAAAAAAACATGTTGCTGTTAAAATTGGAAGGTCGAATAATTTTAATCTGAAGCCGAATTCGGCTTCTGCAAAACATGTTTCGTTCAAACACTAGTCATAGCACAGCTAAGAATACGAGTTATGTTTGAGTTAACCATCACAGCTACTGACACCGAAGTTAGCGGAAAGTATAAACTTCGTCTTGAGAGCGGGGAGGTTTCTAAATTAAATTCTCTGTTAGTTCAAAGTGTAGAATAATGTTACAAATGAAAGAAAAAATAACTCCTGCTTTCATTTAGTTTTACAGTTTGTTTTAACTCGATTGTGATTCTACCATCATACGATAGGCAAATTTATTTATTTATTTTTCAAGGAAAACTTACATTTACAACAGATTGTTCTGAGAGAGTTTGTGGCGCGTTGCGGAGAGGTATCGTTAGGATACCATGCATACGCTGAAGAAAAAACTCCAATGCGTATATTATGAGAAGTCTCCCAATCAGCATTGGATACGCGTGGTGCACTAACGCCCATACACTCACCCATTACGGCAGGCCTGTGCCCTGCAGTGGGACATATTGTAGGCCGTTGATGATACCAAGATTGAAAAATATGCAATACATGCTCGTCGGTTTCGAGTACTCTTTTTTTAATAGACCATACATTTTTTTTTTTCAATCTTCACAGTTCTGCGATAAACTCCAAACGGAATCTTGGACCCTCCGTACTGACAGCCTAGCCAAAGTACCTTATGCCGTCCAAAACAGAAACTGGGTATCTTACGATGACCCCGCATCCCTTACTGCGAAGATCGAATATGGACTTAATCTCAACGTAGCAGGATTTATGGTCTGGAGCATAGAAACTGATGACTTCAACGGCGTCTGCGGCGAAGATTATCCATTGCTAAGAGCTATTAATAAAGCTTTGAAGAATTCCGGGTCTGAAAGCTCAACTATAGCTACCTCAACGACTGAAGCACCACGCACTAGCACTCCAGTGCCCAGTACCACTACTTTAATTCCAGTCACTACCACTTCAGAACCTAGTACTACTTCTGCTCCTATCACCTCAACTGCGGTACCTACTACAACTAGTGCTACAGGTTAGTTAAACACGAACCTTAACCTCATGCACAGGGGGTGCTTGACAGATGGAGGCAAACCACAGTAGGCGTTAGAAGTTTATATTTCTTCAGCAGTGTAGTCTTTGAGTGTAGTATTCCTATCTCATTCCCACTCACTCAGTATCGCACATGCTTGCCTAGTCTTTTCAGATTTTACAGTTTGTATGAAATGATACAACTAGCTAAGTGTCCAATGTATGGTGATATTACCAAGATTTTATGTCAAATATCTAAACCCTTAGATTAAAAACTTTACGCTTACGCTAAAAGTAGTGCTTTCCCGTAGACATTTTTACCCGTGGTCCACCTGATAAATTTAAAATTACACTTTATTAAAATGTATTGCCCTTGGTTCACCTGGTGGACCATGGGCAGAAATTTTTACCACCTGATATAAAAAATCTATTTTAAGGATGGAGCCAAGAAAGGAGAGAGCGAGATAGCCAGTTATGAAACCATAGGTTAAAAAAAAAATTTTTGTTTCGGCCACCGTGGCCGCCGGTTTTTGAATTTGGCCAAATGTCAACCTGAGGGAATTTTGACAAGCAAGTTATATTTTTGGTTGCAAAAGCCAATTTTTGTTGGTGTTCCACGTGCGGCCATACGTTATGGTTTCATCTACTTTGTGGTTAAATCATCTAAGATCATACCAATAAACTTTTTAATCTTTCAGAAGAGCAACCAGAAGAAGTAACTCCAGAATCCTCAATATGCAAATCTGAAGGTTTCTCACCAAATCCCACAGATTGTTCTACATTCTACGTTTGCGTCAGAGATGTGAACGGAGGTTATGTGCCAAAGGAGTTTGATTGTCCGGATGGTCTTTATTGGGATGCAGATAACTCGTACTGTAATTACCCTGAATCTGTGAATTGTAGTGTTTAAGGAAAGAAAAATTGATAGAATAAGATCTAGACTGCGTTAGTGCGTTTGTCCACCGCAGCCTCGAGAATAGATGACGGCGGCACCGAAGAAGTAGCGGTACCTACCTACATTAACTATGGCTGCGTGTCCACCGCGGACGTGATTCCATATAACATAATCTCGTTTCTCAGTGACGAATCAAATCAAAATTTTTTATTCAAGATAATATCACATAGATAGCTTTTTGAGGTCATTTTTTGAATCTACCACCACGTCGGAAGGTGTTCCGTTGAGAGAAGATACGGCCAGAAACTCTACAACACACATCTTTTAACACATTCGCGGACAGTGACCGGCTATAGCAGTGATAAAAATAAAAGTTCTATTGTGTCTCGTTCACTGTCCGCGAACGTGTTAAACAAAAGAAAATATACAAAGTACAATTAAAATACAATATTGTTTTACATAGAGTAACATTGTCAAGACCAGACATTTTGGTCATTCAAATAGTCATCGAGTTTATAGTAGCTTTTTTTACAGAGGACTTGTTTAACATCGACTTAAACTTTTTGTCTGGCAAGTTCTCTGACTGTGTCTCTGACGTTCCGGTGACGGCGGCGGTGGACAAACGGCTTTAGTATCCACTATATTTGATTATGAAGTACTCTTAGATTCTAAGATTCTATATTGTACAGTCAACAGCAATAAGTTGTATACACTTTTGTTCTCCGTCGTAGTACTAAAGTATAGTGTATATGACTTATTGCTGCTGACTGTACACGAGATGTACATAATTATGAAAAAAATTACAATGAGTCGAGATGTACAAAGGCTAGCTTAACTCTATAAGAGATTTCTTTCAGCAAGCTGTTGTGTGAGAGGAAAACTAATGTGTTTGGTTAAAATCTGTGTCAATTAAAATAACCTATAAGATTTAAGATTTACCTATAAAAAAACTAATTATATCGTTTGTTCTGTTACCTATAGGGCTCGCATGCCAGCCCCGAGAAAACGATAAAAATCATGATGTGCCATCATTACCATCTTTACCATCTTTATTATTTTACGTAGGTATGCCAGAAAGAGCGCGCATGACGTTTTTCTCGTTTAAACGTTTTGTCGTGGCTGGCGTGCTAGCCGTGCTGCTCAATTGTTCTTTGTTTAAACTGCCTCTTCTAAATCAAAAGAGGATATAATAATCACAGCGTTATAGTCCATACTAATTGTACCCGCGACTTCGTACGCGCAGTTCAGTGAAATAATAATATTTTATTATGTATATTTAATTTTTTTTTTTTATAATATAAAGAGGAAGAAAAAAATCATCTGAAAATTTGTATTCCACGTGGACGAAGTCGCGGGGAAAGGCTAGTATAATCCAATCAATAAAATGAAAGTAGGTACAATTGCAGCAACTTAATTATTATTTTTACCCACAGACCACTAAGCCTCTGTGTTTTTACCCAAGAAATATTTCCTCAAAAAAAAAAATTCCCAAGTCATATTTCCTCAAATCATACGGACCATGACATCCTTGTCATATTGTAACTTCGTAATATTGCCAAGGGGCATCTTATAAAAAAGGTAAGGGACGTGTTACATAGCAGCCCAAAAACCTATTGTCATGGTAAACACTTTGAAACTTATGATGTACGAAACAAAATAATAATCAAATATATCAAAAATATATAATTATAATCAAAAAATAAGAACATTTTGTTTTCGTTTTTGTAAAAAAGTCCACTGGTATTCTGAGTCGCTTCATCGATCTCATCATCATCATCACACTGCAGGGCACAGGCTTACCCTCAAGTAGGGTGTATGGATGTTTGTCCTCCACGAGTGCTCAACGCGGATTGGTAGATTTCACATAGGCATTAGATAATTTCTTCTGTAGGTTATGTAGGTTTCGTCACGATGTTTTCCTTCACCGTTTGAGAGCATAACATAAGCATTTTCTCACGACTTTATTCCCCGAGGGGGTAGTCAGAGATATTCTGAAACCTCAGAACATCCACGTTTCACTAGAGAGAAACCTATCCTTCGTTTGAGAGCAGTCGGTGAAAACAAAGTTGGATAAACTCATCACTAACCTACATGGCATGTGGTCCGTACGGATTCAAACCCGGACCCTCATGATTGACTGTCCATACCTCTCCGCAACGCACCATCGAGACGATCTCTTCGAACTCTCTACCTCCACTCAAATCGAAAAATTTCTCCATTCATCCTCAAAAAAATAAATCTTAATCATAATTTTGAGGTTCCTCTACTGGGGTTGAGTGAAAGAATTTGTAATAGAACGAGAAAACTATCATGCGCGCTCGCTTTCGCAAACGCAATATAACAAAAGTGGCATGCTAAGAAGGATGGTTTGTATCTCATCAGAGAACTGTCGTATCGGTCTTACTGGTTGTATCTACCTAGATTAGTTCTTCGTTTGTACATCACTGAGCCACATTCACATAGAAGATGTAGGGGAGTTTCCGTCTACGTCTCCTCTTTGCAAAATCTGCAGCTGGTCCAGTCGCTAACTTTTGCAGTTTCTGAGAACTCGTCAACTCGCAGAATTCTCTACATCAACTGCTGGGCCTTTTAAGGAATCAAATTAAAGATTGAAAAATTTGTCTCGGGTGGGACTTGAACCCGCACTTTTCCAAACCGGGGAACTGCGTAAAGGAATAAGTCTGCGTCTTTTAAGGAATATCCGGAATTTGGTATACACCTCCAAAAATTCCTAGCTCCTTATCCAACCTTTGCGTCAACGTTGACAGGGTAGATTTCTTCTCTAAGGGCTCGATAGTCGACGAAGCGAACATGAACCCTTTCTTAACTCTTTTGATGTACAATCGATCCTAACTGTATAAATAAGAGCAATTGTTTAACCGCCTGTCCACTGGACAGGGCGAACGGCGGCACGAATTGCGATTTTAGAATACACTGAGCGTTGTGTTCCTACTATTGCGCAAGCACGCAGCGGCGCGTAGGCAGTGTATTCTAAAATCGGAATTCGGTAAGCCAGGCGGTAACTTCTACCATTTAAGGTTTAATAAATATATGCCTTCTGATAGATTATTCAATAGGTACTACCATTAGACTTGTGGTGGATTTCCATTCAAATTAAAAACTAAGTATTTCTTAAAAATAGAGATAGCCATTACACATCGACAATTTAGATAATCCTTTTGTACTTTTTTATGTACCTATGCCAGTTTCCGTACCTACAGACTTTTTAATCTAAGATATGTACACACGGCGACACAAAAAGCTATACAAAACCAAAATAAGCTGACCTCGCGTAGGTAGAATTTGTGTAGCTTGATGTGTCGCCGTGTGTACTTTGAAGATGTAGGATAAAATTGACATAGTTGTAGTATCAACACCATTCTAAGCTTCTTGTATGTAGGTACCTAATTGGTGTAGTGTATTAGTTTTAATGGATGCTAACAGAAAAAAAATTACTAATGTAAGAAAATATGAAATCGCAAATAAAAAGTTAACTGTTTCTACAAAACTTTCATTGCCCACTCGACTAAAATGTATGGAACAGCGTTTTAAGCTTTGCTCCAACAGGTGAAAGTTGTTCCGTTTGATGTGTATAGAGATGGATGCCAATTATTTCAATTTCACCCTGGAGTGTGATTTTTGAAAGTCACCGGCTGCGTAAAATGGCCGACGTTGACTAAATTCTCATACCCATGAATTTGATACGAGAGCCCCTTCCCATTCGTATTGAACTTAAGGGAGAAGGCTTTTTTATGAGATTCAAAAACCTTTCAAGCTCACCGGTGACATTCAAAAACTGCACCCCTGGAGTGCGTTTTGTATGGAAAAGTGATTACAGCACTTGATTTTCAGTGAATATCCCCCCCGCCCCGAAATTGAATGTCCAAAACGTTGAACCACAGATCACAAAAACTAAAGGGAGATGTGAAAAGGGGGCGAGGCCAGTGTCGCAGCAATATGCGCAGAAACGGAACACATTGCTCGCGACAGTAAGGATTCAATATATTATGAGGCTGAAAGCCAGTCGAGATATTATGTGTAAATAGTTTACAATGCTTGCGTAGTACTAAATATTATTCGTACGTTAAGTTCTGACACCGCAATGGATAATGAGTACATTCAAGCTAACAAAATACTTTCTATCGCGTGGTACTGGTGGTAATGCGACACTAGGTTTCGTACTCAGCGCGTTGGTTGGCATCTCTCTAGATCTCTATGCGTTGAACTCAGCAGTTGAAAATGTATGGAGACACGCATCTTTCTATTGCTGATTTAACTTTCAAAAATTTTGTCAAATCAGCAGTCGAAGATGCATATCTCCATAGTAATATTGACATTTTAAACTGCTGAGTTCAAAGAATGAGTTTCAAAAATCGCACTCCAGTTCTCATTTTAAATAATATTTCCCTCGCATCAAAGTATAATTTTCTCAAACCTTCAGATGATTTATAATAACGTATCTTATTTAGCTCAGAGCACTTAATCACGGGGCCGAGACGGCAGTTTCCCAACTCTGTCACAGTAAACTCTTCAAAACTCCCTCTGTGACACATTAGTTGACAACTCCTAAGTGTAAGATTTTTGAGAGGGCGAAATTATACTTTTGGGTACTAAATAAAAAGGTGATGCAGACGTTTCTTCAGTATACAAAGGCCAGGGAGTATATTATATTTATTATTTAAGTATTTATTGGGAGCCTTGATAGGCTTTCGCCTTGTCTACGTAGATAATTTTGAACATCAGGGGCCACATTCACATAGAAGATGTAGAGGAGTTTCTATGTCGTCTTTGGAGAATCTGCAGCCGGTCGTGTCACTTTTACATTGTGTGCATGTGTTTATTTTTGAAGTCGATTATAAGTCACGGCTATATTATATTCCCTAAAGATCCCCCTAAAGAGTCGTAGATTTTCAACTCAATTTTTTATTTTAATTTTGAACTAAGGTAAATACCTCGTAAATACTTACCAGATTTATCATCAATCATAAGGCTATCATATCGACTGAGATTGAGATAAACTATATTAGGAACGATGACGATTCTCTTTTTAACTCCCTGGAGTGCGATTTTTGAATCTCATACGTTGAACTCGGCAGTTGAAAATGTATAGAGATACGCATCTTTCTACTGCTGATTTGACTTTCAAAAATTGCACTACTGGAGTATGATTTTTGAATGTCAAATCAGCAGTAGAAAGATGCCTATCTCCATAGTAATATTGACATTTTCAACTGCTGAGTTCAAAGAATGAGTTTCAAAAATCGCACTCCTGAACTCTTTTAGTTAGGTGAAAAAAATATTAAACTGTTAAATATTTGATTTCGATGAATATACAGGGTCCTTAATATGCTGACACTTTTTAAGGGGGTGATCAGACCGTCAAACTGAACAACTTTCTCTATGGGACCAACATCGAAATCGCGAAAAAATTTCAGTTTTGTATGGACGAGCTGATTTTTTTTCGCGGTTTGGTATTGGTGCCATAGAGAAAGATGTTCAGTTTGACGGTCTGATCATCCCCTTAAAAAAGTGGGACCCTGGGTAGGTGTTATTGATTCTGGAGAAACCGATTTCAGACAGACAGGTAAATAGCATACAAAAAAATTATGGTCATAGACAAAGATAACATTCGAAATCCATGGTAGGAAAACACTGCCGAAAATCACTATAAGATCACAAAATTTACTCGCAACTCCACAAACTTACAAATGCTTGTTTTATTGCCAGCACTTTTTAAGGAAAAAATACTCCCAAAAACTTAAGACGAGATCCGAGACAAATTTGTTTTACGTGCAACGTTTTTTTTATCACCTCACAAATATGGAACGAGGGGTATGATGGGGTCACGATTGTATCGTAATGGTGGTTCATTTTGTTTGGATTTTGTTGCTTGTTGTGTAAATAAATAGGTTGACTTTTATGTCAAGATGTTTTCCGGCAAGAATAATAGGTGGATGGGCGTTTTCACATTAGACGTTAACGATAACGTCGGACTGGTAGTTTGATACAATCACTACTAAATGCTTTTCACATTGTGTCGTTGTCGTGCCGCTACATAGACATACAAACAGCGGCATAATAAGCTGTTGGTTATATCGTGTCACACACCGATATTGTTCCGATATCGTCGGACCATTGTCGTCCGAGCTGACGATATAAGAGTATAGTGTCGGTGTCGTTATCGTCGCAGTGTGAAAATGCCCAATGGCGAATTGTTTGGACTTTATTGTATTTGGCTAAGATTCTAGATAACCTAAATTTCCCGTGTGAAAGGGCTAGTTTCAACTCGTCCCAAATCAAACTCGTCCTTTTGGGATATCCTCATCATCCTGTCATCGTCCACAAAACCCTATCTTTTACCTTCCTTATCCAGTACCAGCAACCTGTCTCAGGTTATTGGTCCAGCGGGCCGGGTTCTATTGGGACGAGACAACTTAATTAAAAATAGAGGATGGAGGATTTTAGCATCATCAGCCTATACTTATACGTCAGAGCACATGCTTACCCTCAGGGAGAGTGTATGTGGTTAAGGTGCAAGCACGTATCCATACTTTAGTTTCGGGGGGGGGGGGGGGGGGGAGAGATATTAATAGAAAAACAATGAAAGCATTCACTAGAACATTTTGTAAGCAAACAGAATTTAATAAAAAATATTGTGTTTTTTTAAATAAAAACACTTCAAATGTTTTTTATGAATAGTAATTTTTCACTCGATGGGAAAAATGAAACATGCTTCTCTCGAGACATTTGTATTTTTGGGTGAAAAATACACTTGATAAGTCACGCTCGGGAGCATTTTGATGAAATTGCTTCAATTAGGCTTAAACTGGGTAGGTACTAGACTAGACCTTTCATTAGAAAAACAACCTAAGCCAACTTATTATAGTTTTTTTTTCTGACGCTTTGTTTATTTTATAAGCATTGGCGGATTGGCGTCCATTTTCTTCATTTTTCTAAGGCCCGTAACCAGAATTTGGCTTAGGATTTTTAACCAGGTTGTAGAACACATTTTAAAGTTGGAATAATGCAATTACTTCATAAATAAGCAATAATGTTGCAGTAGGTGCTTCAGCACTTGCATGTCTATACGTCCTCTGGAGCGAGCAAAGCGATAGTCAGAAATTTAGTAGTGTTGCCTGTCAATTTGGCTATAGATAGCTAGGATTTTATGATGATGAAACAGTACCTACAATTATTTAATTATTTCAATCAATCAATCAATTATACTTTATTTGACACCAAAAAAACAGAGTATACAGAAAGCAAACAATCAGGAAATACAAAAGGCACAAAAACTAACAAATTATTTCTTCAATACTTTCGATTTTTCTCCAGTACCTATTGCCTTTCAGTTTTTTATAATTGTACCAGATGATGATGAAACAGTGCCCACAATTATTTAATTGTTTCTTCAATACTGTTGCAGACCAAAGAGTCTGGCTATGATGGACTGGCCGCTTACGACAGTATGACTTAATATTTATGACGAAGGACGTTGATGGGACTTTGACGTAGACAAATTCAGACAAAAATCCTGAGGAAAATAAATAAACCTGTTTAAGACAGAGACATTTTCTTTCAAATACTTTCGATTTTTCTACAGTACCTATTGCCTTTCAGTTTTTATTTAATTGTACCAGATGATGATGAAACAGTACCTACAATTATTTAATTATTTCTTCAATTCTTTTGATTTTTCTAAACGGGTCAACAAGCCCCCCCTAGCTTCTTCTTCTGTCGAGTCGATTGCAAGTCATTCTAAATTTTTCCAGCCCAGTATTAGCCCCCTAGCTATGCCCATGTTTATTGGTAGGTACCTTTGTACATGTTTGTATTTTTGGTACAAATCTTTTTAAAGAATCCTTTAATCAAACCTATTAAAACTAAAATCCCTATAAAAGAACGTATTAAAATAAATTGTACTCGATCGGGGCCACTCGTCCCCAATACTTCTGCGATGCAATCGAGCGGAAAGTACTGATAACTGCTCGCTTGTCCCTGACTTTATGAACTACTAATGGATACTTTGGATTGTCAGGTGAGTGGACTGTCATTTATTGCAGTCTCACTATTTTTCTATATTATGGTCATCATCATATCGTAAGGCGTTTTTTGTCTTCTTGCTTGTATCCGGGGAGGTTTAAATTTCGATGTCAAGGTTTTTTAGCCAGTCTTCCGCTGCCGAGGTTAACCTATGGAGGTCTTCAATTCCACCGGGAAAACGGGGCAGAGTGCACTCATTTACCACACGGGTGAGGGTTTGGTCAGGTGCCCCGCAGTCGCACATCGGTGACTCCCTCAGGCCTCACTTGTAGAGGTCCTTCCATCGTTAGTTCTGAACCGGTTTAGCTTAGCCCAGGTCTTCCGGTCCAGGTGGTTTTGATATTATGGTCCCCACTGTACATTAACAAGTGGGAATAAGTGCGCTCACTTACGCTTGGGCTTGAAATACCTGTATTTTTGGAATAAGGTACCATTGGCCTTGGTGTGATAATAAATGTAGTACCTGTAGGCATCCCGCTACAAAATCACCTGTACATACCTATTACTTTCAAATCAGTATCGATATTATACCAGTACAAAACAAATATTTAACTAAGCACGTTAATAATTAGAGTGGGAAAACACATAGTAATTCTCATACGCGGTGGGTACTTCCATTAGGTACCGGTACTTGTTAGCTTACCCGTCTGGAACCGGTACCCAGGTACCTGCCAAAATGGCAATAAACGCAAAGTTATCTTATTGCCGTCCCTTACCACTTTTGTTTGTCGTGCTATCTCTAGTTTAGGTACCTACATCTAACTCAGTGTAACAAACAGAACACTCTTTAAAAAAAATAAAGCGCCAAAACTCTATGACCAAACAATAAATCAATCAAAGGCACAGGCACCATTCCATTCTGCCAATAGCGAGGGGAGGCTGCCGATAAATTATGTTCAAGGATATTTTTTCTGACAAAGTACCTAATTTGTAAAATGCAATAATTATTAAAAACAAAATTATAGGCCAGTTATCCGACGATATTCCCTACCTATTGAAGACATGGGAAATATTATGAATTGGACTATTAAACCGTACCTACCTACCTAATTGGTAGGTACCTGCCATTAAGAGACGAACAGTTAAACAGATGTGGTTGTACTGTTAATTTATCGTAAGTAGTATATAAATTTTAGGCACTTTATTGCACAAACAGCTTTAATTGTCCAAAACAAAAAAAAACAAAACAAAAAACAGCGTCTTTAATTCTTTCCCTGGCAGACGTAACTGAGTTGTTTTGGATCAAAAACGGACACAAAATCCAGACACAATGGTTTTCCATTCATTTCCATTTACCTACATGTAGGTACCGGTAACCACTTGAATAAATGCCCCTAAAATAAAGAATCCATGAAAAATCCCGCTTATAAAAGTATCTTTCAACGATTAATGACCGCGGGCCCTTTTCATAAAAATTGGCTTTTATGTTTTAATACAAAAAAGCGCGTAAATTGGTTTTGAAGGAGACGAGGAATAATAACGACCTGGGATTTTGACGGGTACCTTTTGTACCTACTTACTGCCTATTGTTTATTGAACACGATGACACCGTTAAACCAAAGTAAGCTCTCGTTTTATAAAATATTTATTTTAAATGTTCAAAGAGAAAAGGAATCACTACGTTTTAAGAGTCGGCACTGCTTCGAAATTCTAAATAGTATGAAGCTAGGGTATTAAATTTTTGTAGCCCGTAGTTACCTACCCAATGTTATTATGACGAAAAAACATTATTAATAATAAACAGCCTTTAAAATAAATAGATTATTTTGCAAAGCCAAAACGCATTGAAGAAAAAAAAACGTCAAATCTCAAATGTCAACTGGAGTTTTGCGCGGGAATTGTGCCAAAAAGGACGGGCTTTCTTTCTTAATTTTCTAAATTCGTTTTTCGTGACTATTATTGTGTTAATGTGGTGGAATTAGTTTAATAATGTGCCATCAATACAGAACAATATAGTAAAGGTGAGAAATGAAGAAAGGCGCTCCCGTTTGATTTGGATTGAAATCCTCGCGTAAAACTCCATTGAACATTGGAATGTGTTCCATCCTCACATTTCAATGTGTTAGGGTTTAGGTTTAGAAATAAAGACATTGAAAAACGTCAGAAATACTACGTTACATTGGAGTTGTGCAGTGCAAGTGGAAAATAAAGACATTGAAAAACTGAAGACTTGGCTTCGGCCTGAAAAATTGTATCCCGATTCAGACATTGAAAAACTGAAGACTTGACTTCGGCCTGAATATACAGGAGAAAATTAACATTTGACCAGGCTGTATGGCCTAGTTCCCCTTGCCTTTCCGTAAAGAAGAATTTAAAAAAATCAAATGTCAACTTGACATTGACGAGACGATTGACAGATCTGAAAGAAATGAAACATCCCATAAAAACTAATGTTTCACAAAACAAATCTTCAGAAAAATAAACATTTAACCACATAACTATCCTCACCATGGCTTCCACTTCTAAAGACGTGCCCACCGTTACTGTCCATGAAAACGAAGACGGCCTGGAACCTGGTGCATGCCCAGAAAGTATTCTCAATCCGACGGATTCTTTCGAGGAATTTGCTTCAGAAATGAGTGCTTGCCTTGAAGAAAGGAATACTCTGAAAGGAAATGCTGGAACTATAAGTGAAATACAGTGCGAGATCGGTGAGGGGTCCAAAGAGATAAAAACTGCGAAGTCCACTGATGATTTGCAGAGCAAAGAAGTAAGTCATTTTTTTTTAAAAGGTACAATTAATTAATACAAATTTAATTGGAGTTCTGGACTGGTGCAGTACGCCATATGCCACCAAAGATAGGTGGAGGGTTAATCAAATTAGGGTCAGAGTGTCATCTTAAAGACCTTGATATGTTACAGTAAAGGGATGCCTATGCTTAGCGGCCACAGTATAAAAAAGAGTATCTAGTTCTACATATACAGGGTGAATTTGATATCATTAGCATCCTTTTAAACTAAGAGTCTACCCATCAAACTGAACAATTTTCAATATGGCAGCAAACTAATTGGAGCAAAAAAAAAATCTGCTGTTCCATACTAAACTGCACCCGCCGGCGCCGCCGCTGCCTACTCGACGCAAATGTATGCAACAGCAGACTTTTTTTTGCTCCGATTGGTTTGCTCCCATAGTAAAAGTTGTTCAGTTTGATGGGTAGACTCTTAGTTTAAAAGGATGCTAATCATATCAATTTCACCCTATAGTACTCCCCGTCACCCACCAATTTTTACCTCATCCCCTTAGGTAGAAAGCGTTGCAGAATTAGTAGGTAATGATTCTTATTCTTATCGTATGGGCAGTAAGCCTTGATGTCTAGAGTTTTATCAGACCGCCTTATGGCTTATTATGTGGTTTTTATGTAACGACTATTACCACCAGATATAATAGTCTGGACCAAAGGCTTAACCTGCCATCTGAAGCATGGAATCATCTTTTCAGGCAACCAGGTGATTCAACCTTACCTAACCTAACCAACTGGGGAAAACACAAGTGAGATATCACTAGGTGTCCAGCGTTGGAATCGAACCCTCAACCTCTGTGTCGAGAGCCCAATGTTCTTAACCATTAGACCACGGAGGCTGGCTATGGTGTATTCTTGTCACTCACATCACCTCAGTACACATGCTTACCCCTTGTCAGTTTTCCCATTTGTATGAAGTAAAAGCCAAGTGACCGAAGTCAAAGTTCATTTATTGCATAACTATGAAGTTGTGGCAACGGGCAGAAATGGGCTAATTTCATTCATCACCATCATCATCAGCAGCTAGTATGTCAGGCAGTGAGTGCTTCTCCACCTTTCATGGAATGGTAGACACAATTTTTACCTCGAGTCTTGATTTGAAGCATGTAGGTTTTCTTACAATGTTTTCTTTCACGGAAAAGCCAGTAAGTGGTACAAATCATGCATAAAGTTTGATTTGTCCTAGGCAAGGATAGAACAATCACCTTCCCCTTAGACTATTTGCACTTTACGTAGAGATACTGGTACGGTATGACCAGGAAAATAATTCTGGGTGCAAAGTCGTATAGCAGCGAAAGGGGTGTGAAAACAATTTGCTAATACAGGCAAGAAATTGAAGGTAGTACATTCTGATTGGTCAATATAATTTCACATGCTATTAAAATTTGTAAACTGTGCAGGTATCTATATCTCTGAAAGAATAATAATTATATTACATTTCCAGTCTATGTCAGGGTCGGCAAGCAGTTCAAATCTTTGTGAAGAGAATGGGAATGATTCTGATGATGAGAAAGATGATTATTTACAAACACCGGAACTTGTGAAGAAAGAGAAGCATGTCTTTATACTGAGTTCTGCTGGAAAACCTATTTATTCAAGGTAAATGTCAATTGAGGTTGAAGTGAAAACTTTCGATTAGCAATAAAGAGTCTGAATTTGGGCTTTAGTTGAGGGCTTGGTTTTGTTCAACAGGCTTATGGTAATAGGGTATTGCATACAACGTGCATATTCTTTGATATTTCATATTGTGAACTAAAGAAGGTAGGAGGAGCAAACTGGAGGAGAAGTGCAAGAGACAGGAAAATTTGGAAATCCCTAGGGTAGGCCTATGTCGTAAGGCAAGACGACCAATCGTAACAAAATAAACATATGAAATTCAAAATGGAATTGTAATAATTAATAATAATTTAATAACAACTATTGCATGCTATTCAATGTATCTAATAATAATGATAAGTGGTCGTAAATAAAGGCTATTGTATTTGTATTTGTATTGTGTCACTATTGAAAGAAAATACAAAAAAGTATCAAAATTGCACCAGTGAAACATTTATGAAAAATTTCTTGTTTTGAACATGAAAAATTAGGTATGATGGGACAGACTTATAATCTGTTTAAAAGTCCCTAAAAATAATAACATGTTATTAATAAATTATATCTATGTCTATTAATGTTGCTAAAGGTATCTTTAATCACCAATCAGCAGAAATGCCACTATGCCTTCAACGTCAATTTATCAAACATTTGTTTTTGAGTTGCCTGGAAATCACTGACTGATGTATTGAAATTTTTTCCTTTTTTTTTCATTTGAAAACCTACAATATTTTCCAGATACGGCAACGAAGATAAATTAGCTGGACTGTGTGGAGTAATACAGGCGTTAGTTAGCGTAGTTGAAGAACAAAACCAGGATATATTGAGATCTATAACAACTAAAGACTGCAAGGCTGTGTTCCTGGTCAAGGGACCACTTATATTGGTCGCCGTTTCTAAATCAAATGAAAGTGAAACACAATTGGTATTGCAGTTAACGTAAGTTTTATTATTGTTAAATCATGCTAAAATAATGACATCATAACGCATATCTGGTGCAACAACGACGCAAATGCAATATAATACCGTAAAATATTTGAGTACTTATTTCATACATAACTCTAAAAAGTGGTGCAATCACCACTTTTATGGTATGAGCTCCAATGAGCATAAGCGACGCCAATTAAAAAAGTGCTATTATATCATTTTTGCACTAGAACAAGTAGGTAAACACTCACAAAGGAATCAGTTATGACTACAATAAACACCTAAGATTTCAGTGTTTTAGTGGGCGAAAGAGTAGACAGAGAATTCAGTTTTGCTTCTGTTTAAAAATAAAAATATTTCCTTTTCACCGTGAGGAAACCTACATAAATGCTGAAGAAGAAATTCTGATGCGTATTTGAAGTCTACCGATCCGCATTGGACACGCGTGGCAGACTATCACCCATACGCTTCCTTGAGGGTAGGCCTGTGCGCTGCAGTGGGACGTTTATAGGCTGATGATGACGATGATGATGATTTACATATTAACACGTTCCGGGACAGTGAACGAGACACAATAGAACTTTTATTGTTATCACGGCTATAGGCGGTCACTGTCCCGGAACTTGTTAACAATTAGATATTAACGATACAAAACAAAAAAACAATTTGCAATTATCATCATTCATCAGTATCTATTAATAAGGTTTGCTTTTCCTCCAAATGAATTAAATGATACTATGACTAATATTAACATGATGTTTTACAGATATGCCTTCAATCAGATAGTGTCAGTACTAACACTGACGCAACTTAATAGGATATTTGAACAAAGAAGAAATTACGATTTAAGGAGACTTCTGTCTGGTGCGGAAAGACTTATCGACCACTTATTTATATTTATGGAGAAGGATCCAGCTTTTTTATTAGGTAAGGTGTTAGAGGCGAAATATAGAAAAAAAACGGCATGATAAAGTATGACTAGTATAAGGCTGGCTATCCACCAAAGATATGCAAGACAGCGAGACATAATCCGCCAATGGCGCGCTTGCTCGTTCGCGTCATTATTTTTAAAAATCGTGAGGAAGATTCTAATGCGTATGTGAAGTCTGAACATAGGACACCCTGCTTCGTCGCAATTTTACTGAACGTTACCGCTGCGATTCCGCCACACCATACTAATTGATCTCAGAAATATCGAGGCGATAACGCGCCGGAATCGCGCCGATATAGTTCCGTGAACACCAACGCTCAAAAATCGCTTATGTGATAATGACTCTGTAATCATCCAATCACAATACAAAATTTTTCTTGCTTTTGACAAAATCAAACAATTTTTTTTTTCTTAAATAAAAGATGGGTTTGCTCTTGACCTCAATCTAGTCGAAGAAGCCTACTCACTCGTACTTTAAAAGAATTCGGGTTGTAGGCGTTCGGAAATACTGACGCAGGCAGGGCCACATTTATAATGCGCACAGCCAACGGGTGGAATCCCCTTGGCTGTGCGCATTATAACAGATTCTGAAAGGCGCTTAGTGCGAATATGTGGGATGTCATCCAAGGAGGGGTGACATACGGTTATACGGTTATAGAAATTTATTTCTCAAGAAAGAATTCATATTCACTTATTAGAGAAATACAGGGTATAACTTATAAAAAAATAGATACACGTTTGGAGCATAGGACGGGCATACAGTATAAATATAAAAAATAAAGTAAAGTTATGAGGGTAGTGCACATTTTTGTTTAGTTGTTGCTGTTTGGTAGGCATAGTGACTTATTACGTAACTATTACAAAGATTGCTATCACGGCTAGCAATGGACATACAATTTCTATTAGCCACATCCCGCGGTGGGCCTGGATGTTCGATAATAGAATGGGGAAGGTGGAATGAGATCATTTCATCCTTTGCTTCATTTTACAAATTCCAGGCCTAAAGGCTGATGATGATTTTCTCATTAATAAATTAACATATTCGCTGCTCAGCTCAAAATATGAAACTCGATGATGTGCTAACACTACACCGGAATGAAATATGTCCCGCTAGGCGGGTTCTTGAGCATGCTGGCCACGTTATTGCGGACCTATGAAGTAGGTCGTCAGCTGCGAATATGTAATAGTCCAAAGTTTAAATTACCATCTCCAGGTGCAGTAAGATGTCTACCACTACCAGAAAAAGCGAGAGAAAACATAACAACAGCAATAATTTCAACATGCAACAAAATAAGAGATCTAGTCTTTGCTATACTCATAGCAGGAAACCAGTTGATAACTCTAGTTCGAATGAAGAAGTATACGTTACATCCTTCCGATATACACCTGTTGTTCAATTTGGTCAGGAGTTCTGAGAGTTTTAAGACCGCTGAAAGTTGGACACCGATTTGCTTGCCGAAGTTTGATGCTACGTAAGTTTGTTTTATAAAGCTGTTTTACAAACTTTCCTCCACCAATTCGCAAATGCATGGTATGGCCACTCTCTCACCAGCCCTGCAGTGGGGTTCAACAGGTGATAATGATAACTTAAGTCTTAGCTGTTTTACGCGAGTTCGTCTGTTTCGAAATTCATCGAAATCGGTTCAGCAGATTAGCTGTGAAAACGTAACACACACTTTCGCACTCTTATCGTTTGGGCAGAGCCCTGGTGTCAGAGTTTATTCAGACCGCCTTACGGCCTCTGACGTGGTTTTTATGTAACGACTACTACCACCAGAGATAGTAGTAGCCGAGACCAACGGCTTATCGTGCCAACCGAAGCACGGAATCATTTCTCTTTCAGACAATCAGATGATTCAGCCTGCAATATCCTAACCAACTGGGGAAAAACGCACAAAATGACATTTCACTAGGTGTCCCCTGTGGGAATCGAACCCACGGCCTCCGCATTTATAGATAGTGTTTAATACAGGGTGTAAACTTAACTTGTGTTTAAATGATCCGTGGTGGGCTAGAAAGTCATTGGTTGTGGGAGATCCCTGTTGCTGTTGAGGTTTTGCATGGACCTCCTTATATGAACTCCATGTTACCTGCTACCTTTCTCAGTCCTTGTTTATTTTGTATTGTTCTGATGAAATAATAGAGTTATCTATCTAATTATGTTACACACTTTCGTTCTGGGATCAATATCAAAATAGCGAAAAAAAAATGGCAAACAACATTTGGGTCGATTAAGTTGCCATTGACACTTTCTTTGGAAAGCAAGGTTTAACCATAGCATATAAAGGTTTTCAGGTAAAAGTACTTACATAAAATTTGTTTAAATTCCAGAGGTTTCCTCCACGGCCACGTATCTTACATTTCAGAAGACTGCCAAGCCTGTTTACTCCTCTTAACAGTCCAAAGAGACGCTTTCTTCCCCCTATCACAAGCCAAACATACCATAGCAGAAAAACTAAGAAGACAAAACTGTTTAGTTGCCATCAACGATGCCCTGAACAGAAAAGAAGAATTGCCAACGACACACCCTTTAAAAAATATAGGTATTCCAGAAATAAGACATTTCATGTACAAATGTAAGTCTACGGCCCAGCTCTTTAGTTCAGATCCTATAAGTTTGGATGGATTGCAAGATTATAGGATAAGGCATAAGGAGGGGGGAGATGTTTGTGATAAGAAAGTCGAGAAGTTGTCGGATGTTGACTATGTGAGGAGCTATAGGAAGTTCTGCAGTCAAATTCATTGTTCATCAACGCCTGCTAAGCTGATTTTTAGATCGAATTCCAGTGATACTGTTTTGGCTTGGGTGAGTTTTTTTCTTTATTCTTCTGTGACATTTTCAGGACAAAATTTATCTTTATAGGTAAGTACCTATAAAGATAAATTTTGTCCTGAAAATGTCATACATTCATTTTTTAAATCAGGTCAGAGGCCTATTTAAGGCAGCTTGGAAAATCTTCCATGTCTTGTAATCTATTTGCAAACAGCTGCAATATAATTATAACTGTTAAATCAACTCAAATTAAAGATTATAAAATTCAGTGTTGGATGGGAACTCGCAACCTGCCTATTATATTTTATCCTACCTTTAATAATAATAATAATAATCATACATCATCATCATCTTTATCCTACCTTTGTGCCTGAAAGAAAGGAGCGAGTGCTGAAACAACGGCTAATAGAGATGAATGGAAGAGAATGACTTATTGCGCCGACCCCAAATGATGGGAAATGGACAAGAGAATGATGATCCTACCTTTGTGCCTAAATACATGGACATAGACCTCCCACTAAGTATCGCCACCCCCATAAATTTCTATATCTTGTACCGATATAAAAAAACTTAACACAATTGCACTACTAAATTTAGCAATTATTATAAATAAAATGTAAGGTCTAAACAAGGTGAAACTATTTTAAGGGGATGATCAGACCATCAAACTGAATAACTTTCTCTATGGGACCAATTTTGAAATCGCAGAAAAGAATCTGCTGTCCCATACATTCTGGTCGAGTAGGTTTGTATGGAACAGCTGATTTTTTTTCTCGCGATTTCGATATTGGTCCCATAGAGAAAGTTGTTCAGTTTGATGGTCTGATCATCCCCTTAAAATAGTTTCAACTAATTTTGTTAGACCTTATATAATATATTATGAATTGTATATTTATAAATTAATTTCAGGTAACAAACGGTTTCGAGCTCTACGTAACATTTGATCCACTAATGGAAAAGGATCAAGCTATAAAGGCGGTGGATCGTCTGCTGCGGTGGATCAAAAAGGAGGAACAAAGGATATTCATAATGAACGCGCCGACCTTCTAGCCAAAGTTCATGTCTTCGTTAAGCGGTATGATCAAAAACTCCATGAGTAGGAACGCTAGCGAAGACGAGGTTAATGCCCTTTAAATTTGAGATAGTATACGTAATTAGATAGTCACGACAGTCCACTTTGAGGGTGGTCAGAAACTGTGCTAGAACCAGACAGTTTTTAAGGCTGTAACGAGGTGTTTTCATTTATAAAATAATAGTTCAATGACACTTAACACTTCAACTACTGACGACCTACGTCTTAGGTCAGCAACAAATGGGTGCAGTGCGCACGACTCGCCCGGTGAGTCAGAATTGTATAGCATTCCACATTGTTAGCACTGCGCGAGTATCATTGTTTTGAGCTTAAAAATGTACCTGTCAGATCCATTTGTTTGTGCATGCATCACTCAACAACTACTGAACCGATTTGGATAGGGTTCTCACAAAAGCATAGGCATTTAGGCTTTATTTCATAGCGATCGGTTTATTGCATCAAAAGATATGACTAAAGTTTGTGGTTTGCGCGTACGCAGTCGCGGACGCCGCCAGTTATACATAAACTAACAGCATTACGTTTTGGGATAGACAGAGACCTGGCGACATTTACAAAATGCCTTTTAAGATCCGTTGTAACGTAGTTCCGATAACAGGATGTTATATTTCGCCAAGCACGTATCCAGACTTTGGTGGGGGGGGGGGGGGGGGGGGGGGGGGGGGGGGATGCTTGCTTTTCGCCTAATACATCCATGATAAAAATACTCTTAGACTTTAAAAAATGAGGTATGTTTTACCCGTATGTATGTTTGTATTTTCGCGGTTTACTCGAAAACTACTAAACCAATTTTGATGATTCTCTCACATATGCCTGGGATTGTTTTAGTATGTAATAAATTGTCTTATATTCCATAGTTTTAATAGGTGCAGCCAGGAAACTCAGTTGAGATTATTAATGCTTATAAAATATAATTATTATAGCTCTGATGGGCGGGCGCGGACAGGCATTGAGGGTGCAATGTAAAATCATACCTATTTCAATATTACACAGAATAACTTCGTCCTCCGTCGCGTCGGTGGGGTCAGTATGGGCGTTCTTTCTGTCAACTCTTTCGGTATTGAAATAGGTATTATTTTAATATTCACCCTCCGCGCCCGTGCGTCGTAACGTGAATAGAGCTTAGGTATTATAAACAGCAATTACTACTTATACCGCCCATATGAATTTACATTTATTGATTACAATGTGATCATCATCATCAGCCTACATATATACACGTCCCACTCTAGGGCAAACGAACAAGCGTGAGAGGAACGGAGCAAACACTACGTCGCGCCAGTTTTGATAAAGGCAAATTATTATTTCATATTTCAAGAGAAATCCATTTTACACACATAAATACTCACGACCGTAAATTTCTGGGGTGTTCAGAAACATTGCTACAACTAAGAATGTAGTTTTAGCCATTCTCACATTAAAGTTTCAGGATGAAATTACGTGTAAAGTGAAAATGAAATCTATTTTAATATGAAATAGTAACTATTATACGAAAGCTATTTAAATGCTTGCTTAATTATGTACAAATAAACGCATTTTGTTACATTTTACTATGTTAAATTATTTATTAGGTATATTATATGTATGTTAGAAACAAATTAATATAATGTATGAGATGAGAACACGAGTTATTGTATCACAATTAAGTATTTATACAGGGTGTAAGTGACAGCCTAGCAAATACTGAAACGGTGAACTCAGACCATCAAACCGAACAACTTTCACTATGGAGCCTACCTCAGGAAACGCGAAAAAAAAATCAGCCATCCCATACAAAACTGTTGTAACTACCCGAATAAAATGTATGGAACGGTAGATTTTTTTTCGCGTTTCCAGAGGTAGGCTCCATAGTGAAAGTTGTTCAGTTTGATGGTCCGAGTTCACCGTTTCAGTATTTGCTAGGCTGTCACTTTCACCCTGTATATTTTCCATACATTGCATTGCATGTTTCATTTATATTATAGGTATTGTACCTAAACATAATTTTGTACTTCTTTTAAATTAAATGTTTTATTTTTCATGTTATTTAGCGGTTGGGATGGTCGAAACAAACAGAATAAATTTAAAAAAAGACCAATTTTAAAGAAGAACGGTCATCTGTGACCCAGACCCGACAGAAACGAGACATATCTCCGTTTTTTTGTTATTTTTTATATAGTTAAATTATATATTTTTTTTATTCAAAATCAATGGCTAACACCAAAATATTGCCTTATGTTTTTGTTCAGGCGATACTATAAAAAAATAGAATATGCCTTTTTATCTACAAAAATCATAGTTGTATATAACTAAATGACGATACAATAACTAAAGGATGTCTATCTAGGTGACCTGGAGATGCAGCTAGACTATGTAGTTTTTAAAATTCTAGTACAACAATCAAGGATTCATTAAAATCGCCGTATTCGATTATTTATTTCATAATAGGAAGTTAAAAAAAAATTAATTGGTGTTGGCCATTGATTTTGAATAAAAAAATATATAATTTAACTATATAAAAAATAACAAAAAAACTGAGATATGTCTCGTTTCTGTCGGGTCTGGGTTTTTTTTCTATGGGGCGTGACCGTTCTTCTTTTCAACAGTATTTGAAAATTGGGTGCCAAATGGAAATCTATATTGTTATTACAATAATAATGTTTTAAAATTTGATTTGAATAACATTTCAGATAGGTAGGTACTTAATCTCATTAAGGCCGGATTCGACCAAACTTTGATTTATAGAAGAGTAACTATACAAGGAACCATTTTACTCTTAGCGTTTACTCAAAAATAACTTCATTTGTCTTCTACCACACTAAACCCATACTAAAAGAATGAATGTGTAATCCACCTAAAGAAATAGGTCGTTGTTTCCCTACTTATTGCATTGTGATGTTTTTAGTTTTAATTTGTTAGGTTTCTTTTTTCTTTAATTTTTTTAATAATGTGACATTGACATTTCATTAGTCTTGGTATAAGCTTTACACCGGCAAAATTGGCTGTGTAAAATTTACTCTCAACTTATTCATAGATTAGGGCTGGTAAAACGCAAAATCAGTTTACTCAAGAGTAACCGGCGACTTAATCTAAGAATAAAATTTACTCGCGTTCAGTCGAATCGGGCCTTATTATGGTAATGCAATATAGCAAAATGAAATATATTTCTGTAGTTATATCATTATACCTACAGAAATATATATCATTTTGCTTTGAATTTTATTTGAGGTCAGTTTTGAGTGAATCTATAAATTATGGTAATAGAAGATTCGTTATAATAATAATAATAAATATTTTATTGGTGCAGTGCGATTTTTAAAAGTCACACGTTCTAATCTGCAGTAGAAAAAACAACAAAATTACTATGGAGATTATGCATCATTCGACGGATCATGATTTAAAAGCCAATTTTGCAGTAGGTAAAAGCCAGAAATTTTAAACAACAATGTGAATGGAAACTATGTATCAATGCACTAATTCCAACTGCCTCCCTTCTGGATACTTAGTTGGTACATAGATGGTAGGTATATAAACTCACGACCACAATGTTATTCGAGGTGATCTGAAACTGCTAGCCTTTCGCCCATTAAAATACTAAGCATAAGATACCTCCAAGAAGTTTTGGAGTGTTTATAAATTGTTAATATTATGGCCTTATTGGATTTATAGAAATCAGTTTTAATGTACCTACCTTGTCGGAAATATTTGTGCACCTGTAGGGATAGCATGCCACGCACGACAAAGAGACAAAACGAGAAAACTGTAATTGCGAAAGCAAAGTAACAAAGACAAATCAATTCATATGACGACGGGCGGTACTGTCTGTCAACTCTAACGGTATTGAAATAAATAAATAACGCTCACAGGCACATACATACATTGTAATAATCCCAAGCCAACACTATAGGCTGTTTATTATGGAAACCATACAACAACGGCACAAACATAAACATCCATGACCGAACCGGGATTCAACCCAGGATACTGATTTGGCAGTCCGGCGTGGTAACCATTACACCAACCGGGTCGTCGAATAGGAATTATTTTACATAGTCCTCAAATAGGTATTATTTTACATTGCAACCTCCGCGCCTGCCCGTCGTAGTCTAATTTTTTTTTGGTTTTCTCAGGGTTGGCATGCTGGGCCCACTGAAGGCCTCATCTGGTTAGGTGGTCTTATTTGTTCTAGATATCAACTTGGGCACACCCTTGACATTTCAAACAAACGGCTCGCTTCTTGCCAGCATGTGTATGCTGAGTGTGCGAATGAGAAATGACTGCTTAGGGAGTAGGGAGTGTCCGTACTGTAAATAGGTATTCATACTCTTTCTTATACACACATCAATTTTTACATGTTTCTTTACAGTGTACAGGGTGTTAGTGCAAACAGTTGCATTACTTTAAGGGGTGATTGTACCCATGATACTGAACAACTCTCCCAAAGGAAGAAAGAAAAATTCGCAAAAAAAATTTTTTTACTTAAAATCATACAAATGTTCGATCAGCTGATATATTTAGAATGGAAAGTCTAAAATTTTTCTTGCTAATTTCCTGTAGGTTTATTAGGGAAAGCTGTTTAGTGTCGTGGGTACAATCATCCCTTAAAGTAATGCAGCTGTTTACCCTAACACCCTGTAGTCTTTGACCTCAAATGGTGTAGTCCTCTCACTCGCTCACTATCGCATGTGCTCTTCTTGTCAGTGTGAGCCCTTTAAATGGAGTCTCCAGGGTGTGACTGTGATGTTATGAACATTGGCTAGAGTGCCTGTTTTGAAAGGTACATAGTTAATATATCTGATGGGTTTATAGCCCAGTCATTTTACGGTTTGAGCCGGGACTAATTAATATTATTTTTCGGTATAATATTCAAGAGCCAATTTGAGCCTAGAAATATACCAAAATTTAAAAAAAAATCACGTCAGCAACAGCCCCAAATTTTAAATTTAGCTATTATCTAGTTCTAAAAAACCTGATGGTAAATTTTTTTTTGCACATATTTTAGGCTTTACCATTATACATACTACAAACATGGTGGTGAATATTTTTGTCTACTTAGAAGGTTTTGAAAAATACATTCGTATTTTCTAATAAATACCTCATTTTTTAAAAATCAATGCCTATTTTATTGCTCAAAAATAATTTATATTGTTAACTTAAAAGCCTTCTGGGACACACAATTTTGATTTCTATGTTGCGTATCGATTTTATTTAAATATGTTTTAAGATAGTTTTTTGTTTGTGGTTACAGTTTAAAAGTCCAATTAATAATTACAACAAAACTCCGTAAAATGACTGGGCTATTACGATTCTGAGTACATAATGAACTTTTAACTGTTATATTAATATACTTTTAAACAAAATATACTTACTTAAAATATATATAGGTAGATAGAAACATAATCTGGTGTAAATTCTCATGAACTTGTGTAAATATAATCAAATTAAGTTTGTTATGATATTCTATTTCTTTGTAAATAAAAAAATCTAAATTGTATTTTATTTTTAAATGTTTGGCAATAAAATGTTAACATGTCAATTGATGCATGTTTTTTTTTGTTTCGTACTAAGTAAGAAATGAGGAATACTGTTGGACCTTTCTTACAAATGTGCGGAGGGAATAAGCCAATCGATTTTTTATGGGAGGTCCAACAAAATTCCACTTTTTTCAACCACGTTCCTTGGGGAAAGTTATTTAGTTTCATTATCTGAATTTAACCTTAAAATTTGAATGGTACCTAACCTGAAGTACAACTGAAATTTTCATTATGAGACCAAAGACGAAATCGCGAAAAAAATCTGCTGGTCCATACAAAACTGCAATCTTACTCGACCCATATGTATGGGAAAGCAATTTTTTTCGTGATTTCGATGTTGGTCCTAAAGAGAAAGTTGTTCAGTTTGATGGTCTGATTATCCCCTTAGAAAACCGTCAGCTTATTAAGAAGGAACCTGTATAGGCAGGTTTACATTTAATACATGACACTAGGTTGCCCAGAACAGGTATGGTTTAAAATGTAGAAGGGTACAAAAAAATTTATGTTTTAAGACGTAAAGAAAACGTCAAACTATGTCTAAAAAAATTTTATTTTAATTCTTACACAACTAATATCTCCCCCTTCTCCTATCTCTCTCTACACCGGCACCTTCATGTCTCTCTCTTCTATCTCTGTCCCTCTCGCGGTCTCGTACGCGCTCTCTGTCCCTTTCCTTCTCACGCTCCCGTTCCTTTTCCCGCTCTCGTTCTCTTTCCCTCCTGCGTTCTCTATCTCTACTTCTAGAGCGTTCTCTTTTACGATCTTTGTCCCGTCTTTCACCGCGGTCCTTTGATCTAAGAAATAAAATAAAAGAGATGTTATCTATGAACAGTAATCAAATATAAGAAAATTAAGGTTAGAAGTAAAAATATCTACAAAATGGTGGTCAGCCCACGTTTAACCTGATGTGACTGCAGTTTCACAACTGCTATATATCTTGTTTGGTATCAAAAACTGTCAAAAATCCAGACACAATGGAAAAATCTATTGTTTGGAAAGACAGCCGTTTTTGATACCAATTGACTCATATGTACTACTACTATAAGACTACAATTCAATATTTTTGGAAATCACTCTGGGTTTAAATACAAAAGAGAAAAAGCATACAAAGACATGTACGCTAGAGTGCAATGGATAGACTCCCAGAGTGATTTTTAATAGTCTTGGAATGACAAAGACATGTATGCTAGAATGCGATGGATAGACTCCCAGAGTGATTTTTAATAGTCTTGGAATGACAAAGACATGTATGCTAGAGTGCGATGGATAGACTCCCAGAGTGATTTTTAATAGTCTTGGAATGACAAAGACATGTATGCTAGAGTGCAATGGATAGACTCCCAGAGTGATTTTAATAGTCTTGGAATGACAAAGACATGTATGCTAGAGTGCGATGGATAGACTCCCAGAGTGATTTTTAATAGTCTTGGAATGACAAAGACATGTATGCTAGAGTGCAATGGATAGACTCCCAGAGTGATTTTTAATAGTCTTGGAATGACAAAGACATGTATGCTAGAATGCGATGGATAGACTCCCAGAGTGATTTTTAATAGTCTTGGAATGACAAAGACATGTATGCTAGAGTGCGATGGATAGACTCCCAGAGTGATTTTTAATAGTCTTGGAATGACAAAGACATGTATGCTAGAGTGCAATGGATAGACTCCCAGAGTGATTTTAATAGTCTTGGAATGACAAAGACATGTATGCTAGAGTGCGATGGATAGACTCCCAGAGTGATTTTTAATAATCTTGTAATGACAAAGACATGTATGCTAGAGTGCGATGGATGGACTCCCTGTGATTTATAATAGTCTTGGAATGGACTAACTAAAACCACACCATGGTTACTCACCTAGCTGTCATTTCATACTTAGACTTCACTTATGTATCGGAATTTCTTCTTCAGCATATGCAAATTTCCTCACAATGTTTTCCTTCACTGTTTGAGAGCAGTTGGTGTTACGTACATAAGTTAGAAAAACTCATTGGCAAATGGCATGTCATCCGTGCGGATTTGAACCTGGGCCTCAACTTTGAGTTTCCATTGCTCTCTGTAACGCGCCACCGACGCTCTCGACTCTTTCTTATACTGTCCCTAAACTGTGAGACAGGCCTGATAAAACTATGTAATGGAAATTACCTTTCTCTTCTGTTGCGGTCTCTGTCCTTCCTATCCTTATCTCGTTTATTCTCTTTGTCTTTGGTATCCTCGATGACGTTCTCTTCGTCGGAGGGCATCTCTTCGTCCAAATCATCATCTAATGCAGACGTTTTTGGTTCCAATTCATTATTCTCTTCCAGAATATGTCTCTTCTGTATCCTTGGCAGAATAACGTCACACAGACGCTCTTCTCGAAGTAATTCATCAATGAACTCGTCTACATGCACTATTTCGTACTGTCCCTCGCGATTTTGTCTCCGTAACTTACGGTTATCATTGTACAGAGGTTCCAAATATTTATAGCAATCTACTGAAGTTCCTGTGAGCCTCATGTAGAAGGCGCCCAGTCCTCGGACATATTTGAACTCTTCGTTTTTTATAAACTCAACCACGATGTCTTTTTCAGGTTGTATTTGGAGCATTTTCAAAACTAAACACAAGAATGGAGTTGGGTAGATGAAGGCGCCATGCACGCCGCCGATATAGCGTAATTCCATTGCTTTGTCGACAAGTAACTCTGCAGTTAGGGCGAAACATTCTTCCTTCCAATATTTAGAGTCGTATATACGGGATCTGATGATCTTTTCAATTAAATATTGTGGATTTGTGCCGCGAATCGACTTTGCGTCTTTCACCGTCCGGTTCGCCATTTTCGTTTTTGACAGTTTACTTTTTTTATTGAGCTTGCAGTTGTGTAAAAACAGACGAGCGTTTAAATAAACGCTACTAGTTTCAATCAAATTCGGAAATGTCAAATGAAAACGATTCACTAAACCACCCATACACAAAATCTCACACTTTTTTTGTTTCAAAATTGCTGTTGCTGCAGAGAAAGAAAGAGATAAAGCTAATACAACATTATTTTCTTGTTCGCTCTATCATACTAATTTTAGCGAATTTTGGTTTAGTATTGTGAACAAGGAATATTCTCGTGAATGGGGGTGACAAACGTCACTGTCAAAAAAAAAAACAACCGCCGCCGCGAATTTCGTGACGTCCAAGCCGTTGTTAAATTTTAAACTGAATATAATTGAAAACAAGTCTTTTTAGTTTCGGCACATAGCTCGCACAACTTGTTTATTATTTAAGATCTACAATGCAGAAAACAAAAAAGAAAAGGGGTGAAGAAGAGCCAATGGAAGTTGACGAAAGTCCGACACAAAACGGCGGGACGGGTAACAACCAAGATTTTGATATGAACGGTGATATAGACCATATTTCGGATGACGACGAAGGTGGAGTGCGTATTGGAGATATCTACATACCACCAGCTCCAAAGCCCGCCCTCACATTTGATAGTACTGGCCCCAGGTTATTGATAACCCATATTGTGAATGAAAACTTCAAGAGTTACGCTGGCGTTCAAAGTTTGGGTCCATTTCATAAGGTATGTTATTATAACGTACACCCGTATAGTATATTTGATTGCTTCACATTTTAAACTTTGTCCACTACTTGTGAATCTTTTGATGAATTTATAACTTGGCTGAAAAGTGGGCAAGGAGGCATGATCGAATTGCAATGCAAACCTAACTGGCAAAGCGAAATCTATTTTTACTATTCGTATATATGCGGCCGTACCTGTCCCTCTGATATCGAGCTTTTTAGTCACGAGCGTAAGTGTCGCCAAGACGCTGCATAACACTTTCGCTGCTAAGCTCAAAACCATGATCCTCGCGCAGTGCTAAAACTGGTTCCCCTCGTGGGTCGTGCGCACAGTCATAACTTATAAAGACTAATGCCGCTCACCTCGTGGGTCACCCGCACAGGTCCTGGTTCCTGTCTCACACTCCCTCAGTATAGCACATGCAACTTACCTCTTTTAAATTTTTCTCATTTGTATGAAATGACAGCTAAGTGTCCAAGGTCTGGCCAATATGCTGGTATAATAAGAAAACCTTTTTCCATGCAAATTACAGAGTTTCACAGCCATTATTGGTCCGAATGGAAGTGGCAAGAGCAATGTGATAGACTCCATGCTGTTTGTGTTCGGCTACCGAGCCTCAAAGATTCGGTCCAAGAAGATATCGGTCCTCATCCACTCCTCCAGCAAGTTCCCAAACATCACCAGTGCCAGTGTCGCCGTGCACTTCTGTCAGATCATTGATGGGGTAAGTACAGGTGCTACAAAAGTAAAAATAAACATTTAATACTTTTAAGGGGGTGGTTGAGACCATCAAACTAAACAATTTTCACTATGGGACCTACATCGAAATCGCGAAAAAAAAATCTTTTGTCCCATACATTTAGCTCGAGTCGCGTTATAGCGTCGCATTATAGCGATTATGGCAAATCTCCCAATTTTGGAGGAGGCCTATGTCCTGCAGTGGACGTCTATTGGCTGATATGATGATTCAGATTTTTTTTCGCGATTTTGATATTGGTTTCATAGTGAAAGTTGTTCAGTTTGATGGTCTTAACCACCCCCTTATTTTTATTTGTATTTTTGTAACACATATTACGACCAGGAAAATAATTCCAGTCGTCATACCTCATTTGCGCAGAGCAGACCCTAATTCATTCAATAATCAAAGGGTCCAAAGTCGGATAGCAGCGTAAAGGGCGCAAAAATAATTAGCCAATAGCAACAAGAGTTTGAAGGTGGCACATCTTGATTGGTCAATATAATTTCGCGCGCTATTAAAATTTGTCAGCTGCGCGCAGGTACATCAGTGAGACTTATAAACCTGGTGGTACTGAACTAGCTTTTGCCCGGGACTTCGTCCACATGGATTTTGGACTTTCGAAAAATCCTTTGTGCACCCCCTACATGCTCTGCAGCACTGGTGTGCACTCCTGGTAGGCAAAAAGACGGTGAAATTTCAAAACTACCTTTTACTAAATGACTTTTAATCGTTTAATTACCAGTATTTAAATAAAGTCGTATACACTCAATTGCAGAAACGCTCATTAAAGTTAATCCTCCATTAAATCTCTTGCTGTCACTTTTTGTCTTGATGTGGTACAAGCGAGCAAGAGATATAATGGAGGATTAACTCTAATGAGCGTTTCTGCAACTGAGTGTAAGTAAACAAAATGCCCCTAGTTTAGAAATTATTAGGGTTTCACTGTCTTTCTGCCTACTTGTATCAATGAGTTTTTCGGAATTCATGTACAATTTGTAACACCACTAGCCCTTCGATGAAGGAAAACATCGTGAGGAAACCTGCATGCTTCAATTTCAAAGTGTGTATTGTACCCACTGTCCACTATAAGTGGCGACGGGCTCACTCCCCGTCACACTGGACAGATTTTCGATACTACTAATGTCACTGAGTTTTCAGAATATCTCTGACTACCCCCTCGGGGATATTTAGTCGTTAGCATATGCCTGTGCAAATTATAGTGTATGCAGCACAGGGAGTCGCGCTCCAAGTCTGACGTGCGTATTGGCATCTGTTAGGCTTGCACGTGGCTCCACCATTTTGTAAACTCTTTTGTGTTTTAACTATAAAATGTTAACTTGAGATTATAATATCTTCTACACTATACTGGCGAAATCTTTAAAGAAACGCCGTTAAATAAAAATAGAATAGAATAGAATATGCAGCACAGAACATTATAAGAGGGGTTAGAGGGTTAGAAGTGCAAAGTAGGCGTGGAACGTTACGCCACAGGTTATGCAATGATTTGCATAACACCATAAGGTGCGCGGCGTGGTGCTAGCGAGAGGGCATGAGTAATTGTAGCAGTGTGAGCGGGAAGACAAGTGGCGACAGCCGTCTCCGAAGCAAAAGCGCTACTTTGCATTTCTAACTCCTCTTATAATGTTCTGTGATATGCAGGTGCATATCGAACAGAATACTGACCATAAAACTGAACAACTTCTACTATGGAGCCAATTTTCATTCCATAGAAAATTTCAATAGTTACTCGACTGAAATGTATGAAACAGCTAATATTGTTTTCGCCATTTACATTCGCATATTGACATAGTTGGTCACGTAGTAAAAGTTTTTCAGTTTGATTAATTGAAGCACCTCGTAGGAAAGCACCCTATAAAGTATAATTAGAGATTGGATATTCGGAATCGGATGCATATCTAAACTTCATTTTTCACAACAATAATGTGGATATGTGTTAATTAATTTATTGTATGAAACAATCCCAGGATTGCTAAAACATTGTAGGACTTGGACATTTGAACAACTCTGACAACATGAACAACTCTGACAATTTGATCAACTTATACAATGCTGTCTGAGTTGACAGAGTTGTCCGAGTTGACCAAGTTGTTAATGTAGTCCGAAATGTTTTATTGTCGAAAGTACATAATTGGACAACTTGATCACGTCAAATCAGTTGGCCAAGATGACCAAGTTGTCAGGGTGGTTTAAGTTATTAGAGTCGTTCATGTTGACCAAGTTGTTTATTTTGTCCGAGTTGTCCAAGTCGACCGGGTTGTTCATGTTGTCAAAGTTCTGCCTTCTGTTGTCAGTTGACAAAACAGTATGACAAAACGGTGCGGGTGGCCCGATTTTTTATTTTTTGTTTTATTTCCAAAAAAGGTAAATGTGTAAGTTGCACTAAACAACAATGAAAAAAAGTAATGCATCAGAATTGAGAATCCTTTTTTAAACATTTGGAAAATAATTATATTAAAACAGAACTATCCACAAATAATTTAATATATTGTGTACACTAAGTAATTGATTTATACATATACAGGATGTTAGGGTAAACAGTTGCTTTACTTTAAGGGGTGATTTTACCTTTGATACTGATCAACTTTCCCTAAGAAACATATAGGAAATTCTAAAAAACAAATTTCCTTTCAATATTAAATGCAATCAGCTGATCGAACGTTTGTATGAAAAGCCGATATACTTTTTTGCGAATTTCATGTATGCTTCTTAGGGAAAATTGATTAGTATCATGGGTAAAATCACACAGAGGCGGTTTTGCGGGAAAGCGGGTCGGAGGCGGACCTGCGGGAAGCGAATATCTCTGGACCCGCGCGTATTTCTGTGTGGCAGGGTAAATACAAACTCTAACATTACCACCACACCACACCATACACAACAAAACACACGGAAAACCGAGCGGGTCCGGAGATATTCGCTTCCCGCAGGTCCGCCTCCGGCCCGCTTTCCCGCAAAACCGCCTCTGTGTGGTCTGGCCTTTAAAGTAATGTAACTGTTTACCCTAACAGCCTGTATTGAACTGAACAATTAAAATCTTGAAAATGGCTTTGGTGTAAAATGAGTAAGTGGCGTATACAGTGTTTTATTTTTGAGCATATGCTTGTACGCAATTAATTTTGCAATAAAAGGTGGTTGAAGTTACCAAAAAAAAAGTCATATATTGAATAATTTTTATTTTTACTTAATAGTAATTGAATTTAGCGCCTATTCTGCCGAACGGAGATATGTTTAGATCATATCATGGCAAACGTGGCTTTGGCCCATAACCCGGCGATAGTGGGATAGGCCGAAAATCAATCAAACAATCAAATATACTCAGAATCACCCGTTTTTGCGATGGTCAATGACCTCATTAAACCTGGTTCTGGCCCATAACCTGGTGGAAGTTGGTCTGGCCCATAGCCCGGTGGAATTTGGTTTGGGCCATAACCAGGTGGATATAGGTTTGGCCTATAACGAGGTGGATATTGGTTTTGCACATAACCAGGTGGATAGTTTGGCCTACCAGGTGAATATTGGTTTGGCCCATAACCTGGTGGATTTGGCTCATAAGCTGGTGGAGGTAGGTCTGGCCTATAAGGTTCTGGGGGTAGGAGTGGATACTGATTAGAGGCGCAATCGCCCTCGCGTACAATGTAGACTCCTGCTAAATCGGGGTTGTTCAGTTTTTGGCATCTCAAGTCACACTGGCCGTAGTAAATATTGCCATCGCTACCGCATAATTTTTTCCCCGGAGCGCACATGCACATTACTGATTCTGTTGGTGTGATGATGGAAACTGGAAAAGTATACGAAAAAAAATTAATTTTCTAAAAAAAAAAATGTATATGCCTAACAAAAAAAAAGTAAACTTTTTCTACAACTACCAACTTTCTGTTTATGAATGTACGAGTAGTTGTAGCACTGCTCAAAAGACGTCCACGTGTTCGTTTCTTGTCGTTTCGCAGCTAGCTAATGAATGAATGAATGAAAGAAAATGAATGAAATATGCTAATGTGTATGATCAAAGAAAAAATGAATAGAATAGAAATCAATTTATTATGTGCATAATGTCAAGAAGTTGTTCATAAAGTTATTATAATAGTTCAATATGCTCTGCCTTTAATCGGCGTATAATAAAAATTCATAATTAATTGTCAAACATTTAATAGCTGAAATTATACACAGGATAGGAGGAATATCGTGGATCCCAAGGAAATGGAAATTATCGTTTTCTACAGTGGCATTTCTTATAAAATTCAAATTCAAATTTACCAGTTTTGTTGGCGAAACGGGACTGGGCATTTTTTAGTAGTTCAGTAAATGAGTGCTCGCAAGGGGTGATGAGGGGGGTGTAGACGGAAAGGTCGAAAGCAGTAAGTTTGACTTCGGAACTTTGTTTGGTCTAGATAAGAGACAAACATACCAAAAATCCTCACCCCTCTGAGGTGCCCGAGAGGGGGGGTTACTTTTTTTTTAGTAATGTACGACAAAAAACGTGAAGTAAAAAACACGTTTTTGAAAATCTACCGTTTTTCGGACCTCATAGCTAGACAACGATTGGGAATAGGTAAAAAGTATACAGGACTAATGTTGTAGAGAATTTTATCAGCTTTCATTATGTCATACAATATAATTTCTTATGACGCATCGTTTTCGAGATGTAAGCAAAAAACCAAAAAATGGGACCTTCTTTGTGACCCCCCCCTCGGGCTTATCTCAGAGGGGTCAGGACTTGTATATTTGTCTCCTAACTAGTCCAAATAATGTTGCGTAGTCAAATATCCTGCTTTCGACTTTTCCATCTAGAATCATTCGTTGCCTGAACTATAGGGGTGGTTCAACTGGTTCAGACCATCAAACTAAACAACTTTTCGTATGGAAGCAAACCTGAATTCGTAAAAAAACTGCTGAAATACTTTTGAGTTGAGTAGGCATTGCATTTGAGATATTGCGATTTCAGGTTTGCTCCCGTAGTAAAAGATGTTCAGTTTGATGGTCTGAACCACCCCTGAAAATTTCTAAACGGTAGAAAGAATAATTCAACATAAGAAGCATGCTAGCCGCATGACTGTTCTATAAATAGGCCAAAAAAACCTTGAAAAACACACATTTCTTGTATGAATTGTTAATATTTGATTGCGAATCCGCTATAATAACGCATAATTCTGTGATAATTTTTACAGTCTAGCTATTACGGTTCCAAAGATATAGCCCTTTATAGGTAGGACAGACGAACGGACGGACAGCAGCGGAGGCTTATCAATAGGGCCGGTTGGTACTCTTTAGGTACGGAGCCCTAAAAACATAAACAAAAAATTTAACTTACCTGTTACAATGAAACAGCAAACCGCAGTAAGCGACTTCATATTTGCGGAGATAATCTTGACCAAAGATTATTTATGAACTTGAATTTTATTCATGCTCCTCCATCTTTTATACTTACAATTTTATAGACTTATTATTATAAAGTCGTTAATTCTTTCCATGTCTAATTATATTTACACACAGTTATTTCGTGTCAGTATGATTGGTTCGAAATACAAATAACAATAAAAAAAAATCTTTATTACACTTTAATGTTAAGGCATTATTGTTACATGGGTTTTGGAACAAGACATTCTACAGGGTGAAATTGATATCATTTTTTAAAAGGATTAGTTTAAAAGGATGCTAATGATATCAATTTCACCCTGTATACAAAGAGGACTTCGCCTCAGTTTGCTGTTAACGGGACCGCTAAGTTATGCTTAATTGTTGTACATTACTGTTTTGTGACCGAATACATTTGAAAGATTTGAAAGGACTGGAATGTCAGCGACAAGGATTTTAGAATCATAAAGGATGCCGCTCCTCCTTATTAGCATGGAAACAAGAAAATTGGCCATGGCGGTCGGTAATGTTCGACCTTCTTTCGTATCTCTGTAGTCGATATTTCCAATGTTTTTGTGTCCCTTTCTATCAGAACAAAAATTAAATAGGCTTCTTCTGGGTTAGCTCGCTACATCTTCGACCCTATCATTGTCCTAAGGACTGGATTGAGGTCAAGAGCAAACCCATTTAAAAAAAAATAAGAACTTTTTTTTTTAATTTTTGACATTGGATTAGAAATCCAAAGTAACGTCGAAAACATAGGCGGGAATTTCCGAAAGAAGAACGATCATTACCGACTACCAAGGAGTATTATCATGTTTCACCGCTTGTCAGGCAGTGTGCCCTCCAAGGTATAGACTATACCTATGCCAGCTTCCTGGTCAGCGGCAATGTATGACAGCTAAGCATAACTGATGCATAAAAAGGTGACATTAGAGACATGTGCCATTTTTTGGTTTTGTTATTGTATGACGTGGTGAGTCCCATATATAATGTATTGGTTTGGAATAAATAATTAATGTTACCTAGGCCCACTTGCGCCTAGCAGGGTTATCGTTATTAACTCGGAACTAGACGCTAATTTGGAATTAAATTATAATTATGTCTTGCACCATCCTGTTTTAGGGGCTAAACTTGTGTTATATTTAAACCGCCGATGTGGTAGGTTTAAGTCACTAAACTACGTGCTAAATGTCAAAATTGAGGCAACAACTGTTTTTACAGTTTTGTTGTAGGCTCGCGCAACTCTCTAACATAAAAAATTATATGAAACGTGCACCGCGCCATTTAATTCCTTTGAACGGTTGCACACGTGTCATACATTCTGGATAATCGGGCACGACCAGTTTTAGTACGGAAGTCCCGACTCATAACGTAGTGTGTTACATGCTCTTTGATAACATGAATGAACGATGAAAACGAAATGTCATTGCCAAAAAAAAACAAATGAGACTGACAAATACAAAGAGATGTAGTGTGAAAGAGACGTGCATATATTATATTCATTCATCATTAACTTTTCATATTTTGTCGGATTACATAAACTCTATGGTAATTTAGGATGTTGCCAGCGAAAAAGAGAGAACTGTCAGGTTAGTTAACTATGAACTAGTTTTCATTGGCGCAAGACTATCTTCGATAACACTCGTTCAATCTTTAGGTCGGTGCTACTAAAGACGGGGTTACGCAATTTAACCCTGCATTTGGCGCAAGTGGGCCTTAGGATCTATTTACATTGAAATAGCACCGACTATTAATGTAATCTAATATTCTTCGACATGCATGACTATTTCTAATTTAATTTATTCTAAATGTCATCAAGTTTCATTAATTTGATAATTTACCGCTCGAAAATGAATGTATGAAATAATGTAATTTAAATTATAAAACCGACCAATGCTTTGGTCAGACGACATTGTGGGTTGCGGGTCGGACATGGAACATGTCAAAATTACTATGGACATTTGCATCTTTCTACTGCTGATTTGACTTTCAAAAATCATACTTCAGGAGTGCGATTTTTGAAAGTCAAATCAGCATAGAAACATGCATATCTCCATAGTATATTTGACATTTTCAACTGCTGAGCTCAGCGAATGAGTATCAAAAATCGCACTCCTGGAAAATAAATCGCTCGTCAATCTTCGTTTGCTCAGAGCAGGACCGAGTCCCTGACAAAACCCGAAATCATTAAGTAATCAAAGGGTGCAAAGTTTGATAGTAGCGAAAAGGGTGCGAAAACAAATTAGCCAATAGCGTTAACGGATTGAAGGTGGCAGATCCTGATTGATCAATTAGCCCAGTCATTTTACGGAGTTTTGTTAGGCGGGGTAGGGAGTAATTATTAATTGGACTTTTAAACTATAACCGGCACCATTTAGTGACAAAAAGACTATGTTAAAATAAATTAATAAAAAATTTGTTACGCAACATAGAAAAATCAAAATTTTGTATCCCAGAAGGCATTTAAATTAATAATATTAGAAGGATTTTAAATTATTAATATTAATACCAATGCACTCATTGGACTTAGATTTAACAATATAAATTATTTTTGAGCAATAAAATAGGCATTGAAATTTTAAAAATGAGGTCTTTATTAGAAAATACGAATGTATTTTTCAAAACCTTCTAAGTAGACAAAAATATTTAACCCATGTTTGAAGTACGTATAATGGTAAAGCGTTAAATATATGCAAAAAAAAAATTACCATCAGGTTTTTTAACACTTTCGCGGACACTGAACGAGACACAATAGAAATTTTATTGTTATCACTGCTATAGCAGGTCACTGTCCGCGAACGTGTTAAAACGAGATAATACCTAAATTTTAAAATTGGAACTGTTGCTGACGTGATTTTTTTTTAATTTTGGTACATTTCGAGGCTCAAATTGGCTCTTCAATATTATACCGAAAAAAAATATCAATTACTAATTAGTCCCGGCTCAAACCGTAAAATGACTGGGCTAAATATAAATTCGCGCGGTATTAAAATTTGTCGACTGCGCAGGTACATCGGTAAGACTTATAAACCTGGTACTACTCATAATCATAATAACCTATAACATTAATATATTTTCTAATTACGAACTAGGAAATTAAATCGCGCTATCATTAGGTTTTTCAAAATTTTCTTGCGTGGGCGAGGGCGACACGCTCTTCGCCAGTTTTTTTATTTGTTAAAATGTAACATTAATGTGATTTAACCCTTCTTGTATGTACCTAAAGCTCAGAATGAAAGTTGTGTTTAATCAGTTTTTTACAAAAGACAAAAAAAAATTATCATTGGAAAATAAAACATATATACGGTAGAATTGAGAAACCTCCTCCTTTTTTGAAGTCGGTTAACACGTTCCGGGGCGGTGAACGAGACACAATAGAACTTTTATTGTTATCACTGCTATAGCCGGTCACTGTCCCGGAACGTGTTAATAAATACTTACATATATTTATGTCTGTTTGTTCGAGCATACCTATCTCGTGAAAACAATGCAGGGGATGGCAGCAAATTAGCTACTGTTTTAAGGAATAATTACAAACAATTGAATCATATTATTATTTTATTGTCAATCTTCGTTTGCTCAGAGCAGGACCGAGTCCCTGACAAAACCCGAAATCATTAAGTAATCAAAGGGTGCAAAGTTTGATAGTAGCGAAAAGGGTGCGAAAACAAATTAGCCAATAGCGTTAACGGATTGAAGGTGGCAGATCCTGATTGATCAATTAGCCCAGTCATTTTACGGAGTTTTGTTAGGCGGGGTAGGGAGTAATTATTAATTGGACTTTTAAACTATAACCGGCACCATTTAGTGACAAAAAGACTATGTTAAAATAAATTAATAAAAAATTTGTTACGCAACATAGAAAAATCAAAATTTTGTATCCCAGAAGGCATTTAAATTAATAATATTAGAAGGATTTTAAATTATTAATATTAATACCAATGCACTCATTGGACTTAGATTTAACAATATAAATTATTTTTGAGCAATAAAATAGGCATTGAAATTTTAAAAATGAGGTCTTTATTAGAAAATACGAATGTATTTTTCAAAACCTTCTAAGTAGACAAAAATATTTAACCCATGTTTGAAGTACGTATAATGGTAAAGCGTTAAATATATGCAAAAAAAAAATTACCATCAGGTTTTTTAACACTTTCGCGGACACTGAACGAGACACAATAGAAATTTTATTGTTATCACTGCTATAGCAGGTCACTGTCCGCGAACGTGTTAAAACGAGATAATACCTAAATTTTAAAATTGGCACTGTTGCTGACGTGATTTTTTTTTAATTTTGGTACATTTCGAGGCTCAAATTGGCTCTTCAATATTATACCGAAAAAAAATATCAATTACTAATTAGTCTCGGCTCAAACCGTAAAATGACTGGGCTAAATATAAATTCGCGCGGTATTAAAATTTGTCGACTGCGCAGGTACATCGGTAAGACTTATAAACCTGGTACTACTCATAATCATAATAACCTATAACATTAATATATTTTCTAATTACGAACTAGGAAATTAAATCGCGCTATCATTAGGTTTTTCAAATTTTTCTTGCGTGGGCGAGGGCGACACGCTCTTCGCCAGTTTTTTTAATTTGTTAAAATGTAACATTAATGTGATTTAACCCTTCTTGTATGTACCTAAAGCTCAGAATGAAAGTTGTGTTTAATCAGTTTTTTACAAAAGATGAAAAAAAATTATCATTGGAAAATAAAACATATATACGGTAGAATTGAGAAACCTCCTCCTTTTTTGAAGTCGGTTAACACGTTCCGGGGCGGTGAACGAGACACAATAGAACTTTTATTGTTATCACTGCTATAGCCGGTCACTGTCCCGGAACGTGTTAATAAATACTTACATATATTTATGTCTGTTTGTTCGAGCATACCTATCTCGTGAAAACAATGCAGGGGATGGCTGCAAATTAGCTACTGTTTTAAGGAATAATTACAAACAATTGAATCATATTATTATTTTATTGTATTGGTGTTACATAAATAATATAATATAGTGAAATCATAAAGCTTAGCGCTCAGCTAGGTCAAGACGTCTAGGCGAAATTGGGATAGGCTATGCGCATAAATGGTGAAAGTGAATTCGACCAATAACCCGGTGGATACGGTGTTGGCCCATAACCCGGTGGAAGTGGACTTGGCCCCACAGGTGGAAGAGGACTTGGCCCTATAGGTGGAAGTGGAGTTGGCCCTACAGGTGGAAGTGGAGTTGGCCCTACAGGTGGAAGTGGTTTTGCACTGGAAGTGCACTCTCCAGCATGCACGATGTAGACTGCTGCTAAATCTGGGTAATTCTGTTTTGCGCAACTCAAGTCACATTCGCCGTAGTAAGTTTGACCGTTGCTGCCGCATATTGGTGGTTGCGGTCCACACTGGCACATAATTGATTCTGTCGGTGCGATGATGGACACTGGAATGGTTAAAATTTATTATTTAACACGTTCATGGACAGAAACTGGCTATAGAGTGAAAACAATAAAAGTTTTATTGTAATATATAATTATGTAGATGACACGATTGTATCAATACCTCCGCTTCTAAGTACCTAGTAGACAAAGTTGTAGTACGTTGTGCAATACAACCTGCCCACCAAATAATTTCTACTCTACACGTGTTTCGCTCCACCAAGGAGCATCCTCAGGAGTTAGACCGACGAACGTTCGAAACAGGGCCTCTACCCGCACATTCGAACTTCGCAATTGCGTGAACGTTTTCGTTCCAATGTCAACTCTATTATAATGAAGTGCGGACCGAATAAGTGGCGATATATCGAACATCGAAAGTCCGGGTACAGGGCCTGAGTTGTTACTCCGCCGAGCGTCCGACACCGAGTCAAACGCGGACCGGTCTCGGACGCTCGGCGTAGTAACAACTCTGTTTCGAACGTTCGTCGGCCTAACTCCTGAGGATGCTCCTTGGTGGAGCGAAACACGTGTAGAGTAGAAATTATTTGGTGGGCAGATTGTATTGCATTACGTAATACAACTTTGTCTACTAGGTACTTAGAAGCGGAGGTCTTGATACAATCGTGTCATCTACATATTAGTCATGGATTTCCGCAAAGTAACGCCTGATTCAATTAAGTTTTTTGTGTTTCGTTTACTGTCCACGAACGTGTTAACTAATTATCACGTCCATAAATTACTACAGGGTGTAATTGAAATGATGCGGAACATTTTTAGGGGTAGTTAAGACCATAAAACTGAACCACTTTTATTATGGGAGCAAACCTGAAATTTTAGTATGGAACAGCAGTTTTTTTGTGCTTTCAGGTTCTCTCCAATAGAAAAAGTTGTTAGTAAACTATTAGTATTTCTTCACGATGAAACCTAAAGTACAGCGATGAGACTAAATAACTAGTGAACTCTTCTTCTTCCTGCCCTTATCCCATTATTTGGGCTCGGCGCAATATGTCGTCCTCCTCCATTCATCTCTTTTAGCCGTCATTTCTTCGCACACTCCCTTTTTACTCATGTCATCTTTCACACAATCCATCCATCTTTTCTTTGGTCGTCCTCTCTTAATGCAGCCATCCACATTCATATTCAACATTCGTCTTGTAATATGAAACTCATCTCTTCTCATCACATGTCCATACCACGATAATCGATTACCGCGTAGCTTTTCATTCACAGGAACCACTTTCAAACTTCCTCTAATATACTCATTCCTAATCTTGTCCATTCTAGTAACACCACACATCCATCTCAACATACGCATCTCTGCTGCATGCAGTCGTTTGAACATACAACAGAATTTCTCGCTCATACAGTATACCCTTTTTCTATTTATTAAAAGGACTGGCTTTGCGGTAGCATTTCCCCTCTGCCACGGTATAAGAACAATTGATCATATGGGAGCAAACCAACCGGAGCAAAAACAAAAAAATCTGCTGTTGCATACATTTGAGTCGAGTGGGCAGCGGCGGCGGGTGCAGTTTAGTACCGAACAGCAGATTTTTTAGCTCTGATTGGTTTGCTCCCATAGTAAAAGTTGTTCAGTTTTATTGGTAGACTGTTAGTTTAAAAGGATGCTAATGATATCAATTTCACCCTGTATACGTGTGCTCTATGAAAAAGCGTGTGAAAAAAGAGGAAAGTTCAACTTACGAATAACTATGAAACTGCAACATATTAGAGTCTTCATGTTACCAAAGCCCAGCGTGACCAATGATTATTTATACAACACTATATTTAACATTTCCCTTCTTTTATATTAAGGAATTATGATTAAGCAGCTAACCGTGTCTAACACATTTAGTTTCAATCATTCAGTATGATTAAAGTTAAAGTATACACGGTGTATATAGACCAAACTGAACAACTTTCTGTATGGGACCAATATCGAAATCGCGAAAAAAAAATCGGCTGCCCCATACATTTCAGCCGAGTTATGTTTGCAGTTTTGTATGGGACAGCTGAGTTTTTTTTTCGCGATTTCATTGTTGGTCCCATAGTAAAAGTTGTTCAGTTTGATGGTCTGAAGCACCCCTTTAAGTAATTGTCCCATTTTATTTTACATCTTGTATAAGTACATACCTACATACCGTAAGTGCCTACATTAGATACCTTATAAGATATAGGCACAGTATAACAAAGAGTATCCTACATATTTTTTACCTCAACCCCCTCTTGGAAGACGGGGACAGTAGGCGTTAGACTCTAACTGTGTAATTACATAAATATTAATCTTATAACGATTTTAATACTTGATTGGTTGAATGTCGGCATAGTCATTGCCTCTTCTTCGACCTGCGCGTGCATAGCTATCTCAACAAAAGGCCTGGGCTGCAAAAAAAAAGAAACCCAGTGCCATTTTGCACAAATAGTTGTCTAAAATAGTTTGTTTTACGATTTGTTTTTACTTTTTTCTTGCAAGGGTATTGAAAAACGTCATATGAAACGCGTGAGCGTTGGTCATTACAGCCTCGGCTCGTATAACAGCACTCGCCTGCGGCTCATTCTGCAATCCCGCCTCGGCTGTAATGACCAACTTCGCTCACTTGTATCATAATGCATAACTTTATACTTTATATATTTTTCATTTATCAAGTATTATCGAAAAACTAAATTTTCTTGTGTCTTTAATTCTGCAACATTAGTTATGCTAATATTTGAAACCGTAGCAAATTTTATTACAACTGGTATTTGCGAACCTAGTTAAATCAGCAACTCTTTATCGAATGTTAAACCACGCGCTTATCAATAATTTGACGTGACTAACTCATCATACTTTTTATCGTTTATCCTGTTAATTCGGAGCGCGAAATTTTTTAGACAGGATCTAGAAACCAATATCTGTACTTTACATTTGTCAGATTTCCGATAAAATATATAGTTTCAAAGTTATCGTGGCTCAAAGGTTTCCATACAATTCTTTAATTAATCCTAGCATTGAAACTATATACAAGGTGTCCCGTAAACCGACGTCAACCCGACGGATGCTGATAGGGTAGGTCATGACTAAGCAAAATATCAAAATTTGACTTTAGTAAAAGTCTCTTAGTTTTAGAGATATTGACAGTTTTAACACAGATACTGCATAGAACATTTGTAGCCGTGGCCCTCAAAATAGTGGCTAAGGTAAAGAGTTTCACGAATTTCATAAAACTGTCCTTATCTCCAAAACTAAGAACCTTTTCCTAAAGCAAAATGTTGACAGATTGATTGATTGAATGACAGATTTTTAAAATTTTTTTACTTTAGTATAATCTGGTTAGGCATGAACTAACCTATCAGCATCCACCAGGTTGACGTCGGTTTACGGAACACCCTGTATATTTTAACGGAAATCTGACAAAATCATAATAGCACAGATATTGGTTTCTAGATCGTGTCTAAAAATTTTCATTGAATTTAATTGGTTAGTATTTAAAATATAACCAGACTTCGTTGGTATGGAGCGCGCTCCGAATTACCTCTTAAAAAAGTACTTAAGTATTAATTTAACACCTAGCCTTGCGGAAGATCTTCCCTCCTTAGATGGAGGAACATTTTGCCTTAGTTCCTCCCCACCTTATTGATAATAAACCTGATAGGTAATGGAAAACTTTATTTTAAATTAATACCAATAGCCTTTTTATTTTGGAATTAGTTTAATGTTTTTAGTTATGTTCATCAGACGACGTATATAATAAAAAAAAGATCCATTAATTCTTTGGGCATACGGTCAGGAGATCAGATAGTATGGAAAAACTCATGATCACCGGCCGTATTGAGGGAAAGAGAGGTAGAGGACGCATGCCTTGAGAGATGACCGATGAGATTGACCGATGCGGGTAATGAAATTACTAAGGCAACATTACAGGCTGCGTATTTACAAACCCTATTCCGTTTCAGTCCGGATCAGTACCATAATCGATTAGGGTTTTTTCTGCGATATTGCGGGATTGCGGGTACAGTACGAAATCGGACTGAAATCGCATAGGGTTTTTTATCGACTCCGCATGGTGAAATACCGATGCAAACGCTAGTCTATTATAGTCTGATTCGCATTGTGGCATTATATTGTCACATTGGATGCGTGCTGCGAGCGACCGAGCGACCTGGAGAGTTACGAGTATGAAGAAGAAGAAGATAAAAAAAGTTGAATCAATTCGTCTTTTCTTTAAACTCAAAATAATCGTTCAAGTATCGTTCATCGATATAACGAATGCATTTTCCATTATGTACTATATGCGTCGACGGTGCCGATGGATAGGGTGAATTTCTCTTATAACACTTTAGTTCACATTCGCCGTGGTATGTCTGGCCATTGCTGGCGCATACTAAGGGTATATCGGGACCACGGGGGCAGATACAAGCTTGTCTCCAGTTTGATATAGCTAAAGGCTTTGCAGGCGATACGATGGTCACTGAAATAGTAAATTTTGTTTTAAATAACACATATTGTTCGGTCTACAACCGCACAGTGTTTCCGCGCGGGACAGCATTTTAACTTCTTGCATTATATTCGTATAGGATAAATCGCCCGCGCCACCAGTCGACGTCGCGTCGCCTGGAGGCGAGGGCGTAATTCTCCAAACGACGCTATGCTACGTTCTATAAGGTTTATATTGCCGCACCCCGCCCGCGCCACGTCACTTCTATATAAACCGTGCCTTAGTCCAGTTATTTACACGGTTTATCACAGATGATTACACGCAAAAGTGCTTTCAAATGACGGATTGGCATTGAGGGTTCACTTCCCGTCAGATACAGATATATATATTATTACTATATCGTAATTTACAGGTAAGTACTTACAAAATAATGAAAAGGCAATGAGGGTATTCATTTTTGTAATGTTTTATGAATTTACTATCACTTTTTTCTCACGTCGTAAAAAACGAGAATTTTTAGTGTTCCCTTACCAAAATGGCAAAACGGAACGAACACTTATGCGGTACGTTCCGAGTCATGAAAACAGCGCTGTGAGCGATTACAGCGCTTACGCCCGTTCCATTTGCGTCATCACGCCTAAGGCGCTGATAGCGTCGTCCTATCCATTCGGAACGCTAGATATCGTGCTCACACCGTTCACATCACAACATTCAAATATTCCTATTATTTCGTCCTATTATCACTAATCGTTATTAAACTTTTATTCGTCTTTTTTAGAACATAATCAAACCCTATACTACTAAAGAAACCTAAATCGAGACCTTAACAAACCAAAAATGTACGACAGCAAAACTGTTAAACATCACTTTTGAAAATTCGCTCAAAAATTTTGTACAACAAAACTGTCCAACGTCACTTTTGACAACCAGCTCGAATAACGCTACGGCACAGGATAAATACTAGTACTACCCGTGCTCCGAGCCGTGAGCACTGTTATTGCAAGAGAGGCGTCGGTAGTGACGTGATGAATGTTTGGAACTCGTGATGGAGCCAGAAGGTGGATCAGGCTCACAGCGCTGTTTGCGTGATTCGGGACGCACCGATGGAATCACCTCGATGTCTGTCGCAGGTATTTTTCTCAGAGACCGTAAGACATAGGAAGCTAAAACTTGGCACAGACAGATATACTTAGCAATTAATAGTCCAATATCATAAAAAGCTAAATTTTATATTGGGGGTTAGGAAGGATAATAAAAAAAGTTTTTCTACAATATCGTGTATCAATTGAGAGCTTATTAAAATTCGAGATGAAATTGTTTTTTCAAATTTTGTTCAATTTTTTTTCAATTAACTCAAAAAAACTGCTGTCGAAAATCGAAAAAAATTACACATTTAAACATTAGAGACAACGTGTAGATGGCGGGAAAATTATAAACTTGGATAGTTTTATTTTATTTCTATATCCAAAAAACTACTACCAATATAAAATGATCTTCAGTTACTATGTTACTACAGATAATGTAATAGATTGTTGTAATTTGGTACCGGCTTACGACTTCGTACCGGTCGCGTTTGAGACTGCGGGTCCATGGGGTACCGAGGCCAAAATTTTTGTGCGGGAGATCGGGCGGCGGTTGAGAGCTTAAGGCGGCGATACGCGCTCTGGTACTTTTTTGATGCAGAGTTTGTCTTTGACCGTCCAGAGGGGAAATGCCGCTAGTGTCATGGGGACCATCGAGCCGGGGTTGCGTGTAGCTGGACCTTTCAGTGGGCCTTAGTCTTTATGTTGACGAAGTGTGTTGCAGATTTATAATGTATAGGATTAAGTTTTTGACGAAGCGTGTTGCTGATTGGGTTCCTGTTTAAATATATATATTCTTGACGAAGCATGTTGCAGATACAGACATTTTGCAATTCTAGGTTAAATTAATCTGTTACTACATACTTCCTAAGTTCAATTTATTACTTAATTGATTAATGGATAGGCCCAAAGCTCGTTAAATTAAAGCACACAACTAGTACACTTGGTCCATACAAACTAGCACACTTGTCTGTCAAATATGTACCATATTTGAAGTATATATGTAAAAATTTTTTTCTCATTTTTCTGGTTTGAAATGTTCGCGTAAGGCCCATCCATTAATTTTACTTTGATCTTGTGGTTGTCATCAAATGACTCAGGTTAAATAACTGGTAGTACGGAACACTAATTGCCCGAGTCCCGACTCGCACTTTGCCGGTTTTTTAAATTACAATTTGTTCACATTTACGGCTTGTTAAGAAACAATTAATTATTTCGTCGCCGTTCATAGCCGTAACTAATTACTCGCGGTGCCCGCGACTTCATACGCGCAGACCACTGAGTTTAGATACTCATAATTTTTGATTGAATGAACCGATTGCGATGAAATATAGACTAAATTTTAATCCAAACTAAGCCCCAACTCGGTTCAGTAGTGGTGCGTGCACAAACAAACAGACAAACTGATAAGCAGACGGTCTGAATGCATTCCATTAGTCTATTAGGTAATACGTATCCTAAACATAAAATATACAGGGTGTAAGTGACAGCCTAGCAAATACTGAAACGGTGAACTCAGACCATCAAATTGAACAACTTTCACTATGGAGCCTAACTCCGGAGAGGCGAAAAAAATCAGCTGTCCCATACAAACCTGCCGACTTAAATGTATGGGAGAGCTGATTTTTTTTCGCGTCTCCTGAGTTAGGCTCCATAGTGAAAGTTGTTCCGTTTGATGGTCTGAGTTCACCGTTTCAGTATTTGCTAGGCTGTCACTTACACCCTGTATTGTTGTTTGTTTTTATTGTTTCGTCCGTCATATATAGTCATGGGAGCTCCCTGTTGCTGCTGCGGCTTTATGCGGGCTCTCAAATGTTACCTACTGCCTTTGTCTGTCACTGTTTATCCTGTATTGTTCTGGTGAAATAAATGAGTTGTCTATCTATCAAAACTTCCCTAATTCATAATTTTGCAAATATTTTAAATGTATAAGGTCTAACAAAATTAGGTGAAACTATTTTAGGGGATGATCGGACCATGAAACTGAACAACTTTCTCTATGGACCAATATTGAAATCGCGAAAAAAATATCAGCTGTTCCATACAAACCTACTCCACCTAAATGTATGGGACAGCAGATTTTTTTTTCGCGATTTCAATATTGGTCTCATAGAGAAAGTTGTTCAGTTTGATGGTCTGATCATCCCCTTAAAATAGTTTCACCTAATTTTGTTAGACCTTATATACATCCACGCCAAGTTTATAATTTTATTATATGTACGCAGATAATCAGAAGAGCAGCAGTAGAAAAAGGTGCCCAATGTTATCTCAATTCTAACGAATTATTAATTTATTTGCTTCAAACGAGTATCTACTACAAAACATCATTATCATCAGCTTATAAACGTCCCACTGCAAAGCATCAGCCTACCCCTTATATAGGGGGTATGGGCGAAAGTCCACCACGCGTACCCAATGCGAATGTTATACGTGCACATACGGAGCCGAATTTCTTCTTCAGCGTATGCAGGTTTCTTCACGATGTTTTCCTTCACCGCTTGACAGCAGTCGGTACTACGTACATAAGTTAGAAAAACTCGTACGGAACCCGGATCTCATGATTAGTCCATACCTCGACGCAATGCGCCACCAAACATTCACGAACGGAGAATTCCTCGTTACTGATGCGGAGAATGTTTGCTGAATTTATCGCCCTTCATTCCTAGTCTAGTAAATTGAATATTTGGTGAAGGAAAACTTCTTGGAGAAAACCTGCAAACGGTGAAGAAGAAATTCCTATACGTATGCAAAGCTCATCCGCATATTTTCGCTAATTTGAAGTAATTGTAATTTTTTACAGGAAGGTGAAGAGTTCACTGTTGTACCCAACAGTGAGATAGTCGTGGCTCGGACGGCGTTCAAAGATAATTCTTCGTTCTACACGCTGAATGGCAGACGAGTGCAGTTCAAGGAGGTGGCCAAGATGCTGAGGTCGCACGGTATCGACCTGGATCACAATCGATTCCTTATTTTACAGGTAAGTGTGTAAGTTAAGTAATTATAAGACCATTGTCAAATTCTTTATTCAATTAACCTTCCGTAAAGCAATCTTACAGATTAGTAACGAGATGCATTGTCCGGTTGTTTAGCCTACCCACAGAACATTATAAGAGGGGTCTCTCTCTCTTTCTTATCGTGTGGGCAGAGCCCTGGTGTCAGAGTTATTTCAGACCGCCTTACGGCCTCTGACGTGGTTTTTATGTAACGACTACTAACACCAGAGATAGTAACCGCGACCAACGGCTTAACCTGCCATCCGAAGCACGGAATCATTTTTCTTTTCAGACAATCAGGTGATTCAGTCTGCAATGTCCTAACCAACTGGGGAAAAACGCACAACGTGACATTTCACTAGGTGTCCCCCGTGGGAATCGAACCCACGACCTCCGTGTCGAGAGCCAATGCTCTTAACCATTAGACCACGGAGGCAGTTAGGCATAAGAGGGGTTAGAAGTGCAAAGTAGGCCTGGAACGCGTGCCACACGGTTATGCAACGATTTGCATAACATAGTAAGGCCCGCGGCGTGGTGCGAGTGAGAGGAAAGTTGCGAACGTAGTCTCTGAAGCAAAAGCGCTACTTTGTATTTCTAACCCCTCTTATAATGTTCTTTGAGCTTACTCTTGGTATGGTTTGCTGCTTCTAGGAAACACTGAATTCTTAATCTATACTATTACAGAATTTTAACAGAACTGTGCTTTACATTGAAGCTACATTGAAGATATTTACAAAAAAAAGTTACGATATGGTGTTTAGGTGTCCCTGACTACATAAGACAGATTATTTTTTTTCTCTCTTTCTGTCTGTTTGTGTGAGCGTCACTCAAAAACTACTGGAATCTGATGAAACTTCCTATGATTAGACTTCAAAACTGGTGTATAAATAATTAATTTATATCGCTACGATGACCGGAGCCGCTGTGCAAGAAGTCGCCGGCAAAACATCATCAACAGCCCCTGCTGGGCATAGGCCTCTTAATTTCTACGCCAACCAGAACGGTCCCTAGTCTCATTAACTGTTTGCCGGCAACTCTACATGTCATCCGACCATCTGACTGGTGGTCTGCCCACCGACCGTTCCCTCCCCACGGCAAAACCTAGTGACTGATAATTTCGCTTTTTCAGGGTGAAGTAGAACAAATAGCGATGATGAAGCCGAAAGGTCTTACGGAGCACGAGTCTGGGATGCTTGAGTATTTGGAGGACATTATCGGCACCTCCAGATATAAGGTATGATTTATCTGTATGTAAATAGAGATGAAAATCGTGTGATCTTTCCTAGTAAGCCCACTGTGTGAAACGGCGGTATTTGAATTTCAATTATAAATTTTTGTTCATAGTAGAGGTCCAAATAGTTTTTAGGTTTTGAGTTAATTTGTTAACCTTTTTTAGCTCCACTTTCGTCAATCTGGTTTAGTAATTAACTCTGGGTTAAATAGATAACTCGGTTTTTTTTTATTACTAAAAATCATCAATCAATGAAACTTAACCTGGAGCACAAAATAGATCTAAACTATTATAAAACTGTAGCAAAAAGTTTGTCTGTACATTGAAGATATTAACAAAAAAAAGTTACGATATGGTTTTTAGGTGTCCCTGATTCCATATCACCAGTTTTTGGATTTTTCTTCTGTCTGTTTGTTTGTTTGTTTGTTTAAACGAGTATCACGAAAAAACTACTGAACCGATTTTGATGAAACTTTTTTAATCAAATTAAAGATTGAAAAATTTGTCTCGGGCGGGTCTTGGCTGTAACATGTTTAAAAATCAATAATATATGAAATTGAAACTTTTTTGTTTGACAGCTAATGATCTGACTTAAAATCTGGTATATAATTTGTGCGAACAAAGTCGCGGGTTAACTATAGTAGTAGTATATAATCGTAAATAGATAGTAGTAAAGAAGTCGAAACTCGCTATACAAAACTGTTATCCTATTCGACCCAAATGTCCCATACATTTGCAGCAGTTTTTTTTCGCGATTTTGATGTTGGCCCTGAAATTATTTGTTTGATCATCCCCATAAAAACCGTCAGTATATTAAGAAGGACCCTGTATTTAATATTTTCGCAATTGTTTCTTATGGCTACTTACCTTGGCTCACCTTTATTTTACTCAATCTTTTTAATTTTTATTGCTCTTGTTGTTAACTGTACCGCTCACTGTATTAAGGTGGTTGCAGAGGGATCAATTTTATACAAAACTTTGACGCACAATACGCGATATTATTCATACAAAATTTTTCCGCATTCCAAATATGAAATTCATTTTTTTCAATCTTCAACTTTCGATGGGGTCGCCATACAAATTTTCATTATGGGCGAGCCTGAAGGGCGAGCCAGGTGACCGAGGCCGCAGGCCGAGGTGTATAAGTACCTAAATGCGAGGCCGGAGGCCTCCGAAGCGTCCAACGCTTAGTTATACTGTCTGGACACCTCCGTAACCACCCGGCTCCCTTCTCCCGTGTAATTTTTGTGAGGCCGCAGGCCGAGCCGAGCGCGAGGCCGAGCGGGGCGCTCGGCCTGCGGCTCGCTTGGCGGGCAGACTGACCCCAGGTCCACCAGGCTTCCAGACGATACGGCCCGCCCCAACCGCAACCGATTGAGGGCTGCAAGCCCGCGACCGCGAGCAAAAGACTAGTTATATTATAAATTGCAAATGTTATTTGTGACGCGGCAATACCTATTCTTTGTTGAACTGAACTAAATGTACCTACCTAAGTTAAAGTGCTCATTGAAATAGATATTTTGTATTTTTGTAGTTTTTTGTATTATCGTATTTTTGTATTTTTTTGTATTTTGTACTTACATGAAGGAAATAACTGCTAGTGATAAAACATTCATATGTATCCTTTTTGTTCTCATCATAATTATTATTTTTATACGGAGTACACACAATATTGTATTATTTCCAGGAACCAATAGAGAAGTTATCTATAAAAGTGGAAGAGTACAGTGAGATGAGAAAAGAGAAGTTGAACAGAGTGCGCCTGGTTGAGCAAGAGAAGCAGAAGTTGGAGCAGCCGATGAGGGAGGCTGTCGAACAGGTGAACTTGACCAACATCACTCTAAGGACCAGGAATATGCTTCTACAGAAATACATGTGAGTTATTCATTGTGTATCTTCTTAGTAAATTAATTTGTTCTTAGTAAAGAGGATGTAGTGACAAAGATAGAGAAGGGTATGTTGCGATGGTTTGGTCATAATGGAAAGAATGGATGAGAGCAGATTGACGAGCGAAATCTATTAAGATCGATACGGTCTGATCATACCCTTAAAAAGTGTCAGCATATTAAAAAGGACCCTATACAGGCTGTTAAAAAAGTGTGAATACAATTTTTTGATATAATAATTCGATATTTGTCCCGTAGTGAAAGTTATTCAGTTTGATGGTCTTGACCACCACCTTAAATGTTTATTCATATATTTGTATTTTTGTAACACCCTGTATGTATGTTCTTAGTAAAACCACAGATTATTTAATAGTTAATTTGTAACAGATACTGCACTGTCTCATTTTTGCGCACTTTTACAGCCAACTGCGACGAACGACGAAAAACGCACCTTATGTCAATGCACGAAAGCCTTTATCTATCTAGATACGCGGCGCCTTACTCATCGCGAGCCATGATAGCCCGTATCTACCGTATGGTAGAGAGCTAGCGCGTTAATCACGAGGCCGCTGTTCGAATCCTGGCCTGTACCACTAAGTTCTTCGGAATTTATGCACGGTTGTATTTATCATTTTCTAGCTCGGCGGTGCAGGAAAACATCGCGAGGAAACCTGCATTCCCGAGAATGAAAAGAAAATACCATAAGTTCGGAGGTATGCGTATAATATGAGTGAGCTTGGGGCGAACACAAAAGACCAGCGATGGTCGCAGTGTTGCATAACGACCCATGCTTGCAATAGCCCAACCACAAATAATAATAATACTCATCGCAACTGTCAAACCCGAGTGACGGAGAGAGACGGGTGTGTGGCGTTATTGCTAAGTTTCTTTAGGCCTACTTAGTAAATTATCAAATTCGCGGTGTGCCTAATCTAAGTCGTGTTTTGCCTAGAAAGAACAAGGGACAGAATGGGCCTAGCACTGTAGCACTTTTTTATCGACTTTTAATGAAAGGCCTGAATAATACCAACATTTTATTATACGGCAGCATAACTGTAACGCGTTTAATAAAAAAGTTACAGCCGTTTAAAAATACCGTTATACCCATATGAATGCTTATATTTTTTTGACCTAATAATGCCCATACAGTAGAAGAAAGAGTATGGTACTCTAGGAGCTAGCTAGCTAGTGGGTGTTGCCTGGTGGGTGGTGTGTGTGTTGGGTGGTGGGTGATGGGTGGTGGGTGTTGGGTGGTGGGTGTTGGGTGTTGGGTGATAGGTGATGCCTGGTGGGTGTTGGGCGTTAGATGTTTGGTTGTGGGAATTGGGCGGTTTATGTTTGGTTTTGGCAAGCTCCCACAGTACCATGCTCTTTCTTCGACTGTATGGGCATTATTAGGTAAAAAAATATAAGTATTCATATAGGTAATTGATTGAATTTTTAAACGGCTGTAACTTTTTTATTTAACGCGTTACAGTTATGCTGCCAAATAATAATATGTTAGTATTATTCAGGTCTTTAATTTAAAGTAGGTAAGAAATTGCTACAGTACTGGGCCCAGGGTCCATACAAAATTGCCCATTGTTCTTTAACATGAATGATAAAAATTCAAAAGATGTGTGTGATTCAGCCGTAATGCGAATTGTACCTTACATGTTTTATTCATAATGCGACCTGTTTTAGTCTAAGAATAGGCAGATAGCGTTTTAATGCGTTCAGGAAAATAAAAAATTCTCGCCATGTTGCGGAAAATAATAGAACTAATTTTTTTACTTAAAATTAAAAGTTATAGTCGATTGTAGCGCCCCCAAAGCTCATCCAAGATCCTCCTTGCACGATTTTCCTGCAAGTTTAGTAATCTTTTTTTCCTTATTTTCAGACATGAAACAAATAAAATAATAGAAGGCAAATCGAAGGAAATGGACGAGCTCAAAGAAAACCTCGCTAAGATAGACGAAAAACTGAACACGATGAAAGAGGAGCTGCAAGAAAAAACTTCTGTACTTAAAACCGGTACTCAGTAAGTAGTTTTTTTTACTGGCACTGGCCCACCATACATTCCTACCACTGTAGCTCTTATAAACCAGGAGCGCTAGCATGTCACTCACGACAAAGCGACAAGAAGAAACAAGAAAAAACGAAAAATGGAAATAAAAACTATATTTGATCGCAGTAAAAATCCTATAAACAAAACACCTCATTTAAGGCCTCACCTTGGGACACCGTACCCAGGAGGCTGGCAGCTTTTCCCCTCTGGATTGCTAGGCTTATCCGCTGCCGGAGGAAGCTACCAGCTCTTATGTAGCCTGTGCTCTCAAATAGGCGTGCGGATAGCTCTTTAATGAGAAGTTTTGCTTGCGGTCCACGCTATTTATTACTCAATTTAAATTGTTTAAGGACGACATATCATTGAGTACTGGGAAACTGGGAAATGCTCGAACAGTTCTCCGCCAGCTGTGCGCTGTCCCTTACCGCATGTCCACGGGACAGGGCGAACGCCGAACAGACGCGCGAATTCCGATTTTAGAATACACCGAGTGTTGAGTCCCTACTACTGCCATGCCTGCCGTGAACGATGCGATGGTTCAATCCAGTAAGCTTCAGAAAAACTTAACCCTCGTATATAATTCTTTATAAGTGCGAGGGGGTTAAATCTCTCTTATTAAATTCTGGTTAAATTGCATCAGAGAAATTAAACCCCTGAAATTAATTGCTACGGTGACCCGTACCAATGAGTTTTTCAAAATTTGTGTACTGTCTTTTCGGTGAAGGATAAAATCGAGTGAGTGAGGAATGCATGCTTCAATCGAAATCGAATGTATTATACTCACTGTCCATTGTAAGTGGCGACCACAGATCACAAAAACTAAAGGGAGATGTGAAAAGGGGGCGGGGCCAGTGTCGCAGCAATATGCGCAAAAACGGAACACATTGCGAGCGATAGAAATGAATTAATATATTATGAGGCTGAAAGCCAGTCGAGATATTATGTGTAAATAGTTTACAATGATTGCGTAGTACTAAAGATTATTCGAACATTGAGTTTTGATACCGCAATGGATAACGAGCACATTCAAGCTTACAAAATACTTTCTATCGCGTGGTACTGGTGGTAATGCGACACTAGGTTTGTACTCAGCGCGTTGGTTGGCATCTCTCTAGATCTCTATGGTGGCGACGTACTCACTCCCAGTCACACTAGACAGAGCTCCGGTACTACTAGTGAAACTTGGATGTTTAGAGTTTTCAGAATATCTTTTGACTCCCGGAATATAATCATGATGGTATGTTATAATATTTAAAACACTGTCCAACAGAAAGTACGATAAACTACAAAAGCAGAAAGATGAATTAGCAGAGAAGCTGCAGATATGTAAGAAGAAGACTGTCACGGTGATAGCTGATACGTCGCAGAACAACAAGAAGAGGAAGAATCTAGAACAGTTGCTCGAGCAGGAGAAAGGGAAACTCATTGATTTGGAGTTGGTAAGCAATAAATAATCTTTGAGGCGCTCTTTAGCGTAATCACGCGAGTAAATAACTACCTGACAAAGCTTCTAAGGATGTCACAAAATGATCACGTGACGCACAACGCCCAGGCACTGACATAATCGGATTTTCCACGGCTGGCGTGAAGTTGAATTCCTGGCCATTATGTCACTCTTCCCAGGTGGCTGATTACAAGTTGAGAACGAATTTGCCTCTACTAATCCACATTTGGTCCATAATATGTAGAACTATACAGGGTGTAAGTGACAGCCTAGCAAATACTGAAACCACAGATCATAAAAACTAAAGGGAGATGTGAAAAGGGTGCGGGGCCAATGTCGCAGCAATATGCGCAAAAACGGAACACATTGCTCGCGACATTAAGGATTCAATATATTATGAGGCTGGAAGCCAGTCGAGATATTATGTGTAAATATTTTACAATGCTTGCGTAGTACTAAAGATTATTCGAACATTGAGTTCTGATACCGTAACGGATAATGAGTACATTCAAGCTAACAAAATACTTTCTATCGCGTGGTACTGGTGGTAATGCGACACTAGGTTTCGTACTCAGCGCGTTGGTTGGCATCTCTCTAGATCTCTATGACTGAAACAGTGAACTCAGACCCTCAAACTGAACAACTTTCACTATGGAGCCTATCTCAGGAAACGCGAGAAAAAATCAGCTGTCCCATACAAAACTGCTGTACCTACCCAACTAAAATGTATAGGACAGCTGATTTTTATTCGCGTTTCCTGAGGTAGGCTACATAGTGAAAGTTTTTCAGCTTGATGGTCTGAGTTCACCGTTTCAGTATTTGCTAGGCTGTCACTTACACCCTGTATACTGTTACCTATTCTTTGTTCATCGACTAATATGGACCACTCCCTCCCACTTCGGTCAGTAGTTGATACCAATATAATTTTTTTTATCCTTTTTAAAACTGACAGCGATATTTTTTGTTTCAGATTCCAGATAAAAATAAAAGGGAGATAGAAGATTGTGAGAAACTTTTAGTGAAACACAAGGAAAATAAGAAACAGGCCGAAGAAGAACTACAGACTGTTATGGCGGGAATCAGGTAATGTATAGCTTCTCCTTTCTTCTTGTTTGTCGCTCGTAAAGCCAAAGGAAGCATATGGTAGTATGCTATAATATTCCCTAAGGGGTACAAGTGATGGCCAGTATTATGGTTCCCCACAAAGAGAATGTAACTCACTACGTTATAAGAGTCGGGACTTCGATACTAAAAACTGGTCGTGACCGATTATCCAGAATGTATGAAACGTGTGCAACCGTATAAAGAAATTTGATGGCGGCGGTGCACGTTTCATATAACGTTTTTTTGTTAGAGAGTTGCGCGAGGCTGGTTCCCCACTGCATTCAGGAATCGTAGTAGGCTTTTAACAGGGATGGTTTGTATCTCATCTAGTGCCTAATCTTGTCTACCTAGATAAGTATTTCGTTCTGCCCCCGCCCCGTGGTCTAATGGTTAAGAGCATTGGCTCTCGACACGGAGGTCGTGGGTTCGATTCCCACGGGGGACACCTAGTGAAATGTCACTTTTTGCGTTTTTCCCCAGTTGGTTAGGTCATTGCAGGCTGAATCACCTGATTGTCTGAAAAGAAAAATGATTCCGTGCTTCGGATGGCATGTTAAGCCGTTGGTCCCGGCTACTATCTCTGGTGGTAGTAGTCGTTACATAAAAACCACGTCAGAGGCCGTAAGGCGGTCTGAAAAAACTCCCGACACCAGGGCTCTGCCCACACGATAAGAAGAAGAAGAAGTAGTATTTCGTTTGTATATGAGAGGGGCCACACATTCACGATGATGCAGGGGAGTTTCCTCTTTGCAAAATCTGCACCCGGTCGAGTCACTTAAATTAATTAGATTTTATACAGGGTGTAAAATTTTATGTGTTACATTACCCTTTGCCCAGCAGTGGGATACAAATTAGGCCAAATAAATAAAAAATTACATTCTGAACAACTGTCATGGAGCCAACATGAAAATTGCAAAAAAAGGATATGATAAATATTCTTTTTACATCAACATACACAAAAAACAATATAAGGTGGAGTCTTGTAATTGCAACTATCTGGTAATTGCAACTATGGACCAATTACAATTGACGGCCCGGTAGCACAGTCTGTAGTGAACCTGCCTGCTGTGCCGAGAGTCGCGGGTTCGATTCCCGTAAGGGACAAATATTTATATTTTAATATGAATATTTTTACCCGAGTCATAGATGTTTGTATCTATATAATATGTATTCCATATCGTTATCTAGTCACCATAATACAAGTCCAGGTACTTTAAATGTGACTAGATAATTTGTGTGACAATGTCCAAGATATTTATTTATTTATGTAATTGCACTTATATGAATCACGATTCAGTTCTTGTCTCAATAGACTTATGTCCAGTCATCTAGAAGGCAGGTGTTGGTATAAAGAGAAGGACTGAATTGTAATTCTTATAAGTGCAATTGATCCATAGTTGCAATTACCAGATAGTTGCAATTACAAGACTCCACCTTAAACGAACTAGAAGCATATAAAAGGTGCCCTTGTCACTAAAAGTTATTTCTTCTAGACACCCAGTTGTTGTTCCATAGGAAACGTCAATGACTACTTAACCCAATTAAATGGAACAGGAGATGTTATTTTTCGCGATTTCGATGTTGGCTCTAGTGAAAGTTAGTTTAATGGTCTATCGAACCCCCTTTTATCCCCCCCTCCCTTTTATACCCCCTTTTCATTTAAATTTATGCATCCTTCTCATCAGATCTAAAACGCAAGGTTTGCGAGAAACAAAAGATAAACTTCAAGCCAAGCTAATGGACCTGAAGAAGATTGTGGACAAAGCGAATAAGGATTACAAGTTGGCCGAGTCCGAACTCAAGATATACTTGAGTACTGAGACCAAGGAAAACGAAAAGTTGCAGAAGATGAAGGAAGCTTACGAAAAAGCTGAGTCTGACTTCGAGGAGAAAAGGAAGTAAGTTTAATTATTTTCTGCTAAACACAAAACTTACGAAATATTTGAAAATAACATTAAAAATAGTCATACTTGAAAACTGGACACAGGCTTCTCCCAAGGCGCGCCACAAAACTCTGTCCTCGGCCTTCCTCATCCAGTCGCCCCCCGCTACCTTTTTTAGATCGTCTGACCAGCGGGCAGCAGGACGTCCCACACTACGTCTACCAGTCCGCGGTCTCCACTCCAGAACTGACACCCCACCGGTTGTCAGTTCTTCGGCAGATATGACCAGCCCATTGCCACCGGCTTCAGCTTGCTAATTTTCTGAGCTATGTCAACCACTTTCGTTCTCTGACCTCGTTTCGGCCTATGTCCAGCAGTGGACGATGATAGGCTGATGATGATGATGATACTTGAAAACTGGGAAGAAATCTCTGGTTATATCTACCCAGCTCTTTCTACACTATTATAAAACTGGAACAAAAGTATGTCTCCAATTCACCAATTTTTCTGCTTGTTTGTTCGAGCTTCACGCAACTACTGCACCGATTTTGATAAAACACTTCTTAGTACTTTTGATAAAGATTTCAAGTGATCAAAGAACTTATTCATTCAATTGAATTTGACGGCCCGGGTAGCTCAGTCGGTAGTGAATCTGCCTGCTGTACCGAGGGTCGCGGGGTCGAATCCCGTAAGGGTTTGTCTCTTACGGGATTTGACCCCGCGACACTATTTGTATAATGAATATGAAGATTTGTACTCGAGTCATGGATGTTATTATCTATACAGGGTGTAAGTGACAGCCTAGCAAATACTGAAACGGTGAACTCAGACCATCAAACTGAACAACTTTCACTATGGAGCCTAACTCAGGAGACGGCACTCGAGTCATCATAATACAACTCCAGGCTAGATTCTGGTACCTTAAATGTGACTGGATAATTTTGTGTGACAATGTTGTCCAAGATATTATTGAATCATCAATTTGAAAATGTTGTATCTATTGATTAAGAAAATTTCGCTTACGCTCGTCATACAATTTGTATGAAAATTGCCGCCGCAATTTACAGCCGTAGTCCGTAAATGTGGTTACGTCGATAAGGACAGCAATAAGTTAGCGATCTCCTTTTTTAACTTGAGCCAATTTGCTATGCATCTCTTATTGAGTGAATAGGACAAAACAAGTTTCGACCTCTATTCCTTTTCATTCTATAGTTGTATCATATCAAATGTCATTAATGTCACATTCGCCATACTGGACAAAAATAAAAAAAAAATCAACTTTTTCAAACACACTTTTCGTGATTTTAAATACATTCCTTTAATTTTAACAGACAACAGGAAAGTCTAGAAACAACGGTGCCACAAAACGAGAAGCAATTCAATGAACTGCAAACTAAGTTACAAGCGTTGAAGAACGAAGAGGCTTCCGTGGGAACCGAAACTAGGTCTTTGAGGTAAGGAATACAGTTTTATTTCGTTTAGAACATTCAGGAGACATGGGCCCTTATGGAGATTTAGCAAAGAACCATAACAGTGAGGATACTCTTAAGAAGTCGCGCGTGATGCAGACCCCTTTTTAACCGACTTCAAAAAACGAGGAGGTTTTTTAGGGTTGCGTACCCAAAGGATGCCAGTGGGTAGTATTACTATGCCTACGACGACGTCCGTCCGTCCGAACTTTGAAGGGCCGTATGTATGTCTTATTATTCTAGGTTTTGATTTGCTAGCAAATAATAATAAAAAAAAAGTTTAAAAATTAAAGGGGTTCCGGACACAAGAAACTAGTTTTAATCAATGTTTTTGCTGGGGTAGGCAGAGACCAGGCCGCGCCATTTACTACTATCCTTACATACCTGTTATGCCTCAAACTATTGTCAAAACAGTAGGTAACATATCTATCTATAACGTCACGCCTCTTTCCCAGTGGGGTAGGCAGAGACCAGGGCGCGCCATTTACTACTACCCTTACATACCTCTTTTGCCTCAAACTATTGTCAAAACAGTAGGTAACATATCTATCTATAACGTCACGCCTCTTTCCCAGTGGGGTAGGCAGAGACCAGGGCGCGCCATTTACTACTACCCTTACATACCTCTTTTGCCTCAAACTATTGTCAAAACAGTAGGTAACATATCTATCTATAACGTCACGCCTCTTTCCCAGTGGGGTAGGCAGAGACCAGGGCGCGCCATTTACTACTATCCTTACATACCTGTTATGCCTCAAACTATTGTCAAAACAGTAGGTAACATATCTATCTATAACGTCACGCCTCTTTCCCAGTGGGGTAGGCAGAGACCAGGGCGCGCCATTTACTACTACCCTTACATACCTCTTTTGCCTCAAACTATTGTCAAAACAGTAGGTAACATATCTATCTATAACGTCACGCCTCTTTCCCAGTGGGGTAGGCAGAGACCAGGGCGCGCCATTTACTACTATCCTTACATACCTGTTATGCCTCAAACTATTGTCAAAACAGTAGGTAACATATCTATCTATAACGTCACGCCTCTTTCCCAGTGGGGTAGGCAGAGACCAGGGCGCGCCATTTACTACTACCCTTACATACCTCTTTTGCCTCAAACTATTGTCAAAACAGTAGGTAACATATCTATCTATAACGTCACGCCTCTTTCCCAGTGGGGTAGGCAGAGACCAGGGCGCGCCATTTACTACTACCCTTACATACCTCTTTTGCCTCAAACTATTGTCAAAACAGTAGGTAACATATCTATCTATAACGTCACGCCTCTTTCCCAGTGGGGTAGGCAGAGACCAGGGCGCGCCATTTACTACTACCCTTACATACCTCTTTTGCCTCAAACTATTGTCAAAACAGTAGGTAACATATCTATCTATAACGTCACGCCTCTTTCCCAGTGGGGTAGGCAGAGACCAGGGCGCGCCATTTACTACTACCCTTACATACCTCTTTTGCCTCAAACTATTGTCAAAACAGTAGGTAACATATCTATCTATAACGTCACGCCTCTTTCCCAGTGGGGTAGGCAGAGACCAGGGCGCGCCATTTACTACTATCCTTACATACCTGTTATGCCTCAAACTATTGTCAAAACAGTAGGTAACATATCTATCTATAACGTCACGCCTCTTTCCCAGTGGGGTAGGCAGAGACCAGGGCGCGCCATTTACTACTACCCTTACATACCTCTTTTGCCTCAAACTATTGTCAAAACAGTAGGTAACATATCTATCTATAACGTCACGCCTCTTTCCCAGTGGGGTAGGCAGAGACCAGGGCGCGCCATTTACTACTACCCTTACATACCTCTTTTGCCTCAAACTATTGTCAAAACAGTAGGTAACATATCTATCTATAACGTCACGCCTCTTTCCCAGTGGGGTAGGCAGAGACCAGGGCGCGCCATTTACTACTACCCTTACATACCTCTTTTGCCTCAAACTATTGTCAAAACAGTAGGTAACATATCTATCTATAACGTCACGCCTCTTTCCCAGTGGGGTAGGCAGAGACCAGGGCGCGCCATTTACTACTACCCTTACATACCTCTTTTGCCTCAAACTATTGTCAAAACAGTAGGTAACATATCTATCTATAACGTCACGCCTCTTTCCCAGTGGGGTAGGCAGAGACCAGGGCGCGCCATTTACTACTATCCTTACATACCTGTTATGCCTCAAACTATTGTCAAAACAGTAGGTAACATATCTATCTATAACGTCACGCCTCTTTCCCAGTGGGGTAGGCAGAGACCAGGGCGCGCCATTTACTACTACCCTTACATACCTCTTTTGCCTCAAACTATTGTCAAAACAGTAGGTAACATATCTATCTATAACGTCACGCCTCTTTCCCAGTGGGGTAGGCAGAGACCAGGGCGCGCCATTTACTACTATCTTTACATACCTCTTTTGCCTCAAACTATTGTCAAAACAGTAGGTAACATATCTATCTATAACGTCACGCCTCTTTCCCAGTGGGGTAGGCAGAGACCAGGGCGCGCCATTTACTACTATCCTTACATACCTGTTATGCCTCAAACTATTGTCAAAACAGTAGGTAACATATCTATCTATAACGTCACGCCTCTTTCCCAGTGGGGTAGGCAGAGACCAGGGCGCGCCATTTACTACTACCCTTACATACCTCTTTTGCCTCAAACTATTGTCAAAACAGTAGGTAACATATCTATCTATAACGTCACGCCTCTTTCCCAGTGGGGTAGGCAGAGACCAGGGCGCGCCATTTACTACTATCTTTACATACCTCTTTTGCCTCATGCACATCCATACATTTCATCATATATGCCCGTCGGTTTCGAACAATACGTACAGTAACATAAACAAGCGTCAAACTTGGTATAAGATTATAGTGAAAAAAACCGGCCAAGTGTGAGTCGCGCTAAGGATCCCGGAGAAATCAAAATGTTTATTCCAATTTTGTATGGTGGCCCGAAACCTTCCATGCGCGCGAGTGCGACTCGCACTTGGCCGGATTTTTTTGTCTATTATTTAGAACATTTCGTAATGTAACAGAGCGCAGCTGGAAGAGTCAAGGCAGGCCATGAGTGCGAACAGATCTCGCGGGAGAGTGCTCGACGCTCTCATGAAGGAAAAGAAGAACGGAAGGCTACCTGGCATCTTTGGCAGATTGGTAAGCGTTTTTCCTGCTATACATTTGATACCTTTCTTTTATAGTAAATTCTTTCTTAGTTAATTTATAGTAAATGGTAGGAAACAGTGATAGATGATTTTAATTTATTATTACCGGTCACGGTAAGTGGCATTCTACTTTTATTTTCCAACTTCGAAATCGTGTCATCTTCGAAATAGTGAAAAAAATATCACTTGTTCCATGAAAACTTTAATAACTCAACTATACAGGCTGTAAAATTAAATGCCTTACCTATCAAAGGGGATGATTCAGACCATCGAACTGAACAACTTTCAATATGAAGCCAACATCGAAATTTAAATAATATAGTAATTGTCATGGGCAGCTCAACTGCTGGTTGGCTGACCCTCTGTCTAGCAGAGCAGTAGGATTATACCAGTTTGTTGGGCTGTCCCTTGCCCTAGATCGCTAAAATATATATATGTATAAACCTATGAGGCTGACATTGTCACCACGCGTGACAAAAGCCTTAAAAAAAAGAAAAAAAAGTAAGTAATTGTCAATGGTTACTCGACCCAGATATATGGAACAGCGTGATTTCGATATTGTCTCCATAGCGAAAGTTTGTTCAGTTTGATGGTCTGAAACACTCTTTTAACCTCGCATCTGCCGGAACGTACATCTGGACTGCGACCGATAAGGGGTTAAATACTTATTCATATGACCTCTCTTCTTCTTCTTCTTCTTGTGGTGCCATCTCCTATCGGAGGTTGGCTGTCAATAGGGCTATTCGGACCCTGGAGACTGCAGCCCTGAACAGTGAGGTTGTGTCCACATCGAACCATTCGCACAGGTTTTTAAGCCAGGACGACCTCTCTGTAAGCCTCTAAATTTTTCAGGGTGATCTCGGAGGTATAGATACAAAGTACGACGTCGCCATATCGACATGCTGCGGCGCTCTCGACAACATAGTTTGCGATACAGTGGAAACAGCGCAGGCGTGCGTTGAACATCTCAAGAAGAACGATATCGGACGAGCAACCTTCATCGCCCTGGACAAGCAGGAACATTTGAAGCAGCATTACGCAAGGAAAGTTACATAGTAAGTGTTTAAGTTCAAAATAATGGCACCATATATCACAAAATCTAAAGGGAGATGTGAAAAGGGGGCGGGGCCAGTGTCGCAGCAATATGCGCAAAAACGGAACACATTGCTCGCGAAAATAATGATTCAATATATTATGAGGCTGAAAGCCAGTCCAGATATTATATGTAAATAGTTTACAATGCTTGCGTAGTACTAAAGATTATTCGAACGTTGAGTTCTGATACCGCAATAGATAATGAGCACATTCAAGCTAACAAAATACTTTCTATCGCCTGGTACTGGTGGTGATGCGACACTAGGTTTCGTACTCAGTGCGTTGGTTGGCATCTCTCTAGATCTCTATGAATGGCACCTTTGACCCAAGGAGCATGCCCTGGACCGTATACCTAACGTCGAATTTGACGGTGATTTAAGGTAAAAGATATGGACAAGCTGATCATAAAATTTAAGGAGGCAATAGGCCGACACTTGGTCAGATGAAAAGACGGAATGACGCTCAGTCGCAGAAACGCTCATTAAAGTTAATCCTCCATTAAATCTCTTGCTGTCACTTTGTCTTGTTGATGTTGTAAAAGCTAGCAAGAGCTTTAATGGAGGATTAACTCTAATGAGCGTTTCTGCAACTGAGTGTAATGCGGAATTAAAGTAGTAGACAAGAGGGTAGGTCAGTGAGACGACATTGTGAGGACGACTGGTTTGCAATAGATCAAATTAGCACAGAACCGTATCAAGTGGCGCAATTAAAAAGTAACAATTATTTCCAGCAGTGGGTGGATGTGGCATGGTTTGAATAACGGTCATATAAACTTAGAACCGTTTTTATTTGTCTAAACTAGAACTCATTTAAACTATTATCAAACTAAAATAAAAGGTGTGTCTGTACATGTACAAGGATTTGTGTGAGATTTGATACATATACAAGGTCCAACTAAGAACTGTTGGAGCACGGCAGGTCCCCAGGCTTCACACATAGATTCTTTGGAAGTCTGTTTTTTCGAGCATCACGCAAAAACTCCTTATGCTGCCTATCTAGCACATTGGACGTGATACGGAAGTTCGCGCGAAAATAGAAATAGAGCGAATGCGTGATAGCACTATATCACGCTATCGCGGGTTAGAGTACTAGCCGAGCAGGTTTGCTCACGATGTATATGACCATATCTCTCTGTAACTCGTTTATAACTTTCCCCAGTCCAGAAAACGTGCCGCGTCTCTTCGACTTGGTGAAGGTGAAGGACGATCGAGTGCTCCCCGCGTTCTACTTTGCTCTCCGGGACACCCTGGTTGCTACGGACCTCGATCAGGCTTCTAAGATAGCTTATGGGGCTACTAGATACCGCGTGGTTACTCTCAACGGAGGTGTCATTGAGATTGCTGGTATGTTTATTGTTTTTATGGTCCGAGATACGACCGTTAATTGTGATTCTAGTAAATGTTTACACAGGGGTTAATTCAACGCCGCCAAGTTGCCTCTTCGGATCTCGGTGACGCATGTACTATCTAATTAAAGGCTGGGCCACACAGAGTGCAGCTGTTGTAAACTATGGAATTATATGCGAGGTGTCACACTGAATGCAGTCCGGCGCGGCTGCGGAACGGTAGCCGCAGTGTGATACCTCGCATATAATTCCATAGTTTACAACTACTGCTGGCCTGCAGCCGGCCTGCACCCGTTCTGCAGTTGCACTTTGTGTGGCCCAGTCTTTATTCTTCACGCATAAATTATTATATTTTCGTATTTGTATCGCTTACCCAATAGCAAACAAGTCAAATAAATTATAAATAAACAAATTAAAAATCAAATCAATTGTATAGTACTGTCTATTTAAGTGCGGATTTAGGATTCCGTTAGTGAAAACCGTTTTCTGAAGTTGTTTTTCTTCTATTAGATATAAATTCCTTTACCAACATAGTCGATTTTTTTTCTCTTACGCTAGTATACGTAATATCAGTGTAAGCGTGTATGAGATAGCGATAGCCATAAAATCCTATACAATTTATATGAAGGGTCTCCGGAGTAGACGGCTGTCGTAGTACAAAAAAGTGGTTACGTCGATAAGGACAGCAATAAGGTAGCGATCTCCTTTTTTAACTAGAGCAAATTTGTTATGTGCATCTCTTATTGAGTGAATATGACAAGACACGTGCTTCCTTCAATTACTTTCTCTTTCTACGTTTACCAATCAATTTATCTCCCATAGAGTATTGTTAATATTTCTGAAGTGATTTATAGAACTGACCATTAAAGTTATGGTAAGAGTTCAGGCACTTTCTATCTATCTATCTATATCACAGAACATTATAAGAGGGGTTAGAAATGCAAAGTAGCGCTTTTGTTTCGGAGACGGCTGTCGCCACTTGTCTTCCCGCTCACGATGCTACAATTACTCATGCCCTCTCGCTCGCACCACGCCGCGCGCCTTATGGTGTTATGCAAATCATTGCATAACCTGTGGCGACACGTTCCAAGCCTGCTTTGCACTTCTAACCCCTCTTATAATGTTCTGTGATCTATATCGTCACGCCTCTTTCCCAGTGGGTTAGACTGTCCCTTCGGGGAATATAGTCCTGATGTTCTATACTAAAGTTCCAGAAATTTTTCAGGTACAATGTCCGGTGGTGGTAGATCAACAATGAGAGGTCGAATGTCTAGCGCAGTGCAACAAGATACCAGCGAACAGGACCCCAGAGTCATACAGGCCAACGAGAACAGATTGGCTAGTTTGGAGCAGAGGTAAGTATTTAAAATTGTGTACTACCTCAAGTTTTAAATACTGTTTTCTTGTAGATAATACGTTATATCTTGTAGTAGTACGTAATACTTAAAAATTTATAAATTTGCACTGTACATTGTTTTATTTTATAATAATAATTATTATAATAAAACTTAATATTTCTGAAACACTTTCTCATATCTCAAACATGAATGTTCCATTTTTTGACATCAGTTTCAGATTAGTAATTTAATTTTTTTATAGTATACAGGGTGTAAGTGGCAGCCTAGCAAATATTGAAACGGTGAACTCAGACCATCAAACTGAACAAATTAAACTATGGAGCCTCCCTCAGGAAACGCGAAAAAAATCAGCTGTCCCATACATTTAAGTCGGGTAGGTACAGCAGTTTTGTATGGAACAGCTGATTTTTTTTCGCGTTTCCTGATGTAGGACCCACAGTGAAAGTTGTTCAGTTTTATGGCCTGAGTTCACCGTTTCAGTATTTGCTAGGCTGTCACTTACACCCTGTATAGTTTGATATGTTGTTTCATTTTAATAATAAATACAGCAGATAGATTCAACCTGGAATTAAATAGTTTTGATGTTGTTATGTTCACTACATGACATATTTGCACCCTTGGTGATTTTGACCCTTATCTGGGTCGTCCTCGATGACGACTGCCGGGACTGGCATCCAGTATGTGGTGATTTTAGCCCATCTATACGCATATAAGAAATTAAATTATATTATTATATTCTTCTCTAGGCTAACAGAACTGCGTGGAGAGCAAGTGAACCTAGAAGATTCAGTAGTATCACTGCAGAGAAGCACTCGCGAAGGGAAGACTACATTACACAAACTAAACGTCGAGCTGAGGAGTTTGACTGAACAAGTGCCGATTTTGAAGGTAAGCTTTTATAAATTCAAATACTTGTTGGTCCATTTCATTTAATGGTAATTTAAGCAACGTAGATTTCATTATCAGTAGTCTGCCGTCGTCCTCCGCTGAACATACACAACCGTGTGTACAATAAAGTGTTAAAATAAAATAAATAAATAAAAAATAAACAGGCCTACTCCAGAGCGTGCTACAAAACTATCTTTGGCCATCTTTATATAGGGTGTTAGGGTAGACAGTCATATTACATTAATGGGTGACTGTATGAACAACTTTCCCAAAGGAACAATGGCAAATTCGCAAAAAAATATTTCTACTTTTGATACAAACAAACATACATACTTTTCATACATACTGACTCTCATAGATCAGATTTTCTTTATTTGAGAGGCAGAGTTCCCCTAATTAGTGTCACAGCATTCTTCTATAAAAATACCTAACATTTTGAGTATCATAAAATGTATGTAAGGGTAAGTGAGGGAAACAAACATTTTTTATTTTTTTTAAACGTTCTGTCAGCTGATTGCATTTAGTATGGAAAGTCCAAAATTTTTCTATTTTCTTATCGGCTTCCTAGGGAAAGTTGTTCAGTATTATGTGCACAATCACACCTTAAAGCAATGCAATTTTTTTACCCTAACACCCTGTAAAGTTGTACCCCGTTTCATGTCTCATGTCGTTGGTTTAGCGCCACAGGGCGACCTACACTATGGTTGCCAGTTATTCTAGAACTGATTCCCTATCGGTTGTCAGTTGATTCGTATCTCAAAGAAACATCAAAGCTTATTCCATAACTCACTGTGCTACTTTGAATGAACTAGCCCTATTGTGACCCGCTCCCATTTGATATTTTCTCTTAGTACCCACTTGCCATTCGTTCGCGATGCACCCATACTTGGATACAAATACAAATATCTTTATTAGCAAAAGAGAAATTCAGTACACATGATACAATGGACCCCGCATGCGGCAAGCCAGAATCTCGGGAATCCTCTACGATTTGTCAGGAAAAAAATTACTAATTTTAGTACAGAGTGAGCGAAGTTAAATGATTATTAACCTTTGAAACAATTTAACAAAGAAATTTTTAGTACATACATACATACATAAGCTCACGCCATTCTCCCATGGGGGTAGGCAGAGACCACGGACCGCCACACGCTACGACTCTGACACACCTCTTTACACCTCTTTTTTTAGTACCTACAGAAAATTAAATTACAACTAATATAGGTAACGAAGACATGCAATGAAATAGACGGACGGATGGATGCGTCCACATATATGGGGTCTGGGCACCGCCATAAAGTTTGCAAAAGGCGAATATGCGTCAGTGGGCAGGAATCTGTTAAGCCACACCAAACGACAATACTTGTAATTTTCCATGTGAAATGTCAACAGAATCAAATAGAGCAACAGCAGAGAAGAGTGGCGTCGAGTAAAGTGGACGTAAGACAGAAGAACAAGCTTGAAGCCACGCTGAAAGAAGCCGAGGATAAACTGGACAAGGCAAGATACGATGCTGGGGAGGTATGCTTCTGCTCATTTTATTCTTGATTTACTGGTCATTATTTATTTATATTACAAATATCTTTGCAGGTTTTCACCCAAATTGATAATATAATTACTTCTGATATTAATTAACTTACCTTACTTGTAAACAAAGGGCGTAACTAAAGCGGCCTCTGTGAATTTTGTCAATGAACAATGGAATATATCTACCTCTTTAGATATCGCGTTTTGTGTTCTGAGTGCCGTGGTTATTGGTTCGTACTTATAGTCCTGCTTAGCGGTTCATAGAAGATACCTACCTTTCAAATTTCATCTATACCTGGTGATGTTGCAGACCATCAAACTGAACATCTTTCATTATCGGACCAACATTGAAATTGCGAAAAAATTATCAGTTGGTCGTACGGGTCATTCGGGTTGAGTCGAGCCATTGACATTTTCTATGGAACAACCAATTGTTTTTCAGCGTTTTCTTTGGTACTAAAGTAAAAGTTGTTCAGTTAGATGGTCTGAAGCATAATGATGATTTTTTTCGACAATATTAAATTAAAATTGACATGTTTAAGAACAGTAATCACTGGCAACACTGGTTTAAGACATACTTTAACCTAGGAACTTTAACGTTATGTGTTGTAGGTAGAGAAAGAAGTGCACGGCGTAGACGCTCAGATTTCGGCGGTCGCCGGCGGCAAGGTGAAGGACCTACAGAAGGGCTGCGACGAACTTACCAAGAAGATCGACAAGGTCTCCACCGAGATCACCAAGCTTAGGGTCGCTATTAACACCAGCGTAAGGTACAGTTTACTTTACCAGCAATGAGTGAGTGTTCGTACCGTACGTACGACCAGGACGTCCCCGTCAAAACCCGAAATCATTTAGTATTTAAAAATCAATCATGCGAGGTAGTTAAAGGGTGCAAAATCGAGTGCTACTAAATCTTTCTCTATCTCGCTCAAAGTAGAATAGCAGAGTAATAGATGCTTCGGCGGAAAAAGGCGCGACAACAATTAGCTGTAAGGGATTTCAGGCGCGCGAAGGTGGCACCTCCTGATTAGTCATAATAATTTCGCACGCTATTAACATTTGTCAACTGTAAAGGTCTTTGACTACTTAATATAAGGACCAGCCTTGCGGTAGCATTTCCCCTCTGCCACGGTATAAGAACAATTGATCATGTGCATTTACACTCAATTTTATACCTTATCACTAAACGGTACAGCCTATAATTGCGAAACAATAACATCGAACTTATGACCTTTGGGGTTCACACGAGACTGCTTTTCATGATTTTTAACAATCATAATTTGAATCTAAAGTTATGGGAATAAAATCCAAAGTTGCGGATTTCATGTTACGTCGCCCTCCGCAAAAAGTGGCAGAAATGTTTGTTAGTAGAATTACACGCGTAACTAGTCCTTATATAAGTAGTCAAAGGCAAAGGTACATCAGTAAGACTTATATAAACCAGGTGAACCTAATCATTTTAGTACAAATTTTTTGATGATCTTGCCAGCACGGCTAGCATGCCACCCACAACAAAGCGTTTAAACTAATAAAGATGGAGGCACATCTCGATTTTTATCGTTTTCTCGGGGGTGGCATGCGACGCCTACGGGTTATGCTTGATTTTAACGGTCTTGCAAAGAAAGTGGCTCCCTCATTTTTTTCAAACTCATTTTTTGACAAGTTGTAAGCTCTTTGGATGCGTTTCCACTGAAACGGGGCGGAGCGGAAATGTGTAAAATCAACCAATAAAAAAATAACTTGATTCTTAATTAGAAATTTGTGCGACTCGCTCAAGATTCCGCTTATGCTTATGCCTGAAAACTAATTGTTGGCATACATTTGGAAGCTACGATGACTCAGACGAACATAGGCATCAAACTACATACACCCCTCTTTGTGCGTCGGACGTTAAACAGGATTATTCTGTACGTCAAATTTAAAACCGTCAAAAGTATTCATCTTCACAATATTTGTTTAAACAGAAACGCAAAGAAGTCCAAAGATAAAATAAATCAAATGGAGGCAGACTTGAAGGAAACTGAGAAGAATCTAGAGAACCTCAGCAACCAGAAGAAACAGCTCACCTTGGATAGTGCACAGCTACAGAAGGAAATAGAAGAGGTAACATTAAACGAGCAACCCTTATATTCTGTCTGTATGTTTTCGCACCTATTGACATATTATCTTGTATCACTGAAATTCTTCAGTACTTTTTCTTCAGCTACTCACTGGGTTGATTTATACAGGGTGTAACAAAACACCCTAGTAATACTTAAGGGGGTGCTTCAGACCATCAAACTGAACAACTTTCACTATGGAGCCAACTTCGAAATCGTGAAAAAAAATCAGCTGTCCCATAAATTTTGTGTCGAGTCGGTATTGCAGTTTAGTATGAAGCAGCAGATTTTTTTTCGCGACTTCAAAGTAGGCTCCATAGTGATGAAAGTTGTTCAGTTTAATGGTCTGAAAAACACCCTCTTTAGTATTACTAAGGGCATTTTGTTACACCCCAAAGAACAGACATATCTGTCCCCATCAATATATCGCTCAGTTGCAGAAACACTCATTAAAGTTAATCCTGCATTAAATCTCTTGCTGTCCCTTTTTGTCTCGTTGACGTAGTAATAGCTAGCATAAGATTTAATGGAGGATTAACTCTAATGAGCGTTTCTGCAACTGACAGTATGCTTGCTCCGGCTACTAGTATTTTATACAGGGTGAAATAGATATCATAGGCATCATTTTAAACTAAGAGTCTACCCATCAAACTGAACAACTTTTAATGTGGGAGAAAACCGATCGAAGCAAAAAAAAAATCTGCTGTTTCCAACAGTTGAGCTAAGTAAAAATTTCAGTTTAGTATAGAACAGCAAATTTTTCGTTCTACGTTCGGTTTGCTCCCATAGTAAAAGTTGTTCAGTTTGATGGGTAGGCTCTTAGTTTAAAAGGATGAGTTACTACGGCTATCCGACCGCGAGTAATGAGACTTTGTTGTTTTGTCAGCTGGAAGAACTAATAAGCGAAGGCACCGGTGAATTCTCCGGACTCAAACAAGAAATATCCAAGCTGCAGAGCAAAGAGAATAAAATAAAAGCCGAGCGGCTTGAAGCTAACAACGCTGTTACGAAGATGGACAAGTCTATACAGGACTGTAGGAGCAAAACACCGATGTGGGAGAAAGAGGTGAGTCACTCTCATTATACAGGGTGTTGGGGTAAACAGTTGCATTACTCTAAGGGATTATTGTAGCCATGATACTGAACAACTTTCCCTAAGAAACCTATAGGAAATTCGTAATTTTTTTTTTACTTTTCATACACACGTTTGATCAGCTGATTGCATTTAGTATGGAAAGTCCTAATTGTTTTTGCTAATTTCCATTTCCTATAGGTTCCTTAGGGAAAGATGATCAGTACCATGGGTACAATCACCCCTTAAAGTAATGAAACTGTTTAGTGTTTACCCTAACACCCTGAAGCTGTTTTTAAACTACATACATATAATAAGCTCACGCCATTGTCCCATGGGGATAGGCAATGACCACGGACCGCCACACGCTACGTATCTGACCTCTTTACCCTCATTCACATTCATACATTTTTTTATGCACTTCCGTCGATTGAGGGTGCTACGCACTTGTCCTGTTCGGAAAAGATCATTGATTTTTCATGGTATCTTTTCCTCGGACGGCTTTTACCTACCTTTGATTTTTACATTCTTAAGTATTCTTTCATTCATTCACGGATAAAGTAGGTACGTAAGTAAAAAAGTAAGTTACAGCTACTTGTATAATGAACTCTATTTCGTCGAAGATTTCAAAAGACGTATGTCTGAAATCGTAACACTGAGACCATCGGTGGTCCTTTGCGTTCTGTTCGCCCTAAACTCACCCATATTTTACGCATACCTCCGAACTTATTGTATTTTCTTTTCGTTTTTGGGAATGCAGGTTTCCTTACGATGTTTTCCTTCACCGCCGAGCTAGAAAATGATAAATACAACCGTACCTAAATTCCGAAGAACATAGTGGTACGGGCCAGGAATCGAATCGCTGCCTCATAATTGAGGCGCTAGCTCTCTTCCGTGTGGGCTATCATAGCTCTTAATCGGTTGGTAACACTCTTTGCTGGGAAACTGGTTGAAGCACGCCGATATTCGGCATGGTGTTTTTTGCCTGCATGTTATTTATACGCCGACGTTATCTACTCGAGTGTAGCGAGGATCAAATAACATCTTTGGTATTTAAATTTAACCTAATAATAAAACCCAACAGTTAACAACGTTGAAACTAGAAGACCCTGGCCTCGAAGGTGTACCAGGTGTGGAGAGACCATCGCCCCTCGAGAAGCACGCGCCGGAACAACTGGATGACACCTCAGTTGATGAACTGAGGAACAGATTGGCAGCACAGAAAGCTAGGCTGGGAGATGCCAAGCCTAACATACAGGCTATACAGGTAATATAACATACAGGCTATAAAGTGCTTGTGTGTTTGTGTATAATGGACAATTGGTACAAAATATGTCTCGAAATTGAAGCATGCAGCTTTCCTCACGATGTTTTCCTTCTCCGAAAAGCAATTGGTGTTAACAATCGTACATAAATTTCGAAAAAATCATTGGTACGAAACGGCATGGACGGGGATCGAACCATCGTCTTCTGCACGGCAGTCAAGGTTACTCACCAATAGACTACCTGTCACCACAACTTTATAATGAAATTCAACATTGCTTGCAGGATTACAAAGCGAAAGAAGATTTGTATATCAAGCGTGCTGCAGAATTAGACGATATAACGACCAAGAGAAACGAGATGAGAGCCCTCTACGATCAACTGAAAAAGAAAAGGACCACGGACTTCTTGTCTGGTGAGCTATGTTTATTTATAAAACATCAAATTGCTTCATCATACTTTAGTGTAATTTTCGGAAGCGTTTCACACCACGAGTGGTTAGAAACAGTCACGGTGTAAATGGCAAAGTGGTATTTTTCAATGGTGCCTTTCGGACCAATACCAAAAGTTTTAAAATCTAGTTTGTGTCGAATGTTTTTTGTGCTGAGATATTCATAGGCTGATATGGGTAGTAAAACGGTGTGCGGAAACAATGAACAGTTTCAATAAATAATAAATACTTCTAAGTATGTTTATTTTCGTAGCAGTCCGAAAAGCCCTATTGAAATAGAACACATGGGCGATTCACACCTTAGTCTAAACCGTGTTATTAATCGTGCTGGTGTAAATCATCTGACGACCCCAATAACTTTTAATTTTGAAAATAAGCATAGCATATGCTCACGACTATATTCCCCGAGCGGGTAGTCAGAGATATTCTGAAACCACCGATATTCTCCATGAAACAATAATGAACATCTTTTCATGACCAATAAGGATGTGTCACCTTCAATGCCTTGCAACGATTAGCTAATTGTTCTCGCGCCCTTTTCGCTCCTATCCGACTTTGCACCCTTTGATTACTAAACGACTTCGGGTTAGGTCGGGGACTCTGCGCAAACGAAGATTGCTGAGTTTAATTATTTTCCTGGTCGTACTGTACGCAATTGTCCTTTTCGGAAAAGATTATTGATCGTGGTATGTTTTCTTCGGACGGCCTCTCCCAACACTTCCGCTCGCCTTATAATTTTTATAAATTATCTTCCTGTTATACTGTATTAAATTGTAATTGTAGTAAAAATTATTAATTTTAAATTCCAGGATTCAACACAATAACTTCTAAATTGAAGGAAATGTATCAGATGATAACGTTAGGAGGTGACGCAGAGTTGGAACTTGTGGACTCTTTGGATCCTTTCACTGAAGGTATCATATTTAGGTGAGAAACATTTTACTTTGGGTCAATTCACATTGAAAGAGAAGCAGTGCACAACATTTTGCCTAGTGCATTGAACATATAACACAAATATCTACAGTGACATAAGAAAAATACAGGGTGTAAGGGGCAGCCCTCCGCAGAATGAAACGGTGAACTCAGACCATCAAACTAAACAACTATCACGAAACGCGAAAAAAAATTCTGCTGTTTCTTACAAAACTGCATGATGAAGTTAAGTTGTATTAAAGTAGTACCAGGGCTGCGTTCACGACCTTTGGGTGCGGTTGTATTTTCAACTCGCTCTATGGTACGGAACAACCACGCCAATTTTTCAACTCGCTATGAGGTACGGAACGATCACGGTTTTATAACCTCAAATTTTTACATTGACAGTAATATGGGCTTCCACTTCCATCATTTCCAAATACAATAAAAAAACTCATCTTCCATGTTAGCGAATCAAAAAGTGAATAAAAATAATTTGAAAAACCAACTTTTATTCAAAACGAGCGAAAAGTCAAGTAACCACAGATAATCCAAACGTCAGTGTTTTTTAACCATCGAATGTGATGGTTAAAAGTTGCAACCCGTCAGAGGTTCGGAACGGTTGAGTTGTGACAACCGAGTTGCAATAGAACGTTTTTCACCGAGTCTCGGAACGGCGTTAGTGTGAAAAGTGCACTCGGGGTGCACCTGGGGCGTAGGTTCTTAACGCAACCCAGGTTTATAAGTCTTACCGATGTACCTGCGCAGTTGACAAATTTTAGTAACGCGCGAAATTATGTTGACCAATCAGGATGCAGGACCTTCAATCCGTTGACGCTATTGGCTAATTTGTTTTCGCGCCCTTTTCGCTGCTATCCGACTGTGCACCCTTTGATTACTAAATGACTTCGGGTTTTGTCGGGGACTCGGGCCTGCTCTGCGCAAACGAAGATTGACGAGCGGAATTATTTTCCTGGTCGAACTGTACTAACACAACGAGTCATGGTCACTTGAATAAATGATTATATTATTATCAAAACGGCTGTTCCTACCCGACTCAAATGTATGGGACAGCAAATTATTTTTAGTTCACAGTTTCGTTTCAGTCTGTGGAAGGCTGTCCCTTGCACCCTGCATTCGATTATAACAATACAGTGTGTAATTACATATTTGATTCAATTTCCAGTGTCCGCCCGCCAAACAAATCGTGGAAGAACATATCAAATCTATCGGGAGGCGAGAAAACCCTATCGTCTTTGGCCCTTGTGTTCGCGTTACATTACTACAAGCCAACTCCTCTATACGTTATGGATGAAATAGACGCCGCGTTGGACTTCAAAAATGTTTCCATTGTCGCTAATTATATCAAGGTATGTACAGTAATGTTTTACATTTAAGTTCAAGCTTAGAAATACACTACTTACACATCTACTACTACATTACATGTCATCGACACCAGAATTAAGTGGTTCCTAATATTTTACGAACCATTCAATTCTGGTGTCGATGTTATTCAACAATTTTAAATGAAAGGATTTCAGACGTTTTTTAAATAAAATAATGTCGTTTTCATTAGAACGTGTGACCCATAGGTACTAAGGTGTAGAATATGATGGTATAGAAAAAAAACGGTAACCTGGAAAATAAAATATTTAAGGCAATTTTTTTTATTTTAGTTCGGCGGGTTGTGATCTTTAAGACTTGGGTTTTTATGTTAGTAGTGTCGTACCTGACAACAATATCAAAACGGCAATCGGTAACCTTTTTGGTAATTAAAATGTCCCGTGGCTACAGTACTACTATTACAATCGCTGAAGGTACCTTTTTCATTGCAGGAAAGAACAAAGAACGCGCAGTTCATAATAATCTCCCTCCGCTACAATATGTTCGAGGTTTCGAACCGTCTCGTCGGAATATACAAAACTGAAGACTGCACTAAATCTGTTACTATTGAAAACAAACTGCCCGAACAAAACGTTGAAAGTGATATTATCGTTAATTAATTTGTAGTTTTAAGAACTTGTGCCTTGAATTTAAGCAGTTGTAATTATAATCTTCGTTCTTCAACATGTCACAGACAGACGCCGAGGTGTTCCGTTTTGCCCATAAAGGAAGTAAAACTATTATGCTAGCTAGCTAACATAGCTAGTATAACTATTATGTTTTTGTGTACAATAAAGAATCTATGAATCTAAGTTACAGTGTAACTGGTTCTACATCGGTTTATATTGTCTTCGTGTGCATGAACGGCCGCCTAAAATACCACAGCACAGGATTTTTGCTTCGTTTCAAATACTTCACCACAAAACATTATAAGAGAGGTTTTAAATGCTAAGTAGCGCTTTTGCTTCGGAGACGTCCGTCGCCACTTGTCTTCCCGCTGAAACTGCTACAATAACTCATGCTCTCTCGCTCGCACCACGCCGCGCGCCTTATGGTGTTATGCAAATCATTGTGGCCTGTGGCGACACGTTCCACGCCTTTGCACTTCTAACCCCTCTTATAATGTTCTGTGCACTTCACAATCAATCGAGCCCTTGGCTGGTTTTCTATTTGGGGTAAGCCCTCCTGATACTATTTTGGCGGTTATGCGTCATTTCTGGCGTTAAGCTCATCGTCAATGGCATACTCAATAGTTTTACTGCCTTTATGGTTTTGCCAGTATTTATTAGAACGTCATAAGTACAGTATAAGACATACAGTATCCATCTTAGTCGGGGTTTATACAGAATTTCTCTTCTGTATAAACCGTGCCTTATATTGATCTTATAAGGTTTTACAATTTAATGATTACGACTGCACCTGCGCAGTAGACTTTTATTAAAACTGCGCGAATCAATCACGATACTCTACGATTGCGCGCCAAAAATAATCTGCTTCTATTGGTCGATTGATTCGGGTTTGCTGGAAGAAATCTCTTTAGAGATAAGCTCGCCCTTTGTAATTGTCTATTATGTTGTTTTCATGTATATTTCCGTGTGTACAATAGTGTTAAAATAAAAATAGATTTCGCGCCTGGGGCATGACCGACGCGATCTACATTCGATCATTAGACTGCACGACAATCAATTTGCCTCTTTAAACAGAGTAGCCATAATGTTGATTATATTATTATCAAATGGTTTCGTGTACCGTTGGGAAAAGAAGATTGACATGCAGATTATTTTCCTGGTCATACTGTAAGATGTTTGAAAGGATTTATTTTACTATAAACTGTTGTCACATGATTTTGTTATATTGTAAGAATTTTCGAAATAAAATAAAATAAAATACAAAAAAAATGTTTTGTTTTTTAATTTTACGTCTTAGGTGAAACTCGATATACAGATAAAAAAGTGTTTAAATTACAATATAAATAAATTAAAAACAAAACATGCATCCTTATTTTCGAAATATGCATTTCAGACTTTGTTCGGAATCAAAACACAACTTGTCATACAATTATCACATCGATTTAGAACAAGTGAAATAAATATTAAACATTTAAGCGATATAATTAATAATAATAATAACAATGAAATGCAAACATGTGCAAACTAAGAGCACTAAAAAGGTGCTGGTTTAGGCTCGAATCTATCGGAGCTTCAACTAAACAGAACCAAGTACTATTTTTATTCATATTCGTTTGATATTAGTAAATAAAACTCCTTGTCTGGAACATTCGTAACTTGCTAGCCAATGCCAATTCTCAAAAGTGGTATTATCTCTTAGCATATTTATCTACAGGCTGAAATTGATATCGTTAGAGCATCCTTTTAAACTAAGAGTCTACCCATCAAACTGAACAACTTTTACTATGGGGGCAAACCGATCGGAGCAAAAAATATATCAGCTGTTCATTACTAAACTGGAATAACCAACCACAACACCAACCAACCAACCATACACAATAAATGATTTTGATTGATTGAATGCCTACTCAAATGTATGCAACAGCAGATTTTTTTTTGCTCCGATCTGTTTGCTCCCATAGTAAAAGTTAATCAGTTTGATGGGTAGACTCTTAGTTTAAAAGGATGCTAATGATATCAATTTCACTCTGTATAAGGTCACGCTTCTTTCCCAGTGGGATAGGCAGTAGCATATTTAGGTTTTAAATATATAACGATATCATCGCGACAAAGCTGCGAAAGAAACCTTTTCCCTTAATCGCATCGAAGGATACTTTTCGATTTGACGAGAATCATATTATAATCTAATATACAATAATATGTACATTATATTGTAAAGTAGAATATTATTATCTTGTGTACGATCACAAAGTTAGCTTCGCAACTTTGTTTCCGAGTGTACGAAATATTTAGTTTAACATTAAAGATATACATTCATATACTTTTATATAAACACATCTTCAATACAATACGCTAAGGAATGAACGGGAATCCTTCAAATCTACAGAATCAATAATAGTTCATGTAATGTAAAGTAACCTACCTAGATAGGTACAATGTTAATGTTCACAATTTCATTTTAAAGATTTTCAGTAAGGTCAATCTATACTATTATAAAACTGTAACAGAAGTGTCTGTACATTGAGGATATTTAAAAAAAATTACGATATGGTTTTTAGATGTTCCATGTTCCATATCGGCAATTTTTGGATTTTTTTGTCTGTTTTTTTTTGAGTGTTTGTTTGATCGAGCATCACGAAAAATACTAAACCGATTTTGATGAAACTCTTTTTGTTTGATAGCTTATGATCTGACTTAAAATCTTTTATATAATTTGTGCGGACGATGTCGCGGGTTAACTCTAGTAAGGGCATGTTTCACCACTTCTTAGTAAGTTCTTGTTAGCTTATCCGACAGACATTTTGACATATCTTTCATACAAAATATGTCAAACTATCTGTCGGATAAGCTAACAAGAACTTACTCAGAAGCGGTGAAACAGGCCCCTAATATATAAAATGTTAGAAGCGGAGATCGCGGGGCGCTCGTAAGTTTATAAACCCGCTAAAAGTATTTCACCCTGTATAATAATATAATAGTACATTATGATGATACAAGGTAGCTAAGTTAGTCCTTACAATCGAGGCTGGATTGCAGCACGTGCCGAAGTCGAGTGCTGTAAACGAGTCGAGACTGTAATGACCAACACTCACGCGTTTCATACGTTTATCAACACACTTGTGAGAAAAAATAAATAGAATTTCACAAAAAGGTTTAGATAAATATTTGTGAACAAAAGGCGCCCCTTTTCTTCCCGCGCTGTGCGCCTGTTTAAATTAGTTATGCGCGCGCAGGTTAGTACGGTAATGTAAACTAAAACGCACGCGTGTTTTATAAACTGCTGATGCCATACTTTCAAAGTAATAAGCTATCTTTTCATAACATAGTTCATTACATTATGGTTTTTGCAAGTGACAAAGTGACCGAAATGAGTCGTTTCGGGTCAAAAAATCGAATCTCAAAATTTAATAATTATCAAATCGTAGCAAAGCCGGTATCTCTGCCAACCCCATGGAACAATCCGTAATGGTCTTTTATCCATTCTGTACAAACGGTTTTAAATTTTCACGTCCATTTTTTAACGTATTGCATAATAACATCCTCAATTCTTTCTCATAGAATTTATTCTGCTAAAAACGATTTACCCTTTACACATTCGGGTAAACATATTAATCTTCAGCCACAGACAATTAAGCCATAAAGACGCCGCTTTCAACAACTGCTGTACCATGAGAGCTAGAAAAGGTGGTTGAGGATTAGCAAGCTGTAATTGGATCGTGCAGTGGCAGCTTCTTGAACATGAAAAGATTATTTTTACATGACATCATATGCATAATAGCATGCCGGTCCTAACCTACGGTGCTCAAACCAGGTCTTAGACTGAACATCAGAAATCCAGCCTCAAAATCCGCCAACGAGCGATACTTTAGGTATAAGACTGCCCTATCGCGTTAGAAACTCTAACTCGCGTAAGAACTAGCATAGCGGACGTGGTGAAGACAGCTCAGCTGAAGTAGGCCTGGACACGTCTGTCGCATGCATTCGAAAAGATGGGTCAAAATCACCACGGACTGGGTTCCCCAGGAAGGTCGCCGGCGTCAAGGCAGACCCAGAAAAATTTGGATACACTTTGACGTTTAGAAGTGACCTGTGTCGGTCTCACCCCTGTCATGTTACAGGGGATGGATCCCTTCTTTGAGAATTGATCAGTATTTGCACACAATAAAGATTTGAAAGTAAAAGGGGAAACTTTTGTACATTAGCTTTGCAACCTCGGCTATGCGGCGTCTTTGCGACTTAATAAAACGAAACATTTCAAACTTCCTGCACCAAAACCATTACTTCTGGCTTCAGAAACACGTCCTTATTAGGGCTATTATTTATTTCTTCTACGACGGAAGGGTGCCAAGCGAAAGTAAGCACAGTTGCCGGTACTAATCTCAGGTCAATAAGGGTCTTATTGGCGTCTTCGATGAGGAGCTTGTGGCCGGTTGGCATGTTTAGGACGAAGGGCAGACCGCTGTGTTCAAGGTTTTCTTGAACGAAATCGTGGATTTCGCTGTAGCGCTCGTAGACTGAGAAGGTGCCCTGTTAAGGAGTAAAATAACTATAGTATTTGATGGAACGGAGTAGAATTTTCTTCTATTGAAAGGGGAAAATTTGCCAGGTTAGGTTTGATGCCTAAAGACCGGCCGTGGACCAACTGTTTCTTGTGGTTGGCTCCATAGTGAAAGTCATTCAGTTTGATGGTCTAAATTCACCGTTTCAGTAAACCTGGCCGCCCCTTAGTGTAGGGACACCTGCGGAACGTTCGGTTCAACACGCGCGCAACGCTTTTCCCTATACCGGCGACACTCCAGTACGCGCCGTTACGCGCCATTTTTCCTAGTAGACGCGTATTCAACCGAATGTTCGGCGCCGTACGATCCGCAGGTGCGTCATTACACTTTCAGTCTTTACGTTGCGAATCTTTGTGAAATTTTGCAATTTTAGAGTGCCATCAATATTGCGTCTTAGGGTCAGCGCACATCTAGCGGGAAAATGCTTGAGTGACTTGATTGATTGTATGAAATAGCGATATTGAATAATAATTACCTGCAATAAAATGCCGTCCGGAAACCGTATCCTGATGATGGCGAATTTGTATTTACGCATTTCCCTTAGCTCATCCTTTTCTCTCATCGCCTTGGTGCGCAGCATTTGACTCTTTTCTATCGCTTCGGTTCTGAAATATTTATTGATAAGAAGAATAATTCAAGACATTATGCATACATAAACTTGCGACCATAATCTTCAGTTGTAGATAAAAGCATATGCTCACGACTATATTCCTCGACGGGGTAGTCTAGATATTCTGAAAACTCAGAATATCCACGTTTCACTAGTAGTACAGAAACTATGTACAGTGTGACGGGGAGTGAGCCCGTCTCTTGCAATACAATAGAAAAATCGAAATTGAAGCGTGCAAGATAAACGATTTTTTAGATATAAGTCTGATCAATAATACAGAATTTCTGCGATGGTAGCTGGAGGGTTCAGAAAAATACCGAAATTGATGAACTCGCGGCATTTCCAAATATCACCATCAGAGAGAGAAAAGAACCTACGCCCATGGAGGGAAGGGGCGCCAATGTCAAGTTGTGGCCACGGCTCGAAAAAAAAATGGATATCTTTTTTCGGAAAGACCGGGGGGGTGGGGGTGGCCTCATTTAGTTTTCCCGCCTTGGTCCTCCGAAAGGCTTAGTACGCTTCTGAGAAAAGCACACCGCCTCCGTTAGCTTGGCTACATAAAAAAAATGGGTGGAGATCGGCATAATCAGTCCGCGTTGTATGACACGCGAGATAAGGATTTATGTCGCCTTTTATCTCGTTCGTTCGTGCGCAAATAAAAAGAGAGCTAAGGCGCGATAGGCCTTTATCATGCTGCCATACTATGGGGACTGGAGAGCTAAGGTGCTGTTTATACAAAAGAGACGTGTGGCGGTGGCGGATTGTCAAAGTAACACCAATATAAACCTTATAGTACGTAGCATAGGGTCGTTTTTGTCGTAAAGGAAAATCGCGCCCGCGCCATCAGGCGACGTCGCCTGGAAGCGCGGGCGTAATTCTCCAAACGACGCTATGCTACGTACTATAAGGTTTATATTGCCGCACCCCGCCCGCGCCACGTCAGTTCAATATAAACCGCGCCTAAGGCGTGATAGGGCCTTATCACGCTGCCATACTATGGGGACTGGAGAGCATAGGAGCGGGACAACTGCTGCCGTGCTTATAAAGACTCTGTAAGTATTTTTTTTTGTGGGATTGAGTTGTATATGTTTCCGGAATCCTTCTGTTGAGCTCTTTATGAAATTTCGATCCTTATTTTTTTTTTACTATTACGTATGGGTTTGCTCTTGACCTCAATCTAGTCCTCAGGACGAAGATGGGGTCGAAGATGTAGCGAGCTCACCCAGAAGAAGCCTATTCACTCGTACTCTAAAGGAATTCGGGTTGTAAGCGCTCGGAAATACTGACGCAGGCAGGGCGTTCCACTCCTTGGCAGTGCGCATTATAAAAGATTCAGAAAGGCGCTTGGTGCGGATATTATTCTCATTAGGAAGAGGTAGACATTGTAAACAAGAGTGCAGTAAGTATGGTCGGTCCATATAGAGCTCATCACAAGGATTCCGAAAATATATCGTACTAGAGTTAACCCACGACTTCGTCTGCACAAATTATATACCAGAATTTTAAGACAAAAAAAAGTTTCATCAAAATCGGTGCAGTAGTTTTTGCGTGATGCTCGATCAAACAAACAGACAGACAAAAAAATCCGAAAATTGGTGATGTGGAATCAGGGACACCTCAAAACCATATCATAACTTTTTTTTTAGTATCTTCAATGTACCGACACACTTCTGCTACAGTTTTATAATAGTTATAAGACATGTGGCGTAATTTTGCCGAAATATACATACGGAAGTCTTGATTGGCATGGCAGAGTGGCTCTCTCGTTTTGGAGGCCAAGAACGACTGGGTCTCTGAGGCAACGGATTTGTATGTTATTTTTTTTAAATATCTCACCTAAGCTGTTGTTCCTTCTTCAAGTCCTCAGGTGTCAGAGCGTAGAATGAGGGCGGCAGCTGCATCTTATTAGCAGCTTGTGAGGGCAACAGTACTTGGAGGTTCCTATCTAGTTCCAGTTGTATTGGCTCCGCCGAGCGAAGAGCGTCAATTAGCGACTGCGAAGTTTAATTTTGTACATTAGAATAGAAGAGTATTATTATTTTTTATTTATTTACATTAATGTACTCTTGCTTGTGCGTTAGCACTGCATTTCCGCGAGTGTCAAGTGTTTATGGGAGAATCTATCCCAATCTCAGGGATTGTTTTGGGTCAAGAACAAGAGATTGAGGATTGCGGAGACTCGTGGCAGGCAAAAACGCGATGCGCGAAATCCATGCGAGACGAGTGCTCGGGTCAAAACTCCATGACTCCAATAGTATTATAATATACATAAGATAAGATAAATGTTTATTTTTAACTTTTGCTTAAAACTATTACATTAAACGGTAGTCTAAAAACGAGGCAAGCCTGATATGGCACAACAAGATGGTTTCGCAACTTTCACTTCTACAAGCTAGTAGACAAAGTTGTATCGCGTTATGCAATACAACCTGCACGTTTAGTATGATTTCTCGAAACGCGCGTTACGCGCCTTTGCTCCATAGAAAATATCCTGTTCCCGCGCTTTTCGGGGAGCGAAAGCCGCGCTAGCCGTGACAAGTAGTATGGAATAAAGTCGAGTCGCGCGCAACAAGAGAAATCATGCTAGACGTGCTGCTCTGCCCTCATCCAACGGACACGCCACCATATGAGTAGATAATAATAGTGCACTATAGAAATGAAACTCCCGCCTTAAATGTCAAAATTCGCCTACAAAATGTCAAGATACGCCTACCAATCTGATGTTGGTTTAACCATAGTTTCCGCCACCTTCACCACAACATCTAGCATGATTTCTCTACTTACGCGCGACTCGGCCTTTTTCCATACCTACTACCCGTTGCGGCAAACGCGACTGAAAAGCGCGGGAAGGGGTAATTTTCGCCACGCTTGGCAGGCGGGTTGGCGATCGCAGTTGGATCAAATCAACTTGTGTACTCAGAGGATGCTGCTGCCCATCTTCCAGTAGATTCCTTAGTCGCCTTTTACGACACCCACGGGAGGAAATGGGATGGTGCTATTCTTAGCCGACACCACACGGACAAAACCGCTTAACTCTCAAAAACTCTGTATGAATATAATAATTACCGTCAAACTCTCAACGGAAGGAACATTTTCCTCATTGAACACCAAATAATCTTCCTCCGTGCCGTCCGTGTTGCTCAACTGGGTCTGATTGAAGCCCGCCGCTAGCAGTAACTCCATAGAACCTTCTATTGGCTGGACACGTTCCGAGAACGCTCTGAAATTGTTTATTAAAAGTAAGTTTCCCGTAGAATGAATATTATCAAGACAAGCTAAGCGCGTATACTGCTAAGGAATGGAGATAATTATGACAAAAATGTATAAAATTCATGGCTTTATTTGATTTAGTTGCAAGACTTTGTAAGGAATTTCATATAAGTCAAACAAAAATATCGCATACGCAGAAAGGGCCAAACAACGTAAACAACAAGATTTTTCTCTCGCTATGTGTAATTAGCGTATAAGCCTGTCTCGTTTTCGGGACTATTATTATTTTGAAGTCAGTCTATATTATATTATTTTTCTATGGAGATGACATACTTATAAATACCATCATACAACATATTGAATTCTTCTATTAATTTAATTATCATCTTTTGAAATAAAAATATGTATGGATTAAATCGCTTTTCAGCGATAAGACCGCCTATTTTCGTACCTTCTGTATTTCTTGTCTGTTTACTGTCTGTATACTATGTTTTTTGGGTGTAAAACAAAGTATATGAATCATCATCATCATCATTGTCTTGCCCATTTCCCATTATTTGGGGTCGGCGCAATATGTCATCCTCTTCCATTCATCTCTCTTAGCCGTCGTTTCAACACTCACTCCTTTTTCACACATATCATCCTTCACACAATCCATCCATGTTTTCTTCGGCCTCCCATCTCCTACTACAGCCATCCACATTCATACTTAATACTCGTCTCGTAACATGACACTCGTCTCTCCTCATTACATGCCCATACCACGATAATCTATTACCCTGCAATTTTTCGGTCATAGGTGCAACTTTCATGAATATTGAATTGAAGCATTAAACGTTAGTTCATCTGGCGCACCTTGGGCAGTCAGCCTTGATACTACCATTGCTGACTGGCTATTCTTCCCACTACAGCATGAGTGATTGACATATGATATAGATCATGCTGACACGAAAGAAGATTACTTTTATTTACCTGTTAGACATTCTAATCTTTCGATATTTCTCTTCTTCTGGATAAGTGACAATATTTTCTAAATATTTGCACAAGGTTTCAACACAGGTGTCAATCTGTAAATCAGAGAATACATAAATTTACACAATAAAATTGAGAATCAAAATGTTTACAAGGGGTGCAAGGTGCACGAAATATATTGTTTAATAATATATTTCGTGTACCAAATAATTGGGGAAATCTCGTCCAAAAGTTGTTGACGCATCCTCTTGAGTTGAGTCATGACTCATGGCTTTGTATGGGTGAGCAGTAAAGCAGTCTATCGCACTGTATCTTGTGCCCTGTCTTATCCAGGACCTAACATAGGCTTCTCCTCGAAGAATTCTTCTCTTTAGTCGTAGCCCTACGGCTGAATGATGTGACCATCGTGGGCCGCTTGTGTCACCAAAGCTCTCCAGGCCGCTCGATCTTGGACCTGGTGTAAGCCAGCCTGTAGTGTTGCCTCGGTAATGTCTTTGACCGCATCGGTGCATCTCGTAGGCATCCGTCCTCTACCTCTTTTTCCCTTCATACGGCCGGTGATCAAGAGTTCTTCAAACTGTCTGATCTCTTGACCGTATGCCCAAAGAATTTAAGGACTCATTGCATATTTCTGATACAGTATACCAGGAATAGAGGTGGCCAAGTATTGGAAAGACAAAAGTGTGATCACCTTTACATTTAGACCCAACACGATTTCTTAACTCTGCTACAAGAATGCAAAATGTGGCCTTCAATTTATTGAGTCTAAAACTCTAAAGAATAGCAGCGAAAAAATACAGTAAAAGTAACCTCATCGACCTCATCGGTGGTTCGAGAGTTGTCAATTTCTTACAAACGTTTCATACATAATACGCGTAGACGGAATTAATATAAGTAATATTTTATATATGGAAAAATAGATCAGAAAATCTAGATGCCGCGTCACAAATAACATTTTATAATATAATTACGAAGATATAAAGCTTTTAAATTATTCATGAATTTTCTATAGACAATTTCAAAGCTTTATATCTTCTTAATTATAATATAAATTGCAAATGTTATTTGTGACGCGGCATCAACTATTTTTCCATATATAAAATATAACTTATACCGTCTACGCGTATTATGCGTCAAACTTTTGTATTAAATTGACACCTCTGCAACCGCCTTAATCACTTCAAATAGATACGATAAAAACATACCTTTTCCCTATTATTATTACAAGACTGTATAATGAGACAGGCAGTCAGTCCTCTCTCTTCCTCCAGCTGTTCGTACAAGAACAATTTAATGTTTCGCTTCCATTCATCCCGCGGTAGAATATCATTGCTTATTAGAGGACATCTGTAAGAATTAACATCAAAATTAGCGTGGCGTGCTGTGTTTAGTTTATTTTTGTAGTTATAGTAATTACGAGCGTTAACCCGCGACTTTGTCCACACAAATTTTAAGTCAGATAATAAGCTATCAAACAAAAAAAGTTTCATCAAAATCGTTTCAGTAGTTTTTGCGTGATGCTCGTTCAAACAAACGAACAAACAAAAAATTGGTGATATGGAATCAGGGATACCTAAAAACCATATCTTAACATTTCTTTTGTTAATATCTTCAATGTACAGACAATCTTCCTGTTACAGTTTTATATTTAGGTAGAAAGTATGTGGTGTTAGCGCATAGGCTGCGATCAGGACACATGCCACTGAACAAGTTCGGGTACCTAATGAAAAAGACAAACTCACCAAACTGTGAGACATGCGAAGTAGTTGAGGATGTGTACCACTTGTTGGTGGAATGTGTCCGGTACGAGCAAGCTCGGGAGGCACTGATGGGAAAACTAGAGTTGAGCAGGCTCAATGTAGGAACGTTCCACTCAATTTTGGCATCACCGGAGTCGGAGGCTGCAAGGAGCCTGTTCACCTTTGTTAACTCATCAGTGTCTCAATAAATAGTTGTAAGTTTTATATTTCTATGTATATAAGAATAAAAGGGTACGATGGGACTAACATGTACAATAGGTACAAAAGTCCCTAAATAAAATTAGATAAAAAAAAAAACCTACTATATAATTTAGTATCCTACTATATTGGGGGCCCTACAACTATAATTTTGAGAATAATATATAGTAGGCAAAACTACTATATTTTGATGAGCAAATAATTTATAGAGAATTTAAATATATTGGTTCATAGATCCAATAAAAATGTCCAATAACGTAACATTATTTTAACAATTTTCTCTCTCTGCTTCGAATTTGTTCCATTTCATCTATACTGGACCATATATTAGATACTTCCTAAACAATTTTCAACTAAATCTACTGCTGAAAAATGACGAATAAGTATTCCTAAACACAAATTTATCAAGTTTTTAAAAAATATATATTTTTTCTGAATCGACTCCAGCGACTTCTGCGTTAACAGGAAGCATTATTTTCTATAAAGAATACGAATAGGAGAAATGATTGTTCCTTAAGAATAAAAACTTGGAATTCAAACCAAAAGTAGCAAAAAATTATCTTTTTGAAAATTTTTAATCAACGAATTCGAAAAATAATATTTATTTTCTTATTTTCCCTCGATCTACTTTATTTTTTCGGACAGTTAGTTCGAAATACTATATTTGGTCTAATAAAAGTAGGCAACCCTAGACTCGGGTCTGCTTTGCGCAAACGAAGGTTGACGAGCGGAATTATTTTCCTGGTCGTACTATACTTGCTTTTACTTTTGCGTTAAACTATTAGACTTACTTGAAGAACACTCCGGAAACTGCAAAGTTCTTGGGTATATCAAGCTCCTCCTCTCTTTTCTCTTTAACTTCTGCATTCGATACAGATTTAGAGCCTGACGCTTTTTCATCCTCCAACTCTTTTTTGACTTGAGCCTGAAAATAAATGTCGTATTTTCAGATATACAAGGTGTTACAAAAATACAGATAAACATTTAAGGGGGTGGTTAAGAACATCAAACTGAACAACTTTCACCACTACCACAACCATCATCATCTTCATCATATCAGCCGATAGACGGCCACTGCTGGACATAGGCCTCCCCCAAAACGGAGAGATTTGCCATAATCGCCATGATGCGATACGTTTGCAATGTTCCATACTAAACTACAGATCTACTCGAGCTAAATGTATGGGACAAAAGATTTTTTTTTGCGCGATTTCGTTGTTGGTCCCATAGTGAAAGTTGTTCAGTTTGATGGTCTCAACAACCCCCTTAACTGTTTTAAATTTTTATTTTTACTTCTGTAACGCCCTGTATAGGGTCTTTTATATGCTGATTGTTTTTTAAGGAGATGATCAGACCATCATACTGAACAACTTTCTACAAAAACTGCAATCCTACTCGACCAAAATGTATGGAACACATTAGGGAACGACGTTATTTTTTTCGTCATCTCGATGTTGTTCAGGTTGATGGTCTGATCATCCTATTAAAAAACTGTCAGCATATTAAGTCGGACCCTGTATATATCATCTATCATCTATATCTGTCATCGTCTGCTGAACATAGGACTCTTCCAAGGGTCGCAACAAAACTTTATACTCGGCCTTCAGCCATTCGCTCCTGTCTACCCGTCTCAGAACGTCGGTTCGCCGCCAGAGGGCGTCCCACACTACGCTTGGTAGATCGTGGTCTCTATTTATTATGAATTATAACTCGGCAACGACGCGGCAACTCGAAATAGTCAGAAATATTACCTAACTATCAAACAAATTTTTAGAGCCGTGTTACGCATGCAATTTTTGAGCGTAGGTGTTGATGGAACGTTATTATATCGTTGCAATATTTCTGAGATCAATTGATGTAGCGGCATTAACGCTCAGTAAAAATCACGGCGGTGCAGTTGCGACGCACGTTGCGATATCGCCTAGTCTCAAAAATTGCTTGCATGATATGGCTCTTACCACCTGGTCACGGGACGGCGAACTGCGGCGCGAATAGCGATTTTAGAATACACAGTCTACGCGCCGCTGCGTGCTTGCGTAATAGTAGGAACACAACGCTCAGTGTATTTTAAAATCGCAATTCGCTCCGCAGGCCGTTCGCCCTGTCCCGTGGCCTGGCTGTAAGGGTATGTTTGTAGCAAGGGTCAACTCTATTCCAGTAATAGTATATATTCCCTAGAAAATAAAGACCCGTGATTAGCCACGTCTGACATCCAGGGGAAGAAATGGGGTTGTATATATGTATTATGTTTAACATGTTTACCTACTGACAGTTTGAGTTTGAGACTTGCATATGAATTCTTTTCTATTCTATTCACTTCTAAACAGATTCATCTTGCATGACCATACATTTTGTTCAAGCATTTGTCATGCATTCAAAATATTTAAATGTCTATTCATTCATTGTAAGACAACTATTATTATCAGCAAATAAACATTTTTATAGCCCATCGTGGACATTCCACACAAGTTTTACTGTCCATTAAAGAAATATTATACAGATCTTTAAGACCTTTGCTTCAGGATGACAAAAGGTTGCTTTATTGCTGTAAATAAAACGTAGTAAAACCAGGATTGAGTACACACACATGCATAAATAGCCGTTTCTCTTTTTTTTATTTATATTAATAGATTTTTGAATGGTCAGAATCTTGATGACAGAATATTTTGAAGCTGCCTTTACAGGATGTTACAAAAATACAAATAAACATTCAAGGGGTTGGTTAAGACCATCAAACTGTACAACTTTCACTATGGATATGGGACCAATATCTAAATCGCGAAAAAAAATCTTATGTTCCATTATCATCATCATCATCATATCAGCCGATAGACGTCCACTGCTGGACATGCCCCCCCCCCCCCCCCCCCCCCCCCATGGATATGGAGATTTGCCATAATCGCCATGAGGCGATGCGTTTGCGATGTTCTATACTAAACTACAGATCTACTCGAGCTAAATGTATGGGACAAAAGATTTTTTAGCAATTTCGATGTTGGTCCCATAGTGAAAGTTGTTCGGTATGATGGTCTAAACAACCCCCTTAAAAGTTTTAAAGTTTTATTGTTACTTCTCTAACACCCTGTATACTTGTAGGCAGAAGCCTACGCTGCCATCTAACAGCATCTGTGACCAAATGCTTAACCCTTTATAAGGCAGAAGAAATGAGAGGACATAATAAAATAAAAGATTGTGATATGATAATATATGGTATTAGAGAATAATACCGTGTTTATTATTATTATTTTTTAAATTAAGGTGTCGTTATGTCGTATTTATTACAGTGGGTTTATAAAAATCGGCAAAACATGGCACTATCTACGTTACATTTTAGTATTAAATTTTTAGACGTCAGAATCTAAAATTCATTCCATTACCGGCATATTTTTGAACACATGGAAAGAAACGTGGTGTCCAATATATGGCCAGAGCCGTATAAAGGGTTAACATGCCTGCCAAAGCGTAGAGGTTTTCAAAATAAAACTTAAACAGTGACCCGGCGTTCCTTACTGTGATCTTAACCATAACCAAAGCTCCACTATGCTAACAAACATTGAATCTAAGCGCGGTTTATACAGAAGAGACGTGTGGCGCTGGCGGATAGTCAAAGTAACACAATATAATCCTTATAATCCGTAGCATAGCGTTGTTTTTGTCGTAAAGGAGAATCACGCCGATGACTGCGACGCGGCCTGGAATCGCGGGCGTGTTGTTGTGTTACTTAGACTGTCCGCCACCGCCACACGTCGCTTCTGTATAAACCGCGCCTAATGCTCTTTGAATTTAATCTCTTATAGAACAGTTGAAAAACCTCAATGCAGGTTTCACTGATACAGTAGCATAGAATAAGTAAGAGTATTGATTATCCTTATGACAGTAGCTGGATCTATTTTTCGGTGCTTAAAAACAACATACGGAAGATTTTTAACATTGACCCAATAAGTTGCTGTGGTGAAAGAAAACACAACTTTAAGGAGCACCAGACATATTGGGTAAATTAAGTTGACTTATTATATATATATATATATATAGGAAATTGTAGAGTTCACACGAAATTATCAGAAAAGGATACTAAACCACCCAAACATACTAGCTCAAAATCTAATGAGGGAAGAGGCTCAGACCCGCAGACTTAAGAAAAAGATACCACAGGACAATCTACTGGGAGGGTAACCGTTCCTTAAGACACTTTAATTTGGATGCATCACTGGGTGCATACCAAGCAAGCCAACATTAATATACGTCACACTCTTTGCTGATTGTCCAAAAAACGACAGATTGCAAAGGACAAAGGAGAATTAAAGAAAAAAAAAAAATAAATAAATATATCTAGTGCTGGATGCTGGACTGGAAACTTTTATAGTTTTTGAGAGTTACGCGGTTATTATTTAATATAGAATTAATTTAATGGGTTCTTACCGCATTTACCGCATAGGGAACGCAAATGTACCAAAACGCGATAAGAACCCGTTAAAATGTTTAATTCTGGAAACTTTTAATACAGATCCAATGATCAGCCAGCCAGTGCTACTCAAATGAACCTGGATCCAGCCACAGAATAGTAGTTACTTTGTAACAGATATCACTTCCTTAGAAAACGATAAATTCTCATGCATTAACTTACCTACTGATGGACCATACTTGCAAAAATGTAACTGGTGAAGCTTGCCACAGCGTTGTTATTACTTCAGACAGCATGCAACGTTGCCGTCTGAAGCGAGTGGCGGAAATAAATCAAGCAAGCGCATCGCTTATATGTTGCGCCAAAGTATGTGTGTACTTATCCTGGTACCTACGGCCAAGTAACTGAGGCCTGATCCAGCTAGCTAATGTATCCATCTAAACCCACCTAAGAACTTTTACAATGGAATATCAGAAATTTATTACCTGTATAGCAGCAAGGGAAGTATTAAATGCTGGATTTTCTCTCTTCAGCTGTAACCTTGACAACGCTGCATCGGCTGCCACCTTACACTCCTCCGTCAATCCCGAACGCTTCACTTGAACCTCCTGCCTCGAGAAGTTTGAACTTTGTGAACTACTCGCGGAGTCGCTCAACTTATGTCCGGGACCGGCCAATTTAAATTTAGCATCGACCTTCTTCTTTTGGAAGAACTTTTTTATCTTTTCCGCCATCGTTTTAGATGCGAGGTGTGTGTTCTTTAGGTAGTTTTAGCTTTGATACACTTTCTTTTAACTGTTTTATTGTTGCTGATGTCGCTGTGAAAGATAACATTAGATAAGCTTATCTTTGACTTCTGTTTGTAAAAACAAAGGGTTTGTTTGTAAAGTGTGATTAGCAGGGCTGGCATGCCACAAACGACAAAGCAGCAAAACGAGAAAACCGCAATGTGTGCTCATTTTGGCACTTTACACTTTTACACTCTTACTGGCACAATTGGGTAAAAACACAGAGGCTCATCTTGATCTTTCTCGTTTTCTCGTTGGTGACATGCTAAGCCTACAGTTTCATAAAATGCAACATCGAAGGTTCAAACGAGAAAACTGCAATGTGTGCTCATTTTGGCACTTTACACTTTTACACTCTTTCTGGCACAGTTGGGTAGAAACACAGAGGCTCATCTTGATCTTTCTCGGTTTCTCGTTAGTGACATGCTAGGCCTACAGTTTCATAAAATGCAACATCAAAGGTTCTTTTGTATTTTGATTGTTTTGTATGGCAAGATGGCAACATAAATCAGCCAAGCAATAACATTTTTTTTTTATTTTCTAATTTTTTCAAGGTCTCTGTCACCCGCATTGCCAATGTCAGCCTCATAGGTTAGAACCATTTGTAAAAGTTAATCTAGGACAAGGAAAGGCCCCACAAAGCAGTATAGGCTCACTGTTCTGCTTGACAGAGTGTCATGTCAGCCAACCAGCAGTTAGCTGGTCCAATTAATATACCATGCAAAAGTTAATATCTCACACGAAACAATGCTTCTAGTCTAAGGAGAGTGCTCTCCTGAAAATGATAATGTTAGCTCATGTATGTTGCCCAGGCAGAGCCAGTTTTACCTATGAGCGGCATGTTGGTGAAATTTTTACAGATCTTCATATTAACCACTCGCACGCATTACTCGCAAGCGTTTCAAAACAATACCTTGTTTTCATCATTCTTAGTATTCTTCTTTCTTCTTCTTTCTTCTTATTAGCTCTGTCACAGTATAAGAAAGAGTATACATACATACAGTCTACTACTAAATACAGTATGGACAATCCCTGCACCCCCACCAATATTAACCTCACCCCTTACTCACTGCCCCTTAACCTCACCCCCGATTTGGCAAAAAATGTAGGCAATGGTGTAGTCTTGTCTCGTTCACTCTCACTCTGTTTCTCACATGCTTACCTCTTCTTGTAAATTTTTCCCATCAGCAAAGTATAGCAAAAAATGGAGACAATGGCATATTCCTGTTTCAGTCACACTCACTCAGTATCGCACATGGTTACCTTGGCACGCTTGGCACGCTTGGCAGGCGGGTTGGCAATCACAGTTGGATTGAATGTGTGTCTCAGAGGATGCTGCTGCCCATCCTCCGGTAAATCCCTTAGTCATCCCATGGGATGGTGCTATTCTTACACGACACCCACAGGAGGAAATGGGATGGTGCTATTCTTAGTATGTATACAGCTAATAAAATTGTAAAAGAATTGGCCACGCTGCTATGTAGTAATATACCTATTGTAGCATAATAGTATGAAGCTTTTTCCTTGTGGATTTTCTCCATCGAAAATCCATATGGCAGGCCTCACATGTACATAACGTATCTTTTGTACACGACTTTATAGGTCTCCTGGGTATCTAGGTACTTACCTACCTTACCTAAAACAGAACTATAGGTTCCAGGTGTCACGTAAGTATGTTTATGTATTGTTGTTTACAACCGCAAAGGTAGGACCTTGAGAAAAGCAAGAAAATGACTCACCCGGCTTCATAAACCGCTCCGTAATACGTTTTCCGTAAACACGCCACGAAATAAAAATCAATAAAAGAGTGAACAGAAGAATCAACAAAAATGTCTTCAGAAGTAGAAACTGGAACTCGTTGAAGTAAAATACCTCAGCTATTTCCTCGTAAACTGATAAATCACTAAAACTAATCAAGGATTTAGGCAAACTCTCTATCGGTAAAGATGACACGCACGAATCGAAAAAATCTCTCGCGAAAGCTAAAGTATCTCCGATTTGAAGATACAGAGCTTCGTAAAGGGTGGAATTGAAAACAGCGTTGTCGAATAAAGACATTACACGATTAATTTTCGGTGGTTATCAGGAAAAAGTGGAAAATAAAATAGCTCATGCTGAAAACCGAAACTGCAAAATCTATCGCCGTGAGCTGTCACTGTCACTGTGACGGACATAACAGTTGTTGCCATTTAAAGTGGAAAAACTCCCATAAATAAAAGTTTTGAAGAATTTTTCGCTTACGCTGGTTGGTAGACGGAATGTTAGTGTAACCGGGTATGAGATAACGATAATCCTATAAAATTTATGTGAAGTGATATTTTTGAGTTCGGATTATCTATTCTTCTATTCTATGCTCGGAGTTTCCCTGCGAGATCGAATCAGAAATGAAAAGATCCGCAGAAGAGAGTAACTGACATAGCCCAAAGAATTGCTAAACTAAAGTGGCAATGGGCGGGGCACATTGCTCGCAGAACCGATGGCCGATGGGGCCGAAAAGTTCTCGAGTGGCGACCGCGTACCGGAAAGAGCAGCGTGGGTAGGCCCCCCACACGGTGGACCAACGACCTGGTGAAGGCGGCGGGAACCCGTTGGATGAGGGCAGCGCAAGACCGGTCGCTAAGGCGATCCTTGGGGGAGGCCTATGTCCAGCAGTGGACTTCCGACGGCTGAGATGATGATGATGATATTTTTTAATTTAGGTGGCCGTAGTACAAAAAACTGGTTACGACGATAAGGACAGCAATAAGGCATTGATCTCCTTTCATAACTAGAGCGAATTTGCTATGTGCATCTCTTATTGAGTGAATATGACAAAACACGTTCCGACCTCTATTGCTTCTCCCTCTACGAATGTAGTCGGAATGGATTGCCGTTAATCAAAATTGTTTTTCTATTACTTTGTGTACCTAGTTGTAATAATTTACTCTGGAATTGGTAGTTTTTTTTTGGTAGCAATACTTCTAGTTTTCGTTCGGAAATAAATTAAAACAACCTTTTCTTGTGGGTTGCGGGAACTAGAAATGCGAGTTTTGGACTAATTCAAGATACAAAACTGGACTGATTGGTAAGGTAAGGACTGATTATTTTTTATTAAGTATTAGGCCATTAATAACGTACAAAGGAATACTTAAATAACAATTTTTTAAGACGGTTAAATAAAAACGTTCGGAAATAAACTCTCAAATAAAAAAGTTTAGAGAAGAAGGTTCACATCAAAATAATCATCAATGATTCATGATCACTACAGTGGGTAATTATTTAGCATTATTTTTAAAGGTTTTGAAGCATTGAATGACGTAGGTACTTTTCCCCCTACAAAAACACTGCATAAGAAATATCCCTTAGTCGCCCACCGGAAGAAAAGGGTGTGTTCCGTTCTGTGCCGGAACTGGTAGGTATACTTAGTTACCTAGTATTAACTAAGCTTACCTACTTTGCTGTAATACAAATAACTCCAATAAAGTAGGTAGGCAAAAAGCAACAAAAACTATATTCAAGGGCAACTAGTGTGAATCCTGCCTACGATATGCTGAGCAATGCAATTAAAAAGTTGCATGGGTTGTTTTGTTAGGCGCATAAAATTTACGATGCATAAAATTACCCATCCTTGGACAGTGTGAGTCGGATTCTTGCACGCAAACGTTCCGATTTGTGTACCTTTACCTTTCGTGTTTTTAGTATTAGTCCTCCTACCTACTTACAATCGTGGCAAAAAAGAGTTCAACGTAGTAATAGATCCTTCTTCTTATCGTGTGGGCAGAGCCCTGGTGTCAGAGTTTTTTAGACCGCCTTACGGCCTCTGACGTGGTTTTTATGTAACGACTACTACCACCAGAGATAGTAGCCGGGATCAACGGCTTAACGTGTCATCCTAAGGACGGAATCATTTTTCTTTTCAGAAAATCAGGTGATTCAGCCTGCAATGTCCTAACCAACTGGGGAAAAACGCACGAAGTGACATATCACTAGGTGTCCCCCGTGGGAATGGAACCCACGACCTCCGTGTCGAGAGCCCAATGCTCTTAACCATTAGACCTCGGAGGTAGTTAGTAGTAGATAGTAGTAATAGATGGAACGGGTGGAACTAAGACTTAGTTATTTTGGGTGGTATTGCCAGGTTATACGTGATTTTGAAGTTCTAGCTAAGAAAGATGGCGCCAAAGAGATATTAGAAAATATATTAGAAAAGAGAACCCACTCGTGGCAACATTATGCATCCACCTTATGTCAAATTGAAGGCTAGCTAGCGCCATCTATGTTTCACCGACAATAATTCAACCTATACTATACATACCTAGGTACTTATATCTACTCATACCATTGGATATTATTGTTTTGAATGCTAGTTTTCGTTCAATCCCGCACAGATCGAGTGAAATTCCAGTATCCTTACTTTCCTGTAATCTAAACATTGGTACGAGAACAACAGAAACTCTAGAACATCACTAAATCGGCACGAAATTGAACGAAAACTACAAACAACCCATACATTACGCAAGATAGGTAGCCATTTTGTGATTTTGTCAATTTGACATTGACATAGACAATAAAATCTTTTTTTTTCATAGTTCTGCGAAATATTTAATAGATGGCAGCACATTCTATGCAAACTGAATCGGAAAAAGCCACCAAAAGGCGACTGTACTCCGCCTGGATGGCGCTCTCATTTTTTCCAAATATTTTTTGCCAAGCTATATCTGATACGTGGTGCGAAGGAAACCTTAGGCTACTGCGTAAGTTTCCGATCATCAATCGATATTAGAATGATATACGATTAGATACGCAAAGCCCAAACTTTCTTCATTAAAATAACCTTATATTTAATCTTATCTCATTCGAAAACGAGAGCGCACTTTAAACACCACCATTTAATTACAAACCTTTACCCAGGTGTAATGAATAGGCCGTCCCTCCTCATGTAACTTGAATTGAAACTCTGAAAGATACACGGGAGGGTGTGAAAAAAGGGGTGAAGATACAAAAGGGCTCCAGGCAGAAGTGTCTCGGAATCGTTGGGATCTAAACAGGATGAATGAGTCTTGAAAATTTATAGCTAGGCAGTATTTTTCCGACAAGGTTTTTTTCAATACGAGCAAAAATGAGCGAGTATTACATACAGACAGACAGAATGGACGAAAGTATACGGGTTCTTTGTTTGACTACGGAACTCTAAAAAACTGCTGTTCCTTAGAAAACGCCAATGGCGACTCGACCTAAATGTATGGAACAACTAGAAAAGAAAGAAAGAATGAGTAAGAAGAATCTTTAGTCACCATTAAGGTAGTTTCAGTCCATACAAAAGTTATACGCACAATACGCGTAGACGGAATTAATAAAAGTAATATTTTATATTTGGAAAAATAGTTTAGAAAATCTAGTTGCCTCGTCACAAATAACATTTGCAATTTATAATATAATTACGAAGATATAAAGCTTTTAAAAATTTGTATGAAAAATTTCAAAGCTTTATATTTTTACGATTTCGATGTTGCCTTCATAGTGAAAGTGGTTCAGTTCGATGGTGCCGTCTGAAACACCCCATTGTAACGCATTTAAGTTTACCCTGAATAGTTAGTTACATACATACACAACGGTCACTCCCTGCCGATCTTTGACTTGAGATTCCGCTTCTCACCCCGCTATTTCAGGGGATACTTTAGAGGAGCCCAGCAATGACCGTAGAACACTCGTCAATAAACTCAAGATTAAAATACAAAAAAAAGAATTTCTTCCCGTCTCGAAGGTATTCGATATCTCTCGAGCGCTCTCAAGAACTTGTTGAAAACCTATTGATTTCGGCACTTGTCTTGAAGAACATTCAATTGTCATGTTTTCAAAGGACGACTTTTTCTGAACTTTGTGGACGTTCGATGACTTAACGAAAATGATATCAGTTTTTTGTTTGGAGATGTTTTTCCCCGGCCCACTCCAGAATTTAATCTCTCTTCTCTAAAAAGAAGGCACATATAAAAAAAGACAACAAAATTCTTACACGAAAACGCATTAGGATTACAGTAGGTACTTAATAAAAAATCGAACTCTCTTCACTCGCTCTCTCAGATTTATCTGAGCTCGCTCTAAGTTTTATATTGTGTTGCAACAACTTACCTGAGGACTTGCCTGAGGACCACCATTGGGAAAATTAAGGCTTTAGAGGTGGGTCACATGTGACCCGTCATTAACCCCCTTGGGAGTGTAGATATTAACCTGGACCAGGTGCCCGATTGCGCTAAGTTAAAACATCGAAGTTCTATTCTTATCCAATTTCAGTTCTAATCACATTGCAATCCAATAACTATTCAACTGTGCTGAATTCCGCATCGCGCTAAACTATGTAACTGACAGCCAATAACGTCTGAGCGATCTGTCAAAACGGCTCTAACGGCTGTACCGCGATTAGCGCATTACCAAATGTGTCAAAAGTTATGGTTCGTACGTAGTCCCATAACGGTTCAATCACCAAATATTTACCGCGATTGCAGCCCTGGCCCCCGGGATAAAATCGTTGCCACACCCACAGAACATTATAAGAAGGGTTAGAAGCAAATTAGGCGTGGAACGCGTGCCACACGGTTATGCAATGATTTGCATAACAACATCGTTAAGGCGCGCGGCGTGGCGCGAGCGAGAGAGCTTACGTAGTTGTAGCAGCGTGAGTGGGAAGACAAGTGGCGACAATCGTCTCCGAAGCAAAATCGCTACTTTGCATTTCTAACCCCTCATATAATGTTTTGTGGCCACACCCATGAACCTGCCCATGAACTGAATCCTTATCCTCTTCCACGCATTCCTTTCGACATGCCATCATAGGAGACAGCCTCGCCAGGCTTTGCTGTCTTTCAGGCGCCCTAGGGCGGCGCACACTTTGGAAACACCTGCTATATACAAAAAACGCGGTAAAAACCATTTAAAGAATTAATTTTAGATTAAATAATTATCGAGTCACTCTCAAAAACTGTTTTACAAATTGTCCTCAAAAGTTCCTCTCAACTCAGTCAAGTCGATATTTATTACCTAGGTATTTACCTAATATTATTTAATATTTCTAAGCTTCGAAAAGTCCGTAACCCTGAAACATTGAGATGCTCAAACATGCTATTCCTTTGGCAGCAACAGCATCTATTCCGTTCCGTTCCGTTGACTCACCAGCCAGCAGTACTGCTGAAAGGACGAAAAGATGATATCTATATGACGGGGGCCAGCGCTACAGCTACTCTGTAGAGGTAGTCGAGCTCAATCTATTGCAATGCTTTGGAAGCAACAGTATTCTAGATATATCCATTTTTAATCAAAATGAAAGTACTCAAGATGTTAAATAAGCAGCAGATTAGATAATATCTCTTATCAAATCGTGATATCAAAATGTTCAAAACAAACTCGAGATCATCTGAAGTGCCTACCAGTTTATCATGAAACACTATACAAATTAAACCTATACCAAAAACTAATTACTAGTGTATTAGTTAAGTGTGTGAAATTGTATGAGATTTGGCAACAAAACAGGTGAGCAAATAAAAGACCTTCGTATTTTTGCTTAGGTATAAACTTAATAAAAAATAAATTTTACGATCGTACGTACCTCAAACGTCACGTTTCTAATAGGGCTGATTCTTCTTATTTTTTTGGCTAGGATTTTCTGTCATTATTAGCCTATACAGGGTGAAATTGATACTATTAGCATCCTTTTAAACTAAGAGTCTACCCATCAAACTGAACAACATTTACTATGGAAGCAAACCGATTGGAGCAAAAAACAAATTTGCTGTTGCATATATTTGAGACTCTGGGAGCTGAGATCTAACAATATTTAAGAATCCAGTATGCAGATGTGAGTTTTAAACAATACAAATATTAGTTAGAATACCTCGCTAACAAAAATACAGACGTAGCGGGCTGACGTAACCTCAGGGTTAAAAGCTCCAAAAAAAAAAAAAAAAGAATTAAAAAAAAAATACAGACTGATCAGACAAGGAAACAACTATCAAACTATTTTTTTGGACTAACATCGAAATCGCAAAAGAAAAATTTCGATTTTTTTTCCAAATTTAGAGCTGTTTTTTTTACGATTACCAAGCAAGTCCCATAGAGAAAGAAAGTTGTTCAGTATTATGGTCTAAACCACCCCTTGAAATGTACCCATTTCTGTTACACCTTGTATGATTAGGAAATGATTTCAATGTCATAAACTTGACATTGATGATTGTTAAGATATTTTGTAAAGATATGATCTGTTAAGATAAGTTTCGTATGAAATCAATTTTTAGATTATTTTAACACAACGTCAGTGAAAAGAACGGAAACGGAAAAGTATTTTATTTTATTCTAATTTAAAAAATGTAGCTCTATCGTACACACGGCGACACATCAAGCTACACAAAACCAAAATAAGCAGGCCGCGCGTAGGTCGAGTAACGTATAACGTCACGCGGCCAGCTTATTTTCGTTTTGTATAGCTTGATGTGTCGCCGTGTGTACCTATACTTTGATGATTTTGACAATGTCTAGTTTAATAGCAAAAGTGCGTGACTTTGTACGGTAATAAAAACTTACATACCTATATGGCGACCTCAAGGACTGTTTTTGCACAAAAATACACACCCGAAACTACCATAAAATGGCAGAGCCACGTGGCCACTTAACCCGCGCCGCGAACCTAACGAAACACGTGCACTCGTGAGTCCTCTAGCCCTATAAAATCATGATTCTTCTTCTTATCGTGTGGGCAGAGCCCTGGTGTCAGAGTTTTTTTCAGACCGCCTTACGGCCTCTGACGTGTTTTTTATGTAACGACTACTACCACCAGAGATAGTAGCCAGGACCAACGGCTTAACGTGCCATCCGAAGCACGGAATCATCTTTCTTTTCAGACAATCAGGTGATTCAGCCTGCAATGTCCTAACCAACTGGGGAAAAACGCACAATGTGACATATCACTAGGTGTCCCCCGTGGGAATCGAACCCGCGACCTCCGTGTCGAGAGCCCAATGCTCTTAACCATTAGACCACGGAGGCAGTCCATGATAGTCATGATAATCCTAAAAAGATTGTCAGTAGTATCTGAGCGTGCTTTGATTGGCTGAATCATTAAAGCTCTAAGTTACCCTATGTAAAAGACAGAATGTTCATTAAGGACATAATATTATACATGCCTCGGATTTCCACCATCAATTTAAAAAACGGTTAAACGCCTGTGAAAACGCTTGCATAGGCTCGGGGTACCTGGTATTTTGCCAGATATGCCAGCCAGCCAGTTGTAACGCCACTGATTCTGTGATAATGTCCATATCAGTGTTTTTCAAAGCGTGGATCGCGCCTCCCAACTTTCAATGTTGAAACAAAACATAAACTCAAAATGCCACGGTTCGTTTCGTACCAACAACTATGAACTCTAACTAGCCAAGAATAACAAGCACTAAAGTAAGGTTTATAAACTAATATTCAGTCCAGTTTATAAACTAGGCTTACAGGGTGTTGGGGAACTCTAGTTTCAGTTGGTACCATGTTTTATAGCTGGTTATGAAAATGTTGATCATTATACAATAGCTCGAAATTATGAAAATTAATAAGTCTATTGTAAAAATTATTGTAATTGTAATTGAAATTGCTATTTTAATCTATTAATGTAAAATGTAATATGGATCAGGTAATCCGAAATAATTTTTTATTTTTTATTTTTTTTTTATTTTATTATAATTGTCATAACTACATTGTCATTACTATAATTAGATTACGCATCGCCCCGTCTTGAATGTCACATTGTAGTCATTGCTGATTTTCAATGTATCTGGTCACTGCAGATTTGTTTTTATAATGTTTGTATGGTAATTTTTCCGGTCGTTATGGCGATCCTTGGGGGAGGCCTATGTCCAGCAGTGGACGTCCATCGGCTGAGATGATGATGATGATGAATGTTTGTAGTTATTATCTTTAAAACCGCCAAAAGTGGCCACTTTTTTTGAAAATGATGTTTAATCGTTTGGAAATAAACATACGATTGAGGACAGCACAATAGTTTCGGTAACCTCTTAATATGCTGACGACTTTTTAAGGGGATGATCAGACCATCAAACTAAACCACTTTTTTCTACAGGAAAAATCGTAAAAAAATCTACTGTTTCATACAAAACTCGTCCTTATCGACCCAAATGTATAGGACAACAGTTTTTTTTCGCGATTTCGATGTTGGTCCCATAGAGAAACTTGTTCTGTTTGGTGGTCTTATCATCCTCTTAAAACAACCGTCAGCATTATTCAGTTGGACCCTGTATAATGGTAAATGAATAAAGGGTGGGGCGTAATTAAAGCGGGTTTTACGAGTTCACGCTAGATTTTATGTCACAAACTAGACAAACAATAACTCCAACGCTCACGCGTTCTTAACTCACCTTTCATACTAAAACGTGCCCCTAAAACATGGGATTAGGTTATTAATACGGGATTCTTCATCATCATCATCGTCGGCCTATAAACGTCTCGCAATGAGCGTTTTTCTTTTCTTTTTAATTTTAGTTCCAAAAAATCTCGACGGATGGCATGTTTACCGCTCCATAGAGACGTTCGTGAGATCCTGTCAAAATCATGTCAAGACTGTGCCTGTCATTTTTTAAAGGCCAATGGATCGAGCCCATGGAACCATTTCAGACGTAAACAGTTGCAAATTTTCAATAAAAATGATTCGCAAATAATGAAATATTCCATCAAAAGATGCGTTGGCATCTTTTTGATCATGTTTCCTCTTTATTTTAAAGAAACCCTTTTTGAAATTTTGACATTTATTCGCACAGACCGTAGCGCCATCTATCGATCTCCTAGAAAACCAAAAGATAAACGCTCATTGCAAACTCACATAACACGACCGGTAACACACCGAAATCATTGTCATCGCCGGCAGGGACAACCGCGATCTCTGATGACCACTCCTTTTTCTTCTGGCGTCTACAGAGTCTAAAGACACATCGTCAGAGGAAGGATCTCTTTATTCTAAAGCATTTGGCATTTATCTCTTTGGGCACATCCTATCAGACACAGATTACTGATATTTAGCAAGCTACAGATACAACAGTGAAATTTTCAACTAGTTCCAATAGTTCCGTTCGCGTTGTGGCGCTGTTGTCGTCAAGCTAATGCGTATAGAACTTGTACGTGTATACAGTGATACCAGAATGCAGAAATAGGGACATTTGACCAAGGAACAAACTAATCAACATTTTTATGTTATACAACGGAGAATAATTAGGGCTTCTCAAGGATTCTCAACTCAAGCGAAAATACCAGGAAAAACACAAAATATAAGCTTCTGACGCAACAACACTGCATGACGCTGCTGCTGCTGTAAGTGCAATATGGCGTCCTAACATCGTCCTATGATGACGTTTCTTGAAAGAAAATGTGACTTAAGCGCCACAACGGAACTATCGGAACTAAAGCTGTCATATGCCAGGAGTGCGATTTTTGAATCTCATACGTTGAACTCAGCAGTTAAAAATGTATGGAGATACGCATCTATCTACTGCTGATTTGACTTTCAAAAATCATACTCAAGGAGTGCGATTTTTGAAAGTCAAATCAGCTGTAGAAAGATGCATATCTCAATAGTAAATTTGATATTTACAACTGCTGAACTCACCGAATGAGATTCAAAAATCTCACTCCTGATCCCAGGCCGCTTCTCACCTTGATTCTCACCGATCCTGCTACCCAATTCGCCGCGTAATCCCAGCGAAGTCCTACGCCGAGGTCAGTACGTACCTATCCATCTGGGTGACCCTAGGTTGCTTAAGTTCATTCACTGGCTCGGTAAACCCTTAGTTGTCCTTGCTTCCAATTGTCCGCAGTAATAAGCAGTAGCTGATCTGTGAGCAACGCTATATCTGACATTTCGAAAAAATACCGTCACGAAAGCTGTGGGCCTTAGTCCACCGTGCTTGCCCAGTGCGGATTGGCAGACCTCACATACCTATGCATCAGAACGTGTTCTTCTTCAGCGTATGCAGGTTTCCTCAACAATGTTTTCACAGTTTGAGACCAGTTGGTATTACGTACATATGTTAGAAAATTTCATTGGCACATGGCATGTTGTCCCATAAACTTAATATTACTTTATGATAGTATATTAAGTTTATGTGTTGTCCGTGCGGATTCGAACCCAGACCCTCACGATTGAGTGTTCATCCATACCTATAAGAGCGCCAGTGGCGCGTTGCGGAGAGGTATGGACACCCAATTACGGTGGTCCGTGTTCGAATCCGCACGGACAACATGCCATGTGTCAATGAGTTTTTTTAACTTATGTACGTAATACCGACTGGTCTCAAATGGTGAAGGAAAACATCGTGAGGAAACTTGCACACACTGGTGTGTATGTGAAGTCTACCAATCCGCATTGGGCGCGCGTGGTGGACTAATACCCATACACCCTCTCCCTGAGGGTAGGCCTCTGCCCTGCAGTGGGACGTTTATAGGCTGATGATGATGATTCCTTTTGAGTTTTTATTATTCAGCATTAGAGGGTCTTTCTTAAGTCGAGTACATAAAAGTTTTTTGTGTTTGGTATGTTTTTTTATAGTAGTTTAAGGGGTGGCACTACCCAAATCGGTCCAAACAGGGTTTTGATAATATTAAATTTCAGACTTTTGATAATAGTAAATAGCTAAATTTCGAAACAAAATTAATACCTTTGCTACTTCAGAAGATAAAGTACAAGATGAACCAAAAACATCTGTGTAATGTTATTTACATCAGAAAATAATCGAGAATTTCATGAAAAACTCTGGAATAGCACTGCCGCGTTTCGAGTGTTGTATTGGATGTCTATGAGAAACATTTTTAATTAAATGCACGCGCAATAAAAGGTGATCAACGTATGTCAATGTTCTCTAAAATATGAAAAATACACCCTTTCAATATGTAACTAACGTATTTAAAACAGGCTGTATAGTGAGTAGTAGGTAGACTCTTGGGAGGATTCTTGAGGTGGGTTTTCCATGTCAGCTTAATTTTTTACGGCTATTTAGAAGTTCAGGTTTCCTCAAGATGTTTTCCTCCATCGTTCGAGAACAGTCATCGAACTATTTAATACGACAATTCATATTATTTACTCTATTAAAAATTATTTATTACTATTTTCATTTTAACCCAGAATGAGATGTCTGCTCTTTATAGGTTGACTAAATTTTAAATGAAATTAAATTTAAACAGATTTAAGAGTCCTTTTGTCGTTTGTACCGTTTGTAGTAAGTAAGAGTGGGTTTTCATTATGAAGAATGTGCGTCACTGATCTGTAAAAGACTTTTAACGTTGGTTTACGAGGTGTAAGGTAAAAACGTTACATTTGGGATGAAACTAGCTATCAAAATTTTACACGGAAATGTTCGGTTTAGCCAATTTCCTTCTAGATTTTTTGTTCGTTAAAATCTACATTTTAGACCAAACGATCTCATGCACTAGATTGCTTTGTTTTGCATAGCAAACGGTTACTCAAAGGGTCGTATGCAGTTGAACGTAATATTTTTTACTACCGGTACCAAGGTTTGAACCCCGATGTTACGCGGTCTGTACAAATTTGTAGACTCGGTACACTAATAATTCTGCAGAGAGATATTCAGACGGATAAACATACACGTAGAAAAAAATCTTGTCACTTTTATTATATTTTGTAGTATTTATGTGACGGTCGATGTCTACTACCAAATGTAATCGACCTTAGAAGATCTTCAAGCTAGAAAATATACATCATTTCAGCCTTTTTTATACGTACACTGCTAGACATAGGCCTCCCCCAAAAGGGAGGTTTTACCATAATCGCCACGCTTGGCAATCGGGTTAGCGATCGCAGTTAGAAAGAAAATATTAATGAGATAGATCTATGTTTTGTAAAGTAATATTGTTCTCCATATACTGACTGTGGCATAGACATGACATTTTTGTGGGCGAAAAGCTGGGCTAACTACTTGTCAAAAATCGATATTCATGAAACCCGAGATATACTTACCGAACCTAGAGAGTAATAGTAGTTACCTATATCAATGTATGTATCTATCTGTTCACCCTGAAAAGGGTTACGTTCGTACGTACGTATGTACGATGTAGATTAAGCCCTCTTACCGCTATATACATACAATAATATACTCGGGACTATAGACAAAGACGACGTAGGCGGCGTTCTGTCTAAGTGCACGATAAAATTATTGAAACGTACATACAAATCTCGTATATGAAGATGTCATATGAAGTAATTAATACCGTCTGCTAATTTAATTTAGAAGAAAATGTCTTAAAAAGTTATTAAGGCACATAAAAGAAGTTTTTATTTAAAGACATCATCATCATCAGCCTATAAACGTCACACTGCAGGGAACGCTCAAGGACCTACTCTCAAAGAAGATATATGGGCGTTAATCCACCACGCGTGCCCAATGCGGATTAGTAGACTTCACATAGATAAATATAAGCATGAGAATTTCTTCTTCAGCGTATGAAGGTTTCCTCACGATGTTTTCCTTCACCGTTGGAGAGCTTCTTCTTCCTGGTCGTAACCTCATGGCTGAGGGACGTGACCATCGTGGGCCGCTTGTGCCACAAAAGCTCTCCAAGCCGCTCGATCTTGGGCCAGGTGTATGAGTGCCTGTATAGTGTTGTCTCGGTTATCTTTTACCACATCGGTCCTAGCAGGCATATCTTGGAGAGCAGTCGGTGTTACACAGGCGTAAGTAATTATGTAGGTATATGTATGTATAAAAATAAACCAATACAAGCAGAGAGAGATCGAGAGATCGTTTGGGTTCATTTGTTTCATCTCTTCTTCTATAGAAGAATCTATAGATTCGATGGCATGACATTGAGTTTTACTTGGCAATCGTGGTAAATGAGTTTTGCCCATCAGCTGCGTTAAGGCTTGCTGATTACCCAGCGGTGCACCGAGTTGTCGGGGGTTCAGTATATCACTTGTGAATGTTCTCTTTATGAATCGCATTCTATTCTATCTATACTATACAGGGTGAAATTGATATCATTAGCATCATTTTAAACTAAGAGCCTACCCAACAAACTGAACAACTTTTACTATGGGAGCAAACCGATCGGAGCACAAAAAAAAATCTGCTGTTCCATACTAAACTGCAATCTGCAATGCCTCCTGCTCGACTCAAATGTATGCAACAACAGATTTTTTTTGCTCCGATCGATTTGCTCCCATAATAAAAGTTGTTCAGTTTGATGGGTAGACTCTTAGTTTAAAAGGATGCTAATGATATCAATTTCACCCTGTATATTCACTTGACTGGTGCTTGAAAAAAAAGAAAGAAAAGGTATACCTTCAAGCATAGTGTTCCGAATTTTTAGATAACACTTCGTCAAAATTTCTACGGTTTATAAAGAGATCCTTCCTCTGAGGGTTTTAGCCTCTCCATATCAATCTACCTACGTCACATTACATATATACTTAGTGACACCAGAGACAATTTCATCTACAGACAGAATACTATATGTATAGAATCTTAAATTATTAAGGAGATATTTGACGAAAGGATTGCGAGTTCAGTCTCGAACTGGGTTCGCGTGGGTTTAGATGGTCCTCTTAGAGTTCTTTACGCATAGTTCCGGCCATTACAGGCTAATTTACCAATAAAAATAAATAATACAGAGCGAGGAACGGTCAAAATAGCAGCGGACCGGTCTCAGTCAAATTGCTTCCTTGCGAAGCGAGTCTCCATACATGTGACGTGTCAATACTATTTTTAAAATTTGCCGCGAAAGTTTTCCTAAGCCATAAAGTCAATGGCTCTGATGGCCAGTGTTAGTCTAGAACAGTGATTAAGCCAAAATGTTAGCATAAGTGTGTTCTAAACTTTTTTAAAAGACGAGCACAGTGGATCCATTCGTGAAAAGAAAAATGAAAGTTTTCAAGAAGAAGCTCCGTTTCTCGATAGGGTCAAGTTATTTGTAAAAGTTTATTCGACAATTTTAGTGACAGTTTTGGTTTTTAAATATTTCACATTACAGCAGCGACCGCTTAATAAGGTAATTTGCATTATACTTTCATAGTATTTATTATCATTTACATTTTACATCCATATAACAGTTCATATAACAATAACATTATATAAAGTACACACTCGAAAGATAATATGTTATCATTATCTTTCACTAAAAAACACGTGGCTAGAGACAAGAAAACTTTCTAGAGTAGATAAATACGTCATCGTCAAATCTTTTTAAATATTATTCACAGGATCAAAGATATTTTAAATGATTCGTCACCCGAATACATATTTTGGATAATTCTTCTTCTTATCGTGTGGGCAGAGCCCTGGTATCAGAGTTTTTTTCAGACCGCCTTACGGCCTCTGACGTGATTTTTATGTAACGACTACTACCACCAGAGAAAGTAGCCGGGACCAACGGCTTAACGTGCCATCCGAAGCACGGAATCATTTTTATTTTCAGACTATCAGGTGATTCAGCCTGCAATGTCCTAACCAACTGGGGAAAAACGCACAAAGTGAAATTTCACTAGGTGTCCCCCGTGGGAATCGAACCCACGACCTCCATGTCGAGAGCCAATGCTCTTAACCATTAGACCACGGAGGCAGTTTTTTGGATAATTAAACAAACTCTGGTCGGTCTGTAGTACCTATATCACAAAAAAAAACTTTGTCATCTAATCACATATTATTAATTATTCATGTCTGCTTTTTTATGTCATACAACTTTATCAACTTTATTTCATTTTCCAATAAATAAAATTAGTAATTAGTAGCTTTACTCTTTCCAAATCTTTTTACAATAAAGAATGCAAAGGTTTCAATCTTAAGTTTATTGATAAGGACTAGACTTGCGGTAGCATTTCCCCTCTGCCACGGTATAAGATCAATTAATCATGTGCATTTACCGTGTGGTGTCAGCTAAGAATAGCACCATCCCATTTCCTCCCGTGGGTGTCGTAAAAGGCGACTAAGGGATCTACCGGAGGATGGGCAGCAGCATCCTCTGAGTATACACATTCAATCCAACTGCGATCGCCAACCCGCCTGCCAAGCGTGGCGATTATGGCAAATCCCCCCATTTTGGGGGAGGCTTATGTCCAGCAGTGGACGTCTGTCGGCTGATATGATGATTTACATTCAATGTTATACCTTATCACTAAACGAGATAGCCTATAAATGCGAAACAATATTTTCGAACTTAGAACGTTTGGGGTTCACGCGAGACTACTTTTTATGATTTTTAACGTTCAAAATTAGAATCTAAAGTTATGTGTATAAAATCAAAAGTTGCGGATTTCATGTTACCTCGCCCCCCCCCCCCCCCCCCCCGTGTCAGAAATGTTTTTTAGTAGAATTACACGCGTAATAAGCAATGCCGTTATGAAAAAAATCTGTTATAATAACATACGTACTACAATAGCATTATATGCTTTGAGGTGTAGCAGGATTGCAGTTTTGTATGCACGTAGAAGTAAGGTATAGGTAGGAAAGGTTTGTTTGTGACGATTATTTATTTTAATTAATTTGAAAATAGTAGACTTTAGTAGAAAATTTGTGGTGATAAATCTAATTCTTGTAAATATAACAAAATTTTCTAAGTAGTCTGCTAAAAGAAATATAATTATCACATATTATTATTATATGTATTCTAACATGCCTCCGTGGCCTAATGGTTAAAAGCATTGGTCTTTCGACACGGAAGTCGTGGGTTCGATTCCCACAGGGGACACCTAGTGATATCTCACTTAGTCCGTTTTTCCCCAGTTGGCTAGGACATTGCAGGCTGAATCACCTGATTGTCTGAAAAGAAAGATGATTCCGTGCTTTGGATGGAACGTTAAGCCGTTGGTCCCGGCTACTATCTCTGGTGGTAGTAGTCGTTATATTAAAACCACGTCAGAGGCCGTAAGGCGGTCTGAAAAAACTCTGACACCAGAGCTTGCCCACACGATAAGAAGAAGAAGAATATTATAATCTATTTAAAAAAATGGCTGCCATCTTGGTTGTGATGATTTCGATGAATGATTCGTTATAGGCCCGGAAAGGGACAACCAACAATCGACGAGCGACACGTGACTACCTATAGCAGACCTAAAATGCGACTCGTCACATATTATAGCAACTAGATATTTTTCTCCGTGTGGAACAGATGTTTTTCGCGATTTCGATGTTGGTTCCATAGAGAAAGTTGTTCAGTTGGATGGTATTATCTTCTACTTTTCCTTTGCTCCATCCTATTTTAGGTAGGGTCGGCTCTCCTAATTTGGCGGCGCCAAGACAGCCGGTCTTGGGTTGTCGAATCGGGTAAGTTCTCCTTTCGGACGAGTTTGTTCATACTGGTCCACCGCGTTAAAAGAGGACGTCGTCTGCCTCTTTTGTTTTCTGGGAGGCATAAATCTTTCTTGACAACGTGCTCTTCATCTCTACGCATCACTTGGCCATACCACCTCAAGCTACTTTCTGTTAGTTTTTCGGGAATGGGGGCCACTTTCAAGCTGCCAGGGATATACTCTTTCCGGACTTTGTCGAGTTTTGTTACCTCGCCCGACCATCTTAACATTTTCATTTCTGCAGTGTTAGACTAAGAGATAAATGTACTTTTTGCAACCATCAGCAGCAAGGCTGATTCAGTGTTTATGGGGTGTAGAGCATCTCTGTGATGGGGATGGACTAGGTCTGCCTGCATAACTTCAGTCGGTTTAGCTGCAAGGCTGATCGTATATTATTGTAGTATGCACTGTAGCTATGTAAACAGTACAAAAACTGAAATGAACTGCCAGTCGGTTTAGGAGGTACAGCCGGACAAAGGTCGGACCTTTGAACGGCTGTATCTCCTAAACCGACTGATGAACCATGCCAGTTTTAGTACTGTTCACATAGCTACAGTGCATACTACAATAATATCATACGATCAGCCTTGCGTTAATTTTTTACTGACCTTTAAACATCAGTAACTTCTAAACCGACTGGAGTTATGCAGGCAGACCTGGTCCATCCCCATTACAGAGATGCTCTACACCCCATAAACACTGAATCAGCCTTGCAGCTGATGGTTCCAAAAAATAAACTTATTTCTTTGCGCATGTGACTCTTTCCCCGTCCAGCATTCTGCCCCATATAGCATTAGGTTTAAAGAATTTTATTCTCATTAAAAACATACAGTCACTTACATGAGAACAGTTTTTAGATAATAAGAAAAAATCGATCGTTATACAATCTTTTTAAAGTACTTACTAAACAATAATATCTTACACTATTATTAGCAGAGTTATGTGGTACAACAACGGACAAAGGCGCAACGTAGGTACGTAATTTTTTTGTAGGTTTTTTAATGTTTTATTAAACTAGTAAAGCAAGACAGCTGGTAGTTGTAGCAATGCTTCCGACAACCCTGAAAAGGATTATGGTCGTGAGTTTATGTATGTAGGTATTGTTTGCTATTATTAAAGTTATTAAATCGTTGTCCTTTGTACATCGTCGCCCTTACATTGTTATACATTTTATTTAGTGGCATTACATTAATTGAGAACCTACTCTGTACTTATTTAAAATACCTACGAAGACATAGCAAAAACATAAAGACTGACACAGCAAAAACCAAAGTCTGATAAATATTATTGAGGAGGGCTATAATATATAAGGTACCACATCTATGGAAGAAAATAAATTATTTAAGCAGTGAATAGTCTTCGAGAATGTATTTCATAAGTTTAGACTTAAATATATTTAATGACTCGGACTTTTTTATGGTCGTGGGTATATTGTTAAAAAGTTGCGCTCCCTCGTAAGTAAACATTGATTTGCCGTAGTTCGTTCGAATCTTCGGAAGAACAAGATAGCTTGCCCGACGCGTAGTGCGTTTGAGTACATGTTTTGATTTTACGAGCGAAAGATTTGTGTGGATCGTCTTGTCAAGTATTTTACGAATGAGTATGCATATATCGATTGTGGAAAGGTAAAAATGCTAAAGCGCCAATTTGGCCATTATGAGTTATATATATCATTGGATAGCGTTTTTTTTTCTGCGTCGATCTGTCTAGGTTTCAAAGCAATCGGAGCACATTTTTGGCGATTTAGCATTTCTAAAATTCTGCGTTTTTCTCAAATCAACGCTGTCAATATGACTATAGCGACGTATTTTTATTATTTTTCTAACAAATGTAGCTTAAGAATTTTTATCCCGTCCACCTTTATTTCATTTGTACCACTTAAGCAATTTTCGTTTTTTCAAATTTGAAAAGTAATGGTGATTTAGTAATTTAGGCATTTTATAGACTACAGTGGTTTGGCGCTTTAGCAAAACATCATTGGTTTATGAAGTAAGAACGGTTGGCGGTTAAGCAATTTTTCGCTAGCTGTTTGTGTTATTTCTCTAGTACGCTAGCGAAAATACTACTCTCAGATTTATTGATGCAACGTATATTAGAATACAGAAGTCATAATTTGTTAACTTGTTTTGCACTTTAGCGATACTTACTATAACCAACGTAGAAACTTTATTAGTTTCAGTAATAATCACACGCACACATTGAACTCCTTCACTCTGCAGTAGAGACCAGCTCTCCCGATGGGACAACGAAGGAGGTCTTCCCGGTGCCTGCGCTCCTTCAGCCTGTTGCTGTGCAGACCAGCTCTCCCGATGGGACGGCGACGGAGTTCTTCCCTTCTCCTGCGCTCTTTCAGCCTGCATTAGAGACCAGCTTTCTCGATGGGACGACGATGGAGGTCTCCCCGGCAACTGAGGTCCTCCAGCCAGTTAAAGAGACAAGCGCTATAGATTCTTACTTTCCAAACGAATCTTCTTTAAATTACTTTTTAAATCGGAAAGAAGAAATTGAGATTTGCTTACAGCAAATACACGCCGATGACGAGGATGCTACAAATGAAAACGAAAATAACATGAACCTCATTAATGAAGAAAAATCTGAAAATAATAGAATAGAAGAAGTTGAAGATAACAAAAAAATCCCTGAAAGTAATAAAAAAAAATACATCCAAAAGAAAATCTGCAAATAGTAAAGAAACACGCTCGAAAGAAAAATCTGATAAAGAAAAACCTGAAAGTAGTAAAAAAAAGAGCAGAAACGTAAAAAAAAAATCTGCCGCTTGTAAAGATATTGTAATTACTGAAAATGTGCCTGATAATGCCAATAAGGACCAACCGGGAACAAGCAAAGAATCAATTTATAAGTACGTTGATTTCCTTTCTGATGACGAACTGTTTCAATTGTCCTCTTCCTCTTGGGAAGGATCAGACGACACGGATAATAGCACATCCGATTCGAACAAAGGAAACAAAAGGAATAAAAATAAACAAAGGAAACTTAAAAAAAGGAAAAATATTGTTGGCAAAACTGATCCAAGAAAAGAAGTGCCTGATAATGTCTCGACAGACGAAACCGATATTCGAAAAAAAAAGAAAAAGAAAAATAGAGCTAAGGAGAGATCAGAGTTAAAAAGAGCTGGCCTAGAATATAAAACAAAGTCTGGGAAAGTAGTTGAGGCAAAATGTATGAAAGAAAATCCCTGCGTTCCCGGAAAATGCCCTTTTAAGTGTCATGATATAGGTGAAGAGAGACGAAAGGCAATTTTTGCTCATTATTGGTCTCTAAGTGTTGAAAGACGACGGGACTGGATTGTGAGTCATTCGAAAAGAGAAAATGTGAAACGAAAAAGAACCACAGATACAGAGAGCCGCAGGCTTTTCACACATTCCTATTTTATAAATGAAGGAGAAGGTCAAAGACCTGTTTGTTTAAAATTCTTGTTACAAACCTTGGATATTCGTCAAAGATTTCTGCATCTATTGATCAGCACTTCAGAGGAGGGAAGCTCTAAAAATGATTTAAGGGGTAGAGCAGTTCCACCAAACAAAACGCCCCCTGCACTGTTGCAATCTGTGAGAGACTATATCCAAGAGTTACCGGCAGTTCCTTCACATTATTGCCGGAAAAACTCAAAAAAATATTTGCCGATAGAGTTTAAAAACCTAAGCAATTTATACAAAATTTACAAACAGAAAATGGTATCTGAGGGGAAGGATTTTGTCGGTGAAAAGGTTTTTAAGAATATTTTTTTAACAGAATTTAATATTTCATTTCATGTACCTCGGAAGGACAAATGTGACAAATACATTATACAAGTTTAGTGTTATTTTTAATTTGTTACGTATCTTAATTAGCGTAACTAGTAAAACATTGTTTTACTTATGGTGTAAAACGTATAATGTAAGAGCTCTAGCAAGCCCCCTGTCAATCAATAAGGGTAAATAAAAGTGGTTGATTAGTAAAATAATGATTTTTATTACAAATACTATGTCAAATAACAATAACTACTCGATTATTCTACTCCTAATTAGTCTAGATTTTGCTACTTATGACTAAAAAGTATCTCCAATCAAATAATACGTCGTTTTTAGTTATTTACATGTAACTTGAAAGGTTTAATTTATTTTAATGAGGAAATTAGTCATTATTTTTGAAAAATGTTTTATTGATGGTGATTAAGCAATTATTTATTATTAACTAAAACATATTAATCCTAATTATTGATAGCGATAAGTAATAAAATTGCTAAAATAGAGTAATTGATTAGATGTTTAGCAATACTTGTTTGATTTTATTCTCCAGCATTGGTGCATTTAAGCAATTTTCCCTAAAAGGTTCTGGTAAATCATCGCCTCATAAGTAATTTTTTTCATTAAAACATGGGTGAATTAGCAAACTTTCCTTCACTGCATCTGATAAAGTTAAGGTCATTTAGCATTTTGTCATGGCCCTAGAAGAGATCATTGCGACTTATAAGCAGTTTTCACTGACTGCGTTCTTAAAATATTTTGTAAATAAGTAATTTTTTCCTGACTGTGATTTTCTCAAAAATTGAAGAATTTTTGCTTAAGCGACAAGTATTTTGCGATATGATAGAATTAGAAATCAATGATTATTTCCTAAATTTGGGAAAAAAATAAATATTATGGTCTTTCATATATATGAATTTGCTCACGTTAAGAACAAAAAAGTTATGATTTTTTTTCGAAAAAATGTAACTTTATATCTCATTTCCCACAACTAGCATTTTGGCGTTTTAGCATTTTTACCTTTCCACAGTCGATATGATATTTGTACAGCTGTTTTAAGTTCATTAATTTAGTTTCTTTGTAGACTTTTTTCGTGCTAGTTAAGTACGGATAGTGAAAAAGTAATTTAATAATTTTATTTTGGGCGATTTGGAGTATAGCATTGCAGGCCTCACCGCCATCTTATACACTTTGCCTTTTATGCGAACCGGCATACTAGGGTCACATATTATATTTATTATCATCCCCTTAAAAAACCGCCAGCATAATACAAATACCCTATATATTTTGTTGTTCTGAGAGACCGAGCGCGAATGTTGAAGGGTTAACGAGCTCCATTAAATGTTATCTTGATTTTCTACAATAATACGGACCAAGTAAAAATATGGCCCAGTTTTTGGTTCCGTGGTAATTAACGAGGAGAAAAACACTGCGGACGCGGGCTTGTTAGGTTCCGCTGAGTTGGTGTTTTTTATTCGCATAGTTTGCTTGGACAGGGTAGATCCATTTACTAGTTTAACCAAGTTTTAGACATTTTCAGTTTACTGTATATTATGAATTAACTCCCATGTTGTTGGATGAATCTTAATTAGAGCTAATGTTTTCACAATAAAATTATAGAAAAGTTCGTAATTATGTTTCAACCTTTGACTACTTATATAGGGACTAGTTACGCGTGTAATTCTACAAACAAACAATTCTGCCACTTTTTGCGGGAGGCGAGGTAACACGGAGTCAGCAACTTTGGATTTAATTCCCCATAACTTTAGATTCTAATTTAGAACGTTAAAAATCATGAAAAGAGTCTCGTGTAAACCCCAAACGTTCTAAGTTCGAAATTATTGTTTCGCAATTATAGGCTGTCTCGTTTAAGGCCAGGCCACACAGAGGCGGTTTTGCGGGAAAGCGGACTCCGGAATCTCCGGACCCGCTGGGTTTTCTGTGTGTTTTGTTGTGTATGGTGTGGTGTGGTGGTAATATTCGAGTTTGTATGTACCTTGCCACACAGAAATACGCGCGGGTCCGGAGATATTCGCTTCCCGCAGGTCCGCCTTCAGCCCGCTTTCCCGCAAAACCGCCTCTGTGTGGCCTGGCTTTTAGTGATAAGGTACAAAATTGAATGTAAATGCACATGATTAATTGATCTTATAACGTGGCAGAGGGGAAATGCTACCGCAAGACTAGTCCTTATATAAGTAGTCAAAGGTTTCAACTGATATTATCTTAATATCAAATATGGACTAAGATAATCCCGCTAACGCTTGAAGAATCATTAATTCTCAAAATTCAAGATTGAGTTTCTTGCGACGAGCATTGAGGTACCTACTAGAGGCGACACCCAGACCAAATTTTGTGTAACACTCGTTTGAGCTGATGGGCTCAAACTTACTTAGCATGTGCCGGGCGCGTGCTACACCGCGACGCGACGCCCCCAATGCGCGTCCCGCACTGCTGATCGTGGTGCTCAGATTTTGATCGCATTGTCTGTTCTACAGGGTGTAAGTGACACCCTAGCAAATACTGAAACGGTGAACTCAGACCATTAAATTGAACAACTTTCACTATGGAGCCTACCACAGACGCGAAAAAAATCAGCTGTCCCTTACAGAACTGAAGTACCTACCCGACTCAAATGTATGTGACAGCAGATTTTTTTTCGCGTCTCCTGAGATATGCTCGATAGTGAAAGTTGTTCAGTTTGATGGTCTGATTACACCGTTTCAGTATTTGCTAGGCTGTCACTTACACCCTGTATACATAATTATTCAATGGTGACTAGAATTGTATTACTGGGTTCGAAATTTGAATCAAAACAGAATTTTATTAAACGAAACATTTTAATTTTGATACAAGAAATTACATCTTGGCCCAAAAACGAAACATTTTCGAGTTTCCTTACATCGAAATGAAAAAAAATCTTTTTTTCTGTGTAAGACATCAAAATCTTTACGTAAATACAAGATCCTTCTTAATATTATTTATTTATTTATTTTATTTTATTTTTATTTTATTGGAAAACCAACAGCAATATAATACAGTAGTTACATGAGTATAAAGCAGAAAGCCAATAACAGGTTTCCACTGGTAGATACAGGAGTAGTTGTGAAAAAAAAAAAATGGTTAACAATTTAAAAAAACGCACATGAGTCAGCACACATGTCAGCCTAAAGGTAAATATAAAAAAGTATTACAAAAACAATAAACAAAATAAAAGAAAAGACCTTAGTCTAAAAATAACCTCTACACTTCATCAGCAAAGAAATTACGACTTAACAACCTCCTTGTCGACTCGACGCTAGAGTTAAATAGATCAATACTGACACATGCTGATCAGATGCTGACACTTTTTTAAGGGGGTGATCAGACCATCGAACTGAACGACTTTCTTAATGGCAAAAACATCGAAATCGCGAAATCAGATGTTCCATACAAAACTAGTAATCCATGCAAATGTATGGAACAGCTGATTTTTTTTGCAATTTCGTTGTTGGTCTCATAGAGAAAGTTATTCAGTTTGATACTCTGATCATTCCCTTAAAAACGTGTCAGCATATTAAGTTGGACCCCGTATACAACAAAGGTAACACATTTTTAAGCTTAGCTAATGTACAAAATAATAAAATAAATAGATAAGTATAAAAACCTTTTACGACTGATATAATCTTCTTATTTATAGTACCTACCTAGGCTGTAAAAGCCAAGCTTAACCTTTGTCAAAACAAATCTGTTTAACGTCTGTAGTTGTACTGTCTCTCTTGTATGATTTAGGCCCGATTCGACCAAACGCGAGTAAATTTTATTCTTAGATTAAGTCGCCGGTAATTCTAGAATAAACTGATTTTGCGTTTTACCAACCCTAATCTAAACTATTATAAAACTGTAACAGGAAGTTTGTCTGTACACACGGCGACACATTGAGCTATACAAAACCAACATAAGCTGGCCGCGCGTAGGTCAAGTAACGTATAACGTCGCGCGGCCAGCTTATGTTGGTTTTGTATAGCTTGATGTTGCGCCGTGTGTACATTGAAGATATTAACAAAAAAAAAGTTACGATTTGGTTTTTAGGTATCCCTGATTCCATATCACCAATTTTTGGATTTTTGTCTGTTTGTTTGTTTGTTTGTTTCTGATGATTATGATCAGACTTAAAATCTGGTATATAATTTGTGCGGGCAAAGTCGCGGGTTAACGCTCGCCTATGAATAAGTTGAGAGTAAATTTTACACGGCCAATTTTGACGGTGTTAAACTTATAACGACACTAATGAAATGTCAATGTCACATAATTAAAAAAATTAAAATAAAAAGAAACCTAACAAATTAAAACTGTATAACCTCACATTGCAATAAGTACGGATACAACGACCTCTTTCTATAGGTGGATTATACATTCGTTCTTTTAGAATGGGTTTAGTGTGGTAGAAGACAATTGAGTATTTTCGGAGTAAACACTAGAAGTAAAATTGTTCCTTGTATAGTTACTCTTCTATAAATCAAAGTTTGGTCGAATACGGCCTTAAAATGGTATCTACAATTATACAGGATGTAAGGAAAAGTATCATTAACCTAAAAACCATATACTCTACCTGTCAAACTGAACAACTTTTGCTATAGACCTACAAACCTTCCATAGTAAATTGCAATACCTATACGACTCAAATGTATGAGACACCTGATTTTCTTTTAGTTCTGACAGGTTTTCTCCCATAGTAAAAGTTGTTCAGTTTGACGGGTAGATCATGTGGTTTAAAGGTTAATGATACTGTTCCTTTCACCCTTTATTATTAATAGAATGATGACGTTATTTTGTGTTTTTATGGGCGAAAGGTTAGTCATCATTATCAGCCTATATAATACGTCCCAATGCACGGCAGTGGCTTACCTTCAGGAAGGGTGTATGGGTGTTAGTCCAAAACGCGTGGCCAATGTAGATTGGTACACTTCATATTTATTTATTATACGGTTACTAAGTAGTCGTATAATAAATAAATATCTATTTAACATTATCAATACAGTTATGATTTATATTATACTCTAGTATTATCGTGTTCTGTGCCGACGGGAGCGATTTGTCCTTCATCTGCAATTTTCTCTTAACTTTGTGATGGCCAATATATAGTTACAGTTATATTAGTATAAAAAATACTACACTACCTACGATTTGTATAGTGTAAACATTTTTAATTTTTAATATGTTAGTTATTAAGTAATCCGTTCGGGCAATTTCGGGCAGTTGAGTCGTAAGGAAGAGACTGAAAAACAGCAGTAATGCTGAGACTCTATCCTGTTCTACTGCAATTGCAAAAATGTGTAACTTTTAGTTATTTTTTTGAAATATTGTACCTACTTTTGTAACTGTAAGTGTGGTTGAATAAACGTCTTTTATTATATACGCATCGGAATTTTTTCTTGTTTTCTCACGATGTTTCCTTTCCCGTTTGAGAGCAGTCGGTATAACGTACATACGTTAGAAAAACTAATTGGCACATGAAAGAAAGAAAGAAAGAAAGAAAATACTTTTAATGGCATATTTTTTTTTTACTTTTTTACATGGCATGTCATCCGTGCGGATTCGAACCCGGGCCTCAAGATTGAGTTTCCATACTTCTCCAACGTACCACCGACTCTCGAAAACCTAGTTTCATATCACTATTTGACTCTTCGTTCCATCCGATCCTGAAACCTTTGATCACTAGAAGCAAAATCTGCTGCAAAATCCTAGAACATTTTAGTTCGAATTTTCCTTACTTGAGGATTACTTCAGCATTATACTGTCACTTAAATCATAGTAACTGCACTCAGGTTATATTTGTTTGAGTGCACTTTTGGTTGGGCTGTTAATAGTTTTCATTAAAAAGTGCCATCGAACGTAAGTCTTGGAAGTCTTAGTTCGAACTCCCGTATGTCCCGTAAGACGAAGAATTTCTCTTTTACGCTGGTTTTCGACCCTACTTACGCTTAAATGACGTCTCGTCGTCGTATATTATTCTTTCTTTGTCTTTGAAATCTCGGCCTTACAGTGTTGTATTCTATCAAAATTCGAAGATTTGTTTGGGCGAATAACGCTAGTGCGAGTGCATATTTTGTGCGAATAATCGATGCCTGAAACCTTAAACGTGCTAAAGGTCTTTATAACATAATGCTCGCTTAGCAAAGAATATGTGTTTATGTATGTATGTGTGTTAAAACAGTAACTTTATGGGTTAGTAAGTTTTTTAGTACTCCCACGAGAGTTGTAACGCTCTATAGCCCAGTCATTTTACGGTTCAAGCCGGGACTAATTAATAATTGCCATTTTTTTCTGGTATAATATTGAAGAGCCAATTTGAGCCTAGAAAAATAACGTCAGCAACAGCCCCAAATTTTAAAATTAGGTATTATCTCGGTCTAAAAAAGCTGATGGTAATTTTTTTGTCACTTATTTCAGGCTTTACCATTATACATACTACAAACATGGTGTGAATATTTTTGTGTAGGTACTTAAAAGGTTTTGAAAAATACATTCGTATTTTCTTATAAATACTTCATTCTTTAAATTTCAATGCCTATTTTATTGCTCGAAAATAATTTATATTGTTAAATCTTAGTCAAGTGGGTGCATTGATATTAATATTATTAATTTAAAAGCCTTTAACACAATTTAGATTTCTATGTTGCGTAGTGAATTTTTTAAAAATATGTTTTAATATAGTCTTTTTGTCACTAAAAGTGCCGGTTACAGTTTAAAAGTCCAATTAATAATTACTCCCTACCCCGCCTAACAAAACTCCGTAAAATGACTGGACTACTATACAAACTTATGTCCATTAGGTTTAATAATGTATACAGCTGCCAAACTTAAGCTATTCGTTGCGTGACTAAACACAGTTCAGTTAATCAGTATAGGTGACCTTTTTAAATAGATAAAGTCACGTCAAGAGGTACCTTTGTAATTTATATGAGTGAACGAGACATTGAAATTAAAACTTTAAATAATTCGCTATAAGGATATTAGTTTTGCTGCATGGAGGTAATAAGCATCGGTGATGATCGAGGCATGTATGCACAATGTACAATGCAAGTGGCAACGCACTGGACAGAGTCTCGGTACTAGTGAAAGGTGGATCTTCTTTCTGAGGTTTTAGAATATATCTGAGTACCCTAAGAATTGCCGTGTGATGTCGGCTAAGAATAGCACCATCCCATTTCCTCCCATGGGTGTCGTAAAAGGCGACTAAGGGATCTACCGGAGGATGGGCAGCAGCATCCTCTGAGTACATACATTCAAATCCAACTGCGATCGCCAACCCGCCTGCCAAGTGTGGCGATTATGGCAAATCCCCCCATTATGGGGGAGGCTTATGTCCAGCAGTGGACGTCTGTCGGCTGATATGATGATGATGAGTACCCGAGGAATATGGTCGTGGGCATATGCTCATGCTTACAAAAATCTTGTACAGCTAAAGACTTACATACTTCACGGAAAAACATATTTATGACAACCCTTTTATTTTGTAGAGTTTATTAGAGTTGTTATAAATCGAATAAATTTTGTAGTTAATTCAACAAAAAAAATTATTTTAGTTAACAAATTAACATTAATTTGTGTTATAAATATTAAGTTTATAACGTTTTTAATGTTATGTTGTTTGAAACAAAATATCGCCGGTCAGCGGTCCACAAATATTTATTGAATAAATAAATAAAAATATACATTAAAGCACTATATACATAACCATTCACCGAAAGAAAAAACAAAAAAGAAACAAAACTAATACTACTTACAAATAAAAAATGTCTGCGAAATTGCCGCCGCTTCGCGGCAAGGTGCCCAGGAGGCTGGCAGCAGCGTTACCTCTTTGTATGGCCAGGCTGATGCGCTGACCGAGGTAGCTGCCAGCCCTCTGGTCACCGGAGACCTCGATTAGGCGCGCCTCTGGCCCCCACGGACCCAATGTCTCAACCTCAAGCAAATCGAGTTTTACATATAAGCACAGTTTAAGGATTTTTTTTTGCGATTTCGATGTTGGCTCCGCAGTGAAAGTTGTTCAGTTTGATGGTCTGAATTTACACCCTGTATAGGTGGATACTATTACTATCCATTGGGTGCTTTGGTAATCATTTCCAATTCTGAGGCTCTACTAAATTCTGTAAAATATCCTACTTGTTACAATAACATCGAAACCGCCCAAAATTAGGAACCGGAATTCAATTCAGGCCGGATATTTTAATACACTTACTGATTCCATGCTCGAATCACTTCAGCGATGTTGAATCATAAAGACTAAAGTGATCGAAATTGAACTTTATTATCATAGAAATACCATCATAAATTGCTCGCGTGATCTTAGATTATCTAACAGTTACTCCGTGAGTACACAATACACGTGTTAAGGGATTCTATACACGGGCTACTAAACGCTGGCCACTAATCGCTGCGTTTAAAAGTAAGCCAGAAGAAATCTACAACAGCATAATAAATATAAAAATACATTATCACATAATGTATTTCATTATTTTCGTCGGTGGACCGTCGATCTGGTGAAGGCGGCAGGAACCCGTTGGATGAGGGCAGCCCAGGACCGGTCGTTATGGCGATCCTTGGGGAGGCCTATGTCCAGCAGTGGACGTCCATCGGCTGAGATGATGGTGATGATTATAAAAATAATAATATAAAATAAATATGTAAATTATCTGGATCCTTTAAAAGTACCGGAATGTAGTACAGGTCTCTATTATGATTACACCGACAACGATGAACATCGATCGAGTCGGCTCATTCAGCATATTTTATTTTTGCTTATTCGACTTTGGTCCAGGAGTGCGATTTTTGAATCTCATAAGTTGAACTCAGCAGTTGAAAATGTATGGAGATACGCATCTTTCTACTGTTGATTTGACATTCAAAAATCGCACTCCTGGAGTATGATTTTCGAATGTCAAATCAGCAGTAGAAAGATGCATATCTCCATAGTAATATTGACATTTTCAATGAGTTCAAAGAATGATTTTCTAAAATCGCACTCCTGAAGATAAAATTGTTCAGTCTGACAGTGTGATCGTTCCCTTAAACACTAAACACAGAAAAATACCGTACAAAATAGTTGCCCCCTTGCATGTTTCGAATCAGTAACCCTCAGCAAACTCGCATAGCTACCAACTGAGCTATCGGGCCAACTGACCAAATGAGCTATATAAACTAATAGTAATCATAACATACTTTCAAGTCTAACTTTAAAGGATTTTCATTTGTCAACTATTATCAAAAATGCAACTATTGTTGAATGACGCATTGGAATTTTATTTTCTGCGCATGGAATTGAACTAAGTGTTACAAATTGTACGTTTAGCTACAGCCCACTGCTGTAAGTGCAGCAGTGGGCTGTACCTAAACGTACAAATTTCAGCAAAATACATAAGATCTTAAAAACTTATTGGTATAAGGTTCTTATTTAGACAGATTGAACTATGATTATTATCCTGATACGATGATGGTTAAACTGTTACTAGAAATATTTTAAATTTTACAGCATTGACAATATTCCTGCGAAAGGATAGAACGAAAATCTGCATCGTTATTGAAAAAATCTTAGCATTAATTTCAAATGTCGCTCGTCTGCCAAACCCCTTCGTCCTTACCAAGGTAGACAGTAGGTAGTCGACAATAAGGCAATTGGCTAACAGAGATTGGATGACAAAGCGATGGTCCCGGGACACCTACGTAGGTACGTAAAGATCTGAGAATTGTTGGAATGCAGAGGGGACTGGGTTTTAACTGCTTGATTGGACTGGTTTTTGAAATTGCTTGTTTTGATTTACGAGTTAAGCGAATTTGGACTTATCAATAGCTTTTTGCCCGCGGCTTTGCACACCTGGAATCGATTTATATCGAAAACATACTACCTTCTTTTAGCTAGTTTGGTACCGATTTCTAAAATAAGTCTAGTGATGGTCAAGGTCTACGATGGATTGTTCTAGCCGTCGTGGAAATTGGAAAACCTTTAAATGTTTTTTTTATTTAGCCATAAATTTCATTTTATTTTATTTATTGGTTTATTTTTTTTACAGTAAATTCTAAAGAAATAATTATTTATTTACAACAATAAAAATTGGTTTAAATTATATAGAGATAAATAACAATAAAATATAACTAAGTAACTAAAATAAAACTAGCTTAATAAAATATTTACAATAAATAATTATTATCGAATTTACACTCAGTCAAAAAGCCCTCCCCGGGTCATACCGGGGCAAAGGAGCCCATGATGCTTGTCTTTTTATTTCGATCAATTTCCAAATGTTTTTTATTCATTTTGTGATGTTTTCACCTCTCTGACTAAAGCAATAATAAATCATTCAGCAAGTATCGACAGAGTGTCGGTATCTTAATTAGACGAAAGCAAAGGCCCTATAGGTTCCAGGTTCAAGTCCCGTCCGACAACATGATAGCAAAAGAAGCTATAATCAGTAATTTGCTCATATAAATCGATGCAGGGTCAGTATTATATGGAAAGTTAGCGCCGATTTTTAATCTTTGATCGGCAATTAGTATTGATGGTGATAGCGATCTGAAAAAATAGCACTCCAGAATCACACTAAACTGTTAAAAGCGCAAATATTTGATAACGATCACAAGAAAATTGATAAAGATCGCCAAGTAACATAAAAGCGCTTGCCAAAACATTTTATATACATCCCACAGATAGCCTGCCAAGGCTAATTGATGATCATTGATTTTAATTACGGTTTAAAATGTATATACGAACATTTCAAGTTCTATTTACCATCTACTTTGTATAGGAAGGAATATTGTGTCTTATCTACTGAAAACTGAAAATGCGTCGGGAACACTTTCTTTCATGCGATGATTTCAAATGTCGCTTCTTCTTCTTATCGTGTGGGCAGAGCCCTGGTATCAGAGTTTTTTCAAACCGCCTTACGGCCTCTGACGTGGTTTTTATGTAACGACTACTACTACCAGAGATAGTAGTCGGGACCAACGGCTTAACGTGCCATCCGAAGCACGGAATCATCTTTCTTTTCAGACAATCAGGTGATTCAGCCTGCAATGTCCTATCCAACTGGGAAAAAACGCACAAAGTGACATTTCACTAGGTGGTCCTCCGTGGGAATCGAAGCCACGACCTCCGTGTCGAGAGAAAATGTCGCTTATAAGACGCATGACTAATTTCCTGAAGTCACTTTAATTTAGGTTTTATCGAAATAGCTAATCAATCAATCAATCAATTAATCTATTGCCTCAATTAACTTTACCTATACGTCTACCTCAGAATACTTGACCACCGTAATAGTCATACCTGTAAAAAACGTTTTTTACCTCAAATATTTGTATTTCCGCATCAAGTAAAGCTTGACGTGCTTTTTTAAAGTACACGCAGACACGTCCGTTAATCATAATTAGTTAATTTCGCGCTCGTTGCACTAACAACTGCCAGTTAAAAGTTAATTGGTGCAACCGATAGAGTTTTACGGATGCGGACGCGAGGATGCCTTTTGTATTTTTAAAATGTTAAGGGGATATGTTTTTGAATTAGTCGTTCATTTTATTAGATTTTACTTGAAATTTAAGCAAGAACTTATTCTATACCTAGCTAGAATATTATTCATTTAGAATACGAGCGTATAAAGTGGCAATTGGCGGGGCTCGCAAAACCGATGGCCGATGGGGCCAAAGAGTTCTTGAATGGCGACCGCGTACCGAAAAGCGCAGCGTGGCATGAACATGACCTGGTTAAGGCGGCGGGAACCCGTTGGATGAAGGCAGCGCAGGACTGGTCGTTTTGGTGATCCTTGGGGGGCCTATATCCAGAAGTAGACGGTTATCAGCCGAGATGATGAGGTTATACGCTGAAGAAGAAATTCTAAATGCCCGAAAAGCATTTAAACTATTAACATATGATGGTGTCACTGTCATCAGTATAAGAAGTGTGAGAGACAGAGCGATCTCTAAAATACGTTTAATCCTAAACATTTTTAGTGCAAGCCACCCTTTGATTATGAGTACGAATCATAAAGTTGTCATACCTTACGGAATAGAGGAACTGACAGCTGAGAGAGCGAGATGTACCTAGCGGCACCTCTGTATAATAGAAAGAGACTATACGTGACGCGAGGCAATAGAACCGTTTTTGGGGATCTTATCGAAAAATTCGGTTTCTGTGAATAATTGCGAATCGAAAGTGAAATCGTAGATAATTTTGTAAAATATACTAACTCTATTTCATTAAATAATCTACGATTTCACGTTTGACTCCATATTGTAGACAGTGCTCGAATTTTTGCCTGCCGATAATCTCCTGAAAACCTCCAAAAACGGTTTCATTAGACAACTCATGTCAGTTCCTTTAGTACTGTACGGTATAATAACTTTCACCCGCGAATTTGTCCGCACAAATTATATACCAGATTTTAAGTCAGATAATAAGCTATCAAAGAAAAAAGTTTCATCAAAAGGTTCAGTAGTTTTTGCGTGATGCTCGTTCGAACAAACAAACAAACAAAAAGACAGACAAAAATCCAAACAATCCAATTTGTGATATGGAATCAGGGACACCTAAAAACCATATCGTAACTTTTTTTTTGATAATATCTTGAATGTACGGAAAAACTTTCTGCTACAGTTTTATAATAGTTTAGATCAGATTCAAAGTTACTAATTTCAATAGAATGAAATTAATTAAAACTATTCGTATGTCTCCACGTGCGGAATTGTTATAAAACATCGACCGATACTTACGCAATGATTTCAAATCGAGTGAAGGAATGTCCCCAGTTATTAGTTTTTCTTAACGTTTTCCTCCTTTCTATTTAAGCTTGTTGGTGTTTCCCGCATCTCTGACTAAATACCAGTTTCGCGTTCACTAGCAAATTGCGTGCAGGATCTTTAATGTTACAGTTAAAACCCGTATTTATTAACAACGAGTTTACCTTTAGTTAAAACTAGTTTGTACGAAAAAAAACTAGGCGTTACGTGGACTAGGCAAGACTGCGTAGGAGTGGGATGCTCTGAGTCGCTTCCGAAATAGACTTCTTACTAACCTGAAGGCATAGCATGCCACCCCAGAGAAAGCGAAAAAAATCGAGACTTTCCTGTCTTTGTTACTTGCATGTTTGGCATGCTAGCCGTACTGTAGGCCTCGCATGCCATCCCCGAGAAAACGATAAAAATCGAGATGTGAGCATAAAAGAGCGTGCATGCCGTTTTTCTTGTTTAAACGCTTTGTCGTGGGTGACATGCTAGCCGTGCTGATCAGCACCGGCTGCTCTTTCTTTTGGCGCGCGAACGAACGACATGAAAGGCGCGATAATGTCTTATACAGGGTGTTAGGGTAAACAGTTGCGTTACTTTAAGGGGTGATTTTACCCATTATACTGAACAACTTTTTCTAAAAAACCTATAAGAAATTCGCAAAAAAAATTTTTTGGACTTTCCATACTAAATGGAATCAGCTGATCGAACGATTGTATAAAAAGTCGAAAAAAAAATTGCTAATTTCCTATGGGTTTCAAAGGGAAAGTTGTTCAGTATCATGGGTACAATCACCCCTTAAAGTAATGCAACTGTTTACCTTAACACCCTGTAGAGCTCATCATGCAGACTCCGAAGGAGTATTAATACCTACATTGCCGTGGAAAGAATTAGAATTTTCTATCCTATGTTAAGAATCATACGAATCTTATTGTCATTTAAAAATATTTTTTTAGTGATCGTTATATTTAACCTATGCTTTGCCTTAACACAGAAATGGGTTTAAAAAGTTAAATTATTCACGGTTTTCGCCAGTTCTCACGTAGCGAAGCTTTGACATTGTTTAGTATGTCTTAACTATTCTTAACTGTGTCTTCCATGGATTCCTGCCAATAATAATGATCGAGCAGTGAGGTAAGTTGGCTTTTATTATCTTTAGATGTGTTATTCTATAAACCTCGAGTTACGTACAGTAGTTCCAGGTTAAATATAAGGTATAAGTCTTACCGATGTACCTGCGCAGTTAACATATTTTAATAGCGCGAGAAATTATATTGACCAATCAGGATGTGCAACCTTCAATCCGTTTACGCTATTGGCTAATTTGTTTTCGCGGCCTTTTCGCTGCTATCCGACTTTGCACCCTTTGATTACTAATTAGCCCAGTCATTTTACGGAGTTTTTTAGGCGGGGTAGGGAGTAATTACTAATTGGACTTTAAACTGTACCTGGCACCATTTAGTGCTTAAAACTTATACGTTACGCAACATAGAAATCGAAATTTTGTGTCCCAGAAGGCTTTTAAATTAATAATATTAATACTAATGCACTCATTTGACTTAGATTTAACAATATAAATTATTATTGAGCAATAAAATAGGCATTGAAATTTAAAAAATTAGGTATTTGTTAGAAAATACGAATGTGTTTTTCAAAACCTTCTAAGTAGACCAAAATATTTACACCATGTTTGAAGTATGTTTAATTAAAAAAAAAATTACCGTCAGGTTTTTTAGAACGAGATAATAGCTAAATTTTGTAATTGGAACTGTTGCTGAAGTGATTTTTTTTTTATTTTTGGTACATTTCTAGGCTCAAATTGGTTCTTCAATCTTATACTGAAAAAAAATATCAATTATTAATTAGTCCCGGCTCAAACCGTAAAATGACTTCGGGTTTTGTCGGGGACTCGGTCCTGCTCTGCGCAAACGAAGATTGACGAGTGGAATTATTTTCCTGGTCGTTCTGTAAGTACTGATCCACAAATATCCGGCGCAGTGCACCCTGGGAAATCAGCATGTCTCTAATGGTGATTGGCAAATCTTTTCACTACGATGGCATATCAAAGTCTATGACATGTCAATGCAACTTTATAGAAAGAAGAATCGTGGTGGTATAGTGAATAGTAATTTGTATACAGGGGGAAGTTAGAGCCTTTTACATCTATAGTTGCTGTACAATTAGTACAACGGGTTTAATTTCCCACTGCATGGAATACTGCAATACAGTAGCGATTACCTCTTTACAGCCACTGTACAGCCTCGATAGAATGTGTGTGATAATAGTGCTGGATCTAACTCTTAGCTACCAATGAGTTTTAAGGAAACTCTCACTAAAATACGGAAATATACTTTGGTATTTCACAAAAAACATCATCGGTACATTTTTTGTGGTCTAGGCGTATAAACTTGAGAGTATACAGGTTCCTTCTTAACATGCTGACACGTTTTTAAAGGGATGATCAGACGATCAAACTAAACAACTTTCTCTATTGGACCAACATCGAAATCGGGAATAAAAATCAGCTGTCCCATACATTTGACTCGAGTAGTTTTGCAGATTTGTATGGAAGAGAGGATTTTTTTTTGTTATTTCAGTGTTGGTGTCAGAGAAAGTTGTTCAGTTCGACGGTCTAATCATCGCCTTAAAAAAGTGTCAGCATATTAAGAAGGACCCTATACGTATAGTAACCTTGATACCTATTTTGATACAAACAAGTGTCGCCTTTATTTTGTAAAAGTATTTTGACAGTGTAGCAAATGCCAACAGCAATTCAATTATTTGATTTACAAACGCGATAAAAACCCCGCAAAATAATCACATACCAACATAAATTGGTAAATAAATATACATATATAATATTTGCATGTCAATAATAATTACTCTGCGTTAACTCTGCATGTCCTTTTAATCATGGAAGAATAGTTAATCCTGGCACATACCTCTTTGGTCATACTGGATTGCTATTGCAACGCCTACATAATAATATTTAAAAAAAAAACGTTCATCTAAACTAAGTCACTCTTTATTATCACTGTTGTCTAAGGTGTGAAATGTATGATGTATTGTTGTCTATATGAATAAATAAAAATAAATAAAATAAAAAATTCATGTCCGTCCATTTTGATGTGAAAAATTAAAAAAACTTTGCCACTACTATCAACCATACGTTTCACAACATACCTAATTGCGACCGAAGGGCTGGCGCGTACCTCGGGCAACGAATATCAATTGCCATCCAACGAGGTAACGCAGCCAGCGTCCTGGGCACCCTCCCGCAGGACGGTGGCCTCGAGCACGTCTTCTGTTTAGTGTAAGTCGAACGGAGGTCGTGCTCGATATAGTGGCTCATTTTTTCTTCGCCTACTTTATTTGTTTTTATTTTTATTTTTAATTATAGCCATATTTAGCCTTAAGTTGTACATAATGTTTTAATTGTAAATACCTATACCGTTAATAAAAATTGCGAGAGGAAATGTACGGTTCTTTTTAAACTCAAAATAAAACCTAATTTTCACTTCCTTCTTTCCCCACATGCTATATTATTTTTGCTCTTAAAACGATGGTTAAGTAAAAGTTTTGAGCTCTCCAATATGGTTTCAAGCAGCAAACTTTTACACTGGAAAACTTTTCGAATCTTCTTATCGACTACCAACCGGTAGGTATTATAAAAAAATTAGTTGCAGTAGGGAACCGTTTAGAGAATTTGTTTAATACTGTTTAGTAACCGTTTCAAGTTTGAAAGTTCCAGTTTGTGACCGGCTTTTCAAACAGACATACCTCGGATGCCATCAATTCAAACCGCAACGACTTAAGGCTCTTAGTACGAGCCTTAACAGGACACTGCAAGTTAAACAAACACCTACACAGAATGGGGCTTGTAGATTCACCCACTTGCAGATTCTGCTGTGAAGCAGAGGAAACGTCCATACACCTCCTCTGCGAATGCGAAGTGCTCATTCACAGCAGGAGTCGCCATCTAGGTGGATACATAATAACACCTACTGACATTAGGGACCTCCCCTCCAAAAGCATAACACGGTTCATGAAGTCCGTGGGCCTAGGAAATGACCTTTAGGTCTAGGGTGACAGCTACAATAGATCTGTCCAGGTCGCAGTAGCTATTTGGTCATTGACCAAGCCCGTATAACCAAATAATAATAAATAAAAATTGAAAGTTCCAACACTTATACTAAAATTACCCTGTTACTTCGATAGTAGTTGCTTCCGTAGAAATTCTTTGAAGAATTAAGGTTTAAGATGTTGGTAAGGGGTTCATAAATTAAGTGAAGACGGATTGGAGACTTGGACATAAGACAGTCAGAGTGGTCTAAAGCAGTATTAGAATGGTGGCCAGGGATGGACGGTGGTAGACCACCAGGCAGGTAATTGCGGTAAATAAATCGCAACAGAACCATGATTGAACTACGTGCGAAGCTTAGCTTTTTACGCATTTGGTATTGTGCTAATTGCGGTACAGCTCATGACAGCCCTTAGAGCCGTTTTGACAGATGGCTCAAACGTTAAAGTCACATAGCAAATAAGTCACGTTTAGCGCGATACGGAATTAACACAGTTTAAAAGTAATTGGATTGCAATGTGATTAGAACTGAAATTGGATTAGGATAGAACATCGATGTTTTAAATTAGCGCAATTGGGCCCTTGCACATTTAATATGCCAGGCACGGCTAGCATGCCACCCACGACAAAGCGTTTAAACGAGAAAAACGTCATGCTCGCTCTTTCTGGCATACGTAAAATAATAAGGATGGAGGCATATCTCGATTTTTATCGTTTTCTCGGGGTTGGCATGAGAGGCCTACAGGTAGTGGTTGATAAACCCTTTCACATAAAATAAATAAATAACTCTCACAGGCACATACATTGTAATGATCCCAAGCAAGCACTATAGGCTGTTTATTATGGAAACCATACAACAATGGCACAAACATATAAACATCCATGACCGAACCGGAATTCGAACCCAGGACCGAACATGCATATTAATATAAACTCACGAACTCAAAGAACTCTATTTAGAGGTAGTCAGATGTTTTACTACAACCACTAGCTTTCTTTGGTTCGGGCCTATTGAAACATACTTAGATTACCTATTTCAAAGTTTCTGCTGCCTAGATTCAATCGGATACACAAAATTCAAGTTTTAAGGATATTTTTTGTTACCATTCTTAATTCCTTATTTCATGTACACCCTGCAAAGTTTTAGATTCTAATTATATCACACTAGATTTTGCCTACGACTTATTCCGCACCGGCTTCCGTCATTGTTGCGAGATAAAATATATACACAAGCGTAGAATGGCAGCGTGGTATGCGCGAGATCCTTATCTCGCGCATACATATTATATACACAAGCGTAGAATGGCAGCGTAGTATGTGCGAGATAAGGATCTCGCGCATACCACGCTGCCATTCTACGCTGGTGTATATATTTTATCTCGCTACAACGACCGGCTATAGCGTGCCCTTTATCTCGTTCGTTCGCGCGCAAATAGTAAGAAAGCTAACGCATCTTAACACGATATACTGCCATACTACGGCCGCACTTATTAAGTCTAACCTTTTAAACTTATTTTATAACTTACTTAACTATCAAATCTGCATAGTATTTTTTGCGTGATGCTAGGACAAACAAACAGACAGACAGTTAAAAATCCTTAATTTGTAATTTGGAGCTAGGATAGGACTATGTCGTAACCTTCTTTTTGTAAATATCTTCAATGTACAGACTCACTTTTGTTACAGTTTCATAATAACTAATATATAAGAAAGATAAATACTACTACATAAATGTTATTCATGTCTGTTATACATAGTTTAAATCTCTTTGTTTCGTCAATTTACCTATTAATGCAATCACCGGGAATTACCAGCATCCAGTGAGGCTTACCGATGACAATACAATAAAAATAAGTTTAATATATCTACGTCCGGTTTTTTTACCGGCTTTGAAACGGATTCGCTTCTGATTTATGTGATCCTGGTACATTTAATTAACTTCGTTAGCTTACTGATGCGAAAATAATTGAAATAGTCCAGTCCAATTGGGAAAAATTGAATATAAGCTTTAATATAATTTATTTTATTTTATTTGTATTTTATTGAATTGGAAATTAGATGAAACTTCGAGAGTTTAAAAAAAAAGGTATTAAGAGGTATACAAATTGGCCTACTTAGGTTTTAGAGTTTATAATAACAGTTTAACAAAAGAATTAATTAATTAAAAAAAAAAAAAAACTTTTAAACTCTACAGGGTGAAATTGATATCATTAGCATCCTTTTAAACTAAGAGTCTACCCATCAAACTGAAAAACATTGACTATGAGAGCAAACCGATCGGAGCAACAAAAAAATCAGCTGTTCCATACTAAACTACTAGTCTCAAATGTATGCAACAGCTGATTTTTGTTTTGCTCCGATTGGTTTGCTTCCAATGTAAAAGTTGTTCAGTTTGATGGGTAGACTCATAGTTTAGAAATCCTTCTAAACTATGAGTCTATCCATCAAACTGAATAATGATATCAATTTCACCCCGTATATTGTCTATTCTATTCTGTGCTAATTTAACTCAAAATAAAATAGAAATAGAAATCATCGAATGGAGTTTATAGTTAAAACAAACAAATAAAATTGTAAACAAACATCTTATTGTAAAACCAACAATGTTAATTAACAGAGCAAATTACCTGTCTAATATTGATCAATAACTAATATTTGTACTTATTACAAAGTACCTAGGTGTGTACATATTGGAAATATAAGGTATATCACATGTTTACGTGCCCATCTGCAGGTGTGTCATCTTAGAAAGGGAATCCCAGATATAATGGGGAAAAGATGAAACCGTTTTTGTAAAGACTCATCCTACTCGTACGTCGCAAATTAATAATGTTAAGACCACAAAACTGTTTGGTTATTAAAATGTTGTTCATGGGTTAAACCTTATGGAAAAAATATTGAAATGGTTACACCTACACTATTTCCAAAAAGGTGGATCTCAGAGAATTTGTATTGGGGCCAATTTCTTACTTTATTGGGTTTAGGTTATGTGAAAATGTAATAAATATATAAATATCTTGGACATTATCACACAAATTATCTAGTCACATTTAAAGTACCTGGACTTGTATTATGGTGACTAGATAACGATATAGAATACATATTATATAGATACAAAAATCTATGACTCGGTTACAAATATTCATATTCATCATATAAATATTTGTCCCTTACGGGATTCAAACCCGCGACCAGCAGGCAGGTTCACTACAGACTATGCTACCGGGCCGCTCGATAATGGTTTTAGATTTGTTTCCAATTATAAAATTAATATTTGCTAAATAAAACTAATTCTTTTCTTGCAATTTGCTGAAATTAAAAATCATTGGTATCCTTTTAAACTCTTCCATCTTTTATTATGGGAGAAATAAATATATTTTGTTCTTATACATTTGAGTCGAGTACCTAGGCTTTGCAGTTTAGTATGGAACAGTCTACAATCATCACACTATGGGGCCAAAACTCTGTTCAGTTTGATGGGTAGACTCTTAGTTTAAAAGGATGCTAATGATATCAATTTCACCCTGTAGATCGTGGATTAAAGTGACTTTGATTTGTTACTTATTATTGAAATTACGATCTAACTTCGTTTGTAGTGCTGCGTGCTCGGGCGCGCTGGAAGAACCAGTAGTATTTTAATGACCTGGCTCTTTTCTGACGAGGAAATGCCGGCTGCGCCGGCGCAGCGTTCCGTTCGGGCACAAAAGGACTAAATGCATTACATTCTAGGTTAAATATGTTTTCAGATCTCCTTTCATTTTTTTTTCATTTCTATAAAGATTGGTATCTTAGATCCTTATTACTTAGGTAAAGTCACGGTCAAAAAATAATAGTTATGCGTAGTGTGACACAGTTTTGCTTTCAAGTACAGAAAACATCTTGGTACCTGCCACATATTACATTTATAAGTTTGAAGATAGTATATCAGCCGGTATCCACCTATCTTACTTAATAGCCTACGAAGATTATATGAAAATAACAATTCCTGGCCTGGCTAGATATTATAAACTGTGTTGCATGCATACCTAGTTCACAGTAATTTTATTTCGTGTGTTTTGTGTGTGGTTTCGTCTGTTTTTGATAACTTAATAAAATGTGCCATATCCAATCTTGTTCAGTACACACGGCGACACATAAAGCTATACAAAACCAAAATAAGCTGGCCACACGTAGGACGAGTAATGCATACCGTCACGCGACCAGCTAATATTGGTTTAGTATAGCTTGATGTGTCGCCGTGTGTACATTAAACTGAGATAAATAACAGTTTCTGGTTCTTCGTTTCTACGTTTTGTTCTCATTTACCAACACAATTAATTAATGTTATCAGCGGGAGTTAAATATTTTGAAATACCACCGTCCGTTTTCACGAAACGACAAATGAAATCAATAGAAGAAGAATTTTACGTTAACAAATTTTTAGTTGAAACGATAATGTAAAATAATCTGGACATGGACTAAAAGACTATGACTTTTGAATTTTTTCAAGTATATCACGAATATCAGATTTCATCTCGATTACATTTTTTACTCAAGCGCCATCGCTATAAGGCCTCAAAACGAAAAGGACGTATGTTGTGTCTCGTTTGACTCCACTTACGCCCATTTTATTCTGAGGTTAAAATATTTCGAAACACATTGCATCGGATCTGCAAATGAAATGTATGTAAATCTTAACCCGAATTTAATTACCCTGGCGTTTTTGACCACAACATTAAATCTCGTGAGAACATATTTGGCGCCACCTTTTACTTTTATATGCACGATATTTAAACTGTAATATACAAGGTGTGAAATTTAATGGATTACATATGGGGTGCTTCAGAACACCAAACTAAACCAATATTTACTATAAAAAATACGATAAGCTCCCTACATTGAAATCGTAAATTTGTATGGCCCGCATTCGACAATTTTTATTGGGGATGATCAGACCATCAAACTGAACATCTTTCTCTATAGGACCAAGGTCGAAATCGTGAAAAAAATCTGCTGTTTTGTTATAAATGAGACGGATGTTTTTATTTTTCGCGATTTCGATTTTGCTCCCATTGAGTAAGTTGTCCAGTTTGATGGTCTGATTATCTTCTTAAAAACGTTGGTATATCTACAGGGTGAAATTGATATCATTAGCATCCTTTAAAACTAAGAGTCTACCCATCGAACTGAACAACTTTTACTATGGGAACAAACCGATCGGAGCAAAAAAAAATCAGCTGTTGCATACATTTGAGTCGCGAACTCGCGCGTCGCACATTGCAGTTTAGTATGGAACAGCTGATTTTTGTTCTGTTCGATGGGTAGACTCTTAGTTTAAAAGGGTGCTAATGATATCAATTTCACCCTGTATTCAAGACTACATAACCTACTACCCAAGACCAAGAGTCCTTGAGACAGTCACTAGATAGTTCACCGCAAACAAATATAATAGATGCAAACAAAGTTTTTGTTCGTCCTCCAACTTTATCTCCTCCATCTTGAAGTATAGGATCTGGTTGTACCTAATCTACTGCAATCTAAACTATTATAAAACTGTAACAGAACTGTGTCTGTACATTGAAGATATTTACAGGAAAAAGATTACGATATGGCTTTGAGGTGTCCCTGGTTCCAAATCAACCTTTTATAGAATTGTTCTCTGTCTGTTTGTTTGTTTGAGCATCACGCAAAAACTACTGAAGCGATTTTGATTAAACTTTTTTTGATTGATAGCTTATGATTTGACTAAAAATCTGGTATATAATTTGTGTGGACGAAGTCGCGGGTAAACTCTATGTTATATAAATTATGAAGAGCTATAACTTCAAAGCCTGTATTTATACTGTAACAAAACAACCTAGTCATACATTAGGCTATCAAACTGAACAAACTTTATTATGGAGATAACGTTGACAACAAAAATCATACATTTGAGTCATTTAGGTACACCTCAGCTAAATTGTGAATGTTGTTCAATTGTATCGTCTAAACCACCCCATCAAATATAACTAGGAAAATTTTTCATATAAACCCGAAAACCGACTCGACGTGGTCGTTTTGTAAGTACACAAATTATCAAAACTGTACAGAAACAAGTTTTAGTTTTGACATTGTTCGTTTACCTACTTTTGATTATTTGTGTCTGAATAAACAAATATAGAAATTAAAAAAAATTACTTCTATGGATCTAGTGACTTTCACACGCTTCATACGAACAAAGATGTATGAGTTTGGGTCTTATTTGTTCCCACGTTGTTATTTTCTGCCGGATCCTATACTACTATAGTCTTCTTCAATGCACAAGTTAGTCTTCGGCTCAGTAAGCCGTGGGTCGTAAACGTTCATAGTGTTTATGACGCAGCTACAATAAAACATAACTAAACAATAAAGATAAACTAAAGGCACTGGGACGCCATTTTGCAATATTTGTAGTACCTAGTCATAATGTCGCTAAGTGTTTTATCTTAAACTATAAATACATTGTTTTCCATGTAGGTAGTATTTTTTTTCACTTTTGACTAAGTCTGTAGAATCACAGACAATTAACCTACTAGATTCTGCATAGCTGGGTACCCACACGGTCGCCGAGCATTAGCACCGACCCACCACCCCACCAACGTGCTTATTTCTCACCGATCCCCGCTATCCAATCCGTCGCATAGGCCCAGCAACTTCCTGTCCCGAGGCCGAGGTCCGTACCCCTCTGGGTGCCCCTTGGTCGGTTGCTTAAGTTCATTCATTTCGGTCGGTAGACCCTTCGTGGTCCCTCCAATAGTCAGCAGTAAAAAGCAGTAGTTGCTCCATGAGCAGAGGTGTAATAATAAATAAATAAATAAAGCCTTTATTACTGACAATTTTTTTTTGTACATATCAAAGATCTTACATTCTATTTCCTTATATTCTAGTTTAATATTTATTTGTCTCTGACATCCAGAATGGTTCTGCTCAGTATCTGTTATCAGTTATGCCAGTCTGCCCTTTGGCAAAAGCCTCCCCTAGAATTCGCCATAACCCTTTGTCCCTTGCCTTTCTCCTCCATGTTACGCCAGCCATTTCCTTAATTTCGTCTTCCCATCTCTTTATCAGAGGTGTAATAGTCGTCTGCAAAAAAAAAAAAACATGCTCAATCAATGCTCTAACTCTAACAGAGGATCTACCTAATTCTATTTTCGCAATTGCGTGAACGTTTTCGTTCCAATGTCATCTGTATTAAAATAAATTTTGGGCAGAAACGGTCACAATAATTATATCGAATATCTAAAGTTCGATTTAAGAAGAGCTCGTTGTCCTCCCATGCACCCTGCATCCCTGCTATCTTTTAACGATTTCGGTTTGGACAGCAGTCAATGAAAGCGGTATTCTATGCTAGACCAGCCTATTCTCATGATTGTTTTGTTGTATATGTATAAGCGATTGATGTTAGGGTTTATTCTATAGTATTTTTGGTGGGAAAAAATCTTGCCTAATCAATCAACACTTGATACGTCATTCCATTCTGAATTCCTAAATATGCTGCGTGTGAACTTAGAAGAAACAGCAGAATCCAAAACTCTGAAATAAAAAAATGGGTATTGTTTCAATGTTTCCGACCACCCCGAAAGGGATCACGGTTGTGAATTTATGTATTGTATGTATGCTAAAATGTTTATTCAAAATGTTATCAAAATCTCTACAACACAACACAGATGATCTTACTGTACCTTTTGAGTTTTAGGTATTGTACTCAAAATAAAAATAAAATACATACCTAAATATTTTGTTAAACCAAAGCCATGAAAGCATTTCAATTGAAAATTGATCAAACTATCTGACCGCTCCAGCAGGGAATGTGATCATGAGGATATAGAAGAGTTTTAATAAATATACGTTTACTATAATTATATAGTATATATTATTAAATAACAAGTTTGTATCTGGTCTAAAAATAAAATTTAAAAAAGTGCCCATGTACCTTGCACCAGAAGAATGGCAGCTGATGCATTCTTTACATTCTCACCGGGAAATTAACTTTCATTGCATCGTAAACGAGATTAGCAGGGATGCAAAAAATACAAGTCAATTAAAATTCTAGAATAGCTATAAAGGATACTTGTTTATCAGCGATGAGAACTGGACATTAAAAAAATATTGCAATACGTAAATCAATCATCTTTTATACTTTGTGTCCGATTAGTTATGCATTCCCGGACTTCTTGACATCCCGGGATTTATTTTACTGAATAAAATATTGTTTTTTTTAAATAATAATAATAAAAATTTTATTCCATATTAAACTTATAACACTAAAAAATACAGTTTGGGAACTTAATTATTACAGATTTATGCTACTTAGGTGAAATTTATCCTAAAGCATACCGGTGACCAAGCTAAGCTATCTATGTATGTAAATACAAAGACGCTTGTGTAAGTGGCCATCGGTCGCTTACAATGTTTGTTTACTAAAAGTACGAATTTATTCTTAACGAGCGTTAACCCGCGACTTCGTCCGCACAAATTATATACCAGATTTTAAGTCAGATCATAAGCTATCAAACAAAAAAAGTTTCATCAAAATCGGTTCAGTAGTTTTTACGTGATACTCGTTCAAACAAACAAACAAACAGACAGACAAAAAATCCAAAAATTGGTGAAATGGAATCGGGGACACCTAAAAACCATATCGTAATTTTTTTTGTTAATATCTTCAATGTACAGACAAACTTCCTGTTACAGTTTTATAATAGTATAGATAGATTAGGTATATTACAATTTATAGATGAAGTAAGCATACATTTTTTACAGATATAAAAAGTGCGGTGTTTTTGTGAATCTGGTGAGGGTGCAGTCTGTCTGTAATAAAATAGTTTTAAGAAGTTGCTTCCATACTATGCATCCGATTAGTTATGCATTCCCGTATTGTCCTGGCATCCTGAAGAATATTTAAAAAATAATAATTTTAAGAAGCCGCTTCCATAATTTCATAGCCAAAAATGAAGTTTAGGTAAATATGCATCCGAATATCCGATATCTACTTATATGACTATGATATATTGTGAATCACTTGTAAATGTGATCTACTGTGAATTTAAAAGTGATTCACGGTAGCCCATTGATTGTGAATCGCAGTTTATAAAGCGTAATAATTATCATTATCTATACTATTATAAAACTGTAGCAGGAAGTTTGTCTGTACATTGAAGATATTAACAAAAAAAAAGTTACGATATGGTTTTTAGGTGTTCCTGATTCCATTTCACCAATTTTTGGATTTTTTGTCTGTCTGTTTGTTTGTGTGTTTGTTTGTTTGTCTGTTTGTTTGTTTGAACGAGTATCACGCAAAAACTACTCAACCTATTTTGATGAATCTTTTTTTTTTGATAGCTTATGATCTGACTTAAAATCTGGTATATAATTTGTGCGGACGAAGTCGCGGGTTAACGCTCGTTTACGATAAATTCCGATATTTACTGAACGTTAAGGGTAAGGCCCCTTATCTAGTAATAGCATGAATCATCCAGTTGCCAATACATAGATTAAGATGTATATCGTCAATATTTCCAATACTGGATAAGATTTTTATATAATTTAGTATTATGATTTTTATTTTTTTATACCTGTCGCCGTTGAGACCTTGGGGGTTTGGGCTGCCGAGGTCGTCGACTTAGGGAGCGAAATTGTGACCCCCCATTCCGGGTCGTTTCTGGTGCAAAAGCCTAGCCATAGCAATGAGGGATTTTCCGAAAGCCATTAAAAAAGAAAAAGTAGTTCCTAAAGACTCGATAGATGGCGGTGACGAGACAGGGGTGAGCGACCTTGCAGATAATAAAATACAAATAAAATAGTAAGAATTTGTGTTTTCAAGTAAACAGTTAAATATGAACATATGTTTCGTCAACGGATGCGTCTGACTCAGTGACATGCATTTTTGTTCACTTTTTAGCCTAAAATTTTCGTCTTCGGACCCCTCTCTGGTCAACGCCATCTATCGCCGGTTTGTTGAACTACGTTTGACTAGCTGTCAGAAAACTCCTCATTCAACGTGGCAACGCTGCAAGCATCTATGCGACGTGATCGACAAGAGGCGGGTTATTTGACTGAGCTTGTATTTCATTGTTTTGACGAAGCATGTTGCTGATTTATGTCTGTTTATGTATCTTTGTTTTTTGAATGATTGGTTAAAACAGGAAACATTAAAAGTTTGTTGAATTTGAGTTTTAAGGGTCAAAAGTAGCTTGATATGGTTCTGCCCTTAGAAAAAGTATATGTCTAGAAAGAGCATCATGCTTCTACCGCATAAAACAAAAGGGGCCAACTTTCTTAGGTTAGTGTGCGTGACGCGCCATACTAATTATGTGAGCGTGTATATGGCTAGGGTTTAGACGCCAATACTGGTTACAATTTTTTTCTATTTTTGTAGCTTCGACTGTCAATCTTGACATATAACTTATCCAAGGTTCTGCCTATGTATGCAGCTAAGTAATTTGTGTATCTGGCTGGCTATACTTTAGTATAGACGTATAGACTTGACTCTATTGATTCGGAAAATGACAAAGATAATAATGGATGTGGTCAGTGTTCATAAATAGTGTTATTATTCTTAGTAATTTTTCCGTTAGATACCTACAAAAAGATAATTGTTAGTCTTATTGCACTTCGAATTAAGGCAATGAGGGTAAATACCTATTTAATTACAACTGACCACGCTGATCGGTTTTAAGTCACATCACGATTCACTAATTGGTTAAGATGGAGATTTAGCGTTAATATACAGGTGTTAAGGTGGTTGCCAGACAGGTCAATTTTATATAAAACTTTGACGCACGATACACGTAGACGATATTAATATAAGTAACTTTGTATACATGGAAACATAGTTTAGAAAATCTAGATGCCGCGTCACAAATAAAATTTGCATTTTATAAAATAATTACTAAGATATAAAGCATTGAAATTTTTCATACAAAATTTTAAAAGCAAATACAAAATTATAAATTGCAAATGTTATTTGTGAGGCGGCAACTATATTTTTTAAACTATTTTTCCATTTATAAAATATTATTTTTATTAATTCTGTCTACGCGTATTGTGAGTCAAACTTTTGAATGGACTGAAACCACCTTAAGGTAGACAGTTGCATTACTTTAATGGGTGATTAACCTCATGATACTGAACAACTTTCCTAAAGGAACATAAGGTATATTCTCAAAAAGAACTAGATTTTTCATAAGACGTTCGATGAGCTGTTTGCATTAGGTAGTATTAGACAAATTTAGTAATTCCGTTTTGCCATTTTTGACCGGGAACACTTAAAACAGTCAAAGTTAAAGGAAATATACATACTAGCTGTTCCAAACACCTTTTCCCATAATAATAAGAGAAGAAAAAATCTAACCTTTTCAAGAACTAAATCAGAAACGCCAAAAATGGCAGAAATAGTACAGTAAAGTTTTATTTAATTATGTATGTTTTTGTTTATGTATGTATGTTTATTTTATGTTGTATGTATGTATGTATGTATTTATGTATGTTCCCTTTTTTTATATTTTTATATGGAAGTTTTCGAAGCTTGTTGCAGATATTCAGGATGTATTTATTGACGAAACGAGTTGTGGATCTGAGTGATGTATTTTCTTTGACGAAGCCTGTTGTGGATGTGAGTGATGTATATACCTATGGCGAAGCCTGTTGTGTTTATGAGTGATTTTGTTTAATAAATAAGGATATATGTGCATGTGAGCGTTATTTATTTTATTCATTTATTTATTTCACTCTATGCAGATTTAACAACTTTCCAATTTATTAGATTTACCCGTAAGTATTCATATATAAATATAATTTTCATACTAGATAGATACATTTTTAGAGAGATAATTAACAGTTGAAATGACACTCTTTACCCTAACGATCACGTTTGCTTTTGGGTTTCTATAATTATTTATGAGGTTTCAGAATATCTCTGACTACCCCCTCGGGGAATATAGTTGTGAGCATATGCATGCATAATTATTTATGTAAAAAAATTTTGCAACAGACGCAGAAATGAGTAAGTAATTATGCCGGGGTATACAGATACACCCATAAAAAAGCGAATGGCAAAAAATTTCTTGCGTGGTATTACCACCCATAAAAGTTATAATACCTGAGGATTTCCCCTCAGAGTTTTATTTAATTTGAGAGCAGTTTATCCCTTTCCTCAGGTACTAATACAAAACCAGAAAAATAGCCCAGTCATTTTACGGAGTTTTGTTAGGCGGGGTAGGGAGTAATTATTAACACGTTCCGGGACAGTGACCGCCTATAGCCGTGATAAAAATAAAAGTTCTATTGTGTCTCGTTCACTGTCCCGGAACGTGTTAATTGGACTTTTAAACTGTAACCAGCATCATTAAGTGACAAAAATACTATCTTAAAACATATTTTATAAAATTCGCTACGCAACATAGAAATCAAAATTGTGTGTCCCAGAAGGCTTTAAAATTAATAATATTAATACCAATGTACCAATGCACTCATTTGAATTAGATTTAATAAATTATTTTTCAGCAATAAAATAGGCATTGAAATTTAAAAAATGAGGTATTTATTCGAAAATACGAATGTATTTTTCAAAACCTTCTAAGTAAACAAAAATATTTACACCAAGTTTGAAGTATGTATAATGGTAAAGCCTAAAAAAAATTTTCTATCAGGGTCTTTAGAACGAGATAATAGCTAAATTTCAAAATTGGAACAGTTGCTGACGTGATTTTTTTTTTATTTTGGTACATTTCTAGGCTCAAATTGGCTCTTCAATATTATATCGAAAAAAATATATCAATTATTAATTAGTCCCTGCTCAAACCGTAAAATGACTGGGCTAAAAGACTAAAATGCTTGTTTCAACACTGGCACCGTCCGCTCGTCCGTTCTCATTGGAAGAGTTTTTTTGTGAGCAATCGAGTATTGAATACTCGATAACGAGCAAAACAAACAAAAAATCCTTTGTGCGAATGAACCCTAAGTTCCTTTAGGAAAGTTGTTCAGTATCATGTGTACGACCTGTACCTGACTAGTTGATTGTATTCGACTAACACTTTACGTGCTTTTCCTTATACCCTGTATACAGACTAAAAAATACAATTATTTACTTACTTTTTTGAAGATAGAAAGACTATACAGGGTGAAATTGATGTCATTAGCATAAAGTGTTTCAGTTTGATGGGTAGACTCTTAGGATGCTATTCATATCAATTTCACCCTGTTTAAGGTCTAACAAAATTAGGTGAAACTATTTTAAGGGGATGATCAGACCATCAATTAATATGCCAGGCACGGCTAGCATGCCACCCACGACAAAGCGTTTAAACGAGAAAAACGTCATGCTCGCTCTTTCTGGCATACGTAAAATAATAAGGATGGAGGCATATCTCGATTTTTATCGTTTTCTCGGGGTTGGCATGAGAGGCCTACAGGTAGTGGTTGATAAACCCTTTCACATAAAATAAATAAATAACTCTCACAGGCACATACATTGTAATGATCCCAAGCAAGCACTATAGGCTGTTTATTATGGAAACCATACAACAATGGCACAAACATATAAACATCCATGACCGAACCGGAATTCGAACCCAGGACCGAACATGCATATTAATATAAACTCACGAACTCAAAGAACTCTATTTAGAGGTAGTCAGATGTTTTACTACAACCACTAGCTTTCTTTGGTTCGGGCCTATTGAAACATACTTAGATTACCTATTTCAAAGTTTCTGCTGCCTAGATTCAATCGGATACACAAAATTCAAGTTTTAAGGATATTTTTTGTTACCATTCTTAATTCCTTATTTCATGTACACCCTGCAAAGTTTTAGATTCTAATTATATCACACTAGATTTTGCCTACGACTTATTCCGCACCGGCTTCCGTCATTGTTGCGAGATAAAATATATACACAAGCGTAGAATGGCAGCGTGGTATGCGCGAGATCCTTATCTCGCGCATACATATATACACAAGCGTAGAATGGCAGCGTAGTATGTGCGAGATAAGGATCTCGCGCATACCACGCTGCCATTCTACGCTGGTGTATATATTTTATCTCGCTACAACGACCGGCTATAGCGTGCCCTTTATCTCGTTCGTTCGCGCGCAAATAGTAAGAAAGCTAACGCATCTTAACACGATATACTGCCATACTACGGCCGCACTTATTAAGTCTAACCTTTTAAACTTATTTTATAACTTACTTAACTATCAAATCTGCATAGTATTTTTTGCGTGATGCTAGGACAAACAAACAGACAGACAGTTAAAAATCCTTAATTTGTAATTTGGAGCTAGGATAGGACTATGTCGTAACCTTCTTTTTGTAAATATCTTCAATGTACAGACTCACTTTTGTTACAGTTTCATAATAACTAATATATAAGAAAGATAAATACTACTACATAAATGTTATTCATGTCTGTTATACATAGTTTAAATCTCTTTGTTTCGTCAATTTACCTATTAATGCAATCACCGGGAATTACCAGCATCCGTGAGGCTTACCGATGACAATACAATAAAAATAAGTTTAATATATCTACGTCCGGTTTTTTTACCGGCTTTGAAACGGATTCGCTTCTGATTTATGTGATCCTGGTACATTTAATTAACTTCGTTAGCTTACTGATGCGAAAATAATTGAAATAGTCCAGTCCAATTGGGAAAAATTGAATATAAGCTTTAATATAATTTATTTTATTTTATTTGTATTTTATTGAATTGGATATTGGAAACTTCGAGAGTTTAAAAAAAAAGGTATTAAGAGGTATACAAATTGGCCTACTTAGGTTTTAGAGTTTATAATAACAGTTTAACAAAAGAATTAATTAATTAAAAAAAAAAAAAAAACTTTTAAACTCTACAGGGTGAAATTGATATCATTAGCATCCTTTTAAACTAAGACCCATCAAACTGAAAAACATTGACTATGAGAGCAAACCGATCGGAGCAACAAAAAAATCAGCTGTTCCATACTAAACTACTAGTCTCAAATGTATGCAACAGCTGATTTTTGTTTTGCTCCGATTGGTTTGCTTCCAATGTAAAAGTTGTTCAGTTTGATGGGTAGACTCATAGTTTAGAAATCCTTCTAAACTATGAGTCTACCCATCAAACTGAATAATGATATCAATTTCACCCCGTATATTGTCTATTCTATTCTGTGCTAATTTAACTCAAAATAAAATAGAAATAGAAATCATCGAATGGAGTTTATAGTTAAAACAAACAAATAAAATTGTAAACAAACATCTTATTGTAAAACCAACAATGTTAATTAACAGAGCAAATTACCTGTCTAATATTGATCAATAACTAATATTTGTACTTATTACAAAGTACATAGGTGTGTACATATTGGAAATATAAGGTATATCACATGTTTACGTGCCCATCTGCAGGTGTGTCATCTTAGGAAGGGAATCCCAGATTTAATGGGGAAAAGATGAAACCGTTTTTGTAAAGACTCATCCTACTCGTACGTCGCAAATTAATAATGTTAAGACCACAAAACTGTTTGGTTATTAAAATGTTGTTCATGGGTTATGGAAAAAATATTGAAATGGTTACACCTACACTATTTCCAAAAAGGTGGATCTCAGAGAATTTGTATTGGGGCCAATTTCTTACTTTATTGGGTTTAGGTTATGTGAAAATGTAATAAATATATAAATATCTTGGACATTATCACACAAATTATCTAGTCACATTTAAAGTACCTGGACTTGTATTATGGTGACTAGATAACGATATAGAATACATATTATATAGATACAAAAATCTATGACTCGGTTACAAATATTCATATTCATCATATAAATATTTGTCCCTTACGGGATTCAAACCCGCGACCAGCAGGCAGGTTCACTACAGACTATGCTACCGGGCCGCTCGATAATGGTTTTAGATTTGTTTCCAATTATAAAATTAATATTTGCTAAATAAAACTAATTCTTTTCTTGCAATTTGCTGAAATTAAAAATCATTGGTATCCTTTTAAACTCTTCCATCTTTTATTATGGGAGAAATAAATATATTTTGTTCTTATACATTTGAGTCGAGTACCTAGGCTTTGCAGTTTAGTATGGAACAGTCTACAATCATCACACTATGGGGCCAAAACTCTGTTCAGTTTGATGGGTAGACTCTTAGTTTAAAAGGATGCTAATGATATCAATTTCACCCTGTAGATCGTGGATTAAAGTGACTTTGATTTGTTACTTATTATTGAAATTACGATCTAACTTCGTTTGTAGTGCTGCGTGCTCGGGCGCGCTGGAAGAACCAGTAGTATTTTAATGACCTGGCTCTTTTCTGACGAGGAAATGCCGGCTGCGCCGGCGCAGCGTTCCGTTCGGGCACAAAAGGACTAAATGCATTACATTCTAGGTTAAATATGTTTTCAGATCTCCTTTCATTTTTTTTTTCATTTCTATAAAGATTGGTATCTTAGATCCTTATTACTTAGGTAAAGTCACGGTCAAAAAATAATAGTTATGCGTAGTGTGACACAGTTTTGCTTTCAAGTACAGAAAACATCTTGGTACCTGCCACATATTACATTTATAAGTTTGAAGATAGTATATCAGCCGGTATCCACCTATCTTACTTAATAGCCTACGAAGATTATATGAAAATAACAATTCCTGGCCTGGCTAGATATTATAAACTGTGTTGCATGCATACCTAGTTCACAGTAATTTTATTTCGTGTGTTTTGTGTGTGGTTTCGTCTGTTTTTGATAACTTAATAAAATGTGCCATATCCAATCTTGTTCAGTACACACGGCGACACATAAAGCTATACAAAACCAAAATAAGCTGGCCACACGTAGGACGAGTAATGCATACCGTCACGCGACCAGCTAATATTGGTTTAGTATAGCTTGATGTGTCGCCGTGTGTACATTAAACTGAGATAAATAACAGTTTCTGGTTCTTCGTTTCTACGTTTTGTTCTCATTTACCAACACAATTAATTAATGTTATCAGCGGGAGTTAAATATTTTGAAATACCACCGTCCGTTTTCACGAAACGACAAATGAAATCAATAGAAGAAGAATTTTACGTTAACAAATTTTTAGTTGAAACGATAATGTAAAATAATCTGGACATGGACTAAAAGACTATGACTTTTGAATTTTTTCAAGTATATCACGAATATCAGATTTCATCTCGATTACATTTTTTACTCAAGCGCCATCGCTATAAGGCCTCAAAACGAAAAGGACGTATGTTGTGTCTCGTTTGACTCCACTTACGCCCATTTTATTCTGAGGTTAAAATATTTCGAAACACATTGCATCGGATCTGCAAATGAAATGTATGTAAATCTTAACCCGAATTTAATTACCCTGGCGTTTTTGACCACAACATTAAATCTCGTGAGAACATATTTGGCGCCACCTTTTACTTTTATATGCACGATATTTAAACTGTAATATACAAGATGTGAAATTTAATGGATTACATATGGGGTGCTTCAGAACACCAAACTAAACCAATATTTACTATAAAAAATACGATAAGCTCCCTACATTGAAATCGTAAATTTGTATGGCCCGCATTCGACAATTTTTATTGGGGATGATCAGACCATCAAACTGAACATCTTTCTCTATAGGACCAAGGTCGAAATCGTGAAAAAAATCTGCTGTTTTGTTATAAATGAGACGGATGTTTTTATTTTTCGCGATTTCGATTTTGCTCCCATTGAGTAAGTTGTCCAGTTTGATGGTCTGATTATCTTCTTAAAAACGTTGGTATATCTACAGGGTGAAATTGATATCATTAGCATCCTTTAAAACTAAGAGTCTACCCATCGAACTGAACAACTTTTACTATGGGAACAAACCGATCGGAGCAAAAAAAAATCAGCTGTTGCATACATTTGAGTCGCGAACTCGCGCGTCGCACATTGCAGTTTAGTATGGAACAGCTGATTTTTGTTCTGTTCGATGGGTAGACTCTTAGTTTAAAAGGGTGCTAATGATATCAATTTCACCCTGTATTCAAGACTACATAACCTACTACCCAAGACCAAGAGTCCTTGAGACAGTCACTAGATAGTTCACCGCAAACAAATATAATAGATGCAAACAAAGTTTTTGTTCGTCCTCCAACTTTATCTCCTCCATCTTGAAGTATAGGATCTGGTTGTACCAAATCTACTGCAATCTAAACTATTATAAAACTGTAACAGAACTGTGTCTGTACATTGAAGATATTTACAGGAAAAAGATTACGATATGGCTTTGAGGTGTCCCTGGTTCCAAATCAACCTTTTATAGAATTGTTCTCTGTCTGTTTGTTTGTTTGAGCATCACGCAAAAACTACTGAAGCGATTTTGATGAAACTTTTTTTGATTGATAGCTTATAATTTGAATTTTTTTTAAATCTGGTATATAATTTGTGTGGACGAAGTCGCGGGTAAACTCTATGTTATATAAATTATGAAGAGCTATAACTTCAAATCCTGTATTTATACTGTAACAAAACACCCTAGTCATACATTAGGCTATCAAACTGAACAAACTTAATTATGGAGACAACGTTGAAAATAAAAATCATACATTTGAGTTCATGTAAGTACAGCTCAGCTAAATTGTGGATGTTGTTCAATTGTATCGTCTAAACCACCCCATCAAATATAACTAGGAAAATTTTTCATATAAACCCGAAAACCGACTCGACGTGGTCGTTTTGTAAGTACACAAATTATCAAAACTGTACAGAAACAAGTTTTAGTTTTGACATTGTTCGTTTACCTACTTTTGATTATTTGTGTCTGAATAAACAAACATAGAAATTAAAAAAAATTACTTCTATGGGTCTAGTCACTTTCACACGCTTCATACGAACAAAGATGTATGAGTTTGGGTCTTATTTGTTCCCACGTTGTTATTTTCTGCCGGATTCTCCTTGTCCTCCCATGCACCCTGCATCCCTGCTATCTTTTAACGATTTCGGTTTGGACAGCAGTCAATGAAAGCGGTATTCTATGCTAGACCAGCCTATTCTCATGATTGTTTTGTCTTATATGAAGCGATTGATGTTAGGGTTTATTCTATAGTATTTTTGTTGGGAAAAAATCTTGCCTAATCAATCAACACTTGATACGTCATTAGATTCTGAATTCCTAAATATGCTGCGTGTGAACTTAGAAGAAACAGCAGAATCCAAAACTCTAAAATAAAAAATGGGTATTGTTTCACCCCGAAAGGGATCACAGTTGTGAATTTATGTATTGTATGTATGCTAAAATGTTTATTCAATATAATATAGCTTTTTAAAAAATGTTATCAAAATCTCTACAACACAACACAGATGATCTTACTAACGACCTATCCAACGATAACCCACATCACGGAATAAGCGAGAAAAATTTTATCCCGACTTCACCCTTCACTAGGAGGTACCCTAAAAAAATATTTTTAAAGATTTTATTTTACGACTTTGTACCTTTTGAGTTTTAGGTATTGTACTCAAAATAAAAATAAAATAAATACCTAAATATTTTGTTAAACCTAAGCCATGAAAGCATTTCAGTTGAAAATTGATCAAACTGACCGCTCCAGCAGGGAATGTGATCATGAGGATATAGAAGAGTTTTAATAAATATACGTTTACTATAATTATATAGTATATATTATTAAATATAGTACAGTTTATATCTGGTCTAAAAATAAAATTTAATGTACCTTGCACCAGAAGAATGGCAGCTGATGCATTCTTTACATCCTCACCGGGAAATTAACTTTCATTGCATCGTAAACGAGATTAGCAGGGATGCAAAAAATACAAGTCAATTAAAATTCTAGAATAGCTATAAAGGATACTTGTTTATCAGCGATGAGAACTGGACATTAAAAAAATATTGCAATACGTAAATCAATCATCTTTTATACTATGAGTCCGATTAGTTATGCATTCCCGGACTTCTTGACATCCCGGGATTTATTTTACTGAATAAAATATTTTTTTTTTTTAAATAATAATAATAAAGTTTTATTCCATATTAAACTTAAAACACTAAAAAATACAGTTTGGGAACTTAATTATTACAGATTTATGCTACTTAGGTGAAATTTATCCTAAAGCATACCGGTGACCAAGCTAAGCTATCTAAGTATGTAAATACAAAGACGCTTGTGTAAGTGGCCATCGGTCGCTTACAATGTTTGTTTACTAAAAGTACGAATTTATTCTTAACGAGCGTTAACCCGCGACTTCGTCCGCACAAATTATATACCAGATTTTAAGTCAGATCATAAGCTATCAAACAAAAAAAGTTTCATCAAAATCGGTTCAGTAGTTTTTGCGTGATACTCGTTCAAACGAACAAACAAACAGACAGACAAAAAATCCAAAAATTGGTGAAATGGAATCGGGGACACCTAAAAACCATATCGTAATTTTTTTTTGTTAATATCTTCAATGTACAGACAAACTTCCTGTTACAGTTTTATAATAGTATAGATAGATTAGGTATATTACAATTTATAGATGAAGTAAGCATACATTTTTTACAGATATAAAAAGTACGGTGTTTTTGTGAATCTGGTGAGGGTGCAGTCTGTCTGTAATAAAATAGTTTTAAGAAGTTGCTTCCATACTATGCATCCGATTAGTTATGCATTCCCGTATTGTCCTGGCATCCTGAAGAATAATTAAAAAATAATAATTTTAAGAAGCCGCTTCCATAATTTCATAGCCAAAAATGAAGTTTAGGTAAATATGCATCCGAATATCCGATATCTACTTATATGACTATGATATATTGTGAATCACTTGTAAATGTGATCTACTGTGAATTTAAAAGTGATTCACGGTAGCCCATTGATTGTGAATCGCAGTTTATAAAGCGTAATAATTATCATTATCTATACTATTATAAAACTGTAACAGGAAGTTTGTCTGTACATTGAAGATATTAACAAAAAAAAGTTACGATATGGTTTTTAGGTGTCCCTGATTCCATTTCACTAATTTTTGGATTTTTTGTCTGTCTGTTTGTTTGTGTGTTTGTTTGTTTGTTTGTTTGTTTGAACGAGCATCACGCAAAAACTACTGAACCGATTTTGATGAAACTTTTTTTGTTTGATAGCTTATGATCTGACTTAAAATCTGGTACATAATTTGTGCGGACGAAGTCGCGGGTTAACGCTCGTACTATTATAAAACTGTAACAGGAAGTTTGTCTGTACATTGAAGATATTAACAAAATAAAAGTTACGATATGGTTTTTAGGTGTCCCTGATTCCATTTCACCAATTTTTAGATTTTTTGTATGTCTGTTTGCTTGTGTGTTTGTTTGTGTGTTTGTTTGTTTGTTTGTTTGTTTGTTTGAACGAGTATCACGCAAAAACTACTGAACCTATTTTGATGAAACTTTTTTTGTTTGATAGCTTATGATCTGACTTAAAATCTGGTATATAATTTGTGCGGACGAAGTCGCGGGTTAACGCTCGTTTACGATAAATTCCGATATTTACTGAACGTTAAGGGTTCCCCTTAACTTTTGATATCATGAATCATCCAGTCGTCAATACGTAGATTAAGTTGTATATCGTCACTATATCCAATACTGAATAAGGTTTTTATATAATTTAGTATTATGATTTTTATTTTTTTATACCTTTCGCCGTTGAGACCTTGGGGGTTTGGGCTGCCGAGGCCGTCGACTTAGGGAGCGAAATTGTGACCCCCGTTCCGGGTCGTTTCTGGTGCAAAGGCTAGCCATAGCAATTCAACGTGGCAACGCTGCTAGCATAATGGGCTTCTTTGCGCCGTGATCGACCAGCCTAGCTAGCATGCCACCCCCGAGAAAACGACAAAAATGAGAGAGATGTGCCTCCATCTTTATTATTTTACGTATGCCAGAAAGAGCGCGCAAGACGTTTTTCTCGTTTAAACGCTTTGTCGTGGGTGGCATGCTAGCTAGGCTGGGGTGGGTTATTTGACTGAGCTTGTATTTCATTGTTTTGACGTAGCATGTTGCTGATTTATGTCTGTTTATGTATCTTTGTTTTTTGAATGATTGGTTAAAACAGGAAACATTAAAAGTTTGTTGAATTTGAGTTTTAAGGTTCAAAAGTAGCTTGATATGGTTCTGCCCTTAGAAAAAGTTATGTCTAGAAAGAGCCTCATGCTTCTACCGTAGAAAACAAAAGGGGCCAACTTTCTTAGGTTGGTGTGCGTGACGCGCCATACTAATTATGTGAGCGTGTATATGGCTAGGGTTTAGACGCCAATACTGGTTACAATTTTTTTCTATTTTTGTAGCTTCGACTGTCAATCTTGACATATAACTTATCCAAGGTTCTGCCTATGTATGCAGGTAAGTAATTTGTGTATCTGGCTGGCTATACTAAACGTATAGAGTCAAGCTCTATTGATTCGGAAAATGACAAAGATAATAATGGATGTGGTCAGTGTTCATAAATAGTGTTATTATTCTTAGTAATTTTTCCGTTAGATACCTACAAAAAGATAAGTGTTAGTCTTATTGCACTTCGAATTAAGGCAATGAGGGTAAATACCTATTTAATTACAACTGACCACGCTGATCGGTTTTAAGTCACATCACGATTCACTAATTGGTTAAGATGGAGATTTAGCGTTAATATACAGGTGTTAAGGTAGTTGCAGACAGGTCAATTTTATATAAAACTTTGACGCACGATACGCGTAGACGATATTAATATAAGTAACTTTGTATATATGGAAAAATAGTTTAGAAAATCTAGATGCCGCGTCACAAATAACATTTGCATTTTATAAAATAATTACAAAGATATAAAGCTTTGAAATTTTTCATACAAAATTTTAAAAGCACATACAAAAGCAAATACAAAATTATAAATTGTAAATGTTATTTGTGAGGCGGCAACTATATTTTTTAAACTATTTTTCCATTTATAAAATATTATTTTTATTAATTCTGTCTACGCGTATTGTGAGTCAAACTTTTGTATGGACTGAAACCACCTTAAGGTAGACAGTTGCATAACTTTAATGGGTGATTAACCTCATGATACTGAACAACTTTCCTAAAGGAACATAAGGTATATTCTCAAAAAGAACTAGATTTTTCATAAGACGTTCGATGAGCTGTTTGCATTAGGTAGTATTAGACAAATTTAGTAATTCCGTTTTGCTATTTTTGACCGGGAACACTTAAAACAGTCAAAGTTAAAGGAAATATACATACTAGCTGTTCCAATCACCTTTTCCCATAATAATAAGAGAAGAAAAAAATCTAACCTTTTCAAGAACTAAATCATAAGCGCCAAAAATGGCAGAAATAGTACAGTAAAGTTTTATTTATTTATGTATGTTTTTGTTTATGTACGTATGTTTATGTTGTATGTATGTATGTATTTATGTATGTTCCCTTTTTTTATATTTTTATATGGAAGTTGACGAAGCTTGTTGCAGATATTCAGGATGTATTTATTGACGAAACGAGTTGTGGATCTGAGTGATGTATTTTCTTTGACGAAGCCTGTTGTGTATATGAGTGATTTTGTTTAATAAATAAGGATATATGTGCATGTGAGCGTTATTTATTTTATTCGTTTATTTATTTCACTCTATGCAGATTTAACAACTTTCCAATTTATTAGATTTACCCGTAAGTATTCATATATAAATATAATTTTCATACTAGATAGATACATTTTTAGAGAGATAATTAACAGTTGAAATGACACTCTTTACCCTAACGATCACGTTTGCTTTAGGGTTTCTATAATTATTTATGTAAAAAAATTTTGCAACAGACGCACAAATGAGTAAGTAATTATGCCGGGGTATTCAGATACACCCATAAAAAAGCGAATGGCAAAAAAATTCTTGCGTGGTATTACCACCCATAAAAGTTATAATACCTGAGGATTTCCCCTCAGAGTTTTATTTAATTTGAGAGCAGTTTATCCCTTTCCTCAGGTACTAATACAAAACCAGAAAAATAGCCCAGTCATTTTACGGAGTTTTGTTAGGCGGGGTAGGGAGTAATTATTAATTGGACTTTTAAACTGTAACCAGCATCATTTAGTGACAAAAAGACTATCTTAAAATATATTTTAAAAAAATTCGCTACGCAACATATCAATCAAAATTGTGTGTCCCAGAAGGCTTTAAAATTAATAATATTAATACCAATTTACCAATGCACTCATTTGAATTAGATTTAATAAATTATTTTTCAGCAATAAAATAGGCATTGAAATTTAAAAAATGAGGTATTTATTAGAAAATACGAATGTATTTTTCAAAACCTTCTAAATATCCAAAAATATTTACACCAAGTTTGAAGTATGTATAATGGTAAAGCCTTAAATATGTGCAAAAAAATTTACTATCAGGGTCTTTAGAACGAGATAATAGCTAAATTTCAAAATTGGAACAGTTGCTGACGTGATTTTTTTTTATTTTGGTACATTTCTAGGCTCAAATTGGCTCTTCAATATTATATCGAAAAAAATATATCAATTATTAATTAGTCCCTGCTCAAACCGTAAAATGACTGGGCTAAAAGACTAAAATGCTTGTTTCAACACTGGCACCGTCCGCTCGTCCGTTCTCATTGGAAGAGTTTTTTTGTGAGCAATCGAGTATTGAATACTCGATAACGAGCAAAACAAACAAAAAATCCTTTGTGCGAATGAACCCTAAGTTCCTTTAGGAAAGTTGTTCAGTATCATGTGTACGACCTGTACCTGACTAGTTGATTGTATTCGACTAACACTTTACGTGCTTTTCCTTATACCCTGTATACAGACTAAAAAATACAATTATTTACTTACTTTTTCGAAGATAGAAAGACTATACAGGGTGAAATTGATGTCATTAGCATAAAGTGTTTCAGTTTGATGGGTAGACTCTTAGGATGCTATTCATATCAATTTCACCCTGTTTAAGGTCTAACAAAATTAGGTGAAACTATTTTAAGGGGATGATCAGACCATCAAACTCGACAACTTTCTCTATGGGACATGGGAAAAACAAAGACAAAACTCATAATTAATGTAATATGTGCTCTTCTTGTCACTTTTTTGATGTCAGTGTGAGAGATCTAAATAAAATATTTTGTATTTTGTTTACTATATAGATTATATACTGATACTGCGCAGTAAAATAGTACGGAACCCAAACTAACTAGTATGCCAAATAATAGATAATAGTATCTACAGACTAGGCCACAGTCGAATATAAGTTGAATCAGCCTCTCTCGATGCAAGGTCGCAGATCGACACACCAATGCGGTTAGCGTAGCGTACTGAGATGCGCTCTTCCTTAGGGTTGTCAACACTTAATATTATTATTATTCTTCGAAATGAAGAAAAAACTTGTGAGTAATAAACTCCAGTACAGACTGCTGGGAAAAATTTATTTAATGAAAAAAAAAAAGTTTCTGAACCGCAAAAAGTTTATTGATATGTTATAAAATAATATATAAGGTCTAACAAAATTAGCTGAAACTATTTTAAGGGGATGATCAGACCATCAAACTGAACAACTTTCTCCCATCCATATTGGTCCCATAGAGAAAGTTGAACAACTTCGCGAAAAAAAAAACAGCTGTCCCATACATTTAGGTCGAGTATGTTTGTATGGAGCACCGGTTTTTTTTTCGCGATTTCGATATTGGTCCCATAGAGAAAGTTGTTCGGTTTGATGGTCTGATCATCCCCTTAAAATAGTTTCAGCTAATTTTGTTACACCTTATATAAGGTCTAACAAAATTAGGTGAAACTATTTTAAGGGGAAGATCAGACCATCAAACTGAACAACTTTCTCTATGGGACCAATATAGAATTCGCGAAATAAAATCTGCTGTCCCATACATTTAGGTTGAGTAGGTTTGTATGGAACAGCTGATTTTTTTTTGGCGATTTCGATATTGGTCCCATAGAGAAAGTTGTTCAGTTTGATGGTCTGAGCATACTCTTAAAATAGTTTCACCTAATTTTTTTAAACCTTATATAAGATAAGATAAGATAAATATTCTTAATTTGCACACCACAGTACACTATCCGAACTAGATTAACAATCAACGTTCCAAAAATGGCAGAACCAAAAGAGCTCCTAAGAGCCCTTTTTTGTACTATCTGTCAGTTAAAATACCAAATACTCAAATACAAACGTATTAGTGCCACTCAACAGCATTTATACTTGATTTAATTTTGCGCGGTTCATAATGTCAAAAAAATCATTGATTTTATATAAGACTATGAGTCTATAGTATTTATGTCAATGGTACATGTAGGTATATAATTATTATATTTTTTATTTTATTTTAGTTCAATGCTTATTACAGTCAGAAAAAAACATTTTATCTTAGTAATAATCAGAAACAAAGCCGATTGAGTATGTTCTGTTCTAAAATATCAAGGTAAGGAAATTGTAATGAATACTTGTCTTTTATTAAAAAAAAGCATTTGCATAAAATAATGATGCGATGACGCCGACTGTTTGAACAGATGCATTTTGAACGATTCTGAATGATCCACAAGCTTCGACTCGCCTTTGAGTCGATGTTAAGACCACTAGAGATCTTTCAAGATACATGAAACAAATCATCTGAATTACAGCCAAAAAGACGAGTGATCCAAAAATTACCCCCTACAAGATTTTAAATACAGACAAATCTTCGGCCTTTACATCTGTTGCAGATGGTTTAAGCAGTGTTTTTGGAGAGGCACTTTTTCTCATGGCTGCAAAGTCCTATACGAGAGCCGCATACACGTCCACAGCCTCCACAATAGAACCGTACGCCGCTGGTGGACAGAGGTGGGGTTCTACTTTATTTACACAAAACAGTAGAGGGCATAGGGTATATTTGTTGCACACGCTTACCTCATTAGTTTACTATGGTGATGCAAATTATGAAAATAATTTCCCGTTTCCACTTAGGTATTGTATTTCTAAGGCTATTTGTTACACTAATTAGAGAGACTAATTATAAGTCTTCAGGTTATTAGTCTTGCTTCATTACAAACCATAGAGAATAGGCAACATTTGGATTTCAAAGTTTGATCAAAGAATGTAAAAACTTCAAACTTATCTTTTGCCATATTTTTTTATTTACCTGAATCTACTATAATTTTGAATTTAACGGGGGCCATTTATTTAATAGGTAATGTTTTTAATTTTAGATTTTACAAAGGGAATTTTTCATTGAAACGAAAGACTTATTTTTGTGTTGTTTATATTTTCTAAGTTGATCCAAAAGCTAAATGTAGCATAACATACCTACCTACCTATACCATATTCAGAAATTCCACTTTTCTCAGGACTCTTAATTAAAGATAGGTTTTTAATTTTTTCAAACCCGAAAATATGTACTATAATGGAGAGTCATTCTTATTAGTAAGGTATGAACATTTTCAGATTTTTATTTTATTTTATTTGGAAAACTTACAGCTTATACAATTACAATAATAGTTCTGACAATGTTATAGTAGAATCTGAGCCAATTAAAAGTTTTATTATTTTTAAACACATGTGCCAACCCTACTGCTAACTAAAAGACAGGTGATAAAGGTGTATGAAGCGCAATATGGTCATTTACCGGCTCTCGACCACATGTAGCGTTCGCGGCCGAATTGAATTTGAAATACGAATGCCGGCGTTCGAAATTCAGACTTAAATATTTTTGTTTTTGTTAAGTGGCTGTAGTGACATACCTGTAAATTGTGGATTTTTGTACTAGCTATTAGTTTTTTTATTGTTGTGAATTTGTGGTGGATTTTTTCTCGTGTTCGGAATTTCACAGTGAGTTTGTATATATATATTTTTTAATTAATTAACTACCCAACTATTATACACTTTGTAAGTACTTAACAAATTAGTGTTTAATAATTAGGTAGTACCTATATCATTATTAGATGTACCTACAGATATATAAATACTTATTTACCATCCTTTCTGTTTTAATCTATAATATTATCAGAACAGAAAACTTTTCTTAAAACTTTTACAACAAACATTTTAAATAGGTAAACGTATTTTTTTTAAATACAAAATAACACTAAGTACTTTTTTAAAAAGTTTTCAAACATACAGAACAAAATTAGTCTCGGATTCATAATTCGACGTCCAAATTTGACGTTACTTATGAATGAATCCATTCATTAGTTTCGTCAAAGTCGTTCAAAAGTTACGTCAACTTAAACTTGGTCGCTGAATTATGAATCCCAACTGTTTAGTTATCTTTTAATTTATTTTTAATGTTCATCTACCCTTATTTGTTTTTTTTTATAAAAGATTTAAAAAAGACAAAAAAAATTGAAAACATTTGTTAGGTACCGATTTAAGTAGCTATAGTAAATTTTGGCTTGGTACACTGGCTGGGACGTAGTGACATAGTGTCTAGGGCCTCTAGGCCTAGCATGCCACCCCCGAGAAAACGACAAAAATCGAGATGTGCCCCCATCTTTATTATTTTACGTACGCCAAGAAGAGCGCGCACGACGTTTTTCTCGTTTAAACGCTTTGTCGTGGGTGGCATGCTAGCCGTGCTGGACTGCTCAATGGTCTTTAGCCTATTTTGCCTAGACTCTAGGCAATGCGTAAAGACCTGACTGTTCGTTAGAAAATAATTCGTTTCATTCACTAACAAAAGAGATTCGTAGGCGCTGCAAGAGGATTATAGGCTAGCTGTTTCCATACATAAATCGTTTTTACACTCCTACACTTTAACGTTTACAAATTTTATAGTCATAATTTGCATAAATGGCTTTTATTTCCTACAAATAATATGTTATTGGTAGGTATTTAAATAAAAGATTGACAAATTTAGTACTGGAAAGAAAGAAAGAAAAATAATGTGTTATCATTATATTTATTCACTGAACGGGAACCCGCAACCTGCCAATTTGAGGCTGTGTTTACATTTGAATTAAAACAGCATATCATCGCAGTCTGTTTCAATAAAAGCAATTAAAGAGAGTTAAAAAATAAAACAAACAATTGTTTACATCAAAAATATTATGTGAATGATTTATTTTTTACTTTTTAAATGTTTGTTTTTGGCGTTGGGGTTTATAAATTTGTAATTTAGTGTTATTTTGTAATGTTTGAAAGATACTTGTAAACTGCTAAACCGATTTTCATGAAACAAAGCTAAGAACACTCTTGCAAAAATGAGCTTTCTATATTAAAAAAAACCCACTCATTTGGGAGCTACGATGCCATAGACAGACAGACTGACATAGGCGCCAAACTTATAACACCCCTCTTTTTGTGTCGGGGGTAAAATTTACCATTAAATGAACAAAAACAATAAACAGAAGTTCAGATAGGTATTAACGTTAAGGCGGTTGCAGAGGGGTCAATTTTATACAAAACTTTGACGCACAATACGCGTAGACGGTATTAATATAAGTCACTTTGTATATATGGAAAAATAGTTTAGAAAATCTAGATACCGCGTAACAAATAACATTTGCAATTTATAAAATAACGAGCGTTAACCCGCGACTTCGTCCGCACAAATTATATACCAGATTTTAAGTCAGATCATAAGCTACCAAACAAAAAAAGTTTCATCAAAATCGGTTCAGTAGTTTTTGCGTGATACTCGTTCAAACAAACAAACACCCAAACAAACACACAAACAAACACACAAACAAACACACAAACAAACACACAAACAAACAGACAAACAAAAAATAAAAAAAATTGTGAAATGGAATCAGGGACACCTAAAAACCATATCGTTACTTTTTTTTGTTAATATCTTCAATGTACAAACCAACTTCCTGTTACAGTTTTATAATAGTATAGATTACGAAGATATAAAACTTTGAAATTTTTCATACAAAATTTTAAAAGCCTTATATCTTCGAAATTATATTATAAATTGCAAATGTTATTTGTTACGCGGCAACTAGATTTTCTAAACTATTTTTCCGTATATAAAATATTACTTTTATTAATTCCGTCTACGCGTATTGTGCGTCAAAAGTTTGTATGGACTGAAACCACCTTAACTTTTACTATAAAGAATTTAATGAAAATAAATACTGCTTTAAAATATTTGAACACCTTGTCTGCTACGAATATTTAACAGTGACTGTAAATTCTATAATTCCCACCATTCAAACTTCCATATCCATTTTTTTTTAATCTTACCGGGGATACACTAGATACACTACTAATATATACTCTTTCTTATACTGTGGTAGAAGATACCTACTTACAAAATCCTCGGTAAGATTAAAAAAAAAAAATGGATATGGAAGTTTGAATGGTGGTACGGACACTCCCTTCCTTCCACCAAATTTTTACCTCACCCCCTCTATCGCCCTCTGGTTACCCGGCAGTTACCTACGAAGAAGACTTAAGGTTCAATTTCTCTGGTTTAGTATGTACTGACGTCATCTTTTCAATTTCAATTTTTTTGTATGCAGTGTACAATATACAACTATATTTTAGTACTGACTGTCTAATTGTTAATTTCCATCTGTGTTTTGATAACTAATTATACAGGGTGTAAACTTAAACAGAAAATGTCAATGTCTGCTCGACCCGCAGCTTTTTTTTCGCGATTTGAATGTTGGTCCTTTTTGCGTTTAGGACATTTTGCGTTGATAAATTAGGGCACTACGCGTCGACACCTCCTCTCTCACTCATACTCATTTTGTATCACTCGTGCTTACCTTTTCTTATCTTTTCTTTTCTTATCTAGATCCTGTTAGTTAGAAGTATCCAGGGTGTTTCAGTACACCTTTTTTTTTACTATATAGTCAGATGTGGTTTGCCCACTGGGCGATATGTTAGGCGAATCAGGTGACATGCGATTATTGCGTGTTCATACGCTGGCTAAACTCTCACTTTTAAATATAAGCTCATTTACATATTAACTTATTAACGCTATGCAGGTATCAAGTACGGTCGACAACAATAGTGTTATCTTTGAAAAATTTTATATTTATTAAAACAACGGTAAAATATAAATTTAGTTTTTTTAAATACTATTTTATTAATACCCAAACTTCTTAAGCAAAAGAAGACTAGCAACATTCCCAAAAAAAAAAATTTGGGTTTACTTTTGACACGAGTTACGCCTTCCTCTATGGGCTTACTATTGCAAAATTAATAATACTATTCTATTCTATTTTTATTTAATGGCCTCCGATGCGTTATCACAATTGTGCCAATGTCCCGTTATGTGGAGAGTACACGTAGGAAAATGATTAGTAGCATTTCTGCCAATGTCAAGTAGTTTATTATAATCTCAAGTTAACGTTTTATAGTTAAAACACAAAAGAGTTTACAAAATGGCGGAGCCATGTGCAAGCCTAACAGATGCCAATACGCACGCGTCTGACCTCCCCCAGACTTGCAGCGCGACTAATTAATAATACCAACACTTTCTATTTTTTAATATTTTTTGCATTTTGGTGTGTCTGAAAATAAATCTAGCTAAGAAAAAGCTAAGAAAGTGTCAAAGTTCATCACAAAGGCTCAAATAAATTATTCTGTCTTAAAATTTTATTATATTCTATCGAATAAAATTCTTTATTTTAATCATTTTTGACATTGACTATACGAATACGTGAATTATTAATCAGCCAATGTCCACTTATTTCACAAACTTTTTTACCAGAATAATCTATTATCATGACTGATTAAAAAAAATTAAAATTGCTTCAATAACATAATTGTGTTTTGATAAAATAGCTATATTATTTTATTTGCTTGTGGTTGACATTTTGACATATTCCCTCATAGCAAATCTTCGTCCGTACTGACTCTAATTTGATCATAGAATATCGTCATTTTTGAGTCGCTGATATCAGGTTGCTACTTGGGTTTTGGTAACAAATTGCTCTACCGAATGACGTTTGTCTGAAAGATGGATCACTTTTTGAGCAATAATTCCGGTTTTTGTACATAATTGTTTTTATAATATAATTATTAAACTACTTATATTATAAATGTGTACATTTGTGAAAAAGTTTGGATGTTTATGAATCAATCCCGCATAAACTGCTGTATAGATTTAGATAAAATTTGACAAACAGATAGAAATTGGATTATTTTATAGTGCGCAGTATAGTAATATTATATATATAATTATTATATAAGGTCTAACAAAATTAGCTGAAACTATTTTAAGGGGATGATCAGACCATCAAACTGATCAACTTTCTCTATGGGACCAATATCGAAATCGCAAAAAAAAAATCAGCTGTCCCATACATTTAAGTCGAGTACGTTTGTACGGAACAGCTGATTTTTTTTTCGCGATTTCGATATTGGTCCCATAGAGAAAGTTGTTAAGTTTGATAGTCTGATCATCCCCTTAAAATAGTTTCAGCTAATTTTGTTAGACCTTATATATGTAATTAATTAATTAATTATAGAAAGTTTATACAAATTGACTGATATGAATTGACGGCCCGATAGCAGTCGGTTAGTAGTAAACCTGCCTGCTGTGCGAGGGTCGCGGGTTCGAAACCCGTAAGGGACTAATATTTGTATGCTGAATATGAATATTTTTACCCGAGTCATGGATGTTTGCTGTATCTTTAAGTGTATTCTATATCGTTATCTAGTCATCATAATACAAGTCCAGGCTAGATTCTGATACTTTACATGTGACTAGATAATATGTGTAAAAAAAAAATTATTGATGTAACATATGCTCACGACTATATTCCCCGAGGGGGTAGTCAGAGATATTCTGAAACTTCAGAACATCCACGTTTCACTAGTACCATCGAAACTCTGTCCAGTGTGACGGGTAGTGAGCCCGTCGCTACTTCAACGTAACGTAACGTCGTTCTTTATCGTGGTAACTAAAAGAGAAAAATAAGTGGACATACGACATCTTGCTATAAGCTATGTCAAGTGAGCCGGTTTTGTATTTGTACGCGATGTTGCTTAACTAAGCTATTGGACTAAACTATCCTTGACCGAACTAACTTCAGTCTATCTTAATGTTTTGTACCATAAGTATTTAAAGTTATAAACCTCGTACATAAACTCACGCTATCTCTTGGGGTTGGCAGAGACTCTTAATTGCCACTTGCTGAGATCGTGACACAAGTCTCTAACCGCTTCAGTATACGAGTAAGTTATAAATATTAGGGACAAATATTTGTATTTGATGAATATGAATATTTTTATACCCGAGTCATGGATGTTTGTATCTACAGGATGAAATTGATATCATTAGCATCCTTTTAAACTAAGAGTCTACCCATCAAACTGAACAACTTTCACTATGGGAGCAAACCGATCGGAGCAAAAAATAAAACAGCTGTTCCATACTAAACTGCAGTGCCTACTCGACTCAAATGTATGCAACAGCCTCATATAAATTAACAGGAATAGATGCGATATAACTCGCGTACCCCTTTGCCAAAGGCATGCGCTCAGTGAGCATACCCGTTATATAAAACTAGTCGCCGCGCGTCCCGCGCCAGTCGCCAAGTGTTTGTTCTCGTGGCACGACATCTCGCAATAATGCGTGTCTGTAGTGTTTATCAGTGCAAAAAAAGGTCAGGAACTTCAAGCGTACAAAAGGATAACACTACCTTTCACTTGTGAGTATTTTTTGTCCAAATATTATCAAATAATGCAATAAACTACCATAAAATAGAAAAATATTTCCAATAAATAAGTGTTGCCGGTTAACCGTATAAGTCCATATTTGTACGATTTTGAAGTTGTATGAACATTACTACATTTTACCGTATATTACTTGTGATGTTATTATTACTCTACCTGTATAATAAAATAATAGAGTAAATACTGCTTGCATTTTATTAAACTTACTTGGTATATTTGGTAATCGGAAAAACCATCATAATATAACCCATGAACAATTCTTTACATGTCACTTTTTAGAATTAAAACTAGTGTTTAAATGTACAATAATAGTGTTAGTATTTTTATAAAAATGTGTATGTTTTATTCTTAATTCGATCCAAATAATTATTTTATTTCAATGTGGCTGGCCACACCGCTACGAAATTAGTGAAGGGCCTGCACATATTAAATATCGATATCGATATTTCGCTACTTGTTAGTATTTTAATTATTAGTAGTGAAATTAGTATGGGGACTTTAAAAATTTTCAAAAATGTTTTTTTTTATTTTTGCATGCAGAAGGGTGGGTTTATGGCTACCCCAGGGGTTCGAAAAATTAGCTATTTTTTCGCTAGGATTCACCGTTATCTAGATATTTTAAAAATTATGTTTTTTTATAATTTTAGCAATTTATTTAATTTTGTCTCTACCAGAACCGAAACAGAGCGTCCCACTTCATTACTCGGTTAGGTTAGGCGAGGAGCGAGCGAAGAATTTATCCGAGGTGTGCCCCCATAGTAAAAGTTGTTCAGTTTGATGGGTAGACTCTTAGTTTAAAAGGATGCTAATGATATCAATTTCACCCTGTAGACTCATGTGTATGGAAATGATGATTAGGAAGGTTCATGTGAGTATTCACATATCGATGATTGTGACTGTACGTCTAGGATTACCCCTTTATCCCCCCTGTCCTTGATTGTTTTGTTGCTAATATATACAATCAATAATATTATGTACGAGCAATAAACATCTAGATCAAAACAATAATGATCACGATGAATACATAATGTGTTAACTGCGTCTCATAAAAACTAAAATATTTTTGTAATACATCACTGATTGTTATTAAAATTAACATTTCCTTACCTACATACAAACATAAAATCACAACTAACTAACTTGGCCATTTTTTATTATTTGTTATTATACTTTGGAGTTTGCACTATAATCACACTAAGTTTGACACTTGTATGTATTACCGTTTTTACGGTAGAGCGAGAAGAAAAATACTTTGAAAAAAATTGTTTTTTGTATCGGGTCCTCTCTTAATTTTTACTATTTGTTTTTTTAATTTTTTTGTCATAAAATCCAACATAATGAATTATTGATATGATTTTTTTGTGATAATTTCAACCGGCTACATGCCTATTACGGTTCTGAAGATACAGCCCTCTGAAAAATGAATTAAATATATTTCTATTTACGCAAAAATATATTTTTGACAACCCCTAGGGTCGTAATCGTAATCTTCAAGATATGTGTAATCGCGGTGTGTGCCGCGACGGTGAATAGGACACGACTCAACGTAGGGCCTTACTTGGTAAGCAAGGCGTTGATTTTCTGCCGTGCCTGACAGAGCACTGCCGTATGCTCTGTTACCCAAGTTCAACATAATAATCTAATCTGACGAAGAAAAATACAGGGTTTTTAAGAAGATGATCAGACCATCAAACTGATTAACTTTCTATATGGGATCAACATAGAAATATTTTACTTTCATCTAAAATAGAAATTACAATCAGCTGTCTTACACATTTTGGTAGCGTAATATTCAAGTTTTATATGGAACAGCAGATTTTTATCTCGAGATTTTGACCTTGGTTCTAAAGAGAAAGTTGTTCAGTTTGATCCTCTGATCATCCCCTTAAAACCGTCAGCATATTAAGAAGGAACCTGTATAATAATAATAATTTCTCTTGGTCAGCTTGCGAGGTACCTAAGGATGTAAGAGTACATATTGTTGAGGCTTATTGTACATTAATAAGGACAGTAAGGAACGGAGGTCCTGATCCGAATCCTGTTTAAATAATTAATGATATATTTTCCCAGGCAGATCCGGTCGAGTCATTAGTATTCTGCATTGAATAATACATAGTCTCGTTGCGAATATTTTATTTGTTTCTATTGCTTTATGTCCGGAACTTACCTACACATAACATTAGGTATACATATAGGATATACATATACACACGACTTTAACACGACAGAAACTTCGCTACTGTACAGGGTGACTGGTAATTCGACCTATTCCTTGAAAGGGGTTATACTAGAGTTCATTTGCAACAATTTTGCCCCAGTTAACTGGGGGTCGAAAATCGCTTGTTTTCGAGTTATCTCATTTTTAAGATTTTTTTGAAAAAATCCATTTTTCCACCTAAAACTGACAATTGTGAAAAAAATACTCCACTCTCTGCACTAAGTAAGCATTTTTCTAATAGCTGATGAATGAGCGACTACATTAAACTAAAATACATGTGTAAAATACCCGAAACCACTGAAATAAAAGGTTATAAACCGCACGACAAAATTTTTTTATTTGGATTTCGTTTCAATCCAAAGAGGATTACTTAAAAAAAATGTATCACACTTGGCGTACAAATTACGGAAATAACTTCCTCAATTCCTAAACTTTCCAAAAAGGTGCAAATGTTGTCTACTTTGACAAGAGTTTGAAAAAAATTGTTAACAATGGCAGAGCAGGTAGCGGATTTCCTAGAAGCGAACCTTACAAGATGCCGATTTGCTTTTGTCTCTTTCATTTTATTGCTTACATTGTTTCTCTTTTGTAAGTATTCGGGAATGTTTGTACTAAGGTTCACAATCGAGGCCCACTCATTCGCTCAATTCATTAAGTAATCAGTTAGTTTCAACCATCTTGGAGTTCGGACGTGTCGTTGTTAACTAACTTAAATTCTGCGCTAAAACAGCTTCCTTTTCAAATGGCTGCTTACCAAAATGAAGAATACGCGGATATCATGTATTGTTACGGGTTTTGTGATGGTGACGCTGCTGCTGCTCGAAGAGACTATCAAAGACGTTTTCCTACCCGCCGTTTACCTGATGTCAGCGTGTTTGGTACGACATATCGGCGCATTCGAGAAACGGGATCGGTTCGACGTCGCCAAACCGACGCTGGTAGACCTAGCGTTAGTGATCCAATCGAAGAGGAGCAAATTTTGCAGTGTTTTCAAGCAGACGGCACTACTTCAACAAGAATTGTGGCTAGGCAGCTTGGTATGTCTCAGTGGAAAGTCTGGTTCACTCAGCACACAGCACGGCAGTATCCATTCCATTACACGCCAGTACAAGCTATCGAGGAGGGAGATCCTGTCAGAAGGATGGATTTCTGCAGATTTCTAATAAATGCAGACATTGAAGACCCTGAGTATCTAAAAACAATCTTGTGGACAGATGAATCGAACTTCGACCGTGATGGTATTACAAACTATCATAATCTGCATTTTTGGGCCCCTAAAGGTCAGAATCCGAGAAAATCTAACGAAGGAGCTCACCAGCACAGATTCTCACTTAATGTGTGGATGGGAATCGTGCACAATAATTTAATCGGGCCATTCTTTCTGCCGGCACGCCTAACCGGCATCGCCTATGAAAACTTTTTAAGAGAAGAGTTACGTCCGCTGCTGGAGGATGTGCCGCTTACCACAAGAACAGCTTTGGTGTATCAACATGATGGCTGCCCAGCCCACTATTACCGGGGCGTGCGACAGTGGATGGATGAGAACTATCCACTGAGATGGATTGGTCGAGGCGGCCCGATCCCTTGGCCGGCTAGGAGTCCCGATCTAACCCCATGCGACTTCTACATTTGGGGTCGTATGAAGACATTGGTGTATCGTACACCTATCTCTTCTCAAGAAGAATTAAGAGAGAGGATTTTGGCAGCTGCCCAACAAATTAAAGACACGCTTTCAACTCGAGTGACAGTAAGCGAAGTACGTCGCAGGCTTCGTGCTTGCATACGTAACGGAGGAAGACAATTTGAGCAAGACTTGTGATTTTTAAATGTAAAACTTTAAAACAAAATTTGTAATTTCATATGATTAGGTACTAAACATTATTATTTTACTCTTTTTTTTATTTTCACCAAACCAATAACTTTTTGAATAAAATTCACATCTGCGTGTTTAATAAGGTTTATTTTCCAAACTTGAACTAAAGTACACAACTTTTGCATCTTTTTGGAAAGCTTAGGAATTGAGGAAGTTATTTCCGCAATTTGTACGCCAAGTGTCATAAATTTTTTTTGAGTAATCCTCTTTGGATTGAAACAAAATCCAAATAAAAAATTGTTGTCTTGCGGTTTATAACCTTTTATTTCGGTGGTTTTGGGTATTTTTCACATGTATTTTAGTTTAAAGTAGTCGCTCATTCATCAGCTACTAGAAAAATGCTTACAGAGTGCAGAGAGTGGAGTATTTTTTTCACAATTGTCATTTTTAGGTCGAAAAACGGAAATATTCAAAAAGTTCTTAAAAATGAGAGAACTCGAAAACAAGCGATTTTCGAGCCCCAGTTAACTGGGGAAAAATTGTTGCAAATGAACTCTAGTATAACCCCTTTCAAGGAATAGGTCGAATTACCAGTCACCCTGTATAATTTATGCCTCATAAGTATTAACGATATCAATAAATCACTAAAATATGTATTAGATACCAGTTTTCCTCCCTTAAAATTGTCTTAGGGAGAAAAATAGAAAAGTCCAGTAGATTCCCAATTTTTCGGCTTTAGGGGAATTTTCACGAGGAGACTATGGGAGTAAATAAATATCTTGGACATAGTCACACAGATTATCTAGACCCATTGAAAGTACCAGAAGCTATACCGGACTTGTATACTGATGACTAGACAATAATATAGAATCATCATCATCATTAGAGCCATAAACATCCATGACTCTGGTACAAATATTCATATTCACAATACAAAAATTTGCCCCTCACTGGATTCGAACCCGCGTCCCATGGATCAGCAGGCGGAGTCACTACCTACTGAGCTATCGGGCCGTCAAATCCATAATATCCACTAACCAAAGTGTGCAGTTATCACTTCACATACGCGATATATTTGTTAAAGAAAACATAGAAAAACAATAGAAGGAAGATAAAGATGGTAACACAATGTGAATAAGTCCTTCAGAATCGTCCGAACCAAAGCTAATTGTGACGGTAGCGTTACCGCTGCGAATTGTCAATGTAACAGTGCATAAAGTGCTAAAGATAACTCCATAAACAAGGCAAAATTAGCTACAACTATACGTCTAATTCATCATGATCAGCCTATATAAGGTCTAACAAAATTAGGTGAAACTATTTTAAGGGGGTGATCAGACCATCAAACTGAACAACTTTCTCTATGGGACTAATATCGAAATCGCGAAAAAAAATCAGCTGTTCCATACAAACCTACTCGACCTAATAATGTATGGGACGTCTGATCATCCCCTTAAAATAGTTTCAGCTAATTTTGTTAGACCTTATATACGTCCCACTGCAGAGCACAGCAATGCAATTCTCTAAGCGCAAACATCGTCACAACCATAGAGAAATAACACGCTCCCCTAGGGTCACAATCTAAGCTAAATTTCGTCGTCGAAACATCGGCGAGCTGTCAATTCGGTATTCTCTAAGGTTATGTGTCATGTGTCAAACATGTGTCAAAATTGCACTCCAAAATTGTATGAAGTGTTAGGGTAAAAATAGCGCCAACAACTTAGGTATCAGGCCTTCTATATAAACGTAGCTATTTACTCAGACTTATTATGTAATTTAATAGCGGATTAAAGCGCACAAACCTGTCACGTTAAAATAATTAATTGATACTTTCACTAATTGACAATTAATTATTCGAAAACATCTACACAAGTTTATCTTGTTTCCTTTCGAACGCTAAACCTGACAAACATTTCTTCTGAATGGATAGGTGACTACCATTTTTTGGTTCCATACCCAAAGGGTGGCCTATTACTAAGCCTACACTGTCCGTCCGTCCGTCCGTCCTGACTCTAAAGAGCTGTATCTTTTGAACTATAATGAGTAGCACTAGCAGATGTAGTACTTTATTTGTGTATGTTATCTACATTGTGTTATTGTGATCTACACCGCATACCAATCTTCTTTCACTATTTCCTCTACCCTAAGGTTGTCTGGAAGAAATCGCTTTTTAGCGATAAGACCGCTGTTTTTGTGCCTTTTGTATTTCCTGATTGATTGCTCTGTGTATACTCGGTTTTTTGGTGTCAAATAAAGTATAATTGATTGATTGAGTAGCGAGTTGAAATTTTCGCAGAATATGTGTTATTATTTTGGATTTGACAAAAAAAAAGGTTAAAATTAAGGGTTTCTTATACAAGAAAAGTGTTTGTTTCAAGGCTTTTCTTTTTGCTCTATCGTAAAAACATTAACACATAGAAAGATCAAACTTTTTAATGTTTTTTTCTCGCCTTGGTCATCCCAGTTGGTAGAAACATACTTCTTACCTTCAATTTATAATTTTTTTTTTATTACGTATGGGTTTACTCTTGACCTCAATCTAGTTCTCGGGACGAAGATGGGGTCGAAGATGTAGCGAGTTCACCCAGAAGAAGCCTATTCACTCGTACTTTAACGGAATTCGGGTCGTAAGCGCTCGGAAATACTGACGCAGACAGGGCATTATAATAGATTCAGAAAGGCGCTTGGTGCGGATATGTGGTATGTCAACCAAAAAGGGGTGATATCCCGCGGTGCGTCTGGAAGTCCAATAGTAGAAAGGGGAAGGCGGGATGAGCTCATGTAGCTCTTGGGCACACTCACCGAAGTACAATCTGTAGAAGACCGACAAGCAGGCTACTCTGCGGCGGTGGGATAGGCTATGAAGCTTGGTCTCCACCATCTTACTGTCGCCAATGAGACTCCTGGCTCTGCGTTCAACCGAGTCGAGTGCGGCAAGTTGATACTTGGCTGAGCCATGCCACATGTGGCAGCAGTACTCCAGCCTGAGCTTTATACAACATTAAGAGCTGTCCAGGAGTGAAGTACCGCTTCACCTTGTTTAAGATGCCCAGCTTTTTGGCCGCAGTTTGTACTAATTTTACATCTAAACATGCTTACAAGTGACTGATATAACCTGTCAAGAGATAAAATAGAGTAAGCTTTGAGAGTTATATCATTTGAGTAGCTTTGAAATGTGACGTCTTGAAATATTCGCAGGGGAAATTCAAAGTGTTTATTATACGTACCTATGTCATATTTTGTCAACTATATTTGAGTTGAAGTAGGTATTAATCTAGGGTAGATAGTTGCATACTCATGATACTGAACAATTAAAAAAATTCCTAACAAGGAAAATTAGCAAAAAAAAAATCAATTTGTACAAACGTTCGAGATTGCATTTAGTATTAATTATGCTTATTTTTCTTAGTGAAAGTTGTTCAGTATCATAGGTAAAATCACCCCTTATATAGGTACAGGGTGTTAGGGTAAGTTGCATTACTTTACTGGGTCATTGTACCCATGCTACTGAACACCTAAGGAAAAAAGGGAAATTCGCAAAAAAAAAACAACTTTTCATACAAACGTTCGGTCAGCAAAATTTAGTGTGGAATGTAAAAAAAAAACGAATTTCCTATAGGATTCTTAGGAAAAATTGTTCAGTATCATGGGTACAATTACCCCTTAAAGTTATCCTAACACCCTGTAGTAATGCAGTTGTTTACCCTAACACCCTCTTATGTTATAGATATGACATAGTATTGATTCTATAAGCACTCATAACAAAACTGGAGGCTTTGAATACTTCGGTCAGCAAATTTTTTGTTTTGTTTATTTGAGGCGTGCAAATAAAGATTATTGTATTGAATTGCAATCATTTCACTACCAAACCTGTGCTTTTCATGCGTTAACTGGACCAATAATAATCGATCGATTTTTCTTTAAAACTGTATTCTTAATCTAACCTAACCTAACCTAATCTATATCTTAATCTAACAACTTTATCTTTATTCTTCAACGATCAAACAGAAAAATGGTCACTAATTGATAATTATACAACAGTTCTACCGCTAGTCGCCAGCCAAGTGTGCTGTGTACTGAGAAATTCAGATTTTTTCCTATGTTTTTGTTCTAGAAGTCTTATCTTCGGCCCACTGGGCACAGTTATTGGACGCGGGTGAAGTGAGCCGCATATCAATTAGACAAAGAAACTTTCTGTGCAAAAACGTTTTTGTACTTAGAGCTTCTATAGCAGGCATGTCAAACTTGCGGCCGCATGCGGCCCGCAGTGCATTTTCTTGCGGCCCTTTCCAATTTTAAGAATAGTTTCCCAATCAAGCGTGCAGACTTGACGTAGGTACTCATATTATGAGTGTTTATTATGAATTTTTTTTAAGAAGGTACCACCATTTTATTGATCATGATCTGAAAAATTTCGAGCTCGCTTCGCTCACTCACTTTTTTAATATGGTATTTACTATTTAGCGTTTTTTGCAAGGGTCCTGAAAATTTTGCCCTTGTAAGTACGTACCGTCCTGTTTTAATCGTCCTGTTCTACGATAGATGCAATAAGTTTTATTTCTTCATGTTCTTTGCGGCCCACCGATTCTTCTATCGTTATGCATTTGGCCCACAAGTGACTTTGAGTTTGACATGCCTCTTCTACAGTATAATTCGGTTTAGTATTGCGGAACGATAAACAGGCGAAACTGGACTTTATTGTTGCAAGAGCACAAATGCTCTTGTAAAATGGGAATCAGGGACAAAAGTGGACTCTACTGAAAAAGGTAAATTTTCCGTCGTTCTCAAGTTTCCAAGTGTAGTTCCAAGTCCACTTTCCCATTTCTCACTTCCACGGCCCCATTTGCACCCTATACCAATTCTTAATTAATTTCATCAATAAAGAAAGGACACTCGAAAATTAAAACAAATCTGGTATGCGATGTGCCTTTTTTTGTCGAGCGATTTTTTTAATGAATGAATGAATTTTGCTTTTATGGCGATCCTTGGGGGAGGCCTATGTCCAGCAGTGGTCGTCCATCGGCTGAGATTATGAATATGAATAAAAGTCTTCCGTTTTGCCAATTTCGGCACGGAACACTATAATGTTTTCCTTTTACGTCAACTAAGGCTTTGAAGTGTTACCATTTTGTTCAATTTGTAAGAATTTTTGTATACTAATTTTATCATATTGTCAAATAGTTTTGTGAAAAGAACTAATGCGAAACTTGGGCGTACCTTTGGGTTGACAATTACGATAAATAATCTTGCTCGGCCTAAAACGATTTTTAGAGCTAGTATTGTCAGTTACAACAATGCATTGCAATTGTGACGGGAATAATTGTTTAAAATACAAAGAAAAACTGATAGAAAAGTCTTAAATTTATTTCGGAGCCGCGAATGCCACCTTTTGTTTCGGAATTTAACGCTATTTAGTCCGATTTTTTTCCAAAACCATGTATAATTTGAGTCAGAAGTATTTTAAATAGATACTATGTAGTTAGTTAGTACCAGACACACAACACACAACGACTTAAGGCTCTTAGTACTAGCCTTAACAGGACACTGCAAGTTAAACAAACACCTACACAGAATGGGGCTTGTAGATTCACCCACTTGCAGATTCTGCTGTGAAGCAGAGGAAACGCCCATACACCTCCTCTGCAAATGCGAAGTGCTCATTCACAGCAGGAGTCGCCATCTAGGTGGATACATAATAACACCTACTGACATTAGGGATCTCCCCTCCAAAAGCATAACACGGTTCATGAAGTCCGTGGGCCTAGGAAATGACCTTTAGGTCTAGGGTGACAGCTACAATAGATCTATCCAGGTCGCAGTAGCTTTTTGGTCATCGACCAAGCCCTTATAACCAAATAATAAATAATAGTTCCAGACACACGATGATTTTCTTCATAGAAAAATCACCAAAACCCATTTCTTAAAATTTCATTCATATAAATTAAATTGAGGGGATTGAACCAGTTCGAAATATAGTATTCAAAGAGTAAATACCGTCTGCACGGAATTAGACCACCACGATCTTATTTTAGAACATAATAAAAAAATGGTTTGTCAACCAACAAAGTACCTATCTATTATAATAAATGGCTGGCTTATCTTAATTCATTGAAAAACAAACGACCAACTCATAAAAGTATTGTACCTCATTTGAAATAACAATTTTCAATAGAGTTTTTTGCCATTCAATAATAAACCTAATTCCTTCCTTAATTAAAAGAAAATAATGGTAAAGGAAAACCCGAATCAAGATACCATGGCCAAGGCCTTGTTAGAGACATTGGAAAGGCTGGGGCCGTTGGTATGTTGGAGCTGAAACATCACTCTTGGAGGCAACATTATATTAAATTTTCACTACCTGACTTGAATGACTTTAAACATCTGTCAAAAGTTCATGACTTATCAGAAAAACTCCATAGCACAGGTCCGGCACTATATAGAACATTTTTGAATTTCGAAATGGGGCGTCTGCAAATGCGCACTTTGTGCAAACGGTCCATGACATTGCGTGTAGGGTTGAAAGACGGGCTTTGTATTTAACGTCATTTAAATTTCGATACTTTTTATTGTTCGTTCATAGTATCAATCAGGCGAAATTTAATGACGCTCAGCAGGTATTCCTGCTTGCTGCTTACTACTTAGGCAGGGAAGGCGAAAATTCAGTCTATGGTTTAAAATCACGGAAGCTTCTCAAAAATGCTGTATTCTAAACGCCAGATAATACTTTGTTTACCCCGGTTTTACTCAAGTAAATTTTTGAACGCTATGGACTAAAATTCACACTTTGCCACACTCGTCGTAGCCCAAACCAAACGCTCTTTTCGGATCAACTTTCATGTTCTGAGGTTTACAAAAACGGTGATGAGAATGTGCCTAAATTTACGATATGACAAACCTAATATTTATTAATTAATTTTGACAATTGAAAATACTCGTTCGCAAGTTAGATTTCTCGAGCGCAAAATCTAACAACTTAGTCTCTTACTCAATTTTTTTATAGCCTCGTCCTTTTTATCGGATTTTTTCCGTCCTCCACAGAGGCGATGGTGTGTGAAATTTAATGAGTCATTGTTTTGTGTCCGGATACGTACCAGAGTTTGATTTGATGTGTTACGCAAATGACGGGATGTTCTAGCTAGGGTACCAAAACATAAAAAAAAATAAGAGTACTCATTTTTAATCTTCACGGAATCTGCACGTGAATTACATCTTGTTCTAATAGGACTGCATGTGAAGCTGGAATATTTTTAACCCACCGACTTGGTCAGAAGGGGAACTGAAAACCGCTTCATAGTCCTTAAACCTTTCTTTGGCATTCCAACCAGTCTATCCCGTGAATTACAGAATAAGGTCAGCTTCAAAGAGGCGATAGAGCTATAGAGGAATACTTAAGGCTTGTATCACTCCAAAGCACTTGTGGGGACTTGCTACAGATGTCAGCACCCACAAGTTATAGCAAAGATGCCAACAGATGGCGATACCGTCGCTCTCGGAAATATGCTTCATACATAGACAACGTTCACCGTGAATACGTAACTCGTAGCCTACTAAAAATAAGATTCACTATCGAATGCAAGACATTTTTATTTTTATTTTAACACTTTATTGTACACACGGAAATATAAATGAAAACAGCATAATAGACAATTACAAAGGGCGAGCTTATCTCTAAAGAGATTTCTTCCAGCAAACCCGTGAAAGAGAGAGAGCATATTAAGTGAGGCAGGCATAGTGTGTACATTTAACAAATAAAACAGACATGCATCGCGCAAGAGAAATAATCACAGAGATTCGATACATATTAAAGGTTCATCTAAGAACTGTAGGACCACGGCCGGTCCCCAGGCTTCACACATAACCTGGTGGAAGATCTTCCCTTTTCAATGGAGAAACATTCCCAGTAGCACCTCTATACACTTATCAAAGGTTATAATAGCAAACTTGCAAACAACATCTGTGCCCCTAATACAGACAACATTTTTACAATAGTGAGATCACTCACCAAATTGAACAAACACATGCACATGCTGAAACTAAATGACTCGACAAACTACATAGTTTGCAAAGAGATGACAACTCCTTTGCATCTTCTTTATAAATGTGGCACATTGATGTACAAATGAAGTATCCATCTGGGTAGACAGATATTACCACCAGATGAGATACAAACCCTTCCTGTCAGAATTGCGGTTCTTGACTGCCGTAGGGATCAGCAGGGAACTATAAAAGGAGCGTTAACAAAAGACCAGAGATGGTCGCAGTGGCCGAGGCCCAAGTCCGTCAAGGTCCTCAACTTCCAAACAACTCAAGGTCCAAACCGAACAAAACCTTGCAGAAATTTCAGGTTCAGATTTTGACGTTACAATCACGTTTCAGAAACAAAGAGGTTAAAAAAACGAAGGGAGCCCTGATGAGACGATAATGATTTCCTTCTTGACGTATCCATCAAATCCCAACCTGCGGGAACACCAAATACGTGAAACACTCTTGACCGTTTTTCTCTACGTAAAAGAAGCAGAAATTTCACACTCCATTACCCCCTATAGGTAATGGGTCGGGTGGTAAAAGTGTTTGGGTAATATTTTTTCTTTGTTGTCAATTTGTTTTGTTTACGGGAGCAGATGGAGTGATTAAAAACATTTCTGAGTTTATACAATATTCTGCGAATTGTCAATTTGTTTGTTTTGTAACAAAAATTCGCTCTGCCTCAGTGAAGACTGTTTTTTGTAATACAATATCACTTATAAGATTGGCCTGCAATTGTGTTGATAATTATCGATCTTAAAATATACAGAGTGCAGAATGAAATCAGATCATCAAACTAAGCAACTTTCACTATGGAAGTTTCACTAACAAGTTTGAAATCCGAAATAAAATCAGCAGTTCCTTAAAAATTGTCAATAGCTATTGTATTAATTACCGTGTACTTTTTTATTGGCTATGACGTAAAATTTGTAATAACATGAGTGGAATTTATTGATTGTGAGACTTAAAGGCTCCATCCGCCCAAACTTTCATAAAATTTATGCCGATCTGCAATGATTCTATGTCCAAGTCAACGAAAAAATAATACCAATAGTAACACTGTGTGGGGACTTGCTACAGATGTCAGCACCCACAAGTTTCAGCAAAGATGCCAACAGATGGCGATACCGCCGCCCTCAGAAATATGCTTCATACATAGACAACGTTCACCGTGAATACGTAACTCGTAACCTACTACAAATAAGGTTCATATGCAAGACATACATCACGCAAAAGAAATAATTAAAGAGATTCGATACATATACAAGGTTCAACTAAGAACTGTTGGACCACGTCCGGTCCCCAGGCTTCACACATAGCTTAGTGGAAGATCTTCCCTTTTCAAATGGAGGAACATTCCCAAGTAGCACCTCCATAACTAAGGAAGAAGTTCATTATTTAAGTAATTTGAATTTGCCTATTTCTTTTTAAACCTAAACTAAGGTTTTAAAAAACGTACTATTCTGCGTCAGTCAACCCGTATTATTTTATCACTGTAAACTGCGAACGCAAATGCTTACGCAGGACCACAATGTCCTTGTTATGTGCTTCGTATTATTTCTTGTCTTGACTAAAATGCTACTACAATTTCATCGGTAATGAGCACAGATCCCAAAAACTAAAGGGAGATGTGAAAAGGGGGCGGGGTCAGTGTCGCATCAATATTCGCTAAAACGGAACACATTGCTCGCGACGGTAAGGATTCAATATATTATGAGGCTGAAAGCCAGTCGAGATATTATGTGTAAATAGTTTACAATGCTTGCGTAGTACTAAAGATTATTCGAACGTTGAGTTCTGATACCGCAATGGATCATGAGCACATTCAAGCTAACAAAATACTTTCTATCGCGTGGTAATGGTGGTAATGCGACACTTGGTTTCGTACTCAGCGCGTTGGTTGGCATCTCTCTATATCTCTATGGTAATGAGCTAGTGAGAAATCATCATTAGCTTGCTTTAGAAATGTTTCTTATAAACCCATAGAAAGAACTTTAGTGAATTTGGCATGAAACATTTTTTTCATAGAACTATGGCATAGAGTCTATGCTATAGGGCCTATAACATAGACTCGAATGTTATACCTTTATGAAAAAATTTATATTACTGGCTATAATTATATAGGGTGTAAGGAAAAGTATCATTAACCTTGCTCCGATCTGTTTGCTTCCATAGTAAATGTTGTTCAGTTTGATGGGCAGAGTATGTGGTTTAAAGGTTAATAATACTTTTCCTTACACCCTGTATATGGTACTTCTTAATATGCGGACACTTTTTGAAGGGAATGATTAGAGCATCAAACTGAACAACTTTCTATATGGCACCAACATCGAAATCGCAAAAATCTGTTCCATAGAACATTATGAGCCTTATAATATTCCCCTCTTATAATGTTCTGTGCCTACTCGAGCCAAATGTATGGGACAGCTAATATTTTTTTTCGCGATTTCGATGTTGGCGCCATATAAAAAATTGTTCAGTTTGACGGTCTGATCATACCCTTAAAAAAGTATCAGCTCAGCAGAAGGACCCTGTATAGTACGTTGCGCAGTTGTGCGTCGATCGACTTACTAAAATAATGAGCAATAACCATTTTACGTTGAATAACCACAAAACATCGCTAATTTAATGTCAATGTCATCTCATGAGTTGTCTGTACTAGCAGTCTCATTCCGAGGCTCTAATGTTACAAAATGGAAACAATCAGCTGATATCAGTCGCGTTCAAAACCGTGGTTCTGAACGTCATTGACATACATTGAAGCGACGTAATGATATACCGCCAGTTTTCAAGGATTATTATGGTTAGAAATAGCGATCTTGCTAAGAGATAAAAGTTGAGATGAGAAGCAAACAAAGCCACAAAGACGAAATTAAAAATAGCTTCGTTAAAAAAATGTTGGACATGTACACAAAGATCGTAGATTCCAAGAAAAAGGATAATAATAAAAAGAATATAATGGCATAAGACATCCTTTATTCGTTTTGGCATTGATTGATGTATATAAATAATAATTACCGTACCTATTCGGTTTTATTTTAGTGTGTATTACAATGTACCTGGTATATTATAATGTTTTGAAGTGAAATAAAATATCTTCATCGTTGATAAAGAATTTTGAAATTATTTGTTGTCTCGTCTTTCCGCAGGATTCAAGTAACCTCTCTACCAAACGTGGAAATCTGTTTAGCAATAAGGCGATGCAGGTGCACGTAAATCACTTAATAAACATCAGAAAAACTTAATGTCGCTTTTATTAAAGTGAGCACAAGAATATGCTCACGGATAGTCAGATTGTATTCTAAATTACATTCCACTAACAAGTGTCCAAAGCGTGGATTAGTTGCTTGATATTCCGTCTGTGTCGATCCGCGCCTACCTCAACTCTGTATCGCAATCGCAATCGCGTTTATAATTCAGAATAAGTACAGAGGTCATTCAACGGAACGCAAAACGACTGCCACTGCTATGCATCTCTATCATGTCATGTGACTTATTTGTTATGTTTTTTGAGGTTGTTTGCATTGCGACATTATTGTACAGTCAACGAAAAAAGTCATATGACACTTTTAGTTTTAACCTTTTTTTTTTTCGAGTTGACAAATACAGCATTGCTCAGGGAGCATCGACTGTTTATTACTGCGGACTATGGGGGGACCACACCAGTGACGGCGAAGCGCCCTGGTAGGTCTACCGAACCTATGCATGAGCTTAAGCAATCTGCCCAAGGGGCACCACTAAGGGGTACGGACCTCGGTAATGGGCGTTGCTGGGACTACGCGGGCTACGATTGGGTAGTGGGGATCGGTGAGAATTTAACCTGCTGCTATATGAACTTAGTTGGACGGAAGCCTTAACAGAGATTAGGCCAAGATTAGGCAGAAGAGTGATTAATCGGAAGTACAACCTTCTCCACCATAGAGTGGAGTAGCTATTGCAGTTTTGTATGGAAAAGCGAGTTTTTTTTCACAGATTTCGAAGTTGGATCTGTAGTGAGTTGTTCAATTTGACGAGTAGAATGCACAGCTAAAGTTGTCGCACTGAGATAAATTTGATGAACGCGATTTAATTCTGAAGAGGTTTCTCCTTAAAATGTCTGTAATTTATATTAAGTAAAACTATTCAGTGACTTCTGTCGCTGACTGTACATCTATAATATATTATGTTGGATTATAAATTTTAATTTCTTTTCTGAATTATATTATTAGTTGTTATTATTACGTCACTAATTGATACTCCACATGATTAAATAATCATTAAAAGAAGGTTATTGAATTAATTTAGTAATCGGTTTTTTCTGAATACCGGTAAATGAGTCAGCTGATTTTTTTCTAAACTGAAGGTCGATTTCCTAGAAATTTTTTTTATTGTCCGTGTCTAACAAAGAATATTAGAAGTGTGTACAAGGTGCTATAAAAAAATACAAGTTCCCCTTCTTGTTCGTGTATATTGTTGTTGTTTATTTTGGTGTGAATATAAAGAATATTTATCTTATCTTATCTTACAAATAAACATTTAAGGGGGTGGTGAAGACCATCAAACTGAAAAACTTTCACTATCGGACCAGATCGAAATCGCGAAAAAAAATCATCATCACATCAGCCGATAGACGTCCACGGCTGGACATAGGCCTCCCCCAAAATGGGGAGATTTGCCATAATCGCCATGGTTGGATGCGTTTGCGAAGTTCCATACTAAATAACAGATCTACTCGAGCTAAATGTATGGGACAAAAGATGTTTTTTTTCGCGATTTCGATGTTGGTCCCATAGTAAAAGTTGTTCAGTTTGATGGTCTCAACAATCCCCTTAAAAGTTTTAAATTTTTATTTTTACTTTTTTAACACCCTGTATAATAAAATCTTTATTAAAACATGTAAGGAACTTCGAAAAGAAATTATATATTCTTCTTATAAATAAAGGGTGCTTGTTAGTTAGCACCCTTTATTTCTGTTTAAAAAATGTCTCCTCTGAAAAACGACATTGTTCTCTGAATTACTAGGTTGGCCACCATCAATGCGCGTCTGAAAAATATACTATCTTAGAAACTATGTATTTTCGATGTAAGCTACGACCCAGTATGACAGTTATTTTATAGCATCAACATATATTCAAGCAGTAACATTCAAAAATATTTATATTCATTATTATGACACCAATAAAGTAACTACTAATTTTATAACTCACTAGCGTTAAAACGCGACTTTGTCGGCACAAATTATATACCAGATATTAAGTCAGATCATTAGCTATCAAACAAAAAAAGTTTCATCAAAATCGGTTCAGTAGTTTTTGCGTGTTCAAACAAACAAATCCCCCCCCCCATTTTGGGGGAGGCTTATGTCCAGCAGTGGACGTTTAATGGCTGATATGATGATGATGATGAAACAAACAAACACACAGACAAACAGACGGACAAAAAATCCAAAAATTGCTGATATGGAATCAGGGACACTTTAAAACTATATCGTAACTTTTTTTTGTTAATATCTTCAATGTACAGACCCACTTCTGTTACAGTTTTATAATAGTATAGATAGATTACGTTTAAAATTGAGTAAAATACAACTAAAAATCTATACTCGTAAACAGACATACTTGATGCTTCGCTCCTCGCTGACCTGACTGGCCGAATCTGATGTGGAGAACCACGCAAAGGTTATCCAGTGGAAGGGATATAAAGGATCCAGTGACAATGACCCCTTCATCAAAATTTTTAAATAAGTTTCGATTCGGTTCTGGCACTCGCTTTATTTCATCACAATCGGTTAATTCAATTAACGAATTCGCGGGTGAACACTTCAAAATTTTTTTTTATTTTCAAAGCAAAATAGTTTCAAAACTTAATTTGCGTCTAAAAGACCACTACTACTAACGCCATCTATCGATATCTCCCGCACTACATTTTAAAATTGTAAAAAAGTATCACCCACACATTAACAGCACATTTAAATTAATTCTTTTCACAAAGTTGGCTGCGAAATTCTTATCAGATACACGTTATGGCCCGCTTAACCAATTAGAATGATCGTGGTTTGGTCAAATGCCAAATCTTGAGCCTTTGTTATTTTATTAACGTAAATTAAGGTAATGTGTGTGATGAAATAAGGAATGCAATACTTTTAAACGTGACAGAAATAACATTGAGAAAAATACTGGTATTGGTAATAAATAAAATACTTCTGCTTGGTTGTAGAAAGAATTCTGACCGACCCATAAGCGATTACGTTCGTGAGCTTATGTATTCTTTAAAACCAAAGATTTTTTTAAATCTTTGTTTAAAACATTTGCTCATCGCCTTTCCCAAAGCGCGCCACAAAACTCTAATCCTCCGCCTTCCTCATCCAGTCGTTCCCCGCTACTTTTTTTAGGTCGTTTGTACGGGCCGCAAGGCGTCCCACACTACGCCTTCCAGTTCGTCTCCACTCTAGAACTCTGACACCCCATCAGTTGTTAGTTTTTCGGTAGATATGACCAGTCCATTGCCACTTCAGCTTGTTAATTTCCTGACTAACATCATCTCCAAATTTTTATTTTAATTGCCGTTGGAAAATGCCCCATATTGAATTTGATATATTGCTGATACTGATGGAGATAAAGACGGCTAAACAAGTGTTATTATACTTATAGTACTCAGCCGCGTTTTGATTATCACGGCAGAATATTCATCTCTTTTTTGTTTACTTCATTTTAATCAAATCCTATCAGCCAGAACACATAGTGGGTCCTAACTAATAATTGTTTTGGAATTGGGTCGCTACAACGACTGGTCCTGCGCACCCTCATCCAAAGGGTTCCCGCTGCTTTCAGCAGGTCGTCGGTCCACCTTGGGAGCCCCTAACCACACTGCGTTTGCCGGTGTGCAGTCGCCACTCGAGAACTCTTTAGCCCCATCGGCCATCGCATCCGTTCTGCGAGCAATGTCACCATTGCCACTTTAGTTAATCAATTCTTTGGGCTGGCTTCTTTATATCAGCTACTCTGGTTCTTCTGCGGTTCTCTTTATTTCTGATTTGATCTCGCAGGGAAACTCCGAGTGTAGTATCTCTCCATTGCCCTTTGGGTTACTTTCAGCCTTTTCATGTGGCCTTGAGTAGGTAAGCGACCACATCTCTGTTCCATAATGTCATCACTGGCAATACACACTGATTATAAAATAAACAATATACTTTATTCATTCACTAGGAAATATGCCACAAATAGGCACATTGCTTAACCGCAAACGGTAATAAAATTATTGAAGCAGATGAAAGGAAGGTGATAATAATTACAAATAAAAACAATCTACAACCACGTGATTGAAAACAGATGCTCTCTAAGTAGACCGCAACGATATGGCAATTAGTTGCAATAAAAAAACTAATAATAATAATTTATGGTTTTGAATGGATTGCGACTGAAAATGGTTGTGTTTTCAATTCGATAATACACCACTATTTTTTTAATTACTAAAAAAAATTTAAGCGTGTATTCAGGCTCTATACCCGGACTTTAGATTTTAGATATATAACGATCGTGTTGATCCAAACTTCACTGTAACAGAGTTGACATTGGGAGGAAAATGTCCACGCAATTGCGAAGTTTGAATCTCCGGGTAGCCCAGGATAGGACTTCCCATAGAAAATCGATCGGCTGATCCGCACTTTCTTATGGGAGGTCAAAAAAAATTCTCGTTCTTTTTTCGACCATTTGCATAAATTTTTTATGTTTGATAAATTAACTATCACTCTGTAGAAAATTTTTAATTATTTCTTTACGCAGAATTTATTAGAATTTCACATTTTCAGCAGAATTGTTAATGAAGTGCAATCTCACTTTTTCTTTCTCGTTATTCAGTATAACTCAAGATTTTAATCTAGTCCTAGCCTAATGAATCTACTTTCACATATTAATTTAAAATAACTTTTCTGTTAACAATTTGTCAGGTATCACTATTTATGTACCTACACTTTAAGTTAATAATATTGAATACTTAATATTAATCGTGTACTATTATGGATAACTTGAGTGATAATTTATTTAATCGAATGACAGTACTTTAGTAATAAGTATTCTCACAATTTCGTATTTTCAAACAATACGTTGTATTTAATCAAATTATAATATTGGAGTCGCGTTGTAGGTCTGCTATTGGGTAGTCACGTGTCGCTCGTCGATTGTTGGATGCCCCTTCCGGGCCTACAACGAAGCTCCATTGGTGGCTCAAGAAAGTGTTCTTTTCGAAAAACAATCTTTCAAGGATTGTTGATCAATGATCACCAAAAAACATGTACCGTACAACAACGTCAAGTACTATTGCTAAATAAACTAGTTATTAGCAAAATCATCACAACCAAGATGGCGGCCATTTTTTTTAAATAGAATAGAAATTATAATATGTGCCCAAAAGCTACATGAGCTCATCCCGCCTTCCCCTTTCTACTATCGGACTTCCAGCACAGCTAGCATGCCACCCACGACAAAGCGTTTTCAACGAGATAAACGTCATGCGCGCTCTTTCTGGCATACGTAAATTAATAAGGATGGAGGCATATCTCGATTGTTATCGTTTTCTCGGGGGTGGCATGCGAGGCCTACAGTCGCACCGCGGGAAATCACCTCTTCTTACATGGTTGACAATGACATCCCACATATCCGCACCAAGCGTCTTTTTGATTCTTTTATAATGCGCGCAGCCAAGGAGTGGAATGCCCTGCCTGCGTCAGTATTTCCGATCGCTTACAACCCGAATTCCTTCAAAGTACGAGTGAATAGGCTTCTTCTGGGTTAGCTCGCTACATCTTCGACCCCATCTTTGTGGATAGTCTAGGAAAAATACGGTTTGAGATTGCATTAAATACACTTAAGTAAATTGTGTTTGAACTAATATTACTTTTAGTTTGTACAACTTTTGTCGAGATTTCGTGGTTATATAGGCTGAGGACCCTGAGAAATATCTTAAAATCGATATAAATTTACAAAGGGCAAGCTTATTTCTAAAGATATTTCTTCCAGCATACCAGCAAAAGAGACAGTTAATTATTACAAGGCCAATTTAATGTGTACAAACAAACAGTAAATAATTTAGTTTTGAGGTTATAATTTTTAAATACTTACAAAATATTAAATATCTACTCAAATTTACGGTATTAACCGGGGGTTATTATTGTTATAAGTACAACGTATTGAACGAAGCCGTCTTATACAAAATCACCTGTGTTCCATTTTTTGTTCGTACCAAAATTTAATGTTTTGTAAATGTCTTAATTATTCAATAATGCACAATAATAAATCGGGGATTATTGTGTATTTATGTTTTTCAGGTATGTATCTACTATAGTCCAAATTTTCACCTAAAGTGCAATTAATGCAACCCACTCCATACAAAAATCCGTAGATTTCCCCGACTAGGATTGAGATCAAGAGCAAACGCATCAGTAATGTAAAAAAAATTGTTGAAATCTGAAAGTCAAAGAAGTCGTGTTTCGTTCAGAGCCTTAGAATTAGATATTAGTTCCGCGATCGTTTTTATTATGAAGATTTTATGTTTACTAGCGCTATGTGCCTACATTATTGATGGATGATAAAGTAAAGAATTCTATGAACCGGTACATAAGTGTTATCAATATCACGCATGGTGTAATAAAATATCTTGGTTGCTAGAAATTGCATTGTTAATTTGCTACCTATTGCTTTATTTAAACGCACACTAACGAACAAGCTGCTAGCTATTTTTTTCTAACAAAGTAGTTTTTTTCCGCTTCGTCTGCTCTGCGTGCAATTTTTACTCTTACTATGTTCTTCCTCAGGGTTCAAGCTCTAGAGGGTGAAATTGATATCATGAGCATCCTTTGAAATTAAGAGTCTACCCATCAAACCGAACAACTACGATATAAATTACGACCGTTTTACCATTTCAGAGTGGACGGAAACATTAGCACAACTGTAACGACCACCTTTGTAGGATGTGTTTGTAAGTTAGGTTCACTATTAGCCATATCATGTGTATCATTCTCTGTTACAAGGCCAATAAAAATTCTGATTTCTGATTTCATACAAAAAGTGTGTAAAATTAAAATTGAATGCGATACCTACTTATTAAACAGGATGCTTTAGAGCCAAGACCATCAAACTGAACAACATTAATTATGGGACCAACACGGAAATAGAAAAAAAATCAGCTGTCCCATACATTTCAGTCGAGCAGCCATTGACGTTTTCTGTGGAACAGCAGTTTTATTCTCGCGTTTTCAATGTTGGTCCCATAGTGAAAGTTGTTCAGTTTGACGGTCTGATCATCCCCTTAAAAAATTTCAGTATGTTAAGAAGGACCTTGGTGAAATTGATATCATTAGCATCCTTTTGAACTAAGAGTCTACCCATCAAACTAAACAACTTTTATTATAGGAGCAAACCGATCGGAGCAGAAAAAAAAATCTGCTGTTCCGTACTAAACTGCATTGCCTACTCGACTCAAATGTATGCAACAACCGATTTTTCTTTTTGCTCCGATCGGTTTGCTCCCTTAGTAAATGTTTTTTAGTTTGATGGATAGAAAAAGGATGCTAATGATATCAATTTCACCAGGGTCCTTTTTAATATGCTGACATTTTTTAAGGGGATGATCAGACCGTCAAACTGATCAAATTTTACTATGGGGCCAACATTGAAAACGCGAGAAAAAAACTGCTGTTCCACAGAAAACGTCAATGGCTGCTCGACTGAAATGTATGGGACAGCTGATTTTTTTTCTATTTCCGTGTTGGTCCCATAATTAATGTTGTTCAGTTTGATGGTTTTGACTCTATAGCATCCTGTTTAATAAGTAGGTAACGCATTCAATTTTAATTTTCACACTTTTTGTATTGCTAAAAGTGAACCTAACTTACAAACCCATCCTATAAAGGTGGTGGTTATAGTTGTGCTAATAATTCTGTCCACTCTGAAATGGGAAAACGGTCGTAATTTATATATAACGAGCGTTAACACGCGATTTTGTCCGCACCAATTACATACCAGATTTTAAGTTAGATCATTAGCTATCAAACAAAAAAAGTTTCATCAAAATCGGTTCAGTAGTTTTTGCGTGATGCTCGTTCAAACAAACACACCAGCAAACAGACGGATAAGAAATCAAAAAATTGGTGAAATGGAATCAGGGACACCTAAAAATTTTTTTTTATAATATCTTCAATGTACAGACAAACTTTCAGCTACAGTTTTATAATAGTTTAGATATTTAACGTTGTTAAATAAATGCTTATGCGTGCGTGGATTTTATGAGATTTCAGAATATCTCTGACTACCGTATAATGCTTTTCTTGTAGAGATGAGTTTTCATTTTAGTGCAAAGTCTTTTCATTCATTCTGTAGGTACCGAAACGTTGTCTTTTTTTAGTTTTAATTATGACGTCAGTCTGTATTGCAAAAAAGAAAGAAACAAAATATCGTTATAAGTTAATCATCATGTGAAATCAATTCTTAAAATCGCTACAATAGTTTTTACGTATTTTAAACATTGTAAAGATAATCGTGTGATTTAATTTCATTAGCAGGTATAAATTGTAGATATCCGTAAATTTTTTGTTGTTCTTTTTATTGGACATAACTGACGTCATTTATTTAAGAGGATAATTATGAAATTGAGGTGTGCGGTGATCAAGATTGATCGGCGGCGGTGTAGAGACCAAAAATGGAGAAAGGTATACTTCCTTGTTTTGGTCATGTGGAGAGGATGAGTGTAAGCAGATGTACGAAAGAGATTTATGTTGCTATTGTGAGTGGAAGCGTCGGCAGAGGGCGCCCTCGTAGGACGTATGCTATCAAATCAGTTGCGTCCTACAAAAAGGGGAGGTGCGGAGTACTCGAAACCGACGGGCATGTATGAAGAGATGTATGGACGTGCATGAGGCAAAAGAAGTATGTAAGGATCATAGTAAGTGGCGCGCCCTGGTCTCTGCCTACCCCACTGGGAAAGAGGCGTGACGTTATAGATAGATAGCGTTTCCCGAATCCGGGACTTGCCCAAGACAAAATATCCATTGAATAGTTACTCATCCGCTACTGGAACATAATTTTTTGCACATTCGGTATCGCGCTAATTATTTCACAGCAAGATGAGTCGTAGAGACCGCGGTTCAATTCCTGGCCTGTACTTACCACTAAGTTCTACGGAATTTATTTACGGTTTTATTTATCATTATCACTAGCTCAGCGGCGAAGGAAAACATCGTGAGGAAACCTGCATACCTACCCAAGAACGAAAAGAAACTATCATAAGGTATGTGTAAAATATAGACGAACACAATAGACCAGCTATGGTCGTAGTGTTACATAACGACCCATGCTTGCAATAACCCAACCAACAATCAAGTTGAGTCTTAGCTGGTTCGCAACCGACTCATTATAGCTGTCAATCTAATAGTTAATAAGTCAAGCTTAGCGTAATACCAAATTCTTCTGAGTGTCCACTGGATCGCAATCAAGACTGAATTTTAACTAAATCTCCGAAAGTCCATGTTTTAAATTAGGTGCCGCGATTGGCCCCCATGCGTTTTCAGCTATAATTATTTTGTTAATTACTGACTTAATTATTGTTATTAATCCACCTTATAAATTATTTAGGCTTCTTCTAGGCGGCTTAGGCTCTTTGGTGTAAATTATTACTAGACACGGACCTTATTACTAGGTGTTACATTGCAATACCATTGTTTACCATTATCGTACGGAAAAATGATATGGTAAAATAATATTATTAAGCAGGCACTTCACAACTTCTCGGCGAGAATTTTCAATGAAAATTACTACGGTTTATGACGCCACGAGAACAATGAAGGGCATCCACAATCTTAAATTAAAGATTGAAAAATTTGTCTCGAGCGGGACTTGAACCCGCACTCTTCCAAACCGGGGAACCGGGGAGACAAATTTTTCAATCTTTAATTTGATTCGAAATAACACAACATGGCTGTAATATGTTTAAAAATCTATAATATTTGAAATCCACACTCTCGTTTTCTGCTGTTCTTGGCACGAATGAAGTGCCCACTTTAACACGTTCCGGGACAGTGACCGGCTATAGACGTGATAACAATAAAAGTTCTATTGTGTCTCGTTCACTGCCCCGAAACGTGTTAAGTTCATACTGAACAACAGCATGAGCAATGCTCGTGTCATCGTCGGAGCCTTCACCACGCCACAGGCACAATGATGCACAAGATGAAGCTCACTCCTTGGCGATAGATATCCAAAACCGGGTGACATGACACATTGACGGATGACAGGTTTCTTCCGAAGGGTATTTCCTGCCTCATTTACCACGTAGGTTGAAGAAAATAATAGTCTAGTTTTTGGGTCGAAGTGTAGCCTGACTTGCTAGCCTTTAAAATAAGATACGATAAGATCAGAATCTGATAATAATATTATACATCCCTACAGACTCGCTTTCATCAGCACTCCTCCGTAATATAAGTCTATGACTCCTCTATAATTAATTTCATCTACAGTACGAAGTAATTTAACAAACGTTTTTCTTCGAAGTGTCTCTGTTTGACATCCAATTCTGCAGGTATTTGTTATGCTTTTATTAACCATGTACTAATTGTTTCAGATTCGCCACAATGCATCACAATAGTTGGAACAAAATTGTCAGTTCGGCATTCGCTGTTTTAGTTTTAAGTAAGTATTTTATAAATATATATTAAATACATTTTCTTACTTTTCTATCTTCAAAAGTTAATTTTAATCCATATTTTATGCGCAAGATGCTAAAAGTAGATGTAGATGTCAATGTGGATTGCCAAATTGGTGATGTGTCCAGATTCACACAATGCTCATCGGTTTTGAGTACATCTATCGTAGAAGCGAATTTTTTTTCGTCTATGACATCTATTCTGACTTGAGTACTTATTTTATTATCTTTTTTAAAATTCCTAAAAAAATCAATAGATGACATATTCATCGCTCCATAGAAAAGTATGGGAGATCATGTCAAGACTGTGCCTGCTTTTATTTAAAAGGCTTAGGGGTCCAGCCCATACGGCCATGTCACACGTAAATAGTAAAAAAAATCGACTAAAAATGTTCGTAAATAATGAACCTCTCCATCAAAAGATGCGATGGTATCTTTTTTTGATAATTTTTTCGCTCTTTATTATTTTAAAGACACATATTTCGAAATTTTTAATTTTATTCTCGCAGACCGTAGCGCCATCTATCAATCCCCTAGAAAACCACAGAAAAAACACAAATTGAATCACATACATTGTAAGGCACATACATTGTAATGATCCCATGTAGTATAAGCTTTTAATTATGGAAACCACACAACAACGGCACAGACATGTAACATCCATGACCGAACCGGGATTTGAAACCAGGACCCTGTTTTGGCAGTTCGGCGTGGTTTAAATGGGTTTACTCTTGACCTCAATCCAGTCCTCAGGACAAAGACGGGGTCGAATATGGTGGCGTGTTTTATTATATTAAACCAACCGGGTTGCCTTCGTCGTAGAAGGTCTTCCCTTTTTAACTTTCCCACTTATTGCTTTTTATTCGTCAATCAATTGTTAAAATCAAAATCTATAGCCCACTTTTATTTCCACACTGTAAATCAAGGTTTCCAATGCTCCATTTTACCAAAGTGATAAAGGGAAGTCTTAGAAACAAATTGGTATCGATGTAGATAGCTGTTCGGTATCACGGCAGTGGAGCACCTAAAGGCTTCTAAGTCTGCGGCATTCAATATGGATAGCAAAATCGGTTTATTGTTCAACCTTACCGGTTTGATACTTGACAATAAACGGACAGATAATGAAATTTGACGGCCCGGTAGCACAGTCTGTAGTGAACCTGCCTGCTGTGCCGAGTGTCGCGGGTTCGAATCCCGTAAGGGACAAATATTTATACGATGAATATTTGTACCCGAGTCATGGATGTTTGTATCTATATAATTATGTATTCTATATCGTTGTCTAGTCATCATAATACAAGCCCAGGTACTTTAAATGTGACTAGATAATTTGTGTGACAATGTCCAATATATTTATTTATTTATTTAAAATAAAGTTTATCCTGAAAGCTGTAGTCGTTTTTACTTTATAGGAATCGCTTTAAATATTAATGTAAAGTATATCTACAGGGTGAAATTGATATCATTAGTATCCTTTTAAACTAAGAGTCTACCTATCTAACTGAAAAACTTTTACTATGGCATCAAACCGGTCGGACCAAAAAAAAATCTGCCTTTGCAAACATTTGAGTCGCGAAGTCGCGCGTCGACATTGCAGTTTAGTCTGGAACAGCATATTTTTTATTTGTTCCGATCGGTTTGCTGCCATAGTAAAAGTTGTTCAGTTTGAACCGACGACCCGGTTGGTGTAATGGTTACCACGCCGGACTGCCAAACCAGGGTCCTGGGTTCGAATCCCGGTTCGGTCATGGTTGTTTATATGTTTGTGCCGTTTATGTATGGTTTCCATAATAAACAGCCTATTAGTGCTTGCTTGGGATCATTACAATGTATGTGCCTGAGAGCGTTATTTGGCTAGTTCTTGGTTTGATGGGTAGACTCTTAGTTTAAAAGGATGCTAATGATATCAATTTGACCCTGTATACATCGTTTTTGATGTTTGGGATTATTATCGATATAATAGTGATATACAGTTTTTTTATCGACTTATTCAGCTATTGGTAAAGAAGATTATATAAGTATACAGGTTATTGAAATTATTAAATGAAATTATTTTTATTTGCTTGAATTGCCTACATACGACATTTTTACGTTTGTTTCATCTATTCAGCTAAATTACATAGTACCTGTGCAAAGAGACTGAAGTAAATACCTCGCGATCCGAAATAAAACAGGCATAAAACCGTTTTTATCGTCACCCCACGATACTTTATTTTGTATTTTAATGTCCAAAGCAATCATATTAAGTCACCATGAACTTAAAAAAATAAATAAAATATTTTGGATACATTATCTAATCACATTTAAAGTACCAGAATCTAGCCTGGACTTGTATTATAATGAATAGACAACAATATAAGAATAAATGTAAATATTCAAGTGTCACTCCTTAAGGTGGTTTCAGTCCATACAAAAGTTTGACATAATACGCGTAGACGGAATAAATAAAAGTAATATTTTATAATTATTATGTAAAAATAGTTTAGAAAATCTAGTTGCCGCGTCACAAATAACATTTGCAATTTATAATATAATTACGAAGATATACAGCTTTTCAAATTTTGTATGAAAAAAAGCCTTATATCTAATAAAGTAATTATTTTATAAATTGCAAATGTTATTTGTGACACAGCATCTAGATTTTCTAAACTATTTTCCCATATATACAAAGTTACTTATATTAATACCGTCTTCGCGTATTGTGCGTCAAAGTTTTGCATAAAATTGACCCCTCTGCAACCACCTTAAAGACTAATATTTAAAGTCACAAAAAAATAGTAGTTATAAACGTTAAGTATTCCTTGTGAAAATATTTGATAAGGTTAAAAGCGTTAGACATTAGTGTTGTACCTATTTGGTCCATGGACCTACTTGGTCCAGAACTGTCTCTTCTATGTATGACCAGTATGTTACAAGAGTTTAGTGTGAGTGTTGTGTGGAGTGTCTTTGGCACTCATTGCATTTATTGTTAGTAGAGCAAAGACAAAGCAGTGCCAAAGTATGTAGTGCCATGACGACTTCATGTAATTACAGAATGAGACACGTACCTATAAGTCATTAGGTCATAAATTGTTGTTCTTTGTTGTTATCTATTGGGAAAAGTATGACATAAATTATTATTACTATACACGTGCTATATCCTGATTATCTGGTAGTGTGTTAAGAGTGCAGGTTACGAACATCTATGAATAAAAATATAATTTACTTACGCCGTTTTCCTCCTCACTCCTCCCCATTTCTATAGCCAATGCCCAACAAGGCTACGCTTCTATATTAAATTAAAATAACGCATTAGCTCAACATCAACAAGCGATTACGAAACCAAATTTAAGTTAACCTTAACATTTAAACGATCAAGACGCTGCACTCGCAGTACACACTACACTTAGATGAATGGAGCGATTAGTTGAGCAACTACAACCTTGATTAGTGGTGCTTCGGCTGTCGTGCTATCCATAGATTGAATTGCGATTCAAGTTTGGCTATCAATTGCACGCGTTCTAACTTGGAATGGCTGTTGTTTTGTGTGGTGATGCTCAGTTTAAAGCTTAAACAAAATACATATGCTCACGACTATATTCCCCCAGATGGTAGTCAGAGATATTCTAAAAGCTCAGAACATTCACGTTTCACTAGTAGTACCGAAACTCTGTCCAGTGCAGTGTGACGGGGAGTGAGCCCGAGTGGGAACAATAAATGCCTCGATATAGAATCATGCTGGTTTCTTCACAATGTTTTCCTTCACCGAAAAGCCAGTGATGTAACAAATCGTACATAAAGGCTAAAAAACTCATTGGTACGAGTCGGTCTTGGACGGGGATCGAACCATCGCCTCCTGCATGGCAGGCAATGTTACTCGCAACCGGACCACAACGGCTTGGTTTTGACAACAACTAAAACAACATTCTGAAAAGAGAATCGAGTCTGACTTTTAACTAATATCAATTAGATAATCAAATAAGCGTATATCAACCAACTGCTGGGCATAGACCCCCTTTCTAGTGCACCATTACGCACGATCCAAGCCAAGGAGTGGAATGCTCTGGCAGCTTTAGTATTTCTTAGATTATTAGATTCTTTATTGTACACAAAAACATAATTATGAAAAAAAATTACAACAAGTCGTGATGTACAAAGGCGAGCTTAACTCTAAAAGAGTTTTCTTCCAGCAAACCGTTGAGTGAGAGGAAAACTAATATGTTTGGGTAAAATAAGTGTGCACACAAATAAAAATCTACTTAATTATGAGATAGTAAAATGAATACCTATAAAATAAGAAATAATATAAGATACACCTATACAAATAAATATAATATATAAATATACTTACATAAATAATAATATCAAATATAATAATAATAAATATATAATAATAATTAATAAATAATAATTAATATAGATATTTCCGAGGTGAATCGGCTTCTTCTGGGTAAGCTCGCTACATCTTCCACCCCATCTTCGTCCTGAGGACTGGATTGAAGTCAAGATCAAACCCATCCTTAATTTTTAAAAAACCAGGGTCTTGGGTTCTTGAATTTGTGGCGTTGTTGTATGGTTTCCATAAAAAACCTAGTAGCTTACGCTAAAGACTTCTTTTTTAAATTGAGCTCAGTGTTCTATTATACTTATTGAAATGGAATCTAATAGAAATATGAACGGAAGACTTATGACGTCAATGTCCCAAAAAAACTGGTTTAATTTGAGAAAAGATATAAAAACAAACAAGAATATTCATGGTTTAATTAAACCAACATTTTATACCCGTTATTATTAAAATTAAATGTTGATTCACGCCAATTTTTGCGATCTTCTAAACAAGTTTCTGATGGGTTTTTTAATGTAAGTACCGTGTTTAACCAAAATACGTGTTAGTTCAAAGATCCGGTAAAATTAATTGTAGCGTAATTTACTAACCTAAACATATCATCATCACCATCTGTCTATATATGCTATCATAGATTGCGTACATGAGAATCTGAAAAGATGCACAAAGGGGAAACATATTGTTATTTTATCAGATAGCCAGGCTGCTCTAAAAGCGCTAGGATCTGACGAAATAGAGACGAAACTAACACTAGAATGTGCCCGAGCACTCAACCAGCTAGGACTGACAAACTCTGTCACCCTAGGCTGGGTGCCCGGACACTGCGGTATTGATGGAAATGAGGCTGCTGACGAGCTGGCACGAAGAGGGGCGGAAGAGGACGCCATAGGCCCCGAGCCTTATTGCGGCATCTCCCGCAACACCTCTAGACGTGTGCTAAAGGAATGGGCCGTGGACCAAAGCCATAAGCTCTGGTCGGATACACCAGGACTGAGGCATGCGAAAGAACTTGTGACCGGTTTTTCAAACAGACATACCTCGGATGCCATCAATTCAAACCGCAACGACTTAAGGCTCTTAGTACGAGCCTTAACAGGACACTGCAAGCTAAACAAACACCTACACAGAATGGGGCTTGTAGATTCACCCACTTGCAGATTCTGCTGTGAAGCAGAGGAAACGCCCATACACCTCCTCTGCGAATGCGAAGTGCTCATTCACAGCAGAAGTCGTCATCTAGGTGGATACATAATAACACCTACTGACATTAGGGACCTCCCCTCCAAAAGCATAACACGGTTCATGAAGTCCGTGGGCCTAGGAAATGACCTTTAGGTCTAGGGTGACAGCTACAATAGATCTATCCAGGTCGCAGTAGCTTTTGGTCATCGACCAAGCCCTTATAACCAAATAAAATAATATAATATCTGTCTATATGGGGTCTTTCTTAAGGTGGTTTCAGTCCATTCAAAACTTTGACCCGCAACACGCGTAAACGGAGTTAATTTAAGTAACTTTGTACATATGGAAAAATAGTTTAGAAAATATAGTTGCCGCGTCACAAATAACATTTGCAATTTACAATATAATTACGAAGATATAAAGCTTTTTAAAATTTTGTATGAAAAATTTAAAAGTTTTGTTGATGTTCAACGTATTTTGCGTCCAAGTTTTGTAAAAAATTTACCCCTCTGCAACCACCTTAACATGCTGACGGTTTTTCAATGAAATGATTAAAGTATCAAACTGAACAACTTTCTCTACAAAGGAGGAAAATCTGCTGGGTCATACAAAACTGTGTGTCCCACTCGACCCAAATGTACCTGTATGGATGGAATTTTTCAATTACTTTTCGCGTTTTCTGAGGTAGTTTCCGTAGTGAAGGTGGTTCAGTTTGATGGTCTGAGTTCACCGTTTCAGAGGGCTGTCCTTTGCACCCTGTACAATTATTGACTTTTGACAGGTTCATACAAAACTGCAATCCCACTTGACCCAAATGTATGGAATAGCAGATTATATTTTCGCGATTTCGATTTTGATCCTATAGAAAAAGTTATCGTCTATACAGGTTGTTACAGATATAAAAATAAAAATTTGAAACTTTTAAGTTGGTTGTTTGGACCATCAAACTGAACAACTTTCCCATACATTTAGCTCGAGTAGATTTGTAGTTTAGTATGGAGCATCCGATTTTTCGCGATTTCGATACTGGTCCTATAGTGAAAGTTGTTCAGTTTAATGGTCTAAACCACCCCCTTAAATGTTTATTTGTATTTTTGTAACATCCTGTATATAGACAGGGTGTAAGTGACAGCCTAGCAAATATTGAAACGGTTAACTCAGACCATCAAACTGAACAACTTTCACTATGGAGCCTATACAAATACAAAACTGCTGTACCTACCCGACTAAAATGTATGAGACTGTATATAGTGGATTGATTAACCAAGCAAAGTTATCTTGAAAATTAATATATGAAATTAGTTATTTTATTACCCTTTAGTACTAGTACCACATAACATCTTAGTTCTTATTAACTTTATATGTAGTCTTAAGAATTACCAAAGACTGGTTACTTACTATTTAATTATCGAAGTTCAGAAGTAATTTGATTTTGTAGTAAGTAAATTTTATTTCATATTCAGAAACATGAGACTAATTAGAAGTATTAACTAATTAGTAGAAGTTAATAATAGTCAGTAAGTGCTTATTTAAACTAATTCTCGTTTTTTTTAATCTTTAGTTTATAAAATAGAAATACAGTTATACTATGTTGTTTTTGAGCTTCAGTTATAGATCATCGGTGGCGCGTTGCGAAGAGGTATGGACACGGATAGACGGACGGCGTATATAGGCTTAGTAAGATCCGCGACATTCATCCGGAATTCCGAATCAGGATTACGATTTCGTATGGATTTCCCCCCTTCATAATTGCGTTTAGAATTGCGAAGGTGAAATCCTATACAAAATCACGTATGTGTGTGGCACATCTAATAGGGTCCCGTTGGCACCCTTTGGGCACGGAATCTTAGAAATACTAATTGAAAATAGTCCAAGTCGTTGAAATAACTTTGCAGACACAAAATAAGCCTAATTTTGATTTAGTTTCAGAAATATCTGATTTAGTTATGCCCAATAAACGAAGTTAAGATCAAATGGTGAACTTGAATACTCGTAATTTAACATTTCAAACGATTTCAGAATTTTAGATTAGATCTCAGTTCAGGTATCAAATTAAGACCTCAATTATGAATAAAAACACTGGCAAGTCAAAGTTAATTTAATTTTTATTCAAATTCACAATTTAATTATATTTAAGTGTTTGAAGATAATATGGCAATTCACTTGCCATCAAAACTGGCTTTTATTCTTTGAGAATTTAAATATAATTCGTTTTATCCAAATGTCTATTAAATTGAACGAGATACATTCGGTTAATAACGTAGTAATACAGTCAACCCATATCAATATCTCATCCATAAGTACCCACAATCATAACTGCAAATTGTTTAATTCAATAAATATGTTTATTCCAGGCATCCAAGGAATTAGCACACAAACAACAACAGATTCAGAACTAACAACAGAACTTATAGAAACAACTACTATAGAACAAAATTATACAAACGAAGATTTAACATATAGAAATGTTAGACAGTCAAAAAACGAAAGCATAGATGATGTCAGCATGGAAGATACAGAAGAAGTAACAGACGTTAAAATAGTCAGTAATAACAATCCAGCAAAAACACCCGAAAGCGCCTCAAGAGTCTTGATTAAAATGGAAAACAACACTAACGATATAAGTTATCAAACAAAAACTAAGAACGCCTCGCAATCAATCAAAGAAGAGGATGTTATCAAAAAAGTTATGAGTAAAAAATCTACTAAGAAATCAGAAATAAGAGCTCATACACAATATGATGAGGTTACGGGCGAACTGGTTGGTGGAGCTCATCCTTGTGAACGTGAATGTAGGGAAGGCGAAGAACCAATGATATGCTACTACCATTTTAACTTAGAATGGTATCAGACAATGAGTAAAGCGTGTTATAATTGTCCATATAATGAGGCAGATTGTAATAGAATAGACTGTATTCCAGCTGATGGTATGAACAGACCTTTAAATGTTGTCAATAGAAAAATGCCAGGCCCAGCTCTTGAGGTAAGCATTTTTTTGTCATTTGCATTTCCTAATGATACGTTGAAAAGCAAATATTCAACCAACAATTTTCCGGTTTTTTTTATCTCTTAAAAATGTAATTTACTTTATTATTCTGAACCCTTTCGTAGTAATTACTTTTTGAACTGTTGAACGAATGTTTTTCACGTTTTTAAAGGTGCCTTTTTACAGGCTTTTCACAGTTGTCAAGTCTACTTAAATAAAGATTTGGTCTCTGAGATTAAAATTGTCTGTTTTTAAAATAGTCCCTGAAACAGGGATTAAATTAATGAGTATACAAAGGGTAACAAAAGTTTGTCTCGATTCCAGGTTTGCCAGCATGACAGAGTCATAGTGGACGTGGAGAATGATCTGATGACTGAGGGGACGACTGTTCACTGGCATGGTCTTCACCAGAAAGGAACGCCGTACATGGATGGAACGCCTTTAGTTACTCAGTGCCCTATTTTGCCTGAAGCTACATTCAGGTACGACTTTTTTCTTACAACGTTTTTAAAATAATATTTTTTAAGAATAAGAATAAAAATAATATTCATTAAATTCACAAAAAGCCATTTTACAGACGGATTTCGAATAAAATAATGAAGCACTAAATTTTAGAATAGTAGGCTAGGCGTATTAGTAGGTACAACTGATGTCATGAAAGGCAGGAATTACATTGAAAATATATTAATATTTAACAATAAATTGAAAATCAGCAGTCACTACAATGTGACATTCTTGTTTTTTGGAAATATTGTTTAATTGTTAAGAAATAAAAAAAATACGATTTAGGGCAACAGTATAGGCTCGGTACCCCCGGTTAAGTGACTGACAAAGTGTTATTTTCTTTAAAGTGCGATCACAAAATAATGAATGGAAAAACCGTATAAATAAACGTATATTAATAAAAGATTATGTATGTTTGTATTGTATACACGCACTCTTACGCGGCAATGTTAAACTTTTTATGGGTCCTTCAAAGTGTTTGTTGCTTTTTAGTTCGTAATACTTAGCTGCATGGTTTTTCTTACCTACGTTTTTATTCTACAATATATTGTTTTTTGGCATTCATTTTTTACAATAAGCTATATTATATTGTTTATAAATTATCTAATACCTGGGTAACCGAGCTTAGCTCCAAGTTTTCAAAGTTCATCTAGATAGGTTTTCATCCCTGTGAAACAAAATCAATTTCTGAAATCAATATTTTCTTAAAATTTTTCCAAGCTATAGGTTGAAATCTCAATGCTACCTGGCTTGACATCCTATTGCTCCATCAAACTGAACAACTTTCACTAAGGGACCAACATTAAAATTACAATTAATAAAATCTGCTGTCCCAAAGGCTGCCCTATTCATTTGGGTCGACCTAATATAAATGAAAAAAAATTACCAATTTTCTTTTCATATTATATATGAAAAAAAATTACCAATTTTCTTTTCACGGTTTCAATATTGATCTCATAGTAAAAGTTGTTTAGTTTGATGGTCAAATGTACCGCTAAAGTAGTTATATGTATGCAATGCATTTAGGTTTACTTACAACCTGTAATATAAATGTTACTATCTAAGGTTAAGGTGGTTTCAGTCCATACAAAAGTTTGACGCACAATACGCGTAGACGGAATTAATAAAAGTAATATTTTATATATGGAAAAATAGTTTAGAAAATCTAGTTGCCGCGTAACAAATAACATTTGCAATTTATAATATAATTACGAAGATGTAAAGCTTTTAAAATTTTGTATGAAAAATTTTAAAAGCTTTATATCTTCGTATTTATTTTATAAATTGCAAATGTTATTTGTTACGCGGCATCTAGATTTTCGAAACTACTTTTCCATATTTTTTTTTACTAGCCCACTTCATCCCACTGCTGGGCAAAGGCCTCCCCTTTCATCCTCCAACCATCTCTGTCCTGGGCATGCTCTGGCCACGCGTCATCGAAAGCATCCAGATCGTCCCGCCACATCTTCCTAGGAAGACCTAGGACGTAACTTTGTATATATGGACGACTTTTCCATATATACAAAGTAACTTATATTAATGCCGTCTACGCGTATTGTGCGTTAAAGTTTTGTATAAAATTGACCCCTCTGCAACCGCCTTAACCTATATTATGATGATGATGATGAAAGGTACATACTAAATAATGTTTTATTCAAGTTACTCGTCTTGAAAATGCCTGGAGCGTAGATATTTTCAGTTACATCTTAAACCGAACTTCTTAATTATTATTCACGTAAATATGGAACTACGACATAGTTACAAATTTCCATTAGCAATATCCATATACTAAAGGTCCATGTTGAACAAGGGATCATTATTATTGAGCGGACTTCCCACAAACATAAGCTTACTAGAACCATTACTTCTACCTAGGTAACATAGCAATTATGTAGTCTCAACCATGATTAACCAATATAACACAAGTTGCTAACTGTCCGATAAGGCGTTGAAACCATGCTGTTCCAACATATATAATTTAAACTATTATAAAACTGTAACAGAAGTGTGTCTGTACATTGAAGATATTAACAAAAAAAAGTTACGATATGGTTTTTAGGTGTCCCTGATTCCATATAAAAAACTTTTGTTTGTTTGTGTGTTTGTTTAAACGAGCATCACGCAAAAACTACTAAACCGATTTTGATGAAACTATTTTAGTTTGATAGCTTATGATCTGACTTAAAATCTGGTATATAATATGTGCGGACGAAGTCGCGGGTCGCAAAAACTGCTTAACCGATTTTGATGAAACTTTTTTAGTTTGATAGCTTATGATCTGACTTAAAATCTGGTATATAATTTGTGCGGAGGAAGTAAATAAATAAATAAAATATCTTAGACATTGTCACACAAATTATCTAGCCACAATTTAAAGTACCTGGACTACATTATATATGTATTCTATATCATACAAACATCCATGACTCGGGTACAAATATTCATATTCATCATATAAATATTTGTCCCTTGCGAGATTCGAACCCGCGACTCTCGGTACAGCAGGCAGGTTCACTACAGACTGTGCTACCGGGCCGTCAAAAGTCGCGGGTTAACGTTAGTTGTATATATTTGTATTTATTTATTTACCAGATATATATAGTAAAAATATAAACCAAAAGAGATTTTTAGGTGACATAATAATATTCTGCAAGATCTTTAACAAATAGGTTAACATAGATAGGGAGCTCATTTCGCCGAGTTCTTACAAAATATGCCAACAAACTGTAGATTTATTGTACATAGAATTTCCTTTATACTAAAAAACTCATCCTTTCTCATCTACAAAAACCTACTAAGGAATTTACCGGCTAGTTTTAGAGTAAGTGAGATGTAAAACCATCTAACTTGTAGACTTGACTAATAATAATAAGAAATAACATTCAAGTTAAAAGCAAATATATTTAAAAACCGACTAAGTGCGAGTCGAATGTAGTCCCGCCATAGTCGGGGAAATCTACGGATTTTTGTATGGAGTAGATTGCATTAATTGCACTTTAGGTGATAGTTTGATGGTTATTAATAGATACATACCCGAAAAACATAAATTTTTAGTGATCCCCGATTTCTTATTGTGTATTACGGAATAATTAAGACATTTACAAAACATTAAATTTAGGTATGAACTAAAAATGGAAAACTGGTGATTTTGTACAGAACGGCTTCGTTCAATACGTTTTACTTATAACAATAATAATCCCCAGTTAATATCGTAAATTTTAGTAGATATTTAATATTTTGTAAGTATTCAAAAATTATAATCTCAGAACTTAATTATTTACTGTTTGTTTGTACACAATAAATTTGTATGGGGTTAATTAACTGTCTCTTTTGCTAGTATGCTGGAAGAAATATCTTTACAAATAATCTTGCCCTTTGTACATTTATATCGATTTTAAGGTATTTCTCAGGGTCCTCAGCCTATATCGGCACCAAATCTCGACAAAGTGTTATAAGCTAGCAGTAATATTAGTTCAAACACAATTTACTAAAGTGTATTTAATGCAATCTCAAACCGTATTTTTCCTAGACTAGCCAGCGATATTTAGTTTTCACTGATCATCTCAAACCTTTCCGTGAAAGTTTCGGCTTAAGGTGGTTTCAGTCCATAAAAACGTTTGACGCACGATACGCGTAGACGGAATTAATAAAAGTAATATTTTGTATATGGAAAAATAGTTTAGAAAATCTAGTTGCCGCGTAACAAATAACATTTACATTCAAATTAAAGATTGAAAAATTTGTCTCGGGCGGGACTTGAACCCGTACTCTTCTAAACCGGGGAACTGCGTTATCCAATTTCGCCACCGAGCCCACTACCCAGAGAACGAAATTTTCAATCTGTTGCGTCTTAATCTAAATCTGTTGTGTATTAAGGTATCTGGGGCGTGAGCGCCATCTACTGGTAGTTAATCTTTAATTTGATTCGAAATAGCACAACATGGCTGTAACATGTTTAAAAATCAATAATATTTGAAACATTTACATTTTATAATATAATTACGAAGATATAAAGCTTTTAATATTTTGTATGAAAAATTTCAAAGCTTTATATCTTCGTAATTATTTTATTAATTGCAAATGTTATTTGTGACGCGGCATCTAGATTTCCCAAACTATTTTTCCATATATACAAAGTTACTTATATTAATACTGTCTACGCGTATTGTGCGTCAAAGTTTTATATAAAATTGACCCGTATGCAACCGCGAATAATAGTGTTATAGTATATTTAGTTATTCAATGGTCTTTTAGACACTAGGAAAAAGATTATGCCCAAAATCAGGCTAAAGATTCGTCCTCATCAATGCGTCATCAATTTATGAATCTCTTCACATGTTTTTTTAGCCTTACAGGAATAGGAGTTTAAAAATAATAATACATTTTTGCTATAATAAATAGTCAACGATTTTTGGAGTATTTTTTTGCAAGGAATGATTACTTTTGTTTCTATAACCTGTTTTTTTTAATAAATAAGGATTTTTTTAAATATTTCATATCAAATATTTAAGATTTTCTTGTTATAATTATGCTTACTATATAAGGTCTAACAAAATTAGGTGAAACTATTTTAAGGGGATGATCAGACCATCTAATTGAACAACTTTCTCTATGGGACCAATATCGAAATCGCGAAAAAAAAAAAATCAGCTGTCCCATACAAAACTGCAAACATAACTCGACTCAAATGTATGAGACAGCTGATTTTTTTTTCGTGATTTCGATACTGGTCCCATAGAGAAAGTTATTCAGTTTGATGGTCTGATCATCCCCTTAAAATAGTTTCAGCTAATTTTGTTAGACCTTATATTTCCTGTCTGTATGTGACAATTTGGCTAGACGCAAGTTCAGCTTAACTTTCATAGAATTTTGGGCAATATCTTTTAGCTGATTATTGAAATTACCTTTCAGATATCAATTCAACGCCACAAACGCAGGCACCCACTTCTGGCATTCCCACTCCGGTATGCAGCGAGCTGATGGAGCGGCCGGCGCCTTCATCATCCGCAAGCCCAAGTCGCAGGATCTTCAGGGCAAATTGTATGATTATGATAGGTGAGTTGATATAATCTACTAACCCAGTGCTCTTAGAGTGACCCCAAGATTGATTATCGTAGGGCTAGGGACAATAAGTACTTACATCGTGACCCATACCTCCTTACACGCGTACCACCATACACACACAACACACACACACACACACACACACACACACACACACACACACAACACACACACACACACACACACACACTCTCACTCACACCCCAACACACTCACCCCACACACACATACACTATTTACCAATTTTGTTTTTTTCCACTTTCATTTTTGTTTTTTTTTTGTTTGTTGTCTCACCGATGTTCCCATCTATAGTCGTATGTAATAAGTATTGAACTGTTAACTCACACCGAGAGTGGAGGCCTGGTGACCTGTATCATAGGTTTTTATTACCCATCACAGGCACCAGCGATCCACAACCATAAATATCTGTGCACTTCCTAGCTTAAGACCTGTTATTATGTACATACTGGTTTGTGGTGAGAAATAAACGTTTTTATTATTTATTATTATTATTAATTATGATGATTTATCGATTTCATTTTATCGCTGATGGCTGCGTAGAATAATTGGTTATTTTCGAGGTAAAAAGTAGTAACACTTTATTGAAATCGATTTAGTCGGCAATAGAGATACGAAGGCGTTGTAAAAAGATAGAAAAAAACACATTTAGACTTGTATCCGTGTGAATTCAAACATAACACAAAATAAGTTCCTATTTTGAAAACTCCTGAACTGATTTTGATGAAACTTGCACTGCTCCCCAAGTTGAAGTAAGTGTAAGCCATTACGAAAAGAATGGTCACAATTAGATTAATAGTACCGGAGAGATGCGTGGACAAACATTCCTACATAAAAACATACATACATACACCTTTAAAATTTTGTTTATTTGTTTGGATGCCCTAATAGATTATCATATTATGTGAATATTTTACACTTCTAATAATATTATATACTTTCGTATCGAATTGATAACCTCCTTTTTTAAGTCAGTTAGAAAATAGATTTTATCCGAAATGATGATGAAAATGTTCAGGACTCCACCCGTGCCATCAAGCAGGCCGTAACCTATTCACACACGGCCTTGGGACGTTTGTTGTCAGAGTATTTTCAAGCCGCCTCAATAGGCCTCTGACTTTTAGGGCTATTGTGTATGTTTCCGATTATATCGTTTACAATATTAATAACGTATTATATGATTGTACTAGGTAATTTTCAAGTAATATTTTGTTTCTGTGGTCATCTCATCATAATTATCCGTTAAAATTAAAGATTTGAAAAATTTGTCTCGGGCGAAACTTGAACCCGTACTCTTCCAAACCGGGGAACTGCGTTATCCAATTTCGCCACCGAGCCCACTACCCAGAGAACGAAATTTTCAATCTGTTGCGTGTTAAGGGGACGTGATTGAAAAGATTGATTTGATTCGAAATAGCATAACATGGCTGTAACATGTTTAAAAATCAATAATATTTGAAATAATTATCCGTTGTCTGAAAATAATGAGCAGAATAGCTAAGAAATTTCAAAAAACACCATTTCGATTTGTAACCGATTGAATCGGTTAATTACTCAATAAAACCCCTGGCTTGACGAATACTAATTATGTATAACCTCAGGTATTGTTTTTTCCTTTAAACATAAATTCTAAGAAACGGCATTTGAAATGTTTGATGATCTTCTCTAAGGCATCATGGGTGTTCCCCTAGCTTATGGTTTATAGTTTGTTTAGCTTATGAAGTGTAATTATCTTCAATCTTACGATGTTGGGATAGAGTTTCTTTTAGGAGTCTTCATTTATGTGGCATGAGGAGTTCGATGCCCGACTCATGCGTCATACATAGTAGTTTATGTAAACTAGTCTAGTAAAGTCAAAGACATAGGTAACCAATACAATTTATAATCAATTGTTTGTGTTTTAGTGGAATACTGAACTCTGTAGTTGTTTACTTGGACACAAATTAGAAGAATTTTCAGCATTACGAATACAAATAAGCTTGATGTATCGTGGTGGGATGTTATAATATAAAATAGGTACAGGTGACGCCCTGTAAGGGCACAGCAAAACATAAAGGGCTACTAGTTGCCATCATATTAATAATTACATAATTAGTCAATAACAAATTAGGTATAGTACCAGTTAATTCAAATCAAAATGTCAATACGTTATATATTGTTAATAAGTAAAAAAAATCTAGTGATAAATTAAAATTAATGAGTGATATCGTAAGTCAAAATTAATACTAGTCGTAAAGTCATCGAAGCTTTCGGGTAATTAGTTTATCGTCAAAGAATTCTAAAATACTGTAGTAGGATTTATTTAAAAGAAATCTTGTCTTGAAGTGAGCAGCTTTGCCTTCCAGGTTTTATGTGTTTGTGTTTATGAAACTTGAGTCCGATTACAATAATAATGTATGGTTTTGAAACATTGCTGGCTTTTCTTTGAAGGAAAACATCGCTTCAATTTCGAGGTTTGTATTGCGTCCGCTATCCATTTGTTTAAATTGACGACGGACTCACTTCCTGTCACACTGGATAGAGTTTGGGCACTAAGTTAAATGTTGATTTTCTGAATATGGTATAATTATGATGGTTGAAGATGTGTGTTTAAAATAAATCGATACCGAACGTGATACCATATAAACAGTTCCGAGACTGAATGACTCACTGACTGGTTGACCGACTGACTGACTGTCTGACTGACTGTCAGACAACGAACTGCCTAAATTGGGAACATGAAATTTTGAATATTATTTGGAGGGATGCACTATAAGAAATGATTTTTTGAAAACAGCTACATTAAAACTGTTTGTGTCCAAAACTGAAAATTAAAAATAAATAAAATTTTGCAGGTCAGACCACGTGATGATAGTGACAGACTGGATCCACGAGCTCGCCATGTCCATGTTCTCAGACCACCACCACTCCTCAGGAGACAACAAACCACCGACGTTGCTGATCAATGGCGTCGGACGGTTCAAGGTCTTTGATAACAGCACTTATACCAACAAGCCGATTTACATGAAGAGTGCTAGGTTTAATGTTGAACAGGTGAGATTTTAAGTTACTAATACATTAAATTCTTCCACGCTGATGATCTGGGAGTGAAACAAATAGAATGATTGATTACTCGCGGTCGATGTGCTGTCAATTTTAATGCAGCCTGTTGAGACACCGCCATGAGCCGTTGACGCGTCTTCTATGGCGGACAGGTTCCAATACTAAATGTCATTTTTGTATGGGCGCCGCCTGTCGCCGTCGGCAAATGTGTCTCAACCCTTATCGTTTCTCGCAAGGAATAGTTCACCGTTCACCGTTTCCTCTACCCTTAAGTTGTATGGGAGAAATCGCTTCTTAGCGATAAGACCGCCTTATTTTGTACCTCTTGTATTTTTAAACATTATATTATTAAACATTATATTTGAAATTGGAACAGGGTGTGTCATCTATATCGTATGAATTCCAGTTGTAATGCTGGACTTGCGGGTTGGTTAGTTTGTAATAACTACCAGTAGATGGCGCTCCCCTTAAGACGCAACAGATTGAAAATTTCGTTCTCTGGGTAGTGGGCTCGGTGGCGAAATTGGATAAAGCAGTTCCCCCCGGTTTGGAAAAGTGCGGGTTCCATTCCCGCCCGAGACAAATTTTTCAATCTTTAATTTGATTCGAAATAGCACAACATGGCAGTAACATGTTTAAAAATCAATAATATTTGAAATAAGAATATTCGATTGATTGATTGAATAGTGTTCCAAATATGCACTTTGATCTATCAAATATCTTCCGTGTCGGTGTGTTATTGTATTCCCTAATTTGTTCTATCCCATTCCATTCTACGCAAATCTGATTCGGTTCGGTGAACATTGCTTCGGCAATTTTGTGGAATTCATTGAAGAGGTTGATGTCATCCTGGTCGATTTTGAACAGAGCTACTATATCCAATGGACTCATATCATGGATGGCGTTATTGTGCTTTAATTACGGGGAATTAAATTCACAATTGTGGGTAGAAACCCTCTCAGCTATTTTGCTTTGTAAGGGTTTGACATTCAATATTATGTAGATGATAATCTAGGGAACTCTCACCGAAATGTATTATAACATTTTCCTTACTTCCAGGGCTACAAATACCGTTTTCGAGTAATCAACGCTGAATTCCTGAACTGCCCTATAGAGCTGTCAGTGGATGGTCACAATATCACCATCATAGCTACAGACGGCTATGAGATCGTGCCTATTGAAGGTATGTTTTTTTATTTATTGTTCAATACACACATTTTTTCAAAATGTTTACATAATTATATTCCCGAGCAGGAAACCGTGCAACGGTTTATGAGCTTGGAATGAATCGTTACACTCAATCGCTAGTTGCTATGTTAGTTTAGGTACTTATCTTACGCATATCGCGATAACAGGTTGCGTGTCGGACGTCGCACATTGGTCATATTTCAACCAGAGTATTAGTTAAGTAATACTTTTTCAGATATTTGTTAAGGATTGATTTGGCTTTTTGTTAACAGTGCTTTGACCCATGAGCCTTCTTTTCTGACAATATGGGGTAATACAATCCAAGGTTACCTAGTAACCTACACAGAATGGGGCTTGTAGATTCACCCACTTGCAGATTCTGCTGTGAAGCAGAGGAAACGCCCATACACCATACCAGGTATTTTTTATTATTAGGTTAATAATAAAAAATACCTAGTAAATTAAAATAAAACTGTTTGATGATCCCCTTAATTTTTTTATAAAGCAAGGTAAAATAAGCAGAAAAATTTAATTTCTTTTCGCAAAACGAATTCAGAGGGAAACACGAACGAGTCTTAAACTTCTGACAACAAGGAGCTCCCAACATTTTCGCTTTGATATTTTCATTTGAACGTCCATTTAAATTCAAATCTCTTCACAAACCTTTTGTTCAGTTTTTGTCGGTTCCAACGTAGTTATTATTAGCATTTCTTTATTTTTAGGATAGCAAATTTTGTTTACGTAGACGGAACAAATTGTATTTAAAAAAAACTTTAAATATACTTTTTCTTCAAACGCTGATGGACTTTGAGGGGATGATAAGACCATTAAACTTAATATTTAAATTTCTCTATGAAACTAACATCGAACTTGCGAAATAAATCTGCTTTTGAATACAAAACTTCTCGACCTAAATAAAAAATCTCGTCAAAATCGGTGAAGCAGTCAACCGCTTTTGTACACCACCATGCTAAAGCCGTGATAATTATGAAGGTTTTTTGCAGTGAACATTGTATTTCGCCACTATTATGTATCCGATTAGTGGATTTATTTGTGGTGTATTTCTTAAAAGAAGATCGAAACCACATCGAGACCGTGACCGCGAACCGCTTTTAGTTTGAATATTACATAGTCTCTAATTGAAACTCTTATCTAGTTAAAAATGCAAATTGAGAATTTTACACATCGCGATGCGGTTTTGTTTTTCAGGAATTACTTCTCGGGATTTTATTAAAGTGTTGGAAAAGTTACGTTCCATTTTCAAGCTTGTTATTCGCTTTAACGTTTTTCTTTTATTTCTGGTAAGAGAATTTAATTTTTAGAGCTGCTGGTAGCATAGTAGTACTCTGTGCTAATACTTATTCTTGCTGGAAGCTCAATTTGTCGTTTGATGTATTGAATGGATTTAATGGGTCAAAACCTGTAATGTAATTTCTCTATGGTCAAAACAATTAATTAATGTCAATATATTGACTAATTTTCGTTCAACTTAAGGACAAAACTACAAAATCAAAATTCTAGGCGACGAAATAGGCAAAAATATATTTTTACAAGATAACAATATCTTGACCTTATTGACTGAGCCCTTTAGTAAATGTGGAATAGTGTGTAACACTTCCTGCGATTTTTAGGACATTTTTTATTTAGGACCTTTTTCCAATTTTAAATTTAGATTAATCACTTTTGTGCCTTTTGAATTTTTTTCTTTATATAAAGCGTAAAATAAATAATATTTGATTGATTGATTGGCATTTAATTTAAGGTCGTCGTATATTATTCGATTTATTTTACCATGCTTAATAAGGGCGAAAACCTAACCCCCCTATTATTACGTAAGTAATTAAACCTTAAACTTAACGAATAACAAAAAAATATCGGAATGTGAAGTGACTTAATTTTTGAAGTTTAAGAATGTAGGTAGGTTTTAATCATAGCAAAAAAGAAATTAAAAGTACTTTTAATGTTTATGCTATTCTTCCCTTTTGGATGGTTACATGAACATACTTGTTCCGGACACAAATACACAATTATTAATTTATTACATACATATACGTGAATTAACAATGGCAACATAGTCATTCCTCTTTCCCTTAACTAAAATTAAAATCATCAGTTTTCCGGCAAATTGCAAGTAAACCTGGTCTAAACAAAATCAATAAAACTATTTTAATAAAACTTCTTAATTATGTCCACGCTGTGCCTCTACTTTGTCCGTTTTACATTGTCTTTAGCTGCAACAAAAGTTGTTTAATAGTTGTTGGGATGAAATAGCCGCGAGTTTTGCCTGTGAGTTTTATAACAGTTTAGGTTCACGAGTTCAAATTAGGCTACGCCTACTATTTTTAAAATTGCATGACTGTTATTTCTATGATTAACGATTTTTTATAGGTGGAAATTTGTAATTAGCTTACAGTTATTTAAGGATGTGTTTTGTATGTAATGAATGCTGCAAATCCTCCTAAGAATAATAAAATAAATAAAATAAAAAAATTTTAATCAGGGTTCGAGAAATTTCCGGCCCCATCGGCCATCGGTTCTGCGAGCAATGTGCCCCGCCCACTGCCACTTTAGTTTAGCAATTTTTTGGGCTATGTCAGTTGGGCGGTATGGTCGGCGGCGGGAACCCGTTGGATCAGGACAACGCAGGACTGGTCGTTATGGCAATCATTGGGGGAGGCCTTTGTCCAGCATCGGACGTCCATCGGCTGAGATGATGATGATGAATTAGGGTTCGAAATTATCAAAATAATTATCCGTTAATTAATAATCCAAGCTGATTCCGAGTTTTGAATGAAACTAAAAGTTCTAAAATTGCTATTTTTGCTTTAATGCACTCTCATCCAGACCAAAAAGCACCTAGTCTATGGCATTTTCGTTCCCAGTTAATAACAAATAGGTAATTGAAAAAAAAAACAGAAAACATTGAGATTTGCAAAAAAAATCTTTGGAAATATTCAAAGATTTTTTTTGTTTCGTTTTTACATGGCGTGACATTGCTAGTGCATCATTTTGTTTTTCCAATATTTTTTTTAATTATCAACGTATATAAGGTCTAACAAAACTAGCTGAAACTATTTTAAGGGAATGATCAGACCATAAAACCAAACAACTTTCTCTATGGGACCAATATCGAAATCGCGAAAAAAAAATCAACTGTTCCATACAAACGTACTCGACCTAAATGTATGGGACAGCAGATTTTTTTTCCACGATTTCGATATTGATCCCATAGAGAAAGTTGTTCAGTTTGATGGTCTGATCATCCCCTTAAAATAGTTTGTTTTCGGGCATAGGCCCACCACACATTCCCACCGCTGTAACTCCTGTAAGCTAGGATCAACAGCGGCGACCATTCACAACACTGGACAATGAAGTCCAGCGAGCCCGGGGGATGACTCTAATCTGTCTTGGAACCCGCAATGAATTAATCAAAGAAGATAGGAGGAGTAGGAAAACGAAATATCCGACTTCCCTCCATTGCAAGCGGGAGACAGCAATAAGAAGGAAAAAACATGGCTATTAAAGAGCCAATTCAAGAGATCATTTATGGCAGTGTTGAAGACACGACCGCAAAAGCACCAAAAATACAAAATAAAACAATAGGAACCTAACATTGTACTGAAACTATGACCTATTTTGCTTCCAGTAATAAGTATGGCAAAAACATCTGAACGCACGGAAGTTATCCCTAGTCGCAACAAGATCCATGTAGTAAGGGACACCAGAAAACGATTTTATTGAGTCAAGCATGGTCTGGGGTCCTTAAAATAGTTTCACCTAATTTTGTTAGACCTTATATATTTATCAAGATAATGATCATCATCCGTCTCTTTTCACTAGTAGAGCCTAGAACGGTGAAATCGTCCTAGAGTAGAGCACATGCAATTCCCTACTCTCATAGTAAGATAGTAATTTTCATTATTTATAATGTACCTTTATTGGTTTTATTCATCAATAAATTTCCAGATAGTATTATATCAATAAACTGACTTAAGTCCAAAATCTATAAGACATCACAAATGCATTATAATCTTAACTACCGCTTAGCTGAGGAGCTCAGGTCGACCCCTTGAGGGACTTACCGCAGGATTCACTACTCTGTGGCCGGCGAATTGATTGCTATGGTCAGCAGTGATTTAACTTAGTTATTAACCAGTTTATTGGACAGATATACTGATCTAAAGTTTTGTACGTGTTATAGTTTTTGAACATCGATAGTAGTGTGTAGGGAGGAACCACAAAGCATTATAAGAGTTGTTAGAAATGCAAAGTAGCGCTTTTGCTTCGGAGAAGGCTGTCGCCACTTGTCTTCCCGCTCACGCTGCTACAATTACTCATGTCCTCTCGCTCGCACCACGCGGCGTGCCTTATGGTGTTATGCAAATCATTGCATAACCTGTGGCGACACGTTCCACCCCTACTTTGCACTTCTATCCCCTCTTATAATGTTCTGTGGGAGGAACATTATATCAAAATCTCTAAAAAATACTGAGATGTTGAAGATCTGAATCTTTACAGTATAAACATCATCAGTCTGTATATTTTCCCACCGCTGGGACAGCTATGACATACAAGGTCTTTTTAAAATATGCTGACGGTTTTTTAATGGTATGATCAGACCATCAAACTGAACAACTTTTTCTATGGGACCAATGTCGAAATCGCAAAAAAACTAATCAGCTGTCCCATTTGAGATGGGTTTGCAGTTTAGTATGGAACATCTGATTTTTTTCCCGATTTCGATGTTTTCTCAAATCGTCAGTATAATAATAATAGGGATACTAAATAAGTGTTTATTGGCGTAGATACGAGTATCCAATTCGTATCGGGGATTTCAATCAATTAATATATCTACTTTGAAGAGGTACCAATGTAGATTTTCTCACAAATTTTTATATTACCTACCAAAAAGCCAGTTTTCAATTGGTAGTATATTTACCACCAAAAAGCCAGTGGTGATCATACTAGAGGCGACACCCAGACAAAATTTTTTGTAACACTCGTTTAAGCTAAATAGCTCAACTTAGCATGTGCCGGTGTGCGCCCCGCACTGCTGATCGTGGTGCACAGATTTGGTTCGCGTTGTCTATTCTATACATAATTATTCAATGGTGGTGATACGTATTTTAGGCAACTTAAATTTATTTACTGTTTATTCAATAGAAATAAAATGAAACATTGTTAATGGTGTTAATGAATTATCAACGGTAATCAAAACGATTAAAATAATAACCATTGATAGTAAATTTTTACCTCAGCTTCTCACCTATCCCAGCTACACAATCCGCCGCGTAGCCCCAGCAACATCCTAGGCCGAGGTCCGTACCCCTGTGGGTGCCCCTAGGTCGGTTGCTTAAGTTCATTCATTTGGCTCGGTAGACCCTTCGTGGTCCCATAGTCCGCAGTAAAAAGCAGTAGTTGCTCCCTGAGCAGAGCTGTAATAGTCAGCTCCAGAAAAAAAAAATCTCTAACTGGTTATTGAAGGTTTTAACAAAGCATATTGCTGATTACTGGCTGTTCTCTATACTATTATAAAACTGTAACAGGAAGTGTGTCTGTACATTGAAGATATTAACAAAAAAAAAGTTACGATATGGTTTTTAGGTGTCCCTGATTCCATTTCACCAATTTTTGGATTTATTGTCTGTCTGTTTGTTTGTGTGTTTGTTTGGGTGTTTGTTTGTTTGTTTGAACGAGTATCACGCAAAAACTACTGAACCGATTTTGATGAAACTTTTTTGTTTGATAGCTTATGATCTGACTTAAAATCTGGTATATAATTTGTGCCGACGAAGTCGCGGGTTAACGCTCGTATTATATATATTTGTTTGCGGAAGCATGTGCTGACTACTTGTTCTTTGTAGAAAAAATAGTTTTTTTTTTGAATAAATGTAAATGAACAAAACATTCTAAAGAATATTGAATTGGAGATTTGTAGCTTAAAATGTGATGTCACCGCTGTTCTGATTTCCCCTGGGATTCACCAGTGAATCTATTTCACGCTGACAAAGTCACAGGCCAATAATAGTTTTAAACTAGCTTTATTGTTGGGTCTTATCACAGTACCTACATTCATTATAATCAGAAAAATAATCAATTTAAATTGTTGTAACTCTAAAAATGGTTTAATGTTTCACATTTTCCTTCATTTTTTAAATATACTCTCTAGTGTAAATGTATTCAAAATCAAATTAATAAAATAACATTTTTTGAGGAAGCAATATCACTGTGGAATTGAAACAGTTTTATTTGTTTTATGTTACGTGCGTATTATATGCGTACGGTTCTATTGTGGAGGCTGTGGGCGTGTATGCGGCTCTCGTATAGGACTTTATAGCCAAAAACACTGCTTAAACCATCTGCAACAGATGTAAAGGCCGATGATGAAGTTGAGCTGACTAAAGATTTTAGGATTGGGTTCATCGGACAGTTGTCAAGTTTAAGAACACTTTGTGACTAGAGAAAACAATAACCAGGCTAAGAAACCTAGATTTAAGAAAAGCCACAGACAGGCAATTAGTCGAACTAATTTAAAGCAAAACATAAAAACGTTTATTCAATCCAAACAATTCGTAATATAGAAGATTATTGTGAAGTTGCTGCAATTTGAATTCGGCGTTATTTGGCGATTTTCTAAAAATATTGATGAAAATACTTACTATGGATTACGAGTATATCACAAATGAAAACAATTCAAGTGATTGCAAATATTTACTAAGTTCTTTGGTTAAGTTAGACGATTTTTTCTTCTACATAAGTGGTTTAATTTCGACAATAATTTTTGTGATTTGTTCAATTTCATTGCGATTTATTCCCAAATGGTACTCAATCAAGACATATGTTTTCACAAACTTATTTTTTATATTCACTGTGATATTTGTTATGGAACAAATTCACTTTTTCGTTTACGGATTAAAATTGAATTTGTCAATTTTGAGTTATGTAATTTTTACATTCCAACAATCTGAAAATAATATATCTCAAAAGTACAATCCTATAGATCAGAATGACATAAACAATAATTTCGGTTGGTTCGTCAATTATAAAATCTTACTTTGGAGAGATATCAGAACTTTGTTTTTCCTTTCTTTCTGTTGCTGGCTTCTAGTATTATCTATCACTTTTTACATGGACATAGTCAACGTTTTTAAAAGTGAAATAACTAGAAAAATTTTGAAATGTAATCTGTTTGCGTGGGGTTTGCCATGTTTTTTAACTGCTTTTAAAATTGTTTGTATAACCGTTGCCGATTATAATATGACACAAGACGTAAAATATATCATGGCAGGTGTTGAAGTTATTGAAGTGATTTTAGATAATTTATTACAGTTCATATTGTTGCTTATTAATTTTGTGATTTATCTCAAAGTATTGTGTTGCTTAATTGAAATTTATAACAAAAGATCTATAAGCCTTATTCAAAACGTAATTGTTGCAACCTTGATTTTTATTCTAACAGGACCTTTAATGTTGATTATTATTTCTGTATTTTTTTGGTTTTTATTTGAAAACTTTATTGTTTTATCATACTCACAACTACTTTTAATGTACGCGGCAATTCATGTTATATATTTGATACAGACTTTGATTGTCGGTACGTTATTTTTGTTGTTAAAATCTAATCGAGTCTTATGGTGCCAATTTTATAGAATGAAAATCAGAGATTGTTTATTTCGTCAGTAATATTGATAAATTATGCTTACCGCTCTTGTTGAATGAATGAAAAACTCTTCGTATTGTAAAATGAAATATGCTTCATTTCATATGAGTAGGTAGAACATAGTGGCCATAAATTATGTATATTATAAGTATAGTATTTTCAGTGATAGATTGAATTGACTTTGTTTTATTTTTCTTTTTTCTTTGTCAGTAATGAATCAAGTTTATTTGCCTTTAATTAAATTATATTTATTAAATAAAGTTTTGTATTTACTTATTAAAATAAGCAGTAAATTCCTAACGTTTTAAGGTAAATCTTAATACATATATTTATTTGTTATACATTTTTATTTCATTAAATATATTTTCCAGAATATTATAAGACACAAAATAGATTTTAATAATTTTTCCTCCGTGTCGAGTAGAGTCGTTGCAAAAACCGTAAAAACGAAGTTAAAAAATAAAAGTTCTTGAATTCATTAGTCAAAATGGCACAGCGAACGTGCACAAAATGCACAAGCTTAGTTTTTTCTGTTAAAGTGAATTTTTATATTTCTTTATATGAAAATTTAGTGATATTCCCGCTCTGAGTAAGAATTAGGGATTTGATTTAATTTTTTTAACTTTTGTTCTGAATTTTGTTTACAATCGGTTTAGATATACATACAGCGTTAATATTACGTTGAGTGAGTTTTGTCGTCGTCGTTTGTTTTGTCGATGAAGTTGAGTCTTCTGTCGGCATGCAATTGAATAGGACTTGCCATCGTGGTGGAGGTGGAGAGATTTTCGAGTTAGACGTTCTAAGCATGTAAGCAACTTCTTATGCCTTTTAGTTAGTATATCAGCCTGACATCATTCATGCTAACGTTTTCAGTAAACGTCCGGCCAGCTGCGTGCTCTTTGATCCTTTACTACATTTGAATATGTAAATTTGAAAAGGAGATGAGCACGGTTAAGCTAAAGCTTGCCATACTGACCGGTTTAATGAGAAAGTGTTGTAAGTAGCAACGTTTTTAATTTTGGGGAGTCAATATTTTGAGAGAGAGAGAATAAGAGAGTAGGGATGTAAGTTAATCTTGCGAGTGTAATAAGTGGTTTTAAGTATTTTTTTTAAATACCTGCACCAAATTGTCTGGGTTTCTTAGTTAACAAGGAACCCTTGCAGTTCGCCATGTCCCTCCGTCTGTCTCGTAATATTAGAAAGCTGTAACTTAGCATGGGTGCATACATATTTATTACGCCGAAAAAGTGGTAAAATATAATGTTGAAAAAGTTAACGAGTTATAGTCGAAAAACTTATAAAATGTGTATGGGGAAGTCAAAGTCCGCATATTGCGACTGGCAACTACGGAACCTTACACTGCGTGTGGTCCATCGCCGGTTTTTTTAGATACTACAATTAAATATTTTATTTTTGACGTTACATTTTCTCTTAGCTTTATAATAATGATAGCATAACCAGTAGTTTGAATAAGTACTTCGTATCACATATATAAGGTCTAACAAAATTAGGTGAAACTATTTTAAGGGGATGATCAGACCATCAAACTGAACAACTTTCTCCACGGGACCAATATCGAAATCGCGAAAAAAAAATCAGCTGTTCCATACAAACCTACTTGACCTAAATGTATGGGACAGCAGAATTTTTTTTCGCGATTTCGATATTGGTCCCATAGAGAAAGTTGTTCAGTTTGATGGTCTGATCATCCCCTTAAAATAGTTTCACCTAATTTTGTTAGACCTTATATAAGGTCTAACAAAATTAGCTAAAACTATTTTAAGGGGATGATCAGACCATCGAACTGAACAACTTTTTTATGAGACAAATATAGAAATCGCAAAAAAAACAGCTGTTCCATACATTTGAGTCGAGTTATGTTTGCAGTTTTGTATGGGACAGCAGATTTTTTTTCGCGTTTTCGATATGGGTCCCATAGAGAAAGTTATTCAGTTTGATGGTCTGATTATCCCCTTAAAATAGTTTCAGCTAATTTTGTTAGACCTTATATAAAAAAATATTTATTGCACGAAAGTGGCGTTGTTTTAATTGCCTTATAAAAATATTTAGGTATCATGCACAAATACAACAGTAAACTTCGTTTTGTTTAGGACACACATCATAATGTTACGTTTCCGCTTTTGGAAAATGTTGATTTAAATGATATTATGTGTATACAGGGTGTAAGTGACAGCCTAGCAAATACTGAAACTGTGAACTCAGACCATCAAACTGAACAACTTTCACTATGGAGCGTACCTCAGGAAACGCGAAAAAGAATCAGCTGTCCCATACATTTTAGTCGGGTAGGTACAGCAGTTTTGTATGGGACAGCTGATATTTTTTCGCGTCACCTGAGTTAGGCTCCATAGTGAAAGTTGTTCAGTTAGGTCAGTTGCTAGGCTGTCACTTACACCCTGTATAAAGTCTAACAAAACTAGCTGAAACTATTTTAAAGGGATCATCAGACCATCAAACTGAACAACTTTCTCTATGGGACCAATATCGAAATCGCGAAAAAAAAATCAGCTGTTCCATACAAACTTACTCGACCTAAATGTATGGACAGCAGATTTTTTTTCGCGACTTCGATATTGGTCCCATAGAGAAAGTTGTTCAGTTTGATGGTTTGATCATCCCCTTTAAATAGTTTCACCTAATTTTGTTAGACCTTATATATAATGATGTATAGCATAGAAGATTCATTCAAATATTCAAGGAGAATATTCATATTCATATTTCACACACACACTCATAACTGAATTTACTTTCGTAATCCTCCCTTTGTTATTACAACTATCAACTTTAATGAAGTTTCCCATGAATAGTAAAATGAATATGTTTGAAAGTTAAAAAAAAAGCTGCTAGTATTTGGTTTGTCTATGCATTAAAGCTTAGTTTAATTTTAACTAGCTGTTGCCCGCTACTTCGTCTGCGTTACCCGGATAAAAAGTACCCTATGTGTTAATCCAGGCCATGGTCTATCTGTATGCCAAATTTTATCGAAATCAATTCAGTAGTTTTTGCGTGAAAGAGTAACAAACATCCATACTCACAAACTTTCGCATTTATAATATTAATATATAATATTTATATATAGTAGACCACTGACTTTTAATAATGTACTCATAATTTTTGATTGTATGAACCGATTACAATAAACCAAACTAAGCAGTACGCTTCTGTGAAAACGGCATCAAAATCGGTTCAGTAGTTTTTTATGCTGACGCGTGCACAAACAAACAGACAAAAAAAAAGAATATCAATATTCTAAAAATTGTCTTATGCATTCCATTAGGTACGTATTCTATTTTCTATGTGAGAACCAATAATTTTTTTCGTTTTTACGCATGTTCCTTAGGGAACGTTGTTCCGTTTCTTTGTCTGAATGCACTCTTCAAATTTTGTTCTTCTTCTTATCGCGTGGGCAGAGTTTTTTCTGACCGCCTTACGGCCTCTGACGTGGTAAAAAAAAATGTAATATAATATTTTGTTAGTAATTAAAAACTAGTGGTATTTTATGATTAAAATTTTTTTTGTTTTATGATTTGTTGAAGCCGTGTTTGTGACCTCCTTGAAAGGGATTACGATCGTGAGTTTATGTATGTACGAGTATATGTTATATATTTTTCAACACACTTGCTCATAAAATGGCCCTTATTTCACCGCAATTAGGCACATAATGACACCTATAATCAAACTGTGACTTTTTCATTACTATTATTCACAAGGGAGTTATAGGTTTTTTATAGTAGGTATCTAAACTTCTTGGTTGAGTTCTTGAGTTGCTTTGTTCTTAAAAAAGTTTCGATACAAAAAAGATCATATTCAATAGTACAAATAAATTCTCTAAATAAACTTTTTATTTACTAAATAAAATGATTTTTTATTATTATTTTCTTCACAAGTGTGTTGAAAAACGTCGTATGATACACGTGTGTATTGATGATTACCGTCCTCGGCTCTCTTAAGACCCTCGCCTACGGCTCGGGTCTCAATGGCGCCTCAGCGGTAATCACCAACATTACACACTTGTACCATAATGTACTATTTCCTTCTTACTTCCCAACAAAAACAGGTGGTGTCCGATTTTTAAAAGACCTCTACATTTTTATCAAATTAAAAATTAATTAGTATTCTGGATTTACTATAATTTTGTATCCTCGTACAGATTAATAATGTTGGGAATCTGTGTAGTTTATCTTAATTAAATAAATATAATCTAATATAACTTTAGGAACTTTAAGAGCTAAGATAGGGTCTCAAGGTCCTGAAACTAATTAAAGCATAGACTATACCTTCTAAGCTTACCTAATAAATCTTATAACAACGAAATAAATTCGAAAACAAGTTGTACCTACACAGGTGTCCGGTAAGTAATGGACAACCCTATAATTGCTTATAGAGGACCTCAAACCCGCTCGGATAATGGACTTTCGAGTAAAAGTCTCATGGTTCTCGAAATATTTGGAATAAGTATTTTTTTTTCATTTTCATCATTTCTATGTAAAGCCGTCGTAAAATATATCTTATAACAAAATAACAACGAAATAAATACGAAAATAGTAGCCCAGTCATTTTACGGAGTTTTGTTAGGAGGGGTGGGGAGTAATTATGGATTTGTCTTTTAAACTGTAAACGGCACCATTTAGTGACAAAAAGACTACCTGAAAACATATTTTAAAAAAAATCGCTACGCAACATAGACATCAAAATTGTATCTCCCGGAAGGTTGTTTTAATAATATTAATACCAATGCACTCATTTTAATTACTTAGATTTAACAATATAAATTATTTTTGAGCAATAAAATAGGCATTGAAATTTAGATATTTAATAGAAAATACTAATGTATTTTTCAAAGTCTTCTAAGTAGTCAAAAATATTAACACCATGTTTTAAGTATGTAAAGTGGTAAAGCCTAAAAAAAGTGAAAAAAAAAATTACCATTAGATTTTTTTAAATAAGATAAATGCTAAATTTAAAATTTGGGAAATTTGCTGACGTGATTTTTTTTTAAATTTTGTACATTTTGAAGCTCAAATTTTCTCTTAAATATATATTACCTACCGAAAAAATATCAATTATTAATCCCGGCTCAAACTGTAAAATGACTGAGCTATAATTTATATCTACACAAGGTGTCCGGTAAGTAATGGACAATACTTTAATTGCTGATAGAGGACCTTAAGCTCGTTCAGAAAATGGACTTTCGAGTAAAAGTCCCGTGGTCCTCGAAATATAGAGAATAAAAAAAATTGCATCTTCATATTTTCATAATATTCTAGAATAATGGTTTTATCAGACACGCATTAGAAAGAACGTCAATGTAGCAAAGTCATCACTCATCAGTCACCAAACAAACATTATATTATTTTTACTACCATTTTTGTCAAAATTGTAGTATAAAGAAAAAAAGAAAGAAAAAGAAAGAAATAAGTAGAAAAGTATAATTTACTCAAAATAATGCGGAATACAAAATAAAAAAACCCATAAAAACCATTCTTCCAAACTTTTTAGGGTTCCGTACACAAAGTGTGAAAAGGGACCCTATTCATAAGCCTACGCTGTCTGTCCGTCCGTCCGTCCGAGCTTCAGAGGGCTGTATCTTCTGAACCGTAATAGGTAGCAGGCAGAAATTTCCACATAATATGTATCATTATATTATTTGTATTTGATGACAACTAATAAAAAAATGAAAAATTAAGGGGTTGCAAGAAACGTGTTGTTTAAGGTTATTAAACATAAAATAAATATAAAATAATTAATTTGAATATCTTCATCGTCTTTATGACAAGCTATGTTATGCAAGTTAGTTTCCAAAGTAACAATGCTCAACTTTTTCTTCCTCCGACTTTCTCCATCATTAAAACTTTGATGTATTTATGCCAATAATTAATTCTTTAGTATAATATTGAGAACTTTCTTGAAGGTGTTTATGGAGCTTTGAAGAATAAGTTATGCTTCATCGAACTTTTTTATAGGTAGATGACCTTCACTAAATTGAAGGATACAATTATATAATAGAGCGTCGTGGCGCGTTGAGGTATGGACACCCAATTATGGGGGTCCGGGTTCAAATCCGCACGGACAAAATGCCATATATCAATGAGTTTTTCTAACTTATGTATGTAATACCGACTGCTCCCAAACGGTGAAGGAAAACATCGTGAGGAAATTGCATACGCTGAAGAAGAAATTCTGATGTGTATGTGAAGTCTACCAATCCGCATTGGGCACGCGTGGTGGACGAATGCCCATACACCCTCCCTGAGGGTCCCTGTGCCCTGCAGTGGGACGTTTATAGGCTGATGATGATATATAATAGAACATTAAAAAAGCTGCCTGGACATACAAATAAAACCGTTCACACCGAGGGTTCCGTACCACACCACCACATGTTGTTTTCTCCGACTCACACTTGGCCGATTTCTATTATTATATTTTAACAAGTAATAAAACCGGCACCGCACTTGCTCTATAATCGCACCAAGTTTGACGCTTGTATGTTTTACCGTTTTTACAATAGAGTGAGAAGAAAAAACATTGATAAAAACTAGTTTTTTGTATGAGTATTGACATTTTTATTATTTGTTAAAAAATCCGCAAAAATAACGCGCATTCTCTGAAAATGTCTACTGTCTAGCCATTACGGTTCAAAAGTTACAGCCCTAAATAGGTAGTACAGACAAACAGACTAGACGGACGGACGGACGAACAGACATTCGGAACGAATCAAATTAGAGCAGAGAATTTCTGTGTCAATCCAGAAGGGCAATGCATCAGGTATCTTAGGGGTATCGCATACAGAAGGAGTCGAGGCGGCGTCGAGCCTCGGGCGCGCCTTGGCGACTTTGACATAAGGTCGATAATTGTATAAACAACTCCGAGAGGCGCGCCGCTTGGATTGGTTTGATATACAATAACCGATCGTATGTCAAAGTCTCGTCCGCGCCTCGACGCCGCCTCGACTCCTTCTGTATGCGATACCCCTTAGGGACCTTTGAGCCGGGGTTGCGCAGGACAGGGCATTTAGTTTAGTTAGTTACTGACAGTCTGACGAAGCTTGCATGCCGATTGTTTCTTTTATGTGTTGTCATTGACAAAGCTTGCAACGTATATATATGTATATGAATATGATTTAATTTATCGAAACCTGCGTTGCGATTTCGATTTTAGTTATTTTATTTTTAATGAGCTTTTTTTACCTGCAACTTGGTCCGCACAAATTATAAACCAGATATAAAGTCAAATCATAAGATTTCAATCAAAAAATTTTCATCAAAATAGGTTCAGTAGTTTTTGCGTGATACTCGAACAAACAAACATACAGAAAAAATCCAAATTTTGAGTCAGGGACACCTAAAAACCATATCGTAATCTTTTTCTTGTAAATTACTTCAATGTGCAGACTCTAATCTGGTGTTGCTCCTCAGACTATGGCCCATCTCATATCTTGCCCCTCCTGCCCGCAAACTTGCACGAGAATGGAGCTTATGGACGCTGCTGGTAGTGCTATCCGCGTGGCAAAATACTGGGCTGGAAAAATATAAAATGACATGCCATGCCAGTTTTATTATTATAAAACTTAGATTTCATTAAATGATAAACTTTTGTCATAAAGTAATATCCTATCCTCGGAAAATAAATAGTCATTTAATTACATCAGAATAAACTTTCTAACATCGGACAAAATTTAATATCAACATTCCACTTCAGTCGGTTTCAAGAACGAAGCAATCGAAGAATAAATCTAGGTTCTAACGTTCAGAAATCCAATACTAAGGTCAGACAATATTCTGCAGCTGACTGTAGTGTTATTTCGTTTTAAAAGGGCTTTGGTCTTTATTAAAGAGTATGTTTTGCTATTTTTTATATTTTTTGTTATTTGAAATAAAAAATGCACTGGGTGGAAGATCCATCTACATTTCAAAAATGTGTTATTATTATTAGTGACTACCTCCGTGGTCTGATTAATAAGAGCTTATTTAGAGCTTATTAAGAGCTTTGGGATCTTGACGCGGAGGTCGTGGGTTCGATTCCCACAGGGGACACCTAGTAATATGTCACTTTGTGCGTTTTTTCCCAGTTGGTTAGGACATTGCAGGCTGAATCATCTGATTGTCTGAAATGAAAGATGATGCCGTGCTTCGGATGGCACGTTAACCCGTACCGGGGCGTATCTCTGGTGGTGAGGATGCGGACGGTGTGTTCCATACTAAACGTGTTGTTGTATGGACCCGCGCCGTCGCGTCGTTTGATGTCGCCGTCGGTCAATGTGTCTCAACCCTAATTGAACGAATATAAACTGAATGGAAACAAATCAATGACAATTGAGTGGCGCTACTGTCAATTAATTTATTAACAGGCAGTTTGTAGAATTGTGTTTACTTTATTTATCGCTCCCTCAACTTAATTAAAACATTTTGTTTATTCAACCGTTCTACCTAACAGTATAAAAATAAACAACAAATGAATAAAAAACGTTACGTTACTCGACCTATGCGCTGCCAGCTTATTTTGATTTTGAATTAGCTTGATGTGTCGCTGTGTGTACACACGGCGACACATCAAGCTATACAAAACCAATATAAGCTGGCAGCTTATGTTGGTTTTGTATAGCTTGATGTGTCGCCGTGTGTACATACAGTCGATATTTAACTTCATGTACCCTTGAAAACGATACGCCCTATTTTTTTACTTTGAGCGTAAATATCTCAAGCATTATAACGATTTAGTTTCTATAGGAGTCTTTTTCCATTGCGCAAGACCTATCCAACGACACTTTACTAGATTAATTTAAAAAAAAAACATTTTTCCCAACCCTCTTTTCGTTGTCTAGAAGGGGTGTCGAAAAACAATATTTTCTTCATGACTGCTTCATTTCTGTTTTTGAATTATCTACTGTTATCTGCCCTCATGTCAAATTTCGATTCAATTGGTGCAAAAATGAGCGAGTAATTGAGGTGGGGCATACAGACAGACATAATGAACGAAAGTATAAGGCTTCCTTGTCTGACTGCGAAACCCTAGAAATAATTTCTCGTTGTAGACTCCATAGTGAAAGCTGTTCAGTTCGATGGTTTAAAGATTAGACTCTAAACCACACAGTTTAATATTACGGGAGTATTCTGTGTTCCCATTATAGGCTCACTGAAAGTATTCGATAGGTGCTATAATAGAAACAAACATATTATGGAGTCGCTCTGCAAGTCTGACGGTGCGGTGGGCGGGTGCGAGCGTCCATGTATCGTCTTCTACCCGGCTTGCATTTTGTGCAACACAACATTAAAACAAAACGTGAGATTACCCTAAACTACTCTTGAAGTTGGCAGAATTGCAACAAACATAAATTGAATTAATTGTATTGTAATTTATAAGTATGAATTGTGTAATATTTATTGTAATTGTAATTGCTATTTTTTTATCTATTATTGTAAAATGTAATATGGATCAAGTAATCCGAAATAAAATTATTTTATTTATTTATTGTTAATTAAAAAAATAAACATTAGCATCAAACTAGCAATCGTCTATGTTTAAAAGAAAATAAATATGTTATATATAATAAAAATATAAAATCTTCTTTTTGTGAGATTAGCAAGCACCATTCCTTTTCTACCAGCAACTGTGTTAGGCCCTTTCAAAGCCACCTCACCTCTACTAAACTACGTCAGCTTAGTAGGTATACCTATTTTTGACTGTCTTGTCCTTCATTATGTCACTGTGGTGCCTTCTAATCCAATGAAATCAAATTTGAAAATCACAAGAATTCGCACCAAATTTTAATATTAATCTTAAAAAAAATTACTTCATAGCAATTTTAGATCTCAATTTATTGTCTACACAATGGTGTGTGTCTCAAGTAATAGTGACTCCAATTTATAAAGTACATGCATATAATACAGATTTCTTTCCAATATTTAGGCTTTCCCTAAAACACAGGTTTCATATGTATTTTATAGAAAAATAAGAAATACACCATATAGCAAATAAAGCCCAAATATTGAAGAAAATTGCTATATTTTTCATTAATTTGTATGTCAAATAACGGGAAGATAGCTTCTAAAAACCAGCAAAATATGCGTTTACCTAATGGGGATCCTCTTAATTATTATATTTTAATAATTGAAATGCATTGTTTCAGCAACATCGCTCGTGACGTACGCCGGTGAAAGATTCGACTTCATCCTGGACGCAAACAACGAGATTGACAACTATTGGATCAGGTTTAGAGGACTGATGGATTGTGACGAGAGGTATTTATTTTTATTTAGTATGAGCATTTTGTCCGCAACCGTCGGGTAATTATGATATAGGGTCCTTCTTAATATGCTGACACTTTTTTAAGGGGATAATCAGACCGTCAAACTGAACATTTTTCTCTATAGCACCAACATCGAAATCGCGAAAAAACAATCTGCACTTCCATACAAACCTGCAAACCCACTCGAGTCAAATGTATGGACATCAGATTTTTTTTCGCGATTTTTATTTTGGTTCCATATAGAAAGTTGTTCAGTTTGGTGGTCTGAACATCCCCTTAAAAAAGTACCTGCATATTAAGAAGGAACCTGTATAGGCTCAGCGGTCGCGGCAGTTCTATGCTCGCGCAGTGTGCGGGGGACTGGGCATCGGTAAAGTCGGTACTGCGCGCAGGTAAGTCGGTGGTTACATATTAGAAGAACTAAACACAGTCTAACTATTTTCGACATAACTACGGTCGAATCACATATGTTTATAGCGCATATTGGTCGACTCAAGTACTATTCAACTTACATAGTTTTGATTAAACTAAAATTAAATGCACTATCGAACGTTTATTCTAATGGTTTTTTTAGCTATTGGATGTTTCAACTACGTTTGAAATACCTAATGGACGACTCGCCTACGTACGGCTTATCAGTACTGCGCGCCGCGCTGGATTGTTTACTAAAACGAGGGTAGGGTACGTATTTGAATGTCTAAAATAAAAAAAAAACTAAAGTGGCATAACCTACGTTCAAAATCAAAATTTCTATGGAGCTCCGCGAAACACGTCCGTACTCTGGTGCCCGTAAGCGCGTTAGGTTAGCGAGGAGCGAAGCGACGAGCATGTTAGGTATCTTGCGACCCACAGCGCACGAGCCGAGCGAGCGGAGCGAGCGTGCCGCGGCAGCGGCCGGCGAGTGCCAGAACCGAATTGCTACTATTTACCCAGTCTACCCAAAAACATTCCCTTTAATTAAACCCTCCATTTCATGTTCAAGGTCAAATAAAAATAAGGTTCAAGGGTAAATAGTAGCAATTCGGTTCTGGCACTCGCCGGCCGCTGCCGCGGCACGCTCGCTCCGCTCGCTCGGCTCGCGCGCTGTGGGTCGCAAGATACCTAACATGCTCGTCGCTTCGCTCCTCGCTAACCTAACGCGCGTGCGGGACCAGAGTACGGACGTGTTTCGCAGAGCTCCATAGAAATTTTGATTTTGATCGTAGGTTATGCCACATTAATTTTTTTTATTTTAGACATTCAAATACGTACCCCAACAAACACCTTTGGAATTGGGCTTCAGGCGAATCGTCGGTTACTTCAATAAACCTTAGGTCATTTCATTATAGTTGAATACATCGTAGATGAGTTAATTGTAGTTGAATAAATCGTAGGTGAATTCACCTTTATGGGTATCGATCAGTATTTTAAACAAAAATCTGTGAAACGGTCTTTAGTCATTTAAACCAGTATGTGATTCGACCGTAGTTATGTCGAAAATAGTTAGACTGTGTTTAGTTCTTCTAATATGTAACCAAGTCGGTACTGGGACACGCTCCCCCCTGGTCCCCGTACACCGTGCACGATTCACGATGTCGCGACCGCCAAGCTGAACCACTAGTTTTGACCAGAACACTATGTCACAAGTGTCACAACCATGTTCGCACCGGTTCCCGTCATCGTAGCGAGATTAAATACACCTTACCTTGCTTGCATGCTTTCAAACAAAAAAATTTCATCAAAATCGGTCCTGGTTTCACAAAAGTTATTGAAATCTGCATTTAAACTGGAACAATCATCAACTCAGCCGGTAGACGTCCACTGCTGGACATAGGCCTCCCCCAAGGATCGCCACAACGACCGGTCCTGCGCTGCCCTCATCCAACGGGTTTCCGCCACCTTCACCAGGTCGTCAGTCCGCCTTGTGCTGCGCTATCCGGTACGCGGTCGCCACTCTAGGCCCCAATCAGCCACCGGTTCTGCAAGTAATATGCCCAACCTATTGCCACTTTAGCATACAAATTCTTTGGACTATGTCAGCTACTCTAGTTCTTCTGCGAATCTCTTCTTTTCTGATTCGATCTCATAGGGAGACTCTGACCATAGCTCTCTCCATTGCCCATTGGGTGACTTTTTACAAGGCCATAAGTGAGCGACCACGTCTCAGTTCCATATGTCAACACTTGCTGTATAAAAGAGGTCACCAACACCTACCGCCATGGGATAATGGCGTGAGCTTATGTATGTTTAGAAGTCTATTCTCTAAACTTTAACTGTTCTCTACTTTTGGTATTCGGGTGGATAAAATAAGAAATGCGTTAATGAAGTACTTGGTTTTGTATTCAATATTTAGTTACAGTTCAATTTATATGTTTGATGTTAAAGTTAGAACCAGACGGGACACGCGAAGGGAAACGACTGGCGTTGTTCCCTGCGCGTGGACCGTCCGTGGTCAAAAGTGCTTAGTAAGCTAAAGTAAATACACTGTGTCAATACACAGTGTCTATACACTGTGTCGTTACATATGTATGTAATTTCACAGGAATTCGATTATCATTTAGCGTGTAAATCAACGTATAGGTACAGGAGTAAATGACATGTGGTATTATTATGTAGCACTGTTATTAAATTTTCCGATACAGTTCAGTGGAATTACGTGGTTTACAATTAAACGGTTGATTGCCCTACAGATTCACGAAAGCTAAGCAAGTGGCGGTGCTTCATTATGAGGGAGCTATGGAATCTGAGCCGAGCGGCGACCCGACCTGGGAAGAGCTTCATAATGAGGGATTGGTAAGTACAATTTCACAGATATATTCCTTTTTGGGGCTTCTAACAACTTAAACGCGCAGCTATAGGGACCTTCTAAAGGGGCCATACGTCCCGGAAATACCTGGGAAGGGGCCTCTTATATTTCGTTTTTCTACAAGATTTACACAAGTTACCAAAACCAAAAAATACACAGTATTCTTGGGTTGTTTATCAAGTGAAGTTATAAATTAAATACACGATTGAAATTACTTCACACGATAGATTTCTTTTCGAAAAATTTAGAAAATAACGGATTTTTAACATTATTTTCTCAAACTAGAATAACTTACAAAAGTTTATAATTACTGGAATTTTATTCACATATTTTTACTCGCTTCTCCGGTCCTGCGCTGCCCTCATCCAATGAGTTCCCGCCGCCTTCACCAGCATCTACACTTGCAATCTACACAAATTCTCGATTCTCAAACCATAATCGATGCGATAGTGCGAACCATTTGCAGTTCGAAATCCAACCATCTGGCATGCCCAATCTATTCAACTATGATGGTATTTCAATTACTTGTTTCGAAGTTCAAATCAAATTAGACTTCGCAGACGCAAGTTACGGAGGTCTAAATCAAAATTCCTCAACTTCTCGGTTCTACAATGCCTATTAGCGACTTTAGAACCAATCAAATTGTTTTACGAATTATTCGCAAGTTCGACCGTGTCGAGGAAAGTTATGCATTCCAACTGTATTGTGAGGTTTTAGTGGTTGTTCAATTTGAACGCTTCTGTGCTTGGAAAAAAGCATGAATGTAAGCGGGTCCTTACTGCGTTTTCTAATTGTATGAATTCCGGAAATTTTGGCAGCGTTACAACTGCCATGATCGCGGTAATTGAAAACGGGACACAGCAATAGGAAAAGCACGGCTATTAGTAAGCCAACTCCAGGAATAATTTATGGCAGGGTTGAGGTCCCTCCGATTTGTCTCCCGTTTGCAATGATCAAGTAATTTTAGCCTAAATAATAACCGGATGCAACGGTGGGTCGTGAGCGCGTTACGGAGAGGTATTCAATTCTTGAGATTCGGGTCCGAATCTGCACGGATGACATTCCATGTACCAATGAGTTTTTCTAACTTATGTACTTAATACCGACTGCTCTCAAATGGAAAACATTGCGAGGAAACCTCCATACGCTGAAGAAGAAATTCTAATGCGTGTGTGAAGTCTACACTGAGAGAAATTTCTTTCCGATTTTGGAAGATAGATCCTTCCCTTTTGACTCAGAAGGAAAATTTTCTTCCAGATAGGTTGGATATTTTGAGGTATTTTTTCCCTCCGAAATTGCCTTCCGAATGCTTTCCTTCCAACTTTACCTTCCATTTCGATAGAATCCACATTACTACATACCAATCCACATTGGGCAAGCGCGGTGGACCCATAAACCCTCCCTGAGAGTAGGCCTATTCCCTGTAGTGAGACGTATATAGGCTGGGAGGCATATGATGAATAACCGGGTAACTAAAAAAATTAGAGCAAAACATCCAAAAATGCGTACGCCTTACAAATATATAAGCGGAATCCTGCGTATCATGTATCCAGATAAGCTTCATCGTCGCAGTACTTTTACGACCGGCTGGGGTATACTATACTGTACGGTGTGGCACAAATGACGCACTGAACCTATGCTCGTTTACGAGCTCGAGAGATAGTGATATAATACTATCGGGGAAATGAACTGATGGTGTTATACCATTTACGACTGATACGTTTTATACTTCCCCAACGTCGGCATCCATCTTGTGGAAACCATTCTTTAGCCATCTTGGTCCACCTTTTCAAATGCATCAAAGTCAAACTTGTTTATTGCTGGCAATTGCTGGCTGGTAATAAGAACACTTCATGCGGGAATTCATTGCCGCATACTATCTGTGCTAGTCTTTCGCTGGACATCTTTAAGAGGAGAGTTAGGGAGCATTACCTATCTAAATAAAGTCATAGTAGTTATATGTATGTATATAATATATGTCGGTTCATATTATTATATTTGATATTATTATTTATGTAAGTATATTTATATATTATATTTATTTATTTGTATAGGTGTATCTTATATTATTTCATATTTTATAGGTATTCATTTTACTATCTCATAATTGAGTAGATTTTTATTTGCGTGCACACTGATTTTACCCAAACAAATTAGTTTTCCTCTCACTCAACGGTTTGCAGGAAGAAAACTCTTTTAGAGTTAAGCTCGCCTTTGTACATCACGACTTATTATAATTTTTTTCATAATTATGTTTTTTGCGTACAATAAAGAATCTATGAACACTGTTGATCTTAACAACAATATTTGCTCGCTGAAGTAGTGTTAGGTGATATGTCCCATCTACTACAGCTGAGATGTTTCAAGGCGAAAAGATGGAGTCATATCTTGGATACCTTCCCGAACAGTTGGTCCGAGTTTGCATGGCATCGGAAGGATTGGAGGACAAGAGAGACATTTGCTTAGCAGTGGGACATAGAGCAGGCTACAAAAAAGCATGTTTTTACTGGGGTCACATGAATAAATACCCCTACAGAACGAAAGCTTCATACAAGCGGCCGCTGTCGGCACCCACACATAGCGCGCATTAGAGGACGTACGAACGAGTGCACGCACTTAGCCGAGTATGTGCGTACATTATGCTGATTCACGGAATAAGGCTGGGGTGGTGACCACGATTGAGTAAATATACAGGGTGAAATAGATATCATTAGCATCCTTTTTAACTAAGACTCTACCCATCAAACTGAACAACTTTTACTATGGGAGCAAACCAATCGGAGCACAAAAAAATTTGCTGTTGCATATATTTGAGTCAAGTCGGCGCGGCACGGCAATGTAGTTCAGTATGGAACATCTAATTTTTTTTGCTCCGACCGGTTTGCTCCCATAATAAAAGTTGTTCAGTTTGATGGATAGAATCTTAGTTTAAAAGGATGATAATGATATCAATTTCATCCTGTAGTAAGATGAGTAATGGGCGACTTCCTGCTAGACGGCTCTACGAAAATTTCAAAGCTCCCAAAAGGCACACAATAGTGATTTTATGTCTAGGTTTATGTATTACATGTCTGTATACAGGGTACAAGGAAAAGTATCATTTACCTTTAAACCACATACTCTACCCATAGAGTATGTGGTTTAAAGATTAATTATACTTTTCTCTTACACCCTGTATAGCTATGTATTTAATGAAAGCGTCAGAAAAACACTAGAAGAACTATAGTTTTTGCGTCCTCATACATCAAGAAAAGTCATTACAAATTGAGCCATGAGTCTTCCGCGATTGAATTCTTTGTTAGTATTACACAGAAGTCCTATTGGATTCCCTCGCAATTTTCTTTCAGTCTAACTAGCATTTCATTCTATACTAGATAGAAATCTAATGCATTTATAATGTAAGTCTAACAAGGACTTTGGTACCGTCTTTTATTTAACTAGATAGTTTTACTTTTACTTTGAGAGGTTTGGCATAGAAAACTTCAAACCTGCCTGCTGTGCAGAGGGTTCGAATCCCGTAAGGGCCAAATATCTATATGATGAATATTAATATTTGTACCCGAGTCATGGATGTTTTTATCTATATACGAGCGTTAACCCGCGACTTCGTCCGCACAAACTATATACCAGATTTTAAGTCAGATCATAAGCTATCAAACAAAAAAAGTTTTATCAAAATCGGTTCAGTACTTTTTGCGTGATGCTCGTTCAAACAAACAAACAAACAAACAAACAAACAGACAAAAAATCCAAAAATTGGTGATATGGAATCAGGGATACCTAAAAACCATATCGTAACTTATTTTTTGTTAATATCTTCAATGTACAGACACACTTCTGTTACAGCTTTATAATAGTATATATGTATTCTATATAGTTGTCTAGTCATCATAATACAAGTCCAGGTACTTTAAATGTGACTAGATAATTTGTGTGACAATGTCCAAGATATTTATTATTTATTTAATAACATGTCATAACACTATAAAATTCTGTTAATTATGGTTAAAGGCACAGATAATTATAAGAGGGGTTAGAACTGCAAAGTAGGAGTGGAACGTGTCGTCACAGGTTATGCGATGATTTGCATAACACCATAAGGCGCGCGGCGTGGTGCGAGCGAGAGGGCATGAGTAATTGTAGCAGCGTGAGCGGGAAGACAAGTGGCGACAGCTGTCTCCGAAGCAAAAGCGCTACTTTGCATTTCTAACCCCTGTCATAATGTTCTGTGGTTAGAGCGAAGCGAAGCGACAATCAACTTCTATATTTATCTATGACATTGGAATAAGACGAATATGTCAAATGAGCTGTCGGATAAGCTAACAATAACTTATTCAATAGTGGTGAAACAGGCCTCTAAGAGCAAGAGCTGAATTAGCTAAGAAATAACTTTGTTCATAATTTGTTTTTCAGTTTTTGGGCGGCTTCTATTCATCATATCAGCCATTAAACGTCCACTGCTGGACATAAGCCTCCCCCAAAATGGGGGGATTTGCATTAATCGCCACGCTTGGCGGGCGGGTTGGCGATCACAGTTGGATCGAATCAATGTGTGTACTCAGAAGATGCTGCTGCCCATCCTTCAGTAGATCCCTTAGTCTCCTTTTATGACACCCACGGGAGGAAATGGGATGGTGCTATTCTTAGCCGACACCACACGGCTTCTATTCATTGACCTCTTATACAGCTTCTACTGTGTAGGTATATCCATCTATTAGGAATAACAATTTTACATGTTAACGGGTTCATACCGTATTTAACATTATTCTCCTTGAAATTTACAAGGAATACCACAATTATCTTCTCTATACAATTATCTTCTCGTCTCCTCATATTCTCATTTATTTATTTTACCCATCGGAAGGTTGACGGGTCATGTCACACATTATCTGTGTCGCATAACTCAATTTCCACGTTGCCTAGTGTTCCCTTTATTAGGTTTGGAATAGACAGTATGTCACTTAGCGCTTTGTTTTGGCGAACCAGTAGAGTAAGTTTTGTGAAATAGGTTGTGTAAGTCGATTACATGGGCTCTACTTACAGGACTAGTCCATTAATTCGAAAATTCTATGGAAAGAGCTTTGGTCTGAGTTTCTATGCTTGCATCAATAATGAGGTTATGCGTCAGGGAACTAAAATGCGGTAGACATAGAGCTGAAAATTTGAAGCTTGAAAATTACTGGTGTCTTATCTGCTGAAGGATTCATGTAGGTACGTAAAACGAGGTGACTTTGATTAGTTTTGAAATTCAAATGGATGTATCTTTCATAATTTTGGTTTTAAAAATTAGAAATAAATACTGTAGTGACGACTAGTCTTGTGATAATATTTAAAATAAAAATAAAAATTATGTATGTTCAATTTCGGAGAAAAAAAAAGAAAAACCAGCGTATCAAAGCTATATTGAAAATGGGGCTACTTTGATATCAGTCGTTTTTTTCATTGCTTTCGAAAGTCACCCCTAAAAGGAAACTTTTTTCTGCGAATATTTTCTACAAACTTTATCAAATTATTTTAACCACTCAGCCTCACGTCTTGAAGATTTGGTAAAAAATGGATGAACTGTCAATAATGCCAAGACAAAAAAGAATATCCGACTGCATTCTGTTTTCGCAGAGAAATTTACAATCCTGTTGTCATATGGAGTTATCATCAAAGTCGCCCCAATTCTCAAAGTCACCTCTTTTCACCGGTACTGAAATTTCAAATTTTCAGTTTCGAAGTCAAATCAAAAATAATTGAACAAAATTTTTGTGTTTTTTATTATTTTGAGATTGATATCAGCTAATACATAAAAACTGTAAATCGAAGAGTTCCATTCTGAAGCGTTTTATAAGATCAACCCAGCGGTATCACCTTCTAGTACCTAATCCTTTTTAGTGTTCCGTTCAAAAATGGCAAAATGGAACACTTATGGAATCAGCTCGGTGTCTGTCCATCCGTCCGTCTGTCACAGGCATTTTTCTCAGAGGCCGTAAGACATAGAAAGCTGAAACTTGTTTTTAAGTCGATTCAAAATGGAATGGTGTAGTCCGTGAATTAAAAGACGGCTGCTCTCGGACGATGAAAGAAAATATCATGGGGAAACCTTACGCTGAAGAAGAAAGCCTACCAATATGCATTAGGCACTGTAGGACTGTAGGACGTATAAGATGGTTACCTACAGATAATCCTGTCAAAACAATAAAGCATTATTTGTTTACGAAATTCTAAGAAAATAAATTTTGTCCTTCATCACAAAACCATCTTAATACGCCACAACACACCCTGCGATCTAAAAAGCCTACAAAAGAAATTCAAAGTAGACAAAACAGTATTATCATTTGGGCGTAGCGGTGATATGTGATACCGTAAAACCCTCGAGTAAAACCAAATTCAATTTTGCTGATGGACGGAGAAACAAATGAGTTACGACTTTAATAGCACAACAGAATGAGTGAAGAATTCCGTTATAATTATTTTAGTATGCCAGCACTTACCGAAGTAACTCATAATTAAGGCTTAGCACAGCATTAACTAGTGCACTAAAACGTTAAATTTACCAAAAGGTCCTAAAACGACAAGTTACAAGTCTACAGTGTGAGATTGTCCGATATACCAAATGGACAAGTTCCCAAATAGTCTATTGGCTAGTGTTCTTAAATCAGGAGTACCGTGTGAGGATGTCTAATATGCCAGTTTTTTTATAGTTTTAAAATTGGAAATAACACAACGATAAATAATTTATCAGACACATTAAAATTTAAGTAACTAACTTTAAAAAAAAATAACTCTAATCTTCATATTTGAAGTTACGAATAAATAAAATGAACATAATTGACTACCAGAGAAACAACTGTGAAATATTTTTCTGTGTTTTTTATTTCAAAGGTCAAGGATATGTTTGTGAATGTGCGGATCAACGGTCTTAGTCCTGTAACGGGTAAATATTTGTGTGATGAATACGAATATGTTTACCCTATCGTGGACGTTGTATTTCTATGGTAAGTTATCATAGATATTCAACATTCATGACAGAATCGTTAAAAGAGTAAAACTGTTATACAATCATAACCAAAAATGTTGTAGAATGTACAGTGTAAGGAAAAGTATCATTAACCTTTAAACTTGTACTCTACCCATCAAATTGAACAACTTTTACTATGGGAGCAAAACTGTCAGCGCAAATAAAATATCAGTTGTTCAATACGTTTGAGTCGAATAGGTATTGGAGGTTAGTATGGAAATGCTGACTTTTTTGTTCTGACTGGTTTGCCCCATAGCCATGTTTTATTCTTTCTTATTGCTGTCTCCCGTTTGCAATGGAGGGAAGTCGGATATTTCGTTTTCCTACTCCTATTCTCGTCTTTGATTAATTGCGGGTTCCAAGACAGATTAGAGTCATCCCCCGGGCTCGCTGGACTTCATTGTCTAGTGATGTGAATGGTCGCCGCTGTTGATCCTGGCTTACAGGAGTTACAGCGGTGAGAATGTGTGGTGGGCCTATGCCCGATATTTAGGTTTGCCCCATACTAAAAGTTGTTCAGTTTTATGGGTAGATTATGTTGTTTAAAGGTTTTCCTTGCACCCTGTATACAATGTTCTTGGTCATAACTTTTTGAATGAATACTTATTACAAAATATCTTCAGCTTTTCGTACAAATTGGACAATCAGTATTGGGAAATGTCGTAATAATAATTTAACTTTCCTGGAACATGTAGGTATATTTTAAAAGGAAAAGGCGTCTTGGACTTAGGCACTTAGGAATATTTAGTTCGTTTTCGAATGCTAAATGTCAAAATAACGATAAGAGTCTTCCCGGCCTTTTTGAGGTTTTAATTTTATTCAGTACCTCTCATATTCCGTCTCCAGTATAATTTAATTCATAAAAACTCAAGATATGCAAAGTTTAGGCAAAAACGAAATCCAATTTAGGAGCAGGTCGGATGTCGGTACCCTAGAAATTGCTATTTAGATCTTATGTCGTCTGCCTCCATTTCACTTTAGCTAGAAGTTATGTTGTAAGTACGGACAGCAAAACATACAGAAAAGATAAAAAAAGACTAGAAATTCGTATTACCTATTCTTATTATTTAAGTTTATCATCCAATCGTCTTTGTAGAAGAGTTTATTGGGTAGCTTGTTTTAAAACGGTATCGTAATAGTCACGACTATATTCGCGGAGAGGCCGAATAGTTCTCGAGTGGCGACCTCATACCGAAAAACGCAGGCGGCGTTAGGCGGCTCACAAAGTGGACTGACGACCAGTATACCTCGCATGTGCGATGTGCCTCCATCCTTATTATTTTACGTATGTCAGAAAGAGCGCGCGTGACGTTGTTCTCGTTTAAACTCTTTGCCGTGGGTGGCATGCTAGCCGTGCTGGTAAGACGGCGGGAACCTGTTGGATGAGGGCAGCGCAGGACCGATCGTTGTAGCGATCCTTCGGGAGGCCTGTGTCCAGCAGTGGTTGGAGATGATGATATTCCTGAGAAGGGCGTTCGTTTATGGCAAATTTCATACGCATATATAACAGCGACAGTGCCGTGCTGTGAAATTCCACGGTACGGCAACACCTTGTAGGTACACTTAGTTGTGATAAAAAAGCCTAAGATAAGCCTTTTCAGTGTCCCACTGCTTGGCAAAGGCCTCCCCTTTTACTCTCCAAACCTCTCTATTTTGTGCATCTACCGACCAACTCTCCAAAAAGGAATCCATGTTGTCTCTCCACTTTTTTCTGGGCTTACCTCGACGCCGGCGACCATCCTGGGGAACCCAGTCTTTGGTGATTTCGGCCTATTTTTTCGAATGCATGCGACAGACATGTCCGGTCCAGTTCCACTTCAGCTGAGCTATCTTGCGCCCCACGTCCGCTATGCCAGTTCTCGAGCTTAGCTCCGTGTTTCTAACACAATGTCGTAGAAGATATAGATGTGCAGATTCATGTGCAAGTGAGTGCAAGCGAGACAGAAATACGCCATTGCCTACATATTCCGCCGCGCTTTTTGCCAGAGGGGGTATGGTTAAAATTGGTGGGGGGCAGGGAGTTTCAACACTGTAGTATTAGATACTCTTTCTTATACTGTGGTATGGCGCCGTGCCGTGGTGATATAGCCGGGCTCCTTGTACATACACGTGTAGATAATCGTGTGGGTAATCGAGTTTTTCTTTCTGACGCTACCGTCTGAAAGTAAAAATCTTTAGTGTCCTTCAGTATATATTACGTAAATCGATAAATCGTAAACACAAAAAAAGTGGGTGATCCTATTTAGACGTGTTTTCGCAAGTTCTAGAAGAGCCAACGTCAATAACGTCTCTTAAAAAATGCTAATTAAAGAACCCATTCGATCGAACTTCATCCCGAACCAAATAAAAACTGATTAACCCAATTTTTCCCTACTACCATCGCAGTTCATTAACCAAGCAGTACACATACGAAGCCCATGATATAACTCATCTATCTATATCCGTGATAGGTATGACTTCTCTACAAGCCTTACTATACCACGAAGAGAACGCGTGAATTGGTGGAGACAAATCAGTTTCTAAATTGCTTTAGGAATATTTTATGCTGCTTCAAAAGGACGTTGACTTGGGTTAACCAACTCTTTTAACGTCCTTAACGGAGGTCGAAGGCACTTCAAATGAAATACGGAAACCGTCACTCATTCTTGCATTGGCACGGTTCAACTGACCACGGCCTGAGTACGGCCGATTCAAACTATTATGTATTGTATTGTATGCAATTTCCATGAGGTGTCCGGATTCGTAGGTCTATGTTGATGCTGGTCTAGGCTAGGTTGACTCGTTTAGGTCCTACTTCTTCTTCTCTTCCTGTTACCCCTAAGTGGAGTATAGGGCTCGGATAATAACTCTCCACCGGTTGCGATCTTGGGCAGAACTGTAGATATCCTCCCAAGTCATGTTGAAACTTTTAGCCTCTGCTTCCAGGTTATTTTAGGGCGTCCTCTCTTTCATTTGCCTGGTGGGTTTCGTTCTAAGGCTGTCTTGGATGGGTGGTCGTCAGGCCTCCTTAATACATGGCCTAGCCATTGCCACTTTCGAGCAAGGTCACTTTCTCTATCGTTTATGTCCTAGACATCGCCAATATCTCTTGTGCTCTCACCGTGTGGCTGCAGCACTGCATCCGACCGCACCACTTATCGTATTTCGGTTTTTATCCACCAAATTCAGCGGGAAAAAGACGAGAGAGTGTTGAGTATTGTGTTTAGCACACACACTTATGGACTTAAAAATAAAAATATCTTGCAGTCAGCAGTCAGGTACTGACTGCTTTTCTTAAGCGGCTGTAGTCCAAGTCAGCGATGAGGATATTATTATTCATTCATTTATGTATTTTGTATGATCACTACTGCTTAATTAGTGTTTTAAGCTACGGTTTCTTTAGTTTTCGAACAAATGAGAGCTTAATCTCTCCAGTATTATAGCAGTCTTCTACTAAGCCAGTAGATTGTTCTTGGCATAAGGCCAGCCGTTCACTATGCCGACATTACGGCCGAAGGGATAATTTTAGGGCATCTGCAGACTATTTGATTTTGCGAGCTACGTAATGTATCCGTTATGGTTCGCGATAAGAGCTTCTTCCCGGGGTTAGATCATAAACTGCGTTAAAATTGAGGAAGGAATTTCATTGTTTAAAATATCAAAAAACGAATTCCTCAATTTTAACGTAGTATGATGATAAACGAAATATTACTAAACTAAGGATTTGATTCTTTAAATAAAAAAAACTGGCGAATTCATAGCATACTAGAGTCTAGATCAGTCGCCCTAGAAGGTAGGTAATGTTCTTTCGAGAGTAATTGAAACATGAAATAGTGAGAAGCTGAATTTCGTTAAAAAATTGATGGCCCTAAATTTAACCTAACGCTAAGGTCTTTCTATTTACCTTCTAAATGTCTTAATATTTCATTTGTATATTTTTGGAAATCAACAATTATCGAATAATGTAGGTATATTTTTTGGCCAATAATCCACATTTTTGATTCTAGAAAATGAAAAAAATTACATTTAGCCTTTTAGGGAAATCAACAGAGAAGCATCAACTCAGAAGTTTTCAATTACAATAGCTTACCATATTGCCATGAGACGTTAATGTATTCAGTTACCTACCATATAAAAATCTAACATCAAAACTGTTTCACGTAGTATCTGAAAACCCCTTAATAGTAAAACGTACTCCCCTAGGCTTCGGTAACTCAACTCAGTTTAATAGAGTAATGTGATGATTCCATCGAGTTTATTTTGATAATAAAATTGATATGTAATCAAACTGACGCGTTTTTATCTTACTCTCTTTGGGAAAATAAACTTTATTTCCTATCGTTATCGGATTCGCAGAATTTCCTTTATCAATAGAAATGTTGTTTCTTCTGTTTGGATCGTTTTTTGAGGTTTTTCTTGTTATCAAAGTGAATTTCCTGTTCATTCAATAGTACGCTCGTTTTGAAGTACCTTGACCACTTATCAAAATTACTTCTTAGAAAGCAAGTTCTTATTTTGTTCCTGGAGATCAGTCTCTCAAAATTGTTGTGATTTATATTTGCAAAGAAATACGTTATATTTTAAATGAAGTGTCTAGTCGTCCAATAAACAGACGAATAAAATAAAGTAAGTCGTCAAGAAATGGACGACTAGAAACTTCGATTGACTGTTGCTAGTCGTCCGATAAAAGGACGAATAAAATTTTCGTCTACTATCGTCATATTATTATTAGCTACGTAGTATCTTCACGTCCCAAATACCGCAGTGTCTTAAAACGAAAGTCTTCGATCAGTGTGTGTTGCCAGTGATGACATATGGAACAGAGACGTGGTCGTTCACTCAAGGCCTCATAAAAAGGCTGAAAGTCACCGAAAGAGCAATGGAGAGGGCTATGCTCGGAGTTTCCCTGCGAGATCGAATCAGAAATGAAGAGAACCAGAGTAACTGACATAGCCCAAAGAATTGCTAAATTAAAGTGGCAGTGGGCGGGGCATATTGCTCGCAGAACCGATGGCCGATGGGGCCGAAAAGTTCTCGAGTGGCGACCGCGTACCGGAAAGCGTAGCGTGGGTAGGCCCCGCACACGGTGGACCGACGACCTTGTGAAGGCGGCGGGATCCCGTTGGATGAGGGCAGCGCAGGACCGGTCGTTAAGGCGATCCTTGGGGGAGGCCTATGTCCAGCAGTGGACGTCCATCGGCTGAGATGATGATGATGATGATCGTCATATTACTTGTACTGGTGATTTATACATCACCATCGAATTTACGGGTTAGTGCCATCTGTCCCCATTCCCAGCTGCCCCCGTCCCAACTGACCCCGATGATATCAACACTCGATACATTTTATTATGAATATATTTTAACGATATTTTCATAATTCAAACTGGTTTCAATGTAGTACAGTCAAAGTCAAAAAGTGTTGCGATTAAATCTTATTGAAAATTACTTTAATGAGAGATTTTCCAAAAGCAAGTCAGCCACGGATTTTACAACATTATCCGATATAGTCGGTTAAGTTAGCGAGGAGCAAAGCGACGAGCATGATAGTATTATGTTGACCACAGCGCACGAGCCGAGCGAGCGAAGCAAGCGTGCCGTAGCAGCGGTCGACGAGAGCCAGAACGCAATCGCTACTGTTTCCAAAATTTGGAATAAGGGCCATGGTCACTGGATTCATATTGCCGTACAGGCGGCCCAACAGACACGACTAACAATCGCAAACTCACAACGCACGACAACAACACGTCGACACAGTAATCAACGTCCCCGCCGGCGGAGACAGCCGCGAACACTGCACACTCCCTTCAATTCTGGCGCCTACAGGCGCTACAGGCCAATCCCAGGCCACTTCTCACCTATCCCAGCTACACAATCCGCCGCTTAGCCCCAGCAACGTCCTAGGCCGAGGTCCGTACCCCTCTGGGTGCCCCTAGGTCGGTTGCTTAAATTCATTCAATTGGCTCGGTGACCTTTCGTGGTCCCTCCAATAGCCCGCAGTAAAAAGCAGTAGTTGCTCCCGGAGCAGAGCTGTAATAGCCATCTCAAAAAAAAAAAAACTGGATTCATAACCTTCGCGGATGATTAATTCATTTTATTCATCCGATAGTCGGACTAGCAACAGTCAATCGAAGTGTTTAGTCGTCCGACAGTCGGACGACTAACTTTATTTTATTTGTCCGTTTATCGGATGACTAGCATAACAACCTATTTTAAAACGAATTTCAGACAATCACATTGTCACAGCATAAAACCCTTACAACATTATTGTTGGCTTCAGTGTTTATTAGACGTGTGATAATGCACTAACCAGAGCTGTAATGTTATTCAGCGAAGCCCTTATAAACGGTTTCCAATTATTAAAAAACAGTACTTCGTAATCTGGCAAGGGTTATTTTTGAACGGTATATAAAATTAATATGAATCAGGAAGTAATAATATACCAAGTGCCTTGGGCGCGTTATTGAATTATGGAAATAAACGTATTCAAGTACATTAAAAGGTACCCTAAAGCGTTTGCTGTTTTACAACCATATTATCATAAAATAATTTGATTATGCTCATCATTTAAATAACCATGTTATTTAAGGTTTACGTAGAAGTGCCAATAGCATCACACCCATTTCGCGTCACATGGATAATATTTTTGTAACAATGTTTCTTATATTTCAGTTCTACTTTGTTTATCCGATCTTTTTTATCTTTAAGAAATTGTCGTAACCTATCACGTGCCCAATAAACGTTATCATAATCATCAGCAGCTTTTGTCCACCCACTGCAGGGTGATAACCTCCTCCCCGTTATGCCACTCTTTCTTGTCTTGTGTCAGTCTCACCCAAGTCTTTTCAGCACCCTTCACAATATCATCAGGCCACCTCGACGGCCCACTCCTCTCTTTCCTATTCTAAGACACCACTCGGTCAAGATTTTATTATTTATTATTTATTTTATTTCTTTCCTTTTTGAAGAACTTACAGCTAAATAACAGTTTTGTGACAGAGACAAATTGATAGTCAGATGCTGACAACAAGTTCCCACATATAAAAATACAGAAGAAAAAAGAAAGGAAGAAAGTCTTATAAATAAAGCTAAAAATAAAATTCAAAGGTAAAACAAAATTACTCTATATGCCGCCTGTTCTTCTAGCTACGTATCCTGCCCACCGCCACTTTTATCTAGCAATTCAATCTCCAAGATCCTGCACCTTAGTTGCACATCCGATCCCGGCTTTTGTGACATGGTCTAGAAGTGTCATGCCTAGTATATATCTCTTCTTTTGTGCATAATCTCCTTAGTGAGCGTCCACGACTCTTTTCTAACGTTTAACCAACGTTATGAACAGTTTTAATAAAAATTTGACAAAATATATGGTTCAGGTTAGTTATAAGAACGGTAAAATACAGCAGAAATATGAACTGGTATCACTATTTATATATTTTTTTTGTCAACAGCAACTAAATGCGCTCAACAAAGCAGAAGAAGAAAGCGAAACTATCAGCATAGCAGAGATGAGGTCAATAGAAGGTTACGACGACAGTCTGAAGGAGGTGGCAGACTACCAGTTCTATGTGGCTTACGATTTCTACGCCAAGAATAACTCTCACTTCCATAGGTCGCCTTATTACGGATATTATCAGGGTAAGTGATTTTAAAAGATTTTTTGAAATGTAGATTCTTGTTAATAACTCAAATTATCGCTTGCTAAACAAATTACTAATACCGAGTGAATAAATTAATCCTGGATTTCAACAAATTAATGAAATTTGAAATGGGTGCTAAATGCAAATAATTATACCAAATTCCGTTCATATCCAAATGGAATAAATTCGTGTTATGTTGTAGAATTTCTGGCCGCATACAGCGAAAACATGTTCTTATGCGGTGGTAGCTTCAAATTAAAGATTTGACGTTTAATAAGAGATGATTTCGTTATTTTTACACGCTTCGCTAAGCACTATATTATTTTTGGATGAGGATGTAACTTACCGAAGTGACAAAACATATGACAGCTAATCGAAAATACTTATTACTTTGACCCCAAATAATTGGGTTAAGGCTTACCAGGGATACCTTACCAAAGACTTCTGTCTAACTAGTCATCTATACTTCCACTAAGATTTAAACAGACGATAAACACTCAAACTATGGAATGTGATTCAAAATGCAATATTTGACAACTGATACTAACAGCACAATTTTCTACAGTTCCAGAAAAAACTGACCGCCTGTACACACCTCAACTCAACCACATCAGCATGAAGATGCCATCCAGCCCTCTTCTCCTCTCCAGGCCTTCTTCTGACAGCTTCTGCAACGTTTCCAGTATATCTAAAGACTGTAAAGACGGTTATTGCGAATGCCCTCACATTTTATCTGTAAAACTCAATTCTGTAGTTGAAGTTATCGTAGTTGATGAAGGTGTCACGTTTGACGCTAATCATCCGTTCCATTTGCACGGTCATCCTTTTAGAGTTGTCGGAATGAGGCGGCTTGGTAATGAAACTACTGTAGAGGAAGTAAAAGCATTTGATAAAGCAGGCCTTTTAAAAAGGAATCTTAAGAATGCACCTCTAAAAGATACAGTTACTGTACCAGACGGTGGTTATACTGTTATAAGATTTAAGGCAGATAATCCTGGGTATTGGCTATTTCATTGTCACATTGAGTTTCACGTTGAAATTGGTATGGCATTAGTTTTTAAGATTGGGGAACATAAAGATATGGCACCTATTCCTAAAGATTTTCCAAGATGCGGTAGTTATATACCAGATAATATGTTGGAGCATTATACAGAGACGCCTAAAAATGATAATCAGTATGTGTCTATAAATCATTGGTGGCCAGTTGTTATTGTAAATACTACATCTTCGGCATCATCGAATTGTTTATCTAAAATTGTAGTTCTTTGTACTATTTGGATTTTAAAATTATGCGGAACGTAGATGTAGAACATGAAATAAATAGGTAAAATTAATTACACTGAGATTTTAAAAGAATTTAATTCTAATAACTATAAAAGTGAAATACGAATTTGTACTTACGGGATTGTATGTAATATTTTTTTTAATTTATTTCTTAGATTCATATCAGTATTGACATAAGTAAATAGATTTCGTATGATTGTTCAGATTCATGAAACGTTCTAATGGACAGTACTTACGGACATTATTTATTTATTATGATTATTTTATTTGATTCCGTCGCTGCAATATTAAATGTATTACTAAATATCGATTATCTTTTAATTTAATTGTGATATTGGTTTACAAACTTGCCAAAATGATTGAGCATTTTCAAAAAAGTGTTTCAGAATTCTACATGGATATAAAATACCTGCAAATTCTCTAAAATACTTGATATCGATGTTAAAATAAACTGTCGCTGTTGACATGTGATATTACTTTAGTTAAGTTAGTTTTAACCTTATTGTTATTATAATTTTAACTATAATTTAACGATTGCATAAGTACATTTACTGCATAATTTAATACTGTCTTTATTTTTTCTATCTCCTTTAGGCCCGCTTGCGCCTAGCAAGGTTATCGTTATTAACTCGGAACTAGACGCTAATTTGGAATTAAATTATAATTATGTCTTGCACCATCCTGTTTAGGGGCTAAAGTTGTGTTATATTTAAACCGCCGATGTGGTAGGTTTAAGTCACTAAACTACGTGCTAAATGTCAAAATTGAGGCAACAAATGTTTTACAGTTTTGTTGTAGGCTCGCGCAACACTCTAAAAAAAAATTATATGAAACGTGCATTGCGCCATTTAATTCCTTGGAACGGTTGCACACGTTTCATACATTATGCATAATCGGTCACGACCAGTTTTTAGAATGGAAGTTCCGACTTATAACGTAGTGTGTTACATGCTCTTTGATGACATGAAAGAACGATGAAAACGAAATGTCATTGCCAAAATAAAACAAATGAGACGGACAAATACAAAGAGATGCAGTGTGAAAGAGACGTGTTCACTTTTCATATTTGTCGGATTCCATAAACTCTATGGTATTTTAGGAGGTTGCCAACAAAAATAGAGAACTGTCAGGTTAGTTAACTATGAACTACTTTTCATTGGCGCAAGACAATCTTCGATAACACTCGTTCAATCTTCAGGTCGGTGCTACTAAAGACGGGGTTACGCAATTTAACCCAGCATTTGGCGCAAGTGGGCCTAAGTCTACTAGTTGATTTTAAAAAAGAAGTTATATCGCTGATATTCTAGTACTGAACAGGTCGTAGGAATAGATATTTGTACAGCTATGAATTATTTTCTTTGTATGAAAAACACGATCATCATCATCAGCCTATAAACGTCCCACTGCAGGGCACAGGCCCTATTACTAGGGATACTTTTAGAGAACTGGTGAACATTGCATGACCAACAATCTATTAAGGGACCATACGTCCCGAAATCACATGGGAAGGGGTCTCTTATTTTTTGTTACAAGATTTATAAAAGTTATAGAAACGAAAACAAATACACAGTATTCTTGAATAGTTTATCTAGTGAAATCATAAATTGAATACACGATTGAAATTACTTCACTCGATAGATCGAATTTTTAGTATTATTTTCTGCTAACTAATATAACTTGCAACCGTATATAATTACTGGAATTTTACTCAAATTAAGTTTATCTAGTGAAATCATTAAAAAAATCTATAAAAAGTACTTTTATTAATTCTTTTTAATCCAAAATACGGCACACGCACGCACTTTTCGGAGGGCTGGGCAATCGCGTTTCTCATAGAAAATATTCGCCTGAACCCATGGCCCCTTAATATAGTTTGCGTGCAAAGATTTAATGCGATGGTGCAACGCACTAGCTTAATATCCCCCATATAATTTACAGCTCTAAACTCGCCTATAAACAGTTACACTCAAATTGTAACGACTATTTTATGACTAAAATAACCCTTGAATAGCCTCATCATTCATTTTCTAAGCATACCTATAGTATGTTGGGCGGACTTGCAATATATTATGTTTTATCATAGAGTGGTGATAAAGAAACAATCAGGTAAGTTCAAATGGACTTCCATTTAAGAATTTTAGACGATAAAGGTTAAGAGCGGATTCAGCTCTGCTTCTATATTTTTTCGCGATTTCAGTGTTGGTTGCATAGAGAAAGTTTTTAGTTAAAAGTGGTCTGAAGTACCCTCTTATAATATTAACCTACCTATACAGGGTATTAGCGAAAACAGTTGCATTATTTTAAGGGGTGATTGTACCCATGATACTGAACAACTTTCCCAAAAAAACCTAAGGGTAACCGAGGCAAGTGTGACGCGGATGTAAGTAGGCTCTTGCTAATAACACCGCTCAACGTTATTATACCTTAAACCGCCTTCTATCAAACGTTGCACGAACGATTACACTATCGTTTTGATAGATCAGGTTTAAGGTATAATGACGTTGAGCAGTGTTATTAGCAAGCGTCACACTTACACCCGCGTTACACTTGCCTCGGTTCACCTTATAGGAAATTAGCATTAAAAAAATCGGCTTTTCATACAAAAGTTTAATCAGCTGATTGCATTTAGTATGGGAAGTCCAAAATTTTTTTTACGAATTTTATGTTTCTCAGGGAAAGTTGTTTAGTATTAAGGGTACAATCGCCCCTTAAAGTAATGTAACTGTTTACCCTAACACCCTGTATAAGTTCACTCTGTTCCGGATGGTCTTGCTACACAACCATTTGTCAATAACACACATAATATTACAGTTCACAAAAAGATTACAAAACAAGAATACAAAAGAATTAATTATAAAATTGGCAACATACTTCGTCCACAAAAACGTACAGTCAAAAATCCACAACGGGCTTCGTCACAAGAGAATAGAAATAAAAATCCACACCACGTTTCGTCAGCAAAATAATAAATAAACCTACACTAAACGGCATCGTCATAAATCGTACCCGGCACAAAGGATCCCATCACACTAGCTGCGTTCCCGCGCTGGATAGCTAACGAAATCCTCTGCACCAGATACGACCCTGAGCGGACATCGTTGCCACTTTCCACCAACCGCCTGCCCAGATCTCTCACAAACGCCTTAGCTTCCACCCCCCACGTTCCAGTTGATAAAAGATGATATGTTTACACTCTTTTATGAAATAAGGAATTTATGAAACAATCATCATTAAGATTAGTGTGAGCGATGGAACCAAATATATTTATGTTTAAATAAGTCGAGGTGCAAAATCGACCGACGATTTTTGGTAGGTACATTACAGATTTGAGGGTATGACAGTAGGTACCTTTTTCTGGCTAAGGCTCACCACACCATACCCACCACTGTCATTCGTGTAAACCAGGATCAACAGCGGCGTCCACTCAAAACACGAGACAATGAAGTCCAGCGAGTCCAGGAGATGATTCTATACACCACTAGTTTTTAATGACTAACATAATTTTAGGGGCGTATTCAGAAAATAAAACTAAACAATTTTCCGTAAGGGACATGGGTCAGAAACGAGATTTGTTTTTCGACCTCCTTCCATACAAAAATGCGTATCAGCTGATTGATTTTCTATAGGAGGCCCACATAATTTTTTTAAATTTTCGACCCATGTTCCTTAGGGAAGGTTCGCAAACTTGCGAACGGTTCTCCTTGCCCTCAGCAAGGATCAAATTTGTACTATAGCAAGGTCACTCACAGGCCACTGCAAATTAGGTGACACGACCGGCTGTAGATTCTGCAAGGAGGAGATGGAAACTCCTCTGCATCTCTTAGGTGACTGTGGCCCCCTGATGTACAAACGTAGTACTCATCTAAGTAAGGCAGGTACTGACACCAGATGAGATACAAACTATCCCGATCAAGAATCTACTGCGTTTTCTTCGGCAGTGGGGATTGGTAACTTTAAAAAGGGCGTTCACAAAGGACCAGCGATGGTCTTCGTGTCACAGGCTTAGCAAGCCTGTCAAGGCCCAAAACCCTCCTAAATAATAATAATAATAGGGAAAGTTGTTCAATTGCATCATCTAAATACACCCTTAACCTTACAAATGCCGTAAATGACAGATATAATAGAAATCAATTGTTTCGTCGTACGGACCCGTGCTTCGGCATACCAAAGGTTAAAGTTATGTTAATAATTAACTAGTGGTGTACATAATAACTTTTTGACTTTTTTTATATTTCTTTTATGACAAGAAAAAATCACTTATTAATTCAATTGAAATCCACTTGAAAATGCGACAATTTCCATCGTTTTCGTAATGTAAATAAAGACAATGAAAACTGAATACAAAAACCACGAGCATTGTTTTCCGATTATTAAAAGGTTTTACTGTATTCTTTCGCTGCCATTCGTTATTTTCTTTTTATTTTGTATAATGAGATTCTTTTCCCATTTTTAACATCACAAATTAATTATTTGAGTAATTAAAATGCAGTACTTACAAAAAAATCTTAAACTAGCTTAATTTAAAAAAAATAAGCTGAACCGACTCGACTCCAGGGTATGAAACTGTAGAATTTTTTAATTTTTTTCATGACTTGTCTCCATAATGAAAGTGGATTAGTTTCGTGGTCTAGATGAGATATTTGTTAATTATATTGTTTAAAGAGACTTAAAACTAAACTAGCCTAGGATGTGGTACAGGTTCGGTCCTTGTGGGAGGACGCTGGCCGCATTTCCTCGCTGAATGGCTATGCTGATCCGTTGAGCGAGGAAAGTGCCAGCCCTTGGGTCCCCTATCGAGTCTATCAGGCGCTTTGACAGGTCTTTAAAAAGCGCCTGCGCATTAGGTCCCCACGGCCCGAGAGTTTCGACATCAAAACCCATAAAATGGTATTGGGGACCGATATGCTGGTACCAGTAGGCCTTTCGTTTTGGCCTCTTCTATATCTATACTATTATAAAACTGTAACAGGAAGTTTGTCTGTACATTGAAGATAGTAACAAAAAAAAAGTTACGATATGGTTTTTAGGTGTCCCTGATTCTATTTCACCAATTTTTGGATTTTTTGTCTGTCTGTTTGTTTGTGTGTTTGTTTGTTTGAACGAGTATCACGCAAAAACTACGGAACCGATTTTGATGAAACTTTTTTTGTTTGATAGCTAATGATCTGACTTAAAATCTGGTATATAATTTGTGCGGACGAAGTCGCGGGTGAACGCTCGTTATTTATAATCTTATCTAATGTTACTATTTTATGGATCTTTCGAATAAACAATGTTTCATAATTTACAAATTATTATTTACGTAAAATCTATGCACTTATTTAAAATTATATTGTTTTGTGATTTAAATAATATTAATTTGATAAATTGATGATAATTTGAAAATAACTAAGATTGTGCCATTTATTAGGTAATTGTATTGTTTTTGTAACATAAGTATTTGCATGCCATCCAATGTAGAACTATTATTATCAACTATGTTCTGGCAAATACGTAAACATTATTTTCATTTCATTTCAGAATCAGGATCAATGAAACATATTCTCCGTAGTAATTTTAACATTTTCTACTGCTGATTTGAACTACCTATCATCGCAATTGAAAAAAATAACACTTCAAAGGTGTTTCGTTTTTCAATTTATTCGTACGAGTTTTCCCATTCCATTTACAGCACCCTCGGCTGCCATAAAGGGCGATAACTTTACCAATTAAAATACAAAGAGGATGCAGAACCTAAATCAAGTTGAAGAAAGAAGGTTGGCAGTAATAAATATCTTTAAGAAAGATGGGCGGGACCTCGGATAATTTAATGGGAGAAAAATAGGCAATGTTGTCTGCTATCAGAGATCTTTGCTTGCGTATATTACAGTCCCTGACCGCCTGTCACACCGGAGCTTATTTTGGAATTTCAGCTTGATTAAAAACAAGAGCAGTGTCAGTGTTGTGCGTATTTTAATATGTATACCTAATAATTAAGAAATTAAGGTACACCTCTTGTATTTAGCCGACTCAGGTCTAAAATTAAAAATGACAAGGTATAAAAATGTTACGGGTTATTGTTCTTTTCAATAATGCGTACCTATGGTATATCGTTATCTAATACATTGACTTACCAACTACTGGATGTAGCGTCCGCGCTCGAAAGCATCCGAACCTAAAGAGCACCAAAACGTATAAAGAGAACCAATTACGTGACAGTCTTCGTGTGATCGGCCGACTACGCGCACGAGCGGGAGCGCGACGCGCGCCGTGCCGCGACGGGGAGTGGGATGAAGAATAATTTCAGCGTTTTCAATATTTTTAGTTGGTTTATATTACTATACACATACTAGGTTTGTGTAGGTTAGTCTCGGACACTTTTTTCGAGAATTTTGTACTAGACCCCGCGTCCATTACTTTTACAATTATCTAATAGAATAAAAGTTTATCAATAGCGACGACTGGTCATGTTGGCCAGTTTGGACAATTTTATAAATGTGTATACAGTTATACAGGGTGAAATTGATATCATTAGCATCCTTTTAAACTAAGAGCCTACCTATCAAACTGAACAACTTTTACTATGGGAGCAAAAAGATCGAAGCAAAAAAAAAATCTGCTGGTATACTAATCTGCAGTGCCTACTCGACTCAAATGAATGCAACAGCAGATTTTTTTTTGCTCAGATTGGTTTGCTCCCATAGTAAAAGTTGTTCAGTTTGATGGGTAGACTCTTAGTTTAAAAGGATGCTAATGATATCAATTTCACCCCGTATAGCTTCCACATCTTCGATTTAGAATTATAGTCCTGCATCCTGTGTCCTTTGTGTGTAGAGTATGTAATCAGGGAATATAGATGTGAGCGTATGCTTATGCTTTATGCTAAATAATGACTCCTAAGGGAATATAGTCATGATGACGTATATGTATATGAACAATATTTTCATTTGATAATGTCTGATTACGAGAGACAAAGCATTTTAACACCACATTTTTTTTTCATTTTTTTTTTGACTAGGTAAGCATGCTACTTCTTCGGCCTCATCGTCACTCTACATCAGGTGAGATTGGGGTCAAATGTTTACCTATCAAACTTAAAAAAAAACTGATGAACAACAGTGTTAATTTCTTGATCATGTCAACAACATTTCATTGAGTTTGATAAGTTTGTATCCAAAATAGTGCTAAATCTTCGTTTGTATAGAAAATGTTCGCTTAAACATTTATCTTATCGATCGAAGCTACGGTGTGATAGAAGGCCGGTCTCATGTTACTTTTTAATATAGGAAGTATTTTTCATTGGAATAAATTCAGTGAAATCGTTTTTTCAGATTTGTTGGCTTCCTATTATATTTTCAACAATGTATAAAGAATACATGTATAAATAACGGAAATTGACTGAAATATATTATGTTTTCAATGTGTGTTTAGAGCCGCGTATACACTAGGTGACATTTGACGCGCAACACTTGACGCTCAACATGTTGGGCAACGTTGCAAAACAACGCGCGACGTCGTGGAAGTTCAACTTAGTTTGCCACAACATGTTCGGTAACGTCGCGCGTTGTTTAGCAACGTTGCCGAACATGTTGAGCGTCACTCCAAGTGGGTACGAGGCTTAAAGTATTACATCTCATTGTTACAATATTGGTTGAAAATTGTAAGCAATGATCAGAAAATAATATATAAAGGTGTGAAAATACGACGAGTTTGACTGGGCTTTTTTAGCCCCATGGCTAATAATAATAAGGGGGGGGGGGGGCGGCAATCGCACTAATTCAAAACATTGCCCCCGACGCGCGCCACACATCTATGATTTTGCACTGATATAAGCAACGCGATTATATTGGGGGTAATCTGTGAGTTCAATCCTTATCAAAGAAGAACGACCATTTCCCATAGATTCGTTTACCTGTCAAACTTTAGTTGAAGTCGTATAATACTCAAAGGTGGAGGAGTATAGTCTAGGAAAAATACAGTTCGAGATTGCATTAAATTCACTTTAGTAAATTGTGTTTGAATTAATAATGCTGTTAGTTTATAACACTTTTGTCGAGATTTCGTGGTTATATAGGCTGAGGATCCTTAGAAATACCTTAAAGTCGATATAAATGTACAAACGGCAAGCTTATTTCTAAAGATATTTCTTCCTGCATACCAGCAAAAGAGACACTTAATTACCACAAGGCAAATTTATTGTGTACAAAAAAAAGAGGAGATAATTAAGTTTTGAGGTTTTAATTTTGTTATTCGTACAAAATATTAAATATCTACTCAAATTTACGATATTAACCGGAGATTATTATTGTTATAAGTAAAACGTATTGAACGAAGCCGTCCTGTACAAAATCACCAGTTTTCCGTTTTTTGTTCATACCTAAATTTAATGTTTTGTAAATGTCGTAATTATTCCATAAATCAAAATACAAAATCGGGGATTATTGAGAATTTATGTTTTTCTGGCATGTATCTACTAATATTTCAAACTATCACTTAAAGTGCAATTAATGCAACCTACTCCATACAAAAATCCGCAGATTTCCCCGACTAGTAGGTATACAGTTAATACTGATATAGGAAAATTATAGATTGATTCCATTTACATCGGTAATAATTTATTTTAATTTTATAATGAGGAATAAACGTTATACACGTTAATAGTTGTTAAATTATTTGACAGGTAAAAAGTGGACATCTTTCTTTCAGTTCCAATCACATTGCAATCCAATTACTATTCAACTGAGCTGAACTCCGCATCGCGCGAAACTTGACTTATTTACTACGAGCGTTAACCCGCGACTTTGTCCGCACAAATTATATACCAGATTTTAAGTCAGATCATTAGCTATCAAACAAAAAAAGTTTCATCAAAATCGGTTCACTTGTTTTTGCGTGATGTTCGTTCAAACAAACAAATAAACACACAAACAGACGGACAAAAAATCCATAAATTGCTGATATGGAATCAGGGACACCTAAAAACCATATCGTAATTTTTTGTTTGTTAATATCTTCAATGTACAGACAATCTTCTGTTACAGTTTTATAACAGAACGAGCGTTAACCCGCGACTTTGTCCGCACAAATTATATACCAGATTTTAAGTCAGATCATTAGCTATCAACCAAAAAAAAGTTTCATCAAAATCGGTTCAGTAGTTTTTGCGTGATACTCGTTCAAACAAACAAACAAACACCCAAACAAACACACAAACAAACAGACAGACAAAAAATCCAAAAATTGGTGAAATGGAATCAGGGACACCTAAAAACCATATCGCAACTTTTTTTTTGTTAATATCTTCAATGTACAGACAAACTTTCTGCTACAGTTTTATAATAGTTTAGATAGATGTGCCTTTATCGTATGAGCGATATGTCTAACGGCTGTCAAATGATTAGTGCAATACTAGGACGATTTAACGCGCATCCACACAACCCCACAGCTTGATACTACAGCCTGCACTTCTTCTTCTTCTTCGGGTTCCTCTCCATTACTGGAGGTTGGCAGTCAGCTCTGCATATCCCTGTCTATCTCTCGCCAAACGAAACAGCTCTTCGACGCTGGCGATGCCTGTCCACTCTTTAAGGTTCGCGAGCCACGACATTCGTGGCCTACCGACGCTTCTTGTGCCCTCCACTTTGCCCATTATTGTAGCAGTTGGTATCGCTCATTTCTCAAAATATGACCAAGGTAGGCGACTTTCCTCCTTTTAACGGTTTGCAACAGCTCCCGGGACTTCCTGACACGTCGTAGAACCTCCACGTTGGTGACTCGTTGAACCCAACTAAGTCGCAGCATTCTTCGGTAGAACCACATTTCTATAGCCTCTAGCATACAAAAAATTTAAATTGACAAGATGACGTCAGCACATGCGAAACCAAAGAAATTGAACCTTAAGTCTTCTTCTTAGGTAACTGCATGAATGTAAGTCCAGCCAAGGTCATAATCATAATCATTTATTTATTGCTTTCACATGTCTTACAGATATTACAACAGTTATGCTCCTATGTGAAACCCTGAACGGGCACTGCAAAAAACTCTTTGACAAATATATATATATAAGGTCTAACAAAATCAGCTGAAACTATTTTAAGGGGATGATCAGACCATCAAACTGAACAACTTTCTCTATGGGACCAATATCGAAATCGCGAAAAAAAAATTGATGTGCCATACAAAACTGCAAACACAACTTGACTCAAATGTATGGAGCAGCAGATTTTCTTTTCCAGATTTCAATATTGGTCCCATAGAGAAAGTTGTTCAGTTTGATGGTCTGATGGCCCTTAAAATAGTTTCACCTAATTTTGTTAGACCTTATATATATATACACATTATTTCCTTATAATTATAAGTAAGAATTTACATTATACACACAAAAATAATAATACAATAACAAAAAGAATCCCCAAGTATACCTATGCTTTATGTCGTCTATAATAATTACGTAACAAGTATTATTGTACAGTGCAGTACCTACCTAGTTTTATTATTATTTATTAATGCTCATCAAAAAACTCCTTTAAACTATAAAAAACATTTGCTAATCAGATATTGTTTTAAATTGGATAAAAAAATTGTATTCTTTTGAATTTCTTTTATTTTTGAAGGAATATTATTGTAAATTTTGATGGCCATTAAATAGGTGCCTTTATTGTACATTTCAATTCTTTTAATGTTTGGTGGGGCCAATCTATCTTTGTTCTGGGGCTGGTTGGCTATCCGAGTGCTTTCATAATTCGCTTTCTGAAAAAGATGGTTGTTGTTGCGAACAAATTTAAATATTTCCATTATGAAGATTGAGGTAAGCGTCAATATTTGGAGTTCAATGAAATGTGGCCTACAGCTTTCTATTCGCTTGATATTTACTAATATTCGGATGCATTTTTTTTGCAATAAGAAAAGATCGTCAGCGTGTGTGCTATTGCCCCACAAAATAACACCGTATTGTAGCCATGCGTGGGCATACGCATAATATGCTTGTGTAGCAATTTTTTGATTTGTTGCCTTTTTGAGTTCATAGAGGGCATACGTGAATCTCGATAACTTACTTACAATTTTGTTGACGTGCGCTTTCCAGTTAATGTTCTCGTCTATTTCGATTCCCAAAAGGGTACAGTTTTTAACACTTTCAATTTGTCTCTGCGTAGAAGAATCTAAACTATTTTAAAACTGTAACAGAAAGTGTGTCTGTACATTGAAGATATTAACAAAACAAAAGTTACTATATGGTTTTTAGGTGTCCCTGATTCCAGTTTTTGGATTTTTTTGTCTGTCTGTTTGTTTCTTTGTTTGTTTGACCGAGCATCACGCAAAAACTACTGTACCGATTTTGATGAAACTTTTTTTATTTGATAGCTTATTATCTTACTTAATATCTGCTATATAATTTGTGCAAGTATACACTATTACATTTTGAAAATACATTTTAACTTAATAATTTAGTGTTACTTCCCTTACAGGCTGTCACAACATACATTGTAGCATAAGTATATAACACGAAACGACAGGAAATGTGGGTATGTACCTGCACAAATTAGTAAATACTAACTAATAAATCTATATTATAGCTATACTTCAGTTGGTTACTCGAACTGCTCATATTCGTATGTTATGCAAGTGAAGTGCTCAGTAACTTTGAAGTTTAAAACGTAACGAATAAGGTTTATGCAATCTTAGCACAGCTTTCAGTAATAAATAGCATCTCTAATTAACTGTCAACAGAGCTTAAGCCAAGAATGTACCTTTAAAGGAGAGTGGGCAGGAGTGGTCCCAGAGCCCCCACATAAGTGGCATACTACGGTTGAAAGGGGGTTTATTATAGAACATTTCTTTATATGCGGCATAAAAAAGATACAGGGCTGTTTTGTTTAGCGGTTTTTCACACTTATGTTAGCATTTAGCCGCTATTTACATCTGGTACTTGAATTCCTTGTGTCATGTGGATATTATTATTGTTTTTGATTATTATTCATGTGAAAGAATTTTAGCCCTCAAAACACACAACACTTAAAACAAGAAAATTATAACACTTAAAGTTAAAACGAGAAAATCGTTATCTCATCTTGAAATTGCCGGTATAGTAAACGTGAGCCTTATTACTTTTGCACGCTTAATAATAACTTTTAGTAGTTTTAGCTAAGTGTCTGATCACCCCGGAAGACATTACACACCTTTCGGGGACATAATATTAAAACGACTACCCCTAAAACGAATTCGTTAAAATAAAGCACCCTGTATCTTTTTTTTCCTCGAAAATATTCATATTCCCTCGAATATATGTTCGTTTGGGTATCTTCTAACTATCCCTACCTGTGTCATAGCGGGGGGCTCTTGAACCAGTGACCATACATTTTTGCCCAGTGTCCTTTTGTACTAAGCAAGATTATGAATATGGCTCATAAGTTTAAAACTTTAACTTTGCTTGAAATATTAGAGAGCTTCATTAAAGTACGTAATAGAACATTATTAAGCTTTATAAAATGTCTTCCACAATTTAAAAAGCAGTCACAAAGTAAAATGCTTCTCCTCCAGTCTTTGATTAAATTAAAATAGGGGAAGATAGGTGAAATGAAGCTTGCATCAAGTGCTCGAACAATGGATCTGCTTTTCATGTACAACGACCCAACTAACAATTTGGTCGTAAAGGTGTCGTATAGTCGAACATCCGACGCAAAAAACGCTAGTATATGACAAAATTAAAGTTATATAACTTGTATAACTCAAAATAGTCATGAAATGGGGGCCTGATACGAACAAAATGTTTGCTGGGGAGTAAAAGCACACGAAGGCATATTTGTGGTAGGTACCTTTAATCCGCCGTCCGCCTGAAATCCAAAAAGTATCTCAATCACGTAATGCCGCTCGGATTGCGACTAAGTCAATCAGGCGACGGGGGCTCAATTTATGCGGTTCATGCCACAGAACATTATAAGAGTGGTTAGAAGTGCAAAGTAGGCGTGAAACGTGTTGCCACAGGTTATGCAATGATTTGCATAACACCATAAGGCGCGCGGCGTGGTGCGAGCGACAGGGCATGATTAATTGTAGCAGCGTGAGCGGGAAGAAAAGTGGCGACAGCCGTCTCCGATGCAAAAGCGCTACTCTGCATTTCTAACCCCTCTTATAATTTTCTGTGGTCCATGCGCCTTAGGTTAATCACCTATCTTCAGATATTTTCATTCAATCAAAGGCTCTAATCATTTTGCAGTAGTGGCGCTTCAGTATTGACAACGATCAAGGAAATAAAGCAACCCGGGTGACCGTTTTAGTGGTGTTTCAGCGTATATTCTATGGTTCTGTAAAATACACAATGTTCCGGAGGATATGAATTAACTTTGGCTTGTAATTTAGACCATTAAAGTGGCAATTTTTCACTATGGGACCAACTATAAAATCACGAAAAAAAAAATGTGCACGAAAAAAATTTGTGTTGATTGACATTTTCCAAGAAACAACCATTTCATTGTTGGTCCCATATTGAAAAATGATAAAACGAAGTGAAAAATCTAGTCGGTTATGCTGTTTAATACTTAGTATAATTTGATTACTATTCATTTTGGCAGACCTTGCTAAAATTATAATTATTGTCGATTGGATAAAAAATTGCTTTCTTAAACTAGACATATAAGAACGATGAATAAATAAATAAAAATATACATTAAAGCACTACATAAATAACCATTAACCTAAAGAAAAAACAAAAAAGAAACAAAACTAATACTTTAAAAGAATCGAAACAAGTCCTCGAAATTGCCGCCGCTTGGCGGCAATGTGCCCAGGAGGCTGGCAGCGTTACCTCTTTGTATGGCCAGGCTGATGCGCTGACCGAGGTAGCTGCCAGCCCTCTGGTCACCGGAGACCTCGATTAGGCGCGCCGATAATTCTTTAATTAATCGGCGCGCCTCTGGCCCCCACGGACCCAATGTCTCAACCCCAAACGGTGCAAATATGTAAGCCTCGCCGAGGTTTACATATAAGCGCCGTTTGAGGTTTTCCGCGGTAGCCGCCGCCGCACCCGCATTGGATGAGGTCACATGGACGTGGGACGGTGCCAGTGTATCTACACAGGTAGCGTCCCAGACCAGCGACCTCCCCAATTTCCATGGAACGAGCGTTATTCCGTCGGGCCTCTTCCCATCGCTCCGTATTTGAACTCTAGATTCTAAGATCGCGGGTACATTGGCAGTAACAAGGGCCCGACGGATAACGTCGTTCAATGTTGCGTGGCGTGACCAGCGGCCAGCGCTCCGGGAGCAGGAGAGTCCGTGATGGCCGAGTTCGTTGACGACGACGAGAATAGTAATGATATAATTTTAAAAAAACTCCGTGCACAAAGGCAAATTATCCTTCTTTTCGCTTCGTTGGGTAAACAAGGTATTCTTACGCCTTTTAAAATCCTTATAAAATAAACATAACGATAAAGTACAAAGGCACAGCGCTACCCAACAGATTAATAGCGAAAAGAATTCACCTAAATTTTCTTCCGTCCTAAAAATATCTCTCAAAATTCCTCGCAATTATCCCCAGTCAGAGGGTAAGACGTAGTGAGGTGCCTGAATAATAAAATCGTATCCGATTGTTTGGTACCATGACAGTCGGTAATGTTCGTCCTTCTTTCGTACGCTTTCATCGACGTTGTTAGTTTGTCCCTTTCGAATCCAAAAACGAAAATGAAAAAAAAAAATAGCTTTTATTAGGAGGATTGGTATACTTTATCATTCTAAATCCATGTTCGGTACGAATATTAATTAAGATCGTGATGAAATTATGATTGTCAGTTTGTACGTTAAGCCTTGCACCAACAAGTATTTAGGCTTTTACTTATTTAGTAATAGCTCTGTCTCTCACAATGCTCATACAAAAGACATTTAAAAAATTTAAGCCTAAATACTTTTTGGTGCAAGTCACTTTTAGATTATGGATTATAATATGTATTTTAGTGTGTTTTTTGTACAATGTACAATTAAATTCTCCTGCTTATTTGTCTCCTTGTCTTATAAAGACGAAATGTCGAAATAAGAGAATACTTTCATACATTTGTTCACATTCAAATTGGCGACGGGATCACATAACTATCTTAACAATGTCTTTGTATTTGTCTGGATATTGTTTGAGTACTGTAATTGGAAAATCAACCATTCATCATCATTGAATTCTAAATTTGCTATGTTTTGGATATTTCTGACTAGGTACACTATAAGCAGAATATTTATTAGAATGAGGATAAAATGCTTAATATGCTGGGTGCACTAGGCAAATCTGTGTTTTTCTCTGTTTATCGTCTCCAATTGTTAAAAATAGATAGACTATAAAAAAACCATATACGGTCAAATTGAGAAACCTCCTTTTTTGAAGTCGGTTAAGAATGGAAAGCAGAATAGCTTAGAACTGTCGAAAGACAAGTTCGATTTGATACCGATCGAAAGCTAGTTTATACAACAGTACCCCTCCAAACTTTTTACGGATATACGGAACGGATACACGGATACTACCAACTTTCCCATCATTATCAAGTTTCCCTCATAACGTCTTTATAACAATGGGATGACCTTCTATATAATAGGCACAATAGACTGCAGGCACTCCATTGTATTTTGGTGAGGACTGTACTTGAGATGAATAAAAATTGAACGAATAAATACAAATTGTTACAATTTGTCTGCAAGAAGAGTCATCATCATCAGCCTATAAACGTTCCAATGCAGGCCACAGACCTACCCTCAGTGAGGGTGTATGGGCATTAGTCCACCACGCGTGCCCAATGCGGATTGTTAGGCTTCACATACACATCAGAATTTCTATGCAGCGTATGCAGGTTTCGTCACGATGTTTTCCTTCACCGGTTGAGAGCTGTCGGTATTACGTACATAAGCATAAGTTAAAAAAACTCATTTGTACATTGCATGTTATATCCATATATCCATACCTCTCCGCAACGTACCGACACGCCTTGCAAGCAATAGAGCAAGAAGAGTGTTACAGAACAATTATTGTATTGATTTTTTTCTTTATTTGGGAAATTGGTGATAATTGAGAGATGGAGATGTGGAAAGGAGAGTGACAGCGGGAAATTAGCGCATGCCGTCGCGTCGTCGCCAGCCGCCACGCGCTGCGCAACCGTTTTTTGTTTAAAAAAACCGGCCAAGTTCGAGATGGACTCACGTCTGAAGGTTCCGTACAAAATTGATTATAAAGGACAAACTTAAATAAAATGTTCTCCCATATATCGTTCTACATCCTTGTTCAAATATAACAAATGGTCGTATCTTTTAATTGCGTTGACTAAAAACTTGCATTTTTAAACGTACAAAGGGACCATAGTACTTAGTATTTTGTATAAATTTCAACTTGATACCCTACCTGTTCCTGGGAAAAAGTGTCTTGACAGACGGACAGACAGGCAGACAGACTAACAGACAACAGAATGATCCTATAAGGTTTTAGTTTTTCTTTTTGAGGTCATCATCAGCTTTTAAGAGCTACGCTCTTGCCGTTAGAGTATTCGCCAATCCTGTCTCTTTTCCGCTAGTCTGTTTCTTTTTGAGGTACGGAACCCGAAAGAGATAGGAAAGTCTTGTTGGTGCCTACTCTTTAAATAAATAAGGAAAGGATAGGAATAAAATGAATCGTGTCGTGAGCATTTGCTTATGCTTGGATGGAAAAAAACTTAATTTTCAGAATGCTTTCTCACATTTACGAACCCATATTAATATAGATTTTGTTACAAAATGTATATTTGTGTTTTTTGTGCCAGGTTTAGCATACTTTTTTAAAATATGCGCATGTTTAGCAATCTAACTAGTCGATAGCTGGATAGCGTAGAATATTCTGTTAAATAAAACATTGTGGACTCGAAATTCCTAACTTTGGAGGAGGTAAAAATATGTTATTACGTGTTATTTAATCTATATACAAGGTCTAACAAAATTAGCTGAAACTATTTTAAAGGAATGATCAGACCATCAAACTGAACAACTTTTTCTATGGGACCAATATCAAATTCGCGAAAAAAAAAATCTGCTGTCCCATACATTTCAGTCGAGTTATGTTTGCAGTTTTGTATGGGACAAAACTACAAACATAACTCGACTGAAATGTATGGGACAGTAGATTTTTTTTCGCGATTTCGATATTGGCCCCTTAGAGAAAGTTGTTCAGTTTGATGGTCTGATCATCCCCTTAAAATAGTTTCACCTAATTTTGTTAGACCTTATATATAAAAATGAATCCCTATTAATTCCCCTTGGTCACGACATCACTCGAGAACGGCGGGACCGATTGCGATGAAACTTTGGAGGGTTGTTGTGCACATCGGCCAAGTGTGTGTCGGGTAGGAGTAGGATAGGTAAAATCTAGTTGCCGCGTCACAAATAACATTTGCAAATAATAATATAATATAATTTGTTTTAATAAAAACTTTCTCTACTCTTTGTTATCTAGATAATTTTTAAACACGGTTCGCTGTGACATAGCATAGTTTCTCATGAATATGTGATGACACTCGAATACATTTCATGTTGTTGTCAGTAGGTATGAGTTAGCTTATGTTTTAGTAAACAATTTGTTAAAAATTTCTTCTCATGAAAAAAGTAAATTTTTTAAATTTACTCGACTGTGGTTACTTAGAATAGACCATGCCATTTTAGCCCAGTCATTTTACGGAGTTTTGTTAGTGGGGAGTAATTATGAATTGGACTTTTAAACTGTAACCGGCACCATTTAGTGACAAAAAGACTATCTAAAAACATATTAAAATAAAATTCGCTACGCAATATAGAATTCAAAATTTTATCTCCCAGAACGCTTTGCAATGCACTCATTTTAATTAGATTTAATAATATAAATTATTTTTGAGCAGTAAAATAGGCATTGAAATTTAAAAAACGAGATATTTAATAGAAAATGCTAATGTATTTGTCAAAGTCTTGTAAGTAAACAAAAATATTAACACCATGTTTGAAGTATGTATAACGGTAAAGCCTTGAAATGCTTTACCATTCGTTTTTTTAGAACGAGATAAATGAATTAAAACTTGGGGTTGTTCCTGACGTGATATTTTTTTAAATTTTGTTACATTTCTAAGCTAGAATTTGCTATTAAGTACTATATCGAAAAAAATATCAATTACTAATTAATCCCGCCTCAAACCGTAAAATGACTGGACTATTTCTTTCCGTGGTTGTTGTACGTACGGCGACGGCCGCGCGTAGGTCGCGTAACGTATAAGGTGGCGCGGCCAGCTTATGTTGGTTTTGTATAGCTTGATGTGTCGCCGTGTGTACGAGACGACTATAAGATGACAATATTTTCTTGTTTTATACTTTTTAGAACATGATTTTTTCGTTCATGAGGTGATGATTTTTGTTTCATGAGGTTTTAGTTTTTGAACGACTATAGTATAATTATAGTATACATGTTTTAAATACACTTACATGCGTTACATACTTACGCTGGGGGTGGTTCATGTAAATTAAACTGAACAACTTTTACGTTGAAATGGTAAAAAAATCTTTCTGTCGAGTCACCTTTTCTATTTTATGTATTACGAGCGTTAACCAGCTACTTTGTCCGCACAAACTATATACCAGATTTTAAGTCAGATCATTAGCTATCTAACAAAAAAAGTTTCATCAAAATCGGTTCATTAGTTTTTGCGTGATGCTCGTTCAAACAAACAAAGAGACACAAAAAAAAATCCAAAAATTGTTGATATGGAATCAGGATACCTTAAAACCATATCGTAACTTTTTTTTGTTAATATCTACAATGTACAGGCATCTTCTGTTACAATTTTATAATAGTACGAGCGTTAACCCGCGACTTTTTCCGCATAAATTATATACCAGATTTTAAATCAGATATAAGCTATCAAACAAAAAAGTTTCACCAAAATCGGTTCAGTAGTTTTTGCGTGATGCTCGTTCAAACAAACAAGCACACAAATAAACAAACAGACAGACAAAAAATCCAAAAATTAATGATATTGAATCAGGGATACCTAAAAACCATATCGTGATTTTTTTTTGTTAATATCTTCAATGTACAGAGAAACTTGCTGTTACAGTTTTATAATAGTTTAGATATAGATTTTATTTGACTTTTTCATCATTATCATCAGGTGAACTGATGACAGGTGGAATAAAGCCTGTGGAGTGGTGACCGAGATTACACGAAAAAGAGTGGGTCATCTGGGATGACATTAAAAGATGCGTCGGTAGAACTTGAATGCGATTGGCATAACACTGTAGATAATAGATGGTAGAATGGGGAAGAGGGTTATTTCCTGCAGTAGATGATGATGATGATTATCATTAAACTATCCTTTAGGTATATAGAAAAATGTGTACCTACTTATGTACGCAAGTAAGAAGTTATACTTCTATGCCGTCAAGAAAAAACTCTCGTGTTACATCGGCGCGCGCAATTTCTACCACATGCTGAAAATACACTATGATCTGTTTCTGTTTCGCGTGAGTTCCAAAAGAAGTATAGCTTCAAAAATATCGTCAAATAATTTTCTAAATTCTTTATCTCAAATTGTTAGCTTGTATACATCTTTATGTACGCAAGTAAGAAGTTATACTTCTATGCCGTCAAGAAAAAACTCTCGTGTTACATCCGCGCGCGCAACTTCTGCTAGAAAATACACTATGATCGGTTTCTGTTTCGCGTGAGTTCCAAAAGAAGTATAACTCGCAAATATCGAAAAATAATTTTCTAAATTCTTTATCTCAAACTAGCTTGTATACATGTACTAACAGGATAGCCACAGGCAACATAAGGAATGCAATGTGAAGAGCAGCTGCTCCAACATTGCATATTGAACGTTTGCCTTTGTTTCTTGTTTCCGATGTTTGTTTATTCAAATAAGGGTGTTGGTAGACAATGGTGTTTCAGGTTCGATTGGATTTTCAAGAAAATTCGACATCGATAATACCCGGATCGAAAACTAGAAAACGGCGCCTTAGCTCTCTTTCTATTTGCGCGTGAACGAACGAGATAAAGGGCGTGATATAGCCTTATCGCGTCCATCATACTAAGTACGCAGTACCTAATAAAAAACAGGAGGCATTAAGAGGAAACTCCGGCGGCATTTAGTCCATTCAAACATATTCCCCTGTGATAAACTGCTTGATGTTGATCTGGTGTCTTAGAATAGTCTCTTTACCTTCATTTCTCAAAATTGTTGTTGTTGTTGGTTTTGTTTCTCTTTCGTCAGAAGTTTCATTGTGATTGTAGTATATAGTTCTTCAAACTCGTATCTGTATTCCTGTTCTTGTGCGTAGGTGGTTTCGTCGTTAGATTCGACAGCCTGGTCCTCAATGTTCTCTTGTATTCTCCGCAGTGGCTGAATCGTCTCTTTCAGCCCTTGGGAGCGAGCGGTGATGTCCTCGTCAGACATCGTCGTCCTCTGTTCGATGTAGTTGTCGAGTCGTGTGAGCAACCCGCGTAGGGTGCCCCGATGTTTCCTTACTTTATCCATATTCTGTAGTGTTTTTACGATGATTTTATGGGTTCAGGATCGTCGCCAATGATAAATACCGATAAAGTAAACATATTTGTTACGTAATCAAGCTATTATCTTTATTAGACAAGACAATGACAGGTATCAAATACAATCTGTTACTTCTGCCATGTCCCTATGTTTTGTTTTTTCTTTAAATTAATTACTATAAAAACTAGGAGCCTTCCACAATAAAGAAAAATTGCTCAATTTCATCGCCGTTTTTTGAAATCCAGCAAACTGAAAAATATAAAAAAAAAAATCAACACATAACGACATATCCAAACTACTTGAAAAATCATTAAAATCGGTCTAATATTGGAGGAGGAAATAGGGGAATACGAGGGTAAAATCAATCCGCGCAGTAGTTGTCACTTTCGCACTGATAGCTCTGTTGCTCGGGAAAAGCGCAACAGCAATTAAATAGATCTGTTAAAAATTACCTATTCTTCAAATGTCTTGCAGACCGCCTTTTATTTTAATGTTAAACGAGCCTCTTCTTTCGAGCTCTTTTTTGCCGATTAAGAAATAGGTATACTCAAACATCAAAGTAAGAGTATTTTAACAACACGATAAATCCATTTAAATGCCAGCAAACATTTATTTTTATTAGATTTAGAGCGAAAGAAGCTCCCTTTCTTTTCTCCATGGAAAAAAGATACGAGTATCTTTGAGATAAAGTTGTAATTGACAATTTCATAAACAATTCAGGCGATCAGCTTTTGATATCGAGAGGTAAGACGAAATTTCAAATATTTTCACGACTGTATGAACTTCACTTAAAGCTGTATCCATAACAGTCAAACGAAAAGTTTTCTACACAAGTCTGGCTAGAGGCGACGTTTGAAATTTTTAAAAGGTAAGTTCCCTTGATAAAACCAAAAGAGTGCCTTAGATAAAAACAATACAATGAGGTCAAAAAGGTATATTAATTATATCTATTATTTTTAATTAAAGTATTAGATTTGAATTGAATTCGTTTCAAATTTTCTTAAGCCCAAGGTTGCCAAAAAGCAATAAAATTTTACAATTAATATTTTAATAATGTTATTTTCATTTATTTATGTATCAACGAGTATAAACGTAGTGTTAGTGTGTGTGCGTCATTTGTATTTTTTATATCGACCAATGTATATATTTTCATTACCTAGGTACTCTAAGAAAAAAGTTTTATAATAAGTATAATAGTCCAAACACAACATTACACTTCAATACCTACAAATTACAAGGACAAGCTGAAATTGCATCGCTTGAAAATAATTATACTGAGTTTATTTATAAGTACCACTTCACTTTTTATTCACTTTAAACAACAAATCTTTATTTATATACTTCTTTTTTAATGTTGAATAAAACTATATCCTGTTCTTTAATCAATCAATTGATTAATTTATTTATTCATCAAACACAGTTATTACAACGATGAAAATGACAGTTTAGGTACATATGTCTTCTCTTCTTTCGTGTCAGCATGATCCATATTGTGTGACAATCACTCATCGTGTAGCATGCTACATTGTGCTGCTTCCTGTTCAATTAGTTAGTATGTTTAGTTTTACTTTTATTTATTTAAGTAACTAATCATGTGTTTTTTTCAATAAATAAATAAAAACATACCTAACTGAAATTGTAACAATATGGTCAATCTTCCGTCGCATCTTCCTCACTTTATTTTATCTACAAGAAGTATTCTGAATATTTTGTAGCCCAAGTTCAATGACCGAGGTCCAGGGACGAAATCTAAGGTCAAGTTCATTACTTAAATGTACTTTGATGTAGAGTGGAATATTGCAAAAGAAAATGTTTTCAGGCATATTATAAGTTTGGTAAAACTTTTCGTGTTTTGGAAATTATTTTCTTATTCAGCGTTAATTATTTTTCTCTCACTACTGAAGTTATTTGGTGGAATATTTTAATTAGAAAGTATTGTTTTCATTATTATTTTTAGATTGGCAAGTAAAATTTTAGGTAAAACTTTGTAAGGAACGTTCTTGATAGAAGATTTTATTTATTTTAATTTTTACTTTTATTATTTACTGTAACTGCCTTAAAATAATAAAGTTGTTGGTAGTCACCTAGTTTGTTTGAATAAAAAAAATTCGTATATTATATTTACGCATTAGACCAGTGGGTTGAGAGTTTATAAGTCCAATTAATGATGATAGGGATATTTATAAATTATTCTTAATCTTTTAAGAAAAATTACAATATAATATTTTTTATCTTAGAAGTAATTGTCTCACAGATTATCTAGTTCCAATTGAAGTGCCAAAATCTAGTACAGTCTTTTATTTTGATGACTAGACAACGATATATAAAACATATATTACCGATAGACTTCTGTATTGTAATACAGAAATCTGTGATATTACCTATCGATACAAACAACCATGACTTGCATACACGTTTCATTCATTCATGTAATCACCATGTAAGAAATATCAAACCGTGAGATTTACAACCAAGTCTTAAAATCTATTGACTACAATCATTCTTACAATGAACATGCTCCATAATTGCCATTGCATTGGCGATAAAATCCATTTCGTTTTATACTTAAGGGGTTTAAGTCCATACAAAAGTTTGACGCACAATACGCGTGGACGGAGTTAATAAAAGTAATATTTTATATATGGAAATATAGTTTAGAAAATCTAGTTGCCGCGTCATAAATAACATTTGCAATTTATAACATAATTACGAAGATATAAAGCTTTTAAAATTTTGTATGAAAAATATCAAAGCTTTTTATCTTCGTAATTATTTTATAAATTACAAATATGGTTTGTAACGCGGCATCTAGATTTTCTAAACTATTTTTCCATATATAAGGTCTAACAAAATTAGGTGAAACTATTTTAAGGGGATGATCAGACCATCAAACTGAACAACTTTCTTCATGACACCAATAATGAAATCGCGAAAAAAAAATCTGCTGTCCCATACATTTAGGTCGAGTAGGTTTTTATGGAACAGCTGATTTTTTTTCGCGAGTTCCATATCGGTCCCATAGAGAAAGTTGTTCAGTTTGATGGTCTGATCATCCCCTTAAAATAGTTTCACCTAATTTTGTTAGACCTTATATACAAAGTTACTTATATTAATACCGTCTACGCGTATTGTGCGTCAAAGTTATTGTGTGATAGTGATAGTCTTATACAGGGTGTAAAAAAACAAACTAAACAACTTTCACTACAGAGACAACGTCAAAAAAAATCATCTGAGCCATACATTTGAATCGAGTAGGTCGTCTATAGTTGTAAGTTGTTTAGTTTGATTATCTTGAAGCCACTCCTTTAAATATTACTAGGGTGTTTGAAATATTATTTCATCAATAAAATATTTAAAAAACTTACTACGAAAGTTACTTTTTATCTGAACTAAAATAAAACAATTTATAATGAATTCACCATTGTTCTTATAAAAATTAATTTACTTTTCAAACCATATCTATCTAAAACGAAGAAAATATTCAACAAAAAGTAAAAAGTTGAAGAATAACAATCAATACAAAAATATCAAAATTTGTATACAATAAAATTGCTTAAGGGATTTTATGGAGTCTCTATTAAATACTGCATTACATAATATAATTAACACTCACTTGGTGTATTAAATATTTATTCGACAGATCCATACAAGTGACTTAAAACTAAACTAACCTTTAAATAACAAAATCGTAAGTAAATGTATCTCTTCGTATTTATGATCAATACCCAATAATTAATTATACTTTCCCTAAGCTAAATACTTCATTGCCGAAATTGGGCGTCGCCTTAGGGAGCGAAAATGTGACCCCCCCCGCTCCGGTTCGTTCCTGGTGCACAGGTTGGCCATAGCAAATTAGCAATACAACGTGGCAACGCTGCTAGCGTTATGGGCACCTTTGCACCTGGGTCGAATCGGGGCGGGCTATTTAATTTATATTTATTAATTTTAAGTTATTTTTATTTATAATAAATTTTCCGTTTCTAAAAAGTCAAAATCTTTCCCTAATCTCTAATCAAATTACAATATTTAATCCAATAAAGCCCAGCAAGCCTCTAATACAGATTGGCAAATTTCTTCACCACAATATCATAGTAGAAAGAGTACCTAACTACACAACGATGGCAAGATCAATGAATGACACGCCCATCAAAAAGAAGAAGAATAAAACATTTTGGTTATATTAAAAACCTGCATAAATACTAACTGCTGATAATGATGCTGACTAAATGGTTGAAGCAATTAACATTTGTCCTCGTTGTGTGATAATATTAGTCGTAGAGATGAGTAAACTGTACAATAACAATAAAGTATGAAGTGCATAAACTAAACAAAGACAGTAACAATCTCAGATCCAACGGAATAAAACGCCAAACGAGATCTCGCAGACGTCTTGCTTCTAGACAACGCAGCAAATTAGTCTTTTCTGTGGACTTTCTACTATCTAAAATAACAAGACAAATAAGATTGAGTTCTTAAAATATTTTTTTTATATTGGAATCATATTCGTTTTCCCGATTCACAAATAAATCCTTATATTGTACGCAGTTTGCGCAAACCTTTTTTTAGCGTATCATCAAGGTTCACTTATGTGAACCGATTAATGTCAGATATAGAAAAAGGATTAACCAAGACACAATCATTAACAGCGATCAACTGACGAGTTTGATATGTAGTATGTAAAAATACGATTAGCATGAGATGAAATCCGCAACTTATTTATTTAATATAAAAATAATAATCCCATCAAATGCGTTGGCAATCACTGTCTGCCATTTTTTGATAAACCAGAGACATTTGTTACGAGAGTCTCTCCGCAATAACCCAGATTTCCCGGCCCCCCAAGTTCACCCCCACAACCAGAGTAGTTTTATTTTGTCCTTCCTACAATAGTCTCTGTACCGAACGTGGTATGTCTTCTGGTGCATTTGCATACATTCAGAGATAGACCACTGTTGGTGCATCCCATCGCATTCAGATAAAAGTGTTTCAAAGGGGCCTCTACGTGTTGGACCTGTGTCCCCACGCAAGCCTTCTTAAGGTCCGGGCTACGGCCCGAGAAATACCATAAGAGATACAATAATAAATAATAATAATAAACTTCACCGAATGGATTGGTGAACGATATCCCATACTAATCGTGCTCTTTGAATTAACCGTCGATCTTTGTTAAGATTATTGGCAACCATGAATTGGAAAATACTCTGTTGAATGCCACGAGTTACATTGATAACCCTGCGACGAACGCAGGGACGCTGCAGTATGTATAATACTGAAAATGCTTGGAGGACTAGGTCCAGTAGTCGATGTTTCTTCATGATGATTTAATGCTCGTTAAGTTTTACAATACCTGTCTCTGTTAGAAGTTGTTCTTGTAGAAAAGATTTTATACAATCAATTTGTGAGTACATCATTTCAGTAATAATGGCAGGAATACATATTTGTACCAAAATATCTAATACCAGAACCAATTCTGTGACATCTGAACTCCATTCAGCCTGAAATTTAGAAATATTTGGTTATAATCATATACTTTTATGTCATACACAACAAGATTTCTTACATATTAAATTGTCTCAAACAAAATTATTCTTACATTGTGTTTGACAAAATACAGCATATTCCACAGTTCAACCATCAATTTTGGAACACACACTACAAGCTGGATAACTTTCTGTAAAAATTGATATTAAGTCAGTAAATTTACTGCAAATACTAATAAAAATATATGTAATTTTATTATTTATGTCTCCGATATAAAATGTATTTATTAACTTTTCTATTAGAAAACTATATAACCTAGGTGCTGTCGTGGTGTGATTTTTGTATATAAAATAACTTTCTACTCACAAAATTATCGTATAGTGGTTTGATTTTGTCATAACAGTCTGCTATGGCCAAGTACCTATTTTGTAACATAGTAACACTAACATGTGACTTTTTCAATTGTATTTTCATATTTTTGATAGAACAGTAAAAGTAATAAACCACTATTATTTGAGACATTCCAAAAAAATCTTGACCCAAACCTGGTACCAAATAGAATAAATAGTAAGGAACTTTATACGTAGGACAATATTCTTCAAGTTTGTATAAGCATCTTGCAATCGTTACAAAGATTTTTAAAATTATCAAAATCATTGATAAATAAAAAGACAATAATTGAAGAATAATGTTTTCTGTAGCTGTTAGTTCATAATTCTTTATTGAATCGAGCACAAACTCATATATATTGTATTTTGCAAAACGAAGAGCAAGTAAATACAAAACGTATTCAGCAAGATTAAACCAGGCCCAAAGATCTGAGTAGTCATCCAACAAAGGGCCCAATAATATAATTGACGTTATTAAAGACATAATGATTGTTATCCTTTTTATAAGGTTACGAAATTTAATTTTGAAAGCCTTGGTGAATCCATAGTCGGTTCCGAAAAGAAGTTGTGGTGTCAAAAAATAAATGATAATTGTCTTTGGAATGATAACTTTAGTTTTAGTTCGATTTTTAACAGAGATTTGTTTTATTGTGCCACCAAACATTTTAATATTATTCCTTGTACCAACAAGTAGACAATCTTTAGAACAACCCAAGATAGACTGACAGACTGTATTTTTTCAAGATAAAATAAACATTTTGTAAGCTATAAAGGTATGCTAATAAAATTACATTTCATTAGCTAATGGATAGATGATTGAGCCAGATGCATACATAAATACGCTAATTTACTGTAAAAGGTTATTATTTTATAAAAGGCGAATTATTTATAAGTAATCATATTGGAGATAGTCGAGTCCATTATCTCCTATTGATAACTTATGATGTAAGTTAGAGTAGCACTTTTTCATTTTTGTTTTCATTATTGAAGAACCTTTGATGTTGTGATGAGGGCGCCACTGAATGGTTAATGAACTCTTAACGCACCGTCAAATTTAACGCTGCCAAAATGTATACTTAGATCCCTACAGAACCAAGCTCTCTTACAGATGGAACATTTTTGTAATAAAAATTTTTTATACAAAATTTTAAAAGCTTTATATCTTCGTAATTATATTATAAATTGCAAATGTTATTTGTGACGCGGCAACTAGATTTTCTAAACTATTTTGCCACATATAAAATATTACTTTTATTAATTCCGTCTACGCGTATTGTGCGTCAAACTTTTGTATGGACTGAAACCACCGTAAAGAGCGTTTTTATTTTGGTTTTCTAGGGGATCGATAGATGGCGCTACGGTCTATGCGAATAAAGGTCAAAATTTCAAAAAGGGTTTCTTTAAAATAATAAAGAAGGAAACGGTGATCAAAAAGATGCCCACGCATCTTTTGATGGAATATTTCATGATTTGCGAATCATTTTGATAAAAAAATGTTAAACTGTTTATTTCTGACATGGTTGTATGGGCTCGATTCCTTGGCCAGAAAAAATGGCAGTCACAGTTTTGACATGATTTTGATAGAATCTCACGAACGTCTCTTTGGAGCAATAAACATGCCATTCGTGAGTTTTTTAGGATCTAAAATTAAAAAGAAAAGAAAACCGCTCATTATGGTAACATATTCAATGATAAGAACAGTTATTACTTAGAGAATAATATGATTTATTATAACACGTAATCAATAGATACTAAACACTATTACTTAAATATTAAGATGTAATGGTTTTTGCCCAAATCAATTTATTTATTAAAATAATACCTACTAATAATAATAATAATAACCCTCCTATGGGACCACCTTGTCGTGGTAGGAGGGCTTACGGGATGGTGATACTTTTCTTGGTCTGAACACCTTGACCAGACCCCTTTATGGGAGATACAATTACATACCAATAACATCGCGGCTACCCATCCCAAACCAACGGTCCAAACCCAACACACCCAAGCTCAACGTGTGAGGCACCGTGCGGAAGATTGCTGCTGGATGGCCCAGGGTGGTAAAATATTCGTAGGTCGTTAACGGTCCATTCAGGGTGAGGGCAACACTCTGTCTTAATCTTGCCTTCCGTCCTGTATAAGGCTCTACAGATGGTGACTTGTATATCCTCATTAAAAAAAAAAACGTAACATGGAAGATTCATCAAAACAAATAAAAAGGTATAACTTAAGGTCGCAAACTAGGGGGCGTAGAGGCACACCTGGAGCTGGCGCCGGGTGTTCCAGTACGCGAGTCGCCAGTGACGAAGAGCTGAGCAGACGGGCTCCCTTTGGGAATGTGCCCGAACAAACTACTGCCGATACGGATATCGTTTTTCATCCCTCATCACCCACATCATCAATATATAGCCTTTTCCAATCACCCAGCTCTTCGCCTAATTCTTTCGAAATTCAAAACTATCATCATTCTTCATCTTCATCATCTCCAGTGTCAGTGGATGTTGTACAGGAGGCAAGCGCCGACAATCCTGCACCCACCTCTGACTCAAAAAGCGCACGTATGAAATGGTCTAAAGAAATGAATATTTTCATAATGCGCACTTATTTCATTACTTCTAAACTTGAAACAGAACCTAGAACATATTTGACACCACTCTTCAATAAATTCACCGAACAGTTTCCAGAAATGGAGGTTAGCAGACAAAGGGTAGGAGACCAACGTAGAGCTATAGTACGGAATAATTTGTTAAGCATTAAAGAAATTAGTGAAATTCGACAGGAGGCAGAACATTTTCTACAAACAAACCATCACACTAGCATTAACACACAAAACACTCAAGTTTTAGGCCAAAGAATGAGGTGGACCAACGAATTTAACGAAACAATTATACGAAGCTATTACAAAATAACAAATTTAGAAACAAATAGATCAGCCTATAGGAAACCATTATTCGAATCAGTTATTTCACAACACCCACAATTGTCACACGTTTCAGAACAAAGAGTATCAGACCAGCTTAGGGTTATAATAAACAACAAAATGATACGTGAGGAAAGACTACAGCAAATAAGAAATGAAGTTGCGAGTGAACTGCAGATAAGGGACCATAGCTTAACAAACTTAACACTTACATGTAATGACACTGAAACATATTACTCCATCACCCAAAGCTCTACACAATATCACCACTCACCAATCGTCAGTCAATATATGTCACAACACAGTGAAGAACCTTCTGAACCCGCACGACGAGATCCTCAACAACTGCCTGAAAAAATAATTGAAATCGAAGAAACTTTTCTAAAAGCCGTTGAAGACTTCAAAAACATTGACCCAACACAGAGACCTTATATTCCAAAACAAAAGTTATCAAAAAGACTGGCATCTGTCACGTCTTTAATAAACACCAAAATACTACCAAAGCACCTCTCACATGAAAGTGACTACCCAACTACACAAACTGCTCTGTACTGTGCAGCTTTCACGGCTGCAACACATAATGGATCAAAAATACGAGACACACAAATTAACAGGACACACACCGAACACATACCACGCTGGCAAAGAAGACTACAAGATAGAATAGATGATTTACGCGTGAAAATTGGACGACTTACCGAATACATCAAGGGAAACACTAGTCAAACTTTAAAGAAACATATAGATAAAATAATAGAAAATTATAAAATACATTCTCAGCATGGATCAGAAAACACAGAACTTATACATTTCTTAGATACTTACCCTAAAACAAAAACTCAACGCACTTGCAAGCCGCCTACGCAGATATAAATTAACAACTTTGAGGAAAACACAAAACAAACAGTTTCACAATAACGAGAGGAGTTTTTATAGAACGTTAACACAAAGCCATACAAATGGGAGAAGTAACAATACCATACAAACACCTTCATCTAATGAGTTACAAGAATTTTGATCAAATATATGGTCGATCCCAGTCGAACATGCAGAGAACGAGTGGTTACATGTTGGTGGTGAAGATGATTTGTTAACGAACGTTCAAGAAATGCCATTTGAAAGTATAAGCTTAGATCTTCTGAAATTCTGCATAGCAAAGACACACAACTGGAAAGCTACTGGATCTGATAAAATTCACAATTACTGGTACAAAAAACTCACGTTCATGCATTCTCTATTACACACTCACATAAACAACTTCATCCAATCACCAAACACAATACCTCAATACATTACTAAAGGTACAACATACATGCTACCTAAAGATCAGAATGACACACAAAATCCAGCCAAATATCGCCCTATCACTTGTTTACAGAATATTTATAAAATAATTACATCTTGCATCAGCGAGCTTATCTACAGACATACAGACACCAACAAAATACTAGCCGAACAACAAAAAGGATGCCGCAAAAACAGTCAAGGTTGCAAAGAACAACTCACCATAGATGCTATAGCGTCAAAACAAGCACTAACGAAGAAGAGAAACATCTACACTATGTACATTGACTACAAAAAGGCTTATGACTCCGTACCACATTCTTGGCTCATCTACGTTTTAGAAAAATACAAAATTAATTCAACACTGATAAACTTCTTGGAAAAAGTAATGCTGAACTGGAGCACGGTCTTAAAGTTAAATGATGTAGAAACTGAAGCTATACAGATCCGTAGAGGTATCTTTCAGGGAGATACTCTCAGCCCATTATGGTTTTGCTTAGCACTCAATCCTCTGTCAAAGTTACTCGACAATAGTAATAATGGTTTCAAGATCAAATACAATAGCACACACTACACACTTTCACACCTAATGTACATGGACGACATAAAACTGTATGGCAGTAACCTTAAAGAAATCCTCGAACTAGCAGACATCACGCAAGCATTCTCGTCAGACATTCAAATGGAATTTGGTATAGATAAATGCAAGATACAATCCGTCCGTGGAGGGAAAATAGAACACAACACATACCAACTAGATAGTGGCGAACAGATAGACCCTGTAGACAACATTACCGGTTACAAATACTTAGGATACCAGCAGTCAAGACAGATACATCAGAAGGAAACAAAAAATACGTTAACACAGAAGTTCAAGTCAAGAATACACAAAATATTAAATACACACCTGAATGCTCGAAACACTATCAAAGCGATCAATACTTATGCTATCCCTATTCTCACTTATTCCTTTGGAATAATACAATGGTCACAAACAGATCTCCTAAAACACCAACGAACCATCAACACTTTGATGACAAAGTACAGGAAGCATCACCCACGGTCATGTACACAAAGATTGACACTACCAAGAAGCGAAGGAGGAAGAGGGCTCACCGATATACAGAACCTACACAATAAACAAATCACTACACTAAGATCATTCTTTCATACACAAGAACAGCGTTCACTCTTACATAAATCTATCACACTAGCCGATCACAAATTCACTCCACTAAATCTCAAAGAACATTCCACACTTCCGAACGAGAAAATAACAGAACCACAACAAAAATTTGAAGCATGGTTGCAGAAATCACTTCATGGCCGGCACCGACGTGACTTGATGAACCCAAGTGTTGACAAAGAAGCGTCGAATGCGTGGTTAAAGCAAGGCGAACTCTTTTCTGAAACCGAAGGGTTTATGATAGCCATACAGGATCAGATAATGGACACAAAAAATTACCGCAAATATATAATCCGCGACAACACACTACATTCAGATCTATGTCGCTACTGCCGCAGTAGCTCTGAAACAATACAACATATCACAGGAGCATGCAGGGCGATCACCCAAACAGACTACAAGCACCGACATGACCAAGTTGCAGCAATTATTCATCAATACCTAGCTCTCAAATATAAACTCATCACTGAAAAAACTGCTTACTACAAATACAAACCTCAATTAGTTATCGACACTAACGATTACAAGCTATACTGGGACAGAACCATCATAACAGACAAAACCATACATCACAACCGACCCGATATAACCCTTCATGACAAAATAAACAAAACTGTTTATCTTATTGACATAGCGGTTCCAAATACACACAACATTTCATCCACACATACAGACAAATTAACCAAATACACAGACTTAACAATAGAATTAAAAACACAATGGAGGGTGCAAACTGTAAAAACACCACAAGCCAGCCACAGGGGTTATACCTCAAACACTACACACCAGTCTTAACATATTACACATACACCCACTCACATACAGACTTCTTCAGAAAGCTGCGATTTTGAACACGTGCAGAATTGTTCGAAAATTTTTATCCATCGACGCATAACACACTTAATTTATCAGCTCACGAATCCAAACTACACTTCAGACCACAACCAGCTTCCCACTATCGTTTGGCCAAAAGCCCGCGATACTGGAAACTACCCCAGGAACAACTGGGAGAAAGAAAAAAAAAAAAATAAAAAAAAAATAAAAAATAAAAAAAATAATAATAATACTACTTGTTTTTAATTCAATTCAATTTTAATTCAATTATTTATTGCCATAAATTACATGTAGTCAGTATAAATATACAGAATAGGTACAAGGATGGTAACAGTACAGAATGTTCAATGTAATTTTACCCTAGGGTGTAGCACACTAGCAATTTAGTACAATATACTTTAATGATAAATTTATAATTATACAACATGAAATTTCCCAATTAATTAATTTGATTTTTGTGAAAAAAAATAAATAATAAATAAAACATTATGTCAAGTTAGTGTTAGATGTCAACAATTTTAAAATATGAAATTAACAGCAACACACGATACTACATAATACAATAATTATTCTAAACCTACAAATATTGTCAATCAATTACTGACTATGATTATTTATAAAAGTCCATAAATTCTAGCAAGCTATAAGGACACATATTAAGTAAAACAGATTTCATTTTCGCAAAAAATTTCCTATCTCCAAGGGCTTTTACATCGGTAGGCAATTTATTGTACACTGAAACAGCATTGTAAATAGCAGTTCGTTCGTATGCAGTCGTTCTACAGTGCGGAACTTGCAGCTGAGGCTGATGTAGATTATTTAATCGACTGCTATGGAAATCGGGTCTATATGGGAATTTTTCCGGATATCGCCTAACGAGCTTACATAACTCCATTATATACAGGGCCGAGACTGTAAGAAGCTTCAGTTCAACAAAAGCCGACCTGCAGGAGTCTCTGCTAGATTTCAGTCCCATGATAATGCGAACACAGCGCTTTTGAATAATGAATATTCTGTTAATATCCACTGATCCTCCCCAGATGGCCATACCGTAGACAACTCTAGATTGAAAATAGGCGTGGTAAGCCTGAAGAGTCGCCGACCTGGTAGAGATTAGTCTTAGGTTTTTCAGAGCGAAACCAAAGCTACTAAGTCTTGTCTCCAATGATTCCACATGCATCTTCCAATTCATGTGTACATCAGTTTCCAACCCTAAGAACTTGGCATGTTGCACTAATTCAATCTTATTCCCATTTAGCTTAATATTTGTTTCCAAAGTCTTAGTCATATAGTTCCTAAAGTGTAATATTTTAGTTTTATTTATGTTTGTATTTAGATTTAGTGAATTTAACCAATTTACAATTACATTTAGAGACTCCTCTACACGTCTATCTAATTCAACACTATTATTTCTTTTAAAGGGAAAAAATATTGATACATCGTCGGCAAACATGACGATCTTGTTTGAGAGTATACGTGGCAAATGATTTATATACAGTAAAAACAATTTTTAATTAATAACAAAATTTTATGGGCGCATTCAGATAATGAAACTAAAACTTTTCCCTAAGGAATATGGGTCATAAAACAAGTTTTTTTTAACCTCTCATACAAAAGTGCGAATCAGCCGATCAATTTTTCTATGGAAAAACCAAAAAATTCTCGTTTTCCGACGCATGTTTCTTAAAAAAATTTTAGTTTCTGTAGTAATAATTGTCTGAATACGCCCTTAAAATGTTGAAAGTAATTAAAACTCAATAAAAATAACTACATTTCTCTTCTATTTGAGATGATTGTCATTACCATAATTATTTAATATATATTAACATAGTTACATCAAGACATTCTTATATTTAGTCATAGAGGTGAGTAAATTGTAAAATCACAATAAAATATGAATTGCACAGTCCGAATAAATACTGTAACAGACGCACATCCGTCGGAATAAAACGCATCACGAGATGGTTCACTTGATGCACTTCTAAAGACTGCAGAAAATGATTCACTTCTGTGATTCTGTCATTATCTGGAACGATAAAAATATAAATTACATTTGACATTTGATATTGTATTGTGCATGTCATATAATATCTATTTACGTCATAATTATATTGTCTATTAGGTTTTTTTATTTGCTCCGGTCGGTTTGCTCTCATAGTAAAAGTTGTTCAGTTTGATGGGTAGACTCTTAGTTTAAAAGGATGCTAATGATATCCATTTCACCCTTTATATGGGTACCTGATTGCCGTGTGGTGTCGGCTTTGCCGTTTGGTGTCGGCTAAGAAGAGCACCATCCCATTTCCTCCCGTGGGTGACGTAAAAGGCGACTAAGGGATCTACCGGAGGATGGGCAGCAGCATCCTCTGAGTACACACATTCAATCCAACTGCGATCGCCAACCCGCCTGCGTGGCGATTATGGCAAATTTTGGCGGAGGCTTATGTCCAGCAGTGGACGTCTGTCGGCTGATATGATGATATGGGTACCTCTTAGACCATATAACTAGGGACCAGCCTTGCGTCAGTATTCCCCTCTGCCAAGTTACACGATCAGTTTGACGCACATGGCATTTACATACAATTGTATACCTTATCACTAAACGAGACAACCTACAATTGCTGAACAATAACTTCAAACTAGTGTCGTTTGGGGTTCACATGAGACTATTTTAAAAAATCAAAATTAAAATATAAAGTAGTGCTATCTCGTCCTCCGCAATAAATGTAGGTTTAGTAGAATCACACACGTAACTCGTCCATAGTAATATGGTCTAAGATAAGCATATGCTCAAGACTATTTTCCCCGAGGGGGTAGTCAGAGATATTCTGAAACCTCAGAACATCCACGTTTCACTAATAGTACCGAAACTCTGTCCAGTGTGACAGGGAGTGAGCCCGTCGGTCGCCACTTATATTGAACAATGCAGGTTTCCTTACGATGTTTTCCTTCTCTGAAACTGGTGTTACAAATCGTACATAAATTACGAAAAATTCATTAGTACGAGTCGGCCTGGACGGGGATCGAACCATCGCCTCCTGCACGGCAGGCAAGGTTACTCGCCACTGGACCACCACGACTCTTGTAATCGGATAACTATAATTAAAACTTGATATTATATCCTTACACAAATTACATTTATTTCCGTGGATATACTCACGACTATATTTTCCGATAGGGCAGCCAAATATATTCTTAACTATTTGGTGCCCGCGACTTCGTCTGCGCTTCGTCTGGACAACTCACACAATATCTTTATAAAATGTAGCCTATGTGTTATTCTGATGTATAAGCTATATTATTGTAGAGTTTCATTAAAATCCATTCAGTAGTTTTTACGTGAAAGAGTATCAAACATCCATCCATACTAAAAATATACTTATTATACTTACAGTATACTTAAAAAAGTAGGATATGCAAATCGTCAGATCCGGAAAACTCTACCCAAGCCCTTCTACGTCTACACGTACAATGCCTCCGGACAACTCTACTGCTCTTCATTTGACCTTATTTTTAAAACCAAGTTCGAATTTGCGAGTCATATCAGGGCTTATCACAATTCGAATTTAGAAGTGCAGTTTTTATTAACGGTATAGGTATTTACAATTAAAACATTATGTACAACTTATGGCTAAATATGGCTATAATTAAAAATAAAAACAAATAAAGTAGGCGAAGAAAAAATGAGCCACTATATCGAGCACGACTTCCGTTTGACTTACACTAAACAGAAGACGTGCTCGAGGCCACTGTCCTGCGGGAGGGTGCCCAGGACGCTGGCTGCGTTACCTCGTTGGATGGCAATGGATATTCGTTGCCCGAGGTACGCGCCAGCCCTTCGGTCACCGGACACCTCAATCAAGCGCGACGACAACTCTTTGAAGAGCTGTCGGGCGTCCGGACCCCACGGCCCCAGGGTCTCTACACCGAATGGCGCAAGAATGTAGCCGTCACTCAGGGGGTCATATGTGCGCCGCTTGAGACCTTCTGCAGCAGCCGCCGCCGCGCCCGCTCTTAGAGAAGTGGCAGGGAGGTGTGAGAGCGCCACAGTGTCGACACACGTAGCGTCCCACACCAGGGGTCTGCCATTCCTCCAAGGAATGACGGTCATACCGTCGGGTCTCCTGCCATCGTCTCGTGCAAGGCCCCTTAGCTCAAGTATGGCCGGCACGTTGGCGTTGACAAGGGCATGGCGTGGGAGACGGCCAGCACTGCGCTGACAGGAGAGGCCATGGTGGCCAAGGTCGTTAACGTTCCCGCAGCGATGTGGCTCAATCGTTCTGGCACCAAGTCTCAGACCGACTGCCATTGTGAAGGAGGATCTATCCAGAAGCGTGCCCACGTTTGCAGATGGCAACGCATTTAGCCAGAATCCTGACTCTGGCTCCCTTGAGGCTAGGAGGCGGGCTTTCTCTGCAGTACTGGTGGCGTTGTCTATAAGACTTTTTTTTGTCTTAATGCAGAGCGGCTCGTCCCATAGCCTCTGTGACGTCAGACTTGTGGGGACAGTGTTATTAGGACCGGCGGCACTTATCCAGGCGTTTCTGGCCTCAGTCAAGTACGTGACCTCTATATCACCAAGTGATGGGTTTATGATTCTCCCGAAGAGGTCAAGCGTACTATGGACTGACGACAGTGCAGTAAGTAATATTTTATTTATTTATTTTATCTAATTTATAGTATCTGAATATAATTTTTTTGTCCAAGTTGCCATAGCCGAACACGGTTAGAAGGACTATAATATATACACTAATGCATACTATTTAGAATATCCACTTTTCACTAGCAATGCCCACAGATAGTGTACCTGTTGACACTGTACGGTCAGTGGTTAATTATTGTATCCACACTTCAAAATCAAAGTATTTTCAAGGTTTTATATAATTTCAAGTAGTTTCATAGGTTTCCTCACAATGTTTTCGTCCATCAAAAAACCAGCGGCGTATTGAGGTTATTATTTAAATAATATGAATAACATTTTTCTGTCCTTCATTTGGAGCAATTATTGTTTTTAAAATCTCTTTTATTACGATACGACATTTGGAATTAAACGTGTGCTCCAATCGCTAATTTGAAATACCTTTTTCTTTCAGCAGCTCCTTCCGAAGAATTAATTTAATAGCACCCACTTCGGAGTGAACCATTTCAGTGATCAAGGCAGGCACAAATATTTGTATGACGAAAGCCATGGAGAAAATGAATCCATAAACATAATCAGTCCACGTTGCCTGAAAATTATCAGTTATTTGATCACAATATATGTTGTATAAGTACATAGGTAGATAGATACTTGTGAACTTTTGTCATTTTGTCACTGCAACATTTTAACCATTAAATTTTGTACATTTTGACACTTGCACAATCGAACCCTTTGGGCTTTCAGACATGTGAACAGTCATGCCCCGGAAACATAATAAGCAAAATCTAGTTTTTGACGCGCTCTCTGATTGGTCAATAAACTCCCATAGTGGATTTTGTCAGTAAAATCTACAATCGGAGTTTTCCCGTAGTGGGTTTTGTCAAAAAAATCAACTATCGGAGTTTTGAGGACGGTCTCTGATTGCTCAATAAACTTCCATAGTGGACTTTGTCAGCAAAATCTACTAACGGAGTTTTACAGAACTTACATTCAAATACATGGTTACTCATTTTAACTAAAAATTAATTTATTCCAATGATGGAAGGATAATGGATGTATATGAAAGTGATGATGATGATGACATCATCATCACTTTCATACACTTTATTTGTTTTAAAAATATATATATATGTTACATCGTCATCATCATTATATATACATTTTTTTTATGTGTGATAGGAAAACATTTGACCCCAATCAAACCTGATGTTGAGAAACACCAACTTTGAAATCACGAAAAAAATAATGTATTTACGTTTAAAACCTTGTATATCAAATAATTTTTTTTTATACAATGTATAATGATGATGACGACGTGTCATATAATGTTTGTCTTTCAAAACTAATAAAGTGTATGAAAAAGATGATGATGGAATGAATTAATTTTCAGTTAAAATGAGTAAAAATGTATTGAATAGTAAGTTCGGTAAAACTCCGATAGATTTTGCTAACAAAGTCCACTATGGGAGTTTTTTAACCAATCAGAGCCCGTTTTTAGAACTCCGATAATCGATTGTGGTGACAAAACCCACTACGGGAAAACGGCGATAGTCGATTTTGCTGACAAAGTCCACTATGGGAGGTTATTGACCAATCAGAGAGCGCGTCAAAAACTCCCGTAGTGGATTTTGCTTATATGTGTCCCGGAATGCACAAACTCATGGATATTACTATAAAAAGGGGTCTTCATGAATGTATTATATTAATAATGAAATATACTTACATTGTTTTGTATAAAATAAAGCATATACCATAAAGTACTCATGAGTTTTGGGACAAAAAATACCGTTAGTGTAAACGTCTGTAAAGAGGTAATAAAACATTATTAACTTTTTGAACGGTTGTCAATAGTTAACAGTAACTTCATTTATTTCAGTGACTTGAGTTAGCTGTATTTAATAAACCTAATAAGACCTGTAGTGGCTTAAAAATACTATGGCAAAATATTAACAATTGAGTTGTTTGGGATCAAAAACAGACATATTTTAAAATCTATTGTGTTATCTCCGTTTTTGATCCCAAACGACTGATGGTTAAGCTGGAATGATCCAGTGTGCAGTGTGTAAACTTCTTTCTTGCCAACACCTACAATGTTCTTGTGTACTGTTTCCATTCCATCAATCTATCCTCTTCTCTCTCTTAGTCGTAAAAAGAGGATTATGAGTTTATAGTATAATGATCCATGCGTACAATATTATAATAATACTAGCTGACCCGGCGTAATTCATACCGCCTCAGAATTAGTTTTCTCGACACAAACTTGGCCGTTTTTTTGTTTATATATTTCCCATGTGGCATGTGCACAACAACCCACTAAAGTTTTGTTTATTTTTTTTTTTTTATTTTATCGCAATCGGTCCAGCCGTTCTCGAGTGATATCTTGATCAAGGGAAATAGGGATTCATAGATAAATTTTCACGGATACTGACAGAAGTCAAACGTAAAAAGGCATTCAAAAGTTCAGTTGGTTCGTTGACAACCTCTGTAGCTTAACGGTCAAAGAATGGACTCTTGACTCGAGAGTCGTCGTCGGTTCAAAACCTCACGCCTATGAAAATATTTTTAAAAATGTTCTAAGAAATAGGGAGTCAGAATATTTGAAAGAAACAACAAAAAAATAACCGTGTTTAGGAATGATTCGAGAAAGAAGGAGGGAATAGAGATATCTGGAGGGGAAGAGGGGAACAAAGAAATAATGAAAAGACGAACGAAATTCAAGTGTCTTGAACATTCTGAGGGGTATATAAACCGGCGAGTTTGTGGCAGCAAGGCAGTATTGAGTTTATCAGTGAAAAGTGCGAAACAAAAAGAAAGAAGAGAAAAAGTGAAAAGTACAAGTGAAAGTGAAGGAATAGAGTTGAAAATCGATTGTCAAATTACTTGAACTTACAAGGGTGGTTTTTTTATTTTATTATTGTGATTAGTTTAATGCCGAAGTGCCATTATTATTAAAAAGATAATATTTAAGTTACTAACGAAATAAAGAACAACAACTGATTAAACTAAAATATCCTAAAACTAAAATATAACTAGACTAAAATTATATAAACAACATCTTATCTCAAAACATAAAAGCCTACAAATAATACAAACACTCTAGAGCGTCGCCGCAAGACATGGTGCCCAACAGGCTAGCAGCATTCCCCCTCTGGATGGTGAGGCTTATTCTTTGTGCCAGGAAGCTGCCAGCTCTGCGGTCACCAGAGGTCTCATTGAGACGACCGGATAGGTCTGCAAGAAATGCTTTGGCCTCTGGGCCCCAAGGACCTAGCGTCTCAAAACCTATTGGCGTGAATATGTAGCTGCCGGCCAGATCGCGGTACTTTCTACACTTGTCGACCTCAGCACCCGCAGCAGCAGCACCAGCGCGCTCAGAAGTGGCCTGGACGTGAGATGGAGCTAGGGTGTCCACGCAGGTCACATCCCACACCAAGCTTTTCCCCTGTCGCCAAGGAATGAGCGTTAACCCGTCGGGCCTCCTGCCATCAGTGCGGACAATTCCGTTTGGTTCGGACTTTGCCGGAATGTTCGCTGAGACAAGAGCCCGACGAATAACGTCATTCAGAGCATTATGGCGCGGGACGCGACCGGCGCTTCTCCGGCAAGAAAGCCCGTGGTGGCCTAGCCTGTTTACAGCGGCACCACACCCGCACTGGTGGGCCTGGTTCGTTTGAAGGCCCAACCGGAGGCCTACCGCCAAAGAAAGGGTGCAGTCGTCTAGTAGGGTTCCGATATTGGCAGAGGGCAGGGCGTTCAGCCAGAGACCAGACTCCTTCTCAAAGGATGCGAGGACACGAGCGCGATCTGTCTCGCAGGAGCAGGTAGCCAAAAGGTCCTGCTGCCCTTTCTTGCACAGAGGCTCGTCCCACCGCTTCTGTGAGTCTAGCAGGGTAGGCGTGTCGCTATCACACAGATTCCTCCACCGGGACAAAGCGTCCGTAAGATGAGCTACACCAGCAGCACTACCCAAAGAGGGGCTGATAATCTCCTGAAAGAGCTTACTGCAACCGTGAGCGGAAGCTAAGAAAGCCGGCAAAGCAACAGCAGAAACCCCTCTTATGCCAATACCCCCAAAACGAACCGGGAGAGATGCCTGGGCCCAAGCTTCAGCAGAAAATGTACAGTTCAGCACGCTTGTTAGCAGGTTTCTGATACTGTCGTCTACGGCTGTTAAAAGACTTGGAAATTTCCATAGATGGCAGCACCGTAGGACGTATGTGAACTGAGGCACGAAGAGGCAAAACTTAATGATGCATAAAGCCATGTGAGAGTTTATTTTTGTGAGGCGGTCGGACGATTTCTGGAACTTGTCCATTTGTTCTTGTATGAAAGGTGGGATGGAGTCATCGAGAAGAGGAGCTCCCAGCAACCGTAGTGAATCGTTTGAGGTTATCTGGATATTGGGAGCAACGTTGTTGAATTTTGATATAATGTCGAGTCTGTCAACTTGGGAGACGGAATGGTGTAAGAAAAGTTCACATTTTGAAAGGTTCAGCTCCAGCCCGATTGCCGCAAAACCATTCATTAGGCATTTTAGATCCTCAAGAACGACGTCCGAATGGCCGCCTAGGGTGCCGTCATCTAGGTACCATATATTAAAATTAGAGCGCAGGGAAGTAATGGTGGGATGGATACCTAGGCTGAAAATGGCTGGGCCCAATGGGTCCCCCTGCTGGCATCCCACCGCGGAAAGCAAAAGATGCTCTTTATAAATGAGCTTGGAAGGCTGACTGTAGCACTGCCATAGGAAGGGGAAAACAGAGGGGACATGCTCCTTCACTTGGGTTAGAAGACAACCACGGTCGATGGAATTGAATGCGTTCTTCACGTCAACTTTAAGCAGAACTTGACCACCATTCCCTTCAACAAAGGTGCGTGCTGCATGCACCGCGGCCTCACAGCCGCCTCTGGAGCCGAAGCCCATCTGCACGGGCTGAAATTTGTTAGCTAACTTTGGCAGAATATGTCTGCAAGAAATTTTAGAAACTAGACGTCTGAGGGTGGTGCCTACAGCTATTGGTCTAATACCTCCATCTTTTTTTTTAAAGCGCATAGGTTAGCACCGTACAGTATGTCCGTTATTTCGACATTGACCTTGCCAGCTAACATTTGGTCCGCTAGCAATGCAAGACTCGAGGCCAGGGCCCTTCCGGTGTCACCAATAGAGGCACAAACCAGATCCTTTAGGTGCTGCGGAGACAGCCCGTCTAGACCTCCGCAAGAGCCATTTTTGAAAGACATTATGGCTAATATAATGTCATCGGGCGAAACTCGAGGTAGGGCGCTGTTCGCTTGAGGGGGCTCAGGGAGTTGGCAAGTAGGGGAAGGAGACGGATGTTTTGAATGGAGGGACTGTAGGGTTTCCTCGTTGTTGGGAGCAATCGTGTCGCTAGAGAACAGGAGTTGGCTGGCCCCTCTAAGATCGCCTTCACTTACTTTCACCTCTACTCTTTTGAAGACATTGTGCGTACCCCTGGAGTGGGGGCCAGGTTTTCCAGGGTTTGTTTTATGCAAAGCTGGTGGTTGTGAGCAGTTAGCCTTAACTTTTTGCGTTAAAGATGACTTTCTGCTCTCGCCGTCATCTCTGTTGACATGTAGTATGCGATACGCAAAAGTGAGTAGCTCCTCCCACGCAGCTTTGCAGTTCGAGGTGACCACTCGGTCCACACTGGTCTTAAGGGCCAGCGCAACACTAGTCCGGGCGCCGCGGGGAATGCGTTTAATAACGGGGACGTTACTTTTGAGATCGCTTAGATTGTTCCAGAACGGTTTGGATCCCGCGGCGGGATTGCTGGCTCCAGGTGGATGTAGCGGTGGATCACCACCAGGTACACCATCAGGTATATTATGAGTAGGGGGCAGGGATGTGCTTGTAACCGGTTTTGGTTTGTGCATTCTTGCTATGTGGATTTTTAAGCCGTTTTTTGTAGCGAAAAATCGAGGCACCTCTGTACAGAACTCACATCTAACAGGCGGGCTCTGCGATGCGCCCCACCCTGGTTGGCTCGCAGTCAGCGTGCAATGTGGCACTGGCAGCGACATGTTCAGGTGACTGAATTTGTTTAGGCAGATAGCTATTACCTACTTTACAAAACAACAGAAATAGAAAAATAATAAATAATAATAAGTGGTAAGTGATTTCTTAATCTTAGCTAAAATAGGAATGAATAACAGGTTGAATTACACAATATGAACAAAATTTAGACGGCCCATGCAGACTTACGACTGACTTACTTAGTGAAAGTTAGTGATCAGTGAATATGACTATTCAAAGTCAAAGAAAATATATACAAACGTGTCAGTGTAGTGCCGTGACGTCATAGGTGTGTCGTGTGTCGTTACGTCATAGTTGTGCCGTGTATCGTGACGTCATTGTAGTTACGTAGTGAACAGTGAAAGTAAGTGGTGTAAGGGTGTAAGGGGAACCGCCGCGAGGAGGATGTGAAATGGACCGTGTGAAGGAAACCCCTGCGATGAGGACTGTGTGTTAGAGTAACCCAATAAATTCCGTAAACTTGGACTTGGCGTTTCACTCCAATGCGGGAACTCGTCACTCGTAACAATATATAGGCTGATAATGTTGACAATGTTAGTTTATGACGAATTATCTTACTAAATACACTTACAATAACAAAGTTATACTTACAAAATAATCGATTACAAGCTTGATTTTATCGTAGCAATTAGCTATAGCTAGATAGCGCCTTTCTTCAACAATGAAGCTAATTTGTGTCTTTTTCAACGATTCCTTTATACTTCTGAGAGAACAGTAAATGTAATATTGTATGACTCTGTTTGAGGACCCAAAGAACTCTAGACCTAAAGTTGGTACTATGTACAATGCATAGGTTGGGAACTTATACGTAATACAGTATTCTCGAAAAACATCCAAACATCGTGCTGTTAATATTATTATTTTAATACAGCAGATAACTATTACGTAATCTAAGGAAATCATTCTAACAGTTCGTTTTTCTGGCGGTGTTATTTCATGTATTTCGTCCATCTCGAGCAAAAAGTCATAAATCTTGTACTTCACAGTATACGTAGTCCATAACCAGGTAATGTATTCTATTAAACCAGCCCAACTCCAAATATCCGTGTAGTTATCGGATACAGGTCCAACTAATCCAGTGAACATTAACACAGACATTGCAATAGAACTTATCCTTATCGCTTTTTGAAACTTCGTTTTAAACACTTTGATGAATCCATAGTCAGTTCCCAAAAGGAACTGTGGAATCATGAAGTAAACGATAAGTGATTTAGGAATATTTGCTTTTCGTTTACGTTTGTTTTTAACATGAACTGTTACAATGTTACTCTGAAACATTATAATCGTATATTGGTGTGACTGTTTTGAAACGCGTCTACAGTCTGACCGTATTCAGACCAATTCGTGTCAGTGTCATCATAATGATTGTGAGTAGGTGTAATGTATAATATTTGATGCTTATCATTAAATATTTATTATTTACTAGTGTTTGAGCCACACTAGGGTCTTATATCTATAATTATTGCTACGGTTGTAAATTTTTCTAAATTAACTAGATAATTATTGTAGCGTTAGACGTTGATGTGGCCCAGGTATAATATTAAAAGTCTAACAGTAAAATTGTTGAAAATGTATTGTCATAATAAGTTGATAAATTTCAAATATTATTAATTTTTAAACATGTTACAGCCATGTTGTGCTATTTCGAATCCAATTAAAGATTGAAAAATTTGTCTCGGGCGGGACTTGAACCCGCACTTTTCCAAACCCCCCGGTTTGGATTATAACTGCGTTATCCAATTTCGCCACCGAGCCCACTACCCAGAGAACGAAATTTTCAATCTGTTGCGTCTTAAGGGGACGTGAGCGCCATCTACTGGTAGTTATTACAAACTAACCAACCGGCAAGTCCAGCATTACAACTGGAATTCATACGATATAGATCCAATTACAAATTTTTCCATATTTGTCTTGTTTTTTCAATTTGTTATTTTTCATGTTGTTTTTTTTTCAATCTTTAATTTGAGTTGATAAATGTTTGAAAAGAATTATATATATATCATCATCATCATCATCATCTCAGCCGGTGGACGTCCACTGCTGGACATAGGCCTCCTCAAGGATCGTCATAACGACCGGTCCTGCGCTGCCCTCATCCAACGGGTTCCCGCCGCCTTCACCAGGTCGTTGGTCCACCGTGTGGGGGGCCTACCCACGCTGCGCTTTTCGGTACGCGGTCGCGACTCGAGAACTTTTCGGCCCCGTCGGCTATCTATTCTGCGAGCAATGTGCCCCGCCCACTGCCACTTTAGTTTAGCAATTCTTTGGGCTATGTCAGTTACTCTGGTTCTTATGCGGTTCGTTCTCGCAGGATAACTCCGAGCATAGCCCTCTCCATTGCCCTTAAGATTACTTTCAGCCTTTTTATGAGGCCTTGAGTGAACGACCACGTCTCTGTATATAATTACCAATATTCCAAGGCCCTGCACTGGCGTGATAATTTGTCAATTTCTAGTTTTATGTCAATTTACGCGATAATAAGTAAAATGAGACTTTAATGAGGCTCTATTCATCATAACAACAATAATAATAAAAAAACATAAGTAAATACCCCACAGAAATAAAACTTCTTTGAAACGTAGAAAATGATTACCTTGTCGCGCTCGCCCATTGGCTTGTCCACTACCGAACCGTGGATAAATAACTGGAGCGTGGTGCGTACTCGCACATAGAGGATTCCAAACCTAATGTAACCATAAGAAGAGATGAGAACAGTGTTATGTTATCTTTGATTTATATTTGTGAACGAAAACCGCCGTTATAGCCCAGTCATTTTACGGTTTGAGCCGGGACTAATTAATAATTTAATTTTTTTTCGGTTTAAGAGCCAATTTGAGCATGTACCACAATTAAAAATATCATGTCGGCAACAGCCCCAAATTTTAAATTTAGCATTTATCTAGTTCTAAAAAATCAAATGGTAAATTTTTTTGCAAGCTTTTAAGGCTTTACTATTATACATACTTCAAATATGGTGTTAATATTTTTGTCCACTTAGAAGGCTTTGAAAAATACGTTAGTATAATCTATTCAATATCTCATTTTTTAAAATTCCATGCCAATTTTTCCTCAAAAATAATTTATATTGGTGAATCTAATAAAAAGGAGTGCATTGGTATTAATATTATTAATCCAAAAAAACTTCTGGGAGATACATTTTGATTTCTATGTTGCGTAGTGAAATTTTGTAAAATATTTTTTCAGATAGTCTTTTTGTCATTAAATGGTGCCAGTTACAGTTTAAAAGTCTAATTCATAATTACTCCAAACCCCTCCTAACAAAACTCCGTAAATGACTGGGCTATTATTCGGAAGGTGCAATGCAAAGTAGTGTAGCGAGCACCACATAAAAAAAAGTACAACGATATAATAAAGAAATTATGTCATGATAATTTGATAACTTACAACTGTTTAAATATTATAATTTTACGTTTTGAACACTTACATCGGACAAGTTTGGGTCCCTACCTATTGCAATAAAAATGTTACATCTTAACTATCAGACACAGTACATTATAAGAGGGGTTAGAAATGCAAAGTAGCGCTTTTGCCTCGGAGACGGCTGTCGCCACTTGTCTTCCCGCTCACGCAGCTACAATTACTCATGCCCTCTTGCTCGCTTTATGGTGTTATGCAAATCATTGCATAACCTATGGCGACACGTTCCACGCCTACTTTGCACTTTTAACCCCTCTTATAATGTTCTATGGTATCAGAAGTGTGTCTGTACACACTGAGACACATCAAGCTATACAAAACCAACATAAGCTGGCCGCGCGTCGTTATACGTTACTGGGTGAGTAACGGAACAACAACTAGAACATGAAATAAAAAATAAAATCTTAATAATAAAATTTTTATTTAAAAAAATTACAAATTAAAAATCTTTTTATTTCAAGTCCTAGGTCCGTTAGAACTATATGTAAGAAAGAAATGGCAATCAGAGTTTACTGCACAAGAGGGAGATGCAATTTTGACCTACTATTATTTAAGTTTTTAAGTTTTTATCCTGCATATCAAATCTCGGCGGAACGCGCCCCGACACGCAAAATTATTAAATAAACTAAGTTAGAGGACAGTTTTCATGGCATATGGCATATCGTTTGAAAGAAGATAGACAAGAGAAGTTTTCAAAAAATCTGAAGAACTCGAGCGCTTTTAGTTTTTTTTTTAACTGTAATTCAAAGTTGAGCCGTAAATTTTATTTTTCTTCGTCCAAAAAAACTTAAGGTCAATAAAAAAAAACTAGCAGTCGGATCTATGTAATTTAAATTTCAATAGAACCATACATTATTGGACATTCAAATAAAAAATAAATTTGGGTGTTGTACTTACAACTTTTTTTTATTAAAGCTTAAATGCTGACTTTCGGACTTTTTTGAGAAAACCACTAAAAAATTCACCTAAAAAAATCCATGATACGGAATTTGTTTTCTTGAGCGTGGCGAGATAGCAAAAAGCCTCTCCTATCTACCATTTTATTTTGTTCATCGATGCGCTGAACACCATGGTAACATATTAAATGATAAGAACAGTTATTACTTTAAGAACAATATGATTTATTATTAAATTAAAATCAATAATCACACACGTAATCAATAGATACTAAACACTATTACTTAAATATTAAGGTATAAAGGTTTTTGCCTAAATCAATTTATTTATTATCTATCGTTAACCCGCGACTTTTTCCGCACAAATTATATACCAGATCTTTTCAATTCAATACAATTCATTTATTAGAGACAACAATAGCTGCATAGAATATTAAGAAAATAACATAAAATATTTACAATCATTACAAGTACTTAGCAATAATAATAATTAAATTCAGATCATCAGACATGTCAAAACTCACATCACAGTTAAAAGAACAAACAAACAAACAAAATAATACAAATAAGAAAACTACTTCACAATAATTACAATGTCAGTGCTTTACAATGGTCAATATTAAATTATATTATTATTTATTATTTTATTATTATTTATTATTTAGTATATAATTTACAAATTGTTCCAGGTAAAATATGAATTAAAAAAGATTAGGTACGTTAATAATATGTCAGTCGCTTAGTTCTAGAAATTCATTTAAATTGTATGGACACTTACTAACTAAATACACTTTGAGTTCATGAATGAATTTTTTCTTTAGCTATCAAACAAAAAAAGTTTCATCAAAATCGGTTCAGTAGTTTTTGCGTGATGCTCGTTCAAACAAACACACAAATAAACACACCAACAAACACACAAACAAACACATAGATAAAACATCCAAAAATTGCTGATATGGAATAAGGGACATCTAAAATTCATATCGTAACTTTTTTTTTTGTTAATATCTTCAATGTACAGACTTCTGTTACAGTTTTATAATAGTATAGATATAATGCACCACTTGCTTTTAATTAATAACAAAATTTTATACGTGCATTCAGATAATGAAACTAAACAATTTCCCTTTAGGAACATGGGACGAAAAATTAAAGTTTTTTTGGACCTCCCTTACAAAAGTGCGAATCAGGCGAACGATTTTCTACGGCAAATCCACAAAAATTCTCGTTTTTCGACCCATGTTCCTTAGGAAATGTTTAGGCAGCGGCGGCGGGTGCAGTTTAGTACGGAACAGCTGACTTTTTTTTACGGATCGGCTTGCTCCCATAGGAAAAATTGTTCAGTTTTATGGGTAGACTCTTAACTTAAAAGGATGCTAATGATATCAATTTCACCCTGTATAAGGAGGAGGCGTAACTCAGTGGTTAATTGAACGATGGTTTTACGTATTATTTTTGTACTTTATTTAGATAATGTGAGATATTTGCTTTCTAGCCCGCAAAACGATCTTCTTCTCAATTCTTAATGAAAGAAGCGCGCGCTGTGGTTCTTCGACGTTCCAAATTTATTTCAAATAAAAACCAGCCTGAAAGCTTTGGCTTCACACCATCAAACTGAACAACTTTCTCTGTGGGACTAATATCGAAATAGCGAATCAAATCGGCTGTCCCATACATTTCAGATGAGTTATGTTTGCAATTTTTTTCGCGATTTGAGTGTTGTTTCTATCCTGCGCGTGGCCCGACATGCACTTGGCCAGTTTTTTCTTATATCAATTAACAAGATAATTATTGGCGTTAGACATTAATGTTACCTAGGCATAATATTAAAAGTCTAGACGTCTAACAGTAAAATTGTTGTCATAATAATAATGATGAGTTGATAATGTTTGAAAAGCATTATAAATGTATATAATTACCAATATTCCAAGGTCTTGCACTGGCGATGGCATGATAATTTGTCAGTTTCTAGTTTTATGTCAATTTACGCGATAATAAGTAAAATTAGACTTTATTCATCATAGCGCAGTGAACAATAATAAAAAAAACATTAGTTAATACTTTCAACCGTTTAAATATTATAATACTACGTTTTTAAAGTTTTATTGTATGTAAGGTCTAACAAAATTAGGTGAAACTATTTTAACTGCAGGTTCAGTTCATGAAAATAAACAACTTTTTCTATAGCGACAATATCGAAATCAAAAATTTTTGAAATAATTATTCACATTGATCTACTAATATTTTTGTATCATCCCTGAATAGGGACCTGTGTCCCTATTCATGGCACGCACACGGTGCGCGGCGGCTTCCTTTGAACTCAAAGATTATTCAACTAAAAAAAAAAAATTTTCTTAATGTCCACTAAAAACAAAGCCTGGTTAGTGTGATGGAAAATGATTATCCAATTTTAAAGCAAAATGCTTATCGGCCTACACATCCAAACTAACGCGCGCTTCCCGCGTAAGTTCAGTGACCTCACATCGCCCGTGCACTGCGCTGCCGCACCGAACTCACATCACAGCACAACAGATTCAGTGGTAGATACGTATTATTGTAGACTATTAAAGCTGATTTTTTTTTGCGATTTCGATATTGGTCCCGTAGAGAAAGTTGTTCAGTTTGATGGTCTGATCATCCCCTTCAAATTGTTTCTCCTAATTTTGTTAGACCTTATATAGTTTTAAGCAAAAGTTAAAAATAAACATTTATCTTTTCTTATCTTAAATACCATGATGTACAAAGAAGTGGCAACGGGCTCGCTACATGAACATTTCAACAACATACGGACAAGTTTGGGTGCCTACCTACTACTAAGGCTTTAGCAGGTACGTAGCTCTGCCTAAGATCTACAGCATATGATAATCAAAAGCTGGAGCGTGCGAGCTCAGTTACGGAGCGCAGAACCAAAACAAAAAGATTGAGCTAGCGAAGCGAGCTCGAAAATACACCATATATTTTGACATTCTTTGACTGCGTACGGAAGGGCTGGGGGGGGGGGGGGGGGTCCAACTCTAAACTGTAGTCTCAAGACCGAAGGCCCGGGTGTTCAACTCCAAACTGCCCCTTATTTACTGGACATATTTTGGCCTTGTTTTGGATTTGATTTGAAAGGACTATTCTTCTGACTGGCAGTCATAGATAACACTTACTGTCACATCAAAATGATAGCTTTTCATATATTTTGGGATACCAGTCATATATAACACTTATTGTCACACCAAAATGATAGCTTTTCATATCTTTTTTTTCACACACCAGTCATAGATAACACTTACTGTCACACCAAAACGATATCTTATCTTATATTTTGACATAGCAGTCATAAATTTTAATAACACTTACTGTCACACCAAAATGAGAGCTTTATATATATTTTGACATACCAGTTATAGATAACACTTAATGTCACACCAAAATGATAGCTTTTCATATATTTAGACATAGCACTTATAGATAACACTTACTGTCACACCACAATAATAGCTTTTCATATATTTTGACATACCAGTCATAGAAAACACTTATTGTCACACCAAAATGATAGCTTTTCATATCTTTTTTTTTCCATACCGGTCATAGATAACACTTAATGTCACACCAAAATGATAGCTTTTCATATATTTAGACATACCACTTATAGATAACACTTACTGTCACACCAAAATGATAGCTTTTCATATGTTTTGACATACCAGTCATAGATAACACTTACTGTCACACCAAAATGCGTTACATCATATTTCATGATTTTCTTCTCAGACCATCAAACTGACGTACTTTTACTTACTACGGGACCAAACTTGAAATCGCAAAAAAATCTGCTGTTTGTATGAAACAGAACGTAAAAAAACGACGTACGAAAACGTATATACGAGATATCGAGTAGCTGTGCCATTTTTATAAGACAGCTGATTTTTTTTTCGCGATTTCGATATTGTCTCCATAGTAAAAGTTGATCAGTTTGATGGCATATCATGCTTTAGAAAGCACCCTGTTAAATTTTTATGCAGTCGATTTTTTATTTTTAACCTACACCATCATCATCATCAGCCTATCATCGTCCACTGCTGAACATAGGCCTCTCCCAAGGTGCGCCACAAAACCTACACCATGCTAGTTTTTAATTACTAATATTACTTTAATGGTTTATTCAGGCAGTGAAACTATAAAACTTTCTCTAAGGAACATGGGTCTAAAAAACTAAAAAGTTAAAAAATAATATTGCAGCCGATGAATTTTTCGTTCGCTTCATGAGAACATTAATTTGTTTTATCGAAGTCGCTGCCAAGCCGGTACGATTCGCGACAGGGCTTGCATTAGTTTTTTGGCTTGGCTTGACACCGACTTCAAAATTAATATTCTTATGAAGCGAACGAAAAGGTCATCGGCAGCAATATTATTTTTTAACTTTTTAGTTTTTTTGCAGGCGGTTTTAATTCTTTGTAAAAATTTTGTTTATTTCACAATTTTTAGTGGTGAATTTTTTAGTTCAATTTAATATTGTATATTAATCCTGGTTTCCTTATCATGGTACTACTCTTGAAATATATTCTTTCCAACAAAAAAAGAATTATCAAAATCGGTTCATAAACGACGTAGTTATCCGCGAACACATATAAAAATATATATATACGGTCGAATTGAGAAACCTCCTCCTTTTTTGAAGTCGGTTAATTAAAAATTTTTTACACCTCCCGAAGAAAATTCGAGCGGCTGATCCGCAATTTTGTATGGAAGGTCCAACAAATTTTCTCTTTCGAGGCATGCTCCTTAGGGAAAGTTGCTTAGTCTCATTGTCTGAACACATCCTTTAAGTTATGTTAGTAATTAAAAAGTGGTGTATTATATTATAAGGTCTAACAAAATTAGGTGAAACTATTTTAAGGGGATGATCAGACCATCAAACTGAACAACTTTTTCTATGGGACTAATATCGAAATCGCGAAAAAAAATCTACTGTTTCAAACATTTTGGTCGAGTAGGTTTGTATGGGACAGCAGATTTTTTTTCGCTATTTCGATATTGGTACCATACAGAAAGTTGTTCAGTTTGATGGTCTGATCATCCCCTTAAAATAGTTTCACCTAATTTTGTTAGACCTTATATACCTACTATTTGCATGTTTGTAATAGTATAATTTGTGTTTTTACACTTGCTTCTTTAGTAAAACATTTTACGAAAATAATACTATACGAAGTATTGATGATGACAAAAATGAACATTCGCCTATTGACCGCTCTTCGCCTGAGTAGCCGTGTAAATGTTTCGTATACAATATGCGTATACAAATATTTCGTATACAAACAATAACTGAAAATAGAGAAGTTCTCTAATCAGCTACAACTTTGTTTGAGTTACGTAGGTATCCCAAACGGAGACAAAGTAGAATATTATAAAACACGAGCGTTAACCCGCGACTTCGTCCGCACATTGAAGATATTAACAAAAAAAAAGCTACGATATGGTTTTTCGGTGTCCCTGATTCCATTTCACCAATTTTTGGATTTTTTGTCTGTCTGTTTGTTTGTGTGTTTGTTTGTGTGTTTGTTTGTTTGAACGAGTATCACGCAAAAACTACTGAACCGATTCTGATGAAACTTTTTTTGTTTGATAGCTTATAATCTGACTTAAAATCTGGTATATAATTTGTGCGGACGAAGTCGCGGGTTAACGCTCGTTATATATATATTTGGAATCTTCTATCCCCTAGCTTTTATTTAATACCTGTTAAACGTGTTATATTCTAATTTTTAACAAAAAAAAATTGTTTATTCCCCCTCTTTTTTTAATTGGCAGCAGTCTTAAAATAATATAGCCTATGTCACTCTCACGATTTTAAAAATCTAACGACATCTCATAACGAAATCAAGTCGTTTAGGCTGTAGGGCGTGCCAAATAAATAGATATACAAACATACATACGCTCGAAAAACATAACCCTCCTGGCGTAGTTGGGTAAAAACTCAATAAAAATAATTACATTTCTCTTCTATTTGAGTTGATTATCATGATTATAATATGGTAATCACATTTAATTTATATTCACATAGTTGCATCAAAACATTCTTTGTATTTAATCATAGAGGTGAGTAAATTGTAAAATCACTATAAAATATGAAGTACACAGTCCGAATAAAGACAGTAACAGACGCACATCCGTCGGAATAAAACGCAACACGAGATGGTCCACTCGATGCACTTCTAAACACTGCAGAAAATGAGTTAATTCTGTTATTTTGTCATTGTCTGGAACGATAAAAATATAAATTACATTTAGGGCCTGTTTCACCACCTTTGGATAATAGACTAAGAGATAAGTGTACTTTTTGCAACCATCAGGTGCAAGGCTGATTCAGTGTTTATGAGGGTGTAGATCATCTCTGTTATGGGGATGGACCAGGTCTGCCTGCATAACTCCAGTCGGCGTCCAGTCCTGCGTAACTTATATTATAAGAGATAAGTGTACTTTTTGCAACCATCAGCAGCAAGGCTGATTTAGTGATTATGGGGTGTAGAGCATCTCTGTGATGGGGATGGATTTATGATCAGCTGCAAGGCTGATCGTATGATATAATTGTAGTATGCACTGTAGCTATGTGAACAGTACAAAAACTGACGTGATTCATCAGTCGGTTTAGGAGTTACAGCCATTCAAAGGTCGGACCTTTGAACGGCTGTATCTCCTAAACCGACTAGCAGTTCATGTCAGTTTTTGTACTGTTCACATAGGTACAGTGCACACTACAATAATATCATACGATCAGCCTTGCAGCTGATCATAAATCCATCCCCATCACAGAGATGCTCAACACCCCATAATCACTAAATCAGCCTTGCTGCTGATGGTTGCAAAAAGTACACTTATCTCTTATAATATAAGTTCTTTTTAGCTTATCCGATAGCTCATTTGACATATTTTGTATGAACAATAGGTCAAATAAGCTGTCGGATTAGCTAACAACAACTTATTCCGAAGTGGTGAAACAGGTCCTCAGTATTGTATTGTGCACGTAGTATAATATCTACCGGGTGAAATTGATATCATTGCCATCCTTTTAAACTAAGAGTCAGTTTATTCGAGAGTAATAAGTTATATAATAAGTTGAATACAATCCGTTGAACCAAGTTTTCATTTGAGTCGAGTTGGTACAGCAGTTTTGTATGGGACAGCAGATTTTTTTCGCGTCTCCTGAGGTAGGCTCCATAGTGAAAGTTGTTCAGTTTGATGGTCTGAGTTCACCGTTTTTGTATTTGATAGGCTGTCACTTACACCCTGTATAAGAGACAATATGAACAACATTGTTCTGTTCTTAATTTAGAACAATAATTGTTTTGTTTAAATCTCTTTCACTACGATAGCGACATATGGAGTTAAATTGTGCTCCAATCGGAATTACCTGTTTCTTTCAGCAGCTCCTTCCGAAGAATTAATTTAATAGCATCCACTTCAGAGCGAATCATTTCAGTGATTAAGGCAGGTATACATATTTGAATAATGAAAGCCATGGAGGAAATCAATTCTAAAACATAATCAGTCCACTTTGCCTGAAAATTAAAAAAGTTATTCGTTCGCAATTTTTCGTTATACCCTATATTATATTAAAGGGTCTTTCTTAATATGCTGAGACTTTTTTAAGAGGGTGATCAGACCGTCAAACGAGCAACTTTTAATATGGCACCAGTATCGAAATTGCGAAAAAAAATCAGCTCTTCCATTGAAAACTGCAAACCTACCCAAGCCAAATGTATGCGACAGTTGATTTTTTTTCGCGATTTTGATTTTGGTCTCATAAAGAAAGTTGTTCAGTTTGATGGTCTGATCATCCCATTAAAAAAGTGTCAGCATATTAAGAAGGACCCTGTATACAAATTCATGGCTATTATTCCAATTAGGTTTCTCCTCCATTACATTAATAAAATATACTTACATTGATTTTTATAAAATAAAGCATATACCATAACGTACCCATGAATTTTGGGACAAAAAATACCGATAGTGTAATTGTCTGTAAAGATGTAAAAAATTATTAACTTTTTGTACGGTTGTAAATCGTTAACAGTTAATTCAATTATTTCAGTGACGCCAGCATTTGAGAAACTTAAGTACTAAAGAATGTTAAGATGTATCCCCGACCGAACGACCTTGACCCTTTTTGACCCTCTGCCTCTACTAAACTACATCATTTTAGTAGGTATACCTATTTTTGACTGGCTTTTCCTTCAATATGTCACTGTGGTGCCTTCTAATCCAAGGAAATCAATTTTGAAAATAATAAGATTCGCACCATCAAATTATTAAATAAACACATTAAATATTGGTCCATACAAAAGTTTGACGCACAATACGCGTAGACATAATTAATAAAAGTAATATTTTATATATCTATGGAAAAAGTCTACGCGTATTGTGCGTCAAACTTTTGTATGGACTGAAACCACCTTAAGCGAGTTTAATTAGATAATTTTCTAAACTATTTCTCCATATACACAATGTTACTTATATTAATACCGTCTACGCGTATTGTGCGTCAAAGTTTTTTTTATAAAATTTACCCCTATGCAACCACCTTAAGTACAAGAACAAAATTGTACTTACAAAATAATCGATTATCGGCTTCATTTTATCATAGCAATTAGCTAAAGCCAGATAGCGCCTTTTTTCAACAATGAAGCTGATTTGTGTCTTTTTCAACGATTCCTTTATAGTTCTGAGAGAACAGTAAATATAATATACTATGACTCTGTTAGCGGATCCAAAGAACTCTAGACCTAAAGTTGGTATCATGTATAATGCATAGTATGGAAACTTATACGTAATACAGTATTCTTGAAACGAGTGCAAACATCGTGCTGTTAATATTATTAATTTAATACAGCAGATAACTATTACGTAATCTAAGGAAATCATTCTAACAGTTCGTCTTTCTGGCGGTGTTATTTCATGTAATTCGTCCATCTCGAGCATAAAGTCATATATCTTGTACTTCAAAGTACACGTAGCCAATAACCAGATAACATATTCTACTAAACCAATCCAAAACCAAATTTCCAAGTAGTTATCGAATAAGGGTCCAGCTAATCCAAGGAACATTAACACAGACATTGTAATAGAACTTATCCTTATCGCTTTTTGAAACTTCGTTTTAAACACTTTGATGAATCCATAGTCAGTTCCAAATAGTAACTGTGGTATCATGAAGAAAACGATAAGTGATTTAGGAATATTGGCTTTTCTTTTACGTCTATATTTAATACAACCGGTTTCAATGTCATTCTGAGACATTATAATAGAATATTGACGTAACGGTATGGTTTTTTAAGCTTCTTGGGTGTAACTTTTTGAAACACGTCAACAGTCGACAATTTCTTAATAGTCTAACCATATTCAGACCAATGCGTGTCAGTGTCATCATAATAATAATTGTGAGTAGGTGTAATTTGATTGCCATAAAAAATTAATTTAATTACGATGAAAAAGCATAGGATATGAGATATGACAGTATAGTTTATTTGTTTGTTTGTTCATTAATATTCGATATTATTGAGAGATTGTATTCGTAATTTTTTTTATTATGTAAGTATACGATTTTAATATAGCGACAGTAGCATTCAAATATGTAGACATACTTAATGAAATGAAAATAAAATCTAACATCAACCAACGACCATCTAATTATAACCTTCAGGTATACATAGTATATTAAATATACCTAGTATATTTAATTAAAATATACTAGTTATATTTTAATTAAATATACTAGGTAAGACCAAGGTATAAAAACTCATTGGGTAAGACAGTTGGGCCAATATTTTGTTATGGATAACCTACAATTTGAAGTGTTTCGATTTTATGATAAAATACATTGACTTATACTCTAACGATAGACAAGCACATTCATGGAAACAACATATCACATAAAACAACACAAAATGAAACTTAGCGGTCGTGAGATGTGCCTCCATCTTTATTTTTTTTCGTTGGTCAGAAAGAGCGCGCATGACGCAAAACTTCATGCGTGCTCTGCGCATGACCATGCATGACTTTTTTTCGTTTAAACGCTTTGTCGTGATTGCTTGCTAGCCGTGCTGGTAAATTAATATCGTTGATATAATATGAACATTTTTCTACTATATCTATAGTTATCTGTATATCTAACTATAGTTGTCTGTATATCTAATCGCCTAAACTTTTAATTTCAATCTAAAATGTTCTTGAAATTTACTTATAAATCCTTATGTATTTCTCTATAATCCAATGTTCAAGATGGCAAAATTTTCACTGTAACTGTAAACTCCTTAATCCAAATTCATATAAAGCCAGAAAAACTTATTTATCTTTCTCTATTAGTAATGCAATATTTAACTGCCAAGTTATTTACTTAACTATAAGCTGAAATTGTTTACGTCTAACTATAACTGTAATATCTTAACACGTTCCGGGACAGTGACCGCCTATAGCCGTGATAACAATAAAAGTTCTATTGTGTCTCGTTCACTGTCCCGGAACGTGTTAAGTCTAATCTAAATTTATATAAAGTCATAAAACTGATGTTATTTTTTATCTATTATGCTACAATTTGGTTGGCAACACTTTCACTTTCCAAAATTGTTTATCTATATCTAACTGTAAACAAACTTATGTTAAGCCAAACACCTACGTATTTTTATAAAAACTGTAAAAATAATTTTTGGGACCTCCAAGTCTGGTATCTGTTCACTAGTTTTAGATTTATTGTTATTATTAAGACTGTTTGTGTCCAAAATTGAAAAATAAAAAGAATAAATAAAAAAAATATCATCTACCAACATAATTACTTATTAACTAGTAGGTTAATGTCACTTCTGACTGTCATCACATCACCCTTTTCCATATGCGTTTATCTATTTAGGTACAAATAATAAAAAACTGTGCATATAATCAAAAGTTATGTGTATTTAATGTCGGTGGTCTGCACGTACGAAGTCGTGGGCGCCGCTAGTTCTAAATAAATTACTTCTGTTAATTAACGTAAGTACCTACATACAATACAATTTTTTAATCTGATGATTGAATTTAATGTAGTAAATTTATGAAAAATATAGCACCAGGAATGAAACAAACGGACAGGGTCGGTAATTGCTGCAAAAAATTAATAATGAGTGTAACAATGACGTCAATAGACATCGCGTTGCAATGAGAGACAGGATGCAAGAAGTCATTGCACGCATTATTTTTATTAATCTTTTAATGGTAATAAATATTGCTGTGGGCCTTCTATGATTCTTGAGCTGGAATTTGGAGTTGGGAGGGACACTTTTTGTCGCCATAGAGTACACCTCGCTTGCGCTGGGCCAGCATTCGGTGGGTCGACACAATTCATAAAGCTGCGTCGTCTTGGCAGCCTTTCCGGCGGCGCCGGCGCAGGAATGAAGCCATGCATGGGATGCCGTGTATCTTCCACCATTTTGGCTCTCTCAGAGGAACCTGCCACAGCCCTGCGGACATCTGGGGGTGCTATGCCAGCCAGTGGGTAAAGCAACTGTACCGGAGTCGGTTTCAAGCAACCAGTTATAATCCGACACGTTTCGTTTAGTGCCGTATCCACCAGCTTGGCGTTTGCAGATCGGTCCCATATTCGATAATAAGTGATATTAGACGTTTTTCTGGCCCGTGCTTAATAATAGGTACGAAAGTATTCTATATTATTTATGTTTCATATATATTTAATTATTATGGTGATATGGAATCAGGGATATCTAAAAACCATATCGTAACTTTTTTTTTGTTAATAACTTCAATGTACAGACAAACTTCCAGTTACAGTTTTATAATAGTTTAGATTAAAACCAGTGTAAAAATTAATAGTAAATTTAATAATAAATTATTTTATTTTTATGTGGCAAATTAGTTTTTAAAAATGCTTACATGAAAATCTTCGTGCATAGCCAATAATTCTGGGCTTTATTTTTAGTCATAGAAGTGTGTAAATTGTAAAATTACAATATAATATGTAGTGCATAGACTAAACAATGATAGTAACAATCGCACATCTGTCGGAATAAAATGCAACACAAAATGGTCCATTCCACGCACTTCTAAACACTGCAGAAAATGAGTGACTTCTGTGATCCTTTTATCATCTGAAATTATAGAATTACTTAGATGTTAATATTTTATTGTGTACCATAAAAGTCAATATTGTAAAGCATGCTATATTGTAAGCATACACACAATTTCACGACATGAAGCTCCGACAAGAGTAGTCATATAAGTATAATATTATTCTCAATATACCAACGAAAATTTTTAGAAATATACACATTTTTTCAAGTGTAACATGTAGAATGTCTATCGTCATTTTTTCTGGACAATGGATACAATTAAGCATTTCTAGCTGGTAGCTATTAACATTTTTTAATTTGAATTTGAATAGACAGCTGTTGGTCTTACAACGATATTTTTCTTCACCGCAAAGCAGGGTGTAGTAGGCATTTGTGAACAGCACTGTCATTATACAGGGTGTTAGGGTAAACAGTTGCATTAGTTTAAGGCCCGTATTACAGAACGAAACTCAAGCATTATTTGATCTCTAATCATCTGATTATTGCTTGAGTATTGAATCTAGACTTAAGCAATATATTTATTCCAGAACAGTTATCAAGCAGCACTCAGCTGAATCTACTCTCAGTCACGGATTGGATACTTCCTTTTGTTTGTTTATGGTTCCAGTTTGTTATCATTTACAAAATAATTTACTTGTTAGTTTTATTCCGTTGCACGCAAACATTGTTATCTTTATTAATTTTATATTTATGCAATTTATTCGTACAAAACACGTACAAAAGCAGTGAAGTATATCGGGACGTTATTTGAAGATTATGAATTTGAAGTTTCACACGTCAATCGTCACTTTTGCTTATTAATTGAATAAAAATATGTCTAGAAAGAAAAAAATCTCCACAATACGTGAAAAAACCTTGCTTCAAGAAAAACTACAAAATATACCTATGTTCCAACTAGGGATGAATGGAGACGTGGAATGCAAAACCCGAACCGGAACACTTGTATATCGTATACTGATGAATCAAAAATACAGAGACAGGTAAAGCTCGTACCATCATCGGAGCCCCCACCGTGCATCACGTCACAGGCACAATGATGCACAAGATGTAGCTTACCCTGTATCGTAGTTTCCGAGCAAGCAGAGATGAGAAGGCAACCATGGAACATATCCTTTGTGACTGCGATGTCTTGGCGACCAAACGCATGTCTTCTGGGAGATGGTTGAGTCCCCATAATAAAATAAGATAGGAAGTATCTTAATAAGATATTAAGGGATTCACTATGTCTCTCAAATACCGAAGTGGAAGGTGGAAATTAATATTTATTCCTCGATTTTGGGATATAAAAAATAAATTTCAGTAAAAATATCCATGTTTTGACACATGACACACAAAAAAGTAATGCTTAAGCGTGGTTTCGACCGCTCTCAAGTAATACAGATCAAATCTATACTTGAGCACAGATGTCAAGATAATTATTGTTTTAAAATTCATAAGTTACTGATGGACTCATCTGAGTATTGATTGTTGAATCTAGACTCAAGCAACGTTCTAAAATCAAAACTAGACTTAAAACTAGTTTCAAGTAGAGATCATGACTTGAGTTTCCTTCTGTAATACGGGCCTAAGTGGTGATTGTACATGGGTACAATCACCACTTAGGCCCGTATTACAGAAATTTATATATTATTATGATACTGAACAACTTTCCCAAAGATACCTATAGGAAATTCGCAATTTTTTTCCAACTTTTCATACAAAACTTCGATCAGCTGATTGCATTTAGTATGGGAACTCCAAAAATTTTTTTTTTTATTTCCTATTAGTTTCTTAGGGAAAGATGTACAATCACCCCTTAAAGTAATGCAACTGTTTACCCTAACACCCTGTATTATAATATGTGAACTTTAATTGAATTGAATTGTAATTGAACCTGTCTTATACCTGTACTATTGTTTGTTGTTTGTTTGTTGTTTTCATTGCAATATTCTAATTCTAATATTATAACTGTGAAATTTAGCATTTAATCCATTCCTCAATCGCTAGCTTACCTTTTTCAGTCAGCAGTTCCTTTCTAAGAATTAATTTAATATCATCCACTTTAGATTGAATCATTCCGGTAATCACGGCAGGCAAGCATATCTGCACTGCTACATTTGTAGCTAGTACAAAGTCTAAGGCATAATCAGTCAATTCTGCCTGGAAATTATCAGTCATCAATTTATAATCATTTCGAGTGTACAATTAAAATAATAAGTAATAATTACTGAGCGATTATTTCATCACTTTACAGAAAAATTACCAAGTACCAATACTTACATCGATTTTTATATAATAAAGAATATCCCATAATTGGATCATTAATTTCGGTATTGAAAATATCAATAGTGTAATAGTCTGTAAACAGAATTATTCATAATTATATTATTTAACAGCTTTTGATATTTAAAAAATTTAATTATAATTTTCTTCATTCATTTTCTAGATACAAGGCACGGTAAAGACCTCCTGGTAGTTATGTATAGTATATGAAATACCTGTGACAGGACGCCTTGCTTTTCCATAACAAACAATATGAATAGTTGTGGAGAAACAAACATAATTTTCTTAATAAGTAAGTTTCTAAATTAAGTGACTTTAGATAAAAAATAAATAACAATTCAAAGAAAACTAACATTTTTATATCTAAGAGTGTTTGTATGTGTTGTGCTGTATGCATGTGTGTGGGTGAGTGTGTGGTGGATATATTATTTTATGTATCATCATCATCATCCTATAAACGTCCCACTGCAGGGCACAGGCCTACCCTCAGGGAGGGTGTATGGGCATTAGTCCACCACGCGTGTCCAATACGGATTGGTAGACTTCACATACACATCAGAATTTCTTCTTCAGTGAATGCAGGTTTCCTCACGATGTTTTCCTTCACCGTTTGAGAGCAGTCGGTATTTCGTACATAAGTTAGAAAAACTCATTGGTACATGGCATGTTGTCCGTGCGGATTCGAACCCGGATCCCCATAATTGGGTGTCCATACCTCTCCGCAACGCGCCACCGATGCTCTCATTTTATGTATGTTCTATATTTATTTATTATTCTTTTTATTTATTTTATTTGCCATTTTAAAAGTATTATTTGTATTTTTTCTTTTCGTAGATGAAATGTTTTAATGCTTCTGTCTCGTGATAGTTCATTGTTTTAATCCAAGTACTGACATATTTTTTGCATTCATGTAATATTTCAGGGGTATGGTTATAAATTATTACAATTAAAAAGTTAATTGAGTTATTCATAATTCACCATAATCTATTGCTCACACAGAGTACGTACATGTTAGGTGGTAACAATATGTCAATATATAGACTAGTGATTATGTCACAATTTGTTTAGGCACAAAAAACGTATGAGTACTCTAAAAATAAAATATCAGACTTGGTCTAGGACAAATATGGCTCAACATGTTCTAAATGGTCTATACTAACGTCCCTTCAAAGGTCCGCACCCACCTTCCAAACACCCTGTATATTAGAGAAGAAAGATATTTTAAACATGAAAGTTTGTGACGATGTTGGCAAAATCCACTAACCCGATTGACCCCATTCTTCATTTATTTTTATTCCCGTTAGATCCATTCAGCAAGGGATCTTTAAAAATATAAAAAAAATCATTTAAATTTATACCCATTCGTACCACTGTGACATTTTTGCTCTTTTAAGTATAGTCTGGGATAAAATTTTAACTAAATTACCTACTGTTTTTTTTTTTAATTTTATACTGCGATGACAGTGTTTATGCACGCATTTATGCATAATAATATTATATTTACACATAATACACACACATTAAGCTAGCCGCACGCTGGGTGCCGCATTTGCTGAATTTGGATCAAAAGCGAGTTCGAATATACATTTCCAAAACTCTTTTGCTGCGATTCAAGAGGTATACTTATGTCGGTTTTTTGCGTCCTTTGATAACCGTTAGTGAAACCTGGACTCATCACTTCGTCATCATCATCATCATAGGCCTTTACATCTTTTGCAGATGATTCATCACTTCACGCCTGAGACAAAAGCGCAGTCCAAACAGTGGATTGTAAAGAATGAGCCTGCTCCAAAGAAGGCAAAGACGGTCTTCGGTCAGAAAGGTGATGGCGACTGTGTTTAAGGATAATCGCGGTATTATATTAATTGACTATCTTGAAACATGAAAAACAATAACTGGAGCTCGATATGTATCGCTATTTGATAGGCTGAAGGCAGTAATTACACAAAAACGGCCGCATTTGCAGAAAAAGAAAGTGCTGTTCCATCAAGGCAGCGCACCGTCTTACAAGTCAGCGATAGCAATGGCAAAAATGCATGAATTACGGTTTGAAGTTATTCATCCACCGAATTCACAAGATCTGGCTCCCAGTGACTTTTTCCTGTTTCTTTGACTTCAAGTTTGGCACGGTGCAAAGAGATTTTCATGTAACAAAGAGATCATTACTTCTGTAAATGCCTATTTTTATATGGTATTATTTGGACGGGTTAAATCTGGTTAAATGAATAGGAGGCATCCTGGAAGAAGTGTTCAGGTTTACAAGGAGATTATGTTGAGAATTAAAATAAAATCTGACCAAAAACAATTTTCTTTCTATGTCAAACCAGAAACTTTTCAGACTACCTGTGTACTTACCATATTATCGACCATAGGTCTTATTTTATCATAACAATTTGCTAATGTTTGATAACGCTTTTCTTCAACAATAAAACTAATTTGTGTCTTTATCATTGATTCCTTTATACTTTTTACAGAACAGTAAATATAATATGTTATTATATGTGTTGATCCATAAAACTCTAAGCCCAATACTGCTACTTTGTACAATGCATAGTGTGGGAACTTATATGTTATACAAAAGTCTTGCAACTTATGAGTACATTGTATAGTCATTATTATTATTTTACTACTGCAGTTGAATATTAAGTAATCGAAGGATAACATTCTGACAATTCGCTTTTCTAAGGGTGTTACTTCATGTATTTTGTTTATCTCGAGCAAGAAATCACAAACTTTGTACTTTAAACTATACAAAACCAAAATCAAAATAATATATTCTACTAGATATGACCAAAACAAAAAATCCCAGCCATGATCTGTATAAGGTCCAGCTAATGCGACGAACATCAAGACAGACATTGCAATAGAACTGATCATTAAAGCCTTTCGAAAATTAGCTTTAAACAGTTTAATGAATCCATAATCATTTCCATAAAGTAACTGTGGTATCATGAAGTAAACGATTAGTGATTTAGGAATTTTCGCTTTTCTTTTGCGTCTACTTTGGACATAAACAGTTTTAATTTCTCCCTGAATCATTATAATAACGTATCGTATTTAAACTTGCTGAAACACGTCAACTACCGAAAATTTCTAAATAGACTGACGATATTTGAAACAAAATGTGATTCATAATTTGGAGTCGTTATAATGTTTAATGATATTTACTAATGTTTGTGCCACATTAGGGTCTAATGTCAATAATTATTGCTTTAGTACGAGCATTTTAGATGAAGCTATAAGGGCGAAATACTAAATAATAAGGTCTCGTTTTCACCCTTTGGATACGGAACCCTAAAAAAAAGTAAACCAAATTTTTTGTGTAAATGTTTCTTAGGACCATAAAAGTATACACTTAGAATTCCTGACTCCTAGGGTGCAGGCACGCAAAAAACGCACCTAGCCTATCTAACTCTTCTTCCTGCCCTTATCCCATTATCTGGGGTCGGCGCAATATGTCGGCCTCCTCCATTCTCTCCTCCTCTCTTTTACCCAATGACTTTTTATTAGCCGTCATTTCTGCGCACACTCCATTTGTCATCTTTCACATAATCCATACATCTTTTCTTTGGTCGTCCTCTCTTCATGCAGCCATCCACATTCATATTCAACATTCGTCTTGTAATATGAAACTCATCTCTTCTCATCACATGTCCATACCACGATAATCGATTACCGCGTAGCATTTCATTCACAGGAGCCACTTTCAAACTTCCTCTAATATACTCATTCCTAATCTTGTCCATTCTAGTATCTCAACATTCGGATGTGTGATGTTACTAGAATGGACAAGATTAGGAATGAGTATAGCCTACCTAACTGTGCCTACCTAATCTTTTAATGGTAATAAATATTGCTATGAGCCTTCTATGATTATTTTGTTGGAATTAAAATGCGATGACTATAACCGTAATAGTAACATTTCAAAAATAAGTCAGCAAAATTATATTGCCATGACAACCAAAAAGAACAGTCCTGGGAACAAAACCGCAATGTACATTACCAAAACGAACATTTTAAACCTAACCTTGTAAAACACCGGAGTTTTGATTGTTTCATCATCACCAGTCATTAAATGGGCATAGGCCCACCACACATTCCCACCGCTGTAACTCCTGTAAGCCAGGATCAACAGCGGCGACCATTCACAACACTTGACAATGAAGTCCAGCGAGCCCGGGGGATGACTCTAATCTGTCTTGGAACCCGCAATGAATTAATCAAAGAAGATAGGAGGAGTAGGAAAACGAAATATCCGACTTCCCTCCATTGCAAACGGGAGACAGCAATAAGAAGGAAAAAACATGGCTATTAGAGAGCCAATTCAAGAGATCAATTATGGCAGTGTTGAAGACACGACCGCAAAAGCACCGAAAATACAAAATAAAACAATAGGAACCTAACATTGTACTGAAACTATGACCTATTTTGCTTCCAGTAATAAGTATGGCAAAAACATCTGAACGCACGGAAGTTATCCCTAGTCGCAACAAGATCCATGTAGTAAGGGACACCAGAAAACGATTTTATTGAGTCAAGCATGGTCTGGCGCTCGGCGTACCAGAGCTCACACTCCCAAAGAATATGATGAGCGGTCTGTTCGAACTCGTTACTGTCAACAGAACATTCACATAAAGGTGACGCAACCAATTTAAAATAAAATAGCTTTCCCTTAAAGTTACCATGTCCAGTAAGAAATTGGGCTACGCAGTGATCTACCTCTAGCCACGCTTTGTCAAGACGATCGCGAACAGATGGAAAAAATTGGTATAGATGTCGACCCTATGTAGACCCTTGCCACCGTAGTTCCCAGTCTAATAAAAGTTCATCAAAGATGTTGCAATCAAAGTTAAATAATTTACTAATTCTATTTCGGTCGCGAGGTTTTAAGAAGTTATGACTAACTTTTCTTGAACGAAAGTAATTGGCCGCGCGGCGTTGTATTTCCAAGTCTACGGGAACCACCCCCGCTAGAACGGGGAGTGCTTCGGTGCTGACCGTTCTATACGCTTTACACAGGAAAATCAAGGCTAAACGTTGACTTTGAAGTAACTTACGGCGCGCAGCGCCAATAGCCGACCTATCTGCCCAAACGGGGGCTCCATAACACATGCACCCGAGGTATGTTGCGGAATATATTATTTTAAGTGTTTTGTAACAAAGACCCCATGTCGAGGTGGAAATACGCGCTAAACTCAAAAAATTACTTTTGGCTTTCTCTCCTATTGTCTTGATATGATTTACGAAGCTAAAATTACGTTCCAAATGAAAGCCTAAATAGGAAACAGAATCTTTACTTTTAATATTAATGCCTTGAAATTTTATTCGTGGTGGTACTTTCAGGTTCCCTTTGAGCAATAGTTGGAATGTTTTATGCGGGGCGAACTGAAGACGATTTCTGTATCCCCAATCTGTTATTTGCTGCAGGCAGTTGCTAGCCAGTCTTTCGATACCTACTCTAGTATTGGAATGTATGAGCAGGAGACCATCATCGGCGTATCCTATTAGCGAGCAGCTTTCAGGGAAAGGAAGTGTCAGAAAATCATCAAAACCTATATTCCATAAATAGGGTCCAAGGACAGAGCCCTGAGGACAGCCCTGTGTCAGCACTTTGGACACTACATGGTGACCAAGCCTCAACTTTGAAACTCCGTTCGTCACTAAATTAAATGTCTATTATTATGTCATTAAATGTAACAATGTAGTATACTAAACTACAATTAAACATTGGTATGTTCCGATTCATGAAAATAGCGCGGCAAGCGATTACAACGCTAACACCCGTTTCATTTGCATTAGCGCGCCGACAGCGCTGATAGCGTTCTATCAATTCGTAACGCTAGATATCGCGCTCACACCGTTCACATGATAACATTCAAATATTCTTATTATTATCTTCATCACTAACAGTTATTAAACTTTTGTTCGTCTTTTTTAGAACATAATCAAACCCAATACTACGAAAGAAACCAAAATCAAGACCTAAACAAATCAAAAATGTACCACAGTAAAACTGTTAAACGTCACTTTCAAAAATTCGCTCAAAAAATTACTACAACAAAACTGTCAAACGTCACTTTTGACAACACGCTCACTGTGCTAACGCTCCGAGCCGTGAGCACTATTATTGCAAAATGGCGTCGGTAGTTACGTCATGAATGACGTCACGTATTCGATTGTGGTCGCGCTCACGTCAAATTGTAACGACATTTATCGCGCTCACAGCGCTGTTTGCGTGAATCGGGACGCACACATTGTTGTAGAGTAAACATTTTTAGGCGCAGTTTATACAGAAGAGACGTGTGGCGGTGGCTTTTGACTATTTATTAAAAAAGGACTGGCCTTGCAGTAGCATTACCCCTCTGCCACGGTATAAAATCAATTGATCATGGGCATTTACACTCAATTTTATACCTTATCACTAAACGAGACAGCCTATATTTGCGAAACTATAATTTCGAACTTGGAACGATTAGGGTTCACACGAGACTACTTTTCATGATTATTAACATTCAAAATTAGAATCTAAATCCAAAGTTGCGGATTTCATGTTACCTCGCCCCCCCGCAAAAAGTGGCAGAAATGTTTGTTAGTAGAATTACACGCGTAACTAGTCCCTATATAAGTAGTCAAAGGCGGTGGCGGATATTCAAAGAAACACATATATTGTGTAACCTTATAGTACGTAGCATAGAGTCGTTTCGAGAATTTGCCGTACTTACCTATTATTATAATTATATAATTATATAGATTTTAAATATTTATTTATAGGAATAAAATAGTAAAAGCACAAATAAAACTTACCCTAAACTTAAACCATTCTAAACATTCTAAACTACAAATTTAACTAATCCTATTTAGTCGAAAAGCCCGCCCCAGGTCATACCTGGCCCGAAGGTGCCCATAATGCTGGCTGCATTTCCGCGTTGAATCGCTAATGATATGCGTTGGGCTAGGTATGACCCGGCACGAGGACCGTTACCCGCATCCCGTAAACGTTTGCCCAGGTTCCTCATAAAAGTTTTTGCTTCATGACCCCACGGGCCCGCCGTCTCCACAGCGAAGGGCACGAATAAGTAGCTCTGCTCCAAAGTTGTGTAACATTGGTGTTTACGTACTGCTGCCCTTTCCGCTGCCGACCCTGCTACTCGAATGGAACCTCTCAAGTAAGATGCAGCGTACGTACATACGCACGTTGCATCCCATAGAAGACATTTGCCCTTTTGCCACGGTACAAGGGTCAATCCGTCTGGTCTCTTCCCGTCGGTACGGCTCAAACCAGGTGGCTCAGTTGTACAGGGAACATTGGCGGACACCAGCGCTCGACGAATAATATCATTAAGCGCGTGGTGCCGCGGAGACCTTCCTGCGCATTTGACGCAGCTCAGACCATGAAAGCCGTCTGCCTCCACTGCTGCACCGCAAACGCAGGTGTGTGGAACACATACGCTACACCCCAGTCTTAGGGCCGCTGCCACTCTGAGGGAGTCGTTATCCAGATGTGTCCCTAAATGGGGCGAAGGAAGCGCATGTAGCCATGCGCCAGATTCTACTTGTGATGCGGCTCTTAAGCGTGCTAAATTCGAGCCGGACGAGTTGGAAATCAGTTCTTGAAGGATTATGTTACACCTAATCTCATCCCATTCCCGCTGAACTGTAGGTGTGGACGGTGCTTGCATATTGGGGCACAGCCTAGACCAAGCCTCAAAGGCTTCGTCCACGAAAGGAATGACGACGCTGGCACCATCCACTGAGAGTAATCGAGTAACCAGACTCACCACACCATTCGCAGACGCCAAGAACGCTGGGAGGCTCGTATCCTGAACGCGTCGCACACCTAAACCCCCGTGGCGGATAGGGAGGGACGCTTGAGTAAAATTTGCATTATCTAGGCGCACGTTGAGAACCTTCTCTAAACTGACTTTTAGGGATTGATCTAAGCAATCGACTTCAGACGGAAAGCGCCAGGTGGGTGAAGTTCTCAAGGTGTATGTTAACTTCGGCAAGCCAAAACAATTGCGTAGCAAAATTAGTGAAATATGGGACGATAAATGAGCAAAATGGTTCTGCAATAACAAAAGAGAGTCGTTTTTTGCTCGTAATGCCGCGGGGACTGCATCTGAAAATATTGGGGCACCGAGGAGAGTCAAAGCATCCTTGTCTATTCTTCTTAAGCCTGGCAATTCTGCTTCAAAGTTGTTGAGTGATGATAAACCGATCTGGTCGCATGCAAAGAACTCGCATTTATTGGTGTTGATTTCGAGTCCAATGGCTTTTAGCCCCGGGATTAAGAGCTGGACATCTCTAAGCACCACCTGCGGGTCTCCTCCTAGAGTACCGTCGTCCAGGTACCAGGTGTTCAAAGGTGACTCCAATGAGGTGACTAAATCTTGAATTGCCAGACTGAAGATCAAAGGGCCCAATGGGTCACCCTGTTGTGCGCCTACTTGCGACAAAATAGTATTCGTATTATAGTACAGTTTGCTAGGGGCTGAGTAACACTGATGTAAAAAGGGGTAGAGTTTCGGAATGCGTTCTCTGACCTTCGAAAGGATTGTGTCTCTTTCCACGCTGTTGAACGCATTCTTTAAATCCAGTTTTATTATGACTGCGCCGGAGTTTTCCGAAGCATGGGCAAAGGCACGGGTGGCATGTATAGCAGCCTCGCACCCTAATGGCGTCCCGAAACCCAGCTGGCGCGGTTGCAGGTAGGAAGAGGCGTCCTCTTTTACAGCGAAACAACCTAGCTTTGCGACTAAGCGCCGGATGGTATTACCTATCGCAATAGGCCTAATCCCACCATCTTTTTTAGTTAGAGCACAAAGGGAGGCTCCATATAAGTAAGGGCTGACAAGTGGATTTAATGTTCCTCTCAGCAGGAAGTTACACAATCTAGTCAAAACTTCAAGCAAGTGGTGACCGTTGTTTCCAGCAGTTGGAGAAATTAGCTCTTTCAAATGCAGCGGACGGATACCATCCAGGCCTGATGCTGATCCATTATAGAAGGATGTAATTGCGCGCGAGACGTCCGTATCCGTGACAGTAATGAAAGGTGTCGAACTGTTTGGTTCAGGAGGCTGAGCCTGCGGTCGCGATGGCACCGGATGCTTTGCCTGCAAAGAATTTAATGTCGCATCATCCTTTGGAGCGAAAGCGCACTCCGATGTCAGTAAGCGAACGGCCCCTCTCAAGTCTCCGTCATATACTTTTGACTCGACAGCCCTGTAAAAGTTATATGTTCTTGACGAACTATCAGGCTCCGGGAAATAAGTACAGACGCTGTCCACGTTTTCCTTCACCTTTGCTGTAAGAGACCGTTGGTCGCCACGATCCGGCACCCTCAGGGCTACATAAGCAAATGACAGGAATGAAAACCAGTCATCTGTACCGTTGGAGTGTAAGCATTTCTCAATAATGGTACTAAGTTTTCCTGCTGCTGCACTTCGCGCACCCTTAGGAATGTGCTTAAGGACGCTTATGCTGCTCTTGAGAGAGCTAATATCGTCTAGGCTAGAATTCGGGACTGAAGCCTGTGAGCGAGTATTCGTTACTACCCCGATGACATGCTGTACCGAAATGTCCCTGTGCATACGGCCAATTATATTATTTTCGGATACTTTCTACTTTACCTACCTATCTACACACTTGTCTTATCAATAATTTATTATAATATATCTCTATCAACTCTTTCAAAATTACTTTTACTTTGTTTGGTACATAACTTCTTCGAGTTCTTATAATTATACTTATCTTTGTTATTTTAAATTGTCGCATCTTATAATATTATTTTTTTGTTAAGTGTCAACAACAACATTAATGGCTCTGTACCATTTTTCATACTTTTACGTGTTACATTAGTAGCTGTAGTTGTTGTAAATAAATAAATAAATAAATTACGCCTGCGCCTCCAGGTGACGTCGCCTGGAGGCGCGGGTGTTACAAATAATTTAGGCTTTTATTAATTTAGTCATAAAGGTGTGTAAATTGTAAAATTACAATAAAATATGAAGTGCACAGTCCGAATAAAGACAGTAACAGCCGCACATCTGTCGGAATAAAACGCAACACGAGATGGTCCACTCGATGCACTTCTAAACACTGCAGAAAGTGAGTCAATTCTGTGATCCTTTTATTATCTGAAAAAATAAGAAGTTTAATGTTGTGAACGTAATAATAATAAAAGGTTATTGAGCAATGCGTATGCGTACAATTTAACAATACAATTAAGTGCACATATATTTGAATGATTGATTGATTTTGGTCAAGTTGGATTGCAGTTTTATATGGAACAGCAGATTTTTTTATGCGATTTCGACCTTGGACCAATACTAAATTTTTTTCAGTTTGATGGTCTGATCATCTCCTGAGAAAACTGTCAGCATGTTAAGAACGACCATAATTTACCTCAAAATTAAAGCATGAGTAATAATAGCCCGGTAAGCTTTATTTTTAAATTTTTTTTGGCTATTCCTAACGATAATTTTTCTTCATCGAAAAGAAAAGCCACTGGTATGGTGTGGCTATATATCGCACATGTCAGATCACAAGCTATCAAACAAAAAAGTTTCATCAAAATCGGTTTAGTAGTTTTCGCGTCATGCTCGATCAAACAAACAAACTTCTTTTTTTAAATTAACAGTTTTATAATAGTACGAGCGTTAACCCGCGACTTCTTCCGCACAAATTATATACCAGATTTTAAGTCAGATAATAAGCTATCAAACAAAAAAGTTTCATCAAAATCGGTTCAGTAGTTTTTGCGTGATGCTCGATCAAACAAACAAACAAACAGACAAAAAATCCAAAAATTGGTGATATGGAATCAAGGACACCTAAAAACCATATCGTAACTTTTTTTTGTGAATATCTTCAATGTACAGACAAACTTCCTGTTACAGTTTTATAATAGTTTAGACTAGCGTTAACCCGCGACTTCGTCCGCACATATTATATACCAGATTTTAAGTCAGATTTTAAGCCAGATTTAAGTCAGGTATCAAACAAAAAAAGTTTCATCAAAATCGGTTCAGTTGTTTTTTGCGTGATGCTCGAGCAAACAAACAAACAGAAAGACAAAAAATCCAAAAATTGGTGATATGGCATCAGGGACGCCTAAAAACCATATCGTCACTTTTTTTTTGTTAATATCTTCAATGTACAGACACACTTTCTGTTACAGTTTTATAATAGTTTAGATTAGATAGATAAACAGCAGTGTTTTATGCCTTAGTTTGATATATTCAAATGTTGTTTAACTATTTTATTAGGATAGATATTAAACTTGTTCTAAAAGCTGCCTTGAATTACCTTTTTCAATGAGTTGTTCTTTTAAAAGAATTAATTTAATAGCATCCACTTCTGAGTTTACCATTTCGGTAATCACGGCAGGCAGAAATATTTGAAGGACAGTGTCTGCAGCGTAAAAAAGTTCTAAGACATAATCAGTCCACATTGCCTGGAAAGTTTCGCAGTCATTGAATCATCATATATTTTGCTGTGTACAAATATAAAGCAATACCTACCCACTAAATTATACTTACATTGATTTTTATAAAATAAAGCATGTACCATAAAATGCTCAGTAATTTCGGTAAGGAGAATAGCAATAGCGTAATAGTCTGTAAAGATAACTGACAAATTATTTATCAAATCTTGATACAGATAAAAAAGAAGATAGAGCAGTAGGAAAAGCAAATATCCGACTCCCCCCCATTGCAAACGGGAGACAGTAATAAGAAAAGGCAAGCAAACCAATTCCAGAGATCATTCATGGCAGACTAGACCCTACCACAAAAGAACAAAAATATAATATTACAAAAACAAACAAAAGAGGAACCCAAAATTGTACTGAAACTATGACTTACTTTAGTATTGCAAAAACATCATGTTATCTCTAGTTGCAACAAGTTCCATACTAAACGGCAAGTTTTGCTCTACTCGCACTTTTGCTAAGATGGGTTTGCTCCAATAGTAAAAGTTATTCAGTTTTATTGGTAGACTCTAAGTTTAAAAAGATGCTAATGGTATAAATTTCACCCTATATAGATTGCTGATGATGACAAGAATGAGGTTTTATGAAAAAATATCAAATTCAATGCTCTTAGTATAAAATTTGGATACTTACAATATTATCCTTCACAGGCTTGATTTTATCATAGCAATTAGCTAAAGCTAAATAGCGCCTTTCTTCAACAATAAAGCTGATTTGAGTCTTTTTCAACGATTCCTTTATACTTCTCAGAGAACAGTAAATGTAATATACTATGACTCTATGTGCGGACCCAAAAAATACCAGACTCAAATTTGGTATCATGTACAATGCATAGTATGGAAACTTATACGTTATACAATATTCTTGAGGCTTATGTACACATTGTGCTGTTAATGTTAGTATCTTAATACAGCAGACAAATATTGCGTAATTTAAGGACACCATCCCAACAGTTGTCTTTTCTGACGATATTATTTCATGTATTTCATTCATCTCGAGCAAGAAATCATATATTTTGTATTTTACAGTGTACACAGCCAAAAACCAACAAATATATTCTACTAGATTAAACCAAAAAAATATATCCCAGTATTGATCTAAAATGGGTGCAGCCAATCCGATGAACATCAAGACAGACATTGCAAAAGAACCTATCATAATCTTCTTTTGAAACTCAGTTTTAAACAGTTTGATAAATCCATAGTCGGTTCCAAAAAGTAACTGTGGTATCATGTAGTAGACGATAAGTGAATTAGGAATATTTGCCTTTATGTCACGATTTGTTTCAATGTTACTCTGGAACATTATAATAACTTTTTGAAACACGCTAACAACCGAAAATTTCTAAATAGACTGACGATATTCAGAATAATAATGCGTGTCAGTGTTGACATCGTTATTATTTATGAGTAAGTAGATAAGCATTAGAAAATTACACTCCATGACGTATACGTCGAGGGCGTGGCGACCCTCATTGCGTCCGTAGTTTGTAGAATGGGCGAAAGCGCTATTTTAATATTTTTAAGAGCAGATTCTAAGTTTCCATGAGGGTTTTTTAATTAAAAACGGCATACTTGTTAACTTTATATTATATGCATATTGTTTGCTTATTGCAAAGGATTAATGTAGTTGTTTTATTACCCAATAATAATAATGATTTCACTACTAATAAATCTGTGTAAGAAGATAAGGCGAAAAAAATAGATGTTCGCCCTTTGAACAGTCGCTTGTAAGTGAACTTCTCGTACATTCACCCCATATTGTATGTTAAATAGTGATAAGTTGTAAAATACTAAAAGGTTGATAATTATGCAATATGGGGCTAATTTACAAGAAGCTCACTCAAAAGAGACTGCTAGGGCAAACCTCCTTTTTATTCTCTAATGTCTTATTACACAGATAGGTTGTAAAATGAATAATGGGTAAAATCTTTGGTTTTTGTGATCTGTGGGTAAAATAATAAGCATAAATAAAAGTTAGATAGTTTTCCGACAGCCCTTTTTTAGAAACAAATAGCTGGATATTCGCCGTAACACCTATTGAATCACTGTTCCCGTGGTGGACTTTTAGGTACTATTGCGGACTTTTCCGCCTGATCACTTAAAAAAAATATATGATTTCGCCCGTAATTTATTGCTTGGAAACTATTCATTCATTGGTCTATTCATCAATAGGGCCCCCGCCCTATCTAGCCCCTAGACAGCGCCTTAATTTTTTAGTATGTAAGAAAAAATTAGCCTAGTGGTGGTCAGTTGGAAAAGTCCGCGATAGTACAACTTTTATACTATCATGTCATAAATGTAAGATGGTATATGTTTAAGGTCATGGATGTTTGTGCTTTGTTGTATGGTACCCATAACAAACAGCTTTAAGCTTACTTGGGATCATTACAATTTATGTGCCTGTGAGCGTTATTTATTTATTTCTTCAAACCGTTTCTAGTGTGAGTTTGGATGTGGCTGGCTGCCAATTAATATAGCGATAATTGTTAAGTAAAATAAAACACAGCAAGCTAATTATTTTGTAACTAGGAAGGTGGATCTATGGCCCATGCATAATAATAGGTACGACAGTATTAGATTTTTTATGATTCGTGTTCACGTAGCGAACTCCAGCAATTCGTATTCATTTATTCATAAAAAAGTTGAGATGCGATATAAATGAGAGTTTATGATTGAACATTCGCATTTTATAATTTTATTATGTCAATTCATATTATTAAAACAAGTGTATACATGAACAGTTATCATCATCATTGTCTTGCCCATTTCCCATTATTTGGGGTCGGCGCAATATGTCATCCCCTTCCATTCATCTCTCTTAGCCGTCGTTTCAACACTCACTCCTTTCTCACACATATCATCCTTCACACAAACCATCCATCTTTTCTTCGGCCTCCCTCTCCTACTACAGCCATCAACATTCATACTTAACACTCGTCTCGTAACATGACACTCGTCTCTCCGCATTACATGCCCATACCACGATAATCTATTACCCTGCAATTTTTCCGTCATAGGTGCTACTTTCAAACTTCCTCTAATATACTCATTCCTAATCTTGTCCATTCTAGTTACACCACACATCCATCTCAACATTCTCATCTCGGCTGCATGCAATCGTTTCTCATCCGTCCCTTTTGTGGCCCAACACTCTGATCCGTACATAACGACAGGTCGTATTACGGTCTTATATATTTTCCCCTTCAATTTGAGGGGGATTCGGGAGTCACAGATCGTTCCCGTGACCTGCCGCCACTTCATCCACCCTGAGTTGATTCGTTGCTTCACGTCTCGATCTATCTCTCCATCGTGAAGTAAACGATCTGTGATTTTGGAATTATGCTTTTCTTTTACATCTACTTTCGACATAAACAGTTTCAATATCTCCTTGAATCATTATAGGTATTAAAAATTCTTGAAACACCTCAAGTACCGAACTGACGATATTAAAAAAAAAATGCGTTTCATAATTTGGAGTCAGTATAATGGTTATTGCTTATCATAAAACATTTATTATTTACTAATGTTTGAGCCAAGCTATAGGGTCTAATGTCAATAATTATTGCTATGGTTTTCTTGTCATGTATATCAATTTACGACCAGTAGTACTTCCTGTTTCTGTGTTTACGAGATAATTATTGGCGTTAGACGTTAATTAGGCCAAAGTATAATATTATATGGTCAAGCAGTAACATTTATTCGTTAATTTATAGATATCCATGACAGTTTGTGTACATTCTTCTTTCTTTCTTATCGTGTGGGCAAGACCTAGTGTCAGAGTTTTTTCATCGTGTGGGCAAGACCTAGTGTCAGAGTTTTTTCAAACCGCCTTACGGCGTCTAACGTGGTTTTTATGTAACGACTACTACCACCAGAGATAGTAGCCGGGGCCTACGGCTTAACGTGCCATCCGAAGCACGGAATCATTTTTCTTTTCAGACAATCAGGTGATTCAGCCTGCAATGTCCTAACCAACTGGGGAAAAACGCACAAAGTGACATATCACTAGGTGTCCCCCGTGGGAATCGAACCCACGACCTCCGTGTCGAAGAGCCCAATGCTTTTAACCATTAGACCACGGATGCAGTACATTTATATGTGACAATTTTAGTATTACAACTGTTGGCACAAAATATTCTTAGAAATATTTACAATTTCAACACAGTTTGAAAGATTTTATTTAGATTAACACTTCTATGTATTACGAGCGTTAACCCGCGACTTCGTCCGCACAAATTATATACCAGATTTTAAGTCAGATCATAAGTTATCAAACAAAAAAAGTTTCATCAAAATCGGTTCAGTACTTTTTGCGTGATGCTCGTTCAAACAAACAAACAAACAAACAAACACACAAACAAACACACAAACAAACACACAAACAAACAGACATACAAAAAATCCAAAAATTGGTGATATGGAATCAGGGATACCTAAAAACCATATCGTAACTTATTTTTTGTTAATATCTTCAATGTACAGACACACTTCTGTTACAGCTTTAATAGTATAGATGGTTCAAATTCTCTATGGACCCGGTGGGTCGCGCTGCAATCGGGTTCTACGGGACATATAGCATACAGGGTGTTAGGGTAAACAGTTGTATTCCTTTAAGGGGGTGATTTTACCCATGATACTTAAAATAATCCCTAAGAAACTTATAGGAAATTTGCAAAAAAAAATTTCGACAGCTGATTGAACGATTGCATAAAGTACAACAGCAAAAACATTTTGCGAATTTCCTACAGGTTTCTTAGGGAAAGTAAGTTCAGTATCATGGGTACAATCACCCCTTAAAGTAATGCAACTGTTAACCCTAACTGCTTTAGAGTTTAGACCATCAAACTGAAAAACTTTTCTATGACACCAACATCGACATTTCTATTTTGGTCCCATACAGAAAGTTGTTCAGTTTAATGGTCGTAGTTTTTTAACATCTTCTTAAAAAACTGTCAATATAAACATAAAGGTGGACCCTGCATAATTCTTCTGTACTTGAACATGTCACTAAACACCTACTAAACAGCAGGACCGATTTTGATGAAATTGTTTGAGTGTGTTTGAGTAGGTGGCGCTGCGATCGGGTTCAACGGGACAGCTAGTAGATATTAAATATGTATTTTTGGGAATATGTAAAGAAAATATATAAATATATTTATGAGCGATTTTATTTAAATACTACACAAAGTATACACATCACACGCATAACATTTATTTAACTTATACACCCTCCTACGTACCTACCTATATATATATTATGTAAGGGTTGATAATATCAGATCACAAATAGTTAATTTAAACTGACACGAAGGATAAAATTGGCATTTTTAATTAAATTGGTGTGATTCGTTTTACAATTATTATTGTATCTTCTGTGTTGTACTTAGTAGATTTTTACTTTTTCCTCTTTTTAATTTAATAAATGTTTTTGCTCCCTTCATGGCTTTGTTTAAATGCATGATTCGTTATTTTGTATCAATTGCTACACCCACAGGGGTAAATTTACATTGTAAAAATCTTAATTGTATTTTACACAACAACCTACAAAAAAAGTAAGATATGGAAATAGAAATAAAATATAATAATAACTAAACCTAATGTTGTGAAAGGCTAATTATTTAATGTATAATGTTGTACATATATGGTTTTGCATCTACAGGGTGAAATCGGCATCATTAGCGTCCTTTTAAATTAAAAGTCTACCCATCAAACTGAATAACTTTTACTATGGGAGCAAACCAATCGGAGCAAATAAAAAATCAGCTGTTCCATACTAAACTGTAATCTTGACGTGCGAGTTCGCGACTCAAATTTATGCAACAGCAGATTTTTTTTTCTCCAAACGGTTTGCTTCCATAGTAAAAGTTGTTCAGTTCGATGGGTAGACTCTTAGTTTAAAAGGATGCTAATGATATCAATTTCACCCTGTATAATGGTTTTTTTTTGTGAACTGAAATAAATTAGATTTTATTTAATTTATTTTAAACTAGCTGTTGTCAGCGACTCCGTTTACGTGGACTTTAAAAAAGTGTCTTATGTCTTAATCCAGAACATATTCTGTCTTTGAGTTAAATTTTATCCAAATCCGTTCAGACGTTTATGCGTGATTGAGTGACAAACATCTAAACATCTAAACTTTGACATTTTTACCTATAATAATTTACAATATAAGTAATATATTCAATAATTATTATGAACAACTATTGTATAGAACATTATTTATTTTTATAACATTCTTCATTAATATTCTCAATCTAATACATAAGTAGTAAATTCAATTAATATTAACTTAACCTATGATATTATTTATCGGGTAAAAAGTATTTATACAAATATAGAATATTGAGACTAAAAAGTAAGTAAGTATGTAAGTATTTCATAAAACAACATTTATCATCTACACTATAATACTAGCTATAATATAGTGACATTGTAAAATCCAATGACTAAAAATGGCGCCTTTTATCTTTTCGCCTCTTTATTTAGCGCGGCCACCAAGGCCACCAACCAAAGTTAAATATATTTTAGTTCAGAATGAAGTAACAAACAAAACTTGTTATTACATGTATATCCCTAAACTCAGTCTGAACGGAGATATAAAGAGTTGAAGTTGAAAATATATTCATTACGTTTACTTCAAACCTTTATTTCTCTGTTCGGACTGAGTTTAGAGATAATATACTTGTCATTAAGTTTTGTTTATACTTTATTCTGAACTACAGGGTGAAATTGATATCATTGGAGATATTTTGCAATAAACATGCATTGGGAGGGTGTTTGGAATAGATACGCAATGGAATGCATTAAGACTATTTAAGTATAAGTTCTGTGTTTGTTTGTGCACGCAAAATCTACAAACCACTGACGACGACGATTTTTGTCGCGTGCTGAAAATACACTGATCTATTTTTCCTAACGCGCCAAAAGGAGTACAACTTAAAAAAATAATTACGAAATAATTTAAATATACACGTAGCAAAGATTGCAAAGCAAACAATTATGGCCTTTAGGTCCGCCACACACATACGGAATTGCGATCCGGAATCCTGATTCAGCATTCAGTGTTGTCAACTATGGTTACAAAAAATACTAGAGTGCTGTTTAAAAAATGCCTTAAATAAAAATGTATGAAATGCCAAATTAATGACAGCTGAATTTTTAGGTATTTATAAAAATGAAAAAAACAATTTCTATACATGATAATTACTATCATGTGATGATGTCATGACGTTACGATGGTAATTTGCAAATTGTATTTCAATATTAACAACAATATCAAAAGACTATCGATAGTTTTAACATTATACATAATCTGCATACAAAATGGCATGAACCATTATCACACAAGCAATTTTTGGGCGTAGGCGATTTCGCAACTATACCGGAACGACGTCGCAACTGCACCGTCACGATACGGTGTCGTTCCATCAACGCCTACGCTCAAAAATCACTTTTAAATATGCCACCTAAGACATCAAAAAATCACTAGATCTACTGAAAAAGTCTCTGAAAGCGGCATTACTCAATACGGAACTAATTCCGAATCAGGCGTGCGATTTTTAAAACTCATTTATTGAACTCAGCAGTTGAAAATGTCAATATTACCATGGAGATATGCATCTTTCTCCTGCTGATTTGACATTCAAAAATCATACTCCAGGAGTGCGATTTTTTAATTAAAGTCGAATCAGCAGCAGAAAGATATGTACCTCCATACATTTTCAACTGTGAGTTCAACGTATGAGATTCAAAAATCGCACTCCAGGATTATTCCGGATGTATGTGGCGTTATTCCGGATGTATGTGGCGGGCCTTACTTAGTCATAGACGTGTGCAAATTGTAAAATGACAATAAGAGATGTAATGCACAGACCGAATGAAGACTGTAACAGCCGCATACCATTCGGAATAAAACGCAACACGAGATGGTCCATACGACGCCCTTTTAAACACTGCAGAAAATGGGTCACTTCCGTGATTTTTTTATTATCTGGAACGATATAATATAATTCGTATTTGTATTTTATTAGTATTTTGTTGTGTAGTGCGCGTATTTATGTATGATGTATGTGTGTGTATATATATATATATATATATATATACATTTATATTTATATGAGTATGTATAATATATATGTATTTATAATAGGTTTATTTTTGTATACTAACATTTTGTTTTTTATTTACTGATAACTGCTCATTTTTGATCATTTTTGTGGAAACACCGCCTACCTTTCTTCTTTCGCCGTTTCCTCTATCCTAAGGTTGTCCGGAAGAAATCGCTTGTTAGCTATAAGACCGCCATATTTTGTGCCTCTTTATTTCTGTATTTTACTGTTTATGTTTTGGTGTAAAATAAAGTATATTTGATTGATTGATTGATAAAATTAATCTATTAAATTGAGTGGAACAGTGGAACAAGTAAATAAGTTTGTATATTTGGGAAATATGTTTAGTACACTAGTGTAGTGTGTCTATCGTCAATTTATAATTCAATGAGGGATTTTCCGAAAGCCATTAAAAAAGAAAAAGTAGTTCCTAATGGCTCGATAGATGGCGTTGACGAGACAGAGATGAACAACCTTGCAGATAATAAAATACAAATAAAATAGTACGTAAGAATTTCTGTTTTTAAAGGAACAGCAAAATATGAACATATATTTCGTCAACGGATGCGTCTGACTCAGTGACATGCATTTTTGTTCACTTTTTAGCCTAAAATTTTCGTGTCAGACCCCTCTCTGGTCAACGCCATCTATCGCCGATTTGTTGAACTACGTTTGACTAGCTGTCGTATTGTTCTTGAAAACACCTCATTCATTTCATTGCTTTCAAGAACAATATTAAAGAGTACCTCAAGATGTGTTTGTTCATTGCAAAGTAGGTGTTGTAGTTTACCTATAATTTGTATGATAGCATAGCATAGCATAAGCTCACGACATATTCCCCGAGGGGGTAGTCAGAGATATTCTGAAACCTCAGAACATCCACGTTTCACTAGTAGTACCGAAACTCTATCCAGTGTGACGGGGAGTGAGCCCGTCGCCACTTGTAATGGACAGTAGGTACAATACATGCCTCGAAATGATAATTTGTATGTTAACCATGTTAATATCATTGTCTTGGCCTTAGTTTGAAACGTTCAATTGTTGTTTTATAATTCTTTGAATACTGATATTTGGAATTAGTTCTACAACTGCTAGCTTGAATTACCTTTTTCAGTCAACAGCTTCTTTCGAAGAATTAATGTAACCGCATCCACTTCAAATTGAATCATTTCAGTAATTACTGCAGGCAAACACACTTGCATTACAAGATTTATAGACAATAAAAATTCCATGAAAAAATCAGTCCACTTTGCCTGGAAATTATAAGTCATTATATAATTTTACGATAATAATAATAAGTGATCAGGATTATAAAATATACTAACATTAAATTTTATATAAATAAGCAGATTCCATAACGTAGCCAAGCATTTCGGCACGAAAAATATCGATTGTGTAATAGTCTGAAAAAAAAATATATTTCATTATTAAAAAAATATATAAAACGAGCTTTTACCCGCGACTTCATCCGCACAAATTATATACAAGATTTTAAGTCAAATCATAAGCTATCAAACAAAAGTTTCAGCTAAATCGGTTCAGTAGTTTTTGCGTGATGCTCGAACAAACAGACAGACAAAAAATCCAAAAATTGTTGATATGGAATCAGGAACACTTAAAAACCATATCCTAACTTTTTTTGTTAATATCTTAAATGTACAGACAACTGCTACAGTTTTATAATAGTTAAGATAAAGATTTTTCCCGCGACTCTGTCTGCGTGGACTGTAAAAAAAGTATTTTAGTGTTAATCCAGAACGTATTCTATCACTGTGCCAAACTTCATCTAAATCCGATCAGCCGTTTATGCGTGATTGAGCCACAAACATACAACCTCACAAACATCGTCACAAATTTTAGCATTTTATAATATTAACACAGAGTATTATTTGTTAGTGATATTAAATTGAGTTATTTCGGTGACAGTAGCTGTGTGTATTATACAGGGTGAAATTGATATCATTAGCATCCTTTTAAACTAAGAGTCTACCCATCAAACTGTGTTTCCAAGCAAATACAATCAGGAGATTTTTAAAAGAAGAGTTAATAGGCTTTTTCTGGGTGAGCGCGCTACATACTCGGCTTCATCTACACTTCCCATCAGGCGAGATGAAGCCAAGCGCAAACAAATTAAGAATAAAAAAAAAATAAACTGAACAACTTTTACTAAAAGAGCGCACAAATCGGAGCAAAAAAAATCTGCAGTTGCATACATTTCAGCCGAGTAAGCACTGCAGTTTAGTATGGAACAGCAGATTTTTTTTTTGCGCCGATCGTTTTGCTCCCAGAGTAAAAATTTTTCAGTTTGATGGGAAGACTCTAAGTTTAAAAGGATGCTAATGATATCAATTTAACCCTGTATAAGGTCAATCATGAAAGTTCTTTTGATCTTGAAAGACTTTAACTCCTAAAGTCCGCCACATACATACGTAACAAACCTGATTCGGAATTGGTTTCGGATGGAGTAATGCCGCTTTCAGATACTTTTTCACTAGACTTGTGATTTTTTGATATCTTAGGTGGCATTTTTAAAGTTTTACAATCATTTATTTCACACAATTCACACAATAATTATCACACAATTTATTTTTGAGCGTAGGCGTTGATGGAACGTCTGTGTGTGTGTGGCGGACCTAACAGATCAGTCCTCCTGCCGGGCGTAAGCTTCCTGCTTAAGACGCCAGGATCCTCGTTCAATCCTCGTCTCATTTTGTGATTTTATCCCATCCATCTATCACACGTCGTAGAGTAGATTCTCTACTTTTCTCTCTTAGTTGTGAGTGGATTATGTTTCATCCACTTTCAATACCTAATGATTATCAAATTAAACTACTTACAAAAAAATTGTATAGGTACTTACAGTATTATCGATCAAAGGTCTTATTTCATCATAGCAATTTGCTAATGCTAGATAGAGCTTTTCTTCAACAATCAAACTGATTTGTGTCTTTTTCAACGATTCCTTTATACTTCTAAGAGAAAAGTAAATGTAGTATACTATGACTCTATTTGCGGTCCCAAAGAACTCTAGACCTAAAGATGCTACTACGTACAATGAATAGTGTGGAAATTTATATGAGCTACAAGATTCGTGAAACCCATGCAAGCATCGTACAGTTATTATTATTATTTTAATACAGCATATATATAAAACGTAATATAAGGATAACAAATTAACAATTCGCTTTTCAGACAATGTTACTTCATGTATTTCGTTTATCTCGAGCAAAAAATTATAAGCTTTGTACTTTACAGTATACACAGCCAAGAACCAAATAATATATTCTACTAGATATAACCAAAAATATAGTTCCCAGTAGTGATTTATAACAGGTCCAGCTAATGCGCTGAACATTAAGAAAGACATTATAATAGAACTGATTAATATCGGCTTTCGAAATTTTGTTTTAAACAGTTTAATGAATCCATAATCCATTCCATAAAGTAGCTGTGGTATCATAAAGTAAACGATAAGTGATTTAGGAATTTTTGCTTTTCTTTTACGTATAACTTCGACAAAAACAGTTTCGATATCTCCCTGAATCATTATAGGTATCGTAAAAGCATTCAAAAATGTTGAAACACGTCAGCTACCGACAATTTTTAAATAGACTGACGATATACGAAACAAAATACGTTTCATAATTTGGGGTCGGAGTTTCATGCTTATTATTAAACATTTATCAGCAGGAAGACAAAAACTGCCATACGATATTATGGTGATGATTAAACATTTATTATTTACTAATATTTGAACCACACTAGGGTCTAATGACAATAATTATTGCTATATTTGTAGATGTTTCTTGTGATTTTTATCAATTTACGAGATAATGACATTGGCTTTATGTGGCCCAGGTGTAATAGAACGTGCTAATGAATAAGCTCAAAACCTCATACACCCCAATTGATTTTTGTTAGGTAGCATTTAACGTTATTCGCAATTTAAGTTTTAAGGCAAAAATGATTTGTTATCATTTCAGCAATTAATGAAAGCGCTAACGTACTCATGGATACATTTTTATAATCTTGTTTTGGTAGTAAGTAGGGCGAGTGTGCCAGTGCGGTGGGTTGATATCGGGTTCAGTAAATTTTAAATTTTACAAACAAAATAAATTATTTAATATTTGCACTCAAGTACCTACACTTTGGATTATCATAGTCGATGCGCTTGTATGAATTCTTCCACTAGCTCCTGACGCCAATGTTAATAATTTGAATAAAATTACCTATGTTGAAACCATGATAATTCGACTCGATTCTAAACAAACTACTTTCTAGTTTTTCGATAATGCATTAACACGTTGTATAATAGGGTCCAATAGTAAAATTGTTGAAACACTAAACGTGTTGTCATAATGAGTTCCGTAAACCAGGGAGACGTGAAAATCATATATTAATATTTATGTTAATGTTTTTTCCGACACTGATTGCGTTACAGCTTTGACTACTTATATGTGGACTAGTTGCGCGTGTAATTCTACTAACAAACATTTCTGCCACTTTTTGCGGGGGGGCGAGGTAACATGAAATACGCAACTTTGGATTTTATTCCTCATAACTTTAGATTCTAATTTTGAATGAAAAAAATCATAAAAAGTAGTCTCGTGTGAACCGCAAACGTTCTAAGTTCGATGTTATTGTTTCTCAATTATAGGCTGTCTCATTTAGCCATAAGGTATTAAATTGAATGTAAATGCACATGAGCAATTATTGTTCTTATAACGTGGCAGGGAAATGCTACCGCAAGGCTAGTCCTTTATAATAAATAGTTAAAAGTTACAGCATCCGTTATAATTTTTGTTGAAAGAATTAACTTAGAGCTGGACAACAGACAAACAACAATTACATCTACGATCTATATGCATCACATGAAACAATAAATTATTATGAATTATTTCAAAAGTTACAGGGGGGACGCTCAATATTGACTTTGAACGCTTGTATCTCGAGATAGGAGCATTATAACTACTTAAATTCTATGAGTGTTTTGTTCTACTTTACAAGACCCATCCAAGAATACCTCTATTCTTTAGAAAAATCTAATTTTTCCCCAATCCCCTTTTCGTTAAAGATAGAAAAACAAATGTTTCTTCAAGTATTCCTTCTTAACACTTTCGTAGACAGTAACTGGTTATATCAGTGATAACAATAAAATGTTATATTGTGTCTCGTTCGCTGCCCACGAACATGTTAAATCATCATCATCATCATATCAGCCTTTAAACGTCCACTGCTGGACTGGACATAAGCCTCCCCCAAAATGGGGGGGATTTGCCACAATCGCCACACTTGGCAGGCGGGTTGGCGATCGCAGTTGGATCGAATCAATGTGTGTACTCAGAGGATGCTGCTGCCCATCCTTCAGTAGATCCCTTAGTCACCTTTTACGACACCCACGGGAGGAAATGGGATGGTGCTATTCATAGTCGACACCACATGGCAAAACATGTTAAATACAACATTTCTATTTTTGGGTTGCAATCTTCATGCCAAATTTCGATTTCACATGTGCAAAAACAAGCGAGTAATTGAGGCGCGGCATACAGACGTACAGACAACCAAATGGACAGACATACAAACAAATAAACAGATAGATATCTGTACAATATATTGTAAATCGTTGTCTAGTACAAGATCAGGAGTGCGATTTTTGAAACTCATTCGCTGAGTTCAGCAGTTGAAAATATCACAATTACTATAGAGATATGCATCTTTCTACTGCTGCATGGCTAGCATGCCGACAAAGTGTTTAAACGAGAAAAACGTCATGTGCGCTCTTTCGGGCCTACGTAAAATAATAAAGATGGAGGCACATCTCGATTTTTATCGTTTACTCGGGGGTGGCATGCTAGGCCTACAGATTTGACTTTCAAAAATCGCACTCCTGAATTATGATTTTCGAAAGTCAAATCAGCAGTAGAAAGATGCATATCTCCATAGTAATTTTGACATTTTCAACTGCTGAGCTCAGCGAATGAGTTTCAAAAATCGCACTCCTGGCTAGATTCTTGTATTTAGTTCAGAGTTTCTGGTATGAAACAGACAATAATTTGTGTGAATTGTCAAATATAATTTATGACCTTTCTCGTTCTGTAAATAAATGTCTAGGAAATTGGTTATCTATTTAAATCTTGATCTAAATTATTATAAAAATTGTAATAATTAATAGCCTAATAATTCAGATTTGATTTTACATTTAGACTTCTATTCAGTCATAAAGGTGTGTAAATTGTAAAAGGACAATGAAATATGAAGTGCACAGTCCGAATAAAGACAGTAACAGCCGCACATCTGTCGGAATAAAACGCAACACGAGATGGTCCACTCGACGGACTTTTAAACACTGCAGAAAATGAGTCACTTCTGTGATCCTTTTATTATCTGAAACGATGAAATTATCAGTTATTTCAAGACAGTTTAGACAGAATAAATAACATGTTTAATATAGGATGCATATTAAGTTAAATTGCGTTACGTACTTTATGGAATACGAGCGTTAACCCGCAACTTTGTCTGCATAAATTATATACCAGATTTTAAGTCAGATAATAAGCTATCAAACAAAAAAAGTTTCATCAAAATCGGTTCAGTAGTTTTCGCGTGATGCTCGATCAAACAAACAAACTTCTTTTTTTAAATTAACAGTTTTATAATAGTACGAGCGTTAACCCGCGACTTTGTCCACACAAATTATATACCAGATTTTAAGTCAGATTATAAGCTATCAAACAAAAAAAGTTTCATCAAAATCGGTTCACTTGTTTTTGCGTGATGCTCGTTCAAACAAAAAAACACACAAACAAATAAACAAACAGACAGACAAAAAATCCAAAAATTGGTGATATGGAATCAGGGATACCTAAAAACCATATCGTAGCTTTTTTTTTTGATAATATCTTCAATGTACAGACAAACTTGCTGTTACAGTTTTATAATAGTTTAGATGGTTTAGTCCTCTTTCGCCGGATTCCTTATTGGACGGATAATCTTTTTCGTTGCCTAACTGACGGTACATTTTAATTGATTGATATGTATCATGGGTACAAACCAAATATCTTTGCCAGCTTCCTGATAAGTAAACATTTCCGGTGAAAAAAGGGATTAGTCCATACAAAAATCTGGCCAAAACGGAATCTGTCCAATAAGGAATCTGGCGAAAGAGGACTAAACCATTTAGATGGAAAGGCACAACCAATTTTTCTTCGCAATTTCCATATTCGCCCCACAATGAAGGGTCTTCAATTATATAGTCTGAAGCACTCTTTAAAGCATATAACGCAGATAACCCTGTATTGAAAACTATACTCTGTCCAGAGTGACAGTTAGTGCCCGTCAATACTATAAAAATAAATAAAAAGATACTACTATAATTATGGCCAGTGGATATAATATCCACACCCTCAAAATCAAAGTATAGTTTCTTCACTATGTTTTTCTCAACCACAAAGGCAGTGGTGTGGTATTTTTTGTGTGATAGCATAACATGCTCACACTTTTACAATGATGTAAATTTGGAATAAGGCCCGCTTGCGCCAAGCAGAGTTATCGTTATTAACTCGGAACTAGACGTTACTTTGGAATTAAATTATAATATGTCTTGCACCACCCTGTTTTAGGGGCTAAACTTGTGTTATATTTAAACCGCCGATGTGGTAGGTTTAAGTCACTAAACTACGTGCTAAATGTGAAAATTGAGGCAACAGCTGTTTTTACAGTTTTGTTGTAGGCTCGCGCAAGTCTCCAACAAAAAAATGTTACATGAAACATGCACCGACGCCATTGAATTCCTTTGAACGGTTGCACACGTTTCATACATTCTGGATAATTGGTCACGACCAGTTTTTATTGAAGTCCCAAATCTTATAACGTAGTGTGTTACATTCTCTTCGATAACATGAGTGAACGATGAAAACGAAATGTCATTGCCAAAATAAAACAAATGGAACAGACAAATACAAAGAGATGCAGTGTGAAAGAGACGTGCGTATATTATGTTCATTCATCATTCACTTTTCATATTTTGTCGGATTACATAAACTCTATGGTCATTTAGGATGTTGTCATCGAAAAATAGAGAACTGTCAGGTTAGTTAACTACGAACTAGTTTTCATTGGCGACAAGACAATCTTCGATAACACTTTAGGTCGGTGCTACTAAAAACAGGGTTACGCAATTTAACCCAGCATTTGGCGCAAGTGGGATTAACTGTTATAAAAAACTCTTCTATTACTACCTATTTGACATTTAGAATTAAATTCATGCTCCAATCGCTATTGCAATTACCTTTTTCAGTCAGCAGCTCGTTCCGAAGAATTAATTTAATAGCATCCACTTCAGAGCGAACCATTTCATTGATCAAGGCAGGCACAACTATTTGCAAGGCGAAGGCCATAGCGAAAAAAAATTCCAAGACATATTTAGTCCATATTGCCTGAAAATCATCACGGTCATTGTAATTTTGGTGTTTGCATACATTGTTGGCCAGTAAAGAAGACACATGTGCAAAAGCTTCATACCACCGAGACGAAAATGCTGAGATGGTCAGGAGGAGTGACGAGGCTGGACAAAGTTCGAAATGAACATATTCGTGGAAGTTTCAAAATCGCCCCCATACCTGAGAAACTCACCGAAAGCCGCCTCCGGTGGTACGGCCACGTGATGCGAAGAGACGAAGAACATGACGGCCCGGTAGCACAGTCTGTAGTGAACCTGCCTGCTGCGCCGAGGGTCGCGGGTTCGAATCCCGCAAGGGACAAATATTTATATGATGAATATGAATATTTGTACCCGAGTCATGGATGTTTGTATCTATATATGTATTCTATATCGTTGTCTAGTCATCATAACACAAGTCCAGGTACTTTAAATGTGACTAAATAATTTGTGTGACAATGTCCAAGATATTTATTTATTTATTTATGTGGTCCAAAAGGCTCTACGTCTGCCTGAACATAAAAGAGGTAGAGGACGCCCTCCTGCCACCTGGTGGACCAGCACGACCAAGTTAACACTAGCGGAGAACTTGCCCAACCCGACAACCCAGGACAGACTGTCCTGGCGCCGCATGATTAGAAGAGCCGACCCTGCATAAAGCGGGAAAGTGCAAAGAAGAAGAAGAAGCATACACACACAAACTCATATAACTAAAATCAAAATTAAAGGTGTTCAGCATAAGGATAAGCATATGCTCACGACTATATTCCCCGAGGGGGTAGTCAGAGATATTCTGAAACCTCAGAACATCGACGTTTCACTAGTAGTACCAAAACTGTGTCCAGTGAGACGGGGAGTTAGTCCGTCGCCACTTGTAATGGACCGTCGGTACAATACATGCCTCGAAATTGAAGCATGCAGGTTTCTTCACGATGTTTTCCTTCACCGAAAAAGCCAGTGGTAAAGGTGTTCAGAAGTGTACTAAATTAATAAAATATACTTACATTGATTTTTATATAATAAAGCACAAACCATAATGTAGCCATGAATTTAGGTACGGAAAATATCAAGAGTGTAATAGTCTGGAAAGAAGTGAAACATTATCAGGTAAGTAGGATGCATTTGATAAGCATAATCAGGTTATTGACTCAAAAATACTTTGGAAGAATTCATTATCGGTTCCATAAGTCTCAGTACTGGTATGGCGTGAGCTTATTCCTTCGGATGTCATTTATTTACAATTGACCAGCTCTAGTCTCATCTACTGTTTCCTTTCCATTATATCTATCTATCTTCTATTCTATCTTAATAGACTGAGATAGAAATTCAGAATTCCTTCTATTTTTCATGGTGATAAGCAAATGACGTAACAAATTGCAAAGAGACCTTTTACGGGGTTTTGAACATCGCTAAATCTAAAAATCCCTATTACCACTTCGACATATTACTTCTTGTGCCTGAAATCCAAGATGGGAGCTAAAATATGTTTTAAAATTTACAACGGTAAATTTTTTTAATATACAGTGTCGAATTGATATCATTAGCACCCTTTTAAATTTTTTTTTTTTTACCTCTCTTTTTACTTTTTTTTCTGGTTAATTATTTGCTCGTGTTTATCTAGAGAATATCCCAAATGATTAGTAAAAGGTTTTACAGAAATTAATTAAGTCGTTTTTAATTTAGGGCAATGCAAATTCAACAATGTTTTATTTTAGTGAGTGCTGACAAATTGTAACATGTTATATATTTGTAATTTACTCAAGACGCACTTTCATTTGATACCCCACATGGACATGGTATGATTTTTTTTTTACCGGCCGTCTAATTTGGGGAAATTATTGATAATTCGAAGTGCTAATAGCAATTTTCGGATTCAGCGATTGCCAAAACCCTGAAATAACTTACTCATCAACTTGTTATATCATTTGCTTCTCACGATCACAATTCTGAATTTCTATCCCAGTCTATTGGTCGTGAAAGGAGGACTATGACCCACGCTAACAATATTATTAGGCTGATGATGGTGACGATCTGTTTTTTGACGAATTATCTAACTAAATATATTTACTTACAAGAAATAAGTTATACCTAAGTACTTACAATATTATCGTTCACAGGCTTGATTTCATCATAGCAATTAGCCAAAGCTATATAGCGCCTTTCTTCAACATCAAACCTGATCGGTGTCTCTTTCAACGACTCTTTTATACGTCTGAGAGAACAGTAAATGTAATATATAATAACTCTATGTGCGGATCCAAAGAACTCTAGACCCAAACTCGGTACCATGTATAATGCATAGTATGGAAACTTATACGTAATACAGTATTCTTGAAACGAATGCAAACATTGTGCTGTTGATATTATTATTTTAATACAACAGATAAATATTACGTAATCTAAGGAGATCATTCTAACAGTTCGCTTTTCTGGTGGTGTCATTTCGTTTATTTCGTCCATCTTGAGTAAAAAATCGTAAATCTTGTACTTCGCAGTGCACGTAGCCAATAACCAGATAATGTATTCTACTAAACCAATCCAACGCCAAATATCAATGTAGCGATCTAATACAGGTCCAGCTAATCCAGTGAACATTAACACAGATATTGCAATAGAACTTATCCTTATCGCTTTTTGAAACTTCTTTTTAAACAGTTTGATGAATCCATAGTCAGTTCCAAAAAGCAACTGTGGTATCATGAAGTAAACGATAAGTGATTTAGGAATATTTGCTTTTCTTTTACGTCTGTTTTTAACATATATAGTTTCTATGGGATTGTGAAACATGATGTCGTAAATTAGGTATTTGTTTTTAACACACGTCAACAACTGAATGGTTTTTGAATAGACTGATATTTAGAGTAATACGTGTTGTTATAATTGTAAGTAAATTATAATGTGACAAGAATTAAATTAGGATGGAATAGCATTATAGTCACACACTTAATGTTATTAGTTCATTCATAAATTAGTAGCACGGACGTCCAACAGCTATGATGATGATGATGATTCGTAAATTAACAAGAAGCGACATCTGATAGATTAATAATAATTCTAATGACCCGGTTCTCCAGAGGGCCCGGATTGATTTAGCCTTCACTTCCTGTCTTGCCTTAACCAGCCGGCCAGGAGTAGAGTTGCAAGAGCGGAACCTATGCTCCAGGTTGAAAGTGTAAAATGTCATAACGCCGGAGCCTGCTGACTGGTGCGCTTAGCACCAGGAACCGGCGCCCGCAGACTCACCTCTCTACAACCTTAGCCGCTCAGTAGATGTTGCCTCCTTGTCGCTCCCAGCGGCCTTTTCCGGGAGCCCATTAAATGATTCGGCGAGTCACCACCTGCCATTTTGACAAATCAGAGACATTTGTTACGGCAGCCGTCCCGAGTCTCCGCAATAACCCAGATTTCCCGGTCCACCCAGTTCACCCTCATAACCCGAGTAATATTCGGTCCTTTCTGCAATAGTCTCTGCATCGCACGTGGTTTGTCTTCTGGTGCATTTACACAATGTATTCAGAGATAGACTACGCTTGGTGCATCCCCTCACATGTAGATAAAAGTGTCTCAATGGGGCTTCTACGTGTTGGACCTGTGTCCCCACGCAAGCATTCCAAAGGTCCGGGCTACGGCCCTTGAAATTCCTTACAGAGATACATAATAATAATATTAATCATTTAAGATTGTACGAGTACTCCTACACATTTATTTTAAACGATTTTAGTACAATACAATACAATACAAACATATTTATACATAAGTTAATATTGCTAATAGTAAGAACGCACTTGCTGACAGTAAAAATGTTGTTCCATGTCATTCAGTGTTACAGTTTGTTCATGGTTCTCAAACTGGAAAAAGTTTGTAATATGAGAACCAGTTATATAAGGTCTAACAAAATTAGCTAAAACTATTTTAAGGTTATGCTCAGACCATCAAACTGAACAACTTTCTCAATGGAACCAATATCGAAATCGCGAAAAAAAATTGATGTCCCATACAAAACTGGAAACACAACTTGACTCAAATGTATGGGGCAGCAGATTTTTTTTTTTCGAGATTTCGATATTTGTCCCTTAAAGAAAGTTGTTCAGTTTGATGGTCTGAGCATACCCTTAAAATAGTTTCACCTAATTTTGTTAGACCTTAGAAATATACTGAAACGGTGAACTCAGACCATCAAACTGAACAACTTTCACTATGGAGCCTACCTTAGGAGACGCGAAAAATATCAGCTGTCCCATACATTTGAGTCGGTAAGGTACTGTAGTTTTGTATGGGACAGCTGATTTTTTTTGCGTCTCCTGAGGGAGGCTCCATAGTGAAAGTTGTTCAGTTTGATGGTCTGAGTTCACCGTTTCAGTATTTGATAGGCTGTCACTTACACCCTGTATACGATTACCAGGGAGATACAGGCCAATTTAGACATAATTTGAAGTCAAACACATATTTTAAAACGGGAATAAGACAAAAACAGGATAGAACAATAAAACAAACTATTTCTCTTTTTGAACAAAATAAAACATTGTCATACGGAAACTAATTTTGACACTAATAATGTATTCATACACGCACCATACAAACCTATACCTGTTCTCTATTTTCACACTAAAAACTTACAAGAAGAAGCTAAAAAATGTTTATAAAAGGCGGTATTATTACTAATAACTAACTACTTAAATTCTATGAGCGTGTTGTTCCATTTTACAAGACCCATCCAAGGGTATGTACCTCTTTTGACTACTTATATGAGGACTAGTAATGTGTGTAATTCTACTAACAAACATTTCTGCAACTTTTTACGGAGGGCGAGGTAACACGAAATCCGCAACTTTGGATTTTATTCCCCATAACTTTAGATTCTAATTTTGAATGATAAAAATCATGAAAAGTAAACCCAAACGTTCTAAGTTCGAAATTATTGTTTCGCAATTATAGGCTGTCTCGTTTAGTGATAAGGTATAAAATTGAATATAAATATGCACATGATCAAATTGATCTTTTACCGTGGCAGAGGGGAAATGCTACCGCAAGGCTAGTCCTTATAATAAATAGTTAAAGGGCAACTCACTCGATTTTTTAGAAAAAAATATTTTTACAATCCTCTTTTGATCGAAAAGAAAAAGGTTCCTTCTTAAGGTGGTTTCAGTCCATACAAAAGTTTGACGCACAATACGCGTAGACGGAATTAATAAAAGTAATTTTTATATATACTTTATTACAATACTTATATTCATACCGTCTACGCGTATTATGCGTCAAAGTTTTGTATAAAATTGACCCCTCTGTAACCACCTTAAGGCGGTTGCAGAGGGGTCACTTTTATACAAAACTTTGACGCACAATACGTGTAGACGGTATTAATATAAGAAACTTTGTATATATGGAAAAATAGTTTCGAAAATCTAGATGCCGCGTAACAAATAACATTTGCAATTTATAAAATAATTACGAAGATATATGTATAGATTTGAAATTTTTCATACAAAATTTTAAAAGCTTTATATCTTCGTAATTATATTATAAATTGCAAATGTTATTTGATACGCGGTAACTAGATTTTCTAAACTATTTTTCCATATATAAAATATTACTTCTATTAATTCCGTCTAAGCGTATTGTGCGTCAAACTTTTGTATGGACTGAAACCACCTTAACTACAACATTCCTGTTTTTGGTTTGCTGTTATCTCATATCTTTAATTCCTCAATTTCGATTCCACTGGTGCAAAAATGACCGAGTAATTGAGACGTGGCATACAGACGGACAGACGGATAGACAGACAGATATATAATTATACAATGTTATTGCGCATCATTGTCAAGTCATCATAATCCAAGTCCAGCACGGCTAGCATGCCACCCACGACAAAGCGTTTAAACGAGAAAAACGTCATGCGCGCCCTTGCTGGCCTACCTAAAATAATAAAGATGGAGGCACATCTCGATTTTTATCGTTTTCTCGGGGGTGGCATGCGAGGCTTACATGCAAGATTCTGGTATTTTAAATGGGAGATTATAATAATTTGTGTGAATTGTTCATAATTTACTATCTCTTTCATTCTGTAAATAAATATCTAGGAAAAGATTATTTATTTAAACCTTTATCCAAATTAAAAAGTAATAATTTATTTACAACAATACAACATAATAAACAAAACCTATTATAAAAATTGTAATGATAAACTGTTTACCTAATAATTCAGTTTTAATTTTAGGAGTCAGTGATAATGATAATACGAAAATCAACGTGCTTAGCAAAATATTCGGACTTCTAGTTAGTCATAAAGGTGTGTAAATTGTAAAAGGACAATGAAATATGAAGTGCACAGTCCGAATAAAGACAGCAACAGTCGCACATCCGTCGGAATAAAACGCAACACGAGATGGTCCACTCGATGCACTTCTAAACACTGCAGAAAATGAGTCAATTCTGTGTTCCTTCTATCATCTGAAACAATGAAATTATCAGTTACGAGCGTTAACCCGCGACTTCGTCCGCACAAATTATATACCAGATTTTAAGTCAGATCATAAGCTATCAAACAAAAAAAGTAGTAGTAGTTTTTGCGTGATACTCGTTCAAACAAACAAACACACAAACAAACAGACAGACAAAAAATCCAAAAATTGGTGAAATGGAATCAGGGACACCTAAAAACCATATCGTAACTTTTTTTTTGTTAATATCTTCAATGTACAGACAAACTTCCTGTTACAGTTTTATAATTATCAGTTATTTACTATTTGGATTAAATAAATAATATTATTTAAAAATTTATAATTATCAAGCATGTTATACAGGGTAGATTCATCATCATCATCATATCAGCCGATAGACGTCCACTGCTGGACATAAGCCTCCCCCAAAACGGGGGGATTTGCCATAATCGCCACGCTTGGCAGGCGGGTTGGCGATCGCAGTTGGATTGAATGTGTGTACTCAGAGGATGCTGATGCCCATCCTCCGGTAGATCCCTTAGTCGCCTTTTACGACACCCACGGGAGGAAATAGGATGGTGCTTTTCTTATCCGACACCACACGGACAAGATAATATTATTTAGTTAAAATTCTTTTTAATTTCAATATTCGTCCTACAGTGAAAGTTGTTTAGTATGATAGACTAAGCACCGCTTAAAGTAGGTATGTAACGTAATTAACCCTATATTGTAAACGTAAGTAACCTCTGTCCAGCCTCCAGTGTGACAGCTAATGTGCCCGTTGCGACTATAAAAATGAAAAATAAATAAAACATATTACTATAATTTTATTATGGTCAGTGGAAAACTCTATCCAGTCTCCAGTGTGACAGCTAATGTGCCCGTTGCCACTTTAAAAATAAAAAATAAATTAAAAGATATTACTATAATTTTATCATGGTCAGTGGATAATATCCATGCATCGAAATCAAAGTATAATTTCTTCACCACGTTTTCCTTTGCGACAAAGCCAGTGGTGTGGTGTGGCTACATTTGTGTGACCGCATAATATGCACACACTTTTACAATTATGTAAACTGTAATTTGTAGTTTTATAAACTCTTTCATTACTATTTTGACGTAGGATTAAACTCATGCTCCAATCGCTAGTTGGAATTACCTTTTTCTTTCAGCAGCTCCTTCCGAAGTATTAATTTAATAGCATCCGTTTCAGAACGAATCATTTCAGTGATCAAGGCAGGAACTAATATTTGCAAGGCGAAGGCCATAGCGAAAATAAATTGTAAGACATAATCAGTCCATTTTGCCTGAAAATTATCACAGTCATTTTATCGACATTTTGCAGTATACAGTCAGCAGCAATAAGTTGTATACACTTTTGTTCTACGTCGTAGTACTAAAGTGTATATACAACTGATTGCTGCTGACTGTACATATTGCATAAATACACAAACTAATATAGCCAAAACCTAAATAAAAGGTGTTTTGAGGTGTATAAAATTGACGAAAATATACTTACATTGATTTTTATATAATAAAGCACATACCATAACGTAGCCATGAATTTAGGTAAGGAAAATATCAATAGTGTAATAGTCTGCAAAGAGGTGAACCAGTATCAAGTTTCTGTACAGTTTAAAATCGTAAACAGTAAATTTAATTATTTCACAGACGTCAATAGGCTGTAAAGCCTAATCAGGTCTGTTAGGCATCGTTCTAATAGAACGCGAATGCGCGATCATCGCGCGAGTAAGTGGTGCGACCATCGCGTGTTCGCGCGAATTGACGGGACGCGAGCCAGCGGGCGCGGTGCACTGCCGACGCAATTATCACGCGAATTTCAATTAGGAAAACTATTCGAATTCAATATGTTTGATCGCGCGTTCGTACGAACTAAGTTCGCGCGAATAGATTAACAAACATTTGAGTCGCGCGACCGCGTCGTGCGAGTGTCAGTTAGGACACCTATTCGAGTTCAATATGTTTGATCGCGCGTTCGTACGAGTAAAATTTGCGCGAACCTACGATGATCGCGCATTCGCGTTCTATTAGGACGATGTCTAAGGACTTGAAAATACTTTGGCAGAATGACAATTAAAATCACAATCAGTCTAAAAAGTCTCAGTACCTATGGGTATTCTTTCTGATGCAAATTATCTACAATAAACCTGGGCCTATACAGGGTGACTGGTAATTCGACCTATTCCTTGAAAGGGGTTATACTAGAGATCATTTGCAACAATTTTGCCCCAGTTAACTGGGGGTCGAAAATCGCTTGTTTTCGAGTTATCTCATTTTTAAGATTTTTTTGAAAAAATCCATTTTTCCACCTAAAACTGACAATTGTGAAAAAAATACTCCACTCTCTGCACTAAGTAAGCATTTTTCTAATAGCTGATGAATGAGCGACTACATTAAACTAAAATACATGTGTAAAATACCCGAAACCACTGAAATAAAAGGTTATAAACCGCACGACAAAATTTTTTTATTTGGATTTCGTTTCAATCCAAAGAGGATTACTTAAAAAAAATGTATCACACTTGGCGTACAAATTACGGAAATAACTTTCTCAATTCCTAAACTTTCCAAAAAGGTGCAAATGTTGTCTACTTTGACAAGAGTTTAAAAAAATTGTTAACAATGGCAGAGCAGGTAGCGGATTTCCTAGAAGCGAACCTTACAAGATGCCGATTTGCTTTTGTCTCTTTCATTTTATTGCTTACATTGTTTCTCTTTTGTAAGTATTCGGGAATGTTTGTACTAAGGTTCACAATCGAGGCCCACTCATTCGCTCAATTCATTAAGTAATCAGTTAGTTTCAACCATCTTGGAGTTCGGACGTGTCGTTGTTAACTAACTTAAATTCTGCGCTAAAACAGCTTCCTTTTCAAATGGCTGCTTACCAAAATGAAGAATACGCGGATATCATGTATTGTTACGGGTTTTGTGATGGTGACGCTGCTGCTGCTCGAAGAGACTATCAAAGACGTTTTCCTACCCGCCGTTTACCTGATGTCAGCGTGTTTGGTACGACATATCGGCGCATTCGAGAAACGGGATCGGTTCGACGTCGCCAAACCGACGCTGGTAGACCTAGCGTTAGTGATCCAATCGAAGAGGAGCAAATTTTGCAGTGTTTTCAAGCAGACGGCACTACTTCAACAAGAATTGTGGCTAGGCAGCTTGGTATGTCTCAGTGGAAAGTCTGGTTCACTCAGCACACAGCACGGCAGTATCCATTCCATTACACGCCAGTACAAGCTATCGAGGAGGGAGATCCTGTCAGAAGGATGGATTTCTGCAGATTTCTAATAAATGCAGACATTGAAGACCCTGAGTATCTAAAAACAATCTTGTGGACAGATGAATCGAACTTCGACCGTGATGGTATTACAAACTATCATAATCTGCATTTTTGGGCCCCTAAAGGTCAGAATCCGAGAAAATCTAACGAAGGAGCTCACCAGCACAGATTCTCACTTAATGTGTGGATGGGAATCGTGCACAATAATTTAATCGGGCCATTCTTTTTGCCGGCACGCCTAACCGGCATCGCCTATGAAAACTTTTTAAGAGAAGAGTTACGTCCGCTGCTGGAGGATGTGCCGCTTACCACAAGAACAGCTTTGGTGTATCAACATGATGGCTGCCCAGCCCACTATTACCGGGGCGTGCGACAGTGGATGGATGAGAACTATCCACTGAGATGGATTGGTCGAGGCGGCCCGATCCCTTGGCCGGCTAGGAGTCCCGATCTAACCCCATGCGACTTCTACATTTGGGGTCATATGAAGACATTGGTGTATCGTACACCTATCTCTTCTCAAGAAGAATTAAGAGAGAGGATTTTGGCAGCTGCCCAACAAATTAAAGACACGCTTTCAACTCGAGTGACAGTAAGCGAAGTACGTCGCAGGCTTCGTGCTTGCATACGTAACGGAGGAAGACAATTTGAGCAAGACTTGTGATTTTTAAACGTAAAACTTTAAAACAAAATTTGTAATTTCATATGATTAGGTACTAAACATTATTATTTTACTCTTTTTTTTATTTTCACCAAACCAATAACTTTTTGAATAAAATTCACATCTGCGTGTTTAATAAGGTTTATTTTCCAAACTTGAACTAAAGTACACAACTTTTGCATCTTTTTGGAAAGCTTAGGAATTGAGGAAGTTATTTCCGCAATTTGTACGCCAAGTGTCATACATTTTTTTTGAGTAATCCTCTTTGGATTGAAACAAAATCCAAATAAAAAATTGTTGTCTTGCGGTTTATAACCTTTTATTTCGGTGGTTTTGGGTATTTTTCACATGTATTTTAGTTTAAAGTAGTCGCTCATTCATCAGCTACTAGAAAAATGCTTACAGAGTGCAGAGAGTGGAGTATTTTTTTCACAATTGTCATTTTTAGGTCGAAAAACGGAAATATTCAAAAAATTCTTAAAAATGAGAGAACTCGAAAACAAGCGATTTTCGACCCCCAGTTAACTGGGGAAAAATTGTTGCAAATGAACTCTAGTATAACCCCTTTCAAGGAATAGGTCGAATTACCAGTCACCCTGTAGACAAAGTAAAATTTTTATTGGAGTAGACGCTAGTAGAAATGACAGAATGTATGCATTTGATATTGGCAATCGAAACATTTTGACGTTTGCTTTCACCACCATACGTCAAGTCCATATATTTTTCATGTTTTCTACTGACGAGCAAGGATCTCCTTTATTCTAAAGGCATAGAGGGAGCCATACCATTGCAAGAATGTCCACTTTTTTGACGTTTGTGTTTGAGTGTGTGGTGTCAAGTAGTATGGACAAAAGAGACCAAAAAAGACAAAATTGACCTTTGCCCTCATGTTTACGGTCACTTTTAACACACACTAGCACAAAAGTGGCAAGTGAAAATTATTATAACATTTTAGAATACTGGCTAGCATCGCGATACTAGGTACTTCACGACATCTGTCTTACACATTGATATACTTACCTACTTATATAATATACAATTACACAAATAATAAAAACACAAAAATAGTGCTCAGACGCGCGAACGAGTTGAATCCACAAATCAAACAATCTTATTTACGCAGCGCAGGTAGGTAGCTAAGTAAAAACTGATCAGCCAAATAACTAGTTATTTGTGCCAGTGTACTATCACCTATTCTGTGTTTGTGTGAATAGCTAAGCTAGAGGCGGTGTACCGGTGTGGTACCTATAATATTGATGATGCACACAGAAACGGACACCGACCGTTCAATCGTATTGATGTGATGTGATTCGTATTATACAGTGGACAGCCGCATAAACAAAGATCTATAGTTCCGTCTCCTTCTACTACTAAAGGTACGTCATAAGACAAAAGAGACTAACTACAATCGTTAATTGATGTGGTCTCTATGTTTTAGAATAAAGGAGATCCTTACTCTTAGGTCCGCCACATACAGCCGGAATAAACCGGATTCGGAATTAGATTCCGTTTGGAGTGTTGCCGCTTTCAGAGACTTTTTCACAAGATCTAGTGATTTTTTGATGTCTTAGGTGGCATATTTTAAAGTGATTTTTAAGCGTAGGCGTTGATGGGTTGATGCCGTATCGTGACGGTGCAGTTGCGACGTTTTCGTTGCGGCATAGTTGCGAAATCGCTTACGCTCAAAAACCGCTTGTGTGATAATGGTTCATGCCATTTTGTATGCAGATATGTCAAATGGTAAAACTATCGATAGTATTTTGATATAGTTGCATTAATATTGGAATAAAATTTACAAACTATCATCGTAACTTTCGTAACGTCATGACCTCATCACATGATAGTAATTATCACATGTAGAAATTGTTTGTTTTGTTTTAATAAATACCTAAAAATGCAATTATTGTCATTCATTTGGCGTTTTATTCATTTTTATTTTAGGCATTTTTTAAACAGCACTCTAGTATTTTTTGTAACCATAGTTGACAACACTGAATCCTGAATCAGGATTCCGGATCGCAATTCCGTCTGTGTGTGGCGGACTTTAGACTGACTTTAACGCTAATCGAAAGTATTTTGTTTAGGGGCCCAGCTATAGTCTCATCCACAGTTTCCATTACATCCATTATTCCATTTATCTTCTACTCTTTTAGTCGTCAAAGGCGAATCATAACCAATGCTAACAATATTATTAGGCTGATGATGACAATGTCTTTTTTACGAATGCATATGTTCACGACTATATTCCCCGAGGGGGTAGTCAGAGATATTCTGAAACCGTAGAACATCCACGTTTCACTAGTACCGAAACTCTGTCCAGTGTGAAGGGGAGTGAGCCCGTCGCCACTTATAATGGACAGTAGGTACAATACATGCCTCGAAATTTAAGCACGCAGGTTTCCTCACGATGTTTTCCTTCACTGAAAAGCCAATGGGGTTACAAATCGTACATAAATTCCGAAAAACTCATTGGTAAGAGTCGGTCGGGACGGGGATCAAACCATTGCCTCCACGGCACGGCAGGAAAGGTAACTCGCCCCCGGACCACCACGGCTTTCGAATTATCTAACTAAATAATTATATTTACTTACAAGAAATAAGTAAATAATTATATTTAGTAGAAATAAGTAATACCTAAGTACTTACAATATTATCGTTCACAGGCTTGATTTCATCATAGCAATTAGCCAAAGATAGATAGCGCCTTTCTTCAACATCTAACCTGATCAGTGTCTTTTTCAACGAATCCTTTATACTTCTGAGACAGCAGTAAATGTAATATACTGTGACTCTATGTGCAGACCCAAAGAAATCTAGACCCAAGGTTGGTATGATATACAATGTATAGTATGGAAACTTATATGTAATACAGAATTCTTGAAGCGAATGCAAACATTGTACAGTTAATATTATTATTTTAATACAACAGATAAATATTACGTAATCTAAGGAGATCATTCTAACAGTTCGCTTTTCTGGCGGTGTCATTTCATGTATTTCGTCCATCTCGAGCAAAAAATCATAAATCTTGTACTTTACAGTACACATAGCTAAAAACCATAGAATGTATTCTACTAGATTTAACCAAAACCAAACATCTGTATAGTGATCCATAGTAGGTCCAGAAAATACGATGAACATTAAAACTGACATTGCAAAAGAACCTATCATAATTTTTTTTTGAAACTTAGTCTTAAACAGTTTGATGAATCCATAGTCAGTTCCAAAAAGTAACTGTGGTATCATGTAGTAAACGATAAGTGATTTAGGAATTTTCGCTTTTCTTTTACGTTTATTAACATATACGGTTTTTATATCATTCTGAAACATTATGTCGTAAATTAGGTATTTGTTTTTAACACACGTCAACAACCGAATCTTTTTCGAATAGACTGACGATATTTAGAGCAATACGTGGCGGTGTTGTCATAATGTTGAATACGTATAATGTGATAAGCATTAAATTACGATGGAATAGCAGAGTCCGACACTTAATTTTATTAGTTCATTCATAATTAAGCACGGACTTCCAGCAGTGGACGTCCTTCGGCTAAGATGATTATGATGATTCATAAATTAACAAGATTCGATATCAATGAGAGATTGTACTCATATATATTTATTTTTTACGGTTTTAGTATTTCACAGTAGCCTAAAGTAGTAGTAGTAATTTTTATTTTTAGGTTTTTCAGATATTTTCAGATGATTCAGCCTGGCTGGGCAACTATTTAGGCATAAACGTATTTAGTGAACACTTCAATGAAATCAGTCTATTTATTAAAATATTTATTGCTTTTTCATGTGGTTTACAAAGATGTTCTTAAAAATATTTTACATGTTCCTGACATGAAGTCTGTGAGGGCACAGCAAGTAACAATAAGAATTTAACAACAGAAAAAAAATCACAGAAAATTTTTCATTTTAACGTGCCTTCAAAAATGGTATTATATTAAAAAATATTTAATATTTTATTTACTATATCTAGATTAATTATAATTTAAACAATAAATCGGAGCAGTTTTGGCCAATTCCGAAACAAATACCATCAGTTACTGTACTAATTGTGAATTTGCGATATAGTTCTTGCTTACGAAAAGAAAGAAGAACTTGAAGAACAAATTCGCTATACGCCTGTAATACAATTGACCTAACCTAACCTTAACCTTATCTTATTTATTTTATATATTAACAGTTATTATAATGTCATTTTTTCTCGCAGGTGTCTACCATGGCCATGGTTTACTATGTATAATAAATATGTTTTTAATCGTGTCTTGAAGGAATAAGCAGCCACACAGAGAATCATTCGCGAAATTTAGTCTCTCCGTGGTCTAATTTTTAAAAGCATTGGGCTCTCGACACGGAGGTCCTGGATTCGATTCCCTCGAAGGACACCTAGTGATATGTTGACGTTGCAGACTGAATCACCTATTATCAGAAAAGAAAAATGATTCAGTGCTTCAGATTTTTTATTTATTGATTGAAGAAACAAACAGTCACTTAAAAAACATTTAATTTTGATTTTCAGATACACTTACAGACCTTGAGTTCCCTAAATTAGAATTAAGTTTAGAAATTTATTAATTTATTTACTAGATTAGATTTAATTACGGATACAGTTAAACCGTAGTAGTAGTCGTTACATAAAAACCACGTCAGAGGCCGTAAGGCGGTCTGAAAAAACTCTGACACCAGGGCTCTGCCCACACGATAAGAAGAAGATTCCTTTTAGTTGTTGTAAAGGTGCGATTTGTCAGACAAGAGATAGCGGTTCACAATTAATGTATTCACTAATCATACAGATGAGTAAACTGGATAATAACAATAAGATACGATGTGCAAATGCTAATTAAAGACAGCAACTGTTGAAGATCTAGTGGAACGAAGCGCCATACAACATAGTTTAATCGGCGTGCATTCAGGTAGCGCAGTACTCTCTTCAATTCTTCGGTTTTATTTTGATCTGAAATGATTAATATAATATTGAAGATAATATAGTATTCTATGGACATAATATGTATATACATAGCATATTATGTGTGCGTGCACGGAAAAGAGAACAAATAGAAAAAGCATGAGGACTATTTATTTTGTTCCAAAATAAGTGTGACCAAAAAAACTAAAACCCTGATCTAATTAAATTTCTACCTTCTTGTAATAAGTCTTATGACAGAATCTTCATTAAATTGTTATAATGACTTTTGACCTTTTGTCGAACGAAATTTATGATAACCTTATCAGCCACATCAATGGCAGTTTTGCTACTTCTATTTAATTAATTGAATCAGGCGTTACTTTGCGGAAATCCATGACTAATATGTAGATGACACGATTGTATCAAGACCTCCGCTTCTAAGTACCTAGTAGACAAAGTTGTATTACGTTATGCAACACAACCTGCCCACCAAATAATTTCTACTCTACACGTGTTTCGCTCCACCAAGGAGCATCCTCAGGAGTTAGACTGACGAACGTTCGAAACAGAGTTCTTACTCCGCCGAGCGTCCGACACACTAGGTGTCCGACAACTCCTGAGGATGCTCCTTGGTGGAGCGAAACACGTGTAGAGTAGAAATTATTTGGAGGGCAGGTTGTGTTGCATAACGTAATACAACTTTGTCTACTATGTACTTAGAAGCGGAGGTCTTGATACAAACGTGTCATCTACATACTACTTCTATTTGCATAACTGTCATTGTTATTAACTTCAACTAAGGCGAAGCCGGGTTTTCTGTTATGCATGTGCGCATATTTATAGACGCACTCTTTCATCCATTGATATCCTCGATGTTATAATCATTTCACTTGAAGAGCCCAATCTTTGTTAAGTTAGTGTGAAAGGTAGATATTAGCTATCATCACCATCAAATATGTTGATAGAAAAATGATCGGACTGGGGATAAGAAGTAGGGAGACGTACAGGAAGTACTTAGCATAGATAAAGTACAAAATTGGAGTTGTCTCACATCAGAAAGCAGGTTTTGCGAACGCTCAAAACGATGAAATATTAATTTGTTTGAACTAATTTCAAACATGATAGGAAACCTTGATAAACCTAATTACTTTCTTCTGTTTTGAAACATGCCGGAGGGGCATTAAGAAAGCCTTTGTTAGTCCTGAATCCGCGTTATGTTCGGCATACCATAGGGCATCAGCAAGTCTCTAATGCTTGGCATATCTGTTCACCACTATATCAAGTCATTGTCACCTACCAATTTTTTTCATGAGTTGTTCTTCTAAGAACAGCTTTATCTTGTCCATTTCATAATTCATACATTCTGTAATTATTGCAGGAATACATATTTGTATGGCGATGTGGATTGAAAATATTAAATTGTTTACAAGTGATAGTTTATCGCCCTGAAATTAATATAAAACAAAATATTTTATTGCAGTAATATATTTATTATTACAGCTTAAATAAGCTTTTAGATAAACGTCTATCTGTACTTACATTGAAATAACGCAGCACATACCAAACCGTTAACATCATTTTGGTTACACCAAAGGTGAGAGATAAAATTACCTGAAACCGTAACAATATTTATTAATTACTTGTCAAACGATTCATTGGAAAAAACCTATAATTATTTGAAAGTACTTACAAAATTGCCATATAAAGGTCTTATTTTGTCGTAGCTGTTTGCAATTTCTATGTATAAGTCTTTGATTACCGTCAAATTGGTGTAATTAAATACTTTTTGTTTCAATTTTTTAACACGACAGTAAAAATAGTAAATTATATATATTTGAGTCACAGAAATGACGTCTAAACCCAAATATGGAACAAAATACATCAAGTAGTAAGGAAGGCTTAGCGCATTACAAAATATCAAGCTTAAGGTGATGCAACGAAGTGAAGTAAAACTAAGTTTGATACAAAATAGCAAAGCATAGATCAAAGCATCAACGAAAAAAAATGTTATGTTTATATCATAGTTAATCCCATATATATCTACCAGGAAATCATAAACAGTGTATTTGGTTATGTTTAGAACAAGAAGTATAGCGGTAAACTCCAAAAAATTTAACCAAGGCCACAATTGATCGTGATGATAATACAAGGGTACCAAAAGTATGGTAAAGATACTGAATATATGTAACTTTACAAGGTATTTTACTAGTTGCCCATATTTCTTAGTATGCAACTCTTTAGTAAACCCAAAATCCATGCCGAAACAAAGCTGAGACGTTAAATAAAATATTTTAAGTGATTTTGGAATTATAATTTTACGCTTCGTTAGATCTTTTGTATACGTTACAGTAACTCTTGATATAAACATTTTAATACAATGAAGTATGTGATGCTGATCAAGTAGACGGTTTTTAAATGAAACTAAAATTGTATGCTTTTAGTATTCGCAATTATTCAAAGTGCAATGTCAATTTACTTTATTGTTACCTGGTAAGTTTCAGTGTAATAAAATTTTATTGTGATAAAGTGATTATTATGCACTATACTTGCATCAATAGTTCTTAATATTACATATATTTATTACGATTAAGTGACTAAATATTTAAGGAATTAACGTTTTAGACAAATTTTAAAATAGACAGCTCAAACTTAGAGCTAATCGTAGAGATGAGTAAACTGTATAATAACAATAAAGTATGTTGTGCAGAGACTGACTAGAGATAATAATAAACGCAAGTCTAGTGGGATGAAACGCAAGACAAGATTATGAAGACGTCGCGTTTTAAGACAGCGTAGGATTTGCTTAATTTTTCTGACTTTGGTATCATCTGAAAAAACAAAAAAAGGGTTTTTATTATTACGAAATAACATTTTTCCTCAATTTTGTTACTTACCAATTAAATAATTAACATTACTATACCTTTTCCCGTCCTTATTTGTTCATGAAGCGATTGTTTGATTGCATCTAGTTGAGAGTTAACCATTTCTATGACAATAGCTGGAGCAGATATTTGTATTATAATGTGAAACAAAGAAATAGATTCGTTTATGTATGATAACCATTTTGCCTGAAATTTTTATTCGGATATTAGTAATGAAAATTATAATAATAATCATCCAAAATTCAGAAGAAAATAAAAGTAAACAGTAACTAACGTTTACTTTCAGGCAATGGAGCATAAACCATAACGAGATCATCATTTTTGGTACGCCGATTCCAAGTTCCAAAATTGTCTGAAATAAAGAGACGTATATTAAAAAGTTTTATATTATGCGGCCAATTTTCAGCTTTCGTTCATAATTAAATATGCGACTTCAAAATATAAAAAGTATTCTGGTGTTATATTACATCAAATTATATACTTACAAACTTATCGTACAAAGGTTTAATTTTATCAACACGTGTTATATAACATCAAATTATATACTTACAAACTTATCGTACAAAGGTTTAATTTTATCAACACGTGTTATATAACATCAAATTATATACTTACAAACTTATCATACAAAGGTTTAATTTTATCAACACGTGTTATATTTACATCAAATTATATACTTACAAACTTATCGTACAAAGGTTTAATTTTATCAACACAATCTGCGATATCTTTATAGCGCTTTTCGATGTAATCCAAATTAGTATTACACTTTTTCACAGTTTTGTTTAAGTCCCTAACATAAATAAATATGAAATAACAAATGATAATTTGACTCACTGCTAACATATCTAAACCTAAACTAGGAATGCAGTACAATATAAAATAAGGTATACTTAAATTAAAGAAAACTGATGTACTATCCATATGATAGCTAACAGCAATGAAAGCCGTTTTGATAAGAAACATAATCAGCGTATAGAACAAAGTCAAAATATTAAGAAACTTTAACTCTGCAGCTTTGACAATATAAATTTCTGACACATCAATTATAAAATTACATATCGTATACTTCCCTATATTCAGTATGATAAAATATGGTATATATTCAAATGAAAATAAAGTTATCGATTTTTGATACAATTGAGCAGCAAGTAAAACAATTATGGCTATATAACCAATTGATACTATGAACGTTATATATTTCACAACTTTTCTTATCTTTTTTTTCAAAACTGCAGCGAATCCGAAATTTATTCCAAAACATAATTGAGATATAAGACCAAACACGATGACTGATAATGGTATATTTTTAAATTTTACATTATAAAGCTTTTTGTTATGTTTTTGAGGAGTCCGTAAGTTAAACATAATGTATATTGTGTCCCGATGTTATGATATTAATGAGTACACGAGTACGGAAATATTTAATTTCTCAAACAGTGACATACAATATAGTTGATTAATGTGTATTTATAAAGCTAAATTTATTATCGGTACAATGTTCCATCGATGTTCTATGTTTTATACAGAAATTCCATTATTGTAATGTAATTTCAGGCAGCATTAAATAAATTATAATTATTAATCTTAATTCTGAATTTTTTTGAGCGCATGAATAATTGTACTACATTTTTAGATCTAGATAATTTTATTGAAATCATTGAAATACACTCAATACGAATAATAAAATGTTGTACATTTTTACAAAGATGTTCTTAAAAATATTTTACATGTTCCTGACATGAAGTCTGTGAGGGCACAGCAAGTAACAATAAGAATTTAACAACAGAAAAAAAATCACAGAAAATTTTTCATTTTAACGTGCCTTCAAAAAATGGTATTATATTAAAAAATATTTAATATTTTATTTACTATATCTAGATTAATTATAATTTAAACAATAAATCGGAGCAGTTTTGGCCAATTCCGAAACAAATACCATCAGTTACTGTACTAATTGTGAATTTGCGATATAGTTCTTGCTTACGAAAAGAAAGAAAAACTTGAAGAACAAATTCGCTATACGCCTGTAATACAATTGACCTAACCTAACCTTAACCTTATCTTATTTATTTTATATATTAACAGTTATTATAATGTCATTTTTTCTCGCAGGCGTCTACCATGGCCATGGTTTACTATGTATAATAAATATGTTTTTAATCGTGTCTTGAAGGAATAAGCAGCCACACAGAGAATCATTCGCGAAATTTAGTCTCTCCGTGGTCTAATTTTTAAAAGCATTGGGCTCTCGACACGGAGGTCCTGGATTCGATTCCCTCGAAGGACACCTAGTGATATGTTGACGTTGCAGACTGAATCACCTATTATCAGAAAAGAAAAATGATTCAGTGCTTCAGATTTTTTATTTATTGATTGAAGAAACAAACAGTCACTTAAAAAACATTTAATTTTGATTTTCAGATACACTTACAGACCTTGAGTTCCCTAAATTAGAATTAAGTTTAGAAATTTATTAATTTATTTACTAGATTAGATTTAATTACGGATACAGTTAAACCGTAGTAGTAGTCGTTACATAAAAACCACGTCAGAGGCCGTAAGGCGGTCTGAAAAAACTCTGACACCAGGGCTCTGCCCACACGATAAGAAGAAGATTCCTTTTAGTTGTTGTAAAGGTGCGATTTGTCAGACAAGAGATAGCGGTTCACAATTAATGTATTCACTAATCATACAGATGAGTAAACTGAATAATAACAATAAGATACGATGTGCAAATGCTAATTAAAGACAGCAACTGTTGAAGATCTAGTGGAACGAAGCGCCATACAACGTAGTTTAATCGGCGTGCATTCAGGTAGCGCAGTACTCTCTTCAATTCTTCGGTTTTATTTTGATCTGAAATGATTAATATAATATTGAAGATAATATAGTATTCTATGGACATAATATGTATATACATAGCATATTATGTGTGCGCGCACGGAAAAGAGAATAAATAGAAAGAGCATGAGGACTATTTATTTTGTTCCAAAACGAGTGTGACCAAAAACACTAAAACCCTGGTCTAATTAAATTTCTACCTTATTGTAATAAGTCTTATGACAGAATCATCATTAAATTGTTATAATGACTTTTGACCTTTTGTCGAACGAAATTTATGATAACCTTATCAGCCACATCAATGGCAGTTATGCTACTTCTATTTAATTAATTGAATCAGGCGTTACTTTGCGGAAATCCATGACTAATATGTAGATGACACGATTGTATCAAGACCTCCGCTTCTAAGTACCTAGTAGACAAAGTTGTATTACGTTATGCAACACAACCTGCCCACCAAATAATTTCTACTCTACACGTGTTTCGCTCCACCAAGGAGCATCCTCAGGAGTTAGACTGACGAACGTTCGAAACAGAGTTCTTACTCCGCCGAGCGTCCGACACACTAGGTGTCCGACAACTCCTGAGGATGCTCCTTGGTGGAGCGAAACACGTGTAGAGTAGAAATTATTTGGAGGGCAGGTTGTGTTGCATAACGTAATACAACTTTGTCTACTATGTACTTAGAAGCGGAGGTCTTGATACAAACGTGTCATCTACATACTACTTCTATTTGCATAACTGTCATTGTTATTAACTTCAACTAAGGCGAAGACGGGTTTTCTGTTATGCATGTGCGCATATTTATAGACTCTTTCATCCATTGATATCCTCGATGTTATAATCATTTCACTTGAAGAGCCCAATCTTTGTTAAGTTAGTGTGAAAGGTAGATATTAGCTATCATCACCATCAAATATGTTGATAGAAAAATGATCGGACTGGGGATAAGAAGTAGGGCGTCTCCCTACTCCTTATCCCCAGTCCGATCATTTTTCACAGGAAGTATTTAGCATAGATAAAGTACAAAATTGGAGTTGTCTCACATCAGAAAGCAGACGAGTGCAATAAATAAAAAGGTTTTGCGAAAGCTCAAAACGATGAAATTTTAATTTGTTTGAACTAATTTCAAACATGATAGGAAACCTTGATAAACCTAATTACTTTCTTCTGTTTTGAAACATGCCGGAGGGGCATGAAGAAAGCCTTTGTTAGTCCTGAATCCGCGTTATGTTCGGCATACCATAGGGCATCAGCAAGTCTCTAATGATTGGCATGTCTGTTCACCACTATATCAAGTCATTGTCACCTACCAATTTTTTTCATGAGTTGTTCTTCTAAGAAAAGCTTTATCTTGTCCATTTCATAATTCATACATTCTGTAATTATTGCAGGAATACATATTTGTATGGCGATGTGGATTGAAAATATTAAATTGTTTATAAGTGATAGTTTATCGCCCTGAAATTAATATAAAACAAAATATTTTATTGCAGTAATATATTTATTATTGCAGCTTAAATCAGCTTTTAGATAAACGTCTATCTGTACTTACATTGAAATAACGCAGCACATACCAAACCGTTAACATCATTTTGGTTACACCAAAGGTGAGAGATAAAATTACCTGAAACCGTAACAATATTTATTAATTACTTGTCAAACGATTCATTGGAAAAAACCTATAATTATTTGAAAGTACTTACAAAATTGCCATATAAAGGTCTTATTTTGTCGTAGCTGTTTGCAATTTCTATGTATAAGTCTTTGATTACCGTCAAATTGGTGTAATTAAATACTTTTTGTTTCAATTTTTTAACACGACAGTAAAAATAGTAAATTATATATATTTGAGTCACAGAAATGACGTCTAAACCCAAATATGGAACAAAATACATCAAGTAGTAAGGAAGGCTTAGCGCATTACAAAATATCAAGCTTAAGGTGATGCAACGAAGTGAAGTAAAACTAAGTTTGATACAAAATAGCAAAGCATAGATCAAAGCATCAACGAAAAAAAATGTTATGTTTGTATCATAGTTAATCCCATATATATCTACCAGGAAATCATAAACAGTGTATTTGGTTATGTTTAGAACAAGAAGTATAGCGGTAAACTCCAAAAAATTTAACCAAGGCCACAATTGATCGTGATGATAATACAAGGGTACCAAAAGTATGGTAAAGATACTGAATATATGTAACTTTACAAGGTATTTTACTAGTTGCCCATATTTCTTAGTATGCAACTCTTTAGTAAACCCAAAATCCATGCCGAAACAAAGCTGAGACGTTAAATAAAATATTTTAAGTGATTTTGGAATTATAATTTTACGCTTCGTTAGATCTTTTGTATACGTTACAGTAACTCTTGATATAAACATTTTAATACAATGAAGTATGTGATGCTGATCAAGTAGACGGATTTTAAATGAAACTAAAATTGTATGCTTTTAGTATTCGCAATTATTCAAAGTGCAATGTCAATTTACTTTATTGATACCTGGTAAGTTTCAGTGTAATAAAATTTTATTGTGATAAAGTGATTATTATGCACTATACTTACATCAATAGTTCTTAATATTACATATATTTATTACGATTAAGTCACTAAATATTTAAGGAATTAACGTTTTAGATAAATTTTAAAATAGACAGCTCAAACTTAGAGCTAATCGTAGAGATGAGTAAACTGTATAATAACAATAAAGTATGTTGTGCAGAGACTGACTAGAGATAATAATAAACGCAAGTCTAGTGGGATGAAACGCAAGACAAGATTATGAAGACGTCGCGTTTTAAGACAGCGTAGGATTTGCTTAATTTTTCTGACTTTGGTATCATCTGAAAAAACAAAAAAAGGTTTTTATTATTACGAAATAACATTTTTCCTCAATTTTGTTACTTACCAATTAAATAATTAACATTACTATACCTTTTCCCGTCCTTATTTGTTCATGAAGCGATTGTTTGATTGCATCTAGTTGAGAGTTAACCATTTCTATGACAATAGCTGGAGCAGATATTTGTATTATAATGTGAAACAAAGAAATAGATTCGTTTATGTATGAGAACCATTTTGCCTGAAATTTTTATTCGGATATTAGTAATGAAAATTATAATAATAATCATCCAAAATTCAGAAGAAAATAAAAGTAAACAGTAACTAACGTTTACTTTCAAGCAATGGAGCATAAACCATAACGAGATCATCATTTTTGGTACGCCGATTCCAAGTTCCAAAATTGTCTGAAATAAAGAGAGGTATATTAAAAAGTTTTATATTATGCGGCCAATTTTTAGCTTTCGTTCAAAATTAAATATGCGACTTCAAAATATAAAAAGTATTCTGGTGTTATATAACATCAAATTATATACTTACAAACTTATCGTACAAAGGTTTAATTTTATCAACACAATCTGCAATATCTTTATAGCGCTTTTCGATGAAATCCAAATTAGTCTTATACTTTTTCACATTTTTATTTAAGTCCCTAAAATAATAAATATGAAATAACAAATGATAATTTGACTCACTGCTAACATATCTAAACCTAAACTAGGGATGCAGTACAATTTTGTATTGTACTGCATCCCTAGTTTAGGTTTAGATATGTTAGCAGTGAGTTAGATATAAAGGTCTTATTTTGTCGTAGCTGTTTGCAATTTCTATGTATAAGTCTTTGATTACCGTCAAATTGGTGTAATTAAATACTTTTTGTTTCAATTTTTTAACACGACAGTAAAAATAGTAAATTATATATATTTGAGTCACAGAAATGACGTCTAAACCCAAATATGGAACAAAATACATCAAGTAGTAAGGAAGGCTTAGCGCATTACAAAATATCAAGCTTAAGGTGATGCAACGAAGTGAAGTAAAACTAAGTTTGATACAAAATAGCAAAGCATAGATCAAAGCATCAACGAAAAAAAATGTTATGTTTGTATCATAGTTAATCCCATATATATCTACCAGGAAATCATAAACAGTGTATTTGGTTATGTTTAGAACAAGAAGTATAGCGGTAAACTCCAAAAAATTTAACCAAGGCCACAATTGATCGTGATGATAATACAAGGGTACCAAAAGTATGGTAAAGATACTGAATATATGTAACTTTACAAGGTATTTTACTAGTTGCCCATATTTCTTAGTATGCAACTCTTTAGTAAACCCAAAATCCATGCCGAAACAAAGCTGAGACGTTAAATAAAATATTTTAAGTGATTTTGGAATTATAATTTTACGCTTCGTTAGATCTTTTGTATACGTTACAGTAACTCTTGATATAAACATTTTAATACAATGAAGTATGTGATGCTGATCAAGTAGACGGATTTTAAATGAAACTAAAATTGTATGCTTTTAGTATTCGCAATTATTCAAAGTGCAATGTCAATTTACTTTATTGATACCTGGTAAGTTTCAGTGTAATAAAATTTTATTGTGATAAAGTGATTATTATGCACTATACTTACATCAATAGTTCTTAATATTACATATATTTATTACGATTAAGTCACTAAATATTTAAGGAATTAACGTTTTAGATAAATTTTAAAATAGACAGCTCAAACTTAGAGCTAATCGTAGAGATGAGTAAACTGTATAATAACAATAAAGTATGTTGTGCAGAGACTGACTAGAGATAATAATAAACGCAAGTCTAGTGGGATGAAACGCAAGACAAGATTATGAAGACGTCGCGTTTTAAGACAGCGTAGGATTTGCTTAATTTTTCTGACTTTGGTATCATCTGAAAAAACAAAAAAAGGTTTTTATTATTACGAAATAACATTTTTCCTCAATTTTGTTACTTACCAATTAAATAATTAACATTACTATACCTTTTCCCGTCCTTATTTGTTCATGAAGCGATTGTTTGATTGCATCTAGTTGAGAGTTAACCATTTCTATGACAATAGCTGGAGCAGATATTTGTATTATAATGTGAAACAAAGAAATAGATTCGTTTATGTATGAGAACCATTTTGCCTGAAATTTTTATTCGGATATTAGTAATGAAAATTATAATAATAATCATCCAAAATTCAGAAGAAAATAAAAGTAAACAGTAACTAACGTTTACTTTCAAGCAATGGAGCATAAACCATAACGAGATCATCATTTTTGGTACGCCGATTCCAAGTTCCAAAATTGTCTGAAATAAAGAGAGGTATATTAAAAAGTTTTATATTATGCGGCCAATTTTTAGCTTTCGTTCAAAATTAAATATGCGACTTCAAAATATAAAAAGTATTCTGGTGTTATATAACATCAAATTATATACTTACAAACTTATCGTACAAAGGTTTAATTTTATCAACACAATCTGCAATATCTTTATAGCGCTTTTCGATGAAATCCAAATTAGTCTTATACTTTTTCACATTTTTATTTAAGTCCCTAAAATAATAAATATGAAATAACAAATGATAATTTGACTCACTGCTAACATATCTAAACCTAAACTAGGGATGCAGTACAATACAAAATAAGGAATACTTAAATTAAAGAAAACTGATGTACTATCCATATGATAGCTAACAGCAATGAAAGCCGTTTTGATAAGAAACATAATCAGCGTATAGAACAAAGTCAAAATATTAAGAAACTTTAACTCTGCAGCTTTGACAATATAAATTTCTGACACATCAATTATAAAATTACATATCGTATACTTCCCTATATTCAGTATGATAAAATATGGTATATATTCAAATGAAAATAAAGTCATCGATTTTTGATACAATTGAGCAGCAAGTAAAACAATTATGGCTATATAACCAATTGATACTATGAACGTTATATATTTCACAACTTTTCTTATCCTTTTTTTCAAAACTGCAGCGAATCCGAAATTTATTCCAAAACATAATTGAGATATAAGACCAAACACGATGACTGATAATGGTATATTTTTAAATTTTACATTATAAAGCTTTTTGTTATGTTTTTGAGGAGTCCGTAAGTTAAACATAATGTATATTGTGTCCCGATGTTATGATATTAATGAGTACACGAGTACGGAAATATTTAATTTCTCAAACAGTGACATACAATATAGTTGATTAATGTGTATTTATAAAGCTAAATTTATTATCGGTACAATGTTCCATCGATGTTCTATGTTTTATACAGAAATTCCATTATTGTAATGTAATTTCAGGCAGCATTAAATAAATTATAATTATTAATCTTAATTCTGAATTTTTTTGAGCGCATGAATAATTGTACTACATTTTTTAGATCTAGATAATTTTATTGAAATCATTGAAATACACTCAATACGAATAATAAAATGTTGTACATTTTGATAATGGAAATAGCACTAAACGTACTTTTTATACATTATTTCCAACTTAATTATGTATCTAATGATAAAAACCAAATTGGATATAAGTATATACTTAGTACTTGACCGTATTTTAAATGAAGAAGTAATAATTGTGTTGTTGATTAAAATAAAATTAAAATAAATTTCAATACAGGTGCGTAAATTGTATTATAACAATAAAATATGTTGTGCACAGAGTAATTAGAGATAGTAGCTGACGGAGATCCAACGGAATAAAGCGCCACGCAAGATGATTCAATCTTCTAGTCTTTAAGTAATAGATAAGCCTCTTTACTTCCCTGGCTTTATTCTCATCTGAAATCAATAATAATATTTTAGATCATAGTTATAAATGTGTTGAAGCAAGCTGACTTCTACTATAAGACGATACCAACCCAATACCATATAAAAAAAATATATGTTTATTTAATCATCATCAGCTTTTATAATTCATCAGCCACCGTTTTCGTATAGGCTTGTTCAATTTAAATACAGGTTGTCTCAGAAAAGGTTTCCAAAATCGACGAGAGGGTTGTGGAGATCATTTCCAACAATTTTGACCACATTACACATTGGTTCGAAAATGAACGGTTCAAAAGCTACACCAAATTTTTCACTTTTTGTCAGTTCAATCGACTTGTCAGTACAAAAATACTTTTTTTTCTTACTAGCTCACTTCATCCCACTGCTGGGCAAAGGCCTCCACTTTCATCCTCCAACCATCTCTGTCCTGGGCATGCTCTGACCACGCGTCATCGAAAGCATCCAGATCGTCACGCCACCTCTTCCTAGGACGACCTGGACGCCGACGACCGTTTTCTGGGATCCAGGGCTTTACCATTCGTGCCCACCTTTCCTCGTGCATTCGACAGAAATGGCCAGCCCAATCCCACTTTAATCTGGCGGTTTTTTCTCCAACATCGGCTATTCGTGTTTTGGAGCGCAGTGTAGTATTTCTGACATGATCCGTTCTTTTAACACCCAGTATACTAATTTACTAAAACAAAAATACTAATTTAAAAAACTATGCAACATTTCCAACTTTTTTATTTCAATGTCATATTCCTTATAAGTGTACCCTTGTAATGATACTATCACAAACTATTTAGAAGAACTACCGTTAATAAGCAGAAGACGATCTTGTGACAGATTATAGTTTTCTTGAAAATTCAAACCAATGACTGACGACTGACTTTAAAAGAATGCAGTGATAAAAAATACAGAAAAGTGTCTGGATAAGAAAAAGATGCGCAACTTATGCAGATAAAACTGTAATTCACAAAGGTACCTATAGAATAGATTATTTTATTCAACTTAAATAAAAAACTTTCGTTTGTGAATTTTAAGAGAAAACTATCAGATCATTGTACATGTACATGTTTTCTCAACTGTATGTATTTTAATGTCAGTGTGTACAATAAAGTGTTATACTAATACTAATAATCACTTAGCTAACCTGCAAAACCTGTTGTGTTACCAAAGTTTCCGGAGAAACATAAATTGAAATAAAACTAAAATCTACTTTTGGTCAGTTCATGATTATGTGTTTTTCAAAACTTCTAATTCTTACCGATATCCGTCATTAGCTGTTCGTTTAATATGCCTTTTATACCGTCCACTTGAGTATTACCCATTTCAGCGACAATAGCAGGTGTGCTTATTTGTATCACAAGATGAAAAGTTTGCAACACATCATACGTGTACCATGCCGCCTTTAAAAGAATATAAATTAAAATACATAGTTACTTGTAAGAATTTAAATACTAAATTACTAGTTAAATGCTTTTACTTACACCAATTTTTATGTTCAAAATAAGAAGCCATAACGCAGAGAGCATCTTTGGTACACCAATTCCCAATTCTAATAGGACCTGTAATGTCAAATCAATAACTCAAAATAATGCAAGTGTATAATCGGTCTAGAAATAGTAACAACCGTTGTTGTTTACCAAATTGTCATGAAGAGGAATTAACTTTTCGAAACAATCCGCGATAGCTGCGTATCGTTTTCCAATCATGTTTAAATCTACCTCAAAATGTTTGAAATTATCCTTCACATTTCTAATACAACAAAATAAATAATAAAATATGACTATTTGAATAATACCAATCATATCCAAGCCGAAATTAGGCAACCAATAAAATACGAAATACGTATAATTAACTTGAGTACAATTCTCTGGGTCGAAAAAACAACGTGCTATTATGAAAGTCATCTTTATAATAAGAGTTACGCCCCCGTTGTAAATATAAATAAATTGCAATATTTTTCTTTCTGCGGGTGTGATGCTATTAATATCACTTAGGTCCTTTACATAATTGTATACATTGTACTTTGAGTAGTTCAGAAAAATCACAGATAATGTATATTCCAAGAAAGTATACCAGAACCATATGTTGTTATACATATATCTTATAGGAATTGCTAGAACAATGATGTAAATGGCTGATATGCAGAGTGATGAACGTTGTATCAAAGATCTGAATTGCTTTTTTAATAACACTGCAAATCCAAAATCTATACCAAAGCATAGCTGAGATATTAAAGAGAAAAATACAAGTGACTTTGGTATTTTTCTTTTTTCTCTTGTTAATTTGATACGAGTTTTTCTAGTATTAAACATTTTGTTTTATTTTTATATCGTCTGTTCGTATAGTCGTTTGCAAAACGTATTATCTGGAAGACGGCAATTAAATACTTTTTTCCACAATGACCAATACAATAAAATTGTACTGCAGTTTTATTACTTGAATAATGTGAAAGGGGATTCTAATTCGAGTGTAGAAGCGCTCGTGTAAGTCCATAAAGTAATTCGATTGAAAAATACCTCGTCAATTTTTAATAAGTATGGTGATAGAAAAAAATGATTGACATTGAGTGCCTTAAAAAATGTTAAATGTTGAAATGTTTTATTTTTAATATATTTCTATCTATCTATCTATAACGTCACGCCTCTTTCCCAGTGGGGTAGGCAGAGACCAGGGCGCGCCACTTACTACGATCTTTACATACTTCTTTTGCCTCATGCACATCCATACATCTCTTCAAACATGCCCGTCGGTTTCGAGTACTCCGCACCTCCCCTTTTTGTAGGACACAACTGATTTGATCAGCATACGTCCTACGAGGGCGCCCTCTTCCGACGCTTTCACTCACATTAGCAACATATATCTCTTTCGTACATCTGCTATCACTCATCCTCTCCACATGACCAAACCAACGAAGCATACCTTTCTCTATTCTTGTCACTACATCTTCTTTTAATTTACATCTATCTCTTATTACACAATTTCTCACTCTATCTTTCAGCGTCACACCACACATACCTCGCAAGGAACGCATTTCAACAGCATTAATTTTACTTGCATGCTTCTTCTGCCATACCCAGCACTCACTGCCATACATAAGTGTGGGCACCAACACACCATTGTGTATAGCAAGTCGCGCCTTTTTGGACACATTGGCTAGCCACAATGGCATGTAGAGCACCGTTTACTTTGTTTCCCGCTGTTACTCGCCTATACACATCACCCTCACATTTCCCATCTCTAGTAAACATGCATCCTAAATATACAAATTCATTCACTTGTTGCACTTTTTCATTCTCAATCATTATACAACAATCAGTCACACATTCATCCCTCTCCATTACTATTACTTTTAATATATTTATAAATTATAATATATATATTTTATGAGATGTCTCTTACTAAGGTTACCCGATTGAGTTGGTGCAATTCGAAGCCGGACCGTGTGGTGGCAGCGCCCACATCTTTGACGCCCAAACCATGTGGCTGCCGGTTATAGCCACTGCATCTGATCCTACGTCTGATCGTATCGTATCGGTCACCCGTTCCATCAGGCATGAGAGGGTAAGGACGAGAGGGTGCATCTGTGTTTTAGCGTACACATTTTATTATTATTATAATCAATTATTTCAGGCCAGACCTTGTGCACTTTGAAATATACTGCGTACCAGATTGCTTTTATATAACTATTAGCAGTCGTAATTCGACCACATTTCGACTAGGAATCCATTCATCACCATCATTTTATAAGTTTGTGTATAAAATGAGGAGCTTTAGCTTGATTAACATTTTGATCAATTTAATTATGTGACTGTCAAGTGATTGATTGAACCTTCATTTAACTAATGGTTTTTTTACTTGCACGTGTTCATTGTTTGTTTGCAATATTTAATTAAAGGCTTGTATTTAAAATGGGTCAAATGACTTTAACTTGCATTATATTTCAATAAATATAAATACCTAAATAATAATATTAGTCTTTAATAAAATCACTGAAGTTATATTAGTAATAAAAAAGTTTGATTAAAAAAATCGTTGGTTAGTAACTTCCAAATATTATGATAATTCGAATTAATTCAGGTTGATAAATAAACTAAACACATGAAATAGTTTTATTATTTATTCGAGTTCTGTCCTAACTAAATAGATTTTTTCACATATTTGCATTTCAGATTCTAAAACAAATTACATTATAAATATTTAAAAATCCTAAATCTGTGTAATATAAATTGTTTTCATTATAAATGTGTTATTGATTTTGATTATGATTAAGTTTATTTATTAATATCTTCAATGTACGTACTTTTTTTGTTAATATCTTCAATGTACGCACGGCGACACATCAAGTTATACAAAACCAAAATAAGCTGGCCGCACGTAGGTCGAGTAACGTATAACGTCGTGCGGCCAGCTTATGTTGGTTTTGTATAGCTTGATGTGACGCCGTGTGTTCAGACACACTTCTGTTACAGTTCTATAATAGTATAGATTATGAAATTTAAATTTAATAATAAGTAATTTTAATCGTAAAGGTGAGTGAACTGTATAATAACAATAAAATATGTAGTGCACACACTAAATAGAGATATAACAAGGCGAAGGTCAACAGGAATGATGCGCCACGCCAAATTACTTAGCCGTCGTGATTCACAGTATTGTAGAACGTCGGATATTTCAGATTTCCTCCTATCGTCTAGAAAAAACAACGTATTTTGTCAACCATTTGAATCAATAGTTTATGAATAGAAAAGTTGTTAATCAAATAAACAAACAAGTATATTAATAATGAATATCTACTTTTGAAAGATACTACAACATGATAAAAATTATTAAAAATATGTATATGCCGTAATGTATATTATGCCGCTTTGAAATAGAATGAAAAACGAAACGATAGTGTAAATAAAAAGGAGCCAGTAGGAGCACGTCCCAGCCCCCACTGCCTGCACGCGTACCCTAACAGCGAGTTCAGTTAGGGTACGCCCAGGGTACGCCCGCCCCCCGCTCTTATTCGCACACCCGTCGCGAACGCTGAGCTTCAACTTTTAATTTTATTTTTATTACCAAATGACGAAACATTGCTACAATTAAGTATGCTGTGATTACCTACTCAAATATAATGTTGTAGTGGAATTGCTTTTAAGCAATAAACCAGTTTTTTTAATGTGTTACGAAAACCAAACCCTATAAGGTTATTTTGACAGTACCTACCTATACAATTGGATGTCCAAATTACTACCTATCCTAACCCTCCATATAATTATGTTTCTTAAGAATACAACAGCAACACAGCTGTATACAAAAATCACTCAGTCAAAATATCCCATATCCATAAGTATTATCCGAGAGCGATGATAGCCCATACGGAAGAGAGCTAGCGCCTCAATCCTGTGGACGCGGTTCGATTACTGGCCTGTACCACTAAGTTCTTCGGAATTTATGTACGGTTGTATTTATCATTTACTAGCTCGGCGGTGAAAGAAAACATCGTGAGGAAACCTGCATTCCCGAGAATGAAAAGAAAATACCATAAGTTCGGAGGTATGCGTAAAATATGGGTGAGCTTGGGGCGAACACAAAGGACAAGCGCTGGTCTCCGTGTTACATAACGACCCTTGCTTGCAATAGCCCAACCACAAATAATAATAATAAGTATTATCCGATATTTTATTTCATAATACTTTTAAGGATGCACCGAGCCTATCGTGCTGCCCGCAATCGTATTTTTTTATTAATTAACAATTAAACAATATTTCCAAAAAAACAAAAATGTCACATTGTAGTCATTGCTGATTTTCAATTTATCGGGTTACCGCGGATTTTTTTATAACGTTTTTGAGGCAGGAAAAAAAATACGACAACGTCTGGAAGAGCTACCGGTCCATGAAGGAGTTAATGAAAGGTAAACTCCTGCTATCCCTCAAACGAAGACTCATTGACATTTGTGTATCCTGCCTATCCTAACCTACGGTGCCCAAACTTGGTCTCTCACAGAGTCTCAAAAGCCCAATCAAGGTTTGTCAGAGAGCGATGGAGCGCAGTATATTAGGTGTTAAAAGAACAGATCGTTTCAGGAACACTACACTGCGCTCCAAAACACAAATCGCCGACGTCAGGGAGAAAACAGCTTAACTAGAGTGCGAATGGACCAGCCATGCCCGTCGAATTCACCAGGAGAGGCAAAAATTGTTACGCCCTGGATCCCAGAAAACGGTCGTCAGCGCCCCGGTCGTCCTACGAAGAGGTGGCGGGATGATCTGGATGCTTTTGACGACAAGTGGCCAGAACTTGTCCAGAATAGAGATGGTTGGAAGATTAAAGGGGAGGCCTTTGCCCAGCAGTGGGATAAAATAGGCTAGTAAAAAAATATGTTTATAGTTAATATCTTTAAAACTGTCCACTTTTGTGTACACAAAGTGGCCACTTTTGACAGTTTTAAAGATATTAACTATACACATTTTTTTTACTAGCCTATTATGATAAATTGAAAGTCAATCAGGACTACAATGTGACATTCTTGTTTTTTGGAAATATTGTTTAATTGTTTAGAAATAAAAAAATACGATTGAGGGCAGCACAATAAACTCGGTAATGCAAATAATTGACTGGTGATGAGCTTTTGACGGAAATTATCCAATATTTTCCTTATTTATTACAAAAGTTGAGTAGTAATTTACCAGTTTCTTCCATACGCTGCTCTTGTAGTATCATCCTCATCGCATCTACTTCAGAGTTAAACATTTCGACTATGATACAAGGTACACAGATTTGTACGAGGTATTGAAATGAAAAATATAATTCATTTAAATATGAAAACCATTCCTCCTGAAAGAAAGAAATAATGATTATGATTAATGTATACATCATGGATAAGTTATATGTCAAGATTGACAGTCGAAGCTACAAAAGCGTAGAAAAAAATTATAACCAGTATTGGCCTCTAAACCCTATCCATATACACGCACACAGACATAATTGGATCGCGCCTCACGCACACCAACCTAAAGTAGGCCTAAAGTTGGCCCCTTTTGTTTTATACGGTAGAAGCATGAAGCTCTTTCTAAACATATACTTTTTCTAAGGTATACATATACATTAATCATAATAATAATTTTCTCAATATTTTTATTTACTTTTAATGTACACACCTTCCTTTATTTGTCTTTAATATAGGTATTATAATTATTTATTTATTTATTTGATATGATGTCTGTTTTCAGCAAAGAAATCATAATCAGACAGTGATCATTATTTATGATCGATGTAGTTAAAATGGGGGTTAGGGTTCAAATCCGCACGGACGACATGCCATGTACCAATGAGTTTTTCTAACTTATGGACGTAATACCGACTGCTCTCAAACGGTGAAGAAAAACATCGCGAAGAAACCTGCATACGCTGAAGAAGAAATTCTGATGTGTATGAAAAGTCTCCCAGCAAACAATTTGGTCGTATTAGGCCCACATTTATAGGACTATTTTGACTTATAAAAGTTATATTAGGGTAATTTCGTCATATACTGGTGCTTTATGCGTCTGATGTTTGACTATACGACACCTATACGACCAAATTGTTAGTTAGGCTACCAATCCGCATTGGCCAGTGCCCTGCAGTGGGACGTTTATAGGCTGATGATGATGATGATGTAGAAAAAAAAGGCTAGAAAATGCATTATACTGTTTACTGATTTGCAACTACACACATATGCCCAACACTACCACTGCGCAGCACGCAATTGGAATCTACCAGATTTCACTTCCTTTTAAAGCGGTAACCATTCAAAATAGGAATCTGGGTATTCGTCTACATAGGTACATGACTGCTATAAAATTTTGAACTTTTCCTTAATTTGTGTCCTTTGAAAATATCTGTCTGTTTTTTTATTTTATTTCATTGTAATCAGCTCAGTCACATCAATTTCTTCAGCGGCCTGCTAGTCATAGATACCCATTTATAATTATATTTTGAAGGTAGTTTTAATCAAAAATACGTACATTTGAAATAATAAAAACCAACATGAACCATAGTGTTGATAGCAGTTTTGGTACACCAATCCCAAGACTTAAAATAGCCTGAAAAGATATAAAGCCAGTTGCCGTCGTTACAAGTATAAATATAATTTTTATGAAGACATTTTTTAGAAGAAACGTTTTCATTATTTAAATGCGTAGGCATGAGGTGTATTTTATTACAATTAACAAATATTTTGTTTCTTTGATAGTAGATACTTCTAATAATTTATTCTTCTAACAACAATATAAGTAACAATATAAATTAATATTAATAGAACAAGAAAAAACAAAACAAACAAAACAAACAGAAAAAAGGAAAACACCTAGCCTACTTAAAGGTAAAAAATGCCCTCTAAAGCCCCTACTCGGGGCAGAGTGCCTAGGAGGCTGGCAGCGTTGCCTCTTTGGATTGCAAGGCTGATCCTTTGCGCAAAATAGCTGCCAGCCCTCCTGTCGCCTGTAGCCTCGAATAGGCGCTTTGAGAGGCATTTAAGGAACATTTTCCCCTCAGGACCCCAGCAACCTAGGGTCTCCACAGCGAAGGGCAGGAAAATATAGCTGTCACCCAATGCCTGGTAGATCCTTTTTTTTCTGATTCCGCTAAGGCAGCAGCTACACCTGCGCGGCAGGAAGACGCACGAACATGTGAGGGTGCCAGAGTGTCGACAAAGGTGGCGTCCCAAACCAAACACTTTCCACGGGACCAGGGTATGAGGGACAGGCCGTCCGGTCTTTTCCCGTCTGAACGGAGCAAACCCGGAGGCTCCAGTACAGAGGGTACGTTTACTAAAGCTAGAGCCCGCTTTATAATTCATTATTATCTACTTCTGAATACTATAAAATGATAAATTATAGTTTTTTATTTAGGATTTTAGCAAAAAGGTAGATTACAAAAGATGGCATCTTAACTAAATTTTCGCTTCTGAATAGTAGACAAAATTTTATCACACGTGTTGTTGTTAGTGTGTGTGTTAGTGAGTGGTGGAGTGGATGTGGGGGTGTGAGCGCCTGTGTGTGTAGAGCCGCCATTTGAAACGTCGAACTAACCCGAAACCTTAAAAATGCTAAGAGTGAACCATGCTATAAGAAATGGTTGGTAGTTACAAAAAAGATTGTAACGAACCGATAGATTATGGTCCAGAGTGTCACTATGTAGATACTCGTATGCATGTATTTTTAGTATGATATTGTATACTTAAAAACTTACAAGACTTTTGTTGATATGTACTTACAATTTTGTCATAATAAGGTCTGACTTTATCATAACATTCAGCAATTGCCCTGTACTGATTAACAAAAACGGTCAAATTCATTTCCAAAATCAATATTTGTTTCAAATCTCGTGCACAGCAATAAATGTAATAAAAAATAACTAATTGCGCCACTGCCACAACATCTAAGCCTAAACAAGGGATGCAATATATAAAATAATATACTAAATTTAGTTTTTCGCAAAATAAATTTTTGTTTTTATAACAACATATTGAAATAAAAATGATTTCGATCGAATGCATGACTATAGTGACAAACGTAGTCATAATTTTAAGAAATGTTATTTCTGCTTTCTTCACAACATATATTGCGTTTATATCAATGAGGAAATCATATAAATTGTATTTTGAAAAATTTAGAACTATGAAAAATATACTGTATTGTATTATATTAAACCAAACCCAAAGATTTGTATACATATACCAAAACCCTCCCATTAATATGACAATATAAGCTAAAGATACAATTAATGTTGTATATTTTGCGATTTTGCGTAAATTTTTCTTTAAACGTTTACTAAAACCAAAATTTATGCCAAACAATAGTTGAGAAATCAAAAAATACATAGATAGTGATTTCGGAATTTCTTTTCTATGTTTTCTTGAATAATGCACAATATCAATCTTTGTATGAAACAACATAATTATTGATTGTTAAAGTGTAGTGCGTTGTCAAACGTTTCATATAATGGAGTAAAAACTAAACAACAAAGTAAATATTGCCACTTATTTTCTTTCAATTGATGTAATGGACATCATTTTTAATTTGATGGACCTATCCATAAGATTGTCATACAGTCATCAGTTTGTAATTAGAATTCTTCGTAACTAAGGAATTATTAATCTGCATACCTACTACTTTTCATTATCCTTTTGTAAAGTAAACATAATTAAATTAAATTTATTTTGCACCACGTGCCACCTCAAATGAAAACAACCTAAATGCTACATCACAAGGTTTTTACTTCTTTCAGTTTAATAGAGATAGTTATAGTTATTTGAAATATACTAAACAAAAGCAAAAATTAGTCCCATACAGCAAAAACAGAATGAAACATTTTTTAGTGGTCTAGGATATAGGTATTTTGTCGTACAAACGAGATTTTTTTAATATGATATTAAAATTGAGATGGATATTTTTGATCCAAAAAATTAACATTTATAAATAAAATTAAAGATTGAACAATTTAATCTCGGACGAGACTTGAACACGCAACTCTCGCTCTCGTCAAAATGTGCCACCGAGCTTGCTACATCAGTAAACGAAATTCTTTAAGAGCCTAACGAGCCTATTGTTCTGCCCTCAATCGTATTTTTATTATTTCTAAACAATTAAACAGCATTTCCAAATAAAAACAAGAATGTCACTTTGTAGTCCCGATTGGCTTTCAATTTATCGAAACATTACTGATTATTATGTTTTACCGCTAGTATCAATTATCGTTAAAACCGCCAAAAGTGACCACTTTTGGCAGTTTTATAGATAATAACTACAAACATTATAAAAACAAATCCGCAGTGACCCGATAAATTGAAAATCAGCAATGACCACATTGACCAGCAGTGACATTCTTGTTTTTTTGGAAATATTGATTAATTGTTAAGAAACAAAAAAAAATCGATTGGGGGCAGCAAAATAGGCTCGATGCAGCCTTAACGCCTTCCGTCGTTCATGAAATGTTGACATTGACAATCGGATTAGGTGCCATTAGACATTAAATAGAGGTTAAAAATTACGCGTTATCGAGCGGAATTACTTTTCCGCGATTTCGATGTAGGTGCAATAGAGAAAGTTATTCAGTTTGACGGTCTCACCATCCCTTTAAATAAGTGGCAACATTTTAAGAAGGACTCTTATAGTGGCCTCGAAAAAAATAGTAACACTATCGAGGGCGGTTAAATCAAATCAAATCAGTTTATTGCCAAACAAACATAAAAACTACCGATAGTTAGGCAAGACTATAGTCTGATTATCATCATGTGCTATTTTATCGCGCGCAATCCCGTGCGCAGTCTCGCGCTATTGAATGTACACACGGCGACACATCAAGCTATACAAAACCAACATAAGGTGGCCGCGCGTAGGTCAAGTAACGTATAACGTCGCGCGGCCAGCTTATATTGGTTTTGTATAGCTTGATGTGTCGCCGTGCGTACTATCGCGGGTGTTTTCCGCCTGACTACCACTAGGCTCATTTTTGCTTGCTTACTAAAAAATAAAAACCCCGTCTAGCCCCTCCCTATTGATGAATAGACCAATTAATGAATAGTTTACAAACAATAATTTTTGCGCGAAATTAAACGATTTTTTTTAAAGTGGTCGGGCGGAAAAGTCCCCTATAGTACCTACGTCTGCACGTGTACTCAGTAGCAAGATAGTTTTTAAACCCCAACGCAAAAAGAGTGGTGTTATAAGTTTGACGCCTATCTCGGTCTGTCTGTGGCATCGTAGATCCCAAACGGGTGGACCGATATCAATGCGGGTTTTTTTTTGTAGAAAGCTTATTTTTGCGAGAGTGTTCTTAGTTTTGTTTCATGAAATTCAGTTAAGCAGTTTTCAAGTAATTTCAAAAATTACGAACATTAAATTACGAATTTAAAAAACCCCCAATGCCAAAAACAAACATTTAAAAAGTGAAAAATAATTCAGTCACCTATTTTTATTATTTTTGATGCAAGCTAATGTTTTTTTTTTTTACTTTTTAACTTAATTGGACATAAAGCATAATTTTATCATGTTCTATGTTCTATTATAGTTGGATGTATGTTATATGCAGCGAAAGGTAAATTCATTATAATGATTAATATTATTCCTGAATTTGTTTTGAGCGCATGAATAATTGTCATTTTTTAAATCTAGATAATGTTGTAAGCTTAAATGATGAAAATAGCTCAAAACGTAATTTTTATACATTATTCCAAACTTAATTATGTAAGTCTACTGATAAAATACAAATATATAATAGATCTAATACTTAACCCGTTTCGTGTCGACCTCCCGCGCAAAAAAAGTGCCCCAAATGTCTGGGAATATTACGTCATTTGTTTTATTTTCGACTACCTTTAGAAAATAATTATTTGTGGAGGTTATGTTTGACCCTATGGTATAAAAAAAATATCAATGGAAAGCTCACAATATTTGCCACAGTGATATTATGTTATATGAGAGCTAAATTACGTACCTGATATTCAAATAGAATTATCAATTTTTTTGATTCAAATCAAATTTTGATTTCGAGTTTTTTCCGACATGACCTCGAACGAAATTTACAATCACATTAACTTTTTTCACTGTTTGCACTTCACAGATCACACTAACTACACGATAATATAATAAGCTCTTATTTTATCACTTTATAGTAACAATACTTTGTTTCTAAACACTAGAATTACGCCACAATAAAATATTAAAAATTACTTGAAAGTATTTCAAATGAAGAAAGTAATAATCGTGTTGTTGAATGATATTATTATTATTTAACTATTTTACAATTATATTACATTATTTATACAAATTTCAATAAAGGTGCGTAAATTGTATTATAACAATAAAATATGTTGTACACAGACTGATTAGAGATAGTAGCAGACGAAGGTCCAGCGGGATAAAGCGCCACGTGAGATGATTCAATCGTCTAGTCTTTAAGTAGCAGAGCAGCCTCTTTACTTCCCGGGCCTTTTTCTCATCTGAAATCATTAAAGAGATGTTTATTCCTAAAGTGCTAATGCGCGCTACATACAAACAAAGTTAGGTCATAGTTTCAATTAAATTCAATGATTATTTTCAGAAGCAATCAGGAATTCAATCTCTATGCTTACAATGAGTCTGATTTTCGTAAAAATATACAGTTTTAATGCTAGGATTAATTTAAGATTTGTATGGAAATCTTTAAGGCACTGTAACTTAAAAACTGTACATTTTAACGAAAATCTGACTCATTACATGCATACGTAATATATGTTTCTAGAATTTTAATTTAATTGGCTATTATTGAAAATATTATCAGGAGCGCGCTCCGAATTACATCCCCTTCTTCTTCTTATCGTATGGGCAGAGCCCTGGTGTCAGAGTTTTGTCATCCGCTTAATATTATTATACAACGTGTTAATAAACGCAAAACTAGAAAGTAGTTTGTTTAGAATCGAGAGCAGAATCGAATTAACATGGTTTCAACATAGGTAATTTTTTCAAAATATTAAAAAATTTGTTTGTTAATATTACTGAACCCGGTGTCAACGACCCCATGGGCACACTCACCCTACTTACTACTAAAACAAGATTATTAAAATGTATCAATGAGTACGTTAGCGCTTTCATTCATTGCTGAAATGATAACAAATCATTTTTGCCTCACGAGTTAAAATGAGAATAATTTTATATTTCAACTATGTAAATAATGAAATTATTGTTTCAATCTTATTATTTTCTTATCTTATTATAGGTTTTGCGCTAATTCATTAACACGTCTTATATGTATATCATGTACATGTGTTGAAGCAAGATGACTACTCTGAGGCGAAACGAATCTAATACCTGATTATCTTCTTATATGAATATCGCTAAATGATAAAAAATATATGATTATTTAATCATCAGATGCCGTTTTCGTATTTGGCTTGCTCACATTACACAAGTTAATAGTTTGAATTTTTAAATAATTAATTGCAGAGGAAACAATCATTAGAAGTGAAAGAAGTTAAAATAATATTTTGCAACATTGAAACCTCCGCAACATCTCCAATGTAATGTTTTGAGAACTCTGGTCTCTATGTTCTAGAAACATAAAATCTCCACTTTTGGGCACTTTATGATTATGTGGGGGACATCATGGTGGGTGGTGGGTGTTGGGTTGTGGGTGGTGGGTGTTGGGCGTTGGATGTTTGGTTTTGGCAAGCTCCCACAGTACCATACTCTTTCTTCTACTGTTTGGGCATTATTAGGTCAAAAATATAAGCATTCATATGGGTAATTAATTGAATTTTTAAACGGCTGTAACTTTTTTATTTAAGGCGTTACAGTAATGCTGCCGTATAATAAAATGTTGGTTTTATTCGGGCCTTTAATTTCAAGTAGATAAAAACGTGCTACAGTGCTGGGCCCATTCTGCACCTTGTTCCTTCAAAGAATACAAATTCTTAGTGTTCTTACCGATTTGTGTCATTAGCTGTGACAGATTAGCTGTACGATCTTGTGACAGATTATAGTTTTCTTGAAAATTCAAACCAATGACTGACGACTGACTTTAAAAGAATGCAGTGATAAAAAAATACAGAAAAGTGACTGGATAAGAAAAAGATGCGCAACTTATGCAAATAAAACTGTAATTCACAAAGGTACCTATAGAATAGATTATTTTATTCAACTTATCTAAAAAACTTTCGTTTGTGAATTTTAAGAGAAAACTATCAGATCATTGTACATGTACATGTTTTCTCAACTGTATGTATTTTTATGTCAGTGTGTACAATAAAGTGTTATACTAATACTAATAATCACTTAGCTAACCTGCAAAACCTGTTGTGTTGCCAAAGTTTCAGGAGAAACATAAATTGAAAAGATTTTGGTCAGTTCATGATTATGTGTTTTTCAAAACTTCTAATTCTTACCGATATCCGTCATTAGCTGTTCGTTTAATATGCCTTTTATACCGTCCACTTGAGTATTAACCATTTCAGCGACAATAGCAGGTGTGCCTATTTGTATCATAAGATGAAAAGTTTGCAACACATCATACGTGTACCATGCCGCCTTTAAAAAAATATAAATTAAAATAAATAGAATTTTAATACTAAAACACTAGTAAAATTATTTTACTTACACCAATTTTTATGTTCAAAATAAGAAGCCATAAAGCAGACAACATCCTTGGTACACCAATTCCCAGTTCTAATAAGACCTGTTATGTCAAATCAATAACTCTGAATAAAGAAAGTGTATAATTGATCTAGGAATAGTAGCAATCGTTGATGTTTACCAAATTGTCATGAAGAGGAATCAGCTTTTCAAAACAGTCAGCGATAGATGCGTATCGTTTTCCAATCATGTTTAAATTTACCTCAAAATGTTTGAAAGTATCCTTCACATTTCTAATGCAACAAAATAAATAATAATATATGACTATTTGAATAATACCGATCATATCCAAGCCGAAATCAGGCAACCAATAAAATACGAAATACGTATAGTTTACTTGGGTGCAATTATTTGGGTCGAAAAAACAACGTGCTATGATGAAAGTCATCTTTATAATAAGAGTTACGACCCCGTTGTAAATATAAATAAATTGCAATATTTTTCTTTCTGCGGGTGTGATGCTATTAATATCACTTAGGTCCTTTACATAATTGTATACATTGTACTTTGAGTAGTTCAGAAAAATCACAGATAATGTATATTCCAAGAAAGTATACCAGAACTATATGTTGTTATACATATATCTTATAGGAATTGCTAAAACAATGATGTAAATGGCTGATATGCAGATTGTTGAACGTTGTACCAAAGATCTGAATTGCTTTTTTAATAACACTGCAAACCCAAAATCGATACCAAAGCATAGCTGAGATATTAAAGAAAAAAATACTAGTGACTTTGGTATTTTTCTTTTTTCTCTTGTTAATTTGATACGAGTTTTTCGAATATTAAACATTTTGTTTTATTTTGATATTGTTTGTTGTCATTCCAAACGTTTATCTCGAAGTGGGCAATTAAATGTTGTCTGCAATGACCAATACAATTTTACTGCATAGTTCTATTACTTTAATAATGTAATGGAGTATTCTAATCCGAATGCAGAAGCGTTCGTGTAAGCGTTATTTTACACGTACCACAACCACACCCCGTTGTATTGAAAAATAGTAGTAGAATTCACACGTTCCACATTTTGCAGTCATTATCGTCCGCGTGTGTGATATCGACCACATCGCAACAACAACGCAACCCCAAACGACACTGCGAACTAGCAGCCGAATACATGGCAACCACAAGTACCACAACGCAATCACATCGCAACCATAACGCAAGCACCAGCAACACCTCGCATTAAGATTGCGGGATTAAATCTCCGATTCTTAATTTAGCATATGAGTAACTTAGTACTTCATTTGTCTGTACCACAATGCAACCACATATCAACCAAATCGCAACCAAATCGCAAAAACTACCCAATAACGCAACCACATCGACATTTTGTCAGTACAACAACTCAACTGCAAAAAGCTGCAGCAATCCTAATCACACGTAACTGCGATGATGTGGTGTAGTTGTGGAACGTGTGAAACAACTCTGAGTCCATCAAGTAATTCGATAAAAATATAAGCATGTACCTAGTCAATTTAATATTCTTAAAGTATATTGATATATTAAAATTTGATATTGAATCCTTCAAAATGTTTAATGTTGACATGTTTTATCTTTTATATGTTATTTTATACTATATTTATAGTCTTGTGGTTCCAGCTTAGAATTGACTACCCCATTTCTTACCGTGGGTGTCGTACGAGGCGAGCAAGGAATATGGGTTTCTTGAGCAATGTTTTTGTGGGCGGATGGCTAGCCCCTATCACCATTTGACACGTCATTCCATCGTCAAACCCTCAATGTGCTGAAAGTGAGCTTTGCTATAATTGCATGTTTAAAAATTGTGTCGGTAGTTGTAGTAAAGCTTCTGACCGCCTTGAAAAGGATAATGGTCGTGAGTTTACACAAGTATATTTATGAGACGTGTCTGACGTCATCCGACTGTGTTGGTGCTATTCGAAGTCGGACGCCCATATCTTTAACACCCAAACCGTGTGGCTGCTGGTTCTAGCCACTGGCTGGCCACTGGATCTGACCCCACCTCTGATTGTATCGGTCACCCGTTCCATCCCCAACACATAAGAGGGTAAGGACGAGAGAGTACATCTGTTTTTAGCGTACACTGATGCGCTTCGAAATATCCTGCCTATCTGATTGCTTTTATAGGATGCAATGACATTCTATACACTACGCATCAGTGCGCTATTAACGGGACCACTAAGTTATACCCAGTTGTTTTACATTACTGCTTTGTAACCAAATACATTTGAAAGATTTGAAAGGACTGGAATGTCAGCGGCAATGTATGACAGCTGGGCATAACTGACGCATACAAAGGTGACATTAGAGACATGTGCCATGTTTAGGCTTTGTTATTGTATGACATGATAACTCAATGGTTATAAAAACTCATTGATAGTATGTATAAAGATTAGCAGTCACCGTGGTCAACATCGACCACCATCACTTATAATTATGTATAAAATGAGGAGCTTCAGCTTGGTTCATTTTGATCAATCTAATTACGTGACTGTCAAGTGATTGATTGAACCTTAGAGGACATTTTTGTAACTAATCAATTAACTAATGGTATTTTTACCTTGAAGTGTTCGATGTTTCTTTACATCATTTAATTAAAGGCTTTTATTTAAAATTGGTCAAAATAACTTTTACTTAAATTATATTTCAATAAATGTACCTAATTATAATTTCAGTAAAGTAACTTCTGATAGGTACTTAATATTTAAGGTTGATAAATAAACTAAACACATGAAATTATAATGTTTTTATTTTATTTGAATTTTTTGTCCTGAATTAAATAGATTTTTTTCACATATTCGCATTTCAGTTTAGTTTCTAAAACAAGTTACATATTTTAGAAACTGAAATGCAAATAATATGTGAAAAAATATATTACTAAATTTAAAAATCTTAAATCTGTACAATATAAATTGCTTTAATTTAAGCGTGTGATTGATTTATTATTAAATGTCTGAATAATTTCACAAAAATAAATTAGTATACCTACATACAAAAGTAAACCAACATTAACTAGATATATGAGAGAGACGTGAAAGGGTTTGGGGGAGACCTTGAATGAATGAATGAAATCTTTATATGCAAAGAATGGGTAAGTATCTTATGATATAAAATACATAATAATTAGCAATAATATTAACCATTTAGATCAAATTGTCTAATGTGCCTCTACGTGCTGGCTTCGCTCCACGCATGCCTCCCAAAGGTCCGGAACACTTATGTTCCGAGATAAGGAAAATACATACAATAATAATAAATAAAATAATTAATAATGAAAGATAAATATAATCCTCCATTAAATTTCATGCTGTCACTTTTTATTTTCTTGACATAATAAAAGCTAGAAAGAGATTTAATGGAGGATTATCTTTAATTAACGTTTCTGCAACTGAGTGTGAGCTGCTCAAATAAACATCTACTCATTTCAAGATCAAACCCCACTGCTGGGTGTAGCACCTCTTCATTTTCCCGCTAACCAGAACAACGGTCTTACGCTAGACCAATACATTACATTAGGTTTATAATTATAATGCAATATAAATAATAAGTAATTTTAATCATAAAGGTGAGTGAATTGTATAATTACAATAAAATATGAAGTGCACACACTTAACAGAGATACAAAAAGGCGCAGGTCAACAGGAAAGATGCGCCACGCCAAATGGTTTAGCCGTCGTGATTCACAATATTGTAGAACGTCTGATATTTCGGATTTCCTCCTATCATCTAGAAAAAAGCATCATTAAAACCATTTAAATCAATAGTTATTGAATCGGTCAAACTTTAAAATATTAAAGTTGTATAACAAAATAAACAAACATGTACCTAAACTAATAAGTAATATAATATATCTACTTTTGAAACATACTAGAACATGATAAAAATTTATGAAAATTTTCACATCAAATGTAAAAACGGCGCATTGAAAAAGAATGAAAAACGAAACATTGCTAGTTCTGAGTTCAAGCAATCCGCAACATTTTAATATTTGAGATGTTGTAATGGCATGGTTGCTTGTAAGCAATCAACAAGTTTTTTTATGTGTTACGTAAATTAAACCCTGTTGTTATTGGATATTTTGACAGTATTCGTACCTATAACCCTCCATGTTTCTTAACCATACATCAGTAAGTAGCAGCAGCATACAAAAATAACTGAGCTAAATATCCCTTATATTATGAATCATTGTCAGATATTTTACTTCATTATAATATCTATAATGCTAATTAGCCCAGTCATTTTACGGTTTGAGCCGGGACTAATTAACAATTGACATTTTTTTTCGGTGTAATATTAAAGAGCCAATTTGAGCCTCGAAATGTACCAAAATAAAAAAAAATCACGGCAGCAGCAGTTCCAAATTTAAAATTTAGCTATTATCTCGTTCTAAAAAACCTGAAGGTACATTTTTTTTACACATTTGTATTTTCTAATAAATACCTCATTTTTTAAATTTCAATGCCTATTTTATTATTCAAAAATAATTGATATTGTTAAATCTAAGTTAAATGAGTGCATTGTTATTAATATTATTAATTTAAAAGCCTTCTGGGACACACAATTTTGATTTCTATATTGCGTAGCGATTTTTTTAAATATGTTTTAAGATAGTCACTATATGGTGCCGGTCACAGTTTAAAAGTCAAATTAATAATTACTCCCTACCCCGCCACACAAAACTGCGTAAAATGACTAGGCTAAATAACTGACTGTTGATGGACTTCTAACGGAAATTATCCAATATTACAAATTTCCTTATTTTTTACAAAAGTTGAGAAGTAATTTACCAGTTTCTTCTATACGCTGCTCTTGTAGTATCATTCTCATCGAACCTACTTCAGAGTTAAACATTTCGACTACCATGCAAGGAACACAGATTTGTACGAAGTATTGAAATGAAAAATATAATTCATTTAAATATGAAAACCATTCCTCCTGAAAGAAATAAATGATTTATGTCAATGTTAGCAGCAATTTAATAATAGTCGCACAGTGATCATTATTTATCCATCTATCTATATATAACGTCACGCCTCATTCCCAGTGGGTTAGGCAGAGACCAGGGCGCGCCACTTACTACCGTCCTTACATACTTCTTTTGCCTCATGCACATCCATACATCTCTTCATACATGCCCGTCGGTTTACTCCGCACCTCCCCTTTTTGTAGGATGCAACTGATATGATCAGCATACGTCCTACGAGGGCGCCCTCTGCCGACGTTTCCACTCACATTAGCAACATATATCTCTTTCGTACATCTGCTGTCACTCATCCTCTCCACATGACCAAACCAACGAAGCATATTTTTTATGATCGATGTATTAACAGAGGGCAACAAATATTTTGCTTACCAAAATAAGTTTTGACTCCCCAAACTCCTCAAAGCTACAAAGAACACCAGAAAGTCTAGAAAAGGCAACAGGATGATGACACATTGTTTTATTTCTTTTTTTTAAAACTGTTTGATATCTCAAACACTAAAGAAAAATTAAATTTTTTAATACCTTTAAAAATAGCCGAAATATTAATCTTAAATAAACCGTAAGTTTAAAATATTCGGTTAGAGCGAAAGGAAGATGCTAAAAATGTGACGTCATAACCTCGTATTTTAATACAAATATCTGTTTTGCATGAAAGAGATAAAAGTCGATAAATAACTCATAACAATCGCTTCGGACTTTTTTGTTTTCTATTCGATTGTAATTTCGTTTTAACATTTTGTTATTAAATTTAGCCTTTTTTTAATTCGTTACAAGGTATAAATTTCCTGTATCAGTCATCATCCCCATTATGACATTATCCCCTTCATTGTTTTATCAAATAAATGTGTAGGTATAGTCAAGTCAATTAGTCATAACCACCTTTTCTAGCCTTTAGGGGTCTAACGATCACTCATATCTACCACGTGATTTTAATCTACCAGATTCCACTATTTTTTTTTATTACGTATGTGTTTGCTTTTGACCTCAATCCAGTCCTCAGGACGAAGATGGGGTCGAAGATGTAGCGAGCTTACCCAGAAGAAGCCTATTCACTCGTACTTTAAAGGAATTCGGGTTGTAAGCGCTCGGAAATACTGACGCAGGCAGGGCATTCCACTCTTTTGCCGTGCGCATTATAAAAGATTCAAAAAGGCGCTTGGTGCGAATATATGGGATGTCAACCAAAAAGGGGTGATATCCCGCGGTGCGTCTGGAAGTCCGATAGTAGAAAGGGGAAGGCGGGATGAGCTCATGTAGCTCTTGGGTACACGCACACTACACTTTCTTCAAAAGTGGCAACTATTCTTGATAGGAAAAAATAACTCCAGTGAGCCTCGATTCATCTACATACATGACAATTGTGAACTGTTGTGTTACTGTCCATTGACAATAATTTTGTCTGTTTGTTTGTGCATTTGTTCAAAACAATTGAACTTATCAGAATAGAAACCAAATGCAAATTAAACCCCGTTTGAATTTGGTGTAACATAATGTTTTTATTTCATTGCAGTCGGTTAAATCAATTAAAAGTTATGAGAAACTTTTTAAGTAGGTACATCAGTGTCTTCAGCGGTCCGGTAGTCATAAATATCTATTTATAATTACGTTTTGAAGGATATTTTAATCAAAATTACTTACATTTGATTTAATAAAAACCAACATGAACCACAGTGTCGATATCAACCTTGGTACACCGATCCCAAGACTCAAAATAGCCTGAAAAGATATATAACTTAACATTTAGACAAACCAGTTGCCATCAATTACTCAATTCAATAATAGTTTATTGCACACCAAAACAGAATATATATACATTTGAATATAAATAAATAAAATATAAAAAATAACAGGTAGGTACAAAAAAGGCAGTCTTATTGCTAAAAAAGCAATTTCCTCCAGACAACCTTATGGTAGAGTAATAAAAAAATGAAAATAGGTAGGCGGTGTAGCTCAAAAAATCAATATAATGCCATCAGATTGTCATCTTTAAAAATACAATATATTTTCTATGAATTCATACGTTTTTGGAAGCAAAGAAAGTTTGTGATGGCTCTGATAGATTATGGCCCCGAGTTCCAGTATATGCATGCATGTATTGTATATTTATGTACCTACTGAAAATATCTACGGTTGCACAACGACTTTTATATAACTTTTACCCATTCAAAAACGTCAACAAGAAATGGTAAAAATGTAACATAATAAACAGAAACAGCCTGTATAGGGTACATCAAGATTTCCTATTGTATAGTCTACCTGTTGTCGACGGACAGTGCGCGTTCGAGAGAACGTAAGTGAGCAACCACTCGAGCTGTCTTGGACGCGCGCTGTCTCGGCATTCGTTTAGTGGTGTATTTATAAAGACTTACCTACAATTTTGTCAAAATTTAAAAGGTGCCAAGACAAACCCAAATGGGGTTTTCATTATAACAAATGTTAGTATAAGAACTGTATACTGAAATGTTAATAAATAAATAAAATAAATAAATTTGTCGTATGATAGCTTATAATATACTATTGCTTCAAAACTTATAAGATTTTTTGAAGGCTTCGTACCCAAAGGATGCCAACGGGGCCATATTCATAAGTCTTCGCTGTCCGTCCGTCTGTCATAGCTTTAAATGGCTGTATCCATTGAACCGTAATAGGTAGGGAGTTGACATTTTCACAGAATATGTGTCATTATTTCGGAATTGCTAACCAATAATAAAGAACACAAAAAGTAAAAAATCAAGAGGGAATATACAAGAAATGTGTTTTTTTTAATTTTTTTTTTGTTTTTGCTTGATCGCAAAAACGGCAATACATACAAGCGTTAAATTAAGTGTGTAAGTGTGAGTAAAACAACAAATAATAAAAACCGGTCAAGTGTGTGTCGGGCCCGCGCTAAGGGCCTCGGAGAAATTAAAATATTTTTGTTAATATTCTATGGTGGTACGGAGCCCTCTGTGCGCGAGGTCGAGTCGCATTTGGCCGGTTTTTCTATAGGTACTCACTAGTTTGTCATAAAAAGGTCTGACTTTATCATAACATTCAGCAATTGACTTGTACTGATTAACAAAAACGATCAAATTCATTTCAGACATCAAGTGTTTCAAATCTCGAGCACAGCAATAAATATAATAAAAAATAACGAATTGGGCCACGGCCAGAACATCTAAGCCTAAACAAGGAATGCAATATATACAAAAATATGCTAAATTCAGTTTAATGCAAAAAACTTGCTTGTTGTTCAAACAACATATTGTTATAAAAGTTATTTTGATCAAATCCATGACTATAGTGACAAACGTAGTCATAATTTTTAGAAATGTTATTTCTGCTTTCTTCACAACATATATTGAGTTTATATCAATGAGGAAATCGTATAAATTGTATTTTGAAAAGTTAAGAACTATGAAAAATATACTGTATTGTATTATATGAAACCAAACCCAAAGGTTTGTATGCATATACCAAATACCTCCCATTAACACGACAATATAAGCTAAAGATACAATCAATGTTGCATATTTTGCAATTTTGCGTATGTTTTTATTTAAACATTCGCTAAAACCAAAATTTAAGCCATAGAAAAGTTGAGAAATCAAAAAATACATAGATAGTGATTTCGGAATTTCTTTTCTATGTTTTCTTGAATAACGCACAATATCACTCTTTGTATGAAACAACATAATTTATTGTTGAAGTATAGTGCGTTGTCAAACGCTTGATAAAATGGAGTAAAACTAAACTCCTATTTTCTCTTCAATTAATTAATGTAATGGGCATCATTTTTTATTCAATAGACAGGTAAGGTTGTCATTAAGCCATCAGTTCGTAATTAAAATGCTTCGTAACTAAGAAATTATTAATCTTTCATGATCCATTTGTAAAGTAAACATAATTTTTTTTTTTTGCACCACGTGCGATTTCAAATGAAAACAACCGAAATGCTAAAACACACGGTTTATTACTTCTTACAGTTAGTTAAGTACATCTGAAATACACAAAACAAATTCAAAAACTAATCTCAAACAGCAACAACATATTGTTTTTTTTAAATTGGTGGATGGCCAATCATCTAAAGACATTTATCACACATTAAAATTACATTTTGGCAGCAACCATTTAGTTAACCATAAAGATGTGTAAATTGTATTATTACAATAAAATATGCAGTGCACACATTAAACAGTGAAACCACTAAACGAAAGTCCACGGGAATGACGCGCCATGCAAAATGACGCAAACGCCTTGCTTTTAAATAACGTAGCACATCTAAAATTTCAGATTTTCTAGAAGCATCTGAAAAAAAGGCAATCAATTTGAAAAACCCGTTTTACGATTATAATAAGGTAAAACAGATTTATTAAGGAACGGTTAGGGAAAAAGCAGTACCAATTTCAGAGGACAGGTGCTCCTGAAGAGTAAGTTTGATGGCATCCACCTGAGAGTTAACCATTTCGGCAATCACACAAGGCAAACATATTCCCATGATGTAATGACATGCAAACAACAACTCGTTCAAGTATGAGCGCCAGTCGTTTTGCTGAGGACAAAACAGTATTAATTTTAATATTATTTATTAACAAACGATTTAAAATAATAAGAAAAGAACATAATTTCTCACAGCTGACTGACCTTGATCACAACGACTACTTATAAAGAGTGTAGTAGGTACACGGATATTTTTAAGTGAGTGTGCTACATACGAAATATAAACTCGGTTATTCTAACCCTCCAGGATTTAATGAAACGGGAAAAAACCACTTACATCACATTTTAAGAACAACAGCATTAACCACAACGTCGTCATCAATCTTGGTATGCGGACGGCAAGTTCCATAAAGGTCTAGAAGTATAAAGACATTTGAATGTAGTAAAATTGGAAAATGGGTAAATAAGAGTATAAAAGCTTTTACCAAATGAACGAAAGACCTGTCGAGTATTAGTATAGAATCGATAGCTAACTAACATTAAATTTGATAATCAATCAATAAAAAAAAAGTTAATAAAGTTAAATATATATAATATAATAGTTTTTCAGTTTTATGGTCTGAATCAATACAGTATGTAACGCATTTAAGTTGACACATTGTATAATAATTAATAATAAAAACAATAACCCATTACGTAGTATGTAATTAATACTTACAACATTGTCGTAGAATGGACAGATTTTGTCATAGCAATCTGCAATGGCTCTGTAACGCTTTTCAAAAATCTTTAAATTCATATCAGGCCCCAACAATGTTCTTATATCTTTTACGGAACAAAATATATAGTAACTAATAACAATTTGACAAACTGACATGACATCTGTAGCCATACAGGGAAAGCGATAGAAAATAAAGTATATTAAATCCATGTGAACATAAAATACGTACTTCTTGTGTGTATAAAGCATGATTATACAAATTACTTTCAAAATATTCATCATTATTAAAGGAAATAAAGCAATGATTTTCACCATATTTAGTTCGGTAAATGTAAGATTGTAAATACCGTTTATGTCAACAAAGAAATCATAAAGTTTGTGCTTAGTAAATTTTAAAGCAAAGAAAAACGCTGTGTAATCCAAAATGTTGTACCAGTACCAAATATCATCGTACATGTCAGGAAACGGTTTAAGAAGTATAATAATGAAAATGAATGATACTGCCATTGTTACACATTGAGAAATTTTACGAAATCGTTTTTTAAATGATTGGCTTACACCTAAATCAAGGCCAAAAAAGTGTTGATATACTTGAAAAAATATGAAAAGTACATTTGGGATTTTAATATTCTGCCGTTTGAAATATATATTTTGTTTTTTTCTTTCATTTTTCCAATTTATCATGATTTGAAAAGATCCTTCTAGGTGCCTTCAAAACTCCTGCAGATAGTTCGACGTAGTCTATGCGAATACGTAAGTAATTGGAAATAGGTACTATTTTATTTTCAATTCATTAATTAAATTGTCTTTAAGTCTATAACGTTAGAACGATAACGTTATGTGTTTACATTGTTATGTAAAGTGTGATAACAAATTGAGTTCCATATTACTTTCTGGCAAACCATTAGTTTCAAATCTAAAGACTTTTCTGGGGACCATATGGGTATAGTAAGTTAAAATGAGACAGTAAAATAAAACACTCTTTATTTAGTACATATAATTTAATCGTGCTATGTTATAATTTAGTACATTTAACTAAATTAAAACTTTTTCAGAAAATAAATAATATGATTATTAATAAGTAGTAACACTTCAATAAACATCAATCACTTCAAACATTAAGGAGGCATGGTGACCACCCAAAGACATCTTTAGAATGGCCCACCAGGTAAAAGAAACAGCGGCCGCCAGGTTCCTGGCGAGAGTCTAAATGTCTAAACATGACCTGGGAGGATATTTACAGTGCTGCCCAAGATTGCAACTAGTGGAAATCTACTATCCGAGCCATATACCCCACGTAGGGGTGACAGGAATAGATGAAAAAAAATTACACTTGATACACTTTAACCATAAAGATGTGTAAATTGTATTATAACAATGAAATATGCAGTGCACACATTAAACAGTGAAACCACCAAACGCAAGTCCACAGGAATGACGCGCCATGCCAAATGACGTAAACGCCTTGCTTTTAAGTACTGTAGAATGTCTGAAAGTTCAGATTTCTTTGAAGTATCTGCAAAAACAAAATTGACTGTCAACCATCTGTTTCAGATCAGCGATAAACTTATGGAATAATGAAATAAAACCATTACCAATTTCAGTAGATAGTTGTTCTTGAAGAGTAAGTTTGACGGCATCCACCTGAGAGTTGACCATTTCAGCAAACATACAAGGGAAACATATTTGTATGACATAGTGGAAAGCGAACAATATTTCGTTTAAGTACCATATCCAATATTCCTGGAAAGAAAAGACTATTTTAATTTGTGTGAAAAAAATTATTTATGTACGTATAAAAAATAAACCCCATCAATCAATCTATTATATTATAGTAAAAACAACTTACACCTGATTTGATGAAGGACAAAATGAGCCATAATGTCGTCATTAATTTTGGTACGCGAATAAACAGTTCTACTAATGTCTGAAATTAAAAATATAAAGAACAAAATAAGAAGAGAAAATGATAAATGACAAGAAGGAGTAATAGAAGAAAATTCTAATGCGTACATCAATGTATATTTATAATCTAACGCGTAAACATAAAGGAAGGCTGATGATGATGATGATAATAGAATCGCATAATGTTGACGATTGAAATAAAGTAAAGGTAATAAAATTTTGTGAAAAATTCTGCATCTAACTTGTTAGAATTATCATAAAAGTATACTTACAACTTTGTCGTAAAATGGTCTAATTTTATCATAACAATCCGCAATAGCTCTGTATTGCTTTTCAAATATTTTCAAATTCATTTCAAGCATTAACATTTTTCTTATGTCTTTTACAGAACAGTACATGTAATAATTGATTAAAATTTGCGATACTGCTAAGACGTCAATAACTAAGCCGGGAAGGCGGTAGAGGAAATAGAATCCTAAATTCCACTCATTGAAAAAGTTGTGATCCTTTCGTAAGAAAATGTTAATCAGGCAAATTGATTTCAAAATATGCATTATTGTTGTACCTAACAGAGTAATCATTTTCAAAATTCTCAATTCCGACAATGCTAAATTGTAAATAGAGTTAATGTCTACAAGAAAATCATATACTTTATAGTTTGTAAATTTTAAAACAATGAAAAACAAAATGTAGTCCACAATAACGTACCAATACCAAATTTCTTCGTACATATAAATCATAGGGAAAAGCTGTATTATAATAAAAATAAAAGTAACGACAAATGTGATAAACTGAGATATTTTTCGAAACTTCTGCTTGAAAGACCTGTTGAACCCGATATCAATGCCAAAACAATGTTGAAATATTTGAAAGAATATTAGTAATGACTTTGGAATTTGTTTGTTTTTGCTCTTAATGTATATATTACGTCCAAATTTTAATTCTTGCATAATTATCCTGGGTGTTTCTGAAGCAATGACGTCGTTACTCGGATGTCGGGTGGAACTGAGTGTTTAGGTACGTAGGTAGGTACATTAGTGCGTTGGTACATTATTGATGATCAACTATGTTTTCAATTCATTAAATTAATATGTTTCACATGTTAAAGTACCTACTAGAATGATTGAACAACTAAAAAAAATAATGTAGATTATGGCATAAAGTTACTTTCGTCAAATGGCTGTTTTAAAAATGTTGTATTTCCATCACATTTGTAAAGTCAAACTACATACATACATGATCACGAGCCTGTCTCCCACTGGGGTAGGCAGAGACAACGGAACGCCACCTGCTAAGATTTTGACAAACCTCTCTAGCTTTCTCTATCTTTATCGCTAAATCTTCTTTTAGACCACAACGTTCTCTAATTAAACTATTCTTCAATTTGTCCATCACAGTTACTGGTGTAACACCACACATATTGCTAAATGAGCGCATTTCCACGGCGTTAATCATACTTCCGTACGTCTTCTGCCATACCCAAGATTCACTTTCATACATCAATGTCGGGACTAACACTCCATTATGAAATTTTATCCGTGCCTTTTAGAGCTCCGTTTATCCTATTTCTTTCTTTCACTCTTCTCTCAATGTCACCATCACACTTACCGTTTATAGTAAACCTGCATCCCTAGTACACAAACTCATTCAAAGCTCTAATTTATCATCACTTATCCTAATACTGCATACATTACGTTCGACATCATCATTCATCTCTAGCACCATAACTTTTGTCTTACTTACATTCACTTTCATTCCTTTCTTTTTAAAAGACTCATTCATGCATGTTACCATCGCCTGCAAGTCATTCTCCGACGATGCAAGTAGAAATTGATCGTCGGCGTACAATGCAACAGACATTTCATCAGCAACTCATTCATTCTTTATCCAAATTCACTCTTTTTTGGCTCTACTAAACAACTTTCCATGAATAAAATTAAATCACTGTCAAACAAGTAACTTTAAGACAACTTCTATTATGTCATGTATTAAGAGATAAGTTGGACGGAACGCATAACAAATGAAGAGGTGCTAAGAATAGTTAAAGAAAAGAGAAACATTTTAAAAACAATCGAAAACCGGAGGGGAAAAATGATCGGACACTTGATACGAAACGACAATTTCTTTAAAACCATACTGGAAGGGAAGATAGAGGGGAAGAGAGGCAGAGGAAGACCTAGACAGAGTTATTTGGCCCAAGTGAAGGAAAAGGTTAATGTCGTATCGTATCAAGAACTCAAGAGACTAGCGGAAAGGAGACAGGATTGGCGAAAACTCCACCGACAAGAGCGTAGCTCTTAAATAAGATGATGATGATGATTAATATTGTAATGTTCATCTGAAAAGACATCAAAGACAAGAAAAAAAGTAGTCTATTTTGGACAAATAATAATCATGCGAGCAGTCACTGAATAAGCTACCTATGTCAATGATTAGTAAATTACAAAATATCAAGGTAAGGTAAGGTATTATATAGGGCCATTCAACACTGTTTTTTTTATTTATTTCTGGTTGTAAATTCATTACGAAATCTTTACTGTTACTTTTTGTGACTTTTTGACAGGTTAGGATAGGCCAAGTAAATGATGTTTTGGCTACCGGAAAATGGTCGTATTATAGATAGTCTCCTTATAATGTTAAAATTATGTTTTAAGACACATTTGACTTACATAAATATTTACAAATTTAAAGATACTTGCAGTCAGAAAGAAAAGGAAAATAGTCACGTTTTCTTTTATGATGTCAATCGATACATATAAAAACTAAAATACAGAACTAAGTAGGTAACAGGAAGGAGATCTCAGAAAACATAATAAAGTGTCAAAAGAGGCGTTATCGTTAGTTTAACTGAATTAGCTTTTCAACTTGCATCGTCGAACATTTTAATGACAAATAATTTTTATTTAAATATTGTATTATATTCACAAAACATTGTATTGTTACGTACAAATAAATAAATCATCATGGACAATGAAATATAAAATGCTATAGGAATCTCCACAAACAAGTGTATTTTAACCGTAAAGATGCGTAAATTGTATTATTACAATGAAATATGAAGTGCACACATTAAAAAGTGAAACCACTAAACGAAAGTCCACAGGAATGATGCGCCATGCAAAATGACGTAAGCGCCTTGCATTTAAGTATCGTAGCACATCCGACATTTCTGATTTTCTTAAAGCAATTGAAAAAAAAACGAAAAATTATAAATGCAGTGTTCTGTATAATTCTGGTTTAGAATTGAATACCCCAGTCTTAACGTTGGTGTAGCACGAGACGATTAATCGGGATATGATTTCTTATGCAGCGTTTTTGTACGCAACAGGAACTAAGTATCACAACTTTTCACGTTAATTATCTTTAAACCATCCGAATACCTAATACACTATGTAGAATGACGAGATTCATTAAAATGATTCTAGGGAGCAAATTGTTCATAGATTCTTTATTGTACACATAATTATGAAAAAAAATTTAGAGGTTATTGAAAGATTGTTGATTCATTAATAAGATTGTTATGGTGGAATAGAATATTGATTGTTTTTTTGGCCGGCACTTTCACATTTTGGACCAAATCGGTTAATATCTTTTCTGTATGTCTAAACTATTAAACAACTACAGAAAGTGTGTCTCTACATTGAAGATATTAACAAAAAAAGTTACGATATGGTTTTTAGGAGTCCCTGATTCCATATCACAAATTTTTGGATTTTTTTGTGTCTTTTTTTTTGTTTGATCGACAATCACGCAAAGACTACTGAACCGATTTTGTATATAAGGTCTAACAAAATTAGGTGAAACTATTTTAAGTGGATGATCAGACCATCAAACTGAACAACTTTCTCTATGGGACCAATATTGAAATCGCGAATAAAAAATCTGCTGTCCTATACATATAGGTCGAGTAGGTTTGTATGGAACAGCTGTTTTTTTTCGCGATTTCAATATTGGTCCCATAGAGAAAGTTGATCAGTTTGATGGTCTGATTATCCCTTTAAATAGTTTCAGCTAATTTTGTTAGACCTTATATAAATGACTTAAAATCTGGTATATAATTTGTGCGGACGAAGTCGCGGGTTAACGCTAGTAAATTATAAAATAGTAACCTATATCAGATGACAGTTGCTCTTCTAGAGTAAGTTTGATGGCGTCTACTTGAGAGTTGACCATTTCGGCAACTACACAAGGGGAACATAGTTGAATGATGTAATGAAACCCGAAAAATATTTCGTTTAAGCACCAAATCCAGTTTTCCTGAAAAGCCGTACAAATATTATAATCTCTACTCTATTATAAATCTGTAACAAAAGTTTATTGAAAAAAAAGGTAACGTTAATTTTAGGTTCCATGCCCTGACTCCAAATCACAGAGTGTTTTATTTTATGTCTTTCTGTTAGTCCGTTTGTTCGATTATCACGAAAAAACTACTGGACCGATTTTGATACAACTGTTCCTGCTTAAAAGATTTTGATTTAACTTAAAAACTGGTCTATCAATAAATAAATATCTTGGAAGTTGTCACACATCTAGTCCCATTGAAAGTACCAGAATCTAGCCGGTATAATGATGACTAGAAAATGATAAACAATACATATACCTACAGATACAAACATCGATGACTCGACTACAAATAATTGCCACTTACGGGATTTGAACCCGCGACCTTTGGCTCAGCAGGCAGGTTAACTACCGACTGAGTTATCGAACCGTCCATAATTGTTATATTTTACGCGCCGGTGCGGAGGAATTCGTTATAATAAGGCTAGTAATTATGTTAAAACAAAGCTTTGTTCTTAGGGTCTTTTTACCGTTCGGTAGCGCTTTCATCACAATATTATGGATTATTCAGAAATTGAAAACCAAAATGAAAAAAATGCTACAATAACCGAAAAGCTATTTTTATACTACTACTGGGCGAAATTGATATCATTAGCATCCTTAGAGTATACCCATCAAACTGAACAACTTTCACTATGGGAGCAAAAATTGTATGAAAATAGCTTTAATGTTTTTATAGTAAGTTGGAGTAGCACTTTATTAATTTAGGGTTTCTTTACTGAGAAATCATAAATATTGTGAAGGGCTCGATAGAGATCGAGCTATAAGTAGTTATAATTATATCATAACTTACATCCGTTTTAATGTATAGTAGTATTAACCACAATGTCGTCATCAATTTTGGTACACGTATAGCAAGTTGTACAATTGTCTGTAATGCAAATAAATTATTAGCCCAGTCATTTTACGGAGTTTTGTTATGCGGGGTAGGGAGTAATTATTAATTGGACTTACTGTAACCGCCACCATTTAGTGACAAAAAGACTATTTTAAAACATGTTAAAAAAAATTTCCTTCGCAACATAGAAATCATAATTGTGTGTCCCAAAAGGCATTTAAATTAATAATGCACTCATTTGACTTAAATTTAACAACAAAAGTTATTTTTGAGCAAATAAAACAGGCTGTAAAATTTAAAAAATGAGGTATTTATTAGAAAATACGAATGTATTTTTCAAAACCTTCTACGAAGACAAAAATATTCACACCATGTTTGTAGCATGTATAATGGTAAAGCCATATGTGCAAAAAAAATTTATCATCAGGTTTTTAGAACGAGATAATAGCTATTTTTTTTAATTGAAACTGTTGCTGACGTGATTTTTTTTAATTATTATATTTCTAGGCTGAAATTGGTTTTTCAATATTATACCAAAAATAAATTTCAATTATTAATTAGTCCCGGCCTAAACCGTAAAATGGCTGAGCTATATATCATACAGAGCATCTGTGGCGCGTTGCGGAGAGGTAAGGACACTCAATCACGAGGGACTGGGTTCGAATCAGCACTAAGCTATAATACCGACTGCTCTCAAACCGTACTATAATTACCTCAAACGGCGATGGAAAATATCTTAAAGAAACCTGAATATGCTATAGAAATTCTGATGCGAATGTGAAGTCTACCAATCCGCATTGAGCACGCATGGTGGACTAACGCCCAAACACTCTATCTATTATTTATATTGTAGTTTTAAAGTAGTTTTGTTTGTTTGTGCATGCATCACTTAAACACTACTGAATCGATCAGGATGTAAGAAGTCGCGAGAGTCACTAATTACGTATGTCATATAGATAAATCATGAAATCGTCTTTTTTTTTTCGTATTAAAAATGGGTTTGCTCTTGATCTCAATCCAGTCCTCAGGACGAAGATGGGGTGGAAGATGTAGCGAGCTAGCCCAGAAGACACCTATTCACTCGTACTTTAAAGTGATTCGGGTTGTAAGCGCTCGGAAATACTGACGCAGGCAGGGCATTCCACTCGTTGGCTGTGCGCATTTAAAAAGAATCAGAAAGGCGCTTAGTGTGGATATGTGGGACAGAAACTGAAATAAAATACCCAATACCCACTGATTTTACCCAAACATATTAGTTTTCCTCTCACTTAACGGTTTGCTGGAAGAAAACTCTTTTAGAGTTAAGCTCGCCTTTGTACAAAAATGGGTTTGCTCTTGACCTCAATCCAGTCCTCAGGACGAAGATGGGGTCGAAGATGTAGCGAGCTAGCCCAGAAGACGCCTATTCACTCGTACTTTAAAGTGATTCGGGTTGTAAGCGCTCGGAAATACTGATGCAGGCAGGGCATTCCACTCCTTGGCTGTGCGCATTTAAAAAGAATCAGAAAGGCGCTTAGTGTGGATATGTGGGAAAGAAACTGAAATAAAATACCCAATACCCACTGATTTTACCCAAACATATTAGTTTTCCTCTCACTTAACGGTTTGCTGGAAGAAAACTCTTTTAGAGTTAAGCTCGCCTTTGTACAAAAATGGGTTTGCTCTTGACCTCAATCCAGTCCTCAGGACGAAGATGGGGTCGAAGATGTAGCGAGCTAGCCCAGAAGACGCCTATTCACTCGTACTTTAAAGTGATTCGGGTTGTAAGCGCTCGGAAATACTGATGCAGGCAGGGCATTCCACTCCTTGGCTGTGCGCATTTAAAAAGAATCAGAAAGGCGCTTAGTGTGGATATGTGGGAAAGAAACTGAAATAAAATACCCAATACCCACTGATTTTACCCAAACATATTAGTTTTCCTCTCACTTAACGGTTTGCTGGAAGAAAACTCTTTTAGAGTTAAGCTCGCCTTTGTACAAAAATGGGTTTGCTCTTGACCTCAATCCAGTCCTCAGGACGAAGATGGGGTCGAAGATGTAGCGAGCTAGCCCAGAAGACGCCTATTCACTCGTACTTTAAAGTGATTCGAGTTGTAAGCGCTCGGAAATACTGATGCAGGCAGGGCATTCCACTCCTTGGCTGTGCGCATTTAAAAAGAATCAGAAAGGCGCTTAGTGTGGATATGTGGGAAAGAAACTGAAATAAAATACCCAATACCCACTGATTTTACCCAAACATATTAGTTTTCCTCTCACTTAACGGTTTGCTGGAAGAAAACTCTTTTAGAGTTAAGCTCACCTTAGTACATCACGACTTAATGTAATTTTTTTTCATAATTATGTTTTTGCGTACAATAAAGAATCTATGAATCTAAAATAATACTTACAACATTATCGTAGAAAGGTCTGAGTCTGTCATAGCAATCGGCAATGGCTTTGTATCTCTTCTCAAAAAACTTTAAATTCAATCAATCAATCAATTATACTTTATTTGACACCAAAAAAACAGAGTATACAGAGAGCAAACAATCAGGAAATATAAAAGGCACAAAAACAGGCGGCAATTCATATCATATTTCAAAAAATGTTATAATTACAAATATATAATTACTCTTTTATGGAACAAAATATATAATAATTAATTACTATTTGTCCCACTGCTAAAGCATCTATGGCCCAGCTAGGAAGGCGATAAAAACAATAGAAGGCCATATTCCAATGAGCGTATAATAAATAATGCCTTGGTAAGAAAATCATGATCGAGCATATTGCTTTTGAAATATTTAATACTATAATAGCTAATATAGTAATGGTTTTTAATATTTTCAGTTCGAATAATGTCAGATTGTATACACAATTTATTTCTACAAGAAAGTCGTAAGTTTTGTATTTTGTTATTTTCAAAACAAAGAAAAATGCGATATAATCGACAATGTTATACCAGTACCAAAAGACTCTGTACATGGTAAACAATGGTTCAAAAAGTATGATCATGATACCTAAAGAAATTATAACTGTTAAACACTGGGAAACTTTGCAAAAACGTTTCTTGAAAGACTTGCTAAATCCAATATCAATGCCGAAACAGTGTTGGAATATTTGAAAAAATAGAAAAAACGACTTTGGAATTTTTGTATTTTGACTCTTCATGTAATTATTTTGTAATGTCCTTTCATTTTCTTGAAACATTTTTGAAGCTTATTATTTTGCTGCAACTACAGAAATATTGAACGACACAGCACAGACACGACACGACACGATAGGTACAGTAAGACGAAGTCTTAATGAAAATTGAATGATGTTCCAATTCTTTTTTCAATTCATTAATTTAATTGACATTATGCCTAATGCGTTTAAATTATTACAAGCCATTGTAATTTCTTGTCATCATTCTTTCGGTTGCCGGGTACCGGGATGTTTTTAGGGTTCTCCGTACCCAAAGGGTGAAAACGGGATCCTATTTCTAAGCCTACGTTGTCCGTCTGTCCGTCCCTCAAACGTTTTTTCTTCTCGCTCTATCGTCAAAATAGTAATACATAAAAGCATCTAACTTGGTGTAATCACACTTGGTGTGATCCGCACTTTTGTTACACAAAAATTTGAGATCGACTCACATTTGGCCGGTTTTTACTCTTTAGTTGTTATAGTGTAGAGTTTGACCCATAATTATGGGTCGATCGAATTGGAGTCGATCTCAAATTTTTGTGTAACAAAAGTGCGGATCACCCAATCGGTCTATGTAATTATTAGAGTACCGTACCCAAAGGGTGAGAACGTCCGTCCGTCTGTCTGTCTGTCCTACCTATTTAGGGCTACATACTTTTGTACCGTACTAGCTAGACAATTGAAATTTTCACAGAATATGCGTTATTATGGCAGGTTTGCTAACATATAATAAAAATTTCAAAAAGTTAACAATCCGTTTATAGACCCGGTTGGTGTAATGGTTGCCACGCCGGACTGCCAAACCAGGGTTCAACCAATGTTTATATGTTTGAGCCGTTGTTGTATGGTTTCCATAATAAACAGCCTATAGTGCTTGCTTGGGATGATTTCAATGTATGTGCCTGTGAGCGCTATTTAAGGGGGGTCCCAATACAAGAAACTAGTTTTTATCAACGTTTTTTCTTCTCACCCTATCGTAAAAACTCATCTTATTTGGTGTGATTATAGAACGAATTCTTCAGTATAACAACAAAATAATAAAAACCGGTCAAGTGTGAGTTGGTCTCGCGCTGAAGGGCACGGAGAAAACAAAACGGAATTTCTTAATTGAATTTTTATTTTTGGAATAATCGTTTTGGAGTCAATGGTTCTATTATGATAAGTCAAAGTCCCATATACTTTGTATGTTCATGCCTAAGTCGTATGGACGAAATGCGTATTGGACCAAGTGCTACTAGGTCTTACCTACTACTTAATATTTATATTAGTAAACTATTTTAAATCAGGGTAAGTGGAAGCAAATAAACCTTTTATTAATTTACTAGCGGCGCCCGCGACTTCGTACGCGCGTACCACTGACTCAAAATACTTATAACTGTTGATTGAATGAACCGATTCCGATGAAATAAAGCCTAAATTTTAGTCCAAACTATGTCCTATTATTTAAGAGCTACGCACTGTTTGGAAGAGTATTTGCCAATTCTGGCCATGTACCCGGACTTTCGATGTTCGATATATCGCCACTGTTTCGGTCCGCACTTCATTGTAATAGAGTTGACATTGGAACGAAAACGTTCACGCAATTGCGAAGTTCGAATGTGCGGGTAGAGGCCCAGACTCTTTTCGCTAGTGTCTTGAGTTCTTGATGTGACGCTACGACATCAACCTTTTCCTTCACTTGGGCTAGATAACTCTGTCTGCGTTTTCAAATTCGGATACTTAAAACTTTATTATGATAAAATTTCGAAACTCCTCTGACTTGGACAACCATTCCTTTAGAAATTGCTAGTCAAGGCTTGTGGTTCTTGCGGTGGCTTTTACTCAGAATATCTTCACATTGAAGAGACCCGTGAACCCTTTAGGATCCCTCTTTATACGTTTATATATCGACTATCACCCTTTCGTCATTTACATTAGAAAATTCTATTCCTCATGTGTGCAGGGCGTTACATAAAGGTGTGGAAATATTTTAAAGGGATGTTTTAGAGTCTCAAACATAAATTGCGTTAATATTCATTAAAAATTACTAGATACTTAACAGAGCTACTTTCTTGAATATTTTCAAATTATTAACTTCAGTACCTATTTCAATATACAGAGGGAGACGGTAAGCCCTATTTTTGATTATAAGCGCTTATATTTTGAAATAGAATGTACTTTCAAAATGTAATAGTGTATACTTTGTTGGAAGTCCTTAATAAATAAAAAATAAAATAAAATAAACAGAAACAATCGAAAGCATTGTTTGTTTGTTGTTGTTGTTGTTGAATGGCTGGATGGCTGGATGCTTTCGATGACGCGTGGCCAGAGCATGCCCAGGACAGAGATGGTTGGAGGATGAAAGGGGAGGCCTGTGCCCAACAGTGGGATGAAGTGGGCTAGAAAAAAAAAACATAAACAATAACTTAGTCTAAAAGGGTGTTTTGGTCCATTTTACAAAACCAACATCCAACAACACTTCAATCGAAAGGGTAGGAAAAAAATGTTTGTCATTGTTAATAAATATAATAACATATTTTTATTTACTTTTCACTTCATTATGGTCACATTTCTGAATTCGTGTTTTTATTACCTGTCATAGGGCCAAATATTGTTTTAAAAAGTGTGCATAAATGAGGGAGTACCTACCTAATTGATGCAGGGCAAACAGTCAGATAAGAATTTCTTGTTTGACTACGGAACCCTAAAGTTATACTCCTTATTACCATTTCCATCATGTCCCATGATGAGTGCTCTCGCCCTCTGACTCCGTAACATTCCAAAGTGAACGCAAGGAACGCATGCTAGGATGTGGATGACTCGATGAGCGTTGCTCTTGTGAATTTATTTGCCAGTCACGGTACAAACTTTTCCACTAAGTAATTGGAAAATTCTTTAGGCCAGCGACTAGGGATATAGCTGGCAAAAAAGAAGAATTATTATGAAACATGTTCTGGGAACAAAGCACCGCCGCCACGGGAATATAGGGTTTACTTTAGCAAAATTTATGGTACCTAAATGATAGCTACTTTGCTAATGTGCAACGAGAAAAGTCGAAAGTTTTTTGTCCGATTTTTAAGTTTTTATCATTCAGGGACGTTATGCTTATTAATACAGTTTTAACACACTAGCGATTTCTCTGCGATTCCGAGCTTGTGTTATGTGTGTGACATTAGTTTTAAAATTGAGGCAACATCGCCAGAACTTTGCAATCAAATCACCTAACTATTAAATAATCTTTGATCAAGGCTTAAGCCCAGAAACAAAAACTTTTAACGTGAAATTTTTATAAACAGGGTGGTACAAAAATACAAATAAACATTCAAGGGGGGTGGTTAAGACCATCAAACTCAACAACTTTAACTATGGGACCAATTCCGAAATCTCGAAAAAAATATCTGATGTTCCATCATCATCATCATATCAGCCGATAGACGTCCACTGCTGGACATAGGCCTCCCCCAAAATGAGGAGATTTGCCATAATCGCCATGATGCGATGCGTTTGCGATGTTCCATACTAAACTACAGATCTACTCGAGCTAAATGTATGGGACAAAAGAATTTTTTTCGCGATTTCTATAGTGGTCCCATAGTGAAATTAGTTCAGTTTAATGGTCTCAACAACCCCCTTTAATGTTTAAAATGTTTATTTTTACTTTTACGTTTATTTTTTTTTTTTGGGAAGACCCTGTATAACTAACTGTTGCTCGCGACTTCGTACGCGTGGGTATGAAATAGTTTACGTCCTAGTCCTAGTAGAAAAATAATAATGAAAAATTTTTAAAAATAAAGAAGTAGGTACCTATAGCTCAAAATAATAAATATTATGGTTAGATGAACGCGAAATTTAAAAGCCTTTCTCCAGAAAATAATTAATAGGTTTCCTTACAAATTTAAATTACTGAATATGATAAAAAATAAAATCAGCGATGAGTTGATATCCTACTCCTTTTTGAGAAGTTTGCCATACAATGAGTACGAAAAAAATTGCGTTAGATTTGGACTTTTTGAAACATGGAAAGAAGTTTCGAAAAGTCAAAATCTAGCACTATTTTTTTCGTTTTGAAAATCTTTTGCTTTCACATTTTGTATTCAATCTCGTATTCAATTTGAATAAATGTTTACTTTGCTATAAATCCATCAAAACCTTTGACTACTTATTATAAGGACTAGCCTTGCAGTAGCATTTCCCCTCTGCCACGGTATAAGATCAATTTGACCATGTGCATTTACAATCAATTTTATACCTTATCAATAAACGAGACTGCCTATAATTTCGAAACAATAATTTCGAACTTAGAAAGTTTGGGTTTCACACGAGAGTACTTTTCATGATTTTTATCATTCAAAATTAGAATCTAAAATCCAAAGTTGCGGATTTCATGTTACCTTGCCCCCCGCAAAAAGTGGCAGAAATGTTTGTTAGTAGAATTACATGCGTAACTAGTTCTCATATAAGCAGTCCAAGATCAAAACATTAAGTAAAACAACCGCTAACCACCAACGAGGCTTTGAATAAAATAATTACATTATTTCAACAACTTCTAAACTGGAATACGAAAACTATGTCACTTATTTGAACCATTCGCTGAAACATTTTGTTAGATGCAATATTACTTTACAAGTCACAATGACTGACTCTTACCCCAATGGCATAGAAATAAAAATGGCTTAGTTTTCAAGACTTCATATTAAGAGCGAACATTAGAGCATCACACAACTTTGCCCATAAAGTGCGCATAATGGGATTCGAGTTACGGTGAAAATGTTCTACTAGTTAAACTCGATCTCAACTCGAAGTTCTAAGTTAATATAAATATAGTAAAATCGTAATGTTGGAGCTTTATCCGTAACAACTAAGAGTTTACCTAGGAATGGACAGCAAAGGACAGTGGGTAGCACTGCAGTGGTCCATAAACGGCATACTACGTTTAAAAGGGGGTTTAATATAGAAAATTAATTTATATGCAGCACCAATACCTGTTCGAGAGAAAAAAGACACATGGTATTTTGTTGAGCGGCTTTTCATACTAATGTTAGCATTTCACCGCTATTTTTCTCGGATGCTTATATTCATTGTTTCATTATGGATAGTATGATTGTATTTTTTTTATTATTATTAATGTAAAATAATCTTTATATAGTTAATAGTACACGTGAGCCTTCTTATTGTTAAAAGCTTCTTAGTAACTTTTAGAAGTTTTAGCTAAGTGTCTGATAACCCCGAAAGAGGTCACACCTTTCGGGCCATTATGTCAAAATTATTTCTTTCTAAAACGACCACATATTAAAAAATAAAACGCCCTGTATATTTTTTTTTCTCGAAAAGACGTACACACGGCGACACATCAAGCTATACAAAACCAAAATAAGTTGGCCCAGCGACGTTATGAGTTATCCACCCGACGCGTGGCCAGCTTATGTTGGTTTTGTATAGCTTGATGTGTCGCCGTGTGTACCTACGTTAGGGTAACTTCAAACTGTCCCTACCTGTGCCATAGCGGGGGCTCTTGGACCAGTGGCCATACATTTTTCACAGTATTCTTTATTTGTGTACTGTCTCCATTTAATTCAGATCACCAAACCGCTTGCTTGTAAGTACTGTCCAGCATTAGATTTCTTGTAGCTGAATCTGATAGATAGCATTCATCCTTTAAATTCGTACTTTGTACTGTATTTTTCTATTCTTATATATGAATGGTTGGTTAATTCTGGTTGATGTCGTGTCGTATCAAGAACTCAAGAGACTAGCGGAAAAGAGACAGGATTGGCGAATACTCCACCGACAAGAGCGTATCTCTTAAATAAGATGATGATGATATATGCAAGAAATACATACAATTATTCTATAATTTCCATCAAGTAAAATGGGACAAACCCTAGGGCAAATTTAGGTAGGCGGGGTAATTTCGTCATGGACTCGATTCCTTTCTCACCTATTATTTTATACGTTTAGATCTCTGCGGTCTTATAACAGGATTCACTCCCAAGGTTGAAAGCATTTAAACATTAATTAAAATTTAAGCATTTAAAATTAAATTTTTTAAATTTGTTTTTGAGACTATCATCTATACTATTATAAAACTGTAACAGGAAGTTTGTCTGTACATTGAAGATATTAACAAAAAAAAGGTTCGATATGGTTTTTAGGTGTCCCTGATTCCATTTCACCAATTTTTGGATTTTTTGTCTGTCTCTTTGTTTGTGTGTTTGTTTGGGTGTTTGTTTGTTTGTTTGTTTGAACGAGTATCACGCAAAAACTACTGAACCGATTTTGATGAAACTGTTTTTTGTTTGATAGCTTATGATCTGACTTAAAATCTGGTATATAATTTGTGCGGACGAAGTCGCGGGTTAACGCTCGTTAGTTATAAGACAACTGGAGTAGAAAAATGATCCTATACATGATACCTACGTCCCGAAATAAATAAAAAGGCAAAATAGAGGGACAGAGAGGCAGAGGAAGACCTAGACAATTGAATGAAAAGGTTGATATCGTGTCGTGTAAAGAACTCGAGGCACTAGCGGAAAAGAGATAGAACACACCACCGACAAGAGCGGAGCTCTTAAATAAATGATGTTCTTCTGTTTGTGTGACTATCATCAGTTGTAGTGTTAAAAAAAAAACTAATGCTACCGGAATTCTACAAAAACGCAAATAAAATAATTTCGAGTTACAATAGTAACACGATATGTCCCTTCATTTCAGTGGAAACCATTAAATTGTCGTTGTCCTTTCACACTTGACCAAACTCGTTTTATATGAGTTACTGGACTTATTACAAATACGTTTTGGTTTAAATGAAGGTTAACAGGTGACCTTACAAACCTTTTTTTGATGACAACATTTTAGAGGGTGCGACTGCCAATGCTTTAGCGGCATCGTTGCTGGACTACTTTGTTATCTGTGTTTTTCACTGTGTTGCATTGCAAATTATAATTTTTGAGTGAATGTCGAAGAGTTCTCGTGTGGCGACCGCGTAACGGAAAGCGCAGCGTGTGGGTAGGCGACACAAGTTGGATCGACGATGTAGGCGGCGGGAACCCGTTCGCTGAGGGCAGCGCAAGACCGGTCGTTGTGGCGATCCTTAGGGAGGCCTATGTCTAGCAGTGGATATCCATCGGCTGATTTAAGTCACAATATTCCTACGGTATATTATACATTAGGAGCCCTTTCAAACTAATGCTTTTCAGAAAGACAATAGCGCAACGCACTCGCTGTTATTTCTGAGCTAAGCTGATACAGTCATGAGGAATCGAAATCGGACGGATGTCCCACAACCTTGTAATTACAAAAAGGCTTCCATTTCAGTACAATTAAGGTTTGTAATGGAATGACGTGTCAAGTAAGCTAGCCTTTTTCGCCCACATACAGATGAAACCTTATTTCTTAAACGGTAATTGCTAAGACAACATTAATTGCTGAACTAAATTCCCTAAGATCAAAGTTTAGGCCAAAAAACTTGCTAGGCTTCGCCCATCATTCGCTATAGACCTGTCTAACTCGATAATACATGTGAGTTTGTCAATAAACACACGGTCGACGTAAGAAAATGACCGAGATCATAGTGGCCGAGATTTTTTAAGAGAGGAGTGGGTCGTCCAGACCTTGTGAGCTGATGAAATTGCTAGGATCACATTCACTGAGAAATTGCTAGGATCACATTCGATAAGCGCACATTCACTGAAAGAATGGCATAATGGAGCAGAGGCTTATCTTCTTCTCCGTTTCCCTCTCCATTACTGGAGGTTGCAGGCTTACTGATGAGTCAGTGCGGAAGCTTTAACCATGCCTTCTACTTATGAAGCTATACGACTTCCACTATGGAGCCAACTTCAAAATCACGAAAACAAAAATCTGATGTCGTGAACAAAACGTCAGTGCCTACTACTACTACTAGAATCAGATCTATGGAACAGCTGATATACCTATTTTTCGTAATTTCGAATTGGTTGGTGGTTGGTATCTGCAGTGGGTGGACATGGGTTGATGATAATTGTTAGATGCTTCGACCAATTTATTCGAAGATGAGATGTAAGCATGTGTAACGTACAACTCTGCGAATTCGAAGTGCTCATTCACAGCAGGAGTCGCTATCGGGGTGGGTACGTGATAATTGACAACATTTTCAGAATGCTGTTGGGGCTACCACGCTATTATAGCGCGTCCGCCTTGTTTGCATAGGCTAGAACGGACGGATACCATGCAATCATGAGGAAAAAAGTCGCCTCTCTCGTCAGCCGACTGCGTGCAAGCCAGAACAGCATTCTGAAGGTGATAGCAGGTTTGACTGCCCCATCATCACACACTGCGTGAAAGTGATGATTTAATTTGTACCTTACTGTTTACGTTCTAGTATACTTTATGTGTGTACTTACTAATATAGTTCTTAAGTAAAACACTGCTACTAATACATGGATCATTTGTTATCTATTAATGAATAAATATTATTATAATGATAACACCTACTGACATTAGGGACCTCTCCTCCAAAGGCATAACATGGTTCATGAAGTCCGTGGGCCAAGGTCCTAAACCTTTAGGTCAATGGTGACAGCTACAGTAGATCTGTCCAGGCCACGGTCGCTATTGGTCATCACCATGCACTTACAGAAAAATAAATAAATGTGTTCCATAAAGCATAATTTTATTGAATAATCAATTCGAAAATTTCAGGTCAAAAGAAGCCAAAACCAGCAAGATTCCATGACAAGAAGTGAATCTAGAAGAAAGCGAGAGAGTTTATGCTTATTGTTGCTAGATAGCTGTTGCCCGCGACTTGGTCTGCGTGGGCATGATTTTACTGAATTATTCCCGTGAAGCCGCTTTCTCTCGTGTAAGGTTATGAACTTTCACAGAGAGAAGTAAAATCAACATCAATATGTATCTAAGTAAGAATTAACGAGTAAAATTTAATTTCACTGATCCATCATCATCGATCGTCTTTTACATATACGTCGAGCATTATAATCATCATTTTCCGAAACTCTGTGGGTCACAGGCCTTCACTCACGAATAGGTGTGATATGATAAAGGACTTTGCCACGCCAACAAGTGCAGATTGGTGGAGGCAAGAGCTGGAACGAATAATTATATGCATACATTTTGCCCTCTTTAAGATGAGTTTATATTTTCACCAATCTCAGTCCTTCCGTACCCCTAAAAGTCATTGCAAAATGACAAAGGGGACCTGCGTAAGCTGTTGTTGCCGCGGGCAAATCAGATTAAACCAGTGTCATATGCGGTCGCTGTTTTGAAGTTATATCCAATTTTTAAATAATTTTACGTGAACCAACTCGCATGACAGAGTTGGTTCACGTAAAATTATTTATACAAAATCACATAGATAGCTTTCTGTTGACGTCGTTATTTGACTCTCCCATCACGTCGAAAGGTTTTTTTATTTTATCTTTATTGGGAAAATCAACAGCCTAATACAAAAGAAGCTATTCCTTAAATTAAGACAGATATAAGGCCAATTACAGATTTTCCTCAGTTAATTAAATTACATTATAACTGAGCTAACGTATCACCTGCAACAATGATACATCATATTCATTATACAATTTATCCATTACACAACAACAGTACACTACAACCCACGGAAGAAGATAGCCAAAACCTGGTAGTGATGAGTCGATGAACATAATTCCATACAGTATGACTATGAGGTGTTAAACCTGTCTGTCGAAAAAGTTAATTATGTAAGTTAATTAAGTGTTATTCTTATCTTATGATAAAAATAAATAAATATGTAGGTACATACGGACGATAATATTATTTCACTACATTGACATTAACCGAGCCAGGTGCCAAGTCAACCTCTGCGGACTGCAGCGTATAAACATAGGTATAGGTATAGGTATAAGTACACCATATTACTTATATTTAAGAATATATAGTATGAGTACTGACAATATGAAGGTAAATCATATAAATATTTTTTTTTTGTATTATCTTCTGGGGTAAGTTTATCACAATGGAGCAGAGTAATGAGACAAAAAATTTAAAAAGAAATAATAATAATATCGTGCTTAGAGTAGGTACTAAACCAAAACGAGCAAAACAAAACAAAAATAGAAAAAAGTATGAAAGTACCTAAAAAGAGGAAAAACATGTTTTTTTGGTAGCTTACTACTGGTACCTCGTATCTACCTACAAGTAAGATTAAATATTTATTTAAAGGAATAAAATAGTAAAAGCACAAATAAAACTTACCCTAAACTTAAACCATTCTAAACATTCTAAACTACAAATTTAACTAATCCTATTTAGTCGAAAAGCCCGCCCCAGGTCATACCTGGCCCGAAGGTGCCCATAATGCTGGCTGCATTTCCGCGTTGAATCGCTAATGATATGCGTTGGGCTAGGTATGACCCGGCACGAGGACCGTTACCCGCATCCCGTAAACGTTTGCCCAGGTTCCTCATAAAAGTTTTTGCTTCATGACCCCACGGGCCCGCCGTCTCCACAGCGAAGGGCACGAATAAGTAGCTCTGCTCCAAAGTTGTGTAACATTGGTGTTTACGTACTGCTGCCCTTTCCGCTGCCGACCCTGCTACTCGAATGGAACCTCTCAAGTAAGATGCAGCGTACGTACATACGCACGTTGCATCCCATAGAAGACATTGGCCCTTTTGCCACGGTACAAGGGTCAATCCGTCTGGTCTCTTCCCGTCGGTACGGCTCAAACCAGGTGGCTCAGTTGTACAGGGAACATTGGCGGACACCAGCGCTCGACGAATAATATCATTAAGCGCGTGGTGCCGCGGAGACCTTCCTGCGCATTTGACGCAGCTCAGACCATGAAAGCCGTCTGCCTCCACTGCTGCACCGCAAACGCAGGTGTGTGGAACACATACGCTACACCCCAGTCTTAGGGCCGCTGCCACTCTGAGGGAGTCGTTATCCAGATGTGTCCCTAAATGGGGCGAAGGAAGCGCATGTAGCCATGCGCCAGATTCTACTTGTGATGCGGCTCTTAAGCGTGCTAAATTCGAGCCGGACGAGTTGGAAATCAGTTCTTGAAGGATTATGTTACACCTAATCTCATCCCATTCCCGCTGAACTGTAGGTGTGGACGGTGCTTGCATATTGGGGCACAGCCTAGACCAAGCCTCAAAGGCTTCGTCCACGAAAGGAATGACGACGCTGGCACCATCCACTGAGAGTAATCGAGTAACCAGACTCACCACACCATTCGCAGACGCCAAGAACGCTGGGAGGCTCGTATCCTGAACGCGTCGCACACCTAAACCCCCGTGGCGGATAGGGAGGGACGCTTGAGTAAAATTTGCATTATCTAGGCGCACGTTGAGAACCTTCTCTAAACTGACTTTTAGGGATTGATCTAAGCAATCGACTTCAGACGGAAAGCGCCAGGTGGGTGAAGTTCTCAAGGTGTATGTTAACTTCGGCAAGCCAAAACAATTGCGTAGCAAAATTAGTGAAATATGGGACGATAAATGAGCAAAATGGCTCTGCAATAACAAAAGAGAGTCGTTTTTTGCTCGTAATGCCGCGGGGACTGCATCTGAAAATATTGGGGCACCGAGGAGAGTCAAAGCATCCTTGTCTATTCTTCTTAAGCCTGGCAATTCTGCTTCAAAGTTGTTGAGTGATGATAAACCGATCTGGTCGCATGCAAAGAACTCGCATTTATTGGTGTTGATTTCGAGTCCAATGGCTTTTAGCCCCGGGATTAAGAGCTGGACATCTCTAAGCACCACCTGCGGGTCTCCTCCTAGAGTACCGTCGTCCAGGTACCAGGTGTTCAAAGGTGACTCCAATGAGGTGACTAAATCTTGAATTGCCAGACTGAAGATCAAAGGGCCCAATGGGTCACCCTGTTGTGCGCCTACTTGCGACAAAATAGTATTCGTATTATAGTACAGTTTGCTAGGGGCTGAGTAACACTGATGTAAAAAGGGGTAGAGTTTCGGAATGCGTTCTCTGACCTTCGAAAGGATTGTGTCTCTTTCCACGCTGTTGAACGCATTCTTTAAATCCAGTTTTATTATGACTGCGCCGGGGTTTTCCGAAGCATGGGCAAAGGCACGGGTGGCATGTATAGCAGCCTCGCACCCTAATGGCGTCCCGAAACCCAGCTGGCGCGGTTGCAGGTAGGAAGAGGCGTCCTCTTTTACAGCGAAACAACCTAGCTTTGCGACTAAGCGCCGGATGGTATTACCTATCGCAATAGGCCTAATCCCACCATCTTTTTTAGTTAGAGCACAAAGGGAGGCTCCATATAAGTAAGGGCTGACAAGTGGATTTAATGTTCCTCTCAGCAGGAAGTTACACAATCTAGTCAAAACTTCAAGCAAGTGGTGACCGTTGTTTCCAGCAGTTGGAGAAATTAGCTCTTTCAAATGCAGCGGACGGATACCATCCAGGCCTGATGCTGATCCATTATAGAAGGATGTAATTGCGCGCGAGACGTCCGTATCCGTGACAGTAATGAAAGGTGTCGAACTGTTTGGTTCAGGAGGCTGAGCCTGCGGTCGCGATGGCACCGGATGCTTTGCCTGCAAAGAATTTAATGTCGCATCATCCTTTGGAGCGAAAGCGCACTCCGATGTCAGTAAGCGAACGGCCCCTCTCAAGTCTCCGTCATATACTTTTGACTCGACAGCCCTGTAAAAGTTATATGTTCTTGACGAACTATCAGGCTCCGGGAAATAAGTACAGACGCTGTCCACGTTTTCCTTCACCTTTGCTGTAAGAGACCGTTGGTCGCCACGATCCGGCACCCTCAGGGCTACATAAGCAAATGACAGGAATGAAAACCAGTCATCTGTACCGTTGGAGTGTAAGCATTTCTCAATAATGGTACTAAGTTTTCCTGCTGCTGCACTTCGCGCACCCTTAGGAATGTGCTTAAGGACGCTTATGCTGCTCTTGAGAGAGCTAATATCGTCTAGGCTAGAATTCGGGACTGAAGCCTGTGAGCGAGTATTCGTTACTACCCCGATGACATGCTGTACCGAGATGTCCCTGTGCATACGGCCAATGTGCACGTTAAGGCCGTGGGGGATGATAAACTGGCGAGAGGGGTCTGGGCAATAGGGGCAAGGTCCCTTAGCATTGCTACTCATTATTATAAATAACTACATAAAGAATAAGAAAAATTAAGGAAAATTAAAATATAGAGCATGATTAAATGCGAAATACAACAAGAGAAAGAAGATATTAATAATATTATCTGGTAATTCGATACGCGGCGTGCCGTCCTTTTGCAGTCCGATGAAATGTGGTCTCTTCACCAAGGAACATTATGGAACGAATATTTTTAAGGCGTTTTTAGGAGGATGGGAGATAAAATTAACTTAAAAATTGACACTATAACGTAAAATAAATAAAGAGCTAATAAGTTAGTAAAAGAAAATTGTCCAAAATAAGTAGAAACGTCACACAGCAGCAGAACGGTCGTTGGGCTTGTTGTGTAATAGTTGACCACGCGCAGCTGCAGCGCGCAGAGTGCAGCTCGTATCTCAGCAACTTCATAAACAAGAAGTGGTGCGCATGCGGGTATTTGTCGTAACCGGGGAAACGTATGCGCGTGGACCAATGGGGTGACTTCGGCTTCGGGTCTCTCTGGTATCCAAGGTTACAGAGATTTATTTATAGCAATGGAGTGCTGCACTTGTCAGTTTGAGGGAATCAGCTGTTTAGGATTTGAGGTAAAACAGCTGATGCATGTTTACAACAGGGCCGCCCACATGCGTGAGGGGAAAGCGCCGCCCAAACTTTTAGGGCTACTCACAATAACGCCCCGCACATGATAAAAACTATTTTATAAATATTAAATATGTTAAACTGTCACCACTTGACTTTTATGATATATTATAATTTTTTTGGTTACATTAAATTGTTGATAACACAATATTGTGGTAATATACTCGCAATTATGTACCTATAATTATAATTATGTAATTATAATTTAATACATAATATAAGAAAGGGAAAAGGTCACAGACCCTGCAGCAGGGGTAGGTATAAAAACATTAGGTAGGTAACTGACAAATATCCAAGGAATATGATAAATAATATGATTAGATTAGTTGCCATGGTGAGCACACAATGAGCAGTGTCCATGCCATAATGATAATAATTTATTCCGCTTTCACGCAAAAACTGCTGAACGGATTTTGATGAAATTTGGCATACAGATAGACCATGGCCTGGATTAAAACATAGGGTACTTTTTACCCGGATAACGCAGACGAAGTCGCGGGCAACAGCTAATATAATATAATATGCATGTGTGAGTATGAGTGCAATTCACAGGGTGTTTAAAAAAAGAAGAGAAAATTTATATTTTATTCCCATACCTATTTCATTTCTGCCTAGCCCTACGGCTAATAGTGCCTTGGGGTCGGTGTTTATATAACCACTAGGCAGACGATATGGACAAGATAAGTAAGTAAGGAGTATATGGAAGTTAGGAGGTAAGTTTCATTTTAATATTATTTTTGAAGGACTGTTTTGTACCAAGAAATATGTCAGTGTCGCTGGTGCTCTGTTGTATAGTTATATAGAAGATGCGGCCAGAAACCATGCAACTCTTTTTTGGTTTGGTGATAATGAGATATTGGGCATTCTAGATCAATTAATTTATTAACTCAATTTTGATTGGATGGATAAAAATGATTTTGCGTGGGTATAGTTCGAGGCAACTAAAATATAATCATCTCCACTTGACGCAAACATAATTTTATTACGAAGCCTTCAGAGCGTTGCTTTACAAATGCATGCTTAAAAAATTGTTGATCTATCGTGGCTGTTATCTCATTGGCAATTAGTATCTGCCGAATTCTCGAGTGCAGAACGCGACCTGGCTAGCACGCGGTGAAAAGACCCCGCTGAATGAATGAATGAATGAAATATACTTTATTTACACCAAAAGAAAATACAATGCACAATAGGAAACATAAACTGAATATGGTACAAATAAGGCGGTCTTATCGCTAAAAAGCGATTTCTTCCAGACAACCTTAGGGTAGTGGAAATATAACAAAGAACAGGTCGGTGTTATAAAAAACAAAATTATAGGTGAAAAAGAAGTGAATACAACAAACATAAATACATACATATTACATATAATTAAAAGTACATAGATAAATAACATATAAATAATAATCAAATGAATCAAATAGCTAACAGATACACATAGTGGCAGTGTGAGCAAGGTCGAGGGCAAGCAGTAGTTGACTAGAAAGACATTCAAAATTATTAGATCTGAAAAAAAAATAGAGCGACCGCATCGAGACCCCGATCGCAGACCGCTACAACTTGGTACCTTTAGTAATGAAGGTGTATAAGTACCCAATTAGCGTTATGCGAAACATTTTTCCTTATTAGCATCCTAAGAACCCGGATTATCAGATTTTATCTAAATACTCTAAGAAGACAATTTTAATACCAAACTTGAATCATCTCATAAAACGGGCCTAAGTTTAGGGGTCGCTTATAATTTTGAGTTTGAGAGTTCGGTAATATTCATTAATCCTCTGGTTTTAATTAGTGGCCTCATTAAAAAGGAATTACGAGAAAAAACGATACGGTTGACAGTTTTTATGGCCCATCGCTTTAAAAGGGATGTAAGGACTTGTCTTATATCTGGAAAAGATAGGTATCAACTATATCTATATCAGATCAATACATCAAAATTCAAAATTCAAAAATTTTTTATTCAAAATAATATCACATAGATAGCTTTTTGACGTCATTTTTTGACTCTACCACCGCGTCGGAAGGTGTTCCGTTGAGAGAAGATGCGGCCAGAAACTCTACAACACACATCCTTTAAACAAAACAAAATATACAAAGTATAATTAAAATACAATATTGCATTACAAAGAGTAAAATCTATATGTAATCTATATCTATATGTAAGACGAGTTAGCCCGCAATTTTGTCCGCACAAATTATATACCAGATTTTAAGTCAGATCATTAGCTATCAAACAAAAAATCGTATCATCAAAATCGGTTCAGTAGTTTTTGCGTGATGTTCGTTGAAACAAACAAACACACAAACAAAAAAAAAACACAAAAAATCCAAAAATTGCTGATATGGAATCAGGGTTACCTAAAAACCATATAGAAACTTTTTTTTTTGTTAATGTCTTCAATGTACAGACAAACTTCCTGTTACAGTTTTATAATAGTTTAGATTAGATTCAAAACTCATAACCGGTCAAAACCACTCTTGACTGCAAAAATCAGGCAGGTTTGTGCACGCATCACATAGATTTCAATATGCCGCCTCTTTTCTGCTTACCTTCAAACAAGGGTGTCAAGTACTATTTCCATGTTAGTTTACTTTCAACATTATTTGTTCATCCTGAAAAGAACAAGAAAGTCAACACGTCACGATACACTGTTATTTACTCGGGTTTGCGGGTAGGAACAAATAGCGGGGATCCGCCCGCATACAACTTGTGCGACAATTTGATCCCAACGCTTATAAACCCATTCTCTGAATGAAGACCTTCGAGAGAACTCTGGTTTTTAATTCATAAAGGCGAAATTTCCACGATTGTAGGGACTTTGTTTATGGAATGGAGCTTAGCCTGAGTTAAGGTTTCCGCACTGGCTAATTAGGTCGCTTACTGATTAGTTTAAGTTTGTTAATGAAATAATAAATACGTTATAGTTTCAGATTACTGATTGGTCTTCTATGAGCTCGCAGCGACGATCAATGATTAATCTATGGTTAGGTTTTTTACATAAATTAATTCAAAACCAATTAAAGTACTGTAAACTGAAGTTCATGTTTCGGAACCCGTTGTTTTTCGTTATTTTTCAATTTCTGAAAAATTTTAAATATTTAAAAACCGACCAATCAAAGTACTGTTACCTTAAGCTCAAGATTCAGAACCCGTTGCTGTTCGTTACTAGGCAATTTCTGTAAATTTTTAAATATTTGAGTAGTTATATTATATTTCAATAAAATACCTCTGTGGAATTTAGTGAAAATAAAATCCAAAAAGAAAAAACGAATTTAGTAGAACATTACGAAAAACAACAAAAATCCAAGGCAGCTTACCTAACGTTACTACTGAAGACTGCCTAAAAAGGAAGGTGGTGTTCATGTCGAACCATTTACACAGGTTCTTAAGCCACGCACTTTATCTACTAGGTATTCTTCTCTTCAGAAGCTAAAATTGTGTACCTTTTCTATTTAAATATATATTTTTTAAAGGCAAAGGCCTCCCCTTTAATCTTCCAGGCATCTCTATCCTGGGCAAGCTCTGGCCACTTGTCGTCAAAAGCATCCAGATCATCCGGCCACCTCTTCCTAAGACGACCAGGGCGCCGACGACCATTTTCTGAGACTATTTATAGTACTTTTTTTTTATTTTAGTTAAGGCGGTTGCAGAGGGGTCGATTTTATACAAAACTTTGACGCACAATACGCGTAGACGGTATTAATATAAGTAATTTTGTATATTCTATATATACAAATATATGGAATATAGTAATATATATATAATAATAATAATAATAGTTTAGAAAATCTAGATGCCGCGTAACAAATAACATTTGCAATTTATAAAATAATAACGAAGATATAAAGCTTTGAAATTTTTCATACAAAATTTTAAACTCTTTATATCTTCGTAATTGTAGTATAAATTGCAAATGTTATTTGTTACGCGGCAACTAGATTTTCTAAACAATTTTTCCATACATAAAATATTACTTTTATTAATTCCGTCTAGACGTATTGTGCGTCAAACTTTTGTATGGACTGAAACCACCTTAAGAAGAGTTATGTTTTCAGAAGGTTAACACGTTCCGGGGCAGTGAACGAGACACAATAGAACTTTTATTGTTATCACGTCTATAGCCGGTCACTGTCCCGGAACGTGTTAAGGCACATAACCTAAGGGTTAAAAGCCCTCATACAAACAAATAAAGTATACATAAAAAATAAAATTGTGCAAAATCATCTGGAAAAGTTGGTACTACAATTTAGAGATGAAACCTGAAGCTCTCGCCTACTGAGATTTGTACAGGCCGGTTTATAAATGTTTTCTCATAAAGTTTCAAAATATTGAGTAATAATATATTACGTAGTTATAATCTTTAAGACGGCCTCATATTTAGGAAGCTGCGTCTGCTAGAAGATAAAATTAAAGTAGAACTTTTAGTAGCATATAGGGAAAATATAATAATATCGTTTTAAACGACATTTTTTTGAAAGTTCTTAGAACTTGAATGTTAGCAACAAAAAAAATAGATTATGTTACACAAAAAATAACGGTAGATCCTTCTTAATAATATGTACAGGGTTTTTAATGGAGATGATCAGGCCATTAAACTGCACAGCTTTTTCGATCGGACCAATACAATCAACATCATAATTTGCAAACGAAAAAGTGGTTTTGTACAAACCTGATCAACCCAAATACCGATGTAGGTATCCGATTTTTTAGCGATTTCTATGCTTTTCTTTGGAAAAATTTGTTCACTTTGAAGGTCTGGTTGTCCGTTTAACAATCCATCAGTTTATTAAGAACTAGACCCTGTATATTTACGTTTTATTCGTTTCTGTATATATATTTCACAATTTTATTGACTGCCGAACTTAAAATGACAATCCTCAGTATACCAAGTACATTAATAACTTTTATATCTTTGTAAAATTAAACGTCATCGTGTCAAACGTAATCGCATGCCTAATCCGACTTATTTAATCCCTTCTGCACATTCCTTCATATAAGCATGTTAAAGCAGAAACTCTTCTAATAAAACTCGCTCGCTCGACGGCGTTAATAAAACAAACGCCCAGAAATTTTGCTACAAACTCTCTTGGAGTTAATTTATCAAAATATCTTTCTGTACAGAGATTCAGTTGAAGAAAACGTTTTAAAGTTACGAAGAATAAGTTGTAAAGCTTGAAATACGCGTACAATTGAACAAATTTTATGAACTCCGATACGGTATCAAATCGACGTGGTGTTTTTTGACAGTTCTTTGCAATCCTGTTTCTGAAGTGTAAACTTAAATTACGTTATATACTAATGCCGTCAGACCAAACTGAACAACTTTTACTATGGGGCCAAAAATATTGACATAGCGGTAACTACTCGACCCAAATGTATGGAACAGCTGATTTTTTTGCTATTTGAATGCACCTAGAGTATAAAAAGTATTTAAGTTTACAATATCATCAGCCTATATAGGGTCCTTCTTAATATGCTGACACTCTTTTAGAGGGATGATCAGACCATCAAACTGAACAACTATCTCTATGGGACTAACCTCGAAATCGCAAAAAAAATCTGCTCGCCCATACAAAACTGCTAACCTCCAAAACTACTCGAGCAAAATGAATGGGACAGCTGATTTTTTTTGTCGAATTCGTGGTTTGTCCCATAGAGAAAGTTGTTCAGTTTGATGGTCTGATCATCCTCTTTAAAAGTGTCCGCATATTAAGAAGAACCCTATATACGTCCCACTGTGTAGGGCACTACCCTCAAAGAGGTTGTTTGGGCATCACGCGTGCCCAATGCGGATTTGTAAACTTCACATACGCATCAGAATTTCTTCTTCAGCGTATGCAGGGTTTCCTAACAATATTTTCCTTCACCAGTCTTCCAGTCGGTATTACGAACATAAGTTAGACAAACTCATTAGTACATGGCATGTCGGCCGTGTGGATATGAACCCGAACTCTCATGAATGAGTGTCCATATCTTTCCGCAACGCGCCACTGACGGCGACATGTATGTATGTACCCTGTATATACATATATCTACATAATTATGTATACAAATGACTACTATTTTTGTACGAAATATTCTACTATTGTTTGCAGCATCCCTTACGGTTAGATGCCCATTTAATTCTTACAAATTGTGGGTAAGACAGTTCTGCTCCCGCATTGCAGTGGCCAAAGAGGGATTTATCGTGACACTCGGATCCTGTAATGGTTCCGGACACGGGGGTTTTATTGATAACGTTTTCTTTATTTCCCCCTTTTAACCCTCGGAACGGTAGAATGCAACTGGTTTGTTTATCGTTTTGCTGTTTACCCTTTTGTGGGGACCGCTTTTGGGAACCCTATTTATCTTGGTGTCTTCGTTCTTTTGTTTTAGATTGCTGGGTAGGTATATAAAAGAAAATGGATTACTCACGGTTTTATTCGGTCTGTTAGTTTTTAGGAAACATCACAACGATTCCATCGAATCGCGTTGTAGGTCTTTTATTGGAAGCGTTTTTTTGTCGCGTGTTTGATGCCCCTCCTCAACCTACAACGAAGATCCAATTGTGGTGGCACAAGATTGTTTTTCCGGAAAACGACTAACCGTGCAATGTCATCAATTGGCAAAATTATCAACACCAAGATGCACTAAAATTTTAAAATTAGAATAGAATAGAACGATGCGGTCGTATTTATGTTCAAATCGAAATCAAAAGTGGTCAAAATGGTCATGGGTACAGTAGGTTTAGGGTAAAGGTTAATTAATGAGAGGTACCTACGTCAACTGATGGTCGTAGCTTGTGCCTCCAATATATTTTTTTACTTAGGCCGGATTCGACCAAACTTTGATTTGTAGAAGAGTAACTGTATACAAGGAGTATACAAGGATCAATTTTACTCTTCGTGTTTACTCCGAAATAACTTCACTTGTCTTCTACCACACAATAAGAACGAATGTATAATCCACCTAAAGAAAGAGGTCTTTATATCCGTACTTATTGCAATGTGATGTTAAACAGTTTTAATTTATTAGGTTTCTTTTTATTACATTTTTTTTTGATTTTGTGACATTGACATTTCATTAGTCTCTGTATAAGCTTTACACCGTCAAAGTTGGCCGTGTATAATTTACTCTCAATTTATTCATAGATTAGGGCTCGTAAAACGCGCAATCAGTTTACTCTAGAGTAAAAGGCAACTTAATTTAAGAATAAAATTTACTCGCGTTTGGTCGAATCGGGCCAGTTGAACACAACTAAACACAACAGTGTTTCATGATTTTCGACAGCTGTTTTTTCAGCCAAAAACAATAGTATCAACTAAACACAACAGTGTTTCGTGATTTTCGGCAGCAATTTTTTCAGCCAAAAACAATAGTATACTGATACAACTACCCACTTCGTTTCAAGTTGTTTTTTAATCAGCCTGTGGCCATGTCGCTCTGTAAAGTAGGTACACGCGGCGACACATCAAGCTATACAAAACCAACATAAGCTGGCCGCACGGCATTATCGTTACTCGACCTACGCGCGGCCAGATTATTTTGGTTTTGTATAGCTTGATGTGTCGCCGTGTGTACCCAGATGTATGTCAAAGATTGTGTGACAATGTCAAAGATATTTAAATGTGTCAAAAACATCAGTAGTCCTCTCATAAGTATACACTGTGCCTTACATACTACTTTACATAACTGTACATAATTTCAATGTAGACACATTATTGAGAATTTGAGCAATAGCGATATTCTTTATATTTTAGTCGAGCTAACACATTTTGTGAAAGAGATAGCTCTCCAAAAGCTTAAACATGCATTTTTAAATACAAGAATAAATAACGGAGACCCTTAGTACAAAAGTCAGTCGTGCATAATTTTGTTGCTCGTTAAGATAATTATAGGGCTGTCGCAGTTGGATTTCACCCTACTGAAAACTTCCCCTATCTCTGCAAATAGCTAATTAAAGGCACCGCTTTAGCTTAGCATTAAAAATAAATGTTTGAGTAACCACTCTGTACCTAATATACCAAGACTCATTCGGATTCTAAGGCATCAATATCGAAATCGCGAAAAAAATGTCAGCTGTTCCTAACTACCTACATGACAAATATATGTTTTTTCACGATTTTGATTTTTGTCAAATAGAGAAATTTGTTCAGTTTGATGGTCTGATCATCCGCTTAAAAAAGTGTCCGCAAGGACACCTATGACTATTTTTTTTAGATGTCGTTTCCAAAGTAAAAGTTGTTCAGTTTGTTGGAATATACATACATAAACTTACGACCGTAAGCCCTTTGGGGGTGATTAGAAACATTGCTACAACTATTAACTTTCTGCTTAGGAATATAGTTGTTGTTAAAGATTGAAAAATTTGTCTCGGTCGGGACTTGAACCCGCACTTTTCCAAACCGGGGAACTGCGTTATCCAAGTTCGCTACCGAACCCACTACCCAGAGAACGAAATTTTCAATCTGTTGCGTCTTAAGGGGACGTGAGCGCTATCTACTGGTAGTCATTACAAACTAACCAACCCTATTTGTAATGACTTGGAAACGCAGTTCCCCGGTTTGGAAAAGTGCGGGTTCAAGTCCCGCCCGAGACAAATGTTTCAATCTTTAATTTGATTCGAAATAGCACAACATGGCTATAACATGATTAAAAATCAATAATATTCGAAAGTACTTGTTGTTGTTGTGTAATACGATGCGACTAAGGGATTGACTGGTGCGAGACTCAAGGGAAGAAATATGGTGGTCGATTTAAAGCCGGAACCACACGGTGATGATGGTTTATATGCGACCCCTTTAAAATATGTGGGGATTTGCTACAGATGTCACCCACAAGTTATAGCAAAGATGTCAACAGATGGCGATACCGTCGCTCTCGGAAATATGCTCCGTACATAGACACCGTTCACCGTGAATACGTAACTCGTAACTTACTACAAATAAAGTTCACAATCGAATGCAAGACATACATCGCGCAAGAGAAAGAAATCACAGAGATTCGATACATATACAAGGTCCAACTATGAACTGTTGGACCACGGCCGGTCCCCAGGCTTCACACATAGCCTGGTGGAAGATCTTCCCTTTTCAATGGAGGAACATTACCAGTAGCACCTCCATAAATATAACAAGCATAATATTTTGGTACACCTTGTATACGCTTAAGAGCCGTGGTGGTCCAGTGGCGAGTAACCTTGCCTGCCGTGCAGGAGGCGATGGTTCGATCCCCGTCCAGGCCGACTCGTACCAATGAGTTTTTCGGAATTTATGTACGATTTGAAACACCACTGGCTTTTTCGGTGAAGGAAAACATCGTAAGGAAACCTGCATGCTTCAGTTTCGAGGCATGTATTGTACCTACTGTCCATTACAAGTGGCGACGGGCTCACTCCCCGTCACACTGGACAGAGTTTCGGTACAACTAGTGAAACGTGGATGTTCTGAGGTTTCAGAATATCTCTGACTAACCTCTCATGGAATATAGTCGTAAGCATATGCTTATATGCTTATGCTATGCTTGTATACGCTTGATAACGATAATGACGATATCTGAGCAAAAAGTCATTGAAATGCAATTGGAGAGCGAAATAAGTTTAGAAACATAGTAAAAGATTTCCTGTTGTTCTTGATAATAAAATATCCACATAAGCGGAGGTTTACTTTCAGAATCTTTTTTATGAAAACCCATGAGATCTGCAAAAATATAATTTACAAAGAAAATAAACGTATCAAAAAAAGGTACGGTTGAAGGATGAATTTCAGAGGTTTGAGAGACATGGCGCGTTAGAAGATTTTGTTGAAAGGGTACGCTTAATCCGTGCCTTACATAACTCACAATGCTTTCTATTTCTCAGACATTTTTGAAATTAATTCTAAGCCAACATTTCTTTTATTCCCTACAGTTCTATTGAAGAACCATAGAGACTATTTTTACCCAGCTGTTCCGAGGAACTAAAATTTAAATTACATTTACGCAACATAGGAATCAAAATTGTGAGTCCCAGAAGGCTTTTAAATTAATAATATTAATACTAATGCACTCATTTGAATTAGATTTAAGGATATACATTATTTTTGAGCAATAAAATAGGCATTGAAATTTAATAAATTACGTTTTTATCAGAAAATACTAATGTATTTTTCAAAACCTTCTAAGTAGACAAAAATATTTATACCGTGTTTGAAGTATGTATTGCCTTATACAAGATGAACTTGATAAAAGTTGTTCAGTTGGATGGGTAGACTCTTAGTTTAAAAAGATGCTACTGATATCAATTTCACCCTGAATATGTGCAAAAAAATTACCATCAGGTTTTTTATAATGAGATAATAGCTGAGTTTTAAATTTGGACATTTTATGTTACTGACGGAATTTTTTTTTAATTTTGGTACAAATCTAAGCTCGAATTGGCTCTTAAATACTATACCGAAAAAAAAAATTATTAATTAGTCCCGGCTCAAACCGTAAAATGACTGGGCTAATTGATGGTCTAATTGTGTTCACCTCAAGCTCACTCATATTTTACGCATACCTCTGAACTTATGGTATTTTCTTTTCATTCTCGGGTATGCAGGTTTCCTCACCGAGTTAGTGATAATGATAAATACAACCGTACATAAATTCCGTAGAACTTAGTGGTATAGGCCAGAAATCGAACCACCGTCTCGTAATTGAGTTGCTAGCTCTCTAACGGGTGTAAAATTAACCCCCCACCTGTGAGAAAGTGGTTCAGTTTGATGGTCTGATCATTCCCTTAAAAAAGTGTTAAATGGACCCTGTATCTAAACTATTATAAAACTGTAACAGGAAGTTTGTGTGTACATTGAAGATATTACCAAAAAATAAGTTACGATATGGTTTTTAGGTATCCCTGATTCCATATCACCAATTTTTGGATTTTTTGTCTGTCTGTTTGTTTGTTTGAACGAGCATCACGCAAAAACTACTGATCCGATTTTGATGAAACTTTTTTGTTTGATAGCTAATGATCTGACTTAAAATTTGTAGTATAATTTGTGCTGACAAAGTCGCAGGCTAGTAATAATATAAAGACGTTTTCTGTTTATGTTTCTACAATCCAAAGCACACAAATGGCCCTAACCCACCATAAAAAGTTTCCAAACATTGTTAAATTACAACCGGTAAATTTCACCGTTCCCGTTAAAGCATAAAACAAAATTACCACCCTAATAAAAAAAAAGTCTAACCTAAAAAAAGTTGGCGTCAGAAAGAAACAACAATAAAATAAATCGTCAGTAGGTATAACTGACGATATTACCGACGGGGCCTTTCCTAAGGGGAGTTTCAAACTTTGTTAATTGATATTTTCATAAAGCTCGTTTTACCCATTAACCTGGTTTTATAACTGTATGAAATTATGATTGGGTTTGGGAAACGCGCCTTTAGTTTCAAATATTATTGATTTTTAAACATGTTACAGCCATGTTGTGCTATTTCGAATCAAATTAAAGATTGAAAAATTTGTCACGGGCGGGACTTGAACCCGCTCTTTTCCAAACCGGGAACTGCGTTATCCAATTTCGCCACCGAGCCCAGAGCGCCATCTACTGGTAGTTATTACAAACTAACCAACCCGCAAGTCCAGCATTACAACTGGAATTCATACGATATAGATGACACACCCTGTTCCAATTTCAAATATTATTGATTTTTAATGTCTCTGGGCTCGGTGGCGAAATTGGATAACGCAGTTCCCCGGTTTGGAAAAGTGCGGGTTCAAGTCCCGCCCGAGACAAATTTTTCAATCTTTAATTTGATTTGCGCCTTTAGTTGGTTCACTTTTACTACTAATCAGGATAGCATCTTTTTTTAACTTTTGGCCCATCACACTTTTCGACCACTGTAATACCTGTTAGCCCAGTCATTTTACGGTTTGAGCTGGGACTCATTAAAATAATTGCTATTTTTTTTTTCGGTATAATATTGAAGAGCCAATTTTAGCCTGAAAATGAACCAAAATTAAAAAAAATACGTCAGCAACAGTTCCAATTTTCAAATTAAGCTATTGGCTCGTTCTAAAAAACCTGATGGTAATTTTTTTGTACATATTCAAGGGTTTACCATTATACATACTACAAACATGGTGTGAATATTTTTGTCTACTTGGAAGGTTTTGACAAATACATTCTTATTTTCTAATAAATACCTCATTTTTAAATTTCAATGCCTATTTTATAGACAAATGAGTGCATTTGTATTAATATTATTAATTTAAAAGCCTTTTGGGACACACAATTTAGATTTTTATGTTGCATAGCAAATTTTTTTAAATATGTTTGATGTTTGATAGTCTTTTTGTCACTAAATGGTGCCGGTTACAGTTTAAAAGTCTAATTAATGATTACTCCCTACCCCGCCAAATAAAACTCCGTAAAATGACTGGGCTATGTCTATAACCATCATCATCATCATCTGCTGTAGGGATTTTGATACGGTTTTCAGGACGGCCGTAGATTGGTACTTACTGCAACGAAAGCGTGAAGATCGTGATAGAAGCGTCGTAGGAGGCGCGTTGGAGAAAGGTATGGATACTCGATCAAGGGGTCCGGAGATCGAATCCGCATGGGCGAAATGCCATGTACCAAAGAGTTTTCGTAAACGATGCAGGAAAATATTGTCAGGAAACCTACATACGCTGCAGAAGAAATTCTGATGCGTATGTGAAGCCTACCAATCCGCATTGGGCACGGGTGGTGGACTGAAGCCCATACACCCTCCTTGAGGGTAGGCCTGTGCCTTGCTGGGGGACGTATACAACGTGTTAATGAATTAACGCAAAACTAGAAAGTAGTTTGTTTAGAATCGCGAGCAGAATCGAATTATCATGGTTTCAACATACGTAATTTTTTTCAAAATTTTAAATAATTTGTTTGTAAAATTTAAAATTTACTGAATCCGATGTCAACCCACCGCACGGGCACACTCACCCTACTTACTACCAAAACAAGATTATTAAAATGAATCCATGAGTACGTAAACGCTTTCATTCATTGCTGAAATGATAACAAATCATTTTTGCCTCAAAACTTAAAATGCGAATAACTTTAAATTTAAACTATCAAAATAATGAAATTATTGTTTCAATCTAATTATTCCGCAATAAATCAGTCAGTGTATGAGGTTTTGCGTTAATTCATTAACACGTTGTATAGGCTGATGATGTATATCCATGCAAATCAAATGGCGGGTCGCTAGTAAAACATTGTATTAAAAGTAAAATTTGTAGTTATTTAGAACCGAGTTATTATTCCTCTTATCGCTTTTTAAAATGCCTTAAACACTTAAACCCTAAGAAAAATATTCCCAAAAAATCTCAAAAATGGTTGGTCATTTTTCAGGGAGAAACTGTGTTAACGGACTTACAACAGGATTAGAGAACATAGCTTGCGCCCACGATTTTGTCCGCGTAAGATATATTAAAGCTGAGGTAGAGTTATTTCGGGATAAAAAGTAATGAAGTTCTCAAGTTAAACTGGCTTTCACTGCAACAAACAGAGAGCTAGACAATCGTTAACATATATTATGTTACAGTTAAAAAATGTTGTATTTTGACACTTCCATGTTTGTATATATTCAATGTCTGTATATCTGTACACCAAAATGGACACTTCTTTCAACAAAATCACGAGGTGAGCAATAGAAATCTACGTTCACAATATAAAAACAAAATATTTAAACTAGCATCAAAATTAAAATTAGTTGAAAATAATACATTTGTTATGTCAATTAAAATATTTAATAAACTACCTGATAGTTACAAAGCTCTAGAAATGCAAGAAATTAAAAAAAATGTGAAGTCATGGCTTATGGAAAGGAGTTTTTATAGCGTGAAAGAATTTCTAGAGCACTAAATTTTAATGAATTAAGTTATGATTTAAATTATATAATTTTATGTTTTTTTTCGTTTATTTAAATCTAATGTTGTTATTATTCAATTGTTATTATTAAATATATCATTGTAAATTATTCAATTCAATTCAATTTATTTATATTGCTATTGTTTGCTGTTTTTATTTTTATTATTCTTAGTGTCTCAATGGCTGTCACGTATTGTATTTATTATAACAACTTTTGACATAACTAATTAAGATTTTAAGACTTTGTGTTAATGCCTGCAAAGGTAGGCTTCAGTGAGACGAATCACTGCGATACATCTGCTAAAGCTTGTATACCTGAATCCATACACAATAAATTTCATTTCATTTCATTTCAAACTCATTCACATATACGACGAAAAGATTTCCCGATTCCTATTTAGTTTTCTGCTTAATTCTGATTAGTAAATAATAATTTATTTAACAGCAAGATATACAGGTTACAAAAATACAAATAAACATATAAGAGGGTGGTTAAGACCATCAAACTGAGCAACTTTCACTATGGGACCAATATCGAAATCGCGAAAAAAAATCTGATGTTCCATCGTCATCATCATCATATCAGCCGATAGACGTCCACTTTTGGACATAATTATGCCTCCCCAAAATGGCGAGATTTGCCATAATCGCCACGATGCGATGCGTTTGCGATGTTCCATACTAAACTACAGATCTACTCGTGTTAAATGTATGGAACAAAATATTTTTTTTTCTCGATTTCTTTGTTGGTCGCATAGTGAATGTTGTTCAGTTTGATGGTCTCAATAACCCCCTTAAAACTTTTAAATGTTTATTTTTACTTTTGTAACACCTGTATACTATCCGACATATCTTGGACTTTACTAAAACTGTTCTAAGAATAAGTGAGAGTAAGTGCCTGTTTCACCACTTCTGGATAAGTTCTTAATACCTTAATTGACAGCTTGTTTCTTACTACTTCCGTATGAAAGATATGTGAATCGAGCTGTCAGTACCTTATCCGGAAGTAATGAAAATGGCCTTTTGTATTTCAAATATCTGTTTCTGTATTTCAAAATATCCTTAAAATGTCGCTGTTATGTGGAGTTAGTTTTAACTAACGATAACATTAATTATTAGTTAATTCTAGTTTTAACTGAGGCGCTCAGTGAAAACTAGTTTTCCCTAGTTAAAACTGATTTTAACTGATACATACGTATTAAACAGAGAACGTCATTCAGTCCGGTCCATCAGTATCGACGGATGATTTTGGTTCGGAGATGTTTTTATAATAATCAATCAATCATATCAGATCAGCCACAAAACCTATGCTGAGTATAGACCTCCTTTTTATTCCAGAATTCCTTACTATTCTTCATAATCCCGAGTAAGATTTTTAACTGATTTTTTCTTGAGTATTTTTATGTCTACAGACAGTTCCTTTACAGTTTTCTTCAAGTATATATACTTTGCTGAAACTTAAATTTCCCTTGGACGTAATGGGGGACGATTTATCAAGGAATTTCAAAGGTATCCATCGGTAACGAGCGGTGGGAGGAAAGTCCCTCAAGAATACACTTTTTTCAGGTGTTATTCAGTTTTTAAACACGAACGAGATTCTTGTTTTTCTGCGGTTTACGACCCTGGCCATAAAAAAGGTAAGATGGATAAATTATTTTACAGAACGTGAAATGAGTAGAATATAGAGACAAATATTTTTGTGTACACTACTTCGTCATAATACAGATATAAACTAACGACTTTTATTCCTTTTAGAGTGGTCTAGAATCTTTGATACAACTACTACAAGTATTATAATCACCATTTGCTGCTCCCTTTTCAGCCTTTGTTGTTCCCAATACAGCACGGCTAGCATGCCACCCACGACACAGCGTTTAAACGAGAAAAACACCATGCGCACTCTTTCTGGCCTACGTAAAATAATAAGGATGGAAGCACATCTCGATTTTTATCGTTTTCTCGGGGGTGGCATGCGAGGCCTACTGCACTGAAAAAAATGTTTTGTTAAATATAACCGAACTTTAGTGACTTCCAAACTGTTTGTAGCACATACACAATCGTTTGGTTATAAATAGCAAAACTTTTTGCTATTCATATGTATACAAACGTTTGGTTATGTGCTACAAAACAGTTTGGAAGTCACTAAAGTTCGGTTATATTTAACAAAACATTTTTTTCGGCCTTATCAAGAAGAGTGTGGGCAAACCACGCGTGCCCAATGCGGATTGGTGATCTTATTTACATACGCATCATAATGTTTTCTGCGTATGCAGGTTTTCTCACTTTTCCAATTCTACATCGTACGGTTCATAGTTATGTAGTGTCCCAATCCCAACGTGGAAAGCGCTCTCTAATCCTCTAGTTTAATACCCACGCCTGACGCTGACGCGCCTTCGCTGCATTCAAAATGATATGTAGCCCAGTCATTTTACGTTTTGAGCCGGGACTAATTATTAATTGTCATTTTTTCGGTATAATATTGAAGAGCCAATTTGAGCCTCGAAATGTACCAAAATTTAAAAAAAAATCACGTCAGCAACAGTTCCAATTTTAAAATTTAGCTACTATCTTGTTCTAAAAAACCTGATGGTAATTTATTTGCACATATTTAATGCTTTACAATTATACATACTACAAACATGGTGTTAATATTTTTGTCTAATAAAAATACATTCGTAGTTTCGTATAAACACCTCATTTTTTTAATTTCAGTGCCTATTTTATTGTTCAAAAATAATTTATATTGTTAAATCTAAGTCAAATAAGTGCATTGGTATTAATATTATTAATTTAAAAGCCTTCTGGGACACACAATTTTGATTTCTATTGCGATTTATATGCGTAGCGAATTTTTTTTAAAATATGTTTTAAGAAAGTGTTCTTGTCACTAAATGGTGCCGGTTACAGTTTAAAAGTCCAATTAATGATTACTCCCTACCCCGCTTAACAAAACTCCGTGAAATGACTGGGCTAATATTCCTGCGCTTTTCAGAGAGCAAAAGCCGCGCTTTTCGCTACAATGTAGAATAAAAGACAGGCATGTCGCGCAATAAGAGAAACCATAGAGGGGCTGAAGCACGGAGGAGCTCGAGATGAAAGACTACTGACAGACAGCCGGGGTTGCTTTACTTTGGTAATTGTTTGCAATGCCTGATGGATCAGTTAGGGAGCCTGCCTGCAAGGGCAGACGAATTCTTATATTACGATGAATTTTTAAAAAAAATTCTATGATGACGACTAACTACGCCAAAATGCAAACAACAAATATCAAATTTACTTCAAGTGATAAATTTCGTGTCTAACCAAAAACGTCAAGAAATTTCATTACAAAAACGAAAATTGATAAAAATGCCCTCCGAGATAAAGAACAAAAGCAAGTATATGAAATATCGTTGCATGTTTCTCAGAGACTTTGATGTATTGAGAGGAAAACGAGGTCAAATTTTATTACGAACATAAATTTAATATTTCGCGAGATACCAACAATTTTGTGTTGATAAATAAATTAAATCGTTGCTTGTTATATTGTGGTTTTGGTGATAAAAATTGATAATAGGTGGTGAAAATCTGCAGACATCGTTTTGCAAATAGTTAAAAATTGCATGGGTACAAAAAACGTCAGCTATTTCAGTCGAGTGGGTATTGCAGTTTTATATAAAATAAGTAGGTAGCTGATTTTGTTTTCGTGATTTCGAAGTTGCGGCTCCATAGTGAAAGTTATTCAGGTTGGCGATCAGAATGCACAAACTAAAAATGATCTTGTATCTACAGTGTATAACGAAAGTATTTATAATTTTTCATGATAATTTTCATATAAACTATGCTTTCTTTGACTGCTATATTAAATCGTTCGCAAGATCTGTAACGTATATATTGTATTCAGTAACATTTTGGACACACCGTCCGTCCGTCCGTCACACTGGACAGAGTTTCAGTACTAGTGAAACGTGGATGTTCTGAGGTTTCGGAATATCTCTGCATACCCCCTCGGGGAAATAGTCGTAAGCATGCATGCATGCAGTAACATTTTGTTTCTATGATCATCAATTAGGTATCCATTGCCTGAAATTTGCAGAATCGCTAAGAAAGGCCAAAAAATACCAGTCGATTTGATACGGATATAATCGTGTTGGTAGTTATACAATAAGATCCCAGAAGCCGTAGCGTGCTACACGTGATACGGTTGTATCACGTCTTTTATCTCGTTCGTTCGCGCTCAAATATTAAGAGTGCGACGGTGTGATAGCGCTGTATCACGGTGGCATGCTACCCATGCAGTTCGTAGTATCTATTTGGACCTATTGGTTAAAATTTCCTTTCTAGCTGTGACCAGCTTATTGCCACATTACGTTGTTAATTGTAAAAGACATGTCAGTTAACCTTTTTAGTCTAGAACGATTTAAATCGTCCTTATTTTTAGGTCTCTGACGTATCACTACTTCATCAGGACAAACCAGTTGGAACCAGAAGCACAGTATAAGAAAGAGTATCCATTACTAGCCAAAAGTATTGGGCTTCAAATCCCACAATGTTATTTCGTTTGTATCGTTGTTGTAGTTTCTATAATAAAAATTATTATTGTTTTAGTCCTGATTATTTTTGATGTAGCTTTCTCACAGTCTCAACAAAAGTCTTGTTTTATAAAATGTTATTTCAGTGCTGTTCTCACACCATTGTGTTTCGAAATAAGGCTCAGTTTGAAACTCTTTTCTGTGCCTTAGTGCCCATAAATCTTTTCTCCGTAACACTCTTGTCCGGAATGACGTATTGTGTGTGAGACAGCAGAATGGGCGTTAGTTTTTTCTCGCTGAAGTAAAGTTTTTGTTGATGAAAAATTTAGGTTGATGAAATTTTCAGACCCATTTGTTTTGTAGAACGTTGCATTATGTTTATGAATGAAAAAAAGAGTCATTAAAAATAAAAAATACAAAAAATGTCGTGGCTGGCGAAACCTAAAAGAGTGGACAGGTTATATCTATATAAAATGTGCAAAAAGGAACACTTATGGAATCGGCTCGGTGTCTGTCCGTCCATCCGTCTGTCACAGGAATTTTTCTCAGAGATTGTAAGAAGTGGGAAGTTGAAAATCGGTACAGATTATAGCAATTGCTGGTCCAATATCATACATGAAGTAAAAGAAGCCATATTTTTATATTGGGGGACGATTTGGGGAGGTAGAAAGTAAAGGGGAGGTAAAAATAAAAATCATAGGGTATCAATTGAAAGCTTTTGAAAATACGAGTCTAATAATATATACTTAGTAAGTGTCAATTTATAGTGGTTGTCATCAATGACCCATGTTAAACAACTGGTAGAACAGAACACTAATTGCCCGAGTCCCGAATCGTACATGGCCGGTTTTTTTATTTATAGCCAGCGGCGAAGAGCTATTTCGTTTGACGAGAGATAGGCAGCGACATGAAGAGCTGACTACCAAACCTCCAGTAATGGAGAGGAACGGAAGAAACGGAATTACTAGCAATAGGACAAGGACTCAGCTAAACTGCCTATCGCCAGTACGGCTGACAGTAAGATGCGCTGTTTTTCAGCCCTGCTCCTGTCAAAATCATACAGAAACATAGGATGATAGGTTGAAAATATATTTTTATCGTCAATATCTTCGAATTCTTACTAAATCCCAATCCACTGTGATTACATTGAAGAAAGTGGCAGCTTGGCCAGACACCAGTTTTCCGCATTTATAAATTACTGTATTGCCAGTGAAACGGAACCCAAAACAATTTATCACTTCAATAACTTAAGGGATTAGATGGGAAGGAGTTTTTGTGGCAATATTATAAGATCCCGTTATAAATTTTCTACACCCACATGTTTAGATAAATGATAATATTCGAGTGGAATTTTACAGATCCTTTTTCTTTCATGACAGTTATGTCATGACAATTACTCATGCTGTAGTGGAAAGATTAGCCAGTCAGCAATGGTAGTATCGAGACTGACAGTCCTATTACAGTTCCAAAAAATATGGTTACCATCCATAAACCTGATGCAAGCCACTGACAGCTGGTTGCAAAGAAAAAGTAATTTTATTGCATAACTACAATACACAGGTACATACAGGTTCAAAAATATTATTTAATTTGATTATTTATACGCTTACTAGATTAAACAATAAATTATTCGATGTATATCAAATTGAAACTAAACTTATCAGGCATACGAAAAAATAGGGCCAGCACAAAAATGGTCACAACATAGAGTTGCTACATTATTTGCGGTAGTGCAAATGGGAACGATTTACTCAAAAACTATTGGTCAAATTTTGTTGATTCCTTCAAAGATCAAATCTTATCTTTTCAGGGAAAGTTTTAATATTATATAACACGAGCATAACAACATCAAATTTTTTGCAAATGTTACCACAGGTCTAAAGAGGGCATCCCAATTTTTTAGGATTTCTAAACATTGACATATCCAATGGAATATGTGTCATTGCCTAAACATACGGTTTCAGAAAACATTTAACAGGATCTTAGTCTAAAAGGACAAACGGGAAATGCCCTGGAAATCTTATTTTCCCCGGGATTTCTGCAAATGATAATTTAAAGAGCTCTTAAATGCTCTCGCTTCTATTCTTTTTACGCTCGCTTAAATGTCCGAGATGCATACAAGTGCCTCTTTATATAAGAACAAACGAAAAATATAAAACCTGGAAGTGCTTGTGCTGTAGAAAAGTGTTTTGCAAGATTGTTTTTTATTTACCTTCAGACCTTACTTATTATAGGTATTGGATAATTTTTTCGTTTAAACAGGGCGTAAAATTAATACTTTAGTTAGGGGTGCTTAAAACCATACAAATTTTACTATTATCTCTCCTACTTCGAAATCGGGAAGAAATATGAAGTAACGTATACTATTTTGGGTTTGGTAGAGTAGCCATCGACGCTTTGTAGAACAATACTTATTTTTACGATTTCGATTTTGGCTCCATACATAAAGTATCTTTTTTCGGTTTGGTGATATGTGGCAATTAAAGTATGATTGTAATACACATAGCCTATAGGTACACTATACAGAGTGTAACTAAATACCCTTTTTAAATTTTGGTGGTTTTGACCATCAAACTGAACAACTTTCACTATGGAGCGAACATCAAGAAAACATAAAAAAATCCGCTGTTTCAAATTTCAAACTTCAAAGACTTTATTGCGACACTGGTAATATAATGTGGTGGACAGTATTTTAGATAGAGCTCTGTGATCTGCCCATGAGCATGCAATATTTAATTGGAGAGGGCATGCAAGTCATTAAGTACTTTACAACTCTACAATAACAATTTACAATTCTTTAGTATACTTAAATATTACATTATAGTTTTTTCAGTCCAATACTAACTAGGTACATTGATATATTGTCAATATTATAGAATTAGGTACTAATGGTAAATAAATTATAAATAACAAATTACAAATAAAAAAAATTTCATTCATACAAGATTGCAGTTCGTACTCGACACAAATTTACTTATTCATAGTGAAAGTTATTCAGTTTGATAGTCTAAAGTCTAAACCACCCCATTAAAGATTACTAGGGTATTTATTTCCACCCTGTATATGACGTTTGATTAGTTGAAATCCAAAAACCGAAATTCGTTTTGCTGACCGGACTGATGGTACCCTAAGCATTAGCATATGCTCACGACTATACGCCCCGAGGGGTAGTCAGAGATATTCTGAAACATCAGAACATCCACATTTCACTAGTAGTACCGAAATTATGTCCAGTGTGACATGGAGTGAGCCCGTCGCCACTTGTAATGGACAGTGGGAACAATACATGCCTCGAAATTGAAGCATGCAGGTTTCCTCACGGTGTTTTCCTTCACCGAAAAGTCAGTGGTGTTACAAATCGTACATTAATCGTACCTTTATGGGTTCGATTTAAAATTATTTTATTGTTTCTAGATTTACAAGAATTCCGTTACAAGTCGTACAAGAATTCCGAAAAACTCATTGGTACGAGTCGGCCTGGACGGGGATTGAACCATAGCCTCCTGCGCGGCAGGCAAGGTTACTTGCCACTGGACCACCACGGCTTTTGTGGTACCAGTTCTCTCAAAACTATTGTTAAATGGCAAGGAATAAACGCAACTAACTAATTTATATTCTACTACAAGTTTCCTAGAATATCGCGCGTTGTACAGTTAGCAAATTGAAACTTCGACGAAACATTTATTACAGTTCATATTGTGAATTCGCGAACGCTTTGTAACTTTCCATCGTATTTTAATGTTAATAGAAATGTAGTAGAACTTTCATCACGAACACGAAAAAGAAATATTGTTTTAATAATTACTGACTGCTAAACTAAAGTGGCAGTGGGCGGGGCACATTGCTCGCAGAACCGATGGCCGATGGGGCCGAAAAGTTCTCGAGCGGCGACCGGGTACCGGAAAGCGCAGCGTATGTAGGCCCCCACAAGGTGGATCGACGACCTGGTGAAGGCGGCGGGAACCCGTTGGATGAGGGCAGCGCAGGACCGGTCATTATGGCGATCCTTGGGGGAGGCCTATGTCCAGCAGTGGACGTCCATCGGCTGAGATGATGATGATGAATTACTGATGACTGACTCTACATGTGGTTTTGTTGTCAAAATTAGGCCCAATTCGACCAAACGCGAGTACATTTTTTTATTAGATTAAGTCGCCGGTTACTCTAGAGTAAACTGATTTTGCGTTTTACCAACCCTAATCTATGAATAAGTTGAGAGTAAATTTTACACGGCCAATTTTGACGGTGTAAAGCTTATACCGAGACTAATGAAATGCCAATGTCACATGATTAAAAAAAATAGAGAAAAAAGAAACCTAACAACCGTATAACCTAACAATGCAATAAGTACGGATATAATCGACATCTTTCTTAAGGTGGATTATACATTCGTTCTTTTAGTATGTGTTTAGTGTATCACAGCATTCTGTATTACAATGATACAGAAGTCTGTGATAATAGCACATCCCGGATATTGCCTGTAATAAATTGAAATTGACAAGATGACGTCAGCACATGCGAAACGGAGTCTAGGGCTGCAATAACTTTAGCTGCGTGCGGTACATGACTTTTTCGTAAATAGAACGCATTGACACCCGTCTATTCAAAAAGATTTTTTATCCTTCGGTCTGAGATTATATTCTCTTTGTTTCGAAAACATAAATTCTAGCTTGTCAATTGTGGTGTCAGTTTAGGCTACAGACAGGAGCAGTGTCAACAACTTATCTGTAGAATGAGCGATGGCGCCACTTTCTGTATCAAAGAACGATTTCATTTAGAGAATAATTTCTCGTACACCACTTTCGGCATGATTTTCACAAAAAATACTCAGAAATATTTAGAAAAACAAGAACTCGATTGAACAGCACAGACTACATCGACTGACAGTAACAAAATTACGTTTTCAAAAGTAGTTCCGCTTTTGGCCATTCTACAGATAAGTTGGTGGCACTATAACTGCAGAGGTAACTGGAGGGCAATAGAGGGGGCGGTAAAAAGTGGGAGGCAGGGAGTGTCCAAACTGTATTTAGTACTAGATACTAAAACGTAGTGATTCCATTCTCTTTGCTAGATACTCTTTCTTATACTGTGGTATAGCCTGTTGGAACCCACTGCAGGGCAAAGGCCTCCTTTCACGAATAAGGATAAAAGGGAGTGGACAACATAATTATTAGAGGGCACAGCTTTTGCCCGAAACTTTATCCGCATAGGATCTGTGAAACTGGCGTGGAGATAGGTTAGTTATAGTTAGTTATCGCCTGAAGGATCCCACTGCAGGGCAAAGATCTCCTCTCACGAATACAGGTTACAAGGCACTCCCTTTTACCATTTTTTCTTTCCCAATAGGCCCGTGCAGTGCGAATTGGTGGAGGTAAATTAGTGATAAACAGAATCTTCCTCAGAGGGAGTTCGATCGTGACTTTATGTACCTAAAGTAAGTGCTTAAAATAAAAACTTAATTAATCATAATCATCATATCAGCCGATGGACGTCCACTGCTGGACATAGGCCTCCCCCAAGGATCGTCATAACGACCGGTAAATAATATTTCCTTTTAAATCTAATCGCTATTAAAACGAAAAGCATTCAAGTAAAGGAACGTTCCAAAGACAAAGCTTTTAAAACCTAACTTTGCAAATAAATAACTGAGATTTCAATAAAGATCAATTCAACTGTCTACAATAACCAGTGAAATGGTCCCATTATTGATCTAGAAACAATAAAATAGTTTTAAATCGAACCCATAAAGGTAATTTATAAAAGTGTCCGTTCTAAACTTTAACCATGTTATTCTGAGTAATAGTTATATCATCATCATCATATCAGGTGATAGACGTCCACTGCTGGACATAGGCCTCCTCCAAGGATCACCACACTGACCGGTCCTGCGCTGCCCTCATGCAACGGGCACCAGGTCGTCGGTCCATCTTGTAGGGGCCGTATCCACGCTGCGCTTTCCGGTACGCGGTCGCCCCTCGAGTACCCTTCGGCTCTATCGGCCATCGGCTCTGCAAGTAATGTGCCCCGCCCATTGCCACTTTAGTTTGGCAATTTTTTGGGCTATGTCGGCAACTCTGGTAGACTTTCAGCCTTTTTACGAGGCCTTGAGTGAGCGACCACTTCTCAGTTTCGTATTTCGTCACTGGCAGTACACACTGGTCAAAGACCTGAGACACTGCGGTATTTGGGACGAGAAGATAGTACGCTGGACAGCGTTCGTTGGATTCGTCGTTTGACCTCTTTCTCCAAAACGTAACTGGGTTAAATCGTCAACAATTTTGAGAGTAGAGCGCAGAGTATCGGACTACGTTTACTATAGCTATATCGATTCGGCTAAAATGATAGTCAATCGATGTATCGTATTTCGTTAACGACCGCGCATCCTGTCTGGCGACAAGCCAAGCTCTTGCTAAGTAAAAAGAACATGGGACAGTATGGCCCGACACAGTTTCGGCAACTTCGCGACCGCTGTTGTTGTGTCATTATTCCGGAATGTTTCGTTGCTTTTTCAGTTTTATTATGCTTCTTTTTAGCTGCGGCATTGTGAACAATAACAAATATGAAATGAAAAATATATAATGATGCGCCGAGTTTTCATTCTTTTGAATTTAATATGTCATTAAAATCTGAAGATGGTTTTATGTCGGTCTGGAAATAAAAATAATGTTTGCAAGTAACATTTGACGTTATAAAAACTAATAACAAAAACTAAGTAGCTCAGGCTTGCAACCTTAATTTGAGGTTTGAATAACATACTATTAATTTGTCGTATGAGTGATTCAAACAAAACAAATATTGAGTACAAAAAGACTAATAATTTAGAGCAGCGAGTCATGGAGTCGATCTAGGTAAGTCACAGCTACTAATCTAAGATCGTTGAAGTCCTCCATGATACTACGATGAGGACAAGGGGCATCCGGATACTATATATTTCACGGTCTGCTGCTGGAGGTCGCCAAACGAGCATGCCGCTGATTTGCTCCATACCCACTTATATGCCTCATATAGCCGCATTTAGCATGGCCATTTTGAAGCTTATTCAAGCGGCGCGGCACCAGACGATAGTCAAACCCCGATGCTGGCCTTTGAAGTCTGAACGTGAAGATGTCATAGTTCCAGTTCCATTCTAGCCAGCAAGCTTTCCACTGCTCTGCTATGTCCCATGTTGTGTTGCAGTGTTGTACTTTCACAGCGGTTGGGTGCCGTGATTTCAGTCGGCAGCATCGGAAATTCTGTAGGTATTCGTTTACGGGGAGGTCTAGGTGGTCCCGTATCTTTTTCAACTTTCAGCCAGGTATCTTTCTCTATGCAGCTCAGGCGGTGCAATGTGCGAGCAACCATTCAGTTGGTGTGGATCTGATGCACCCCGTGATTATGCGCATGGCCCTATTGAGTTGGGTATCCACTTTCAGCGTGTGCACACTGTTCAACCAGATCTCTGAGCAGTATTTCGCACTTGGTCCGCGGGCCGCAGTTTGGAGGTGTTTTGTTGCACCCTGCACCTATTTGTATATTGTAGTGATATAAGATTCCAGTCCTGGATCGTCGTGTCTGTCTCATGTATACGAAAAAATGGAACCAACATCACCACAGATTGAGTTCCTTAGATTGGTTGCCGTCATCGAGGTAGACCCAGAAGAAGATGGACAAGAGTCAGTCAGAGAGAATCTGAGAGTGAAAATGGTCGTTGTCCAACAGACAGAACACTGAACAGGGTACATAAATAAAACTAAAAGAAAAGAAAATGAAAACCAACTACCAGAATAAGGTTTCTGTACCGAATATATTTTTAAGTAGTTATCGAAATTTCGAAGCAGCCCGCAGTTTCCGAACTTGTTTTATTATTGAAACTGTTTTCTTCGTCCAGTAGCTATAGTTTCACAAAACTGAATTTAGATAGAAAATTTTGCGAAGTTATTCTACTAGGTGTAGAAAAATTTGAGGTTACAGATTATTTTTGTCCATGATGTTGGTAGGCTTTTTTTATCTTGAACATTGTCATACAAATTATATCATTTAAGCACCAGAATAGAATCCAGATTTGTAATATGACCAGGAACCTTTGATGACCAGGTGCCTATTTCATATATATGACAATTGTAATTTATAGGTGCTTATAAATACAAGCATCTATTAGTATTCAGTTAAAAAATAATTATATTGTACTATAATGTATCAATAAATAAAATATATAAAAGTATGTGCCCTTGCGGGATTCAAACCCGTGGTTTCGGTACAGCAGGCAGGCTTACAGCTATGGAGCAAGTGTAATTTCTCTATGCTTATGACAGAGCTATTATTATTATTTGGTTATAAGGACTTGGTCAATAACCAAATAGCTACTGCGACCTGGATAGATCAATTGTAGCTGTCACCCTAGACCTAAAGGTCATTTCCTAGGCCCACGGACTTCATGAACCGTGTTATGCTTTTGGAGGGGAGGTCCCTAATGTCAGTAGGTGTTATTATGTATCCACCTAGATGGCGACTCCTGCTGTGAATGAGCACTTCGCATTCGCAGAGGAGGTGTATGGGCGTTTCATCAGCTTCACAGCAGAATCTGCAAGTGGGAGAATCTACAAGCCCCATTCTGTGTAGGTGTTTGTTTAACTTGCAGTGTTGTACCTGTTAAGGCTCGTACTAAGAGGCTTAAGTCGTTGAGGTTTGAATTGATGACATCCGAGGTATATCTGAGACTATATATATATAGACCGAGCTATTAGTAGTCTATAGAGTCTTGTTTAAAACTCATCATCATCATCTTCCTAGCTGCTGTCCCGCTTGGTAGCGGGGTCTGCTTTCTGACCTTGCTTGCTTCTGCTTCTGTTTCTTCCACTTCGCTCTATCTTGAACATCGTCGATGGAGAGCTCGCAGCTGTCTATTTCCTTCTTTACAATATCAGACCTTGTTGTGACTCAAATCTCACATCCACTGCCTTTAGGCCTCCGTTTGCCCTACCCTGCCATTTTTCACGGCCCTGTGATGTTTTGGTCCTGTTCAAACTGTCACCCTTACAATATCTGTGACACGAAGCTGCCCACTGACTTCCTCTGCCCCTTGGCTAACACTTTAATCTCGTCTTGGTCCTCCGCCGGTCTTCCCTTCTAGCCAATACATAACTGTAATATTATTTATACCACAAGATTACTCCTAACATTTTCACATTCATGGTAGTTAACTTGTAGCCTCGACTTCCAACTAGATAGCAAAGATTCGATCCTCGCCCTGGTCGACTCGTACAATGAATTTTTCTAATGTTATGTATGATTTGAAACACCACTTGCTTTTCAGTGAAGAAAGACATCGTGGAGAAACCTACATGATTATATTACGAGGCATGTAGTGTATCCAGTGTCCAATAAAACTGGTAACGTTCTCACTAACTATCACTCTGGACAGAGTTTGGGCACTGCTAGTGAATGGATATTCCGAATATGCTCTATTTATAACATCGCTGATTAACCTGAGGAATGTATCGTGAGCCCATGAATGCTAACTTTTAGAACAAAGGCAGACAGAGTAAAACGCGGACAAAATTTAGTGCCCAAAATCAAAGGAAAGAATAGACCTCTAGATATCAATTAACAATTTATCTAAAACACAGTCCAATTTGACTAACAAATTACTTCGTGAAATATTACTTCAGTCAAAATTCAATTACAAGACAATAAACCCATTTCTGTGATCAGCCCAATCATTGTTTGCAGCCCATCCCATGAAACAAATAATTACCGTACCTTTTACGTTGCCATAAGAGATTTTTTACGAGACTTCGTCGTGCGATAGGCACAAGTAATTTAGAAAGGGCAGCAGAGATTGCCGCTTAATAGCATTCCACATAAGTCACTGTGCCGAAAGCTGTCCAAACTAAACGCAACACATTTATCTTACGTTTGTTCCTTGCTGCTTTGTTACGTATTTTTAGGTTTTTTCTTTACAGCAATATATTGTGTCATATTCGTATCATTTCAACGTCCTTACGTCACACATCCAACCGCAGGCGTATAAAGTTTATAACAATAAATACCGACGAACCAAAAGTTTAAAAATTTCAGCTTGCTGCAAAAACGACTCAAGTCTGTGCCACCCGCTAACATTATAAATCGCCTCTCTAATTTCGCAATCGATCAAGATGTGTCTTCAACTCAATGGATTGTGATAAATGCCATGCGCTCTATTCAGGGCCTGATTGCATGGAAATAAGGGTGCTGGATGGGAAAGATTGTAGATGAGCAAAATATCTCAAAGGGGACAGGTAGAGAAGGGTGGCATAATAAGTCTGAAAGCATCATCAATTCATTATTCATTTTAAATTAATGAATGAATATAGAAAAAAAAACCGGCCAATGCGCGGTGTAGAACAAATAGGTATAAGCACTAATTTAAAAGCTGAATTTTTCTCAATTGAATCCCTGACTCGAAAAATAATCCCATGTCAAATTAGAGCTTTCTAGATTAAGGATTTTACTTTCATCTATGAGCTACGCTGCGGACAGACAGACGGACGGACATCGGACATGGTGAAACTATAAGGGATCCTTATTGACTACGGAATCATAAAACCATCCTGATCATACATATATATTTTTTTCGATTTCTGGTTTTACGTAAATTTGTTAAAATCTTGAATACCTACCGATCTCAAAAGAATTAAGTTGCGCACAAGTCCAAGATATTTGGACAGTGCGGAAAATTATATTTTCCTATTGTATGGGAGGTCAAACAATTTTCTCGTTTGTCGATCTAAATTTCTTAGAAAAAATTGTTTAACTTCGTTATCTGAATCCACTCTTAGAAAATTTCTAGTTATTAAAAATAGGGGTGTGTCGGGGATCTTCCAGAAATTTGCTATCGACACCGATCTTTTATTCAGGCTTACAGCATCGTCACCTTAAGGTGGTTTCAGTCCATACAAACGTTTGACGCACAATACGCGTCGACGGAATTAATAAAAGTAATATTTTATATGTGGAAAAATAGTTTAGAAAATCTAGATGCCGCGTAACGAATAACATTTGCAATTTATAATATAATTACGAAGATATAAAGCTTTTAAAATTTTGTATGAAAAACTTTAAAGCTTTATATCTTCGTAATTATTTTCGAAACTATCTAGATATTCCAAACTATTTTTCCATATATACAAAGTTATATTATATTACTACCGGCTACGCGTATTGTGCGTCAACGTTTTGTATAAAATGGACCCCTCTGCAACCGCCTTAACAAGGAAGCGAATAGAACTGATTGATGACGATTTTTAGTAATTGAGACACTTTAGAAAGATTAATGTAGGTGCGACGTTACAATAGATCCAAGAATTATGAATCGGCGACAACGTTCTATGGCAACCAAATTGGGTCTTTTTATAATGGGCCTTTTTGTTAGTGTTGATCGATTACAGATTTCAGTTTTGTAAGGATTTTATTCTTATTTTGCGGCAAAAGAAAGTAATTTTAGCATTTAGGAAGAAACCGTTCTAAGATGATTCGATTTCAAGGAAGTCAAAGGACTTGGAAAGAAATAGAATTGGCCTTTTAATATTTAGTTTCGTTTAATTTGTTTGACCATTACATGCATTCTATGGTCCATACAGCATGGTTATTCCAAATTAGGAAAATAATAATAAAAATAAAAATAAATAAAAATAAAATAAACAATTATTATTAAATTATTATTTATTTAATTATATCAGGTTTATCAATGCTTTTAGTTCATAAGATGTTTGATTATGTATTTGATAATTAAATAAAAAAAAATTATAATAATTTTATTCCATTTTACAAATTAGCCCAGTCATTTTACGGTTTGAGCCGGGACTAATTAGTAATTGACATTTTTTCAGCAACAGTTCCTATTTTAAAATTTAGCTATTATCTCATTCAAAAAACTGATGGTAAATTTTTTTTGCACATATTTAAGGCTTTACCATTATACATACTACAAACATGGTGTGAATATTTTTGTCTGCTTAGAAGGTTTTGAAAAATACATTCGTATTTTCTAATAAATACCTCATTTTTTAAATTTCATTGCCTATTTTATTTTCTCAAAAATAATTTATATTGTTAAATCTGAGTCAAATGAGTGCTTGGTATTAATATTAATAATTTAAAATCCTTCTGGGATAAACAATTTTGATTTCTATGTTGCGTAGCGAATTTATTTTTAATATGCATTAAGATAGTCCTTTTGTCACTCAATGGTTCCGGTTACAGTTTAAAAGTACAATTAGTAATTACTCCCTACCCCGCCTAACAAAACTCCGTAAAATGACTGGGCTAAAAACTCAAATCAAACTTAAAAAAATTTGTTAAATATAGGAACTTGAAAATCTGTTTCTGATGTTCCGCGTCTCGGAACGTGATGCGCTGTAGAGAAGATGTGGGCACATACTCAACAAACTCGAACTCGACCACATATAACATGATCGACTTAATAACTATAACAATATAAATTCTTATGCTAAGGTAAAGTACCAAATGTCCAAAATACTAATTAACTTTTTATCACAAATAGCTAACAAACGATTTAAAAATGCTTAATTAGCTGAGCAATAAAATTTGATTTGCAATTCCATCTCTATTTTGTACTGTAACTAAAATGACGCCTGCTTTGATATTTTTTCTCTGTGAGTATTAAATTATTAGGTTTGATGGAGGAATTGATATTGAGGAATTGATGTTTTAAAATTGAAATCGTAATATATCTCACTGTCGATGAAGATATTTACAAGTAAAAGATTACGATATAGTTTTTAGGTGTCCCTGACTAAAAATCAACCTTTATTAGAATTTTTGTCTGTTTTTTTGTTTTTTTGAGCACTACGCAGAAACTACGGATCCGATTTTGATAAAACTTTTTTGTTTGATAGCTTATGTTTTGACTTAAAATCAGGTTTTTCACGATACAGTTTTTAGGTGTCCCTGACTTCAAATCAACCTTTATTAGAATTTTTGTCTGTCATTTTTTTTTGTTTGAGCAAAACGCAGAAACTACGAATCCGATTTTGATAAAATTTTGTTTTGTTTGATAGCTTATGTTTTGACTTAAAATCTGGTATATAATTTGTGCGGACAAAGTCGCGGGCAAACACAAGATAATTTTTAGTTAATGCGGAAACTCTTTACGTCATTTTGATGAAACATACCATAGAGTTAATTCATAGCCAAGAGCGACGATAACTATGATAACGATAGCTATAGGTTGCCAAAGAGTTGTTTATTAGAAAATTAAGGTGGTTGCATAGGGGTCAATTTTATACAACACTTTGACGCACCGTACGCGTAGACGGAATTAATAAAAGTAATATTTTATATATGGAAAAATAGTTAAGAAAATCTAGAATCCGCGTCACAAATAACATTATTATTATTATTATAACACTTTATTGTACACACGGACATAATAATACACAAAGTTGAGAAAACATGTACAAAGGGCGAGCTTATCTCTGAAGAGATTTCTTCCAGCAGACCCGTAGAAGAGACAGTTAACAATTACAAGGCAAACTTAGTGTGTACAAACAAACAGTATAAATAAATGAATAAATGTAATATATACCTACAATATACAATATATATTAATATATGTATATAATTATAACATTGTATTGTGTTGTAACATTTGCAATTTACAAAATAATTACTAAGATATAAAGCTTTGAAATCTTTCATACAAAATTTTAAAAGCTTTATATCTTCGTAATTATATTATAAATTGCAAATGTTATTTGTGACGCGGCAACTAGATTTTCTAAACTATTTTTCCATATATAAAATATTACTTTTATTAATTCCGTCTACGCGTACTGTGCGTCAAACTTTTGTATGGACTGAAACCACCTTAAATCACCTTAAATAAATTTTTCATTGGAATTGTCACTAACTGGTCCGTTCTAAAAACTTTCAGTGTGGCCCCCGACAAGCACTGGTCGCAGTAATAAGCTTCGGTTTGCAATATTTTTCTTACGTTTTCTTAAAATTTTAGTTACCACATACGCATGCATTTCTGGAATATCAATTGGTGATTTTAGAAACAGGAAAAACAGTTTCAATGTTCAATCTGGTGATATACCGGTCTGGAGTCCTATTTTTCGTGCAACTGTGAGGTAAATATGAAGTATCTATTATCTGAATTGATAAAATTATCATGTAGGGTGTAAACTGAAATGCGTTACATACCATTTGAAGAGAACTATAGCAACTCAATTACAAGGCGACGCGACGGCTCGATTCCTGTCTGACCTGTACCATTAAGTTCTTAGGGATTTAAGCTAACTCAGCGGAGAAGGAAAACGTCGTGAGGACAGCGGGCAGTAGCCCATGATAATGCAAATATCCAGACCATCAAACTGAAAAACGGAAACTATGGAACCAGAACGGAAATCGCGAAAAAATCAGCTGTTCCATACATCTGGGTGGAATCTTTCGTGACTTTTTCAATGTATTACCTACTCTTTGTAACCACTTCTTCTTCTTATCGTATGGGCAGAGCCCTGGAGTCAGAGTTTTTTCAGACCGCCTTACGGCCTCTGACGTGGTTTGTATGTAGCCACTTGACTCAAAGCATATAATTCATATTATCAATAACAAGTTTATGACAAGCATTCCTACATTACATTATGTTACATTCAAAACTTATAACCGATCAAAACCACTTTTGACTGCAAAAATCAGGCAAAAGTGGTTTTGACCGATATGTCCTTAGTCAACATTATATTTTCGAGTGGACTAGGTAAACAGAAGCAATTCGGTTCTGGCACTAGCCCGCCGGGCTGCCGCGGCACGCTCGCTACGCTCGCTCTGCTCGTGCATTGTGGTCGCAAGAAACCTAACATGCTTGTCACTTCGCTCCTCGCTAACCTAACCGACTGAGTTAGATCTGGGGTCTAAAAATTCGTAACCGGTCAAAACCACTTTTGCCTGATTTTTGCAGTAGGTACATCACACTCTCAACATTCTTCAGGAAAATGTATTAGCGTTTAACCTTTCCTGACAATAATTTATGATAAGTCCTGGATTTGATCGGGCTTCCTATCACGCCAAATTATTTAATAAAATAATTAAAAAAATATACTTATTGTAAGTAAAAGAAGGTGATCTGAATATAGATTTCATTTTTATTTTTAGCCCAAATCTAAAAACTACGAAAAAAGGAAAACAGTGCACTTGTAACAAAATCTACGACCCAGTGTGCTCTACAAATGGAAAGTCTTATTATAATTTCTGCATGTTTCGGTGTGACGTCGGAGGAAACCGAAAGATTAGAATATTGCACCGGGGTAACTGCATAATGTACTAACATCTTTCTACTAATTTCTAACATCTTACCATGCCTTTTTTCCGAAACTACCTTCATACAGTATGATGTTACGACGACGGCCGAGATATTTTTGTTTTTTTGAACCGCACCGACCGAGCCCGACGCCCGTCGCAACTGGCCCTGTACCCGGACTTTCGATATTAGATATATATGGCCACTGTTTCGGTCCGCACTTCATTGTAATAGAGTTGAGATTGGAACGAAAACGTTCACGCAATTGTGAAGTTCGAATGTGCGGGTAGAGGCCCAGGGCATCTACCCAGACATTCGAACTTCGCAATTGAATGAACGTTTTCGTTCATTATTTCGATAAACTTTGACTACTTATATAGGGACTAGTTACGCGTGTAATTCTACTTACAAACATTTCTGCCACTTTTTAACCACACGTAACACGAAATCCGCAACTTTGGATTTTATTCCCATAACTTTAGATTCGAATTTTAAACGTTAAAAATCCGTTAAAACGTCCCAACCCATGGGAAAGGGTTTTCGAGATATGAATGTTTTAAATTTTGTTCATTTTAGCACCAAAATGAGTCATTTTGGCAGGTTTCAGGGGGTGTCTAGGGGGGGGGGGGGGGGGGGAGTCCCCCTCTCCCTCCCCCCTTAAATCGACGGTACTCATTGTACATTCGTATAAAACATTATTAAATAAGCTGTGTAATTTTAAATTGGGCAATAGATTAACTATTGTCTGTCCAATTTCATTGTTCAAATGTATTATACAGGATGTAAGTGACAGCCTAGCAAATACTGAAACGGTAAACTCTGACCATCAATCTGAACAACTTTCACTATGGAGCGAACCTCAGGAAACGCGAAAGAAATCTGCTGTCCCATACATTTTAGTCGGGTAGGAACAGCAGTTTTGTATGGGACAGCTGATTTTTTTTCGCGTTTCCTGAGAGTTAGGCTCCATAGTGAAAGTGGTTTAGTTTGATGGTCTGAGATCACCGTTTCAGTATTTGCTAGGCTGTCACTTACACCCTGTATAAGTCGTGTTAATTTATGTATCTGGTAAATAAATAAATACAAAAAGTACAAAATAGTGTTGTAATCTTTTGTCTGTTACTGTACCTAATAAAAAAAACGTTGAATTGAAAACTTGTTACGAGATCTTCAATAATAGAAAAAGACAAGATTGAACTAAGTAGGTTACAGGGTGTAAGGAAAAGTATTATTAACCTTGAAAGCACATACTCTACCCATCAAACTGAACAACTTTTACTATGGCAGCAAATCTGTGAGCGCAAAAAAAATCTGCTGTACCATACTAAACTGCAATACCTACTCGACTCAAACGTAGGGAACAAACACATTTTTTTTATTCTGACAGGTTTGCTCCCATAGTAAAAGTTGTTTAGTTTGATGAGTAGAGTATTTGGTTTAAATGTTAATAATACTTTTCCTTACACCCTATATACATACAGCCCTTATAGAGACCATTGGTGATAAGAGTTCCGGCAGTTACATTCGTCAGCGCATAAGCTTGGCGATACCGAGGGGGAATGCTGCCAGCGTTCTTGGAACCGTCTCTCGGGAAGAGGTTTTGGAGGAGGTTTATAAGTTTAGGTCACCCCCTTTTTTTACATTTTTATTTGGAAGTTGACGAAGCTTGTTGCAGATATTCAAGATGTATTTATTGACGAAACGTGTTGTGGATCTGAGTGATGTATTTTCTTTGACTTAGCCTGTTGTGGATGTGAGTGATGTATATGCCTATGACGAAGCCTGTTGTGGATATGAATGATGTATTTTGTTTAATAAATGATATACATACATAATTATAATAGCTGATATGCTAATACTTCCATGAAATAGTAATTTCTTACCCCAAATATAGTATATTCTCCACTTCACAGCTATTTTTAATACACTTATCGCGACCAGACCCGACATTAAACAAAACTATAGTTTTTAAACTCCTGCCAGCGAAAGTTGGGTACTTTGAACAACTTAACGGGAAATGGAGCTTAAAGTTGAGTAGCTCTTTACTACTGGGACCTAATAAATATGAATATTATCTATTCTATAGTATCTATACCTATAATAAAATCGTAAACGAAAAAAAGTCTGCACATTGAATCTATTTGAAAAAAACCAACCAGGGCGACTTAAAATCAGTAACTGAACAAGGTTTTTAATTTGTTTGTTTGTTTGAACGTTCATCACGCAAAAACCACTGAACGGATTTTGACGAAACTTTGTATAGTGACAGTTTACATCCCGGAATAACATAATATATAAAAAACATCTTTTAAAATGACCGAGAAATAGTAAACCAGCAAAAAAACCTCTGGTTCTGTACAAAGTCAGTATGATTCAGAGATCCACTAAAATCAACAGGGTTGACCTTTGTCGCCTTATATTTTTCATAGCTAAAAGAGCTCAACGTATATTTGACAATTTGGGCTGTCATAATTTGTATCGAAAATAGGTCGAAACCACAGACTGAAACCTTAGAATAAGAACTATTTCAAGTTGGAAACCTCTCAAAGAAGTTTTATATCCATAGAAAGAAATGTTGACCTTAGATATAGGAAAACTGCAGTGGACGATGATAGGATGATGATGATGATGATACTAAAGGATACGTAATGGAATGCAATGAGACCATTTCTGTTTGTTTGTTAGTGCACGCATAAAACTACTGAATTGATTTGGATGTGATTTTTACAAAGGCTTAGTTTCGATTAACATTGGCTACATACGGCTTTCAATGCAAATGGTTGTATACGGATATGAGTATTTCAAGTCAGTGGTCTGCGCATACGAAGTCACGCGGGCGCCCACCGCCAGTTTTTACCCAACTGCGCGACGCAAAGGAAGGGTAATGTGGTTATTTAATCTTTTCAGATCGAAACTATTCTGTAAAATAAATAAGTTAGTCGTCACGGGACGCCCGGCAGAAGTGAAACGCAACTTTCAAATTTAAATTTCGAACTTCAGTCACACGAAAAGGTTGCAGGAGTACGATTTTTGAAAAGCTGACAAAATGACAGATGTTTCCTAAAGTTCGCATATTTGAATCTCACCGGTGACTAAATTTTCATACCCATGACTTCAATACTAGCTGCCCATTCTCATTCGTATTAAACTCATGGGTATAAAAAGGTTTTTTATGAGATTCAAAATCCGTTCAAGCTCACCGGTGACATTCGAAAATCTCACCCCAGATCCGAATTTTAAAGCCCTCCCACAAAAAGTTTCACTTCAAACTACGGCTAGCAATACCCCTAAATAAAAATAAATAGATAGGAAACATTATAAGGATAACTTTCTAAGTCTTACACCCAAAGGATCTCAACTCAGTCGACAAAGAGGATGAAGCTCAGACAATTTTCAAGTCCTTCTATAATGTCGAAGTGAAGAAAATTCACTTAAACTCCAAGCATTCAAGTTAACTGTATTAATTTAACAGCGGGCTTGGAATAAAGGCGAGTAGAGACTTTGAGCGGAGCAATTAGAAAGACAAATTAGTTAAATAAATAATGGACATCTTGAGACGGGATTTCAAGGGATTCGCCTTTCTATGTTTAAGATTTTTTATTTGATTTATGAATTTATGTTGAGATTTCAGAAAGTCAAAGTTCTTTATGTTAAAAGTGAGCACTTTATTCTTTCTTTATGCTGTAAAATCATTGGTGCGTATAACTCGTGTAACTTCTGTACGACTTGACCGATTGAGGTCATATTCACATAATATTCTTAATATTATTATGTTTTGTCGAGACGATGGAAACTACTGCAGATGAAGTCTCGATAAAAAGCTAATCTATCTATACTTATAAAAGACAACGCACACATGTTCTTTTTCTTAGGCCTAAACCGCTGAAGATAGAAACGTGAAATTTGGAATATGCAGCACATATTCTACAGAGGATTGTAGGAGTGCATTAAAAAATGATTTTTCCAAAAACGACCCCTGAAGGGGTAATCCACGTGGGCGAGGTCACGGGTAAAAGCAAGTTATATTATAAAACTGTAAAAGAAGCAGAAGTTTGTCTGTACATTACAGATAATGGTACAGATAAAATATGTTGTTTATGTGTCCGTGACTTCAAATGATCGAGCATCACGCAAACACTAGATATTGACCGATTTTGATGAAACTTTTTGTGCTTTAATTCACTCTACGATGACGTACGACGGGTTTGAAGGTGTAGATAGGGTGGCGCTGTGTCTACGAACCGACAACTAGAGCCGTTTTGACAGATCACTCAGACGTTAAAGGCTGTCAATCACAAATAGTAAATAAGGCAAGTTTAGCGCGATATGGATTTCCAGCACAGTGTTGAATAGTAGCTGGTTTGCAATTTGATTAGAACTGAAAATGTTACAAATTAGCGCGATTGGGTCCTAGTATATTTCAAAATCCAGTCATTTAGTTAAACTCCAACTCCAGGTATGTAACACGGGATGTGAACAGTGCGAACTAACAAGCCTAGAACTTTCGCTTCTTAATTAACTGGTTTAATTATAACCGCTGGGATCTTATCTTTATAAACAATCTGTAAGTGAATGGCTGTAAGGTTCAAAGTGGACCTAATTTCAGGGCCTTACTTACTTTTAGACAATTTATCCGCTTTACAAAACAACATTTAGCTACTTGTGCCATTTGTAAGGAACTGGGGGATTTTCTGAAAGGAAATTAAAAAGAAAAATAGTTCCAAATAGTTATAATAATACGTCTAGTAAACACATCAAGCTACACAAAATCAATATAAGCTGGCCGCGCGACTTTTAGTACGACAGCCTAGCTAGCATGCCACCCACAACAAAGCGTTTAAACGAGAAAAACGTCATGCGCGCAAAATACAGGCATTTTTATACAAAACAATTTGAGGGAGACTGAAGCCTAACGTAGGAAACGTAAACGTAACGTAGCCTATAGTAATTGGATTGCGATGTGATTAGAATTGAAATTGGATAAGAATAGAACAAGAAATTTTCTTTAGATAGTGAGTAAGTTTAACAATGAAAAAATCATTTTTTCTTGGTCTTTCTTTAATTTAAGATACTATGTTGTTTAAAAGAAATTGATCCTTATGAATGACTCTTTCGGTTGGTATCATAAAATACAGGATGTTTTTTTCACATTTCACCGGTTCGACTCCAGGCTCAAGCAGATGATTTTTCAAAAATCTTTAAATGCATTTTTAATTATTTTTGAAAATAAAGGTATGTTTCCTTTCAGTAAAATTTGCCATCATAAATATTAAGGGTACTTTCCCTCCAACCACGGCCTTTTTTTTCCACCCTGTATATTCAACGACTCGGAAATGATCCTGACACTAGGCGAATTGATGACATTTGTTGTTTGTGCTAACCTAAAATTTAATTGCTAGCCCGACAGTATTATGTGAATGATCTCTAAAGACTATGAGAATGCTTCTATCTTAAGCTCGTAGGATATGGTATAAGAAATAAGATAGTGGCTTCGAGGTTTGATAAGCCACTTAGGTAATCTATACTATTATAAACCTGTAACAGGAAGTTTGTCTGTACATTGAAGATATTAACAAAAAAAAAGTTACGATATGGTTTTTAGGTGTCCCTGATTCCATTTCACCAATTTTTGGATTTTTTGTCTGTCTGTTTGTTTGTGTGTTTGTTTGTTTGTTTGTTTGTTTGAACGAGTATCACGCAAAAACTACTGAACCGATTTTGATGAAACTTTTTTGTTTGATAGCTTATGATCTGACTTAAAATCTGGTATATTATTTGTGCGGAAGAAGTCGCGGGTTAACGCTCGTAAGAAATAAGAAAGTGGCTTCGAGGTTTGATAAGCCACTTAGGTAATTCAAAATAAAGTTAACTAAAAAAAATGTTGCTATCAATTAAAAATAGACCGAACGTTTAGAATAATCTTTTTCTTTTCCTCATGTTAATTATTTTGTACTTTGATTAATCAAGAGTATTTTAGTTTTAGCACAGTACTATAAGCCTCACAGTATGGCAACGCTCTTGATGGCGATGCCGCCGCCCCCCGGCGCCGCGCCGCGTGTTCTTAACTTACGCTGTAATGCAAGGCGATCCTAACACCTTCATACAGATCCGGTAATGCGACCTCTGCCGCCCGCTTCCCCGCAGGACCCCCGCCGTTGCTCTGCGCAATTACATCCTTTGCCGTACTGTAAGGACTATACAGGGTGTAAGGAAAAGTATAATTAACCTTTAAACCACATACTGTACCCATCAAACTGAACAACTTTTACTGTGGGTGCAAACCGATCAAAGCGATAAAAAAATCTGATGTCTCATACATTTCAGTCGAGTAGGTATTGCAGTTTAGTAAGGGACAGCAGATTTTTTTGGCTCCGATCGATTTGCTCCCGTAGTAAAAGTTGTTCAGTTTGATGGGTAGAGTAAGTAGGTATGCTATGGTTGGTTAGGTTCTGGCTGGTATGCTGCGGTTTTAGGATAATGTTCATTTACTTTACAACTTTTGTTGTTACTAAATAAATAAATTAAAATTTTATTGAAAATACAAATACAAAATTAAATTGTTTATTTTTATCACCACAAACAAAGCCAGAAACACAAAGTAAACAAAACAAATTAAAAACTGGCCAAATGGGGTTGGACCACGCGCAGGGTAGGGTTCCGTAGTTGCCCGTCACAATATAATAAGGGACTTAGAAGGAGGCTTTTTGTTTTATACTATGGTTTAACGGCTAATAAAGTCTAAAAAGTACATTTTATAAGTCGGTCGAGTATTACTCGTATACTTGTAAAGCCTACTTAGCGGTGATAATTTTCCTTTTAATTTCGTTATATATTAGTTTATATAACGCTAAGTAGGCTTTACAAGTATACGAGTAATATAAAAAGTACATTTTATAAGTCGGTCGAGTATTACTCGTTGGTCAGTTTTTAATAAACTACCACACATTTTTTCACATATCCTGAAACAACCGTTTAGCTTTCAGGTGGGGGGGGGGGGGGGGGGGGTCACTTGACTCTAACAAAAATTTTCACTTTCAAAGTTAATATTTCGCTAATGGATCCCTAATCGAAAAATGGTTTTGCTTCACCCATAGTATTTCTAAACTACCTACGTAACGGTACCCCGCACCATGGGGTAGACGAGAAGAAAATTCCATTCCCACTTCGCGTGTAGGGGAGGGATTTTATTTTACCACTTTGCCCATTCTAAATTACAGCTTTCTAGGACTAAGCGTCTCTGAGCTAGGCCGCGGACAGACGGACAAAGTAGAACGGCTGGACAGATATAGCAACAATTTTGTTTTATTTTCGTAATAGACCGAACAAGGTTTTTAGAGTGAAACAAAATGTTCAAACAAAGGAGCTATTATAGTATTAAAACGTCATTCCCAGATGTTGCTTCAAGGTGACACATAATTTCATTCAAAACCGTCTTCCGCTTCTACTTGCACCACACGGCAGCCAATAGAGCCAACCACCAGGATTTGCTTTATTATAATTCCTGAGTTGTACTTACGTTGAAATTAAACCGGAACGGATCCCCGAAAGTCTACAATTTGTATTTTTGTTCAAACAAAGGTCTTAACCATTAGTAGTACCGAAACTTTGTCCACTTGTAATGGACAGTGGTACCTCGAAAATTGAAGCATGCAGGTTTCTTCACGTTGTGTGTGCCAAAAGCCAGTGGTGTTATTACAAATCGTACATAAGTTCCGAAAAATTCATTGGTACGAGTTGGCCTGGACGGGGATCGACCCTTCGCCTTTTGCACGACAGGCAAGGTAAGTCGCCACTGGACCACCACGGCTGGTCTTATAGCTGATAAGCACAAATCACAATAACTAAAGGGAGATGTGAAAAGGCGGGGCCAGTGTAGCAGCAATATGCGTAAAAACGGAACACATTGCTCGCGACAGTAATGATTCAATATATTATGAGCTGAAAGCCCGTCGAGATATTATGTGTAAATAGTTTACAATGCTTGCGTAGTACTAAAGATTATTCGAACGTTGAGTTCTGATACCGCAATGGATAATGAGCACACTCAAGCTAACAAAATACTTTCTATCGCGTGGTACTGGTGGTGATGCGACACTAGGTTTCGTTCTCAGCGCGTTGGTTGGAATCTCTCTAGATCTCTATGCTGATAAGAGTTTGTTTTTCTCTTGTCAGTTAACGTAGGGTGTATCGGACAGCCCTCTGCAAACTGAAACGGTGAACCAGTATAGGGTTGTCTGAAAAAATCTGCTGTCCCATACAAAACTGCCTTCCTACCCGAATCAAATGTATGGGATAGCTGATATTTTGCGTTTCCTGAGGTAGGCTCCATAGTGAAAGTTGTTCAGTTTGATGGTCTGAGTTCACCGTTTCAGTTTGCGGAGGGCTGTCCTTTACACCCTGTATAATTCGCAATTTCGATGTTTGTGTGGAGACTTGCTACAGATTTCAGCACCCACAAGTTATAGGAAAAAGATGCCAACAGATGGCGATACCGTCGCCCTCGGAAATATGCTCCATACATAGACAACGTTCACCGTGAATACGTAACTCGTAACGTACTACAAATAAGGTTCACAATCGAATGCAAGACATACATCGGGCAAGAGAAATAATCACAGAGATTCTATACATATACAAGGTCCAACTAAGATCTGAAGGACCACGGCCGGTCTCCAGGCTACATACATAGCCTTGTGGAAGATCTTCCCTTTTCAATGGAGGAACATTCCCAGTAGTAACTGCATATTTGCTTCAATTTTCTACCATTAGGTACCTAAAAGTACCCTAGCATAGTGACGACCCGGTTGGTGTAATGGTTACCACGCCGGACTGCCAAGCCAGGGTCCTGGGTTCGCATCCCGGTTTGGACATGGATGTTATATTTGTGTGCCGTTGTTGTATACAGTGTGTTACAGAAGTAAAAATAAAAATAGAAAACTTTTAAGGGGGTGGTTTAAACCTACAAACTGAACAACTTTATAGGACCAACATAGAAATAACGAAAAAAATAATCTTTTGTCCCATACATTTAGCTCAAGTAGATCTGTAGTTTAGTATGGAACATCGCAAACGCATCGCATCATGGTGATTATGGCAAATCTCCCCTTTTTGGGGGAGGCTTATGTCCAGCAGTGGACGTCTATCGGCTGACATGATGATGATAATGATGGATCATAAACTAAACTATAATAAAGTATAATTGATTGATTGAACATCCGATTTTTTTTTGCGATTTCGATATTGGTCCCATAGTGAAAGTTGTTCAGTTTGATGGTGTTAACCAACCCCTTAAATGTTTATTTGTATTTTTGTAACCCCCTGTATAGTTCCCATAACAAAAAGCCTAAGGCTTAATTTGGGATCATTACAATGTATGTGCTTGTGAGCGTTAATAATTTTATTTAATTAATTTTTATACTTTAGTGCACTTACTTACAATTACTTGTATGGAAATGAAACTTCAGTACGTAATACTAGTATTTATTATGTGGCTGAATGAACTGAAGCATGTAAATCACACTAATAGAATATGCAAACACCGCGAAATAGGGGTTTCTCATTAGGTTTTCGTTGGCAATTGAATTGGCATATGTTAATAAAAGTTTTATTCAAACTCGAGCATATAGGGAAATATACGTGAGGACAGTTTCTACATGGACGTTTCTTATGCAGAGGAGGTAGAATCCAATGCGGGCTTCTAGTACTTGGTAGCGGCTCCCCCCTAAATGATGGTGACAAATATGGAGGCAAAGTAACACCAGTAGGTAATACAAATAAACAACGTTCTTCGATGTGTAGAGTTAATAAAAACGTTATAATGATACCTGTGAAGAAAAGTTTTTGATTAAGAGGATACTCATTGCACCTCGCTCCATTCAAAACAAGTTTTATTATGTTTTAAATACTAACGAATTAAAGTCAATTATTTTTTAAACCTGAAAATTAAAAACATTTACACTAAACAATTGAAGTCAATGAAAGTCAATTATGTTTAAAACTTATGCCAGAAATTAAGAAAATATGCACTAAACAATTAAAGTCAATGATTTTTTTTAAACCTATACTTGGCAGTCTATCTACAAATTTACATTATTTTAACCAAAAAATTTAGAGACGAAATAAAGCAACGTCTTTTAAATAAAAAAAAATGAATTTAAAAAAAAAACAAATCATGCCAAGCATAGTGTTAAAGACGATCTTGATTTGATACTAACTGTACCTGATTTTTGTCAGATTAAAAAAAAATACCTATACAGTTGCAATACTAGGATTAATTGAAGATAGGTATGGCAATATTTGAGGCACCGTTACTTTGAAACAAAATCTTCATTGTAACGAAAATCGGCTAACCACAGACACAGATATTCGTTTCTAGATTGTTTTTAAAAACTTCATTGACTTTAGTTGGTAAATATCCAAAATATAAAGAAACTGCATTTGTATGAAGCGGGGTGCAAGGACTATCCTCTTAATGTTAGTTGTCAGTATCTTTATTCATCATCATCATCATCATATCAGCCATTAAACGTCCACTGCTGGACATAAGCCTCCCCCAAAATGGGGGGATTTGCCATAATCGCCATGCTTGGCAGGCGCATTGGCGATCGCAGTTGGATCGAATCAATGTGTGTACTCAGAGGATGCTGCTGCCCATCCTTCAGTAGATCCCTTAGTCGCCTTTTACGACATCCACGGGAGGAAATGGGATGGTGCTATTCTTACCCGACGCCACACGGACAAGTATCTTTATTGCAGAATCACAAATAATAATGTTACATGCAAAGATTTTTTTGGTCTATACGACAAACAAATCTTTGGTTACATGCTTACAAGTACCTAGGTACACACGGTGACACATCAAACTATACAAAACAAATAATCTGGCCTCGTGTACGTTGAATAACGTATAGGATCGCGTGGCCACATTGACTTACCAACTACTGGACGTAGGGTCCGCGCTCTAAAGTGACCGAACCAAAAGAGCACTAAAACGTTAAAAAAGACACCCAATTACGCGACAGTCTTCGTTTGATCGGCCGTCTACGTGCCACGCGCCGGGCGTGTACGCCGTGCCTCGATGGAGGTTTTAGTTGGTTTATATTACTGCACGTACTTAGGTTTGTATAGTTTAGATTCGGATAGTTTTTTAGGGAATTTTGTACTAGACCCGGCTAGTCCATACTAGTCCGGACTAGTCCATAGTATTCTACGTCAATGCGTGGCTAGCTTAAATGTTGGTTTTGTGTCGCTGTGTACACCTGGGGTATATTTCATTACCATGACAATTGTAATTTACAATGACAATTTGAGATACATTACTGAAAATATAAGGACACTTGTTGTTTAACGCCCTGTTGTGTAACAAGTAATGTAGGTACCCTGAATTGTCATTGTAAATTATAATTGTCACGTTACCACATTTTGTATTTTCTGGGACCCTTAGAGCGAGACCGACACTTGGCGAGTTTTTATTATTGGTTGTTATTCTGAAGAGTTTGTGTGTTTTACCGTTTTTATGATAGAGCGAGAAAGAAAAAACAATTGAAAAAACTAGTTTCTTGTATGTGGAGCCCCCTTAATTTTTTATTCATTGTTTTTTTTTTACTATTAATTTGTGATTTCAACCGGCTACCTATTACGGTTCAGAAGATGCAGTCCTCTGAAGCTAGGATGGACAGACGGACAGACGGACGGACGGACGGACGGACAACGTAAGCTTAGTTAAATAGGGTCCCGTTTTCACACTTTTGGGATGCGAAATCCTAAAAACATAATCCACTCCGTCACCGCAAGTCATGGTGCCCATTAGACTGGCAGCATTCCCTCTTTGGATATTGAGACTAATTATTATGGACAGGAAGCTGCTAGCTCCTCGGTCACCAGAGGTCTGCATTTTCAATGTTTTTAGTTGTTGTATATTATATTTTTATATTATAGTTGTATATACAGTTGATTTATATTACTACACGTACAAACTTAGGTTTGTGTAGTTTTGTCTCGGGCACTTTTTTCGAGAATTTTGTACTAGACCTGGCGTCCATAATATTTTACGTCAATAACCTCAAACCTTAAAATATTTTTTTCGGAAAATGAGGCAAATATCACTAAATTAATTCATATTTCTTTATAAAAATTATAAGACTGTAACAATGTTTCTAACTACCCGAAAGGGAAAAAAGTCTTAGATTTATGTATAAATATTTAGGCACTAAACTTACATATTTTAAACATTTTTTTAAATATTGTCGTACAGTCAAGTGCAACAACGCAAACAATTTCTGTGCATACTTGAGGATTTTTTATTGAAATGTAATATTTTTTAATGTCCTATTAAATCTTAGTTATGTATTGCTTTGTTGTGATTCCAGTATAATGTAGTCACGTTGCGTTGATTGCCTTTAATTAGCCATGCACGTGGCATTTGCCGTCTACGTAACAAATCAGGATTAGAAAAAGGTGCTTGGTCAATACCAGGCCTGTCTCACTCCACAGCTCAGGTACGTTTGACAGCCGGCCCCCAGCGAGGGGTCAAAGGCAATAGGCTGCCATTCACCCCTCGGTGGTCACTACTAGACTTGACGCCATTTTGTGAGTAGTGAATGCGAGACTTGAAAACCCTAGCGATGTCACGCTGCCAGCACGTGAAAGAATAAAACAGGGAGACTCTGTAAAGGAAGCTTTCATGCCTAATGATTCGGTTCATTTTCGTTTGCACGCGCGCCGTTCAACAGTTGATAGGTTATTCGCGAGTTGTACGATAGGACGGGCGCGATTAACTTTACACCTTATTGCTGTGATGAAAGAGTCGTTATTTATTTAAATCTGTTTTCGAAGTGATCCTTCTGTACGGGTAGTACTAGTATTTATTCTGTGTCAATACTACAGCACCCTACATGTATAATTAGCCCAGTCATTGTACAGAGTTTAGTTAGGAGGGGTGGGGAGTAATTATCAATGGGACTTTTAAACAGTAACCGGCAACATTTAGTGAGACTATCTGAAAACATATTTAAAAAAAACGCTACGCTACATAAATTCAATATTCTATCTCCCAGTAGGCTTTTAACTTAATAATATTATTGCCAATGCACTCATTTTAATAAGATTTAACAATATAAATTATTTATGTTCAATGAAAAGTAGGCATTGAAATTTTAAAAATGAGGTAGGTATTCATTAGAAAATACTAATGTATTTTTCAAAGCCTTTTAAGTACACAAAAATATTAACACCATGTCTGAAGTATGTATAACGGTAAAGCCTTAAAAATGTGATAAAAAAAATTACCATCAGGTTTTTTAGAACAAGATAATAGCTAAATTTTAAAATTGGAACTGTTGCTGACGTAATTTTTTTTTAATTTAGTACTTTTCGAGGCTCAAATTGGCTTTTCAATATTATACCGAAAAAAATGTCAATTAATAATCAGGTTTTTAAGAACTAGATAAATGCTAAATTTTAAAGGGAGATGACAAGAACCCAGAAGGAACATCAAATTCGATTTAGTAAGAATCGATGAAATATTCGTTCTTAATTTATCGCACTATTCATTAATCACTAGAACTATAACAGGTTTTTCAAAATTATAAAATACTTTAACGACTATGATTGTTTTGGGGTCTATTTAAAAACGTGTAAAAATCTATCTACCTGACTCTAGCATACGTAATTTTAGTGTGCTTATACTCTTTTAATCTTTCATATTCATGCATGCAAGGCGGTCTCAAGCACTCGGCCGAGGAGATTTTGAATTTAATTCCGCAACTTTGGATTTTATTCCTCGTAACTTTAGATTCTAATTTTGATCGTTAAAAATCATGAAAAGAAGTTCGAAATTATTATTTCGCAATTATAGGCTGTCTTGTTTAGTGATAAGGTATAAAATTGAATGTAAATGCACATGATCGATTAATCTTATACCGTGGCAGAGGGGAAATGCTACCGCAAGGCTAGTCCTTATAATAAATACTCAAAGAAAGTTAGCAATAATCAATATTGTGGGAGTTTTACTGTATATGAATATTTAACGTAATATGAGTGTTTTGTATTAGTTTCTAATATAATTCAACTATATGATCGGCAATATTCTATTGTTGCAATTTATACCATGAGGTTGTGTTTTGATGATTTTTGAAGATAGACATTTGGAAAAAACGATCCTCTCGTTGGAGGGCAAAATGATCTCAGAGATTTAATTCAGAAATAATCATCATCATCATCATCTTCCTAGCTGCTGTCCCGCTGGGTAGCGGGGTCTGCTTTCCTAATCTGTTTCTTCCACTTCGCTCTATCTTGAACATCGTTGATGGAGAGCTCGCAGCTGTCCATTTACTTCTTTACAACATCAGACCATCTGAGTTTTGGCTTGCCTTCGCCACGTTGACCTGGTAGGGTTAAGTCCATTGCTTTGTAGGCTATATAGTCAGGTGGTCTTCTTTTTACATGACCAACCCATCTAAGTCGATTTTCTTGAATTTTGTCAGCTACGTCGCGCTCCGAGACTACATCGCACGAACTCGTTGCGTATTCTGTCGTATCTCGTAACTCCGCACATCCAGCGTAACATCTTCATCTCAGCGACTTGAATGGTTTGGTCTTGCCTTTTCGTAGTTGCCCATGTCTCACTACCATAGGTTAGTACAGGTCTTATTATACTTTAATACACAAGGCCTTTCGTTAGTTCCCGCCATTTGAGCCAGACTGTTGTAATACAGTGCTAAATGTTATTTCCCAACGATCCGGAGCTATGCATCATACTGCCCAAGTACTAAATTTAATATTAGTTAATTCAGAAATAATGCTGCAGAAAAATTAAAATTTAAAAATTACGTGCCTAAATTTTAACGAAATCTCCATGATTAACGCGTTAGATGCTGTGAAACGTGGCATGCTGTATAAAGCAGCTGGTAAGCAATCTACATAACAAACCTATCGACCAAAAATTTTGTAGGGAACGACTGGATGAGCAAGGCCGAGGACAGAGTTTTGTGAGAGGCCGTGAGCGCGCCTTGGGAGAGGCCTATGTTCAGCAGTGGACGATGATGATGATGATGAAACAATCTAGGCTAAGGAAAAAACCGTATACAAGCCCATGGAGGTCAAGAACCGGAGCTGCAACTCTGGGAACATATTAAAGATATGTAGGCCAATATTTACGAGATAATATTTCTCCCACCCCGGGGATCATTTTTTACACCCGGGTGTACAAAATGATCCTTTATTGGACCTTGACAAAAATGTAAATAGAGAATTGAGAAACCTCCTCCTTTTTTGGAGTCGGTTAAAAAAGAGCTCTTAATAAATAATTATATTCTACACTTACAAAATTATAGGCCGATCTTAGGCCGATAGACTATGCTACTAGAAAAATTTCCGATTTCACAAAATACTTAGGGCCTGTTTCACCACTTCCGAATAAGTTCTCGTTAGCTTATCCGACAGATATTTTGACATATTCTTCATACAAAATATGTCCAATGAGCTGTCGGATGAGCTAACAAGAACTTATCCAAAAGCGGTGAAACAGACCCTTAGTCTTGGTATTTTTTATCAAATTTACCTTAGGGGGATCATTTCGTACCACCTCCCCATATACTTAATATATATTAATGTATTAATGAGATATAAATAATATTTAATGACTAATAAATAAAACCGGGTAAGTGCGAGTCGGGACGTTTTATTATTTGTTGGCAAATCCGCCATAATAACGTAACATAAGTAAGTTGTAAGTAAGTCGTATGTTTTTAAGTTTTCCCAAAATGAATAAAATAAAATAAATAAACAATTAAACAACTTTTTTGTACGGAACCCTAAAAACAGTTTAAAGATTATTTTTATGTCGTAATATATCTTGGATCAATGGAGCGTAGTATACTGGGTGTTAAAAGAACGGATCATGTCAGAAACACTACACTGCGCTCCAAAACACGAATAGCCGATGTTGGAGAAAAATCCGCCAGATTAAAGTGGGATTGGGCCGGCCATGTCTGTCGAATGCACGAGGAAAGGTGGGCAAGAATAGTAACGCCCTGGATCCCAGAAAACGGTCGTCGGCGTCCAGGTCGTCCTAGGAAGAGGTGGCGGGACGATCTGCATGCTTTCGATGACGCGTGGCCAGAGCATGCCCAGGACAGAGATGGTTGGAGGATGAAAGGGGAGGCCTTTGCCCAGCAGTGGGATGAAGAGGGCTAGTAAAAAAAATATATATATATCTTGCCTTTTGAACGTGGATATTTTGAGTTTTCAGAATATCTCGGGGAATATACAGGGTGTTAGGGTAAATTGTTGCATTACTTTAAGGGGTGATTGTACCCATGATACTGAACAACTTTCGCAAAGAAACCTATAGGAAATTCGCAAAAAAAAATTGACTTTTCATACTAACGTTCGATCATCTGATTGAATTTAGTATGGAAAGTCCAACATTTTTTTTTGCAAAATTCTTATCGGTTCTTAGGGAAAGTTGTTCAGTATCATCGGTACAATCACCCCTTAAAGTAATGCAACTGTTTACCTTAACACCCTGTAGTCATTAGCATTATGCTAAGCTATGCCATGCTATTCTATATCTCGCCTTCTATCTATGACTACTTCATACGTCGTCATTCTTGCCTGAAACCGTAGAATGGAGTGTTGCCGCTTTCAGAGACTTTTTCACTAGATCTAGTGATTTTTTGATGTCTTAGGTGGCATATTTTAAAGTGATTTGATGGAACGATACCGTATCGTAACGGCGCAGTTGCGACGCCGTTGCGGCATAGTTGCGAAATCGCCTACGTTCAAAAACCGCTTGTGTGATAATGGTTCATGCCATTTTTTATGCAGATTATGTCTAATGTTAAAACTATCGATAGTCTTTTGTTATAGTTGCTTTAATATTGGAATACAATTTACCAACCATCATCGTAACATTTGTAACGTCACGACTCATCACATGATAGTAATTATCATGTATAAATATTGTTTGTTTTGTTTTAATAAATACCTAAAAATGCAATTAATGTCATTCATTTGGCGTTTCATACATTTTTATTTTAGGCATTTTTTAAACAGCACTAGTATTTTTTGTAACCATAGTTGATTGACCATAGTTGATGACCGTAATTCTGAATCAGGTTTATTCCGGATGAATGTGGCGGACCCAAAGAGTAATATAAGTATATTAGAAAAGAGAACCCACTCGTGGCAACATTATGCATCCACCTTATGTCAAATTGAAGGCTAGCTAGCGCCATCTATGTTTCACCAACAATAATTCAACCTATACTATACATACTTATATCTACTCATACCGATGGATATTATTGTTTTGAATGCTAGTTTTTGTTCAATCCCGCACCGATCGAGTGAAATTCCAGTATCCTTACTATTCCTGTAATCTAAAAATTGGTAAGAGAACAACAAAAACTCCAGAACATCACTAAATCGGCACGAAATTGAACGAAAACTACAAACAACCCGCACATTACGCAAGATAGGTAGCCATTTTGTGAATTTGTCAATTTTACATTGATATAGAAAATAAAATATTTTTTTTTCATAGTTCTGCGAAATATTTAATAGATGGCAGCACATTCTATCCAAACTGAATCGGAAAAAGCCACCAAAAGGCGAATGTCCCCCGCCTGGGCGGACCTAAACGTCACATCGCTCTCAAAAATGTCGACGAGCTCACAAAATAATGTAACGTCCTTCTTGCATCCTTCAGATCGTCGAAGTTAATAAGTTTGACACTTGACATAACCTTAGCGAATACCTGAACCGAATTTGACAGCTCGCCGATGTTTCAACGACAAAATGAGTAAGGTTGTATGGAGAAAAATTTACATTTTATTTTATTTAGCGGCCAGTAATAAAACTTAAATAGGTTCTCAAAGGACCTTTCAAGATACATAAAAAACATTGCTAGGCCACATCGGAGCTGTGCTATTATGGTACAAATAACTTCCAAGGTTGTATGGAAGAAATGACTTTTTAGCGCTAAGACCGCCTTATCTTGTATCTTCTGTATTTTTTTACGCTTTATTTTGCTGAGTAGGTAATATTTTTCGATTGATTGATTGAAAATGAGTTGATTCTTAAAGGTTTTGGTTATTTTTGATGAACAATTTAGAGTCAAATATCTCAGCTCCGATGCGAGCTAGGCCATACGTATTTGTAACAAAATATGTTTGTTTTTTTGAGGTACTATAATTATACAATACTTTTATTGGTGCCTGTCAAAAATGACAATACCTTTTACTCATACCCATTTAAGGTTGTGACGATGTTTGCGCTTAGAGAATGATGGATTTTCCAGAAGAAAAAAAAGTTAGTTCCTAATTTCTCAATAGATGGCGTTGACCAGAGGGGGGTCCAATAGGTATGAGCAAATATATTAATTAATATTAATAATAAAAATACACAGTACAAGTTATTAACAATCTGGGTGTTATTGACGACCCGGTTGGTGTAATGTTTGCCACGCCCGACTGTCAAACCAGGGTCCTGGGTTCGAGTCCCGGTTCGGTCATGGATGTTACATGTTTGTGCCGTTGTTGAATGGTTCCCATAACAAAAAACCTAAGACTTACTTGGGATCATTACAAAGTATGTGCTTGTGAGCGTTATTTATTTTTATTTATTGTCTGTCAAAAACGAATAAAGTATCAGACATGGCTGTATGGGCTTCGTATCCATTTTGAGTATATGAACTATATTTAAATTGGTCACTTCACTTTTTAATATAAAAAATATTGAAATTTCTTTGGTAATAAAGAGCGAATTTTTCGTCTATGGCTTTGCTTTTCATTCACGGAATCTGACGTACGATTTAAATATTTCCGGTTTATTTTTATTAAATATCTCAGTTTCTGTTAGGTTTTTGTAGTTTGTTATTATTTCTCGTTTATTTTTCGTATATTCAAAACGGATACGTACCCCATACACCCAGGTCCGATACTCGATTCGTTGTTGACGGACAATAATACCGAGATTGCTAAATAATAAACCAACAACAATAATAAGGGGTTTGTACTGCGTATTTTTACTATTAATATTAATTAATATATTTGCTCATACCTATTGGAGCCCCTCTCTGGTCAACGCCATCTATCGAGAAATTAGGAACTAACTTTTTTATTTTTTTTGCGCTTTTGGAAAATCCCTCAATGAATTGCTGCTCTGCTTCGGTGGATACAACCAAGCCGCTGCTACGTATTTCCGCTTTGGCCCATACCAGCCCGGGTGCATTTCCAATGAAACGAGGTGGAGTGGAGCGGAGATGTGAAAAATCAACCAATTAAATAGCTCGATTCTATCAAGCGTGGAAAAGGGGTATGTGTAAAGTTGGCGTCGTTTTCTACTTTCGCAGCCACTGATGGAAGTACTGAAATTTAGAAGAGGATACTAAAGGAAACAAACTTACTATGGAGTACGTATAGCTAAGTAATATCGGGGCTGAGATATACAGGTTAGAATATTTTAGGCAGGGCAGTAGGCATGGCAGATACCTTAATCGTTGTAAATGTAGGAAAATGTTATTTTATTTTTTTATTTATTTAACACTTTATTGTACACATAACATTACAAAAAAAACAATTAAAGTAGACATGTACAAAGGGCGAGCTTATCTCTGAAGAGATCTCTTGATTGAGAATGTTCTTAGAAGACTATCCTTAACTTTTTGAGACATTTAGAACTGCATTCACAGGATCAATTTGCACAAACACTTTTTTGATGCCAATCGATCCTGTTTCTTATAAGGAACAAAAAACTATATCAGACCAACCGAGGTTACAATACGAAAATGTCAGATTCCTTACGTCCTTCTGTGAGGCTCGCGTTCGGACGCATGTGAGGGGATGCCAAACTAGCTTAGCATAAATATAGCTATGTTGGAGTCTCATTTTCTACGAAATATATGAAACAAGGTTTTTTGTGATTTCTGACATTTCGAGTACTCTAACCTCAGTTGGTTCATTTGAGTCAATTTGGCATCAAAAAGTTTTTGTGTATATTGACAATTTTCTTGCTGACAGTACATTTATTTTAAATCTTTGAATGCAGGTCTACACCGGCTACACCGGTTAAAGTACCTACCCTATTGCCCCGTCCAAAAACATTCATTTGTATATCTCGGCTCCGATATTACTTAGAGCTAATTTTATTAGTCATACGTGTTACAGGTCTGTTAACTAAAGCTGGCGCGTTCAACACATTTACACATTGCGCTTGTGTAGTGTCTGTGAATAAGCGCGCGGCGTGACGTCGTCCTGCATACGCATCATGAAAAGTCTGCCCGTCTCTCTCGCGCGCGGTCTATCTTATGACCGTGAAGGGGACAGTTATTGTTTTTCTTTTGCTACTGTTTATAAATACAGCGTGATGTTAAATGTTTGCGTCAGTCAGTCACGTGTGATCGACGCGAATGTAATAATCATAATAAAAACAAGTAACACATATATTTGTATTTATTTATCTACAACGCACCCATTTTACTAAAAACTAACTCTAGTCTACACTTATGAGTCAATTATTTGAAAATCATTTATTTTTAAACATCCTGTATAGTGAAATTGCATAAGTGTGAGTACTGTGAAGGCGCCAGCTTTAGTTAACTGACCTATAACGTGGGCCGGCCATGTCTGTCGAATGCACCAGGAGAGGTGGACAAAAATTGTTACGCCCTAGATCCCAGAAAACGTCGGCGCCCGGGTCGTCCTAAGAAGAGGTGACTTTTGACGACAAGTGGCCAGAGCTTGCCCAGAATAGAGATGGTTGAAAGATTAAAGGGGAGGCCGTGGCAGTGGGATGAAATAGGCTAGTAAAAAAAACGTGTTTAATCGAGGTAATGTTACAAAACAATAATAAAATGAACGGTGGATGCAACAAAAAAATGTGACGCCTAACGTGTGACTCTAAGGTCTAACTTAATATGCTGCCGATTGTTTAAGAGGATGATCAGACCATCAAACTGAACAACTTTCTCTATGGGACCGAAATAGCGATAAAAAAATCTGGCTGACATTTGGGTCGATATTACAATTCTGTATAGAACAGTAGTTATTTTTAGCAATTTCGACATTGGACCCGTTTGTTTAGCTAGACGTCACTACATATTCAGAAGTACCCTATATGGATTACCTTACCCTATTATTATGAAAAATAAAGCTTAAATTTCGAGGCATGTATTGTATCCACTGACTATTATAAGTGGCGATGAGCTCACTCCCCGTCACACTGGTCAGAGTTTCGGTATTGCTAGTGAAACGTGGATGTTTGAAGGTTTCAGAATATCTCTGACTCCTCGGGGAATATAGTCGTGATGCTTATGCCTATGTGGATTATTAATAAAAAGTATTGTATTGTAAAATAAGTGGGTATATTATGTATACATGCCTCGAAATTGAATCACGAAGGTTTTCATAATACCTATTAGGGTAAGGTAATCCATATAGGGTACTTCTGAATATAATTATGCTGAATGATGTGCCCCATAATTATATGCCTATTAGCCCAGTCATTTTACGGTTTGAGCCGGGACTAATTAATAATGGATTTTTTTTCGGCATAATATTGAAGAGCCAATTTGAGCTTGGAAATGTACCAAAATTTAAAAAAAATCACGTCAGCAACTGTTCCAATTTTGAAATTTAGCTATTATCTCGTCCTGATAAAAGAGACCGTCCTGAAAAAATCCTGATAGTAAATTTTTTTGTACATATTTAAGGCTTTACCATTGTACATACTTCAAACTTGGTGTAAATATTTTTGTCTACTTAGAAGGTTTTGAAAAATACATTCGTATTTTCTAATAAACACCTAATTTTTTAAATTTCAATGCCTATTTTATTGCTCAAAAATAATTTATATTGTTAAATCTAAGTCAAATGAGTGCAATGGTATTAATATTATTAATTTAAAAGCCTTCTGGGACACACAACTTTTATTTCTATGTTGCATAGCGATTTTTTTTATATGTTTTAAGATAGACTTTTTGTCACTAAATGGTGCCTGTTACAGTTTAAAAGTTCAATTAGTAATTACTCCCTACCCCGCCTAACAAAACTCTTGGGCTATCTACTGTGGGCTGGGGTTGGATCAGGAGTTTATTTTTTTAACATAGCAACTGTATAGGAAATAAGGATCATATTGAGAATTGAAAATAACTTTCATTTCGCTACACTTGAGTGCCATAAAAACGTAAAACGCCCTTTTTTTGTTAATATTTTAGTCATACTATACAATTTTCGTTTCTTGTAGGTATGCCAATGTGGTCCTTGTTGTATTGTTACAGTTTAAAAGTCCAATTAATAAATTACTCCCTACCCCACCTAACAAAACTCCGTAAAATGACTGGGCTTTAAATGGATTATTAATAAAAAGTATTGTATTCTATTGACAATACAATAATTTTCATTAATAATCCATATATAATAGGGATGAGGAAAACACAAGTTTTCTTACTTTTTAAAAAACTGTTATTATCTTTGACACTAAAGTTTTAAAAAAACTGAATTACAAGTGCTCAATATTTACGATTAGAGCGAGAGGCATATTATAATATATGCCTCTCGCATATAATAGAAGTGAAGTCATAACTGCGCATGCGTAGTGTCATACAAATCATGACGACGTGTCATATAAACACCTGTTTTACATGAAAGAGATAGAAGATAATAAAAAACAATTTTCAATCTAAACTATTATAAAACTGTAACAGGAAGTTTGTCTGTACATTGAAGATATTAACAAAAAAAAAGTTACGATATGGTTTTTAGGTATCCCTGATTCCATATCACCAATTTTTGGATTTTTTGTCTGTCTGTTTGTGTGTTTGTTTGTATGAACGAGTATCATGCAAAAACTACTGAACCGATTTTGATAAAACTTTTTTGTTTGATATCTTATTATCTGACTTAAAATCTGGCATATAATTTGTGCGGACAAAGACGCGGGTTAATGCTCGTAGCTTATAATTTTTTTGTTTTCTATAATTTATTGTTATTTTGTTTGAACATTTTGCTATTAAATTTAGCCTATTTTTGTAATTCGTCACAATATATGAATTTCCAGGACCAGTCATCATCCCAATTGTATGCCTTTTGGTTACGCCACTTTGAATTTTACCGCTATACCTTCGGACGTTCGCTAAAGTCTTGTTTACTGGATTAAATTGATAGAAAATTGACGTTGACATACCAACCTAGTCCCTGTTTCCTTCCCGCACAACAAATTTTCGTTTACGTGAGCGAGACAAACTATGTGCACACGACACTAGCGCCCCTGGTGGGAAAATAGACTTCGGACAGTTCGCAATTGCATCGCGTGGAAACAAGACTGGCTCAAAGAATTCCTTTCATTTTATAATATAGAAAACGTTATATTTTGTGCAAAACTTAAATCCTGTGTAGTGTATAGCAGGAACTAACTGTTGGAATTGGTATTAGAAGTGAAAGTGCTCCATCCATCATAGCTGACTGAAGACGCGCCGGGATACGAACCCACGTGTAACCGCCATTAAAGGTTTGTGCTTTCTCTCTTATTTAGAACTGCATCTTCCCAGCAGTTCTTATTTCCATCAAACGTCGTGTCAATCGTCAATCAATAAAATAATTACAGTCTATTAAAATTTTGTACATAGCAACCAGGCGCAACCACCTTTATCACAGACTTCTGTATTATTGTAATACAGAAACTGTGGCTTTTATGGCCTTTATTAATTAGAGATTAAACGAACTCATCAACACTCATGAAGTTCTATCCTAATTATACGAAGGCTTCGTCCCAAGAGATAAGCAAAAAGACACATGGAGATACTTTCATACATATAGGGTTATAAGATTCCGTTTTTCACGAAAACCAATGCAATCAGTTCCTCCTAGCATCCGAAAACATTCGGTCACGGAAAGAGCACATTTTATTGATGCTATACATATACATATTTTAAATCCAATGTGCACATGTAATTTTCTTTAGGCTGTTCGCAAATCCTCCAATTTGAAATGACATGTATCAAATGTTTTTATTTAAAGATTTTAGGTTTAATATGAAGCGCATCTTACCATTCGGCTTGGGTATTAGACAAATATTGGTCAAGATGAGCTTTGCATTCTGAAATAGCTCCTAAAGACAACAAATTATAAATAGCATCAATAAAATGTGCTCTTTCCGTGACCGAATGTTTATGAATGCTAGGAGGAACTGATTGCATTGGTTTTCGTGAAAAAAGGAATCTTATAACCCTGCATGTATGAAAGTATCTACATGTGTCTTTTTGCTAATCTCGAGGACGAAGCATGAAGTATAATAATCCATATAGGCATACAATTATGGGGCACATCTAGTAAAGAATACATAAGCCTGACCTAACTATTGTTATTTTTCTAGCATTATAATAATTTTTCCTGCAGTAAAAGAAACATTCGTTATGTATCGATACGTTGTTTGATAGACACTGAGGTATATAAACGTCGGGGCAAAAACGACAAATTTTATAACTGTTTAAGGGATGTAAATAGAGGTCTACATTTTCACCAAGAGTATAAAAATGTAAATATTGTTGTAACGTTGTTAGGACTATTATGAAAAGTCCACCTGAAAGTAAGGAAAGCTTTTTTTAGTCACAATCGTATTTTTTCCAGCACAATTACAACTAAAGGTGTTGTTTAAGTTTAAGACAATCTAACTGAACAAATTTTAATATACCCATATTAAAATTTGTTTAGTTTGATTGACTTATTTTATGGAACCAATATCGATAGCTACTCGACCTAAATGTTTTTTTTTTTATTTCAAATGGGTTTGCTCTTGACGAGGACAAAGATGGGGTCAAAGATGTAGCGAGCATACCCAAAAGATGCCTATTCAATCGTATTTTAAAGTAATTCGGGTTGTAAGCGCTCGGAAATACTGACGCTGTTAATGATGATGACGATGATGGAACATCTGTCTTTTTTCTCGCGATTTCAATGTTGTTGTTCAATTTGACGCTCTACAGTGTGTAAGGATGGACAGTTGCATTAATTTAAATGGTGATTTTTTTCATGATACTGAACAACTTTCCCCAAGGAAAAATGAGGTTTCTCAATTCGACCGCATATATATTATATATATTTTTTTTCATTCGAACGTTCGATCAGCTAGGCCTATAGACAAAGTAATATTTCTATTAGCGTCGTAGAAGGAGTAGGTACTAGAATGAAGTACGTGTCTTGTCATATTCATCAATAAGAGATGCACATAGCAAATTCGTTCTAGTTAAAAACCACTTTTTTGTACTACGACGGCTGTCTGACTCCGGAGTCAGTCATCCTAGCTTCATATAAATTGTATAAGATTTTATGGCTATCGCTGTTTCATACGTGTTTACGTTGTGGTTCGGTCTATTAGCGTAAACGAAATATTTTTCGTCTATGATTGGCATAGACGCTAATAAAAATAACAGAATGTATGAATTTGACATTGGCAAACGAAACATTTTGACGTTTGCTTTCTCAACCATTGCATTTAGAATGGAAATTTCAAAAGAAAAATTTGCGTGGGTATTTCCCATAGGTTCCTTAGGAAAGTTCAGTATTATGGGTACAATCGCCACTTGCAGTAATACCAACCTGTTTACCCTAACACCCTGTATAATCGTAGACAAATGTAGCACAGAACCGAAAGAACTGCATACACACAGTACAGTACGAACAGGAAAATAATTCCGCTCGTCAATCTTCAATTCAGTTTTGCGCAGAGCAGGACCGAGTCTCCATCAAAACCCGTAGTCATTTAGTGATCAAAGTCAGATAGCAACGAAAAGGGTGCGAAAACAATTGACCAATAGCGCCAACGGATTCAAGATGACACATCTTGATTAGTCAATTTAATTTCGCGCGCTATTAAAATTTAAATACTGCGCAGGTACCAACAACTTATTGCTGCTAATTGCATCGGTAAGACTCTTTGACTATTTATATAGGGACCGGCCATGCGGTAGCATTTCCCATCTGCCACGGTATAAGATCAGTTCATGTGCATTTACATACAATTTTATACTTTATTACCAGCCAATAACTGCGAAACAATAACTTCGAACTTATGACGTTTGGGGTTCACACGAGACTACTTATCATGATTTCTAACAATCAAATTTAGAATTTAAAGTTATGGGGAATAAAATCCAAAGTTGCGGATTTCATGTTACCTCGCATACTTACTGAGAATTTATTTTACTATTTGTTCTGAAACTATACAGCGCAAAAACGTTATGGATGCGTGCTGCCCTTGTACTTATACTTTCATAAGTTACCTACGTGCGCGAGTCCAACTCGCAGTTGGCACCAAATTGTAAATTGCACCCGTGTGAAGCGTCTAGTCAATATAATTTATTTATGTTTGCGCATAAAACAAATTATTCTAAATATACATAAGGCTGTGCTATAAAGAGAAAAAGTCACTGCAGAGAGACTCACCGAAGAGAGAATCACTGCAGAGAGAATTCGATGCAGTGAGAAATCACTGCAAAGGTATCAACTCAAAAAGTAGCAGAAATGTTTGTTAGTAGAATTTCACGAGATTAAACGCGTAACCAGTCCATATATAAATAGTCAAAGGTAAGACTTATAAACCTGATACTATTGTTCAGATACTGTCTTCAACCAATTTTGACCTTACCACTCGGTGGCACGGGAACAATACTAGGTACAAAGTAGAATTGTATTCTTTTCCCACTCACACTCAATGAACATACATGGTGGTATTACCTCTGTGGTCTAATGGTTAAGAGCATTGTGCTCTTAACACGGAGGTCGTGGGTTCGATTCGCATGGGGGACTAGTGATATGTCACTTTGAGCGTTTTTCCTCAGTTGGTTAGGACATTGCATCACCTGAATGTCTGAAAAAGAAAGATGATTCCGTGTTTCGGGTGGCGCGTTAAGCCGTTAGTTCCGCTTACTATCTCTGGTGGTGGTAGTCGCGTTACATAAAAACCACGTCAGAGGCTGTTTGAAAAGACTCTGTCACCAGGGCTTGCTGCCCACACGATAAGAAGAAGAAGCATATATGGTGCTAGCCCCTTCTTGTCAGTGCGAGCATGTTTCTATGTAGTGTCCAGCTCCAGTAACATGACAGGGACGAGAAAGACACTGGTCACTTCTAAACGTCAAATTTAAGTGAGATGGCGGTTATCTCCGTAGTATCTCACTTAAATTTGACGTTTAAACAGTGCTCATACCCGGCGACTGCGACGCGGTGGGAAGCGAAGCGGGAGCGTCTACGACGCGAAACTCGGTCTCCAAACCGGCGCGACTGTGACGCGGGAAGCAAACTTCACTTGTTGTTGAATTATCATTGAAGCAACAATTCCTTAACTATTGTTGTGGTAATGTCATTTTCGTTTTAACTTCAAAGTCTAACTAAATTTAATATATAGAGTACTTTGGTACTCTTTATTACTTTTTGGAAGTTTCTAGAATCTACCTGTTCTTTTGTTTTTGGTAGTGTTTGGTAGTTTTTAGGTTTTTGTTGTTTTTGCTATCAAAATCTACCAGAAATTACCAAAAACTACCAAAAAAACCAAAAATTTCCAAAATCCAACCAAAATTTTGGTTGTTGTATTGTATATAGGACTATAATTATATAACTTCCAGAACGTCTACTCGACCATGAAATTGTTATTCAGGAATCTACCAAGATTTAGGAAAAACTACCAAAATCGATCCAAATCTATCAAAAATAACCAAAAACTACTAACAAGAAGCAAAATGTACTGAAACTTTAAATTTGTATTTTATTTTGTTAGGAGAGCGTAACATTGTACACGTCTGACCACTAGACGCGCACTTCCCGCTCCGCTGACGCTACCTTCCCGCATCGTGGTCGCGTCGCGGTCGCGGTGGAACGCCATAAGATTACATGGGCAGCGAACCCCGCGCGCTAGACGCTCCCACTTCGCAGTCGCTTTGGTCGTGCGGGTCTGAGCACTCCTTTAGAAGTGACCTGTGTCGCTCTCACCCCTGTCATGTTACCAGTCTGCGTAACATAACAGAGAGGTGAGAGCGACACAGGTGACTTCTAAACGTCAAATCGGCAATTATCTCCATAGCATCTCACTCAAATTTGACGTTTAGAAGTGACCTGTGTCGCTCTTACCCTTATTATGTGACAGTAAATAATTGTAACCTCGAATAAGTAAAACCTCGGTGCCTAGAAGTACAAATCAACGGAATGTAATCAACTCACACAATTTAATCATGGTGTATTTCGTTCCCAAGATTTGATTCCTATAAACGATTAGGTAACCCAATCTAAGTATGGGGTTCTTTGCTGACAGTTTTCTGCACAGGAACTTTGCAAGTTGTAAAGATTATTACAGGGCTAATAAACCACTTGATTGCAAATTAAGAAGTTGGCAAATAAAAAATGTTTTATTGCTTTTTTATGGTTCTCAGAATAATGAAATGACAAGTAATTTTCAATTGCTTTATAACTGTTATTATTTAAAATTTTATTACCTAATAGGATTTTAACGATCTTTGATTTTAAGTATTAAGGTATTCTTGTAAATGTAAATCGCTCTTTGAACTGAAAAATTATGTAGGTACTATTTTATTTAATTTATGATTTACTAGGACAACAGGTTTTTAAAGTAAACTACATTAAAATAGCTTCTGTTTTTGCTAAAAGGATGTCTTCAGAATCACTATAATGTCTACATTAGGATTCTTACACTATAAAACAGTGCTCATACCCGGGCGACTGCGACGCGGGAAGCGGGAGCGTCTACGATGCAAAACTCGGCCTCCAAACCGGCGCGACTGTGACGCGGGAAGCGGGAAGCGAAGCGGGAGCGTCTCCGACGCGATACTCGCCCTCCAAACCGGCGCAACTGTAACGCGGGAAGCGGGAAGCGAAGCGGGAGCGTCTCCGACGCGATACTCGGCCTCCAAAACGGCGCGACTGTGACGCGGGAAGCGGGAAGCGAAGCGGGAGCGTCTCCGACGCGATACTCGGCCTCCAAACCGGCACGACTGCGAAGCGGGTTGCGAACTTCCTTTGTTGATGGATAGTCATTGAAGCAACACTTCTTTTACTATTGTTGTGGTAATGCCATTTTCGTTTTAACATCAGAGTCTAACTAAATTGAACATCTAGAGTACTTTGGTACTCTTTTATTACTTTTTGAAAGTTTCTAGAACCTACCCAGTTCTTCTGTTTTTGTTAGTTTTTAGGTTTTTGCTACCAAAATCTACCAGAAATTACCAAAAACTACCAAAAGAACCAAAAATTTCCAAAATCTACTAAAAAGAACCGAAAACAACCAAAATCTAGGAAAAACTATCAAAAAGAACCAAAAACTGCCAACAAGGACCAAAATGTACTGAAATTTTAAATTTGTATTTTATTTTGTTAGAAGAGCGTAAAATTGTACACGTCTGACTAAACGCGCGCTTCCCGCTCCGCTGACGCTGCCTTCTCGCGTCGTGGTCGCGTGGGTTTAGGCGACTTGGCAGAACACCATAAGATTACATGGGCAGCGACCGCCGCGCGGTAGACGCTCCCAGCTTCGCAGTCGCTTTGGTCGTGCGGGTCTGAGCACTCCTTAATAATTAGCCTTAATTCGTCCACAATTTTATATCTGATATTCTTATGCGAATACTAACGTATTATATCTACCTACATACAGGAGACCGATCGCACTAAATAAATCGCAACTGAACCATGATTGGACCGCGTGCGATCCACAACTTTTAACACATTCGATATTGCGCTATTCATTTGGCAGCAGTTTAGACCGATCGCTCTGACGTCAAAGGGCTGACAGTCACGTAGTAAATAAGTCAAGTTTATAATAAGTAGTGCCGGGTTTACACGCTTGCGCAAGCTTGGGAAAATTCGCTGTACATCGACTCCTCTGTTAAGTGATTGTTACTATTTATCTTTATAGAAGTGTCAATGTGTGTAAACCCGGCACAAAAATTAAACACAGTTGAATAGTACATACATATATACAAATCACGCCTGTCTCCCACTGGGGTAGGATGAGACATCGGAACGCCCCCTGCTACGATCCTGTCGAACCACTCTAGCTTCCTCCACATTCATTAGTCCTTTCATGCATGCTCATCAGTTTCGGGTAGATCTGACCTGGCCAATTTGGTCCGTATATGTAGGTCTAGGCCGTCCCCATCCAAAATTTCCACTTACGATTGCCTTATAGATTGCCCTCGTCAATCTGCGTTCGTCCATTCTTTCCATATGACCATACCATCTCAACATACCTTTCTCTATCTTTGTCACTACATCCTCTTTCAGACCACAACGTTCTCTAATTAAACTATTTTTCAATTTGTCCATCACAGTAACACCACACATACTTCTCAATAAGCACATTTCCACTGGGTTAATCCTACTTTTATGCGTCTTCTGCCATATCCAAGATTCACTTCCATACATCAATGTCGGGACTAACACTCAATTTTTTTGGACACTCGTTGACTTTTCACAATGGAATTCAGAGCTTCATTTACCCTATTTCCTACTTTCACTCTTCTCTCAACATCACTCTGACACTTACCGTCTCTGGTAAACATGCAACCTAAGTATACAAACTCATTCACCTATTCTAATTTATTATCCTACGGTACGTTCCGATTCATGAAAACTGCGCTGTGAGCGATTACAGCGCTGATAGCGTCCTACCAATTCGGAACGCTAGATATCGCGCTCACACCGTTCACATCACAACATTCAAATATTCCTATTATTTTATTCATCACAAATCGTTATTTAACTTTTATTCATCTTTTTTAGAGCATAATCAAACCCAATACGACTAAAAAAACCAAAATCGAGACCTAAACAAATCAAAAATGTACCACAGTAAAACTGTTAAACGTCACTTTCGAAAATTCGCTCAAAAATTTACTACAACAAAACTGTCAAACGTCACTTTTGACAACACGCTCACAGTGCTAACGCTCCGAGCCGTGAGCACTGTTATTGCAAGATGGTGTCGGTAGTGATGTCATAAATGACGTCACGTTTTCGATTGAGGACGCGCTCACGTCAATTCGGAACGACATTTATTGCGCTCACAGCGCTGTTGGCGTGATTCGGGGCGCACCGCTAGTCTTAATTTTCATGATCACATGCAAACCCTTGTGATTGACTGTTTTAAACGACTCGGCTTCATCATTTATTTATTTATCCAGATTTAGGATAACTAACAAGGTTAACACAGATTCAAACATAGTTCTAAAGATTATACAATAGGCATGTGCCAACTCACTTATAAGTAACCACGGAAATCAATTGCATAATTTTTACAAAATGCGTAACTGTCGAGATTTTAAAGATAATAAAATAATTAAACTTTTTACGTAGCACTAAGATCGATCAAAACTAGAATCAGGCTCATGCGTGTGGAATCCCCATGAGTCAACATACACTTTAATGATTGAAAAGGTTCAAAAACGATTCCTACGATTTTTATACAAACACTAACGGCTACTACCAATTTATGTATCTCACTCTGGTTGCGCCTGGTTGCTATGTGCTGGTACAAAATTTTAATGGACTGTAATTATTTGATTGATTGACGATTGACACGACGTTTGATGGAAATAAGAACTGCTGGGAAGATGCAGTTCTAAATAAGAGAGAAAGCACAAACCTTAAATGGCGGTTACACGTGGGTTCGTATCCCGGCGCGTCTTCAGTCAGCTATGATGGATGGAGCACTTTCACTTCTAATACCAATTCCAACAGTTAGTTCCTGCTATACACTACACAGGATTTAAGTTTTGCACAAAATATAACGTTTTCTATATTATAAAATGAAAGGAATTCTTCGAGCCAGTCTTGTTTCACCGCGATGCAATTGCGAACTGTCCGAAGTCTATTTTCCCACCAGGGGCGCTAGTGTCGTGTGCACATAGTTTGTCTTGCTCACGTAAACGAAAATTGGTTGTGCGGGAAGGAAACAGGGACTAGGTTGGTATGTCAACGTCAATTTTCTATCAATTTAATCCAGTAAACAAGACTTTAGCGAACGTCCGAAATTATAGCGGTAAAATTCAAAGTGGCGTAACCATTCCCCCCGGCTTGAAGGGTTACCTTCAAAAAACTAAACTAAACTAAACTAAATTGAAAACTAAGCTAAACTAAATCTAAATATCGAAATCAATGTTAAATGTAACAAATTACGGTCTCTGCTGATTAGGCAGAGGACAAAGACGAATAACCGGAGGTAGGTATGATCCAGTTGCCGTTTTAACCCGTACAACCTTGGTAATTCCATTAGAGCGGCCAATGAAGAGGAGGGGCATTTTCGGTTGTAAGAATAACGACAGTCCCAACAACGATAGGATTGGACTGTGTATTCCACTTCTGGCGTGACTGCAAGGTATGTAAATAGTCGGTTCTCCAACCCATCAATATCACCGACAGGTAGGAACTTAAGCGGTGTTACGTTTAAGAAATGCGCAGGAGTCAGAGCTAATGGCTCAGAGGGATCGATTGAAAGCGTTCTACAAAAAGGAGGTGTGTTCATCACCGCCTCGATTTGAGTAAGCACCGTGCTCATCTCTTCAAACGAAAGAATCTGTTCACCGATGACGCGATACAGATGTGTTTTGAGGCTCTTAATGTTAGCTTCCGAATTACCTCCAAAGTGACTAGCAAAGGGTGTATTAAAAGACCAATCGATTCGATTTTCAGCTAAAACGTGAGCAAATTCAGTTTTGAAATATTTTGAACGTAAGAAAGTGTGTAGTTCCGAAATAGTACGTCTAGCTCCGATGTAGTTTCTGCCGTTATCAGAGTACATTTGCCCTACTGGGCCACGGCGAGACAAAAATCTTTTAAACGCTGCCAAACAACTAGGCGTACTTAAATCACCAACTAATTCTAAGTGCACTGCACGAGTAGTCATGCAGACAAACAGGCAGATGTAGGCTTTAGTGGAGCGATTACCTCGACCACGCGACATAGTGACCTTCAATGGACCGGTGTAATCAGTACCGGTATGTATGAAGGCTTTACAACTCTACAACACCACAAGAACGATGATCAGCCATTTCGGGAACTAATGGTTTTGGACGTAGTTTGAAACAAGGTACACATTTATAAACTCTAGTGCGGATCAAGTTGCGTACAGAAAGTATCCAGACCTTCTGACGCAGAATCGACAACAACAAATCTGGGCCAGCATGACAATTAACTTTATGATGGTAATAGACTAAAAGATCAAGTACATGGCCCTTTCGCGGGAGAACTATTGGGTGCCTTTGTTCGAAGGTAAAGCTAGACTGACTCAAACGACCATCCACTCGAATAATTCCATTTTGTAAAAATGGCTTTAAGCGCTGAAACGCGCGGGTACACGGTTTGTTTGACTCAAGATTACTAAACTCGGCAGCGAAATGGAATCGCTGAAGCTCGCGTAAGACTATCAACTCAGCTTCGTCAAGATCAGAGGAGGTAATATGTTCCCGCGAAGGTAACATTTTCGTAAAGCGACATATGTAAACAACGCAGCGCAATAGCTTCGACCAAGAAGATAGTCGATTAGCCAGCAACAAAATAGGAGACTCATCAGCTGGCACTGAAGTTACTAAAGTATGTTTCTTTTCCTCTGGCGGTTCCCAGACCATGACAGGATTGAAAGGAATAACAGGCCATACACCAGGCATGGCTTGGATCCAGGATGATCCATGATACCATAGTGGATGATCTATGATTTGGGCTGGAGTGAGTTCACGTGACAGACAATCAGCAGGATTGTCAGTACCAGCGACGTGATAGAGATTTTCAGCTGACAATTCAGATTGAATTTTAGCTACTCTGTTTGCTACAAACGTGTCCCAACGGTGGGGGGAGGAGTGGGCCCAGCAAAGAGCTACAGTCGAATCCGAGAATGCAAAAATTCTATTCATATTAATGCGATTGCGGCAAGCTTTTACTATCAAACTAACAAGCTGTGCTAGTACGAGTAAAGCGCAAAGTTTAAGACGAGCGAGAGACACAACCTTACGAGGGGAGACCTTAGACTTGGCGCTGATAAGGTTCACCGATACATGGTTACCCTTTTGTACGTGGAAGTAGACAACACCACCGTACGCCTTCTCGCCGGCGTCTGCAAACCCAACTACTGTAACGACACTATCTATAGTAATACCGACATGGCGGGGAATTTTTATTTGATCCAGCAAGTGAAGCTCCTCTCTAAATTAGGCCCACAAACGAGCAATATTATCTGGTGGAGAATCATCCCAATCACAATTGGATAACCAAAGTTCCTTTATAAGAAGTTTTGCGTATAATACTACTGGGGCGTCGTATCCCATAATATCCCATATGCGTGCTACACACGTCAATATGGTGCGTTTAGTGCAATACGATGGAGTAGGGCAAATTTTGAGACTAAACATGTCTGATGCGGGCGACCAACATAAGCCGAGATCCTTATGCGAATCACTATCATCGAATTCTTTGATATTTGACAAGCGATGCGACGGCGGAATCGAATCTAAGACCTTTTGCGAATTACTAGTCCATTTCACGAGATCGAACTGACCAGCTTTCATAAGATTAATTACTTAGGCGGCGGTGGCGATACATTCGCTTTCGGTATGGTAGACGATAGAAGTATCGACTTCAACCGTCGGCAGGCTTTCAGTTACATTATCGTTACGACCAAAGTATCCGTTTCGAAACCAATATTTGAGTCAAAACGCGAGTGATATTTTATATTTCTGATTGTTGAATTGCCTTAGTAGAACCACCAAATCCCTTTACCACGGAACACACGGGGCGGCAGCTTCTATCCAAACCTAAACGTTGGCAACATTCCTGAGTTACAAAATTACTCTGAGAAGCACAATCTAAAAGAGCACGAATACAATGATTTTTACCGCGCGCATCAACAACGATAATACGCGCGGTTGCAAGAAGAACCGTGGTACAGGACACCGACAGCGAGGAACACAACGTGACGTCACCCGAATGCATGGTGGACGGGCCGTCGCCGGTCTGCCGTGGCGGCAGGGTGGCGGCGGCGGCGCGCGGCGGAAGACGGCGGCGGCGCGCGGCGGCAAGACGGGGGCGGCGTGCGACAAGACACATCGACCAAATGAGACGATGTTTAGAAGACGACCAGGTACCGGTTAACGAGGTGCCGTTACACGACTGGGACCCGGATGTATTTCCTGTTCATTATAGAGACGATTTTATAATTCAAACACCAGTCATTGAAGTGCCGTCAGGAAGCCAGGGTAACACACCGAGCCACTCAGGGGCAGAAAACCTCCCGCCGACGAACCAGGAAACCTCTGTTTTAACGCATGTTCCAAATGTAGAGGGCGAGGAGGATACGAGGAGTAACTCTATGGCGGTACTGCTCCAGACCGCTACACTCCCGACTGCTCACGGGACTAGTCACGACGAGAACCAGGAAGGGTTTTCAACCCCTATCGATAGTGAACCGATCGAGATCCCTAACGAGACTGAAGTCCAACCATATCGTTTGGGTAGATCTAGGCGCGAACGCTAGGACGTTAATTATCGTTTATTTTTCTAATATAGTTCTTATGTAAAGGGTGAGGGGTTGTTGTATATGTAGGTACCGGGAAAACAATGTAGTAGGGTAAGCTCGGTGACTGCGACCTCCGATGGTTCCTACGATTAAATGAGTGTGCAATTAGCCAGCTTGTTTGATGGTCGTCCCTCCCGTCGGTATACTCCCCGCGTCTGAACGATACAGGGAGCAAACCGATCGACGCAAAAAAAAAAATCAGCTGTTGCATACATTTGAGGCGCGAACTCGAGATTGCAGTTTAGTATGGAACAGCAGATTTTTTATTTGCTCCGATTGGTTTGCTCCCATTAGTTTAAAAGGATGCTAATGATATCAATTTCACCCTGTAGATAAGGGCATACAATAATACTAAAATTATATTAAAATCAGAAATAATTGAACGTAAATAATAAATAATAATAATAATAAATAAATGTTTCTTTATTTCTTCTCACACATAATATAAGTTCTCAAGGATGACAATGTAGGATAATAGACTTAGGCATACTTAGGTAGACTTATATGAGAGACTGGTTCCTGCCATCGATTTATAAACACAATGTTTCACAAGGGCTCTCACCCCACGGAGTCGGAATTTAACATATTTTGACCGTGAAATAATTTTATTGCATTTAATAACTATGATTATGGTGTTTTAAATACAGTTTAAAATTAAATACGTTTAAGGGGGTACTTCAGACCATCAAACTCATCAACTTTTACTATGGAGCAACCATCGAAATCGCGAAAAAACAAAATCAGCTGTTCTATACATTTAGAGTTGAGTAGCCGTTGACGCTTTCTATGAAACACCGGTTTTTTTGTGATTTCGACGCGGTAGCTCCATATTGAAAGTTTTTCAGTTTGTTTTTCTGAACCACCCCTTAAAGTATTTGTATTTAATTTTAAACCCTGTGTTCATTACAATCACATATACAGGATATAACAAAACACCCTGGTAATACTCAAAGGGAAAATAAAACTGAACAGCTTTCACTTCGAAATTGCGAAAAAAAAAACATTTTAGTCGAGTCTTTACTGCAGTTTTGTATGAAAGAGCAGATTTTTTTTTGTGATTTCGAAGTTGGCTCCATAGTGAAATTTGTTCAGTTTGAGGGTTTGAAGAACCCCTTTGAGTATTATTGGGGTGTTTTGTTACACAATGAATAGTTCAATAATGGTTTAAATATAAGGGTCCAAATAGCCCAGTTATTTTATATTTTGAGCCGGGACTAATTAGTAATTGTCATTTTTTTTCGGTATAATATTGAAGAGCCAATTTAAGCTTAGAAAAGTAACAAAATTAAAAAAAAATTACGTCATCAACAGTTCCAATTTTAAAATTTAGCTATTATCTCGTTCTAAAAAACCGGATGGTAAATTTTTTTTGCTCATATTTAAGGCTTTACCATTATACATACTACAATCATGGTGTGAATATTTTTGTCTTCTTAGAAGGTTTTGAAAAATACATTCATATTTTCTAATAAATACATCATTTTTTGAATTTCAATGCCTATTTTATTGCTCAAAAATAATTTATATTGTTGAATCTAAGTCAAATGAGTGCATTGGTATTAATATTAATAATTTAAAATCCTTCAGGGCCTCATAATTTTGGGCTATGTTGCGTAGCGTTTTTTTTAATATGCTATAATATAGTCCTTTTGTCACTTAATGGTTTCGGTTACAGTTTAAAAGTCCAATTAATAATTACTTCCTACCCCTTCTAACAAAACTCCTAAAAAAGTAAAATGACTGGGCTAAATGGTCGCAATGTTAAATAACGAACCATGTTTACAATAGCGAAACCAACAATAATACCTCGATTCGCGATTTCTATGTTGGTCCGAGACAGAATTCAGTTTGATAAAAATAATCATCACGCACGGCGACACATCAAGCTATACTAAAACCAAAATAAGCTGGCCGCGCGTAGGTCGCGTATCGTATAACGTCGCGCTGCCAGCTTATATTCGCTTTGTATAGCTTGATGTGTCGCCGTGTGTACATACTTACCTTCCTTTATTTGTCTTTAATAAAATTATATTCATCATCATTTTAAAAATCTAAATGTACCTTACATTATTTGAATAAAAAGGAACCTTTTACCGTCAGCATATTAAGGCTGCACCGAGCCTATGGTGCTGCCCCCCTCGTATTTTTTTATTTTTTATTTTTCAACAATTAAATAATGTTTCCAAAAAACAAGAATGTCACATTGTAGTCACTGCTGATTTTTAGGGTTCCGAAGTCAACAAGGAACCCTTATAGTTTCGACATGTTTTGCGGTCTGAAAAAACTCTGACACCAGGGCTCTGCCCACACGATAAGAACGAGATGTCCGTCCGTCCGTCCGTCCGCGGCTTAGCTGAGAGACGCTTACTAGAAAGCTGTGATTTGGCACAGCTGTAAAATAACACCTTGAAAAAAAAAACATTTTAGGGTACCTCCCCTACACGTGAAATGGGGATGAAATTTTTTGTTGTGGGTGTGGAAACAATTTTTCGATTTAGGGATCCGTTATATTAAGCTTTAAAGCGAAAATTTTTGTTATAGTCAATTGTCTCCCCCCCCCCCCCCCCTCCCTCTCCGGGCTAAACAGTGGTAGTTGGAGATGTGAAAAAATTCAAGGCAATAGTATATAAATGAATTTAAAAGGAAAACTATCTAGGCTAAAAAGGCTTTAAAAGTTAACGAGTTTTAGTCGACCAACTTAAAGGAGACGGTTAAACTGTAGTATAAAACAAAAAGTCCATAAATATTGTGAAGGGCAACTACGGAACCCTACACTGTGCGTGGGCCGACACGCACTTGAGCGGTTTTAATTTATTGGATCACTGCGGATTTGTTATTATAAAGTTTGTAGTTGTAAAAGTGGCCACTTTTGGCGGTTTTAACGATACTAGCTACAAGCATAAAACATAATAAGCCGTAATGTTTCGATAAATTGAAAGCCTATCAGGACTACAATGTGAAGCTCGGCGCAGCCTCAAGTTCAACCCTGTATACAACTGATAATCATATTTTGACGTATTGACAATAACCTGAAGACCGAAGACTTAATCAAGGATATATCTAAACATACAAGGCAAACAGACACACACCTACACAACCCCCCCCCCCTTCCCCCCTCCCCCCACTCACACCCTCTAACTTTGTTTCAATTGTACTAGTTCGTAACTAAATTATTTGTTTATTGTTAAGGATTCCCAATCGTAGACCTCGCGTATCAGGCTTGCCTCGTTTTTGGTCTACCGTTTAATGTAATAGTTTAAGCAAAAGTTAAAAATTAACATTTATAATTATCATTATCACCTCAATAATCATATGGCATTAGCTGATTTATACATGGTCCATTATACACTTTAAACCTTATTATTTTCATTAGCAGTGGATTTGGGATCGGTAGTTCACGAAACTCTCTCTCATTTTTACAATTCATCCAGCAAATATTGACGTACGTTTTGTTATCGTTAGCACAAACAGGTAAATATATTCTGGGACATTGACATCCGTAAATATGTTCTATTATAGGTATATCGTCATTTATTGGGGCAAAAGACCATTTTTGGTGTAATTCGTAGTTTGTGTCTTCACTGTCGGATGTTTGGAGAGTCATGCTTGATATAATTAAGACTGCAACTGGAAAATAAAGACAAGCATAAGCATAGCATCATCATCATCATCTCAGCCGATGGACGTTCATTGCTGGACATAGGCCTCCCCCAAGGATCGCCATTGCGACCGCTCCTGAGCTTTCCTCATCCAACGGGTTCCCGCCGCCTTCACCAGGTCGTCGGTCCACCGTGTGGGGGGCCTACCCACGCTCTGCGCTTTCCGGTACGCGGTCAGCATAGCAACTTTTTTTAACCTGTTTTGTCCCACTGCTGGGCAAAGGTCTCCCCCAAACCCTTCCACGTCTCTTTGTTCGGTGCTACATCCAGCCACTCATTGCAGTAGGCATTCAGCTCGTCTCGCCACCTTTTCCAGGGTCTGCCTCGACCTCGGCTCCCGTCGTGAGGCACCGATTGTGTGACGATTAATGCCCAGCCCAGTTCCACTTTAGTTTTGCTGACTTTTCCCCTACTCTACTGTTGGTCATCAACTGGGTCTTGGTGCGGTACATATTAAGTCCAACAACCAGGCTTGCCGTGCTCAGGTCTTGGAGTATTGTGTTAAGTTCTGATGGTGATGGCGCGAAAAGTACTACGTCGTCGGCAAATCTGAGATTGGTTAATCTCTTGCCATCGCCGATGTCAATTCCTCTTGTTTCCCAAGATGGCCCCAGGTTTTTAAATATCTCCTCTAGAGTACTTGTAAATAATTTGGGAGATAGAGGATCACTCTTCTTAACACCTTTTTCAATTTTAAAGATGGGTCCGGAGGTCTGTAATTTGATGTTTGCTGTACTGTTATGATAAATGTTGCGGATCAGGTTGATATAGGTTTGCTCTATATCTTGATTGTGGAGGGCTGTGAATATAGATCTATGAGTGATACTGTCAAAGGTTTTGGAGTCTACAAAAGCTACGTGAAGGGTTTTTCAGAACTCGTTAAACTTTTCTATCACGTGGCTGAGGGTGTGAAGATGGTCAGTGGTGGAGAAACCGGGCCGAAAGCCTGCTTGTTCAGGTGGTTGATGTCGATCTAGTTTTCTACCTATGCGAGACTGGATGATCTTTATAAATATCTTGTACAGATGCGACACCAGGCTGATGGATCTATAGTTTCCAATATCACTTTTGTCCCCTTTTTATGTAAAAAAACAACATTTGCGTGACACATATTATCTGGAAGACAGCCAGTCTTTAAACTAGAATTAAACAGTTGGGTGATATAAGGCAAGAGAGAATAGTTTTACCAATTTTTAGGGCTTCTGCCGTAATACCGTCACTTACAGGACTTCTTTCATATTTCGGGTTTTTCAATGCAGTACGAAATTCATGTCCTGTAATTAAAGGTATGGTATCCGGGCAAAAGTATTCTGTAGTTGGTTCGGTCTGTAACTGATCAGAGTATTGGGTCTTGTAGAATTCTGTGCATATTTCCATTATTTTCTCTATTCTATTGTGCTTCATGCCGTTATTATCCTTTAGTTTTGTTATCCAGGACCTTCCTTCTGAGAGACCATGTTTATAAACTCTTAGAGAAGTGTGTTTTTTTAAAGCTAAATGTTTTATGTGCTTCTGAGAGGAATTATAATTTCTGTCTGGTCTCTATTAGTGAAATAGTTTGTAATGTTAGTTTGTTCTTATTCCTGTTGGGTGGCTTTATCTTTCTGCTAGCGGTTTGTATAATGTCTGAAAATTATTTATATTGTTCTTGCACATCTTCTGAATCATCAACTTTAAGATCACTAAAATAGTTAGTAAGTTCAAGATTAAACTGATCATAATCATTGATTAAAGTGTATTTAGATAGTCTTTGGATTCGTTTAGCAAATATTTTGATGCGGTGAATTTTTGAATAGAATTTTATTTTAGCACGAAGTGGTCTATGGTCAGAGCTAAATTTGAATCGATTTATGACCCCGACGTCCTTTTCGATGTGTCTATTGGAGAATAGAACAAAATCTAGGTGAGATCCATGTCCATGTGTGACGTTGGGATTTTTTGCGGAAGAAAAAAATCCAAACATGGATCAGACGAGCTCCATGTTTATTTCGATCTCTAAGACCGTGGGGCCCTAGTATATGTTCGTCGTTCAATTCTTGTCTAGTTCCAACCTTGGCATTCAGATCTCCAAGGACTATGTTCCAGGTGCTTAGGTTTTCATAATAAGCTCTGTTAAGAAGATCGTAAAACTCTTCCACTTCGTCATCCGTATAGTCAGATGTTGGTGCATATGTCCGTATAATAGTCAGGATCTTTTTGTGAGTCACGCTAAACTTCAACACAGCTATTCTTTCAGAGTATCCGATAAATTCTATAATATTGTTTCTCCACCTTTTTGACACTAGAAAACCGACTCCATACACTTCAGCGGTGACTGTAGAGCTGGCAGCTTCCTTGGCCAAACGAATCAGCTCGACTATTCAAAGGGGGGACGCTGCCAGCGTGCTTGGCACCATGTCTCGCGGGGATGCACCTGTAGACCTTTTTTATCTCTAACATCTCATTTCTATACCTTTTTGTTCTTTTCATTTTCATGTTGTAATAAAGGATAGATAAATAATTCAGTTTACAATTTTATGATACCTATGCAAAGATTACAGTTATTGATATTTACAGCATGAAGCGATATCATGATGCCTTTTATCTCTAGAAAGAGAGCTAAGGCACTATAGCGCTATAACATGTTGGCATGATACGGCCGTAGAACACTAATTTGGCCGGATTCGACCAAACTTGAGTAAATTTTATTCTGAGATTAAGTCGCCGGTTACTCTAGAGTAAACTGATTTTGGGTTTTACCGACCACTAATCCATGAATAAGCTGTATCATGTGGGAGTAAATTTTACACGCCAATTTTGACGGCTTAAAGCTTATACCAAGACTAATGAAATTTCAATGTCACTTGTGTTGATTTGATTTTAAAACCACAAGTGATGTATAATAATATATGAAGTTATTTCGGAGTAAATACTAAGAATAAAATTGTTCCTTGTATAGTAACTTTGGGAAAAATCTAAGTTTGGTCGAATCCGGCCAAATAATAATTTTATATAACTTACAAAAATAGAACAGTTTATCCGGCATAGTGTATTCTTGTTTCATAAAATACAATTTCAAAAAGAGTCTGAATAAATAACAAATTAACTTTTAAAATGTCAATCAAGATTTTCTATCAACTCTACTAATTACCTATCGTAAATTCCTAATTAAAACAAGCTTGTAGTACTTAGGCATTTCAATCAAATTAGTAGTTTAAGTTAATTACCCCTTATTAGAGTCACGTGGAATCTAAAAGCACGTTTCAACATCATCATCAGCCTAAACTACGCGCATTAGTTCATTGCCACTTTAAAGATTGGGCCTGCGAGGTATAATGGCCGGCAAACTTCTTGAGCAAGGCTTTGAATGAGCAGAAACAAAATTTTGAAATAAACAAAATTTTAACAAAGAATTAAAACCGACTTCAAAAAAATTAATAAGTTAAGAAATAATATTGCAGCCGATGACTTTTTCTTTTGCATCATAAGAACATAAATTGGTTTTATAGAAGTCCGTGTCAAGCCAAGCCAAAAAACTAATGCAAGCCCTGACGCGAATCGTATCGGCTTGACATCGACTTCGATAAAACAAATTAATGTTCTTATGATGCGAACGAAAAAGCCATCGGCTGCAATATTATTTTTTAACATTTTAGTTTTTTTGAAGGCGGTTTTAATTTTCAAAGCCTTATAAGCCGAGTATAATAACACCATGTTTGAAGTATGTACCTATGTATGGAGGTGCTACTGGGAATTTTCCTCGAACGAAAAGGGAAGATCTTCCACCAGGCTATGTGTGAAGCCTGGGGACCGGCCGTGGTCCAACAGTTTTTAGTTAGACCTTATACATATATCGAATACCTGTGATTATTTCTCTTGCGCGATGTATGTCTTGCATTCGATTATGGACCTTATTTGTAGTAGGTTACGAGTTACGTATTCACGGTGAACGTTGTCTATGTATGTAGCATATTTCCGTGAGCGATGGTATCGCCATCTGTTGGCATCTCTGCTATAACTTGTGGGTGCTGACATCTGTAGCAAGTCCCCACATATGAATGTAAAGCCTTAAAAATGTGCAAAAAATTTGCCATCAGGTTTTTCAGAATGAGATAAATGCTAAATTTTAAATTTGCGACTGTTGCTGGCGCAATTCTTTTTTATTTTGGTACTTTTCTAGGCTCAAAAGGCGGCTTTAGGTTAAAGGTTATGTATATAGTGTTTATGTTTATGTACCTATATGTAAAGCCTCAAAATAGTGCTTATTTACTACACCGATAAAATAAGTCAATTATTAATTAGTCCCGATTCAAACCGTAAAATGACTGGGCTACAGTGCCGTATTGAGGTCCAACGAGCCATAATGTAACTATCCCTGTTTTGTGTAATATATACGATTTTAATTTTAATTACTTTAATAGGTCGCGTCGGTTAAGCGTTAGGCGTGAAATAACCACCACATACATCAGGAATAAACCTGTGTTGTCGCTTTCAGATACTTTTTTCACTAGATCTAGTGATTTTTTGACGTCTTAGGTGGCATATTTTAAAGTGATTTTTGAGCGTAAGAGTTGATGAAACGATAGTGTATCGTGACGGTGCAGTTGCAACGTCGTTGTGGTATAGTTGCGAAATCGCCTACGCTCAAAAACCGCTTGTGCTTGCCGATAATAGTTCATGCCATTTAGTATGCAGATTATGTCTAATGTTAAAACTGTAGATAGTATTTTAATATAGTTATTATTATTATTATTATATATGATACACTAGCAGCTCAAAGCTGATGCGTGTATATCACTGCACTTATTGAAATACAATTTACAAATCATCATCGTAACGTCTTGACCACATCACAGGATAATAATTATCATGTATAGAAATTGTTCGTTTCGTTTTAATAAATGCCTAAAAATGCAATTGTCATTTTATTTGGCATTTCATACATTTTTATTTTAAGCATTTGTTAAACAGCACTCTAGTATTTTTTGTAACCATAGTTGACAAAACTGAATCCTGAATCAGGATTCCGGATCGCAATTCCGTCTGTGTGTGGCGGACCTTAATCAACAAATACTTGAAAGCCGCTGGCCTAGCATGGCAGCGTGATACAACGCTATCGCGCCTTCGCTTTCTTTCTATATATATATATATACGCGCAACATGCTACGGCGGCGGATAATTTTTGGCGCGCAACTGTAGAGTATCGTGATTGGTTTGCGCGGTTTTAATAATGGCTGGGCCACACAGAGTGCAGCAGCTGTGGGCCTGCTGCGGAACGGCTGCAGGCCGGCAGTAGTTGTAAACTATGGAATTATATGGGAGGTGTCACACTGCGGCTACCGTTGCGCAGCTGTTCCGCAGCCGTACCGGACTGCATCTAGTGTGACATCGCATATAATTCCATACTTTACAACTACTGCCAGCATGCAGCCGTTCCGCAGCCGGCCCGCACCTGCACTCTATGTGGCCTATTAAGGCTAGGCCATATAGAGTGCAGGTGCGGGCTGCACCAAGCCTATTGTGCTGCACCCAATCGTATTTTTTTCATTTCTTAACAATTATACAACATTTCTAAAAACAAGAATGTCTCTTTGTATTCTTTGCTTATTTTTAATTTATCGGGTTAAAAATGCGATTGAGGGCAACACAATAGGCTCGGTAGGCTTTTAATAGTCATCATGCTACACAAAACCAATGTAAGCTGGCCGCGCGACGTTATACATTACTCTAGCTACGCGCGGCCAGCTTATTTATTTTTTACTACTCAACCCATTATAAAATTGAAAAAAAGTCATCATAATTTTCAGCCGATAGCAGTCCACTGCTGGACATAGGCCTCCCGAATACCCTGCACGATCGCCACAACAAACGATCTTGCGCTGCCTTCATCCAACGGGTTCCCGCCGCCTTCACCAGGTCGTAGTTCACCTTGTTGACCCTCTTCTAACGCTGCGCTTTCCGGTACGAGGTTGCCACTCGAGAACCGTACACTCCCTTCGGCCATCTGTTCTTGGAGAAATAATTATACCCCACCCATTGCCACTTTAGAATAGCTTGTAAATAATACTGTCTGTTAAACATTCTAACAAGAAACGCAATTCGGAAGCGGCTCATGGATCACAAGAGTTTCAGCAAAAATCCTCAGTCAATGGGCGAAAATCCAATTTCGAGCGACCCGGAACACTGCTGTGCCGATACTCGTTGCCGTACGACGTGGCACTAGCACAGTATAAGAAAGAGTATCCAGTACTACATACAGTACGGACACTCCCTGCCTCCCACGAATTTTTACCTCACCCCTCCTCGCAGGATCATGGCTAGCTGTAGCCTAGATTGACATGCTAGAATTTCTGTTTTCGAAACAGAGATAATAAAATAATAATCTCAGGACGAAGGATAAAAAATTTATTTTTTAAACAGAAAGTCTATAATCAATGAAAAAAAAAAATCCTTCTACTGTCTATGTATTTAGTGAAAGTAACATTAGGCTATTTATGCTGTCGAAAATTATACATATAATTTCTTTTGTAACTAAAATTATGTCGCTATCCGCGCCATCTACCCATCATAAATTGTACCGCACGCAACCATAGTTCTTGCAGCCCTATCTATGGTCAGTTTTTCATATGCGGACGTCATCTTGTCAATTTCTGTCGTTTGTAGGCAGTGTCCAGTCCAGGTTGTGATAAAAGCTTTAGAATAAGGCCTTTCTTAATAAAATGTCTTATCTATCTACCTATATCTACAGGGTGGAAAAAAAGGCCGTGGTTGGAGGGAAAGTACCCTTAATATTTATGATGGCAAATTTTACTGAAAGGAAACATTCCTTTATTTTCAAAAATAATTAAAACTGCATTTAAAGATTTTTGAAAAATCATCTGCTTGAGTCGGGAATCGAACCGGTGAAATCTGAAAAAAAACATTATGTATTTTATGATACCAACCGAAAAAGTGATTCATAAGGATCAATTTCTTTTAAACAACATAGTATCTTAAATTAAAGAAAGACCAAGAAAAAATGATTTTTTCATTGTTAAACTTACTCACTATCTAAAGAAAATACTTTAAAGTATGTATTCTACGACTGAATTCTCTACGAGTCGTCTTTTATATCGAATTAAATATTATTTCAAATATTCACCATAATTCAATACAAAAGGCGACACGTAGCGAATTTATTCGAAGAATACGTCTGTGCCATACGTGAAAATGAGTCTCATTTTGAGCAATTTATAAGTTAAGTAAAGAATTTTCTTTAGATAGTAAGTTTAACAATAAAAAAATCATTTTTTCTTGGTCGTTCTTTAATTTAAGATACTATGTTGTTTCTAAGAAATTGATCCATATGAATGACTCTTTCGGTTGGTATCATAAAATCAGGATGTTTTTTTTCACGTTTCACCGGTTCGATTCCCGGCTCAAGCAGATAATTTTTCAAAAATCTTTTAATGCAGTTTTAATTAAATTTGAAAATAAAGGAATGTTTCGTTTCAGTAAAATTTGCCATCATAAATATTAAGGGTACTTTCCCTCCAACCACGGCCTTTTTTTTCCACCCTGTATATACCCTACCCTGTATGTACCCTATAATAAAACTGTAACAGAAGATTGTCTGTACATTGAAGACATTAACAAAAAAAACGATATGGTTTTTATTTGTCCACGATTCCATATCACCAATTTTTGGATTTTTTGTCTGTCTGTTTGTTTGTTTGTTTGATCGAGCATCACGCAAAAACGACTGAACCGATTTTAATGAAGCTTTTTTAGTTTGTCAGCTTATGATCCGACTTAAAATCTGGTAAATAATTTTATTATTCTACAGACTAAAGTTATAATTATTTGTTTTTCGCTTTCTTGGTTGCTATTGTCCGTAGTATAGTAGATACTGCTGATTCTGATGACAGTGACAGTTTCATATTTAAGCACGTTAAAGTCTTACTACGTTTTAGTGCAAGCTACGAATCTAAGGTGCGGTTTATATAGAAGAAACGTGTGCGCGGTCATTTGTCACGTCGCTTCATAGCCCAGTCATTTTACAGTTAGAGCCGGGACTAATTCATAATTGATTTTTTTTCGGTATAATATTGAAGAGCCAATTTTAGCTTGGAAATGTACCAGAATTAAAAAAAAATCACGTCAGCAAGAGTTCCAATTTGAAAAATTTAAGTATTATCTCGTTCTAAAAAACCTGATGGTAAATTTTTTTTTAAAAAAAAATCACGGCAGCAGCAGTTCCAAATTTAAAATTTAGGTATTATCTCGTTCTAAAAAACCTGAAGGTACATTTTTTTACACATTTTTATTTTCTAATAAATACCTCATTTTTTAAATTTCAATGCCTATTTTATTATTCAAAAATAATTGATATTGTTAAATCTAAGTTAAATGAGTGCATTGTTATTAATATTATTAATTTAAAAGCCTTCTGGGACACACAATCTTGATTTCTATGTTGCGTAGCAATTTTTTTTAATATGTTTTAAGATAGTCTTTTTTTCACTAAATAGTGCCGGTCACAGTTTAAAACTCCGTAAAATGACTGGGCTATCATAAATTATAGTGAAGTGGTGGAGACGCGTGGCGCGACGTAAGCATAGTATGAAAGAGTATCTATTATTACATACAGTATGGACCTTTTACTTTTTTTATTTAAATTTGTTTAAATTTTTCAAAATTTTTCGTTTTTTGCCAAAAAAACCCAAATTTTCACACTAATATTGACATAAAAAAATATTTGCTTATTCTATGGCATCGATTTGAATTTTATTTCATAGCTAACACTTATGCAGAGCTTTTTTTAAAATAAATTTTCGAACATACAAAACAGTTCAAAATAAATAAATAAAAATGACAGCCTATTTAAAAAAAAAATATTGTTAGTCTTGAAATCATGCGTTTATCTCAAATAATTACTATCACACCAAGTATGCAGATTACTAAAGTAACTTTCTTCTTTTGTTAGCTTCCTAAAAAGGTATAAATGTTCTAAGAATAATGGAAAGTAAATGTTTGAAAAGGTTTTTTACTTAGTACGGGTTACGTAGAGGAATGATTCTTTTAGAGTAAAATTAAATAAAAATTCCTTAGATGATTTAAATGCTTGCGTGCTTATCGGTCTTCTACAGATTGTACTTCGGTGAGTGTGCCCAAGAGCTGCATGAGCTCATCCCGCCTTCCCCTTTCTACTATCGGCCTTCCAGACGCACCACGCGATACCACCCCTTCTTGGTTGATATCCCACAAATCCGCACTAAGCGCCTTTCTGATTCTTTTATAATGCGCACAGCCAAGGAAAGGAATGCCCTGCCTGCGTCAGTATTTCCGAGCGCTTACAACCCGAATTACTTTAAAGTATGAGTGAATAGGCATCTTCTGGGTAAGCTCGCTACATCTTCGACACCATCCCTGTCCTGAGGACTGGATTGAGGTCAAGAGAAACCCATTATCAAGTAAAAAAAAAAATTATTTTAATTTACAAATCTTGCTCAAAGTGAGTTGCAGGGAGTGTCCATACTGTATGTAGTAGATACTTACGACTGACGTGTCGTTTGCCAATCAGTGGCGATGGCTCGTCACTTTATGGTGGATGTCCCCTGGGGGCGCGGGCGCGATTCTCGACGCTATGCTACGTACTATAAGGTTTATATTGCCGCACCCCGCCCGCGCCACGTCTCTTCTGTTTAAGACATCCAAACTGCCACGATATACCGCACCAAGTTAAAGCCGTTTGAAATATACAGAAAGATAGCGGATAGCATAGAATGCCCCATTTATTTGACCCGTTTAGTTGGGACACGAACTGTTTAAGGAGATTTGTTGTAATGTTATTTTGTATCTTATCCCTTTTGATGTACCTTTGTGTGTTTCTTTCCTTTCGTTGATTTTATTTGTGTTTGTGGTTAACTATCTATGATGATTTCCTATACCCCGACTGTTATACTGAGTCCTTTACCATTTTGTCTCTATGTTATTTTTAAAACCGTGCTATATTTATTATGTACTTGTGTATAAATAAGAGACAAATTAATACTTTTTAATTTAATTTAATTTAATTCCTACTGCTGATGCACACTCATTGGCGTCTTTTTCATGTTATTTTACCGCGTGCGAACCATAACTTTTTACACATATAGTATCACGCAATACAATCAACAGTCTTTAGAGCTGTTTTGACAGAACGCGAACGCTCAGACGTTTATGGGTTGAGACACATTTGTCGACGGAGACGGGTGGGCCCATACAAAAATGACATTTAGGTTCGCCACATACAACCGGAATCGCGAAACGGAAACCTGATTCCTGATGCAATCCACACACATACGTTTTTTTTCGTCCGGAATGACAAGGCTCAGTAGTCAGACGCCAGTGGTCGAGTGCAGATGTCTTTTGGCAGTAGTGTTGCCAACTATAGATACAGAAATACAGAAAAATACTAGAGTGCTCTTTAAAAAATGTATGAAAATTTGTGAATATATGTTACTGGAATAACTACTTCATTATAATAAACATTACTTACTTGTAAGTGAGTCTTTGCTAAAAATCATTACATGACTTTTAGTTGGGTTTATCTTTAAATCAAGCTCATTATTATAATAATTATATAAATCATTGAAAGCTATATTTACATTATTTACAGGCTATATTCACATTATTTTGTATTTACATTACTAGTATTTACATAAATGCAAATTTCACTTGTGTACAAATTATACAGCAGAGGCGATAATATTGACCCTTGCATCGTACTTATTGAGGTGGATTTTGGTCTATATATCTTGTTATTATATTTAACGTATAAGTTCATATTATTCAAAAAGTTATATATCCATTTGCATAATAAACCAGGTATTCCTAATCTAGATAAGACCTTGATTAGGATTCCTGTCTGAACATTGTTAAATGCTCCTTGAACATCTAAGAAAGCACATACAATTGATTTATTATTATTCTTTTCAAATTTCAGGTCAGATACAAGAGTGACAAAACTGTCTGCATAACTTCTGCCTCTTCGTAAACCAAACTGTACATTAGGAATAATGCCATTCGACTCAACAAACCAGTCAAGCCGAATCTTTATCATGTTTTCAAATATTTTTCCTAAGCAAGACAAAGATATAGGTCTATATGAGTTAGCATCATCAGGAGATTTATCAGGTTTTAAAACAGGAATCACACATTGGGTTCTCCATGATTCAGGAATAATTTGGTGTAGCCAAAGACCATTAAGTTTTTGTAAAAATCATTTCTGTACTGATGAATCTACATTTTTTATTAATAGATAAGGAAAAGCATCTAAACCTGGAGTAGTGTTCCGACGTGACTGTCAACTTATCTTGAACTCATCAAAAGTAAACGGATCTAAAAGGAATTTTAAATTATTATTTGAATTATGAAGATTGAAATAGCTATTCATATTTTCCACTTCTCTACCTGTACGGTGTATTACCGTACAACGTTAGATGAAATGGTTAATAAATGATAAAACCGAGTAAAGTCAATATAATAGTTTTAATACGACAAAACTACGGCTAAAATGGAAATGATGGTAAACCGCTGACGGCGCGCGATGTATGTTGCTTGCACCATACATGCTCCCAGGCAGAAGAAATGAAGATATGAGGGTGCTAGATGGTGGTGATACAAGGTGATAAAACAATATTTATGGTGCACGTACAAGATGAAAAGACATATATTCCGTGTAGTTCCCGGAAAAGAATAGGACTACCCCATCTCTACCCGTGGGTGTCGTAAGAGGCGACTAAGGGAGGGGCAAGTTCCCCCTTTTGACCTGGACACACACCATCCTGCATCCTTGGTCACCCGAATAGTGGCGGGGAAATCACTACAACTGCATTCCCAAAGAGGGTTGGCGTCAGGCAGGCGGCCGGCTGTAAAACTTAAGCCGAAACCTGTAGCAGTATGAATCACAGTATGATAGGAAATAGCGATAGGGTTAGGGCGTACCCCCGAGGCGACGCGCAGGGGCAGCACCCGGCTCCTGTGGGAAATGGATCAGGGTTGTCGCGTAAGAAGCGAGCTCGGACTGTGAGGGAAGTAAGATTAAGGTGTGCAAGTTGGAACATTGGTACGATGACTGGAAGAGGAAGAGAGTTAGCGGAAGTACTGAAAAAGCGACGGATAAATGTGGCGTGTTTGCAAGAAACGAAATGGAAGGGGTCAAAAGCCAGAGAGATTGGTGAAGGGTATAAATTTTACTACTGTGGGAGTGATGGTAAAAGGAATGGTGTGGGAATCGTGCTAGATAATAAGTTAAAAGAGTGCGTGACGGATGTTAGAAGAGTAAGCGACAGATTGATAGCCCTGAAAGTGATGTTAGAGAATTTGGTTCTGAATGTAGTTTGTGCGTATGCACCTCAGAGTAACAGTAAAGATTGCATAAAAGATAAATTTTGGGAAGAATTTGATGATGTGATGATGGGGATAGCGGACAATGAGGAGGTTTACGTAGGTGGAGACTTTAACGGTCACGTGGGAAGGAAGAATGATGGTTACGAAAAAGTACATGGGGGTTGGGGGTTCGGGACTCGTAACGACGATGGCGAGACGTTGTTACAAGCAGCTTCTGCCTTTAACCTGGCTATAACAAATACGTGGTTTGAAAAGAAGAATGAACATCTTATTACCTACAAAAGTGGCCACCACAAGACGCAGATTGATTATTTCCTCGTAAAGAGGAACAAAATTAATTGCGTCAAAGACTGTAAAGTGCTACCAGGGGAGGACCTAGTCTCACAGCATAGACTGCTAATCATGGAAGTCAAACTTACTGTCCAGGATAAGAAAAACAGAGAACGGCCCCCGCCCAAAACAAGATGGCACATGTTAGATAAGAATGAGTATGCTAGTAAATTCAGGGAAAGAGTGATAGATAGAATGATAGAAATGAATATGGATGAATTAACTGTTAATGACTGTTGGAGTGAGATGGCATGTTGTATCCGAATGGTAGCAAAGGATGTTTTAGGAGAAACGAAAGGCAAAGGTATGATAGATAAGGATACGTGGTGGTGGAATGCGGAAGTACAGAATATTCTGAAAGAGAAGAAGTTTGCTTTTAAAGAATGGCAAAATACATCGGATAGTGATACGAGTGGGAAAGAGTCGAGGAAAACAATATATAATAAATGTAAGAAGAAAGCAAAAAAAGCGGTAGCCATCGCTAGAGCTGAAGCCCAGGACAAGTTATACGAGTCTCTGGATAGTCCTCAGGGGCAAAAGCTCTATAGGATGGCAAAAGCTAGAGAGAAGAGTGCAAGAGACGTGTCCCACATAAAGTGTATAAAAGATGATGCAGGAAAAGTGATGACAAATGATGATGACATAAAAGTACGTTGGAAAGGATATTTTGAAAAGTTAATGAACGAGGAGAATGCTTGGAGTGGTCAGTTAGAGTATTTACCAGTGAACGTGGGGTTGGTAAGAGAAATAAGTATGGAAGAGGTAAAAAAGGCTGTACGAAGTATGAAAAATGGAAAGACCGTGGGACCGGATGGAATACCAGTTGAGGTTTGGAAGGTTTTGAGTGCGGATGGATATAAGTGGTTAGCTTTATTCTTCAATAAGTTGTTGCATAAAGAAGTAATCCCCGACGAATGGTGCAACAGTTTACTGGTGCCCATCTATAAAAATAAGGGTGACGTACAGAACTGCAACAATTATAGGGGAATAAAGCTAATGTCACATAGTATGAAAGTATGGGAAAAAGTGATAGAGAAACGACTGAGAGAGGAGAGTGAGATAACGCAAAACCAATTCGGTTTTATGCCTGGTCGGGGTACAACGGACGCTATTTTTTCACTACGCCAACTTTGTGAATTATACAGGCGTGCTCAAAAGAACTTGCACATGGTGTTCGTTGACCTCGAGAAGGCATACGATCGTGTACCCCGGGAGGTCTTGTGGTGGGCTCTCAAAAAGAAAGATGTGCCTGGAAAATACCTTGAGTTGATTCGTGCAATGTACAACCGATCCAGCACATGCGTCCGATCATCTGCTGGTACCACCGATAAATTCAATGTGGCTGTAGGTTTGCACCAAGGGTCGGCTTTAAGCCCTTACCTCTTCCTGTTGATTATGGATGCTTTAACATCGGACATACAGGAAGAGGCACCCTGGTGCATGCTGTTTGCCGACGACATTGTTCTTGTCGGTGAAGATGGACTCGAGGTCCAGAGCAGATTGGCACAATGGCAGCAAAAACTGGAGAGTGTTGGCATGAAAATTAGCAGAACTAAAACGGAACGTTTGTTCTGCGATTTCGGCGATCTCTCCAGTTGCATGCCTATTGCCCTTGATGGCGTGCCTTTGCCAGTCTGCTCCGACTTCCGGTACCTCGGGTCACTCATACAAAAAGATGGAGAGATAGACCGGGACGTGAAGCACCGAATCAACTCAGGGTGGATGAAGTGGCGGCAGGTTACGGGAACGATCTGCGACTCCCGAATCCCCCTTAAATTGAAGGGGAAAATATATAAGACCGTAATACGACCTGTCGTTATGTACGGATCAGAGTGTTGGACCACAAAAGGGACGGATGAGAAACGATTGCATGCAGCTGAGATGAGAATGTTGAGATGGATGTGTGGTGTAACTAGAATGGACAAGATTAGGAATGAGTATATTAGAGGAAGTTTGAAAGTAGCACCTATAACGGAAAAATTGCAGGGTAATAGATTATCGTGGTATGGGCATGTAATGCGGAGAGAAGAGTGTCATGTTACGAGACGAGTGTTAAGTATGAATGTGGATGGCTGTAGTAGGAGAGGGAGGCCGAAGAAAAGATGGATGGATTGTGTGAAGGATGATATGTGTAAAAAAGGAGTGAGTGTTGAAACGACGGCTAAGAGAGATGAATGGAAGAGGATGACATATTGCGCCGACCCCAAATAATGGGAAATGGGCAAGACAATGATGATGTACAAGATGAAAAGACAATATTTTTTTTATACTAAATTGCTTAAATTCTACTGTGAGCCCGACTCATTATAGAAATGTTTGCGAAACACTGGTTTAGTTGCTTTATTTACGCACACACTTGTAAACTCAGGCACTGTTGCCTTTTTTACTCTAGCACTAAACACATTTTCACGCACACTCTCACTACTGGTACACTGATCACATCATCCTGAGCACTCTCACACTGATCATCACTAACACGATACACGACGCGGGGCGGAGCGAGGGGCGCGGGCATGGCGCCGGCGCCGAGCTGGTCGAGGACGGAGGGCGACAGGCGGTTACTTCCGCGATGAGCACGCAGGCGGCGTACTCCATACACAGTTGAGCCGTAGGAGTTCCTACGGCTAACGCACTTATCACCAACAGATATGTGATGGTGTAGTGGTGTATATCATGGTTGGACACTTGTTCCGTCAGAATAGATTCAGATTTCATTTGCTTTATTTTTCGACCCAGATCCATAAGCTCTTTGTCGTGACCATTGATCCCGGACTCGATCTTGCTGATCGGAATGGATAAATTAATTATGTTGTTAATTGGTGGTATCTCAATTTTTGGTACATCGGCCTGTACTTTTATTTCGTTCGTCAATTGTTTATGTAAAAGTATCGTAAATTCTTCTCCCTTGATGATACAACCTTCACCTAGAGTCACGATACCGACCTTGCTGAGTCGCTCGGCCGTCACCTGATACTCGCATATGACTCGTACGGAGCATTGACCGCAACAGAAGTACAAGTAAGTGTTTATCTTACTAAGCTGTATCCAAGCGTCTCGGCACATGCCATTGTTGGTCATGCATTGTGATATTTGATCTCTCAGACATAGGCTTTCATCTGAGTTTCTATGAAATATAGGTTTCTGTAATTGACACAGTCGGATTTCCCCGTTGAATTGGTTACATTTCTGCATATCTGTGTCTGTTAATGGTATGAATGAATCTTGTTGTAGGTTTATCGCTAAATAGTTCGAAATTGGTACTAGGGTGACCATGGTTTTGTCCTTTTCCTGACCTTACCAATACGGTATAATTTTATAAATTTCATATTTGTCTCGGCTTACTAGTGGTATTTTGATCACAAAAATTAAATATTCTGTCATCATTCTCGCCTTTGCCTTCAATAAATGGTAAATTTCTGGTAAATCTGTAAGTAGGTTTTTAATTGGTAAAGAAAGCTCCTTAGATAACTGACCCGATATTATGTTCAATTCTGATAGAAACTGTTCTGGTTTTAAAAGATAAAATTGAATTTTCCATAATACGTATTGTTAATAGTGTCTAGTAAGGTATCCTGGATGCTTTTTAGGTTCATTAGAATGTTGTTGGCAATAATAGACGACAATGTGAACTCGCTTACTAATTCTATGTGGTGCATCTCATCTTGGACAGCGTTGGTAACTTTTTCCACATTATTCAGATGTTGTTTAAACATTTTGCATTGCTTTGACATAACTTCTTCAACTCTTTTCAGTAAATTATATTCGGATTCTATCACGGAAGTCTGGTTTTTCCATAATAGTCCCAGATGTTTGGTATTGGTTCTCATTTGGTCGATATCCTTTCGGTATTGTTCGGCGAACTGCTCGTCGAGTACACCAAATAAGCTGTGCACAATATTACCTACGGTATTGATATATCGTCGCCTGGCTCGCGTGCGGCTCGGCGGCGGCGGCGGCGGTGGGAACTGCTGACCGAGTAACATTCCGTTGTTGTAATCTAATTCTTTATAACCGTGCCGCAGTTGAAGCAGAATTAAATCGCAATGTGTTTTTAATTTCGACCTTATGCAGATGTCTTCTAAGTGTTCTAAATATTTGGTTAATAATGTGTTCCCTTGCCAATAAGGGTCCATGTCATAGTACACTACAAGATTCCACTGGTCTCGGATAAGATGCATATTTGATAATTTATCGAAATAGAGACCTCTAGTGCTATTTAAGCTTGTTATGTTATAAGAGCACTGTATTGGTGAAATAATGCACATAAATAACATAAGCGCGACTGTTGCGAGGTTGCATGTTACGTTTTTCTTAGATCTTGTTTCGTTTTTTGGTTTAGTTTCTTCCTGGTTTTTTTTGGTTTTACTTTTTTGTTCTTGAATTGGTAGTACAGATATTTTTACGATTGGTCTTTTGAGGATTACATTTTTGGTTTTTATCGAAACGACTCGGACATATCCGTCTTTGCCCGGGTGAAGGTCAATTATTCTGCCTAAAGCCCATTTACCTGCTGGTAGGTGTGCGTCGTGAATAAGCACAAGGTCGTTGAGTTTGACATTGGTTTTTGGTTGTAGCCATTTGGTTCGCTCATTTAATTGTGTCAGGCACTCAGATCTCCATCGCTTCCATATATCTTGGTATATTTTTTGGGTAAGCTGCCACCGCGTGCGTTCGTCTTTTTCAGTTTCGATAATGGTCATTATTGGTCCGCTTGATATGAAGTGTGACGGAGTCAGAAAATCTACGTCATCGGGATCTTCGCTGATAGCGCACAGTGACCTCGTGTTGAGACAGCCTTCTAAATGTGCCACAGCGTTGGTTCCTCCAAAGATCCCATGCGAGGGTCAGGCGAAGACCCCCGTGGAAGGTCATATGGTGTCCTTGGTCAATAAGTAAGTTGGTAATAGTGTGGTAATAGGGAACAATGAGAGGACGTTTCATATTTTCGTTGCTCAGCGCATTGGTTATCCTCCCGCCGACTCTTAACAGTCCATCATTGTCAATATATGGTCGTAATTTCAACAAGTCACTTTTTGTGCTTACTTCTGTGGTATTTATAAGCATAGAAATGTCATCGGGAAATGATGATTGTTGTTAAAGTTTAATCAATACATTTTTAGCGTTTCTCGACTCAGGAACCGTTAGGAATGTTGGTTTTTCCTGGCCCCGTGACGTCATCCGTAGCATCCATGCGAGTACGCGCGTGGCGCGTGAGAAGCTACTCTGTTAAAGTAACTACTCGATGACTTTATTTTGGTATGGCTTTATTACAACGTTGGTTTGTTCTATTTTTCTGGTTTCTTTATTGGTAGTGAATGATTTTCGTTGGTTGTACATCAGGTCATTCAAACTATATCCACTTGAAGTGACGACACGCGTCGAAGTAGTAGTTGACTCCGCTCGTATTACAGAAAGGTGCGGCACATAGCAACTAGGTGTTTGGTTACCGGGACATTCGCGCATGTGGCCGAGATTTTTAGTTTCATTTATAAAATCTCTATAATCTTTCGCAACTTTTTTGTTTTTGCAAAATTTTTTTTCTAAATGTTTAAATTGGGTAATCGTTTCTAGTTGTGATTCCTCTAGTTTCTCTTCTATGACTGGTTTTAATGGCAATTATACAACATAACTGGTTGGTGTTTTGTTTCAGAGTTGTTCTGTTGAATGCAAATTTCATCTTCCTTTGACATGTTCCCTGTGGTTTCATCAATATCCTCTATATTCCAGAATTGTTGTATGTTATTGAGAACAACGTTACATTGGTAGGACTTCACGTTTCCGCACAGTATCCATCCGAGCTGAGTTTGCTGAGCTACTGGATGAGATGAATCCTGACGGATGATACCATGTAAGATAACAGATGAGTAGACGTCCGCACCAAATAATATGTCCACGGGAGCGCTCTCATTAAAATCAGGATCGGCAAGCTGTATGGTATTAAGATAAGGCCAGTTTGGTTTTGAGAAAGTTTAGTTTGGTATTATTATTTGGTTATAAGGGCTTGGTCAATGACCAAATAGCTACTGCGACCTAGATAGATCTATTGTAGCTTTTTTTAGTTTGTTAGTTTGGTAACTTATTTATTAATTTTTTCATAATAAAAGCATCTACGTTGAAAGTATAGTCATTATAAATTGATGACACTGTAATGTCCATAACACCTTTACAATTACTTTCCTTCGCTCCAACTCCGAAAATTACTCCGTGACCTCTCTTCCTTTGCAGGCCTAATATTTGGGCGGCATTTTCGGTTATGAGTGACGTTTGCGACCCTTGGTCTATGAGGGCGCGCATGGTGTGGTATGACCCATCAGCTCCTAACACATTCACCTTGGCTGTCGCTAAGAGAATTTCACCTACGTTTTGGTACACGTGTGACACAGTTTTTGGTTGGTTATTTTCCGTATCTGTAGCGTAAGCATTGTGGACGATGGTATTGTGCTTGTCGGAGCAAAAACGGCAAGTTTTTTCCGATTTGCATTCTTTTTCTTGGTGATTGTACAAACAATTTTTACATAAATTTAATTTCGCAATCGATTTTCGTTGGTCCTCAGGTTTCATGTCACGGAAAGTTTTACATTGAAATATAGCGTGGTTATTATTACAAAGTAAACATTTTTGTGTGCCCGAGGCAAATGGTTTTAAGTTGGTATGGTTTATGAATGGTTTTCCTTGAAAAATTTTAGCGTTATGGTCGCTGGTGATGGTTTGCCTGGTGGTTTTTTCGGATACTCTAGATGGTGTGAAGTCCTCGACGACTATGGTTTACGCCGAGAGGCCTCTAATGACGTGAATTTGGTTTTCAAAAATTCTAAGAAATCACGTAGAGATGGCAATTCTCGTGGGTTGTCTAGAGATCCTATATAGTCATAATACGACTCTGCATCCAGTTTCTGTGAAAGTATATGCACTATCACCGGGTCCCAAGTAGAGGTATCTACGCCAAGGTTTTTAACTCCATTGAGACATTCGTTGGTGGTGTCATGTAACTTTTTGATCTGCGATGCTGATTGCTGTTGCATGGTAGGTAATGATAAAAGAATGTTGCTGAATATAATTTTGGTGTTATTGTACCTTTGATTTAATATATCCCAACATACTTGGTAATTATCTGTGGTAATTTTTAAATGCTGAATCAACTTGTCAGCTTCCCCTCTCAGTTTGCTCTTTAAAAATTGCATTTTCTGAGCGCTGGACAGTGATCTATTGGTGTGAATGGCCTCGTAGAATAGATCCTTAAATGAGATCCACTGGTGATAATTGCCGCTGAACGTTGGTATGTCCATCTGCGGTGTAGACCTCTCCCTATGAGATGCATCCCACATTTTGCTATTCACTGCCTTTTTCAACTTGATGTAAATTTGTTCATTCTTACTGTACTCACTTTCATACGTATGGTCTTCCTCGTCAAGCTCGCTGTCTAGCTCTCCATGTAAGTGATCTATTACAGACCACCGAGATTGGATAGTTTTGAGAGCATCCTCGAATTCCCATTTCTCAGACAAGTCTTCAAGGTTGATGGCAGAAATCATACGAGCAAATGCCTTAAAATTACTGTTTTGTTTACGGAACATTTCCTCTATTCCACTGGCACAGGCTTTGGTCATGGTTTGAGAAATTTTCAGTTTTAGTGGTGATTTACGCCCAAATAGAGGACTTTCTGGTTGGTTGGAAGTATCCTCGTGAGACAGAGTAGGAGTAGGCACCTGTAAGCTTGGTTTAGGTGTTATTCTTGGTTGGGGATCAATGGTCACGGATTGTTTAATGGTTTTCTTAGTTAACGCATAAAAATTTTCTTTTTCTCGAAATGGTTCTCAGAGAAATACGGATGGTCGTACTGTTCGTACTCAGCACACCGTTTGGTATGGTTGATTTGAAAATCTTGCATGTACGTGTCTAACAAGTCGAGTCTCTTTTGGATGTAAGCTGCTGTCTTACGATCCGGTCCATCTTTCCTAAAGTTGGTGAGGACGGTCTCCATAGCCCTCTTGATTTGGTTTTGGGTCTCCATTATGCCTTCCATGGTTATAGGTAAGCAAGAAGTTAAATAGTAAGAAGAAAATGGAAAGATCTTACTTGGTTGGTGCTTGATACTTTGCCTGAAGGTAGGTCTCCTTCAAAGCTGATGCTGATTGCTGGTGTCTAGTTATCGGTATGGTAAGCTGGAGAACAATTCCTCCACAGTTCTGGTTACGACCGGAAACGGTTCACTGACACGTGCACAAAGTCTGGTTTGCCTGAACACGCGCCGATAGTCCCGCTTTTCCGGAAGCTCGAAGGACCATAAGATGTACGGTGTATTACCGTACAACGTTAGATGAAATGGTTAATAAATGATAAAACCGAGTAAAGTCAATATAATAGTTTTAATACGACAAAACTACGGCTAAAATGGCAATGAGAGCACACGCGGATTGATTGGTGACCGAACGTGAACTAAAGCTAATTACAATAAAAAGCGAAATGATGGGTAAACCGCTGACGGCGCGCGATGTATGTTGATTGCACCATACACTACCATTCGCAGATAATTTATCTAAAAAGGGGTTAACAAAATTGTCACAATATGATTTATTTCTATATCCTTTAAACATCTTGATATAATTCCAGATTTCACTTATGGGAGTAGTCCTTTTAAAACTATTGCAAAGGTTTCTCCAACCATTCTTTTTTTCCTCAGAAATTGTTCTTTTCTTAACTGCTTCTAACTTTTTATATTCAATCCAATTGGGGTTAGTGGGATTGTTCCGATAGAATTTCAATGCTTTATATGATGCAATCACAGCCTGTTTACATCTTTGATTCCACCAAGGAGCAGGAGGTTTAGTTACGTAGGTAGTTGTTTTAGTAAATTTAGGAACACAGTCCAGTTTCAGTGCATCCAGTCTGTCACAAAATTCTATGTATGCTTGTAATGGGTTACACATATTCACAGCTACGTTTTCAAAATGATTTTTAGAAAGCTGACTCTACCTATTCCAATTTATAAAGGAATTTTTTTGTTGGTGGGTTATATTGATATATCTCTATACATAATGTTATTTCAATAATAGTAGGAAAATGATAACTGCCCATATTATTGTCATAAACTGACCGGTTGTAAAACTAACATCAATAGCTGATGGTTCAGTAGTAGGGATGGTGGGGTGGTAGTTCTGTATAGTGGTAACAGTACCGTCATTAAGGATACATAAATCAAATTCGTCAATTATGTCATATAACTGTTGCCCACGGCCTTTTGTTGAAAGGCAACCAAAGCGTTGAAATCTCGCGATTCAATTGCGAATCTTGCGATTCAATTGCGATTCAATTACGGTTCAATTGCAATTCAGTTACGGTTCTTTTGCAATTCAGTTACGAGTCAATTGCGATTCAGTTGCAATTCAATAACGATTCAGTTACGGTTCAATTGCAATTCAATTACGGTTCAGTTACGGTTCAATTCGGATTCAGTTAGAAGTCAATTACAATTCTTTTACGATTCAATTATGATTCAATTTCGATTCAGTTGCAATTCAATAACAATTCAGTAACGGTTCAATTGCAATTCAGTTACTAGTCAATTGCGATTCAGTTGCAATTCAGTAACGATTCAGTTACGGTTCAATGATAACCCATACGGAAGAGAGCTAGCGCCTCAATCCTGAGGACGCGGTTCGATTCCTGGCCTGTACCACTAAGTTCTTCGGAATTTATGTATGGTTGTATTTATCATTTACTAGCTCGGCGGTGAAGGAAAACATCGTGAGGAAACCTGCATTCCCGAGGATGAAAAGAAAATACCATAAATTCGGAGGTATGCGTAAAATATGGGTGAGCGTGGGGCGAACACAAAGGACCAGCGCTGGTCTCCGTGTTACATAACGACCCTTGCTTGCAATAGCCCAACCACAAATAATAAAATAATACGGTTCAATTGAGGTTCAGTTAGGACTCAATTGAGATTCACTTGTGATTCAATTACGATTCAATTGCGATTAAATTACGGTCTAGTCTAGTCTAGTCTTGTCTAGTTTAACGCCGCCAATCCCAGGTTGTTACTGGCGTGCCGACTGCCTGCGCTAGTTGCGGGGCTAAACTGTACTTTCCATGGGTTTCCGCTGCCGTCGGCGCCAATCGCACATTTGTTGTCAGCGCTGATTCAATTACGATTCAGTTAAGGTTAAATTGCAATTCAGTTACGAGTCAATTGCGATTCAGTTGCAATTCAATAACGATTTAGTTACGGTTCAATTGCGATTAAGTTGCGATTCAATTACGATTCAGTTAAGGTTCAATTGCAATTCAGTTACGAGTCAATTGCGATTCAGTTGGGGCCTTTAAGGGCCTATGTCGAAAAATAATTGAAGCGAGATGGGCGTGTGATAGCTTATATTAATGCCTGATGCGAGAGAAAGAGATGGGGCGGCGCGCGCGCCTGAAACAACGCAAGCGTAAAACAAACTGTATTTAATTGTGTTTTTACTATTTATGTAAGTTCAGTTCTGTACTAATCAAAATTTGTAAAATATCAATCTCTTTCTTTAAAATCAAGTCTCGTTTTTCATGTCTAATTTACACATATCCGCTAATCATACTCCTACTGTTAGTACTTCATGATTATATGACGCTTTGAAGAAGCTCTTAATATCCGATCTCTATAGTGATGAGGTAACAAATACGCTGTTTCGCACATACAATTTTTTATTTGGTAATTGATGCTCAACTGATTTCCACATATGTCACTAGTCCCAGAAAATTTCACAGGGTCCCGTCCTAACAATTGTTTCGCTTACGTTATTTTTCAAATTATGGCAACTGAGACGACATTCATTTGTATATGTTATGTTATCGGTAGCGCATATTGGAATGTATATCTTCGGGCATTCCCTGCAGCCTTTTGAAACTTTTATTTCATGTAGATTTTGGACATCTACAGCCATTGTCGGCCAAAATGTTTCCATATTATAATTAACATAAAACCAATCATTTTTAGACATGACGCCTAATACACGTAATGTGATAATGAGCTGAAACGCTAAAAAATTAATATAGTTATTAAAAACTTGATTCTCGTAAACTAGTCTAGGTAATAAAACTATAACATTACTGATTTCCGTTTTGAAATTGTTGTAAGACCGTACGACAAGTGGGTGTCGGACAACGCGCAGGGTAGGGTTCTGTAGTTGCCCGTCACAATATAATATGGACTTAGAAGGAGGCTTTTTGTTATATAAGGTCTAACAAAATTAGCTGAAACTATTTTAAGGCTATGCTCAGACCATCAAACTGAACAACTTTCTCTAGGGGACCAATATCGAAATCGCGAAAAAAAAATTGATGTCCCATACAAAACTGCAAACACATCAATTTTTTTTTTCGTGATTTCGTTATTGGTTTTTAGACCTGGTAATTTTGTTAGACCTTATATAAGTTCAAACTCAATAAATTTCTCTATGGGACCAACAAAGAAATCGCGAAAAAAAAAATCTGCTGTCTCATACATTTGAGTCGAGTTATGTTTGCTGTTGTATTGTATGAGACAGTTGATTTTTTTTTCGCGATTTCGATATTGGTCCCATAGAGAAAGTTGCCCAGTTTGATGGTGTGATCATCCCCTTAAAATAGTTTCAGCTAATTTTGTTAGACCTTATATACTACAGTTTGACGGCTTATAAAGTCTAAAAAATACCTTTTATAAGTTGGTCGACTATTACTTGTAAATTTGTAAAGCCTATAGTTTTCCTTTTAATTTCGTTCTAAAAACTTTGACTATTTATTATAAGGACTACCCTTGCGGTAGCATTTCCCTTCTGCCACGGTATAAGAACAATTGATTATGTTCATTTACACTTAATTTTATACCTTATCACTAAACGAGACAGCCTATAATTCCGAAACAATAATTTCAAACTTAGATCGTGTGGAGTTCACACGAGACTACTTTTCATGAATTTTATCAATCAAAATTAGAATCTAAAATTATGGGGATTAAAATCCAAAGTTGCGGATTACATGTTAACTCGCCCCCCGTAAAAAGTGTCAGAAATGTTTGTTAGTAGAATTACACGCGTAACTATTGAATAAGCGCAAAACCTCATACACCCCAACTAATTAATAACAAAATAATTAGATTAAAACAATAATTTCAATTTACAATTTTAAGTTATTCGCATTTAAAATTTTTGAGGTAAAAATGATTTGTTATCATTTCAGCAATGAATGAAAGCGCTAACGTACTCATGGATACATTTTAATAATCTTGTTTTGGTTGTAAGTCGGGTAAGTGTGCCCGTCGGGTGGGTTGACATCGGGTTCAGTAAATTTTAAATTTTACCAACATATTATTTAATATTTTGAAAAATATTACCTATGTCGAAACCATGATAATTCGATTCTGTTTTCGATTCTAAACAAACGACTTTCTAGTTTTGCGTTAATTCATTAACACGTTGTATAACTACTAACTAGTCAAAGTTTACAAAGTGTTACAAAAGTAAAAATAAAAATTTTAAACTTTTAAGGAGGTTGTTTAGACTATCAAACTGAACAACTTTCACTATGGGACCAACATCGAAATCGCGAAAAAAATCAGATGCCCCATCAGTCGAGTAGATTTGTAATTTAGTATGGAGCATCAGATTTTTTGTGAAAGTTGTTCAGTTTGATGGTCTAAACCACCTTAAATATTTATTTGTATTTTTGTAACACCTTGTATATACTACTGCCATGAATTTTTTTCACTTATACAGAAACAACGGTTTAGCTGGCAGGGGGACACTTGACTCTAAAAAGGGAATATCGAAAAAAACTGCTAAACCGATTTTTATGAAACTTGTTTTGTTTGATAGCTTTGATTTAAAATCTGTATGCGGACGAAATTACCGGTTAACTCTGGTGGTTTATAATTACTCGCTGTAAACTGTTGATGTCACAAATAAATAAAATAATTTTTTTTTACCATAAATTGCATATTTAAGAATAATCGCCATTGTTTTTTTTTTTAAACTTGTGTTTCTTTTTAAACGTGTGTTGTTGTTTTTCAATTGAAATGTCTTTTGAAGAGAATCGTTTAAAAAATGATTAACTGGCCAATTAAAATGAGTAAATGACCAATTAAAAGAGAAATGTAATTAATTTCTTTTTTATGGAAATTCCAGAAAATGTAATAATTTTAATGACAATGTTTCAATAATTTAACGAGCGTTTCACCTCTTGTGAAGGTATAATACAGGGTGAAAAAAAAACACCTGTAATATTTGAAGAGCTGGTTTAAAACATCAAAATGAACAACTTTTACTATAGAGCCAATATAGAGAAATAATGAAAAAAGGTGTAAAAAATCGCATGTTTCATACATTCATACAAGACGACAATACCTTTTTTTTTTATTTATTTATTGTAAGAAAAATTACGAAAGATTTGGACAATTGAACTGCCAGAAACCATCGGAGGTTTATCCGGAAGTGTAACATAAACAGTACAGCATAGACTAATATGTGCAGTACAGTTACATCGATCACAGGACAATTTTGTAGGCACTACTTATAACTACATGTACTTAAAAAAGTAATTTTTCAAAAACAGTAAATCGGTCAGCACATGCGTCGTCAAAAACAAAAACAGTCATAAATCAGCAACATGCTTCGTCAAAGCAATGAAATACAAGCTCAGTCAAATAACCCGCCCCTGGACGATCCCGGCGCAAAGGAGCCCATTATGCTAGCAGCGTTGCCACGTTGAATTGCTATGGCGCTAGCCTTTGCACCAGAAACGACCCGGAACGGGGGTCACAATTTCGCTCCCTCAGTCGACGGCCAACCTCCGCAACGAAGGTCTTAGCCTCGGCAGCCCAAACCCCCGTGGTCTCAACGGCGACAGGTACAAAAAGATAATCGGCCACCAGGGCCGAGTACGTGTCCCGCTTCCTAACGGCAAAACAACACACAAATCAACGCTTCAAAACACAAATAGAATTTAATCTAATGATACCTACTACCTACCTACTCAACTTACTGCAAAATTTTTATTATTTTTCAACGTTGTCACCGTAGTGATAAAAACAAGTTCAGGGGGTCTACCTGGACCTTTGACTTTGGATACGAGGACTAGCCTTGCGGTAGCATTTCCCCTCTGCCACGGTATAAGAACAATTGATCATGTGCATTTACACTCAATTTTATACCTAACTAGCATTAACCCGCGACTTTGTCCGCACAAATTATATATCAGATTTTAAATCCGATCATTAGCTATCAAACAAAGAAAGTTTCAACAAAATCGTTTCAGTAGTTTTTGCGTGATGCTCGTTCAAACAAACAGAGAAACAATAAATCCAAAAATTGCTGATACCGGCATAAGCCAATAGCGGCAAGGTGTCACATCCTGATGGGTTAATATAATTTCGCGCGCTTTTAAAATTTGTCAACTGCGCAGGTACATCGGTGAGACTTATAAACCTGGTACTACTGTACAAGGCTGGCTAAAACCAGGCACTAAGTGGTCCGCCAAGGCATTTGAATTTCCCCGCCGGGATCAGTGGTTTCAAAGGGAGGTTTTTATTGGTCCGCCAAGGCATTTGAATTTCCCCGCCGGGATCAGTGGTTTCAAGGGAGGTTTTTATTTGCAGCAAACTTTGAGAGAAATAAAATCAAACATTTTTTAGTTTTCCACACTTGCAAGTTTAAAAGAAGGATTATTAAACATCACTTCCCATAATATTACATACTACATAGTACCTGTCGAAAATTAAATGTTGTTACAGTCTTTTGAACACAGATTCCAGGATTTTGAATCTGACAAGAAAAATATGCAGCTATTTATGAATCCTTTTGCAATTAGTTTTATTGACGTGCTTGAATATCCAGCAAACATTCGCTCGAAGTGACAGAGGGTGTATGGGCATTAGTCTACCATGCGTGCCCATGCGGATTGGTAGACTTCACATATACATCAGAATTTCTTCTTCAGTGTATGCAGGTTTCCTCACGATGTTTCCCTTCACCGTTTGCGAGCAGTCACGTGCGTAAATATGGTGTAGGTATACATCCCGCGTAACTGATATACGCACAACCAAGTATTCAAGGAATTCATTTGACATCTCCCCATGTAGACCTTTTCGTCCGTTTGCCTGTCAATAGGTACGTAAAAATGTCCCTTGCGCTACCTTTCCTTGTGGTTAAAAAGGTCAGCGGGTACAATTTAGATCCTAAGGCCCACCACATATATCCGGAATAAACCTGATTCAGAATTAGTCCCGTAAGGAGTGTTGCCGCTTTCAGAGACTTTTTCACTAGATCTATTGATTGTTTTGATATCTCAGGTGGCATATTTTAAAGTGATTTTTGAGCGTAAGCGGTGATGGAACGATACCGTATCGTGACGGTGCAGTTGCGACGTCGTTGCGGTATAGTTGCGAAATCGCCTACGCTCAAAAACGGCTTGTGTGATAATGGTTCATGCCATTTTGTATGCAGATTATGTCTAATGTTAAAACTATCGATAGCCTTTAGATATAGTTGCATAATATTGAAATACAATTTACAAATCATCATCGTAACGTCATGACGTGTAGTAACGCATTTAAGTTTACACCCTGTATAATAAAACAATTCAAAACAATAATCTCACCATATATTTTTTCTATACGAACCAAATAGGCGACGTGCTTAAAAAGGGCCAGGTCAGATCTACCCGAACCCGACGAGCATGCATGAAAGGACTTATGAATGTGGAGGAAGCTAGAGAGGTATGTCAGGATCGTAGCAGGTGGCGTTCCGTTGTCTCTGCCTACCCCAGTGGGAGACAGGCGTGAGAATATGTATGTATGTAAAGAAATAAAGAAAATGAAATGAAAAAAAAGAAAGAAGAAGAAAGAAGAAGAAGAATAAGAGAAAGAAGAGGAAGAAGATGTAATAAAGAATATTTATGTTATGTATGTATGTATTTTTTCTCATTTTGGAGAGGAAAGAACTTTTGATAAGAACAATGGGCAATTTTATATGGAGCCTGGGCCCAGTACTGTAGCACTGTTTTTCCTACTTTAAATTAAAGACCTGAATAATACCAACATTTTATTATATGGCAGTATAATCGTTAGGTACGTGTTTTATAAAAAAGTTACAGCAGTTTAAAAATTTCAATTAATTTCCGAAACGAATGCTAATATTATGACCCAATAATGCCCATACCATAAGAATAGTTAAATAATATTACAGTATACAAATAAAACTCGCGTGATAGACGTTTTCAAGGTCACGTTGGTTTAACCAGTCAGTCAAACTGACTAGTCAGTCACGGCTTGCGTCTCGGTCGCCTAGTAACAGTGCTGGGCAAAAGTTAATCTGATTAACGATTGAATGGATTGGTTGCCGTCAGATGTCCATAAGGCGTCCAACAGACGTCCATCGCTCGTTTATTACTCGTCCATTACGCGTCCATTACTAGTTCATCCCCCGCGGCATGACGGCGCGATACATATCTATCGCACCCTACCTCTCTTTCTTTTTGCGCGCGAACGAACGAGCCAGCAAGCGCGATAAAACGTTTATCGAGGCGCAATACCGCGAGCGCGTTACTCGGCAATTACTCGGCTATTACTCATCCATAATCTTCCATTACTCGACCATGACTCGTTCATCACTAATTCCTTGTTTTTATTAAGTTTTGAAAAATCTTATTTTCATACATTTTTGATGAAATAAAACTTTTAGCTACAGCATTCGTGCCATAATAATAAATGCTTAGATGGACAAGTTCTAACAAAATATAGCATTATTTTTAATTGGCAGGCACTTTCACATTTGGACCAAAAATGTATGAAACGCCGATGATGTCCTAACAATTAACATTTGGTTAAATTATTTTTCAGTGTTTGTGAGTAAAATAGATAATAAATATACCATTTTGTATTTGTAAAATATATATATATATATATATATATATATATATATATATATAAGGTCTAACAAAATTAGGTGAGTACGTTTGTATGGAACAGCTGATTTTTTGTTGTTGTTCGGTTTGATGGTCTGATCATCCCCTTAAAATAGTTTCACTTAATTTTGTTAGACCTTATATATATATTACTTTATTTTTTATATATTTAACTTATACGCTGACACTTTTTTAATGGTCTGATCATCCCCTTAAAATAGTTTCACCTAATTTTGTTAGACCTTGTATAATGCGCCCCGACGCGTTCCGTTCAGTGATAATCATACTTAAAAAATAATGTTGTATCTGCCAGTACACTTGATTGTTTTCAATAATGAAAAATGCCATCACGAAGAAGAACTAATAATCTCACTAATATTATAAACGTGAAAGTTTGTGACGATGTTTGTAAAGTTGTAATGTTGTATGTTTGTGGCGCAATCACGCATAAACGGCTGAATGGATTTTGATGAAATTTGGCACGCAGATAGAATGTGTTCTGGATTAAGATATAGGATACTTTTTATCCTAGCAATGGGTTCCTGTGGGATAAATTACAATGTTTTATCATGCTGAAACATGTACCACGTTTTTATTCTATGCTCACTAGCGCCAATTTGACGCTGACAGATGCATTTGTGTAGATTGCAGTGATAAAAATAGTATTTACTTTTTTCAACAGTTTTGACAACAGCTGTGTGTGTAGTATATTTGGTATATGGTTAGATTTTCGTGCATGAGGTGGAGGTTCGATTCTTGGTCGAGAATGTTTTTTTTTATTTTTTTTTAAATACATTCAACGACTATATCAATTTTTCACCGGATCAGACAGAAGCAGCTAGGCTTGATATGTTAAGGGCCTGACCTTCAATCATAATAATATCCTGAGATCATATCAGATCTAATATTAGCGCAGGATGTTTTATTTTGGCTTTTTTCTAATTTTAATCCTACCATCCTACCAGGTAATATTAATACTAATATTAATATTATGTTTGTGGTTCTATCATCAAGACGTCTCAGAAATTCGGTTTTACAGATTTGATTGTATAGGTACTGGGCGAATTGGAAAAATAATCTTCTTCTTATCGCGTCGACTTCAAATTCTGAACGAAGTCGCTAAATAGTAGCTTGCCAGAATCGGGCAACCGATACTGCACCGTCGCTAGCAGTCATGAGCTCCTCCTGCGTGCAGATGTTAGGGCACGCAGGGCACGATGTGAGATGGGCCATCGTTTGTGGAGTTCCACACAAGCAAGTCACATTTTGCGCATCCGAGTATCCCCACCTGACCATGTTGTCCTTACTGCGACCCACCTGGGTTCGAAGTCGGTTTAAAGACTTCCAGGTCGCCCAAGGCAAGTCATGTCTAGGCGTGAGGCTCTCAGACGGCGACACAAATGGAGTTGGGAGGGACACCTTTTGTCGCAATAGAGTACACCTTGCTTGCGCTGGGCCAGTATTCAGCGGGTCGACACACTTCATAAAGCTGCGTCGGCTTGGCAGCCTTTGCGGCGCAGGAATAAAGCCATACATGGGATGTCGTGTGTCGTCCACCATTTGGGCTCTCTCTGAGGAACCTGCCACAGCCCTACTTACATCTGGTGGCGCTATGCCAGCCAGTGGGTAAAGCAACTGTACTGGAGTCGGTTTCAAGCAACCAGTTATAATCCGACACGTTTTGTTTAGTGCCGGTATCCACCAGCTTGGCGTGAGCAGATCGGCCCCACACCGGGCAAGCGTATTCTCCAGCGGAGAACGCGAGAAAAATAAATAAATAACGCTCACAGGCACAAACATTATTTTAATTATCCCAAGCAAGCATTATAGGCTTTTTATTGTGGAAACCATGAAACAACATCGGCATAAACATATAACATCCAAGACCGAACCGGGACTCGAACCCAGGACTCTGGTTTGGCAGTCTGGCGTGGTAACCATTACACCAACCGGGTCGGCAAATACTAAAAATCCTCTTTCTTTTAACCTTTTCTAAAGTTAGTGTTCATAATTTTATCGTAGTATTGTTTTCATCTTAATAGATGGCGTTGCGTGTTTTTTTGAAGCAAGTACCATACTCAATTCACGCTCAAGACATCTCAGATATTCGGTCTTACAGATTTGATTGTATAGTTACTTACCGGCTGAATTAGAAAAATAATTAAATAAATAAATAACGCTTACCGGAACATTGTTATGATTCCAAGCAAGCACTATAGGCTTTTTATTATAGAAACCATACAACAACGGCACAAACATTTATAACATCCATGACCGAACCGGGTTTCGAACCCAGGACCCTGGTTTGGCAGTCCGGCGAGGTAACCATTACACCAACCAATATTAAAAATCAAGTGTTCAAAATTTAATCGTAGTATTGTTTTCATCTTAGTAGATGGCGTTGGGAGTTTTTTTTAAAGCAAGTGTGCTACAATTATTAATTCAAAAACCTAGCTTTAGCAGGAGCTTACAAATTTAGTTGATTATATTATCGTTGTAATACATCGTTGTAAGTATATTGATTGTTTGAGTCCAATCCGAGCCAATGCTACGAAATGATAACCTTAATTTACAGAAAGGACGACTTTTGTTGCAGTAAGTCTTGCCAAATTTTTGTTTTGTTTGATTTTCGGTCTCAATTATGATTTTTTGAGGGCTTGTGCAACTTAACTATAGAACATCATTCTACCACAACGTATAAAAAACGTATACCTACGTATCTAAAAGGTACTTATAATATAACACCACAGGTCGGTAATGTAGCTACTTACATAATTGAAAATCTTTTTTAGCAAATTGACCTTTAGCTTCCTAGAATATTATCGTTTTAGCTCTTGCCTTCACCATTTTACAGTAGCCCGCGTGGTAGAGTATCCTCTAACGTTTAGTTGAGTGGAGGTCTTTGACCCGCAGTGGGTCGTAAGATGATTATTATGCTGCTCGACATAAATAAAAAACTAATAAACAGTAGAAAAATTAAAGTGATGGATCCAGTGAATGACTTTTAAATCTGATACCTACAGAATTACTTGGGGTACTTTCTTATTTTGATTTAGCTTAAGTTCATGACTTTCTTATCTTATTATGGGAAATGGCAAGCCAGCAACACTTCGACCCAATGGTATCTTTTGTATTGAACCCTACATATTATTTTCTTCATCCTTGAAAAACTTGGAAAATGAGGGAGGCAATAGCGTTTAGGGTAAGAAACCTGTAATGAATAACCATCTCTCAGGAGTCACATACGTTTACCCACCAAGACATCGCAGTCACACAGTACAAATATTCCATGGTTTCCTCCTCCTCTCCACACGCTCGGCAACCGGGATCTAGAGTGAGCTTTATCGTGCCTGTTGCGTAGTGCCCGGTGAGGGCTCCGACGATGGCACGAGCTTTGCTCCTGCTGTTGTTCAGTATGAACTGTGGGATTCGTGGTGTTATATTGTTGTTATACTCTGACACCAGGGCTTTGCCCACACGATAATAAGAAGATTGCTGATGAATTTCCTGCAGTGTTGCAGACCCGAGAGGCCAGAGCATTCTAGCCTGTGTCTTTTATCAGCCCATTCCTTAATCGCCATTCTAATGTTACATGCCAGGATTCCTAGACTTGGTTCGGACCATGACCTTCATGACCTTAGACGAGACATTAGACAAAATTACATGTCTACGCAGACGAAGTCGCGGGCAAAAGCTAGTATATATATATATGTATATATGTTGGACAACGTCACACAAATTGTCTAGTCACATTTAAAGTACCTGGACTTGTATTATGATGACTAGACAACGATATAGAACACATAATTATATAGATAGATTAGATTAATCCAATGACATATACCACTAGCTTTTAATTACCATAAAAAATTTAAGTGTGCATCCAGATAATGAAACTAAACTTTCTCTAAAGAACATGGGTTGAAAAACGAGACATTTTTCGACCTCCCATACAAAAGTGCGAATTAGCTGATCGAATTTCTATGGAAGGCTCAACAATTTTTTTTATTTTTCGACCTTCCTCAGAGAAAGTTGTTGTGTTGCATTGTCTGAATACGACTTTAAAATTTTGCTAGTGTTAACACGCGACATCGTCCGCACAAATTATATACCAGATTCTGAGTCAAATCATAAGCTATCAAACAAAAAAAGTTTCAACAAAATCGTTTCAGTAGTTTTTGCGTGATGCTCAACAAAAAAACAAACAAATAAACAGACAGAAAAAAAATAAAAAAATGGTAATATGGAATCAGGGACACCTAAAAACCATATCGTAACTTTTTTTTTTAATATCTTCAATGTACAGACACACTTCTGTTACGGTTTTATTATAGTACGAGCGTTAACCCGCGACTTCGTCCGCACAAATTATATACCAGATTTTAAGTCAGATCATAAGCTATCAAACAAAAAAAGTTTCATCAAAATCGGTTCAGTAGTTTTTGCGTAATACTCGTTCAAACAAACAAACAAACAGACAGACAAAAAATCAAAAAATTGGTGAAATGGAATCAGGGACACCTAAAAACCATATCGTAACTTTTTTTTTGTTAATATCTTCAATGTACAGACAAACTTCCTGTTACAGTTTTATAATAGTACGAGCGTTAACCCGCGACTTCGTCCGCACAAATTATATACCAGATTTTAAGTCAGATCATAAGCTATCAAACAAAAAAATGTCATCAAAATCGGTTCAGTAGTTTTTGCGTGATACTCGTCCAAACAAACAAACAAACATCCAAACAAACACACAAACAAACAGACAGACAAAAAATCCAAAAATTGGTGAAATGGAATAAGGGACACATAAAAACCATATCGTAACTTTTTTTTGTTAATATCTTCAATGTACAGACAAACTTCCTGTTACAGTTTTATAATAGTATTATAGATAGATAGATATAGATAATTATATAAGGTCTAACAAAATTAGGTGAAACTATTTAAATTTTATTTTAAACTAAACAGCTTTCTCTATGGAACCAATATCAAAATCGCGAAAAATAAATCAGCTGTTCCATACAAACCTACTCGACCTAAATGTATGGGACAGCAGATTTTTTTTTCGCGATTTCGAAGAAAATTCTTTACATAACTTATAAATTAAAGTATTTTCTTTAGATAGTGAGTAAGTTTAACAATGAAAAAATCATTTTTTCTTGGTCTTTCTTTAATTTAAGATACTATGTTGTTTAAAAGAAATTGATCCTTATGAATGACTCTTTCGGTTGGTATCATAAAATACAGGATGTTTTTTTTTCACATTTCACCGGTTCGATTCTCGGCTCAAGCAGATGATTTTTCAAAAATCTTTAAATGCAGTTTTAATTATTTTTAGTAAAATTATCATAAATATTAAGGGTACTTTCCCTCCAACCACGGCCTTTTTTTCCACCCTGTATATAAGGTCTAACAAAATTAGCTGAAACTATTTTAAGGGGATGATCAGACCATCAAACTGAACAACTTTCTCTATGGGACCACAATTGAAATCGCGAAAAAAAAAATCAGCTGTTCCATACAAACCTACTCGACCTATATGTATGGGACAGCAGATTTTTTTTTCGCGATTTCAATAGTGGTCCCATAGAGAAAGTTGTTCAGTTTGATGGTCTGATCATGCCCTTAAAATAGTTTCAGCTAGTTTTGTTAGACCTTATATAGATTAGTAAGTGAAAATTAGAGATTCATTTTGACCCGAAGAAACATTTGTCATAGTCAGCGTATAGGAAATTACATTTTCTCCGACATTTGATCTTCTATACATAATACAAGGACCAAATCTTCTCAGGGTTTTCTTTAGGCATCTCATCACGCACCCGTTGACATAAGTGATGTTGTCAGTTGCGCAACAAGGCCAATACACCCGTGGGCAATTGCAGTGATCCATTTTGTCCAAATCGGCAACTCTCTTCACATTTCCCAGAGAGTACGGTAAATCAATTTTGTAATGTTTAACGACTGTATTATAATATTTATATCCAGAGTTCATGTCCAGAACTGTAACAAATAACATAACATAAGTATTCTTTATTTGCACACCAAGAACAGAATGAACGAAATTATAACAAAAAATTAAAACAGCCTTAAAAAAAAAATTAAAATGTTAAAAATTAATATTGCAGGCGATGACTTTTTCGTTCGTATCACAAGAACATTAATTTGTTTTATCGAAGGGGCTGTCAAGCCGGTACGATTCGCGGCATTAGTTTTTTTGCTTGACACCGACTTCTATAAAACAAACTAATGTTCTTATGATGCGAACGAAAAAGTCATCGGCTGCAATATTATTTTCTAACTTTTTAGCTATTTTGAAGGCAGTTTTAATATTTTGTTAAATTTTTGTTTATTTCACAATTTTCAGTGGTGAATTCGTTCGTTCAATTTAATATTATTGCTTTAAACTAACAAACGCACTAACCGGCACTATGATTTTCAAAGGGTACCCTCGTTTTATCTGGGATGCCATCATCAGATCCTGGATTTCTTATCATGGTACCACCCTTGTAATATCTTCTTTCCAACAAAAAAAGAATCATCAAAATCGGTTCATAAACGACGAATTTATCCGCGAACACAAATAAAAATATATATATATTGGATATACGTTCGAATTGACAAACCTCCTCCTTTTTTGAAGTCGGATAATTATAACAAGAATGATTAAGGGTGGTACAAAGGGCAGTCTTATCAGTAAAGAAATTATTTCTTCCAGACAACCATTATAATAAAATAATAAAACTAGGTGACCGTGGAGAACTTCGTACCGCCTTAGAATTTTCCCGACACACACTTGGCCGTTTTTCTTAGCCTATGTTCATCACGAATAATGTAGCATTCTAATGGTGAAAGTATTATTCAGATCGGCCCAGTAGTTTCGGGGCCTATTCAATACAAACAAACAAACAAACAAAAAATAAAATCTTTCCTCTTTATAATATTAGTATAATATACATAATATATAACTGCCTCCGTGATCTAATGGTTAAGAGAATTGGGCTCTCGACACGGAGGTCGTGGGTTCGATTCCCACAGGGGCCACCTAGTGATATGTCACTTTGTGCGTTTTCCCCAGTTGGTTAGGACATTACAGGCTGAATCACCTGATTGTCTGAAAAAGAAAGATGATTCCGTGCTTCAGATGGCATGTTAAGCCATTGGATCCGGCTACTATCTCTGGTGGTAAAACCACGTCAGGGGCCGTAAGGTGGTCTGAAAAAACTCTGACACCAGGGCTCTGCCCACACGATCAGAAGAAGAAGACACAAATGCTTTGTCGGAGGTATCTATAACTACATATTTACATAATACAGTGAATATAATAATACAGGGTGTCCCAAAACTCAACGTCAAGCCGAAAACTGGAGATAGGTGAGTTTATGAACTGTTCAGGTAAAAAAAAGATGTAATTTTTTTAACATTGGAAATATCGCCACCCTGCACTCAAGTTTTAGATGTATTGAACTACAAAAGACAGTGGGCAGGAGTGGTCCAAGGCCCTCCTATAAAACAGCGCTCAAACCTGAGCGAACAAATCGACTGCGACACGGGAGCGTCTACCGCGCGGCGGACGCTGCCCATGTTATCTTATGGCACCTAGCAAAACAACGCAACCAAGATGCAGGATCACAGCAGCGTCAGCGGAGCGGGACGTGCGCGTCTAGTGGTCAGTAGACCTCGCATGCCACCCCCAAGAAAACGATAAAAATCGAGATGTGCCTTTATCCTTATTATTTTACGTATGGCAGATAGAGCGCGCATGACGTTTTTCTCGTTTAAACGCTTTGTCTTGGGTGGCATGCTAACCGTGCTGTCGTGTGTATACTTAATGTTACATTGATGAAAAAAGAACACAAATTTTAAATTTCAGTACATGTTGGTTCTTGTGGTAGTTTTTAATACTTTTTGACGGAATTGGGTCCTTATTGGTAGTTTTTTTCTAGATTTTGGTTGTTTTCGGTTCTTTATAGTAGATTTTGTAATTAGATTTTTGTATTTAGAATTTTTGATTCTTTTGGTAATTTCTGGTAGATTTTAGTAGCAAAAAACTACAAAATCTTAAAACTACCAAAAACTAAAAAAAAACGAACAAAAAAAAAAGAACTAGGTAGGTTCTAAATAGTAATAAAAACTACCAAAGAGTACCAAAGTACTCTATAATTATGTTCAATTTAGCCAGACTCCGATGGTAAAACAAAAATTACATAACCACAACAATACATAAAGAAGTGTTGCTTGAATGATAATAATTCATCAACAAAAATGAAGTTCGCGTCCCGCGTCGCAGGCGCGCAGATTTGGAGGCCGAGTTTCGCGTCGTAGACGCTTCCGCTTTGCGTCCTGCGTCACGCGTTGCAGTCGCCCAGGTTTGAGCGCTCCTTTAGACTCAGATGTTAAAACGAAAATGTTACATAACAATAAATAAAGTTTGCGTCCCGCGTCGCAGATCGTATGAGACGGTCAAAAGAGTGACAAAGGTCCTTAATTACTGAAAAAAATTAAGTTCAAATATCTCAAAAACCGTGGCACTTTTACTGGACATGAAAGTCCATTTTCTGAACGGGTTTGAGGTCCTCTATCGGAAGTTACAGGGTTATCCATTACTTACCAGACACCCTGCATATTTTCTAAATTTTCTTTCTAAGACGAAAATGCCCAATTCTTCTAGGCCGCCTTTTTAGTGACTAATATACTATGAGAGTGTTTGGAAATAATAAATGATAATTTTTAAATATTTCAAATCGCCGGTGAAATTTCTGAAATTTTCAGATCACAAACGTCTGTACGGAGCACTATCGCCGCTATTCTGCCACGACACTGGGCATGTACCCGGACATTCGAACTTCGCGATTGCGTGAACGTTTTCGTTCCAATGTCAACTCTATTACAATGAAGGTCAAACCGAAACAGTGAACACAGAAATTCCGGGTAGAGGACCAGATTACATACATACATACATATGCTCACGCCTATGTCCCACTACTGGGGTAGGCAGAGACAACAGATCGCCACATGCTACGATTCTGACACACATCTTTAGCTTTCTCAACATCCATAAGGACCAGATTGATCTCAGAAATATCGCGGTGATATCGAAACGATATCGTTCCGTCAACGCCTACACTCAAAATCGCTTGTGTGGTATGGCCCTTAATATGGATAAAGTAAAACTTAAGCTATGCTGATTCCAAAATCATTTCGAGATTTTATATTTAGAAACCTTATTTTCTTATTTAAAACTCTTAAAGTTATAAGATGGTTGATATTTTAACAAAAATACTTAACATTCATTCGACATCTAAATCGAGGGGAAAAAATGCTCAAGGTGGAGAATTTCGAGTATTTTCTTAATCAATTTATCATCGTAAACACAACATAATTAAGGTGTTATGTTATTTATAGCTTGACATATCATGGTTTTTTATTTATTGGAGTTTTTTTTGATATATTTTAACGGCTCTGGATTTCCATTCCTTTTGAGCCAGTCTTTTATTATATTGTTGACATATTCTTAATGATCTGTGATGGTAATCTTTGAGCGTCATCATTTAGATTGTTTCTACGGTGCTTGTAATAAATTTGAATACGGCCTTATAATTGGATTTATCAGGTAAAAGTTCTTGTAAAGGGGATGGAAGCATTGGCAGTATTGCCATCAGCCTAAATATTTTACAATATAATTTTGAGGAGACAATCAAAACGTATCATTATGGGGGATAAAAATATGAATCTGGGGAAATTTCTGATATCATATCGTGTGTGTGCCCGGTGTCCCAGAGAGTCGCAGATATTTAAATTAAGTTAATTTGAATTGAATTGAATTGGCCATAGACTGAATAGAATTGAATTTAATTTAATTAATTAAATTAAATTGAATTATTTATGAAATTAGGTATTAAATTAAATTAAATTGTGTAATGTACTAACATAGTCTTTAAGTCATAAATGTATCTACTAACAATGCTATGGACATTTGTCTGCAATAAATGGATTTTTTATTTTTTATTTTATATCTGGCAGCACTGGTTTTGAATGTCACTGTCAATGGAGTAACTTTTTTTAAATTCTTTTACGTTTACGTTAAAGAGGCTGAATAGAGAAGAGCTTCAAAGAGCTTCAACTATTGCCTCTGATGTGGTCACTAGAAATTTTAAAAAAAATTATAGACAATTTATTATAGCTTGGATATCGAAAATAATGAAAATAGTTGTTCAAAATAGCCTAATCTACGAAACTAAACTGTAAAAAATACCAGAAAAAAACTTTACATACCGAATTGAAAAATAAATAATAAAATTAAAGATTTCATGGCTTTTATTTACAGTATCTTTTGCTTATTCAAATTTTAAGATCACTCTCAAAAATGTTTGTTTGATTTCCAAAACTAGGTAATATTGGACGTTAACTATTCAAGATTAATTAATGAACCTGTGGTGGTAATGAAACGTATCAAATTAGCAATTAAAAACATTCCTACAAAAATATTGATAACAATGGTTTCTTTGTAAAGTTAACTTTAAAAACCGGCCAAGTGCGTGTCGGGCCACGCGCAGTGTAGGGTTCCGTAGTTGCCCGTCTGTCGTCAGTCGAATTTAGAAGAAGATATTTACTATTGCCAGGAATTTTCTCACATCTTCTATCACTACCGTTTAGCTGGGAGAGGGGGGTAATGTTTTCGTTTCCCATTTTTGTGTAATAAACAACAAAAAGTTATAAAGATTTTTTAAATTTACAATAAAAAAAAAATTAAATTTTGTTATTAGAACGTTCGGCATAATATTTTATAATATTTGTGTTTGCTAGGATGTACATATTAAATTAAAACAGGTACTTGATCCTCCATTCTTATTATTTTTGGAGTTCCGTGCCAAAAAGAGTTCCCAGTACAGAGATCTCGAGTGTTAGGTCCACCAAACACAGACGAAATTGCGACCCGGAATCCTGATTCAGGATTCAGTGTTGTCAACTATGGTTACTGCCTTTCTTTCAAATCTTTTATAATGCGCACAGCCAAGGAGTGGCACGCCCTGCCTGCGTCAGTATTTCCGAGCACTTACAACCCAAATTCCTTTAAAGTACGAGTGAATAGGCTTCTTCTGGGTGAGCTCGCTACATCTTCGACCCCATCTTCGTCCTGAGGACTAGATTGTGGTCAAGAGCAAACCCAAACGTAATAAAAAAAACGAAAAATACTAGTGCTGTTTAAAAATGCCTAAACTAAAAATGTATGAACCGGCTAAAAGAATAACAATTGCATTTTTAAGTACATATTGAAACGAAACAAATAATTTCTATCCATGATAATTTCTATCATGTGATGAGGTCATGACGTTACGATGGTGATTTGTAAATTGTACTTCAATATTATGTAACTATGTCAAAAGGCTATCGATAGTTTTAACATTAGACTTAATCTGCATACAAAATGGCATGAACCATTGTCACACAAGCAATTTTTGAGCGTCGGCGATTTCGCAACTATGCCGCAAAGACGTCGCAACTGCATCATCACGATAAGGTATCGTTTCATCAACGCCTACGCTCTAAAATCACTTGTGTGATATGACTATAAATCTTGCCACCTAAGTGGCATTTTTTAACATCAAAAAATCAATAGATCTAGTTACAAAGTATCTGAAAGCGGCAACACTCGATCAGGAACCAATTCCGAATCAGGTTTATTCCGTATATATATGTGGCGGACCTTAATCAGTCACCGCGTATTGGAAAGTGCAGCTTGGGTAGGCCACCACAACGTGGACTAACGACCTGGTGAAGGCGGCGGGATCCCGTTGGATGAGGGCAGCGCAGGACCGGTCGTTGTAGCGATTCTGGGGGGATGCCTATGTCCAGCAGTCAACGTCTATCTGCTGAGATGATGATGTGCCAAAAGGAAAGACTTACAATTAGCCTAGCATAACCGAACAATATTAGCCTACAATATTAGCATTGTCTCTGTGAAGAGAAGTGAGCGTTAGCCTTAGCTCTCTATCTAATTTGGCCGCATTCTCTCATTTTCAATTTTTCTCTATCTTTATTAATTTGTGCATGCCAAAATCAGTGCATATAGGACAGGTTTTTCGTAGCCTAGTCCAATAAAAACTACTAGTGGTGAAGCTCAACGGTCGGCAGCGGGACTTCACCCACCCTGTACACTGCGCTCGATTGACCTGTCGCAACCGCTAAGCTTCACCACTAGTAGTTTTTATTACACTATGCCTTTATACTGAACGAATTGAAAGGCTTGGCAAAGATCTATGACACCTTATGCTAGGACCTCTGCGCTACCATTGCGCTACTTCTGATAGTTCGTAAAGATTAATTTAAGGCATGAAAAATTGTGCTACGAGTAAAGAAAGTTACATCGAAAAAAAAAACACCAGCTTTGATACAAAATTGCCTCCTTTCCCGGAATACTGAACGTTGTAGTTCGGGGCTATAGAATGTTCTTTCGAGTTGCTAGAGATGAGAGGGTGAACATTCGGATACGGAAAAGATAAAATACCTACCTATGTTGGTAGCCTATCCGTAACAACAGATAAATTATTTATGATTGTGCATAATTATAATCGAAAAACATAAGATCGACAAATTATACATACATACTACTTTCATAATGTTGCTAACATTAAAATAACGAAAAAATATCAGCTGTTCCATAGAAAATGAAAATAGCTACTCGACCAATCTGCATACATTTTTTATTTCGCTATTACTGTGTTGGTCCATTAATAAAAGTTGTTCAATGTTCTGAAGCACCCTGTATACATGACGTAGGTAACACTTATGGAATATACAGAGTGTAACAGTAATACTTAAGAGAGTGCTTCAGACCATCAAACTAAATAACTTTCACCATGGAGCCAACACCGAGAAAAAATAAAAAAATTTGCTGTCCCATACTTTTGATTCGTGCCTGCTGGTACTGCAGTTTTGTATGAAATAGCTGATTTTTATTTCGCGATATCGAAGTTGGCTCCATAGAGAAAGTTTTCCAGTTTGATGATCTAAAGTGTCACTAGGGTGTTTTTTACACCCTGCAATACTTTTTTTGAGTATCAGACTTTGCTTGATTTTTTTTTGGTGCGTATTAAATGAAAAAAAACATAGGATTTACGTTAAGTTGTCAAGGTTTAAGTTATGACGCTGTTACGAAACAGACATTATTTTATTTCCAAACAGGAATTTTATATTTATTTATTTACTTTTATCATCAGATTAAAATATGGCTCATGATAGAAATAGCCCTAAAGTCCGTTTTAAAACGTGTATAAATCACTCGAGGATTCTGTCTGTCTTACTTTATCAAACACAATCTTCTAAGATTCTTATCTTATAACTATTACGAGCGTTAACCCGCGACTTCGTCCGCACAAATTATATACCAGATTTTAAGTCAGATCATAAGCTATCAAACAAAAAAGTTTCATCAAAATCGGTTCAGTAGTTTTTGCGTGATACTCGTTCAAACAAACAAACAAACAAACAAACAGACAAAAAAATCCAAAAATTGGCGAAATGGAATCAGGGACACCTAAAAACCATATCGTAACTTTTTTTTTTGTTAATATCTTCAATGTACAGACAAACTTCCTGTTACAGTTTTATAATAGTACGAGCGTTAACCCGCGACTTCGTCCGCACAAATTATATACCAGATTTTAAGTCAGATCATAAGCTATCAAACAAAAAAAGTTTCATCAAAATCGGTTCAGTAGTTTTTGCGTGATACTCGTTCAAACAAACAAACAAACACCCAAACAAACAGACACACAAAAAATCCAAAAATTGGTGAAATGGAATCAGGGACACCTAAAAACCATATCGTAACTTTTTTTTCTTAATATCTTCAATGTACAGACAAACTTCCTGTTACAGTTTTATAATAGTATATAGATAGATAATTGATATCTTTGAATGCTTTTTCCGTTTCGTATTGGCACCCCGAATTTTCACCAGTTATGAAACGGACGCCTTGTTTCGGATATGTAATTGTTATAGAACATCCCTATTGTGCTTATGTGTTATTCATGTTCTCATTCCGGCAGGCTATCGATAGGATTGTTTGGAAAAAGGAAAGATTTTTCGATACACCAAGTACCTATGTAATGTAATAACGTTTTGATTAAGTGCCCCGTTGACTTATGTTTATGGAAAAGTTTTCTCTTTCTATGAATAAGTGAAATAGGGTTGGGTTGATCTATATTGTAGGGTTGGGTTGATCTACAGGTTGTCAGGGTGTTATTGTACCCATGATACTGAACAACTTTCCCTAAGAAACCTATAGGAAATTCGTAAAAACAATCAGACATTTATTCAAATTAAAAGCACAATTTACCAAAAATAATCGAATCCGCAACGCAGGCTTCGTCAAATATTAATCACATAATATCTATATCCGCTACAAGCTTCGTCAGACTATCACTAACTTTATCTCTGCCCTGCGCGACCCCGGCTCAAAGATCCAATTCGTAAAAACATTTTTATGCTTCCCATACTAAATGCAATCAGCTGATCGAACTTTTGTATGAAAATTCGTTTATTTTTTTGCTAGTTCCCTATAGGTTTCTTTGGGAAAGTAGTTCAGTATCATGAGTACAATCACCCCTTAAAGTAATGCAACTGTTTACTCTAACACCCTGTATATTAGGTAACAAAGATTTAGTTGAATCCTTGATTTATTATTTTTTACTTACACATAAAAGTGTAAAATTAACCCATTTATGCCCACTGGGTCGAAAACGACCCTATACAACCATAGGTTATCCTGGATTATTTTCGATCCAGTGGGCATATAGGGTCCATCTTAATATGCTGACACTTTTTTAAGGGGATAATCAAACCATCAAAATGAACAACTTTCTCTATGGCACCTACATCGAAATCAAGTAAAAAAAATCTGCTCGTCCATACCAAACTGCAACCCAGATATGTAACGCATTTAATTTTACATCCTGTATAATAAGGACTTAAACGGTGAAAGAAAACATCGTGAGGAAACCTGCAAACACTGAAGAAGAAATTCTGATGTGTATGTGAAGTCTACCAATCCGCATATGCCCACACACCCTCATTGAGGGTAGACCAAACACCTGCAGTGGGACGTGTTTATAGGCTCATGATGATGTTAATAAGGATGGTAGGCATTCCTTTTTGGGGTAGACAGAAACTGCGTTACAATTTCAATTTTTTCTTTACTTAAAATTTCGACACAGAAATGTTTCGTAAATTCGACAGATAAGATGCAATTCTTCTGATTATTTTACAATGTTAAATTCAAGTTCTGGTGTTAAAACATGAACGGTAGAGCCTATAAAAAGTTCTCGGCCTGTTCATAACTCATTCTAAGCTTCCCACATACAAGTGCCCTCGAGAAAACTAGGCGGACCTCCGGAAAAAACGTTGTGGCTGTTGGTGCAAAATGATAAGCGGCCGCGAATGTGAAAAAGGTTTTACTGGTTTCAAGGCAGTTCACTTTAACGTGATATCTGTGGGGACTTGCTACAGATTTTAGCACCCACAAGTTATAGCAAAGATGCCAACAGATGGCGATACCGTCGCTCTCGGAAATATGCTCCATACAAAGAACGTTCACCGTGAATACGTAACTCGTAACCTACTACAAATAAGGTTCACAATCGAATGCAAGACATCGCGCAAAAGAAATAATCACAGAGATTTAATACATATACAAGGTACAACTAAGAACTGTTGGACCACTGCTGGTCCCCAGGCTTCACACATAGCCTGGTGGAAGAACTTCCCTTTTCAATATATCTATATCCCTATATTATCTATATATTTATAAACTCAATATTAAATGACAGGCCAAGCCAATGGAGTTGATAAAGCTTCTTTTCTTAGAATCTTTGTGAATACTCTTGCATTGCTATCTTGAAACGACATTGTTTTGTAAAATATTTAGCGGCGCCAGCGACTTCGTACCCGCAGACCACTGATTTTAAAAACTTTATCACTCATAACTTTTGACTGAATAAACCGATTGCGATGAAATAAAGCCTGCATGTTAATCCAAATTAAGCGCTAAACATTAAGTGATACACAGAAGTATCAATGTAAATCCACGCCAAGCTTACAATTTTATTATAATGTATACAGGGTCTAACTAAAGTAAAAATAAACATTTCAAACTAAGGGGGTTGTTGAGACCATCAAACTGAACAACTTTTACTTTGGTACCAACATCGAAATCGCGAAAAAAAAATCTTTTAACCCATACATTTCGCTCGAATAGATCTGTTGTTTAGTATGGAACATCGCAAACGCATCGCATTATATCGATTATGGCAAATCTCCCCATTGTGGGGAAGGCCTATGTCCGGCAGTGGACGTCTATTGGCAGATATGATGATGATGATGGAACATGCGATTTTTTTTCGCAATTTCAATATTGGTCCCATAGTGAAAGTTGTTCAGTTTGATGGTCTAAACCATCCCTTTAAATGTTTATTTGTATTTTTGTAACACCATGTTATCAGAATAGATCTACGCTCATGTGTCAGTAGAGTATTTCTGGCTTGACTTTCTGGATATAATCATGAAACTTACATAAAACTATTTTATTGCAAATCTTTTGACAGGGTGGTCGGACAGGAAAAAATAAAACGGAATTTAGATCTACCTATTATAATTACTACCGTAAGCTCTACTAATAACAAACCCATTGTTAAGAGGCTATGTGAAAAAAATAGAATTCTTCAAAGCGTCATATATCATGAAGTACTAACAGTAGGAGTATGATTAGCGGATATGTGTAAATTGAACATATAATTGAAGTTTTGACAAGAGCCAAAACACGATTAAGACACATTTTCTCGATGGAAAAACAAGCCAAAGTAGCCTCCGTTTTTATTTATAAACAATTGGAACTGCTAAACGGTGAATAATAGAAACACGAGACTTGATTTAAATAAAGAGATTGATATTTTACAAATTTTGATAAGAGCAGAATTTAACTTACATAAATAGTACAATCACAATTAAATAAAGTTTGTTTTTCGCTTGCGTCGTTTCAGGCGCGCGCGCCGCCCCATCTCTTTCTCTTGCATCAGGCAGGAATATAAGCTATCACACGCTCATTTTGCTTCAATTATATTTCGACATACGCCCTTAATAAGTGTTTATATCAAACGTGGAGAAAAGTAGGTACATACCTAGTTACAGTCAGAGTATTATAAAAGCGCCTCAAATATTATTCCGCTGGCCTGGCATAACAAAAAGTCACACAGAAAATAACAATTTATCAAAAATTTGTCAACGCTATTCGCTTAACACTTGCGCCTACGCACACGTGGTCTCAAACACAACAACTGGGTCACCTGCGACCTGTATAAATCACGACGAACTCTCATGTGACTGTAGACAGTGTCAAATGAAATAATAAGCGCTATTCATTAAAACATCTTGGACATAAAATTTATCATTATCATACAAATTATCTATAGTCGGGGAAATCTACGGATTTTTGTATGGAGTAGGTTGCATTAATTGCACTTTAGGTGATAGTTTAAAATCTTAGTAGATACATACCTGAAAAACATAAATTCTCAATAATCCCCGATTTTGTATTGTGTATTATGGAATAAGTAAGACATTTACAAAACATTAAATTTAGGTATGAAAATAAAATGGAAAACTGGTGTATTTTTACAGGACGGTTTCGTTCAATACGTTTTACTTATAACAATAATAATCATCGGTTAATATCGTAAATTTGAGTAGATATTTAATATTTTGTAAGTATAAAAAAATTATAACCTCAAAACTTAATTATTTACTGTATGTTTGTACACAATAAATTTGCTTTGTGATAATTAACTGTTTATTTTGCTGGTATGCTGGAAGAAATATCTTTAGAAAAAAGCTTGCCCTTTGTTCACTTATATCGATTTTAAGGTATTTCTCAGGGTCCTCAGCCTATATAGCCACGAAATCTGGACAAAAGTGTTATAAACTAATAGTTATATGAGTTCATCCACAATTTACTAAAGTGTATTTAATGCAATCTCAAACCGTATTTTTCCTAGACTACTAGTCACATTTAATGTACGAGAGTCTAAGCCTGGACTTGTTTTATGATGACTAAACAACGATATAGAGCAACAGGTTTCTTTCAAATAATGCTGACAGTTTTTTAAGGAGATGATCAGACCATCAAACTTAACAGTCGAAATTGACTTAAGCCGGGTTCGACCAAACTTTGATTTATCGAGGACGTCCACTGCTGGACATAGGCCTCCCCCAAGGATCGCCATAACGACCGGTCCTGCGTTGCCCTCATCCAACGGGTTCCCGCAGCCTTCACCAGGTCGTGGGTCCACCGTGTCCACCGTCCTAGCTACGGTAGCGGCCAAGTAACGGCGGGGCAGGAGGTGCGAAGCATCTTCGGAAGAGATCCGGCTAACAAGAGTAACTATAATAAGGAATAATATCTAAAGAAAGAGGTCATTATTATACTTATTGCAATGTGAGGTTATAAATCATTTTTTTTAAGGTTTATATAAATCAACACAATACATGACAAGGACGGACTTAATCTAAGAATAACATTTACTCGCGTTTGGGATTCTGAACTTTCAGATCACGTCCTCAAAAAACTACAAAGAAAACTGGCTAAGACTTAATACAAAAAACCTCATCTTCGTGCATTCACTTAGATGTCCAGAGAAGGTTAGAAATCCTAGTACCTACTTTATTCACAGTTGTAAGTAAAGGATTACGGACCGTACGGCCAGATGAGTTCTACTCCATTTCCCAGGAAAGCTTTTAGTGTATTATTTTAGTTCTAGGTTTTATTAATGTTAGTTTTTAAAGGGATTGTAGGGTCAAGTTTAAGCCCAAACTCACGGGCAGTAGGTAAACTAAGTAGATACACTGAAAAAAAATATTTGACCGAATATAAAAAAATATTTAAAAAAATCGGTGAAGATAATAGGTATAGGTGTACAGGAATTATCTCCCGAAATAGCGACACTTTTGCAAATGCAGACTACAAGAAACCAACCCGCAACAATGTTGTGTGTACCTACAGGCGCACCACAATTTGGAGAGGAGGATGTTATGAGCGCATCAGCTAGTGCAACAGAGGTGGAAAGATACTGGGAACAGACGATCTGAGAGAGACATGACGATTCCACAGGAAAAGAAGAAGAAAAGGACAAGCTCGTGCCTCAATCAACGGAAGTGCATGAAAAGATGTATGCATGTCACCATCATCATATCAGCCCATATACGTCCACTGCTGAACATAGGCTTCCCCCAAAGGAACGCCACAATGACCGGTGCTGCGCTGCCTCATCCAACGGGTTTCCACCGCCTTTATCAGGTCGACGGTCCGCCATGTAGTGTAGGCCCTACCCACGCTGTGCTTTCTGGTACGCGGCCGCCACTCGAGAACTCTGCGGCCCCATCTGCCTTCGGTCCTGGAGTGCGATTTTTGAAACTTATTCGCTGAGCTCAGCAGTTCATCATCATCATCATCATCTCAGCCGATGGACGTCCACTGCTGGACATAGGCCTCCCCCGAGGATCGCCATAACGACCGGTCCTGCACTGCCCTCCTTCAACGGGTTCCCGCCGCCTTCACCAGGTCGTCGGTCCACCGTGTGGGCCTACCCACGCTGCGCTTTTCAGTACGCGGTCGCCACTCGAGAACTCTTCGGCAACATCGGCCATCGGTTCTGCGAGCAATGTGCCCCGCCCACTGCCACTTTAATTTAGCAATTCTTTGAGCTATGTCAGTTACTCTGGTTCTTCTACGGATCTCTTCCTTTATTTCAGCTCAGCAGTTAAAAATGTCAAAATATACTATGGATATATGCATCTTTCTACTGTTGATTTGACTTTCAAAAATCGCACTCCTGAAGTATGATTTTTGAAAGTCAAAGCAGCAGTAGAAAGATGCATATCTTCATAGTAATTTTGACATTTTTAACTACTGAGCTCAGCGTATGAGATTCAAAAATCGCACTCCTGGTAGCAATGTGCAGCAATGGCCACTTTAGTTTAGCAATTCAATTATGAATGTAAATGGGTCTAAATAGGTGCGTTCGAAGCGTAGTCTCTACTGCGTGTATGTATGTAAAAACAAATAAATATTTCTAAATGGAACAATCTTTCTTTAAAACACGTCGCTAAGAAAAGTTCTCTTAGACAAATTTATGCCTCGAAGCTCAAGCTCATGCTTTCACTTAGTTGTCTAAAGATTTAGGTTGGAAATCCTACATTATTCACAGTCGTAAGAGGGGATTACGGGACATACGGATAAGTTTTACACTATTTTTCTGGAAACTCTAATCTGAGTGTTCGAACATTCGTGTTTTCTTAGGTGCAGAAAATGTTTTAATGTAGATAGCCATTTTGAGACGCTATCCGCGTCTCAAGAAAGTATAAATCAAATAAATTTTTTTTATTCAAAATAATATCACAGAGACATATATATATGCTCACGACTATATTCCCCGAGGGGGTAGTCAGAGACATTCAGAAACCTAGACACGCATCACATAGACATAGCCCAGTCATTTTACGGTTTGAGCCGGGACTAATTAATATTGATATTTTTTCGGTATAGTAGTTCAGAGCCAATTTGAGCTCAGAAATGTACCAAAATTAAAATAAAATCCCGTCAGCAACTGTTCCATGTTTTAAATTTAGTAATTATCTCGTTATAAAAAACTTTATAACGAGTTGATAATTTTTTTAGCACATATTTAATCATTACCATTATTCATTCTTCAATCATGGTGTAAATATTTTTGTCTACTTAGAAGGTTTTGAAAAATAAATTCGTATTTTTTAATAAACACCTCATTTTTTAAATGTCATTGCCTATTTTATTGCTCAAAAATAATTTATGTAATCTAATTCAAATGAGTGCATTGGTATTTATATTATAATTTTAAAAACCTTCCCGGACACACAATTTTGATTTCTATGTTGCGTAGCAATTTTTTAAATATGTTTTTAGATAGTCTTTTTGTCCCTAAATGGTGCCGGTTATAGTTTAAAAGTCCAATTAATAATTACTTCCTACCTCTCCTAACAAAACTCCGTAAAATGACTGGGCTAATATTTTGACGTCATTTTTTGACTCTTCCACCGCGTCCAAAGATGTTCCCTTGAGAGAAGATGCGGCCAGAAACTCTACAACACACATCTTTTAAACAAAACAAAATATACAAAGTAAAATTAAAATACAATATTACATTCCATAGAGTAACATTGTCAAATCCAGATATTCAAATAATCATCGAGTTTATAGTAACCTTTTTTACAGAGGACTTGTTAGACTTTTTGTCTGGCTAGCTTAGAATATCCTTTGGTATCTTATTTTAATAGCGTATACAGTGTCCCATGAAAGATGTGTTGATTTTACTGAGTCGAAAATGTGGGAATACTAATTAATTTTTATTTCTTGTATTGTAATTATGAACTATAAATTATAAAAAAATTGAATGGTGTAATCTTTAAATTTATTAAGGGAATAAAATAATAAAAGCACAAACAAAACTTACCCTAAACTTAAACCATTCTAAGCATTCTAAACTACAAATTTTACTAATTCTAATTAGTCGAAAAGCCCGCCCCAGGTCATACCTGGCCCGAAGGTGCCCATAATGCTGGCCGCATTTCCGCGTTGAATCGCTTATGATATGCGTTGGGCCAGATATGACCCAGCACGAGTTTTGGAATAAACCTGATTCGGAATTGATTCCGGATGGAGTGTTGCCGCTTTCAGAGACTTTTTCACTAGATCTAGTGATTTTTTGTTGTCTTAGGTGGCATTTTTTAAAGATTTATAGTCATATCAAACAAGTGATTTTTGAGCGTAGGCGTTGATGGAACGATATCGTATCGCGACGGTGCAGTTGCGACGTCGTTGCGATATAGTTGCGAAAGAATGGGCCCAGCACTGTAGCACTTTTTTATCTACTTTAAATTAAAGGCCTGAATAAGACCAACATTTTATTATACGGCAGCATAACTGTAACGCGTTAAATAAAAAAGTTACAGCCGTTTAAAAATTCAATCAATTACCCATATTTATGCTTACATTTTTGACCTAATAATGCCCATACAATAGAAGAAAGAGTATGGTACTATAGGAGCTAGCTAGCTAGTGGGTGTTGCCTGGTGGATGGTGGGCGTTGGGTGGTGAGTGTTGGGTGATGGGTGGTGGGTGTTGCCTGGTGGATGGTGGGCGTTGGGTGGTGGGTGTTGGGTGTTGGGTGGTGGGTGTTGGGTGTTGGGTGGTGGGTGGTGGGTGTTGCCTGGTGTGGTGGGTGTTGGGCGATGTTTGGTTGGTCTTGAGCGGTTTAGGTTTTGGCAAGCTCCCACAGTATCATACTCCTTCTTCTACTGTATGGGCATTATTAGGTAAAAAACTACCAGCATTCATATAGGTAATTGATTGAATTTTTAAACGGCTGTAACTTTTTTATTTAACGCATTACAGTTATGCTGCAAAATAATAAAATTTTAGTATTATTCAGGTCTTTAATTTAAAGTAGGTAAGAAAGTGCTACAGTACTGGGCCCAGGGTTCATAGAAAACTGCCCATTGTTCTTTCGCTTGTGTGATAATGGTTTATACCATTTTGTATGCAGATTATGTCTAATGCTAAAACTATCGATAATCTTTTGATATTATTAAATACCTAAAAATACAATTGTCATTAATTTGGCATTTCATTCATTTTGATTTTAGACATTTTTTAAATAGCACTCTAAGTAATTTTTGTAACCATAGTTTTGACAACACTGAATCCTGAATCAGGATTCCAGATCGCAATTCCATATGTATGTGGCGGACCTTACCCGCATCCCGTATTGAATTGTTTAAATATCTGAGCTGAAACCACGCGGCAATACAGGGTGTAAAATTAAATACGTTACGTGTAAAGGGTGCTTCAGACCATCAAACAGAACAACTTTCACCACGGAGCCAACCATTCACATTAGATTCAACAACTTTTTCTATGGGACCAATAACGTCGAAGCCGCGATAAAAAAATCTGCTGTTCCATACAAAACAGCCTACTCGACCCAAATGTTTTGGACAGCAGATTTTTTATAGCGATTTCGATGTTAGTCCCTGAGAGAAAAGTTTTTTTAAAGAGGTGATCCTTTTAATAAAACGTCAGCATATTAATGTATGGATTCATGTGATCTATAATAAATGATACTATACAACTCTATGATTATCTATTCTCAGGCCTACAGTGATTTTGGAGAAGCACTTTTTCTCATGGCTGTACAGTCCTATCTAATCTACATTTAATAAAATTGTACCTAAACTTGGCGTTGATGTGCGTTGAAAATTTTATGTAGGTAGATTGCAAAAATATGATTTTGGGGCGTTTTCGATAAGTAATAAATGCATTAGAATCATTTTTAGAATTTTTGTTTGTTTGTTTGAGCACGCATCAGCTAAATATTACTGATCCAATTAGAATGGAGTTTTACACAAAAGCAAAGCACGTAAATTGGATTACCATTTAGGCTTTATTCCATCGCAATCGGTTTATTCAATCAAAAGTTATGAGTATTTGAATTCGGTGGTCTGCGCGTAGGAATTCGCAGGCGCTGCTAGTCTAATCTATTCTAAACTATTATAAAACTGTAACAAAAGTACATTGAAGATATTAACAAAAAAAAGTTACGATATAGTTTTAAGGTGTCAGTGATTCCATATCACCAATTTTTGGATTTTTTGCCTGTGTTTGTTTGTTTGTTTGAACGAGCATCACGCAAAAACTACTAAACCGATTTTGATTTAACTTTTTTTGTTTGATAGCTAATGATCTGACTTAAAATCTGGTATACAACGTGTTAATGAATTAACGCAAAACTAGAAAGTAGTTTGTTTAGAATCGAAAGCAGAATCTAATTATCATGGTTTCAACATAGGTAATTTTTTTCAAAATATTAAAAAATATGTTGGTAAAATTTAAAATTTACTGAACCCGATGTCAACCCACCACACGGGTACACTTACCCTACTTACAACCAAAACAAGATTATTAAAATGTATCCATGAGTACGTTAGCGCTTTCATTCATTGCTGAAATGATAACAAATAATTTTTGCCTCAAAACTTAAAATGCGAATAACTTAAAACTATAAAAATAATGAAATTATTGTTTCAATCTAATTATTTTGTTATAAATCAGTTGGGGTGTATGAGGTTTTGCGCTAATTCATTAACACGTTGTATAATTTGTGCGGACGAACTCTATCCAGGAATAAAACCGATATAAAGTAACACAACACTTTGAAAGTAAGCAAAAAGTTTTCAGACGAACCCGTCAAAATCATTCGAAGACTAATCTATAGCCAATATTCATTTCCGTTGATGCAAAGTAATCGTAAACTTGCTACATTAATCTTATGGAAGTCGATTCAAATTTATCTTTGTTTTAACCAACTTTCCAAAATAAATTTGGTTTCTCCTCCCCTAAGATAAGGAAGAACTTCGTAACCCCCCTCATTCGCTCCCTATTTTCTCATTCATTCAAGTGCGGTGTCTCAAGTTTTGATTGGACAGTGGTTAAGTGTTGCAATATCAAAAATCAGGTTACCGGTGATTTCACTAAAAAAATTGTTAGACTAAAAGGAAAACGATGACAGGAGCAGATCTTATTGTGTAACTACTGATTCTATCGGTATAAAATGTTTTTATGTTGTTTTTAACCCTCTAATGCATACGAAGCCAAATATGGCCTCTAAACGAAATAATTTTTTATTAAAGGATATTTTTTGTTAATTATCAAGTTACTTATTAAACCGGATTGCCAACATTCATTCAGAACTAAAAATATTTTTTCCAAAACACCTTTTCTTATAATTTTTTATAGTAAACAACCATCATTTCATGACTTCGCTCGCATTCTACCTGAGCAGAATAATCCTGATTTCGACCTATGTAAAAAGATAACAAAAAGAAAGTGAGAGTCTTTTAAAAAATATAAGCAAGTTAGTCATGACATTCTTCCTCATTCGTAGATCATCTATTTTCAGATTATATTTTTTTCTTCATTATTTACCTACCTAATTTATGTAAGATGTCATATATGGCTTCGTATGTATCAAAGCATCGATTTCTGTTATGAAAATGTATACAATAGCTTTGCGAAACTAAACATATTTTCTGTATAATCCACTCGCAGTATATGATGGACTTTACTATAATCTTCTATTCTAATGCTACAACAGCCAATAATCATCAAGTTATACTTGCTATAAATATAATACACTGGCCTGCAAAACTAAGTATCACACTTTTAAAATTGCGCTAACTTTTTAAGTACACAAAATATACTTTCGAAATAAAAAGGACTCAAAAAGAGTTTAATTTACAAAGAATAGTTACAAAGAAAGCTGATAACATTTGCTATAAAACGTTTTTTATTTTAAATCTTTAATTTCTATAGTTCAGAAAAAAATAAAATATTAAAAGTGTAGTATTTAGTATTGCAGGTCAGTGTATATTTTGATTGTACCAGGTACTTAAAGTGAGACTAATCTGTATATAAAATTTTATTATAATATATTTACATGTAAAGATTTTAAAAAGATTTTAGAAATATTGACAAAATCTTTGCAATTTAGTTATTCTATGCCTATGGTAACAGTAACAAGTCCGTAATTATGCTTTCAGCATAGGAGAATCGTTAAGTACTTCGTCGATAATAGCTAAATGTCATTTCAACTAAGAGAAGCAACCAAAGTATCAAACATTTTTTTTATCGCATCCTTAAACATTCATGCATTAGAGGGTTAAAGGTTCTTGGTGAATTATGTTTTTTAATATTCAACACATTTACATACTAGTAAAGTCAAAAATTCCATTACTAATGTTATATCGATATAGTCGGAAATACACAGTTGTTATACGGGATTTTTTCGTAGAGCATTGGTGTGAATAAGGTAATTTTATAAAATGAACATGAATTATTTTATGGTGAAAAAAAATCATTATTACAATGTTGAAATTAAAATTTACCAATTCTTGTTAAATAACAATCAAATTAATCAAAAACAAAATGTTGTCCGTAAAATGGAATTTAGTTCAGACTTTTAATGGACTGTTGTTCTAGCTATCAGATTCCTTTTCATACAGATACATTTGTAATTAAAATTGTGAGCTATGTTTTAGTTCGAGATGACTTGGAATAAAATGCTGTAATGGTATTTAGCCAAACTATTTATATTGTTTGTTTCATAAAAGTATTATTTTTAATAACGATGAAGTCGGTTAAAAAGGTAGTAGATTTACCGTAATTATGCTACACACGGCAACACTAAAGTGCTTTCACACAATGATATAGCGAAATGACTGGTTCCTTGTAAATTGATATCTTTGTTTAAGTTATTTTCGCGGTATTTTATATTGAACTACTGTTCAATATGAGATGGCCAGTTAGCAACGATTTTGTCTCTAAACCGAGGTTGAAACAGTTATCATGCTGATATCATAACGGTTCATGTTAAGGGCCTATGTCGAAAAATAATTGAAGCGAAATGGGCGTGTGATAGCTTATATTATTGCCTGATGCGAGAAAAAGAGATGGGGCGGCGCGCGCGCCTGAAACGACGCAAGCGTAAAACAAACTTTATTTAATTGTCATTATACTATTTATGTTAGTTCAATTCTGCTCTAATCAAAATTTATAAAATATCAATCTCTTTTTTTTTTTAATCAACTCGTGTTTCTATTATTCACCGTTTAGCAGTTTCAAGCATTTATAAATAAAAACGGCTACTTTGGCTTATTTTTCTATCGAGAAAATGTGTCTTAATCGTGTTTTGGCTCTTGTCAAAAATTCAATTATAATATGTTCAACGAGCGTTAACCCGCGACTTCGTCCGCACAAATTATATACCAGATTTTAAGTCAGATCATAAGCTATCAAACAAAAAAAGTTTCATCAAAATCGGTTCAGTAGTTTATGCGTGATACTCGTTCAAACAAACAAACAAACACCCAAACAAACACACAAACAAACAGACAGACAAAAAATTAAAAAATTGGTGAAATGGAATCAGGGACACCTAAAAACCATATCGTAACCTTTTTTTTTGTTAATATCTTCAATGTACAGACAAACTTCCTGTTACAGTTTTATAATAGTATAGATATAGATATATACATAGACATAATTTATTGGTAACATGTGTGGTCATACTTACAAACAGTATTATTATACTTAAGTATAACATCGTTTGTCATTATTTTATACATCAGTTTGTATATTAAATTACAAATTTATTACATGTTGTTATTACAATATGACATTAAAATAAATAGACATTCAATTAACAAAATTTGTTATTATCTATTACATTATTGTTCTTCATAGGTATCTATATATAATTCAACCGTGTAGAAAGCCTGCTCCACGCCTTTTTTGAGTTTGTTTACACATATCCGCTAATCATACTCCTTCTGTTAGTAATTCATGATATATGACGCATTGAACAATCCTTTTTTTACATAGCCTCTTAACTACCTCCGAAATCTAATGGTTAAGAGCATTGGGCTCTTGACACGAAGGTCGTGGGTTCACCTGTGATAATGTCACTTTGTGCGTTTTCTCCAGTTGGTTAGAACATTGCAGTCTGAATAACCTGATTGTCTGAAAAGAAAGATGATTCCGTTATTCGGATGGCACGTTAAGCCGTTGGTCCCTTGGGAACTTGTTGTCTGCTGACCATAATTTATCTTTGTATACACCAAACTTTTATTTAGCTGTAAGTTCTCCAAAACAAAACATGCTGACTATACAGGGTATAACTGAAGTAGGTAGAAATATTTAAAAGTTTGTTTTAGATCATCAAACTGAAAAACTTTTAATATGGAAGACAACTAAGAAATCTCGAAAAAAATTGCTGTTTCATACTGTTGAGAAGAGTATGATCTGCAGGTTGGTAGTAGTATGGAAATGCTGATTTTTGTTTTCGTGATTTCGATGTTGGCTCCATAGTGAAAGTTGTTCAGTTTGATGGTCTAAACCATCCCTGTAAATATTACTAAGGTGTTTTGTTACACTTAAAAGTTATAGTTACCAATTTCCTTCTCCAAAATTTATTCTATCCAAAATTATCATAGATGGCGTAGAGACTAAAATAGCTTGCACCGAGGAGCTGCGAAATTTAAATTAGATATTAACTTTATGTGGCATCAAAGCGCAGTCTCGGATCCAATTAACGAGTGCTATAATGTACAAGTATGATAGTTGCATGAGTAATCTACACTATCGAGAATAGGGTAAGTGTAGTTTTGCCCTAACTACTTGTTTAACTTTTTTTTTACAGGACCCTATCGCCATTTTATTTTATTTTAATAGGCACAATTCTTCATCTTATCGCGTGGGCAGAGCCCTGGTGTCAGAGTTTTTTCAGACCGCCTTACGGCCTCTGACGTGGTTTTTATGTAACGACAACTACCTCCAGAGATAGTAACCGAGACCAACAGGCTTAACGTGTCATCCGAAGCATGAAATCATCTTTCTTTTCAGACGATCAGGTGATTCAGCCTGCAATGTCCTAACCAACTGGGGAAAAACGTACAAAGTGACATTTCACTAGATGTCCCCCGTGGGAATCGAACCCACAACCTCCGTGTCGAGAGCCAATGCTCTTAACCATTAGACCACGGAATCAGTACACAATAATAACACATAATTATTATATCTAGAATAGGTCTAAAATTAATAACAACTGCGCACAACAATATTTTTGGGATTTGAGAAAATAGTTATTTAAAATGTTTGTAAAATATGTAAGTAAGTATCTAAACTATTATAAAACTGTAGCGGAAAGTTTGTCAGTACATTGAAGATATAAACAAAAAAAAAGTTACGTTAAGGTTGTTAGGTGTCCCTGATTCTATTTCACAAATTTTTTGATTTTTTGTCTGTCTGTTTGTTTGTGTGTTTGTTTGTTTGAACGAGTATCACGCAAGAACTACTGAACTGATTTTGATGAAACTGTTTTTGTTTGATAGCTCATGATCTGACTTAAAATCTGGTATATAATTTGTGCGGACAAAGTCGCGGGTATACCATAAACTTAATATACTACACTGCATTCCAACACAGAACATGATACCGTAATGATTTTTTACATTTGTCTGATACAACACAAAATGAATTGTAAAGAAAACCGTAAAATAATATGAGATAATTTTTTGACAGGATACCAACCGAGACTTCATTGTTTGAAAGTGGTTTTACGGCTATTATATTATAATCTCTTTCGCACGCGTAGGTTTTCTGGTAAGGTCGGAATCTTATTCGCACACTGTGCTGGTCTACTTACGGTAGTAATATTAAGTTTATGGTATATACCTATCGAATCGAAAGGGGGGGTTGAACCTATTTTGTCGTTTTTTGAACCGGTTTTTGATAACCAAATTATTATATTTAATATTTATACCTAGTTCAAAAAACAGTGTAGATACGTTCTTTCTGCAGTGAATCTAACCGTTGAAAACATGATTCAATTAAATTTTCTCTATAGAAAAGAAGACCAAAGTAAGTTCAATTTCAGATTTATAACCAGTTTTAAAAGAATCACCATACACCATTTCTTCTGAATATAGGTACCATCATTTGCTGGACCGTGAAGGCCGAGGCGTCACCTACCGTCTTACTCAGGTGCTCATCGGACATGGCTGTTTCGGTGAGTACCTGAATAGGATCGGGAGAGAAGCCACACCACAGTGCCACTATTGCGGAGCCGACCAGGATTCTGCACAGCACACGCTCGAGGAATGCCCAGCGTGGCATTCCGAGCGGCAGATCCTGGTCCAAATTACAGGACATGACCTCTCCCCACCTGCCCTAGTAGCGGCGATGGTGTCCCCACCGTGCCGGGCGGCTTGGGACGCCGCGGTCGCCTTCTGCGAGACCGTTATGGTCCAGAAGGAGAGCGCAGAGCGAGACCGCGAGCGGGAAAAATCCCGCCCGAAGACGGAGACGCCGGGGACGCCAGGTTGGCCCCCCGATGCGTCACAACAACGCCCAGGGTGGCGGACGGTAGGCGAAGGGGCTCAGGCCGTCCATTTCCAAGCGACCCCTGGAAGGCAGCGGTAGTACGGCGTGGTCCCGTCCCGCTGCAGCGCAGTAACGCTGTGGGAGTGCTGGCCCGGCATCAGTGCCGAGCCGGGAGAGCTTCGGCGAAGCGCGAGGAGGGCCGTGGACGAACATTGCTTCCCCACGGCCCTTCGACATGCGCTGAGGTGACCACCGGGGTGGTTTTAGTGGGTAGAAATCCCACATAACCTAACTCCTCCCCTAAGGAGTTGGGTATCTTTCGAAGATTTCCCCCCCGTCAACAAAAAAAAAATGGTACCATCATTTGAAAGGTAATTAATTGTAGCAGCAATTCTACCCGATGCCGATGGTTTTTACTCCAAGCACCCAAAAGAAAAGATATTCATGAAAAATAAGTGTTTTTGCAACCCTGCTTTCAATTTAAGCGGGATGGCTAATTGTAAATGTTTTATTGTAAGAAAGAGACGCTTGCACTAGGGATACCTGGCCTTAAATATTCAGCCTGATTTTGATGAAATGTATCGAAATCTTTACAGTGGTAAAAAATCAGCGGTCCCATAATTTTTTTTCGCGATTTCGATTTTGGTCCCATAAAGAAAGTTGTTCAGATTGACGGTCTTATCATCCCCTTAAAAAATTTTCAGCATATTAAGAAGGGCCCTGTAGGTATATTATGTTGTACCACTGGTTGTAAACATCCATTAAAACATGCAAAATCAATATCTGTTTGCTTTTTTTTGATATTGGTAATTGCCTAAGCTGTCCGTCTGTCCATCCGTCTTGACTCTAAAGCTAAAGGGTTGTATATCTTTGGAACTATAGCTAGATGGTTGAAATGTTCATAGAATATGCGTTGTTATTAGAAGATTTGACTAAGAAATAAAAACAAACTTATCTATCTATCTATCTATAACGCCTCTTTCCCAGTGGGGTAGGCAGAGACCAGGGCGCGCCACTTACTACGATCTTTACATACTTCTTTTGCCTCATGCACATCCATACATCTCTTCCTACATGCCCGTCGGTTTCGAGTACTCCGCACTTCCCCTTTTTGTAGGACGCAACTGATTTGATCAGCATACGTCCTACGAGGGCGCCCTCTGCCGACGCTTTCACTCACATTAGCAACATATATCTCTTTCGTACATCTGCTATCACTCATCCTCTCCACATGACCAAACCAACGAAGCATACCTTTCTCTATTCTTGTCACTACATCTTCTTTTAATTTACATCTATCTCTTATTACACAATTTCTCACTCTATCTTTCAGCGTCACACCACACATACTTCGCAAGGAACGCATTTCAACAGCATTAATTTTACTTGCATGTTTCTTCTGCCTATCTTAAAAATGTTAACTAAATTTCAAGTGCAAAGCCTTTTCTGATAAGTTATTCATTAATTGGACCCTTTTTTAAAAAAGGTTACCCGGGGGGCCGAAACGGTTTTCGCAAGTTCAATAAATCGAGCGTATGGCCAACTAAGAAACGTAAGCGCTTCGCAAGAGCCGACAGAATACTAACACATGCAAAATGTACGAGCGCGAACCACGGCGCCGTGTAGCCGGCCTCGCACCCCTCCACGGCGTCGTGTAATTGGCATCAAAAGTGCTAGGCTAGGGTAAGATAAAAAATAATAAACACTTTGGTAATATTAATTCTATGGTGGTACGCAATGCAATAGCACTTGGTCGGTTTTTAAAAGCTTCATTGATCGTGTACAGACAATTACAAATTAAAAAGTCACCACTAGTAAGTCCAAAACCCATTTTGAAAAAAATTGCCTCAATTTATTTCACAATTATCGTAGTAGTTGCTTTGGCCTTGGGGGACAGGTGAATTGAATTTTGCAATTAGTCTGTCCACAAAGTTATGTTTCTGTTAATTGTTTTTGACCACCACTGCGCGCACTGTTCTATTATGGATTATAGTAGGTGTAACGAAAAGTATGATTTATCTTTAAAATGTATGTGTGTGTGTGTGTGTGTTTATGTTTGTGTGTGTGACGAATACAATCCATTGAATTAGAATCAGAAAGTTTATTTATAGAAATGGGTACATAATTTTTTTCTTTATAGTGTGGATTATATTTATTAAGGAAATACGGTACACAATACATTAAGATGACACATAATAAAAAAAAAAGTGTCCAAATCCTGTCCGAAGGCGTACAAATATTGATAATAATTATACATTGAACATTAATTGTTTCTAAAAATGTTTTAAAAATACCTATCCTGGTGTCTGTAAAAATTACAGTTTTTCTCCCCTTCTGTATCCTAAAAAAACACTCAAGACACACCACCGTGGTCGAGATAAAAACTGTAAGCAATTCGCACCATGGTACAAAAAACCCTATTTAGGGGTCGATTCACACCAAAAGATCAGTGAAGCGTATTTGTTAGCAGCGGCAATCTTATCACTGTAGTGAATAAACGTCACATTTATTTGGAGCGAGACGGGCAGCGCGGCGCCGCGCCGAATCGGCAAAGCGCAAATAAATTTAACTTTTATTCATCTATCTATCTATCTATACTATTATAAAACTGTAACAGGAAATTTGTCTGTACATTGAAGATATTAACAAAAAAAAAGTTACGATATATTTTTTAGGTGTCCCTGATTCCATTTCACCAATTTTTGGATTTTTTGTCTGTCTGTTTGTTTGTGTGTTTCTTTGTTTGTTTGAACGAGTATCACGCAAAAACTACTGAACCGATTTTGATGAAACTTTTTTTGTTTGATAGCTTATGATCTGACTTAAAATCTGGTATATAATTTGTGCGGAGGAAGTCGCGGGTTAACGCTCGTTAGAGATAAAATTGCCGCTGTGAGCAAATGCGCTTTAATGCTCGTTTGGTGTGAATCGACCCTAAAAGGAGCAGTTGGGCGATTTGCACCGTGGTCCGACCGCGGTGCGAAACGCCCCAGTACCCAAATAATCTGTGCCTTTATTGTGGAACGTTGATGTTCATCAACAATAAAACTATTATTGGTAAAGACCTCTGGGACTATCGAATCTCCACCACTAACTGGGTATTACTGTAGATGTGAAATTGAAAGTTGGTCTACCGTAAACTTTGCTTTATTCGATATTGATTCAAATTAATTGGCTATCACTCTAGTGTTGCTCTAGGTTTAAGGGCCTATGTCGAAAAATAATTGAAGAAAAATGGGCGTGTTATAGCTTATATTACTGCCTGATGGGAGAGAGAGAGATGGGGCGGCGCGCGCGCCTGAAACGACACAAGCGTAAAACAAACTTTATTTAATTGTGATTGTACTATTTATGTAAGTTCAATTCTGCTCTAATCAAAATTTGTAAAATATTAATCTCTTTTTTTATATCTCGTGTTTCTATGATTCACCATTTAGCAGTTCGAAGCGTTTATCGATAAACACGGAGGCTACTTTGGCTTGTTTTTTCTATCAAGAAAATGTGTCTTAATCGTGTTTTGGCTCTAATCAAAACTTAATTATATGTTCAATTTACACATATCCGCTAATCACACTTCTACTGTTAGTACTTCATGATATATGACGCTTTGAAGAATCCTATTTTTTCACATAGCCTCTTAATAAACTTCGGCTTCGATACGCTAATTGAAAGTTGAACCCTTCATATCTTCAGTTGTTTGAACAAGGTGTAACAAGGTACCCAAATAATATTTATATTATCAAAGTAAACAACTTTTACTATGGAGAAGAAGTCGAAGAAATAAATTACTGTTTCATACAAATCTCCAGTACCAATCTTAAATGTATCGAGCTGATTTTTTAGTTATTATATTTTCTCCGTTGAGTATGTTGTTCATTTTGATGGTCTAAACTAAACCACCTTTTCAAATATTCCTAAGGTAATTTGTTACACCCTGTACCTATAATATATGACTTACACATCAAAGTGACTTTCATCTCCACAGTATGAAGAAATTATATGCGGAAATTATCATTATCAAAGGTGGCGATTTACGCGTAATTTCGGTAGGTGTTTTCCTTTACTTACCTGCTGTTAAATAGGAAAACATTTCAGTATAAAAAAAAAGATCAGATTTCGTGCCTCACACGACTATCGAGCACATTGGATATGAATCTACGGGATTAGAAAAAATAATGTCTCAAAAAGGTTGGGCTACAGGGCAAACCCTTAACCCGACCATCTTTGTTTTAAGCTAAAATTGTAGCTGACTAAATTGTCCAGAAGCGTTATACTCAATTTTTTGATATCATTCTACGTTTCCAAAATATTGAGCGCCAAAATCAAAATTCGTAAAAAAAATGTTTTTTTTTTTTCACTTTTTCGACCATAACTTTTTTCGCGTTTAATTTTCTCGAATAATTCTTTTTTCACCTTACAGCTCTCGTAAATACGCGTCTTTTGAGCCTTTTTAACCAACTTCATTTGAATATCATATCTTCACAACTCTCCGAGATATAAGGGCACTTTTTCGTGAAATCGGGGCCTATACTGGAGCGAACGAAAAGACATTTTCAATGTCAAAAACTCTGCAAAATATTTCGATATTGGAATTTCTGACTGCCTGTCATGCACGTTTAATACGACTTCCAATCAACGCTTTGAACTAGATGATTTCAAGTGCGGAAAACCTAATCTGCCGACTATGACATAGTACAGCCATACTCAAAGTGTGCTCTGCGGACTAACGTGGTATATTCAGTTTTGACACATAATAACTGAAAATGAGGCCAGGCAGGGCCCCACAAGGTTTGTAATTTACAATGAAAATTCAGGGTTCATCGCTCAGAATGTTAGGACACTGTTACCTACTGCATTTTTAGCGTCATTTGTAACCAGCAATGTAGCCTGAATTGTCATTGAAAATTACAATAAAATTGTCACGTTTATTAAATGGCACTGTTTGTTATTGAAAGCGGTTGTAAAATCGAATACCTCATAGAAATATTTTTGCTTGTCATAATTGTTAAATTCATTTTGAAAGAAATAGAGGGATGGCTTAAAGAGTCCTTTTAACGTTCAGCGGCGCACTTAGCATTTTTTCACTTTAGGTTCTTATTTATTAAGAATTGTTTTAAATAAAAACTTCTTCAAAATCTTCTAAATATTGTGATGAGAGCGTCACTGAACGGTAAAAGGACTCTAAGTCATGATGCAACAAAATTATACGGAACATTATAAATACAGTATTATGTAAAGAACCTATTTGTGAACGATATTCATTAAAGAATGAGCATTAAATTGGGTTTTGCTTATTTAAAGGCACCGTCAAATATTTAGCGTTTCAATAGGGCTCCATCGCCAACGAAGTTTGAGAATCGCGGCTATAGTAGAACTGAGTTGCAATTGTCGTAGCTCTCAGAGCTCTAGAAAACCTGGATATAAGCATCAAATCAATACTCAAACCGGTATATCTTGATCTTCGATCGGCAGCATTCACGGTAGTAGCTATCTGGGCTCAGGTAAAGCTGGCAAATGTATTAAAACAATCCAAAAACCAATGTAAGCTGCCCTTAGAGTTTCCTACTATCATGGTCGCACCAGATGAGTGGGTCTAGAATAATTGGCTGTTACCTTTGTGCTGTGGAATGTTCCAGCAAAATTTGACCTTCGTTTGTAGTTTTAAAAAATATGTGTAAAAGTTCTTTGGGCGCAGCGGAGTTTTGGTACGGGTAGTACTAGTATTTATTCTGTGGTTTTGGTTTAAACATTTTTTGCTTTTTCGATACCTTTCGATGTTTGCAATGTAAGCCACCCCCGACAAAACGAGAAAAATAGAGATGCTGTCTTTGTTACTTTACGCATGCCAAAATTAGCGCGCATGAAGATTTTCTCGTTTTGTTGCTTTGTCGTGCTTGGAATGCTAGACTGATACCCTACTGCAGCATATTTCATAAACATAACAATTGTAATAAAAGTGCCAATTTGAGATACTGATAATTTGTGGTAATTTGAGATCGTTTAACGCCTAAGTCACCAGCAATGTACCATGAATTGTCATTGTTAATTTCATGACAAAAAGCCATATGCACAGATTCTTCTTCGTCTTTCCCGTGGGAAGGTGATCAAGTGAAGGTACAGATGCATTGATATTGACAAAATATTGATATCCTACAACGTTATGAACTACTAATTATGCAATAGCTACGTAGTATCTTCACGTCCCAAATACCGCAATTTCATAAAATGAAAGTTTTCGACTAGTGTGTGTTGCCAGTGATGACAATATGGAATGGAGACGTGGTGGCTCACTCAAGGCCTCATAAAAAGGCTGAAAGTCAAAGGGCAATGGAGAGGGCTTTGCTCAGAGTTTCCCTACTAGATCGAATCAGAAATGAAGATATCCGCAGAAGAACCAGAGTAGCTGACATAGCCCAAAGAATTGTTAAAGTGGCAGTGGGCGGGGCACAAGGGCCGAAAAGTTCTCGAGCGGCGACCGCGTACCGAAAAGCGCAGCGTGGGATAGGCGATGGCGGAGCGGCGACCTGGTGAAGGCGACGGGAACCCGGTGGATGACGGCAGCGCAGGACCAGTCGTTATGGCGATCCTTGGGGGAGGGCAATGTCCAGCAATGAACGTTCATCGGCTGAAATGATGATGGTGAATTATGTATTAGGCTATGCGTATGTGATAGATACAGCTGATGCCAACTGACATACTGAAAGTCCTTTTTTTTGCAAATTGCTACATTATATTATACCTGCGCTCGAGTGAAAGACATAACGCAACACTTTGAGTGATTGAAAAGAAGTTTGTTCTTGACACTCCACTGGTGAAGGGCGTCAATATCATTCTGTAGTAATAAACAGTCATCCCGTTCTTCGACTGCACGAATTAATTTGAGATCATTGGCATACAGTAGGCACCCCGAGCTCCCTAACAAATTATCAAGTCTATTAGAATCTAATCTAGCATGAACTTGTATTATGATGACTAGACAACTTTAATATATGTATAGACACAAACGTCCAAGACTCGGGTACAAATATTCATAATAGTCCTCATACAAATATTGGCCACTAACGGGATTTGAAACCGCGACCCTCGGCACAGCAAGCAGCTTCACTACCGACTAAGCTATCAGTCCGTCAAAATACACAACAGTATATCCCAACATGTTTCAAAGAATAGGCACTATCGCTTTTTAGCGATAAGACCGCATTATTTGTTCCATAACCAGTTTTTGTTTCCTGTACAATGTTCAGATTCATTCTTCAAATTGATTCATTCACTCCCAAAACTACCAGATCAAATATTTCACAACTCAAATCTCTAAAGCCTTGTGCAAATTCAGCAATACAGTCGGCAGCCCTCGGGGTTTCATTAAGCGAATTATTGACGGTTCAATGGTGATTCTGACTGTTCTATTCACGGATACACGTGGGACTTCATGAGCTTAACGTAGACATTTTCGTCGAAGGAATTATGAGGTTTTGGAAGTTGCTTATGTCTGACAGTGCATTAATAAGACTATGTTTAGACCACAGAAAAGAGAACTAGTAGAATTCGCATGAGGAATATATTATTTAGCGAGAATTAGGGTGACTAAAAAAAATGCAAGCCGTACATCGGTACGAAGTAAATGTTTCAATCGGCGATGATTTCTCGTCAACTTTTGAGGATTTCTATTGTATAGTTTTCAAGCGCATCATCACATCTTTAAAAAATGAAAATGGTTTACCTCGAGAATAAATAAAATAAAAAAACTGACCAAAAGCGTGTCGGTCTCGCCCATGAATGGGTTCAGTAGCCATTGTATAAGTAGAATAAATAATTAAATTAATTAAATTTTTATTCGGGAAACCAACAGTCAAATTACAAACGAATACGTTACTTACGTTCTTTTTATTCGTTTTTGTTACTGTATATTTTGGTGTGCAAATAAAGAATATTTATGTTATGTTATGTTATGGTTACAAACTATGAACATAGAATAGACCAATTACAGGAATCCGGTAATTGTTATTTAAAATTAAATGAAAAAGTGCTTGCAAAGCTTATACAATAATAGCTACCTATCAGAAGGTAGGTAGGCTAAAATAACAATAAATGATAAGAAGAAAGTATATTGCGAGGTAAAGACTCAGTCTAAAGAGCTTTACGCCCTTCCAGCTATGCCCTTTTATATAGCCAGCCCAGTTATGCCCTTCTTAAACTGTGCCAAAGATAAAGAAAATGGATCCAAATCAAAGTATTTAAGGTTGTACAATACAGTAGCTCTATACATTTATTCATTTTGCGTATAATTAGTGTATAGCAGCGGGTTGAGCGAACAGAGCCTTTCGTCTCAGATTTCTGTTACGTACAAAGTAATTTATGCCATTTACTAACTCAGGACAGTTCAGATGGTTTCTTATTATCTCATACAATAAGGATTGAATAAAAAGAAAAGTTAATAAGCTGTTTATCTTGCCTATGAGAAATTTTCGAAACACAATGATAAATAAATAATAAATAAATAACGCTCACAGGCACATACGTTTTAAATTTTTAATGATCCCAAATTAAGCCTTAGGCTCTTTGTTATGGGAACCGGCAATGTGTACATACACACGGCGACACATCAAGCTATACAAAACCAACATAAGCTGGCCGCGCAATGCTATACGTTACGTTACTCAACCTACACGCGTTCAGCTTATGTTGGTTTTGTATAGCTTGATGTGTCGCCGTGTGTACAACAACGACACACACATACATTTATGGCTGAACCGAGATTCGGTTCCAAGACCCTGGCTTGGCAGTCCGGCGTGGTAACCATTACACCAACCGGGTCGTCAATGATAGTGCGATTTATTTTCATGCAACGCCATCTAGTTTATCATCAGAGAACAAATTCCATATGGCAATTTGAATGAGAATAGATAATCTTATAACAATGTTCAAGATATTTTAAACGATGTTTGTTGATAATTGAAACATGACTACATCTCGTGTTATACCTTACACGGTTATTAATTGAAGGTCGCGCTCAGTTATTCACAAATTACAATTTGAAACTAATTCCGCGAGTTCACAGTGAATTACATCTCCAAATATTAATATTAACTGTCTCATTTATGTTATTTACCGACCTGTCATGTTCAGTTTAAATTCCAATTGCATTTTAGGAAGCGTTGGGGTGCGATATTAAAACGAGGTTGACTCGAAGCGGTTTGAAATATTTGATAATTTGACTGTTTTTAATTTAGTTTAATTAAGACAAAAAACGGCCAAGTGCGAGTCGGAGTCAACCACGAAGACTTCCATTCTACCATACAATGTTACAAATACAAGTTTTTTTTCCGCGATCCTTGTCGCGACTCTTACACACACATGACCAGTTTTTATTACATTTTTTTTTTTACTTTAGAGCATGCACTTTAATTCCACTAAGTTTGACACTTTTATGTATTACCATTTTTATGATAGAGCGAAAACAAAAATCTATTAAAAAAACACGTTTTTAACCAACTTCAAAAAAGGAGGAGGTTTCTCAATTCGACCGTATATACAAGGTCAAAATGATATCATTAGCATCCTTTTAAACAAAGAGTCTACCCATCAAACTGAACAACTTTCCAACTTTTAAAACCGATCGGAGCAAAAAAATAATCAGCTGTTCCATACTAAACTGCAACCCATACTCGACTCAAATGTGTGCAATAGCTGATTATTTTTTTGCTTCGATCGGTTTGCTCCCATAGTAAAAGTTGTTCAGTTTGATGGGTAGACTCTTAGTTTAAAAGGATGCTAATGATATCAATTTCACCCTGTATATATATATTATATATTTTTTTAGGTGTTTTCGCGCATAACTTCGTCGTTTATGTACCGATTTTGATAATTCTTTGTTGGAAGGAAGGTATTCCAAGGGTGGTACCATGATAATTAAACCAGGATCTGATGATGGCATCCCAGAGAAATCGAAGGGAACCTTTGAAAATCGTAGTGCCAGCTAGTGCGTTTGTTAATTTAAAGCACTACTATTAAATTGGACTCATGAATTCACCACTGAAAATTGGGAAATAATCAAAATTAAAAAAAAAAATTTAAACCGCTTCAAAAAAACTAAAACGTTAAAAAATAATATTGCAGCTGATGACTTTTTCGTTCGGATCATAAGAACAATAATTGGTTTTATAGAAGTCGGTGTCAAGCCAAGCCAAAAACTAATGCAAGCTTTGTCGCGAATCGTATCGGCTTGACAGCGACTTCGATAAAACAAATTAATGTACTTATGATGCGAACGAAAAAGTCATCGGCTGCAATCAAATTTTTTTACTTTTTAGTTTTTTTGAAGGCGGTTTTAATTTCTTGTTATTTGTATTCTTGTAGGCCTTTGATTTTTCAACTCTCTGCCTATTACGGTTCAAAATATACAGCCCTTTAGAGCTAGGACAGATGGACGAACGGATAGAGGGACAGTGTGGGCTAATGAATAAGGTCCCATTGGCACCATTTGAGTACGGGACCCTCAAAACTGAAGTTATTTTGTACTGTTTTTATTACAAAACGAGCGTTAACCCGCGACTTCGTCCGCACAAATTATATACCAGATTTTAAGTCAGATCATAAGCTATCAAACAAAAAAGTTTTATCAAAATTGGTTTAGTAGTTTTTGCGTGATACTCGTTCAAACAAACAAACAAACAAACACCCAAACAAACACACAAACAAACAGACAGACAAAAAATCCAAAAATTGGTGAAATTGAATCAGGGACACCTAAAAACCATATCGTTACTTTTTTTTGTTAATATCTTCAATGTACAGACAAACTTCCTTTTACAGTTTTATAATAGTATAGATACACTTAATTCCAAGACAAAACAACTTTCCAACCCAACAAACACAAACAACAAAGAAAAGCAAAAACTTTACTACTAGTTTTACATGTAATAAGAACTAATGTAGATCATCTAGTGACGTCATGTGGCTATTAATCTACTGCGCAGTAATTTGTCTCCGTCACTGTCTGACTTACGATCTTTCACGGATGAATGGAAGGGACGACTTTGTTTGCAATTGTATGGAGACTCAGTCATGTTGCGGTGTTTTTGGTTATGTGGGGCTTTAGGGAAAAGTTTTTGTGGGTTGAGTGTAACATAGGCCTCCTACTACTGTATAAATTTCCAAAAAAGTTCATGCCAGTTCAGTTAAGTCATTCAGTCGAAGGAGGCCGCTAGGCGCATCCAACTAGGATGGGCTGCTTTCGGGAAACTCCGCCATATATTTTCCTCGGCTCTACCACAATGCCTCAAAACGAAGGTGTTCGATCAGTGCGTCCTGTCAGTAATGACCCATGGTGCGGAAACATGGACCCTGACGATAGGACTAGTTCATCAATTCAAGGTTGCGCAGCGAGCTATGGAGAGAGCTATGCTCGGTGTTTCTCTGAGAGATCACATCAGAAATGAAGTGATACGACAGAGAACGAAAGTGGTTGACATAGCTCAGAAAATTGGCAAGCTGAAGTGGCAATGGGTTGGTCATATCTGCCGAAGAACTGACAACCGGTGGGGTGTCAGGGTTCTGGAGTGGAGACCGTGAACTGGTAGACGTAGTGTGGGACGTCCTGCTGCCCGCTGGACAGACGACCTAAAAAAGGTAGCGGGGAGCGACTGGATGAGGAAGGCCGAGGACAGAGTTTTGTGGCGCGTCTTGGGAGAGGCCTATATTCAGCAGTGGACGATGATAGGCTGATGATGATGATTCAGTCGAATGACTGACTAAAGGAGTCAATTTTTTTAGGTCCACCAAACGGTAACGTTTATTGATTGTATTACACTCTAAAAACATGATTTAATTTATTATAGTAATCGGACGATAGTTTAGGTAAAATGCAACAGGAATTATGAAATCAATATAAAAAATGCACCGTTTTGACTATTTTTGCTATGATTCTTTTTTCCTGTTAAAACGGCACATGTAAAGCAATGCGTGTAAAGGAACGTCTTAGATGTTCATACAAAAATGAAAATAAAATACTGCTGCTGTATAGCTAGCTGATGAGGTATAGCTAATATTACCACTATAATCTAGAGATTTTGAGAAACAAATCGACATGAGTTCCATAACTATACGCCAACTATACGCTAACATTTTTTTTAGTAGCCTATTTCCCGTACGTAGTGATTCCATTCTCCTTGGAAGGATCTTCTTTGGCAGGTGTCATGACATGCCAGTCATGACATGCCAGTCATGACATGCCAGTCATGACATGCCAGTCATGACATGCCAGTCATGACATGCCAGTCATGACATGCCAGTCATGACATGCCAGTCATGACATGCCAGTCATGACACTGACAGACACAGAACTTTTTGGAATAGGTACGTCTACAGAGCATGTAGGGGTACACATTGAAACGATTTTTTAACCGACTTCAAAAAGGAGGAGGTTTCTCAATTCGACCGTATATATGTATATATATTTTTTTTATGTGTGTTCGCGGATAACTTCGTCGTTAATGAACCGATTTTGATGATTCTTTTTTGTTGGAAAGAAGCTATTCCAACGGTAGTACCATGATAAGGAAACCAGGATCTGATGATGGCATCCCAGAGAAATCGAGGGGAACCTTTGAAAATCGTAGTGCCGGCTAGTGCGTTTGTTAATTTAAAGCACCACTATTAAATTGGACTCATGAATTCACCACTGAAAATTGTGAAATAAACATAATTTAAAAAAAAAATTTAAACCGCTTCAAGAAAACAAAAAAGTTAAAAAATAATATTGCAGCTGATGACTTTTTCGTTCGGATCATAAGAACATTAATTGGTTTTATAGAAGTCGGTGTCAAGCCAAGCCAAAAACTAATGCAAGCTTTGTCGCGAATCGTATCGGCTTGACAGCGACTTCGATAGAACAAATTAATGTTCTTATGATGCGAACGAAAAATTCATCAGCTGCAATATTATTTTTTAACTTTTTAGTTTTTTTTAAGGTGGTTTTATTTTTTCGGAAATAATCTCCTAACGGGGTACAAAGTGGTGTTGAAGTGTCGAAATCCATGCGAATGAAATCATGGACAAAATAGCTAAGTACCACCTTAGCCCAGTCATTTTACGGTTTGAGCCGGGAATAATTAGTAATTGACATTTTTTTCGGTGTAATATTGAAGAGCCAATTTGAGCCCAGAAATGTAACAAAATTAAAAAAAAATCACGTCAGCAACAGTTTCAATTTTAATATTTAGATATTATCTCGTTCTACAAAACATGGTGTTAAATTCTTTTGCACATATTTAAGGCTTTACCATTGTACAAACTACAAACATGGTGTGAATATTTTTGTCTACTTAGAAGGTTTTGAAAAATACATTCATATTTTCTAATAAATACCTCATTTTTCAAATTTCATTGCCTATTTTATTGCTCAAAAATAATATATATTGTTAAATCTAAGTCAAATGAGTGCATTGGTATTAATATTAATAATTTAAAATCCTTCTGGGACACACAATTTTGATTTCTATGTTGCGTAGCGATTTTTTTTTAATATGCTTTGAGATAGTCCTTTTGTCACTTAATGGTTCCGGTTACAGTTTAAGTCGAGTCCAATTAGTAATTACTCCCTACCCCGCCTAACAAAACTCCGTAAAATGACTGGGCTACCTATTTACTCTATCAGTATTTTGTTATAAGTGTATTTTGATGTTGACCCTATCTAAATTCGCTCGTACTAGTCGTTAACTAGTACTAATACTTTCATGAAAGTGTTTTTTTACTAATTCATGAAAAACAGACAAAGAATTGTCTCATGGACCTTTTCTTGAGTGCTGAAAAATTTATTTCAGGGCCGTACTGTTGCAGCTACTGAATTATGAAGCAGTGTGAGATGTACTTAGGTAAAGTGTGTTTCAATGTTTGTGGCGAAAAATGTTATCGTATTTCAAAGTTGTAATTTTACTGGTGTTTATTTATTGTCCTATTTTAGCCAAGTTATTTTACAGTTTGAGCTGGGACTGATTAATTATTGTTTTTTTTCGGTACCTACAGTATTTAAGAGCCAATTTGAGCTCTAAAATATACCTAAATTAAAAAATATTACGTCAGCAACAGCACCAAATTTTAAATTTAGCATTTATCTCGTTCTAAAAAAGCGAATGGTAATTTTTTTTTGCAAGCTTTTAAGGCTTTACCATTATACATACTTCAAACATGGTGTTAATATTTTTGTCTACTTAGAAGGCTGTGAAAAATACGTTAGTATTTTCTATTGAATATCTAATTTTTTAAATTTTAATGTTTATTTTATTGCTCAAAAATAATGTATATTGTTAAACATAAAATGAATGACTCACTCTGATAACGTAAATGCCCTTAAAGTGAACATTTATTTTCGATCAAATTTAGTTCATTCTGTCATATTCTGTATAAATATTATACTAAAATTGATACTAGAACAGCCGTTGTTTATTTTTGCATGAATTTCAGTGTGAATTCGTTTTATTGTTTGTTGAATTTTCGTATTTCGAGAGTTTATGTATACATGAACCTTATGTATTAGTTTTGTATCTGACTAATTTAGTTACTTTTTTCGAAGCTAACAAAGGTCTACGCTTTACATTATGTAGGGCTGTCACTCAAATTGTTCAAGTAAAAAGGAATCGGAGAATACGAGGAAATCATGATAAGCGAAAACATGCTTGAACTCACAAAGAGAGAGAGATACATTTTAACGAAACTTGACATGTTGGTTTGACTGAATTTTAAGTTTGCATAATTTTTTATGGATTTATTAATGTGGTACTGATATTAATTTTGTTTAGTTCTAAAATCAACGGGATAAGAAAAAAATTATCGAATTTTAATTTCCTAGGTACAAGCATTCATGTAAGTTGAATTTAGTTTTGATATTAAGCAAACTTGAATGCCTTACTTATACTTAAGGTGGTTTCAGTCCATACAAAAGTTTGACGCACAATACGCGTAGTCGGAATTAATAAAAGTAATATTTTATATATGGATAAATAGTTTAGAAAATCTAGTTGCCGCGTCACAAATAACATTTGCAATTTATAATAAAATTACGAAGATATAAAGCTTTCAAAATGTTGTATCAAAAATTTCAAAGCTTTATATCTTTTTAAATATTTTATAAATTGCAAATGTTATTTATGACGCGGCATCTAGATTTTCTAAACTATTTTTCCATATATACAAAGTTACTTATATTAATACCGTCTACGCGTATTGTGCGTCAAAGTTTTGTATAAAATTGACCCCTCTGCAACCACCTTAAGGAAGAGCCTCAGACCATCAAACTAAACAACTTTCATTATGGAACGTGTTGGTCTCTATATCGCAAAAAATAATTAATTGTTCCATAGAAAATGTGAATACTTACTCAACCCAAATTTATGGAACAGTGGATTCTTTATTCACGATTTCAATGATTATCTCATAGTAAAAGTTGTTCAGCAGTTTGAAGCGCCCCCTTAATTATGGATCGCTTTTAGGTCTATAACCAGTATTTCAATAATCCCTTAATTTTGACGATTTTGCACAATATATTATGTAGATGGTCATTATTCCTTTTTGTTGACTGTACACACGACGACACATCAAGCTACGCAAAACCAAAATAAGCTGGCCGCGACTGTAGTATATAATAAGGTAGAGTAAATTATAACGTCGTGTGGCCAGCTTATGTTGGTTTTGCGTAGCTTGATGTGTCGCCGTGTGTACACGTGTCATCATACAGAATGCTCGGTAAGGGGTCAATTTTATACAGCACTCTGACGCACAATACGCGTAGACGGTATTAATATAAGTAACTCTGTATATATGTAAAAATAGTTTAGAAAATCTAGATGCCGCGTCGCAAATAAAATTTGAAATTTATAAAATAATTACGAAGATAAACTTACTTACTTACTATGCTGGCTCAGGGACCCGAAGTGGGTCTTGGCCTCCGACAACAAAGCACGCCATTCATCTCTTTTCTGTGCCATCTCAGTCCAGTTGGGCACCTCCAGCTCCTCGAGATCTTCGGTAATCTGGTCTATCCAGCGATTCCTGGGCCTGCCCACTGGGCGACGCCCGGAGGGTCGCCCCTGATACGCTTTCTTCACCGCGCGATCTTCCCCCAACCGTTCTATGTGTCCGAGCCAGCGTAGTCGAGCAGATTTTATTTCTCCTAGTACGTTGGGAGTAGAGACTAGCTCTTCTATTTCCATATTTTTCCTTATTCGCCAGCTCCCATCTTCCTTCTTAGTCGGTCCCAGAATCTTCCGGAAGATTTTCCGTTCGGCCCCTAAAAGCTTGTTTTCCTCTTTCAATGTCAGTGTCTAGGCTTCGCATCCGTACATTAAGATCGGTCTAATTACACGAAGATAAAGCTTTGAAATTTTTCATACGAAATTTTAAAAGCTTTTTGTCTTCGTAATTATATTATAAATTGCAAATGTTATTTGTGATGCGGCAACTAAATTTTCTAAACTATTTTTTCATATATAAAATATTACTTTTATTAATTCCGTCTACGCGTATTGTGCGTCAAACTTTTTTAACAAACAAGTTCGAACCGCTATTTCTGGGTGTACCTATATTGGGCGTAGATGAAATGATAGAAGTGCTTACGACTATATTCCCCAAGATGGTAGTCAGAAATGGTGGTAGTCAGAAATGGTGATATTCTGAAATCTTAGAACATCTACGTTTCACTAGTAGTACTGAAACTCTGTCTGTCTGTCAGGTGAGGGGGAGGGGAGTTAGCCCGTCGCCACTTGTAATAATATAATCATTATAAAATGGTATTGTTATACACTTAGGTCGAACTTCATGAAATAGTATAAAGAAAGAGTATGAACACGAGCATCTTACATTAGAAAGTAGGTAACTTAAAAAATACATAATTACCTAGAACGTGGTGCAGGTTTGGTCCTAGTATGTAATGCAAGACGCTAGCGACATTTCGCTGAATAGCAAAACTGATCCATTAAGTAGAAAAACGTTTGGAGAGCTCTTTTCGCCTTAAAAAATGTTTTACTTAAAATTCTCAGTATAAATGAATCCTAGAAAATGTCAGCACTTCTGCAAAAATAATTAGGTGCTGAATCTCGAAACTTTTTCTGCCGCCGACAATGGTTCTGTTCAACCCTGAACTTTTACGGTTGGATCCGTAAATCCGGAAGCTTGGTAACCCTCATTCATACGCTCTGTACCATATTTATTTATTTACTCAATCGAAAATTTTATTTTCTGGAATACTAGGGGGATTTTGCAACTGTACTGTAGTTTAGTCCTGGTATGTTGTAAAATGTAAACAAAACACTTTTACAGAACGTAATGTTTTCAGTTTAGGTCACTATACTGGTAAAAAGGAAATTTTTTTTTAAATAGTTTATTGATTAATTAAATTAAAGTTATTAAAATGTTGTTTTGAATTATTATTAATAATTACTACATGTGTTATAGAATGGAACTTTTCTAGAATAAAAATAATAAAAAAGGTATTTATTTTCATCTCACATATAGGGACAATGAAACAGTATTATTGTTACAAATTATGCTAAGCTTAGTACTATATGTGAGAGACCGGTGCACGTGGTAGATTTACAGATAACACCTGCAAATCTGGGTAACGAGTCACCGGGTTCCCACCCCCGTCTGGAGTCCATACATTTTAGATTAAATAAACTTATATATAGACATGAAAATAGCAGTAGGAAACTAATGTAAGACATCTTTAATCACTGAGCTCCAGCATCTATCCATTAGGGGTAAGTTCTAAAGCTCAGTAATCAAAGGGCCTCTTAAATACTAATTTTATGTATTGCAGTTTAAAGTAGGATAGTTTGTACCTGAGTGTATGAGTGCGTGTGTGTGTGAGTATGTGTGTGTGTCGGGAGTTTTATTTTATTTGTTTATTGTTTTATTTGTTTATAGAATGGAAGACCTTTAATAAAAGATAGGCAACAAATTTAACTTGTAATCAATCACCCATGTTATATGAGCCTTAGGCCTGATTCAACCAAACTTTGATTTATTGAAGAGTAACTATACAAGGAACAATTTAACTCTTAGCGTTTACTCCCAAATAACTTAATTTGTCTTCTATCACACTAAATGCATACTAAAAGAACGAATGTATAATCCAACTAAAGAAAGAAGTTGTTGTATCCGTACTTATTTGTGATGTTATACAGTTTTAATTTGTAAGGTTTCTTTTTTCTTTAATTTTTTTAATTATGTGACATTGACATTTCATTAGTCTTGGTTATAAGCTTTACACCAACTTATTCATAGATTAGGGCTGGTAAAACGCAAAATCAGTTTACCCTACAATAACCGGCGACTTAATCTAAAAATAAAATTTACTCGCGTTTGGTCGAATCGGGCCTTAGTTAAATTTAATAAAACTTGAACAGGTACGTTATTTATTAATTGCTTTTCACAGTGTATTTGAGGAAAGCACAGTCATAAATGTACTCGTGTATATTATGTATTTGAGAAAAAATTTCCCTCTCTACCTCTCCCTCTTTCTTTCTGGACAAAAGATTGTGAAGACTGTTTGATGGTCAGATCATCCCCTTAAAAAAACATCAGCTTAATATTATTAAGAAGAAGGAACTAGACACAGGTTCCTTCTTAATATGTTGATTTATTTATTTATTAAACAACGAGCGTTAACCCGCAACTTTGTAAGCACAAATTATATACCAGATTTTAAGTCAGATCATTAGCTATCAAACAAAAAAAGTTTCATCAAAATCGGTTCAGTAGTTTTTGTGTGATGCTCGTTCAAACAAACAAACAAACAAACAGACACACAAACAGACACACAAAAAATCCAAAAATTGGTGATATGGAATCAGGGACACCTAAAAACCATTTCGTAACTTTTTTTCTTGTTAATATCTTCAATGTACAGACACTCTTCTGTTACAGTTTTATAATAGTATAGATTACATAGTTTCACAGAGGAACTCAAATACGCCATGCAAGTAAGTATACAAATCAAACAAGAATATTACATTTTTCTCCAACTTAATCTTACGATTTTAAAATTCTCAGAAAACGTCAGGCATTCTCGTAAACAATCAAACCAGTTTCAAATATTATTGATTTTTAAACATGTTACAGCCATGTTGTGCTATTTCGAATCAAATTAAATTAAAAAATTTGTCTCGGGCGGGTTGCGTCTTAAGGGAGACGTGAGTGCCAGCCGCAGCCAGAGTAAGACGCAACAGATTGAAAATTTCGTTCTTTGGGTAGTGGGCTCGGTGGCGAAATTGGATAACGCAGTTCCCCGGTTTGGAAAAGTGCGGGTTCAAGTCCCGCCCGAGACAAATTTTTCAATCTTTAATTTGAATCAAACCAGTGGTCAGCAAATACGTCAAACTGTGGTGAGTGTTGCAGTAGAGCGTGGTGAGACGCCTGAGGGCGAGCATGAGCGGAGAGTGCTGGTCCTCTACCCGGACATTCGAACTTCGCAATTGCGTGAACGTTTTCGTTCCAATATGAACTCTATTACAATGAAGTTCGGACCGAAACGGTCTCGATATATCGAAAATCGAAAGTCCGGGTACAGGGCCTGGTGCGCCGCCGTGCGCGCCGCCGGCACAACCAGCAGCCGTTGCTGCCGCGCGCGCACGTAGTCGTTAGGCACAATTAAGCGGAGGGCCCGACTGACTAATTCGATGGTTTTCTAATGGCAATCTGATGGTTTTTTGAACAGTCATTAAAGTCAGTTCAGTCCAGTAGTATTTGCGCGATGTTCCAACAAACAAACAAACAGACAGACAATCGTTTCAATAACGGTTTCGATAGTTTTATAAACAAAAGCAACCACAATATTTTTTTTGTTATTGTCTTTAGAAAATTTAAAAACAGGTAACAGGCACTAGAGGCTTGTTGTTTTTCTACTTTCATTTTATAAATATAATAAAGTAGAAAAGGGTGAGAGGAATCATTTTTCACTCAGCCGAAAGTGTAAACATTGTCATAAAATCATGGAAAACGTGCTCAGGAAAAACTGCTTCAAATTAAATTTCGCGAAAATATCTCTTTGTTTAGAACTGTGATAAAATGTCTTGTACACAAGTTTGAAGAAAGTACTCTCCGAAATCTTTGAAATATTTTCAACTTGGCTTTACTTTATTTAAAGGTGCTAATCAAGAGATTGCATACCTAATCGTTCTGCCTACAGATTTCTTAACTAATTCCTGTAAACACTTTCAAAACTCCAACGCTAAAAACCGTACTATGATCCTATACAGCGGTTTCCACGCATTAATCGACCTTATTATCATAGAGAGTTCTACATAATATCACAAATGAAGGTGTCAACCATAAGAATAATTAATAGTGTCAACATTATTTTTAGCCATGCTATGTTATCTGAGTACATACTAAGTGGAACGCAGATTTTCCATAGACAGCTTCCGCCATCTATCGGTTATTTTTCGAAACATTAAGTGTACTACTACGGTTCATATCGGAGTAACAGCGCACTACACCTCACGCGCTGCGCTGTAGTAGAGAGAGATTTCGCCCATAAAAATCGCTGCTTTGTTGGTTTAGCGGTCTAGACAACCGGCTTACGATCCGGTTAGCTAAGGATCGATCCTCTTGTCGGCCGATCGTCTTTTTCAATTTAATTCATAATGTGGCGCCCCCTAGTGCTAATAAGCGGCAACGCAATAAGGACGTCCTAAAATTCAAGGCGATTTACCTATCTATATCCAATATACATATTAATCTGTGTTTTTAGGTTTAACGCAAAAATCAGCGGTCCCATGCATTTGGCTTAAGTAAGTTTGCAGTTTCGTATGGAAGAGCAGATTTTTTTTTGCGCGATTTCGTTGTTGGTGCAATTGAGAAAGTTGTTCAGTTTGACGGTCTGATCATCCCGTAAAAAAAGTGTCAGCTTAATTATTAAGAAGGACTCTATATAAACATAAGCTCAAGACTGTATCCCAAGAGTATAGGCAGAAACTACAACGGCCTGTCACATACGATCTGACATCTGACACTTCTATCGCCTTACGTTTCCCTGCTAGCCCAGTCATTTTACGGACTTTTGTTAGGAGGGGTATGGAGTAATTATCAATGGGACTTTTAAACTGTAACCGGCAACATTTAGTGAGAAAAAGAATACCTAAAAAAAAAATTCGCTTCGCAACACAGTAAATCAAAATTGTCTCTTCCAGAAGGCTTTTAACTTACTAATATTATTATCAATGCACTCATTTTAATTAGATTCAACAATATACATTATTTTTGAGCAATAAAATAGGCATTGAAAAAATTTGGAGATGTAGCTGGCGTTATTTTTTTTTTTATTTTAAGCTCCTAAATAATATACAAAAAAAAAATCTATTATTAATTAGTCTTGGCTCCAACCGTAAAATGACTGGACTACTATTCTATTATTACCAAATTGCAAGAAAACCATAATGTTTTATGATTATTCGATCAAAAACATTCATAACCACATAAACGGCGAAGTAAATAAGTTCAGAACATCTTACAGATAGAATTTCGCTTATTTTTGTATATCGAAAGGGCCTCCAGACCGTTACAACCGAGTTATTTCCCAGAAAGTCTCGTAAAGCGTCCCACAAAAATTGGAAACTGCCTAAGATGTTCCTTTTATGTTGGGAAAAAACCGTAAACAATCTTCGGAAAACTTATGTCGAGATATGGCCAAGAACTTTATGTTTTTTGGCACAATTTCTTTAATCCTATTACCGGATCCTAATTTACATACGACGTTTTGAATACTGCTGTTTCAGTTTCACAAATTTCTTCCAGGAGGTGTTTAATGAGGCGATTTAAGATGCTATGTGAAAAAAAAATAGGATTCTTCAAAGCGTCATATATCATGAAGTACTAACAGTAGGAGTATGATTAGCGGATATGTGTAAATCTATACTATTATAAAACTGTAACAGGAAGTTTGTCTGTACATTGAAGATATTAACAAAAAAAAAAGTTACGATATGGTTTTTAGGTGTCCCTGATTCCATTTCACCAATTTTTGGATTTTTTGTCTGTCTGTTTGTTTTTGTGTTTGTTTGGGTGTTTGTTTGAACGAGTATCACGCAAAAACTACTGAACCGATTTTGATGAAACTTTTTTTGTTTATTAGCTTATGATCTGACTTAAAATCTGGTATATAATTTCTGACTTAAAATCTGGTATATAATTTCTGCGGACGAAGTCGCGGGTTAACGCTCGTTGAACATATAATTGAAGTTTTTATTAGAGCCAAAACACGATTAAGATACATTTTCTTGATAGAAAAACAAGCCAAAGTAGCCTCAGTCATTATCGATAAACGCTTGGAACTGCTAAACAGTGAATAATAGAAACACAAGACTTGATTTAAAAAAAAAATGATATTTTACAAATTTTTATTAGAGCAGAATTGAACTTACGTAAATGGTACAATCACAATTAAAGTTTGTTTTACGCTTGCGTTGTTTCAGTCGCACGCACCTTCCCATCTCTTTCTCTCGCATCAGGCAGGAATATAAGCTATCACACGCCCATTTCACTGCAATTATTTTTCGACATATGCCCTTAATTTATAGGTTTTCTTTTGATGTGTCATTGCGGACGAAATCCAAGAATGTAATAAACAAAATTTGACGTTTAGAATAACCTGTTGTTTTACCCTTTTCATGCCATGGGTGTCGTATAAAGCATTTAAATAAATAGATTTGTTTTCAGCCTAGTACCTACTCTATAACCTTGTTAGTTTTGAGGATTCCCAGACTTCCTATACTAACACAAATAGGCTACCCGTACACGTAGGCTAAAATCACCTATACAGGGTGTAATTGATATCATTAGCATCCTTTTAAACTAAGAGTCTACCCATCAAACGGAACAACTTTTACTATGGGAGCAAACAGATCGGAGCAAAAAAATCAGCTGTTGCATACATTTGAGTCGCAAACTCGCGCGTCGACACTGCAGTTTAGTATGGAACAGCAGATTTTTTACTTGTTTCGATCGATTTGCTCCTATAGTAAAAGTTGTTCAGTTTGTACCCATCAAACTGAACAACTTTTCCGGATCGATGTCATTTTATATTACCTACCTACCTATTATGAATTTAGTGGAGTCGAATTAGGGTTTTACCTCGGAACCAGAATACTTTGAGTAATCTTTTGTGAAACCTTCTGAATTACGTAAGCTACATTATACCTACAGGGTGAAATTGATATCATTAGCACCCTTTTAAACTAAGAGTCTACCCATCAAAGTGAACAACTTTTACTATGGGAGCAAACCGATCGGAGCAAAAAAATCAGCTGTTCCATACTAAACTGCAATGCCTACTCGACGCAAAAGTATGCAACAAATGATTTTTTATTGCTTCGATCGGTTTGTTGTTCAGTTAGATAGGTAGACTCTTAGTTTAAAAGGATGCTAATTATATTAATTTCACCTTATATAGTTAGTGTACCTGGATAAAAAACTATATAAGGTCTAACAAAACTAGCTGAAACTATTTTAAGGGGATGATCAGACCATTAAACTGAACCACTTTCTCTATGAGACCAATATCGAAATCGCGAAAAAAAGTCTACTGTCCCATACATTTAGGTCGAGAAGGTTAGTATGGAACAGCTGATTTTTTTTCGCGATTTCGATATTGGTCCCATAGAGAATGTTGTTCAGTTTGATGGTCTAGAAATCCCCTTAAAATAGTTTCACCTAATTTTGTTAGACCTTATATAGCTGATTTTACATACTACCTTTGATACTACAGAATTCTACGACAGATTCTTTTTTTAATCCTGTGCCAGATACATTACCTGCACGGCAAGCATGGCACTGCGATAAACGTTTTATCGCGCGATTTATCCTACTTTCTGCAGAAAATACGATAAAAGGCGCGACAAAATGTTTATCGCGTCGCCCCATGCTGCCCGTACCTACTGGACTGCCTATGGCAGACAAATAAAACAACAGCGTGTATAACTACGCAAAGGACATAGTTACTTTTATTGTAATTCCGTCCGCATCAATAAAGTTTTTTTTACAAAATCAACCAAAGTTTCTAAAAGGAACAAGTTTTGCTGAGAACAATCAATGAGTTTGTAACGTCATTCAAGATCACACGACACTTCCATTCTCAATTTCCAAGAATTAATCGGGACACCGGTACTAACTAGTAGAAACCAGTACCTACCTTATCGGCAGTTCCGCTAACGCTATTATTACTGGTTTTGGTTAACAAGCCATGAACTGTAGCGGGAAATAATATAAAAATTATGTCAATCAGTAACATAAAATGAATATATTGGTACTCTAATAATAATGCACATCAAAGCAAAATATGTACTTGCATACATAGAGTGCAAAACAAGGAAGTAATAGGTAATAATTTAACTTTTTATCAATAAGAGCGCCCATTTTATTAAAGACAAATAAAGGAAGGTAAGTATGTACATAAAAATAAATAAAAATATTGGGAAAATAAAACTAACTTAACATAAAATATGGTGCAGGTTTGGACCGCGCGGGAGGGTAGCCAAGATGCTGGCAGCGTTTCCTCGCTAACTGATGATAAAATAAATAAAACTAGGCCTAATTCAAATCTTGCCAAGAACTTATGACTTAAACCACATGACAACTGCCTTACTCCCTAACTTGGGACGTCCATTAGCCTTAATTGGGCCAACCCTTTATTATGATGATTCCAAGAAGTTTCGCCGCCGAACAGAGTTGAAACGATAAAAATGGGCAACCTAAGGAAAAAAGTTTGAGATTCTAAAAACTTCAGCCTACTTACAAAGGATTCAAGAAAAACTTTTAAAACATGAAAAGGTCTTTGGTTTGAGTTTTCTTTTGCGGCTGGAAAATTCTTTAACGTCTTTTGTTAACATGAAACTGATCTTAATACTAATTACTAACTAAAACTTATCTTCTTCATCGGGCACAGACATACCCTCAAGAAGGGTGGATGGGCGTTCGTCCACTACGCGTATAAATGCGGATTGGTAGACTTCACAAAACGCTATACGCATCAGGGCCTCTACCCGGACATTCGAACTTCGCAATTGCGTGAACGTTTTCATTACAATGTCAACTCTATTACAATGAAGTTCGGACCGAAAAGGTCGCGATATATCGAAAATCGACGGTCCGGGTACAGGGCCAGAATTTCTTCTGCAGCGTATGCAGTTTTCCTCACGATATTTTCCTTCACATTTTGAGAGCAGTTGTTTGACGTACGTAACTTAGAAAAAACTCATTGCTGCATGGTATTTTTTTGGCATAGCATGAAGAGCGTCAGTGGCGCGTTGCAGAGAGGAATGGACACTCAATCATGAGGGTCCGGGAAGAGATGGCATGCCAAATTTACCTTAAGTTGGTGATAATCTAATCAAATCAGACGTAACTTGCAAAAACACATACATACGTATTTTTTTTTAACGCAACGTCACAAACCTCATCATCAGCCTATATATGTCCCACTGCAGGGCACAGGCCTACCCTCAGGGAGGGTGTATGGGCCTTAGTCCACCACGCGTGCCCAATGCGGATTGTTAGGCTTCACATACACATCAGAATTCTTTCTTCGGTGCATGCAGGTTTCCTCACGAGGTTTTCCTTAACCGTTTGAGAGCAGACGGTATTACGCTTACATAAGTTAGAAAAACTGGCATGTTGACCCCCATAATTGGGTGTCCATACCTCTCCGCAACGCGCCACCGACGCTCGTACCCTATATAGGTATATTATCGATTTCTAACACCATTGGCTTTTCGTTTAAGGACAATATCGTATGAAAAGAATAAGCATATGCTCACGACTATATTCCCTGAGGGGGTAGTCAGAGATATTCTGAAACCTCATTTCACTAGTAGTACCGAAACTCTGTCCAGTATGACGGGGAGTGAGCCCGTCACCACTTGTAATGGATACATGCCTCGAAACTGAAGCATGCAGGTGTCCTCACGATGTTTTCCTTCACTGAAAAAATCCAGCGGTGTTACAAATCGTACATAAATTCTGAAAAACTCATTGGTACGAGTCGCCCTAGACGGGGATCGAACCATCGCCTCCTGCACGGCAGGCAAGGTTACTCGCCACTGGACCACCACGGCTCGTAAGAAAACCTAACATGATTTAATTTCGTGCCATGTATTGTAGTGTCCATAAAAAATGGTGACGTGTTCAGTACGTGTTTGTAAAAAGATGAATTGTTTTATTTAGTAACATATTTTATTTAGTTTGTGTACCTATTGTTTGAATAAGCCTTTACTTGTGTAAACTTGCTGCTTAATTATGTTATATTCGGGATTGTTTACTTTGTTGGCAGTCCTAAATAAATAATCAAAATAATGAATAGCGCTGCTTCTTCCTTAGCTACGTCAGAGAAAAAAATAAGGGTCAGGACATATTCATCTACGGTGACAGACAGGTTTGTCCATACTTAAAATAAGTTCACACCACAGATCACAAAAACTAAAGGGAGATGTGAAAAGAGGGCGGGGCCAGTGTCGCAGCAATATGCGCAAAAACGGAACACATTGCTCGCGACAGTAAGGATTAAATATATTATGAGGCTGAAAGCCAGTCGAGATATTATGTGTAAATAGTTTACAATGCTTGCGTAGTACCTACTAAAGATTATTCGAACGTTGACTTCTGATACCGCAATGGATAATGAGCACATTCAAGCTAACAGAATACTTTCTAACGCATGGTACTAGTGGTTTCGTACTCAGCGCGTTGGTTGGCATCTCTCTAGATCTCTATGGTTCACACAGATCCCCGCTATCCAAGCCACCGCGTATCCCCAGCAACGCGCAATGCCGAGCTCCGTACCCCTTGCCTTAGGGCAGGTTACTTAAATTCTTTCATTTCACTGTATCGGTTGACCTACCTGGGCACTTCGTCGCCACTGGTGTGGTCCCTCCTAGTCCACAGTAATAAGTGTAGCTGCTCCCTGAGTAATGCTGTAACTGTCACTTCGAAATAACTTTGCCAAGGTTCAACTTCCCTTGTCTTATGGTCTCTGACAAAAATGCGTGTGACAGGCGGATAGAAAGATACATTAGTGTTCCTATAGGTGTTCCGTTTTACCCCAACATTAAGGCCGTAACTATACAAGGAACAATTTAACTTCTAGTGTTTACTCTGAAATAACTTCACTTGTCTTCTACCACTCAAAACCCATACAAAAAGAACGAATGTATAATCCACCTAAAGAAAGAAGTCATTGTATCCGTACTTATTGCCATGTGAGGTTATACAGTTTTAATTTGTTAGGTTTCTTTTTATTTTAATTTTTTTAATTATGTGACATTGTAGTTTCATTAGCCTCGTTATAAGGATACACCGTCAAAATTGGCCGTGTAAAATTTACTCTCAACTTACTCATAGATTAGGGTTAGTAAAACGCAAAATCAGTTTCTCGAGAGTAACCGGCGACTTAATCTAAGAATAAAATTTATTCGCGTTTGGTCGAATCGGGCCTAAAGGTAATAGATGTTGTTTCGCATCCTTTTGCATCGACGCGAGAAAATCGCGCGGCTGCACGTTCGGCAAGTGAGTTTGAAGCTGTATTTGGTCGGCTAAATAGAAAGAGCACAGACGTTTCCTGTCCCGCTTGTCAGCCAAGGAAACACGTGCTGTCGCACTCAGAACTGCCCTTCTATTACCCATTTAGGATTTATTCCTACTAAATTCCCTGTGAGATAGACATGACATAGTTATTAGCACAACAAAGGGAGCGCTTGCAAGCTCTAGCCCGATTTTCTCCCTAGATATGGAAAATTATGTATGTCCGTATTGTCCGTCTATCCCATTGTAGATTCGTTTGAAATGGATTACAAAGTTCTCATTGTTAATTTCAAGACTGTTTAAAGTTAGTTTTACCCGACTACGGCGGCATAAGGAGGATTATGGTGTAAGCAAATATGTACATTAACTTTAAGCATAGTTTATTCTATGGCTTTAAAGATTTAAAGACAAAGGTTCCAACTTTACTGAAAGATGTTCTCATGATGGTGGCTGTACCTATGCCAGCTTCCTGTGGTGGCTTGATATAAGCCTTTCATTTTTAATGGACGAAATTCGGATTGTTTTATTCCAACATAGATTACGAAAAATTGTAAGCTCTGCTTATGGTGAGAGTTTTTGCTGCAATGTGTTTCACTTTCATATTTCGGTTGGTTCTTCTTCTTATCGTGTGGGCAGAGCCCTGGTGACAGAGTTTTTTCAGACCGCCTTACGGCCTCTGACGTGGTTTTTATGTAACGACTTAGTAGTCGTTACCACGAAACCGGCTACTATCTCTAGTGGTAGTCCACTAGAGATAGTAGCCGGGGCCAACGGCTTAACGAGCCATCCGAAGCATGGAATAATTTTTCTTTTCAGACAATCAGGTGATTCAGCCTGCAATGTTCTAACCAAATGGGGAAAAACGCACAAAGTGACATATCACTAGGTGTCCCCCGTGGGAATCGAATTCACGACCTCCGTGTCGAGAGCCCAATGCTTTTGAGACCGCGGAGGCAGTTGACAGTTTGGTAGGTTTCAGCTCGGCAGGCATTCGGCCGAAATTCACTGCATCAATTAAAAAGAAAACTCTGCTTAAGGCTCCTTTTACCGTTTACTGGAACCTTCATCGCAATATTTATGATTTCCTAATCAGGAAAGACTTAATTTAAAAAAGCTTCTCCAACTTACAACAAAAACCTTAAAGCAATTTTTAAAATTTTATGTTTTTTATGGGTCCTCAAAACACAAATTGAGAAAATGAAAAAAAACGGGCCACTTTATTTAGATATTCTTTAAAAGAGAATGCTAAGAACCTATAAATAAAGTTTTATACATACACGGTTAAGACCATCAAACTGAACAACTTTCACTATGGGACCAATATCGAAATCGCGAAAAGAAAATCTGTTTGTTCCATCATCATTATCATCATATCAGCTGATAGACGTCCACTGCTGGACATAGGCCTCCCCCTAATGGGGAGATTTGCCATAATCGCCATGATACGATGCATTTGCGATGTTCCAACTACAGATCTAATGGAGCTAAATGTATGGTACAAATATTGCGGGTTTGGGAAAACTATTTTTTTATTTAGGGATCCGTTACCGAAATATTAATCTTTTTGTTAGAGTCAAGTGTTCCCCCCTCTGCCAGCTAACTGGATATGTGAAAAAATTCATGGCAGTAGTATATATAACATTATTGAAAGGAAAACTATCACCGCTGAGTAGGCTTTACAAGTTTACGAGTCTACCAACCTATTAATAGTCTACCAACTTATTAATTGTAGTTTTTAGACTTTATTGGCCTTTAAACCGTTGTATAAAACAAAAAGCCTCTTTCTAAGTCGCTTATTATATTGTGACGGGCAACTACGGAACCCTACCCTACGCGTGGTCCGACACGCATTTGACCAGTTATTTCTTATAAAATTAAGATTTATCAGTTTTGGGCAAACGGGATTGGTCGTTTTCCTTTCTCAGTTCAATTAGCAGAATCAGATCCTTCTGTACCAGTCTAACTTCAATCCCAGTATACTAAAATGACGTCATTTAATACAGAAACTTGCGAGATACGAGAATAGTTCCATAACGTGCAAGACAAACTAAGTTTTAGTTCAATAAAATTGAAACTGAATCCAGTGACAAAGTAAGCTAAGTCTAACCAAGCGCAAAACGCTATTTGACAACTTTAGCAATCTTGTCAAAAGTTGCCCGTTTGCTGAACCAACACGCTGTTTTGTCTAAAGTATAGTGATGTGACCCTCCTATTTGAAATCAGCGTGAAAAGAATAAGGTACTCATATGGCATACATTATATCGTCCCTTGTATGCAAGGCTTGAAACCGGTACCAAAAGTACAGGTTCTGTATCGGTACTTAGCGGTTCTCGGTACTCCGCCTTACAAGTACCGGTACCTAATTCAGGTACCCGCCGCAGTATAATAATGGTGATTAACAATTTTTGCTACATCTGTTTCCTCACTTTAACTAACGTAAATATTTGTTTGGTAAAAGTATAATACCGATTCTGATTAGAAAGTAATAAGTAGAGGTACTACGTCTGGTACCGGTACCAAGGTCAATGGTAATTTAGGGTTCCAAAAAATACTGGTTTCAAATTAAGAACATTATCAGAAAAACTATTATTAGAAACTTGCCTGAGCTGCCGCTGGTATGGTCACGTAATGAGAAGACCCGACAATTATATCTCAAAAACCCATGCTAAGCCTGGAATCGGGCTGCAGCAGACCCCAAACACATGGAAAAACAAATGGACAGGTATACTTCAAATTTATACCAAGACGAGCTTTAACCCGCGACTTCGTCCGCACAAATTATATACCAGATTTTAAGTCAGATCATAAGCTATCAAACAAAAAAAGTTTCATCAAAATCGGTTCAATAGTTTTTGCGTGATACTCGTTCAAACAAACAAACAAACACCCAAACAAACACACAAACAAACAGACAGACAAAAAATCCAAAAATTGGTGAAATGGAATCAGGGACACCTAAAAACCATATCGTAACTTTTTTTTTGTTAATATCTTCAATGTACAGACAAACATTCTGTTACAGGTTTATAATAGTATATAGATATAGATGACAGACAAGTGTGCTAGTTTGTATGGACCAAGTGTACTAGTTGTGTGCTTCAACCATAAAGTTATTATACCTTACAGAAGTAGAGGAACTGATAATAATAATAAGAGGAGGAATAAGTTGTCAAATGAAACCGTTTTTGGAGGTTTCTGGAGATTATCGGCAGGCAAAAATTCGAGCACTGTCTATAATTCTAAGTCAAACGTGAAATCGTGGATTATTTAATGAAATAGTGTTAGTTTATTTCACCAAATAATCTACGATTTCACTTTTGATTCGCAAATAAATAAATAAATTATTCACAGAAACCAAATTTTAACCATGCGATAAGATCCCCAAAAACGGTTCTATTGCCTCGCGTCACGTATCTCTTTCTATTATACAGTGGTGCTGCTAGGTACATCTCGCTCTCTCAGCTGTCAGTCACTCTATTAACTTTATCGCTTCAACTAAACGCGCTTTGGGCATATCCATTAATTTCTTTGATCTTAGGATGTTCGTCATAGTTAGAGACGGTTGATGCAGACCAAATGAAATCCCAGAATAAAGCTCTATGGCAACGCGACGTATAATTGGGAGAGCTGACCCCAAACGATGGTATAAGGACGGACACAAAGAGAATGTAATTCACTATGTTATAAGACTCCGGACTTCCATACTAAAAACTGGTCGTGACCGATATTCAGAATGTTTGAAACATGTGGCGATTTAATGGCGTCAGTGCACGTTTCATGTAACATTTTTTTGTTAGAGTTGCGCGAGCCTGGACAAACAAAGAAGTATTGCCTCAACGAGTACCTACCTCAAAACACAATCCTTCCTATCCTAACTATCTCCGTGAACGTTTCTCCTTCTCCCGCCCTTCTGGCAAACCTTGCCGATCCCACATCCGTACCCAACTTAGTATCCCATCCCACACCACCGACTTCTACTCCTACTCCTTCACCATCCATGCTGCTCGGTTGTGGAACTCACTCCCCGCCGACATTCGCGACTCCAAGACTATAGCTGTATTTAAAAAGAAAACGAAAGAGCCTTTCTCTATCTTAAGTGATATTCATATATACATATATTAATATATATTGTATGTTGTAGGTATATATTACATTTATTTATTTATTTATACTGTTTGTTTGTACACAATAAGTTTGCCTTGTAATTGTTAACTGTCTCTTCTACGGGTCTGCTGGAAGAATTCTCTTCAGAGATAAGCTCGCCCTTTGTACATGTTTTCTCAACTTTGTGTATTATTATGTCCGTGTGTACAATAAAGTGTTATAATAAATAATAACAAAATTGGTACCTTAAACGTGGTACCTCATGGACCCAACACTACTAAAGTCCAATAGTTGGTGCTTGTTGTCAGAGTACTTATATGGGACCACCTGTTGCTAACTTTGTGACAAATTTATGATGGATTGAGTGGATATGTTTGGCGATTTGTTGGAGCTTCGAACGTAAAATAGTTTACGTTGTTTTTTTATTTACCGGCTCGAGGGTTTGAAATATTGCTGTCGGTTCATATTTGGTTGGTAGTTGATATCTTTTTTATGGTTAAGTATATTTTACGTTTTTTATCTTATGAGTATTAATTCCAGTTAATAAAAAGCAGAATACTCTAACTCTCAGTTGCAGAAACGCTCATTAGAGTAATAGACTAAGAGATAAGTGTACTTTTTGCAAACATCAGCTTCAAGGCTGAGTCAGTGTTTATGGACCTTTTAACCTTTAAACGTCTGTAACTCCTAAACCGACTGAAGTTATGCAAGCAGACCTAGTCCATCCCCATCAAAGAGATGCTCTACACCCTATAAACACTGAATCAGCTTTGCTGTTGATGGTTGCAAAAAGTACACTTATCTCTTATAATATTAATTAAATCTCTTACTAGCTTTTAGTACGTCAACAAGATAAAAAAAGTGACAGTAAGAGATTAAATGGAGGATTAACTTTTATGAGCGTTTCTGCAACTGCGTGTAATATATTTCCAAAAAATGATTTTAATCCTTCGCAAAAGGTATAACTTAGTATACAGGGTGACTGGTAATTCGACCTATTCCTTGAAAGGGGTTATACTAGAGTTCATTTGCAACAATTTTGCCCCAGTTAACTGGGGGTCGAAAATCGCTTGTTTTCGAGTTATCTCATTTTTAAGATTTTTTTGAAAAAATCCATTTTTCCACCTAAAACTGACAATTGTGAAAAAAATACTCCACTCTCTGCACTAAGTAAGCATTTTTCTAATAGCTGATGAATGAGCGACTACATTAAACTAAAATACATGTGTAAAATACCCGAAACCACTGAAATAAAAGGTTATAAACCGCACGACAAAATTTTTTTATTTGGATTTCGTTTCAATCCAAAGAGGATTACTTAAAAAAAATGTATCACACTTGGCGTACAAATTACGGAAATAACTTCCTCAATTCCTAAACTTTTCCAAAAAGGTGCAAATGTTGTCTACTTTGACAAGAGTTTGAAAAAAATTGTTAACAATGGCAGAGCAGGTAGCGGATTTCCTAGAAGCGAACCTTACAAGATGCCGATTTGCTTTTGTCTCTTTCATTTTATTGCTTACATTGTTTCTCTTTTGTAAGTATTCGGGAATGTTTGTACTAAGGTTCACAATCGAGGCCCACTCATTCGCTCAATTCATTAAGTAATCAGTTAGTTTCAACCATCTTGGAGTTCGGACGTGTCGTTGTTAACTAACTTAAATTCTGCGCTAAAACAGCTTCCTTTTCAAATGGCTGCTTACCAAAATGAAGAATACGCGGATATCATGTATTGTTACGGGTTTTGTGATGGTGACGCTGCTGCTGCTCGAAGAGACTATCAAAGACGTTTTCCTACCCGCCGTTTACCTGATGTCAGCGTGTTTGGTACGACATATCGGCGCATTCGAGAAACGGGATCGGTTCGACGTCGCCAAACCGACGCTGGTAGACCTAGCGTTAGTGATCCAATCGAAGAGGAGCAAATTTTGCAGTGTTTTCAAGCAGACGGCACTACTTCAACAAGAATTGTGGCTAGGCAGCTTGGTATGTCTCAGTGGAAAGTCTGGTTCACTCAGCACACAGCACGGCAGTATCCATTCCATTACACGCCAGTACAAGCTATCGAGGAGGGAGATCCTGTCAGAAGGATGGATTTCTGCAGATTTCTAATAAATGCAGACATTGAAGACCCTGAGTATCTAAAAACAATCTTGTGGACAGATGAATCGAACTTCGACCGTGATGGTATTACAAACTATCATAATCTGCATTTTTGGGCCCCTAAAGGTCAGAATCCGAGAAAATCTAACGAAGGAGCTCACCAGCACAGATTCTCACTTAATGTGTGGATGGGAATCGTGCACAATAATTTAATCGGGCCATTCTTTTTGCCGGCACGCCTAACCGGCATCGCCTATGAAAACTTTTTAAGAGAAGAGTTACGTCCGCTGCTGGAGGATGTGCCGCTTACCACAAGAACAGCTTTGGTGTATCAACATGATGGCTGCCCAGCCCACTATTACCGGGGCGTGCGACAGTGGATGGATGAGAACTATCCACTGAGATGGATTGGTCGAGGCGGCCCGATCCCTTGGCCGGCTAGGAGTCCCGATCTAACCCCATGCGACTTCTACATTTGGGGTCATATGAAGACATTGGTGTATCATACACCTATCTCTTCTCAAGAAGAATTAAGAGAGAGGATTTTGGCAGCTGCCCAACAAATTAAAGACACGCTTTCAACTCGAGTGACAGTAAGCAAAGTACGTCGCAGGCTTCGTGCTTGCATACGTAACGGAGGAAGACAATTTGAGCAAGACTTGTGATTTTTAAATGTAAAACTTTAAAACAAAATTTGTAATTTCATATGATTAGGTACTAAACATTATAATTTTACTCTTTTTTTTATTTTCACCAAACCAATAACTTTTTGAATAAAATTCACATCTGCGTGTTTAATAAGGTTTATTTTCCAAACTTGAACTAAAGTACACAACTTTTGCATCTTTTTGGAAAGCTTAGGAATTGAGGAAGTTATTTCCGCAATTTGTACGCCAAGTGTCATAAATTTTTTTTGAGTAATCCTCTTTGGATTGAAACAAAATCCAAATAAAAAATTGTTGTCTTGCGGTTTATAACCTTTTATTTCGGTGGTTTTGGGTATTTTTCACATGTATTTTAGTTTAAAGTAGTCGCTCATTCATCAGCTACTAGAAAAATGCTTACAGAGTGCAGAGAGTGGAGTATTTTTTTCACAATTGTCATTTTTAGGTCGAAAAACGGAAATATTCAAAAAATTCTTAAAAATGAGAGAACTCGAAAACAAGCGATTTTCGACCCCCAGTTAACTGGGGAAAAATTGTTGCAAATGAACTCTAGTATAACCCCTTTCAAGGAATAGGTCGAATTACCAGTCACCCTGTATAAAGGTATAGCTTTTTAATTTAAGTTTGTTGAAACAACATAAATTTGTCACTTAAATCAAGTCATATTGATACTCCTATATTAAAATTTTTATAGAGGCATACAGTCAGACAGACAGCCAAAACGGACGAAAGTATATATGAGTTACTTGTTTGACTACGGAACCCTACAAAACGAATTAGCTACAGTACATATAAAAGACATATTGTACATGGTATATTCTTAATATGCTGACACTTTTTTAAAGGGATGATCAGACCGTCAAACTGAACAACTTTCTCTATGGGATCAACATCGAAATCGCGAAAAAAAGATCAGCTGGCCCATACACTTGGCTCGAGTAGATTTGCAAAAATGTGTACGGAAGAGCAGATTTTTCGATGTTGGTGCCATAGAGATAGTTGTTCAGTTTGATGGTCTAAACCACCCCCTTAAATGTTTATTTGTATTTTGTAACATCTTGTATTAAATCACTGTGAATAAAACGACGACTCGGTAGCAGAGTCTGTAGTGAACCTGCCTACTGTGCCGAGGGTCGCAGGTTCGAATCCCGTAAGGGACAAATATTTATAAGATGAATATGAATATTTGTACCCGAGTCATGGATGTTTGTATCTATGTATGTATTCTATATCGTTGTCTAGTCATCATAATACAAGTCCAGGTACTTTAAGTGTGACTAGATAATTTGTGTGACAATGTCCAAGATAAAAAAAAAAACAGCTAAATATCAGCAAAAATAAAGCAAGCACATTTAGTTGAATAATAAAAGACCAGTTACAAAAAGGGATTTAAGACGTAGTTAAATTAAGTGCTCCTTACGTATGACAGAGAGTTGTTAATTTTTAATGACCTCCTTTAACTTTTATAACTGTTTCTGCAAACGGCTGTAAAAGTTCAATATAAAGTTTCTTTATAAAAAGTTTGACTTGACATTTATCGTGACGTTATAAAATTAGGTTTTGTGTTTAATCGTAATTGATAACTGACATTATTATTATGACCACTGTTGGACATGGGCATGATGATGTTGATTTCTCAAAGTCAATTCGATAACAATGACCACTTATTTAGAAAATTAAACCGACTTCAAAACTAAAGCAATAATATTGCGACCGATGACTTTTTCGTTCGCATCTGTAAGAACATTAATTTGTAAAAAGCCAAGCCAAAAAAATTACTGCATACACAACCGCAACCGGGAATCGAACCGGCTACTTTTTTTACTATTAGGCAGTTAGTTTTATAATTCTCAGTGGTGAAATATCTGCACAAAATTAAAATAAGACACTTTACTACATAACTTTCAAACAAACATTTTTTTTTAATTAGTTACTACAAACTGTAACAGAAGTGTGTCTGTACATTGAAGATATAAACAAAAAAAAGTTACGATATGGTTTTTAGGTGTCCCTGATTCCATATAACCAATTTTTTTATTTTTTGTCTTTCTGTTTGTTTGTTTTTTTCATCGAGCATCACGCAAAAACTACTGAACCGATTTTGATGACACTTTTTTTGTATGATAGCTTATGATCTGACCTAAAATCTGGTTTATTTTGTGCGGACAATGTTGCGGGTTAACTCTATCATTATAAAAAAATACAAACAGACGAAAATAGAACCAACTTTATAGAAGTCTGTTAAAAAAAGGAAAATGTCAGAGATCCGTGTTCGAAAACGTCTCGAATCTGCAGTAACACTAACAACTTAACTGAAGTGGCAATAGGCCGGGGCACATTTCTCGCAGAACCGATGGCCGATGGAGCCGAAGAGTTCTCTAGCGGCGACCGCACAGCGTGGCCCCTAACAAGGAGGACCGACGATCTGGTGAAGGCGGCGAGAATCCGTTGGATGAGGGCAGCGCAGCCGGTCCTGCGGGATATAGGCCTGCCTCAAGGATCGGCATAACGACACCGGTCGTTATGGCGATCCTTGAGGCAGCCCTATATCCAGCAGTGGACGTCCATCGGCTGAGATGATGAGGATGATGACTATACATTGCAAAGTGGCAACGTGACAGATCCGTCACACAGGACAGAATGTGGAAATTCAGCGTATATTTATTAGGATATCCCTTGCAACCCCTCTGGGAATATAATTGTAAGCCTATACACACAAAACAAACATATTTTCTAAAAAGTCTTTTGCCCACAACCATTACCAAACTTTTTATCTTGGACATATACGTAACTAGGGAATTCTCAGCCTACCCGCAAACTAAATATTACTTAGGACCTTTTTCACAATTGTCCAAATAAGCAGGACTTACTTGGAATTGGATAGTGGTAGGGTAAACGTGTATGTGATGACCAATATGGGAAATCCGCTTTCATTTTAAATGTAAATAGAACCAAACAAAAATTGTGTCGAGAGTGCAGGTTTAACTCGCTACTGTTATTGTTGAACAATATCGGCTTTATCAATGGTATTTTACACAAGATACGTTACCCTAATAGAAAATGGCGACAAAATTGTGCCACGCCTCGGCGTCTTACCCGAAATATTGCTTGACGCGGACTATTGAAATCTAAGATTTTTTAACATTTTGATGCGTTGCCCACGCTCTAAAATGGCAACAAAAAAGCAAGGTAATTGCCTCTGTTGGTCCTACTGCTTAGTTCCCTTAGCGGGTCCAGTAGGATTTTCAAATACTCATGGACCTACGTGTGTGGAACTATCAGGATTTGTGATTCCCACTTATGTTGAAAAGACACATTGGCCGCATAAGTGCACAAGTGATATTTTTGAAAGTACGTCAGAAAGCTGTATCTATGAGATAAGTTGGATCCTGGGTTCAAATCCCGGTTCGGTCATGGATGTTATATGTTTGTGCCGTTGTTGTGTGGTTGCAACAAAAAGCTTGTTAGAGCTTACGTGGGATCCTTACAATACGTAAGCCTGTGAGCGATATTTTTATTTTTATTTAATTTAAATTATTTTGAATAAAATAAAACATATTAGTTTGTGTTTTAATCATACTCTTCCAAGTATGAATCAGTATGAGCTTAAGGTGGTTTCAGTCCATAAAAAAGTTTGACGCACAATACGCGTAGACGGAATTAATAAAAGTAATATTTTATATATGGAAAAATAGTTTAGAAAATCCAGTTGCCGCGTCACAAATAACATTTGCAATATATAATATAATTACGAATATGTAAAGCTTTTAAAATTTTGTATGAAAAATTACAAAACTTTATATCGTCCTAATTATTTTATAAATTGCAAATGGTATTTATGACGCGGCATCTAGATTTTCTAAACTATTTTTCCATACATACAAAGTTACTTAATTATATTAATAACGTCTACGCGTATTGTGTGTCAAAGTTTTGTATAAAATTGACCCCTCTGCAACCACCTTAAGAGTGCTTGAGCGCGTGAGATTATGACACAGTATTTTTCTTTATGTTGTAATAGTGAAAATAGCTTTGAAAGTTTAAAATACAGTTTGCTTATACTTAATCACCCCAAGTCAACATTCTTCAAGTTTTTCTTTGTATTTATCGAAATATTGTTCAACTATCTATTCTCGAGAGATTCATTCATTAAATTTTTTACCACGTTGAATGTACCTTATTAAATATTTAAGCCCGTTTACATAACTTATGATCACCTTATTTTAGAAAGAATTCAACAAATGTACATGTACATATACATTTTGTGAATTGATTATATGTATGTAATCAATTCACAAAATGTACTATTCCTTTTACAGTAGCCAAAGTGTACAGCTACCTTACAAAGTTCTGCGGTCTAAGTCCTAGAATCCTTTCAACGTATCCGAGAACTTCTAAAAGCTTTTATATCCTTAATTGAATTGTTTCTTTGCCACAAAACTAATGCAGTTTCTATTTGATATCTATTCACCAGTTCCATCGATTTGAAACAGGTTTGTGAACCACCAATTTTACGTAACCCTGTAACGTCGAGCATAAATGAAGAGGCTGACGAATGATGATGAAGCGAATGAGGCATGTCATTGTCTAAGAAGATGGATCTCTCTTGTTGTGAACTGTAATATTATGTGTGTGTTCCTTATGCAAATAAATTGTTTATCTATCTCTATCTATCTATCAATAAAGAGATCCTTCCTCTTAAATCACTGTTTCAGGATCGTAGCAGATGATCGTAACAGCTTAAAAGGTGTGCGAAGCCTCGTGGCAGGCTCAAACGTAAATCGTGCGAACAACACGCGAAAGACATCAATCAAAATAAAAATTTTTTTATTCAACATAATATCACATAGACAGCTTTTTGACGTCAATTTTTTGAGTCTACCACCGCGTCGGAAGGTGAAGATGCGGCCAGAACAACACACTTCTTTTAAACAAAACAAAATATACAAAGTACAATTAAAATACAATATTGCATTACATAGAGTAACATTGTCAAGACCAGACATTTTGGTCATTCAAATAGTCATCGAGTTTATAGTAGCCGTTTTTACAGAGGACTTGTTTAACATGGGACTTAAACTTTTTGTCTGGCAAGTTTAGAATATCCTCTGGTATCTTATTATAATAGCGTATACAGTGCGCCATCAAAGATGTGTTGACCTTACTGAGTCGAAAATGTGGAAATACTAATTTATTTTTATTTCTTGTATTGTAATTATGAACGTCACTGTTTTTAGGAAAGAGAATCTGCTCGCAAACCCTGCAACGTGACTCAATCAATTTTAATTGAGAGTTCCCACTACAGGGTGAAATTGATATCATTAGAATCCTTTTAAACTAAGAGTTTACCCATCAAACTAAACAACTTTTACTATGGGAGCAAACCGATCGGAGGAAAAATAAATCAGCTGTTGCATACATTTGAGTCGAGTAGGCATTGCAGTTTAATATGGAACAGCTGATTTTTTTGATACTCTGATCGGTTTGCTCCTATAGTAAAATTTGTTCAGTTTGATGGGTAGACTCTTAGTATAAAAGGTTGCTAATGATATCAATTTCACCCTGTACATTATTCATGGCTGATTACAAGATTACAAGTAAAACGTAGTGATTATATTCTCTTTGATTACAAGTGTCGAAGTCATACACTTTTTCTTAACAGGGACAATCACGAAATTGGAATACTTACGTAATGTTATAAATCCTTGGAGACAATCAATTGTAAACGAATTTGGCGGAATATGTCTCAAAAATATTGTATTAAAACACTGCCCTTTACCTCACTTTACCGACACTGCGCTATTTTCAAAGAAAGGTATTTATTTATTATTATTTGATTGTAAGGGCTTGGTCAATGAACCAATAGCTACTGCGACCTGAATAAATCTATTGCAGCTGTCACCCTAGACCTAAAGGTCATTTCCTAGGCCCACGGACTTCATGAACCGTGTTATACTTTTGGAGGGAAGGTCCCTAATGTCAGTAGGTGTTACTACGTATCCACCTAGATGGCAACTCCTGCTGTGAATGAGCACTTCGCATTCGCAGAGGAGGTGTATGGGCGTTTCCTCTGCATCACAGCAGAATCTGCAAGTGGGTGAATCTACGATCCCCATTCTGTGTAGATGTTTGTTTAACTTGCAGTGTCCTGTTAAGGCTCGCACCAAGAGCCTTAAGTCACTGCTGTTTCAGTTGATGGCATCCGAGGTATGTCTGTTTGAGAAGCCGGTCACAAGTTCTTTTGCATGCTTCAGTCCTGGTGTATACGACCAGAGCTTACGGCTTTGGTTCACGGCCCATTTCTTTAGCACACGTCTAGAGGTGTTGCGAGAGATGCCGCAATAAGGCCGCAATGAGAAAGGTAGATACTATTTTTACTACTTTTATGATATTTAGTTTTTTTGAAATTATGATCTACTCGTAAAATTAGGTAAAACTGACGAATGGATTTGGACTATCTTAAAAGTCTTTTTGTTAGACTTCAAAACCCTAAACATTATTTAACTCTAACGACGTGCACCCTAAATTTATGTTATAGAGCTGTACTGTAAGTTGTAACAACGATCAGTCCGTTTTGACCGTATCTGTAGAGTTAATTCAATTTTGTTTCTCCAGTGTTCAAGTCTACTTGTACTCAAGAATTACAAGTAAATTGTGGAGCTAAGACGGTGATCACTTTAACATTTGTGACGTTTTATCAAATTAGAGCCGGTGGATGTTGCATCTGGAAATGATGCATTTTCTTTATTACTGGAACTGGTAATACGTTGGTATTTTTCGTTATTTCAAAGCTTTTTTACAATAGACTTCCTTAAAATCATCAGTTTTATGTTGACTATCGGTCAACAAGTATCACGATCAATTGTATGTGAGATATAAATTCATCTTTCCTTTTTTACAGCGTTAATACATTAACTCACGACCGTGATTCCCTTTCCAGGCAGGCAAGTCGGTAACGCGTCTTGCTCGCCCCGGCTCCTGCTCACCCCGCTCGATTGACCTGTCGGGACCGCTGAGCTTCACCACTAGTAGTTTTTTTACACTATGCCTTTATCTAAAAAAACGAAACGTGATATATAGATATAAAGACAGTAGGTTTGTAAACACAAAAATAAATTAACTAACCCAAAGACCACGCTAAAACAAAACCGTCCACTATTCCATCGAGACCGCTAAAGCAAGGTCAATGGTCGTATCATTACCCGAATAAAGACCACCGGGATCTTTCTAAATTTGCTACAGAAATATATACTTTATTTTGTTTAGTTGGATGTGGCAAATGATTTGGAATTTGTAGAGGTCAAAATTATTTAAGGCTTCATAGCAACTTACCTCAATCGTCATCATAGTTATGCCTATACATGAAGAATGAAATTGATATCATTAGCATCCTTTTAAACTAAGAGTCTACGCATCGAACTGAACAACTTATACTATGGGGGAAAACCGATCGGAGCAAAAAAAAAATCTGCTGTTGCATACATTTGAGTCGCGAACTCGCGCGTCGACATTGCAGTTTAGTATGGAACAGCCGATTTTTTATTTGCTCCGATCGGTTTGCTTCCTCGTAACAGTTGTTCAGTTTGATGGGTAGACTCTTAGTTTAAAAGGATGCTAATGATATCAATTTCACCCTGTAGATACATCCCACGGCATGGGCGTTAGTCTACCATGACCGATGCGGATGGGTAGACTTCACATGCGCTTCAGTATTTCCTCTTCAGCGTAGCAGATTTCCTCACGATGTATTCCTCCACCGTCTGAAAGCAATCATTGAAATTGGTAAAACTTATTGGTACATTGCATGTCGTCCGTGCAGATTCGAACCCCCACCCTCATGATTGAGTGCGCAACATGCGCGCAGACTACCTATAGTGAACTTGTATATAGGCTAGGTTTCTATCTCTACACAGAATGGGGCTTGTAGACTCACCCACCCGCAGATTTTGCTGTGAAGCAGAGGAAACGCCCATACATCTCCTCTGCGAATGCGAAGTGCTCATTCACAGCAGGAGTCGCCATCTAGGTGGATACATAATAACACCTACTGACATTAGGGACCTCCCCTCCAAAAGTATAACACGGTTCATGAAGTCCGTGGGCCTAGGAAATGACCTTTAGGTCTAGGGTGACAGCTACAATAGATCTATCCAGGTCGCAGTAGCTATTTGGTCATTGACCAAGCCCTTATAACCAAATAATAAATAATAGGTTTCTATCTTAAAATGCCATCAGATCTTGCCAACGCTATTTATGTAACTCCCAAAACATTCCCTTACCGGATCTTTTTACATCCAAGTAACATTCATTAGCGACGGAGCCCTTATCATTGGGAGTTTTAGTTATTTATAACATTGGCCGGCCAGAGATTTGTGCTTGATAATGTCACCTTGGTTATTTAGTGGTTTCGCTGTAATGTTATGGTGTTACAGTCTGCCGGACGTCGATTATCGTTGTGTGTAATTTGACTAATGACGATTGTTATCGGTATAGTTTCTTTTAGGGGATATTTTCATGGTCGGTGAAGTAAAGGCTTTTGTAAGTATGCTTAATTCAAGGCCATGGGTAGGGAAGGTTGATATAGATGAAGCTATTATAGATGGATGCTTTAAATTAGTATAAGGTTAAATAAATGGCTAGAGTTTTCTCCCAATCAATAAAAATGGCATGATGACTAGTTTGTTTGAGAAATAGTAGACGGAGAGGCGGTAATACCACAAGAAGTTTGCTCATTGTATTGTCTCCACCACGTTATCACTGCAATTGTTATTTGTCACTTTCTCATTTCTTTTATTTTACTTTTTAATTTTCTAAAATATCATAATAAACAGTACCTCAGTTATTTGTCATCTGAGGTCAATGTTTCTGTTTCATTGGGTGAAACGTTATGTTTTTTTTTCCTTTTGTGACTGTAAATTACGCATGTTGTGTTCAGTTTTAAGTGATTATGCATTTAGCATAAGACGTAGTTAAGTATCACAATGATTGTATGAGTGTAATAACTGTAAGTGAATCAAATAAATAAATAAAAATAAAAATAAAGCCGTAGGATATTGCGCGAGATACGGCTATATCACGTCTTTTATCTCGTCCGCGCGCAAATAGAAAGAGAGCGATGGCGAGATAGAGCTGTATACGATCGCTGGTTAAACAATCCAGCTAATGGATTGAAATTCAGTTTTCATGCAAAAGTTTACGATTAGAAGATGCGGAAAAACTTGGTCGACTCCTATCCTGTTAGGTTTTATGTAGGAGGAACCTCTCTGAGACGACAATAATTTATCCATCTAACAAAACGATTCTCATCCAATTGGTTTTAGCTAGTTTAATGAAGTGAGCTCAGTCGGCTGCTGGATATCCTGGCAGGTTGTGGTGGCAAACCAAAAACAGTAGCAAGATGCACCACCTTTCGGAATCATGTCCGTTTGCCATTACCTTTATTCATAATTAAAAATTTGGTCCATTATTGGAGGTTATTATTAAAAGTTCTCGAGCGGCGACCTCGTGCCAGAAAGCACAGTACACAGTGTGGGTAGGTAGTAGACCAACGACTTGCTGAAGGCGGCGGCGGCGGGAAACATTTCGATGAGGGCAACTATGGGCTGATCGTTGTTGCGATCCTTGGGATGCCTATGACCAGCAGAGGACATCTATCGGCTGAGATAATTATGATGATGACTTGAGGTAATACCTAGTCAGTATTTTGTTCTATGGCTCTTGACCTATCTGGGTTTTGTGCATTTTGATAAATTTAATATGTGCTTAAAATATGTTACAAATGTAATTTAAACAATTAACATCGGCCAGCTGTGTTCATCCATCATGTCTGACACTGTTATAGGGTAGACACTGTATAATATAGCCCTGTTGTTTCTATACTAGTCATGTTTCTTGAATTTACTTGAATTGTAGTTTAGTTTTTCTGGAAGTGGTAAAACATGACTATCCTTTTGAGGATCTTTAGGGATTTTGTGTAAGTTTTCAACTATATAGTTTTTCTTTTATTAGCCTATTTCATCCCACTGCTGGGCAAAGGACTTTCCCCTGCTCTTCTCTGTATGGAGTCAACATAAGGTGGTTTCATTCCATAAAAAAGTTTGACGCACAATACGCGTAGACGGAATTAACAAAAGTAATATTTTATATATGGAAAAAAAGTTTAGAAAATTTAGATGCCGCGTCACAAATAACATTTGCAATTTATAGAATGATTACGAAGACATAAAGCTTTGAATTTTTTCATACAAAATTTTAAAAGCTTTATATCTTCGTAATTATATTATAAATTGCAAATGTTATTTGTGACGCAGCAACTAGATTTTCTAAACTATTTTTCCATATATAAAATATTACTTTTGTTAATTCCGTCTACGCGTATTGTGCGTCAAACTTTTTTATGGAATGAAACCACCTTATGTTGACTCCATACTACACCCACCGGAAGGAATGAAGTTGTTAATTTTTAATAACTATTAACATACAGACAAACCCACCTTCAGTATAATTATATACAGTGATAATTATGTTCGTGCCATTGTATCAAGCGGCATTCAGTGGGACAAGCCTATTCACGACAATTAATAGCTAAATGCCTCTAAACGTTACACAATGGCTCCTATTTGAGTTAGTTTAAACATGATATCTCGCTTTTAGTTACAATTGTTACTGATTTGTGTTGACGTTACATATTTAACTTATAAAATTTTTATTTTAGAGATATACAGGGTGAAATTGATATCATTAGCATCCTTTTGAACTAAGAGTCTACCCATCGAACTGAACATCTTTTACTATGGCAGCAAAGCAAACCGAGCGGAGCAAAAAAAAAAACCAGCTGTTGCATACATTTGAGTCGCGAACTCACGCGTCGACATTGCAGTTTAGTATGGAACAGCTGATTTTTTATTTGCTCTGATCGGTTTGCTCCCATAGTAAAAGTTGAATACATTTTCAAAAGCAAACAAATAGTGCGATTTAATTTCTTTCAGCGCCATCTAGTGACATCTCAGCCATTGGACGTCCACTGCTGGGCATATAGTCGGCAACCCCGACTGTTATACTGAGTCCTTTACCATTTTGTCTCTGTTATTTTTAAAACCGTGCTATATTTATTTTGTACTTTTGTATAAATAAGAGACAAATAAATACTTTTTAATTTTAATTTAATTTATATGCCGCCCCAAGAATGGCCATAGGGCTCCGCAAGAATGGCCGTAACGACCGGTCCTGCGCTGTCCTCATACTATGGGTTCCCGCCGCGCCGCCTTTACCAGGTCGTCGGTCCACTTTGTGGAAGGCCTACCCACGCTGCGCTGTTCGGTATATTATAGGAAAATAATTCAGTTTAGATAACATAAATATTAACGAATAAACAATCCATTCCAATTATAACACAATCTACAAAGACAAAATTAAATTACTTCCCGTTTAATTCGGATAGAATGCAAATTTTGAAATTCCCAGAGACCACCTCTATTGTTTCAAGATCGGAATTTATTTCGAGTGTCAATACTAATACAGGATTTAGATGAAAAATTTATTCGCATAAGAAATCTGAAAACGCTAATATTGTACATTGTAGGTATGTATTTTAAAACCCAACATACATTACATTTTTATCGGGTCTCTTTTGGCGTTTTTAAAAATAGTAAGTACAAAGAAAACATACGACTGAGGGCAGAACCAGAGTTCCATTATCAGACCCCCGAAAATTTTTCTAATGAGCCCAAACTCAATAATTATAATCTTATAATACTAAGGGTGTAATGGAAATGAACCGACAAATTTTCAGGAGAGTGGTTCAGACCATAAAACTGAACAACTCTTTCTATGGGAGCAAACAAAATGACAATTCTCTTTTTCCCCGATTTCTACGAGACTCATAGATAATAATGTCGCAAACGGTACCAGTCAAAATGATAATATAAACATGCAAAACGAAAGAAAACAATGTCAATCTCATTCGCATTATATCAGCAGGACATACAATTTCCGACCTTTTGGGTTCCCTAGATAAACTACGAAACATTTTTTCACTTTATCTTCGCATTACATTTTTCTTCCGTTTACTTGGTTTTTATTTCATGATGTAATTTCTGAGTTGTTCTCTACCATTGAATAATTATGTATATAAGGTCTAACAAAATTAGGTGAAACTATTTTAAGGGGATGATCAGACCATCAAACTGAACAACTTGCTCTTTGGGACCAATATCGAAATCGCGAAAAAAAAATCTGCTGTCCCATACATTTAGGTCGAGTACGTTTGTATGGAACAGCTGATTTTTTTTTCGCGATTTCGATATTGGTCCCATAGAGCAAGTTGTTCTGTTTGATGGTCTGATCATCCCCTTAAAATAGTTTCAGCAAATTTTGTTAGACCTTATATAGAACAGACAACGCGACCAAATCTGTCAATGACATTCTATACAAGGAGGACTTCAATTCATTTATTGCTTTCATGTACAGTATTATTCTTCGCATCAGTGCGCTATTAACGGGACCACTAAGTTATGCCCAGTTGTTTTACATTACTGCTTTGTAACCGAATACATTTGAAAAATTTGAATGGACTGGAATGTCAGCGGCAATGTATGACAGCTGGGCATAACTGATGCATACAAAGGTGACATTAGAGACATGTGCCATGTTTAGGCTTTGTTATTGTATGACATGATGAATCTTTTTTTTTATTAGCCCACTTCTTCCCACTGCTGGGCAAAGGCCTTTCATCCTTCAACCATCTCTGTCCTGAGCATGCTATGGCCGCGCGTCATCGAAAGAATCCAGATCGTCCCGCCACCTCTTCCTAGGACGACCTGGACCGTTCTGGGAACCAGGGCGTTACAATTCTTGCCCACCTTTCCTGGTGCATTCGACAGACATGGCCGGTCCAATCCCACTTTAATCTGGCGGTTTTTCCCCAACATCGGCTATTCGTGTTTTGGAGCGCAGTGTAGTGTTTCTGACACGATCCGTTCTTCTAACACCCAGTATACTACGCTCCATTGCCCTCTGGCAAACCTTGAGTTTGGACTTTTGAGACTCAGTGAGAGACCAGGTCTGGGCACCCCCTTAAAACTAAGATAACTCTATGGTTATAAAAACTCCTTGAAATCTGTGCACCACGATCAGCAGCGCGGGGCGCGCACTGGGGGCGTCGCGTCGCGATGCAGCACGCGCCCAGGACATGCTAAGTAAGGTTGAGCCAATTAGCTTAAACCAGTGTTACAAAAAATTAGGTCTACGTGTCGCCTCTAGTAGGTACCTCAATGTACCTCAATGTTCTCGACTAAGAAATAAGTTCTTCACTTAGATGTTGTTAGAAGTTACAAAGGTATAAGGTTGTTTTTGCTGTGTTTTTGTGTACAAAAGGCTTCCTACTTATTACGAACAGCACAACCTATACTTTATCTAAACTATTATAAAACTGTAACAGAAAGTTTGTCTGTACATTGAAGATATTAACAAAAAAAAAGTTACGATATGGTTTTTAGGTATCCCTGATTCCATATCACCAATTTTTGAATTTTTTGTCTGTCTGTTTGTTTGTTTGTGTGTTTGTTTGTTTGAACGAGCATCACGCAAAAACTACAGAACGGATTTTGATGAAACTTTTTTTTTTTGATAGCTTATTATCTGACTCAAAATCAAAGATGAAAAGATTATCCGATTTCTGTTTAAGTTTCCGGCTAATTGTGATTAGCAAATATAATTTATTTATCAGAAAGATACACTATCCGACATAATTATCTTGAACGTTACTAAAGCTGTTCTAAGAATAGTGTTTCAATTCTCTGTTTCTGTTATTCAAAATAGCCTTAAAGTTTCGTTGTTATTTGGAATAGAGTATAGTGGTAGTGGTACTTCTAGGAGTCAGGGACGCCAAACTGCCCAAATAGCCACTGTATCTGACCCCGATAGGAAGGTGACGACAGAGTGCATCTGTTTTAATTAAAAAAAAAAAAGTATAGAAAATTAAATGAAAATTTCGACTGGATACATATTTGTCCGATCCGCCCCACCCATACACCCCGCTGACTAGAGAGCGAAAGAGACAACTGCAGCTCGGACCGATTGTAGCTAAATAAAATCGTAGAAATCATCATTTCGTATTCCCCTGTTTCCTCCTCCAAAACTTAATAATTTTTTTAAAGAATAATATTATGAGAGAGACTTTGGCTATGTCCGTATGTTTTGATTTTTTTGTTTATATTCGTCACATTTGTTTGCTGGATATCTGAAAACGGGCGGTAAAATTTGTCATTTTCGAAGGTCCCTTGTTCTTACAGTAGGAATTAATTAATGCAAAAAAGCAAAACATAGGGACACAGCAGAGGTAACATAGATCGTATGGTAAACATTTTTTTGCTCTTGTGTCAAAAAAGGGAATACATTTGTTTGGAAAAAAACGGTGCCCGCCTATCCTCTTATATAAGCGCGTACACTTCAAAAGATTCTGCTTACCTGACTGCTTTTCCGTAAAGCAGTCGTCTTAGTCAAAATCGACTAAGAATACATCATCATTCATCATACAGCACAAACTAAATTTCACAAACAAAAACGTATACATACAGAACCAGTTCCTTTCAAAAGAAGCGTACAAATTGGCCGACTTTTTAAACGATAAACCCTCTCTCATTTTGTATTCAGTTCCGTCCGACTCGATGTAAAATCTTTCGCTTCATTTGGCTGACGTGGAACATAGAGAATGACGTCAAGATTCCTAGGGCTGCTACTCCGCACACATTTTTATTATCTTAGAATTATCTGAGATTATAGCTTTTAGGATCCTTGAAAGGCTAAGCTTAAGCTACCTATAGCTATAAAAATACTCTAAACTATTATGTTTTGTTGACTATCACATTGGCTCAGTTGGCGTTGGAGGAGGCAAGAAAATAGACAAAAAGTGTAATTGGGTCACCGATGACCTTAAGGACAACTCTGATATGGAGCGGGAGCGCAGAGCGTTGACGGTGCGCTGTAATATGTTGGCGCGCAGGTTTGCACGATGCACTGAAGAGGTAAAGCGTATACTTTTCAGAGCTTTTTGCCAGTCGATGTACACGTGCGGCCTGTGGGTCAGCTATACGCAGAGAGCCTACAATGCTCTGCGTATCCATTACAATAATGGGTTCAGGATGCTGATCGGGGCTCCGACGTTTTGAGCGCGTCAGGGATGTTCGCGGCGGCAAGTGTGTCTTCCTTTCACGCCATAAATACGCAGTAGAGTCGCCTCCCTGATGCGTCGCGTCCCCAAAGTAGCACCAATAGTTTCCTAAACACCATTTCAAACCGGCCACACTGTCCCTTCTGGAGGATCAGATAATAGGCTATTTTTGAATTATATGACTATTATGTATTATACTGTAATAACATAGTTTTTATAACATAACAATCTATGGACTGTGTCTGAAATAAAATTATTTTGTTTTGATAATTAAGGTATGTGCAGCAGTGAGCATTTGAATTTGCTAAACGAATAGGCACTTCCATTGATTGAGGCACTCGTTGACTTAGTGGAGCTTTAGGTTTGAAAACCAAAGTTAAAGTAATTCGATTCGAAGTCGATTTCGTAACATTCCATCTCGAGTCCCTCCTAACTTTGGAAGGCAGGGTTGGACTCCGGCGCCGGTGGGGATCTGCTGTATCTGCCCAGCTCCACGGGAGACAAGCTAGAGTATATTATCTCAAACTCCTATCAAGAAATAACTTTGCATTTACAAAGCAATTTTTAGTCATTGTTTAAAATCTTCTAGTGACAGCCCTAGTGACATCTTTAAAGATGTTCAAGAAATAATTTGGCAGTCGCTGGATGCAGTGTGTAGTCATAATGGAGCTGTTGGTTTTATAATAGTAATTTGGTGACTGTTTTAAAATGTGTTTTGTTGTAGTAATATAGTCGTTAAAGCTTAATAATTTTTTTGTTATTACTTTTGCTATTTTCACACAACTAGAAAACATAAAAGAAATTTATTGCACATAATTGATTGATTTGGAGAGAAAAGGCCTTTGCCCAGCACTAGTAAATTATCGATACCTGATCAATAGTAGTTTTTTTTTAATTTAAACAAAATAGTCTTTAAAGAAATTGGATAGATTTACGTAAGCCTTACGTTCTTTTTATTCTCTTCTATAATGATGTATGTGTTTCGCGTGCAAATAAAGAATTTTTATGGTATTATGTGCTGTTATTTTGTGCTCATAGGGGTGTCCCTGAAGTTCAATAACTTAAATAATCATATTTTGAAAATTCATTACAGACATGACATAACGCTGATTCATATAACAATTACCATAGCGCACGAGCCGACCGCGCGCAGAGAGCGTTCCGCGGCAGTGGCCGGCGATTGCCAGAACCGAATCGCTACTGTTTACATAGTCCTCCTGAAAAAAAATTCTCTCCTCGGGGGTTCACCTCGCTGCCCTACCCCCACGACATGATTCGCAGACGCCATATTCAAATAACTAAATCACTATCACTATTTTTACGAATCTAACGACACATCATACATTAAAAACCATAATTATAGCCTATATATAGAGCGTGCTAAAGAAATAGACATACATACAAATACTAATTTATTAGTATTTAAATGATGTGTATTCATTTTACGTTTTTTTTAACCTTATGCATATTTACGCTATTCATATTAAAGATATAATTTTTAAATCTATACATTTCAACATAATGGATTTTAATGATTATGTGTTTTAAGTGTTAAGCGTTTTCAATATAGGTATTTTCTATTATGGATTCTAATATGGACCCTGTTCATAGTAAACAATATGCGTACTGATTTTCCAATAAAGCAGTCACTTTAGTTGAAATTGTTTGAGAATCAATTAATTTCTTGTCAAAGTGCGTCTTATATTTCGATTAACGTTCATCAAATTAGTTTGACCCCATTTCAGGAGTTTAAATATTCAGCATCATTTATGAGAAGGACATTTCCAAGGCGAAGTTACATTAGACGTTTAGGAAACGATTTGGCAGTCGCATTTGCGGTGCAACGTTTAAAGGGTAGCTTGGAATATACCCATTTCCGGACACTCCCCTTCTGAATTTCGTAGTTTTACTGTTACATAATGGCCGAGAACAGAGTTTTGTAGCGCGCCTTGGGAGAGGCCTATGTTCAGCAGTGGACGTTGATAGGCTGATGATGATCACTGTTACATAACATGTTAAACTTACGTCAGTGTCATTATCGAGGTAGTCAATAACTTTGGTACAATAACCAACTATTGATATTATCATAAATATTTCCGCAAAAAATTTACAGCCGGCTGTCTGCCTGACGCCAACCCTCATTGGGAATGCAATTGTAGTAGTTTTTCCGCAACTATACAGGGTGTAAACATAAATACGTTACATACCTACTTTGAGATATACTTCAGAACTGAACCACTTTCACTACGGGACCAATTTGTATGTATGTATGTATTGCCCCTGACCGATTTCGACCACGGCGACTGCTTCAACTCTGTAGTTGGCGTTGATGAGGTCTCATGTCTTTGAGGCACGGTAACTTTAAAACTGTTTATTTTAACGGAAATCTGATAAAATACAGACACATAGATTAGTTTCTAGATCATGTTTAAATAACTGGCCAAGTGCGTGTCGGACCACGCGCAGGGTAGGGTTCCATAGTTGCCCGCCACAATATAATAGAGACGAGACGAGAAAGTCTAAAAAGTATATTTTATAAGTTGGTCAACTATAACTCGTAAACTTGTAAAGCCTACTTAGCGGTGATAGTTTTCCTTTTAATTTCGTTATATATGCCATGCATTTTGTCCCATATCCAGTAAAAACCGTTTAGCTGGCAGAGGGGGGGGGGGGGGGGGGGCACTTGACTCTATCAAAAATTGTCACTTTAAAGCTTAATATTTCGCTAACGGTTCCTTAAATCGAAAAATTCCCACACCCATAATACTTTTAAACTACCTATCCAACACTATGGGGTATGCCTATTCCAAATTACAGCTTTCTAGTACTAAGCGTCTCTGAGCTAACCCGCGGACGGACGGACGGACAGACTGACTTAGCTAATAAACTATAATATGTTGACTTCGGAACCCTAAAAATGACATTGACTTTAATTAATTTCAATATGAAATTAGAACGAAACTTCGTTTGTATGGCTACGCCACACGGACAAAACGTTTTGCATTTTGATTCTCATTCGAAATCTTCAGTGTGATAATGCTTATTAAGATTTAAAAACGGTTCAGACCTGTACACGTTAAATCTCTCTCAATTTACAGGCCTGTTTTATACATTTTTAAATAGATTGAGGGCCCGCCCTTAAAGGCTTCATTAATTTTCAGTACTTAAAACTCTCACTTTAAACTTTTGATGTTTCAAAAAGTAGATTTATTATTAAAGACAATCAGCTAGATTAATTTGTATAATTAATACCTTATTTAACTACACGTGGAAAGAATGTACGAATTTCGAGAAAACTGAAAAAAATACAATAAAAATAAAAAAGGTTTCTACTAACAAGAGTTGTATTTTTAGAGGTAAAAACTTGTAATCTGATACGACAATAGCACTGTAAAAATATTACAATTCTAACTGTAGTATTTCATTTCAGTCAAATTACGAGGATGCAATAGCCTGAAACAATTCCACTACAGTTTGTGAAACAATGGTTTAAAGGATATCAAGCAAATTGAGATTAAGGTTTAGACGCGGAAGTCGCCTTATGTAAACCCATTATTTAAATATAGCTCGTTAGGTATTTGGAATTTGATACATAAACTTACGACCGTAATCCCTTTCAGGGTGGTCAGAAACATTGCTAGAACCTATAACTACCAACTTTCTGCTTAAGAATGTAACTGTACAACTACATTTGGAGTGGAGCGTGCAAGAGCTCATTATTGGTCGTAGAGAGGGCACAGAGATCAGTTTTAAAGGTCATGCACAAAAATCCTTTCTGCTTTCCAACCGAGCAACTCTACAGGTTAAGTTCTGTGCTAACTGTTCGGCAGCTCTTCATATTGAGAGCCGCGGTGTCACTACACCGCGCCACCATCACATCTAGTGCTTACCCAGCACTGCTTGCCAAAAGAGTGTACTTCGTGCCTTTGCCCATAATTAACACTACTTTTGCGAGTCGCTTTCCACGATTTCTGCATCCCCGGATATATAACAGAGTTTGTAAACTTCTCGACATAAAAACATTATCAGTTCGCCGTGCAAAATTCGAGATTAAGAACTGGTTGCAGACTTTGACTTACGATGGAACTGAAGACTTAATCAAGGATATATCTTAACATACAAGGCATATACACACAAAAACAGACACACACCTACACAACCCACCCCCCTTCCCCCCTCCCCCCCACTCACACCCTCTCACTTTGTTTCAATTGTACTAGTTCGTAACTAAATTATTTGTTTATTGTTAAGGATCCCCAATCGTAGACCTCGCGTATCAGGCTTGCCTCGTTTTTGGTCTACCGTTTAGTGTAATAGTTTTAAGCAAAAGTTAAAAATAAACATTTATCTTATCTTATCTTATCTTATTTAGGATGGAAAGACGCTATTTGGAATTATCTAAGTGGTAATACATAATTTGAAAATAGGCCTGTTCAAAAATAAATGATTTCGAAAGAAGAGCTATGATAGTGCATACGAAAGAGAACTAGCGACTCAATCATGAGGCGGTGGTTCAATTCCTGACCTGTACCACTAAGTTCTACGGAATTTTTTTACGATTGTATTTTATCATTGTCACTAGCTCAGCGGTGAAGGAAAACATCATGAGGAAACCTGTATACATACCGGAGAATGAAGAGTGCGAGTTCAAGTTCCGCCCGAGACAAATTTTTTAAACGTTAATTTGATTCAAAATACCATAAGTTCGGAGGTATGCGCAAATATGGGTGAGCAAGGGGTGATAACGAATTGCTTGCAATAGCCCAACCAAAAATCAAAAGGCCTTCAACAATATAATTATGTATGTATGTACTGACCGATTTCGGCCACAGCGACTGCTTCAAATTCGTTGTTGGCGTTTATGGGCCCTCATGTGGCTAACATAGCCAATCTTCTTGGAGAAGATCCTCGCACAATATTTTATAATTATGGGGAAGTGGTCTATTTGAAAAGTATAAACTTTCCCAAAATCTTCGGCAGTTACATTCTGGGGAATAAAAATTATGGTATGGGAAGTTTTCCTATAGGAGAATGAAAATTACGGTATGGGAAGTATTCCTATTGGAAAGCATATTAGAATTATGATGACTTTTTTTAGTAAATAGTAGATTTGGGAAGATTAATTACGTTTTCTTCAAACGTCTTTGGCCATAAGCAGTGGACGTTTTGACATGTCGATTTATTGGAAAGTTTATTTTTTCATAAGTACCTAAGACGTTTTCTTAAAAAATTTTGAGAAGTAAACGTTTTGGGAAGCAAACATCTTCAGTCGAGGTTTTGAGAAGTTCGATCGGAGAAGTAAAAGCTCACCAAACAACCAGCCCGTGTGTGAGACGGTAATAATACTGCGGCTGTAACAGTTGTTAGCTGCTTTCAGAACGAAATGGCTGCCGTGACCTGCCGCTATTAAACCCCGATACTCATATTGCAGCGGATGTTCCGCAAATGTGAAAATTTTGCTACATTATGAAGTTATCTGCATTGTTACATCATTTTTTTTAAGTTCACCGCTTTCGAAACCGGTTATTTGAAGCGCGAACTACAATTTCGTTTTTGATTGGATTACTTTATGATGGTAGGCGAATTGCACACGACTGCTCTATTTCAAAAACGGTACAGGTACACTGGATTTATTTAAGTATACAAGAAAAGGTATGCTCTTCTTATCTATCTATCTATGTATATCAAACAGTTCCGTGACTGACGGACAGCGCACAGACTAAACCACAGAAGAGACGAGAAACATGAAATTTTGGATAATATAATATTCAACTAGAATGTAGAAGAAGAAAGGATTTTTTGGGAATCGCATGGCTAGTGGATTTACGGACAGTAGATTCGTGCGCGGTTTGCCTGACCGTTTGGCTCCACCATTTTCTGTTCATACAACATACTTGCAATTAAACTACTAGAAATTGGCAGAATTACAGTGCAACTGCAAATTGCAAAAAAGAAGGAATTTTTGGAAAGGGGGTGAAATTGGATGTAAACATTTGCATGAAAAATTGTATTCCCTGCTTTTCAAAATCCTCGCAAAAACTAGTTAAGAATATTAGTTTGTATCGTAATACTCCTTACTTTTCAGTGAAGGAAAACATTGTGTACAAACAACAAGAAATTCTGATTTACATGCGAAACTCGCCAATCCGCATTGAGCACGCATGGCTTTCCATTTACTCCATTCGTTCCATTTACCAATGAATCTGTAGTGCATAAGTGCCTTAACGATGAGCAACATAGCACTTCAAATTCCAATACAACGATCAACAAAGCATACCGTTAATGCTTGCAGATGTACAATGCGGCAACCACTATTATTTCGAATGCGAACATCTGATTGTTTCTATTCCACATCATTCTCGTTAGTTGTATGGTAGTAAGTGAAGCGGGAGCGGAATAATAAGTAATTAATTTACAATATGTTATGTACATGTTGAGATCCGAGATGAAGAGATCCGCGAAAGAACCAGGGTAACTGATAAGGCTAGAAGAACTACAAAATCAAAGGATAATGCTGGGCACATTGCTCGCATAACAAATGATCGACGAAACGAAAAGTTCTCGAGTAGCGGCCCCGTACAATTAAGCGAAGCATGGTATGCCTGACAAGGTGGACCTGGTGAAGGCAGCAGGAACCCGTTGGATGAGTGCAACGCAGGACCTGTCTTTGTTGCAATATTTAACAGTGGACGTATATTGGCTGAGATGATGATTCTTCCGCCTGTCTCCTACAGGGCTTGGAATAGATGCGCCACCTATTGCGATCCTGACAGGCCTTTCCCGCTTACTCCACATTCATGTATGCAAGCTCGTCGATTTTGGGTATGTCTGAACTGACTCTTTTGAAGAACGTTACCATTTTGGTCAGTTTGTGTACGTGTATGTACTTCTAAGTCCTCCAACATTCTAACTTACGTTTGCCTTATAAATTGCAATTAGATGAAAACTGCACAAACCTGCTAACAGCCGTTTGCTAAACTATGACCGAACCGGATTTAGATCCCAGAACCATTGGATTGGCAGCACGGCGCGATAACGACGAGACGAAATTTATCATTGGTGTAGTACAGGTTCGGTCAGATAAGCTACTGAAGAAACAAAAACTTCAAACTACATCATTATCATCAGCCTATCATATCGTCCTCGGCTGAACATACCTAAGTTCCACTTGACGTTAACCTAATTCCTGAATTTCCTATCTACCACACACGCTGTTCATGAATTTAATAGTCTTAAGGCAAAAAATTATGTCGTTGACAAAGACGCATCTTCAAATATTATTGATTTTTAACCATGTTACAGCCATGCTATTGCTATTTCGAATCAAATTAAAGATTGAAAAATTTGTCTCGGGCGGGACTTGAACCCGCACTTTTCCAAACCGGGGAACTGCGTTATCCAATTTCGCCACCGAGCCCACTACCCACAGAACGAAATTTTCAATCTGTTGCGTCTTAAGGGGACGTAAGCGCCATCTCCAAAGACTCATCTGTCTCAATTAGACTTAAAAACGCTACACGCTAAGCCTGTCACCGGATCCCAAGCCTTAAGCTCATCCAGATTAAAGTTAAATACTGTTCATCAAAGCCAAATACGCCAATAAATCCTCTTAACGCGAATATTTACACTAAGTCCTGAAGCTTAGAACTACACTGTCACACCCCGTGATTTTGCATAATGCTGTCCTCTGCATCGCGCATAATTTTACGTTAGTGCTTTTGCTATTATAATACGAGTTTACATTTTTAATGAATGATGCCTTATTCTGATTTAAATTAAGGTTTTAAATCAGAATGGCATTGTCATTAATTAAGAAAACTCTAGGAGATTTCTTGTGCAATTTAAGGGAGTAATTAACGAACATAAATATGTATTCTGATGTATAAATAAACGGTAGGCCTTTTATTTTCCTCCGATATTTTTATTTGTAGTATTATATTTTCTGATCAGGGATGAAGAAAATTATATTACCTTCATAGTAATTGATATTTAAAACCTATGTAATTAATTGAATCAGGCGTTACTTTGCGGAAATCCATGACTAATAGGTAGATGACACAATTGTATCAAGACCTTCGCTTAAATTTGTATCTGCACGCCCCGTGTAGATACAAACACCTATGAATCGGATACAAATATTAATATTCATCACACAAATATACGCAACTTTCCCCTAAATTGCACTACCTATTCCGATCACTGACTTTAACCAATGATCGCTTCAATTTTAGTTCAATATAACCGATTGATTATAATTCCATCATAATAAGGACGTAATTGAATCAAAAGTAAACCTGATTTAATTGGTTAATTTTAATAATAAATGTATACCCAGTGATTTAAAATAATTGTTAATTCCGATGTACGGTACGGTTGGTACCTTAATTGAAGAACGTGGAATATTCATGGATAGTTTTAATTGGTACATTGTTGTCCTGTTACAGTCTATGTTTCATTGAACAATATTTTTGTGTTTCTGACTTTATTAATAGACATGGAGGGTTGAAGGATTTCGTTTATAATTGGTACAGAGCGGTTTGATTTCAGCAACGTATTCTTGATATTGCCGCACTTACTGGAAGTGGTCCAAAATTTGTTATGACATCATTAATTTTTTGTATGGAATTTTTTTTTACTAGCCTATTTCATCCCACTGCTGGGCAAAGGCCGTCCCTTTCATCCTCCAAACATCTCTGTCCAGTAGGCCTTGCATGCCACCCCCGAGAAAACGATAAAAATCGAGATGTGCCTTCATCTTTATTATTTTGCGTATGTCAGAAAGAGCGCGCATGTCGTTTTTTTTTGTTTAAACGCTTTGTCGTGGGTGGCATGCTAGCAGTGCTGGGCATGCTCTGGCCACGCGTCATCGAAAGCATCCAGATCGTCCCGCCACCTCTTTCTAGGACGATCTGGACGCTGACGACCGTGTTCTGGGATCCAGGGCGTTACAATTCTTGCCCACCTTTCCTGGTGCATTCGACAGACATGGCCGGCCCAATCCCACTTTAATCTGGCAGTTTTTTCCTCAACATCGGCTATCCGTGTTTTTGAGCGCAGTGTAGTGTTTCTGACACTATCCGTTATTTTAAAACCCAGTATAATACGCTCCATTGCCCGAAGTCGCATGGAATTTTGAACATTTTTATTCCAAAACCTATCGTGTGGGGTACCAAATGAAAGGACTTCATGATATGCTACATTAATATATTTTTGACCTTTAAAAATAAAAAATATTATTCTAAATACATAAGTTTGGGTTCCTCCTGTAGGCCTCGCATGCCACCCCCGACAAAACGATAAAAATCAAGATCTGCCTCCATCTTTATTATTTTACGTAGGCCAGAAAGAGCGCGCATGACGTTTTTCTCGTTTAAACGCTTTGTCGTGGGTGGCATGCTAGCCGTGCTGGCAAGAAACAGTTTAATGTTTTTTTGTAAAACATACATCAAATGACTCGAAATACTTTTATTACATTTAACGTCATGAAAGCAATTTTTGAAACTATAAGTAAATACCTGATATTATTTCATCGTCATCGTCATCAGCCTATAGACGTCTCACTGTAGGGCAAGGGCTACCCTCTAGTCGAGTGTATTAGCGTTAGTCCACCACTTCACATACCATCGAAATTTTTTCTTGAGCGAATGCAGGTTTCCTGACGATGTTTTTCTTCACCGTTTGAGAGCAGTCGGTATTTATTATTGAATAAATAAATAAAAATATACATTAAAATAAGCACTTATACATAACCATTAACCTAAAGAAAAAACAAAAAAGAAACAAAACTAATACTACTTACAAATAAACGATGTCTTCTAAATTGCTACCGCTTGGCGGCAAGGTGCCCAGGAGGCTGGCAGCGTTACCTCTTTGTATGGCCAGGCTGATGCGCTGACCGAGGTAGCTGCCAGCCCTCTGGTTACCGGAGACCTCGATTAGGCGCGCCGATAATTCTTTAAATAATCGGCGCGCCTCTGGCCCCCACGGACCCAATGTCTCAACCCCAAACGGTGCAAATATGTAAGCCTCGCCGAGGTTTACATATAAGCGCCGTTTGAGGTTTTCCGCGGTAGCCACCGCCGCACCCGCATTGCATGAGGTCGCATGGACGTGGGACGGTGCTAGTCGGTATTATGTCAATAATATAGAAAAACTCATTGGTACATGGCATGTCGTCCATGCGGGTACGAACCCAGACCTTAAGATTGAGTTTCCATGCCTCTCTGCAACGCGCCACCGATGCGCTTGATTGCCAAAAGCCAAAATAAAATGAGAAGGTATCGCTGGTATAAGCTGGTATAAATTTGGAATAACGCAAAACAGGTTTAATTTTACTGCTTGTAAATTTTTCGTTAAAATAACACAAATTGTAGATGTTTAATTGTAAATTTTCTTATTGGTTAGAATTTCATGAAGGTCAGTGGTCACTTCAAGTAAATTGGTTAGAGCAATAAAGTGGTGTGTCTTAAGATTTATTACTTGCTCACTGAAAACTAAACACGTTTTAAATGGCTTTCATTCATAGCCTTGGGTCTGTTATTTGACACTTCAAATAATGAGCATAACTTTCAAGTATTAGTTCAATAATTTAAAGTTCAAGATCAAAGCAATTTATATAGATTTTGTCTGCGAATACATTTATAATGTAGGAGTCTAGACATTACACGATAACATTTAATTTTAAATTTGAACTGTTAAATTTACATAAAATATTTATAGGTAACTAGCAGCGCCCGCGAATCCGTACGCGCGGACCAATTACTTCAAATACTCATAACTTTTGATTGAGTGGCGATTGCAACAAAAAAAAAGATTAAATGTTAATCCAAGCTAAGCCCTATGCTTCTATGAAAACCTCATCCAAATCGGTACAGCAGTTTTTAAGTAGATGCATGCACAAACATACTGACAGACAAACAGAAAAAAATTCTAAAATTAGTCTTCCATTACATATTCTAACAAATTTACAGTTGTATTAAACACATCAAGCTATACAAAACAAAAATAAGCTGGCCGCGCGTAGGTCGAGTAATTTTGACGTCGCGCGGCCAGCTTATGTTGGTTTTTATAGCTTAATGTGTCGCCGTGTGTACGTAAATAAAATGTAAAACCTATTATAACTAATCTATTTGTATTTTAGTTATTTACTTTGTGACAGCCTTTAAAGTCTAAACGATCTGTCGAAACGGCTCGAACGGCTGTCAAATGAATAGCGTAATACCGAGTGTGTTGAAAGTTGTGGTTTATTTAGCGCGATTGCTCTCCAGGCCAGAAACTCGTACAGTGTAACCAATCCAAGCAACAATTGTATATTTGAGGCAGTACATAGACATTGTTGGCACAGAAACAAAATAATAAATGCACTAGAGCAAAGATTTTTCTCCTTTTCCTCCTAAGGTACATCTTCGAAGATTTATATTTCCAGTCGAGTGGAGAGAGTAAAAAAATGAAAACTACATTTTTCCATCCAAGAAAGCAAGCTCGGAGGTTTATACAAGAAATTGAACATTTCAAATGCTCGACATAAAAGTTACAATTGTATGAAATTGAAATACTAGGTGCAATCAAAGTTTCACTCCAATGGAAACTGTTACGGTTTTTCGAAGTGTAAAAGTCTTGATAGAATTGTCTAGTGGTCACTCAGAAGTGAAGTAAAGGTAGGCTTTCACCGAACCGTACCGTTATTGTAAAACGGTGTCTAAAATTAAATGCATTACATATTAAAGGGATAAGCGGGCTGAAATGGTCACTTTTCCGAGTAGCCCAGTCATTTTACGGAGTTTTGTTAGGCAGGGTAGGGAGTAATTATTAATTGGACTTTTAAACTGTAACCGGCATCATTTTGTGAGAAAATGACTATCTTATAACATATTAAAATAAAAATCTCTACGCAACATAGAAATCAAAATTGTGTGTCCCAGAAGGCTTTTTAATCAATAATTTTAATATCAAAGCACTAATTTTACTTAGATTTAACAATATAAATAATTTTTTAGCAATAAAATAGGCATTGAAATTTGAAAAATGAGGTATTTATTAGAAAATACGAATGGATTTTTTAAAACCTTCTAAATAGCCAAAAATATTTACACCACGTTTGAAGTATGTAATAATGGTAAAGCCTTAACCATGTAAAAAAAAAATTTACCATCCGGTTTTTAAAACGAGATAATAGCTAAATTTTAAAATAGAAACTGTTGCTGACGTGATTTCTTTTTAATTTTGGTACATTTCTAGGCTTAAATTGGCTCTTCAATATTATACCGAAAAAAATATCAATTATTAATTAGTCACAGCTCAAACCGTAAAATGACTGGGCTAGAGTGTATACGTATTTATCCGATCCGCCCCACCCATATAGCCCGCCGAATAGAGTGTGAAAGAGACAATTTTATCGACATAAAATCGACGAAATCAGCATTTCGTATTCCTCTGTTTCTTCTTCCCCAACTAAACCGATCCCTAATTCTTTCAAAATTAATATGAGAAAGACTTTGGCTATGTCTGTATGTTTTGTTTTTTTTTTGTTTATATACGTCAAATTTGTTTGCTGGATGTCTGAAAATGGGTTGTAAAATTGGTCATTTTCGGAGGTCCCTAGTTCTTACAGTTATTGATTAAATCTAAAAAGCAAAACATATAGACATAGCAGAGGTAACATAGATTGTATGGTAAAATTCTTTTTTTGCTCTAGTTTTATTATCCAGGGAGGAAACAGGGGAATACGTTTGTGTGGAAAAAAACCGTACCCACCTATACTCTTAAACAGGGTGCTTCAGACCATCAAACTAAACAAATTTCACTATGGAACCATCGCGAAAAAAAATCGGAAGTTTCATAAAAAAACGTCAATCACAGCTCGACCCAGATGTATGGGACAGCTGATTTTATTTTCGTGTTTTCAATGCAGGTCCAATAGTCAAAATTGTTCAGTTTGATGGTCTGAAGCACCCTCTTCTATGTAATATATTTAAATTTAGTTTACATCCTGTATATATATAGTATATAAGGTAAACATTTTCTTTTCTAAAATGATATTCAGAGAGGAGGACTCACATTTTACTTGGAATGCCTGAACATCTGTACTGTGACAGTTAGTGAGCCTGTCTTCTTTTTTTATGTTTCATACATACATACACGCCCACATGCCTTACGCTTTTTTTCCAGAGGAGAAGGCAGATACTATGGATCTCGAGTTTTGGCGGTTCTGACACACCTCTTTGTGCCATCCACACGTTCATAATTTTCCTCTGTCATTAATTGCATAAGTTACTAGCGTTAACCCGCAACTTCGTCCGCACAAATTAAATACCAGATTTTAAGTCAGATCATAAGCTATCAAACAAAAAAGTTTCATTGCGTTCCCTGAGGTAGGCTACATAGTGAAAGTTGTTCAGTTTGATGGTCTGAGTTCACCGTTTCAGTATTTGCTAGGCTGTCACTTACACCCTGTATAGTTCTACAATTGCAGTGACAACGTAACTAGTGTGGGGAGATAATACAATGAGCAAACTTCCTTCCTATCCTTCTCTTATTTTCCCCTTCTAATTATACACAAGGTACATACATACTAATGGTGATTCTTTTACTGCTGATTTGAACGTGTGTTTTTCAAAAATCGCTCTCCAGGTGTGAAGGGCAGGATACAAGATGGGTCATATTCTGTAGAGCAGCACTGTAGGTCCAACCCGTCTATGTAACCTAAGTTGAACAGGATATCTTTAATATGTAGATGACACGATTGTATCAAGACTTCCGCTTCTAAGTACCTAGCGGACAAAGTTGTATTACGTTATGCAACACAACCTGCTCATAAAATAATTTCTACTCTACACGTATTTCGCTCCACCAAGGAGCATCCTAAGGAGTTCGACGAACGTTCGAAACAGAGATGTTACTCCGCCGAGCGTCCGACACCGAGTCGAGGATATCTTTACTTCGTCCGACCTGAGGTCGGAGTCTCACCGACACGGTGAATGTTCAAATAAATATTACATTATATGGACGCCGCTTTACAGCTATGTATTGCTGAACTCGCATCAAATATCGTATCAGTAGTTACATGGAGTGTTCCAGTTGATTCCAGGCAATTCAATTTCATGCTAAATTGACTGAACACTGAAGTGTTAACGCTCTAAGACATGCGATATTGATTTCTACACGAACTTAGACCGAAGTCTTGTGGAAATTACCAGTGATTAGGTTTAAGTGTGACTTTAGTAAATTGAAATAACATAAGCTCACGACTGTAGTACTCCCCGAGGGGGTAGTCAAAAGTTTTCTGAAATCTCAGAACATCCACGTTACTCTATTAGTACTGGAATTCTGTCCAATGTAGCGGGGAGTAAGCCTGTCGCCATTTATAATGGAAAGTGAGTACAATACATGCCTCGAAATCGAAGCATGCCGATTTCCTGAGGATTTTTTCTTTCACCAAAAAGCAAGCATGTTACAAATCGTACATAAATTCCGAAAAAGTCATTGGTACGAGTCGGTCGGGACGGGGATCAAACCATCGCCTCCTGCACGGCAGGCATGGAATGAAATGAAATATTGAGTAGTAAATTATTTAGTTTTCATAGAAGATTTTTCCAAATAAATTTCGTTGTTATTCCTTATGCGATATGTAGCATAAAGTTTTGCTTCAACTACCATATCAACTGTCTACATCTATTCACATCTATCTATTATTATTAATAATAATTTATCTCTGTCACACTTTATCAGAAGTGCAGAAATCACTTTTGGCATGTGCAATTAGGGCTTCAAGACTGATATAAAGTGTGTCAGAATCATAGCATAGCAGTCATTTACGGGTCATAGTCTTTGCCATCCCTTTAGAACATGAAATAATATATGAATGTGTGTATTTCTCGCGTTGTGTATTTATCTGTAAGATAGTACGTAAAATTTAAGCTCGAACTAAGTCCGGTCAAGTTCTATTTTGAAGCTTGTTTCCATCAGGACAGTATGACTGAGTATGCAAAACACGCCTGCAATGCAAATCTCTCCTTCAGCGCGCGTCCGTGCGTAACGCGTGCGTGGGAAACGTGGGGAAACTTCTAGTTATATTTCATGCTAGGCTGGAGTTGACTGTAATGGAGTTTATTCATTTGGAGACACATTGAAAATGCTAAAAGAGATTTTCTTGTTTATCGTTTCCTTGTCACGGGACATAATAGTGTCCCGGACATTTGGTAGGCGTGCGTGGGGCCGAAGCCAACACGTAGATGCCCTTCAGACAATGTTTTTCTAAGTGGTAATGTGATGCTAACTAGCAACTACCACTGAATACACCATAGAAGTGCATCTAAAACAACCCCCGGTCAGTGTACGACTAATTGTATGAAGTGGAAAAAAAGATAAGCTGAACTATTGAGATGCGGTGCTAATGGAGGTTCATAGAGTTATGGATTGGATGCTGGAGCTATGACGCCTGCCTGACCAATGTATAACATGGAAAAAATGGCAGACGGTGAATCGCCAAATCAAAATTAATGTTTAGAGTGGAGAGGTGTTTCTGGACTATAAGCGATTATCACTTGATCCAAAAATGTTCTCATCAAGTCCACTTGCCACTTATGTAAACACATCCACTAATCGAGCATTTAGCTCTTGCGACTCTTACCTAAGGCCGGCCAATTAAGGCAAGCATAGAAGTAGGGAATCTGATCATCTTGGGGTCTACTCAGACCGACCACTAAAGGCAAGTCGGAGACGAGGATCAGGGTCTTTCCCAGGGAGCACTTGGGTCCGTGGTGACGCCACTTACTAACAGAAAGTGCAGATAGCGACCAGTCAGCCTTCCACATCTAGTCGTTCCCCGCTACCGTATAGCGTCACGTGACTCCGCGCTGCGGGCGTGGAGTCACGGAGTCAGGTGACGCTCTACGCCCGCTACCTACAGAATTATACTAAATCAGATATTACTATTCGGAGCTATTCGTAACAACTTTATTTCGTAAATTTTAAGACTACAAAAATTAGGACAGAAGTTGTTTTGCGAAACAAAGTTGTAACGAGATTTCAGGAAAGAATGACGTGTCAAGCAATAATATAACTGTAACCTACATTGTTTTCATTTGACACATAAACTCTGTACAAAGTTCAGAAGTCCTCCGGGAACTAACACCATCCCTAAATTAATCAGAAATAATAAAGGAGGTGTGGAACAAACTTACTAACTCTTCTCTAGAGATTTGATGTGATTGAGTTGAGAATAAACAGAGGAAAACAGTTTTTGTTTAGCTCGCGCCCCTTCGTATTATTTGAGGGTTAAGATGACTAGTGTCTGTCAAAAATCAGTTTTTGGCTGAAGCTTTTACCATATCCTTCGGTTCTTTTATCATCTTCTTACTAATGCAATCTGTCCTACATGGGAAATTCGGTAACGGAATGAAATCACTGTTCCACCCTTACACGTTACTGTAATCTTTGAGAAGATCTTGAAGTGCTTTTCTTTTCAATCTTTTTTTTTTTTTTTTTTTTTACGGGCATAGGCCCACCACACATTCCCACCGCTGTAACTCATGTAAGCCAGGATCACCAGCGGCGACCATTCACAACCCTGGACAATAAAGTCCAGCGAGCCCGGGGGATAACTCTAATCTGTCTTGGAACCCGCAATGAATTAATCAAAGAAGATAGGAGGAGTAGGAAAACGAAATATCGGACTTCCCTCCATTGCAAACGGGAGACAGCAATAAGAAGGAAAAAACATGGCTATTAGAGAGCCAATTCAAGTGATCATTTATGGCAGTGTTGAAGACACGACCGCAAAAGCACCAAAAATACAAAATAAAACAATTTCTTTATAATCTTGTAAATGTCTTTTGATCTTTCATTAATTCCACAGCCTTTTGGTTTGGCTAATGATGAAGATTTAATCATAAGTATAAATACTAGAATATCTAACGGCAGTTATCTTTCGGCAGTTGTAACACTGCCGAAATATCGGGAACTCAAATATACCAAAACGCGGTAAGAACCCGTTAAAATGTTTAGTTCTAGACTAGAATATCTGTCTAAAGGCCCCTGTACACATTGGGCCTAGGTAGTAGGCCAGCATGTGCGGGCAATAATTAATTCCAAAATGTCGCTGTTTACACAATGGTGTACCGATCATTCTGCATTGGGTCTTTAATAGAGATGGACGTGCCGCCGCGACTCACTATAATATCGACTTTTTCGGGTTCCGTAGACAAACATGTCTGATTTGAGCCAATAGGAGAAGAACCACAGCCGTCCAAAATTAAGATGGTTCATTGTCGACCACCCGACCTTAAATATGTTGTATTTATGTAGCTTAGTAACTTACTTTGTTTTTGTTTCTATGTTGTATATGCTTTGGATTCCATGTTATTGGCCAACGTGTGAACACTGTTTACAGAGCGCACCAAGATCCTTAGATGTGTACACGAAAAACCGACGACATTCGGGCGGCCGGCCAATGTTGGCGCCAACTACCAACATACCTCCAAGTAGATCTATACACGTTGGCCCGATATGCTGGCCCACTACCTTGAACCAATGTGTACAGCGACCTTAAAAATTACTAAACTAACGTCTCTGAATCACAGCCTAAGATTATTAGTTGAACTTTTTAATATTAGCAAGGAAATCGTAAACTCCGATTGGCATATTGTATGAAAATAGGTAATAAAGTAACATTATTAAGTAAAATCTGTGTTTTCGGACAAGTTTTATCACCTAAATGTACCATATAAATAACTGATTAAACTTATTATTATCGTGGTATCGTGGACTTATTTTATACTAGGTAGCTGTTGCCCGTGACTTCGTCTGCGTGGACTTTAAGGTGGTTTCAGTCCATACAAAAGTTTGACGCACAATACGCGCAGACGGAATTAATAAAAGTAATATTTTATATATGGAAAAATAGTTTAGAAAATCTAGTTGCCGCGTAATAAATAACATTTGCAATTTATAATATAATTACGAAGATATAAAGCTTTTAAAATTAAGTATGAAAAATTTCAAAGCTTTATATCTTCGTAATTATTTTATAAATTGCAAATGTTATTTGTTACGCGGCATCTAGATTTTTTAAACTATTTTTCCATATATATATAAACAATTCTGAGCACATTAAAAAAAAAAAAAAAAAAATATATATATATACAAAGTTACTTATTTTAATACCGTCTACGCGTATTGTGCGTCAAAGTTTTGTATAAAATTGACCCCTCTGCAACCGCCTTAAACAATAATCCTTTGTGTCACTCCAGAACATATTCTATCAGTGTGCCAAATTATATTCAGCCGTTTATGCGTGATTTAGCCACAAACATACAAACTTACAAAGATCCAAACATTGACATCTTGATCAATTCTGGTTTTAGATTTCAAAGATTTAACCTATAAAGATTGGAATTGGTGATTTGATGTGTAACTAACTGTTTTGGTCCAAAACCTAAATTAAAATGTTTTAGTTTATGTGGAGGGAAACAATGACATCAGTACTCATTCCAGCGAAAAACGTAAAAATCCACCTTAATTAGAAAACCTAAACAAACATGTCCAAAATCCCAGTAGCATCGTCACAAAGAGATGACGCTAACCGTATGTTTATTGAATGCCCAAATTCCAAGCAAGACGAAATACAGGGTGTAGGTGACAGCCTAGCAATTACTGAAACGGTGAACTCTGACCATCAAATTGAACAACTTTCACTGTAGAGCCTACCTTAGGAAACGCGAAAAAAAATCAGCTGTCCCATACATTTTAGTCAGGTAGGAACAGCAGTTTTGTATGGGACAGCTCACCATTGAGTTCACCATTTCAGTATTTGCTAGGCTGTCACTTGCACCCTGTATATTCTCACTATATCAGAGCAGGTGCCATGCCGGATTTCTTATGAAAAATGTACAAATAACAACAAATTTAACACTAGTATAATATATCAGATAATTCTTTTTAACGTTCCGAAACTATCAAAGGTAGTCCAGACATTGGAAGCAAACATAACAAAATTTAGCTTTCTCATACATTTGAGTCGAGTAGGCGTTGCCAGCAGCTGTTTTTTTTTTGCGATTTCATCGTTGCTCTGATAGTAAAAGTTGTTCAGTTTGTTCCGGTATATCCGGTATATTCAACAGCGCACTATTAGGCTCTAGACAGACAGACTGCATTCCGACTGCAAAATTGCAGTTCAGATGCAGTTTGAATGCAGTTGACACGACTGCAATAGAACTGCAAACCAAACGCGCAGTCCGATTGCAGTTTAATTGCAGTCGTGTCAACTGCACACCGACTGCATTCAAACTGCATCCGAACTGCACCATACCCACCCGCGGAGCGTGCGGGCGGATGGGTATGGTGCAGTTCAGACTGCGCGTTTGGTTTGCAGTTCTATTGCAGTCGTGTCAACTGCATTCAAACTGCATCTGAACTGCAATTTTGCAGTCGGAATGCAGTCTGTCAGTCTAGAGCCTTAAAGATTTTTCGAAAACCGACCCCTAAAGGGGTAAAACGAGGTGTAGAAGATTATCGAAATCAGTCGCGTAGAAAGAAGTCGCGGGCAAAAGCTAGTTGACGTCATAAAGTTTCATATCGCTTTCAACTTCAGCAAACAAAGAGACGCTAAAAGTAGATGCTACTAGAGAAATAGAAGCTTAGAAGTCAGTGAACTTGCATTCAACTCTAATAACCGATACGTGATACCTGTTTCACGTGAAGTGTAACAAATATAACATATCCCCTTCAGACCCGGCGTCCATTTCAATGGACATCACTTATATTATTTTATTATATGATTCAGTGTTGTTCTGAAGGTAATGGTAAACATTTCACGGTGCTCTATAGACATTGAGGATTGTCAGTTCAGTCCTCTGGTCCATTAGAATGGACACATGATGGACTAAAAATAAATATAAATAATTTTCTTCCCAAAAATACTATAATTAGATCACATATTGCAGTAAATAAACAGAAATATTTTTTTAAACACAGTCTCGTAATTCAGGTCTGAAGGGGATGTTAAAGACTGAAAATTAAATCACGGGCGGGACTTGAACCCGCACTCTTCCTAAGCGGGAGATTGCATTTTCCAATTTCGCCACGAACCCGACTACCCAGAGAACGACATTTTCAATTTATTGCGTCTTAAGGGACGTGGCGCCATCTACTGTCAGTTATTGCAAACTAAGCAACTCGTTAATCCAGTATTAAAATTTGAAATATTATTGATTTTAAACATGTTACAGCAATGCGCTATTTCAAATCAAATCAAATACTATAAAAAAATGAAGAAAATATCGATACTTTTTAAGTAACATTAATATCATTGTTTTTTAAGGTGGCCGTGTTCGACCACAGCGACTGATTATGGCTGTTGATTTCGAGAGCTTCGTTGATGTGCTCTCAGGTGGCTGATGTAGACTATCTTGGCTTTAAAAGTGCACCCGCACAGGCTACATGTCAATTTTCCATGAAGATCGTTGTACCGGATGGCCGCAGGTGGTCTTGCCTTAAGTTCATCGCGTTTAGCATCGAGATCAGCCCTGCGCTTAGCCTCAAAGTCAAACACTTTATTCTGGACAGTATGCCTCCATCCCGTTCGATCTTTAGCAAGCTCTTCCCAACAACTCGGATCAATATCGCAAAGCTTCATCTGGCGTTTTAGCACATCTTTGTACCGCAAAAGCTGTCCGCCTTTGAATTTGAAATATTATTTATTTTAAAAATGTTATAGCAATGTTGCGCTATTTCAAATCAAATCAAAGACTGTAAAAAAAAAGAAAAAAAATCAATACTATCGACAGCACTATCAATCGTTACTATTTTTCAAGTAACATTAATAACATTGTTGAGTCGCTTTGTGGGTCCGCTATTGGGTAGTCACGTGTCGCTCGTCGATTGTTGGTTGCCCCCTCCCGGGCCTACCTCCAGTGGTGGCTCAAGATAGTGTTCTTTTTGAAAAACAATCCTTGAAGTCACCAACTACCGTACAATGTCAAGCACTCTTGCTAAATAAACTAGACATTGGCAAAATCATCACAACCAAGATGGCAGCCATTTTAAAAAAAATAGAATAGTATAGAATAACATAGTTTTTCAAGGTCAAATATCTGACTCACAACGTCACAACGGTTGGCGTCTAGCTTCATTAATAGTTTCAAACAACGAAAGTAAACTATGCCCCAAGCGATATGGATGGTACAATGTTGAAAATTTACGTTAATTAAAAACCGCTTGCGAATTAAAACATGCAAATTAAAACTTCAACCTGTAGCCTGGCTACAAAATCTTGGCAAGTAAACTTAATGGCCTTAAGTTATTGTTTGTTCTAAGACATTAATTACAACAGTTAATCGTTTATTTAAAAACGGGGCTAAATAAATCTTCACTGAACTGGACAACTCGCGAAGCTCAACTTTTTACTCATTCTGTACCCCGCTAATCATTTGACAGATAGCTCAGACTTTTCAGCTGTCAATCACATAGTAAAATGTCAAGTTTAGCACAGTTGAATACTGGATTGGAAATAAGGATTGAACTCAGTGTCGGATACAGAAAAAACTCAAGTAGCAGTGCGCAGTGGCGTAGCGAGGATTTCTGCAGCCCGCATATTTCTTTTATTCTGCCGACCGATTTTGCCACCATTTATCTTTAAAAGAAGACCCACACAAAAATAACGGAGCGACCGAAGCGATCTCGACATTTTTTAGCATAACTATTCGGGTAGTGACAGACATCTTTTAGTTTATAAATGTAAAAATGGAAACTTAAAGCGAGCGAAGCGAGCTCGAATTTTCTCCTAAATACGAATCACTTTTTACGTACAACACATGTGCAAAGTAACCTAAGGATAAGCTATATGGATCAAGCGAAACAAACTCGAAATTTTTAGCATCACGTCTTAGAACTTATAATACTCTTTAGGATTATGTGTAAGTTGGTACAAAAATTAAAAAAACACTTAGAGCGAGTGAAGCGAGCTCGACTTTTCTCTGTTCTACGAATTGGTTAAAGACAGAGCTCAATCAGTCTATATTATTACCGAATTTGCCGCCCCTAGTAAAGTGCCGCCCGGGGCATATGTCCCCTCTGCCCCCCCCCCCTTTTCCCCTTTAATCGTAATAAAAAAAATCCAGTCATATTCACATGCAAAGTTTAAGAAAGTTTTATTAAAACTCACAGTCAACTGACGAAAAAACAAACATGTTAAAACCACCCCTTAAAGTAATGCAACCGTTTAACCTATATAAAGATGGGACGAATAAAAACAGAGTGTATTTCATCGGAAAATCAAAAAGCTTATTATTCAGCACAACTTCGTCATCAATCCCGTGCCAATCAAAGCCACTTTAATTGAAATTGGTTGTGATCCACATCTTACTTACCTTTATCATTCGAGAGGAGGGTGACGCTGTTATAAAGGTGACATTTATAGGTAGGTCAAACTTTGTTCAAGGTAAAGTTCCGGGTTTCCGGAATTGATTTGGTTCACTAATTGCCTTGTCAATAGAAAGGGTGTCGTTCTACCTTCTCAATTAAAATTTATCGGATTTGTAGCGGACGTCGGGGTTCGTGATGATAGAGTATTAGGGTAAACAGTTGCATTACTTTAAGTGGTGATTATACTCATCTTCTTCTTATCGTGTGGGCAGAGCCCTGGTGTCAGAGTTTTTTCAGACCGCTTTACGGCCTCTGACGTGGTTTTTATGTAACCACCAGAGATAGTAGCAGAGACCAACGGCTTAACATGCCATCCGGAGCACGGAATCTTTTCCGACAATCAGGTGATTCTGCAATGTCCTAACCAACTGAGGAAAAACACACAAAGTGACTAAATTACTAGGTGTCCCCCGTGGGAATCGAACCCACGACCTCCATGTCGAGAGCCCAATGCTCTTCGCCATTTGACCAAGGAGGCAGTTATATGATACTGAGCCACTTTATCCAAGAAAACTGGGAAATTAGCAAATTAAATTTGGACATTCCATACTAAATGCAACCAGCTGATCGGAATTTTGTATGAAAAGTTAAAATTTGTTTTTGCGTATTTCTCTTTGCTCCTTTGGGAAAGATGTTCAGTATGATGAGTACAATTATTAACTATTAGAGGCCGAAACGGAATCCGTCTAATAAAGAATCCGGTGAAAAAAAAACGAAAATATTGTTCAAGCAAACGTTTATGAAAATCTATACAGTGTGAAATTGATATCATCAGCATCCTTTTAAACTAGAGTCTACGCATCAAACTGAACAACTTTCACTATGGGAACAAACAGATCGGAGCAAAAAAATAACCAGCTGTTGCATACATTTGAGTCGAGTAGGCATTGCAGTTTAGTATGGAACAGCTGATAATTTTTTTGCTCCGATCGGTTTGGTCCCATATTGTGAAAGTTGTTCAGTGTGATGGGTAGACCCTTAATTTAAAAGGATGCTAATGATATCAATTTCATCCTGTATATTATGTATATTAAAATAAATCCCTATATCCCTTGGTCACGACATCACTCGAGAACGGCTGTACCGATTGAGATGAAACTTTGGTTAATAAAAAAACGGCCAAGTGTGTGTCGGGTAAAACTAATTCTAAAGTTTGCCGCTTCAGCTAGTCTAATAATAAAACAAAAGAGTACTATAAAACTGCGTATAATAAATACCCACAAAACGCAAAATTAGCACCTTGCGGAAACTGAGACCACTGAATATAATTAACTCCACATGAATTCACAAGCTCTGCTTTCCCATTGTAACTTTCTCCTTCAACCTTCACAGCCTCGAAGATTCACTGAAAATTTCTAATCCAAAAACATCAATCCAAACACGTTGCTTTGCGCAACCAATCGCAACGATTCCTTTTCATCAATTTGAAGCTACTGCTCAACCATGTGAGTTTAATACCTTTAGATGTAAAGATCCTTTCGCGACGCATTCGCTCTGCCGTGAATTTGAGTCGAGGATGAATTTCAAAGCTTTTCAGTTGCGCATGGAACGTTAGGTAAGTTAATAACGATGGTGTCTAAAAATAGCGTAGGCCTTGAAGTGTGAAGCCTAAAACTGGAATTTCGAAAAACTGCAACAAAGTTTTGGTGATATTAGCAATTCAATTGCACATTCAGCTCGCTGAATGCCCTGCGCGTCCAATACAACAACATCTTCTGGATGCTGTTGGGGCTACCACGCTATTGTAGCGCGTAACGGATACCATGCCATCATGCGGAAAAAAACCGCGTCTCTCGTCAGCCGGTTGCGTTCAAGCCACAACAGCATTCTGGAGATGATAGCAGGCAGGTATACTGCCCCATCATCGCACACTGCGTGCAAGTGATGATAAATAAATAAATAAATATCTTGGACATTGTCACACAAATCATCTAGTCACATGTAAAGTACCTGGACTTGTATTATGATGACTAAACAACGATATAGAATACATATATAGATACAAACATCCATGACTCGGATACAAATATTCATATTCATCATATAAATATTTGTCCCTTACGGGATTCGAACCCGCAACCCTCGGCACAGCAGGCAGTTTCACTGATATGATATAGTACCTCACTGTTTGATGTTGTATTTTATTTAAGTTGGTTCACATACGATGTCGCATGTCGTCATTTGTAAAGCAAGGAGTTGTATGAAACCGCACGTAGAAGCACACACGGTGCGTCAATCCGTCACAGTGTGTGCTTCTACGTGCGGTTTCATACAACTCCTTGATTCACAAATGACGGACTGACGTCTGCCGCTCAGATATGCGTCATCGTGTGTGATCCCTCTTATGTTTTATGTGTACATACTAACATAGTTCTTAAGTCAAACCCTGTTACTAACACATGGAACATTTTGTTGTCCGAATTTAAATAAATATGATTATTATTAGCAAATTTTGGGGATTAGCTTCAACTCAATTATACAGGATCGTTCTTAATATCCCTTACATTTGGTCTCGAATAGGTTTTGTGTGGAGTAGCTGATTTCCTTTTCGCGATTTTGATGTTGGTTCCCAATAACGCAGCAGTATAAAAATTGCTTGGGCCGAGTGTGAAGCCCATTTCACGAAATACGAATAGAATAGAATAGAATAATTTATTTTCTGGAATATGGTACAAACATAGCTATAATAGTATTCAAAGTCCAGCATATTCTGCCAGTACGAAAACACAACAACTGCAGCACAGACTTGTTTACGAATCTTAGAGAATTCGTGGGATTAGCTTCAAACTACGCTTCAACAACACATCTATCTATACTATTATAAAACTGTAACAGGAAGTTTGTCTGTACATTGAAGATATTAACAAAAAAAAAGTTACGATATGGTTTTTAGGTGACCCTGATTCCATTTCACCAATTTTTGGATTTTTTTTCAGTCTGTTTGGGTGTTTGTTTGTTTGTTTGTTTGAACGAGTATAACGCAAAAACGGCTGAACCGATATTGATGAAACTTTTTTTGTTTGATAGCTTATGATCTGACTTTAAATCTGGTATATAATTTGTGCCGACGAAGTCGCGGGTTAACGCTTGTCTATACTATTATAAAACTGTAATAGGAAGTTTGTCTGTACATTGAAGATATTAACAAAAAAAAAGTTGCGATATGGTTTTTGGGTATCCCTGATTGCATATCACCAATTTTTGGATTTTTTGTCTGTCTGTTTGTTTGGGTGTTTGTTTGTTTGTTTGAACGAGTATAACGCAAAAACTGCTGAACCGATTTTGATGAAACTTTTTTTGTTTGATAGCTTATGATCTGACTTAAAATCTGGTATATAATTTGTGCGGACGAAGTCGCGGGTTAACGCTCGTCTATACTATTATAAAACTGTAACAGGAAGTTTGTCTGTACATTGAAGATATTAACAAAAAAAAAGTTGCGGTATGGTTTTTGGGTATCCCTGATTGCATATCACCAATTTTTGATTTTTTTGTCTGTCTGTTTGTTTGGGTGTTTGTTTGTTTGTTTGAACGAGTATAACGCAAAAATTGCTGAACCGATTTTGATGAAACTTTTTTTGTTTGATAGCTTATGATCTGACTTAAAATCTGGTATATAATTTATGCGGACGAAGTCGCGGGTTAACGCTCGTTATTTATACAGGATCTTTCATCATATTCCATATATTTGGGTCAAATAGGTTTGCAGTTTTATATGGAGCAGCTGATTATCTTTACGCGATTTCGATGTTGGTCCCATAGAGAATGTTGTTTAGTTTAGGTATAATAATCTCCTTAAAAAACTGTCAACATTTTAATCCTTCAGGTTTACTGAATGCATGCTTATTTAAAGTTGTGAACATAATTTTGCATGCTGATGCTACAGCCAAATAGAAAAAGAAAAATATTATGACGCAATCTGTGTTACATAGACAAATAGACAAAGACAATAGACATAGTTTCATACAAAATAAATAATTATAATGATTGTATGAAATTGATTTGATTTTTTTTTTATAATTTTATATAGGGTGTAAGCATAATGACCGCACCGCGGGATACCACCCCTTCTTGGTTGATATCCCACAAATCCGCACTAAGCGCCTTTCTGATTCTTTTATAATGCGCACAGCCAAGGAGTGGAATGCCCTGCCTGCGTCAGTATTTCCGAGCGCTTACAACCCGAATTACTTTAAAGTACGAGTGAATAGGCATCTTCTGGGTAAGCTCGCTACATCTTCGACCCCATCTTTGTCCTGAGTACTGGATTGGGGTCAAGAACAAAAATAAAAAACTTACATATTAAAGGGGGTGGTCCATACCATCAAATTGAACAACTTTTACTATAGAGTCAACATCCACATTTTTCTGTTGTATTTCTATAGAAAACTTCAATTCGTTTGTAACGCATTTAAATTTACACCCTGTATAATTTAATTAGAGTCCCAGTTTGCTAATGTAAAGAAAAGGCAGTAATTTTTCAGCCAAGGTCAGAGGTAGGTAGGTGATGATAATTTATCGTACCAGGCGCGATGCTACCAGCTTTATGTATCAAATTAATAATAATTCACACATAAAAAGCTATCAAATGATTTATTAAAATATTTTAGGTCAACATTTTTTTTTTCACCTGATTCTTTATTCGCGGAGGCGCGCACCGACCCGCCTGCGAGCCACCTGCGAGCCAGCCCCAACAGTGTCCTGAGCGTGTTGGCGGAGCGATGGGTCTCCCCAATACTGAAGCGTTGGATACAGCTGCATGCTGATAAAATCTAAAATGAAAATTTAAATGTGACTGTCTGTACCTATTAAGTATTCTGTACCTACTAACATTAGTTCTCTAAGTTTTTATTATGTATACTAACAAATTTTATGGACACCATGTCTGAAATAAGCATAAGCATAAGCATAAGCATAAGCATATGCTGACGACTTTATTCCCCGAGGGGGTAGTCAGAGATATTCTGAAACCTCAGAACATCCACGTTTCACTATAGTACCGAAACTCTGCCCAGTATGACGGGGAGTGAGCCCGTCGCCACTTGTAAATGGACAGTAGGTCATTACAATTCATGCCTTGAAATTGAAGCATGCAGGTTTCCTCACGATGTTTTCCTTCACCGAAAAGCCAGTGGTGTTATAAATCGTACATAAATTCATTGGTACGAGTCGGCCTGGACGGGGATCGAACCATCGCCTCCTGCACGGCAGGCAAGGTTACTCACCACTGGACCACCACGGCGACCTGAATGTCTGAAATAAACTATTTATTATTATTATTATTTATTTAACTGATTCCGTTTTGGCCAGATTATGTTAACTTGGTGTATCTGGACCCCGATCGTGCTTCAATCCTTATCCAATTTCAGTTGTAGTCAGATTGTAATACAGTTACTATTCACCTGTACCAAATTCCATATCGCGCTAAACTTTACTTATTTACTACATTACTGACAGCCTGAAACGTCTAAGCGATTTGTTGGACGGCTGTCATGAGCTGTCAAAATGAGTAGTGCGATACCCAATGTGAAAAAAGTTGTAATTCGCATGTGGTTCAATTACGTTCTAGTGGAGATTTAATTAGCGCTATCGGTCCCCTGGGCAATGAATTTGCATTTTTCTTGAAATAATGTCTGGGTGATAAATGCTTCTAATCTTAGCTTAGCTTGTTAGAACAAAACTAATCAATCTAGAGCATTATCATCATCATCATCATCTCAGCCGATGGACGTCCACTGCTGGACGTAGGCCTCCTCCAAGGATCGCCATAACGACCGGTCCTGCGCTGCCCTCATCCAACGGGTTCCCGCCGCCTTCACAAGGTCGTCGGTCCACCGTGTGCGGGGCCTACCCACGCCACGCTTTCCGGTACGCAGTCGCCACTCGAGAACTTTTCGGCCCCATCGGCCATCGGTTCTGCGAGCAATATGCCCCGCCCACTGCCACTTCAATTTAGCAACTCTTTGGGCTATGTCAGTTACTCTGGTTCGTCTGCGGATCTCTTCATTTCTGATTCGATCTCGCAGGGAAACTCCGAGCATAGCCCTCTCCATTGCTCTTTGGGTGACTTTCAGCCTTTTTATGAGGCCTTGAGTGAACGACCACTATCAGAGCATTATCTCTAAATGTAATACATGAAAGCTTCTGTATAACAAAGACGTGTAAACGTGTTTATGATGTTATCCTTAATGACTTATTTATACAAAAACACGAACAAATAACGTCGAAACACATTTATCCAAACAGTAGGGAAGACGTCGGTAAGCCGCTGCTGGCGCTAATGGGAATTATATCAAGACAAAAAACCTTTCACACTCTCCTCATATAATCACCTCATATGTTATGTTGTATTTATACGTAGGTACCTGAAGTTAATCAAGTTCCGGGATCTTGCAGGGCAAGATTAACAGAGGTCGGTTAGGGTCTATACACATGATCTATTTTAGGGAATACACCTATTTTTTGTTGAGAAACTTTTGATTAACGAATAATAAACAATACTGATTGTGTACAACGTGTTAATGAATTAACGCAAAACTAGAAAGTAGTTTGTTTAAATCAAGAAGAAAATCGAATTATCATGGTTTCAACATAGGTAATTTTTTTCAAAATATTAAATAACTTGTTTGTAAAAGGAAAGTGGGCCGAAGCGGTCCAAGAGTGGCATACTACGTTTGAAAGGGGGTTTAATATAGAACATTTTTTTTATATGCGGCACCAATATCTTTTTGAGAGAAAAAAAGATGCAGGGTGTTTTGTTTAGCGGTTTTTCATACTAATGTTAGCATTTTGCCGCTATTTACATCTGTTGCTTGAATTCCTTGTGTCATGTGGACAGTATTATTGTTTTTGATGATTATTAATGCAAAAGAATGTTTAGCCATCACAACACTTAAAACGAGAAAATCGTTATCTCATCTTGAAATTGCCGGTATAGTAAACATAAGCCTTATTACTTTTACACACTTAATAATAAATTTTAGTAGTTTTAGCTAATTGTCTGATCACCCCGAAAGACATTAAACCTTTCGGGGCCATAATATCAAAACGTCTACCCCCTAAAACGACTTCGGCAAAACAAAACACCCTGTATCTTTTTTTTCCTTTAAAATATATTGATGCCCCTTGGGTGCCATGTAAGTTTGGGTATCCTCTAACTATCCTTACCTGTATCATAGAGGGGGCTCTTGGAGCATTGGCCAAACATTTTTGCCCAGTGTCCTTTAAAATTTATTGAACCCGATGCCAACCCACTGTACGGGCACACTCACCCTACTTACTACCAAAACAAGATTCTTGAAATGTATCCATGACTTCATTAGCGCTTTCATCAACATCAATCCCAACTGATTCCTGAATCATTATGAAATTGCAAACTAAATAATATGTATTGCCAACGGATTCCGAAAACAGGTAAAACTCTAAATAAAATGTTGGTAATTTTGCAAAGTATAATTTGCAAACCACACGGTCTACAAGGTAACCAACTGTCGTGACCTAGGGCTTAACTTAGACTCTGAACTTAATCTAAGGACCCATATTAAGTCTATATATAAACGCTCTAGATGCTGGGCTTCATAATGCGTGTAACTTGGCAGTTCAGCGATACCCGAGTCGCTCTCATGTTGTACAACGTTTTTGTTAGAAGTCGATTGGAATATAGTGCAGTGGTATGGGATCCATATGAAGCTAAATACAGGGATATTATTGAAAAAATCCAGAGAAAATTTGCACGTTTTATTTATTAAAAAAAATACGGATTTTATCCCTACCTGTACCCATCGCTATTTGTGTTGGGTACACTCTAGAGACGCGACGGAAGCTGCAACTTTTGATGTACTTTTACTTCTTATTTAACAATAAAGTGGACATCCCAACAAATTTGTCACGTATAGGGCTTTACGTGCTTGATCAGTACTTGCGCGTGGAGCTGCGCAGGGCTCGGCCGCTGTTCGCGCAAGCCAGGGTGCACACTTGTCGCGCCGCAAACGCTCCTACATCGCGAGCCATTGAGATGTTAAACGTTTTAATGCAGCTTCCTGAAGCTGATGTTTTTAACAACAGTCCTCATTTGTTTTATAGCTATGCAATATCTGTTATCAATTATTTATAAGTTAACTATTTGGTTCTGATCTCATTTAAATAAGTATTATCATTAGTAAGTAGCTAGGTACCTTATGTATTTTTAGCATGTAAGTATTTTGGAATTTGCTCTGTAAATTTACATGTAATTTTTATAATAAATAAATAAACCACGAACTTTCTTTTTTTCCCCCTTTTTCTTTGCTAATTTAATAATGGCATTACATACTATTATTTCCATGTAGTTTTATGTGTTCACTGTACAGTAGGCCACCGTTTCTTTAAGGTCCTGCAGTGGTGGATTTGCCTTAAGGCCCAGTAGGCCAGGGCCTAGGGCGGTCAGATACTAGGGGCGTAACAAAAAATTCACAAATGATAACCATAAATAAGCCAGAAGTAACCAGAAATAATAATAATATGACCTAAAAGTAGAGGGGAGCGACTGGATGAGGAAGGCCGATGACAGAGTTTTGTGGCGCGCCTTAGGAGAGGCCTATGTTCAGCAGTGTACGATGATAGGCTGATGATGAACCAGAAATAAGTCAAAGTACCTAAATATTCTAAAGGCTCTCACATTATTTAAATTTCTGAATCGATTTCGATAAAAGTTGGCAATAAAGGTAAATTCATTATCCAGTCTCTTGATCTTCTTCTTCTTCTTCGGGTTCCTATCCATTACCGTAGGTTGGCAGTCAGCTCTGCATATCCCTGACTATCCCTCGCCAAACGAAAGAGCTCTGCTTTGCAGTCTATATGATGGGTTCTGAAAAAGGCGCGGCTGGTACTTACTACATGGCCTGGGGCCTAGGGCGGCCAAGACTGCAAATCCGGCACTGAGGACCTGGCATATCCCTTTCGATTCAATAGGTGCAAAATAAGCGAGTAATTAAGGCGGGGCGTAACAGAATAGACGAAAGTTTAAGAGTTCCTTGATTGACTACGGAACCCTAAAACATCTTCTATGTTTAACATGTTCATATATAACTGCACCTGGATTCGGATTGAACCAAGACTTCTGGGTTTGGAAGTCCGGCGTAGATTTTATAATGCTAATGATTTTTCCAACAACATCTTATAAATGAAAAAAACTATAGAGGAGTCTAAGAATTCCAAGATTTGCAAGAAAAACAGCTACATTGGCATCGAAATGCAAGTGCATTTAGGAATGCTACACACGATCCGGTTTTATGAATAATTTAACCGATTAGTAATACAGTTCTTTCCATTGAAATCTTATTGGATCTCTATCTATCTATATAACGTCACGCCTCCTGAGGGGTAGGCAGAGACCAAGACGCGCCATTTCCTACGATCCTTTCATACCTCTCTCGCAAACACGTATCCAGACTTTTGTTTCAGTGGGGAACATTCATTTTCGGGGAGGGGGGGGGGGGGGGGGGGGGGATATTCATGGAAAAACAATGAAAAAGATAGCGGTAAAATCACTTTTCCATACAAATATTTAATTTTTTCATATAAATACGTAGGTGTCTTAATGTTTTCGGTGTATTAGGTTGGGGAATTATCGAGCTTTTTTGTGAACCCAGTTTTTTTTCAAATGCGCCTGTTTTGTGGTCAATTCCCAGTTCTCCAGCTACGTCATAACTACTGATATGCCGATCTTGCTCCACTTTTTATAATAAATAAATAAAAATGGCATCCATTTTTCATACATACTATAATGCGAAAAGACTTTTTCCCCAACCTATTATATCTTAACCTCGCATATCGAGTTATCGGTATCATTACGGTATTGTGTGTATTTTCAAAAGGCTTTGGCTGTGGAATCACTTAGCCACACTTAAATTCGCGTGGGGATTGTAATAAATTGAATTTGTGTTCATTATCTCATTAACATTATGGGCAGCATACGGGAAGCTACGTAGTATCACCCAAGACCTCATAAAAAGGCTGAAAGTTACCCAAAGGGGAATGGCTATGCTAGGAGTTTCCCTGCGAGATCGAATCAAAAATGAAGAGATTCGCAGAAGAACCAGAATAGCTGACATAGCTCAAAGAATTGCTAAACTAAAGTGGCAGTGGGCGGATCACATTGACACGCAGAACCGATGGCGACCGCGTACAGGAAAGCGCAGCGTGGTCCGGCGACCTGGTGGAAAGCCGTTGAATGAGGGCAGCGCAGAACCGGTCGTTATGGCGATCCTTGAGATGTGTTTTGAGATGATGATGATGATGAGGGTCTGCTGGAAGAAATCTCTTCAGAGATAAGCTCGCCCTTTGTACATGTTTTCTCAATTTTGTGTATTGTTATGTCCGTGTGTACAATAAAGTGTTATAATAATAATATTTAACCTATCTGCACTGAGACAAGATTCCATGAGATAATTCAAATGGTATGGCACCCATAACGGTCAATTTATAACAAAATACAGTCCCTACACTTAATCACCTCAAAGTACAAACCCGAAGAAAGATATTATGGGTTGAGATGGTTTAAAAATTAACATCATCATCATCTCAGCCGATGGACATCCACAGCTGGACATAGGCCTTCTCCAAGGATGGCCACAACGACCGGTCCTGCGCTGCCCTCATCGAACGGGTTCCCGCCGCCTTCACCAGGTCTACCATAGAGGGGGCCTGACTACCGCTAAAAAAAATGAACGGTATAATTCGCATATTAATGTTTGCATTAGGTACATTAATGATTATGTTACAAACTTACTGTATACCTTCTCGGGTTGTGTGTAAAATCCTTACGAAGCGAAATTTCATCCCGTTCCTGATTTAATTTACAGATTCACCTACAATTTTCGCTTGAATTTCGGACTGTCTTGAAAAGGATTTATTTTGTTGGCAGGTGTTAACTTTAGAGATTTCTTTAGTATTTATATAATTTTATGTCCTCTTTTTGTCTGTGTTTACTTAGATTAACATTTCAAGAAAAGTTGGGGTTTTAATTTTGACCTTGCTATTATTTAACTCTAAGCTGGCTGTCCACTAGAGATTTGCGATATAGCTTTTAAAATAAAAAAATTATTATTCTTTATTTCAGACATTACATCCATAATATGGATACAACATATTATGTTGTTCTTTTTCTTCATATCGTGTGGGCAGAACCCTAGCGTCAATGTTTTTTCAGACCGCCTTACGGCCTTTGACGTGGTTTTTATGTAACGACTACTACCACCAGAGATAGTAGCCGGGACCAACGGTTTAACGTGCCATCCGAAGCACGGAATCATTTCTCTTTTCAGACATTCAGGTGATTCAGCCTGCAATGTCCTAACCAACTGGGGAAAAACGTACAAACACTTCAGTGTAGACCGATCCAGTGGTTAATAAAGCTATTATCACAGTACTACTTGGTATGTAGTAATAGATACTCTTTCTTATACTGTGGTATTGGTGCTGGCGCGATCCCTCAGCAGCGCAAACCGTTTGTGGAGCGTGGTGGGAAACCCATCGACATGAGCGTCCGTGAACATGCCAGACGCACTGCAGAAGCGCGGCAGCCTAGCATCCTGAAGGGGCTATTATATTGGGTGCGAAGGGCCCTTAGAAGATCCCTGGCGATATGCAGACCACAGACTACACAGGTGTACAAAGATGTGCAGTACGCTCTAAACAGTGTTATTTTTACTTAAGCTGAGCAATGCCTGAATCTGTGGACTATCATGTTAGCCCTGACCACAAACGCCCTGCGCTTCCTATGTCTGCATTAAGCTGTGCGGGGATGCGTAGCGAAGCTATGAAACCTATGTACCCACGTCGACCAAAGCTGTTCGAGGTAGACGAACGATGTAAAGATGCGTAGCTTAGTTACCTAGCTTAACTACCAAGCTTTGTGACTATGTGAAACCCCGATAGCTCTTTTTTCCTCGTAGGTACCTCTTACGCATCCTTAGCAAACAGCCATAATCATAGTCATATCACATAGTACTATAGGTCATACTTAGCACTAATCCCTAGCTCATATCCTTAGCATGTACAGCGATATATAAAAACAAAAAAACACAAACATTGTAAGCGACCGATGCCGATGGCCACTTACACAAGCGTCTTTGTATTTATATACTTAGATAGCTTGGCTTGGTCACCGGTATCGAATCTCTGTGATTATTCCTCTTGCGTGATGTATGCCTTGTATTCGATTGTGAACCTTATTTGTGGTAGGTTACGAGTTACGTATTCACGGTGAACTTTGTCTTTGTATGGAGCATATTTCCGAGAGCGACGGTATCGCCATCTGTTGGCATCTTTGCTATAACTTATGGGTGCTGACATCTGTAGCAGGTCCCTGCGGTGCCAGCGTTAACGAATTGGGCCACCACGGTTTGTCATGCAAGAAGAGTGCTGGTCGTATTCCTCGGCATTCCGCTTTGAACGAGATAATTAAGCGGGCCCTAGCTTTAGTAAACGTACCCTCTGTACTGGAGCCTCCGGGTTTGCTCCGTTCAGACGGGAAAAGACCGGACGGCCTGTCCCTCATACCCTGGTCCCGTGGAAAGTGTTTGGTTTGGGACGCCACCTGTGTCGACACTCTGGCACACTCACATGTTCGTGCGTCTTCCTGCCGCGCAGGTGTAGCTGCTGCCTTAGCAGAATCAGAAAAAAAAAGGATCTACCAGGGATTGGGTGACAGCTATATTTTCCTGCCCTTCGCCGTGGAGACCCTAGGTTGCTGGGGTCCTGAGGGGAAAATGTTTCTTAAATGCCTCTCAAAGCGCCTATTCGAGGCTACAGGCGACAGGAGGGCTGGCAGCTATTTTGCGCAAAGGATCAGCCTTGCGATCCAAAGAGGCAACGCTGCCAGCCTCCTAGGCACTCTGCCCCGAGTAGGGGCTTTAGAGGACATTTTTTACCTTTAAGTAGGCTAGGTGTTTTTCTTTTTTCTGTTTGTTTTGTTTTTTCTTGTTCTATTAATATTAATTTTATTGTTTCATTATATGTTCAATCCCCACAAATCTCTAATAATTAAGTACCCAATTTGTATTTTCAAGTGTTTTAAGTTTAATACGGAATAAATATTTGTATTTGTATATATGACATATTTAGCTCTATTTATGGTGGCTCAAGTGTCTGTTTTTGTGCATAAAACAATCCTTGAAGTCACCAAATGTAAATTACTTCTTACAACGTCAAATATCTATCACGTTACAATCTATATTTTAACTAGATATTGGCGAAAGCACTAACATGAAGGCAACACTAAATTAAAAAATTAAATTAAAACATTTTTTATTGCTTTCTCTTACAGTTACTATTAATACACAGTTAATATTAGTTAGAGATAGTTATTGTGCACTTACATAAACAAACAATTTGCATAAAAAACATTAGAAAGGAATAGGATATAATTAAAAAAACTGCACTTAACCAATCTGTATAAGACATGAAGAAAAAATGAAGCCATCATGCTATTAAAGCTAAAAGTTGTACGAACTTGCACCATCAATAATTAATGGTACAACTTTTCCCAACTTCCACCATTACTTGGGTACTTGACACGACCTTCGGTTCGTGGTACGTAGCCAACCTAATTAGACACCCCTCACCTCTTTCGATTAGATCCTTTGACAGCTGAAGGGGATGTTCAAATATTACGTTCTTAAAAAAAAAATTCAGCCTGTAAGATTCCACCGCAAGGCAAAGGCCTCCTCTCACAAGCAAGGGTGAGAGACTGCTAAATCCTCAACCACGCGGGCCCAATGCGGATTGATGGAGGCAAGTTAGTGGTCAACTTACAGATAAGTTACATCGCCATCTGATGGAATTATCTATGACCAACTGCTTAACGTGCCTTCTGAAGCACGAAGATGCTCGAGATGAAATATCATTAAAACGATCCATCGAAAGACTAACCAGACCTGACGTTAAATCTCTAGACATAAAAAAAATTGTACGGAGATAATGCTAAGTACGTATAGTCCATTCAGTCTATTTATACTTCAATGACAATGAACAAACTCTGTTTAGCATGATAATATTAGCTCGTATTTTTGAAATGCAATGGACATTTTTGTCACATGAATAAATACTCCACAGAGAAAAAGCTTCGAGTTTCTGACCGCATCTTCTCTACAACAACAAAACGTTCCGACGCGGTGGTAGCTTCAAAAAAAGATTTTACGTTTAATAAGTGTGCTTATAATAAGCTTCTATTTTGAATAAACTATGTTGACTTTGACACAATCGCGCTAGTTGACAATCTATGGGAGACATTGGGTGAACGGGATAGCGCATCATTTTGTGCGCTCATAAAAGGTTTGTCTCTATAAGATTAGGTGCTCACAAAATGATTATGTGACGCGCTCGCCCAATGTCTCCACTAGCGCAATTGTGTCGAAGCTTTATCTCTGTGGAGTATTTACTCAAGTGCTTTTAGCAGTACCTCACTAACTCATTAGGAACCTAGACTACTTCCAGTAGATTTACAATTACTGCAGTTAGGTTAGTGTGACGATACATTTATCAGGAACAGAAAGAAATAACAAATGACTGGAATAGTCATAATACACAACCATATCTAATAGGTATAATGACAGCATAATTTATATGGATAACCCTATTTCACATTTACCTATGTATACAAAATCGTAGCAAATAATTAGGTTTGATAACTTAGGCGTTTAAATTTTCTTTTTTATGGCCAAAAATCCCTATTCCGTAATGGACTCGATTACCTTTTTGGCAATAAAATTTACAGTTTCAAAAATTCAACTAACACAGTTTATGAATGAGCCTTAACTACCACGCGACAAAGATCATTTTACGCTGGCCCGCAAGCCTAAGTGCAAAATCTATTAAACTACGCCCAACATTTGGTTTGAATTACTTTTTTTGTGCCTTTGCGAATGGCAGATGATTAAAGATAAGTTAGTGCAATGAAGTTTGTTGAAATGACTCTTTTAACCTAAAAAATAGGGGCTATATTTCTGAAGTGCGATCTTCTCTGCAGACTAGGTGATAGACTACAGTAGACGCTTAGCTTCGCTTCGATAGACTTTCTTATTATGATCTTTAAGTCCGCCACACACAGACGGAATTGCGATCCGGAATCCTGATTCAGGATTCAGTGTTGTCAACTATGGTTACAAAAAATACTAGTGCTGTTTAAAAAATGCCTAAAATAAAATTAATATTTTTTAATTGCATTTTTAGGTATTTATTAAAACAAAACAAACAATTTTTATACATGATAATTACTATCATGTGATAAGGTCATGAAGTTACGAATGTTACGATGATGGTCTGTAAATTGTATTCCAATATTAATGCAACTACTTATATCAAAAGACTATCGATAGTTTTAACATTAGACATAATCTGCATAAAAAATGGCATGAACCATTATCACATAAGCGGTTTTTGAGCGTAGACGATTTCCCAACTGCACCGTCACGATACGGTATCGTTCTATCAACGCCTACGCTGAAAAATCACTTTAAATATGCCACCTAAGATATCAAAAAATTACTAGATCTAGTGAAAAAGTCTCTGAAAGCGGCAACACTCCATCCGGAATCTAATTCCGATCAGGTTTATTCCGGATGTATGTGGCGGACCTTATCTTCTAAGATGCCGTTTTCTGCCTCCATCGATCCTGTTTATGGAATATGGAACTATTGTTTTGGTTTTATTTACATTCGAACGACAGACTTCAACACTTAAAAAGTTATAAATAATACAACCATGATTTTTCTCTATATTCTATAGTGTGTAACAAAATACCCTAAAAATACTTAAGGAAGTGCTTTAGACCTTCAATCAGAACCACTTTGAACACCACGCGAGAAAAAAAACAGCTGTCCGATTCATTGACGTCGAGTCGGTACTGCAGTTTTTTATGAAACTCATTTAGATGTTTTTATTTTCACGATTTCGAAGTTGGCTTCATAGTGAAAGTTGTTCAGTTTGCTGATCTGAAGCACCCCCTTAAGTATTACTAGGGTGGTTTTTTACGCGTATAAGATCATTAATTTGTTTTATCGGGGTCGTCATTGTCAAGCTGGTACGACTGGGCTTGAAATAATTTTTGGGTTGGCAGGAGGCACTGATTGAAATCTTCATTTTCAGATATTGTGTACTTATGATTCTATGCTTTGTTTTCGGTAAAGTACATAATCATCATTATCATCTTGTTGGGAAAGGCCGTCCGAGGAAAACATACCATGATCAAATCAATGATCTTTTCCGAAAAGGACAAGTGCGTAGCACCCTCAACCGACGGAAGTGCATGAAAAGATGTATGAATGTCAATGAGGCTAAAGAGGTATGTCAGAGTCGTAGCGTGTGGCGGTCCGTGGTCTCTGCCTACCCCCATGGGACAATGGCGTGAGCTTATGTATATATGTATGTCATCTTCCTGCCCTTATCCCGTTACTTGAGCTGGTGTAATATCTTGTCTTCCTCCATTAACGTCTTTTAGCCGCCATTTTACCGCTCACTCCTTTTTCACACATGTCCTTTGACAGCATTAATCCATCGTTTCTTTGGTCGTCCTCTCTTCATGCAGCCATAGAGTAAAGGGGACCAAAAGAGTTTTATTCGGAAAAAAAAAATGGTGTACACCGGAATTTGGTACATTCTAGTTAGCTAGATGTCGTTATGAGTAACATTTCGCTATTTTTGCATCAACAATTTCATATCATTCATTCATATCATTTCATATAATTTCAAATCAACTACCTCTTTGACGTAGTTGATTTGGTTCATAATGTTGGAAGACTAATCAATATTCCGTAGCTTATGTTGCCAATTCAGCTACTTGTGGGCAAGGAGTCAGCGCCATCTAAGAGACGGGATTTTGAGCTTTTTCCGACGTACGCCACTTAGTATGGTTTTCCACTATACTATTCTTGTCTCCTTTGCTCTACGATGTATATTCGTTTTTGACTTTCGTCTTATAATATGACACTCATCTCTTCGCATCACATGCCCATACGACGATATTCAATTTCCACTTAGTTTTTACCGTAAAGTATAAAACATCTTTTGAAGAGAGTAATTTGTGACATTCTATAATGATACTAAAACTTTGTACAAAGAGTTTGGGATATATCCCGGGGGTGCACATGATTGTCACAGATAGGTACGTAAAGAACTCAATATAAAGAAAAGAAAGCAAGAAAGAGTTCCAGCTTCGAATGGCAATTCGAAGTTAGACAGCAAAAGCCAACAATAGTTAGGTGTATTACATTAGCTTCTCATAAAGGAAAGTCCAGTGAACTATACGACTTTCAAACTTAAATCAATGATATAACAGTTAATTATGCAAGGTGTCAGGAAAAGAATCTTTAACCTTCAAACCACATACTCTACCGATCAAACTGAACAACTTTTACTATGGGAGCAAACCTGTCTGAACAAAAAAGCCTGCTATGCCATACATTTGAATCGAGTAGGTATTACATTGTCTAAAAACGAAGTGACATTTATAAAAATTATCTTTAAACAAATAAGTAGCGACGGATTCGCCAAAAGTTATCAACATAAGTCTGTGTACAGGGTGTAAGGAAAAGGGACAGCTGATTATTTTTGTTTTGACAGGTTTGCTCCCATAGTTAAAGTTGTTGAGTTTGATGAAATGAAATGAAATGAAATGAAATGAAATAATTTATTTGCTATGAATAGGTACATAAAATTGATCTTAGGGTCTAGGATAGTATCAATCTATTCAGCTAAAATACAATAGCATGCAAATATTTATTGAAAGTTATTATTTAAAAACTCTGAAACATTATAAAAATTATGTTGTGAAAGCCATGCGTATAGTTTGTTTAACATTAGTTTCATGGGTGGCACCTTAAATCTATCAGGTATTATATTATAAACTTTAATACACATGTTAGAACAATTTCTTTGAAACAGCGTAGTCCTTGGGCAGTACCAGTCATTGAGTACAAGTCTATTTGGGTTTCTGGTGTTTCTAGGGTTAATGTCACGAGCTGTTTTAAATAGATGAGAGTTCCGTTTTACAAATTTAAATATTTCAAATATATACATCCCAGTGAGTGTCAAGATGCCAAGTTTTGGAAATAACTCTTTACACGTTTCGTAAGGACCTACCCCATATGATGGATAGAATATGTGGTTTAAAGGTTCTTCCTTACACCTTGTACACAGACTTATGTTGATAACTTATGGAAAATCCGTCGCTATTTCTTTTAAGGTCACTTCGTTTTTAGACAATGCTTGTTCATGCAGTGTTTTTCGGCGCAACCAACGATTTGGTATTCTGCATCCCGATCAGCCACCCCCTGCCCCTCTCTGATTTCAGATATCTCACCTCACCTCAATTTCTGGGGATAGGTACTTCACGGGGAGCCAAGCAAGAAGCATACATACAGCAGAGGCCGTAGTATGATGCACGCGATACGGCTATATCATGCATTTTATCTCGATCGTTCGCGCGCAAATAGAAAGAGAGCTAAGGAGCGATAGCGCTATATCACGCGATACTACAGCCGCTGGTTCATTTTACTTTGATTTAACTTGACTAAGGGCTCCCACACAAAACTGCGATGCGATGCGATTCGACTCCGCATCGCAGGAACTTGCGATGCGAATTGCTGCGATACAATTTCGTGCGGTAAAGCGCAAGGTTCAGGTGACCATTTAATGGCGGATACTGTCGTCGGACTTACTGAGAACAGTTTCTCTTTCTTCGCATAGGTTCCGTAGGTAGTGGAGCGGTGCAGGATGGGGTGAAATACGCATCGCTCCCCTAAGGAATTACGCAGTTAAATTAAACAAGGGTAAAATAAATGTGCACACAAATAATAATGTCAAATTTTAAAGATAACTAGCGGCGTCTCAGCGGAATAAGTGGTCACCAAGTGTGATATAATATCGCAAGAATGCGCGATGCGAATCAGATCGGAAGTTCTTGCGTTGAATTCGTGCGAGCTCGCAGATATTTGCGATGCGATGCGACGTCGCAGTTATGTGTGGGGGTCTTAAGCATCGTGAGACCTACAACTAGTTATATAGTTGTGGATATCTACACTATGGTCTTGAGTTTGTATAAGTATGTAGGTGTATGTGTATGTTAAAGTGTCAAGCCACTATTCTATAATATTTTCCTATAATGAACTCTCCAATTCTTAGTAAAAAAAAGTTACCAAAAACTGTAAGGCGAAGGGTCCCATCATAATGTAAGGACTTCTCCTTCAAAATGTCTATGTAGGGCAAATATCGACATTATGAGGGCAAAAGGGTTAGTACAGTCTACAAAGAAAATTTACTATTCATACAGAAAAAAATTGGAAATATCAGTTTACAACACCTTTTTTCTCGTCCTTTGAGAGGCCTTTTTCAGGCATTATCTTCTTTAAGGTCTACCTTTGATGATTAAGTACGACTGAATATATTTAGATCTAGTGCGTGTACTTAGCTCTTCATGAGATTAAGGGACGTATGTACGAGTATTTCGGGTTTTTAGAAAATATACACGGAGAGAATATCTCATCTCATCTCATAAATATGTGAAAGTTTGTGATGATGTTTAGATGTGTGTGACTCAATCACGCATGATTTGAATGAAATTTCGCATACAAATAGAACATGGACTGGATTATCATACACCATAGAGAATACTTTTTTAAAAGTTAACGCAGACGAAGTCGCGGGCAACAGTTAATCAATCAATATCATTATGTAACAATAGTTATCTCATTTATCTCGAATTATTTAACTAAATAACCTGTATGGTCTGCTATTGGGTAGTCACGTGACGCTCGTCGATTGTTGGTTGCCCCCTCCCTGGCCTGCAACGAAGCTCCAGTGGTGGCTCAAGATAGTGTTCTTTTCGAAAAACAATCCTTGAAGTCACCAACTACCCTACAACGCCAAGAACTCTTGCTAAATAAACTAGACATTGGCAAAATCATCACAACCAAGATGGCAGCCATGTTTTTAAAAATAGCATAGATTAGAATTAAGTTAATTGATTTGTAGTGAATGGGATGATGCATTCAGACAAAATAGTAAAAAGAATTGCGTTTAGATGAATTAGACAGAAATGTTTACCTTAAAATAGTATTTGAAAACGTCCATTGACTAAAACTCCTACTAGAACTTTGTAAACGACATATTAGCATAGTAAACAGCATACGTCTAGACGCGTGTTTACGCATGCCGTCTAGTAATGTTTATTCTGCAAGACGTAGCAGATAGTTCTGGCAAAAGTTAGAAAGGGGAATATCTCTGGCACACGGCAAAATTGTCGACATTTTTTGATATACAGGGTACAAGAAAAAGTATCATTAACCTTTAAACCATATTACTCTACCCATCAAACTGAACAACTTTTCCTATGGGTGCAAATCGATTGGAGCAAAAAAAATCTGCTGGCTGCATTTTAGTCGAGTAGGTATTGCAGTTTACATGCAGTTTACGTAGAGCAAACGAAACGGAGCAAAAAAATCAGCTGTTGCATACATTTGAGTCGAGTATTCACTGGTGGCGGGTGCAGTTTAGTGCGGAACAGCTGATTTTTTTTGGCTCCGATCGATTTGCTCTCATAGTAAAAGTTGTTCAGTTTGATGGTTAAAGTTTAATGATACTTTTCCTTACACCCTGTACAGGATCAAGTTGATATCATTAGCACTGTGTAAGCGAAAAATTTTTCGTCTATGTAAGCATCCTTTTAAACTAAGAGTATACCCACCAAACTGAACAACTTTAACTATGGGAGCAAACAGATCGGAGCAAAAAAAAACAGCTGTTCCGCACTAAACTGCACCCGCCGCCAGTGAATACTCGACTCAAATGTATGCAACAGCTGATTTTTTTGCTCCGTTTCGTTTGCTCCCATACTTAAAGTTGTTCAGTTTGATGGGTAGAGTATGTGGTTTAAAGGTAATGATACTTTTCCTTACACCCTGTTTATTGAGAGAACAAACAAGGATGTTTGTTTTCATATCAGCCGATGGACATAGGCCAGGTATATCGGGTATAAGGAACAGCTCTCCATAGTCTGAAACGTTGAACTCAGACCATCAAACTGATAAACTTTCATTATGGAGCCTACCTTAGGAAACGCGAAAAAAAAACAGCTTAACACGTTCCGGGGCAGTGAACGAGACACAATAGAACTTTTATTGTTATCACGTCTAAAGCCGGTCACTGTCCCGGAACGTGTTAAATCACATATAATTTTATTTCATAATCATCATCATCGTTATTGTCAATCACACTTTTACTATGCCGTGGTTTTATATTGACTCAGTAACGTGTTTGGTGATCTCTCTTTTTTTGTTTTTCTGCGAACTGTACATTCCAAAACACATTTTGTTGACGGTAACTTCCTACTTACGTTCCCTTTCTAGCTTATCATAACATATTTTGGGACATCTGTTGAAAAAATGATATGAACAGCGAAAAGTCATCGGATTGAATTTTTTTTGTAAAGAAAATATGTTATCTGAACTTTGCAATTATTATACAGGGTGTAAATGACAGCCTAGCAAATACTGAAACGGTGTAATCAGACCATCAAACTGAACAACATTCACAATGGAGCCTACCTCAGGAGACGCGAAAAAAAATCAGCTGTCCCATACATTTGAGTCGGGTAGGTAGGTACTGCAGTTTTGTATAATTTTTTTTCGCGTCTTCTGAGGTTGGCTTCATAGTGAAAGTTGTTCAGTTTGATGGTCTGAGTTCACCGTTTCAGTATTTGCAAGGCTGTCACTTACACCCTGTATAAGGAATTAGGATAGGTAGTTATTAAGGTTTTTGCATTATTTTGTTTGATCCGGGGTCTTAATGAGTTACTACCAATTTCAATCAATATCAAATTCACATGGTGTTTTTGGCAGTTCATTTTGGCTTCTTAATATTTAGGTAATTAATTTCAGATATTAGATTATGATGATCACAGAAACAAAATATTACTTAAACATTGCTTAGTACAGTCATAATCAGTACCGATCTAATTTACAACAATGTTGTGAAAACCCCATCCTGATTGATTTCATAGTTTTGATGTGACGCGAGCACAAACTATTGATCTTTATGCAAAGCTAAAAATCTTGTCTTGTGAATATAAGGTCTAACAAAATTATCTGAAACCATTTTAAGGGGATGATCAGACCATCAAACTGAACAACTTTCTCTATGGGACCAATATCGAAATCGCGAAAAAGAAATCAGCTGTCCCATACAAAACTGCAAACATAATTCGACTCAAATGTATGAGACAGCTGATTTCTTTTTCGCGATTTCGATATTGGTCCCATAGAGAAAGTTGTTCAGTTTGATGGTTTGATCATCCCCTTAAAATAGTTTCAGCTAATTTTGTTAGACCTTATATATTCTTGTCTACAGGGTAAAATTCATATCATTAGCATCCTTTTAAACTAAGAGTCTACCCATCAAACTGAACAACTTTTACTTTGGGAGCAAACCGATCAGAGCAAAAAAAAAATCAGCTATTCCATACCTAAACTGCAATGTCTACTCGACTCAAATGTAACAAATGCAACATCTGATTTTGGCTGACCTTAGCCCAATGTGTACAGCGGCCTGTTATTCAATACCAACGCAAGGCCAGCTTATTTTGGTTTTGCATAGCTTAATGTGTCGCCGTGTGTACCTTTAATATTGTTATATTATCATTCATTACCAAACAGTCTCCATGATTATTTTAATAATGTACGTTGGATTGACAGTTATTCCAAAGTTAAACATTTAACAATATAAATAAAACAAACTTCACAAATTAGAAAATTCAATTCCGACAATCCACAAATCAGTTGGCAAATAAATACAGAATGTAACTCAATTGTAAAATAATTTAAAGTGACGTAATATTAACAAATAAAATAATCAATCATTTTTGATGGTATTAGTTACCTAATCTAGGAATACTAGTAATACCACGCGCGGTGCAGTGTCTATAGTAGCCTTGCCCTTTCTGGAGGCGACGATTCGATTTTAGCCTGTACAGTACGACCAGGAATTATTTTTTTAAGTACCTACCTAACGAAGTAAATCTTTGTATTGCATGTATAAGTAGTACCTACAAAATTGTCTTCTGATTGATGTAACTGTACTGTTTATGTTGCGCTTCCGGATTTATCCGGAAGGTTTACCTCCGATGGTTTTTGGAAGTTCAATGAGGGATTTTCCAGAAGAAAAAAAAAGTTAGTTCCTAATTTCTCAATAGATGGCGTTGACCAGAGAGGGGTCTAATAGGTATGAGCAAATATATTAACTAATATTAATAATAAAAATACACAGTACAAGTTATTAACAATCTGGGTGTTATTGACGATCCGGTTGGTGTAATGATTCCACGCCGGACAGTCTAACCAGGGTTCTGGGTTCGAGTCCCGGTTCGGTCATGAATGTTATATGTTTGTGCCATTGTTGAATGGTTCCCATAACAAAAAGCCTAAGGCTTACTTGTAATCATTACAAAGTATGTGCCAAGGAGCGTTATTTATTGTCTGTCAAAAACGAATAAAGTATCAGACTTGGCTGTATGGGCTTCGTATCCATTTTTAATATTTCCGGTTAATTTTTATTGAAATTCTCAGTTTCTGTTAGGTTTTTGTAGTTTGTTATTGTTTCTCGTTTATTGTTCGTATATTCAAAACGGATACGTAGCCCATACAGCCACGTCCGATACTCGATTCGTTGTTGACGGATAATAATACCGAGATTGCTAAATAATAAACCAACAACAATAAGAAAGGATTTTTACTGTGTATTTTTAATATTAATATATTTGCTCATACCTATTGGACCCCCCTCTGGTCAACGCCATCAATCGAGAAATTAGGAACTAACTTTTTTATTTTTTTTGCTTTTGGAAAATCCCTCATTGTCCAAATCTTTGTCATTTTTCTTACAATAAATAAATAAATAAAAAAAAACCGCTCGTCAATCTTCGTTTGCGCAGAGCAGTGCAAAATCGCATATTGTCTATCTCGCTCCATCTCGAATAGCAGACTTATGGATGCTTCGGCAGCGGAAAAGGGCGCGAAAGCAATAAGCCAATAGCGGCAAGGTGTCACATTCTGATTGGTCAATATAATTTCGCGCGCTTTTTTTGTTAACTGCGCAGGTACATGCGCATCGTGAGACTTATAAACTTGGTACTACTGTACAGACTTTATTACGTACGAAACTATTACTAACGAAAACTTTGTGGCATTAAGATAAAATGCTGAAGATACCCTGCCATATCCCTACAGAATGAAAGCTTCATTCAAGCGGCATCCGCTGTCGGGGAACTCACAAATAGCATGCATTGGAGAACGTACGAATAGGTGCACATACTAAATACAAATACAAAAGACAAAAAAATTATTTAGATCTCTCACACAGATAGCGAAAAAGTTACAAGAAAAGAGTACATATTACATTTATGAGTTTTGTCTTTGTGAGAGACTGGTATCCGTACCAAGCAATATGTATTACAGATTACCAGCCACTCCGACTCTGAACCAGGTGGATAACAGGTAAGTGTACCTCTTAATAAAGGTGTGAATTGATAGAAACTAGTGTGAGTTATGTGTGCGTGTTTGTGTGGTGTGTGGGTGTGTGTGCTTGAGGTGTGTGGATGTGTTTGGGTGCGTGTGTGGGTGATACAAACGACAGTATAATTGATTATACTTTACCAGTATAAAAGACAATAAATTTAACCGGTAGCCAGGGCACATGAGTAGTCCCTACAGAGGACAAGCTCTCTATCAACGTGGAAATTTCATACCTAAACCCCTAGGGTTGACACCTGTTGCAAATAAAAAAATTGGCCAAATGTGATGTGAGTCGTGATTTACATGAGTCGGTCACACACATACTACCCACCATAGAAAGTGTAGGGTATATAAATAAAATAAAGCAAAAAATAAAAACGCTACTTGACATGCATTCGCACTTATGAATCTTATCCGTCCATTACAATAAGCGAGATGTCAATAGTAAATAGATGCCATCTTAAAACCTTGTGTCACCATGGACGGATCCAGCTGGAGGACTGCGTTATGTCCTTAGTTTAACCACAGAGTACCTACTAGATTGAAATTTGCTTGAATGTCAAATTTTTAAAGCAAATTATTCAAAAAAAATTATGTTTGTTTAGACTTAGAGAATATAAGTTGAAAAGTTATTGCTACCAACCGACCGTAACCTAGGTGGGTTACGGTGGTTAACTTATCAATTAAATTGTATTCGTAAAAGGTAGCTAGTACTTACCTAGTTACTATACAGAATACCTAGGATGAAAAAAATCTAGATTTTTTTTTAAAAACTTTCAATTCTTACTGTACAAATTGTGAGCATTTTTGATTTTTATATTTATCATCACTAATCAGTAATCACAAAATCATTCACTTTTGCCCGTCAATTTCCTCGAATGCGCGTGACGCAGCCCTTGTGTTCGTCTCGCAATGGAACCGGTTCGTTGAGCTCGCGCCAACCAAAGAAGTTCCTACAACAAAACCTTAATCCATTGCACTAAGGATCAAAATCGCGTGTATATGGGGCTAGCGGCTACTACTTGTTCATTTACATGGGCTAAGCGTTGGTGAGAGGTCACGCACACATCGCCTCGCTATGTATGGGTATACCTATAGTTTCCGCTTAGTATGAAGCTTCCGATCTGTAGGAATATTTAATCATGTGGCCAGGGTATGTGCACACAACGCACCTGTTCGTAGGTTTTCACGCGTGCTATGTGCGTGCGAGTGCATCGACACCGGTCGCTTGCCACTTTTCATTCTTAACCTTTTTTTTCTTTGTTATTGCTGTCTCCCGTTTGCAAAGGAGGGAAGTCGGATATTTCGTTTTCCTACTCCTCCTATTGATTAATTCATCGCGGGTTCCAAGACAGATTAGAGTCATCTTGGCTTACAGGAGTTACAGCGGTGGGAATGTATGGTGGGCCAATGCCCGATAAAAAAAATGTATCTCAGGTTTTCATTAAACTAAATTAAATAAATAAATCTTTATTTATTTCTTGTCACACATAATGTTATTATCTATATCTAATCTAAACTATTATAAAACTGTAGCAGAACGTTTGTCTGTACATTGAAGATATTAACAAAAAAAAAGTTACGATATGGTTTTTAGGTGTCCCTGATTCCATTTCACCAATTTTTGGATTTTTTGTCTGTCTGTTTGTTTGTGTGTTTGTTTGTTTGTTTATTTGTTTGTTTGTTTGTTTGTTTGAACGAGTATCACGCAAGAACTACTGAACCGATTTTGATGAAACTTTTTTTGTTTGATAGCTTATGATCTGACTTAAAATCTGGTATATAATTTATCTCGCTAAGTTGACGGGAGCCGGAGATATAAACATATAACCGCAAGTGCAACCAATGTACGGTACCATTTCAATTTCAACTAAGTAACACTAATTAAAATTAAAAGACTTTTAATAAAGTAAGCTAATTCTGAAGACTGTTTGATTTATAAATAACGAAAATAACAATAAATTACAAAATAAATACCAATAATTATAAATTTTATCATTGTCCAGTGCTGATGACTGCACCGGTATAACATTGTTTTTCTTTTTGGCTATAAAATCTTTCAAACTCCATGGAGAAAACCTTTGCATAACAATAAAAACCTTAGTACTGGCCACAAGAAAACAAGATTCGAATTACAAATCTCTTGACATTTTGTAGAATTACAGTGCAAACAAAGCAGGAGTAATTATTTAAAAAAAAAACTGCACGCCAATTTCAAACAAAGAGAATATAATCATGATTTCAAATCAGCAGCCGAAAGATGTCTAAAACTCGATTTTTAATTCGGAATGTTTTTATTTACGGTGTAATCACACAGTTACGCAAGACTGGATAATAGCTAATATTTTAAAGCAATTATAAGACAGGTAAGGAACTATTTTGAAATACCGTAAATTATTACTAAAATACAAACGAACAACTCTAACAAATTAATAAGGGTCGGTTTTTTATGCCGCATTATAAAACTGTAGCAGAACGTTTGTCTGTACATTGAAGATATTAACAAAAAAAAAGTTACGATATGGTTTTTAGGTGTCCCTGATTCCATTTCACCAATTTTTGGATTTTTTGTCTGTCTGTTTGTTTGTGTGTTTGTTTGTTTGTTTATTTGTTTGTTTGTTTGTTTGTTTGAACGAGTATCACGCAAGAACTACTGAACCGATTTTGATGAAACTTTTTTTGTTTGATAGCTTATGATCTGACTTAAAATCTGGTATATAATTTATCTCGCTAAGTTGACGGGAGCCGGAGATATAAACATATAACCGCAAGTGCAACCAATGTACGGTACCATTTCAATTTCAACTAAGTAACACTAATTAAAATTAAAAGACTTGTAATAAAGTAAGCTAATTCTGAAGACTGTTTGATTTATAAATAACGAAAATAACAATAAATTACAAAATAAATACCAATAATTATAAATTTTATCATTGTCCAGTGCTGATGACTGCACCGGTATAACATTGTTTTTCTTTTTGGCTATAAAATCTTTCAAACTCCATGGAGAAAACCTTTGCATAACAAAAAAAACCTTAGTACTGGCAACAAGAAAACAACAATCAATTATTTAAAAAAAAAACTGCACGCCAATTTCAAACAAAGAGAATATAATCATGATTTCAAATCAGCAGCCGAAAGATGTCTAAAACTCGATTTTTAATTCGGAATGTTTTTATTTACGGTGTAATCACACAGTTACGCAAGACTGGATAATAGCTAATATTTTAAAGCAATTATAAGACAGGTAAGGAACTATTTTGAAATACCGTAAATTATTACTAAAATACAAACGAACAACTCTAACAAATTAATAAGGGTCGGTTTTTTATGCCGCCGATGCGATGTGCCGCCGTGCATTTTGCGCATTTTTCTACGGCGCTCCATACAAAACGAAGCTTAGTTTGAACATTTAGTAATTAAAGTAAAAAATGAATGGTTTTAAAACAATCTCGAAACCAATATCTGTGATTTCCTTTTAAATGTTTAGTTCTAAAGTTATCTTGACTCAAAGTTTGTAGTCCGTGCTGCGGTCCGTCCGTGTCGCGTGTCGTCCACCATTTGGGCTCTCTCTGAATAACCTGCCACAGCCCTACGGACTGTCGCTTGATATGAGCTTTACATAAATTAATGTAACATTCGGCAATAGCCGACTGCGTCCTTCCGGACGAAATTATTCGCTGGAATCCAGGCGCATACGTGCGCCTCAGTCGTTGTTTCAAATGCACGCAAATTGACAGCGAGTGCTGACCAGGCGACGTTGCAGTGGAATGCGGCCGTCACCGATTTCGCGCGCATCTGACCGGATTGCAAGATGTATATGGTCCTTCTTATATGCAGACAGTTTTTTAAGGGACATGATCAGACCATCCTACTGAACAACTTTCTGTATGGGACCAAGGTCAAAATCACGAAAAAAAATCAACTGTTCCATACAAAACTGCAATCCTACTCTACAAAAATGTATGGGGCAGAAGATTTTATTCGCGATATCGATGACAGTCCCATAGAGAAAGCTGTTTGATGGTCTGATCATCCTCTTAAAAAAGTGTCAGCATATTAAGTTAAATATATAAAAAATAAAGTAATATATATATAATGCGCCCCGACGCGTTCCATTCAGTGATAATCATACTTAAAAAATAATTTTGTATCTGCCAGTACACTTGATTGTTTTCAATAATGAAAAATGCCATCACGAAGAAGAACTAATAATCTCACTAATATTATAAACGTGAAAGTTTGTGACGATGTTTGTAAAGTTGTAATGTTGTATGTTTGTGGCGCAATCACGCATAAACGGCTGAATGGATTTTGATGAAATTTGGCACGCAGATAGAATGTGTTCTGGATTAAGATATAGGATACTTTTTATCCTAGCAATGGGTTCCTGTGGGATTTATTACATTGTTTTATCATGCTGAAGCATGTACCACGTTTTATTCTATGCTCACTAGCGCCAATTTGACGCTGACAGATGCATTTGTGTAGATTGCAGTGATAAAAATAGTATTTACTTTTTTCAACAGTTTTGACAACAGCTGTGTAGTATATTTGGTATATGGTTAGATTTTCGTGCATGAGGTGGAGGTTCGATTCTTGGTCGTTAATGTTTTTTTTTATTTTTTTTTAAATACATTCAACGACTATATCCATTTTTCACCAGATTAGACAGAAGCAGTTAGGCTTGATAATTATGTTAAGGGCCTGACCTTCAATCATAATAATATCCTGAGATCATATCAGATCTAATATTAGCGCAGGATGTTTTATTTTGGCTTTTTTCTAATTTTAATCCTACCACCAGGTACCTCACTAATGTTAATATTATGTTTGTGGTTCTATCATCAACACGTCTCAGAAATTCGGTTTTACAGATTTGATTGTATAGGTACTGGGCGAATTGGAAAAATAATCTTCTTCTTATCGTGTCGACTTCAAATTCTGAACAAAGTCGCTAAATAGTAGCTTGCCAGAATCGGGCAACCGATACTGCACAGTCGCTAGCAGTTATGAGCTCCTCCTGCGTGCAGATGTTAGGGCACGCAGGGCACGATGTGAGATGGGCCATCGTTTGTGGAGTTCCACACAAGCAAGTCACATTTTGCGCATCCGAGTATCCCCACCTGACCATGTTGTCCTTACTGCGACCGACCTGGGTTCGAAGTCGGTTTAAAGACTTCCAGGTCGCCCAAGGCAAGTCATGTCTAGGCGTGAGGCTCTCAGACGGCGACACAAATGGAGTTGGGAGGGACACTTTTTGTCGCCATAGAGTACACCTTGCTTGCGCTGGGCCAGTATTCAGGGGGTCGACACACTTCATAAAGCTGCGTCGGCTTGGCAGCCTTTGCGGCGCAGGAATAAAGCCATGCATGGGATGTCGTGTGTCGTCCACCATTTGGGCTCTCTCTGAGGAACCTGCCACAGCCCTACTTACATCTGGGGGCGCTATGCCAGCCAGTGGGTAAAGCAACTGTACTGGAGTCGGTTTCAAGCAACCAGTTATAATCCGACACGTTTTGTTTAGTGCCGGTATCTACCAGCTTGGCGTGGGCAGATCGGCGTATTCTCCAGCGGAGAACGCGAGAAAAATAAATAAATAACGCTCACAGGCACAAACGTTATTTTAATTATCCCAAGCAAGCATTATAGGCTTTTTATTGTGGAAACCATACAACAACGGCATAAACATATAACATCCAAGACCGAACCGGGACTCGAACCCAGGACTCTGGTTTAGCAGTCTGGCGTGGTAACCATTACACCAACCGGGTCGGCAAATACTAAAAATCCTCTTTCTTTTAACCTTTTCTAAAATTTAATCGTTGTATTGTTTTCATCTTAATAGATGGCGTTGGGAGTTTTTTTAAAGCAAGTGTGCTACAATTATTAATTCAAAAACCTAGCTGTAGCAAGAGCTTACAAATTGAGTTGATTATATTATCGTTGTAATACATCGTTGTAAGTATATTGATTGTTTGAGTCCAATCTGAGCCAATGCTACGGAATGATAACCTTATTTTACAGATCTTATTTAGCTCTTGCCTTCACCATTTTACAGTAGCCCGCGTGGTAGAGTATCCTCTAACGTTTATACGTGAGTGGAGGTCTGTAACCCGCAGTGGGTCGTAAGATGATTATTATGCTGCTCGACATAAATAAAAAACTAATAAACGACGAACAGTAGAAAAATTAAAGTGATGGATCCAGTGAATGACTTTTAAATCTGATACCTACAGAATTACTTGGGGTACTTTCTGATTTTCATTTAGCTTAAGTTCATGACTTTCTTATCTTATTATGGGAAATGGCAAGCCAGCAACACTTCGACCCAATGTTATCTTTTGTATTGAACCCTACATATTATTTTCTTCATCCTTGAAAAACTTGGAAAATGAGGGAGGCAATAGCGTTCAGGGTAAGAAACCTGTAATGAATAACCATCTCTCAGGAGTCACATACGTTTACCCACCAAGACATCGCAGTCTCACAGTACAAATATTCCATGGTTTCCTCCTCCTCTCCACACGCTTGGCAACCGGGATCTAGAGTGAGCTTTATCGTGCCTGTTGCATAGTGCCCGGTGAGGGCTCCGACGATGGCACGAGCTTTGCTCCTGCTGTTGTTCAGTATGAACTGTGGGATTCGTGGTGTTATATTGCTGCTATACTATGACACCAGGACTTTGCCCACACGATAATAAGAAGATTGCTGTTGAATTTCCTGCAGTGTTGCAGACCCGAGAGGCCAGAGCATTCTAGCCTGTGTCTTTTATCAGCCCATTCCTTAATCGCCATTCTAATGTTACATGCCAGGATTCCTAGACTTGGTTCGGACCATGACCTTCATGACCTTAGACGAGACATTAGACAAAATTACATGTCTACGCAGATGAAGTCGCGGGCAAAAGCTAGTACTATTATAAAACTGTAACAGGAAGTTTGTCTGTACATTGAAGATATTAACAAAAAAAAGTTACGATATGGTTTTTAGGTGTCCCTGATTCCATTTCACCAATTTTTGGACTTTTTTGTCTGTCTGTTTGTTTGTGTGTTTGTTTGTTTGTTTGAACGAGTATCACGCAAAAACTACTGAACCCATTTTGATGAAACTTTTTTTGTTTGATAGCTTATGATCTGACTTAAAATCTGGTATATAATTTGTGCGGACGAAGTCGCGGGTTAACGCGCGTAATTTATAAGATCACAAAGGCACAAGATGACAATGTAGGACAATATAGACTTTAGACTTAAGTATAATATTATGCGAGAGACCGGTTCCTGCTATATAATCTATACTATTATAAAACTGTAACAGGAAGTTTGTCTGTACATTGAAGATATTAACAAAAAAAAAGTTACGATATGGTTATTAGGTGTCCCTGATTCCATTTCACCAATTATTGGATTTTTTTGTCTGTCTGTTTGTTTGTGTGTTTGTTTGTGTGTTTGTTTGTGTGTTTGTTTGTGTGTTTGTTCGGGTGTCTGTTTGTTTGTTTGAACGAGTATCACGCAAAAACTACTGAACCGATTTTGATGAAACTTTTTTTGTTTGATAGCTTATGTCCGACTTAAAATCTGGTATATAACTTGTGCGGACGAAGTCGCGGTTTAACGCTCGTTGAATCTAAAAACCTTTCATTCTGTTTGGATATTTATTAAATATGACCATACACTATTTTTATACTAGCCCAATATCTCTACGTAGTATTTTTTGGTCTTATTTGATCAATTTTTTAATATATCTTTCGACGAATGAAACGAATTTCCAGGTTAAGTAAAGTTATAATTTAGTAACACCCCGTACAAATAGCTACGGAATTACAGAAACACGAAATACCTACAAAACAAAGTAACAATAGAGCTAAAGGTGGAGGGTAAAATTATGAGGTTTGTTGCTATTTGCAAATTGTTTCCGATTTTGCGTCGAAAATTTGCCTCCAACTTCGGAAATCTGAGTTCAACAGAGATTAATGTACAGAGTTTTCCCTGGGCATAGTAGCGTAAATCATGGGCTGTTGCGTTTTATTAAAATTAATTAAGTCAGCTAAAGCCACCAGGGTTCAATTATTTTAGGGGTAGATAATTTTACGGACACATTTAATGGCGATAATAAAAGCTATGGGAATAAGATAATAATAAAGTCTCTCTCGTGGTATCTAAGGCCTACTGGTACCGGTATATTGGCCCCCAATACCATTTTATGGGTTTTGGTGTCGAAACTCTTGGGCCGTGGGGACCTAATGCGCAGGCGCTTTTTAAAGACCTGTCAAAGCGCCTGATAGACTCGACAGGGGACCCAAGAGCTGGCACTTTCCTCGCTCAACGGATCAGCATAGCCATTCAGCGAGGAAATGCGGCCAGCGTTCTGGGTACCCTCCCACAAGGACCGAACCTGCACCACATCCTAGGTTAGTTTAGTTTTAAGTCTCTTTATTTATAATTTTATTTAATGATACTATTTTATGGATCTTTCGTATCTATTAAGAAAGATCTATTAATGCGACTATGAGAAAAGCAGCTATAGAGTTTTAAATCTATCTTTACGCTATTGGTTTTTGGCATTTGCTTGTGCCGTAGAATTTTGGAGCCACACGATGCTTTAAGTTTTTAACCGTGCAATTTTATATGAACGATATAAGAATCAGAACTGTATAATGATGTTTTGTAATTTTATCATTTATCTACCAGAAATTTTTTTTCTGTTTCTCAAATTCATTGTAGTAGCTAATTTTAAATTTTTATAAAGTAATTTTAAAGAACGAGGTGTCAGATAAGCTAACAAGAACTTAATACACTGAAATACCAAAAAAAAATGCCGCTGTCCCTTGCAAAACTGCAAACATGACTTGACTAAAATGTATGGGACTCGTGTGGGCAGAGCCCTGGTGTCAGAGTTTTTTCAGACCACCTTACGGCCTCTGACGTGGTTTTTATGTAACGATGTATATAATTATTTTGTGATGTATATAAATTGTTAACCAATTACTTACCTCTAACACTACTGTGTTAGATATATCTCCATACAATGGTACCAAACGCATCGTACGCCTCGTAGCACGCACACACTGACAATATCTCTGCGTAGCCCCGTCTGGCGCATTCGTGGCAATCGGAGATATTGTCAGTGTGTGCGTGCTACGAGGCGTACGTACTGGCGAGCGCACATACAAGCCGCGTTTGGTATCAGCGTATGAAGATGGATTACTGTCTTATACTATAATCTTCCGCTCCGCTACATCGCATGTTATACCACGCTCTCCGCTACCGCTCATTACTTTCATTATAGTTCGACCAAAGGTTGGCAAGGGTACCAAACGGGTTCGTGATACTATATTTTAGCCTTTATTTTTTACTCTAATGGCTTTTAGGATTAATTAAGCTTTTCATGTAAGGTACAAGCGAAGTAAGCTAAAAGGTTCATTTGTAACAAATTTGTAACGTTTGATTTCAATAGATTTTAGGCCTGTAATTAGTGAAGCTCAAATTCTGTGAAGTGCTTTATTTCAGTTAGTATAATTGTCGGTTTTTTGGGTTCAATATAGGCTATATTATAATATAGGGTGTAAGGGACAGAGAAAGGGAGAGATAAAATCTACTCGACTACGCTGGCTCGGACACTAGCCCAGTCATTTTACATTTTGAGCTGGGACTAATTAATATTTGATATTTTTTTTCGGTTTAGTATTTAAGAGCCAATAGAAATATACCTAAAATTAAAAAAAAAATTACGTTCGCAACAGCCCCAAATTTAAAATTCAGTATTTATCTCGTTCTAAAAAACCTGACGATAAATTTTTTTGCACATTTTTAAGGTTTTACCATTATACATACTTCAAACATGGTGTTATTATTTTTGTTTTCTTAGAAGGCTTTGAAAAATACATTAGTATTTTCTAATGAATACCTCATTTTTAAAACTTCAATGCCTATTTTATTGCTCAAAAATAATTTATATAGTTAAATCTAATTAAAATGAGCCCATTGGCAATAATTGTATGAAGTTAAAATCCTTCTAGGAGACACAATTTTGATTTCTATGTTGCGTAGCGAAATTTTTTTATATGTTTTCAGATATTCTTTTTGTCACTAAATGGTGCCAGTTACAGTTTAAAAGTCCAATACATAATTACTCCCCACCCTTCCTAACAAAACTCCGTAAAATGACTGGGCGACATATAGAACGAATGCGTTTTAAGGATGTATTCAGACTTCTTTTCTCTTATTATCGTGTGGGCAGAGCACTGGTGTCAGAGTTTATTCAGACCGGCTTACGGCCTCTGACGTGGTGTTTATGTAACGACTACTGCCACCAGAGATAGTAGCCGGGCCCAACGGCTTGACGTGTCATCCGAAGCACGGAATCATTTCTCTTTTCAGACAATCAGGTCGGAGCAGCCGATCGATTTTCTTTGGGAGGTCAAACTTTTCTTTTCATTTTTTGATTCCCACAATAAAAATAGTATATTTCATTACAAGTGTGGAAAGGCTGTCATTGCAAAGAGTTCCGACAAATGTCTACCCGAGCCGAGGCGCAGCCGAAGGCGAGGGTTGACAGTCGGAACAAGTTGCAATGACGGTTCCGCACGTGTACTGAACGACTATTTTTAATACAGTTGCGAAAAAATGAAGCAATTTAATAAAATAATAAAAACACAATAAACTCAACTAACTTAACATTTATTTCTTATAAAAGTTATAATTCACATATACATTGAAAATTATTTATTTATATTATAATTGGTACAGTTTTTTATACTAACTGGGGAAGTTTTAGGTTGCATATTTACTGTTTGAGACAAACTATTATTAATTTCGTATGATTGTTCATGTATATTTGTCAAAAAATTTCTGAAAAATGGCCCCAACCGTAGAATATAAGCAGAGTTTTTTTTCTTCACCCATTCTGGTAGGCAAATGCCCATACAGCCAAGTCTAGAGTAGAAGTTTTTTATTGATATGAAATGAAAATGAAATTTAATGAGATGAAATGAAATGAAACCTAACCAAACTCATTCAATCAAATCATTAAATCTGATATTGAAACAAATTAGTAGCTTCTTTTTAGAAATATACGTATTTGCATGAATCATAAAAACTTCTATGAATTTTTTTAGTAAAAACTTCATGGTTGGTTTTTCTTTTTAATAGACATTATTTTGACAGTTGGGAAAGAGAACGCACGAGTTCGGGAAAGGTAAAAAAAAGCACGAGTATGCAATAGCCCACATCCCGAACGCTATACGTCCCTGCAATACGCCACTTTTTGAGCAACTGTATTAAAAAAGAATAAACTATCAACTTTTCCAAAAATCACCAATCATTCATGTTCAATCGTGCTGAAAACGTTTTCCTTAATCATGGCTTTCACTGTAACCGTTGTGACGCGATATTATCATCTTACGCCTCGTTAACTCTGACTTGAGGTATGCAATAGATAAGAAAATGCTCGGTCAGTTAGATTAGTAAGAGAAAAGAAATGTTTTCGGGTATTAAGTAGATTTATGGGAGGATAAATTAAACGAATGAAATACGAATATATACACTAGGTTTTGAATATATAAGGTCTAACAAAATTAGGTGAAACTATTTTAAGGGGATGATCAGACCATCAAACTGAACAACTTTCTCTATGGGACCAATATTGAAATCGAGAAAAAAAAATCTGCCGTCCCATACATTTAGGTCGAGTAGGTTTGTATGGAACAGCTGATTTTTTTTCGCGTTTTCGATATTGGTCTCATCGAGAAAGTTGTTCAGTTTGATGGTCTAAGCATACCCTTAAAATAGTTTCAGCTAATTTTGTTAGACCTTATATACACGACGACCTGGTGAAGGCGGCGGGAACCCGTTGGATGAGGGCAGCGCAGGACCTTGGCGACATTATGGCGATCCTTGGGGGAGGCCTATGTCCAGCAGTGGACGTCCATTGGCTGAGATGATGATGATGATGACACTAGGTTTTGCTTGCGACTTCGTCTGCACCGGCTCCAGTACTATTATATCTACTTGGTTCTTCAGGTTGCCCCAATCTTATTTTTTTTTATTTCTCATCAATTAAACAATATTTCCAAATAACAAGAATGTCACATTATATTCATTGCTGATTTTTAATTTATTGACTTCAGATTTCTTTTTATACCTAATGTTTTTAGTTATTATCTGTAGATAATAGCTACAAGCATTAAACATAATAATCCGTAATGTTTCGATAAATTGAAAGCCAATCAGAATTACAATGTGACATTCTTGTTTTTTGGAAATGTTGTTTAATTGTTTAGAAATAAAAAAATACAATTGGGGGCAACAAAATAGGCTCGGTAAGCTCTTAAGGCCAGGTATCTCTAGTGCAAGCGTCTCTTTCTTACAAGCATAAGTTTGCAATTAGCCATCAAGCTTCAATTGAAAGCAAGATTGCAAAAAAACGTATTTTTCATCAATATCTTTTCTCTTGGATGTTTGTCAAATCGACGGAAGTGCATGAAAAGATGCATGAATGTCAATGAGGCTAAAGAGGTGTGTCAGAGTCGTAGCGTGTGGCGGTCCGTGGTCTCTGCCTACCCCTATGGGACAATGGCGTGAGCTTATGTAAGTATGTATGTATGTTGGGTGTTTGTGGTAAAAACCATCGGGTAGAATCGCTGCTATAATTAATTACCTTTCAAATGATGGTATATTCAGACGAAATGGTGTATGGTGATTCTTGTAAAACTGGTTATAAATCTGAAATCAAACTTACTATGGTCCGCTTTTCTATAGAGAAAATTTAATTGAATCATGTTTTCAATGCTTAGATTCACTGCAGAAAAACCGGTTCGAAAACAGAGAAAATAGGTAAACAGCTTTTAAAAACAAAACATTGCGTCTAAATCGGTCCAGTAGTTTTTACCCGATATTTGAAAAACCAAACAGACACACAAAGAATAAAAAATCTGTGATTTGGAGTCAAGGACAGGGAAACCTATCGTTAATTTTTTTTGTAAATATATTTAATACACTTCTCATACAGTTTTATAATCGTACTTATATCATGAGTTATCTTCAACGTGCGTTCGTATTTCCCAAAGATAGACTTACCTACGTACATTAGAGGTTTGTCTTAATTAAATTTCGCTTCATCATAGGTCTTGGTTTAACTACAGTCCATAAAACCGTTTTATGTCCTTACATAAGAGAAAGGGTTTAGTGAGTCCTTTTAGGGTTCTAGGGAAGTGTAAGAACAGAATACCGAGAGGAAACCCAGATAGTACAGAAAGTACAGATCAATTAATTAAATGAATATTTCAGTAGGACTGAGTAGTTTTATATCGACATGTGGTATCGTTGCATTCAGTAGAGTTTTTTCAGTAGGAAAAATGAGATGGAGTCATAAACTTTTGTATGGGATTAACAATTTTTTTTTCTAAAACCTGTTGTGTGAGGTATCAAATGAAAGGGCTTTATGAGCTGGTTCTAAAAATATACTACACTATTACCTTTCAGCCACTGGTTTTCAACAAATCCAAAAAGTATTTTCAAAACATACGAAGTTTGCCCTCCTTGTAAAACATACGCCATGTGACTCATAATATCCTCATATCAAAGATCAAATAAGGAATTTTTGTTAAGTGATACCAAAGCTAAAAAAAATTTCTAACTTTTTAGCACTAAAAAAAATCAAAATAATGAATAGTTATTAACAAAATATTTAAATTGCTTTTTTGACCTTTGATATGAGGATATTATGAGTCAAAAATTACCCAGCCGTTTTCCATCTGGAAGAGCTCTTTGAGGTTAGGTCTATGCCCTGCAGTGGGCCGCTGATTATGACGGATACCATCACTTATAAGCTTTATATCAATATCGGATTAAATAGGGTGATAAATTCGGCAGCCATTCTTGTCATCCGAAAATTACATTCCACGCCAGTTGAACTTTTGTTGCCATAAATATCATTATAATCCAATGAAAACAGAAATCCTCAACTGAAACTAAATAAGCAACTTAATTAAAAAGTTTAAACGCAAACCAAAACAAGTACTCTAACAAAATTCAATCAATCATACAAATAAAAGCCTTTCCCGCTTTCGAAAGTGAAATGAAAATGAAAATCAGAATATACCAAAACATTAAATAAAAGAATCATAAATCACTTCATTTCATTAAACTAACTTTGAGGGATGTTTATTATTTTCCAGTTTGCAGACAATGAAATAATAATCTGTGAAGACCTCATAAAACGTAGCACCTTCAGCCACTGCGACCACAAAAGCCTGCGGTTTTGGTCATAGATTAAATTATTTACGCAGATGCGATTTACTTTTATAGTTTTTAAGTTTATAAAAAGCAATAACAAAGTAACTCACTAACTTAACGTGTAATTAAACAACAACTTAACAAGGCGTAAATTTAAATGCGTAACATACTTTACTACTTTAGACCATAAAACTAAACAAGTTTCATTTGGGACCAAATTGAAATCGTGAAAAATCATCTTAACAATTTAAGACACTTAAGTTTACACTCTGTATTTGATATATTCTCTCTGTGCTATATTGGGTGAAAGTGACAGCCTAGCAAATACTGAAACGGTGAACTCAGACCATCAAACTGAACAACTTTCACTATGGAACCTACCTCAGGAGACGCCAAAAATAATCAGCTGTCCCATACATTTGATTTGGGTAGGTAAAACAGCTTTGTATGGGACAGCAAATTTATTTTCGCGTCTCCTGATGTAGGCTCCATAGTGAAAGTTGTTCAGTTTGATGGTCTGAGTTCACCGTTTCAGTATTTGCTAGGCTGTCACTTACACCCTGTATTATGATTATGCATAGAGCCCATGTAGCTCTTGGGCACATCCACCGAAGTACAATCTGTAGAAGACCGACCAGCAGGCTACTCAGCGGCGTTGGGCTAAGCTTGGTTTCCACCAGCATACTATCGCCCATGAGTCTCCTGGCTCTGCGTTCAACCGAGTCTAGTGCGCTGAGCCATCACAAAGATGGCAGCAATACTCCATACAAGATGAGGACCTGAGTTTTATATAACATTAAGAGCTGTCCAGGAGTGAAGTACCACTTCAACTTGTTTAAAATGCCCAGCTTTTTGGCCGCCGTTTGAGCCTTAGACTCGATGTCAGCGCCGAAGTTGAGCCATTTGTTGTTGACCCATGGTTCAGCAGTGGATGATGATGATGATGACCGCATGCGTGTTCTGTGACGCTCTTACCCGTTTTTTTTTTATTTTATTGTCCCATTATTGGGCAAAGGTCTCCCCTAAGCTTTTCCAGCCTTTCCTATCCTGTGCCATCAGTTGCCATTCCGCTTCGTGGGCATCCAGGTCGTCACGCCATCTCTTTTTTGGTCCGCCCCGGCCCCGGCTTCCATCGTCGGGCTCCCTTTGGGTCGCGATCGTTGCCCATCGCTCCGTATGCATGCGACAAACATGTCCGGCCCAGTCCCACTTCAGTTTGGCGGCCTTAACAACTGCATCAGCTATGTGCCTGCATCAGCTTGGAGCGCAGAGTGGTGTTTCTGACCCGGTCGATCCTTCTGACACCTAATATGCTGCGCTCCATTGCTCTTTGGTAAACCTGGAGTTTGGATATCTGAGATTTTGTAAATGACCACGTTTGAGCACCCTAGGTTAAGATGGGCAGAATACCTACACATGTCGATGAGTTTACGTTTGAGTGACTTTTCTTACGGAAAAATAAACATTCCAGTCTTCCAACAAAGTTAATAGCTGACTAAACGTACTATAATCTCCTTAAACAGAAAAAAATCTAAATTCCAGGAAAGTATGGTGAAGTAAAGCTGCCAACAAATATCCCAAATGGGTTCATAGTCGGCTATGTTCGGACGTAATCCTGAGGCCTTAATCCCTTAAACCTTCCGACCATCTTTCAGCATTTTCCCTTCCATTTCTGCTTCCTAAGTTTCTAGGACAGATTGTATACGATATTGTATGTTTTGCACTGGTTGTTTTTTTATATTTTCTCTTTTATTGTGTAGGTACAACTTTTTTTAGCAGTACATTAATAACATTTATTTTCATTTACACCAATTTGACATTTCGATTTGGTAGAGTCAAAAATGACGTCAGAAAGCTATGCATGTGCATGCTTGCATGCACATGCACTATGCATGCATTTTACTTTGAATAAAAAAATTTGAGTTTCAGTTTGATAAATGAAGCACGAGTGAAATAATGATTCAATATTAAGCCTCCTTTTACAGTTCAGTGGCGCCCTCATAATTTAATTTAGAAAAAAAACAAATACATTTTCAATTGAATTTTGAAAGGAGAATCCCATCTGCACATACCTGTTCGTGCAATATCGGCCTATTTTAATACGAATCTCAGGTCACGGCAGCGCTGTGTTGTCCAACGATAAATCATGCATTGTTGTTACCGACAAAAGAAGTCATTTTTGGTGTGAAAGTGGGCCCATTGAAGGAAAGGTCCTATATTATTTGCGTGCAAAGTGCTTTTTTAAGGTCATCCTTTCAAATGTATCTTTTCTTTAGTGTCTTTTTAATTTGCGATTCCCACTGAATGCTCTTATTTGTGTTTTGCCTGGTGAAGGCAGCGGGAGCCCGTTTGGATGAGGGCAACGCATAGGACCGGTCATTATGGTGGTCCTTGAGGGAGGCCTATGTCCAGAAGTGGACGTCCATCGGCTGAGATGATGATGATGATGGTGATTCAAGTATTGATTTGACTCGTAGACAAGACTGATTTTCTTTTTTCAACTCTTCATAATTCTGAGAAAACGCTTTAACGCTCAGTTGCCGAAACACTCATTAAAGTTTATCCTGCATTAAATCTTTTGTTGTCACTTTTTGTCTTGTTGACGTAGTAAAAGCTACAAAGAGATTTGATGGAAGATTAACTTTAATGAGCGTTTCTGCAACTGAGTGTAAAACAGATATACGAATAGTACAATTATATTATGTCCAGCAGTGGGCGTCTATCGGCAGATATGATGATGATAATGAACTTCCCCTGCCTAATGGCAAGTAAGTAATTAAGAATTACCCAGTGATTTTCCGATTGTAATACCAAAACCAGTTTAGAATTCAAACTAAATGATGTACAGCAATTCCAAGGGAATCCAATCGGTTATTCAGAGGCAATTAATAGGCTTCCCGTTATCAATAATTTAGGTTCACCGAAGCCTATTTGGTGAATAGGTATTTAGTCGATTTGGAATATTGGGAGTTTAGGGATAATTATGTTATGCTAGGTCATTGCTTTAGATTTGTACAAATTCTGCGTAAACGTATCGTATAAAATTATGTCCAAAAAATTTAATGTTTACGGGATATTTCTGAATTCAGGACTTAAATAGTCTGTGGTTCAGGGGCCCAACCGTAGTGCTAAATAAATCTCCACTGAAACGTGATTGGACCGCATGCGAATCACAACACATAAAGGTTATCGCATACAGAAGGAGTCCAAGCGGTGTCGAAGCGCGGGCACGCGCCTTAAAGACCTTGTCATACGATCGGTAATCGGTGTCGGATTCTTGGTATACAATTATCGACCGTATGTCAAAGTCGCCAAGGCGCGCCCGCGCCTCGACGTCGCCTCGACTCCTTCTGTATGCGATACCCCTTAGGTATCGTGCTAATAATTCATTAAGACAGATCATGACAGCCATTTGACAGATCACTTATGGATCAAATATTTTAGGAAGCTTTTTCATTTTCACATTAAATCAAGGTACTGACCATGATGCTATTACATAAACATGACCAGGAAGCTGGCATAGGTATGTTTGAACATGACACTGCGATCCAAAACTTTTCCTTCTTGCTACACCTAAAAGTACTATGAAGTCATGTGCAAACAAACAAAACATTTTCAAATGGAAGGCCTTACCGTCTCACTCACATTTTTCCTCTACCTGACTTTACCCAAATCTCAACACGATGTTGACCATGGTGCCATCGATATTTCTAACCGTTTTCCTCTTGGCCCACTTTTGATGCCATTACTTTCGTTTTATTGATCATCCACGTCAAGGCGATAAGCGAGTGACTTGTATTTCGGTATATGCTCTTGATTTCGGCTTTGCACGAGAATTTTTATATTTAGTTGATTAAATTTTTTGCTGTTGAAAACACTTTTACGCTATTGGATGGACAAAGGTAAGAAGATAGCAAAGTTTGTAGTAGTGTCCCCGACACGCTGAACGCAAATTGTATAAAACTGTTTTGGAAATCATACTTAAGACATTTAAGGTGGTTTCAAACCATACAAAAGTTTGACGCACAATACGTGTAGACGAAATTAATAAAAGTAATATTTTATATATGGAAAAATAGTTCAGAATATCTAGTTTCCGCATAGTTGAGCATAAATATTAAAATTGTATTTATTAAATGTATATTTCAAAGTGCACTAAAACGTTTCAAATCCGAAATAGCCAAAGTCATAACGGTGCCGGTGTGGAGATTGATTTTCTCGGTTCTTGTATTCCCGGAGAACTTTATTCTTTATTTTGACTAGCTGTACTTTTTATGATTAAACATTTGTAGTAAGTTGTCCGTATACACTGAGCCCGCTTAGTAAAGTACGGCCCGTTACTTTTACTTTTATCATACGAGTACATTAAAATTTTTTTCAACACACTTGCTCATAAAATGGCCCTTATTTCACCGCAATTAGGCACATAATGACACCTATAATCAAACTGTGACTTTTTCATTCATTCACAAGAGAGTTATAGGTTTTTTATAGTAGGTATCTAAACTTCTTGGTTGAGTTCTTGAGTTGCTTTGTTCTTAAAAAAGTTTCGATACAAAAAAGATCATATTCAATAGTACAAATAAATTCTCTAAATAAACTTTTTATTTACTAAATAAAATGATTTTTTTATTATTATTTTCTTCACAAGTGTATTGAAAAACGTCGTATGATACTCGTGTGTATTGATGATTACCGTCCTCGGCTCTCTTAAGACCCTCGCCTACGGCTCGGGTCTGAATGGCGCCTCAGCGGTAATCACCAACATTACACACTTGTACCATAATGTACTTTTATGGTTAAAACTATTTACAAATAATTGGGCCAACGAACAAGCCACCAAACCTTTGTCACTATAGATATTTTCAACCGTAAAATCGTTCCATTGACAATTCATTTCTACTGATACGTGAAGACCTTTTTTCAAGCGTTACCTGAAGTAGAGATGTTTTTTTATATCCCAAGAAATATCCGTAGGAGAAAATTATGTCAAAATTGTTACAGGATTTTATTTTTTTCTTATGTTTTAATACGAGTCTTTATTTTACTTTCTGCATAAAGTATGACTGTTGTACTAATCGGAAGTTTCAAATAAATTCGCAATAGTTTAAGTATTATCAAATTATTCATCATCATTGTGTTATGATTATTGAAATTTGGCAATTAGCCCAGTCATTTTACAGAGTTTTGTTAGGTGGGGTAGGGAGTAATTATTAATTGGACTTTTAAATTGTAAAAAAAGACAAAAAGTCACAATCCAGTCCAGTTAGTCTTTTTGTCCATTTAGTGACAAAAAGACTATCTTAAAACATATTTAAAAAATTCGCTTCGCCACATACAAATCAAAATTGTGTGTCCCAGAAGGCTTTTAAATTAACAATATTAATACCAATGCACTCATTATTTTTGAGCAATAAAATAGGCATTGAAATTTAAAAAATGATGTCTTTATTAGAAAATACGAATGTATTTTCATAACCTTCTACGTAGACAAAATATTTATACTACGTTTGAAGTATGTATAATGGTAAAGCCTATAATATGTGCAAAAAAAAAAAACTACCATCAGGTTGTTTAGAGCGAGATAAAAGCTAAATTTTAAAATTATAACTGTGACTGACGTGATTTTTTTTTATTTTAGTACATTTTTAGGCTCAAATTGGCTCTTCAATATTATACCGAAAAAAATATCAATTATTAATTAAATTCAAATTCAAATTCAAAGTCCTTTATTGTACTATTATATTATTAGTTCCGGCTTAAACCGTAAAATGACTGGGCTAAATATAGAGGAGTCTTTGGGTTAGTGGAATTTGATCTCTTAAGCCTTAATGACCTTTGTGGTAATTTGCCTAAAAACCTCTGTACTTTGGAATGCGTTTCAAAGTACGCATTAGCATCCTCATTAGGGAGTCGGTGTTGAATAACAACAACTGCTTAATGTTGGTATTTAATTTTAATCTATGTTACAGGCTTCCTTAGCGGCTTGGAGATACCTACTGCATTAGCAAGCTGACAAGTAAATTACCTCCATAAAAGTAAACTCAACGCAACACCACCGCCATCTGCTATGCCAAACTCATCAACACGCATAGCGAAGTATTGTTGGTAATCCGCCAAGTAAATAAACATTTGGGTGTCCCTACACATCATCAGCCATCATCCACTGCTGAACATATGCCTTAGGGTTCAGGGGCCAAGAGGTGTCCAACGCTATGCTTTCTAGTTTGTAGTTTCCATTCTGAAATTCGGCCTCTCAATCATCAGTTCTTAAGCAGATTTAGCATTATCATTGCCAATTCAGCTTTCTAATTTTATTTCATTATGATTCTTCGGATAAAGATTGAATCAATCAAAATCAATGTTGTTTTTTCTAAATAATATCACATAGATTTTACGTAATTTTTTGACTCTACCGCGTTGCTTCGGAAGATATTCCGTTCTAGAGAAGAAATGGCCAAAAAATAGGAGACTCTCGGAGTATGATGTACCTCTTTATTTAGATTATGATGCGAACGAAAAAGTCATCGGCAGCAATATTATTTTTTAACTTTTTAGTTTTTTTAAGGGGGTTTAAATTTTGTTTATTTCACAATTTGTCGTGTCGTCATCGTTGTCAGTGGTGAATTCATTAGTTCAATTTAATAGTAGTGTTTTAAATTAACAAACGCACTAGCCGGCACTACGATTTTCAAAGGTTCCCCTCTTTTTTCCATTTCTCTGGGATGCCATCATCAGACCCTGGTTTCCTTATCATGGTACTCCCTTTGGAATATTTTTTTTCCAACAAAAAAAGAATAATCAAAATCGGTTCATAAGCGACGAAGTTATCCCCGAACACATATAAAAAAAAAAAATATATATATACGGTCGAATCGAGAAACCTCCTTTTTTGAAGTCGGTTAAAAAAAGAGCAGAAATACAAGCTTCAACATTCATTTTATCCGAATTTCTATCCGATACATAATATTTTCGATCCGACCGTCTGGCCTGTGATGGCCTAATATGACAAAATGAGATAAATCGAGATGTGCCTTTGTCTCTGTAAATTAAAACTTTGCGCATGCCAAAATGAGCGTGCATGACGGTTTTATTGCATTTTCATTAAGGCCGTCTTAAACTAGGCTGGGGCCCTTGGGCACTCAAGAATTTGGGGCCCTTTTGGAAAGTAAAAAAAGCGAATTATAATAACATTTTTTACTAAGTATGACCATTTATCATAGGTTATCAAATACAGTATAGTATGATATAATATGTCATTAATGATATTAAAATGCTGCTGGTTTTTTGGTTACGATTACGCTAAATGGTGTACTTAGTAAATTAGTTGGGATGCGTTCGGAAATATTATTAATTAGTACAATAGGAATAATCGATATAATGTAATGGTATCGTGATTTTACTATGTGAGTAGGATAAGATTGGTGGACCTGGATCAAAGAGATCCAGGTGCCACCAATCTCATCATTCAATCTACTCAGTTATTCATCTATTCAGTTATTCATCTATTCATTATTTAAGGTGCCACCAATCTCACCATTCAATCTACTCAGTTATTCATCTATTCAGTTATTCATCTATTCATTATTTAAGGTGCCACCAATCTCACCATTCAATCTACTCAGTTATTCATCTATTCAGTTATTCATCTATTCATTATTTAAGTTTAAGATGGTAATCCATAAACACTGATTATACTATATGAAAGAAATTTTAATGGTTCAATCATTTCAACTACCTTCAGAATACTTAATTTTGTATGATGCTAGGTGGGCTTGAAATCTCTTTTTTTCTTACAACATCTGTCTCGAATATTTTTTCAAAATCCAATACTCTCATTTTAAAGCGTACAGCATCTAACACCCATGTTCCTAAACGATCCTCTTCGTGACCAGGAATTATAAAATACTGAACGTCATCATTAAATGTTACTCTTCGTCGTTCATTCGACATAATTATTATAAATTTACTTTGAATATTGTGTATGTTTCTGACAAACCTGGAAGGTGAGTCGTGAGTTTATGTATGTACTTTGAATATCGAATAATTCTATTCTATGCTTACAATAGTAACGTCCGGCTCGCCTTCTCTTCTCGTCAAATACAATATTTTAATTTTAATCACGTAACTCTTTATTTAAATCGATTTAATAAATGTTTTTTTTTGTCATTAAGGTTCAAATTATAAACATAAATCAAAGTGCAAATCATCATTTTATCCATATTCGACTAGCTGGAATTTAGGAGTGGCGCCGGGCGATGAATGCAATATGATCCGTCTGTGCTTTGCTCTCATCGCATAGTTCAAGTAATTTTGTTACTTTTTACGAAACCGCTAGAATACCTGATGTTTCATATTTTGTCATATTTACCACCACCACGCATGGGTTCCCGTCAACGTAGCGAGATAAATGCTACCTATATCAAATTTTAAGTCTAATCATAAGCTTTCAGTAACAAAGTTTCATCAAAATCGGTCTAGTATTTTTTCGCGTGATGCGCGAACAAACAGACAGACAAAAAAACAGACAAAACGTGCAGACACACATCTGTAAAAGTTTTATAGGTAGTTCTATACTCCAAGCATTGGTAGCGTATTTATATAGGGTCTTTCTTAATATGCTGACATTTTTTTTAAGGGGATGATCAGACCATCAAACTGAACAACTTTCTGTATGACAGCAACATCGAAAACGCGAAAAAAAATCGACTCTTCCATACAAAACTGCAAACCTTCTAGAGCCAAATGTATGGGACAGTTGTTTTTTTTTTGCAATTTCGATGTCGGTGTCATAGAGAAAGTTGTTCAGTTTGATGGTCTGATCAATCACTTTAAAAAAGTGTCAGCATATTAAGAAGGACCCTGTAGTTGTGGCAGAGTTTCTATCCACCCTGAAATGATATGGTTGTGAGTTAATGTATGAGTTTGTGTTAATGTTAGTACCTATGTTATTTTATAATATTATCTACAAAGAAACAAAAGTTAAAAAATAATGCAAGGATAGTCCTAGAACATAATAGTATAAATATTTCTCAATTTACCAACATCATTTGCAGCTCGCAAACAAAATATACCGGATAAGGGTCCCGCACACAATGCGTTCGTGATGCGATGCATCTAAGTATGTTGTTATTTGAATCAATTTTCTATAGAGTATTGCATCCGCCAGCAACAAAGTCGCTCATGACATGAGTCGATAGTGTATATGGAACCTAAAATCGTTTATTGAATGTATTGATTGATTAAATTGCACTTTTTCATATGCGCAAATTAAGTTTGTCATGTTTGATTTTAAGCGAAATCGTCTACTCAACTTTTTTATCACGTGTACCTTACTTATAAGGGATGAACTCACGCGGACTTTGTAGTATTTAAGGCCTAAGGTACGCATCTTATGCACAGATTAATTTCCAGAGTAAAAGTGCAAACAACTTCTCCAAACCAAAAGTGTCTACAAGATCGGAAAAAAATCTACAAGTATTGAAAATGTAAGTTCGTTTACAACTCTATTCAACTTTTCATGTATTCGTCTATTCAACTATTCAACATTTCAAAGAATACTTCTTTGAGTAGAGTTGTAGGAACAAATTATTTTCATTTTCTTTTGTTTTTAGGTCGAAAACTGTGAAGTACACATCTCCGCTTGCCACCTCATCGGACGAAAATACCGACGTCGAGATGAAGTCTAGAAAAACGGTCGAAAAGGAAACGAAGCCTTCTAAATCGAGCTCCAGTTCCGGATCACACAGGTAGATACTTACATTTCTAACCTATTTATTTAATATTTTTTTATTATTAATTTTCATAACTAGGTGTTATAAGTAATGTGATGTATGTTTACAATTGTCATATAAATAGCAAAGCAACACTAATTTAAGTTATAATTGTAATTGTAAATAATTCGTTTTTTGTTTCTTTGCAGTTCTAAACCTGTTAAAACTGCTGGCAATCGACATGCAGCCAGCGTGACTGGAGACGACTCTGAGACCGAAATGAAGCAAGCAACTGAAAAGAAAACGAACCACTCAAAACAAAGCTCTAGCTCCAGGTGGGTACCCCATATTTTCTATATCCACACTTTTGTGTATTTGTTGAATATTTCTAGTGTATTCGTTGTTACGAGCAAGACTTTTATGTATTTTTATTCTAAGTAATTAGTGAGAAATCGAAATTTTATCCAATGTTCATTCAATATTATACCTTCTCATTATTTTAATTTAAATTTGAATACTTATCACTATTATACAACAAATTAAAAGCTAAGCAACAGTATGAAAGTCAATAACAATAGGTAGTCATGCGTAAGTGTGTGATACAATACCTATTTATTCTTTCTTTTTTTATTTTCAGATGCAAGCCTGTTAAACATACCCCCGATCTGCTTGCTAGCACAGAAGATGAATCCGAGGCCGAGACAACACAGAAAAAAATTGAAGACAAGAAAATGAAGCGGTCGCAGCCAAGTTGCAGTTCGAGATCGGGTAGCAAGAGAGTGAAAATTAATCCCGTTCCTGCTGGTCACAAACTGACTGCTGCTGAGCTGTTCGGAGGTGACAGCGAGGACGAACAGCAGAACGATTCTAATCAATCTAGAACCGGTAAAACAATACCACCGTTATATTCAATAGTTACAAGGCGCCTTCCGAATGGTTATTCACGACAAATTAGTGAAACCAAGGAAGGCGCATATTTTGTAGAAGTAAAGTTGTACAATGTGCAGGAAATTAAGAATATCCAGCCTATGAATCGTTGGCGTCATGCAGTTACCACCATAAAAACTAAAATCGATGAAGATAAAGAATCTTGGAAGCATCTAAAAGAATTTGTGTCAACGATTCGAAAAGATTTTAGCAATTCCCCGATAAGTTTTATAAGCTCTTATCAGTAAGAAGTTTGTGTTTGTTTTGTGTGTTATAGTTAATAGTTTTAGATCGTTTATAAATTAAAAAATAAACATGTATCAATTTATTCTATTAATAAAATATTAAATGCCTGTTTGTTCTTTTTTTTACTCGTCTTTCCTATAAATAGTTGATCTTTTCTTTGTAATATCCAGATGCTAACATGAGGTTAATAAAGCAACCAGTTTCTTTAGAAATCAGTAATATAAATTTGAAAAAAGACTCTGAATCTATTAGACACAGTACACTTTTACCAAATACAATACGTTGCATAGTATGTGGGCCATCAAACTGCGGTAAAACGAATGTTGTTATTTCGTTACTTCTGCATGAAAATGGTTTGAAGTTTAAAAATGTTTATCTTTATTCAAAGACAGTGTTCCAATCGAAGTATTGTTATTTAATCGAAGTCTTGAAAAGAGTCCCAGGAGTAAAATATTTCATCTTTGATGATGATAAAGACGTCATTCATCCTAATAATGCTTTACCAAATTCAATTTTTATTTTCGATGATGTAGCATGTGAGAAACAAATTAATATTCGAAATTACTTTGCAATGGGAAGGCATAGAAATGTAGACTGTTTTTATTTATCTCAAACATATTCGAAAATTCCTAAACAACTTATAAGAGATAATGCAAACTTACTAATCATTTTCAAACAAGATGAAATTAACTTGAAACATATTTACAATGAACACGTTAGTACTGACATGACTTGGCTTCAGTTTAAATATATGTGTTCAAGTATATGGAAGCAACCATATCACTTTCTAATTATAAATAAAGATTGCGAGATAAATAATGGAAGATATAGAAAAGGATTTGATGTGTTTATTGAGTTTTAAATGGTTCTATATAAACAAAATCTCATTTAATTGAATGTCAGTGTTACTATCTTATTTGTAAATAACGGTAGTTTTATTTGCAAAATGGAGCAAAGTATTAAAAAACAGTTAATAAAGTCAGTGGATTCAATAAAACATAAAATTAATCAGATGAAAAACGATGAGGATCAATCAGATTTAACAATGAATAGAATGCTACGACCTGTTGTTGCTCCTTTGAAGTTATTATTAGAATCTAAGAATAAGAAAGATATTGCAGTTTATCCAAATGTTGATGTTGAACATGAAACGAGTGTTTCTCCTAGTGAAACATCATATGTTTCCATGGAAGATTTTGAAGATGCATCAGTTTTATCTCAATGTTCAGATAAAAGCCAAGTTGAAGCTGAGAAACGTCTAAACGAGTCATTAAATAAGACAGATATTGTTGACATATACGATGCTATAAATATACCTTTTGGAATACGGAGTGAAAATAAAAAAATGTACATGGGAAATGAAGCAGTAAAATTTTCCACTGTCAATCCAGGCAATAAAAATATAATGTACTTTATGAATGTTAGTAATAAAAAATATGAAATAACCCCAGGTTTAAAAGAACTATTGCTGAGAAAAAAACCGAACTTGAATTTAGTTACAGAGAAAGATAAGCTGATATATAAAGATATGTTGAATCATACTAATGCACATAAAAGAGATTACATGTCTGATGGACAACTAAAAGGTGACAAAAGTATCAAATATCGTGAAATAATAAGATCATTATTTTCTGATCAAAGCATTAATACTAAAGAGGACGTAAAATTAGGTGGTAATTTACCAATCTTGAAGAAATATAAATGTAATACTGATCTAGTTTATTGGGATGATCCTAATGAACTGGTAGAGAGACTTAAGTTATTAGTTGCATCTCAAGATGCTGGCAATACCAACCACGACAATGAAATCATATCTATTATTGAAGAACTAAAGGAGGCTGGTATAATTAAACAATAAAAAGAGATTCTTTTTGTCTATTCTTCAGTGTTCTACAACCATTCCAACATGAATGTTGATAAGTTTGGACATCATGTGTTCAAAATTAAAAAACTAGAAGATGATAAAACGTTCTTGGAATGTGATATAAAGTTAAAAAATGAAAATTTTAATGCACAAGACCGAATTATAAAGAATGTTAGAAATCCTGTTGAAGCTCACGATAGTGCTACAAAAGAGTACGTCGATAAATCAGTAGCAGATTGTTTTAATAATGTTACAACAATTAATCAGATAGTCAAGGAAATACTTATTAGAGTTACAAAATTAGAAAAAGTTACAGTAAATAAGTTATCTAAAAAATGAGCAAGGCAGATGTAGTAAACGAGATTCATAAAAACGTGAGAGTACATTTTCCGCGCAGGCATGTTTTAATGAAAGATATAGATGATCTTTGGCAAGCTGATTTAATCGATATGCAAGCTATTTCATCAGAAAACAGCAATTTTAAATATATCTTAGTAGTGATTGACACTTTCTCAAAATTTGCTTGGGCTTTTCCGTTGAAACGTAAAACTAAAGATATAGTTTATGATGCTTTTAAAATATTGTTGAGAAAAAACCGTGTTCCCATAAATTTACAAACCGATTTCGGAACCGAATTTTATAATGATAAATTGAAAAAACTGTTTGACTCAAGGTCCATAAATCATTATTCTACTTATTCTACTAAAAAAGCATCTATCGTAGAACGATTTATTAGAACTATTAAGTCAAAATTGTACAAGCAGTTTAGTTTAAAAGGAAACTATAAATGGTGTGACACTTTAAATAATTTAATTGATCAATATAACCATACTTGTCATAGAACAATTGGTTGTACTCCTGCTGAGGTTAGTGAAAAGAATAGAAATGTTATATTAAAAAGATATGCAAGAATTGCTCAATCCAGCTCAATTAAAAAAAACAAATGTTTTAAAATAGGTGACTATGTAAGAATAAGTAAATATAAAGGAACATTCGAAAAAGGATATACTCCCAACTGGTCGACCGAAATATTCAAGATTATAAAAGTACAAGACACAAATCCTATTACATATTTATTGGAGGATGCAAAAGAACTCTGTATTTTAGGAGCATTTTATGGTCAAGAGCTACAAAAAACAAAAAATCCCCATATATACCTTGTAGAAAAAGTTCTAAAACGGAAACAAGACAAAGTCTTCGTGAAATGGCTCGGTCTACCTTCCAGTGAAAATGGTTGGATTTGTAAGAAAAATATTTTATAATTCATCTTGACTATTTAAATGCAAATGATATTTGTTTCTATTCAGTAATACAAAGGTTATGATTGAAAGCAGTCTTCTTAATTGGGTAATTAACAATTTACCATTTGAACTACATCTGCCTGGATATAATTACTGTGGACCTGGAACAAAATTATTAAAAAGACTTTCTCGAGGAGATAAAGGCGTTAACCAATTGGATGAATATTGTAAAGAGCACGATATTGCCTACCACAAATCGTCTTGTTTGAGTGATCGACATAAAGCTGATATTAAATTAATGACTATGGCAAAAAAGCGTGCATATGCACCAGATGCTACTTTAGGAGAAAAAATTGCATCTCACTTAGTTAACAAAGCAATGTTAGCAAAAGTTAAAACTGGTGCTGGAATTGAAAAGAAAGGAAACAAAAAGAAGCCATCAATAAGAAATGGTGCTGGTCTGAAAAAACATTTTAAACAAATAATTGCTCATGCGAAAAAACGTTTAAATAAAATAAAACCCAAGTGTAAGAAAATGGCGATTGAATTAGCGATGGCAGCTGCTAAGGAATTGATAACTGATTCATCTATAAAATTACCACGAGTTATCCCAGTTCCAAAGACTGGCGGTATTCTACCATTGATACCTATTTTTGCTGGATTATCTGCAGCTGGGAGTTTGGCTGGTGGTGCTGCTGGAATAACAAAAGCTATTAATGATTATAAAGCAGGAAAGAAAAGATTAGCTGAATTAAAAAGGCGTAGTGAAAAAATGGAAGCAATGTCTATAGGGAAAGGATTACAACTAAAGCATCATAAGAATGGATTAGGAATTTGTTTATCAGATAAATCAAAAAACTAGTTCCTAGGCTACCCAATCGACCTCTGACTAATATTGATATTATGAAATATGCAGGAAGCATTCCATACTTTCGAGGAGTTTTCATGAGGGATGAATTGCCAGAACATCCATTTAATAAAGAAAGTGGAATCATAAATTTAGATAGTTCAGAAAACCCTGGCTCTCATTGGGTAGCCTATGTGAAGTTTAATAAATATATTGAATATTTTGATAGTTATGGGAATTTAAAACCACCTAAAGAATTTATCAAATATATTGGGTCTAATATACATTATAATTATGACAATATACAAAGAAATCATCCTTATAACTGCGGGCATCTTTGTATTAATTTTCTTAAGAAATTTTGGAGTGATACAATTTTTTAATAAATAGTATGAACAACCGCAATATTCATTAGTGTGTCATCATGTCTGTTACTCTAACTATCACAGGAAATAAATCTATAATCGAATCATATTTTCAGACTTCTTTAAACTTAAGTGATAAATATGAGTGTGGTTTACTTTACTTTTCAGCTATAAATTCAATTCCCAATATAAATACAAATAATAACGTATTTGCTTATGGAGAAGGTAAACAGATACAAATACCTTACGGTACATACGATCTCTACGATTTAGTTGATTATCTAAAAAGTAAAGTTACTGATTGTGAAATAAAGATAGTTCCAAATAATAACACATTAAAATGTTCAATATTTTGCTCTACAACAATAAATTTTGATGTAGATAATAGTATATGCCCCCTACTAGGTTTTCGGAAAATGAAATTAGAATCAAATAAATGGCATGAATCTGACCATCCTGTTAACATTCTTCCTTTGTCTGTGATCAGAGTCGAATGTGATCTCGTGCAAGGGTCATATACTAACGGAGTACCATCTCATATAATACATGAATTCATACCAAACGTTCCACCTGGTCATCGATACATTGAGGTGCCAAAAAACGTTATTTACTTTCCCATAAATAGAAACAATATTTCGTCTGTAACTATAAAGATTGTAGATGAGGACGGAAACTGTATTGACTTCAGAGAGGAAAATATTCAATTGCGTATTCATTTACGACGAGCAAGATGATATTATTTGATAAAATCTCAAATACTACTATGAAGCGTGTTAATACATCTCAAAGTGTTAAACTGCAAAGACGTATCAAGACGATCAAGAAAATAACGAAAAATAATAAAGATTTTCTTCGAGCTCTCGGCTTTAAAACATGAGTTTATTACAAATCACGAATTTACCGCAATTTGACAATTCGATTGAAAGTTATGAAGTACATACTTACAACCCATACAACAACAGTTTTAAGGAAAATGATGAAATTCGTATTCCCATACATCAACAAGATATATACATTTTACCATCCGCCAGTTCTATATACATTGAAGGATATGCAACGCTCATTGGTAAAGATAACAAGTCTACAAAAGGAGTTGTTGAGTTTACCAATAATCCTATTATGTTTTTGTTCCAAGATATTAGGTACGAAATGAATGGTGTTGAAATAGATCGTATTAAAAATGCTGGAATCACAACAACAATAAAATCATATATATCAATGAATGAAGGAGAAAGTAAAGTTGCTGCTCTATGGGGTTGGAAATTGAATGGGTTCAAACTTTGTGAAAATGGTTACTTTAATGCTGTGATACCGCTTAATAAAATAATGGGATTTGCTGAAGATTATGACAAAATTATTATGAATTGCAAACATGAACTTATTCTGTATAGAAGTAATACTAGTCTTAATAGTGTTAAAGTTTCAGAAGATGTTAATATTAAAATAGATATTCAAAGAGTGCAATGGCGCGTTCCTCATATTAAAGTCTCAGATCGTGAAAGACTGACATTGCTTAAAATTTTAGAAAAAGATAAACCTATACAATTAGCCTTTAGAAATTGGGATTTATACGAATATCCATTGTTGCCTAAAACTACTAAACACTCTTGGTCTGTTAAAACAGCTTCTCAACTAGAAAAACCTCGATATGTTATCGTAGGTCTACAAACTAACAGAAAAAACTCTAAAACTAAAGATTGCTCCCTGTTTGATCATTGTAAATTGACAAATGTTACACTGTATCTGAATTCACAAAGTTATCCATATGATTCGTTAAATTTAAAATTTGATGCAAATAAGTACAGTATATTATATGAAATGTTTACACAATTCCGTCAGTCTTACTATAACTTTCCTACCGATCCGTTGCTTGAACTAGATACTTTTAAAGATAAGGCTCCATTATTTGTGATTAATTGCTCAAGACAAAACGAAAGTTTAAAAACTGGACCTGTCGATGTAAGATTGGAAATCGAAAGTGCGGAAGATATTCCTGACCATACATCTGCATATTGTCTCATCATAAACGATCGGGTTGTGGAATATAAGCCTCTAAGTAATATAGTACGCAAACTGTCATGAATGCCATTGTGGATATACAAGGATTTAAAAGTGATGAAAACAAGTTCATTTTAAAAGAAATAGCTATTCAATATAATGCTACATTACAAGTTTTTTTAATAAAACCACCATTTCCGTTTTATGACTTGACTAAAACTGAAAGAAAGCAAATAGCTTGGATAGAAAGAAACAGAAAAATTTACTGGAGTGAGGGATACATACCGTATTCTAATTACAAGAGTATTATTACAGACATTTTAAAAGATAAATGTATATTCATTAAAGGTGTTGAGAAATCACTATGGATGAAAGAAATTTTAGGTAGTAGTTGTAATGTATATAATATTGAAGGTACTGGTTGCCCTAGTTTATTAAGTTTGTATGAAAAATATATATTGTCAATTGATGTATTCACATGTGTTTATCATCCAACAATATGTGCTCTTAAAAATGTACTTTGTATGCGAAAATGGTGTTTAGAAAATAATATAATTTGTAATAATTTTTAATTTAAAAGATAACGAGTGTCCTAGTTTTAGTCTACATCGAAAATATAATCTATCTTCCAATGTATTTAGTTATTAGTTATATATAATTCTGCAATACATGCTTTGTTTAAATAAATGGTTTATAGACAATACATTTTTGTTTTAATTTTAACAAACTTCTTTTCTATGATTCCATAATAATAACGTTTTATGTGAAGTAGATCTGACAGATTCTCAAGTATAAAATAGGTGCATAAATTCCTGAAATTCTGCTTTATATTACCTTTCATCGTAATTTGTAATCAACTAATCACCTTGATTAGACTCGGACGTTACTATTGTAAGCATAGAATAGAATTATTCGATATTCAAAGTACATACATAAACTCACGACTCACCTTCCAGGTTTGTCAGAAACATACACAATATTCAAAGTAAATTTATAATAATTATGTCGAATGAACGACGAAGAGTAACATTTAATGATGACGTTCAGTATTTTATAATTCCTGGTCACGAAGAGGATCGTTTAGGAACATGGGTGTTAGATGCTGTACGCTTTAAAATGAGAGTATTGGATTTTGAAAAAATATTCGAGACAGATGTTGTAAGAAAAAAAGAGATTTCAAGCCCACCTAGCATCATACAAAATTAAGTATTCTGAAGGTAGTTGAAATGATTGAACCATTAAAATTTCTTTCATATAGTATAATCAGTGTTTATGGATTACCATCTTAAACTTAAATAATGAATAGATGAATAACTGAGTAGATTGAATGGTGAGATTGGTGGCACCTTAAATAATGAATAGATGAATAACTGAATAGACGAATAACTGAGTAGATTGAATGGTGAGATTGGTGGCACCTTAAATAATGAATAGATGAATAACTGAATAGATGAATAACTGAGTAGATTGAATGATGAGATTGGTGGCACCTGGATCTCTTTGATCCAGGTCCACCAATCTTATCCTACTTATGTGATTAGATCAATTTTAGATACTTTAATAATAATTAGAAAGCGGAGCACAAATAAAACACTACGATGATGGTGACAGACAGATCCCAACAGACACGACTAACAATCGCAAACTCACAACACACGACAACAACACGTCGACACAGTAATCAACGTCCCCGCCGGCGGGGACAGCCGCGACCACTGCACACTCCCTTCAATTCTGGCGCCTACAGACGCTACAGGCCAATCGCAGGCCGCTTCTCACCTATCCCAGCAACACAATCCGCCGCGTAGCCCCAGCAACGTCCTAGGCCGAGGTCCGTACCCCTCTGGGTGCCCCTAGGTCGGTTGCTTAAGTTCATTCAATTGGCTCGGTGACCTTCCTGGTCCCTCCAATAGCCCGCAGTAAAAAGCAGTAGTTGCTCCCGGAGCAGAGCTGTAATAGTCATATCAAAAAAAAAAAAAAAAAAAAGACTGACAGATGTCAAGAAGGTTAGCTTTATTGCGCGATAGGTGGAGACACTTACAGGTTTGTTTATAAAGCATGACACATTACAAATTGCATTTAACTAAAAACTTCATTTCAATATAATGGCGTAGTATATGCTTTGTAAATATTAATTAATTCAATCAATTATACTTTATTTGACACCAAAAAACAGAGTATACAGAGAGCAAACAATCAGGCGGTCTTATTGCTAAAAAGCTATTTCTTCCTGACAACCATACATACAACAATATTAATGATATAACCTGCTGATAAGATTACTGATTTGTGAAAAAAATGTAATGTGCCCGATCAAATTGTTTAGAGAATAAATGTGTGAGCGAAATTGTCGGTCCTTCGGGGCCCCCTGAGAATGGGGGCCCTGGGCATGGGCCCCGTGTGCCCTTATGGTGACGACGATATTGATTTTCATTTTGTCGTGCTTGACATGCTAGCCCTACTGGTGAAGGTGGCGGGAACCTGTTGGATGTGGGCAGCACAGGACAGGTCGTGTCGATCCTTGGGGGAGATCTATGTCCAGCAGTGAACGTCTTTCGGTTGAAATTAATTATGGTGATAAATAAACAAATAAATAACGCTCACAAGTACATACATGATATTCTTGATACGACATTTCGGATTTGGATTCCAGTGTACATTCATTACAGCTCTATTTTTTTCAGGCTTTACCTGTAGGGAGTTGGAGTGAATAAAGACACGTTTAGGTTCGGATTTGCGTTTAAATAGGGCGTGTGATAGGTCCTCGGTAGTAAATTGGGAAAGTGCTTTTTGTTTATCGTTTTTTGCATACGAAGGAGATTCCCTTCTTATCGCGGATTGGAATCTTGTTTTAGTAGATACAAGATTCGATTTTCAGCAAATTTATTTTGGTATAGTTGTTTTTTTTTTCAGAATTGAATTAACAAAGCGACTTTATTTTGAACTACCTTACCCGGCAGACATTGTCCTGCCATTTTCCCTACCCTACACCAACCCTACACCTACCCTACTCCTACCCGACACACACTTGGCCATTTTTTTTGTTTATAAACCTTCCCTGGCATATGCACAATAACCCACCAAAGTTTCATCGCAATCGGTCGCGTGATGTGACCAAGGGAAATAGGGATTCATTTTTATTATTTATATAGATATATATAACTACCCCATCTTCTTCTTTTATCGTGTAAGTCAGGTGGGGTAAGAGGAACATACCTTATTTTCAGAAAAAGATTTTGAGTGCTAGGAAGAGCATCTAAAGTCTTACAGGATCTTTGAAACACACAAAACTTGCCTTCATGTATTAGGTTCCCGAGAGCTAAGTTTCATTACGCTAATAACAGTTCTTACGACGATATTTGCGTAATTGCAGAATGTATAAACGTTCCTCTTCCCCCACACATGGGGTAAGAGGGACAGTCATTGTATTTCATATAAATGAAGTTTGAATATAAATATTCGTTACTTAATGCACGTTTATTTCTAGGTAGAAATGCTTCAATCATTATTAGATCTTACTATCGTTGGAACAAGGTATAATTTTGAATGAAAAATAAGAATAAGTTAATTCGGGGTAAGAGGAACACCAAGCGTTTAAACGAGAAAAACGTCATGCGCGCTCTTTCTGGCCTACGTAAAATAATAAAGATGGAGGCACATCTCGATTTTTGTCATTTTCTCGGGGATGGCATGCTAGCTAGGCTGGTTCGGTCAGGGGTGACTAACTAAAAAAAAGCGGAGAAAGTGTTTATATATTTATTTAATCTCCATACAAACAATAATAATAAGATAATAGGATTAAACTATCTTAGAGCTTTTTTTTTTTTTTTTTTTTTTTTTAATTATTAAAAAAATAATATTTAAGTTACTAACGAAATAAAGAACAACAACAGGGATTCTTTGTCATCAAGTGTTCAATGTAACTTATATAATAATAATAAATAAAATAAATAAATAATAATAATGTTGTTATGTAAATAAATATAAATTTATGGTGGAAACATTACCCACATGACCTTAGTCCTAATCGAAAATAGCAGTACTATCTTATCTAGATTTGTATTTTAGGTTGAATTGCATAATATGGAATCATAATCATCATCATCATTATCATCATCATCATCATTGGCCTTTCCATCTTTGAAAGATGATTAAGCAACTTCTTTGCGGCACTTACGCTCGCTAGTGACTATAAAGCCCGGTACGAGAGCGACAGGTAGGGCCGCATCTACGGCAAGTGAAATTTGAGTTACTTATCAACATAAGTTGATATGCTGATATAAATCAGCATATCAACGTCCCACTACAGGGCACAGCACCAGGTGCATGGCAGCGTGATATAGCGCTATCGCGCTTTAGCTCTCTTTCTATTTGCACGCGAATGAACAAGATAAAAGGCGCGATGCAGTCTTACCGCGCGCTTCATGCAGACCTCACAGGCCTACTCTCATGCATCTACAGGGTGAAATTGATATCATTAGCATACTTTTAAACTAAGATTTTACCAATCGAACTGATCAACTTTTTCTATGGGAGCAATCGGATCGGAGTAAAAAAAAATCTGCGGTTCCATACTAAACTACAATGTCTACTCAACTCAAATGTATGCAACAGCTGATTTTTTTTGCTCTGATCGGTTTGCTGCCATAGTAAAAGTTGTTCAGTTTGATGGGTAGACTCTTAGTTTAAAAGGATGCTAATGATATCAATTTGAGCCTGTATACTAATATTATAAAGAGGAAAGATTTGATTTTTTGTTTGTTTGTTTGTATTGAGTAGGCTCCGAGATTACTCGACTGATCTAATGGTGAAAGGAATACTTTCACCATTAGAATGCTACATTATCCGTGATGAACATAACATAACATAAATATTCTTATTATTCTTTCTCATAGGCTAAAAAGAACGGCCAAGTGTGTGTCGGAAAGATTCTAAGGCGCAACGCAACGCAATAAATCACAACATTAACAACGTGCAATTATTAATATTCGTTATACAAACATTTACTTGCTGGATTAGAAGCCGCAACCCTCGGCTTCACAGGTTTACTACCAACTTGATATCGTCAAGTTTTAAGATTTAATAAACAGGTTAAATTTTATATCACTGCGGATAACTTCAGCATGTATTCTACTCATCAAACTAAACAACGTCCCATATAAAACTGCAGTAACTATTCGACTTAAATGTATGGGACAGCAGATTTTTTTTTCGCGATTTTTTTGTCGAATGTGGCTCTATAGTGAAAGTTGTTCAGTTTGATGAGTAGAATACATGCTGAAGTTATCCGCAGTGATATAAATTTACCCTGTAGTAAAGAAAAATATAAAAAAATAAACCTCAACGAATCTTAGCTCTGCAAATGTCTAGGGATGGCAACAAACGTAAATCATGAATAAATAAATTGTTGAAAATGCATCCCCTACATAGCGCTGCAAAGATTTTAGTTTTAAATAAAGTGAATCTTGAAATCTACCTGGAAAACAAAAATGTTGAAGAGGTTTTCAGTGCTCCGTACCAAAATTGGCAAAAAGTATGGAATCACTTCGGTCCCAGTCATTTTCCGTCTGTCCCAGGCATTTTTCTCGAAGCTCGTAGCTGAAACTTCGTACAGATAACTGTACGAAAACGACGTACGTACGTCGTCTGTACGTTTACTAGTAGCAATAATAGTTAGTATATTAATTTTCACTACTTGTACTAGAAAACCATATTTAATTTTGTATTCAAATCCGTGACACTAATTGCGCAATTTTGGTAAATAATTTTTTTATTGACTGAATATTAAAATTCAATGAAGTCGTTTAAAAATAGAATGAGCGCACAAAGAAAACTTTACATAATTAATTGACAAACGAAAACCTTCAATATTACTTAAGTAATTTTCTAAATTCACATTCTACTCAACGAAACATTTTACTTTTACTGCAACTGTTAACCAAATCTAACCTTTAAAACTCTACTCTACAAGATCCTTTTTGGATTGGAATACGTATTCATTACACAAGGCGTCATCAACTATGTAGATTGTAGGCAATTTGTAACAATCAAGTCTGATAAACTCACTTCTTAGTCTCCAGAGCTACTTGATTTAACCATTGTAATGAATGTAGATGGTTAATGAACTAAGCATAATAACGCAGGTAAAAAATGTCATGTAATCTAACATCGCATTACTTATTCACACACGAATACAAACCACATATCTAACAAGTGCATTTTGTATATTTAATGTGCAATAAGTTTTACAGTTGTAACTGATGTCAATAGCTCAGGCAGGTAATTCCTACCTTTCATGGCATCAGTTGTACCTACCAATACTCCTAGCCTACTATTCTAACATTTAGTGCTTCAACATTTTATTAGAAATCCGTCTGTAAAATGGCTTTTTTTGGATAATATTCTTATTCTTATCGCATCGTGAGGGAATCTTCAATTTCGAGGCACAAACTGTATAAAGAATGTAGATTGTTAATGAAATAATGAGGTATAATTAAGCAGAACAAAAGAAAAAAATATGCATGTACCTACTCTAACATCACATACATACATATACTAACGCCTGTCTCCCCAATGGGTAGGCAGAGACAATTGATCGCCATTGGCTACGATCCTGAAACATCTCTTTTGCCTTTTCCACAGTCATAAGTCGTTTCATACACGCTCGTCGGTTTCGGATCATGAGGAAATATAGGTTCCTTCTTAACGCTCAAAAATTTTAAGGCGATGATTAGACCAACAAACTGAACAACTTTCTCTATGGGACCAACATCGAAATCGGAAAAAATACAGCTGTTCCATACAAAACTGCAAACCTACTTGAGACAAATCAATCAATCAAACATACTTTATTTTACACCAAAACATAAACAGATGTATGGGACAGCAGATATTTTTCGCTATTTTGATGTTGGTCCTATGTTGCTCCGTATGATGGTCTGATCATCCCCTTCAAAAAGTGTCAGCATGTAAAGAAGGACCCTGAATATTCAATTTGGACACATTTATTGAATCCACCGTCCATTAATTTGGCGGCTATCTTGTTTGTATCTGATTTGGTAATTTCGAACCACAGATCACTAAAACTAAAGGGAGATGTGAAAAGGGGGCGGGGCCAGTGTCGCAGCAATATGCGCATAAACGGAATTTTGCTCATTGCTCGCGACAGTAATGATAGAATATATTATGAGGCTGAAAGCCAGTCGAGATATTATGTGTAAATAGTTTACAATGCTTGCGTAGTAGTAAATATTATTCGAACGTTGAGCTCTGATACAGCAATGGATAATGAGCACATTCAAGCTAACAAAATACTTTCTATCGCGTGGTACTTACTGGTGGTAATGCGACACTAGGTTTCGTACTCAGCGCGTTGGTTGGCATCTCTCTAGATCTCTATGTTTTGAACCAAACGTTTGGTATTATAATTTTAAGTTTGATCCGAAAACTAACACAGCGTTAACCCTTGAAAGCTGAAGTTGAAAGTTTAAAAAGGATTTCAAATAATCATAAATTTTAGAACTACAAGTTTTAAAGCCGAAACCGTGTAATTAATGGCACTATCTACTGGTTTGAATGTTGTCCACGTAATGCATTATAGATTCAAATCGTTGGTTTAATTCCAGTTATTGTCATGCAGTTGCCTGTTTTATTTAAGAGGCCTTTTACCGTTCAATGGTACCATCATCAGATTATTATACACATCATCATCATCATTACTAATTATTTCAGATTTTTCATATAAGAAAACCTCAAATTAGAAAGTGCATCATACATACATACATATGCTCACGCCTATGTCCCACTACTGGGGTAGGCTGAGACAACAGATCGCCACATGCTACGATTCTGACACACATCTTTCGCCTCCTCAACATCCATAAGTTTCTTCATGCAAGCTCGTCGGTTCCGGGTACATTTTATTTGGCCCTTCTTCAGTACGCATCCGATTTGGTCAGCGTACGTGCGCCTAGGGCGACTCCTTTCAACCATTTCATTCACACTTGCCTTGTAAATTTCGTACGTCAACCTACTTTCGCTCATTCTTTCCACATGGCCAAACCACCTGAACATGCCTTTTTCAATCCTGGTCACTACATCTTCTTTCAGACCACATGTTTCTCTAATCACACTATTCCGTAACCGGTCCATCAAAGTCACACCACACATACGCAGGGAGCGCATTTCAACCGCATTTATTCTAGATTCATGCTTCTTCTGCCATACCCAACTCTCACTTCCATACATTAAAGTTGTGCCAACACACCGTCGCGAACCGCCAAGCGAGCCTTTTTAGTGAACTACCAAGCGGGCCTTTTTAAAGTGCAACACCTATATTCTACTATATTCATATTTTAAATCTACAAGACATTTTATGCAAAGTTCAAGGAAAAATTAAATTACTATTTAGGTATTCTGATCTTTTTGAAAGTGAAATGAAGATAAGATAGGTACCGTAATTTTTTTTTTATAATACTTTTTTTTACACAAAAAGAAACTTAGTTTTTGTAGTATGTCGCTGTTCCACTTTTTTATTTTAGAATTTCTTCAAAGACTGCAAACTGAAACGCTGAACTCAGCAAACACGAAGAAAAATGACATGTTGCGGTTTAGTCCGTGCGGTGTCGGCTAAGAATAGCACCATCCCATTTCCTCCCGTGGGTGTCGTAAAAGGCGACTAAGGGATCTACCAGAGGATGGGCAGCAGCATTCTCTGAGTACACACATTCAATGCAACTGCGATCGCCAACCCACCTGCCAAGTGTGGCAATTATGGCAAATCCCCCCGTTTTGGGGGAGGCCTAGCCTGGGGGAGTCCAGCAGTGGACGTCTATCGGCTGATATGATGATACAAAACTACTCTACCAATCCGACTCAAATGAATGGGATAGCTATGATTTTTTTTTGCGTTTCCTAAGGTAGGCTCCATAGTGAAAGTTGTACAGTTTGATGGGCTGAGTTCACCGTTTCAGTATGCGGAAGGCTGTCCGTTACACCCTTTATACATAATTATGAACTCAGTACGTCATACAATAACAAAACCTAAAAATGACGTCTATAATGGTATAACTACTATTTACTAAGGTGACTTAGTAAATAGTAGTTGTGCACTGCTGTTATACCTACATTGCCGCTGACATTCCAGTCCTTACGAATGTCATCGGTCACTAAACAGTGATGTAAAACAATCAATCACACTTTCCATCCCATTAAAAGCGCGCAGATGCGAAGTCCTTGTGTCATAGAATGTAATTGGTTTTCTTGATTGAGAAATAATAAGTTTTGTGATGAGAGCGCCTGACCGTAAAAGACCAGGAAAGCAAGGTAACTTGCAATATTGGAAATTATTACTAATAAAAACCACTTGACATCTAGGGCATGATTACGAATTCCTAATAGGTACTTAAACATTATATAATTATATAGTGTGTAATATAAAATGGGACAGTCACATAAAGGGGTGCTTCAGACCATCAAACTGAACAACTTTTACTATGGGACCAACACTGAAATCGCGATAAAAATCCGCTATCCCATAAAAACTGCAAACAGAACTCGACTGAAATTGTTCAGTTTGATTGGTCTGAACTGAATCACCCCTTTAAGTAACTGTCCCATTTTATGTTACACCCTTTATACATATAATAACATACAATAATATAAGGCAATTCAACATCGTTATTTTACAAGAATAGGTAAGAGAATAAGTGGCATTCCTCAGGAAGAATTCCTTCGATATTTCTTCCATGAGCTGAATACCTAACTGAGGGAAAATTAATAAAAGTATTCGGATGACGAAGCATTTGTTGGCGTTGTGGCACTGTACGTTTTTCCAGCAATTTTCCTGTAGATCGCTAGATGGCGCCATATAGCATAAATAAAAAAAATAAAAATAATTGCTGTGTGTTCCTTAAAATAAAAAAAAGATAACCAAAAATATGTAAATAATTATTTCTTCTAATGTGATATTTCATTTAAGTCATCTACTAATCATTTTAATCGAAAATTTTAAACTGTTTGCGTACGAAATGAAAACAGAAAAATTATTTCATTCATGGCATTTTTTACATGGCGGTAATGGCTCAACCCATCGGCTTTTCCGTAAAAAAACAAAGGTCTTAATGCCTTTGGTTTTTCGTAAAAAAAACAAAGGCAGGCATAATCTTGACACTTGATTTGTCACACTTATTTAACGGAGCGATGAACATTATGTAGGAGTCGAGTTGTAGGTCTACTAATGGGGGGTTGCTGGTCGCCTGTCGGTTGCCTCTGGCCTAAAATGAAGCTCTAATTGTATAGTGGCTCAAGGTAGTGTTTATTATTTATATAGTAGGATGATGGTTTGAGTATATCTTAACCCTAACATCCTGACTTCGGTTCACTTTCACCAATTCCATACGATTCGACATTCGAATAAAAATGAAATATTCTGTTACTTTCCACCATTTCCGATTTGTTATTTCGTTTCTATGTCCGAAATATAAGTACTAACACGCTGACACTAACAGAGCCTTAGAGTTTTTTCAGACCGCCTTACGGCCTCTGACATGGTTTTTATGTAACGACTACTACCACCAGAGATAGTAGCCCGGACCAACGGCTTAACGTGCCATCCAAAGCACGGAATCATTTTTCTTTTCATACAATCAGGTGATTCAGCCTGCAATGTCCTAACTAACTGGGGAAAAACGCACAAAGTGACATTTCACTAGGTGTCCCCCGTGGGAATCGAACCCACGACCTCTGTGTCGAGAGCCAATTCTCTTAACCATTAGACCACGGAGACAGTCTGAAATATTTAACTGACACACTAACAATGTAATTTATATCATCTCATTTTCTTTAATTACATACATACATACATATTCTCACGCCTGTCTCCCACTGGGGTAGGCAGAGACAACGGAACGCCACCTGCTACGAACCTGACATACCTCTCTAGCTTCCTCCACATTCATAAGTCCTTTCATGCTCGACGGTTACGGATAGATCTGACCTGGCCCTTTTTAAGCACGTCGCCCATTGGTTCGTATATGTACGTCTAGGCCGTCCCCTTCCAACATTTCCACATTTTTATAATTTAATACATCCATCAACAATTGAATTTGTGTTTATTACTTTTATATTAATGATGTTCAAGCGCTCTTACCATTGTATTCTAGTAAATCTGACAGTTAATGGCTTTATCCAAAAATTTATTTAATGCGAGAATCGTAAGGATGTTACTGGTTTTATCCTTGACAGAATATTCATTTCAAATCAACTGCTCCAGGCTCGCGAACTTAAAAGAGTGGACAGACATCGCCAGTGTCCAAGAGCTTTTTCGTTTGGCGAGAGATAGAGGATATGCAGAGCTGGACTGCCAACCTCCAGTAATGCAGAGGAACCCGAAGAAGAAGAAGAATATTAATTGAATATTATTATAATAGGTAGTACACTCACCAGACAAAATGTTTGCCGTCAGTTGAGCTATTTAAAGATGAAAAGAAAAATGAAATAAAGTGTAGCGCTAGTTAGTTGGCTGCTATATCTATATTAAGAAGGATAAACTTCTTAAGTTGCACCATTAAGATCATTAACTAAAAGGCAATTAAATCTTGAAACAAAACACTGATTGCAATCAGCCGAGAAATAACACCACACTAATCAAAACGCTTCGATTCCACAACCGACATATAAGGTCTAAAAAAATTAGCTGAAACTATTTTAAGGGTATGCTCAGACCATCAAACTGAACAACTTTCTCTACGGGACCAATATCGAAATCTCGAAAAAAAAATCTGCTGCCCCATACATTTGCGTCAAGTTGAGTTTGCGGTTTTGTATGGGACATCAAATTTTTTTTTCGCGATACCCTTTAAATAGTTTCAGCTAATTTTGTTAGACCTTATATAAGCAAGATTTTCAAAATTGGAAATATGCGGTTCTGATTGAAGAATTGCTTTCGCTAGAAATCCAAACTTGATTGTAGGTACGAACTGTTTTCACTTCATCCCCTTTCAGAACTCTTGTGTCCGCGCAGTATGTGCGAATTTGTGTTGATTCGAGTGACTTCTTATGTATTAGTAGTCCAGCAAAAATACGGGTTATAAGTAAATAATTTATAATAAGTTTTTTTAGAGGATCTCCTCTAAGCAATTAATAATGATAAATATTAACTGACTACTATTGATTTTATTTACGAATTCAACAATATTTTGTATTTTGACTTTTTAGTATTAAAACGGATTTTATTTATTTATAGCGTTAATTTCTACTTAGTTAATAAAAAAAAAGGTCCCGTCGAGTTTTTTTTATTATTTACTTCTTAAATACTATTTAAGAAGTAAATAATAATAAAATAAGGTTTTAATATAAAATGTTTAGCAAAATTTTTAGGGGTCGTTCAGACCATCAAAATGAGTAACTTTTACTCAAGGATCAAAATAGAATTCGCAAAAAAAATCAGTTGTTTCGTTAATTTAACTAAAGATTTTATTATAACCCTGTATAAAATAAAAGTCTATTTAACTAATAGCATGGGAAAATTTTGATTTTTTTTTCGAGTTTTACATAAACTTTGTTTTATTATTTCCATAATTAATAAGAATATTTTTTTTATTTCATCTCTCCATTTTGTTTTATCTCTCTCTCTTTCTCTTATCTACAGTTTAAAAAAAACGGCTATTATAAATTTTTCCAATCTCGCCATACTAGCATAGCGTGTTTTCACTGGACTATAATATGATCGTGGTTACATTGACGCAACGTTTGCTTTATCACGCAATATAGACATTAAGTAGGGGGTGAGGTTACATTAGGCTTGAGGCTCTATCTGTCTACCTATTTGGATAATTTCAAGCTCAGGTTACGCGTAGGTCGGATAATTGATGTAGGCTCATCAGTTGAACATTAAACATTCACGAATCTAAATAATTGAATAATTATGTATAGAACAGATAACGCGAACAAAATCTGTGCACCATGATCATCAGTGCAGTATGCGTCGCAGGCATAGAATAACTAATACACTATAGAATAGAATCTCTTTTGTGCGTGCTCCAAACGCCGCCTTATAAACACCTTCCCCCCTCAGCCCGCAACGCCCCGCTGTCACCCACGGGGGCCGCCAGGGTTGTTACATAAAATAACGAATTTCTTAGGCTGTTATTTACTTCGTATTTTATAGGTACGTTATCTATGGTTTACTTAACTTACAACTGTTACAACTTATTAACCGAATTCAACAAAAGAAGAAGCTTCTAAGATTTCTTTTAATTTTAAGTATTTCAGTGGTAAAATATGTAATATTAGTTTGACTTAGATATCAGTCATTTTGTACAACCAAATACTGCAATAAGCAGTCATGGTGAAAATCGATAATTCAAATCGGTCGGCAAGAGCGCACGCTATGCGAACGACGCAAGCCCCGGCTGATTTCTCTGCTAAGCAGAGGCGAGACGGTAGGCTATTCACGTGACCTTGAACGCGTCTGGCGCGCGAGTGTCGTTTCTATAGAGTATTAATTATTCTTATGGTACATGCTAAGTGAGTTTGAACTAATTGGCCTAAACGATTGTTAAAAAAATTTAGCCGAGGTTTCGCATCTAGTAGTGATCTAAAAATGGAATCGCGCTGCAAGCACAAATTACTAGTTACATAAATTGTATGTACATGGAAAGGTGTAGTTACTTCGTAACATAAACATAACTTCCTTAGAGAACGGTAGATTCCTATGCTTTAATTACCTACTGTTAGATTGTACGCACAAAAATGTAACTAAAAAAAATAAGTTCGAAAACTAAAACCAAATTACTGAAAAATCACGCTCTAAAAAATAGACAAAAAAATATTCTCATCTGAAATTGTTATGTACGCACGGCGACACATCAAGCTATACAAAACCAACATAAGCTGGCCGCGCGCCGCTTTACGTTACTCGACCTACGCGCGGCCAGCTTATGTTGGTTTTGTATAGCTTGATGTGTCGCCGTGTGTACACACTATTCATTTTAAGTCAATTGCAGCGTGACCACTTTTTTTTCAGAGAATCTACCAAAATTACATCTAAAATCTACCAAAATATACCTAGTCCTGTTTCAAATTCTACTAAAATTCTACAAACAATATTTATGACATTCCAGGTGGTTCAAATTTAAAATATAATATAAAACACGTTTTTGAATAAAATGTTATAATTTTAATTTAAACGCTCATCATGACTCATTTATTTTCGCATTTTTGTATAATTTTTTATCCGGAAAACCCCCTTCAATCCTTTTCTCGGCTGTATTGCCAGCTATGATTTTTTCCCGGATCCTTCTATTTTTGATCAAATTTTCGTATACCGAATTTCTACCAAAATGTACTTAACAATTTCCCATTTCTAAATTATCGTTCTCTTTGCCCTAAATCTACCAAAAAAAGTAGAAATCTACTTAAAGTAGTCACACTCGTCTATTGAATAAACAACTTACAAAATATTTTTATAATGTATTTAATAAATATTTATTAGTAATGTTCAGAGGATAGCTTATTGCTTACTACGTAGGTGGCATACGATTTTTTTTTGTTGAAAACCTGAATTTTTAATACGATACGAAAATAAACCCCTAGAGCGCTATGTAAGCTAATACTGTATTCTGCTTTTATCAAATAAACTAGTGCCACAGACGTCGATTTCGTTTCCAATTAGTCAATTCTAGATAGAATTTTGCCGTCGGAATAATAATTTAGAATTTAGATTAAATTTCAAGAATAAAAATACACAGGCCAAGTACGAGTCGGGTCTCGGGCAATTAGTGTTCCGTACCTACCAATTGTTTAACATGGGTCATTGATGACAACCACTATAAATTGACACTTAGTATGTGGCCACATAGTAACTGAAGATCATTTTGTAGTGGTGGTAGTTTTTAGACTCGTATTTTCACAAGCTTTCAATTGATACCCCACACCATAGGGTAACAATTTTTTTTTATTTACCCTTCCTACCTCCCCAAATTGCCGTCGCATATAGAAATTAAGCTTTGACCAGCAATTGCTATAATTTCTGTGTAAAGTTTCAGCTTCCTATGTCTTACGGCCTCTGAGAAAATGCCTGTGACAGACGGACGGACGGACGGACAGACACCGAGCTGATTCCATAAGTGTTCCGTTTTGCCAATTTTGTTACGGAACACTAATAACTATCCAGACTGAGTTTATTAGTCTATAATTGACTCAAAGTAATATGTGGATTTGACCTACCAAATTACAAAGTATTCAGGGCTCTTCTTTTGGGGGTTTTTTTAAGGGGATGATCAGACAGTCAAACGAAAAAATCTGCTGCTGCTGTCATAAATTTGGCTCCACTACGTTTGCAGTTTTGTATAGAACGGCAGATATTTTTTTCTCGTAATTTTGATGTTGGTCCTATAGAGAAAGTTAATTAGTTTGAAAGTCTGAGCATCCCCTTAAAAAAGTGTTTGCATATTTAAGAGGATAGACGGGTTTCCTCCCTGAATAATGACACTAGAGCAAAAAATTTTTTACCGTACAAATTATTTTACCTCTGCTACGTCCCAATGTTTTGCTTTTTTGCATTAATTAATTACTATAAGAACTAGGGACCTTCGAAAATGATCAATTTAACGGCCCGTTTTCAGACATCGAGCAAACTAATCTGCCGAATATAAACAAAAAAAGCAAAACATACAGACATAGCCAAAGTCTATTTCATAATTTATTCTTGAATGGTAAAAATCGGTACGAGCTCCAGTTATCTCTTTTGCACTCTAGTCGGCGAGGTGTATGGGTGGATCCGGTGGGTCCGGTGGATCGGACAAATACGTATACAGTCGGAAAAGTGACCTACTCTCCAAATTTCCATATCAGCCCGCCTATCCTCTTAAGAAGGAACCTATTATATTGCATATTTTTTATATGCTTTTGAAACCTGGATGTTGAAAGCGCAAAAAGCACTCAATGAGGAAGCAAGCAAGCAATTAGGCTCTCCACCATCTGTATGCAACGAGTTCCAAATTCTTTCAGCATATGTTCAACAGACTTGATAGTTTAGAAAAATGATCACCAACCGTATGAGGGAAAGAGAGGTAGAGGACGCATGCGTACGTGATGTACCGATGCGAGAAATTACTGAGGCAAAACTACAGGCCAGCATACACCGGCCTCAAGATCGAGCGGCCTGCACGGCTAGCATGCTACTCACGGTAAAGCTTTTAAACGAGAAAAAGTCATGCGCGCTTTTTCTAGCATTCTCTTGTTCATTTCCCAATATTTGGGGTCGGCGCAATATGTCACCCTCTTCCATTCATCTCTCTTAGCCGTCGTTTCAACACCTACTTACCCCTTTTTTACACATATAATCCTTCACACAATCCATCCATATTTTCTTCGGCCTGCCTCTCCTACCTCAGCCATAGCGCTCTTTCTGGCATACGTAAAATAATAAACATGGAGGCACATCTCGATTTTTGTCGTTTTCTTGGGGGTGGCATGCGAGGCCTACTGGAGTTTTGTGGTGACACAAGCGGCCCACGATGGTTACGTCCCTCAGCCAAGTAGCCCAGTCATTTTACGAAGTTTTGTTAGGCGGGGTAGGGAGTAATTATTAATTGGACTATTAAACTGTAACCGGCACCATTTAGTGACAAAAAGACTATCTTAAAACATATTTAAAACAATCGCTACGCAACATAGAAATCAAAATTGTGTGTCCCAGAAGGCCTTTAAATTAATAATATTAATTCCAATGCACTCATTTGACTTAGATTTAACAATATAAATTATTTTTGAGCAATAAAATTAGTATTTAAATGAGGTATTTATTAGAAAATTCAGATGTATTTTTCAAAACCTTCTAAGTAGACAAAAATATTTACACCATGTTTCAAGTACTTATGTATAATGGTAAAGCGTTAAATTATGTGCAAAAAAAATTTCCCATCAGGTTTTTTAGAACGAGATAATAGAAAAATTTTAAAATTGGAACTGTTGCTGACGTGATTTTTTTTTAATTTTAGTACATTTCTAAGCTCAAATTGGCTCCTCAATATTATACCGAAAAAAAATATCAATTATTAATTAGTCCCGGCTCAAACCATAAAATGACTGGGCTAAAGAGGTTACGACTAAGAAGACCTATACTTCTGACCATAATCCCTTAAAGTGTTTAGAAACACTAATAAGACTTCTAACAACCATTATAGCATGCAGTTATAGCAAGGCTCTTTTTTTGCAATACGGGGTTGCGTAAAGTCGTAAAACCAAGAAAAACGATTCCTTAACATGCTATAAATTTTTGCGTCTACCTTATGACGATTGTTAAATTCAGATTAACGTTAATGTAACTAAGTAATCCTTTTTAGGGCTGTCAAAAATCCTATAAAGCGTGTAAAATTAAACGGTTCCACCGTGGAAGAGAAAATCTTGTTTTACGACGTCAAAAAGCACTCGTGTTAAATGAAAATCAACTTCGAGTTGTACTGAACTGTCTTTTTACGATATTGTAATAAAACTCTCCCCCCATGACGATTAAGTAATAAAAAAGTTTCGACAGTACATTTTGCTTAGGGTTGTCTATAAAGTTTATGGCTGAAATTTGACGCAATTTGTATCCAACTAGACATTTTGTTGCGTCGTACTTTCACACGACAAATATAAGCTGAGTAAAAAGCAAAGTAAATTGAATTCTATTTATACAGGCTGTTACAAAATTACAAATAAACATTTAAGAGGGTGGTTAAGACCATCAAACTGAACAACTTTCACTATAGGACCAATATCGTAATCGCGAAAAAAATCTGATGTTCCATCATCATCATCATCATATCAGCTGATAGACGTCCATAGCTGGACATTGGCCTCCCCAAAAAAAAAATCGAGTAGTCAAAAAGGTCAGCAGATTTTTGTGTTCTGACACTTTGTTCAGTTTGACGGGTAGAGAATGTGGTTTAAAGGTTAATGACACTTTTCCTTAGACGCTGTATAGTAGTTGCACTCTTTCTTATACTCTACCTCAGTCTTATCAGATATCATCAGCCCGTACCCATCCACTGCAGAGCATACGCCTCTTCTTCGTTTTATCATCAATTTCGGTCATGCGTATTCCGTATCAGATCTATTCCATAATTATTAATGTTGACTGCCAACCCTAATCTGACCCCATAGTATCGTGCACACTTTTCCATAAAATTAGTTGCTGAACTACTAAAATAAATTTCCGTCGATGCTCAAAAATAATTTTGGTCAAACGCTTATGTTTCACAAACTTTCGTCCATTAGCCATTTTTTTAAGTGTTGCCCTATAAAAGTAACGATGTGGCTGTTTTAGATTAGTGTTTTATGGGTAAACTCGCACCGTGATTGTTTCGTCGATATTTTGGAATTGTTAGGGTTGGCAAAAACAATTTAGAATGTAAAGGCTGTACAGGGTGGAAACGGATTCATTTTGTTATTTTTTCACACTTACTAAGAAATTATTTATTAAAAACACATACAAAATACAGAACACCAGACAAAAGAAAAACCATAATAAACTAAAACACAAATTACAAATAAAAGATGTCCTCCAAAGCGCCCACCTGAGGCAGAGTACCTAGGAGGCTGGCCGCATTGCCCCTCTGAATGGCCCTCTGAATTACCCTTTTGGCAAAATAGCTGCCAGCCCTCCTGTTCCCCGTGGCCTCAAACAGGCGCCTCGATAGGCACTTTAAAAAAAGTTTTGCAGCGGGACCCCAACAGCCTAAGGTCTCCACAGTGAAAGCTAGAAACTCATAGCCCTCCCCCAAACCAGTATACGTCTTCATTTTGTTCAGGCGATTATTATGGTCAAAGTCAAACTCAAAGTCAAAATAATTTATTCAATATAGGAGCTTGAAGCATACATGTGTTAGGCCCCCTTTTATATATCTATTTTGTAATACAGTTATATTACGGTAATTTCGTCATATACTGGTGCTTTATGCGCCTAAGGTTCGACTATACGACACTTATATGACCAAATTGTTAATTGGGATATAATACATTTAAAAAAAGCGCTTATGTAGTATCTGTGTTATTAATTTATTATGTGGGGCCTGAGGGAGTCACCGATGTGCAACTGCGCCGTTTCCCAGATAGAAATAAAGAACTTCATAGATTAACCTCGGCATCGGAAGACTGGCTAAAACAAGACATTCCCGGAGCAGGAGCAGGAAGACAAAAAATGCCATACGATATGATGATGATTATGTAACTGATAATCGTATAAAATATTTGGGTCATTATACACCATACTAAAAATTAAAAAAATTAGTTTCAACTTTGTGATTTTTTTTTAAAGAGGAATTTTTCATTCATTTTATTTGTCATTAATTTCGCCAAATAATTATGATGTTCATATTCATGTTATTTTTTTTAAATTAATTTTGTCTTGATTTATTAATCGATGTATTATGTAAATTAGTGATTTTGCTTTATACCCCAATAAAACCATGTGATAAATTGGGGAAGTTATCACACGACGAAGTCAGACACCACACTATAGCAAATAGATCAATGTTTTGGAATGGAATGTTGAAAAATTTGTCTTGGGCGGGACTTGAACCCGCACTTTTCCAAACCGCAACTGCGTTATCCAATTTCGCCACCGAGCCCACTACCCAGAGACCGAATTTTTACCCGAGACTTTAAGACGCAACAGATTGAAAATTTCGATCTCAGGGTAGAGGGCTCGGTGGGGAAATTGGATAACGCAGTTCCCCGGTTTGGAAAAGTGCGGGTTCAAGTCCCGCCCGAGACAAATTTTTCAATCTTCAATTAGATTCGAAATAGCACAACAACAGGCTGTAACATGTTTAAAAATCAATAATATTTGAAATTGGAATGTTTATTCCAAACCATACACAGGTTAATTTTGTTCCAAAATAATTCAGTACGGCCGTTCTGTACCTTTATATTTTCCTTTCCCTTACGTTTTCCCCATAAATAACATCGAAAACAAAGTCAACGCTAACTTTGGGCGCAGAAAGTAATTTTCTTTACTGTACGACTTTTATTTTTCATTTTACGAAACGACCTCCCGTTTCAATATCGGGAAACATTTGCACAATATGTTGAAAACATATTTTTTAACTGTTTTTACCTGGAGGCAACGATATTGTTTAAGATTCGAAACATGGTGATAACTGTTTAGAGTCAAACTTTTGTTGGCAATATTGGGCATTTTTATTGTTCGAATTTAGGTTTGTTGGTGAAGGTGGTTTTTCTTTTCTCTTTTATAAAGTAATACAGGGTGTAAGCCGTGCAAATACTGAAACGGAGAATTAAAACTATCAAACTGAACTACTTACATTATAAAACCAACATTCGGAATCGCGAATACTCACCGAGTCAAATAAGTATAAAACCGCAAATTTTTGTTTCTTTAAACTGAAAGTTGTTCATTTTGATGAAATTTACAGTTTTACTATTTACATAACTGTCCCTTAAATCGTATGAAATAGCAGATTTTGTTTATTTTTCCCCATAGTGAAAGTTTAACAGGTTATTTATTTATTCACTTTGATGGATACATAATGTGTCTTGAAAATACGACGCCAAACTGCACAGCAGTTTATCGGCGATAACATATTACATTTGTTTTATACCTTAATATGTGACAAATATACCTATAGTTTTAAACGAAGAGAAAAATATACCTATAGTTCCGTTCAACATAGGATTGTGATCATGACAGATTGTTTTAGAGATGTGACATGGCCGCTTCGTCCAAAGAGAATGTAACTCAATACGTTACAATAAAAACTGGTCGTGACCGAGCATCCAGAATGTATGAAACGTTCAAAGAAATTTAATGGCAGCGGTGCACGTTTCATATAACGCTTTTTTGTTGGAGAGTTGCGCGAGCCTTACATATTTTAATAATTCTTATTGCCCAATTACATTGAATAATGAGATAGAACACAAAAAGTATAATGCAATTAGTTCTACTATTTAAAATAATTATCAAAATTGTCACATTAAATGCGAGTTATGATAATATTTCGTGTTTAATTGTCGTGTTTTGACTGTTATAATGTATAATAAAACAATAAAATGTTGGAAATGTTCCAACCATTACTTAAAACAATTAAACCTTCATTATTTTTTAACAAAATAAAGTAAGATAAAGTTTTAAAGACACATGTTAATTTTGTCGTATTTTTAGTCTAAAGTCAGTTTTTTAATACCAAATTAAAACGTAATTAGTATAAAAAGCATTGGTACTTAATTAGGAATACCTTGAGTGCTCTATAATCAGTTAGTGCACGAACGTTCTTACAAATGAAATTCTGATTATTCTAATTTAGGTGCTATTAAAAATAGGTCGTCAATTTGGAACACTTTTACACACCTCTATTTTTTAACAACACTAAAAAAAATTTTAAGTTGTAAAGTGGAGTCTTGTAATTACAACTATCTGGTAATTGCAACTATGGAACAATCGCACTTATAAGAATCACGATTCAGTTCTTCTCTCAATAGACTTATGTATAGTCATCTAGAAGGCAGGTGTTGGTATTAAGAGAAGGACTGAATTATGATTCTGACAGTTGCAATTACCAGATCACGTCACGTTATCCAACCAGATCTCATCTTTCATTATCACTATCCTTTGTTGGACGTACTATAGTAGTTTTTGTCAGAGCTTTGATGGTCTTAGCCTCCCCTTTAAATATTATTAGCGTATTTCATTACACCCTGTATAACATACGACGCAACGACTTAAGGCTCTTAGTACGAGCCTTAACAGGACACTGCAAGTTAAACAAACACCTACACAGAATGGGGCTTGTAGACTCACCCACTTGCAGATTTTTCTGTGAAGCAGAGGAAACGCCCATACATCTCCTCTGCGAATGCAAAGTGCTCATTCACAGCAGGAGTCGCCATCTAGGTGGATACATAATAACACCTACTGACATTAGGGACCTCCCCTCCAAAAGCATAACACGGTTCATGAAGTCCGTGGGCCTAGGAAATGACCTTTAGGTCTAGGGTGACAGCTACAATAGATCTATCTAGGTCGCAGTAGCTATTTGGTCATTGACCAAGCCCTTATAACCAAATAATAACATAGTGCTCAAACCCTGTCCGGATAAAAACCCTGCAAATTATTACGTTATTCCTACTTTCCTCTCAGTACTTATCGAAGCGTTTCCCTGGTCAGGTCAGAGTGAGTCAAGAAAGTGAATTAGACTGAGAGGTGCACTTTACTGTCGCGGTCCGGATTTATTAGTTCCCGCTTCTTTACTGTACTAAGATTTTTTTTGTCGGTAACCTTGTTAAGGTGGTTTCAATCCATACAAAAGTTTGACGCACAATACGCGTAGACGGAATTAATCACCGACACAAACACACACAACACGATCACCGCCGGCGGTAACACAATCATTTCTTTGTTGCGTCGTCGTCGTAAAAATCGAAATCCCCACCGTCCCCGGGGGGATCGTCGCGATCTCTGCCCACTCTTTTGTCTTCTGGCGCCTACAGACGCTACCGGCACATCGCTGGCCGATTCTCACCGATCCCCACTACCCAATCGTAGCCCGCGTAGTCCCAGCAACGCCCATTGCTGAGGTCCGTACCCCTTAGGGGTGCCCCTTGGGCAGGTTGCTTAAGCTCATGCATTGGTTCGGTAGACCTACCAGGGCGCTTCGCCGTCACTGGTGTGGTCCTCCCATAGTCCGCAGTAATAAGCAGTCGATGCTCCCTGAGCAATGCTGTATTGGTCAATTCGAAAAAAAAAAAAAAAAAAAAAAACGGAATTAATAAAAGTAATATTTTATACATGAAAAAATTGTTTAGATTCTAGATGCCGCGACACAAATAACATTTGCAATATTTATAATTTAGAATAGCAAAGCTGTAGTTGTATACCCTCAAGTAGTTTTCTTAATTTGTTGTTACTCTCATAACGTTTCAAATTGCAACTATGCTTAAAATGGCTGAGGGGTGGAGGCCTGGTATCCAGAATAACAAGATCTACTTGATTCAGGAGCCAGTCTCACACTACCCTAATCTAATATGTTGATGAACTTGTATTATGTAAACCCAAAGTGTGAGATATAAATAAACATTATATTATATTTATATATTTAATTTATTATATAATTACGAAGGTATAAAGCTTTTAAACTTTGTATGATAAATTTCAAAGTTTTATACCTTCGTAATTATTTTATAAATTGCAAATGTTATTTGTTACGCGGCATCTAGATTTTCTAAACTATTTTTCCATATATACAAAGTTACTTATATTAATACCGTCTACGCGTATTGTGTGTCAAAGTTTTGTATAAAATTGACCCCTCTGCAACCATCTTAAACAAGGAACTGTTATACAGGATGTTACAAAACATCCTAGTAATACTTAAGGAGACCATGAAACTGAACAACTTTCACTATAGAGCCAACTTCGAAATCGCAAAAATAAAAACAGCAGATTAATATAAAACGACTATTTCGAAGTTGGCTCCATAGTGAAAGTTGTTCAGTTTGATGGTCTGAAACACCCCCTTAAGTATTACTAGGGTGTTTCGTAACACTTTTATAACAGTCCCTTGTTTAACAACGTAACACACAAAAAAAATCTGAGTAAAGTCTGATGGTCTGAAACATCCCCTTTAGTATTACTAGGGTGTTCTATTACACCCTGTTCTACTACTATTTGTTTGTCATGACTTAAAAACAACTTAACCGATTTGAATAAAGTATCTCTAATTTAAAGCAAAGGGTTTAGTTTGGATTAATATTAAAGATTTATTTCATCGCAATCGGTTTATTCAATCAGAAGTTATGAGTATTTAAAGTTAGCGGTCTGTGCAGAGTCGCGGACGCCGATAGTTATAACATTTATTGATTCTCCTACGCTATGAAAAAACTCAAAACACCTGTCATAATCACTCAAGTCCAATTCTAAATTGCGAAATTTATAATAAAACTAGCGTTTACCTGCAACTTTGTCCGCACAAATTATACAGGGTGACTGGTAATTCGACCTATTCCTTGAAAGGGGTTATACTAGAGTTCATTTGCAACAATTTTGCCCCAGTTAACTGGGGGTCGAAAATCGCTTGTTTTCGAGTTATCTCATTTTTAAGATTTTTTTGAAAAAATCCATTTTTCCACCTAAAACTGACAATTGTGAAAAAAATACTCCACTCTCTGCACTAAGTAAGCATTTTTCTAATAGCTGATGAATGAGCGACTACATTAAACTAAAATACATGTGTAAAATACCCGAAACCACTGAAATAAAAGGTTATAAACCGCACGACAAAATTTTTTTATTTGGATTTCGTTTCAATCCAAAGAGGATTACTTAAAAAAAATGTATCACACTTGGCGTACAAATTACGGAAATAACTTCCTCAATTCCTAAACTTTCCAAAAAGGTGCAAATGTTGTCTACTTTGACAAGAGTTTGAAAAAAATTGTTAACAATGGCAGAGCAGGTAGCGGATTTCCTAGAAGCGAACCTTACAAGATGCCGATTTGCTTTTGTCTCTTTCATTTTATTGCTTACATTGTTTCTCTTTTGTAAGTATTCGGGAATGTTTGTACTAAGGTTCACAATCGAGGCCCACTCATTCGCTCAATTCATTAAGTAATCAGTTAGTTTCAACCATCTTGGAGTTCGGACGTGTCGTTGTTAACTAACTTAAATTCTGCGCTAAAACAGCTTCCTTTTCAAATGGCTGCTTACCAAAATGAAGAATACGCGGATATCATGTATTGTTACGGGTTTTGTGATGGTGACGCTGCTGCTGCTCGAAGAGACTATCAAAGACGTTTTCCTACCCGCCGTTTACCTGATGTCAGCGTGTTTGGTACGACATATCGGCGCATTCGAGAAACGGGATCGGTTCGACGTCGCCAAACCGACGCTGGTAGACCTAGCGTTAGTGATCCAATCGAAGAGGAGCAAATTTTGCAGTGTTTTCAAGCAGACGGCACTACTTCAACAAGAATTGTGGCTAGGCAGCTTGGTATGTCTCAGTGGAAAGTCTGGTTCACTCAGCACACAGCACGGCAGTATCCATTCCATTACACGCCAGTACAAGCTATCGAGGAGGGAGATCCTGTCAGAAGGATGGATTTCTGCAGATTTCTAATAAATGCAGACATTGAAGACCCTGAGTATCTAAAAACAATCTTGTGGACAGATGAATCGAACTTCGACCGTGATGGTATTACAAACTATCATAATCTGCATTTTTGGGCCCCTAAAGGTCAGAATCCGAGAAAATCTAACGAAGGAGCTCTCCAGCACAGATTCTCACTTAATGTGTGGATGGGAATCGTGCACAATAATTTAATCGGGCCATTCTTTTTGCCGGCACGCCTAACCGGCATCGCCTATGAAAACTTTTTAAGAGAAGAGTTACGTCCGCTGCTGGAGGATGTGCCGCTTACCACAAGAACAGCTTTGGTGTATCAACATGATGGCTGCCCAGCCCACTATTACCGGGGCGTGCGACAGTGGATGGATGAGAACTATCCACTGAGATGGATTGGTCGAGGCGGCCCGATCCCTTGGCCGGCTAGGAGTCCCGATCTAACCCCATGCGACTTCTACATTTGGGGTCATATGAAGACATTGGTGTATCGTACACCTATCTCTTCTCAAGAAGAATTAAGAGAGAGGATTTTGGCAGCTGCCCAACAAATTAAAGACACGCTTTCAACTCGAGTGACAGTAAGCGAAGTACGTCGCAGGCTTCGTGCTTGCATACGTAACGGAGGAAGACAATTTGAGCAAGACTTGTGATTTTTAAATGTAAAACTTTAAAACAAAATTTGTAATTTCATATGATTAGGTACTAAACATTATTATTTTACTCTTTTTTTTATTTTCACCAAACCAATAACTTTTTGAATAAAATTCACATCTGCGTGTTTAATAAGGTTTATTTTCCAAACTTGAACTAAAGTACACAACTTTTGCATCTTTTTGGAAAGCTTAGGAATTGAGGAAGTTATTTCCGCAATTTGTACGCCAAGTGTCATAAATTTTTTTTGAGTAATCCTCTTTGGATTGAAACAAAATCCAAATAAAAAATTGTTGTCTTGCGGTTTATAACCTTTTATTTCGGTGGTTTTGGGTATTTTTCACATGTATTTTAGTTTAAAGTAGTCGCTTATTCATCAGCTACTAGAAAAATGCTTACAGAGTGCAGAGAGTGGAGTATTTTTTTCACAATTGTCATTTTTAGGTCGAAAAACGGAAATACTCAAAAAATTCTTAAAAATGAGAGAACTCGAAAACAAGCGATTTTCGACCCCCAGTTAACTGGGGAAAAATTGTTGCAAATGAACTCTAGTATAACCCCTTTCAAGGAATAGGTCGAATTACCAGTCACCCTGTATACCAGATTTTAAGTCAGATCATTAGCTATCAAACAAAAAAGTTTCATCAAAATCGGTTCAGTAGTTTTTGCGTGATGCTCATTCAAACAAACAAACAAACACACAAACAAACAGACAGACAAAAAATCCAAAAATTGGTGATATGGAATCAGGGATACCTAAAAACCATATCGTAACTTTTTTTTGTTAATATCTTCAACCTTCCTGTTACAGTTTTATAATAGTTTAGATTAGATAGATTGTAATAAACAAAACATTTTAAAATGATAAAATTAATTCAACATTTTTGTGAACTTTGCTACGATATTAGAGCTACGCCGTAGCAAATTGCTACGCGAGCGCTACGCGTGTTACACATCGCCCTTTCCGCATTAAAATTTTTAACCGACAGTTTCATAAAAACAAGCTGCTCATTTTGTTTTCGTTTCATTATAAAAGTTTATATTTTAATCCTGAAACATTTCGTTTGAAGAATACTTACAAAATGAAATTAAAATTTCGAACCTAATTAGTAGAGTATACAGGGTGTAAACTCGAAAAAAGTGCTTCAGACTATCAAACTAAACAACTTTTACTATGGGACAAACATAAAATACATTGTACAGGAAACAAAAACTGGTTATGGTACAAATAAGGCGGTCTTATCTCTAAAAAGCGATTTCTTCCAGACAACATTCTGAAAGATCTGCTGTTTCATACATTTTAATCGAGTGGTATCAATTGTTTTAAAGCAGTTTCATTGAAAATATCGATACTATCGACATACAAGTATACAGGGTGTAAAATTAAATGGGACACTTTACTAAAAGTGTACTGCACACCATCAAAACTTTATCTATGGGACCAATATCAAAATCGCAAAAAAAATCAGCTGTTCTGTCAAAATCATTTCAGTCGAGTTAAGTTTGCAGTTTTGTATGGGATAGAGGATTTTGCTTTCGCGATTTCAGTGTTGGTCCCATAGTCAACGTTTTTTAGTTTGATGTCTTGAAGCAACCCCTTAAGTAAGTGGCCCATTTAATTTTACACCCTGTATAACAAACTACCTGATTGTATAAAAGTTTTTCAAAACCAAATGGCTTTGACAAATGAATGAATTATATTATTTTTACATCGTAAACGAATATTTTAATTGAGCGGCTTAGTTGCCATGCGACAAAGCTCTTCTAACAAATATAAAAAAAATTTATGAAAATAAGTAAAAGTAGAAGATTATTTCTAACTTTAATCAGCTCATTGCATATTGTATGGAAAGTCCAAAAAAAAATTTGCGAATTTCCTATAGTTTTAGGTTTCTTTGAGAAAGTTTTTCTTACCCCTTAAAGTAATCCAACTGTTTACCCTAACACCCTGTAAATATAGATAAAATAACCACGCAGCTTTCAAAATGTTTTCTATACATCAATTTCCTCATTTCTGTCACCTTTTAGATTAGCTTTGACCTCTATTCGTTTGACCCATCAAATCAACTTCTAAATAGACAGAGCGTTTGTTATCGGCAATCGTTGAACCACACCGGTCGTATTTTCGATTGTTTCCAAATTCCCGTTCGAATAGTCATTGTGCTATATTGTATTGTTTACAAATACGTTGTGTGGATCGTTGATTGTTTTGTGTATTATGTTTATTCACATAAAACTGTAACGAGGTCGAGGTCGTATATGTACATCACATATTATATTGTGACAAAGTCGTTCGCTAAGAACGAACCGACCGACTTCTCAAACAGACATACCTCGGATGCCATAAATTCAAACCGCAGCGACTTAAGGCTCTTGGTGCGAGCCTTAACAGGACACTGCAAGTTAAACAAACATCTACACAGAATTGGACTCGTAGATTCACCCACTTGCAGATTCTGCTGTGATGCAGAGGAAACGCTCATACACCTGCTCTGGGAATCACAGAGTCGCCATCTAGGTGGATACGTAGTAATACCTACTAACATTAGGGACATCCCCTCCAAAAGCATAACACGGTTCATGAAAGCTACAATAGATCTATTCAGGTCGCAGTAGCTATTGGTTCGTTGACCAAGCCCTTACAATCAAATAATAATAATGAGAACGTTGAATATTTATCTCGGATATTAAATAAATAAATATCATGGACATTGTCACACGAATTATCTAGTTACATTTAAAGCTAGAATCTAGCTGGACTTGTATAATGATAACCAAATAACGATATAGAATACATATTATTATATACGGTCGAATTGAGAAACATCCTCCTTTTTTGAAGTCGGTTAAAAACTGGTCAAGTGTGAGTTAATAATGAAATTACCAAAAATCATTTCTTTTGTCCGGAACCTTAAGCACGTGGCAGACTCACACTTGGCTGGTTTTTTTATTTGTTGTTATATTGTAGAGTTTGGTCTATGGTCCGCTATATCTATCTACAGGGTGAAATTGATATCATTGGCATCCCTAACCCCAACTAAGAATCTACCCATCGAACTGAACAACTTTTACTATGGGAGCAAACCGATTGAAGCAAAAAATGCATGGTTGCATACATTTGAGTCGCGAACACGCGCGTCGACATTGCAGCTTAGTATGGAACAGCAGATTTTTTATTTGCTCCTATCGGTTTGCTCCCATTGTTAAAGTTGTTCAGTTTGATGCGTAGACTCTTAGTTTAAAAGGATGCTAATAATATCAATTTCATCCTGTATAATCACACCAAGTTTGACACTTGTATGGATTACAGTTTTACAATAGGGAAGAAATCAAATAATAACCCACATTATGTGAACATTTCAACTATCTAGCTCAAAAATTATAGCCCTAAATAGGTAGGACAGGCCCGGACGGACGGACGGACAACGTCGACTTAATAATAGGGTCCCGTTTTAAACCTTTGGGTACTGAACCCTAAAAAAGTGAAACAGCAAACTTGCTTAGTTAGCTTAATAAAGAGCTTACTGAAACTGATTGGCGTCGAAGATTAGCCAAGAAGCGCCGACGTCCCTTATTATTCAAGTACTGCCTACAAGTAGCGACACCTGCTAAGAGGTTATTACGCTACCTTTAATAATTTTATCTTTACATTTTAGATGGAAACTTTCATGAAACAGTGTGAAGAAACGTGTCACGTAACTTCAAAAACAGAAATGTGCCAATTGACCTCGCTCACCGATGGTGCCGTGCGACATGGATCGAAAAATGAGAACATATTTTTGTGTCCACTTGTATGCCTACTTTCCATAAAAAAACCAAACTCTTTCAAAAGTAACATTAGCACACAAAGTCACGTTGCAACATGACTTACTGTGGTCATGTGCACAGGGCTACAGGAGAGCTGGCAGCTTCCTCCGGCAGCGGATAAGGCTAGCAATCCAGAGAGGGAATGCTGCCAGCCTCTTGGTAACGGCGCCACAAGGCGAGGTCTTAAAGAGGATAGGTGGGCTGAAATGAAAATTTGGAGAATAGGTCACTTTTCAAACTGTCTACGTATTTGTCCGATCGGCCTCGCCCATACACCTTGCCGACTATAGTGCGAAAGAGACAACTGCAGCTCGGACCGATTTTATGTACATAAAATCGACGAATTCAGCATTTCGCATTCCCCTGTTTCCTCCTCCAAAACTAAACCGAGTTTGATAATTCTTTCAAGAATAAAATGAGAAAGACTTTGGCAATGTCTGTATTTTTTCTTTTTTTGTTTATATTCGTCAAATTTGTTCGGTTTCATATAAGGACGAAGTGATTTTCCGATTCCTATTTAGCTTTCAGGCCAATTCTAATTAGCAAATATAATTTATTGATCAAAAAGATGTACCTACTATCCGACAACTCTTGGACGTTAATAATGATGTTTTAAGAATAAGTGAGAGTGAGAGATTCAAATCTCTGTTTCTGTAATTAAAAAAAGCCTTAAAATTTCGTTGCTATTTGGAATGGAGTATAGTTCTTACATTAATTAATTAATGCTAAAAAACAAATCATAGGGACATAGAAGAGGTAACATAGATTGTATAGTAAAAATTGTTTTGCTCAAGTATCATTATCCAGGGAGGAAACAGGGGAATACGTTTGTATGGAAATAATAGTACCCGTCTATCCTCTTAAATGAGGTCTTTTGTTAATGGGTTTTAATTTACTTTTTTCTTTTTTCCTTATTTTTTTTGTATAAGACCCCCTGTATATTTAATCATACACTTTCTGTGGATTGAATATCAAAATGTAATAAATCTCAGATACACGATCTGTTTCTCTTCAACTCCCAATCTAATATTTACGTCTATATTAAATCTACAATTAGGTCAAACCTAAATCTAGACCTATTGTTAACACACTACCTAACACATTACTCCACGTCCTGAACGCATGAGGCGACAAAAAGCATGTCATGTCAGGCACACTGACAGACCGAATGATTCGCAGACAATAGGAGCCTCTTCCTAAATGTAGTACGACTGCTCATGCCCATTTATTAGACACAAATCGTTTACTTTAAACATACATATGTATACAGGGTGTTAGGGTGAACAGTTGCATTACATTAAATGGTGATTTTACCCATGATATTGAACAACTTTAACAACTTTAAACCTATAAGAAATTAAAAAAAAAATGTTCACTTTTCAAGTACAAATTACAATAACGTTCAATCAGATGATTGCATATAGTATGGAAAGTTCGAAAAAAAAAATTGCGAATTTGCTAGAAGTTTCTTTGGGAAAGATTTTCTTACCCCTTAAAGCATTGCAACTGTTTCCCCTTACACCCTGTACATATAAAAAAAATAGCCGCGTAGCTTTCAAAATGTTTTCTTTTTTCTTTTTTTTATTTATTATTAATTTACTCTTGCTTGTACGTTAGCACTGCATTTCCGCCAGTGTCAAGTAGTTTATGGGAGAATCTATCTAATCTCAGTCTCTATCTAGTCTAATCTCTGGGATTGTTTTTGGTCAAGAACAAAAAGAGATTGAGGATTGCGGAGCCACGTGGCAGGCAAAAACGCGTCAAAACCACGCGAGACAACTTCTCGGGTCAGAATCTGCAACGTGACGCCCAAAAAAACATTGTCCGCCATGCAAAATTCGAGATTAAGAACTCGTTGCAGACATTGACTTAAATTTTTCTTATCTTATCTTACCTATCTTATATTTATTCTGAAACTTTATTTTATTAGTGGTGAAAATGGCTGCAACTGTAGGTTTCTGAAGTTGCGATTTGATTAATATCTTATCAGCGTGATTAGGTAGAATAAAAATGTTCAAGAACGAGTCTGGATACTCACGAACCGATGGTTCTGTACCACACAACATAAATTAACTTACAAAAAACTTTTGTTTTCTCCGGGTCCTATAGCGTGAGACCGACTCAGACTTGGACGGTTTTTATTATTTTTTGTTGTACTGTAGAGTTTGTCCCATACTCATACTAAGTTTGACGCTTGTATGTTGATAGATCGAAAAGAAAAAACGTTGATAAAACTAGTTTTTATGTATTAGGACCTTCCTTAATTTTTATTTTTTTGATATTTTTATTATATTTGTTAGCAAACCCACATTCTGTGAAAATTTCATTTGTCAAGCTACTACGGTTTAAAAGTTACAGCCCTAAATAGCTAGGACAGACAGACGGACGAACGGATAATGTATGCTTATGAATAGGGTCCCGTTTACACCCTTTAGGTACGGAACCCTAAAAATAAGCTCCTACCTTGGTAAAGGTAAACTCCCTAAATTTTAGGTAGAAAAATATGGAAAAGACCGCGCCAGATCAGCAAAGATTTAGTTTCTGTCTTTAATGGTACAAAAACTCATTGGGTACAAATATAGTTTTTTTACATCTGATTAATATATTTGTTTATGGATAATTAGGTTCAGCGATTTTGTGTAATAACAATTTTTCACTGTCCTAAAAAGTAAAACTAATGTATAATACACGTATTGGAAAGCGTTAAGTGTGTTTTTAGTGTAGACAAACTCATTTGTATACATCAATTTGTTATGTTACCATCATTGACGTAGAATACTATGGACGCCGGGTTTAGTACAAAATTCTCGAAAATAATTGGTTCTCTTTTACTTTTTGATGCTCATTTGGTTCAGACACTTTTGAGCGCTGACCTTACATCCAGTAGTAGTTTTTCTTTGTCAAATTCATCAAAAGCATTACAATTAAATGTTTTCTCTAAAGACCGATAAAATGTATGTTCAAACATTCACGATGTCAAAAGTATTGTTACGTTTTCGGCAGTTGGAATAAAGTTGAAAAGACTGTTTTGGAAAAGTTAAATTGACGTTTATTTGACCGCTGACGAGGTTTAATTTGACACTGGAAACTATAGCCCCGCCAACACCATTCGCGGCGACTCCGCGAGCTGCGAAGCCCGAAGGCCTATTAAGGGCCTATGTTGAAAAATAATTGAAGCGAAATGTGCGTGTGATAGCTTATATTACTGCCTGATGCGAGAGAATGAGATGGGGCGGCGCACACGCCTGAAACGACGCAAGCGTAAAACAAACTTTATTTAATTGTGATTGTACTATTAATGTAAGTTCAATTCTGCTCTTATCAAAATTTGTAAAATATCAATCTTTTTCTATAATAAAGTCTCGTGTTTCTTTTATTCACCGTTTAGCAGTTCTAAGCGTTTATAAACAAAAACGGAGGCTACTTTGGCTTTTTTTTCTATCGAGAAAATGTGTCTTAATCGTGTTTTGGCTCTTATCAAAACTTCAATTATATGTTCAATTTACACATATCCGCTAATCATACTCCTACTGTTAGTACTTCATGATATATGACGCTATGAAGAAGCCTATTTTTTTCACATAGCCTCTTAACACGTTCCGGGACAGTGAACGAGACACAATAGAACTTTTATTGTTATCACGGCTATAGGCGGTCACTGTCCCGGAACGTGTTAATATTATCACACATGGCATGAAAGGACACAGTGTAAACAAGAGTGGAGAAACATACCCATTGGGGTATGCAGATCGCCATCGGCAACGATCGTGACGAACCTCTTTTGCCTCTTCCATATGACAGTCATAAGTCGTTTTATATGCGCTCGTCAGTTTCGGGTACATTTTGATCTGGTCCTTTTTTTCATAAGTAATTTTTTCTCTAATTAGGGGAGAAACTTCAATATTAAGTAAGCTTTTCGAAATGCTTGCAAACAGACAAAGGGTTCACTTATACTAGGCTGGACCCTGCAATAAGATGTTTAAAGATTGCTAATCAAGATCTGGTTTCTATTATACATGGTGTAAGTGACAGAATAAATTGGCTGTCCCTGACAGCTGATTTTTTTTCGCGTTTCCTGAGTTAGGCTCCATAGTGAAAGTTGTTCAGTGTGATGGTCTGAATTCACTGTTTCAGAATTTGCTGGGCTGTCTCTTACACCCTGTATAATTTGGGATCTAAATGGTCAATCGGAGCTGATGTGTGTAATTTATTAATTTTTGAATCAAATTTAGAGGTTTGACTTTTTATTACAATCACACAAAAAATATAATTTTACCCTCCTTCTGGCGTAGTCAGGTAAAAATCTAAAACAATTAAGATTTCATGAAATTTCATTACCATGTAATTATTTTGCCTATTGAAATTAATCTGACGTACCTTTGGGATTCGTTTGTTCAGCGTTTGCCTTTTATTATAAGGTGAATTTGAAATTATATTATATATTCAAGCAGACGACCATATTCCTTTTCAAGATGGAAAAACTTTGCAATAACTAATAAATTAATTGTTGTTGTTTTTTGTGTATTTTGGTGTGCACTAATAGACTATGAGATAAGTGTACTTTTTGCAACCATCAGCAGCAAGGCTGATTCAGTATTTATGGGGTGTAGAGCATCTCTGTGCTGAGCACCGACCAGGTCTGCCTGCACAACTCTAGTTGGTTTAGAAGTTACTGATGTTAAAAGGTCAGTAAAAAATAAACGATCAGCTGCAAGGCTGATCGTATGATATTATTATAGTATGCACTGTAGCTATGTGAACAGCACAAAAACTGATATGGTTCATCAGTCGGTTTAGGAGTTACAGCCGTTCAAAGGTTCGACCTTTGAACGGCTGTATCTCCTAAACCGACTGGCAGTTAATGTCAGTTTTTGTACTGTTTACTTAGCTACAGTACACACTACAATAATGTCATACGATCAGTCTTGCAGCTGAAGTTATGCAGGCAGACCTAGTCCATCTCCATCACAGAGATGCTCTACACTCCATAAACACTGAATCAGCATTGCTGCTAATGGTTGCAAAAAGTACACTTATCTCTTCGTCTATAAAGAATATTTATCTTATGTCATCTTAATAATTTGTAGCAAGGTTCATTTCTATTCAAAATGTTCCACGATACAATAATGATACATAACTAAAAATTAAATTCTAAATTAATTACTGAAGTCTTTTCTTCAATAATGTTTATACTGTGGCGTCTATATTCAAAGTATTTTATAACACGAATAAATTTTATGAAAACTTGATTCGTAAAATATCAATTCGACTGGGCTAATTATAAAAAGAATTTCAAACTGAAATTTTTTCAACCAACCGAAAATTCTGGTGTTAAATTCCAATCAAAACTCGATAAAGCCTTAACTACACAGTGATTACAGATGATGCGCGCTAATGAGCTGTCATCTCGTTAGTGCAATCGGCTATTCGCGTTGTAATGACTGTTTGAATGGCAGTAAAAGCCTTTTCGAGTTTGCTGCTGTATTTCAGCTGAAAATGTGCTTTATTGTTCGTTTTTCAGTATCAGATTCAAATTCAGATATTTATTGCAAGGGTTCTTCTTAATATGCTGACACTTTTTAAGGCGATGATCAGACTATCAAACTGAACAACTTTCTCTGTGGGAAGAACATCGAAATCGGGAAAAAAAATCTGCTGTGCCATACATTTGGCTCGAATAGATTTGCAGTTTTTATGTTAGTGTCATTAGGAAAGTTGTTTAGTCTGACGGTATGATCATCCCCTTAAAAAGTGTCAGCATATTAAGAAGCACCCTAATTAATATAAAATAAGTACAGGTGACGCCCTACCTAATTAGTCAATAGCAAATTATAATGCCAGTTAATTTGAAGCGGCTGGCACGCTTTAGTGTGATCCAACCCGTCGTAATTTGCACTTACCTTAATCTGAAAGTCAATAGTCAAGTCAATGAACTTGCAAAGAAATTAAAATGAATTATGAGCATATCAGATGGCTACATAACCGGCCCGTACCCGACCCGCACCCGGCCCGCACCCGCCTTGCGCTTGGCCCGCGACCGCTCGTCGAAATACAATACAAGATTTATTATGGTGTCATAAGACTCAAATTGCAAGCATTGCATTATAGGCCGCGGGGCCAACGCGGGGAGAGCGCAGGGCGGCTGCGGGCCGGGTGCAGGGCAGGTGCGGGTCGTCTGAACGCGGCCATAGATAGAAATTTTTAGCTGACCGCAGCATGCAACAGCAGCAAACGACGTGTAAAGACACGTCCCGCACGCAGCAGCAGCAGACTGCAGCGCCGTATTCCACTGTCAACTTTATCGGTTGTGAAATAGGTATTATTTTACATTGCACCCCCCGTGCCCGTCCGTCGTAATATGAATAGAGCTAATGCGACTACTGGTCTGCGGTCGAGCGACAGTGAAGTCTGACCGCATAGCAGTGTCATCGACCATAGTGTCGGAAGCTACGCAAGGTATTTCGAAGAAATACATACAAACCAGTAGTGTCGTAGCGACACGTCGTCTGTAGCACGGCTAGCATGCCACCCACGACAAAGCGTTTAAACGAGAAAAACGTCAAATGTGCTCTTTCTGGCATACGTAAAATAATAAAGACGGAGGCACATCTCGATTTTTATCGTTTTCTCGAGGGTGGCATGTGAGGCCTACTGCTGCTGCGTGCGGTCGGCTACCAACTTGTACCTTTAGTTCTGTTCTGGATTTTTTAATTCACGTGGTAATACTGACCAATATCTAGTTTTGTATTGTCAGAAAGCCTTGGTTAGTTGCCCACTAAATTAATGTAGGTAAACCTTTATCTAATGCGTTTACTATACAAGTACATTTAAAACACCCATCAGTTTCTGCCTGAAATACCAATCACTCTGTAATTAGAATTACATTAACCAAATCGTCGTTACCTTCATGTAAATATCAGCTTTAAAACAATAGCACAAGGTTGCTTTTGTGAATGCTTCCTATGTCCGATATTGAGTGGATGAGCCCTTTACCAAAACGTGTGAATTGTTCGTGAAATGGACTCTGAAACAATGCTCATTCACATTTTGTAGCTAGGGTTACCAAAAAAACATACATTTAAAAACAAATTTTTTACATTTAAAAAAATGTATCATAAAAAATTTTGCCTTATTCTACCGGAAATTTTTTCCATAGCTTCGAAAGTGTATTTTCTATTACAATAATTGCTATTTGTTTTATATAGTAAAAATCTAGTAGTATACAGGGTGTAAGAAAAAGTATCATTAAGCTACATACTCTACCCATCAAACAACTTTTACTATGGGAGCAAACCTGTCAGAACAGAAAGAGCTGTCTCATACATTTTTGAGTCTTGTTGGTAGTTTAGTAAGGAACAGCAGATTTTTTTGTTCTGATAGGATTGCTCCCATAAAAAAAGATTTTCAGTTTGATAGACAGAATAATGTGGCTTAAAGGTTAATTATACTTTTCCTTACACCCTGTATTTGTGTCAACTATGTATTTATTTTAGTAAACTTTAAGTATAAATCTTGTTCTGGTAGATATAACAATCTATTTTCTTATAACAAAAATTTTCTAGTAATGTCTATCTAAACTATTATAAAACTGTAGCAGAAAGTTTGTCTGTACATTGAAGATATTAACAAAAAATAAGTTACGATATGCTTTTTAGGTATCCCTGATGCCATATCACCAATTTTTGGATGTTTATTTGTGTGTTTGTTTGGGTGTTTGTTTGTTTGAACGAGTATCACGCAAAAACTACTGAACCGATTTTGATGAAACTTTTTTTGTTTGATAGCTTATAGTCTGACTTAAAATCTGGTATATAATTTGTGCGGACAAAGTCGCGGGTTAACGGTCGTAATTCATAAAATCAGAAATCAGAAAATTTTTATTGCGGCACTGGTAAGTTGTCACATAATTATTCTACTTATTACTCATTTTTCTCCATTTTGCATTAAAGTAGATATTAGTCAACGACAAGCATGATCGACATGATCTCAACGACGTTTTTAATAAATAGAAAATTTGTTATTAAAAAAAACCGGCAGAGTACGAGTTTAGACTCGGGCAAGTAGTGTTCCGTACTAACAGTTCGCACATCTCGTTCTATAAACTCATACCTAATAGTACACTTGTACGTGTGTAATGTTGGTGATTACCGCTGAGGCGCCATTGAGACCCGAGCCGTAGGCGAGGAACACACGTGTATCATACGACGTTTTTCAGCACACTTGTGAAGAAAATAATAATAAAAAATCATTTTATTTAGTAAATAAAAAGTTTATTTAGAGAATTTATTTGAACTATTGAATATGATCTTTTTTGTATCGAAACTTTTTTAAGAACAAAGCAACTCAAGAACTCAACCAAGATGTTTAGATACCTACTACTCTAACCTATAACTCACTTGTGAATAATAGTAATGAAAAAGTCACAGTTTGATTATATGTGTCATTATGTGCCTAATTGCGTTGAAATAAGGGCCATTTTATGAGCAAGTGTGTTGAAAATGTCATTTTCTAAATTTTACAGTAGAGAGCTTCAAAGATTAGATAATAACAGTGGCGCTCTCTAACGCACATATTTTTGAATTTAAAAAAAGATCTTTAGGCACTCAATGCATTTACATATAAAAAGAATGTTATGGCATTGTTAACTCAATTTTGGATTTTTTTACATTTTTTACTTTTAAGAACTAGATGTGCGAGTTGTTTAACATGGGTCATTTGACACTTAGTATATGATCACATAGTAACTGACGATCATTTTACACTGGTGGCAGTTTTTTGGTTATAGAAAAAAAAAACTATCGAAGTTAGTGCCAACCTGATAATTTTCCCGCCAGCTACACGTTATTTCTGATGTTCATGATTTTTTGCAGATTGTATACAGCTATATTTATTGAAATCATAAACTTAATTGAAATAGAGGTGGGGACAGAAAATTCTCGGATTTAATTAAATTGAATTTCGAATTGCTCCCCAATATAGAAATAAACCTTTTTTTACTTCATTTATGATATTGGACCAGCAATTGATATATCCGTGCCAAGTATCACCATCCTATGTCTTACGGCCTCTAAGAAAAATGCCTTTGACAGACGGACGGACGGACGGACGAAAAGTAGTAATTAGTTTTAGTAAATAATTATACTAATGGACCTTACCTTACTTAAAGACTGTCCACCTCAGATCCACTTACCATTAATCGTTATAATCTCTATCAAGGAAAGTGCTTCAAACATCAATCAGGTTTTATAATTAAAGGCTTGAAAGTTGATTGAGTATGATCCATATCGAGTTTTAGGTTTTGCATCCATGTACACACGGCGACACATCAAGCTATACAAAACCAAAATAAGCTGGCCGCGCGTAGGACGAGTAATGTATAACATCACGCGCCAGCTTATATTGGTTTTGTATAGCTTGATGTGTCGTCGTGTGTATAGGGTGTAAGAAAGAGCCCTACACATACTATTTCATTCATTTCATTCATTCATTCATTTCATTCAAATGATGTACAGTACGACCAGGAAAATAATTCCGCTCGTCAATCTTCGTTTGCCCAAGAGCAGGACCGAGTCCCCGACAAAACCCGAAGTAATTAAGTAATCAAAGGGTGCAAAGTCGGATAGCAGCGAAAAGGCCGCGAAAACAAATTAGCCAATAGCGTAAACGGATTGAAGGTGGTCCTAATTGGTCAGTATAATTTCGCGCGGTAATAAAATTTGTCAACTGCGCAGGTACATCAGTAAGACTTATAAACCTGGTACTACTGTACTAAGACTATCAAACTGAACAACTTTCAGTATGGAGCTTACCTCAGGAAACGCAAAAAAATCAATAACATATGTACAGAGTGTAAGGGAGTTAGAACTTAGAACGTTTGGGGTTCACACGAGACTACTTTTCATGATTTTTAACGTTCAAAATTAGAATCTAAAGTTTTGGGAATAAAATCCAAAGTTGCAGATTTCATTTTACCTGGCCCCCCGCAAAAAGTGGCAGAAATGTTTGTTAGTAGAATTACACGCGTAACTAGTCCCTATATAAGTAGTCAAAGAGCAAACTGAACACACTATGGAGCCTACCTAAGGAAACGCGAAAAATACATCTGCTGTCCCATACATTTGAGTCGGGTAGGTGCAGCAGTTTTGTATGAAACAACTGATTTTTTTCGTGTTTTTTGAGGTTCTGAGGTAGGCTGCATAGTGAAAGTTGTTCAGTTTGATGGTCTAAGTTGACCATTTCAGTCTGAGGAGGGCTGTCCCTTATACCCACCCTGTACAGGGTGGAAATGAAATGCTTTACATATTTTAGAGGGTGCTTTCTGCTTTAATTGTCTGCCATCAAATTGAACAACGTTTACTACGGGACCGATATTAATATCAAGAAATAAAAATCTGCTGCAGTGCTCCATACATTTGGGTTTACATTCTTTATGGAATAGCTGATTTCTTTTTCGCGATTTCAATATTGGTCCCATAGTGAAAGTTGTTCAGTTTGATGGTCTGCAGCATCCTCTAAAATATACTTTACATACTTAAGGGGGTGCCCCAGACCGCCATACTGAACAATTTGCTCTATGAAACCAACAACGCAATCGAGAAAAAATAAACAGCTTTTCCATAGAAAACTACATCGTCTACTCGACCCAATATATGGAACAGCAGATTTTTTAAAATCACTGGGTTCGATAGGTTGAGGGTGCAAGTTCCGTAGGTGATGCAAGTTCCGTAGGTGATGCAAGTTCCGTCCGTGCCTTAATTTTTCAATCATTAATTTCATTTGATATAACCATTGACGTACAAACTAATGGACGGCGGATCTCATACAAAATTCTCTAGAAAAGTGTCCCAGACAGTTAGTCAGACGTAAACGAAAGTACGTTTTAGTAATATAAACAAACTAAAATCAATAAAAATGTTGAAATTCTTTTTTCACGGCACCATTAATAGACATGCGCGGAGTCGGTCGATCAAACGAAGACTGGGGCATAATTGTAACTCTTTAATACATTTTGTATTTCTTTTGGTTCGGACACTTTTGAGCGCGGAATCGACATCCAGGTAGTTGGTAAGTCAATGGAAAAAGCATAACATGACTGGTAACATGTTAATAATCGATAATATTTGAAACCAGAAGAACGTGTTAAAATTTCGTAAAAAATAACAAAAAATAATATTTAAAATAAAACAAATAAACTTGGCACGTTCAATTCAAAATTATCATTTATTCTTAAATCCAAATGACGGGTAATTACATTTCTTATTATAATTATTATGTTAAAGTTTACATCACTTATTATGATTATTATAATTATGTTACAATTTTTTATTTACAGTTGCTGGTATTATGTTTTTGACAGTACTGTCTAAATGGCCTGCACGGTGTTGATTTTTCACCGTTTTCTTCTAATAATCAATCAATCAATCAATTATACTTTAGTAAATGGGTATCAAACGAGATGACTAAGTAATACAATATTTTCGGTCGCATTTTTAAGTGTGTATGATGGTATTTATGTCTTTTATACGGGGTGTAAACTAAATCGCGTTACATACTTCAACGGGTGCTTCAGACCATCAAACTGAACAACTTTTAGTATGGGACCAAATTTTTAATCGCGAGAAGAAAATCTGCTGTTTCATAGATTTTAGTTGAGTACCTATTGATATTTAGAGTATGGTCGAAATTTTCTATGGAACAGCTGTTTATTTTTCGCTATTTCAAAGTTGGCCCCATAGTAAAAGTTACATGTATCGCATTTAAGCTTACTGTGTTTTGGTCAATTTCTTTCGACCTACTTGTGCAAACAAATTTTTTTTTGAATAATATCAGCAGGCCTTGGAATGCAAAAAATCTCTTCACCATGATGAAAAGTCAAACTCAAGAAGCGCGCGAATATGGAAAAAGAAATAAAGGCAGAGAGAAGTTCATTTTAAAATTAATGAGTATGGAAGGTTGATGTCGTGTCGTATCAAGAACTCAAAAGGCTAGCGGACAGGATTGGCGAATACTCCACCAACAAGAGCGAAGCTCTGAAATAAAATAATTATGATCAGTAAGGAAGGTTATGTAGGTAATTGGTTACTCACAAAAAGAAGAAAGAATGATAGTTTGAACTTGGTTTGGAAGAGTAATTACAAGATTGGTTCAGCAGCGGTATCAGCGGTATATTTTACAGTACCGTACTGGTACTGTAAAATATACCGAGAAAATGAAATACCCGAATTCCTTTAAAGTACGAGTAAATAGGCTTCTTCTGGATAAGCTCGCTACATCTTCGACCTCATATTTGTCCTTCTTCTTCTTTTAGTGTGAATGGTTCTTCAGTGATGTTTTTATATTTTAGTAGCCAGGTGTTCGGCAAGCCTGACAGCGTCAGGAGTCTTTGTCATGAGGACTAGATTGAGGTCAAGAGCAAACCCATCTTATATAAAAAAAAAAAACTTATCAAAACTGATCTATGAGGCAAAATGGTTTAAGGTAAGTTTTAGGTGTTGAATGCAATTCGAATAAATAAACAGTGTAAGTATAGTAGGTGTAGGTAGGTGGTAATGGTAAACTCGTAGGTGTTCCTATACCTACAAGTACCTTACCGTTACCACCGGTTTGTAGGTAGGCTGTATTAAATTAAAGAAAAATTAAAAACAGTTTAAAATAAATAAATGAACAATATTTTTTTTCGTGTGAATGCTCATTAAAACAGTACTATCAAAAACATAAATATTCAGCTTTAATATTATTGTACTCAATTTGGTATACTTGCCTTTATAATTATAATATGTTCAACATTGAAAACCAACTGTAAAATGTTCAACATTGAAAAATACGGAGCACTTTTTAGCTAAAAAATACTGAAGTTTATTTTTGTTAACATTTAAAAATAAAAGAAAAATATACATATATATTCGTCCCCTTTTCTCATCTCCTTTTAGTTTTTGTGATCTGTGGAGCCGCCGCAGCAACGCCGCAGCACCGCCGCGCGCGATCACATTCCGTCTATCTTATTTGCTCTATCAAATGACGTTCCTGAGTGACAGAAAAGGATGGAGCGACAAAAAAGGCGATGCGGTGATGCCAGATGAGGTTCAATCCTTAAACTACATACAAACAGACAGACAGACAGAGGCGTAAGTTAATAATTAAGTTCATAATTTTCATACTTGAGGTGGTTGCAGAGGGGTCAATTTTATATATATATATATATATATATATATATATATATATATTTACGGCTGAATTGAGAAACCTCCTCCTTTTATGAAGTCGGTTAAAAGGAATGCATATTTTACAAGTTTTTATCATCATTGGAAATTTTATTTTTATAAAAGCTGGTTGTTCAATAATAGATTTTGATGTTTTAAATGTACAAAAAAGTTAATTAACGTTAAACATAGACATTGGTAACGTAGACCCTACCCAACTAACAATTTGGTCGTATAGGTGTCGTATAGTCGAACATTTGACGCATGAAGCACCTATAGTATATGACCAAATTACCGTAATGTAACTTTTATAAGTCAAAATAGTCATATAAATGTGGGCCTAATACGACCAAATTGTTTGCTGGCTATCTACACTTACATTAAGATATATTCAGATGAAGGGCATCCGCTAACCTAAAAAAAAATATGCATAACAGAAAAATGTATTAATAAATGAATAATTTACTTAAAAATAAAATTTTGCACAGAAAAAGCCTCACAAATGTTTTTTTAGTTAAAAAAATAAGAATATTCAAAAATATCTTTAAAATCTATACTATTATAAAACTGTATCAGGAAGTTTGTCTGTACATTGAAGATATTAACAAACAAAAGTTACGATATGGTTTTTAGGTGTCCCTAATTCCATTTCACCAATTTTTGGATTTTTTGTCTGCCTGTTTGTTTGTGTGTTTGTTTGTGTGTTTGTGTGTTTGTTTGAACGAGTATAACGCAAAAACTACTGAACCGATTTTGATGAAACTTTTTTTGTTTGATAGCTTATGATCTGACTTAAAATCTGGTATATAACCGGACGAAGTCGCGGGTTAACGCTCGTGTTTAATAAGTTTATTGATGTTATTAAACTATTATAGAAAGAGTGTCGAAGAACCAAGTAATATTGCATTATTAACATTTTGCGCAATATACAAGGTCTAACAAAATTAGCTGAAACTATTTTAAGGGGATGATCAGACAAACTGTCTCTATAGGACCAATATCGAAATCGCGAAAAGAAAATCAGCTTGTCTCCTACATTTAACTCGAGGTATGTTTGCAGTTTTGTATGGGACAGCTGATTCTTTTTTCGCGATTTCGATATTGGTCCCATAGAGAAAGTTGTTCAGTTTGATGGTCTGATCATCCCCTTAAAATAGTTTCAGCTAGTGTTGTTAGACCTTATCTATTCTATTATAAAACTGTAACAGGAAGTTTGTCTGTACATTGAAGATATTAACAAAAAAAAGTTACGATATGGTTTTTAGGTGTCCCTGATTCCATTTCACCAATTTTTGGATTTTTTGTCTGTCTGTTTGTTTGTGTGTTTGTTTGTTTGAAGGAGTATCACGCAAAAACTACTGAACCGATTTTGATGAAACTTTTTTTGTTTAATAGCTTATGATCTGACTTAAAATCTGGTATATAATTTGTGCGGACGAAGTCGCGGGTTAACGCTCGTATATCAATAAAATCCGACAGCAAATAATTTATTGGGTAGTGAATTTATTTCAGTTCATAGCATAGTAATATTATAAGCTACGCAAATTCAATCGGCGTTTCAAAATTACTAGGCAGTATTTCACTAAGTACTTAATTTGTATGTATTTGAAAGTATTCAAACCTCAACCAGAATATGAATTGACTCCATTTGCGATAGACAGATAAATAATTGAAATAGCCCAGTTATTTTACAGAGTTTTGTTAAAAGAGGTAGGAAGTAATTATTAGGAAGTAATATAGGAAGAAATTAAAAAAAAAAAATGAGGTTTTTATTAAAAATATGAATGCAGTTTTCAAAACCTTCTTAGCAGACAAAAATATTTACACCATGTTTGAAGTATGTATATGCCTTAAACATTTGCAAAAAAAAAAATTACCATTACGTTTTTTATAACGAGATAATACCTCACTCTTAATTTTAGTACATTTCTGAGCTCAAATTTGCTCTTAAATACTATACCGAAAAAATAACAATTACTAATTAGTCCCGGCTCAAACCGTAAAATGACTGGGCTAAAAGCTGAAACCCGCTTGACGCATCATTATTTATCATGATGCGTCAAGCGGGTCATATATATCATACAGTATTTCTTCTTGTTCGTAGTGCATTCATACAACATTACCATTACCGTGCTGCAACTACCAAATAGGTATCTTTTTAACAAAAAGTATATTAAAATAAACAGGTTACTAGGTACCTTTTTGAAGCTCCGCACAGAAGATATCTGAATGAATGAATGAATGAAATATACTTTATTTACATCAAAAGAAAATACAATGCACAATAGGAAACATAAACTGAATATGGTACAAATAATGCGGTCTTATCGTTATCTTATCTTATCGTTCTTCCAGACAACCTTATATCTTTACTAAATAAAACAAACTTGATCTATTGTTTAGCTAAAAAGTGCAAATATCAACCATCTGAGAGAGTATTTTATACAGGGAAAGGACTATAACAATACAAACCACAATAAAGTCTGAGTAGTAGTGACACTTCATACCAATACACTTAGCTCGCTATCGAGACGTTTTGAGTATCTATTCAGGTCTGATTTCTGCTATAGAACTTATTGAGAAAGCATTGTTTGTTTTTTGTCCGTCATATTTTCTTGAGTATTAGATGGCTTAGAATAAAGATAAAAGCATGAACCTCCTTCTACCGCAGTCGGGAAAAAATCCATCAAATAAGTCTTAACAGATTTTCATTGTATTATTGAATCCCCATGTAATATTTCGTGTGTGTTTAATATTCACTTAAACACTTCTTCCGATTTAACGGATTGATTTGAGCATGATTTGAAGTAAAATTGTCTTCAATATTTGAATTTCACAGATGAAATCGTGAAACAGATGTACTTCCTCGATCAACCAGAAGAATTATTGCTAAACTCAAGTGGACAGATGGCCGATGGGGATGAAGAGTTGTCGAGTTGGATCCGCGTCCAGAAAGGTTTAGAAGTGGGTAGGCCACAAGGTGTACCGACGACCTGATAAAGGTAGCGGGGTACCGTTGGATGAGGCCAGCGCCGGATCGTTCATTGTGGTGAACCTTGAAGTAGGCCTAAGTCCAGCAGTGGATGTTCCTCGGATGATGTCATGATGATCATGACTCCGGATATAATTTGCTATAATACTGTATTTATTAGAGATTGTGTCTGTGTGTACAATAAAGTGTTAAAAATACCTCTCCCTCTTCTTCTTTTTGTAGTGCTATCTCCTATCTGAGGTGAGTTATCATTAGGGCTATCCGGATCCTGGAGACTGCAGCCATGAATAGAGAGGTGGTCTTTACATCAAACCATTTACACAGGTTCTTAACATAGGAAATCTTTCTTCTACCAGGAATCATTCTCCCTAAAATTTTCCACTGCAGAAGAAGGAGAAGTTGGTATTATCTCTTCTCGATAATTTCTTCCTACATCATTTGAAATAGACAGTTAATCAATAATATGAAGTGTCTCTACCTATTTATCTTAACCGTGATATAATGCTGTATGTACAAATAACGTTATCCAAATTCACTATAGTTGTATGAGAGTAGCATACTCAATGATACCAAAGTAACTAATAGTTGTATGACTGTATGTATTTGTTTTGTGGGAGCCGTTGAGTTGTTCCCATGTTGCATGGCAGCTGGCGTTTCACCTGTAAAGAAAACGTACTTTTATAAAATGAAGCCGATGTATTTACTTATAAATTCTTTTACTTATAAATTATTTATTTATTTTATCTTTATTGGGAAAATCAACAGCCTAATTCAAAAGAAACTATTCCTTAAACTAAGACAGATATAAGGCCAATTACAGATTTTCCTCAGTTAATTAAATTACATTATAACTGAGCTAACGTATCACCTGCAACAATGATACATCATATTCATTATACAATTTATCCATTACACAACAACAGAACACTACAACCCACGGAAGAAGATAGCCAAAACCTGGTAGTGATGAGTCGATGAACATAATTCCATACAGTATAACCATGAGGTGTTAAACCTGTCAAAAAAGTTATTTATGTATTATACTTAAGTCTCAGTCTATATTGTCCTACATTGTCATCTTGTGCCTTTTTGATCTTATAAATTATAATAACATTATGTGTAAGAAGAAATAAATAAACATTTAAATAAATAAATAAATAAAATAATAAATAAATATCTTGGACATTGTCACACAAATTATCTAGTCACATTTAAAGTACCTGGACTTGTATTATGATGACTAGACAACGAAAATAGAATACACGAGCGTTAACCCGCGACTTCGTCCGCACAAATTATACACCAGATTTTAAGTCAGATCATAAGCTATCAAACAAAAAACGTTTCATCAAAATCGGTTCAGTAGTTTTTGCGTGATACTCGTTCAAACAAACAAACAAACAAACAAACAAACACACAAACAAACACACAAACAAACAGACAGACAAAAAATCCAAAAATTGGTGAAATGGAATCAGGGACACCTAAAAACCATATCGTAACTTTTTTTTGTTAATATCTTCAATGTACAGACAAACTTCCTGTTACAGTTTTATAATAGTATAGATATATAGATACAAACATCCATGACTCGGGTACAAATATTAATATTCATCATATAAATATTTGCCCCTTACGGGATTCGAACCCGCGACCCTCGATTTACATTTTTTTATCGGGCTTTGGACCACCACACATTCCCACCGCTGAAACTCATGTGGATCAGCAGCGGCGACCATTCACAACACCAGACAATGAAGTCCAGCGAGTCCGCGGGATGACTCTAATCTGTCTTGGAACCCGCAATGAATTAATCAAAGAAGATAGGAGGAGTAGGAAAGAAATATCCGACTTCCCTTCATTGCAAACGGGAGACAGCAATGAGAAAGAAAAACATGGCTATTAGAGAGCCAATTCCAGATATCATTTATGGCATTGTTGAAGACACTACCGCAAAAGCACCAAAAATAGAAAACAATAGGAACCTAACATTGTACTGAAACTATGAACTATTTTGCTTCCAGTTATAAGCATGGCAAAAACATCTGACCACCTCAGATCAAACAACCTGAGATGCATGTTGGAATTAATCAATTTGACAGAAAAAGAAACGTAATGGGCATAAGTTGAATTTAATTTACCTGAAATATCAGAATTTTATGCATATTACGTTTTTGATCTACCGTTTAATGTAATAGTTAAAAATAAACATTTATCTTATCTTATCTTATCTTAATTTTGCACTCATACTTATATCACTGAAGTCATTAAAGAAGTGATTTTTCTTCTGAATCGACTGATTTGTATACGAAAATGACATAATCAATTCCCATCGTTGTTTCTTATATAGGTCCTCACTAATCTATTAGATAATACAACTTAAAAATGTACTTAAAATTTATTTAAGATAAATAAATTATTAAAGCCGACAACACTTCACTACACAGGAAATTAAAAGGTCGAGAAAGTAGAAGGAAAAATAATTTCCGCAAAATTTCAATTTACCCATATTTTAATCTCCCTTGGTAATATTATTATGGGGTAACTTAGCCGGGAAACTCAATTAATCTTAGACCAGAGTATCAGAGAAAAGACAGGAAAGATACTTTCGCGTGGTGATACTTTTTAATTGACGATTAGGAACGTTAAATAATTAATAGACACTTTTCTCAAATTGGGAATTCTTTTAATTTAATAAATAATATTACAAGATTGTTTTTATATAGAAGATAAGTTATTAATAAATCTTTCTAGCATAATGATTGTGATATTAACCATGACTGTGATTTTAACTTTGTAATACAGTACTTTTGAGTATTTTAATTTTCATTACTATTTTCTTTGTATTGAGATGCCCACATAAGTTACCTGCTTATTTGTAATGTTCGTGGTTGCTGTGCCTTACAGGAAATTATAAGTCAACACCTTGTTGTACATTATGGAATGCAATAAAAATATTGAGTATAATAACTAAAATATTGAGTGTAGTATAGTAACCGGGATCGAATTCTAGATTCAGGAACGCATTCAGCGTATGCGTTAAACCACACACACTCTCTCGTCTTTACACGAGCGAGTGTGTGTATGTTTAACGCATACGCTGAAAATTAGCCTGTTTATAACTGTTTTTCTAATTAAACGAAATCGATATTGCAGTCGAAATCTGCAATGAGGATAATATTAATTCATTATTGATACGGCTCGTAGATTTAAGTATCCTAAATATACAATCCTCAAATTTTTGGATGGTTTTTCGAACACATACAGAAAGACAAAGTGTTGTATAGAATACATAGGCTTCGTGGATTTAGCTCAGCTCCCCGAAACACTGACATAACTGAGTAGAATGGGGTCACCCCTATAAAATGGGATCACCTCCCAATTAAAAGCATATTGTAATATTACATTCGATTTTGCTTCATTATTTTATTTTCGTAAATAGAAATACATAAATATACTATTATCTTATGAAAAACAAACTATTTTTTCCCCGACTACTTAATAAAGAGCTCAGAAGAAAGGTGATGTTATTAATAATGACGCCTCGCCTTTGTACATCACGACTTGATGTAATTTTTTCTATTCATAATTATGTTTTTGTGTACAATAAAGAATCTATGAATAATAATGTTTACCAAATATCTTAAGTGAACATAGTACATCGTCTACACCTAAAAAAGAATGGGTGAGGATCAGCATGTTAGGAGAGCATAAACTAGGACTTAGTGGTCGAAGTCCAATGGATCGTCCTTAGTAATGCTAGAGCAACGGCAACGAAGTGGTGTCATCTACATTTGCTTCATAAGCCAGCAACTGGCTGGATGTTCCACAGAATCACAGGATCGAGAAAAATGCATATCATTTCGGAGGCCTCCCTTTGGGTGGCTGAACCAGCCGGGTTAGTTAATATTTTTGTAACAAGAACTTTGAATACTCACTCTGAACTACGTGTACGGTGACAGAAGCAGCCTTTGCGTTGGCGGGAACACAAGTGTAGTTCCCGGCGTGTCTTGGCTCTGCCTTGCCGATGACCAGTTCACTTGTCTGGCGACCGTTGTGGACGCTTACACCATCTAGGTGAAAAAAGAAATCATTAAAATAAATAAAAATATCTTGAACTTATCTGAAGTTCCTGGAGTGCAAACGTCACATCGCCGTCAAAAACATCGACGAGCTCACAAATGTAACATCCTCCTTGCATCCTTCAGGTAGTCGAAGTTTTTATACTCATATAGATATAATATTATACAGTACGAGCGTTAACCCGCGACTTCGTCCGCACAAATTATATACCAGATTTTAAGTCAGATCATAAGCTATCAAACAAAAAAAGTTTCATCAAAATCGGTTCAGTAGTTTTTGCGTGATACTCGTTCAAACAAACAAACACCCAAACAAACAGACAGACAAAAAATCAAAAAATTGGTGAAATGGAATCAGGGACACGTAAAAAATATATCGTAACTTTTTTTTGTTAATATCTTCAATGTACAGACAAACTTCCTGTTACAGTTTTATAATAGTATAGATGTAAACTAATTAAAAGCAAACCTTTTAAACTGTTAATGTATAGGGTCGAAACATGCACATGGTACATGTTTTTTCAAATTTAAATCATCATCATCATCATCATCATCAGCCTATCATCGTCCACTGCTGAACATAGGCCTCTCCCAAGGCGCGCCACAAAACTCTGTCCTCGGCCTTCCTCATCCAGTCGCTCCCCGCTACCTTTTTTAGATACCTACCTAAATTCGCTACCTTAATTTAAATAGTTTAATTTTATTCAAAAGAAAATATTCAAACAGTGGTTGTATGTTTATGTTGGATATCTTAATAGTTAAAACACTGTTGTATTTAAACTTTTTTTTATTTCACTCACATTTAGTAAAATCCAGTTTTTTGGTAGTCGGTTAACATTATTTACATCACCTGTGAAATCAGCTGTTCGATGTAAACAAAAATCAGCTGTTCGATGTAAACAAAACAAACTAAACATAAACAAATCTAGATTATCTTAACGTGTATATGCAGGACCGCGTTAAAATTATTCATTATCACATGCACTTTAATGCACTAAGCCTTTACATGCTTGCCTAGAAATTTAATTTCCTTCACTCAGTTTTACAGGATTTTGATTTAAATCACAAAAACAATCTTTGGACAAAATTAAATAATCCCTTCTATGTTTTAGCTGACAGCTATGTTTTATCACTGAACAAGTAATCACTACGTTTTAAGAAGCGGAACTGTCGAACTAGCGTATTTTGACAACAGTTGTACCGAAGTTTGCGCGTCACAAAAAAAAAAAAAAAAAAAAAAAAAAACAATGTCAAATCATTCCATTCATTCCGTCCTTTCGGTCGAAATACTCTTTCCGGTTGTAATAAAGTACTCTTTGGCACTGAACAAGTAATCACTACGTTTTAAGAAGCGGAACTGTCGAACTAGCGTATTTTGACAACAGTTGTACCGAAGTTTGCGCGTCACAAAAAAAAAAAAAAAAAAAAAAGACAATGTCAAATCATTCCATTCATTCCGTCCTTTCGGTCGAAATACTCTTTCCGGTTGTAATAAAGTACTCTTTGGTCGATGTAGTAATGGCGGACGGCGGGCTATTTAAAGCTTAGTAAATTTGTCATTTGCATTTTTGAATATATTGTGTACCGTCGTTACTTTACCATGATTCGGGGAGTAAGAAATAGTCGAAAATGCGCAATCTGCCGAGAAGGAGAATACGGAAAAGCCGAATTCGAGAAAAAAAAATTTTTTGCGTCTTTTCCTACTGAAGAAAATCGGTAAGTACGAATATAATTTTTCTGTTCGAAATCTCAGTACTATTTGTAAATCAAATCAACTCTTACAAAAAAGCGACGGATGGCTGCTTTATTGGCGTGCGCTGACGCTGACCTCATGGTTGGAGTTACGTGAAAATAATGTATAGCAAAAATATTTGTCACCAATAAATGTAAATAAAAGTCAGCGACACGATAGGACACTATTCTTCCTTTTCTGTACATATTCAATCAATGGATAGCAACAAGCCGAACAAGGGTCCGTCCGAGATATTATAATTTATCATTAAAACTTAATTGCAGTTGCCGTGAATGGATACGACTAGCAGGCGATCCTGACCTTGTTTTTGTACCAATTGAAAAATTGCATAAGAACAGATTTGTCTGCGAGGATCACTTTCCACGTTCTTCGTTCAATAGAAAGAGAAGTCGGCTATTAGATAACGCAATTCCTATTCTCAATTTGAGATCTCCGCCACTGACTGCTGAGCAGTTGGCTGAATTTCCCTTGCATGTCTGGAGTTACGGAAAAGGTAAACTACATTTTAATTCAAATAGGTAGATGACCCGATTGTATCGAGACCTCCGCTCCTAAACGTATCGGACGCTTCTCGATACAATCGTGTCATCTACATATTAGTCATGGATTTTCGCAAAGTAACGCCCGTAAGAAACCACCTTTATTTGTTGCTTTACAATATTTTAGCTTGCCGAATAATTTGTTGTGTGTTAGCCACAAAGTACACGCTATACTAAAACATATTAACTATTAACAGGTCTGAACCAGGCTGGCTGAAATAGTACTACTGAATCTTTTCTGTTAAACTTACAGGTGATATTCCCAAGGAAAACCAACGACTTCTGATACAGGGACCCCTAAATGAAATACAGGGACCTCCGAATGAACCTGGCACATCAAAGCGAAAAACTGACGAAAATTTGGGTAAAAAACCACCTTTATTTCTTGCTTTATGATATTTTGTTTTGCTGAATAATCTGTTGCGTGTCAGCCACAAAGTTCACGCTATACTAAAACATTAACTACTAACAGCTCTGAACCAGACTGGCTGAAATAGTACTAGCTTACTGAATCTTTTCTGTTTAACTTACAGGTGATATTCCCAAGGAAAACCAACGACTTGTGATACAGGGACCTCTTTATGAAATGCAGGGACCTCCAAATGAACCTGGCACATCAAAGCGAAAAATTGACGACAATTTGGGTAAAAAACCACCTTTATTTCTTGCTTTATGATATTTTGTTTTGCTGAATAATCTGTTGCGTGTCAGCCACAAAGTACACGCTATACTAAAACATTAACTACTAACAGGTCTGAACCAGGCTGGCTGAAATAGTACTAGCTTACTGAATCTTTTGTTTTGCTTGCAGGTGATATTCCCAAGAAAAAGCAACGACTTGTGATACAGGGACCTCTGTATGAAATGCAGGGACCTCCAAATGAACCTGGCACATCAAAGCGAAAAACTGACGACAATTTGGGTAAAAAACCACCTTTATTTCTTGCTGTATGATATTTTGTTTTGCCGAATAATCTGTTGCGTGTCCGCCACAAAGTACACGCTATACTAAAACATTAACAGTAACAGGTCTGAACCAAGCCTGGTTCAGCCAGCCGGCTGAAATAGTACTAGCTTACTGAATCTTTTCTGTTTAACTTACAGGTGATATTCCCAAGGAAAACCAACGACTTGTGATACAGGGGCCTCTGTATGAAATGCAGGGACCTCCAAATGAACCTGGTACATCAAAGCGAAAAACTGACGACAATTTGGGTAAGTACAATTAGACACTGGACATGAATCACGCTTCGAAATTGAAACAAGTACGTAGGTATAGTTTTGACTTCACGATGTTTTGCTTTACATATAGTCTACTCAACAAATAGACTAAGAGATAAGTGTACTTTTTGCAACCATCATCTGCAAGGCTGATTCAGTGTTAATGAGGTGTAGAGCATCTATGTGATGTGGATGGACCAGGTCTGCCTGCATAACTCCAGTCGGTTTAGAAGTAACTGATGTTTAAAGGTCAGTAAAAAAATTACGATCAATAACATCGTATCATGTTATTGTAGTATGTACTGTAGCTATGTGAACAGTACTAAAACTGACATGGTTTATCAGTCGGTTTAGGAGATGAAAGGTCCAACCTTTGACCGACTACATCTCCTAAACTGACTAGCAGTTCATGTCAGTTTTTGTACTGTTCACATAGCTACAGTGCACACTACAATAATATCATACGATCAACCTTGCAGCTGATCATTAATTTTTTACTGACTTTTAAACGTCTGTAACTCCTAAACCGACTGAAGTTACTCAGGCAGACCTAGATCATCCCCATCACAGAGATGATCTACACCCCATAAATACTGAATCAGCCTTGCTGCTGATGGTTGCAAAAAGTACACTTATCTCTTAGTCTAAAAGGAGTTGTAGAGTGCGTGAGCTGGGACCTAAGCGATTTCTTCTAAAATTTGTTCAGGGTTCTTAGGGAGTAAACATACTAAAAGTCCCCTCCTCTAGGAGTCGCGCCGGAGAGGGGGAGGGGGTTAAAGTTCCCACTTTTGGGTTTTTCGCGAATATATCCAAAACGGTGCGTCGTAGAGAAAAGTGGTCTTCTAATGAATGATACTTTATAAAATTATCTACATTTTTTATTTTTTATTTATGGATTATGTGTAAATAAATAAAACCGGTCAAGTGTTAGTCGGGCTACTCCCGCACCGAGGGTTCCGTACCACACCACCACACAACATATTAACTTTTAAAAAAGTTTTGTTTCCTCCGGGACCTTTTTTTTTAGCGCGAGACCGACTCACACGTGGCCAGTTTTTATTATTTATTGTTTACTGTAGAATTTGTTCTATAATCACACCAAGTTTGACGCTTGTATGCATTACCGTTTTTACGATAGAGCGAGAAGAAAAAAACGTTGATAAAAACTAGCTTCTTGTGTAGGACCCCCCTTATTTTTTAACTTTTTGAAATTTTTATAATTAGTTAGCAAACCCGCCATAGTAACGCTGATTTTGTGAAAATTTCAACTATATAGATATTGCGGTTCAAAAAATGTTCAGGTAATGCTCATCGCGCTGAATAACTTAAATTTTATACTTTTCCGGAGCGAGTTGCTCGAAAAATATTGGGAAATAGGAAAAAGTATAAAAAATAAAAAGTGTAGATAATTTTATAAAGTACCATTTATTACAAGACTACTTTTCTCTACGACGCACCGCTTTGGATATATTCGCGAAAAACCCCAAAAGTGGGAACTTTAACCCCTTCCCCCTCTCCGGCGCGACTCCTAGAGGAGGACCCCTAAATTATCCTTTGTTTAGTTGTATATAAGTCACCAATAAACTATTTAATTTAACACTTCAAGCTTTTTTAACAGATGTAACGGAAAAGGAAAGGAAACTTATCGCGCAGTTAAAGAAAACTAAATGTACGTTAGCATCACTCCGAAAAAGTGCAAAAATAATAGAAAACATAAAGTCACCAGTCCTAAAAGAAATGGTCATATCTGCGTGTAAGAATCAAAACCGCAAACCAAAAGGACGAAGGTGGACTACACAAAACAAAATTTCTTGCCTTGCCATTTTAAAAAGATCCGCAAAGACCTATAACTATTTAAGGCACGTTATCCCGTTGCCAAGCGTTAAAACATTACAAAATGTAATGAAAAAAATTGTAATGTCGCCAGGGATAAATAAATGTGCTATAGACCACCTTAGAAACACTGCGAAAGACAAAAATGACAAAGAAAAATGTTGTGCGCTGCTATTTGACGAGATGGCACTCAAACCTCGTGTTTTGTACAACCCGTCCATCGATGCAGTTGAAGGTTTTCAGGATTTGGGGCATACACTACCAGATACGGGACGATCAAGTCAGATCGCAGATCATGCCTTGGTTTTCATGGTTCAAGGCATATACAGAAAGTACAAACAACCTGTTGCATTTTACTTTGTAAAAGGAACTATATCGTCTGAAAAATTAGCCATGATTATCAAGGAAGTGATAATGGCAATAACCGATGCTGGGTACCAAATACTAACTACGGTATGTGACCAGGGCCCCACTAATTTGGGAGCGTTGAAGTTGCTAAAAGAGTTTTCGCGCCCGTATGACCAAAACTCTTTTAGAGTTGGCGATAAGAAGGTCTATATTATTTACGATATACCTCACCTGTTCAAGTCAATCCGGAACAATTTCCAGAAAAATGGCTCCATTGAATTTGACGGAAAAACAGCTTTGTGGCGTCACCTGGAGATGGTAGAGGAAAAAAACAGGTCATTTTTATATCTTTCGAAAATATCACCCACACATGTCGATCCCAAATACAGAGCGAAGATGAAGGTGAAATACGCTGCTCAAATTTTAAGCAACACTGTGTCGGCAGTTTTGAAGTTGTTGGCAGAGGCTGAAAAAGATTCAAAAATAGCCTCCGAATTAAAAAGCTCTGCAATAGTAATACAGGAACTGGACAAATTATTTGACATGACGAACGGGCCTTCAGGCCCTGATGATATAAAAAAAGGCCAAAGGCAAAACGTTTCGGCAAAAACAAATCACTTGGCTAAATGGGCTGAGCTGGAATTGAAATTAGCCAACACTAAATTCCTCAGTCGGTCAGGTTTGGAAGCCAGAAATATAAAATGCATTCAAGGGTTTATAACTTCCTTGAAATCATTACGGGGCATTTGGGGAGACGTCCAAAAACTTGGATTCAAATACCTAAACTTGCGCCAGCTGAATCAAGATTCACTAGAAAATTTATTCGGCATCATCCGGCAACACAGTCCGACAAATCGGCACCCTACGTGTGCTCATTTTGTATCGGCGCTGAAAACCGCCGTTATAACACGGCTCACTGCTCCCCATTGCCGAGGATCGAATTGTCAGAATGACAGCAACAGTCTGATGACCGATTTTCATGAAATTATATTTGGCTCGGGAGAAAATGAGGTACACGGTGAAGACCATGCCACCGAAGAAATTGATATCGAAACTACCGAAGAAGACATTCAGTTATTCAGTCTTCCTGAAGACCAAGATGAGGTAGAGAGCAAACTTACCGAACAAGATCATCCTGTCGTTTATGTTGCCGGGTACTTGGCCTACAAGCTATCTAAATTTATAAATTGTACCAATTGTATGGCAACGTTAACTCGGACAGAATCTGAGGAACAAAACGACCCCATGTATAATTACATAAAGTACAGGGAATGGTGGCCAGAGGAAAGAAGACTAAAATATCCTTCCAAGCCTCTGTGCGAAGTAGTTAAGTGCGCAACGGTGCTAATGGAAGACGAAGTCTGTCCAAGATTACATGAGGACAACATTGCACAATTGACCATTACGCTTTTTTTTTCAAAATGTGATATTGCATGGTTTGATTGCGCTGAACATAAACCAAAAATAGTTGATGCTTTGTTCAAAATTATGGCTCATTTGCTAATTCGTAGACAATGCCAGAGAATTAACCAGCGACTAGCATCCAACGAAGAAGCATTAGCCGATGCCTTAAAAATGGCACAACAGTTTGGAAAAGCTAAGTAGGAAAATTCTCTGTCCTTGCTGTCTTTAGATTTGTCAGGATTATTCTAAAGAGTGTTACTAGCTTAAATACTGTGTAGCATTCATTATGTAATCAGTAATGTATAACTGTTATTGAATGCAGAACCTTAGCTTAAGAATTTACATTTAATCTTAATCACACAACACAACTGACTACATTGCGTTTTTCAAGGTACCGCATCCGAACTCCGCAGTACCATCAATATTTAATTTTACTATGAAAATATATATATTGATATTACATATTACATTTATAATTCACATGAAATGGGCTTTCAGAAAGTATTTTTTTTAATATCACGTTTTATACATTAATCTGATATTATTTGGATTATTTTAGTACCAAAATTTTATAACTTTAGGGATTACTTAATTTTTTGCTACGGAACCCTAAAAAACTGGTATGACGAATGAACTGGCCATAATCGATTTACCCGAAAACGATACCAAACTTGACCCAAGACTTGAAATACTATTATATTTTTGTTCTGAGTACTGGCACTCGGGGTGCACCTGGGGCGTAGGTTCTGAACGCAGCCCTGGCAGTTCAGTACTATAACCACCAAGCCCCCCCCCTCCCCTCGAACAGACACGGAGTTATGTCTGCCTACCAGGCTTTTTGGGTTCAGTTTGGCGTGTATTACACCTGTACCAAGTGGCATTGCTCTACTCAAAATTGTAAACCTCTCCATACAACGGATCCCAATAGAAAACGGACTATTAGTAGTTAGTCAAGTTCTGATTTTTATGTATAATATTTTAATATACGTAGTTTGTAAGAAGATAGTGTAGATATTCTCGGGGGAGCCTAAATCCCTAGAGAACGCGTCCCCAGCACGGCTAGCATGCCACGCACGACAAAGCGTTTAAACGAGAAAAACGTCATGCGCGCTCTTTCTGGCATACGTAAAATAATAAAGATGGAGGCGCATCTCGATTTTTATCAGTACTTGTCGTATTCGGTACAGAACTTGTCGAATATAGTTTTATTTGCTGATGATACTTCTCTAATTTTCAAAACCAGTAGAAAGGCACAAGATGTTGATGATATTAATGAGAATGTAAATGACACTCTTCGACAAGTTTTGAATTGGTTCAGTGTTAATAATCTTGCATTAAATGCAAAGAAAACTAAATGTATTAAATTCACTTTACCAAACGTTATAAATAATGAAAATCAAATAACTTTAGATAATGATATATTGAATTTCACAAATAATACTGTATTTTTAGGGATAAAGATTGACTCGAAGCTGCAATGGGGTCCACATATAGAAACCCTAGCGGGTAGGCTGAGCTCGGCAGCTTATGCGGTTCGAAAATTAGACAGCTAACTGATATAGCTACTGCAAGACTTGTATACTTCAGCTACTTCCATAGTATCATGTCTTATGGTATTTTGCTGTGGGGCCGTGCTGCAGATGTTGAGGCGATCTTTATCCTTCAAAAGAGGGCAATTCGAGCCATTTATAATCTGCGTTGTCGAGATTCACTACGAGATCTTTTTAAAGATATCAGTATCTTGACTTTCTACAGTCAATATATTTACGAAAATATTTTATACGTTCGGAAAAATTTGTATCTCTTTCCCAAAAACAGTGACGTTCATAAATACAATACAAGAAATAAAAATAAATTAGTATCCCCACATTTTCGACTCAGTAAGGTCAACACATCTTTCATGGGGCACTGTATACGCTATTATAATAAGATACCAGAGGATATTCTAAACTTGCCAGACAAAAAGTTTAAGTCCCATGTTAAACAAGTCCTCTGTAAAAAGGGCTACTATAAACTCGATGACTATTTGAATGACCAAAATGTCTGGTCTTGACAATGTTACTCTATGTAATGCAATATTGTATTTTAATTGTACTTTGTATATTTTGTTTTGTTTAAAAGATGTGTGTTGTAGAGTTTCTGGCCGCATCTTCTCTCAACGAAACACCTTCCGACGCGGTGGTAGACTCAAAAAATGACGTCAAAAAGCTATCTATGTGATATTATTTTGAATAAAAAATTTTGAATTTAAATTTGAATTTATCGTTTTCTCGGGGGTGGCATGCGAGGCCTACTGGTGGCGGATAGGGCGAGACTTCTGGTCATCTAAAGGGTTGGAGGAAGGATAAAGATGAAACGTTTTACATCATGCTCTATACCTACGCCAAGCTAGCTTAAGCCGGCGCTATCCACGTTAGGTCATTTCTGAATCATAAATTCTGTGTTTCTTTGAATCGCGAGTATTTTTTAATGTCGGATATTTTTAATATGAAACGATAAAATATAGCTTTTTAACTTGGGGGTCTTGAGATTAAAGGCGGGTGCCGTTTAGTCCATGCAAACGTATTTCCCTATTGCCTCCCTGGATAATGATCATAGATCGGACATTCGGACGCATATTTATTTACCTAAATTTCCTCTTTTCACAGGAATCAGCTGTTGCATATATTTGAGTCGAGTAGGCACTGCAGTTTAATATGGAAATGCTGATTTTTGTTTTGCTCCGATCGCTTTTCTCCTTTGACTACTTATACAGGGTGTAACAGGGTGTAGAGTAACTGACATAGCCCAAAGAATTGCTAAACTAAAGTGGCAGTGGGCGGGGCACATTGCTCGCAGAACCGATGGCCGATGGGGCCGAAAAGTTCTCGAGTGGCGACCGCGTACCGGAAAGCGCAGCGTGGGTAGGCCCCGCACACGGAGGACCGACGACCTGGTGAAGGCGGCGGGAACCCGTTGGATGAGGGCAGCGCAGGACCGGTCGTTATGGCGATCCTTAGGGGAGGCCTATGTTTAGCAGTGGACGTCCATCGGCTGAGATGATGATGATGACAGGGTGTAAGTGACAGCCTAGCAAATACTGAAACTGTGAACTCAGACCATCAAACTGAACAACTTTCCCTTGGAGCCTACCTCAGGAAACGCGAAAAAAAATCAGCTGTACCATACATTTTAGTCGGGTAGGTAAAGCAGTTTTGTATGGGACAGCTGATTTTTTTGGCATTTCTTAAGGTAGGCTCCATAGTGAAAGTTGTTCATGTTCAGTTTGATGGTCTGAGTTCACCGTTTCAGTATTTGCTAGGCTGTCACTTACACCCTGTATAGGGACTAGTTACGCGTGATAACTAGTCCCTATACAGGGTGTAAGTATACTAACAAGTACGTATACTAACAACGATAGTACTAACAAACAGTTCTGCCACTTTTTGCGGGGGGGCGAGGTAACATGAAATCCGCAACTTTGGATTTTATTCCCCATAACTTTAGATTCTAATTTTGAATGTTCAATTGTTCTTATACCGTGGCAGAAGGGAAATGCTACCGCAAGGCCAGTCCTTATAATAAATAGTCAAAGGTTTGCTCCCGTAGTAAAAGTTGTTCAGTTTGATGGGTAGACTCTTAATTTAAAACGATGGTAATGATGAATTTCAACCTGTATTAAATAGTTAACCCTAATAGCCGTATGTAATTAATGTCATGGGCGGACTTTTTTCTTATTTCAAAAATGTCTGGAAGCGAAAATGGATATTTGGTTACCTATCGTCGCTCATCCAAAAAGGAGCCTTTTGTGAGGAAGAGGTGGGGATTTTAAGGTAGGCGGTCTTCCCGAGCCAAGAAGGGCATAGGCCCAACTTAAAATTAGTTCTAGCTTCGGCTCGGGATTCCGCTCTTAATAATATATTCTGTGACGCTAGCTAAAATAGGCACTAAACAATACACGGGAAGGTAACTTTGACCCAACGTGGATCTCGGTGTAACAGTCTAGGAAACTAGCTTTATCAGTAAATTCATGAGATTGTAACTAGGCACATTCGTACCTATTTATAAAACACTTGAAAGGGAGCACAGTGTGCAACGATTCACCTTCAACAATGAACTCCCCACGAACCACATAGGCCGGAGAACCAACTTCGTTACCAAAATCAAGCAATTTCAAAGAAAGAGGAAAGAAATAAATTATATTTCTTTCCTCTTTTTTTTCTAAGTTCGGTATAATCTAAGGAACAAATAAACCAAGGAAAAATAGAATCTAGCGATCCTCACGAAAATTGCTGGACAAGCCTAGGTAATTTAAAAAACTTTTTCTTTATGTTTGTTGGCAGTGTATTGCATGGCGCGGCTCTTACACAATAATCTTACTTGTCCGGTCTTAGAGCCCAAAATGTCAGGCTTTTTCAGTGGTTATTGCCGCCCTTTTGGAAAAATCGTCTGGCAACCATAATCTATACCTACATCTACCCTACTTTACCAATTACCCTACTATAGCATTAATTTTACCCTGTACTAAACATAATAAAATTGTAAACTTGGCGTGTCTGCACATTGAAAATATTAATTATAAGGTCGCAAAGAGGGTCCCATGCAAAATTAGGACTTAGAGAATTTTCAACAAAAAACAATCGCCAAATGTAACATTCGGGATCCGGGGGATGTGGGAGTATATAGGGTGGGGGATAATCATAAATTTCGAAATATCTCTAGAACGGTGAATCCTAGCGAAAAAATAGCAAATTTTTCGAACCCCTGGGGCATCCGTAAATCCATCCTTCCGCAAGCAAAAATAAAAAAAAGTTAATTTTTGGAAATTTTACAAGTCCAGCCCCCATACTAATTTCACCAGTAAATTCGACTAAGTCGATGGTTCATACAATTTCGATCAAAAATTTTTTTAGTCCCAGCTCCATATAAAACAGTACAATTTTTCTAAGTGTGGGACCCTCTTTGCGACAGCGACACCCTAACCGACTTACAAAAGTAGCAGACGAGGGACATACCTGGCCACGTTGCTTGCCTGCGCGGTGGAAATCTACGTGACCGCGAATTCTCTAGTCCTACCTTACCGGCAAATCAATGAATGACGAATCCATTTAACGTTTACTATGTTTCAGGAAAAAAGATACCCAGCGGGAGATTGTTCTGCTGTACTGAGACAAAAGCGCGACCGCAAAAAATACAATTAATGTACCCATTTAAAACTTCATTATTTTTTTTCAACCTAACCCCTCAACTGTCATGACAACCCATATGCGAAAATGTAGGTAGGTATATCAGGTATGACAAGTCTTAAATTAAATTTTAGGTAAAATTGTGACTTAGGTGTATAATAATTTAAACATGTAATTTAATAAATTAACAAGTCTGTAAGATCATTAATGTATGCATACTACATTAAGATCATAAATATACCATATTTTAAGCAAATAATTTTTTTTTTATTTTTAGACTTCCTCACTAATAAGACCACTTTTAAACAATATAACTATGGACGAGTTATGCGTGTAATTCTACTAACAAACTTTTCTGCAACTTTTTGTGGGGGATGAATCACGAAGGTTGCCTGAAATCCGCAACTTGGTATTTTATTACATTACTTTAGATTCGAATTTAGATTGTTAAAAATAGTCTCGTGTGAACCACAAACTTGAAGTTATTGTTCCGTAACTATAGGCAAGTTTGTGTGATGATAATGTATAAAATAAACTTGCCAGAGGGGAATGCTAACGCAAGGCTGGCCCCTAGTTATATGGTTTAATATAACCACAAACGCCTGCCACACATACGGAATATAGAATATATCAGAATTAGGATTTTGTATAGGATTTGATGCCTCTGCAATTCCGAAAGGGATTCTGGAGGGGACACACCATCTGAAATCGTTATTCTGATTTGGTATGTGTATTGTAATAAATAGGAACGTGGTTTATAGCGAGTATTTTTTATCAATATCGATATCGAGAAACCTGCATGACGTCATCGGTGACAACACTATTTATCGATACCTGCCCATCACTAGTAAATGTAAGCATAGGTGTCATACTGACAGAAAAGAAGCGCGACAACATAAAAAATTAAACTTATTCGTAAACGTTGGTAGTAAAGACTCTTATTTTTGAAAACATTCATTCATTCGTTCGTATAGAACTCATGTATGAAGTTCCGCTTCTTAAAACGTAGTGATTACTTGTTCAGTGTGTTTTATTTTGACTTAAGTATCCTTCTCCAAAGAGAATACTTACAATAACTTGTTCATCTCTACGAAGTTTATGGTTTTTTTAAACAAGAAGATTGTAGGTACGTGTTTACACAGAGCATTATTTTATACCTACAGCATGTTGATTTTTTTTCCAAAAATGCAATTAGTTTAAAGACATCATTATAATCTATTAACATGCATGTTTCGACCCTATACATTAACGGGTTAAAAGGTTTGCCTTTAGTTAGTTTACATACTGTATACAAGGTCCTTCCTAATAAGCTGACACTTTTTTAAGGGAATGATCAGACCATGAAACTGAACAACTTTCTCTATGGCACCAACATCGAAATCGCGAAAAAAAACAGCTTTTACATACAAAACTGCAATCCTGCTCGAGCCAAATGTACGGGACAGCAGAATTTTTTTTGCGATTTCGATCTTGGTACAATATAGAAATTTTTTCAGTTTGATTATCTGATCAACCTCTTAAAAAACTGTCAGTATAAGTTGACCCTGTATAAGTTTGAAACATGACATAGCCTTAGCGGATACCGAATTGACAGCTCGCCGATGTTTCAACCATGAAACTAATAAGTTCTACGTCATTGGTTTCAACGACGAATTTAAGGTTGTGGCGATGTTTGCGCTTATAAAATCGCATTGCGGAGTCTAGGCTGGCTTGCACCAAAAAGTATTTAGGCTTAAACATATTTAAATATGATCGTGTCACTGTTATAAGTATAATTAGTGTATTGGACACTCTGTTTTGTTTACAATACGAGGTAAAATTTATTGGTGTAGATATTTTTATTGATATAGGTGAAACAGCCTATAGGCCAGTGGGACATTGAACAGGCTAAGTAAAAAAAAAAAAGGTCGAAACAGCAATTTTACGGCTCAGTTCGCCCACACAGGGATGGAGTATGGTCCACTACCTTACACGCTTTATTCGTGAAAAAACATAACCCTCCATCTGGCGCAGTCGGGTAAAAAGGCTTGTGCCCTGCATTGAGACAACATTCACTATTGAGACAATATTGAAATAACGTTTAAAAGTACTGCTGTTCCATAATATTGGGGTTGTTTTGCCAAAGTTCGATTATATCTAAAAGGTTGGTATGAAATAGCAGATTTTTTTATATTTTATTTCCATGTTGGCTCGATCGATCACTACCACCTTCTTCTGTTACACTCTGTACCATGTGAATAGATAATTCATACAGATAGGTTGATGACACAGATCACAAAAACTAAAGAGAGATGTGAAAATCGGGCGCGGCCAGTGTCGCAGCAATATGCGAAGAAAGCACCATTAATATTTCAAATTTCCTAAAAGTATTGAAAACAGTTTTTTATAAAAATATCGTTGCTTTTGAAATAAAGTAAGAAAGAGTGATATTTATTTATATTTACGTACCCACGTTTCTAAAGTTTCTGTTTTCAGTATAGGAAATACGACAATTTAGTAGCCTTTGAAGTTAGTGCAAGTTTACGCTTCTCGAATACAAATTAATGGGCAAACATTTGGTTTCCAGTTTAAAAGTTACTCAAGCGCTTGGATGGAGATAAAGATGTAGATGTGCTTTCGCAATCGTCGAGTTTTAATGAAGTGGACGAAGAATGTTAATATAAATGTTTACCTATTTTTAATTTGACTTGAATCTACTTTATTAATGGTAGACAAAAAATTCCGTAAGCAGCCTGGGACACTAGGCAATTATTGAAGACTAGAGTTATCCTGCGACTTCGTCCGCACACGTTATATACCAGATTTTAAGTCAGAACATAATCGTTACTTCAAGAATTTATTTACTTCAAGAACACACTTTCTCTCTTCTTTGTTTTCTTCAAATTTGTGTAATCTAATCTAAACTATTATAAAACTGTAACAGAAAGTGTGTCTGTACATTGAAGATATTAACATAAAAAAGTTACTATATGCTTTTTAGGTGTCCCTGATTCCATATCACCAATGTCTGTTTGTTTGTTTGTTTGATCGAGCATCACGCAAAAACTCCTAAACCGATTTTGATGAAACTTTTTTTGCTTGATAGCTTATTATACGACTTAAAATCTGGTATATAATTTGTGGGGACGAAGTCGCGGGTTAGCCCTAGTTCTAAAATAAAAAAGAGTTCAAATCCCAATCAGAGAAAACACAACTCCACTTGAAATAAAAACATTAATTCTTAGAAAACAGACAGTTACGATTGGCGTTGGTACTCAGCCAGTGTTGCCATCTTACCAAAGCCGAGCCTTTAGCGATTGTTTGTAGATGCTCGATTTTAAATTGTGTTTATTTTGGGACAGTGGTTCAATTAAAGGATAAACAAACTTTCGCATTTTCATAATTGAGTCCAAAGCTTGAGAAAACACTTCGGCTGTGTGAAAAAATTATTTTTCGTTTGGTGTTTGTTTACTTCCAAAAACAGAGGTCATCGCTCATTTATTCACACAAAACCGCTTCTGCACGGTAAAAGAATAAATGATGTATCTATAGCGTAGAGACATAACCATAAGCCTATACCTATATTTGAGTATTCATTCTTTTACCGTGAGGGATTGGTATCGTGTAAATGAGCGATGGCCTTAAGACTGTGTTAGGAAAAGTCGTATAAGTGAAATATGACCTTAAAGATGATTTTTTCAGTTCAGAGTTGACACATTTCTTGCCCTTAGTGTCATTGGAGGTGATGAATTCCAGAGAAGTGTCTTTATGGACGATTTGCTAGCCTATTATCTGCATGCCACCATTATTCTTGGTACTCGTTCCATCGACATCGCCAGAAATACATTAGAACCTATATAAATACTCCGCCACAGATACAAAGCTTCAATACTATCGTACTACGATAGATAAGGCATGGTAGTGTGTGCATGACCTTTCAAATATGAGTGACGACACGCCACCCGTTGGCAAAATCGGCATGGTCAGTGGCAACCCATAGAAGAGCGCACTTGTGTGCACTCCTCAACAGCAAATCAACCCAGCTTTTGATTAAAGTTTCTGTACAGTCCTACATATACATAGATTGATAAACAAGTACAAACGTAAAAAACATCTTCCATCCAAATTTCATACATTTTTGTTTCAAATGTGTAAGTGCCGGCAAACAAAAACTAATGTTATACCTAGAATTATTTTGTTAAAACTAGTCGAAACATTTATTATTACAGCATTAAGGTTGTAGCTGTAAGTTTGATTACATCAAAAATGTATGAAAAGGTAAATTTTTCAGATTTAAATTAAACCAAGGATAATAATGGTCCTACAGCATTGGTGCCATTGTAATAAATATTTAGACAGACAAGTTCTAACACAATAGGTACAGCATTTTATTTGGCCGGCACTTTCACATTTTGGACCAAAATTATGCCTTTTAAGGTTTCAGTCCATACAAAACATTGACGCACAATACGCGTAGACGGAATTAATAAAAGTAATATTTTGTATATGGAAAAATAGTTTAGAAAATCTAGTTGCCGCGTCACCAATAACATTTGTAATTTATAATATAATTACGAAGAAATAAAGCTTTTAAAATTTTGTATCAAAAATTTTAATGCTTTATATCTTCGTAATTATTTTATAAATTGGAAATGTTATTTGTGACGCGGCAACTAGGTTTTCTAAACTATTTTTCCATATATAAAATATTACTTTAATTAATTCCGTCTACGCGTATTGTGCGTCAAAGTTTTGTATAAAATTGACCCCTCTGCAACCGCCTTAAGTTTATCTCATGTTAATCAGTTAGTCAGTTTGTCCCAGATTTTTGTTTATCTTTTTTAATAGCCCCGTAACTTTCAAAAACTGTATTAAGTTTGTTTCATCCTGTGAGGATGGGATTATTATGTCGCCGCAGACTTTGAAGATTAAACTAGCAACACTGAGCGCAGATGCAACTTTTTGCTATTCCAGCGGTCTCGCCAGCCACTTCGTCTGGATTGAACAATAAGACGAGTCGTTGCCGCGGAACTTACGAGATTTTCCTCTTAAATTAGGTCACTGGTTCACTTAAATTAGACTTCTAGTTTACTTTGTTCAGTTGAAAAGGTGTATGGGTTTAGAATTCTGAAGAAAGTTTTGTTATGGGTTAAATTTTGGTCTTAAGTAGTTTCTAGGTTAGAATATATCACTACATTTCATTCCTACACCCGATTATACAGGGTGTTACAAAAATACAAATAAACATTTAAGGTAGGTAAGATGGGACCAATATCGAAATCGCGAAAAAAAAAATCGGATGTTCCATCATCATCATCATATCAGCTAATAGACGTCCACTGCTGGACATAGGCCTCTCCCAAAATGAATAGATTTGCCATAATCGCCATGATGCGATGCGTTTGCGATTTTCTATACTAAACTACAGATCTACTCGAGCTAAGTGTATGGGACAAAACATTTTTTTTGCGATTTCGATATTGGTCCCATAGTGAAAGTTGTTCAGTTTGTTGGTCTAAACCGCCCCCTTATTGCCTTCCTGAAGAATTTAAAATTTATAGGATTGGAAAATTCAAAGCACTTGTTATGGAATGGCTCATTGACAAATGTTTCTACAGTGTACAGGAATATTTCAATTATAGATAGGTACTTAATTTATTCTAAGATAACAATGACAATTGATGTTTTATGTTTGTTGATTATTTTATGATTGCGTTATGTGTGTTGAGTCTTTTGATTATGTTTTATGAATTTTGATTATTATTATAATAATGACTTTGACATTTAATATTGACTTAATTTAAACTTTTAATTGTATTCAATTTTATTTAAACTTGTGTATACACTTGAAAAAGTAAAGTTTAGTGAACTAATAAAATTAGCAGCAAGACTGGCTACAATTACTGACCTAAACTTATGCACAATAAATATTATTTCATTTCATTTCATTTCTTAAAAGATTTCTATTTTTATTTTTACTTCTGTAACACCCTGTAGAGCGAGGTATTGGCTCTAAGGGAGCGTGTAATTTCTCTATGGTATCTCTATGGACTCAATCCTCAATCATAGGTTTAATCATAGACGAAGAATTTTTCGTTTACGCTGGTAGACGGAATAAGAGTGTATTCGGGTATGAGATAGCGATAGTCATAAAATCCCAATAAAATTCCATACAAAAATTATATGAAGTGATATTTTTGAGTCAGGTGGCATAGTACATACAAAAATAGTGGTTACGTCGATAAAGACAGCAATAAGGTAGCGATCTCCTTTTTTAGCTAGACTGAATTTGCTATGTGCATCTCTTATGAAGTGAATATGACAAGACACGTGTTTTCTTCTAGTATCTTCCCTGTCTAAGGGTTTATTTTTGTATCTAAAATAGATTTTGATTAACTTCCACTTGACTTCTTCTGAATTAATAGGGATGAAACTTATTAAAACTTAAAAATATATAAAATGCATGCCATACCCATAAAAAACAATATTTTTTTCTCACACTACCTACTAACTATCAGGATTTTATTTCATACGAGCGTTAACCCGCGATTTCGTCCGCACAAATTATATACCAGATTTTAAGTCAGATCATAAGCTATCAAACAAAAAAAGTTTCATCAAAATCGGTTCAGTAGTTTTTCTGTGATACTCGTTCAAACAAACAAACAAACAAACAAACAAACACACAAAAAATCCAAAAATTGGTGAAATGGAATCAGGGACACCTAAAAACCATATCGTAACTTTTATTTTGTTAATATCTTCAATGTACAGACAAACTTCCTGCTACAGTTTTATAATAGTATATAGATACGCATGTTTGTTCACCGACTACACCGTGGCTATTAGTTAGGGTCACTGCATTCTACTCCTTCCCTGATTGCAGTGGTATCTCGTTCCAACATATTTAGGAGTGTAAAAGACCAGAAAGGGTATCTGTGTTTAGCACTACTGTGTATTTTTGTAAATTTTTAAATACCCAACTGGGAATGCAATAGTGTATGGGAATTACACTGTTAATACGGGATGCATTCTTTCGCGTCGACGTTGCAAAGGGCATCCCATCATGTTGTTATAATATGCAGAGGTCGATAAATAACTTTTCTAATAAAACGAATTACAATGTCGTTTTCAAAAATGACAAATTAACTTTCATGGCTTTTTAATTTGCAAAACAGTCTTTTCTTAAAATTCCATAAAATTTTCCATGACAAAGTAAATTTTCTTGGGAGATTAAAAAAACATCTTTACAAAATCTCTAAGTAAGACCCTCTTTAAACTTTGTCCCGAAAGCGAAGTACCCTGAACTTTTCGTCGCCATCAAAAAGAGAAAGTTACAAATCTTTGCCGTAGGGGGTAATGACTGGCATCAACTCCCCTTAACTTGATGTGAAAAGTCCCCTAAGAAAGTTGGCGGGAATTGTGTGCAGACAAACATCTGCGGTTTGACTTTGGGTAGAACCTGTTGTAGAGAACTAAATATTAACATTTTGACTATATTCACTAGAATAACGAATACACTCGTTTTGAGTTTTGCAGGACAAAGGCTTGCCTGAAATTTACACAAAGTATATTTTGAAAACTTTGATAGTACGATTTATGAGTAGTAGAACTAATACAGGGTTCTTCTTCGTCTTCTAAGTTTATAAGGCGATGATCAGACCATCAAACTAAACAACTTTATCTACGGGGCCAACGTCAACATCGCGAAAAACAAATCAGCAGTCCGACCTACATTTGGGACAAGTAGGTTTGCAGTGTAGTATGGAACAATATATTTTTTTGGTCATTTTGATGGTAGTTCCATATGGAACTTATTATTTTATTGGATTGCATATTATTATTATAACCAACAAAACGAAGCCTAAGTTTCAGCTTATTTATCTACGGTCTAAGAAAGCATGTATCAGACGTTCAGATGGATGAACAAACACCGAGGCCATAATTAATTACTCGGATTTGATATTTTATTCCGGAATATAAAATAAAACCAGTCAAGTGCGAGTCGGGCTACTCCCGCGCTTAGGGTTCCGTACCACAATACATAATATGTGTATATTGTACGCAACATATTAACTTACAAGAAAGATTGGTTTTCTCCAAGATTTTTAGCGCGAGACCGACGCACACTTGGTCAGAATTTTATTATTAGTTGTTATACTGGAGAGATTGCTCTATGATCACACCAAGTTTGACGGTTGTGTTTATTACCGTTTTTACGATGGAGCGAGAAGAAAAATCGTTGACAAAAACTAGTTTCTTGGATAAATTTTTTGACATTTCACCCTTTGGGTACGGAACCCTAAATAAATACACAAAATACTCTAACTCTTCGACGAAAGTCACACTTAACTTTTCAAAGAAGTATCAAGAAGTTTAATAAAATATCTAACTACATAAACCGTTGAAATGTCTTCTGCTCAGCCGATTAGAAGACTGTGGCTGACTTTAAATAGTTTTAAGTTCTTCTGGGCATTAACAGACAGTTTAAAGCGGCTATTAGAGTAAAAGACGTCCATAATCTTAATGACAGCGATATGGCTTTAATAGTCATTTGGCTGGCCGTTGTCAGAGTTAGCTGGATGTAAAGACGACTAGAGGATAGTTTTGGTAGTACCATAATGCTATGATTTATAAAACTTTGTACAATCTGGGTCTTCTTTACCATAAGATTTGATACTGAATTTAAAAATAATTAAATTTTTTTTTCTTATTTATCTATCTTCCATGTTTTATGTAGTTTTGTGACTGTACCCTGTTTATTTATTTATTTTAACACTTTATTATTCACACATAATTGCTAATGCTACGTACTTACTTTAATTTTAATAATTTGTATCTTCAAATTGCTTAGAAAAAATATTTATGCAAAAAATAAATGCTGCTTCAAAATTGTTGTGCTATGTTGACCTTTTATTTGTTCGTTACATTGATGGGAAAACGTAAAGAACAATTATGATCGCTTAGTCAAAGCGATTGTTAACGCGGTTATAAAGACCTGATATTATGAAATAGTGTCTGGATTTCAGTTCCATTTAATCGTTAAAACATACTACTTAAAAAAAAACACAACCCGCAAATATAGTAATCATTATCATCTCATAAAGTAACATATTATCTGACTTCTAAATTAGTCTTTAACTATTAGTGCTTCTTAACTAATTCATAGACTTTATGAAAATGTTTAGGCTAATCGTTGCGACTTCAAGGGCGTTCAAGTTCTACTTTGTTTGCTATACATTAGAGTAATAAAAATTGTTTAGTATTAAGTCTACTTACTCAGGTCGTAGTTGATCATCCTATTCTCAAAGTACCAGAAGACGTAAGAAGGCGGCTCCGTGGATCTCTTCACAACGCATACGAGTCTCAGCATTGAACCTTCGTGGATGATCTTCTCAGATTCACCAACTATTTCTGCGTACGCCGCTGTTAGAAAACGAAATGTATTTTTTAGAATAGTAAATAATATAGTACTACACTACTTAGCATCGGCAAAATTCACGTAAGCAGATCAATTTTCTTGCAAGATTACTAATGTTCAGTTGTACTTTAATTGAAATTTATGAGCTTTGAGATACGCAAAAATGTTTAAAATTTTCTGATTACGATCATCGTGGAAATTTATGGATGTGTTAGGTACCTAAGTTGTGTCATACTGTATATCTGTATATGACTATAATTCTATGGAGGAAGAACAAGAGCCAGGCATACAAATGAATGAAATATAGTTTATTTAAATGCTATGCAGATAAGAAATATATACCTTAAACGAAGATAAAGTCACAGGTAACAGCTAATAAGGGTTATGCAATAAAATAATTAGAATAGACCAAAATATTTCCTCCCATGGGTACCGTAAAACTGAACTGTTAAAATTTCCTTTAAATTTCGAAAGGCCAAAGGTTAGTTACTTATTTATCACCAGTGTGTTATTCCATTTTAAAAATCTTTAGCTTCAGAATTCATTTCACAGTGGCGATTACCTATTTGTAACTTTTTCCTTAGAAAAGTTTGAAAAGACGAGAACCAGAAAAGAATATAACAAAATAATATTTTGTAGTTTATGCATAATATCTGAAACATAAAAGGTCAACATAATGTCCCTTGTGAATTGACACAACATGGTAAATCTCTGAAATAACCTTGACCTTCCTACCCAACTATTAAGACTCAATGAATAGATATACGGAATTCTGGGACAATCCCATTATTCTAGTTACCCAGCGTTCAAACGAAACGTGGTCCTTTGTAAATTGTGCGCCTTTGATAAAGATTTGGGTAAAACATAATTTATTTAGGAATATTGTTGCCATGTTTGACAATGCACGAAGTGTAAGAGTGACAGTGGAAGATAAAGGAATCTAATACACAAAGGATTAAATTTCTTTGAACTTTTCCTATTTCATGCTTTTCTCTCCATCTAAATAATATTCAGTATTAGCCACTCAGAGAGAAAATTAAGTGTACTATTTCTTTTTTAAACTAAATCACTCAATAGGTCACACATACAACAGTTTCGAAGTGCGCCGCAATCAGTATTTTGAATATTTAAACAGCTCTGTGGTAAGGTCTGCTCATACAGAGCGGATACTTAATTATGCTATGATGCTATGTAGTTGATTTTTTTTTATTCATAATGGATTTGCGCTTGGCTTTAGCTCACCTGATGGAAAATGTAGATGAAGCCGAGGATAACTCTTCATTTAAAAATATCCTGGTTATATTTGCCCGGGAAAACAAACGCAGGGAGAGAGTTCCAAACCGATATCTTAAGTCTAGTTTAGATATTGCTTGATAATTTGTTGGACTTATACTAGCCTCGAATGCTATTAAACATGAAAGAAGATTGTCAAATTTGGACCCAGCCATTTTTTACGAATACTAATAGCTGTTCAGGACGGCGGTCAAAATGATTATAAACAGAAAAAAATTAAAAAAAAAACTATCACATCTCCAGAAGTCAGGATTCAAAAGTAGAAATTACTAGTAAAATAGACAAATCATCCAAAAAGCAGTAGCAAAACGCAACCACGACAGCTATTCTCACTGAATATTATCACTGAGGTATTTTTTGGTCGTTACGGAATATATTTGGCTTGGTTGAACTGATAGTTCGTGATTTCGTTTCCTTCCATTATCATGTAATTTACAACCTGTGTAACATCTGTAAATTTTACCTATGATTCACAATAAAAATGATTATGATTATTATGATTATAATATTATCGTAAATTTGCATTAAAATAAACATAATAAATCCGTAGAAGATTGAGTGGACTATCTAATAAGAAAGATTATGAGTTTCATACACTTGCTACAAAAGGTATCATAAGGAGAAATACCATTCCCCCAACTTCTGTAGGTCACAACCAATTTACTTTTTTGCTAGTTTTGTTTCACTTTGTTTGTACACTTATTACTAGGTTTCATTCATGTCCTCATGGGACCTATAAGTCTGGGTCTGAAATTACATGGCCGTCCGCCAAACTATCTTTCCTCAGGTACTGAGTTTTATTCGAAGCTCGGGAAAATGTTAAAAAAATTTGAAGTTATTTGGCGAAGCACTCAAAGCTCTTGACTCCTCTTGACCTTTGGCTCATCAGTAATGCAATTAAGCGCTCAAGCATCGAGCGGCCTCCGGCTGTCGTCAACTGTTCGTTAGATGTACCTATACGTCACATCCTGTACACTTCACTGGGCTCAATCAATCAAATATAAGGTCTAACAAAATTAGGAAACTATTTTAAGGGTACGCTCCGACCATCAAACTGAACAACATTCTTTATGGGACCAATATCAATATCGCGAAAAAAAATCTGCTGTCCCATACATTTCAATCGAGTTATGTTTGCAGTTTTGTATGGGACAGCTATTTCTTTTCACGATGTATTGGTCCCATAGAGAAAGTTGTCCAGTTTTATAGTCTGAGCATACCCTTTAAATAGTTTCAGATAATTTTGTTAGACCTCACCTCATTCTCACCTCATCATAATTCTCTTTTTTCTCATTCTTCTTTTACTTTTTCATTTTCTGGGCTCTCAATAACAAGAAGAGGTAAACACGTGCGAGTGTGTATGAGTGAGAGAGGACTACACCATTTCCTACTGATGTCTTAATTTCTTCTTCCACGAGGGAGAAGGTAAAAATTGGTGGAGGCCGGAGAGAGTTCGCGTCATAGAGAAAAAACGCGGTTCGCGTACTGTATGTAATGTAGTACCATATTCTTTCTTATACAGCTTATACCGTGCTATAGTGCACTGAGAAAAATATCTAATAAGTAGTATAATAAAATATTAAGACAACTGATTTTATTTTAACAGGCTTAACTAGAATTTTAACATTGAACATGTTTTTATTGTCGCTTAGGTAAAGACCCGATTTTCAGCGAAAGTGCGACATCGCATCGCCCTGCACGGCTAGCATGCCACCCACGGCAAAGCGTTTAAATGAGAAAAATGTCATGCGCGCTCTTTATGGCATACGTAAATTAATAAAGATTTTTATGATTTTTATCGTTTTCTCGGGGTTGGCATGCGAGGCTTACTGGTGTCGCGGGTTTTGCGACTGCGTGGCTGATTTGGGTGTCGAAAAAAGCGTATTGGCGAGTGAACTTTGAAAAATTTGAAAAAGGCGGTCATTTTTCGCCCAGTTTCGGTCGGAAAAAAATGTCATCTTGAAATCGAAATGAGATATTAAAAAATCCTAGAGATATTACTTTGGGCTAAATTTAAGAAAAAAATTGGAGGTGCATATCACTGATGGATTATTCAAAAGTACTTTTGTGACGCGGAGAAAAAATTTTATTCACTTCATTTGGAAGATTCCCTTTCAATGTACCCGTAGGTCGTGGAAGACATGAAATCTAAAATGTTTTTGTAACAGCATTAATTCTGGTAGATTTAACTAAAATTGACGTATTATATAGTAGTTTGCTAAAATAAATAGTTGTCACATATATTATACTACTTCTTCTTATCGTGTGGGCAGAGCCCTGGAGTGCGATTTTTGGATCTCATTCGCTGAGCTCAGCAGTTGAAAATGTCAAAATAACTATGGAGATATGCATCTTTCTACAGCTGATTTGACTTTCAAAAATCATACTCCAGGAGTGCAATTTTTGAACATCAAATCAGCAGTAGAAAGATGCGTATCTCCATACATATATTCAACTGCTGAGTTCAACGTATGAGATTCAAAAATCGCACTCCAGGGGTCAAAGTTTTCTCAGATCGCCTTACGGCCTCTGACGTGGTTTTGAGATAGTAGCCGGTTTTGAGATAGTAGATAGTAGCCGGGACCAACGGCTTAACGTGCCATCCGAAATACGGAATCATTATTCATTTCAGACAATCAGGGGATTCAGCCTGCAATGTCCTAACTAACTGGGGGAAAACGCAAAAAGTAACATTTCACTAGGTGTCGACCTCCGTGTCGAGAGCCAATGCTCTTAACCATTAGACAACGAAGGCAGTTACATATATTATACTACTAAATATTTTTCTCCTGTGGCATAAAAATTACAACAATTTGAGTCCCAGGAGAGTTGGCATCACACAGCACGGATCTGAAAAAAAGACGGACGGAATCTCGTCTAATTCTAATCAAAAGTGAAGCACCTATTTATATGAGTGTGCGTGCTGTCGCCCTGTCGCGCGGTACATATTGGCGGCGGGTTGTCGGACCTGCGCCTAGAAATGGTGCGTCTGTGTGAGTGTAGGTCCCTTGTAGAACAAACGAAATTGTAGGACCTTGCATGCTTCACCTCTTTTTAGTGTGACATTACGTCCGGCTTTTTTTCAGGGTCCGTGTCACACAGTTTGTAAAACTTTTGTTAACACCTTGTATAATATAATGATACAAAGAATAATACAGTTTTTGAGAGTAACGCGGTTATTATTTAATCTAGAAATAAACATTTTAACGGGTTCTTACCGCGTTTTGGTATATTTGAGTTCCCGATATTTCGGCAGTGTTACAACTGCCATGATCAAGGGATGACTGAGGAACTACACTTTCACCGTCATACTCGGGTTCGAACAAACGTCAGAGTGACACAGTCAGTGTATTTTGTCGGGCTGGACCAAGTGACAAAAGTGACAGTGACAATCGAGTGAGTTCCGATAGTGGTGGGCAGAGCAAACGACGAAGAGTGATTTGTCTGCTCTTAAAAAGCTACCTGCAGTTCCTCAGTCATCCCGTGATCATGGCAGTTGTAACACTGCCGAAATATCGGGAACTCAAATATACCAAAACGCGGTAAGTACCCGTTAAAATGTTTATTACAAAGAGTAACTCACCAACTAGGACAAGCTTGAAGAATATACTCGTAGGTGGATGTGTGGGCACTTGGCACTCGTAGTAACCAGCGTCCGCTGACGTTGCGAACCTTATGTGAAGTGCCCAGTCCTGTTAACAAAGGAAGGTATTATAGTACTATATGAGTCTATGTGGTTGAAACATAGAGATAGGAAGTACTATTGGATATCTATGGCTTGAAAACGTCAAAGGTTGAAATTGTATCACAGTGCAACCACACCCCGGACACCAGGCTCACGCAACTCTCTAACAAAAAAAACCGTTATATGAAACGTGCACCGCCACCATTAAATTTCTTTGAACGGTTGCACACGTTTCATACATTCTGAATCTTCGGTCACGATCAGTTTTTAGTATGGAAGTCCCGACTCTTATAACGTAGTGAGTTACATTCTCTTTGCCGGACACTGTTTACAAAAAACAAAAATTGACAAGATGACGTCAGCATATGCGAAACGGAGTTTAGGGCTGCAATAACTTTAGCTGCGTGCGGTAAAATGACTTTTATCGTAAATAAAACGCTTTAACACCCGTCTATTCAAAAATAGTTTTTATCTTTCGTCCTGAGATTATATTCTATTTGTTTCGAAAACATAAATTCTAGCGTGTCAATTGTGGTGTCAATTTATGCTACTGGTAACTGCCGAGGTAATCAGACGGCAATAGAGGGGGTGAGGTAAAATGTTAGTGGAAGGCAGGGAGTGTCCATACTGTATGTAGTGATAGATACTGTTTCTTTTACTGTGGTGCAACTATATTAAGGTGGTTTCGGTCCATACAAAAGTTTGACGCACAATAAGCGTAGATGGAATTAATAAAAGTAATATTTTATATATGGAAAAATAGTTAAGAAAATCTAGTTGCCGCGTCACAAATAACATTTGCAATTTATAATATAATTACGAAGATATAAAGCTTTTAAAATTTTGTATGAAAAATTTCTAAGCTTTATATCTTCGTAATTATTTTATAAATTGCAAATGTTATTTGTGACGCGGCATCTAGATTTTCTAAAAAAAAATTTCATATATACAAAGTTACTTATATTAATACCGTCTACGCGTATTGTGCGTCAAAGTTTTGTATAAAATTGAACCTTCTGCAACCACCTTAATGTACTAGATAAGCCGATCAGTAAGAACTGCATGTTACACTGGCATACGGTTCCCATACCACATTGATTTCACTTCGTTCGTATGAGAATGGTAGACCGCAGTTTGTAATTTTGTGATGTTTTGTGTTTTTATGAACGTGCTTGTCTATCGTTAGAGTGTACAAGTCAATGATCACAGTGCAAATACTTTAGAGCAGATGAGAGGCAAAATATTTTGTCGTGGAAATTATTGTTAGAATTTTATTTCTACCGAACATAAATTTCAATAAATCGAATACACTTTATTTGAAACCTAAATATAAACAGTAAAATACAGAGAAAGGGAAAGTACAAAAAAGCAGGCGTATCGATAAGAAGCGATTTTTTCCATACAAACTCAGGAAACGGTGAAAGAAGAAAGGTAGGCGGCGGTTATTTCCCGTTGGAGTTGTACAGTTACGTTTATCAATAATTTTAAATGTATATTCAAAATTTTACTTAATTTAAAATTAATAAAATAATGTTTAACTAGAAACAAATATTATTATCAAAATATAACATTATTATTTTGGTATCACCCAAAAGATCAAAGAATAAGCACATACGAAAATAAAAACACAGTGCTAAATTTGCTAATTTAATTTATCCTTAAAGCGTATTATGTTTCTATATCCTACATCCACAACTAACACACATTTCGAACGGCCTAAAGCGAACCAATATTCTAAAACCAACATTCAAACGAGAACCATTGAACCGAAATGTTATCAGCAAATTAAACAAAACGAAACAATACAAGATCCAATCGAAAGTTTTTGAAATGTTCCCGCTTCCATCGAAACTAGGGCTGTTATGAAAATGAGATTTCGGATTTGGATATAACAAATTAAAAATAAAAATAAAAAATTAATTAAATATAATAAATAATAATTAAATATATTAATTAATTATATTAGTATAAATGTAAAAAAATGTATGTAATGTAATGTGTGTTTTGTAATTCAAAATGACATGTATAATAGTAGTTAATTGAGTATAATTGTATTTGTAGACTTTGTATGAATGCCTGTAAAGGTGGGCTTCAGTGAAACTAATCAATGCCTAATAACCTGCAAATTTTTGTACCTACACCTGAGTCGATACACAATAAAAGTTCATTTATTTTATTTATTATAATATCTTGCACGCAAATTATCTTAATGATGACTTGACAACGATGTACAGGGTCCTTCTTAACATGCTGAAACTTTTTTGAGGGGATGATCACACCATTAAACTAAACAATTTTCTCTATGTTCCATAGAGAACATTGATATTACGAGAAAGAAATCTGCTGTCCCATACATTTGGCTCAAGAAGGTTTGGAGTTTGGTATGGAACAGCAGATTTTATTCGCGATTTCGATATTGGTGCCATAGAGAAAGATGTTCAGTTTGACGGTCTGATCATCCCCTTAAAAAATGTCAGCATATTAAGAAGGACCCTATAAAATGCATAATTATAGATACAATCATAAGACCCTGGTTCAATATTTATATTCATCATACAAATATAGGCCCTTTACGGGATTCGAACCCAACCCAGGCAAGTCTACAGCCAACTGAGCTGTCGGGCTGTCCAATGGATACATAATAACGGCGTAAACCCTCATGCTAATACGAGTTATTTATAGAAATCAAATATCTCAACAAGATCTTAATAGTAAAACGATAAATTAAAGAAATAATAATATAATTATTGAAATCTTGTACATGTTTTTACAGAGAAAGTTTACAGAAAATGCTTGAAAGTTATAGACTCGAAACTGGACCTCATTCTCGTTGCGTCTACGCTCTACGAGATCAGATAATGTTTCGGATATTAAGGACGGATATTACGGATCTTGCAACAACCCTAAAAGAAACTTTGGAAACAGTTCGGAGAAACGAAGTGAATATTAAACGTATATGGAAATTGTTAATTGTATATGCGAGACACAGTTTCGCTTTAAATAGAAAACAATTGAAACAGCCAAAGTGGACTTTATTAAGGAACATATTGTTTTGTTTCTGCTTTGTCCTCTCTTCCGTAACGTTCCTAGTTAGGGTTTTCGACAGGCAAAATTTCCGTGCTAATTCCTTTCTAACAAAATATCGTCCTCTACAGTCTACACAATCCTTTAATTTAAACTTAGGTTGCTCTCGAATCGTGTAGAAATTGAAATGGATGTTTGTATCTATTTTAGTCTCTCTTCTTCTCTGTCTTATTTCTTAGTCTAGTCATTATGAATATCAGTCTAGACTAAAGACTGGTACTTCGCTTGGCACTAGATAATTTTGATTTACTAAGGCCCTTTTCGACCAAACTCGAGTAAATTTTAACCTTAGATTAAGTCGCCGGTTACTCTAGAGTAGATAAGATTTTGCGTTTTACCACGTTTTATTAACCCTAATCTATGACTAAGAATTGACTCCTTTTACACGGCCAATTTAGACGGTGTAAAGCTAAGAGACTAATTAAATATCAATTTCACATAATAAAAAAAATAAAATAAAAAAAAATATAACAAATTAAAACTGTATAACCTGACATTGCAATAAGTACGATAAAAACGACCTCTTTCTTAAGGTAGATTATACATTCGTTTTTTTAGGCCGGATTCGACCAAACTTTGATTTATACAAGAGTAACTGTACAAGGAACAATGTTACTCTTAGCGTTTACTCCCAAATAATTTTATTTGTCTTTTACCACACTAAACCCATACTAAAAGAACGAATGTATAATCCATCTAAAGAAATAGGTCGTTGTATCCATACTTATTGCATTGTGAGGTTATACAGTTTTAATTTGTTAGGTTTCTTTTTTCTTTATTATTTTTTTTATTATGTGACATTAACATTTCATTAGTCTTGGTATAAGGTTTACATCGTCTAAATTGGCCATGTAAAATTTACTCTCAACTTATTCATAGATTGGCAAAACGCAAAATCAGTTTGCTCTAGAGTAACCGGCGAATTAATCTAAGAATAAAATTAACTCGCGTTTGGTCGAATCGGGCCTATGTATGGGTTTAGTGCCGTAGAAGACAAATGAAATTATTTCGGAGTAAACCTATGAACAAAATTGTTCCTTGAATAGTTTGGTCGAATCCGGCCTAATAGATATAAGTCATAACTCAAATTGTTATCTTCTATCGGCATATACTATCTTCATATAAATAAAATCTTTGGTGCGTTTGTTAGTGTTCGTATAACTTCTGAACGACTTGATATATTTGTTACGTTGACTCAAAGGCTCGTAACTTAAAAAACATTTCTAAGCCAACAAAGACGCGAGGAAAAAGCTGGTGCTAAAAAGAAAATTAAAAGAGCTATTATATGCACTAGGCTCATTTTTGCTTGCATACTAAAAAATAAAAACGCTGTCCAGCCCCGCCCTATTGATTAATAGACCAATGAATGAATAGTTTCCAAACAATAAATTTTGCGTGAAATTAAGCGAAAAAATGTTTAAGTGAGAAGGCGGAATTGTCCGCGATACTACATTCTTTCTTTTCTTATCGTGTGGGCAGAGCCCTTGTGTCAGATTTTTTTCAGACCGCCTTACGACCTCTGACGTGGTTTTTATGTAATGACTACTACCACCAGAGATAGTAGCCGGGACTAACGGCTTAACGTGCCATCCGAAGCACGGAATCATCTTTCTTTTCAGACAATCAGGTGATTCAGCCCGCAATGTCATAACCAACTGGGGAAAACGCACAAAGTGATATTTATTTATTTTATTTATTTTTATTGTAAAGGTACACTTACAGATTACAGTCAAGATGAAACCATTTACATTGCAATAAGATATGTAGAACATAAGATATGTCACTAGGTGCCCCCCGTGGGAATCGAACCCACGATTTCCGTGTCGAGAGCCAATGCTCTTAACCATTAGACCACGGAGGCAGTTATAGTACATTAAAATGTATATAAAAGCCGTCACTCGCAAAGTTATTGGTCTACGAATGTTTATTCTTACTTTATACAGAGTCCCAATGGGAATGATGTTTACTGTCCTCGGTTTTTGTCTGTTTATCTATTCGAACAAGCATCAGCGAATGGTAAAAAACCGATATTTTATCACTGCTTACTAATCAAAAGCATATAGTCTAATAAAAACTTTAATGCTTTTATATCGAAATTAACATCGATAATGAACCCGTCAAGGCCGCCTTGTACCAATGAGTTTTTCAGAATTTATGAATGATTTGCAACACCACTGGCTTTTCGGTGAAGAAAAACATTGTGAGGAAACCTGCATGCTTTAGTTTCGAAGCATGTATTGTACCCATTGTCCATTATATGGCGACGGACTTACTACTCTCACCGGATCAAACCGATTGGAGCAAATAAAAAATCTGCTGTTCCATACTAAAATGCAATGTCGACGCGCGAGTTCACGACTCAAATGTATGCAACAGCTGATTTTTTTTTTGCTCCGATCGGTTTGCTCCCGTAGTAAAAGTTGTTCAGTTTTATGGGTAGACTCTTAGTTTAAAAGGATGCTAATGATATCAATTTCACCGTGTAGTCATACTATGATATCATCAACAGATAAGACAAAAGCTTTTAATTACTAATTACAATAGTAAGTTATACATATTTTACGAGCATTTGCTTTATGAAAATATCAAACAAAAAGTTGGATCTCCCCAGGTAGTCTCGCTGGTAATATTTCCAGTATAATACGCTCCGACGCGGCGCGATTTACTTTATTGTTGTTCTTTCTGACACCTACTTTCTGTGACATTTATAATTTATATCAGCATTACTGGATAATGAACGCTCATTTTGGAAGACAGCCTTTCAACAACTATCCAATTATTTATCTTGACATTCGTTAGCTATCAGCATCAGCTATCTATAATGGTCCTTCTTAATAATGCTGCCGGTTTTTTAAGGAGATGATCAGACCATCAAACTGAACATCTTTCTGTATGGGATCGATGTTGGTCTAATAGAAAAAGATCTGTAATTTAATGGTCCGATTCTCCACGATAAAATTAAGAAAATTATAAAAATAATAGCATAGCATAGCATATGCTCACGACTATATTCCCCGAGGGGGTAGTCAGAGATATAAAAATAATATAAATGTTAAATATTTTAATTGACAATTTATTGAACAAAATACATCACTCATATCCACTACAGGATTCGTCATACGTATATACATGACTCACATCCACAACAGGCTTAATCAAAGAAACCACTCATCAAACTCAGATCCACAACACGTTTCGTAAATAAATACATCAGGATGTATTTATATCTGCAACAAGCTTCGTCACTTCCATATAAAAATGTAAAAAAAGGGGGGGGGGGGACCTACAACCTATAAAGCTCCTCCAAAGCCTCTCCCTGAGGGACGGTTCCAAGAACGCTGGCGGCATTCCCTCTCTGTATCGCCAAGTTTATGTGCTGACGAAGGTAACTGCCAGCCCTCTTATCACCAGTGGTCTCTATAAGGCGCGCTGAAATCTCTTTAACAAGCTGTTTTGCATCGGGTCCCCATGGTCCCAGGGTCTCCACTCCCAAAGGAACAAACACATACCCCTCTCCAATATCAACATATTTCCGGCGCTTCGATGACTCTGCCGATGCCGCAGCAGCACCCGTGCCCAACGATGTCCGACCAATATGTGACGCCGCCAATGTGTCCACACAAGTCGCGTCCCAAGCCAAAGACCTTCCCAACTTCCAAGGCCCTACAGTAGTCATGCCATCAGGACGCTTCTCATCGGTAAAATATCGTTTCAATTGACCAAAAGCTGATTATATTTGTGAATTATTTGTTATATAGAGCTGTAAGCTCCCTAAATATAATAAAAAAATAAATAAAAAAACACCGCTAGGTAACTTAATATTAATCTGTGCTGCTAGCTTTGAAAGAACCTCATAAAATCGTATTTAATGTTATTATCAAAGCAAATGCATTGCGTAATTCAAATTTAAAATACTATTTCCAAGGGATGTGTGCTATACTTGGAATTTCAGATTGAAAATGTTATATTACGGTATTAAAGCTAAACACTATTTAAATTGCAGCGAGCGATGACTTTCAGCAAGTTCTGTTATGGTATTCAACTGCATTTTGAATTATTTCTATATAACGGGAGATATTTGATTAAGTTTATGTGGATTTAATGTTTTGACTGAAAACTATTAAAAGTTATTTAAATTTATAATTACCAAATCTAAGAGGGCTTTGGTTTCCCAAACTACAAGCAAAAGCTCCTTAAATTTTAATCATACCAGCACATATTTAACACCTGTTTAGATTCCTAGAGAACATAAGACTGTGGTTTAATTAATATATAAACTAGTTAAGACATAAAGCCATCACAATTAAGTACCTATAAACAAGGACGACTTAAACGTACTACGTAGGCTAGTAAAATTGGTGATGTGCCTAAAAAAGGCCATGTCAGAATCAGATGTACCCGAATCCATGGAGCGTAAGAAGACAGTGAGGATCGTAACAAAATTGATGTCTTTAGTCTTTGTCAACCTAAATGGGAGATAGACGAGAGAATAATGTACATATGTAGGTAATAATTAAGTTAAACCTTACCTTGACATGTCTTCCATGGGCTGAGAAAAATCTGTTATCAGCGCTGTACGTTACAAGGCCGACCGACAATAAGGAGTAGTCCTTTCTTCTTATAAATGTGACCTGAAAAATAATATAATATGTCAAATCTTTTACGTACAATAAATACAAATTTATCTTTTAACTTTGCGAACTTCTCTAAATAGTACAAAACAAAGTCGCTATCCATGTCTGTCCTCATCATTTCTGTTTCGCTGCTAACTTCTTCTAAACCACGCAATGGACGGTTTTTTTTATTACATATTGTGTTTGCTCTTGACCTCCATTGGTTTTCACTGTTTAGAAATTGTCTTGCGGAAGATTTATGTGTATATATTTACTTATAATATTATAGATCCCACCCGGGTGGAGCTGAAGCTGGATGGTCTCTAGTTAAAATAATTCTAAATAGGAAAATATAATATAAAAGAGAAAATAATGAGAAATCTTTAATCGTTCGTTCGTCCCACCATTTTTTTTATCTTTTATATTGTTTTTTTTCTTAATATTAAGTATTAATATTTTTCTAGTCAAGGGGACGAAAGATAATTTGTATTAGAATGCCTTATAATTGTTGGTATTAATAATCTATTTTTTTTTAAATGTCTCAAGATAAAACCAATGAACCATTTCGGATGGACTTTTCATCGGAACTTAATTGAATCAGCTGATCATAACGGTTCAAAGGAATGATACAAAAATAGCGAGATGTCGTTTATAGCTTGAAATCTCATCTGGTAATGACAGTTTTTAGAAATGAATACTTCTGGAAATGACCCCTTAGTCGTAACTGCCGACCTAAACTACAATGTTTTACATTCAAACGTCGAAGGTCCAGTCGTAGAATATATTCCTTATGTAACATCCGAACGGTGGGAATAGAATCCTAAAGGTAATAGTAGTACTTGCGAACAGTAAAAGCATTTGGTAGAGTAAACTCTTATACCTATTGAATAAAAAATTCAAATCTACAGTTTTATTCACGGACTATCTTTGAATAGGTACTTCATTATACAATGTTTTTTTCTTAAAAAAGTAGTCGAAGTAAAGCATGACGCTGAAACAATTATTTTCCTTAAAAGACATATCTATTTTTAAATAGTTTAAAAGAGTTGAGAAAGGTTTATTAAATACAGGAACATTAGGCTGACTTATCAAATATTAGATCTTTTTGAAGCTGGTTAAATACAATAATTTTAAACATTGTAAAAAATAAAATTTTCCTCAGTCAATAATGATAAAACAATAAAACGTTAAAGTTAAAAATAGTCTATTGACTATTTCCAGAATAGATCAAATGTCAACAACATCAAACAAATTAAAATTGACTATAAAATACTTAAGTAGGTACTTCAAAACTTTTTGTTAAGAATTTGTTAACGGAATAGAATTCATAACCGCATAAATCAAGCCCCCGTCGACATGTATACTTTGTCTCGATCCAAGCGGCATTGCGTGATTGAGATACTTTTTTATTTTAGGCGGAATAAAGGTATCAGAATACCTTATAATAATGCCTTAGTGTGCTTTTACTCGTTGTACAAATTATTCAAAAAAAAAAACAAACTGAACGGCATTAATTTTCACTCGTAAGTCCATGAAAAGCAGATCAATTTGTTCGAGTACGTAATGAAAGAACGTCACCCATCTTCTTTTACCCAGTTATTTTAATTTAATCAAAGTTTTCACTTTAGAAAGAAAATTAATAAAGAAACTTACCGTATTTTCAGTTATATCACTAACTTCACAATGCAGTATAGCAGTTGTACCTATCTGAGCTATCACTGTAGTACAATTCTCAGTCAAAAATATACCACTTTTTACACCTTTTGAACTTAACTTATTAACAGCTGACGCTGTAGAATCTCTGTACATTTTCTTAACTTTAACTAAAGACTTTGACATAGACGCCTCATCAATATCTTGTAACACTTCTTTGTCTCTTTCGAAATTTCTATGTCTTTCTCGACCGATCAGTTCATTCACTTCTTCTTCTATAATGTTATCTAAATTATGTACATCTTCATAATCTTTATCTAATATTGAGGATGATAATCGAAGTGGTTTTGGTAGTTTAGGATATGTTTGGGTTATAAATTCTGTTGTTTGTGCTTCAGTCGTTTCGTCATCATTTCCGACTGTTGTTGTGTATACTATTGTAGTATGGGTTGTTGGTATTGTTGTCGTTCTTCTTCTGTGACCTGTAAAGTGATTAACATTATTGTATACTCACATAAAATACGTACTATTATTGCATATTATAGCCCAGTCATTTTACGGAGTTTTATTAGGCGGGGTAGGGAGTAATTATTAATTGGACTTTTAAACTCTAGCCGGCACCATTTAGTGACAAAAAGACTATCATAAAACATATTAAAAAAAAAACGCTACGCAACATAGAAATCAAAATTATGAGTCCCAGAAGGCTTTTGTATGAAAGTTTTGTATGAAAAATTTCAAAGCTTTATATCTTCGTAATTATTTTATAAATTGCAAATATTATTTGTGACGCGGCATCTAGATTTTCTAAACTGTTTTTCCATATTTACAAAGTAACTTATTTTAATACCGTCTGCGCGAATTGTGCATCAAAGTTTTGTATAAAATTGACCCCTCTGCAACCGCCTTAAGTTGGTTCCTGTCTATACAAAAGTTTGACGCACAATACGCGCATACGGCATTGACAAAAGTAATATTTTATATTATGGAAAAATAGTTTAGAAAATCTAGTTGCCGCGTCACAAATAACATTTGCAATTTACAATATAAATGCGAAGGTATAAAGCTTTTAAAATTTTGTATGAAAAATTTAAAAAGTTTTATAATTATCATCGTAATTATTTTATTAATTGCAAATGTTATTTGTGAAGCGGCATCTAGATTTTCTAAACTATTTTTCCATATATACAAAGTTACGTATATAAATACCGTGTACGCGTATTGTGCGTCAAAGTTTTGTATAAAATTGACCCCTCTGAAACCACCTTAACTAAACGTCTAAAAAACACAATATTGTTTATTTTTCAGTCTTTTTCTCTCGTAGTTCATTTTTTCATTTTCCCTTGTTTAATATTAGAAGTAAACCTGGGTTCAGAATTGTTTATTCGAAAGAAGTAAGTAAACGTAAACGAAGTAAACCTTGTAATTATCTACTTTGTTATTACCACTTTATTATTTTATATCTACTTTGTAATTATAAAATTTGATATTTCAGGAAAGGAAATTTAATTGGATGTAATTTTAGCTAAAGCGATAAATAAAATATATAATTCAAATTAAAAGGGTCTGCTCGAATTTAAAATTTATTTAATTTTATGTTAGCTTTCTTAGTTATTCAATATAATTTGGTTGTGCGGGAAAATAAATCTACTGTCAACCCAAATGTATGGTCAATTTGGGTTGAGTAGCCAATTGACGCTTTCTATGGATGGTTGTTTTTTCGGGATTTTAATGTACACACACTAAAAGATTTACACCCACACACACACTAAAATATTATATGTTCAGTTTGGTGGTCTGAAAAATACTGTTTAATATATCCTTCATAATATGCTGACACATTTTTAAGAGGATCATCAGACCATCAAACTAAACAACTTTCTCTATGGCACCAACATCGAAATCGCAAAAAAAAATCAGCTTGTCCATACAAAACTGCAAACCTACTCGAGCCAAATGTATGGGACAGCAGATTACCTTTACGCGATTTAAATTTTGGTCTCATAGAGAAAGTTGTTCAGTTTGATGGTCTGACTTCACCGTTTTTGTATTTGCTGGGCTGTCACTTACACTTTGTATACAAATATCTATGATTCGGGTACAAATACTCATATTACTAAAGATTTGTCCCATACGGGATCAGGAAAAGTAAAAATAATCAGCAGTCCAATACAAAACTGCTGTACCTACCCACCTAAAATGTATTTATTACGCTGTCACTTACACCCTGTATATCGTTGTATAGTTATCACAATGCAAGTACTGGTTAATTTCAGTTACTTTACATTTTACTAGATAATTTGTGTGACAAATGTCAGAGATATTTCATGAATTTTGTTTCCCTACGTATTTAACTTCCTACAGCATCCGACCGCATTAACTTCTGATACATTTGGCTGAAACTTTTGGCTAATGGCACACGCCAAACTTCTGCATTATAAGAACTTTCAGACCAATGTTGCAAAAACTATCAGTTTTAAGCTAAAATCAATACCCATCGGATAATAATCTGCAGCAAGTATTCTCAAAGCTGTTTGGTCTAGCACCCCTTTCTCAGACTTGAAACTATTTCACGACCCCCAAAAGGGAACAATTTTGCGTGCATGTTTTTTTTCCGTATAGAATTATGAGACATCGAAGTGAACTCGAAATGTTATAGCATCCCATCAATCAAATCCATCTCAAAATATCAAAGGCTTTACGCTTTATCAAATTAATTTAATAAAATTAGTGTCATGTTATTTTATTACAATACATTTTTGATGCTCTATTTTTTAATTTCCCTCAGATTCAAGCTGTAAAGAAGATGCTACCCGAAACTCAACAAAAACATAGTTTGAAAAAAATTATCCTCTATTATAATTATCTGAGAAAATATATCTTGAACTCCTTACTAAACAAAAGGGGAGGGGTGTTATCGCCCACTTTGAGAGCCACTGGTCTAAAAACTTTTATATACGAGAACTTGCGAATCACAAAGTTTATGAAGTACCTAAGTCTAGGATTTCTTCTTCATAATAATCTTGTGAACTAAGTAAATCTAGTTTGGAGAGAGAATTCCGAGAGGAAATACAATTAGAAATTTGCGGCTCGAACTTGTGTCGTCTTGAGAATAAAGCGGTTTTATTACATTTTCTATTATAGCTTTTGGTACTTTATTCACATAGTAGCACTTACTATATAAAATGTTGTCCAGTTTTAGTTTACGCTTTAGAAAAATAATTTAAATACCAACGTTATTCTCGAAGTTCTGGACGTCATTAGTAATTATACATTTTTTAGTAAGGCTGATATAACCTCAGGGTTAAAAGTTCAAACAAATAAAAAACGTTTTTGGTAGATTGCGCGGATTTTTTAAATCATTTTTTTATGATGCAAAATAAATTTTGCTCGCAACTTCGCAACGTGTGGAAAAAGAATTTTTCACCCCTCCGGGCGGAAAGCGTTAACTTTTGTCCCGCTGCCCTAAACGAAGTTGCTGCTTTTCGCATCCGTCGGGGTGAAAAATATTGTACTAACCTCGGGCAGTAAATAAGAAAGCCTCAGATTACATGTTTGTTGACCTCGGCGAATGAGATCTGAGACATTTCTTACTTTCCTGCCCTCGGTGTGTAATCTACTATTCCCGAATTCGAAAGTACCTTAGGTATGCGACCTGAGGCGGTGCAGTGTACAAGAAGCCAAGAAAATAATCTACAACAAACTACTGGGTTGGACTTATGATGAAGGAGAGGAACTGCTGAGGATCGTTACATGACGATTGTACTCAGTCACAAATACTTATCAATACACTCACGCACTCACCCTCACACACACACCCCCACACACACCTACATACGCACAGCGTCATCATCATCATCTCACGCACATCCAAATATTCGTCTCATTTTTTAAATATGCGTTTTAACATTAATTTTATTGCTTTCATTAAGTACAATTTTGTACTATATTATTTGATTCCCGCGATACAGGCGTTGCCTAGTGCAGTAGTCCATGTTACAATATGCAATGTATCTTTGACTGGCAAATAAATATAACTATTACTATTACTATGTACCTATTACTACATTCAGAGATGTACTAATCTATTTCTGTATCAAACATTGATGGGTACAGTCATTAAAGCGTGAGTCAGGAAGAAAATAATATCCATCCGAACTCTTGCATTTACAGTATTAGTATTAAGTTTTGTAACACATAGTTCTACTATGCATAGTAATCATAATAAACAGAATAGCGAAATACAATATTTATATATAATATTTTAGTGGCCGAACGGAAAATCTTCCGGAAGATTCTGGGACCGACTAAGAAGGAAGATGGGAGCTGGCGAATAAAAAAAAATATGGAAATAGAAGACCTAGTCTCTACCCCCAACGTACTAGGAGATATAAAATCTGCTCGACTACGCTGGCTCGGACACATAGAACGGATGGGAAAAGATCACGTGGTGAAGAGAGCGTATCTGGGGCAACCCTCCGGGCGTCGCCCAGTGGGCAGGCCCAGGGCAGGGCAGGGCAGGGCAGCCCATATCGTGCATATATGGTAGACCAGATTACCAAAGATCTGAAGGAGCTGGAGGTGCCCAACTGGACTGAGATGGCACAGAAAAGAGTTGAATGGCGTGCTTTGTTGTCGGAGGCCAAGACCCACTTCGGGTCCCTGAGCCAGCATAGTTTTAAGGGTGCATTCAGTTAAAGAAACTGAAAAATTTTCCCTAAAAAACATGGGTCAAATAACGAGATTTTTTTGGACCTCTCATATAGATCCGCGCTGTTTTATGGATAGTTAAAAAAAATCTCGTTTTTCGACCCATATTTCTTAGGTAAAGTTGTTGTCATCAGCTGAATAGACCCTTAAATTTTACGAATGCTTGAAAAAATTGTGATGTACAATACAATATAACTACAGGGTGAAATTGATATCATTAGCATCCATTTAAACTAAGAGTCTACCCATAAAATTGAACAACTTTTACTATGAAAGCAAACCGATCGAAGCAAAAAAAAATCTGCTGTTGCATACATTTTGAGTTGAGTAGGCAAGGCACTGCAGTTTAGTATGGGACAGCTGATTTTTTTTTTGCTCCGATCGGTTCGCTCCCATAGTAAAAGTTGTTCAGTTTGATGGGTAGACTCATAGTTTAAAAAGATGCCAATGATATCAATTTCACCCTGTATAGGTAAGTAGGTACTTACATAGTACCTGGTAAGGAATACTGTGGTGTAGGTAAGTTGAAATATGAGAAAGGCAATTCTCTTTATTCTGACTGATGTAGATATAAGGCTATTTGATTAATGACCAAACATTTACCCTAATCAAGAATGATAGTGTAGAAACGTACCTTTCTTATGATGCCTTGTAAAATTTCCAAACACGCTACCCAATCTCTGCTGATTCCTCGTCGTGCATAACTCCAATGATTTCAAATCATCAGCATTTTGAGCTACCAATATGGAAGACCTCTTCGACTCCATCGCACTTGTGTTCACAAGTAACTCTGCCTCCAATAGTAGAACAATAGTGGCGTAAAGTAGTTTCAGCTCTTTACAACAAAACATTGTTTGGCACTGCACTTCACTCACATGTTTTACGCAAGTTTATTGTCATTTTTGTTTTAACATAATGCTACCTAGTTGTTTTGAGGGGTGTTGGTGCGTGGCGATGCATTCTGGAAAGAAGAAAAGAGAAGTTTCAATAAAATCATATTCAGTGTGTATGAAAAGATGTACGAAGCGAGAGAAGATAATTTATATCCACACCGTCCAAAGAAGATACATATAATATACCCTAGTCTTATGGGTTAATAAATGTGTGTGCAGTTAATGTTATGAACTTAAATATACATAAAGTTAGGGTAAACAGTTGCAATACTTTAATGGGTGATTCTACTCATGATACTGAACAACTTTCCCAAAAGTGAAAACGGGAAAATCTCAACAACAAAAATTCACTTTTTATACAAACTTTCAATCAGTTGATTGCATTTGTTAAATGCAATGGAAAGACCAAATTTTTTTTTGCAAATCTTCTTTATGTTTCTCTGTGTCTCTTTCACGGGTTTGCTGGAAGAAATCTCTTTGGAGATAAGCTCGCCCTTTGTAATTGTCTATTATGCTGTTTTCATTTATATTTCCGTGTGTACAATAAAGTGTTAAAATAAAATAAATAAATAAGATATGTTACTTTGGGAATGTTGGTCAGTATCATGGGTACAATCACCTAGCACCCTGTAGAGAAAATACAGTAATTAGGATTTTATTTCTTTAGCAGATGTGATAGGTAGTGAGCCCGTCATCATTATCATTATCTCAGCCAATAGACGTTCTCTGCTGGACATAAGCCTCCCTCAAGGATCGCCATAACATCTGGTCCTATGCCCTTATCCAACGGGTTCCTGCCGCCTTCGCCAGGTTGTAGAGAACTCTTTGGCCACATCAACCATTCGGTTCTGCGAGCAATGTGCACTGCGAAATTGTAGAACATAATACAACTTCGTTAGTTTTCTCATTAATTTACCATTGAAGCTGACTGTATTAATACCAATTAAATATACCAATTTAAATAAAGATATCACCTCCAATTAACACCCAAGGCACCACAAGGCTTTCTATTTTAGTTCACAATCGATATTAAGACCAACTATTAAGTATTTAAAGTCGAATTCTATTGACAAGCCTTACTTGCAGACGGAGAACTGTTATGGTCGATAAAATGTCCAAGTAGTACACTCGTAACTTTGTAAACCATTTCTACCTTGTAAGACCTCGATTTTTATTGAGATTTTACGGTTTCCGAACAAAATGCAACTTGAAATCTTTTGGTGCTTTGACTGGGAAAATAAAAGTTGTTACGTTTATCGTGAAACATTGTTCAACTAGAGCCGGTCGTCGTCGTATAAAAGTTGTTGTGCTTTTTTAACCGACTTCAAAAAAGAAGAAGGTTTCTCATTTGAAAGGGAATCATGTGACCTTAGAAAAAGTATATGTCTAGAAAGAGTGTCATGCTTCTACCGCATAAAACAAAAGGAGCCAACTTTCTTAGGTTGGTGTGCGTGAGGCGACATACTAATTATGTCTGTGTGCGTGAGGCGCCATACTAATTATGTCTGTGTGCGTATATATTAATAGGGTTTAGACGCCAAAACTGGTTACAATTTTTTTCTACGTTCTGGTAGCTTCGACTGTCAATCTTGACATATAACTTATCCAAGCATGTGACTTTGTACTTTCACACCAGTCCAGATTTTTTTCCAGTGATCTATCAGAAAATTCACCGGAAATTAACAGTTTCGTAGAAAAACCAGAGTAGCCGACATAGCCCAAAAGTAACAATGGGCGGGGCACATTGCTCGCAGAACCGATGGCGCGATGGCGACTGCGTACCGGGAAGCGCAGCGTCCCACAAGGTGGACCGATGACCTGATGAAGGCGGCGGTGTTGTGGCGATCCTTGGGGGGCTTATGTCCAGTCCAATCTATTTTTTTTAAATATTCTGTTCCAATAAGGTAAAAATCTAAAGGAAGGTAAAAATCTGAAGGAAGAAAGGAAATTGGAAGGTTAAACAAACAAATCCAGAAAATCAGTCTAGCGCGACCGTCTGGGGCATTGGAGGTTCCGTACCTTAATTTTTTCTAATATAATAAACATTTTGTAGTTACAACGTTTTGACACAGCGTTTCATAAAATCTATGAGTGTACATAAATCGAAATTTAATTATGATATTATCGTTTTTATTCTAAATCTAAGCTTAGAAGCTCTAAGAAGTTTGCCAAGATTCGTAAATCTTGAAATCATATTCGATTCGGCTTCGCACTGATTACCTATCTAGTCTCAAATAAGTACTAGAATCTTGAACTAGATGATGATATCAAATGCATATAAGTTATCGATACAATCATCTATTATTCGAGTACAAAACATTCACACAAAATTAATGATTGTGTTATTCGAAACCGCAATTCTCGGCTTCGCAGGCAGACTCATTACCAACTACGCAATCGGTTCATCGTTGCTTTATTAAATTCACGTGTTGCCGTAGCATACTTATTTGATTTTAACCGCCCCTAACTTCTCTATTGATTTCTATTCTATTCTTCTGTCTCTACTTCTACAGTATAACAGGCTGGTTAAAGCTATAGCAATTATAAGATGCATTGGCTGCTATTACCGCTACTGAAACTGTAAGAGCTATATCACACCAGCTATTTTGATCGACATCGCCGTGATATTCAGATCAGTGTGGCGGTGGAACCGCGGCGATAAACCTCAGTAAAAATCGCGGCCGGCGGTTCAGTTGCGGTGATACAGTTGCGACATCGCCAACGCCAAAGATATCTTAAAAATGGCTTGCATGAAGCTCTTCTTCACCAAAGTTGCTAATTCCACTAACTATAACAGTTCAATATTATCTCTTCCTACCTAGTGAGAACTCAAACTCTTGTAAATTTATCGAATTATAATTAGCAACTGAAAGCTGCAATTAAATAAGCGTTTATTCATTGTACTTCGAATGCTTTTCGCCCACGGAACCCCAAGAATTGAAATTCGGCAGCAAAATATTCTAATGTTTTATTCATATAGCTAGTAAGATGAGAAAAAACATATTTGCGTGCCGTCTCGTGCGTGTTACAACCAGTTCGGTACAGTCACAAAAAATATATTAACATAAATATATGCCGAACCGAAACCTTGAGGTATCGATTGCTGAAACGTTTTCCGTGACACATTTATCGTTGTTTCCTGTCTTGACTGTAATTTACATCATTTTTTTTACTTGAGCCTCAGATGAAACTTAAGGAGGAAGAGGCTGTACTAATTTTATTAATTTATTTTATTTTATTTATTGATATATGACAATACAATGTTTAGCAAATTAACAAACATCGACGCACTACAAACCACCGACAAAGCTCTCAAAATCAACAGTCATAATCAGTCGTTGTGATCGAACACGGCCAAGCATCATCATCATACATTTTAGGTATAGTAACAAATAGATTGCAGGATTGGCATTCCCACTATAATTATAGGATAATTATTTAATTAGCATGTAATTATGCATTTCACAATTGTAAAGAAAAGAAGGAAGAAGGAAGGGAGTATCTGTTTGGAAATTAAGTAGGTACGGATGAGATTCCGTACTGGATAATGAAGCTGACACTTAAAAGTGTCAAATGCTTACTCTGAACTGTATAAATATCGCCTAATTTATAATTCACTAACTAACACCGAAGGCAGTTTATACACAGTCATTTTATCAATACAAATGGAAAAAAATAACTTTGTCAGACATCCAAAAAACAATAGCACGCTTAATACCTTCTTTACTGTTTCTTAAATAACTATCAAACTCTAGGTACCTGTATAAACAGGTAATTTTTTAAAAATTGTATTATACTTATGAGCCACTAATCACGTTAAGCGGTAAAAAAACTTGCTGCATATTTGTTCATCGCTTCTTCCTTTTTTTAGTTTCATCCAAGGCTGGAGCCATATTTGAGGGTGGCGCAAATAACTATTGACATCGCATGTTGAGACTGACTGTTACACTCATTTTGAAATCTATACAAAGATTACAAAGTTGATATCAGGAAAAATGTTTTGTCATGTGTCGTAAGAACGTGATGTCATTTCTTTTCCATTTGTTTTCTGTATAAGTGTAAGTCTACACTTGAGCAGTGTACTCAACATCGCTTCACCTCCAAATGAACGATTTCGTAGCAGGATGTCTACTATCGCACATAGCCTATTTATTCAATATTATCATAGAATCTGTAGACCCTTCATTATACATTACCACCTCCACTCTATTAATTGGACCTTTAGTTTTCAAACACAAACACGCAGTCATTATTTTAAAACGAAATTTCAGTTTGTGTGGGACGTATAATTTCAAAACTGCTCAACCTTTTTGGATAGAGTTTAACTATGTAAAAAATGCATTCAGGAAATTAAGCCTTAAGATGATATGTGAAAAAATAGGATTCTTCAAAGCGTCATAATATCATTTTGCTTAATACTCAAACATACTATAACGACGTCCGTTCGCGTTAAGAAAATAGTGAGTCATCAGTGCAACTACAGGATGAGGGTGTATTCACAGTGGAGAAAAAGTACAAACATTTTTTTTAAACATTAAATTATTTTTAATGGAAAAAAAATGTCTTAAAATTACTTAAATCACTATTCAGTATCGCTAGATTCTTCAGTTACATTTATTATGAAAGAATTTTGTTCTGCGTGTTCCATGACGTCATCCAAATGCCACATGGTATTTTCTTCTCGTATCACGTGGTCGCAGCACTTCTTCCAACGATTAGCGTCTATTAATGCTATTGCGTCATATAATAATTTTTTCATCTAATTTATCGGCTGTGGATAGTCGAGCTCTTTTTTTCACGGGTGATTTTAATGTGTTGGTATCCTTTTGTTCTTTAATAATTTTATAAACAGTATTTTCGGACACACCGCATGCACTTGCTGTTTTTATGACTATGCTCTCCACAGTTGCATTTAAATCACACAATTTAAAGTACTTATAAACATTGTAAATTATGCGTCTCTCTCCGCTATGGATTATTGATCCACTTTTATTCTTTCGAATTGGTGAAGTATTCATTTTCAAAATTTATTGTTGAACGAGTCACGCAAAATACACAACCGTTTTGTTCGAAGGTCAGATTTCAACTGGTAACTGTGAACTCGACTTTCTAATTTCTAGCATTTTAATTGGCTGGGGGGCGTGGCCAGGCCGGCGGACAACGATGACTCACTATTTTCTTAACGCGAACGGACTATACACAAACAGACAGACAATAAAAACAAAGATTTGTGATCTGGATAACGGCACACCTAAACATCACATTAATCGTAACCTTTTTTTGTAAATATTATCTAAACAGACACACTTCTCGGTTACAATTCTATAAAACGTTTGAATATAATTTATCAACTTACCTACGGTTTGAAGAACATATTTTTCTAATAATTGAGGACAAATAAGTGTCCCCCCTGATGTTCCACATAATAATAAATAAAATAAATGTGTTCTTAGAACAGTAATTCTAGTTCAGCACTCTCTTATTTCTCATAAATAGCTGTTTAATCTCCAAAGTAAATTGCGTTTGTGATATATTGCCTTCGCTAAACATAAAAATTGTGATAAAGAAAAACGAGATTCGTAAGATTACAGCGAACTTATGGAAAATAGCAAAACGTCTTAGTGTATACTTTCGAAGATTAAAATGATAAAATTAAACTCTAGAAACTGATCCCTGCTTTACAATAAATCTTCAGGTTTTTGCCCGTGGGTGTTTTATAAGGCGACTGAGGGATATGGATTCCTTAACAGTTTTATATATGTAATATTTTTGACGAGCATTTTAATGTGATATCTTATAATTTGTATTGACATTGTATTGTATTGTATTATATTGCATTATTTTATATCTATATTTTGCCTGACCATAAAGAATATTTAATTTAATTTTTAATTTTTTTTGTCGTTGAACGCTTATACTACCAAGCACCATTTTTTCCTGAAACCCTTAATATGTATGCCAAAGGTGCAAATGCCACAAACCTTTACCAAAAGTATAATACAGGGTGTAAGTGACAGCCTAGCAAATACTGAAACGTTGACTGAACAACTTTCACTATGGAGCCTACCTCAGGAAACGCAAAAAAAATCACCTGTCCCATACAAAACTGCTCTACCTACCCGACTCAAATGTATGGAAGAGCTGATTTTTTTCCGCGTTTCCTGAGGTAGGCTCCATAGTGAAAGTTGTTCAGTTTGATGGTCTGATTTCACCGTTTTAGTATTTGCTAGGCTGTTACTTACACCCTGTATAGACACGACAGGGTGCAAGAAAACACCCTAGTAATATTTAAAGGGGTGGTTTAGACCATCAAACTGAACAACTTTCCCTATGGAGCGATATGAGATTTAAGAAGACTGAAATTATAGCCACAATTACAAGCTTAAAAATTATTTGACATCGTTTTCAAGTTTTTGACCTCCCTGGAAGACGATCGTGAGAATGTTTATTATAAAAGCCAATGACTAAAAATGCCATTTTTCTTTTCGCCATTTTGGCGCCGCAATCAATCAAACTTAAGATGGTTTCAGTCCATACAAAAGTTCGACGCACAATACGCGTGGACGGCATTAATAAAAGTAATATTTTATATAAGGAAAAGTAGTTAAGAAAATCTAGTTGCCGCGTCACAAATAACATTTGCAATTTATAATATAATTACGAAAATATAAAGCTTTTAAAATTATGCATGAAAAATTTCATAGCTTTATATCTTCGTTATTATTTTATAAATTGCAAATGTTATTTGTGACGCGGCATCTAGATTTTCTAAACTATTTTTCCATATATACAAAGTTACTTATATTACCGTCTATACGTATTGTGCGTCAAAGTTTTGTATATAATTGACCCCTCTGCAACCACCTTAAATTTTACAGTTTAGAATAAAGTTACAAACAAAACTTGTTATGACAAGTATATCTCTAAACTCCGTCCGAACGGAGATATAAAGGCTTGAAGTTACTTTATTCTGAAATAAAATACCCAAGTTTGAGTGATGGTCGCGCCAAAAACCACGTCAAAAAATAAGGCGCTACCCTTACCATGCCTTTCAAAACCTGCATTGTCTTTTTAAAAAAAAATATTTTATTTCAGACAATCTTATATATAGTCCATACAAAAATTTATGTGTACTGCTAAATGAAAGAAGATCAATTACCTACCTATTCTTACAAAAAACCTGTTTTATCTTTTTCGTTCCCAGTTATTGTCAACGCCTTTTTAAATCAAATAACTTAAACATAATTCCGTAGAAAAGTTTCCTTTTATTATAATTAAATTTCTAATTACCATTTTCAATTTCGCCGATTGCGTTACCGTTGAATTTCTCAATAAATTATTTGCCCGAACTAAATCCTTGAATAATCTTATGCAAATCCGTAAAAGAAGTAATGTGCCGTTTCGAAGTGAAAAATATGCAACCTAGCAAATTCTATTGCATAGATTGTAATCTACGGACTTAGCGGAATTTTTCTTTAACATTATTTTACCTTAGGCTCTATTCACACCAACGTGGCTGCTGCCAGCAGCGTCACCGTTTCAGTTGTGCATTTTATTCTTGATTTAAATTGCTTCTACTTCTATAGTCAGCATGAGCCATATTGCATGACAATTATTTGTGCTGCAGTAGAAAGATTAGCCAATCAGCAATAGTACATTGCTATTGAGGCAATCAGAAAAGTTGATATAACAGGAACCTCAATTTTAAGTTATAATTGAGCCACTGTAAATTTAATTTAGCTTCTTTATGCGTTTCAGAATGATGATGATGACTGCTCCTGACCGACTGCTTCAACTCCTTTGCTAGCGTTGATGAGCTCTCACGTGGCTAACATAGCCAATCTTATTGGAGAAGATTGTCGCACATAGCGGGCACGTGAGCACGTCGTTTCAGAATAGAATGACGTCAAATGGTTATATTGCTTAGCTTTTCACCCTAAAAATCAAATCTTATTCCTCAGTTCACTCTTACAACCACAAGACGTTTTGCACAAACATTCAAGTTAATTTAAATATTTCGTTACGTTATCAAGTTCAAGAGAACCAATCCAGTGATCCATGGAGAGCGCTTTATGAAATAGCTTAGATGCTCAAACTTTGGTGCTATTCAAAATAGGTGTTCTACGTGGAATACCTCTACTGGAAAACCTGTATTCAAACTACAACATTGTTAAAATTCTCAAGAATACCTTCTCGTCGAGAAATACGCTGACAAAAAAGAAAAGGTAAGGAGTTGCAACGAAGGTATTCGCCAATCCCATTCCTATATCCGTTCAATCGTTGATGCAAAAATTTTTCTCTTGCCGATTTCGTTTCGCAGACTTAGGTACTGATTTTTTTTCCAATTGATTTTTTTGCTCGTTTGGCTTGCTGTAGAGAAAAATGTAGCTTTTAAATAGCTTGTTTCCGCATGAAGTGGTTGAATCTGAATTCTTTTAATGACAATGCAAAACTGCTTGCAGCTGAGATACGAATGTTGAGATGGATGTTTTGTGTTACTAGAATGGACGAGATTGAGAATGAAGAAAATTATGAATTACAGATGAATGTAGCACCTGTGCCTGAAAAACTGCGCGTGCGGTTGAGTTGTGAGAGATAGTCACATTACAAGACGAGTGTTAAGAATGAAAGATGGATGAATTGTGTGAAAGATAAAATGTGTAAAAAGAGTGAGCTCTCAAATTACGACTAAAAGAGATGAATAGAATAGAAGACAACATATTGCGCTGACCAAATAATGAGATAAAGGCAGGAAGACGATGATGAAATGGATTAAAATAATGGAAGCATATTGTTTATACTTGTAACATTAATTATAATAACTGACAACGACCGACATAATGATTTATGACTGATGATCAATAATTAATACAGTAGGGTAGGGATGAAAGCCTGGCAAATACTGAAATGGTGAATTCAGACCATCAGACTGAACAACTTTCGCTATTAAGCCACCTTCAAGAAAAGCAAAAAACGCGATTTAGCTTCTCCATACAACACAACAACAGAAACAGAAACAGAACTGTATGAAACAGATGATATTTTTTCACGTTTCCTGAGGGTGCCTACAAAGTCAAAGTGAAAGTCAAAGATCATTTATTGCATAACTACAGGTTTATAAAAGGTCTTAATTTTATAATGCTACATTGTGCCTGCATAGCTTACCAGTTTAGGTGTACAATAATAATTAGGTACAATTATAGTAGAATTTAAAAATGTCAACAATAGAATGCCAAATAAAAATATAAAATTAGTAAATGTCATGGTAGAAAATTATTTAAGATAAAAAAAATTTAAGATCCAAATTCGTTTCCAGATGTCAGTTTTACAGCTTAAATTACTTTCAATTATTATTTGTCTTATTGTCATCCAAAATCTCTTGATCACTGTAGTAGAGTTTCGAAAGCAACCAGTTGTTGATGGCTTTCTTGAATTTTAGACAATCTAGCTCCTTAAAACAATCAGGAACACTGTTGTAGACTTTAACGGACATAAAATAAATGCTTTTATGGTAGAATGCTGACGTGTACCCACCCGCTGAGTAAAGCAGTTTCTTGTTTCGCCGCAAATGTGAAAGTTGTTCAGTTTGATGGTCTGATTTCACCGTATCAGTCACTTGAACTCTTTATATAGCATACGCTAGCAAAAGGGGAAACTAGAATAAGAATTTTTTCATATATAGCATAAGCATTTATAGGTAGTCAGCGATATTCTAAAACCGGAAACCTTTCTTTTATTTATGGTGTGAAAATTCAACCTTAAACTATAAATGCGAAAGAGTTTTTCTGTCTGTATATTTGATTATTTTCCATGATTAACCGCAAAACCAATTTAATGAATTTTACAAATATACAGCTTGTATCCTGAAGAAGAACTTAGGAAAGTATAAAAATATTACGTAGACAAAGTCAGAGTAACAGCTAGTAAAAAATGTTTGCACAATATTATGTTATTGACAAAAATTTGTGGTAAGGATATTTTATAAGCCAACTCACGCTTGACTGGTTTCGATGGTTCAAAAGCTTTTGTCAAGTCGAGGTAAAGGTCATGAAGCGTTTTGATTATTTTGTCAGTTGGTTGGTCGCTTTGCTCCGGTCAGACAATGGAACGAAAAATATTTTGTCTGCATTCTTTGTAAGCGAAATTGTTTGGACGTTTATGTTGATCCAGCTCTCTCATTTTAGATACTTTTGTTTACAGAAATAAAGCAATGAAATTAATTTCCTTAATTACAAGGGTCCAGCGAGCTTTACAGCTGCGTTATAATATTTTATACCGTCTCTTATAAACAAGGCGAAAATGTTTGGTAAGGATAATTATAGCGTTCAAACGCCAAAGAGAAACAGTATATTTTATTTACTACAAAACTTTGAGTTTATGTATTTAGTGTAAAACTGTACCTACATCATAAAATTATTTAAGTACTTCAAAACTTCAATATAAAACTACTATATCATACGATATTATACTTCAAACGTGAAAGTAATAAAGTTCAATTTATACTGTCTATGCATGAAACAAATAGAAAAGGAATAAATTTTACAACCTAGAACGAAAGAATTCAAGTCTATTTTTGAAGTTTGATGCCAATTTCGAATGCTAGGCATGTAAATATATAATTTCAGGAAAAGGGATTGAATTTTAGAGCTTTTCTTTTATATTTGCATGAGAAAATACGATTGTAGAGAATGAACTATTCCAGAAAAAAATCGCCCCAAACCTTTGATATCCATCAAAGTGGAGACGGGTGAAGAGGAGAGGAGAAGAGAGTAGGTTTAGTAGTTAGACCCTCTTTGGATACACCCTAGCCACTCTAGGGTTGATTCCCTCCACCCATCTCCGCGGACTGAGAAAGTCAGCAAACTGTCAAAAAGTGGAGTGGAGTGGACAGTACACGAGTTTATGCATGATTATGGGTTACGACACATTATTAGACGGCGGTCGAAGGTTTGTCCATACAAAAAACATGATTAGTATGAGACACATTCGCATCCTTTCGAATCAACGAGGAGAACGGCATTTTAATTTTAATCGTGCTTTTTTGTATTGGCAAACCATCAATCGTCGTCGATAGATATATGTCGTAACACTAATAATTAACATGACAGAACCAAAAAAAAGCACTATTCACGAAGATAGGAAAAAGAACCGAAAAACATCCTGCAGTGGATAAAATTGCCAGGAAATTTTATTCCTTTTGGCGACCAACGTCGACGGGTTTGCACATCTGACGTGACTTTGTAAATGTAAATTGTTGTGGTTGGTTGTTGAAGAAAAATTTCTAAACCAATTGCAGATATAACTGATTATAAACATGTTACTTACGTTTTTTAAAATACAATAGTTGGGCTCGGTGGCGAAAATGGAAAACGAAACTCCCCAGTTTGGAAGAGTGCGGGTTCAAGTCTCGCCCGAGACTTACTTTTTCAATCTTTAATTTGATTTCATTTCTGAACCTCCGAAAAAGGGGTTCATGGTCATGCGAAAATGACAAGTATTTCTAATGATTTAGTTTCTAGCCAGACTAATTACAAATAAATCGATATAAATTCCATTGTACGGTTGACAGAATTAAAATAGCATCGGTTAATAATGAAATATTTCATTCAAAAGCCATTCAGTGGCTAAATAGGTAATTTACAGCGATAATGAATTGGTGGCATTCGATTTAAATACGTCAACGAATTAACAAACATTCACGTTGTTAGAAATTATACATAAAAGTACAATGAATAATTTAATATTTCGCTATTATTTCATTATATTGACGAAAAATCTATTACTTACAAAGTTATTAACTACTAACTCCAATTCCCTCCTTGAAAGTAGGCCTGTGCCCTGCACTGGCACGTATATAAAATCTAATGAAATTAACTGAAACTGTTTTAAGGGGATGAATAAATCAAACTGAATAACTTTTTCAATGAGACCAACGTTAAAAGGGTAAAAAAAAATCCGCTATGTCGTATATTCGGGTCGAGTAGATTTGCAGTTTTGTTTTGTATCAGCTGTTATTTTTTCGTGATTTCGTCATTAGTCCTATGGAGGAAGTTGTTCTGTTTGATACATAAAAAGTTATGGGTACTTTAAATTATAGTAAAATAGAGTGTATATACACGTATATATAATATATAAAATATAGTGTAAGTATATATAGTGTGTATAGTATATATACACTTACATTACACGGCTAATTTCTGCCTAAATATTTATGTTTCAATGCCCTTTGTTGACATGTTTATGAGATGAATGAATAAAGAAGTTAAAATAAAATGTCCTGCGTACTAAGTGATTACTTTAAATCTTGTGTAAGTTGTTTTTAGAGAAAAAGTAAGTAATTGATTTAACAATATTAATATGTAGATGACACGATTGTATCAAGACCTCCGCTTCCAAGTACCTAGTAGACAAAGTTGTATTACGTTATGCAACACAACCTGCCCACCAAATAATTCGAGACACGTCTGACTCGGTGTCGGACGCTCGGCGGAGTAACAACTCTGTTTCGAACGTTCGTCGGTCTAACTCCTGAGGATGCTCCTTGGTGGAGCGAAACACGTGTAGAGTAGAAATTACTTGGTGGGCAGGTTGTGTTGCATAACGTAATACAACTTTGTCTACTAGGTACTTGGAAGCGGAGGTCTTGATACAATCGTGTCATCTACATATTAGTCATGGATTTCCGCAAAGTAACGCCTGATTCAATTAATTAACAATATTAATAAATAAGTACTGAGTGAAGCCTTGCTATTTGAATCGATTATATTGATAATAGAATAGTAGCGGGCCGAAGTGGAATCAGAATTCAGTGGGTCAGACAGAAGTTCCGGTAGCTAAATTGGAACAAAACATAGCCAACATGTTTCTCAGACTATTATATATTTTCTATTTTAGTTTGAATTGAATATTGATATGCTATATAAGGTCTAACAAAATTAGGTGAACCTATTTTAAGGGGATGATCAGACCATCAAACTGAACAACTTTCTCTATGAGACCAATATTGAAATCGCGTAAAAAAACTGCTGTCCCATACATTTAGGTCGAGTCGGTTTGTATGGATGAGCTGATTTTTTTTTCGCGATTTCGATATTGGTCCCATAGAGAAAGTTGTTTAGTTTGATGGTCTGATCATCCCCTTAAAATAGTTTCACCTAATTTTGTTAGACCTTATATATAACAGAACTAAATAAACAATCAACGCTCTAAATGTTGCACAGCCAAAAGAGCTCCTTTACCAACTAGCTAATAGTAAACATACCAAATATGACTAAGTTTAGTATTCAAATACAACGTACGTATTAGTGACCCCCAACAGCATGCATACTTGATTTGTGTGGGTTATTGTGTCAATTCGGATGATCCCCAAATAATAAGAGAGGGGAAAGGGGAAAGAGAAAATAATTATTGTGCCAATTCAGACAACAAAATTATAAAAAACTTTGAGTCTATAGTGTCTAGTGGGGTTAATGGACTTGAATAACGAATTCAAGAAATGAAAAATTTTAAAATTCTGAACTGCTGTTAATAACCAATTAATATATTTAGATAATTTTAAGAACTTTAATTTGTAGAGTTTTAAAATTGCGGAAGCATCGCTTTGCTACAAAACCAATCAATCAATCAATTCAAATTAAAGATTGAAAAATTTGTTGACTTGAACCCGCACTTTTCCAAACCGGGGGAACTGCGTTAATTTGATTCGAAATAGCACAACATGGCTGTAACATGTTTAAAAATTAATAATATTTGAAATCAATCAATTATACTTTATTTGATACCAAAAAACATAGTTTACAGAGAGCAAACAATCAGGAAATACAAAAGGCACAAAAACCATAAAACGAATAAATTTTTATTTGACTTTAGTGTTGGGAAAAATGTAAATAACTACTAATTATATTTTGAAATTGTTATTGGATTACAAATGTTTGTTTTTTTTTAAATTATAAATGATTGCATAAGCCATCTTTACTTTCGATACTTTTTAATTCGATTACTCAATTACTTTTTTGGTTACGATTATAAACATTTATAATCGTAACCAAAAAAGTTATTGAGTAATTACAATTACTAATTACAAAATGTAATTAGTATGTCATTACATTTTCCTCAATACTGTTTGGCTTAAAGTAGTTCGGATTGAGTCTGTTTGTTGTCTGCAGTTTTGTAATATTATAAGTAAATCTGTATCTAGACGCATTATGTCATTACAATACTGCTTCATCATAGTCATCTAACATAAGATAACCCTTGTCAGACACTCTACCCACCTACGTAAGACATCTTGCTCCATGACATCGTAAAAAGAGAATCTAATCCATCAAAATCAGGTTTCATATTCGCGCAAATTCGAACGAGTCTCCTACTTCACAAACCCGAGCCGTCAAACTCAAGGGCGCTTCAATAATTTGAGTATAGAACTCGATAGTGAGATCTCAATTTACGATGCCCTTTGATTTTCATAGGTAGTGCCACTCAATCATCACCGCCCCATATGTTCTCGGGTCCACTTTATCCGAAAAACGAAACGATTCGCGATGGTGTAAAGAAGGAGAGAGAAGCGGAATAATAATAATAATATATAATCTGTAATGTTTTTACTTAGAAAAGGACAAATTTATGAAATTTAAGGTTTCGTGTAGCTAATAACATCTTACTTATTCTTATCAGTTGTGGCTCCATCGTAGACTCCTGTGTTTTAATATCATAAAAAGGAAATGATGAAAAATCAAGTATTTATTATTGTGAACAGTTTTTTTTCTCCGAAATCATCAAAAATTTCACATAAAAGACAATTTATTTCCCTCTTATTATGCGTGGTGGTCTTTGTTGATCTTAAAATTTGATAGTGACATAATAGTGATGTTTTAAATTATAAAAAAATTGTTGTTACTTGATTGGTTTAACGATTACCACTGATTAACGAATTGCCAAATCAAAGGTCTTGGTTTCAAATCCTAGTTCGGTCAAAGACAATCATTATTGTCTTCTATCTAGATTTTTTTCGTCGGAAGGAGAACATGCACCCAACTAATTTCCGGAAACAGCTTTTAGTTTGAACCAACCATCACCTTTCACTTAACAATCTGGCCGGATCAAACACGCCCTGTGCCCCGGGGAAATGTGTTTTAGCCAAATTGAATTTTATTTCAACGCGTATTTTTTTGTTTAAAAAATCCTAAAGGTTTTTGGTGAGGATATAAATAAATCCTTCAACCTTCGTGATAAGGACATGACGATTAGGATATATTTCGATCTTTGAACTTCTTGTATGTAGAACGGTTATTTTAATTTAGTTGGCGAGACTGTACCAGAGCACTTGCTAATGACAACAGATTGCACTATATATGTTTATAATTGGTAACAAAATTATTATTATCGTACGTATCGTAAGCAGTGTGCGGGATGCGGGCGGACATTGACCTCACAATCATATTAAGATCGGGCAGCGGGTCATTACCACGCAATTCTACTTAGTAACAGCGTTACGTAACCAAATGCGTTCGTTAAGTTTCGCCAAGTAATTTGATTTAACCTCATATACTATTACCTATTCGAAACTGACCTAAAACCAGAAGCACACTTCTGGTTTTAGGTCAGTTTTTATTTTTTCTTGAATGCAAGATCAACGGTGATTGGTAAAAATGCCAGCGGAATTTTTTATACAGGATAAATTTTTAGCCCCGTGGCTCCTGCTTAGAAGGGACCAGCCCAATAATTCTACCCGTGATTGTCGCGATAAAGGGATTAAAGGTTTTTTTTGCAGTGTTTATGTGGGCGAAAGGCTATCCACCTCTCACCACTTGACACGTCATTGGATCCAAATTGCTAAATGTGAGCAATTGTTACAACTACATTCTTATACAGAAAATTGGTAGTTGCAGCAACTCTGATCACCTCGAAAGGGTTTACAGTGCAAATACTTACTTTAACAATACATTCTACTCGTCAATGACAACGGTCACTATGGAGCAAACTTGATTTGGCTCCATAGTGAAAGTTGTTCAGTTTGACAAGTGAAGGCAAGGTTAAAGTTTCCGCACTGACTAAAAATTCAATAAGTATGCAGGTTTCTAGTAATATTTTGCTTTATCGTTCAAAGTACATAATTGTAAGTTATAAAAACTCTATGGTTAATTTTGTCGTGCATGTAATGAATCCGGACCCTTATGATTGAAAGTGCATGTCTCTCCGCAATGCGCCATTAACACTTAAAGAGATTTCTTTCTTCTGTAGTTACGTCACATTAAATAAGAGACGAAACTTTGGTTAAAACAAAATGGTGTATTAACTAAAATTGCGGTAACGGTAGTTAACTGGAGAACAGAGTAAGTAAAAATAACAGCTAGGTAGGTAGAACAATAATCGCGGTACCTACGAACGCCTGTTCAAAAGTTCATATCACACAACTAGTGCTTAATATAAATCTAAAGCGCTAACAACACTCTTAAACACAAACTTGCTTAGAAAACACATCTGCAAAAATTATTACGTGAAAAGAGAAAAAAATTTTAATTCGCAGACGCCATCTTCAAATAATATAACCTATGTCACTCTCACAATTTTTACGAATCTAAAAACACATCATACTTCAAAATCCATCAAGCCGTTTAGGCTGTAGGGCGTGACAAAGAAACACTCGTACATACATACGCTCGAAAAATTTTAACAAAAAATTAAAACCGCCTTCAAAAAAACTAAAAAGTAAAAAAATAATATTGCAGCCGATGACTTTTTCGTTCGCATCATAAGAACATTAATTTGTTTCAAATATTATGGATTTTTAAACATGTTACAGCCATGTTGTGCTATTTCGAATCAAATTAAAGATTGAAAAATTTGTCTCGGGCGGGACTTGAACCCGCACTTTTCCAAACGGTGGCAAAATTGGATAACGCAGTTCCCCGGTTTGGAAAAGTGCGGGTTCAAATTTCCCGCTCCCGCCCGAGACAAATTTTTCAATCTTTAATTTGATTAATTTGTTTGTCATCGGCTGCAATATTATTTTTTTACTTTTTAGTTTTTTTGAAGGCGGTTTTAATTTTTGCTAAAATTGTGTTTATTTCACAATTTTCAGTGGTGAATTCATTAGTTCATTTAATAGTAGTGCTTTACATTAACAAACGCACTAGCGGCACTACGATTTTTAAAGGTTCCCCTCGATTTCTCTGGGATGCCATCATCAGATCCTGGTTTCCTTATCATGGTACAACTCTTGGAATATCTTCTTTCCGACAAAAAAAAATCATCAAAATTGGTTCATAAACGACGTATTTATTCGCGAACAAACATTAAAAATATATATATTGTATACGGTCGAATTGAGAAACCTCCTCCTTTTTTGAAGTCGGTTAAAAACATAACCCTCCTTCTGGCGCAGTCGGGTAAAAAAAGGTGCACTATCTACTTAGTATTAAACACAAATTGACAGCTGCTTTTGTTAGGCAGACTTAGAAAACACAGGCCTAAATAACACACAAAATCCCTATAAGCCTAAAATAAACATAACATTGTAGGTACTACTAGACCTTTCATGTACCTTACCGACAATAAATCTCAAAGCGGATCGGGCTCCTGGGCTTACTAGTTTATGTATGGATGGACATGCTTAGGGCTTAGGTAAACTGTCGAAAGACAAATATAATTATAATTTAGCTGGGTGATTCATTAAATAAACTAATAAGGGTCATTATTGGTATAAAAGTGGACCCTTTTACCCGACTGCACGACGAAAAGGAGGAACGTCCCACTGGACAGAGTTTCGGTACTAGTGAAACGTGGATGTCCTGAGGTTTCAGAATAAATAAATAAATATCTTCGACATTGTCACACAAATTATCTAGTCACATTTAAAGTACCCAGACTTGTATTATGATGACTAGACACGATATAGAAGGCATATATATAGGGTGAAACTAATGTCATTAGCATCCTTTTAAACTAAGAGTTTACCCATCGAACTGAACAACTTTTACTACGGGAGCAAACCGATAGGAGCAAAAAAAAAACTGCTGTTGCATACTTTTAGGTCAGTATGGAACAGCAGATTTTTTATTTGCTCCGATCGGTTTGCTCCCATAGTAAAAGTTGTTCAGTTTGATGGGTAGATTATTAGTTTAAAAGGATGCTAATGATATTAATTTCACCCTATAAATACAAACATCCATGACTCGGGTACAAATATTCATATTCATCATATAAATATTTGTCCCTTACGGGATTCGAACCCGCGACACACGGCTCAGCAGGCAGATTAACTACAGACTGTGCTACCGGGCCGAATATCTCTGATTACCCCCATTAGTTGTCCCCATAGGGTATACTAGTAATGAGCTTGAGTATAATGTGCTTTACTGAACTATAATCTATAACACATCATGTCTAAGTTTATATGTACCCACAGTCTTAACATACTAATACAATATGTAGTAAGTAGGCATTATAGTAGGTAATCGTATTAGGTATGTGATTTTGTGTACAGCTAATGCGCTTAGGCATTTATTTTTTTATTTTCGTGAAGTAATTAAGCTAGGCGTATCTAATTGGTTTAAAATTAATTATTCTTTAGCTAGTACTCATACATACAAAATATCAAGTCTATAGCTGGACATTTATTTGACAGCATGTAAAATATGGGATCTATTGATGGCATCCGTATTGAATATGAATTTTGGAAACCATCTGTTTAGTCAGTTAAGAAAAATACTGGATATTTTAAGAGAAAATCGACAAAGAAAATAATTTTTTGTCTACTTTAGTCACGTGATCGTCAACGACTGTGATTGGCCGAATGGTTGATGACGTCAACTGCATGTAGACAGTTTCGTGGAGAGTATGAGTCTGCATGTAGTTTTTTTATGCAAGCTCGTCGGTTCCGAGTACATTTTATTTGACCCTTCTTCAGTAGGCATCCGATTTGGTCAGCGTACATGCGCCTAGGGCGACCCCTTTCAACTATTCCATTCACGCTTGCCTTGTAATTTTCATACGTCAACCTACTTTCGCTCATTCTTTCCACATGGCCAAACCACCTCAACATGCCTTTTCAATCCTTGTCTCTACATCTTCTTACAGACCACATCTTTCTCTAATTACACTATTCCGTCATCGTTATACAGGGTGCTACAATACAAATAAGTTACCTTCATGTGTACAGAATTTATTTGCGTAATATATTAATAAACAATGAGTTTTATTCAGTGAAGGAATATCTCGATTTTAGCTTCTCTAGTATAAATATACAATCCTAAAAATGACATATGGAATTGAATAATAAATATACCTATAATAAATGACAATTTTTAATACTTATACGATATTGTACACAACAACTTGTCCTAGTTAAATGTAAATGTATTTTGTTTTGTATTAAAATTAAATTTCTAATTTGCATGCCATTATAAATGGCTGAATCAGGTGATACTATTGAACAGGATTATTGTAACAACTACCCATGTAAAATACCCTATTTAATGCAAATAAATATTTCTATTTCTACAAAAGTAAAAATAAACATTTAAAACTTTTAAGGGGGTTGTTGATCCCTGAACCATCAAACTGAACAACTTTAACTATGGAACCAACATCGAAATTGCGAAAAAAAAATATTTTGTCCCATACGTTTAGCTCGATTAGATCTGTAGTTTAGTATGGAGTATCGCAAACACATCGCATCATGGCAATTATGGCAAATCTCCCCATTTTGGGGGAGGCTGGACATATCCAGCAGTGGACGTCAATCGGCTGATATGATGATGATGATGGAACATCCGATTTTTTTCGCGATTTCGATATTGGTCCCATAGTGAACGTTGTTCAGTTTGATGGTCTTAACCACCCCCTTAAATGTTTATTTGTATTTTTCTAACACCCTGTATACACAGATTTTTTATTCCCGTGTAGGTTGACAGTAAGTAAAATCTATTATCAAGGTACCCATAATGACACATAATCAAAATGTCATCAACAAAAACAGTATTATATTGTGGTATTGTTGAAAACGTAATTAAAATTTCAGGGTTGATTAAAACACGTTATGACATTTATAATAATGTGTTTTGAAACGAAGTTGGTAAAGTCTGAACCACAATCTGCGTTGGCATGAAGTATGACGAATAATGGATTACATAATTTGTTATAGGGAAAACTGGAAGGGGAAAGCATTGTAAATACAATTTGTTACAGAACAAACAAATTATAACTTAAAGAAAAATTTATATACATAGTCGAAACTTAAAATACTTGAGATGCTATATGAGAGGATGCTTCAGATCATCAAACTGAACAACTTTCAATATGGGATCAACATTGAAGTCGTGAGTAACAAACAGTTAGGTACCTCATACATTTTGATCGAGTAGCTAAATAACATTTTCTATGAAACAGTTGTTTTTAGGTTTTTTTCGCAATTTCAATCTAGATACTATTGTGAAAATTCAGTTTGTTCGTCTGGAGCATCCCCTTAAAAATGTAAAGCATTTAATTTCACACCCCGTTTAAGCATATGCTCACGACTATATTCCCCGAGTCAGAGATATTCTGAAACCTCAAACATCCATGTCTTACCCTGTATAATGTTGTCTTTAACTTAAATTTTGTTACTTTCTTTCGTTTTTGTTTCCAAAAAAATATATCTCTGTGCGCCGTTTTTCACAAGTATTGTTTATGAAATTTTTGAAAGTTTGAAAGGTCGTATGAAACTCGTAGTTAAGCGTTATTTATTACATTCTCGGCTCCAGTTACGCCCTCGCCTCCGGCTCGGGCTGAATCCAGCCTCTCATTTGGTATTTGATATTTGTTATTGTGTATAATAAATACTATAAAGAGCTATCAATTACATTCAGTGCGTAACACACACGCGCAAGACCATGCTATGATATCTTAGTACAAGCTAAGTGGAACGTTGTTTTTCCACAGACAGCTTCCGCCATCTATCGGTTATGTTTCGAAGCACTATGTGTTGAACTAGGGTTCATATCGGAGCGACAGTGCGCTACACCTCACCGCTGCGCTGTAGTTGTGCGAGATTTCGCCCGTACGAATCACTGTCTTGTTGGTCTAGCGGTCTAGACAACCGACTCATGATCCGGGCTAGCTATCAAACAAAAAAAGTTTCATCAAAATCGGTTCAGTAGTTTTTGCGTGATGCTCGTTCAAACAAACAAACACACAAACAAACAGACAGACAAAAAATCCAAAAATTGGTGGTATGGAATCAGGGATACCTAAAAGCCATATCGTAACTTTTTTTTGATAATATATTCAATGTACAGACAAACTTCCTGTTACAGTTTTATAATAGTTTAGATGTGGCTCCCCCTGGTGCTAATAAGCGACAACGCTAATAATTAGGACGTCCTAAAATTCAAGGCGACCTACCTATCTATATCTATTATACATATTAATCTATGCGCAAGACTTAACAATACATTGTACACCCAAGCCTTATCTAATAATTAATTTCAATTAAAGCGTAAACTTAGAAATTATCTCTATTATAAACTATTCCAATTAATAAGATCACCTTAGTTTACCCTTCTATACAGTATTGCAATATCAGACTTAATATCGGGGTATTACATAACTTGGGGCTTGGCGCGTGCCTTCGAACTAAAACTTATGCCAAGAAATAAACTAAGTACCAGAACTTTCATAAATAATTTCAAGTCAGTTTTAGATATTTTATAAAACAGTTTAAAGCACTTATTCGAAATTAGATTTGTATAATAGGGATATACAGGGTGAAATTGATATCATTAGCATCCTTTTAAACTAATAGTCTACCCATCGAACTGACCAACTTTTACTATGCATCAAACAGATCGGAGCTAAAAAAAAATCTGCTGTTGCATTCGCGAACTCGCGCGTCGACATTGCAGTTTAGTATGGAACCAACTGATTTTTTATTTACTTCGATCGGTTTGCTCCCATAGTAAAAGTTGTTCAGTTTGATGGGTAGACACTTAGTTTCATCATCATAATCATCGGCCTTGACATCTGTTGCAGATGGTTTAAGCAGTGTTTTTGGAGAGACACTTAGTTTAAAAAGATGCTAATGATATAAATTTCACTCTGTTGATTTATTTGACTTTTCACTAATATTACATTCACTTCAGCATTTAATACGCTTCACTTGTTTTCAAAAGAAAAAAATGTTTCGGAATGTTATAAAGAACTTTTTAAGTGATCGATCCATTACATTGAATTTCCTTTCATAAGCAAGTCTATGAATTCAAATCCCCGATTGAGAAATAACTGGATTAAAGAAAGTTTTATTTCTGCAGGGTTGTCGAAATTCCGGATTTGAACGAAGTTTCCGTACTTCTCGCTTCGAAATGTCGGTTTTGTTCCAAGAACAAATTTTCAGTCTATTGGATAGCAATTCTAGCGAAGGAGGTTCGACTTTAGTCAGTAGGTACATGAATCGAATTATTAGAAAATGTATAAATATTTTTCAATTAATCAATCGATTCAGCCCACATCAACCCATTGCTGGGCATAGGCCTCCTTTTTTTGTGCCACTCCTAGTGGTCATGTGCCAATCAGACCTATCTCTGACCCACAACCCTTACTAGCCCAGTCAGTTTGCGGTTTGAACCGGGACTGATTAATAATTGATTTTTTTTGGGTTAGTATTTAAGAGTCAATTTGAGCCTGGAAATTTACCAAAATTATAAAAAATTAAGTCAACAACAGCCCCAAATTTAAAATTTAGCATTTATCTCGTTCTAAAAAGCCTAATGGTACTTCAAACTTGGTGTCAAAATTTTTATCTACTTTTTAGAAGGTTTTTAAATATACATTAGTATTTTCTAATGAATACCTCAATTTTTAAATTTCAATGCCTATTTTATTGCTCAAAAATTATTTTATATTGTTAAATCTAACTAAAATGATTGCATTGGTATTAATATTATTAAGTTAAAACCCTTCTGGGAGAGACAATTTCGATTTCTATGTTGCGTAGCGATTTTTTTTTATTATTTTTTCATATAGTCTTTTTGTCACTAAATGGTGCCGGTTACAGTTTAAAAGTCCCATTCATAATTACTCCCCACCCCTCCTAACAAAACTCCGTAAAATGACTGGGCTATACAATGACCAAACGTCTGACCAAAGCATCGGTGGAATGCCCACTGACTTCCTTCCTTCTATTGGCCACCATTTCGATAATGCCTTGGTCACCGGCTTCCTTTCTAGCCAAGTGTCTCGCCCATCTACACTTTAACTTTGTAATCCGCTTACTAATTTATATTTCTATGAATAGGAAAATTATTTTTATAAGTATAACCACACAGTGGCAGTGGGCGGGGCACGTTGCTCGCAGAACCGATGGCCGATGGGGAACTGTGTATTTGTAACTAAAGAATATCTCTTAGTTCAGTGTGCTTCTCGGCAAAGGCCACCTCTAACCTTTCCCACTGTTTTTTATCTATGGCGTTGGCAACCAGTAAAAGATAGCACGTGGACACTGAAGAAATTGATTGGCATACCAAAACAGTATCCAATACATTGGTATGCCAATCAGTTTCTTGAATAAAGATGAAACAACCCTAATAACAAAAAGAAAAAGTTTTAAAAACAATGTGTTTTGCGTAGGAAGTTTTTCCACATTCAAAGAACAAAGTTTTTTCCGATGAGAAAATTGAGCAGCGAATGTTATTTTACATCGATATGAATAATTCTTTTGGCGTAGCGGGGTTATGGAGTGCAATTCTCTAAGGTAACATCCTTATACAACATGGTATATGTGGTATTAGAAACGACAACTGAAGTTAAGAAAAATCCAACGGTGCGCGTTTTTGGATTGATCATTTTATTGTCACATTACGAGCTCCTTCGTGATTTGAAAAGCATGTTAATCAATATGTCCTGGATAGCCATGAGATGGCGGTAATCCTTCTAATATTATATAAATGTGAAATTTTCATTCGTCCACTGCTGAACATAAGCCTCTCCCAAGGCACACCACAAGACTCTGTCCACGGCCTTCTTCATCCAGTCGCTCCCCGCTACCTTTTAAGGTCTGACACTACGCCTGCCAGTTCGTAGTTTCAATTCTAGAACTCTGACAACCCATCGCTTGTTAGTTCTTCGGCAGATATGACCAGCCCATTGCCACTTCAGCTTGATAATTTTCTGAGCTAATTATATCAACCACTTTAGTTCTCTGACGTCACTTCATTTTTGATGTGATCTCTCAGAGAAACACCGAGCATAGTTCTCGTTAGTGCACAGATAAAATGTGTCCTGGATTAACAAATGTAGACGAAGTTGCGGGCAAAAGCTAGGCAAAATTAGAGGTCCGTTAAGGCGGTATACCAAATAACGGTATACCTCTATTAATCCGCCCATCAATCCGCACTAGGCCAGCATCATGGTGACGTATATTTCCCACTTCTTCCCACCTACAGTGTTAATCCTCATGCCTACACCCAAAATGTTTTATAAAAAAATAATTGCACATTGACGGCCCGGTAGCACAGTCTGTAGTGAATCTGTCTGCTGTGCCGAGGGTCGCGGGTTCGAATCCCGTAAGGGACAAATATTTATGTGATGAATATGAATATTTGTACCCGAGTCATGGATGTTTGTATCTATATATGTATTGTAAATCGTTGTCTAGTTATTATAATACAAGTCCAGTTACTTTAAATGTGACTTAGATAATTTGTGTGACAATGTCCAAGACAAAACAATAATTTCATTACTCTATTAATTAAAATTTAACGTTTTCTTGCAAAAATGTTAATGGGTCAGAAACACCACGTTGCGTTCCAAAACTCAAATAGCCGACAGACGTCGCGTCGGAGAGAAAAGCGCCAAACTTAAATGGGAGTGGGCCGGTCATGTCTGTCGGATGCATCTCGAGAGATGGGCAAAAACCATCATGCCTAGGATCCCTGAAAACTGTCGGCGGCGTCCAGGTCGATCCAGGAAGAGGTGGCGGGATGACCTAGATACATTTGACGACCGGTGGCCGGAGGTCGCCCAAAACAGGAACGAGTGGAAGAGCAAGGGAGAGCCTTTGCCCAGCAGTGGGATTAAGTATAGCCTACTTAATCCCACTGCTGGGCAAAGGCTCTCCCTTGCTCTTCCACTCGTTCCTGTTTATAAATAATATAAAAATAAATAAAATATTATTTCAGCAATGAATGAAAACGCTAACGTGCGCATGGTGACATTTTAAGAATCTTGTTTTGGTAGTTAGTACAGTGAGTGTGTTGACATAGAATCAAATTAAAGATTGAATTTTTTTTTTTTTTTGGAACAGGTTGTGTCATCTATTTCGTATGAATTCCAGTTGTAATGCTGGACTTGCGGGTTGGTTAGTTTGTAATAACTACCAGTAGATGGCGATTACGTCCCCTTAAGACGCAACAGATTGAAAATTTCGTTGTCTGGGTAGTGGGCTCGGTGGCGAAATTGGATAACGCAGTTCCCCGGTTTGGAAAAGTGCGGGTTCAAGTCCCGCCCGAGACAAAATTTTTCAATCTTTAATTTGATTCGAAATAGCACAACATGGCTGTAACATGTTTAAAATCAATAATATTTGAAATTGTTGACATAGAGTTCAGTAAATTTTAAATATTGAAAAAAATTAACCTATGTTGAAACCTTGATAATTCGATTCTGCTCTCGGTTCTATCAACTATTATAATTTTAAAGTTATTTGGTTATTCATTAACACGTTTTACATTTTTGTAAGAGGCAGCCTGTGTCTTGCAGCGGGACATAATACATAGACAGTTGCATGAAATAAATACTGCATTTTTGTTTGCTACAAATACTATGAAGTGTTGTTTTTACTGCTTCGGTTTATAGGATCAGGCTTCAATCAACACCGAACTTTATCGCTGCACAAAATATTAGGATCACCACGAATCATTGGCTTTTGTTTATTCGTATTCGTCGGACAGATTTATTAAGGTAAGCGTTGCGAACTATTGAATTCTAAAAAAATAAATGCACTTTATTGCCACACAAAATACAAAAAAAAGGTACAGAAACAATAGACAGATTAATCAAATAGAAAAATCAAATATATATAAAAACACATTGTGGCAATGGGTTAGGACTCAGTGTTCGCTGACAGGACCTAATAAGATCTGCTGCTCAGCACTGATTTGCAGTCCCAACCTGCTCTTATATCAGCATACAGACATCGAGGGTACAGGGTAAGTAGGCACTACACAATTTTGACTTAGGTTATACTATATCACATTACATTATCTTCATTATGGTATTTAGGATATTATTATCATCTTAAAGTTAAACTAGGATTATAGATTAAAAAGAGTGTGGGGGTGTCAGTCGGGGTTTGTGGGGGTGTGTAGGAGTGGGAAAAGGAGAGAACCAGATCAGTTGTATTTATTGTTTTGCTGCGTTAGTTTTATCTTTTTTTAATTAGTTCCTTATATTTGTGTTTAAAGGTTTGGGAGCATAACTTTTTACTTAAAGGCGGAGGCAAGTTGTTCCAAATTTTTGCTGCAGCATATTTAAAACATCCCTTAAAACCCACAGAGCGGTGTCTCGGGATGGATAATAAATTTTTTGCCTTGGATCGGGTTTGGATTCTCTACGGGATTGGTTTGGGAGAATATTTAGAGCATTTTTTTTTAAATAGAGAGATGCATAATAGCAAATTAGTTCTAGTTAAAAAAAAGCAAATTGCTTTCAGCACGGCTAGCATCCATCCCACGACAAAGCGTTTAATCGAGAAAACCGTCATGCGCGCTCTTTCTGGCATACGTAAAATAATAAAGATGGAGGCACATCTCGATTTTTATCGTTTTCTCGGGAGTGGCATGCCAGCCGTGCTGCTGTTCTAATTGGCGTAACCATATTTCTGTTCTATTCAATCGAGAAGCTTAAATTGTTTCTCTTCAACTCGATATCGCTATGTGGTTAAGCCGAGGCTCTATCTACTAGTATAAGTGAAAATTCTTGGTCAATGGTTATTATTTTATTTATTCAACAACAAAGAGTGATATTGATATCATTGGCATCTTATCAAATTAAGTGTTAGCGACACGTTCTTTCATATAAAAAGTGTATGAAATGCTTTGGAATGTACTTTTATTATTTTTTGGTCTTTATTAAATGTAGGTAAGTGCGAGTAGTAGTAGACAGAGGGGTAGGACGCGGGACGAGAGGGGTGTAGCTGCAGAGGCAGCGCGCGCGGCTCATAGAAAAAACAGGATTCATCTAACATCCGCACTCGATACACGTCGCGCTCTCGCATTTCCCTCACCTTGTTCAAAATCAGTGGTCGAAATTCATCCCTCGCCTCCACTAAGAGTCTACCCATCAAACTGAACAACTTTTACTATCGGAGCAAACCGATGTTACACAAAGTGGTTAACAAAGCTAGTACTTACAAAGAAAAATGTATGAAATAATAATTCTTAAAAAAAAAATTTTAACATTTTTTTGATAGTAAATTGCCTGTAACTTGCTTATATACATTATCAAAAAAGCTTGCCGTTTTTCCATTTTCAGTACACAACAAAAACGAAATTATCGGCACGAAAAGCTTTCTGCTCGAAACGAGAGAAAAAGTGAATCAAAGCCATCAATTAGCCAACACTGTGTACGTACGTATGCTAATTCCGCCTGAAATATTTAGAACAGTCAGCGCAAAAAGCGAATACAGAAATTGGTCCAGAACATGAATTGAAAAAGTTAAAAAGTCAGCGCTCCCACTGTTCAATAAAGCGCGCGGGCGAGTTGGCACATTATTCTTTTTTCATGACGCTATAAATTTATAACAATTTTTCTCGGCGGGGCTAACCTAGAACGATTTGGAACGTTGTAAAGCGAATTGCGGCTGATTTGAATTAATCCTATATTTCTCGACGATTTTTGAGAATATTTTACTTAGGTAAGGCACCTATGTTTTGATTGCGTCGATTTTAGGTTTTTAGTTAAATTTTTAAAAGAAGTTTCAGTCGTCGCGTCGTAAAATGTACCGGATCAAATCGGATAGATCCTACGGAAAGGAGAGGTGCGGAGTATTTAAAACTAGCATTTTTGATAAGATGTACAGATTTGAAAGAGATAATGATAACGACTCTTGATTAGATTGATAACTTGTAAAGATAGTTTCAACACTGATTCCTACTCTGTAACTCATGAACAACACCAACAAACATTCAGCATAAGCATAAGCATATGCTCACGTCTATAATCCCCGAGGGAAACATCAGCAAACATTCAAAAGACAATAAAGTCGAGCAAGTCTGTGGAATCATTTTTAATCTATCTTGAAGCTGGCAAAGAATTCAATCAAAGAAGATAGGAAGAGAAGGAAAACAAATATCCAACTTGCTTCCACATGAGAGACAGCAGACAGGAAAAACAGGGCAAATAGTAAGCCAGCTCTAAGGATTATCTTTAAAATTGGCACAGAACATTCAATACCTAATTTCAACAAACGAATTAACGGTAGTTAGACTTTGTGGCCCACTGAAGTAAGTAAGCTTTCAGCTAACTTATTACAAAGTTCACTAAGGACCATAGGGATCAAATAGGGACCAAAGAAAGGGTCCTATTAACAGGGTTAGTGGGCGACAATTACACACTAGGGTGTCGCAAAAACCAAGGAATTACTGGGATGACCCAATCATAAAGTTCCTGGAAGGTTATGAGAGAGACTGTATATGCTAGTTGGAATCAAATTTTAGGTAGGTGGTTCTTCATTTACAGAATGTTATGGTAAACAGTTGCACTTCTTTAAGAGGTGATTGTACCCATGATACTGAACAACTTGCCCTAAGAAACCCAAAAATGTTGTTGTTCTTTCCATACTAAATGCAATCAGACGTTTGTATGAAGAGTTCAAAATTTTTCTTGTGAATTTTCCTTAGTTTCTTTTGGAATGTTGTTCAGTATCGTGGGTACCTATTAAAGTAATGAAACTGTCTACCCTAATACTTCCATAATTGCAATATATTTACTTATATCAGAATGATCTTAAATTATACAAGCAATACCTTTAATTACCTAGTGATTCTGCAAGCGCAAAAATTTGCTTTTTCCTCAAGTTGTACGAAAAGTCAGCATTAAAATTTCGCCTGAAACTTTTTTCAAAATCTTTGCTTATCTTCCGTGTTCTAAATTATGTCAGCGAAAGGGTTTCAGCCGTTTCTACGTCGAGATATGTAGTATCTAGAGATGTGCCGAATATCCGTTTCGTACACGTATAAATGAATACCTGGGTGGGAAAATAATATTCATAGTATCCATTTGTATTATGTCAGCACATAATGAAATATTTGAGTTTTTGGAAATAAAAATCGTATAACCCCTTTACGTCCGTACATCTAGATGCTAGAATTGAGAGCCTTGTACCAACTACACGCTTTCAAATGTAATTTTAGCAGAATTTTTAAACATTCCGAAAGGGTGTAGGTATTGTAAGGAGGTTGTATAGCCATAGCTTGCTGGCTGGTTTTTATTTGAATTAAATTTGGAACGTCGTCGAATCCCGTGGTGGATTTCAATTATTATTACGCTAGGAGAGTTGAAGATGAGTTCAAAAAGTCAAAATATCACAAAATAAATTACTAAACAAGCAGCCGTTTTACGCCTCCACAGTACCTATGTTCGTGATTTTACGTTTGTACACACGGCGACACATCAAGCTATACAAAACTAACATAAGCTGAACGCGCGTAGGTCGAGTAACGTATAGCGTCGCGCGGCCAGCTTATGTTGGTTTTGTATAGCTTGATGTGTCGCCGTGAGTACGTATAGTATATATATAAGGTCTAACAAAATTAGCTGAAACCTTTTTAAGGGGATGATCAGACCATCAAACTGAACAACTTTCTCTATGGGACCAATATCGAAACCGCGAAAAAAAATCTGCTGTCCCATACATTTAGGTCGAGTAGGTTTGTATGGAACAGCTGATTTCTTTTCGCGATTTCAATATCGTTCCCATAGAGAAAGTTGTTCAGTTTGATGGTCTGATCATCCCCTTAAAATAGTTTCACCTAATTTTTTCAGACCTTATATATTTTAGTGTGGTTAAAAAGAGGCTCTTATGAAACTAAATAAACCCTTTTCAGGATTTATATTTTATAGATAACAATGCTCTTGTAACGACCGTTTCCAAAACAAACAGAATTTTAAAATTTACCTGTCAGCAGAGCTTGGATTCTTACGTTGAGTATTAATTACATTATAGACCGATAATGCCAATTAAATAAAACAAAACTTGTTTTAACAGTCTTCTGATTATCATTTCGTATATTTAGTATTTGGATACGAATCAGCGACTCTGGCACAACACTAGAGACATTCTTATCGTCGTTTATCACAGGCATTACGCCCCAGTCTCCAGACTCGCTTGCTTCCTTGAAATGTTTCCTTTCCTCATTCTTTGATACCTTTTCCCCTTGTTTATTCCTGTTTCTTTACAGACAAACTCACAGTACCATTCATTTTTGAGGTAGTCAGAAGTTTAGTCACAACTAAAAAATTTCACGAGCGTGCATCTACTCCAAAATTCAACATAACAGGGTCCTTTTAAAGCAATGCATAATATTTTAAGGGGATTATCGTTTTGACTGACCTAGAAAAGAGGGTTTTAACATGTTCACGTTTAGAATCGATAAGAAAAGCTACCAACTTTTTCCATTATTTTATCACTTTCCTTTATTCATAGAAGATCAACCAAAAAACTCAACTGAACTGCAAACCTCGACTCAAACGTATTTTTAAAGGACTTTGTATAATATCACAAAATATATATTTTTCGCAAGAATTCAAATAACTGTTCGTTACTTAAATTCTTATTTTCGCACGTAAATACTCGGAGCTGATACATTCGATCAAATATTTACTTCTGTTCGAAGCATTACAAGTTATCACAATTTATTTTTCGAGTAAATCCTAAAATCATTTAGTATTATAGATTTCGTTTATTCACTGTATGGAATATAAAGAAAACTGTTTTTATATCGATTGAGGACTATTAGACGTTGGCAGTATATTTTATTTAGTATATTATACGTAAAGAAAGCATTACTGCTTGCCGATTTAGATTTGTAAAGCTACGAAGCAATCGCTTGTCACAATAAAAGAAGAGTATTAAATATGATTGTAGGAATGGATTCAATGGAAATCAAATGGATTTCAATCAAACGGGTTCCCGCCGCCTTCACCAGGTCATATTTTAAGAAGCACCTCAAAACTAACAAGTGTGTGTCCAAATGACCAGCGTTGGATTTTCTTGTGAACTCCTGGGAAACACTTTTGACAGAATGTGTCTGATGGACGAAAGGACGGACTGGCCGATCTTTTAAACGTTTCTTGTTGGGCTACAAAAATCCTAAACAACGTAGTGTACTTTTGATTTTTCGATCTATAACGTCACGTCTCCTTCCTAAAGTCTTGAGCGCGCATCATAGTGATGATGACTATAGAGTCATAGTCATTTTCGACTACAGTGACTGCTACAGTTTTTGAGGGTAAAAACTAAAACGCGCAACCCGTTAAAATATATATTTCTACAGTGACTGGTAATCTTTAAGGAATAGCAGTCAACGCAGGATATTTTGAAGTGCATAAGTGCACGCGCTAAACACAAATGCAATCTCTCGTCCTTACCCTCCTATGTCTGATGTAGCGGGAGTCCGATACGGTCAGAGGTGGGGTCAGATGCAGTAGCTATAATCGGTAGTCACATGTGTGTATTGCCTGAAGGAATGTTCCGCCGCTTACCCGACAGGGTTGGTGCTTTTCAAAACCGGACACCACACGGCAATATCATACTACGATGTTTACTTACTTCTTTTGCCTCATTCACATCCATACATGCCCTCAGGCGCAAAACATACATTAACAAAAGACATTAGGAGAAGGTATGGCACAGGCACGGCGGACATGGCTGTACCACCTGCTTCAGTATAATTCGTCTCTCTCGTCATTCGTAAAAAGTTTTGAAGTGACCCCTGGCGGTACCATGCCTGCGCCACGCCTTCGCCTTATACGCCTTGTTTGTATGCTTTGCACCTCAGGTTTCAATTACACCGCACCTAACCTTTCTGTAGGACTTCATAATTCAAGAAAGTATCAAAATCACTCAATTAGACATAAATTCAGATAGACTAGATCTAACCAATCTCGAAAGGATAATAATTTTGAACCAATTCCAAATCAAAGAGCTTTTCCCTTCTGTGTAAAGCTATATTAAAGCAGATTCCACAGATTATACAAGGATGCTCCCGTAGAGGTAGATATTTCGAGCAATAATCAATCAAGACCTGAATTCGTGCCAAATCGCAATATGAATTTTGATCGGTTAAAGAAATTGATTTTTATGAATGACTCTTTCGGTTGGTATCATAAAATACAAGATGTTTTTTTTTTCACGTTTCACCGGTTCGATTCCCGGCTCAAGCAGATGATTTTTCAAAAATATTTAAATGCAGTTTTAATTAAATTTAAAAATAAAGGAATGTTTCCTTTCAGTAAAATTTGCCATCATAAATATTAAGGGTACTTTCCCTCCAACCACTGCCTTTTTTTTCCACCCTTATGTTCCGAGCCCATATTAAAGATTGCATTATCACACAATAGCCTGCCGCTAGTGCCATCTGTTTAGTAAAGTACTGCGCTAGAAATATATACGATACGAGCGTTAACCCGCGACTTCGTCCGCACAAATTATATACCAGATTTTAAGTCAGATCATAAGCTATCAAACAAAAAAAGTTTCATCAAAATCGGTTCAGTAGTTTTTGCGTGATACTCGTTCAAACAAAGAAACAAACAAACACCCAAACAAACACACAAACAAACAGACAGACAAAAAAATCCAAAAATTGGTGAAATGGAATCAGGGACACCTAAAAACCATATCGTATCTTTTTTTTTGTTAATATCTTCAATGTACAGACAAACTTCCTGTTACAGTTTTATAATAGTATATAGGCGAATTGAGTAGTGCATTGAAGAAAGTGAGACCAAAATCAAAGATAGAACCTTCCTGCATCTAGATTTTGTGGGATAAAAACCTTAACTTCAAAAAGCGAAAACATCTTCAAAGCAACGCTATGCCACTACTTTCCTAACTGATATTAAAAACGTGAAAAGAATTTCATTTTACTTTTTTCACTTTGATGCCTTAACTTTTCCCATTGTCCGTTAAAAAGGATACTGTAAATTTAGAAAATCAGGTAAGCTGTATCAGGGACGCAGCCGCAGTAGAGGTACGAGAAACGTCTTATATAGGGTCTAACAAAATAAGGTGAAACTATTTTAAGGGGATGATCAGACCATCAAACTGAACAACTTTCTCTATGGGATCAATATTCAAATCTCGAAGAAAAAATCTGCTGTCCCATACATTTAGGTCGAGTAGGTTTTTATGGAACAGCTGTTTTTTTTTCTCGATTTCAATATTGGTCCCATAGAGAAAGTTGTTCAGTTTGATCGTCTGATCATCCCCTTAAAATAGATTCACCTAATTTTGTTAGACCTTATATAGAGTAATAGCTTCATCCTCTAAACAATGGTAATATAATAATGCCGCAGAAAGTAATAAGCTATCTTGAAACAACCGCAGAAGAAGAGCTGTATCGTTCCTAATACATAAGGTAGTATGAAGCTAGGGCATTATATCCTTGGAGCCCATACAATCTAAGGCATTTTATACAATCACGGTTTTATTCTAGAGTAAGTACTACCTACGTACCTACTACCTAAGTACTGTACGGGAATTTCTTGCCCCCCCACCCCCACTCCCTCTCCAACAATATTTACCTCACTACCTCTCGATGGACGTGGATGATAGTGATCAGTAGTGTATACCTTTCTCACTCGCACTTACAGTGCATACCAAGAGCCCTTTGTATGAAATGTGTAGGGTGTGCTGTTACGATATTAAAATTATGCTGCAAGAAGAAATCCTGTCATATTCTTAGATTACTCTCGAGTCATAATATACATCTATTCAGTCAATGTTCAGGAAACCAATATCATTGGTTTTGATAGACTGCAGATCACATTGGCTTTAGTCCAAAGATGTTCTAAAGACTGATATTAAAGTCTATAACTAAAGCTCAGTAACCAGTCTTATTAATTTTGTTTATACTGGAAATTATATTTATTCATGAACAACTTACATTGTGTTTGAAATTCGATTAATATTAATAATACTTGCCTACTATTAAGATTGTAAATTTGTATATGTATGCGTATCTATACTTTTTACCTGTATACAGTGTGTAAGTGACAGCCTAGCAAATACTGAAACGGTGAACTCAGAGCATCAAACTGAACAACTTTCACTATGGAGCCTACCTCAGGAGACGCGAAAAAAAAATCAGTTGTCCCATACAAAATTGCTGTACCTACCCGACTTAAATGTGAGAGCTGATTTTTTTTCGCCTCTCCTGAGGTAGGCTCCTTAGTAAAAGTTGTTCAGTTTGATGGTCTGAGTTCATAGTTTCAGATTTTGCTAGGCTGTCACTTACACCCTGTATACTTAACTATGAATATTTCTACCTTATAACAACCCCTGTAAAAAATTATACATCGTTCTTCTTAATATGCTGACAGTTTTTTAAGGGGATGACCAGACCGTCAAACTAAATGTCTTTTTCAATGGGACCAAAGTCGAAATCACGAACAAAAAATCAGCTTCCTCATACATTTGGGTCGAGAAGGATTGCAGTTTATCTGTTCAAGACTAGGGTACAAATATTCACGGGTACATAAACATACAAATAATCAAAATAATGAGCAAAAAGCGGTCGACAAAATACACTCGACAGCAATGAAAACGGGTCACCGCCGGTCACCAACAACATAAACCTTAATATCTCAGAAACTAAGAATGATATCTTATTCAAATAAAAAGTATTTTATAGACAATTTAATACTTCTACTTAAATGTATAAAATGTCTGGTTGCTATAAAGTAAAAGCCAATAAAAAAGGCTAAAACCTAAATACATTATTTTTATAAAATTTAATTTTTTTGTATTTAACATTTATTATTAATGTGTTAATTTTATCACTCACATACACTAAAATATGCAGAAATGTAACTGTGATAAAAAATGGTTATTTCCAATTTTTGGTCTGCGATCGAATTGAGTGGTCGTTCACTCAAGGCCTCATAAAAAGGCTGAAACCCAAAGAGCAATGGAGAGGGCTATGCTCGGATTTTCTCTGCGAGATCAAATCAGAAATGAAGAGATCCGCAGAAGAACCAGAGTAACTGACATAGCCCAAAGAATTGCTAAATTAAAGTGGCAGTGGGCGGGGCATATTGCTCGCAGAACCGATGGCTGATGGGGCCGAAAATTTCTCGAGTGGCGACCGCGTACCGGAAAGCGCAGCGTGGGTAGGCCCCGCACACGGTGGACGGACGACCTTGTGAAGGCGGCGGGAACCCGTTGGATGAGGGCTGCGCAGGACCGGTCATTATGGCGATCCTTGGGGGAGGCCTATGACCAGCAGTGGACGGCCATCGGCTGAGATGATGATGATGATGATAATCGATTTGATTCATTTGTATTTATGTATTTTAATTAAGTCAAACAAATGAAAACTAAAAATGTTAGCAATTAATTTAAGAAGTATTAAATAGTCTATGAAATACTTTTTATTTGAATAAGCTATCATTCCTAGTTCACGAGATATTAAGGTATGTTGGTGACCCGTTTTTATTGCTCTCGAATGTAGTTGTTAGACACCTAATAAAACACTACAGAAGAATGAAAGAGCTGAAACAATTACTACCTAATTAAGGGCTAGTGCGTGAACGAGTAATAAATAAATAGCAGATAGATTAACTGGGCGAGGTTGAGGCACGTAGGCTTTTAACGATATCCCACGGTCCGAGGCCTTTCATTGCACGTGATACAGGGCCAAAGGTATTGACGGTACGGTCTGCAAAGAAATTGGTCGCATACTTTAAGGCTGGCCGACGTAACATAAAACAAAGTGGAGTCGCAAAAAAATTGTTACAGAAGGCTAGCTTCTTTATTAGGATATAATCATCATCAGCCTATAAACGTCCCACTGCAGGGCACATGGCAGGCCTACCCTTAGGGAGGGTGTATGGGCATTAGTCCACCACGCGTGCCCAATGCGGATTGGTAGACTTCACATATGCATCAGAATTTCTTCTTCAGCGTATGCAGGTTTCCTCACGATGTTTTCCTTCACTGTTTGAGAGCAGTCGGTATTACGTACATAAGTTAGAAAAACTCATTGGTACATGGCATGTGTCCGTGCGGATTCGAACCCGGATCCGCATAATTGGGTGTCCATACCTCTCCGCAACGCGCCACCGACGCTTTGATAAAATGATATAATATTTTAAGACATATTATTTGGTTAACACGTTCCGGGACAGTGACCGCCTATAGCCGTGATAACAATAAAAGTTCTATTCTGTCTCGTTCACTGTCCCAGAACGTGTTAAGATGGTCTGACCGTGGAGCCAATAGGAGGATAGTGGAACTCTTCAACAGCTACTAGTAAACCACTCAAGTTTGGGCTCTTTTGGATTGTTTTGATAGTCCCATACATGACGTTTGGTAATGAGGGTCTGACGACGGAGCCAGGAGATGGATGGAGACCTTAATTCCCGCGAAATGCTATAGGTGTGCTACGGTCGAGTAAAGGTATTTAAAATCAGTTTGACTGGAGCTGGCCTTCTGCATCTATAATTATTTTGTGGTGACGCGCTCCCATTGGTGAAATTATTCCTCATAATGACGCTTCGCTGCCTCTTATATCTCTAGTGGAGCTCTAACATTGTATACTCGTATAAGGACTGTTCTCGTTTGAAATCTTTTTCTGACATCTGTGGCGTATTGTTTTGAATTAGAATAAAGAATAATTCCAATATTAACCTTAGCGAAATTTTGTGACTAATGGACCACTTTCTTTGCCGACCGTACCTGCCCGTATTGATACTAACATTTTACGACTGAGCTTTTGGAGTAACTTCAAAATATTGTTGTTCTGTTCATGCTCTACTCGTAGCTTTTATTTTTTAGTTTTTAGATCAATTTGTGTGTAGAAAAAAACGACGAATTTTTTTTATTGTTTACAGCATCGCTAAATGAATAAAAAAATACTAATGTGTAATTTTACTGCCATTCCTGATGATTTCAAAGGTTTATTATTTTGAAAAGAGTTAAAAATTATCATACTTGGTGCGTTTGTATTTAAGAGGGTGCTGGGTTTATTTTTTACCTTTAAAAGATTTTTTTTTAAAGTCGTGGACTTTTCGAATTAAATTTAATTCTATCTTTCAATAACCATTTTTCGATCAATCTTAAATGAATGAGTAAAGAATCCATAATCGTATAACAGTTTACATAATTTATCAAAATTTTATCGATCGATGATTTAAGTATTTATTTATTAGGCACATAAAACAGATTACAGTTATAAAAACACCAAATATAGACAGATAAGGTAAAGCAAGCCTTATAGTATATATAAGGTCTAACAAAATTAGGTGAAACTATTTTAAGGGTATGCTCAGACCATTAAACTGAACAACTTTCTGTGGGACCAATACCGAAATCTCGAAAAAAAATCTTCTGCCCCATACATTTGTGTTTGCAGTTTTGTATTGGACATCAAATTTTTTTTTCGCGATTTCCATATTAGTCCCATAGAGAAAGTTGTTCAGTTTGATGGTCTGAGCATACCCTTAAAATAGTTTCAGCTAATTTTGTTAGACCTACTATAGCTATCATGATTTCTTTTCAAATAAAACTTTACATTATAATTTCAGGCTAAATTAATAATCTGCAAATATTTTAAGCAACTAAGTTTAATTGTTGAGATATAACCCAACAGCAAACTAAGTAAATTAATTGGCTACCTTCGGACCCTCCTTTCCCTTGGAGATCCCTAAAATTGTACTTTACGACGAGAGAGCTATCCTTGAGTACAATATTAATCTTACGTCAGGTAAAATAGGTCATAAATTAGAATTTCAATCAGGACTTGGATTAAACTAGCTTTTACGTGCGACTTGATCCGCGTTGATAACAAACAAAAACAGGAAATATGATTTTGCATTCAAATTTTTACATCCCTTTTCACCTTTAGGTATTAATTTTTGAAACTTAATTATTTGTTTAGTTCACCCAATTTCTTATTATTAATTATAATTCTATCTTCAGTGATTTAGACTATACGTTGTCAGTAAGTCACGGAACTGTTTTCTATGTATAGAATTACGTAAGTACTTACATACTTACCTAAGCAAAGAACCGAACAAGAAAATAAAATAAAAATATATTTTCAGAAGCATCACAGATACTCTATTTACACTACCATATTTTTGCAAATAAACAGCGAAAAAAGTAAAAAAAAAAATCTCTATGGCATTTTTAGGATGTCAAAATTTCAGTAGCATTGCCCAAATTCAATCTGTGATAAGTTTTTTTTATGTAGGATCCGTCTATCAACCTGCATGCTTCAATTTCAAGTTCGAGGCATGTATTGTACCTACTGTCCATTTACAAGTGGCGACGGGCTCACTCCCCGTCACACTGGGCAGAGTTTCGGTACTATAGTGAAACGTGGATGTTCTGAGGTTTCAGAATATCTCTGACTACCCCCTTGGGGATTATAGTCGTGAGCATATGCTTATGCTCCGTCTATCAAACGCTAGTATAATAAGGCCCGATTCGTCTTAACGCGAGTAAATTTATTCTTAGATTAAGTCGCCGGTTACCTTAGAGTAAACTTATTTTGCGTTTTACCAACCCTAATCTATGAATAAGTTGTGAGTAAATTTTACACAGCCAATTTTGATGGTGTAAAACTTATAATGAAATGCCAATGTCATATAATTAAAAAAAATTAAATAAAAAGAAACCTAACAAATTAAAACTATATAACCTCAAATTGCAAAAAGTACGGATACAACGACCTCTTTCTTTAGGTGGATTATACATTCGTTCTTTTAGCATGGGTTTAGTGTGGTAGAAGGCAAATGAAGTTATTTCAGAGTTAACACTAGGAGTAAAATTGTTCCTTGTATAGTTACTCTTCTATAAATCGAAGTTTGGTCGAATCCGGCCTTAGTGGGTTAAGTTTTACTATCGCAGGTTGAGATAGTAAAACTGATTCGCAACGGGGCACAGAATATAACACCGGGTATAAAGAGTAAACTATCTTCTTTCGAGTCGATGACATGTCATGTAACTTTCTATCGTAGTTTAGAGACTTATATTTTAATCTTAAAATTGTGGTTTCGATGGTTTTGTAAATCTCCAGTATAAAAAGCAAATGTTCTTGATATTTTTCGGTAATAAATACTTTTGGTTTGATCTCAAAGATGATTTCTATACAAAAACAAACATTGAGCCACCACAAAATGGTGGAGCCTTTTGGCAGGCCGGAGAGCAAGCACCCGACTCACACGACCGCCCAGTAACAGACCTGCAACACGACCAGTGTGAAGAGACTTGCTATATTAGCGTTGTAAGCAAGCAGTTAACCTAGGCCAGACATATACAGGGTGTAAGGAAAAATATCATTAACCACATACTCTACCCATCAAGCTGAACAACTTTTACTATGGGAGCAAACCAACCCTTTCTTCTGCGTAAGGTTGCTATATCTTCGACCCCATCTTTGTCCTAAGCTTAGGACTGGATTGAGTTCAAGAGCAACCCCGTAATAAAAAAAAACTGTCAGAACAAAAATCTGCTGTATCTTAAATTTGAGTCGTGTAGAAATTAGTATGGAACAGCAGATTTTTTTGCGCAGGTTAGCTCCCACAGTAAAAGTTGTTCAGTTTGATAGGTGCAGTATTTGGTTTAAAGGTTACTTTTTCTTACACTCTCTCTTATTATCAAGGGTTCAGTACACATGTTACATACAGAAAACGATAAGCAAAACAAACTAATCGAACCTCCAAACAACTCCAAGAAAAACAAGACAAAATAACCAATGCCTGGCTTCAATAGACCCCAAAAGTACCCATTTACTCTCAAACGTCTGGAGTTTCCTTAACTTTGATAGCCCTTCGACTTCTGTTTACTTTTGCCGAATTCACCTCAATGAGAAAAGGGAACAGAAAGTTCTTTTGTATCTTAATATAATATATATATTTTTGTTCTTAGATATATTTTTGCTTTTGATTTAGAGGTGATTAAATTTTTATCGAAATCACAGAACTACAATTAGGTACATAAAATTCTTTCTTTCTTATCGTGTGGGCAGAGCCTTGGTGTCAGAATTTTTCAGACCGCCTTACGACCTCTGACGTGGTTTTTATGTAACGACTACTACCACCAGAGATAGTAGCCGGGACCATCGGCTTAACGTGCCATCCGAATCACGGAATTATTTCTCTTTTCAGACAATCGGGTGATTCAGCCTGCAATGTTCTAACCAACTGGGGAAAAACGCACAAAGTGACATATCACTAGGTGTTCCCCGTGGGAATCGAACCCACGACCTCCGTGTCGAGAGCCCAATGCTCTTAACTATTAGACCACGGAGGCAGTTACATAAAAATGTAATTTATTCAATCATTCACTACTGAATATATTATATATTCCTTGGCGGGGTAGATATTAGATTCAAAGTCGATTTCGACTGCGGCGACCGTAGAGCGTCACGTGACTCCTGACTCGGGGCGTTGACACGAGTTACGCCTACCTCTGCGGCGGCGACTGCTAATCTTTATAGAAAGCCATTGACTTCCGAACTACCTGGACGTCGGTTCCGCGCTCAAAAGTGACCAAACTAAAGGAGTAACAAAACTTATTAAAAGTTACTACTAAAACGTACTTTCGTTTACGTAAGTTAGTCTGGGACACTTTTTTTTCTAGAATTTTGTATGAGATCCGGCGTCCATTAGTTTGTAAGTCAATGAGAAAAGCTGTACGCAGGATATGTTGACGTGCACAAGTGTACGCGCTAAAGACGCAACATACCAACTGAAGACTGATAGGATCGAGGTGGGGACAGATGCACTGGCTATAACCGGCAGCCACCAGATTTGGGCATAGAATAACTTTGAGCCTCGAAGATTGTAAAAGACGCCTGAAGGAATTAAGTCAGACACTTCTTATGATACACTACTTGATTGAAAGCCGGGTAAGGGTACGGTGACACCGAGTAGTAAATGATATTCCACATAGATAGGCAAAGGTACCATATTCACAATTCACAATATCCGAAACCTCGCCCTTTTAATAGACTGTAGTCACAATAAACGTTGCACAAATTAGCATATAGCAATGAGCATTATAAGCATATGCTCACGACTATATTCCCCGAAGTCAGAGATATTCTGAAAACTCGGAATATCCACGTTTCACTAGTAGTACCGAATCTCTGCCCAGTGTGACGGTAAGTGAGCCCGTCGCCACTTGTAATGGACAGTGGGTACAATCATGCCTCGAAATTGAAGTATGCAGGTTTCCTCACGACGTTTTTTTTTCACCGATTAGCCAGTGGTGTTACAAATCATACATATATTCCGAAAAACTCATTGGTACGAGTCGGCATGAACGGGGATCGAACCATCGCCTCCTGCACGACAAGGCAAGGGTACTGGCCACTGGACAACCACGGCTTCAAATTCAAAGGATTTTGATGATTTATTTGCTATTACTCCGCGAAATGGTATGGTTTTAGATCTTCTACATGACAAAGATCTCATAACATTTGATATAAAAGATTCGGAGTCTTGGCCATCGTATTATTTACCAATAGAGGTCAAAATACTACTCTGACCGGCTTCTACCAACCTACTTTATTTTTCCTCGTTATTATTAGGTACTAAAATATTGTGTTCATTTCTGTGAAATCACCAATTCATTTGCAGAAATCTGAGATTTTCGCGATCTTTTATTTGTACCCACGGTCGTAAAACAGGAATAAATTGACCGTAAAAACGTTGAAATTTATTGAATCCAGTCATGAAACCATGGAAAAAATCTAGACCAAAGTAATCAAAGTCTTTGTTCGCAACACTCCCGTGTGGTGACTGGCTTCCAATAACAGGACTAGACAAAATAAGAAAACCGTCATGCTCACTGGCTTTCGCAAAGTACCAAAGATAGAAGACACGTCTTGACTTTTTCTCAAGAGTGCATGCTAGGCTGGCTGATTAATCTCCTCTTACGACGTCATCATCAGCCCGGTAAACCCCACTGCTCCTCCTTATTACGCCAACTAGAATGGTACTATGCTAATTTCATCCCTTCCATCTTCTTATCGTCTGGGCAGAGCCCTGGTGTCAGAGTTTTTTCAGACCGCTTTACGGCCTCTGACGTGGTTTTTATGTAACAACTACTACTACCAGAAATAGTAGCCGGGACCAACGGTTTAACGTGCCATCCGAAGCAAGGAATCATTTTTCTTTTTTCAGACGATTAGGTGATTCTGCATGCAATGTCCTAACCAACTGGGGAAAAACGCACAAAGTGATATTTCACTAGGTGTCCCCTGTCGAGAGCCAATGCTCTTAACCATTAGGCCACGGAGGCAGTTATCCCTTTGATAAGTTATAATAGACAGTCAAAGCTACGAATGCGACGACAAAAAATTGCAACCAGTCAAGGTCGATAAGTCCTATCACCATGCACGCATGTAAAGATAAGTTGTATGATGCTTCACGCACACCAACATAAGAATGTTGGCCCGTTTGTTTTGGTACGTAGAAGCGTGAGGCTTTATCTTGACATCATAATTAATTAAAGTCTCATCGATTATTTTCCAGCTACTCTACAGTCTCACCATCTGGCTGCTGGTCTGCCTGCTGACCGTTTCAATCTCACGGCCACCATTCCGTCAATGCTTTCGTCCATCTGCCATCATTCCTCATTTCCTATCACATATTTTTGGATCTTTCATAAAAAGGGCGCTACTATAAGGCATGCTACTACATATAGACCAGTCATTTTACGGAGTTTTGTTAGGCGGGGTAGGGAGTAATTATTAATTGGACTTTAAAACTGTAACCTGCACCATGTAGTGACAAAAAGACTATCTTAAAACATATTAAAATAAAAATCGCTACTCGACGTAGAAATCAAAATTGTGTTTCCCAGAATGCATTTTAATTTTTACCTGCCTTTCACGACATCAGCTATCAATTAAATGATCAAAACGTATAGCCTAATACAATGCTCAAATGTTATTCATAGTACCTAATTCATATGTAAACATTATGTAAATGGCTTTTGTGAAATTTAATAATTTTTTTTATAAATTATTATTATTAATATTATAATTTTAATACTAATATCAATGCACTCATTTGTCTTAGATTTAACAATAAACTTTATTTTTTAGCAATAAAATATGCATTAAAATTTTTAAAATTAGGTGTTTTATTAGAAAATTCGAATGGATTTTTCAAAACCTTCTAAGTAGCCAAAAATATTTACACCATGTTTGAAGTATGTAATAATGGTAAAGCCTTAAGTAAATAATTGAAAAAGAAATTTACCATCAGGTTTTTTAGAACGAGATAATAGCTAAATTTTAAAATTGGAACTGTTGCAGACGTGATTTTTTTTAATTTTTTGTACATCTAGGCATAAATTGGCTCTTCGATATTATACCGAAAAAGAATATCAATTATTAATTAGTCGCGGCTCAAACCGTAAAATGACTGGGCTAATACATATTCGGGTCGGCACGTTTGGCATGCTATACACTCAAATTCGGATCGGCACGTTTTGCTAGAGAAAATCCAAACCGAATGTGCCGACCCCAGCATTTTTATAACACGCTTTTAGGTACCTACACTGTTTAGTTATGATTAAAAATAAAAAAATCATGAACTAGCTTAAGCTACTCAACTAAGAGATTTCCCAGGAACGCTGTTGTTTTAAATTGTCTGTGATATTTTCAGTTATTCCAGCATTTTATGGCAGTCTTAAATCTCAGCTTTTATAAAAAAATGGTCGACATTTTCTACTCCTACGAAACGCTCTGATTGTAATGATAAAAATAATGAGACAAGCTTTGTTGCTTTTTCTTTGACGAATACAGAAGTTGAATACTAATGTGTATTTACGAAAGAGGACGTAATTCATTTAGAGTAAGAGGCGCTTTTGTAAGATCTCTTTACAAATTTTCTATCCCCATATGTTTAGGCAATAATACATAATATTCCAGTGGAAATGTCGGACCGTAAAAAAATTTGTTATTGCCACCCAACCTTAGGCTTGCTTGTCGCAACCTCTTGCAAAACCGATTTGCAACCGATTGCAAAAATGATGCTCCTTTTTAACCTCCGACGTAAAAAGACGGACCTGACCCTGACCCCGACGTTATAAGTTTGACGCTAATGTATGTGTGTTTGTCTGTCTGTGGTATTGTAGCTCCTAAAGGAGTGGACCGATTTCGATGCGTTTTTTTGTAGAAAGCTAATTTTCGCGAGTGTTCTAAGTTTTGTTTCATTAAATTACAAATTAAAAAACCCCCAACGCTAAAAACAAATATTTAAAAACCTAAAATAATAATAATTATAATAATTCGGTCAACTTTTATTTTTGATGTAAGCAAATATATGTTTTTATGCTCATGCACTGCACGTGATGTGATGAAAATTAAATGCGTTAAATATATAAACGGGGAGCTTCAGAGCATTAAACATAACTATTTTAACTACGAAGCAAACGTCGAAAACACAAAACGATATCGTAGCAATGTGGCGACGTCATGGAGGTAGTTGCGATATCGTCTACGCAACCCTACCAAAAATCGCTTATGTAATTGGTCTCTGATGGGCCTAATGGCTCCTTAAAACTCAATTACAAAAATAAATTAAAAATATCCTCAAAAGCGCCGACTTTAGGCCCAATTTATTTACCGTGCCGTTAAATCAGAACGAACCTAAGTGTTTCTTGAAATTCTAATGAAGCAAAAACACAAATTAGTTAACCTTGAGGAAAAATCTGTAGGCTTTTGGATAAAGATGTAAAAGCGGACTACAACCAACCACCCCGTACCTAACAGTTTGTACAGGCGAACTACAATGTGGAGAGGAGGACCTAATGAGCGCATCAGCCAACGCGACAGAAGACAGCAGTGCAATTCTCTAAGTGTCACATCGCTGTCAAAAATATCGACGAGCTCAGAAATGTAACATCCTTCTTGCATCTTTCAGACATGCAATTCACTATGCGCAAAGATCGTCACAACCTTAAATTCGTCGTTGAAACATCGGCGAGCTGACAATTCGGTATTCGCTATGGTTATATTATGTAATTAATTGAATCAGGCGTTACTTTGCAGAAATCCATGACTAATATGTAGATCACACGATTTTATCAAGACCTCCGCTTCTAAGTACCTAGTAGACAAAGTTGTATTACGTTATGCAATACAACCTGCCCACCAATTATTTCTACTCTACACGTGTTTCGCTCCACCAAGGAGCATTTTATTTTAACACTTTATTGTACACACGAAAATATACATGAAAACAACATAATAGATAATTACAAAGGGCGAGCTTATCTCTAAAGAGATTTCTTCCAGCAAACCCGAGACAGAGAGAGAGCATAGAAAGTGAGGCAGGCATAGTGTGCACATTTAACTAATAAAACAGTAGGTATTTAAGACTAATAAATATATATTATATAAAAGTACAGGTATATGTATACTTACATACATACATACAAATATACACGGTATGATAAATAAATAAATATACTAGTTTATTGAAGAGATAGTGATCTTTGACTTGTTTTTTAAATGAAGCAATTGTTTGACAGTCTCTTATATTAAATGGGAGAGAGTTCCGCAGCCGGACTGCATGGATAGTGAAGGAATAGGAATAGAAGTCAGTCAGCATCCTAAGGAGTAAGACCGACGAACGTTCGAAACAGAGTTGTTACTCCGCCGAGCGCCCGACACTCGGTGTCGTAACGTAGGTACTTAGAAGCGGAGGTCTTGATACAATCGTGTCATCTACATATTTGTTATATTATGTGTCAAACTCATATAGAAACTTCGACGATGAAGTCGGATGCCAGAAGGATGTTACATTTGTGAGCTCGTCGATGTTTTTGACAGCAATGTGACGTTTTAGTGAATTGCACTCCTCATCGAGGAAGTTTTTATGTAAGTTTGACACATGACATTACCTTAGCTTAGCAAATACCGAATTGAAAGCTCGCCGATGATTCAACAACGAATTTTAGGTTGTGACGATGTTTGCGCTTAGAGAATTGCATCGCTGAGGTAGCAACTGGCAAGATACTGGAAATGGACGATCTGAGGAAGACATGACAATCCCACACGAAAAGAAGAAGAAGGATAAAGATTACGTTCATTTTATTGTAATCATGTAAAACATTATTGGATACACTGGAACACTTGGAGCACTTGTTGTTCTGCCACGATGTTTTTCAATTTATCAAAACGTTACGGATTACTATGTTTTAAATTTTTCATGTGTGTACCACCAAAATTATTCCTTTTTTTTATGGTTTTAAAGAAATTAACTATAAACATTTTAGAAATCTAATACATAATGTAAATGTGACTTTCTTGTTTTTTTGGAATCAGAATCATTTTTTCTACAGAGGATGTAGCGGTGCACATAGAAATGATTTTTTTTAAATCGACCCCCAAATGAGTAATCTACGCAGACGTCGCAGTCAAAAGCTCTTTAAGAAACTAAAGAAATTAGATTGAGAACGGCACTGGAGGATTGGTACCCTCTTAATTGTTTTTTTAAATGAGATGATGCTGATGAATTAGATGATGAAGACGAATGAAGAATGATAAAATTTATCATAAACCCTAAAAATAATTTGATTACTGTGCAGCTTTAAGGCATGTCGCCTGTCTATGTAGTTATGTAACACACAAAAACACAAAAAAAACATAAAAATTATAGTAATCAATACGCTATAAAATTTTTGTTAACTATACTACTATAATATGAGTAATTTAGGTCTCACAAGGCATTGTACCCACGCATGTTAGACATTGATAAATGTATTTTAGTAACTCAAGGCCTTCTTAAAGAAATTTCTTTTTAAAGACCTCCGCAATTGATCGATGGTTTAGGTTAATTTCTTTTCCAATTTTTATGTTTGGTGTAACTTTGTAAAAATTGTAACTATCAAATAATCATCATTTTGCGTTCTTTACCTCTGCTAGGAATTAGGCCTACCCTAATGGTGTGGATGCCCATACACCAACACCATGAGTTAGTCTAGTGCCCAAGGTTGATTGGTAGATTTCACATTAAGTTCACATTACGCACTAAAATTTCTTCTTTCTTGCAAACACCACTGTTTCCTTTGTATGTTTTGCTTTAGTCTTTAAAATTACGTTTATTGTTCTGTATTCTGAGATACAATTTTTATATCCTGGCATGTCATGCGCGCGGATTTGTTCCGGTATCTACATTATTGAAAGGCCATACCTTTCCATAACGCGCCACCGACCTCTATTAAGATAATATTTTTTATATTTGTACAAACTATTTTTACTGCCGACAAAGTATGTACACACGGCGACACATCAAGCTATATAAAACCAACATAAGCTGGCCGCTCGACTTTATACGTTGGTTTTGTAGTGCTTAAAGTGTGGCCGTGATTACAGCACTACATTTTAGTGCTACTTCCCTTACAGGCTATTTTTTATTTTTTTTATTATGACACTTTATTGTACACACGGAAATATAAATGAAAACAGCATAATAGACAATTACAAAGGGCGAGCTTATCTCTAAAGAGATTTCTTCCAGCAAACCCGTGAAAGAGAGAGAGCATATTAAGTGAGGCAGGCATAGTGTGCACAACAAATAAAACAGTATTTAACACTAATAAATAGATATGATTATATATATACAGGAATATACATACATACATACATACATACATACATATATATATATATATATATATATATATATATATATATATATATATATATATATATATATATATATATATATATATATATATATAAGGTCTAACAAAATTAGGTGAAACTATTTTAAGGGGATGATCCGACCATCAAACTGAACAACTTTCTCTATGGGATCAATATTGAAATCGCGAAAAAAAAATTTGCTGTCCCATGCTTATAGGTCGAGTAGGTTTATATGAAACAGCTGATTTTTTTTTCGCGATTTCAATATCGGTCCCATGGAGAAAGTTGTTCAGTTTGATGGTCTGATCATCCCCTTAAAATAGTTTCACCTAATTTTGTTAGACCTTATATATATATATATATAAAGAATGATAAACAAATAAATATACTAGTTATCACAACATACATTGTAGGTTAAAGGTTGTTAACGGTTATGTAATTAATAACATGCTTTCATTGACACATCAAATAATATACATCGGGTCTAGTAACAAATTCTCAAAAAAAAGTGTCCGACACTAACCTACACAAACCTAAGTACCTGTATTAATATAAACCAACTAAAAACATTGAAAATGTTGAAATTCTTTTTCATTTTGCTTGCATAGTTTTTACCTCATCGCGGCATTATATTAAATGTGCGCGTAGTCAGTCAATCAAACTGAAGACTGTCACATAATTTGTCCTCTTAATACGTTTTGGTACTCTTTTGGTTCGGACACTTTTTTGAGCGTGGACCCGACGTCCAGTAGTTAGTAAGTCAAAGCATGCTTTCATTAATATTACAGATACAAGAAAAAAAATCATCTCCCTCGACTCTAGATTTATCACTATATGCGCCTATACAATGCTTTCCGAAGCACGAAGGTACTTAAAAAGTCGACACGAAGTTGCCACTAAAGCGGCGACTCATCCAGACACCTCGCCAGTTTTCAGTGTGTCCCAATAAATCCTGGATTAATAAATCTGTTTTCGAAAAACCGCCTTAAAAAAAACTAAAAAGTTAAAAAATAATATTGCAGCAGATGACTTTTTCGTTCGCATCATAAGAACATTAATTTGTTTTATCGAAGTCGCTGTCAAGCCGGTACGACTTGCGTCAGGGCTTGAAGTTGTATTTTGGCTTGGCTTGACACCGACTTCTATAAAACAAATTAATGTTCTTATGATGCGAACGAAAAAGTCATCTTTCCAACAAAAAAAGAATTATCGAAGTTATCCGCAAACACAACATAATATATATATATACGGTCGAATTGAGAAACCTCCTCCTTTTTTGAAGTCGGTTAAAAATATACATCATTGGTCTTATTTCATCTAAGTAGATATTTCAAATAGCGTCTGCTTGGTTAAGACACCGACGTTCGTGGCTGAATGAGCCAATTCTATAACCACGGGAAGAATTTTATTGAGGTGGTCCACTTTAAAGCCACGGCTTCTAAGCAAGAACCACAGGGTCCATAATTATTATCTGGATAATACTTTATTTTACTTCTTCTTTTTCTTATCGTGTGGGCAGAGCCCTGGTGTCAGAGTTTTTTCAGACCGCCTTACGGCCTCTGACGTGGTTTTTACGTAACGACTACTACCACCAGAGATAGTAGCCGGGACCAACGGCTTAACGTGCCATCCGAAGCACGGAATCATTTTTCTTTTCGGACAATCAGGTGATTCAGCCTGCAATGTCCTAACCAACTGGGGAAAAACGCACAAAGTGACATTTCACTAGGTGTCCCCCGTGGGAATCGAATCCGCGACCTCCGTGTCGAGAGCCAATGCTCTTAACCATTAGACCACGGAGGCAGAGTATTTTACATGATCCTTCTTAGTATGCTGACGATATTTTAAGGGGATGATCGGACCAGATCATAATGTAAAACTGTTTTAAGGGGATGATCAGAAAACTGAACAACTTTCTCAAATATCCTTCGAATATTTGATCGCAGATGGGACCAATATCGAAATCGTGAAAAAAAATCAACTGCCCCTTACAAAACTGCAAACGTAACTCGCCTGAAATGTATAGGAAAGTAGATTTTTTCCGCGATTTCGATATTGGTCCCATAGAGAAAGTTGTTCAGTTTAATGGTCTGATCCTCCCCATAAATTGTTTCAGCTAATTTTGTTAGACCTTATATAATGTGACCAAAAAACAGCTATTCCATACAAAACTGCAAACCTACTCGACCTAAATGTATTTTTTGTTTCGCGATTTCGATGTAGGTCTGGTATAAAATGTTTAGTTTGACGGTTTGATCATCACTTTCAAAAACCGTTAGTATAATGTAAAGAAAGTTCTAATACAGGGTGTAAGCTTAGATGCGTTACATAATTTGGGGGTACTTTCGACCATCAAACAGAACAACTTTCACTATAAGACCAATATTGAGTTCGTGAAAAAAAACAGCTGTTCCACAGAAAATATCTATAGCGACTCTAAAAATAAAATAAAATGTATCGAACAGCAGATTTTTATCGCGATTTCAATATTTTGGTCCCATAGAAAAGTTCAGTTTGATGTGGTCCGAACTTTGACTATGTATTATAAGGACTAGCTTTGTGGTAGCATTTCCCCTCTGCCACGGTATAAGATCAATTAATCATGTTCATTTACATTCTATTTTATACCTTATCACTAAACGAGACAGCCTATAATTGCGAAACAATAATTTCGAACTTAGAACATTTGGGGTTCACGCCAGACTAGTTTTCATGATTTTTAACGTTCAAAATTAGAATCTAAAGTTATGGGATTAAAATCCAAAGTTGCGGATTTCATGTTGCCTCGTCCCCCGCAAAAAGTGGCAGAAATGTTTGTTAGTAGAATTACACGCGTAACTAGTCCCTAATAAGTAGTCAAAGGGTCCGAAGCACTCTGTTTAATATGTAATGCATTTAAATTTATACCCTGAATACGTGTTTTAAATTCGCGAACATATTGATCAATGTATATAGGGCTCTTCTTATTATGCTGTCACTTTTTTAAGGGGATGATAAGAATGTCAAACTGAACAACTTTCCCTATAGGACCAACATAGAAATCGCGAAAATCATCTGCTTCATACAGAACTGTAAACCTACTTGAGCCAAAGCTGTTTTTTTTTTGCGATTTCGATGTTGGTCCCACAGAAAAAGTTGTTCAGTTTGATGGTCTCATCATGTCCTTAAAAAAGTGTCAGTATAGTAAGAAGGGCCCTGTATAGTCTACAATCGATAACTCATTAGTAACCTTTGAAGTTAATATACGAAACCGCGTCTAAAATGTTCGAGCTAGATTCAGTATGGAGTCGGTAGGGAATTGGGTTACTGATAAGGATGTTACCTAGATATCGACATAATTTATATTTTAGCTATAGCAGGTGCATACTCTGCATTGCTGCAGTAATTTTCAGCTGGAGTCGGTAGAAATAATGATGTTTGAACTTTCGCTAAATCGTTCTTATTCGCTCGTTGCACGATTCACCTTTTTTAAAATAACTTTTGGTGTATAAGTAAGTTTTTTTTTAATTTCATAAATAAAGTGTAAAACTTGTATGAAAATAAAAAATAAATTTATTTCTTCTTATTTTAAAACGATTGGGTAACATTTTTTTGTAGGGCATTTATGGAATTACATACGTATATTTACGATTTTCCGTTTCATAATTTATTTATTATAAAATTTTCTTCCAAAAAAAATCTGACTCTTATCGTAATTATTTAAATATAAATGAAAAAAAAATGTATTGGCTAATAAAAAAATATTACAATACCTTTATTTCTTCAAAAATTCCGTATTCCGCTTACTTATTTTCACTAAATAACACTTCTACCGTCAAACACTCAAAATTATTATTTACACTTTTTTTTTTAATTCTATTAATTTGTCACTTAGCTAAAAATTTTAACTATTAAATAAAATTCAAACTTTTTTTTCACTTAACACTGTTTATCCACAATTTTTTTATCTTTTTTTTTTCTTTTTGTGGTTAACCACAGTTTAAATAATCGTCAAATGGAACGCGCGTCGAATATAATTTAAAAATGTAAATCGCGATCTTCCATGTCTAGAATCATACGTAACGAGCGGGGGCGTCTGCCCAACGCGAGATTTCAAATCGCACTAGGGTGCTTTCTGAGGAGAGAGAGAGACGGCTGTAGTGAGGGGTAGAATCTATATGGGGCTAATTCAGCCCACAAATATACTACGGTATCCTGACGTCGTCAGGATGAACGTCGATATGACATCGAAGTTTGTGGTCGTCAAATTTTTCGCGGCAGAAACTTCTGGTCAATTTTTTTTTTCAATTCATTTATTTATCCAAAAGACATTACAAAATGGTATCTTTACATTAAATCTGCCAAACTGCATGACAGTTTGTTGGCAGATGTAAGCTCTCATTTTTTATAGTTTTAATTCTAGTACTAATGCCAACTAACACAATACTATACTAATTTATATATACATATTATTTATGCATTTATAGGTACCATATGTAATTTTAATTATTATACGTTTTGCTTATTTACTAATACTAGTCCAATGTGTTACAGTTTTCCAAAAGTATCTTATATAATTTTGATTTTAAAGTAAATTTTGTGATTTTCTGAAGGAATCTCATTGTAAATTTTTGGTATCAAATAATGTCTTGTTCTTTGGCCGTAATAATTACAGATTCTAGGTACACGCAAAGCTCTTCTTTTGACTGCTCTAGTTCTATAGGTATGAGATACGGGTATTTTAAATTCGTCACTGTTAAACATTTCTACAGCTAGCAGAAACTTCACTTTATCCTGGATTGGCAGTATTTTACAGACTCTAAACAACTTATCATAATTTGTGCTATATTTTCTTTTTGTATGTTTGTCTACTAATATTTTCATAAATCGAACTTGCAGTTGTTTTATTTGTAATAGATATGAAGAAGTAGACGGCCCGGTAGCACAGTCTGTAGTGAACCTGCCTGCTGTGCCGAGAGTCGCGGGTTCGAATCCCGTAAGGGACAAATATTTATATGATGAATATGAATATTTGTACCCGAGTCATGGATGTTTGTATCTATATATGTATTCTATATCGTTGTCTAGTCATCATAATACAAGTCCAGGTACTTTAAATGTGACTAGATAATTTGTGTGACAATGTCCAAGATATTTATTTATTTATTTAAAGGTACGACCATAACTACTCAATCCATATGAAAGCAAAGACTCTACCAGTGCATGATAAACCGCGTACAATGTTGCTCTATTAACATAGAAACGAAGGTGGTGAAATGTACTAAGCATATATCTAAGTTTCGCACATACTGTATTTACGTGAGTTCTCCATGACATGTTGTAGTCTATGGTTAGCCCAAGATATTTGTATGGTATGGTGTGGTGATGATTTTTTATTGGTTTATCATTTTACAGGGTGTCAGAAAACATTGCAAATAAATAAATCTTATCTTATCTTATCTTATCTTATCCTATTAATACACTGGCCTGCAAAACTACACTTTAGTTAGACGACAATTTGAAAAGGAGTGCTTTTGTATATAAATCGTAGTACTTACTATCCCTATGATATAAATAAAGTTTTTTTCAGGCATTCCCTAAAAGAAGATTATCCACTATGAAGTTTTTAATATAAAACAAAAAATGGAGAGTCACGTTGCAGGTTCTGACCCGAGCACACGTCTCGCGTGAATGACTTCAAATTCACCATACATAAATGAACCACACACTTCTGATATTATCACTACCAAAACTGTACAATTTGGTTTAATAATGTATGTATGTATGTATCATCATCATCATCTCAGCCGATGGACGTCCACTGCTGGACATAGGCCTCCCATAAGAATCGCCATGACGACCGGTTCTGCGCTGACCACATCCAACGGGTTCCCGCCGCCTTCACCAGGTCATCGGTCCACCGTGTGGGGGGCCTACCCACGCTGCGCTTTCCGGTACGCGGTCGCCACTCGAGAACTTTTCGGCCCCATCGGCCATCGGTTCTGCGAGCAATGTGCCCCGCCCACTGCCATTTTAGTTTAGCTATTCCTTGGGCTATGTCAGTTACTCTGGTTCTTCTGCGGATCTCTTCATTTCTGATTCGATCTCGCAGGGAAACTCCGAGCATAGCCCTCTCCATTGCCCTTTGGGTGACTTTCAGCCTATGTATGTATGTAGGTACGTAATCCTATATTTTTCTTCCTTATATTACAATTATGAAATACGAAATTCGCAGGTGAAATATTTTGCTACTTTATCTCTGCGAAATGTGAAAACCGTATTCAATTTCATAACTGAAACGAAAGCTCCTCATATAACAATTAATTATGTTAAAACCTACGTGTTGAAAATTCATGTTCTTGCTAAAATATTTATACGTTTTGTGGTTCGTTTGTTTTCGGATGTTGAAGATATTATGAACAGGCAGAATAAGCAACGAGGTGATGATGAACAAGAGAGTAGAAATCCTAAAAACTATATCATCATCATCCTATAAGCGTCCCACTGCAGGGCAAAGGCCTATCCTCAGGCTGTATGGGCATTAGTCCACCACGCGTGCATAATGCAGGTTGGTGGACTTCACATACGACATCAGAATTTTTTCTTCAGCGTATGCAGGTTTCCTCACGATGTTATCCTTTACCGTTTGAGAGCAGTCAGTATTACGTTCATAAGCTAGAAAAAGTCATTGATACCTACATGGTATGTTGTCCTTGCGGATTCGAACCCGGGACCCCCATGATTGGGTGTCCATACCTCTCCGTAACGCGCCACTGACGCTTTAAACTGTAAAAACTCGAAAATTACAGTACCTCGGTCACGTTACGAGAAGTAAATAAAAATAAATAAAATAAATAACGCTCACAGGCACATACATTTTAATGATCCCAAGTAAGCACTACAGGCTTTTTATTATGGAAACCATACAACAACGGCACAGACATGTAAACGACAAATACTAACTTCTCCAGATTATTCTACTGGGTAATTTCCATTTTTGATTACGGAACCCTAAAAAATTACCATTTTAGTAGGACGATGACTAAAGAAAACGACGACAGGAAGATGACCACTTAGAAGACCAAGACTTAAGAAGGAGTATATGAAATTTTTTTTTAAATTGTCAGTTATCAAAAGGGCGAAGGCGTTTGAATTCAAGATTAGTTTATACTGGAGTTTCGTCCACACAAATCGTATACTAGATTTTAAGTCAAATTTTAAATAAGCTATCAAACAAAAAAAGTTTCATCAAAATCGGTTCAGTTGTTTTTGCGTGATGCTTTTACAAACAAATAAACATTTACAGCTTTGGAATAGTACTAGAGTTAGCCCGCGACTTCGTCTGCATAATTTGTGTAGTATAAAAATGTTCCATCAGAATCGGATCAGTTGTTTTTGCTTGATAACAGCATCATCACAAACATACAAACGTTTACAGTTTTATGATAGTTTAATAGTATACAGGGTGTAAGGAAAAGTAAGTATCATTAACCTTTTAACCTGCCCATCAAATGAACAACTCTAACCATGGGAACAAACCTGTCAGAACAAAAAAAAAAGGTCAGCTGTCTCATACATTTGAGTCGTGTAGCTTTTGCAGTTTAGTATGGAACAGCTGATTTTTTTTTTGCTCTGACAGGTTTGTTCCCATAGTCGAATTTGTTCAGTTTGATGGGTAGAATATGTGGTTTAAAGGTTAATGGTCCTTACACCCTGTATAGATTCTAACCTCGGCTTAAAAAGAACAAAGTGAAAAAGTTGTTTATATTTTTAAGCTAGACGTTTAGCTGATAACAAAAATAGTGCAGATGCGTCCCAGGTCTATAAAAAGTACAGTTGGAATTTATAAAATATTATGCGGAAATAAAAAAAATAAAACCGTGCATAACGTTGAAAGCCAGCTGTGACAGTGACGTCATGGGAATGAAACGCTTCAAAACAAATTTGGGAACAGATATTTTTACTAGCGAATTTTTAGGTAGTATGAACATATAATAGGTACTATATGTATGGATATCATTTTACTAGCGTATTATCGACGAGTTAAAACTTCAATCAGACTCAAAGATATTATACGTAAAGCCTTTAGGCTAAAGGCATAGAGAGAGCCATACCATTGCAAGAATGTACACTTTTTTTGACGTTTCTATTTGAGTGTGTGGTGTCAAGTAGTATGGACAAAAGAGACCAAGTCAGGAAGCTAGCATAGGTATTGTCTATACCTTGGAGGGCACACTGCCTAATAAGCGGTGAAACATGATAATACTCCTTGGTGGTCGGTAATGATCATTCTTCTTTTGTAAATTCCCGTCTATGCTTTCGACGTTACTTTGTCCCTTTCAAATCCAACGACATAAATGAAAAAAAATGTTTTTATTTAATTTTTGTTCAGATAGAAAGGGACACAAAAACGTTGGAAATGTCGACTACGGAGACATAAGAAAGAAGGTCGAACATTACCGACCGCCATGACCAATTTTCTCGCTTCCATGCTTGTAAGGAGGAGTGGCATCCTTTGTAATTCTAAAATCCTTGGACCATGTAGACCAAAGTGACAGCTGCCCTAATATTTACGGTCACTTTTTACACACACTAGCACGAAAAAAGTAGACAGCCGCATAAACAAATATCATTAGTTCCGTCTCCTTCTACTATTAAAGGTACGTCATAAGACAAAAGAGACTAACTACAATTGTAAATTAATGCGGACTCTATGCATCAGAATAAAAAAATTCTTCCTCTGAGATCAGACTCGTACCAAAAAGTAGTAAGAGACTTTAACCCTAGCAAAGATTAAAGCTCTCTGAACACTCTCTGCGTCTTTCCTTCACCACTAACCGGATCATCCCTTACATCATCATCGTAAATAAGTAAAGTTTGTAAATAGGTAATTACAATATGTTTTAGTTAATAATTAACTTCATAAATACTAGGTACTGGATTCTACAGTTAATAGCATCTTCGTTCTCTATCTCAAGATAGAGCACAATTATAGTACAAAATACTGCTTTAAATCTGTAGAAAATTATATATGCTCTATAATTTATGTAATTATTGCTTATGTATATTTAAATCATTTAAATATTTAATTGAATTTATATATTTTATCATATCCACAACAGGCTTCGTCATAGGTATATTATCGCTCACAACCACAACAGGCTTCGTCAAAGAAAATACATCACTCAGATCCACAACTCGTTTCGTCAATAAATACATCCTGAATATCTGCAACAAGCTTCGTAAACTTCCATATAAAAATGTAAAAAAGGGGGGGGACCTACAACCTATAAACCTCCTCCAAAGCCTCTCCATAAAGGACGGTTCCAAGAATGCTGGCAGCATTCCTCCTCTGTATCGCCAAGCTTATGCGCTGACCAAGGTAACTGCCAGGCCTCTTATCACCAGTGCTTTAACAAGCTGTTTTGCATCGGGTCCCCATGGTCCCAGGGTCTTCACTCCCAAGGTAACTGCCAGGCCTCTTATCACCAGTGGTTTAACAAGCTGTTTTGCATCGGGTCCCCATGGTCCCAGGGTCTCCACTCCCAAGGGAACAAACATATACCCCTCTCCAATATCAACATATTTCCGGCGCTTTGATGACTCCGCCGATGCCGCAGCAGCACCCGCGCCCAAAGATTAACTTCACAAGTCATTTAGAGCATAGGAAAGAAGATATTTATAAAAAATCTGTTCGTTTTTACATTAGACGTTAAATGTCTTGACTCGCATACACGTGATTCTATGTAACTTTTGACGAATAGGATGTCATTGCTTATTATCTCGCATTACGACGTTGAATCCTTGTTTAATTGGGCTACTTATGATATCGATAAACTACAACATGGCCCGCGGTCGTACTGGTATTATAACGATGAGTCAATTAGTGACACCGCTAGCTGATCAACAAACCCGTGTATCCGTTTTTTATAACGTCGATTAGTAAAAACACTTTGGAGGCGTGGGTCTTATTGTTAGCGTAGCGCGCTGCAAGTCTGGGGGAGGTCAGACGCGTGCGTATTGGCATCTGTTAGGCTTGCACGTGGCTCCGCCATTTTGTAAACTCTTTTGTGTTTTAACTATAAAACGTTAACTTAAGATTACAATAAACTACTTGACATTGGCAGAAATGCTACTAATCATTTTCCTACGTGTACTCTCCACTTAACGGGACATTGGCACAATTGTGAGAACGCATCGGACGCCATTAAATAAAAATAGAATAGATTAGACTATTATTTTGACTCAAGAAAGAATTTACAGATAACAATTTTGTATTATTGTACCGTTTTTATCCATGATTTTTTGTTAGTTAATAATTTTCACGGGTTGTTACAGCGTTTTTTTAACCGACTAGCGACTTAAAAAAAAGAGGAGGTTTCTCAATTCGACCGTATATGTATATTTTTTTTATGTGAGTTCGCGTATAACTTCGTCGTTTATGAACCGATTTTGATGATTCTTTTTTTTTGAAAAGTAGATATTCCAAGGGTAGTACCATGAGAAGGAAACCAGGATCTGATGATGGCATCCGAGATAAATCGAGGGGAACCTTTAAAAATCGTAGTGGCAAAGGGCGATTACGGGATCATTAACTCGGGATGATTAACTTTAGCTTAATTAATTACCGCGTAACACTTAAAAACTGTATGTACTTGCTCAAAAATTTCAAGAATATGACCTGTTGATTATAAAGGATGTTGGTAAACAGTTGCATTACTTTAAGGGGTGGTTGTACCCATGATACTGATTAACTTTCCCTAAGAAACCCATAAGAATTTATTTAAAAAAAAACCACTTTTCATACTAAATTTAATCAGCCGATCGAATATTTTTGAATGAAAAGTCTAAATCTTTTGTTACAAATTTCCTATAATGTTTCTTAGGGAAAGTTGATCAGTATTATGGATAGGTACCACCACCCATTTAAAGTAATGCAACTGTTTACCCTAACACCCTGTAGTATGACCAGAATACAACAACATTAATCAGAATTCTTAGTATAAACAAATACTTTAGATATTATTAGTTGAGTTTTACATTCAGCACCTGCTAAAATATCTCACAAAATATCGTTATGAGAGATCTATTTACAGCTAGAAATTTATGTTGATTTTGGATCCATTAAGGTGGTTGCAGAGGGGTCAATTTTATACAAAACTTTGATGCACATTACGTTTAGACGGTATTAATATAAGTAACTTTGTATATATGAAAAAAAATAGTTTAGAAAATCTAGATGCTGCGTCACAAATAACATTTGCAATTTATACAATAATAATTACGAAGATATAAAGCTTTTAAAATTTTGTATGAAAATTTTCAAAGCTTGATATCTACGTAATTATTTGGTAAAGCCCTCTGCAACCACCTTAAGGATAAGAATTGGAAAGACGATAGACATTATAAATTGCAAATGTTATTTGTGACGCGACAACTAGATTTTCTAAACTATTTTTTCATATATAAAATATTACTTTTATTACTTCCGTCAACGCGTATTGTGCGTCAAACTTTTGAATGGACTGAAACCACCTTAAATAGTTAGAAGTGACGAAAAAACCATAGTCGCTTCTAAAATAATTTTTTTTATTGTCGTGTTTACGATAGAGTAAAAACAAAAAAAACCTTGAAAAAAAAACGTTTCTTGTCCCATACAAGACCTTATTTAATTTTTTAAATTCCTTTTTTACTTTTTGTTTTTTTATTATTATTTGATAGCAAATCCGTCAAAATAACGCATATTCTGTGAAAATATCAACCGTCCAGCTAATACGGTTCAAAAGATACAGCTCTTTATAGGTAGGACTGACAGACGGAAGGACGGACAGCGTAGGCCCTGTTTGGCATAATTTGGATACAAAAGCCTAAAAAGGCACTAACTATCTCTAAATAAATTAAATATTTAGTTATATAAATGCCTACAACCTATAAACCAATACGAAAGCCTTTCCCTGTGAGACTGGTAACATTCTTCCACAGAATCGCGAAGTCAATGTAAGGCCTTATTCACACGAACGTAGGTACCGAGATAAGCACCTACACTGTAAGACATGCACTTACTTGATTTCTGCCACTCGTCCCAGATCACAAAGTCACAGTTGCGCCACAGTATAAGACAGTAATCCATCGTCATACAATGGTACCAAACGCGGCTTGTATGTGTGCTCGCCAGATTCGCCAGTACGTACGACGATATCTCAGGCAGCCAAGGCAGCGCCAGACAGGGATACGCGGAGATATTGTCAGTGTGTGCGTGCTACGAGGCGTACGCCGCGTTTGGTACCATTGTATGAAGTTGGATCACTGTCTTTGTGGTTGCGCGCTACGAAGTAATAACAACGCTAAGTCAAGATTCATTACATTTTTTTTTTCATATATTTTTGCGCGTACCGTCTGGCAGTAGTTAATTAAAAGGCGGAAATTTTGCATTTTCTAAGGAAGTGATGTATCTGACTCAGCCAACTGGTTAAATCTGTCATTTGATTAAAAGGCCAGCCAGTTCATTGAATGGCGACAGTCAATTGAATGACTAGGCCGGACGTTGATTGAACAAGCATCACTCAATGTTCAACTAGTTGGCTGATTGTAAGCTAGCCCTTTAAACATGGCGGATCAAATTTTGTATGACGTTCAGCAAAGTCGTTGAACATTACATTCAACGACTTGGCCAGTTGTCCTTTAGTCATTCAATTGACTGTCGCCATTCAATGAACGGGTAATCAATTAATCAAATGGCAGATTTAAGCAGATAGCTGCGACATATCTATAACGAAGTAACGAGTAATCAGGCCCTGTACCCGGACTTTCGACTTTCGATGCATCGCGACCGTTTCGGTTCAAACTTTATTGTAATAGAGTTGACATTGGAACGAAAACGTTCACGCAATTGCGAAGTTCGAATGTCCGGGTAGACCCCCTGTGCCTATGCGCTGAAGAACTTCTTTAATTTTAATTTTTTTTGTATTATTTCTAATTAATGGACTCTTGCACTGCATATCCGCCAGTGTCAAGTAGTTTATGGGAGAATCTATCCCAGTCTGAGGGATTGTTTTTGGTCAAGAACAGAGATTGAGGATTGCGGAGCCTCGTGGCAGGCAAAGACGCGACGCTCGAAAACCACGCGAGACAAGTGCTCGGGTCAGAAACTGCAACGTGACTCCTTTAAATTAATTACCAAGTTACTAAAGTTACTCCTATTATTCTGTGTGTAACTTTATAACACATCCATAAACAAATAAGGTCGATTTTAAAAGTAACACTTAACTGAATTTATGGCTTTTCCAGGTCAAAATAATAAAAAAATAGGCTGCGTTCACAACGGACTTTTACGATTCTAGAAGAACAATCGAGGGAACATTGTTGCGTCCCGCTGCTATAAATAACTCCTAATCTCTTCGCAAATATCGCTTTAGGATAATAGCGCAGTATGGAGAGAGGCCCGAATTGACTTGTTCTTTTTCGTAAAATTATGGTTTTATCGAAATAATTATGTTGATCGTCTTCGATCGTATATAAAACGAGCGTTAATCCGCGACTTCGTCCGCACAAATTATATACCAGATTTTAAGTCAGATCATAAGCTATCAAACAAAAAAGTTTCATCAAAATCGGTTCAGTAGTTTTTGCGTGATACTCGTTCAAACAAACAAACAAACACACAAACAAACAGACAGATCAAAAATCCAAAAATTGGTGAAGTGGAATCAGGGACACCTAAAAACCATATCGTAACTTTTGTTTTGTTAATATCTTCAATGTACAGACAAACTTCCTGTTACAGTTTTATAATAGTATAGACAAACAAACAAACAAACACTCAAACAAACACACAAACAAACAGACAGACAAAAAATAAAAAAATTGGTGAAATGGAATCAGGGACACCTAAAAACCATATCGTAACTTTTTTTTTGTTAATATCTTCAATGTACAGACAAACTTCCTGTTACAGTTTTATAATAGTACGAGCGTTAACCCTCGACTTCGTCCGCACATATTATATACCAGATTTTAAGTCAGATCATAAGCTATCAAACAAAAAAAGTTTCATCAAAATCGGTTCAGTAGTTTTTGCGTGATACTCGTTCAAACAAACAAACAAACAAACACCCAAACAAACACACAAACAAACAGACAGACAAAAAATCCAAAAATTGGTGAAATGGAATCAGGGACACCTAAAAACTATATCGTAACTTTTTTTTTGTTAATATCTTCAATGTACAGACAAACTTCCTGTTACAGTTTTATAATAGTATATAGATCTAACAAAATTCGCTGAAACTATTCTTCTTTCTTATCGTGTGGGCAGAGACCTGGTGTCAGAGTTTTTTCAGACCGCCTTACGGCCTCTGACGTGGTTTTTATGTAACGACTACTACCACCAGAGATAGTAGCCGGGACCAACGGCTTAACGTACCAACCGAAGCACGGAATCATTTTTCATTTCCGGCAATCAGGTGATTCAGCCTGCAATGTCCTAACCAACTGGGGAAAAATGCACAAAGTGACATATCATTAGGAGTCCACCGTGGGAATCGAACCCACGACCTCCGTGTCGAGAGCCCAATGCTCTTAATCATTAGACCATGGAGGCAGTCATTGATTGATTGATTGTTAATCGTGAAGAAAATAAACAAAAAAACCTGATCGAAGTTCGAGGAAAACGCATAAGAGGTTTCCCTGACCGAACGACCTTGACCCTTTTAGAGCCGCCTCACCTCTACTAAACTACGTCATTTTAGTACGTAGGATTACCTATTTTTGACAGGCTTATCCTTCATTATATCACTGTGGTGCCTTCTTAATCCAAGAAAATCAAGAATTAAACATTTTAACGAGTTCTTACCGCGTTTTGGTATACAGGGTGAAATTGATATCATTTGCATCCTTTTAAACTAAGAGTCTACCCATCAAACTGAACTACTTTTACTATGGCAATCCAATCGGAGCAAATAAAAAATCAGTTGTTCCATACTAAACTGTAATCTCGACGCATGAGATCGCGACTCAAATGTATGCAACAGCAGATTTTTTTTTTTGCTTCAATCGGTTAGCTGCCATAGTAAAAGTTGTTCAGTTCGATGGGTAGACTCTTAGTTGAAAAGGATGCTAATGATATCAATTTCACCCTGTATATATGAGCTACAATAGATCTATTCAGGTCGCAGTAGCTATTGGTCATTTACCAAGCCCTTACAACCAAATAATGTATTTTATAGAAAAATAAGACTTATAATTATTTAAATCATAGCAAATAAAGCCTACATGTTGAAGATCATTGCTATATTTTTCATTATTTTTTGTCTTTCAAATAACGAGAAGATAGCTTCTAAAAACCAGAAAAATATGGCCCGGCCCTGCGTTTACAATTAGGGACATTACCATACGAATAGTTAATTAGTTATTCTATGACATTACTTTGGTACCAGGAGGGCTAACTTAAAATATCCAAGTTCAATCCTAATCCAATTTCAGCTCTAATCACATTGCAATCCAATTATTATTCAACTGTGTTTAATTCCGTATCGCGCTAATCATGACTTATTTACTATGTGACTGACAGCCGTTAAAGGCACAAAAAGCATCTGTTTTTCCATAAAAAATATTCAATGGTGACTTGACCTACAAGTACAACTACATGTATGGAATAGCAGAAAGTGAAAGTTGTTCAGGAATGCAATTCTCTAAGCGCAAACATCGGTTGTAACATCGGCGAGCTGTCAATTCGGTATGCGTTGTGTCAAACTTAAGGCGGTTGCAGAGGGGTCAATTTTATACAAAACTTTGACGCACAATACGCGTAGATGGTATTAATATAAGTAACTTTGTGTATATGGAAAAATAGTTTAGAAAATCTAGATGCCGCGTAACAAAAAACATTTGCGATTTATAAAATAATTACGAAGATATAAAGCTTTGAAATTTTTCATACAAAATTTTAAAAGCTTTATATCTTTGTAATTATATTATAAATTGCAAATGTTATATGTGACGCGGCAACTAGATTTTCTAAACTATTTTCCATATATAAAATATTACTTTTAATAATTCCGTCTACGCGTATTGTGCGTCAAACGTTTGTATGAACTGAAACCACCTTAATATGAAATATCCGACGATTTAAAGGATGCTACGATGTTTGCGCTTAGTGAATTGCACTGCAGTTTGATGGTCTCATGCTCAACACCTCCTAAAGTACACACTGTATATTATATTGTTGATCCTGGTTCACAAGAGGTAACTCCGCCACATACATCCGGAATTGCGATCCGCAATCCTGATTCAGGAATCAGTATTGTCAACTATGGTTACAAAAATTACTTAGAGTGCTGTTTAAAAAATGTCTAAAATCAAAATGAATTAAATGCTAAATTAATGACAATTGTATTTGTAGGTATTTATTAAAACGAAACAAACAATTTCTATACATGATAATTACTCTCATGTAATGATTTGTAAATTGTACTTCAATATTACGCAATTATATCAAAAGACTATTGATAGTTTTAGCATTAGACATAATCTGCATACAAAATGATATAAACCATTATCACACAAGCGATTTTTGAGCGTAGGAGCGTAGGTGAATATACCGCAAACGACGTCGCAACTGCACCGTCACGATACGGTATCGTTCCATCAACGCCTACGCTCAAAAATCACTTGTTTGATATGACTGTAAATTAAAAAAAGATGCCACCTAAGACAACAAAAATCACTAGATCTAGTGAAAAAGTCTCGGATAGCGGCAACACTCCATCCGGAATCTAATTCCGAATCAGTTTTATTCCGTATGTATGTGGCGGACCTTACTGATGTGGAGATGTGGCGTCGGCACAAAAAAACATTTTGTTTATTTTCCACAATGTAACTAACTGCTCTATAGAGCAGCCAATAAAATATTTCAACGACCAACAAGTATTGTTAAGCCGAGCATTCCAAACAAACACTCGTTTAGAGGGTATGCAACGTCCAATCCCTGTATTGCACTGCCAACTGTTGAAAATGTTATCCGTGTAAAATAAAAAACTATATAAAATACATGTGGTGTGTTTTAGTCGGCAGTTTAGAAATCAAAGTAACGATAATACAATTTGCGAATGAATTAACGATATTTAGGATTTACTTTACGACCTTAAATGCCGAAAATATTGCCGTTATGTATAATCAACTACTGCCTTTCTTTCTTATCGTGTGAGCAGAGCCCTGTAACCTACTGTGATTTGTGACTTTATAAATTAATGGAGATTCAAGCCTAGTCGCCTCAAAAGGCTAAGGACCGGCCACGGCAGGTGCAACTACCTCCGACACAAATGGCGCTGGACGGAGTGTGCTTTGTATGACTGCGGGATCGAAGACCAGACGATGCAGCACATTATACAACGGTGCCCCCTTCGAGCTTACCCGGGTCGTCCTGAGGACTTGACCTGACACCTGAGGGCCATCGATGGCTCCAGACGCTGGATACACTTATGACAAACCTACAAACAAAATTCGCTTAAATAAAAAAAATTTATGGAGTTTTGCTTGTGTCTTATTTCTCCCAATGTCAAGTAGTTTATAGGAAGGAGTATCTATCCCAATCTCAAGGATTGTTATTTGAGCAAAAACTAATTTGAGAGGAGATGGCGGAGCCTCGTGGCAAGCTTAAACGCGAACCGCGAGAATACCGCGGGAATGACACAACCGTTCGTAACCAAACTTGCAATCTGACTCCTGTAACCCAAGATCAACAGCAGCGACCACTCAAGTCTGGCTAGCTTGACGGATGAATCCTGCTGTCACGAAACTTAGATCAAAGTAGAGAAGTATACCTGTAGTTTGTTTTGACTTATTTTTCTGGTTTGAAATGTTCGCGTAGGCCGATCCCTTAATTTTACTTTCATCTGTGCATGAAACCTGCAAAGATTTTATCATAGAAGATAGGAGTAGGAAAAATAATAACGACTTCCCTCTATTCCTCCTCCCTTTCTCTTTTTTTTTTATTGCGAACAGGAGAGAGCAAAAGGATACGCATAGCTATTGGTAAACTAGCTCTAGGGATCATTTATAGCAGGATCAAAATTAAAAAAAATCTAAACAAAACAAAGAGATAGTCATAACTAATATTAATGTTCTTATACAGGGTGTTAGGGTAAACAGATGCATTATTTTAAGGAGTGATTCATTATGATAAGGGCATCTACAGATGCGAAAGTTAAAGACATCATCATCATCAAGTCTCTTTTCCGTTAGTCTCTTGAGTTCTTGATACGACACGATATCAACCTTTTCCTAGATAACTCTGTTTAGATTTTCCGCTGCCACTCTTCCCCTCTTTCTTCTCTTCCAGTATGGTTTTAAAGAAATTGTCGTTTCGTATCAAGTGTCCGATCATTTTTCCCCTTTCGGTTTTCGTATGTTTTTAAAATGATTCTCTTTTCTTTAACCATTGTTAACACCATTGTTAAAGACATCGACTGTAAAAAATTATCATCAACATTTTATTTTTAAAGTGGTTTTTAATTTTCAACGTCATTTAATATACAGGGTGTAAAATTAAATGCTAAGCATATCAAAGGGGGTGCTTCAGACCATCAAACTGACAACTTTCACTATGGGACCAACATTAAAATTTAGTAAAAAAAAGCTGCCATAATGAGTCGAGTCTCCATTGAAGTTCTTTATGAAACAGCAGATTTTTTCGTATTTTCAATTAGAGTCCCATCTATTGGTCCCAAAGTAAAAGTTGTTCAGTTTGATGGTCTGGAGCACCCCCTAAACTAAAGTATTGACATGGTAGGAAACAACTTCCAATCTAAATAAAAAAAATGTTGACGTCGCGGGACGCCCAGCAGATATGAAACTTCGAAATAACGCACTGTTCCGTTTTCGCGCGCTTTTTATGAAAGGGGAACGATGAACTAATCGCAGCTGCCAAACGTGGCGTAACGGCGTCATATGCCATAATTTTTCGTCACGGCATAAGTCAGTTTTACTGCCAAAGGCGCGCCAATAGATGTTTCACATCTAAAATTGCGTTGTTAGGTAATTAAACCTGTTATGGATTAGTGGTTTTTAATTATTAAGCGTACTATTCCAGAACCCATTTAATTTTATGAAACAACTGCAGTGCTACCGCAAAGCTGTTAATAATTAATCAAACCTATGTACGTACTAGACTTTTCTGAAAGCAGAAAAAGGTCTACTAAAAATAGTCAAACCAAATGTATAGTGACAATTTACCGGTTGAGAAATGTTCCGTACTGGTAAGCTTAAAAGATTGTATTGATACTAGAGGTGTGACAAAACTATAATAATAATGAACTTTTAACTCAGTTTAGCACGAGGACAAAATTATGGGGTATGATGTTATGGACAGTGACGGCCAAAATGGCCAGTAATATGATTTTTTTTTTTAATTTCATTTTTCACAAATGAACATGAAATGTGTTTCAAAATTACATAACTTATTTTTTTTTTTGGCTTCGTAGTGAATGTAAGTCAGCCTCTCCATTTTGCGTAGAAATTACGGGTGGAGTGTCTTACAGTACTATTGTCTATTTATTGCAGTTCATGTTTCGAAAATGTTCAAGTTTTCTTATTTTTACAATTTTCGGAAAAATATTAATTTATTCATAAGTATTTAGAATAAATAGCAAATGTGGCTTTCACTGTAAACAATGAATCGAAGTCTTAAATCAAAATCAACGTTATTTTCAGAAATTTGGGAATAACCACTGTCCCGAAGCTTATACTTCAGTGAATAGTATCACAGTTTAAATGAAGGTTTTAAGAGATTTAAGATACTTGTACTGTCCAATGCCAAACATAATAAATAATATAAAACTAATGTTTATTATTCCAACTTAAACAAAAATGTGAATTAAACGACCGATTTTACTAATGACCGATTCTATGATTTACCTATTCTGCAAATGACCGATTCGACAAATTATCGTTTCTACAAAATGATATTTTTCTGATTCAAACTCACCTAGTGATTCGAAGCATCTTATTTATGAGATGATATTAAAGTTACACCTCTAATTTCGTACCTAAGTAACAAAGACTCGACATTGATAAGGGTGGGTTAGGTCTTATCTCTGTTTCTTTTTTTCAAACTTTTTTTAGTGATACTTTGTTTTATTTTCCGGCCATGAGAGATGTAATTGGGAAAGAAAGACTTATCGCGTTTTTCTGCTCTTTTCATGTTATTTTATACTCTACTCAAGGTTACGTTTGGGGTTAATTTACAGTGTGAATACGAAACTGTTGTAGAAATTTTCTTTGTGCGTTTTATGCTTTTAAAATGGACCTAAAAATGTTCTTTGCCATTCCAAGGACTATTTTACAAGACTGAGTTTTTTTACCAACGTCTTTCTGGTATTTAATCTCATTGTAGTACGAAGAAACTCAACAAGATAATGAATTAAATGGTATTTCTAGTGAATGTTTTAGAGACGTTGACAGTACTTTCTTTCGTTTCTTTTTATTTAGATTTACTATGAAAGAGCTTGTGAAATGTAAAACTTTTTGAAACTAGGCAGGCGACGTGTCGTCGCCTGGAGGCGCGGTTGTAATTCTCCAAACGACGCTATGCTACGTACTATAAGGTTTATATTGTCTTACTTTGACTATCCGCCACCGCCACACGTCTCTTCTGTGTAAACCGTGCCTAAGACTGGTTTGGAGTGAATCTTCATAGAGTTTTTTAATGCCTAATTTCTCTGGCCGAACATTTTCATCTTGTTTGTATCATATTTAACCCTCCATGCATCCCAGTTCCATCCACTCTTCGTCTTCCGTGGTTGACCTTGATGGCGACGTCAATTCTCCAGGATCCAAGGTGTCAGGTTTTGGCCCATCTTTCCGGGTGCAATCGACAGACATGGCCAGCCCAATCCCATTACAACTTGGCGGTTTTCTCACCAATATCGGCTATTTGTGTTTGGTGTTCCTACACGATCTGTCCGTTTGATCCCCAATATGCTGAATCAAGAAATGAAATGAAATCTTAGATTGTACACACGGCGACACAGATCAACCTACGCATAGTTGAACTCTTTGTCGGACATATATTGTACATGGCAGTTAGATTTGCACATTATTTAGAATAGATCACCAAATCTATATCGGGAAATCAAATATACCAAAACGCGGTAAGAACCCGTTAAAATGTGTATTTCTAGATCACCAAACCCTACCTTTGAAGTTACACATTTAAAAAGCAGACGAACATAAGAGAAAGAAAGCGAGAGAGCAGAAGATAATTATTTAAAAACCGATGATATTTACGGCTTTCATCATTTCGTATTTAAATTCGTCACCTCAGGGTGAGAGGGTTTGTCCGGAGAATTTATGGCCATGCCATAACCATAAATGTGTTGTTAACTCGTTATAACGCAAAAATCATAAGAATTTGTTTCAATTCGTCATAATTATCTACATTTAGTTCTATTCAGTCACGTTTTCTTGTTTCTATTGGTCACACTGCAAATCTGTTTCGATGGGTCACCTCGTCAAATAGTTCCAATTGGTCTCAAGGTCTAAAGGACAAAGGACAAAGGGCATCTTGGTAAACTACGAAGTTCAAATGATAATATAAAAGTAAAAAAAGAAACAGTCAACATTTTTTACCGTAGTAAGCATACAAAAGTAGTTATTTCTGACAAAACGAAAATCTACTCTAAATGCACTGACAATAAAAGCTAACACCCAAATTATGCACCAACAGTTTTTTGTACAAAACAGCAAATCCTAGCAAATCTTCCCTCAGAAAGGGGACTACCGTTTATTCACCATAGGAAATCCTCTGTTTAAATTCATATTCCAATGCTGTAAGGATAATAATAGCTTGGTTTGTGTGCTATTGTATGTAGGATTAGAGTTATAGGGGCGGACCATGTCACCCATAAACTTGGATGCGTGACCGGTCTGCGTTGTGGTGGTGACAGGCGTTAGTCGTACGTTTTGAGCATTTAGAGTGTACATTTCTGAAGTATTCGCATGGAAACTACGCTTTAGAATATGCGATAATGTTAGGAAGATCTGACTACCATCTAAATTTCATTTCTATAAGTATTCTTCAAATTATTTCATCATATTTATCAGTCAAGTCAGGTTAAAAATGAATGTTTATCAACCTACCACGGGCACCAGTCTCATACATATAAAATGTTTTACGCTAAGGCTACCAGCCTTCAATAAAACTTTCAAAATAATTTGTAGGGATGTGAGAAGAAAAAAAAGACAATTTTTATTCCATTTTTTTTAAATTATTGTTTTACTTTTTTAAAGGAATTATTTCAATCCGGGCCAACCCGTTTTGTACAGTATCTAGAAAAATTGAGAATATTATGCACAACATCGCAATAAAAAATAATTCCGATGCAAGACTACATTATTATAATTTTCATTTGCATTATTGTAACTAAGCAGCGGTTGTCAAAATGATGTATGAAAAACGCCATTTTAAAAAGTGGCAATATTTTTATATTTTAGATTATTGTAAATAGCCTAAACTGAAAGTATGGTAGCTGAAGTAGGTGGAATACTGATAAAATTTTATTGTATGTCCTATGATAAGCCGTACAAACTCATTGCCCAGGCTCCAATAACATTCATGAAAAATACCATTGGTTTAGTTTGAAAAACAAAAACTTTGGAATATAGCATAATATGGGATGTTCACTTAAATGGAAAGAAAGAACAAAGATAGAAATATTTTTTAAATACAAAAAATAATACAACAATAACTGTACCAAATTTCAGCTTCCTATGTCTTTGAGAAAAACCTAGCTGTGACAGACGTACGGACGGACATTTAGGTGATGCCATATAACAGTTCCGTTTTGCCAATTTCCTTTATTATACAAAGATAGTTTTAAAATTTTCTTCACATCCTTAAACCTAACAGATGAACAATAACTAATTTCAATTAGTCCAATTTTCGTATGGAACATTTAAATAACTAAAATAAAACACGTAATAATGCATTTCATAAGGTTCTGAAAGATTCAAGCTTTCGCTATACAAAATTTCAATAAAATTGGTTCAGCTATTTAACTGTGAAAAACACGAATTCGTTTCAATATCACCGAAGTATAAGTACATTTCTTTGACAGCAATCATATTGAATGAAAGCTGAAAGAACTTTTTGATTTATCTGAGTTCTACCTTATTTTATGTGAAAAAACGATCAGTGTCAATTGGAGGGACATTTTTATTGCGTTCCATGGTTTTTTGACCGATAGGGTGTCTCGATGAACTTTTGATAACATTTTCAGGTTCAGTTGACAATTTTGACAAAGTATCAAGTCTAGGGTCTAGTAGTCTTTCGTAGAGTGTTGACTCCAGCATCGTTCACTGTGTCTATCTACGGTTTGAAGCATTCTTTTAAACTAAGAGTCTGAACAACTTTTACTATGGGAGCAAACAGACCGGAGAAAAAAAATCTGCTGTTGCATACATTTTGAGTTGAGTAGGCATTGCAGTTTAGTATGAAACAGCTTATTTCTTTTTTGCTACGATCGGTTTGCTCCCATAGTAAACGTTGTTCAGTTTGATGGATAGACTCTTATTTTACAAAAGGTTGCTTATGATAGTATCAATTTCACAGTGTATACATCACGCTTCTTTCCCGGTGCAGTAGACAGAGACTGGGGAAGAAATGTGGTAACGGGCTCACAACCTGTCATGAAGATGTCTTTATGCAAATGTGACATAATGCATATGTGGCATTATGCGGTATGTCGTTACGGATATGTAATGTACGACAAGACGTAGTGCGAGACTGCATCCATACGTAGTCGATATTCCAACAATCCGCACAAAAAGGTTCGCATCCCCTTTTATTATGAGAACAGGTAAGGTTTGGAACTCTCGCCCTGCGTCTGTTTTCCCTAGCAAATACAATCAGGATATGTTTAAAAGACCGGTTTATGGAGATGCTACTGGGAATGTTCCTCTATTGAAAAGGGATCTTCCACCAGGCTATGTGTGAAGCCTAGGGACCGGCCGTGGTTCAACAGTTCTTAGTTGCACCTTGTATATGTATCGCATCTCTGTGATTATTAATCTTGCGCGATGTATGTCTTGCATTCGATTGTGAACCTTATTTGTAGTAAGTTACAAGTTACTTATTCACGGTGAACGTTGTCTTTGTATGGAGCATATTTTTGAGGGCGACGGTATCGCCATCTGTAGGCTTCTTTGCTATAACTTGTGGGTGTTGATATCTGTGACTAGTCCCCACAAGTTAATAGGCTTTTTCTGGGCGAGCGCGCTACATACTCGGCTTCATCAACACTTTCTGCCACGTGAGCTGAAGTCAAGCGCAAACCCATTATGAATAAAAAAAAATGTGACATTCTGCGTGTGTATCATTATCCGTATGTCAATTTCAATTTTAATGTGTCATTAAGTATGTACGCATGTATAAAAAACCAAAATAAGCTGGCCGCGCGTATGACGAGTAATGTATAACGTCTGGCGTCCAGCTTATATTGGTTTGGTATAGCTTGATGTGTCGGCGTGTGTACATAGTTATTAACTATGCATTTGTCATTGTGACACTATGCCTGTATTATACGGGTATATCCTTAGTTAATATGTTGGTATATGCGTATGTGTCAATTTGTCCACATACTTTATTATGTGTATTAAAAGACCAAAAATAGTGAATTACTGAGTGCACCGTCGTCGCTAAAGCTCTGTAAGTGGAATTAAAAATGTATTCCGGGCAATAATGGCACTAACAATTTTCTTCCTGGAAAGTGTCGATGTCTAACTCTGTTTAAAATGTTTAAAAGTGGCACAAATTGAAAATTATTTAAAAGTATTAAAAACTGTCCTCGACTACTTTATTGCTACTAAATTACCCTTTTTTAGTTGCGGCACTTACGTTATTAATTAAGTTTTAAAACTTGTAAGTAGTTAGTTTTAATTTAAGACGAGGTAATTAGAAAAAAAAATTTCTTTGCGAAATTAAATCAACTTCTGTTTTATATAAAAATGTTTATAAAGCGCTATGCGTATTCGAATTAAATCAAAACCTTCAACTATTTAATTACGAGTTACGCATGTAATTCTACTAACAAACGTTTTGATATTCTTTGCGGGGGACGAGGTATCATAAAAGTCTTTGGATTTTGTTCCATTACTTTCGATTCTAATTTTGATAATTTAAAACAGTCTCGTGTGAACCCCATACGAGACTAGTTTTAGTTCATCATCAGCCTATAAACGTCCCACTACAGGGCACAGTCCTACCCTCAGGGAGGGAGTATGGGCATTAGTTCTCCACGCGATGCGGATTGGTAGACTTCACATACCCATAAGAATTTCTTCTTCAGTGTATGCATGTTTCCTAACGCTGTTTTCCTTCACCGTTTGAGAGCAGTCGGTATTACATACATAAGATAAAAAAACTCATTGGTACATGGTAGTTTTAGTTATTGTTCAGCAATTGTAGGCTGTCTCGTTTAGTAATAAGGTTTTTTGTAAATTCATATGATTAAATTGATCTTGTAACTTGGCGGAGGGGATCTTGTAGCTTTTTAAGCGAGGCCGGTCCCTATTTAAATGGTTTAAGATCAAAACCTATGTGTAGAAGCTTGTAATTAGCCTAATGCTAGCTACATTTGTAAACTACTTGTTTCATAGCTGTAAGCTCCCCGAATACAATACAATTTATAGTCCCCCGCCGCGGTTTTCTGTCGTCTTGTGCTCTCAGACTAGGTTTATCTCAGAAACTACTATAGGGATTTGGATATGGTTGTAATTAATAGACAGATTGATTCACGACAAAGGTTTGTCACCAGATAATACCTAATGAAACCCGTGCGAATCCGGGGTAGTCTGCTAGTTTAAAATTTAAGAAAGAAGTACAGTAAAACAAATAAGAGTATTAAATGGAAATGCAAACCACTCGCTAAAAGAAAACGTTTTAAGTAACAATCAACAACAGGTGTAGGAAAACCTATTTTAAACTTATTTCAGCAAAAAACATTTTCTTTTATGCAAGCATTCTTTAATTAACAGTTTTAATTCTTTTATTTTGAGAGAAATGCTAAAGTAAAAGTTTAATTTGCAAGGGAAAAGTTTTCTTTTAAGAATTTTGGTTTTCTTTTTCCTGGTCTTTATAGCATACATTAGATCAGATATACTGGATTTAAAATTAATTGAAAAAAAGGGTTCTATAGACGGACGGCAGCAATTATGCTCATGGAGGCAAAACGCGACACTCGGCACAATTTATAAGAGATAGAAGTACTTTTTATTCTAATTATCTCCAAGGCTGATTCAGTATTCATAGGGTTCACCCTATAGAGAGAGAGAGAAGAGCATAATCTGTGATGTGATGGATCGATGGGCTGTTCAAAGGTCAACCTTTGAACGGCTGTATGTCCTTAACCGACTGACAGGCCATCGGTCAGTCGGCCATCAAATCTCTTGCTGTTACTGCTTGTCTTGTTGACGTAGTAAAAGCTAGCAAGAGATTTGATGCAGTAATAACTCTAATGAGCGTTTCTGCAACTGAGTGCATGCCAGTTTTTGAACTGTTCGCATAGCTACAGCGCATATTACAATAATACCTGCATATTTATGCATATTCATTTTCATTAATCATACCAGACCTTTGAATGGCTGTAACTCCTAAACCGACTGGAGTTATGCAGGCAGACCTGATCCATCCCAATCACAGAGATGCTCTACACCCTATGAATATCGAATCAGTCTTGCAGCTGATAATAACAAAAAGAACGTCTATCTCTTATACTAACTGGTGAACCCAAAGTATTCTAGCGGGCCCTGTAATGTGGTACTTGTCTGTGATAATGCGTATTAGGGGCTTGTTATACATATAGAAGTTACGTTACTCTCTTTTTTGTGGTCTAGGTCTTTCGCTAGTTCCACTACCAATATTAGCTTTTACACTCGAGAGCGTGGAAAGAAAAAAATTTATGTCTGTTTCGTATTTTTTTATCGGGCATAGGCTCACCACATATTTCCACCGCTGTAACTCATGTAACCCAGGATCAACAGCGGCGACCATTCACAACACTGGACAAGAGAGTCCAGCGAGCCCGGGGGATGACTCGAATCTGTCTTGGAACCCGCAATGAATTAATCAAAGAAGATAGGAGGAGTAGGAAAACGAAATATCCGACTTCCCTCCATTGCAAACGGGAGACAGCAATAAGAAGGAAAAAACATGGCTATTAGAGAGCCAATTCCAGAGATCATTTATGGCAGTGTTGAAGACACTACCGCAAAAGCACCAAAAATACAAAATAAAACAATAGGAACCTAACATTGTACTGAAACTATGACCTATTTTGCTTCCAGTAATAAGTATGGCAAAAACATCTGAACGCACAGAAATGTTCTGTTTCGTATGTCGACTTTTAACAATTTCACATGTTATAAATCAAGTACATTTTAACATTAATGATGAACATGTGAACCTTTGTTCCAGTTAAAAAAAGAGCTTGCAAAGGCCATCGATCGACTTCACTTTCAATTATTTGCTGACAAAAGCTATGACGATTGAATACCTCAAAACTGGGTCGAGTCGATTCCAAGCCGATATTATGTTCAGCAATGTTTTGAAAGTTTCATATTATTTTGTTTCCATAAGCGCATAAACTTGCACATTGACGTCCGAAGACTATACGGATGAAAACAGTTCGTATTTATATCATCATCATCATCTCAGCCGATGGACGTCCCCTGGCGGACATCCAACATCCTCCCCCAAGGATCGCCACTACCGGCCCTGTGCTGCCCTCATCCAATGGGTTCTCGCAACCTTTACCAGATCGTCGGTCCACCTTAGGCCTACTCAAGCTGCGCTTTCCGGTACGCCGTTGCTACTCGAGTACTCTTCGGCCCTATCGGCCATCTGTTCTGCGAGCAATGTAACCCGCCCACTGCCATTTTAGTTTAGCAAGTCTTTGGGCTATGTCAACCACTCTATTTTTCTGCAGATCTCTTCGTTTCTGATTCGATCCCGCAGGAAAACTCCGAGCATAGTGATGTGACCGAGTGCAATGACTCCGAATTCGATGTTAGTAAATAGGGCGCGTTGCGAATAGGTATGGATACTCAATCATGAGGGTCCTTGTTCGAATCCGCACGGACGACACGCCATAAACCAACTAGTTTTCCTTGAGAGTGAAGAAACCTGCATACGCTGAAGTAGAAATACTGATGCGTATGTGAAGTCTACCAATCCGCATTTGGTACGAATGGTAGACTAAAGCCCATACACCTTCCTTGAGGGTAAATCTATGCCCTGCAGTGGAACGTTTATAGGCTGATAATGATCGTGATGAAATAGGGCAAGTTCTTCTTCTTCTTATCGTGTGGGCAGAGCCCTGGTGTCACTGTTTTTTCAGACCGCCTTACGGCCTCTGACTTGGTTTTTATGTACCGACTACTACCACCAGAGATAGTAGTAGTGCCATCCAAAGCACGGAATCATTTTTCTTTTCAGACAATCAGGTGATTCAGCCTGCAATGTCCTAACCATCTGGGGAAAAGCGCACCAAATGACATTTCACTAGGTGTCCCCCTTGGGAATCGAACCCACGACCTCCGACTCGTGAGCCAATGCTCTTAACCATTAGACCACGGAGGCAGTCATTGATAGGGCAAGTTGGAGAGAACAAACTTATTTTTTGCGATTTTGATGTTGATTCCATAGTGAAAGTTGTTGAGTTTGATGGTCTAAAGCACTTACTTTAATATATAACGCATTCAAGATTAATACCTGTATATTTTATAGATTAGTTACAACTGCTTGTGTATAGGAAAGCAAATTTAATCTCACACACATTTGCTTCGATATTGCGAACGTCAAACAACTCAAACAAACTCGACTAGTAGTTTTCCACGTCATGAAATAGTATCTTATAGTATGTGATAGCAAATGTCATATCAGAGGTTTAGGCCGAGGGCAGAAGAGTAGAAAATTAAAAAGGTCAATGCGGTGAAGAGATAGGTCGGTCATAGGCTCATAGCTGCCATTTATTTAGTGTCATTAGGTATGTGATAGGATGTTTTTTCTGGATAAAAACAATCTTTTAGTTACTGGTTTCTATTTATGAAGTTATACTTATTTTGGTATAATTCTTTTGTGCACGCATCACTTAAAAACTGGTAAACTGAATTGGATAGAGCTTTCATATAAGCATATGGCTTATTTGGGATTAACATTTAGGCTTCATTTCATCGCAATCGGTTCGTTTAAGGCGGTTTCAGTTCATACAAAAGTTTGACGCACAATACGCGTAGACGGAATTAATAAAAGTAATATTTTATATATAGAAAAATAGTTTGGAAAATCTAGTTACCGCGTCACAAATAACATTTGCAATTTATAATATAAGTACGAAGAAACATATAAAGCTTTTAAAATTTAGTATGAAAAATTTCAAAGCTTTATATCTTCGTAACGCGGTAACTCGAGTGGCGATGCGGCATCTTGATTTTCTAAACTATTTTTCCATATATACAAAGTTACTTATATCAATACCGTCTACGCGTATTGTGCATCAAAGTTTTGTATAAAATTGACCCCTCTGCAACCACCTTAATCAAAAGTAATGGGTATTTAAAGTCTGTGGTCTGCGCGTACGAAGTCACGGATGCCGCTAGTCATAGAAATTTTCGATCGGCTGATTGCATTTAGTGTGAAAAGTTCAAATATTTTGAACGGTTTCCTAGGAAAAGTTATTCAGTTAGTATCATGGTAAAATCACAATCACCCCTTAAAGTAATGCAACTGTTTACCCTAACACCCTTTAACGTCCTACTGCAGGGCACAGGCCTACCCTCATGGAGGGTGTAGGGGCTTCAGTCACGTAGACTTCACAACTTTACATACACATCAGAATGTCATCTTCAGCGTATGGAGGTTTCCTCTCGATGTTTGAGAGAAGTCGGTAAGTAAGCCCTGTGCTTTAAACCGATTCCTATCAGTTTAGTAGTTTTTAAGCGAAGCGATAATGTTTTGTTAACGCTCGTTCTCAGCGTTGCTGCACTCTACCAGGGTTCGTTTAAATTATTTTTTGTAATCCTTTATTAGTCCGTGTGGTGGCTAAGAATAGCACCATCCCATTTCCTCCCGTGGGTGTCGTAAAACGCGACTAAGGGATCTACTGAAGGATGGGCAGCAGCATCCTCTGAGTACACACATTGATTTGATCCAATTGCGTTCGCCAACCCGCCTGCCAAGCGTGGCGATTATGGCAAATCCCCCCATTTTGGGGGAGGCTGATGTCCAGCAGTGGACGTTTGGATGATATGATGATGATGAATCCTTTATCACCTTAAGCTGTACTGTGCAATAATGAAATCTAATCTAAATCTGGAGAAATCTGGGTGCAGTTTTTATACTAAGTGAAATGATTTTAGACCAAGAGCTTTTACTAGAACGCCAAAAATAGAAATTATAGCAAAGAAAGTAGGACCCTAAAAACTTTTTAGAGCCCATTATTTTCTTGAAATGTCATTGATGGCACATTATAAAGACTAACGACAGTAACTAACCTAACCTTTCTTCCCCATCTGTCACTGAAACGGCAAAATTGTGGGTTTATTATGCGAAGACAATAAAATAATAAGGTATGATCGTTATTTTAATGGACGCCATTTCGAATACTTACGCGGTTTATTATTTTTACAAGTTATAGCTCACTGGGACCGTCGAACCGGTGCTTATACTTATAGAAGTACTAAAAAATGTTTTGACGTGAAACGTCTTCCATTTTGATAAGGAGAGGGTCACTTGAAAAACCACAAATTTAACGACGAAAAAAATTTGTTATGACAAGATTGCTTATAGCGGCGTATTTAGATCGTCGGTGACGCGTTGCGAAGAAGTATGGAAACTCAACCTTGAGGTCCAGGTTCTAAACAGCAAGGACGACATGCCATGCACAATTACGTTTTTCTAACTTATACATTTAATGCCAACTGCTCTCAAAAGGTGACGAAAAACATCGTAAGGAAACCTACGCTGATGAAGAAATTCCGATGCGTATGTGAAGTCTGCCAATCCGCATTGGGCATGCTTTGGACTTACGCCTATACACCCTCCCTGAGGGTAGGCCTGTGCCCTGCTGCGGGACTTATATAGGCTGATGATGATAAGTTGATATATTAAGAGGCATAACATAACTTCATAATTTTTTATGGTTTTCAAGGATTTTAAGTTTTCGTTACATTTTGAAATGAAATGCTTTTGTGACGAAACGTGATTTTGTCTGGCGCACCCCTGGCCGTCAACCTCGATACGACCAGTGCCGACTGACTTATCTTTACACTACTGCATACACCTCCCGGACACAATCTGCAATGGCAAGTGTGGAAATCCTTAAATCAGCTTCGCACTTAGGTCGGCCGTTGCAGACTAAATCTGTGCATTTGGGGGTATAGGGGTCCTAGCCTAACACAGTGTGATTGCAGTGAACCTATCCAGTTGATGGGTCATCTGCTAGAATGTCTGTTGTGCCCGAAAATCTGCACGAGAGAGGATTTAAATACAGCTACACCTGACGCCATCAGGCTTGCCAAATACCTGGCCAGTAAAACATAAAAACGAAGAACCATTGATACGAAAAGAAGAAGCTAAGAGCATATCGTAAATATAATATGCTCTAAGATCAAGAACCTCTTTAAGAAGAAGAGTGTAATGATTGATTGATGATTGCATTATGATTGATTGTCAAGCGATACAGCTCATGTTGTCACGAAAGAAGAAAATCCTACCTAGCGTAAAACTTCCCCAAATTGTAAAACAAACAATTTTAAAAACCTGCCGGAAACCGCAGTTAAAATCCATAGTATCGAACCGTCCATTACGCCGATGGAGTTAATCTGAATAATCCGTTACACACAGGTTCGTCGCATTAAATATTTTTCATTTGCCCACCGAAAATTGATGGTGTATTGAATTAATAATAAAGTAATACCTACTGCGTCGTATTTTTAATAGAGATGGGCGATTGTCGATATAAAAAACAATTAAATTATTCGGTATGCTATATGATTAAGACCACCCACACAGTTATCTATAGTGTCCCCACGGAATTAATGGTATTTAGTCTATATTTTTATAACAGGATAAAGAACTAATTATTTTGAATTTGTTTATATTGATCTAATAGGTTGAAAAAAATTAATTCACTGTTTTTATGTTTTTAGTACATCATAATAAAATATTCGATCACATCCTTTCATCACCAAAGAGCCTTGTGGCTTACATAGGTAATACGATGTTTTATGTATATAGCGCAATTTTTATTGGAGGAATATATTGATATCAGTTGTAGATAAGGGGTTTATCAGCAAAAAACTAATTTTTCAATCGCAGATGATTTGTTATCGACTTTTGGGGAGTTTATCTCCGAAAAGCTTCATCAGATCTTCACCAAATCAAAATAGAACCAATTCTGCAGTCTCTTTCAGTACCCAAAATAATCATCTTAGGTCCGCCACATACATCCGGAATTGCAATCCGGAATTCCGAATCAGGATTGTGATTTTGTATAGGATTTGACAGCTCCGCAATTCCGAGCGGAATTATGAAGACCAATCCATACGAAATCGTAATCCTGATTCAGGATTCCGGATCGCTATTCCGTATGTGTGTGGCTTACCTATATCAGACGAATTTATTAACTCCTCCTTTTTCGAAGTCGGTTAATAATGTGCGTGGTTAGCGCGCATTGTGAACACACGTGTCGCAGAGCACAACAATTTCCGTAATACGAATAAAGAGTTCGAATGAGTCGTAAAACTTTTCCCAACTTTATTTTAATATTTAACGATCTCCAAATAATAAAATTAACTCGCGTAATAAACTCTGACGAATTTATTGGTTTTTATGGTTATTATTGTGGAGCATTATGATCGAAGTCGTAGTTTTCAGAATTCTGTTTATGAATCTGACATTCCTATGGTATTAACCGACATGAACTTACTTTTTAATTTTCTAAAATATAATAATAAACAGTAGGTACCTAAGTTATTTGTCATCTGAGGTCAATGTTTCTCTTTCATTGGGTGAAACGTTCTGTTTTTTTTCCTTTTGTGACTGTAAATTACGCATGTTGTGATCACTTTTAAGTGGTTATGCATTTAGCTTAAGGTGGTTTCAGTCCATACAAACGTTTGACGCACAATACGCGTAGACGGAATTAATAAAAGTAATATTTTATATATGGAAAAATTGTTTAGAAAATCTAGTTGCCGCGTCACAAATAACATTTGCAATTTATAATATAATTACGAAGATATAAAGCTTTTAAAATTTTGTATGAAAAATTTCAAACCTTTATATCTTCGTAATTATTTTATAAATTGCAAATGTTATTTGTGACGCGGCATCTAGATTTTCCAAACTATTTTTCCATATATACAAAGTTGCTTATATTAATACCGTCTACGCGTATTGTGCGTCAAAGTTTTGTATAAAATTGATCCTAGTTGAGTAGTTAAGTATCACAATGATTGTATGAGTGTAATAACTGTAAGTGAATCAAATAAATAAATAAAATAAAATAAAATAATGAATAAAAGTTGTGTTTATTTGGTTACCTTACTGAATGTTAAAGCTTTAATCTCTTGTTTGTTTATTCATTGATTTATTGCCTCTTATTTATTAAGTGATGACGATGATGCTACTCCTAGCCCATTTCGGCTACGGCGACTGCCTCTGATACCTTCGTTGTTGGTTTATTAAATGTGAACATCATGATACAAGAATGCTGAGTTGGTCATTGCAGTCAAGGCTAGATTGCAGCACGAGCCGCAGGCGATTGCTGTAACCGAGCCGATATTGTAATGATCAACGCTTACACCTTTCGTAGGATCCGTACGACGTTTTTCAACACACTTATGGGGAAAAATCAAATGAAAAAGGCAAATACGAAAAATGCAATTAAAAACAAAAATATTTTTTGTTGGTCCCATGCTAAAAGTTGTTCAGTTTGATGGTCTCAAGCACCTCTTTAAGTAGGTATGTTATTATCATCATCATCAGCCTATAAATGTCCCACTGCAGGGCACAGGCCTACCCTCAAGAAGGTTGTATGGGCATTAGTCCACCACGCGTGCCCAATGCGGATTGGTAGACTTCACATACACATCAGAATTTCTTCTTCAGTGTATGCAGGTGTTTTCCTTCACGATGTTTTCCTTCACCGTTTGAGAGCAGTCCGTATTACGTACATAAGTTAGAAAAACTCCTTAGGTCATGGCATGTTGTCCGTGCGGATTCGAACCCGGACCCCCATAATTGGGTGTCCACACCTCTCCGCAACGCTCCACCGACGCTCCTGCCTAGCTAGCATGCCACCCACGACAAAGCGTTTAAACGAGAAAAACGTCATGCGCGCTCTTTCTGGCCTACGTAAAATAATAAAGATGGAGGCACATCTCGATTTTTGTCGTTTTCTCGGGGGTGGCATGCTAGCTAGGCTGGTACAGTAAGTAGGTATGTAATGCACTAAAGTTTACAACCTTTATAATCGTATCTTATTCTACTTAACAACTTTCTTTTTTTACTTTATAAAGGCTGGGATTTTTAGATATTGAACGTTTGTTACTTATGCATAAACGGCTGAATGGATTTGGAATTTTTTTGATGAAATTTGGTACAATATACTGTTCTAAAGTCAACGCGGATGATCCATGTTATGTTAGTTAAACAGATTCCTTTTAAAAATCAACGAATAGGTAGAAAATGATATTAGCAACGGCAAACGTAAAACCCTACGTAGCTCATTCCTAATCAGAAAACGCGTGAAAAGCCTCAAATTACGCGGTTAACAACCAAATTAATGGAACTAAAGCATTTTGTGTTTACGTGAATAGTTAATACCTTTAATGGGTAATTTAATTCATAGAGCTTTTATGATTATTTCAACCATTTTACCAACCACATCGATTATCTCCTGGGTATTTCATAAACGACTAGTTTGAATATAAATAATGGATTTATATCGTGGAAAATGTCAGACTGGTTATCTACTAGTCCCGATGGAATTTGTAGAATTTAGTCTGGAGTTGTGTTTTGATAACGATATGGAATACACATAAATATAGTAATAAATGTTACTAACTACGAGTAACTAACTCCGTTTGCTCAGCAACTAAAAGTGGGTCTTGGCTACTGAATCAAGCGGGCGCCACTTTTCTCGATCATGCGTAATCTCTTATTAATAGCTGTCGTGAAGCAGACATAGGTCAGCCTCCACTACGTCACTCTACCTAAAACGCCAGTAAGACAATCATCTCTATGTTGTGTCGTCGTAATAATCAGCAACCCCGTCGTCGCTACTGAATCGAGAGAGCGCCACTTTTCTCGATCCTGCGCAATCTCTTAATAGTTGCTGTCTTGAAGCTCACGTAGGTCAGCCTTCACTGCGTCGCTCCACCTAACACGATCGGTAACACAATCATCTCCATGTTGCGTCGCCGTAATAATCGACAACCCCGTCATCGCCTCCTCCTGCTCCTACTTCGTCTACTGACGCTACCGGCACATCGCTGGCTGGTTTTCACCTATCCCCACTACCCATTACCCAATCCGCCGCGTAGTCCCAGCAATGCCCAATGCCGAGTTTTGTACCCTTTATGCCTGCCCTGCCCTTGGGCAGGTTGCTATTCTCACTTTGTACAATGAGTATCCTCAATTTTATATGGGATTCTCACTTTTTTCACTTTGCATTATGAGATTCTCACTTTGCATAGTGAGATTCATACTTTGCATAGCGAGATCCACAATTTGCATAACAAGATTCACACTTTTTGTAATGAGATTCTCACTTTGCATAGCCTCTTTACAAAATGTATGAGAACCGTTTTCGAGAATTCATTAAAAAAGCAGTTTAAGAGAAAATGAAAAATAATAAAGAAAAATCTTGAATTTTTCCCATGTTTTAATAGTTATTCTGCTATTTGGGGTAGAAATACAACAAATCAAAGATAATAAAAATCGGTCTTCCCGTTCTTGAGTTATAAAATGGTATAACTGACAACTAATCCGACTTTGTTTTACATAGAAAGAAGATTAATTGAGTTACCAGGGACGAATTTATGCAAGCCTTGTATCAAAATATTAATCTTAAATTAAATTAAGAAGGTACTTAAAGTAAGAAGGTTGAAAGAAACTTTATCATTACATTTCTCAAAAATTCTCCCCGTTCAAACACTCTCACCAGATTTCAAAACAAATAACAAAGTCTAACTATTACTGTAAATACAGCAGGTTCTAAACTTAGTTCCTCCTCCGATGTCCTCTAAACCAAGTCATTTTCATCTTTATTACGTCGGTATAAATGTACTGCGAGGGATTTGTTGAGTAGAATGGAAGTCCGATGTAAAAGCTAGATACAAACATAACACTAAAGTCCACGAGAGGAGATAAAAGAGGTGATTGACCCACTTTTACCAAGCAACGCAGCGATCAATAGCGATAAGTAACCTAATCTTTTAAATGCGATAGAAAATACGATCGCTAGATGCTTCGTAGTACAGGGAAGGTTAAATATGCATAAATTAGCAAACTTTAAGTCCTAACCTTTTGAGGTGCAATGAATTCATTTTAACGCACCTAAAGCTGTTTAAAAAATATCATGAAAGTGCAGTTTCACCACCGCTCACATATTCAAATGGAATTAAATTTACATTTTCGCTTGTTTTTTATACAAAAAGCCTAACTTAAAAAGCAAGTGCCTATGTGAATAGTGAGACGTTGAAGACAAATACGTATCTAATTAAAGATTGAAAAATTTGTCTCGGGCGGGACTTGAACCCGCACTTTTCCAAACCGCGTTATCCAATTTCGCCACCGAACCCACTACCCAGAGAACGAAATTTTCAATCTGTTGCGTCTTAAGGGGACGTGAGCGCCATCTACTGGTAGTTATTACAAACTAGCCTCCTCTTAACGATGTTTTCCTTCAGCTTTTGACAGCAGTCGGTGTTTAATAAATAAATTAACAAAATGTTTTCTACATCAGAATGTTTGTCTCCATCTATTATTCTGTCGCTCTCATCTACACTTCAAAAAGCACTAGTTTCTAACACTAGACACTAACACTAGGTACTATACTAACACAATAAAGCTGAGTAAATAATACATTGACCTAAATAACGATGCCATTTTAACAGGACGGAGCTTTAGTATAGGTGCTTAAAATTTTTAATAGTTTGTAAAAGACTGATGGGACAATTTTGTCTTCACTTACTTCCTTCAAAAACTGAAATATTGACTTGTGCTTCTGAAGCTTTTGTAGGTTTATTTTTGCGTCAAAACTATGAAACCTAGTTTTTTTTTTAATTCGTTATGACCATGTACCCTATTTATTGCAAATAAATATTTGTATTTCTATAAGAGTCAATTCAAAAAAGGCGGAATAATACTTGATTCATCTTAAGCCTATAATCGTCCACTGCTGAAAATAGGGCCCTCCCAAGGCGCGCCACATAACTCTGTCCTCGGCCTTCCTCATCCAGTCGCTCCCCGCTACCTTTTTTAGGTCGTCTGTCCAGCGGGCAGCAGGGCGTCCCACACTACACCTACAAGTTCGTGATCTTCAGACTAGAACTCTGACACCCCATATCGGTTGCCAGTTCTTCGGCAGATAAGACCATCCCATTGCCACTATAGCTTGCTTATTTTCTGAGCTATGTCAACCATTTTATGGGTTCTTAATTAACCTAGAAATAAACATTTTAACGGGTTCTTACCACGTTTTGGTATATTTGAGTTCCCGATATTTCTAGATAAAATATTTTTATTTCTAGATTAAATAATAACCGCGTAACTCTCAAAAACTGTATTAATTAACCTAATACCATTAAAGGAAACGAAGCTCAAAAGGGAGTAGTAAGCAAGAGTAAAATCTAATTCTGCGGACATGCGACGTTTAAGGTAATCGTTTTACAGTTACGAGTTTTCAATCATAGAGTCAACGAATGAAATGCATCGAAACAATGCACCTACGGAAACATTTAAATCAATTCACGGATGACTGAAACACCGGCACAAACATATAACATCCATGACCGAACCGGGATTCGAACCCAGGACCCTGGTTTGGCAGTCCGGTAGCCATCACACCAACCGGGTCGTCAAATTGAAGGACGTACGATAGGGTACATGGTCGTCGAATTGAAGGAAGAACTTCAGGGGGTCAATGCATGTATGATTTCTTTACTTATATGCGCAATCATCCACACGCCACGAGCGCGCTAGGTGCAGTTTTAACCACTCATTCGTGATAGGAGGCCTGCCATGGTCAGCGGTAACACCAATTTCAGGGCGAACCAGTTTGGCCATTCTTATAGGAGATTTGATGTTTTTATGAACATGGCCATACCACGATAAACCATTACCCTGCAATTTTACCGTCACAGGTGCTACTTAAGACTTTCCTGTAATGTACTCATTCCTGATCCTCTCCATTCTAGTTACACCACACATTCATCTAAACATTCGCATCTTATACCTAATAATATTATATTAAAACGTCAAAAGGCTACTCCCAAAGTCAGCTCCCAAATAATGTTCTTTCTCTCTAATTTACACCAGCTTTCACGGTAAACAAACAGCGAACCCATGGTTAGTTTCGTCGCAAATTTTAAATTGCTTTATAGACTGTCAACCTTAGTTTAAAAGGTTAACAAACGAATTTAACCCTTATGTTCATCAGTAATTAGTAACTTATTTTGGTTGTTATAATGTTTGAAAAGCACTTTACTATGACTCCCAAAGGCTTAACTTTTATGCCTCATTTAGCCATTGACTATTAATGGATGTGTGAGATTAGAAGAGAAATAGGCCACTCCATTAAATGTCTACCCATCTCGTCGGTCCCCAAAAGAGGCACTTTTGATACTGACTGACGAGACGGGTAAGGCTAAGGGATAAGGTTCTATTCTCAGTGCTTGCAGTTAGACAACTACATTTGTAGCTAGCCCCGCCACACCTATTACAACTTTACTCGTCATTCCATAAGAATGAGTTTCAGCATACACACACACTCTCCCACACTAGCATGTTTACAAATACATACGCACTACCACGCACGCACACGCGCACACATATCCGCACGCACAAATATGTACGCACGCACGCACGCACGTACGCATGCACCAACGCACAAGTAACTTCACGCACTCATACGCACGCACGCACGCACACGCACAAACACGCACGCACGCAAAAACACAATAGGCATACTGTTCTTAATAACAGAAAACAGACCCCTTTTTTGCATCAGGAGTTAATTTACCAGGAATTTTGTTTCCACGTATATTGTTCTGAATATAATAGTATCTATCTTCGTTAAAAAAAGACGTTCACTTATTAACTGTAACTTGAGCTATTTTGAATCTGTGGTCATTTCACAGACACATTTACCGCCTACCACCTGCGGTTGACGGGATTTCTGTTGGCTTAAAGGGTTTTCCATGACCTGTTTCAAGATTTCAGCGGTAAGGGGATTATGTTTTATGTCAGGCCGTCCAGACCTGACACTGTGTAATCCTAGGAACGGGCAGAGTGTGGGATAAGTATATTATTCTCTAGACGTGTTTTGATTTCGGAAAATAGAGCATAAAAACATAACCCTCCTTCTGGCGCTGTCAGGTAAAAATTATTAAAGACTACATAAATACACTAGGTATAAAAACAGAACAATAATATTTTAGACAGTCAACTATAGACTGTATGTAAACAACGCAACGTCAAAAAAATCTGCTGTCCCATACATTTGAAATTAGGTATGCACTGTAATTTTGTTTGACGAGCAGATTTTGTACTTTTTCTCGCTATTGGCTCCATTTGGCTCCATACTTCATTAGTAAAAGTTGTTTAGTTTCATGCTCTAAACCACACATTTAAATATTACTGGTCTGTTTTGCTACACCCTGTACATATACACTTAGGACCTCCATTCCTTTTCGGGGGTCTTTTTTTACGTTGTTTCCATTCTTTTTCATATTCCATGGTATTACATGCTTCTTCTTTATTTAACTACACTTGCTGGGTTATCGCACCACAAAGCTTTGAAGGTATCCAAAAAGATTTTTAATGATTACAAAAAAAATAGCTGTTAGAAAAACAGCACAAGAAACCGTGAAAGAAAAAAGAAAGAAAAAATGCTTTATCGCCAATTACTACTAGAAAAGAACATAGCAAATTAAACATACAAGAAATAAAAAAGTCTTGGGGACTTAGCTAAGCTGGCTGCAGTCAGTGCAACCATGTGCAACTGATAGTAAGCAGCGTTGTTTTTCAGCCCTGCCCTTGCTCCTAGAGATATTGTGTTGGAGTGTAAAGAGGTGATGTGTGGGATGGCAAGCATGACTACGAAGTGTAAGAGTAAAGTATGTGTGAGCAGCTGAGAATTTTGTCTACCCCAAAGATGTGTTCGAGCGCGAGTTTTCTAGTATGGTCTGTAGCTCCATTTGATTTTTGCAAGCGTGCTTCAATTGTTCTGTCATTTTTTGCTTCAAAAATAACCTTGTTCGGTATTTTGCCGTGAATGATACAACGTTAATTTGTGAAAGAAATGGGATCAAATGGGATGGTCACACAAACACAAACTTTGAATAGTAAACCGCGTAGTAAAGTTAGTTCTAACTACGATCAAAAACAACAGAGATCCAATTTTTGGAATTGACATAGAACCATAAGTCATTCCATGGGGATACCTCATAGCATGATAGAACTCAATATATCATCCGAACGGACAATGGATTTATCCGATATTTCACTACAGTTCATTCAAAATGCGAAGTCCTACTAATCAAGCTATTTTGAATCCCACTGCCTCGTTACTAGAGATTTTGAGGTGAATTCTTCTGTGAAAGAAACTTTATGGAAGACAGGGTATTGTGCTTTTGTATAGTAGAATTAAGACATTGAATGCGGTCGAAATTCGGATTAGTCTGGATTTCACCTTGAAGTTAGATTTTGTATTATCTACAGGTACTAACGAACATTAAGTAGGTTTGTGAAGGGGCGATAGAGGGTATGACACCTTCTTTTTATTTCAATGTTAGCATTCTATTCATCATACAAATGTTAGCATGATTTATCATTCGCAGAATAACTTGAGTAGCTGACATAGTCCAAAGAATTGCTAAACTAAAGTGAAAATTGACTGGGCACATTGGTAGGCTTCCCAGAAGGTGGTCCAACGACCTGGTGAAGGCGGCGGGAACAGGTTGGATGAGGACAGCCCAGGACCGGTCTTGTGGCGATCCTTGGGGGAGGCCTATGTCCACTTGGACACTTGCCAGTCATTTCGTACAAATGAGAAAAATGTCGATGAGGTAAGTATGTGCGATAAAGAGTGAATACGAGCGAGGCATGAATACGCCATTATCTACATTTTCCAACTCACTTCCTAGTTCCTGCTAACTGGGGGTGAGGTTAAATTTGGTGGGGGGCGGGAAGTGTCCGTACTGTATACGTAGTACTAGGTACTCTTTCTTTTCTTTTTTTTTCTTTTTCTTATATTACTGCGACACATATTTTTCCCAAGGTGCGACACAAAACTCTATTCTCGCCTATCTCATGAGTTATATCGCATCACAATCACACAGAAGTAAACGATGATGATACGATAAAGATTATAAATTTGTTATTTTTACAATCTAAAAAACTTATTGGGATAGGAAACAATTTTAATAGTTCTATTAACGTCACTAACAAGAATAATAAAAAATGCACTAACATCGAAATCTTCGTCTACTTCAAGTAATTTTTTTTGTATCTTTGACATTTCCACACAAATTATCTAGTCACATTTAAAATGCGAGAATCTAGCCTGGACTTGTATTATGATGACTAAACAACGATATAGAATAAATATATAGATACAAACATCCATGACTCGGGTACAAATATTCATATTCATCAGACAAATATTTGTCACTTACGGGATTCGAACCCGCGTCCCTCGGCACAGCAGGCAGGTTCATTACCGACTGTGCTAACCGGGTCGTCAAATAATTCGGTAGTTAGTTCCGTACCAAAGATAAGACAAAAGTCAGTAAAAAAAGTTGACAATTCAGTCACTACTTCACAAATGTTATCTTATTTTAATTAACTTAAAAATTATTCTTCTAGAAAAAAGACTCATTTTAATCTTCGAAGTCGTAAGCAATATTGTACGAACAAGAATGCGAAAATGTTGGTAGGGTAGCTAGTAGCTACACGATGTCAGATTGAATGCTTCACCAGTCAACAAAGGATCAAAGGGGAAAAAATGCTTAACCTTCACAAAAACCTACACTCGATTCGAAGTCACGTGCCTTTTTCCAAAATTCTTAACCAAATATAAACTACACTTCACTCTGTTTGCTTGAGCTCCCCTACCATGAAATCCTATTACGTTTTAGAAGGAAAAAACTCGAGAACGACTACATAGGTACTACTAAAATTTTTAGGCATGTATTGTGTGTGAGGCGATCGCATAAATTCGACGGCTTTACTAATACTGGATAAAGTTTAAAGCAGTCCCCACTAGTTTTTAAATATTCTTGATTTATGCTATATTAAGATCTCTCTATATCTCTCTATATTGAGACCGCGAACTGGTAGACGTAGTGTAGTAGTGGACGCCCTGCTGCCCGCTGAACAGACGACCTAAAAAGGTAGCGAGGAGCGACTGGATGAGGAAGGCCGAGGACAGAGTTTTGTGGCGCGCCTTGGGAGAGGCCTATGTTCAGTAGTGGACGTTGATAGGCTGATGATGATGATGACTCTCTAGGAACAACTTTGTAACTTTCGCAAGTAAATAAAACGATTCATTTTATTTTTATTTACCTAAATCCAGAACGATTCTGGATGTAGGGGACATTAAAACTTTAGTAAATGATTGATTGAACATCTTTATTGATGTCCTGGAACCCATAGGCCGGGGTTGCGAGGGACTGAACCTTTGAGTGGGCGTTAGTTTTTATGTTGACGAAGTGTGTTGCAGATTTAGAAGATATATAGGATTAAGTTTTTGACAAAGCATGTTGCAGGTACGGACATTTTGCCATTTATTTTATTTTATTTTTATTTTATTATATAGGTACATAGGTGTATATTTAATTATACATGAAGCGCAAAAGTACGTGGAGCATTCTATTCATACGAAGCGTGTTGCAGATTTGTATCTATTATTGATTGATTAGACTCTAACTGTAACTTTGAAATACCTACGTTGATTCGACAAAGTGCAAGTGTTGCATATGGAGTGTCGAGAATTATTTTTGACGGGGGAACAAGTCGTGAACATATTCTACGCTGGATTGTTAATAGTCGTATCAAACAATTGATTGCGGCTTAAAACATAGTCCATTCATTCAGTCCTGATAGTCCATTCTATTTCTTCCCGTGAGTGGGTGTCAAAGACCCTTTTCACACCCACGCGGTTTCCGTTTATACGGGTTGTGAAACGGTTTAGTAATGTAGATGTAGGCAAGCTTTTACTCATCACTGTGACCGTGATGTAGACGTCCAAATCGACATCGACATGGTTCCGCAACAGCGGCCGCGTGCTTAGTGATCTTTTGGAAATATTCATTCACACACGCACGGATTCGGCACGGCACGGCTGTGTCATTTTACGCGTCATTTTTGTTGTCGATTGACTCGAGGCACTCATTGGCGCCCGTTTACTTGTGAAAGTTACAACCGTGTGAACGGAAACCGTGTCTGCAAAAAGACCAAAGGGATTTGATTTCTTAGGAATTGTTTTTGTGGGCAAAAAGCTTTATCATCTTCTGTCATCACTTAACACGGCATACTATCGTCACAGTATAAGAAACAGTATCTATTACTACATACAGTATGGACACTTCCTGCCTCCCACCAACTTTTTACGTCACCCCATCTATTGCCCTATGATTATCTCGGCAGTTACCAATGTTAAGAAAATGCGTATTCCTTTCTCGTTTGCACTTGCTCAGTATGGCACATGCTTACCTTCTCTTTTAAATTTTTCCAGTTGTATGAAATGACAGCTAAGTGTCCAAGGTATCCTATCGTGAATCCTAAAGCTTATTTTTAGCTAAACAATATTTTTAGCACTCCAGGAGCCCGACTGCGCTAAGTTAAAACATCGAAGTTCTATTCTTATCCAATTTCAGTTCTAATCACATTGCAATCCAATTAATATTCAACTGTGCTGAATTCCGCATCCCGCTAAACTCTATGTAACTGACAGCCAATAACGTCTGAGAGATCTGTCAAAACGGCTCTAACGGCTGTCAGGAGCAGTACCGCGATTAGCGCAATACCAAATGTATCAGAACAGAACAGAACAGAACAGAACAGAACAGAACAGAACAGAACAGAACAGAACAGAACAGAACAGAACAGAACAGAACAGAACAGAACAGAACAGAACAGAACAGAACAGAACAGAACAGAACAGAACAGAACAGAACAGAACAGAACAGAACAGAACAGAACAGAACAGAACAGAACAGAACAGAACAGAACAGAACAGAACAGAACAGAACAGAACAGAACAGAACAGAACAGAACAGAACAGAACAGAACAGAACAGAACAGAACAGAACAGAACAGAACAGAACAGAACAGAACAGAACAGAACAGAACAGAACAGAACAGAACAGAACAGAACAGAACAGAACAGAACAGAACAGAACAGAACAGAACAGAACAGAACAGAACAGAACAGAACAGAACAGAACAGAACAGAACAGAACAGAACAGAACAGAACAGAACAGAACAGAACAGAACAGAACAGAACAGAACAGAACAGAACAGAACAGAACAGAACAGAACAGAACAGAACAGAACAGAACAGAACAGAACAGAACAGAACAGAACAGAACAGAACACAGCGATTGCAGCCCAGTACTGGTATAGCCGACGTAGGACGCAAAACAGCTCAGCTGAAGTGGGTATAGGTAGGACATGTCTGTCTCATGCGTTTGGAGATGGGCCAAAATTACCACAGACTGGGCCCAGCAAGAGCGTCGTCTTCGTTGAGGAAGACCTTGAGAGGTTGAAGGAGAGATAACCTAGATGCCTTCTTGGAGGGTTGGCCAAGGTAAGCACATAAAAGAGAGGATTAATACTTAAAAGACTACATAAGATCTAATCAAATTATAGATTGAAAATTTGTCTCGTGCGGGACTTGAACCCGCACTCTTCCAAACCGGGGAACTGCGTTATCCAATTTTGCCACCGAGCCGCAAATCAATAATATTTCAAGATACATAAGATCTGTATCTGTATACCCTTAAAGAGAAACGGATAAGTTTTGTTTAAAGTATGGCATAGCATATGCACACGATTTTATTCCCCGAGGGGGAAGTCAGAGATATTCTGAAACCTCAAAACATCCACGTTTCACTGGTATTGAAACTCAGTCCAGTGTGAAGGGTAGTCAGCCCGTCGTGATTTATATTGGACAGTGGGTACAATACATGCCTCGGAATTGAAGAATGCAGGTTCCTCACGATGCATGTTTCCACTGGTGTTACAAATCGTAGGTACTATAAATACCGAAAAACTCATTGCGAGTCGGCCTGGGCGGGGATCGAACCATCGCCTCCTGCACGGCAGGCAAGGTTACTCGCCACTGGACCACCCACCACGGCTTTACCACCTTTAGTTTTTTTAATGTATTTACCAAACAATTTGATATAAATTCAGTCTCGTAGTAGTGGTAAAGATTGTTTACCGACCTAAGGTGGTGTTTGCTCTTTAAGATACCTACAAAGGAAATATTTGACATGATGCTGCGTCTCGATTCTGTAGAAGACTTTCTTAGGGAACTGCTTACATAGATCATGTGCTGTTTTTAATATAAAAATACGGGATTTTGTATGGTTTTCTATGGTGGGATTTGTACTACGCATTTCAAATAAGAATACGTTCATAAGGGCTATATCACACAAGCTATTTTTCACCGTACGCGTTGAAGGAACTTATAACGTCGCGATATCGCTGCGATAATTAATGGCCGAAAGCATATCATGGCGTATATAGCAATAACCTTGTCGCTAAACTTTTTTAAAAATTAAATGAATTTTAAATTGAATTTTATGAATTTTATAAGAAATGCTTCAATAGAAAAGGATAATTTCCATTTCCTTGGACTGTATGATATTCTTCCTATTTCGTCATTATTTCGTTTATAATTTTAGCTATCATACCATTTATATGTGTTCTTTGATATACTTATTCGTTAGTTGTGAAACGATTTGAAACAAATACCGTTCGTCACGTGAGCAATGTCTTTTTAGAAATCTTTAATTTGAAATTGAAACAGCACAACATGTTGTGCCAGGTTATCAATAATATTTAGATAGTGTGTAAAGAATCATGATCATCCAGGTTTACTTAGGTAAATTTTATGTCCAAATGTTAAAGTGCCGATCAGAGAAAATGTTTGTTATATTCTGTTAGAACTTGTCCGTCTAAGCATCAAAGCTAATTCACATTTTGACCAAAAATTTATGAAACATGTCATTGTCAAAATTGGGCTTAGAACCATTTTGTCTAACTAAAAGATTATGCAAGATTATTATCTCATTTGCTTCAAAAAAATCTGCTGCATCTGCATAGATTTCAATAGCTACTCGACACAAAATAGGAAGAATACAACTTCCCAAGGAAATGGAAATCAATCTTTTCCATCGTGGCATTTCTTATAAAATTAAAATTCAAAGTTCCCAGTTTTGTAGGCGAAACGGGATTGGATGTTCTGCTTTGGTCCCATGGCTAAACTTGTTTGGTTTGATAGTCTGAAAAACCTCATAAAGTATATAACACATTTAAGTTTACACTCTGTATACAGGGGTGGCCAAACTTTTTACATCCTGCTGTCTACATTGAAATTTTAGATAAACCTGGCGCAACCCTAACCTTCAACCGTAACAAGTTTAGCAATGAATGTATATGAATAGCCTGATTTTGATAGACATACTGCAATTTTTTTTTCTCTTTGAGGGCCTACCATAAAAGTCGATCGCGGGCGACCGGTAGACCGCGGTCGACGTCTTGGTTACCACTGCATGTATAACAATATTTTCTCTTTGGCACTTTCACATTTGGATCAAAATGGATGATGTTAAAAACCATTATTTACAACATAATAAACACACAATACAATCAATCTCACAAGATTACAGCAGTACAGAACATTTCGCAGTAATATTTCAAGATAACGCACGCACTTGTATCGGATAACTAACGCATCCCTTACTGTCCTTGATGTGTGGCCGATTCACTACGGATTAAGCTTGTTGTTGTACACTTGCGTTTTGTTTGCGTTTTTGACGAGAAATATGGAACCGATTTATTGTCGTGTTCTTGTCTGTTAATTTGTGTATTTGTCCTATAACGCTATAATTAGATGGATGATGATGGGAACACATCACATAAAAAATACTGTACCGGTTCGGATCGAGTTTTAAAAGAACGTTAGGAATAAGATTTTCAGGAACATTGAGTATTTAAGCTCAAACGTATTTAGTTATAGTTCTGTCCTTCACACTGCTTATAAAAATGACAGTGACAGTATCATATTTAAACATGTTTAAGCCTATATACTCTTTGGTGCAAGCCAGCCATAGTTTTTATTTCGTTGCAATCAGTCCACTTATTCAGCAAGTATATGAATTCCATGTTTTTAAAAAATATGTCGTGTTCAGTGATTGAGGGGCAGGAAAATTCATCTTTGCGTTTCTTGATAAAAATAAGTTCTATTCTATTCTATTTTTATTAAATGGCGTTTCCTAAAAGATTTCGCCAGTATCAAGTGTTGAAGATATTATTATAATTCAAGTTAACGTTCACTGTACGGTAATTGATATGGCGATCTCAAAGCCCTGTTTTTATACAAAAACACACACCCGAAACCGCCATAAAATGGCGGAGCCGGGTGGCTACCTAAATCGCGAGCCGAACGAAAGACATCTACTCGAGAGACCTCAAGTCACGCGACTCTAAAAATAAGTTACATAAAATCGCCATTCGTCGTCGCCCATTATAGGTCATCGTCGTGGCGGTAGATTTAAACTTTTACAATCATAGTCGATCGGGACGCGATTTGAGATAATAATAATGACGTATTATAAAACCCACCCTTGGTTTCAATTCGCCCGTCTGCATCTCCCGGTATTCAATAACGACCATCCTGATAAATGGGATGGGGAACTATTACAATTTATGGCTGGTCTGCTTTATCTATGGTGTGATGCGACGCTAAAAGTATGGGATAAGAATTCTATGGGAAACGTAGGTTGCATTGTATGTTGTTGATAACAATATTGTGGTAAAAATGATTTAAGGAGTGGTTCTGAATTTAACAGTTTTTCGGATAACAATGTAGCGTAAAAATATCATCATCATCATCAGCCCATAAACGTCCCACTGCAGGCACGGGCCTACCCTCAGGGAGGATGTATGAGCGTTAGTCCACCACGCGTGCCCAATGCGGATTTGTAGACTTCACATCAGAATTTCTTCTTCAGTGTATGCAGGTTCCTTCAGGTACAAATATACACCTACTTAGCTTTTTAATAAAGAATATTTTTGTTTGGGTTGATTGATTGCTTTCTAACTTAAATTTTTGATTATATCATCCAACTACTAAAACAGCGTTTATATTCAATTCAATTTCTTTATTGCGATAAATTACATGTTATTGTAGGATGTTATGTAAAATACAATAAGATTGTCACAATGTAATTTTACCCCTGTGAGTGTAGCAATTTATACGAACTAACTAAAATCGTGCATAAACAAGCAAAGAAGAAAGCCAAGACATTTTTTTTTAAAGAGCAATTTAAAAAATCTTCTACTATCTGGTACAATACATACGGTACAATAATAATCGTGCAACGAATCAAGTCAATTTAATTACACGTCAGTGTAATCCCTAATGCAATTTTAATAATTATTTTGTATTATTATACGTAGGTACTAAAATCATAATTATAAAATTCATTTAGGTCATATAGACACAGATTTCAGTTTATTCAAGAATTTTTTGCCTGAGAGAGCTTTAATATCAGGCGGTAGCTTATTACAAAATTTAGCAGCATTGTAGTTTGCTGTCCATTCATAATGCGGCAGTTCTACAGCGAGGGGTTTGAACCTGTGTTTTAGTCGTCTGCTGTGGAATGCAGGTCTGTTTGGAAATTTATGAGGGGAATATCTAACCAGTTTACAGAGTTCCATAATATACAAAGAGGTTACTGTCGGCAACCTGAGCTCCACGAAGGCAGATCTACAGGAGTCCCTGCAGGATCGCAGCCCGCATATAACTCGTACACATCGTTTCTGTAGTATAAAATACCCTGTCAATGTCGACAGATACATAGTGGGAGCCTCTTGAGGTGGTTTCAGTCCATACAAACTTTTGACGCACAATACGCGTAGACGGTAGTAATAAAAGTAATATTTTATATATGGAAAAATAGTTTAGAAAATCTAGTTGCCGTGTCACAAATAACATTTGCATCTATCTATCTATCTATACTATTATAAAACTGTAACAGGAAGTTTGTCTGTACATTGAAGATGTTACCAAAAAAAAAATTACGATATGGTTTTTAGGTGTCCCTGCTTCCATTTCACCAATTTTTTTGATTTTTTGTCTGTCTGTTTGTTTGTGTGTTTGTTTGTTTGTGTGTTTGTTTGTTTGTGTGTTTGTTTGTTTGTTTGTTTGAACGAGTATCACGCAAAAACTACTGAACCGATTTTGATGAAACTTTTTTGTTTGATAGCTTATGATCTGACTTAAAATCTGGTATATAATTTGTGCGGACGAAGTCGCGGGTTAACGCTCGTACTATTATAAAACTGTAACAGGAAGTTTGTCTGTACATTGAAGATATTAACAAAAAAAAAGTTACGATATGGTTTTTAGGTGTCCCTGATTCCATTTCACCAATTTTTGGATTTTTTGTCTGTCTGTTTGTTTGTGTGTTTGTTTGGGTGTTTGTTTGTTTGTTTGAACGAGTATCACGCAAAAACTACTGAACCGATTTTGATGAAACTTTTTTTGTTTGATAGCTTATGATCTGACTTAAAATCTGGTATATAATTTGTGCGGACGAAGTCGCGGGTTAACGCTCGTACTATTATAAAACTGTAACAGGAAGTTTGTCTGTACATTGAAGATATTAACAAAAAAAAAGTTACGATATGGTTTTTAGGTGTCCCTGATTCCATTTCACAAATTTATAGATTTTTTGTCTGTCTGTTTGTTTGTGTGTTTGTGTGTTTGTTTGTGTGTTTGTTTGGGTATTTGTTTGTTTGTTTGAACGAGTATCACGCAAAAACTACTGAACCGATTTTGATGAAACTTTTTTTGTTTGATAGCTTATGATCTGACTTAAAATCTTGTATATAGTTTGTGCGGACAAAGTCGCGGGTTAACGCTCGTTTTATAATATAATTACGAAGATATTTATATCTACGCTTTAGCTTTTAAAATTTTGTATGAAAAATTTCAAAGCTTTATATCTTCCTAACTGTTTTATAAATTGCAAATGTTATTTGTTACGCGGCATCTAGATTTTCCAAACTATTTTTGCATATATACAAAGTTAGTTATATTAATACCGTCTACGCGTATTGTGCGTCAAAGTTTTGTATAAAATTGACCCCTCTGCAACCGCCTTAAGTTCATTCCCTGGCTCGGTAGACCTTTCGTGATTCCTCCAATAGTCCGCAGTAATAAGCAGTTGCTGCTCTCTGAGCAATGCTGTGATTGTCAATTCGAAAAAATAAAATAGCTCTCAAGAGCGACATTTCAGTAGAGCTTGTGAGTAAGCACACAGTGAAGTCGTGACTTCCTGGTTTAACTCCGAGCACGTCTTTGTGCATTTTCTAGCACGTTGCACTTTATAAGAGAAACCTGCAATTTCACTCAAAAATTATTTGACGGCTTTTGTTGGTACCTCCTACAAAATTTTTAGTGGCAAGGCAAGCAATTAATCCTACTTTCCTACAAATATTATAAAATATGAAAGTTTGTGGCGATGTTTGGATGTTTTTGATTCAATTGCTATTTCAGCTACTTTCCTACTGAATATATCTATTCCTACTTATAATTATAATGGAAAACATAATATTTTGTAATTATAAGTGTGAAAGATTGTGTCAATAACTATTGATGTTTAATTATTTGTATGTTTGTAACGCAATCACACATTAACGGCTGAACAGATTTGAATAATATTTGGCGCATAAATATAATATTATGCGCTGGATTAAAAACATACATATATTACGTTTATAAAATCCACAGACGAAGAAATATTTTACAGGGTGAAATTGATATCATTAGCATCCTTTTAAACTAAATTTTGTTGAAAAATTTCTAAGCTTTATATCTACGTAATTATTTTATAAATTGCAAATGTTATTTGTGACGCGGCAACTAGATTTTCTAAACTATTTTCCATGTATACAACATTACTTTTATTAATTCCGTCTACGCGTATTGTGCGTCAAACTTTTGTATGGAATAAAACCACCTTAAGTTTAATATTTTGATGACAATCCCAACGTATACGCTCCCGCCTACTCTACCTAGAAGCAAAGAAAAAATAATGCAATTTTATCCTTACCCTTCTAATCAATATTAGTTAGGTAATAAAATAAAGTTCGTAGGACCTACCTTATTACTATCTCCTTAATTATTAATTATTTCATTATTTTTATTAACATGGGGCACCCTCTAACATCAAATAAAGTAGTCTGAGGACAAAACAAATAGTAAAAGTGTGCTGATTTGTGCAAAGACTAGAGGGAACTCGTGGTTGCTCTTAAGAATGTCATTAAATATTTAGATACCTTTGCTTCGGAAGATAGTATTTTGTGGTACACAGCATTAAAGGAACATGATTGTCAGGGGAGCATTAGAAATTGCCTAGTTTATTCAAATGTTTACATAAGCACTTTAGCAAAGATATTTTTCTATACGACTATTACGACTTTATGTGTCTATACGACTTGATTCCGCTCTTCGACCTCGTTCCTAAGAACAAGCTCCTAAAATGTGGCAGCTAAAATTCGAGGTTAAAAAAATAATGTTGCCAACTTCTCTAAACTTTTACCCGATTATATGAAAATTTATTATATACAGGGTCCTTCTTAATATGCTGAAACTTTATCAAGGGGATGATCAGACCATCAAACTGGAATCGCGAAAAAAATCAGCTGTCCCATACATTTGGCTCAAGTAGGTTTGCAGTTTTGTATGGAAGAGCTGATTTTTCTAGTTAAGGGAAAGCTATTTTATTTTAAATTGGTTGTGTCACCTTTATGTGAATGTTCTGTTGACAGAAACGAGTTCGAACAGACCGCTCATCATATTCTTTGGGAGTGTGAGCTCTGGTACGCCGAGCGCCAGACCACGCTTGACTCAATAAAATCGTTTTCTGGTGTCCCTTACATGTCCACTACATGGATCTTGTTGCAACTAGGGATAACTTCCGTGCGTTCAGATGTTTTTGCCATACTTATTACTGGAAGCAAAATAGTTCATAGTTTCAGCACAATGTTTGGTTCCTATTGTTTTATTTTTTAGTTTTGGTGCTTTTACGGTAGTGTCTTCAATACTGCCATAAATGATCTCTGGAATTAGCTCTCTAATAGCCATGTTTTTTCCTTCTTATTGCTGTCTCCCGTTTGCAATGGAGGGAAGTCGGATATTTCTTTTTCCTACTCCTCATATCTCCTTTGATTAATTCATTGCGGGTTCCAAGACAGATTAGAGTCATCTCCCGGGCTCGCTGGACTTCATTGTCTAGTGTTGTGAATGGTCGCCGCTGTTTATTCTGGCTTACAGGAGTTACAGCGGTTGGAATGTGTGGTGGGCCTAGTTGGAAACTCGCGGAGTCACTCTGATTTTGATTTTGGGCGCATGTATCTCGTGTATGGGTATTCTGTTTTTAGGTTTCTGTTATCTCTTCTTTTCTTTTCTGTCTTCATGCTAGATTTCAATTCAATAGGTTAGTTTGTTAGTTACATACAGATGAAGCTAATAAAAGCGTGTTAAAAACAAACTAAGCATCAATTTTTAAAAGTAAGTTTACACAATTTCACTTTTAAAAATTTACCATAGAAAATCTGAAAAGATATGCGCCTTAGAATTTCTTAACACCTTGTATATTAGTTAATACGAAGTTGCTAACACAAATCTGCATCATAATTCCCTTTATGCTCTACCCAGTATTCAACAGAAGGGGAAGAATCCCCAACATATCCAGACCCCTCATTCGTAAACCCCTCCCAACAAATCCAGTTCTCAGTATACTGGTCACCACATCTGCACAATATTGGATACCGCATACAATAATGTGATCCATTGGGAATATATTCACATTGCCACCCCCGATGTCAACTTTTGTTAGTTCACCCTACTCTGATGTGGCTGTGGGTGTGTTACCCTATTAATACTTATAAAGCACGGCTTATGAGTAAAAGGGAGGAGTAGCTTCCTGCATTGTGGATAAACGTCATATTATTTGCTTTTCAGGCGATAAAGTAGGTAAAAGTGATTTCGTATCGTAGAAAGAGAAGGTAATTTCGTATGTATTTTTAACCGATTTCAACAACAAGGAGTTTCTCAATTCGTCTGTAAAATTATGTTCCACGATAACGTCAGCTTTTCTTAGGCGATTTGGATGATTCTTTTTTGTCCTTAAAGAAACACCACTGAGAGATCACTACTGAGCTGGTTCTTTTTTAATTGGTCTGACGAAGCGCTATAGAGATAGACAATGGAAATCCACAAAAGTTGGTAACAAATCATCGGCGGTTAAAGAAAACTGTTTTGAATCGATGGGCTTATATGTACAACTGATATCATCATCATCAGCTTATCATCGTCCACTGCTGAACATAAGCCTCTCCTAAGGCGTGCGAACAGAAGACCTAAAAAAAGATGCGGGGAGCGACTAGATGAAGAAGGCCGTGGACAAAGTTTTGTGGCGCGCCAACTGAAATCAATATGATCTAAATAATATTTCTCCACTTAAAACAATGATGAAGTATAGAAGTGCTATTCTTGAATCGTGAGATTCAAATTCACGATGAAACGACGCAAAATCTCCATAGTCATATTGTCATTTTGTACTGCTGAATTGATTGTATAACCACAGAGTACTATAACTTTCAAAATTCGCTCTCTAGACTACATTTCTATTCAGTCTATGTTATTTTATCGTTTGTGTATACCGCTAACAAACCCGTAAGTAAGTTATAATTTTAACCTGTAAGATCGTACTGTAAGGCAAAGGCCTCATATCAAGAATAAGGGTATGAGAGGGGGTGAGACATACTCCACCACGTGAGCCCAGTGCGGATTGGTAGAGGCAAAATTCAAATTCAAATTCAAAAATTTTTTATTCAAAATAATATCACACAGATAGCTTTTTGACGTCATTTTTTGACTCTGCCACCGCGTCGGAAGGTGTTCCGTTGAGAGAAGATGCGGCTAGAAACTGTACAACACACATCTTTTGAACAAAACAAAATATACAAAGTACAATTAAAATACAATATTGCATTACATAGAGTAACATTGTCAAGACCAGTTTGAGAATAAGCAGCTGACACTCCAAATTATGTATTTATCTGATCAATTTTATTCCTCACCACCATCAACCAAACAATATTAAAAATTAAGTATCAATCATTCACAGATTCAATGTTATCAAAATTGCGCGCCGTGAAACTTTTGCCAAAACCTTACTGAATATGGAATACATATCGCGCCGAGAGGATAGGAAAATGGCAAGTCATCGATTTAGCCAAATATAAATTCTATTGTAGTCATCGATATGCCGCAGCTGGACAAAGCCTTTCCATGCTCTGAATTCTCACAGCTTTTATTCGCTAGTTTTTCATGTAGTAATCAATCTTTCCGTCTTTTTCTTTGTCTACATTTACTTATAGCTCGCTATCCCTCTCACATTATAATAATAAAAGACGTTTATTCAACCACACTTACAGTTACAAAAGTAGGTACAATTTTCAAAACACATTTTTGCAAGTGCAGTAGAACAGGATAGAGTCTAAGCATTACTGCTGTTTTTCAGTCTCTTCCTTACGACTCAACTACCTGAAATTATATTAGTATTATTGCCTCTATCGAGGTTGAACTCCATTTGTGTTTGAATTGCAACAAATTTTTTGGAGTGGTCGTCGAGTTGATGATTATAATGAGTGGAAACTGTAATATTTTCCACTCATTATGTACTACTACTATAACTATAACTATAACTACCAATAATATTAAACCAGTCAAGTGTTAATCGGTCTCGTGCCAAGGATTCTAAACTGTATGAAAGATAACAATTTTTTTCCATAAATACTAAACATAAAAAATGTTGTGTGGTGGAAACCTCGGTGCGCGAATCTGGCTCGCAATTTGCCAGCTTTTCTTTATGTTTGTGTTTGATGTATTTCATTCATTCACTAAAAGCATTGTCGGTTATTAGTTCAGAGAATCCTCACGTTGTTCCAGCATCTATTTCACGTTTTCCACGAAAATAATTCCCTCAGAGAAACTAGAAATGTCCGTGCAAAAGCTTAGTTTTGCGTCCGTCAAAGTTTTTGTCTCCGAAAATATCTCATATCCTGCAGATATGAAAGTGAAAAAGATGAATGATAGTGGCCTCTGTTCGTTCACAGTACGAATGCTTTTCATTTGAAAAGACTTGACTGACAGCTTTTTCATTAAACCTTCGTCTGCCTGTATTTGAAATGAATTAGGGGGAAAATCAAATACCTAAGCACAGATCTATTTTCTATTTAGCGATTTTAAATTCTAAGTAGGCACTCTACCTGTCAGATTAGGCTGCATTCGAACACTGTATGACATCATGACACTACTTTTGGGTTTTCATGGAATGAAATGGGATGTAATGGAATGAAATGGAATGGAATGTAATATAATGGAATGGAAAGAAATGGAATAGTTTGGAATAAAATAGAATGGAATGAAATGGAGTGGAATGGAACGGAACGGACGCTTATTGCCAATTATGAATCGGTTTCCTTAAAAATAATTTTTATACTACAAAAAATGGCAGGCACTTTGGCGTCTTGACATGATTTAGACAGGATCTCACGAACGTCTCTATGGAGCGGTAAACATGCCATCCGTCGTGTTTTTTAGGAACTAAAATTTAAAAAGAAAAGAAAAACGCTCATTATATAAAATAAGTATCCATAGCTGTACACGATTCGTTGTTTCGCAATAAATCCGTTTGCACATATGCGTCGCATTGCCCTGGCCCCGGTATGATGGATCGACATAATATGCCGACATGAGAAAACCTTAATGTTACCTTAAATTATAATTTGGACGTTTTGGCCCGAGACGTATGTACGTACGTACCTATTTGTAGGTGTATAAAAGTTGTAAATTGATATTTATTGCTTCATATTGCAAGGTGAAGAAAGGTAGGAGAGAATTGAAAAATGCTGATTTATGTATCGGGTTTGCGAAATGATTTCTCTGGTATTTCATTTATTTATTTAATTAAATCAACACCGAATTTCAAGGATAGGCAATTAGTAGAATACAGTAGGTTTAGTCTTAGTGTATATAAAACTACTAGTGGTGATGATCGAATGCGGTGTGTGGGGGCCGGGGAGTGCGTCCCCCATCATCATCAACATCATCATCATAGGCCTTTACATCTGTTGCAGTGTTTTTGGAGAAGCACTTTTTCTCATTTCGAGGCATGTATTGTACCTACGTGCGAAACGTGGATGTTCTGAGGTTTCAGAATATCTCTGACTACCCCCTCGGGGATTATAGTCGTGAGCATATGCATACTTTTTCTCAAGGCCGTAAAGTCCTATACGAGAGCCGCATACACGTCTACAGCCTCTACAAAGAACCGTACGCCTCCGGTGGATAGAGGTGGGATTGTGGCAGCATTATGCCTTTTTGTCTCGTTTCTCTGCCAGGTGTGCGAACCAGGCATCGTCATGTGTAAACCGACCATCTCTTGTATTCCTTCTCCACCCTCCTCTATTTTCGCAAGCTCTTCCCAATTTGCCTGGCGGATTCCGAAAGAGGTTAGGTCCCTCTAGACGCAATCCATAATCGCAGCATGGGTCTTCCGACTGGCCTTTTCCTATGTTCGACCTCACCAAGAAGGATGCACCTTGGCACACGAGAGTCCTCTATACTGTGTACGTGCCCCAGCCATCTAAGCCGCCTCTCCTTGAGAAGAGCCGTGATACTAGGCAGCTGTGCAACCTGAAGTACCCTCTCATTTGTCACCATGTCCTGCCAACGTATGCCCAAGAAACTTCGACGGCAGCGCATGTGGAAGGTGTTTAGCCGCCTCTCCTGTTTTGCATTCGACGTCCAGGTCTCAGTTTTATACAAGAGTACACTCAAGACCCACCGCAGAAAAGAGATATAAAGCAATTACAGCAACTTCGTGCAAGCCGCTTGAATCGACGCACGGACACGGACGAACGCCACGTAGCTAAGCTACTTTGAGGCACAACAGTACTAAAGTACCTTAGCGGGCCGTATACGTGAGTGCAAGTATGTGTGCGTGTGTCGATTCAAGCGCTTGCATGAAGTTTCTTACTGTATATCTCTTATCTGGGCTAGTACTTGCCTGAGCGCGGAACATATTTTGCGAGTTTAATGGCGATGCCGGTGCCCCGTCCCCCGAACACCGCATAAGTATAGACTTGCTGCGATCACTGAGCTTCACCACTAGTCGTTTTTATTACACTATGGTTTAGGTTCCTCTTTTTGTTTTTGTACTTATTGCTATTTAATTGCTGCTTTGCGGTAGGATGTTTAACTCGACCATAATTCTCTGAAGTTGGCTCGCTAATGGCCATGCTTTTCCTTTTGATATATCCCATGTGCAATGGCGGGGGAAAAGGATATTTTGTTTCCTACTCTTCCTATCTTCGATTAAATTAATTGAGGATTCAAAAACAGATTAGAGTCGGGTTTGCTGGTTATTGTCAACGACTTTATTGTGGTCGCCGCTATTGATCCTGGTTTACAGAAGTTAGTATAGTGGTGGAAGTGTGGTATGGGCCCATGGGACGGTGGATGGCTGTGGTAGAAGAGGAAGGCCGAAGAAAGGATGGATGGATTGTGTGAATGATGATATGTGTAAGTAAGGTATGAGTGCTCTGCCTACACGATAAGAAGAAGAAGAAGTGCTAAAATGACGGCCAAGAGAGATGATGAATGGTTTTGGCCAGTCTGCTTCCAAATTGGAACAATACACCCGCCATCTTGACGCACACGTTCGTGTTTTTGTACATTATAAAGGTACATCAGGACAGGACTTGACCATTTGACAATTTTGACTGTTTGACAATTTTAGGTTTTGACTAATCTTTAATTTGACAAATTAAGGATAATTTGATGAGCGTCTGCAAAATTCAAGAGTGATGATCAATATATATAATATATTATATGTATATTGATGTTGTAGGTATGTATTGTATAATATACGTATTTGTTGTTTGTTGTTATTTGTTTGTACACAATAAGTTTGCCTTGTAACTATCAACTGTCTCTTTTGCGGGTCTGCTGGAAGAAATCTCTTCATAGATAAGCTCGCCTTTTGTACATGTTTTCTCAACTTTCTGTATTTATATGTCCGTGTGTACAATAAAGTGTTATAATAATATAACGCCTTACAGAAAGCAGTTATCCTGAACACATGTCGCGTAACGAGAAAATTTCTTACATCTTCTACTATCTCTTCCTCAGTCACGCTTGGCTAAGGCCCGCGTGACCGAGATTCTTACCACCCCTCTAAAAAGGGAGAAAATCAAAGAAAAAAAATAATGTTTATAGTGGTGTAAGTAATTTCACATCAACATCATACACAATTTTTACACACTTCTGCAACTAGAGGTTTCCTATGTTGCTGACACGACACTCAAAAGTTTCCTGATACCACTGCGTTTCATATCAACGGCAACGTAACAATTTTATCTGTCCCATTATTCTTACTACGATTACAGATGAGTAATGATGCAGATAATCCGAGTTCATATTGTTCCCGCAGGTCTGTGACGAGTCGAGTTGCGTGCGGTGTAGGGTTGTCACAAAATATTCTATTACGCAACTTGATCACAGATTATTTGATATACCGTAACAGATACAGCACTCTCCCTAATTTACGCGTTTTTTTGAATTTCGACCTTTGCGCTTCAGGATCGATGAACTAAAATGCGCCTTCACACGATGTTAAGGCACCACAGCCTGTACCACAAGCGGTACACGGCGCTTAAGACTAACTGTCAGTTGCAGAAACGCTCATTAGTGTTAATCCTCCATTATATCTCTTGCTAGCTTTAAATACGTCAACAAGACAAAAAGAAGAGATAAACTCGCCCTTTGTACATGTTTTCTCAACTTTGTGTATTATTATGTCCTTGTGTACAATAAAGTGTTATAATATAATAATAATAAAGTGACAGCAAAAGTGTCCCGTATGGTGCCGGGTAAAAATAGCACCATCCCATTTCCTCCCGTGGGTGTCGTAAAAGGCGACTAAGGGATCTACTGAAGGATGGGCAGCAGCATCTTCTGAGTACACACATTGATTCGATCCAAGTGCGATCGCCAACCCGCCTGCCAAGCGTGGCGATTATGGCAAATCCCCCCCCTCCCCATTTTGGGGGAGGCTTATGTCCAGCAGTGGACCTTTAATGGCTGATATGATGATGATGATGAATAGATACAGCACTCTCCCTAATTTGAGCGCTTTTTCGAATTTCAACCTTTGCGCTTCAGGATCGACGAACTAAAATGCGCCTTCACACAATTTCAAGGCACTGCAGCCTGTACCACAAGCGGTACACGGCGCTTAAGACTAACTGTCAGTTGCAGAAAAGCTCATTAGTGTTAATCCTCCATTAAATATCTTGCTAGCTTTTACTACGTCAACAAGACAAAAAGTGGACTTATCTCTCTAGAGATAACCTATCTTGTACATGTTTTCTCAACTTTGTTTATTATTATATCCATGTGTATAATAAAGTGTTATTATGATTAATCTTCATGGCCGTGTTCGACCACAGCGACTGATTTTGGCTGTTGACTTCGAGAGCTTCGTTGATGTGCTCTCAGGTGGCCGCACAGGCTACATGTCAATTTTCCATGAAGATAGGTGTAATATAATAATAATAAAGTGACAGCAAAAGATTTAATGGAGGAATAACTTTAATGAGCGTTTTTGCAACTGAGCGTTAGATACTTATCGTAGGTATCTCACTCAGTATATCGCTGATTGTCTTTCACCTGACCGCGCCTGACCTGACCGATTGTTTGTCTTTTCGCTTCTAGTGGCGCATATGAGCAAAGTGTACTAAAGTCTCACTGAGTCTATCTTGCTCTTGAAGTCAATCGCAATGGACCTAAGTCTCAATAATACGCTTACCTTGCGTTTGGTCTATTAATTTATGCACACTGCATTTTAGATATTCAGCGAGTAAAGGCGTAGTACATAATAGTTCAACGGTGTGCTCATACTCTACTCCGTGGGCCTGGTGCGGTTTGGAGGTAAGTTAGTGGTCAAGTTAATATTCTAGTGTTCTCAAAGCGAATCTTCATCAACTATTTATACAAACTCAAGGTCCATTGCCATGTCAACCAATTTGTATGGGAAGCTTGCTAGTGATGTATTTAGGATGATAATGAGACTGCAATCTTGATATACTTGATGATGTTTATTTCCCAAATTATGATATGATGTGTGCACACAGTAGAAGGCGATCGTGAACTAACGTAAGTTGGCAGTAAGCATTTTAGTGCAATGCGGTAAATGCATGAAAATGCTGACCTGTTACAATGTGCTTTGTACTCAATTTATACAATACATAACTCTTTATTTGCACACCGAAAACATAAAATAACAATATTAAAAGTGAACAAAAATGGTACAAATGAAGGACTTATCAACAGTGGTCGGTATTTATTTACATTATGATAATTTTGTAAAGTTGCAACACAGATCATTCTGAAAGCAGTAATGGTCTTCAATTCATGTACGATTTGATAAAGAAAAGTTAAAATTTTAATTGAAGCCTCACCTTTTAACTTTTTTTTGTTAACCTGTTTAGTCCCTCTGGGCTGGGCAAAGGTTTCCCCCAAATCCTTCCACGTGTTCGGTGCTACATCTCGCCGCTCATTGCAGTAGGCATCCAGCTCGTCTCGCCACCTTTTCCGGAGTCTGCCTACACCTCGGCTCCCGTCGTGAGGCACCCATTGTGTGACGATTGATGCCCAACGCTCATTATGCATTTTGCAAACATGCTCAGCCCAGTTCCACTTTAGTTTTGCTGACTTTTCCCCTACGTCAGCTATTTGAGTTTTGGAGCGCAGTTTTGTGTTCCGGATAGGGTCTGTCCGTTTTACACCTAGTATAATACACACACACACCTGTTGACTCACGAATGATTTTGTTTGCATTTCTGATGCATAAAAATTCGCTACAGCAGCGTTCGCATTTCGACATTTTCTCGTTCGTGACAACCCTAGCGTGTACTAACTACAATATTCCCATGAGGTGATTCATGCAACTAAGTTAACACGTAAGGTTTTTAATTGCCTTCATTTTCATTTATGTTTTAAATTACTGTTATGGTTTTAATTAGGTGTGTTTAATGAAGTTTTTACATTGACAGTTTTGTAGGGGAGTGGTGAACGTTTATTTTTGTGTTCATTTGGTTGTAATAGGTAAGATTAATGTGTTCGTGCTTTGTTATTAGAAAGGTAACGGCACGGAAATGCGTGTATTTAATTTTAATAGTGTTCAAAGACATCTGTAGAGATAAGCTCGCCCTTTGTAATTGTCTATTATGCTGTTTTCATTTATATTTCCGTGTATACAATAAAGTGTTAAAATAAATAAATAAATCTGTGGTGACTGGTTACCTAATCAAACGAAAGTTTGACGTTCATAATTACAATACAAGAAATAAAAATAAATAAGTAATCCCACATTTTCGACTCAGTAAGGTCAACACATCTTTCATGGGGCACTGTATACGCTATTATAATAAGATACCAGAGGATATTCTAAACTTGCCAGACAAAAAGTTTAAGTCCCATGTTAAACAAGTCCTCTGTAATAAGCTCAATGACTATTTGAATGACCAAAATGTCTGGTCTTGACAATGTTAATCTATGTAATGCAATATTGTATTTTAATTGTACTTTGTATATTTTGTTTTGTTTAAAAGATGTGTGTTCCGTTGAGAGACAAGCCACGTTGGCTCTACAGCCAAAAAATGACGTCAAAAAGCTATCTATGTGATATTATTTTGAATAAAAAATTTTGATTTGGTTTGAGTCATCGATACCGGGAGATTGGATCTGCCCGGGAGGTATTATTGCAAGTTGTTACAAAGTTTTTGTTCATCCGGGAAGGTAATAAAAATCTAAAAATAGTATCGTTGACTGAACAATATTGTTCTGTTTTCTTCACAAAATCGGTATGAGAAGTTGAACGAATCTCTTCGTCCTTTCGTATGCGTATACAGGGTGTAAAATTAAATGGTACACTTACTTACCCTACTGCGTAAATTTATACTTCTAACTAAAACACTAACTATAGATCTTATTATATCTTATGTCCTACGAGAAGTACAGATGTACGCAGGAGGTTAAAGGGGTGTTTCAAACCATCAAACTGAACAACTTTCACTATGGGACCAACACTGGAAACGCGAAAAAAATTTCACTGTCCCATAAAAAACTGCAAACATAACTCGACTGAAATGTATGGGACAGCAGATTTTTTTTTCGCGATTTCAATATTGGTTCCATAGAGAAAGTTGTTCAGTTTAATGATCTGTAGCACACTTTTAAGTAAGTGGTCCCATTTAATTTTACACCCTGTGTAGCTGCTGCCCGCTTACCCCCGTATTACAACTATAATACAGGGCGTAAACTTAAATGCGTTACATAATTTAAGGGGTACTTCAGACCATGTACTGAACCACTTTTACTAATGGACAGAAATTGCGCAAAAATGAAATACCTATACGGTTTCGTACGTTTTGATCGAGTAGAAATTTTCTATGGAACAGCAGTTTATTTTTCGCTATTTCGATGTTGGCTTCGTAGTGAAATTTGTTCAGTTCCATGGTCTGCAATCCGTTTCCACCAGCAACAAACCTCAGCAGTTACAAATTTTACACCCTGTATAAACATTTGTATGTTGTTTCAGCTTAGGCGCATTGGCGTGGTTAGGGATTTTCCCTAGGGGAGCAACTGCACGGCTAGCATGCCACCCACGACAAAGCGTTTAAACGAGAAAAACGTCATGCGTGCTCTTTCTGGCATACGTCAAATAATAAAGATGGAGGCACATCTCGATTTTTATCGTTTTCTCGGGGGTGCTATGCTAGGCCTACTGGCCAGCCAGCTCATCAGCCACTGTCGTCAGAGGCAAAGACGGGGTAGCCCCCCTTGCTCTAACTGCTGGAAAGATTAGTATACAAGTTTCTCAAGATAAAAGAACGAACACAAAATATCACCTACAATTACTTAATTATTTCTTCAATACTTTATATTTTTCTAAGGGAGGCAACGTACTTTCGAGGTGAGCAGCGCCCACCTGCCTCCGTGGTCTAATGGTTAAGAGCATTGGGCTCTCGACTCGGAGGTCGTGGGTTCGATGCCCACGTGGGACACCTAGTGATATGTCACTTTGTGCGTTTTTCCCCAGTTGGTTAGGACATTGCAGGCTGAATCACCTGATTGTCTGAAAAGAAAAATGATTCCGTGCTTCGGATGGCACGTTAAGCCGTTTGTCCCGGCTACTATCTCTGGTGGTAATAGACGTTACATAAAAACCACGTCAGAGGCCGTAAGGCGGTCTGAAAAAACTCTGACACCAGGGCTTGCTAGTTGCTGCCTACACGATAAGAAGAAGAAGCGCCCACCTTTATGTACGGAGCACAGGAGCCCGATTGCGTTAAGTTAAAACATCGAAGTTCTATTCTTATCCAATTTCAGTTCTAATCACATTGCAATCCAATTAATATTTAACTGTGCTAAATTCCGCATTGCGCTAAACTCTATGTAACTGACAGCCAATAACGTCTGAGCGATCTGTCAAAACAGCTCTAACGGCTGTCAAGAGCATTACCGCGATTAGCGCAATACCAAATGTGTAAAAAGTTATGGTTCGTACGAAGTCCAATAACAGTTCAATCACCGAATATTTACCACGATTGCAGCCCAGGTCGTGACTTCAGGTTTCCTTTGACTAACAATAACCTCTGCAATCTAGAATTGAAACGTCAACAGCACAATAGCTACATCTCATTCTAAAACCCGACGACACTCGGTTATAAATCGTATTTAACGTCCAACAATTGTCTTGGATCAAGATAGATTGCTTTGTTTACCCAAATCTCGATTAGTTCAGTAAAGGCAGAGAGTTTTGCCTATTGTTTGCCTCAGATTACCTGCATTTATCTAGATATAATTGTAAAAGGGTAGATTTACGCCGGTTAAGTCAATGTTTGTTACTATTGAGGATGTAGAACGGTCTTTATTGTTTTGAAAATATAATGAAGAGGAGTTGCGTTGTAGGTGTGCTGTTGGGTGGTCACGTCGTCGCGCATCGGTCGTCAGTTGCCCCCTTCCCGGCCTACAACGAAGCTCCAGTGGTGGCTCAAGATAGTGTTCTTTTCTAAAAACAACATATACCATCTATATCACCGAAATTCTTTTATAACCATACAATGTCAAATATTTTCGCTACTAAAACTAGATATTGGCTAAATCATCTAAAACCGATATGGACACTATTATTTTAAAATTAGAATAGAATAATAAAGAATGAAATAATATTAAATCAATTCAGGTTTTATTGGATATTGTGTACATATCATTGAGGGTATAAGGGATATAGCCAGGCAACACTGAAACGGTGAATTCACTTTTTAGTGTTTTTTTAAGGCGGTTTTATTTAAAGTAGAATTGAATTGAATTGATGGATGAGCTTCAAAGAAAACAGCCTCAGCCCACAGACAAAATCGGCCTCGGACAAAAACTGACAAAAGATCTAACCAAGAACATTGTATATAATATCCTTATCTAACATTTATAACACGTCGTTTAAAAAGTCTAAAGAAATAAAAACTTCACGGCACCCGACCCCAGTGAAATGCCGCCGATTCATGCCGTTTTAAAAACGGTCAGCAATAAAGTATGAAATATTAGATTTGTCAATGTCAAGCCGTAGCGACATGTGCAAATCTAATAACGCGTCCGTGACGTAGCTATTTGGAACACAACTGTTGTCAAATTACAGTAAAAGACCTTTAGATCGTGTTGATTTTAATCGATCATGAGTTAAAGAACTACTGGCTGAAAAGCTGTTTTCTTTTGACGCATATTCTCATGTAAAATCTTAGCAAAAAATAAACTGGCGAAATTGGATCCGGTATACTACTTGACTCTAACAAAAAATTTCACTTTAAAGCTTAATATTTCGCTAACGGATCCCTTAATCGACAAATGATTTTCCCAAACGCACAAAATTTTTAAAAGACCTATCCAACGATACCCCACAACATGGGTTAGACGAGAAAAAAATGTCATCCCTACTTCTCATGTAGGGGAGGTACCCTAGACAATATGTTTTTCACAATTTTATTTTACCACTTTGTCGGCGTGATTAATATGTATATCCATGCCAAATTAAAGCTTTATAGTACTAAGTGTCTCTGAGCTAAGCCGGACAGACAGACAGACGGACGGACATTAGCCCAGTCATTTTACGGTTTGAGCCGGGACTAATTAGTAATTGATATTTTTTTTCGGTATAATATTGAAGAGCCAATTTGAGCCTAGAAATGTACCAAAATTAAAAAAAAATCGCGTCAGCAACAGTTCCAATTTTAAAATTCAGCTATTATCTCTATAGTAGTAAATATTGTTGTCCACTTAGGTTGTTTTGAAAAATACATTCGTATTTTCAAATGATTGTATTGGTATTAATATTATTAATTTAAAAACCTTCTGGGACACACAATTTTGATTTCTATGTTGCGTAGCGATTTTTTTTTTTCATATGTTTTAATATAGTCTTTTGTCATTAAATGGTGCTGGTTACAGTTTAAAAGTCCAATTAATAATTACTCCCAACCCCGCCTAACAAAACTCCGTAAAATGACTGGACTACATGGCGAAAAGGGTTCCTTGTTGACTTCGGAACCCTAAAAACTAAAAGCCTTTGAGCCGGTAGGTGTCAGTTTTAATTAAACTAACGCCAACCAATAGTGTCACTCATTTCGTTTTCTTGATTCGTACTATAACATAACATAACATAACATAACATAACATAACATAACATAACATAACATAACATAACATAACATAACATAACATAACATAACATAACATAACATAACATAACATAACATAACATAACATAACATAACATAACATAACATAACATAACATAACATAACATAACATAAATATTTTTTATTTGCACACCAAAAACATACAGAATAAAAAGAACGTAAGGGTACAAATAGCGGTCGTGTACTATTCAATTTATATTCAAAGAATGCGTGAACGATTCATTGAAACAAACTTTTTTGTACTTTTCAATACAATATTAATATAAAAAACGGAGTTTATCTGTATAAATACATTTCAATCTCAATTTCCTTATCTATTTAAATCGTTGAATGTAAAGAGCTTCACGAAATGGATGTAAAGGGGCTTGAAATTGCCGGTTTTGTTCCCATACAATTATTGCTAATAGTATGTTCCACTAGGGGACAAAATTGCAAGTGTTCCACATTACATGGTTCCGTAATGCAAGTTATTTTCATGCTTATCGTGATGAAAATAAAACCGATCTGAAACGACTTCTTTTAAAGGATGTAAAATTATTTGTAACACAATAATTAGAAGGTGGCAATTTGGCTTGATGGGGTTATTTCCACTTGTTTATTAAAGATGATGATGGGGTGAAATATGGTGTTTAGCAAAAGGGTTTTATTAAGGGTTTGTGAGTTTGAATCTGATGTATAACAGTCATTTAATTGTTGGTTGTGTGATGGTAATTTGAGTAGAAGTCTATATTATTTTATTATTAACCGACTTCAAAAAAGGAGGAGGTTTCTCAATTCGACCGTACATAGATATATTTTTTTAACCGACTTCAAAAAAGGAAGAGGTTTCTCTATTCAATCGAAAACATCGAAATCACGAAAAAAAAGCAGCTGTCCCACACATTTGGCTCGAGAAGGTTTGTAGTTTTGTATAGAAGAGCTAACTTTTTTTCGCGATTTATCATCATGATAATTTCTGTATTGAGATGAACTATCGATAGTACCTATAGTTTCCTTTTATAACATACCAAATTTTTTTTAATACAAGCCCAAAACATATTCTTAATTTTGATAGAATCCGTTTTCTGATCTCTTTCATTCACAGAACCGTAATCGCCGAACATTAAAAAGATAATAAAAAGACAAATGTTTGTCGTAATGAGCATTATTTAGGTACCGTGGAACATTCATCAATCATCTCAGAGGATCGGACGTTTCTTTTTAAATTATGGACGAAAATAACATTAAAAAAATGTTTCGAAATTCGTGGAGCTCGGTTTGTATTTGGGGTAAATACTAGCTAAACGTATTTAGAAATAATTCAAAATTCAAAAATTTTTTATTCAAAATAATATCACATAGATAGCTTTATGACGTCATTTTTAAGTCTACCACCGCCTCGGAAGGTGTTTCGTTGAGAGAAGATGCGGCCAGAAACTCTACAACACACATCTTTTAAACAAAACAAAATATACAAAGTACAATTAAAATGCAATATTGCATTACATAGAGTGACATTGTCAAGACCAGACATTTTGGTCATTCAAATAGTCATCGAGTTTATAGTAGCCTTTTTTACAGAGGACTTGTTTAACATGAGACTTAAACTTTTTGTCTGGCAAGTTTAGAATATCCATCTTAGAATTGAAATACATTAGTGCAAAAATGGCTTAAGAATCTGTGTGCATTCACACATATCGAACCATTGTTCGATATGAACTCTACCTCACTATTTAAGGCTGCAGTCTCCAGGGTCCGAATAGCCCTAATAATAGCCAACCTCCGATAGGAGATGGCACTACAAGAAGTGCAGAAATACGTCGGCCGAAATTATGCCGCGTAAATTCAGCGAGGACTTGAAACATGGCGCTGACACCCGTCGTGTCGTAGGCATAGGAAAATGGGGAAAGAACATCGCACGCGTAATTTTTGTCGCGTAATTTTGGCAGTTACCTTCTTGACAGCAATGCAATTCTCTTAACGCAAACATTGTCATAATGGTCTATTCGAATAGACCCAAAAAAATCGTTGGTCACAATCATAAATTCGTCGTAGAAACATCGTCTGAAGCACTTCCTTAAGTATTACTAGGGTGTTTTGTTACACCCTGTATACAACGTGGTAATTAATATAAACGCAAAACTATAATATAGTTCGTTTAGAATCAAGAGCAGAATCGAATTATCGTGGTTATGACATAGGTTTTATTTGCATTACCTACTCGACTCAAAAATTTATGGGACGGCAGATTTTTAGACAAAATTTTGACGCTTCCTCCATCGTTATTTTACAGTTTGATCGTCCACCCACCACCACTTTAAACCACCTTTAAATATAAATAAGGTGTTTCGTTACACATGGATAGCTGTAGTAGGAGAGGGAGGCCGAAGAAAAGATGGATGAATTGTGTGAAGGATGATATGTGTAAAAAAGGAGTTAGTGTTGAAACGACGGCTAAGAGAGATGAATGGAAGAGGATGACATATTGCGCCGACCCCAAATAATGGGAAATGGGCAAGACAATGATGATGATGATGTTACACATTGTATAATATCAAACGTGTATCGTGTACCTATTAATTTTTTATAACTTTCACCCGTGCGCTGTGCACTGCAGAGAAAATTGCTTGTAATAATATAAATCATACATGTCACATGATTCATAAAACGTATGTTGTGGCTGTGCAATTTGTACTAGCTTTTTGTTTTTAGTCGGAAAATTGTTTTAAAATGGTAGTAAAAAGTGACGGGCATGTAGAAAAGTGATTTGTTATGTAAAACTGTTTTTTTTTTAGTTTGGGTTTTATTATACTTCAATGAGCTATTTTGTTTGACTTACCAACTTTTTTTTCTATTTCACAATCTATACGTAGTAGTTCCCTTAGTAATCTGTGTCTATACCTATCGGAAATCCTCAAAATGTATTCCCAAATTTTATTGACAAGTTTCTTTTTTACGTAGCCTGTTCAATGTCCTACAGCTGGGCAAAGGCCTCCCCTTTTACTCTCCAATCCTCTCTATTGTGTGCAACTTCTGGCCAACTCTCCAAGAAGGCATTCATGTTATCTCTCCACCTTTTTCTGGGTCTGGGACTATCCTGGGGAAACCAGTCGGTGGTGATTTTGGCCCCTCTTTCCGAATGCATGCGACAGATATATCCCACTTCAGCTGATCTGTCTTGCGCCACGTATGCTTGCAAAGATTATAAAAAGCTTAATGATTATAAAATCCATGCATCCTCATCATCATCGAAGTTTTTGACATACCTGTAGCGAATACCGAATTGACAGCTCGCCGATATTTCAACGACGAATTCAAGGTCGTGACGATGTTTGCGCTTAGAGAATTGCATTGCTGAAGGGCGCGATACAGTGTATGACGTGTAGCCCGATCACTAGACGGCGCGTGACTTTTTGAAAGCCTTACCTTGCTTTTTTATCGCAATTTTACATATAAAAACATCTTAGCCCTGATCTCGGCCACTCAGTTCAATTTCGATTAACAACTTAATTCTTTTACTACATATTTAAAGGTAAATAGATGAACGTATCCTACTTGCCCTCACTTAACCTAAGGAAAACTGATGAAAACACAACTAAATTTGTAACTAAACACTCTAGACAGCCTACCTTCATGATCCGAACACACTTAACTACAATATTAAGCTACAAACTAAACAAACCTGGGATTACAAGGATGAACACATATTTGTATAGGCTTAGTCTTATGATTTGCGATGATTATACAGACTAATTATCACTTTGAAACTATGTTACATAAGGTTTAAGTTTGTTATTTAAACAATATACTATCCAAACTTTAATTTATAGAAGAGTAACTATACAAGGAACAATCTTACTCCTAGTGTTTACTTCGAAATAACTTCATTTGTCTTCTACCACACTAAACCCATACAAAAAGCACGATTGTATATCCACTTTAAGAAAGAGGTCATTGTATCCGTACTTATTGCAATGTGAGGATATACAGTTTTAATTTGTAAGGTTTCTTTTTATTAATTTTTTTTTAATTATGTGACATTGACATTTCATTACTCTCGATATTTAAGCTTTAAGCCGTCAAAATTGGCCGTTTAAAATTTACTCTCAACTTATTCATATATTAGGGTTTGTAAAACGCAAAATCAGTTTACCTTGGAGTAACCGGTGACTTAGGCGGGATTCGACCAAACTTTGATTTATAGAAGAGTAACTACTTATACAAGGAACAATTTTACTCCTAGTGTTTTCTCTGAAATAACTTCATTTGTCTTCTACGACACAAAACCCATACTAAAAGAACGAATGTATAATCCGCCTAAAGGAAGAGGTCGTTGTATCCGTACTTTTTTCAATGTGAGGTTTTACAGTTTTAATTTGTTAGGTTTATTTTTATTTTATTTTTTTAAATTATGTGTCATTGACATTTCATTAGTTTCGGTATAAGCTTTACACCGTCAAAATTGGCCGTTATAATTTACTCTCAACTTATTCATAGATTAGGGTTTGTAAAACAAAAAATCAGTTTACCTTGGACTTGGAGTAACCGGCCGGCGACCTAATCTAAGAATAAAATTTACTCGCATTTGGTCGAATCGGGCCTGAATTACATTAATTAATTGTGTCGGTAATAAAATATAGTCTTATATGTTTACTAGAGTTTACCCGCCACTTCGACAGCACAAATTATATACCAGATTATTTCTAAGTCAAGTCATAAGCTATCAAACAAAAAAGTATGTTCTTTAATAATAAATATAAATATCTAGAAATAATCACATAGATAGTCAAGTCCTACTTAAATTACTAGAAATTTTATCTCAAAAACATAAACAATACATAATAATTAACCTAAAGAAAAAATTTCAGACTTTTATTATCATGACTAGACAACGATATACAATACATAAAATAGATATAGGATTAAATAACCCCTTTTTGTTTATACAAGAATTATCAAGAAAATAACGAATAGTAAAACCACAGGTAAAACGTATTACAATATTTTTCATAAATTATAAAGAACATTGTAATACATCTCTATAAATAGAGTTATATAAATAATGGATAAAAATGTTTACTCTGCTGGAAAAAAGCTAATATTTTTTCAGTAGTAAAAATATTAAAGCAGTATTTTTGCCTTTCAAAGAAAACAAAGAAACTGTTATTATTCATCAAGATTTAATATAAGAGAAAACCGGCCAAGAGAGTGTCGGAAACAATCGTGATAGGGTTCCGTAGCCATTTTATTGTGTTACAGTCATTGGTTCCAGTTGCTGCTTAACTGTTTTTTTAGAAGAGATTAATTTTTTTTCTGATATAGATTCCTTTACAATTTTGTGTGTTACAAGTGCTTACTAAGAGCTACCTAAGTAGTTGAATATTTTCTCAAATAATTTAAAGGTTAGCATTTTTAGTTACGCTCAATTTTAACTTTGAGTGCCAATATCTCTAGGTAGAAGAACGACTTACGACAAACGTAATGGTATTTTGTTCTATTTTAAAAGACCTTTCTAAAGACAATTCACTCTTTTCTTCAATGTTACCCACCTCTTTTTTGTTTTTGTAAGGTTGTGGTTCAAAAAATGTATTTTTCTTTAAATTATTGGTACATAATAATGGGTGAAAAAATGAAAGAGTAGGTAATTCAGGCGAGGCATTCAGACAAAATGCACGAAACTATGTATGAGGTTTCCTTATTTGACTACGGAACTCAAAAACACGAATATTTCTTACACTAACTTACTAATGAAAAATTTTCTCTGAAAGAACGTAATTCCCTGCCTGACTTTAAGGTTATAAATCCTAAATACCTATTCATTCATTCATTCACACCGGACCTAACGAACCATGAACCCAATTCATCTATTCAGTAAAGTGACAGCGCAAAACGAATGCCAGTAGAAATAATATGAATATTCTTATTTGGGGCATCAACTTTAAAATTGAGGGGCCGCTGATACTTGACCTCGTCCTGAAGTCCCCACTTCAGGATTTTCTGTGAATCGGATTATTTTCAAGCGTATAATTATCACACAAACAACCAGTCTATCGTATCTTCTATCTATAGAGGATACGATCGACTGGTTGTTTTTTAGTTCGTACAAAAAAAAACCATTTTAACACTTTCGCTGCTGACGACCTACGCCGTAGGTCGGCGACAAATGGGCCGCAGTGCTGAAGAACCCACGTAACGAGCCGGTTCAATAGCATTTCGCCTATGCTCATGACCTACCGTGCAAGTCACCGAAAACCTTACGCCTGCGCGAATGACCCACGACGCGAGCCACTTTTATGGTTTCAACGTTATGACTGTGCGCAAAACCTAAGAGGGGGGTCAAGTTCTATTGCATTTCGCCTGTGCTCATGACCTACAGCGTGAGTCACCCAAATCTTACGCCTGTGCGGGTGACCCATGAGGTGAGCCGCATTGGTCTTTTTACGTTACGATTGTGCGCACGACCTACAAGGGACGTCAGTTTTAGGACTGCGTGAGGATCATGGTTTTAAGCTTAGCACCGAAATTGTTGAAAGCACTCTATCTGCACCCAACTCAACTCACGTTATTAAAAATAATATTACATTCTGATATCATTTTTTGGATCTTCTACAAATGCCGAAGACTAGACGCTGTTTTGTCTGGATATCAGTGTAAACTTCTATTTTATAAATTTTAGAAAGATATACTCAAAACTATAAAGAGCGTCGATGGTGCGTTGTGGAGAGGTATGGACACCCAATTATGGGGGTCCGGGTTCGAATCCGCATGGATAACATGCCATGTATAAACGGCGACACATCAAGCTATACAAAACCAACGTAAGCTGGCCGCGCGTAGGTCGAGTAACGTATAACGTCGCGCGGCCAGCTTATGTTGGTTTTGTATAGCTTGATGTGTTGCCGTGAGTACCAATAAGTTTTTCTAACTTATGTACGTCATACCGACTACTCTCAAACGGTGAAGGAAAACATCGTGAGGAAACCTGCATACACTGAAGAAGAAATTCTGATGTGTATGTGATTTGGCATGCGTGGTGGACTAATTCCCATACACAAAACCTGAGGGTAGGCCTGTGCCCTGCAGTGGGCCGTTTATAGGCTGAATCCGATTGAATGCGGATAATTTTTGGCTTTTTTAGAATCTTTGAAGAAGTATGTTGCCGATGCATTGATAATATTTTACTGTTTTGACGAAGCCTACGTTGCTGATACGGACATTTTGTAAATTAAGTCGAGTTTTCTATATTTTTTTCGAATAAATGGTTTTCTTTGTTTAGATAATAATCATGAACAACGAAAATAATAATTATCTTCTCAATTTTGAACCCTGGTAATAATATATAATAACAATAATGTAGACAAAAATATAGTGAGTTTTTTTAAACGGACTTTGCGGGCCGCGTGAAATTAAAATTTAAAGCACACGACGAGGCAGGCTACAGTTAAACACATCTGCTCTGAATGATTCAGCCGCTCCAAGCAATAACTCCGAGTCCGTAATTTATCATAACTTTGTCAAGTTCCTAAGGGAAAGAACGTGAATATAACTGTCCAAGATTAAATATACTTGACTCTTATTTCGATGGGTTAAGTTCTAAAATGGAAATAGAAAATTTTCTTGAAATAATTTTTTTAACATTCCAAAAGTGGTGAGTGTTCTCAAAAATTGTTTTTAGATTTGGATGACAGCCAAGATTGTTTTTAAACTTTGTCATAACATGGTTATTAAATACAGTAATTTATTATACTAAACAATCTGTATTGCTCTAGTTAAAATAAATGCAGGAAATTCCAAAAGCCATAGTATGGAGCCTGGTTTAGAAAAGACCAAACATTTTGCAATTTTTAATTTTATGCTGCGGTATATTATCGTGATGTCAGCAAACCCTGGTGTCCAAGTTTTTTCACACCGTCTTACGGCATCTAACGTGATTTTTATACGAATACTAACACCAGAGATAGTAGCCAGCCAACGGCTTAACGTGCCATCCGAAGCACGGAAATCATCTATCTTTTCAGACAATCAAGTGATTTAGCCTGCAATTGGGGAACGCCTAACCAACTGGTGAAAAAAGCAAAAAGTGACATATCACTAGGTGTCCCCCGTGGAAACCGAACCCATAACCTCCATGTCCAGAACCTGGAGGTAGTAGCATGATTGTGCATGCGTAACAAAGCTCTTAAATTTGTCACGTTCATGACCTAAGTTTAATACCACCAATAGAACCACTTCATTTTCCTAGCCTCGCTCAGCTCAGCTCTGGTGGAAAAGGACTTAGCGAAGCAAAGTTTTTCTACATACAAAACTAGCGAAAAATGGAGGACCACGAGTTGTGTGCGAGGAATGCGTGCGAGGATGTGGGCGATGCCACGCCGTGTGCCCACACCTCAGCCCACCCTCATATCTGAAATGAGTCCGCAACGCATCCTCGCACCGCTCATCTACGCACCGTTTCACAGCTTCGCTACAAATCCTCACGCTGATCATCTTCCATATCAGATAAAAAAACAGCCTTACACAACAACTTCAGGGCTCTGTTCAGGCTCCCTCGCTATTGTAGTGCCTCCGGAATGTTTGCTGATGCAAATACAGATGATTTTTATGCAATTATGTGAAAGAAAGTTGCATTGGAGTACGTTGTGTTCGTGAGAGCTCGAATGGAGTGCTTAAGATGATTGTTGACAGAATGGACTCCCACCCTGCTTGGCAGATTTACTGAGACTGAGATTGTCTTGGGCATGCGGTAGATCTTCCAGGTAGGGAAGTAGTTAGCCTCCACTGCCTACTCTTGTTGTTTTATTTAATTTATTTATTTAATGTTGAACTCTCTTATAGGGTTTATAAGTTCTCCAATGCCTACTGACATTTTTGTACAGACTATATTAAGTCATCAGAATTTTTTTTTAAATATTATTTATTTATTTATTTGCATTCATCGTACATGCGTAACAAAGCTCCTAAAATCGTCACGGTCACGTGCTAATCTATCTTTTGTAGACCCGTTAAACTCCATGCTAGTGGTCTGCCAACATGACCTCACTCTCTGACCTTTACTCGGGTATGGCTTTGGTCACCCTTTTCCCTTCAAATATAAACAAAATAAATTACATTAATAATGTATACAAAACAATAGACTAGTTTGTTCCAATACATTAGAAGTGTAATCCGTAAATCCTTTTAACATAGCACTTCCCCTATTTTCAAATTTGCTGTGGTCACCACAAATCCTGATATTTTTAGGACACGCAATATAAATTTTTTAACTTTGAATGTTGAAGCAATATTATTAAACTTAAAGCATAACGAATATTGTCTTTCTTTTAGAATGAAAATCATGGAAACAATAATTAAAATCCAAACAGTCATTTTGTCCTGAACCAAATAATAAATATATTCACTCGACATCAAATTTAATACCTCGCACCCATTTCTAATCCTATTTCAGCAATGACATGGGGACAATTATTTTACACCAACTTATTAAATGGATGGCAAAAAAAATAAGCTTTTCCGTACATTTGTGTCGAGTAGGCATTAACAGGTGATTTTTTTTGCTCCGATCGGTTTGCTCCCTTAGTACAAGTTGTTCAGTTTGATGGGTAGACTCTTAGTTTAAAAGGATGCTAATGATATCAATCTCACCCTGTACATTTAAATGGATATTTTAATTAAAATTTTCATTATTTGCAAGCCCAAATGGTTTCTATCTAGATTATTTAGATAGACCTGTCAGAGAAAATAAGGTCACTGTTTTACGAGGGTCGAGTTTTGTAAATTAAGTTGTAAAACAAACTAAATAGAGTTTGTTTTATGTTAACTAGTAACGAAAGTTATGTTTATGGATTTTATAGGGTCACAGAATGATTTAAAACCTTTCTTTTTTCTCCCAAAACGAATAATGTTGAGATTCTAAAATACAATTTAAATCGGACCTAAACAATGAGCTATAGAGACGGATGAGTAAGCAGCGTATAGAGAAAGTGATCTTTGCTCGAAAGTGGCAGTGGCTAGGCCATGTATTAAGGAGGCCTTGTCATCGCTCATCCAAGACAGCTTTAGTTTTATACCCACCAGGCAAAACCAAAACGGCCCACTCCCCAAAATAACCTGGCTCTGTGAAAGTAAGGACTTAGAGACCGTTCCGCAGCTGTTCCGCAGCCGCGCCGGACTGCATCTAGTGTGACACCTCACTTATAATTCCATAGTTTACAACTACTGCCGGCCTGCAGCCGTCCAGCAGCCGGCCCGCAGCCGCACTCAGCACGGCTAGCATGACACTCAAGACAAAGCGTTTAGACGAGAAAAATGTCGTACGCGCTCTTTCTAGCATACCCAAGAGCAAACCCATACGTATTAAAAAAAAAACCTAAAATAATAAGAATGGAGGCACATCTCGATTTTTGTCGTTTTCTCGGGGAATGTCCGTACTATAATTAACTATAATTATAACTATTATTATATACGTTGGTGACTCTTTCTTATACATACTATGACATACATACAGCAATACATAAAAACTATTTAACCTTAATGAGTCATGTTAACTTTATCGGTTACGTGACAATTTTCTCCTTACATAGCAGTGTACTAGAAACAATTTCATCCCCTACTTACCCACAAAGTAATTGCCAGCAAGAAATCTCAGCTATTTTAGGGAGAACATTAATAAATTAAGGGATCACCCTAACATAGTCTCGTTTGCTCCACACACTACGACCTCCAAATCAAGGTATTTACATACTTATGATGCAGACAATAAGAACTTAGATAGAGGTCTTGTTAGATACAATGAACAGTAGCAAGAAATGTGGGGTGCCCTGGCTTATTTTAATTGTAAATCAGCGTTTAGCAAATGGTAGGAATGTGGGAGGGAGATGTTTGAACATCGAAATTGGTTATTTTAAAAATAAAGTCGTGTTATTCTTTTTGTTAGTTGAATTGTTAGTATAAGGTTCTGTGGAGTTTCGAGAGTTTTAAAGTGGCATGGAAAAAATATCTAGTACTATACAGGGTGTTACAAATGTAAAAATAAACATTTAAAACTTAAAACGATATTGCTCCCTCAGTGACAGTTGTTTAGTTTGATGGTCTTAACCACCCCCTTAAATGTTTATTTGTATTTTTGTAACACCTTGTATGTGACAACATAAATAGTTGTCACATATACAATACTAGATATTTTTTAGGGATGAGGGGGTGAGCTTTTCCACCATGAAAGCCCAGTGCGGATTATTAGAGGCAAATTATTGGTCAACTTGCTATCAGATAAAACTTCTTAAACCGCATTAATAGGCCAGATTGCCAGAAAAAACGACTTTTGGAATTAATAACTAAGTGGAGACCGTGCCCGTGGCGAGAAAAATCTCAAAAAGAAAGACCTTAAGAGTATAGGCGGGCTCAAATGCTAATTTGGAGAATAGGTAACTTTTTCGACTGTATACGTATTTATCAGATCCACCCCACCCATACACCCCGCCAGCTAGAGTGCGAAAGAGACAACTGCAGCTCGGACCGATTTTATATACAAACAAAAAATCTATGAAATCAGCATTTTGTATTCCCCTGTTTCCTCCTCCAAAACTAAACCGATTTTAATAATTCTTTCAAAAATAATATGAGAAAGATTTTTTAATTCAATAGTTCTTTATTGTGCACACTGAGTTATAAGTATTTACAATATACATTGTGGATGTGAAGTCATGCCAATTTAGTATCATTATGCTCTACCTATACAGGCATATACACAAGAATACAATAGAATAAAATTAAGATTAATTCATAGTGGAGTAACAATGGTAATAAAATCTAATCTTTAATTTACAAACGATTTGATGAAGCTAAATGCCATCATCATCAGCTACAATAAAAAATATTTTGGCTATATCCGTATGTTTAATGTTTTGTTTATATTTGTCTTAAAACGGGCGGTAATATTGGTCATTTTCGAAGGTCCCTAGTTCTTACAGTAATTAATTAATGCAAAAAAGCAAAACATAGGGTCATGGCAGAAGTGACATAGGTTATATGGTAAAAGAATATTCGCTCTAGTGTTACTAGCCAGGGAGAAAACAGGGGAATACGTTTGTATGGAGAAAATCGTACTGGTCTATCCTCTTAAATGCGTTGGTATGATAACTTCTAATTAATTTTTACTAAAATATCAGTAATCTTTTCTGGACAAACCATTTTCAACATTTACATTTTTGTGTTAACTTTGAATACCTATTTGTTTTTAATACAGACTCTCACAAACAAAATGGTTGAACTAAAAAATAAAATTAATTAAAAAATCAAATGAAAATGTTTTAGTAAACCAATTTAAAAATGCCAGAGCCAATAAAACTACAAACAAAAGCCAGTTCAAATATAAAGTTGTTGAACCATTAATTAAGTTATACAAGTGCAAATATAACTTTATTTAATTGAAAGTAAATAATTGGTTATTCTAAAATGAGTTCAATAGTGCTTTGTCAACGTTGTTTTAATTAAGTTACATAGTTAGGCTTACTAACTTCATCGTGTAAACGAATGAATAAGAAACCAGACACACATAATTAACTAAATGGGTTATTTAACTATTTTTAGTACGAGAGATGATCACGTAATTATTTGTTTTAAAAATAATTTATTTATATTTTACAAGGGGACGGCCTAGACGTTTTTATACAGATCAAATAGGCGACGTGCTTAAAAAGTGTTAGGTCAGATCTTCCGAAACCGACGAGCATGCACGAAAGGACTAATAAACGTGGAGGAAGCTAGAGAGGTTTGTCAGGATCGTAGCAGGTGTCCTTCCATTGTCTCTGCCTACCCCAGTGGGAGACTTGCGTGAGAATATTTTTATATGTATTTTTTTTCGTGTTTTTATAATGTGTTTTATTGTTTTCTTGTATTGTTTTTGTATGTTTTTATTGTTATATGTGTTTTTTGTATGTAGTATTCTTCCATATATAAAATATTACTTTTATTAGTTCCGTATACGCGTATTGTGCGTCAAACTTTTGTATGGACTGAAATCACCTTAAAAAAAGCTAGCCAGAAGTGGGTCACTGATTTCAAAAATATTACTCAGACAACTTCAAAGCATAATATTACTCAGACAACTTCAAAGCATAATATCAATAATGTTTTTTATTAATTAAATTATGAGTTATAATAATTTTAATGTTCTCAACAGAACATGAACTTTCTACCATCTACAATTCTACAATGTGAACTCGTGCACCTCGAAATGAAAATATGGACGTGTTGTGCGTTTAATGCATGTTTAATGTTTGTAAATGTTTATTCAACCTTCAAGAGCAGACAAGTTAAGTTTATATCCTATTGGATCCTACTGCAGGGCATAGGCCTCCTCTCACGAATGACAGTAATAGAGAGCAAACCAAATTCGCCGATAAACTGTTGTACAGTTGGGCGTGGTAATTTTTAAAACACACATCTACCCTTTGAAGTAAATAAATAAATTAAAAAAATGTTATTATTATAAAATTTTATATATATATCCCACTTTCACCTATTGTATTATTTCATTTATTGATGACCCGGTTGGAGTAATGGTTACCACGCCGGACTGTCAAACCAGGGTCCTGGGTTTGTATCTCGGTTCGGTCATGGACGTTTATATGTTTGTGCCGCTGTTATAAGGTTTCCATAATAAACATCCTATTAGTGCTTGCTTGGGATCATTACAATGAATTGTGCCTGTGAGCGTTATTTATTTATTTATTTAAACATTACATTATATTTACAGAAACTAATGTAAGCATGACATTCATATGATAGTTTCAGGCCTGAAGCTTAAAATAAAGCTAAAATTTAATCTAGTTTTTGCTCATTTCTAGATTTCAGAACTATAATTAGGTACTTCGCTTTTATTTCATTCACGTAAGTTGATGCACAATATAATTGTATTATTATTTGAGTTACTGTGTACAGGGTATAACAAAACACCCTAGTAATTCTTCAGGGGGGTTCTTCAGACCATCAAACTGAACAACTTTCACTATGGAGCCGACATCGAAATCGCGAGAAAAAAATCAGCTGTCCCATACATCTGAGTCGAGTCAGTACTGCAGTCTGTCGAGTTAAACTGCGTTTGTGGTCTAATGGTTAAGAGCCTTGGGCTCTCGATACGGAGGTCGTGGATTCTATTCCCACGGGGGACACCTTGTGATATGTCACTTTGTGCGTTTTTCCCCAATTGGTTAGGACATTGCAGGTTGAATCAACTGATTGTCTGAAAAGAAAGATGATTCCGTGCTTCGGATGGCACGATAAGTTGGTCCCGGCTACTATCTCTGGTGGTAGTAGTCATTACATTAAAACCACGTCAGAGGCCGTAAGGCGGTCTGAAAAAACTCTGACGCCAGGGCTTGCTAGTTGCTGCCTACTTGATAAGAAGAAGAAGTACTGCAGTTTTGTATGGGGCAGCAAATTTTTTTTCACGATTTTTGATGTTGGCTCCATAGTGAAAGTTGTTCAGTTTGATGGTTTGAAGAACCCCCTTAATTATTACTACGGTATTTTGTTACACCCCGTAGAGTATATAATTTTTGGCATTTTTTTGTATATAAAAGATTCAAAAAACAATTTAGCATTACGCCTATATTGCCAAAGGGTAGTGACAGTGGTTCCAACAAAAGTGGGGAATGTAGTAGGTACCTATACATTTTTTACCTTACTATTTTATACTGTGCCGACCTTCGATCACTTCCCGTAGTAAAAGTTGTTCAGTTTGATGGTCTGAAGGCCTAAAGTATTTAACACCCTGTATAACTAAACGACATAAAGCAGGGATATTTTGCAACTGCGACAAACTTCAACTCTGAAAGTTTAGGTGAATTAACAACCACAAATGTTTTACACTAAGTTAATTCGTAAATCATGTGCCATTTGTTTTTGAGACAGCAACTTGTGTATGCGTAACTAACACGTTGTATTGTGGTTTTTGACATTACATTTAAATTATTTAGTTAATGATTTTAAGCATAGTGAAGTGGGTTAGCGGTTAGACTATCGAAATTAATAACTTTCATTTTGATAGGTCCAAAAACAATAAATGTTTTGAAATATGTTCGTCATACTTTTAAGTTATCAATTAAATGTATTTTTTTTTTGTTATACTTTTCTTGAGGAAAGCCTAATCCAAATAGGTTTAGTCGGTATGTTTTAAAGTGATTCAAAGTGATAGAGAAAAAAATCAAAAAATGGTCTCAATTCATTCCCAAACTACCTCAATTAATTCTTTTACAAAATATTTTCAATGTACATCCACGCCAAGTTTACAATTTTATTATACAGGGTCCTTCATAATATGCTGACAGTTTTTTAAGAAGATGATCAGACCATCAAACTGAACAACTTTCTTCATAGGACCCACATCGAATTGGCGAAATAAAAATCAGTTGTCACATACAATTCACTCGAGTAGGTTTGCAGTTTTGTAAGGAAGAGCTGATTTTTTTTTTCGCGATTTCGGTGTTGGTGCCATAGAGAAAGTTGTTCAGTTTAACGGTCTGCTCATTCCCTTAAAAAAGTGTCACCTATATGTACATAAACAGGGTAAATTTGATATCATTAGCATCCTTTTAAACAAAGAGTCTATTCATCGAGCAGAACACTTTTACCTTGGATAAGTTATATGACAAGATTGGCAGTCGAAGCTACAAAAACGTAGAAAAAAATTGTAACCAGTATTGGCCTCTAAACCCTATACACGCACACAGACATAATTAGTAAGGCGCCTCACGCACACCAACCTAAGAAAGTTGGCCCCTTTTGTTTTATACGGTAGAAGCATGAGGCTCTTTCTAGACATATACTTCTTCTAAGACTTTTACTATGGGAGCAAACCGATCGAAGCACAAAAAAAATCAGCTGTTCCATACTAAACTGCAATCTGCAATGCCTTCTACTCGAATGAAATGTATGCAACAGCAGATTTTTTTTGCACCGATCGGTTTGCTCCCATAGTAAAAGTTGTTCAGTTTGATGGATCGAATCTTAGTTTAAGAGGATGCTAATGATATCAATTTCACCCTGTATAGATAGAAGATAGATATAGAATATATATAGAGGACCCTGTTTGTTTAGTTTTATATAGGTAGTGTATAATATTATAATAATTCGGACCATGTGTAACGCTAACTAAAACATTCTACATTTATGTAAAACTGTCTAAATGCAAAGCACAATGAATTATTAAAACAAATGCGAAAATTTCACAACCATCCAAGAAGCTCCCGTGAAAGCTACAGAATATCCTCATAATTTTAATGAAACAAACAACTTAATGCCTCTACGTTATGCAGAATCCTCGTTAAAATTAAGCAAATGAAGTCCTCAACCATCTGAGGTCGGGGTAAAATTACCCCGGGGTAGTTGCTGACAGGGAGTCTTGTTTTTGCAGTCAATTTGTAACTGTTACAGCGTTTCGGGTTGCGTAGTATATTTTGCTACTTTTATTTTTGGAATTATAAATGTTTTTGTAGTTTGTATTAAATATTTTAGTGTTATTTTAAATTTTAGTAGGCTTGCCTAATAACGACAACCTGGCTGGTGTAATTGTTACCACGCCGGACTGCCAAACCAGGGTCCTGGGTTCGAATCCCGGTTCGGTCATTGATGTTTATGTGTTTGTGCCGTTTTTGTATGGTTTCCATATGAAATGTCTATATTGCTTGCTTAGGATTATTACAATGCATGTAAGCGTTATTTATTTATTTAATAATATAGTAATACTATCACAATACTATCGATAGTACAGGAGGGCAATTGCGCTAATTTAAAACATCCAAGTTCAATCCTAATCAAATTTCAGTTCTAATCACATTGCAATCCAATTACTATTCAACTGTGCTGAATTCCGTATCACACTGAACTTGACTTATTTACTACGAGCGTTAACCCGCGACTTCGTCCGCACAAATTATATACCAGATTTTAAGTCAGATCATAAGCTATCAAACAAAAAAAGTTTCATCAAAATCGGTTCAGTAGTTTTTGCGTGATACTCGTTCAAACAAACAAACAAACAAACAAACACAAACAAACAGACAGACAAAAAATCCAAAAATTGGTGAAATGGAATCAGGGACACCTAAAAACCATATCGTAACTTTTTTTTTGTTAATATCTTCAATGTACAGACAAACTTCCTGTTACAGTTTTATAATAGTATAGATAGATGTGACTGACAGCCTTTAACGTCTGAGCGATCTGTCAAAACGGCTCCAACGGCTGTCAAATGAGTAGCACAATACCGAATGTGTTAAAGGAGTCGCGTTGTAGGTCCGCTATTGGGTAGTCACGTCCCTCGTCGATTGTTGGTTTCCCCCTCCCGGGCCTAAAACGTAGCTCCAGAGGTGGCTCAAGACAGTGTTCTTTTCGAAAAACAATCCTTGAAGTCACCAAAATACATATTTTGTAAATTGCAAATACATATTTTGTAATTGTCTATGTACTGTTCTCTTTATTGAACCAAATTTGTTATTGAATAATTAATGTAAAATAATTAATGTAAGAATCCTGTAGCTTCTTAACAAAATATTTGTACGCCATCACGGCAGATTTTTGTTGTCTATTATAAACGGGCATAGGCCCACCACACATTCCCACCGCTGTAACTCCTGTAAGCCAGGATCAACAGCGGCGACCATTCACAACACTGGACAATGAAGTCCAGCGAGCCCGGGGGATGACTCTAATCTGTCTTGGAACCCGCAATGAATTAATCAAAGAAGATAGGAGGAGTAGGAAAACGAAATATCCGACTTCCCTCCATTGCAAACGGGAGACAGCAATAAGAAGGAAAAAACATGGTTATTAGAGAGCCAATTCAAGAGATCATTTATGGCAGTGTTGAAGACACGACCGAAAAAGCACCAAAAATACAAAATAAAACAATAGGAACCTAACATTGTACTGAAATGAAATCATTTATTTGAAACGCGCACCGCAACCACGCGGGCCTGGTGCGTATTGGTAAGTACAAATACGCACTAGGCCCGCGTGGTAGAGTACGACCGACTCGTTTGCCCTACAGTGGGATCTTACAGACTATAACTTACTGATACCTATTAATATTACTATTGAGTAACAAAACCCAAACACGCGTGCATTTCATTCTTCAAACAAACAAATTGTTACCTACCTTTTTCCCTCAACTTATTTAAAAAGAGGGTTCGAATGATTAAATTTGATTTATAGTTCACAACTTGCGGCGAGGCACGTGTCAATTCTGTCACGTCTTTATTTCCTTAGGGTTCCGTTTTATTATCCAATTGTTTGTAATAAAACCTTGAAGGATGGTCGTTAAAGTTGTATTTTGGAGAATAAGTAGAGGTTTTTAAAACTTTTTGTAAGCTCGTGATGGGATTTGGTGTAACTTTTTAACCCCTAACGCAACAAAAAGACACAAAAAAGGTGTTACAAGTTTGACGCCAATGTCTGTGTGTCTGTCTGTCTGTGGCTTCGGCTCTCGAACAAATGGACCGATTTCGATTGTTTTAATAGAAAGCTTATTTTGGCGGGAGTGTTCTTAGCTTTGTTTCATGAAAATCGGTTCAGTTGTTTTCATGTAACTTTAAAAATTATGAAATAACATTAAATTTCCAATTAAAAAACCCCCAACGCCAAAAACAAACATTAAAAAAGTAAAAATTATTAATTATTTTTTATGTAAGCAAATGTTTGATTTACTTCGTAACTCTCTTTAAGATATTTTACTTTTTAAATGTTTGTTTTTAGCGTTGGGGGTATTTTAAATTTTTCAATTATTAGCTCCAAATTATTATTTTCTTTTTTTATGTGATACTAGCGACCCTTTCCGGCTTCGTACGGTTACCGCCTGACCACGGGATAGGGTGAACTGCGGCGCGAAAAGCGATTTTAGAATACAATGAACGTTATGTTCCTACTATTACGCAAGCACGCAGCGGCGCGTAGGCAGTGTATTGAGAAATCGCTTTTCGCGCCGCAGTTCGCCATTTCCCGCAGCCAGGTGGTAAGGAACAAACCATCCTCGTCAACCAGTCTATTTTTATAACTTTTTATTAATCTCAGATAAATCGGACGCATACGTAAATCCACCGCACCATGACACTTCACAATTAAATCAAAATTAATCTATTAAGCTTTCTTCATTTCTTTTTTTTTCAATTATTAGTTACAAGGAAGACACCAGTTTTTGCATGCTTTCTAGACTTGTCTAAAGCATTTGACCTTGTCTCGTACGATGTGGCTCAAATACAATGCGAAAAAGAGTGAAGTTATGACCTTTAGATCTGGTTTAAAAAACTACGCAAATTCTCCACCAGTTTCACTCTGCGGCACAACCCTGCGTAAGGTTGCGCAATTCAAGTATTTGGGCCACTGGGTTACTGAGGACCTAAAAGATAATGTGGACATAGAGAGAGAACGCAGGTCACTGTCTGTCCGATGTAATATGTTGGCCCGCAGATTTGCAAATTGTACTGAGCCAGTAAAAGTCACGCTTTTTAAGGCGTACTGCCAGTCTTTTTATACGTGCAGTATGTGGGTCAACTATACGCAGAGGGCATACAGCGATCTGAAAGTCCAGTACAACAACGCGTTCAGGGCACTGATGGGGCTGCCGCGGTGGTGTAGCGCGTCGGGCATGTTCGCGGAGGCGCGCACCGACGGATTCCACGCCATCATGAGGAAACGTTGCGCGTCCGTGCTGACCCGCATGCGAGCCAGCACCAACAGTGTCCTGAGCGTGTTAGCGGAGCGTTGGGACTCCCCAATGCTGAAGCGTTGGATACAGCTGCATGCTGATAAAATGTTTAAAATGAAAATGTAAATGTTAATGTGACTGTCTGTACCTATTAAGTATTCTGCACCTACTAACATTAGTTTTCTAAGTTTTTATTATGTATACTAAAAAATTATATACCCATGCTGCGCTTTCCAGTACTAGGTCGCCACTCTAGAACTCTTCGGCTCCATTGGCCACCTGTTCTGTGAGCAATGTGCTTTCTTTATTGCCGCCATCCAATTACGTGTCCTGGCTCTCTTGCTTTCATTGATAGAATATAGAAAAGAAAATAGGCTGTTATTATACAGTTTAACTACACTGGCCTGCAAAACTAAGTATCACACTTTTCAAATTGCAATAACTTTTTCAGTACACAATATATACTTTCGAAATAAAAAGGACTCGAAAAAGAGTTAAATTTTCAAAGAATAGTTACAAAGAAAGCAGATAACATTTGGTATAAAACGTTTTTTATTTTAAATCTCTAATTTCTATAGTTCAGAAAAAATTGAAATATTAAAAGTGTAGTACTTAGTTTTGCAGGTCAGTGTATATAAAATACGAGCGTTAACCCGCGACTTCGTCCGCACAAATTATATACCAGATTTTAAGTCAGATCATAAGCTCTCAAACCAAAAAATTTTCATCAAATTCGGTTCAGTAATTTTTGCGTGATACTCGTTCAAACAAACAAACAAACAAACAAACACACAAACAAACAGACAGACAGAAAATCCAAAAATTGGTGAAATGGAATTAGGGACACCTAAAAACCATATCGTAACTTTTTTTTTGTTAATATCTTCAATGTACAGACAAACTTCCTGTTACAGTTTTATAATAGTACGAGCGTTAACCCGCGACTTCGTCCGCACAAATTATATACCAGATTTTAAGTCAGATCATAAGCTATCAAACAAAAAAAGTTTCATCAAAATCGGTTCAGTAGTTTTTGCGTGATACTCGTTCAAACAAACAAACAAACAAACACACAAACAAACACACAAACAAACACACAAACAAATACACAAACAAACAGACAGACAAAAAATCAAAAAATTGGTGAAATGGAATCAGGGACACCTAAAAAGCATATCGTAATTTTTTTTTTGTTAATATCTTCAATGTACAGACAAACTTCATGTTACAGTTTTATAATAGTATATAGATAGATATCCTTAAGCCGTTAACATGCTAACAATTTCGTGCATCTCATCCTATTTCCCTCCGCTCCTACATTGTGTGTAAGTCCAGCTTAACTCAGCTGCATGTAGGTTTTCCATGCTTGTATCTAATGCAGGACTGAATCCTTAGTCACAATAAATGTGAATGAATCATTTAGAATTTAGTATGAATAAAAAAAGTATCTTTGAAAAATAGTACATATGTTTAAAAAAACTGTCTTCAGACTTCAATTTGCTGTATCTAGCTATAATATGCTGTAAATTAAATATATATTTTTAAAGGAGTTCCGAGTCATTCAGAGCAAGATTCACCCACTTGCAGTTTCTGCTGTAATGCAGAGGAAACGCCCGTACACCCCCTCTGCAAAGTGCTCATTCACAGCAGGTGTCGCCATCTAGGTGGATACGTAGTAACACCTACTGACATTAGGGTCCGTGGACCTAGGAAATGACCTTTAGGTCTAGGGTGACAGCTACAATAGATCTATTCAGGTCGCAGTAGCTATTGGTTTATTGACCAAGCCCTTACAACCAAATAATAATATTAAATTCAGATCAATCTTTTGGATTATGGCTTATAGCAGTTCTCTCAGTGACGTTATAAAGGAAACATAAGACGACCCGATTTGTGTAATGGTTACCACGCCGGACTGCTAAGCCAGGGTCCTGGGTCTGAATATGAATGCCTAATGCCTATAGTCCTTACTTGGGATCATTACAATGTCTGTGCCTGTGAGCGTTATTTATTTATTTATAAGCCCGGTATCCACCAAATCAAAGCGGAGCGGTGCTAATCAACCAATCGAATTGCTCAGTTTACTTCACTTGTCAGAATCAAATTATTTTCTTGATTGATTTTAGTGGATTCCGATTACACTATTGGTAGGTTGATCTGTCGCCGTGTGTACTGTATTTCTTAAAAGACTTTTAAAATATGAGTTAAATGGTGACCCTACAGGAAATCGTCATTGTTAGTGCACAGTTGTGTCGTCGAATGCAGATCTTCGGAGCTGTTTATTTTAGACGATTTACGACGCCCCTGTTTACTGCCCATTTAAGGATCGGTGTTTGGATTATAAATTAAGAAACTAGAAGCATGAATGCGGATGGCTGTAGTAGGAGAGGCCGTAGAAAAGATAGATGGATTGTGTGAAAGATGATAATGTTACTTAGAAATATCATTTTTAATAATTTAGATTAAAGTGTCTCAAAGGGGCCTCTACGTGTTGGACATGTGATCACCTGTGTCCCCATGCAAGCCTTCCAATTGTCCGGGCAACGGCCCGTGGGTTTTTTACAGAGATAGATAATAATAATAATAAATAAAATATCTTGGAAATTGTCACACAAATTAACTAGTCACATTTAAAGTACCTGGACTTGTATTATGATGACTAGACAACGATATAGAATACATATGTAGATAAAAACATCCATGACTCGGGTACAAATATTCATATTCATCATATAAATATTTGTCAGTTTCGGGATTCGATCTTTCACACACTTCATGCATCTTTTCGACAAAATGTCTGGGAGGAGAGATAAATAAAATACCCCTCGAGAAATATTGTTGAGCATAGCAAAATCTATGCTAGGCATTTTCATAAAATTATTTCTGTAAATTAATAATAATAGCAATCAATAATGTCTCAGAAAACCGTTTTATATTGTTCTTTACTTGTAATCTATCTAATTTACAAACCACGAACTCTTAATGAATATCCCCTTAGCTAAAAACGCTTGCATAAAACATTGTGAAAGCCACCCTAATGCTTATTTGCATTCTGAATGCAACACATGTTCCAGCCCCTAATCCCAGTGTTGGGCGTTACGCGTCTTGCTACGTAAACTATTATTAGAAATGTTTTGTCTATTGCGACGTGGACATAAAAAAATATAGAAGTGTTGTAAATGTTAGTCCATAGATTTTGATTGGCCAGTTTTGAATTCAGAATGAGGTGTTGAGTTTGGTCAGCTTTCGTCCTAAATAGGAATACTTAGTATAATGTTGCATTTAATTATGATAATATTTATATTAAGGCGGTTGCAGAGGGGTCAATTTTATACAAAACTTTGACGCACAATACGCGTAGACGGTATTAATATAAGTAACTTTGTATATATGGAAAAATAGTTTAGAAAATCTAGATGCCGCGTAACAAATAACATTTGCAATTTATAAAATGATGACGAAGATATAAAGCTTTGAAACTTTTCATTCAAATTTTTAAAAGCTTTATATCTTCGTAATTATATTATAAATTGCAAATGTTATTTGTTACGCGGCAACTAGATTTTCTAAACTATTTTTCCATATATAAAATATTACTTTTATTAATTCCGTTTACGCGTGTTGTGCGTCAAACGTTTGTATGGACTAAAACCACCTTAAGAGATAAGACTAATAGAACAAACAAAGCAACCAAACCTGACAACTGTCTAGTCCAATAGCTCATCCCGGGTCGAGCCAAACGAACCTATTATGCTCGCAGCATAGCTCGCGTTGGACGAAAAAAGACCCGGAGCGGGGGTCCAAGCCCTCTCTCTCAGCCTGCGGCTCAAGTCCCTGGCAAACACTTTGGCTTCCGCAACCCAAGGACCCACCGTTTCTACCGCAAGAGGCACAAACAGAGAGGAGTCGGTTTTAAATCACTGGTTTTGAATTTTAGATTATTCATAAACAACACACTGTTTTTGCGTCGGGGGTTCAAAATGGTATTCTTACAGCAATAATAAATGCTTAAGATGGACTAGTTCTAATATAATACAGCTTTATTTTTTTGCCAGCACTTTCTCATTTGGACTAACTTGTGTCTATCATCATCATTAGCCTATATTTATGTCCCACTGCAGGGCACAAACCTTCAAAGAGGGTGTCAGTCCACCACGCGTGCCAAATGCAATGATCAATCTATGAACTTCACTTATAAATTCTTCTATCATTAAAGTCACGAGTAGTTCCAAGATTTTTGTTTTATTAAGTCAAACAAAAGAAAAGACAAGCACTTAAAGTCGGTCAAACTTTTAATTCGTTTTTTTGGATAGTAAATTCACCTTCTATCTGTTTTTGTGTTCGCATTCTCCACAACCCTCTTGGTAAGTTGTCCATTGTATAATTTAATACTTCGGCATTAGCAGTTTCAGAATTTGCATGCTAGATTTAATTTGGGCATAATTTTAAGAGACTGGGGCGAAGGGTTTTATTTTAATGTGCTGCGAGAATAGAAGGGGAGTTACAGGCTTGTTGAGATAAACTTTTGTTCTACTAAAATGTTGGCAATTCGAGTTTTGTTAAACCGAGGAAGCCTATATACATTGTTTTACCTAGATAGGTATGAGGTGAATCCATCTGTCGATTAAGGTCAGTTCAGATTAGGCGCTAAAATTCTCGAGCACTTTTTAAGTGGTAATTAAATATTAACTTTATTCCATTCAAGTCGAGCTGAAAATTGTATACAACAGTAAAATCGAATCCAGCGGAAGGCGGGCGGCCAAGAAATTGCTCAAACATTCTCGAGTATATTTCCGCCTATTCTGAATTGGCCCTAACAGTGACTGCGAGCTTTACCTGCCTGTCACTCTGGACAGTATTTGAGCACTGCTAGTTAAAATTGGATATTCAGATTTGATATTCAAATTAAACTAGAAATTTAGTATAATTATTTCTAATAATATGAGATCATCATTATCATCAGCCTGGTAAACCCCACTGCTGGGTATATGCCTTTTCATTTTCACGCCAAGCAGCTCATCCACTGTTTGCTGGCTACTCTACAAATGTCATCCGACCATCTGACTGCTGGTCTACCCACTGACCGTTCCCCCTCCCATGGCCGAAATGTCGCCAAAGTCATTGTTTGGCAGCCAGATCTCTACCGGAGATTCTTAGCACCCTCTGCCCCGCCGGAACCATAACCGCTGCCGAAGTAAGGAATAGCGGGGCTACCGGGGACTGAGGGCCGTTGCAATTTAGCGTGGTTCATGAAGGATATAGGCCATAAAACGCTACGCTGGCCAGTGCTTCGTGGCGAGATTTCCTGTCACGTTAGCTTGTGGGCACCCCTATCAATTCAATGCAAGCATTGTTTCGGCATTACTGCACCACAGTTACCGGGAGAGTCCGCGTGGCGGTGGGAACTCGGAATTGGATGTCCCTATCTGTGACCTTTGTAGAACGTCAATGCATGTACACATTCTCTGCCGGCAACAAATCAAGACAGAGTCAATAAGTCCCTTCCAAGTCAGAGTTTATGAAATATGTTTATGGCATTCGCATTTTGACATTTAAGAGATATAAACTACGTTTATGTTTTAACCACACCACTGGCTTTTCGGTGAAGGAAAACATCGTGAGGAAACCTGCATGCTTCAATTTCGAGGCACCTACTGTCCGTTACAAGTGGCGACGGGCTCACTCCCCGTCACACTGGACAGAGTTTCGGTACTACTAGTGAAACGTGGATGTTCTGAGGTTTCAGAATATCTCTCGTGAGCATATGCTATGCTTATGTTTTAACTGAAAACAATCTCAATCGAATATGTTTTTCTTTCCAGATGACATTCGGGATGTATGTGTATCTCAACGGTATTCCCTCTGGGTTTCGGGGTGATCACAAAATTTATTATAACTACCCTTTTAAGCGTGTGGTTTTGTCTAAGTTCTTTTTAGCCTAAGCCAGTTTTCAAGATGAAGACCAATTTCAATCATTACCTTTCTTTTTCAAAGTAGGTACCTAGTTTAATTTGGTTGCTGAACAAGATAAAAAAGACATCCTCAACAAAAATAGACTTTTGTTTTGTTAAACCAGACAAAAACAGTTATCATCGCTTGCAGCCGGTCACGTTACAGAATAAGCGTTCAAAACACAAAGTCACTATTCAAACAATTCTAATACGTATGGCGTAGAAATTAGAGTTTTATTACGGAAGTTTTTCCAGAGGGGAGTAAGTAAAAACGTCGCATTATTGCCGTATCTAATCTAAACTGCTAATGCACGTGCCGTTTTGGAGTGCGATACGATGCGGCGGTATTGATATGATATGGTTGCAATAATGATATACGATACGTCAAGAACGGCTTTTTTTTATTTATCGACGTGGGAACGTTGGGTTTCGATGAATTTTTTCTTTTTAAATGTATGCATTTGAAAATTGACCCATATTCTAATTCGCTTCCTCAAAAGCTTCCTCGACTCTTTTTATTTTTTATTACAGATGGGTTTGCTCTTGACCTCAATCCTCAGGACAAAGATGGGGGTCGAAGATGTAGTGAACTTACCCAGAAAAAGCCTATTCACTCGTACTTTAAAGGAATTCGGGTTGTAAGCTCTCGGTAATACTGATGCAGTCAGGGCATTCCACTCCTTGGCTGCGCGCATTATAAAAGGTTCAGAAAAGTGCTTAGTGCGGATATGTGGGATGTCAACCAAAAAGGGGTGACTCGACCTCACTCAAGAATACCTTAAGGTTTTCTTTAACCCATCCTTAAAATCTATATTCTCAGTCATAATCTCAAGTGTTCCTCCAGTGAGGTCAAGTCAAAAATCTATATTCTCAGTCATAATCTCAAGTGTTCCTCTAGTGAGGTCAAGTCAAAAATCTATATTCTCAGTCATAATCTCAAGTGTTCCTCTAGTGAGGTCAAGTCAAAAATCTATATTCTCAGTCATAATCTTAAGTGTTCCTCCAGTGAGGTCAAGTCAAAAATCTATATTCTCAGTCATAATCTTAAGTGTTCCTCCAGTGAGGTCAAGTCAAAAATTTTGCAATAATGGTGGAATTGTATGTCCTTTGTTTCTTTTGATTGTTCCGTACCAAAATTGAGAAAACGGAATATTTATGGAATTTTCACAATGTTTAGAATAGCAAAAGACAAATACGTGCCATAATTTTACGAAAAACTATGTTTCAAAGACATTTATGCAAATGTAACTCGAGGAGACCTGGTAGGTCGCGAGCTACCTTGAATTTGACATTTCTTTCCTCCACTCTTACACCACGACTCTTACGAGGAAATTCGTCAAGTCGAGGAGGCTTATGTTATTTTTATTTGAGTGAGCGTATGTCAACTTGAGTGAAGAAACCTCAAGGAAACAACTAACGGGTGCCAGTCGTGTAAAGAAAAGGTTTCCCCGAGTGACGAAACCTGAGTTCCTCTGGCGCACCCTGGGCAGTCAGTTTCGATACGACCATTGCTGACTGGCTAGTCTTTACACTACAACATGATTGATTGTCATACGACATATGGTGATACGATAGGTAAGAAGAAGAATCATCTAAAAGTTACTTTACGGGAAAGCCATTTACTACGAGCATAGTTTGTGCACTAGAGGGAAGGCGCATAATCTAAATTATTATAAAACTGTAGCAGAAAATATGTCTGTACATTGAAGATATTAACAAAAAAAAGTTACGATATGGTTTTTAGGTGTCCCTGATTCCAAATCACCAATTTTTGGATTTTTTTGTCTATCTGTTTGTTTGTTTGTGTGTTTGTTTGAACGAGCATCACGCAAAAACTACTGAACTGATTTTAATAAAACTTTTTTTGTTTGATAGCTTATGATCTGACTTAAAATCTGGTATATAATTTCGCGGGTTAACGCTCGTATAAATTAAAACTAATAGCTTTCTTTTGTATTGCTTAAATGAATTATGACTGTTTTATGTGCGAATTGGGGACGTTACGTTAATCCATAATATTTCGAATTTAACTCCTAATCTTGTTGTTAGTAGCATTCAGAATTTTTCAGAAGTCCAAATAGTGACTTCAAACCAATTTTGAACAGCTGATCACTGAATCTATTGCAAAATACTTAAATTAGGTACTGTAGGACTACAAGATAATTTGTACAATAACATTTAATATTAAAAAAAGCGTCTATATAATCCCTAAAACGAAATACCTACCTAACATATTTTCATTACCCTCCTCTTTGTACAACCCTCCAGAGTAACTGAGAGTAGGGATGTCATGGATATGTAATTACGGCTTCGAATATGGTTATTTTACTGACGGCCTGATACATTAGATCAGTTAGTAACTATACATATATAAGCTAATCTGTCTGTATAGCCGAGGCTCGCAAGTTCTATCCTCGCAATTGGTAAATATTTAATATATGTGATTTATTCGAATATTTGTACCTAGATATATGTTTTTGATAACTACGCCACCTATCTTTGCCGAATACCTCCTGGCCACTAAGATAAACCTTCAACGATGCTTGTTAGGTATATCTTAGTCGAATGATTACCTACCATTTAAATGAGAAGAACCGATACTCCGTTACTCTCTGTCGGCACCTGTCGGTTACTTTAATAGCCAACATTAGATAGTTTTCAAATCTTTATCCGCAATAATTGTTTAAAAAAAATTTAGATTCATCTGAATCCGTTTTGAGAAAAATCTTCTTCTTTCTTTTTTTCGTGTCAATGGTTCTTCAGTGGTGTTTTTATTATCTTACTGGTCAGGTGCTCGGCTAGCATGATAGCGGTAGGTGTAGCCGTATATAAGTAAGTCCTTAACGGACATTCTACCAGCCCATCGACTGGATAGGTTCGCCGCAATCACATTGTGTGAGGCCAGGATCCCTATATCCCAAATTGCATAACATTTTGTCTGCAACGGCCGACCTGCACGGCTAGCATGCCACCCACGACAAAGCATTTAAACGAAAAAAAACGTCATTTGCGCTCTTTCTGGCATACGTAAAATAATACCATATCCGAATACGAATTTTACATCCATGCCATCACTACGTCATAGGTACCAGAGAGTTCATAAATTATGAATCTTGCGACCTGATACAATCTCTGTACGATGGGAATATTATGCCCGTGATCTTATCGCTATCCATGCGTGTGTTTCTTAGATTTTTTGTTATGCTCTTTTTTGCATATTATGGCGGGTAAGTGCGTATTTTATTTACATTTATTTATTTTATTTGCATTCATGTACGATACAGCATAGTTCTTATCAGGTAGTAGCAAAAGTGGGTACATGAGCCCTGCAAGGGCACCGCAACGTAGATAGGTATTTACATCTTATTACTAACAAAATTTAATCTAATTACAAATTGGTACTACGTATTTCACTTATTATATTAAACAAATTTTTTAATATTACCTAATTTATGCAAAATTTATACAATGTTATTAATAACACAATTTCAATTGAAGATTACTCAATTGAAATTGTGTAATTAATAACATTGTAATTTATTTTAACTAATTAATTTAATTCATCTAATGTAAATGCAATATTTATGTCACATAGGTAATACAGTAATACAGTTATCTATCTATCTATCTATATACTATTATAAAACTGTAACAGTAAGTTTGTCTGTACATTGAAGATATTAACAAAAAAAAAGTTACGATATGGTTTTTAGGTGTCCCTGATTCCATTTCACCAATTTTTGGATTTTTTGTCTGTCTGTTTGTTTGTGTGTTTGTTTGTTTGTTTGTTTGTTTGTTTGTTTGTTTGTTTGTTTGAACGAGTATCACGCAAAAACTACTGAACCGATTTTGATGAAACTTTTTTTGTTTGATAGCTTATGATCTGACTTAAAATCTGGTATATAATTTGTGCGGACGAAGTCGCGGGTTAACGCTCGTACTATTATAAAGCTGTAACAGGAAGTTTGTCTGTACATTGAAGATATTAACAAAAAAAAAGTTGCGTTATGGTTTTTAGGTGTCCCTGATTCCATATCACCAATTTTTGGATTTTTTGTCTGTCTGTTTGTTTGTGTGTTTGTTTGTTGGTTTGTTTGAACGAGTATCACGCAAAAACTACTGAACCGATTTTGATGAAACTTTTTTTGTTTGATAGCTTATGATCTGACTTAAAATCTGGTATATAATTTGTGCGGACGAAGTCGCGGGTTAACGCTCGTCATTTATATAGTCATTTAATTTATAATAACATTTATTAGCTAGTATTTGTTTCAGACTATTATAAAATTGCTTGTCTTTGTCAATAGTTTTAATAAAATCAGGTAACCTATTAAAGATTTTTACTGAAATAGCGTGTGGACCCGAGTTATGTAATTCTAATTTTGAGAGCGGCCTTATCAGTAGTTCCACTGTCTGGTTTTGTAGCGTCGGGGTAAGTCTCCTAATTTGGTAGGCAAATATGGGTATTTTATAATAATACTACTGAAAATTTGAAGTGTTACTGGGCTGGTTATATCAGTCAAAAAACAACCGTATGGAGTTCGGGATCTAGAATGTAAACCACGAACTGGCAGGCGTATTGTATGCCCTCCCGTAAACCGACGACCTGGAGAGGAATTTTGGATTGTCACAATTGACTTTGAAATCTGTCGATGAAAATGAGATTTTCATTTCGAGTGGTTACGTTTAGTTCTTAGAGTGTATACTGTCATTGATGTAAAAGTTTACATAGACTTTTACATACCATAGACATGCATGGTATTGATATTACTGTTTAGGAGCTATGAGGTAGTTCCTCAGTAGCGACTCATCATTAGCTTATATACGTCCCAATGCAGGGCACAAGCCTACTGGGGCCAGCGGGGATGAAACCCGTTCGCAGAAGGAGGCCATGGTGGAGCGGAAAAACTTGACTTTTAGTCTTGTCTCCCAGTGGGATGACAACAACCTAGTCAACTTCAACGCCACCAAAACACAGGCTTGTCTGTTCACCGCCAAAAGGAGTCCGTTTAATCTGACTCCCACTTTCCGGGGTATATCTGTCACTGTTTCCAACAGTCTTGAAGCTTCTGGGCATGAGGTTGAACACAAAACTCAACTTCGGCGCTGCCATCGAGTCTAAGGCTCAAACTGCGGTTAAACGCAGAGCCAGGAGGCTCATTGGCGACAGTAAGCTGGTGAAAATTAAGCTTCATAGCCTAGCCTACCGCCGCAGAGTATATAGCCTGCTTGTAAGTCTTCTACAGATTGTACTTTGGTGAGTGTGCCCAAGAGCTGCATGAGCTCATCCCGCCTTCCCCTTTCTACTATCGGACTTCAAGACGCACCGCGGGATATCACCCCTTTTTGGTTGACATCCCACATATCCACACTAAGCACTTTTCTGAACCTCTTATAATGCGCGGAGCCAAGGAGTGGAATGCCCTGCCTGCATCAGTATTACCGAGAGCTTACAACCCGAATTCCTTTAAAGTACGAGTGAAAAGGCTTTTTCTGGGTAAGCTCGCTACATCTTCGACCCCATCTTTGTCCTGAGGACTAGATTGAGGTCAAGAGCAAACTCATACGAAATTTGAAAAAAAACTCTCAGAGAAGGTGTTTGGTGCGGATTGGTAGACTTACACATTCGCATTAGAATTTTTTCTTTAGCGTATGCAATTTTCCTCACGATGTCTTCCTTCACCGTATTAGAGCAGACGGTATTACGTAAGTACATAAGTTAGAAAAATGTATTGGTGCATGGCATGTCGTCGGACCCGAACCCTCATGATTGAGTGCCCATACCTTTCCGCAACGCGCCACTGACGCGACGCAGTAATAACTAAAAAAGAAAAATATAACTATTGAATTGAAAATATTTTTACCTTTAAAACTGAATAATAATTCGAAATACATGAAACAATTCATAAATCACAAGAAACGCCGAATAATAAGAGTTGTATTGCTAAAAAAAAGGTGATTTATATGAAGCGAAGCAATTTTAGATATTTTTCACGTGGACAGCATAAAATTGATTACTTTCGAACGAGTGAGCAAAAAATTTAATCGTATCATTTTGAAATTTAACATTTTTTTTCAAAACCTTTTGTTGATGTCGTGTTTTTACATTTTTATGAAAGCGAAACTAATTCCAAGGGAATATTCAGGGATATTGTAACCATAGCATAATTCAAAATATCCACATTTTACTCAAAACTCGAACTAAAACTCAAAATGTGTTGTTCAAAATAATATAACATAAAAATATCTCTGGTGGACAGGCCTCATCTTACTATTATTATAAAACTGTAACAGAAGTGTGTCTGTACATTCAAGATATAAAAAGAGGGGCGGCCTTTGTCCAGCTGTGGAACACAAAATAGGCAAAATAAAAAAATATAAAAAAAACTATCACATAGTTAGCTTTCTGATGTAATTTTTAGGGTTTTTGTCTGTACCATCGATGAAGTTTTTATTAACGGTATAGGTATTTACAATTACAACATTATGTACAACTTATGGCTAAAATTAATAATAAAAACAAATAAAGTAGGCGAAGAAAAAATGAGCCACTATATCGAGCACGACTTCCGCTCGACTTACACTAAACAGAAGACGTGCTCGAGGCCACCGTCCTGAGGGAGGGTGCCCAGGACGCTGGCTGCGTTACCTCGTTGGATGGCAATGGATATTCGTTGCCCGAGGTACGCGCCAGCCCTTCGGTCACCGGACACCTCAATCAAGTGCGACGACAACTCTTTGAAGAGCTGTCGCATCGATCGCGTCGTAAGGTGTTCCCGTCGTAGAGAAGATGCGGCCAAAAACTCAACTTACTTTTACTTTCATCATCTCAGCCGGTAGACGTTCACTGCTGGACAAGTTACTAGCTATGCCCAATTTCTATTCAGCGTGAAAAGTAGCGGGCCGGTCGCCACTTATAATGGACTGGGGACATACCTACCTATTACTAGAGTTATGTTAGGAAGCTAAGCTATGAGCGAAGAAAAAATTCAATCCAACCAAAAGAAAGAGTCACGCAGCTCCGCTACACATCTTCGCACGTCTCTGGTGAGCAGGCCTCATCTCTCATCTAAACTATTATAAAACTGTAACAGAAGTTTGTCTGTACATTGAAGATATTAACAAAAAAAAAGTTACGATGTGGTTTTTAGGTGTCCCTAATTCCATATCACCAGTTTTTTTGGATTTTTGTCTGTTTGTTTGTGTGTTTGTTTGTTTGATCGAGTATCACGCAAAAACAACTGAACCGATTTGGATGAAACATTTTTTACACTGACTTAAAATCTGGTATATAATTTGTGCGGACAAAGTCGCAGGTTAACTTTAGTCTATTATAAAACTGTAACAGAAGTATGTAACAAACATGGCTGACATGGCTGTAACATGTTTAAAAATCAATAATATTTGAAATAAGAAGTATGTAAGTCCATTAAAGATATAAACAAAAGTTATGATATGGTTTTTAGGTGTCCCTGATTCCAAATCACCAGTTTTTGGATTTTTTATCCGTTTTTTTTTGTTTATCTGAACATCACGCAAAAACTACTGAACCAATTATGATGGAACTTTTTTATAGCTTATGATTTGACTTTAAATCTGTTATATCATTTGTCCAGATGATGCCGGTAAACTCTAGTTTATTATAAGCAGCTAACATGACACACATATTTTTCTAATGTGACGTTACGCGAATGTGACATTTTGCATTAAGATGAAAGTTAATGTGACATTTTACGACTGATCTTTTAAAGCATCAGTGCTCCATTCCCAAAACACTAATTATGCATCTAATTTTAAAAACTCGGCGGAAACGTTGACACGTGTCATTCATAAATCATAATTAATCGAAACGCGGACGTCTGACAATGATTAATTACATCTCGTTAACAAGAGTTTTGTGTCAAAATCAATACCAGTACAAAAGCTAAGAAGCAAAGGTTTTGGTGTTCAATATTGTGCTAGGTGTTAGTGGAAGAGCGAGTTTTAGATTGACGATTGATGATTGATTTATTGACTAAATTACTTAGAAAACTTAATAATTATTGCTGTATACGACAGTTTGAAGCTTGAAATTAGGTGATAGATTTATAAAATAAATTTTCTACATAATAGCCCAGTCATTTTACGGAGTTTTGTTAGGAGAGGTGGGAAGTAATTATTAATTGGACTTTTAAACTGTAACCGGCACTATTTAGTGACTAAAAGACTATCTTAAAACATATTTAAAAAAAATCGCTACGCAACATAGAAATCAAAATTGTAAGTCCAATAAGGATTTTAAATTAATAATATTAATACTCATGCACTAATTTTAATTAGATTTAAAAATATAAATGATTTTCGAGCAATGAAATAGGCATCGCAATTTAAAAAACGATGTTTTTATTAGAAAATACGAATACATTTTTCAAAACCTTCTAAGTATACAAAAATATTTACGCCACATTTGAAAAATGTATAATTGTAATGCCCTAAACAAGCGCAACAAAAAAATTAACATTACGTTTTTTATAATGAGATAATACCTCAATTTTAAATTTGGAACTGTTGCCGACGGGATCACATTTCGAAGCTCAAATTTGTTCTTAAATACTATATCGAAAAAAAAATCAATTACTAATTAGTCCCGGTAGAACCGTAAAATGACTGGGCTAATAAATCGAAAGGTTTAAAATTAATAGATATATACGTTAACTTGAAGCTTGTATGTACACTGTTGGTTTTCCATATTAAATAAAAAAAACCTTTCTCCAAAATCGCTATTTGAATAAAAGTTAGTAAAAGAAAATGTGCAATATAACTTTTTATTAAACAAAAAAATCTGCAAACCTGACATCAAATATGAAAACTTGGGAATTTTATTTGCTAAATTTTAATACAAATAAAGGATTCTAGAATAACAAAAAAATAAAACCGCCTTCAAAAACACAAAATAGTTAAAAAATAATATTGCAGCCGATGACTTTCTCGTTCGCATCATAAGAACATTAATTCAACTAACACCTAGTTACTAGTTATTATTCTGTGCTAACACTAACGTTTCACTCCAATCCCGAAACCCGTCGCTCGTAACAATACTAATAAACCTGCTAAGAAAGTTATGGATTTTCTTTTTTTTGGTCTGCAATAAATGAGTATTTAATTTAATTTAATTTGTTTTATCGAAGTCGCTGTCAAGCCGGTACGATTTGCGATAGGGCCAGCATTAGTTTTTTTGCTTGGCTTGACACCGACGTCTATAAAACAAATTAATGTTCTTATGATGCGAACGAAAAAGTCATCGGCAGCAATATTATTTTTTAACCTTTTAGTTTTTTTTGAAGGCGGTTTTAATTTTTTGTCAAAATTTTGTTTATTTCACAATTTTCAGTGGTGAATTCATTCGTTCAATTTAATAGTAGTGCTTTAAATTAACAAACGCACTAGCCGGCACTACGATTTTCAAAGGTTTCCTTCGATTGCACTGGGATGCCATAATCAGATCCTGGTTTCCTTATCACAGTACCATCCTTGGGATATCTCCTTTCCAACAAAAAAAAGAATCATCAAAATAAAATCATGGCTTAACTCAAACAAACCATTTCAGTTGGTTCTTCTAAGAAAAAATGTACCAAACTAACTCTACCTATTATAGCTGTTGATCGCACGATACAAATGTCAACGTAAGTGCAACACAATTTGTACCTCTTACATAATACAATGTGACCATAACCTTAGCTGGCGACTGTAGTTGTACCTGGTCTCAAGCTCCTCCTATTTCATGTGAGACTAGCTTACATCGACACTGCACTGTCTAGATTCAGATCTGAGATCTAGAACAGGGTTTATGACGTCACGAAAAGAATATTCTGGCCAAACTATAGCTAATCGTTTTAATATCGATAAGTTAAATTATAGTAATGGGACATAACTTTATTGAACAAAAAGGTTAGTATACAGGGTGTAAGTGACAGCCTAGACAACACTGAAACGGTGAACTCAGACCATCAAAGTTTACAACTTTCACTACGTAGCCTACCTCAAATAAATGCGAAAAAAAATCTGCTGTCCCAAATATTTTAGTCGGGTAGGTGCAGAAGTTTTGTATTGGACAGCTAATTTTATTTCGCGTTTCCTGAGGTAGGCTTCATAGTGAAAGTTGTTCAGTTTGATGGTCTGAGTTCACCGTTTCAGTATTTGCTAGGTTGTCACTTACACCCTGTATACAGTTTTTGAGAGTTACGCGGTTAATGCGGTGAGAACCCGTTAAAATGTTTAATTCTTGGTTAGTATATGATATTTTTACATTTATTTGAAGCTACAACTATATAAGTAAATTTGATGGTCTCTAGCACATAGCCCAAAGTTAGTACCGCATTTAATTTTACACCCTGTATACTTAGCTGTAATAATTACAGTTACATATGGTGAAATTGATATCATTAGCATCCTTTTAAACTAAGAGTCTACCCATCAAACTGAACAACTTTTACTATGGGAGCCACATGGGAGCAAACCAATCGGAGCAAAAAAAAAAATCCGCTGTTGCATACATTTGAGTCGAGTCGGCACGGCATGGCACTGTAGTTCAGCATGGAACATCTGATTTTTTTTTGCTCCAATCGGTTTTCTCTCATAGTAAAAGTTGTTCAGTTTGATGGGTAGACTGTTAGTTTAAAACGATGCTAATGATATAAATTTCACCCTGTATTATGTATTTATAAGTAACGATTTGAAATTCTTTAATCTAGATTATCATTGAGAACATCCATTATAGCCTATAAATATTCTATTCGTTTTGATAAATAGAATTAGTCTCTATAGACTATATTATTATACGAATAAATTGCTTTTAGACTAAATTGTAAACACTGAACTCGCTTGGGATGTCAAGGGTTAAGAGTTCGAACCACAGATTAAAAAAACTAAAGGGAGATGTGAAAAGGGGGCGGGGCCAGTGTCGCAGCAATATGCGCAATAACGGAACACATTGCTCGCGACAGTAATGATTCAATATATTATGAGGCTGAAAGCCAGTCGAGATATTGTGTGTTAATAGTTTACAATGCTTGCGTAGTACTAAAGATTATTCGAACGTTGAGTTCTGATACCGCAATGGATAATGAGCACATTCAAGCTAACAAAATACTTTCTATCGCGTGGTACTGGTGGTAATGCGACACTAGGTTTCGTACTCAGCGCGTTGGTTGGCATCTCTCTAGATCTCTATGGTTCGAACACAGGGCAAAAATGTATGTGATTAAAAAGAGTGTTAACACATGCATGAATTAAATTATTTTTATGAAACACAGGTGTGATTGGCGCAGGACTGAGAAGGTTAGGTTATGATGATGATGATAAGAAACTATTAACGCTGTTTTTTTTTAAACCTACTTCATCCCACTGGGAAATGCTGATTAACATATTAATATAAAGCGTGTTCTTTCAAAATGTGGATTTAGACCATAAAATTGAACAACTTTTATTACGGGGACAACACAGAAATCGATAAAAAAACCTCAATACAGTACAGCATAGCATATGGTCACGACTATATTCTCCGAGGGGGTAGTCAGAGATATTCTGTAACTTCAGAATATCCACGTTTAACTAGTAGTACCGAAACTCTGTCCAGTGTGACGGAGAGTGAGCCCGTCGCCACTTATAATGGACAGTAGGTACAATACATGCCTCGAAATTGAAGCATGCAGGTTTCCTCACAGTGTTTTCCTTCACCGAAAAGCAAGTGTTTCGAACTTCAATACAGAAATACACTATTTCATCGAACAAAATGAAATAATGCATTTCCTACACATTAATTATATGCATCACGGGCGTGTATACATAAATAACAACTCGTATAGTTAATTCGGAGATAATTATAAAATAAAATATCACTTCAGCAAGAGTATTCGAACTCCACACATCGTCTGTTTAAAAATTCCGACTTTAATAAAAACTAAAAAGATTAAAAACGCTGTAAAACTTTCCCTGTTTAAAAACGAAAATAGGAAAGCGTGCAGCATACATCAGTTCGTTTCATGCTATCCACAATTTATTAGCGACACTCAAAGTACCATTTAGTGAAACGACATAAAAAATTACGTCCTTAAAACGTGCTGCCGTTGAAATAAATAAAAAGGTGAATGTTTTTACAAATGTGGAGGGCTCCGTATACAACTATATATGAGTTTATATTACACGTGTTTGAACGAGTTTTTTATTTTGTCTTTTAAGGAAAACTCATTCCAAAATAAGGTGTTAAAATAAACGTTAGACTTAACCGAATAAAACCGGTAAAGTGCGAGTCGGGCTACACACGCACCGAGGGTTTCTACCACACCACCAAGTTTTATTTACTCCGGGACCTTCAACGTGAAACTAACCACACTAGGCCGGTTTTTATTATTTGGTTTTATACTGTACAGTTTGCTCTATAATCGCATCAAGTTTGACGCTTGTATGTATTATCGTTTTAGACTAAGAGAGAAGTGTACTTTTTGCAACCATCAGCAGCAAAGCTGATTTAGTGTTTATGGGGTGTAGAGCATCTCTGTGATGGGGATGAATTAAGTCTGCCTACATAACTTCAGTCGGTTTAGGAGTTACAGACGTTTAAATGTCTGTAAAAAATTTACAATCAGGTGCAAGGCTGATCGTATGATATTATTGTAGTGTGCACTGTAGCTATGTAAACAGTACAAAAACTGACATGAACTGCCAATCGGTTTAGGAGATACAGCCGTTCAAAGGTCCGACCTTTGAACGGCTGTATCTCCTAAACCTGATGAACCTTGTCAGTTTTAGTACTGTTCACATAGCTACAGTTCATACTACAATAATATGATACGATCAGCCTTGAAGCTGATTGTAAATTTTTTACTGACCTTTAAACATCAGTAACTTCTAAACCGACTGGAGTTATGTAGGCAGACCTGGTCCATCCCCATCACAGAGATGCTCTACAACTCATAAACACTGAATCAGCCTTGCAGCTGATGGTTGCGAAAAGTACACTTATCTCTTAGCCTATTTGTACGATAGAGCGAAAAGAAAAAAACGTTGATAAAAACTAGTTTCTTGTACCCACCTTAATTTTTAACTTTTTGACATTTTTATTATTTGTAAGAAATCCGCCGCAATAACGCATATTCTGTAAAAATTTCAACTGTCTAGCTATTACGGATCAACAGTTACAGCCCTAAATAGGTAGGACAGACGGACGGATGGACGGACAACGTAGGCCTAGTAATAGGGTCTCGTTTTCACCCTTTGGGTACGAAACCCTAAAAATAACAATAATAGTCATGTCTCTCTCAGATCATCCATTTCCAGAATCTTACCATTTCTGTCGCGTTAACTAAAGCGCTCATTAGGTCCTCCTCTTCACATTGTGGTTGGCCTGTATAGACAGTTAGGTGCGGAGTGGTTTGTTGTAGTCCGCATTTGCATAAAGTGCTGTTCCGGGGGATAATTCCCCATTTAGTCAGATTATCCTTGATCCTGCCTATTCCAACCTACAGTCGGTTCTAAAGTTTATTATTATTATTATATTATATTATTATATCAGCCGTCGCTGTCCCATTGTTGGGCAAAGGCCTCCCTCCGATCTATCTATGCGTCCCGGTTTTGCTCTTCGTTAGGCCAGTTCTTTAGGAAGCTATCGATTTCGTCTCGCCACCTTTTTCTTGGTCTGCCTCGACGCCGATTTCCTTTTGCTGGGGACCAGTTGGTAGTGGTTTTGGCCCACAGGTCGTCTGGCATGCGGCAGACATGTCCAGCCCAATCCCACTTTAGACTGGCAGCGGTGGTGGCGACGTCTGTCACTTGGGTTCTGGAGCGAATGATCTCATTTCTGACCCGATCAGTTTCAAGCCAAGGATGCTGCGCTCCATAGCCCTTTGACAAACCTTGAGGCTTGATCTCTGATCTTCTGTCAAAGACCACGTTTGGGTACCATAGGTGAGAACTGGAAGAATGCACATGTCCATGAGCTTGCGTTTGAGTGGCAATGGAAGATTTCCTTTCATGTGTTCTTTCATGGACCAAAAGCTCCTCCAGGCATTTTCGGTGCGTCTTGCAACTTCTTTTTCTTGTCTAGCCTGGAAAGAGACAATTTGGCCCAAGTAAATATATTCACAAACATATTCCATTCCTCCGCCACCCACTACTATCCTACTCTCTGTGCTGTTTGTCATCAACTTGGTCTTTGATTTATTCATTTTTAGCCCCACCTCAAGTCTCGCCTTGCTTAGATCTTGTAGCAAGAGACTCAGTTCCGACGCTGATGAAGAGAAGAGAACGATGTCATCCGCGAAGCGACGATTAGTTAATCTTCTTCCACCGACATCGATTCCCCTCCTTTTTTAACTCACAATATGTTTTACAACACATTTCATTTGCTAGAGTCTAAAATTAAACTTCTAATAGCCTAAAGACTATCTTAGTTCTAATATGGAAATTACGTTCACTTAGAAATCTATCATATTTACCTTTCATAAATATCTGTCGTAAGATAGAAAATGCATTCGACTGTGCGGTGGCCCCCTGTAAATAATTACTATTAAGATTGTAAATTTGTACATACTTACTTACTTTTTATTCTCAATATTATATATTTGTAGCCATGTTGTGCTATTTCGAATCAAATTAAAGATTGAAAAATTTTTCTCGGGCGGGACTTGAACCCGCACTTTTCCAAACCGGGGAACTGCGTTATCCAATTTCGCCACCGAGCCCACTACCCAGAGAACGAAATTTTTCAATCTGTTGCGTCTTAAGGGGACGTGAGTGCCATCTACTGGTAGTTATTACAAACTAACCAACCCGCAAGTGGTTAGTTAGTAGTGGGCTCGGTGGCGAAATTGGATAACGCAGTTTGCAGTTTTGGAGTTTCCCCGGTTTGGAAAAGTGCGGGTTCAAGTCCCGCCCGAGACAAATTTTTCAATCTTTAATTTGATAATATTTTAAGTTAAAAAAATATATATATTAAATTGTAAACTATATTCAATAAAATATTATTTGACATTTAATAACTAAATATCTTATTTTATCATTGAATGCAGTGGTATTAGAATCACGTTTATTATTTCGATTGTACAGAGATAATTATTTCAATGCCAAAAACCTCTAATCACCTCGCATAACAGTTTTATTATTAGAACAAAACCTGGGACCTTGTAAACCTGTAAAGATAATGTATTTGTAAAACAATAGTACATTATGGTACAAGTGTGTAATGTTGGTGATTACCGCTGAGGCGCCATTGAGCCATCTTAAGAGAGCCGAGGACGGTAATCATCAATACACACGTGTATCATACGACGTTTTTCAAAACACTTGTGAAGAAAATAATAATTAATAATCTTTTTATTTAGTAAATAAAAAGTTTATTTAGAGAATTTATTTGTACTATTGAATATGATCTTTTTTGTATCGAAACTTTTTTAAGAACAAAGCAACTCAAGAACTCAATCAAGAAGTTTAGATACCTACTATAAAAAACCTATAACTCCCTTGTGAATAATAGTAATGAAAAAGTCACAGTTTGATTATAGGTGTCATTATGTGCCTAATTGCGGTGAAATAAGGGCCATTTTATGAGCAAGTGTGTTGAAAAATTATTAATGAATCACGGCGTTCTGTATCGTGTATCTCATTATTATAAAACAATCAAATACGTATCTTATTATTTGTTAATGATAATCCTTAGTGCGTATTCACACAACATGATTTTTTTCGTGTTGATTCGTGTGATTGTTTTCGTCGCTAGGAGCGGAATTTATTCTCTTCAGGAGCCTAATACAATTTTCAAATCGAACGACTGTACAATAAAGTACACATACTTAGCGACACATCAAGCTACCCAAAACCAAAATAAGTAGGCCTATTTTTAACCCCTTCAGACCCGGCGTCCATTTAAATGGAAATCACTTATCTATGCTTATTTATGCATAATAGCAAAGCTGTAGTTGCATACCTTTAAGTAGTTTTCTTAATTTTTTGTTACTCTCATAACGTTTTAAATTGCAACTATGCTAAAAATGTCTAAGGGGTGGAGGCCTGGTATCCAGAATAACAAGATCTACTTGATTCAGGAGCCAGTCTCACACTACCCTAATCTAATATGTTGATGAACTTGTATTATGTAAACCCAAAGTGTGAGAAATAAATAATTTTTTTTTTATATTATTTGATTACGAGCTTGAACCCACGACTTTGTCCACACAAATTATTACCAGATTTTAAATCAGATCATTAGCTATCAAACAAAAAAAGTTTCATCAAAATCGGTTCAGTAGTTTTTGCGTGATGCTCGTTCAAACAAACAAACAAACACACAAACAAACAAACAGACAGACAAAAAATCCAAAAATTGGTGATATGGAATCAGGGACACCTAAAAACCATATCGTAACTTTGTTTTTGTTAATATCGTCAATGTACAGACAAACTTTTTACTGCAGCTTTATAATAGTTTAGATTATATAATATGACTCAGTGTTGTTCTGAAGGTAATGTAAACATTTCCCGGTGCTCTATACAGGGTGAAATTGATATCATTAGCATCCTTTTAAACTAAAAGTCTACCCATCAAACTGAACAACTTTTACTATGACAGCAAACCGATCGGAGCAAAAAATATCAATATCACCCTATAGACATAGAGGATTGTTTAAGTCAGTTCAGTCCTCTTGTGACACATGATTAACTATATAGAATGTTAATATTGTACCTAGGTTTAGTTGTAAGTTGTTACACATTTGCATGCTGCTGCTACAGCTGGACAGAAGAAGCTTATGTTTTTTATATTTTACCACCATGTGTATACCAGGCCCTGTACCCGGACTTTCGATCTTCGATATATCGCGACCGTTTCAGTTCAAACTTCATTGTAATAGAGTTGACATTGGAACGAAAACGCTCACGCAATTGCGAAGTTCGAATGTTCGGGTAGAGGCCCTGTTTTCAAAGCAAATAAATTATACTTCTATTTCTATTTCTAAATAAAAATATTTTTTTTTTCCAAAAATACTCTAATTAGGTCACAAATATGCAGTAAATTAACAGAAATATTTTTTGAAACACAATCTCGTAATTCAGGGCTGCAATCGCGGTAAATATGCTATGTTATCTTAGTATAAACTAAGCGGAACGCTGATTTTCCATAGACAGCGTCCGCCATCTATCGGTGATGTATCGAAGCACTATGTGTTGCACTAGGGTTCATATCGGAGTAGCAGCGCACTACACCTCGCGCGTTGCGCTGTAGTATTGAGAGATTTCGCCCATATCAATCACTGTCTTGTTGGTCTAGCGGTCTAGGCAACCGGCTTTCGATCCGGGTAGCTAAGGTTCGATCCTCGTGTCGGCCGATCGTCTTTTTCAATTTATTTCATAATGTGGCGCTCCCTAGTGCTAATAAGCACCAACGCAATTAGGACGTCCTAAAATTCAAGGCGAGTTACCTATCTATATCCAATATACATATTAATCTATGGCGGTAAATATTCGGTGATTGAACTGTTATTGGACTACGTACGAACCATAACTTTTGACGCATTTGGTATTGCGCTAATCGCAGAACTGCTCTTGACAGCCGTTAGAGCCGTTTTGAAAAATCGCTCAGACGTTATTGGCTGTCAGTTACATAGAGTTTAGCGCGATGCGGAATTCAGCACAGTTGAATAGTAATTGGATTGCAATGTGATTAGAACTGAAATTGGATAAGAATAGAATTTCGATGTTTAAACTTAGCGCAATCGGGCTGCTGGTCTGAAGTGGTTAAAGTACCGCGCTGAGTTTTTCTGTCATCTTTTTTGTTTATTATAGAACCTACTGCTGGGATTTTGATAAGGTTTTCATTAATAGATAGACTGATTTAAGAGTAATGTTTGTGTACCTGTGCGAAGCCGTAATGTTCCAGTGTTCAGTCTACGGATCCTTAACAATAATATTTGAGGATCACAACGTATGCGAATTGCAAAGGCAGTAAATTAGAGTTTTACGCCGTTTGTCCGATTACGTATGAAGATTCTATTTTACAGCAAATGTTATGGGCCGGGAGAACGGAAATCAAAATTGAGAAAAAAAAACTGCTGTCCCATACATTTAGATCGAGTAGGTATATAGTTTTTTATAGAACATATGCTTTTTTCAGATTTCGATGTTAGTCCCATAAAATTATTGTTTAATTTGTTGGTCTGATCATTCTTTTAAAAACTAGCCAAGCGCGAGTCGGACTCGCGAACCGGGGGTTCGGCACCAAAATATGTGCCAAAACTATTTTTTCTCCGGGGTCCTTGACCTGAACAACAAAATCTAACACATACTGGGCCGCAGTTTTATTATTTGTTTTTTTTGCATTAGAGTATGTTCCTTACATCAAGTTTGACGCGTGTATGAATTGCCGTTTTTAAGATAGAGTAAACACAAAAAATCTTAAAAAAAAAACATTTCTTGTATGGAATATCGGATTTGGAATTAGTTCCGGATGGAGTGTTGCCGCTTTCAGAGACTTTTTCACTAGATCTAGTGATTTTTTGATGTCTTAGGTGGATTTTTTAATGATTTACAGTCATATCAAACAAGTGATTTTAGAGCGTAGGTGTTAATGGATCGATACCGTTTCGTGACGGTGCAGTTGCGACGTCGTTGCGGTATAGTTGTGAAATCGCCTACGTTGAAAAATCGCATGTGTGATAATGGTTCATGCCATTTCGTATGCAGATTATGTCTAATGTTAAAACTATCGATAGCATTTTGATATAGTTGCATAATATTGAAATAAAATTTACAAATCATCATCGTAACGTCATGACATCATCACATGATAGTAATTATTATGTATAGAAATTGTTTGCTTCGTTATTTGGCATTTCATACATTTTTATTTTAGGCATTTTTTAAACAGCACTCTAAGTTATTTTTGTAACCTTATTTGACAACAATGAATCCTGAATCAGGATTCCGTATGTGTGTGGCGGACCTTAGAACTAGGACGGACGGACAAACAGCGTAGACTTAAAAATAGAGTACAATAGGCACACTTTGGGTACGGAACTCTAAAAACCGAAGAATCCAATATTGCACACTTGTTAACTATTAGAACAAAGAGTAGAGCGCGTCTTCGTGGATTGAACGAACTGTAAAAGAAAACCTGATTTGCGATCAAACAATAATAGATACACTTGATCAGAAAGCACCATGTCTTTTACTGGATTTGTGCTCGAGCAAATCTCTGTAACTGACAGAATAAGCGAAGAGCAAAACGACTTCTCTTTGAACATACGGGTCCTGGAACACGACAGTTTCCGATGCATTTTATTTTTCTTTTTGAACTCTACCTCTACAATCATTAAATCACGAGGGTCCGGGTTCGAATCCGCGCGGATGACATGCCACATAATAGCGTCTGCTCTCAAATGGTGAAGGAAACATTTTTTTTTAAAAGTGGTTTAACATTGGGTTCAGTAAATTTTAAATTATACAATCAAATAATTTTGATGCTTTGAAAAAATTTTGAAAATTTAATAATTAGATTCTACTCTCGATTCTAAAAAATCTAGTTTCTATTTTCAAATATTATTGATTTTTAAACATGTGACAGCCATGTTGTGCTATTTCGAATCAAATTAAACTGATTACTTACTTATTTTTGCTGGACTTGCGAATTGGTTAGTTTGTGATAACTACCAGTAGATAGCGCTCACGTCCCCTTAACACGTTCCGGGACAGTGACCGGCTATAGACGTGATAACAATAAAAGTAAATCTATTGTGTCTCGTTCACTGCCCCGGAACGTGTTAAGACGCAACAGATTGAAAATTTAGTTCTCTGGGTAGTGGGCTCGGTGGCGAAATTGGATAACGCAGTTCCCCGGTTTGGAAAAGTGCGGGTTCAAGTCCCGCCCGAGACAAATTTTTCAATCTTTAATTTGAATCTAGTTTATAGTTTAAACACGTTATATTATATAGGTATACTTCCGAAACTACTTAAAAACGCTAAGAGAATATTAACAAGTAAGTAAAATGACTAATTTATACACATCCTACATAAAAATATTGTTAACAAAAGAAAAAAGATGATCAAAAAGAAATACGACGAAGTTATTTGATACAACTTTTCCTTCAATCAAACATTCCAAACTTATTTATATTAATAAATACACTAAAAGATCAAAAGACAGGAGGACATTAAAACGCTTTCATGTTTTTATCGTTAAAAAAGTAACAAAAATAAACCCTCAACACTTATTTCTAATGGCCTCAAATTATGTTTTTAAATAGCTTGTACAAAACAGTCTCTAAGCTTATATTTTACTTTAATTGACTTAGGTCCGCCACATACAGGGTGACTGGTAATTCGACCTATTCCTTGAAAGGGGTTATACTAGAGTTCATTTGCAACAATTTTTCCCCAGTTAACTGGGGGTCGAAAATCGCTTGTTTTCGAGTTCTCTCATTTTTAAGAATTTTTTGAATATTTCCGTTTTTCGACCTTAAAATGACAATTGTGAAAAAAATACTCCACTCTCTGCACTCTGTAAGCATTTTTCTAGTAGCTGATGAATGAGCGACTACTTTAAACTAAAATACATGTGAAAAATACCCAAAACCACCGAAATAAAAGGTTATAAACCGCAAGACAACAATTTTTTATTTGGATTTTGTTTCAATCCAAAGAGGATTACTCAAAAAAAATTTATGACACTTGGCGTACAAATTGCGGAAATAACTTCCTCAATTCCTAAGCTTTCCAAAAAGATGCAAAAGTTGTGTACTTTAGTTCAAGTTTGGAAAATAAACCTTATTAAACACGCAGATGTGAATCTTATTCAAAAAGTTATTGGTTTGGTGAAAATAAAAAAAAGAGTAAAATAATAATGTAAATAGTACCTAATCATATGAAATTACAAATTTTGTTTTAAAGTTTTACATTTAAAAATCACAAGTCTTGCTCAAATTGTCTTCCTCCGTTACGTATGCAAGCACGAAGCCTGCGACGTACTTCGCTTACTGTCACTCGAGTTGAAAGCGTGTCTTTAATTTGTTGGGCAGCTGCCAAAATCCTCTCTCTTAATTCTTCTTGAGAAGAGATAGGTGTACGATACACCAATGTCTTCATATGACCCCAAATGTAGAAGTCGCATGGGGTTAGATCGGGACTCCTAGCCGGCCAAGGGATCGGGCCGCCTCGACCAATCCATCTCAGTGGATAGTTCTCATCCATCCACTGTCGCACGCCCCGGTAATAGTGGGCTGGGCAGCCATCATGTTGATACACCAAAGCTGTTCTTGTGGTAAGCGGCACATCCTCCAGCAGCGGACGTAACTCTTCTCTTAAAAAGTTTTCATAGGCGATGCCGGTTAGGCGTGCCGGCAGAAAGAATGGCCCGATTAAATTATTGTGCACGATTCCCATCCACACATTAAGTGAGAATCTGTGCTGGTGAGCTCCTTCGTTAGATTTTCTCGGATTCTGACCTTTAGGGGCCTAAAAATGCAGATTATGATAGTTTGTAATACCATCACGGTCGAAGTTCGATTCATCTGTCCACAAGATTGTTTTTAGATACTCAGGGTCTTCAATGTCTGCATTTATTAGAAATCTGCAGAAATCCATCCTTCTGACAGGATCTCCCTCCTCGATAGCTTGTACTGGCGTGTAATGGAATGGATACTGCCGTGCTGTGTGCTGAGTGAACCAGACTTTCCACTGAGACATACCAAGCTGCCTAGCCACAATTCTTGTTGAAGTAGTGCCGTCTGCTTGAAAACACTGCAAAATTTGCTCCTCTTCGATTGGATCACTAACGCTAGGTCTACCAGCGTCGGTTTGGCGACGTCGAACCGATCCCGTTTCTCGAATGCGCCGATATGTCGTACCAAACACGCTGACATCAGGTAAACGGCGGGTAGGAAAACTTCTTTGATAGTCTCTTCGAGCAGCAGCAGCGTCACCATCACAAAACCCGTAACAATACATGATATCCGCGTATTCTTCATTTTGGTAAGCAGCCATTTGAAAAGGAAGCTGTTTTAGCGCAGAATTTAAGTTAGTTAACAACGACAAGTCCGAACTCCAAGATGGTTGAAACTAACTGATTACTTAATGAATTGAGCGAATGAGTGGGCCTCGATTGTGAACCTTAGTACAAACATTCCCGAATACTTACAAAAGAGAAACAATGTAAGCAATAAAATGAAAGAGACAAAAGCAAATCGGCATCTTGTAAGGTTCGCTTCTAGGAAATCCGCTACCTGCTCTGCCATTGTTAACAATTTTTTTCAAACTCTTGTCAAAGTAGACAACATTTGCACCTTTTTGGAAAGTTTAGGAATTGAGGAAGTTATTTCCGTAATTTTTACGCCAAGTGTGGTACATTTTTTTTAAGTAATCCTCTTTGGATTGAAACGAAATCCAAATAAAAAAATTTTGTCGTGCGGTTTATAACCTTTTATTTCAGTGGTTTCGGGTATTTTACACATGTATTTTAGTTTAATGTAGTCGCTCATTCATCAGCTATTAGAAAAATGCTTACTTAGTGCAGAGAGTGGAGTATTTTTTTCACAATTGTCAGTTTTAGGTGGAAAAAAGGAATTTTTTTAAAAAAATCTTAAAAATGAGATAACTCGAAAACAAGCGATTTTCGACTCCCAGTTAACTGGGGCAAAATTGTTGCAAATGAACTCTAGTATAACCCCTTTCAAGGAATAGGTCGAATTACCAGTCACCCTGTACATACTAAAAAAAACAGATTCAGAATTAGATTCCGGATGGAGTGTTGCCGCTTTCAGAACACTTTTTCACTAGATCTAGTGATTTTTGTTGTTTTAGGTGGCACTTTTTAAAGATTTACAGTCATATAAAACAAGTGATTTTTGAGCGTAGGCGTTAATGGAAAGATACCGTATCGTGACGGAGCAGTTGCGACGTCGTTGCGGTATCATTGCGAAATCGTCTACGCTCAAAAAAACGCTTGTGTATAGAAATTGTTTGTTTCGTTTTAATAAATTCCTAAAAATACAATTGTTATTAATTTGGCATTTCATACATAAGTAATTTTTGTAACCATAGTTGACAACACTGAATCCTGAATCAGGATTCCGGATTGCAATTCCGTATGTATGTGGCGGACCTAAAACAGTGCTACTACGGTATTAAGTGTGGTGTAACTATTAGTCAACCGAAACTCACTTCGATCTCACCGATACGCCGCGTAGTCCCAGCAATGGTCTATGCCAAGATCTGAGTGCCCTTAAAGCAGCTTGCTTCTATTTTTTCACTGATTAGGTTGACCTATTAGGACACTTCGGCGTCACTGATGGGGTGGTCTAATCACTGGTTATTCCTGTATTTATGATTTCAAAAAACTCATTTTGAACTCAGTAACGCCAAAGAATTTTTTTAAATGGAAGCAATTTTACGTCGATACTGTAACGATTTTTCTACATACAAAAACATATCGGGGTAACAGCATAAAAAATGTGTCACACATAGGCTTGGAAACTACTTTGGGTTGCATATACAGGGTCCTTCTTAAGGTTGCAGAGGGGTCAATTTTATACAAAACTTTGACGCACAATACGCTTAGACGGTATTAATATAAGTAACTTTGTATATATGGAAAAATAGTTTCGAAAATCTAGATGCCGCGTCACAAATAACATTTGCAATTTATAAAATAATTACGAAGATATAAAGCTTTGAAATTTTTCATACTTAATTTTAAAAGCTTTATGTGTTTTGTGACGCGGCAACTAGATTTTCTAAACTATTTTCCCATATATAAAATATTACTTTTATTGATTCCGTTCCGTCTACGCGTATTGTACGTCAAACTTTTGTATGGACTGAAACCACCTTAATTATGCTGACACTTTTTTAAGGGGATGATTAGACCATCAAACTGAACAACTCTTTCTATAGCACCAACATAGAAATAGCGAAAAAAAATCAGGTCTTCCATACAAAACTGCAAACCTACTCGAGCCGATTGTATGGGACTCGAGCAGATTTTATTTTTGCGATTTCGATGTTGGTCCCATAGAAAAAAGATGTTCAGTTTGATGGTCTGATCACCCCCTTAAAAAGTGTCAGCAGATTAAGAAATACCCTGTATATTGTCTTGTATATTATCCAACATTTTATGTGAAAGCGATGTGATGAGCTCGGAAAAATATCTATATGCGTGGAGAAAAAACATGAATATGACATGGTTATATTGTTGTTATAGTAATGAATTTTCTAGCAAGGTCTACCAAAATGAATAGTTGTCACGTCATATTAGTACTACAAAAAAATATGTATATACGGTCGAATTGAGAAACCTCCTCCTTTTTTGAAGTCGGTTAAAAACTTTAGTAAAAGCAACAATATTTTCGCTTCGTCTACATCTAAGAATATACATCAAAGAAAGGATCGTCGTAAAGGAATTCTTACAGTTTTGTCCATAATGTCTGCCTCTCTGTTTGTCTGTATGCCCCACAATCATATTTTTTTTCGTGAAATTCAAGTGAGTTTTATGCGAGATGCAGTTACGTGGTTCCACTGTAGTTATGTTATTAGAAAAAACACACGACGTTTGTGCAACAAACCACTACGTCTATTTAATTTATGTTACTGTAAACATTTTCTAAACTTACACAGTCCCTTTTTAATTATGTATTTTTTCTTCAAAGTTGAGTTTTTTTAAATGATTGTTTTGTTTAAATTTTGAGGATGAAATTTATTACAGCCATTAGAAAAAAAACCGGCCAAGTGCGAGTCGGGCTACTCGCGCACCACCACGCAATATATACTTACCAAAAATTATTATTTGTCATCAAATACAATATAATAATACATATTCTGTGAAATTTTTCACTGGCTACTTATTAGCGCTCTTACAGATGAGCGACACTTTGCGGTCGCAGAGTGTCGCGTGACACACGGCGACCGCAAAGTGTCGCTCGTCTGAAAGAGCAATTAGCGCTCTTACAGACCAATGACACTTTGCGGTCGCCGTGTGTCGAGGAGGGTCGCGCGACCCTAAAGTCTATGAGCGCGAACCTCTGCGACCCACGGCGACGGCAAAATGTCGCTCGTCTGTAAGAGCCCTAACATTTCAAAAGATACAGCCCTCGGAAGCTAGGACGGACGGACGGCGGACAACGTTGGCTTATAAATAGAGTCCCGTTCGGTGAGAACGGGATATCTTTTCGTACGGAACCCTAAAACGTCAATTATTTATAATAAATAACGAAATACCTTTGGAGGCCGAGCCTTCCTCGTCTTACGAGACAAAAAATCAAAATTCAGACAAAAAAAAATCATCGAAAACATATTTTTGTGTCTGAAAAAGTATTTTCTCGGTTATGAAACATGAGAGTCTAGATTAAAGATTAACATTAACTTTTTTAAATACAAAAAAATACGATTAGAGGTCAGGACTGGAGGCTCGGTATCCCTTTAATCATAACCTTGTTTAAGTTTGATCTTTTTGACTAATCTACAAAACTGGGCCTCTACCCGGACATTCGAACTTCGCAATTGCGTGAACGATTTCGTTCCAATGTCAACTCTAATGAAGTTTCGGACCGAAAGGGTTGCGATATATCTAAATTCGAAAGTCCAGGCCAGATTTTTTAAATAATATTAGTTAATATCAAAACTTTTACAGCTCAACACCATAAAAGATAAATTACGATAAAACTATCGTTTTTGTAATTTAATTATCATAAATAGATGTAATAATCATAAAAAGATGTAAACTTGACGGCCCGGTAGCACAGTCGGTAGTGAACCTGCCTGCTGTGCCGAGAGTCGCGGGTTCGAATCCCGTAAGGGACAAATATTTATATGATGAATATGAATATTTGTACCCGAGTCATGGATGTTTGTATCTATATATGTATTCTATATCGTTGTCTAGTCATCATAATACAAGTCCAGGTACTTTACATGTGACTAGATGATTTGTGTGACAATGTCCAAGATATTTATTTAAAAAAATAATAATAATAATAATTTCTTATGAATAGACAAGAACATTCAGTTAATGTTGCCATCAATTCCAGTCGGTCCGTCCGTTTAGTTAGTGCTTAACATCAAAAAGATCTCAAGTCAAGCGAAAATACACGTTGTAATAAAATAAAAACCTAAATGCTCTTGCAGATGAAGAACAGAGATAGTGTGGAGTCGTTAAAAAAATATTAATGTAATAAAATTAAATTACGAATATAAAAGCCAATAACCAAAAATGCCGACTTTTTCTTTCGGATCTTTTTTTAGCGCGGCCATATATCAAACTTGAATATTAACTTGAATAGTTCAAAACAAAACTTTATAATAATTGTATCTCTTAACTCAGTCCAAAAGAAGAGATAAAGAATTGAAGTAAAAGTAATGAATATGTTTTCAACTTCAACCCTTTATAATATCTCCGTCCAGACTGAGTTTGGAGATATGCATGTAATAAAAAGTGTTGATTTTTACTTTATTTTGAACTAAAATATTCAAGTTTGGTTGATTGCCGCGCTAAAAACAATGTAAAAAATAAGTCGCCAACCTTCAATACAAAGCCCGCATTGTCTTTTATTGGATCCCTGTCAATATTTTCTCATTTTGAGGTTCACCCCTTTGCGGAGTAGGTAACGAGTTGTTCAGTATCATGACTACAAATCATGCAGCTGTCCACAGTATGTAAGCAACCCTTTATGTTAGCAAAACTTACATTACACCCACCCCTTAGAGATTGAAAATTAATCTCCCAGTAAGTTAGGCACACGTGACATCAGAACGAATAAATCAAGTGACATTCCAACCCAGCACTGTAACTAATTCCTTAATCCAGAATATTAAACAGACGGTTAGGTGCCTATTTCGTGTATATTAATACGTACATACGTTTACAAAATGTTACGGAAACCGTGAAAGGTGTGGTTATTAATTATTAATATCTTGGTAATATATTTGGTAACGTGTGGATTATCTAAGTTATGTTTCAATTTGTGGCGTTGGTGGTGTTTAGTGCTTTGGTGCCAGTAATCTTTGAAGTATAATCGGAAAGGCATCTAAAGGTATAGTATAGTATGAGGGCGGGCCGCATCTGCCGGCCCGCTCTGGTGAGCGAGGTTAGCGGAGGCTAAAGCGGGCCGGGTTACAACGCATTGACGTATTTTAAGTTTGACGTAATACTGGCAAACGTTGTAAAATGTTCTGCTTAGTATAGCACACTACAACGGGCCGCATCGCACGGACGGAAAACAGCACGCAAAAATGCGACTCGCTCCGGCCGCGCCGGTTCATAAAAATTGTACAAGCGATTTGGGCGTATTTTTGCGCTGCGGCCCGCCCGGATGCAGCTAATATGCTCTTACCTTATCAAGTATCTTTAGAATCATGCAGTTTTAGCAATAATCACGTATATCGTATGTGTTAAATATTAACTCAGTTTCTAAATGAGCGATTTTCATTCCCTTTTAAAATTTACTTTCTAAAAAACTCAACCGATGACATGTTCCGATGAACATGGAGCGACTTCCATAGAGAAGTGTGCCAAATCATGTCAAGACTGTGCCTGCCTTTTAATAAAAGCCGAGAGATCGAGCCGATTATAGCCATGTCGCAATGTATGTAGTTTCATCGATTAAAATAACTCGTAATTAATGAAATATTCCTTTACAAAATGCTTTGGCAACTTTCTGATCATCCTTTCCCTCTTAATTATTTTAAAGAAACATATTTTGAAATTTTGACCTTTATGCACGAAGAACGTGGCGCTATCTATGGATTCCCTAGAAAACCACAAGATAAAACGCAAATTCTTTATTAAATTTGAAATAATCTCAACAAATAAAATTTATAGCATCAATATCGACTCCACAGGAACTCCAATTCCATCGTCGTGTATATTAATGTGAACAGATGTCTCCACATATCGCTCGCTTCGGAGAAACTGTGGCCGTAGTGGAGTATTAATGTCCTATACTTCGATCCACGTACGGATTCTCACAAATCGACTGATTTCCAGACATATCGCGTAGGAAATAAGATTCTCCAAAGAAGAATTGCGAATTTTAGAAAAAGTAAAAAAATGATCGTATTGCAGTTCTTCGCTTCCTGAGTATTGACTCACTGTGCATTATTGAAATGGGAAAAAGCTATTTCAGATTCGAAAATTGAGAATTATTTAGTTTGTTCGAAAGTTACTTCTGAAACTGGAAACGTCAGTATAGAAATTACTAAACACACCAACTTTAATGTATGGAAGTGAGAGTTGGGTATGGCAGAAGAAGCATGAATCTAGAATAAATGCGGTTGAAATGCGCTCCCTCCGTAGTATGTGTGGTGTGACTTTGAATGACCGGTTACGGAATAGTGTGATTAGAGAAAGATGTGGTCTGAAAGAAGATGTAGTGACTAGGATTGAAAAAGGTATGTTGAGGTGGTTTGGCCATGTGGAAAGAATGAGCGAAAGTAGATTGACGTATGAAATTTACAAGGCAAGTGTGAATGGAATGGTTGAAAGGGGTCGCCCTAGGCGCACGTATGCTGACCAAATCGGATGCGTACTGAAGAAGGGCCAAATAAAATGTACCCGGAACCGACGAGCTTGTATGAAGAAACTTATGGATGTTGAGGAAGCTAAAGATGTGTGTCAGAATCGTAGCATGTGGCGATCTGTTGTCTCTGCCTACCCCAGTAGTGGGACATAGGCGTGAGCATATGTATGTATGTATGTATGTAGAAATTACTAAAATACAGTCCATAATCGACAAATGAATACAGGGTGTTAGGGTAAATAGTTGCATTACTTTATCGGGTAATTGTACCCATGGTACTGATCAACTTTCTCTATGAAACCTATAGGAAAGTTGCAAATTGTTTATTGGAGTTACCATAATGTAATCATAGCTGAACGAACGTTTGTATGAAAAGTAAAAAAAATAATTTTGCGAATTTGCTATAGGTTTTTTAGAGAAAGTTGTTCAGTATCATGGGTACAATCACCCCTTAAAGTAATGCAACTGTTTACCCTAACACCCTGTATGTACGGTCTGTATCAGATAGGTGCTTACGCTACAATCAGAAGTGGGATCGGATATATTGTCTCTAACCTGAGAGTTTGGAGCCATTTAGGAGTATTGACAGACTCGCTCCTGTGCCACTGAGAACATCGATCTTTTTTGAAGTCCGGATGGCATCAAAAATATTAGCGACCCCCGCCTGGTTTTATAATGATTATACTAGCTGCTTCATCTGCGTTGACTTTAAAATGTATCCTAAATTACTTTTTTACTACCCGCTTTCCTTATTCATGCAATTTTTGCGAAGCCTTACCTGAGGACTGCACAGGAGCAAAGCTCCGAAGCTTTCCCACTGGAACCTGGTGGACATGCTCTCCAGGGTCAATCTGCTTGCCAAGTGAGGCCGCAGATCGTCCCATATTTGCAATTCGACCCATTCTTGATTCGTCCTACGCTCGCAATTCGTTCCATTCATAGTTAATCCGAAACATTTCCAAACATTTTTGAGATTGGGTAACAATTTCTAAACATCCAAACTTTTAAATTTATAATATTAGTAGGAAGTAGGACTTAATAGCATAAAATCGTTTAAGTTTATAAACTCACGAGCGTTAACCCGCGACTTCGTCCGCACAAATTATATACCAGATTTTAAGTCAGATCATAAGCTATCAAACAAAAAAAGTTTTATCAAAATCGGTTCAGTAGTTTTTGGGTGATACTCGTTCAAACAAACAAACAAACACCCAAACAAACACACAAACAAACAGACAGACAAAAAATCCAAAAATTGGTGAAATGGAATCAGGGACACCTAAAAACTATATCGTAACTTTTTTTTTGTTAATATCTTCAATCTACAGACAAACTTCCTGTTACAGTTTTATAATAGTATATAGATAGATTATTTCGGGGGAAAATATATTTCATGTAAAAGCTTTGCTTTGGAAACATGGCTACAGCTTTTGTCTGTGAACATTTGAAATATAAATCTTTAACTGATCTGTAAAATTATTTATATTTCTAATCAATAAATACACCACTGACATATTTATTTCTATTTTTGCTTCGAATAAAAGAAAATACCTTTCGAAACACAGTGACATTTTTACAATCCTACTCGAACCATTACTCTATTTTGTTGCACGTGCTATCTGAATGTACCTTCTACAATTCATTTCTAGAAGTCACTCAGCCCAAGCTATTTTGACACCTACATTGTTAGCTTTAGGACTCGTGTCGGAGGATGTTTTTGGAAATAGGAATTAACTTTTTAGCCGCAAGCCACGTCCGAGCGCGTCTAATTAGGAACTTCGTTGCATTTTAACGGCAGCACTGCAGTTTCATCGGTAGCAGACTGTTGGACGGAATTTAATGAATTAACCACTTAAACATTTAATACTAACGGCGACGGGCTCACTCTCCGTCACACTGAGCAGAGTTTCGGTACTATAGTGAAAAGTGGATGTTCTGAGATTTCAGAACATCTCTGACTACCCCCTCGGGGATTATAGTCGTGAGCATATGCTATGCTATGCTATGCTATGCTATGCTATGCTAGGCCCACACCTGTAGGCCTCGCATGCCTAACCCGAAAAAACGATAAAAACCTAAATGTGCCTCCATCTTTATTATTTTACGAATGCCAGATTGGGGCGCGCATGACGTTTTTCTCGTTTAAACGCTTTGTCGTGGGTGGCAAGCTAGCTGTGCTGGAGTGCTATTCTCTAAGCGTCACATTGCTGTCAAAAACTTTGATGAGCTCACATTCTGTAACATCCTTCTTGCATCTTTCAGATCGTCGACTTTTTTACCTTAGCGAATACCGAATTGACAGCTCGCCGATGTTTCAACGACTTCTTCTTCTTATCGTCAGAGCCTTGGTGTCAGAGTTTTTTCAGACCGCCTTACGGCCTCTGACGTGGTTTTTATGTAACGACTACTACCAACAGAGATAGTAGCCGGGACCAACGGCTTAACGTGCCATCCGAAGCACGGAATCATCTTTCTGTTCAGACAATCAGGTGATTCAGCCTGCAATGTCTTAACCAACTCGTGAAAAACGCACAAAGTGAAGTCACTAGGTGCCCCCCGTGAGAATCGAACCCACGACCTCCGTGTCGAGAGCCAATGCTCTTAACCATTAGACCACGGAGGCAGTTTCAACGACGAATTTTAGGTTGTGACTATGGTTGCACTTAGAGAACTGCATTGCTGACCGCCACGTTGGTATTTTTGAAAGTCACACGTATCCTAATTCGAATATGAAAATGTAAAAATTACTATGGAGATTATGCATCATTCAATCATGAATTTAAAAGTGTGACTTTTAAAAATAGTGTTCCAGATCCGGTGGCCAGTGAATTCTAGGATTTGCTAGCGATCGCTTGTGCGACACTGGCTATACTGGTCTCTAGAAAAGATGCTTCTTCCCAGGTTTTTCAGCAAAAGTTGCCCTGGCCTAGCCTAGCATTCCACGAACGACAAAGCGACAAAACAAGAAAACCATCATGCTCGCTCATTTTAGCTAGCGTAAAATAGTGAAGACAGAGGCAGAGGCATAAATCTAGATTTTTTTTTGTTTTGTCAGGAGTCTAAGCCCACTGGCCGTCACGGCCAAGTCGTGGTGGACGATACCTAGTATTTACAACGTAAATATTATCAAAATTTTACTTTCAAGACGTTAGATATGAGGATATTACGAGCGAATTGGAAATTTGGGAAATCTGGCAAGATATTTTGTAGATTTTTTGTTACAGATCGTTTCTCGTTTACTACTAGCGCCTCAATAAACAAGAAAAAACTAGCTTGCCTGACTTTTCAGCCGCAGGCTTTCTTTTGCAGTTGGGGCAGAAGCGTCCCGGGTCAATAGTATTTTTCGTTCCTAATTAAAAAAGAAACTAGAAGAAACAGACGAAAATACCAGTAAAGGAAAAGTTTTACGAAGTAACACAGTGACCCTGTTGTCACCCCATTGGCACTGTATAATAGAGTAGACAGAGAGTACGTACAGTAGGTAAGGACACTTTCTGCTCCCACCAGTTTTGGCCTCACCCCCACGCGGTGGTACAGAAGGTGGATGATATTAATACGTATCCCCCACCGAACGACCTTGATCCTTTCAGAGCCGCCTCACCGCTACTAAACTACATAATTTTAATAAGTGTACCTATTTTTGACTGGCTTGTCCATCATTATGTCACTATGTTGCCTTCTAATCCAAGGAAATCAAATTCAAAAATCTTAAAAATTCGCACCAAATTTTAAAATTTGCTTATCTACTCATCAAAAATATAGGTCTTAAAAAAATTACTTCATAGTATTTTTAGATCTACTCTACGCAATGGTGTATGTCGCAAGTAAATGTGACTTCAACTTATAAATAAAAGTAGATGCTCATAATACAGACTTTTTGAAATATTTAGGCTTTTCTTTGAACGCAAGTTTCATATTTTTTATTTTATAAAAATATACAGTGTGTCCCAGAAATGGTGAATCAAACTGCTATGGGAGGCAGCTTGACTAATGTCCTATCCATAAAAAATATAAAAAAGAATAAAACGCACATGACCATAAAAAAAAAGAATATCCAAAAAAATTTAATTGTTTTTAATTTTTTAATTGTTTGTTGTTAACCGAAATCTTTTTTTTTTTGAATCTTTTTTTTTTATGGTCATGTGCGTTTTATTTTTTTTATATTTTTTATGGATAGGACATTAGTCAAGCTGCCTCCCATAGCAGTTTGATTCACCATTTCTGGGACACCCTGTATATTTTTATAAAATAAAAAATATGAAACTTGCGTTCAAAGAAAAGCCTAAATATTGAGCATAACAGTGCATTTCAGCACGAGGATCTAAACCACCAATTTAAATATTACTAGGATGTTTTGTAACAGCCTGTAGTTAAATTTTTCTTTTGCATAAACAAGTTGATGTAATGTCAGGGAAAAGTATCATAAATGTTTCGCAAAAACAAACAATTTAATGACACGCGATGCGTGGTGGTAGTAGTACCTACTTACATGAATTTGCAAGTTAATACGGGGTGCAAAATTAAATACGTTACATTACAGTAACGCGTCAAAACGGCATGTTCAAAATTACCTGCAAACTAATAATTAAGGACATTTTGTTGACACAGAAACCATTTAAAAAAAATATGTTTTCAGATAGTATTTTTGTCACTAAATGGTGCCGGTTACAGTATAAAAGTCCAATTCATAATTACTCCCCATCCCTCCAAACAAAACTCTGTAAAATGACTGGGCTACATGTAAATTTTGTAAAAATATAGCAAAGATGTTATATGAGACTGCATCTAATTTTCATCATCATCAGCCGATATACATCCACTGCTGGGCAATATAAGCCCCCAAGGATCGTCACAACGACCGGTCCTGCGCTGCCTTCGCCTATATCTATATTTTTGATATTCTCATATTTTAGATCAATGTAGGTACACACGTCGACACATCAAGCTATACAAAACCAACATAAGCTGGCCGCGTGTAGGTGGAGTAACGTATAACGTCGCGCGGCCAGCTTATGTTGGTTTTGTATAGCTTGATGTGTCGCCGTGCGTACATACTATAGCCGTGTGGTTCAGGCTTAGAATGGACCACCTCATTTCTTCTCGAGGGTGCCGTACGAGGCGACTAAGATATAAGGGTTTCTAGTGCAGTGTTTTTGTGGGCGAAAGGCTAGGCCTCTGTCACCACTAGACACGTTATTCCGTCGTGAAACCTGTATATGCTAAAATTTGGCAGCCACGCTGACGGCTCTAGTTTACATCTCCTGCCTGGACAGATAGCCATAAGTTGTACATAATGTTGTAAATACCTATACCTACTCAAATAAATATACTATAGATGTATGAATGTACATACCACGTAGCATACATACTATATGCAACAAAATACAATAAAAGACAAATTCCCTTATTAACTCTACTGTCCCCATACATCAATATAATGTACGCTACACTGCACTGACAAAATTGGTAAGTCCTTAAAAAGGGTCAGGTCAAATGTACTCGAAACTAACAAGCATGAAGCGACTATTGAATGTTGAAGAAGGAAAAAAGTATGTCAGGATTTTTGGTTGTATCCGTCTAGCAGGTGCTAGGTGCTAGATAGGTATCTATCACAATAAAATACAGAAATCAGTGTAGTACGTGTATCTACACCATGAAAAATAAATTCTTTTATACGAAAATTAACCAGTTACTGATAAATTATGCAGTGAATGTGATTCGGACTCCCAATACACAGAGACTCTGATGGTGCCCTCAATCCTATTTTTTTAATTTTAAAACAACAATACCAACCAAAAAAACCTTTGAATAATACCACAGATCAGAAAAAATAAAGGGAGATGTGAAAAGGGGGCAAGTCCAGTGTCGCAGCAATATGCGCAAAAATGGAACACATTGCTCGCGACATTAAGGATTCAATATATTATGAGGCTGAAAGCCAGTCGAGATATTATGTGTAAATAGTTTACAATGCTTGCGAAGAACAAAAGATTATTCGAACGTTGAGTTCTGATACCGCAATGGTTAATGAGCACATTCAAGCTAACAAAATACTTTCTATCGCGTGGTACTGGTGGTAATGCGATACTGTGGCGATACTACGTTTCGTACTCAGCGCGTTGGTTGGCACCTCTCTAGATCTCTATGAATAATACATTACACTGGAGGCTCGGTTTTCTCTTGAGTGTTCTATTGTACTAACGAGGAGGACCATAGAGATCTAGAGAGATGCAAACCAACGCGCTGAGTACGAAACCTAGTGTCGCATCACCACCAGTATCACGCGATGGAAAGTATTTTGTTAGCTTGAATGTGCTCATTATCCATTCCGGTATCAGAACTCAACGTTCGAATAATCTTAAGTACTACGCAAGCATTGTAAACTATTTACACATAATATCTCGACTGGCTTTCAGCCTCATAATATATTGAATCCTTACTGTCGCGAGCAATGTGTTCCGTTTTTGCGCATATAGCTGCGACACTAGCCCCGCCCCCTTTTCACATCTCCCTTTAGATTTTGTGATCTGTAACCGATTGCTCATCTCCTACAGTAAATTTTAGTGGACTTTTTGCTAAGTTGACCGACCACGAATAAACGAATGCTAGTTAGTGTACTAAGTGGTTACTTAATTAACCCATTAACTAAATTTAAAGCTTGCTCATTTTGCGAGTTGAAACACCTTTAATTTGAATTAGCTATTACGTATTTCAAATTCGTCATTATAAATCAATTCATAAAAATTCAATTTAGAAATAGAAGTATAACAAAATTAAATATTCTGCTCGTTCATTGGAAAAAATTTAATGGCAGCTCCCGAGGAAAATCCAATAAAATCTCCAAGATTAAAAATTTAAATCGAAGATAGCAATTTGCAATTTAGAAATCACTTAGTTTACGGTTCAATAAATAAAAAAGAAGTAATAACGATGTTCTCCATGAAGTTATATACAAAAATAGTTACTAGTAATATCCGGTAATAAACTAGAATGCGGACAGCAAAATATGATTTAATGCCGTAATAGTCTAGGAAAAATAAGGGTTGAGATAGCATTAAAGACACTTTAGTAAATTGTGTTTGAACTAATATTACTGTAAGTTTATAACACTTTTGTCGAGATTTCATGGTTATATAGGCTGAGGACCCTGAGAAATACCTTAAAATCGATATAAATGTACAAAGGGCAAGCTTATTTCTAAAGATATTTCTTCCAGCATACCAGCAAAAGAGATAGAGAGAAAGTTAATTATCACAATGCAAATTTAATGTGTACAATCAAACGTTAAATAATTAAGTTTTGAGGTTATAATTTTTGAAATCTTACAAAATATTAAATATCTACTCAAATTTACAATATTAACCGGAGATTATTATTGTTATAAGTAAAACGAATTGAACGAAGCCGTCCTGTATAAAATCACCAGTTTTCCATTTTTTGTTCATACCTAAATTTAATGTTTTGTAAATGTCTTAGTTATTCAGTAATACACAATACAAAATCGGGGATTATTGAGAATTTATGTTTTTCATGTATGTATCTACTATATTCCAAATTATCACCAAAAGTGCAATTAATGCAACCTACTCCATACAAAAATCCGTAGATTTCCCCGACTATAAGAGCCGAACCACACGTCGCGGTGCGGCAGCGGTGCGGCGCCTGAGCGGTGCCGCTGCGGTGTCATACATATAAAAATATATGGTATGCCACACGATGCGGCGCGCCGGACTTGCAACGTGGCGAGACGAGGCGGGGAGGGATCCAAGCGGTGCGGCGCCAGAGCGGTGCCGGAGCGGTGCCGCTCAGTTTTTTGCACGGCAGATTTTTATTTATCATACTGTACGTCACACTCCTTTCGTCACCGCCCATGTGAACGCCTGTGCGTGAAATCTTTGCGGTGCGGCATCGCTCAGGCGCCGCACTCAGTTCGGCTCTAAGATCACACTTTAGGACAAAACCTATTCGGAAGAAAAATTCTACGACTATTTCATTTTTGAAGACTTTAATTACTAGAAAGTATGTTTAAATCTAAAACACTAAAGTGAAATTAGGTGAAAAAAAAAATTTAATATCTTTACCGTAATGTAATAGATCCTCTTTCTTATACTGTGCCGAAATATAATTGTTTAAAATGTACGATTAGATCGAGAGGTGTCATAGTGGTCTGAGTTCACCGTTTTAGTTTAGGGCTGTCCCTTACACCCTGTAAAGGCTTTAATTTCGTGGCATGGCTGTATTGTGATGCGATAACTGTCCAATAAAAGCGACCATACTTTTAATTTTTTTAATCGCAGAACATTATAAGAGAGGTTACAAATGCAAAGTAGCGCTTTTGTTTCGGAGACGGCTGTCTTCACTTGTCTTCCCGCTCCCACTGCTACAATTACTCATGCCCTCTTGCTCGCACCACGCCGCGCGCCTTATGGTGTTGCATAACCTGTGCAGACACGTTCCACGCCTACTTTGCACTTCTAACCCCTCTTATAATGTTCTTTGCTTTTAAGTGACAGTTATAACAATACAGTCATATGTATACCTGGCAGCTTTCCTTGAAATGTTGTCCTTCACTGGACAACCAAGTTGCACCAACTATCCAAGTATCACTTCCATCAAGATGCAAGGATAGTGAACTTGTAAAACTAATAAAATTTTAATGCCAGCCACAACCAATATTCAAGATAGTTTGAAACTTCACGTTTTAAAATATGAACCTTTTCTGCTGACCTTACAGACGTAACAGCTGATGTCCGCTATGGTTATTGGTCTCGTCTTCGAGGGAAGCATGAAGGTAAGTAGGATGGCGGCTTCTTCGTTTCTGAGTAAGATTAAACGTTAATTTTACTCTGTAACAGTGCCTATGTTAACATTGTTAAATTTAATATTACAGATAGGGAAAATAATGTTCATGAATATATGCACATAAAAAAATACAGAATAATAAAACAAAAAACTGGCCAAGTGCGTGTCGGGCCACGCGCAGGGTAGGGTTCCGTGGTTGCCCGTCACAATATAATAATGGACTTAGAACTTAGGCTTTTGGTTTTATACTACAGTTTAACGGCTAATAAAGTCTAAAATGTTTAAGAAATTTTTTCACATACCCAGTAACAACCGTTTAGCTGGCAGGGGGAGGGGGGAGGGGGGGAGGGGGGAGGGGGGGGGGGACGACGACGACGACAACACTTGACTCTAACAAAAATTTTCACTTGAAAGCTCCGAATCCCTAAATTGAAAAATGGTAACCCATAATATTTTTTAACGACCTATTCAACGATACCCCACACGAGAAAACAAAATACCATTCCCACTTCGCGTGTAGGGGAGGTAAACTAAAAAAAATATTTTACCACTTTTTCGGCGTGATAAATGCGTATATACATGCCAAATAACAGCTTTCTAGTACTAAGCGTCTTTGAGCTAAGCCGCGGACAAACGGACGGACATGGCGAAACTATAAGGGTTCCTTTTTGACTTCGGAACCCTAAAAAATCATTAACTCAATAAGGCATGACTAAAATGATGAAGTAGAAAAACTCAGAGTAGCAATAATTGTGAACATTAATTTGCCACCTTTATTTCAATGAAAACAAAGGTTCTGAAATGTTAATTAAATATTATTGCCGATTATCGACATTAAAATTTACCTATCAGCGGATCGGACACAGTACGTCAATCTTTTATCTTCCAAATCACACTGTTGAAGTACGTAAGAGAGTTTGCATAAATTAAAGATGCAATTAAACTCAGTTATGCCTCGGTTCTGGGTATTCCATCCGCTATTCATTTTCTACATAGAAGAAACATGGGAGGGCTTGAAAAAAAATACTAAGACAGCATCATGATCACCAACGTGGCTCCACCAATCCGTTTTAGGCCTGCGTCGTAGAGCATGACAAACTGTTTCACAATCATATTCAGTATGAAGAGGCCTGTGCCAGGGCACATCATAAACATCGTGATGATGATGACGACAATATCATCAATAAATAGCCTGAAGACACGACCGTTCTCCCATTATGTTACAGCTCCGTAAACAGAAGTAAATAATTTCTTTTCTTCTTATCGTGTGGTTATAACAAATACAACAACTAATACAAATATCTTTATCGATTAAAAAAAGAGAAATTCAGTACACATGATACAATGGACCCCGAATGCGGCAAGCCAGAATCTCGGGAATCCTCTACGATTTGTCAGGAAAAAAATTACTAATTTTAGTACAGAGTGAGCAAAGTTAAATGATTATAAGATTTAACATTTGAAACAATTTAACAAAGAAATTTTTAGTAAATTACAAGTGATATAAACGAAACATGCAATAAAATTCAGTAACATAACCATTTATCTAAAAATTTTGAAATATAAATTAAAAAGTGTGAGTGAGGGTGAGTGACTAGGTTGATTTTTCAGACCGCCTTACGGCCTCTAACGTGGTTCATATGTAACGACTACTACCAGCAGAGATAAAAGCCGTGAACAACGGTTTAAAGTGCCATCCAAAGCACGGAATCATCTTTCTTTCATTCAGCCTGCAAATGTCCAAACTAACCGTGGAAAAACGCACAAAGTGACATATCACACCGTGGGAATCAAATTCACGATCTCCATGTCAAGAGCCCAATGCTCTTAACATAAGGTAGTAAACGATTGACCTTTCGCCAACAAAAACGTGGAAGAATAACCTTATCGCTAACCCTAATCCATTCTCATCGTAACCCATTTCAAGCCCATATCTTACCATCAAGTCACCAAACACTGCGTTGAAAATGCAGCAACTCTTCCGCATCGTTCGTTCACTTATAACTTATCCTACAGTTCATTTTACGGAATTAGCCCCCTGACAAAACTTCTATTACCAGCGTCATAAGTGCGATAGTATCTCGACTCGTGAGACCTCTTCTGTAGAGGAGAAAGCATGTCCTCGGTCGGTACTTACTATGTAAAGCAGTGTTTGCATAGAATCCTGTTACAAGGTGAAAATAACGCTCCATTTTTCTATTTAGTGAATGGACATGTGAATTTTCTACATGTGTTTAGTTCCGAATGACAATTTGTATGGTCGTGATAGTTTTGCGATATGAGAATTTGAATTGTTTGACTGTTGTGACCAAAGTTTTATTTATACAGCGAACATTATGGTGGATGAACAGGATGGTCACGTACATGTCTTCTCCCCGGCCTACAACGAAGCTCCAATTATATGATGGCTCATGATTTAATTTTTAGTCAAAAAACAACCTTTCGCTCCACTAAATATTTATAACCGTACAACGTAAAACACTTCTGCTATTTAAACTAGACATTGGCAAAATTATCAACAAAGGCCGGATTCAACCAAACTTTGATTTATAGAAGAGTAACTATACAAGGAACAATTTTACTCCTAATGTTAACTCCGAAATTACTTCATTTGTCTTCTACCACACTAAACCCATACTAAAAGAACGAATGTATAATCCACCTAAAGAAAGAGGTCGCTGTATCCGTACTTATTGCAATGTGAGGTTATACAGTTTTAATTTGTTAGGTTTCTTTTTATTTTAATTTTTTTAATTATGTGCCATTGACATTTCATTAGTCTCGTTATAAGTTTACACCGTCAAAATTGGCCGTGTAAAATTTACTCTCAACTTATTCATAGATTTGGGTTGGTAAAACGCTAAATCAGTTTACCCTTAAGTAACCGGCAACTTAATCTAAGAATAAAATTTACTCGCGTTTGGTCGAATCGAGCCTAAGATGGACGCCTTAATTTGGAAATGAGAATATAACAGAATAAAACAATATTTTTCATTGCTCTCTATATCACGAGGAGTTTTCCAAGTTTGGCAATGGCAAAAGAATGGCAATTAAAAATATAAAAAAAACTGTCATTCATGGTAAAGAAGTGATGGTTGTCTATGGTTTGTCTCACCATTATCCTGTAGAATCTGATTGCAGACCATTATAGCCATTTTCTGTCACAGAATTACGAAGTATTTACAAATTGTCGCAGTTTCGTAACTGATACGACTCAGGGTTACTGTGTGGAGTTTGGTTTCTATGTATGGCAACGATTCAATCACAAAGTAAAAATGGTCTGAAAAAACTCTGACACCAGGGTTCTGCCCACACGATAAGCAGAATCAAAATGAGACCGAAAAAGTTTCAGTACCTGTCTTTTATCGTTGTATCCACACGTTACGTAATTTTTGTGATAACTTGGTACAATGTTTCCACACAGCGGCGTAATTGCGCAACCAAATTTTTCTGTCAATTATTTCCCATTTTTCGATTTTTCTTGTAACGGCTACTAAAAATGGCTATATTTGAGGGCAAAGGTCTCCTCTCACGCCTTTACGTATTCTACAGATTTCTTTTTTATTCAAACCATTTAACAGAACTTGATAACAGAACGAGAAATAAGATTATTTTCTTAAAGAGAAAAGTCATAAAAAATAAATTCCCTTGTAATGAGAAATATTTCTTTAGGTTAGAGGTCAAGTATTTTAAAGTCTGTAGCTTTGATGCTAGCTGTAAAAGTTATGAGAGGGAAACTGCATAAGATACCAAGGCAGGGTGAGAATGACAAGTAGGTCAACTGGAGATAGTGGTTAATTTGCTTCATTAATACAGCTGGGATGAAGAATTTAGATACTTTAGAATTCAGGTACAATGGCAGCTTAATTAACTAAATACTCGTGTAGTGAATTGAAACTGCTCGTAATATTTTTGTATTGTGCATGTTTTGATTTGATGATTTGGTTTATTCATTCAAGATGTGCTTGTATTGAACACTAATCAGTACAATTATAAAATGCCCAAGCAATTCATGATCTGCCGAATTCTACGATCGGACTACGACGTACATATTACACGATCTAAACTTAAATGCGTTTTATTTCATTGACATTTTCTATGGGAGGATAATGTTATTTTATTCGCGATCTTCTTCTTATCGTGTGGGCAGAGCCCTGGTGTCAGAGTTTTTTCAGACCGCATTACGGCTTCTGGCGTGATTTTTATGAAACAACTACTACCACCAGAGATGGTAGCCGGGACCAACGGCTTAACGTGCCATCCGAAGCACGCAATCATCTTTATTTTCAGACAACTAGATGATTCAACCCGCAATGTCCTAACCAACTGGGGAAAAACGCACAAAGTAACATATCACTAGGTGTCCCCCGTGCGAATCGAACCCACAACTTCCGCGTCAAGAACCCAATGCGCTTAACCATTCGACCACGGATGTAGTTATTTGCGATGAAAATTGATCAGTTTGACGGTTTGAAGCTAGCCCCCTAAAATTTTCGAGCATATTAAATTTTTTGCCTTATTTTTTGTATCATACAAGCATTGTCCCTATTATACTTATTACAATAATAATCTAAAATGCCAACGAAGTTCCGGCAGGTTTCCTCGCCACTCCACTCTTAACGACATCATACACAGGTCTCTTGCCACTGTCAACGTACCGGCCACCCTTGAGCCGAAAGGTATTGTAAGGGAGAATGGCAAGAGACAAGACGGTATGTCTCTCGTCCCCTGGAAGATGGGTCGGGTGCTGGTGTGGGATGCCACCCGTGTGGACACTGTGGTGCCGTCCCATCTACGGGGAACGAGGAAAAGAGTTGGCTCGGCGACGGAATCTGCTGAAAAGGCAAAAGAGGGTAAATACAAGGGTATCGGCACCCAATACAAATTCATAGCATTCGGTGTCGAAACACTTGGTCCGTGGGGTCCCGGCGATCAGGCGCTTTTTAAAGATCTGGCAAAGCGCTTGGTAGACTTGACCGGGGATCCAAGGGTTGGCGCTTTCCTCGCTCAACGGATCAGTTTAGCCGTTCAGCGAGGAAACGCTGCCAGCATCTTGGCTACCCTCCCGCGCGGTCCAAACCTGCATTATATTTTAGGTTAAGTTAGTTTTATTCTTTGAATATTTTTATTAATTTTTAATGTACATACTTATCTTCCGATATTTGTCTTTAATAAAATTATTTAACATCTAAAATGTAAATTGAACTCTACAGAAGATGTGTTTGAGTTCTCAATTAACGTGAATTCTCTAATATAAACGTAGTCTACACAGCAAAGGTTTATTATACTTGGAAAGTTGTTCTACATTAGAAGCGCTATGACTGTGAAAGCTATGAGAACTAAGGTCTAGTACTAGCTTTTGTAGTTTACACACTAAAATTATCTACAAATATAAATTACCTATATTTGCTTTTTATTTATCTTGTTCAGATGACCCACACATTTGGCTCGAGTAGGTTTGCAGTTTTTATGGAAAAGCTGTTTTTTTCTCGACTTGTTGGCGCCATAGAGAAAATTGTTCAGTTTAACGGTCTGATCATCCCCTTAAAAAGGTGTCAGCACATTATGAAAGACCCTGTATAATATGTAACAACAACCGATTAAAAAAAAAATTCTATAACCACTTGAAAATTTGTTATTATAAATTTCTAGGAAATTCTACTAAAATCGGATTTCTTAATAATTTATACTATAATTCTTGATAATAACAAGTTGATATGACCATTTTTTTCTGCGCGTGGGTTTTGCATGACTGATGCGTTGTCTATGTTATCACTTATTTATTTATTTATTTATTTATTTATTTATTTTATTTTAACACTTTATTGTACACACGGAAATATAAATGAAAACAGCATAATAGACAATTACAAAGGGCGAGCTTATCTCTAAAGAGATTTCTCGACTTATCATGAATTCGACAAAGGCTATCATATAAAAAATATTGGTTGTCGTATGAGGTGACTTTACCTGATACTATTGGGTGCAAGGAATATTTAATAGGCGTGAATTTGGGTGCAAGGAAAGAGCGTCCCCGAGTGATGAAACCTGCATTTGTCTGGCGCATTCTGGGCAGTCAGCATCAATGCGACCATTGTTTACTGGCTAATCTTTACACTACAGCATGAGTGATTGTCACGCGATATAGATCATGCTGACATGGAAAAAGAAGAACAAATACTATAGCGAAAATACGATCCGACGCCGTGAAAGCTTAAAACCAATTGAATTTCGTCTACATTTCTCATTTCTTAAAAAACCTGTCTTCCTACAATATAAAAGGGGTGACGTAGAATTGGTGGGGGTAAGGAGTGTCTGTGCTATATATAATTATACCAAATATTATAAAATAAAAAAAAATCACAATAACTAAAGGGAGCTGTGAAAAGGGGGCGGGGCCAGTGTCGCAGCAATATGCGCACAAACGGAACACATTGCTCGCGGCAGTAATGATTCAATATATTATGAGGCTGAAAGCCAGTCGAGATATTGTGTGTTAATAGTTTACAATGCTTGCGTAGTACTAAAGATTATTCGAACGTTGAGTTCTGATACTGCAATGGATAATGAGCACATTAAAGCTAACAAAATACTTTCTATCGTGTGGTACTGGTGGTAATGCGACACTAGGTTTCGTACTCGGCGCGTTGGTTGGCATCTCTCTATGATAATTATAGTACCATACTCTTCTTATAATGTACCATTATTACCATAGTTGAAAGTATACTACTAATTTTTATCCCAACGCGACGTGCAGCCAAGCTTACCTAATTAATTTTATGTAAAACAATGTCATCAAAGTAACACAACTTACAAAGATTAAAGTATTAAAATAATGTTCGTTCTAATTTTAACTTAACCTACTGCAACACAGCAAAGCTTCATTATACTTGAAAAGTTGTTCTGAATGTGAAGCTCTATAACTTTTGAAACTCACAAGTCCGTTTAAGACTTAGCTGCTTCGTCTAAGTTCAGTTATAAGCGATATTCCATCCATAACCATTGATCTGTACATACATAAATACATACGCCTATGTCCCACTACTGGGGTAGGCAGAGACAACAGATCGCCACATGCTACGATTCTGACACACATCTTTCGCCTCCTCAACATCCATAAGTTTCTTCATACAAGCTCGTCGGTTCCGGGTACATTTTATTTGGCCCTTCTTCAGTACGCATCCGATTTGGTTAGCATACTGCGCCTAGGGCGACCCCTTTCAACCATCCCATTCACACTTGCCTTGTAAATTTCATACGTCAACCCACTTTTGCTCATTCTTTCCACATGGCCAAACCACCTCAACATGCCTTTTTTAATCCTAGTCACTAAATCTTCTTTCAGTCTTTACATCTTTAGATTATTCATCACAGCCATTGATATCTATCACAATTTCTCTGAAGGGGGTAGCTGGCCTACTGATCGGCCACACCGCAAGCTTTTTCCGGTAAATCGGATACAGGAGAAATCGAAAATTTTGTTTCAGTAGAATTGCCAAAATTTGGAATCAAAAAAGTCGTGTATAATAGATAAGTGATGCACGTGATACTTTTCTAGGCGTAGAATTGATCTTCTTTGGGTGGGCAGTTGCCACCTATGATGTCTCCCTAGCTACGCCCATGATCACAGACCTTAATTCTGCCCATCTTCATATGTAAGCAGTTGCCTTCCATCGTATTCTATCCCTCTCCACCCAGTTGGCACCCGCGTGTCCTCATATCATTGACCAAACTTTCTAATACGCGACAACTACATACAGGGTGTAAGGAAAAGTATCATTAACCTTTAAACCACATACTCTACCCATCAAACTGGACCACTTTTACTACGGGTGCAAACCGATCGGAGCAAAAAAAAATCTGCTGTCTCATAGATCATTTCAGTCGAGTAGGTATTGCAGCATGGAACAGCTGATTTTCTTTTTTGACTCCGGTCGATTTGCTCCTATAGTAAAAGTTGTTCAGTTTGATGGGTAGAGTATGTGGTTTAAACGTTAATTATACCTTTCCTTACACCTTGTATACCTTGCGAGGTTTATCTGAGTCTCCACTCTGGTGTTCTTCTTATCCATCGCTCAGCATACGTGAAACATATCCTGCCTTGTCTCCACTTCCACTCAAGCTATACACACATCTAAAATTTTGTGATAGTCTATTTAAAAGTACCTACTGTCCTACGAATTTCGGAGCTACTGTCAAACCAACACGAACAATAATCCATGTAGGTACACTTTTGATTAGAATTCATTTCATTAATTATAAGCATACAAGTTGATCATCCTCGGGCCCTAAACCCATTATTTGGGGTCGGCGAAACATTAATGTGACTGTCTGTACCTATTAAGTATTCTGCACCTACTAACATTAGTTTTCTAAGTTTTTATTATGTATACTAACAAATTTTATGGACACCATGTCTGAAATAAACTGTTTATTATTATTATTATTATTATTATCATCATTAATATTGCACGAGGTTTTGTCAAGATTTTTACTGCCAACCGCTTGCCCCATACCAACTAATCTATGGGAATGAAATTATTTCTTACCGATCCCCACTACCCAATCCACCGCGTAGTCCCAGCAACGCCCATTGCCGAGGTTAGTACCCCTTAGGGGTGCCCTTAGGCAGGTTACTTAAGTTCATTCACTGGTTCGGTAGACCTACCAGAGCGCTTCGCCGTCACTGGTGTGGACATACTCCACACTCCACAGTAATATAAGCAATAGCAGTTCCCTGAGCTATTACCACTATACTGTATTTGTCAGACAGAAATAGTACATTATGGTACAAGTGTGTAATGTTGGTGATTACCGCTGAGGCGCCATTGAGACCCGAGCCGTAAACTCGCCTACGTCTACGTCTTAAGAGAGCCGAGGACGGTAATCATTAATACACACGTGTATCATACGACGTTTTTCAACACACTTGTGAAGAAAATAATAATAAAAAATCATTTTATTTAGTAAATAAAAAGTTTATTTAGAGAATTTATTTGTACTATTGAATATGATCTTTTTTGTATCGAAACTTTTTTAAGAACAAAGCAACTCAAGAACTCAACCAAGAAGTTTAGATACCTACTATAAAAAACCTATAACTCACTTGTGAATAATAGTAGTGAAAAAGTCACAGTTTGATTATAGGTGTCATTATGTGCCTAATTGCGGTGAAACAAGGGCCATTTTATGAGCAAGTGTGTTGAAAAAAAAATTATTGTGGCATATATCCCACTATTATTCGGTATCTGACGACCCAGTAGGTGTAATGGTTACCACGCCGGACTGCCAAGCCAGGGTCCTATGTTCGAATCGTGGTTCGGTCATGTATGTTATATGTGTATCATATAATGTATATAGCCGTAGCAAGTTTTTTTTACCTAAGAGTTCGTCCATCCCATGGTTGTCTGGAAGAAATCGCTTTTAGTGATAAGACATTTGTACCCTTACGTTCTTTTTATTCTGTTTTTGTTAATGTATGTTTTTGGTGTGCAAATATTTATGTTATGTTATCTTATGTGTGTGCCGTTGTTGTATATGGTCCCCATAACAAAAAAGCCCAAGGCTTAATTTGGGATAATTACATTGTATTAGCCCCTGAACGTTATTATTTATTTATTCTATTTATCTAATTGTCACTGTTGTTTCAAATTAATAATGTACATTTCATTATATTTCAATGAAATAAGCTCCATTTGTCAATCTCAATGAAATAAGCTCCATTTGTCAATCTCTTGTGTATTAAACCACTCAAAGTAAAAATTATATTTCTCACTGCAAACTTCAGATGTGGAAACCTTAGTTAAGAAATATTTTTTGTTTTAAGCACAAAATAACATGAGTAAATAATTCCAAAACAATGTTTTATCCCAAAAAATGTTTAAGACTTTTTATCTTTTTCAATTCATGTTTTCTAAGTTAAGGGCCTATGTCGAAAAATAATTGAAGAAAATGGGCGTGTGACAGCTTCCTGATGCGAGAGAAAGAGATGGAGCGGCCTGAAAAGACACAAGCGTAAAACAAACTTTATTTAATTGTGATTGTACTATTTATGTAAGTTCAATTGTGCTCTTATCAAAATTTGTAAAATATCAATCTCATTTTTTTAAATCAATTCTCGTGTTTCTATTATTCACCGTTTAGCAGTTCCAAGCGTTTATCGGTAAAGACGGAGGCTACTTTGGCTTTTTTTCTATCGAGAAAATGTGTCCTAATCGTGTTTTGGCTCTAATCAAAACTTCAATTATATGTTCTATTTACAGATATCCGCTAATCATACTCCTAATGTTAGAACTTCATGATATATGACGCTTTGAAGAATCCTATTTCTTTCACATAGCCTCTTAACATCTAATTTCTTGCCAGTTTCGCAGAACGTTTGCTGCAGTTTCGTGCAGTTTTGTTTACAACCGTAAATTGTGGTTTTATCTTCTATTTAAAAAAGCTATTTCAACATACAAAATACTTCAAACGCTTTGAATGTCAGACTTTTAACATTTTTAGCAATTTGGCAGTCGTAAAAGTTTTATTTCGTTATCAAGCTGTGTATTATTCAGCGTTTTATTTCATACTGTAAATTTGAACTGGAAAATACATATTTTGACCATCAATTCTGCAAACTCAGGCCTCAGGCCAAGCTACTTAATAAAACTTTAAACAAATATTGGTCTCGTGATTCCGGCTTAGAATGGACCACCCAAATTCTTCTCGTGGGTGCAGTACGGGGTGACTAAACTATTAAGAGGATATGTGAAAAAAATAGGATTCTTCAAAGCGTAATATATCATGAAGGTGAAGGTATTAAACAGTAGGAGTACGATTAGCGGATATGTGTAAATTTAACATATAATTGAAGTTTTGATAAGAGCCAAAACACGATTAAGACACATTTTCTTGATAGACAAACAAGCCAAAGTAGCCTCCGTCTTTATTGATAAACGCTTGGAACTGTTAAACGGTGAATAATAGAAACACGAGACTTGATTTATAATAAAATGAAAAAAATATATATATACAGGGTGTAAGTGACAGCCTAGGAAATACTGAAACGGTGAACTTAGACCATCTAACTGAACAACTTTCACTATGGAGCCTACCTCAGGAGACGCAAAAAAAAATCTACTCTCCCATACATTTAAGTCGGGTAGGTACAGCAGTTTTGTATGGGACAGCAGATTTTTTTTCGCGTCTCCTGAGGTAGGCTCCATAGTGAAAGTTGTTCAGTTTGAAGGTCTGAGTTCACCGTTTTAGTATTTGCTAGGCTGTCACTTACACCCTGTATACGGTCGAATTGAGAAACCTCCTCCTTTTTTGAAGTCGGTTAAAAAAAGATGTTGATATTTTTATTAAATTTTTGTAAATTTAGATCAGAATTGAACTTACATAAGTATTACAATAACAATTAAATAAAATTAGTTTTATGCTTGTGTCGTTTCAGGCGCGCGAGCTGCCACATCTCTTTCTCTCGCATCAGGCAGTAATATAAGCTATCACACGCCCATTTCGCTTTAATTATTTTTCGACATAGGACCTAAAAGTTTTTTTATGCAGTATGTTTATGTGGAAGAAAGTCTACCCACCGCTCAATATTTGAAATTCCATCCTGAAACATATATTGCTAAATGGAAGCGTGTATTGTGTTAAAAAAATAAGCCGTTGGGCAGCAGGCCATTATAAAACACTTTAGCCACATCGGCCATCTGTTCTGCGAGCAATGTGCCCATAGTCACTTCAGCAACTCTTCGGACTATGGCTTATTAGAGGACGTATTAAAGCCTTGAGGTGCCATTTTTAAATATCACCGGTGAGCTTGAACGATTTTTGAATACCAAACAAAAGCCTTCTTATATTCAATACGCGTGGAAACGGGCACTCGTATTGAACTCATGGGTTTTAAAATTTTAGTCTAAGGTGAGATTTAAAAATGAAAACTTTGGCAAATCGGTGATTTTACTCAGCCGGTGACTTTCAAAAATCGCATTTATGTAGGAACCCATTTATTTCAAACGTCAAGTAATGAGTGTAAGGTACACTCATTACTTTAGAAACAAAAATGAAGAAAATAACATGTCAACTAGCTTAATCGAAGCATTTGAAATGGTAGATTGTCGTGACTGGCCGCAGTCTGTGCTAGTTTGCGCACTTGGCCTAATTGGTCATGGGGTTTACATTAGCAGGGAATTGTTTGGTCCAATTCATGAGCGGAAAACGATTTGATACTGCCACGGGTCCGTGGATACTGCCTGGAATGATAAATAATTTGGTCATTTAGTTCCTCAGTAGAGTCGATGGCATTTTCGAGGTTGACTTGTTATCTTGGTATTGATTTGTCAATCAATCAATCAATCAATCAGGGTCAGTAGAGTTGTTCAGACCATCAAACTAAACTACTTATACCATGGGAGCAAAACTGAAATAGCAAAAAAAATCTGCTGTCTCTAACATTTGAGTCCTATAGGCATTGCAGTTTAACACGTTCCGGGACAGTGAACGAGACACAATAGAACTTTTATTGCTATCACGGCTATAGGCGGTCACTGTCCCGGAACGTGTTAACATGGAACAATAGATATATTTCCTCCTAGGTATACTGTGTATAATTTCAGCTATCATACGATTTGTATTTGTTCTTTGATCATGCACATTCGCCAGCTGCGAAACGACCCGAAACGAATACACTTCGTCACGTGGGCAATATCTTTTGACATCTTAATTTGTATGGGCATGTACACACGGCGTCACGTCAAGGTATACAAATCCAAAATAAGCTGGCCGCGCGTAGGTCGATTAGCGTATAACGTCGCGCGGCCAGCTTATGTTGGTTTTGTATAGCTTGATGTGTCGCCGTGTGTACATTGAGCTAAGCCTACGCTGGACGTCCGTCCTTAACTTTGACTATTTATTATAAGGACTAGCCTTGCGGTAGCATTTCCCCTCTGCCACGGAATAAGAACAATTGATCATGTGCATTTACATTCAATTTAATACCTTATCACTAAACGAGACAGCCTATAATTGCGAAACAATAACTTCGATCTTAGAACATGTGGGGTCTCACATGAGACTGCTTTTCATGATTTTTAACATTCATTATTAGAATCTAAAGTTATGGGGAATAAAATCCAAAGTTGCGGATTTCATGTTACCTCACCCCCCGCTAAAAGTGGCAGAAATGTTGTTAGTAGAATAACACGCGTAACTAGCCCACATATAAGCAGTCAAAATGTCCTTTACTTCAAACAAAAACACAGTTACAGTACGAGCAGGAAAATAATTCCGCTCGTCAATCTTCGTTTGTGCAGAGCAGGACCGAGTCCCCGACAAAACCCGAAGTCATTTAGTAATCAAAGGGTGCAAAGTCGGATAGCACTTGATAGCAGCGAAAAGGGCGCGAAAACAAATTAGCCAATAGCGTAAACGGATTGAAAGTGGCACATCCTCATTGGTCAATATAATTTCGCGCGCTATTAAAATTTGTCAACTGGGCAGGTACATCGGTAAAACTTATAAACCTGGTACTACTGTACAATTTTACAACCAAACACAAATACTAACTGTAAGGAAATTGTTTATTCTAAATACTTAATTGAGACAGCACTCGATTTTACACTACAATCCAAATAATGACAGTGCTACGAGGAGGAGAAACAATATGGTATGTAGAGAAGTTGCAGTTAGAACGTCTTTTGCTCAAAACTTTTTTCCTTTCCTAGGTGGTAGGCTGTATAATAAGACGAACAAGACTCATAGAATCTACCCTATGTCGAGATTCGAATGCAAGAATGTGGTTACGAACTGGCTACTGTCAATAGACATAAAAGAAGCTGAAAATTTTGTGGATTACTAATTTTGTTGAGCATCTTTGTTTTTGAACCTGAACTGCATGTCCCATACTGACGATTTTACATACGCACAAGCATTCCCACAGCTCACATATATACACGCATCTTTAGCACAATATCTCTCTCACTCATACACACACACATATACACACACACACATCGTAAATATACGCACAGACCACAGAATTAATTTTAAGAATTTATAGTTGTACTTTTAACTTCTATTTATAACTTTGATCTTCCAAGGCACTCTTACTGATTGTGACACAGTTAAAATGTGGTACTACTTTCGGAAGGAGGGACCAGGTCTTCCAAAACAAGGGCACTGCCTAGTTTGGACTCCTGTCTCCCTTTACAATATTAGATCTTTTTGTTAATTTACTTTTTAGTTACTTTATTGTACTAAGTTTTAGATATCTGTATTTGTTGTAATGGGAGAACAATAAAAAATTATTTATTTAAAAAAAATTATAAATAATAATAAAAACGTTTTTTATTCTCTCCACAAAGTTAATTAATATAAACACTAAACTTATCAGTAAGCACTTAGTTTTATAAGCAGAAAAAAAAAATATATATATATCAACTAGGTTTGCGGAGACTGGTGCTCGTACAATGGTACGGAGTTAATTCTCGCACTTGTGTTACAGGTCACCAGGCTTCCACCGCCCGGACGCCGGCGTCGCGTTACAAGATTAAACGTTGTTTTTTTTTTTTTTTTTTGGTTTAGAGCGTTTTATTGCTTACAGTAGTAGGTATATTTAGTCGTATCTTAGAAGCTAGGTGTGTTTGTTTTGTAATTATTTATTTATTAGTATAGGGTCCGCTCTTCTCTTAACACATGAGCCCTAGGACACAACTCGACGTTTGGTATTGTATTCTAGACTCTAATTGCTTTAGCTTGAACATGATGAGACAGATATTATTGAGGTCATGTAAGCCAACTTCATACTCATGATTAGTTTTCTAATATTAATAGCCGTGACAAATGATATTAAAGCTGTCATCTTGAAACATATACAGGTTGTTAGGGTAAATAGTTGCATTACTTTTGAAGAGGCCTGCATACACTCTTGCACTTTATAGGTATCGCAAGGGAATCGAATCCGTTGCGATTTGTTTAGGTAAGTATTAACGTAGCGGAAGCGAGTTAAATGAGAGATACGAAACAACAAAGGAATGATTTTACTTTAGCCGAAATGATAGGTTATTTAATTTGGATCACAATAATTAAAAACTTAAAATAAAAATAATGAAATAGCTAAATAGTGAAGTAAGCACTAAAACTGATGCGAGAGGAATGCCTGCGGGTCTACTGTGTAACTGTAGACCGCTTTTGGTTCGCTGTGGGCTTCACCATCGCGTCGGGTGGCGTGATGTTACGTCACGAATCACAATCGCCTGATTCCTCTGCGTGGTGTAAGCGCATGAGTGGTGGCGGAGGCGGTAGCGGATTGAGCCACCACACTTTAAAGGGTGATTGTACCCATGATACTGAACAAGTTTCCCAAAGAAACCTATAGGAAATTCGCAATTTTGGACTTTCCATACTAAATGCAATCAGCTGATCGAACATTTCTATGAGAAGTCGAAAAAAACTTCCGAATTTCCTATAGCTTCACTGTTTACCCTAAAGAACTCCCTGTATAGCGATTTCCACAAAACAGAGCTTAAATACTAAAAAGCTTTCGATAAAAAAATTGTTTCAAAAATCGTTACAGACATACACACAAAAAGGTTTCTAACTTGTAATACCACTCTTTTGTTGTGGGTCAAAAAGAATAAGCCTGTAAAAATTATGCCTTATGGGCTTTCGGTGTTGACCCTTTAGTGAAAGTTGGTCAGTTTGTTCATGGTATCTAGCCTCTATAGTTTGTTCTTGCTTGATATCACCGCTGGTGTAAAATCTTGTATTATTTAATATTCTTTTATGATAACTTTGCACGATTTTGAGTAAAATTACTGACAGATTAGGAGTTAAATACCTACGGGATATAAATATGCAAGCCTTATTTTTTATTTCAAATTCTAATATTAGTTTTTCTCTTACCAGGGGAATACAATCCATTAGCTTCAACTCAAGATGAATTTACATTTAAGTTAATGTATACCTTATAAAGAAATGAAACTTTGTGAGATAGATCAGATTTGTCTGGAGGAGCTAGTTAAAGATCGACCGGGATGTAGGCACACTGTCCAAAATAAACTATTCGACTTTGAGGCTAAGCCTTAGATTACCCCCAATAGATACCGCATACAAGGCCGCCGACGCGCGCCACACATCGATGTTTTTGCACTGATATAAGCAACGCGAGTGAGCGAGCTCGAAGTAGTGCGACCTTGAAATGACCAATCATGTTGTATTTACCGCCAAAAATGGTAACTTAAGGCCAGTACAAAATTTTCATTATGCAGATACCGATTGGGGGTAATCTGTGGGCTAAGCAAAGAGCTGATCTTGATGCCAAGCGCGATGAACTTAAAGCCAGAACACCCGCTGATATCCAGTACTTACAACTATCTTGATAGGAAATTGAATTTAAAAGTGCGTCCACCAGTTTTAAGGGCTATATGAAAAAAATAGAATTCTTCAAAGCGTCATATATCATGAAGTTCTAACAGTAGGAGTATGATTAGCGGATATGTGTAAATTGAACATATAATTAAAGTTTTGACAAGAGCCAAAACACGATTAAGACACATTTTCTTGGTAGGAAAACAAGCCAAAGTAGCCTCCGTTTTTATCGATAAACGCTTGGAACTGCTAAACGGTGAACAATAGAAACACGAGACTTGATTTAAAAAAAGAAATTGATATTTTACAAATTTTGATAAGAGCAGAATTGAACTGACATAAATAGTATAATCACAATTAAATAAAGTTTGTTTTAAGCTTGCGTCGTTTCAGGCGCGTGCGCCGCCCCATCTCTTTCTCTTGCATCAGGCAGTAATATAAGCTATCACACGCCTATTTCGCTTCAATTATTTTTCAACATAGGCCCTTAAAGCCAAGATGGGCTACACAAGCCATATAAAAGCACATCAACGAAGCTCTCAAAGTCAACAGCCATAATGCATCCTTGTGGTTGAATATGAACCATGAAGCATCATCATAAATAAATGTATAATATTTACGAGCTTCTATTTTTTACACAAATAAAGTACTTTTTATTAAATTAAAGATTGAAAAATTTGTTTCGGGCGGGACTTGAACCCGCACTTTTCCACACCGGGGAACTGCGTTATCCAATTTCGCCACCGAGCCCACTACCCAGAGAACGAAATTTTCAATCTGTTGCGTCTTAAGGGGACGTGAGTGACATGGCTGTAAAATGTTTAAAAATCAATAATATTTGAGATATTTTTTATTAATTACAAAAACACATCCAAAGTACAGAACACCAGCCAAAAAAAAAACGATAGTGAACTAAAACACAAATTACAAATAAAAGATGTCCTCCAAAGCGCCCACCTGAGGCCGAGTACCTAGGAGGCTGGCCGCATTGCCCCTCTGACTGGCCAAACTTACCCTTTGGACAAAATAGCTGCCAGTCCTCCTGTCCCCCGTGGCCTCGCGGCCCCAGGCGCCTCGATAGGCACTTCAAAAAAAGTTTCGCAGCGGGACCCCAACAGCCTAAGGCCTCCATAGCGATCTATTTTTTAACAACAGTATGGTATGTCCTTTTGAAGAAAAGTTTCAATTATGTTTGCAATCAAACAGATTATTTGTAAATATCAGCTGTAATACCTAACTGAGTCTTTAATTCTAGATTATCCAACCTTAATGCAGAGTTCATAACCTAACACATCTCAAAAGGATCAAAGCATATCCTTTACTGCAATCAAAACATTTCTATGAATATCTATTTGAGTAGTAAAGTTATCGTCGAAATTCCAGACTTAAACAGCCCGCGGCTTGACTCCCAGACGATCATAGAGGACTGATAACTGGCATATAATACTCATTCAAAAATATAATTTGAATAATAATGGGATTGGTAACCTTTATACAGGGTAAGTGACAGCCTAGCAAATACTGAAACGGTGAACTCAGATCATCAATCTGAACCACTTTCACTATGGAACCTACCTCAGGAAACGCGAAAAAAAATCCCCAAACAAAACTGCTGTACCTACCCGACTAAAATGTATGGGACAGCAGATTTTTTTTCGCGCTTCCCGAGATAGGCTCCATAGTGAAAGTGGTTCAGTTTGATGGTTTGAGTTCACCATTTCAGTATTGGCTAGGTTGTCACTTACACCCAGGAGTGCATTCTCTAAGCGCAAAAATCGGTTGTAACATCGGCGTGCTGTCAATTCGGTATGCGTTGGTCAAAAACGCGTACTGAACTGGCAGCTCGCCGATGTTACAACCGATGTTTGTGCTAAGAGGATTGCACTCTTGTATGTAAAGTCACGAGGAGCCGATGGATCCAAGCTGCAAAAAAGAGATAGGTAATTTCATGACGTTCTCATTACAAAAAAAAATTGATCAAAGACACTGGAATTCCAATGCCCAGAAGAACTGAACGCTATCATAATGATTCAGGACGAAAATTTAATACCTAAGGGGCTAGGCTATGAAATCATGAGCGAGAGTTCATTGAAAAAAGATCAAGCCCAAAATTTTATAACAAGCTTTTTTATAACAAGCATTTTATAGCATTTTTATAACAAGAAAATCACTAAATATTTGATGGGATATATTAAAAAAATAGAATATAAAAACAAAAGCATTCATTCCTTACAAAAATTACTATTCAAAATGGTATTTTATTTTCTGCCCAATCCCGCAGGGCTAAAAATACATATATTCATAATTCAGGCCAAATATTTTTGCTAAATGAATGATGATGACGCATCTTTAGCCTGGTTGTGGGCATTGTCTTTTGTTGAACAAAGTTTAAAGAAAAATGTATTTTAAGACTCGCATTTTCATAAGAGAGCATCGGTGGCGCGTTGCGGAGAGGTATGGACACTTCGAATCCGCACGGACAACATGTCATGTACCAATGAGTTTTTCTAACTTATGTACGAAATACCGACTGCTGTCGAACAGTAAAGGAAAACATCGTGAGGAAACCAGAATACACAGAAGAAGAAATTCTGACGTGTATGTGAAGTCTACCAATCCGCATTGGGCACGCGTAGTGGACTAATGCCCATACACCCTCCCCGAGGGTATGCCTGTGCCCTGCAGTGGGACGTTTATAGGCTGATGATGATGATGATTTTCATAAGCTTTCAATTGATACCCCACACGATATTGTAGAAAAAATTTGTTTGTTTTCCCTTTTTACCTCTCAAAAATGCCCGATATAAAAATTAAGGTTTTTTTGACTTCATTTATGATATTGGACCATTAATTGCTTTATCTGTGCCAAGTTTCAGCTTCCTATATTTTACGGTCTCTGAGAAAATATCCTGCGACAGACGGCCGGACAGACACCGAGCTGATTCCATAAGTGTTCCGTTTTGCCAATTTTGCTACGGAACACTAAAAGTCAGCTGTTTCATACATTTGTTTTAAGTAGCTAATTGCATTTTATATGGAACCACGGGTGTATTTTTTGCTTCCAACATTAATTTCATTAATTGCCCCAAATTGGTAAAGAAGATCCTTCCTCTTCGTATGAGAATAGGCTACCAAAAAAATGTTAGCTATAGTTGGCGTATAGTTATGGAACACAATATATCGATTTGTTTCTCATAATCTCTAGATTATAGTGGTACAGTACGAGCAGGAAAATAATTCCGCTCGTCAATCTTCGTTTGCCCAAGAGCAGGACCGAGTCCCCGACAAAGGGCGCGAAAACAAATTAGCCAATAGCGTATACGGATTAAAGGTGACATATCCTGATTGGTCAATATAATTTCGCGGGCTATTAAAATTTGTCAACTGGGCTGCGTTCAGAACCTACACCTCAGGTGCACCCCGAGTGCAACTTTTCGCACTAACGCCGTTCCGAGGCTCGGTGAAAAACGCTCTTTGCAACTCGGTTGTCACAACTCAACCGTTCCGAACCTCTGACGGGTTGCAACTTTTAACCATCAAATTCGATGGTTAAAAAACACTCTGACGTTTTAATTATCTGTGGTTACTTGACTTTTCGCGCATTTTGAACAGAAGTTTGTTTTTCAAACTATTTTTATTCACTTTTTGATTTGCTAACATGGAAAATGAGTTTTTTTATTGTATTTGGAAATGATGGAAGCCCTGGAAGCCCATATTACTTTAAATGTCAAAATTTGAGGTTATACAATTTTTTATTTTATTTATTAGAGGCATTGGCAGTATTTGAGGTTATAAAACAACCGTGATCGTTCCGTACCTCATAGCGAGTTAAAAATTGGCGCGGTCGTTCCGTACCTTAGAGCGAGTTGAAAAACAACCGCACCTAAAGGTCGTGAACGCACCCCTGCGCAGGTACGTCGGTGAGACTTATAAACCTGTTAATACTGTAGCTATACCCCATCTAAACGGAGTGTCGCGTAATCACAGTTGGCGCACATCTTGTCATGGTAAAATAATGTTGGCTTTTTATTTTTATTTTCGTATGAACATCTAAGACGTTCCTTTATAAGCATTGCTTTACATGTGCCGTTTTAACAGGAATAAAGAATCTCAGCAAACAAGTAAAAACGGTGCATTTTTTATACTGATTTCATAATTCCGGTTGCATTTTTACTTAATCTATCTATATAATGAATTCAATTATGTTTTTAGATTGCAATACCATCAATAAACCTTACCGTTTGGTGGGCCTAAAAAAAATAGACTCCTTTGATGGGCTGAAGCTCAATAGTATGTTACGCACTTAAGCAAACATCCTGTGTTTAAGAGGTCACATAGGCAGGTACTCTATTATTCAAATATTTAATTGCAGAATCATGTATCCCTTTCCTTTAGGGTCCGATCCCTCATATTTAAGTGGTCCCAGTAGTGGGATCCTTTGGTCGCTGTTTAATTGCTTATTTTGGTCTAAACTACGTTACACAATGCCACAATGATTGGTTAACAAAATTTGTTTCAGTTCCAGAAACGCTCATTAATGTTAATCCTCCATCATATCGCTTGCTGTCACTTTTTGTCTTGTAGTAAAAGCTAGCAAGAGATTTAATAGAGAATTAACTCTAATTAGCGTTTTTGCAACTGAGTGTTAGGTATGTAAGTTAATATCTACAGGATCTAATGAGCCGATAAATTTTTAAGGGTTGTTTACACCATCAAATTGAACAACTTTTACTATGGTGGCAAACTTTTTTTTTTTAGAAAAATTCTTACAAAGCTACACAACCTACCTCACTGTAGGTTTGGAAAAGATTTTCGAAAAAAAAATTGTGTGTTATAGTGAAAGTTGTTCAGTTGCATATAAGGTCTAACAAAATTAGCTGAAACTATTTTACGGGGATGATCAGACAATCAAACTGAACAGCTTTCTGTATGGGACCAATATCGAAATCGAGAAAACAAATTCGACTGTCCCATACAAATACTGCAATCATAACTCGACTCGAATGTATGAGTACAGCTGTATTTATTTTTGCGATTTCGATATTGGTCCCAACCACCCCCTTAAATGTTTATTTGTATTTTTGTAACACCTTGTATAGGATCCTTCTTCATATGCTTACACTTTTTTAATGGGAAGATCAGACCGGCAAACTGAACAACTTTTTCTATTGAACAAACATCGAAATCGCGAAAAAAATCTGCTGTTCCAAATTAAATTGCCTACTCGAGCCAAATGTATGGGACTGCTCGATATTTTTCTCGATTTCAATGTTGGTCCCATAGAGAAAGTTGTTCAGTTTGATGGTCTGATCATCCCATTTAAAAAGTGTTAGCATATGAAGAAGGATCCTATCCCCTTAAAATAGTTTCAGCTTATTTTGTTAGACCTTATATACAGCTGAACAACTTTCACTATAGAGTACAATTTTTATTTTGAAAACCTTTTACAAAACTACAGTGAGGTAGGTAGTGTAGCTTTGTAAGAATTTTTCTAAAAAAACAAGTTTGCTACCATAGTAAAAGTTGTTCAATATTAAGAAGGACCCTGTATGTAGGTATAGTCTAAATAAACCACCCGTATAAAAAATATTACTAAAACAAGCTGTTTTGTTAAATATACAGGATATTAAATGTTATGCAGTCCGACGAGGTTTGTCCACCGCAACGGTTCTTGTACAAAAAAATCACAAACATTCACAAAAACAATTCCCATTTTGTATTTAATTTTCCGTTTCGACTAAAACTCCAGCTCGGCTAAAACGAAATAGAAAAGTACAAAATACGAGCTTTATACTGACAATTTGTTTTAGTTCGTATTGGTTATTTTGACAAAATTCTTTGTATTTTCAACTATTAACTACCAAACTTTTGACGAACAGTTTGATTAGCGACAACATTTAAATCATTTATGGGCAGTTGCAGAAACGCTCATTAAAGTTAATGCTCCATTAAATCTCTTGGTGTCAATTTTTCTCTTGTTGACGTAGTAAAAGCTAGCAAGAGATTTAATTGAGGTTTAAGTCTAATGAGCGTTTCTGCAACCAAGTGTTAGTCACGATAACTCGAATTCTAGAAACTTTTATTACACCGTAAGCTTGACTGCTTAAGGTGGTTTCAGTCCATACAAAAGTTTGACGCACAATACGCGTAGACGGAATTAATAAAATTAATATTTTATATACGGAAAAATTGTTTAGAAAATCTAGTTGCCGCGTAACAAATAACATTTGCAATTTATAATATAATTACAAAGATATAAAGCTTTTAAAATTTTGTATGAAAAATTTCAAAGCTTTATAATATCTTCGTTATTATTATATAAATTGCAAATGTTATTTATTACGCGGCAACTAGATTTTCTAAACTATTTTTCCATATATACAAAGTCACTTATATTAATACCGTCTTCACGTATTGTGCGTCAAAGTTTTGTATAAAATTGACCCCTCTGCAACCGCCTTAACCCGACTGCGCCGGAAGGAGGATGATTAAATAAAATACTTACTTCTTCTTCTTCGAACCATCGACTCGTGCACAGCGGGCATGGTTACTCGCCACTCTTTTTCTTCTTTCTTTCTTTGTTATCGTGTGGGCAGATTCCTAGTGTCAGAGTTTTTTCAGACCGCCTTACGGCCTCTGACGTGGTTTTTATGTAACGACAACTACCACCAGAGATAGTAGCCGGAGCCAACTTGACGTGCGATCCGAAGCACGGAATCATCGTTCTTTTCAGACAATCAGGTGATTCAGCCTGCAATTTCCTAACCAACTGGGGAAAAACGCACAAAGTGACATATCATTAGGCGTCCACGTGGGAATCGAACTCACGACCTCCGTGTCAAGAACCCAAAGCTCTTAACCATTAGACCACAGAGGTAGAATCCTTACTCAATAAATAATAATGATACAACTCAATAGATAATGCTTAGTAATCACGAAAAAATAGATAGAACCAGAAGGCCGGCTGCTTGCATACAGGCACATGCAGACATTGACGTGTAGGTACAGTCAGCAGCAAAAAGATGTATAGACTTTAGTACTACAACGTAGAACAAACACATCTTACTGCTGCTGACTGCACGTACAGCCTCAAAATGAATACGTAGTATAGCACGGGTGCCATGGCGCCACGATAAACATTTTAACGCGCTTTTTATCTTATACTTTCGTAAATACCGCTTTGACAGAAACGCGGAAAATACGATAAAGGGTGCGATAAAATGTTTATCGCGCCGCCGCGCCACGCCGTCATGCCGCCCATCCTGGCGATCAGTCAATCGCCAGCATGGGCGGCATGACGGCGCTACTGATCCAAGATCCGTAGGACCTTGATCCAAGATCCGTAGGACCAGAAGGCCATATTATAATGATTGATGAACGATATTATAATGGGCCGCGCCCTATCGCTCATTGCTTGGCCTTCTGCGGCCGTAGTATGGCAACGTTATATAGCTACCGCGTCTTAACTATCTTTCTATTTCTGCGCAAACCAACGAGATAAAAGGCGTGATATTACCTTATCACGCGCATCATACTACGGCCGCTGGTCCTATCCATTTTGTGGTAACATAATATCGCATTGAATTGTACACTAAATTCCATTACACATGAGATTTCATTATATTAAGGTACATTCTCGAGCAATATATTGTATTACGTAGCATGACATGAATGCTGGGCTATTATTGTGTGTCATCTATCTATCTATCTATACTATTATAAATCTGTAACAGGAAGTTTGTCTGTACATTGAAGATATTAACAAAAAAAAAGTTACGATATGGTTTTTAGGTGTCCCTGATTCCATTTCACCAATTTTTGGATTTTTTGTCTGTCTGTTTGTTTGTGTGTTTGTTTGTTTGTTTGAACGAGTATCACGCAAAAACTACTGAACCGATTTTGATGAAACTTTTTTTGTTTGATAGCTTATGATCTGACTTAAAATCTGGTATATAATTTGTGCGGACAAAGTCGCGGGTTAACGCTCGTTGAAGATAAAATTGTAGATTTATTGAAGATTCTACCACAGACAAACATTATGGATAATTATTATGGATCCATTTTGTTTATCTTTGGCACAGTATAAGCAGGGAATAACTTTGAAAGTTACTTTAGACTGAGTCCTATTTTAGCCTACGTTTTAGCTTTTGATAGGTAGCAATCATTGTATAAACTTTGCAGGCACTTTTTATTTAATTTTAAATTAACACGTTCGCGGACAGTAACCGGCTATAGCAGTGATAACAATAAAAGTTCTATTGTGTCTCGTTCAGTGTCCGCGAAAGTGTTATCCGGATTCCGGTAATTGGTCCATTCTATGATCATCGTTTGTAATTTGAATGTTGGTTTCCAGAAGAATTTTTTTTCCTATTTCGACCCATTGTTGGGCAAATGTCTCCCCCAAGATTTTCCCTATCCCGTGCCATTAGTTGCTATTCTACTTTCCAGGAAAATAAAAAAAAATTGCTTTTCTAGAAAAATTAAAAAAAAAAAAAATTATGCTACTATATACTCTACTTAAGCTTTTCTTTTCATTTGGTGACATCTGTGACCTTACTTTGTTCTATAAAACAATTAATTCCTTTTCAGTTCAAGTTTTCTTTCTTTTTACCTTCGACCTACTTTGTACTTTGTATCTACAGAGAAATTACCTACTTCTACAAGAGTTAGATAATAAATAAAATCCGGTGCCGGCGAACATGTATCTCTGAAGTGGCAACCGTAAAGGTGGCTACAAGAAAAATAATAGCTACTTCCAGTTTACGATGTAGGCAATATCTCGGCAACACTTTGTGCTCTGTGAAAAATGAACTACTTACATGGTCGTTTAGTTTTATTTTTGAGGTCGACACGGATGTGGAGTAAGATTGAACTCGCTTGAGTTTAAAGAATAGCTACGAAGAAGTTCGCGGTACAATTTTATCTTCTTTTCCTATAATATTGAGGCCCAATATACAGGGATAGATACAGGGACCTTGGGATGCTTTAGACGATCAAACTGAACAACTTTCACCATAGGACCAATATCGAAATCGCAAAAAATATATCAGTGATTTTATAAATTTTTTTAGTAATAATACATTTCGGTCGAGCCATTCAAATTTCTATGGAACAGAAATTCGTCATGTCATGTCATGTCATGGCAAAAATTTTGGTGCCACAAAGAGGTCCTAAAATCAAAACTGCCACTGAAACAAAAGAAAAAGGTAATGGACTCTTGCATACTACCCTGCCTGACCTATGCTTGTCAAACATGGACGCTGAACATGACCGTACGAAACAAAATACATACGTGTCAACGCGCTATGGAAGAAGTATCCTAAACCTAAAACTGATATGAGCGATAGACAAAGAAACGAAGACATCCGCAACAGAACTAAGGTCATTGAAGCTCTGCAACACATTCATAGACTTAAATGGAAATGGGCTGGACACGTAGCGCGCCTTTCCGACCAGAGGTGGACCAAGCTTTCAACTACTTGGCACGGTCCGACGGGAACGAGATCAGTAGGAAGACCACAGGAACGATGGAAAGACGAAATTTTCAAATTAGCCGGCAATAATTGGATAGATAAAGCTCAACAAAGATGCAATTGGATTGAAATGAAGGAGGCCGTTACCCAAAGACCTTAATTAATTAATTATTCGTTGTTTTATAAGTGTAATGTGTGTGTAAATTATTTAATTAAATGAAATGAAATGTTATGAAATTGAACTTATATATAACGAGGTACCTAACTACCTACTGTAAATTGTTCGAGTGCTCTGTGAGGTGCGAATGACTATTAATTTCTACTATAATTATGATGTCTTCTTCTCATGTAAGTGACTATTCTGTCTTAAATTGAGAATAAAGTATCTTTAAACCTAACCTTTAAATTATGCTACAATGAACCACATTATAATTTTATCTTATTTTATTTTTGTATTCTTTAAACAAAGCGTTAAATATTAAGTGAATACAATTCAGAGCGCGCTTTTAAATTAATCCTAGCATTAAAACTGTATATTTTAACGAAAATCTGACTTCAAACAGACATAGAGATTAGTTTTTAGATTTTTTTTGAAAAATTTTATTGACTTTGATTCGATAGTATTGAAAATATCACCAGACTTCGTCTGTATGCAGCGCGTATTTGCGCTCTCGGAATAAACTTCTTTTAAAGAGGGTGCTTCAGACAAACTAAACAAGTTTTACTTTGGAGCCAACATAAAATCGCAAAAAAATTAGTTGTTTCTATTAAAAAAAATAGTATTCTTTATTTAATTTAAAGTACAGACAATCTTCTTCATCTATCGAGTCGATGGCATGTCATTTTATATTTTTCCAGCCCAGTATTTTGCCACGCGGATAGCACTACCAGCAGCGTCCATAAGCTCCATTCACGTGCTAGTTTGCAGGTAGAAAGGGTAAGATATGAGATGGGCCATAGTCTGAGGGGCATTCACACCTCAGGTTTGATCCATCGATAAAACCCATGTCCTGGGGGAAGGCTTTCCGGGGGGGACAAACGGGTCGGGTAGCGTGTTCTTTCTTCGCCAGAGGTCTCATCTAGCTCGAGGACCCTTACCAATACCTTGTACATACAGACATACAGACAATCATAAGGTGGGGTTATATAAACTCAGACAAGGATTATATTGTTCTAGGTTCGAAATCTGAAGGTAACTGCACCAAACTGGGTTGTAATCAATCAATTGTGACAACACACCCGTTCGAATCAGGCAAAGGACCCCAGATACATCTGGGTTCCTTTGTATGGCAGGTTTACGATAGCTCGGGAATTTCGGACCACTGCTTTTGCATGCAACAGTATTCGTAGCTCACGTGTCGATAAATGAATAGGCCCTTACTTGCATTGAATAGATGCATAAAACAAATTTTTCTGTATGAATTATGTACTAAGGACATTTTTTTTTAAATTATGTAGTGTGTCAATTTAAAAACGTTATAGCACCGAACAGAGAGACCTGGAAGAGTTTAGTGGAGACCATATTGCCCAGCAGTTGGACAAAACAGGTTAAACAAATATAATACTAACACTCAGTTGCAGAAACGCTCATTAATAATAATAGTAAATAAATAAATATCTTGGACATTGTCACACAAATTATCACATTTAAAGTACCTGGACTTGTATTATGATGACTAGACAACGATATAGAATACATATATAGATACAAACATCCATGACTCGGGTACAAATATTCATATTCATTTTATAAATATTTGTCCCTTACGGGATTCGAACCCGCGACTCTCGGCACAGCAGGCAGGTTCACTACAGACCGTGCTACCGGGGCGCCATTAAAGTTGATCCTCCATTAAATCTCTTGCTGTCACTTTTTGTCTTGTAGTAAAAGCTAGCAAGAGATTTAATAGAGGATTATCTCTGAGCGTTTCTGCAACTGAGAGTCAACGAAGTGTTACGAGGCGCTTCATTTCAGACCACCTAACTAAACTTTTGGTATGGGACCAATATGTAAAGCGCGAATAACTTCGGATATTCCACAGAAACAACCTCCGATAGGAGATAGCACCATAAGGAGAAGAAGATAGGAAATGTCAGTAGCTACATGAGTCGACCCATATGTCATCATCATCAGCCTATAAACGCAGGGCATGTAACTGCAGGGCACAGGCCTACCCTCAGGGAGGGTGTATAGGCATTAGTCCACCACGCGTGCCCAATGCGGATTGGTAGACTTCACATACACATCAGAATTTCTTCTTCAGTGTATGCAGGTTTCCTCACGATGTTTTCCTTCACCGTTTGAGAGCAGTCGGTATTACGTACATAAGTTAGAAAAACTCATTGGTACATGGCATGTTGTTCGTGCGGATTCGAACCCGGACCCCTTAACTAATAACTAATAACCCTTAACTAATAATAGCATTTAAGTTAATACCATGTATAGAACACAGCCTACTACATTATGAACTTATATCTAAAGAAACGACCTTAGTATAAACCTAGACATAATCTACACCTAAATAGGGATCATTCATTGAAGCGTGGCAACTTTAAGCACTGTTCCTAAACGGCTAAAACACGAAGTCTGTTTTAAAAGAGCTTTTTATTTAGTAAAGAAATTCTTTGCTTGCTGGTTTATTCGTGAATGTATTTTCATTAGCCTTTAGTTTAAAAGAAAGACAGAAAAGATAAAATAGGGGTCTTTGTGAATTTGTTTCTCTCCTTTTTTAGGCTACAGGCAGTTTCTTTTATAACAATGCTGGATATAAGGTAGATACGTTTACAACAATAATTAAAGATTTCAGTGATGTTCTCATGGTTTCATTCAATCCGCAGTTATGCAGCCTGAGGGAATTCCCCGTATGATGATTACGGCGTAACAACCAATGAAATTCATCATCGAGGGTAGAGTGTTTTCTCGTTCGCACCACGTCAACTAAATCCAGAGTGTTCTATCTATCGACCAAACAAAATGGTTCTCCGCATGCGGGCGCTATAGCATATGTTACGGAGTACTTCGTACCCCCCATGCGAGTGCTATCGACCAAAATAAACGGTTCTCTATGTGCAAGTGTTATAATATGCGTTACAGATACCATCCGAACCCCGCATGCAGGCGCTATCGATAAATGAAAACGATTCTCTATATGCGGGCGCGATCGACAAACGAAAATTGTTCCCCACATGTCGGTGCTATAGTAAGCATTACAGAAAACTCCCGCACCCCAAATGTGGGCTTCATCAACCAATGAACACAGTTCCCCACATGCGGGTGCTATAGCATGCGTTACAGAAATCTCCCGCACACATGCGTGCGCTATCGACCAATGAAAATGAGCCTTTAACCACACGTTATACGAGTAAACTCATCAAGTTAACCCTCGGCATTGAACGTCTGCCATAATAAATCCCATAGTGTCAGTAACAGGTGCGTTTTTGACACTGATGGAGGATTACTTCAATTCGCCTCGTTTAGGATTTCTCACAGAAATGTAATTTATTGCGGGTCGTTTGTGTTATCTGTGGAACGATGAAGGTGCTAATATTAGTTATATAAACGCCACTATGGATTTTCATAGACTTCGTTATATCCAAATATGCATGGTGTAAACTTGCATGTGTTACATTAAAAGGGGGTGCTTTATACCGTCAAATTGAACAAGTTTACTTCGAAACTAATATTATGAAATCGCGATAAAATATGACTGTTTCATACAAAAAGTTAATAGTTGTAGCAATGTTTGACACCCCAAAAGGGATTGCGACCGTGAATTAATGTATGTTATGTTTTTCGTACATTTGGGTAGAGTTGGTAGAGTCGCCAATTCGATATGTGTCATTTACATTTTCTGAGGTACGTCAGATAATTTTTTTCGTGATTTCGATATTGGTCAAGTTGTTCAATTATATGGTCTGATTATCCTCTTCAAAACCGTCACCAATTAATAAGTTGGACCCTGTATAAGCTGTAAAGGACTTCACAGGTTTTTTTATTTTATTTTATTGAAAAATAGAAAAAAAATTAAAAGCCTGCAAAATTCTTTTCCCAGAATTGTGAACACGAAATTCGGTGTAAGATAGCAGTCGATTATATTTCAAGAACTTTATTGCTTTTCCTAGAACAAGTCTGTAATTGAAAAACCAATAGAATAAGGCAAGTAGCACCTTTTATAATTCTAATCAATAATCATATTATTATGATGATGAAATCATGTCAACCTTTCCTATAGTATAGACCAATTACTACAACAAAAGCTCACGCTATTGTCCCATGGGGGTAGGCAGAGACAAAGGCCTACCACATGCTACAGATTCTCATTCTGACATACTTTTTTTTATCATTATTGAAGAGCTTGGCCTGAGGCCATTTTTTTTTTCGGGTTTAGGCCCACCACACATTCCCACCGCTCCCACTCCTGTAATCCAGGATCAACAGCGGCGACCATTCACAACACTGGACAATGAAGTCCAGCGAGCCCTGGGGAGGACTCTAATCTGTCTTGGAACCCGCAATGAATTAATCAAAGAAGATAAGAGGAGTAGGAAAACGAAATATCCGACTGGCCTTACAATAAATTGTAATGTACAAAGGAGAGCTTAAGAGTCCTACCTACTCAACTTTTTCCGTTCAGTGGCGCCCTCATCACAATATTTAAGATTTCTCACTCATGAAAACCCAAAATGAAAAAGTGATAAATAGGCTTTGTATATGTGGAAAAATTGTTTAGAAAATTTAGATGCCGAAAATTACATTTGCAATGTACAAAGGAGAGCTTAAGAGTCCTACCTACTCAACTTTTTCCGTTCAGTGGCGCCCTCATCACAATATTTAAGATTTCTCACTCATGAAAACCCAAAATGAAAAAGTGATAAATAGGCTTTGTATATGTGGAAAAATTGTTTAGAAAATTTAGATGCCGAAAATTACATTTGCAATTTATAAAATAATTACGAAGATATAAAGCTTTGAAATTTTTCATACACAATTTTAAAAGCTTTATATCTTCGTATTATATTATAAATTGCAAATGTTATTTGTGACGCGGCAACTAGATTTTCTAAACTATTTTTCCATATATAAAATATTACTTTTATTTGTTCCGTCCACGCGTATTATGCCTCAAACTTTTGTATGGACTGAAACCACCTTAAGGCTTTTGTAGTAAGCTGGAGTAGAAATTTTATAATGTAGGCTTTCTTGATTGAGAAATCATAAATAATGTTATGAGGGCGCCACTGAACGGAAAAAGGAGTCTTAACTTTAAAAGTGTTTTCTAGATAAATGTTTGCTACATTATTATTTTATTTTATTTTATTTATTAGGCACCAAAATTAGATTATACTTACTACCAAAATCAGATTATACTTAGTATAAATACCAAAATGTATACAGATCAAAAGGTAAAGCAAGCCATAATGGCTTGCTTTACCTAAGCATAATATTATGTGCATATCATGAAATAAGCAAAAGATAAGCAATTAGCATCGTGTGCATGACTTTATACTATACTAGGATTTGCCGCCGCGACTTTGTCCGCACAAATTATATACCAGATTTTTAGTCAGATCATTAGCTATCAAACAAAAAAAGTTTCATCAAACAAACAAAAATCCAAAAATTGGTGATATGGAATCAGGGACTCCTAAAAACCATATCGTAACTTTTTTTTTGTTAATATCAGTCAATCTTCTGTTACAGTTTTATATTAAAAGAAGATGTAGTGACAAGAATAGATAAAGGTATGCATCGTTGGTTTGGTCATGTGGAGAGGATGAGTGACAGCAGATGGACGAAAGAGATATATGTTGCTAATGTGAGTGGAAGCGTCGGCAGAGGGGCCCTCGTAGGACGTATTTATTATTTGGTTATAAGGGCTTGGTCAATGACCCAATAGCTACTGCGACCTAGATAGATCTATTGTAGCTGTCACCCTAGACCTAAAGGTCATTTCCTAGGCCCACGGACTTCATGAACCGTGTTATGCTTTTGGAGGGGAGGTCCCTGATGTCAGTAGGTGTTATTATGTATCCACCTAGATGGCGACTCCTGCTGTGAATGAGCACTTCGCATTCGCAGAGGAGATGTATGGGCGTTTCCTCTGCTTCACAGCAAAATCTGCAAGTGGGTGAGTCTACAAGCCCCATTCTGTGTAGGTGTTTGTTTAACTTGCAGTGTCCTGTTAAGGCTCGTACTAAGAGCCTTAAGTCGTTGCGGTTTGAATTGATGGCATCTGAGGTATGTCTGTTTGAAAAGCCGGTCACAAGTTCTTTCGCATGCCTCAGTCCTGGTGTATCCGACCAGAGCTTGCGGCTTTGGTCCACGGCCCATTCCTTTAGCACACGTCTAGAGGTGTTGCGGGAGATGCCGCAATAAGGCTCGGGGCCTATGGCGTCCTCTTCCGCCCCTCTTCGTGCCAGCTCGTCAGCAGCCTCATTTCCATCAATACCGCAGTGTCCGGGCACCCAGCCTAGGGTGACAGAGTTTGTCCGTCCTAGCTGGTTGAGTGCTCGGGCACATTCTAATGTTAGTTTTGACTCTATTTCATCAGATCCTAGCGCTTTTAGAGCAGCCTGGCTATCTGATAAAATAACAATATGTTTCCCCTTTGGGCATCTTTTCAGATTCTCATGTACGCAATCTATGATAGCGTACATTTCAGTCTGGAATACTGTGGCATGCTGTCCAAGGTGAATCGCCTTTTTAATTCTTGGATTGCCGCCACATATTCCAGCTCCAGCACGGTTGTCCTTCCTGGAGCCATCTGTAAACCAGACGACATCTCCAGCGCTGAAGGATTGTGGGGTATTCCCGTTCCAGTCCTCTCTTTGGGGTAGGATTACCTTGTATAACCTGTTGAAGTTATATTCTTTGTTCATGGTGTCTTTCGGCATACACATGATCGGAATTGTTAAGAGAGTTTCATGTAACCCTCTCATAACAAAGGACTTCCATTTGGAATCTCCTCGTTCCAAGGCTCGGAGCATTGCAATTTTTGCCTCTTTCTGCACATGGATGTGTAGTGGAGGCAAACCTAATATTGCCTCCATAGCAGCCGTGGGTGTAGATTTCATTGCCCCCGTTGCTATTCTGCATACTAATCCTTGTAGGCTATTTAGGGTGTTTACACACTTCGCTTGTTCGGTTTTCTTATGCCAGGCTACACTGCAGTAGGATACCATAGGCCTCACTATCGCAGTGTAGATCCACATAACCGAACTCGTAGGACGTATGCTGATCAAATCAGTTGCGTCCTACAAAAAGGGGAGGTGCGGAGTACACGAAACCGACGGGCATGTATGAAGAGATGTATGGATGTGCATAAGGCAAAAGAAGTATGTAAGGATCGTAGTAAGTGGCGCGCCCTGGTCTCTGCCTACCCCACTGGGAAAGAGGCGTGACGTTATAGATAGTTTTATAATATTAAAGATTGAAAAATTTGTCTCAGGCGGGACTTGAACCCGCACTTTTCCAAACCGGGGAACTGCGTTATCCAATTTCGCCACCGAGCCCACTACCCAGAGAACAAAATTTTCAATCTTTTGCGTCTTAAGGGGACGTGAACTTAAGAGGCTCGGTGGCGAAATTGGATAACGCAGTTCCCCGGTTTGGAAAAGTGCGGGTTCAAGCCGCCCGAGACAAATTTTTCAATCTTTAATTGGATCGAAATAGCACAACATGGCTGTAACATGTTTAAAAATCAACAATATTTGAAAAAGTTTTATAATAGTATAGATAGACTAGAAAGAAAAAGAAAACAACAGATAACGAAAGATGGCTAAGAAATGCATTGTATTTTGTTATCAGTATTAAATAGTTGTCTCTGGTAGAAGGTAGAGCAAATATTACAAACACTAGTCTTTGAATTTCTTCATCACCAAGAAGCCATTATTGTCTTCTACAGCAAAATGTCCAACCCGTGTAAACACCTCTTTACTGGGAACTCTTGAAAATAGGGATGGGATGAAACAAATTATTCACTTAAGTGGTTAAAAACACAGAGGAACATTTCTATTTTTTTTCTTACTTTTATGTTATGTACTGAGCTACACGTTACTTATAGATTTTTGTTTTAATACTTTATTGTACACAGATTATATTTAAAGTTAATTATACCTCACGAAGAATTTTTTTTGTATTTAGGCCAATCGTATTATTAAGGCTGTTTGTCTTCTTTGACTAATAAAGGCCACATATGGAGAAATATAATAAAGTTTATATACAGGGTGTAAGTGACAGCCTGGCAAATACTGAAACGGTGGATTCAGACTATCAAACTGAACCACTTTCACTATACAGCCACCCTCAGGGAACGTGAAAAAAACAGCTGTTTCATACATTTGGTATGGAGCAGCAAATTTTTTTTCGCTTTTCCTGACGGTGGCTAAATAATGAAAGTTGTTCAGTTTGCTGGTCAGAATTTACCGTTTCAGTATGTAAGTTTGCCAGGCTGTCACTTACACCCTGTATATTTTAGAATTTTCAAAACACTTCGTTCGAACTTAACTTATTACACGTACCTAATTATCATGAATGTATCCATGAATTAATTGCCCTAATTGATGAATGCAATTTTGTTCGCAAAGAAAAAATGCAAATAATTTATTACTTTGTATCTGCAACCTAAATACAATCACGAACGTGAAGATATAATTCGTTAGGTACGGAAATATAAAAAAAACCTGAGGAGTCACAAACGCATTATTTAAATAAACTAATTTGGATGAGCGAAATTCTAAAATATTACACCTGTGAAACAGGTAGCCACTATAGAACGCCGGAAGTGGTGTTGGGAGGCCACGTTGCACGTATGCATACTGAGCGTTGGACCAGAAGAACACTGGAGTGGAGGCCCAGAGAAACCACGCGTGGTAGAGGCCGCCCACCAGAAAGATGGGTCAATGATATAAGGAGACACGCGAGTCCCAACTGGACGCAGAAGACGAAGGACAGAATGTCATGGAGAAATATGGAGGGGGCCTATGTTCAAAGACGGACTGTCAGTCCATACAAAAGTTTGACGCATAATACGCGTAGACGGAATTAATAAAAGTTGTATGAAACATTTTAAAATGTTGTATGAAACATTTTAAAGCTTTATATCTTCGTAATTATATTATAAACTGCAAATGTTATTTGTGACGCGGCATCTAGATTTTCTAAACTATTTTTCCATATATAAAATATTACTTTTATTAATTCCGTTTAGGTATATTCTGCGTCAAAGCTTTGTGTAAAATTGACCCCTCTGCAACCACCTTAAGCATTTTCTATATCAAGCATTTTTAATTTTGGATTCTAATTTAGACCCCTGTAAAACGTTTTGTTTGTGAAATAATTGAAATGAGTTAATCAAAGAAAAGAATAAATCAGTGAGTAACATAAAATTTGATCCCATCCCTATTTACCTTAAAGCTGACACGTCGCCCGCTGGTGAGGTCACGACGTTACCGTAACATCGCTGCGATTATCCTTGAAATTCGCGATAAGAGAACATTTTTAAAGGTGCGAGAATTGCGACGTTTTCTCGTTTCACGACTTGCAGTTGGAGTTTCCAGTTCAGAGGTTACGTCATCTTTTTGTTTTGATAGGGTAGATGTTTTCTGAGAGATTTTGACTTGAGTTCTGTTGATATTGGTATTGTAGGTATGTTATAAATGTAGGTACTGTATGTTTTTAGCAAAATTATTGTAAAAAAAAAGGTTAGGTTGGCCATAATTTTTAGGGTTCCGTACCCAAATGATGAAAACGGGACCCTATTACTAAGCCTACGTTGTCCGTCCGTCCCCCTGTCGTACCTATAAAAGGTTGAATCTTTTGAACCATAATAGCTAGACCGTTGAAATTTTCACAGAATATTCCTTATTACGGCACATTTGGTGACAATAATTTAAAAAAAATATTAAGTGGACTACCCCATACCAGAAGCTAGTTTTTTCAACGTTTTTTCTACATGCTTTGTCGTAATAACGGTAACAGTATCTTTTGAGCTAGACTGTTTAAATTTACACAGAATATTCGTTATTATGGCGCATTTGGTGACAAATAATTAAAAAAAAATATTTACTGGACTACCCCATAGAAGAAATTATTTTTTTCTACATGCTCTGTCGTAATAACGGTAATACAAACAAGCGTCAAACTTGCTGTGATTATAGTGCAAACGCTAGTCTTTTTAAAATTGGTCAAGTGTGTGCCGGGCTTGCGCTAAGGGAGAGATAACTTTTTTTGGGTATATAATTATATTGCGTGATGATACGGAACCCTCGATGCGCTGAGTAGTCAGACTCAAACGTGGGCGGTATTTTATTTCTATCTACAAATTCTTACAAAGATTTGATAAACAAACCTAAGAGGAAGAAACTTTCCTTCATCTTAGAAAAACAAACATAACATTAAGATTATTTTAAAAAACAAATAAAAACAAGATATTCAATGGCTCTTAGATCTTGATGTAACGTCGTAACAGAAACCTCCTTGAAAGGTTCTAATATTTTCCTTCCCTACTTTTAGCCAACAATGTTTGAAACAATAAATTCATTTTAGATACGGTTATTTTTATCATCGTCAAGTAAATAATCTTTAGATGTTGAACTATGAAGAAATCTTAAAAGGCACATCATCATCACCTTCTGTTTTCTCCACTGATGCGGATCTATTGCGAGGGCGACTCCAACACGCCTGCACAATGCTGATTGAAAGACTTTACATCATCATCATTATCTTGCCCATTATTTGGGGTCGGCATACAATATCTCATCCTCTTCCATTCATCTCTCTTAGTCGTCATATTTCTGCACTCCTTTCTTACACATATCATCCTTCACAATAAACCGTGGTGGTCCAGTGGCGACTAACCTTGCCTGTAGTGCAGGAGGCGATGGTTCGATCCCCGTGCAGGCTGACTCGTACCAATGAGTTTTTCGGAATTTATGTACCATTTGTAACACCACTGGCTTTTTTGGTGATGGAAAACATCGTGAGGAAACCTGCATGCTTCAATTTCGAGACATGTATTGTACCTACTGTCCATTACAAGTGGCGACGGGCTCACTCCCCGTCACACTGGACAGAGTTTCGGTACTACTAGTGAAACGTGGATGTTCTGAGGTTTCAGAATATCTCTGACTACCCCCTAGGGAAATATAATCGTGACCATATGCTCATCCTTCCCACAGTCTTCCTTTCCTTCCACAGCCATCCACATTCATATACTAAGCACTTGTAACATAACACTCGTCTCTTCGCATCACATGCCTATAATAATATTACTTCGAAATTTTTCGGTCTTAGGTGCGACTTATTAACTTCCTCTAGTATAGGCATTCCTTATCCTGTCCTTCCTGGTTATACCACGTATCCATCTCAACATTTGCATCTCGGCTGCATGCAGTCGTTTCTCATACATTTCTTCTTCAGCGTATGCGGGTTTTGTCACAGTGTTTTTCTTTATCATTCATCGATAATGTCAGCCACAATTTATTTAATAAGAGATTGGTTTCCACTGATTCCTTTCCTATAACTATGATCCAAAAAGGTTGGCCTGTGTTTGACTTGTGATTATGATTTCAAAATCTGACATCAATTATGGGATTACCAGTTGAACAAAAATGAATCCCCTAGGGCTTCATTTTTAATTTGTCTACTTCTTCGTATTCAAATTCAACTCACTTTGACATTATTTTTTTTAGTTAGGATAACTATTGTTCTATCTTAAATCAGGCGTCGAACAATTGCGTCTAATGTCTATTCGTATCAAAATTAACGAACCGTTTTATTGACTTCAGACTACGCCTTGTCTGGTTGACTGATCGTGAAAGACGGGTGACCCCGGTTCAAGAAGGGAAAATAATATTTATGGAAAAAGTTGCGAATTACTCTGACGCCCATTGTGCACTTTATAACGCATCTAGAAGCATAAAACCAGATTACTAGGAATTTATATGTGGGAATTTGTTGTCAGGATCTGACCAATAATTTGTCTTTCTAGAAATCAAACTGTTATTCAGCTGTCTCACAAAAAGAAAAGAAATAAAATAAATAAAACATGAACACAAACATAACATTAAGACCGTTTGCCGTTGAGGGTTTGGGCTGCCGAGGCTAAGACCTTCGTTGCGGAGGTTGGCCGTCGACTGAGGGAGCGAAATTGTGACCCCCGTTCCGGGTCGTTTCTGGTGCAAAGGCTAGCCATAGCAATTCAACGTGGCAGCGCTGCTAGCATAATGGGCTCCATTGCGCCGGGATCGACAAGGGGTGGGTTATTTGACTGAGTTTGTATTTCATTGTTTTTGACGACGCTTGTGCTGACCGATTTACTGTTTTATTTATTTATAAATTAATTGAATTCTAATATAATAAAACATAGCAACAGATACATAACTTCCTTAGAAAAGATGTATGCTAAGTTGCCGTCTGAAGTACAGAGCGAGTGGCAGAAATCAAACAAGCGCATTACTTACGCTTATCTTATTCTGGGAGCAGGCAAGCCAGCAATACTTCGACCTAGTGCGATCTTTTGTGTTAGCCCCAATACTTTTTGCTTTATTCACCCTTCAAGTACATGGTCAATGAAGGAGGCAATACCATTTAGGGGAAGAAATCTAAGATCTTCCGGTTTTGGGTATCCATCTTCGAGGAGGCACACGCGTTTTGCCGCTAACACATCACAGTCACAAAGGATATGTTCCATGGTCTCCTCGTCCTCTCCACACTTTATTTATTTACGCTTACTATGCGCTAAAGCGTGGGTACTTTCTTATCTCGTTACGTACGGCCAAGTGACGGAGGCCTGATAAAAGTCACGACGGTATATCCTTTCAGAGAGGTCAAATACTAACTACAACTACTTTGTAAGGTTGTAACTGTAGCAAACAATGGCAATTTTTAGCATTTTTAAGGCTTCTGGATGGTGTGACGTTTAAAGTAGATATCGGTAACTAGCCTTTTAACCAGAAAAACACGGCCAAAAAGACCTTCCACAATAAGTCGTTTGTGAGAAAAGATGAAGAACCACATATTATGTCTTTCAGTAGGTAGGTCAAATTAGCCCACTATACAATATTTAAAAAATCGGTTGTTCCTACATTAGAGTCGAATCGGTAACACAATCATCATCATCATCATCTCAGCCGATGGACGTAGGCCTCTCCCAAGGATCGCTATAACGTCCTACGCTGCGCTCATCCAACGGGTTCCCGCCGCCTTCGCCAGGTTGTCAGTACACCGTGTTGGGTCTACCCACGCTGAGCTTTCACACAATGTTGTATAAAAAAGTAGATTGTTTCTTCTTTTATTTTCATGACTGAAAGTTGTTCTGTGTGATGGTCTAAACTCTGAAACACTCCATTAAATATAACTAGGGTGTTTTGTTACACCCTGTATACCTAAATAGAATCGAAATGTGCACACCATGCTATAACATAGGTATAAAAAATAAATCCACCTGTCCACTTTCGTACCTCTACGACAAAGGTAAGAAAATGTCCTTTATAATTCGACTAAAACATTCGAGTGGAATCGAAGAGGGAGTTGAGTGGAACGAAGTGATCGGGAGCACATAATACGAGGTCGTTTGTACCCGAAGACTATTTATGTTCCAGTTTATAGACGTTAATAGGTTTTCGTGGGCGCAAATTAGAACGCTTTGAATCGTATTTGTTTTGTTTTAAGATCGCTTTTGCAGTTAATTTATGCTCTTTCAATAGTTTAATTGTGTTTACTCTTAAATCATTGATGTAATTCTATAGCTTCGAAGCTAACATAAATTTGCTCGTTGATAGATGTTGTGGAATAACGAGAGAGCTTAGCAACAATGATGAAGCGTTGTATAACAACAGATTGAAGTCAGAAAAACGTCTCAAAAACTTAAGACAGAATAAAAGATACCTAATGATAAAAGAGATCGTCGGTGGCGCGTTGCGCAGAGCTACGGAAACTCGAACTTGAGGTCCACGTTCGAATCCGCACCAATGACATGCTATTTGTACCAATGAGTTTTTGTAACTTAAGTACGTAATACCGACTGCTCTCAAACGGTGAAAGAAAACATCGTAAGGAAACCTACATACGCTGAAGAAGAAATTCCGATGCGTATGTGAAGCCTATATCCGCATTGTGCACGCGTGGTAGACTAACGTCTATACAGGGTGAAATTGATATCATTAGCATCCTTTTAAACTAAGAGTCTATCCGTCAAACTGAAAAACTTTTACTATGCGAGCAAACTAATCGGAGCAAAAAAAAAATCTGCTGTTGCATACTAAAATACAACGCCTACTGGACTCAAATTTATGCAACAGCAGATATTTTTTGTGCTCCTATCTGTTTGCTCCCATGGTAAAAGTTGTTTATTTTGTTGGGTAGACTCTTAGTTTAAAATGATGCTAATGATATCAATTTCACCTTGTATACCTTTGCCCTGCAGTGGGACATATTATACATGCTTTGATGATGAAAAGATAATGCATATTCATGCAGATGTCTGCATGAATATGCACATGCATATGCTCATGACTATATTCCCCGAGGATGTAGTCACAGATATTCTGAAAACACAGAAAGTCAACGTTTCGCTAGAAGTGTCGAAACTCTGTCCAGTGTAAACTGATAGTGAGCCCATCGCCACTTATAATGGTCATATAGTGGGTACAATAGCCTCGAAATTGAAGCATGCTGGTTTTCTCACGATATTTTCTTTCACCGAAAAGCTTTAATTGTGGTGTTATAAATCTACTGAATCGTACATAAATTCCGAAAAGCTCATTGGTACGATTTGGCTTTGGAGGGGATCAAACCATAGCCTCTTGCACGGCAGGCATAGTTATTTGCCACTAGACCACCATGTTTTTAGTGTTCCGTACCTAAATTGGCAAAATGGAACACTTATGGAATCAGCTAGGTCTCTGTCCCTCTGTCCGTCCGTCCGTCCGTCCGTCTGTCACAGGCATTTTTCTCAGAGACCGTAAGTCATAAGAAGCTAAAACTCGGCACAGATATGGCAATTGCTGGTGCAATATCATAAATGAAGTAAAAAAAGGTTAATTTAAACACGCTTATTTAATAATTAATTCATAACTGGGGGGCAATATGGGGAGGCAGAAAGGGAAAATTAAAAAAAAATTCTACCCTATGGTGTGTATCAATTGAAAGCTTATACGAGTATAAAAACATATTTTTCAAATTTTTAATTAAAACTTTGCTTAACAAAATTTTCAATTGAATACGAGAAATTGCTGTCCCTCCAGCTAAATCAAAAAATATAGCCGTGTAAAATCTGAAAAAAAATCAGGAACATCAGAAATAACGTGTAGGTGGCGGGAAAATTATCAGGGTGGCACTAATTTGTAAAGTTTTTTTTTCTATACCCAAAAAACTTAAACCAGTGTAAAATGATCTTCTGTTACTATTTTATAGAAAGAAACATTATCAAGAACGATAAAAAAAGAAAAAAACAACCATTTCTTTTGATCTCCGATACTCAAATAATCTTTCACAGAAAAAAACATTCTGAGACATGTGCGTGTGGTTTAACAATAATAATTTTATTGCAAGTTCTTTCGATTATCAAACTTTTGATACAACAACTTTTTTGAATAAAGTTTCGATGCAAACCGATCTCTCTTAGGTCTTAAAAGTTACTGAAGCAATTTTTTTTCAGCACAGCTTAAAATTTTGTAAGCACCGAACATTCATTAATTGGAAGTACTTGACTTTTAAGAGGGAACGGGAATCGGGAAACATTTTCAGCTGTTGAATTAATTTGATTCAACTTCGAATTCGCTTCAATAGCTTAATGTTTATTCGTATTTCAATAAGTATATTCAGTTTAATAATATGTTTAATTATTCTATGATAATGATGTAAGCAGTTTTGAAACTAGCATCTAAAATGGGCAGCTGATAAATTAATAATACAACAGATGCGAGGAATAACGAATGTGAGGAAAGGCAGTTGTGTGTAATTAATAATTAAATGTGTAGAATTTCGAATAGGAAGAAACGCCGTCCGCCGTCCGTCCGTCTGTCCGCATTGTATATTGCAGTGACATTTTTGTTTCTCGTCCATCCCATGGTGTGGAATATCGTAGGATAGGTCTTTATATTTATGTTGTGGGTTTGCGAAAACCATTTTTCGATTAAGGGATCCGTTGGCGAAATATTAAGCTTTAAAGTGCGATTTTTTTTATTCATCCTGCCGATCAAAAATGAAATCGGAAAATACGTATCTCATATTTTTTTAACCTTTTAAATATTTCAAAAAACTTTATGTTTTTCATTGGCTCAGTCAAATAGTAAAAATGTAAAATAATTTTCCAAAATACGGCATCGGTACGTAGGTACAATGTCTATATTTGTAAAGGTATTTAAAATAATACCCCGCTATTTCCATTATATTTCAATTGAATATGCAAAATAGCAGAGCATGAAGCTCTGTACTATTTATTTAGTTGTAAAAGCATAATTATTATACAACGAAAACACATCCTAAACGGAATATAAATTTCACGTAGCAAATTACTGCCTTAATAAGCGTTTCGAAATCCCAAATGCATTTGCCATTTGAACTGAAATTCCCATGTCACCTTTATTAATATTAACTGTGATATAACCAAATGGAACCTAAATATTCATGAAATCCTTATTAAAATGTATATTCTGAACTGCTCTAGATAAACTTACACTAACAAGGCTAACTGGCATCTGTAAATGATCATATCTGTCTAGATTGAATGAGTAAAAGTGGTTGTTTCTATCGTAATATATTTCTTTACGTTCTTTTTTCTTTCTTTCTTCTTCTTTTCTTTCTTTTCTTTTTCTTTCTTCTTCTATTTCTTTCTTTTTCTTCTTTCTTTCTTCTTTCTTTTCTTCTATCTTTCTTTCTTTCTTATGTTATAACATATCATATGCCGTTGGCATATACTATATTTCTTGAAGTTTTTGATAAATAAATTTAAAAAAAAAGTTGTAGTCAGAGATATTCTTAAAATTCAGAACCTTTCTTTTGCTAAAATTGAGCCTTGTTATAACTGCAGGCAAAACAGCTGGAAGTATTAATTATTGTATGCATGCACTCATTATTGTCGATATTGTTACTAATAGAGAATTAAATTAATTTCTCAAATAAATGTTATTTTGTAGTTAAAAATGAAACGAAGTCCTGTAACTGTATTTTTGATTGCACTGTAATTAGTGTGTGTGATGACACTGATGACTCTGTTGATCTCCCGCTAAACTCTTAATGGAGTTTTGAAGAGAAATTGTGTATACCTACTAGATTGTAAACATTCTCTCTTCATTCTATAAAAAAAAAGTTGTAGCAGTAACATTGACCACCCAAAAGCGATTGTAGTCATGAGTTTAATTAATTTTATTCATGACCTTAGGACCTTTTTTTATTTATTATCGATTAAGAATAAAATATGTTCCCTCGGTCATAGAATTCATGTTTAGGTTATGTTGAATCGAATCGATGCTCGACTAATTGAATATAATTGTTTTTTGATGATCAATGAATAATTCATCAGCAGTATGTGATTAAAAACTGGTTCTTAGAAACTATGAATAAATTAAATGTAATTTGCCGAAAATCTTAAAATGTGTTATATTTATTGAATTTTTATTTTTGAATGATTATAATTTATTAAAAATTATTCAAAAGAAAACAAATAATGGAAGGTATGTACATTAAAAATGAATATTGAATTAAAATTAATCGAATATTTAAAGTCTATTTAATTTCATAAAAACACAAAGTCTGTATCCACGATAGGCTTCGTCTAAAGTAATTACATCACTTACAACTCATCACTCTCAATTAAAATTAATGAATAGCCATATTCCAAGAAAGAGATTAACAGAATAAAACAAAATATATTTCATGTTAAGTTCTTTGTTCAAATAATGTTTTTCAGTAAACTTTTAAAAACTTAAATGCTCTTTTATTTTCTGAATATAAACAAGCGAATGAAAATTAAAATACAAAAACGGGTTGAACTCGTCTGAAGTTGAAAAAGCCCTTTTCACAGAAACATTTTGTTATTTTCAAGAATAAAAATTCTAAGGAAGATTGGCAAATTTGGGTCCAGTCATTTTTTACGAAAACTAAAACCTCTTCAGGAGGGCGGTCATAATTATTATAAACAGAAAAAATTAAGGCATTTTTTAAAAAACTTCCACATCTTCGGAAGTCCGGATTCAAAAGTAGGAATTACTAGTAAAATAGACAAATCATCCAAAAAGCAGTAGCAAAACGCAACCACGACTATTTTCATCGAATATTATCACTGAGGTATTTTTTGGTCGTTACGGAATAATAATAAAGTAATAATAAAAAAGGTATTTTTTTTTTTTTTTTTTTAATTTTCATCTCACATATAGGGACAATGAAATAATATTATTGTTACAAATTATGCTAAACTTAGTACTATATGTGAGAGACCGGTGCACGTGGTAGATTTACAGATAACACCTGCAAATCTGGGTAACGAGTCACCGGGCTCCCACCCCCGTCTGGAGTCCATACATTTTAGATTAAATAAACTTATATGTAGACATGAAAATAGCAGTAGGAATGTATTTGGCTTGGTTGAACTGATAGTTCATGATTTCGTTTTCTTCCATTATCATAATATAATCGTAAATTTGCATTATAATAAACACAATGAATCCATAGAAGACTGAGTGGACTTAGAAAAATTATGAGTTTCATACACTTGCTATAAAAGGTATCATAAGGATATTACCTTTCCTCCAACTTCTACAGGTTACAACTAATTTACTTTTTGTTAGTTTTATTTCACTCTGCACGTATTACTAAGTTTCATTCATGTACGGGACCTCTAAGTCTGGGTCTCAAATTACATGGCCGTCCGTCAAACTTCTTTTCAAATTAAATACGAAATATCAAAAACAGTTTAGTTGGTATTAGTTCAGTCGGTTGGTTTATCTTTGCAGAGTATTTTTGGGTTCACTGACCATAAGATAAATTGAAGAACTTTTATATTTCAATCCTTTAAGTGTAAGGTCAAATTATTCCGGCGACGGCACGGAATTATGACGGCCCGGTAGTTCAGTCGGTAGTGAACCTGCCTGCTGTGCCGAGGGTCGCGGGTTCGAATCCCGTAAGGGGCAAATATTTGTATGATGAATATGAATATTTGTACCCGAGTCATGGATGTTTGTATCTATTTATGTATTCTATATCGTTGTCTAGTCATCATAACACAAGTTCAGGCTAGATTCTGGTACTTTAAAATGTGACTAGATAATTTGTGTGACAATGTCCAAGATATTTATTTATTCAATGTTTTTAAAATTATGAGATGGGGAATAATTTATCCAAAATTATGCTGAAAACAGCACATGTGCGGTTTTGTTTGCACTGACATTAGCAAAATAATTGAAAATACGATATAGCTACAAGTTTAAAATTATAATTATTTAGAAATAACTATAAAATACTGCAACCGATTGAACACCTACTGACATTAGGGACCTCCCCTCCAAAAGCATAACACGGTTCATGAAGTCCGTGGGCCTAAGAAATGACCTTTAGGTCTAGGGTGACAGCTACAATAGATCTATTCAGGTCGCAGTCGCTATTGGTTCATTGGCCAAGCCCTTACAACCAAAATAACAAATAATAATAATTGATTGAAATTACGACCAGGCTAAAAATAATAATAACTAGCTAAAAAAAAGTATTTTTGTTCCGATTTTAATTTCCGATAAAAGTATTTTTGTTACGATTTTTTTTAATTTTTAATTGAAAAGTATTTTCCCAGTCAAAACTTTTGAAGTAGTCTTGTATTCAGTAAGCAACAACTTTCGCTTATTTTGATCCGTTATTAAATTTGATCCCAAAACATTGGAAAGCTTTCAAAGCATTATAAATATTTCAGTCTAAACCAAAAGGGACGAAATAAAACAAGCATAATCTAAAATGTTGTTTCTTTGATCTTTATCTTAGGAGCAGTGTTTGGCAAAATGTAATTAATACTATTCCATTTTGTAATTGTTAATAGCAATTAGTTACTCAATTACTTTTTAATTATGATTATAAAATGTACTTTACGAAAGTAAAGAATTATTGCATTAGCCATATTTTATTATGTATAAGCATTTTTTTGTAATGAGAGGTTAAGAATGAAAACTCTCAAATGATCTATTTTTGAAAAGAGTTCTGTTAGTACCTCAGGTTAGTGCTTATTCTACCTAAAGGCTTTTTCTGGGTGAGTTCGTTACATTCTCGGTTTCATTTGTACTTTCAAATAAAAAAAAAACTCTACTATGACGGGAGCTGGTACATATGAAGTCGCGGGCTTCAATCTATACTATAAAACTGTAACAGAAGTGTGTCTGTATATATTAGTAGATATTAACCAAAAAAAGGTTACGATATGGTTTTTAGGTGTCCCTGATTCCATATCATCAATTTTTGGATTTTTTTGTCTGTCTGTTTGTTTGTTTGATCAATCATCACGCAAAAACTACTTAACCGATTCTGATAACATTTTTTTTGTTTTATTCCTTATGATCTGACCTAAAATCTGGAATACAGGGTCCTTTTTAATACGCTGACACTTTTTTAAGGGGATGATCAGACCATCAAACTGACCAACTTTCTTTATGGAACCAACATCGAAATCGCGAAAAAAATAATATGGAACAGCAGATTTTCTTTCGCTTTTTCGATGTTGTTTCCGTACAGAAAGTAGTTAAGTTTGACGGTCTGATCATTGACATATAATTTGTGCGGACGAAGTCGCGGGTTGACTCTAACGTTTAGATAAATGTATTACTAAACGTACTAAATGAATATAATATACCGGAGTCAATGAACTGCGTCTCTTTGTATACGAAACAAGGTAACCATCAATAATTAATTAACGGTAATTAACGATGTGATCAATCATCGTTAAATATTGCTGTCTCATGAGGATACTGGGGGAATTTTGTACGCAGAGCTTGTTTTTATCTAAAGTTTTAACCAATAAAGGGGGGTTTAGGATACGTAATGTAACACAGTTAGGCCATTTTTTTTATTTTTTTCTGTCTATTTGTTTGTACATGCATCACTTAAAAACTACTGTACCGTTTTTGATGGGGTTTTCACAAAAGTGTAGGACTTAGATTGGATTAACATTAGATATTATTTCATTGCAATCGGTTAATTCAATCAAAAGTTGAGAGTATTTCAATTCAGTGGTCTGCACGTACCAAGTCGCGGGATCTGCTAGCAATTGCATAAAACCAAGACCATAATAGGTCATTCAAGGTCAAAAAACAACGCAGCAAGACAACATACAGTATACTAGGTGAACAAAGACACCCTCCTGGGATGTCTATGGAGGTAGTTTGGATCCTCAGGCTGGACAGTAGGAACAGCACTTTCGTATGGGACAGATCATTTTGATTCTGATGTTGGCTTCATAATAGGAGTTCTTCGGTTTGATGGAACTGTGGAGGCGTAAACTCAACGGTAGATTAAATAAAAGCTTTATTTAATTATTTAACTTTTTATATTTTTGCTTTTATCGTTTAGAACCTATCTTCGACTCTCCCTTGTCTAATAATAATTGAAAATCCACCACGGGATTCGACAACGTTCCAAATTTAAATAAGAACCAGCCAGCAAGCTATGGCTATACAACCTCCTTACATGTGGAGGCGTAAACTCAACGGTAGATTAAATAAAAGCTTTATTTAATTATTTAACTTTTTATATTTTTGCTTTTATCGTTTAGAACCTATCTTCGACTCTCCCTTGTCTAATAATAATTGAAAATCCACCACGGGATTCGACAACGTTCCAAATTTAAATAAGAACCAGCCAGCAAGCTATGGCTATACAACCTCCTTACAGAACCTAAGACAACCCTCTAGGAAGGCATCCAGGTTGACCTGCCCAGTCCCACCCATCTATGTGCATTTTAAATTCCTTACGGTTCCATTAGTACTGCATTTTATCATTTGCAATTACAGCGATAATGTCAAGCAAAAAAATCTGAATAAAACATTAACAGACAACAGAAAACATTAAAACTTCGCTTCGTTTGGCGTTCACAAGAAAAATATCGTTCAGTTTATCGACGACACTAGAAACATCACGTTCGACATCCCGCCGGGGATGATAAAAAATATGGACAGTCACCGTGAAAATAAAAGAAAATTAATTTCTTATACTTGTTGTAACACAAATTGCGAGGTAATAACAGACGCATAAAAATATATATGGACAGTCACTGTGAAAATAATAGGAAATGAAATTCTTATAAATTGTTATAAAACTGTAACAGAAAGTGTGTCTGTACATTAAAGATATTTAAAAAAAATTTAGGATATGGTTTTTAGGTGTCCCTGATTCCATATCACCAATTTTTGGATTTTTGTCAGTCTGTTTGTTTGTTTGATCGAGCATCACACAAAAACTACTGAACCGATTTAGATAAAACTTTTTTGTTTGATGCATTATGATCTGACGTAAAATCTGGTATATAATTTGTGCAGACGAAGTCGCGGGTTAACAATAACTTCTTATAAAGGTTGCAAATCAAATTGCAAAGTAAAATAAGCCCCATATACAAAACTGCTATAACTATTCCACTCAAATGTATAGAACAGCTGATTTTTTTCACAATTTCGATGTTGGCACCATAGTGAATGTTATTGAGATTGATTGTCTGAAGCACCCCTTTAAATATGATCTCAACTTTTTATCGTGTTAAATAATATGCTTGCTGTGGTATGATTTAGTGCATGAAAAGAGACTTTGCGAATGACATAGGTACCAACACACTGAACACCCGAAAGTCTTTGACTTACAATCGATTCCAAAGAAAAAGACGAATTTTACTACAACCACTCCCCATCTATCTATCTATCTATCTATCTATACTATTATAAAACTGTAACAGGAAGTTTGTCTTTACATTGAAGATATTAACCAAAAAAAAGTTACGATATGGTTTTTAGGTGTCCCTGATTCCATTTCACCAATTTTTGGATTTTTTGTCTGTCTGTTTGTTTGTGTGTTTGTTTGTTTGTTTGTTTGTTTGAACGAGTATCACGCAAAAACTACTGAACCGATTTTGATGAAACTTTTTTTGTTTGATAGCTTATGATCTGACTTAAAATCTGGTATATAATTTGTGCGGACGAAGTCGCGTGTTAACGCTCGTATATAATAAACGTACCAACTGAAATTATATACATAACAAACGTATCTAATACAAATACGAAATTATTTATCACTGTAATTGTTTTTGTGAGATAACATACAAGGTGAAATTGAAATCATTAGCATCCTTTTAAACTAAGAGTCTACCCACCAAACTGAACAACTTTCACTATGGGAGCAAACAGATCGGAGCACAAAAATAATCAGCTGTTGAGTTGACATTTGAGTTGAGTAGGCGTTGCAGTTTAGTATGGAACTGCTGATTATTTTTTTGCTCCCATCGGTTTGCTCCCATAGTGAAAGTTGTTCAGTTTGATGGGTAGACTCTTAGTTTAAAAGGATGCTAATGATATCAATTTTACCCTGTTGAATCTTTTGAACCCAGCCTATGTAAGCACGTATTGCAGAAATCTTTATACGAAGGTACTCCACTATCGTACACTCTAGTATTAGGGAACTTGTTGTCAGCATCTTTGTAGAAACCTAACTTCTATTTAGCTGTGAGTTCTCCAAAAAGGAAATAAATAAATAAACTAAATAAATAACTAGTCCTTTTTTTTAGCTTGAGGTAACGGTAAAAGTTTTTAATTAGTAACTACGTTTAATTGATTGTTAGCTCTGAGGAAAAGATAGTGCTCGTTTTCCTCGCCTCTTTCCAGTGAATCCAATTACGCTTGTTATGGGAGGCACTTCCCTGGGTAAAAATTAATTGACTGTATGTCTGAAGACTTATAGGTTCATTCAGGGTTCAGAAGAAGGATCTCTTTATTCTAAAGCATAGAGTCCGCATCAATTTACGATTGTAGTTAGTCTTACGACGTAGCTTTAATAGTAGAAGGAGACGAAACTATAGTTAGTATGCGGCTGTTCACTTTTTTATTTTGTGCTAGTGTGTGTGAAAAGTGACCGTAAACATTAGGGCATTATTAGTCTAGGAAAAATACGGTTTGAGATTGCATTAAATACACTTTAGTAAATTGTGTTTGAACTAGTATTACTGTTAGTTTATATCACTTTTGTCGAGATTTCGTGGTTATATAGGCTGAGGGCCCTGATAAATACCTTAAAATCGATATAAATGTACAAATGGCAAGCGTATTTCTAAATATATTTCTTCCAGTATACTAGCAAAAGAGACAGTTAATTATCACAAGGCAAATTTATTGTGTACAAACAAACAGTAAATAATTAAGTTTTGAGGTTATAATTTTAATACACTTACAAAATATTAAATATCTACTAAAATTTACGATATTAACCGGGGATTATTATTGTTATAAGTAAAACGTATTGAACGAAGCCGTCCTGTACAAAATCACCAGTTTTCCATTTTTTGTTCGTACCTAAATTTAATGTTTTGTAAATGTCTTAATTATTCCATAATATTGCGAATTTATGTTTTTCAGGTATGTATCTACTAATATTTCAAACTATCATCTGAAGTGCAATTAATGCAACCTACTCCATACAAAAATCCGTAGATTTCCCCGACTAAGTTGTCACTTTAGCCTAACACAAACGTCATTGCTCTATGCCTTTAGGTATAATCTTTTTGATTCAGGGATAGCAGACGCTCTGCTCAAATGTCAAAAAAAATTTTTTTTTACTTATAATGAATGGACTCTTGCTTGTGCGTTAGCACTGCATTTCCGCCAGTGTCAAGTGTTTATGGGAGAATCTATCCCAATCTCAGGAATTGTTTTTGGTTAAGAACAAGAAGAGATTAAAAATTGCGGTGCCTCGTGGCAGGCAAAAGCGCGACGCGTGAAAACAACACAAGATAAGTGCTCGGGTCAGAACCTGCAACGTGACTCTTTTGTTATCCTATCAATTATTTGAAAAGAAATAATATAAAAAACACGATTTCTACACTTTAATTGCCACATTGGTACTCATTTGTCATGATTCTGAACTCAAAAGCAAACCAACACCTTCTGAACCAAAGAATACTAGCCACCAGACCACGAATGTACTACAATCATCATCACAGTCGAACAGACATCAACTGCTGGACAAAAGCGTCCTCCAAAGATCGCCACAATAACCGGTCCTGTGCTGCCATCATACAACGGTTTCCTGCCATCTTCACCAGGAGAGCAATCGCGCTAAATAAATCACAACTGAACCATGATTGGACCGCTCACGAACCACAACTTTTAACACATTCGGTATTGCGCTATTCATTTGACAGCCGTTAGAGCCGCTTTGACAGATCACTTAGACCAGGAATGTCAAACTCAAAGTCACTGGTGGGCCAAATGAATAATGATATTAGAATCAGTGGCCGCAAAGAATATAAAGAAATAAATGTTATTGCATCAATATTGCATCTATCGTAGACGGTACCTACTTATATTACATGGGCAAAATTTTCAGGACCCGTATAAAACAGGCTACAGATCACATAAAAATAGTAAGCGAGCGAAGCGAGCTGAAAATTTTTCACATCATGACTCAATGCTGTACCGTCATAAAATGAGCTCCTAGGTCAAGTCAGCACGCTCTTGTGGGCCGCATCGGCAACCTATTCTTAAAATTGGAAAGGGCCGCAGGAAAACGCACAGTGGGCCGCATGCGGCCCCATGTTTGACATGCCTGACTTAGACGTTAAGGGCTGTCAGTCAAATAGTAAACAAGTCAAGTTTAGCGCGATATGAAATTCTGCATAGTTCAATAGTAATTGGATTGCAATGTAATTAGAACTGAAATTGGATTAGGATTGAACTTGAACTTGAAAAAAAAAACTTGGTTGTTTTAAATTAGTGCAGTCGCCCTCCAGGTCGTTGGTCCACCTTGTGGGGACTACAGCGCCATCACGAAAATTACTATAATTACTGAAAATTTTTACTCTCAAACACTTGCGTGCACAACTGTACTAGAGTAAAGAAACTAGTCAAGACCCTGTTTGTGATGTTTTTGACATCTTTTTGTTTTCTCTCTCGGCAGTTCTATACTGTAGCAATGCAAGTCACTGATTCGGATGTACAGAACGGTACAATAGAGGGTATGGAAAGTTTTCAAAACAAATAGTCGTGAGTTTAAAAAAAGTTGTTTAGTTTCATGGTCTGATCATCCCCTTATATAAGTTTCAGATAATTTTGTTGCACCTTATACAGGGTAGTAACAAATCACTCTAGTAATATTTTATGTAATGGTTTAATTAGACCATCAAACTGAACAACTTGCAGTACGGAACCAACATCGAAATACAATTTTGATGTATAGTGATTCGAGATTTTTTTTATTTTACTTCGACGTTGGCTCCATACCAAAAGTTGTTCAGTTTGATGATTTAAACTACCTTATGAGAAAATAAAACTAACTTAACCTAAAATATGGTACAGGTTTGGACTATATTAAATATTACTAGAGTGGTTTTTTACACCCATTCTAATGAATGGGAAAGCACATACATTTCCCACACCGTCTTTTACAGCACCCTTATTTATTAAGCTATAAGTAACTGCTCATTCAAAATCAATCATAAAGAAATTTCAATATCCAAAGCCGAGAAAAAAATTAGAATTTCCAATGAGATCGGCGTAATATTCCTATTAAAATCAGGTTCTTTTGTGGCCCCAGATCTGAATATTCCATTTCGGGATTCATAACCTTCCTTATATAATAAAGTACCTCGCTTGATTTGAGCATTCAATACGGGTAGTATAATTCCAATTTCGAGGCTTATATTTGATTTCATATGCACATTTCCGCACATACATACTTAAAGGCATGGTTGTGTTTCTTTTATCGGTGATCAGAAATATACACCGTGGAATCGATAGTCGTTCGTTGTCTGTCTAGAGCAGACGTGTGCACAGATATTGCTAAAATAATCAATACCAATACTCTGCCAAATACAACCTAATTTCGTCGGGAATATTACTTAAAATAGATTAAAGTGACAAAAAACATTATGACTTTTCATAACTAGCGAGAACACAAGTGAACAATAGAAAGTGACGATACCTCGTTCGCGAAGCGTCCCTCCTCACCTCGGGTAAAAGAGACAGTTGCGATTTTTTGTTGCACCTGGACAGCAGTGAATGTGTGAAGTGAAGCTATTCGTAACACAGCGATACTTACTTGTGCGTCAGGTGCGAGTACAGGAATAGTGTGGACATTACCGAAGATTAATTAAATAACACTAACGAAAAAAAAAAAAAACATGAGTTTACTACGGTCACCAACTACTCTGACAGGAGGTGGTTCTCAACCTGATTTATCGAATTTCACCGATGAGTCGGTTGAGTCGAAAATTACTTTTCGTAAACGCAAACAGCCTACTGATCGAGAATGTGAATGTAAACACGAGGTACAACAACTACGGAATGATTTTTCGCGTATTGGTACTCTGCTGGAGAATCTTATTGCTGCAAATACACAAAATACTCAGCAGATGCAGGAGACCATCTCAGAAGTTAAAGCACAGATCACAGACTTAAAAGCATCTCAAGAAAATACGGTTCATCTAATGCAGAATAATACTTTGGATATCAAAGCACAGATCAGTGATCTAAAAACCTCTATCTCAAACATCTCGACTGAGCAAAATGATATAAAAAAGCAAGTCTCAAACCTAACTAAAAAAGTCTCATCCGGTGAAGAACAAATCAAATTGATTCAGTCTGATCTCATCAATCTGAAAACCACCGCTCCAATAACATCATCAGCAGCTGGAGTCAGCTATGAACAATCTGTGAACGAAGAAATAATTATCGAACTGAAAGAACGTACTAACAGAGAGAAGAACATTATACTTGCAGGCTTAAAGGAACAAACTTCCTCAGAAACAAAGGAGCGGCTGTTGATGGATGAAGCTGAGGCTGTGACTATAATTTCCACAATAATCAAGGACATACAAAAACCAGCTAAAGTGTTCAGAATTGGCAAGTACAAACCAGACAAAATACGTAGAATCAAAATTTGCTTCGACAGTCAAGATCCTGTTAAGCAACTATTACGACGTGAGAAAAACAAAGCACCGAATGGAATTAAGCTATACTCTGATCAGACACCAGGTCAACAGAAATTCCTCAAAAACCTGAAGGATGAATTAAGTCGTCGCCAAGTAGATGGTGAAACAGACCTCACAATCAAGTATATCAAAGGAGTCCCAAAAATTATTAACATCGTGCCTTCAAAAAACTCGGGGCAATAAATACAACATCTAAAACGACAGACAATAAAACAACTTTCCAAATAACTAGCAACTACAAAAATCTATGGAGTTCAAAATCAAGACTGAAGTTTTTCTACCTAAACGCTCGAAGCACACGCAAAAAAGGAAAGTTTGATGAGCTAAAATGCGCCCTAAATGCAATTCCTGGCACAATACATGTTATTTTGCTAACCGAGACATGGATCAAAACTGAAGAACAGGCTCTTAAATTCCAAATACCAAACTACACGCATTACTTTAACTATAGGACCGATATTGGAGGAGGCGGAGTCTCTGCCTATGTTCACAATGATCTAAAACATAGCCTTTCGGATTCAAGTTACATAGATGGAAACAACTACCTATGGGTACGGTTAGAACAATACGCACTTGAAGTAGGAGTTGTATACAACCCTGGTGACACTAACCTCAAAGAGTTTTTGGACGTTTACGACACGCAATTACAAAAACGAAACCGGTCTTTGGAGATTTTAACATCGACCTATTGACGAATGATGGTAAGTCTAAGCGTTACAAAACTATGTTGCGTGAAGTTGGACACATATTGTTAAATAAAGTAAATAAAGAATATTGTACCAGGGAAACGGCAAATAAAAAATCTATTCTGGATCATGTTAGTACTAATTTGAAGAATGACAACTTTCACATGGCGATTATTGAATCGTCCATGAGCGATCACAAACAAATATACTTGGACATAAAAAGATACAAATCACCGCCAAAACAACGCTACACTTATGAAGCTATAGATTACAATAAGCTTTATGACTTGACTAAAATGGGAGAAAGCAGTAACTCACAATATAACTATTCAACTATGGAAATGGCTATCAAACACTACATAACAGAAAGCAAACTAACAAAGACCAAGATCTTAAACCTTCCTCAATCAGATTGGATTACCAAAGAAGTTATTCACGAAATCAATGAGAGAAACGAATTATGGGCCAAACTAAAACAGGATCTTGGAAATGAAGCTTTAGATGAAAATTTTAAAAATAAAAGAGGAGCAGTAGCTAAATTGATAAAAGTAACAAAAGAATCTTACTACTATAACGAGTTTAATAAGTGCAAGAGGAAACCAAAAAAAACTTGGGACTTAGTCAATAATTTAGCTGTAAACAAAATCAAATCAAGTTACGTTCCCCCAAAACTGAAATTAGAATCCAGGGTAATCACAGATCCTACAGAAATTTGTGACGAGTTTAATTTATATTTTTCAACTGTAGGTTCTCTCCTAGCCAGCCAAATACCACAAAGTCATACCACTTATAAGACAAGCATTGTTCCTCCTAGTAATAATCAAATATTACATAATTTCGAGCCATGTACCGTAGATGAGATTCTTAAAATTATAAATGAGCTCGATCCTACTTCTAGTACGGGTGTCGATAGAATAAGCACTAAGTCTGTTAAGTGTATTAAGGATCTTATTGCGACTAGTCTGACAAACTGTTTTAATAATCTGCTACAAAAAGGTGAATTTCCTGACTCATTAAAAATGGCAAAAGTTAGTCCAATTTTCAAATCTGGAACCAAAACGGATCCTGGTAACTATCGTCCTATTTCTGTTTTACCAGTGTTATCTAAAATTATTGAAAAAATACTGCACAAGCGTTTAGATAACTATTTAACTTCCATAAACTTTATCACTGACAGACAGTTCGGATTCAGGTCAAAGAGCAATACGCTTGCTGCAACAATCGATCTAGTTACTAGGATCAAATCCAATATAGACAACAAGAACATTTCCTTGGGAATTTTTATTGACCTCAAAAAGGCATTCGACACTGTTAGTCACAGTCTTTTACTGACCAAGCTTGAGGCGATCGGTGTTGGAGGAAGTGCCCTTAGAATGTTCGATTCGTATCTTAGTAATAGACAACAAGTAGTAAAACTGGCAAGCTATCAAAGTAAAGCTCTACCAATAACCTGTGGTATTCCTCAAGGGTCCATATTGGGGCCATTGCTTTTTCTAATTTACATAAACGATGTTGATAAGATAGGTTTACATGGGCACATTACTTTGTACGCAGACGATACTTGCTTATTTTACTTCGGATCGTCTGTACAGGAGATCGTCAAATTAGCACAAAAAGACCTCGATACTGTAAACTCTTGGCTGCAAAAAAACCTCCTGACAATCAACGCAAATAAAACAAGTTACATAATTTTTAAAGCAAAAAATAAAGTAGTCCCGCCGTTCTCACCCCTGAATAGTATCGCCATAGAACAAAAATGTTTCGAAAAATACCTCGGCTTGAGAATGGATAGTTATCTGACGTGGAGTGCGCATATCAACTATGTAAAGTCTAAATTATCATCTTTAATGGGTTCATTACGTAATATAGTGCGATGCTTACCTCGTCAAGTACGCATGACATTGTACAACTCGTTAGTAAAACCACACATATATTACCTTATAGAGATATGGGGTAGTGCCGTAAAAACAAAATTAAGTGAACTCCAAATCGCCCAAAATAAAATTATTAAATTACTTTTTCACTATCCGTACTTAACTAGCACGAAAAAAGTCTACAAAGAAACTAAATTAATGAACTTAAAACAGCTGTACAAATATCATATATGCATACTCATTCGTAAAATACTTGACAAGACGATCCACACAAATCTTTCGCTCGTAAAATCAAAACATGTACTCAAACGCACTACGCGTCGGGCAAGCTATCTTGTTCTTCCGAAGATTCGAACGAACTACGGCAAATCAATGTTTACTTACGAGGGAGCGCAACTTTTTAACAATATACCCACGACCATAAAAAAGTCCGAGTCATTAAATATATTTAAGTCTAAACTTATGAAATATATTCTCGAAGACTATTCACTGCTTAAATAATTTATTTTCTTCCATAGATGTGGTACCTTATATATTATAGCCCTCCTCAATAATATTTATCAGACTTTGGTTTTTGCTGTGTCAGTCTTTATGTTTTTGCTATGTCTTCGTAGGTATTTTAAATAAGTACAGAGTAGGTTCTCAATTAATGTAATGCCACTAAATAAAATGTATAACAATGTAAGGGCGACGATGTACAAAGGACAACGATTTAATAACTTTAATAATAGCAAACAATACCTACATACATAAACTCACGACCATAATCCTTTTCAGGGTTGTCGGAAGCATTGCTACAACTACCAGCTGTCTTGCTTTACTAGTTTAATAAAACATTAAAAAACCTACAAAAAAATTACGTACCTACGTTGCGCCTTTGTCCGTTGTTGTACCACATAACTCTGCTAATAATAGTGTAAGATATTATTGTTCAGTAAGTATTTTAAAAAGATTGTATAACGATCGATTTTTTCTTATTATCTAAAAACTGTTCTCATGTAAGTGACTGTATGTTTTTAATGAGAATAAAATTCTTTAAACCTATTCGGGGTCGTCTTGAAGCCGGAGCAGCGCAGCGTGCTTCAAACCTATTAAGGTGGTTTCAGTCCATACAAAAGTTTGACGCACATAACGCGTAGACGAAATTAATAAAAGTTATATTTTATACACGGAAAAATATTTTAGAAAATTTAATTGCCGCTTCACAAATAACATTTTGCAATTTATAATATAATTACGAAGATAATTATAAGGCTTTTAAAATTTTGTATGAAAAATTTCAATACAAATACAAAGTTACTTATATTAATACCGTCTACGCGTATTGTGCGTCAAAGTTTTGTATAAAATTGACCCCGCTGCAACCACCTTAAACTGAACAACTTTCACCATGAACCCAACGTTGAAATCGCGGAAAAGAAATCCTAATGTCCTAGTAAAGCTATTTTGTGAAATAAGGTTAAGACCATCAAACTGAACAACTTTGTTAACAAACCTGAATTTGCTGTGTTTATGTAAGCGAAAGGCTAGCCAACTCTCACCACTTTACACGTCATCCCACCCTGAAACTTTAATGAGTGAGAATTTTGGTAGTTATAGAAATGTTTCTAATCACCCCGGAAGGGATTACGGTCGTGGGTTTATGTATGTATGTATGTAATTTACAAAAAAATCTGCTTTTTCATGCATATTTTGGGTTGAGTAGGCATTGCAATTTAGTATGGAATAGCTAATTTTATTTTTTTGATTTCAGGTTTACGCCCATAGAAAAAGTTGTTCAGTTTGATGGACTGAACCACCCTTAAATTACTTGATCAATGAAATAATGTCAATCTCAACTTTTCATCACCATCAGCCTTCCGTCGTAAAGACTATCCAAAGATGCTAAACAAAATATTTTCTTCGGCCTTTCTCATCCAGTCACTACTAGACAAATGTCTCCACTCATCAATCCAGCACGGCTAGCATGCCTCCCATGATAAAGCGACAAAACGGGAAAAACATCAGGCGTGCTCTTTTTGGCATACCTACGTAAAATAACAAAAATGGAGGCATGCGAGGTCTAAGTGGAACAGAAAGTATCTCATATGCTGACATTTTTTTAAGGGGATGATCAATTTGATCAGACCGTCAAACTGAACAACTTTCTCTATGGGACCAACATCGAAAAACGGCATGTCATTTCATGATTTCTCTTCGATTTTCCATTGCCAGAGAAATACTATGCGAAGCTAAAATGTTGACTAAAGTCATTTTAGCTTGTATGTTGCACAAAGTTCTTATTTCTATTGCAACTATCATGGTTCTATGCTTAGGTCAAGATTCAGAGACATCTTATGAGCGTATGTCGAGTCTGAGTAGGGTCGAACACGTATGGATTTTGACAAGCGGGAGTTCGAACTCAAACTTAAAAAAATCCTTCGGAAGCTTACACTTACACAATTACAGCGACTAATTCAACTCCGTTGTTGGCGTTCATAGGCTCTAATGTGGCTAACATAGCCAATCTTCTTCGATGAGGTCCTCGTACATATAGCGGGCACGTGCGCACGCACATTTTCATAGTGATGTTGTATAGCCGTTGATGGTCGGGCTTTCAATTCATCTCATTTGGCATCTAGTTGTGATCGTCTACTCCAGTCATGTCAAACTCAAAATCACTGGTGGGCCAAATGCTTAACGATAGTAGAATCAGTGGGCCGCAAAGAACATCTAAAGTATTGTAAAACTGTAGCAGAAAGTTTGTCTGTACATTGAAGATATTAACAAAAAAAAAGTTACGATATGGTTTTTAGGTATCCCTGATTCCATATCACCAATTTTTGGATTTTTTGTCTGTCTGTTTGTTTGTTTGTGTGTTTGTTTGTGTGTTTCTTTGTTTGCTTGTTTGAAAGAGTATCACGCAAAAACTACTGAACCGATTTTGATTAAAATTTTTTGTTTGATAGCTAATGATCTGACCTTAAATCTGGTATATAATTCGTGCGGGCAAAGTCGCGGGTTAACTCTAGTAAAGAAATAAAACTCATTGCATCTATAGTAGAACAGCCGGTACGTACTTATATTACAAGGACAAAATTTTCAGGACCCTTGTAAAAAACGCTAAACAGTAAATATCATATTAAAAAAGTGAGCGAGCAAAGCGAGCTCGATATTTTTCACATCATGATCAATATAGTGGTGATACCTTCGTAATATGAGTACCTACGTCAAGTCTGCACGCTTGCGGGTCGCATCTGGCACCTATTCTTAAAATTGGATAGGGCCGCGGCCGCAAGAAACGCCGCAATTTTGAACTGCCTGGTCTACTCACTTCAAAAATAATGAGAACATCTTAAAACCTTCAGTAGGTATTCAAGTCAGTCTGTAAATGTCCAGAATGTCAGAATTCATTACGACAAAGCCTTTTACTTAAATCCGCAAACGTAAGAACAAGGTCGAAAGCACATCGGTATCTATTTCAAGGGGACTCTAAGTTTCTCGCTTCGTTGGACCGAGGTATTACCGTCTGTCCTTGTCATTTTGCGTTTTATTTATTCCACCGGCATAGGGCTGGTCGTTCCGGTTTTCTAAGAATCTTGTCCGGTTTTCGAACTAGAGTAATGGACCTTTCAGTGGGTTTACAGTTACACTTAATGGCATATCATCGAATTAACAGAAGAAGTTACACATATACATACCTAAATGATCACAGATTATTTATAAGAGCGTCGGTGGTGCGCTGTGGAGAGGTATAGAAACTCAATCTTGATGTCTGGGTTCAAATCCGCACGGACGAAATGCGATGTACCAATGAGTTTTTCTAACTTATGTACGTAATACCAACTGCTCTCGAAAACATCGTGAAACACTTGCATACTTAATCATACTGCGTCTTGGAAGAAAATTAAAAGTATAGGAGCTGGGCTAACACAAAATATACCTCTGGATTGAAGTGTTGCTGGTTTACGAGTCACCACAACAAGATAAGGTAAGATAAACCTGCACACGCTGAAGAAGAAATGCCGATGCGTATATGATATGTGAAGAGTCTACCGATTCGCATTGGGCATGCGTGGTGAACTAATGCCCACACACTCCCTGAGGATAAGTCTGTGCCCTGCAGTGGGACGTATGTAGTCTGTGATGATGATGATGATAAATAAATAATAATTTGTCTACACTAAACCGCACTGGGCCATAAAAAGTGGAGGATAACCTGTTTCAACCTCCCCTCACTCTTATTAGTGAGATAGGGATAATCATCAACAGTAAAAAAATATAATACCGGTTATTAGCAGATCCCGGTTTTCCGGCATTAAATTAAAAGACAACCCTATTTTAGCGGAATGGCAGAGAGGACAGGGTGAAAAAAGGATTAATTATTTTGTAAACAATGTCCGGGCTATGTTTTTATTTTAGACTGGAATTAATTGCAGAGCTTTGTCTTTCGTTTGTTTAGAAAAAAAACCTTTTTGGGAGCGAATTTTTTTTTTTACTAGCCCACTTCATCCCACTGCTGGGCAAAGGCCTCCCCTTTCATCCTCCAACCATCTCTGTCCTGGGCAAGCTCTGGCCACGCGTCATCGAAAGCATCCAGATCATCCCGCCACCTCTTCCTAGCGACTGCCATAGGTAAATAAAAAAAAAAAAAAAAAAAAAAAACTGTCTTTACGTTCCCTGTCCCAAAACGGCAATACTTAAAATCATTAAACTTGGTATGATTATAGTGCATAGGTACTCTATAATAAAATAGTAAATAATAAACACCGGTCAAATGTGTGTCTGGATCGCGCTAAGGGTCACGGAATTTTTTTTATTTTGACATTGGAAATGTCCTTTCGTTCGCTCCAGTATAGGCTCCGATTTCACGAAAAAGTGCGATCGTTATATCTCAGAGAGTTGTGAAGATATGATATTAAAAAAACGCTCAAAAGACGCTTATTTACGAAAGCTGCAAAAAGAGTTATTCTAGAAAGTCAAAAACGAAAAAATTTATGACCGTAATAGTGAAAAAAAAAAAAACATTTTTTTGCGAATTTTTGATTTTTGCGCTCGATATTTTGGAAACGAGGAACGATATCAAAAATTTGAGCAAAACTCCTCTGGACAATTTAGTCAACTACAATTTAAGCTTAAAACAAAGTCGATCGGGTTAAGGGTTTGCCCTGTAGCCTAACCTTTTTGAGACAATATTTTTTCGAATTCCATAGATTCATTTCCAATGTGGTCTATAGTCGTGTGAGGCACGAAATCTGTGAATTTTTTTATATTGTATTTATTTAAACATGAGGTACGGGACTCTCCATGCGCGAATCCGAATCGCACTTAGCAGTTTTTTTTCTAAATTACGTATTCAACACTCAAAAAGAACTAACAAGATTTCACACCTTGTTCTAATTAGGGGCAGAACATAAACCACCTAAGGAAGCTCCGTCTCAACCTACTCCAGTAAGTGGGCAAGTTTAGTAGTTCCCACAAACTTTAGCAGTAATTTGACAAGTTTAAACAGAGGACAGAGTTCCTTACCTGCAGACCTTGTATTTGCATATATATGAGCAGTCATTACCTAGTAGTAATATTGGAGTGGTTTAATAGATGCTTGAGGGTTTTGTGGAAGGAAATATTGGTAGACGCAGACTTTGGAGGACGTACCTAGATTAGGGACGTCATTTAAAATGCCAGGTTAAAATTAGCCGAATTAGATGGAAATGACAAGATACCTGGACCTAAGATGTAATATGCAAGAGGTGTGTCAGAACTACCCTAAGTGGAGATCCATTGTTTCTGCCTACCTCTCTGAGAAAAAGGCATTAGTTTATGTATATCTGAGGGTTTTGGGCAGAACTTAAATTTTTTCTTTTCTTCTTAAACATTGTGTCAACTTGCGTTACATGCTGACGGTAGTGCTTCAGACCATCAAACTACGAAAAAAACTGCTGTTTCATTCATTTCGGTCGAGTAGCCAGGCTGTACGAACAGCCAATTTTATTTTCGCATTTTAAATATTGGACCCATAGCAAAAGATGTTCAGTTTGATGGTCTAAAGCACTAACCACCCATCTCCCTTCCCAGTGTAATTTTTGCAAGGCCGAGCCGACTGCGTAGCATAAGGCCGAGCTCCGAGTAGGAGCGAAGCTCTGAAGCGTCCCCCTGGAACCTGGTGTACCTGGTCTCCGGGTTCAAGCTGCCCGCCCGCCCAGCCAACGGCAAGGCTAAGAACGAGAGAGTGCACTTGTGCGCGCAATTATAGTGTTTACAAATGCAAGATTGCCCAACAAATGCAAACCATGACAATTTTTTTTCCAGAATCTGAATCTGAAATTTGAAACAGATGAGCAGAGGTAGGTTCTTTACCTAACATATTTAAAGGAATTCAAAAGTATTTTTAATCATTAATTTATTTTCTACGACTTACAGATTACTTGTTTTAATTACCAAAACTCCGTCAAATGACTGGGCTATACCCTCAGGAAAGCGCGTAAGCGTTCAGATCACTATCTTGTTTTAATAATTACCAGATATTAAAACAAGATAGTGATCTGAACGCCCACGAGCTTTCCTGAGGGTATAGCCCAGTCATTTTACGGAGTTTTTTTAGGCGGGGTAGGGAGTACTTATTAATTGGACTTTTAAACTGTAACCGGCACCATTTAGTGACAAAAAAACTATCTTAAAACATATTTAATTTTTTTTTTTAGAATTTCCTATAGGTTTCTTAGGGAAGGTTGTTCAGTGTCATGGGTACAATCACTCCTTAATATTATGCAACTGTTTACCCTAACACCTTATAGAGAGGATGTGGCCAGAAACTATACAACACAACATCTTTTAAACGAAACAAGATTGTACAAATTAAAGATTGAAAAATTTGTCTCGGGCGGGACTTGAACCCGCACTTTTCCAAACCGGGGAACTGCAATATCCAATTTCGCCACCGAGCCCACTACCCAGAGAACGAAATTTTCAATCTGTTGCGTCTTAAGGGGACGTGAGCTCGAGACAATTTTTTCAATCTTTAATTTGATTCGAAATAGCACAACATGGCTGTAACATGTTTGAAAATCAATAATATTTGAAAGATTGTACAAATTACAAATACGATACTGATTTAGATAGTGTAACATTATCAAGACCAGACATTTTGGTCATTCATTATAATCATCGAGTTTATAGTAACCGGAATTTTTCCAAGAATAACAAAAGCTGCCCAAAATCCTTTTTCAGGAATTAAAAAACCCTCCTTCCATCACTCGTCGCTAACCCCCAAAATTAGAATTCCCGTAACTGGAATCAACTGGATAAAGTTTTAAAACAATGTTTTGTACAGTTTTAGACTAACTTTCAGAATTTAAATGGATATAATAAGGCGGATAAAGAACTTGTAGGGTCATATTTTTGAATGTAAATTTCATTTTGCTTCCTCTTTCGTACCTCTTTTGTCTTTAAAACCATTTGTGTTGAGTTTGTACAAAAGCTTGTGAATTACTATCGTCAGGTTAGTTAGGCAACTCTTTTGGTAGTAATTTAAATAGAGACAATAGGATGGAATTTGTTTCGTGAACCAACTACACTTTTCTACGTTATTACCTACATTTAGTAGGTTTTTGAAAGGATGCTAATTTTTCAGCGGTTTTGTAAATAAAACGAAATAGATCAAAGTTGTGACGTTTTGCGTGTGTGACGTTTTATTGTGACAGCTGATATTTGTCCCCCTTAGGGGTATCGCATACAGAAGGAGTCGAGGCGGCGTCGAGACGCGGGCGCGCCTTGGCGACTTTGACATACGGTCGATAATTGTATACAAGAATCCGAGAAGCGCGCCGCTCGGATAACCGACCGTATGTTAAAGTCTTTAAGGCGCGCGCCCACGCCTCGACGTAGCCTCGACTCCTTCTGTATGCGATACACCTTACGGGATTCAAATCCGCGACTCTCGGTACAGCAACCAGGAGTGCTATTTTTAAAATTCACACGTTCAAATCAGCAGTAGAAAATATCAACTAAAATGACTTGCTATCGACTGGATAGAAGAAGAAGTCTATGAAGATTATTCGAACATGATTTTGAATCTCACGTTTCAAAAATAACAATTTAGTTTCATTACCGACTGAAAGACCAAATTATACAGGGTGTAAAATTAAATGGGACAGTTACTACGTTTCTTAAACCCGCTTCAGATCATCAAACTGAACAACTTTCTATATGGGACCAATATCGAAATCGCGAAATAAAAATCTGCTGTCGCATAAATTTTAGTCGAGCTATGTTTGCAGTTATGTATGGGACAGCGATTTTTTTTTCGCGATTTCAGTTTTGGTCCCATTATAGAAGTTGTTCAGTTTGATGATCTGAAGCACCCCTTTTATAAATAATTATTCCATGAAGAACTGTGTCACTTTATTTGATTTAGTCATACATTTTTGTGAATTTTCTGTAAGTGTAACTAAATAATGCCAAGGACTTGTGTTACAGCAAAATAGTGTTTATTGATATACATTGATAATACGATTTGCAGTAAATCGTTTCTACGACCAATTTTCTCGTTTACATGCCAATTATAGCTTAAATTTTTTTTAGTTTTCATTAAGCCTAAACAACTAAAATATTTACAGGTATTATTTTAATACCTTTAATATCTGTTAGAATAGGCAATCTTTATTTACTAAAATATAAATGCCGCTATCTGACGGGACTACGGGACCAACGAACAATGTGCCTCCCGAAACACGGAGACGCTCGAGATGAAATACTACTAAACGGTCACCCATCCAAAGACTGACCGGACCTTAAGGTTCCTTAACTGCGTTGATCTAATACCGAAGCCATTGACTTACCAACTACTGGACGTAGGGTCGCGGACCCCTCAAAAGTGTCCGCACCAAAAGAGCACCAAAACGTAAAAAGAGAACCAATTAAGTACGCGACAGTTTTCGTTTGATCGGCCGACTACGCGCACTCGCGGGCGCGGAGCGCGTCTTGCTTCAGTGGGGGAGTGGGATGGAAAAGAATTTTAGCATTTTCTATGTTTTTAGTTGGTTTATATTACTGCACATACTTAGGATTGTGTAGGTTATTTTCAGACACATTTTCGATAATTTTGTACTAGACCTGGCGTCCATAGTATTCTACGTCAATGACCGAAGCTACTTTTCGCCAATGACCGCCCCTTAGTTAAGTAAAAATACCAACGTAGACACCAGAGCAAAGCTTTCGTAATCAAGAGCAAATTAACATATTATTTCCTATCAGACACTTTCAGACGGGATCCGAAGAGCTAGTTCTTCTCATTAGCTAGCAATTAACGCGACTTGTATAAGCCGAGAACGTTCAGGGATTAAGCGAGCCATGTTCGTAGATCGATACACACCGGCTTTTAGTTAAACGAATTAGAGTCTAAACTAACTAGCAACTTTCCAGTCGTGTAAAGTTGTCAGTGTGTCATGTCGAATTGAAAAGATACTATCAAATTGTGTCACCTCAAATAATGTATCGTCAAATTGTGTTAAACTATGTTACCTAAAAGGTTGAAAAGTCCAATATCAGCATTATATTTCAATGCTACTACTAAATCCATAGGGGGCTTGTTCGAGACGATGTCAGGAGACCCGACGGTATGACCGTCATTCCTTGGAGGAATGGCTGACCCCTGGTGTGGGACGCTACGTGTGTCGACATTATGGCGCCCTCGCACCTCCCTGCCACTTCTCTAAGAGCGGGCGCGGCGGCAGCTACTGCAGAGGGTCTCAAGCGGCGCACATATGCCACCCTGGGTGACGGCTACATTCTTGCGCCATTTGGTGTAGAGACCCTGGGGTCGTGGGGGCCAGACGCCCGACAGCTCTTCAAAGAGTTCGTGGTGCTTTGTAACGAGATAGGCTATCATGCTAGTTATTCGTTCGGTTCACAAATATAACATTAGTCAGATATAGTTTCTAAGAACATAAATCTAATAATAGAAATTAACTTTAAAAAGAATAAAAATCCTTGAATAAATTAAATAAGTGGGAAAGCCGCATAATCTAAGTAGTATGTTTTACGAAATAATACTAATATTGCATTATCTTAAGGCGAAACGTAACAACCTTATTTCTATAGTTATAGAGATCATTATCGTTGAAAGAATAAATATCTTCAGAATTAACTGGACACGACCTTATTTTCATCGAGTTAAGGTTCAATTTTGTTTGTTAAAATTTCGCCCACTTTGCACACTTCGATCACTTTGTCCATATTGCCCATATCGACCACCTTTTGATGAGCATAAATAGGCGGGTTCGAGAGGGGGACGGGTCATTCAACGATTAACATTCTTTGAGCTCACTCGCTGCCGGTTGGTGTTTTGATTTTATTTAAATTTTCTACGTACCTACTTTTGGGAGGTTTTGTTGATAATTTGTAAAGTAATTCAAGGGGAAGCGGTAAACTTTCTTTATTGATTTTTGGGATAAATTCTGGGGTTTTCATATCTTTAATTATTTACTAAATTCATTTATTTGGGGATAATGTTTAAATTGTGAGCTTGAAGGGTATTACGGAACACGATGAAGTATCGTGGGTTATAGGCTCCTTTTACACCTTGCGGTGTTAAAGGTGAAAGTGCTTATAGCTTCCATTGTATAGCCTGGTCTTGTGGTGAACCAGGGATCGTTCTTTACCGACATAACGATCTATAGCCACATAGGTTTCGTAAGCTGGGTGCATTGTTACGGGGTATCCCACCGTCGAAGTGGAGGGAGTCCTTTAGGGGGCCTTAGTACCTTATGCTCGGCGTGCGAAATCTAGTCCACTTAACATATGACACTTTTACTGTAGGGACCGTTCATATCACAACTTATGGCTTCGGCCGTGATATGAGCATTACACATGGAATAGGGTTAGGTACACTTAGAGGGCTCCACCCTCGAACCTTTTAACTTAGCTAGTCAGAAGGTTTCTTCCCTAGACAATCACGGGGAGACCTACATTACACACCTACACAATTAAATGTAAATGTGAGGCCTGCCTCTAGTATTGCGGAATACTCTTACACCGGAGTGTTTCAAACCTTAGGGAAACTTCTTTAGAATAGGAATATTTTAGACATTGGTCAGTTTATTAAATTCACGTTTATTGTAGGAATAGGCTAGGATAGGATAGGTATCATAGCTACTTAGATTAATATTGGGGATAATTGATGTTAGAATTCATAGGAAAATAATATTATCTTGATCTTAATTAATTAGGGAGGTAATTTTAAACTCTAACAATATCTTCTCTTTACAATATTGGTTTTATAGTAGATTGGTACTAAGTTGAGAAATTAGTATGAACTTATCTTCAAAGTTGCTGACTATTTAATAGAGAATGTTAAGCATATTAAAGAAAGACACATCCACTGAATTTGCTCAGATTCATAGTTTATTTTCCTAGTATTATATTAACTGTCTCAATGACTCTGACAAACTGACTAGAACTACAAATAAAAGTAATCATTATAGTCCTCTATTTTAATATTAAATACTTACTCATACTTACTGATTTCATACTAAAGTTGTTGAATACTTGAAGGTATCACTGTAGAGGTTCTGGCCACATCTTCTCTGCAGTTAGGTCCCTAGTGACGTGGTAGTAAAATCCTTTTTTAAGGCCATACCCTATCCAATAGAAGTATTTGAGAAGGAACTTTATTTACAAAATTTACATAAGAAGTACTAAATTAAGAGATCTAAATATTGATAATATAACATAATAAACCTCTTGAAAAAGTCAACTTGAGGTCCTGATAGTTTTTGCTTGTCTTTGGGTGAGCAGAGAGCAGCCCGTAGCTAATCTCCATACAAAAATGATTGGAGACGTTACACTTCAAAAGATAAAGCTGAAAATATCATTAATTCTACTCATATTCCAAATGTCTACCAAATTATGACATTCACAACAGAAATATTTAATATTCTTCTCTGATATTTCTAGTATCCGGCCACATGGTTGGGGTCTCCCCTAAAAAACAATCACAATGTTGTCTAAATCAATTTATGCTTACCATTTTCTTATGATATCTATCTAATTCAGACTTACGCCCTGTATAATTGGTTAGGTTAGGTATTATTCAGGTTAGAATTATTTTGGGTTCATCGCAAATAAGATCTAGGTCACTAGGTCCTTCTAAAAGAATCTGAGTTTCTACTACATAATGTGGGTTCCTAGACGATCACTTCTTCTGGCCAATTTTTAGTTAAGTTTAGATAATTAGGTAGATTTAAGTTTAGATGTAAATTAAGTCGGTTGTTATGAAATAGTTCTTTGGATAACTTAAGGATTAGGTATTACATATCATTAGATTATTTGAATCGATTAAACAAGATAGTCTTAGTTATATAATAAATTATTTAGTAAGTAGTGGGTATATAGGATCTAGTATAGTTAGATAGGATTAGGGAGGTCAGTTACAGCTTGATCGAGGTGTCCGGTGACCGAAAGGCTGGCGTGAACCGCGGGAATCGAATATACATTGCCATCCAACGAGGTAACGCAGCCAGCGTCCTGGGCACCCTCCCGCAGGACGGTGGCCTCGAGCACGTCTTCTGTTTAGTGTAAATCGAACGGAAGTCGTGCTCGATATAGTGGCTCATTTCTTCTTCGCTTATTTGCATTTGTTTTTATTTTTAACGAGCGTTAACTCGCGACTTCGTCCGCACAAATTATGTACCAGATTTTAAGTCAGATCATAAGCTATCAAACAAAAAAAGTTTGATCAAAATCGGTTCAGTACTTTTTGCGTGATGCTCGCGTAATGTGTTTTAATACGCCATTAAATCTCTTGCTGTCACTTTTTGTCTTGTTGACGTAGTAAAAGCTAGCTAGAGATTTAATGGAGAATCAACTCTAATGAGCGTTTCTGCAACTGAGTGTTAGAATATCAAGTCAAACTGTGTCAAGTCGTTTGGTGCATTGATTTGCAGAAAATAATAAACTCCATCTATTATTGATTTACCAAGACAAAGTTTCAACCTTTCTCAGAACAGTGTTTCTGATTCACAATCCTATCTCTAGCATCATAAAACCTGGAGCTACAAGGGTCATGATTGTCTAGAAAATCTTGATATAAGAATTCTTATAGCATTTCGTCCTATACATAACATAACATGAAGGGAAACGATCTGGAGAACAGCAGTTTCGTTCTGTGTCAATGGTAATTTTATTCATGTTTTTGAATTCACCAAATCTGCTGCTGAGACAAGTAGATACATTACTGTGAGTTATGGTTTTGATAGAAAAAAGGATGTTGTTAGGTGTTTTAGGGGGATTTTTTTGTATCTCTTACGGCAAGGATATTGAATTTCAATTCAAAGGTTGTTAGTTTGATTTAGATATACAAGGTCCAACTTAATATTATGCTGACAGCTTTTTCCATCACAGTAATATTGCTGTGGTCGAAAAATGCACTATACAGGGTGAAATTGATATCATTAGCATCCTTTTAAACTAAGAGTCTACCGATCAAACTGAACAACTTTTGTTATGGGAACAAACCGATCGGAGCAAAAAAATCTGATGTTCCATACTAAACTACAGTGCCGTGCCGTGCCGACTCGACTCAAATGTCAATAGCAATTTTTTTTGTGCTCCGATTGGTTTGCCCCCATATTAAAAGTTATTCAGTTTGATGGGTAGACTCTTAGTTTAAAAGAATGCTAATGATATCAATTTCATCCTGTATATAGGGTCTTTCTTAATATGCTGACACTTTTTTAAGGGAATGATCAGACCATCAAACTGAACAACTTTCTCTACGGAAACAACATCGGAATCGCGAAAAAAATCTGCTGTCCCATACATTTTGCTCGAGTTTTTCAGTTTTGTATGGTACAGCTGACTTTTTTTTCGTGATTTCGATGTTGGTGCCATAGAGAAACTTGTTCAGTTTGATGGTCTGATCATCCCCTTAAAAAAGTGTCAGCGTGCCGTGCCGACTAGACTCAAATGTATGCAACAGCAAATTTTTTTTGTGCTCCGATCGCTTTGTTCCCATAGCAAAAGTTGTTCAGTTTGATCGGTAGACTCTTAGTTTAATAGGATGCTAATGATATCAATTTCACCCTGTATATTGCATTTTTCGACCACAGCAACATTGCTGGTCGATAAATGCATACTGTGATGGTTACCACACCGGACTTCCAAACCAGCGGTTCGAATCCCGATTCGATCAGGCATGTTACATGTTTGTATCATTATTGTATGGTTTCAATAATAAAAAGCATTGTAGCTTATGTTTAGGACCAATAAAATAGTCTGTGAGCGTTATTAAAGGTACCGGTGAAACGAGGCGACTTTGATGATAACTCCAAATGACAACAGGATTGTAAATTTATCTGCAAAAACAGAACGCAGCCGGATATTCTTTTTGGTCTTGGCATTTATGACAGTTCATCCATTTTTTACTAAATCTTCAAGACTGTAACATGAGGCTGAGTGGTTAAAATAATTTGATAAAGTTTGTAGAAAATATTCGCAGAAAAAAGTTTCCTTTTAAGGGTGACTTTCGAAAGCAATGAAAAAAACGACTGATATCAAAGTAGCCCCATTTTCAATACAGCTTTGATATGCTGGTTTTTCTTTTTTTTTTCTCCGAAATTAAACATACACATTTTTTATTTTTATTTCAAATATTATCACAAGGCTAGTCGGCACAGCTGTATTTTTTTCTAATTTTTAAAAACAAAATTATGAAAGATACATCCAGTTGAATTTCAAAACTAATCAAAGTCACCTCGTTTTACTACCTAGTTTATTTGGTATTTTAACGTGGTTAACCGAAGCTATGTAAGTTTCATGAAATGGTTTTTGAAGAGCAAGAAATTATCACGGATCTATCATAATCACCAACATCAGCCTAAACACGTCCCACTGTCGGGCACAGGCGTACACTCCATGGAGAATTTATGTGCGTTAGTCCACCAAGCGTGCCCAATTAGCCCAATGTGGATTGGTAAACTACTTAAATAAGTACGCTTCAGTATTTCTTCTTCAGCTTATGCAGGTTTCCTTTCGATGTTTTCCTTTACCGTTTGAAAGCATTCGGTAAATAACGGAACAATGGACTCAAGTAGCTGGATCCCCATTAGTATTAATTTGGTCTTCTTTTTACCGTGTGGGCAGCAAGCCCTACCCGAGAAACACCTTAATTAGCTGTATAGTAGCTGTACAATAGCTGAATAAAGGAAATTACCTTTATTCAGATACTGTACAGCTACTTTACAGTTACTGTCTCCGTGGTTTAATGGTTAAGACCATCGGCTCTCGACACGGAGGTCGTGGGTTCGATTCCCACGGGGGACACCTAGTGATATGTCACTTTGTGCGTTTTTCCCCAGTTGGTTAGGACATTGCCGGCTGAATCATTTGATTGTCTGTAAAGAAAAATGATTCCGTGCTTCGGATGGCACGTTAAGCCGTTGGTCCCGGCTACTATCTCTGGTGGTAGTAGTCGTTACATAAAAACCACGTCAGAGGTCGTAAGGCGGTCTGAAAAAACTCTGACACCAGGGCTCTGCCCACACGATATGAAGAAGACTTTACAGTTGTCTTGTTTGAGTCAGTTTTTTTTTCAGAAACCTGTGACGTGGTGTTTATGTAACGACTACTACCACCAGAGATAGAAGCCAGGACCAACGGCTTAACATTCCATCCGAAGCACGAAATCATCTTTCTTTTCAGACAATCAGTTGATTCAGCATGCAATGTCCTAACCAACTGTGGAAAAACGCACAAAGTGACATATCACTAGGTGTCCCCTGTGGGTATCGAACCAACAACCTCCGTGTCAAGAGCTCAATGCTTTTAACCATTAGACCACGGAGACAGTCTTCAGCAGTCTACAGATTAAAGGCTATGTGAAAAAAAAAAGGATTCTTCAAAGCGTCATTTATCATGAAGTACTAACAGTAGGAGTATGATAAGCGGATAATATGTGTAAATTGAACATAGAATTGAAGTTTTGATTAGAGCCAAAACACGATTAAGACACATTTTCTCGATAGAAAAACAAGCCAAAGTAGCCTCCGTCTTTATCGATAAGCGCTTGGAACTACTAAACGGTGAATAATAGAAACGAATTTAACTTACATAAATAGTACAATCACAATTAAATAAAGTTTGTTTTACGCTTGCGTCGTTTCAGGCGCGCGCGCCGCCCCATCTCTTTCTCTCGCATCAGGCAGTAATATAAGCTATTACACGCCCATTTCACTTCAATTATTTTTCGACGTAGGCCCTTAATTTGGTTGTTCTCACCGAATCAAGTTCGTTCTCCGTTACGACCATGAGTATCAGAACAGCAGCGCTGCATCGGAACACATGCATATTACCAGCTACCAGCTTTCAATGCCTGCTCTAATGAGCTCATCTCCTCTTAATGAACTAGAATATTAAGATTTAAGGAAATTCGTGTTCTGATTACGGGATTATTATTTTGATTGCTTGCGTTTTGAATTGGAACTTAATGAGTTTTGGAATATGTATTGTACAACATGTAAAATTACGTTGTATGAAATTAATATTCTTTCAGTGATAATGGTATAATTATTGAATTCATTTTTCAAAAGGCACTATTTGAATGATTATTATTGTACTTTATTACTTGGAGAAAGTAGGTACCACCATTTTTGTTTGCTAATGATTTCTTTCACATTTTTTTGTCTGCTTGTATCTTGAAAAATACATATCTCTAAATACTGTCTGTTCTTCTAGGAGCGCATACTAACCAATTTATGATATGCCGCGGCCTCTCATGATCTATTTTTCTTCCAGTTTCTCTCCAGTACTTGGAGGTTGGCAGTCAGCTCAGCATATCACTGTCTGTATCTTGCAAAATAAACAGCTCTTCGATGCTGGCGATCCCTGTCCACTCTTTCAGGTATACGAGCCAAGACATTCGTGGGCGGACGACGCAAGTCTCAGCAGTCCTATATTATAATTATCATGCAAAATACTGGCGTTAAAAAATATGAAAAAAGGTATGCTATTGACTCTAAGGAAGTTTGAAAGAATTCAGGCTTCAATTGTATTAAATCTCCACAATCTGAACATTCTATTGACACCTCAAGTTACCAAAAAAAGGTGAAGGTACAAAAAGCCCGTACTCCAAACCTTTTCTTACAAAATTTGCTTAAAGCTTGCTTATCCTTAGCTAATAATAACAACGTTCGCGCTTAATTTCAACACTAATTAAAACGGCGACACTCTAAGACGCTAGCTAAACTAAAACCGGTTAACGACTTTAGTTTGCATAGGCACATTATCATGCAGTATTCAAGCAATTACATGCCTTTTGAACTCACCGAATGAGCTGCTTGCCATCAAATGGACTGTGCATACGAGCACATAGTTCACCGAGCGGTATTTTAGAAGTTCGGAGCATGGATGGTACAGATGGTTTTGAATCGGAGGTATCCTACCGCTAATTGGTAATTGCACATGGATGATGGATTAATGATGTACAAGACGCGCGACACCACAATGATATCGATTTTTGGATACTGTTGTCGTTTGGGACAAAAAAATATCTTAAGGATCTCAAAATCTTTATTAATTTTTTTATGGTTTATCCTGCAACGCTTTCAAGGATCCGAAAAAATATGTTTGAAATGTCATCATAGTGTGTCCATATCTGCATAGACCATTGATAGGTCTAACAAAAATGCAAACAAATGAAAACAGAATCAATAAGTAATTGAACAACTTCTACGCTGATCAGGGGATTAATGAGCTTTATATTTTCCTTAGCGTAAGTCATAAAAGTCTTCTGAGGGAAGTGGCAATATTATTCCAAATAAGAGGGGCGACAGGCTAACAATGTGTTCTTTTAAGGGACGTTCCTGGTGTAGTATGGTAACTAGGCCAATGTAGTGTGCCTCGCGTTAATGACGTTTGGCTGCGGAAAGTAGTTCGTAAGTTATAAATAAGTGCAAAAACTATGTATTATCGATTGGATTCAATACGTCAAACTATCAACTATGTTCGTCTCAACCATCCCGCGTCTACTCGTATCATCCGTGCAATAACCCACGAAGATACCACACTGGGAACTTGTTAGCCCATTAGTAGCCCTAAGTAGCCCATACCATTATTGTCAAAAATAGTGTACGCTTTCGCATGACCTGATAATAACAAATGAGCTCGTACTGACAAGACGAGATACGCACATTCGATACTGAGTCAGTGTGAGTGGTATATTGCCTACTGTCGTCTTCCGCTCATCTTTCTGGATAGTGAGCTAAAATTTGAGTGTCCGTACTGGAATGCATAACATCGCTGTGTAAAACAAAGATGAGCTCACAAATGTAACATCCTTCTTGCATCCTGCTGATCGTCGTAGTTTTTATATGAGTTTGACACAAGACATAACCATAGCGAATACCGAATTGTCAGCTCGCTGATGTTTCAACGACGAATTTTGACGAATTTTGCGTTTAGTGAATTGCATTATGCCATAGTTAGTACCATACTCTATCTTACACTGTGGCTTTATGGCCCAGTCATTTTACGGTTTGAGCCGGGACTAATTAGTAATTGACATTTTTTTTCGATATAACATTGAAGAGCCAATTTGAGCCCAGAAATGTAGCAAAATTTTAAAAAAATCAGGTCAGCAACAGTTCCAATTTTAAAATTTAGCTATTATCTCGTTCTAAAAAACCTGATGGTAATTTTTTTTTTGCACATATTTAAGGCTTTACCATTATACATACTACAAACATGGTGAAACAATATTTTTCTCTTCTTAGAAGGTTTTGAAAAATACATTCGCATTTTGTAATAAATACCTCATTTTTTAAATTTCATTGCCTATTTTTTTGTTCAAAAATTATTTATATATATTGTTAAATCTAAGTCAAATGAGTGCATTGGTATTAATATTAATAATTTAAAATCCTTCTGGGACACATAATTTTGATTTCTATGTTGCGTAGCGAATTTTTTTTAATATTCTTTAAGATAGTCCTTTTGTCACTTTATGGTTCCGGTTACAGTTTAAAAGTCCAATTAATAATTACTCCCTACCCCGCCTAACAAAACTCCGTAAAATGACTGGGCTATTCGTAATTTTAGTATACATAATTAAGCTGGTCTCAGGCTCTGTTTTCCTCTTTATGTCGTTGTCGATCGTCGTATTGTACCACGTTGCATACTCACCTATAGTTTCGTCAATGTGTATTATCCGAGTTCCAACGAACATCGCAGCTAAGTGCAATGAGGTTAAACCTAATTACGTCACTTCATTACAAACACAGTTGAGACAATGCAGTTATTATGTTGCAATTAGCACTTTACCTTTTCTCAATAGTATCTATACTTCAATTCATTTAAGGATGAAAAGTTATTCTGATTACTATACAGGGTGTAAGTGACAGCCTAGCAAATACTGAAACGGTAAACTCAGACCAACAAACTGAACAACTTTCACTATGGAGCCTACCACAGGAGATGCGAAAAAAAAATATCAGCTGTCCCATACAAAACTGCTGTACCTACCCGACTTAAATGTATGGGAGAGGTGATTTTTATTCGCGTCTCCTGAGGTAGGCTCCATTGTGAAAGTTGTTCAGTTTGATGGACTGAGTTCACCGTTTCAGTATTTGCTAGGCTGTCACTTACACCCTGTACCTATAGCCTTCTGGAAAACTTTGATTAGCAAATATAAGGTCTAACGAAATTAGGTGAAACTATTTTAAGAGGATGATCAGACCATCAAACTGAACAACTTTCTCTATGGGACCAAAATCGAAATCGCGAAAAAAAAATCAGCTGTCCCATACATTTAGGTCGAGTACGTTTGTATGGAACAGCTGATTTTATTTTCGCGATTTCGATATTGATCCAATAGAGAAAGTTGTGCAGTTTGTTGGTCTGATCATCCCCTTAAAATAGTTTCAGCTAGTTTTGTTAGACCTTATATAATAATAATTTATTTATTAGAAAGATAAGTATACTATCCGCGTTACTAATATCTACTGTTCTAAGAATAACTGGGTGTAAGTGTTTCAAATTTCTTTTTTGTAATTCCAAATAGCCTTAAAATTGGGTTATTGTATGGAAATTAAGTAAAGACTATTCTATAAAGGTGGATTTACACCAAACGAGCGAATGCTCATTCTATTCCCACTACGTCAAATTCTTCTAGTGTAAACAGGCGTAGAGCATTCTTTCGTTGTTCTAGTGCGTTCGCAAAGATTCTATAGAATATTCTAAGAATGCTCGCTCGCTCGATGTAAACGGCGCAAGAGCGCGTGAACAGTTGCTTAGAACATTCTAGCGTGTTCGGACGCGCTCGCTCCACTGAGCGGTCGCGGTCTCATCAAAGTGTTCTAGTTCTAGTTCTAGTTCGGTGTTCGTTTGATGTAAATAGATACGTCAAGCTTTAAGTTTACACTAAACGAAACGAAAGAATGCTCTAGTTCTAGCTCTAGCTCTATGTTCTTTTAGTGTAAATCCACCTTAACAATAAAATTTAGAACTGCGTAGGTAAATAATCGAAAAAAAAAACTTGTCATGAGGAAAACTAAATTTACTTTTAAAAAAAATTAGGCACCTACAGAAAAACAATTTGTAAACTGATTTCTAACGTACCTAATATAATAAATAATATCACCGTAGTAAATTGAATTGAATTTGGTAGCGATTATTCATACTAGCCCAGTCATTTTACGGTTTGAGCCGGGACTAATTAATAATTGACATTTTTTTTCGGTATAATATTGAAGAGCTAATTTGAGCCTGGATATGTACCAAAATTAAAAAAAAATAACGTCAGCATCAGTTCCAATTTTAAAATTTAGCTATTATCTCGTACTAAAAAACCTGATGGTAAATTTTTTTTTCCCATGTTTAAGGCTTTACCATTATATATACTACAAACATGGAGTGAATATTTTTGTCTACTTAGAAGGTTTTGAAAAATACATTTGTATTTTCTAATAAATACCAAATTTTTTTAAATTTCAATGCCTATTTATTGCTCAAAAATAATTTATATTACCTATGTGAAATGAGTGCATTTGTACCAATATAATTAATTTAAAAGCCTTCTGGGTAAAACAATTTTGATTTCGACGTTGCGTAGCAAATTTTTATTTTATATGTTTTAAGATAGTCTTTTTGTCACTTAATGGTTCCGGTTACAGTTTAAAAGTCCAATTAGTAATTACTCCCTACGCCGCCAAACAAAACTCCGTAAATTGACTGGGCTATACAATGAAAATATAAAATAAATCGATTTAATTAAGTTAGTACTCATAATCATAGTTTTGTTGTAATAGTATATTTTACTATAATATTATGTGGTTAATTAAGAATGTGGATCTTGACTTCTTACCGAAAGACGTCTAGTCGAAACACACGCCACGTAATCGAAGTGCCATTTCAGCGGTAGGCCATTTGTTCGAAAATCCATTTCGTCGATGAGCCAGTACATAGAAGGCCGATAGGTTGATGATGTATGATCCCATTTCCTCCCGTGGGTGTCGTAAAAGGCGACTAAGGGATCTACTGAAAGATGGGCAGCAGCATCCTCTGAGTACACACATTGATTCGATCCAACTGCGATCGCCAACTCGCCTGCCAAGCGTTGCGATTATGGCAAATCCCATTTTGGGGGAGGCTTATGTCCAGCAGTGGGCGTTTAATGGCTGATATGACGATGATGATGATGAGGTTGAAGTTCCGTTTAAGCGGTGAGCCATTTGTTCGAATTGCCATTTTGTTAAATAGACCAAATATGCGACAGTAGGAGTACATTACACTGATAGGCCATTGTTTTGAACCCTACCTGTTTACGAGACTAAACATTTTTTTTTCCTACTTGTCTTTGTAACTTCACTCAACAATTTTTTTTTAATAAACTCGAAAACCTGCTGTCCCCGCCGATATTTCAAAAACTAGAACCATGAATATTAGAAATAAGGTGTAGATGGCGGAAAAGTTATCAGCATGGAACTAGCTTGAAAGGTTGTGCCAAAAAAGGTGACGTGTGTTAATTGATCTTCAGTTACTATGAGCTTACTAACTTAGTACGTATCATTTTATACCGGTTATTACTTATTACCTTCGATCTATGTAAAACAACATGTGCATTTCGGCAAGTGTCAAGTAAGATTGTGGGAGTGTCTATCCCAATCTTGATTGATTTTGATCAAGAAGAAGATGATAATGCTGATTGTGGAGCCACGTGGCAGGCAAAAACGCGAACTGCGCGAACACCTCGCGAGACAAGTGCTCGTGTCAAAATCCTTAACGTGATTTCCATTAATTGTATCTTTATAGAGGTGGAAAGATGTGACGTGGCATGACGATTTCATCAACTTCAACTCGTCTGAATTAGAGTTTGTGGAAGACGTTGCTAAGAAACCAAGGGCTAAAAAGATTAAGAACAAGAAGAGTAAACCAGAAGAAGGAAACCAAGAAACGAGTGAACCGATCGAAAATATGAAAAAAACTAAATTTTCTGATGCTGTTTGGATACAGTATAGGAAAACAAGCCCAAAGTCTATTTTTATTAAAACGGGATACGATGATGATACCTTTATTGAATTCAAAGTTAGAGGAAAGAAAAGAACATCGCCATCTTCATTACCCGTAACTGTATACAGAGAAAAAAAAGAAGACCTTTTAAAACTTTGTTCTGATTTACAAATACCAAAATCTTATCATCAGTATTATCAAAGTTTACCAATGAAAGAGACGATTATGGACCGTTTGCCTGAACCTGATTTTACTGAAGATGATAGTAACTGATGGTAAAGTAGTTACTATCGTCTTCAGTAATTATCCGGCAAACGGTCCATAGTCTTCTCTTTCATTGGTAAGCTTTGATAAGATTTTGGTATCTTTTTATCACTCATTATTATGGTAAAGTAAATAATGAGTGATAAAAATTATTATTTTAGACTATTAGTCTGAAATTATTTTATTTCAAAGTTGATACAAGATAACAGATTCACAACAATAATATTATTATCTTTTTTTTTAAAAGCTTATTTGTTTAGAATATACTTTATCTATACTATTATAAAGCTGTAGCAGAAAGTTTGTCTGTACATTGAAGATATTAACAAAAAAAAGTTACGATATGGTTTTTAGGTATCCCTGATTCCATTTCACAAATTTTTTGATTTTTTGTCTGTCTGTTTGTTTGTGTGTTTGTTTGTTTGTTTGTTTGAACGAGTATCACGCAAAAACTACTGAACCGATTTTGATGAAACTTTTTTTGTTTGATAGTTTATGATCTGACTTAAAATCTGGTATATAATTTGTGCGGACGAAGTCGCGGGTTAACGCTCGTTATTAATAAAGTTACGTTATTGTCTTAATAATTAAAATTTTAAAGGCTGTTGTTCGTTTTTAATACATTGTTTAAGTTACAATTTTAGAGGCTGTTTTCTTTGTTTTAATACCTACATTGTATAAATTACAATTTTAGAAGCTGTTTTTGTTTTTGATTTAGTTTTAATATATTGTACAATTTTAGTGGCAGTTTTTCGTTTTTAATTTTGTTTTAATACATTCTTCACGTTACAATTTTAGAAGTGTTTTTGTTTTTGATTTAGTTTTAATAAATTGTTTAAATTACAATTTTAGAGGCTGTTTTTTGTTTTTGTTTTGGTTTAAATAATATCATTCTTTGTGTTTTTTGTTTTTCAAACTTAGTTACCTAATAACAAACATAAGTATTTAAAAACAGTCTGCCTTTACAATGGTCCGGAACTCTAGGAACGCCTGGCCCGATTAAGATGAAAGAATGAGGATACTGATCTAAGCATTAAGAACTTATAGGTTTAAACAAAGTAGGCAATTTATTAGATGCGCATGTTTGCCATTGACATAATTCCAACGATTGGTCAGGTGTTTGCGTATGTGGCAGATGAGTAAATTTACCGTTGTCAAAATTCGTGAGAAAAGAAAGCATCCGGTAGCCCAATCCATTATCGTTATTTTGATGTAATAATATGATTTGTCATACAAAAATGTAAAGAAATGTTTATATGTATATTATCAGCGGGCACATAATAAAAAAAACATAAAACGGTTATTAGGCTCCCCTGTAAAATGTAAAAAAAGCAGATTCGCAAGTTTGCTTTGAAGGGGACGCAATGTCAAGTAGTGAATTATAATCTCAAGTTAATGTTTTATAGTTAAAACACAAAAGAGTTAACAAAATGGCGGAGCCACGTGCAAGCCTAACAGATGCCAATACGCATGCGCGTCTGCCTTCCCTCAGACTTGCAGCGCGACTCCCATATTCATCTTCTTTCTGGATGCTCTCATTTATGAAAATGTCGCAAATCTTAGCTGTCAGTTTGTTTTCGTAATTTCTAGCAAGCTATTTTTCCAAAAAATAAAGCAAGGTGAGTGCATTTTCTTGTAATTTATAAACCCTTGTTCATGTTTGAGCGAAAATTCAAATATTTTAAGCTCGAGAAGAGTGTCTTTTTTTTTTAAATAGTGCTTTGATTATTTATGGATTGATGATTTCATAATATTAAGGGCCTGTTTTACCACTTCTGCGTAAGTTCTTCTTAGCTTATCCGACAGATAGTTTGACATATTTTGTATGAAAAATATGTCAAAATGTTTTTATTTTCAGGTATCAAAAGTTGGTTTTAAATCACAGGAAAAAAAACTAAGAACTGGCACACATACCTACCAACTGAAAAATTGTATTTAGTAATTGAAATTATGTTAGCTTCAAATCTTTGTGATTAAAAATAAATGTTTTAGTTTGAAAATTCTACAGTATAATTATTAACCACAAAAACCACTATTTCTGTTTTAGTGGTTTGATTGACATCAATCCATCATCAAGACATAAATAATTATTTCAATCGGCAGCATCTTTTTTATCTTCTATAATTATCGACATCGGTAGATATTCAAATACAGCACATCACTACATTATAGTTTGACATGATGACTCTACGTTGGCTAGGTGCATGCTTACCTTAAGCATCAAAAAGTTTGGATGAAATCATTGACGAAGAATTTTTCGCCTTTTCTTTCTACGGGTGAAATGGATGGATTGAAAAAAAAAACAAACTTATCTTTGCGGTGGAACAGTTTTTCTCCCATCCATCGATCTATACCACGGTTGATGCTCCAATTGAAAATGTAAGTTTGTAACCGAAAAAATATGTTTTTATGCTATTTTTATGAGATATAACAACAAATAAACTATTTTCAGATTTTTTTCACTACTTGTGCTTTGAGACCTTACTTCTTGCCAAATTTCATGATTCTATGTCAACGGGAAGTACCCTATAGGTTTTGGTTTGCGAGTTGCGAGTATGAAAATATGATAACATTATGCTTTTTTAAATGATATAACTACAAATTAACTTTTATCGGATTTTTTTTCCTTACTTCTGCTTTGAGACCTTGCTTCTTGCCAAATTCCATGATTCTAGGTTAACGGGAAGTATCCTATAGGTTTTTGTTTGCGAGCTGTTAGTATGAAAATTTGATAACAAATGGCTTTATCTTTTGATTGCGTTGACTTAGTAGCTTGAACTTCTTACACCACCAAGGGACCGCAGACTTAAGTATTTGTTATTAATTTCAACTTGATACCTCCACCCGTTCCAGAGAAAAAGGGTCTTGACAGACAGACAAACAGACGGACAACAAAGTGAACCTATAAGGGTTCCGTTTTTCCTGTTGAGGTACGGAACCCTAAAAATAAAAAAAATATGGCTCTTAAATATTATGAGTTCAATATTACACAGCGAAATAAATTGTTAAATCGATTAAATTTATTAAGTAGGTAGTTTACTATAAATAGGGGGAGCTGATCAAGTAACAGTCAAAACACTCTCAATACTACCAAGATGAGGTCTCTGATTATTGGTGCCTTTTTTGTGCTAAGTAAGTATAATTGTTAAATTTTGTGAATACATCGATGATTTTGACAGCGATGTGGTGCTTAGAAAATTGCTCTCCAGTGGTTGTGACGATGAAGGCTTTTTTAGCTTCCATCTCCGTCTTGGGCTGTCTGAATCCATCCATTTGTCATTAAACGCATTCAGGTTATTCATCCCTCCATCTCTTTCAAGATCAAAACCGTGTGGCATTTTCTTGATCCTGGGGCCTATTCACCACAGTCCATTTTCAGTGTCACGTCTTCAACCCATTATACGTTTTTTTAGTTATTACCGATATATATAGCCGCTTATAGCCTTATAAACCCGGTATAAACCCTTAGGCATTCACCAAGCCTCTAATGCAACCTGACAAATCTTTTGACCATAATGCCAAGTGAAACTCAACGACAAGCCATCGATGGAACTCGTGCGAAAATTACTACATCATTCATCATCATCATCTAGCCTTTATTCTGTTATTTAGGTATGTACGGATCAGAGTGTTGGGCCACAAAAGGGACGGATGAGAAACAATTGCATGCAGCTGAGATGAGAATGTTGAGATGCATGTGTGGTGTAACTAGAATGGACAAGATTAGGAATGAGTATATTAGAGGAAGTTTGAAAGTGGCACCTATAACGGAAAAATTGCAGGGTAATAGATTATCGTGGTATGGGCATGTAATGCGGAGAGAAGAGTGTCATGTTACGAGACGAGTGTAAAGTATGAATGTGGATGGCTGTAGTAGGAAAGGGCCGAAGAAAAGATGGATGGATTGTGTGAAGGATGATATGTGTAAAAAAGGAGTGAGTGTTGAAACGACGGCTAAGAGAGATGAATGGAAGAAGATGACATATTGCGCCGACCCCAAATAATGGGAAATGGGCAAGACAATGATGATGATTCTGTTATTTAGGTTCGGCGCAATAATTACTTAAGTCATCTTCTTCCATTCACCTCTATCAGCTGTCTATATAGTGCTCACATCATTCTTACACTTACCTAATCGTCTTTCACACGATTCATCCTACTATTATTACCATCACTATCACCTTGACTACTGTTATTTTTCTTTTCAGTGTACGTAGCTATCTCTCCAACGAGGGCATATACTCCCGGTTGCCCTTTCAACGATCCCCCAGTATGCCTCAGCGATGGGGAGACAACAGTTGGAAGATGTGAATTGGATTATTTTAAGAGCACCAACCCTAGACAGTATGGAGGATTACGTATCAGTCGTGACGGACCATGTTTACGTCAAAGCGATTTCTATAATATTATTGTATGGGAGGCCGTCAAAACGGGAGAGCAAGTAAGGTACAAGAGAGGAATACGTTCTGAATTTGAAAGCGGACACTCTGACAGACTTGGGCTCGACTTGTTTGACGAGTAATCTGAAGCAATCGCGTTTTAAAACATTAAATTTTTTTGATGCCGGCCGAATGTTTTGTTTGGAACAGTGTAACAAATTATGTAGCCGCATAACTTTGTGTATATTTAATAAAGTGTGATTAATTATCTACCGTTTTAATATTTCTATCACAATATTGGCAGAGTTTGGACGACCAGGTTGGTGTAATGGTTACCACCAGGGTCCTGGGGTCGAATCCCGGTTTGGTCATGGATGTTATATGTGTGTGCCGTTGTTGTATATGGTTCCCATAACAAAAAGCCTAAGGCTTAATTTGGGATCATTACAATGTATGTGCCTTTGAGCGTAATTTAGGACATTGCTAGAGAAATGAGTATTTTTCTGACTATGGTGTATTTAGATTATCCCTAATTTCCCTCTTCGGAAAATAACAGTCGTGTGTTATGTGTATTATTTCTTAATTACATTTTATCTTTTGCATTGAAATGACTAGGCATACAGCTGTCTAAAAGCTGATTAAAATCTGATCTCGAAGTACGCCACCAGCCTGCGGCGTTGTCTGTGAAGGTAGTCGATTTCATATACCTTGTTATCTCAATAACCACTACGGCAAATATGGCAAGTGCATGCCAGACTATATTTTATTATACCTGCTGTATTCCTTACTTACTTACTCACAATAATAAAAGAACTAGAAGGAAATCTAGACTCATGTCAAAATCTTAGCAAAAGACAATGCGGGTTTTGTATGGAAGGTTGGCGCCTTATTTTTAGACGTAATTTTTGGCGCGGCCATAAACCAAACTTGAATATTTTAGTTCAGAATAAAGTAACAAACAACACTTGGTATTACATGTATATCACCAAATTCAGTCCGAACGGAGATTTATAGGCTTGAAGTAAACTTAATGACTATGTTTTCAACTTCAAGCCTTTATATCTCGGTTAGGACTCAGTTTGGGGATATACTTTTTATAAAATGTTTTGTTTGTAACTTTATTCTGAGCTATAGTATTCAAGTTTGATTGATGGCGACGCTAAAAAAAATTGGCGAAAAGAAAAAAAGGGGTCATTTTTAGTCTTAATTTGAAATGTTTTTTTCAGGATGTAAGAGTAAAGTTTTGCATTACTTTAACGGGTGATTGAACCCATGTTACTAAACAACTTTCTTTAAAAAACCTATAGGAAATTCGAAAAAAAATAATTAATTACTAAATTGAAACAGATTTATTGTCACAGCAAGAAATGTCTACAGCATCATTTCATCTAAACATATAATTAATGCAATCAGCTGATCCACAGAACATTATAACTGCCTCCGTGATCTAATGGTTAAGAGCATTGGCTCTCGACACGGAGGTCATGGGTTCGATTCCCACGGGGGACACCTAGTGAAATGTCACTTTGTGCGTTTTTCCTAGTTGGTTAGGAAATTGCAGGCTGAATCGCCTGATTGTCTGAAAAGAGAAATGATTCCGTGCTTCGGATGGCACGTTAAACCATTGGTCCTGGCTACTATCTCTGGTGGTAGTAGTAGTTACATAAAAACCACGTCAGAGGCCGTAAGGCGGTCTGAAAAAACTCTGATACCAGGGCTCTGCCCACACGATAAGAAGAAGGAGAGGGGTTAAAAGTGCAAAGTAGGCATGAAACGTGTCGCCACAATGTTGTACAATGATTTGCATAACACCATAAGACGCGCGGCGTGGTGCAAGCGAGAGGGCATGAGTAATTGTAGCAGCGTGAGTGGGAAGACAAAGTGGCGACAGCTGTCTCCGAAGCAAAAGCGCTACTTTGCATTTCTAACCCCTCTATAATGTTCTGTGAGCTGATCGAACGTTTGTATGAAAAGTCATTTTTTTTTTATTTCCGATAGATTTCTTAGGAAAGTTGTGCAGTATCATGGGTACAAACACCCCTTAAAGTAATGCAACTGTTAACCCTAACACCCTGTTATATAATAAAATTTTGATACATTTGTCTTGTTTTTATGTCTTGATAAATAATATAAACCAATGCGTGAAAAAAACTTTGAGGAAACAAATTTAATAGATTTGATTAGTAACGGTTAAAATCACATTACATGCAACTTAAATAGTGTGATTTCAATTTATCACACAGCAAAAAAAAAATGTCAAACTGATTAAAATTGTCACGTAATTGACTATAAATAGGTAGCAAATCAAATAACAGTCGAAACACTCTGAATACTACCAAAATGAAGTCTCTGACTATTTGTGCCTTTTTTGTGCTAAGTAAGTACCTATTATTTTATTTTATTTGAATCTGTCTTCATATATTATTCAACTCATTCTCTATCTATTTGTCATCCAAAGCATACAGCAATGCAATTCACTAAGCACAAACATCGTCACAACTTTAAATTGGTCGTTGAGACATCGGCGAGCTGACAATTCGGTATTCACTATGGTTATGCCATGTGTCAAACTCATAAAAACTCCGACGATCTGCAGGATGCAAGAAGGATGTTACATTTCTGAGCTCGCCGATGTTTTTGACAGCGATGTGACGCTTAGTAAATTGCACCCAAGGTCATCCCTCCATCTCTTCACCTATTCGGGTGCGTTCGATATTCCATGTCCATTATGAAAGTACTTTAAATTGGTCGTTGAGACATCGGCGAGCTGACAATTCGGTATTCACTATGGTTATGCCATGTGTCAAACTCATAAAAACTCCGACGATCTGCAGGATGCAAGAAGGATGTTACATTTCTGAGCTCGCCGATGTTTTTGACAGCGATGTGACGCTTAGTAAATTGCACCCAAGGTCATCCCTCCATCTCTTCACCTATTCGGGTGCGTTCGATATTCCATGTCCATTATGAAAGTACTTGAAAATATTGTCAATCTGACGTTTATGATACATAGTAAGTCTATTTTAGTTTTCCTATAGAGGGGCGATTTGACAAAGGTCCGCCGGACCTATTGGGACATCTTGGTCTAAGCAAGCCTCGTTGGCAAATCTTTTAACCAAGATTGCAAGTCAAGCTCAAAGACAAGCCATCAACGGAACTCAACTAAGATTACTATATCATTCATCACCACCAGTATTCAACCCTCATTGAGGTCCCATAATTAATATATCAACATCAACTTCTTCAATTCACCTCTATCAGCCGTCAGATCAGCGAGCGCTCAGATCTTTCTTACTCATATCATCTTTCACAAAATTCATCTAAAACGATATTTTTTTTTTTATTACGTATGGGCTTGCTCTTGACCTCAATCTAATCCTCAGGACGAAGATGGGGTCGAAGATGTAGCGAGCTCACCCAGAAGAAGCCTATTCACTCGTATTTTAAAGGAATTCGGGTTGTAAGCGCTCGGAAATACTGACGCAGGCAGGGCGTTCCACTCCTTGGCTGTGCGCATTATAAAAGATTCAGAAAGGCGATTGGTGCGGATATGTGGGAGGGAAGTCAACCAAAAAGGGGTGATATCCCCGATTACTTTATTACAATCAATACCATTAGTTTATTATTTTTCTTTTCAGTGTACGTAGCTATCTCTCCAACGAGGGCATATACTTCCGGTTGCCCTTTCAACGATCCTCCAGTTTGCCTCAGCGATGGAATCACAACCGTTGGAAGATGTCAATTGGATTATTATAGGAGCACCTACCCTGCACAGTATGGAGGATTACGCGTCAGTCGTGATGGACCGTGTGTACGTGACCGACCATACAGACTCTTTGATATAATGGACAACGTTCGTCCAGAGTCAGAGGAGCCAGTAAGGTATAAGAGAGAAATTCGTTCTGAATTTGGAAGCGAAATCTCAGACAGAATTGGGCTCGACATGTTTGATGAGTAATCTGAAGCAATCGCGTTTTAAATCATTTATTTTTGTTGATGCCGGCAAAATGTTTTGGAACAGCGTTACAAATTATGTAGCCGCATTACTATCTATAAATTTAATAAAGTGTGATGAATTATGTTTCTTTTTATTATTTTTAACACATTGGGCAGAGTTTGAACACTGCTAGAGAAATGTGTATATTCTGCAATGCACTTCTCTAAGCGCAAACATCGTCACAACCTAAAATTCGTCGTTGAAACATCGGCAAACTGTCAATTCGGTATTCACTAAGGTTATGTAATTTCTGTGAAACTTCTATAAAAATTTCGATCTGGAGGATGCAAGAAGGATGTAAAATTTTTGAGCTCGTAGATGTTTTTGACAGCGATGTAACGCTTAGAAAATTGCACTCCTGTATATGGTATATTTAGAATATCCCTAACGTATTCCTTGGAAAAATAAAATTGTTCAAAAATATTCTGTTATGTATTACAGACTGACATAACAGAATATTATTTTTAATACAGAATCTAAGCTGTTATGTATAACAGCTTAGATTCTGTAATACATAACACACATATTCTGTTACACATTTTTATATGAATGAACGAAATGTAAAAAAAAAATTTCTTCAACTACTATGTGCTACAAACATTCGTTATAATTTTCTTTGAAAGTACTTCTTAAAGGCTTGTGTGGAATATTTTGAGATTTTTTACTCCTATTGAAAGTCGAAGTCAAAATCAACATAATTTATTCAATATAATAGGAGCTTAAACCACACTTATTTAACGTCAAATCTTTTTTTGAAGCTGCCACTGCCCGCGTCGAAACGTGTGCTATAGAGAAGATGCGGCCAGAAACTCTACAACACGACTTAATAAACATTAGCATATAAATTCATAAGCTAAGTGAAGAAATTAGGATTTCTTATTAGAAGCATGATTTCTAATAAGAAATCCTAAGTCTAGAGCGAATACAGAAGTCAATTATCCGATTTATATATCGTAAGGTTACGGGTATTTACATGTACCCGACACTCTTCATCATTGCCATGGTGAATTAAGTTTCTCTTGATATCAGACGGAAGGTGATCTTATTGAGATATTTCATTAGGATGATTCGCAGTGAATTTATTAACAATACGTCCCTTATGGCCTACGTCCACTAAACGTACAGTCAGCTTCAGAGAAACCTGACCCCCTATCTAAATCTTTTAAGTCATAGCACAGTAGTTCAGTTGCTTGCTTAGAGCCTAGAGAACTGTGTGACGTGAGTTCAAAACCTATGAAGAGAATTTTATTTTCAAATTTATGAAGATACTAAACTTGTCTGGTCATGCCATTTAGCTAAGAACAAAATAAACTAAAAAGGGATTACAATGAAATAGAAAACAATTATAAGTTTTAAAACATTTATTAAAAGTATTTTCGAGAAAATAAATACAATCATAATATTTGTGTTAATAAAATGTAATATACATAATACAGCGAATGATGTTGTTTAGATTTTGACGAGAGAACCAACGTGTTAACTGTAGTATAACAATTTACATCTCTCGCACGCAATCTGATACAACAGTAACATAAAAGAATAAGAGATAAATTATACACTCAGCCCATTATAATTGAGGAGTCAAATGATTCTGAAAAGCTAATAGGGGATAGAGTGACCTTCTATATTAGAAACCATAGTGAAACAAATATCATTATATCGCATTAACTCACAGGTTTTTTTTAACTTTTTGATCTAAATTTTGCTTGGACCTTACTTCACTAGGATCGTAATTAAGAACCATTTGACCCCACAAATTTTCGATTGGGTTCAATTCAGGGCTTTTGGATGGCCAATTTATAACAGTTTTATCAGTAGGGAAGCAAGCCACGGTGTGACGCGTAACACGGTAAACGATAAACAAAACAATTATCTTGAACGGAATATATCTGGCCCTCAGCTTACGACCGCCTACTTCAGTATGCACTCCAGCTGGACCTATGTAGGACATCTGAAAAATAATTCATATTATTAATTATGTAACTAAAGTCAACAAAATAAGTTATTATCTACATTCACTTATAATACGTTATAGTTAAAGTAATTATGTAACATTACAGAATTAACATGACCTTGTATTATAAATGTATAAGTATACAATATAAGAAAAAAAAAAATTTTTTATTCAAAATATTATGACATAGATAGCTTTTTGACGTCATTTTTTGACTCTACCACCGCGTCGGAAGATGTTCCGTTGAGAGAAGATGCGGCCAGAAACTCTACAACACACATCTTTTAAACAAAACAAAATATACAAAGTACAATTAAAATACAATATTGCATTACATAGAGTAACATTGTCAAGACCAGACATTTTGGTCATTCAAATAGGTAGTCATCGAGTTTAACAAGGGACAGCAGATTTTTTTTGTGCTCCGATCGGTTTGCTCCCATAGTAAAAGTTGTTCAGTTTGATGGGTAGACTCTTAGTTTAAAAGGATGCCAATGATATCAATTTCACCTTTTATAGTTATGTCATGTGTCAAACTCATATAAAACCTTCGAAAATCTAAAGCATACAACAAGGATGTTAAATTTGCGAACTCGTTGATGTTTTTGACAGCGTTGTGAAGCTTAGTGAATTGCACTCCAGTTCTGGTCAATCCAATCCACCAATTTTTTTTTACATTTCGGACATTGCCACACAAATTATCTAGTCAGATTTAAAGTACCTGGACTCTTATTATGATGACTAGACAACGATATAGAATACATAATTATATAGATACAAACATCCATGACTCGGGTACAAATATTCATATTCATCATATAAATATTTGTCCCTTACGAGATTCGAACCCGCGACCCTCGGCACAGCAGGCAGGTTCACTACAAACTGTGCTATCGAGCCGTCAAACCATTGGGGATGGAGTGTAAAAATTTCAGATCTACGATCACGATTTCAAATAATGTTACGGCCCTCCTCATAGTGGAGAAAATTCAGGTTGTTTTGAACTGCCTCTATGCTGTCTATATAAATGGTAAGTCATCATCATTAGCCTATCATCGTCCACTGCTGGGCATAGGCTTCTCCCAAGGGGCGCCACAAAACTCTGTCCTCAGCCTTCCTCATCCAGTCGCTCCCCGCTACGTTTTTTAGGTCGTCTGTCCAGCGGGCAGCAGGACGTCCCACACTACGTCTACCAGTTCGCGGTCTCCACTCCAGAACCCTGACACCCTATCGGTTGTCAGTCTTCGGCAGATATGACCAGCCCATTGCCACTTCAGCTTGCTAATTTTCTGAGCTATGTCAACCACTTTCGTTCCCTGACGTATCACTTCATTTCTGATGTGATCTCTCAGAGAAACACCGAGCATAGCTCTCTCCATAGCTGGCAACTTTGAATTGATGAACTAGTCCTATCGTCAGGGTCCATGTTTCCGTACCATAGGTCATTACTGGCAGGACGCACTGATAGAACACCTTCGTTTTGAGGCATTGTGGTACAGGTAGAGGTTTGAGGCAAATGGTAAGTAATGAATTGAAAAAGGTCAGTTTCTGAACTGGCACATTTTCGGCTTTCTATGCCCCTTGTTTCTCGTGATATTAAATCGAAGAGAAAACCTAATACTAGTAAAAAAAGATTCAAGAAACAATTTTAATACATTTGATTAGTAACGGTTTCAATCACATTACATGGCACTTAAATAGAGTGATTTCAATTTTTGAAACAATGAAAAAAACGTTAAATCGTTTAAAATTGTTAAGTCGTTGTCTATAATAAACAGAAAGCAAATCAAATTATAGTCAAAACACACTGAATACTACTAAGATGAGGTGTCTGACTATTTGTGCCTTTTTTCTGCTAAGTAACTATTACTTTTTTATATTATATTTATTTGTTTTTGTTTTGCCTATAATTCTGTGTGGTACTACTCTAAAAATTTCGAATGAATTCAAATACCTGGGGCATATAATATCGGATAATTTAAAGGATGATAATGTCTTGGAGAGACAGAGGAGAGGTATCGCTCGTCGAAGTAACATGCTGCCTAGAAGATTAAGTCACTATTCCCAGCAAGTCAAAGTGACCCTGTTTAAGGCCTACTGTCAGGCGTTCTACACCAGCCAACTGTGGTACGGGTACACGAAGAGAGCGTACAACTCTCATCGTGTACAGTACAATAACGCGTTCTGGGCCATGATCAACCTACCCTGGCGGTATAGTGCGTCTGGCATGTTTGCTGAGAGCAGGGTCGATGACTTCTTTGCTGTCATGAAGAGGCATAAGACCTCATTTCATACTAGACTGATGGAAAGTAAAAATTTGATTTTGACGGAAGTGTTTCGCACCATTTACTCTGTATCAAACATACCAGTACTTACTATCTCTATGGTATCAAAGCACTATAATATGACAATGATTGTATATAAAGTCCTGCTCAGTTGGTTATAGAATGTTAATGTAATGATATGACATAAAAATTAGCTAGCTCCTATGTAGGTGTTTGACATAATTTAATCTAATAATAATTCGTGTACATAAAAACTACGTCAGAGGCCGTAAGGTGGTCTGAAAATACTCTGACACCAGGTCTCTGCCCACACGTTATGAAGAAAACGAGAGTATTTTTAAGAATTAAAATTAGAATTATAAAGTAATGGAATAAAATCCAAAGTAGGTAGCGGATTTAATGCTACCTCTAAAAAGTTGTAGAAAAGTTTGTTAGTAGAATTACACGCGTAACTCTTCAATAGTTCCTATATGATCTAAGTTTTGCCGTCTTACTTTATTGCACATTCTTAGGCCTGCGACACATTCCGTTCGGAATTGAGGCATCAAACCGTCCGTCTGTCCTACCTATTTAGTGCTGTAGCTTGTAAACTGTAATAGCTAGACAGTCTATTCTACAATAAGAAATACGACAACAGTCATTATAATAAATCAATACGGATAAATTAACGGATGATACAGATTGTATAATGAACTCGATTTGATCGACGATTTCAAGCTTTCAAAAGACGTGTGTACCCTATTCCGTACGATTTCCGAAATCATGCGGTTGGCAACACTCGTAGGCATACAATTTTTTGCCGCATTTTATTAGTACGTCGGCGGTATCTAGTCGTATAAACCAAAAAAATCTTTGGTATTAGGTACCGTTTTTATGATAAAGATTATGGAGACTCCTTAGAGCAAAAGGAAACTAACCTATCTCTGGGACCCCCCTTAATTTTGTACTTTTCGTTTTTTTTGGGTAACAATATATGGAAACTCGACAACTTGTTATTTTTCTTTTCAGTGTACATTGCTGTCTCTCCAACGAAGGCCCAATGTGATATTTGCATGAGCAACGATCCTTTAGTGTGCCTTAGCGATGGAGTGACAACAGTTGGAAGATGTCAATGGGATTGTATCAAGAGGACCAACTCTGCACAGTATGCAGGATTACGTGTCAGCCGTGATGGACCGTGTGAAATTCACCTTTGGTTAGCTGTATTTGAAGCTGCAAATTCGGTGCCACCAAGGTCTAAAAGAGAAATACGTTCTGAATTTGGAAGCATACTCTCAGACAGACTTGGTCTTGACTTCTTTGATGAGTAATCTAAAGCAATCGCGTTGTAAAACATTCAATTTTTGTTGATGTGGGCAGAATGTTTTGAAACAGTATTACAAATTATGTAGCCGCCATTACTTTGCATCAATAATTTTATTATTTAAATAACAATGTTGTATACAGCAGGGTGTAAGCAACAGCCTAGCAAATACTGAAACGGTGAACTCAGACCATCAAACTGAACAAGTTTGACTATGGACCCTACCTCAGGAAACGCGAAAAAAAATCTGCTGTACCATACAAAACTGCAATGCCGACCAAAATGTATGGGACAGCTGATTTTTTTTCACGTCTCCTGAGGTAGGCTCCGTATTGAAAGTTTTTCAGTTTGATGGTCTGAGTTCACCGTGTCAGTATTTGCTAGGCTGGCACTTACACCCTTTATACAGGGTGAAATTGATATCATTAGCATCCTTTAAAACTAAGAGTCTACCCATCAAACTGAACAACTTTCACTATGGGAGCAAACCGATCGGAGCACAAAAAAATCTGCTGTTCCATACTAAACTGCAATGCCTACTCGAATCAAATGTAAGCAACAACAGATTTTTTTTTCTTCCATAGTAAAAGTTGTTCAGTTTGATGGGTAGACTCTTAGTTTAAAAGGATGCTAATGATATCAATTTCACCTTGTAGATAAGTTTGAACACTGCTAGAGAAATGTGTATTATTCTGGAGTGCAATTCCCTAAGCGTCACATCCCTGTCAACACCTTTCTTGCATTCTTCAGCAATGCAATTCTCTAAGCGCAAACATCTTCACAACCTTAAATTCGTCGTTGAAACAACGGCGAGCTGTGAATCCGGTATTCCCTAATGCTGACCATACACCATACTTCCTATCGTCCAATCGGCACGACGCTGCCGATTGGATCAGTTAGCACTGACCGTGTGTGGGCGTAGATTGGCATGACACGTGCCAATCCACGATGACGACGACGACGAAGACGATATAGAGATACTGCTCTGATTTTTAAAGTAAATAGGAAGGACTAAGAACTTGACGACGTAAATTAGGTCCGCCACATACATACGGAATAAACATGATTCGGAATTCAGTGTTGTCAACTATGGTTACAAAAAAGAGTGCTGTTGGAAAAATGCCTAAAATAAAACTGTGTGAAATGCCAAATTAATGACAATTGAATTTTTAGGTATTTATTAAAACGAAACAAACGATTTTTATACATGATAATATTGATAATTACTATCATGTGATGAGGTCATGACATTACGATGATAATTTGTAAATTGTATTTCAATATTATGCAACTATATCAAAAGACTATAGATAGTTTTAACATTAAACATAATCTGCATACAAAATGTCATGAACCATAATCACACAAGCGGTTTTTGAGCGTAGGCGATTTCGCAACTATACCGCAACAACGTCGCAACTGCACCGTCATATTACGGTATCGTTTCATCAACGTCTACACTCAAAAATCACTTTAAAATATGCCACCTAAGACATAAAAAAATAACTAGATCTAGTGAAAAAGTCTCTGAAAGAGGCAACACTCCATACGGAACTAATTCCGCATCAGGTTTGGTGGTAATAAAGTTATTATACCTTACGACTGACCGCTGAGAGAGCGAGATGTACCTAGCGGCACCACTGTTTAATAGAAAGAGATACATAACGCGAGGCTATAGAACCGTTTTAGGGGATCTTATGGCAGAGTAAAAATTTGGTTTCTGTGAATAATTGCGAATCGAAAGTGAAATCGTAGATAGTTATGTGAAATATACTAACACTGTTTCATTAAATAATCCACGATTTCACGTTTGACTCCGTTTTATAGACAGTGCTCGAATTTTTACCTGCCGATAATCTCCAGAAAACCTCCAAAAACGGTTTTTATTTGCAAATCATGTCAATTCCTACATACTGTAAGCTATAATTACTTTATGATAATACCAAGATTTTGGGAATAACGATTGACTGTACGCTGCAATAGAGCTTCCACATTGAAACTCTGGCTGGTAGGCTAAGCTCTGCGTCACAAACTGCCAGATATGTATATTTTCAGTTACTTTCATAATTCGTTTTCTTTGGTATTTTACTGTGGGGTCGTACTGCAAACATTGAATCAGTCTTTATCCTACAGAAACGGGCAATTCGAGCTATATATTATGGTCTGCGTTGTCGTTTTCGTCGTTGTCGGCTTAAAAGTTTAAAATGTTTATTTTTACTTTTGAAACACCCTGTATAATCATAACAACATAATATCTTAATCAGTTTCGTTCCTCCCACCTAGCTCTAAGACAATGTCTTGGGATCGAAGATGGAGTAGCACTTTTTCAGTATTGATAATATGCTTGCAAGATATTAAATATTGAGAAATATTAGGGCGCCACTGTACTGTAAAAGGACTCTTAATAATAAAAATGAAAAAACTGACACCAGGGCTCTGCACACACGATAAGAAAGAAGATAATAAAAATGAAACATCATAATCAGTTACAACTTTTATTGAGAATGCAGGTACAGTTCAGGAAAAACGATGAAAATAATTCAGCTGCATTCTTGCCATGACGCATCAGATTAAGAATTAGGCAGGGTCAGCGCAAGGCGGTCTGAATTGTCTCCTCCGAAATTCGAACGCGATCTTATGGCCCTGGGGTTTGGTTGGTCAAATCCCGAAATAACAAAGAAAATATGCTGACCGCGGCATTCCCCGACTCCAGTGATAGTGTAATCCATTAATTGGTAATTCCTCTGAGCACAATAAAAGTGACAACTGCCCTGATAGAACGTTTTGGAGCTTAAAAGACCACTGCTTATGCACACTGGACTTTCATAAAGAGGACATTCAGGACAGTACACCGCACCGGTCAGGGTAGTACTGGCCACCGGCATTAAAACGATCGACACTGGAAATAATAAATTAGAATTAGAATGTTATTTTATGTATACATTATTGGTTATAAGTAGTCTTTTATTTACTGAGCCTTCCCAAAATCGTGCATCGGCGGGATTAGCCATTAGAAATTTTGCTGGCATATTGGCCAGATATTGACCGTCTCAACCACCTGACAGGGCTCCGATCGTATTATTTTAAAACATTTGCAATTTTTCATACAAAATTTTAAAAGCTTTATATCTTCGTAATTATATTATAAATTGCAAATGTTGTTTGTGATGCGACATCTAGATTTTCTAAACTATTTATCCATATATAAAATATTACTTTTATTAATTCAGTTTACACGTATTGTGCGTCAAACTTTTGTATAGATTGAAACCACCTTAAGATGTTTTCCTTCACCGGAAAGCCAGTGGTGTTACAAATTTTTCCTAATTAAAATTTTCCGTGACTGACTGACTGACAGTACAGCCTAAACCACTAAAGATATAAACATGAAATTTGAAATAAAGATTCGATGGAGGATGTAGGGTGCGTTAAGGATGGATTTTTCGACAATCTAATTTCACGCGGGCGAAGTCGCGGGCAAAAGCTAATCGTACATAAATTCCGAAAAACTCATTGGTACGAGTCGGCCTGGCCAAGGATCGAACCATCGACTCGTGCACGGCAGGCATGGTTACTCGCCACTCTTTTTCTTCTTTCTTCCTTTCTTAACGTGTGGGCAGAGCCCTGGTGACAGAGTTTTTTTCAGACCGCCTTACGACCTCTGACGTGGATTTTATGTAACGACTACTACCACAAGAGATAGTAGCCGGGACCAACAGCTTAACGTACCATCCGAAGCACGGAATCATTTTTCTTTTCAGACAATCAGGTGATTCAACCTGCAATGTCCTAACCAACAGGGGAAAAACGCACAAAGTGACATTTCACTTAGTTTCCCCCGTGGCAATCGAACCTACAAACTCCGTGTCGAGAGTCAATGCTCTTAACCATTAGACCACGGAGGCAGTTACTCGCCACTAGACCAACATGACTGAAATGATTGTCAAGTATTTTTTTAACCTGTTTTGTCCCACTGCTGGGCAAAGGTCTCCGCCGAACTCTTCCACGTTTTTCTGTTCGGTGCTACATCCCGCCACTCATTGCAGTAGGCATCCAGCTCGTCTCGCCACCTTTTCCGGAGTCTGCCTCGACCTCGGCTCCCGTCGTGAAGCACCCATTGTGTGACGATTGATGCCCACCGCTCAGTGTGCATTTTGCAAACATGCCCAGCCCAGTTCCACTTTAGTTTTGCTGACTATTCCCCTACGTCAGCTATTTGAGTTTTGGAGTGCAGTGTTGTGTTCCGGATACGGTCTGTTCATTTTAAACCTAGTATACTGCGTCAGGTCTTTGATAAACCTGCAGTTTGGACTTAAGCTTCGTTACTGACGAAGTTTGAGCACCATAAGTTAGGATGGGCAGAATACACACATCGATGAGTTTGCTCTTGAGTGATAGTGGAAGGTCGCCCTTCATCAGTTCCTTCATGTACCAGTAGCTCTTCCAGGCGATGTCGACCCGACGAGCGAGTTCTTTATCCTGCCTGTTTTCGAAGGATACTACTTGGCCCAAATAAAGGTACTCATCGACATAGTGTATGACCTGCCCATCAAGTCTTATAAAATAAAAATATATAAATCTTACTTAACACCCAAAAGGCGGCGCAGACACCGGCTAGTGTATTCATCTTGATGGAGCTAGTGGTAACTGTTTTTCATTTCCCTCACATTTTATAGTTGTCACTCAAGAAATTTTTATCGATATTTTCGTTATGTCGATAATCAAAAACTAACTTTGACTACTTATATGAGGACTAGTTACGCATGTAATTCTACTAACAAACATTTCTGTCACTTTTTGCGGGGGACGAGGTAACATGAAATCCGCAACTTTGGATTTTATTCGCCATAACTTTAGATTCTAATTTTGGATGATAAAAATCATGAAAAGTACTCTCGTGTGAAATCCAAACGTTCTTAGTTTGAAATTATTGTTTCGCAATTATAGGCTGTCTCGTTTAGTGATAAGGTATAAAATTGAATGTAAATGCACATGATCAAATTGATCTTATACCGTGACAGAGGGGAAATGCTATCGCAAGGCTAGTCCTTATAATATATAGTCAAAGCAAACTAAGTATTTCTAATATGTCTACTTGTACGAAAGCATTTAATATTTAAGAAATAAAGTAAGTACATTAAAAATAAATAAAAAATTATGTTTCTATTAAATTGTAACAAGGAAATAAATTGAACGTAAACAAAATCTTTTCTTTCGTAGTATTTATTCGTTGCGGTTGTGGTTATTGATATAGCGAAAATATTAATCAGAATTTCTTGAGTAAAAACTATAAAAAGGGTTAGAAAAAGAATGGCGGTACCACTTTCGGTATAAGCTTTATCAAGATGAATACACTAGCCTACGTCTGCGCCTTGGTGGTGTTAAGTAAGACTTCTATTTTTTTATTTTATTCAAATGACATAATCATTTCAGTAGTAGTGGTCCGATACATTTTGGTCGAGACGGATTGCAGTTTTACAGGGTGTTACAAAAGTAAAAATAAAAATTTCAAACTTTTAAGGGTGTTGTTTAGAGTAAGATCATGAAACTGGACAACTTTCACTACGACTACAAAGTTAAAGCGAAATGGGCGTGTGATAGCTTATATTACTACCTGATGCGAAAGAAAGAGATGGCGCGGCGCGCGCGCCTGATACGACGCAAGCTTAAAACAAACGTTATTGTATTGTGATTGTACTATTTATGTAAGTTCAATTCTGCTCTAATCAAACTTTTTAAAATATCAATCTCTTTTTTTTAAATCAAGTCTCGTGTTTCTATTATTCACCGTTTAGCAGTTCTAAGCGTTTATCGATAAAGACGGAGGCTACTTTAGCTTGTTTTTCCATCGAGAAAATGTGTGTTTATCGTGTTTTGGCTCTAATAAAACTTCAATTCTAGATTCAATTTACATTATTTACACATATCCGCTAATCATACTCCTACTGTTATTACTTCATGATATATGACGCTTTGAAGAATCCTATTTTTTCACATATCCTCTTAAACTGAACAGCTTTCACTATAGTAGCCCAGTCATTTTACGGTTTGAGCCGGGAGTAATTAGTAATTGACATTACTTTTCTGTATAATATTGAAGAGCCAATTTGAGCCTAGAAATGTACCAAAATTAAAAAAAAATCACGTCAGCAACAGTGCCAATTTTGAAATTTAGCTATTATCTCGTTCTAAAAAACCTGACACATATTTAAGGCTTTACCATTACACATACAACAAACATGGTGTAAATATTTTTGTCTACTTAGAAGGTTTTGAAACATACCATACATATCAAGGTAAAGCCTTGAATATGTGCAACATTTACCATCAGGTTTTTTAGAACGAGATAATAGTTTAATTTTAAAATTGGACTGTTGCTGACGTGATTTTTTTTAATTTTTATACATTTCTAGGCTCAAATTGGCTCTTCAATATTATACCGAAAAAAATTTCTATTACTAATTAGTCCCGGCTCAAAACATAAAATGACTGGGCTAACAGCAGATTTTTCATCGCTTTCATTTCAAAGTTGGTCCTATAGTAAAAGATGTTCAGTCTAAATCACCCTGTTCAATATGAAAAGCATTTAAATGAAGGGCGACCTTCCACTGTCACTCAAGAGCAAACTTATCGAAATGTGTATTCTGTCAATCCCAACCTACGATACCCAAACCTGGTATTTAACGAAGTTTTAAGTCTAAACTACAGGCTTGTCAGACAGCTATGGAGCGTAGAATACTAGGTGTGAAAAGGATGGACCGTATCCGGAACACAACACTTCTTCTTCTTCTTCTCTTCCTGATACCCCTACGTGGAGTATAGGGCTCGGACGATAGTTCTCCACCGGTTGCGATCTTGGGCAGCACTGTAGACATCCTCCCAGGTCATGTTGAGACTTTTAGCCTCTACTTCACAAAGCCAAGTTATTTTATAGCGTCCCCTCTTTCGTTTGCCTGGGGGGTGCCATTCTAAGGCTGTCTTGGATTAGTGATCGTCAGGCCTCCTTAATACATGTCCTAGCCACTGCAATTTTCGAGTAAGGATCACTTTCTCTATACGCTGCTGACCCGTCCGTTTCCGTAGCTCTTCGTTTGAGAAGGTGTTTGGCCAGAAGATCTTTAGGATTTGCTTGAGGAACTTGTTAATAAATTATATAAGTTCTAACAAAATTAGGTGAAACTATTTTAAGGGGATGATCAGACTATCAAACTGAACAACTTTCTCTATTAGACCAATATCGAAATCGCGAAAAAAAAATCTGCTGTCCCATACATGTAGGTCGAGTACATATGTATGGAACAGCAGATTTTTTTTCGCGATTTCGATATTGGTCCCATAGAGAAAGTTGTTCAGTTTGATGGTCTGATCATTCCCTTCAATAGTTTCACCTAATTTTGTTAGACCTTATATAGGCTATTGCAACGAAAGGGATACCGCATTGGATAGAGATATGTGGAAGAGTTTAGGGGAGACCTTTACCCAGCAGTGGGACTAAGTAGGTTAAAAAAATACATTACATATTACAAAAATCTTTTATTTCTAACTCTTTGTCTATTTGTCTTTTTGAAATTTTTCAATCAAATTAATAATGTGTTCCAGTGGCGATAGTCATCCCGCCTTCGGCCTGTGTTCGTTTTCGTGAAAACTCTTTTGTATGCCTTAGCAACGGGGCAACGCTACAGATGTCCGAATTACAAAATTATCTGAACTACAACCCAGGAGTATATGTCGAAGATTATAATGGACCGTGTGGCAAGTCCGACCTTGGCGTTTATTACTTTATTTTAAATCGGGCGAATGATCCACAAGAACCGAAGAGGAGATATAATACCCGCTATGAGAACCCTAGGCGCAGTTTTTGGGTCATGCTCTAAGTTTCTAGACGAGTGACCGAAAGCACAGAAAAAAGATATACAGAAGAACAATTTCATGCAAGCGCTCGAACTGACGCATGACGAATCAGACGAGCGCCACGCACGCCGCTAAGAGCGGTTACAGACGAGCGACACTTTACGGTCGCCGTGGGTCACCCTCTGCGACCGCAAAGTGTCGCTCGTCTATAAGAGCGCTTAGGTACTTCGGGGTGCAACAGTGCTGAAATGTGATTTTTTAAAGTCACACGTTCTAATCAGCAGTAGAAAATATCAAAGTTACTATGGACATTATGCATCATTCGACCACGTTACCTATTGAAAATTCAGAAATAACACTTCTGAAGTGCCTTAGCGGACCGTGTACGTACGCTCGCTTGCATGAAGATGATTTACTGTATATCATAGCACTTTTCTGTGCCGCAAGGAAACACAGAAGGAACTAGCAAAGTGATAATTGTATTTCTCTATTGTACCAAAGGTACGTTCTGTTTGCACAATATTTATTCAATTTTAACTTAACTAGGTACCTTTAATTACAATTGTAATTATGTATATATGGACCTTCTTAATAAGCTGATGTTTTTGTGACTGACCATCAAAGTGAACCACTATCACTATGGAACCAAAGTCGAAATCACAAAAAAAGAATCAGCTGTTCCATATAAAACTGCAATCCTACTCGACCAAAATGTATCGGACGGCGGTAAGGCGGTCTGAAAAACTCTGACACCAGGGCTCTGCCCACACGATAAGAAGAAGAATTAAATTAAATTAAAAAAATCATTTAATGCCTTAGTTTTTACCTACTCGACCAAAATGTATAGAAAAATTATTTAAAAAAAAATATTTTTTTCGTGGTTTCCATATTGGTCCCTTGGATAAAGATTTTCGTTTTATTTAATAGCCTGATCATCCTATAAAAAAACCTCCATCATTATTAATTTGGACCCTGTATTTATTTTGTTGTATTTAGGTACCTACTTATTTTAATTTTTTATTTATAATTAACTTTTTGTATTTCCTTTATTATTATAATTTTACTTTGCCCTAAGGTCAGACAACCTTCAAAGAAATAGTTTTTGGCGATAAGACCGCCTTATTGGTACCATGATTAATTTTGTTTCCTGTTGTGTTATGTTTATATGTATTTTGTTTAAATAAAGTATAATGCATTTGTTCGTTAATTTTTTCAATGGAGATTCCTAATAAGTTATAACTAAATAGTTTTTTCCCAATTTTACAGTGAGTATTCTTATTATATTGAAGTTATTTTATTCCATAATAAATAAACAATTTTTTTTAATAGTCAATCGGTACTTTTTTCAAATATTATTGATTTTTAAACATGTTACAGCCATGTTGTGCAATTTCGAATCAAATTAAAGATTGAAAAATTTGTCTCGGGCGGGACTTGAACCTGCACTTTTCCAAACCGGGGAACTGCGTTATTCAATTTCGCCACCGAGCCCACGTCCCCTTAAGACGCAACAGATTGAAAATTTCGTTCTCTGGGTAGTGGGCTCGGTGACGAAATTGGATAACGCAGTTCCCCGGTTTGAAAAGTGCGGGTTCAAGTCTCGCCCGAGACAAATTTTTCAATCTTTAATTTGAATCGGTAGTTTGTTCAAAACTATAGTATGTATTTTGAGTTTTACTCAACAACATACAGAGTGTAAGGAAAAGTATTATTAACCTTTAAACCACATACTCTACTCATAAAACTGAACAATTTTTACTATGGGAGCAAACAGATCGGAGCAAAAATTCGACTCTTTATGCAACGTAAGCTGATTTTTTATATTCCGATCGGTTTGTTCCCATAGTAAAAGTTGTTCAATTTGATAGGTAGAGTATGTGGTTTAAAGGTTAATGATACTTTTCCTTACATCCTGTAGAAATGGGGGAAAAATCAGCTGTTCCATAGAAAACATTAATGCCTAATATATGAAAGTGATTTTTTTTTTATTTAAATTTTCGTCGCATATTGACAGGTTTTGTTGTTAACAATGGTTAATGTGGTTTCAGTCCATACAAACGTTTAACGCACAATACGCGTAAACAGAATTAATAAAAGTAATATTTTATATATGAAAAAATAGTTTAGAAAATCTAGTTGCCGCGTCACAAATAACATTTGCGATTTATAATATAATTACGAAGATAATAATATAAAGCTTTTAAAATTTTATATGAAAAGTTTCTTCGCATTTTTTAAGTAAATTCAATATGTATCCCTAGCGCTAATGTCAAAAGCGATGAATTGATTGGTTGTTACGCAGTAGTGGTAAGTTCACAGACGAGAGTTTGCGAATGTATGCGAACGAATGAAGGTAAGTAGTTCCTCAAGTGCGCTGATTAAGTAGGTTTACCCTGTTATCGCATAACTTTTTTTCGCAGAATTTTCTAATGCATGATCACTATAGGCATACATGACTAGTGGCATAACTTCACTTGGCATACTTTGTTTGGCATCCATTCATAACGCATAGTCTTCTATGGCAGATCAGTTGAATTGCATTAAGTTTATTTTCAGAAGTATTGTATGGCATTATTGCCTTTTCGCAGAGTATTGTTACGGCTCTCACTATTGTCGCATAATTTTGTAATGCATATGATCACTATATGCATAAATTACTAATGGCATCATAAATGGCATAAACAACTACAGTAGTACCTAGTCTATCCCTTAATATTTTAAATGCGAAAGTAAGTTGGTTTGTTACGCTTTCACGCAAAAACTATCATAATTATGCACATAGCATGTTGTTTTTTATTTTGTTACTTACCTAATGATACAAACACTAAAATCTACCATCTAGCCTAACCTAACCTACAGTTTTGAAGCTAGGTACCTTTCTGCGCCCGAAGCAACTAGCATGCAGCATGCAAGCAAGCATGCAGCATGCAAGCAAGCATGCAGCATGCAAGCAAGCATGCAGCATGCAAGCAAGCATGCAGCATGCAAGCAAGCATGCAGCATGCAAGCAAGCATGATGATGCTCCGCTCGCTTCGCTCGCTTCGCTCGCTCCGCTTAGTGTTAAACATGTTCTAACCTAACCTAACCTATAATTTTACAAGCACCAATTTGATTTTCTCAGGCAGTGGGCTTCCGCCCCCCGCACCCCCCGAGTGGGGGGCCCAGCCCCCCTGCTACCCCCAACATGCAGACAAGCAAGCAAGCAATCATGCACACAAGCAAGCATGCATGCACGCATCCAGCAAGCAAACAAGCATGCACTATGCATTCACGCATCCTGAAAGCAAGCAAGCATGCAGCATGCAAGGCAAGCAAGCATGCAGCATGCAAGCATGCAGCATGCCAACGCAGCTTCCATCCACTGCCCTAATGCCACATGATCATTATGCTGAGCGAAATAATGCCACATGATCATTATGCTATGCAAAATTATTCAATATTAAATTCGATTATGGTAGTAGTATGCCATATTAAATTCGCATAAATTAATATTCTGCCACTTAGTTGTTATACCAAATAAAGCTTTCTGCATTGTTAATATTCGTCCAAGAACAATTATGCCAAGTATGTTATGCTACATATGTTTCGGACAATGAAAGTTATGCCAGATAGACGGCACCCGATTAAGTAGTGTGAGTCTTGAGCTCGGATACGTGCTTATGTAGTTGTAGCAGCGTGAGTGGGAAGACAAAGTGGCGACAGTCGTCTCCGAAGAAAAATCCCAACATTGCAATTCTAATAGGTTATGGCAATCCTTGTTGGTGGCCTATGTCCAGCAGTGGACGTCCATCGGCTGAGATGATAATGATGATGATGATGATTAATGTACTAACTGCTGTCCACTTTGTGCTCCTCTTGTGTATATTTTTTTTTTCGCTCTATTTTTAGAACGAATATTATTGGTAAAACAAATTAAGAGTTGTTAGCAGATTCGTATTCCATTAGTTCCGGTGTTTGTTATTTGTTTTATCAGAACTTTATTAAAGAATGGAATGTTCTACGCAAAAAAAAAAAACAGAACAAGTTTTCTATTCCGTTTTCACGAGAACTTTACGATTACGCTCCTACGTGACTATTGTAAAGTAGAGACCAAAAAAGGACCAATAAAGCTTAAATCTAACAGGGCTGACGAAACGTGTGGTCCGATGCAACACTCATTCACTGAACAAAATGGACAACGGGACTGTATAATAATTGTTATATCTATTTCTTTATTATATCTACAACGTCGAAATGGTGCTTTGCGTTTTTAAGATTTCTGTTTCAGCAGATTTTCTCACAATTATTTAGGAGCAGTTATTAATGGTTAAGAGCTCTGGTTGGGCTCTCGACACGGAGGTCGTGGGTTCGATTCCCACGGGGGACACCTAGTGATATGTCACTTTGTGCGTTTTTTCCTAGTTGGCTAGGACATTTAAGGCTGAATCACCTGATTGTCTGAAAAGAAAAATGATTCCGTGCTTCGGATGGCACTTTAAGCCGTTGGTCCCGGCTACTATCTCTGGTAGTAGTAGTCGTTATATGAAAACCACGTTAGAGGCCGTAAGGCAGTCTGAAAAAACTCTGAAACATGGGCTCTGCCCACACGATAAGAAGTTTTTCGATTTGAAATATGAGCTAATTTAGATCCTTATCATAATCATCTGTATGTATTTATCATCATTAAGCTTTTGAATAGTTTACTGTAATAAGTTTCGAGGTACCTTAATGGTGGTTAACGTGCGTTTTAGACCGCCTACCCACTGAGCGACCTAGCGGCCAGGACCAAGTTGCAGAGACCAGTGAATTCTGGGATTTGCAAGCGATCGTCGTACTGGCCAATGGTTGCTACTGTGGAGGCGTAAATCAGATGGTTAATTAAAATAGAGCTTTACTGATTTTTTTAAAATTTTGTTTTCATATATCGAGACATTTGCTTTCTAGCTCTGAGAACGATCTTCTCCTCACTTCCATAATAATTGAAGCCCACGCCGGGGTTCTTCAACGTTCCATATTTATCTAAACTATTATAAAACTGTAACGGGAAGTTTATCTGTACATTGAAGATATTAACAAAAAAAAAAGTTAAAGTTAATTTTTGGATTTTTTGTCTGTCTGCTTGTTTGTTTGTGTGTTTGTTTGGGTGTTTGTTTGTTTGAACGAGCATCACGCAAAAACTACTGAACCGATTTTGATGAAACTTTTTTTGTTTGATAGCTTTTTGATCTGACTTAAAATCTGGTATAATTAATAATTTGTGCGGTCGAAGTCGCGGGTTAACGCTCGTTTTAAATAAAAACCAGCCAGCAAGCTATGGCTACACAACCTGCTTACACTACTTAGCGACCACGCATTTATGTGCGAATGCTTTTTACCTTTCCGATTCTACAAATGACCGATGCTATAAATGACCTATTATAAAAATTTCCGATTGTACAAAGTGACAGATATTCCTCTAATTCTAACTCATATAGTGTCAGTGGTGCAACAAGGCACAGATTACCCCCAATAGATACCGCATGATGAAAATATTGTACACGCCCGATGTCACCATTTTTGGCGGTAGGTGCGGGTAGCGGGGCACGAAACGGTGCATTGTGATTGGGTATTTCAAGGTCGCACTATTTCGAGCTCGCTCACTCGCGTTGCTTGTATCAGTGCAAAATCACATATGTGTGGCGAGCGTCGGCGGCCCTGTATGCGGTATCTATTGGTAATCTATGAACTAAGGTAACTCCAAGTTGCATATGTACCTAAATTAAATAAAAATAGCCATTTTCGAAACAACCGTACAATACAAATATTCTCAAGCAAATACATATTTTAGATACCATTAATCAAAATGTTTAGATGTATCTGTTAGAACAAATCTCGAAATTGATAAATCACTAAACAAACTCATATTATGAAAGTTCACGATTGAATTTTCAATTTGTTGCCGCATCCTAAACATTGAGGTTATTCTCATCCGTCATAATTAAACTTGTCTTCGGTTATTGTTATTAATCGATCTCGTGAAAGTTTAGGTTAAATTAATAAGGCCGGAGGATAGGGGAATGTGTTTAAAATGAAACGTACTCCATTAAGATGACACATAATATCTACACATAATAATAACAGAATTGCAAATGTGTAGGTCAAATATTTTCAAAAAAAGATTCTATGTCGAAATGATAGAACCCATGTAGCCCAGTCATTTTACGGTTTGAGCCAGGACTAATTAATAATTAGTATTTTTTTCGTAATAGTATTTAAGAGCCAATTTGAGCTTAGAAATGTACCAAAATGAAAAAAAAAATCTCGTCAGCAACAGTTCCAAATTTTAAATTTAGCATTTATCTCGTTATAAAAAAACCTGATGGTATTTTTTTTTTGCACATATTTAAGTCATTACCATTATACATACTTCAAACAAATAAATATTACAAATACAAAAATAAACAAATAAGTAAATATTTTTGTCTACCTAGAATTAGTAGAATTCATATTTTCTAATAAAAATATCATTTTTTAAATTTAAAAGCCTATTTTATTGCTCAAAAATAATTTATATTGTTAAATGTAATTAAAATGAGTGTATTGGTATTAATACAATTAATTTAAAAGCCTTCTGGAACTCACTCAATTTTGATTTCTATGTTGCGTAGCGATTTTTTTTAATATGTTTTTAGATAGTCCTTTTGTCACTAAACGGTGCCGCTTACAATCAAAAAGTCCAATTAATAATTACTTCCCACCTCTCCTAACAAAACTCCGTAAAATGACTGGACTATAATGGATACAATTTTGGAATTTTTTAAGGTTTGTCGGGCTATTTGTGTATTTGCACGCTTGACGTGAAAATACTAAACCAACGTTTAAAGAAAAAAAAGGAGTAACAAAACACCCTAGTACCTACTACATATTTGAACGAGTAGTTTAGACCATCAAACTGAACAACTTGCTATGGAGACAACTAGGAAAGAAAAAATTGGTGTCCCATACATTTGAGTCGAGTAGGTACTGCAATTTTAAATCAAACAGCAGACATTTTTGATTTTTTTCTCCATTGTGAAGGTTGTTCATTTTTATGCTCTTAAGTAAGTTTAGACTCTCTAAACTACTCTTTATAATGTAGTGGGGGCTGGCAAGCCAGCAACACTTCGACCCAGTGCCAGTGGGATCTTTTGTGTTAGCCCCAATACTTGTTATTTTCTTCACCCTTCAAATACATGGTCAATGAAGGAGGCGATACCATTGAGGGGAAGAAACCTAAGATCTTCCGGTTTTGGATATCCATTTCCGAGAAGGCTCATGCGTTTTGTCGCCAAGACATCACAGTCACAAGGGATATGTTCCATGGTCTCCTCATCCTCTCCGCACGGTCGGCAGCTGGGATCCAGGGTAGGTTTTTTAATGTTACTAGGGTGTTTTTTACACCCTGGTCTAATTTGGAATCACATCATAATTTTAATTTCTATACAATCGTCTTACTCAGTCATTTTCTTGGTCCAGGCTATATTCAGGTACTTTAAATGTAGCTAGATAATTTGTGTGACAATGTCGAAGATATTTATTTAAATAATCAAAACATAAGAGATTCGTATTTATATTCCGATGCTTTTATTTCTGCAGCCCGGTCGAAGTTGTCGGCAAAGATGGCATCGGAATATATATTTCTGCATGACCTACGCTAACAAAGTCTCCGGCAATGTTTGTCTAACTCCAATAGAAAAATATAGCAGTATAGCAGTGATTTTACGACATGTTTTCCATTGGTAGTAGTAGTTTCTCTTTATTATATCTTTTAGTGATAAGACCGCCATTTGTACCCTTCCGTTCTGTTTATTCGTTTTTGTTACTGTATATTTTTGGTGTGCAAATAAAGAATATTTATGTTATGTTATAATAATTTAGTGTAACATTAAGAAAGATTGGTTAAGAGATTCCAAAAGACTATAAAATTATAAATTTATCGTTATAGTTGAGCGACGATAGCCTAGGAGTCACGTTGCAGGTTCTGACCCGAGCACTCGTCTCGCGTGGATTTTGCGTGTCGCGTTTTTGCCTGCCACGAGGCTCCGCAATCCTCAATCTCTTCTTGTTCTTGACCAAAAACAATTCCTGAGATTGCGATAGATTCTCCTATAAACACTTGACACTGGCGAAATCATCAAGGAAACGCCATAACACAAAAATAGAATAGACGATAGCCTAAACGGAAGAGAGCTAGCGCCTCAATCACGACACCGCAGTTCAATTCCTGGCCTGTACCACTAAGTTCTTCGGAATTCATGTACGGTTGTATTTATCATTTACTAGCTCGGCGGTGAAGGAAAATATAGTGAGGAAACCTGCATTCCCGAGAATGAAAAGAAAATACCATAAGTTCAGAGGTATGCGTAAAATATGGGTGAGCTTGGGGCGAACACAAAAGACCAGCGATGGTCGCAGTGTTACATAACGACCCTTGCTTGCAATAGGCCAGCCTCAAATAATAATAATTCAGTAATAATAATTTTGTGTGTGTATACACTGAGAAAGATAGGTGAAGAGGGTCCAAAAGATTAAAATCTATCTATCTATCCAACTAAACTATTATAAAATTGTAGCAGAAAGTTTGTCTGTACATTGAAGATAATTAACAAAAAAAAGTTACGATATGGTTTTTAGGTGTCCCTGATATCATATCACCAGTTTTTGGATTTTTTGTCTGTCTGTTTGTTTGTTTGTGTGTTTGTGTGTTTGTTTGTTTGAACGAGCATCACGCAAAAACTAAGTACAGAACCGATTTTGATGAAACTTTTTTTGTTTGATAGCTTATAATTTTATTTAAAATCTGGTATATAGGGGAAGGTAGGATATATTGTACCGGTCCGTAATTTGTACCGTTTTTAAATTTCTACCAAGCGTGACAGATTTTTTTGTTTTGGTAACCCTAACCTGTTTATGGCAACACAAAACGATCGCCATTACTTGTTGGCGTGATTCCTGTGTGTCGTTTTGTGATAGTGACAATTTTATTAAAAAAGGTGAGTTTGTAGTAATTTTTCAGGTGTTTGAACTAACGTATATTGGATTCAAGGAAAGCTTACAAGAAATTGCTATTGCATGATATTGAACTCGAGCTAATTCCCCTTCGATCTGTGCAAAATAGCTGGCTTGTTTTCTTTGAGGTTATAATTTATCAATGTTTTTTTGTCTTAATAACGAGTTTGGTAAATCGTACTTTTATTCGGTTTTTAAATCGTACCGGTACAATTTAACGAACTTGCAATAGTAAATTCTAATAAATTATTGTAAGTACTTATTGTGTTTGCCTTATATACTCGTAAATATTATTATTATAGTAAACCAAGGTTAATGCTATGTTAGCTTAGGTACCTATGTTCTTTATCAAAATTAACTTTTATGCATATTATGCCTAATATCTATATCAATATTATAATTGCGAAATTTTGGATGGGTCACGCTAGAACGGATCTGGCACATTAGGCAAATTTTTATCCAAGAAAAATGTAAACACACGAAGTCACGCGTAATTGATAACATCTAGTGTTGAATAAAAAAAAGTGTTATAATTTAAATACTTTGTTTTTGTTTGTCAGGATGAGTGCGGAAAATGATGATGTGGCCAAAAGAAAATACTACTCGTGGACTCAAGAGAATATGAGACAAGCTTTACGAGCATTAAAACAAAAGTCACTAGGTCTGAACGAGTGCTCAAGGCGCTACATGATTCCAAAACCAACTTTAAAGCGGCATCTTTTAAAGCAGAATAAATTTTCTAATGATGAAGAAATTTTTAAGGGTCGACCTACCATATTTGCGGAAAACATTGAACATCAACTCGTGGAACACCTTCTGTTTATGGAAAGTTGCATGTTTGGTTTAACTACAAATGATGTCCGTCGTCTGGCGTATCAAGTTGCAGAGAGAAATGGGTTGCAACATAATTTTAGTAACAGGACAGGAATGGCAGGCAAGACATGGTTTTACAAATTTTTGAGTCGTCACCCAGACTTAAGCTTAAGGCGCCCAGAAGCGACATCAATTAATAGAGCAAAAGGTTTCAACAAAGAAAATGTTTATGATTTCTTTGACAAACTTGAAAAGTTGGTAGACGAAAAGAAAATAGCCCCAAATAACATTTTTAATGTAGACGAGACCGGCATTTCTACCGTGCAAAAAAAACCACAGAAAGTTATTGGACAAAAGGGAAAAAAACAGGTTGGTTCTATTTCCAGTGGTGAGAGAGGTGTAAATACAACAGCGGTTTGTGCGGTTAGTGCCAGTGGACAATACATACCTCCGATGTTGATATTCAAGAGAAAACGCATGAGCCCTTTACTGGAAAATGGAGCTCCACCCGGTAGCATCGTGACAGTTTCAGATTCAGGTTATATCAACACTGAACTATTTGTTAAATGGCTAAAACATTTCATTGACGTTGTGAAACCTTGTCATGAAAAAGCAGTTGTACTGCTTTTGGATGGCCATACAACCCATTCAAAAAATTTAGATGCCATACGATTAGCACGAGACAATGGCATAATTATGCTTCAATTGCCTGGGCACACGACACACAGACTGCAGCCTCTCGATGTGAGTATTTTTGGCCCCTTGAGTACCTATTACATACAGGCTGTGGAAACTTGGATGCGAGCTCATTCTGGTCAAGCAGTGACCCAATACGAAGTCACACAATTGTTCAGCAATGCTTATCAAAAAGCGGCCACTATTGGCAATGCAATCAGTGGCTTTCAAGCGACAGGCATATGGCCAGTTAATAGACACGTTTTTAAAGACACAGACTTTGCAGCATCCGAGATATTTTGCCAAAACGAAGCCAATGATTTGAGCCATCCAGCAACTTCAGTTTTATCTAATGTGAAAAATCCCAGTACTGCAAACCCAGGGCCATCAAGTAGCAATGATGGAGTTTTAGACTCTTTGGAAATCATGTCCAATGAATCGGATGTCACGATGTGCGAGTCGCCATCACTCATTTGTGAATTAATCGAGCCCACTGAACTAGGAAACGTTGAAAATTTGAATCAACCTGATAAGCTGCTGACTTTAGCCTTGAAAGTCTTCTTGAATATTGAACAAAAAACTAAACCTTCAACTGTCACCGAAGGTGAAGTCACGCATATCGAAAATGGCCTCAAGGTTCCTATCAGTATTATTTCGCCAAGACCTAAATGTAATAACACAAAAAAAAATAACATACAAAAAACAAAAATTTTGACATCAAGTCCTTATAAAATCGATTTAGAAGAGTCAATCCAAAAGCGAACAAGAAATATACCAAAAATCAAAGAAGAATTTCAAACAAAACAAAAGAAAAATATCAAAGATACAAAGACGAAAACTAAAAAACCTGGAACTTCTAAAAATAGCGCATCTACTTCCAAAGGAAAGAAACAAGAAACTGCAAGTCTTTATAAAATCGATTTAGAAGACTCAATCCAAAAGCGAACAATAAATATACCAAAAATCAAAGAAGAATTTACAAAACAAAAGAAAAATATCAAAGATACAAAGACCGAACCTAAAAAAACTGGAACTTCTAAAAATAGCGCATCTACTTCTAAAGGAAAGAAACAAGAAACTGAAACAAAATCAATAAAAACAATAAAGAAAAAAACAAAAGACAATAAGGGAAAAGGAAAAAAATATAATAAAAAACAAAAAGAAGACTCATCAGAATCATCCATTGAAGAGATTGTCTTGGATGATGATTCAGACATGGATCAAGATGACCAAAATTCTGATGACTATTGCTATATTTGCAACGGCTATTTTTATAATAAAAAAGGCCCTCAAGTAGACTGGATTGAATGTGTTAGATGCAAAAATTGGTTGCATTCAACCTGTAGCGATAATCCTGATATCTGCCCTAAGTGTCTGAAGTATTAGGCAACTAACTCATATTATTTTTGTTGTCTTTTTTGGTTCTCTCTCTTTTAATTTTACTTTTTTGATAGAAACAGAAGTGCCTTTATTTTGAAGAAACAATACAAATTTTATATTTCGTTATATTTTACGATTCATAGATCATATTATTATTGATAATAATGTTGAAATAATTAGAGTAAGATTATTAAGTAGAACTCAGAGATTTTAATGATTTCAGACAATAACTAAAAGTAACAGATGGATAAAACTTTAATTACTTATTATAAATTTAGTGTTAATTGATCTCAAATCAGACGACTGTGATTAAATAAGTGAATAAACGTATTGACTAGGTATTCGATACAAATTTTGTAATAAATCTTTTTAGGTTATTATTGATCTCAAATCAGAAGACTGTGATTAAATAAGTAACAAAACATAGATACTAAGTATTTGATACTATTTTACTTGATAGAACAATAAATAACTGTAGGTATTAAATAATAATGGATCTCAAATCAAAGGACTGTAATTAATTAAGTTATAGGGGACTATTTTTGTTTGTTCAAAACATCTACGTCTTACGTGTTGATTCATTCATCAATGACTACCCATTATTGAAAACTTAAGCTTAGAATAAGAGAATTTTAGTCTTTTGTACACAAGTAGTTTTTTTGTTTAATGCAAACGGAGGTATTTTAAACCTTATCTTCATCTAAAATTCATAATTGAATAACTCATTGTGTTCTAAATGTGCCTTAATTTTTATTACAATAAAGAACAGTTATATGTATAATAATACGTTTTCTTTTCTATTCCATCAAACACCAGTATTTATCATCGTTAATATATTTTATACCACCACTAGGTACGATTTAAAAGAACAGGTCCCTAAATTGTACCGGCAAGAGCTTTTAAACAAGCTTTTAAATCGTACCGTGAGAATAATATTATATTTCATTTTCATAACTTAGAGTACAGCTAAAATTGAGTATTTTTAATTTATTTCCTTTAATATTTATGTGACAAATCCTTGAGTACGATTAAAGATCCAGGTGGTACAATTAAACTACCTGGTTTCTATATCGTACCGATAGACCTTTTTTTAAAAAATTACTTTTGGGAAGAAATTTATTATTTTTCATTTTCTTAACCCTGAGTACCTTAAAACGAGTATAATTCTTTAAATGTTCCTCATAAACTACTTTTTTGGTAATATTGTAAACATATAAAGATCTAAACTAAACTAAAAAATTGAATTTTATTTTCTTTAATATTTATATGAAAAATCCTTAAGTACGATTAAGGAACCAGGTGGTACAATTAAACAACCAGGTTTCTATATCGTACCGATAGACGTTTTTTAAAAAACTTACTTTTGGGAATAAATTAAGGTGTTTTATTGAATATTTGGTCTTGAATGTTAAAACATATTAAATTCCTAACATTTTAATCAGATCACCAACAAGGTAGCCTTTCAACATTTTTCACAAAATTGGCTCAAAGTTAAGTGGTACGATATAGACTACCTTCCCCTAATTTGTGCGGACAAAGTCGCGGGTTAACGCTTGTACTATTATAAAACTGTAAATTTTAAAAAAGAAGTTTGTTTGTTTGATCGAGCATCACGCAAAAATTACTAAACTGATTTTGATGAAACTTTTTTTGTTTGATAGCTTATGATCTGACTTAAAATCTGGTATATAATTTGTGCGGACAAAGTTGCGGGTTAACGCTAGTAAAATTATAAATTCGATCATTTTACAGCAAATAATCTTTCTAGAAAAGTGTTTTCTGTATACCAAACAATTAAATAATTTATTTTATCAACACGTGCAGTTGTTTAACTAAACAGAACTCTTGTTTTAGTAAACTGCAGTATATTTTCTAAAAGAAGTCCACCTTAATAACTCTTATTACCACATCACAGGTTAAAAAACAGCCTGATTTGCAGGACTTCGGAAGTTGAACTAGGAATAGAGTGATTGCAGTGTGGAGATTTTAGATCCTGGACGCATTTGCCACCGTTTCGTTTTATCGTGCACTGCGACAGTTAACTGTTTTGATGGGACAGACTGGGGGTTAAATCTGTGCTGGTACTGCTTTTGTTTAGCCACTACTACCGGCGCTCGTTTCAAGTTCTAACTTTATTTTATTAAACATATTTCTTAGTACAATATTTCAGGTCTTTACCACGCAGTGGGATACTCAACAGGCTACGTAATAAAATAACGATCATCATCATCATATCGTATGGCATTTTTTATCTTCCTGCTTGGATCCGGGGATGTCTAAATTTCAAGGTCAAGGTGTTTTAGCCAGTCTTCCGCTGCCGAGGAAGCCATGCGCCTTATTAGGGGAGTCATTAAAATGATAAAATGTGAATGTTAATGTCATCATCATCATTTCAGCCGATGGACGTCCACTGCTGGACATAGGCCTCCCCCAAGGATCGCCATAACGACCGGTCCTGCGCTGCCCTCATCCAACGGGATCCCGCCGCCTTCACAAGGTCGTCGGTCCACCGTGTGCGGGGCCTACCCACGCTACGCTTTCCAGTACGCGGTCGCCACTCGAGAACTTTTCGGCCCCATCGGCCATCGGTTCTGCGAGCAATATGCCCTGCCCACTGCCACTTTAATTTAGCAATTCTTTGGGCTATGTGATGACATATGGAACAGAGACGTGGTCGTTCACTCAAGGCCTCATAAAAAGGCTGAAAGTCACCCAAAGAGCAATGTTAATGTGAATAATGTTATTTTGTAGTCAAAAATGAAACTAAACCTGTAACTGTACTTTTCATTGCACTATAATAAGTGTGTGATGACTAACGTCACGCAGCAACTGTGGATCTCCCGCTAAACTCCTTAGGGAGTTTTGGAGAGAATTTAAATAAATAAAAAAAAACCCCACTGCCATGGCTTCCTTTTCTCTCGCACATCCCTCCACCGGAGCTCTACAGGAATAAAACAGCTGCCAAAAATGGAAAAAGTGCTTCTAACAGAATCACCAAATCCATCCCTATAATGAAAATAACGATGCAATCAGCAGAACAATAAAGAGAACGATAATATCTCTATCGGTCATTTGTAGAATTGGACATCTGAAGAATTAGTTCTTACATTTTGTAGAATCGGTCATTTGTAGAATCACGGCCAAGTGCGAATTATGTTCATTAAAGCTATTCCTCCAATAAACACCACCTCACTACTATTTTAAGATTTACTTTACATGCAACTGGCTGTTAGTCATTTGCAGAACCCTTGTAGAACCCATAGAGAAATTTCGCGCTCCCCTAGGTAGAAGCGGTCTTTTGTAGAATCTTTAAGAATTGCATATTTCACTTACCTGTCATTTATACAGGAACTTAGTTATTCCTACAAATCGATCCTTTGCAGATTAAAGTTAATTAAACCGTCTTTAGCCTTGTGTATCCTATAACTTACCTGTGCAGTAATTATTATCAAAACACTTTGACCGGGATATCGGCCCCCAATATCATTTTATGGGTTTTGATGTCGAAACTCTTGGGCCGTGGGGACCTAATGCGCAGGCGCTTTTTAAAGACCTGTCAAAGCGCCTGATAGACTCGACAGGGGACCCAAGGGCTGGCACTTTCCTCGCTCAACGGATCAGCATAGCCATTCAGCGAGGAAATGCGGCCAGCGTTCTGGGTACCCTCCCACAAGGACCGAACCTGCACCACATCCTAGGTTAGTTTAGTTTTAAGTCTCTTTATTTATAATTTTATTCAATGTTACTATTTTATGGATCTTTCGAATAAATAATTAATACCCCATAAACACTTTGAAGTAAAAATGAAAAGTTACTTATGAATTTAAACAATGATCAAATGTTCATTTTGGTGACCTAGGTCTTTTTCTATGCACGTCGTTTTAGTATAAGGTATACGGGGTGGGAAACTTACTACTGGGGGTGCTGCAGACTCCTAAACACTGAAATCGCGGAAAAAAAATCCGGTGTCCCATGCAAAACTGCAAAAATAACTCGACTGAAATTTATGGGAGAGCAGATTTTTTTTTTCGCAATTTCGATATTGGCCCCATAGACAAAGTTGTTCAGTTTGATGGTCTGAAGCACCCCTTTTACGTTAGTGTCCCATTTAATTTTACACCCTGTCTATTGATACATTACAAAGGAATTTATAAATTCGTCTCTTAAATTTCGTGGTAGCGATTCAGAATCCGTAGCGAATCCTCACTCGTTACGGTTTGAAAAGGTGTTTTTCTATTTTCTACCTCTGCAAACAACAATCAAACAGTTCTGTATTCCACAGACGAGTCTAGTATGCTCGTTCGATTGACGATCGATGCACTCGTTGGCGCAGTGAAACTTAGGTATTAGAAATGACCTCGAAAGTTAAACAACGCAACGTCAGACCCAGTCAGTCTTTGGATGGGTGACCGTTTAGTGGTATTTCATCTCGAGTGTATATTATGTGATTCAGTGCCGCGACACTCAGAACAAATCGTTATTGTATCAAATGCCCTAGATTATATGGGCTCCAAAGATTTAATATTCTAGCTTCATACTATTTTGGATTGCAAAGCTAGTTAGGCAGTGCCGACTCAATCAATCAATTATACTTTATTTGACACCAAAAAAACAGAGTATACAGAGAGCAAACAATCAGGATATACAAAAGGCACAAAAACAAGCAGTCTTTTTGCTAAAAAGCGATAAGACCCTTAAAACGTAGTGATTCTATTCTCTTTGATGTGATTTAGTTCAAGTGACAGTCGTGCTCGCACGTCCGCTCCGTTCGACTGATAGCTAGCGAGTATCGCCCCACTACATAGACGAAGAATTTTTCACTTACGCTGGTAGACGGAATATCAGTGTAACCGGGTATGATATAGCGATAGTCATAAAATTCTTACAATTTAGTGTCAGCACTTTGGACACTATATGGTGACCAAGCCTCAACTTTGACTTTTGACCATGCGTTGTCAAAGGCACCCAAAATATCAAGAAATATACCGACGAAAGGAAGTGTCAGAAAATCGTCAAAACCTATATTCCATAAATAGGGTCTAAGGACAGAGCCCTGAGGACAGCCCTGTGTCAGCACTTTGGCCACTACATGTTGACCAAGCCTCAACTTTGAAACTCCGTTGGTAAAGTAAGAATAAATAAATAAGTGGGTAGATGTTTTGGAGAAGCATTGGCCACCATGCGTTGTCAAAGGCACCCGAAATATCAAGAAATATACCGACGATAAAGCTTTTTTTTTTTTTTTTTTTTTTTTTTTATTCATAATGGGTTTGCGCTTGGCTTCATCTCACCTGATGGGAAGTGTAGACGAAGCCGAGGATGTAGCGCGCTCACCCAGAAAAAGCCTATTAACTCTTCTTTTGAAAATATCCTGATTGTATTTGCTTGGAAACACAGACGCAGGGAGTGAGTTCCAAACCTTACCGGTTCTCATTATAAAAGAGGATGCGAACCTTTTTGTGCGGATTGTTGGAATATCGACAACGTATGGATGACTCGCACTACGTCTTGTCGTACGTTAGCTATATTCAGAGAGCTCTACCGCCTCTCTCAAAAGCAAGCACGCGTCTGAAGTCGATTTCCCTATGGTAAAACCAACTTGCCTTTCAGTGAACTTAGGTCCTCCTGGAATTAACCGAGGGACAACAAGGCGTTACAAGAGTTTACCCAAAGATGGAAGAAGGGTAATAGGTTGATAAGACTTCGGATCATCAGGGGGCCTATCACCGGCTTTGGGGATTATTTTAATGTAACCACGTCGCCATAAGTTAGGAAAACCTCCCCCAGACTCACCGGCAGCTTTAAAAGCCTCCTTGATCATTAGATTCGAAATCTTATCCTCACCGGAAGCCTTACCCGCCGGCAGAGATCCCACGACATTTCGCAGTTCATCAATCATAATCATAATCATTTATTTCATAAAGATATTTTTACATGTCAAATGCACTCCTTACTACTCAAGAAACGGTAAACAAGAAGATGGTGTTTCAGGCAATTCAGCAGCTCTCATTCTTATTTCACGATGATAATCGCTATCGTTTTCAGGTGAATCATCCGGAATTAGTGAACCTAAAAGAGCAGCCGCCGTCTCCTCGACCCCGATAGTATGGGTTTCATTTAATTTAATATTTGAAAAATATGTAGAAGCAGGTGTTTTGCTAGTTTTACATTCGTGATAAAGAGGAGATCACGGCCCCTCCCTCTCGAGTGCTACCATACGCTGCAGTAATTGTTTCTTAGACAGTTGAACATCAGCACGATAGTTAGACCTGACAGTTCTAAGGTCCCCAATCGCATTTGCCAGTTGATCTTCCGAGGTGGCATCCGATTTTCTACGAGCTTGCCTAAACACTCTAAGAAGTCTAATTAAGTCATCGTTCCACCAATCACATCTACGTGTTAAGGTTGCACTTGTACGTCCCAAGGCTACGGCAGCACAAAATGTAAAGGTTTCAGTCATAACTTCGGCGCACTCAATCGGAGTCAATTCCGACCGAATTGACGACTTGTTGTTGGGTTGTACTCTTAGGGTCAATTCGGACTAAAAGAGCAGCGGCGAGCAGCGGCATGCAGCGGCCGCAGGAGCATTTTCGTTGCAAAATTTATCCTAGTATTTTGAATCTTACTACTAGCGAACAACGTTCAAATTGATTTGAAGCGATAGACGGGTAGCGCGGCGCCGCAAGCAGCCGCAAGCATCCTCAAGCAGCCGGGAGTCCGCGCGCGCCCAGCTGTGCTACCATGTTGCACGTCTTCTTCTTCTTATCATGTGGGCAGAGCCCTGGCGTCAGAGTTTTTTCAAACCGCCTTACAGCCTCTGACGTGGTTTTTATGTAACGTCTACTACCACCAGAGATAGTAGCCGGGACCAACGGCTTAACGTGCCATCCGAAGCACGGAATAATTTTTATTTTCAGACAATCAAGTGATTCAGCTTGCAATGCCCTAACCAACTGAGAAAAAACACACAAAGTGACATATCACTAGGTATTATTGGAATCGAACGTGATACGGCTCTATCACACCTTTTGTCTCGTTCGTACGAGCGCAAATAGACAGAGAGCGAAGACGTGATAGCGCTGTATCACGCTGCCATACTACGGGGGCAATTCAATGAGCAGGCGCGAGTAGTTGCGAGCAGTCGCTTGCAGCTGCGCGGCTGCTCTTTAAGTGTGAACTGACCCTTACAACATTTATGAGAAGAAGTCTAGTCGTTCATTATTAAGCCGAAACCACACGGTAACAGCGGCAACGTACTTAAAATTGAATTTATTACTGTGTCAGTGTTCAAAGTTATTGCTTCAATTAGTGCACTCAGGGAGACTGGAAGGCTGGAACCAATCGCTTTGCACGTGTAAAATTTTTATTAGGACCATGGAAATTATTATCAGCATTAGAATCTGTTATTGCGTACATGTTTGTTTTCAAATGTAGTTATAAGTCAACTATATTATTTGGTTATAAGGGCTTGGTCAATGACCAAATAGCTACTGCGACCTGCACGGCTAGCATTCCGCCCACGACACAGCGTTTAAACGAGAAAAACGTCATGCGCGCTCTTTCTGGAATACGTAAAATAATAAAGATGGAGGCACATGTCGATTTTAATCATTTTCTCGGGGGTGGTATGCGAGGCCTAGTAGACAGATCTATTGTACCTGTCACCTTAAGGTCATTTCCTAGGCCCACGAACTTCATGAATCGTGCTATGCTTTAGGAGGGGAGGTCCCTAATGTCAGTAGGTGTTATTATGTATCCACCTAGATGACGACTCCTGCTGTGAATGAGCACTTCGCATTCGCAGAGGAGTTGTATGGGCGTTTCCTCTGCTTCACAGCAGAATCTGCAAGTGGGTAAATCTACTAGCCCCATTCTGTGTAGGTTTTTGTTTAACTTGCAGTTAAGTCATCTATAATAGCGACCTTTCTTAATATGGCCCACTTCCCATATTCATGAATGGAAGATTTTGCCGTGTAGCGGAATGCTACATGCTGTATAACTTACGTACTTCAATTAATCAATTAAATCAGCCCACATCAACCCACTGCTGGGCCGTATGCCCATTCTTCACGATCCTGTGCTAATCTGATCCAATTCGATCCCGTCAAACTTACAATGTCATTAGACCAACGTGCTGGTGGTCTGCCTACTGACCTCTTGGCCACCACTCTGAAATTGCCTTGGTCCACCGGCCATCTTCCCGTCTAGCAAAGTGTCCTGCCCATCTCCACTTGAACTTTGTGATCGGCTTACCCAGCTTAAGCTTAAGCTAAGGTACTTGCTATTTAGTTATTTCCGAAGTTCCAACTTACTTGCCTTCTAGCCCAGTCATTTTACAGTTTGAGCCGGGACTAATTAATAATTGATATTTTTTTTCTGTATAATTAAAGAGCCAATTTGAGCCTAGAAATGTACCAAAATTAAAAAAAATGTCACGTCAGCAACAGTTCCAATTTTAAAATTTAGCTATTATCTCGTTCTAAAAAACCAGATGGTAAATATTTTTTTGCACAGATTTAAGGCTTTACCATAATACATACCTCAAACTTGGTGTAAATATTTTTTTCTACTTAGAAGGTTTTGAAAAATACATTCGTATTTTCTAATAAATACCTTATTTTTTAAATTTTAATGCCTATTTTACTGCTCAAAAATAATTTATATTGTTAACTCTAATTCAAATGAGTGCATTGGTAATAATTTAAAAGCGTTCTGGGCGCACAATTTTGATTACAATGTTGCGTAGCGATTTTTTTTAAATATGTTTCAAGATAGTCTTTTTGTCGCTAAATGGTGCCGGTTACAGTTTAAAAGTCCAATTAATAATTACTCCCTACCCCGCCTAACAAAACTCCGTAAAATGACTGGGCTATTCATCTACACTCTGTTGCTTTTATAAAGAACGAGCGTTAACCCCTGACTTTGTCCGTACAGATTATATACCAGATTTTAAGTCTGATAATAAAAAAAGACGTAAGACGTATAAGTCCAATATCAGACCAAAAAAGTTTCATCAAAATCGGTTCAGTAGTTTTTGCGCGATGCTCGTTCAAACAAACAAACACACAAACAAACAAACAAACAGACAGACAAAAAATCCAAAAATTGGTGATATGGAATCAGGGATACCTAAAAAACATATCGTTACTTTTTTTTTTGTTAATATTTTCAATGTACAGACAAACTTCCTGTTACAGTTTTATAATAGTTTAGATGATTTTGCTCTGCAGTGTGACCAGAGACGACAACTTAATAACTTTATAGTACCTATACCATAACTATAATTTACTCACTACAGAGCAAAGGCCTTCTTACACAAATAAGGTTCATTTCACACCAAGAAGGCAGCGGCTAGCGGCATTTTGAAAAGGCTTATGTATGGTAGCTAAATGCCTCGCTCTTAACTGGTACTAGTTAGAGTATAGTATAAAATGCTGTTTAATGGAACTGCGCTTTCGGCTGGTGCTATTTTAAGACAGAGAGTAAGAAGAAGACCACTCATCTGAACAGGCCTCTCAATTGACGAATACGAATGATGACTTTGATTTGTCGATAATATGTATAATCTTAGGGAAACAATAACACCCATGAAAAGAGAGGTGATATTCTAAGTCAGGTTCAAAGGTTCAAATCAAACATTATTGTCATTTTATTTCATATAGGTCATTAGATAGATATGCGTACTGCATCACCTACCATAACCTATATAACCCATACCACCTAGACCAGCCATACCACCCAGACCAGCCGCGGCACCAAGACCACCCAGGCCACCCACACCACCCAGACCACCCATGCCATATGCACCAGGCTGCAGCATCTCATAAGGACTAGGTTGCACCATAGCATATCCATGCTGTGACATAGGATTCACAGGATACATGTTAGGCAGCATCATGCCAGGAGGAAACGTCCTTCGTGTGTTATAAACCTCATCTTTATAAACCTCATCAACAGACACAAGTTTATGTGCAAGTAGTTGTGTTTCTCTTCTGGTTTGATCTTCTTCTTCGCAAACTCCTCCACTAAAGATGTAAACGTCTTCTAGCGAAGGGTCGTCCCTTTTTTCGCAATTGAAGTTGCATTCGCTGTCGTATGTCTGGCCATTAGTTGCACAGATTGGTGAGTCATCTGTACATTCGCAGAAATCTGCAGCTGTTGGTGAGAGGATGACGGATACTGGAAAAATTTAAATACCATTAAAGAAAATTGTTCGAAAGCGTTGGTGGTGCGTTGCGTAGAGGTATGTACACCCAATTATGAGGGTCCGGGTTCGAATCCGCACGGACAACATGCCATGTACCAATGAGTTTTTCTAACTTATGTACATAATACCGACTGCTCTCAGACGGTGAAGGAAAACATAGTGAGGAAACCTGCATGCACTGAAGAAGAAATTCTGATGCGTATGTGAAGTCAACCTATCCGCATTGGGCACGCGTGGTGGACTAATGCCCATACACCCTTTTCGCGTTTCCTGAAGGTGGCTCCATAGTGAAAGTTGTTCAGTTTGATGGTCTGAATTCACCGTTTCAGTATTTTCAAGGCTGTTACATAAACCCTGTATACAGGGTGAAATTGATATCGTTATCATCCTTTTAAACTTAGAGTCTACCCATCAAACTGAACAACTTTTACTATGGGACCGAACAGATCGGAGCAAAAAAGAAATCCGCTGTTGCATACATTTGAGTCGAGTAATTTAATATGGAACAGCTGATTTTTTTTTTCTGCTCCGATCGGTTTGCTCCCATGGTAAAAGTTGTTCAGTTCGATGGGTAGACTCTTAGTTTAAAAGGATGCTAATGATATCAATTTCACCCTGTATATTATTTGCGCTATGCCGCTATCCTAGTTGGTTAGCATATGTTTTTATTATTTTCCTTCTCGGTTTGATCTCTGTGATCTTTTTCTGTTGAACGCATAGATTCATTCAAATCTCGGGACTACACGGGAGAATCCAAGTCTTGGAGTTTTAGTTGTTGAGTTAGACCATGGGATTTCGAACAGTAAATAGATTTTAACTGAAATTTGGTTGAGTAGTATTTAGCTTGGTACTCGAACAATCAAATATGAGCGCTGCGCGGGTTGAACCCCGTGCCAGCACAGGCTGAGCCTCGACCTTTTGCCTCAGTCCTGTAACTCTATATTATTTTGTACTTTAGATTGTAAGAAAAACTAAGGCATTAAATGATTTTTTAATTTAATTTAATTCTTCTTCTTATCGTGTGGGCAGAGCCCTGGTGTCAGAGTTTTTCAGACCGCCTTACCGCCGTCCGATACATTTGAGTCGAGTTATGCTTGCAGTTTTGTATGGGATAGCTGCATTTTTTTCGCGATTTCTATATTGGTCCTATAGAGAAAGTTATTCAGTTTGATGGTCTGATCATCATCTTAAAATTGTTTCAAATAATTTTGTTACACCTGATACAGTATGATTTCTCTACACGCGCGACGCGCCTTCGCTGCGTAGAAAATTACCCCTTCCCGCGCTTTTCAGTCGCGCTTAAAAAGCCGAGTCGCGTGTAAGGAGATAAAATCATGCCAAACGGTTAAATTCTGGTAGTGAGTTTATATGCATGTTTATTTAGAAAAAATACGTATTACGGCATAATTACTGTATGGTACTGCGTAATCCCTTTCTTTTTTTTGACTGAAATTAAAAAACAAACTATTCAACACTTACGCAAAACCAGAAAGGCACTGGCAACGAATGACTTCATCTCCGTAGATTGCAGATTAGAATAACAATAGTAATTTACTTTTATTACTCAATTTATACTTCTTCTACACAATAATGAATTTACATTTAACATTATTTTGATTAAACAGTGCAAAAATTACACGTCAATAAAAAATTTCTTCATTAAATTTCGATGTTACTACTAAGTACAATATAAAAAAGGAATTATTAAATTAAAACTAAACACTGCTAAAGTGGAAGTTAAACTTCCGCAATTAGTGTCCCGTAAACAACAGCAAAATTTATTATTTTTCGATAGCATTCTTTTAATAACTATAGAGTAATTAAAGAGCAATTACAATCACCTTGCCGTACCACATTATTCTCGCTGCTCAAACTCAGATTCAATATAATTTAAAGACCGTACTATTCTGAAGTAAAATATATTTTCCTCGGCTCTACCACAATGCCTGAAAACCAAGGTGTTTAATCAGTGCGGCCTGCCTGTAATGACGGTTATGACGGACTATGGAGCGGAAACATGGACCCTGACGATAAGACTAGTTCATCAATTCAAACTCGCCAGCTATGGAGAAAGCTATGCTCGGTGTTTCTCTGAGAGATCACATCAGAAATGAAGTGATACGTCAGGGAACGAAAGTGGTTGACATAGCTCAGAAAAATAGCAAGCTGAAGTGGCAATGGGCTGGTCATTATCTGCCGAAGAACTGACAACCGATGGGGTGTCAGAGTTCTGGAGTGGAGACCGCGAACTAGTAGACGTAGTGTGGGACGCCCTGGTGCCCGCTGGATAGACGACCTAAAAAACGTAGCGGGGAGCGACTGGATGAGGAAAAAACCGAGGACAGAGTTTCGTGGCGCGCCTTAAGAGAGGCCTATGCGCAGCAGTGGACGATGATAGGCTGATGATGATGATGACTATTCTGAAGTGGCAATCGCGCACAGAAAAGCGCAGCATAGGCAACAAGGTGGACCGACGACCCGATGAAGGAGGCTGGAACCCGTTGGATGAGGGAAGCGCAGGACCGGTCGTTGTGGCGATCTTTATCGCCACCTCAAGACGGAGAGGCAAGTGTCCATTCTTATTGCCTAAAACACTAACTTACACTTTTGTAAAAGAGGGCTGTGCTATAATTCCCTGATAAGACCACCAAGCTGACGGCTCAGGTGCGGATGTTACGGTTCTGTGTATGCGTCTAATACTGCAATACTCTACGCAATATTCTAGGGCCTAGAATATTGCAGTACTAGTCTAACCGCTACGTCACAGATTACCCCTCCATAGATACCGCATGATGAAAATTTTGTACAGGCCCGAAGTCACCATCTTTGGCGGTAGGTGCGGGTAGCGGGACACGAAACAATGCAACATTATTGGCCATTTCAAGGTCGCACTACTTCGAGCTCGCTCGCGTTGCTTATATCAATATCAGTGCAAAATCATAGATGTGTTGCGCGCGTCGGCGGCCTTGTATGCGGTATCTATTGGGGGTGATCTGTAGTTGCGGGCGACGGTGCATTGGCCGGAGAGTATTGCCTCCTCGTATAGTAGAATACTTTTAAAAAAAAAATCTGCTTTTCCATACATGTATGTCGGGTAGCCATTGACATTTTCAATGGAAAAGTTAAAAACATAGTTTGTTATTTAAAATGTCTTGCCTTCGACTCGATAGAAGATGGAAAAGTTGATTTATTTTTTGCGATTTCGAATTAGTAATAGTTGTTTAGTTTGATGGTCTGAAGCACACGTAACGTATGTAATGCATATAAGTTTACACCTTATAGAATAGAATACAAGGTTTTGCAAAAATACAAATGAACATTTAAGGGGGTGGTTTAGACCATCAAACTGAACAACTTTCACTGTTTCATACTAAACTACAAATCTTCTCGAGCTAAATGTATGGAACATCTGATTTTTTTTTTCGCGATTTTGATGTTGGTCCCATAATGAAAGTTGTTCAGTTTGATGGTCTAAACAACCCCCTGAAAAGTTTTGAAATTTTATTTTTACTTTTGTAACACCCTGTATAATAGAAACTTTATTTGCTGTAAGTATGGTAACATTGTATATTTGGCATATTATAATTTGTGTGGGGTATAAATTGAATCCTTGTGTTTCATGATCCTGGAGTACGATCCAAATATCGCTACGCCATAGTGTTAATAGTCTTAAGGTGGTTGCAGAGGGGTCAATTTTATACAAAACTTTGTCGCACAAAACCCGTAGACGGTATTAATATAAGTCACTTTGTATATAAGGTCTAACAAAATTAGCTGAAACTATTTTAAGGGGATGATCAGACCATCAAACTGAACAACTTTCTCTATGGGACCAATATCGAAATCGCGAAAAAATATCTGCTGTTCCATACAAACCTACTCGACCTAAATGTATGGGACAGTAGATTTTTTTTTCGCGATTTCAATATTGGTCTCATAGAGAAAGTTGTTCAGTTTGATGGTCTGATCATCCCCTTAAAATAGTTTCACCTAATTTTGTTAGACCTTATATAAGGAAAAATAGTTTAAAAAATCTAGATGCCGCGTCACAAATACCATTTGCAATTTATAAAATAATTACGAAGATATAAAGCTTTGAAATTTTTCATACAAAATTTTAAATTCTTTATATCTAATTATAACATAAATTGCAAATGTTATTTGTGACGCGGCAACTAAATTTTCTAAACTATTTTTCCATATATAAAATATTACTTTTATTAATTCCGTCTACGCGTATTGTGCGTCAAACTTTTGTATGGACTGAAACCACCTTAAGGCTGCTTTTCCACCAGAGATGTTCGAGGTAACAGCGCGGTAAGCGAGGAAAAAATTGACCAATGAGAGCGCTTCAATTTCCAAATGACGTGATCGAGCGAGCGCGCTATTAGCGGATTGTTTCCTCGCTCACCGCCTCGATACCTCGCACATCTCTAGTGGAAAAGCAGCTAGTACCTAGTCACCACAAACCTATTAAAACGAACATTCCTTCTAACATTTATGTCTTATTCTATTAAATTATCCTGAAAACCTAGTAGAGGCTAACATCCGCAGTTGGATCCGGAGCCAAGAATCGGTGGTAAATCGCGGATTTAACTCACCGGGCTAGTCTAAATCACTAGAACTAGCACATTCATGGTACCCGTGGTGCTCAAAGTGTTATATTTAATTGTTATAACCGATGGACCAAGTAAAACGTAAAAATAATAATGACATTCTATACACAAGGACTTTGCATCACCGCCCTTTTAACGGGACCGCAAAAGCGTGCTTAATTGTTTTTAATTACTGCTTAGCGACCGAAGATAGTTGAAGAGACTGGAATTGTGTGAAATGGCAGCAGGCAATGTATAACAGCCAAGCACAACTGAAGCATACTAAGGTGATATTAGAGATATGTGCCATTTTTGGGTTTTGTTATTGTATGACGTGGTGAGTTCATGTGTAAAGAATGTCATAGATTTTGCATAGCTTGATATGTAAGGCGACATATCAAGCTATGCAAAACCAACATAAGCTGGCTTCGCGTAGGCTTCTAGGCGTGGTAGCATGATGTGTCGCCGTGTGTACTTAAAATTATTGTAACATTACAATAAAATATTCTTCAATTATGCAAATTGTCACACATGTTATCCAGTCCCATTGAAAGTACCTAGTAGTAAGTTTATTATGATTACTAGACAACGGTATAGAAAAGAATACATAATTATAAATAGACTAGTGTTAACCCGCGACTTCGTCCGCACAAATTACATACCAGATTTCAAGTCAGATCATAATAGCTATCAATTAAGAAAAGTTTCATCAAAATCAGTTCAGTAGTTTTCGCGTGATGCTCGTTCAAACAAACAAACAAACAAACACACCAAAAAACAGACCGACAAAAAATCCAAAAATTGGTGATTTGGAATCAGGGACACCTAAAAACCATATCGTAACTTTTTTTTGTTATTATCTTCAATGTACAGACACACTTCTGTTACAGTTTTATAATACAAATATTTTCCCCCAAAGGGATTCGAAACCGCGATCCTTGGCACACCAGACAGGTTCACTAAAAACTGAGCTATTGGGCCGTCAAATCACTGACTAAAAATAAGATATCAATAGTCAGTAAAAAATCAATCAATCAATCAATTTGATTCGAAGTAGCACAACATGGCTGTAACATGTTTAAAATCAATAATAATTGAAATAGTCAATATAGATAAATTACATAGTGAAAAAAATCGTATCAGCTTAAAAATGTGATGCTGCTGATGCTGTTTTTGCTATCTCGCAAAAGTAGAGTTGAACGACCGATAGGGAAAAGACATTGTCCACGTGACGAAATGTATCCGTTTCAAATCGTTTCTCAACTAACGAAGGAGTATGATCAAAGAACACATACAAATAGTATTATAGCTGAAATTATACACAAAATAGGAGAAATATCATACTACCCATGAAAATGGAAATTATCCTTTTCTATTTTAGTCCAAGATATGTTTTTATTTTATTCAAGTTCAAATTTACCTGTTTTGAGGCGAAACGGGACTGGGCATTTTCCTTTACACACGATACCTACTTACCTTTTAGTTTGGTGAAATGGACTAAAGTTCAACTATGGTTGATCTATTGTGTAAAATTACTAGTAGGTACCTAGTAAAATATATATGCTTCACAAAAAATAATTCTATTGACATTCACGCTCCACAGAAGAAATCACAAAATAATGTTGAGCACTCCTGACTCAGAACATTCACGCTAGAGCAACCCTACTAAGCTTGCGTTCTATAAATCTCTAAAGGATATGGAGTGAATTTGAATAAGTTATGAAATGACCAGTTTTTTCGCATGTAAGGCTTTGGGTCAAGTACGCCCATTTTACGCAAGGGTCAGAAAGACCCAGCGGGTGAAAGCTATGTACAGTCGATAAAGTTTGTCATTTCCTAAGATTTTCTTTTAGTTAAAGATTGGAAAGGAAAATGTTGTGAGGGAAAATTGGTTAGTATAAAAAGAAAAATAGATTTGCCAGCTATGTTAACGTTGTTTGGGTTTCTTTTGTTATGATGAACTTTTCTTGAAGTATTTAACAACAATATTATACCTACACACTCGTTATTCATCATCATCTTCCTAGCTGCTGTCCCGCTGGGTAGCGGGGTCTGCTTCCTTAATCTGTTTCTTCCACTTCGCTCTATCTTGAACATCGTTGATGGAGAGCTCGCAGCTGTCCATTTCCTTCTTTACAACATCAGAACATCTGAGTTTTGGCCTGCCTTCGCCACGTTTACCTGGTAGGGTGAGGTCCATTGCTTTGTTGCCTATATAGTCAGGTGGTCTTCTGTTTACGTGACCAACCCATCTAAGTCGATTTTCTTGAATTTTGTCAGCTACGTCGCGGACTACGAGACTACCTCACACGAACTCGTTGCGTATTCTGTCGTATCTCGTAACTACGCACATCCAGCGTAACATCTTCATCTCAGCGACTTGAATGGTTTGGACTTGCCTTTTCGTAGTTGCCCATGTCTCACTACCATAGGCTAGTACAACACACTCGTTATTAGCTATGATATTTTATAGACTGATTATCCAGTTTTAATAAGCCTTTGATAATATCATAAATTTTAGATACTTATGAACTTTTTGCATGCATTCAACAGCACATGCATCACTGTTATATTTCAATTTATTTATATTTCAAACGAGCAGCGATTGAAATTAAAAAAAAAATTATTTAATAAAAAAACAATGCGGGTATAAAAATAATACTTACTTTTTCAAAAAATCTAGAGCTTCTCTTGTAATTTAACAAAGTTGGTTATTTTCTTTGAGATAATAGATCCGACTCTTATAAAGTAGTGAGTTACATTCTCTTTGGAGCAATCGGTATTACGTACATACGTTAGAAAAACTCATTGGTACATACCCAACTAACAATTTGGTCGTATAGGTGTCATATAGTCGAACATCAGACGCATAAAGCACCAGTATATGACGAAATTACCGTAATATAGCTTTTATAAATCAAAATAGTCCTATAAATGTGGGCCTTAATCAACCAAATTGTTTGCTGGGATAGAATGTCGTCCGTGCGGATTCGAACCCGGACCCTCATGAAAAGCGACACCGACCGACGCTCTCGTCCAATAAAAACTTTGATCAGGGGTGCGATACCTTTTCAAGAATTTTACACGTTCTAATTAGTATAACTTACAAAAATGGCATTAAAAATGAAAATGAAAATATATTCGTTATTTATATATTTCTTTACATTATTTATTTTATTTGTTTATAGTTTATAGTCATTTCCGTACCGTCAAACTTTGTATAATGAGATAATAGATCTTCAGCATTGTAAAACTCACTCGTTTCACTTATACTAAAGCCAATGTTCCTTTTTGGTCATGTCAGATTATTTCGTCTCCAAATACGATTTCATTGAAACAAATGTGTATTCAAAGTCGTTTTATTACTCGGAAGGCCCATAAACGCATAGCACAGTAATAAAGATTTGATGACGTCATAAAATGACAAAAAATATTATGATGTTCCGTATATTTTTTATTTCGTCTCGAAGTAGGTCAGTGCGATGGTCATAAAGTGTCCATACAGGGTGTTTTACTTTTGATGATCTGAAAGCCCTTTGGGGTTGTCGAATTTTTTGCTATAATTTTCTAGCTCAGTCATTTTACGGTTTGAGTGGGGACTAATTAGTAATTGACATTTTTTTTTCGGTATAATATTGAAGAGCGAATTTGAGCCCAGAAACGAATCAAAATAAAAAAAAAATCACGTTAACAACAGATCCAATTTTAAAATTTAGCTATTATCTCGTTCTAATAAACTAAATAAATTAACTAAGTAAATTTTTTTTGCACATATTTAAGGCTTAACCATTATACATACTATAAACATGGTGTGAATATTTTTGTCTACTTAGAATATTTTGAAAAATACATTCGTATTTTCTAATAAATACCAATTTTTTTTAATTTCATTGCCTATTTTATCGCTCAAAAATAATTTATATTGTTAAATCTAAGTCAAATGAGGGCATTGGTATTAATATTAATAATTTAAAATCCTTCTGGGACACATAATTTTGATTTCTATGTTGCGTTGCGAATTTTTTTTTAATATGCTTTAAGATAGTCCTTTTGTCACTTAATAGTTCCGGTTACAGTTTAAAAGTCCAATTAGTAATTACTCCCTACCCCGCGTAACAAAACTCCGTAAAATGACTTGGCTATTTCCCCCTAAGTAAGAACATGGGAGGAAAATTCCAGCTAAAATTCGACACAACACGTCCTTGTGCATTGTGGTTCCCGAAACCCTCGAGACGAAATGGTCAATTAAGATTAGGTTAGGTCTATTTGATTGTTAATATTGAACTAGTTTTTTTATCACTTTCCATGTTTTAAGGGATGGCCTCTCAACATAATTCAGTTATTATAGGAACAACATTAAAATCACAAAAAAATTACAGCTTTTCATTGAATATGCCGATTTATTCAATTCAATTCAATTAATTTATATTGGAAAACAAAACAATTTGTTTAGTATAATAAATAATAAATAAAAATAAAGATGCCTTTTATTTCTTGCTCCCTATTAAATTCATTAACATTTATATTATAATTCAATTAGGTACTATAATTATACTAAACTCATATTAATTGTTAGTTTAAGAAAATACTATTTGAAATTCACAATGTGTAAGTATTATTATCTATCTATCTATCTATAACGTCACGCCTCTTTCCCAGTGGGGTAGGCAGAGACCAGGGCGCGCCACTTACTACGATCCTTACATACTTCTTTTGCCTCATGCACATCCATACATCTCTTTATACATGCCCGTCGGTTTCGAGTACTCCGCACCTCCCCTTTTTGTAGGACGCAACTGATTTGATCAGCATACGTCCTACGAGGGCGCCCTCTTCCGACGCTTTCACTCACATTAGCAACATATATATATATATATATGTAAGTATTATTAATAATTTGATATTCACATTTAATGTAATTTAATGCATGCTTCTCTTAGTTAACTATTCTTAATATTCTAATGTTTATATTCTAATTATTTAATTATAATTTAATATTGGTTTTGCAGTAAAATTTGTTCAGTTTCATCAATTGAACCACTCCTGAAAACCCTTTTGTAAAGTTGCCCTAATGTCGCTTATCTCATTTTGCCTTTCAAGCGTCTGATTTGTGACGCGATTTTGGAATGTTTGTGAGTCAATCACGCATAGCGGCTTATGATACTATTTTATAGTTACCGAAGATTAAGGCTGCACCGAGCCTATTGTGCTGCCCACAATCGTATTTTTCTTATTTCTTAACAATTTTTTTTATTTATTTATTGTAAGAAAAATGACAAAAATTTGGACAATTGAACTTCCAAAAACCATCGGAGGTTTATCCGGAAGTGCAACATAAACAGTAAAGTTACATCAATCAGAAGACAATTTTGTAGGTACTACTTATACATGCAATACAAAGATTTACTTCGTTAGGTAGGTACTTAAAAAAGTAATTAAACAATATTTCAAAAAAACAATAATGCCACACACATTGTAGTCTTTGCTGATTTTCAATTTAATGGATCACTGTGTTTTTCTTTTTATAATGTTTGTAGTTATTATCTTTAAAACCGCCATAAGTGGCCACATTTGGCGGTTTTAACGATAATAGCTACAAGCATAAAACATAATAATCCGTAATGTTTAGATAAATTGAAAGCCAATGTAGTGATCCAGTGGCGAGTAACCTTGCCTGCTGTGCAGAAAATGATGGTTCGATCCCCGTCCAGACCGACTCGAACCAATGTCTTTTTCGGAATTTAAGTACGATTTGTAACACCGCTGGCTTTTCGGTAAAGGAAAACATAGTGAGGAAACCTGCGTGCTTCAATTTCGAGGCATGTATTGTACTCACTGTCCATCACAAGTGGCTCATCCGGCTCACTCCCCGTCACACTGGATAGAGTTTCAGTACTACTAGTGAAACGTGGATGTTCTGAGGTTTCAGAATATCTCTGACTACCCCCTCGGGGAATACAGTCGTGAGTATATGCTATGGTATGCAATCAGGACTAAAATGTGACATTCTTGTTTTTTGGAAATGTTTAATTGTTTAGAAATAATAAAAATACGATTGGTGGCAGCACAATAGGCTCGTTAAGCTCTTAAGTCACAGGTAAAAGCTAGTATTATAAAACAATATACGCAATCGTGTGGTTTTAATTATGTAGTTTTTAACATAATTATATTAGTTTGAACATAAGTTAAATTCCATAACAGCTTTGAACCTTCCATCAAACTTAAGCAAGTCTCGCCACGTAACAACTAGGTACTTAGTAAAGTTTCTAATAAATTCTACGTTACGGACAAAGTAGGTATAGTATGAAGTCATAGTGCAAGTCTTACATACTTGGTTAGCGAACCGAGCGAAGTGTGAACCCCGATAACAGTGTGAGCTTGACGTTAAGATGGGTATACAATAGAGACATGGAGATTTTGGATTTTAAAACAGATTTTTTAAAAGAAACGTGGGGTGCATGGATCCAGTATTTTAACGAAAACTACAAGTTGCAGCGTTATAATTATTTTAAACAAAACTTAAGGCTGCACCGAACCTATTGTGCTGCCCCCAATCGTATTTTATTATTTCTTATCAATTAAACAATATTTTCAAAAAACAAGAATGTTACTTTATAGTCATTGCTGGTTTTCAATTTATCGGGTCATTGCGGATTTGTTTTTATAATATTTGTAGTTATTATCTTTAAAACAGCTACAAGCATGGAACATAATAATCCGTAATGTTTCGATAAATTGAAAGCCAATCAGGACTACAATGTAACATTCTTGTTTTTTTTAATGTTGTTTAATTGTTAAGGAATAAAAAAAAACGATTGAGGGCAGCACAATAGGCTCGGTAGGCTCTTTAGATATTTACTGAAAAAAAACTCAATAAAAGTATTGTGTGTATGGATGTGTGAAATATTGAAATGAATCTTGAGTAATGCTGCAAGCGTTCTTGCTTTGGAGGCTTTGCGTTTCTTGCTTGCTTGCTTGCTTGATTTAAATATAATATATATATATATATATATATATATATATATATATATATATATATATATATGTGTGTATACAATAAACCTACAACCTATAAAATATCCTGTTGACGAAGCTTATTGCAGATACCTGTAAAATGCGGGATGTATTTTTTGACAAAACGAGTTGTTGATCTGAGTGGAATATTTTTGCACTAAATTCCTTTGACTAGACTTTGACCTTTTAAGAAACGAAGAAAATTAAATATTCTATTATTCTAAGCCGGAGCTACCTACAGAGTACACAATTAATTTACTGTCGAGCAAACACAAGATAGTTGAAAGTATATAAACAGCCTTAGAAAGCTCTAGTAAATTCAGTGAAATATAGCGTTGTGAAGTTTGGTACAGTCGGCTAATTGTGGGTTGGTTTGCAACTGCTCTTAGGCTTAATTTAAAGTCCCATTAATTAACAATGCTAGTTGCTTTGTAATGTGGGAGCTATTTGTAGTAATTAAGTGTGAAAAAAACATAGTCTTACAAAAACTGTGGACTTTGCAATGAATGCAAGAACAAAAAAACAGGGTAATTTATTATGTTTATTTAGTTTTGTTTTAGGATTAAAAATTCGTCTTTTTTAAACTACACTGGATTTTTCTGTCTACTTTTCTAATATAGCCAATATGAGAAAAGTAGGAAATATAGACTTCTCTCAAACGGTTGAGGAAAACATATGTGAAGTCTACCAATTCGCATTGGATACGCGTAGTGGACTAATAATGCCCATGCATATACCCAACTTGAAGGTAAGCATATGCCTTGCAGTTGGACGTGTTAATCTGCGGTCTCAGAACGTTGCTAAGTACATGTGAGTCATATGCTAGCGAGCACGGCTTAGTGTACAAGGTAAAGAAAAGTCAGTATATGGTCTTTGGTGCCGGAACCAGGTCTCGTCATCATGTCCCGCCTGTTAGGTTGAACAGTATACCCCTTGAAAGGGTACAACAATTTAAATTTCTCGGTCACCTGGTTTCAGCCGAACTCAAGGACAATGCTGACTTGGAAAGGGAACGACGGGCTTAATCGGTGAGGGCGAATATGATCGCCTGCAGGTTTGCAAGATGTACGTTAGATATTAAAAAACTCTTTATAGAGCCTTCTGTAAGTCATTTTACACGTTCAGTCTATGCGTCTCACTGACATAATATTCAAAGAAATCTTATGGAACCCTTCGTATCCAGTATAACAACGCGTTCAGAGTGGTAATGGGGCTGCCCCGGTACTGCAGCGCGTGATAGCGTACAGACTGGACTGTCAGGACAAATTATTTTTTTTTTTTTATTTTTTTTTTTATTTACAACAACAACAACAATCTAAACTGGATAAAAGAAGTTATTTTTATGTAATTTACAGGCTCACTATATTCCACACTGGTTGTGAAATGTATGGATACTATTAATTTTCTATACCCATCAAAAAGTAAATTTTAATTAACGAACATTAACAGAAATAGGGCATTCGCCCAGCTGAAACCGGTATGGGACTCGAAAATCCTCACTCGGCGTATCAAGATCTCTCTCTTCGAATCCATAGTGAAGTCTGTCTTGCTGTTCGGCTTCGAGACCTGGAAGGAAACAAAGGGACTGACGAGCAAAGTACAGGTCTTCGTCAACAAAAGCCTGAGATCCATCCTGCGCATTTACTGGCCGGACACAATCAGCAACGAAGAGCTGTGGGCTCGATGCCAACAAACGCCCATTAAGCAAGAAATCGCTCACCGAAAGTGGAAGTGGATCGGGCATACGCTTCGGAGAGAAGAGGACAACTCCGCCAGAGTCGCCTTCACGTGGGTGCCTGGCGGGAGCAGGCGGCGGGGGCGACCCGCACACACGTGGCGGTGCACCGTCGACGCCGAGCTACGAGCAGCCGGGTTGAGTTGGCGCGATATAGAACACCAGGCGCAGGACAGGGAGAGGTGGCGGTGTCTCACGAGGGCCCTCTGTACCATCGGGGTGCCATAGGACAACAACAACAGAAAATAAGAAACAAAAGACAGTTAAAAACTAAATTAAAGAACAGATAAACAAAAACCAAAACCAAAACCAAACCACTTACGCTATACTTAATTGCCTAAAATACAAAACCGAAACTTAATTTTATTCTAACAATCAACTCTCACTCCGCACCACAATTAAACAGCAGTTCCGTAACAAATTGCTGAATACAGAACACTACCCCGAGCCTACATAATTTCAACACCCCTGCAAAAGAAATGCAATTACACAGGACATTTGACTTTACCCACAGTTTGTGAGTCAAATGTTGGCGACATATGGCGTTCGTATATCACAGAGAATCTGCAGTAGCTTTTATTGCAAAGGGGAGGGGTGCAAGAGATTGTGTTAGGTGGTTGAATGGATTTTATGGTTAGTGTGCGGTCAATAATGCTAGGATGCGGAAATATGAGAATGCAGGTGAAATGGAAGAATTAAATGTCGATTTTTGTGGCCTGATAATAGTAAATTACACACCGAGGGCAGGAAAGTAAGAAAGGTCTCAGATCTCATGTAATTGTTGGCCGAGGCGAAACTGAGATCAACAAGCATGTGATCTGAGGCTTTCTTATTTACTGCCCAAGGTTAGTATTCTATTTTTCTTCTCGACGGAGGCGGAAAGCGGCAACTTCGTTTAGCGCAGCGGGACCAATTTAGTCTTGTTTATGCATCATAATCATCATCAGCATATATAGTCCCAATGCAGGGCACAAGCCTACCCTCAAGGAGCGTATGGGCGTTAGTCTACCGCCCGTGTAAAATGCGGATTGGTAGACTTTACATAGGCTTCAGAATTTTGATGCAGTTCTTCACACGATGTTTTCCGTCTCGGTATTCCGTACATAAGTTAGAAAAAAGTCCTAACTAATAAACAGTCAGTGTAGAGTTAGAAAAACTCATTGGTACATGGCATGTCGTCCATGTGGATTCGAACCCGGACCCTTTGAGTGTCCATTCCTCTCCGCAACGCACTACTGACGGTGCTTATGCATAAACTTTATGTATTTTAAATCTTTTAGAGAGGTCAGAAATTAAATTCTGTCGTTACAAGAAGCAAAATCCGTGTTGGTTCGTGAGATAAAAGTACCAGGTATCATTAAGATTTAAGGTGTTTTTTATCGTTCATAGGCTCACCATACTTTCCCACCGCTACAACTCCTGTAAACATTGATCAACAGCGGCGACCATTCACAACACTAGACAATTAAGTCGAGCTAGCCCGGGGGATGACTCTTAATCTGCCTTAGAACCCGCAATGAATTAATCAAAGAAGATAGGAGGAGTAGGAAAAAAATATCCGACTTCCCTCCATTGCAAGCGGGAGGCAGCAATAAGAAAAAAGCATGGCTATTAGAAAGCCAATTCCAGAGATCATTTATGGCAGAGTAGAAGACCCTACCGCAAAAGCACCAAAAAAATAAAATAGTTGCATTACAAAAAAAAGAGGAACCTAACATTGTACTGAAACTCTGACTTATTTTGCAGTAATAAATATGGCAAAAACATCTGAACGCACGGAACATTTCAGATTGACAGAAACTGAAAAATTTGCATAATGGGGCCAACATCAATGCGTTCAATTTGATGGTCTGAAGCAACCATAGAGATCTAGAGAGATGCCAACCAACGCGCTGAGTACGATACCTAGTGTCGCATTACCACCAGTACCACGCGATAGAAAGTATTTTGTTAGCCTGACACATTCAGGCTCATTATCCATTGCGGTATCAGAACTCAACGTTCGAATAATCTTTAGTACTACGCAAGCGTTGTAAACTATTTAAACATAATATCTCGACTGGCTTTCAGCCTCATAATATATTGAATCAGTACTGTCGCGAGCAATGTGTTCCGTTATTGCGCATATTGCTGCGACACTGGCCCCGCCCCCTTTTCACATCTCCCTTTAGTTTTTGTGATCTGTGGAAGCAACCCTCAAAATAGTGTAATAAATTTACACCCTGTATATCTAGTTATCTAAGCAGGAAACCTTATTGGAAGTCTTGAAAAGAAGAAAAGTTGAAGGAACTAACTCAGACTGAACTTAACAGCCAATTTTTCACGCAAAAATTTCCATTCAAAAAACTTTTCAGACCCAATATAGTTGTAAAAAATCTGAGCTCCATAAGTTATCGGGTCTCGAAGCCGCATCATTATTCAAATAAAACTTGCGATAGAACAATTTTTTGGGTTCCGTACAAAAGTGACAAAAACGACAGTTTCTTCGTGTATCTAATTAAAGATTACAAATTATTGTATCGGGGTCGGGGAACTTTTTGAACGACTTCCTCGTCGTCCCGGTGGGAATTTTTTGACCCAAAAGTCGTTAGTGGATACAAAAGTGCGGATCAGCTGATCGATTTTCTATGAGATGTCCAAATGTTTTTACGTTTTTCGATCCTTATTCCTTAGGGAAAGCTGTTTTGTTTCATTGTCAGAATACACCCTCAAAATGTTGTAAGTACTTAATTAACAAAATTCTAACAAAAAATTAAAACCGCCTTAAAAAAACTAAAAAGTTAATAAATAATTTCTCTGGGATGCCATCATCAGATCCTGGTTTCATTACCATGGTACCACTCTTGGAATATCTTCTTTCCAACTTAAATAGAATCATCAAAATCGGTTCATAAACGACGAAGTAAGACCCGTGAACACACATAAAAAAAATATATATATTTACGGTCGAATTGAGAAACCTCCTCCTTTTTTGAAGTCAGGTAAAAACTACAGTGGTGTTGTAGATACAAACATCCATGACTCGGGTTGTATTGTACCCATATTTAAATTCAATACTCAGATTACTGAAATTTAGCAAGCTATAGATGCAACAGCGAATTTTTCACTTAGTTCCAACAGATCCGTTTTGGCGCTGCTGTCGTCAAGCTTATCCTACTAATATTATAAACGCGAAAGTTTGTAAGTATGGATGGATGTTTGTTACTCATTCACGTAAAAACTACTGAATGGATTTGAATGAAACTTTACAATAATATAGCTTATACATCAGAATACCACATAGGCTACAATTTATAAAGATATTATGTGAATTGTCCAGACGAAACGCAGACGAAGTCGCGGGCACCAGCTAGTTTTTGTATAATGCCGAAATAGGGATATTTGACCAAGAAACAAACTATAATATTATTTCATACAACGGAGAAAAATTAGGGCTTCTCAAGGATTCCCAACTGAAGCGAAAATACCAGGAAATACACAAGATATGCTTCTGACGGAACAACACGGCATGATGTTGCTGCTGCTATAACTTCAATATGGCATCCTATGATGACGTTTCATGAGTGAAGATGTGACTGCAGCACTGCAACGGACCTATTAGAACTGAAGCAGTCATAGGCCAGTATGTATTCATCGATCTTTATTACATAATAAAGTGACCGCTAAACCGCATCATTGCGTAGGTACATACATACTGTCACGGATGCTGTGAAATGACGCAGCTATAGGAAGGCATTCAAAAATTCGGCCGGTTTGTCAACAAGCTTCGTAGCTCGGCGGTAGACGCATTGACTCCCGTGCCGGGGGTCGATGGTTCGAGACTCGTCGAAAATAATTCTAGATTTTATTGTTGTTGGAAATGTTCTAGAAAAGTAAGAGGGAGTAAGAATATTTGGAAGAAACAGAAAATGGGCGTGTTTAGGAATGTTCTAGAAAACAGAGAGAGAAGGAATATTTGAAAAGAACCAAAAACAATAGGAATGTTCCAGAACGAAGAGAGAGAAGAAATATTTGTAAAGAAACAATAAAATGGGGCGTGTTTAGGAAGATTCGAGAAAGAAGGCGGGATTAGGAATATCCGGAAGGGAACAAAGGAATAAAGAAAAGACTAACGAAATTCGGGCATCTAGAAAATTCTAAGGGGTATATAAGGCCGCGAGTTTGCGGACGCAAGTCAGTATTGATTTCACAGTGAAAAGTGCGGAACAAAAAGGAAGAAAAGTAAAAGTGGAAAAGTACGAGTGAAAAGTAAAGTGCAAAGTAAAGTGGAACGTGAGTAGACAAGTGTCAGTGTAGTGCAGTGTAGTGTGTGTCGCGTGTCGTGACGTCATAGTGCCGCGTGTCGTGACGTAGTGAACAGTAAAAGTGGTGAGAGGGGAAACCCCTGCGAGGAGGATTGTTTAAAGGGGAACCTCTGCGAGGTGGTCCGTGTGTAAGTGTGTAACCCAATAAACTCTGTAAATAAATTGGACTTAGCGTTTCACTCCAATCCCGAAACCCGTCGCTCGTAACAATGCTATACTTAAGTACTATACTAGGTATCTATACTTAAGTATTTAACATTAGTTTCGGCAGCGTCGCTTACATCTATCTATATATCTATATCTATATACTATTATAAAACAGGAAGTTTGTCTGTACATTGAAGATAAGAAGTACAAAAAAAAGTTACGATATGGTTTTTAGGTGTCCCTGATTCCATTTCACCAATTTTTGGATTTTTTGTCTGTCTGTTTGTTTGTGTGTTTGTTTGGGTGTTTGTTTGTTTGAACGAGTATCACGCAAAAACTACTGAACCGATTTTGATGAAACTTTTTTTGTTTGATAGCTTATGATCTGACTTAAAATCTGGTATATAATTCTCGTTCATCATATAACTATTTTTTTTTTTTTATGTTTGATAGGTAAGCATTTGACCCCGATCTCACCTGATGTTAAGTGACGATGAGGCCGAAGATGTAGCATGCTTACCTAGAAATGTGCCTATTTAGCTTTCAATAAATATTAAGTTCATGGGAAATCATTGTATAGGGGTAGTATTTTTTTAACATTGTATACGGAACCTATTGTCAATAAGACACGCCTTAAGCCAATTTTTCTTTCGTACGTGACTTTATTTTTACTTACTTTTCCTTCAGTTCGGTGAAATCACTTGGGTGAAATATCTTCTTCATACATAGTGATGAGTTGATTCGTGTTCTTGTATTTTGCGGTAGTTTTAAGTGGTTTATGTATGCCGAAGGTCTGTCAAGGTTTCGCAAGGGAGCCGTTTTTAAGGAACAGCATTGTACTCGTAAGTAAGTTAGGTTTATACTGTAGAAATCGTGTAGGAATGAAATCCCACTGCAGCCTAAATGTTTTCGTCTCATCAAAGAAGGTAAAGGAGGTCTTACTTGAGGTCATAAGAACTACGAACTACTTCTACGTAACGTTGACTATATTATGAAAATTAATAATTCACAAATCATCGATTTTACTTCATTTTCTATTGTTGATATGATCGTTAAAATTTAAAAAATCGCACTTTAGAACAAAAACACTTGTCAATTGGTAAATTATTTTATTCAATAATTCAATATAAATACTTTATTTTATGCCAAATACTTAATTTAAACGCAAATAATATACAGGGTCCTTCTATACGCTGCCACTTTTTTTTAAGGTGATGATCAGACCATCAAACTAAATCACTTTCTCTATGGGACCAACATCAAAATCGCGGAACAAAATCAACTGTCTAATTTGGCTCAAGTAGGTTTGCAGTTTTTATTTATTTATTTATTTATTTATTTATTTATTTATTTATTTATTTATTTATTTATTTATTTATTTATTTATTTATTTATTTATTTATTTATTTATTTATTTATTTATTTATTTATTTATTTATTTATTTATTTATTTATTTATTTATTTATTTATTTATTTATTTATTTATTTATTTATTTATTTATTTATTTATTTATTTATTTATTTATTCATTCATTCATTCATTCATTCATTCATTCATTCATTCATTCATTCATTCATTCATTCATTCATTCATTCATTCATTCATTCATTCATTCATTCATTCATTCATTCATTCATTCATTCATTCATTCATTCATTCATTCATTCATTCATTCATTCATTCATTCATTCATTCATTCATTCATTCATTCATTCATTCATTCATTCATTCATTCATTCATTCATTCATTCATTCATTCATTCATTCATTCATTCATTCATTCATTCATTCATTCATTCATTCATTCATTCATTCATTCATTCATTCATTCATTCATTCATTCATTCATTCATTCATTCATTCATTCATTCATTCATTCATTCATTCATTCATTCATTCATTCATTCATTCATTCATTCATTCATTCATTCATTCATTCATTCATTCATTCATTCATTCATTCATTCATTCATTCATTCATTCATTCATTCATTCATTCATTCATTCAATTAATAAGGCACATAAAACTAATTACAGTTATAAAAACACCAAATATAGACAGATTAAAAAGTAAAGCAAGCCATAATCCTAAGCATAATATGTGCACATCATGAAAAAGTAAAAGATAAACAATAAGCATCGTGTGCGTGTTTAAAAAGAAAAAGAAAACAAGATAAACAACAAACAAACAATAGCTCTTCAAGATAGTTTTGTATGGAAGAGCTGAATTTTTTTGCGATTTCGATGTTGGTGCCATAGAGAAAGTTGTTTAGTTTGATGGTCTGATAATCCCCTTAAAAAAGTGTCAGGTTATTAAGAAGGAACCTAAAGAGCAAGTACTATAGTTTATTCCCTGACAATATTTCTTTTTACAAACACAAGCCTTCGATTTGACTGATTTTTTTGCCTTTGATCAAATTATTTTGATCATACATAATAATAACTATATCATACATAACATAATACATAATGGATAGAATGTAACAGAATATAGATTAGGCCACCCACACAATGTTACGGCCGTCACGTCAATACGGATCACGCGGACGACCGACTAGTGGAGCCTGTTCCCTCACCTGATATATACCTGACAGTTCACGTTAGTTCGTCTATCTGTCACTTTATAGAGTTAGGAAAAGTCTATAAACATTTTTATGTTGCAGTCTTTGTAGGGTTCCGTACTCAATGGAACCCTATTCATAAGCCTCCGCTTTCCGTCCGTCCGTCCGTCAATAAGTCCTTCTTATTTATGGCTGTAACTTTTGAACCGTAATATTTAGACAGGTGGTAGAGTCAAAAAATTACGTCAAAAAGCTATCTATGTGATATTATTTTGAATAAAAAATTTTTGATTCGATTTGTTTGATTAGACAGTTAAAATTTTCACATTGCGTTAATATCGCGGATTTTCTGACAAATAATAAAACTATCGAAAAATTAAAAATTAAAGACGATACAAGAAACTAGTTTTTATCAACGTTTTTTCTTCTCGCTCTATCGTAAATACGGCAATACATACAAGCGTTAAACTTGGTGTGATTATAGAGCAAACTCTATTCTACAGTATAGCAACAAATAATAAAAACCATCCAAGTGTGAGTCGGTCTCGCGCTAAAGGTACCGAAGAAAACAAAACTTTTTTGTAAGTTATTATGTTGGGTGGTTGTGTGGTACGGAACCCTAGGTGCGCGAGTAGCCCGACTCGCAGTTGACCGGTTTTTTTTGCTTTGATCGAAGGCAGTAGTCACATTTTGAATCTTTCCGAAAACATGTTTAAAACTCAGATCAATAAGACATCTGTAAACAAACATTTTATAAACTGTATAATCTTAGTTGGTCGGTCTGAAGATGAGCATGGACAAAACGAGGATCATGTCAAATGCCCATGTTGTACCTACTCCTGTAATGATCGGAAACTCTGCGCTCGAAGTGGTTGACGATTATGTTTACCTGGGACAAACTATTCAGTTAGGCAGGTCAGACTTCGAGAAAGAGATCAACCGTCGAATCCAACTCGGTTGGGCAGCATTCGGGAAGCTACGTAGTATCTTCACGTCCCAAATACCGCAGTGTCTTAAAACGAAAGTCTTCAATCAGTGTGTGTTGCCAGTGATGACATATGGAACAGAGACGTGGTCGTTCACTCAAGGCCTCATAAAAAGGCTGAAAGTCACCCAAAAGGGCAATGGAGAGGGCTATGCTCAGAGTTTCCCTGCGAGATCGAATCAGAAATGAAGAGATCCGCAGAAGAACCAGAGTAACTGACATACCCCAAAGAATTGCTAAATTAAAGTGGCAGTGGGCGGGGCATATTGCTCGCAGAACCGATGGCCGATGGGGCTAAAAAGTTCTCGAGTGGCGACCGCGTACCGGAAAGCGCAGCGTGGGTAGGCCCCGCACACGGTGGACCGACGACCTTGTGAAGGTGACGGGAACCCGTTGGATGAGGGCAGCGCAGGACCGGTCGTTATGGCGATCCTTTGGGGAGGCCTATGTCCAGCAGTGGACGTCCATCGGCTGAGATGATGATGATGATTATTAAAACCCTTGAGTCCTTAACACTTGAGTCAAGTTTTTTTTTTACCACAAGTAGGTACCTGTGAAAGAAATCTTTAAGCCAAAACTCCATTCCCTTATTCCCCAAAAAGGCGTCAATTATTTAAAGCAGCAGATAATCTGACACATAATTTTTATCTAATCACGATGAAAAGGGGCCATTTAAACTTACTCTGCCTTTCTTTCATTCCAATCTAACTTTTATACGTTTTTTTAAATTGAAATGAAAAAAAAACAGCTAAGAAAGTCTCAGGAGAAAGTAGGACTTGTGCTATTAGTGTTTCGCATCAAAGCGGAGTTGGTTTTCCATTGTTTTAAAGAGAAATTAATGTAGGTATACCAACAAAAAAGTCTGTAATGAATTCATGATTATTTTTACACCATCCAAAGAGCGATGATAGCCCATACGGAAGAGAGCTAGAGCCTCAATCCTGAGGCCGCGGTTCGATTCCTGGCCTGTACCACTGAATTTATGTACGGTTGTATTTATCATTTACTAGCTCGGCGGTGAAGGAAAACATCGTGAAGAAATTTGCATTTCCGAGGATGAATAGAAAATACCATAAGTTCAGAGGTATGCGTAAAATATGGGTGAGTTGGGGCGAACACAAAGGACCAGCTCTGGTCTCAGTGTTACAACGACCCTTGCTTGCAATAGCCCAACCACAAATAATCAATAATACACCATCCATACTAATATCATCATCATTATAGGTCTCACTGCAGGATGGGAGGATGTTTGGGCGTTAGTGCACCACGCGTGCCCAATGTAGGTTGGTGGACTACGCATACGTACCAGAATTTCTTCATCAACGTATATAGGCTTTCCGCTATGTTTTCCTTCACCGTTTCATCATCATCAGCCTATATACGTCCCACTGCAGGGCACAGGCCTCCCCTCAAGGAGGATGTTTGGGCGTTAGTCCACCACGAGAGCCCAATGCGGATTGGTAGACTTCAGATACGAATCGGAATTTCTTTTTCATCGAATGCAGGTTTCCTTACGATGTTTTCCTTCACCGTTTGCCATACTAATATAATAGAAGAAATTCTGATCCGTATGTGAAGTCTACCAATCTGCATCGGGCTCGCGTGTTGGACTAACGCCCATACATCCTTGCCTGTGTCCTGCAATGGGATGGGATGGGATATTGCCTTAATATCCCATCCCACACTACTGACTTCTATTCCTATTCCTTCACTGTCCATGCAGTCCGGCTCTGGAACTCTCTCCCATTTAATATAAGAGACTGTGAAACAATTGTTTCATTTAAAAAACAAGTCAAAGATCACTATCTCTCTCTTCATTCAATAAACTAGTATATTTATTTGTTTATCATTCTTTATAAATATATATATATGTGTATGTATGTATATACCTGTATCTTTATATAATCATATATATTTATTAGTGTTAAATACTGTTTTATTTGTTAAATGTGCACACTATGCCTGCCTCACTTAATATGCTCTCTCTCTTTCACTGGTTTGGTGGAAGAAATCTCTTTAGAGATAAGCTCGCCCTTTGTAATTGTCTATTATGCTGTTTTCATTTATATTTCCGTGTGTACAATAAAGTGTTAAAATAAAAATTAAAATAAAATAAAATAAATAAATGGGACGTATACAGGATGTTAGGGTAAACAGTGGCATTACTTTAAGGGGTGATTGTACCCATGATACTGAACAACTTTCCCTAAGAAATCTATAAGAAATCCGCAAATATTGTTGACTTTTCATTCAAGCATTTTTTTGCGAATTTCCTATAGGTTTCTTAAGGAAAGTTATGTTCAGTATCATGGGTACAATCGACCCTTAAAGTAATGCAACTGTTTACCCTAAAACCATGTATAGGCTGATGATGGTACTAATATATTATTATTATATTCAATATAATATTATAATTAAAACGCGAAAGGATCTCTGACGATCTGGCAATCTGTCTGTCCGTCTTTATGATTGTCACATTGTAAACCACTGGTACCGATTGGTATAAAGAAAGTTGGAGCCGTGAGAGACTTTATGTGACTTCGATTCTATGTATATTGTATACCGACCCTACGAATCAAGTGGACACATTTTACAACTGGTCATGGTACTCGTTGGATGAGGGCAGCGCAGGACCGGTCGTTGTGGCGATCTTTGGGGGAGGTCTATGTCCAGCAGTGGATGTTTGATGATGATGATGATGTCATTTCGGATTTCTTGTCATCACTTTCTTTATATCACTTGCAGACGAACGGACGTTTCAGTAAAAAGACATTGACTTACCAACTACTGGACGTAGGGTCCGCGCTCAAAAGTGTACGAACCAAAAGAGAACCAAAATGAAAAAGAAAACCAATTACGCGACAGACTTCGTTTGATCGGCTGACTACGCGCAAGCGCTGGCGCGCGGCGTGCGCCGTGCTCCTATGGGGGAGTTGGGTGAAAAAAAAATTCAGCATTTGTGTAATTTAGTCTCGGAAACTTTTTTCGAGAATTTTGTTCTAGACCTTTCGTCCGTAGTATTCTACGTCAATGGTAAAAGATCAAGTTTTTCCAATTAAGATACGGAACACTGACTAAGATCTAGGGTTTAGGTAAAAGAAATAATGAGTCTCATTTCTAACGGTTTAGGAAAGGCTTGCCTAAACTAAACTGTGATAAAGAGCGTTAATCTTTTGTTAGTCTAGGCCTTTGGGGAAAGAGGATTAAATAAAAAAGGTTAAATTTTAGTGTTGTGACTTGGGAGCGCCGTACCAAGCTAGTATTATTATTTTGACTGAATTATAACACAGTATATTATATTCTATATCGTTGCCTAGTCATACGGTATTCGATTCGAATTCTTCGAATGTGACTAGATAATCTGTGTAAGAATAAGAATAAGAATCATTTATTGTTAGAGCTGGTGGTATACAAAGATCTTAGAGTAAACAAATTGAGCAAGCAGCTGTTACCATATCAGACATACAATTATATTCAAAAATAATATATTTTACATGCGATGTCTGAATAAAATTAAACCTAACCCCATATAAGAGCGATGATAGCCCATACGGAAGAGAGCTAGCGCCTCAATCCTGAGGACGTGGTTCGATTCCTGGCCTGTACCACTAAGTTCTTCGGAATTTATGTACGGTTGTATTTATCATTTACTAGCTCGGCGGTGAAGGAAAACATCGTGAGGAAACCTGCATTCCCGAGGATGAAAAGAAAATACCATAAGTTCGGAGGTATGCGTAAAATATGGGTGAGCTTGGGGCGAACACAAAGGACCAGCGCTGGTCTCCGTGCTACATAACGACCCTTGCTTGCAATAGCCCAACCACAAACAATAAGAAAACCCCATATATACAATTTCCATGGCATGTAACAATGTTTCCATGGCGTGTGACAAATTCCAAGATATTTATTTATTTTAAAAATAGAACCAATACCAATAATACCAGAAGATACCATACACCCTCCCTGATAGTAAGCCTGTGCCCTGCAGGCCGTTTATAGGCTGATAATGATTATGATGAAAAAACATAGCATAGCATAATGTTCACGACAAAACATCCACGTTTCACTAGTAGTATCGAATCTCTGTCCAGTGTGACGGGGAGTGAGCCTGTCGCCACTTATAATGGACAGTGGGTACAATACATGCCTCGAAATTGAAGCACGCAAGTTTCTTCACGATGTTTTCCTTCACTGAAAAGCCAGTGGTGTTACAAATCGTACTTAAATTCCAAAAAAGTCATTGGTACGAGTCGGTCTGGACGGGGATCGAACCATCGTTTTAAGGCAGGCAAGGTTACTCGCCACTGGACCACCACGACTTTTTATCATGAAGAACATGTACTAATGAAAATCAAACTGAAAAATTTGATTTAATGAAACCCAAGGCCCCTTCCAAGGTGCCATGGAGGTACCTTTTTCATTCAATACCACTAGTTAGGGAAGCTAGTAGTTACTAGCTTCCTGTCATTCAATCAATCAATCAATCAAATATACTTTATTTTACACCAAAAACATAAACAGTAAAATACAGAAATAAAATACAAGAGGCACAAAATAAGGCGGTCTTATCGCTAAGAAGCGAAAAGACATCCTGTCATTGTGTAAATCATTCCAGAATAACTTTAACATTTCATTCCGGTACGTGATCCATTAAAAGTTTTGACTACTTATACAACGTGTTAATGAATTAGCGCAAAACCTCATACACCCCAACTGATTTATAACAAAATAATTAGAATGAAACAATAATTTCATTATTTTGATACCTAAAATTTAAAGTTATTCGCATTTTAAGTTTTGAGGCAAAAATGATTTGTTATCATTCCAGCAATGAATAAAAGCGCTAACGTACTCATGGATACATTTTAATAATCTTGTTTTGGTAGTAAGTAGGGTGAGTGCGCCCGAGCGGTAGGTTGACATCGGGTTATTAACAAATTATTTAATATTAAAAAAAAATTACTTATGTTGAAACCATGATAATTCGATTCTGCTCTCGATTCTAAAACAACTACTTTCTAGTTTTGCGTTAATTCATTAACACGTTGTATAGGGCCTAGTTACGCGTGTAATTCTACTAACAAACATTTCTGCCACTTTTTGCGGGGGGCGAGGTAACACGAAATCCGCAACTTTGGATTTTTTTCCCATAACTTTAGATTCTAATTTTGAACGTTAAAAATCATGAAAAGTAGTCTCGTGTAAAACCCAAACGTTCTAAGTTCAAAATTATTGTTTTGCAATCATAGGCTGTCTCGATTAGTGATAAGGTACAAAATTGAATGTAAATGCACATGATTTTATACCGTGGCAGAGGAGAAATGCTACCGCAAGGCTAGTCCTTCTAATAAATAGTCAAAGACTTAAAGTGATATCATTTTATTATATTATATTATCATATTAACAAGCCGTGGTGGTCCAGTGGCGAGTGACCTTGCCTGTCTAAAACGCTTTAATTTCATAGTGACAAGGTCACATTACCCTTAGCTAGGAGAAGTGATGGCAGGTGGAGCAAAGCCTTAACAAAGTGGCGGCTGAGATTAGGCAAAAGAGAAGTAGGTCGTCTGGCAAATAGGTGGGTTGACGACATCTGGAAAAGTATCGGCAAGATCTGCATGCTATGTTATCTTAGTACAAACTAAGTGGAACGCTGATTTTCCATAGACAGCTACCGCCATCTATCGGTTATCGAAGCACTATGTGTTGAACTAGGGTTCATATCGGAGCGACAGCGCGCTACAGCGGTGACGCTGCGCTGTAGTAGTGAGAGATTTCGCCCATATTAATCACTCACGATCCAGGTAACATGGTTCAATCCTCGTGTCGGCCGATCGTCTTTTTCAATTTTATTGCCCCCCGGTGCTAATAAACGACAAAGCTAATAATTAAGACGACCTAAAAATCAAGGCGACTTACCTATCTATATCCAATATACATACTAGTCTATGAAGATCTGGATGCGGCTGGCACAGGACCGAGAAGGATTGCAAAATAGGAAGGAGGCCTATGCCCTGCAGTGAGTAGATGCGGGCTGAACATGATGATGATGAAGGCCACATTTCATGAAGACCGTTAGACATTTATGTACTAAAAATCGCCCTCTAATGCATCAGTATAATGGGATACTTAAAATGGAAACACCCTTATATCTCAATACAGTTAACCGGCCGAGTAAATCAATCTCGGTCAAAATAATTGACTAATTTAGAAAGAGCCTTTGCCTACAAACGTTCTCAAACTTTACACATGACATAAAACTGTTTTCTACTATTGAAAGTGACTGTACACATGAAATAAAACTGATTTCTATTATTGACAGTGTCACATAGACAATTTACTTTTAAATTTTATTGAGCTCGCTGTAGGTATATATATAACGAGCGTTAACCCGCGACTTCGTCCGCTCAAATTATATACCAGATTTTAAGTCAGATCATAAGCTATCAAACAAAAAAATTTTCATCAAGATCGGTTCAGTAGTTTTTGCGTGATACTCGTTCAAACAAACAAACAAACAAACAAATAAACACACAAACAAACAGACAGACAAAAAATCCAAAAATTGGTAAAATGGAATCAGGGACACCTAAAAACCATCGTAACTTTTTTTTTTGTTAATATCTTCAATGTACAGACAAACTGCCTGTTACAGTTTTATAATAGTATAGATATAGATAGATGTCCTTCTTAACACGTTCCGGGACAGTGAACGAGACAAAATAGAACTTGTATTGTTATCACGTCTATAGCCGGTCACTGTCCCGGAACGTGTTAATATGCTGACACTTATTTAAGGGATGACCAGACTATCAAACTGAACAACTTTCTCTATAGCACCAAAATTGAAATCGCGAAAAAACATCAGCTCTTCCATACAAAACTGCAAACCTACTCGAGCCAAAGTGTATGGGACCGCAGATTTTTTTTTTTGCGATTTATGTGTTGGAAGGAAAAAAGATAAAAAAGAAATAAAGAAAAATGTCTGAAAACTGTCAGCATAATATTAAGAAGGACCCTGTATGTGTCACTACTCGGCAAAAGATTTTCAGTCAAACCTTCAGAAAGAAATCAAGAATATTAGGTGTATAAAATGAGCCGATTGTGGCATTAATTATTATTCGTGATTCAAATTGTGGCTTTATCTAACTTTTTAAATATCAAATTATTTCAGAGAGAGCCAGTGCTTTTCAAATTTGGACCTTGTTTCTCAAGGTGGGAAGAAATGTTTTTACAGCATATAAGCATGTTTAAATATGCTGATTCAACACAGCTTAAAAATGAGTTAATAAGCCGTCGTGGTCCAGTGGCGAGTAACCTTGCCTGCCGTGCAGGAGGCGATGGTTCGATCCCCGTCCAAGCCGACTCGTATCAATGAGTTTTTTTTTTAATTTATGTACGATTTCTAACACCACTGGTTTTTTGGCGAAGGAAAACATCGTTAAAAACCTGCATACTTCAATTTCGAGGCATGTATTGTACCCACTGTCCTATATAAAAATATGCGTCATCCTTAAACAGGATGTCAAATAAAATGTGTTACATACACCGATTCGACATTCCGATGCGTATGTGTAGTCTACTAATGCAATGTGCATTAGTAGACTTCACATACGCACGCGTGGTGGACTAACACCCAAAAGCCCTCCCTGAGGGTAGGCCTGTGCCCTGCAGTATGGCAAAAGTATAGTTATGTAATGCAATATTGTATTTTAATTATACTTTTTATATTTTGTTTTGTTTAAAAGATGTGTGTTGTAGAGTTTCTGGCCACATATTCTCTCAACGGAACACCTTCCGACGCGGTGGTAGAGTCGAAAAATGACGTCAAAAAGCTATTTATGTGATATTATTTTGAATATTTTGATTTTTATTATGATTTTGAGTGTCGACTTATAACAAATATTTCTTTCCACATTGTCCAAGTTTGAAAACCACTGGTTCTCTCTGAAATAATTGGATCGATTCATCTAATCCCCACTGTTCTTGTTAATCTGTTATTTAAACAATTTCGAAGATTGACTTTGAAATAACTTAGAACGATATTGAATGGCAGTTAGACAGTTAAATGTTGAGAGCACTGTTTGACCACTAGCCCAGTCGTTTTACGGAGTTTTGTTAGGCGGGGTAGGGAGTAATTATTAATTCGACTTTTAAACTGTAACCGGCACCATTTAGTGACAAAAAGACTATCTTAAAACATATAAAAATAAAATTTGCTACGCAACGTCGAAATCAAAATTGTGTGTCTCAGAAGGCTTTTAAATTAATATTATTGGTACCAATGCACTCATTTGACATAGATTCATGAACAATATGAAATTTAATTATTTATCAGAAAATACGAATGTATTTAGAGACAGTAAGTAGACAACAATATTTACACCATGTTTGAAGTATGTAAAGATTTAAGTATGTGCAAAAAAATTTACCATTAGGTTTTTTAGAACGAGATAATACCTAAATTTTAAAATTGGAACAGTTGCTGACGTGATTTTTTTTATTTTGATACATTTCGAGGCTCAAATTGTCTCTACAATATTATACCGAAAAAAAATGTCAATTACTAATTAGTCCCGGCTCAAACCGTAATATGACTGGGCTACACTTCTGACCTCGCCTTCTGATAATTAATTTGTGTTTGATATCCAATCTACGATTTAGTAAACAATTGACTAACTATACTTATTAATTTTAGATAGCCTAGTAACTTTAGTTAGTGTTGGACTTGTTCATGAAGCTTCGATCACTTTATAAAATAATCGGCCAAGTACGAGTCGGGACTCGGACAATTAGAGTGTTCTGTACTACCAGTTGTTTTAACATAGGTCTTAGATGATAACCAGTATAAAATTACACTTACTATCATCGTCATCATATCAGCCGATAGATGTCCAAAATTCAAAAAATTCAAAATTCAAAAAATTTTTATTCAAAATAATATCACATAGATAGCTTTTTTACGTAATTTTTTGAGTCTAGTTGAGAAGATGCGGCCAGAAACTCTACAACACACATCTTTTAAACAAAACAAAATATATAAAGTACAATTAAAATACAATATTGCATTACATAGAGTAACATTGTCAAGGCCAGACATTTTGGTCATTCAAATAGTCATCGAGTTTATAGTAGCCTTTTTTACAGAGGACTTGTTTAACATGGACTTCTGGACATAGGTCTCCCCCAAGGATTGCCACATCCAACGGGTTTTACTTTTACTAGATCGATCGTCGGTCCACCTGGTGGCTGCCCACCCACGCTGCGCTTTCCGGTACCCGGTCGACACTTACTAAATGATTAGCTTAGTTGCAAAGCCCTAGGATCGAGGACCTATCTAGGCGTACTTTCCACGTCACTTTCCTTATCTAAGGTAGAGCCGACTACTAAGAACTACTAGAAACACAATCAACGCTCTAAAAACGGCAAAATTTGTAAGACTAGACTAGATTCTAGTACATCTATTGTACCTGTCAAGAAAATAATCTAATAACTAAGATCACGTTGAAGATATACCAAGATAGATTGGAGTATCACGTTCAAAAAACGACCTTTGGTCGTGAAATATAAGAATAAAAAAACCTACGTCAATTACGGGCAAACAATATTTCTATATGGTACAGATGGATTCAGTGATGGTGCCCAAGGGGCAACCATCAAAAGAAACTGCAGAGCACAGTTCAATATGCTTGCCACCTCTTTGGACACCGCGAGTGATGAGCGGACACCCTCTGGAGAAGAAGGCTGTTGTTTTCGATATTTTGATAGAAACGGTGGTCGGTAAATTGTTGTTATAATTTTGTATTAAAGATGAATGAAATCGAGTTTGATAATCAGTAATTATCTTAACCCAAAACCCTTTAGTTTTCTATTGGAACAGTGGCATTGTTAAGCAAAAAACTTTCCATCTCGAATCCTCTATGTTAAGATTAAGTTTACAAACACCCTCTCCAGGCACTCAATAGTCTCTTCCTATTTTGAGTTAGATCGATTTTTAGGTAAATAGTCAACTCTTTATTAATATACTTAACACGTTCCGGGACAGTGACCGGCTATAGCAGTGATAACAATAAAAGTTCTATTGTGTCTCGTTCACCGCCCCGGAACGTGTTAACATTATTTGTATGACACTGGATGTTCATTTCAATTTCGAGCAAAAGATCTTTTGCGGCCCCAATGAGGGATTTTCCGAAAGTCATTAAAAAAGAAAAAGTAGTTCCCAATGGCTCGATAGATGGCTTTGACCAGAGAGGGGTCGATTAGGTATATGAGCAAAAAAAAAAAATTTTTGGTTTCGTGTAGCTTGATGTGTTGCCGTATGTACTTGATTCGTTTTTTACAGACAATATCACCGAGATTGTTAATAAAAAACCAACAACAATATGAAAGGGTTTATACTGTATCTCAATATTTATAATATAAATTTATTTATTACTTTACTACACTTTTTTTTCTTCTGGAAAATCCCTCATTGGCCTCAAGTCTTCTTCATCGCTAACAGCGGTATGGCAACGGTTGCATTCCACTGAATCACTCTTAGCCGTTCCTTGTTAAAACACAAACTCACTAACACACACACCCACACTTTTTAATTTATATTTCAAAATGTTTAAATAAATGGGTAGGTTATTGAATTTCATTGCATGTCTCCGTTACCTATATTAGTTGTAATTTCAGTTTCTGTAGGTACTAAAAATGTCTTTGTTAAATTGTTTCAAATGTTAAATTTCAGAATCATTTTAACTTCGCTCGCTCTGTACTTTAAGTAAATTAGTAATTTTTTTCCTGACAAATCGTAGAGGATTCCCGAGATTCTGGCTTGCCGCATGCGGGGTCCATTGTATTATGTGTACTAAATTTCTCTTTTGTTAATATAGTCTCATTTACATCCTCCAATAGATAATGAAGTATATAAAGTATACATTTTGTAACATTAATTATTTTGGTGTATTTATGGGGTGTATCATACGAGGTCTACAATAGGGTGATCTAGTCTGTGTTCACAACCACGTATCTTCCACCGAAAGAATATTAATTTTCCACTCAGTGCATGCCATCAGTTACTCTATAAATTATTGGGGGCCATATTGCTCGTTAACATTCCTGGATTCGTCCCTGCTTTGATACTAATATGACAGAGGATTGATTACATGGACAGACAGATAAATAAAATAAAAGTAAGGCTCTCCACTTCAGAATTAAGAGTAGTCTATTGATATTTATCTGTAGGCAGAAAAGGTTTTTAAAATATTATTATCATTTCAGTTTATGACCTTTAGACCTTTGAACTTTTGGACTACATTTGTAAAACTAATAAGTTTTCTTCTTACTCCGGTCCATGGTACCTTTTAATGAATCTAGTCACATGAGTAAATAGCCCATAGAATAGAAGGTTTATACAATCGCGCTAGGTACACTACTACAAGGGCCTTTCACCGACGAGTACACTTTTACCTATTCCTATACGCCGCCCGTGGAAAATCTGGCTCGGCTAGTAGCCAATGGAGGGAAGTGGGATATTTCTTTTTCTTACTCCTAAGACAGATTAGAGTCATCTCCCGGGCTTGCCGGACTTCGTTGTCTAGTGTTGTGAATGGTCGTCGCTGTTGATCCTGGCTTACAGTAGTTACAGCGGTAGGATTGTGTGGTGGGCAAATCAATGGGCGAGCGTGTAATGTGATAATTTTGTACACGCCGCCGCCCGTGGTAAAACCGGCTCGACCAATGGACAATCTATGGGCAAGCATGTGATCATTTTGTGCACTCCTTAGATGCTTTGTCTCTGTGCGCTATTTACTCATGTGATCCTGTGCATCTCAGGCCAGTAATAAAAACAATCCAGGGGCTTGGACTAATTTAAAACATCGAAGTTCAATCGTTATACAATATCAGTTCTAATAACATTGCAATCCAGTTACTATTCAACTGCAACGCAAGACGCATATATATATATATATATATATATTCATATGAGTATGTATATAATATATGTATTTATAATAGGTTTATTTTGTATATTTACTTTTTGTTTTTACTAATAACTGCTGATTTTTGATATTTTTTTCTGGAAACACCGCCTACCTTTCTTCTTTTTACCGTTTCCTCTACCCTAAGGTTGTCTGGAAGAAATCGCTTCTTAGCGATAAGACCGCCTTATTTTGTGCCTCTTGTATTTTATTTCTGTATTTTACTGTTTATGTTGTTGGTGTAAAATAAAGTATATTTGATTGATTGATTGATTGACGCAATTTTTATTGAATATAACTTAATTTTTATTGATATACTTAAAATCTTATTAACTATGTGCTTCGGGAGACACATCTCGGGGTGCAAGAAGAGAGCCTCCCCGAGTGACGATGACGACGTACTAGACCCCGATACATCCGGCACACCCTGGGCAATCAGAAAACCTTTTACGCTGACTGGCGAATCTCTTCACCACTATTCTATGAAATTTAAAAAAAATGGCTGCCATCTAGGTTGTGATGATTTTGCCAATGTCTAGTTTCTTTAGCAAGAGTGCTTGACGTTGTACGGTAGTTTATGAATTTTTGTGACTTCGAGTATTGTTTTTCGAAAAGAACACTATCTTGAGCCACCACTGGAGCTTCGTTGTAGGCCCGGGAGGCCGGGGACAACCAAAAATCGACGAGCGACACGTGACTACCCAGTAGCAGACCTACAACGCGACTCTCTCCACCACGATAGCAAGTCAAATTGACTATAATGATTGACAGCCTTAAACGTCTAAGCGATCTGTCAATAACGGCTGTCATGAGCTGTCAAATGATTAGCGGGATACCGAATGTGTCAAAAGTTGTGATCCGCATGCGGTCCAATGAAGTTACAGTGGAGATTTATTCAACGAGACCCATGATGATGCGATTTAGTGTACAGTGACCCATAACGTTTTGTTCAGTCCATAAGCTATAAAACTTTCAAAGATCTCCTTTCCCAACAACCCGAAGTGCAAGCAAGTTATTATAGTAGTGTGAAATTGTATGTCACGAACGATGGACGTCAAAGTGGCTCATTTCCCGCGGCGGGAACCGGGCACGAGTCCCGCTTCCTCTCGAAGGTCGCTGAGTGAATTCCGCTCATAGATTAACAAATTGTACACAGAAGCGGAGCTAAAAAATATAGACATTTGTACCTAATTGTAGCAGTAGTGTAGGAGAAAGTTTTAAAGCCGGAACAGGGTGCTTCAGACCATCAAACTGACCCCGATTCCACGGTGTATAGTATAAAATGACGGAATTTTTACACGTTTGTCAGTTGCTCTAAAGTATTAAGGTGGTTTCAGTCCATACAAAAGTTTGACGCACAATACGCGTAGACGGAATTAATAAAAGTAATATTTTATGTATGGAAAAATAGTTTAGAAAATTTAGTTGCCACGTAACAATTAAATTTCATCATCATCATCATCATCATCATCATCATCATCATCATCATCAGCCTATCATCGTCCACTGCTGAACATAGGCCTCCCCCAAGGTGCGCCACAAAACTCTGTCCTCGGCCTTCCTCATCCAGTCACTCCCCGCTACCTTTTTTAGGTCATCTGTCCAGCGGGCAACAGGACGTCCCACGTCCCACGTGGGACGTCCTGTTGCCGGGACGTGGGACGTCCTGTTGCCCGCTGAAATAAAATTTGCGATTTATAAAATAATTACGAAGATATAAAGCTTTTAAAATTTTGTATGGAAAATGTCAAAGCATTATATCTTCGTAATTATTTTATAAATTGCAAATTTTATTTGTGACGCGGCATCTATATTTTCTAAACGATTATTCCCTATATACAAAGTTATTTATATTAATACCGTCTACGCGTATTGTGCATCAAAGTTTTGTATAAAATTGACCCGTCTGCAAACACCTTAAGTTTCATCTTGCAAAAGAATTAATAAAATTAAGCGATGAAACAAAATTATTGTGTGCATTATTATCTCCCCACACATGAGGTGTATGTTAATGTCCAACAAGCAGAATTTTGTTTTTACATCCCATTTCAGATATTATTAAGAGGTTGAATAGTAAAACTACCATTATTGTTCTGATACTCAGCTCTGAACATCAAGGATAAGACATATTCCATAAACAACAATATATACAATAAAAACTATTGTTATTAAAAATATTTTAAAATTAAATATCTTGGACCTTGTATTAGATTATCTAGTCCTATTTCTATACCACTAAATTGTAATCAAATAAAGAATTTTTTATTTATATGGTTGAATGGGGTCGCCCTAGGCGCACGTATGCTGACCAAATCTGATGCGTACTGAAGAAGGGCCAAATAAAATGTACCCGGAACCGACGAGCTTGTATGAAGAAACTTATGGATGTTGAGGAAGCTAAAGATGTGTGTCAGAATCGTAGCATGTGGGGATCTGTTGTCTCTGCCTACCCCAGTAGTGGGACATAGGCGTGAGCATATGTATGTATGTATGTATAGTATTTAAGACCCAATTTGAGCCTAGAAATGTACCAAAATAAAAAAAAAATCGTCAGTATTAGCCCCAAATTTAAAATTTTGCATTTATCACGTTCTAAAAAACCTAATAGTAAATTTTGTTTTGCACATTTTAAAAGCTTTTTTATTTATACATACTTCAAACATGGTGTTATTATTTTTGTATACTTAGAAGGCTTTGAAAAATACTTTAGTATTTTCTAGTGAGTAGATCATTTTTTAAATTTCGATGCCTATTTTATGGCTCAAAAATAATTTATGTTGTTAAATCTAATTAACATGAGTGCATTTGTAATAATATTATTAACATGAAAGCCTTCTGGGAGATACAATTTGGATTTCTATGTTAGTAGCGTATTTTTTTAAAATATGTTTTCACATTGTCTTTTTGTCACTAAATGATGCCGGTTACAGTTAAAAGTCCCATTGATAATTACTCCCTACTCCTCATAAAAATACTCCGTAAAAATATGACTGGGCTATAAATGTGACATCGATCGGAAGACGCTTCTGCAAAATTTAAATTATACTCTCCGACTTGTCCCCATTTATATGGATGAAATATTTTCTTGGCACCGCCTTAGTTATAGTTTGATTCACGCTCAGTTAGTGCTATAACTGTTTAAATTTAGTTATAAATTCACTTACTTTACACAACGTCATGTTGATTTATGCTATGGAACTAAATAAACAATACCATGTTCTGCAAATAAATCATAATAGGATTTATGTGTATAGAATAAAGGTGATTATTTTGTAAACTATAACAATGTAAACTCTCAAGCTAATATAAACGTTGTATACAGGGTGTAAGTGACGGCCTAGCAAATACTGAAACGGTGAACTCAGACCATTAAACTGAACAACTTTCACTACGGAGCCTACCTCAGACCACCTACTACCCACTCAGACTACCCACCAGGACACCCGACTAAAATATATGGGTCGGCTGATTTTTTTTCGCGTTTCCTGAGGTTGGCTCCATAGTGAAAGTTTTTCTGTTTGATGGTCTGAGTTCACCGTTTCAGTATTTGCTGGGCTGTCACTTATATCCTGTATAAAAATAATGGGTTCCGTACATTAGCTTGACAGAAAACACTTTTTACTAAATTTTTAACAATATTTTGTCTCTTCATCTAACATTGTTCTTCGATGGTACGTTACATCGATGGTACTCTACATCGAATTTCACGATATCGAATGGCTTCTATACCGATTATTCAACACAGTTAAAGTCCTGCTATCGAAAAGCTACTCTACAAATAATATAATTTAACCAGCGTTTGCCCGCGACTTCGTCCGCATGAAATTAGTGTATCACAAAATCGTTTCCTAGCTAGCACCCAAGTATAGAATTATAATAGAATCTAAATTTCATGTGTCTATCTTCTAACGCACAGCCTAAACTGTGCGTTGTCTTTCAGTCGGTCAGTCACGTAACTATGTTTTTTTTTTACTTATAATTAATGGACTCTTGCTTGTGCGTTAGCACTGCATTTCCGCCAGTGTCAAGTGTTTATGGGAGAATCTATCCCAATCTCAGGGATTGTTTTTTGTCAAGAACAAGAAGAGATTGAGGATTGCGGAGCTACGTGGCAGGCAAAAACGCGACGCGCGAAATCCACGCGAGACGTGTGCTCGGGTCAGAACCTGCAACGTGACTCCACGTAACTATGTTATAATTATAAACAAAAAATTTTTTGGTCGGGTACGACCCGGGGTAGACCAAAAAAACCATTGATAATAGATTTACTTACTAAAGGACAGTGGACAGGAGTTGTCCAAGAGCCCATAAGTGACAAACTAAGTTTGAAATGGAGAAATAAGAATAGGTTGTTTTGTTTAGCGGCTTTTCATACTATTATTAATGCAAAAGAATCTTTAGCCCTTAGCATCTCGTACGCTGAAAATGAGAAAATCGTTATTCCATCCAAAAATTACCATTATTAGTCGTTGAAGCTAAGTGTTTGATCACCCCGAAACAGATTATACCTTTCGGGACATAATGTCAAAATGATTTCTTCCTTAATCGACCACGTAAAAATTAAACATACTGTAGGTACCTAGTGTTATAATTTATTTGACTTTACCTAAATATGAGAATTGTATGATTATAAATATTTATGTGACATTGTTTAATCAAAATTTTTTAGTGCTTGTTCTCTTTTTATTTTTCACTGATGATTACAATTTTGTTAACATTTAATTTATTAATGTTTTGCATGTTACGCTATAAATTTCATTACATTATTTTAATTTCTATTATATTACACACTCATTTTGTTGATTTTAATGTTTTTATTGACATATATACTCCTAGGCCCTGAATTCAAAAACAAAATTAAAAAATTTCTGCATAATCATCCATTTTACGGTTTAAACGAGTACATGGACATGAATCGCATCGTAGACCTATTCTTAAATAATAAGTGACAAACCTTGGGGCTAATTTTTATGTGTGAAACAAATTATTAATTTCTTACGAACTAGTTTATCTTGTACCTAGTATTTATTCTGTGCTTATGCTGTGCTGTAATATTTGACGTAGTTATATTATTGTTAATAGAAATTGCTCTTTACTTTATAATTTAAAATCAGTATTTTGTAATATTTTATTTGTTAAAATTAACGACACAGTACACTGGACGTACCTAGTGTAACATTCTCTGTTAAAAGGCCAATAAAATTCTGATTTCTGATATATTTGTACGCCGCAAGGTAAGACATGACGGACGCTTGTAACATACCACCTGTATATTAATTTAAACTCATGTAATGACAAATAAATTATCTTTTATCTTTATCTATCTTTTTTTTTCTGAATAATATTTGTATGCCCTTTGCACACCATGCACGTTAGGGTATCCTCTAACAATTCCTACATATGCCATAGCTGGGGGCTCTTGGACCAGTGGCCATACATTTTTGCCCGGTGTCCTTTGTATTACTTGTCTTTCAACTTGTGTAACTAGGGATCTAGTTACACAAGTTAGAAATAGATACTATTCTGTAATAAAGGCATCATTAAATTAAATAATTAATACAGTTACTGAACAGTTTTGAAGCTACGTCTCGCGGGCAAAAGCTTGTATGCCATAAATCGATAATTTGATAAGTTAGTCTGTATGAATACCAATAGCAGACATAAGGGGACAAAACTAATCAGCAGTTAGCAAGTTGTGAGAACTTGTTGGAATTGTTGGACCGAGAACGTTGTTGATGAGAGTACGTCCCCAATACGGGCTTGAAGTAACATGTTGTAACTGAGAAATGTACATTTTTGTTTTGCAGTACATTTTGATTTACTAGATGTCTATAGAAAAAGTAATGTAAGGCTTGATGGTGCAGAAAAAATTTATGAGAGCAGATTGACAGCATGCAATTTATAATGAACGAGCGTTAACCCGCGATTTCGTCCGCACAAATTATATACCAGATTTTAAGTCAGATCATAAGCTATCAAACAAAAAAGTTTCATCGAAATCGGTTCAGAAGTTTTTGCGTGATGATCGTTCAAACAAACAAACACACAAACAAACAGACAGACAAAAATTCCAAAAATTGGTGATATGGAATCAGGGATACCTAAAAACCATATCGTAACTTTTTTTTTGTTAATATCTTCAATGTACAGACAAACTTCCTGTTACAGTTTTATAATAGTTTAGATTTGTGAAATGTACTTTATTAAATATCAAAAGTGAGCCATGTTACAACAGCATGCAACCGCTGGTAGTTTTAGCAATGTTCCTGACCACCTCAAATAGAATTATGGTCCTTAGTTTATGTATGTACATGATAGCAAACACAGAAATTAATGAAAATAAGAAATATATGATTATCGTACAAATAGTGCAGTCTCAAATGAGTCTATGTGGAAGTATAGGAAGGGGGCAAATCTGACCTAGGCGTGCATTTCTTTTTGAAAATATGTGTGAATACAGTTTTATTATTTTCAGAAATAAGGGTGAAGCCAAACGAGCGAATTTTTTGTTAGTTGTGAGTCGCGTATTTTGAGTCCGTTTCATATACATGTTAATGAATTAACGAAAAACTAGAAAGCAGTTTGTTAAGAATCGAGAGCAGAATCAAATTATCATGGTTTCAACATAGGTAATTTTTTTCAAAATATTAAATAATTGGTTTGAGAAATTTAAAATAACTGAACCCGATGTCAACCCACCCCACGGGCATACTCACCCTCCATAATATCAAAACAAGATTATTAAAATGTATCCATGAGTATGTTAGCGCTTTCATTCATTGCTGAAATGATAACAAATCATTTTTGCCTCAAAACTTAAAATGCAAATAACTTTAAATGTTAACTATCAAAATAATGAAATTATTGTTTCATTCTAATTATTTTGTTATAAATCAGTTGGGGTGTATGAGGTTTTGCGCTTATTTATTAACACGTTGTATAGGCTGAGGTGATAGACAATGCAATACCGGATTTTAATATGAAACGGACTCAAAATACGCCACTCACAACACACAAAATTATGCTCGGGCTTCACCCTAAGATGTTTCCTTTGATGTTATCTTCAAAATTTACCTTCGTCTATCGCACGGTTTTCTTTTTTCAGTGTGGATTCTTGGAGGCAAGTTAGTTGAATTGCTGTCCAATTTGAAGCTGACTTAATAGATCTCTGACCTGACGAAGAGTTACATTGCCATCTGACGAAACTATCAGGGACCAACTGCTAAACGTATCATCCGAAGAACAGATACGGTCGGAATGATTGCCACTAAACGGTTACCCATACAAAGACTGACCGGACCGAAGGTTGTATAACATCGGTGACCCACTGACGAAGTTCCACGCCAACGAGCGCCTGCAAGCGTTTTCAATAATTTAATTTCAATTATTAAAAAGATGAAAATTGCAAATTTAGACTTACAACCTTTCTGTTACTGACAGGTGACTATGAATTATATTCGTTGTTTTAGTTGTTATCCGTAAACACAAAATGTTTGTATTACGCATGGACTGATATTTACATAAAGTTGACTGAAATTAGGTACGATATTACCTAGCTGTTATTACTGACGATAATTTTGTAGGGTGTGGGGCGGGTGTGGGTGACCTGAGCGCGTCCTCACAGTGTCATTTAAAAATTTCTTTTTTTAATGTATAATACGCCTCGTACAGTCTTCTTGGTACATATTGTGTAGGGAAGCCTAAACATCTACTTTATGATATTGATGCTCAATTCCAATTACCTTAGTTGCGCCACTAATACTAAACTTAAAGTGAAGTAAGTTAGTTTGAAATAAGAGGAAATCTGTCATTTTGTAGAATCGGTTCTTTGTAGAATAGGTCTGTTTTTAGAATCGATTCTTTGTAGAATCGGTCATTTGTAGAATCGGCTCTTTGTAGAATCGGTTATTTGTAGAATCAGCTCTTTGTACAATTGGTCAGTCATAGAGTATGATGTAGTCATTTCTAGAATCGGTCATTTGTAGACTAAACCAATAAAACCAACTAAACCATTGTCGTAATAAGTCCGTCATTCCTCTCCTTATTGTTCGCTTCATTATCGACACAACGCTTCTAAATTGAAGCATCTTTGATAAGTTACATGTCAAGATAGACAGTATAAGCTACGAAAGCGTCGAAAACAATTGCACTCAGGTAAGGCTGCTAAACCCTATCCATATACAGAGATAAGTGGTATGACGCCTCACGCACACCATATAAGAAAGTTGGACGTTAAAAGCGTGAGGTTCTATCTTGACATGTAATTTATCAAAGCATGTAGGTTTCCTCACGATATTTTCCATCATCGAAAAATCTGAAGTGTTACAAATCCAAGTACCTACCTGAGTTCCTAAAAACTAAGTAGTATGAATGAGTTGACCTAGACGGGGATCGAACCGTTGCTTCCGCATGGATATCTAAGCTTCTTGTCACTAGACCACCAGGGTTTTATTTTATTGACGAGATAATATCCGCAAATGTGTATATTTATTTACTCAAGCAGTCTAACACCCATATTCTGAGTAACACGAAAGAACAAAAAAATATTCGATTCGTCTTCAAAATCTGTATTCTCAATTATACAGGGTGTAAAATATAAAATGGAACAGTTACTTAAAGGCGTGCTTCAGACCATCAAACTGAACAACTTTCTCTATAGGACCAAAATTGAAATGGCGAAAAAAAATCGGCTGTCCCATACATTTCAGGGTCCCATAGTAAAAGTTGTTCAGTTTGATTGTCTGAAGCACCCCTTTAAGTTACTGTCCCATTTTATTTCACACCCTGTTTATTATACAGGGTGTAAAATATAAAATGGAACAGTTACTTAAAGGCGTGCTTCAGACCATCAAACTGAACTACTTTCTCTATAGGACCAAAATTGAAATCGCGAAAAAAAATCGGCTATCCCATACATTTCAGGGTCCCATAGTAAAAGTTGTTCAGTTTGATTGTCTGAAGCACCCCTTTAAGTTACTGTCCCATTTTATTTCACACCCTGTTTAAGGTGTAAACTTAAATGCGTTACATACTTCCATCCAACCATCAAACTGAACAACTTTTACTACGGGACAAACTTGGATGGCTTGGCAGTAGGTAAGCATGTAAATTTGTTGTTTTCTAAGAAGCGATTTAGGTATCTTTTCGAAGTAACTAATAATCTGTGACTTAAGGTGGTTTCAGTCCATACAAAAGTTTGACGCACAATACGCGTAGACGGAATTAATAAAAGTAATATTTTATATATGAAAAAATAATTTAGAGAATCTAGTTACCGCGTAACAAATAACATTTGTAATTTATAATATAATTACGAAGATATAAAGCTTTTAAAATTTTGTATGAAAAACTTCAAAGCCTTATATCATCGTAATTATTTTATAAATTGCTATATATACTACTATATATATATATATACTATTTTTCCATATATACAAAGTTACTTATATTAATACCGTCTACGCGTATTGTGCGTCAAAGTTTTGTAAAAAATTGACCCCTCTGCAACCGCCTTAACGGAGGAGTCAATGTTTTTACATTTCTGAAATACACGCAGACTAGTTACGCGTGTAATTCTACTAACAAACATTTCCGACACTTTTTCGGGGGACGAAATCCGAAACATTGGATTTTATTCCCCGTAACTTTAGATTAAAATTTTGATTGTTAAAAATCATTTAAAGTAGTCTAGTGTGAACCCCAAACGTGATAAGTTCGTAGTTATTGTTTCACAATTATATTTATAGGGTGTCTCGTTTAGTGATCTTAACTATTATAAAACTGTAACAGGAAGTTTGTCTGTACATTGAAGATATTAACAATAAAAAAAGTTACGATATGGTTTTTAGGTATCCCTGATTCCATATCACCAATTTTTGGATTTATTGTGTGTCTGTTTGTTTGTTTGCTTATGTGTTTGTTTGTGTGTTTGTTTGTTTGAACGAGCATCACGCAAAAACTACTGGCCCGATTTTGATGAAACTTTTTTGTTTGATAGCGGTCGATAGAAATCGCGGGTTAACGCTCGTAAGGTATAAAATTGAATGTGAATACGCATAAGCAATTGTTCTTATACCGTGGCAGGGAGGAAATGCTACCGCAAGGCTAGTCCTTATAATAAATAGTCAAAGACTCAAGTAGAGGAAATCTCGAGGACACAACTAATAATACGGATATAATTCCGTATCCAATCATAACTGCAAACAATCTAAGCCGAAATCAACTAAATTATTAATAATTCTATGATACTACGAGCGTTAACCCGCGACTTCGTCCGCACAAATTATATACCAGATTTTAAGTCAGATCATAAGCTATCAAACAAAAAAAGTTTCATCAAAATCGGTTCAGTACTTTTTGCGTGATACTCGTTCAAACAAACAAACAGACAGACAAAAAATCCAAAAATTGGTGAAATTGAATCAGGGACACCTAAAAACCATATCGTAACTTTTTTTTTGTTAATATCTTCAATGTACAGACAAACTTCCTGTTACAGTTTTATAATAGTATAGATTCTATGATACTATTTATTTATGGGATTATGGTATCCGCTTGTCGACATCTCGATACCCTAGATTGAATCGATTCATCAATCAATGTTGTTCAAACAGGATACTGTGCTTGGGGTTAATGCGAGTGATGTGGATGACAGGTGAGACACACTGCTTTGTAGTTTGACCAACAAATTACACGTTTTTTAGACCATCAACATCACGAACGGGTGCGCAGGGGATAGTCGAGGAGATACAGCTGTTCAAAGGTCCGATCTTTCAACAGCTGTATCTCCTAAATCGACTGACAGAACATGGCAGTTTTTGTACTGTTCGCATAGCCAAAGTGCATATTACAATATACATATAATATACAGAGTGTTAGGGTAAACAGGTGCGGTTATTGTATCCAAGATACTGATCCAATTTACAGGAAATTCGTAACAAAAATTGTTGGACTTCCCACTGCCAAATGCAGTCAGCTGACGCATACACGTTTGTATGAAAAGTCGACTTTTTTTAGATTTTTCTTTAGGTTTCTCAGGGAAAGTTGTTCAGTATCATGGGTACAATCACCCCTAAAGTAATGCAACTGTTTACCCTGACACCCTATATAATACAAAGCTCTTATTACATACGAGCGTTGACCCGCGACTTTGTCCATACAAATTATATACCAGATTCTAAGTCAGATCATTAGCTATAAAAAAAAATGTTTTATCAAAATCGGTTCAGTAGTTTTTGCGTGATGCAAACACACAAACATACAAACATACAGACAAACAATCCAAAAATTGGTGAAATGGAATCAGGGACACCTAAAAACCATATCGTAACTTTTTTTTGTTAATATCGTCAATGTACAGACAAACTTTCTGCTACAGTTTTATAATAGTTTAGATTAAAGGGATCTGCATCCCTAGGAGAGCGTGTGATTTCTCTATAGGTCCATCAGATCATCAAACTAACCAACTTTCACTATGGTGCCAAGATCGAAAACCCGAAAAACATTGTTGCTCCATAGAAAACGTCAATAGCTTCAACAGGGTAAAATTGATATCATTAGCATCCTTTTAAACTAAGAGTCTACCCATCAAATTGAACAACTTTTACTGTCGCAAACAGATCGGAGCAAAAAAAAATCTGCTGTTGCACACATTTGAGTCGAGTAGGCATTGCAGTTTAGTATGGAACAGCAGATTTTTTTGCTCCGATCGGTTTGCTCCCATAGTAAAAGTTGTTCTGTTTGATGGGTAGACTCTTAGTTTAAAAGGATGCCAATGATATCAATTTCACCCTGTATATGTATGACCAAAATGTTTGTAACAGCCAGCTATTTATCCCTTGATATGTCATTTCAACCTGAAACTTAATTTATGCTTAAACTTATACTTACAAAAATTAAAAAAAAAATCATCAACCTAAACTGCGAAAGTGTACTGTACTGTAACTGAGCGGTCGCGTGACAGGTGGTTGCTCTCCGGCTTGCGACATCGACATTACGATGGAGTCATAATTATATGGTTCATCATCATCAGCATCAACATCTCCTCAGCCGATGGACGTCCACTGCTGGATATAGGCCTCCCCCAAGGATTATATGGTTATATCTAAACTATTATAAGATCGTAACATAAGTATGTCTGTACATTGCAGATATTTACAAGAGAAAGATTACCGTATGGTTTTTAGGTGTCCCAGACCCCAAATCAACCTTTTAAGAATTTTTCTGTCCGTTTGTTTGTTTGTAGTATCACGCAAAAACAAATGAACCCTATTTTAATTAAACTTGTTTCGTTTGATAGCTTCTAATTTGACTTAAAATCTTGTATATAATTTGTGCTGATGAAGTCGCGGGTAAACTCTAATAGCTAAAAAAGACTTCCAAAGCGATTATCGTCCAACAAACGTCACGACAGTATGTCAGCTGTTACAATTTCAAACTAACGCAAAATTATGCGCGAATTGAAGTCAGATATAACGTAAACACAAATCATGATGTCGACCTAAGATCTTGCTAACTAAACACTACTAGCATCTCATTAATTTCATTCATTATCTTCATCAACCTATATGTGAAAACACAATTTTATTTATTCAACAACAATATTACATTGCATTACAAAATTGGCAACATGCCTCGTCCAAAAAAAAACATACAGTCAAAATTCCACAACAGGCTTCGTCACAAGAGAATACATATAAATAATAACAACACGTTTCGTCAGCAAAATAATAAATAAACCTACACTAAACGGCATCGTCATAAATCGTACCCGGCACAAAGGATCCCATCACACTAGCTGCGTTCCCGCGCTGGATAGCTAACAAAATCCTCAGCACCAGATACGACAAAATTAGCTGTTTTACTAACAATAGAGTATGTTTCTCTGTAACTAGGGGCCGTTTAAGTATTATGTAAGCACTATGGGGGGGGGGGGGGGGGGGTGTCTTTGTTTTGCTTATTTTACTTTTTTACACGAATCACATTGTCTATGCTATGCATTGAAAACGAAACACATTTTCGGGGTTTCCCGCAAATAATGCATACGTTTAGGCACTCGCTTCAGAACCGAGTAGGGGAATTACCGCGATTTGTATTTTAGAATGCTTAGAATGGTTTAAGTTTAGGTTAAATTTTATTTGTGCTTTTACTATTTTATTTCCTTAATAAATATTAATAAAAGTAATAAAAGTATACAATATAAAAAAATACATTTATAATTGAAAAATGTTTACGTAAGCATGGGGGGAGGGGGTAAGAGCCTTTGCTGACAAGGGGGATGGGGGGGGGGGTAATAATTGTAATAAATCTGCTTACGTAATATTTGAACGGCCCCCGTAACACTTTTATGGATTAACCGTCCGAATTTTATAAGCATTTTTAATTATTTAATTTATAAGCAGGTTGTAACAAAACACCCAAGCAATACTTAAGGGGGGTGGTTCAGGCCATCAAACTGCACATCTTTCACTATGCAACAAATTTTGAAATCCCGAAATAAAAAAAAGATGTTTTATACAAAACTGAAATACCGGCTCGAACCAAACCAATGCCTTTCTTCCATTTTAACGGAACAAATTTTAATTCTGATTGGATTCGATAGAACAAATTCGGAACTAAATCTTTGATGGTCTGAGTTCACCGATTCAGTTTGCGGAGGGCTCTCTCATACACCCTGTATACGTCCCACTGCAGGGGTACACTCAGGGAGGGTGTATGCGCGTTAGTCCACCTACGCATCGTAGACTTCATATACGCATCAGAATTTCTTCCGTATGTATGTATGTATGCAGGGTTCCTCACGATGTTTTCCTTTACTGTTTGAGAGAATTTAGTATAAGCTAAATAAGTTAGAAAAACTCATTGGTACATAGTATGTAGTTCGTGCGAATTCGAACCCGGACCTCAAGATTGAGTTTCCGTTTCCTCTCTGCAACGCACCACTAACAATGAATTTAATTATGTTACTTCAAATACAAATTTTCCGAACTAGAAACCGCCTTTTGCATCATTTAACGCTTTTAATTGAGATGGAATGGAAATTGACTCAAAAAGTTTTCAGGATTTTTGTGGTTTTATATTTGTGGAGTTGAGAGCGTCGGTGGCATGTTGCGGAGAGGGTGGACACTGAATAATGAGAGTCTAGGTTCGTGTTTCTGAAACTCATACATTCAAAATCATGATCGAGTGATGCATAACTCCCATAGTAATTTTGACATTTTCTATTGACGACGCTCACTCACTCCCCGTCACACTGGACAGAGTTTCGGTACTACTAGTGAAACGTGGACGTTCTGAGGTTTCAGAATATCTCTGACTACCCCCTCGGGGAATATAGTCGTGAGCATATGCTATGCTATGCTATGCTATTGACGATTTGGACGTGTGACTTTCAAAAATCGCACTTCTGATCAATATTGTATTATTTTATGTACAGGGTGAAATTGATATCATTAGCATCCTTTTAAACTAAGAGTCTACCGATCAAACTGAACAACTTTCATTATGAAAGCAAAAAGATCGGAACAAAAAAATAATCAGCTGTTGCATACATTTGAGTCGAGTAGGCATTGCAGTTTAGAATGGAACAGCTGATTATTTTTTTCTCTGATCGGTTTGCTCCCATAGTGAAAATTATTCAGTTTGATGGGTAGACTCTTAGTTCAAAAGGATGCTAATGATATCAATTTCACGCTGTATAGATAAAACCGCTTCACTGTATCTTCATTTCATTCCATACAAAGATGAAAAGATATTGGATTCCTATTTAACTTTCTGACCATTTGTGATTTTTTTTGTTAGCCTATTTCATCCCACTGCTGGGCATCTTCCTGTTATTGGCAACCTCTGGCCATTGTTCGTCAAATTTGTCCAGGTCATCACGCTACCTCTTCCTCGGTCGACCTAGACGCCGCCGACTGTTTTCGGGGATCCAGGGCATAATGATTTTTGCCCATCTCTCAGGATGCATCCGACAGACATGACCGGCCCACTCCCATTTAAGTTTGGCACTTGTGATTAGCAAATAATAATTTATTTATCAGAAACATATAATAAAACTATCTTTCTGATAAATCTAAATCTAAACTATTATACAACTGTAACAGGAAGTTTGTCTGTACATTTAAGATATTAGCAAAAAAAAAGTTACAATATGGTTTTTAGGTGTCCCTGATTCAATATCATCGATTTTTGGATTTTTTTTCTGTCTGTTTGTTTGTTTGTTTGAACGAGCATCACGCAAAAATTACTGAACCGCTTGATGAAACTTTTTTTGTTTGATAGCTTATGATCTGACTTAAAATCTGTTATATAATTTGTGTGGACAAAGTCGCGGGTTAACGCTCGTACAATATAAAAGTATCCGACATATCTTGGACGTCACTATAGCTTTTCTAAGAATAAGTGTGTGTTTACATAAACTTAAAAATGTTAAGTTTATGGTTTAAATCTCTGTTTCTGTAATACGAAATAGCCTAACAATTTTGATACTATTTGGAATGGAGTATAAATGCAACTACATTGAAATAAAATGTCCAATTACAACCTAATCATGGCCAACCCAACAACAACCCATGCTGGTAATTCAACGTTTTAATCCACTTTGAACCAGTTACAAGCGAACACAGATGTTGATTCTCACAGGTGAACTGTGCTTCTAGTTTAAAATTGGTTAAATGCTAATAACCTGGTTAGGGGTTAGAGCAAAACTTTATAATTGAATGTGGACTTTGTTCAATGTTACCCTCAGAAATAAGTTTCGAATATCCAATTAGCTGAACACACAATATTAACATAAAATATAAACATGAGCATTCTTCCAATTCTCACATACGGTGATCAAACATGGTCTTTCACAAACGATCATAAGTTAAGCCTCAAGGTTTGTCAGAGAGCTATGGAGCGCAGGATCCTAGTTTTAAAACAGCAGTGCAATTCACTAAGCGCAAACATCGTCATAAACCCCAAAATCGTCGTTGAAACATCGGCGAGCTGACAATTCGATATTAAAACTCATATAAAACTCCGACGATCTGAAGGATGCAAGAAGGATGTTACAGCGATGTGTTGCTTAGTGAATTGCACTACTGATCGACAGAGTAATAGTTTAATAGTTTATTAGGTACACCAACGACACATTCAGTCATGAAGACATGTGGTCCAGAACCCAAGTGAGAGACGTCGCCACCACTGCTGCTAATCTAAAATAGGATTGGGCTGGATATGTCTACCGTGTGCCATATGACCTATGGGCCAGAACTTCCACCAACTGGTCCCGGCGTCGAGGCAGACGGGGTTACGGGACAAAATTGATTGTTTCCATAAGGTTTATCGAAGCCCAGAAAAGAGACTCTTGGACTAAGCGGAAGGATGCCTTTGCCCAGCAGTGGGACATCAATGACTTATGATAGTAAATATTTATCTATAGCTAGCAAGAATATGCTCATGATTGTATTCCCCAAGGAAAATGTCAGATATATTGAAAATAACCAGCCCATTGCCACTTCAGCTTGCTAATTATCTGAGGAATGTCAACTACTTTAATTCTGTGACGTATCACCACATTCCTGAAGTGATCTCTCAGAGGAACACCGAGCGTAGCTCTCTTCGTATCTCGCTGAGCTACTATGAATTTATGTCCTCAGGTTCCATGTTTCCGCACCATAGGTCATCAATGGCAGGCTTTGACTTCTTACATAGGGACTAGTTACGCGTGTAATTCTACTAACAAACATTTCTGGGGGGGGGGGGGGGGGGGTAACATGAAATCCGCAACTTTGCATTTTATTCCCATAACTTTAGATTCTAATTTTGAACGTTAAAAATCATGAAAAGTAGTCACGCGTGAACCCCAAACGTTCTAAGTTTGAAATTATTTTTGATCTATTGATTTTTTTTATTATTTGATTCGAAATAGCACAACATGGCTGTAACATGTTTAAAAATCAATAATATTTGAAATTTGAAATTATTGTTTCGCAATTATAGGCTGTCTCGTGTAGTGATAAGGTATAAAATTGAATGTTAATGCACATTATTAATTGATCTTATACCGTGGCAGAGGGGAAATGGTACCGCAAGGCTAGTCCTTATAATAAATAGTCAAAGATGGCAGAGCGTATTGATTCAACATCTTTGTTCTGAGGTATTATGGTAGGTTCAAAGAAAATATATTACTGGTATCATAATCAAAATCATCATAATCATTTTATTTATTGCTTTCACATGTTTTACAGATGTTACAACAATTATGGTCCTATGTGAAACCCTGAACGGGCACTGCAAAATACTCTTTGAAAAATATATATATCATCATCATCATCATCTCAGCCGATGGACGTCCACTGCTGGACATAGGCCTCCCCCAAGGATCGCCATAACGACCGGTCCTGCGCTGCCCTCATCCAACGGGTTCCCGCCGCCTTCACAAGGTCGTCAGTCCAACGTGTGCGGGGTCTACCCACGCTACGCTTTCCGGTACGCGGTCGCCACTCGAGAACTTTTCGGCCCCATCGGCCATCGGTTCTGCGAGCAATATGCCCCGCCCACTGCCACTTTAATTTAGCAATTCTTTGGGTCATGTCAGTTACTCTGGTTCTTCTGCGGATCTCTTCATTTCTGATTCGATCTCGCAGGGAAACTCCGAGCATAGCCCTCTCCATTGCTCTTTGGGTAAGCGTAGCGTGGGTAGCACACGGTGGACCGACGACCTTGTGAAGGCGGCGGGATCCCGTTGGATGAGGGCAGCGCAGGACCGGTCGTTATGGCGATCCTTGGGGGAGGCCTATGTCCAGCAGTGGACGTCCATCGGCTGAGATGATGATGATGATTGCCAAAACAAATACTACTGTAGAAGACTTCCAGTGGGATTGAAATCCCATCATTGACAGATGAGTCTATAAGGATTATGTGCAAATATTAGATTAAATCTAACTTGTTTATTCAAGAGTGCGTAAATTTAAAATCTCAATTTAGACTAAGGACTAAAAACATAGTCACATGAAACTTTCTACTAGTAGGTACCTATCTAAAACCTTTGTCACTCCAACACGGTGCACTTCAACAAGAGATTTCTTCACGTCACGTATACAGGAGGTATAAAAATCATTTTACATCTATCATCATCATCTCAGCCGTTTGAAGTTCACTTCTGAACATAGACCTCACCCAAAATGATGCACCTTTTTGTTTATAGTAGCAGTGTTTATTTTTATTTTCTACGAGCGTTAACCCGCGACTTCGTCCGCACAAATTATATACCAGATTTTAAGTCAGATCATAAGCTATCAAACAAAAAAAGTTTCATTAAAATAGGTTCAGTACTTTTTGCGTGATGCTCGTTCAAACAAACAAACATTGTGTGTTTGACAAACAGACAGACAAAAAATCCAAAAATTGGTGAAATGGAATCAGGGACACCTAAAAACCATATTGTAACTTTTTTTTTGTTAATATCTTCAATGTACAGACAAACGTTCTGCTACAGTTTTATAAAAGTTTAGATAGATTCTATTTTTATTTAATGGCGTCCGATGCGTTATCACAATTGTGCCAATGTCCCGTTATGTGGAGAGCACAAGTAGGAAAATGATTAGTAGCATTTCTGCCAATGTCAAGTAGTTCATTATAATCTCAAGTTAACGTTCCATAGCTAAAACACAAAAGAGCCCACAAAATGGCGGAGCCACGTGCAAGCCTAACAGATGCCAATACGCACGCGTCTATCCTCCCCCAGACTCGCAGCGCGACTCCTATTTTTATTTTAATGGAAGTGCTAAGGGTTCATGTGCGCCCTATTTTTATATGTGTCCACCTTATGGAACCAAATGAAGCAATAAATTATTATGACTACGACTATGGCTAAGTTTTCATTGTTCTATTCTATTTTTATTAAATGGCTTTTCCTTAAAGATTTCGCCAGTATCAAGTGTTGAAGATATTATTATAATTCAAGTTAACGTTCATTGTACGGTAATTGATATGGCGATCTCAAAGCCCTGTTTTTATACAAAAACACACACCCGAAACCGCCATAAAATGGTGGAGCCGCGCGGCGTCGCGAGCCAAACGAAAGATGTCTACTCGAGAAACCTCTAGCCACGCGACTCCCGTTTTCATTGTTACGTAGAGTCTTAGATTAATGCACGATATGGGGCTGACATTACTTCAGCGTTGAAAGCCCCAATATAAAACAATAAAATTACAAAAAAAGGATTGCAAGATTGCAACACAGACCGGATTCCCGCTGCCTTCACCAGATCGTCGGTACATCGGTTTAGTCCTTTTTCGCCGGATTCCTTATTGGAAGGATTCCTTTTTGGCCAGATTCTTGTTTGGAAACGCTAGTGATTCCATTTGACAAATTTATTTTTCATCGGAAATGTATACATATCAGGAAGCTGGCAAAGCTATTTGGTTTGTACTCATGATACATATCAATCAATTAAATTGTACCATCAGTTAGGCAACTAAAAAGATTATCCGTCCAATAAGGAATCCGGCGAAAAAGGACTAAACCGGTACACCTTGTGTAGGCCTGCCTACACTGCGCTTTCCAGTATTATTATTTATTTCCGGTAACGTATAAATATATTTCATTCTTTTATTTATTCATTCATTCATACGTATACCGTGTGCTTAATACCTAAAATAGACTACTCGTATTCGGCGTACGCAACTCCGTACGCGTAGACCACTGATTGCGATGAAATAAAGTCTAAATGTTTAACAAAAAATCTCTCTAATGATCTATGCTTTTGAGAAAACTCCATCCAAATCGGTACAGTAGTTTGTTAGTGAAGCATTCACAAACAAATAGACAATAATTCCAATGGAGTCACATTGCAGGTTCTGACCCGAGCACTCGTCTTGCGTCGCGTTTTTGGCTGCCACGTGGCTCCGCAACCCTCAATCTCTTCTTGTTCTTGACCAAAAACAATACCTGAGATTGGAATAGATTCTCCCATAAACTACTTGACACTGGCGGAAATGCAGTGCTAACGCACAAGCAAGAGTCCATTAATTATAAATAAGTAAAAAATAATTCTAATAATAGTCTTAATGCATTCTATTACACACACCCCTCAATTATTATTTTTGCAAATATATCAATGTACATCCCCGAAAAGTTTAAAATTATAGTATCATTGTATAAATAGATGGAAGATAGATGTTACAAAAAGATGTAAGAAATCTTGAATAGAAAGCCAACGTCCTGTATATAACGTACCTCCGCTTCCGACACTTCAACGAAATGAGCGACTCTGTAACAAAGCTTCACAAGATTTTAGACTTTATTTCTAGACACTGGAGCTTGAGTTTTGTATGTTACACAGCATTTCTCACTTGCTTTTTAACTCTTTGAAGCATTGAAATCGGTGTTACTTTTAAGATGATTCTTGAGCTAGAAATTTTTGTATAATGGATGATTTTCTTAGAAAATTTATTGGTGTGAGATGGTGTTGGATCCTGAAAATATCGTCTAGTACACGGAACAAAACATCTAGTCGCATTTACTAGAATTGTGTTGTGTTTTATTGTAACAAGCTGCCAGCTGAATTTATTTCCCCACAAGAACAACTAGGTACCAACTTACTGGACACAATCTGCAATGGCAAGTCGTCTCAGGTCAGTCGTTGCAGACTAAAAGACATTGACCAATCCCGTTTCGCTTACGAAACTGGTAAATTTGAATTTAAATTTTATAGAAAATCCCACGATAGAAAAGGATAACTTCCATTTCCTTGAGAAGTATGATTATTTCTTCTATTTTGTGTATAATTTTAGCTATCATACTCTTTGTATTTGTTCTTTGATCATACTCATTCGTTAGTTGTGAAACGATTTGAAACGAATACAGTTCGTCACGTGGGCAATGTCTATTGTGCAATTGGGGGTATAAAGAGCCTGGCCCAACGCAACGTGATTGCGGCGAACCTACATCCACTCGATGGGTCATCTACTAAAATGTTCGTTGTTCCCAAACATACGAAAGAGGATTTCAATACAGCTACACCTGAAGCTAGAACACCTGGCCAGTAAAATATAAAGACACCACTGAAAAAATATTGAAACCAAAAGAAGAATAAAGAAGAACGACCACTTCCCGTAAATTCGTTTACCTGTCAAACTACACTGACCTGCAAAACTAAGTATCACACTTTTACAATTGCAATAACCTTTTAAGTACATAAAATATACTTTCGAAATTAAAAGGACTCGAAAAAGAGTTTAATTTAAAAAGAATAGTTACAAAGAAAGCTGATAACATTTGCTATAAAACGTTTTTTATTTTAAATCTCTAATTTCTACAGTTTAGAAAAAATTTAAATACTAAAAGTGTAGTACTTAGTTTTGCAGGTCAGTGTATTTTTTATTCAGTTGAAGTTGTATAATACTCAAAGGTTGAAGTATACAGTTAATATTGATATAGAAAAACTATAGGTTGATTCCATTTACATCGGTTATATTTTATTTTAATTTGATAATGAGGAATAACAGTTATACACGTAAATTGTTGTTAAATTATTTGACAGGTACAAAGTGGACAAGTGTTCTTTGGTGAACCTTGCTAGAAAATTAGTTTATAAAAGTAAGCTAAATATTCATCATCCTATCAGCCTATCATTATCCACTGTTGAACATTGGCTTCACCCAAGGCGCGCACAAAACTCTGTCCTAGGCCTTCCTCATCAAGTCGCTCCTCGCTACCTTTTTTAAGTCGTCAGTCCAGCGGGTAACAGGGCGTCCCACACTACACCTACCAGTCCGCGGTCTTTGACACCTCATCGATTGTTAGTTCTTCGGCAGATATGATATGTGCCTATGTGAACGCATCCTAAGTTCTCCAGATATGTCGATCTTCATCTAATAGTAAGGTTAATAAAGTATTCAACAGCGAGCCGATCGCAGAAGAATCAATACTGCTGTGCGATTTCTTTTTTCTTTATATTTGACATGTATACTCGATCAACATACGACACATATTTCAAAAGTTCATATAATTATAGCTATAGCTCGTCATAGTGTTGTTACTGATTTATGCATCGAATATTACCAATTCGGATATGGATATGAAAATAAATGTTAAGTCTAGTTAAATTGATAAAGATAATTAATTTATGCTTGACCCGTAATCAAATGCAACGTAATGTTATGTTGTCAACTTAATATGTTATATTTAAAATTTGTTTGCTACTTTTCACTTTATTTCAGAATTTAACATTAATCAAAATCAATTTACATACAAAGGTAACGTAATGTTATGTTGTATTATAGCCGTGGTGGTCCAGTGGCGAGTAACCTTGCTTGCCGTGCAGGAGACGATGGTTCGATCCCCGTCCAGGCCGACTCGTACCAATGAGTTTTTCGGAATTTATGTACGATTTGTAACACCACTGACTTTTCGGTGAAAGAAAACATCGTGAGGAATCCTGCATGCTTCAATTTTGAGGCATGTATTGTGCTAACTGTCCATTACAAGTGGCGACGGGCTCACTCCGCGTCACACTGGATAGAGTTTCGGTACTAGTGAAACGTGGATATTCTGAGGTTTCAGAATGTCTCTGACTACCCCCTCGGGGAATATAGTCATGAGCACATAGATAGATAGAGACAAAATTAAGTAACATACATTTCACTACACGGCACATGCTTCTTAATACGTAATAAAAAATATTTTTGTTTAATTTTATTTCAATTCAATTTAATTAACACTTTATTGAACACCAAAAATAAAAGTTATTTCGGATACGGATACGAAACATAATTACATCCCTAGTGTATAACGCATGTACATCAAAGAGAACAACGGATTCGGCCAGCTGCATTCATGCTACGCAATTTCGCTACGGGGTTGCCTGTCGTAGCATTTCGTAGCCCGCGTAGTGTTTTCAACGAGGCATTTTGTAATGAAAAGCCTATCTTTTGTATTTTTTTTAATTGTGTTTGACCTAAAAACTTGTGAAGCCAATTACCCATGTAAACGAATGCGTGAGAGGCGAAATTATGCGAAACTTTTGAGCGACGAATTCACAAATAGGTAAGCGAAATTTAAAATTTAAATTTTTTGGGCTTAGTTTGGCTACTACGTAATTTCAACTTTGTAAACATTTTTGAATAATGTAAACATTATTACAACAATAACTAATACAACCTTAACGACATCATACGTAGGTCTCTTGCCACAGTCAACGTTCCTGCCATTCTCGAGCCGACTGGCATCATACGGAGCGATGGCAAGAGACCAGACGGGATGTCTCTCGTCCCCTGGAAGATGGGTCGGGCGCTAGTGTGGGACGCTACCTGCGTGGACACACTGGCCCCGTCTCACTTACAGGGCACGAGTCGAAGGGCTGGCGCAGCGGCGGAGGCGGCCGAAAAACGAAAGGCCTACTGGTACCGGGATATCGGCCCCCAATACCATTTTATGGGTTTTGGTGTCGAAACTCTTGGGCCGTGGGGACCTAACGCGCAGGCGCTTTTTAAAGACCTGTCAAAGCGCCTGATAGACTCGACAGGGGACCCAAGAGCTGGCACTTTCCTCGCTCAACGGATCAGCATAGCCATTCAGCGAGGAAATGCGGCCAGCGTTCTGGGTACCCTCCCACAAGGACCGAACCTGCACCACATCCTAGGTTAGTTTAGTTTTAAGTCTCTTTATTTATAATTTTATTTAATGTTACTATTTTATGGATCTTTCGAATAAACTAGACAGTGAAAATAAAAATGTAGCATACAACAACAACATTGCAATATTCATTTGTATATTCATTGGTATGTTCATGTTCATTACTATAGTTCAGTTTATTGGTACCTATATTAATAGCTATAAATATTGGTGTATACATCGGTATATTAATTGGTATGTTTTAATATACAGGGTGTGACAAAAGTAAAAATAAACATTTTAAACTTTTAAGGGGGTTGTTGAGACCATCAAACTGAACAACATTCACTATGGGAACATCGAAATCACGAAAAAAAAAATATATATATATTACATACATTTTTAGCTTGAGTAGATGTGTAGTTTAGTATGGAACATCGCAAACGCATCGCATCATGACGATTATGGCTAATCTCCCCATTTTGGGGAAGGCCAATGTCCAGCAGTGGACGTCTATCGGCTGATATGATGATGATGATGATGGAACATACGTTTTTTTTCGCGATTTCGATATTGGTCCCATACTGAAAGTTGTTCAGTTTGATAGTCTTAACCACCCCCTTAAATGATTATTTGTGTTTTTGTAACATCTTGTATATTCATTGTTATAATCAGTGGTATATTAATTGGTAGGTAAGTTCTAATGATTTTATCGCTGTTCCCGAGCTACCGGTGCGAAATTGACAACTGCAGCTTAGACTGATTTTACCTACATAAAATGGACGAAATCATGATTTCGTATTCCCGTTTCCTCTTCCAAAACAAAACAGATATAAATAATTCTTACAAGACTGTATATTTGTCATTATCAGTAACCAGCCTTTCCTCTTAATTACTACCCTACATTTGTTTAAACTTTTTTCTGAAAATAGTATTGCAATTATACAGGTTATTAGTGACAGTCTATACTGAAACGGTGAACTCAGGAGACGCGAAAAAAAATCAGCTCTCCCATACATTTCAGTCGAGTAGGTACAGTAGTTTTGTATGGGACAGCAGATTTTTTTTTCGCGTCTCCTGTGGTAGGCTCCATAGTGAGGGTTGTTCAGTTAGATGGTCGAGTTCACCGTTTCAGTATAGACTGTCACTTACACCCTGTATATTATTTATCATTCCAGATCGATTCCATCTTTAGATTTCATCACCATTTTTATGATGTCATAAAATTATTTATTGTCTCTAGAATACAAAATATACGTTTACATTTCTCAAAAACTAATCATCATTCTTGCCATTGCAATCTCAAACGTATTGTTTTATACATAAAAGTGAGTGTGAATTCAAGGACTTGTTTCGGAGTGGTAATTACTAAAGTTGTTGCGGACATTTCCTGATATTTTTGGGTGAAAGTTCCGATGGTGTACTTATATTAAAATGTCACGAGGTTCGCAATTGATATAAAATTTATTTTATAAAGCTATTAACATAATTTTGGCATCTTTTGACCTAATTTTGATATGAAACGTCTTGCATTTCGGTCATTAGGGGACAAATATAAGGTCTAACAAAATTAGCTGAAACTATTTTAAGGGGATGATCAGACCATCAAACTGAACAACTTTTTCTACGGGACCAATATCGAAATCGCTGTTCCATACAAACCTACTCGACCTAAATGTATTATGGGACAGCAGATTTTTTTTTCACAATTTCAATATTGGTCCCATAGAGAAAGTTGCTCAGTTTAATGGTCTGATCACCCCCTTAAAATATTTTCACCTAATTTTGTTAGACCTTATATAACAAAAAGGTTTGGCTATTTATAACCAATACCTTGAAAATTGTCACACAATTTATCTAGTCACATTTAAAGTACCAGAATCTAGCCTGGACTTGTATTATGATGACTAGACAACGATTTAGATAATGATATATTGAATTTCACAAATAATACTGTATTTTTAGGGATAAAGATTGATTCGAAGCTGCAATGGGGTCCACATATAGAAACCCTAGCGGGTAGGCTGAGCTCGGCAGCTTATGCGGTTCGAAAAATTAGACAGCTAACTGATATAGCTACTGCAAGACTTGTATACTTCAGCTACTTCCATAGTATCATGTCTTATGGTATTTTGCTGTGGGGCCGTGCTGCAGATGTTGAGGCGATCTTTATCCTTCAAAAGAGGGCAATTCGAGCCATTTATAATCGATTTATTATTTCTGCGTTGTCGAGATTCACTACGAGATCTTTTTAAAGATATCAGTATCTTGACTTTCTACAGTCAATATATTTACGAAAATGTTTTATACGTTCGGAAAAATTTGTATCTCTTTCCCAAAAACAGTGACGTTCATAAATACAATACAAGAAATAAAAATAAATTAGTATCCCCACATTTTCGACTCAGTAAGGACAACACATCTTTCATGGGGCACTGTATACGCTATTATAATAAGATACCAGAGGATATTCTAAACTTGCCAGACAAAAAGTTTAAGTCCCATGTTAAACAAGTCCTCTATAAAAAGAGCTACTATAAACTCGATGACTATTTGAATGACAATAGGTCTTGACAATGTTACTCTATGTAATGCAATATTGTATTTTAAATGTACTTTGTATATTTTGTTTTGTTTAAAAGATGTGTGTTGTAGAGTTTCTGGCCGCATCTTCTCTCAACGAAACACCTTCCGACGTGGTGGTAGACTCAAAAAATGACGTCAAAAAGCTATCTATGTGATATTATTTTGAATAAAAATATTTTGAATTTTGAATTTTTTGAATTTTGTAGAAAACATAATTAATAATATAGACGTGACTCGGGTACAAATATTCATATTTATAATACAGATTTTTTCCCAGTACGGGATTCGGACCAGTGAACCGTGAACAAGCTGGTTCACTAAAGCAACTATTTAAGTGGTTATGTTTAACAAAAAACATTTTTTTTAAGTGCGGTTGGGGATATCTGTTAAAATTAACCCCCCGTACAAGTAACCCAATTCCCTTGTTTAGCAAAAAGCAAGGCAAATAACCAGCAACACCCAAAACAATTTCTAATTCACCTTAAATTCATTCAAGCGAATTAGCACAGGGGAAAATAAGGAAGCCTTAAATTTATTGTTTCAGAAACACAATTTTGTTTCATCTTGTCTTAATATGAAAATTAACGGGTTTGATTTAAAATTAGAGACCTTTTCTTTCATAAGTGAAAATACGCAAATAAATCCTTTGTTTATTAATTGCTAGCATATGCTCACGACTTCATTCCCAGAGGGACAAGACAGAACTTGAACTGGGGTCAGGGGTGTAAAAGTGCTTTACGACTATCAAACTGAACAACTTTTACATTGGGACCAATTATAAAATCGCGAGAAAAAATCTGCTGTTTGATATATTTTGGTTGAGTAGCAATTGACATTTTCTATAGATCAGCACATTTTTAAGATTTTTTATATTAAAATTTCACTATAGCTGTGCCCAAATTATGTTCAAATCACATATTGAAATTAAGGTACGTACAAACTAATTGGTTCGTGTAGATCTAGGCAGGATTCGAATCGACATCCCCTGCATGGAAGGCGAGACAACCAGCCTCAAGACCTACCAGGCAATTCAATTTAATTTCACGTTTTTGTAAAATTAGTAATAACAATGTGGTATGGTTCCGGCGTTGAATGGACCACTCCATATCTTCCCGTGGGTGTCGTACTAGGCGACTTAGAGATACAAATTTTTAATGTAGTATTTGTAGAACGAATGGCTAGTCAACTATCATCACTTTTACACGTAATTTCATCATGAAATGATGATACCTTCAATATGCTAAAAATGTACCTTCTTACAACAGCATGCAACAGCTGGTAATTGTAGAAATGTTTCTAACCATCCCAAAAGGGATTATATATGTAATGATGGTGATAATGATTACTATTATCAACTATGCAATTTGATAATTCATTTTAAAGTTGAATGTTTATATTTACAGTGTGACATAAAATTTTATATTTTTACAACTAAGCATAGCGGTTGGCATATTATTTTAGTACCAATAAAACTTGATCTACCTCATCCCTCTTTTCATATAAACTTCTGTACTAAAAAAGAGATCGGTAGTACAACTGAAAAGGTCTAGATTAAATGGTTATGTAGTACTTAGTTAGCGGCGTAATATTTCAAGACAGGCTTGAAAAAATAGCTCTACCCAGTATTGCGTCAGTACACATTTATCAGCAGAATCTCTGCATTTGGTAAGAAAAATGTATTATTTTGGCTATAAGATTAAACTAACAAAGGAATTCTGTGAACAAATTTAAAAACAGCGCCATTATAGAATTGAATTATGTTAAGAATAAAAACATTTAAGTATTGTTCTTTTGAACACTAATGTATGGACTAGACAACCTACTTTTGGTCAAATAGGGTTTACAAAAGAATTTTATTTATAATTTATCTTATTGAGATACCAATAAATATTTTGTAGGTATATGTTTTTCTTTAAATTCTATAATCAATGAACATTCTTCTTTCTTAACGTGTGGGCAGAGCCCTGGTGTCAGAGTTTTTTCAGACCACCTTACGGCCTCTGACGTGGTTTTTATGTAACGACCACTACCACCAGATATAGTAGCCGGGACCAACGGCTAAACGTGCCATCCGAAGCACGGAATCATTTTTCTTTTCAGACAATCAGGGTGATTCAACCTGCATCGTCCTAACCAACTGGGGAAAAACGCACAAAGTGATATATCATTAGGTGTCCCCCGTGGGAATTGAATCCACGACCTCCGTGTCAAGAGGTGTAGATGGCGGAAAAAATTTCAAGTTGGCACATTGAATAGTTTTATTTCTAAAACCGAAAATTTAATACCAGTATATACTGATCTTCAATTACTATGTACATTTTACAGTCCATCAAACTCAACAACTTTTAGTATGGGAGCAAACCTGTAGTGGTATTTTTGAAAGTCACACGTTCAAATCAGCAGTAGAAAATGACAAAATTACTAATTACTATGAAGATTGTGCATCATTAGATCATAATATTGAAAATGTTAGATTGAAAAAATTGCACTTCTGAAATCACAGAAACATCTGCTGTTTTTTTTTATTTCAGGTTTACTCTCATAGACTAAACATTTTTTTTTCAATTACACGGTACCCTATTATTTTTTTTTCATTAAATTTTTCTTATGTCTAGTACATAAAGACAAGAAAAATATAATAGAATAAAATGGAAAACTTTATTTTCGACCAACCGAGATCTATTCTATTCTATTTTTGTGTAATGGCTTTTCCTTGATGATTTCGCCAGTGTCAAATGTTTATGGGAGAATCTATCCCAATCTCAGGGATTGTTTTTGGTCAAGAACAAGAAGAGATTGAGGATTGCGGAGCCTCGTGGCAGGCAAAAATGCGACGCGCGAAATCCACGCGAGACGAGTGCTCGAGTCAGAACCTGCAACGTGATTCCCCTACAGAGATCACAATTTTGTTTGTAACGTTAGTTTAAGTATGTAGTAATAGATACTCTTTTATATACTATACAACATCATTCTTTTTTTAAAGTACTTTGGATTTTAGTGATTCTTAATAGCTGAAAGCATTTAATATATGATAAAAAGGTAGGTAATTACATTAAAAATAAATAAAGATATTAAGAACATAAAACTAACTTAACCTAAAATGTGGTGCAGGTTTCCTAGCTGAAAGGCTGAGCGAGGAAAGCGCCAGCCCTTAGATCCCGGTCGAGTCTTATCTATCTATACTATTATAAAACTGTAACAGGAAGTTTGTCTGTACATTGAAGATATTAACAATAAAAAAGTTACGATATGGTTTTTAGGTGTCCCTGATTCCATTTCACCAATTTTTGGATTTTTTGTCTGTCTGTTTGTTTGTGTGTTTGTTTGGGTGTTTGTTTGTTTGTTTGTTTGAACGAGTATCACACAAAAACTACTGAACCGATTTTGATGAAATTTTTTTTGTTTGATAGCTTATGATCTGACTTAAAATCTGGTATATAATTTGTGCGGACGAAGTCGCGGGTTAACGCTCGTTTAATTATAATTGTTTGTTTGTTTGTACTAAATCTAAAGCGCTATAGGACTGAACATTCAACTCAGCGCATAAAAACTCTTTTGTCTCGCTTTCCAATCCAATACCACTCGAACTTCAGCACTTTGCATGATGAAATGCACTTGAAACTATTGTTGCAACGTTCACTACTGTTACTATAAAAACAGCTAGCTTTCGTCGCTTGTTTGTTAGCAATTTTTGAATGTTTTTTAAGGCTTTCTTAAGGCGGGGTTTCCCGATTTTTGTTTGTTTTTGAAGCGTTTTTTGATAACAAAATTAATAAGGTTGCCCACAACAGGAACGAGTGGAAGAGCAGGGGAGAGGCCTTTGCCCAGCAGTGGGATGAAATAGGCTAATAAAAAATAAAAAAACATATTGTATTCAAATAACAGTGTAGATACGTTCTTTCTGCAGTGTCTTAAACCTTTAGAAACATGATTCAATTAAATTTTCCCGATAAAAAAGTAGCCCAGTCATTTTACGGTTTAAGCCGGGACTAATTAGTAATTGAATTTTTTTGTCGGTATAGTATTTTAGAGCCAATTGAGGCTTAAAAATGTACTAAAATAAAAAAAATGCCGTCAGATACGGTTCAAAATTTAAAATTTAGCTATTATCTCGTTATAAAAAACATATGATTTTGACTTCACTTTTTTACCATAACACATACTTCAAACATGGTGTAAATATTGTTATCTACTTAGAAGGTTTTGAAAAGTACATTCGTATTTTGTAATAAAAACCTCATTTTTTAAATTTCAATGCCTATTTTAACGCTCAAAAAGAATTTATATCGTTAAATCTAATTAAAATGAGTGCATTGGTATTAATATTAATAACTTAAAAGCCTTCTGGAAATCACAATTTTGATTTCTATGTTGCGTAGTGAACTTTTTTAAATATGTTTTCAAATAGTCTTTTTGTCACTAACTGGTGCCGGTTACAGTTCAAAGGTCCTGTTAATAATTACTTCCCACCTCTCCTAACAAAACTCCGTAAAATGACTGGGCTAAAGAGGTCCAAAGCAATTGCGATTTACGATTTGTAACCAATTTTATACAAGCATCACAAAGCATATACAAAATCGATTTACACTGATGGCTTATGGGGTAAAGGGGGCGGGGCCAGTGTCGCAGCAATATGCGCAAAAACGGAACACATTGATCGCGACAGTAAGGATTCAATATAATATGAGGCTGAAAGCCAGTCGAGATATTATGTGTAAATAGTTTACATTGCTTGCGTAGTACTAAAGATTATTCGAACGTTGAGTTCGGATACCGCAATGGATAATGAGCACATTCAAGCTAACAAAATACTTTGTATAGCGTGGTACTGGTGGTAATGCGACACTAGTTTTCGTACTCAGCGCGTTGGTTGGCATCTCTATAGATATCTATGGGTAAACCCCAAACACCCGAAAGAAAAGATATCGATGAAAAATACGTTTTTTGCGATCCTGCTTTCAATTGAAGCGGGATGGCTAATTGCAAACTTATGCTTGTAAGAAAGAGACACTTGGACTCGGGTGACCTGGCTGCTACATTCATATGCTTCCAATCAACGCATTTGTATATCCACTGCAGTGTTTTATTTATCACCTACGTTTTACTACCAGGACCAGGAAACTGTCAGATCAAATAGGACTCCAATATTCTCGTGCGAACAACATTCTATGCATGTGGAATGTGAAAATTATAGTGCGACACGCCATGTCCACTTTTGACATTGGAAATGTCTTTTCGTTCGCTCCAGTATAGGCCCCGATTTCACGAAAAAGTGCGATCCCCTTATATCTCGGTGAGTAGTGAAGATATGATACTCAAAACACGCGTATTTATAAGAACTGTAAGGTGCAAAAAGAATTATACTAGAAAGTCAAAAACAAAAAAAGTTATGGCCGAAATAGTGACAAAAAAAAACAATTTTTTCCGATTTTTTTATTTTGGCGATCGATATTTTGGATACGTAGAATGATATCAAAAATTTGAGCAAAAATCCTCTGAAAAATTTAGTCAGTTACAATTTGAGCCTAAAATAAAGACGATCGGGTTAAGGTGGTTTCAGTCCATACAAAAGTTTGACGCACAATACGCGTAGACGGAATTAATAAAAGTAATATTTTATATATGGAAAAATAGTTTAGAAAATCTAGTTGCCGCGTAACAAATAACATTTGCAATTTATAATATAATTACGAAGACATAAAGCTTTTAAAATTATGTATGAAAAATTTCAATACAAATACAAAGTTACTTATATTAATACCGTCTACGCGTATTGTGCGTCAAAGTTTTCTTAATTATTCTTCTCTGTCTTCGTAATTATTTTATAAATTGCAAATGTTATTTGTAACGCGGCATGTAGATTTTTTAAACTATTTTTCCATATATACAAAGTTACTTATATTAATACCGTCTATGCATATTGTGCGTCAAAGTTTTGTATAAAATTGACCCTTCTGAAACCGTCTTAAGGGTTTGCCCTGTAGCCTAACCTTTTTGAGACAATATTTTTTCGAATTCCGTATATTCATTTCCAATACATGTGCTCGATAGTCGTGTGAGGCACGAATTCTGTGAATTTTTTTAAACGCAGTGTTACATCACGATCCTTGCTTGCAATAGCCCAACCAACAATCAATCAGCCCAAATCAGACTAACAATCGCAAACTCACAACACACGACAACAACACGCCGACACAGTAATCGACGTCCCCGCCGGCGGCGACAGCCGCGACCATTGCACACTCCCTTCAATTCTGGCGCCTACAGACGCTATAGGCCAATCCCAGGCCGCTTCTCACCTATCCCAGCTACACAATCCGCCGCGTAGCCCCAGCAACGTCCTAGGCCGAGGTCCGTACCCCTCTGGGTGCCCCTAGGTCGGTTGCTTAAGTTCATTCAATTGGCTCGGTGACCTTTCGTGGTCCCTCCAATAGCCCGCAGTAAAAAGCAGTAGTTGCTCCCGGAGCAAAGCTGTAATAGCCATTTTCAAAAAAAAAAAAAAAAAAAAACAATCAATCAATGTACTGTGCACCACGTGAAGTCTGCAACAGTGGCTTACGTAGCGACACTCCAACCTGTCAGCGATCATGGACAGTATGCTATTGTCGCTGGTACGTTAGTATACAGGGTGGAAAAAAGGCCGTTGTTGGAGGGAAAGTACCCTTAATATTTATGATGGCAAATTTTACTGAAAAATTCCTTTATTTTCAAAAATAATTAAAACTGCATTTAAAGATTTTTGAAAAATCACCTGCTTGAGCCGGGAATCGAACCGGTGAAATGTGGAACAATGAAAAAAACATCCTGTATTTTATGATACCAACCGAAAGAGTCATTCATAAGGATCAATTTCTTTTAAACAACATAGTATCTTAAATTAAAGAAAGACCAAGAAAAAATTATTTTATATATAAAAGACGACTCGTAGAGAATTCAGTCGTAGAATACATACTTTAAAGTATTTTCTTTAGATAGTGAGTAAGTTTAACAATAAAAAAATCATTTTTTCTTGGTCTTTCTTTAATTTAAGATACTATGTTGTTTAAAAGAAATTAATCCTTATGAATGACTCTTTCGGCTGGTATCATAAAGTACAGGATGTTTTTTTTTCACATTTCACCGGTTCGATTCCCGGCTCAAGCAGATGATTTTTCAAAAATCTTTAAATGCAGTTTTAATTATTTTTGAAAATAAAGGAAAGTTTCCTTTCAGTAAAATTTGCCATCATAAATATTAAGGGTACTTTCCCTCCAACCACGGCCTTTTTTTTTCCACCCTGTATATATTCTTTGCCGCTGGCATCCTATAGACCAAGAACTCACACCGTTACTTTACGCATTGCTTCATAAAAACAGTCGATGCGCGCATTTGAGAACATGCCTGATGCACTGCAGGCGCGGGGCAGCCGCAACAACACCCTGTACGCGTTGCCATATTGCACGCGCAGATCGTTGTACGATTTTTGAATGTAATTTGCCGCATAATGCCCCTCCCCCCCAAAACAACCCCATAATTATCTTTAGGGTGTTTTGTAGCACCATTGCATAACTTGCATATGTAGGGACTTGCTACAGATGTCAGCACCCACAAGTTATAGCAAAGATGCCAACAGAGATTCGATACATATACAAGGTTCAACCAAAAACTGTCGGATAACAGCCGGTCCCCAGGCTTCACACATAGCCTGGTGGAAGATCTTCCCTTTTTAATGGAGGAACATTCCCAGTAGCACCTCTATACATACTTGTCATCTTCATCATCATGATGATGATGGCTATAAACGTCCACTGCAGGTCACAGGCCTACCCCCAGGGAGCATTATTCCACCACGCGTCCCCAATGCGGATTGCAATATGGTGGCGCGTTGTGGAGAGGTATGGACACCTAATTATAGGGGGTCCAGATTCGAATCCGCATGAACAACATGCCATGTACCAATGAGTTTTTCTAACTTATTTACGTAATACCGACTGCTCTCAAACGGTGAAAGAAAACATCGTGAGGAAACCTGCATACACTGAAGAAAAAATTCTGATGTGTATGTGAAACCTATATACTGATCGTTTCGTCCAAATTGTTCCATGTAACTATCATACATGTAGGTTAAAACGCGCAATGTAATTGTTGTGCACTCATGCCTGCAGACGCGTTCCATTGTTCGTTCAGCAATAATGCAGCGGTATATCTCGCGCACCTAGTCTCTGCTCACCTACTTGATGTACGGTCGCCATATTAGACACAAAAATAAAAATTCTTTATTTCAGACATTACATCCATATTATGTTGTTAGTATCACACTTAAATAACCATGTTAGTTCAAACACTTAAGTGTAGACTGATCCGATGCTTAATAAAGCTACTGTCATAGTATCTACTGGAGACCATGTTCAAGATGCTATTGGTGCTGGCGATCCCTCTGCAGCGCGGCGGCACACCGTTTGCGGAGCGTGGTGGGAAACCCATCGACATATGCGTCCGCCAACGTACCAGACGCACTGCAGAAGCGCGGAAATAAATAATGAAATCATTTTTAATACTTACATATTCTGTACAAACTTTTCACCCGCGACTTCGTCCGCGTGGAATACCCCGATTTTTGAAAAATCCTTTCTTTATTCACTCTTCTTATGCACTCCTACATTCTGTGTAGAATATTTATATTTCCATGTTTCTATCTTCAGCGGTCTAAGCTGTGCATTCATAACCTGTCAGTCATGATTTTTACAAGTTTATATTATATCTAAAGGATGTAGGGGTGCACTAACAAATACAATAGTATTGAATTTATTATAACAACTTTTGATATAATTAATTTAGATTTTAAGACTTTGTGTTAAGTTAGGCTTCAGTGAGACGAATCACTGCGAAACATCTGCTAAAGCATGTAGACCTGAATCCATACACAATAAATTTCATTTCATTTCAATAATTATATTTATTCAACACTTTTACAAAGGTTTAGACTGCTCTTGAAAGTGGCACACTATTAGCAAAATCGAAAAATTGATCAGTCGTATTTAGCCTTGGATCTAATTCAACATCAGAAACAAGAAAGCTACCAATGCGGTCGGTCGCTGCAATATTTCCGCCCGCACTCCCAGATTGCATTTCATGACATTTCATACATTTCCACTGACTGACGGTTTTTAAACGGATCTCATGTTATTTCTAACAAAAGGGGCTTTTTATAACGATATTGTGATATTATAAAACTTGAGTAGCAACTTTACAAATTTCATACAAAGTTTTATACAGGAAAGCAAAAGTAAAGCTGTGTGTTTATGACTGCTCAGAATGGATCTCAACTCTTCCCGTCGTGAGTATATACGAGATGATTAAGGGGTAAGGTTTCTTTACGTAATATGCAGAGTTTTAATAATCAAAATGCTAGAAACTTGAACATAGCATAACCTGACATTTCATTCTATCCTGCAATCTTCAACTGCGTTTCACTGCAATTCACATAGCGTCACATCGCTGTCAAAAACTCGTTGAATCCTTCAGATCGTCGGAGTTTTTATGAGTTTCACACATGACATAACCATAGATAGTGAATACCGAATTGTCAGCTCGCCGATGTTTCAACGACGAATCAAAATTTGTATCAGTCGTTTTTTTTTTTTTAACCTACAGCCTACCTTTTTTGTTTTTGTCGTAAAGACCAAAAAAAAATTTTTGGTTGTGACGATGTTTGCGCTTTGTGAAATGCATTGCTGAGCTTTTTATTGGATAATGAATTCTATTCTATATAATTATATAAGGTCTAACAAAATTAGGTGAAACTATTTTAAGGGGATGATCAGACCATCAAACTGAACCACTTTCTCCATGGGACCAATATCGAAATCGCGAAAAAAAAATCAGCTGTTCCATACAAACCTACTCGACCTAAATGCATGGGACAGCAGATTTTTTTTTCGCGTTTTCACTATTGGTCCCATAGAGAAAGTTGTTCAGTTTGATGGTCTGATCATCCCCTTCAAATAGTTTCACCTAATTTTGTTAGACCTTATATAGCAAATAATGATCCTATAAAAAAATGTAGGCAAAAAAGGTTATATTGAGGTTTGATTTAGGTGTTTATATTGAGCACATATTGAAGATCAGTTTTGGGGGAGAGAAAGAGAAAAAAAAAGTTTCTGCTATATTGTGTTAGGTATGATATAAAAACGTATGAAAGTGTCTAAAAATATTTTTTTCATTTTTTTTTAAATTTGCTGAACAAAATTGCTGAAAATGATTTGGTGGTCAGGTTGTAACTTATATTGCATAACGTTATACAACTTTGTCTACTAGGCAATATTTAGAAGCGGAGGTCTCGATACAATCTTGTTATCTACCTATTAAATATAAATAATAAATAAATATCTCGGACATTGTCACACAAATTATCTAGTCACATTTAAAGTACCTGGACTTGTATTATGATGACTAGACAACGATATAGAATACATATATAGATACAAACATCCATGACTCGGGTACAAATATTCATATTCATCATATAAATATTTGTCCCTTACGGGATTCGAACCCGCGACCCTCGGCACAGGAGGCAGGTTCACTACAGACTGTGCTACCGGGCCGGCTATTGTTAATTTTATAACACAACGAGCGTTAACCCGCACTTCGTCCGCACAAATTATATACCAGATTTTAAGTCAGATCATAAGCTATCAAACTAAAAAAGTTTCATCAAAATCGGTTCAGTAGTTTTTGCCTGATACTCGTTCAAACAAACAAACAAACAAACACCCAAACAAACAAACACCCAAACAAACACACAAACAAACAGACAGACAAAAAATCCAAAAATTGATGAAATGGAATCAGGGACACCTAAAAACCATATCGTAACTTTTTTTTTGTTAATATCTTCAATGTACAGACAAACTTCCTGTTACAGTTTTATAATAGTACGAGCGTTAACCCGCGACTTCGTCCGCACAAATTATATACCAGATTTTAATTCAGATCATAAGCTATCAAACAAAAAAAGTTTTATCAAAATCGGTTCAGTAGTTTTTGCGTGATACTCGAACAAACAAACAAACACACAAACAAACAGACAGACAAAAAAATTCAAAAATTGGTGATATGGAATCAGGGACACCTAAAAACCATATCGTAACTTTTTTTTTGTTAACATCTTCAATGTACAGACAAACTTCCTGTTACAGTTTTATAATAGTACGAGCGTTAACCCGCTACTTCGTCCGCACAAATTATATACCAGATTTTAAGTCAGATCATAAGCTATCAAACAAAAAAAGTTTCATCAAAATCGGTTCAGTAGTTTTTGCGTGATACTCGTTCAAACAAACAAACAAGCAAACACACAAACAAACAGATAGACAAAAAATTCAAAAATTGGTGAAATGGAATCAGGGACACCTAAAAACCATATCGTAACTTTTTTTTTGTTAATATCTTCAATGTACAGACAAACTTCCTGTTACAGTTTTATAATAGTACGAGCGTTAACCCGCGACTTCGTCCGCACAAATTATATACCAGATTTTAAGTCAGATCATAAGCTATCAAACAAAAAAAGTTTCATCAAAATCGGTTCAGTAGATTTTGCGTGATACTCGTTCAAACAAACAAACAAACAAACAAGCAGACAGACAAAAAATCCAAAAATTGGTGAAATGGAATCAGGGACACCTAAAAACTATAGGGGGAAGTCTCGTAACGCCGGACGGCACCTAGCGCCGGACACTCGTACTATTTAAGCGAGTATAAATCTTTTTATTTCAAAATACAAGTGAAAGGGGCGCGGGGGGCACACAGGTACAGGATCACGCGCCGCGCCTCGCCAGTGACGCACACGGCCACGGCGGGAGCAGCCGTTTGCTGTTTTAGGCGCAAAATCACAGCGTCACCTAAATATCAATGTAAGTAATTCTAGTATATTTATGCATTGACATTTGAGTGGTATTCAAAGATAAAAGTAGTACTTGATTGTTATCCGTAAAATGGTAGAATATTATTAGATCTTTTAAACAGTTTTAGTAGGTACCACCTAATGAACGAAAATGTCTGTCCCTTAGCACCGGACACTAAGTCGTCCCTTAGCGCCGGACAGTAAACATATTGATATTTCTTGTGAGAATTTACGTCATTTATTCTAATTATTTAATTTTGTTTTAGAGTATAGAAGAAAAAAGATAATTAAAATGGAAGAGAAGAAAAAGAAAGGATTCTGGGAGCCACAGAGCTTACAAACTGCTATTGATAAGGTTATGTCAAAAGAACTGAGTGTAAGACAAGCTGCAATGCAATACAATATTCCTAAAAGCACTATACATGATAAAATAAAGGCCCTAAATCGAGGAGAAGAAGTAACAATGAAACCAAAGTTAGGTAGGTTCACTAGCACCTTCTCAGCAGAGTATGAACAAGTCTTGGTGGATCACATTAAAGATTTATCGAATAGATGCATGCCGCTCATGAAAAAGGAGTTTCTAAAATTAGCATACGACTTAGCTGAAGTCATGAAGATTCCTCATCGATTTAATAAAGAAAAAGGCAGTGCTGGTAAACATTTTTACTACGACTTCATGAAAAGGCATTCTGACATTTCGTTGAGAGCACCGGAATCGACAAGCATGATGCGCGCCGTAGGATTTAACAAACCACAAGTGGATCTATTCTACGACAACCTTGAAAAGCTGATGAAACAGTACAAATTCACACCCTCAAGAATTTATAACTGTGATGAAACTGGTGTCAGTTGCGTGCACAAACATCAAAAAGTTCTCGCTCCGAAAGCCATCCGTCAAGTAGGTAAGCTCACTTCTGCTGAGAGAGGCAAAAACATCACAGTTTTGTTCTGTATGAGTGCTAACGGTCACTACATACCCCCATTTTTCGTATTTCCTAGGCAAAGAATGAATGAAAGGCTTATGATGAATGCTCCAGCTGAGAGCATCGGTGTGGCCCAGCCAAAAGGGTGGATGAATAGTGACTTTTTTTTACAATATTTAAGAATATTCGTCAAACACACGCAACCAACCAAAGAGAACCCTGTGCTGCTTCTACTGGATGGCCATTGCAGCCACAAGACATTGGCGGTAATCAATTTTTGCAGAGAAAATCATATTCACTTGATGAGTTCACCACCACACACTACGCACAAGCTCCAGCCTCTGGACAGGACATTTATGAAGCCATTTAAAGATGCATACAGCCAACAATGCGACTTGTGGATGAGAACAAATGCTGGATGTCGGATAACGGATTACGACATTGCTGGTTTGGTCAAAGAAGCATTTATAAAAGTAGCTCGATTGGATATTGCAGTATCTGGATTCAAATGCACTGGAATCCATCCATTTGACAGACATTTATTTTCTGACCTAGATTATTTGGCTGCAGATATGACCAATATACCACTAGAACAAACAGAAACTTCATCGAACGCACTAAACAACGAACAAGCTGTCGTGATATCAAACTCAATCATAGAAGAGCAAATGAAAGAATCTGAACAATCTATTAGTGAGCCTATAACCACAAGTCCCAAACCGTCGACAAGTTCTGCTCCCGATCTTGTTCAGATACTAATCCATAACTTATCACCGTTGCCTGACGCAGCAAAAAAACGAACAGCAGCGCGAAAAAGAAAGAGTGAACGAAGTGAAATTTTAACTTCATCGCCATACAAAAAACTGGCAGAAGAAAAAGAAAATGAAAAGAACATGAAAGATAAAAAGAAGGAAATAAAATCTAAGTTTGAAGTAGCAATGGGAGGTAAAGGAAAGCAAACCAAAGGAATTAAAACTAAAGGAAAGAGCGTAGACAAGGGAAAAGAAGCGACAAACGTGAAACCTAAAGGAAAGAAAGGAAGTGAAGTACGACCATTAACTGAAACATCTAACACAAACATAACAATTTGCGTAGTTTGCTTAGAAGACACTGACGAAGACTGGATCCAGTGCTCATCCTGTCGTGGGTGGGTACATGAAGCATGTGCAGACATTCCAGAGTGTGGAGATGGCTACATATGTGATCGATGCAGGTTATTTTGAAATGTCCGGTGCTAGGGGTATGGCACAAATATTCGTCCGGTACTAGGTGCCACTTTTTAAAATTATATTTTTTGTTACCAAAGTTTGATTGATAGTATTAATTATATTTTAGCAGAGGTTGCATTTTTGTTAATTTAATTTGATTTCTAACTTTGTTATCTAACATAAGTCATAATTTAATAAACATTTCGTAAAATATTTTTTATTTTATTTATAAATAACCTTAGGTGTCCGCCACTAGGGGACTTCCCCCTATCGTAACTTTTTTTTTGTTAATATCTTCAATGTACAGACAAACTTCCTGTTACAGTTTTATAATAGTATAGATAGATAGATAGATAGATTTGACAGTCATATTATGAATTGATATCGTATTTAAGTATTAAAATGTGAAATAATAAAATATCAAAAATGTGGTCGAGCGTTACATTGTGTATACTGAATATAATACAATGTTCTTGGAAAATATAAGTAAAGCACGACCAGGAAAATAAAAAACCTAGCTATGTTGCGGAAAATCATTTGACCTAATTTTTGTACTTGGAACGCTGAAATTAAAGGTCATAGTCGATTGTCGCACCCACAACCCAGGGCTACAATCGCGGAAATATTTGGTGATTGAACCGTTATGGGACTACGTACGAACCATAACTTTTGACACATTGGTATTGCGCTAATCGCGGTACAGCCGTTAGAGCCGTTTTGACAGATCACTCAGACGTTATTGGCTGTCAGTTACATAGAGTTTAGCGCGATGCGGAATTCAGCACAGTTGAATAGTCATTGGATTGCAATGTGATTAGAACTGAAATTGGATAAGAATAGAACTTCGATGTTTTAACTTAGCGCAATCGGGCACCAGGTCTTTTATATTTCTGGTCAGGCTTTAATCTAATTTGTCGAGCTACTGCAATGATAATGTCGATGAGTCCAAGAAAACCTTGACTATCTCTCACTCTAATTAAATTAATGGAGTGACAGAATAACAATTTTAATTATACATTTGTAAATTTCCATCGCTTCCAGTGCCAGTATCACGTTCTAATTCAAAACAAGTGGGTGTCCTACAGAAAAATGTTTCAGACCAAAATTCAATATTTCTCAGAATATATAACAATTAGACGTAAACTTAATATTCCAACTACAGTCTCGTTTTATTTCTTAACAGCGCAATTATGTTTTGGAATAGATTACGGATTTACAAAAAAATTTAAAACAAATTTTCAGCGTTTCGTAAAAATATATTCAACTGCTATTTCGTTGCTGATGTCACTAATTTTATTAATGCCAATGTTTCATAAGTACGACAGTGTGTGGATTTGGTTGATTTCTTTCGATTATTGTGCATACTTAATTATTTTAAAAACGTCAAAATATACAGTTTATGATTTTATAGTCAAAATATACGAGATATATGGCACAAAGCCGATTAAAAGGAAAATTCTAATGTTTCTAGCTGTAGGATATCCGTTGCTCTTTTTAATTGCAAAATTTTTATGTACAACCATAGCATGCTTGAGCATAAGTATGGCGTTTTGCCCAAATTACGATACGCCGTTCTTTTATCTTTACTTCGTTCCTATTCTCGGTTTAAACTTCGTTGATTCCACTCCAACTATAGTATATTTTCATATTTACTGCTGTATTACAAAACTGAAGGAACGTTTGGAATCAGAAATGAATTTGACGGCTTTCAAGAATCAGTACATAGCCATTGCAAATTGTTATGATAACATCAAACCTTTGACCGATAAGTTTGTAAGTTTTTTTTATATGATGTTATATGAATTTAGTTTGCATATCGATATAATAGGTTCAATCCATAGAAATATTAAGTATTAGCAACTCAATTTCCATCCACGCCAAGAATATAATTTTACGAGCGTTAACCTGCGACTTTATCCGCACAAATTATATACCAGATTTTAAGTCAGATTATAAGCTATCAAACAAAAAAGTTTCATCAAAATCGGTTCAGTAGTTTTTGCGTGATGCTCGTTCAAACAAACAAACACACAAACAATCACACAAACAAACAGACAGACGAAAAATCCAAAAATTGGTGATATGGTATCAGGGACACCTAAAAACCACATCGTAACTTTTTTTTTTGTTAATATCTTCTATGTACAGACAAACTTTCTGCTACAGTTTTATAATAGTCTAGATAATAAAAGATTAAGTACACCGATCAATCCACGAAGGCGCTCCCCCACTTGCCTTAACACTCTTCATCTTTGTATAACACATTTTTGCAGTACATTTCACATTTGAGGACAAACGAGTGTTATATGACTTCATACACAGGCATTTCCCGTGGTAAAAATGTATGCCCATGGTCCACCAGGTGAATCAAATTGGGTAATTTTGTTCACCTGGTGGACCATGAGCATACATTTTTACCCGTAGTCCACTTGATAAAAAAACGATTTTGATGCAAACTTTTTTAAAGCATTGACCAAGAATAGAGAGGATAAAAGGCTAGTAAACATTGAGAATCACCAGAAGAGCAGAAAAGTATAAAAGGTTATAGATGTCGAATGACCTCTTGTACACGTCTGTTATCCTGGTACTCGAGCTTCAAAAAATATTTTTTCTCTACATATACTCACGCCTGTGTCCCATTGGGGTAGGCAGAGACAATGGATCGCCATCGGCTACGATCCTGACACACCTCTTTTGCCTCTTCCACAATCATAAGTCGTTTCATACACGCTCGTCGGTTTCTGGTACATTTGATCTGACCCTTCTTAAGTACGCTGCCACTTTTTTTTTGCGAATTTCCCTTTGTTCAAAAGAACAAAGGGAAATTCCCAAAAGGGAATAGTTGTTCAGTAACATGGATACAACCAGCCCTTAAAGTAATGCAACTGTTTACACTAACACCCTGTATGCAGGGTTCAACTTAACATGTTTTTTTAAGAGGATGATCAGATCATTAAACTAAAAAACTTTCTCTATTGGTCCAAAATGGAAATCTCGAAAAAAAAACTGCTGTCCCATACATTTGGGCCGAGTATGATTGCAGTTTTCTACCAGAACAGTTTTCAGTTTTAATGTCTGAGAATCACTACAAAATGCCGTCAGCATATTAAGAAGGACCCTATATACAGGGTGTAAGTGACAGCCTAGCAAATAATGAAACGGTGAACTCAGACCATCAAACTGAACAACTTTCACTATGGAGCATACCTCAGGAAACGCAAAAAAAAAATCAGCTTTCCCATACAAAACTGCTGTAGTTACCCGACTAAAATGTATGGGACAGCTGATTTTTTTTTTTTGCGTTTCCTGAGGTAGGCTCTATAGTAAAAGTCGTTCAGTTCGATGGTCTGAGTTCACCGTTTCAGTATTTGCTAGGCTGTCACTTACACCCTGTATACTTTTATCGAGTCTTCATTCTTCAGTAGTTTTTATTTTACTGTTTTGTCCTCTGTTTTTAGGGTTCCGTAGTCAAACAAGGAACCCTTATACTTTCGTCCATTCTGTCTGTAAGAATGCCCCACCTTAATAACTCGCTCATTTTTACACCTATTGAATCGAAATTTGGTATGAAGACAGATAAGTGTAACCCAAAAACAGAAATGTTGTAGTTATGAAGAAAAAGCATTTTTGACCCTCCCATACAAAGAGGGGTTGGAAAAATGTGATTATTTTAAAAAATCGAGTTAGGTCTCGTTGGATAGGTCTTGTCGGAACAAAACTCCCATAGAAACTAAATCCTTATAAATGCTTTTGTCTTGAGATATCTGCGCTCAAATTAAAAAACAGAGCGTACCCCCCAAATGTATGAAACTGTTTTTTGTTTTAACAAAATGTTTTTTTCACATTAAATATTAGTCCCATTTACCGTTTCCTATGTTAAAAGAGTGAAATGAAAATATACAATGAAGAGAACTTTTAATCGAATTTTGAAATATTTATTGTCTATAATTTTGTAATTAAATATATTAATTCAATTAATCATCACTATCACATAATATTATCTTGACCCTTCAGCGCGATCCAAGCCTTCACATAGTTTTAAGAGCCGTTCAAAATAAAGAAAGAAGAAAACTTGTAATCAAATTTTGCAATATTTATTGTTCATATTTTGTAAATAAATATATAATTATATGAATTTAATTATTAATTGCTATCACATATTATCTTGACCCTTCAGCGCGATCCAAACCTTCACATAGTTTTAAGAGCTGTTCAAAAATGTTTATACCATGAATCTAGATAAATTTTTAAACAAACTTTTCAGAAATTCTTACAATTATTCATCGGTTTGCCAAATCTGCTTACAACGTTGTGGTTTGCGTTGTTTTATATAAAGGCCGAAGTAAGTTAATAAATATTTAAAACTTTAACTATAAAACTGAACATACAAGTAGCATGCAAGAAGTCATAGAAGCATAGATTATTATGGGTTTTGGTTATAGATAGATTTTAAGACGTCTAATTATTATCGTTACCGCTTATAAGCACCAAGGGGAGCCACATTGTGAAATAAATTAAAAAAGACCATCACCACCCGAATCGTGAGCTGGTTGTCTAGACTACTATACCAACAAGACAATGATTGATATGAGCGAAATCTCTGACTACTACAGCGGTGAGGTTAAGCGCATCAGTTTAGATACGAACCCAAATTCAACACATGGTGATTCGATACATCACCGATAGATGTCGAAAGCTGTGTATGGAAAATCAGCGTATCACTTAGTTTGTACTAAGATAACATAGCATGCACACAAGTGCGAGTCGAGAGCTCGCTGCGTGACGAATATGTTTCACCATAATTGGCTCCCAATACATAATGTTTTTGGATCCAAATAAGTCAGACATAATTTATTCAGTTCCAAAAACATATATTATGTTTTATCTTACGTGTGCTGAGTTATGAAAGTAAATTTTAAAAAGAAAAGAAGAATGCTCATTGTAATACCACAGGAGAGAAGACCTTTGTCCAGCAGTGAGTTTGGCAACTGTTTATTCTACAGATTAAATAAGATTGTAACTGGTTGCTTGAAACCGACTCCGGTACAGTTGCTTTACCCACTGGCTGGCATAGCGCCCCCAGATGTCCGCAGGGCTGTGGCAGGTTCCTCAGAGAGAGCCCAAATGGTGGACGACGCACGACATCCCATGCATGTCTTGATTCCTGCGCCGCAAAGGCTGCCAAGCCGACGCAGCTTTATGAAGTGTGTCGACTCACTGAATACTGGCCCAGCGCAAGCGAGGTGTACTCTATGGCGACAAAAAGTGTCCCTCCCAACTCCATTTGTGTCGCCGACTGAGAGCCTCCCGCCTGGACATGACTTGCCTTGGGCGACCTGGAAGTCTTTAAACCGACTTCGAACCCAGGTCGGTCGCAGTAAGGACAACATGGTCAGGTGGGGATTCTCGGATGCGCAAAATGTGACATGCTTGTGTGGAGCTCCACAAACGATGGCCCATCTCACATCGTGCCCTGCGTGCCCTAACATCTGTACGCAGAAGGAGCTCATGACCGCTAGCGACGGTGCAGTGTTGGTTGCCCGATTCTGGCAAGCTACTATTTAGCGACTTTATTCAGAATTTGAAGTCGACACGATAAGAAGAAGAAGATAAGTTGTGTTGTATTATTATTTATTTACCATGATATACTTTTTCAGACAGCTTGGTATTTGTATATGGTCGAAATAATATACTTGATGGATAATATAGCGCAAATATGTATTCCTGCCTTAGTAGCAGAATTAACTAATTCACAACTGGATAATATTAAAATAATTCTTAATGAACACGTATCAATGGAAAATCCAGGTAGGTTTAAAATACATACAGTACGATTATAAAGGAAAAAAAAATAATTTCCAAAGTGTGCAGAAATGACGTTTTTTTTATCTCTTTCAGAGGAAAAGAAGTCTATGGAAGTAACCCATCTACTTCGTTACATGGAAGTACGGCGTCTGGACTATCCTGCATTCCGCTTCATACCCTTGGATCTGAAATTACTGACGTCATTGTTTAGCCTGTGCATTTCATACACTATTGTTATCATTCAATTTACACACCTTTACGAATGATACTTTTAAAATTAATAATAGGGTATTTGACAGCGTGTAAAATAGGATCTATTAATGGCATCCGTATTGAATATAAATTTTGGAAACCCAACTATTTAGTTAATTAAGCATAAGCTAATATCGAATGACAATCAAGCTGCTTAATATAAATGTATCTGATAAACTGTCCTTCATCATCATAATCATCTCAGCCGATGGACGTCCACTGCTGAACATAGGCCTCCCCCAAGGATCGCCATAACGACCGGTCCTGCGCTGCCCTCATCCAACGGGTTCCCACCGCCTTCACCAAACTGACCTTGTTGTTTATAATTTAATGTCTTTGTTGTAGATTTGAGATAATCGATTTGAATAATTTCATTTCTGATCCGTATCTTCTTCTGTCAAGTCGATGTCCTATCATATAGTTTAACTTGCCATCGTGGTAAAGAGATTTGCACAATTGAGACAATTACAAGCTTGTTGATTGCTTTGGTCAACGTATCGGGTGTTGAATACCCTATGATTTGTTTTAAAAGTGAATGTTCATTAATTTTTCTGTAAATACAGTTGCAGCTCTCAAATTCGTTTAATGAATTTTAAAATCTTCAGTTTTTACGTCTTTGAAATGTCAATGTATAATACTTGTAACTTGTAAGATACTTTTGTACTTGACTGTTTTCTCTATTTGAAGTGTGTTAATCAAGTTAAAATGTGTGCAATAAAGAATTGAAATATCTGATATATATTTATAATTTTACTACTATTTTTTTAGACTAACACTTTGTTTTAACCTAACAAATTGTTTCATTACGTAAGTATTTTCTTTGCGACCAATAATAATAATAATTAGGACATTTTCTTATTCATTGGACCACTATTTATCAAATAACTTCATACTACCACCCTCTAATTAGTCCATTTGAACACGTGCAAGTAAAGTTTTATTGATTCAAATAAAATTTAATTATAAATGTTAAATTTTTAATTATAAACAATATACAAACAATACATCAAAATTAACAAATATCGATTATTCCTAAGTCTAAAAAATTATTTTCTCGTATCGCAAAAAAAAATTGTATTGCTATTGATTATGGATTTACTAAAATGATCAAGCCAAGTTTAGGGCCTACAGTTAAGATATTCACAATAGCAATGTCTATATTCGCTCTTCTAATTTATATATATAATATATATTATATATATATAGTAATATTATTGTTAGTGCTGACTTCGTACGTGCAGACAACTAAATTATATAAAGAGAAAGAAAATAATAATAAGAAATATAAGGAAATAACAAATTTCAAAAACCCCTAATCCGTTAACTTTATTTTTGATGTAAGCAAATGTATGTTATACTTTTAACTTTCTTTAAGATATTTTCTGTACCCCTGTCAGAATTGTACTCAGATATATGGTTTTAGTTATCTGTATTTGAACACGGCTTATGTATTTTAATATTATATTATACAACTAAATATACTATTTACGATTGTTTTCAAGATATTCATAGTATTTATGACGTCACAGGAACACAAAAATGTATTCTTCGAATGATGGCAATTATTATGTTTATTCTGAAAGTGCTTTTATCATAAGATGTATATACCATGATCTGTCTTATTATCCTTTATATCATTTTCCTCAATTTAACATAACCTACCTTTCCCTACCTTTACCTTTTTAACATAATTCATTGTTTTATTATTTTGCTTTGTACTTTGTATTATAATACCTACTTCATTTTAGAGTTTTTGGCCGCATCTTCTTTACAATGCCACCTACCAAAGTAGTGGTAGTAGAATCACAATAAAATTACTTATGGAAGTTCAGATATTTTTTTTTGTAAATGATTGATAGAAAGCAACGGCAAGAGAACCTTGTACGTCTTTCACATTACTTAAATTAAAGAAATTGAGTACCTATTCGAAAAAACAATTTCGTTATTACTAGGTATCCATCGCTTCCAATTCCAGTCTCACGTTTTAATTCAAAATAAACGGATCTCTTGACGAAAATAAAAAAAAATGTTTCGTTCTAAAATTCAAAATTTCTTCGAATCTTCTATAAGTATACGTAAATCTAGAATTCCAACAACGATCTCATTTTATTTCTTAACAGCGCAATTATGTTTTGGAATAGATTATGGATTTACAAAAAAAATTAAAACAAATTTTCAAAGTTTCGTAAAAATATATTCTGCTGCTATTTCGTTACTAATGTCACTAATTTTATTAATACCAGTAGTTCATATGTATGACAATTTCTGGATTTGGTGCATTGCTTTTGATTATTGTACATACTTAATTATTTTAAAAATGTCAAATTACACAGTTTATGACTATATAGTCGACATTTACGAAATATATAGACCTAGGCCGATTACGAATAAAATTCTTATGTTTCTGGCTGTAGGAAATCCAATTTTCCTTTTAATTGCAAAATGTTGCTCTATGGCCATAGTGTGCTCAAATATTAGTATGGGATATTGCCCAAATTACGATACGTCGTTTTTTATTTATTATTTCCACTTTGTGCCTATTTTAGGCTTGCAATTTGTTCAATCTACTTCAACTATAATTTTTTTTCATATTTACTGTTGTATTACAAAACTGAAGGATCGTTTTGAATCTGAAATTAATTTAACTGATTTTAAAAATCAGTACATAGCCATAGCGAATTGTTATGATAAAATCAAACCTATGACAGATAAGCTTGTAAGTTTCATTTAAGTGATGTTATGTGAATTTTGTTTGCCTATCGATATACTAGGTTCAATTCGTAGAAATATTAAGTACCTAATATAACGGCGATACGCAGACCACTGAGTTTAAGAGGATAGGTGGGCTGAAATGGAAATTTGGAGAATAGGTTACTTTTCCGACTGTATACGTATATTTCCGATCCGCCCCACCCTTACACACCGCTGACTAGAGAGCGAAAGAGACAACTGCAGCACGAACCGATTTTATCTACATAAAATCGACGAATTCAGCATTTCGGTTTCTTTTTTTGTTTATATTCGTCACATTTGTTTGCTGGATGTCTGAAAACGGGCTGTAAAATTTGTTATTTTCGAAGGTCCCTAGTTCTTACAATACTTAATTAATGCAAAAACAAAACATACGGACATAGTAGAGGTAACATAGAATGAATGGTAAAGCACTAGTGTCATTATCCAGGGAGGAAATAGGGGAATACGTTTGTATGGAAAAAACGGTGCCCGTCTATCCTCTTAATACTCATAACTTTTGAGTAAATCAACCGATTGCGATGAAATAAATTTTAATATTAATGCAAACTAAGCCCTAAGCTTTTTTGAAAATCCCATTCAAATTGGTTTAATAATTTTAATGTGATGCATACTCAAACAAGACACAAACTTTAAACATCCCCGATTAATATTTTTCGAAATATCTTTAGTTTACATCCACGCCAATTTTACAATTTATATTATAAATTTCTAATATGATATACAATATAAGGTTAAATTTTATTAGTTGGCGAAACTTAACAAACGCATTTGGTACGTTACTTAGTACAATTTCGTGATAATATTATTTAATATTTGTAAATTTATTATTTCTTTAAGAATAATAATTTTATTAATCATCAATACCAATTATAAACACTGGTAATGCAATCTATTTTCATTAACAAGTGCTCTGGTTCAGTTTCGCCTACTAATTTGAAATAGATGTAAAAGATTAAGTACGCCGATCAATCCACGAAGGCGCTCCCCCACTTGTCGTAACTCTCTTCCTCTTTCTCTAAAACATTTCACAACAAGTAAAAACAAGTAAAAAATTAAGGGTCCCCATAATCCCTATCGTAAAAACGGTAATACACACTAGCATCGAACTTGAATGAATGAATGAATGAAATATCCACACATGGACACACACATAACTACATGACTATCCACATTATATACTTGGTGTGATTATAATGCAAACCCTACATTATAACAACTAATAATATAATATGGCCACTTGTGAGTGGGTCTCATAAGTCTCATGCTAAGGATTCCAGACAAAACAAAATATTTGGGTAAATTAATATATTGTATGGTGGTACAGAACCCACGGTGCGCGAGTAGAGTGACTCGCACTTGGCCGGTTTTTTTACGTAAATGTTTTTTTTTAATTGATTGATACCTAGAATGCATCGGATAACCTACTGACGTAAGAGTTATTAAACATTAATGATAATGACGATTTCCATAAAACCTTGTACAGTCACATTACTTATATTAAATAAATTGAGTATTAGAAAAACAATTTAGTTATTACTTGGTCTGGTACCCATAGCTTCCAATGCCAGTCTCACGTTTCATTTCAAATGTATCATACGGAAAATTTAAAAACAATGTTTCAGACCAGAATTCAAAATTTCTCAGAATATATTACAATTAGACGTAAACCTAATATTCCAGCTACGGTCTCGTTTTATTTCTTAACAGCGCAATTATGTTTTGGAATAGATTACGGGTTTACAAAAAAAATTAAAACAAATTTTCAACGATTCGTAAAAATATATTCAGCTGCTATTTCGTTGTTAATGTTTCTAATTTTATTAATGCCAGCACTGCTTCATAGTAACGAAAATTCGTGGGTTTGGCCAGTTGTTGTTGATTATTGTGCATACATCATTATTTTAAAAACCTCAAAATATACAGTTTATGATGTTATATTAAAAATATACGAGATATATGGCACCAAGCCGATTAAAAAGAAAATTCTAATGTTTCTAGCTGTTGGAAATCCATTTTTCTTTTTGATCACAAAATGTTGCTCAATAGCCGCAGTGTGCTCCAGTATGAATATAGAATATTGCCCAAAATACAATATGCTGTACATTTCTTTTTATTTCGTTCCTAGTCTCGGATTAGACTTCGTTAACTCTACTTCATCTATAATATATTTTCATATTTACTGCTGTATTACAAAGCTGAAGGAACGTTTGGAATCTGAAATTAATTTAATTGATTTTAAGAATCAGTATATAGCCATAGCTAATTGTTATGATAAAATCAAACCTATGACAGATAAGCTTGTAAGTTTAACTTGTGTGGTGTTATGTGAAGTTGGTTTACCTATCGATATACTAGGTTGAATCCATAGAAATATGAAGTATTAAGTGCACTGATCAATCCGAGAAGGCGCACTTCCACTTGCCGTAACACTCTTTGTCCTTGTCTAACACATTTGTAGTACTGTGTACTTGCACTGTAAATAATAAGGACAAGGTCGTCTCTTAATTGTTTAAACTTTCTATATTTTGTATCAAGTCTTAATTCTTCATTAATTTTTCTTTTAATCATTTGTCCTCTGTTTTGATGTGAAACATCTATGAGCGCGTCTTGGCAGTAAAACCGACTCGTATGCCGTGACACAAAATTATCGCATGACGCCGTTACGCCACGCTTGACAAATACGATTAGCTCATAATACCTGAAGCGCAAAAAAGCGCAGGAAATAGGGAGAGTACAGTATTTCGTTATTTTGTAGTTATCTGCCGGGCGTCGCACGAGGACCACTTTTTTATTGATTGTTTTATTTTCTTTAGATATTCCGGGTGTGAACTTAAATGCTTTACATACTTGTGATTTAACCATAAAACTGAACAACTTTTACCATGGAAACAATATTGAAAACACGAAAAATGAATAATTAGTTGTTCCCTAGAAAATGTCAGATTTTTTAACCATCTGGGTTATATAAAACAACTTTTTTCATTTCCAATATTTGTCTTATTTACCGTTTCCTGTGCGAAAAAAGTGAAATGAAAGGAAACAGTATAGAAAATATTGAAATATTTATTGTTTATATTTTGTAATTCATACCGTAATTCATACAGTGCTATCATAATATGTTCACCGATACGAAGTAATAAAAGGTGTTATAACCATATATCTTGGGTTACCCTTAAGCGAGGTACAAATCTGCACCATAGTTTTAAAAGCCGTTCAAAAATATATTTTTCTGTTATTTTGTACTACGAATTAATTAATTTTGCAACAAACTTTTCAGAAACTCTTACAACTGTTCATCGGTGTCCCAAAACTGCTTACGACGCTCTGGTTTGCGTTGTTTTATATAAAAGCCGAAGTAAGTCAATTACAATTGAAAACTTTTAGAATAAAACTGGGCATGTAAGAAGCATGTACTACACAAGTGCGAGTCAAGAGCTCGTTGCTTGACGAATATTTTACCATCCCAATAAATAATAAGTCAGACTTGATTTACTCGGTTCCAAAAACATTTTATATAAGGTCTAACAAAATTAGCTGAAACTATTTTAAAGGAATGATCAGATCATGAAACTGAACAACTTTGTTTATGGGACCAATATCTAAATCGCGAAAAAAAATCTGCTGTCCCATACATTTGGGTCGGGTATCGGCTAGGGTGGTTGCTGTGTGGTGTCGGCTAAGAATAGAACCATCCCATTTCCTCCCGTGGGTATCGTAAAAGGCGACTAAGGGATCTACCGGTGGATGGGCAGCAGCATCCCCTGAGTACACACATTCAATCCAACTGCGATCGCCAACCCACCTGCCGATTTTGGGGGAGGCTTATGTCCAGCAGTGGACGTCTATCGGCTGATATGATGATCGGGTAGGTTAGGTTTGTATGGAACAGCTGATTTTTCTGGGCGATTTCGAAGTTGGTCCCATAGAGAAAGTTGTTCGGTTTGGTGGTCTGAACATCCCCTTAAAATAGTTTCACCTAATTTTATTAGACCTTATATATGTAACGTGTGTTGTGAAAAAAAATGTCCATTGTAATACCACCAGGGAGAGGAGATCTTTGTCCAGCAGTGAGTTTGCCAACTGTTGTTCATACAGAATAATTAAGCTATGTCATAGTATATCTTTCACCGTTACATACTTTTTCAGACAGCATGGTATTTGTATATGCTTGAAATTATATTTTTGATGGACAATATAGCGCAAATAAGCATTCCTGCCGTTGTAGCAGAATTAACCAATTCACAACTGGATAATATCAAAATAATTCTTAATGAACATGTCTCAATGGAAAAGCCAGGTAACTTTAAAATACATACAGTACGATTATAAAGTAAAAAAAAATGCCAGTGTGTAGAAATGACGTTTTTTTTTTCTCTTTCAGAGGAAAAGAAGTCTATGGAAGTGACCCATCTGCTTCGTTACATGGAAGTACGGCGTCTAGACCATCCCGCGTTCCGCTTCATACCCTTGGATCTGAAATTATTGACGTCATTGTTTAGCCTGTGCATTTCATACACTATTGTTATTATTCAATTTACACACCTTTACGAATGATAATTTTAATTCAGAATTATGTCGATTTAGATAATTGTATCGCATTATATTATGCTACCTATGCTTCTTGGGTATATTGATTACATTTTAAATCTTTTTTGGTGTCAGCCCACTCGAGCTAATATCGAATCACAATCACTTATGCTGCTTATTATAAATAAAATTGAAAAAGTTGCAGTTCACGAGTTTACTATATTAGAATTTAAGATTACAACTTAAAATCATCAGATGTTAAGTCTTTAAAATATCAATGCATAACATCATGTAAGTGATAATAATTTTGCTTTACTGTTTTCTGTATTTTACGTGTTATAATCAAGTTGTAGTGTAGTGTTTTGGCGTATAATTATAAATGAAATTAATAAACTGTCCTTGTTTATTTACAATTTATTATTTTTGCTGTCGTTTCGATATAAATGATTTGAATAATTAATTTCATTCCTGACCCCATCACCTGACCCACAATATATCTTCTTCTGTCGAGTCAATGTCCTGTTATAAAGTCAGAAAGCTGGAAAAGGTATCATAGATTACTTGCCGTCGTGGTAAAGAGATTTGCTTAGAAGCTTGTTGATTGCTTTGGTAAACGTATCGGGGATTGAATACCCTACACAGAAAAAATACTTTCTAGAAACAAGAACCAGAAACGCCTGGATAAGTGCCGCCGGTCCCAATAACACTGTCCCCACAAGTCTGACGTCACAGAGGCTATGGGACGAGCCGCTCTGCATTAAGACACAAAAAAGTCTTATAGACAACGCCACCAGTACTGCAGAGAAAGCCCGCCTCCTAGCCTCAAGGGAGCCAGAGTCAGGATTCTGGCTAAATGCATTGCCATCTGCAAACGTGGGCACGCTTCTGGATAGATCCTTCACATTGGCAGTCGGTCTGAGACTCGGTGCCAGAACGATTGAGCCACATCGCTGCCGTTGCGGCGGGAACGTTAACGACCTCGGCCACCATGGCCTCTCCTGTCAGCGCAGTGCTGGCCGTCTCCCACGCCATGCCAGCTTGAATGACATCATCCGCCGGGCCCTTGTCAGCGCCAACGTGCCGGCCATACTTGAGCCAAGGGGCCTTGCACGAGACGATGGCAGGAGACCCGACGGTATGGCTGTCATTCCTTGGAGGAATGGCAGACCCCTGGTATGGGACGCTACGTGTGTCGACACTGTGGCGCCCTCACACCTCCCTGCCACTTCTCTAAGAGCGGGCGCGGCGGCGGCTGCTGCAGAGGGTCTCAAGCGGCGCACATATGCCACCCTGGGTGACGGCTACATTCTTGCGCCATTCGGTGTAGAGACTCTGGGGCCGTGGGGGCCGGACGCCCGACAGCTCTTCAAAGAGTTGTCGTCGCGCTTGATTGAGGTGTCCGGTGACCGAAGGGCTGGCGCGTACCCCGGGCAACGAATATCCATTGCCATCCAACGAGGTAACGCAGCCAGCGTCCTGGGCACCCTCCCGCAGGACCGTCGCCTCGAGCACGTATTCTGTTTAGTGTAAGTCGAACGGAAGTCGTGCTCGATATAGTGGCTCATATTTAGCCATAAGTTGTACATAATGTTTTAATTGTAAATACCTATACCGTTAATAAAAACTTCGTCCCCCCCCCCCCCCCTATGTAGCTAATGTAGATTAAAAAAAGAACCAGATATGCTTCTACTTGATATTTCTTAATTTCAAATATATATGTCTTGGACTAACATAATCCCACTAACGTTTGAAGAATGTTTAATTCTCAAAATTGATGATTGCATTTCTTGTGGCGAGAATTGGATTACTGGGTTCGACATTTATATCTTGAATCAAAACAGATTTGTTTCTCGTATAATGAGAGAGTTTCTTTTGAATTTTGATACAAGAAATTAGTTCTTGGCCCAAAAACTATAATACGAAACATTTTATATTTCAAACAAAGACATTTTTGAGTTTAAACAATAAATACGCATTTCGATATATAGTTATTGAAATGCGAAAATATCTAGACTTAAGTAATTTTTTTTCTGTGTCTGATTTATTTTAAAACTGAATCTTTTTAAATGTTTCTGTAAATACAGTTGCAGCTCCCAAATTCACTCAACTGTTGAATTTAAGATTTCAACTTAAAATAGACAGTTTTCTTTAAAATGTCAATGTATAATTTCTTGAGAGATATTTGTAAATTACTTTTTTCTGTATTTTAAGTTTTGTAATCAAGTTATAATGTTTTATGTGCAAGTATCGGTTAGGTATATACAATTTTATTATTACTTTTTCTGTGTCACTTTTTATCACTTTGCTTCAACCTAACAAAAGTTTTCATTACTTAAAGTATTATGTTCGTGACCATTAAAATATTACATTTTCTTATGCATAGGATCGTTATTTACTCAATTAAATTAATACCACTTTATATTAATTGCATTGTATGTCTCTAAAACTAATCTCTAGTTAGTCCATTTGAACACGTGCACGTGTGGTTTCAATATTTAAAATAAAATGTTTAGAAACAATATACAAACAATACATCAAAATGAACAAAAATCGGATATTCCTAAGTCTCTGAAAATTTATTTCATCGTGTCGCAATTGTGTTATGGTATTGATTATGGATTTACTAACGTGATCAAGCCAAGTTTAAGGCGCACAGCTAAGATATTTACAATATCAATGTCAATATTCGCTCTTTTGATATTATTTGCACCTCTGTCAGAATTGTACTCTGATTTCTGGTTTTGGTCTTCTATATTGGAATACGGTTCATGTATTTTAATATTATATACAACTAAATACACTATCTACGATTGTTTTCAAGATATTCATGGTATTTATGACATCACCGGAACACAGAAATGTATTCTTGGAATGATTGCGGTTAATTACGCAATTTTAATGTTTACTTTGAAAACTTTTATAATGGTCGTAATATGTTCACGCTATGATCGGCCTTATTGTCCCTTATATCGTTTTCCTCAATACTTTTTCTATTTGATCCCAGCTTTGGGTCAACAGTTTTTTGGATTAACTCAAATTATTACGGTTCTCTATTTTTACTGCTGTGTCAAAATTTTGAAAGAAACCTTAGAGAAATCTAATGTTAGTTTGTCTGTTGTTGAATATCGTTATTTGTACTTAGCAGACTGTTATGACAAGATAAAACCCTTGAACGATAAACTTGTAAGTACGAATATTTCTTTATTATCACAAACAATTATGAATTCCAGCATGATACAACATGATTTACGCTTCTGCAATATATACATGTTAATATTGTGTTTCTTTACGGAGTTTGTCTTCTTGGAAAAGACAGTGGTGTTACACTGGACGTTGCAGAAATTATAATTTCATTTGAAATAAAACTTCTTCTTCTTGTAGTGCAATCTCTTACCGGAGTTTGGCTATCATTAGAGCTATTCGTACTCTGGAGACTGCAGCCCTAAATAGTGAGGAAGAGTTAAAGCTTTTTTCAGTAACCAATCTCCACAAACATAATCATAGTAAGAAGCTGTATTATTAATAAGAATGCCTGCTTGTATGGTTGTGACGAAAATAAGTGAAAATAAATGATAAAAAATGATATCGAACCATTCACACAGGCTCTTAGGCCAGGAAGTCCTTCTCCTACCAGGCATTCGTCTTCCCAAAATTTTCCCCTTTATAATAATCTGGAGAAGTTGGTATTTTTCACTGAAACTGAAATAATACCACGAAATCGAAATTGCAACATCATTTGTGAAAAATATTTTAAAATTTCAGAAAATAATTCAGCTTCTAATTTACGTTCCACAACTTATGGGTACATCGTGGAATATGCTGTTTTACATAAAAAATAACGTAAGTAACTTAACAACTTTTAACATAACTGGAATAGCAAAAAAAGTTCAATCGTGCATTATGCACCGGGCCTGTCTCATTCCACATGTTAAATTAAATGCATTACATTAATTTGAGTGCTTCAGACCATCAGACTGAAACACTTTTACAATGCCACAGCATAAGACAAAATATCTAGTACTACATAACAATGTAGCTAGCATCCTTATCACGAAAAAAGAATTGGTTGGATCTCTTCATTTCTGATTCGATCTCGCAGGGAAACTCCGAGCATAGCCCTCGCCATTGCCCTTTGGGTGACTTTCAGCCTTTATGAGGCCTTAAGTGAACGACCACGTCTCTGTTCCATATGTCATCACTTGCAACACACACTGATTTCGTTTTAAGACACTGCGGTATTGGTAATTGATTGATTGACTGATAAATATAACGAAACAAATGTTTTATTATATGCTAGAAAAGTAACCCGTAGAAGTTACTAAGATTTGGTTGTATTTAATCAATTATAACAATTATAGGGCGATGACGCGTGGCCAGAGCATGCCCAAGACAGAGATGGTTGGAGGATTAAAGGGGAGGTCTTTGCCCAGCAGTGGGATAAAATAGGATTGTAAAGAAAAAAAATTAACAATGAATTTTTTCATTGTAACTTAAGCAACGTTACGAAACGGTTAAAGTTAGTTTTAAACTTTCAGGACGAATGGACTTCGTATATCTCTCAGTTGATATACATATTGGACGTTGTTGTACAAATTAGTATGCCAGCCATCATTACCGAGATGTTATACTCCCAGATAGATACCATCAAAATGATTTTGAAAACGCAACTATTGACTGAGACAGGTTATTATTATAGGGGCCATTCTTTAATGCTAACGGTTCTTTAAGGGGATTATCAAACCATCAAACTTTATCTATGGTATTTCATCAAAACCGACCCAAATTTATGGGACAGCAATTTTTATGCGAAATCATTTTTTTTATGTTTTAGGGATTAACAGTCAAATATGAACTTATAAACAAACACTGTAACAAACAGACCTAGAGATCCACAACTTAAGGTGGTTTCAGTCCATACAAACGTTTGACGCACAATACGCGTAGACGGAATTAATAAAAGTAATATTTTATATATGGAAAAATAGTTTATAAAATCTAGTTGCCGCGTAACAAATAACATTTGCAATTTGTAATATAATTACGAAGATATAAAGCTTTTCAAATTTTGTATGAAAAATTTTAAAGCTTTATATCTTCGTAATTATTTTATAAATTGCAAATGTTATTTGTTACGCGGCATCTAGATTTTCAGAACTATTTTTCCATATATACAAAGTTACTTATATAATTACCGTTTACGCGTATTGTGCGTCAAAGTTTTGTATAAAATTAACCCCTCTGCAACCGCCTTAATAACAAAAACTTATAACATTTTGAAAAACACACAAGAGACGATACAATAAACTAGTAACAAATAACAAAAAGAACACAAAATTTTTCTTTATAGAAGCAGTTCGCCAATTTTTCTTTTAAATTTGCCCAAAGAGAATCTAAACAGATCAACACTAGTAAGATGTCGATTGTAGTTGTCCAAAGAACTCCGAAAGAAGCTATTTTTAGTATGGTTTGTGTGACACAGTTTACTAAAGAAAGAAGTTAATGAACGCAAGGAGTGTCGAGGTAGGACTCTGAAATCCACTTTCTCTAACAGAGTCGAAGATCAATTTTGATCTCATAGAGAAAGTTGTTCAGTTTGATGGTTTGATCATCCCCTTAAAAAACTGTCAGCATATTAAGAAGGACACTGTGTATGTTTACCACGTAATAATTATAATGACATTGTTAACATAAATCGAAAATATTACATAAAAAAAATATTATAGGTAAAGGCTACGTAATAGAATGCATTAAGGCTGTTTTTAGAATATTCGTCTATTTGTGCACGCATCAATTGAAATCGACTAAAGCTATTTAGACGTTATTTGCATAAATTGGATTTAGCATTCATTTCATCGTAATCTGTTCACTCGATCAAAAGTTGTGAGTATTTAAAGGACTTTTATAAAAGGATTTTTATAAAAAAAACAGATGAAAATGACAAAACAAAAATGTTTATGATCAAATACAACCTAAGCGGCAATAATGGTGTAATCTATAGGTTAGAGTATATTTTCTCCTCCCTTTTTTGCCTCTTCGAGAGTCATAAGCCGTTTCATACACGCTTCTTAAATACGCTGCCAATTTAGTCCGCATACGTTCATCTAGGACGACCCCTTTCGACAGTTCAATTCACACTCGCTTTATATATTTCATACGTCAGTCTACTATCACTCATCCTTTCCACATGACCAAACCATCTCAGCATTCCTTTGAGGTTATCTTTTATTATTATATGTTCTGCGAGGCATACTAACTTAGTAGGTACCTACCGGTACGTATGTAAATGTATATACATACATATATCTAATCTAAACTATTATAAAACTGTAACAGGAAGTTTGTCTGTACATTGAAGATATCAACAAAAAAAAAAGTTACGATATGGTTTTTAGGTATTCCTGATTCCATATCACCAATTTTTGGATTATTTGTCTGTCTGTTTGTTTGTGTGTTTGTTTGTTTGTTTGAAAGAGCATCACGCAAAAACTACTGAACCAATTTAGATGAAACTTTTTTTGTTTGATAGCTAATGATCTAACTTAAAATCTGGTATATAATTTGTGCGGGCAAAGTCGCGGGTTAACGCTCGTGAAATTTATAATTTAGTAGGATTAATTTTAGTGTTTATCTTGATGTATGTTTTTATATAAACTAATTAAGTTTTATCATTTCAGATGACCAAAAGACAAAAGAAATGAATCATTTGCTGCGTTGTTTGGAAGTGCGACGTCTAAATCATCTCGTTTGGCGTTTCATTCCATTAGATCTTCGCTTAGTGTTGTCACTACTTAGTATTTGTACTACATATTTTATAGTCATTTTACAATTCACGCATCTTTACGATTAAGTAAATAAAAACTGGTACTTTAGGTTTGAACAATCATTTCGACAGGGCTGCCAGTAGATTTTTTGTAATTATTCAGCGATATCCCTGAAATTATACAAAATTGACTCGCAGGATACATACAGGTGTAAAAAACTCGGAAACAAATCAAACTTTTTTTCTGATTATTCATCACGTTATTTGAACTTTATAGATTTTTTAATGTACACACGGCGACACATCAAGCTATACGTAATGCAACCTACGCGAGGCCAGCTTATGTTGGTTTTGTATAGCTTGATGTGTCGCCGTGTGTACAGCATTCAGGTATTTTTTCATCAACTTTACAGCATTTATTTGGGCCTCGGTTGAACAGAGAGAGAACATAGCGTTCTCGCTCTATTGAATAGTAAAGTGACTGAGTTTTGCGGCTTTTATGTTACTCTTTTGCGATTTAAAAAAGAGTTTTTCAGTTCAATAATTATTAGTTTTTTTTTCCAATTATACATGAGAGTCCAGGATACATAGAGGATACAAACCGACACATAATTATACAGTTTTTGTATCCAATTATACAATCTGGCAGCCCTGCATTTCGACCGGCCGGTCTTTAAAATATTTCCTATACATAAAACATAGCTAGGTACCTCAGCTTGAAGACATAAATTTTTTGTATGGGATTTTATCAATTTTTTTTGTGAAGTCTTGCGAGTACCTCACTCGAAAGCAATTCTAAAATTATACTAATAAACTTTTAGTAAGTCACAGGTTTGGGCTCCTCCAGGTAGGAAACGGCCGAGTAATTTAAAAAAAATATAATTATGTCAAATGTCTTGTTATATTATCATATCTAACATCAAAACAGCCATTTTAAAAATATTGTAATTACTATTTTTGTTTATTTTATTTATTAAAAACATTAGTTTTGAAAGAGAGTGTTCATTAATGTTTCAGTATGTGTATTTTTTAATTTTTTTTAAATGAATTTAAGATTACATTTTAACCTTCAGTTTTTACTTCTTTAATAATTATGCAAATGTGTAACTTCTTGTGAGGGAAATTTGTACCTAATTTACTGTTTTCTATATTTGAAGTGTCTGTGTGTGTGTGAGTTTGAAGTGTGTATGTTTTAATCAAGTTATAAAATGTTTTGTCGTGCAATAAAGTACAATAGGGATGACTGATCCTGGAAATCCATGTATTGTGACGAATTACAGAAATAGGCTAAATTTAATAGCAAAATGTTCAAATGAAATTACAATTGAATAGAAAGCAAAACATTATAAGCTATTGAAAAATGTTTTTTATCATCTTCTATCTCTTTCATGCAAAATAAGTGTTTGTAAGACACGTCGTCCTAATTTGTAAGACAATACTCAATTATGACGTCACTTTTGTTATATACAGGGTGAAATTGATATCATTAGCATCCTTTTAAACTGAGTCTACCCATCAAATTGAACACCTTTAACTATGGGAGCAAACCAATCGGAGCAAAAAAAAATCTGCCGTTGCATACATTTGAGTCGCGAACTCGCGCGTCGACATTGCAGTTTAGTATGGAACAGCAGATTTTTTGTTTGCTCCGATCGGTTTGCTCCCATAGTAAAAGTTGTTCAGTTTGATGGGTAGACTCTTAGGTTAAAAGGATGCTAATGATATCAATTACAAATTGTACCTGTATGTTTCACCTCTCGATCTAATCGTAATCTTGAACACTTATATTTTAGTAATTTTTAATGATAATCAAAAATTTATGTCACTTTAGTGTTTAAGATAACAAAAAGTTTGTAAATAAGTAATAAAAAATTTTTTCATCATCGCTATTGATTGAATAAATTTAATATATCGGTTAGATGTATTTATTTTAATTGATTGATTGATTGTATTTGTCTATTCTTGATGTTCAAACAAAGATAAAATTTTAATATAATTTTTTCAGTTTCATTATGCTTCAACCTAACAACATACTTCATTACTTAAAGTATTTTCTTCACGACCATTACGTTTTCTTTCATTCATTGGATCAATTCATTACTTACCGAATTAACTTAAAACCACTTTACAATAATTGCATTGTATATCTCTAAAAACCACCACTCCACTTCCACTTTTTAGTTAGTCCATTTGAACACGTGCAAGCTTAGAGAATACAAGTAAAGATTCAATGATTTAAATAAAATTGTGTTTCATAATTTAAATTAAAATGTTTAGAAACAAAATACAAACGTTACATCAAAATGAACCAAAATCTAATATTCCTAAATCTTTAACAATTTATTTTCTCGTGTCGCAATTGTGTTTTGGTATTGATTATGGATTCACTAAAATTATCAAGCCAAGTTTAAGGTGGACAGTTAAGATATTAACAATAGCAATGTCTATATTGGCTCTTGTTATATTATTTGGACCTCTGTCCGAATTGTACTCAGATGTATGGTTTTGGTTGTCTATATTTGAATACGGCTCATGTATTTTAATATTAAATAAAGCTAAATATACTGTCTACGATTGTCTTCAAGATATTCATAGTATTTATGACGTCACAAGAACACAGAAATGTATTCTTCGATTGATTGCAGTTAATTACGCTATTATCGTGTTTATTTTGAAAGCTTTAACTCTTTTGGCAAGATGTTCATTAAACGGCGATCAGCCTTATTGTCCTTTACATCGTTTCCCTCAACACTTATTCTATTTGATTCCTATTTTGGGTGAAGAGTATTTTGGATTAACACAAATTATTACGGTTTTCTATTTTTACTGCTGTGTCAAAAATTTGAAACAAACTTTGCTGAAAACTGATGTTAGTTTGTCTGGCATAGAGTGCCGTTATTTGGCCATAGCAGAATATTTCGAGAAGATAAAACCCTTGAACGATAAACTTGTGAGTATGAATATTTCTTCTTATCCTTTTTGTCATGATATTTATCTTATCTTATCTTGTCTTTCTTTGTTTTCACAAGCAATGATGAACTCGGTTCTTTTGCCACCAGAGCTGTGTGAGCTGCGGAGCTATGAAACTAAGCTCTTTTCAACAAAGCTGTCCTAGAATGTATAGTGAAAATGTGAAATGGATTAGCCGTGCGTGGAAGCTGAGCTGTGCGAAGCCGCGTATACTAATGCACGCATCATTCGACCGCATTGGATTCGAGAGTTCATTGAGTGCGAGCTTCCTGGTTGTGACGATGTTTTCGATAAGAGAATTACATGGCTGAGCAGACATCTCTCATTCGTATTTTATGTTAAAATCTCGCTCTACTAATCCGTTTCCAAATTGAGCTATGCTGTTGAAGGCTAAGAAAATTAAACAATCCTATTGATGGATTTTATCCACGTTCACAGCTTAGTTTCCTCAAACAGCTCTGTTGGAAAGCCAACCTGATATAAACTTTCAATGGAAAGCTGACACAAAACACGCTTAAAAATATAATGCAATCAGGTTTCCTCGCTATATTCTTCTTCATGGTAATATTATTTGTGTTAAAAATTGTACAGTGGACGTTTTAAAAGGAATTCTTTCATTCGAAATTCTTACTATGAAATTGAAAATTTTTATGTAAAGGACGTTTTAAAATTTCAGAAAATAACTCAGCTTGTCGTTTTCGTCCCACGACTTATGGGTACATTATTGGCAATGCTGTTCTACATAAAACATAATGTAAGTAGAGGTACTAGGAGGTAAGGGGCTATTGAAGGTACATTTATGGGCAGAAATTTATTAAATTTCTCAATACATTCTTGGGCTTAGAAAAGATAACAATTTAGTGGGCAAAAAACTAGCTAACTAAAAGTTATACCTTATTATAGGTCATATATGTTTAGGGTGTGTTTGTAGTGCATCTAGGATTGTTGTATTGAATGCAATAGCAGGGCTGTCATCGCCAGTTCCGCGGAACCACCGCGAAACAGCTGGGAATAAAGAATCGGACCTAACTCTGCTTTTGGCGAAATTTGGAGAGAGATTTTATATCATTAGCGAAAAAAAGAACATACATGAAAGCGCGCGCATCCGAGCTGTGTAGGCGCATATTTGTACGTCATTATAGTATAGTAAAAGCTAGCTTTAAAATATAGTTTTAATCTTTCAGAACGAATGGACTTCGTATATCTCTCAGTTGATATACACATTAGACGTTGTCGTACAAATTAGTGTACCGGCCATCATTACTGAGATGTTATACTCCCAGATAGACACCATCAAACTGATTTTGAAAACGCAACTGTTGACTGAGACAGGTATTTATAAATGAATTAGCTGGTGACCGCGACTTCGTCTGCGTTAACATTAAAAAGTATCTCATCCAAATTCGTAGAGGGTTTATTTTATCCTTTATAATATTTTAAATTCGTATGTGTGTTTGTTTGTTATGTTCTCACGCGTAAACTTCTCAACCGATCGTAATAAAATTTTGTACACATATTTTCAAGAATCTTTTTTTTAAGTGTCCCTACACTTTAAAAAAAGTTGCAAAAATAATCATATTCGAATGTAAGTTTGTTTGTTAAACTACTCAACCGATCATCATGACATTTTGTACCCATATTTTCAAGAGTAAAGGACCTAGAATACTTCAAAAAAATCGTTGATAAATATTATCATATCATTTTATTTTCTTTTTAATTATCTTCGACAGTTATTTCAGGACATCAATGCGAGCGAAGCTGTGGGTAAAAACTAGTAATGATTATAAACTAATTAAGTTTTATCATTTCAGATGACCAAAAGACAAAAGAAATGAATCATTTGCTGCGTTGTTTGGAAGTGCGACGTCTAAACCATCTCGTTTGGCGTTTCATTCCATTAGACCTTCGTTTAGTGTTGTCACTACTTAGTATTTGTACTACATATTTTATAGTCATTTTACAATTCACGCATCTTTACGATTAAGTTCAATAAAAATGTAAAATTATAGCTAACCGTTGAAGCTATTATATTTAATACAGTTTTTGAGAGTTACGCGGCTATTATATTTAATCCAGAAATAAACATGGCAGGGCAGTTGTAACACTGCCGAAATATCGGGAACTCAAATATATCTCGCCAACTCGCTGCTGACAGCCGGCAACACTAAAAGGCTGAAGCGGAGTCATGTGCTCCCGAACTAAAAGAGGGTAGGGCGCTGGCCCTGCCACTCTTAAAAACCAGTAAAGATTCTGATTATAGTCTTTCGACTGATGGCAGATACAAACACACAAAAAAAATTATATATACCAAAACGCGGTAAGAACCCGTTAAAATGTCTATTATATTTAATTAGATAATGGATATATTCTGTTAGATAATAACATTGGTTAATAATATTAGGTATTATAAAATTGTAACAGAAGTGTGTATGTACATTGAAGGTATAAAAGTTACGATTTAGTTTTTAGGTGTCCCTGATTCCAAATCACAATTTTTGTTTGTTTGTCTGTTTGTTTGTACGAACATCACGCAAAAACTACTAAACCGATTTTTTTATAGCTTATGATTTAACTTAATATCTGGTATATTATTTATGCGGACGAAGTCGCGGGTAAACTATAGTAATTATCATATGTATTGCAAACTAACTTTTTGCGGTATCACAAAGATTTTTTTTGGCGAATACCAAAAAAAATTGTTGGTTAGGAAATTATTTTATTGATTAATTAATTAACTGCACCACATCCTAGGTTAGTTTAGTTTTAAGTTATTTTATTTTATTTGTAATTTTATTGAATGTCACTATTTTATGTAATGTGTCGTAAATAAAAATTATAAATTAAGTAAGTAGTAATAAAGTCATACATATATTATATGTTTTTATGTAAGCATTTATATCAAACCTAATCTCACGACTGTGATTCATTTCGGGGTGGTCGTAAAATGCTACAATTTCCAACTACCACAGCGTGCAGCTCTAGTAAAAATCTCCTTTTACAGGAAGAAATGGCATCAAATGATAATGATAGGTGGCTAACTTTTCACCAAAAAATATTCTTAATATGCTGACGGTTTTTCATGGGGATGATCAAAACATCAAACTGAACAACTCTATGGAACCAACATTGAAACCGCGAAAAAAATCTGCTGTTACATAGAAAACTGCAAGCCTCCTCGACGCAAATGTTTCGGACAGCAGATTTCGGGGCATTCTATTTTGTTTTGGTGTCAATAAAGTATTCATCATTTATTCATTCATTTCTCTGGCATTTCTGAAAGCATGATGATCATAAAATTTTATATTCTTGTTTGATTTTGTATACTTACTTGCATGGCGTATTGAAGTTCCTCTGTGAAGCTGTTTAAATGTTTAATAAATAAATAATAAATAACAAATAAAATGATGTATTTATGATCTTATTGGAAACTCTGGAATGTAAATCTATACAAGGTGTTACAAAAATACAAATAAACATTTGAGGCGGTGGTTAAGACCATCAAACTGAACAACTTTCACTATAGGACCAATATCGAAATCGTGAAAAAAAATCGGATGTTCTGTCATCCAAAATTCAAAATTCAAAAATTTTTTATTCAATATAATATCACATAGATAGCTTTTTGACGTCATTTTTTGAGTCTACCACCTCCATCATCATCATCATATCAGACGAGACGTCCACTGCTGGACATAGGCCTCCCTCAAAATGGGGAGACTTGCCATAATTGCCATGATGCGACGCGTTTGCGATGTTCCATACTAAACTACAGATCTACTCGAGCTAAATGTATTGGACAAAAAATCTTTCTGTTTTGCGATTTCGATGTTAGTCCCATAGTGAAAGATGTTCAGTTTGTTGGTCTCAACCTCAACAACCGCCTGAAAAGTTTTAAATGTTTATTTTTACTTTTGTTACGCCCTGTATATCTATAATATTTATTCTATACTTACATACAGGGTCCTTCCAAATCTATGCTGAACGTTTTAAGGGCACGATCAATCCATCAAACTGAACAACTTTCGCTATGGAGCTAACATAGAAATCGCGAAGAAAAAATCTGTAGTTCCATAGAGAATGACAATAGCTACCAAAATTTATAAAACAGTTTTTTTTGCGATTTCATTGTTGATCCCATAGTGAAAGTTATTCAGTTTGATAGTCTGAACCACACCCTAATATTTTAAGGTGGTTTCAGTCCATACAAACTTTTGACGCACAATACGCATAGACGGAATTAATAAAAGTAATATTTCATATATGGAAAAATAGTTTAGAAAACCTAGTTGCCGCGCAGTAAATTTTGTATGAAAAATTTCAAAGCTTTATATCTTCGTAATTATTTTATAAATTGCAAATGTTATTTGTGACGCGGCATCTAGATTTTCTAAACTATTTTTCCATGTATACAAATTTACTTATATTAATACCGTCTACGCGTATTGTGCGTCAAAGTTTTGTATAAAATTGACCCCTCTGCAACGCATTTAAAGCTTAAACTCCGTGTATATTACACGATATAGTTTCATATCCACATAATTTACAAATAGGTAGAGCTTCCCACAGCCTTATCACAACATCAATCCTGGTGACATTAATAATTTACCGAGACCTGTTACTAACTTCCTCCCTTAGCCAATTAATTCACAACACTACAATTACAGAGGGGATGTGACCTAAATGAGCTTTCAGGTGCTATTCAATGTTGTTCTAGTTACCTACTCACTTTGGTTACTAATAAAATAGTTTCGTACTGTAGATGCCTAGAGCTCGAACAGTATTGTGAACAGGAAATAAATGGTAGTAGATGGCTTGTGAATGTTAAGTATATTATAGATCTCTAGCGTTAACCCGTGACTTTGTCAGCACAAATTATATACCAGATTTTAAGTCAGATCATTAGCTATCAAACAAAAAAGTTTCATCAAAGTCGGTTTAATAGTTTTTGCGTGATGCTCGATCAAACAAACAAACGGGCAAAAAAACAATAATTGGTGATTGGAATCAGGGACACCTAAAACCCACATCGGAACCTTTTTTTTTTAATGTCTTCAATGTACAGACACACTTCTGTTACAGTATTATAATATGTAGAAGATAATAATTATTGTCTACATTATGTGTATATTATAGCTAAAAAACTTTTATATGAATACTAAACTTTGTTCAGTCTACGCTATATTTGTGAACCTCTTCAAAACTAGGAAGTAAGGTACGTATTACTCAATTAATGGAATTTCTCGTTCAAACATGATTGCGGTGAACAAAGGAAAAGCTCCGTAATGGAACCCTGGTGATCAGACCTTATAGGGCTTGTTATTGTATACATTAAAAGATATGCTAGTAATATCTTTTTAGTTCCTTGTTTACGATTCAATAGTTTGTTTTTTATTTAAAATAAGTTATAAGTTGAGGGCACTTGCTACTGCTACGTGGATGAAAGGAATAGACCCTTGGTCAGAAAGCGACAATAGTACATTATGGTACAAGTGTGTAATGTTGGTGATTACCGTCCTCGGCTCTCTTAAGACCCTCGCCTATACCATTCCTGGCCTTTTCTGAACGCTCCTTTTAAAGTTCCTTACTGATTCCCACCACAGTCAAGAACTGCAGCAGATTTCTAACAAGGAGGGTTTGTATCTTATTTATACTTCATCTGTACGTCAATGGACCACATTTACAAAGAATATGCAAATTAGCTTCCATCTCGTCTTTGAAAATTCTGTAGCTGGTCAAGACATTTCTATATTATGTAATCGCGCATCGTATGCGATGCCACACACCGGACACTGCTGACAAAAAATTGAAATTGACAAGTGGCGTCAGTAGAAGCGAAATGTTTTTTATCTAAGCTGCATGCGGTACCTACATTACTTTTTCGTTAATAAAACGCTTTGACACCCGTCTATTCAAAAAGTTTTAATCCTTCGTCCTGAGATTATATTCTCTTTGTTTCGAAAACATAAATTATAGCGTGTCAAATGTAGTGTCAGTCTAGGCTTCGGGTAACTAAAGCTGCCGAGGTAATCGGAGGGCAATAGAGGGGGTGAGGTAAAAACTTGGTAGGAGGCAAGGAGTGTCCGTACTGTATTTAGTAATAGATACTCTCTTATACTGTGGTGATGCACTTGCTTGATTTCTGCCATGTTCAAGATGGCAACCAACGTCGCATACGTTACGCGCTGTACGAAATAATAACAACGCTGTGGCAAGCGTCATAAGGAAAATCACAGAACATTATAAGAGGGGTTAGAAGTGCAAAGTAGGCGTGGAACGTGTCGCCACAGGTTATGCAATGATTTGCATAACACAATAAGGCACGCGGCGTAGTGCGAGCGAGAGGGCATGAGTAATTGTAGAAAAGTGAGCGGGTAGACAAGTGGCGACAGCCGTCTTCGCAGAAAAAGCGCTATTTTGCATTTCTAACCCCTCTAATGTTCTGTGAGGAAAATTTTTGCGCGTACCGTCTGGCAGTAGGTAATTAAAGTTTGAGAATTTATCGTTTTCTAAGGAAGTGGTATATCTGTTATGAAGTAACTAGTGATCTGTGGCAGTGGTTATAAACCTTGATTATAATGTATACTCTATTATTGTAGTCTATCTTGTGTACAAAAAAAATTTAAATATATTATAATTCCAAAATTAAATATAGCTTGCCTGCTACTGGATGCGAGCACCAATACAAAGAATACCATAGGTATAGTAAAAGCACTTACATGTTTGTGGCGGTATTCACGTTTTCTATGTGGTGATTTTGTTCTGCATTATGTAAGCTATGTTTATTTTAGGACTTTGTCGTATTTATAGGAAAAGTTAATTATTAAACAAAAAATAGTGTTCCGTTTATAAAATGAAAATAATGATTATTTAATGAACTATGTGAAATGTGATCTATAGAGTATCTTAATCTTAACTATTATAAAACTGTAACAGAAGTGTGTGTGTGACATTGAAGATATTAACAAAAAAAAGGTATATGTAGGAAGCGATATGGGTTTTGGGTGTCCCTGATTCCAATCACCAATTTTTCGTTTTTTTGTCTGTTTGTTTGTTTGTTTGATCGAGCAATTCATTTTGTGAATTGCTCTTTTGAGACAAATTAAATAAATTTATTTATTTATTTAGTCTTCTCAATTTGCATAATTCTTGCGAATTTATTCCTCGATATTCTGAAAACTCAGAACATCTACGTTTCACTAGAAGTACCAAAACTGTGTCCAATGTGAAGGGGAGTGAGCCCGTGTCGCCATTTATAAATAACGAGCGTTAACCCGCGACTTTGTCCGCACAAATTATATACCAGATTTTAAGTCAGATCATTAGCTATCAAACCAAAACATGTTTCATCAAAATCGGTTCAGTAGTTTTTGCGTGATACTCGTTCAAACAAACAAACAAACACACAAACGAACAGACAGACAAAAAATCCAAAAATTGGTGATATGGAATACCTAAAAACCATATCGTAACTTTTTTTTTTTAATATCATCAATGTACAGAGAAACTTCCTGTTACAGTTTTATAATAGTTTAGATTCAGAAGGACCCTATAGGTATTGTGGAACTTACACAACGGTGTCCGTTATACATAAGAGTCTACCCACGCCTTGTACACACGGCGACACATCAAGCTATACAAAACCAAAATAAGCTGGCCGCGCGTAGGTCGAGTAACTTATAAAGTCCCGCGTCCAGCTTGTATTGGTTTTGAATAGCTTGATGTGTCGCCGTGCGTACAATCTCGACCACCTGTCAATTGCATCAATCACCAAATAATGTTAGCCAATTATGACGTCACAGTGCACAGAATCAGACTCTCCGCTTCAAGCAGTCCGCAAACCGCTTTACTAATTGAGTCGGTCAACCATAGCTTAATTTACTTTGGGAAAACCATGAAATTGACTTCTAAGTCTTAGTTATAAGTAAGGAAATGGCTTGAGTTACGGGAATTTGAATGTAGGACGTATTGTAAATTGTAACCACACAAATATACTACACAAAACACACTACCTCTACAGTAGGAACATATTTAATACAATTTATAATTATACGGTTTCGGTACTACTAGTGAAAAGTGATTGTTCTGAGGTTTCAGAATATCTCTCGGGTAAAACAGTTGTGAGCATATGCATTAATTGACCTATAATATCTTAAAGAGAGTTAAAGATATTTAATATATCCGTCTGGCCTTGGCCACCCTGTATAATACAGGGTGTAAGGAAAAGTATCATTAACGTTTGAACCACAACATACTCAACCCATTAAACAGAACAACTTTTATTATGGGAGCAAATCAGTCAGAACAAAAAAAACTGCTGTTCCATATGTTTGAGTCGTGTAGGCAATGCAGTTTAGTATGGAGCAGCTGTTTTTTTTTACGCTGACAGCATAGTAACAGTTGTTCAGTTTGATGGGTAGAGTATGTGGTCCAAAGGTTAATTATTCTTTTCCTTACATCCCGTATTGTACAGGGTGGTCCAGACCAGACGGATATATAAATATTTTTAACTCTTTTTAAGATATTTTAGGGCAATTACTGCATATGCTCACGACTGTTTTGCCCGAGAGGGTAGTCAGAGATATACTGAAACCATAGAACATCCACTTTTCACTAGTAGTACCGAAACCGTATAATCATAAATTATATTAAATGTGTTCCTACACATCTATACTTCATTCCAAATAAAGACGACAAGATTTTCCGATTCCTATTTAGCTTTCTGGCCAACTCTAATTACCAAATATAATTTATATATCAGAAAGATATACTATCCAACATATCTTGGAAGTTACTTAAGCTGTTCTAAGAATAAGTGAGAGCAAGTGTTTCAAATCTCTGTTATAGCTATTTGGAATGGAGTATAGGTACGAAGCTATTGCAACAATGTGTTACAGTACGCCTATATAGTGTATTTATCAACTAAAATCAATACTCTAGTGTTTACTGGCAATATCCTGTGATGCAATAAATCAGACGTCAGCTGATAAATGCAATCGTGTAGGTAACGCACGCAAAGATTCTAAATTGCGGCTTGGTTCAAGTCACATACTTACTTACACAGGACAGCAATTAAAACGGGTCACCAACATACATTAATATCTCGGAAACTAAGAATGAATCTATTCAAATAAAAAGTATTTCATAGACTATTTAATAGTTCCTGAATTAATTGATAACATTTTTAGTTTTCAGTTGTTTGACATAATTAAAATACATAAATACAAATGCGTCTATTCTATCGCAGACAAAAAATTAAAATAACATTAAAATAACAATTTTTGTATTAGATATAATATATTGTCATATTTTAGTGTTGAATAATAAAAAATTTTTCGTGTGGTGCCGGCTAAGAATAGCACCATCCCATTTCTTCCTGTGGGTGTCGTAAAAGGCGACTAAAGGACCTACCAGAAGATGAGCAGCAGCATCTTCTGCGTACACTCGTTCAACTGAACTACGATCGCCAACACGCCTGCCAAGCGTGGAGATTATGGCAAAACCCCCCAACATGGCAATTACGCCCTTAACACGACGCCTAGGCCCCGGCGGCCCCGCTATTCCTGGCTACGGTAGCGGCCAAGGTAACGGCGGGGCAGGGGGCGCAAAGAATCTCCGGAAGAGATCCGGCTACCACAACCGACAACAGCTGCACCTGGCAACGTTCAACACACGTTCACTACGGACCGACGAGTCGCTTGCTGTACTCGAAGAGCAACTGAGCAGGATACGTTGGGATATTGTTGGATTATCTGAAGTCCGAAGAGAGGGAGAGGACTCGATAATCCTCAAATCCGGTAACCTGCTCTATTTATATTACCATTAGCCCGACACCATAATAGACCACCGAAGTCTATTATGGTGTCGGGCTAATGGTCCACAAGTCTCTTGTAAACAACGTGGAGAAGATCGAAAGCGTGTCGAATAGGGTGGTGTACCTTATACTCAGAATAACCAAACGGTATTCCTTGAAGGTTATACAGGTATACGCCCCGACCTCAGAAGACAAATACGACGACGATGTAGAAACTATGTACGAGGATATCTCTAGAGCCATGCATAGTTCTAAAACACACTTCACGGTTGTCATGGGAGACTTCAACGCGAAACTGGGCAAACGGGAGGGTGAAGAGCTGCGAGTGGAAAAATTTGGGTTTGGACGACGGAACAAACGGGGCCAACTACTGGCCGGCTTCACGGAGAAGGAGGGACCCTTTATGATGAACTCTTTCTTTAAGAAGCGGGAGCACAGAAAGTGGACCTGGTTGAGCCCGACCGGTACAAAAAATGAGATAGACTTCATCATGTCGACGAAGAGACAAAAATTCAATGATGTCTCCGTGTTAAACGCGTTTAAAACCGGAAGCGATCACCGCATGGTAAGAGGCACATTGAATCTTAATATCAAGCTCGAAAGATCTCGTCTGATTAAGTCTACGCTCCGTCCAGTACCGATCCAGATCCAAGACCCCTGTAGTTTTCAGCTCGAATTCCATAATCGTTTTGATTGCCTAGGGAGTAGCGTGGACGATTACAGCGATGCGTTTGTGGAATCTGTCCATGCGGGCGGGTACAAGTTCTTTAAGACCCGTCGTACAAATACAACCAAGAAAATCTCAGACCCTACTCTAAAGCTCATGGACGAAAGGCGCGAAATGATTCTGCAGTCTTCAGATGATGCGAATAAGTACCGGCAGCTCAATAGGTAGATTTCAAAGTCCGTGACTTGCGACCTGCGCCGGTTTAACACCGAGCGTATTAAGGAGGCTATAAAGCGGAACAAAGGCTCCAAGGTTTTCGCAAGGGATCTGTCTATTGGGCAAAGCCGGCTATCAAAGCTGAAGACTGAAGATGGCAGAATCGTATCGTCCAAGCCTGAGCTTCTGAGAGAGGTCGAGAAGTTCTATGGACAGTTATACACATCAACACGAAGACCCGCTACAAATCTGGCTAACGACTCAAGAGCTAGATTGACCCGGCACTACACAGAAGATATTCCGGACGTCAGCCTGTACGAGATTAGTATGGCTCTCAAACAGCTAAAGAACAACAAGGCACCGGGTGATGACGGGATTACGGCCGAGCTTCTGAAGGCGGGTGGAAAACCAGTCCGGATAAGGCCCTTCAGAAGCTGTTCGATTCTGTCATACTCGAGGGTAAAACTCCGCAGGCATGGAACAGAAGTCTAGTGGTGCTCTTCTTCAAAAAGGGCGATAATGCCCTATTGAAGAACTATAGGCCCATTTCTCTTCTTAGCAATGTCTACAAGCTGTTTTCGAGAGTCATTACGAACCGTCTCGCGCGCAGGTTTGACGATTTCCAGCCTCCCGAACAGGCCGGTTTCCGAAAAGGCTTTAGCACCGTAGACCACATACATACGCTTCGGCAAGTTATAAAGAAGACTGAAGAGTATAACCTGCCCCTTTGCTTGGCGTACGTGGACTACGAGAAAGCCTTTGATTCGATCGAGACTTGGGATGTACTACAGTCTCTTCAGCGATGCCAAGTAGACTACCGGTACATCGAAGTGCTGAAATGCTTGTATAAAAACGCCAATATGTCAGTCCGACTACAGGACCAGAACTCGAAACCTATCCTTCTGCAGCGAGGTGTGAGGCAGGGAGACGTTATATCTTCAACTTCGAGAAAGAGATCAACCGTCGAATCAAACTCGGTTGGGCAGCGTTCGAGAAGCTACGTAGTATCTTCACGTCCCAAATACCGCAATGTCTTAAAACGAAAGTCTTCGATCAGTGTGTGTTGCCAGTGATGACATATGGAACAGAGACGTGGTCGTTCACTCAAGGCCTCATAAAAAGGCTGAAAGTCACCCAAAGGGCAATGGAGAGGGCTATGCTCGGAGTTTCCCTGCGAGATCGAATCAGAAATGAAGAGATCCGCAGAAGAACCAGAGTAACTGACATAGCCCAAAGAATTGCGTAATTAAAGTGGCAGTGGGCGGGCACATTGCTCGTAGAACCGATGGCCGATGGGGCCGAAAAGTTCTCGAGTGGCGACCGCGTACCGGAAAGCGCAGCGTGGGTAGGCCCCTCACACGGTGGACCATCCGACCGTTGGATGAGGGCGGCGCAGGACCGGTCGTTATGGCGATCCTTGGGGGAGGCCTATGTCCAGCAGTGGACGTCCATCGGCTGAGATGATGATGATGATGAATCAATCAATTATACTTTATATTACACAAAAAAAAATTATTTTAGAAAAATAATTTATTTAAATCTTGTCGAAAAATAAAAATAAGAGATCTTCCCAGGTAATTCTGGGACGTATGGCCCCTTAAATGGCAATCTAGAGATATTTACTAGATTGAGCAATAAAAACAGTTATTAAAGCACTTATACAGTCATTAAATGGTCATAAAAGTTAATAAGTTTACGTAAATCATTATTCATTCGATATTTTTGATCCAAGAAAATAATGTGTCCAATTTGTAAGTGGTTTAATTTATTTTATGGCTGATTTAATATGTTATTAAGGTAGAGTCTTGTAATTGCAACTATGGGCCGACGAGCTGGTGAAGGTGGCGGGAACCCGTTGGATGAGGGCAGCGCAGGACCGTGCGCTAAGGCGATCGTTGGGGGAGGCCTATGTCCAGCAGTGGACATCCTACGTGAAGCTCCTATAACGCCATTTCAACACTGCCGCGACACAGCCGTCTAGCATTGCTTAACTGCCTCCGTGGTCTAATGGTTAAGAGCATTGGCTCTCGACACGGAGGTCGTGGGATCGATTCCCACGGGGGACACCTAGTGAAATGTCACTTTGTGCGTTTTTCCCCAGTTGGTTGCAGGCTGAATCGCCTGATTGTCTGAAAAGGGAAATGATTCCGTGCTTCGGATGGCGCGTTAAGCCGTTGATCCCGGCTACTATCTCTGGCGGTAGTAGTCGTTACATAAGAATCACGTCAGAGGCCGTAAGGCGGTCTGAAAAAACTCTGACACCAGGGCTCTGCCCACACTATAAGAAGAAACATTGCTTGACGTGGACTATTAACAGAATGGGACAATTGGGTCCATTGACCAAGAATTTTTCTTTTTCAAGTTAACATAGGTTTAAGAAGAGGATCCAAACTATTAATAATCTATTAAAGATTGAAAAATTTGTCACGGGCGGGACTTGAATCCGCACTCTTCCAAACCGGGGAACTGCGTTATCCAATTTCGCCACCGAGCCCACTACCCAGATAAAATTGATAAAGAAAATAATAAATTAAATATAAAAAAATAAATATCATTAAATATTTTTTTGTAATTATTTATTATTAATATTTATTAATAATCTGTAGTCGAGTCACCTGAATTACCGATGCAGGTTGGAGGAACCAAGAGTTTACAGTCTCAGCGAAGTACCTACTAGTTGTCATCTTTGAGACTTTGGTGTTTATATCAGTACAGTAGTACCAGGTTTATAAGTCTTACCAATGTACCTGCGCAGTTGATAAATTTTATTAGTGCGCGAAGTTATATTGACCAATCAGGATGTGCCACCTTCAATTCGTTTACGCTATTAACCTTTAAACCACAAACTCTACCCATCAAACTGAACAACTTTTTCTATTGGAGCAAAAAAATCTGTTGCATACATTTGAGTTGAGGTGAGGTATGCATTGGAGTTTAGTATGGGACAGCAGATTTTTTTTGCTCCGTTCTGTTTGCTCCCATAGTAAAAGTTGTTCAGTTTGATGGGTAGAGTATTTGGTTTAAAAGTTAATGATATGTTTCCTTACACCCGTATATACCTGTATGTAAAATTAAATGGGACACTTACTTAACCGCTCGCATCCCGACTTTAGAATAACAATTGATAAACAATGGACAACGGTCGATATCGCGTCCGCGGGATACAAAGGGATAAAAGGGTGCTTCAGACTATCAAACTGAACAACTTTCTCTATGAAACCAATATCGAAATCGCGAAAAAAAAATCTGCTGTCCCATACATTTTAGTTAAGTTATGTTTGCACTTTTGTACAGGACAGCGAATTTTTTTAAAAGTTGTTCAGTTTGATGGTCTGATGCACCCCTATTAAGTAAGTGTCCCATTTAATTTTACACCCTATAGCCCAGTCATTTTACTGAGTTTTGTTAGGAGAGGTGGGAAGTAATTATTAATTGGACTTTTAAACTGTAACTGGCACCATTTAGTGACTAAAAGACTATCTGAAAACATATAAAAAAAATTCACTACGCAACTTAGAAATCAAAATTGTGAGTCCCAGAAGGCTTTTAAATTCATAATATTAATACCAATGCAATCATTTGAATTAGATTTAACAATATAAATTATTTTTGAGCAATAAAATCGGCATTTAAATTTAAAAAAATAGGTTTTTATAAAAAAATACAAATGTATTTTTCATAACCTTCTAAGTCGACAAAAATATTTACACCATGTTTGAAGTATGTATAATGGTAATGTCTTTAATTTTTGCAAAAAAAAAAATTACCATCAGTTTTTTATAACGAGCTAATAGCTAAATTTCAAATTTAGAATTTTTTTCTTAATTTTGTTACATTTCTGAGCTCAAATTGGCTCTTAAATACTATACCAAAAAAAAAAATATCAATTACTAATTAGTCCCGGCTCAAACTGTAAAATGACTGGGCTACTGTAGAAGCGTAGTTGATAGTGAAATTTTTAATTCCATGTCTCTTTTCAGATGTAATTCTGCTATTTTTTACAACAGTAGATTATACGTTTACTGTTACAGTCGACAATCTGCCAATATTGGGTGAAGTGAATTGTGAGCAATGCATGACCAGAGATTTCAAGTACGTATTCGTAATAGTAGTAACTGGCCAAGTGCGTGTCGGACCACGCGCAGGGTAGGGTTCCGTAATTGTCCGTCACAATATTAATGGGGGCGATTGGGCGGGGGGGACATTTGACTCTAACAAAAAATTTCACGTTAAAGCTTAATATTTCGCTAACGGATCCCTTAATCGAAAAATGGTTTTTCCAAACCTACAATATTTGTATAAAACCTATCCAACGATACCCAACAAATTGGAATACACGAGAAAAAAATCTCACCCCCACTTCACGTGTAGAGTAACCCTAAAAAAATAATTTTCAAGATTTTATTTTATCACTTTGTCGGCGTGATTAACACGTTCGCGGACAGTGACCGGCTATAGCAGTGATAACAATAAAAGTTCTATTGTGTCTCGTTCAGTGTCCGCGAAAGTGTTAATATGTATATCCATGCCAAATTACAGCTTTCTAGTACTAAGCGTCTCTGAGCTAAGCCGCGGAAAGACGGACGGACAGACATGGCGAAACTATAAGAGTTCCTTGTTGACTTCGGAATCCTTATAAAAACTGGCAGGTTTTCTCCAGGATCCCTAGCGCGAGCCCGACTTAGGTCCGCCACATACATACGGAATAAACCTGACTCGGAATTGGTTCCGGATGGAGTGTTGCCGCTTTAAGAGTCTTTTTCACTAGATCTAGTTATTTTTTTATGTCTTTGGTGGAATTTTTTAAAGATTTACAGTCATATCACACAAGTGATTTTTGAGCATAGGCATTTATGGAACGATACTGTATCGTGATGGTGCAGTAGCGACGTCGTTGCGGTATAGTTGCGAAATCGCCTACGCTCAAAAATAGCTTGTGTGATAATGGTTCATGCCATTTTGTATGCAGATTATGTCTAATGTTAAAACTATCGATAGTCTTTTGATATAGTTGCATAATATTGAATTACAATTTACAAATCATCATCGTAACGTCAAGACCTCATCACATGATAGAAATTGTTTGTTTCGTTTTAATAAATACTAAAAAATGCAATTGTCATTCTTTTTGCGTTTCATACGTTTTTTAAACAGCACTCTAGTATTTTTTGTAACCATAGTTGACAACACTGAATCCTGAATTAGGATTCTGCGTCTGTGTGTGGCGGACCTTAGCAAGTTTCTACAGGGTGTTACATAATGAACCAAAAAAATAAAATCCTTCATCGAAGCCAATCCATAAAAAATCCCAACTCTAGTGTGACATCTAAAACATAGACTATTTGTTCATAAGGGACTACCCTTAAGGGTTATAAGTCATTTGTACCTACATCTCAGTAAGAGTCGAAGAGACTTTCTGTGTCGAAAAAACTAATTGTAATTTGTAAGATGCTTAAATTATCTTACATGATAACGGATATCAATACTTTAATGAAATTATTTTTATTTTTGTCAATCTGTTATTTATTGTTTTTTTTTTTTTGCAATAAATAGGTCAAGTTAGCTTTAGTAACAAAGATAACTTCGAGAATAATCATCTTTTGAATTATGTACTTACAAGATAGTGGGGACATGATCGCAGTGACCTTACGACGCATCTTCTGCCGTTTAGTCTTTGAGCTAGTAAAAGTTAGTAAAATAGTGCTGCGCTTCGAAGATGACTATTTTAATATCGATAATTAAGTTTTCGGTAAATAATAATATCATACTACGGTTGTCATACATTGTCAAAAGACTCTTTACATGGGACCCTTTAACAATCTTTTTTCTTTAGGGGTATTTTTATAATACTCTGTATAATTTATTGTTTTACTTTAGAATCGTGAATCGTGTTTAGAAGGTTGTCTGGAAGAAATCGCTTTTTAGCGATAAGACCGCCTTATTTGTACCATATTCAGTTTATGTTTCCTATTGTGCATTGTATTTTCTTTTGGTGTAAATAAAGTATATTTCATTCATTTCATTCATTCATTTATGTTATGTACTATAATTACACCAAGATCATAATTTTGTACGACCTCGTATGTACGATTCGATACACGTACGTCGTACGCGTATGCGCGTTTTTACGATGCGACAGAGTAAAAACAAAAAACGTTGAAAAAATAAACAAGTTTCTTTTATTAGCCCAGCCATTTTACGGTTTGAGCCGGGAATAATTAGTAATTGACATTTTTTTTCGGTATAATATTGAAGAGCCAATTTCACTCCAATAAAAGTAAAATACATTGGCTGTTTAGTCTAATTTTTGAAGTCTGTTTTAATTGTTTTGTTAAAATTTTGTTTATTTAACTATTTTCTTTGGTCAAAATTATATTAGATTGACCGTTTGACTCAGATATCAGTTATACATGAAAGGGTTATATTACCTTTTGTGTATAACTGATATCGATACAAAGCAAATGTATTAATCGCTGATGATTTTCCGTCAGAGTTCTATTGCATAGCTCCGAAACGTGTCATCAAATCTTCAGGAAATAAAAAGGGACTCGCCTGGCGGCTCGTGCTGTTATCCTGCCTCGACTGTAATGACCAACTTTGCTCACTTGTATATAGATATATACAAGTACTACAAGTAATACAAGTATATCGTCCCCTTAGAGGGAAAAGTCACTAACTGACAAATTTGGCCAAAATGAGTTATTAACACCACCGTACTCAGAATAACCTGCTCTACGTTCCTGTCTCACTCATGTTTTGATATCTGTCGTACTTTCCAAGATAAAAAGGTGGAAAACTCACTAAGTACAGCTTTTGTTTGATTTCAAACATGAAATAATAACTAACTCCAGCTGCATTATCATTCAATACAGCTACGAGCAGTTAGGGACTTTTCCAACGTGAATAAAAATCACTAACGGTACTTGGTGACTTCTCCCTGACAAAAATAATAACTAAGTGCAGTTAGTTATTTTTTCTACGGAACTTTAATTTATTTTCAAAATGATAGAAGTTTAGTGATTTTTTGCCCTAAGCACTAATTCCATAAGAGCCGTTAGTGATTATTTCTCCTGAGAAACCGTTTAGTGCATTGTACTGAGACACACCTCCCGCGCCCGCCGCCCACTTCGCCTGTACCCTGCGTGCGCCTCCCTCTCCTTTTAAAAAAAATTACCTATGGGTTTTGACCTTAATCCAGTCCTCAAGACAAAGATGGGGTCGAAGATGTAGCGAGCTAATCCAGAAGAAGCCTATTCACTCATACTTTAAACGAATTCGGGTTGTAAGCGTTCAGAAATAACGACGCGGCAGGGCACTCCACTCTTTGACTGTGAGCATTATAAAAGATGCTGAAAGGCGCTTAGTGCAAATATATGGGATGTCAACCAAGTAGGGATGATAACCCGCGGTGCATCATCACATCTGTTCGGTAGTAGAGAGGGGAAGGCGGAACGAGCTCATGTAGCCCAATCACCGAAGTACACTCTGTAGAAGACCGACAAACAGGCTACTCTGCGGCGGTGAGCTAGACTACGAAGCTTGGTCTCCACCAGCTTACTGTCGCCAATGAGCCACCTGGCCCTGCGTTCTACTGAGTCGAGTGTGGCTAGGTGATACTTGGCTGAGTCATCCCACAAGTGGCAGCAATACTCCATACAAGTTCGGTCTTGAGCTTTATACAACATTAAGAGCTGTCCAGTAGCAAAGTACCGTTTCACCTTGTATACGATGCCCAGTTTTTTGACCATAATTTGGGCCTTTGACTCAGTGAGTTTCGTTTGAAGTTGAGTTTCGTGGACAACCTCATGCCCAGGACCTCAAGACTATCGGAAATAGGGCGTACCCTGGAATGTAGGAGTCAAAACTAAACGAACTCCGGACTTGGCGGTGAACAGACAAGCCTGTGTCTTTGTGGCGTAGAAGTTGACGAGATTATTGACACCCCACTAGGAAATAAGATTTAAAGTCAAGTTTGTCCGCTCTACCATGTACCTGCGAACGTATTTCATCCCCGCTGGCTCCAGCACTGGATAGACTGATATCTCTCTCTGTGACAGTACTGTCATCTGCAGACCCAACAATACCTGACACAAGGAGGTCATTTATGTGTAGCAGGAAAAGAGTCATAGAGTGAACAGAACCCTGAGGAACCCCAGCATCAATTGCCATGAAGTCAGAAGAGAAGCAAATAAATTCGCTTTCTCAGTTGCGGAGTGAGCCAGCCACCCATCAGTTTTCTGCATGGGAGGCAAAGTGGGACAGCAGAAATTGGATTCAACCGATTTAGAAAGCGACCAGAACTGTTTATTACCAGAAGGGTAATCAAGCCTCCCGGATCACTTGCAGGATTTGGCGACAGAATTAAAGGCCCTCTTCTTCGCGCCTACCCTACCCTATAATATTCCATTCCCTGTCGAATCACATCCGCAATCGCATCAGCAGAATAGGCAGGATCATTCGGAGAAAAACACACTTGCCGCCACGGATAAGACGCAAAAAATTGCCTCATCTCATCCCAATCCGCCGACCCGTATTGCCAGACTTGCCTCCTAAGAGCTGTCATCGGGAGAAAAGCAAATCGACATGGATTTCACCAGAGAGTGATTGGACATTTCCAGTGGGGCAGAGACCGATACTGAGTGCCTGTCTGGATCTGATGACAGCAGAAGGTCCAAACAATTGGGCGTATGGCCATCAATATCCGGTACCCGCGTTGCTTGATTCACCAGCCGGGTGAAATCTAGCAACTTGCACGCGCCTCTCTCCCAGCACGGTCAGTTTTCTGGTAAGGGAACAGTCATTTGCTATGGTGAACATTAAAGTCCCTCAGAAAAACAAGCCCCACAGTTGGATATCTTCGATGGGCTGTATCTGCCATCTCAGTGAGATACTCCATGAGCCTGGTTGTCTCCTGGTCACCGCTGTGCGATCGATAGACACAGATGTAGAGATTTATCTGCTCCTTCCAATTCACCGACCCGTATCGTCATCCTCGCCTCCTTACTGCTGTCATCAGGAGGAGAGCAAATTGACACGGATTTCACCAGACAGTGATCGGACGTTCCCAGTGGGGCAGAGACCGGTACTGATTGCCTGTTTGGATCTGATGTCAGCAGATAACGCAAATTTGCGCGCCTCTCTCCCAGATTGGTCAGTTTTCTGGAACGGCAACAGTCATCCGCTATGGTGGGCATTAAAGTCCCTCAGAAAAACAAGCTCCGCCGTTGGATATCATCGGTGGGCTGTATCTGCCATCTCAATGAGCCTGGTTTTCTCCTAGTCACTGGTGTCATCCAAAAGCCACAGATCAGTAAACCTGGAATCCCCAATGCAGCGGAGACGCCGACAGCAAAAGTCGTCTCGAACGTACACACAGACCCCAGCTCGCTTCTTGAACTTATGTTCCAAAGAGTATCCTCGGTAGTTGGGTAGTAGAGGTACGCCGTATCAGACGGGGGTTGCTATCTGCGTCTCCGTTAAAAAGAATAGGTGATATTTGAGTGCAGACCCCTTATGTTACTGAGGTGCACTTTGAGTTGGAGGAAGTGCAGCCGTTGTGTAACCTTTTTCTCTTTTTAAACTTTGTTATTCATTATTATTAATTGAGTGAATGGTGGCAACGAGGGAAAAAAGTCGAGGCGCTACTCAGATACCCTGATAGACCTCTTGGGCTCGACTGACTAATGAGAAACTCACTGGGAGACTGCGGGAAAACCCGAACTCCCCCGCAATAGCCACCGGGTCCTCCCTTCTGGTCACCAACTGGCACGGTCGAGCATTGTGGGATTTTTCAATAGTTGTGTGGGGCATCCTTTCACAAGTGGCTAGCGCACTACTTGGGCCCCCTACTAACTATGGTCGGCCAACGACTGTCACCGTGCTTTGGATCCCGCTACCCTCCAGAATGATTTTCCCGGTACAGTGTTGCTCAGAGGCCAAGACCGGTTCTGAGCGGCGCAATTGACTTTCTCCCATTAAAAGCTTCAGTCAAATCGATCGAGCTAGCCGGTCGATGAAACCGTTGCGTTGTAGTTTTGGTGTGATTAATATATTATTCACCAGGACTGCGATTTTTGAATCTCATACGTTGAACTCAACAGTTGAAAATGTATGGAGATACGCATCTTTCTACTGCTTATTTAACTTTCAAAAATCGTACTCCAGGAGTATAATTTTTTGAAAGTCAAATCAGCAGTAGAAAGAGGCATATCTCCATAGTAATTTTGACATTTTCAACTATTGAGCTCACCGAATGAGATTCAAAATCGCACTCCAGGTCGTTGGCCCACCGTGTGGGGGGCCTAACCACGACAATGCGAGCAATGTGCGGCAGGGCCGGTCCTTATGGCGATCCTTGGGGAGGCCTATGTCCAGCAGTGGACGTCCATCGGCTGAGATGATGATGATGATGAATACATTATTTCATGTGACATCGTTATATTAAAGAGATAATGATGAACAAGAGGAAGTTAAGCGCTAAACGAGGGAGAAAAATTGTATCTTTGATATAAAATAATGCAGAACCCAAAGAAAATTTGGAGATTAGTAACTTCGACATAACATTTGTTTCTTTTTCCTCTTGTCTCTCGATTAGTACAGTAATGCACCTACTGATAAATTATTTTTATAGAATTCTTTTGGTACCCCTGCCTGGAGGAGGGCGCTTGTATCAGTACTCCAGACTCTGTCTGCATAGATACCAGCGCGCCAACCATACACTATATAAAAACCTAAAAATGTCTGTACCTAAATATGCCTAATGTTATTATGGACCTAATAAATTATTTGTATTTGTACATTCTTACGTTTTTAAATAACAAATTAATAGTGTTAGTTAAATTGGACACTCATAAACCTGTATTCAACATGACAAAAGTCGCTATCGACATATTTGGCAAAAATGTGTTGGATGGAAAACTAACTATCCTATTTTTCGTCTTTTGTGTGATAATTAGAAATCTACACTTTGCTTTACAAAACGGGGATTAATTCAAAGATTAATTTGTACTTACAAAACATTAAAAATATTAAAATTTGACGTTTTTATGACGTTTTAAACTTGAAACCTCAATGTCTCAAAACTATGGACATGTCAGTTAGTGAGTTTTCCCTCTAAGGGGACGATATACAAGTAATAGTACATAGGTACTAATCAACTTTTATGTACTATTAAATACCTATTCAACATAGTTCGACAAATTTAAATTTTTTTTATTTTTCAAAATATGGCGTCTTGTTGTCGCCATATTAAATTTGAATTACTGTCATGTCTTTAGTGACATTTGCAAGTTATATACATACCTGCATATGCTGATAAACACATCACCCTTCTTTTGCGTTGCGCAGTCGGGTAAAAAAAATACATAAAGACGAACATAAAACCTCTTCCTTTTTTAAAAGTAGGTATGTTAAAGAGTAATTGATTGCAGCATATATGTCCCAGTTTGTGGAAGAGACAACAGGACGTACGTGAATGAATGTAGATTGTATTGTGAAAACGAGGGGCTGCCATACCACAAACGTATTGATAAAAAACAGTAAGTATTTCAACATTGATATGTCGGAGACAGTCTTGAGTATGGACGGTCAAACGAGGCATTTAAATAACAGAGTTGAACGAAAACAAGTAAAGAGGCAGTTCGTCAAATGCGACCGGTAACACCATCGTATTGCGTCGCCACACTCGACATTCCCGCCGACAGTGACCACTTCTTTTTCTTATGGCGTCTACAGACGCTACAGGCACATCCCCGCTACCCAATCACAGAATCCATCGCGTTGTCCGAGCAACGCCCAATGCCGAGGTCCGTACCCCTTCGGGATGCCCTTGGGCATGTTGCTTAAGCTTTTCATTGACTCGTTTAACCCTTCATGGTCCCACTAATTGTGCGCAGTAATAAGCGTAGCTGCTGTCTAAGTAATACTTTATTAATAATAACGAAAAAAGTTTCAGTTTATTAGTGAAAATCACCGAGTGGATTATCATGTGAGTCATTAAACCCAAACATTGGAGTTGCAGCTATGGAGTTTCTTACTTTTTCTTCTCGATGGTTATTTTACCAGCAAAACCATAGTAGATGTCGAGACGGTGAAAGTGGTGAAAGATAGTGATCATACAGAGTTTTTACCTTTCAACTGAAATCACACAGAAAAATTACCACAATATAAGAAAAAGTATTGACTACATACTCTAACAGTACTAGGTGTAATCCTCTCTCAGTCGCACTTTCTCCGTATCGCACGTCCCAACTTCTTCTTATCAGTGCGAACCCGTTTTTATGAAGTGTCATGCGTGTAACATTACTACAACAAGGTACCAACGTTGTTTAGCATGCAATTTTACTGTAGCAAGGTACACATTTCACACAATCAGGTGCAGAAATTGAGAATATTATTCCATTGCAGAGCAAAGGGGTAGCCCCCAAAGAGAATTCATCATTTAAGCCGATATACGTCCACTGCTGGACATAGGCCTCCTCTAAGGATCGCCACAACGACCGGTCCCGCTCTGCCCTCATCCAATGGGTTCTTGTTGCCTTCAACAGGTCTTCGGTCTACCTTGTGGGGGGCCTAACCTTACTGCGGCTTCCGGTACTCGGTCGCCACTCGAGGACTCTTTGGCCACATCGGCCATTGGCTCTGCGAGCAATGTGCCCTATCTATGTTCAGCACAATTTTTTGGTATACGGGCTTCCTGGTTCTTCTGCGAATCTCTTTATTTATGTTTCGATCTTGCAGGGAAACTCTGAGTATAGCACTCTCCATTGCCCTTTGGGTGACACTTCAGCCTTTTTATAATTCCTGAGTGACCGTCCACGTCCCAGTTCCGTATTTCAACAGGGAACAATTTAATTTTATCTGTTTCAGTTTTGGCCCTTGCATGTTATTCAGAAGAAATATAGAGAACTGGCCGAAACGCATTATCGATGAAGATTTTAAGGAACTAATAGTCCCTCAAGGAATTGATTTAAGCAACGACACAGTTAAACTGATTAATGTAAAGAATCTGTGATCTATTACGAACTCTAGCTATACTTAAGAGCATTTAGTTCGTTTTTTTGCGCCCTCATTGCAATATTAAAGATTTCTCAATAAAGAAAACCAAATTAGAAACCCGGTCAAGTGCGAATCGGACTCGCGCACGGAGGGCTGTATCACCATACAATATAACCAAAAATAATGTCTTTCTCCGGGACCCTTAACACGAGCCCGACACACATTTGACCGGTTTTTATAATTATGTTTTTTACCTTAGAGTATGCTGTAAAATCACACTAAGTTTCACGGTTTTATATATTGCCGATTTTACGATAAAGCAAAAACAAAAAAAAACCTGTAAAACACGTTTATTGTATGATACCCCTTATTTTTTTCCTGTCTGTACTTTTTATTATTTGTTAGCAAATCCAAAACAATAGCACATATTCTGTGAAAATGTCTCGTCTCTCCCTATTACGGTTCAATAGATACAACGCTTTAATGCTAGGACGGACGGACGGACAGCGTACGCTTGTGACTAAAGCCCCGTTGGCATCCTTGGGTCACGGGGCCCTAACAAGTGCTGCTCCAATAAACTACAAAATTAAGCTGTACTTTATTTCGATTATCTTAAAACTGAAATGTTAAGAACCTATAGCAGTATTGTAGAAAAATACAATACTTTTATAGGTTCTAATATTTTAAGAAAATCTAAATAAATAGCAGTAGCGGTAGTTTTTGTCTTAACTTCAATATCTTATAACCTAAAAAAAACCCAAGCAACACGTAAGCTGTAAAATAGCTGTACAGTAGCTGTATAAAGGAATTTCCTTTATGCAGCTACTGTACAGCTATTATACAGCTTACGTGTTGCTTAGCTTTTAGGCTTTCGGATAAAGGTAGTAAGGCATATTTTTATTTTAGGTTATCTAGATTGAGAAATCTTAAATTTTGGATTGAGGGTAAATAAAACAACATGTCACAGAATTTAACAATTCACGGTCATTTTTCAACCAGCAAAATGTTCTGTTATAATTATCACAGAATTCTTTTGAATATTTAATTTGTTGGGCATTTTTTCTACGCCATAACATAAATAGACTTACCTATGCCCATTGTTCAATCTACAATGAATAGGTAGGGGAAAACATGATATGGGTGTTAGCCCGTTATCCATGCGTGCCTAATGCCGTATGTTAGACTTCACATACGCATCGGAACCGTTCGTGCGGATGATTCGTTCGTCATTACATTTTTCGTATAAATATATTTGCATTTCATGAATTAATTGGGCATTTAAAATGTAAAATTTCTAATTCATACCCTTAGAAAGATCTAAATAAAGCTTATCTCCAAAACAATGGTCTCTTATTTCTCTGTTTACGATTCTAAAACGAAAATTAAAACGCTTTGGATTTTCTCCTGACGAAAGTTCATCGGATCTTGCTTATCCACTTTACAGTGAACTTTCTCACTTTCTAATTTCGGCAGTAATGTAGTACATTCTATGGTGGATTAGGGTTATGAGAGGGTTCAAGTTAAAATGGTTTAGTTAATATTCTACATTCGTAGCACCTAATGATTCCTACGCAGACATTGTATCTCTTATTGGATTTAAACGAAAACAAAGTAATAATACGGTATACACTATTTATAAATTAAGTACCCAGAAGGACCGAACCTGCACCACATCCTAGGTTAGTTTAATTTTAAGTCACTTTATTTGTAATTTTATTTTATGTCACTATTTTATGTACATGTCGAATGCGTACTAGCTTATTAGTGAGCCATAGCTCGCAAAAAACAAAAACACAAAAAAAAAACTACCTAATCCAATGCAAAGTTTCCTGTGTATGCCTCAATCTATAGATTATAGCATACAAGGGAAATTTTAGTCAGTGCAGAAACGTTACTGTATGAACTAGGGGGAAATTACCAATTTTCCAGCGTCCAGGAAACAAATTGGAGAATATAAACAAAAAAGCATATCCAAAGTCTTTCTTACATTATTCTTGAAAGAATTATTAAAATCGGTTTAAAACTAAACCGAACCGGAGGAGGAAACAGGGGAATACTAAATGATGATTTCATCGATTTTATGTAGATAAAATCGGTCCGAGCTGCAGTTGTCTCGGTTTAAAACTAAACCGAACCGGAGGAGGAAACAGGGGAATACTAAATGATGATTTCATCGATTTTATGTAGATAAAATCGGTCCGAGCTGCAATTGTCTCGGTTTAAAACTAAACCGAACCGGATGAGGAAACAGGGGAATACTAAATGATGATTTCATCGATTTTATGTAGATAAAATCGGTCCGAGCTGCAGTTGTCTCTTTCGCACTCTAGTCGGTGGGGTGTATGGGTGGGGCGGATCGGAAAAATACGTATAATAAAGTGATCTATTCTCCAAATTTTCATTTCAACTTTCACTATGAGTCAAAGAATTAAGAATTACAAATGTTGGTGCAAAGAAAGAGCCTTCCCGAGTGACGTAACCTGACTTCGTCTGGTGCATCCCGGAGTGCAATTCTCTAAGCGTCACATTGCTGTCAAAAACATCGACGAGCTCACAAATGTGCATCATTCACATCGTCGAAGTTTTTATACGAGTTTGACAAAATGACATAACCATAGCGAATACTGAATTGTCAGCTTGCCGATGTTTCAACGAGGAATTTAAAGTTGTGACGATGTTTGCGCTTAGAGAATTGCATTGCTGGACAATCAGCGTAGAGCATGACTACAGCATGAGTGATTGTCATACGATATAGCTCATTCTGACAGAAAGAGAAAAAGATTGAGTTTTTTTTCATGTACTTTTTGATAAAATTGTTTGAATACATGAGTACCATCAGTAAATCACCCTCAGATCAGTATTAAAAGTTGATGAATACTTTTGAACCGACCTCATCATCATAATTATCGTATGGCATTTTTTGTCTCCCTGCTTGGATCCGGGGAGGTTTAAATTTCGACTTCAAGGTTTTTTAGCTCTTATCTTAGTCTTCCGCTGCCGGGGTTAACCTATGGAGGTCTTCAATTCCACCGCGAAAACGGCGCAGAGTGCACTCATTTACCACATGAGTGAGGGTTTGGTCAGGTGCCCCGCAGTAGCACATCGGTGAGTCCCTCAGGCCCCACTTGTAGAGTTGGTCTTTCCATGGTTAGTTCTGAACCAGTTTCGCTTAGCCCAGGTCTTCCGGTCCTTATCAAAACCAAACCTTATGAACCTACCTATATACGAAGTATCTTTAGGTAATCTGTGAGCTCTCATAATAACGGTGAAAAACGTTTATAATAAAAATGTTGATGCAGACCGTACATCGTTTTGCGTTATTCATATATTTTTTCACTTGATCAAAAAACTTGCCTATGAAACTTCAGTGCACGCTTCTAACTCGATTCGTATGCTCTCCTCGCAACAAAACTTCAACTTTGGCCGGGCCCAATTTCTGCAGATTTCTCTCCCCTGGCAGCTTTTGGACTTTTCTAATACCCCTGAGAGGGTTGGACTAGCACGAGTTTACATCGATATGTATACAATATCTCTCATACTTTGTAATAGAAGATTATGTAGTGTTAGGCTGGTCTGTCTTGTAATATTCGACAGAAAATAGAATCACAAAATAGCAACATTTGTAGCACTCAAAACAGTGACTAAGGTAAAGAGTTTCACGAATTTCACAAAACTGTCAATATCTCGAAAACTAAGATACTTTGACTGAAAACATAATTTGGTATTCTGGTTAGACATGAACTAACCTACCAGCATTCACCAGGTTGACGTCGGTTCACGGGACACCCTGCATAATTATATCTGTCTATATCTATACTATTATAAAACTGTAACACAAGATTGTCTGTACATTGAAGACATTAACAAAAAAAAAATTACGATATGGTTTTTAGGTGTCCCTGACCTGTCCATATCACAAATTTTTTGATTTTTTGTCTGTCTGTCTGTCTGTTTGTTTGTTTGTGTGTTTGTTTGTTTGTTTGAACGAGCATCACGCAAAAACTACTGAACCGATTTTGATGAAACTTTTTTGTTTGATAGCTAATATTTTGACTTAACATCTGGTATATAATTTGTGCGGACAAAATCGCGGGTTAATAACTCATATCTTTCTATACATGTCATTTAATAAAATTGTAAATTTGGCTTGGATGAACATTGGAGATATTTGAAGAAAAAAAATCGCGTTGTTTTTTAGGATACGTAATGGAATGCGTTGATACCATTTTTAGTATTTTTGTCTGTTTATCTGTTTGTTTGTACCATCACCTAAAAACTGCCACTGAACCATTTGGATTTGGAAATTGCCTCAATCGTTTAATTAACACCTTAATTGATATAATGAAAGAGCCGCAGAAGCTAGTAGTTTTATACTCGAATTATGTTCTGTAAATTCAGCAATTTATGTTGTACTGCACCCACACTGTAGGCCCAATAAATGGGCCGCCTCAATCTTAATGAAGATGACGCAGGACCATTAGAGATAAAACCTGTCATTTTTTCTCGTTACCCTAACGATCGTTGCGGGTTGGTATAAATGTGTTGTCCTTTTCATGATAGATACAACATAAATGTTTCAAACCCTTGTAATAGACCAAATTTCTTCCATATAATTGACATTCAAAAGGATTCTATTGGAGAGTATTTGTGTAATTTACATCTATCTACACAATCAGCGTCACACCACACATACTTCGCAAGGAACGCATTTCAACAGCATTAATTTTACTTGCATGCTTCTTCTGCCATACCCAGCACTCACTGCCATACATAAGTGTAGGCACCAGCACACCATTGTGTATATAGCAAGTCGCGCCTTTTTGGACACTGGTCCACTGGACAATGGTCGGATCATCCTTTTAAAAACTGTCGGCATGATTAACCTGGGCTCTGAATGTGTATATCCATACAAAAAGAAAACTCTCACACAAGGCCTTGTACAAAATAATCTAATGGACCTACAAACTCCTACAAAAATCACGGTCGATTACCCGAAGGGTGCAAGTAAATATTTCGTGAACAAAACTGCTTGAGCCAGCCTAATTCGTTTTTAATTATGATTTAAAGGTTACCCCGCTTAACAAACTCCTAAATGAACGTTGTTAACACGATAATGGATTAATTACGAAGCCGAAATGAACTGGACCCGTTAATTTTTAATTGTTTGCTGATTTAGGCGATTGTTTTGATTCGGCAATTTTGATTGATTACGTTAATGAATGGTTTATGAACATGACTGGATTTAAAAAATAAACAGGGTGAAATTGATATCATTAGCATCCTATTAAACTAAGAGTCTACCCATCAAAATGAACAACTTTTACTATGGGAGCAAACCGATCGGAGCAAAAAAAAAATCAGCTGTAAACTAGTAAACTGCACCCGCTGCCGCTGCAGATTTTTTTTTGTTGCTCTGATTCGTTTGCTCTCTTAGTAAAATTTCTTCAGTTTGATGGGTAGACTCTTAGTTTAAACGGATGCTGATGATATCAATTTCACCCTGTAGATACTGGATTAAAGTACGTACGAGGTCAAACCTAATATGCTGACGGTTTATAAGAGAATGATCAGACCATGAAACTGAACAACTTTCTCTATGGGAACAATAACGAAATCACAACAAAATTTTGCTGTCCATACATTCGGGTCGAGTAGGATAAAAGTTTGGTTTTGGTGATTTCAACGTTGGTCCCATTATAGAATGTTGTTCGGTTTGATGGTCACCCGCGCCGGCGTAAGCGTGACTCTTAAGAGCCTATCGAGCCTATTGTTCTGCCCCCAATCGTATCGTGCATTTGACATGTAAAAATATTTTTATGAAATAAATGATTATTTTTTTTTTTTTATTTCTAAACAATTAAATAACATTTCCAAAAAAACAAGAATGTCACATTGTAGTCCTAATCGCCTTTCAATTTATCGAAACATTACGGATTATTATGTTTGAAGCTTGTGGCGATTATCGCTAAAACCGCCAAAAGTGCCCACTTTTGGTGGTTTTAAAGATAACAAGCATATGCTCACGACTATAATCCCCGAGGGGGTAGTCAGAGATATTCTGAAACCTCAGAACATCCACGTTTCACTAGTACCGAAACTCTGTCCAGTGTGACGGACAACACGGACGGACGGTGTGTAACAACTACACACATTATAAAGACAAATCCGTAGTGACCCGCAATGTGACATTCCTATATTTTAAAAATATTCTTTAATTGTTAAGAAATAGAAAAAAATACTATTGGGGGCAGCACAATAGGCTTGGTGTAGCCTTAAACCAGCCCGCGGCAGTCCTATGTCGAGCGGCTATGCTCACAGAGAAAGTAATATCTTCTAATTCGCTCATATTTTTTACCAAATACCTAACTGCCAACTACTAAGCCTTTTATAGTGTTTTTTTCCTGTCAATCACAAAACTAGTTATCCATTTTTAACTATGGAAAACAGAGTCAGAAACTTAAAGGAAGGCCAGATGTTTTTATTTTCTTCATCCACTCAACTCGATTACTATCCTTCCTAGAAAGAAACTCGATAGTACGATAGCCCATGTCTACATATTTTACGCACTTGGTTACCAAAATAATTGCTGACTATGTACAAGATAAATAAGTCAGTGCGGAATCTTTATTTAACCATGCATTTAACTCGTCAAACTGAATAACTTTCACTGTGGAGCCATATTCGAAATTGCGAACAAATATCAGCTGTTTCATAAATATAACTGCAATATCTCCTAACTCAAATGTATGAAGCCTCAAGCCTCATTTATTGGCCTCTGACACCGCTTTTTAGATATTTATTCGGTAACTACTTGACGTGCCTGTCAGAAAAAAAGGAAGAGTTCTATTTAAAATACCATTAAAACTACCTAAGGATAAAAGTGTTTCTTAAGCTGTGAATCTGAAGGCGAAAGGCTAGGCACCTACCGCCGTATACACGTCATTGATTTTTAAAACCCGTACCTATGCAAGAAGTGACCCTTGTTACAACTGTATGCAAGGCAGTTAGTAGCTACAGCAATGTTTCTGACCACCCCAAAAGGGATCATGGTCGTTAGTTTATGTAGGTTTATGGTGTACCTAGGTGTACCTAAGCGCCAAACCTCATACAACCCAACTAATTTATAACGAGATTATTGAAGAAAGATTAGAAATATTAATTTCATTATTTTGTTAGTTAAAATTTAAAGTCATTCGCATTTTAATTTTTTAAGCAAAAAATATTTGCTTTTATTTCAGCAATGAATGATAGCGTGCTCATGGCTACATTTTAAGAATTTTGTTTTGGTAGTAAGTAAATAATGGGCTAATGAAACATGGGAATCAGACGACGAGATTAAAAACCGGATCGAAATAGCCCGCGCGTCGTTTACAAAAATAAAAAGGTCCTAACTAATAGAAAACTGGATATACGACTCCGAGTAAGAATGCTCCAGTGTTACATCTGGCCAATAGTTCTATACGGTTGCGAGGCATGGACCATTAAGGAAGATACTCGCCAGAAACTAGAGGCTATAGAAATGTGGTTCTACCGAAGAATGCTGCGAATTAGTTGGGTTCAACGAGTCACCAATGTGGAGGTTCTACGACGTGTCAGGAAGTCCCGGGAGCTGTTGCAAACCGTTAAAAGGAGGAAAGTCGCCTATCTTGGTCATATTTTGAGGAATGAGCGATACCAACTGCTCCAGACTATAATAATGGGCAAAGTGGAGGGCAAAAGAATCGTCGTTAGGCCACGAATGTCATGGCTCGTAAACCTTAAAGAGTGGACAGGCATCGCCAGCGTCGAAGAGCTGTTTTGTTTGGCGAGAGATAGACAGGGATATGCAGAGCTGACTGCCAATCTCCAGTAATGGAGAGGAACCCGAAGAAGAAGTAAGTAAGCGAGTGTCGAGCGTCGGTGGCGCGTTGCGGAGAGTACACCCAATTATGGGGGTCCGGGTTCGAATCCGCACGGACAACATGCCATGTACCAATGAGATTTTCTAACTTATGTACGTTATACCGACTGCGCTCAAACGGTGAAAAAAATATCGTGAGGAAACGTGCATACGCTGAAGAAAAAATTCTGAAGTGTTAGTGAAGTCTACCAATCCGCATTGGCCACGCGTGGTTGACTAATGCCCATACACCCTCCCTGAGGGTGAGGGTGTAGGGGCCTGTGCCCTGCGGTGGGACGTTTATAGGCTGATGATGATGATGAAGTGAGTGTGCCCGTGCCACAGAAAATATACACTACGCGACCCGTGTGGTGGGTTGACTTCGAGGTCAGTAAATTATATATTATACAAACAAATTATTTAATATTTTGAAGAAAAAAAGAACCTATGTTAAAACCTTGATAATTCGATTCTGCTTTCGATTGTAAACAAACTAGTTTTACGTTTATTCATTAACACGTTTTATATTTTACAGTTACATGGTATTTGTATTATATTCTGCCTTTTTCTTCCTTTTATTAATATTATTTATATTAGGTTACGTATATTATGTTATAAGTAGGATTAATCTAAACTTCGTAATAATATTAATTATATTCCTTCGACACCGTTACAAAAGTTAACAAGTAATTGGATATACACAGTTATACTATTAGTCTATCCACGTACTCCAGAAAAATAGACTAATGACTATTCTACATGAGGTTCCTTTTGGTAGAAAATTGAGCTGTCAGTGCCAGCAGCTGGCTGCTGTCCAGCTCGCCGATAGCTGTTAGATATTCCGAATGGATCTTATACATTATTTATGTTTGGTTCTATTTGAGGTTCTATTAGAAAGTTTATGAGAACATTTAGAGTTAGAGGGAAAGCTTGAGTATACTTTGCGTACAATGTATTATTATATTATATCAGCCGTCGCTATCCCATTGTTGGGCAAAGGCCTCCCTCCGATCTCTCCATGCGTCCCGGTTTTGCGCTTCGTTAGGCCAGTTTTTTAGGAAGCTATCGATTTCGTCCCGCCACCTTTTTCTTGGTCTGCCTCGACGCCGATTTCCTTTGCTGGGAACCAGTTGGTAGTGGTTTTGGCCCACAGGTCGTCTGGCATGCGGCAGACATGTCAAGCCCAATCCCACTTTAGATTGGCAGAGGTGGTGGCGACGTCTGTCACATTGGTTCTCGAATGAATGATCTCATTTCTGACCCGGTCGATCAGTTTCAAGCCAAGGATGCTGCGCTCCATAGCCCTTTGACAAACCTTGAGGCTTGATCTCTGATCTTTTGTCAAAGACCACGTTTGGGCACCATAGGTGAGAATTGGATGAATGCACATGTCCATGAGCTTGCGTTTGAGTGGCAATGGGAGATTTCCTTTCATGTGTTCTTTTTGTTGTTTGTGTTGTTGTTTGTGACAATGCATTACGTAAAAAAAACAAAAGCATATGCTTATAATACAAGTATACAGGGTGTAAAGGACAGCCCTCCGCAAACTAAAACGGTGAACTTGCACTATAGAGCCTACCTCACGAAACGTGAAAAAAATCAGCTGTCCCATACATTTAAGTCGGGTGGGTGGGTACGGCAGTTTTGTATTGGACAACTGATTTTTTTCGTGTTTCCTGTTGTAGGCTCCCAAGTGAAAGTTGTTCAGTTTGATGGTTCAGACCATCAAACTGAATCGGTGAACTCAGGTTCACCGATTCAGTTTGCGGAGGGCTGTCCAAGAAAAAGTATCATAAACCTTTAAACCACATACTCTACCCATCAAACTATGGGAGCAAACCTGTCAGAGCAACAAAAAAATCTGCTATTCCATACTAAACTGCAATACCTACAACTGAAGTGTATGAGACAGCTGAATTTTTACGTACATATAGTTACGCCAGTATCCAATGAGGTAGGCAGAGATTACGGCGTACCACACACTACGATTGCGCTGCGATTCGAAAAATCGGATGTTCCATCATCATCATCATATCAGCCGATAGACGTCCACTGCTGGACATTATTTGGTTATAAGGGCTTGGTCGATGACCAAATAGCTACTGCGACCTAGATAGATCTATTGTAGCTGTCACCCTAGACCTAAATGTCATTTCCTAGGCCCACGGACTTCATGAACCGTGTTATGCTTTTGGAGGGGAGGTCCCTGATGTCAGTAGGTGTTATTATGTATCCACCTAGATGGCGACTCCTGCTGTGAATGAGCACTTCGCATTCGCAGAGGAGATGTATGGGCGTTTCCTCTGCTTCACAGCAAAATCTGCAAGTGGGTGAGTCTACAAGCCCCATTCTGTGTAGGTATTTGTTTAACTTGCAGTGTCCTGTTAAGGCTCGTACTAAGAGCCTTAAGTCGTTGCGGTTTGAATTGATGGCATCTGAGGTATGTCTGTTTGAAAAGCCGGTCACAAGTTCTTTCGCATGCCTCAGTCCTGGTGTATCCGACCAGAGCTTGCGGCTTTGGTCCACGGCCCATTCCTTTAGCACACGTCTAGAGGTGTTGCGGGAGATGCCGCAATAAGGCTCGGGGCCTATGGCGTCCTCTTCCGCCCCTCTTCGTGCCAGCTCGTCAGCAGCCTCATTTCCATCAATACCGCAGTGTCCGGGCACCCAGCCTAGGGTGACAGAGTTTGTCCGTCCTAGCTGGTTGAGTGCTCGGGCACATTCTAATGTTAGTTTTGACTCTATTTCATCAGATCCTAGCGCTTTTAGAGCAGCCTGGCTATCTGATAAAATAACAATATGTTTCCCCTTTGGGCATCTTTTCAGATTCTCATGTACGCAATCTATGATAGCGTACATTTCAGTCTGGAATACTGTGGCATGCTGTCCAAGGTGAATCGCCTTTTTAATTCTTGGATTGCCGCCACATATTCCAGCTCCAGCACGGTTGTCCTTCCTGGAGCCATCTGTAAACCAGACGACATCTCCAGCGCTGAAGGATTGTGGGGTATTCCCGTTCCAGTCCTCTCTTTGGGGTAGGATTACCTTGTATAACCTGTTGAAGTTATATTCTTTGTTCATGGTGTCTTTCGGCATACACATGATCGGAATTGTTAAGAGAGTTTCATGTAACCCTCTCATAACAGAGGACTTCCATTTGGAATCTCCTCGTTCCAAGGCTCGGAGCATTGCAATTTTTGCCTCTTTCTGCACATGGATGTGTAGTGGAGGCAAACCTAATATTGCCTCCATAGCAGCCGTGGGTGTAGATTTCATTGCCCCCGTTGCTATTCTGCATACTAATCCTTGTAGGCTATTTAGGGTGTTTACACACTTCGCTTGTTCGGTTTTCTTATGCCAGGCTACACTGCAGTAGGATACCATAGGCCTCACTATCGCAGTGTAGATCCACATAACCGAACTCGGTTTCAGGCCCCATCTGGAGCCCGCTAAGCGACAGCATGTCCCTAGTCCTATTTTTGCCTTTCGCACAATGTGGTCCAGGTGTTGGTTCCAAGTGAGTTTTTGGTCTAGAATTACTCCTAGATATTTAACCTCCTTGGAAAACGGTATAGATTTGTTGAAGAGTGTTGGAGGTCTAAGGCGCTCCAATTTTCGCCTTCTTGTGAAGGGTACTATAACCGTTTTATCGGCATTTACTGAAAGACCGAAGTTTTTGCACCACCTTTCTATCTTGTGTAGTGCTGTCTGCATGAGACTGGATATAGTGCTGGGACATGGGCCCATAATCATCACTACCAGGTCATCAGCATACCCTTGAGTATCTAGGTAGGCGTTGTTAAGGTCCCACAGGAGGCAGTCCACCACCACCGACCAGGCCAGAGGTGAGAGCACTCCCCCCTGCGGACAGCCTTTGGATACCTTTACCTCTAGGGTTTTACCTAGAAGTGAGGTCCTGACTGTTCTTGTCGTTAACATTGCCTCAATCCACTTTTTGGTAGTGGAGTCGACATTTCGATCATCCATACATTTTAGTATGATTTCAGTAGAGGTATTGTCAAATGCACCCTCTATGTCCAGAAAGGCACAGAGTGCAATCTCCTGATCATCGAGAGCTTTTTCCACTCTGTCGACCAGTTCTAGCAGAGCACTTTCTGTGGATTTGCCTTTCTGGTACGCATGTTGCCTGAAGTGCAGTGGCCTACCCTTGAGGTAGGTCTCCCTAATATGCAGGTTTATTACCTTTTCCATGGTTTTTAGAAGGAAAGAGGTAAGACTAATTGGTCTATAAGATTTGGGTTGTGATTTATCTTTATCCCCAGCTTTGGGAATAAAGGTAACCCTAACCTTAGTCCATTTCTCTGGTAGGTATCCCCAAGCAAAGCTCGTTCTAAAGATTTTAACTACCAGTGGTTGGATGATCTCTCTTCCCTGTTGTAGGAGAGCAGGGAAGATTTCATCTTCTCCGCCAGTCTTGAAAGGTTTGAAGCTATTTATAGCCCATTTGACTCGGTCGGGTTTAAAGACCAGTGCCGACATACGCCAGTCTTCAATCCTTGGTTTGGATTTAGTCCCGCTTTGTGAAGGTGGCTCGGATCCTGGTTCCAGAACTGTTGAACCTGGGAAGTGGACACTGGTCATAAGTGTTAGGGTTTCCTCAACAGTTCTGGTAAAATTTCCATCTGGTTTCCTCAGTAGCCCCAGATGAGAGGTTGGCGATTTGGACATAATCTTATAAATTTTTGCAAGGTGTGCGGCTCCATTTATTTCCTCGCATCTTTGCCTTGCGATATGCATCCCAGTTACAGTGTTTTTTTGCCCGATTGAATAAGGTTCGGGCCCTCTGTCTGAGTATTTGAAGCTTATTGTTCCACCATGGTACTCTTCTGTTCGAAGCTATGGTTTTAAGCGGGCAGTTGTTATAGAAGGCTGAGATTAACCCAGTCTCAACTGCAGCCACTGTGTATTCCAGTTGTTCCCTGGATCTTACACTTTTCCCTATTGACCCTAGGCTGTCTTCGAGATCGGACCTAAACCCATCCCAGTCAGTCTTCCTTCGGTCACGATAGTGTTCAATATGTCTGTTTTTGTTACCCAGAATATCGAATACAACATGTCTGTGATCAGACATGGACACCTCTTCACTGACGTGCCAGTTGTCTATACGGTCCTTAGTGTGTCCTGTACAGAAAGTGATGTCTAACACCTGTTGACAATTTCTTGTGACATATGTTGGAGTGTTGCCTTTGTTTAGTACATAGAGGTTGTTAGTCATAAAGAAGTCATAAAGTAGCTCACCCCTTTTGTTGGTTTCTGTGCTGCCCCAGGAGGTGTGATGCGCGTTGCAATCGGTGCCTAGCACCAGCTCGGCGTCCTGTTCCGGGCAATACTCTACAATTGGGGTGAGGTCTGCCACCGGATCTGTTGATTCCGGGGGTCCAGGCAGATAAGCTGAACATACAATCAGCCTCATCTCCTCGTTACCTTTCGGGGCGATGTAGGCTGCTACCAAGTCATCTGTGCACATGCAAGGTATAGGTAAGAATTTAATGTTATTCTTAAAAATTATACAAGCTCTGGGTCTGATTCCCTCGGTATTATAAAGAATCTTACCCGAGGAGTTCAGTCCCATAATCGTGTTCTGATTGACCCACGGTTCTTGTATAAGAGCCACGTCCAGGTCCTTATCAAGGAATGTTTGGCAAAGTATTGCGCTGGACGCCTTTGCATGATGGAGGTTTGCCTGGATGGCTTTGATCATATTGTTCTTTATTAGGGATTGGGAGTGGGATAGGGAATATAAGCGGAGGAAGGTAATTTACTAGTGGGAATAGGGGAAAGCGGCTGGGATTAGGGACTCTGTTTCGGTAGGGGTTGGGTTAGGGTTGGGGTTGGTTGTTTAGGGGGTTTCGGGCGGCCTTTTTGCTGGAGTGGCCACTGACAGGGGATTGCAGGTGCACATTCCCGCCCCTTGTCAGTCCCCTGCCTCGCGTTGCTTGCCCGCGTGACAGGGCTCCTCGTCCTCCCCTAGCCGGTTTAGGACCCCACTTTCCGACTGGTGTTAGCGGGGGCCTGGGCGCACGTCTATTCCCCGCGCCTCTTGGGATTCCAGATGCGGGCTGTCCTGTCCCGCCTCTGGCTCCTCCTCTCGATGAGCCTGATGTGCGAGGAGGGTCGGTTCGAGGGTTTGCGCCGCTCCCTGAGGCCCCACCTCCGCGTCCTTGCGTCCGCGGAGAAGAAGTTTCAGGTCTCGGCCCCTCTTGCCCATCGCCCCTCGCATCATCCTGCTGTTTGCCACCCTTCACCCTTAGGTGAATGGTGCCAAGATTGAGGAAGAGTCTGCAGTCCTGTTTCCTCAGGACCTCATATGAGGATTGGTAAAAGGAGAAAGTTACGGTTTGTCCTTTCTCCTCTACCTTTTTGTTGAGAACCCTCCAGTGGCTACAGCCTACCTTTGGGTTTTGCGAATTTAATCGCGACAGCAGTCTGTTCGAGTCCAGATTCGCGTCGGGGATCCATGCAACTCCCGTCATGGGTTTGGGGAGATCCTGCTCGCTGGCGAGTGTCAGTTCCGCCCCTTCCCATGGCTTTAGTTCAGGGACCACACCGGCGAGCCATCCTCGGGTTGCCTCATCAGTACAGGTCAGCAAAAGATAGCCTGTCCTGATGGAGCAACCCAGGAAGTTTACAACCTGGTCTCCTGCTGAATCGAGTTTCTCCGTCAGTTCCTCTTGTAACTGGCGGAGCTCGGTCTCGGAAGCGGTTTTGTTGGTATCCCGTATACCAACCCGCACCGATTTCGCGATATCGCCAAAGGTGGGGTTTGATTCCCCACGTTTGACGGTTTTTATCGGCCTCTCTTTGGGTGAGGTGTCCTCTGAGCGCTGCCGTTTTTGCGGTCCGCTCATTGGCCTACCCTGGACCTCCGGTAAGTCCTGAAGCTCGGAGAAAGGTTTTTTACACAGGACTAAGGCCTCCTCTTCCTCCTTGCCCTGTGCCTTCCACCAATGGTACCGCCTCTTGGCAGCACCGGAGAGAAAGATACGACGCTCATTCTCTCCTTGCGCATTTAAGCTGCTGGTATTGCTAGAAGACTCCTCGGGGTCCGTTAAGCCCCCCTCGTCGTCTTTATTTTCAGTATGGGTTTGCGGCTCTGGGTCCCCAAACTCCATAGCGTTGGAGGAGCTTTCGCTACCATCCTCCGCAGATAGAATACCCATCTCTTCAATTAATTGGTTCAAATTACTATCCATGTTGATCCCACGAGTAGCTAGGAAAGGGTAGTCGAACCTCCGCAGAGCCCGCATGCGGAGGTTAAGGCCTAAGACTGTCCCCGAGGCGACCCGGTTTCGAAGACCCCCCGTTCACGACTGAGCTCCCCCTCAGCCACGCATCCATCGGCACGGTAGGATCACACCTTGGATTGGGGATTTTTGGCGTCGAGGTTGACTCCTCCAGGATTAGGAAGGATTTGGGATTTGGACAGGAGGTTGTTTATTGTGGATTGGAGCAGAGGAATGGGGTTTTCGGAGACACTCATTGTACGTGAGTCTACAATGAGTGGGGTAGCTCTCAGCCGTAGCCAGAGGCGGCCCATTGGCAGCGGTTTGTCACTGCCAATGCTCCGCCCCGAACTACGTTGCCCGGGATGCACCGGTGCCGCGGGTTGCTAAACGACAGTCAAACTGACGTTTAACCGTCAAACAGCAACCATACGGAACACACTGGGAGGTAGCCACCCGGTCGCACCCCCACTGCTGGACATAGGCCTCCCCCAAAATGAGAAGAATTGCCATAATCGCCATGATGCGATGCGTTTGCGATGTTCCATACTAAACTACAGATCTACTCGAGCTAAATGTATGGGACAAACATTTTTTTTTTTGTTATTTCAATTTTGGTCCCATAGTGAACGTTGTTCAGTTTGTTGGTATAAACCCACCCCTTAAAAGTTTACAATTTTTATTTTTACTTCTGTAACATCCTGTATATACTCAAAGGGGACATCGTACGCTTTGAAAACATAGATGATTCCGTGCTACGGATGGCACGTTAAGTAGTCGTTACATAGAAAAAACCAAGTCAGATGCAGTGAGGCGGTTTGGAAAAAAAAACATTGATGCCAGGGCTTGCTGCCCATACGATAAGAAGTATGACTGTGTACATTGATACCCCTCCCCTTCCTCTCTGCACCTCGCAACCCTTATTTCACTCACAAACTTAAAAACAAAAAGAGCCTCTTTAAGAGTAATAAAACACGTAACCAAGTAGAGTAGACAAAGGCGGTAGGAAATTAAAAAAGTCAAAGTAACGACGTCCACTCGACTTGTCTGAAGTCGCTCGCTGTAGCCAGTATTCGTTTTGTGCTGCAAATGCAGGAGCTAAAAACGTTTTAAGAGCTACCCTTACCTTAGCTTAGCTTAGCACGACTGAAATTCTCACGAATAACGTTCAAAAACGTGGTAATAAAATTTTCACTGAGGATAAGAAACTGTGTAACTGTATACTACATAATTATTACGGATATAGCCCAGTCATTTTACGGTTTGAGCCGGGACTAATTAGTAATAGACATTTTTTTTCGGTATATTATTGAAGAGCCAATTTGAGCCTAGAAATGTATCAAAATAAAAAAAAATCACGTCAGTAACTATTCAAATTTTAAAATTTAGCTATACGTCGTATCTCGTTCTAAAAAACCTAATGGTAAATTCTTTTTTGCTCATATTTAAGGCTTTACACGTACTACAAGCATGGTGTGAAAATTTTTGTCTACTTAGGTTTTGAAAAATACATTAGTATTTTCTAATAAATACCTCATTTTTTAAATTTCGTTGCCTATTTTATTACTCAAAAATAATTAATATTGTTAAATCTAAGTCAAATGAGTGCATTAGTATTAATATTAATAATTTAAAATCCTTCTGGGACACATAATTTTGATTTCTATGTTGCGTCACTTAATGGTTCCGGTTACAGTTTATAAATCCAATTATTAATTACTCCCTACCCCGCCTAACAAAACTCCGTAAAATGACTGGGCTAACAAAAAAAACCAGGCAAGTGCGAGTCGGACAATACATACATAATCCTCATCATCAACTCTGCTGGATATAGTCCCATAGGCCAAGGATCGCCACAACGACCAGTGCAGCTCTGCACTCATCCAACAACGGGTTCCCGCAACAACATAATACAGGTTTTAAAATTAAATTCGTTACTTACGGAACTTTAGACCATCAAACGGAACAACTTTCATTATAGTGCCAACATCGAAATTAAGAATAAAAATCTGCTGTTCCATAGAACTCGACCAAAATGTATGAAAAAGCTGCTTCAATATTGGTTCAATGATGGTATTAGCCCTTGTGTAAACCTACCTATTAATTTATTTAAGTTACCATCCTGTATATTAAAAATTTATGACAGTGCTATAAAATTGTATGTCTTTCTTCCAAACAAGATGAAAATGTTCAGCCAGATAAAGCGCGTTCAAACGCTCTTAATATTCACCCAAATTCCTCACCGATCCCTACTACCCAATCGTAGTCCGCGTAGTCCCAGCAACGCCCATTGCCGAGGTCCGTACCCCTTAGGGGTGCCCCTTTTGCAGGTTGCTTAAGCTCATGCATTGGTTCGGTAGACCTACCAGGGCGCTTCGCCGTCACTGATGTGGTCCCCCCATAGTCCGCAGTAATAAGCAGTCGATGCTCCCTGAGTACTACTGTATTGGTCAATTCGAAAAAAAATTCACCCAAAAGCGAAATAGCGATGATTTTCAGATCAATAAAACACACATTTTCAACTTTACCGAAAAACATGTGAAATATTTTAATTCGAGCGGCAACGAATGTGTTCCGGATCATATCATTTCAACTGCATTTAATTTTGTATTAAAAATGTACGCGAATATAAATGGTCGCCGCATTTATTCGACATTAAAATTTCTCTTCTAGTTATGCCTCAACTGAGGTTGTAGCGAGTTTGATTCTCAGCATTGTTTATTATTTTTTTGCACACAGAAAACATTCAAAAATAATAATATGGAGCGAACCCAATTCCTTAGTCATAGTTACCTATCTCCTTTTGAGTACTTTCATCAGTCATGACCATCACTAACATCGATTTGTAGCTATAGTTTTTTGTTTATTGAATTTTTATCCATGTCATTATACATTCTCAGTTTCATTATAACTGGGCACTGTAGGCCTCGCATGCCACCCCCGAGAAAACGATAAAAATCGAGATGTGCCTCCATCCTTATTATATTACATATGCCAGAGAGAGCGCGCATGACGATTTTCTCGTTTAAACGCTTTGTCGTGAGTGGCATGCTAGCCGTGCTGGTTAAAGACCTTCGTCTTGGTATTCGGGACGAGATGATACTACGTAGTTTCCCGAACACTGCCCAGCCGAGTTGGATTCGATGACCTCTTTCTAGAAGTTGGACCTACCTGGATATAAATAGATATAACTGGATAGTTTGTCCAAGGTAAACATAATCATCATCATATGATGATGATGATGATTGCACATTCATAATAGAAAACCTGAAACTTCATTCAGATCATCTTGCATTCTTTGATGACAGCTTCGGTATTACAACATTAGCCAGTATGTTTCTGCAGATGGGTGATAATTTAACTTGAACGCGTGCGTCACATTTCAGTGCTTGAGGGAGTGTGTCTCATTTCAGTGACATCTTGAGTGCGTGACTGGGTTTGTCTTATTTCAATGGCATTATCTTGAGGGCATACGCCTTATTTTAGTGGCATTATTTTGAAGGCATACGTCTCATGTCAGTAACATTATCTTGAAGGCATACGTCTTGTTTCAGTACCTAACATTATTTTGAGGGCATACGTCTTATTTTAGTGGCGTTATCTTGATGGCGTACGTCTTATTTCAGTTACATTATCTTAAAGGCATACGTTTTATTTGAGTAGGTATCTACCTAAAATTAATTTGAGGGCATACGTCTTATATTAGTAACATTATCTTGAATGCATACGTCTTATTTTAGTGGCATTATCTTGTAGGCATACGTCTTATTTTAGTGGCATTATCTTGATGGCGTATGTCTCATTTCATTAACATTATCTTGAAGGCATGCGTCTTATTTCAGTAGGTATCTACCTAAAATTTATTTGAGGGCATACGTCTTATATTAGTAACATTATCTTGAAGGCATACGTCTTATTTCAGTGGCATTATCTTGATGGCGTACGTCTCATTTCAGTAACATTATCTTGAAGGCATGCGTCTTATTTCAGTAGGTATCTACCTAAAATTAATTTGAGGGCATACGTCTTATTTTAGTGGCATTATCTTGAGGGCATACGTCTTATTTTAGTAGCATTATCTTGAGGGTGTGTGTCTTATTTCAGTGACATTATCTTAAGGGCGTTTCTATCACTTTTGTGACATTTAAGACATTATTTCAGTAGGTATCTACCTAAAATTAATTTGAGGGCATACGTCTTATATTAGTAACATTATCTTGAAGGCATACGTCTTATTTTAGTGGCATTATCTTGATGGCGTACGTCTCATTTCAGTAACATTATCTTGAAGGCATGCGTCTTATTTCAGTAGGTATCTACCTAAAATTTATTTGAGGGCATACGTCTTATATTAGTAACATTATCTTGAAGGCATACGTCTTATTTCAGTGGCATTATCTTGATGGCGTACGTCTCATTTCAGTAACATTATCTTGAAGGCATGCGTCTTATTTCAGTAGGTATCTACCTAAAATTAATTTGAGGGCATACGTCTTATTTTAGTGGCATTATCTTGAGGGCATACGTCTTATTTTAGTAGCATTATCTTGAGGGTGTGTGTCTTATTTCAGTGACATTATCTTAAGGGCGTTTCTATCACTTTTGTGACATTATTTTGAGTGCGTGCGTTCCATTTCAGTGGCATTCACGTTATAAGTCTAAGTTGCATAAAAGGGGCATTAATATTCGAAAATCCTTCAGAGTAAAGGATAAGAAAATTTCAATTTACTTAAGAAATGCTATCAATACTATTTTCGATTACCACTTCGCGACAAATCCCTTACACGAAGACTTTTCGAGAGCTACAACTAATCCATCAAATAGTTCAAAGAATAATACGTACTGAAGAAGCGTTTTATTTAATAATGCCTAACCAACTGTTTTAATCCCGTCATAGTTAATTGTTTTTTTTACGTTTTAATCTAGAGGCCCATCACAATGCAGTTACTAAATAGCTCAGTCATTTTACGGAGTTTTGTTAGGCGAGGTAGGGAGTAATAACTAATTGGACTTTTAAACTGTAACAGGAACCATTAAGTAACAAAAGGACTTATCTTATACGGATCTTAAAGCATATTAAAAAAAATTATCTACGCAACATAGAAATCAAAATTAAGTGTCCCAAAAGGATTTTAAATTATTAATTCCAATGCACTCGTATGACTTAGATTTAACCATATAAATTATTTTTGAGCAATGAAATAGGCAATGAAATTTTGAAAATGAGTTAAGTATTAGAAAATACGAATGTATTTTTCAAAACCTTCTAAGTAGACAAAAATATTCACACCATGTTTGTAGTATGAATAATGGTAAAGCCTTAAATATGTGCAAAAAAAGATTTACCATCAGGTTTTTTAGTACGAGATAATAGCTAAATTTTAAAATTGTAACTGTTGCAGACGTGATTTTTTTTTAAATTTTGGTACATTTCTAGGCTCAAATTGGCTCTTCAGTATTATACCGAAAAAAATGTTAATTACTAATTAGTCCCGGCTCAAACCGTAAAATGACTGGGCTAAAAACAGAAATATTAATAAATTTTCATTTCTGACTTAGTAAAAAATGTTCGCATAGTAAATTAACTCGTCACGCTGAGGGCTGAAATTTGGCTTTCACAGACGTATAAATTGATATTTTATCTTTAAAATGCTTCAGCAGACCAAATGATGATGATGATGATTGTACATTCAAAATAGAAAACCTGAAATTCTATCGGATAATTTAATTTCACACCCAAGCAAGCAAGTGCTAGTGCAAGTGCCAGTACACTGCGGTATTGATGGAAATGAGGCTGCTGACGAGCTGGCACGAAGAGGGGCGGAAGAGGACGCCATAGGCCCCGAGCCTTATTGCGGCATCTCCCGCAACACCTCTAGACGTGTGCTAAAGGAATGGGCCGTGGACCAAAGCCGTAAGCTCTGGTCGGATACACCAGGACTGAGGCATGCGAAAGAACTTGTGACCGGCTTTTCAAACAGACATACCTCAGATGCCATCAATTCAAACCGCAACGACTTAAGGCTCTTAGTACGAGCCTTAACAGGACACTGCAAGTTAAACAAACACCTACACAGAATGGGGCTTGTAGACTCACCCACTTGCAGATTTTGCTGTGAAGCAGAGGAAACGCCCATACATCTCCTCTGCGAATGCGAAGTGCTCATTCACAGCAGGAGTCGCCATCTAGGTGGATACATAATAACACCTACTGGCATCAGGGACCTCCCCTCCAAAAGCATAACACGGTTCATGAAGTCCGTGGGCCTAGGAAATGACCTTTAGGTCTAGGGTGACAGCTACAATAGATCTCTCTAGGTCGCAGTAGCTATTTGGTCATTGACCAAGCCCTTATAACCAAATAATAATAAAAGCAAGCAAGTGACATAAAAAAAATAATACAATGTTGTTGTGTTTACAACCGCTCTTGATTAACTACCTATCTAAGAAACAAAAAAATAAAACCGCCTTCAAAAAAACTAAAAAGTTAAAAAATAATATTGCAGCCGATGACTTTTTCGTTCGCATCATAAGAACATTAATTTGTTTTATCGAAGTCGCTCTCAAGCTGGTACGATTCGCGTCAGGGCTTGCATTAGTATTTTGGCTTGGCTTGACACCGACTTCTATACAACAAATAAATGTTCTTATGATGCGAACGAAAAAGTAATGGGCTGCAATATTATTTTTTAACCTTTTAGTTTTTTTGAAGGCAGTTTTAATTTTTTTTGTTAAAATTTTGTTTATTTCACAATTTTCAGTGGTAAATTCATTAGTTCAACTTAATAGTAGTGCTTTAAATTAACGAACGCACTAGCCGGCACTACGATTTTCAAAGGTTCCCCTCGATTTCTCTAGAATACCATCATCAGATCCTGGTTTCCTTCTCATGGTACCACCTTTGGAATATCTTCTTTCCATCAAAAAAAGAATAATCAAAATCGGTTCATAAACGACGAAGTTATCCGCGAACACACATAAAAAAAATATATATTTACGGTCAAATTGAGAAACGTCCTCCTTTTTTTTAAGTCGGTTAAAAATGACACAAGGTAGCTCCTCTGGAGATTTACCACGTTTTGCTTCTCTATCAATTAGAACTATAAATAGTCTGTGGCACATCGGAGGTGTCGCGATTACTTCCGATGTGGGGCTCCACGTGCCACACATCTTGTGATCTAACGTAATAAGGAAAATCAGAGTGAAAATTGTTCTCCGAGGTAAGGTAGGCAATGTGTTTTGTGGTTCAATGGTTTGTCCTTCTGTTTTTACATCACAAGACGATGAAGATGTTTAGACTATGTCTATGGTTCTTTTTAATTACGTGATCGGAGGGTTCCGTACTACCATATGATATTTAAAAATAAAAAACGTTTTCTCTTGGATCCTTACTTAGCGCAAGCGTAACATACTCCGTTTTTATTACTTGTTTGTTTACTTTACAGTATCTACTACAATCATGTCATGATTAACGTTTGTATGTATTACTGTTTTTACGATGGAGCAAAAACAGTACAAAACTTAAAAAAACACGTTTCTTTTATGGAGACAACGCTTAATTTTTATTTAACAAATAAAAAAACAAAAATATATATACGGTCGAATTGTTCACCTCCTCCTTTTTTGAAGTCAGTTAAAAAAATATAACTGGATAATCTTCTTCTTATCGTGTGGGCAGAGTCCTGGTGTCAAGAGTTTTTTTCAGACGGCCTTACGGCCTCTGACGTGGTTTTTATGTAACGACTACTACCACCAGAGATAGTAGCCGGGACCAACAGCTTAACGTGCCATCCGAAACACAGAATCATCTTTTCAGACAATCAGGTGATTCAGCCTGCAATGTCCTAACCAACTGGGGAAAAACGAACAAAGTGTCATATCACTAGGTGTCCCCCGTGGGAATCGAACCCACCTCCCTCCGTGTCGAGAGCCTGAGAATACACAATCATAAAACATAGGTAGGTATTCTGTAAAAATTTTAACTCGTTTGTCGGCCTTGAAAGCTACCAAATTCTACCAAAAACTACCAATATCCAAGAATTCTACCGAAAACTACCAAAAGAACCAAAAGCAACAAAATATACCAAAACCTAACAAGTACAAAAATTTTTTTGCAAACTGTCCAGAGAGTGGACATAAAACGAATTGGTCAAATCCAGAAATGGTCCTCCTTAGAAGGTCCCATGGTCTTACCAATACCAAGAAGTGGTCGAATCCAAAACTGGTCATATCTAGAAGAAGGCATTTTATGAAATGGACACCGAACGCCTGAACGACCTATGCCACCACTGGCCGCAATTTTTTTTGACGTGTTCGTAGCTTTGACTGTCTATCACAGTTGCAGAAACGCTCAATAAAGTTAATCCTCCATTAAATCTCTGACAACAAGAGATTTAATGGAGGATTAACTTTATTGAGCGTTTCTGCAACTGAGAGTATATTGTAAAGCTTAAATTTTGTTTTAAAGCTTTATTCACACCTTTTGTATCAAACTCACACAGTCAGTGCTTTGAATCTCCCGGGGATTCCCGATTACTTCCGATTACATCCGATGCAGCCGTCGTGTTCCCGGAAGGCCTTGTGTGATCGTGGTTTATGTGGTCTCCAAATAGAAATGCACTCTGCGCCTCTAGGGTAACATTGAAAATACGGTGGCCTGATATATAAACAAGTGACGACCGCCTAGGGCTGGATAAAAAGTTTTGTTCTTTGAGAACTTGATCTTGTTTTGTCTTGAAACTGAACATCACGAAGTTAGGTGTAAGTTCATGCTGAACAAAGAGAATATTTTTTTTATTTTATATTATAAACGAGCGTTAACCCGCGACTTCGTCCGCACAAATTATATACCAGATTTTAAGTCAGATCATAGCAATCAAACAAAAAAAGTTTCATCAAAATCGGTTCAGTAGTTTTTGCGTGATACTCGTTCAAACAAACAAACAAACACCCAAACAAACACACAAACAAACAGACAGACAAAAAATCCAAAAATTGGTGAAATCGAATCAGGGACACCTAAAAACCAAATCGTAACTTTTTTTTTGTTAATATCTTCAATGTACAGACAAACTTCCTGTTACAGTTTTATAATAGTATAGATAGATAGATTACAATTGAGATGAAAAAAATAATTAAATAACTTTAAAAAAACTTATGTAGCCAGTTGTTGTTGTGTTGATGTGTAACTTCGTCCACACAATCACGATTTGATGACGACCCGGTTGGTGTAATGGTTACCACGCCGGACTGCCAAACCAGGGTCCTGGGTTCGAATCCCGGTTATGGATGTTATATGTTCGAGCCGTTGTTGTATGGTTTCCATAATTTAATAAAAAGCCTATAGTGCTTGCTTGGGATCACACCAATGTATTATATGTGCCTGTGAGCGTTATTTACGATTCTGGGCCTGTACCCGGACTTCTGATTTTCAAAATATCGCGACCGTTTCGTTACGAATTTAAAATTTTAATAGAGTTGACATTGGAAAAAAAAGGTTCGCGCAGTTGCGAAGTTCGAATGGTGAAGACTTTCGATTTTCGATATATCGCGACCGTTTCAGTCCAAACTTCTTTGTAATAGTTGACATTGGAACGAAAACGATTCTATTGTCAGGGTAAACCCTCTCGAATAGCAACTCGCGAGTCCCAGTGGCAGATCCTCGCAAGGTCGCCATGTGTTGTTGGGACTGGGTGTTGAAGTGAAAAGTCCGAAAAGTTATTAAAGATACATGTTTATTTAAAGAAGGTTAGATACAGACTACCTAGTTTGGCTTACACTAATTAGAATGATGCGCCGCGAGTTGCTAGGCTTCCAAATAAGGGATGCGTTTGATACTCGCACCACAATATCGATAATCATAACACACTTTCGATTTATTCTACCTGGCCCTGTACCCGAAGGTGGTGGAAGACACGATATCGGTGAGTTTTTAATTGAGGCTCATTGCAAGTAGCACCTCCACATATCACGCATTACAAACGCGACTACCGCATTTCTACGCAAATATAGAAGCTCTAAGGTTCAAATTCCAATATTTCAAATGTGCAATCATCAACGAAATCCGGTCTGCCCTTTAATAATAATATTAAGAGCACTTTCGCACAGGTGTAAAGGCTACGCAAGCGTTTTACGATGTTCACACTCCTCTCACGATTTATGGGTAACCTGTTCGAAATTGATTTATAGCTGGGTACTGTCTGTAGATTCCTTTACGTTATTTGATTTTATGCTCTTTGCTGACGTAGCCGTAGGCTGGTTATTATAATATGTATAAGGTCTAACAAAATTAGCTGAAACTATTTTAAGGAGATGATCAAACTATCAAACTGAACAACTTTCTCTGTGGGACTAATATCAAAATCGCGAAAAAAAATCAGCTATCCCATACATAGGATGAGACCTCTGGTGACCGCAGAGCTGGCAGCTTCCTGGCACAAAGAATCAGCCTCACCATCCAGAGGAGGAATGCTGCTAGCCTGTTGGGCACCATGTCTTGCGGCGACGCTCTGGAGTGTGTGTATTATTTGTAGGCTTTTATGTTTGCGATAAGTTGTTGTTTATATCTTTAGATAGCTTATTAGTCTAGTTATATTTTAGTTTAATCAGTTGTTGTTCGATATTTCGTATGTCTAGTTAAATAAAGTTTGTAAAGATACATAGGATACATTATCGCTATATATTTCGGTTTAGTTTTGTTTGCAGCTTTGTATGGGACAAGTGTTTTTTTCGCGATTTCGATATTGGTCCCATAAAGAAAGGTTGTTCAGTTTGATGGTCTGATCATCCACCTAAAATAGTTTTATTAGACCTTATACAGGGACCTTTTTAATATGCTAACGGGTTTTTAAGGGGATGATCAAACTGAAGAACTTTATGTATGGGACCAACGTCGAAAAAAGCTATGCTATTCTGCTGTTTTATTTTTTACGACATTTTGTCTCTATCTCCATCGTAAAAGTCGTTCAGTTTGGTGGTAGACCGTGGTGGTCTCTGGATCTTAAACCGCCCCTTTAAATATTACTGGGGTGTTTTGTTACACCCTGTATTCACACATTATTAGCAATTTCGAATGCGGTGGATAACGCGAAAAAAATAATTTCGCTTTCGTCCAACCATCATGTATCCGTCAGTCACCGTGACTGTTTGAACAATTTAGGCGTGAAATAGTAGATCACACACCGAGGGCAGGAAAGTGAGAAAGGTCTCAGATCTCATGTAATCTGAGGTGATGATGTGATGTGATCAACAGACATGTGATCTGAGGCTTTCTTATTTACTGCCCAAGGTTAGTATACTATTTTTCTCCTCGACAGAGACGGAAAGCGGCAACTTCGTTTAGCGCAGCGGGACGAAAGTTGACGCTTTCCGCCCGGAAGAGTGAAAGTGGAATTAACAGACTAAGTCTTACGTAGTAAGGGGCGCTTCACAATAACTTTCACTATGGAGCCAACACCGAGAAAAAATAAAATAATCTGCTGTCCGTCTCGACTCAAAAATCATTAAAATAAAACAGCGGATTGTTTTTTTATTTTTATTTATTTATTTAACACTTTATTGTACACATAACATTACAGAAAAACAATTAAAGTAGACATGTACAAAGGGCGAGCTTATCTCTAAAGAGATCTCTTCCAGCAAACCCGCAACAGAGACAGTTCTGAAGTGTGAGGCAGACAAAATGTGTACAGCACAAATGATAAAAACTAGATACTTGTAGTTAAATGGAAGTTAATTATATATATATATATATATATATATATATATATATATATATATATATAATATAAATAAACAAATAGATACAATAAACATACATAAACTATGGCTTATTTTAGAGAGTGATAGTGTTCATTCACTTGCTTTTTGAAGGACGCAAATGTTTGAAAATCACGAATATCGGCGGGGAGTGAGTTCCACAACCGGGCAGCATGGATAGTGAAAGAGTAGGAGTAGAAGTCAGTGGAGTGGGTCTGGATTCTAAGTTGGGTACGGATATGAGATCGACAAGGTTTGTCAAGAGGGCGGGAGAAGGAGAAACGATCACGGAGATAGCTAGGGGCGGAAGGATTGTGAAGGATTTTGTGGAGGAGAGAGAGGATATGGACATCACGACGCTTGCGAATAGGGAGCCACTTTAACTGCGCCCTGTACTCGGACACGTGGTCATACTTCCGTAAGCCAAAAATGAAGCGTATGGCTAGGTTTTGGAGTCGTTCCAGTTTGTTGATCAGTTGACCAGGATTGTTGTTTTTTATGGAACAGAAAATTTTCGACGTTGGTCCCATATAGAAAGTTCTTCAGTTTGATGGTCTGATCATCCCCTTAAACAATCGTTAGCACATTAAGAAGGACCCTATATTATAATAGTCACAAAAAGTAAAACAAAGTTAATGTTTTATTACTAACACATAAATGAGAGGAACAGAACCAGCACTAATGGTTGTCGTCATTAGTAAATACGTGCTATGTTAGACGTGATCCGAATCGTTCAGATAGAGAAAAACTACACGGTGCGGTGCGGACCCGCACCACAATGATATATTGCTGCAGAGGATGCAACCAGGCCTATGACAGCTTTAGTTCCGATAGTACCATTTCCCCTAGAAGTTTAAATTTTCCCTCCTACAACGCCAGTCGCCATCTTGAGACGCCATATTAAACTTACAACAGCAGCAGCGTCATGCCGTGTTGTTGCGTCAGACGCTTATTTTCTTCTGGTATTTTCGCTCTTGAGTTGAAAATCGTTGAGAAGCCGTAATTCTTATCCATTGTGTAAGATAATAATATCGTTGATTAGTTTGTTCCTTGGTCAAATAACCCTATTTTTGCATTCTGGAATTACATACCTATAACTACATATTCTATACAAATTACCTTGACGGCATCAGCGCCACATCGGATCCGTTGGAACTCAGTGAAAATTTGCTGTCACATCTGTAGCTTGGTACGTATCAGTAATTACGTAATTTTATCAAAAAGGCGAGTAAAATACGGATTTTTTACGGTAATTTATATAAATTACGGTAAAATTACCGGCGTCCTTGGGCGACATACTTCAAAACAAATAGATTACAAGTTTTCTAAATTAAGGAACGAGAGTAAAATAAACGAGCTCAGCTGAGCGATCTCCAAGAAAAATTGAATTTTACCGAAAATTACGTAAAATATTGTAATTTTACTAAAAATTACATAAAATATTGAATTTTACCGTATTTTACCGGGGTTATTTTACCAGTTTTCATTCCATTCCCTAAACATAATAGAAAGATAGACAGTATAGGAGCTAGGTGGTGTCCTTGAAATTAATGTCTACTTACGCTACAGCTGGTTATTATAATATGTATAAGGTCTAACAAAATTAGCTGAAACTATTTTAAGGAGATGATCAAACTATCAAACTGAACAACTTTCTCTGTGGGACTAATATCAAAATCGCGAAAAAAAATCAGCTATCCCATACATAGGATGAGACCTCTGGTGACCGCAGAGCTGGCAGCTTCCTGGCACAAAGAATCAGCCTCACCATCCAGAGGAGGAATGCTGCTAGCCTGTTGGGCACCATGTCTTGCGGCGACGCTCTGGAGTGTGTGTATTATTTGTAGGCTTTTATGTTTGCGATAAGTTGTTGTTTATATCTTTAGATAGCTTATTAGTCTAGTTATATTTTAGTTTAATCAGTTGTTGTTCGATATTTCGTATGTCTAGTTAAATAAAGTTTGTAAAGATACATAGGATACATTATCGCTATATATTTCGGTTTAGTTTTGTTTGCAGCTTTGTATGGGACAAGTGTTTTTTTCGCGATTTCGATATTGGTCCCATAAAGAAAGGTTGTTCAGTTTGATGGTCTGATCATCCACCTAAAATAGTTTTATTAGACCTTATACAGGGACCTTTTTAATATGCTAACGGGTTTTTAAGGGGATGATCAGACCATCAAACTGAAGAACTTTATGTATGGGACCAACGTCGAAAAAAGCTATGCTATTCTGCTGTTTTATTTTTTACGACATTTTGTCTCTATCTCCATCGTAAAAGTCGTTCAGTTTGGTGGTAGACCGTGGTGGTCTCTGGATCTTAAACCGCCCCTTTAAATATTACTGGGGTGTTTTGTTACACCCTGTATTCACACATTATTAGCAATTTCGAATGCGGTGGATAACGCGAAAAAAATAATTTCGCTTTCGTCCAACCATCATGTATCCGTCAGTCACCGTGACTGTTTGAACAATTTAGGCGTGAAATAGTAGATCACACACCGAGGGCAGGAAAGTGAGAAAGGTCTCAGATCTCATGTAATCTGAGGTGATGATGTGATGTGATCAACAGACATGTGATCTGAGGCTTTCTTATTTACTGCCCAAGGTTAGTATACTATTTTTCTCCTCGACAGAGACGGAAAGCGGCAACTTCGTTTAGCGCAGCGGGACGAAAGTTGACGCTTTCCGCCCGGAAGAGTGAAAGTGGAATTAACAGACTAAGTCTTACGTAGTAAGGGGCGCTTCACAATAACTTTCACTATGGAGCCAACACCGAGAAAAAATAAAATAATCTGCTGTCCGTCTCGACTCAAAAATCATTAAAATAAAACAGCGGATTGTTTTTTTATTTTTATTTATTTATTTAACACTTTATTGTACACATAACATTACAGAAAAACAATTAAAGTAGACATGTACAAAGGGCGAGCTTATCTCTAAAGAGATCTCTTCCAGCAAACCCGCAACAGAGACAGTTCTGAAGTGTGAGGCAGACAAAATGTGTACAGCACAAATGATAAAAACTAGATACTTGTAGTTAAATGGAAGTTAATTATATATATATATATATATATATATATATATATATATATAAATATAATATAAATAAACAAATAGATACAATAAACATACATAAACTATGGCTTATTTTAGAGAGTGATAGTGTTCATTCACTTGCTTTTTGAAGGACGCAAATGTTTGAAAATCACGAATATCGGCGGGGAGTGAGTTCCACAACCGGGCAGCATGGATAGTGAAAGAGTAGGAGTAGAAGTCAGTGGAGTGGGTCTGGATTCTAAGTTGGGTACGGATATGAGATCGACAAGGTTTGTCAAGAGGGCGGGAGAAGGAGAAACGATCACGGAGATAGCTAGGGGCGGAAGGATTGTGAAGGATTTTGTGGAGGAGAGAGAGGATATGGACATCACGACGCTTGCGAATAGGGAGCCACTTTAACTGCGCCCTGTACTCGGACACGTGGTCATACTTCCGTAAGCCAAAAATGAAGCGTATGGCTAGGTTTTGGAGTCGTTCCAGTTTGTTGATCAGTTGACCAGGATTGTTGTTTTTTATGGAACAGAAAATTTTCGACGTTGGTCCCATATAGAAAGTTCTTCAGTTTGATGGTCTGATCATCCCCTTAAACAATCGTTAGCACATTAAGAAGGACCCTATATTATAATAGTCACAAAAAGTAAAACAAAGTTAATGTTTTATTACTAACACATAAATGAGAGGAACAGAACCAGCACTAATGGTTGTCGTCATTAGTAAATACGTGCTATGTTAGACGTGATCCGAATCGTTCAGATAGAGAAAAACTACACGGTGCGGTGCGGACCCGCACCACAATGATATATTGCTGCAGAGGATGCAACCAGGCCTATGACAGCTTTAGTTCCGATAGTACCATTTCCCCTAGAAGTTTAAATTTTCCCTCCTACAACGCCAGTCGCCATCTTGAGACGCCATATTAAACTTACAACAGCAGCAGCGTCATGCCGTGTTGTTGCGTCAGACGCTTATTTTCTTCTGGTATTTTCGCTCTTGAGTTGAAAATCGTTGAGAAGCCGTAATTCTTATCCATTGTGTAAGATAATAATATCGTTGATTAGTTTGTTCCTTGGTCAAATAACCCTATTTTTGCATTCTGGAATTACATACCTATAACTACATATTCTATACAAATTACCTTGACGGCATCAGCGCCACATCGGATCCGTTGGAACTCAGTGAAAATTTGCTGTCACATCTGTAGCTTGGTACGTATCAGTAATTACGTAATTTTATCAAAAAGGCGAGTAAAATACGGATTTTTTACGGTAATTTATATAAATTACGGTAAAATTACCGGCGTCCTTGGGCGACATACTTCAAAACAAATAGATTACAAGTTTTCTAAATTAAGGAACGAGAGTAAAATAAACGAGCTCAGCTGAGCGATCTCCAAGAAAAATTGAATTTTACCGAAAATTACGTAAAATATTGTAATTTTACTAAAAATTACATAAAATATTGAATTTTACCGTATTTTACCGGGGTTATTTTACCAGTTTTCATTCCATTCCCTAAACATAATAGAAAGATAGACAGTATAGGAGCTAGGTGGTGTCCTTGAAATTAATGTCTACTTACGCTAAGCATCTTGTCTTTCAGCATCAGTAGGCTGTTTAGAATTATGATAACTCTGGTTTAACCTGACTCAAATTTAGGCATAAATACTGTAGTTTAAAAAGAGTTTGCGATGTGACGATGTTACTTTATGCTCATAGCGACACGACACTCGTTACTTTTGTCAGCCAAGGTAATCTGTAATCTAGTTGCGGGCCGTGTACGTCTGTTTCTCTCGTCTGTTTGCGTGCGTCGTTCAAGGCGCTTATAATACAGTTACAGTACTATCTATCTTTCAACCTATGGCAGCACAGCGGGATCTTATAGAGATCTCCTGCGGCCGTAATATGGCAGCGTGATATAGCACTATGGCGACTTTGCTCTCTTTCTATTTCCACGCGAACGAACGAGATAAAAGGCGTGATATAGCAGTATCACTCGCAACATGCTACAGCTACTGATATACTAACATTCGCGTTACTGCTACTTTAGAGTGATGATAGCCCATACTGAAGAGAGCTAGCGCCTCAATCATAACGCCGCGGTTCGATTCCAGGCCCCCATACCCCTAAGTTCATTAGAATTTATGTATGGTTGTATTTATCATTTACTAGCTCGGCGGCGGTAAAGGAAAACATCGTGAGGAAACCTGCATTATTTATTTTATATTATTTTTTTATTTTATTTATTTGGAAAATCTACAGCGTTACAGATGTAATTATGCTATCTTACAGTCTAACAGAATGGCCAATTACAGATTTTCACTTTTATACAGTAAAAAATTCTCGGTCTAATTAATGCTATAGTGCTAATAATTATACATTACTGAAACCAACATCTAACTTTTTCTGTGTTTGTGTGAATGTGTGTGTGTGTGTGTGTGTGTGTGTGTGTGTGTGTGTGTGTGTGTGTAAGTATGTCTTTCGTTGGCAATGACCCCGCATTCCCTCCCGGCAGGGGAGGGAATGGGATGTGTGAAAGGGTAGGTTATGGCTATTCCGATACAACCTTAATTTTATATTTAAAGTTTTGCTTACAGTGCAAGAAAATATCTACATTTTCAAAAACATTATTATACGTTTTAGTCACGCGTCTGATAATGGAATTTTGAGCGTAAGTATTGCGGCAGAAAGGTACATGAAACAGTTTAGTTTGCCGTGTACGGCGTCCAGGTGTTAGAAACGCAAGCTCATGAAGCAGGACCGGACAATCCAGCCTGCCCCGTGCCACATCATACAACAGCATCATGTCCAATAGAGTTCTGCGATCAGTAAGCGGGGTCAGCCCATGGTAGCGACAACCGCTTTCATAACTGGCAAAATATATTCCCGAGAATGAAAAGAAAATACCATAATTTCGGAGGATATAGGTGAGCTTGGGGTGAACACAAAGGAACAGCGCTGGTCTCAGTGTTACAACGACCCTTGCTTGCAATAGCCCAACCACAGATAATCAACTACTGCTACAAGGTCATCTTTCAACTTCGGTTATCACCCCTTCTCGTCTCGTTTCATTGGTTGCAAGTCCAGGCGCTTGCAGCTCAACGCACCTCATGTAATATACGGGTTTTTCTAACGAAGAACGTCACAGCGGCACCGCATAAGCGCCGCGCCGCTGCCGCGACGCATCGTGTGGCTTAGCTTATTCTGCGTCTAACAAAGCTAAGTCGACGGTAGTGGGCAAGACTATTAAGTAGGCAGGTGGAATCAGGTAATTATGTTTGTCAGGACTAATAAAGAAGATAGTCTGTGGCGTAGAGCATTTAATACATTACGTACAATCTAAGCAATAATTATTTTTGATGGTATCATCAACTTTTTTCTATAACTACCAACCGTCTAACCTATATTTTTAAGTGAATATAAACTCGTGAACGGCAGCGCTCCATCCAAAACGAAGTTCGTCCTAGTTTGAACATTAAGTAAATAATGTAAAAACAATGTTGTTAACACAATCCAGAAACCAATATCTGTGTAGGTACCTTATTGTCTTTCAAGGTTATCGTGGCTCAAAGTTTTCCATACAAATGTTAAATAATTAATCCTAGCATTTAAACTATGATATTATATTTTACCCAATGAGTTTTTGGCCGCAAATCTGACAAAATACCGACGTAGACATTGGTTCCTAGATCGTGTTTAAAAAAATTCATTTACTTTAATTGGTTGATATTACGACTGAACTTCGTTTCTATGCAGCGCACTAGGGAGCTTTCGGAACAAATGTGTGCCAAGCCTTCTGGACAAATAGTTTTAATTAAGTGTTTTATTTGCAGATTGAACCCAGTCACTTGGTTCATTTGCATGTTCTTTTCTACTTTGTTACATATTCATTTGTTTTGTAATTTAGTCGTTAAGTTTTGTATTTCGTTAGTGTTTTGTTTTCTTTCTGTCGCAGTAAAATACTTTTCATTTGCAACAAAACTTATCCTCAAACATCGAAATATCTCAACAAACTTTCATTTTCCTATGCCGTACACTGTCGGACATATAGGAGTATGCAGCAAAGAGATTCCTTAAAACATTCATGAATAAAACACGGCTATCTCCCGTCGAGACGCAATCACCCTGGAGATGCATGCATGGGTTTAATAAGAAAATACTCTGGGAATTTTAAATCACAGATAAGATATTATGTATGCTTTTGAACGTTAAACAACTCTTTTGAACATATTCCAGGATGTTTAGCATTTTGATTGCAGTGACTTAGGATTGAAGCTGCCTTATGGTCGCTGCAAATTTAAAACCTTCGCTGTAATTTTTGCCGAAAATGAGTTTTACTGATATTTGAACAGCTGCCGTTTGCACAAACTCATATGTGAATATCCAATTATTTTCAAAACATAAATGTAAGTTTACTTAAATAGCCGACGTCGGAGAGAAAAGCGCCAAACTTGAATGGGAGTGGGCCAGTCATGTCTGTCGGATGCATCCTGAGAGATGGTTAAAAATCATCATGCCCTGTATACCCGAAAACGTTCGGCGGTGTCCAGGTCGACGAGGTGCCGTGATGACCTGGACAAATTTGACGACCAATGGCCAGAGGTTGACCAAAACAGGAACGAGTGGAAGAGCAGGGGAGAGGCCTTTGACCAGCAGTGGGGTGAAATAGTCTAATAAAAAAAGTTTGGTGCTAACCTTCATTTAATTAATTATTTTTTGCACTTTTCTCGCAAAGTTATTTTTATGTCTACAACGAATTTATAGCTGTTCACATATTGTCGCATACGTGCATGTGCGTACAGGTTTGAAGAATATTGCTTTCTGTAGTGTGTCGTTTTTATTGAAACAATGAACAAAACATAGCAATGAACATAATTATTTAACCTGCTGAAAAAAAAAAAATTGAAAATGCAATTAATACTGTGACAAGTTTAATTTTAACTTAAAACTCAAATTCAGAAATGGTGGCATACTATTCAAATTCATCATCATCAGCAGAATACAAAGTCCCACTGCAGGGTACAGGCCTACCGTCAGAGAGGTTGTAAGAGCGTTTTCAGTCCACGACGCGTGCCCAATGCAGATTGGTGTTAGACTTCACATTAGAATTTCTTCTTCGGCTTATGCAGGTTACCTCACGACGTTTTCCTTCACCGTTTGAGAGCAGTTGGTATTACGTACATAAGTTAGAAAAACTAATTGGTACATGGCATGTCATCCTTGCGGATGTTGTGGTCCTACGGATTCCAACCCAGACCTCATGATTAGGAGTCGATACCTCTCCGCAACGTGCCACCGAAGCAGTCCCTTTTCAATTTGGTTGACTACGTATAATCAATCAATCAATCAAATATACTTTATTTTACACCAAAACATAAACAGTAAAATACAGAAATAAAATACAAGAGGCACAAAATAAGGCGGTCTTATCGCTAAGAAGCGAATCATGAATATCAGAAAACTCACACTGGAGCTTCCAAGAAAGTTCTAAAACGAATGTACCTATGGAATCAAATTCCACAGACAATACCACAGATCACTAAAACTAAAGGGAGATGTGAAAAGGGGGTGGGGCCAATGTCGCAGCAATATGCGCAAAAACGGAACACATTGCTCGCGACAGTAATGATTCAATATATTATGAGGCTGAAAGCCAGTCGAGATATTATGTAGTTTACAATGCTTGCGTAGTACTAAAGATTATTCGAACGTTGAGTTCTGATACCGCAATGGATAATGAGCACATTCAAGCTAACAAAATACTTTCTATCGCGTGGTACTGGTGGAAATGCGACACTAGGTTTCGTACTCAGCGCGTTGGTTGGCATCTTTCTAGATCTCTATGGACAATACAAAAGCCAATGCCTAATAATGGCGCCTTTTTTCTTTTCGCTTATTTTTATGGGGCGGCCACCAATCAAACTTCAATATTACAGTTCAGGATAAAGTTACAAACAAAATGTGTATGGCAAGTATATCCCTAAACTCAGTCCGAACGGAGATATAAAGGCTTGAAGTAAACATAATAAATATATTATCAACTTCAAGTCTTTCATCTCCTTTCGGACTGAGTTCAGCGATATACATGTCATAACAAGATTTGTTTGTTACTTTATTCTGAACTAAAATATTCAAGTTTGGTTGATGGCCACGCCATAAACAACGGCGAAAAATAAGGCGCCAACCTTCAATACAAAACCCGCATTGTCTTTTCTGTTAAAGACGACAAACTTTGAAAGCGATAAAACTCAGACAGGGCATAAAAGGTTCGAATATTGTTCGCATATTAATGTGAAATGAGACAGCGGGGTCAAGATCCTTGGGGAACGAAAATAATGAATTGGGATGACCCTTCTGATTAGGGTTGGAGTCAACGACATTGTCTGGGTACAATTAGAATTTTTATTTTCACGTGACTTTTTGGCAGTTCCTACCTTTGGAAAGGGAGAAATTTATCCAAATTCACATACTTTGAACGCACGACCGTAAAAGGTCGGTCATGTAAAAGGTGTAACAAAACGACCTAGTTATACTTAAGGGGGTACTTCAGACCATCAAACTAAGCAACTTTCACTACGGAGCCAACATCCAAATGGCGCAGAAAAAATCGTCTGTTCCATACATTTGAGTCAAGACTGTACAGCAGTTTTGTATGTAACAGCCTAAGCTGTTTATTTTTACGTGGAGTAGATCGTGACGTCTATACAAGGTGTTACAAAAATACAAATAAATATTTAAGGGGGTGTTTTAGACCATCAAACTGAATAACTTTCACTATGGGACCAATAACGAAATCGCGAAAAAAATCTGATGTCCCATACTAAACTACAAATCTACTCGAGCTAAATGTATGGGATAGCTTTTTTTTCGCGATTGCGATGTTGGTCCCATAGTGAAAGTTGTTCAGTTTGATGGTCTTAACAATCCCCTTAAAAGATTTGAATTTTTAATTTTACTTCTGTATACGTGAAACAACAAAACTTTCATTCGCTATTTTGATGTTGGCTCCAGAGCTTTGACTATTTATTATAAGGACTAGCCACGGTATAAGATCCATTAATCATGTGCTAAATGCACATAGCCTTGCGGTAGCATTTCCCCTCTGCCACAGTATAAGAACAATTGATCATGTGCATTGACACTCAATATTATATCTTATCACTAAACGAGACAATCTATAATTGCGAAACAATAATTTCGAACCTAGAACGTCAGGGTTCACGCGAGAGTACTTTTCATTATTTTTAACGTTCAAAATTAGAATCTAAAGTAATGGGAATAAAATCCAAAGTTGCGGATTTCATGTTACCTCGCCCCCCGCAAAAAGTGACAGAAATGTTTGTTAGTAGAATTACACGCATTACTAGTCCATATATAAAGTATTCAAAGCTCCAGAGTGACAGTTATTTAATTTGATGATCTAAAACAACTTTTATAATATCTTATACTAAATCAAAATTCATCATCATCATCATCATCTCAGCCGACGGACGTCCACTGCTGGACATAGGCCTCCCCCAAGGATCGCCATAACGACTGGTCCTGCGCTGCCCTCATCCAACGGGTTCCTGCCGCCTTCACAAGGTCGTCGGTCCACCGTGTGCGGGGCCTACCCACGCTGCTCTTTCCGGTACGCGGTCAAATCAAAAATAAATTATTATTATTATTATTATTATTAATTTTGTTTAGCAAATTAGTATTAAACCTGAAGTTAAATATTTAAAAATGTTTTGCAACATTCAAAAATTGTGTAATTTAAAATTAAGTATAATTCTGTTTACATCTCAACGAGATCTTAATAGAAAATTTGTATGAAACTAAAACTAAAGTACCTACTCGTATAGTGCAGGGAACTGCCAGACAGTTTCATACAAGTTTATCTGTCTACTTGATATTCATGCGCCAAGCTTCGATGCGCGTCTTTGTGTTGAGTGCGTTCAAACGATGTTACTCGTACGAGTTAGTAATTTAATTTTATTTCGGACTTGAGTGTTGATATTGAATCTTCGGTAACGTTCTAACGTTAATAACATTAGGTGCTACGAAGACGATGGACATTTAGTCCACGGACCCGGGATTACGCCACCTCAGCAGCCTTCCCTTTGTAGAAAGAGAAGGTACTAGAAGAAAGCACGTCGACATATTCACTCAATTAGAGATGCACATTGCAAATTCGCTCTAGTTAAAATCGATCGATCACTACCTTATTGCTGTCCTTATCGGCGTGACCACATTTTTGGACTACGGTCACCTGACTCAAAAATGTCACTTCATATAAATTATGTAGGATTTTATCATCATCATATCGTATGGCATTTTTATCTTCCTGCTTGGATCCGAGGGGGGGGGGGGGGTCAGATTTCGAGATCAAGGTGTATCAGCCAGTCTTCCGCTGCCGGGGTTAGCCTGTGAAGTTCTTCGATTCCACCGGGGAAACATCGCAAAGTGCACTCATTTACCACATGGGAGAGGGTCTGGTCAGGTGCCCCGCAGTCGCACGTCGGAGACTCCCTCAAACCCCACTTGTGGAGGTGGTAGTTGGTTCTTCCGGTCTTACGGTCCTTTTCAAAACCAGCCGGCTCGACAGTCGGGTCAGGGATTGGATTAGGATTTTATGACTATCGCTATCTCATACCCGGTTACACTGATATTCCGTCTACCAGCGTAAGTGAAAATCTATGCTTCCCTCACTGGGCCGTAGGTACCATAGAGAAATTACGCGCTCCCCTAGGGTAGGTATCGAGATAAGTACCTCTACTTATGCGCTCATTTGGCGCGATCGCGTTTGCTTGATGTCTGCCACTCGCTCGCAGCATCATCGTCGCATACGTTGCTTCTATAAAGTATACTAGTAAGAATCACTTTATAGACAAGTCGATTATACATGTTTGCCTAAGCTCGCACGAGCGTATTTAAGGTAGCATTCATTGTGGTGCTACGCAGACGATGGACAATAGGGTATTTGACAGGTTTTTTAAAACTGTTCTACGTTAAACACTGATGTCTAAGGACTCAATAGAAAATGTATATAAGGTCTAAAAAAATTAGGTGAAACTATTTTAAGGGGATGATCAGACTATCAAACTGAACAACTTTCTCCAGAAGTCCAATATCGAAATCGCGGAAAAAAATCAGCTGTTCCATACAAACCTACTCGACCTAAATGTATGGGACAGCAGATTTTTTTTTCGCGATTTCAATATTAGTCCCATAGAGAAAGTTGTTCAGTTTGATGGTCTGATCATCCCCTTAAAATAGTTTCACCTAATTTTTTTAGACCTTATATTTTACGTTCCATTACAAATAGTGCAATAAAAAAAGAAAACAAAAAATATTATTTAAATATCCCGCGAAAACACTTTACTTGACAATATACGTGGCAACAAGCAGTTGACGTCGTTGTGACGTCACCTGCTTGTGACACTCACATTCTACACGCAACTGACTACAAGCAGTTGACGTCATCAACCATTCGGCCAATCACAGTCGTGTACGATCGCGTGGCTAAAGTAGACAAAACCAATATTTTCTTTGTCGATTATTGTATTTTTCTTAACTGACTAAATTCGTTTAGTTTCCAAAATTCATATTCAATACGGATGCCATCAATAGATCTAATATTTTACATGCTGTCAAATACGCTATTGTGCCAGTTACCTTCACGATGAAATTCTACAGAATTATGCGTAGGTACACATGTGTGGTAAATTCCGTACTGAGGCTGCATAATGTGGGTTCGCGTGGACAAAATGTTCATTGTCTGCGTAGCGCCTAATGCTTTGTTTAATTTAAATATTCTATTAGTAGGCAAGTATTAGGAAGCCCGCCGGGTAACATACCTAGAATCGATATAGTGGCCCACCTCCAAAATTGGTTAAGCAGTCTTGCGAGTAAAGGATACGGGTTCATACGTACTGTTTTTTTATTTAATAACAATATAATACCTTCTATCATGTCATTTCTGCTAAAACCATCGATATACTAGGTTAGGTTAGGTTAGTGTAGACTTGATCGAATCACAAGCCTAAAAACGATTGTTGGTAGGTACCGTTTGTAGCAAAATCTCTGATTACCCTGAAAGGAATCTTGATCGTGAGCTTATGCATGCATAAAATAATTCATGCATCAAATAACAATTGAGGGGAGGAAAAATGGTATAATCCTATGAAAACCACTAAGACACTTCCTAAATCTTTTTTACCAGGTATAATGGTGTAAAGTCGAGCGAGAAAAAACACTGCCCCTTATACATTTATTTCGATAGGACTTCCGCGACTTCATCCGCACAAATTATATACCTACCAGATTTCAAGTCAGATCATAAGCTATCAAACAAAAAAGTTTCATCAAAATCGGTTAAATCTGTTTTGCGTTATGCTGGAACAAAGAAAGAAAAAAAAACAGACAAAAAAAAAAAAGGTTGATTTGGAATTTTGGAGTCAGGAACACCTGAAAACCATATTGTAATCTTTTTCTTGTTAATATCTTCAGTGTACAAACACACTTGTTTCTGTTACAGTTTTAATTCTTAAATTGGAATAACCTAAAAGTATATTTTTAGGTTATTCCACTTTTAAGAATTAAAAGCTTTTGTAGCAAGTTGAAGAGGCAATTTTTCATTTTGAGTTTTCATTATTGAGAAATATTGTGATGAGGGCGCTACTAAACTATAAAGAGACTCTTAAATACTAACTTACTTACTCTACTAAAAAAATATTGTAGTCTAAACGAGGCACAATAGATACACTGATTCCCAGAAGGAATATGATAGTGTTCAGAATGTGATGCTTACCGTATATTTTATTGCATAGAAATAGAAATTTTATTTTTAATATTTCCTTCCCTTGGTGAAGATGGTAAACGTATTTTGTATTGTATTATTTTTTATAATGAACAATGCAACTGAATTTAACCATAGACGGAAAACGGAATAAAATTGTATTACTTCTGTGTAAAATCTAACAACCTACAGACACAGAGAAGAGTTATTAGATAGTGTTAAACAATTATCAACTTTAATTAGTTAAATATTAAGGTGGTTGCAGAGGGGTCAATTTTATACAAAACTTTGACGCACAATACGCGTAGACGGTATTAATATAAGTAACTTTGTATATATGGAAAAATAGTTTAGACAATCTAGATGCCGCGCAACAAATAACATTTGCAATTTAAAAAATGATTACGAAGATTTAAAGCTTTGAAATTTTTCATACAAAATTTTAAAAGCTTTATATCTTCGTAATTATATTATAATTTGCAAATGTTAGTTGTTACGCGGTAACTAGATTTTCTAATAAAAAAATATATATATATATATATATTTCCATATATAAAATATTACTTTTATTAATTCCGTCTACGCGTATTGTGCGTCAAACTTATGTATGGACTGAAACCACCTTAACAACATTTTAACACAAATTTAAAACCGCCTTAAAAAAAACAATATATAAAAATAATATTGCAGCCGATGACTTTTTCGTTCGCATCATAAGAACATTAATTTGGTCTATTGAAGTCGCCGACGGCCGGCGTCGAGCCGGTACGATTCGCAACAGGGCTTTTGCGTTTTTTGGCTTGGCTTGACAACGAAAATGTCATCGGCTGCAATTATTATTTTTTAACTTTTTAGTTTTTTTATTTGATTTTGTTTATTTTACAATTTTCAGTGGTGAATTCATTAGTTCGACTCAGATATCAGTTATACACGCAAAGCGTACATCGATATGAAGCGAATTTTTCAATCGTCGATGATTTGCTGTCAACTTTTGCGGAGTTCTATTGTTTAGCACCAGAATACCATCATCAGATCCTAGATTGCTTACCATGGTACCACTCTTGGGATATCTCCTTTCCAACAAAAATCTATCAATATAACAATAACTCAAAATATAACAATAATCATCAAAATCGGTTCATAGACGACGAAGTTATCCGCGAACACACGTTAAAAAAATTTACGGTTGAATTGAGAACCTCCTCCTTTTTTTGAAGTCAGTTAAAAATAAGTTGAAACTTCGTTTGTATGCAGCGCACTCGGGGTGAAGGGTATATATATCGTCTTCAAAAGCTGTGCTAAAGAAAAAGTTAGACGGGTATGTATAAAAAATCTTCTACTCAATAAAAAGTTATTATGAGTATAGCTACATGTTTATGAGTATACATACAATGAGCCTTTTTCTTTTGGTTTACTAGGGGATCAATAGATGGCGCGACGGTCTGTGCGAATAAAGGTAAAAATTTCAAAAAGTGTTCATCCATTGATAGCATATTTCATTATTTACGAATAATTTTAACCGTAAATATGAAAATGTTAACGTCTAACATGGTTGTATGGGCTCGATCCCTTGGCCTTTAAAAAAGGAAGGCGCAGTCTTGACATGACGTCTCTATGGAGCGATAATCATGCTATCTGGAGTTTTTGGCAGGGATCCGTTAGCAACGTTTGGAGTCCACATATTTTGTCGAATTTTTATTGTTTATAGTGAGTTTTGGTTCGTTAAATTTGTGTTTTTTTGCGTAACAAAGTGTCGTGCAAGTGAACAATATACAGTTCTGTGAAATATGATGGTGTATGGGTCGTAAACAGGAAAAGTGTTCCGTCATTTGTAGCGCGGCAAAGCGATCGGTTCACCTCTTTCCTGTGGACTTCTCTGTGTTTCCTGCGTCTTTCGATTGTCTCCAAAAACTCCAAAGAAGCGTCAAAACGTCGAACACCTACGTTTTAATTGCTATAAATGAGATAACTTTATTGCAGACATCGGTTGTATGGGATAATTAACCCTTTACCTTGAATTGAAACAAAAAAAAATCATGCCATCTGTCGAGTTTTTTTAGGAACTAAATTAAGAAAGAAAAGAAAAACGCTCATTATAGCGAACTTCCTTCCTGCTTCCAATGCGTGTTTTTGAATTTAATTTGTAAAATGTACGTCATCTTTATTAATATCTTAGCTAACAGCAAAAAGTAATCTTCTTTAACAAAAACGTACGTAATATATTGTTAATTTACTCCCAAAAAATATCTTAATCATATCCTTATTAACATAGAAAACAACTAAATAAGATACGTTAATTACACTTAAGCTCCTTTGTACAATAATAATGTAATCAAGTTATTCATAAGCAAAATAAAATTAAGGGAATGCTTAAGGCTGCACCGAGCCTATTGTGCTGCCCCCAATCGTATTTTTTTATGTCTTGACATTTAAACTATATTTCCATAAAACAAGAATGTCACATTGTAGTCATTGCTAATTTTCAATTTTTCGGGTCACTACGGATTTGTTTTTATAATGTTTGTAGTTAAAAGTAGCCACTTTTGGCGGTTTTAACGATAATAGCTACAAGCATAAAACATAGGCTGACGTAACCTCAGGGTTAAAAGCTAAAAAAAAAATAATAAAAAAAAACAAAACATAATAATCCGTAATGTTTCGATAAATTGAAAGCCAATCACGACTACAATGTGACATTCTTGTTTTCTGGAAATGTTGATTAATTGTTTAGAAATAAAAAAAAATATGTTTAAGGGCAGCACAATAGGCTCGGTAGGCTCTTAAGAATAAATAAGGTTTCTTTCGACAAAGAGCTAGAGATATGCAGAGTTAATTATTTTAGGTAAAATAGTGGCCTCTTTCAGACCACAATGTTCTCCAATTAGACTATTTTTCGTTTATTTAGAAGATATTTTTTGTTTATTGTCTAATTTTTGTTTCTCTTTTTACTTTTTTATTTCCCCTGCATTAATCCTACTTTTCGTAGGTACTTCTTATAGCTTACCCAAGATTCACCATTCAACATTGGGACCACCACTCCAAAGTCTACCCTCCAATAAAACCTTTGGTTTGGTGATAAGTTTAGTCTATTCACAAAAAAAGCAGTGCCCAAAAAAATACCTTTTAATTGGGCACGCGCACAGATCACAAAAACTAAAGGGAGATGTGAAAAGGGCGGGGCCAGTGTCGCAGCAATATGCACATAAACGGAACACATTGCTCGCGACAGTAATGATTCAATATATTATGAGGCTGAAAGTCAGTCAAGATATTATATGTAAATAGTGTACAATGGTTGCGTAGGGCTAAAGATTATTCGAACGTTGAGTTCTGATACCGCAATGGATAATGAGCACATTCAAGCTAACAAAATACTTTCTACGTGGTACTGGTGGTGATGCGACACTAGGTTTCGTACTCAGCGCGTTGGTTGGCATCTCTCTAGATCTCTATGGGCACGCGTGTTGAATTGATGTCCATGTTGAGAGTAGTTGGCCTGTGTCTTGTAGTAGCATGTATACAGGGTGTAACAAAACACTCCAGTAATACAGTTTTTGAGAGTTACGCGGTTATTATTTAATCTAGAAATAAACATTTTAACGGGTTCTTACCGCGTTTTGGTATATTTGAGTTCCCGATATTTCGGCAGTGTGCCGATGACTGGTCATCCCTGTAAGGTAAAGGTAAGAACCCGTTAAAATGTTTATTTCTAGACTCCAGTAATAATTAAGGTGGTTGCAGAGGGGTCAATTTTATACAAAACTTTAACGCACAATACGCGAAGACGGTATTAATATAAGTAACTTTGTATATACGGCAAAATAGTTTATAAAATTTAGATGCCGCGTCACAAATAACATGTGCAATTTATAAAATAATTACGAAGTTATAAAGCTTTGAAATTTTTCATACAAAATTTTAAAAGCTTTATATCTTAGTAATTATAATATAAATTGCAAATGTTATTTGTGACGCGGCATCTAGATTTTCTGAACTATTTTTCCATAAGTGTATAAAATATTACTTTTATTAATTTCGTCTACGCGTATTGTGCATCAAACTTTTGTAATGGACTGGAACCACCTTAAGGGGGTGCTTTAGACTATCAAACTGAACAATTTTCACAACGGAGCCAACATAGAAATCAACATAGAAAAGAGTGTTTTGTTACAACCTGTATGGGTTTATGATTAGAGTTAATTGAATAAGATGTCCGGTTATTCCAATATCCATAAGAACCACTTTAGCACAACAGTACATAGAACAAGAAGGTAACTCAATCAATATACTAAAGTAAACGAACTCAATTTACATTTAAAAAAAATCTGGTTCGTTTGAAAAGAGATTGGACAGATTGGAAGAGACGAAGAACGCAATAATGGAGTCTCTAATGAACTTAAAGCTATAGGAATAACTTTGCTTTCGTTAGAGAAGTTAACGAAACTAATGTACAAGTCCCTTATCTTATAACGAGCGCTAACCCGCGACTTTGTCCTCACAAATTATATACCAGATTTTAAGTCAGATCGTTAGCTATCAAAACAAAAAAGTTTCATCAAAGTCGGTTTAGTAGTTTTTGCGTGATGCTCGATCAAACAAACAGAAATAAAAAAAAAAAAAATTGCTTATATATAAGCAATTTTTGGTTTTTTTGTATTTCTGTCTGTCAGGGACACCTAAAAACCATATGGTAACTTTTTTTTTGTTATTATCTTCAATGTACAGACACACATCTGGAGTGCGATTTTTGAATCTCATACGTTGAACTCAGCAGTTGAAAATTTATGGAAATACGCATCTTTCTACTGCTGATTTGACTTTCAAAAATCGCACTCCTGGAGTATGATTTTTGAATGTCAAATCAGCAGTAGAAAGATGCAATTTTTCATAGTTATTTTGACATTTCCAACTGCTGAGCTCAGCGAATGAGATTCAAGAATCGCACTCCTGTTACAGTTTTATAATAGTACGAGCGTTAACCCGCGACTTCTTCCGCACAAATTATATACCAGATTTTAAGTCATAAGCTATCAAAAAAAAAAATGTCATCAAAATCGGTTCAGTAGATTTTGCGTGATACTCGTTCAAACAAACAAACACACAAACAAACACACAAACAAACAGACAGACAAAAAATCCAAAAATTGGTGAAATGGAATCAGGGACACCTAAAAACCATATCCTAACTTTTTTTGTTAATATCTTCAATGTACAGACAAACTTCCTGTTACAGTTTTATAATAGTATAGATATAAATATCTACTGATGTATTTACTACCTAACCAATTAGCATACTTTCCGAAGACCCAAAGTATGTGTCAGTATACATCCTGTAGATGTAAGGAAAAGTATAATTAACTTTTATCTGCCTCCGTGGTCTAATGGTTAAGAGCACTGGCTCTCGACACTTTCGACACGGGTTCGATTCCCACGGGGGACACCTAGTGAAATGTCACTTTGTGCGTTTTTCCCCAGTTGGTTAGGACATTGCAGGCTGAATCACCTGATTGTCTGAAAAGAAAAATGATTCCGTGCTTCTGATGGCACGTTAAGCCGTTGGTCCCGGCTACTATCTCTGGTAGTAGTAGTCGTTACATAAAAACCACGTCAGAGGCCGTAAGGCGGTCTGAAAAAACTCTGATACCAGGGCTCTGCCCACACGATAAGAAGATTAACTTTTAAACTATATACTCTAACCATCAAACTGAAAAACTATTACTATAAGAGCAAACCTGTCAAAGCAAAAAAAAATATAACCTGTATCATACATTTGATTCTTGTAGGTATTGCAGTTTAGTATAGAGGAGCTGATTTTTTGTTGCTCTGTCAGGTTTGTTCCCAGAGCCAAAGTTGTTCAGTTTGATGGGTCGAGTATGTGGTTTAAAGGTTAATGATACTTTTCCTTACACCCTGTACCATTAGTGTAAGTGGAGATAGTTGCACTATTGCAAAGTTTAAAGGGTGATTGTACTCATAATAATGAACAACTTTCCTAAAAAAACCTAAAGAAAATTAGCAAAATAAAATTCAGACTTACTGCAACCAGCAGAGGGGTCAATTTTATACAAAACTTTGAAGCATAATAGGCCTAGATGTATATATGGAAAAATAGTATAGAAAATCTACATGCCGCGTCACAAATAACATTTGCAATTTATAAAATAATTACGAAGATATAAAGCTTTGAAATTTTTCATACAAAATTTCGTAAATACCCATACATAAAATATTACTTTTATTAATTCCGTCTACGCGTATTTTGCGTCAAACTTTGGACTGAAACCACCTAAACGCGATCAGCTGAACGATCGGGTTCGTTTCTAATCTGGAGTGCGATTTTTGAATCTCATTCACTGAGCTCAGCAGTTGAAAATGTCAAAATTACTATGGAGATAAGCATCTTTCTACTGCTGATTTGACTTTCAAAAATCATACTTCAGGAGTGCGATTTTTGAAAGTCAAATCAGCAGTAGAAAGATGCGTATCTCCATACATTTTCAACTGCTCAGTTCAACGTATGAGATTCAAAAATCGCACTCCTGTTCCAAAGGATTTCTCTAGCCATTCAACGCGGGAATGCTGCCTTCACCATGTGGTTGCTGGTTAAATTTTCATTAAATAGCATCGCAGAGATATTTTTTTTGTGTTATCATCTAGATTTACATTTTTAAAATTTTTTAATCTCACATGAAATACAGACATGAAAAATAATATTGCAGTTCACCACCCTTGTCTATTCTCTGTGACCGTTATAAAAAGAAATTGTAAAGCATTTTCATAGAAAAATAAACCTTTATTCACAAATTGACTCATTATTATTTCATACTTCATTGCCAAATTTCACACATCCACGAGTTTTTGAAATGATACAGTATTGACGAAAAAAATCTAGTCAAGCGCGAGTCGCGACGCATTTTTATTGTTCTCGATTACAACTTTTTTTGATAACGGCCTTTTGTTTGTGTCTAGTACTGGATTTCTGCCAATGCCAAGTTGGTTTTGGGAGTATGGTAATATAGAAGATTGTGTTATGAATAGAGGCACAATTGAAACAAAACAGCAGAGCCATTTGGTCAGCCAGAATATAGACGATAGAAACAACCGTCCGTGAACATACTTGCCACGAGTCCTATCACAAATGCTAAACATTTTCAATTTCAGAGATTTGTCGGGACGAGAGGAGAGTGTAGGGAAGAGAACAAGAGTTTTCTCTGCCTTTCTCGTCGGTTCTCGGCAAGAATGTAGTGCGTGTGTAGGGCTAGCATGCCAAGAATGAAAAAGCAACAAAACGAGAAACCGTCATGCGCTCTCGCTTTCGCATACGCTAAATAAATAACAGACAAATCAAATCAAAAAAATTTATTCAAAATAATATCACATAGATAGCTTTTTGATGTCATTTTTTGACTCTACCACTGCGTCGAAACGTCAGAGGCACGTCTCGATTTTTATTTTCTCGAGGATGGCATGCTAGTCTCACTGCTTTAGAGTTGATTTCCGTAGAATATTCATAATTATTTCAGTTCCCGGATTTCAAAAGATATCATTCATTTAAGTACAAAATATAAATGTGCCAGCCAAGAATAAAAGCTATAATAATGATAGAACTGGTCCGTCTCAGCATTGTCCTTGGTTTTATTTGAGTTAGAAAAATCAGCCTTTCATACATTTTTTGATGTAATAAAACTTACAGCTACAGCTTTCATGTCACTATAATAAATGCTTAGATTAGACGGACAATTTCTACCATAACCTTTGATTACATTAAAATAGCGGAAGATAGGTGACGTTCTTGCATTACGCACTCAAAAAATGGATTTGCTTTTCATGTACTTTACGAGTGAAAAGTAATGCCGTGTGATTTGTTTCTTCTTTTTGAATGATTTGTACAGCGAGTTTTAAGCACGTGAAGGCATTGTGGTACCTTTAGCCCCCCTAAAATCAAAAAAGTATCTCAACCACGCAATGCCGCTCTGAGTAAATTAGGTGACGTGGGCTCAATTTATGCGACCATGCGTTATACGCTAGCAATCTATCTTGCTATTTTATTTTATTTACAAAACCATAACATTAGTTTTTGTTGGCCGGCACTTTCACTTTTGGATCAGAAATGTATGAAACGTGGATGTCCTTTCGTAATCACACAAACAGTAAAGCGTGTTCGTCAGAAAACGTCCCGTTCGTTAGATTCTCCGGTGGAACCTTAAAAATGTTTTTACATAATAATTGGTAAGGGAACTCAACGCAAGCGCGGGGCTTGGCTTAATTCAGTGATTTATATTCACCTCACTGCCGAATTCAAAACGAACGCAGTTTATGAATATACGACGAGAGATACAAATGTTAAGTCTGGAAATTTCTCTTTTGAGTGAAATTTCTGAACGGTATTATGACTTGTTTACACGTAGCAAGTTTTAAGGATAGTATAAAATTACAGTCATTCCAAAGAGTAATATAAGTATATTAGAAAAGAGAACCCACTCGTGGCAACATTATGCATCCACCTTATGTCAAATTGAAGGCTAGCTAGCGCCATCTATGTTTCACCGACAATAATTCAACCTATACTATACATACCTACTTATATCTACTCATACCGATGGATATTATTGTTTTAAATGCACCGATCGAGTGAAATTCCAGTATCCTTACATTCCTGTAATCTAAACATTGGTAAGAGAACAACAGAAACTCCAGAACATCACTAAATCGGCACGAAATTGAACGAAAACTACAAACAACGCGCACATTACGCAAGATAGGTAGCCATTTTGTGAATTTGTCAATTAGACAATAATCTGTGAATTAGACATTGACGTTAACAATAAAATCTTTTTTTTTATAGTTCTGCGAAGTAGTTAATAGATGGCAGCACATTCTATGCAAAATGAATAGGAAAAAGCCACCAAAAGGCGACTGTCCTCCGCCTGAGTGAGAGCCTTCCTTATCTGGTTTTCTGAAGAAACTTTCCCGTTATCCATACCGGCTCTTTGGGAATTTTTTTGAAGTACTCAGACTGCTCCTTCTCCAAACCTTGCCTTTCCTTTGAAGTTTTATCATACCAGGTCTTTGTATCTTCTTTAGACTTTTTAAGAACCTTTATATTTTCCTTATAAGTAACCTCAGGCACTAATGTTTCAAACGAGCAAGGTATGTTTGTTCTAAACTGAAGGCCCATTAGGTTTGATGCTGGAGAATGTACCTTAGCCCTTGGTGTATTTCTATGATTAAGCTCAGCTTCAACTGCACGCTTAAATATTTCATTAGATAGATAGATAGATAGATAGATAACTCATTTATAGCAATGTTTCATACCACCTGAAAGAGGATTATGATTGTAAGTTGATACATGTAAATTTTAGTAATGATTTAGTTCATCATCGTCATCATCATCATCTCAGCCGATGGACGTCCACTGCTGGACATAGGCCTCCCCCAAGGATCGCCATAACGACCGGCCCTGCGCTGATTTAGTAAATGATTAATGATTTAGTTATTTAATTCAAATAATTTGTTTCAGACAAGGTGTCCCATCGTTGACGAAGTTCCTAATCACTCAGAAAGAAATTTATATTAAATTATGCCTGCGGCGTTACTTGCGGGGTGTTCGTTTTAAAAATCTTGGAGCTACTGTATCTCTTTCCATGATTTTTTTTACTAACCAATTTATTAGAAAATCAAATTAGATTAAAACACAAGATTAGATTTTAACATAATTATGTCTAAAATCAACTCCTAAAAATTGGTTAAATAAAGTTCTAGTACACACAGCGACACATCAAGCTATACAAAACCAACATAAGCTGGCCGCGCGTAGGTCGAGTAACGTATAACGTCGCGCGGCCAGCTTATGTTAGTTTCGTATAGCTTGATGTGTCGCTGTGCGTACACGTAAGTGTCAATCTCATCGCTCTTCTTACTTTAAGCTAGTACTCGATCACACTACTATATACGTGTAAACTTGGCATGGAGATTGTAACCTTACATTTAGGTACCTTAAAATTTAAGGCGCGTAGGCTGTACCATGTATAAGTCATTTTTAAAATAAATGATTCAGTAGCATCCTTGGCGAGAGACTAGAGAATAAGGCTATGCAAATGAAGCATACTATTTCTATTTCTAACACATTTACCTACCTTAAGATATAACTACAGGGTGAAATTAATATCATTAGCATCCTTTTAAACTAAGAATCTACCCATCAAACTGAACAACTTTCACTATGGGAGCAAACCGATCGGAGAAAAAAATTATCAGCTGTTGCATTTATTTAAGTCGAGTAGGCATTGCAGTTTAGTATGGAGCAGCTGATTATGTTTTTGATTCGATTGGTTTGCTCCCATAGTAAAAGTTTTTTTTTTTTTTTCAAATAGGTTTGCTCTTGACCTCAATCCAGTCCTCAGGACAAAGATGGGGTCGAAGATGTAGCGAGCTTACCCAGAAGGTCCCTATTCACTCGTACTTTAAAGTTGTTCAGTTTGATGGGTAGACTCTTAGTTTAAAAAGATGCTAACATGATATCAATTTCACCCTGTATAGTCAGACAAGTTCGTACCCTACACGACCGTCGAAGCACGTGCTTCGAAATTCAGTGGTTGAATTTCGAAACATCCTTTCTACCACAATACATAAAAGTAAAAAGAAATACCTTGACACGCTTCCATGTATAAATATAGGATACTAGCGTTGACCCACGACTTTGTCCGCACAAATTATATACTAGATTTTAAATCAGATAATAAGCTATCAAAAAAAAGTTTCATCAAAATCGGTTCAGTAGTTTTTGCGTGATGCTCGTTCAAACAAACAAACATACACACAAACATACATACAGACAAAAAATTAAAAAAATGGGGATATTGAATCAGGGATACCTAAAAACCAAATCGTAACTTTTTTTTTGTTAATATCTTCAATGTACAGACAAACTTCCTGTTACAGTTTTATAATAGTTTAGGTTATCTCACCTAGTTAGCTTTCAGATCTATTCTTAATAAGCAATGACAAATAACGTTTTTGAAAGGTTGTGGTTAGATAAGACGGCCCGGTAGCTCAATCGGTAGTGAACCTGCCTGCTGTGCCGAGAGTCGCGGGTTCGAATCCCGTAAGGGACAAATATTTGTATGATGAATATGAATATTTGTGTCTATATATTATGTATTGTATATCGTTGTATAGTCATCATAATACAAGTTTAGGCTAGATTCTGTTACTTTAAATATGACTAGATTATTTGTGGGACAATATCCAAGATATTTAAAAAAAGGTATACCTAAACCAACTGATGGTACACAGGGTGCAAGGAAAAGTATCATTAGCCTTTAAACCACATACTCTACCCATCAAACTGAAAAACTTTTACTATGGGAGCAAACCGGTCAGAACAAAAAAAATCTGCTGTCTCATACATTTAAGTCGACTAGGTATTGCAGTTTAGTATGGAATAGTAGATTTTTTTTTGCGCTTACAGTTTTGCTCCCATAGTAAAAGTTGTTCAGTTTGATGGGTAGAGTATGTGGTTTAAATTGGGTTTAAAGGTTAATGATACCTCTCTTTACACCCTGTTTAATATTCACCTCTATTTTTTTATTACAAAAAATTGTTAAAGATATATTTCAGATAACAAAACTAAACAACTTTCACTACGTAGTACTTACTATCTCTATGATTTCACTAAGGAACATGGGTTGAAAAATAGTGAGAGCAAAAATAATAAGAAGTTTACATCAATAACATAGCCACTATTATCTATTCTGTGGTGCGTATAGTCAAGAGCATACTGCTTATTATTATGTTCACACAGAGTGTGGTTATGATATGACCTACTTCTCAACATTAAACACTATTCAATCTAGCAAGTGAACTGTGAAACGAACCAGGGCAGGCTAATTTGCTTCTACATGCGGGCTGGAAATTTAGCTCCTCCTAAATGTAGTTTTCAATAAAAAGTAGTTTCTTTATACAGGTTGTAAAAAGCGTTTCATACTTTAGGGCGTTTAAGGGGTGGTTCAGACCATCAAACTGAACAACTTGATAATGCCCGTTTGGCACAATAAAAACACTTTTAATTAAAGTATAGTTCCATCTTTATTCACAGACTAGCGTTTGCCCGCAACTTCACCCGCGTGGATTTCGGATTTTTTAAAAAAAAAGCGGTTGATTTTCAAAAAACCCTTTCTTTGTGCACCCCTAAATCCTACGTAGAATGTATTCTAAACTAGCTGTAGTACCACTTCAGAATCAGTTTTACCCGACACACACTTGGCCGTTTTTTGTTTATAAACCTTTCCTAGCATGTGCACAACAACCTACCAAAGTCGGATATTTCGTTTTCCTACTCCTCCTATCTTCTTTGATTAATTCATTGCGGGTTCCAAGACAGATTAGAGTCATCCCCCGGGCTCGCTGGACTTCATTGTCCAGTGTTGTGAATGGTCGCCGCTGTCCTGGCTATCCTGGCTTACAGGAGTTACAGCGGTGGGAATGTGTGGTGGGCCTATGCCCGTATAAAAAAAAAAAAAAAACTACCAAAGTTTCATTTCAATCGGTCCAGCCATTCTCGAGTGATGTCGTGTCAAAGGGAAATAGGGATTCATTCTAGTATATAAAATTCTCGGTCGCGGTGTTTGTAACAAAACCCCTCCGAAACAGCTTGACCGATTTGTATGAAATTTTGTGTGTATATTCAGTGGTTCTGAGTATAGGACGTAAAGTATATATATCAGTGGTCTGCGCGTACGAAGTAGCGGGCAACAGCTAGTTTTTATATATATAGATTGCACGTTTCTATGTTTAGCAGTTTGTGCAAGTTTGTTCAATCAGTCAGTCACAGAGCTGCTTCATTTATTTATTTATTTATTTATTTATTAGACATGCCAACGGTACACAAGTAAAACAGTATATAAATAAATGAAGAGGACAATATTCTAACTTATTCCTAGGAAGAGGTGGCGGGATGATCTAGATGCTTTTGACGACAAGAGGCCAGACCTTGCCCAGAATAGAGATGGTTGGAAGATTAAAGGGGAGGCCTTTGCCCAGCAGTGGGATGAAATAGGCTAGAAAAAAAAATGTACCAATAACAGGCATGCGACAGCACTCATATTTGACAATGTAGTCAGTATCAAAACATTTATATTAATTAAGGTAGAAACATTCTAGAAGAACATTACAAGTATAGATAAACTGTTTGGAGAACTATTGTCGAGTCCCAGCAAACAATTTGGTCGTATTAGGCCCCCATTTATAGTGTGCTTTATGCGTCCAATGTTCGACTAAAAGTTACCTATACGACCAAATTGTTAGTTGGGTTAGCTGCGGGCCTAAGTTTTGATCGCCTGGATCCATATTCTGGAACGTTATGTAAAGTACACATTAAACACAAGTCTACAGTCTAAGTTGCTCTCCTAATAATAGACGTTCATAGACAGCAACGCCGCCCTTTTATAGTTCTTAGTATTTATTCTGTGGTTTTAGTTTGGTTTGTGATTTAGAGATCGGTGTAAATTGAAAGAAGACGTTGTGACAAAAATAGAGAAAGTTATGCTTCATTGATTCGTCACGTGGAGACTTTGACTACTTATTAATTTACGAACAAACATTTCTGCCACTTTTTGCAGGGGGCGAGGTAACACGAAATCCGCAACTTTGAATTTTATTCCCCATAACTTTAGATTCTAATTTTGGACGTTAAAAATCATGAAAAGAAGTCTCGTGTGAACCCCAAACGTTCTAACCACTAGAGTCGCCCACTAGAGTTAACCCGCGACTTCGTCCGCACAAATTATATATCAGATTTTAAGTCAGATCATTAGCTATTAAACAAAGAAATTGTCATCAAAATCGGTTCAGTAGTTTTTGCGTGATGCTCGTTCAAACAAACAAACAAACAGACAGACAAAACATCCAAAAATTTGTGATATGGAATCACGGAGACCTAAAAACCATATCGTTACTTTTTTTGTTAATATCTTCAATGTACAGACACACTTCTGTTACAGTTATATAATAGTTTAGACAACTGAAGATTCTAATTTTGATTGTTATAAATCATGAAAGTAGTCTCGTGTGAACCCCAAAGGTTCTAAGTTCAAAGTTATTGTTTCGCAATTATAGGCTGTCTCGTTTAGTGATAAGGTAGAACATTGAGTGTAAATGCACATGATCAATTGTTCTTATACCGTGGCAGAGGGGAAATGCTACCGCAAGGCTAGTCCTTATAATAAATAGTCAAAGGTATTATTACCACGTATTACTTGTCCGTGTGGTGTCGGCTAAGAATAGCACCATCCCATTTCCTCCCGTGGGTGTCGTAAAAGGCGACTAAGGGATCTACTGAAGGATGAGCAGAAGCATCCTCTGCGTACACACATTGATTCGATCCAACTGCGATCGCCAATCCGCCTGCTAAGCGTGGCGATTATGGCAAATCCCCCCACTTTGGGGGAGGCTTTTGTCCAGCAGTGGACGTTTAATGGCTGATATGATGATGATGATGATGATTACTTTACCAAAATGTTATTCACTAGGCAAAAATAGACGCACAAAATGTACAAGAACTACCACAGAGTGCTATACATCTGGCCCAACTTGTTGACCGACGACAAGAAACTTTTGTTTATTTAATATTTATACAAATCAGGTAGAAGTTATTACAGATTATATGACAACATTCAGTTCCACAAGTCGTAACCAATGCTCATCTCAAAAACATATTCCCCAAAAACAACTAATAAAATCCCACTAAAATCTCCAAAAATATTTCCAAGTTTACGGCTGGTGACAAATCACATAAATTCATGAACAGTCATAAATCCTTATTGACTGGAGGAGCGAAGTAAACAAAGGAAAAATGGAAAGGAATTCCTCGTTTACGACTATTTCCCCGTCCTTGATCGTAATCCTAGGTATAGGCCGTAAAATAAGTGGCACATGGTTATAATTTTACGAGACGAAGGCTACTGAAGCAGGTTCAATTAAGCGTGGACAAAACATGTAAAGAAACATCCTTTTTACTAAATCCTTTTTACATGGTTATAATTTTACGAGCCGAGCCGTGGTGGTCCAGTGGCGAGTAACCTTGCCTGCTGTGCAGGAGGCGATGGTTCGATCCCCGTCCAGACCGACTCGTACCAATGAGTTTTTCGGAATTTATGTACGATTTGTAACACCATTGGCTTTTCGGTGAAGGAAAACATCGTGAGGAAACCTGCATGCTTCAATTTCGAGGCATGTATTGTACCCACTGTCCATTACAAGTGGCGACGGGCTCACTCCCCGTCACACTGGACAGAATTTCGGTACTAGTGAAACGTGAATGTTCTGAGGTTTCAGAATATCTCTGACTACCCCCACGGGGAATATAGTCGTGAGCATATGCTATGCTATGCTATGCTAATTTTACGAGACGAAGGCTATTGAAGTAGGATCAATTTAGCGTGGACAAAACATGTAAACAAACATCCTTTTTTCCCCTTAACTTTTTTTCTTTTTGGAGATGATTATTACAGCTCTGCTCAGGGAGCAACTACTGCTTTTTACTGCGGACTATTGGAGGGACCACGAAGGGTCTACCGAGCCAAATGAATGAACTTGAGCAACCGACCTAGGGGCACCCAGAGGGGGACGGACCTCGGCATAGGACGTTGTTGGGGCTGCGCGGCGGATTGGGTAGCGGGGATCGGTGAGATTCCCCTTCATCCTTTATCCATCGCTATGAGACCGCGGTATTAGTACTATAATCAAGTTTTTCTCCTATTGTCCTATTGCATTTTTGTGTTTGGTGTATTTCATAGAAATTGGTACCTATTAAATTAATTAAATAATAATATTGAATTTTTTTCATCGAAACAAATAATTTATCATTGTATTTCCTTAAACATACTTAAGGGTATTGAACTCATGAAAAATAAGCGATACATTTTTCATTTATTCACATAATTTAAAAAAAAAACAAAAATCCAGTTTTTTTTTTATTTATAATTAATGGACTCTTGCTTGTGCGTTAGCACTGCATTTCCGCCAGTGTCAAGTGTTTATAGGAGAATCTATCCCAATCTCAGGAATTGTTTTTGGTCAAGAACAAGAAGAGATTGAGGATTGCGGAACCTCGTGGCAGGCAAAACCGCGACGCGTGAAATCCACGCGAGACGTGTACTCGAGTCAGAACCTGCAACGTGACTCAAAAAAAAAATCCAGTTGAACAGAACAACTATTCTAGCATAGAAACCTACTTTGTTTTCCTTTACATAAGTTGAGCCTACCCACAAAGCTGGCATAGGTTTAAACCATGAGCCTACCTCTGAAGACACTTCTTCCTACCAGACACTACAGGGTGAAATTGATATCATTAGCATCCTTTTAAACTAAGTTTAACTGAACAACTTTTATTATGGGAGCAAACCGATCGGAGCAAAAAAAAATCTGCTGTGCATACATTTCAGTCGCGAACTCGCTCGTCGAGATAAATAAATTTAGTATGGAACAGCTGATTTATTATTTGCTTCAATCGGTTTGCTCCCACAGTAAAAGTTGTTCAGTTTGATGATAGAATGCTAATGATATCAATTTCACCCTGTGTATATACGATGGCAGTGCAAAATGCGGTCGTCAACAGGTCAATCGAGGGCGGTTTTCGGGGGCCGGGGGATCGCCAGTACAGACTTGCAGAATTCAATGCCGGTGCTCCGCACAAAAGGTGAGTAGTAGATTGTAATAGTAGATTTTATTACACTTTGCCAATGGAGTGGGACGCGGGGATTGGTGGAGGCGTGGGGATCACGTGTTTACTTTTTTTATCACGTTTCATTGACCTTAATTTACTAAATTAATGCGAGTTGCATTATGTAAGAGAGTTTCAGTGTTCCTGAATTGCTAAGGTGAATTATTTGATGTTTTACCTTGTAAGGGGCCTATATGGAACAATATATTTTAATCGTAAAAGTACATCAAAATTAGTTGTAGCATGGTTTATGACCGCTCCAAACGTATTTAGGTGGTACATTCTAAGCATAAAAGAAAAACACATACAAACAAACACATACATAAACTCACGACCGTGTTCCTGTTTTTTTTAATTTAATTGTAGCAATGTTTTTGACTTCCCGTCAGAAACATTGCTACAACTACCTTTCAAAAAGAAAAAAATAAGTGTTTAAAAGAAAGACCTATAATACCTATAAAATCTGTACAATATTCTTGCTATAATTATGTACAGCATCCGCACAATCCTGTCCACGTATCTTAAGAGATAGTTCGCACGAGCAACTTTCGTCTCCGCGACTAATTTGTCTCTTAAGTCCATAAACCTGATTCGGAATTAGATTCCGGATGGAGTGTTGCTGCTTTCATAGACTTTTTCACTAGATCTAGTGATTTTTTTATGTCTTAGGTCGCATATTTTAAAGTGATTTTTGAGCGTAGGCGTTGATGGAACGATACCGTATCGTGACGGTGCAGTTGCGACGTCGTTGAAGCATAGTTGCGAAATCACCTACGCTCAAAAACTGCTTGTGGGCTAATGGTTCATGCCATTTTGTATGCAGATTATGTCTAATGTTAAAACTATCGATAGTCTTTTGATATAGTTCCATAATATTGAAATACAATTTACAAAGTATCATCGTAACGTCATGACATCGTCACATGAGAGTAATTATCATTTATAGAAATTGTTTGTTTCGTTTTAATAAATACCTGAAAATACAATTGTCATTAATTTGGCATTTCATATATTTTTATTTCAGGAATTTTTAAACAGTAGTCTAGTATTTTTTGTAACCATAGTTGACAACACTGAATCATGAATCAGGATTCCGGATCGCAATTCCGTATGTTTGTGGCGGACCTTACATCAAGTCTACGGGTTTGTATGAAAGTGCGGTTGGAACGACGCGACAGACAGGAGACTTTTCATACAAACCCGGTGACAGACAAAAATTGCTCGTGCGAGCTGGCACTTAGTCTACGCCATGTATATTAGGAGTAGGTGCATCTTCCTGGTGAGGCCCAAGTCCACGTCTACGGCGCCAAAAATAGAAAAAGATTCCTAAAACGACTACCAGTATTATAATTATCTCAAAAAATCCAATCGAAATGCATTTCTTATTAAATAGAAAAAACATTGTCGTGCTAAAAAATTCGACTCATGACAGTGTCAAAAGATTCTTTATTTTTAATTCATTTCTTCTGGACAGGTCAGAGGCCATACAGCCAAGGCTTAGATTTTTGTGTTGAAAAACTGAATAAACTTTACTGAGTCTTCACGACATACGAATAGGGAGATATTCACCACTAGTTTTTGATGACTAACAATATTTTAAGGGTGTATTCATACAATGTTTTGACAATAATTTGTATGTTAATAGCGCTAAGACAAAAGCCATTAAATTTTTGACATATAATAGTGTATCTTTGAATTTAAATAATACTTCGTTTTTAGGAATAATAATCGACAAATATTGTAATTGGAAAGAACATGTGAATAGTTTGTGTTCCAAATTGGATAGATATGTTTACGTATTAAATAAATTACGACGTCTGACGACTAAAGAAGCAATACTAACAGCCTACCATGGACTTGTATCTTCAATCTTGCGGTATGGTATTGTTCTGTGGGGCTGCTCTGTAGACTCTGATAGAGCATTTAAAGCACAAAAGCGATGTATTAGAGCCTTATGTGGAGCGGACTTTCTTGACAGTTGTAGACCGCTTTTTATGGGGCTGAATATCTTGCCAATGCCCTGTCTTTACATTTACGAAATATGCAAATTTGTACACCAGAATGGTGGGCTATTTCCTAAGTGCGGAGAAGTCACCGAAAGAAAATTGAGAAAAGCGTATCGTAATAAGCTTGTACTTCCGCCACAAAACCTCCAGGTGTATAACAAAAGCTCATACTGTATGGCTATCAAAATATATAACAGGTTGCCAAATATGCTTAAAACATTGAATACAAGTTCTTTTAAAAATCATTTACATAAATTTTTAATCAATAAATGTTATTACTCTGTAAACGAATATAATTGGTCGATGTTCTCGTTTAACCTAACAGACTTGATGTAAATTTTATTTTGTGTGTTTGTCTTCTGTTTTTAAAATTTGCACGCCATCCTGTGTGGCAGATTATGTCTTGTGCTATATCCTTATGTTAAGATCTTACTGTATACCATAATCTTGCAAATCAAAATCGATCGGCTTATTCGCATTTTTGTATAAAAATTAAGTTTTCAAGGTATATTTCACAAAATTATCTACGACTTCAAATTAGATTCACAATTATTCACAGAACTCAAATTTTTATCGTGCCGATAAGTTCCCAAAAACCTCGCATCACTTATCTCTTTCTATTATACAGCACCATAATTTGGTGGTGCCGCTAGGTAGGTGCATCTCGCTCACTCAGCTGTCAGTTTCTCTGTTCATCACGCTTTCGTTCTTTCTATTTGCACGCGAACGAACGAGATAAAAGGTGTGACTTGACTGAACTAACTCACAAAGTTACTGTACCAGCTAGGCTAGCAAGCCTAGCTGGTACAGTAACTTTGTGAGTTTACCAGAATTTATGTAACGTATGCCAAGAGAAATGTCGGGAGACCACGTCTCCGATTCAAGGACAGCGTAAAGCGAGACATGTCCACGTTCTCAATCGACACCAGTGGCTGGGAGGATCTCGCTAAGAACCGCGACTTGTGGAGGAAACATTTAGCGGAAGGAAGAGCTGTTCACGACAGGGCCTGGTTTGCTTCCTTGGCTGAAAAGCGAGAAAAGAGGCATGATCAGCTAGCAAACCCAACTGACACAGCAAACTCAAATTTCACTTGCCGTACATGCGGCCGTACCTGTCGCTCTCGTTTTGGGCTTTATAGCCACGAGCGTAAGTGCCGCCAAGACGCTGCTTAAATCATCTTTCAAAGATGGAAAGGCCAATGACATGATAATAGATACTGCACTCTCCCGATTTCACGGGCTTTTACAGCCAACCGCGAAGAAAGATGAACAAAAACACGCCTTGTTTCAATGCACGACAGCCTGTATTATTATTATAGTCCAGGAAAAATACGGTTTTAGATAGCATTAAATACACTTTAGTAAATTGTGTTTGAACGTATAATACTGTTAGTTTTTACACTTTTTTCGAGATTTCGTGGACCGTGGTATATACGCTGAGGACCCTGAGAAATACCTTAAAATCGATATAAATGTACAAAGGGCAAGCTTATTTCTAAAGATATTTCTTCCAGGATACCAGCAAAAGAGACAGTTAATTACCACAAGGCAAATTTATTGTGTACAAACAAACAGTAAATAATTAAGTTTTGAGGTTATAATTTTTTTGTACTTACAAAATATTAAATATCTACTCAAATTTATGATATTAACCGGGGATTATTATTGTTATAATTTAAACGTATTGAACGAAGCCGTCCTGTACAAAATCACCAGTTTTCCATTTTTTGTTCATACCTAAATTTAATGTTTTGTAATTGTCTTAATTATTCCATAATACATAACACAAAATCGGAATTTATGTTTTTCAGGTATGTATCTACTAATATTTCAAACTATTGCCTAAAGTGCAATTAATGCAACCTACTCCATACAAAAATCGTGTGAGATCCGCCTTTGCCTTTTAAAGCACAGATGCGCTTGAGATGAAATACCATTAAAGCTATTGTGCTGCCCCCAATCGTATTTTTTTATTACTGAACAATAAAACAATATTTCCAAGAAACAAGAATGTCACAGCTGAGTTATAGTCATTGCTGATTTTCAAATTTATCGGGTCACTGCGGATTTTTTTTTATAATGTTTGTAGTTATTATCTTTAAAACAACCAAAAGTGGCCACTTTTGGCGGCTATAACGATAATAGCTACAAGTATTAAACATCATAATCCGTAATGTTTAGATAAACTGAAAGCCAATCAGGACTACAATGTGACATTCTTGTTTTTTGGAAATGTTGTTTAATTGTTCAGTAATAAAAAAAATACGAATTGAGGGCAGCACAATAGGCTCGTAGGTTCACTCAAGGCCTCATAAAAAGGCTGAAAGTCACCCAAAGAGCAATGGAGAGGGCTATGCTCGGAGTTTCCCTGCGAGATCGAATCAGAAATGAAGAGATCCGCAGAAGAACCAGAGTAACTGACATAGCCCAAAGAATTGCTAAATTAAAGTGGCAGTGGGCGGGGCATATTGCTCGCAGAACCGATGGCCGATGGGGCCGAAAAGTTCTCGAGTGGCGACCGCGTACCGGAAAGCGTAGCGTGGGTAGGCCCCGCACACGGTGGACGGACGACCTTGTGAAGGCCGTTCGATCCCGTTGGATGAGGGCAGCGCAGGACCGGTCGTTATGGCGATCCTTGGGGGAGGCCTATGTCCAGCAGTGGACGTCCATCGGCTGAGATGATGATGATGATGATGACAATAGGCTCGCTAGGCTCTTAAATCAGTTACCCATCTATGACCGCACGGTGCTTTAACTTCGTTGATAATTTCCAATACCCAAGCTCCATAGTGCCGAACAGCAGAAAATCATTTAGAATCAAGTCCCCTCAATCAGATTTAACACTAATCCGGATCGAGATTCGATCTCAAGAGAAAATATATTAACAATCACCTTCGGACGTGATCTTGTTAAGGGTTCACCTTTAAAAATACTGCATAAATAATGTAGATAACGTGTAGATTTCCAATCTTCTTTTGGATATTAGAATGACTTACTCATCACTCCGACTATCTCAAAAGAATTAAGATGAGATTTTTTAGGATTCTGTACCAGACAAAAATAGCTAATTAATTTTTGCAATCTCTTTCATCTTTAGGGGACGTAGCTACTGTATAATTTCTAGTTTAACACGTTCCGGGGCAGTGAACGAGGCACAATAGAACTTTTATTGTTATCACTGCTATAGCCGGTTACTGTCCCGGAACGTGTTAATACGTGTTCCAGTCTCGTATAAGGAAGTATAAAATTAAGTGCTTCTCTTATAGCACTGTTTTAATTATCTGCACGGGCCTACGATGAATTTCAATAAAGGGTGCTTCTACTGCCTTTCCAAGCTGAAGTTGTCTTGGTGTAAGGGATTTCCAAGATTGAGGTGGGTGGCTATATAGAATGCCACTAATCTCCCATTCACACCAGACTAGCCAGTCTAAACAGAAAAAAAAATAGCCTGTAAAAAACTAAAAAATGTTTTTTTTTACAATTACTAATTGTTTTTTTTTTTTCTTGTGAAAAAAGGAAACGCCCATAATTTTAACCATTGACGCAATGGAATTATTGACTTTACTACCTACCTAAGCTTTCGTCACGTCATCAAAATTTAGCTACACCCACAGCTACACGTAGTCACGTAGTCTCATCCGTAGCAATGATTTGTAACAAACCAACTTGTTACTTGATGAGGTAATTTACACCAAAAAAAATTACAACTTTTTTGCTGACTGTACAAAACGCTCCAGGTTACGCCCAGGCAACCCTGTACTTTTAGACGTACCTTTCTCATGTGTTACACCCTAGGTAGGTCGCATTTTTTACTCGATGAGGTAGGGTTGCCAACGGTCCGCTCTTAATCTAATATAGAAATTTAATATTAATAGCGATTTTTTATATTACAATTATACATAGACATAAAAATCTCGCTAGCCTTCTACCCCTACACATTGTAAACTACTTTGTATAGAGCAAAACTCACAGAATACGAACAATTTTTTTCTTTCCTCTCTTCTTTGTAAAACTTTCAACCTCTTTTTATTATCCGGTTTATTGTTGAGTAAGCTATAAAAATAAAGTTTAAAACAAGATGTAAGCACTAAATAACAAACTTTATTCTTGTCTTAAAACGTCTGCAAGTTTCGGTGTGATTTACATTACAATAGTGACTGTTGAATTTAGTAGGTAAGTTGTCACCGTAAACGCAATTCACTATGCAAACAGTATCCTTACTTAGCTCATCATCATATCAGCTGATAGACGTTCACTGCTGGACATAGGCCTCTCCCAAGGATCGCCACAACGTCCGGTCCTGCGCTGCCCTCATCCAACGGGTTCCCGCTGCCTTCATAAGGTCGTCCGTCCACCTTATGGGGGACCTACACGGTACAATAACAACATATCTATCAAGATACCGTGATTATAACGACATGATATCTCAGTGTTACCACTTTAAGGCCGGATTCGACCAATCTTTGATTTATAGAAGAGTTACTATACAAGGAACAATTTTACTCTTAGCGTTTACTCCCAAATAACTTCATTATTGTCTTCTAACACACTAAGCCCATACTAAAAGAACGAATGTATAATCCACCCAAAGAAAGAGGTCATTGTATCCGTACTTATTGCAATGTGAGGTTATACAGTTTTAATTTGCTAGGTTTCTTTTTATTATTTTTTTTTTAATTATGTGACATTGACTTTGACATTTCATTAGTCTTGGTATAAGCTTTACACAATCAAAATTGGCCGTGTAAAATTTACTCTCAACTTATTCCTAGATTAGGGTTGGTAAAACGCAAAATCAGTTTACTCTAGAGTAAACGGCGACTAAATATACGATTAAAATTTACTCGCGTTTGGTCGAATCGGGCCTTAGTCGATTTCTACTTTAGTGGGCGAAGACTAACCAATAACCAACAAATCGGTATGTTTTGTAATTTTATTGGCAACACTGGTCGTGGCCGTTCCTATCCCTGCCCGCCCGCTACTCTTATCTTGCCCTATGTCAAGTACGATATTGTACGAAATCTTGACGATATCGTGGTTGGCGATAACATCGTGTCGTGTAATGTGAAAGCGCCCATGGCCTACGCTAAAAAACTTCTTACAGCCGAACTTTTTCAACATCAAATTGTTTTATATCGAAGTTCAAAGACCAGAAAAAGGTTATTTCCTAAAAAACGTGACATTCATAACAATGTCGGAGCCATGTCAGAGCCTTTGTTACGTTAGTTATGCTTTTTCTTTTTGATATTCTAGTACAATGACTCCCCTTTACTCTTTGAGATCATGTTCGTCTTCTTTGGTAGAGAATGTTCAGATAAAAAATACATATTGAAATTATAATTGTACACTCGTGAATGGCAATGAAAATTAATTAGCAATTGTGACCTTTTATCTCTATGACTAAAAGTTTCAATTTCGTTGTCGTTCGTATGTCAATTTTAACTTTTAGTTCAATACTAGCGTTAACCCGCGACTTTGTCCGCACAAATTATATACCAGATTTTAAGTCAGATCATTAGCTATCAAACAAAAAAGGTTTCACCAAAATCGGTTCAGAAGTTTTTGCGTGATGCTCGTTCAAACAAAGAAACAAACAAACACACAAACAAACAGACAGACATAATATCCAAAAATTGCTGATACGGAATCAGGGACACCTAAAAACCATATTGTTACTTTTTTTGTTAATATCTTCAATGTACAGACACAGTTCTGTTACAGTTTTATAATGGTATAGATTTAACCAAAGCGAAGATACTATTTCCTATAGAAAATTCATGATTAATTTATAAGCTTTTTATCTTCGTAATTATAATATAAATTGCAAATGTTATTTGTGATGCGGCATCTAGATTTTCTGAACTATTATTCCATATATAAAATATGACTTATATTAATACCGTCTACGCGTATTATGCGTCAAATTTTTGTATGAAATTGACTCCTTCCAATCACCTAATGCGGCAAAAATTACCATACGAGTTCTTCAAAAGTCATCAACTGGCCAGCGGGCTTAGTTCCTAGTGGAATGTTTCTTACCTAACTCGTTAACCCCCTAAATAGGCCTCTAACCTATCCTTATGAACTAGACGCACGCCTGCTTTCAACGTTTTATGCAGTGGCGTATTTAGATTCAGTGCCACCCCGGGCCACTTACATCTAGCCTCCCAGTGACCAGTGGCTCACCGCCAGTATTTCTTTACATATTTTCCATAAGTTAAATAAAAATAATTGTAGAAAACCGGTAAATACATTAGTACTAGGTTTATATAAGTCTTACCGATGTACTTGCGCAGTTGACAAGTTTTAATAGCGCGCGAAATTATATTGACCAATCAGGATGTGCCACCTTCATTTTCAAATATTATTGATTTTTAACATGTTACAGCCATGTTGTGCTATTTCGAATCAAATTAAAGATTGAAAAATTTGTAATTGAAAAAATTGAAAAGATTGAAAAAAATTTAAAGATTGAAAAATTAGATGGCGCTCACGTCCCCTTAAGATTGAAAATTTCGTTCTCTGGGTAGTGGGCTCGGTGGCGAAATTGGATAACGCAGTTCCCCGGTTTGGAAAAGTGCGGGTTCAAGTCCCGCCCGAGACAAATTTTTCAATCTTTAATTTGATTTGTGCCACCTTCAATTCGTTTACGCTATTGACATATTTGTTTTCGCGCCCTTTTCGCTGCTATCCGACTTTGCACCCTTTGATAAATAAGACTCGGTCCTACTCTGCGCAAAGGAAGATTGACGAGCGGAATAAAAAAATTAAAAAAAATAATATTCCTGGTCGTACTGTACGAAACGGTACTTATTAAAAACAACAAAAAATAAATATTATAAATGTTAAAGTTTGGATGTTTGGATGTTTAGATGCTTGGATATTTGTCACTCAATCACAGATAAACGGCTGAGCTGATATGGATGTAATTTGGCGCGAAGATAGAATATATTCTGTATTAACACATAGGATACTTTTTTAAAGTCTAAAAAGGCAGACGGAGTCGCGGTAACTAGTAAAATATATTTTTGTAGTCAAATACTACGGGTGCGCTCACCTGACTTGCATTCCCTTGCTGGGCTCCCCTAAAGTATCCCCAGAAAGTGTAAGGTGAGGTGGGGTATCTGAAGTCATAGAGAGGCAGAGAGTGCCCGTTCTGTATGAAGAACTATATACTACTAGCGTTAACCCGCGACTTCGTCCGCACAAATTATATACCTACCAGATTTTAAGTTAGATCATAAGCTATCAAACAAATAAAGTTTCATCAAAATCGGTTTAGTGTTTTTCGCGTGATGCTCGATGAAACAAACAAACTTCTTTTTTTAAATTTACAGTTTTATATAAGTACTAGGGTTAACTCGCGACATCGTCCGCACAAATTATATGCCAGATTTTAAGTCAGGTAATAAGCTGTCGAAGTTTCATCAAAATCGGTTAAGCAGTTTTTGCGTGATGCTCGATCAAACAAACAAACAAACAACTTCTTTTTTTAAATTTAGAATTTTATAATAGTACTAGGGTTAACCCGCGACTTCGCCCGCACAAATTATATATCAGATTTTAAGTCAGATAATAAGCTATCAAACAAAAAAAGTTTCATCAAAATCAGTTCTGTAGTTTTTGCGTGATGCTCGATCAAACAAACACAAAAAAACATACTGACAACAACAAATTGACGATATGGAATCAGGGACACCTAAAAACCATACCGTAACTTTTTTTTTGTTAATATCTTCAATGTACAGACACGCCTTCATAGTTTAGATAGATACATTATCTTTTCTGTGTCCCTATGTAAATATACCGCTGTTTCTATGTCATCATCATCATCATCATCAGCCTATCAACGTCCACTGCTGGACATAGGCCTCTCCCAAGGCGCGCCACAAAACTCTGTCCTCGGCCTTCCTCATCCAGTCGCTCCCCGCTACCTTTTTTAGGTCGTCTGTCCAGCGGGCAGCAGGACGTCCCACACTACGTCTACCAGTTCGCGGTCTCCACTCCAGAACCCATTCTTCTATTCTATGTTTCTATGTGTTAACAACTTAACAAATCTTCACAGAGTCTTTGGAGCAACTTTATCACAGTCACTCTGACGTTTTATTGCACATGCAAAGTGAGAGAGCTCATGAATAAAATATTATGCAGCGAAGCATTACCTTCTCTGTGTCAAATTGTGTACAAATGAGCGGGATTATGGAGACCGCTTTGTTAAACAGTTGCACGTAAATTTCATATCCACTTTTGAAAGATTTTGTTTAAACATTCCTACAATACCTTCTAATCTAAATCTATACCATTACAAAACTGTAATAGGATCAAGGCCGTGGATATGCGCTCATTGAGAAGTATGTGTGGTTTAACTGTAATGGACAAAGTGAAAAAATTGTTTAATTAGAGAACGTTATGGTCTGAAAGTTGATGTAGTGATAGAGATAGAGAAAGGTATGTTGAGATGGTTTGGTCATATGGAAAGAATGGATGAGAGCAGATTGACAAGTGCAATCTATAAGGCAAGCGTAAGTGGAAATGGTGGAAGGGAACGGCTTAGATATATGGACCAAATTGGCGACATGCTTAAAAAGGGCCAGGTCCGATCTACCTAAAACTGAATGTGAAAGCGAAATAGGTTTGTCAGGGTCGTAGCAGGTGGCGTTCCGCTGTCTCTGCCTACCCCAATGGGAGATAGGCGTGAGAATATGTGTTGTATGTATGTAATAGACGTGTGCATCTGCACATTGAAGATAATTTACAAAACAAGTTAATGAAAATAATGTGGTGTTCTTGTTCAGGTGTTCCTTAGTCCAAATCACAGATTTTTTTGTCTGTATGTTATATTTTTTGTTTGTTTAGTGATTGTTCCCATGTTACCGAATAACTTTGCACAAGGAATAGGAAAAAATAGGAAATAAGCAGAAAAAAACGTCATACTAAAAAAATTAATCAGCTGATCGAAAGTTTGTATGAAAAAAGATGTTTTTTTTTTTGCGAATTTCCCTTGTATTCATTTAGGAATGTGGGTAAGTATGGTGAATGATATAGTCTGAATTGATGTCGTATTAATTCGAAGGACCAAAATTCTTAAACATCCTAAACAACAAAGTCCTAAAACAAATCTATTCAGAGAAACAAATTTAATGTACACCAACAGACATAGAATCCCTGTTTATTATCTTCTAAGACAATTCGAGCGACTTTAATCTTTATGCCGTACACAATAAGCTACTCAGACAAAGATGTCGTGTTAAATAATGAAACTGTATCAAGGACAAGGTTGATATTTTCACAAGAAGATTTTAGAGAATAAGATGGCCTATCAACAAGGCAATGAATTTTGATGAATGAATAATTTTCCGCCTGAAAAATTTCTTTAGTCGCATGAAAACAAGGTTGAATAGTATACTAAAGACGACCTTTTTAATGAATACGAGCGTTAACCCGCGACTTCGTCCGCACAAATTATATACCAGATTTTAAGTCAGATCATAAGCTATCAAACAAAAAAAGTTTCATCAAAATCGGTTCAGTAGTTTTTGCGTGATACTCGTTCAAACAAACAAACAAACAAACAAAGAAACACACAAACAAACAGACAGACAAAAAATCCAAAAATTGGTGAAATGGAATCAGGGACACCTAAAAACCATATCGTACCTTTTTTTTTGTTAATATCTTCAATGTACAGACAAACTTCCTGTTACAGTTTTATAATAGTATAGATAGATAGATAGATAGATAATACTAGAAGTCTCAAACGGTGAAGTAAATCATCGTGAGTAAACCTTTATATAAGGTCTAACAAAATTAGGTGAAACTATTTTAAGGGGATGATCAGACCATCAAACTGAACAACTTTCTCTATGGGACCAATATCGAAATCACGAAAAAAATCAGCTGTTCCAAACCTACTCAACCTAAATGTATGGGACAGCAGATTTTTTTTTCGTGATTTCAATATTAGTCCCATAGAGAAAATTGTTCAGTTTGATGGTCTGCTCATCCCCTTAAAATAGTTTCACCTAATTTAGTTAGACCTTATAGATGAAGAAATTCTGATGCTTATGTGTAGTCTAATCCGCATTGGGCACGCGTGGTGGAATAACGCCCATACTCACGCTAACACCTACGTATCTGAGAATAGGTCTGAATGTCTCTGAGGGTAGGCGTAGGCGGACGTATACAGGGTGTAAAGGACAGCCCTCCGCAGACTGAAACGGTGAAGTCAGACCATCAAATTGAACAACTTTCACTATCCATAGTGAAGCTTATATATAAGGTCTATCAAAATTAGGTGAAACTACTTTAAGGGGATGATCAGACCATCAAACTGAACAACTTTCTCTAAGGGACCGATATTGAAATCGCAAAAAAAAATCAGCTGTTCCATACAAACCTGCTCGACCTAAATGTGTGGGACAGCAGATTTTTTTTTCGCTATTTCAATATTGGTCCCATAGAGAAAGTTGTTCAGTTTGATGGTCTGATCATCCCCTTAAAATAGTTTTAGCTAATTTTGTTAGACCTTATATAGCTTAGCTTTTCCTGAGGTAGGCTCCAGCCTACCTCAGGAAAAGCAAAAAAAAATTAGCTGTCCCAAAGGCTGTCCCATACATTTGAGTCGGGTAGGTATGTACAGCAGTTTTGTATGAAACAGCTGATTTCTTTTCGCGTTTCCTGAGTTAGGCTCAATAGTGAAAATTGTTCAGTTTGATGGTTTGAGTTCAACGTTTCAGTCTCCGGCGGGTTGTCCCTTACACCCTTAATATGATGATGATTATACTAGAAGTTAAATTTGTCTGTTTGTATGCAGGGGATTATCTTTGGAACTACTGAAACGATTCTAAAAAATGTTTTACTAATAGACAGCTACATTATCCTTCAGTATAGGCTGTTCAGGGATTCTGTCAGTCGTTTTACACCAGCCAGCTATGGAGTCAGTTCACGCGGCGCGCATACAACGCGCTGCTTGTGCAGTACAATAACGCATACCGCTGCATGCTGCGGCTGCCTTGGCGGTGTAGCGCTTCTGCCATGTTTGCCCTGAGCAGGGTGGATGACTTTTATGCAATTATGCGAAAAAGACACGCTTCGTTTATGTATAGAATAAGATCGTCTGACAATGGGATAATAGAGGCCGTATATAATGCATGTAAGTTCACTATATGCGGCCTCTAAAATCGCCAGCTAAAATGTATATGTACGTAATTCCACTTTGTCTTGTCCTGTAACGTAATGTACCTAATCTAATGTTGAGATAACTCTAGTTTGATATTATTAATTAATGTACTATGTTTGTGCTTTTATATGGGTTCATAGTGACCTGAAATAAATACAATTTCATTTCATTAATCACATGCCATTGTATGTAATAACCAGGAAGAACTCGCAGATATCATCTAGTATTTTGTAAATTAGCAAAGGTACTCAACTAGGGTGTCGAAGTGCACCCCCTGTCGCTAATTGCGAGATCTTAAGAATTTATAATTAAAAAACTGCTACAAGAAACATGGCACTCGCCCCGCGAGCGTGACGCATCGAGTGCGAGAGAGATGGCTATGGTGTCAGGAAGGGGCAGACAAGATGGCGTTTTGGTGTGTACGTGGCAGAAGTTCCGTGAAGGAAATGTGGAGATAACTAGGAGGAAAAGACGTGAGGAGAACTAGAAAGGATTGCTACAGAGAAGTATACCTATTCGGGATACGGTAAGATGGTCTCTGGACCAAATGGAGTCCCGGGTGAGTCACAAACATTATAGACAGGAATGTGCCGTCGTGCACATAATAATGAGATGGAAAGGAGAATGGAGGGGCTAGAAGGAGAGGGCGAGAAGGAGAGGGCGAAAAGGAGGCCCCACAGCTTACAGGTGTAAGCTGGAATCCAGAAAGGATAAAAAACTATCCAGCTGTAAGCTGGAAGACGGATATTTCATTAGACCGCGTGGGTGCACGCACACATACATCGACAGGTCCATGACATTACTATTTTACTATTTATAATGATTTGCAGTGAACCCAATGCAAGAATCACGCGATTATGGTGCTTCGCGACATCCCCTTTCTTCCCGGCACCCAGCATGGCTAGCATGCCACCCACGACAAAGCGTTTAAACGAGAAAAACGTCATGCGCGCTCTCTCTGGCATACGTAAAATAATAAAGATGGAGGCACATCTCGATTTTTATCGTTTTCTCGGGGGTGGCATGCTAGGCCTACAGGTATAGGTTTGTATTACTGCTCTTTGAAGATTGACGTATCTGAGCAAATAATGCTCATGATACAATTATATTTTATCAAAGGTAAAAGAAACAACATCATAGCACTTCCCGGTACCAAATACAAAGTTCTATTGTCATAGTGAAATACAAAAAAACTGAAACCTTTGCAATAAGAAACGATATTTAAGTTCAGCGTACACTCATAATAAAACGTCGACTACGGTAATAAAATTTCACAATGTTTAATAAAATCCAAAAAGAATGCGGGATTTTGTATAGAAGGTGGTGCCTTATTTTACCGCTTAATTTTTTGGCGCAGCCATTAACCAAACATTAGTATTTAAGTTCAGAATAAAGTTACAAACATAACTTGTTCGAATTTCTCTAAGCTCTATCCGAACAGAGATATAAAAGCTTGAAGTTATATACAGGGTCCTTCTTAATATACGGACACTTTTTTAAGGGGTTGATCAGACCGTCAAACTGAACAACTTTCTCTATGGCACCAACATCTATGTATATGTATTAGAAATAGATTTTTAGCGTTTCTATTTTATTGTACTGTTGGTGTGCCATATTAAATAAAATAAAATAAATAAAAAAACGTAGAAAACGCAAAAAAATCTGCTGTTCCATAGTAAACTGCAAACCTACTCGAGCCAAATGTATGGGAGAGCTAATTTTTTTTTCACTATTTCGATGTTGCTCCCATAGAGAAAGTTGTTCAGTTTGACGGTCTGATCATCCCCTTAAAAAAGTGTCAGCATATAAAGAATTATATTTGTATTCCATATCGTTATCTAGTCATCATAATACAAGTCCAGGCTGGATTCTGGTACTCTAAATGTGACTAGATAATTTGTGTAACACATTCAAGAAATTTATTTATTTTCATAAAGCGTTAATAATCGTACATTTATCGTACTCACAACGACACATCAAGCTATACAAAAACAAAATAAACTGGTCGCGCGTTGGTTGAGGAACGTACAACGCCGCGCGGCCAGCTTATGTTGGTTTTGTATAGCTTGATGTGTCGCCGTGTGTACACAGTGAACGTTTTCCCTTATAAAGCGATGCCATTACATTAATGAGAGTACAACCCTTGACTCTATTGTTTGTCGCTTTTACTCGATTCTAGCTTTTATCGGATTGGAAACAAAGTTTTAAATGCGGCTTCGTATTGCAACTCGAATCCGTTTACTACTTTCAAGATGAAAACATTCCGTGATACTTTCTTGTGCTATTTATTTGAGTCGAAAATCCTGTCATGGCAATGGCCTCCTTATACAGGGTGTGAAATTAAATGGGACATTAACTTAAAGGGGTGCTTCAGACCATCAAACTAAACAACTTTCTCTGTGTGACCAATATCGAAAACTCGAAAAAAAATCTCCTGCTGTCCCAATAATTTGAGTCAATTTATGTTTGCAGCTTTGTATGAGACAGCGGAATTTTTTTCGCGATTTCAGTGTGGGTCCCATATTAAAAGTTGTTCAGTGTGACGTTCTGAAGTACTGTCCGATATGTAACGCATTTAATTATACATTCTGTATAATAACCCTCCATCGCATTAGCCCTTTGGAAATCGAAGATCTTCCATGGACTGTAATGCCTGAGACCGTGGTTGGACTGTTCTGGACCAAAATCGGCCCAGACTCGCTCATACCAACAAACAAACAAACAAACAATAAAGAAATTTGATTAGGAGTCATCGACACCCTAATGACCTATGGTGCGGAAACATGGACCCTGACGATAGGACTAGTTCATCAATTCAAGGTCACTCAGCGAGATATGGAGAGGGCTATGCTCGGTGTTTCACTGAGAGATCAAATCAGAAATGAAGTGATACGTCAGTGAACGAAAGTGGCAATAGGCTGGTCATATCTGCCGAAGAACTGACAACCGGTGGGGTGTCGGAGTTCTGGAGTGGACACCGCGAACTGGTAGGCGTAGTGTGGGACGCAGAAACCTTTTCTAACCGACTTCAAAAAGAAGGAGGTTCCTCAATTCGACCGTATATATATTTTTGTAAAATTATATTCAATGTACAGACATACCTACTTATGTTACAGTTTTTTAATAGCTATACCTACCTAGATTATTATCATTTTGCTTTCGTCTAGCACTGCATTTCTACCAATTTCGAGTGATTTTTCGAAGTATCGTAATCTCCAGGATTGTGTTATGTACAAAAACACATTTGATTGGCTGTCGTATGATTGGTTAATATTCATAACGTGCTGTATTGTCTTTGCCATCTGATTGGCTAATTGCGTGTCACGCTATGTTGCGTTGGGCCTTCATCTTTTGATTGGCTGTCATACGTGTAACGTGCTGTGTCGTATGCACTGACCTAGATCTGTTGTTTACATTGACTCGATCGATGCCTCGACATTGTTGCTTAGTTAGCATTCTCGTAGGTCCACTGCAGCACAATCAGAGGCGGCGCAAGACTTATATACATTGTATGTGGGCAAGGTGAGGTTCGCGAGGCCCCATGGTCTGAGGTAAGTACTTTTAATTGCTGTTCATATTTCATGTACGTAGCAATAAACACAGCGAGCTCCTCATTGTTTATTTATGTTTAACGCTCAAGCTTTAAGGTGGTTTCAGTCCATACAAAAGTTTGACGCACAATACGCGCAGATGGAATTAATATAAGTAATATTTTATATATGGAAAAATAGTTTACGCCGCGTCACAAATAACATTTGCAATTTATGATATAATTACGAAGATATAAAGCTTTTAAAATATTTTACTTTATATCTTCGTAATTATTTTATAAATTGCAAATGTTATTTGTGACGCGGCATCTAGATTTTCTAAACTATTTTTCCATATATACAAAGTTACTTATATTAATACCGTCTACGCGTATTGTGCGTCAAAGTTTGGTATAAAATTGACCCCTCTGCAACCGCCTTAAGTTAAAGTCATATTATTGGCGCTGTAAAATTCAAATTTTGTTTTATTAGAAATTAAGAAATTCGCCTTTTGATAACCAACAAAAAGTTAAATAAAACCGTTTAGTAACAGAGCTCTGTAGATTCGGCCTATTTTCAGAACTCTGACAGTGCATGAACGTAACGCAATAATAATCTTAGAGCAATGGAAGAGAGCTCGCAATTTTTAGCTATGATTCGTCTGTAACCAGAAATGTGGTTTATAATGGTCCTAGCTAAATATCTCTCAAGAATTTGAAGAAAGTTGCATAAACCTGAAAACTTGAGACGCGAGTTTTCTCGAACTGCGAGGGCGTAGGCGGTCGCCCACACCACCCACTATGCTATGTTATCTTAGTACAAACTAAGTGGAACGCTGATTTTCCATAGACAGCTTCCGGCATCTATCGGTTATATTTCGAAGCACTATGTGTTTAACTAGGGTTCATATCGGAGTAACAGCGCACTACAACTCACGCGCTGCGCTGTAGTAGTGAGAGATTTCGCCCATATCAACCACTGTCTTGTTGGTCTAGCGGTCTAGACAACCGGCTTACGATCCGGGTAGCTAAGGTTCGATCCTCGTGTGGGCCGATCGTCTTTTTCAATTTATTTCATAATGTGGCGCCCCCTAGTGCTAATAAGCTGCAACGCAATTAGGACGTCCTAAAATTCAAGGCGAGTTATCTATCTATATCTAATATACATATTAATCTATGCCACCCACGCCTTATGCCGCTTCTGAACTTAGTGCGGGTTGGAACCCCCGATACGTCCGGTGCACCCTGGGCAATCAGCTTTTAACAGTGATTGGGAAATCTATACTCCACGATAGAAAATCAATCTCAATGACACACGACAGAAGATCAATGCGATAATTCAACCATAAAACACGTATTGTAACAAGGATATACAAAGATACGCTTCGATTTCTCAACACGTTGGGTCTTGTCCTAACGGACGGGCAATCACTCAACCTGTTTTCCTCAACAGATGAGAATATGTCGCATTGAACTGTTACTTACCTACCTGTGTATTCACAATGTGATAACATATTAATCTGAATTCCGATTGTACTGTTCCTGTTTTAGCCCAGTCATTTTACGGTTTGAGCCGGGACTAATTAATAACTGATATGTTTTTCGGTATAGTATTTAAGAGCAAAGGAGATTGCCCAAAGTTCTATGGAAGTCAGGCTAATCTTGCGTCTGGTCAATTTTCTCGCTTCAAGCAATGACAAACAAAATCAAAAACAAGAAAACAAAAGCTTTAAAAACATTTAAAAATTAAGAAAGAAAAAGTTAAATAAATGATCTAAACCAAAGAGTTTGCAACACATCTTCTTAAGTATATCAAAAGACATCTGTACGAGTATAAACTTGGTATAAACGTTATATTAGAGTTGACAATTTACAACCTCTATAAAAATTAAAATCACGAAACACAAAACACAATTCCACCTTTCAAACAATTTCAATTCCATCCATACAGCAGCTAGCTATTATGAACCATATTCCTCTACAAATAAAGTAGTCTAACTTTAGACGATGCAGCTATCAAAAGTTGCTAAGCAATTCTATGCCGTATTCGAATGCGAATAAAGTTTGTAGTTTTGTTCATTATTCCTATCACGGAAAGTAAACTACGGCTTGTCAGCGTCTCTCGTCAAGGCTCCTCTTTGACGGATAGATGTGGTTACCATCGTATATCTACATTTGTATAATAAGACCTTAGTTACATATATAAGGTCTAACAAAATTAGGTGAAACTATTTTAAGGGGGTGATCAGACCATCAAACTGAACAACATTCTCTATCGGACCGATATCGAAATCGCGAAAAAAAATCAGCTGTTCCATACAAACTTATTCGACCTAAATGTATGGAAATAGTTTCACCTAATTTTGTTAGAGCTTATATAATTATACAGGGTGTAACAGAAATTTGAATTTGGAAATTGGAACCGGAAATGGAAATTGAAATTGGAAATTAGTTGTTTTCTGTTAAACAAGCAATCAAAATTACTTGGAGTTCCACTAGTTACAGGATAGTTGTTGGATATGCGGTATAGCATAGCATAGCATAAGCATATGCTCATGACTATTTTCCCCGAGGGAGTTCTCAGAGATATTCTGAAACTTCAGAACATCTGTCGCGAATCAGATCGCGAATCCAAAAATATGAAACCTATAACATACACACGTATAGTGTGGATGTAGCTTAATTCATGTTTGACGATTATGTTACTGTCAAACGGAAAACTATTTTTTATTCACTTACCTGCAATGAAGTTGTCTTGCGAGTGAGACGACAGAACGAGTCGAAACGTCGAGCAGTGCGCACAGGTGTTTTTCTGGAATCCCTTTGGTGAGTGATTTAGCTAAATTTTTACTTAACTGTGTGTTTACCCGTTATTCAATCTATGAGGTGTGGGAACAGCCCTGCCATTCAGTGCCTTGTCTGGAACGTTGATGGTGGAATCAGATCCACGCACGTGAATCAGTAATTATCAGCAGTGAGTGTGGTATATCAGAATACCTACACGCGGCGAGGTGAAACAGGCGCCTCGTCGTCAGGTCAGAACAGCTGGCTAATTGTGTGATGAGGGGTGGCTATAAGGGGTTGGTTGGAGGCCACTGCCGAGGGAACAACCCTCAACGAAATAATATTCCGAGGGAACAACCCTCAACCCAGAGTTTGGGTCAAACAGATCAGATCAGACATGAGATGCGTGTGTATGTAGGTACTACGTGCAGCACGTACCTATGTATAATACAATATTCACATATCAATCAGTATATTCGCTACCGCACAAATATTGTGGTTTGCGACAACATCCACGTTTCACTAGTAGTACCGAAATTCTGTCCAGTGTGACGGGGAGTGAGCCCATCGCCAGTGGGTACAATACATGCCTCGAAATTGAAGCAGGCAGGTTTCCTCACGATGTTTTCCTTCACCGAAAAGTGAATCCGGTATAAACAGAGTAAAATTGATAATTATCATTAGCATCCTTTTAAACTAAGAGTCTACCCATCAAACTGAACAATTTTTACTATGGGAGCAAACTGTTTAGAGCAAAAAAAATCTGCTATAGGCATTGTAGTTTAGTATAGACAAGTGACTTTTTTATAATCCGATCGGTTTGCTCAAATAATAACAGTTGTTCAGTTTTATGGGTAGACTCTTAGTTTAAAAAGTTGCTAATGATATCAATTTCACCCTGTAAAAACTAGCGCGTGAATAGAGAAAAGACCAGGAAACACTTTTTATTGCGCTGTCTAGCGTTGAGAGTCTTTCGGCATTATTAAATAAATCTTGTATCACCTTTATAGTAAAATCCCTGCATTCCACAATCAAGTGTCATAGTGTCACGTATGGGTTGATGGACGTACAAAGTCACGTAGGCTTATAAGGAACACCCAATTAGCTGCAGACCCGTCCGGTTGATTATGAGTGCCCTCTCGTTCTACCTACGGCTACGTGATACGTTTGTATAGAAATTCAAAAAAATTCTTTGCGAATTTCCTAAAGATTTCTTAGGGAAAGTTGTTCAGTATCATAGGTACCATCACCCCTTAAAGTAAGACAACTTTTAACCTTTACACCCGGTATAATTCGATGACCTGATTGGTGTAATGTTTACCACGCCGGAGTGCCGAATATGGGTCCTGGGTTAGAATCACGGTTCTGTGTCGTTTTCGTACGATTTCTATAATAAAAAGCTTAGCTTGCTTGATTACAATGTATTGTGTCTATAAGCGTTATTTATTTTAATAACTCTTTCCGTAATAAAATGGATGTATGTACGGACTATCAGGTCTATGGTTCGCAGACTTTGAGCATTTTTAATATTTATTTATTTAGGCTCACCAACAGATTACATATTATAACACTCACATTTACATCTTTAGTTAGGTATAATTCTGATACATAACACAGTTACAGGTGGGCACAACATTCACTACAACCAGACAAAATGAATAAATTTTAAAAGCGCGGGATTTTAATCCCTTTCCACGATTGGCTAAGTGTTGACTTTTCCTTTGATTACTAAATGACTTCGGGTTTGGGTCTGCTCTGCGCAAACGAAGATTAACGAGGGGAATTATTTCCCTGGTCGTATTGTACTAGACTATCTTTCTCCGTGTATTCGGCATACCTTCTCTAGCGAAGCCTGACACTCGCAGCAATCCTATATTATAGACATGACGGAATATAATCTCATGAATGCCAGAAAAACTTGTTTCATATTTCCTCTACTAAAACCTCACCCACTTCACAAGCAATTTCCTCCGGCACTCGGAACAATGTAATATCAAATAATAGGTATCAGTATCGAATACCAATACTAGTTACTTTAACAACTTCTGTTTCGGAAGTACGTGACTAGAATACTAATGGTTTTGGCTATTACTGTCGTCCTATTGGCCGACGACTTGATAACGATAATGTTTTCAAATTATATTGAGTATTCGGTATTCGTAGTCTATTTGGTTTTGATGCTTTCGTTTTAATAATGATAAGGAACGTGTGTTCATTATTATTTTTAAAAAAATCATGTGGCGTGGAATGAACTACATTAACTACCATTTCTTTCAGTTTCTACGGATCGAAGCGATTAATCGGCCATATAGTGCAGTTGGTAAAGAACCTGTCTACTGATTCAAGTCGCGTGTACGAATCCAGCACGGGGCAAGTATTTGAATGAAAACGAATATTTGTACCCGAGGCATAGATGTTTGTAAGTATCTATATATAATTGTTTTCTATATCGTTGTCTAGTCATCAATATACAAGTTTGAGCTAGATCTAGTACTATAAATGAGAAGGTTTGGAACCCTCTATGTGCGAGTACACACCTCGCTCACTTGGCCAGTTATTTATGCAAAAGTTTAGTCACATTGACACTATTCAGAAACGTGGGGCATAACTGAAAGTTTTATTTATTAACGAGCGTTAACCCGCGACTTGTGTCCCTTACTACATGGATCTTGTTGCGACTAGGGATAACTTCCGTGCGTTCAGATGTTTTTGCCATACTTATTACTGGAAGCAAAATAGGTCATAGTTTCAGTACAATGTTAGGTTCCTATTGTTTTATTTTGTATTTTTTGGTGCTTTTGCGGTCGTCTTCAATACTGCCATAAATGATCTCTTGAATTGGCTCTCTAATAGCCATGTTTTTTCCTTCTTATTGCTGTCTCCCGTTTGCAATGGAGGGAAGTCGGATATTTCGTTTTCCTACTCCTCCTATCTTCTTAGATTAATTCATTGCGGGTTCCAAGACAGATTAGAGTCATCCCCCGGGCTCGCTGGACTTCATTGTCCAGTGTTGTGAATGGTCGCCGCTGTTGATCCTGGCTTACAGGAGTTACAGCGGTGGGAATGTGTGGTGGGCCTAACCCGCGACTTCGTCCGCACAAATTATATACCAGATTTTAAGTCAGATCATAAGCTATCAAACAAAAAAAGTTTCATCAAAATCGGTTCAGTAGTTTTTGCGTGATACTTGTTCAAACAAACAAACAAACACCCAAACAAACACACAAACAAACAGACAGACAAAAAATCCAAAAATTGGTGAAATGGAATCAGGGACACCTAAAAACCATTATCTTAATTTTTTTTTGTTAATATCTTCAATGTACAGACAAACTTCCTGTTACAGTTTTATAATAGTAGTATAGATAGATTTTATTATTTATTTATTTATTTCCTTTTTGGCGAACTTACAGCTAAATAACAGTTTTGTAACTAAGACAAATTGATAGTCAGATGCTGACAACAAGTTCTATATTCATTGTAAAGGAAGTCAGGAATCTCAACTAGACAGAACCCTTCCTTTGGTAGATAGCACTGATGTAGCAAAGTTAGTAGGTAAAAATTTGGTAAAAAGATAAAAAACCCAATTAATTATTGTATTCATAAAACCCAAAAGAATAACTCAAGGCACGACTGAATAGACAAATGCCGGATAACGGTCGACAATTAACCGGTACGCCCGGAAGGCATCATTCACCCGGACCGGTCATCCGGACCCGGACAAGATCCGGACTACGGATGAGAGGTGAAAACGTATAATTTATTGCCATGTCATTTGTAGTAAGTAGATTTTATTTTATTTTGTCCTGAGAGTAATAATACTACAGGGTGTCATTGAAATAAGACGAAAACTTTTTAGGGTTGGTTCAGACTAAACTGAACATGTGTATTAAAGTTTATAATAAAATACCTGATAGATTTAAGGTGCCACCCATGAAACTAATGTTAAACAAACCTTACGCATGGCTTTCACAACATAATTTTTATAATGTTTCAGAATTTTTAAATAATAACTTTCAATAAATATTTGCATGCTATCGTCTATTCAGCTAAAATACAATAGCATGCAAATATTTATTGAAAGTTAATAGGTACATAAAATTGATCTTAGGGTCTACCCTAAGATCAATATTCATAGCAAATAAATTAATTCATTTCATTTCATTTCAACAACTTTCACTATGGAAGCAAACAAGAAATCACAAAAAAATCATCTTTTCCATACTAAATTGAATGCCTTCTCGACTCGACTCCTTTTCCTTCTGGCGCCTACAGACGCCACCGGCACATCGCTGGCCGGTTCTCATCGATCCCCACTACCCAATCGTAGTCCGCGTAGTCCCAGCAACGCTCATTGCCGAGGTCCGTATCTCTTAAGGGTGCCCCTTGGGCAGGTTGCTCAAGCTCATGCATTGGTTCGGTAGACCTACCAGGGCGCTTCGACGTCACTGGTGTGGTCCCCCCATAGTCCGCAGTAATAAGCAGTCGATGCTCCCTGAGTAATGCTGTATTGGTCAATTCGAACAAAAAAAAAACGACTCGACTCAAATGTATGAATAGCTGTTTTTTTTATTTTAGGTTTGCTCCTATAATATAGGGTGTAACAAAGCACATAAGTGGACAACTTTCACTATGGAGCCAACTTCGAATAAATCTAAGCTTTTTCATTATGTTCTTTCAATGTCGATGTAGTAATTTTATCATCTCTTGTATTTTGAAATTAATAGACTTCGACACCTTTTGACAGATTGCGATGAAACTTTGTTGGGTGGTTGTGCCCGGGAAGGTTTCTTGGCTGTGCTATTTTTGGAGCGTTGATTGTTTATCCAGTTCTCTTCTTTATATCGTGTGGGCAAGCACTGGTGTCAGACTTTTTCCAGACTACCTTACTGCCTCTGACGTGGTTTTTATGTAATGACTACTACCACCAGAGATAGTAGCCAACGGCTTAACGTGTCGTATCCGAAGCACGGAATCATTTTTCTTAGTTCAGCCAGTTTAATCAGTTTTATCTAGTTATGTTATACAATAATTAATTACAAGATATATCAATAGGACTTGCTAGATTTTACAGTTTCTGATCTAGAATAAAAAATATTGTATTATATTTACATTCATGGAAATTAACCAAAATCCACTGGATTGGACATTTGGTACCTGTATTTTCGGTCTTGGGACATCAATCACGAAGGCTTCTTCATAGATAATTCTACGTAAAAATTTCCATATTTTCAATTTTACATTTTCCGTTCATTCAAAACAAAAACCCCAAAAAAACAGCGTCCAAACAATTAAATTCAAATCACTCATTACATTACAGCAAGCCCATTACGTCCGGGTTATTCTAAATTATTATTTTGGCCCGTTACCAAATGGCATATTACGGTTATTTGATAGAGATGCTATGACTTCGGATATTTTCATTTTATTTAATGATTTCGGATTTAGATAGGATGACGATAGTGTTGCAATATCCATTAGTTGTTATTCGCTTTTGGATAAGATGCAGTATTGTTAAACAGCTATTTTATCTAATTTAATTATTTAAGTACTTTTTTGGTCATTGGTCAAAAATGACCATGATAAAAAAATACTAATAGTATCAATCATATCGCACTATCTCTGGTGGTAGTAGTCGTTACATAAAAACCACGTCAGAGGCCGTAAGGTGATCTGAAAAAACTCTGACACCAGGGCCTTGCCCCTCGGGCTTGCCCACACGATAAGAAGAAGAATCATATCATTTCAAATATTATTGATTTTTAAACATATTACAGCCATGTTGTGCTATGCTGTGTTGGATAACGCAGTTCCCCAGTTTGGAAAAGTGCGGGTTCAAGTCCCGCCCGAGACAAATTTTTCAATCTTTAATTTAATCATATCGTTTTCATCATTTATCAAAATAATTGTACTGTCATAGTCCATTTTCTTTGAAATAAATGTACAGAAAATTAGGAGAAAAATTTATTATTAGTCAAGCATTATTGAAATCATTTTATACTGCATTTGTTTTTATAATTTGTTATTTTGTTTCCAATAAATAAATTACAGATTAAGAAGACTATCGAATGAGATAGTTATTAGTTACCAACATACTTCAAGCTGAAGATAATCATGTGGAAAAAGAACGTTCCACGAACTTGTACTGGTCAGATTCAGATTCATTTATTTTTCAAATGTAGTTTGTATGTTTCATCATCATCATCAGCCTATAAACGTCCCACTGCAGGGCACAGGCCTACCCTCAGGGAGGGTGTATCGGCATTAGTCCACCACGCGTGCCCAATGCGGATTAGTAGACTTCACATACACATCAGAATTTCTTCTTCAGTGTATGCAGGTTTCCTCACGATGTTTTCCTTCGCCGTTTGAGAGCAATCGATATTACGTACTTAGGTTAGAAAAACTCATTGGTACATGGCATGTTGTCCGTGCGGATTCGAACCCGGACCCCCATAATTGGGTGTCCATACCGCTCCGCAACGCGCCACCGACGCTCCTTGAGTTTGTATGTTCGTCAACACCAATTTATTACTAAGTCCGAAGTAGCAGACGTACGCATGCGCCATTCTTCAATCTTGTTTGGTTTATTATAGACGGAAAAATAATTTCGGATATTTTTCCGGATATCAATGCAGTAACGAAACTGAATTAAACCTCTATCACGCGTCCTATTAGAGCTAATGCAGATACAGAGCTTTGTTCGATTAGCCTAATTAATTTCCATATTAACGTGGAGAGTGCAGGCTCTTATTGTTTACAAAACGATACATGACTTGAAAATTGTTTACAACTAGCTTTTTATCCGCGACTTCGACCGCATGGGTTACAAACATTAACACATATCACTCTCTAAGAGGTTGATTTTTGAAAAATCCTTTCTTAATTCACCCCATGTAGGGGTGACACTCTGTAGAATATTCCGAATTTCATATATTTCTATCTTCTACGGTTAAAAGCCATGAGTTGTTACATAGTACTTCCTCATTATATGCAATCAGTCAGTAACGAATTTCTGTAACCTTTCCTTACCGTTCCAAAAATTGTACTAAGTTATTAAGTTTTGTTAAGTGGAATATCGCGTTGCGGAGAGGTACGGACACCCAATTATGGGAGTCCGGGTTCAAATCCGCACGGACAACATGCCATGTACCAATGAGTTTTTCTAACTTATGTACGTTATACAGACTGCTCTCAAACGGTGAAGGAAAACATCGTGAGGAAACCTGCATACACTGAAGAAGAAATTCTGATGTGTATTTGAAGTCTACCAATCCGCATTGGGCACGCGTGGTGGACTAATGCTCATACACCCTCCTTGAGGGTAAGCCTGTGTCCTGCAGTGGCACGTTTATAGGCTGATGATGATGATGATGAAGTAAAATATCAGTAATTAAAATCAAATTTTAGGTACAATTAAAATATCTACCACCCTTCCCGCCGCAAAACTGCCCTCACTCCCTTATGTTATGTTATGTTCTATAAGACTGATACTAGTAGGATGTTCAAAACCAATCAGGTAAAATCAGATTCCAAGAAAAACCAATTAATCTCAAATATTATTCAAATTTAACCAATAAACGAAAAAAGGAATACTAATTCATTCACACAAAAACACTTCACCATTCCATAACAGTTATTAAACGAAAAAAATCCATGGATAATTTTAAATGACTTAGGACTGAAAAGTAAGTCTACCATTCATTCGAACCATTTAATAATTCTATTCGTTTGTTCGGATTGTAGGGGAGAAAAAAATTAAAATCGTTAGGCAAACGGGCTATCTTATTGGGATCTCCTTTTTCTGTAAGAGGTGTGGTAGCAGTTGAAGCGGAATCGAAAATTATTTAATTATTTTTTGTGAAGGTTCGTCGTTATGTCGTACCTACTATTGTCGGCCCGGTAGCACAGTCTGTAGTGAACCTTCCTACTGTGCCTAGGGTCGCGGGTTCGAATCCCGTAAGGGACAAATATTTATATGATGAATATGAATATATGTACCCGAGTCATGGATGTTTGTATCTATATAAGGTCTAATAAAATTAGCTGAAACTATTTTAAGGGGATGATCAGACCATCAAACTGGACAACTTTCTCTATGGGACCAATATCGAAATCGCGAAAAAAAATCTGCTGTTCCATACAAATGTACTCGACCTAAATGTATGGAACAGCAGATTTTTTTTTCGCCATTTCAATATTGGTCCCATAGAGAAACTTGTTCAGTTTGATGGTCTGATCATCCCCTTAAAATAGTTTCACCTAATTTTGTTAGACCTTATATATGTATTCTATATAGTTGTCTAGTCATCATAATACAAGTCCAGGTACTTTAAATGTGACTAGATAATTTGTGTGACAATGTCCGAGATATTTATTTGTTTACTGTTCAAACATTCAGAGCTCATTTTATGGAGTGCCATTGGTGTGATAGCACCTTGTTAGAACTACGCTTTAGAATGATTGGCAATAAATGCATTTTGAAATGGCAGTTTTTCGTTTCGATAATAATTACGATGCCAGAAAATATCTCTCTACGGTTTTCATAAGAGCTAAATCAATTTTGGTAATAAACAAGTTGTTACTATTTGTTATTTTGAATAAACGCAAAACCTTAAACTAAAAACTGAAACCGACCCTGGCTGCGTTGTAGGAATAGCTTTTTTTTATCAAAATTTTTAATTAACGAATTACTTACTTATTCAGTCAAACCCCAGTGGAAGTGTTTAAACGATAACAATAGTTTATGTATTTTCAGGGTTCCGTACCCAAAGGGCAACAGGACCCTATTCATAAGCTTACGTCCGCCCGTCTGTCTGTCTGTCTGTTTGTTCTACATATTTAGGTCGGTCTCGCGCTAAAAGTCCTGGAGACCAAACTATTTTTACGAAGAAGTTACGTTGTTTTGGTAGTGTTGTGTGGTGGTGTGGTACAGAACCCTCGGTGCGCGAGTAGCCAGACTCGCAATTGGCAGGTTTTTATTGTTACAGCCATGTTGTGCTATTTTGAATCAAATTAAAGATTGAAAATTAAGTCTCGGACTTGAACCCGCACCCTTCCAACCAGGGATTTACTTTAGTCCAATTAAGTGACTGACCCTATTAGAGAACGAGATTACGTCTTAAGGGGCGTGGCGCCACCTACTGGTGTTATACAGGGTGGTACAAACGGAGACGTCTAACATTTTTTTTTTGATTCCTCACCTCTAGGTGTATCCAAAAATCCTACATGTATATTCCGCGATTTTTTGTAGTTTAGAAATTATGAATTTTTTAAGGTGTTTTTGAGAATTTCCTAACGGAGCGGCTTAAAACTGTAATAACTTTTTTCATAGTAAGAATTTTTTAAATTTTATTTTTGTTACATGATTGTCTGGAAACACTCTTCCATACTTAAAATAATCAGCAAAACAACATCCCTACAAGTTCCGAAAAAAGGGTAGAAAGTCAAAATTTTTGGTTTGAGTTGGACGGAGCAAAATTTTCAAAATTCTCTTAAAAATATGAAATGGATGTTCCATAGGTTGAAACTAATTTCAACAACTTCAGTGATTATTCAAGTTACCAAATAAGAAACAAAAAGTGGTTTTTAATAGGCCATTTTACGATGGAATCGGCTTCCAAAGTTCCAAAGGTGAAAAATTCGCAAAAAAAAAATGTTGTTCGAAAAAATTTTATTAGCAATATTTTTTATTCTTATGGCTAACATTAGTCAAACATCGTCAAAAACATTTAAATAAACTAAAATTCTTTTTTTTTACGTTATTAATAATAAATTTTGCCACGTCAATTTAGTTCTCAGACGTAGCAGGCTCCGTAGCCGACCGCATGTAGCAGCAGCAACGTGTTGCTACGACGTGTCGCAGTGTAATAGCGACACGTCGTCTGCTGCTGCTGCGTGCGGTCGACTACCAACTTGTACCTTACTTGAGCGAAAACAAATCCCCGGTTGGGTTTGAGGTTGCGGGTACACGTCCCGTAATAATGGCTTGATGGAATAAAAACGCTGATTAAATCACCAATACCAGCTTTTTGAATTATAAATCATAAAACACTGGGACCAACTCCTTATACCGAAGCCCTCATTTAATTTAATCCATTTCTTTATAGCGCCAATGGGCTCATCGTGACAATACGCCCCTTTTCATCAAATATACCCAAAAATTCTTATCTTTTATAAGACCTTGCTGTTGTGTTTTTTTATAACAGTCGGTGAGTCATATACAAATACAAAAAGGAAAGAATTAAGGCATATATATAAGACACGTGTTTTTTTTGCTTGATTGTAAAAACGAAAATACATAAAAGCGTGAAACTTGTTATGATTATGGTGCATACTCTAAGGTAAAACAACAAATTATAAAAACCGGCCAAGTGTGTATCGGGCTTGCAGTAATGGTCCCGGAGAAACCTTTTTAGGGTTCCGTACCCAAATGGTGAAAACGGGACCCAATTACTAAGCCTACGCGTTGTCCATCCGTCAGTCCGTCTGTCCTAGTTATTTAGGGCTGTAACTTTGGAACCGTAAGAGCTGAAATTTTCACAGAATGTGCGTTATTACGGCGGGCTTGCTAACAAATAAATTAAATGTCAAAAAGTTAAAAATTAAACTCATACAAGTAACTAGTTTTTATCAACATTTTTTCTTCTCGCTCTATCGTAAAAATGGTAATACATAAAAGTGTCAAACTTTGTGCGATTATTGAACAAACTCTACAGTATAAGAACAAATAATAAAAACCGGCCAAGTGTGAGTCGGTCTCGTGCTAAAGGTCTCGGAGAAAAAGAAATATTTTTTGGAAGTTAATATTGTGTGGTGGTGTGGTACGGAACCCTAGGTGCGCGAGTAGCCGGACTCGCACTTGACCGTTTTTTTTAATAATATGGTATAGTGGTATGGAACACTGCATGGCCGAGTCTAACTCACACTTGGTCGATTTTTACAAATTCTCGACTCTTCCCTTCGATCTATAATATTTCTTTCATAACCTTTCATTAATTCGGCAGAAGGAGAAAGTTTTGATAAAGGTATAAATTATAAAACAATCTTCGCAATAATATAATTGATGAGTTCTTGCTGTGGGGCGTGCAACTCGCCCGAGGAGCACGTACTGCGGGAAGACGTGATAAAACTCGTATATCGGAGAAAGTTCTCCTTTTCACGTGTAGTCGCGGTGAGGACGATGCATTGGGATTAATCTTTAGAGCGTACATTTTTGGTCCAAATGTGAAATAACTATATTCTGTTAAAACCTGCATGCCTCAATTTCGAGGCATGTATTGTACGTACTGTCCATTACAAGTGGCAATGGGCTCACTCCCCGTCACACTGGACAGAGTTTCGGTACTACTAGTGAAACGTGAATGTTCTGAGGTTTCAGAATATCTCTATATGCTAGGCTATGCTATGTTATGCGTACATTTTTGATCCAAATGTGAAAATACTATATTCTGTTAGAACTCGTCCGTCTAAGCATTTATTATTAAGGGATGAAAGTTGTTTATTGCATCAAAAGTATTTGAATAAGGCAGATTTTACAAACCATTATAAAACCTAATCCGCCGCGTAGCCCCAGCAACGTCCTATGCCGAGGTCCGTACCCCTATGAGTGCCCGTAGGTCGGTTGCTTAAGTTCATTCATTTGGCTCGGTAGACCCTTCGTGGTCCCTCCAATAGTAAAAAGCAGTAGTTGCTCCCTGAGCTGTAATAGTCATCTCCAAAAAAAAATGGAGGTAAGTTTTGGTGCCATACTAAAAAATGCTGAGACGAACAAATAGAAAAGGACACCGTTTTGAACGCTACGAAGCGGTATTATGATTTAATGTATGGTGAAATAGTGGCAGTATCGTGATAAGTATAAATTAATAAACATCTTGTACATTATCACACAGATTATCGAGTCCCATTTAAACTCATTTAAAGTACCTATCAGAATTTAGCTCGAACTTATAATTATGATAACTAGACAACGATGCCGATAATATGTTTTTTTTACACACGTCATCGCAACTGAATTTTCCAAGATGTGAAATCACGTAATTAGTGGTCTTAGTAGCTCTTACACTCAGTTGCAGAAACGCTCATTAGAGTTAATCCTCCATTAAATATCTTGCTAGCTTTTACTATGTCAACAAGACAAAAAGTGATTGCGAGAGATTAAATGGAGGATTAACTTTAATGAGCGTTTCTGCAACTGAGCGTTAGTCTCGCGTTCAAATATATTTGCTTAGTTGCGCACAGTGTTGAATGCGTTGACGTTAACGGCAAGATTCATCAGATACTCGACTAAACTTTCACGGTTTGATTTGATTGTATCAGTGTATATCAAGAGCAATATGATTTACTTTGATCTCCTTACATGAAGGAATAAAATAAAATTTTGTCAGTAAACTGAAACCGAGGACACTTGACGTCTTAAAAGGATGACATATCCTCACGTTTACATTCCCCAAGGGAGTAGTCAGCCATCTCTAAATATAGGGTCCTTCTCAATATGCTGACACTTTTTTAAGGAGATGACCAGACCATCCTACTGAACCACTTTCTCTATGGGAGCAACATCGAAATAGCGAAAAAAATATCTGCTGTCCCATACATTTGGCTCAAGTATGTTTGCAGTTTTGTATCGGACAGCTGTTTTTTTTTGCGATTTCGATGTTGGTGCCATAGAGAAAGTTGTTCAATTTGACGGTCTGGTCATCCCCTTAAAAAAGTGTCAGCATATTAATAGAACTCTATATCTTACTTGAGAGAACTCTGGTTATATTTTCAATACTAACCAATTAAAGTCAATAAATTTTTTCAGAATCAATCTACAAACTAATCTCTTCTTGTATTTTGTCAGATTCTTGTTAAAATATACAGTTTCAATGCTAAGATTAATTTAAGATTTGTATAAAAATCTTTGAGGCACTGCAACTTTAAAATATTACATTTCAATGAAAATCTGATAAGACACAAGCATAGAGATTAGTTTCTAGATTGTTTCTGAAATTCATTGACTTTAACTGGTTAGTATTGAAAATATAACCAGACTAGGTTTGTATGGAACGCGCTCCGAATTAAATCCTCTTAAGGTGGTTGCAGAGGGGTAAATTTTTTACAAAACTTTAACGCACAATAAACGTAGACGGTATTAATATAAGTAACTTTATACAAAGATATATATGGAAAAATAGTTAAGAAAACCTAGATGCAGCGTCACAAAAAACATTTGCAATTTATGAAATAATTACGAAGATATAAAGCTTTGAAAATTTTTCATACAAGATTTTGAAAGCTTTATATCTTCGTAATAATATTATAAATTGCAAATGTTATTTGTGACGCGGCAACTAGATTTTCTAAACAATTTTTCCATATAAAGAATATCACTTATATTAATTCCGTTTACGCGTATTGTGCGTCAAACTTTTGTATGGACTGAAACCACCTTAAGCTATTGCAATTCTTGTTTTCAGATCCCCACTCTGCACACCTATTAATATGAATGTCAACAACTTTTTCTTCCTCTAGTTTCACGACTAATTCCAAAATTGCCTCAAAGGCCGGTAAATGTAAAAGGAAACGGGAAAATGGTCGATAGACGTGACTACCGTCCCATTTTCCGGCTAAAAAAGACTCTTAAACAGTGCCCCACTCAAATGGGAATTTGGAGGAATTTATTGGAGTGCCAAAACAATGGAATAACAAATTGGTCGGAAAATACTCTTTCGAGTTAACGATGCGACGGCGGTTTAAGCGATTTATAAGGATGACATTTTATTTGTTTAAAGGAGAGTCGGTGGACCGACGACCTGGTGATAGACTAAGAGATAAGTGTACTTTTTGCAACCATCAGCAGCAAGGCTGGTTCAGTGTTAATGAGGTGTAAAGTATCTCTGTAATGGGGATGAACCAGGTCTGCCTGCATAACTCCAGTCGGTTTAGAAGTTACTGATGTTTAAAGGTCAGTAAAAAATTAACGATCAGCTGCAATACTGATCGTATCATATTATTGTAGTATGGATCTACACCACATAAACACTTAATCAGCCTTGCTGCTGATGGTTGCAAAAAGAACACTCATCTCTTAGTCTATGAAGGCGGCGGGGAACCCGTTGGATGAGGGCAGCGCAGGACTGGTCGTTATGGCGGTCCTTAGGGGAGAATTATGTCCAGCAGTGGACATCCATCGGCTGAGATAATGGTGATGATGAAAGGAGAGTTTATCACTGGAATGTACGCTACTTTTTTTTTTTATTATTCAGGTTAATAACAGCCTTAGTTACATAAGTTACAACATTGTTTACATTTTGATGGCCAATTATAGATATCCATAAGGCAACTTATCAATTAATTAATTAACAAGCAGACATACATACAGGGAGAGAAAAAGATGAGGCAACTAAACATCTGTTTCAACCGCATCCACCAGAACCTTGTCATATTATACAGTTGTATTAACTTTTTAACATATTTATTGCTAGGACAATTTTAGTATCAAGTAGATGCGAACAAAATCCGGTTTCTCAAACTGTGATATCAATTATAGGTACTCAGCTACCTACAATACAATACAACCATGTTACAAATGCAGATATTTATTTTTGTCTCTCGTCATCGTAAAGAGATAAAATATAGGTCGGGCTGACCAGAAAAATAAAAAACATGCTTTGGTGGCGCTACCATCGTTTACAACCTTTAATACCAATGTTTCAAGTACAAAAATTAGTTCCAATAAATTTCCGCAACATGGCGAAGATTTTTATTTATTTTTCTGGTCAGGCTTATTGTCAAACACAAAAAGTTTCATCGAAATCAAACTAATTCTACTGGTCAAAGACTTTCGTCTAGAGACACTTTACTAAGTAGCTTCTCGAATTTACACTTACACCTACACAGTTAATTAATAATATACAGGGTGTTAGGGTAAACAGAGCATTACTTTAAGGGGTGATTGTACCCATGATACTGAACAACTTTCCCTAAGAAACCTATAGCAAATCCTCAAGAAAAACTAGTTTTTATTCAAACGTTCGATCAGCTGATTGCATTTAGTATGGAAAGTAAAAACATTTTTTTGCTTATTTCCTATAGGTTTTTTTGGGAAAGTTGTTCATTATCATGGGTTGAATGGAACTGCCTCCGTGGTCTAATGGTTAAGAGCATTGGGCTCTCGACACGGAGGTCGCGGGTTCGATTTCCACGGGGTACACCTAGTGATATGTCACTTTGTGCGTTTTTCCCCAGTTGGTTAGGACATTGCAGGCTGAATCACCTGATTGTCTGAAAAGAAAAATGACTACGTGCTTCGGATGGCACGTTAAGCCGTTGGTCCCAGCTACTATCTCTGGTGGTATTAGCAGTTACATAAAAACCACGTCAGAGGCCGTAAGGCGGTCTGAAAAAACTCTGACACCAGGGCTCTGCCCACACGATAAGAAAGAAAGAAATGGGTTCAATTACCCCTTAAAGTAGTGGAACTGTTCACTCTTACACCCTGTAGAAGCAAAATGTAACAGAACAAACTCTTCAATTTGACCTTTCAAAGTAACAAGTAAGTAAAGAATTCTCAAAAGCAAAACAAACTCGACTATAACAGGTATCCTACAAAAAGTGAGGCTCCATTCAAACGGTATAGCGCGCCTGGGAGACTGAACCTGCATTTTTCAATAGTTTCCACCTTCTGTCAGCTCTAAGGTCGGTTTACATGGCGTCATTTTCGACAACAACTCATCATTAAGCAGTTTCCTCGTCTTTCAAACTAATGAAAGTAAAGATGAGAAGTTACATGCGTACGCGCACACATACGCACTTAAATATGTACCTACTCGATGTTGGATGCATACTGGAAGTTGAACAGTTTGATGGTTTAACCACCCCTTTGTATAATAATTTCTTCTTTTATATATGTTTAGATTAGATTATTACTAGGGTCTTTTGTTACAACCTGACTCGTGACTGCGTTTATAAAAAAAACGCTTTATATTCAATTATAAACATTCATTAAATATTATCAATTGTTTATTCAATCAAATGACTTAAACAATTTTTGTCTAAAATAACATTTCAGTTAAAAGGATATAATGCGGACCACGTTCCATACAAACGAAGTCTGGCCCTGTACCCGAACTTTCGATTTTCAATATATTGCGACAGTTTTGGCCCGAACTTCATTGGAACGAAAACGTTCACGCAATCGCGAAGTTCGAATGTCCGGGTAGAGGCCCTGGCTATATTTTCAATACGAATCAAAAAATAAATTATTAATAAATTTTTTCTGAAACACCTAGAAAATAATCTCTAAGTATATTGTATTTTATTGTGTCAGATTTTCACTAAAATATACAGTTTTAATGCTAGGATTAATTTAAGATTTGCATGGAAATCATTGAGTAACGTTAAAACTAAAGTTAAAACGCAATACAAGCATAGAGATTAGTTTCTAGATTGTTACTGAAAAATGTCATTGACTTTTGCGTATATCTGGTCACTATTTGGGACATTCGTGGCAATTGCTAGCCCGTGCCAATGCCAATGTTGTCAAATGTAACACCGGTGTTTAGCTTAGGATTCGCCCACTCCATGAGCGCAATTATAATGTTCTCGTATGTATACAACGAGTCTATAGAATAACCGAAAACCTCATGAATCCCAACTAATTTTGATTCAAATAAATAAAATTCCGTCAAAACATATAAAAAAAAAACATCCTTTGAGATATTCGTATGAATGTAGTCCCCCCCCCTACTCACTACTCTATTATCGGTAGGTATTGATATTGTCATGAGCCGAGCTAAAACGAAAACATTAAGAAGCGGCAAAAATAAAAATTGTTAAAATAATAGTTGTGTGGCAAACTTAGTGGCGCGTGCTTCGCTCTGCCAAAGAATATATATACTAACGTAAAAAGGCTCTGCGCAGGCTGGCGGTGGTCCTGCCGCCCACCGCGCTACGTTCCTGCTATTTCTCACTCTTCCACTCGCTGCTGTGCTACGGGCTCGAGCTCTGGGGCACTGCCGCCGAGTGGAAGCGCGTGTTTATACTGCAGAAGCGTGCTGTAGGCATAGTATCACGTGTACCAACGCGTACACCGGCCAAAGGCATTTTTGTTAGTAAAAAAGATTCTAACACTCACCTCTCAGTACATACTAGACATTTCTAAATTTGTGAGAAAAAACATAGACAAATTTCCAGATAAAACTGGGTTTAACAAGTCTTCACTTCGAAATAAATCGGACTTAATAGTAACAAATTGTAGACTAGAAAAATCGACTAAATCCATATATATATAATAGGCCCTAAAATCTACAATAAACTCCCCAACGATATATTCAAACAGTGCAAAGAAAATTGTACCTTTGAACGTAAATTAAAAACATGGCTTATAGATCGTGCTTTCTATGACATTGATGAATTTTATAACTGTAACCGGACTGTAATATAAATAATATAATAATAAGTAGTTATAAGGAGTGCATTTGACGTGTAAAATTATTTTTATGAAATAAATGATTATGATTAATCAAAAAAGGTGTAAAATCGATTGTACTCTTGATTCTAAATAAACTCAATTTTGGTTATTCCGTTCACACATTGCATTAATATGGATTTTACAATATAAATAACATTTATCCAATTCGATTCTAAACCATATGAGACCACCCTAACAAAACGTGAGCACAAACGTTGGACGCGCATACAGTTTTTGTGTTTTTTCGTTCGGTAAACAAGCCCTGACGGTTCTGTTTTACCTTTTAGACTAACTGTCACACTTGCCCGGCTCGTCGGTTCCGAATGTTGATTTTATCATGCGGGGTCACCTGAAAAAATAGACACATTTTGTTGGCTCGGGCTTTACAAAGAATCAATCAGAATGTTCAATGGTTGATGGGTTTCCGCTCTTTCTTTGAACTCTAATTATTGGAAATGGCACTCTTTTTTTTACATTCTGTCTGTCAGTCTGTCTGTATGTATGCCCCACCTCAATAACTCACTCATTTTTGCACCTATTGAATAGAAATTAGGTATGAAGACGCACCTCCCCCCTCTCTAACTTCTAAAATACTGGAGTGGCAAGCCAGTTTAACTCAGGTCGGTCGCAGTAAGGACAACATGGTCATTCTCGGATGCGATAAATGTGACTTGCTTGTGTGGAGCTCCACAAATGACGGCCCATCTCACATCGTGCCCTAAGACCTGCACGCGACGCGTCGCTATTGGTCATGAGCTCCTCCTGATTGCAGGTGTGTCGCTAGTGGTCATGAGCTTCTCCTGCGTGCAGGTATTAGGGCACCGACGGTACAGTATCGGTTGCTCTGGCAAGGTACTATTTAGCGACTTTGTTCAGAATTTGAAGTCAACACGATAAGCAAGCAAACAATACTGGAGTAAAAAATCTGAAACTATTTTACAATGTAGCTCCACTTTCAATGAAAATTATAACGAATGCTTTAGCACAATCAGTGTCGGTGAAATCGAATAAAAACCTTCAAGTCGCCGCCCGTCAATAGATGGCGCTGAATGAAATTAAATCGCACTATTGTTTGCTTCTCAAAGATTTCTTGAGTTTGATGTTTCTTTCCTCCACTCCTCTTACTAGAGACGCAAGAAATGTCTCGACTCGAGAATGTTTCTGACATTTTCTACATGAGTGGAGCAAATATCGAGAGAGCAAGTAGGAATACGGGTGTTAGTTTCATTGGAAACAAAAGGAAATTGGAAACTTACATTCAGTAAGTGGTATCTAGGGAATGTACTAAGACCGCATAAAACGGAATCTAGTTCATCACTTGCACATTAAATTTCCATTTGATTGGACCCCGGTTCTTGTCCGACTGAGTCTCGACCCGTCCCTCCGAGGAGCAGAACGTTTTCGAATGATTGCGTTCTCCTTTGTGTGAACTATTTTGAATCTGCAAATACTTGCCACTATTCTAACTTTGATTAAAGTTTGTAGTTGTCAAGGTTTCTGGCTACTCCCAAAATAGAATAAGGTCGTGAATATGACATTTACATACACATAAACTCACGTACGTAATCCCTTTCGGGGTGGTCAAAAACTTTGCTACAATTGCCAACTTTCGATTAGAGAATGTAGTTGTAGAAATGCTCACATTTAGCATTTTAAGGAGCGCTCAAACCCGGGCGACTGCGACGCGGGACGTGAGACACGAAGCGGGAGCGTCCACGACGCGAAACTCTGCCTCTAAAACTGCGACACGGGACGAGAAATTCATGTGTTGATGAATACTCATTGAAGCAACACTTCTTTAACTATTGTTGTGGTAATGTCATTTTCGTTTTAACATCAGAGTCTCATCTAGAGTACTTTGGTACTCTTTGGTAGCATGTATTACTTTTTGAAAGTTTCTTGAACCTACCTATTCCTTTTGTTTTTATTGGTTTTTAAATATTTTATTGTTTTTGCTACCAAAATGTACCAAAAACTACAAAAAGAACCAAAAATTTCCAATTTCTACTAAAGAGAACCGAAATCAACCAAAATCTAGGAAAAACTACATAAAACGGCCCAAATCTATAAAAAAGAACCAAAAACTACCAACAAGTACCAAAATGTACTGAAATTTAAAATTAATATTTTATTTTGTTACGAGAGCGTAACATTATATGCGTGTGACCACTAGACGCGCGCGTCCCGCTCCGCTGCCGCTGCCGTCTCGCGTCGTGGTCGCGTCGGTTGGGCGACTTGGCGGGACGCCATAAGATAACATGGGCAGCGACCGCCGCGCGGTAGACGCTCACCATCGCAGACGCTTTGGTCGTACCGTTTTGAGAAGGTTTCAGGATGTAAACGGGGATTTCAAATATTATTGATTTTTAATCATGTTACAGCCATGTTGTGCTATTTCGAATCAAATTAAAGATTGAAAAATTTGTCTCGGGCGGGACTTGAACACGCACTTTTCCAAACCGGGGAACTGCGTTATCCAATTTCGCCACCGAGCCCACTACCCAGAGAACGAAATTTTCAATCTGTTGCGTCTTAAGGGGAAGTGAGTTGTAAGGCTTGCGGGTTGGTTAGTTTGTTTGTAGATGGCGCTCACGTCCCCTTAAGACGCAACAGATTGAACATTTCGTTCTCTCGGTAGTGGGCTCGGTGGCGAAATTGGATAACGCAGTTCCGCGGTTTGGAAAAGTGCGGGTTCAAGTCCTCCCACCCGAGCCAAATTTTTAATCTTTAATTTGATTTCTAAACGGGATGTTTTAAGTTTTCAGAATATCTCTAATTACTCCCTCGGGGAATACAGTCGTGAGCAAATGCTTATGCTTATGCTAAGTTTCATGATGGAATAACGTGTCAAGTGGTGGTAGGTGGCCAGCCTTTCGCCCATATTTAAACTCGGCATAAATACTGAATTTCGCAAAAAAAATATCAACTTTTCAAACAAACATTCGATCAGCTGATTGCATTTAGTATAGAAAGTCAGTTTTTTTTTTTGCTAATTTGCTATTGGTTTCCTAGGAAAAGTTATTCAGTATCATAGGTATTCACCACTTGAAGTAATGCAACTGTTTATCATAACACCATGTAGGTGTGTTGGGGAAAAGACAATGCCCAAAACCAGGCTAAAGATGCGTCCTCAATGCGTCATCATCATTAATTTACCAAAAATATTTGGTCTGAATTATGAATCTCTTCATAAGTTTTTTAGCCCTGTGATGATGGTGGTTCAAAAATAAAATACAATTTTGTAATAATTTTTTGTAAGGAATGAATGCTTTTATTTTTATATCCTATCTATTTTTTAAATAAGGATTTTTTAAATATTTCCCATCAAAATTTAATTATTTTCTTGTTACAATATAGTACATTTCTTATCTTTAGGCTTTGACTATTTATTACAAGGACTAGTCTTGCGGTAGCATTTCCCCTCTGCCACGGAATAATAACAATTGATCATGTGCATTTACATTCAATTTTATACCTTATCACTAAACGAGACAGCCTATAATTTCGAAACAATAACTTCGAACTTATCACGTTTGGGTTCACACGAGACTACTTTTCATGATCTTTAACAATCAAAATTAGAATCTAAAGTTATGGGGAATAAAATCCAAAGTTGCGGATTTTATGTTAGCTCACCCCCCGCGTAGAAATGTTTGTTAGTAGACTTACATGCGTAACTAGTCCTTATATAAGTAGTCAAAGTCTTTAGGTTGATCCTGGCTTACAGGAGTTACAGCGGTGGGAATGTGTGGTGGGCCTATGCCCGAAAAAAAAGACGCAAGTTCAGCCTAACTTTTATATAATTTTGGGCATGATCACATTATCATGATTACAATCACCCTATAATGTAATGCAACTGTCTCCAAATTACACCCTGTATAAAAGTAGTATTGTTGCTAATATTAATTCAATTTCATTTCGCATAACTCATCCACAAAGCTAAAACTTTAGTATGCAAGCCACGCATACTGTGCTCTCATGCATTTCTATTTGCTACGGATGCACGTACTCATAGCGCTACGAGTGCTACGCGAGCTACGCCGTAGCGGCACCTTATGGGATTGCCATAGGAAATATACTTTCACAATTTCTGGGTACAATTGAATATTTATTTGAATATTATTTATAAAGCTGCGTCCACACTTATATCAATTTCACTTTTTTCATCTATTATTTACCGATGTGGTCTTCTTTTTTATCGTGTGGGCAGAGCCATGGTGTCAGAGTTTTTTCAGACCACCTTACGGCCTCTGACGTGGCTTTTCTGTAACGACTACTACCACGAGAGACAGTAGCCAGGACCAACGGCTTAAATGCCATCCGAAGCATGGAATCATTTTTCTTTTCAGACAATCACGTGATTCAGCCTGCCATTTTCTAACCAACTGGGGGAAAACGCACAAAGTGACATATCATTAGGTGTCACTCGTGGGAATCGAACACACGACCTCCATGTCGAGAGCGCAATGCTCTTAACCATTAGACCACGGAGCCAGTTACAGCACGGAGCTGCTTTTGTGACGCGGCGGTATCGGTGCCGATGTTATGAAAATCATTGCATAACCTTGTGGTACGCGTTCCACGCCTACTTTGCACTTCTAACCTCTCTTATAATGTTCTGTGATCAGACTATTAAGTGGCTATGTGAAAAAAATAGGATTCTTCAAAGCGTCATATATCATGAAGTACTAACAGTAGGAGTATGATTAGCGGATATGTGTAAATTGAACATATAATATAATTGAAGTTTTGATTAGAGTCAAAACACGATTAAGACACATTTTCTCGATAGAAAAACAAGCCAAAGTAGCCTCCGTTTTTATCGATAAACGCTTGGAACTGCTAAACGGTGAATAATAGAAACACGAGACTTGATTTAAAAAAAAGAGATTGATATTTTACAAATTTTGATTAGAGCAGAATTGAACTTACATAAATAGTACAATCACAATTAAATAAAGTTTGTTTTACGCTTGCGGCGTTTCAGGCGCGTTCGCCGCCCTATCTCTTTCTCTCGCATCAGGCAGTAATATAAGCTATCACATGCCTATTTCGCTTCAATTATTTTTCGACATAAGCCCTCAAGCTGAACAACTTTCTATATTGAGAAAAAAAATCTGCTATTCCATACAAAATTGCAATCTTATTCGACACAAATGTATGGGAAACCATATTTTTTGTTGGTCCCAAATATCGTCTTTAAAAGTCTTCAGCGAATTATACAGGGTGTTAGGGTAAACAGTTGCATTACTTTAAGGAGTGATTGCACCATGATACTGATCTACTTTCTCTACTTTCATCTCTATGGGAAATTCGCAGAAAAAAATTTCGACTTTTCATACAAAGCGTTCGATTAGGTAATTGGATTTAGTATGGTTAGACCAAAATTTTTTTTTTCAAAATTTCATATTGGTTTCATTGAGAAAGTTGTTCAATATCATGGGTACAATCACCCCTTAAATTAGTACAACTGCTTGTATAACACTGTAATGACTTTGATTCCCTGTTGACAAACGACGTCCACAAGGGACTTTTTTCGGGATTTCGATGTATGTCCCATAAAAAATGTTTTTCAGTTCGATGGTCTGATCATCCCCTTGAAAACCCCAAAGTATTAAAAGGAGTCTAAATACGAAGCGAAAAATACAATTTGTTGTATAAATATAAGATTGATTAGATTCCATTTTGGAGTTGCGCGATATTTTTCCTTCACTATGAACCATCGATCATTTCGATCTGAACGTCTGCTTTGAGTGGGAGGGTGGGGTGGGGGGGGGAGGGGGTTAGTTTCTTTTCACTTTACCAAATGAACGTGTCCTGTATACTTACTTCAGTCACAGATTAGTAGTTACTATATAACAGATTCATCACTTTCTTAAAACAATTTACCGGTAAGAAGAGCGTCGGTGGCGCGTTGCGGAGAGGTATGGACACCCATGGGGGTCCGGGTTCAAATCCGCACGGACAACTTCATCATCATCATCATCATCATCAGCCTATCATAGCCCACTGCTGAACATAGGCCTCTCCCAAGGCGCGCCACAAAACTCTGTCCTCGGCCTTCCTCATCCAGTGGCAATAGGCTGGTCATATCTGCCGAAGAACTGACAACCGGTGGGGTGTCAGGGTTCTGGAGTGGAGACCGCGAACTGGTAGACGTAGTGTGGGACGTCCTGCTGCCCGCTGGACAGACGACCTAAAAAAGGTAGCGGGGAGCGACGGACAACTTGGCGTGTACCAATGAGTTTTTGTAACTCATGTACGTAATACCGGCTGCTCTCAAACGGTGAAGGAAAACATCGTGAGGTAACCTGCATACGCTGAAGAAGAATTTGTGAAGTTTACCAATCCGCATTGGGCACGCGTACTGGACTTATGGCCATTTATGCTCCCTGAGGGTAGGCCTGTGCCCTGCGTTTAAAGGCTGATGATGATGATGACTGCTCTGGTGACTTAACGCGCTGCATGCAAACGAAGTTTCGTCCTATTTTCAATATAATTGAATAACTTCCACTATTGGACCAACATTGAAATAGCGAGAAAAAAAAGATCAGCATAGCATAAGCATAAGCATATACTCACGACTATAATCCCCGAGGGGGTAGTTAGAGATATTCTGAAACCTCAGAACATCCACGTTTCACTATAGTACCGAAACTCTGCCCAGTGTGACGGGGAGTGAGCCCGTCGCCACTTGTAAATGGACAGTAGGTACAATACATGCCTCGGAAAAGTTCCTTAGAAAATGATAGCAACATGAAACAGCAGGTTTAATTTTATTGCGATTTTTAACGTTGCGTTGGTCCTATAGCACAAGTTGTTTAGTTTGATGATCAGAAGCCCCCCGTACTATAATGTAATGCATCTCTGTATTTACAATCTACTTCTAAATATTAATCTGAATCTGCCATCAATCTACATATTAGAAATGGCGACACTTGTCCGAAAAAATAGTCACTTATTTATTAAGAAATCGTACCTCACACATAATCTTCGTACAAAAAACCAACTCGCCCTCCCCACAACAACAATGGAAATGTACCACAAAAGCCCATTCTTCACTGCTGCGAAAATATATAATAAAATACCTGAGCATATTAAAGACGAAAAAAAAGAACACATATTATCACAAAAATTAAAACGTATCCTAATTGGTAAATCTTATTATAAAATTCAAGACTTTCTTTCAAGATATCCTAATTGGTAAATCTTATTATAAAATTCAAGACTTTCTTTTCTCAACCTCACGGTCCCCACTGATTTTAATTTTTTAATTGATGATTTGATTGATTTTGATTTATTTAATTGATTTTAATTTACTTGTAAACTATTTTGTTTGATTTGATTTTATTTGTTATATAATACATTTTAGTTACCCTTTATTTATTTATGTTGCCGTGCCCAGAGGGTATCATATGTAGATCAAAATTTATTACATTTAAGACCTAACTGTACCATGTGATTGCAATAAATATATGAATATGAATATGAATATGAAAACGTCAAACCTACATTATTACGAGAAAAATCATGTATACGATGATATAATATGTGATAGGAAATTGAATGTCGACCGATCGCCGGCGCCGGGGCGGGTAGACACTTTGTCAAACTCCGCCGTTCTGAGAAATGTACCTATTTTTAACTTCCTTCTATATTTATTAGACCTCCATACTATAGGGTCTAAACTTCAACACGTTACGTACTTGGAAGTGCTTCAGACCATCAAACTATATAAATTTGAATATAAGGACTAGGAGTGCGATTTTTGAAACTCATTTATTGAACTCAGCAGTTGAAAATGTCTATATTACTATGGAGTTATGCATCTTTCTACTGCTGATTTGACATTCAAAAACCATACTCTAGGAGTGCGATTTTTGAAAGTCAAATCAGCAGTAGAAAGATGCTTATCTCCATACATCTTCCACAACTGAGTTCAATGTATGAGATTCCAAAATCGCACTCCTGTAGTGAAATGGCGAGGAAAAATTGCTGTTTCATAAATTAATTTGGATCAAACAGCTATATTCTCATTTTCTATCAAACAATAGAATCATAAATAACCCTCCTTCTGGCGCAGTCGGGTAAAAAGTCAGCTGCTCCATACAAAACAACTGTACCAACTCGACTCAAATGTATTAAACTACCGATTTTTTTCACGTTTCCTAAGGGTGGCTAAGACTAAAGATTCCTAAGTGAAGAAATTCCGTTGCGTATGCGAAGTCTACCATACCAATCCGCATTGGGCACGCGTGGTGAACTTACTCCCATACACCCTCCCTGAGGGTAGGCGTGTGCCCTGCAGTGGGACGTATATACGCTGATGATGATATTTACATGGTGTGAAAAACATATCAGCGACACTTACATTATAGTTAAAAATGGGTCAAGTGCGAGTCGGACTACTCGTGCACCGAGGGTTCCGTACCACACCACCACACAACAACTTACAAAAAGTTTTTTTTTTCGGGATATTTAGCGCGAGACCGACTCAAACTTGGCCGATTTTTATTATTTTTTGTTATACTGTAGAATTTGCTCTATAATCATAACAAGTTTGACGCTTGTATGTAATTACCGTTTTTAAGAAAGAGCGAGAAGAAAAAACTTTGATAAAAACTAGTTTCTTGTATGAGGACATTAATTTTTAACTTTTTTACTTTGTTAGCAAATTCCCCGTAATAACGCACAGTCTTTGAAAATTTCAAAAGTTACAGCCCTAAATAAGTAGGACAGACAGATGGACGGATGGACGGATGGACGGACGGACGGACGGACAGACGGACAGACGGACGGACGGACAGACGGACGGACGGACAGACGGACGGACCGACAGACGGACGAACCGACGGATGGACGGACGACAGACGGACGGACGACGTAGGCTTAGTAATAGGGTCCCGTTTTCACCCTGTGGGTACGGAACCCTAAAAACAGTGGTTAAAATTAAGACCCCCACTTTAACCACTTACATAAATGTCTTAGTCAATTCAAAATGATTAAATCAATTGTCCCACCGCATAAAACAATGTTCGGCTCACTCCGAACTGTTTTCCTGAAAGGAAATCCTGAAAGCGAGTGCGTAAGCGTTACAATGACAATGCTGGAAAAATCTACGACGGAAGTAGAACAGGGTGTTGGGCGGAGCCATAAGATTAGCGATCAAATCAAACAAATCAAAAAGGTTTATTACTTCCATGCAACATAGCATAACAATAATAATTTAGATTTCTAAATTAAATTTAATTAACATTACAATAAATAATTTCATTTCTATGTACATAAATTTTTCATTACATTCATCAAATCGTCTTATTAATTAGGATTGCATATTAGGTAGGTACTTATTTATTAATGTATGGACCCCCTTAGGGTCTAAAGGGTCTAAAGCCTCCTCCAAAGAATGCCATCTCTCTCTGTCCTTTGCAGTTTCTCGCCAGTTTTTGCCAGCATTTGCTACGATTTCGTCCTGCCATCTGGCGCTTGGCCGTCCTCTTCCTCTACAACCGGGTGGTCCCTCCCATTTTGTTACCCTTGAAGTCCACCTGTCATCCATGCATCTAGATTAGCGATAGTCAACCAATTTTAATCCACACGGACAACATGCCATGTACTAATGAGTTTTTCTAACTTACGTACGTAATACCGACTGCTCTCAAACGGTGAAGGAAAACATCGTGAGGAAACCTGCATACGCTGAAGAAGAAACTCAGATGTGTATGTGAAGTCTACCTATTCGCATTGGGCACGCGTGGTGGACTAATGCCCGTACACTCTCCTTGAAAGGCCTGTGCCCTGCAGTGGGACGTTTATAGGTTGATGATGATGATGAACCAATTTTAACCGGCTTTTCTGTTACAAACGGAAACACGTTTCGAACTATGGTCTCTGCCTACCCCTTAGGTAAATAGCGCGAATATATTTACAGTACTTTACGCATTATTTGAATGTTTAAATAGTTTTTTTTGGAATGTCTAAATATTAAATGGGCACTTGTCACCTAAGTTTGTCAAAGGACAAAATCATTTATTTCTCGGGGACCTTTAGCGCGAGCCCGACACACACTTTGCCGGTTTTATTATTTGTTGTGTTATTTAAGACTATGATTTATTTTATTAATTTATAATTTCAACTCAATAGATTTGCATTTTTTAGAACTAAAAGTTCATCATTATCAAATTTTGGCAAGACACAACCGTAGCATTGGCGAAACTTCTTGGTCAATGTCTCGAACCCAGTTACTCAAAGAGTGACTGCATAAATCTCAATCAATCAGTCAATCAGTAATACTTTCAAAAGTATTCTAATCTCAAAAACCTTACATTAAACGGGTTGTTCGCTGGAGGTCATATTCATGTTTATGTTCTGGTTTGACATTTTCTGTTTCAGTCATGTTCTGGCTTAGTCATGTTCTCGTTTAGAATTTGTGTTATATTTATTCTAGCCAATTGCTGGGCAAAGGCCCCGTATTGTGTTTGGAAACTGAAAATATAGTTTCACTGGCGATAGCAGCAAACATATTTCAAGATATGAATTTGCCATTTCCACCGTGACCAGACCCCCTAAAGACCCGGTGATTATGCGAAATACCCTACAATCGCAAATGGAAAAAGGAATGGAATGGCAATCTATTTGGGCTTATTGCTTGTCCGGATTCCCATTTACTTAACACGTTCCTTTTTACCAGTTTTTCGATGTGTGAAGCGGTTTTTTTTCTAATCTCCATTAAGGAAACTATATGTGTACATATGTAGGTATGTGGAAAGGTAGGTGAGTGACAGAGTTGCCAGATCTACGTATTTATCCGTAGATTTATGGATTTTTGGCCTGGCCTAAGGATCTACGGATGTCAATGGCAAATCTACGGATTTTTTGATATCTTCTGAATTAAATAACGCTCACAGGCACATATATTGTAATGATCCCAAGCAAGCACTTTAGTTTGTTTATTATGGAAACCATACAACAACGGCACAAACATATAAACATCCATGACCGAACCGGGATTCGAACCCAGGACCCTGGTTTGGCAGTCCGGCGTGGTAACCATTACACCAACCGGGTCGTCTCCTAGTTAGTCTCGAATTCCTCCCTGTTAATTTGCTGCATAAAATGATACCCAGCCGCAAATAACCCAATTCATATTAACTTTTTTGTATATTGGACTGTGTTTCATAAAATTTGGCTCGTCCCTATTCTTTTCCATCTCCTTCTTTCTACTTTCTGTCGCTATACAGACACGAAAGAAATATTTAACTGTAACATGTATGAAAAAAGGACGCAGCTTAATTTTCACGTTGTCTGGGCATTGTTCTCGCTTAAACTTTTCCAAGTTTCCATTTTCTTCGCCAAATTAGAGGGATGTTTCGGGTCAAAATAGTCAGATAAAGCATTTAAAAAAAGTCTGTAGATCTACGGATTTTTCAAGGTCTCATCTATGGATTTCTCCTGATTTTTTTCACCTTGAACTACGGATTTCTAAAAATTGGATCTGGCAACACTGGTTAGTGGCTGATTAAAAAAAGAGGAGGTTTAAGCAAAATGTGTAATTGAATTTAAATGTTTTTTGGATCAAAGTGTTTGGAGGAAGAGACAATACCTTAAGGGGGCACCGCGCTTCCGGTGCGTGCATGAGTTTTCCATCGTACGTATTTGATGTGTTGAAGCAATAATAGGTAGATACTTACTAGTTGCAACGCTATAGTGTAATGTGTGGGTTATAGTGTAATTTAAATGTAGTGGGTTTTAAGGGATGTTTTAAATATGCTGCAGCGAAAATTTGGAACAACTTGCCTCCGCCTTTACGTAAAAAGTTATGCTCCCAAACCTTTAAACACAAATATAAGGAACTAATTAAAAAAAGATAAAACTAACGCAGCAAAACAGTAAATACAACTGATCTGGTTCTCTCCTTTTCCCACTCCTACACACACACACACACACACACACACACACACACACACACCCACAAACCCCGACTGACACCCCCACACTCTTTTTAATCTATAATCCTAGTTTAACTTTAAGATGATAATAATATCCTAAATACCATAATGAAGATAATGTAATGTGATATAGTATAACTTAAGTCAAAATTGTGTAGTGCCTACTTACCCTGTACCCTCGATGTCTGTATGCTGATATAAGAGCAGGTTGGGACTGCAAATCAGTGCTGAGCAGCAGATCTTATTAGGTCCTGCCAGCGGACAATGTGTGTTTTTATATATATTTGATTTTTCTATTTGATTAATCTGTCTATTGTTTCTGTCTTCTTTGTATTTTGTCTTTTTTGTATTTTGTGTGGCAATAAAGTGCATTTTATTTTTATTTTTTTTTATTTTTTTATTCTGATTTTTAGTGTTCCGTACCAAAATTGGCAAAACGGAACACTTATGGAATCAGCTCGGTGTCTGTCTGTTCGTCCGTCTGTCCAGCCGTCCGTCTTTTTTAAACGGGCATAACCCACCACACATTCCCACCGCCGTAACTCCTGTAAGCCAGGATCAACAACGAGTCTAAAAATATGTTTTTCAAACTTTGTTTAACAAAGTTTTCAATTAAATCCGAGAAATTGCTGTCCCCACTTTTATTTAAAAAAATATAGCCATATACAATCTGCAAAAAATCATGAACTATAAATAGCGTGTAGATGGCGGTATAATTATCAGGGTGGCACTAACTTCGATAGTTTTTTTTCTTTACCCAAAAAAACAACCATGATCTTCAGTTACTATGTGACCACATACTAAGTAAGTGTCAATTTATAGTGGTTTTATCAATGATCCATGTTAAACAACTGGTAGTACGGAACACTAATTGCCCGAGTCCCGACTCGTACTTGGCTGGTTTTTGTTTGATCCGAATATCCGATCTCAAAATATACCTAACCTATAATAATTTACCTAAACTTCATTTTTAGCTATGAAATAATGGAAAATTCTTAAAATTATCTTTTTTTAAATATTTTTCGGGATGCCAGGAAATCCGGGAATGCGTAACTATTAATCGGATGCATAGCATGGAATCAACTGCTTAAAATTGTTTAATTTAAAAAAGTTTTTTTTGGTAAAATAAATCCCGGGATGTCAGGGGGTCCGGGAATGCATAACTTATCGGATACATAGTATGAAAGCAACTTCTTAAAATTATTAAAACAAACAAAAAAAACGTTGTATGTTGTACGTATACAGGGTGTACAATTAAATGGGACACTTATAAAGGGCTACTTCAGACTATTAAACTGCACAACTTTTACTATGGGACAAAAAATGTGTTATTCCATAAATAATGCCAATAGCTACTCGACCCAAATATATGGAACAGATATTCTTTCACAAAAGTGGGTCAACTTAATGGATCGACTTTGTTCCTAATGGAGCAGGTAATAGGATAACTAATTGAATTACAAATAGCTAAAGTGACACTTAAGTACTTGATGAAACCTATTATAGGATCTTGGGTCCAGATTGAGTCTAGAATAATAATTTATATTTATGGTTTGTATTGTTTTATGCCTACGTTGTAAAATTATAAAAGAAAAAAAACTTATATAAATAAAAAATAATAATAATACAGTGAGTACATAATTGTTTTTATTTATTACTATTTTACAATTTTTCTAATTTTACAATTTTTTTTTTAACTGCCTGGGAAGGTACAAGAGTTTATCGTTATATCATCTGCCGTACATGTCCAGTTGCTAATCTGTCCAGCTGAGAATCTGTCCAGCTAAGAATCTTTCCAGTTGAGAATCTACCCAGTTGCTACGGAGGGGTTTGTCCGTCCGTCTGTAAGACTTTTATAAGAACGTACATCCTGAAGTCAAAAGCCCTATTAGGTCCCCGTCATCTGATATAGTAGATTCTTGTTATAAATTGTATTTGTCTATTCTAGGTGTGCATTTGCTTCGAATCAAACTGAACAACTTTTACTATGGGAGCAAACCGATCGAAACAAAAAAACTGTTGTTGCATACATTTGAGTCGAGTAGGCTTCGCAGTTGCGGAGTTTCCCTGCGAGATCGAATCAGAAATGAACAGATCCACCGAAGAACCAGAGTAACTGACATAGCCCAAAGAATTGCTAAATTAAAGTGGCAGTGGGTGGGGCATATTGCTCGCAGAACCGATGGCCGATGGGGCCGAAAAGTTCTCGAGTGGCGACCGCGTACCGGAAAGCGCAGCGTGGGTAGGCCCCGCACACGGTGGACCGAAGACCTTGTGAAGGCGGCGGGAACCCGTTGGATGAGGGCAGCGCAGGACCGGTCGTTATGGCGATCCTTGGGGGAGGCCTATGTTCAGTAGTGGACGTCCATCGGCAGAGATGATGATGATTATGAGGCATTACAGCTGGTTTTTTTTTTTGCTTGACACCTGTCATTCGGGATTACTTAACAATTTTGAGTTTATATAGAATGTCAGCTGGCTTAAAAAAAAAAAAATTCGGGCATAGGCCCACCACACATTCCCACCGCTGTAACTCCTGTAAGCCAGGATCAACAGCGGCGACCATTCACAACACTGGACAATGAAGTCCAGCGAGCCCGGGGGATGACTCTAATCTGTCTAACCCGCAATGAATTAATCAAAGAAGATAGGAGGAGTAGGAAAACGAAATATCCGACTTCCCTCCATTGCAAGCGGGAGACAGCAATTAGAAGGAAAAAACATGGCTATTAGAGAGCCAATTCAAGAGATCATTTATGGCAGTGTTGAAGACACGACCGCAAAAGCACCAAAAATACAAAATAAAACAATAGGAACCTAACATTGTACTGAAACTATGACCTATTTTGCTTCCAGTAATAAGTATGGCAAAAACATCTGAACGCACGGAAGTTATCCCTAGTCGCAACAAGATCCATGTAGTAAGGGACACCAGAAAACGATTTTATTGTCAGCTGGCTTGTAACGAATTTGTGTTTCCTTTGTTTCGGAATTATAAAAGTTTTAAGTATACAGTCCGCTTTATCATTTCGTCTAGTTTTCCCTATAAGGTATCTAGATAGGGCACTAGAAATCTTTACACTCGGATACAAAATGTTCATAATTTTCATACAAATATTTGAACTGCGACTCTCGAATCAGCAGGGGTTAACTACCAACTGAACTGCGGGGTCGTCAATTTGATTACAAAATTATATCAAAAGAAAAGAGACAATAAGATTCAAGGAAAAGACATTAGAAAGTACTCAGAAATACCTAAGTGCGGATCATTTCAAACAATGACATCTAACAAGAGTCGTTAAGAAACAATTCAATTCCGTATCGTCGTAATAGAAACTGGATCTGCACGAACTTCCATTTTCACTAACGAACTGAGATTATTTTTAGGGTTCCGTCAAAGGGTGAACACCACAGATCACAAAAACTAAAGGGAGATGTGAAAAGGGGGCGGGGCCAGTGTCGCAGCAATATGCGCAAAAACACAGTGCTCGCGACAGTAGTGATTCAATATATTATAAGGCTGAAAGCCAGTCGAGATATTGTGTGTAAATAGTTTACAATGCTTGCGTAGTACTAAAGATTTTTCGAACGTTGAGTTCTGATACCGCAATGGATAATGAGCACATTCAAGCTAACAAAATACTTTCTATCGCGTGGTACTGGTGGTGATGCGACACTAGGTTTCGTACTCAGCTCTCTAGATCTCTATGGTGAACACGGAACCCTATTCATAAGCCTACGCTGGCGCTGTCCGTCCGTCCGTCCGTCCTAGCTTCAGAGGGCGGTATCTTCTAAACCGTAATATAATTATATCCGGTTGAAATTTGTACATAATATGTATAATTATAATGGATTTGATGACAAATAATTAAAGAAAACAAGTAAAAATTCTGGGTTCCCATCATTATAACAAACAAGCAGACGCAGCTTTATGAAGTGTGTCGACCCACTTCATACTGGCCCAGCGCAAGCGAGGTGTACTCTACACACAAAGTGGCGACAAAAAGTGTCCATCCCAACTCCATTTGTGCCGCCGTCTGAGAGCCTCCCGCCTGGACATGACTTGCCTTGGGCGACCTGGAAGTCCTTAAACCGACTGCGAACCCAGGTCGGTCGCAGTAAGAACAACATGATCAGGTTCTCGGATGCGCAAAATGTGACTTGCTTGTGTGGAGCTCCACAAACGATGGCTCATCTCACATCGTGCCCTAACACCTGCACGCAGGAGGAGCTCATGACCGCTAGCGATGGTGCAGTATCGGTTGCCCAATTCGTTTCTTTTCAAGGTTTTTAGCTCGTTAGTTTTTTCTCTATCGTCAAAACGGCAATACATACAAGCATCAAACTTGGTTATACACCACGATTAGAGTTCATAATGTAAAACGACAACAAATAAAAACCAGTCAAAAAATAAAAGACATTCCTCACGTGACAAAGTATATTCGTTTCAACTCGTTTCACAACTAACGAATGAGTATGATCATAGAACAAATACAAAATAGGAGGTATTATCATACTTCCCAAGGAAATGGAAATTTCTTATAACATTCAAATTCAAAACCAGTTTTGTAGGCGAAACGGGATTGGGCAATGTCTTTTTATGATAATGTTATATTGTGGTACGGAACCCTCTGAGCGCGTGTCCGACTGTCACTTGTCCGGTTTTTCTCTATTTAGGCTATTGTTTTAGCAGGATAGGAAAAGATTTCTATTTTTTCTTGGAAATATTTCAGGAAGGTTTTATTTATTGTATAGGTAAAAGATAAACAATTACTATTGTACTACGTACAGACAGATTACTAGTTACAAATACGACCAGGAAAATAATTCCGGTCGTCAATCTTCGTTTGCTGAGCAGGACCGAGTCCCCGACAAAACTCGAAGTCATTTAGTAATCAAAGGGTGCAAAGTCGTATAGCAGCGAAAAGGGCGCGAAAGCAAATTAGCCAATAAACGGATTGCAGGTGGCACATCCTGATTGGTCAATATAATTTCGCGCGCTATTAAAATTTGTCAACTGCGCAGGTACATCGGTAAGACTTATAAACCTGGTACTACTTTACTTCTTTAACACATACATCACTTCCTTAGAAAACTATATATTCTCGCGCTTTAATTACCTGCTGCCAGACGGTACGCGCTCAATGTACGAAGCTTGCCACAGCATCTTCGTACAGCGTGCGACGACGTTGCCGTCTGGAGCGAGTGGCAGAAATCAAGCAAACGTATCGGTTACAAACATAGCATAGATTTGGACGGATGACGTGACTTTGAAACAGCGACTAAATAATGTCGGTATTATTCAAATATTGAAATTATACAATATTAATTGAAATTCATTATAATTGCATACATAATTTAATGAATGCTCAAATACTTTCAGAAAGTAAAGTAATAAAAAAAGTATAATAACTACTACTAAAACTAGTATAATAAGTTAACGCAACAAATAGACATCTACTGCGCTGAAAACGCGCTTTCCTGACGCGTCGTCTGCGCTTTCAAAATACGCCGTGAGGTTAGGCTCGATAACTTTCCCAGTACCTCGGTAGGCTCGCAAAGGGCATTAGAGCAGCCAATAAACAAAATTCACAAGATTATAAGAACAATAAAAGCTCTGGGATTGCTCTGCTTTCCTCAACATTGTTTTAAGAGAATATTGTTATTGCTGTGTTTGATGCTAAGTTATAAATATTTTTATAATAACAAACTGTACAAAGTCAAAATCTAGGTCAAAGAATTGGGAAAAATCGACTAAGACTCGCCCATGATAGGGTTTCGTAGCCTTTTTTTTAAAACCTATTTCGTCGCATTGTTGGGCAAAGGTCCCGTGCCATCAGTTGCCATTCTGCTTCGTGGTCATCCAGGTCGTCGCGCCATCTCTTTCTTGGTCTGCCTCGGCCCGGCTTCCATCGTCGGGCTCCGATTAGGTCGCGATCGTTGCCTAACGCTCTGTATGCATGTGACTAACATGTCCGGCCCAGTCCCGCTTCAGTTTGGCGGACTTAAGGTGGTTGCAGAGGGGTCAATTTTATACAAAACTTTGCGCACAATACGCGTAGACGGTATTAATATAAGTAACTTTGTATATATGGAAAAATAGTTTTGCAAATGTTGTTTGTGACCCGGCACCTAGATTTTCTAAACTATTTTTCCATATATAAAATATTACTTTTATTAATTCCATCTACGCGTATTGTGCGTCAAACTTTTGTATGGACAGAAACCACCTTAATTCTGCTACTTAAATTGACAGTAAAAAAACACATAGAGATCTGTTTATTTATGCGGGTCTAAGTCGTTTGATGTGTGGATGAATATGTGATGTATTAGTATGATTCTTAGCTGGTAATGCTATGTTAAGGTTACTACATATTCATCACCTTCGATCTATGATTTGTCAAAAAGCATTATAGGTATGGAACGCCTTACGCATCCTTTCGCATCGACGTGGCGAACGTCCCTTATAATCGTGATTTTTTTATGGACAAACCATCGATCGCCGTTGATCATTCTGGTTTGACATTGCTCCACTTTTTCAAAAATGGCATCCATTTTCCATATATACTATAATCCGAAAAGACTTTTTCCCCAACTTATTATCTTCCTAATTATTTTATAAATTGCAAATAGTATTTGTGACGCGGCATCTAGATTTTCTAAACTATTTTTCCATATATTAGTCGTATTGTACGCCAAAGTTTTGCATAAAATTGACCCCTCTGCAACCACCTTAATCACAATGAACTAAAGCCTCGTTCAAGGAGACGCGGGGCGTCGCGTAGTGCGGACATTAAATATATGAAAATTTGACGCGTGTGACAGCGCTTCTTGAACGCTCTATACATCGCCGTATGTTTGTGTTCATGGTACCCCTTACCGTACAGCTAATCGTTTACGACTTAGATCCGCCACACACATACGGAATCGCGATCCGGAATCCTGATTCCGGATTCAGTGTTGTCAAATATGGTTACAAAAAATACTAGTGCTGTTTAAAATATGCCTAAAATAAAAATGAATGAAACGCCAAATAAATGACAATAATTGCATTTTTAGGTATTTATTAAAACAAAACAAACAATTTCTATACATGATAATTACTATCATGTGATGAGGTCATGACGTTACGCATGTTACGATACGAGATACAAAAGGCTATCGATAGTTTTAACATTAGACATAATTTGCATACAAAAAAATATATATATATACGGCGGAATTTTTTTTTATCGGGCATAGGCCCACCACACATTCCCACCGCTGTAACTCCTGTAAGCCAGGATCAACAGCGGCGACCATTCACAACACTGGACAATGAAGTCCAGCGAGCCCGGGGAATGACTCTAATCTGTCTTGGAACCCGCAATCAATTAATCAAAGAAGATTGGAGGAGTAGGAAAACGAAATATCCGACTTCCCTTCATTGCAAACGGGAGACAACAATAAGAAGGAAAAAACATGGCATGTACATACGGTCGAATTGACAAACCTTCTACTTTTTTGAAGTTGGTTAAAAATGGCATGAGCCATTATCACACAAGCAGTTCTTGAGCGTAGGCGATTTCGCAACTATGCCGCAACGACGTCGCAACTGCACCGTCACGATACGCTATCGTTCCATCAACGCCTACGCTCAAAAATCACTTTAAAATATGCCACCTAAGACATCAAAAAATCACTAGATCTAGTGAAAAAGTCTCTGAAAGCGGCAACACTCCATACGGAATCCAATTCCGAATCAGGTTTATTCCGGATGTATGTGGCGGACCTTATTCGCGTTGATTCAACCGTACCCAGTCTCCCCCTACTATAAAAGTGAATGAATGAATGAATGAAATTTACTTTATTTACACCAAAACAAAATACAATGCACAATAGGAAACATAAACTGAATATGGTACAAACAAGGCGGTCTTATCGCTAAAAAGGGTGCGAGCACTTGAGGCAAAATAATTTTAAAACAAAAGTCGATCTATGTCAGTTAACGTTTCAAAACACCTATTAATCGTAAAAAATCTAAAAATAATGTTATTATACATGTGTATAACATGTGAGCAGCGAAAGCGTGATCTTTGTCTTTAAACTCAACTGTTCTGCCTTTCATACAAAATTTTAAAAGCTTTATATTTTCGTAATTATATTATAAATTGCGAATGTTATTTGTGACGCGGCATCTAGATTTTCTAAACTATTTTTCCATATATAAAATATTACTTTTATTAATACCGTCGACGCGTATTGTGCGTCAAAGTTTTGTATAAAATTGACCCCTCTGCAACCACTGAAATTGTTTATTTTAGATTATAAATATTTTGTAAAAGTCAATAAATAAAAAAAAACTGCCAGAATGAAATATAAAATTACTGACTTACAATTGAATTAACAACGGTCGCAGCTATGAGGAAACTTATGTGAAAAGGACTCATATAAAAACCAAAGATTGATTTTCCCATATAATAAGTCACGAGGCCAGCCGATAAGGCAATAGAAATCACAATAACGTATAATAAATACTTCGTGAAGTCAAACTGAAAGAAAAAACAATGTTTATTAAGATTACACCATGCCTATTGTGCTGCCCCCAATCGTATTTTTTATTTCTTAACAATTAAACAATATTTCCAAAAAATAAGAATGTCACATTGTAGTCATTACTCATTTTCAATTTATCGGGTCACTGTGGATTTGTTTTTATAATGTTTGTAGTTATTATCTTGAAGATACTAGCGATAATAGCTATTAGCATAAAACATAATAATCCGTAATGTTTCGATAAATTGAAAGCCAATCAGGACTACGTTGTGACATTCTTGTTTTTTGGAAATGTTGTTTAGAAATAAAAAAATACGATGTAGGGCAGCACAATAGGCTCGGTAGGCTTTTAAGAAAATATACTCGTCAGGGCGTCCGTCCGCGCTGCATACAAATAAATTTCAGTCCTTTTCCGTTAAAATACATGGTTTCAAAGACATTTTTCGCGATTCCAATATTGGTCCCATAATGAAAGTTGTTCAGTTTGATGGTCTAATCATCCCCTTAAAATAGTTTCACCTAATTTTGTTAGACCTTATATAAAGAAAGAAAGAAAATACTTTTATTTGCAAACACCACAAAACACACTGACATAATTATACAAAAAAACTATATATGTGTTGTGCGTCTAAGTTTTGTATAAAATTGACCCCTCTGCAACCACCTTAAATATATTTAAAGGAAATCTGACAAAGTACCGACGACCACTACCGGTAACGGTACGGTACAAGGTAAGTCGAGCACTACCGACAACCAACGTATCCCGCCGGCGCCCCGGCGGTCAGCGTGACTCTGAAACCAGCCTTAGGTACATCTTCGCCCTGGGCTATTAAAGCGGTAGGTGTTGTAAATTTTGTTTGAAGTGACTTATCTGTTACTTAGTAAGTTATTATTAATCTGTGATAATATTGGAATTATGCGCCTTAAGGCCGGCACGGCCGCCGGCTTTTGTCAATCACGCAGGCATCATTTCCATAGTAAAGGTGGCCGGCAGCAGTGCCGGCGACACTTTATGTTCCGAGCCTTTAGATACGTCGACTCTCGACAGATAGTTTAGTCGTGATATATGTAGACTTACACTAGTCATTGCCAGTAGCATGCAGATCAACGCAATCCCAGCAGTCGCAAAAAACGCCCCCAAGACAATGACGGAACTAAAGCGGATAGTTATAAATGCTATTACATACGAGTAGCCTAAAGTCTGAAAGAAATAAATATGACATTAATTAACCATTATAAAAACTCAGTTTTTTTCCCTTCTCAATGGTAATAAAACAGAAAAAATCTGAATTAAATTAAAGATTGAAAAATTTGTAAAAATCTGCTGCTTATCGTACTGTTCAGGAGTGCGATTTTTGAACATCGTACGTTCAAAGTCATGATAGAAGGATGCATTTTACCTGCATAATGTCTGTGATAAAATGGACGAAATCACGATTTCATATTCCCCTGTTTTCTCCTCCAAAAACATAAGTTAATAACATGAGCTAATAACATAAGTTAATAACATACGTTGATAATATAAGTTAATAACATGAGTTAAAAACATAAGTTATGCGGACGACATGGTGCTGTTGAGTCCATTAATGGGAGGCCTGAAGCAACTGTTAAGGGTTTGTGAAACCTATGAGTTTATGATCTTAGAGGAAAAAAACAAACAGCCTAAATGTATACCGCCACGTCAGTTGTTTTGAACCGTGTTTAACAGTTTAGGTACCTTGGCCACAGTGACCGAGGATTTGAAAGATGACCTGGATATTGAGAGGGAACGTAGGGCTTTGTCGGTTCGAGGCAATATGTTGGCACACAGATTCACCCCCCTTACTGTTGATGTAAAATTAAGAGCATACTGTCATAGTTATAGTGGTGGTATTATTACACGCGTGGTCTTTGGGCCAAATTCACACAAAAATCGTACAATGCCCTAAGAGTCCAATATAATAATATCTTCAGGGTCCTGTTGGGGCTCCTACGATTCTGCAGTGGATCTGGCATGTTTGTGGATGCATATATAGATGACTTTAATGCAATTATACACAAAAAGACCGAGTCTGTTGTGCGGAGAATACGGGGAACCCGAGCAGAATCTTGAAGATGATCGCTGATCGGATGGATACAGCTATCCTCAGTCGTTTCATCGATCTGAATGTGAGAGGTGTGGATCGTTGAATTGATCTTAATAATAATTCTTTGTTTCATTGTTATTATACTAATATTAGATATAAGCTTGTGCTACTAACAAAATATGGACATTATTAATCTGTAATAAAACATTTTTACTTTATTTATTTTATTTTATTTAGAACTGTTTTTTTTAATTTAGGAAACTTATTACAACATGGCTCGTTGATTGGGTGTTCTTACGCTCTTAGAAATAGAAATATATTTATTTGCCAAAATACTTTGTTATAAAAGGGTGTTACAATTTTGTTCAGTAGCTGTATTTAGCCTGCTTGCAGGCACGCAAGTTTAGTTTGATTCGATAAAATCTTATTAAAGCTAATATAGTTATCTAGATCTTCTACTTATATTGTCATAATTCAAATATTCATCTACGCTATAAAAACACAATTCACACAGCCATTTAGTTAATTTAGTTTTGAAAAACTTTCCTTGTAACAGTTTTATACAATCAGGTAGTTTGATATATATAATTATACTCATATTATAGACGTTATATTCTTATATATATATTTATGACAAGAAGGCTGGTATAATTGGTGTAAGTATTGTGATCTAGCTTGCCTAGTGTAGACAGAAGAACGCTTTTTATAAAGTAGCAAACATCTCTTATGTACACACGGCAACACATCAAGCTATACAAAACCAACATAAGCTAGCCGCGCGTAAGTCAAGTAACGTATAACGACGCGCGGCCAGCTTATGTTGGTTTTTTATAGCTTGATGTGTCGCCGTGCGCACATACAGGGCAGAGAAAGAACATTCAACTTTTGGAACAGAGGTTCACTACTTTCCAGGAACCATGCGTTACTGATGGAACGAATGCACTTCTTCTGGAGTTTGTACGCCCTATTTATTTTGACAGAATTTCCCCAAAATAACAAACCATAGCCAAGTACAGAGGATACATTGCTATGGTAGGCCGTGAGAGCTGCCTCCTTAGATATAGTTTGTCTTAGTCGCTTTAATGCATAAACATAACGTTGTAGTTTACTACAAACGAGATCTATGTGTCAGTTAAGATGCTGGTCAATAATTATGCCTAAGAATTTGAATGTGTCAACTCTATCAATGTTCAAGCTATTGTGACTGATTTGTAAATTTAGTGCCTGCGTATTATATGACCTATGTTCCATTAACTTTGTTTTTTCTATATTGATATGTAAATTTTTAATTTTTAGCCATTCAATAACATCAGCAAGAGATTTATTTACCGTTTGTTCATATGTGTCAGTTCCCGTGCATTTAATTACTAGTGTGGTGTCATCTGCGAATAATATGGACTTTTGAGATAAGGCGTTAGGGAGATCATTTATATATATTAAAAATAGGAGGGGGGCAAGGACGCTTCGCTGCGGAACACCTATTTTATTTACCATGAAGGGTGATCGGTATTGATTTTTGGCAAGACTATCTTTATGCTTCGTTATTTTCGAAATTTCAGTGCATTGTTTGCGGTCTATTAAATAGTAAATCTTGTACAGTATACTTATTATACTAACCGTTAATATCAAAAAAATATAAACCATCGGTGATGATCTTGCACACTTAGAGCAGTATATTATGTACTGTATGACAAAAGTCAGTGCCCTGAAAAAAAAAATGTAAGGTTTCGTAGTACAACACCCTGAGACAGGGTAGCTGGAAGATACTGGTTACAAGGTACGTCCACCTATCATACCTTATGTTATTATGGCCGCTGGCAAGCGAGCAACACTCCGACCCAAAAGGATCTTTCGTGTCGACTCTCACATAATATATTTTCTTTACCCTTCAAAAACGTGGTAAATGAGGGTGGCAGCACTGTTCAAGGAAAAAAACCTGTAATCTCCCGGTTTTGGATAACCATCTCCCAGTAGGCACATGCCTCCAAGCCGCCAAGACATCACTGTCAAACAGGATGTTCCACAGTATCCTCCTCCTGTCCGCATGTGGATCTAGGTTGAGCTTAATCTTGTGCATCATGTGCCTATGGCGTAGTGCCTGGTGAGGGCTTCGACGATGGCACGAGCTTTGCATTATAAACTTTGGGATCTTTGTTGTCATATTGCTGATAAATTACTGCAGTGTTGCAGACCCGAGAGGCCAGAGTATTCTAGCCTGTGTCTTTTATCAGCCCATTTCTAATGCTACATGCTGTGATACGATAGCTGGCAGAGACTGGGAATAAAGTGCGCCTTTGGAGAGCCCTATGTACGCCTAAGTCGGCCCTTACCAATACTTCCACGGTTGCTTTAAATATTTGTTTCATAAGTGATGATGATGATGATGAAGTCAACTTTCATTCAACCTTTCGGTATGTCCAAACCATCGTAGATGGAGTGCTTCCTTCTCCACTTTAACCACTGCTTCTTTATTCAGATCACATCTTACCCTATTCACACCATTTTTACACGACACATCTTGTACCATATTCAGTTTATGTTTCCTATTGTGCATTGTATTTTTTTTTGGTGTAAATATAGTATATTTCATCCATTCATTCATTCATCTTGTGCAAAGCCTTAACTACAACTAATGATATTATATTAGGATACTACAACTCGTAGTTACTTACAACATTGCATTAAACATTAATAAGCCTATCAAAGATTTTAAGAAGTTGGTAAACGACCATCTGCAACAACAAAGAAAATATTTTAACAGAAAAATATCAACCTTTTATATATAATGTTACACGATGGTAACTTCACTAGAACTGAGAATAAAACTGGAACTGACGCAAACGCTTGTACAAGAGTAGAGGGTAATGTAAGAGAATATCACACCACCAACATGCCACGTTCTAAGGATTGGAAAAGAGCAACCAAAATCTTTAGACCGAATCAGATATTTTAAAAAATATTTTAAATAATTAAATAAATAATTAGATCAAATTGGCGATTAAACCCTTCAAGCCCTATAAATCGACCGGAGACGATGGAATATTTCCAGGCCTTCTACATCGAGGCACAGACATTCTATCACCGTTTCTTATAAAAATCTGTAGCTAGCTTTGCGTGCAATGTTATACTAGAGCCATGGACAAAAGTAATCGGCAAGTTTATACCAAAGATAGGCAAGAAAGGCTTTTGCCCAACCAAAATCCTTCAGACCACTCAGTCTTACGGCTAAAGCTAAAAAAAAAATTGTATGAAAAATTACAAAGCTTTATATTTTCGTAATTATTTACAAATTGCAAAAGTTATTTGTGACGCGGCATCTAGATTTTCTAAGCTATTTTTCCATATATACAAAAATACTTATATTAATACCGTCTACGCGTATTGTGCGTCAAAGTTTTGTATAAAATTGACCCCTCTGCAACCACCTTAAGTGATAATAATTATGGTACTTACATTCTTTTACCGGCCACAGCACAAACAATAGTGAAACAAAGCATAATGAAAAGAAAAGTAAAAACCTTTCGTATAAAAACATTTCTAGATGCTGGATTGTATGGGAAATGTTCATCCTCTGTTGGTAGTGGATCAGTCTCTGTAAAAAAACGAGGGACTTCATCATCACGATTATCGTGTAATAATCTGTGAGCCGGCCGCATGATTGCCTACGTAACATGACATCACAATGAAATGCATGGCACGAAAATAGTTAAATGGTTAATAGTTAGGATTACCTATTAAGTATTAACTATTAAGTTTTAAGTATATACCACGCTACTGCAGTGCGTCAGCGATGTTCGCGCACGCGCACAAAGACGGGTTTGCCACGGTAATGCGGTGCCGTGTCGCCTTACTCATGCGCAGAGTGCGGGTCAGCGCCAACACCATCCTGAACGTCATCAGCGAAAAGCCGGACTGTCCTATTCTGCGACACTGGGTACCAGCACACGTGTGTGTGCCCGGTGTCCCAGAAACTCATCGATATTTGAATTGAATTGTATTAATTATTATTGTTCATGAATTTATTTTGTTATTTTATTTTGTTGTTGTAATTGAATTGTGTACGATTGTGTTGAATGATATGTACCTGACTAACATAGTTTTTAAGTCATGAATGTATCTACTAACCACACTTTAGACATTGTCTGAAATATCCTGATTTAATTTAATTTAATTTAATTTAATTTAGTTTGGTTTGGTTTGGTTTGGTTTGGTTTGGTTTGGTTTGGTTTGGTTTGGTTCGGTTCGGTTCGGTTCGGTTCGGTTCGGTTCGGTTCGGTTCGGTTCGGTTCGGTTCGGTTCGGTTCGGTTCGGTTCGGTTCGGTTCGGTTCGGTTCGGTTCGGTTCGGTTCGGTTCGGTTCGGTTCGGTTCGGTTCGGTTCGGTTCGGTTCGGTTCGGTTCGGTTCGGTTCGGTTCGGTTCGGTTCGGTTCGGTTCGGTTCGGTTCGGTTCGGTTCGGTTCGGTTCGGTTCGGTTCGGTTCGGTTCGGTTCGGTTCGGTTCGGTTCGGTTCGGTTCGGTTCGGTTCGGTTCGGTTCGGTTCGGTTCGGTTCGGTTCGGTTCGGTTCGGTTCGGTTCGGTTCGGTTCGGTTCGGTTCGGTTCGGTTCGGTTCGGTTCGGTTCGGTTCGGTTCGGTTCGGTTCGGTTCGGTTCGGTTCGGTTCGGTTCGGTTCGGTTCGGTTCGGTTCGGTTCGGTTCGGTTCGGTTCGGTTCGGTTCGGTTCGGTTCGGTTCGGTTCGGTTCGGTTCGGTTCGGTTCGGTTCGGTTCGGTTCGGTTCGGTTCGGTTCGGTTCGGTTCGGTTCGGTTCGGTTCGGTTCGGTTCGGTTCGGTTCGGTTCGGTTCGGTTCGGTTCGGTTCGGTTCGGTTCGGTTCGGTTCGGTTCGGTTCGGTTCGGTTCGGTTCGGTTCGGTTCGGTTCGGTTCGGTTCGGTTCGGTTCGGTTCGGTTCGGTTCGGTTCGGTTCGGTTCGGTTCGGTTCGGTTCGGTTCGGTTCGGTTCGGTTCGGTTCGGTTCGGTTCGGTTCGGTTCGGTTCGGTTCGGTTCGGTTCGGTTCGGTTCGGTTCGGTTCGGTTCGGTTCGGTTCGGTTCGGTTCGGTTCGGTTCGGTTCGGTTCGGTTCGGTTCGGTTCGGTTCGGTTCGGTTCGGTTCGGTTCGGTTCGGTTCGGTTCGGTTCGGTTCGGTTCGCTTCGGTTCGGTTCGGTTCGGTTCGGTTCGGTTCGGTTCGGTTCGGTTCGGTTCGGTTCGGTTCGGTTCGGTTCGGTTCGGTTCGGTTCGGTTCGGTTCGGTTCGGTTCGGTTCGGTTCGGTTCGGTTCGGTTCGGTTCGGTTCGGTTCGGTTCGGTTCGGTTCGGTTCGGTTCGGTTCGGTTCGGTTCGGTTCGGTTCGGTTCGGTTCGGTTCGGTTCGGTTCGGTTCGGTTCGGTTCGGTTCGGTTCGGTTCGATTCGATTCGATTCGATTCGATTCGATTCGATTCGATTCGATTCGATTCGATTCGATTCGATTCGATTCGATTCGATTCGATTCGATTCGATTCGATTCGATTCGATTCGATTCGATTCGATTCGATTCGATTCGATTCGATTCGATTCGATTCGATTCGATTCGATTCGATTCGATTCGATTCGATTCGATTCGATTCGATTCGATTCGATTCGATTCGATTCGATTCGATTCGATTCGATTCGATTCGATTCGATTCGATTCGATTCGATTCGATTCGATTCGATTCGATTCGATTCGATTCGATTCGATTCGATTCGATTCGATTCGATTCGATTCGATTCGATTCGATTCGATTCGATTCGATTCGATTCGATTCGATTCGATTCTATTCTATTCTATTCAATTCTATTCTATTCTATTCTATTCTATTCTATTCTATTCTATTCTATTCTATTCTATTCTATTCTATTCTATTCTATTCTATTCTATTCTATTCTATTTTTATTTTTATTTTATTTGTATTTTTTTTATTTTTTTTTATTTTTTTTCTTATTTTTTTTAATTTTATTTTTATTTTTTTATTTATTTATATAAAAGTATTAGTATGATGTTAGTAGTAGTAGCGTATTAGTTTTAGGTGAGATAGGGGTCAAATATTTACCTATCAAACAAAAAAAGTCGGAATTTTTTTTTTTATTTACAAAGTACGAAAAATTTCATCACCACCACCATCAACATCACCATTCGGGTATCTTTTCCTACGTCATATGACATCTCAATAAAATACTTTGTAAATGGTAGGTAACGATGGTGTGTTTAAGAATACATAAGTCTGCCAGGGCCAATCTGGCCGAAACCCCTTTAAAACTAATCGTTTAAGGTGGTTTCAGTCCATACAAAAGTTTGACGCACAATACGCGTAGACGGAATTAATAAAAGTAATATTTTATATTGCCGCGTCACAAATAACATTAACAATGAATAATATAATTACGAAAATATAAAGCTTTTAAAATTTTGTATAAAAATTTCAAAGCTTCGTAATTATTTTATAAATTGCAGATGTTGTTTGTAACGCGGCATGTAGATTTTCTAAACTATTTTTCCATATATACAAAGTTACTTATATTAATACCGTCTACGCGTATTGTGCGTTAAAGTTTTGTATAAAATTGACCCCTCTGCAACCATCTTAACTGTTAGGTGTGAACGAACAATATATGAACAAACGTCATATTAGGTGAGCATGATTTAACAAACCAAGGCTGTTTAACAAGGAATAGCGACTTACCAAAGCTGTTGTATCATGTGAAAGGCCTGTTAACAGTTCCGTACCCAATGTAGGGTAACCGAGGGTAATAATGTCCATTATGTAAGTTAATAACATCGAACTTTTTAGTACGCCGACGATTGTCCGTCCAATATTGGAACTAAAAGGGTATGTCTAAAGTTGGCGTCGTTTTATATTTTCGCGGCCGCTGATCGAAGTACTGAAATTTAGAAGAGAATACTAAAGGAATTAACCTTACTGTGGAACAGATATAGCCAAGTCATATCGGGGCTGAGATATACAGGGTAATAGTAGTACGGTAGTAGGTACCTTAACCGTTGTAGATACAAAAAAAAATTTATTAGAAGACTCTCCTTAGAGTTGCAGAGTGGTCAATTTTATACAAAACTTTGACGCACAATACGCGTAGATGGTATTAATATAAGTAACTTTGTATATATGGAAAATTTAAAAAAAAATCTACACGCCGCGTCACAAATAACATTTGCAATTTATAAAATAATGACGAAGATATAAAGCTTTGAAATTTTTCATACAAAACTTTAAAAGCATTATATCTTCGTAATTATATTATAAATTGCAAATGTTATTTGTGACGCGGCAACAAGATTTTCTAAACTATTTTTCCATATATAAAATATTACTTTCATTAATTACGTGTACGCGTATTGTGCGTCAAACTTTTGTATGGACCGAAACCCCCTTAACCTCATAGAGGACTTAGAGTTTTATAATAGTTTAGATACATAACACAGACATATCATACATACACTATACAGGGTGGAAAAAAAAGGCCGTGGTTGGAGGGAAAGTACCCTTAATATTTATGATGGCAAATTTTACTGCAAGGAAACATTCCTTTATTTTCAAAAATAATTAAAACTGAATTTAAAGATTTTTGAAAAATCATCTGCTTGAGCCGGGAATCGAACCGGTGAAATGTGAAAAAAACATCCTGTATTTTATGATACCAACCGAAAGAGTCATTCATAAGGATCAATTTCTTTTAAACAACATAGTATCTTAAATTAAAGAAAGACCAAGAAAAAATGATTTTTTCATTGTTAAACTTACTCACTATCTAAAGAAAATACTTTAAAGTATGAGTATAAGTTTTTCTTTAGATAGTAAGTTTAACATGAAAATGATATTAACAAAAAAAAGTTAAGATATGGTTTTATCTTAACTTTTTTTTGTTAATATCTTCAATGTACAGACACACTTTCTGTTACAGTTTTATAATAGTTTAGATTCGTATAGCCTAGCAAATCTTATTCTATAAACAGTACCTAATTCATAATGTTTATGTACAATGGTTTTTTCTGTGAATTTATTATTTATTTATTATTATTTATATTATGATGTAAATAAGGCTTAAAAATTTTACCGCAAATTCTGAAGTTTTTCGTACTTCTGGCCAATTCTGGGTGCATAGGTCAATTGATCTTCGCTTAGTGTAACTTTTTCGACCGTGTGCCATGCATTTCATTGCGATGTCATGTTACGTAGGAAATCATGCGGCCGGCTCTAGGATTATAAGAAATAATATAAAGCTCTATAATTATATTATTAACTTATATGGGTTACATATTTTAGGGGGTGCCTCGTACTCGCCTCGTACTGAACAACTTTTACTATGCGACCAACATTGAAATAACAAGAACCTATCCATATATTTGGGTCGATTGGTCATTACTCATTAGCGTTTTCTATAAAACTAACATCTTTATTTTTTCGTAAAATTAACCGACTGCACTTGAACTAAAGAATTTTTATTTATTTAAATTGTGATCAAATAAAGAATTTTTATTTAAAAAAAAACGGTGAAATAAAACATCGTGAGGAAATCTGCAACCTGCTGATGGTTACTGTTTACTTTTAAAACTCACGATTTTTGTGCACTTACCTAACTTATAGACAAGTATACTTCTTTGTCTTTGAAACGGATTTTGATCAGGACTTCTCAAATTGTATATTGCAAAGTCATTCTTTACTTTCCCTTTGCAACTTTCCTTATTATCCAAAATTGCCTTTTCGTTTTCCAAATTACCCTTTTCACTTCTTAAATTAGTATTATGAGTATTTGCCTCTGTTTCAACATCTTCATTACTTTGAATTTCACTTCCATCTAGGTTTTCTATATCTTCTATTTCGATGCTAGTTTCATCATCAATGTCTATTCTAGTTGCATCTATTGTATTCGTTCTAATATGATCTGAGGCTTCAGACATCTTCAATTTTGAAGCTTCTTTGACAATCTTAGTTGAATCCGTATGTGTGTTCATTTTCAAGTAAACGGTTTAACATACCTGTGCTCTGAAATTAATTTTTCCTGATCATAAATCATAATTTCATAATACAGTTTTTTGTGTAACCTGTAGGAACTTCATACACACACGAACTCATTATCGCTTTCCAGATTGTCGGAAACTTTGCTTATAATGGTGTGATTCTAGAAAAGATTGAGTCATCAATCATTGTAGTGACCTCACTGATATCAACAGCAACCTTTTATTATTTACGAGAAAAGGCATTCTCTTCTTCTTTCTTTCTTATCGTGTGGTCAGAGCCCTGCTGTCAGAGTTTTTTCAGACCGCCGCAGGCATTTATTTGGAGAAATTTTGTTTTTCATTTCTTCATTGAAACTTGAGTTTAGTATTTCTATATTAATAATAATATACCTATGAGATCTTCCGTTATCAAGTATAATTACCTACGCATCCTGCATCCCTCACGGGCAAGGAATATAATACTCCCTAGGCGGGAGCTCACGGGACACCGAGGCCGAGGGTTCCCGGGGGCCCTTCTTTAATACAATAATAAAGATGCAATCGATAGGAACTTGATCTTAATTAAGTATATAAAAATTACAAAATAAATATGATAAAGACATGATCAAAGAAAAGACATCATGAGGTGATCTTTGGACGTAATCATGAGGGTCATCAACTCATATTAAGATGCTATGTCAATGTCATTAATAAAAATGTCAACGTCTTCCTTCTGTCAATTTTCCAAAGAGGTATCAAAAAAGAATCCTAGATTGTACAGAATAAATAATAACACTTGGCGCTGGGTCAGGTAATCACCACGTGTGCCACCTATGGTGCCCTGCCCACCTGCTTCTGGGCCTTTTGGGTGAGTCTGAAGGGAATTTCAGTGGGTTTAGTCCTAGACTATGGGATTGTCCTTGTGGTAGGTATCTCACTGGCTAGTGGTGAAAAACCTGACATGGAGTGTTCACGTTTCTCTGCGAGTTTCAGGCTAGTCGGTGAAACAATCATAATAATTATACTAATAATGGTCTGCCTTTTTTTGTTCTTGTTTACCATAGAGGACGGCGCCGGCGTAACCACACACTTCTGTAGTAGGCGTAACTCGTGTCAACGCTTGACACGAGTTACGCCGTCCTCTATGCATCCTCTATGTTGTTTACGTAGAAATTTTAGAAATCTATGTTTTGTCTATGGTTGTTTACTAATTTAAAAATAAGCATTGATTTGATTACATGTATATCTCGCATTGTACGTAGTACTTACTATCTCTATGCTCGCATTATCCTACAATACCTATATGGTAATCTATCTTACTTTCGAAATTTTACCGACCGAATTTCAGTTATTCGCAAACGGTTAATAATAATAATTATGAATGGAACAGATGAAAAATTATGGGATGTACAAGCGGGATTCAGAAGAGGTAGGGCTGAATGGATCAGGTCTTTTCCTTATGGTACATTTCAGAAAAAATACTTAGAAAAGCATTAAAAGTAATCTGCACCTTCCTTGATTTGGAAAAGGACTATAATCGAGTGAGCAGAAGTGAACTACTGTGGTCAACACTTGGGTTGACGACCGCTCGGTGCAGGCTCTGAAGTCCCTCTATAAGAGCTCCAGAGCACAGGCTCCATTAACTCTGACACAGGTCAGAGTTAATGGGGCGTACACAGAATAGAGGTGGTAGGCAGGGATGTGTTGCATCTCCATGGCTTTTCAACCTTTATATGGACAGTTGTCTAGCTAATTTGAAAGAGACGGAATACAGGCTGAAAATGAATGAGTTACGTGTCAAGTGCCTGTTGTACGCCGATGACCAGGATTTACTTGCACCGTCGCCGTCAGAAACAGAGTTATAAGATATGATAAACTTGATGAGTTACTCTTTTAAGATGAAAGCAAAAGTATCCAAAAAAAAAGTAATGGAACGTGAGGATAAGGTTACAGAGTGTAAGATTTCTATTGAAGGAGAAAGAGTGGAGCAAGTGAATGAGTTTGTGTATTTGGGAAGTATGTTTTCTAGAGATGGAAATTGTGAGGGGGATGTAGAGAGGAGAGTGACTGCGGTAAATAAGGTAAATGGTGCCCTACACGACATTGCTAGAGAAGAATTGAGAAGCCAACGGGAATTTACGAAAGAAGGACGAACAATACCGCCAAGGAGTATTTTCATGTTTCACCGCTTGTAAGGCAGTCTGTCGTTCTTCTAATTAGTTTGTGAGTCTGTCGCCAGGTATAGACAATATCTATTCCAACTTTCTGATTACAAACTATACTAAGGGTCTATTTCACCACTTCTGACTAAGTTCTTGTTAGCTTATCCGACGGATAGTTTGACATATTTTGTATGAAAGATATGTCAAAATATCTGTTGGATAAGCTAACAAGAACTTACTAAGAAGTGGTGAAACAGGCCCTTACTATACTAAACTAACAAAGAAGTCGTGGTGGTCCAGTGGCGATTAACCTTGCCTGCCGTGCAGGGGGAGGCAGGAGGCGATGGTTCGATCCCCGTCCAGGCCGACTCGCACCAATGAGTTTTTCGGAATTTATGTCCATTTGTAACACCACTGGCTTTTTGGTAAAGGAAAACATCATGAGGAAACCTGCATGCTTCAATTTCGCGGAATGTATTGTGTCCCCTGTCCATTACAAGTGGCGACGGGCTCACTCCCCGTCACACTGGACAGAGTTTTAGTACTAGTGAAACGTGGATGTTGTGAGGTTTCAGAATATCTCTGACTACCCCCTCGGGGAATATAGTCGTGAGCATATGCATTTATGAATGATTACAAACTAAAGGTTGTCGATGGCATAGTCATAGTGTAATAAAAGCATAGCAGAGTTTATCGGTATTGGAAACGATCACTGGACTGAGCAACGCAACGCAAAGACCAGTCAGTCTTTGGACCGCATCGGTGGTATTTTATAACGAATACCTCCCCGTACTTCGTGCTGGTTGACCATTCTGTTCACCAATGGCCAACGCCCATTACCTCCCTGAGGGTAGGCTTGTGCCCTGCAAAATTGGGCATTTACGAGGGTCCCTAGTTCTTACAGTAATTAATTATGCAAAAAAGCAAAACCAAGACCAGATCCGGGATAAGTCGTCCCATTATGAATAAAAAAAGAAATAAAATACATAAATACAGGGTGAAAAGTTCAGAATCATTATCATTATAGCTACAAGAAAACGTTCTTAGGAGACTAACCCAAACTTTTGGAGTATTTTACTTCTGCATTCCCAGATTTTGAAAAAAAAATTAACTACAGTCATCGAGAAAAACTGAAATTTTCACAAAACTTTTTATTTGTCCCATTCGATTCTCTTACTAATTAGGGACCATAAGCCTTTATGGGGTCAACCGAGATCGAGGTATTAAAACTCTCACAAAACGCAAAATTAAGTTCCCATACATTTAGTAGGGAAATAAACCAAATCACCTGTGATGATTTTATAAACATTTCAAATTTTCAGGGGTGGTTCAGACTATGAAACTGAACAACTTTTATTACAGGAGCAAACCTGAAATCGCAAAAAAATTCTGCTGTTTGATACATTTGAGTCTAGTATCTATTGATATGATTTTCTTTATTTCCCTACCTACTAAATTTATGGGAATTTAATTTTGCGTTTTCTGAGAGTTGTAGTACCTCGATCTCGGTAGACCCCATAGAGACTTGTTCGTTATCAGCAATAGAATCGAATGGGATGAAAAACAAGTTTTGTGAAAATTGCAGTTCTCGATGACTGTACATTTTTTTCAAAAACTGTGAATTAATAATAATAATAATACTCCAAAAATTAGGGTTAGTCTCCTAAGAACGTTTTCTTATAGCTATAATGGTTCTGGACGCTGCCCTTTGTGCCCCATCTCATCTTTCCACCCTGTATAAATAAGAGTATAAAATAAAATAACAAAACATTTTTTTTTCAAACACGGGTTTATTGATAAAAGAACATGTACACACGGCGACACATCAAGCTATACAAAACCAACATAAGCTGGCTGCGCGACGCTATACGTTATTCGACCTACGCGCGGCCAGCTTATGCTGGTTTTGTATAGCTTGATATGTCGCCGTGTGTACAACAAAAACATCCTTAAATTAAATAGCAACAGTCTTCAAATTGTGTGTATTATATCTTTACAGGGTGTAACAAAACACTAAAGGTATTAAAAATACTTAAGGTGGTTGCAGAGGGGTCAATTTTATACAAAACTTTGACGCACAATACGCGTAAACGGTATTAATATAAGTAAATTTGTATATAATGGAAAAATAGTTTAGATAATCTAGATGCCGCGTCACAAGTAACATTTACAATTTATAAAATAATTACGAAGACAAAGCTTTTAAAATTTTGTATGAAAAATTTCAAAGCTACGGCGCGGCAACTATGTAGATTTTCTAAACTATTTTTCCATATATAAAATATTACTTTTATTAATTCCGTCTACGCGTATTGTGCGTCAAACTTTTGTATGGACTGAAACCACCTTAAGGGGGTGGTTAAGACCACCAAACTGAACAACATTCACTATGGAGTCAACATCGAGAAAAATGTAAAAAAATCAGTTTTCTCATATATTATAGTCAATTCGGTACTGCAGTTTTGTATGGGACACAATGATATTCTTTATTTTTTCTCCATGTTGGCTCCATAGTGAAAGTTGTTCAGTTTGATGGTCTGAACAGCACCATCTTAATATTTACATCCAGTATAATTAGACAAAGTTTGCAAGCGTCCCGCACGGCATGATAAATATTGGTGTAGTTTGGCGAAGAAGAGAAGCGCGCGCCGCTCAATCTCAATCGCACGCGCCACCTCACATGCGCTTGGTGAATTGCATTGCAGTAATAGAGGAACTGACATGAGTTGCAGTGCCGGATTTACCCATAAACTTAATATACTATCGTAATGGACCAACAATCTCCTCATGATCGCATCACCGAAACCGAAATGTCAATATGTGCGAAATTGATACGTGTGTGAGTTTTAGTGCTAGATTTTGGAAATCAATCTCTATGCGAAACGGTTTCTTTTTCACGTATACAATATTTTTTTGATCTTACACATAAATATTTGAAATAATATAATTATCTAGAAAATAGGATGTATGTAATGAATGTATTAACATAATATAATATATAAAGAAAAAAGGATTACCAAAGTAGTACTGTACTAATGTTATTTACCTTTGAAACGTCTCGTTATTTGAGTCCATGGTACAAGTTACACTGCATTCAAACACAGAACATGATATCGTAATGATTTTTATCGTAAATTTTTCTGATAAAAACAAAATGAATTTATATATATTATATGTAATTATAAAGAAAGTCATAAAATAATATGAGATAATTTTTTGACAGGATACTAACCGAGACTTCATTGTAAAAAAGTGGTTTTACGGCTATTATATTATAATCTCTTTCGCACGCGTAGGTTTTTCGGTAAGGTCGGAAGTGATTCCGAATGCCCAATACCAAATGTGAATTTGAACACTGTGTTGGTCTACTTACGGTATATTAAGTTTATGGATTTACCATAGAAGCTGAAAAAGCTGAAACGGCAAAATTAAGGGGGCAGCAAAATTGGGCCAAAAAAAATTATTTTACAGAAAAAAGTAAAGCTGCGGACACGAGTGGGGCAGCGGCGGCAGCGGCGCCGGCGCCGATTTCGCCACCGACGCCGCCCCGGGAGGGCCTGAAATCAATGTAGCCACAATTATTAAAAATAGTTGCATCAAAATGTCCAACTACAATTTAAACTTTTATCTGCTGGTCATACAAAAAATTATGTTTTGCACCACTCTACACGCAATAATAGTTTTTTCGATATGAGCAATTCTTGAGAAAAGTGGTTCGTAATTGTGTTGAGTATTGTTTTCTTACATAATAATATTATGTAAATAATACGGCGCAATGTACTGTTCCATAGAAAATGTCAATAGAGCTACTCGACCAAAATGTATAATGTAACAGCATAATTTTTTAAAAGATTTCAATGTTAGTCCTACTATAGTAAAAGTTGTTCAGTTTGATGGTCTGAAGCACCCCGTTCAATAAGTACTATGAATCATATTTAACAGATCTCTCGCGGAGGGCGCATTTCCTTCAGTGTGCAAACAAGCGCACATAGTGCCAATTTTTAAGAAGGGTTCTCGCACCAGGGTGGAGAATTACCGTCCTATCTCCATACTTAATGTATTTGGAAAGATTTTCGAAAAACTCGTATATAATTATATTTACCCTACTATCTCCAATGGAGATACCAATGAACAACATGGCTTCTTAAAAAAACGGTCTAATAATACTAATCTTATTAATTTTCTCGATTTTACATTAAAGCATATGGAGAAGGGCAAGCAGGTTGACGTGATCTACACTGATTTCGAAAAAGCTTTCGATCGTGTGGATCACGTCATCCTGTTACGTAAGCTTAACTGTTTGGGCATTCGTGGGGATCTCTTGCGGTGGGTGGAATCATACTTGAGCAATCGTTCTCAAGCCGTAGTCATTGGAGGTTATAGATCGGACTTCATAGACATTGCATCTGGAGTGCCGCAGGGATCTCACCTTGGGCCACTATTCTACTGCGCCTTTCTTTACGATATATATATTTGTTTTGAGAACTCGAATTTTCTGCTGTATGCCGACGACAAAAAGGTGTTCATGAACATTAGTACGGTCCGTGATTGCATCGACATACAGAGAGATTTAGACCGTCTGGGGCATTACTATAAAATAAACAGAATCTCTGTTAATGTACCCTAATGTCAATGTATTTCGATTTCTAGAAGCCCTGCCCCTATTGTATTGTATTTATTCCATTGATAATGTTCCTCTAAATCGAACCGATCATGTCCGAGATCTTGGCGTCATTCTGGACAATAAATTAACGTTCAATCTACATTACGAACATATAGTGCAAAAAGCTTATAGGAGCCTTGGTTTTGTTTTAAGAGTGTGCAAACCCTTCAAAGATACACACTGTATAACGGTTGTTTACTATGCATATGTCCGTAGTGTTCTGGAGTATGGTAGCTGTGTATGGTCTCCACAATATAGTGTCCATATCGATTGTATAGAAAGTATACAAAAACGTTTTTAATGCATCTTCAATACCGTACTCGTTCATTCTATGACGACTATTCTTCTAGATGTAAAGCTTTTAAATTACTTTCCTTGAGAAACCGTAGAGATTTCTTGGACATGAAGTTGTTTTACGACAATGTCGTAATGGCCACATCGGAAACCCTTACATAATCTCACAGATTGGATTGTGCGTTCCGGGTAAGAGAACGAGACACACCAACCTCTTTTATGTTCCCTTCCACCGAAGCCACCTATTTGTGTTGCAGAGGATGTGTATGCTGTATCGAAATTTTACATATATATTTATATTCCGTGTTATGTATGTTGATTATATAATTACATATCTTATTAGCTTATTACTAAATCAAGTAATTTTAGTGTTTAGATTACTATAATAACAAAATATTATAATTATGTTAACATGAGGAAACCCATAATTGGCTATACTACTTACACAAATTGTTAATTTTATATTACCCACTGTAACGCTGTTGGTTTCGACAATAAATAAAATAAAATAAAAGTAACGCATTGTTTACACAATATAATGCAGCAAAATCTCGAGCTCGCTTCGCTCGTTTCTTTTTCTAGATCCTATTGCACTGGTCACACATATTGCTGTAAAATTTCAAGCACCCTTCGCTCGCTCCTCCGTAGTACGGCAGCGTGATACAGCGCTATCGCGCATTCGCTCTCTTTCTATTTGCGCGCGAACGATCCAGATTTTTTTTATCTCGTTAACGAGATAAAGGGTGTGATATCACTTCGCTCGCTCCTGGCTATGATTGTGTCACAAAGACCAAGTCAAATTGCAATAAAATCTCAAGCTCCAGAATTCAGTGAAATCTCGAGCTCGCTTCGCTTGCTCTAGGTCGAGGTCTACATCGTACCTATTTCACAAATCTTTTCATATTGTAGTAAAATCTTGGTCTCACTCCAGGTTTTAGATTTTATTTACCTAACAGGTTAGGTCGTTGTTGCAATAAAATCTGGGGGGGAATGGGAAAAAATCATTGCTATGGCCTTGCCAAGGGCCTCTTGATCAATTTTGCTACGGGCTTCAAGCAAGCTCCGGCATTGACCCAAAAAGATGTAAAAATAATCTAGAAGCTAGATTATTCCTTAAAAAAAAAGAAATATACATTATTGTGAACAGTGTATCTAATTTTAGAGTTCATCAGGGGCGGCAAAGATTGAATAGCTTTGGGGCTGCAAATGCGTAAATCCAGCACTGATGAGTTGTCTCAAACGAAACCGTTTTTGGAGGTTTTCAGGAGATTATCGACAGGCAAAGATTCGATCACTGTCTATAATTCGGAGTCAAACGTGAAATCGTGGATTATTTTTACGAAATAGTGTTAGTATATTTAACAAAATTTTCTACGATTTCACTTTCGATTCGCAATTATTCACAGAAACCGAATTTTTACTCTGCGATATGATCCCCAAAAACGGTTCTATTGCCTCGCGTCACGTATCTTTCTATTATACAGTGGTGCCGCTAGGTACATCTCGCTCTCTCAGCTGTCAGTTCCTCTGTTCCGTAAGGTGTAATAAGTTTATGCTCTATACATCACCGCATGCACCCGTATGTTTATGATTCCGGCAACCAACTCCGCGCACCGCGGCGCCTGACGCCCCCGCGTCTCCCTAAACGAGGCCTATTAGTACTAGCCCCGCGACTTTTTAATTACCAAAAAGATTACCGATTGTCGTTTAGAAATTGTTGTAAGGTACGAAATTACTAATATAAAAAACCTAAGTCTAAGGTCCGCCACATACATACGGAATAAATCTGATTCAGAATTAGATTCCGGATGGAGGATTCAGAGACTTTTTCACTAGATCTAGTGATTTTTTTATGTCTTAGGTGGCATATTATTTTAAAGTGATTTTTGAGCGTAGGCGTTGATAAAACGATACCGTATCGTGACGGTGCAGTTGCGACGTCGTTGCGGCATAGTTGCGAAATCGCCTACGCTCAAAAACCGCTTGTGCGATAATGGTTCATGACGTTTTGTATGCAGATTATGTCTAATGTAAAACTATCGATAGTCTTGTCATATAGTGGCATTTATATTGGAATACAATTTACAAACCATCATCGCAACATTCGTAACGTCATGACCTCATCACATGATAGTAGGTAATTATCATATATAGAAATTGTTTGTTTTGTTTTAATAAATACCTAAAAATGTAATAATTGTCATTCATTTGGCATTTATTTTAGGCATTTTTTTAACAGCACTAGTATTTTTTGTAACCATAGTTCTGTTGACAACACTGAATCCTGAATCAGGATACCGGATCGCAATTCCGTCTGTGTGTAGCGGACCTTACAGATCACAACACGCCGTAACACAAAAAAATAGTCAGAAATTTTTAAATTTCGAGGTTACCGTTTTTTTTTCTATTTTTGTTCTTCACCTTAGATCAATACCCATACGTAATTTAGTAAGACTGTCTAAAGTTGCATAAAAAGCTATAAGAACGATCAAAATTGACTTTTTCATCTGACCTTAAAGCTTTGTATGGCAACTTTAGACAGTCTTACTATTACTTATGGGTATTAAACTAAGGTGAAAAGCATGGCAGTATAGAATTTTAGCAAATTTTTTTTTTTATTTATTTATTGTATGAAAAATGACAAAGATTTGGACAATTGAACTTCCAAAAACCATCGGAGGTTTATCCGGAAGTGCAACATAAACAGTACAGTTACATCAACTACTTATACGTGCAGTACAAAGATTTACTTCGTTAGGTAGGTACTTAAAAAAGTAATTTGTCAAAATACAAACAGAATTTAATTTGATATAAATATTAAAAGTTACGGCCTACTTACAGCTGTAAGACTTAGGTTTTTACAATAATTTCTAAATGCAATCGGTAATCTATTCGGTTATTAAAAATTCCCGGAGCCACAGGGTACTATAAGAGTTAGCAAGCCCTTGAGGTAAAATAATTTTAAAACAATAAGTCGATCCATGTCAGTTATTCGTCAAGCAAACCCAGTAGTCTTAGCAAATCTAAAAATATTGATATTATAGATGTGTATATCAGGTAAGCACCCAAAGCGTAGTCATCAACGCCAAGCTCAACAGTTTGGCCTCCAAGAATCATTTGTAGTTCCATTACTAACATCTGAAATAATATTTTATAATATTTTATAATTAAACATACAAAAACATGAACATAATTTATAGAAGAAATAGGAATGCTTAAGGTGGTTTCAGTCCATACAAAAGTTCGACGCACAATACGCGTAGACGGAATTAATAAAAGTAATATTTTATATATAGAAAAATAGTTTAGAAAATCTAGTTGCCGCGTAACAAATAACATTTGCAATTTATAATATAATTACGAAGATATAAAGCTTTTAAAATTTTGTATGAAAAATTTCATAGCTTTATATCTCTCTACCTGTTTAACATATCCAAAAATAACTGATACCCGACCTTTTGTAAGGTACGGTATCATTTTCCATTACTGTAGCCCAGTCATTTTACGAAGTTTTGTTAGGCGGGGTAGGGAGTAATTACTAAATTTGACTTTTAAACTGTAACCGGAACCATTGAGTGACAAAAGGACTATCTTAAAGAATATAAAAAAAAATCGCTACGCAACATAGAAATCAAAATAGTGTGTCCCAGAAGGATTTTAAATTATAAATTATAATTATAATACCAATGCACTCATTTGACTAAGATTTAACAATATAAATTACTTTTGAGCAATAAAATAGGCAATGAAATTTAAAAAATGAGGCATTTATTAGACAATACGAATGAATTTTTCAAAACCTTCTAAGTAGACAAAAATATTTACACCATGTTTCTAGTATGTATAATAATGGTAAAGCCTTAAATATGTGCAAAAAAATTTTTCCATCTGGATTTTTATAACGAGATAATTGCTAAATTTTAAAATTGGAACTGTTGCTGACGTGATTTTTTTTAAATTTTGGTACACTTCTAGGCTCAAATTGGCTCTTCAATATTATACCGAAAAAAATATCAATTACTAATTAGTCCCGGCTCAAACCGTAAAATGACTGGGCTACTGAGCTAGATAGCTTTTTGTCCTCGTTGTTTGTCTCTATCACCGCATTGGAAGGTAAAAATCACATACAAACTTCTTACAATCATCATACAACAATATCTCTTAAAAACAAAACATACGAAGTACAACAATCAAATAATCGAGTTTATAATAAACTTTTTTATAGAGGACTTATTTAACTTCATGTCAGGCAAGTTTATAATATCGTCCAGTATTTTATTATAATAGCCTAACCTTTTAAATAATACCTAGGTATTATTTAAAAGGTCTAGACCCTGAACGCTTCTGATGCGAGTTTCACTTCTACGTGTATCTATTTCTAGTATATAACTACGAGAACATAAAAATATAAAATTACTGACTTACAATTGCATTCAAAACGGTCGTAGCTAGGAGTATGCCTATGTGCAAAGGTTTCATTTCAAAACCAAAAAATGATTTTGCCAGCATATAAGCTACAAAAACAGCAGATACGGCCAAAGAAATCACAACGACGTATAACAAAAACCTTGTAAAGTCAAACTGCAAGAAAAAACAATGTTTATGAGGCATTTTCCAAAAGCAATAAAAGTAAAAAAGTTGGTTCCTAATTTCTCGATAGATGGCGTTGACCAGAGAGGGGTCCAATAGGTATGAGCAAAGATATTAATTAATATTAATAGAAAAATACACAGTACAAACCCTTTCTTATTGATGTTGGTTTATTTTTTAGCTATCTCGGTGTTATTGTCCGTCAACAACGAATCGAGTATCAGACGTGGCTGTATGGGCTACGTATCCGTTTTGAATATACCAACAACACTATGAATATACGAACGACTTTATTTGACAGCCCTAGCGGCCTCCGTTAAGGCTACTACACACTATGCCGCCGGCACGGCCGCCGGCTTTAGTCACCCACGCGGGCATCATTTCCATAGTAAAGGCGGCCGGCAGCAGTGCCGGCGGCACTGTGTGTTCCGAGCCTTTAGATACATCGACAGATAGTTTAGTCGTGATATATGTAGACTTACACTAGTCATTGCCAGTAGCATGCAGATGAACGCAATCGCAGCTGTCCCAAAAAACGCCCCCAGGACAATGATGGTCTTATAACGGAGAGTTATATATGCTACTATATAGGAGTAGCCTGTAGTCTGAAAGGAATAAATATAATATTAATAAACCATTATAAAAACTGAAGGACATAATCGGATTTGGTCCAAAATGTGAAAGTACCGGCCAAAAATAAAACGTGATATTCTGTTAAGACTTGTCCATCTAAACATTTATTGTTATGGCACCAAAGCTGTAACTCCAGTGTACATGGTTTTATTTGGGTTCGAAAATCTGCCTCTTCATACACATTTTCGATTAAATTAGCTAAGGCTATTATTCTGTTAGAACTAGTCTGTCTCAGCACTTTTTAGTATGGCACCAAAGCTGTAGGGCCATTTTCCTTGGGGTTATTAAGGTTTGAAAAATCTTATTTCAATTTGAAGAAATAAAACTTACAGCTATAGTTTTCGTGCCGTAATAATAAATGCTTAAACGGTCCAGTTCTAACAGATCATAGCATTACTTATTGTTGTTGCACACTTTCACATTTGAACCAAAAATGTATGATGAACGCCGATGACGTCCTAAATTTCTCTTCTCACTGGTAATGGAAGAAAAACAGAAAGAATCAGCTGCTTATCGTCCTGTTCAGGAGAAGTCGCACGTTCAGAGTGAGCGAAAGGCGCATTTTACCTACATAATGTCTGTGATAACGGTATGAGTTCACCGTTTCAGTATTTGTTAGGCTGTCACTTACACCCTGTATTGTGTATACTTCCCACAGCAGGGTGCAGGCCTACCCAAGGAGGTGTATGGGCGTTAGTCCACCACGCGCGCCCAATACGGATTGGTAGACTTCATAGACGCATCAGAATTTCTTCTTTAGCGTATGCAGATAAGATCACCTCACGATGTTTTCCTTCAACGTTTAAGAGCAGACGGTATTACATACATAATTTAGAAAACTTGTTGCAACATGGCATGGCATCCATACGGACTCAAAAGGACCCCTCATGATTTGGGTGTCCTCACGCTCTTGTATAGTATACTTATTATACTAACCACTAATATCAAACAAATATAATTCATCGGTATTGATCTTGAACAGTTAGAGCACAACATTACGTAGTGTAAGAGAAAAATGAGTACCCTGAAAACAAAAAAGGAAAAGTTTCGTAGAACAACAACCTGAGACAGGGTAGCTGGAAGATACTGGTTATAAGGTGCGCCTTTGGAGAACTCAATTTACGTCCACCTATCATACATTATGTTATTATGGCCGCTGGCAAGCCAGCAACACTTCGCCCCAATAGGATCTTTTGTGTCGACCTCCACATAATATATTTTCTTCACCCTTCAAAAACGTGGTAAACGACTCCCTCCTTTACCACAGGCACTACCGTTCAGGGAAAGAAACCTGTAATCTCCCGGTTTTGGGTAACCATCTCCCAGGAGGCACATGCCTCCAAGCCGCCAAGACATCACTGTCATGTCATGTTCCATAGTTTTCTCCTCCTCCTTGAGCTTAATCTCGTAAATCATGTGCCTATGGCGTAGTACCTGGTGAGGGCTTCGACGATGGCACGAGCTTTGGTTCTGCTGTAGTTCATTATAAACTTTGGGATCTTTGTTGTCATATTGCTGATAAATTACTGCAGTGTGACCCGAGAGGCCAGAGTATTCTAGCCTGTGTCTTTTATCAGCCCGTCAGTATCAGTCAGTGACAGGGTAGCTAACTGAGACTGGGAATAAAGTGCGCCTTTGGAGAGCCCTATGTACCTACGCCTAAGTTGGCCCTTACCAATACATCCTTCCACGGTTGCCTTGAGAGGATAGGTGGGTACCGTTTTATCCATACAAACGTATTCCCCTGTTTCCTCCATAATGAAACTAGAGCAACAATTTTTTTACCATATTATCTATGTTACCTCTGCTATGTCCCTATTATTGTTTTTTTTTTTTTTTGCCTGGATTAATTACTGTATGAACTAGAGACCTTCGCAAATGACCTATTTTACAGACTGTTTTCAGACATCCAGCAAACTTTGACTAATATAAACAAAAAAAGCAAGACATACAGACATAGCTGAAGTCATAGTCTTTCTCATATTATTTTTTATAGAAATTATAAAATCGGTTAAGTTTTGTTAAGTATAGTAAAAAACAAATGCTGATTTCGTTGATTTTATGCAGATATAATCACTCTAGTCGGCGGGGTCAGGTATATGGGTGGGGCGGATCAGACAAATACGTACACAGTCGAAAAAGTGACCTATTCTTGGAATTTGCATTTCAGCCTACCTATCCTCTTAAATACTTGTTTCGTAAGTCAACTTTCATTCAAACTTTCGATATGTCTAAACTATCTTAGCACTTCTTTCTCCACTTTAACCACTGCATCTTTATTCAGACCACATCTTAACCAAATCACGACATTTTTCATGCATTTCCTTACACCCTACAACTTGCGCAAATGGTATATTAGAATACTGCAACTCGTGGTAGCTACTTACATCATTGCAATAAATATCATAAAGCCTAGTTGAGAATTTAAGAACTTGTTAAACACCCATCTGCAATAACAAAAAAAAACATTTTTATTAAAATGTGACCACCCTCCACCAAAGAAAAAGATTTGATATACAGGGTAGATAAAAAAGGCCGTGGTTGGAGGGAAAGTACCCTTAATATTTATGATGGCAAATTTTACTTAAAGGAAACATTCCTTTATTTTCAAATTTAATTAAAACTGCATTAAAAGATTTTTGAAAAATCATCTGCTTGAGCCGGGAATCGAACCGGTGAACCGTGAAAAAAAAACATCCTGTATTTTATGATACCAACCGAAAGAGTCATTGATAAGGATCAATTTCTTTTAAACAACATAGTATCTTAAATTAAAGAAAGACCAAGAAAAAAATATTTTTTTATCCTTATGAATGACTCTTTCGGTTGGTATCATAAAATACAGGATGTTTTTTTACATTTCACCGGTTTGATTCCCGGCTCAAGCAGATGATTTTTCAAAAATCTTTAAATGCAGTTTTAATTAGTTTTGAAAATAAAGGAAAGTTTCCTTTCAGTAAAATTTGCCATCATAAATATTAAGGGTACTTTCCCTCCAACCACGGCCTTTTTTTCCACCCTGTATAACCTCGATAGTATAAATAAATATCTTGGACATAGTCACACAAATTATCTAGTCACATATTAAAGTACCTGGACTTGTATTATGATGACTAGACCACAATATAGAATACATATATAGATACAAACATCCATAACTCGGGTACAAATATTCATATTCATCATATAAATATTTGTCCCTTACGGGATTCGAACCCGCGACCCTCGGCACAGCAGGCAGGTCCACTACAGTCTGTGCTACCGGGCCGTCAAAGGCCACCGGCCGATAGTAACTTCACTAGAACTGAGAAGGAATCTCTGGAACTGCTCACATCAGTCCATTTTCCTGGCTCGATATATGAAACTGACCCAAACGCTTGTACAAGAGTAGAGGGTAACATAAGACCTCACATCACACCACCAACAGGCCTCGTGGCGAACGCTGACGATTTGAAAAGAACAACCAAAATCTTTAGACCGAATCAGATGTAGGTAGATTAGTATTAAGTTGCAAACCAATAAATAATCAGTTCTCGGTTTACTCGCCGCCGGTGGTGCAGATAGTGTTGGACAGCTGTTTCATTATGGCAAAAGTTAGACAGGGATATGCAGAGCTAATTGCCTACCTCCAGTTATGAAGAGAAACCCTAAGAAGAAAGCTAGCAAGATTTCTTGCTGGCAAACAATCATCTTAACTAATAATTATCATGGAACTTACATGCTTTTGCCGCCCACAGCACAAGAAATAGTGAAACAAACCATAATGAAAACCAAAGTAAACACCATTCGTACAAAACCGTTTCTAGATCCTGGATCGTCGTATACAAGTGGTTCACCCTCTGTTGGTATTGGTCGAGGAGTCTCTGTAAAAAATAAGGGACTATCATCACCACCACCGTGTTAGAATATTAAGGGGCCATACGTCCCAGAATGAAAGAGGTGCTGAATAAAAAACCACGTGATTTAGTAATAAAAATGTTGTGCGTCTCCGTAATCTAAATCTAGTACACTCTCGCAAACAACCACATATACACGCTCACTAACACTTTCAAACAGCACTATACATTACACATCCACACCAAACACACTCACATCTCATTGCTAATGTCAGCTACTATAATTTAGAATAGCAAAGCTGTAGTTGTATACCCTCAAGTAGTTTTCTTAATTTGTTGTTACTCTCATAACGTTTCAAATTGCAACTATGCTTAAAATGGCTGAGGGGTGGAGGCCTGGTATCCAGAATAACAAGATCTACTTGATTCAGGAGCCAGTCTCACACTACCCTAATCTAATATGTTGATGAACTTGTGTCATGTAAACCCAAAATGTGAGAAATAAATAAACATTTTATTATTATTATTATTTATAGTTTCAGTTGCATTTGTCAGTCTGGCTAGCGTCAGCGGTTGCGTTTACCTAGAGGGGGTCCAGTAAGTATCTAAAAACCAAGGGTAAAATACGTTTTCTTTTATTTATTAACATTTCAGTATACCTACATTGTCTTATATTAACATTATTATGATGACACCAAAAAACCCCATTTGGGTTTGTCTTGGCACTTTTTAGATTTTAACAAAATTGTAGTGATGTACACAAAAGTATTATAAATATACGATAGAAATAAACGAATGCTGAGACGAAGCGCGTGCAAGGCAGCTCGAGTGATTGCTCACTTATAGACTAAGAGATAAGTGTACTTTTTGCAACCATCAGCAGCAAGGCTGATTCAGTGTTTATGGGGTCTACAAAAACTGACATGAACTGCCAGTCTGTTTAGGAGATACAGCCGGTCAAAGGTCGGACCTTTGAATGACTGTAACTCCTAAACCGACTGATAAACCATGCCAGTTTTTGTACTGTTCACATAGCTACAGTGCATACTACAACAATATTATACGATCAGCCATGCAGCTGATCGTCAATTTTTTACTGACCCATATACATCAGTAACTCTTAAACCGACTGGAGTTATGCAGGCAGACCTGTTCCATCCCCATCACAGAGATGCTGTACACCCCATAAACACTGAATCAGCCTTGCTGCTGATGGTTGCAAAAAGTACACTTATCTCTTAGTCTATTACGTTCTCTCGACCACGCACTGTCCGTCGACAACAGGTAGACTATACAATAGGAAATCTTGGTAATGTCAAAGTAATTTTAGGTGTTAGATCATATTATTTTTAATATATATTAGTAACCATGAGGTAATGTTGCCAGATCAGTATAGTTGCTTATTCTATGCCAGTCCTATGCGAGGTCGAAAAAAGGGAGACCTTCACATGATAAAGACAAGGCTCACTGTAGGTTTCAAAGAATGTTTTCTTGTAGCTGTAAAGTAGTGCTAATACCCGGGCGACTGCGACGCTGGGAGCGAACTTCATTTGTTGATGAATAGTCATTGAAGCAACACTTCTTTAACTATTGTTGTGGTAATGTCATTATCGTTTTAACATCAGAGTCTAACTAAATTGAACATCTAGAGTACTTTGGTACTCTTTGGTAGTTTTTATCACTTTTTGGAAGTCTCTAGAACCTACCAAGTTCTTTTGTTTTTGGTAGTTTTTAGGTTTTTGCTGTTTTTGCTACCAAAATCTACCAGAAGTTACCAGAAACTACCAAAAGAAACAACAATTTCCAGAATCTACTAAAAAGAACCAAAAACAACCAAAATCTAGGAAAGCTACCAAAAACGATCCAAATCTATCAAAAAGAACCAAAAACTACCAAAATGTACTGAAATTTAAAATTTGTACTTTACTTTGTTACAAGAGCGTAACATTTTACATGTCTGACCACTAGACGCGCGCTTCCCGCTCCACTGACGCTGCCTTCCCGCGCCATGGTCGCGTCAGTTTGGGTGACTTGGCGGGACGCCATAAGATTACATGGGCAGCGACCGCCGCGCGGTAGACGCTCCCGCTTCGCATTCGCTTTGGTCATGCGGGTCTGAGCACTCCTTATTGCTTCTGGTAGCTGCTCTTTGCGTCCCATCTTAACTTTCCACCCTGTATTTCACTACTTTAAGGAATTAAGTGATAAAGGAAGGTCACCCTTCATCAACACCTTTATGGACCAGTAGCTCTTCCAGGCGTTGTCTACCCGTCGGGCAACTTCTCTGTCCTGCCTGTTGTCGAAGGAGACTACTTGGCCCAAATAGACATACTCGTCGACATAATGTATTACCTGCCCATCTACCTCGACCCTACGTTTGGTGGTGTTGGTCATTAGTTGCGTCTGAGATCTGTTCATGTCAGTCCAACCTCAAGGCTCGTCGTGCTTAGGTCTTGGAGCATTTTCTCAAGTTCTGGCGAAGTTCGAAAGAAAAGGACAATGTCATCGGCGAAACGGAGATTTCTCAATCTCTTGTTGCCAACGACAATGCCCCTTGTTTCCCACGGGACCGCCAACTTCCTGAAAACCTCCTCGAGGGTGCTGGTAAATTGTTTTGGAGAGAGGGGACCCCCTGTTTAACCCCTTTTTCTATTTTAAATGTTTGTCCTGCAGAACCTATCCTTATGTTCGCTGTACTATTGTTGTAAATATGTTGAATGAGGTTGATATATGTTTTTTTCTATATTTTGGTTACGAAGTGCTGTGAATATTGCCGGGTGTAGTACAAAAAAGCTAAGTACTTAATCGAAAATACGGCACACGCACGCACTTTTTTGGAGTGATGGGCAATCACGTTTCTCATCTATCTATACTATTATAAAACTGTAACAGGAAGTTTGTCTGTACATTGAAGATATTAACAAAAAAAAAGTTACGATATGGTTTTTAGGTGTCCCTGATTCCATTTCACCAATTTTTGGATTTTTTGTCTGTCTGTTTGTTTGTTTGTTTGTGTGTTTGTGTGTTTGTTTGTTTGTTTGTTTGTTTGAACGAGTATCACGCAAAAACTACTGAACCGATTTTGATGAAACTTATTTTGTTTGATAGCTTATGATCTGACTTAAAATCTGGTAAATAATTTGTGCGGACGAAGTCGCGGGTTAACGCTCGTACTATTATAAAACTGTAACAGGAAGTTTGTCTGTACATTGAAGATATTAACCAAAAAAAAAGTTACTATATGGTTTTTAGGTGTCCCTGATTCCATTTCACCAATTTTTGGATTTTTTGTCTGTCTGTTTGTTTGTGTGTTTGTTTGTTTGTTTGAACGAGTATCACGCAAAAACGACTGAACCGATTTTGATGAAACTTTTTTTGTTTGATAGCTTATGATCTGACTTAAAATCTGGTATATAATTTGTGCGGACGAAGTCGCGGGTTAACGCTCGTAGAAAATATTTGCCTTAACCTATGGCCCTTAACGCAAAGCGCCCTTTATGTAACACAGGTGAAATTAACTTAAAATGCGTTATTTATATTTTAGGGGATGCCTCATACCCTCGTACTGAATAACTTTTACTATGCAACCAACATTGATATCACAAAAAACTATCCATATCCGGCTTCTATGAGGTGTCATGTTATAGTATGTCATGTACCTGAACGATCTGCAGCGCTCGCTTGTAGTGGTGCGCCCTGATGGCGGCGGCGATTGGGGCGCGGTTCTCGCCGGCTTCTGAGGTGTCATGTTGCAGAAGCTATCTGCATTAGCCACGCGTGTTAGGCTAACGCCAAATTCAAAAGGAGAGGCCTGTAACCAACAGTGGGACGATAGGCTGTTGGTTACAGTTTACTTTTAAAGCTTAAAATTTTTGGGCATAACTTACGAAAGTAGACAAGTATACTTCTTTGTCTTTGAAATGGATTTTGATCAGGACTTCTCAAATTGTATATTGCAAAGTCATTCTTAGCTTTCCCTTTGCAACTTTCCTTAATATACAAAGAAGTTTTTTCATTTTCCAAAGTGACCTTCTCACTTCTCAAATTAGTATTATGAGTATTTGCCTCTTTTGTTTCAACATCTTCATTGCTTTGAATTTCACTTCCATCTAGGTTTACTATATCTCCTATTTCGATGCTGGTTTCATCATCAATATCTATTCTAGTTGTTGTTGTTTCTTTATCTTTTGGATTTATTCCAATATGATCTAAGTCTTCAGACATCTTCAATTTTGAACTTCTTTAACAATCTGTTGAATCCGTGTGTGCTTTTTTCTTCAATATTAATTAAGAATATAAAAAATATTAAATGAAGAAAAGCTAAAAAATAAATATAAATAAATTAATATAAATATAATAAAGATAATAATAGCATGACGAGGGTCATCAAAAGATGATATGTCAATGTCATTATGAAAATGTCAATATTATTCATTGATCATAGGTTTTTTTTTGTACAATTCAAGGTAAAGGGTTTAAAATCCCATATAACCGATGTCTTCAATGAAATTCTCTTATTTATAGCAATGAAAACGTTAGTGTTCGACGTTTTGACGCTTCTTTGGAGTTTTTGGAAACAATCGAAAGACGCAGGAAACGCAGAGAATTCCACAGGAAAGAGGTGAACCGATCGCTTTGCCGCGCTACAAATGACGGAACACTTTTCCTGTTTACGACCCATACCCCATCATATTTCACTGAACTGTATATTGTTCACTTGCACGATACTTTGTTACGCAAAACAAAACCAATTTTACGAATCAAAACTCACTATAAACAATAAAAATTCAATAAAATTTGAGGACTCCAAACTTAGCTGACATATAACTTCACACACGACACAGGTTCTAGTTCTTAGCATTGACCTTAATCAATAAACGAAAAATTTTTCGCTTACGCTGATAGACTAATCCAGGAAGGTGGTATAGGTGGTTTCAATTTCTTTGGTATAGGTATTGTCCAGGAAGCTGGCATAGGTGCAATATTTGGTATTGTCATAGAGATCCATAGACATCCACGTAGTAAATTAATATTTCTATGTAGAGATCAGATCAATATATATCAGGAAGCTGGCATAGGTATTGTATATTGATATATTATATGTATTACGAGCGTTAACCCGCGACTTCGTCCGCACAAATTATATACCAGATTTTAAGTCAGATCATAAGCTATCAAACAAAAAAAGTTTCATCAAAATCGGTTCAGTAGTTTTTGCGTGATACTCGTTCAAACAAACAAACAAACAAACAAACACACAAACAAACAGACAGACAAAAAATCCAAAAATTGGTGAAATGGAATCAGGGACACCTAAAAACCATATCGTAACTTTTTTTTGTTAATAGATTCAATGTACAGACAAACTTCCTGTTACAGTTTTATAATAGTATATAGACTAATGGCCGGTTAGTTAGTGGTTGCCAGATATCCGTAGTAGAGGGCAGAACCGTAGAAAGAGGAAGTAGCGAAAAAAACTTCGTCTTTGGACAGAACATAGAGATAGTAAGTAATGGGACAGAACGGTCTATTGGCATTCTATTGGTAATATAGAAGTCTGTGATCTGAGGCAAAGACGAAAAAAAAATTTCGTCTACGCGTCATAGATAAGCTACTATTTTACAGAAACTACGCGTTTTTCGTCTATGTTTCTCTCATTCATCTCATTTTAATGCATTAAAAAGACAAAAAAAAATCTTTGGCATGATGGCTTGCATCATCATCAACCTTTTAATGACAAGTCGTTACATAAGGTCCATATTCGCATATCCTGCCACTGTTAGTTCCTTTTAATTCCATGTGCATAAACACGCACTAGTAGTATTGGATAATCAGTGTATTTCAAATCTTTTTGGTACTACGTTACACTTCTCTTGGTAGAGAGTAGTATATTCCTTGGATTTGCTCCAAAACGTCCAAAATGCTAAAGTGCCGGCCAACAAAAAGTTGTGCTTTATTCTGTTAGAACTTCTCCGTCTCAGCATTTATTATTATAGCACCAACATTTGTAGGGCCATAATCCTTGGTTTTATTTAAGTGAGAAAATTCTGGCTTTTCATATATTTTTGGTGTAATACAATTACTACAGCTAACATGCCATAATTATAAATGTAAACATTAAGTTGGTAGTTGTAGCAATATTTTTGAACACCACGAAAGGGTTTACGGTCATGAGTTTATGTATAAGTGTTGTGTATTTAAAAGAAAATAAAAAAAAAACATTTTCAAAGTTTTATTAACTCAAAATCACCTTCAGTAAAACCCTTCGTCACCACTTAATCATTCTCCTTCAGTTTAATTTTTTCAATCAGCTCGCCTTGCATTTTTGTTCTGATTGTTCTTTTGGCTGATTCTTTTTGTTCTGTCCTTGGTTTCTGCCGACCCTCTTTTGACTCCTCGACAGCATCCAAATCAATGGTAGCTTCAACACTTGTTTGTTCAAAGGAAATAATTTTATTCTCAACCTCATTGTAAAGGTTATTTATCAAATGTTGCCTTGATGACTCGGTTTTATCAAATATTCACAATACTCATATAAAGTTCTAAAAATTACTACAAAAACGAAGCTCCGTTATTAAAGTGACGTACATTTTTTTGATTGACGTTTTGTATGAAAAAAGAAGATTGAAGATAACTGGTTGGTAAGTGATAGAAATGAAACTTCTTGAACAGAAATAACACCTTATTGAACAAGGAATGATTCTACGATTTAATAGGATAGGCGGGTACCGTTTTTTTCCATACAAACGTATTCCCTTGTTTCCTCCCTTGATAATGACACTAGAGCAAACCATTTTTTAGTATACAATCTATGTTACCTCTGCTATGTCCCTATGTTTTGCATTTTTGCATTAATTCATTACTGTAAGAACTAGGGACCTTCGAAAATTACCAATTTTACCGCCCGTTTTCAGACATCCAGCAAAAAAAGACGAATATAAAAAAAACCAAACGAACAGAAATAGACCAGGAGTGCGATTTTTGAATCTCATTCGTTGAATTCAGCAGTTGAAAATGTATGAAGATATGAATCTTTCTACTGCTGATTTGACTTCGAAAAAACGCACTCCTGTAGTATGATTTTTGAAAGTCAAATCATGAGTAGAAAGATGCATATCTCCCTAGTAATTTTTACATTATAAACTGCTGACCTCAGCGAATGAATTTCGAAAATCGCACTCCAAGTCTTTCTTATATTATTCTTGAAATAATTATTAAAATCAGTTTAGTTTTGAAGGAGAAAACAGAGGAATATTCTATATAATAATATCGAGGGACAATGCGGCCAGCCTCTAAGGTACTCTGCCTCAGGTGGGCGCTTTGGAGGACACCCTTTATTTGTAAGTTGTGTTTTAGTTCATTATGGTTTTTTGTCTGGTGTTCTGTATTTTGTATGTGTTTTTGTGATTAATAAAGCAGAAAACCCGTATAAAAAATATTCAAATAAAGTTTGCTAAGCAAATAATTTTTCAGTTTCATGAAATGTGTGTTCACATCCAGTCATTCAAGTTTTATTTACTGTTTGCTTCTTCAAAAAATTTAAATACACTGACCTGCAAAACTAAGTACTACACTTTTAATATTCCAATTTTTTCTGAACTATAAAAATTAGAGATTGAAAATAAAAAACGTTTTATAGCAAATGTTATCAGCTTTCTTTGTAAATTAAACTCTTTTTCGAGTACTTTTTTTTTCAAAAATATAATTTGTGTACTGAAAAAGTTATTTCAATTTTAAAAGTGTGATACTTAGTTTTGCAGGCCAGTGTATTAATTTAAGTTATTCCCAATGGAATTTTGTTTTTCCCTGAAATCTTATGTACCTTATATGCTACCTGTGATATACGATGATGATGTACTCTAACTGAACCAAAATTTTTCGTATAATCGGGCTTATAAATGAATAACGCATCACTTAGTGAAGCAAACTATCAATAAGAAATCCACATACCTTTCCAATGATTCCCACTCTGCAAGATCAGAAAACTTTTTTTTAAAAAGTCATCAGTTTTTGGTCCCTAAAAATTCGTAAAAAAAAATATTTTAAGAATTTTGTTACGCTTGCTTTACGTTTGGGTTAGCATGATTGACGGCTTGGCTAAATTTCAAGTCGCTAGCTTCTATAGTTGCTGAGAAAACTGTCTGTGACAGACGGACGGACGGACACGAGAGTGATCTTAAAAGGATTTCGTTTGTCCTTTATTTTACACAAAAACATAAACAGTAAAATACAGAAATAAAAATACAAGAGGCACAAAATAAGGCGGTCTTATCGCTAAGAAGTGAAACTGGTTCAGAACCCTAAAAGTATCTATAGTGGTAAGACCATGGATTAGGGATTCTAAAAAACAAGGGCTGTCGCAACCTCCTACCAGTAAACCACAAAAATAATTATTTACCTCTTACCAGTAAACCACAAAAATAATTATTTACCTCTTACCAGTAAACCACAAAAATAATTATTTACCTCTTACCAGTAAACCACAAAAATAATTATTTACCTCCTACCAGTAAACCACAAAAATAATTATTTACCTCTTACCAGTAAACCACAAAAATAATTATTTACCTCTTACCAGTAAACCACAAAAATAATTATTTACCTCTTACCAGTAAACCACGAAAATAATTAGTTTATTATTTTATGTGTAGGCAATGATTCTACTTATTTTAATGGATAGATCATAACTTTCAGGATCCTAAAAAAAATGTTTGCCAGCTGTCGCAACCAGCTACCAGCCAGCAGCAAAAGTTTTGTTTCTTTCATTTAATGTTTAGATAATTATACTTATCCTTAAGGTAAGATCATACTTTCAGAATCTTAACAAAGGGCTATCAAGTCTAGGGCTGTCGCAACCCCCTGCAAATCACCAACGAAACCATTTTCGCAAAACGCGAAATCTAAAACTTGACTCAGCGTTTTTATTACGTAGACATCATCTTACGAAGTGACGGAGGCCTGCTAGCCCAGTCAGTTTATGGTTTGAGCCGGGAATAATTAGTAATTGACATTTTTTTCGGTATAATATTGAAGAGCCAATTTGAGTCTAGAAATGTACCGAAATTTAAAAAAATCACGTCAGCAACAGCTCCAATTTTAAAATTTAGCTATTGTCTCGTTCTAAAAAACCTGATGGTAACTTTTTTATTGCACATATTTAAAGTTTTACCTTTATACATACTACAAACATGGTGTGAATATTTTTGTCTACTTAGAAGGTTTTGAAGAATACATTCGTATTTTCTAATATATAAGGTCTAACAAAATTAGGTGAAACTATTTTAAGGGGATGATCAGACCATCAAACTGAACAACTTTCTCTATTGGACCAATATCGAAATCAAAAATTTTTGAAATAATGATTTACACTGATCTACTAATATTTTGGTATCACCCTGAATAGGGACCTGTATTTTGTTTACTTCTATTAGCCACGCCGCAAGCACGCGGCGCGGCGCCCGCGGCTTCCTTTGAACTTAACGCCACCCCCCGCCCCCGCCCTTGCTTGCGAGCTTGCTTTGTCGTCTTCGTCAGTCAGTAGCGCGCGCGCCGCCAACCGGTCTGCAACTGTGAAATCGCGCGCGCGCCATATCCTCTTACAAGGTACGTGGTATGATTTAACTGCATGCAGTATCACGTAGTACTCCAGCACACTACGTGACAACTAGTGACAAGTGTACACAGACCTACTAGGACGATACCTACAGACTTCGGTGGATTGGCAGAGGTGGGCCTGACCCTGATCTGACCTTACGCCACTTTATTTCCGTGTATGGGGTCGTGCAAAAACATTAGTGTACGGACGAACAGGACGACGGTTAAATGGTGAGAACCACCCATGAGCTCCGACAACGGACTGTGAAGTGTACTCCTGTGATGTTATTGAATACGATAGAAACGTTATTAATCAAAGTGCAAAGACACATCCAAACACGTGCCATAACGTTAATTGAAAAATGTACAAAATTTAATGTAAGTACCTACCTACCTAGTTACCTACCTACTTACCATACCATTGGACCCATTTTAAACACTCCTAAGTAGATTAATTGTTAAGTATTCATTTAATGTTTAAAATAGGTAGGTATTTCATTATCTTAACGTCCACTGATGTGTGATGGGAAATGGTAATCCAATTTTTAAGCAAAATGCTACCTACGAAGAATATCTGCCTAGTGAATTTGTGATGCCTACACATCAAAACTAAAACAAGAGTTAGCACGCGCGCTCCGTGCGTAAGTTCAGTAACCTCACAACGCCCCGTACGCTGCGCTACGCCGCCTGCCGCACTGCATTTACTCACAGCAGCAATAGCAACAGGGCCAGATTCAGTGGTAGATAGGTGATTTTTACTTTGAATTGAACTTTTAAACAGCTGATTTTTTTTCCCGATTTCAACATTGGTCCCGTAGAGAAAGTTGTTCAGTTTCATCCCCTTAAAATAGTTTCAGCTGATTTTGTTAGACCTTATATACCTCATTTTTTAAATTTCATTGCTTATTTTATTGCTCGAAAATTATTTATATTGTTAAATCTAAGTCAAATGAGTGCATAGGTATTAACATTAATAATTTAAAATCCACAGACACACAATTTTGATTTCTATGTTGCGTAGCGAATTGTTTTTTAATATGCTTTAAGATAGTCCTTTTGTCACTTAATGGTTCCGGTTACAGTTTAAACGTCCAATTAGTAATTACTCCCTACCCTGCCTAACAAAACTCCGTAAAATGACTGGGCTATGCCGCGTATGCCGGCGTTGGTCCACGGTTTCTCGGATGAAATTGTCCACGTCTCGCCAATGTCTCTAAGGACAAAATCTGTAAATATCCTTTGTCCTCCTTTATTTTCCCTTCCCCTTATACGAGATGATAACGGAATAAATTAAGTCGGGATTTTGTACACGTCGCGACAAAATAAATGTCCACTTTAATCTTCTTGTAGAATATTTTACTTGGGACTTGATGCATTTTCAATTAGGAGAGGTGGTAGTAGTGGTTAGTAATGGTGGTAAGTAATGGTGGTAAGTTATGATGGTAAGTAATGGTGTTAAGTAATGTTAACGGAGGAGTGGTGTTGGTTCGAACCCCGCTTGGAGGACCGAACGTGTTTACTATTTAGAACTAATATCTCTTTAGTAACGGAAAACTTCGATATTTCATGTTTTCAATGCAATTTTATCACTTCAGATCATTCGGTACACTTTTTCCAAAATAAATTGTCTTATCTTGTTGTGGGGGCTGGCAGCCACTTCTTGTATGCGCTCAGCGATGATACAAGAGAGAAATGAAAGATGACTGACTTTAAATTGGTTTACTACTTTCAAAAAATGGTTTGACAAAGATTGATATTTGTTGAATGTAAGGAACACGTCTTATATTACGGACGGTCTCGTGGTCAGAGGTTAAAGGAGTTAGAGGTCGGGAGTTGAGGACGGCTTCGATTTGTGTGCAAAGCGTGCTCAACTCCTCATACGTCAAACTAGCATTTCCCAAAGTACGTTTTAGATGAAATTTTGTGATTTTTACACCGGCCGCAACACGTCGACCCAGTGGGATCTTTTGTGTTAGCCCCAATAGTTTTTATTTATTTCACCCTTCAAATGCATGGTCAATGAAGGAGTCGATACCATTGAGGGGAAGAAACCTAAGATCCTCCGGTAAAATAAATTAAGAGAAGAATGTTTTTAAAAATTGGGACGCAATTTTCATCTATGCATACAAAATAATGACTTTAGACTTTATAAAGTCGTTCAGCCGATAATATAAAGTGTTTAATTAAACATTTTTATCCCCTTACTAACTTAATTCCAAATAAGTATTCATTTTTCGCATTTTAATTTGCTTATGTTTTTTTTTCCTTTAGGTTAAGTATAAAAGTATAAAAGAGTTATGTATAAAATTGTATTTTAGTATGTTTTTAGTTATTAATAAACAAAATTTTCTTTTTATTTTTCGAAGCTATCAACGGTAAGACTTGTTTCATCCCGACTAAAATCGTTGCTTGTTTCCTCATGACACATTTATTTTGTCTTCAAGTGTAGTAATCCCAGTAATGTATAAATCAGGCACCTCTGTCCTCGGACAATTCTGTCCTCCACTAATTTATGTCGAAGTCGGATAAATTTTATTACTAGTTGTTTGCCGGCAGTTACGGTCTAATCGAATGAATGGAAGTTATGTGCTGACCGATTCTCATGAGATTTTGTTGCGTTTTTCCGGTTAGTCGGGGAAATCTACGGATTTTTGTATGGAGTAGGTTGCATTAATTGCACTTTTGGTGATAATTTGGAATATAGTAGATATATACCTGAAAAACATAAATTCTCAATAATCCTCGATTTCTTATTGTGTATTACTCTTATTGACAATTACAAAACATTAAATTTAGGTATGAACCAAAAATGGAAAACTGGTGATTTTATACAGGATGGCTTCGTTCAATACGTTTTACTTATAACAATAATAATCACAGGTTAATATCGTAAATTTGATTAGATATTTAAATATTTTGTATGATTTCCAAAATTATAACCTCAAAACTTAATTATTTAACGTTTGACTGTACACATTAAATTTGCCTTGTGATAATTAACTGTCTCTTTTGCTGGTATGCTGGAAGAAATATCTTTAGAAATAAGCTTGCCCTTTGTACATTTATATAGATTTTAAGGTATTTCTCAGGGTCCTCAGCCTACATAACCACAAAATCTCGACAAAAGTGTTACAAACTCACAGTAATATTAGTTCAAACACAATTTACTAAAGTGTCTTTAATGCAATCTCAAACCTTATTTTTCCTAGACTAGGTGTATACTTTTATCGTTAATGTATGTGTATTTGTATACAACTTTGTTATATAATCTATCTTTGAATAGACTACTCCTTAGTCCGTTAGGGCGCTAACTTTCATTAAAAAAAAATCATGTGCATACAATGATCTAATTTTTGAGAATTATTGATCATTGATGATTTTTTTACGTATATAAGTTAGAAAAACTCATTGGTACATGGCATGTTGTCCGTGCGGATTTGAACTCGGACCCCAATAATTGGGTGTCCATACCTCTCCGCAACGCTTGTGATTCTTCTTCTTCTACGATTCTGATGTGTATGTGAAGTCTACCAATCCGCATTGGGCACGCGTGGTGGACTAATGCCCATACACCCTCCCTGGGGGTAGGCCTGTGCCCTGCAGTGGGACGTTTATAGGCTCGATGATGATGATGATTTTTTTAATGATTGATTTTTAATTTGCAATGATCTGGACTTGGCCCTCCCTAAGAAAAAATTATTGCTACGTCCATGAAGGAGAAAGACGCCCAAGTTTATGCCTAAACTAAGTTGATAATAATATAAAAAAAACTTTTTCTCTATGGTAACAAAAGCGAAATTAGAAAAAAAATCTGCTGTTATAAACAAAAATATACTGTCTCTGGACAGCATAGTTTTTTTCGCGATTTCGATGTTTTTGCCAAAGAGAAGTTGTTCAGTTTGATGGTCTGATCATCCCCTAAAAAAAACTTTCGCATATTTTTTTGATTTTACGTCAAGTATAGTTTTTGTTGCACTCTCATTGCAACTGTACTGTCGTATCGTTATCTCATACTGGTAAGCGTATTCCTGAAATTCCATGGCCAGGCTTAGCCTAGTGTTTAGTACCGTTAAATTGTAGATACCTGATAAAGTTCAGAGTTGTCAATGTGCAAGCCTATACCTAGATTGTTGTGAACTAATTTTAAACGTAAAATAAGTGCTCGTTGAAAATAAATATTTTTGTATTTTTTTTTTTATTTAGTTTAACCTATGCAGTGCACTGAATCAAATAAACGGTCTTCGCTTTTGTATCAAGACTGCTAACTTTACAGGCTTCTAGAGTCTGGAGTGCGATTTTTGAATGTCACCGGCGGCTGGGTAAAATGGCCGATATTCACATATTAGCCCAGTCATTTTACGGAGTTTTGTTAGGCGGGGTTGGGAGTAATTATTAATTGGAGTTTTAAACTGTAACCGGCACCATTTAGTGACAAAAAGACTATCTTTAAACATATTAAAAAATATTTCACTACGCAACATAGAAATCAAAATTGTGTGTTTCAGAAGGCTTTTAAATTAATAATATTAATACCAATACACTCATTTGACTCAGATTTAAGAATATAAATTATTTTTGAACAAAAAAATAAGGCATTGACATTTAAAAAAATGAGGTATTTATTAGAAATTAAGAATGTATTTTTCAAAACCTTCTAAGTAGACAAAGAAATTTACACTATGTTTGAAGAATGTATAATGATAAAGCCTTAAATATGTGCAAAGAAAAATTTACCATCAGGTTTTTTAGATCGAGATAGTAGCTAAATTTTAAAATTGGAACTGTTGCTGACGTGATTTTTTTTAAATTTTGGTACTTTTCTAGCCTCAAATTGACTCTTCAATATTATACCGAAAAAAAATTACAATAATTATTAATTAGTCTCGGCTCAAACCGTAAAATGACTGGGCTGTATTTTCCAAAGTTCGCATTTTTTAATCTCATAGGTGACTAAATTCTCATACCCCTGAGTTCAATACGACTGCCCCTACCTACTCGTATTGAACTCATGGGTATGAGAAGGCTTTTTTATGTGATTCAAAAACCGTTCAAGCTCACCCCTGACCTGAAACCACTTTTTTAATTTATTCTTTTTTTTTAATTGACCAATACAGCATTACTCAGGGAGCATCGACTGCTTATTACTGCGGACTATTGGAGGACCACGCCAGTGACGTCGAAGCGCCCTGGGCTGCAATCGCGGTAAATATTTTGGTGATGGAACCGTTATGGGACTACGTACGAACCATAACTTTTGACACGTTTGGTATTGCGCTAATAGCGGTACAGCCGTTAGAGCCGTTTTGACAGATCGCTCAGACGTTATTGGCTGTCAGTTACATAGAGTTTAGCGCGATGCGGAATTCAGCACAGTTGAATAGTAATTGGATTGCAATGTGATTAGAACTAAAATTGGATAAGAATAGAACTTCGATGTTTTAACTTAGCGCAATCGGGCACCTGGTAGGTCTACCAAACTAGACCTGAAACCACATTATCAATCCAGTATATACGAAATTAATGTCAAATTAGGAAATGTAATTGAACAATCAAACCTAATCTGGACGCACCTGTCCACGATATGAATTTCTAATGCATTGTGACAGCAAATCCGGGGTATAACGAGTTTTTTAAGGGTTTCCATTTCAAACGGGTCTACTTAGAATTACGTTTTAGCTGGGGATTGGATATGGTAATCTAAACATACAGGGTGCAAACTTAAATGCGTCACATATAGTTGAGTTAAACAGCATTACTCTAAGGGGTTATTGTACCCATGATACTGAACCACTTTCCCTAAGAAATCTATAGGAAATTCCAAAAAAAATTGTTCGACTTTTCATACAAACTTTCGATCAGCTGATGGCATTTAGTATGCAAAGTCCAAATTTTTTTTTTCCAATTTTTATATAGGTTTCTTTGGGAAAATTGTCTGCCTCCGTGGTCTAATGGTTAAGATCATTGGTCGGAGGTTCGATTCCCACGGGGGACACCTAGTGAAATGTCACTTTGTGCATTTTTCCCTAGTTGGTTAGGACATTGCAGGTCTGAAAAGAGAAATGATTCCGTACTTCGGATGGCTCGTTAAGCCGTTGGTCCCAGCTACTATCTCTGGTGGTAGTAGTTGTTACATAAAAACCACGTCAGAGGCCGTAAGGCGGTCTGAAAAAACTCTGACACCAGGGCTCTGCCCACACGATAAGAAAGTAGAAGAAGAAAGAAAGAAGGGAAAATTGTTATCATGGATACAATCACCTCTTAAAGTAATGCAACTGTTTACCCTAACACCCTGTATTTACGCATTTAAGTTTCACCTTGGATCAATTCCTAACACATTGGGTCCCGGAGAATGGACTCGGTCGACTCCGAAAGACATGGAGAGACGACCTGGATACATTCGACGAAAAGTGGATGGGACTGGCTCAGGACAGGGATGCTTGGAGGATAAAAGGGGATGCCTTTGACAAGCAGTGGCATGAAATAGGCAAAAAATATATATTTTGTTGTGTATTAACTAACAATAGGCTAAGTGTGTTACTAACAATATTATGATCTCAGGTGGTCGAAAATAAAGATTTCAATTCTATTCTATTGTGCTCATACCTTTTGGCCGAGTACATTTTCTATGGAACAGCAGATTTTTATCACAGTTACACCTCCATCGCATGGTAGCATATGGAGTTATGCTAGTAGCATTCGACAGAAGAAGAAGGCGCAATTCTCACGTATACAGGGTGTTAACTTAAATGCGATACATACTTAAGGGGGCACTTCAAACGATCAATCTGAACAACTTTCACTATAGGACTAGCACTGTAACCGTGAAACAGTTGTTTTTTTTCGCGATTAAATGTTGGTCCCATAGTGAAAGTTGTTCAGTTTGATGGTCTGGAGCACCCTTATAAGTATATAACGCATTTAAAACACATTGCCCACGTGACGAACTGTATTCGTTTCAAATCGTTTCACAACTAACGAATGAGTATGATCAAAGAACACATACAGAGAGTATCATAGCTAAAATTATAAACAAAATAGGCGAAATAATCATACTTCTCATGGAAATGGAAGTTACCCTTTTCTATCGTGGCATTTCTTATAAAATTCAAATTCTTTACCAGTTTTGTAGGCGAAACGGTATCAGGCAATGTCTTTTACACCCTGTATATTGATATACCCATATTTTTGATTCACACAACTTCATAATGCAACCTTAAAACGTGAATTAGATGTATCTGCGTGTCTGTATCTGTATCATATTAATAACAGTACGACCAGGAAAATAATTCCGCTCTTCAATCTTCGTTTGCGCAGAGCAGGCCCAAGTCCCCGACAAAACCCGAAGTCATCACAGGGTGCAAAGTCGGATAGCTGCGAAAAGGGCGCGAAAACGAATTAGCCAATAGCGTAAGCGGATTGAAGGTAGCACATCCTGATTTGTCAATATATCCGAGATCTTTTATAATGCGCACAGCCAAGGAGTGGAACGCCCTGCCTGCGTCAGTATTTCCGAGCGTTTACAACCCGAATTCCTTTAAAGTACGAGTGAATAGGCTTCTTCTGGGTGAGCTCGCTACATCTTCGCCCCATTTTCGTTCTGAGGACTAGCTTGAGGTCAAGAGCAAACCCATACGTAATAAAAAAAATATATATATATGTATAATTTCGCGCGCTATTAAAATTTGTCAACTGCGCAGGTATCGTCCTAGGCGCAGGTACATCAGTAAGATTTATAAACCTGGTACTACTGTACTGTATTATACGCTACTATCTTCGCAAAAAGAGGATTCAATAAACTAAATAAAATATCGTTTCATATGGAATCAGATATTTTTGTCAACTTAAACAACCGCATCTGTACCTACACCTGTCCTCATAGCTCTGCGCAATCAGAATTAGAAAGTATGACGGACAGACAGACAGACAGCCGAAACAAGCCGTGCGCTCTGTTTACAAATGAAACCTGAGCCCTTTGTGTTCAAGAGTTAGATTATAATGGAATAGGCACTATAGAAATGTTTGCTTCTTCTTCTTATCGTGTGGGCAGAGCCCGGTCGGTGTCACAGTTTTTTCAGACCGCCTTACGGCCTCTGACGTGGTTTTTATGTAACGACTAATACCGCCAGAGATAGTAGCCAGGACCAAAGGCTTAACGTGCCATCCGAAGCACAGAATCATTTTTCTTTTTCAGACAATCAGATGATTCAGCCTGCAATGTCCTAAACAACTGGGGGAAAACGCACAAAGTTACATTTTACTAGGTGTCCCCCGTGGGAATCGATCCCACGACCTCCGTGTGAAGACGTTCTTAACCATTAGACCACGGAGGCAGTCAAAATTTGCAAATTTGCTGTAAAAAAGCCTATTATAAACTGGATGATTATTTAAATGATCAAAATGCTTGGGTGTGAGTGTCACTAACTTAGTTTACTGTATGGTATCAATATTATTCAATTAAATAAACTATGTATTTCTGTATGTGTCGCAGCCATGTGGTTAAATCTGCCATTTGATTGAAAGGCTAGCCCGTTCATTGAATGGCGACAGTCAATAGAATGACTAGGCCGAACGATGATTGAACAAGCGTCACTCAACGTTCAACTAGTTGGCTGATTGTAAGCTAACCGGTTGAATATGGCGGACATAAAATCAGTCAGGTGATTCAAATTTAGTATTACGTTCAGCAAATTCATTGAACATTACATTCAATGATTAACAATATGCAAATATACAATTTAAAACATGGCATATAAATATTTTAAATTTATTTAGAGGCGTGGGTAGTCGGCACTACATGGGTTCAAGTCCAGTGCCTGAGTATTGGTATCGGGTCATCCACCCTGTTTGCTACAATGGTGAGGAGGGTGTTTGCGCTGCCGCACACCCGCAGCATCACGGACGCGACTCTCTTGTGGCTGGGAAGCCATCGGTGTGCGCCTCTGCGAACATTCCTGATCTTTGACTAATTCTATGAGGACTAGTTTCGCGTGTAATTCTACTATTTATTTTATTTATTTTTTATTTTTCATACATAACAAACATTTCTGCCACTTTTTGCGGGGGGCGAGCTAACATGAAATCCGCAACTTTGGATTTTATTCCCATAACTTTAGATTCTAAATTTGAATTATAAAAATCATGAAAAGTAGTCTCTTGTGAACCCCAAACGGTTAGACCGTTTCGAAGTTATTGTTTTGCAATTATAGGCTGTCTCGTTTAGTGATAAGGTATAAAATTAAATGTAAATGCACATGATCAATTGTTCTTATACCGTGGTAGAGGGGAAATGCAACCGCAAGGCTAGTCCTTATAATAAGGAAGCGCTACAGTGGCGCGGCAGCCCCAACAACCCCCTGAACGCATTATTATTTTGGACGCGTAAGGCGCTGTAAGCTTTTTGGGTATGGTCGATCCACAGGCTGCAAGTATAATGTGATTTTTACGCTTTCCGTACACCTCGAAAACCTGCGAATCAACATGTTACTCCTTACTGCCAGCGCCCATGCCAGCGCCCAGCATAATAAATGGCACTTCCAAAAACTCTACATCGTTGTATTTACCGGTTTGGGCCCGCTTTATTATTATTTAGGCCGCATTTTGTTGGACATGATTTAATTTCAAATATCCAACGAGAATCTTTCTTCAAAAGCCTTTGATATTCACGTTTTGTCCCCAACTTTTTTTGTTTGGATATAATATTTGTAATTGAAACCTTGTTTAGGTTTTTATAATAAAATATTTATTATTTTGTTGTATATAATATAATAAGAATAAGTTTGGGAAATAAGCACAATATTTTAAATTTAAGTGATGATGATGATCGATACCAATCCAAAATGTTACCAAAACAGGTATCTTACGAATAAAGAATATTCCTATCTGAGTGAAACGGTGTTTCATCGTTGAAATCGATGCCCTGAGGGTAGGCCTGTGCCCTGCAGTAGGACGTTTATAGGCTGATGATGATATTAAATCGATATCTTTTGTACAGTTCTCGGCGAATCTCGTTCTTAGCCTGGCTTCATCTACACTTTCCACCAGGTGAGCTTCAGCTGCAGCCAAGAGAATTTATAAAATATATTAAATTTTCTTAAATATCTAAACCATACCACTTCAATTGCAGGTACATAATAATTTTAGTAGGTATTGGTTACAAAAACATATTTGAGTCACATAACGTAACATAGTCACACAAAATAATTGTGACTTACAAAATAAGAACAAATAAAATCCACAGAGCCTTTATGAAGGCATTTCATATAATTTATGTATACACTAGAGTTAACCCGCGACTTCGTCCGCACAAATTATATAGGTATCAGATTTTAAGTCAGATCATAGGGTATCAAACGGAAAAAGTTTCATCAACATCGGTTCAGTAGTTTTTGCGTGATGCTCGATCAAACAAACAAACAAACACACAAATAAACCGACAGACAAAAATCCAAAAAATTGTGATTTGGAATCAGGAACTCGAAAAAACCATATCGTAACTTTTTTTGTTGTTTAAATCTTCAATGTACAGACACACTTCTGTTACAGTTTTATAATAATTAAGAAAATAAAATCGGTCCAAGTCAATCAATTCCGTTCATAATTATTTAAAACACTTCCCCTTTCCTGTACGTGATAAACTGATAAAACAGTTGCCGAATAATTATGAAACAAAAGCAAACCAAAAGACATTAAGCACAATTCTCAGGATAAACATCTGCCAAAATATAATCCCGGTCTAATGGAAGAGTTAAGTACAATAATAGAGGCCCTCTGGACGTAACAAAAACAATTCAACCCTCTTAATAGGGTCCTGTCTCAGTACCAGCGATGCAGATGCAACTGCCAAAGATTAAGAAGAATAAGAAGAAAGAAATAAGAATAAGAGAAAGAATAGATAATAAGAACACACAAGACAAGGCATGAAGACATGGCTGTAACATGTTTAAAAATCAATAATATTTGAAATTAGATAATAAGAATTTATGATTTAAGGGCCTATGTCGAAAAATAATTGAAGCGTGGATAATTGATAAATGGGCGTGCGTGTGATAAAATGACGGTAGAGCAAACAAATATTTACCATAAAATCTATATAGCCTCTGCCATGTCCCTTGTTTTTTATTCTATAAATTAATTAATATAAGAACTAAGAACCTTCGATAATGACGAAAAATTGCTCAATTTTACCGCTGTGTTCATCCAGCAAGCAAATTCAACGAATGTGAACCAAAAAAAGGAAAACATACAGATTCCAAAGTCTTTCTCATAAATTATTCTTGAAAGAATTATTAAAATAGGTTTAAAATTGGAGTAGGAAACAGGGGAATACGAAACCGTGATTTCGTCCATTTTATGTAAGTAGAAACCTCCTCCTTTTTGAAGTCGATTAAAAATCAATCTGCGCTGTATTTGTCACTTTCACACTCTCTGGTAGCTCGGTTGCTCGGGAACAGCGCGACAGCAATATATCTGTTCAATACTCTATTCTTTAAAAGTCTTGCAGACCCGTCTATCCTCTTAAATAAAATATTTCATACTGGATGAATGTATTTGTATTTAGCGCATAGTTACACTTAATTATGTTTTTGTAATATAGAAGACGCTTTAATCGAAATCGACTCTCATGCAGCTATCATTATAGCTAATCAAGAACACTATTTACTTTTAATAGAACTCTCTCTCTCTATATGGTGGTGGTGTCAGCCTTTCGCGTATGGTCTCTCCACCTTGCCGTATTACTGGCGTCGTCTTCAGAGACATTACACTCGGTCATATCACTGCGAACTGTGTTCATCCATCTAGTCTTCGGACTTCCTCTTGGTCTCTGTCCTGGAATCAACAGTTGCAGTACAATATTTCATATAGGGTGATGGCTTTTGTTTCACGTGTCCAAACCAAAATGCTCCTGAACATTATATATATATAGTAGTCCAACCGATTTCAGTTATGGCGACCGCTGTGCTCTTTCACGCCGCACATGTATGTTTTCATGTGGCTAGTGAATCCAATTTTCGCCTTGAATGTTCGGATGCACAGAGCATACGTCAGCACTCCATCCACATAATTATAATGATAGGCCACAGGTGAGCGGGCCTTTAGCTCGTCATGCTTTCTGTCTAGCTCGTTACATCTGCGCTCCTCGAAGTCAAACACGCTATTCTGCACCAGTTGCCTCCACTCGTCTCTGTTTTCAGCACTTACTTCCCAATCTGCTCTCAATGATACAATTCTTCATGAACATCAAATAAACTTGAACAATAAATATTAAGCGAATAGGTACCTGTCCATAAAATTATCAGTTTGTAACATTAGTTTGTTTGTGTTGGTTTTCCGAGCAAAGATACAACGAAATAACTTGAATTAATTATTTATTTTTTTATCATCAAAAGTTCGATACGAAGCTAATACTTGAACCACACCCTCAGAAGCCCTCAATAAGCAAGCGGCGTACCTACTTTCATTTGGAAACTAATAAACAACATTAAGGGCCTCTCCCACTGTTTCGTCGACCGGGATTCGTGATCTAAACCCGACAGTATTTAGGGATTGTCTGCGAAATCTTACCGGTATATTCACATTGTGTGCCTGCTATACCGGATGACTTTTTGTGTAATATTGACAGCTGACCTTAAAATCCTGATAACCATTTGTTTGGAATCTATAAGAGATCAATCTAATTTACAGAGAATGAACAAGAGAGTTACGGAGCATTACCTATCTAAATAAAGTCGTAGTAGTTATATGTATGTATACAGGGTGTCCCGTAAACCGGCGTCAACCTGGTGGATGCTGATAGGTTAGTTCATGCCTAACCAGAATATACTAAAATAAAAAAAAAATAAAAAAAAGTCAGTCAGTCAATCAATCAATCTGTCAACATTTTTCTTTAGGAAAAGGTTCTTAGTTTTCGAGATAAGGACAGTTTTATGAAATTCGTGAACCTCTTTACCCAAGTCACTATTTTGAGTGCCACGGCTACAAAATGTTCTATGCAGTATCTGTGTTAAAACTGTCAATATCTCGAAAACTAAGACACTTTTACAAAAGTCAAATTTTGATATTCTGCTTAGTCATGACCTTACCTATCAGCATCCGCCGGGTTGACGTCGGTTTACGGGACAACCTGTATAATATATGTGGGTTCATATTATTATATGTGATATTATTGTTTATGTAAGTATATTTATACATTATATTTATTTGTTTGTATAGGTGTATCTTATGTCTATTATTTCTTATTTTATAGGTATTCATTTTACTATCTCATAATTAAGTAGATTTTTATTTGTGTGCACACTGATTTTATCCAAACATTAGTTTTCCTCTCACTCAACGGTTTGCTGGAAGAAAACTCTTTTAGAGTTAAGCTCGCCTTTGTACATCACGACTCATTGTAACTTTTTTCATAATTAAGAAATTAATAAAGAATCTATGAAGAGAGTGGAAATCCTGAATAAAAACTCGGAAACTTCAGTACCTCGGTCACATTATGAGAAGTGAAAAATACCAACTTCTCTAGATTATTATGCAGAATGGAAAAAAAAGGTCGTGGTTGAAGGGATTTTGGGTTGAAGGAGTTTTAACACAGATACTGCATAGAACATTTTGTAGCCGTGGCACTCAAAATAGTGACTTGGGTAAAGAGGTTCACGAATTTCATAAAACTGTCCTTATCTCGAAAACTAAGAACCTTTTCCTAAAGAAAAATGTTGACAGACCCTTAATATTTATGATGGCAAATTTTACTGAAAGGAAACATTCCTTTATTTTCAAAAATAATTAAAACTGCATTTAAAGATTTTTGAAAAATCATCTGCTTGAGCCGGGAATCGAACCGGTGAAATGTGAAAAAAAACATCCTGTATTTTATGATACCAACCGAAAGAATCATTCATAAGGATCAATTTCTTTTAAACAACATAGTATCTTAAATTAAAGAAAGACCAAGAAAAAAATATTTTTTTCATTGTTATACTTACTCACTATCTAAAGAAAATACTTTAAAGTATTCTACGACTGAATTCTCTACGAGTCGTCTTTAAAAATCATATTTTCTTTAGATAGTGACTTCCTGGCTTAAGAATCTGTGTGAATGGTTTAATATGAACTCTGCCTCACTATTTAGAGCTGCAGTCTCAAGTGTCCGAATAGCCCTAATGATAGCCAACCTCCGATAGGAGATGGCACTACAAGAAGAAGAAGAGATCGAGATATGATAGGTATCTATCAAATTTTCAGAGATCCGCAAAACTTAATTCAGTTTTCGCACCGACTAGACAATCTATGAGATCTTTTTCTACGAGAGGAGGAAAATACATTTAAGCCTATTTTAAGCGGTATTAAAAAGTAAAATACTTTAGGTACTAGAGTTAGATATGTATAAAATCGAACAATGTACTTGTTCATGCTAGTAAAATTATAGTTGTATCTATATTTCTGTCTATCCCTCGCCAATTTAATTGTGTCGGTAAATGTCCATGCTCAGTGAAATGTGGGGAATGCATTGATGCATGCGGTCGTTGATTTTGATCTCAATTTTAATTCAGTTTGAACGGAATTATCTACTTTTACAAATCTTTATCGTACCCAGATTTTTAATTCAAACTTGGCACCATTTAAATTCAAGTTATGACTAGAAAATATGTGTCTTATTAACCGACTTCAAAAAAAAGGACAAGGTTTCTCAATTCGACCGTATTTTTTTGTATGTGTGTTCGCGGATAAACTTCGTCGTTTATGAACCGATTTTAGTGATTCTTTTTTTGTTAGAAAGGAGGTATCCCAAGGGTGGTACCGTAATAAGGAAACCAGGATCTGATGATGGCATCCCGGAGCTACACGATAGAACTCCTCAAAAGTTGACAGCAAATCATCAGCGGCATCATTCAAATCATTGAAAAACTCGCTTTATATTGATGTACCCTTTGCGTGTATAACTGATATCTGAGTCGAACTAATCACCACTGAAAGTTGTGAAATAAACAAAATTTTAACGAAAAATTAAAACCTCCTTCAAAAAAACTAAAAATTTTAAAAATAATATAACGTACGGCCGTTTACGATACGTACCGGCTTGACAGCGACTTCGATAAAACAAATTAATGTTCTTATGATGCGAACGAAAAAATCATCGGTTGCAATATTATTTTTTAACTTTTTAGTTTTTTTTTTCATATTTAACCGCATCAAAAAATAAATAAATTAATCTTTTAGTAGGTTCGTTTTTAAATAATACTATTAAGTTCTACGTCAGAAATATAAGTAGGTAATAACATTTCAACAAAAGGAGAGTCAACCTGTATTTCTTTAGAAAATAATTTTTCCGCTAACTTAACTACATAAATTCGCGCATTTCAAAGATCGACTCGAGTTTCTCCCGCCCCGGCACGAGCAAACAAACATCGTAAAAGAATTTTATTTAAACTCAGAAACTCCAACTTAGCTGAACTCTTAGCAAACTGAGAAGCCTTTATATTTTCATGAGACTTCCATAAATAGAGGGATAAAGTCAGCTATTTTAAAACTCAGTTTTCATTTTTATTTCCTTTTGTAAAAGAAATAGACTTTTGTCAGGCTTTGAGTCAAAACAAAACAAACTGTCTATAGAGTGGTATGTTTTGTCTTTGTGACAAACTGCCAAAGGCATATAAAATGTTTCTTGTGTTTTGCTAAGGTGGTTTCAGTTCATACAAAAGCACGACGAGTTTGACGCACAATACGCGTAGACGGTATTAATATAAGTAGAAATAATTACGAAGATATAAAGCTTTGAAATTTTTCATACAAAATTTTAAAAGATTTATATCTTCGTAATTATATTATAAATTGCAAATGTTATTTGTGACGCGGCATCTAGATTTTCTAAAGTATTTTTCCATATATAAAATATTACTTTAATTAATTCCGTCTACGCGTATTGAGCGTCAAAGTTTTGTATAAAATTGACCCCTCTGCGACCACCTTAAGACTTTATAATAACTAGCTTTTACCCGCAAATTCGTTTCCCGTATCAAAATAAAACATAGCCTATGTTATTCAGGAATAGTGTAAGTATTAAATAGTCTGTGAAATACTTTTTACTTTGAATAAGCTATCATTCTTAGTTTCCGAGATATTAACCCAACTAACAATTTGGTCGTATATGACGAAATTACCGTAATATAACTTTTATAAGTCAAAATAGTCATATAAATATATAATAGCCAATATGACCAAATTGTTTGCTGGGAAGGTATGTTGGTGACCCGTCATTGCTCTCCAATGTCTCCAAAACAACAAACTAGATGGTGTTCCACGAAGTAAAATCGCGGTATCATTATGTTTCAAAAATTTATCTTAACATAAACAAGTTGATTACTCTTCTTATTCTACTTACACAATGGCTACGGAACCTTATCATAGGCGAGTCCGACATGCTCTTGGCCGGTTTATTTTTTTCACGTATCCATAGTGAAGGTTGTTTCAGTTTTTTTTAATTAAATTTATCTCCTAATTGATCTATCTTAATTGATGGCCTAAATAAGGGAATAAATTATACACCCTGTATAAACATGAGATCAATATGAAAGGACATGATGGATATGGTGTTAGGGATGAAAGTTGAATTGAAACTTACCAATAAATATACAGGGTCCTTCTTAATATGCTGACACTTTTTAAAGGGGATGACCAAACCATCAAACTGAACAACTTTCTCTATGGCACCAATATCGAAATCACGAAAAAAAAAATCATCTGTCCCATACATTTAGCTCGAGTAGGTTAGCAGTTTTGAATGGATCAGATGACTTTTTTTCGAGATTTCAATGTTGGTCCCATAGAGAAAGTTGTTCAGTTTGACGGTCTGATCATCGCCTTAAAAAAGTGTCAGCATGAAGGACCCTATATAACTATTACTACTTACCACTACTACTAAAACACTGACACCAGAGCTCTGCCCACACGATAAGAAGAACCACTACTACAAAAAAACAAAATAATCATTTTAGAATGAGAATTGAGATGTCTTTGAATTTTGATATTTTCCCGGTTCCCTAAATTATATAGGGACATCTTGACTCCCTGAAGGTCCTCTGTGAAGTTCGTATGACGTCTACCAATTTTCTATCAAAAGGTTCGGATACCTTTATAAGTAATCTTCGAAATACGTTTTTTGCAAGCCAAAAATGGGACGGAATAACTTTTTATGTAAATGGATTACCTAGTTTTCGTTTGTACCCAATGCCAAACATACATTTATATTATCATGCCGTTCGTTCAGTTTTTTTTTGCCATACTTGCAAAATAAGTCTTAGTTTCAATTAGGTTTAGGTTCCTCTCGTTGTTTTTGTATTGCTATTAAGAGGATTATATCCTGCGAGTTTGCCCAATTTTCAACACTAACCAAATAAAGTCAATACATTTTTTTTAAAGCTCGATTTATAAACACTGTGCTCACGCCTGTCTCCCACTGGGGTGGGTAGAGACAAAGAAACGCCACCTACTACGATTCTGACAAACATCTCTAGCTTCCTTCACATTCATTAGTCCTTTACTTTACTTTACTGCCTCCGTGGTCTAATGGTTATAGAGCATTGGGCTCTCGACACTGAGGTCGTGGATTCGATTCCCACGGGGGACAACTAGTGATATGTCACTTTGTGCGTTTTTCCCCAGTTAGTTAAGACATTGCAGGCTGAATCACGTGATTGTCTGAAAAGAAAAATGATTCCGTGCTTCGGATCGCACGTTAAGCATTTGGTCCCGGCTACTATCTCTGGTCATAGTAGTAGTTACATATAAAAACCACGTCAGAGGTCGTAGAAGAACATTAGTCCTTTCATGCATGCTCGTCGGTTTTGGGTAGATCTGACCTGGCATTAAGCACGTCGCCAATATGTACGGCTAGGTCTTCCCCTTCCAACATTTCCACTTACGCTTGACTCATAGATTGCACTCGTCAATCTCCTCTCATCCATTCTTTCCATATGACCAAACCATCTCAACATACCTTTCTCTATCTTTGTCACTACATTCTCTTCTGTGTCTGTGGTTGTTATTTTTATATATATATATATTTCGGAAATATCCCATTTCCGAAAAATCTATAGTTTTAATACTAGGATTAATTTAATTTGTATGGAAATCTTTGAACCGGATCCCACTGCAGGGCAAAGAACGAATAATGGTGTGAGGTAGTGGGCCATAATTCACCACGCTGGCCCAGTGCAGATAGGTGGAGTGAATAATTTAAATCTTTGCAAGCTCTCTTGCTAAATACCAAAATAGTGAGTTACGATTTTATTCCTACGAGTAGTGTCGTCATGTCTTTGAAAAACCCGCAAAGAAAATATTTGACAGAAACCGCAAAGAAAATATTCGCGCTCGCTTTAAATACAAAAACCGCATTGAATATATTATGATGTAGGTTCCAAGGTACTCCTAAATTCTGTTTAACGTTTTCTTCAATAAATAAAGATTTAACTCAAGACCGGTCTCATCCCATGAATTTCATTTTAAATAGATTCTAGTGTCGTAGGTAAATCATGTATCGGGCTATGGAAGTCGCGGTTTTTCTTTCCTTATTTTTCTTCCATCTACAAGGTGTCTAGCAAAGTAGTTATGGGAGCCGTTACAGGTTGTGACCCGAGAACTCGTCTCGCGTGGATTTTGCGCGTCGCGTTTTTGCCTGCCACGAAGCTCCGCAATCCTCAATCTCTTCTTGTTCTTGACCAAAAACAATCCCTCAGATTGGGATAGATTCTCCCATAAATACTTGACACTGGCGGAAATTCAGTGCTAACGCACAAGCAAGAGTCCATTACCTAATTATAAATTGAAAAAAAGGTAGTTATGGCTTGTAATAATTATAATGCATACTATCAGCCTACCATTGTCCACTGCTATACATAGGCCTCTCCCAAGAGGCACCACTATCGCTATCCGCTTCCTTATCCAGTCGCCGCAGGGCGTCCCATACTAAGCCTGCCAGTTCATGGTCTCCATTCTTTCACACTCTGTTGTCGTATCTGCCTGCCTGTGACACTTCGTCACAATATCATTATGATCACACCGTCGGCGTTCGATTAAAACCTACTTTGATTTGTTCTGTTGGAGTCATATCGTATGGATAAGAAATTTCTTTGGTTATGTCTATTACTTTTGTCACACAGACTTCTGTTTTGTCATGTGATCCTGTTTTGTTATTCGATTTGAAAGTCCTTAGAATAAGTTACTATGTTACACCCATAAACTTAATATACTATCGTTGTAACATTAAGTTTATGGTTAGACCTTAGTGTTGGACTCAGGAAGCTGGCATACTGGCTCCCGTGCACCAACCCTGAGGGTAGGCCTGTGCCCTGCAGTGGGTATATAGGCTGTGATGATGATGCCCATTCTCACCTATCCCCACTACCCAATCGTAGCCCCAGTCCCAGCAACGCCCATTGCCGAGGTTTATTTATTTATTTATGGTACATCAACAGCAACAATACATTAACAGAATTATAATATTGGCATGCGGTATTTTATCGTACCTCTTAAGGGGCACTCCTTGGGCAGGTTGCTTAATTTCATTCACTGGTTCGGTATACCCCTGGTACGTATACCGACGGTCCCTTCGACGTCACTGGTGTGGTCCCCCCATAGTCCGTAGTAATAAGCAGTCGATGCTCTCTCAGTATAATGCTGTATTGGATATTTCGAAAAAAAAAAAAAAGATGATGCTCATCCAGCAACGCCCGCTCATCTCCTGCCCACACTTTTAGTTTGCCGGTAAACGTAGCAGACGTGTGAGTGACGCTATCTGAAATGAGTGTCTGAGGAAAGTAGGAGGCTAGATAAATAAAATGCAACCTTCCTAAATAAATGTTGGCAAGTTTTGGATAAGAGCCCAAACAAACTGAGTTTGCACAGAACCAATAAGCACTAGTTTTACAAAAACTTACACCCATACATACATAAGCTCCAGAAGTTTATTCCGAAAGCGCTAATGCGCGCTGCATACAAACTAAGTTTCAACGTTAACGAATCAAAGTCAATGAAATCTTTAGACATGATCTAGAAACAAATATTCTGTGATTTACATTTGTCAGATTTCCGTTAAAATATATAAGTTAATACTTATAGTTTCAATGTTATGATTAATTTAAGATTTGTATGGAAAACTTTGAGCTACGATAACTTTGAAACTATATAATTATATATTTTAACGAAAATATAACAAACCACAGGCACAGAGATTTAGTTTCTAGGTCATGTATATGTATTATAGGTATGTAATTTCTTTGGTTTGGTTTAGTTCATCAGGAAGCTGGAAATAAGTAATATCGAAAATATTATTAAACTTCGTTTTTATGGAGCTCGATAGAGGTCATTATCCTCTAAAGCAGTTGCACCAAGCAAATTTTATTCTTAACCTATTTCAAATGTTAAGGAGTGTCAAGTGGTGATAGGTGACCAGCATCAACGTAAAATCAGCAACGCATGACCTTACTCCCCTTCAGGATGAACAAAAAACCTTTCGGCAACAAGATGCTTTTTAAGTTTGCAGAATAAAGGCAAGACAAGGCTTTTCTTTAGCCTTTTGAAGTTTTCTATGATGCTTAGAAACGCGCAGAGTTCGCGTTGTAGGTCTTCTATTGGATATTTTCAAACGGGAGACAGCAATAAGAAGGAAAAAACATGGCTATTGGATATTCCCTTCGCGTGTCTGTCGTTGGTTGCCCCCTCCCCGGCCTACATCGAAGCTCCAGTGGTGGCTCAAAATAGTGTTCTTTTCAAAGAACAACCCTTGTACAACCACCTATATTAATCGTACAACGTGAAGCACTTTTACCACATAAACTAGACATTGGCAAAATCATCAGTACCAACATGAATGCCATAATTATAAAAATAGGATAGAATATAAATCTTGCACTCAAGCCGCAGTTCGTCTGTGCGGACCCTTAAAGTGCAAAGAAGTGTATTTGTTATTGTCAAGCCACTTTACACTCGCCACAAATGAAAACCCGGAGTAATCTGTTTCTATTCCAAACGTTAATGCACTCCATTTACCTTTCTTAAAAAGTTATTTACAAAGGTCACATGCTGGGTGGACCATAACGGCCCACTATCTCTTAAATGTCATGTTCTATTAGCTAACGTTTTTGTACTGGTTAAATGCGGTACGAAGATTATAAGCTTTATATAAATCGTTTATGCTTCTGTTCTATTCTAATCTTAAAATTATTGTTTCAACGTTGTATCCAAAGATTTTTTTGCGACCTAAAAAAATCTTTGGTTGTATCGATGATTTTGCCAATTTCTAGTTTGAAATTGTCCGGTAATTGATATTCTGGTGATCTCAAGGAAGGATTAGGCAAATGAAATTAAATTAAGTACTTACAATTTCAAAAATTATTGATTTTTAAACACGTTACAGCCAGCCATGTTGTGCGGGTTCAAGTCCCGCCCGAGACTTAATTTTTCAATCTTTAATTTGATTTAAGTACTTATAGAAATTAAATTTCCATGCTTAAGTTTCCATGCTTGTAAGGAGGATTGCCATTAGCTGCCTCCATGGTCTAATGGTTAAAAGCATTGGCATTTGTAACATGACAGGGGTGAGAGCGACACAGGTCACATCTAAACGTCATGTAAGTGAGATGGCGGTTATCTCTATAGTATCCATATAGTATCTCCACCGACTTCTACTCCTACTCTTTCACTATCCATGCTGCCCGGTTGTGGAACTCACTCCCCGCCGATATTCGTGATTGTCAAACATTTGCGTCCTTCAAAAAGCAAGTGAATGAACACTATCACTCTCTAAAATAAGCCATAGTTTATGTATGTTTATTGTATCTATTTGTTTATTTATAATTATGTTTATTTATATTATATATATATATATATATTTAACTTCCATTTAACAACAAGTATCTAGTTTTTATCATTTGTGCTGTACACATTTTGTCTGCCTCACACTTCAGAACTGTCTCTGTTGCGGGTTTGCTGGAAGAGATCTCTTTAGAGATAAGCTCGCCCTTTGTACGTGTCTACTTTAATTGTTTTTTCTGTAATGTTATGTGTACAATAAAGTGTTAAATAAATAAATAAATATCTCACTTAAATTTGACGTTTAGAAGTGACCTGTGTCGCTCTCACGCTGCTTTCATCCATGTCATGTTACAGGGGCTGGTGAAGGCGGCGGCGGGAACTCGATGGATGAGGGCAGCGCAGGACCGGTCCCTTCTAAGTCCATATATTGTGAGAGGCAACTTAACTACGGAACCCTACACTGCGCGTGGCCCGACACGCACTTGGCCGGTTTTTTCCTTATGTTAGTGATTTTGTTCTTTGTTTAGTCTAGTTATATTTTAGTTTCGGGATATTATGTTCATTTGATTTATAACCGTTTTACTAAATGAATAAGGGCCTATTTCACCACTTCTTAGTAAGTTCGTGTTAGCTTATCCGACACATATTTTGACATATCTTTCATATAAAATATGTCAAATTATCTGTCGGATAAGCTAACAAGAACTTACTCAGAAGTGGTGAAACAGGCCCTGTCTAATAAATTGTAAATGTAAACCTATAACACAAATCTCGGTGTAAGTGCCAATCTATTCCATAGGTTGTAAGTATAATATCCTACACTTTTCGTATAGTTATATTACAAAGCCCACTATATTTCCCCGCGGACTAAACTCGGGTATCGACGATTTGTACATCATAACAGATTGGGAATCCGTTTTGATGTCATACTATAGATTAGTGTTGCCTAACAATAGTGAAAGTGTCGATAGTCTATCAATACAATCGTGAAATAGTAACAATATCGATGGTGGAATAGTATCGATATTTACGATAGTATCTATTGTTTTAATTTAAGACAAAAGACAATGCCAGGTTTTCAAAGAAACCTATATGTTAATAATAGTATGTAACGCCAATTATTAATTTTTTTAAGTTTTAGTGGAGCGGACAAACTTGACTTTAAGTCTTGTCTCCCAGTGGGGTGACAACAACCTAGTCAACTTCAACGCCAACAAAACACAGGCTTGTCTGTTCACCGCTAAAAGGAGTCCGTTTAACCTGACTCCCACTTTCCAGAGTACATCTGTCACTGTTTCCGACAGTCTTGAGCTTCTGGGCATGAGGTTGACCACGAAACTCAACTTTGGCGCTGACATCGAGTCTAAGACACAAACTGCGGCCAAAAAGTTGGGCATCTTAAACGAGGTGAAGCGGTACTTCACTCCTGGACAGCTCTTAATGTTGTATAAAGCTCAAGTCCGATCCTGTATGGAGTACTGCTGCCACCTGTGGCAAGGCTCAGCCAAGTATCGACTTGCCGCACTCGACTCGGTTGAACGCAGAGCCAGGAGGCTCATTGGCGACAGTAAGTTGGTGGAGACCAAGCTTCATAGCCTATCCCACCGCCGCAGAGTAGCCTGCTTGTCGGTCTTCTACAGATTGTACATCGGTGAGTGTGCCCAAGAGGTACATGAGCTCATCCCGCCTTCCCCTTTCTACTATCGGACTTCCAGACGCACCGCGTATCACCCCTTTTTGGAACAGGGGTGAGGACAACAATCTTTTATAATGCGCACAGCCAAGGAGTGGAACGCCCTGCGTCAGTATTTCCGAGCGCTTACAACCCGAATTCCTTTAAAGTACGAGTGAATAGGCTTCTTCTGGGTGAGCTCGCTACATGTTCGACCCCATCTTCGTCCTGAGGACTAGATTGAGGTCAAGAGCAAACCCATACGTAATAAAAAAAAGTTTATAGAAAGTTCGTGGTTTGCATTTCTACTATATAAAATTACTAAAGAAATCTTATCTTCGATTATAAAACAATTAATTAATAAAAATAAAATAAATAATTAATGATCAGGCAAGAAATTATTAATGAATATTTTTTATCAATTCTCACTAAATAACATTTGATGTACACACTGCTCTGGGTCTTAATCGGGCGTCCATCGCTATTATACAGGGTGTAAAATAAAATGGGACAGTTACTTAAAGGGGTGCTTCTGACCATCAAATTGAACAACTTTCTTTATGGAACCAATATCGAAGCGAGAAAAAAAAAACGGCTGTCCCATACAAAACTGCAAACATAACTCGACTGAAAAAATCGAAATAATAACGATAGTTTTAAAGCAATATTATCGATACTTGTTTCTTAGATACATACATACATACATACATACATACATATTCTCACGCCTGTCTCCCACTGGGGTAGGCAGAGACAACGGAACGCCACCTGCTACGATCCTGACATACCTCTCTAGCTTCCTCCACATTCATAAGTCCTTTCATGCATGCTCGTCGGTTACGGGTAGATCTGACCTGGCCCTTTTTAAGCACGTCGCCAATTTGGTTCGTATATGTACGTCTAGGCCGTCCCCTTCCAACATTTCCACTTACGCTTGCCTTATAGATTGCCCTCGTCAATCTGCTCTCATCCATTCTTTCCACATGACCAAACCATCTCAACATACCTTTCTCTATTTTTGTCACTACATCCTCTTTCAAACCACAACGTTCTCTAATAAAACTATTTTTCAATTTGTCCATCACAGTCAGTCACAGTGTTTCTTAGATTCCATCGATTTTTCTTCCTTTTTTATTTTTTGATTCTATCGATATTGTTACTATTTTTCAAGGTCAAGTATCGATAGTAAACTATCGATAATTACGCAACACTGCTATAGATTGTTAGCGGATTTAGATCCTTAAGTAGTGAAACTTGCAAACTATCGTTCGTAGAGTAGAGTTGGATAGAGAGGCAAATAAGCGAAATAAGATTTCTTTTTAAAGGCTTTTTTGTTCGGTTAGGCTGTAGTAATGTTTAAAGGGTACGATTTAAATTATCCCCCCCCCCCCCCCCCCCCGTAGTTCTAAAATACGGGTGCTGTAGCCTCACCAGTATATTTTCTAATTAAAAACTAGATGGCGTTGCAGAAAATTAAATCACACTATCGTTGGGTTTCAACATTTTCTTTTAGGTAAGATAATTGATTTTCAATGAATTTTTATAACCATTGAGTCATCATGTCATACAATAACAAAGCCTCAACATGTATGTCATGTCACCTTTGTATGCATCAGTCATCAGTTATGTCCAGATGTCATACATTGCCACTAACATTCCAGTTCATTCAAATCTTTCAAATGTATTCGATTATAAAGCAGTAATGTAAAACAACTGGGCATAACTTTGTGGTCCCGTTAATAGCGCACTGATGCGAAGTCCTCCTTGTATAGAATGTCATTGATTGATTTTACTACTTTTTTCTTATTTTACTTAAGCAATGGCTACGCAACCCTATGATGGGAGAGTCCGACACGCTCTTGGCCGGTTCTTTTAAAATTTTTTGCAACTTTGTCTGTATAGTTTAATGGTCTAAACCACGCATTTTAATATTACTATGCTGATTTGGTATACTTTGCACAATATTTTACGATACTATCATGTAGGCAAACCTAATAAATAAAATAAAATACAATGAAATATCACAGTTTCTGACCACCCTAAAAGGCAAGACAGTCATGAGTTTACGTGCCTAACTGTACGTGTACAGTCAACGGTAATTACTTACGACGACATCTAAAACAAAAAGAAGCTCCGAGGTAATTAGGGGACCAGGGCCGTCTTAACCATATTGGGTGCCCCGAAAATCTGCCTGCGCCCCCCTTGGAAGAGTGTGGGACGACAAAAAAATGTTTGTCGCCCGACGCTCTTATTCCACCGCGCGTTAGAACATCAACAATGTGCCAAAAGCGATATGAGGCGTATTTTTATACAATATTGGTGCTTGTGTTTTATACGGTATAATGAATATTTGTTAAGTAATTTTCAAAACTAGCAGAATTCGCATGGTATGCGCGCAGGGTGCAAGAACTGAACGGAACAAGTTTTTTTTTCGAATTTCCTATAGGTTTCTTAGGGAAAGATGTTCAGTATACTGGGTACAATCAATCCTTAAATTAATGCAACTGTTTACCCTAACACCCTGTGTAAGGCAATTGACTTGCGCCTCCTAAGTCCCTGCGCCCGGGGCCCACGCAACCTTTGCACCGCAAGACGGCCCTAGTGGACCTGAACAAACACTTTTTGCTCTAATGTCCCTCAATGACAGTAACGACCACTAATGTGCTCTGCTCTTTTACTTTTTTTTTAATTCAGGGGTCAGTGATAAAATGTGTGTAATTATTAAAAGGGTACCGAGCCTCCGGTTCTGCCCTCAATCGTATTTTTTTAATTTCTAAAATATTTATTGACGGCTTGATAGCGGAGTCGGTAGTGAATCTGCCTGCTGTGCTGAGTGTCGCGGATTCGAATTCCGAAAGGGGCTTTTTAGCTGGCTTGTCCAATTTACTAGTAATTTTTACTTTTTAATTTAGTGATGTGGAATTTTTCCTATAAAATTCCTTAACTTTTTCTGTTTAAAATAATTATGACCGCCGCCGACCAGTACGACTATAAGTTTTAGTAAAAATGACTAGGTCTAAATTAGCCATTATTCTTTTTAAATTTTGCTTCGGCAAAAGTTGGTAACTAAAATTATCCTTTATACAGGCACAGGGTCCTTCTCATATGATCAGACCATCAAACTGCACAACTTTTTCTATGGGACCAATATCAAAATCACGAAAAAAAATCAGCTTTAACCTCATTTGGCTCGACTAGATTTGCGGTTTTGTATAGAAGAGCAGATTTTTTTTCGCTATATCTTTTTCGATGTTGGTGTCATATAGAAAGTTATTCAGTGTGATGGTCTGATCATCCCCTTTAAAAAGTGTCAGCATATTAAGTAGGACCCTATATATTTTAAATAAAATTTCCATTATAGAGTGTTCTAGTTACAAGAGTTCAAATTGAAATCCAAGAGGGCAATGGCCTAAAGCTCAAGAAATCTCTCTTCAGAAACTTAATTCCGCACTAATTTTAGCACTAAAGTTGACGAGAGGACTATTATTAGTCAAACTCAAAATCAAGTACCCTTGTCGTATTCAGATAATGAAAATATGCCGAAGGAACATGAGTCGAAAGAGGAAAAAATTTTTTTCGCATTAGAAGGCACAAAAAATATTTAAAAAAAAAAATTTTTTTTTTCTCTTTGTATAGATACTAAAGTGCAGATTAGCCGATTAATTTTCTATGGCAGGTCAAAAAAAATCTACAAGGTGTTACAGAAGTAAAAATAAAAATTTTAAACTTTTAAGATGGTTGTTTGGACCATCAAACTGAACAACTTTCACTACGGGACCTCGCGAAAAAAATCAGCTGTCCCATACATTTAGCTCGAACAGATTTGTAGTGTAGTATGGAACATCGCAAACACATGGCATCATGGCGATTATGGCAAATCTTCTCATTTTGGGGGAGGCCTATGACGTCTAGTATAGAACATCAATTTTTTTTCGCGAATTCGGTTTTGGTCCCATAGTGAAAGTTATTCACTTTGATGGGTGAGGTGGTTTTCCACCCCCTTAAATGTTTATTTGTATTTTTGTAACACCTTGTATATGGAAGGAAAGTAGTATGAAAACAAAATTTTTTCTGACTGCGACTATCCAATTCCATATTTCGTTAGTAGCACAAGCTTACATTACAAACAAAGAATTATTGTTATTTTTGTTTTATTATCTGAATACGAACACAACATTACTTAATATTTTTTAGTAGATCAAAAACTAAAAGTCAAAAAATAATATTGCAGCCGATGACTTTTTCGTTCGCATCATAAGAACATTAATTAATGTCGCTGTCAAGCCGGTGCGATTACGACAGGGAAAAGACATCGGATGCAATATTGTTATTTATCTTTTTTTACTTTTTTTAAGGCGGTTTTAATTTTTTGTTAAAATTTTGTTTATTTCACAATTTTCAGTGGTGAATTCAGTAGTTCAATTTAATGGTAGTGCTTTAAATTAGCAAACGGACTAGCCGGTACTACGATTTTCAAAGGTTCCCTCGCCATCATCAGATCCTGGTTTCCTTATCATGGTACCACCCTTGGAGTATCTTCTTTCCAACAAAAAAAGAATCATCAACATCGGTTCTTAAAAGACGAAGTTATCCGCGAACACACATAAAAAAATATATATATACGGTCGAATTGAGAAACCTCCTCCTTTTTACAAGCACTAGGCAACCATAACTAAAATTAATCATGACTGCTCTAGTAACAAGAGTTCAAATTGAAATCCAAAAGGGCAATGGCCCAAAGCTGAAGCAATCTCGCTTGAGAAACTTAATTCCGCACTAATTTGTAGCCGACTCCTTCGCGGAATTGAATTCCGAGCTTACCTCATATCTGCTTTATATGTAGACATATATGGAAGTAGGTTATAGAGTATGAGCTTTATTATAATTCACTTAAGGTACAAAGTGTTTGTTTTTATTTTACTTTTGGTTACTAGGCACCCCAAGGAGCACAAAACACAAATTTGAGGTATGACCACTACAACGCCCAAATATGATGTTTTATAGGAAAACTGCTTTTGTATTAGCTCCTAAATTGTTCAATAAATTACCTGACTCTTTAAAACAATTAAACCATAGACAATTCAGAATTAAACTACACAATATTTTATTAGCTAAATGTTACTATTGTATAGAGGAATATTTATTGGATACCTTGAAAATTTAATGAAAAACCTGTACTTAGATATATAAGATTACGAGCGTTAACCCGCGACTTCGTCCGCACAAATTATCATTATACCAGATTTTAAGTCAGATCATAAGCTATCAAACAAAAAAGTTTCATCAAAATCGGTTCAGTAGTTTTTGCGTGATACTCGTTCAAACAAACAAACAAACAGACAGACAAAAAATCCAAAAATTGGTGAAATGGAATCAGGGACACCTAAAAACCATATCGTAACTTTTTTTTTGTTAATATCTTCAATGTACAGACAAACTTCCTGTTACAGTTTTATAATAGTTTAGATAAAATTATAAATGTAAACTTTAATTTAAGGTGGTTTCAGTCCATACAAAAGTTCGACGCACAATACGCGTAGACGGAATTACTAAAAGTAATATTTTATATATGGAAAAATGATTTAGAAAATCTAGTTGCCGCATCACAAATAACATTTGCAATTTATAATATAATTACGAAGATATAAATCTTTTAAAATTTTGTATGAAATATTTCAAAGCTCATATCTTCGTAATTATTTTATAAATTGGAAATGTTATTTGTTACGCGGCATCTAGATTTTCTAAACTATTTTTCCATATATACAATGCTACTTATATTAATACCGTCTACGCATATTGTGCGTCAAAGTTTTGTATAAAATTGACCCCTCTGCAACCACCTTAACTGTAACTTTTTTGACATTTCCTAATTTGATAGCAATTTATTTAATTGTATTGACTTAATTAGACTTTTGAGATTATTATTTTTTTTTGTTATATTAGTTTAGTAATTTAAATTCATTTTATTTGACTGTACCTTTAGTTTTTAATTATTAGTTCTATCGTATTGCATGCTGTGATCAGCAAGTTGCAGAGATCCATACCATATTTTTATTATATTACGAGCGTTAACTCGCGGCTTCGTCCGCACAAATTATATACCAGATTTTAAATCAGATCATAAGCTATCAAACAAAAAAAGTTTCATGAAAATCGGTTCAGTAGTTTTTGCGTGATACTCGTTCAAACAAACAAACAAACAGACAGACAAAAAATCCAAAAATTGGTGAAATGGAATCAGGGACACCTAAAAACCATAATCGTAACTTTTTTTTTGTTAATATCTTCAATTTACAGACAAACTTCCTGTTACAGTTTTATAATAGTATAGAATACACCTTTTTAACACCTGTGATTGTGCAATAAATATATTTGATTGATTGATTGATAATATAATACACAATTAGTCTTCTCGACTAAGGCCTCGTTCTCATACACTACGACCAAAGTATACAGGGTGAAATTAATATCATTCGCATCCTTTTAAACTAAGAGTCTACCCATCAAACTGAACAACTTTTAGTATGGGAGCAAACCGATCGGAGCAAATACAAAATCTGCTGTTCCATACCAAACTACAATATCGACGCGCGAGTTCGCGACTCAAATGTATGCAACAGCAGATTTTAATTGTGCTCCGATCGGTTTGCTCCCATAGTAAAAGTTGTTCAGTTCGATGGGTAGACTCTTGGTTTAAAAGGACGCTAATGATATCAATTTCACCCTGTATATAACGTAATAGTAAGCTTAGCGATCGCGACAGGTCTATCGTGCGCGGGGTGCGGGGCGCGGGAGAAGCGCGTCTCGGCCCCCTCTGCCTGCGCGCGGTACCGAAACTCAACTGAGACTTGGGGTACTCGCCGGCAGCAGTGTCCAAATCTACCGTAGACTTGGAAATACAACGCCGCGCGGCCAATTACTTTCGTTCAAGAAAAGTTAGTCATAACTTCTTAAAACCTCGCGACCGAAATAGAATTAGTAAATTATTTAACTTTGATTGCAACATCTTTGATGAACTTTTATTAGACTGGGAACTACGGTGGCAAGGGTCTACAAAGGGTCGACATCTATACCAATTTTTTCCATCTGTTCGCGATCGTCTTGACAAAGCGTGGCTAGAGGTAGATCACTGCGTAGCCCAATTTCTTACTGGACATGGTAACTTTAAGGGAAAGCTATTTTATTTTAAATTGGTTGCGTCACCTTTATGTGAATGTTCTGTTGACAGTAACGAGTTCGAACAGACCGCTCATCATATTCTTTGGGAGTGTGAGCTCTGGTACGCCGAGCGCCAGACCATGCTTGACTCAATAAAATCGTTTTCTGGTGTCCCTTACTACATGGATCTTGTTGCGACTAGGGATAACTTCCGTGCGTTCAGATGTTTTTGCCATACTTATTACTGGAAGCAAAATAGGTCATAGTTTCAGTACAATGTTAGGTTCCTATTGTTTTATTTTGTATTTTTGGTGCTTTTGCGGTCGTGTCTTCAACACTGCCATAAATGATCTCTTGAATTGGCTCTCTAATAGTCATGTTTTTTTCCTTCTTAATGCTGTCTCCCGTTTGCAATGGAGGGAAGTCGGATATTTCGTTTTCCTACTACTCCTATCTTCTTTGATTAATTCATTGCGGGTTCCAAGACAGATTAGAGTCATCCCCCGGGCTCGCTGGACTTCATTGTCCAGTGTTGTGAATGGTCGCCGCTGTTGATCCTGGCTTACAGGAGTTACAGCGGTGGGAATGTGTGGTGGGCCTATGCCCGATTTTAAGCAAAAATCGCAAGTGTCCAAATTAATACTTGCGAGCGCGCACGTACCACATTGGTTCGAACTGATTGTATTGTGTTCGGGTGTGATTCGAAAGCAATAAATAAATGATTATGATTATGATTCCACATTAAATCAAAATAAAGATTTGTTGGAAATAAAGATTATTTCAAGCATTTTTATCGCGATTTGAAACTTTGTTATTTTTTCTGGAGATACCGTTTAAAGCTGCAGATAATACTATAAATACGTAAGCTACGCGGCTGCTATATAATAATTAATTAATATTATTAAATTAATTTTTTTTGTACATAATAGCATAGCATAGCATATGCTCACGACTATATTCCCCGAGGGGGTAGTCAGAGATATTCTGAAACCTCAGAATATCCACGTTTCACTAGTACCGAAACTCTGTCCAGTGTGACGGGGAGTGAGCCCGTCGCCACTTGTAATGGACAGTGGGTACAAATACATAATACATTCTATTAATTGAAAAATAATGTGTCTTTTCTTATAAAAAGATAATAATAGTTCAAAACAAAAATAAATACCTAGGTAGGTATTATGATCACTACCGATTAATAAAATATTAAATGATTAGACTTATTTCATATTGATTATCTTATATTTATTTCATATCCTCTGAACATGATAGTAACAACTCTTAGCATGGGCGCCATTTTGCCGCATCGCCGGCGAGTCGCGCGGTTTCTTAGAAGCGTTATAATATACTTTGCTACGGGGTAGAGGCACTACGAGCTACGGCGTAAATGCACTACGGCCTAGAAGCACTATGGAGCCACCTTTAGGAAACGCGAAAAAAACCTGCTGCTCCATACAAAACAGCTGTATGAACTGGACTCAAATGTATGAAACAGCAGATTTTTCACGTTTCCTGCTTCTCCATAGTGAAAGTAATTCAGTTTGACGGTCTGAATTCACCGTTTCAGTATTTGCTAGGCTGTCACACATTACGCCCTATAGTTTTTTTTTTTCGCGATTTCGATATTGGTCCCATAGAGAAAGTTGTTCAGTTTGATGGTCTGATCATCCTCTTAAAATAGTTTCACCTAATTTTGTTAGACCTTATATAGTTCTACATACAGAACGGCCACTCCCCGCCCTCTTCTGACTTCAAATACCCCACCTCACCTCACACTTTCTGTGGACACATTAGGGGAGCCGAGCAAGGGAATGCAATCAGGCGCGCGCACCGTTGGATTTGACTAACTTTGCTTTGTTTGATTTGATAATTGTGTCTTTTTAGTGCATAGAAAACGTTGAAAAATAACGCTGAATTCACATTTTCAGTAAATCTTTAGCTCAAATACTATTTTTAGTAACAGAACGAACAATAAAAAGTATCGAAATGTAGATGACGTTAAATGCAAAGCGCGGCTTTCAACCCTACACGCAATGTCATGGACAGTTTGCAAAAAGTGCGTGCAGACGGCATTTCGAAATTAAAAAACGTTCTATTGAGTGCCGGACCTGTGCACAAGTGTAACAAAACACACTAGTAGTATTTAAAAAGGTCGTTTAGTTAGACCATCAATCTGAACAACTATTACTATGAACATGTCGAAACAAAATCTGCTGCGGCTGCAGTTAAGTCTACCGCAGTTTTGGATGAAACAACAGATATTTTTTCTTGTTTTCTTTTAATCATTTTATCACGTTTTGGCACCATAGTGAAAGTTGTTCACTTACACCCTGTATAACAGCTCGATAGCTCAGTTGGTAGTGAACCTGCTTGCTATGAGAGTCGCAGGTTCGAATCCCGTAACGCAAGGCCCAATAGCCGCGACACGAAGTCTTGTCAAAGTCATGTCACTTCAAAAAGCAATAACCACAAAATTGCCCGTCTAAAGCACAAAGCGGTAATTTGTCTTTGTGAAACAATGTTATAAAACCATTGACATACAATATAATGGACACCGGGTCTAGTACAAAAGTCTCGGGAAAATTGTCAGAGACTAACCAACACAAACCGTGTCTACAGGGTGAAATTGATATCATTAGCATCCTTTTAAACTAAGAGTCTACTCATCAAACTGAACAATATTTACTACGGAAGGAAAAAGAACGGAGCAAAAAAAAACAGTTGTTCCATTCTAAACTGTTATGCCTGGTCGACTCAAATTTATGCAACAGTTGATTTTCTTTTTGCTCTGTTCGGTTTGCTTCCATAGTAAAAGTTGTTCAGTTTGACGGGTAGACTCTTAGTTTAAAAGGATGGTAATGATATGAATTTCACCCTGTAAACGTAAAAATTGAAAATGCTGAAATTCTTATTCATTCTACTTGCGTAGTGTTTATCCTTTTTCTGTAATTGTTTAACTTTTAGCATAATATATTTTATTCTTAATATTTTTCTTTTTATGTTCGCATGTTTAGTTCTAGATATTTGGTCTTTTAAAAATTGTATTTGTAATTTTAAGCACTTTTTATACTCATGTTGTGTACTCATTTAATTGAGTCACAGTCTAGACTTAAAACATTTCATTCATGTTACTATAGGTTATAAAATTGATTGTGACCTGTTTGAGTACCTAATAAATAAATAAATAAATCCTATCGCGGTACGGCGCGCGGGCACGTGTACGTAGCCAGCCGGTCAAACGAACACTGTCGCGTAATTAGTTTTCTTTATATATTTTGGTGCTCTCCTGGTTCGGTTCAAATACTTTTAGCGCGGACACTACGTCCAGTAGTTGGTAAGTCAATGTGTGAACCTTAATTAATTAACAATTCTCGCTTGTTACTACTGGAGACTGATTTTTCGAACTTTTGTCGTCTAGGAGTGAAAAAGAAAAGTACGGAATAATAAGACGCAAAATCTATAGGTAAGTATACTACTATAATAAAATTGTAAACTTGGCGATGATGTACATTGATGATATTTGCAATAATATTAATGGGGGGGGGGGGGGGGGGGGGTGATTAGGATACGTAATGGAATGCAGATTGTCTGTTTGTTTGTGCATTCAACACATTTTTTTAAATTATTTTTTTTATAATCAACAGCGTAACAAGTAACATTTAGAATAATGAAAACTGTTGAGTGAAGCCGAGTAACACTGTGCGGACTATGCCTTATACAATGTGCTAATGAATTAACGCAAAACTAGAAAGTAGTTTGTTTAGAATCGAGAGCAGAATAGAATTATCGTGGTTTCAATATAGGTAATTTTTTCAGAATATTAAATAATTTATTTGCAACATTTAAAATTTACTGAACCTGATGTCAACCCACCCCACGGGCACACTTACCAAAATGTATCCATGAGTACGTTAGCGCTTTCATTCATTGCTGAATTGATAACAAATCATTTTTGCCTCAAAATTTAAAATGCGAATTTTTTACTTTTAAAATAATGAAATAATTTTTTCAATCTAATTTTTTTGTTATAAATCAGTTGGGGTGCATGAGGTTTTGCGCTTATTCATTAACACGTTGTATAGATTGAGAATGACGATAATGATGATGATTGATTGATCTGTATTGAGAAAATAATTGAGCCACTGCCACACAGCAAACCCCGGAAGCACTCGGCAATTACTTATGGTAAGGCCAATAATAGATTTTACCCAAAATATAGCAGACAAACAAGCAGACGACAACATTTTTTTTTTCATTTATCTTTTAATTTTTATAAAGTTCGAGGAGATACAAACAAAACCATGAGATCAAATATTGATAAATTAATGTTCGTAGGTATTGTATCTCCACGTGACGGCAGAATGAAAATTAAAGACAGAATAAATTAAACCTATGTAAAACTTAAAAACTAGTAAACCGATTTGAATGATGTTTAAAAAAAACATAGGGCTTAGTTTGGATTATCATTTAGGCTTTATTTCATTGCAATCGGTTCATTCAATCAAAAGTTATTAGACTTATTTGAGCGATTTCTTCTGTAGCATAAATGCTTCGTGTTTCTATCTTCAGCGGTTTAGGATTTGCGTTGACTGTCAGTCAGTCAGTCAGCTGTTTTATAAAATGAAGACAGAAGATAGATAGTAACCAACGATTTAGAAGCACTAGGCAACCATAAATATAAACCCTAATTTGATTTTAACGACATTTGACTACTTATATAAGGACTAGTTACGCGTGTAATTCTATAACAAACATTTCTGCCACTTTTTGCGGGGGGCGAGGCAACATGAAATCCACAACTTTGGATTTTATTCCCATAACTTTATATTCTAATTTTGAACGTTAAAAATCATGAAAAGTAGTCTCGTGTGAACCCCAAAAGTTCTAAGTTCGAAATTATTGTTTCGCAATTATAGGCTGTCTCGTTTAGTGATAAGGTATAAAATTGAATGTAAATGCACATGATTAATTGATCTTATATCGTGGCAGAGGGGAAATGCTACCGCAAGGCTAGTCCTTATAATAAATAGTCAAAGATGTGCATTGATGATATTTTCAATAATATTAATGGGAGGATTGAATAGAATGTGTTTAGGATACGTAATGGAAAGCATCGAGACCATTTTTAGAATTTTTGTGATTGTCTGTTTGTTTGTGCATTCATCACTTAAAAACTACTAAACCGATTTGAATGATGTTTCCAAAAAGCATAGGGCTTAATTTGGATTATCGTTAAGGCTTTATTTCATTGCAATCGGTTCATTCAATCAAAAGTTATTAGACTTATTTGAGCGATTTCTTCTGTAGAATAAATGTTTCATGTTTCTATCTTCAGCGGTTTAGGCTTTGCGTTGACTGTCAGTCAGTCAGTCTGCCACGGATCTGTTTTATAAAATAAAGACAGAAGATAGATAGATAAAGTGTCCCGCTGGCCGGAGGTTTTTTCAAACCAATGCCCTTCTTCCATTTTGACGGAACACATTTTAATTCTGATTGGATTCGATAGAACAAATTCGAAACTAAAACCTAGACATGCTCGCGTCGTTCTAGGTCACGGGGTCCCGCTGAGTGTAGCCTACAAACTACTGTGTGTAGTGTACAAATTGCTGATTTTATACAAATCAATAAATTATACGAATTGAGCGCAAATTGTACAAATCGCGAAATTGTACCGATGGCTATGCTTTCATCAACGGAATGTATAAGCACTAGGCAACCATAGCTATATAAACTCTATTTTGAGTTTAACGACCACCGCAGACATTTTATGGTTATCTATTTTACGATATTATAACTTGACTGTTAAAATTATTGGAGACCGATGGTTAAGCAGTCTTCGGGTTTAACGACATTTTGAGTTCTATGGCAACAATCTGAATTAAGAGCACGTCCCCCCATTTTGGGGGAGGCTTATGTCCAGCAGTGGACGTTTAATGGCTGATATGATGATGATAAAGTTAGCATAATGTGTGGAAAATATAATGTGTTTATTAAGCGCCAAATGCACATTAATCTAATAACTTCAATAACTCGTAAAAATACCAGCATTTTCTGAAAACGTGACCTTTATGATATTTTAAGAGATGCGTATAGGTAAATATTAAATTTTGGGCCAAAATTATGCCTCGTACTGAAAATACATCGATAAATAATGAAAATTAGATGTAACTTTCTGTTTTTTTTTATCTAGGAAACTTTGTAAGTACTTAAAAGATTTTTTTTAGAAGTTATGAGTTTGATGGAATACTAGTTATATGCTATGAAAACTATATAAATGAATTTGGAGTTTTATTAAATTAAATTAAGAATTGCAATGCAAGTTGTCAGACAATCCCAACTACATTAATATTGTTGGCAACATGGAAAAAAAAGCAAACCGTTGTTGACAATATTTAGCAGCTGTAATTAATCATTAATATTATATCACAGAATCAGATTAACTGTATAATTAATATCACATTACAAAAAAGATTTACGATAATAAGCTGCTAAATATTGTCAACAACGGTTTGCTTTTTTTTCAATGTTGCTAACAATAATAATGTAGTTGAGATTGTCTGACAACTTGCATTGCAATTCTTAATTTAATTTAATAAAACTCCAAATTCATTTATATAGTTTTCATAACAAATAACTAGTATTCCAACAAGCTTTTTGTAAGACAAGATTTTTCATCGTCTTATCATAAGCAGAGGTCGGATTCTGCCGGTTATTCCCGGTCCGCATTTAAGTGATATGATTGGGGCCCACTTTTTAATATTTATTTAAATTACTGTATAAAAAGTACGTACATTCACCACTGTTATTTAAGCCCTTATCTCCAACGAATAGCTTCCATCATATGATTCCTGTTTTTACATTTTAAATCAACAAACAATACTGATTCCTGCAAATCCTGGATTGTTCATGTTACCGTCGCGTTGATCCCTTCGTTGTGTAGATCTTTACTTCGGGGAGATTCGTATAAATCCACAAATAAGGGACTATCTGATTCAATCACATATAGAATGGTATTCATGTAGGTATGATGAAAGGAATATAATTTTTGATGATGTAAATGTAAGGAAAAATATTATTTGTATGAACACACGGCGACACATCAAGGTACGCAAATCCAAAATTAGCTGGCCGCGCGTTGTTTTGCGTAGCTTCATGTGTCGCCGTCTGTAAATACTACTACATTTTAGTCAGACCATGGAACTGAACAACATTCACCAAGGAGCTAACTTCGAAATTGCGAAAAAAAATCGCAGATTTCGTGCCTCACACGACTATCGAGAACATTGGAAATGAATCTACGGAATTCGAAAAAATATTGTCTCAAAAAGGTTAGGCTACAGGGCAAACCCTTTACCCGATCGTCATTGTTTTAGGCTCAAATTGAAGCTGACTAAATTGTCCAGATACCATTCTTCGTTTCCAAAATATCGAGCTCCTAAATCAAAAGTTTAGAAAAAAGTTTTCAGTTTTTTTTTCACTATTTCGGCCATTTTTTCGTGTTTGATTTTCTCGAATAATTCTTTTTGCATCTTACAGCTCTCGTAATTTTTTTAATATCATATCTTCACAACTCTCCGAGATATAAGGGGATCGCACTTTTTCGTGAAATCGGGGCCTATACTGAAGCGAACGAAAATACATTACTTTCCCATACATTTAAGTCGATTTTATGGAACAGCAGCTTTCTTTTCACCATTTCGATGTTGGCTCCATTGTGAAAGTTGTTCCGTTTGATGGTCTGAAGCACCCCCAAACGCATGCAAATTTATGTATGTGTGTATGTTTGAACATCTCGAACGCTGCACTCTAATTAAACAAGGAAACATTCGTAAATTTTCATTAGTACCTAAGTATATCGCGCGAACACAGGTGCTCACAGTTCTTAAGCCCCCCGGGCTTCGCTTGAACTTTGTTCGGTCTGTCTTGCAGTTATTAATAAAGGGAGAGAGCCAATCTTCACTTGAAATGCTGTGTGATTGTATAATCTGTATCTAAGGAAGTAACGGGGAGCGATTGGATGAGGAAGGTCGAGGATAGAGTTTTGTGGCGCGCCTTGGGAGAGGCCTATGTTCAGTAGTGGACCATGATAGGCTGATGATGATAATGAAAGTAAAGGCAGCATTAAAGCATAAATAAGCGTATTTTTAAGAAAATAAAGGCAGAGTAAAGTTATCTACAGTTAGCTACACAACCAATAATTTTGGTTTTTAATCGTGAACCTTGACCTTTTAAACCTCGTCTTATTTTTAAACAAACTAATAGCGACTCTTCCAGCTTCGCCCGAGTATTATCTGCAATACAAGTAAATATACTTCTAAAAGTCAGTGAAAACCTTTTCAAAATCCGTTGCGTGGTTTAGAAGAAAACGGAAAAACACACAGAAATGATTGACGCGGATAGCGACTTTGTTTTATACTAATTCGAGATATGGACAATAATAATGTCACAGATTATACAGAGTGTAACAAAACACCCTAGTATTAGTTTTGACCATCAATCTGAACAACATTCACGAGCAACCATAAAGAAAAATGAAAGAAATCAGCTCAAAAAAAATGTGCAGACATTTAAGTCGAGTACAATACAAACTTTGCAGATTTTTTTGTCGACCTTGTCTTCATATTAAAAGTTATTCAGTTTGATGGTCCAAACCACGCCTTTAAATTTTACTAGGGTTTTCTGTTGTGAAGTTTTGTCGTCGAATTCGATTGAAAATATTATATTACGTTGGTATTTCCATCCCATTTCTGTTCTAAATATCAAGCAGAACTTTCCTTGAATTGATGCAATATTATTGTTGCAAATTGTACCTATCATTATTTTCCTAGAAAGCACTGGTTTCCTTCTGAACTCAATGTAGCGTGAGCAAAGCCAGCACAAGACAAATATTTGTTCGGAACGCTTATAAACATTGTAAATAGAAACCTTGAGCATGTTAGTCATAGCTTCATGAACATTTGTGCAAATATTTCATAGCAAAATACCAGACGCACCGCGTTGCGGATAGATATGGTGAATCAATCTTGAGGTTCGAATCCGCACGGACGACATGCTATGTACCAATGAGTTTTTCTAACTTACGTACGTAATACCGACTTGTCTCCAACGGTGAAGGAAACTAAAAGAAAGAAAATACTTTTATTTGCAAAAACCACAAAACACACTGACATAATTATACATAAAAACTAAACTAGCACACAATTTAAAAATTACATAATTAAGAGCAGTGTGTGCCGCAGCAGCAAACAGGGTTACGATTCAGCATTATGCTGGGGTCAACGAGCTCAGCGCTGATTTTCTGTCGCACCCCAGAAGTGAAAGAACCCCTGAAGAAGAAATTCCGATGCATAATGTGAAGTCTATCAATCCGCATTGGGCACGCGTGGTGGAATAATGTCCAAACACCTCGCTGAGGGTAGACCTGTGCCCTGCAGTGGGTATATAGGCTTACGATGATGACCACACAAACATACACAAACACACATCTATCGTATTGTATTTTATTAAAGTGTATTAGATGTATAATTAAATAGGTTAATACTGCAGACATCAAACTGAACAACTTTCACTGTGGACCCAAAATCTATATTAGGTTCACAACCTAAAATCTATATCGCGAAAAAATGCTGTTACATAGAAAATGTAAATAGTAAAAACCTGACCAAAATGTGTGAAACAGTAGTTTTTTTTTCACTATTCCGAATTTGGTTCCATAGTAAAAGTTGTTCAGTTTGACGGTCTGAAGAACCTATTAAGTATGTAACGCGTTTAGGTTTACACCCTGTATAATAATTAAGACATGTTGGTAATGAGGTATCGTAGCCCAATCAACAAGTCAGGCCATTGGAAATTAACCTCTCTACCACATAGCAGTCTTCTTCTTCTTATAGTGTGGGCAGAGCCCTGGTGTCAGAGTTTTTTCAGACCGCCTTACGGCCTCTGACGTGGTTTTTATGTAACGACTACTACCACCAGAGATAGTAGCCGGTACCAACGGCTTAACGTGCCATCCGAAGCACGGAATAATTTTTCTTTTCAGACAATCAGGTGATTCAGCCTGCAATGTCCTAATCAACTGGGGAAAAACGCACAAAGTGACATTTCACTAGGTGTCCCCCGTGGGAATCGAACCCACGACCTCCGTGTCGAGAGCCAATGCTCTTAACCATTAGACCACGGAGGCAGTACGTACCTATTATTATTATTATTGTTAGCTGGGCTATTGCAAGCATGGTTCGTTATGTAATACTGCGACCATCGCTGGTCTATTGTGTTCGCCCCAAGTTCACCAATATTTACACATACCTCCGAACTTATGGTATTTTCTTTTCATTCGCAGCTATACAGGTTTCCTTACGACGTTTTCCTTGACCGCCGAGCGAGTGATAATGATAAATACCTACAACTGTACATAAATTCCGTAGAACTTTGTGGTACAGACCAGGAATCGAACTGCCGCCTCGTGATTGTGTTTCTAGCTCTCTTCCAATGGGCTACTTCTTACGCAATAATTACCTAGTATTATAGCCAGAAGTTTATCGGGCAGGACACGTAAGCACTGTTACTTACGGCCTTCCGAAGATTGACGTCATAAAATGTCACCATCTTAGTAAGAAGCTGCTATCAGCTAGAACTGGTAGGTTGGGTTATGAAAACGACGGATTTTGACGAAAATAAATCTTCTAATATATAAAATTCTCGTGAACGGTGTTTGTAATAAAACTAAAACGGTTTGACCGATTCTAATGAAATTTTGTGTGTATATTCAGTAGGTCTGAAAATAGGATGTTAACTGCTTTTCATACCCACGAGTACGAAGTCGCGGGCAACAGTAGTAGTATATATAGATACATAACTCGTTTATTTCATCAGAGCAATTCAAAAAAATTCAAAATTCAAAAAATTTTTATTCAAAATAATATCACATAGATAGCTTTTTGACGTCATTTTTGAATCTACCACCGCGTCGGAAGGTGTTTCGTTGAGAGAAGATGCGGCCAGTAACTCTACAACACACATCTTTTAAACAAAACAAAATATACAAAGTACAATTAAAATACAATATTGCATTACATAGAGTAACATTGTCAAGACCAGACATTTTTGTCATTCAAATAGTCATCGAGTTTATAGTAGCCTTTTTTACAGAGGACTTGTTTAATATGGGACTTAAACTTTTTGTCTGGGAAGTTTAGAATATCCTCTGGTATCTTATTATAATAGCGTATACAGTGCCCCATGAAAGATGTGTTGACCAATACAAGACAAACAGTGACTGACAAAGTTAGATAGATAACAGGAAATATAGTAGATGTTGATTTGCGCTCGTAATTTTGATTTTCAAGGCAAAGTCTTCAAAACTTAAACGTTTTAAACACTAATACAGCCGTACTTCTTTTATATTCGCATCTGCATGCATAAATGTATATAAGGTCTAAACAAATTAGCTGAAACTATTTTAAGGGGATGATCAGACCATCAAACTGAACAACTTTCTCTATGGGACCACAATTGAAATCGCGAAAAAAAAAATCAGCTGTTCCATACAAACCTACTCGACCTATATGTATGGGACAGCAGATTTTTTTTTCACGATTTCAATAGTGGTCCCATAGAGAAAGTTGTTCAATTTGATGGTCTGATCATCCCCTTAAAATAGTTTTAGCTAGTTTTGTTAGACCTTATATGCTCACGACGACGGTTAGTACCGAAACTTTGTCTAGTGCAACAGGGAGTGAGCCTGTCGTCACTTATAATCTATAGTGATAGTGGGTACAATAATTGAAGCATGTAGTTTCATCACGATTTTTTCCTTCACCGAAAAGCCAGTGGTGTTACAAATCGTACATCGAAAAATTTATTGGTACGAGTCGGTCTAGACGGGGATCGAACCATCGCCTCCTGCACGGCACGCATGGTTAATCGTCACTGGACCACCACGGCTTCGCATCAACTTTTTTTTAAGTATGTTTATTGGTTTAAAAAAAAAAAAAAAAAGTCTTGTAGATGCCCAGAATTTCGCTCAACACTTCCATAATACATAATTCTATACCCCGCGATACTGGAATATAATTATTGCACAGATAGTATATGAATTATATTATTTCTCACGTTTCCAACAATATTAATTGCTTTACGTTTCCAGTAATATACTCCTTAAGTTTCTAGGAATGCGTACCTATATCTATTCTTCGCGTTTTCAGGAATATAATTCATCACACAAACCGGAATACATTTCTCAAATTATCAGATGTATGACAAGTACGCGTGTTTCTACGTGAAAATAGGCAATAAAACTTCAAAAACGTGGACCCAGGGGATGTTTTGATTGCATATTGACCTATTTCACTCTTTTTATGTGCGTCGAAAACCGACAGACATTGGGAATCACGTATTTGTCGTGTGTGATATTTGCCAAATACATAATGTGAAGTGCCATTGTACTAAAAATTTTATAATTTCTGATATTTGGAAGAACCTGTTCATTCCCCACGATTCTAGGAATATACATTTTCTTTGCTTTTCCAGGAATCCTACTAATCAATAATATTCCTCATCTGTACTGTACTTCCTTGCTTGTACTATGTTACTTTACCCGCGTATTTCCAAGCCTCAGAACAAAGTCCATCTACGCAACGCAAAGCACCCATAAACCGGCGACCTTACCATGATCACTCGTAAAATTTATCCGAATCGAGCGACGCCTCTCATTCTGTCCAACAAGCTCCACATAATGTTCATTCACTATGATCATGTCGATACTACACACTGTTATTCGAGCTTTGGGATCTTGTAACAACCCTTTTAATTCTAATCTTTAAATTGTGGCTACCTCTTAGTGTTAATGAGTTTGCCACTCTCCATTTTAAGAGGATATAATCAATGACATTTTAGTGCTTACTAATGTCATTGGATATAATTCTTAGTGCGCTCCATATGATCTCTATGCTTGTATGTTGTCAGATTTTCGTTAAAATATCTTATCTTATATAACTATAATAAAACTGTAACAGAAGTGTGTCTGTACATTGAAGATAATTATTTAAAAAAAAAAAGTAACGATATGGTTTTTAGGTGTCCCTAATGTCATATCACCAGTTTTTTGTTTTTTTTTTCTGTCTGTCTGTTTGTTTTTGTGTTTGATCGAGTATCACGCAAAAACTACGGAACCGATTTTGATGAAACTTTTTTGTTTGATAGCTTATGATCTGGCTTAAAATCTGGTATAAAATTTGAGCGGACGAAGTTGCGGGTTAACCTTAGTATAGTATATAATTTAAGATTTGTATGGAAATCTTTGATTCACTGTAACTTTAAAACTATACATTTTAACAAAAATCTGACAAGATACAAGCATAGATACTACTAATGTTCCTAGATTTTTTCTGAAAAATATTGACTATAATTGGTTAGTATTGAAAATATAACCAGACTTCGTTTGTATGGAGCCCGCTACGAATTATAACCCCGAGTTATTTTACCGTTCAGTGCCACCCCAAACAATGTTTTGAACCCCTTTTCGTTGGAAGGTGGTCAACAATTTGTTCAATGTCAGATTTTGGGTATTTATTATCTGTTTTCGTTTCTTTCGTTAGGTGTAAAAATTCGAAAATAATCGAAGTTCAGCAGCAATAAGTTATATACACTTTAGTACTTTTTCTTCTTCTTACATACTTTAGTACTACGAAGTAGAACAAAAGTGTATACAACTTCTTGGTGCTGACTGTACATACAGACAGACTAAACAATGATGAAACTAGGCTATATTTAACAATTTAACCCTAAAAGGAAGCCTTGCTCCAACCTATTTAAACTTCTTTAAAACAAGTTGACAAAGTATCTGACCACTCTGAAAAGAAGTACGGTCATCAGCATTTATGGGTATAATAATTTATTTATTTAAGGTTACCAACAGATGAGTCACATTACAAACTCAAGAGACTACATAAAATTAGGCAAACATTGTGTTCATCTACTTACATGCTACCACAGCTAATATAAAACACATGGACAAGATACAATACAATTATATATAATAATAAATAATTATATGGAACACATAAATTACAGTAAAACATTTTTAACCAAAACGTTACAAAAAACTTATATTAAACCAAACACAAAACAATTTTAACAAGAACCAGAAGCAATTCTTCTTCTTATCGTGTGGGCAGAGCCCTGGTGTCAGAGTTTTTTCAGACCGCCTCTGACGTGGTTTTTATGTAACAACTACTAACCACCAGAGATAGTAGCAGGGATCAACGGCTTAACGTGCCATCCGAAGCACGGAATCATTTCTCTTTTCAGACAATCAGGAGATTCAGCCTGCAATGTCCTAACTAACTGAGGAAAAATGCACAAAGTGACATTTCACTAGGTGTCCCCCGTGGGAATCGAACCCACGTCCTCCCAGAGCCAGTGCTCTTAACCATTAGACCACGGAGGCAGTTAAGAGAAGCGAACGAACGAACATACATATAACATTAACAATCAGTAAGTCATTTTAAAAGATAGTTCTAGCTTTGAGTTGATAATGTTTGTAGTAGGTTGTTACTTAACATAATATTAAATCGATGCTCATAAATACCCAAAAAAAATTGTTCTACCCAAATACCGTTATCTAGAAACGAAAAGAAATTTCTCCACAAAATATCATAACCATATTGCGTCTCTATAAGCGATAAGAGAGCCCCGGGACCGCTCGAGGCAGATTAGAAAGAGCTTCTGAACATGAGGAAAATTCAATAAAATATGTTCAATATAACAGCCAATGTGCTAGGGTAGACATGTCTGTGTTATTTGTGTTTTGTTTTAGTACTATATGCTGGTGAGAAATAAAAAAAAAGACAGTGTTTCCAGAATAGAGCATTGCATATATTCACGACTATATTCCCCGAGGGGGTAGTCAGAGATATTCTGAAACCGCAGGACATCCACGTTTCACTAGTACCGAAATTCTGTCCAGTGTGACTGGGAGTGAGCCCGTCGCCACTTGTAATGGATAGTGGGTACAATACATGCCTCAAAATTGAAGCATGCAGGTTTCCACTCGATGTTTTCCTTCACCGAAAAGCCAATCGTGTTACAAATCGTACAAAAATTCCGAAAAACTCATCGGTACGAGTCGGCTTGGTCCACCACGGCTTTTTTTCTAGAATAGATAACAGAAAAAATAGGGTGTTATAACTTAAATGCGTTACATAGGGGATGCTTCAGACCATCAAATAGAACAACTTTTACTATAGGACCAACATTGAAAAAGCGAAAAAAATACTATTTCATTATACTTTTGGTCGAGCAGCTAATGCAGCTATTGACATTTTCTACGGAACAGCTGTTTTTTTTCGCGCCTTCAGCTTTAGTCTCATAGTAAAAGTTGTTCAGTTTGATGTGCATAAGCTCCCCTTAAAGTATGTGACGTATTTAAGAGGGTTCCAAGCCTATTTTACTGCCATCAATCGTATTATTTTTATTACTAAACAATTAAACAACATTTCCAAAAAACAAGAATGTCACATTGTAGTCGATTGGCTTTAAATTTTTCGGAACATTACGGATTATTATGTTTTATTCAAAAGTGGCTACTTTTGGTGGTTTTAAAGATAATAACTACAAACATTATAAAAACGAATCCGCAGTAACCCGATAAATCGAAAATCAGCAATGACTATAATGTGACATTCTTGTTTTTTGGAAATATTGTTTAATTGTTAAGAAATAAAAAAAATACGATTGAGGACAGCACAATAGCGGTGCAGCCTTGTGGCATCCTGTACATTTACCACTGGATTTTCGGAAAATGAAAACAATGTATTTCTCGGCCCCGCCGGGTTTAGAGTTGTATTAGAGTTTAGGGTAATGAAAGTCGAAAGAAGAATTTCACCTTTCAAAATTAATAGGTCATAGTTCCTATGACCTAAGCGAGTATTTAGAGTAGTTAAATTCTGGCCTGTAAGGAGACAGGTTTCAAACCTCGCTTAAATGTCTTTGACGTTGACTGACGTTGATGTTGATGTTGACTTTTTAAGGTGTTACAAAAATATAAAATAAACATTTAAGGGGGTGGTTAAGACCATCAAAATGAACAACTTTCGCTATGCAAACAATATCAAAATCACAACAGAAAAATCTGATGTTCCACCATCCTGTTAGACGTCCACTGCTGGACATAGGCCTCCTCCAAAATGTGGCGATTTGCCAAAATCGCCGTGATGCGATGCGTTTACGATCTTCCATACTAAACTACAGATCTACTCGAGATAAATGTATGGGACAAAAAAAAAATTTTCTTTTCGCGATATCGATAGTGAATGTTGTTCAGTTTGATGGTCTCAAAAACCCCCTTAAAAGTTTTAAATGTTAATTTTTACATTTGTAACACCCTGTATAATGTAATTTTTATAATATACAATTTAATTATCTATGTGTACCTATTTTATTAATTAAAGTATAAATTTCAACGGACATTGTATTAATTATTTTGTAGTAAATTCCTATTATGTAAATAAAGTATGTATTATCAATATAAATATTCTGAAATTGCCACACCCAAAAAGCGTAAAATTAGCTTGAGACTGTATAGCAATGACATCTACCTAATTTATCACAATAAAAAAAATGCAAAAAAATCAACTTAGGATTATGTTCATCAGTGGACGATATCGACGACGCGAAGTTAGTGATGATCTGATGAATGATGATGATGATGATGTCATTTTGGTGATACCGTGCCTGTTAACCTCCTTAAGACTATAATCTGATTAAAGATGATCAGACGATCAATAAGTACATTAGCAATTCAAGTACGAGAGCGCACCAATAAAATTCATAAATATTTTTTTCCCCACGTTCCTCAAGGTATTTGATTCGCGTTTTAGCTCATAGCCCCGAACCATTTGAATATAAAATGAAATACGTGACGCCAACTTCAATAAAAGCATAGGTATTCGGAAATCACGATTTGTGGAAAAATATTCTTTAGTTTCTTGAGTTGTAGGGTTACGCTGTTAATGTAAAAGTCCTGATTTTCCGAAAAATATAACGAAATTAAAAGACATTGCGGGATTTTGTACGGAAGTTGGCGCCTTATTTTTCGTCAAATTTTTTGTCGTGGCCAGCAACCACACTTGCATATTTTCACGCCAAAAAATTTGGCGAATGATTAAAAATATTTTTGGTGGACTATGAGACAAACGTTGAAATCGCGAAATCGTGTTTGGGCAAATAGGTAAATTAATTTCATGTGATTTAAAAAAATGGAACAGTAGATTTTTTCCCCTATTTCGATGTCTGTCCCATAATGAAAGTTGTTCATTTTCGTGGTATGAAGCACTCGTTCAGGCAGTATTTATTGACGAAACGAGTTGTGGACCTGAGTGATGTATTTTCTTTGACGAAGCCTATTGTGGATATGAGTGATGTATATACCTTTGACGAAGCCTGTCGTGGATACTCACTTTGGATTAAATACATTTACTCTTTAAGTATGTAACGCATTTAAGTTTCTTCACACAATGTATATAACTTATTTTTATGAGTGTAGTTTTATAGTATCCAATTGCTTTATAGGATAGGTGGTGAAGGAATCTTACAACATGCTTTAAACTTAGATGAAAGTAAAATAAAATTAAGGGATCGGCCTTACGTGAACATTTCAAACCAGAAAAATAAGTCAAAACAAATGACAGGCACACTTCAAATATGTACCGAGATGACAGACAAGTGTTCTAGTGTACTACTTATGTGCTTCAACTAAACGCGATTTGGGCATACCTATACATTAATTTTAAACGAGTAAATTCCTAGTTGACGTTGAAATAGGAGTCGGAACGTTTGGTCACTCTACAAGGAGTTGAAAACGTTCGTGCCAAAGGGAAAAACATTCCTGAAGCTATTGAAAGTAGCTATTGTTCCTCGTACAGTATTGTCTTAGCCGCTGGCTTGGCGTGACTATTGCTGGTAACGCTACCCTATTCTATAAACAAGGTGGTTAAATTTTGAAGACTTACGATAACCGATTAAGATTTTGAATGCTTATGGTTATTACATTAATTCTTTCTTTTTATCATTTGAGTAGACTTTATGAAGGTAACTGATTGGACACTGGATTTGTGTGACAATGTCCAAGATATTTATTACTGTCCGCACAAATTATATATATATATATATTATATCTATATTTAAGTCAGTTCATTAGCTATCAAACAAAAAAGTTTCATCAAAAGCGGTTCAGTAGTTTTTGCGTGATGCTCGTTCAAACAAACAAACACACAAACAAACAAACAGACGGACAAAAAATCCAAAAATTGGTGATGGTGAATCAGGGACCTAAAAACCAAGTACAGTATATTTGTACAGTATATAAAATAACTAGTAGACACACAGGTGGTAGGTGGTTGGTGGTTTTATTACACTGGGGAAACCCCGAAACTCCCGAAACCCTTGCGAAACCCTTGGCACTAATATAGTTTAAGCCGATCACAGTGGACATACAACATAAAACACCATGCAAGATCCCATACGGGTAGGATGTTACAAAAGTAAAAATAAAAATTTAAAAATTTTAAGGGTTTGTTGAGACCATCAAACTAAACATCTTTCACTATGGGACCAACATCGATATCGCGAAAAAAATCTTTTGTCCCATATATAAGGTCTAACAAAATTAGGTGAAACTATTTAAAGGCGGTGATCAGACCATCAAACTGAACAACTTCCTCTATGGGACCAATATCGAAATCGCGAAAAAAAATCAGCTGTTCCATACAAACCTACTCGACCTATGACTGTATGGGACAGCAGATTTTTTTTTCTCGATTTCAATATTGGTCCCATAAAGAAAGTTGTTCAGTTTGATGGTCTGATCATCCCCTTAAAATTGTTTCACCTAATTTTATTAGACCTTATATTTAGCTCGAGTAGATCTCATCGCAAGCGCATCGCAAGATGGCGATTATGGCAAATCTCCCCATTTTGGGATAGACCTATGTCCAGCAGTGGACGTCTGTCGGCTGATATGGTGATGATGGAACATCCGATTTTTTTCGCGATTTCGATATTGGTCCCATAGTGAAAGCTGTTCAGTTTGATGGTCTTAACCACCCCCTTGAAAGTTTATTTGTATTTTTGTAATACCTTGTATAGGCCTGTGTAGTGCGTCTGTGTACCTAGGTACCACAAAAAAAATATATGATATTTTTTTTTTAAATCATCGCTGACGAAGACGCTAGCGAATATATGTTCTATAATAGTTCAGTTAAGGCGGTTGCAGAGGGGTCAATTTTATACAAAACTTTGACGCACAATACGCGTAGACGGTATTATTATAAGTAACTTTGTATATATGGAAAAATAGTTTAGAAATTTATAAAATAATTACGAAGATATAAAGCTTTGAAATTTTTCATACAACATTTTAAAAGCTTTATATCTTCGTAATTATATTATAAATTGCAAATATTATTTGTTACGCGGCAACTAGATTTTCTAAACAATTTTTCCATGTATAAGGTCCAACAAAATTAGGTGAAACTATTTTAAGGGGATGATCAGACCATCAAACTGAACCACTTTCTCTATGGGACCAATATCGAAATCGCGAAAAAAAATCTGCTGTCCCATACATTTAGGTCGAGTACGTTTGTATGGAACAGCTGATTTTTTTTCGCGATTTCGATATTGGTCCCATAGAGCAAGTTGTTCAGTATGATGGTCTGATCATCCCCTTAAAATAGTTTCAGCTAGTTTTGTTAGACCTTATATAAAATATTACTTTTATTAATTCCGTCTACGCGTATTGTGCGTCAAAGTTTTGTATGGACTGAAACCACATTAACAATCTACAGGTTATTTTTCGGTATTATTACCAAACGGATAAGTTATCTTTACCACAGCCGACTAGTGCCAAACAATATTCTTGTCTCCAATAGCAGTTTAGTAAAAAAAACAAGCGAGAACTAAACCGAACTGTGACCTAACAAGTAACCACAGAGCTTCACAATTTCAAACCAGAAAACCACTTGTACACCGCACTATGCAGTTAGAAAGAGTTTCATCCCACTTACAACGACCCATAACTCAAGGGATTGTATGCCTTATGTTCTTGTAATAACAGCTGTGTTTGATGTATTTTAGCATGGGAAGAACTGCCCTACGTTGCTCTTAGAAAGTCGGGTCCCAACGGACAAAAGTTCTCAATAGACTGACTTTGTTTTTGTTAAAACTTCGAGAACTTTGTTAGGGAACGGACGCTGGTGAGATTTAGGTGGTTGTGCTCGTTTCCTGTGAATTGAAGACCTTTTGGAGTGAAATGGTCGTTTGAATACGGTTTTCAGAAGCGTTAAATGTAGACAAGTGCAGCACTTTTGTCTTTCAAACCAACGCGCGCTTGTGTTATCAAAGTAACAACACCGTATATCTACCTTTTTATTACTATAAAAAAATTTAAGGGCGTTTTTAATGAAACTAAATAACTTTCCCTAAGGAACTGAGTCGATGAGATAATGTAATATCGACCATATCAGTGGCAAGCGGGCTGCTTTGAATGGTACTTCTGTTAAGACGATGCCGGATTCACAGTTCTGTGGCAGGCCTCCGTCATTTGGTCGTAAGTAAGTACTCTACACTTTGGCGCATCGTAAGCGATGCGGTTGCTTGATTTCTGCCACCCGCTCCAGACGGCAACGTCGCATACGCCGTACGCTATATGAAGTTGTGGCACGCTTTAATTATCTACTGCCAGACGGTACGCTAAAAAATGTTTATACGCGGTACTGTCTGGCAGTAGGTAATGAAAGCGTGAGAATCTATTGTTTTCTAAAAAAATGATGTATCTGTTACAAAGTAATCTGAGTCTGTGGTGCAAAGTATACAGCCCGCAAAACGCGCATATTTAAGTCAGGGGCTTGATAAGAATAAAACAAGTTAACACTTTCGCTGCCAAGCTCAAAATCATGACCAGTCCTAAAGTTGACCACCCTCATAGGTCATGCGCACACTCGTAAAGGTGAAACGATCAAAATGGCTCACCTTGTGGATCACCCGCATAGGCGTAAGGTTTAGGTGACTCATGCTGTAGGTCATGGAGCCTGTGCAATAGAACTTGACCCACTTCGTAGGTATGCGCACAGTCGTAACGTTGAAACGATAAATGAGGCTCGCATCGTGGGTCACCCGCGCAGGCGTATGGTATACAAGCGAAATGCAATTGAACTGACTCGTTACGTGGGTTCTTCAGCACTGCTGCCCATTTGTCGCCGACCTACGACGTAGGTCGTCAGCAGCGAATGTGTTAAACAACCACAATTCGGTATTATTAAGACAACCACTTGAATCACTAGGTACTGAAAATCTAAATTTCTTCGAACCGAATATCCAAAACCATATTTTCCAAACCCTTTATTCTAATTTCACTATTTTCCGGAAGAGTTCGTGGATTATGGAGTCGTAATAAGCGCAATCCGACAAACAGTTGGACTTCCATTTCAGCAAATTAACTCAACAAACTAATCTAGAAGCTAGCAGGAGTTAGGACTACTAAGGATCTAGGGATGTTCTTCGTTTCGTATCTATGCGTGAAATTATACCTACTGGGTATCCGAAAAAAAAAATAAGTCAATGCCCCCAAAGATATTTTTTCCAGACAACTTGGGTATCAGAAAATTATTTGAGCTTTTAACCCTGCGGTTACGTCAGCCCGATACACTTTCTTCCATAAATATGCTTCATTTGAACTTACATTAAATTTTTTATTATCACTCATTTCATTGGTTGAGGCGTCCTAATAATAAGTACTACTAAAAAGGTTTCATCTGAAGATCAACAACCTGCTTTCGGGCAAGGTATATGTTGAGCTGGGACCTATTTACTGCTGTAGCATACTTATTGATGTTTCAATGTATTCTTGTTTTGTAAACTTTTTGTGAACTGTGTACGAAGCACGTACATCAATTATCGGGGTCAATCTACGGATTTTATTTAGCAACACTTAGCGACAGCAGGTTGAACATTGAACGCGGATATCATGCGACCTCGATAAAAGTGCATCGTACATAGGGCGCTAACATTACTTTTTAAGAGCATTTATCATAGCAAATCAGTGTTCGAACATACCTGGATACGACCATTACTCTCAGCATTTTCATTCCTTCGGCCGTATCCTACTTCAGCACTCAGTACCCAGCAAAGCATAAGGATATCATTATCCACAGCATTAGCATATCATTTAGCATATCACTGTGAGAGCGTACCAACTCTCACAAACTGTAATATTATGTGTGTGTTACTTATGCAATCTGTATAGTGTTTTTAAGGGAAAGCTATTTTATTTTAAATTGGTTGCGTCACCTTTATGTGAATGTTCTGTTGACAGTAACGAGTTCGAACAGACCGCTCATCAAATTCTTTGGGAGTGTGAGCTCTGGTACGCCGAGCGCCAGACCATGCTTGACTCAATAAAATCGTTTTCTGGTGTCCCTTACTACATGGATCTTGTTGCGACTAGGGATAACTTCCGTGCGTTCAGATGTTTTTGCCATACTTATTACTGGAAGCAAAATAGGTCATAGTTTCAGTACAATGTTAGGTTCCTATTGTTTTATTTTGTATTTTTGGTGCTTTTGCGGTCGTGTCTTCAACACTGCCATAAATGATCTCTTGAATTGGCTCTCTAATAGCCATGTTTTTTCCTTTTTATTGCTGTCTCCCGTTTGCAATGGAGGGAAGTCGGATATTTCGTTTTCCTACTCCTCCTATCTTCTTTGATTAATTCATTGCGGGTTCCAAGACAGATTAGAGTCATCCCCCGGGCTCGCTGGACTTCATTGTCCAGTGTTGTGAATGGTCGCCGCTGTTGATCCTGGCTTACAGGAGTTACAGCGGTGGGAATGTGTGGTGGGCCTATGCCCGATAAAAAAAAAAAAAAAAAAAATCTGTATAGTGTTTTTTCACTTTTGTTTCCACACTGAAACTAGAAACCGAGGATCCTTCATACTACAATTAACGAATTAGGATCAAGACATACCTGCTAATCGATGGCGAACAACAGTTTGTCCATACAAAGAGCACTATCTTTGCCGTAACGAGCTTCCCTTAATTGTGATGTTGAATAGTGTTAATGGACTGTAATTACAACCGTATTGCTACCATTTCTAACTCAGCTAAAACTGAACTTTACTAAGGCACACAAAAATGGTCGTAAACTTTCTATCCACCAAATGTACGTAAGTATTCGGACGGACGTGTATTTATAATTATGTGTTTGTTATCGACGTTAAATGTCGGATTTAGATACCGAATCTCTTGTATTCGACATCCCTAACTCGTAGTAAAGGTAACTCGAAAACAGATGAAATTTAACTAAGTGGCCTGAGCTAATAACATTATGAAAGTGCTTAGCATTCATTTAGAACTTTAAATTTAAATCCAAAATGTCTTTGAGCGGTTTGTTTTGTAAAACCGAGTTGCAAATATAATTTATTAATCCGCGCATTGTTTGAACAGTAATGTTGTTTGAGATTTCAGAAACGAACATGCACTAATGATTTCGCCATTTTGATTGCCTGGCGTTTAGGCTCAATTCGCATCGAGATGACGGCAGCCGGCAGCCGGCAGCCTCCATAGATTAATATGTATATTGGATATAGATAGGTAAGTCGCCTTGAATTTTAGGGCGCCCTAATTATTAGCGTTGTCGCTTATTAGCACAGGGGGGAGCTACATTATGAAATTAAATTTAAAAAACGATCGGCCGACACGAGGATCTAACCATAGCACCCAGATCGTGAGCCGTTTGTCTAGACCGCTAGACCAACAAGACAGTGATTGATATTGGCAAAATCTCTCACTGCTACAGCGCAGCGGTGAGGTCTAGAGCGCTGTCGCTCCGATATCATCCCTAGTTCAACACATAGTGCTTCGAAACATAACCGATAGATGGCGGAAGCTGTCTATGGAAAATCAGCTTCCACTTAGTTTGTACTAAGATAATATAGCATGGCAGCCTCCACCTGGCCACGGAACAGGGCAAACTGCGGCGCGAATTTCGATTTTAGAATACACTGCCTACGCGCCGCTGCGTGCTTGCGTAATAGTAGGGAGTAGGGACACAACGCTCGGTGTATTCTAAAATCGCAATTCGCGCGTCTGTTCGGCGTTCGCCCTGTCCCGTGGACATGCGGTAAGGGACAGCGCACATCTGGCGGAGAACTGTTCGAGCATATCCCAGTTTCCCAGTGCTCAATGATATGTCGTCCTTAAACCATTCAAATTAAGTAATAAATAGCGTGGACCGCAAGCAAAACTTCTCATTAAAGAGCTATCCGCACGCCTAGTTGAGACCACAGGCTACATGAGAGCTGGTAGCTTCCTCCGGCAGCGGATAAGCCTAGCAATCCAGAGGGAAAAATCTGCCAGCCTCCTGCCTAGCTAGCATGCCACCCACGACAAAGGGTTTAAACGAGAAAAACGTCATACGCGCTCTTTCTGGCCTACGTAAAATAATAAAGGTGGAGGCACATCTCGATTTTTGTCGTTTTCTCGGGGGTGGCATGCTAGCTAGGCGGGTACGGTGTCCCAAGGTGAGGCCTTAAATGAGGTGTTTTGTTTATAGGATTTTTACTGCGATCAAATATAGGGGCTTTTATTTCCATTTTTCTTTTTTTCTTGTTTTTTTTTACCTATGTATAAGACCCCACCCCTTGTATATTTATTTACTGAATAAAGTAATAGAAAGTTTCAAAGTTAAAAAAAAAGTACTAAGTTACAATGAGATATCAAAACGAAAAAAAAAAGTACACAGTTATTGTTTTGAACGGGTTACGGGAGGAAGAGGAACCCTCCTCTTAAACAAATGGAGGACCCAACCCAGCAGTGGGTTGATTCTGGTTTGGATGATGATGATGATGATGATGCTATCAATAAGAATGTTTTAGTGGAAATTGGAATATTTAAGTTAATAAAGATTTTCACGGTAATGTCTAAGTCTAGTCTAGACACCATTGAGCGAACTTTTTTAATGAGAAGATTTATATAAGAGCCCGTTTCATACATATTACACGCGTTTCTCTTTTCATTTTTTTTTAGGTCAGTTTTATACTGTTTTCAATCAATAGTCAGGGCCTGTTTCACCACTTCTTAGTAAGATGTTGTTAAGTTAGCTGATAGATCGTTTCTTTTGTCATATTTCGTTTGAAAGATATGTCAAACAATCTGTCAGATAACCTAAAAAGAATGCCTAAGCCTTTCTGACCCGTTCTGGCGCAACACACAGAACAAAATCGTAATTGTATGAAATGCCCTAGATTGTATGGGCTTCAAGGATGTAATGCCCTAGCTTTATACGACTTTGGATTTAAAAGCTAGTTAGACAGAGCAGACTCTTAAAACGTAGTGCTGATTCCATTCTCTTTGAAGCGGCCTTGGTAGGCCTCTGACTTATACCCGCGTGGTGTAGTGTCATGCTTAGGCCTCGTTCAGGGAGACACGGGCATTAAATCTATGACAATTTGACGCGTGTGACAACGCTTCTCCTTGAACGCTCTATAACATCGCCGTATGTTTGTGTTTCCGGCAGCCCGCTCCGCGCACCGCGGCGCCTGACTCCTCGCGTCTCCCTAAACGAGGCCTAATTCGTGAGAGCAGGCTTTTGTCATGGCAACAGGCTATAACTAACCGATTTAATGAGACGCGAAAAAAAATCAGCTCTCCCATACATTTAAGTCGGGTAGGTACAGCAGTTTTGTATTGGACAGCTGATGTTTTTTCGCGTTTCCTGAGGTAGGCTCCATAGTGAAAGTTGTTCAGTTTGATGGTCTGAGTTCACCGTTTCAGTATTTGCTAGGCTGTCACTTACACCCTGTTTAGTATCTATGGCGTGAACAAGTCTCATCTCATTCGATACAGAATTTCTCAATATTTATTCCGATTTTTGTTTTTAAATCAATTATATAAGTATTTGATAAAGTAGCAATGGGCGGGGCACATTGCTCGCAGAACCGATGGTTGATAGGGCCGAAGAGTTCTCGAGTGGCGACCGCATACCGGAAATCGCAGCGAGGGCAGGCCCCACAAGGTGGACGGCCTGGTGAAGGCGGAACCCGTTGGATGAGGGCAGCGTAGGACCGGTCGGTTTGCCGATCCTTGGGGGAGGCCTATGCCCAGCAGTGGACGTTTATGAGCTTATATATGATGATGATATACATGTTTCCAATTATTAATTTCTGGAAGACCCAACCCTCCCCGTATAGAGATTAATTAAACGGCCATGCCGTGTTGCGAAGGGTCTTGGTTATTTATGGAAATTCGAGCGGTTTGCGAGGTAGTTCCAACTTTCATACATAATGGACGTTATAATTATAATATATCAAGTGTTTATTATTTAATTTAGACGGCGACAACAACGTATGCTATATTATTTATTCAGGCAACATTGAATTTTAACTTATCTACCACATAATGAAATGAGAAAAGAAAAAAAATAATAAATTATTTGATTCCCTAAAATCTATTTCTTATCGTGTGGGCAGACCCCTGGTGTCAGAGTTTTTTCAGACCGCCTCACGGCCTCTGACGTGGTTTTTATGTAACTCTGGTAGTAGTAGTCTACTACCAGAGATAGTAGCCGGGACCAACGGCTAAACGTGCCATCCGAAGCACGGAATCATTTTTCTTTTTCAGACAATCAGGTGATTCAGCCTGCAATGTCCTAACCAACTGGGGAAAAACGCACAAAGTGAAATTTCACTAGGTGTCCCCGTGAGAATCGAACCCACGACCTCCGTGTCGAGAGCCAATGCTCTTCTCTTAACCATTAGACCACGGAGGCAGTTATTCCCTAAAATAAATAATACCAGCAATGCAATTCAATAAGCGCAAACATTAAATTCGTCGTTGAAACATCGGCGAGCTGACAATTCGGTATTCGCTATGGGTTATATCATGTGTCAAACTCATATAAAAACCTTGACGATCTGAAGGATGCAAGAAGGATGTTACATTTGAGTTGTTTGGGATCAAAAACGGACATAAAAATGTGTTTGATGCCAAACAACTCATTTGTGAGCTCGTCTATGTTTTTGACAGCGATGTGACACTTAGTGAATTGCACCTGATGTGATGATTACAGAAAGTCACTAGGGCCTATGTCGAAAAATAATCGAAGCGAAATGGGCGTGTCATAGCTTATATTACTGCCAGATGCGAGGGAAAGAGATGGGGCGGCGCGCGCGACCGAAACGACGCAAGCGTAAAACAAACTTTATTAAATTGTGATTGTACTACTGTAAGATCAATTCTGCTCTAATCAAAATTTGTAAAATATCAATCTCATTTTTTTAAATCAAGTTTCGTGTGTCTATTATTCACCGTTTAGCAGTTCCAAGCGTTTATAAATAAAAACGGATGCTACTTTGGCTTGTTTTTCTATCAAGAAAATGTGTCTTAATCGTGTTTTAGCTCTAATCAAAACTTCAATTATATGTTTAATTTACACATATCCGCTAATCATACTCCTACTGTTATTACTTCTTGATATATGACGCTTTGAAGAATCCTATTTTTTTCACATAGCCTCTTAAAATTCCTCTCTCTCCTGTAGTGATGAAGATGATATAAAATGGTATGTCAATAGTTTGGTCGTGTCTGTTAGATTAAATAGGTAATAGCAGATTTGCGGTTTACATGTACGCCAGTTGGAAATGCTGTAAGGAGACGGCTTAGGTGTACCTACATATGCTCTGACCAAATCGGTTACCAACGTTCAAAAAAATATGATCACCCAGATCAGAAGCCTCCTCAACAGACGCATGAAGCTACAGATGAATGTTGAAGCGTAGGTTTGTCAGGAACGCACGAAGAATACGCCTACGGTACCACGGTACCTAATGGGAAACACTGGTACTAGAGTGATTAAGTAGTTAACAAAATAGCTTACTGCCTGATGCGAGAGAAAGAGATGGGGCGGCGCGCGCGACTGAAACGATGCAAGCGTAAAACAAACTAGTTAATTGTGATTGTACCATTTATGTAAGTTCAATTCTGCTCTATTTGTAAAATATCAATCTCTTTTTTAAATCATGTCTCGTAAAAACACGAGACATGATTAAAAAAAGAGCCATTATTCACCATTTAGCAGTTCGAAGCGTTTATTGATAAAGACGGAGGCTACTTTGGCTTGTTTTTCTATCGAGAAAATGTGTCTTAATCGTGTTTTGGCTCAAATCAAAACTTCAATTATAAAATATGTTCAATTTACACATATCCGCTAATCATACTCCTACTGTTAGTACTTCATGATATATGACGTTTTGAAGAATCCTATTTTTTTCACATAGCCTCTTAAATCAGCTGTAGCAATCACTCCTGCCATTAAATGTTCCGTTTCCCCAATTTAAGAATAACGGAACATTAAAAAAACATCAAAAAAGAAAACAAAGTCTAAACTCCTAATTAGGGAGGCCGTTTCAAAGGTTTTATTATTGTGATAATTAGCTCGAATAATTTATTCCAAAAACCAGCGAGTCCGCGGTAAATAAATTTAATCTCTTTCAAAGAGTTTAAGATTCTTGGTCCTTTCCTTTATGAAGTTTTGCTTAAGTCTTAGAAGGAATTCCTTGAGAGACACAATAGGAGGTGAATTTGAACATTTCATTATACTAACTTACAGAAATTGCTGCTGACAAAAACTATAAACCTTTAAAGGCCAGGCCACACAGAGGCGGTTTTGCGGGAAAGCGGGCCGGAGGCGGACCTGCGGGAAGCGAATATCTGCGGACCCGCGCGTATTTCTGTGTGGTAGGGTACATACAAACTCGAACATTACCACCACACCACACCAAACACAACAAAACACACAGAAAACCGAGCGGGTCCGGATACATTCGCTTCCCGCAGATCCGCCTCCGGCCCGCTTTCCCGCAAAACCGCCTCTGTGTGGCCTGGCCTTTAAGGTTCCTTTAAAGTTTTACGCTTTATGTGGGGTCGACTCTTCTAATCATGCGGCGCCAGGACAATAAGTAAGGCTAGCATGGGTATCGCGCACGACTTTCGCACGACACAGCAACAAAATGAGAAAACCGTAATGCGTAACAAAGACAGAGGCATATCTCGATTTTTGTCGTTTTCCAGGGGTGGCCTGTAAATGTAAGTAAACCCTCTAGGTAGTCGGGTTGGCATGTTTCTCCACTAATACAAGCTTGGTCATGATGGTTCACTAGGTGGCAGGAGGGCGTCCTCTCCTCCTTTGTGTTCAGACAGGCGTTAAACACTAAAACTTTGACTTTTCTGAAAGGGTACACGGTACAACCTAAGACGGACTTTGATTTACCTACAGCTTGGCAAAAAAGTCTTGATGGTGGTGACAGGTAGAACTAATAATTTTAGTACGTAGGTATTGTCAGGTTATGCGTGATTTTGACGTGCTAAGTTGTTAAGTACACCTATAAAAACTCTAAAGGCTCTTAAAGGCCTTTGGGAAGCGAATACTTCCGGACCCGCGCGGAATTCTGTGTGTTCTGTAGTGTATGGTCCAATTATATGGTGTGGTGGATGGTAATGTTCGAATATATATATAACCTGCCACACAGAAATCCTCGTGGATACGGGAGAATTCGCTTCCTGCAGCTCCGCCCCTGGACCGCATTTCCACCTCTGCATGAACTTAGCACTAGGTAAAACAAAAGGTGGTCGGTAGTTTTAGCGAGGTTTAATAATAATAATAATATTTATTAAATAATGCTCACAGGCACATAGGTACATTGTAATGATCCCAAGCAAGCACTACAGGCTGTTTATTATGGAAACCATACAACAACGGCACAAATATATAATGATCTCCACAAATATATAATCATCCATGACCGAACCGGGATTCAAACCCAGGACCCTGGTTTGGCAGTCCGGCGTGGTAACCATTACATCAACCGGGTCATCAACCGGGTCGTCAGGTTTTCGACAACCCCGAACAGGATACGGTCGTGATTGTATGTTTAAGCAGAGATCTACTAGTCAGAGTCAAGAATCAATTAATTGTCCAAAAATTCTAAATTATTGACACCTTTTATTTTCCATTAATGACCAGTTAAAGGTAGGTAGAAACAATTTATTTAAAATTAAAAAGTCGAAGGCATCAGACGGTACAAGATGAAAGCTTGCCTTATTAAATTTTCTTTCGGAACAATTTAACAAGAAAAGGGTCATTAAGGTTTCAAACGATAGAAGGATAAATGGAGATGATTAAGAGGAAAGTGGAGTCGAAAGTAGACAAACAAAATTATTTTTATTGTACCTACTTCTGTTTACTTAGTTGTAAGTTTTTTGGCGTGAAAATACACCAAAGTTTAAGGGTATTTTCAGATAATGAAATTAATAACTTTTCCTGAGGAACAAGGGTCGAAAAACGACTAAAAAAATTGAAAGACCTTCCCTACGAAAGTGCAGTTCAGCCGATCGATTTTCTATGGGGTTCCAAAAAATTAACGGATCTCTCCAATGTTGAAGCGCTAGATACAGCCACATACTGTGAAAATGTAATGTGTAATATACCTAATAACATTCGTTTTCTATATTTTTATACACCTACTTATTCACTAACAAATTTTACGGACACCATCTCTGAAATATTTAACTAATTGTACCTTCTAAGCTACGTCTACCAAATATTCTGTTTCGAAGCATTTTTGTGTATTTTAAACGATAAACCCAAATTCCAATGGAATTAATAGTTACTTATATAAGATATCTTTGCGAAACAATAATTTCGAACTTAAAACGTTTGGGGTTCACGAGAGACTACTTTTCATGATTTTTAACGTTCAAAATTAGAATCTAAAGTTATGGGAATAAAATCCAATGTTGCGGATTTCATGTTACCTCGTCTCCGTGCAAAAAGTGGCAGAAATGTTTGTTAGTAGAATTACACGCGTAACACGCGTCATATTGTACCTTAATTACGGGTCTGTGTCTTTGACTACTTATATAAGGTCTAACAAAATTAGGTGAAACTATTTAAAGGGGATGATCAGACCATCAAACTGAACAACTTTCTCTATGGGACCAATAATGAAATCGCGAAAAAAAAATCTGCTGTCCCATACATTTAGGTCGAGTAAGTTTGTATGGAACAGCAGATTTTTTTTTTCGCAATTTCGATATTGGTCCCATAGAGAAAGTTGTTCAGTTTGATGGTCTGATCATCCCCTTAAAATAGTTTCACCTAATTTTGTTACACCTTATATAAGACATCTTTGCTTATATTTATGTAGAAAATGGATTATGAAAGAATTCCCTTAGAGTAAACCTGTGGTATATTTCAGCAATTCAATTATAGGTATTCTAATTTTGCTGCTGACGGAAAAACTGTTGCCTGGGCAATAAAGAAAAATGGAATGAATGTCCTTCGGGAAAAGACACGTATCTCAGTTATCCTGCTTTTGATGAGGTGACAGAAGCACAGATGCTAGAAATCTAGAGCTGTTAAAATAAGGTCGACTACACAGACCTTTGACTATTTATTATAAGGACCAGCCTTGCAGTAGCATTTCCCCTCTGCCACGGTATAAGATCAATTAATCATGTGCATTTACATTCAATTTTATACCTTATCACTAAACGAGACAGCCTATAATTGCGAAACAATAATTTCGAACTTAAAACGTTTGGGGATCACGAGAGACTACTTTTCATGATTTTTAACGTTCAAAATTAGAATCTAAAGTTATGGGAATAAAATCCAATGTTGCGGATTTCATGTTACCTCGCCCCCCGCAAAAAGTGGCAGAAATATTTGTTAGTAGAATTACACGCGTAACTAGTACCTATATAAGTAGTCAAAGACACAATTAAGGTACAATATGACGCAAAACGTCCCTACCTACCTTTGACTACTTATATAGGGCCTAGTTACGAGTGATATTCTATACTAACAAACATTTCTGCCACTTTTTGCGGGGGGCGAGGTAACATGAAATCCGCAACTTTGGATTTTATTCCCCATAACTTTAGATTCTAATTTTAAATGTTAAAAATCACAAAAAGTAGTCTCGTGTGAAACCCAAACGTCATAACATAAGTTCGTAGTTATTGTTTCGCAATTATAGGCTGTCTCGTTTAGTGATAAAGTATAAAATTGAATGTAAATGCAAATGATCAATAATTGTTTTTATACCGTGGCAGAGGGGAAATGCTACCGCAAGGCCAGTCCTTATAGTAAATAGTCAAAGCTACCAACTCATCACAAAATCTGGATCATCAGTATAAGTTTTAATGCAAATAGTGCGTAATTAGTACCTGTTAACTAAATAGTGCCACATGCAATATAAGGTGGAATAAATGAAATGAAATGAAATGAAATGAAATACGGTGTTTTCGTCTTTTACGACACCCACGGGAGGAAATGGGATGGTGCTATTCTTAGCCGTCACCACACGGACAAGGCGACTAAGGGATCTACTGAAGGATGGGCAGTAGCATCCTCTAAGTATACACATTGATGCGATCGAACTGCGATCGCCAACCCGCCTGCCAAGCGTGGCGATTATGGCAAATCCCCCCATTTTGGGGGAGGCCTATGTCCAGCAGTGGACGTTTAATGGCTGATATGATGATGATGATGATGACGGTGTTTTCGTAGGGCAAAAGGTTAACACCAAACCTCAAAGCCACCGCCGCCGCCACCGCCACTAGTCACATTTAAAGTACATGTCTCAAACTTTAAACTAATAGGTAGCCTTGCTACAAATACAAACCTACAATAGCAGTTTGTAGCAGAGTTCCCGACAACCCCTAAAGAGAAATTCGGTAGGGAAATTATAGATCTACTTGTATAACATTTTCACACCAAATTTGATAAAAGAAAGCAAGCATCCTTTCTAAAAGCGGGCATTAACCTGTTTCAGAACACATTTAGAACAAATTCAATTTTTTTCCCAATACGGAATTAGAGGAGAAAGCAATTTTCGTGAAACACATTTAGCTTTAACCAAAAATTGAAACTCGTTTTTCATGCAAGGTTTCACACCTACCTAGTCAACATAGATATGCTGTACTTGTACTTGTGTCAAACCCTTTAACTCCTGGGAGGAACTTGCGCAGATGCGACCTAAGTGGCGAAAAGCTGTTGAAGAAGGCTGAGCACTTCGAATCTGCTAGGGCTTCCAGCTCTTGACGCATTGTCGCAGTGGGTCGTGGCGACCCCAGAATTGACTGATGCCCTCCCCAGGGTGTTCGATTATCAACCCGAATCTAGCTTGGGTACTTAAATTTTGTCCTGTCCTGAATCCTGATGCACAGTGGAATCGTGGTAGCCCAGTCATTTTACGGTTTGAGCCGGGACTAATTAATAATTAATTTTTTTTTTTCGATACAATATCGAAGAACCAATTTGAGCCTAGCAAAGTACCAAAATTAAAAAAAAATAATGTCAGCATCAGTTCCAAATTTAAAATTTTGCTATTATCTCGTTCTAAAAAACCTGACGGTAAATTTTTTTTCGCACATATACCATTACACCAGGCGGAGGACAGTCGCCTTTTGGTTGCTTTTTCCGATTCAGTTTGCATAGAATATTTCGCAGAACTATGAAAAAAAAAACCTTTTATTGTCTATGTCAATGTCTAATTGACAGATGACAGTTTCACAAAATGGCTACGTATCTTGCGTAATGCGCGAATTGTTTGTAGTTTTCGTTCAATTTCGTGCCGATTTAGTGATGTTCTGGAGTTTCTGTTTTTCTCTTACCAATGTTTAGATTACAGGAATAGTAAAGATACTGGAATTTCACTCGATCGGTGAGGGATTGAAATCTAGCATTCAAAACAATAATATGCATCGGTATGAGTAGATATAAGTAGGTATATATAGTACAGGTTGAATTATTGTCAGTGAAACATAGATGGTAATAGCTAGCCTTCAATTTGACATAAGGTGGATGCATAATGTTGCCACGAGTGGGTTCTCTTTTCTAATATACTTATATTACTCTTTGCATTACACATACTTCAATAATGGTGTAAATATTTATGTCTACTTGGAAGGTTTTGAAAAATACGTTCGTATTTTCTAATAAATACCTCATTTTTTAAATTTCTATGCCTATTTTATTGCTCAAAAATAATTTATATTGTCAAATTTAAGTGAAATGAGTGCATATTACTAATTTAAAAGCCTTCTGGGACGACGGGCGTAGCGATTTTTTTTAATATGTTTTAAGATAGTGTTTTTGTCCATAAATGGTGCCGGTTACAGTTTAAAAGTCTAATTAATAATGACTCCCTACCCCGCCTAACAAAACTCCGTAAAATGATTGGACTATGGAGCAAAAATTTCTAATTCGGTACGCTCGCTCCATACTTTACTAACATGTGTTTTGTTCACGTTACGTAGCTAGCTACGTACAAAATGTATGGGGACAGCTCAAATTTTTTTCGCTATTTCGATGTTGATCATATAGAGAAAGTTGTCCAGTTTAATGGTCTGATCATCCCCTTAAAAAACCGTCAACATAGTAAGAAGGACACTGTATACTAAAAAAATGGATGGACCAACGACCTGGTGAAGGTGGCAGGCATCCGTTGGATGAGGGCAGCACAGGACCGGTCGTTGTGGCGATCCTTAGGGGAGGCGGAGGCCTACGTCTAGCCCGTTTAGTATGATTTCGCTACTCGCACGTAACTCGGTTTGTTTCTATACTACTTGTAGCGACAAGCGCGACCTTCACTGTCTGAAAAAAAAACGCGGTAAATTGTCATTTTTCTATGCAGCGAAGGCGCGTCGCGCGCGGTTGAGAAATCATGGGCAGCAGGGGGTAACAGCTGAGATGATGATGATGAAATAAACTTGTTTGCCTTTACATTATTATTCAAACTTTTTGACCCACTCGTAGTTTTACATCTATCTATACTATTATAAAACTGTAACAGGAAGTTTGTCTGTACATTGAAGATATTAACAAAAAAAAAGTTAAAATATGGTTTTTAGGTGTCCCTGATTCCATTTCACCAATTTTTGGATTTTTTGTCTGTCTGTTTGTTTGTGTGTTTGTTTATGTGTTTGTTTGGGTGTTTGTTTGTGTGTTTGTTTGTTTGAACGAGTATCACGCAAAAACTACTGACCCGATTTTGATGAAACTTTTTTTGTTTGATAGCTTATGATCTGACTTAAAATCTGGTATATAATTTGTGCGGACGAAGTCGCGGGTTAACGCTCGTTTTATTATAAATTCATCCAAAATTAAACCAGCTTAATTTTTAGCGTATATAAAAGTACCTACCTATTCCCTGAGTGGCCTCAGGGAATAGAAAGCTTGTTAGATGATATAGTACCTACTTACCTCATCTCGTACCTCGTTTAATATTAGCCTAGTTAATAACTATTCAAATTCTATGGCTCCCAGGCTGAGGTCAAAACATATTGCCTCAGAGATGGACATATTTTCAAGGGTGAATTGAATAACTTCTACTATGGGAGCAACATAATGATTCGAATAACTACATAATAAAAATAGCTGTTCCATACATTTAGGACGTAAGTTATAAAATTAGGTAAAAGATTAGTTCTTCGCGACTATATAAGGTTGTTCCCAACCCAACGGTAATAAACACAATACCCTTCCTTTGCGTCGCGCAGTCGGGTAACAAGGACCGAGATTGGCTGGTTGCAGATTCATGTACGTCCCGTCCAGTACTCAATTTAATTTGAATTAAGTTAAGGCGGTTGCAGAGGGGTCAATTTTATACAAAACTTTGACGCACAATACGCGTAGACGGTATTAATATAAGTAACTTTGTATATATGGAAAAATAGTTTAGAAAATCTAGATGCCGCGTAACAAATAACATTTGCAATTTATAAAATAATTACGAAGATATAAGGCTTTGACATTTTTCAGACAACATTTTAAAAGCTTTATATCCTCGTAATTATATTATAAATTGCAAATGTTATTTGTTACGCGGCAGCTAGATTTTCTAAACTATTTTTCCATATATAAAATATTACTTTTATTAATTCCGTCTACGCGTATTGTGCGTCAAACTTTGGTATGGACTGAAACCACCTTAAGTATAGGTAGTTAGTAAATGTTCAGAGCTCAATGGTTCTTCAGAGTGGTGTATGTAGATTAGATACTCGTATGTGTGGTGTGGTGTGTGGGTCTCAGAGGAAGGATCTATTTATTCTAAGCGTGGGTGAGTTTGAAAGGAATTCCCTATGGTTGTGCAATGTAAATGTGTTCTTTAGGCTGAATAAACAAACTATTAAGTATCTATTCTATAATATCTCTAACCCTGAAAGCTAACCTTCACCTTCATAATGATATTCTCGGTCCCAAAAGGATTTCTTGCTTATTGACGGACCAAAATATGAAAGCATGTTTTATTAAATTACACAAGCAAAATAAATAGAGAGATAAATGCATAGACGAGAAATAAGTACCTGGAAGATCCCTTATAATAATTTCAGCCGATAGACGACCACTGCTGGACATAGGCCTCCCCCATAGATCGCTACAACGACCGGTCCTGCGCTGCCCTCATCTAACGGGTTCCCGCCAGTGTTGCCAGAAAAGGTTACACGATTCAAAAGGTTACTTTTAGGTGATTTTTCGGAATTTATATAATCAATTTTAAAATTATTATTTTTTAATGAAACGGAACGCTTTTCCATATTTCTTGCAATGTTTTAAAACCCAAAACGTTCTAACATAGTGAGTGCAACTACTAAAAACACTTTTTTCTCTCTCGCATTAATGTATTCCAAATCTGAGACCAAAATCATCTCGATCAATCAATTGGATGAAAAATGTATCTTAAAATGGAAAACGCTACTGAATTGTTTATATTTTTGTAAGTAAATACAACCAGCCTCTATCAACTTTTAACACCTTATTACTGGAAAAGAATATGAAAGGTTACTTTTCACACCAAAAGGTTACTTTTTTTATCTATTTCCGGGGACTTTTGACAAGACCCGGCTGGCAACACTGGTTCCCGCCGCCTTAGCCAGCCTACAGCCTACCCACGCTGCGCTTTCCGGTAATATTTGCACGTAAGATACACTCGATAGCAATGAAAGCGGGTCACCAACCTACCATACCTTAATATCTCGGAAACTAAAAATAATAGCTTATTCAAATAAAACATATTTCACAGTCGATTTAATACTTTTTAAATTAATTGATAACATTTTTAGTTTTCATTTGTTTGACTTTGGAGCTATATAATTCATCATTGGAGGGGTCTAACGAAGCGCAAAACCGGGACGCATGGAGAGATCGGAGGGAGGCCTTTGCGCAACAATGGGACAGCGACGGCTGATATATATATATATATATATATATATATATATATAAGGTCTAACAAAATTAGGTGAAACTATTTTAAGGGGATGATCAGACCATCAAACTGAATAACTTTCTCTATGAGACCAATATCGAAATCGCGAATAAAAAATCTACTGTCCCATACATTTAGGTCGAGTAGGTTTGTATGGAACAGCAGATTTTTTTTTCGCGATTTCGATATTGGTTCCATAGAAAAAGTTGTTCAGTTTGATGGTCTGATCATCCCCTTAAAATAGTTTCAGCTAATTTTGTTAGACCTTATATAAGTCAAACAAATATATATATATATATATATATATAAGTCAAACAAATATATATATATTTGTTTGACTAAATTAAAATACATAAATACAAATGCGTCAATTCTATCGCAGGCTAAAAATTTAAAATAACCATTTTTAGTCACAGACAACATTTCCCCATACTTTAGTGTATGTGAGTGATAAAATTACCACAATAATAATAAATGTTGAATACTAAAAATTAAATTTTCAAAAAATTATGTATTTAGGTTTTAGCCTTTTTTATTGGCATTTACTTTATAGCAACCAGAAATTTTATTAATTTAAGTAGTAGTATTAAATTGTTTATAAAATACTTTTTATTTGAATAAGCTATAATTCTTAGTTTCCGAGATATTAATGTTCATGTGACCTGTGGTGACCCGTTTTCATTGCTGTCGAGTGTACAATACGAATTGGCAATATATAATGCGGGTTGATCAAATCTGCCGAAGAACTAACAATCGATGAGGATGAGGAAATTTGTGGACCATCCACACAAAAGAACGGATCAGCCGATCGATTTTCTACGGGAGGTTAAAAAAAAATCTCGTTTTTCAATTCAAGACATGTTCCTTAGGGAAAGTGGTTTAATTTCATTATCTGAAGACACCCTTAAAATTGGATGCCGAAAATGAGATGGGGCAACTGTGTTGAAGAGAATCTGGGGAAGTTTACCACCTGGAGAAAGAACGAGATCCAGATAGCTTTCAGTTGTAGATGAAGCATGGGTTGTATAAATCCGCAGAAAGTAAAAGCCAGCCAAGTGCGAGACGGACTCGCGCACAAAGGGTCCCGTTGAAGAGAATCTGGGGAAGTTTACCACCTGGAGAAAGAACGAGATCCAGATAGCATTCAGTTGTAGATGAAGCATGGGTTGTATAGCTCCGCAGAAAGTAAAAGCCAGCCAAGTGCGAGACGGACTCGCGCACAAAGGGTCCCGTATCACTATACTATACAATATTACTTACAAACAATTTTGTTTTCTCCGGGATCCTTAGCGCCGCGCCAGCCCGACTCACACTTGACCGGATTTTATTATTTGTTAGTTTTACCATAAGAATAATAATAGTTATTCTATGGTTTTACCTTAGGATATGCATTTTAATCACACTAAGTTCGTGTAACCGTTTTTACGATAGAGCAAAAATAAAAAACGTTGAAAGAAATTAGTTTCTTGTATCGATTTTTAAATAAGTATTTTTTTTATTATTTTCTTGACAAATATACGCCATAATAACACACATTCTGTGAAAATTTCAACCCTCTAGCTATTAAGGTTCAAAAGGAAATTATTACCTTAATAGTTGGGGCAGTAGAAAGACAGATGGACGGACGGACGGACAGCGTAGGCTCATTGAATATAGGGTCCCGTTTTCACCCTTTGGGTAGGAATCCCTAAAAAAGTATCGTGTAAAACGAATAAAATAAATAACACCCACGGGTGCAATAACCAAATACTCATTCAGCGTATAATACAACCTTATTTAAGTAAACACGTTAAAAAGATGTTTATTTTGCGAACTCACCCTTTTCACCTTTGCCTGGTCGTTAGGGGTGTCGCAAAAACACATTAACTGGCAAATTTAAGTGTTTTTCAACCTCTAATTACTTACTTTGCCCTAACGGCCTTCCAGATTAGGTTGTATAAATCTTTTGTGGTGTGCGAAGGGATGTTTTTTACATGCGACGTTAGAAGTGAAACACCTTTTATTTTAGGTATCTACTTGCTTATATTTTGTAGAAACAGGAGTGCACTTTATAAGATTTACGCTCGCGTTTTATCTGAAAAAATTGTAATTAATTGAATCAGGCGTTACTTTGCGGAAATCCATGACTAATATGTAGATGACACGATTGTATCAAGACCTCCGCTTCCAAGTACCTAGTAGACAAAGTTGTATTACGTTATGCAACACAACCTGCCCACCAAATAATTTCTACTCTACACGTGTTTCGCTCCACCAAGGAGCATCCTCAGGAGTTAGACCGACGAACGTTCGAAACAGAGTTGTTACTCCGCCGAGCGTCCGACGCTCGGCGGAGTAACAACTCTGTTTCGAAAGGTTGTGTTGCATAACGTTAATACAACTTTATCTACTAGGTACTTGGAAGCGGAGGTCTTGATACAATCGTGTCATCTACATATTTGAAAAAATTGTGTTTTATCTTTTATTTGGTTTGAACAAGCTTTTGCACGCGGATTAGATCATGGTTATTTTTAGGGTTCCGTACCCAAAAGGGTGAAAACGAGACCCTATTCATAAGCCTATGCTAAAAAACATAAAGTAAAAAATTAAGATGCCGACCGGCGCGGCTGCAGAACAGCTGCGGAACGGTAGCCGCAGTGTACCTCGCATATAATTCCCTAGATTACAACTACTGCCGGCCCGCAGCCGTTCTGCAGCTGCACTCTGTGTGGCCCAGCCTTAAATCATAATATCAAAGATTTTTTTTTGTCTGTCAAAAGTTCTGTTTAGATATCACGAGTATTATGATACACACCATATTCTTATCACAATCGTATCAAAATGCTAATATCGCGATGAATAATCGAGTATCGCATTCGTCATTCGGGGAGGCTTCTCGCCGTCGTACACACCTGTTTCTGACAACCATCGTGGGTTTATTTATGTAGATAGCAAACAATGAAAATGAGATACTTATAAGTTTCATCTCGCAACTCTATAGGACAGAGCTAGCTCTCAAAGTTAGACTGAAGCTGCACTTCTTAGTGGAAATTGAGAGGTTTTCACAAAGTACATACTCAGTATATATGATGTTGAAGAGAGTAATTGTGTACGTGACTTGGGGCTACGGAAGGCGCGGTTTAATAAATTCGTGTCACATTTGAGATCTTCACTGAGTATCTCAGCCGATAGAGGTCCAATGTTGGACATAGACCTCCCCCAAAGACCGCCACAACCCTGTCCTGTGCTGCCTTCATCCAACGGGTTCCCGCAGCTTTCACCAGGTCGTCGCGTCCACCTTGTGGGGTCCTACATTTTTATTAACAATGCGCCCATACATTCACGGATGGACGCAATACAGGGTGTTAGGGTAAACAGTTGCATTACTTACTTTAAGGGGTGATTGTACTCATGCTTTGACTGCTTATTATAACTAGCCTTGCGGTAGCATTTCCCCTCTACCACGGTATAAGATCAATTAATCATGTGCATTAACATTCAATTTTATTCCTTATCACTAAACAAGACAGCCTATAATTGCGAAACAATAATTTCGAGACACACGAGACTTCTTTTCATGATTTTTAACGTTCAAAATTAGAATCTAAAGTAATTAGGAATAAAATCCAAAGTTGCGGATTTTGTGTTACCTCGCCCCCCGCAAAAAGTGGCAGAAATGTTTTTTAGTAGAATTACACGCGTAACTAGTCCCTATATAAGTAGTTAAAGTACCCATGATATTGAACATCTTTCTCTAAAAAAACCTATAGGCAATTCGCAATTTTTTTTTCGACTTTTAATACAAACATTCGATCAGCTGAATGCATTTAGTATGGGAGGCACAACTGCCTCCGTGGTCTAATGGTTAAGAGCATTGGCTCTCGACACGGATATTATAAGAGATAAGTGTACTTTTTGCAACCATCAGCAGCAAGGCTGATTCAGTGTTTATGAGGTGTAGAGCATCTCTGTGATGGGGATGGACTAGGTTTGCCTGCGTAACTTCAGTCGGTTTAGGAGTTACAGACGTTTAAAGGTCAGTAAAAAATTAACAATTGTAACAGTGTAATGTGCACTGTAGCTATGTGAACAGTACAAAAACTGACATGAACTGCCAGTCGGTTTCGGAGATACAGCCATTCAAAGGTCGGACCTTTGAACGGCTGTAACTCCTAAACCGACTGATGAACCATGTCAGTTTTTGTACTGTTCACATAAGTACAGTGCATACTACACTAATATCATACGATCAGCCTTGCAGCTGATCGTTAATTTTTTACTGACATTTAAACATCGGTAATTTCTAAACCGACTGGAGTTATACAGGCATACCTGGTCCACCCCCATCACAGAGATGCTCTACACCCCATAAACACTCAATACTCAATATATTTATTGCATTCCACACTGAATCAGTCTTGCAGCTGATGGTTGCAAAAAGTACACTTATCTCTTAGTCTAGGAGGTCGTGGGTTCAATTCCCACGGGGGACATCTAGTGAAATGTCACTTTGTGCGTTTTTCCCCAGTTGGTTAGGACATTGCAGGCTGAATCACCTGATTGTCTGAAAAGAAAAATGATTCCGTGCTTCGGATGGCACGTTAAGCCGTTGGTCCCGGCTACTATCTCTGGTGGTAGTAGTCGTTACATAAAAACCACGTCAGAGGCCGTAAGGCGGTCTGAAAAAACTCTGACACCAGGGCTCTGCCCACACGATAAGAAGATGGGAGGTACAAATTTTTTTTAACGAACTTCGCTTCGTCACTTTTCCTAGCCCACCACAACCGCCTACGCGAACTTAAGTACTAACTTGTAAGCACGTTAAGTCACTACCAGACCCTCTTTATTTTGTCCTACATCAAGAAGACAGTACAAATGAATCTCGTTCGCGACAGTAAGATATTAATTTTACTTAAGAGACAAAATTTAGTGCTCTAACAAATTGCTTTGAGTCGTAATTATCGTGTTGTGAAACCTTTTGACAAAAGAAAACTCGTTAAGAGGTTGCCTACATGTTTTGGTAATATTAATCAAGTTGTTTGCGAAATTGAGAAAACAAAATTGTACATAAAGCCGAGACAATTTTTTAATAGAATTCTTCATCATCATCTCAGTCGATGGACGTCTACTGCTGTACATACCTAATATGCCTCCCCCAAGGATCGCCACAACGACCGGTCGACCGATCCTGCGCTGCCATAGAATAGTACTTAACTGTTTAATACCTACATGGAGACTTTAAGAGGCTATGTGAAAAAAATAGGATTCTTCAAAGCGTCATATATCATGAAGGACTAACGAAGGAGTATGATTAGCGGATATGTTTAAATTGAACATATAATTGAAGTTTTGATTAGAGCCAAAACACGATTAAGACACATTTTCTCGATAGAAAAACAAGCAAAATTAGCCTCCATTTTTATTTATAAACGCTTGGAACTGCTAAATTAATAAACACGAGACTTGATTTAAAAAAAAAAGAGATTGATATTTTACAAATTTTGATAAGAGCAGAATTGAACTTACATAAATAGTACAATCACAATTAAATAAAGTTTGTTTCACGCTTGCGTCGTTTCAGGCGAGCGCGCCACCCCGTCTCTTTCTCTCGCATCAGGCAGTAATATAAGCTATCACACGCCCATTTCGCTTCAATTATTTTTCGACATAGGCCCCTAAAGAAGTACCACTGCTTTTAACACTTTCGCTGCTGACGACTTACGTCGTAGGTCAGCAACAAATGGGTAACAACGCGCAACAACCCACGTAAAGACTAGAGAGTCAGTTCTACATATCGCCTGGGGGTTTAGTACATCACACCGAAAGTTAAATATTCGAACACCAATTGGTCGAGAACGAATTATAAATGATCAAAATGTAAATAAAACAATTGCTCAAAGTGTATTTGGTGCTTATGACTAACTGCGCGAATTACCGAAAACCTTTTATAGACTAAGAGATAAGTGTACTTTTTGCAACCATCAGCTGCACCTCATAAACACTGAATCAGCCTTGCTGCTGATGGTTGCAAAAAGTACACTTATCTTTTAGTCTATTACGTCAGCACGGGTGAACCACAAGGTGAGCCACGTTAATTGTTTCAGCGTTACGATCGACTGTGCGCTCGACCTACGAGGGGTGTCGATTTCTATTGCATTTTACCTGTGCTCATGACATACAGCGTAAGTCTCCTAAACCCAATGAATATGATACTTTCTCCTAAACCTTACGCCTGTGCGGGTGACCCACGAGGTGAGCCACGTTCGTTTAAATATGCACCAGAATTCTGGTTGTTATTAGAACAGTGGGGTTTATTGGGCTTATAATGTAGATACGTTATGTTCCTACTATTTCTATTAGCGCTCTCTTACACCCTTTGCAAAAACGCTCTTGCTAGCTTTTTCTACGTCAACAAGACCAAAAGTGAAAGCAAGATTTAATTGAGGGTTAACTTTAATAAGCGTTTCTGCAACTGAGCGTTAAAGACTCAACGTTAAAGACTCAAAGTTCAACAAGACCAAAAGTAAAAGCAAGGGATTTAATTGAGGATTAACTTTAACCACAGCCGATGGACGTCTACTGCTGACCAAAGCCTCCCTCAAAGACAACGAGCGGTCCTGCGCTGCCCTCATCCAACGGGATCCCGGCGTTCCCGTCGCCTTCACCAGGTCGTCGGTCCGTCTTGTGGAGGCGTACCCAACATTGTGATTATTTATAATTCATCCTTGACCTATTGGGGTTCAACTATTTAACTTTCAGTGTTATGAAACCCGTACGTTCAAGATAGGTTCTCTCTCAATAACTTACCGAGTCTAAGTTAGGTGCTTGGAATTGACTGCTAACTTGCACGCTAACTCAAATCGGTTCACAACTAAGTTTACGAGTCTGTCAATTGTTTCGTAGTCTGGCCAACTTTGTCTAAATATCATTAGGTAAGGCTAAGGGATCAAGAAGCTATAAACATGCATAAGGTACACGAACCGCGGATGGTGATGGATTTAAAAAAAAACATTTATGATCTAGGGACCGATCGCCCTAAATAAATCTCCACTGAAACGTCATTGGACCACGTGCGAATCACAAATTTTTACACATTGGGTATCGCGCTAATCATTTGACAGCTCATGACAGCTGTTGAACAGGAGTGCAAATGTTCCATACTAAACTATAGATCAACTGGAGCTAAATGTATGGGACAAAAGATTTTTTTTCGCGATGATTGATTTCGATGATGGTCCCATAGTGAAAGTTGTTCAGTTTGTTGGTCTTACCCAACCCCTTAAAAGTTTTCTGTATAATTATAATGCCAGACTTAAACTTTAATAGGTAAATTGTAACTTTACTTATGTAAGAGTATAAAACCTGAATTTTATACTTGTGTAACTATTCGAAGATGTTTCGCTGTCGTTTTGATACTCGTCCATGTCTAGTATGATTTCTCTACACGCGCGCGACACGCCTTTGCTCCATAGAAAATGACCTCTGCCAGCGCTTTTCGGAGAGCGAAAGTCGCGCTTGCCGCGACATGTAGTATGGAATAAGACCGAGTCACGAGAAATCATACTAGACGTGCTGGAATTAAGTTATTTAACAAATTAACGAAAATCAAAAACCATTTCTCTAGATTGGACAACTGGAGTGCGATTTTTGAAAATCATACGTTGAACTCAGCAGTTGCAAATGTCAAAATTACTATGGAGATATGCATCCATCTGATTTGACTTTAAAAAATTGCACTCCTGGAGTATGATTTTTGAAAGTCAAATCAGCAGTAGAAAGATGCACATCTCCATAGTAATTTTGACATTTTCGACTGCTGAGTTCAACGTGTGAGTTTCAAAAATCGCACTCCAGGATAAAATTTGACTGGTGACGAATTTGTAGGTAACATTATTCGATTAATGAGGTGTTACACAGGGTGTTAGGATAGACAGTTACATTACCATAAGGTGGTTGCAGAGGGGTCAATTTTATACAGAACTTTGACGCACAATACGCGTAGACGGTATTAATATAAGTAACTTTGTATATATGGAAAAATAGTTTAGAAAATCTAGTTGCCGCGTCACAAATAAACTTTGCAATTTATAAAATAATTACGAAGACTATAAAGCTTTGAAATTTTTCATACAAAATTTTAAAAGCTTCATATCTTCGTAATTATAATATAAATTGCAAATGTTATTTGTGACGCGGCAACTAGATTTTCTAAACTATTTTTCCATATATAAAAATATTACTTTTATTAATTCCGTCTACGCGTATTGTGCGTCAAACTTTTGAATGGACTGAAACCACATTAAAGTGTGATTGTAATAATGATACTGAACAACTTTTCCAAAGGAACAAAGAGAAATTCGAAAAAAAACACTTGTTTGTTGGAACGTTTGATTAGCGGATTGCATTTAGTATGGAGAGTCCAAAAGATTTTGCTAATCTCCTATAGGTTTCTTAGGGAATGTTGTTCAGTATCATGGGTACAATCACCCCTTAAAATAATTCAATTGTTTACCCCAACACCCTGTATACAGTGTGTAAACTAAAATACGTTACATAACCGAACATAACATAACACTATATGGACATCTTGTCTGAAATAAATTATTTGAATTGAATTGAATAACAAAATTCAAGCGAAAAAAACACTTGTTTGTTGGAACGTTTGATCAGCGGATTGCATTTAGTATGGAGAGTCCAAAAGATTTAGCTAATCTCCTATAGGTTTCTTAGGGAATGTTGTTCAGTATCATGGGTACAATCACCCCTTAAAATAATGCAATTGTTTACCCTAACACCCTGTATACAATGTGTAAACTAAAATACGTTACATAACCGAACATAACATAACACTATATGGACATCTTGTCTGAAATAAATTATTTGAATTGAATTGAATAACAAAATTAAAGGGGTGCTTCAGACTTTCAAACTAAACAACTTTCACAATGGGAACAACATTGAATTGGCTCTCTAATAGCCATGTTTTTTCCTTCTTATTGCTGTCTCCCGTTTGCAATGGAGGGAAGTCGGATATTTCGTTTTCCTACTCCTCCTATCTTCTTTGATTAATTCATTGCGGGTTCCAAGACAGATTAGAGTCATCCCCCGGGCTCGCTGGACTTCATTGTCCAGTGTTGTGAATGGTCGCCGCTGTTTATCCCGGCTTACAGGAGTTACAGCGGTGGGATAGTGTGGTGGGCATATGGCCGTATTTAAAAAAAAATGAAAAAAAAATTGTTTTTAATAAAATGGGAACAACATTGAAATGGCGAAAAAAAACAGCTGTTCCATAGCCGCCACGTCAATGGTGATTCAACCCAAATGTATGTAACGCATTTAAGTTTATCGATGAACTATCCATTCTGTAGGCCTCGCATGCCACCCCCGAGAAAACGATAAAAATTGAGATGCGCCTCCATCTTTATTATTTTACGTATATATATATATATATGCCACTTTTTGCGGGGGGCGAGGTAACATGAAATCCGCAACATTGGATTTTATTCCCATAACTTTAGATTCTAATTTTGAACGTTAAAATCATGAAAAGTAGTCTCGCGCGAACCCCAAAAGTTCGAAATTATTGATTCGCAATTATAGGCTGTCTCGTTTAGTGATAAGGTATAAAATTGAATGTAAATCCACATGATTAATTGATCTTATACCGTGGCAGAGGGGAAATGCTACCGCAAGGCTAGTCCTTATAATAAATAGTCAAAGCTAAAGTCTAACTAGTAGAAACTCATTTTCCTCGTTCGACATAGTTGACAGCAGAGAATATTAAAAATTAAAACATCTGAACTACCTATAGGTACTTAATTTTTTACTATTTTGTTACACAATACACTAATCAAGCAATACTAACTACTAATTACCAGGTGACGAAAGGACTCGATGACACATGACAGCGTTAGCGGTTACATAAAAGCCATATATCACATAAGATATTTTTGACCGTATATAGACGATGTCGCAACTTTACCGCAACGGCATCCCAACTGCACCGCCCCTTATTTTAGTGATTGACCTGAGAAATATCGCATCGATAACGCAGCGTTGTTCGGCGATCTCGCGACGGAATCGCGGCGATATGGCTTTGTCAACGACTAATACGCTCAGAAATAGCTTGTGTGATATGGATCTAAGCGGTGCACAGTAGTTTTTTCTACTCTGGAAATTCACTTTTAGAAATTCGCGTAATAAAACTTTTTTGACACGCGGGAGTTCTCGTCGTGGGTTACAAATGACTTACAGTCAGCTCATTAAAGTTAATCCTCCATTAAATTTCTTGCTAGCTTATACTACGTCAACAAGACAAAAAGTGACAGCAAGAGATTTAATGGAGGACTAAATTTAATGAGCGTTTCTGCAACTGAGTGTAGGTCTATCAGATTTTGGACTCGGATCGAAGATGGCACTTTTTTGGTTTCTAAAATCTACTGTGCATCCTGAAATCCCCGAGTCGCGATGTAGACTGCTTTTGCGTTTCCACATCGAATTTTGCAAGTTGCGGATCGATATTCTGTTCTAAGTGTCTAATCCATAAACTTGTCTAACCTTACTGTCCTAAGCGATTCCTAAGTTTTATCTTATTTTTACCAAGACTACGTTGTATGATTTACCAATAAATATTAAAACTGGGGGTGGTGAATTTCCTGGGCGTCTTAACGCTCGCTCTATCATTGTCCTGACCGGAAAAGGCATGGGGTTTTATCTTGGGTTTTATTTATTATAAAAGCTCCTCAATCATTATAATAGCGCTATAAAATTGTATACCTTTTCATATTAATCAGATGAAAATATTCGGCGAGGACAATAACGGCGTTCAAACGCCCAGCACGCCTAGCATGATTTCTCTACAAGAGTGCATCGCGCATTAGAAAATAACTTGTTCCCGCGCTTTTCGGAGGCCGAAAGCCGTGCTTGCCGCGACGTGTAGTATGGAATAAAGCCAAGTCGCGCGCGTGTAAAGAAATCATACTAGACGTGCAGGACATTCACCGGATCTTAATTGTGTAACCAGATTAAAATCGGAATCAAATCAAGATGACAATACCGATTCCCGAGTAGTGTATGGGCTTTTTTGAGAAAATCTTAAGAATGTAGTTTTCCTTATCTCTAAAATCGACGACATGGTTCCTTAAAACATATTTTTCTATCTCTTAATGTTTCGTAGGTCCCCGTTACACAGCCTATATTAATTTATTTACGCTATGCCCATCTCTAGGTATACCGCCACCCTGTATATCGAATTTTCTGTATAAACTTCGATAGTGCGATGTAAGTCTTTCAATCAATATTGCTCCGTATATGATTTAGATTACGGTTCGCATTCGCGCATGCAATTAGTGTTTTGTCTGCAATTGTTGTTGTTGTGACAAGTGGCGCCATCTGCGGCAAACTCCCACATTATTATTATCAGCCATTGATATCTCACTGGACAAGGGCCTTCCTCCGTTCTCTCCAAAAACACCCACACACAAAAAATAAATGACGGATGTTCATAGTCCCTAACCACAGAGACCGAAACAGATAACATTAGAACCGTATTTCGTTCCTCATACCTACATTGCTTTACTAAGTTAACCTCTTCAGTGAAAACCTACGTTTTGCCGAAGCAATGTACGCCGAACCGAATCCGATTATAATAGTCATAAGAGGAATTTTAGTAACCACCAGCTGAAAGTAGAGCATCTCTGTGATGGGGATGGACCAGGTCTGACTGCATAACTCCAGTCGGCTTAGGAGTAACAACCGTTCAAAGGTAAGTATCAAAAGAACGATCAGCTGCAAGGCTGATCATAGGATATTATTGTAATATGCACTGTAGCTCTGTGAACAGTACAAAATCTGTCATGATCTATATGTCATGAGATACAGCCGTTCAGTTCAAAGGTCGGAACTTTGAATAGCTGTTTCTCCTAAACCGACTGGAGTTATGCAGGCAGACCTGGTCCATCCCCATCACAGAGATGCTCTACACCCTATGAATACCGAATCAGCCTTGCAGCTGATGGTTACCAAAATTCCTCTTATCTCTTATACTATAAGAATGAAACCTTCATTTCTGTCTGCACTGTCGAATGGGTATCGGTATTGTCAGTACTTGATAAGTAAGTATAATATGTGGACCCTACAAGGGGCGTCAGCAAGAAAAGGTTTAAAAAATAACTGTGTAATTTCTCATACTAAAATAAATAACGAGCCCCTATTTTTTTTATACTTCAGTGTTCTGGTCAACACTCAGAGGTAGGACCTCTATATTCTGGTCAACACCATCTCGTAGTCCTCTGAAATCTGACATAGTCATCATCATCATCAGCCTATAAACGTCCCAATGGATGGCACATGCCTACCCTGAGTCCACCACGCGTGCCTATAGACATAAGTAATAATAATAAGACTATCTTTTCCATCGTTAATGAAATAAATTGGAACTACTGGGAATGATTTAAAACGTACTGCAGTTCCATAGTACTATATATTTTAAATTTGAAAAAAGATTTTAAAAAAATGTTACGACTTTACCATAACAAAAAGATAAAACCATAAACATGCGTGTTAATTTTGTGTTTATACATCATTCAAGACACTTGACAAAGGGGGTTAAAAATATGTGTTTAAATATTTGTGTACAAAGCAGATCAACTTAGTAGATTTAACCCTGTTAGGTTTATTAGTAGATTTTCAACGGTGACCGTATTTGCGCTGTTAAAATTTTGTACAGGGAGTGTGATTTTCACTGAGCATTTTTCAACATAAAATGAAAGTTGTGTATCAAATAATAAAAAATTAAATGTATATATTCAGAGTCAAAATAATATACAACCATATTATTATATTTTATTATTTGAAGCAAAAAGCAAAAGTTTATTTATTTCTACTGCTGTCAACCTATGCATATACGAGACATACTGAGTTTCTATATTATTATTTAATTTTTATTCTAAAGACACTTGACTATATGACATCTTTCAAAAAATTTTAATTAAGACCGCCTTCACATTGTCATAAACTATTTTTATGTGTTTGCTTCACGAACTCTATTACGCACGTGCGTGTGCATGGTAATGGAAAGACGGTTTAAAAACAAGTTAAGCTATTTTCTAGTTCCACTAAACATACTAGATGGCGTTGACGAAATACGCTGTGGCCGTTCTAGCAAATTCAATGCAACGTCTCTCATAGATCAGGCGCACGCCTAGCGAAACGCAGCGCAGAACTTTTTTTTACTTGCCAAACTATTATGGACTTAGATTACGTTGAAATAACATCGAAAATCGATAAAGGTGGTTGCAGAGGGGTCAATTTTATACAAAACTTTGACGCACAATACGCGTAGACGGTATTAATATAAGTAACATTGTATATATGGAAAAATAATTTAGAAAATCTAGATGTGCGTCACAAATAACATTTGCAATTTATAAAATAATTACGAAGATATAAAGCTTTGAAATTTTTCATACAAAATTTTATAAGCTTTATATCTTCGTAATTAAATTATAAATTGCAAATGTTATTTGTGACGCGGCAACTAGGTTTTCTAAACTATTTTTCCATATATAAAATACTACTTTAATTAATTCCGTCTACGCGTATTGTGCGTCAAAGTTTTGTATGGACTGAAACCACCTTATCACAACTTTCGCCTCAAGTCGCATAGATGCTTTCGGGGACTAGTAGTTGATTTTCGATGTTATTTCAACGTAAGCAAAGTTGACAATGGTTTGGCAATGAAAAATGTTCTCCGCTGCACTTAGCCAGACGTGCGGCCGGCTCTAAAAAGGACCCTGTATGTACAAATTGAGTTTAAAAACAAATTATACAATAGTCAAGTTGTCACCTTACAGGGATGAACCTCATCTGCTAGCACCGCATCGCATTTTTCCGTCGCTCCATCTTTTTCTTTCACTCAGGAACGTCATTTGCTAGAGCGAGAAAGATAGCGGGAATGCGATCGCACGCGGCAACACCGGCAGTGCTGCGACCTTTCTCGCTCTTGCAAATGACGTTCCTGAGCGACCAGAAAAGGATAGAGCGTGAAAAAATGCGATGCGTTGCTGGCAGATGAGGCTCAACCCAAAACTTCTTATAAGGATATCTACAGACTAGAGAAAAACGAACGCACAGGAAAACAATGTGTATGCTATATTCATACATTATAAAAACCACGAGTCGTGATTTAAAAAAAACATTTTACATAATAAAATGTACAGTTGGGTACATAAAACATTTTTTGCATTTCACGACTGCGCGTAAAGCTTCGTTTGCAAGCAGCCTTAGAAATAAGGCTGACTACAAATTAAAAAGCAGTGTCCGAAATACAACACTAGTTTTTAATTACTAACATGACTTTTAAGGTGTATTCAGGCCATGAATCTATACTACTTTCCCTAAGGAACATTTGATCGAAAAACGAGAATCTTTTTTGGACCTCCCATAGAAAATAAGACTCGTAAATTTGGGAATGGGAGGAAGGGGAAATAATTCTGTTTAATTACCAATTCTAACCTGGAATAACTTTGGCGCTGCTATCGTATTCATATAATCATGCTTTCTCTATTTTCCTTTTTTCTCTTTGGAGTTTTTCACTTTTGTTGTAGTTTCTACTAAACTCAAACCTGCTTATGCCTATTGCATGCCGTGGTTGCCTTTAATTGAGGTGGCACACGCCTTTTGTCTGTCTATGTATCTATCTATATACAATTATAAAACTGTAACAGGAAGTTTGTCTGTACATTGAAGATATTAACAAAAAAAAAGTTACGATATGGTTTTTAGGTGTCCCTGATTCCATTTCACCAATTTTTGGATTTTTTGTCTGTCTGTTTGTTTGTGTGTTTGTTTGTTTGTTTGTTTGAACGAGTATCACGCAAAAACTACTGAACCGATTTTGATGAACTTTTTTTGTTTGATAGCTTATGATCTGACTTAAAATCTGGTATATAATTTGTGCGGACGAAGTCGCGGGTTAACGCTCGTTTGTTAATAATATTGTGTTCACCTTGTCGGCGATCCTGAAGATATAAAACAAAATAAAAATAAAAATCGATCGGCCGATCCGCACTTTTGTTGCACAAAATTTTCTCGTTTTTAGACCCACGTTCCTTAGGGAAAATTGTTTAGATTCATGGTCTGAAAACACCCTTAAAGTTATGTTAGCGCTTAAAAACTAGTGGTGTACAGGGTGTTAGGGTAAACAGTTGGATTAGTTTAAGGGGAAATTGTACCCATATGATACTGAACAACTTTCCCTAAGAAACCTAAAGGAAAATTAAAAAAAAAATTTTGGACTTTCCATAATAAATGCGATCTACTGATCGAACGTTTGTATGAAAAGTAAAGGAATTTCCTATAGGTGTCTTAGGGAAAGTTGTTCAATATCATGGGTACAATCACCTTTTTAAAGTAGTGCAACTGTTTACCCTAACAACATGTATGTCTCTAAAATTGCAATAGTGTGCGTATGGGCTGCACCCACGCACACTATTGCAATTTATAAGAATACGTAACACTACATCGAAGATCTACGCGCAGTCGCGACAAACCATATCTAACATTAACATTATGTCAACTGCATTCAAATTAAGTTCTATTTTACGACATTCTATGTACAATACATTTCTTTTTACAATATATTGCAGAAAATAATTCGAGTTGTCCAGTAATACGTAATAATACTATGAGCATATTAAGTTGGACCCTATCTACAAGGTGTTATAAAAATACAAATAAACATTTAAGGGGGTGGTTTAGACCATCAAACGGAACAACTTTCACTATGGAACCAACATTGAAATCGCGAAATAATGTCTGATGTTCCATACTCTACTGCAAATCTACTCGAGCTAAATATATGGAACAGCTGATATTTGTTTTATCGATTTCGATGTTGGTCCCATAGTGAAAGTTGTTCAGTTTGGTGGTCAAAACAACCCACTTAAAGTTTTAAATGTTTATTTTTATTTTTGTAACACCTTGTCTAGGGTGATTTTTAATAAACTTCAAATCGGGAAAAAAATCTGCTGTTTCATACATTGAGTCAACTGTTAGTATGGAAAAGCAGATTTTTTTTTTCGCGGTTCCTTTTTTGCTGAAGTAGTAAACGTTGTTCAGTTTGATGGTCTGAACCACGATTGATAATTTGGAAAGTGATTGAAAAAGTTGCCCAATATGCGTCCATCCATTTTTGGGCACAGAGCAAATAAATTAAAAGTGGGCACTGGGCACTGTGCAAGATTCTTAAAGGTGCCACGAATATACAGGGTGAAATTGATATCATTAGCATCATTTAGTATGGAACAGCAGATTTTTTATTTTCTCCAATCGGTTTGCTCCCATAGTAAAAGTTTGAAGGGTAGACCCTTAGTTTAAAAGGATGCTAATGATATCAATTTCACCCTGTATAAAAATAACTTCCTATAGCGCTAATCCTGAACCCGTAGCATAATGCGCTTGATAAGGCTCTATCACGCCTTTCATCTCGTTCGTTCGCACGCAAATAGAGAGCGAAGGCGCGATAACGCGATACCATGCTGACAAACTACATAATACGCTTTTTGCTAGCTTTTTTTAGAAAATTTGTGTATTTAGAGTAATTTTGTTAGTAAAAGTAATTTGTCAAAATCTGTATAGTATAAGGTGGAGTCTTGTAATTGCAACTATGGAGCAATTGCACTTATAAGAATCACAATTCAGTCCTTCTCTTTATACCAACATCTGCCTTCTAGACGACTGGACATAACTCTATTGAGAGAAGAACTGAATCGTGATTCTTATAAGTGCAATTGCTCCATAGTTGCAATTACAAGACTCCACCTTAAGGCGGTTGCAGAGGGGTCAATTTTATACAAAACTTTGACGCACAATACGCGTAGACGGTATTAATATAAGTAACTTTGTATGTATGGAAAAATGGTTTAGAAAATCTAGATGCCGCGTCACAAATAACATTTGCAATTTATAAAATAATTACGAAGATATAAAGCTTTGAAATTTTTCATACAAAATTTTAAAAGCTTTATATCTTCGTAGTTATATTATAAATTGCAAATGTTATTTTTGACGCGGCAACTAGATTTTCTAAACTATTTTTCCATATATAAATATTACTTTTATTAATTCGGTCTACGCGTATTGTGCGTCGAACTATTGTATGGACTGAAACCACCTTAACTAATGTAGATAATTTTTCTACAGGCTTTGAGGTGACTGTAGCTGCCGCTTGCACTATGAAAAGTAAACTTCCAACTTCATTGATATTTATTGATATAAAGGGTGTAACAAAACACACTAGTAATACTTATGGGGGTGCTTCAGACCATCAAACTGAACAACTTTCACTATGGAGCCAACATCGAGAAAAAATAAAAAAAATCTGCTGTCCCATACAATACTGCAGTACCGACTCGACTAAAATGTATAGGACAGTAGATTTTTTTTTAATTTTTCTCGATGTTGAAACCACAGTGAAAGTTTTTCAGTTTGATGGTCTTAATCTAAACCACCTCCTTAAGTATTACTAGGGTGTTTTGTTGCATCCTGTATATTAAATAGCCCAGTCATTTTACGGTTTGACCCGGAACTAATTAAGAATTTTTTTTTTCTGTTAGTTTTTTGTTATTTGAATAAATTGTAAATATTACAAATAAATACTTCGTTAATGTACCTATTGTATATCCATTATTATAATGATAACTTTAATTTAATTGCCAACTGTTTTGTTAAATAGAAATTCTACTGTTTTTAATTTTATTCAAATTTGATTGAAAATTCGTTTGTCTTTGTCATGGATGTAATTGTATGATCATAAAAGATACTATGTAAATATATCGCATGTAATACCTAATTTAAGTCCTGTCCTATCTATATTGTTATGCCCTGACGGGGTGCTACATTGTAAAAATTATTAAGGTCTCACATACAATATTCATTAATATTTGAATTAAATCCGGTCACAGTTTAAAAGTCCCATACATAATTACTTTTCACCCCTCCTAACAAAACCTCGTAAATTGACTGAAAAATTGCTAAAAGATCACAATTGTAATTTTTCGCTTTTTAACAGACTTAAAAAAAGGAGGTTTTTGTATTACGATTGGCAGCTACACAGTCCTCTCAAGCGTGTATCTAGCAACTTATGACATCAAAGGCAGTGTCCATCTAATAAGGCTCCAAAATATTCCTTATCGATAGATATATATTTTAATCAGAATAATTTCACATATACTTCTGCCTAGTTGATGGCTTAGATCAAAGTAAAATTAATGGATAGGCCTTACGTTAACATTTCAAACCAGAAAAATGAGGCAAAACAAATGACTGTTTTACTTCAAATATGTATCGAGATGACAGACTAAGTTTGCTAGTTTGTATGGACCAAGTTGTGTGCTTCAACTAAACGCGCTTTGGACCTATCCGTTAATTTTACATTGATCTAATGGTTGATGGCATGTTATTGCGTTTTAGCCATCGTAGTGAAAAGAATTGTGTGGACAATAAACAGCGTCCGCGACGACGTGCAGACCATTGACGTTTAAATACTCATAACTTTGTATTGATTGGACCGATTGCGATAAAACAAAGCCTAAATATTAATACAATTTTTATTACATAATATTCCTTAATATCCTGACGGTTTCCTAAGAGTATGACCATATATTATCATCAAACTAAACAACTTTCTACAGGGTGAAATTGATATCATTAGCATCCTTTTAAACTAAGAGTCTACCCATCAAACTGAACAACTTTTACTATGGGAGCAAACCGATCAGAGCCAAAAAATAATCAGCTGTTCCATACTAAACTGCAATGCCTACTCGACTCAAATTTATGCAACAGCTGATTTGTTAGACTCTTAGTTTAAAAGGATGCTACTGATATCAATTTCACCCTGTATAAAAATAACTTCCTATAGAAATCGCGAAAAAAAATGCTCTTTTGTATGGAACAGCTTTATTTTTTCGCGATTACTTTGGTCCCGTAGGGAAAGTTGTTCAGTTTGATGGTTATAGCCTGGATATACCCTTAAAAAACTGTCAGCATATTAAGTAGGATCCTGTATAGGACTGTATTGTACGGACAGGTCGCAGCTTAATATAGACATCACTGAAATTGGAAATTCAAGAAAAAAATCATACTCCTACCACAAAACGTACGTATATAACAATCCACCAAAAACGTATCCACACAAAAAGTTTTATTTACTGCAATATACATATTCCTCAAAAGTCAACACTATATCACTATAAATAAAAACTCTTTCACTATATATATTAATCACAGATCACCAAAACCTTTGTGGTCTCGGCCCGGCCCATCTGTTCGGGGGTCTCGGGCCGTTTCTAGGCCAAAACTGAGGTGCGAATTGAGGCCTAAAATTAGTCCTAGGTCCCCAATTTCTAGGGAATCTCTGGTTGTTGAACTGCCGTTGGTTCCACTCACTGTCTTTGTCGAATTCTGGTGTTCTAGGGTCTACTGGTTGCTCGATACCTCGGCTTCGTAAATCTTCTTCATAGGCACTGTCGTTTGAGTTTTCTTCTTTGGGGTCATCGAATTCCATTTGGAAGTTCGGGGGGAAGTGATTTGGGAATGGCATGTTCACTTTGAGTCCAACAGGCATGTTATCGAAAGGGTTTGATAGGGGGGGTAGTAGTGGAGGTGCTGATTGTGGTTCCTTGTCGAATGATTCAATGGAGCTGTTGATTTGTATGAGGTTCGTGTGATTGGTTTTGCCGTTGTTGCCACCGACTAGCACTTTGTTGTTGTTGAAGCTATGCCTTCGAGGGTGTTCCGAGTTTTGTTGGTTGTTTTGGTACATTCCTTCTGAAAGGTAAGACAGTGTTATTAATTTGAAGATGGGGTAAAAATAGTTTGGGAGAGCTTGAATTAAGAAATCTGGCAAGGCGTAGACGTGATTATTCTAATAGCTGTGGCAGTTCAAAGTTTTGTTTGAAACTTCACAAATCAGATGCGTAGTATTTATTACGAGAATTAACCCGCGACTTCTTCTTGGTGAAATGGAATCAGGGAAACCTAAAAACCATATCGTAACTTTTTTTTTGTTAATATCTTCAATGTACAGACAAACTTCCTGTTACAGTTTTATAATAGTATAGATTTAGTTATAAGGGCTTGGTCAATGACCAATAGCTACTGCGACCTGGACAGATCTATTGTAGCTAGTTGCGTAGTATGGGAGCGACTTCTTAATTTTTTTTAATTTAAAAAAGAATGAAATAAATCCCGGTATGCAAGGACATCCAAGAATAATTGGATGCATAGTATGGAAGCGACCTCTTAAAATTATATAATTTAAAAATAAAATAAAATTGTTCGGAATACAGAAGTACATTCCATAACAGCCAACACCTCAACTTTAGGTAAAATATCCGATCATACGATCTCTGCTTGTGAGTTAATATCAATTAGTAATTATGTAAAAAAACATGATTGTTATAACCTCGTAAGCCCGCTGGTCCCTTTAAAAGCACATTTTTTTTGTAGTCTTATTTACATCTAGACAGGTATTATAGGTAGATATCTAGATAGGAATTAATGCCGAAGGTTCCTTCCGTTATGACTACACAAATTTTGTTATTTTCAGAGTTCCATCGGTCTTAATTCTCTCACTCCTAAATATGGCTCGGTTTTACGAGGATAATAGTGGCGTATCTATTGTTGTATTATACTGTACTAACATAGTTTTTAAGTATATACTAACAATCTATGGACTGTGTCTGAAATAAAATTATTTTGACTTTGATTTGATTTGATAAGGGTGAGGCCAAACGAGCGTAATTTTATGAGTTGTGAGTCGCGTATTTTGAGTTCGTTTCACGTTTACTTGACTCACAACTTACAAAATTACGCTCGTTTGTTCGTTCACCCTGAGGTTGAAAATGTGTATGTGTGACTCACGTTGGTCCTCGTCCTCTGAGAGGTCCATGTCGACGCTCTCCACGATGTCGCTCGGCGCCACCAGCGGCGGCACCCGGTAGTCCTGAAACATCAACAATAAAATGACATATTTGTACCAATACCTGTTTTGTACTTTATCATTTGCAGGGTTCGAAAGAATAATTATCATAGTACCATCAACGTACGTACTTTCATTGTAATTTATAAATATACATTGATAATTATCGTGATAATTTTAAAATTTATTGGAAAAACAAAAAACTTCCGCTAGCAATGTCACGTTAAGTGTCACGATTCGTGAAAAAAAAGAAGCTTAGAAACACAAAATAATGTTTCTCGCTGCTTATCTTAATTTTTTGTTATTCATTGTGCTAAAATGCCTAAGACTAGGTGCTATTTGGTCTGGATACGAGAATATTATAGCAAAAACCGCAATTTTACACACTAAAACTTTTAATTAGAAATTTGTCTCAAGAATCAGCTCTGATAATTATTCGATAATTAATCATGATAATTCAATTCAGATGGATTTGATTCAGAGGTATGTCAGGATCGTAGCAGGTGGCGTTCCGTTGTCTCTGCCTACCCCAGTGGGAGACAGGCGTGAGAATATGTATGTATGTAAATTCTGATTATTTTGACGACCCGGTTGGTGTAATGGTTACCACTGCCAAAGCAGGGTTCGAATCCCGGTTCGGTCATGGATGTTTATATGTTTGTGCCGCTGTTGTATGGTTACCGTAATAAACAGCCTATAAGTGCTTGCTTGGGATCATTACAGTGTATGTGCCTGTGAGCGCTATTTATTTATTTATTTTATAATAATAATCAAAGAAAATAATTAACTTGATAATTTCGAAACCTGATTATTTATGTATATTTATTCATTCATCTCATTGGTACATGGGATGTCGTCCGTGCGGATTCAAACCCGGACCACCCCCATGATTGAATGTTCATACCTCTCAGCAACGCGGTACCTAAATTCTACGTACGTACGTAACTTATTTATGTATGTGGTTTTAAGATTAATGATATATTTCCTTACTAATGCTGATGATAATGAATCGAAGTAGTTTAGATTTATATCTTTGATCTTTTTAACTGGGTTTGGAAAGATTTCGAGTCGGCGCTATATCTCATATGATTCTCTTTTCATTTCTATTCATTCATTTCAATCTTCACTTGCACACCAATAATAAACTAAGAGTATCAATACATTTAATACACTTCAAAGATCCCTAATACAAATTTATCTACCCTACCTAAATCATATTTACTTACAATCCAACAAACTTGGATCAGACCTGTAAAAACGTATATCATTCTACACTGAGATAGCAAGTCCCAGTGACGATGGCAATGGAAACAGATAAGGAGTCTCCACGTATGACTTACTGAACCCTCATAAGTCCGGTGCACCGTGGGCAGTTCGCAAATCATTCGCTGATTGCCAAATCTCTTCACCAAGATTAAAGTCAAGTCAAATGGAGACTGGTCCGAACTGTTGTGTATATCATGGACATACAATGTCTTGAGAAATAAACACAAAACTAAAATATAGTTTGTGTAAAATCGAGAGCAGAATCGAATTATCAAAATTAGTTGTTCAGATATTTATGGCAAAATACATTTTTAGCATGTTTAGATACAATTGGTAACATTGAAGGTTGTGTCACACAGAGTGCAGCTGCGGGCCGGCTGCGGAACGGCTGCAGGCCGGCATTAGTTGTAAACTATGGAATTATATGCGACGTGTCACACTAGATGCAGTCCGGCGCGGCTGCGGAACAGTAGCCGCAGAGTGACACCTCGCATATAATTCCATAGTTTACAACTACTGCCGGCCCGCAGCTGCACTCTGTGTGTCCCTTTACTGCAAAGAAATCATGGAAAATGAGCACTGCTTAGAAATATTTGAACACCTTGTATGCTACGATATATCTGATGGTGACAGTACCTACCGACGAAAGAATCGAACAGTAAACGATCGCAGCAAGGGTTCTGGCAACGCACAAATGCATTAAGACTGGGCCACACAGAGTGCAGCTGCAGAACGGGTGCAGACCGGCTGCAGGCCGGCAGTAGTTGTAAACTATAGAATTATATGCGAGGTGTCACACTGAATGCAGTCCGGCGCGGCTGCGGAACAGCTGCGGAACGGTAGCCGCAGTGTGACACCTCGCATATAATTTCATAGTCTACAACTACTGCGAGCCTGCAGCCGGTCTGCTCCCGTTCTTCAGCTGCACTCTGTGTGGCTCAGCCTTTAAGGACGTTAGTTAGTGCACTTACTTGGTCTAGCTTGATGGGCGGGGGTACCATTGGTCTCACGCCTAGAGGGCTCACCTGCCGCGGCGCCGGCGGCTGATGCGTCAACGATATCAGGTTCCTGTGGTCCACATCTGTAAATAGAGACAATCAAGGTATTTTATTTTATTAAATATGGCTCCTCTACAGTATACATATAGAGTCCTTCTTAAGAGGCTATGTGAAAAAAATTGGTTTCTTCAAAGCGTCATATATCATGAAGTACTAACGAGTATGATTAGCGGATATGTGGAAATTGAACATATAATTGAAGTTTTGATTAGAGCCAAAACACCATTAAGACACATTTTCTCGATAGAAAAACAAGCCAAAGTAGCCTCCGTTTTTAATTATAAACGCTTGGAACTGCTAAACGGTGAATAATAGAAACACGAGACTTAATTTTAAAAAAAGAGATTGATATTTTACAAACTTTGATAAGAGCAGAATTGAACTTACATAAATAGTACAATCACAATTAAATAAAGTTTTTTTTACGCTTGCGTCGTTACAGGCGCGCGCGCCGCCCCATCTCTTTCTCTCGCATTAGGCAGTAATATAAGCTATCACACGCCCATTTCGCTTCAATTATTTTTGGACATAGGCCCTTAATATGCTGACACTTTTCAAGGGGATGATCAGGCCGTTAAACTGAACAACTTTCTCTATGGCACCAACATCGAAATCGGGAAAAAAAAACTGCTCTTTCATACAAATCTGCGAGCCTACTCGAGCCAAATGTATGGGACAGCAGATTTTTTTTCGCGATATCGATGTTGGTCCCATAGAGAAAGTTGTTCAGTTTGATGGTCTGATCATAACCTTGAAAAAGTGTCAGCAGAAGGACCCTGTATTTAAACATTTACAATGTTATAGGAACGCTTATAAATCTATTTCTAACACATGTTCGCGATATTTTCGTTGTTTATGTTCGTATAAATACAAAACGTTAAAAAACAAACCAACTTGCCAATAAAACCTGTTTAAAAAAAAACAAATATCATGTCACAAATGTTATTTAAAAAAAATCTAATGAATCAATGACACAATTGAGGGTGCTCCAGAAATTAAGTCACAACAGCATTTTTATTACTACATTTTTTTATTTAAATTATTTTACATGTGCTTTTCGGTGAAGGAAAACTTCGTGAGGAAACCCGCATGCTTCATTTTCGAGGCATGTATTGCTGTAAAAATATAACAAACGAAAATGATACTATACTTTAGATGAATACCAGAATGATAAAACAATAAATAATTATATATTTTAAGTTGTAACATATTACTTTCTTACAGAAATAAATAAATATAATATTTTTATAAGTACCTACATATACTTACTAGTAGATACCATACTAATAAAATACTTTTTCTATTTGAAATAAAGAATGTAAATATCTTGATTAATTTGTCTATTCAAGTCCTCCTCTCTTTTTTGTATATACCATTGTGAAACGCAATAAAGCATTGAGTATTGAGTATACCCACTGTCCATTATAAGAGGCGACGGGCTCACTCCCCGTCACACTGGACAGAGTTTCGGTACTACTAGTGAAACGTGCCACGTCAGAGGCCGTAAGGCGGTCTGAAAACATTCTGACACCAGGGCTCTGCCCACACGATAACAAGAAGAAGTGAAACGTGGATGTTCTGAGGTTTCAGAATATCTCTGACTACCCCCTCGGGGAATATAGTCGGGAGCATATGCTATGCTATGCTATTTTACATAATATAAACTAAAACGTGTAGAGTACGACCAGGAAAATAATTAACCTGGTCAATTTTCGTTTGCGCAGAGTCCCCGACAAATCCCGAAGTTATTTAGTAATCAAAGGTTGCAAAGTCGTTTTTTTTTTCGAATTGACCAATACAGCATTACTCAGGGAGCATCGACTGCTTATTACTGCGGACTAAGGGGGGACCACAACAGTGACGTCGAAGCGCCCTGGTAGGTCTACCGAACCAATGAATGAACTTAAGCAACCTGCCAAAGGGGCACCCCTAAGGGGTACGATTGGGTAGTGGGGATCGGTGAGAAGCAAAGTCGGATAGCAGCGAAAAGTGCTCGAAAACAATTAGCCAATGGCGGCAATTGAAGGTGGCGCATCCTCGTTGGTCAATATAATTACGCGCGCTAATTAAATTTGTCAACTGCTCAAGTACATTGGTAAGACTTATAAACCTGGTGCGTATGGATGTGGTGGTAGAGTTGAATAAATACCTTGTTGCCCACTAGAATGTCTGATGTCCACTTGTGGGCTCGGGGGCGGCTGCAATGACGGCAGTAACCTGTGGTCCACGTCCTCGATATCTGTAACCATATTCTTTAGTTATCTCCGTGTACTGACAGTGGGTCCACTTCCCGTCACACTGGACAGTTTCGGTACTAATAGTGAAATAGGGGAATATAGTCGCGAGCATATGCTTTCCAAGACGACGATATAATAAAAACCGGTCAAGTGTGAGTCGGGCTACTCGCGCACCGAGGGTTCCGTACCACACCACCACACAACACAACATATTAACTTTAAAAAAGACTTTTTTTATCTCCGGGACCTTTAGCGAGACCGACTCACACTTGGCCGGTTTTTATTATTTGCTGTTATACTGTAGTTTGCTCTATAATTACACCAAGTTTGACGATTTGTATGTATTACAGTTTTTACGATAGAGCGAAAAGAAAAAACTAGTTTCTTGTTGAGAACCAGCTTTAATTTGTATCTTTTTGACATTTTTATTATTTGTTCGAAAACAAATTCGCCGTAATAACGCATATTCTGTGAAAATTTCAACTAGGGGCAGATTTCGAAATGGAGGTGTTTCAGCCAGTCTTCCGCTGCCGCGGTTAGCCTGTGAAGTTCTTCGATTCCACCGGGGGAAACGGCGCAGAGTGCACTCATTTACCATATGGGAGGTCTGGTCAGGTGCCCCGTAGTCCCATCAAAATCGATTCAGTAGTTTTTGCATGATGCTCGTTCAAACAAACAAACAGACAGACAGACAAAAAATCCAAAAATGAATGGAATCAGGGACACAGAAAAACCATATCGTAACTTTTCTTTGTTAATATCTTCAATGTACAGACACACTTCTGTTACAGTTTTATAATAGTATAGATAGATATAGATAACTTACTTCCCAGTATAGGCAGGACGGGAGGAGGCGGCGGCGGCGGCAGAATGCCTCGGTGATCCACGTCAGCCGCTGGCATGTCCTGTTAAAATTTATTATTCAGTTACAGTGTAAGTGACAGCACAGCAAATACTGAAACTGTGAACTCAGACCATCAAACTGAAAAAGTTTCACTATGGGAACTACCTCAGAAAACGCGAAAAAAAATCGGCTGTCCCATACAAAACTACTGTCCCTGTCCGACTCAAATGTATGTGACACCAGATTTTTTTTTGCGTCTCCTGAAGTAGGTTCCATAGTGAAAGTTGTTCAGTAGATACATCCCTTCAAACTCAATAAATAGTAGATTACACACCGAGGGCAGGAAAGTAAGAGAGGTCGCAAATCTCATGTAAGGCCGGGGCCTTACATGATCTGAGGCTTTCTTATTGCCCAAGGTTAGCATACTATTTTTTTCCTCAACGGCGGCGGAAAGCGGCAGCTTCGTTTAGCGCAGCGGGACGAAAGTTGACGTTTTCCGCCCGGAGGGGTGAAGAACCCGGGCACAGGCCTTACATGAGATCTGAGACCTTTCTTACTTTCATGCCCTCGGTGTGTATAATCTACTATTTATTGAGTTCAAAGGGACTTACCTGAGGTGCGCCTTACCGGTGTTTGATATTTATCGACTCGGATATGGTAGGTAGTGAGAGTCAAGATACGTACGGGCCGTGGGTGTGAGTATAGCGGCACTAGCGGCACGGGCAGGCGCGGCACGGGCACGGGCGCGGGGGGCGGCGACTCTGGAGTGTCTCGCCGAGGCGGGGGCACGGGCGCCGGCTGGGGGGAGAGGAAGATAATCATCAGTATTGTAAAGTAAAGTCAAGTGTTGCCAACTTAGTGGATTTTCCACTAAAACTGGTGGTTACAGTTGGCTTTTAGTGGAGAAATATTGCTTTTAGTGGTCGGTGGTTTTTTCTACTGGTTCTAATGAGTTTTTATAACGATAACAAAGGCTCAACATGGCACATGTCTCTAATGTGACCTTTGTATGCATCAGTTATGCCCAGCTGTCATACATTGCCGCTGACATTCCAGTCCTTTCAAATCTTTCAAATGTATTCAGTTACAAAGCAGTAATGTACAACAACTGGGCATTGGTTCAGTAGAATACAATTTAGTTCTGAACAAAAGTCCCGTGACATTTTGCGATTTTATAATTTTACACTCATCATCATTCTCTTGCCCATTTCCCATTACGTATCCGTAAATTTTACATTAACCTGATTCTGTTTTAAAAAGAACTAAAAATTTAATTTTAAGTTTTAAACTAAATATTTAGTCTATTGTATGACGGTGCAAGACAACCTCACATGTGTATATTTCTCGTGAGTTTAGATTTCTAAGTTCAATAACTTTCTACAGGGTGTAAGGGTAAACAGTTGCATTACTTTAACACTTTCGCTGCTAAGCTCAAAACTATGATCCTCGCGCAGTGCTAAAACTGACGCCTATCGTGCGTCGTGCGCACAGTCGTAACGTTAAAAGACCAATGCGGCTCACCTCGTGAGTCACCCGCAAAGGCGTAAGGTTTCCATACTAAATGCCATCAGCTGTTCGAAAAAAAAAATTTCGGTATTCCTTTTGGTTCCTTAAAAAGTATCATGGGATTCACTTCTAAAAGTAGGTATTAAAAGTCACGGTTTGACATTGGGGAAGGGGGTTAGTTAAATCAAATGACAAACTTACAGGTAAACTCCAATTGCTGTTGGTCCACTGAGGAGCTTCGGGTCGATATGGCTCCGGATCATCTATAACATACAATACAATATTTACATTCGACATCATCATCACATCCTATACAGGGTGTTCCAAAAGCAAAAATAAACATTTAAACCTTTTAAGGGGTTTGTTGAGACCATCAAACCTTCCTTTTTGCGGAGGGCGTTTAAGTTAGTTTTTATTTTGACGAAGCCAGTGGTGGATTTTAGTTTGGTAAGTTGACGAAGCATATTGCGAATCTCTGTTTACCTAAGGTTTTGACGAATCATGTTGCTAATTAGGGGCCGTTCAAGTATGGTACGTAAGTGTGGTAAGTATGTAATCACTATGGGGGGGTCTTTGTAATGCTTATTTTGGATGACATGGGGGGTAGGGGATTATTTACTTTTTTACACGAATGGCGACCCTCACATTGTATATGCTTGAAAACAAAACGTATTTTCGGGGATTCCCGCAAATAATGCATACGTTTAGGCACTCGCTTTAGAACCGAGTAGGGGAATTACCGCGCGCTATTCACTTGTCAAAATTTCCTAATTTAATATATGTACCAAAAATTTAAAATAAGTTTGTTATGTTCGTAAGATTATAATATTTTTGTCCCTTATTCTATGTTGAATACTGTATCAGTAAAATCTAATCTCTATTCTAAATATATTTTCTTAATTATAACATTATAATTACAATATAAAAAAAAATAATTTATAATTGAAAAATGTTTACGTAAGCATGGGGGGAGGGGGTACGAGCTTTGCTTACTTTTGCTGACAAGGGGAATGGGGGGGGTAAATATTTGTAATAAATCTGCTTATCTGCTTACTGGCTATTGTGTTTTGATTGACGGAGCGTGTGCTGACTGCTTGGTTTGTATAGACTTTAACGAATTACTTTCGTGGAATTAAATTGATAGTAATAAAGCGATAGTTCACCGTGTAGGACTTCCATAGTGCCGTAGAACGACGTGGGCGGCGCAGGGTTGCCCGTGCTTTCCGGCGTTAACAGGTCCAAGCCAGGAAGAGCGTCCTGTGACTTTTGCGACAGCGTCCCACTCGCCACTGTAAAATAAATCATTATCATCAGCCTTTATATTTCCCACTGCAGGGCACAGAACTACCCTCAGGGAGGGCATATGCGCGTAAGTCCACCACGCGTGCCAAATGCGGATTGTAGACTTCATATCGACGCCTTAAGGAGGGCGTATATTTATCCGCAGAGAACGAGCCGAAGGAGGCAAAAGAATCTAATTTTGGAATTTTTTGTATGAAATACTATGACAACTCGCACACTTATCAGCGGCCAATCGGACGAATTGTCAGAAGAAAAAAAGGAAATAATAAAGGAAGAAAGTATAATAGATTGATTGATTGAAATTCGTTTCGTTCGCCTTCTTCGCCGCGGATAGATATGCGTCCACCCTTAGGGTGAAGCCAAACGAGCGTAATTTTGTGAGTTGTAAATACGTGACAGCGTATTTTGAGTCCGTTTCATATAAAATCCGGGAATGCCTTGTCTGTGACCTCAACCTATATGAAACGGACTCAAAATACGCGACCCACAACTCACAAAATTACGCTCGTTTCGCTACACCCACAAAAGAGATAACTTTTCAGGAGGAAGACAAAAATGTGTCCTATACAATTTTCTTCGATATCATTAGCATCCTTTTAAACGATGGGCATCAAACTGAACAACTTTTACTATGGGAGCAAATCGGAGCAAAATAAAAATCTGGTGTTCGAAACTAAACTGCAATTCCTTCTTCTTCTTGTGGCGCCATCTCCTATCGGAGGTTGGATATCATTAGGCCTATTCGGTCCCCAGTGTTTATATAAAACCATACACATAACCAGGATTTTTAAGCCAGGATGTCTTTCTTCTACCAGTCTTTAGCAAAAGTTGTTCAGTTTGATGGTCAGAAAGTTACGGAACGGTTAAAAAAACCATCCAGTATTATGTATATTTTCTTTATATACCTGAATTATTATCAGAAGTTGCCGTGTTATTGTCATTAGGTATCAGCGTTTTCAGAAAGTTGTTTATATCAAAATCTTGCTTCTCATTCGGCCTACTGTTTATCACTTCTATTTTGTTGGCTGCAAATAAAAACAAGATGGATTAAAAATTGCACTGCCGGAACATAGATCTAGGCGTCGAACAATGAGACGATTTTCAAGACTTCGGTTGCCCAATTCTGGCAAGGTACTATTTAGCAACTTTGTACAGAATTTGAAGTCGACACGATACACAAGCAAGTAGATGGCACTATTAAAAGTTTAGAATAACCTGTCACCAGGCAGGTGGCATAGGTATTGTCTATACCTGCACGTCTAGTATGATTTCTCTTAATGCGCGCGACACACCTTCGCTGCATAGAAAATAACCTGTTCCCGCGCTTCTCGGAGAGCGAAAGCCGCGCTTGCCGCGACATGTAGTATGGGAAAAAGCCGAGTCGCGCGCAAGTAGAGAAATTATGCTAGATGGTCTGGACCTGGAGAGCAGACAGCCTTACAAGCAGTGAAACATGAACATACTCCTTGGTGGTCGGTAATGTTCGTCCTTCTTAAATTTCCATCGTGTCAACATCTAATACAACGACAAAAATAGATAGAAAAGGACAAAGTAAGCACTTTGGAAACATTGATGAAGTTCACGTACGAAAGAAGAACGAACATTACCGACCGCCGTGGTAAATTTTCGTGTTTCCATGCTTGTAAGGAGAATTGGTATTCATTATCATTCTAAAATTCTTGGTGTTCCCTAACTCCAAATCAAAATTTTTTAGATTTTGTGTCTGTTTGTTTGTTCGAACATCACGCAAAAACTAATGAACCGATTTTGATGAAACTTTTTTTATTTGAAAATGTATGAATAGACTTGAAATCTGGTATATAATTTGTGCGGACGAAGTCGCGGGCGTGATAAATAAAATGTGCATAAATTCTGTAGAACTTAGTGGTACAGGCCAGGAGAGCAATCGCGCTAATTTTAAACATCCAAGTTCAATCCTAATCTAATATCAGTTCTAATCACATTGCAATCCAATTACTATTCAACTATGCTGAATTCAGTATCGCGCTAAACTTGATTTATTTACTATGTAACTAACAGCTTTTAACGTCTGAGCGATCTGTTAAAACGGCTCTAACAGATGTCAAATGAATAGCGCAATACCAAATGTGTTAAAAGCTTTGACTATTTATTATAAGGACTAGCATAGCGGTAGTATTTTCCCTCTGCCACATTCAATTTTATACCTTATCACTAAACGAGACAGCCTATAATTGCAAAACAATAACTTCAAACTTAGAACGTTCACACGAGACTACTTATCATGATTTTTAACAATCAAAATTAGAATCTAAAGTTATGGGGAATAAAATCCAAAATTACGGATTTCATGTTACCTCGCCCCCCGCAAAAAGTGGCAGAAATGTTAGTTAGGTAACTAGTCCCTATATAAGTAGTCAAAGGTTAAAAGTTGTGGTTCACACGCGGTCCAATCATTTCTCGCCAGGAATCGAACTTTAAAAAACTAAAAATAAAAAAAATAATATTGCAGCTGATGACTTTTTAGTTCGCATCATAAGAACATTAATTTGTTTTATCGAAGTCGGTGTCAAGCCGGTACGATTCGCGACAGGGCTTGCATTCGTTTTTTGGTTTGGCTTGACACAGACTTCTATAAAACAATATTGTTCTTACGATGCGAACTAAAAAGTCATCGGCAGCAATATTACTTTTTAACTTTTTAGTTTTTTTTTAAGGCGGTTTTTTTTTTGTTAAAATTTTGTTTATTTCACAATTTTCAGTGGTGTATTCAGTAGTTCAATTTAATAGTAGTGCTTTAAATTAACAAACGCACTAGCCGGCACTACGATTTTCAAAGGTTCCCCTCAATTTCTCTGGGATGCCATCATAAGATCCTGGTTTCCTTACCATGGTACCACGCTTGGAATATGTTCTTTCCAAAAAAAATCTTCAAAATCGGTTCATGAACGACGAAGTTATCCGCGAATACACATAAAAAAAAATAATAATAATATATACGGTCGAATTGAGAAACCTCCTTTTTTGAAATCGGTTAAAAAAGAAAAAGAACTTACCACTAGAGTTAAGATTAGGGTCGTTGGAATCGTTGAAAAGAGCCAAAGGGTTGTCAGTAGTCAGGAACGAGGACAGACCGAGGTTGTACAGAGACCCGTCCGCTGACATCGACGTGTTGAAAGTCTGGTCTATGTTGTATGATACTGAAACAAAAGTACGACAATTATTCATCCATCACGAATTAGAACGGCCTTGGCGGCAGACTGAGAGGTGGTAACCCTAGTTTTTCCAGTTCTTTAGCTCAGTCTCCTTCCGAGGTACTTGCGGCATGATTTTTTTAGGCAACCTGGCGGCGTTGTGTGAACCTTGTGTAAACATTCACTAGAATCACATTTCGTTCGCCAAAGAAATAGGTGCATAATTTACTGTCGGATCTCGGACTATGTATAACTCATAAATATTAGAAGGCTTACTGTCATCCTCTCCGTCAGGTTCAACCTGGTTGGGCAGGTCGAGGTCCTCGTCAGGGCCCGGGGAAGGCACATCTTCGTCCCGCTGCGGTGGAGACGGGGCAGCGTTGGGTAAAGTTGGTATCAAGTCGTCCAGTTTACGTTTCAGTGTTCGCACTCGAGCTCCAAAGTTTTTGTAGGCCTGTGGAAATAAATAGTTTGGTAATGAAAATAAATACAGGGTGTAAGGAAAAGTATCATCAACCTTTAAACCACAGACTCTAAAAATCAAACTGAACAACTTTTACTATTGGAGCAAACCTGTCAGGACAAAAAAAAAGTCAGTTGTTCCATACATTTGAGTGGAGTAGGTATTGCAGTTTGAGTTTGGTACGGAACAGCTGATTTTTTTTTGTTCTGACAGGTTTGCTCCCATAGTAAAAGTTGTTCAATTTGATGGGTAGAGTATGTGGTTTAACCTCTGACGTCCCACCCTTTCCATTACTGAAAACCATCAAATCCCAGAACCAACCAACTTAACAACACAAGAACTTTTGAACTGCCGTATTTGAATGAGGAGAGCAAAAGTAAATTACTCCAATAGGAAGCTAGATTTATCATTCATCCACTCCTGTTTACCATACATTGCAATTGGAACTTTAAGTTATTAAAATATAGTATAAAGTCGCATGCAGTATTGTGCAGTATGCTGATGTACCAAAATGGGTCGGCGGGATGCAGAGGTATTTATTTATTATTTTTCAGCTGACCTACGAGTAGGGCGGTGGTACGTGAGAGGTTAAAAGTTAATGATACTTTTCCTTACACCCTGTATAGTTACATAAATATTAGTTCTGTACAAATACTTAACTTTAATTTTGTTCTGGTTTTTGTTCTTATACCGACTGATCTCAAATGGTGAAAGAAATATAGGTGAGGAACCTTTGCCCTATATAAGTTTTAAGTCACATTGACCGACGGCGAACGACCGTATCTTCCGCTGTCGACGTGGCTAACGGCGCCGAGACGTTCCCATACTAATCGTGGTTTTTTTGTATGGGCCCGCCATCAGTCTATGTGTCCCAACCTTAGTGGGGACGGGACTGGCTATTATTAACTCATCTATTCAATAAAAAAAACCAACACCAAAAACAAACTTTTAAAAAACTAAAAAATAATTTGGTCACCTATTATTTTTGATGTAAGCAAATATATTGTTTTACTTCTTAACTCTCTTTAAGATATTTTAGGTCAATTAATGCGTAAGGGACCGCTATGAAATAAATGACCATTGATGTTTTTTTTACAATCAGTTGCGGTCCCAGACGCATTAATTGACCTAAAATATCTTAAAGAGTTAAGAAATAAAACATACCTACATTTGCTGAAATCAAAAATAATAGATGACTGAATTATTTTTAACTTTTTAAAAGTTGTTTTTGGAGTAGGGTTTTTTTTAATTTGTACTTTTATGATATTTTCATAAATTTTAAAGGTACATGAAAACTGCTAAACGGATTTTCATAAAACAAATCTCGCAAAAATTGCATTCTATTAAAAAAACCGCATGGAAATCAGTCTAATCATTTGGAGGCAACAATGCCACAGACAAACATACCGACAGACAGACAGACCGATATAGGCGACAAACTTATAACACCCCTCTGTTTGCTTCTGGGGTTAAAAAAACAACATAATACTCACATAAGCGACCACTTTGACTTCACCGCGTTGCGTAGAGTAATACTGATTGGCCGTAGTCAACAGAGCCAATAAAGCTTCCCTCGCTACGATCTCTCTCTGCAACGCTTGGGTGTACCTCTCCACGCACGCTATGCCTTCGTTTAGTTCCTTTTCTACATCATCTTTGTTACTTCTATCTGAAGGACAAAACAAAGTACAGATTTGATTAAAAGAATAGTCTAAAAAGAAGATAAAAGCCATTGACTTACTAAGTTATAGACGCCAGGTCTAATACAAAACTCTCGAAAAAAGTGTTCCAGACTAACCTACATAAACTTTAGTAATATAATCCAACTAAAAGCACTGAAACTGATGAAATTTTAATTTTATTTTATGTTTTTACAAATTCTTACAGCACAGCAGAACACACGAAAACTTTACGGCGAAATTTAATATTATGTTACACAATATGTAATAATAAAGGTTACAAATTACAATGATATTCATAGATTTTTCTTGTTTAGTGGAAAATTATGTGTTTATGAGAATAGGGCCACTTTCTGTTGGTTTTAGAAGTTGAATCTAGTGGAGAGCTAATTTAAACTGTAGACAACATTGATCGCCCAGCACTTGGACGGTCATTTTTAGTGGACCAGAGCAAGACGCACATACTGTCAGTCGTACATGCTGGCGCACGCGTGCAAGCGGAACGGCGTATGTCGGCGCTATTTAAGCATTGTTACATCGTTGTATGGAGCAAAGTGTGTAGTAAAGTATAATATTCTTACCTTTCAAATTAGCACACAAGGCATCAGCATCGGACAGTTGTAAATGGCTCTCGTGTATATATTTGAGCCTCAAATCCGTATCTGCCTCCAAAACTGTACATTGCTTTATTTTGTTTACTAGCTGCTGTGGCTGCAAAATAGATACAATAAAAAAATTTACTAAGGTTTGGTAAATGATTCAAAAAGTTAAGCATCTTGTGTCAAACTAAATCGTCATTGTTTTTTTTTGGGACTTTTATACAGGAAGTATCCGAGACTAACCGACACCAACCTAAGTACACACGGCGACACATCAAGCTATACAAAACCAATATAAGCTGGTCGCGAGACGTTATACGTTTCTCGTCCTTACGCGGGGCCAGATTGTCGCCTTGCGTACATCTCATCATACCTTTCTAGATTTTACCTACTCTTAACTTAGTTATTCTAATTTACCTTTCTAGCAGCATCAGAGCCTGGTGCTAGCATCACCAGGAAAATATCATGAAATATGCCCACATCAAGTCTATTAACTCCAAGCTCCCTCATCAGTGTCATTCTAGCCTGCTCGTACCGAACACACTCCAGCAATAGGTTATTGACACCCTCAACCACTCCACAATCATCACAATTTGTGGAACTACCTACTCTTTCCCATCATGAAGCCTTCAATGCTCATGAGAGACCATTTCAGTTGAAGAATTAACTCTATACTAGAATGGTATTAAAATAAGTAGAAATGCGTACTTGAAAATCCAAAGGATCGTCATCAGTCTTTTTACCGGCTCCCGCACTGAGCAGGCCGGAGAGATCTGATAGAAATTCATCATCGTACACCGACCGCTGCTCCCAGATCTTAAATATACGAAGGATCTTTGGCCGAACTTTCTCGTCTCTGTAAAAAATTAAATGATTTTATTGTTTTTTTCTTCGTTCTAATTTTATTTAGGGACTAACTTCTAACAATCATTATTAAAATTCTTGAAAACACCCAGTTCTGGCTTCAAAATGACCCTAATTCCACGGTGTATATTTTTCTGTAAAAGTGTGAAGTACGGTGAATGTTAAGATTTACCAAGTTTTACTTGTAATACGAAATGTAGAGACAGAGATATGGTAAATATTGAATTGTCAATGTACAGTATTTACAGCTGCTGCGCTATTTACGAAGTATGAGTGGTGTTACTGTGACCGACCAAATCAAAAACAGTGTGATAATGAATCAATGTAAGTTTAAGGATGATGTGGTAACCAGGATTGAAAGAGGTATGCTTAGGTGGTTTGGTCACGAACAGAGGATGAATAAGAGTAGATTCACTAGGGAGATTATCGATCCAACGTGAGTGGAACAGTTGAGAGAGGGCGTCCGGTCCTTACCAAGAGTAAATAAGTGGTCTTCGCCGAAAAGGAAAAATGCGTAGCACCCTCAACCGCCGGAAGTGCATGAAGAGATGTATAAAAGTGGATGAGGCGAGAGAAGTATATCAGAATCGTAGTGTGTGTCGAGCGGTAGTCTCTGCCTACCCCTGTGAGTATGTATGTTATAGCAGTAACATGTCATTGCATTGTGCCATCTGACACTGCAGTCGGTATGATACCGACGCCGGCACCAGGCAGGAAATCAGAATTTTATTGGCCTTGTAACAAAGAATGCTACACTACGTCAAATTTACAAAGTGAAAAATTTTTACTAATAAAATATTACAAATAAGCAATATATTATAAATTATAAAGTAAAGAGCAATTTCTATTAACAATCGACACGGAGGTCGTGGGTTCGATTCCCACGGGGGACACCTAGTGAAATGTCACTTTGTGCGTTTTTCCCCAGTTGGTTAGGAAATTGCAGGCTGAATCACCTGATTGTCTGAAAAGAAAAATGATTCCGTGCTTCGGATGGCACGTTAAGCCGTTAGTCCCGGCTACTATCTCTGGTGGTAGTAGTCGTTATATAAAAACCACATCAGAGGCCGGTCTGAAAAAACTCTGACACAAGGGCCCAGGGCTCTGCCCACATGATAAGAAGAAGATTAACAATAATATAACAACATGAAATAAAATATTATACTATAGTATACAGGAGGAACGTGTCACCGCATTGTGCCGTGGACATGGGTAGTGGAGGGCTGGTCTCTGCCCGCCAGTATGATAAATGCGCCAAGCACATCTAGACATGACTGTTTTCAATATTTACCACATCGCCGAGCCAAGATAAAACTTAAGATTTACAGAGTGAATGCTAGTAAAAATCTGAAGTTAAGGTAATTACGAAGATATAAAGCTTTTAAAATTTTATATGAAAAATTGCAAAGCTTTAAATCTTCGTAATTATATTTATAAATATAATTATAAAATATATGGAAAAATATATGGAAAAATATATGGAAAAATATATGGAAAAATATATGGAAAAATAGTTTAGAAAATCTAGATGCCACGTCACAAATAACATTCTAAACAATTTTTCCATGTATAAAATATTACTTTTATTAATTCCGTCTACGCGTATTGTGCATCAAAGTTTTGTATAAAATTGACCCCTCTGCAACCACCTTAACGATAAACATATAATATGGCACAACTGTACAATAGGTACCTTATTTTTTTTCTAAAAAAGTCTGATATTAAAGCTAAATACGAAATTTCAACTCGCAGAAATTTATAGTTTTTGAAATATAATTTTTTTAAATTTGACAAATCTCATAGTAAATTGCTCATCTCAAGGCAATTTCAGGGTCGGCGGAAGCCTCCAACGGGCCAATCGAGGCGGGGCGCGCAATATACTGACTTTTACCATAATACATTCGCTGCTAAGCTCAAAATTATGATAATGATAACACTGTGGAATGCCATACAATCCTGACTCACAGAGAGTAATCCGCACTGTGGCCCATTTGTTGCTGACCTACAACATAGGTCGTCAGCAGCCAAAGTTTTAAGACTGGATAAATCTTAGGTTTACCTGGAAAATCTTTGAATTCACCATAGTTTGGGCTTTTTCAGTAACATATACGTCCCACTGCCGGGCGCAAGCCTGCTTAGGGTGTATTGACGCTTACACGCGTGCACAATGCGGATTGGTAGACTTCACATACCTAAACATTGGAATTTCTTCTTCAGCGTATAACCTAACTTAAAAAAAAAAATACCAACCTGACCAAAGGTGTAGCCTTTTGTAAATTAAGTCCCCATGACTCTACAAAGTCATAATTCTTCCTTTTGCTGTATTGTATCACATCATTGGCCAAATAGAATAGAACAAGACGCTGTTCCACCTTTACTCTCTTCAACACATTCAACCAACTGGAAACTATCTTTTTATGATGTTCCCTCTGCTTCAAACACCAGGAAGACAGCGATTGTATACACTCCTGGGTGTCCTTTAGCTGCATTAGCTTCTTTTCAAACGCAAGAGTGTTAAATTCTTCTATTTCACCCATTGTTATGAATCGAAAAGCCGGATTTTAGCACATTCTCACACTTATTTGTGTACTGCACGTGAATCGATTTTTTTATGTTTTATTGAGAACTTAGTGGTAACACAGTATTATTAAACATCTTTAGCACTTATCACACACATAATAATACATTTATTTCAACACAAAACACTGGGATGAATGAAAAAAAGCGGCAGAAATTGCGTTTACACTACTTTCAGATTACAGTATTTTTACGGAGTTCCCGAATGGCAGCCACTTACTTATTTACCCACAATCAAAACACTCGCTGCGAGAGTATTTATTTCTAAACAATCGAAGGGAAATTACAATTGAAAATGCAGTAATGCACCATTTTCCAAGACAACAACTGGACCGCCATTTTTTCTCCAAAAATATGATGGCTGCCGTAATCGGAAATGCGTGTGGTGGAACCATAGAAACGAATTTCATAAATTTCTCGCTCGTTTACTCACAGTTACTTCTCTATTTTGACAACCAGACATAGACGATAAATTTTTGCTTACGCCAACCAAATATTGCCATCTCTTTCTGCATTGGTAGCATGCCGTACTTCCTATCTCTATGAGCATGCATGCCACTTGCATGCCACCGTGATACAGCCAAAATACAGCGCTGTCCATTGACGTAGAAGTTTTCGCTACGGCGCGCTATCATACCTTCGCTCTCTTTTTATTTACTGAGCTACAAATCAGAGATAAGCAGCGATTACATTACCCAACATTTAGGCCCGATTTCGGCATACATTGCTTGCTATGATCGCTACACTTTAAAATAGAAAGTACAAATCCGGCAATGTATGCCGAAATCGGCACTAAATGTAGGGTAATTATGTAATCACTGCTTTAGACGTTCAAGCAAAAATCAAGCGCAAAAGTTTTGAAATTTTTGAGGAAGGTTTAGACGATGACAATTTCGTGGCGGCAATTTTTTCGCACAAAAAAAAACGCGTCCGACCTTTTACACGGTGCGATAAGAACGACGTGTTTAAACGAGTCGAAAAATTTGCGCGGGGAATCGGGGGATGCGAGAGACGCGGGCGGAGGTCACTAGCACCGAAAAATAGACGCGTGATCTATTCCTTGATAACGTTCGCATGCCGTAAAAATTCGTGCGAAAAGTGTTTATACGGTGCTTTTCTTTAGGCGCCGCAGAATTCGCACCGCAAAATTGTCATCGTATAAACATCGTATTGACATCACCACTGCACCAGTTTTTTTTTCATAGCAACACGCGACGTCGAATAGGTCGAATAGGAACATTTTAAGATTCTGTTAAACTGAGGTTTAAACGAGTTTTAGGTGCGCACGGCGACGGGTTAGCTATGGTGGATTGAAAAGTTCGCGGCCTTGCCATTAAAAAAGAACTTTAGTTTTTTTTCTGCTTCCATACAACAAAATAAAACACAATTCATTTTGCAAACTTAATTATAATCTACTAAAAATGCAACATTCATCAATATTTCGTATAAAAAATAAGTAATAACAACACATATTTGGATCTGCTACGACAAAATACTAAAACGAAGCAATTTTACAAAGTTTTATCACCAACGGGTTATGTAGATTTTATTTTATATGAACCTTACCTAAAAGTAAAAATAATAGTTTAAAACAATAATCATTCAAAACGTTATTTGCATTTTGTTACTTTTTGTGTATTGATTGCAGAAATCAAGCTACATAAACACGTCCAACAACGTTAAAAAACCGCGCGAAATTTGAACAAAACTAGGTAAGGAGTTAAGGTGGTCCATACAAAAGTTTGACGCACAATACGCGTAGACGGAATTAATAAAAGTAATATTTTATATATGGAAATTTAGTTTAAAAAATCTAGTTTGCGCGTAACAAATATAAGAAGATATAAAGCTTTGAAATTTTTCATACAAAATTTTAAAAGCTTTACATCTTCGTAATTATATTATAAATTGCAAATGTTATTTGTTACGCGGCATCTAGATTTTCTAAACTATTTTTCCATATATACAAAGTTACTTATATTAACACCGTCTACGCGTATTGTGCGTCAAAGTTTTGTATAAAATTGATCCATCTTCAACCGCCTTAAAGGAGTGTAGCTAAGGACAGTAGTGATTATATTCTCTTTGGCTAAGGATAGCTCCTGTAACCTCTGAATAAATGTGCGACCGACAGAATTAAAAACAAATAAATTTAAAGTTTTTAAAGTTTGGTACGGAATTTAACATTTAGGTACATATCAATCATTCTCAGAGAAAAGGAGCCTAGATTATACGGTTAGTAAATTATTTCAAGATGGAAATACCTACATATAATATAGGTACTTAGATGAATGAAGATTCCCGCCCAACTCTTTTTAAATACTTCAGCCCATGCCACATATACAGGGTGGTCAAAACGAAATGAGGTGAAGCGAACCATCTAACTGAACAACTTTCTTTATGGCACCAACCATTGATTTATGCACCAACATCGAAATCGCGGGAAAAAATCAGATGTTCCATACAAAACTGCTGTAGGTACCTACCCGACTAAAATGTATGGGACAACTGATTTTTTTCGCGTCCATAGAGAAAGTTGTTCAGTTTGAAGGTCCGAGTTCACCGTTTCAGTATTTGCTAAGCTGTCACTTACACCCTATATATTTTTAAGAACCACCCTTAAAGTATGTGTGTATGTTTGTTATTTATTATCGGTCTTCTAATATTAACAAAGTGTGGGGATTAGAATGTCGACTTTTTATAGGTAAGGAAATGATTTTTTTTTTCAGTCCAAACTTGACGTTCTAATTTAAAATTTTTGGTTGGTGTCGTCGTCGTCCCCCTTAAAATTGGTTCAGAAAAGGTTCAAAGGCGGGCGCCAGACTAGCCGCAATGCAAAGCTATGTTCATATAATAATTAGGTATGATGTATCTATTGAATAGATCATAGAATAGATTCTATTCCATTCTATCTTTATAAAGGCAGCTATGCTTTGAACACATCTTGTACACTTCTGCTCTCCTGGTACATCTCAATGCTCAAACGTGTAGGTACAAACAGGTACACAGTCATGATGGTCACATCACTACTATAGGGGTATGGTTGCGTCCCACCCTGCCACCAGGGGTATGGCCAGGGGTATGGTGGGTCTGTCACGCACCTTTCCGGGCTATGTCTGGCACCCGTGTTACAAATATACAAACACGTTAGAATTTATAATGTTGACTATGTACATTTCTAAACTTTGGTAGGCAAAAGAGAGCTCAAACTTATATTGTTAATAATACTATTCTATTTCTCTCGAAAGTACAGTGTCTATTTATCGTTATTTATGGTATATTTACTCCATAGAGAAACACGTAACTCGTACCCTGAGAGGAGTGGCCTTTCGCACAATTTCCCATATTTTCCCCTCTGTCAAAGTCTCACCCCCGCGACGACGGCCGCGGCCCCGACCTAGCCCCGATGGGGTCCCTCCCCCCCCGCAAAAAATGGCAGAAAAATGTTCTATAGAGAAATAAACAATACCTACTCCCTTACGTGTTTCTCTATAATTTACTCATTGTAACAGTTATTTTAAAACTAAGCTTATACATAGAATCATACTATGCAATAAGAGACGCTACCATTACAATCGTCACTAGATCGCACCACTGTTTATTTGTAAGCGAGAATATGGTATTTTATGGCATAGACACTAGAGTGAAAGCGACAGCAATAGTATTTAATGGCGAGCGTAATGGTAGTCTGGTTGGGCTGAAAACTGGGTGTACTAAACAATACTACGGGACTAATTGTGATAGAAAACTGTTCCCAACGACGACATCATTCATTACAATGTTATTTATGGTCTTGAGATTCGATTAGAACAATCACCTCCACTCTGAGGCAAATGGTCGTTAGTCAAGCCTAATACAAATCAACTTACATCCCTATGCCTCTGAATAGAAGAATTATTTTCAAATAAATTGTCCATGGAAAAATCGTAAATCTCAATGCAACGACAGCAGCGTCCTAGTCCTTCAAATTAACTTGGCACCTGTCAAACCATGCGGTCTCTTTCACGCACTTATATTTAGTAACGAGCGTTAACCCGCGACTTCGTCCGCACAAATTATATACCAGATTTTAAGTCAGATCATAAGCTATCAAACAAAAAAAGTTTCATCAAAATCGGTTCAGTAGTTTTTGCGTGATACTCGTTCAAACAAACACCCAAACAAACAAACAAACAGACAAAAAATCCAAAAATTGGTTATATGGAATCAGGGATACCTAAAAACCATATCGTAACTTATTTTTTGTTAATATCTGCAATGTACAGACACACTTCTGTTACAGCTTTATAATAGTATAGATAGATAAGAGCAAATGGGATTGTGGAGTTCAGCAGGTGCCAAGTTAATTTGTCTATGTTTCTTGTACACGAAGCTATATAAATATAAAATATAATTACATCGTTGAAATAAGATGGAAAATTAATAATAAGTAAATAAATGAACATTATTATAATAATTGACAGATTTGTTATATTATGACGGTTTCATTGAGCTAGCGTAAATAAAACTGTTATATCACCCGAAAAAATCAATAACAGTTTTCTTTCCTATATTGCCCTATAGATTGTTTGTAACTGTGGCGTTTGTGAAGCAACTATTTACTTTCTGTAAGACTTTCGGTTATGCGACATTCATTTTGTTAAGTAAATAATGGAAGACTCGGTGAAATAAAATCTATGATGAATGTACATTTGGAGGAAAAGGGATGTTCTTCGACGGGCTGTTTGACTAGACCTTTCCTTTTCTTCCAAATAATTTTTTTTAGTGTCTTAGTTACGATGAAAACTAAAACTAAACCTAACATTATATTTTTGCACAAATAAAAAACGGACTAATCATCACTGAAATATCCTACCGTTTTATATAGGGTGTAAACTGAAATATGTTGCATTATATTACTTATGGGGTGCTTCAGACTCGAGCCTACATGAAATCGCGAATTTAAATCTGCTGTTTCATACTAGGTCGACTGATCGTCGGCCATTGACGTTTCCTATGAAACACCTATGAAATCCCTAATGCTTTTTTGTTTCTTTATTTCGATGTTGGCTCCACCTCCGCAGCAAAAATTTTAGGGGGTCTGAATCACCCCCTTAATTGTTACGCATTTTTATGCTTGGTTTTCTTTTTTGCGTTAATTTATTAACTAAAAGAAAATACACGTATCAGATAATTTTTTTTACACTAACTTCCGTTCTTTTTAGGTAGTCCTTTGGTACCATAAGTCCATAACAAACATTATAAAAATTATTATTAATGAGAAACTAAAATTTTTTGTACCACTTTCAACGCTTCGACCAATAGATGTCTGGTATTAGGCTAACAGAATACTTTCTGTTCAGAAAATAGAACGAAATACGAGGGCGAACCCACAGCCAAAAACTAGTGGAAGATACGTTAAACCATCAACACTTTTCCATTCTTCACGATTGTCAGTTGATACGTTTTGAAATTCGTTTTGCGCCAATATAACGCTTTCAATTCAGCACATTTTGATCCCTCCATATCTGCAAAACATTTGTAAATTAATTATTTAAGGGGTTTCGCATACAGAAGGAGACGAGGCGCGGGCACTTATCATACCAATACGAGCGACGCGCCGGCCGCTCGGATTCTTGGTATACAATTATCGACCGTATGTCAAAGTCGCCAAGGCGCGCTCGCGCCTCAACGCCGCCTTGACTCCTTCTGTATGCGATACCTACCCCTTAAGGAGACAGAGGGGAAATGATCAAGAGTCAATTAATCCCCAAAATTTTTGTAATTTTCAGACTATTTGCTTTTAAACTTACGCCTCCTATAACGTATAGATCATGGATCATAGACACTCTACCGATGAAAATATGCTTTATTTACTTTGACCATTTCCCCCCTGTAGTCTTTGTTTAAATATAATCTATACAATAAAAACACAATACTTACGAAATATTTACAAATTAGAAATTACATTACAACCTAACATATACGTGACACTACTTTTTATAAGAAGATAGAGCTAAATGTCGCATAACCGAATGAAAACTAACCGAACAACTAAGTAAGTACTAAAGTGAGAAAATAGCAAAAGAAAAGCAGGACCAGAAATATTTTGATATTAGAAACTATTTAGTTCGGTATTAATAAATGCATGTCGTATGCACTGTTATTGAGCTAAAAATTACTAAAAATGTAATTTGTAATTCTAACTAAAAATTCGTTTAAAAAATATATTATATGCCATATTTGTGTCGTAATTGCGAGTAGGTAGGCTATACCGTAGAGAAATTACGCGCTCCCCTAGGGCTATACTAAAGATTTTGTGCTAAAATAACGGGAAAACATATTTTCGCTTTGTGTATAAGAAAAGGTACACCATTTATAACGCAGTTATAAATCCCACTGGACTCTTGTAAAGCGCTTAAAAATTATATCTCTTTTGTTATAAACAAGGCGAAAATATTTGGTGAGGATAATGTCTTCTTCAAACACCCACAACGGAGGCCGAGGAGAAACACCCACAAAGTAATTTTAAGGTGTAATTTAACACGTTCCGGGGCGGTGAACGAGACACAATAAAACTTTTATTGTTATCACTGCTATAGCCGGTCACTGTCCCGGAACGTGTTAAATTACTTTGATTGTAAATGAAATTGAAATTCTTTTAATTGAAATTATATGTAATTCAATGACATTGTGGTTCAAAATAAAATATTAGTTAATACCAAACGTTCTTTATATTATTAACCCTAACACTACTATCCTATTGACTGTTTAATAACAGGTCAAGTGAGTGTCGGACCACGCATTGTGAGGGGTTCCGTGAAAGAAATATATTACCATCATATTTTTTAATAACCAAATAAATAGGTAGTACTGTTTTAGTTTTGTCTTACTATGTTAATATACTTGCAAATTATTGACTCATAATAAATAATATTTATTTATAGGCCCGTAACAAAATAGTTCAAAAAGTGAGGATGTAGCAATCGATGCATCAGAACTCTGTGCTCTTACTGTGGTTATATGTTATATACACAAAATGGGGTGCAAGAACCTCCCCAAGTGACGAAATTTGAGTTCGTCTGACGCATCCAGGCCTTGTATCCGGACTTTTGAATTTGTTTTTTTATATATCGCGACCGTTTCGGTTCGAAGTTCATTGTAATAGAGTTGATATTGGAACGAAAACGTTCACGCAATTGCGAAGTTCGAATGTCCGGGTAAAGGCCCTGGGCAGTCAGCCTAAAGATTTGCATTGCCGACTGTCTACAGGGTGAAATTGATATCATTATCATCCGTTTAAACTAAGAGTCTAACCATCAAACTGAACTACTTTTACTATGGCAGCAAACCGATCGGAGCAAATAAAAAATCAGCTGTTCCATACTAAACTGCAATCTCGACGCGCGAAGTTCGCGACTCGAATGTATGCAACAGCAGATTTTTATTTGCTCCGATCCGTTTGCTGCCATAGTAAAAGTTGTTCAATTGGATGGGTAGACTCATAGTTTAAAAGGATGCTAATGATATAAATTTCACCCTTTATAATCTTTACATTACACCCATACAAAATGGCTCATAGAGACACGAAAAAAGAAAGACTATGGTAATACATAATGATTAGGTATAATGTAAGTAAGTACCTATTAGATGTGAAAGTTGAAAGATTTCTGGCCTAGCATAAGAGTGAAACATTCTAATAGTGATAAAAGACATTCATTAATATCTAGCTAGACTAGAAAAGGTAAACAGACGACACTGGAAGAAAATCTGTTTAGAAAAATGTATTTTATCAAGTACTTAAATTGGAAAATATTTATAAAAAAAACTATGTCCCATTTCGTGTCTTGAGTGGTCAGGTCACAACGAAGCCGCGACAAAGAAACGACATGTCAACGAAATAGGTGTAAAATAGTTTATTGCATTATGGTCACTCAGGGATCAGGGTACAGGGTGACCATAAGAAAGAGCAATCTGGATATTTTTTTTCACGACTTCATGTGGCTACACTCAGCGGGACCCCATGTCCTAGAACGATGCGAGTATGTCTGGGATTTAGTTCCGAATTCGTTCTATCGAATTCGATTAGAAATAAAATTTGTTGCGCCAAAATAGAAGAAGGGCATTGGTTTGAAAAAACCTGTAGCAAGCGGGACACTTTTTTATTATGGTGCTGGGGAACTTAAGAGTTTTATCATCTCTTCCCTCTGATTAGTTCTACTCAATTATTCGTTTCTAAGAGCCAGGGGCGCACAAATACTAGTCCTGGAGTGCGATTTTTGCAACTCATTCCTTGAACTCAGCAGTTGTAAATGTTAAAATTACTATGGAGATATGCATCTTTCTACTGCTGATTTGACTTTCAAAAATTGCACTCCTGAAGTATGATTTTTGAAAGTCAAATCAGCAGTGGAAAGAAGCATATCTCCATAGTTATATTGACATTTTCAACTGCTGAGTTCAAAGTATGAGTTTCAAAAGTCGCACTCCTGGAGAGCATCGAAACCACTTGAGGCAAAAGTTGTGTCAATTGATTTTCGTTGTTATATCAATGCCAGCAAAGTCGATAATGGTTTGGCATTGAAAAATTTGTTTTTTTCAAACACTGCAACTTCGCCAGTAAATACAGAGATAATATAAAAGGGAGATAGGATTCGAGGCACGAGTTTTTCGCAGACAGATAATATAAGTCGTTTGGTATCAAAAACGGACATAGAATCCAGACACAATGGATTTTCCATTCAATGGATGGAAAATCCATTGTGTCTGGATTTTATGTCCGTTTTTGATACCAAACGACTCATATGCTACTGACTTTCCGTATTTTGCATTGGGCTTAAAAATATTTGTGATTTTGACATAATGGTTTAAAAAACTAAGATTTAAAAAATCTGGTGTAACGGGAACTAACTTTTTGTTTATTTTTCTAAACAGATCAAACACTAAAATAGAAAATTATTAGAACAAGTTCAGCATTCGAAATTATTGTCAGATAATTGCTTTATCGTTTAAATATTAAAATTATCGAAGCGCCAAGTAAACAAATTGCGAGATAACAGTTGCACTTTAACATTCAAAAACATCAAAAAATCATTTGAAAAATTTATCAAAAAAGCTTATTTCAATATTTACAGGTCTAGCGATGAACTGAATAGATTCCAGCGTTAGTGGGGGGAGGTTAAAATATGACGTACAGTGTACCAAGTTTATAATGCTTACGGATTTCGATACACGGCGACACATCAAAGCTACGCAAAACCAAAATAAGCTGGTCGCTCGTAGGCATAGTAATGTTTAACGGCGGGCGGCCAGCTTATATTGGTTTTGCGTAGCTTGATGTGTCGCCGTGTATACCTGCACAGTTGACTATAGTATTATAGTACTCTGTGCTATAATTAAAACCGCGCTAACCAATATGATACTTTACCAAAATACGATACTTTACGGTTGCGCGTCAAGAATAATCTGTTTGATTGATTTCGCGCCTAACACATGACCGACCCGGTCTAAATTCGGTCAATTGACTGAAAGGCTATCAATTCCCCACTCTACCCGTCAGGACGCCCGAGCGCGCTGCATACAAACGAAGTTTCGTCCAATTTTCAATATTAATAATAACCAATTAAAGTTAAAAAACACAATCTTCATAGAGAAGTAGGTACACGAGATCATGTCACAATCATGTAAAGACCGTGCCTACCTTAGGCACGACATGAAGGTTTTAAAAGGCCAGATGATCAAGTCCACACAGCCATGTTAGACATAAAGTTTCAAATTTTCAACTAATGATTCGTAAATAATGAAATATTATATGAAAAGATTGGTCTCGACCCGTCCACCCACTGGACTTTCCCACTGGTGGTGGGTGGACGGGTAATTCACGATTACCCCTCCACCCATTGCGCTAGTGTGAACCGAACTAAGTACATAGTTATCGATTTATTTTTAAATTTCGATAAATTTAAATAAATCCAAACATTTATGAAAAGATGAGTTAGCATATTTTTTATCATATTTTCCTTCATTATTGTTTAAAAGGAACACATTTTTTGACCTTTATTCGCGCAGACCATAGCGCCATCTATCTATCCCCTAGAGAACTACAGTAGAAATGATCATTCACACGCTCTCGCACCGCTCCGGTACCTAATGAACCTTCTCAGTTAAGCACTAGACCTGCCCCTCTAGCATGATTTCTCTACTTGTGTGTGACGCGCCTTGACTGCAAAGAAACGGACCTCGTCCCTTGCTTTTCAGAGAGCGAAGCGAAGTAGTAAAGAAATAAAATAAAAACTGAAAATCCAAAAGTCTAGTAGTGTTGAATTCTGTTAAGTAATATTGAAGCGACTTTGACAGTCGGGACCCATTATTGGGAAAATTTAATCCGGTCTAGAATTTTTAATGGGTCCCGACCTTGTCCCGAGTAGTCCCGACTGTTAGAATCGCGTCATTATTACTTAACAGAATTCAAGACTACTGGACTTGTTTCTTTCTTTTCAGTTTTTATTTGAAGTTTACTTTTTACGCAGTTGGGTATTTTGTTTTTTTTTATTTACTTTTCTAGTTTACACTTTTTAGCTAAACATGGTTGCTAACCAACTTTAAATCGTTATAGATCCTAAATGTTCATTCGAAATGAAAAATGATAAGAGAAACCTAAAGATGATTTTCAAATACCTATTCAATGATGCCCCACTCAACATAGTTCGTCATCTTTCATAGACGCCATATTGAATTTTGATTACTGTCATGTCTTAAGTGACATTCGCAAGATTAAGACAAATCGATTGACGTAAGAATCATCAAAATCGGCTCACTCGTTTGGTCTCTAGACTGACACCAATGAACATAGGCTGATAAACACATTACCCTCCCATGCTATGTTATCTTAGTACAAACTAAGTGGAACGCAGATTTTCCATAGACAGCTTCCGCCATCTATCGGTTATGTTTCGAAGCACTATGTGTTGCACTAAGGTTCATATCGGAGTAACACGTACTACACCTCACGCGCTGCGCTGTAGTAGTCTTGTTGGTCTAGCGGTCTAGGCAACTGGCTTACGATCCGGGTAGCTAAGGTTCGATCCTCGTGTCGGCCGATCGTCTTTTTCAATTTATTTCATAATGTGGCGCCCCCTAGTGCTAATAAGCGGCAACGCAATTAGGACGTCCTAAAATTCAAGGCGAGTTACCTATCTATATCCAAGATACATATTAATCTATGTACCCTCCTTTGCTTCGCGCAGTCGAGTAAAAAGCCTAGTCACGTTTTAGTAGAGAAATCATATTAGGGCTGTAATAGAGTATGATTGTGCTTCTGCCTTCTGCAGTATTTTTTAAGTCACACTATTGTTTAGTAGAATACTGATTAGTTTAGAACTAAAATAATTTGAGTTCAAATAATAGACAGTGAGTAAGTACATAGCACGAACTAATTCGCTACAAACACAGAAATTAAACTGTAAGATGAACTAAAATCACCTTCACAATGTAATCTAGCTATAATTTCAAATTAAAAAAATGTTAAGATTAGATTTTTACTTACGAGCTATTACTAAAATAGGTTGATATTTTAGTCTTTCTTTAATTGAAAAGAAAAATAAAACCGAGACCCTTTTAACAAAATCCCCCGTCCAGGCCGACTCGTACCAATGAGTTTTTCGGAATTTATGTACGATGTGTAACACCACTGGCTTTTCGGTGAAGGAAAACACCGTGAGGAAACATGCATGATTTAATTTCGAGGCATGTATTGTACCTACTGTCCATTACAAGTGGCGACGGGCTCACTCCCCGTCACACTGGACAGAGTTTCGGTACTACTAGTGAAACGTGGATGTTCTGAAGTTTCAGAATATCTCTGACTACCCCCTCGGGGAACATAGTCGTGAGCATATGCTTATGTTTATGCCTTTTAACAAAATTAAAATCAGTTGTTACAATGCAGAAATCCATGACTAATAGATAGATAACAAGATTGTATCGAGACCTCCGCTTCTAAATACCTATAGTCTTAGATCAAAGTAAAATGCATGGATAGGCCCAAACCTTGTAAAGTTGAAGCACACAACAAGTACACTTGGTTCATACATATTAGCACACTTGGTCTATCATCTCTGTACATATTTGAAGTAAAACTGTCAGTTGTTTTACCTCATTTTTCTGGTTTGAAATGTTCGCGAAAGGTCTATCCATTAATTTTACTTTGATCAAAGCCTATAGTAGACAAAGATGCAATATAACCTGCTTACCAAATAATTTGTACTCTCTCCACCAAGGAGCATCGGACAACCCGGTGTAAAACTCTGGCCCTGTACCCGAACTTTCGATGTTCGATATATCGCCGCTGTTTCGGTCCGCACTTCATTGTAATAGAGTTGACATTGGAACGAAAACGTTCACGCAATTGCGATGATCGAATGTGCGGGTAGAGGCCTTAACGGTCGTCGGCAGTGTCGTGGGTTTCTGCCGCCCGGGGCACAGACCAATTTTGTCGCCCCCTTATCTTTATAAGAAGACCTACACGAAAAATACGGAGCGAGCGAAGCGAACTCAAATTTTTTTTTACATATATATTTGAGTTGGGGTCAGACATCTTTTGATTTATAAATGTAAAAATAGAGACTTGGAGCGAGCGAAGCGATTTAGACTTTTCCCCTAAATACGAATCAGCTAGAGCCCGAGCTTTTTACGTACAATATGTGCAAAGTAACCTAAGTAAACGCTATGGATAGGATTGTGTGACTGTGTGTAGGTAAGGCACAATAATTAAAACTGAAACTTGAGCGAACAAAGCGAGCTCGACTTTTCTCTGTTCTACGAATTGGTTATAGACAGAGCTCAATCAATCTACCTATATATTTCCCGAATTTGCCGCTCAGGGCATTTGCCCCCCCCCCCCCCCCCCCCCCCCTCGCTACGTTACTGTTCGTCGGTCTAACTCCTGAGGATGGTCCTTGGTGGAGCGAAACACGTGGTTACAGGGTGTCACAAAAATACAAATAAACAAAGGGGGTGGTTAAGACCATAAAACTGAACAACTTTCACTATGGGACCAATATCGAAATCATCATCATATCAGCCGATAGACGTCCACTGCTGGACATAGGCCTCCCCCAAAATGGGGAGATTTGACATAATCGCCATGATGAGATGCGTTTGCGAAGTTCCATACTAAACTACAGATCTACTCGAGCTAAATGTATGGGACAAAATATTTTTTTTTCGCGATTTTGATGTTGATCCCATAGTGAAAGTTGTTCAGTTTGGTGGTCTAATCAACCCCCTTAAAAGTTTTAAATGTTTATTTTTACTTTTGTAAAACCCTGTATAGAGTAGAAATTATTGCGGGCAGGTTGTATTGCATAACGTAATACAACTTTGTCTACTAGGTATTTAGAATCGGAGGTCTCGATACAATCGTGTCATCTACCTTTTATCTCGAAATAGTTTTCGATTCCTCAAAAAAAAAAAGAAGTTGACATAACCGATAACCGATTTTTTTTTAATCTGTTAAGCGGGCCGTCTACCCACACGGGCAAAGTAAAAAAAGAACTAAAACATCAACCGTTAAGCCTATAATCTAAGGTAGGCGTATCATATTCACTATAATGGTGTCAGTAAGTATTGCTAACTAAACAAGTTAATTGTACTCCATTATATTTTAACTTTCAGACGGTATAGTTAGCGACTCGTACAATGAGATTTGCTTTGTTTTCAAGAGACTTCAGTTACTAGTAAAGATTTTCAATAATTCAGTGAAAATTTCATTTGTCACACACATTATACAGGGTGTAAGTGACAGCCTAGCAAATACTGAAACTGTAAATTCAGACCATCAAACTAGACACTGGAAACTGAACTGGACTGGACTGGTGTAAGGAACAGCTGTATTTTTCACGATTTCAATGTTGGTCCCATAGCTAAAGTTGTTCAGTTTTAATGGTCTGAAAGACAGACTCAGACTCTGATTCAGACTCTGAATTCACTGTTTCAGTATTTGCTAGGCTGTCACTTACACCCTGTATAGCCCCATTTAAAGGACCAGAATCTGGCCTGTATTTGTATTATGATAACTAGACGAAGATACAGCATACATATGCAGGGTGTAAACATAAATGCGTTACATACTCAAAGGAGTGCTTCAGACCATCAAACTGAACAACTTTAGCTATGGGACCAACGTTGAAATCGCGAAAAAATACAGTTGTTCCATAGAAAATATCAACCGCTATTCGAACCTAATGTATGGAACAGCTGATATATATTCTTCGATTTCAATGTTGGTCCAATATTATGAGTTATTCAGTTTGATGGCACCTCTTTAAGTATGTAACACGTTCATAATACAAGTTCAGCCTAGATTAATCTCTGTGACGAAGAACAAGAAAAAAATATAGTTCTTTACCTTTTCGCGAACAAGAGTATTAAATTTCTTATAAAGGGTCCTTCTTAATATGCTGACACTTTTGTAAGGGGATGATCAGACCGTCAAACTGAACAACTTTCTCTATATGGGACCAACATCGAAATCGCGAAAAAAAAAATCAGTTGCCAATCAGAGCCAAATGTATGGGACAGCTGATTTTTTCGCGATTTCGATGTTGGTGCCATGGAGAAAGTTGTTCAGTATGATGGTCTGATCATCCATCAAAAGTGTCAACATATTAAGAAGGGCCCTATATTCAACGCTACGGTGATAGCGATAGACGAGTCGCTATCTATAAATCAAACTATGCAATGACGAAAGGCCATTTTACGTAGGTCTGCGTACATCTTCCACTTGGATGAGTTGCTCTATCGGTATGAGGGACAGCTCGCCGCCTAGCATTGGCGCCGGGAGGCCCTGCAAACAAATGTACAAGAATAACAATAAAAATATACACCACAAATTTTTAATTACTAACATGACCATGAATCTAAAGTTTAGATTCCCCTTACAACTTTCCCTAAGGAACATGGGTCGAAAAACGAGATTTTATTTTGGACCTTTCATACAAAAGTGCGGATCGGCCATAGAGACATATGAATCGATACGACTAGAAGTCAAGCTTCGGCACGCGCGCACAACGGCGCTAGACTCGCGAAACAAGTTGTAATCCATTGCTTTAAGGATCAAAATGGCGTATATATGGGTCTAGCGGCGGTCTGCGGTGCGGCGTCCCGTTTGTATGAAGCTTATCTTCTGGTCCGCCGAGATATCTATTCATGTGATAGAGATCTAGAGAGATGCCAACCAACGCGCTGAGTACGAAACCTAGTATCGCATTACCACCAAAACCACGCGATAGAAAGTATTTTGTTAGCTTGAATGTGCTCATTATCCATTGCGGTATCAGAACTCAACGTTCGAATAATCTTTAGTACTACGCAAGCATTGTAAATTATTTACACATAATATCACGACTGGCTTTCAGCCTCATAATATATTGAGACCTTACTGTCGCGAGGAATGTGTTCCGTTTTTGCGCATATTGCTGCGACACTGGCCCCGCCCCCTTTTCACATCTCCCTTTAGTTTTTGTGATCTGTGGGGTCGGCTGATCGATTTTCTATGTGAGATCCAAACCTTTTTCTCTTTTTTTGACACATGTTCCTTAGGGAAAGTTGTTTAGATTCATGGTCTGAATGAAAGGTCTTAAAGTTATGTTAGTAATTAAAAACTAGTAGTGTTTATGGTATTGTGTATGGGTGCGATTCCACATCGTATATAAAAATAAAGATTTGTTGGAAATAAAGATTATTTGAAGCATTTTTATCGCGATTTGAAACTTTGTTATTTTTTCTGGAGATACCGTTTAAAACTGCATGCAATACTATAAATAGGTAAGCTACGCTACTACATAATTGTTTTTGTACATAACACCGCTACCCTAGCGCCGCCTTAGCGCGAGATCTGACGACGTACCAGAGAGTTGAGTTTGTCCGGAGTGTGTGGGGTGTGGGCGTGCGACTTGTCCTTGTCCTTGTCCTTGTCGGCGGCCGCCTCGCGCGCCTTGCGCAGCCCGAGCGAGAACACCGCCACCGAGCGCACGCGCTTCACTAGCGCCGCCTTCGCGCGGGAACGACCTGACATAGCACCTTATTATTAGATATCGTTATATGGCCCTTCGACATGCGCTGAGTTGACCACCAACACTCTAAGAAATTTATCAGCAATGTGACAACTCGTGTTTCAAGGTTCATACTGAACAACAGCAGGAGCAAGGCTCGTGCCATTGTCGGAGCCCTCACCGGGCACTACGGCACAGGCACGATGATGCACAAGATGAAACTTACCCTTGATCCCAGCTGCCGAGCGTGCCGAGAGGATGAGGAGACCGTACAACAGGAGTCGCCATCTAGGTGGGTACGTGGTAACACCTACTGACATTAGGGACCTCCCCTCCAAAAGCATAGGTTCTTGAAGTCCGTGGGCTTAGGAAATGACCTTTAGGTCAAGGGTGACAGCAATAATAGATCTGATCAGGTCGCGGTAGCTATTGGTCATTGACCAAGCCCTTACAACCAAATAATAAAATAGGGTTTGCATGCGCAGGTCTCCGATAAACTCTCAGTTAAGAACAGTTGGAGCTACGCGACGGTGTTTCGTAGGACTAATGACTTATTTGTCACAATCACATAGTCTTTCGTAGGTGTAGGTTCCAATTATTTGAACTTAATCACCAATTTGCGTATGCTGCTGATTTTTTCCCAGCAAACAATTGGGTCGTATTAGGCCCCCATTTATATGACTATTTTGACTTATAAAAGTTATATTATGGTAATTTCGTCATATACTGGTGCTTTATGCGTCTAATATTCGACTATACGACACCTATACGACCAAATTGTTAGTTGTGTTGTCTCTGACATAATAATGTTTAATCAGGGTTCGGATTACTAAATATCAATGAACTCTTCAAATATTGATTTCCTGAGCGACAGAAAAGGATAGAACGTGAAATAATGCGATGCAGTGCTGCCAGATGAGGCTTGAACCTTATTTAACACGTTCCGGGACAGTGAACGAGACACAATAGAACTTTTATTGTTATCACGGCTATAGGCGGACACTGTCCCGGAACGTGTTAAGAATGTGTTTACGATGCTGTAATGAATCAATAGAAAAAACTATGTATACGCAGTACAACGGACTGCCTTTATCCCTGGGCTTGTCATTGACGAAGGGCGCCGCGTTCAGATCCGGCTCAGATCCCCCCGCGCTCACGCTACCTGATAACTATCTGCAGGTTAACTTACTGCCTTTATCCCTGGGCTTGTAATTGACGAAGGGCGCCGCGTTCAGATCCGTCTCGGAGCCCCTCGCGCTCACGCTGCCTGATAACTATCTGCAGGTTAACTTACTGCCTTTATCCCTGGGCTTGTCGTCTTCGCTGGACGTGGTGCTAACATCAACGCAGGGCGCCGCGGGCACCGCGTTCAGATCCGGTTCAGAACCCCCCGCGCTCACGCTGCCTGATAATTCCTGCAAAGTCAAGTCAAGTTAAAGTCATTTATTGTACTAGTTATAGGTTACATTATTATGTGTTAAGCAGGCACCACATTCTCGTCGAGAACAGACGAGAAAGGCCGAGAACGAGAATGTGGATGCCCTTCATTGTTCTCGCGGCATCCTGAGGCGTAGTAATTTTCCTTTCCATTTCCAGTAAATTGCCTACTTTAGTCTGTCGTACGTCAACGTTCACATACATACGAGAGCGAGCGGAAGCATCGCTACGTAAGAGCACATCCCAGACACTGCCTACGAACGGCAGAAAGTGACATGATGACGTCACTACATGAAAAACTAAGCCTAGGGCTGCAACACAGTATAAGAAAGAGTATTACTTGTTGACTGGATTCACCAGGATGGTCGCCGGCGTCGAGGCAGACCCATAAAAAGGTGGAGAGACAACATGGATGCCTTTTTGGAGAGTTGGCCGGAGGTGGCACACAATAGAAAGGATTGGAGAGTAAAAGGAAGCCTTTGCCCAGCAGTGGGACATTGAACAGGCTACGTAAAAAAAAATTACTTGTACTAAATATACAGTTCGGACACTCCCGGCTTCCCGCCTTTTTACCTCACACCTCTTCAATCGTGGTTCCTCTTAAGCAAATGCGTATTCCAGTCTCGCTCGCACGCAACAGGATAATACATGCTTAACTCTTCTTTTAAATTTTCCCCATTTGTGTCAAATTACAGCTATCAGCTGACAGCATCCAAGGTATGGGCTGCAAAAACTATGGTTGCGTTCGGTACAATTTATAAACCTATGTTTCTGTAGGATATCTACTCGGTGAATTGGCCAGCAGTAGTGTTGTTTTGTTACCTGCAGCGTGGGGTTGACGAGGGGCCGGTGCTGGGCGGGGTTAGGTATGCAGTGGGCGGAGCGGTGCAGGGGCTCGTCCCGCAGCCCCCGCACCCCCAGCAGGGACAGCGGCGCGCCCGGTACTACCTCCTGGTAATAATAATATGAAATTAATACCGCTCACTGCAACATACGGATTCCTTTCTGCGTGCTTTATGGACAGGGTCAAATTTACCCACAGGCAAACAAGGGCGCAAGGTAAAGGTAAAATGCGCAATTGAAAACATAAAATTTGTTTAACCACGTGTTTAATGAAGAATATAAAAATAGGTTAGGAGATACGTGTTTTTCCGATTTATTTTTGACCGATATTTTTAATATACTTTTGAATTTTCTGAAGAACGTAGGATGAATGGCAATAATACCTTGGCCGCAATAAAATTAACATTAAGTGGGCCAACTTTTTAAATAACTTACCAGATTAGCGTCATACATTTTTTATACAGAGTGGTAGTCTCAAAGTAGAAGCATTCCACTAATGTTTTTATTTTGAATTTGGACCACTGGCAGCTCCTGAATAACCATTCAGGATTGCGTAACAAAGTAAGTATTTTCATGGAAAAAATATACAATTTTGTAGTCACTACATCTAAAAGTTCGGAGCAAGGTGTAGATTTTCACAATGTTAAAAAAAAGACAAAATGTCTAAAACAATTAAACTTAGATTATTTAGACATGAAACAATGAAACCTGGTCTTTGACTAAACATAAAAAATCCAGCCTCAAGATCTGCCAAAGAGCGACGGAGCGCAGTATTTAAGGTGTAAGACTAACTGATCGGGTTAGAACCACAGAACTGCGCTCCAGAACTGAACTCAGCTGAAGTGGGACTGCGCCGGACATGTCTGTCTCATGCATTCGGAAAGATGAGCCAAAATCACCACAGACTCGGTTCCCCAGGATGGTCGCCGGCATCGAAGCAGATCCAGAAAGAGGTAGAGAGACAACATGGGTGCCTTCTTGGAGAGTTGGCCAGAAGTTGCACACAATAAAGAGGATTGGAGATTAAAAGGGGAGGCCTTTGCTCAGCAGTGGGACATTGCACAGGCTACGTAAAAAAAACAATTTATATATACGGGCAGTACGTAAGCTAATGTTTTGTCGAAAAAGCTTAGGCGTTACGAGTATAAACTGGCCTATGTCTTGTTTTCGGCTTGACTTTAAGTTTTGGGACATCCTGCATAAGATATCAATGGTTACTTGTGATATGACGTACCTTACGACGTATAGGTTTAGTAGGACTGACATCTTGCAGTAATTGCAATGAGCCAGTAGTTACCGCGACGGGCTCCGTTATAGACGCTGCTTTAGCTCTGAAAATATTTGAAATATCACTAAAATATTCACTAAACACTTTTATAAAAAAATATATAAAAATCGATTTTAAAAGTTAATTAAATAGGAAGCTTATTGTCAAAAAAGTTACTTGGTCTGCAAGATGCGAATGGATAGTCATTAAAAATATGAGATTATGTAAAATGTATTCAAAATGGAAAAAGGTGATTAAAAGAATAAAAATAGAGAATATAAGAAGTAACTGCATTGTTTAGCCTCGACATGATTGCATATGTTCCCCGAGGTGGTAAAAGATTATAGGGATCAGGTCGGTTACGTTCTTTTCCCCGAACGTCAACTATTGACCCGAACGTCCATTTCCCGGATTCGTCCTTTTCCCCGAACGGTCATTTCCCCGAACGGGCATATTCCCGAAATTTTCCCCGAACGACCCTTTCCCCGCACGGCCATTTCTACAACCGGTCATTTCCCTGCACAGACATTCTACATAGTGTAACAAAACACCCTAGTAATACGTAAGGGGTGCTTCAGACCATCAAACTGAACAACTTTCACTATGGAGTCAACTTTGAAATCGCGAAAAAAAATTGGTACGATTTAGACCTACCGGCTCGCATCGGCCCGGCCCGGACTTTTTAATGCGGCAAAGGATATTGAAATGCGTAAACAGGAATTACAGTTCATATTTGCATGCATATTGCCTCCGTTCGCATTCCGCGTTGCGTCGCGACGGCCGTACGGCTCCGTGAAACTATTTTAAGGGGATGATCAGACCATCAAACTGAACAACTTTCTCTATGGGACCAATATCGAAATGGCGAAAAAAAAATCTGCTGTCCCATACATTTAGGTCGAGTAGGTTTGTATGGAACAGCTGATTTTTTTTCGCGATTTCAATATCGGTCCCATTGAGAAAGTGGTTCAGTTTGATGGCCTGATCATCCCCTTAAAATAGTTTCACCTAGTTTTGTTAGACCTTATATAACCGGCTCCGTTGACAAACGCTCGACTGCCCCAGCTGCAGAACTTGAGCAAAATATCCACTCCCTCTTTTTATTTACAAGATTGAATTATCAAATTAAGAGGGCACCAAGCCTCCAGTGCTGCCCTCAATCGAAATTCTTTATATTTTTAAAAATTATACAACATTTCCAGGAGTCGCGCTGCAAGTCTGGGGGAGGTCACACGCGTGCGTATTGGCATCTGTTAGGCTTGCACGTGGCTCCGCCATTTTGTAAACTCTTTTGTGTTTTAACTATAAAACGTTAACTTGAGATTATAATAAACTACTTGACATTGGAAGAAATGCTACTAATCATTTTCCTACGTGTACTCTCCATATAACGGGACATTGGCACAATTGTGATAACGCATCGGACGCCATTAAATAAAAATAGAATAGAGTAGAATACAACATTTCCAATAACCTTGGTATTAAATTTATAAAAAAAACATTACGGATTTTATTTCTATAGTTACTGCATTTAAAACCGCCAAAAGTGTCTATCACTTTTGTCAGTAACTACAAACATTCAGAAAAATAAATCCGTAATATTCCGATCTTAGAAAAAGTATATGTCTTGAATGAGCCTCACGCTTCTACCGTATAAAACAAAAGGGGCCAACTTTCTCAGGTTGGTGTGCGTGAAGCGTCGTACAAATTATGTCTGTGTGCGTGTTTATGGATAGCGTTTAGAGACCAATGCTGGTTTGCAAGTTTTTTCGACGCGTTCGTAGCTTCGACTGTCTATCTTGACAACTTATCAATGATTCCGATAAATTGAAAATCTACAATGACTTTAATATGTTGTTTGTTTTGTGGGAATGTTGTATAATTAATAATAAAGAATACAATTGAGAGCATCTGCAGCACTAGAGGTTTAAGTTCAATGGAGTTACTTCTTTGTATAAAAGAAAAAAGAAAACAATAAAAAAATTACCTTCTCATCACTTATTCAAAAGATTAAAAGCCATTAAAAACTACATTTAAATTTTAATATTTATTGCAAAAAAAAAACAATCACAACACTATACAGTTTCATAATTAGGAACAAAGCACGTTAATGACTCGACGGAATGAAAAAAGTTTTAATAAAAATGTTTAAAAATATTAAAAATCACACGTATTCAACTACACACCGATCCAGGCATTATTTTACTTGTGTCAAATTAACTGAAAACAAAAGAATGGAAACAAATTAAAATCGATGGCTGTGTTTTGGTGGCATTTCATTTTGGTCATTATGATTTTGCACATACAGGGTGCACAATTTAAACATACATGGTTTATGCTTCAATGCTTTACACTTAAGGGGTGTTTAAGATACAGTTTTACTATGGGACAAACAATTGAATCTCTAAAATAAAATCTGCCTTTTCATACGTTTTGGTTGAGAACCTAATACCTATTGACATTTTCTAGGAAAAAGATGATTTTTTTCGGGATTTCCTATTTGATCCCATGGTAAAAGTTGTTAAACACACTCCCTAAAGTAAGTAACACATTTAAGCTTACACCCTGTATATTAGGTCCAACGAAATTAGCGGAATCTATTTTTTAAGGAGATGATCAGACCATCAAACTGAACAACTCTCTATACGTAGGTTTTGAGTTTGCATGAAAGAGCAATTTTTTTCGCGATTTCTACCTTTGCTCTATAAATAAAGATGTTCAGTTTGATGGTCTGATCATCCGCTTAAAATAATTGCAGCAAATTTTGTAACACCTTTTAAATTAATCTAATATTTTATTTATTCACATAACTATGTGATCCATAAAGAATGAGTAAAAAGCAAAATGAATTTTTCAAATTGTTTCAAGTCCAAAGTAAAATTCCACCGTAAAAATTCGATTAAAACAATAAGTTCGATTTCTGGCCAAATGAATAAATGCATGCATTTGACAGCGTTCATCGAATTATGTATAGTTGATAAGGCCATTCAAAAAACAGCTTTAAAACCACGTAACATAAAACACAATGGTTCGGTTTAAACTTCAAGTGCATTCATAATCACGCTATAGCTAAAATTAATTAAATTCGATAGAATTCAATTGGATTGCCTTGAAAATAATATTCCACAAGTCGGACTAAAACAAAAAACATAACACTAGCTTATCACAGTTTTATTGCTCTCAGCTTTGACTATCTATTATAAGGAACTAGCCTTGCGGTAGCATTTCCCCTCTGCCACGATATAAGAACAATTGATCATGTGCATTTACATTCAATTTTATTCCTTATCACTAAACGAGACAGCCTGTAATTGAGAAATAATAACTTCAAACTTAGAACGTTTGTCATGATTTTTAACAATTAAAATCTAAAGTTATGGGGAATAAAATCCAAAGTTGCGGATTTCATGTTACCCCCCCCCCCCCCCCCCCCCCGCAAAATGTGGCAGAAATGTTTGCTAGTAGAATTGCACGCGTAACTAGTCCACATATAAGTAGTCAAAGGCTCTCGGTGAATATTTCTCCTATCAAGTTTAAAAAACACAGAAAATGTATTAGTTGTTATTACTTCTACAGGGTGAAATTGATATCATTAGCACCCTTTTAAACTAAGAGTCTGCCCATAAAACTGAACAACTTTTACTATGGGAGCAAACCGATCGGAGCAAAAAATTTTGCTCCCATAGTAAAAGTTGTTCAGTTTGATTGGTAGACTCTTAGTTTAAAAGGATGCTAATGAAATTAATTTCACCCTGTAAATAGATTCGTAAACGAAATTGCGACTTTCGTTCTAAACACATTGCTATGCTTTTTTCTACTGCAGTATTTTAATTCTGTCAATAATTAGTATCACTGTTATGAGACTTTAAATGAGCTTCCCGATTCACACTTCCAATGAGTGCGTCACAGAGAACACGAAAGTTAGTAGCTAGCTTAAGTACCTACACCCAATGACATTCTATACACATGGATTCAGCACGTCATACAATAACAACCCAAAAATGACACGTCTCTAATGTTTTAAATTTCTTTGGTCACTAAGCAGTAATGTAAAACAATTAAGCACACTTTTGCGGTCCCGTTAACAGCGCACCGTAGAGGGAGAATCAATTGAGGTCGGAACGTGTTGTCATATTCACTCAATAAAAGATGCACACAGCAAATTCGCTCTAGTTAAAAAAGGAGATCGCTACCTTATTTGAATCCACTTTTTTGAACTACGACGGCCACCTGACTCCGGAGTCACTTCATATAAATTGTATAGGATTTTATGACTATCGTTATGAATAATCAGAAATAAATAATTTAATTTATACACTGACACCGCTATCGCTTAACCCGGTTACACTGACATTCCGTCTACCAGCGAAAGCGAAAAATTCTTCGTATATGCAGCGCACTGATACGAAGTCCTTGTGTATAGAATATCATTGCCTACACCCTTTGATTGAAATAAAATAGCGGTAGATAGGTGACGTTCATTTATTACGTACGCGAATCTTTTTATGGTATTTACGAGTGAAAAGTAATGCCGTGACGTTTGTTTTTTTTCTTTTTGTATGATTTGTAAAAGGACACGAAGGGATTGTGGTACCTTTATTCCGATTAAAATAAAAAAGTGGGAATTGAACCCACGGCCTCCGTGTCGAGAGCCAATGCTCCTAACAATTAGACCACGGAGGTAGTCACGGAGTTGACGTAGTAAAAGCTAGCAAGAGATTTAATGGAGGATTAACTTTCATGAGCGTCTCTGCAACTGCCGGCAAGTCAATTAGGCGAAGGGGGCTCAGTTTATGCGGTTTATGCGCTATAGGCTAGTAACCTATCTTCCACTATTTTTATTTAATCAAAGTCCTATAAACTCTCAAACGCGCGAGCTTATGTCTTCTACTACATCAGTGTATTTGAACTATACTAAGCCAATTTAGTTTCCCCACTGACCTGAACGGAGGAATCTCGGGTATCTTCCCTATGTTGATCTTCTTCTTGTCCTTATCGTTCGGTTTGGGTGTGGTGGGTGTTACAGTGCGGGGAGTGCTGCGATCTGAAGGTCTTACGTCGTCTTGGCTCGTGCATTCCGACTGTCAGGGGCAAATCAACTATGCTTATTTATTGAATTAGGTTTTACTTTGCGAATCATCATCATCATCATCACAGCCTATAGAACTACCCTCAGGGAGGGTGTATTGTCGTTTGTCCACCACGCGTGCCCAATGCTGATTGGTAGTCTTCACATATGTACATCAGAATTTTGTCTTCAACGTATGCAGTTTTCCTCACGATGTTTTCCTTCACCGTTTGAGCAGTCGGTATAAGTTTGCGAATATCCATGACTAATACAGGAAAAATAGGATATTTTGGAGGCAAAATTTGTACATCAATGAAGCTTTGATTATAACTGACTGGCACTTGGCAAATGAGGCTCTGCAGAGTGCACCCAAATTTAAGGGGTAAGGAGGAAATTTTGGAAAATTCACTTTTTAAAAACTGCGAGTGATGTGTCATTTTCTAAGTAATTTTTTGCGCTTAATCGAATGAGACCATTCCCATGCTCCCCATACTTATAGGACCTTTCTTTTATTCCGGCGTACTACCGCACTTTTTCTTGAAGAGATTCGGCTATTTTTTTAACGCGCGTAACTTCTGTCTGGATAATACCAGTGAGCTCAAATTTTCAAAATATTTGTACCCCAGTCAGTCGTATCTACTACATGTATTGTACCCTTAACAACGATAGACAATAGAAAATGTGGGCCTTTTACGAACCGGTAGCGATTTCGCGAAAACATACATGACTTGGGTACAAATATTTGTCCAAAGCGGGATTCAAACCGGCGACCCTTAGCTCAGCCGGAAGTTCCACTAATGACTGAGTTATCGAGCCACCGAAGCCGTCGTTTTCGTTCACTAACCATGAGAGGAGCGTGCGCGTTCTTGATGGCCTCTCTCCTCTGAAACTCGACCTTGGCCATCTCAGTGGCGAGCCACGCCGGTATCTCCGGTATAGCTATGCGCAGCGCCAGCACTATCACTAGCACTACGTGCTGGAAATATTACGTTTTAAAATTAGATATACAGCTCTAGAGAAAGGATTTATTTATTTCCTTTTTGGAGAACTAACAGCTAAATATAAATAACAATTTATACATAGACATTTGATCTGACAACAAGTTCCTAGATATAAATAGATTCTTATTGACCAATTTTTGTTCGCCGACTTCAAAATGTAGTCTCGTCTGCGTATTTTCGTCATATTATTATAATAATCAGAGGGGTTTGAAGATTTTAGTAGGGATGATGGCCTATGGCCAATGACAACTTGATTTATTTCCAAATTAGCTGTCGATTCAATTCAAATATTTATTGCATTGCCACATTGTTGCCACGTTGTTGTACACAGTAAGGAAATCGTACATAAGATCTTAGTAATCAAACAATGGAGCACCCTGTAAGGGCATAACAATACAGAAACGAGAGCACACCTTGTAACCTTTATAAATCATTACTAAACACTCCATAATAAATCGAGTTATTTGTAATTTCATATCAAAGATTTATTTATCAGAATGAAGTTCACAAAAAAAAAATTTCAGCATTTTCAATGTTTTTAGTTAGTTTATATTTACGTACTTAGATTTGTGTTATTTAAATTTCTTCGAGAATTTTATACAAGACCCGGCGTCCATTATTTGGTATGTCAATGTGATATTATCTATTTGCCTTGCCTTCTCTGATGAGAACCCCTCAAACACTGGTTGCCAAAAAAAGTCTTCATCATCAAGGCAATGTCAAGTCGCCCTATACGATATGGCAGGAGAATAAGAGCCTTACCTCCAAGGCCACAATGACGAGTATCGTCTGTGCGGGCGTCGCGTCCGGCAGCAGCCTGTGCACGGGACCGGAGAGGCCGATCAGAGCGCAGTTCACTAACACCGCGAACGCTACCATCGCTTCCATTGCGTGCTGCAACGTTCAATCAATCAATCAATCAATTATTTGTCGAAAGTAGGTATAGTAATTATTGCAATGATCTTAAATATTAACATAAGGTATCTCCACTTCCAGTCACAATATTATGACATACAAATATTTCTTATTCTAGGCTACAATAATAGTAGATCGTTAGGTATAGAGCTTTACAATTTCATTACTAAGGTACAGATAAGGATTTACTAGTTATAAAATTGGGAATGAATATAAATTAAGTTAACACGTTAACGAACATGTTACACAGAAAGTTAACATGTAAAGACTATACAGGGTGAAATTGATAACATTAGCATCCTTTTAAGAGTCTACCCATAAAATTGAACAACTTTTACTATGGGAGCAAACCGATCGGAGCAAAAAAAAACAGGTCTTCCATACTAAACTGTAACGCCTACTCGACTCAAATGTATACAACAGCAGATTATTTTGTTGCTCCGATCTTTTTGTTCCCTTACTATGGAATTGTTTGCTCCCATAGTAAAAGTTGTTCAGTTTGATGGGTAGACTCTTAGCTTAAAATGATGCTAATGATATCAATTTCACTCTGTATAATAGAAGTTTAGCCTGTAGGCGTAAACACTGACCTGCCAGCTGCCGATACTGTTGACCCTCTCTCCGAAAGGTCTCTGGGCGACGTGGCACAACTTGAACGCGTCGGCTCTCACTTCCGCCGCGTTGTTGAGGAGTGCGCATAATGCGGCGAGCGGGAACGCGGACGAGAACAGAACAACATGCCCGAGCTGTGTCAGCATCTCGAGGTACTCGCTGAACGTTCCCTCGTACTGTTGAAAAAGTTGGACGATTATTATTGGTCTTAGAAATAGCTAGCGGACGCCATTACAATCGAATATGGCAAAGTGAAATAGAAATCACCATGTCTGGACCCATAAAACTTTGAGACAGATTTGTCCCTAGCCATCGACCAAGAAATTTCGCTTACGCTAGTAGACAGAACGTTAGTATAACGGAGTATGAAATAGCGATAGTAATTTATATGAATATTGCCGCCGCAATTTACAGCCGTAGTAAATAATTCCGCTCGTCAATCTTCGTTTGCGCAGAGCAGGACAGAGTCTCCGACGAAACCCGAAGTCATATAGTAATCAAAGGGTGCAAAGTCGGATAGCAGCGAAAAGAACGCGAAAACAAATTAGCCAATAGCGTAAACAGATTGAAGGTGGCGCATCCTGATGGGTCAATATAATTTCGCGCGCTATTAAAATTTGTCAACTGCGCAGGTACATCGGTAAGACTTATAAGCCTGGTACTACTGATCTCCTTTTTTAACTAGAGCGAATTGGCTATATGTATCGGCGGCTATAGCCGCCGTGTGTTTCGCTTAAAAACGGCGTATGTTATTAAATGAAAAATATTAAAGATAATATGATTACTAAGCGATACCCACTGAAAGTATGACACCCCATCTTTTTTTTGCACTTTCAGAGTGTAGTTATTAACTGCACATTTCGGCATCGTTGAGCGTCACATGGTTGGCGCGGTCAATTACCAACTGAGAGCGAAACAAGGCGCACTGCTGGATTACGCCTTGTTTTGATGGCTCGATTTTTCGAGCGGCGTTTGTTTATCTACCTATATCTGATCGAAGTGTCCCATACCTACATTAGGGTCGAGTTGGTTCGCAGTTTTATATGGCATAGGCCATAGCTGATATAGTTGTCGCGATTTCAACGTTGGTCCCATAGAGAAAGTTGTTTAGTTTGATGGTCTCATCATCCCCTTTAAAAACCGTCAGTACAAAGGACCCTGTATATTTTTTATTAGCATTCGAAATCTTCAAAAGTTATAATCCAATGATTTTAAATGAAAATAACGTAAAAGTCGTGGAATCGTCCTAGTTGCATCAGGATTCCTTTTCAAATGGAACTAACCTTGAACAGCTGTGACTCCAACTCGGCCTGGTGTATAACTTTCTGACCGACGACGGGCTCCGAATCTCTCCTGTCTGCTTGACCGTTTATGATGTTGTTCTCCGGAGCCTCTCCCGTTGAATCTGTCTTCTTTTCGAACAGCTCCGTCAGCTGAGCTGACGTAGGCACTGAAAGATTTTTATATCGATTATACAATGAATGAAGATATCAAATTCTATGAATAGTAATGTTGTTTTATAAGGACACGACTTTTATGTACCACAAAGGTGAGTTCAATAGAGTAAATTAATTATGATTTTTCCTGGACTGAAAGAGGATATAGTTGAAAAGGATTGAAAAGGGAATGCTAAGATGGTGTGCTCACGTGGAAGGGATGGGTGATAGTAGACTGATGTATGATTGACGTATTGTTATCATTACCAATGATGGCGAGAGATAAAAGAGTCTTTTGAGCGTTTTTCAAGTTTGAGTAGGATCGAAAATGTATGGATTATGATACACGGGAGTTCGACTTCGAAACGTGTCTGAATCTTGGCCTAATTACAGGGTGTTAGGGTAACAGTTACATTACGTTAAGGGATGATTGTACCTATGATAATGAACAACTTTCTCTAAGAAACCTATAGAAAATTCGATTTTTTTTTTTACCTTTCATACAAACGTTCGATCAGCTGATTACATTTAGTATTGGAAGTCCAAAATTTTTTTGCGAATATCCTATGGGTTTAGTTGTTCAGTATCATGGGTACAGTCACCCCTTAAAGTTTTCATCCTGTATAATCACAAGAGTTCACAAACGCGCCAGCGATGGAGTTTGGTTTAATTAATACGGGCTTAACATATGGAAGCTAAAATAATGACTTAAATAATGCCCAACTAAACAATCATAAGGGTAACCACCACATTTTATTAATTGATTAAATAATACTTACTTTTGCTTGGACTCAATGCTCCAAAAACGTCGACACATATCTTGGCCAATCTCAGGTTCTCTATCAAGTAGGGAAGGGCTGACTCTTTCAGATTACCTATTATCTGTCTCGTTATAAGTAACACGGCCAATTGCTGCAAAATATAAAAAGTAAGTTATAGACTGGAATCCACTGCTGCACGGCTAGCATGACACTCGCGACAAATCGAGAAAAACGACATCTCGATTTTTATACTTTTCTCGGGGATGGCATGCGAGGCCTACCGGACAAAAAAGCAAAAGTTTCCACGATAACTTTCAATATGGGACCAACATTGAAATCGCGAAAAAAAGCGATTGACATTTTCTATAGCAGAATATTTTAGATAATAATAATGTTACATTGAACACTTACCTCTTTTAATTTATCCATATCCTGAAGATAAAACGCAATGTAAAACAAACTCATGAACGAATTGACGAATTGAAACTGGAAAAGAAAATTCATTATTTCATTTAATTTATCGGGTTTAAGATAGAACCTACAATGAAAGCTTGCTAAAAATTATAAATGTCAAATAATATTAAAATATTGCTGACTTCATGACAGATTAAAGTGTTTTGAGGTTTGAACCATATACGATCCCTAAAGATCTGTAGGGTTCTTGTTTAAGTTATATATTACCGATATGAGGTTGGCTTGCACCACAAAGTCATCTACAGCCTATACATTATACAACGTGCTAATGAATAAGCGCAAAAACTCATATACCCTAACTGATTTATAACAAAATAATTAGATTGAAACAATAATTTCATTATATTGATAGTTAAAATTTTAAAGTTATTCGCATTTTAAGTTTTGAAGCAAAAATTATTTGTTATCATTTCAGCAATGAATGAAAGCGCTAACGTAGTCATGAATACATTTTTATAATCTTGTTTTGGTAGTAAGTAGAGTGAGTATGCCGGTGCGGTGGGATGACATCGGGCCCAGTAAATTAAAAATTTTAAAAACAAATTATTTAATATTTTGAAAAAAATTACCTATGTTGAAACCATGATAATTGGATTCTGCTCTAGATTCTTAATAAACTACTTTCCAGTTTTGCGTTAATTCATTAACACGTTGTATACGTCCCACTGCAGGGCACAGGCATACCCTTCAGGGAGCGTGTATGGGCATTAGTCCACCACGCGTGCATAATGCGGATTACATACGCATCAACATTTCTTCTTCAGCGTATGCAGGTTTCCTGACAATGTTTTCCTTCACCGTTTGAGAGCACGCGGTATTACGTACATAAGTTAGAAAAACTCATTGGTACATGGCATGTCGTTCGTGCGGATTCGAACCCGGACCGTAGCCCGGACCTTAAGATTGAGTTTCCATATCTCTCCGCAACGCGCCACCGACGCTCTCGACTAAAAAGCTTATATACGCTTAAATGTATTTAGTAAACGCTCTGTCCCTCAAACTGCTCATACTTGGTGACAGAGACAGCATCATATTTAAATATGTTTAGGCCTAAATACTTTTTGGTGCAAGCCAGGCTTGGTTACATGTGAATTTGGTGTTATGAGGAAACTGAAAACTCCTCGAAGGTTAATAGCCCTGATTTGGCATTGTATACCTTAGATCAAAGTAAAATTAATGGATAGGCCTTACGCGAATATTTCAATTTTGATAAATGAGGCAAAACAAATGAGAGTTTTACTTCAAATATGTACCGAGATGACTGACCAAGTGTGCTAGTTTTTATGGACCAAGTGTACTTGTTGTGTGCTTCAAGCGCTTTGGGCCTATCCATTAATTTTACTTTGATCTAAGTTGTATACACGTTTTTCACATTTAACCAAGATTTGGTGCAGCAGCCAGGATCATCTCCGTACGATGGAACTAGTTTTTAATTAATTACTATTAAAATGTTAAGTGTGTATTGAGACGATGAGACTAAACAACTTTCTTTAAGAAACATGGGTCGAAAAACGAAAAAATGTGTGGGTCCTCCTATAGAAAATCAAACCGCACTTTTGTATGGGGAGGTATCCACAAAAGGTTTTCTCGTTTTTCGACCTTCCCTTAGGAAAAGTTCATTATCTGAATAAACCCTTAAAATTCTGATAGTAAGCAATAGTTGTCTTCATCAGCAATGGCACCCTCGGCAGCCCATTAAACCCATAAAACCAGGATTAAAAAGAAAATTACCTCATTTCATCAACACTTTAAACTGCCCTCAAGTATTTTGAATTGTGAACTAAGAAACGTGATAGATTAACGGTGTAATTTCATTCTTATGTTCATAAACATAAAATAGGTTGTCGAACAGTAATAAAATGTATTGCACATGCAAATGTTCCCATGCAAGCGAATTTCATGAATAAACAAAAGAACGCGTGCCTTGCATTTGAATAGCTGTGCTTTTTTTAATTTTTATTAAAAACTCCATGGTTTCACCTTTTCCGTTATCTATGGTAAGCAAAGCATGATGGCTTTTAGCATGGCGTTAGTTTACAGCACTTTTAAATACAAACCAATGCTATTTTCACTATCAGATGGTTTTCATATTTGGTCTCGAGTCGATAATTTTCTGTAGGGGAAATTGTAGGTCAATTTTACCATTTTATTTGGTATTTTATGGAGTCCATTCCCGTTTGGTAAGCAGAAAAGAGAAAAATGCTCTATAGTATAAATATTTTAATTTACTACTGTACTTGTTTAGGTTTATTGAAGTGGTTTAAGATCTGCCAAGTTAAAATTTAATATTGACATTTATTAAATAGCATTTTAAGATAAAAAGTTTCAATGAATACTGGAACTCATGAATTCATAATACAATTCTAGATCTAATTCTGTATTTTAGAAAAAAATATATATATTTTTTGAAATTCACATTTTCTCAGACCTTTTTCGGCTTTAACAAACCAAGAATCGCTCGTCGGTCTCAAAGAGGCTACTCAAACTAACAAAATGTTTTATTTTTATCGACTGCTCTGCTAAAGTTAAAGTTAAGTTATAACGTTATAAGGTTATAACTTGTAGAATCCCACTGCAGGGCAAAGGCATACTTTCTTAGTTCTAACAAAATTTTATTACAGATCTAAAACCACTGCAATTTTATATAATAATTACTAATTATTTACTAATATCGTTCCAAGAATCTAATTCTATTTATTTAGATAAATATTAATAATTTATTCAACTATTTATTTTACTGTTAAGTGTCTAGGGAAGTCTGTGCTAATAACATTTTAATTATCAAAAAGGAAGGATTTAGGAAATCCAAAATCATGCACAAAATATTTAAAATCTATTAAAGATATTTAGTTATCAAGGAAATTTCACGTAAGGAAATCATTTTATGAATATATAGGTAGGACACGCAGCTCACGATGTCGTGCTTTCGTTCAAACTTAAAACAAAACTCACACAAACTAGAGTAAAGCTTACCAAGTTTGAAAAAAACCTTGTCATTTTGCGAAAGTAACGAAAAAGCAATTATTTCGTTTCTTTTACGGTTTAATTTCCTACAACAAGCATCAAGTCCAATTCACACTTTTGTCTTATTTGACATCGAAATAATAGTCCCATTTCATGTTATCAAAATTTTTAGATCAAAATGTTTTGTGACATTCTAAAAAGGACACCCGAGTCTGGAAATTAAATTTTCTAGACAGAAGACTAAATTTTACACAATATGAATTTTATAAAGAAACTAGCGTTCACCCGCGACTTCGTCCGCACAAATTATATACCAGATTTTAAGTCAGATCATACGATATCAAACAAAAAAAGTTTCATCAAAATCGGTTCAGTAGTTTTTGCGTGATGCTCGTTCAAACAAACAGACAGACAAAAAATCCAAAAATATAGTTTAGATTCTGCTTATTAATATTTATCAAAAGTTTATCTGTGATAATTTAAAAGATTAAACACACATTGAAGACACACAAACTGTCGGAGATCCAAATAAACTTTTCGTTGTTTCTTTCGTTGTATAGGATATCAACGGTTACAACGAAAACATAGCGCCATAATGACAAAGTTTTCTTTAAGACCAGGTCAAGCTTTACACGGGAACAAACCAAACAAGGTACCAACAACAAATATCACCGCATACCTTTATCGTTTAGCCACCTTGCTATCCTGGCGTAGACCTCCTCTTCGATGGCTATCAACACAGCGAGGAAAGCGCGCGGCAGCCACGTGAAGTAAACAATCCTAGTCTCCCACCAGTCCTACAGGGAAATGAAATATTTAGAATAAAAATCTTAATTTCAGACCAAGGTCTATTAAGACTTAAAAGTTATGTTAGTACTTAAATAAAATACAATAAAAACATATAAGGTGGAGTCTTGTAATTGCAACTATGGAGCAATTACACTTATAGGAATCACAATTCAGACCTTCTCTTTATACCAACATCTGCCTTCTAGATGACTAGACATAAGTCTATTGAGAGAAGAACTGAATCGTGATTCTCATAAGCGCAATATCTCCATTGTTGCAATTACCTGATAGTTGTAATTACAAGACTCCACCTTACAGTTGTTAAACTTTTAAGGGGGTCGTTAAGACCATCAAACGGAACCACTTTCACTATGAGACCAACATTGAAATCACGACAAAAAATCTTTTGTCCCATACATTTAGCTCGAGTAGATCTGTAGTTTAGTATAGAACATCGCAAACGCATCGCATCATGGTGATTATGGCAAATCTCTCCATTTTGGGGGAGGCCTATGTCCAGCAGTGGACGTCTATCGATCTATCGGCTGATATGATGATGATGGAACATCAGATTTTATTTTCGCGATTTCGATATTGGTCCCATAGTGAAAGTTGTTCAGTTTGATGGTTTTAACCACCCCCTTAAGTTTATTTGTATTTTTATAACACCTTGTTATGGTATTGTGTACGGGTGGCATGTAAGCAAAATCCACTACGGGAGTTTTGGATGTGCGCGCTGATTGGTCAATAAACTCTCATAGTGGACTTTCGTCAGCAAAATGTACTATCTAAGGGGGTGGCCCCTTAAATGTTTATTTGTATTTTTATAACACCTTGTATACATAACATTAATTGACAAAATCTCCAACCCTGTGTATAGTGGATATGGAGACTCAGTGCTGCAGAATAGGCCTGTTGTTCGCGATGACTTTCAGGAGGCTGTTCAGGCTGCCTCGGACGCGGCCCATCAGCAATGCGGTTTTTTTGTGCAGTATCGCCTAAAAGCCGTCTGTTCGTGCCTCCGTTAATATCCCTGGCGCACTACCTACCTTTTATGAATTGATATTAAAATTTCTGATTAAAGACACTAAAATGGCGGTGGGCGGGGCACATTGTTCGCAGAACTGATGTCCGATGGGGCCGAAGAGTACTCGAGTGGCGACCGCGTACTGGAAAGCGCAGTGTAGGTAGGCTCCCCGAGCTTCCATACAAAAGTGCAGATCGGCCGATCGATTTTCTATGGTACAAAAATTTTCTCGTTTTTTGACCCATGTTCCTTAGGGAAAATTGTTTAGATTCATGGTCTGAATACACTCTTAAAGTTACGTTATAAATTAAAAACTAGTGGCGTATACAGGGTGTAAGTGACAGCCTAGCAAATACTGAAATGGTGAACTCAGACCATCGAACTGAACGACTTTCACTATGGAGCCTATTCCAGGAAACGCGAAAAAAAATTTGCTGTTCCATACATTTAAGACGCGTAGGTACAGCAGTTTGTATGGGACAGCAGATTTTTTTTCGCGTTTCCAAAGGTATGCTCCATAGTGAAAATTGTTCAGTTCGATGGTCGGAGTTCACCGTTTCAGTATTTGTTAGGCTGTCGTCACTTACACCCTGTATTACCAAAGACTGTATTGGATACCTGAGCGCGTAGCAGCGCGAAGGTGGCTGCGGCGGCGACGCACAGACAGACACACATGAGGGGCAGCGACACCGCGTGGCGCCACGCGCGCCGCCGCCACGCCGCGTACACCGGCTCCGGCCGCCCCGTCACTGCGCTCGTTGTCATCTCACCCTGAACCAAATAAGTGACACTATATTGGCTATGTCCTGTCAAGTCGATCCCAGCGCCCGGGGTGCCAGAAATTTGTACTTTTGTTGGAAAAGCCACGTAAAATATGCTCGAATCTATGTAAATCCACACACTAACTCAACACGAAATCTCCAAAACTGAAAAGACTACAAACTTAAAATTTGGCATGGATGTTTCTATTGACATCTAGATGCTCACTTAAAAAAGGTTTGTCGCATTTCAACTCCCAAAGGTATTAAAACTGAAGTAAAAGTTTGAATGGGAATTCCCATACAAATTAGATTGTGTTCGAAGCTTCGTTGTCTATCTATGGACCATATTTCCGAGAGCGACGGTATCGCCATCTGTTGGCATCTTTGCTATAACTTGTGTAATATCTGTTGTAAGTCCCCACAGGCTCACTATCTAAGAACGCTCGCTCCAAGTTGCAAAAACATATTTAAAACAGAAGAAAGTTGATATTCGATCTTCAATAATCTTTCGATTATGATATTGCTTTATACATCCGTCGTACCTATTCGATACTAATTTATATAATTTTCAAAACGAAAACACAAAAAATCAAAGTCGTTCGGTGCGATACAATTAGCGCGTGACACTCGACTGAATCAAGCCCGGCGTTTGGGCCCGGCTGCGCAGGTACATTTTAATATCTAAAGTGCGGAGGGATCCAGGCCTGACCAGACTTCAAACCATCAAACTGAATAACTTTCAATATGGGAACATTATTAAAGAAAAAAAACGTCTGTAGCGACTCCGAATGTACAGAATGAACAGCTGATATATTTTTTTTATTACTACGTTTGTTTCTTAGTGAAAGTTTGTCAGTTTGATGGTCTGAAGCACTCCGTAAGATACGTATGGCATTTAACCTGTCACATCCCGGCGACGCGATATCGACCGTCGTCCATTGTTTATCAATTGTTATTTTAAAGTCGGGATGTGACAGGTTAAGCACCCAGTATATTCAAGTCAATGGTACATATAAATAAAGTCTTGTCAACGAAAATCTATCATCAAAATTTATAAGTATTGTTAGCAATTACCAGCGGGCCCGGTGGCCCCTAGTCTACCTACGTCACTTTAACGTCGAATAATAAATTATAGTAATTCAATATATAACTATTTGTTAATTAATAATAATTATTATATTATTTTCGTTATTTTAAAATATCAGATCTAGATTTTAATTACTATTAAGTAATTCAGTTGAGCGGTTATCCATTTTTGCGCCTCCGACAGTGGCGCCGTTTAAAGTTAGATTTTCTTGGATAACTTAAATTCCAAATCTTAATTTAAATAATTATATAAAATCATCGTAATTCTAATTAATATTTTTAATGTATTTACGTATAGTTTTACAATTAATAGATTTTCAAATAGCATACCGGATTAGACCGGATGTATCCCAAAGCGGATGTGATTTAAAATTGTTTTCCTTTAGAAATTGTAAACGGCTATCGACCGTATAAAAGCGACTGCAATGCATCCACATCATCTTTTCACCATCATCAACTCTTGTAAAGCGGAAGCTCTGCCCGAATTACAACCGAAGATTTAAACCTGCTGCATCTTATTTCAAGCCTATCCCCACGTTCCTTTACAGTATACTGATTCGTGATGACTAATGAGAAATTACTCACTTGAAATAACGGTCTAGGCTCGACAAGAAGTTCATCTCTCTGATCCAGAGTACCCCATCTATACGCGAGAACGTTGGAATATCTGAAACAAATATAACATCTCAATTAATTACCATGTAACGATTATCAACAGAAAACAACACTTTTATTTTTAATGTCCTTTTGTCTCGTATTACCAATACCTACTTCTGTTTGTGTACATATGTAAAAGACAAATAAACGATATTAAATTTAATTTAATTTAATTTAATTTAATTAATTTAGGATTACAAAATACACAAATATTTATTTTCAATGAGCACTTACTTTACGTTTAAAATTATTTCACAACAATCTGGGTATAGGCTTGCACATTGACAACTCTGAACTTTATCAGGTAACTACAATTTAACGGTACCCTCACACTAGGCTAAGCCTGGCCATGCGGAGGGCAGGAATACGTTTACCAGTATGAGATAACGATACGACACTACAGCTTGAAGTAAATTCAAAAAACGGTGCTAAATCTTAAATAATTTTGAGATCATCCGAAACGATGTGCTGGTACCAGCCCAGTACCCAGACCCTCGATATATCGCGACTGATTCGGTCCGACCATCATTTGTAATATAGTTGACATTGGAACGAAAATTCAATTTTAAATCAAAATTGAATTTTCGTTCCAATGTCAAGCTAATCTTAATTTAGTAGCGCAGAAATACCAGAAACAGGCCTTTCTGACGCCTGACCCCAATAAGAAAGATCTGATACAGAATGATCTGATGACGAAAATACAGTAATTGTAACTTTTATAAGTCAAAACTAAAAAATATAAAAAAAAAATATTGCAGCCGATGACTTTTTCGTTCGCATCATAAGAACATTAATTTGTTTTATCGAAGTCGCTGTCAAGCCGGTACGATTCGCGACAGGGCTTACATTAGTTTTTTGGCTTGGCTTGACACCGACTTCTATAAAACAAATTAATGTTCTTATGATGCGAACGAAAAAGTCATCGGCTGCAATATTATTTTTTAACTTTTTAGTTTTTTTGAAGGCGGTTTTAATTTTTTGTTAAAATTTTGTTTATTTCACACTTTTCAGTGGTGAATTTATTAGTTAAATTTAATAGTAGTGCTTTAAATTAACAACCGCACTAGCCGGCACTACGATTTTCAAAGGTTCCCCTCGATTTCTCTAGGATGCCACCATCAGATCCTGGTTTCCTTATTATGGTATTACCCTTGGAATATCTTCTTTCCAACAAAAAAAGAATCATCAAAATCGTTTCATAAACGACGAAGTTATCCGCGAACACACATCTATACTATTATAAAACTGTAACAGGAAGTTTGTCTGTACATTGAAGATATTAACAAAAAAAAAGTTACGATATGGTTTTTAGGTGTCCCTGACTCCATTTCACAAATTTTTTGTCTGTTTGTTTGTGTGTTTGTTTGTTTGTTTGAACGAGTATCACGCAAAAACTACTGAACCGATTTTGATGAAACTTTTTTTGTTTGATAGCTTATGATCTGACTTAAAATCTGGTATATAATTTGTGCGGACGAAGTCGCGGGTTAACGCTCGTAATATATATTTGAGAAACCTCCTCATTTTTTGAAGTCGGTTAAAAATATTCATATAAATGGGAGCCTAAGGCTGCCTGTCCATTGACGAGGAGCTAGCTGGCGGAGCGGAGTAACGAAAAAATATTAACAAATTAGGATTGCATAAAATCTCGGCCGAGATTTTGATTGGTTAATATTTCCTCGTTACCGCTCCACCAGCTAGCTCCTCGTTAATGGACAGGCAGCCCTAGGCAGCATTTATACGACTATTTTGACTTATAAAAGTTACATTACTGTAATTTCGTCATATACTGGTGATTTATGCGTCTAATGTTCGACTATACGACACCTATACGACCAAATTGTTAGTTGGGCATCGTGTAGGTATCGTGGTGAAGTGATTTGCTAATCAGCATGAGACGGTTTCTGATTGCCCAGGCACAGGGCGTATCGATACGTCACTCGGGGAGCCTCGCCACGATAATCAACCGGTATGAGGCTCAGCAAGAAGCAGCTCACACAGTGGTTAACTTTGTACCTTTTCCAAGTCTCCAAATAGACGCAGGCCCAGAGCACGTTGAACAGTGAAAACAATACGTAGGCAATATCCTTCCAGTTCTCGTTCGCTGTGCCCAGCCAAATCTGAACAAAAAACACAATTTATTATATTTTTATACGTTTAATAAGGTACAGAGGGATCCTTTTGCCCAGCAGTGGGGCGACTGTATACAGGGTGAAATTGATATCATTAGCATCCTTTTATCCAAAATGAACAACTTTTAATATGGCAGCAAAAGGTTCACAGCAAAAAAACTTTTTCAACACACTTGCTCATAAAATGGCCCTTATTTCACCGCAATTAGGCACATAATGACACCTATAATCAAACTGTGACTTTTTCATTACTATTATTCACAAGTGAGTTATAGGTTTTTTCTTATTGGTTGAGTTCAAGAAGTTTAGATAGTAGGTATCTAAACTTCTTGGTTGAGTTCTTGAGTTGCTTTTTTCTTAAAAAAGTTTCGATACAGAAAAGATCATATTCAATAGTACAAACAAATTCTCTAAATAAACTTTTTATATACTAAATAAAATGATTTTTTATTATTATTTTCTTCATAAGTGTGTTGAAAAACGTCGTATGATACACGTGTGTATTGATGATTACCGTCCTCGGCTCTCTTAAGACCCTCGCCTACCATAATGTACTATTATTTGGCTCAGATTGTACTATAGCATTAAAAGAACTATTATTGTGATTGTAAACTGTAAGTTTTCCGAATAAAATAAAACAAATCTACTGTTCCAAACTAAACTGCAATGCCTACTCGACTCAAATATATGCAACAGCGGATTTTTTATTGCTCCAATCGGTTTGCACCCATTGTAAAAGTTGTTCAGTTTCATGGGTAGACTCTTAGTTTACAAGGATAGGTCTTAATAATAAAGCTATATGTACACATTTCTTTTTTAAGTTTTCGTATAAGAATTACATACATAAACTTACGACAGCAATCCCTTTCGGGGTGATCAGGTAGATAGTATACAAGGTCTAAAAAATTAGGTGAAACTATTTTAAGGGTATGATCAGACCATCAAACTGAACAACTTTCTCTATGGGACCAATATTGAAATTGCGAAAAAAAAATCTGCTGTCCCATACATTTAGGTCGAGTAGGTTTGTATGGAACAGCAGATTTTTTTTTCGCGATTTCGATATTGGTCCTCTAGAGAAAGTTGTTCAGTTTGATGGTCTGATCACCCCCTTAAAATAGTTTCACCTAATTTTGTTAGACCTTATATAGATAGGCGATGGTAGTAATATCATTAAATGTGCAAACTTTTCAACTTACCCAAAAAATAAACCCGACTGCAGCGGGCACGGTCAACGACCGAGTGTAATGCCCGAGCCAAGCGAAGTACATTGCTATCTTAACACCGAAGTATTCACTTATTTCATCTGAAACACGTTCAATGCATACAAAGTCTTAAATAACTTTTTTTTTTTTATTTATTTATCAAATACATAAACAAACATCTTATGAACTAAAAGCATTGATAAACCTGATATTAGGTTTGTCCCAATGCAGAAACATTAGTAATAATAACATCGATAGCAAAGGTAGGCAAACAGGTAGATAGGTACATAACTACAGTACACTCGTACATCGCACCGGCCAGTTACAAGTTCTTATCGCGTACTTGCATCGAAAAAAAACTGCATAGGCAGTTCTTTGTCAGTCGGTCGGCGCGTGATCAGATGGCAGATATACAGGTTGCTTCACATTCTACGTTAAGTCAGTCTATACTTTGGAGCAGATATTTTTTAATGTGGTAGGCTATGTTTTTTGAACTAATACGCATTAATTAAAATTTAGGCGATATATTCGTCACACATAACGACAACATCTATATCTATTTTTATACAGGGTGTAAGGAAAAGTATCGTTAACATTTAATACTACTACTGACGACCTACGTCGCAGGTCAGCAACAAATGAGCCACAGCGCGCACGACTCTCCCGTTGAGTCAGAATTGTATTGCATAGTGTTAGCACAGTGTTAGCACTGCGCGAGTATCATTGTTTTGTTTTAGTAGCGAAAGTGTTAAACCACATACTCTACCCATCAAACTAAACCAAAAAAAAAAAATCAGCTGTTCCATACTAAACGACAATACCAACTCGACTCAAACGATTTTTTTTTGTTCTGACAGGTTTGCTTCCATAGTAAAAGTTGTTCAGTTTGATGAGTAGATTGTAGTTAGTAGTAGTTAGTAGTAGTAGTAGTTAGTAGTAGTGTAGTAGATACTTTTCCTTACACCCTGCATAGGGTCCTTCTTAATATGCTGATAGTTTTATAAGAGGAAGGTCAGACCCTTAAACTATACAACTTTCTGTATGGGACCAACAAAGATTCACGAAAAAAAAATCAGTATTGTACTCTGTGCTCATACTAAACTGCAAATCTGACAGCAGATTTTTTTGTCGATTTTGATTTTGGTCCCATAGAGAAAGTTGTTCAGTTTGATGGTCTGATCATCCCTTTAAAAACTGTCAGCATATTAAGCGTTGAAAATATTTGCAAAAATATTAACTGGGGGTGTTGAGGATACGTAATGGAATGCATTAAGACCAATTTTAGATTTTCTTTCTGTTTATCTGTTGTTTGTGCACGTACCATTTAAAAACCACTAAACCGATCAGGTTGGGGGTTTTCACAAAAACATAGGGATTAGGTTGGGTTAACATTTATGCTTTATTTCATCGCAATCCGTGTATTCAAGTGTGGCGACATCGCCACAATTGAAAGGGATAGCGTAATTCTCGGTATTCTCTCTAGTAGTAGTACAACTGAGCTTTTGGGCCCTACAGAAGAAACAGATGTTCCGAAAACAACAATGATCCAACTAGAGCTTACCTAAAGGTTGAGGGTTAAACAGGGTCTTAACCCATTTCCTCCTAAGGCTCTCGAGCGCGTTTCGTTCGTGCAACGGGAACATCCCCGCGACCACCCCTCTACTCACACACGCCGGCACTGTAAATAGAAAATAACAGTAAGCATAATTCAACTTTAAAATAAGTAATTTAAAGTTAAAATTTGCGTTTAATAACTAAAATATCACCCGAATAAAACAGTGGGCGCCACCTAGGTTATTGTATTGCGGTGTGGAAGGCAAATGGCCATGCCATTTTTGCATAGGAAAACCATCACCACACCGTCCCACTCAGCTGTCATTTCATATAAATGGGAAAAAAATTGAAAAGAAGAGGTAAGCATGTGCGATACAGAGTGCGTGCGAGCGAGACAGAAATACGCATTTCCTTACATTTTACGCAACGATCCTGCCAGAGGGTTGAGGTAAGAAATTGGTGGGAGGCAGGGAGTGTCCGTTCTGTATGTATGTAGTACTAGATACTCTTTCTTAGGGTTGAACCTCATCTGGCATTACCGCATCGTATTTTTCCGTCGCTCCATCCTTTTCTGTCACTCAGGAACGTAATTTGCTAGAGCAAATAAGGTAGATGGAACGCGACCGCACGCGGCACCATCGACAGTGCTGCGACTTTTCTCGCTATTGCAAATGACGTTCCTGAGCGACCAGAAAAGGATAGAGCGTGAAAAAATGCGATGCAGTGCTGGCAGATGAGGCTCAGGCGTAACACTTATACTGTGCCATCACAAACTATTTTTAGTGTTCTTTGAATGACGTCAGCACATGCGAAAACCTTAAGTCTTCTTCTTAGGTAACTGCCGGGTAACCAGAGGGCGATAGAGGAGGAGAGATAAAAAGTTGGTGGGAGGAAGGGAGTGTCCGTCCGTCTTTCTTATACTGTGCCTAGTGTCTAGGATAGTATCATTTATTCAGCTAAAATACAATAGCATGCAAATATTTATTGAAAGTTATTATTTAAAAACTCTGAAACATTATACAAATTTTTGTTTTGTTCCCTTTCACATTTTTGTTTTTGAGTTACCATTTTCTGTATGCCAAAATTCGATACAATAGGTGCACAAATGAGAGTTATTGGGGCGGGGCATACACAGGCTGAACGGACGAAAGAGGTTCATTGCTTAACAACAGAACCTTAAAATAAAAACAAAATAAATGACGAATTTAAAAAAGCTCCTCTATAAGTTTTCCATTGACGATTTATTTCGAATTTTATATATGAATAGGTGGGGTAGTACTTACCGATGCTCTGGCCGGGTCGTAAAGTGAGTGCGGGTTCAAGAGCGTGCTCATCTCCGGGCTCAGCGCGCGCAGATTCAAGCACGTGCTTCACCAGGGCGCCACGCTCTTGAGAGTTGAGGAGGTCCGCCGCTGACGACCCCTGGACAACGGTTTATTATTAGCATACATGACATGTATTGCTGCTGAGTTTCTGGCCATAACTTTTCTGCAGCTTCTTCTCTATTGGATATTTAGAGAATTTAATATTATGAGCTTCAACGTAGTAGATAATAGCAGCGGCAGGTTAAAGGGGCGCCAAAATGAATAGTGTGAAAAAATAATTATGGCATTGACTTGAAAATATTGCAAAAAATCTCCTGTGTAGATATATTGCTGTAAAATCTTGAAACTATCTACCCAGTCATACATATTGCAGTTTTCGATCCAGATATTAGATCATATTGCGACGAGCAAATCATATTGCCGTGAAATCTCGAGTTTGCTTCGCTAGTTCCAAGTTTTACATATTATTGCGACGACCTAACATGGAACTGGCCTCCCTGGGAAAAAATTATTGCTACTCCCGGCTCGATAAATCGTAGATCCGGGGCTGGTTCTTAAATAAGATGAAACAGCAGATTTTTTTATTTCGTGATTTCGATTATAGTCTTTTATAGAAAGTTGTTCAGTTTGATGAATTGATTATACCTTTAAAAATCATCAGCATAGGTCAATGACATTCTATATGGGACACACCACGTCATACAATAACAGAACCAAAAAATGGCACATGTGTCTAATGTCACCTTTGTATGCATCACTTATGCTTAGCTTTTATAAATTGCCGCTGACATTCCAGTCCATTCAAATCTTTCAAATGTATTCGGTCACAAAACAGTAATGTACAACAATTACTACAAACAACAGTTATGAAAGCGGTTGTCGCTACCATGGGCTGACCCCTCTTACTGATCTTAGAACTCTATTGGACATGATGCTGTTGTATGATGTGGCACGGGGCAGGCTGGATTGTCCGGCCCTGCTTCATGAGCTTGCGTTTCTAACACCTGGACGCCGTACGCGGCAAACTAAACTGTTTCATGAACCTTTCTGCCGCACTACTTACGCGCAAAATTCCATTATCAGACGCGTAACTAAAACTTATAACAATTTTTTTGAAAATGTAGATATCTTCTTGCACTCTAAGCAAAACTTTAAATCTAAAATTAAGGTTGTATTTGATGAAAAATAGCCATAATCTACCCTTTCACACATCCCATTCCCTCCCCTGTCTCCCTCATTGCCAACAAAAGACATACTTACACACACACACACACACACACACACACACACACACACACACACACACACACACACACACACACACACACACACACACACACTCAGATAATTTGGTTTCAGTAATGTATAATTATTACAAAATAGACCGAGAATTTTTTACTGTATAAAAGTGAAAATCTGTAATTGGCCATTCTGTTAGACTGTAAGTTAGCATAATTACTTCTGTAACGCTGTAGATTTTCCAAATAAATAAATAAAAAAAAAATAAAAAATTAAGCATAACTTAGCGGTCCCGTTAATAATGGTCTGATGCGAAGTCCTTCTTGTATAGAATGTCTTTTGCATAGGTATTAAAAAGGACCCTACATAACTTCGTGCAAGACTTCGATAGACTGAAGGTAAACCATTGTGTGCTTCAATCTAAACTTCAGTATTCTAATATGGTCTTGGCTTTTCCCGAAAACAAAACCTGGCGTAAGACATTGGCTAACCTGCCAAAAAGAGGCTGAAATCACCGCGTTTCTGAAGCGCTGTATTCAACATTCTATGCCAACATGAAAATACCCGAAAGCCAAGATCAGTTTCAGTTCAACAATACCAATAGAATTCAAAATTGAGCCATATTTAAGCGTACAATTTACAATCTTTTAAACACGCGAAGGTCGTTATAAAGTCTCAAATCTAAACTATTATAAAACTGTAGCAGAAAGTTTGTCTGTATATTGAAGATATTAACAGAAAAAAAGTTACGATATGATTTTTAGGTGTCCCTGATTCCATGTCACCAATTTTTGGATTTTTTGTCTGTCTGTCTGTTTGTTTGTTTGTGTGTTTGTTTGTTTGAACGAGCATCACGCAAAAACTACTCACCCGATTTTGATGAAACTTTTTTTGTTTGATAGCTTATGATTTGACTTAAAATCTGGTATATAATTTGTGCGGACAAAGTCGCGGGTTAACGCTCGTATTACATAAAACAACAGACCTACAAATAAATTCATAAAACCCCAAACTAGACATAAAAGAGAACATAAAATTTACATTTTTGCTGGTGGTATGCAACGGTGCAATTCGGTATTTCCGAAAGTCATAAATAATTCAAGCCGGTATTGATTTCTGTGCTGATGATACATTGATAGTGCGGAATAACGCATTCATAGGCTTCGAGTGATTACAGTTTAAATTGGACAGCAGTGGGAAATATCATCAATCGACTAAACATACTGGGTATAACAAAACACCCTTTAGTAATACACTCGACAGCAATGAAAACGGGTCACCACGGGTCACCAACAACATAAACCTCAATATCTCGGAAACTAAGAATGATATCTTATTCAAATAAAAAGTATTTTATAGACAATTTAATACTACTACTTAAATTTATAAAATTTCTGGTTTCTATAAAGTAAATGCCAATAAAAAAGGCTAAAACCTAAATAAATTATTTTTTGAAAATTTATTTTTTAGTATTTAACATTTATTATTAACGAGCGTTAACCCGCGACTTCGTCCGCACAAATTATATACCAGATTTTAAGTCAGATCATAAGCTATCAAACAAAAAAAGTTTCATCAAAATCGGTTCAGTAGTTTTTGCGTGATACTCGTTCAAACAAACAAACACACAAACAAACAGACAGACAAAAAATCCAAAAATTGGTGAAATGGAATCAGGGACACCTAAAAACCATATCGTAACTTTTTTTGTTAATATCTTCAATGTACAGACAAACTTCCTGTTACAGTTTTATAATAGTATAGATGTGTAAATTTTATCACTCACATGCACTAAAATATGGAGAAATGTTATAACTGTGATAAAAAATGGTTATTTCCAATTTTTGGTCTGCGATAGAATTGATTCATTTGTATTTATGTATTTTAAATAAGTCAAACAAATGAAAACTAAAAATGTCAGTAATTAATTTAAGAAGTATTAAATAGTCTATGAAATACTTTTTATTTAAATAAGCTATCATCCCTAGTTCACGAGACATTAAGGTATGTTGGTGACCCGTTTTTATTGCTCTCGAGCGTATTTAATAAGGTGGTTTAGTAAGACTGAACAACTTTCACTGGATGGACAACATGGAGAAAAAAAATGTTGTTTCATACAAAACTGCAGTACCTACCTACTCGGCTTAAAAGTACGAGAAAGCAAAGGTCTCCATAGTGAAAGTTGTACAGTTTGATGGTCCAAGCCACCCCTACATATTTTACTTTAGTGCGGTACTTCAAACCCTTGATTGATTGATTTGTGATTGGACTATTGAAAGCAAGGGTTGTTATATAACACTGAGACCATCGTTGGTCCTTTATATTCGCCCCAAGCTCACCCATATTTTAAGCATACCTCCGAACTTATGGTTATGGTTTCCTCACGATGTTTTCCTTCACCGCCGAGCTAGTAAATGATAAATACAACCGTACAAAAATTCCGAAGAACTTAGTGGTACAGGCCAGGAATCGAACCGCCATCATCGCCCTTAAAACGGAACGACTTTTACTGACCGACCGACTGATAAAGAACTGCCTATGCAGTTTTTTTCGATGCAAGTACGCGATAAGAACTTGTAACTGTCCGGTGCGATGTACGAGTGTACTGTAGTTATGTACCTATCTACCTGTTTGCCTACTTTTGCTATCGATGTTATTATGACTGATGTTTCTGCATTGGGGCAAACCTAATATCAGGTTTATCAATGCTTTAGTTCATAAGATGTTTGTTTATGTATTTGATAAATAAATTTAAAAAAAAAACTATGGGACCAATGTTACAATCGCGAAAAAAATTTTTTTGTTTCACTGTATCGACCAAAATGTATGGAGCAACAGATTTTTTATGGCGCCATCTAACGATCACTATGAAAATTTATGGAAACGCTCATTGCTAAAGAAAATGATGATGTAACATTTTATTACTTTTCAGGTTGACGTTTATTGTTTGAATTGAATGTATACATAATGTATTCATGCAGCTTTGTACTACGTTCCAACTTTAATTATTATTTCAAAATTTAATTAAGTGTAAATAACACAGTTAAGAAATTTACATATTTTTAACACCTATCGTAAACACCTGAAACAATTAGGCTATACATTTCATTAGATACAGCTATATTTATAGTAACGTGAACCGAGGCAAGTGTGACGCTGGTGTAAATGTGACTCTTGCTAATAACACTGCTCAACGTTATTATACCTTAAGGTGGATCCAGTCCATACAAAAGTTTGACGCACAATACACGTGGACGGAATTAATAACAGTAATATTTTATGTATGGAAAAATAGTTTAGAAAATCTAGTTGCCGCGTAACAAATAACATTTGCAATTTATAATATAATTACGAAGATATAAAGCTTTTAAAATTTTGTATGAAAAATTTCAAAGCTTTATATCTTCGTAATTATTTTATAAATTGCAAATGTTATTTGTGACGCGGCATCTAGATTTTCCAAACTATTTTTCCATATATAAAAAGTTACTTATATTAATACCGTCTACGCGTATTGTGCGTCAAAGTTTTGTATAAAATTGACTATTCTGCAACCACCTTAAACCGCCATCTATCAAACGTTGCACGAACGATTACACTATCGTTTTGATAGATCGGGTTTAAGGTATAATAACGTTGAGCGGTGTTATTAGCAAGCGTCACACTTACACCCGCGTCACACTTACACCCGCGTCACACTTGCCTCGGTTCACCTTATATATATTTTCTTATTTCATATTTCTACATCGTATTCACTAGTGAACACAACAATTTTAACAATCTTCATAACTGCGACCCGGCCAAGTGCGAGTCGATCCCGTACGGGTTCCGTAGAACAATACTAAAAAAAATGTGTTTTCTTCGTGATCCCTAGCGCGAGCCCAAAAAGAACTTAGCCGGTTTTTTTTCTATTTGATGTTTTACTAAGAGTATACACTATAATCACATCAAGTTTGACGTTTGTATGTATTACCGTTTTAACGTAAAGAAACGTTGGTAGTTGTAGCAACGCTTCTGAGAATTGGAAAATATTCAATTTATATTGTAAAGTTACGATTCACAACTCTATTAAGAGGAAAGGCAGGCTGAAATGGAAATTTAGAGAATAGGCCACTTTTCCGACTGTATACGTATTTGTCCGATCCGCCCAACCCATACACCCCGCCGACCAGAATGCGAAAGAGACAAATGCAGGTCGGACCGATTTTATCTACATAAAATCGACGAAATCCCCTGTTTCCTCGTCCAACACTAAACCGATTTTAATAATTATTTCAAGAATAATATGAGAAAGACTTTGGCTGTGTCTGTATTTTTTGCTTTTTTGTTTTATGTTTGTCAAATTTATTTGCTGGATGTCTTAAAACGGACGGTAAAATTGGTCATTTTTGAAGGTCCCTAGTTCTTACATTAATTAATGCAAAAAAGCATATAGGGACATAGCAGAGGTAACATACATTGCAAGGTAAAAAAAGTTTGCTCTAGTGTCATTATCCAGGAAGGAAACAGGGGAATACGTTTGTATGGAAAAAACGGTACCCGCTTATCCTCTTAACCTAAAACAATCATAACAATAATGACATTACTTTTATCTAAATTACACTTGGTTTTACGAGTTATTCCCCAAAGAAATTAACTGAGAAGTTCAGCGTTTTACGACATCCGACTTTCTGCCTAATGGCTATAAAAGCTATTTTACTGCTGTAGCGTTTAAATAATATCGGTTTAACAGATCTTTGTGGTGGAAGTTTTATTTTTGCGACTATCACATAAGCTTGTGATTTAGAGCGTGGTCAAATGCATGTAGTATGACCACGTTTTTAGGGTTCCGTTCCCAAAAGGTGAAAACGGGACCCTATTACTAAGCCTACGTTGTCCGTCCGTCTTACAGAATGTGCGTTATTACGAGGGATTTGCTAACAAATTAAAAAAATTAAAAATTAATGGGGGTCCTTCTTCTTCTATCGAGTCGATGGCATGTCATTCTATATTTTTCCAGCCCAGTATTTTGCCACGCGGATAGCACTACCAGCAGCGTCCATAAGCTCCATTCGCGTGTAAGTTTGCGGGCAGGAAGGGCAAGATATGAGATGGGCCATAGTCTAAGGGGCAACACCACATACACACCTTAGGTCTGAACCAGATAAAACCCCATTTGGACAGGTTCTCCTTACTCCGGCCGACTTGAGTTCGGAGCCTGTTTAAAGACCTCCAAATCGGCCTGGGTAGTTCATGTCCTGGGGGAAGACTTTTCGAGGGGGGGACAAACGGGTCGGGTAGCGTGCTCTTTCTTCGCCAGAGGTCACATCTAGCTCGAGGACCATTACCAATACCTTGTATAGGGTGGACACACTTCAGAAAGTTTTTGCGGCTCTTGAGCCTTTGAGGTACTGTGTAGTATCTGAACATAGGATGCCATGGATCAACCTCGAGTTTTGCTCTTCCAATTGAGCTCTTCCGGGGGGTCCTCATACAAGTAAATAGTTTTTTTTACGTTTCTTCTCGCTCTATCGTAAAAACGGTAATACATACAAGCGTCAAACTTGGTGTGATTATAGAGCACACTCTACAGTATAACAACAAATAATAAAAACCGGCCAAGTGTGAGTCTGCCTCGCGGTAAAGGTCCAGAGAAAACAAAACTTTTTTGTAAGTTAATATGTTTTGTGGCAGTAACTACTGTTTTTTTTTTGTGGTTTTGATAGAGCCGTATTCTGTCTTCTATAAAATCAAGCTTACCTTTTGGAAACAATGCATGTCTCGTACTGTGAACTCCTTGTAACCCCCTCCGAACTCAGGCTTGAGTAGCTTCGGCAGGTGGACTTCTTCTGCCGTTTGTAGAAGACTGTGGCAAAGATGCTTTGTTATACTGGCTGAGTTTTTTTGAAATCACTGAACTTTTAAAAGTTGTTGTTAAGTATGGAAGTAACGTTGGGCTAGATAACAAATCCTGTTACCATCCTGTATATTGTCGGATCAAAATATATCATCATCCCCAATAGGAGAGCAGGCAACTATACAAATTAGCAAATCTTAATCGAAAGTCAAAACGCGCGCTTTGGACAGGCGAAGCTAATAAAAGCGTAAAGCGTATTAAAAATTTCATTTATTCAATCAATCAATCAATTATACTTTATTTGACACCAAAAACAGAGTATACAGAGAGCAAACAATCAGGAAATACAAAAGGCACAAAAACAGGCGGTCTTATCGCTAAAAAGCGATTTCTTCCAGACAATCTTAGGGTAGAAGATATAGTGAAAGATGGTTTGGTGGATTGGTAGGCGATGTAGATCTAACATACACAAATAAAGTTATACAAATACAAACATACTGTAATATAAAATATATATATAATATAAATACCTATTACGAATACATATTCATACCTGAACATACAAAAGAATCATACATAAAAGAGTATTAAAACAACAATTATTTATCAAAGAGAGGAAAACATGAACCAGAGAGGTGACCATTCAGGAAAGATAGTAAGTGCTCGAGGAAATGAACTCTGCTTTATTTAGTAAGAAGTGACAACATCCACATTTCGTAACTTTTTATAGTTCATCCTGTTTTTAAAAATTGTATTCAAGCTAAAGAATTACTGTTTAGCGTTATTTTTAAAAGTTTTTTTTTGCTATATAGTAAAACTAAAATATATTTTATGCGGTCCGCTACCCTATTGGAAAAGCAGAGCCCAAAGCGTACACCGAAAGGTACTCCACTGTTGACAAAACTGATAAAGGCTAACAAACTATATATTCTGTTCTATTTAAAAAAAATTGCTGCCATCTTGGTTGTGATGATTTTGCCAATGTCTAGTTTATTAAGCAAGAGTGCTTGACGTTGTTCGGTAGAAGATTGTTTTTCGAAAAGAACACTATCTTGAGCCACCACTGGAGCTACGTTGTAGGCCATGGAGGGGGCAACCAACAATCGACGAGCGACACGTGACTACCCCACAGCAGACCTACAACGCATGTCGCGTTACCTAACCTAACCTAACCTAACCTAACAAGCTATTAATTTCAGTTATTAGCTAGTGAATGAATGTCTCTTTATAGCACACTCACTCTTTATAGTACGGACACTCCCCACGTTCCCCCTTACTAATGTTTACCTCAGCCCCTCGTGGAAGACGACAGTAGGCAGTGGTGTAGTCCTGTTTCACACGCACTTACTTGAGATGTGCTTTTAGTGCAGAATTTTATCAAAGAAGCATAAGCATATGCTCACGAATATATTCCCCGAGGGGGCTGTCACGAGATATTCTGAAAACTCAAAACACCCACGTTGTCCATCTATTTTATCAAAGAAGAGTGTAGGAAAAGGATGTCAATCAACTCACACATCATCATCAGCCGTGATATAGAAGGCGGAGCACTGAGATGAGGCGTGCTGTCTCACGCAGACGCGCAGCCTCGGTCGACTGCCACGCAGCTTCTGCAGCAGCCATAGCAGCATGCTGTCTGGGAGCCCTGTAGGAGAAATTACATACGGTTGAGATCTTGTCTATGTATACAGTTAGAAATTAAATCATACGACACGTGAACTAGCCAATCAGATGACTAGGAAGAGCTAAATCACACTATCAAAGTCATCATCATTATCAGCCTATATCGGTTTCTTCTTAAGGCGGTTGCAGAGGGGTCAATTTTATACAAAACTTTGACGCACAATACGCGTAGACGGTATTAATATGAGTAACTTTGTATAAATGGAAAAATAGTTTAGAAAATCTAGATGCCGCGTAACAAATAACATTTGCAATTTATAAAATAATTACGAAGATATAAAGCTTTGAAATTTTTCATACAAAGTTTTAAAAGCTTTATATCTTCGTAATTATATTATAAAATGCAAATGTTATTTGTTACGCGGCAACTAGATTTTCTAAACTATTTTCCCATACATAAAATATTACTTTTATTAATTCCGTCTACGCGTATTGTGCGTCAAACGTTTGTATGGTTCTCTATGGGACCAACCATAGTCGAAACCGCGAAAAAAAAAATCTGCTGTTCCGTACAAAACTGCAATCCTACTCGACCCAAATGTATGGGACAGTTGATTTCTTTTTTCGCAATTTTGGTATTGGCACAGTATACGAAAGAGTATCTATTACTAGATACAGTACGGGCACTCCCTTCCTCCCACCAACTTTTTACCTCACCCCCTCTATCGCCCTCTGGTTACCCAGCAGTTACCTAAGAAGAAGACTTAAGGTTCAATTTCTTTGGTTTCGCATGTTCTGACGTCATCTTGTCAATTTCAATTTTTTGTACACAGAGACCGGGTTGTGGTATTGGTCCCATAGAAGAAGAAGTTCAGTTTGACTGTCTGATCATCCTCTTAAAAAACCATCAGCATATTAAGTTTGACCCTGTATACTTCCTACTGCAGGACACAGGCCTACCCTCAAGGCTACACCCTGTACGGGCTTCAGTCACCCACGCGTGCACAATGCGGACAAGTAGACTTCAATATACGCATAAGAATTTCTTCTTCAGCGTATGCTGGTTTCCTTACGATTTATTTCATCAAACCAAACAGCAGTTGAGCAGCGTCTGAGAGCTGCAGGTATTATGTAATATGTTAGAAAAACTCATCGGTACAATGGTATGTCGTCCATGCGTATTTGAACCCGCAAGATTTAGTAACCACAACTCTCCGCAACGAGCTACAGACGCTCTCTATCAAAAGAGTTTGAATAATTAAAGGCCAAACTTCTCACTGGTTTGATGTGAAAAAATTAGCAGTCCAACTAAGACCTCTGGGATGCAGATGCGCAGCAGTGCAGCGTGATATTGCGCTATTGTGCTTTAGCCTTCTTTCTATTTGCGCGCGCTAAAAGACGCGATATAGCCATAACGCGGCCATCATGCTGCGGCCGCAGAAGGCATTTGTTATATGACACTACCCGTTATTAAACATGTTTAAAAAACATGTAAAACAATATGACAAAGTTGTTTTTTTGTAACCTAACAAGTTATCTTACCTACCTAACCAGTTCTAAGCCTATCGATATGCCTCCAGACCTGTAGAATCAATACTTTACGACCTTTGCTTACCATGACAATCGCATGACGGCAAGCAGTAAGCAGTGAAAGCTAGGAGTTTAAAATAGGATATCTAACTGATTTCTGTCACCGTTAGGAATAGCTGTGTTCCAATATATGAATTACGAGTGTTTCTGATGTTTGGTCAAAAACCAAGTCTGAGAGCTTGTACGCTATAAATATCTTCATAGATATTTGCAAATAAAATATTTGCGGGCGTTTAGGATACGTAATGAAATGCATTGAGACCATTTTTTTAGAATTCTTGATTGTTTGTTTGTGCACGCATCATTTAGAAACTACTGTACTGATTTGAATGGGGTTTTCACAAAAGCATAGGGCTTAGTTTGGATTAACATTAATGTTTTATTTCATCGCAATCGCTTCATTCAATCAAAAGTTATGAGTATTTAAAGTCAGTGGTCCGCGCGTACGAAGCCGCCGCTAGTTTTAAAATAAAATAGTTATCCAACAAAATGAACATGTTTTCACATTCCATTTGAGTAATCGAGAGTAATATAACCAGTAATGAAAAGTTGTGATTATTTTGTATATAAATTCCACACTAATTAATAAGTGTTTCTAACAACGAAACTATTCCCCATGCGGAAATTTGACTGTTTCCAAATTCAATACGATTAGATTTGTAACGTAGATTGCAATACCCTTGGCTTACTGCACGCAACGCAATGTTATGTAACAATGGGAATGCTCAATCGACATATATTTTTATGTGAAACTAGCATTTGCCTCCTTAGAATAAGTTTCCTTTTTGGGACACTTAGCCCTGCCTTTTCTCATAATACATAATATTGTCTACCACTTTGTCCTTGAACACAGTACGAACAATACTTTGTATTCATAGATCTAGTTATATGGTAGGTATAAGTTCGTATTCAAACAATTTTTTGGACTAAGAATTGAAGATACTTATAAATAATTCGTTTCGGAGCGCGCTGCATACAAACGAAGTCTGGTGATATTTTCAATACTATCCAATTAAAGTCAATGAAATTTTTCAGAAACAATCTAGAAACTAATCTCTATGTTTGTATGAAGTCAGATTTTCGTAAAAAATTTAGGTATAGTTTTAAAGCTACAGTGCCTTAAAGATTTCCATAAAAATCTTAAATTAATCCTAGCACTAAAACTGTATATTTTAACGAAAATCTGACTTCATACAAACATAGAGATTAGTTTCCAGATTGTTTCTGAAAAATTTCATTGCCTTTAATTGGATAGTATTGAAAATATCACCAGACTTCGTTTGTATGCAGCGCGCATTCGCGATCTCGGAATAAACTTTCTCTTATGCGTTACATACTTTGGGCGGTAAATCAGATCATCAAACTGAACAACTTTCAATATAAAGAAATTAATTAATCATTAGCTACTCGATCCAAATGTATGGATCGACTGATTTTTCTTAGCGATTTGTATGTTGGTCCCTTAAGGTATGTGTAACGCATTTAAAAGAACTGTTATATATATAGATATTATTTAAAATGTAAACATGGCGTGACTTTTCATTGAATTGCGAAACATTTATTGGGGAGATAAAGGATACGATACAGAATGCATTAAAATCGTCTTTGGAATTTTGGTCTGTTTGTTTGTGAATGCGAAATTTAAAAAAAACGACTGGTCAAAACGGGTGTAGGTGTTGAAAAAAATATTACTTAGTTTAGAGTAATATTCAGTTTTGACAGTTTTAATTAGAGTTACGCGGTTATTCAGGTTTTATTTCAAAGCAATGAAAAGTAATGATTATATTACTTGAGTGGTTTGTGCGTACGAACTCCCTGCCACTATAAGCTCTGGTTTTATGAAGGCTCTTCACAATAATGAAGCGATCGCCACTCGAATCCTCTCTGAAAGTCTCTTGACCCCTTGATACGACACGACATTGATTTTCCCTTCACTTGCTCTAAATAAAAAAGCTTGCGTTTCGGTATTTCTCCCAAAAATTTACATTTCCGTTTTGTATTCTGGACGAATGGTATCGTGTTCATTTGTATAAGTAAGTACTTGTAATTAGTAATAATAAAAACATTCAAATCGGTGGACTTTCAAAACAAACGGAAAACACAAATTTTCAGGAATAACATTGTAAACGCCTAAAATTACTTTTTAACCTAAATCGGATCTTCGATTAACAAATTAAAAAAAATATAAATGATAATATAGGATAACTAATCTTAAGACATTATTATAGACTCAGAAGAACCAGAGTAGCTGACATAGCCCAAAGAATTGCTAAACTAAAGTGGCAGTGGGTGGATTGCTCGCAGAACCGATGGCCGATGGGGCCGAAAAGATCTCGAGTGGCGACCGCGTACCGGAAAGCGTAGCGTGGGCCCCACACGGTGGACCGACGACCTGGTGAAGGCTGTGGGAATGTGCTCTTGTAAAATATACCAAACTACGATTACGACTGAAAAGACTCTAAATAAAGGCAAGGGAACATTTACAACAGTTTCCTAAAAATAGAAAACCTTTAAATCGTTTTTTTTCACGTGAAAATCTGCTCAACAATCCGTGGAAAAGCTAAACAAATGAGTCAAATGACTAACGATCTAATACCATTGTTCCCAGTCCATTTTCTACAGTAGCCACTTGGTAGCTCGGAAATATGTTTATTGCCTACGAGTGGGTAGGTCGACGACCCTTGACCTGGGCATAGTTGAGATTATACAGTAGACCAAGTATCCTTGGAATGTTCGACAAAGTTTGTAGTAAGTTTGACGCGAGGAAAAATTTCACAGTAAGTTGATTGTGACTTATGAAAAGAAACAAACAGTGAGCATTTTTTTTAAAACAAATAAAATCTGGAGTGCGATTTTTGAAACTCATTCGCTGAGTCAATATTATTATGCAGATATGCATCTTTCTACCGCTGATTTGACTTTCAAAAATAATACTTCGTAGAAAGATGCATATCTCCATAGTAATTTTGACATTTTCAACTGCTGAGCTTGGCGAATGAGATTCAAAAATCGCACTCCTGTTATTCAGTTTTTATTGTATTTTTGGTTGGTGTGAATAAAGTATCTATAATTTCATTCATTGTATCTGGTGATATCTGTAAAAGATTTCATCCTTTTCTTAAAAAGTTCGTACAAAAGGTGAAAAAACCATATTTAAATAGATCGTAACTAATTTTATTTCAAATAACTGTGATATTATGTGTGTGAGAGTTATGCAAATAAATTGTTTAGCTATTTATCAATCTATCTACAATTGTACCTAAAACGCTCATTATCCCTAATCAGTAATCAGTAATCAGTAATCATTTATTTGCTTTTGAACAGGGTAAACAATATTGTAGGTATTAGTAACAATTATACATGATCTCCTGATTCAGCCATTTACAAAAGCATGCAAATATTAACATAGCAAAGAGAATAATTAATTGAATTTAAGATACTCATTATATATTTATAATGTCAATAATGTATAATGTCAAAATTTATAATGTCAAAAATGTGTTTAACATTGCACTTTCTTTCTAATAAATTGTAGTAATAATAGTTATGCACTTAGTTCGGACTCCTTAGACCATCATTGTACCTATTCTAGACGCAAACTTAGGCCAGTTGATCATAGTTCAAGAATTCTTGCACGGAGTAGAAAGAATACTGAGCTAGCCAATTGTATAACATTGTTTTAAATCTATTAAAGGATAGTTCTTTGAATGATTCCGGTATTTTGTTATATATTGATATACACATCGAGTAACAATTTTTTTGAAACCGTGTACTTTTGGGGACAGTATCCTGTGCAAGCCTTTCACGATTTCTAGTGCTTCTAGGGTAAACATCTTTAGTTTTTTTGAACAGGTATGTATGCTGCTTGACAAATTTTGCCACCTCAAATATATATAAAGAGGGTAGGGGTAAGATTTTTAATGATTTATAAAGAGGCTTACAAGATACGTCTGGAGCTATACCGCAAATTGCACGTATGCACTTCTTTTGCGCAATAAATACCTTAGACATATCAGTACTATTACCCCAGATAATAAGACCATAGCGGAGAACTGATTCTACATAGGAGAAATACGCCATAAATGCTGCGTTTCTTGTAGCAGTTTTCGTTAACTTATAGAGGGCAAAGGTAAACCTATTAATTTTATTACATATATTTTCTACTTCATTTTTCCAATTCAGATTTTCGTCAAGAATTACACCTAAAAAAGTCACCTTAATTGCATTCGAGAGAAATTGTCCGTGATAGTTAATATTTAATTGTAAATGAGGATTGCTAAAATGTATATAATTCGTTTTGTCAAGATTAATTTGTAAATTATTATTATTAAGCCAATTTATTATTGATATAATTACATTATTTATAGCGTCTTCATGTTCGATTATTGTCTTCTTTTTATTTGTTGTCACGATCACTGATATGTCATCAGCGAATAAGATGCTTCTATGTGTAGTGACATTTGGTAGATCATTCACATATATAAGGAATAGAAGCGGGCCAAGCACACTACCTTGAGGGACTCCAAAGTTATTTTGCCTAAACTCGGACCTAGCTGTTTGTGATACATGGTTTTCATCCAAATATGCCAATTCAACACACTGTCTTCTATTTTTCAAATAAGATTCTACCCAATCAAGCGCTGGGCCTCTAATACCACTGTGTTCCAATTTAGCCAACAGTTTTGAATGTGACACAAAGTCAAATGCTTTGGACATATCGAAGAATAAGACAGTTGTATAATTCTTCAAGTTAATATTTTGTAGGATCTCATTAACCAAATTAAATGCAGCAAGTGTGGTTGACTTGTTTTTTTGAAAACCGTACTGATCCTGTGCAAGTACAGAAAATTTATTCAGGAATGATGTGAGTTTTTCGTGCATCACTTTTTCAAATACCTTGGAAAGTATAGGTATTAATGTTATAGGACGGTAGTTAGTCATAACAGTTTTTTCTCCTTTTTTATACAAGGGTTTTACGATGGACAATTTAAGTTTCTCTGGAAACGTACCAGATTCCATTGAGAGGTTTACTAGGTATGCTAGAATGGAGCCTAGTTGCAGTTTACACGCTTTTAACACCTTTGTGCAGATATTATCGTATCCTACAGAATTGGTATTTTTCAGTGACATAATTAATTTAATAATATACGATTCGTCAATTGGAGTTAAATACATGGAATTGCTTTGTTGATTATTAAATATTGAATTATCGATGTTATTATAATTAGTTTGATTAGTCATGTCAATAAAATAGTCATTAAAAGTAGTTGCTATAGTGGATGGTTCGACAATTATTTTTCCTTTGCAAGTAATTTTTTCAATATAATTATTGCATTGTGTACTATTTATTTCACTATTTATAATTTTCCACGTTGCTCTAGATACATTTTTACTCCTTGAAATAAATTTTTCGTTAATGTTCTTTTTTGCTCTATGTATGCATTTTTTTAATAGTTTTGTATATATTAGATATTTATTTTTCCCATGTACAGTTTTGTTTGTGTAATATTTAAATCTTAATGCTTTTTTAGTGTTGCAACTTATCCTAAGACCTTTTGATATCCAGTTTTGACCAGATTTTGTATTAATTTTTACCTTAATAACAGGAAAGCATAGATCATACATAAGACAAAACAGATCATAAAATTCGTTGAACGCTGCATTCAAGTCCGATTTTGAGTATACATCTGAGAAGGAGAGACAACTTATATACCTTTGGAATTTTTCTACATATTCTTTGGAGTAACATCTTTTAAAAATGAAAATTGATTTTGGTATTGCCTTCCTAGACTTAATGGGAAAAGTCAGTGTTTGTGCAGTATTGTGGTCTGATAAGCATAAGTTAATTACTGATCCCTTAGCACTTCTTATGTTACTGATAATGTGGTCAATACAAGATGTCCCTCTTGTTGGTTCAGTTATGTTTAAGTGAAGATTGTGATTTTTCAGAATGTCCCTGAGATGTGTCGCTATTTTGTTATCAGTTAGCGTATTTATATTTATATCGCCACAAATGACTACTTTTTTATTCGCATATTTATGCCTGATTTTGTTTAGCGTAAGTTCTAATCGGTCGAAAAAGATATCAAAGTGTCGTTTCAGTTTTCTGCCTGAGGATCTATGGGGTGAGCAGAACCTCAAATGTACAACAAACCCACTTTTGACACAATTATCTTGTCCTAGAAAGTTGTTTATCTTTTCTTTTACGAACTGACAAATACAGCATTGCTCAGGTATGTAGTAGCTACTGCTTGTTATGAAGGGATGGGATGGGAACACCAGTGGACACGAATCGCCCTGGTAAGCCAGCCGAACAAGATTCTAGCAAGTTGTCTTAATGTTGCGATCACATTTTGCATTTCTCAAATTCGCTAAAACTAAGCTAGTTTAGCCTAGTCTAATGTAACCTTTCCAGACGTTACACAATTTACATTTTTACGATCTCCGGCAAGCAGAAATGAGCAGAAGCGCGGCACGGCGTTAAATTCTCACTTTAGCTACCTATTCTTGTAGACGCTATAATTTTACAAAACAGATGTTTAAATTAGAGGCCTGGAAATACTTGGCATTGCTTGAAGATGCCAGAGCAAGAAAATACGGGCCAGTCAGCTGATGAACGTTTCTCATCTTTATTTACATGAAAATAAGGCTCAGAAGTGTTCATACCTAAGTTTGAGTAGAATCGATAACTGAACGACATTTTGATCCGTAACTTTTTGAAAATCGTAAAGAAGTCAGACTTCTTTTACAAATCTACCGCGTCGGGTCCCGAGATATAATATTATTCGAACGAAAGGTCGACAGTTATCAGTTTGTGTAGGTATAACATAAGTTCACGAGAAGCCCATTCGCCACAAAACCTCCTATCCAATCCAAAGATAGGGACCGGTCGGCATTATTTAACTTCGCTGTCCGACTGAAAGACTTCTCCTCAACTGCATCCGAAAGGTGAACTATATTGTATATGGTAATAATTTTGTAGACTAGATTTACAGCATTGACGTAAAAGAATATCGTATATGTTAAGAGCCGTGGGGTCTAGTCTCTTCTTATCGTGTGGGCAGAGCCCTAGGTGTCAGAGTTTTTCAGACCGCCTTACGGCCTCTGACGTAGTTTTTATGTAACGACTACTACCACCAGAGATAGTAGCCGGGACCAACGGCTTAACGTGCCATCCGAAGCACGGATTCCGTGCGGATTTTCTTTTCAGACAATCAGGTGATTCAGCCTGCAATGTCCTAACCAACTGGCGGGAAAAACGCACAAAGTGACATATCACTAGGTGTCCCCCGTGGGAATCGAACCCACGACTTCCGTGTCGAGAGCCAATGCTCTTAACCATTAGACCACGGAGGTCTAGTGGCGAGTAACATGTTCAACCCCCGCCCAGGCAGACTCGTACCAATGCGTTTAACGGAATTTATGGACAATTTGTAACACCACCGTTACAATTACCAATGTGGCCCACTTATGTACAAACGAAGTATCCATCTAGGTAGATAGGTATTAGCACCAGATGAGATACAAATCCATCGTTAGAAACCTACTGCGGTTCCTGACTGCAGTGGGGATCAGAGGGCGTTCACAAAATACAAGCGATGGTCGCAGTGTCACAGGTGCATGTCTGTTAAGGTCCACAACCAACAATAATAAAAATTTAAATAGCACTACAGACTTTTCGGTGAAGGAAAACAACGTGAGGAAACGTGCATGCTTCAATTTCGAGGCATGTATTGTATGCGTCCATTATAACTGGCAAATGGCGTGATCCCAGTGCTATTAGTGTATTTTTTATTATTATTTAGGGGGATTTTGGGCCTTGACAGGCTTGTTGAGCCTGTGCCACGTAGACCATCGCTGGTCCTTTGTGAACGCCCTTTTTAAAGTAGTGCTAGTGTAACGTGGATGTTCTGAGTTTTCAGAATTTGACTGCTTGCTTATGCTAACATCGCATTGCATATAAAACATAATCTGGTGCGAATAAACAGGCTCCAAATACTCTCCCAGGCTCCTTGATGCTGAGAAGTTCAACTACTGGTTAATCTACACTGTATCCCCGCTAAGCTAGTTTAAGAATAACATATTGCCATGAGACCTTGCCAGTAATACTCTAAGATACTGTCTATTTTGGCAATGTAACCCACGTTGTCTTATTATATGCTTATATTACGTAATAATGATACATCTTGGTTATTCTAATGATATAGCAATGGGAAAATAGGTATCTTGATCGATGTGTTACGAAATCTTTTATACAACGTGTTAAAGAATTAACGAAAAACTAGAAAGTAGTTTGTTTAGAATCGAGAGCAGAATCGAATTATCATGGTTTCAACATAGGTAATTTGTTTCAAAATATTAAATAATTTATTTGTAAAATTTAAAATTTACTGAACCCAACGTCAACCCACCGCACGGGTACACTCACCCTACTTACTACCAAAACAAGATTCTTAAAATGTATCCATGAGTACGTTAGCGCTTTCATTCATTGCTGATATGATAACAAAACATTTTTGCCACAAAACTTAAAATGCGAATAACTTTAAATTTTAATTATTAAAATAATGAAATTATTGTTTCAATCTTTTGTTATAAATCAGTTGGGAGTATGAGGTTTTGCGCTTATTCTTTAACACGTTGCATGTTAGGACGAGCTTTTGACTTGCGATTTCGTCTGCGTGGATTACCACATTAGGGATCGATTTTCGAAAAATCCTTTCTTAGTGCACCCCTACATCCTCTGTAGAATCTATATTCCAAATTTCATGTTTCTATCTACATCGGTTTAGGCTGTGTGTTGTTTGTCAGTCAGTCAGTCAGTAATTCACGGAACTCTTTCATAAATATAGATTATTTTGAACAAATGAAATTGATATCGAATGTAACGTTTTTGGCTTAAACATTTATTGATCCTTTCTTCAAACGAACAATGCGCGTAACCTAACCCTGGTCATATTATATAAGGTCTAACAAAATTAGATGAAACTATTTTAAGGGGTGGTCAGACCATCAAACTGAACAACTTTCTCTATGGGAACAATATCGAAATCGCGAAAAAAAACAACTGCTGTCCCGTACATTTAGGGCGAAAAAATATCGCCTGTTCCATACAAACCGTATGGAACAGGCGATATTTTTTTCGCGATTTCGATATTGCCCCCATAGAGAAAGTTGTTCAGTTTGATAGTCTGATCATCCCCTTAAAATAGTTTCAGCTAATTTGGTTAGACCTTATATAGTCATACTACAATATTAGATCAACGTAAAAATTAACGGACGGGCCAAGAGCGGTTTTATTTGAAGCACACAAAGTAATTGTTGAGCGTAGTTTGTGTGATAATGTCCAAGATATTTATTTATTTATTAAAGCATGTTCACTGCCCAACCATTATCGATTTTGATTGCGTGGAAATAACATCGAAAATCAAATGTACATCTGTCCGTATTTCAAGTACATCTGATGTTTCGTCAAAGTAAAAGCAATATTTACTAGCAGTTGTTTTGACTTTTGAAATCGTTTTAATCCATTCATTTTTTTTATCTAAGGCGCGGTTTATATAGAAGAGACGTGGCGCGGGCGTGGCGCGGGTGCAATTCTCGAAAAGACGCTATGCTACGTACTATAAGGTTAAATATTGTGTTACTTTGACTATCCGCCATCGCCACGCGTCTCTTCTGTATAAACAGCACCTATGACTACAATGAGGTAAACCTATGGTTTAAAACCTTTGATTAAATTATAAAATAGCTGAAGATGGGTGACGTTCTTGCACTACGTACTTGAAAAATGGATCTGCTTTTCATGTACACACGGCGACACATCAAGCTATACAAAACCAACATAAGCTGGCCGCGCGACGTTAACAATAATCGACCTACGCGCGGCCAGTTTATTTTGGTTTGGTATAGTTTGATGTGTCACCGTGTGACTACGAGTACGTGTACTAACGAGTGAAATTGTGATATGTTTTTCTTTTTGAATGATTTCTACAACAAGTTTTAAGCACGTGAAGGCATTGTGGTACCTTTATCCAGCCTAAAATTAAAAAAAAATAATTGCGACTAAGTAAATTAGGCGTCGGGGGCTCAATTTATGCGGTCCATGCGCCATAGGCTAGTCACCTATCTTGCTATTTTAATTTAATCAGGGCCTTTTCACCACTTTCGAATAAGTTCTTGTTAGCCTATCCGTCAGCTAAGCTAACAAGAACTTATCCAAAAGCGGTGAAACAGGCCCTAAATGTTTAAACCTAACATTAGTTTAACTTACTCACCTTTAGGAAATATTAGTACAACATCAGTGTGCTGTGTCGGTGTAGAGTGGAGCAGCAGACGGCGCGGGTGCAGGAGCTGGGCGCCGAGCTGCCCCGCCATCGGCAGGCGTCTGCGCAGCTCACGGCCGGCTGTCATCAACATTATATCTCATTTATAATCTCGCGACCACTATGCACAGTGTGCAAAAAGGTGGAGGACCTTATATATGCTATACAGGAATGTGTCCGCAATGTAGATCTGAGATAGGTTTATAGGCAAAAGTAATTGTTACAATGGGTAGCACAACTGTTGGTCGATTGACCCTCTGTCAAGCAGAGCAGTAAGCTTATACCAGTTTGTTGGCCTTTCCCTTGCCCTAGAACGATAAAAAAAATGTTTAAACCTATGAGGCTGGCATTGTTACTCACTACAGACAGGTGACAAGCCTAGAAAAAATTCTAAAAAAGAAAATTCAAGTGATTAAAAAATATAAACATGCAGTATGGTGGGGAAGATAAATGCACAAAGTAAAAGACAATGCCGGTTTTGTATGGATCGTTGGCGCCTTATTTTTCGCCGTTGTTTTTGGCGCGACCATCAACCAAACTTGAATAATTTAGCTCAGAATAAAGTAAGAAACAAAACTTATTATAACATGTATATCCCTAAACTCAGTCCGAACAGAGATATAAACGCTTGAAGTTGAAAATTTATTCATTATGTTTACTTCAAGCCTTTTATACACTTTTAACTTCTATAGAACATACCGTAATTCTAATGCCCCATTGTGCTAATATTAAAATGGGAAGGAAGTTGATAGTGGTCACTCTCAGACCTCGATCTGGACAAATGCCATTGACAAAGTTTGCATTTCTTATGAAAAAGGCTGACTTTTCAAATTGCGAGAAGTGTAAAGTCCAATCAAGCTCGGGATTCACTGATGAGGGAATTGGGGTTGAACAAATTTGATGTAGGTGCTTCTCACAAAGTATTAGCTAGCCCTAGTTTAGATGAAGCTAAAAAGTTGTTTACCTTTGTGACTTCATCAGTGAATCAATGATGTGGAAATGAATGGATTTTTTTCTCATTGGTGAATGTAATAAAGTTTAGGGTACAATGAAAAAGAAATGAAAAAGAAAAAGACTGACATGTTCATGTGCATAAAAGTCCCTACACAACAATCAAATAAAGTAAAAAAAGTATGGTTAAAGACAATGATATTTTACACAAGATATGTTACAGTCATAGAAAACGGTGTGTTTATGCGACAGCCATCATGCATGTAGTATTGCTTGACGCAGACTATTGAAAATAAATAAATATAAGCTTTATCCTTCTATAGCCGTGGTGGTCCAGTGGCAAGTAACCTTGCCTGCCGTGCAGGAGGCGATGGATCGATTCCCGTCCAGGCCGACTCGTACCAATGAATTTTTCGGAATTTATGTATGATTTGTAACACCATTGGCTTTTCGGTGAAGGAAAACATTGGAAGAAACCTGCATGCTTCAATTTCGAGGCATGTATTGTAGCCACTGTCCATTACAAGTGGCGACGGGCTAACACCCCGATACACAGGACAGAATTTCGGTACTAGTGAAACGTGGATGTTCTGAGGTTTCAGAATAGCTCTGACTATCCCACCGGGGAATATAGTCGTGAGCATATGCATGCTATGCTAAGCTTTATTCATTCCTTACAAGATAAATTTACAATATAACATTCCAATTCAAAAATAACATATTTTTAATTTTTATTATGCATGCAATATTCAAAATTGTAATTATACATAATAATATTTAGTTTTATTTCACATTAATTCTATCATTTAATTTTTGGTTGTAAGGACTGCCTATAGCGGTAAAAGCCTCTTCCAATTTTCTCCATTCAACTCTATCTCTAGCTAGCCTGCTCCATGTTTTACCAGCAATGCTTGATATGTTGTCGCTCCATCTTTTACAGGGTCTACCGCGTTTCGAATTATGCGGACTATTGCATGACATCCTAATTAGGTTTTTCTGAGTCTTCACTTTGCATGAGCTAGTGACATATCTGTTTGAAGGAGTCGTGTGGCTAGAGATCTCTCAAGTAGACGTCTTTTGTTCGGCTCGCGATTTAAGTAGCCACGCGGCTCCGCCATTTTATAGCAGTTTCGGGTGTGTGTTTCTGTATAAAAACAGGGCTTTGAGATCGCCATATCCATTACTGTACAATGTTAAGCACTAATTGCTCCTTAAACTAGATATTGGCAAAATCATCACTACCAAGATGGCAGCCATTTTTTAAAAATAGAAAAGAATAGACTGATCTGAATATCTGTTTCTTTTTTGTATATAATATTATTGGTTAAAGGTGTATTTATACACTTACATTAGACAACTATGTCACAACTGGGACACTTGGCTGTCACTTCATACAAATGGGGAAAACTGTCTTGTACATTTTTGGTAAATATGTGTAATACTGAGTGAGTGTGACAGGAATACATCATTGCCTTCATTTTCTGCCACGCTTCCTACCCAGAGGAGTGAGGTAAAATGTGTATGTAATGTAAGGAGTGTATGGCCATACCACAGTCCGGACACTACATACAAAAAATTGAAATTGACAAGATGAACTTTTGAAATCTTCATCATAAGTTATAGATAAAATGCAAAGCATTTTTTTTATGTAAAAAATATTGTATTCTTTAAAAAGCGCGCTCAGAAATTAGAACCTAACTTTGCGAATCAACTTCCGTAATCACCCGACCTCCAAATAACAAAACAAACCATGACTCACGAATCAAAACATAATAAAAAATTCTTCAACACTTACCACTGTCTAGCTTATCTTTTGCGAATTCCGCAAAAGACCTGTGCTCTTGAGGCGTGGAATGCGAACTACTTTCATATTCCTCCTTTTCAGGGGTAGGACTCCCCTTCCCATCTTCACCCTCCATCTCGAAATCCTCAAGAAAACAATTACAAAGAAACGCGCACAATCCTTTGCTTACATCATCGACTTAAATACTATAGACGCCTAAACATCCATTTCAAAGCACAAAAACTACGTGAATTATTAATCAGTGAAGAGTTTAAAACTATTTTAGATGTTATGTTAAGTTTTTAATGTGTTTTTATTTATTTTACTTTCGCGAAAACCACAATAGATTTTCCGCAAAGTCTATCTGTCAGATTCAAAATTGATTTTTGGCCGCCATTCTTTTTGTGGATTAGCTGCGCAGTGTTGCCATTAGTTTACCAAAGTTTTTCTCAAAAACTTGAAGTAATCGTGTAACTTCAACTGAAGCAAAAACTCTCAAAAAACTTGCACCTCATCTCACTGTTTACAATATGAATTATGACCTTGCTTGGTTATTGTTTGACTTCAGTAAAGTGTTCTTTGGTAAAGATTTGTTAGACTTCTTTTCTATTCTATTTCATATATTTATAATTTCATAAATTCGAAGCACAATTATAGACCCCATATTTCGTACCGTTTAAAATTTATAATTCATGGACTAGTAAAAGAAACAATTTTATAAATAAAGTGCCCCATTGCGATGATTATTATCCTTATATGTAGTTAAAGTCCAAAAAACGAGCAATACCAAGAAAATGAACGATGTCAGATACGTTCCAAATTATTGTTAGGATATTGGTATGCAGTCCTAAAAAAATAAAGAATAATAGCCTAAAAATATTTAAGACAAATAATCAAGCAGAAAGCAATTACATAACACTTTTTGAAACTAAGCATTTTCAGATGCAGTCAGGAAAACTGAAAATGGCTCGTGATAACATTTGTCGAGTTTTATGTAGTTTTAGAACGTGTTTTTGGAAAATTTCTGAACGATAAAACAGCTGTCTGTTGTCTGTCACAGGTCTATGGAAGGCCTACGACAACTTTAGTTCCGATAGGTCCGTTGTGGCGCTGCAGTCACATTTCACTTCATAAACGCCATCATGGGACGCCATATTATACGTACAGCAGCAGCAGCGTCATGTCGTGTTGTTGCGTCAGAAGCACAGAACATTATAAGAGGGATTAGAAATGCAAAGTAGCGCTTTTGCTTCGGAGACGGCTTTCGCCACTTGTCTTCCCGCTCACGCTACTACAATTACTCATGCACTCTTGCTTGCACCACGCCGCGCGCATTATGCAAATCATTGCATAACCTGTGGTTACACGTTCCACGCCTACTTTGCACTTCTAACCCCTCTTATAATATTCTGTGGTCACAAGCTTGTTGTTTTTGTGCCTTTTGTATTTCCTGATTGTTTGCTCTCTGTATACTCTGTTTTTTTGTGTCAAATAAAGTATAATTGATTGATTGACGGGTTGAAGCTTATACCTTGTGTATTTTTCTGGTATTTTCGTTTGAGTTGAGATTCCTTGAGAACCCCTAATTCTACTTCTTTGTATGACATATTGCAGAAATCGCTTCGTAGCGATAAGACCGCCTTATTTTTTGCCTCTTGTATTTTTTTCTCTGTATTTTAATGTTCATGTTTTAGTGGAGAATAAAGAATATTTGATTGATTGTCATAATAATATCGTGGATAAGTTTTTCCTATCCGCCGTATCACGTGTAGCATGCTACACGTGATACGGCTGTATCACGTCTTTTATCTCGTTCGTTCGCGCGCAAATAGATGGAGAGCGAAGGTGTGATAGCGCTGTATGTGGCATGCTACCCATGCTGGAATCACTGTATAACTAAAAGTTCTATACAAATTATCTTGACGATAGCAACGCCAAAACGAACATATTGGAACTAAGTGAAAATTTCACTGCCGCATCTGTAGCTTGCTACATATCAGTAATTTGTGGTCTGTCACTGTCACTGTCAATCAAAATATTTATAACCTCTTCACCAATCAATCTAAATGGAAATTCAAGATTTTTGATTAAAAATTACAAATAAGATGACTGGAAGACTAATAATTCGTTCTATTTACACTTATCTTAACCTAAATCTATCAGTGTGCAGCAACAGTTCTTCGAATAGCAGGACATTTATTCGTGTTTTCAGTGCAAATTTTTGCACAAAGGTTCAATCAAAGTTTGTGGAGAAAAAGCACTGTAATGTAGGTACTATAGGGCATGTGGACCATGGGAAGACGACGTTGACTGCAGCCATAACAAAGGTTTTGGCTAAAGATGGCTTGGCACAGTTCGTTTCATACGACGAGATTGATAAGGCACCGGAGGAAAAAGCTAGAGGTGTGCGACTATTCCTTTTCTTTAATAATTTATTAAATTTAAAAACAATAAAACAAAAATAATCGAATCCTCAACGCAGGCTTCGTCAAATATTAATCACATATATCTATATCTGCTTCAAGTTTCGTCAATGGCAGCACATAAGATAAAATCCGCTTGCAAGCTTCGTCAGACTATCACTAACTTAATCTAAAGGCACTGTCCTGCGCGACCCCGACTCAAAGGTCCCAAAGATGCTGGCCGCATTGGCCCTCTGGAGCCTCTGGAACTAAGGAATAGAGAATTTCTCTGGTCATCCAGACCAGAAAGGCTCCTGAGCTTGGACCCTTAAATCCACATTTGCTCCCTAACAGAGTCTTTGGCAAGGACCTCAAAGGCGGCTGGCACGAAATCATACCTGTGTTTTCCTTTTCTTTTATTAAGATTCTAGGAGTCGCATTGTATTGTGTGGTCGCGTGTCGGTTGCCCCTCCGGCCTACAATGAAGCTCCAACTGTATTGGTGGCTGAAAATTATGTTCTTTGAAGTGACTCAGTATATTTAATCGTTTTCAAAAGGAAGACTAATTTGGCTGCCTTCTCGGTGCCTAATCTATTTCTTACTTTGCTGTGTACCAAATTGAATGCCGAAAATATTCTTTCGACCCCAACGGAAGAAGCAACTGTACACAGCAGTTGCTTGATTATATTCAATTCAAGCAGTAAAAAAGTATTGATTTAAATCATTGATTTTTATAAAAAAATCACTTGATTTAGATCACGATTTAAAACACTGATTTTAATCAAGTGATTTAAATCATATCAACCCTGATTCCTGTCGTTCTTTCCAGCGTCTTGTCCCCTTCTAATGTGTAGAATAATTTTTTTTAAATTTATGTGAGTCGTTGGATAGAAAGGGACAATCGTAAAGCCGGAAACATTGTCTATAGACACGTATATTAAAGAAGTACGAAAGTGGGATGAACATTACCGACCGCTATGCTCAATTTTCGTGTTTTAATGCTTGTATGAAGGATTAGCATCCATTGGTTCTTACACTTGACTTCAAAATCTTTCCAGGGATAACAATAAACGCAGCGCACATCGGGTACAGTACAAAACTTCGGCACTACGCCCACACCGACTGCCCCGGCCATGCTGACTACGTACGCAACATGATATCCGGTGCCTCTCAGATGGACGCCGCTATCCTGGTCGTAGCCGGCAACGATGGGCCGATGCCGCAGACCAGAGAACATCTACTGCTGGCTAAACAAGTTGGCATTAAACATCTTATGATTTACGTTAATAAGGCTGATTTGGTTGATAATGAGGTATGTAATGAATTTTCTAAACTTTGCATGCCTACAAGGCAATGGTTTTTATGCTCGTTCTGACAAATGCAAGGTGACAAAGACAGAATATCTCAAATCGAAGCCATGGTCTAGTGTCAAATCACCATGCAGGAGGCGATGGTTCGATCCCTGTCCAGGTCGATTGGTACCAAAGAATTTAGGAGTCCATGTAAAATTTGTAACCACTGTCTTTTTCGTGATTGGGGGTGATCACAAACTTTTACAGTTATTAACAGTATTTTGAAACGAATGGTTTCAGAAGGGAATAATGTGAAAAATGGATGGCCGCCTTTGACCTTAAATACTATAACACTCTAAGTTTCATATGGCAAAAGAGCTCTTGCTTGTTTATCTAGTTCAGTTATACATAAGATCTATGATCTATAATGACCGCCCATAAAATATAGGGAAAGTAATCTAATCTCTTAGTTGTCAAATTTGACTCCAGCTGATAGAAATGTCTGAACACCAGTTTCTCAGAAACCAATAGAATATTTTATACTCTTCGTTCTTCTTTTCAGTTGCTTGAACTAGTGGAAATTGAGATGAGGGAATTATTATCAGATTTCGGCTACGATGGCAACACTGTACCATTAATTTATGGATCGGCGTTAAAAGCTTTGAATGGTGACGAAAGCGAATACGGTAAATAAAATAATTGCTTATTATTGACATGTTATAGACATGACGGCGTCAGTGGCGCGTTGAGGAGAGTTGTCGGGACTAAATCGTGAGGGACTCGGTACAAATACGCATGGACGACATCATCAGCCTATCATTGTCCATTGCTGAGCATAAGCCTAGGCATAGTCGACTGGATGAGGAAGGCCGAGGACAGTGTTTTGTGGCGCGCCTTAGGAGATGGACGACATGCCATGTACCAATGAGTTTTTTTTAACTTATTATGTAACGTAATACCGACTGCTCTCAAACGGTGAAGTAAAACATCGTGGGGAAACCTGCAAACGCTGAAGAACAAATTCTGATGAGTATGTGAAATCTACCAATCCGCATTGTGTACGCGTGGTGGACTAATGCTCATACAACCTCCCTGAGAGTAGGCCTGTGCCCTGTACTGGGACGTTTATAGGCTGATGATGATAGACATGACTGTCGTTTTAGCCTTAATTAATCCGATAGCAAGCTGATAAATAACTACCACAGACACTGGCTATATATGGCTCTGCCCCGTTACCTCTCTTTTGGCGCGAATTTTACAAATAACCATCCGTAAGGCTTTAGTCTTAGACAAAATAACACCTAAATATTATCTCCTTGTTTAACTGTTAACCCTCAACTTTCAGGTGCACCATCAATAAGAAAGCTGCTAGACATAATGGATACCTACATACCCCCAATACAAAGGGATCTTCAGTCACCCTTCCTAATGCCCATAGACAACGCATTCACGGTGCCCGGCCGGGGCACTGTGGTAGTTGGCACTATCAAACGAGGGGTTATGAAAAGGAATGACGATGCGGACCTAATGGGTTTCGGTTACAATATTAAGACAACGTTATCAGATTTGCAGATATTTAAGAAGAGTGTTTCTGAGGTAAGAATTATTAGCCTCTTCTTATATTATGAGTTCCTGGTACCAATACCGATCGACTTATGATGATATGATATTATGATATGATGGCTCGATATGTCGATATGTCAGGCGCAGCAGGCAGGTTCACTACCTGCCTGCTGCGCCGAGTGTCGCGGGTTCGAATCCCGTAAGGGACAAATATTTGTATGATCAGTATGACTATTTGTACCCGAGTCATGGATGTTTGTAGTGATACTTTTCCTTACACCCTGTATATGTATTCCATATCGTTGTCTAGTCATCATAATATAATACAAGTCCAGGCTAGATTCTGCTACTTTTAATGTGACTAGATAATTTGTGTGACAATGTCCAAGATATTTTTATTTTTTATTCTAAAACGCGAGTATGGTGTAGATTGGTGGAGGCAAGTGGTCCATTTAGCGTTCTTACAGACGAGCGCCACTTTGCGGTCGCAGAGGGTCGCGATACAGAGGGTAAAGTCTATGAGCGCGACCCTCTGCGAAACACGGCGATCGCGAAGTGTCGCTCGTCTGAGCCCTTAGGGTTGATCCTCATCTTGGATGGAATCGCATTTTTTCACGCTCCATCCTTTTCTGCCATTCGTGTAAGTCATTTGCTAGACCGAGAAAGATAGCGGGAATGAGATAGTGCTGCGACCTTTTTCGCTCTAGCAAATGACGTTCCTGAGCGACAGAAATGACCGAGCCACGTTGCCACCTAACTCGCGCTCCGAATGAAACACATCCGCCCGTGAAACCTCTATAGTCATGCGACTCGTCGTGACTACTGAGCCGATTTAAATTTAATTTGGCACAGAAACATTAAATCCCCCAACACACCCTCTAGCATTTCTCTACTTAAGCGCGACCATACTACCCGTCGCAGTAAGCGTGACTGAAAAGCGCGGAAAGGGTAATTTTTGCGTCGCGCTCGGTTAGAAAAATCATAAAAAAAAGATTAAGATAAATTAAATTAAATATAAGGACTGTAGCATGATTTCTCTTCTTACGAGCGACTCGGCTTTTTTCCATACTACTTGTCGCGGCAAGTGCGAGTTTCGCTCTCCGAAAAGCGCTTAAGGTTATTTTCTATGGTATGCCCGTGAAACCTCTATAGCCATGCGACTCGTCGTGACTACTGAGCCGATTTAAATTTAATTTGGCACAGAAACATTAAATCCCCCAACACACCCTCTAGCATTTCTCTACTTAAGCGCGACCATACTACCCGTCGCGGTAAGCGCGACTGAAAAGCGCGGAAAGGGTAATTTTTGCGTCGCGCTCGGTTAGAAAAATCATAAAAAAAAGATTAAGATAAATTAAATTAAATACAAGGACTGTAGCATGATTTCTCTTCTTACGAGCGACTCTGCTTTTTTCCATACTACTTGTCGCGGCAAGCGCGAGTTTCGCTCTCCGAAAAGCGCTTAAGGTTATTTTCTATGGTATGCCCGTGAAACCTCTATAGCCATGCGACTCGTCGTGACTACTGAGCCGATTTAAATTTAATTTGGCACAGAAACATTAAATCCCCCAACACACCCTCTAGCATTTCTCTACTTAAGCGCGACCATACTACCCGTCGCGGTAAGCGCGACTGAAAAGCGCGGAAAGGGTAATTTTTGCGTCGCGCTCGGTTAGAAAAATCATAAAAAAAAGATTAAGATAAATTAAATTAAATACAAGGACTGTAGCATGATTTCTCTTCTTACGAGCGACTCTGCTTTTTTCCATACTACTTGTCGCGGCAAGCGCGAGTTTCGCTCTCCGAAAAGCGCTTAAGGTTATTTTCTATGGTATGGTATGGCAAAGGTGCGTCGCGCGCGTGTAGAGTAACCATACTAGACGAGCAGATGTCGCTGTTTAATAATTCGTCACTAAGGTACAATATGGATGCAATCTCCAATCACGCTATCGAAATTTCAAGCAAGTCACACTTATAATAACTCACCTTTTTGCTTACTAATTAAAGTACATTTTTGTAGGCTCTAGCAGGAGACAACGTAGGTGTTTTACTGCGCGGCATGAAAATGAAGTCAGTTGAAACGGGCATGCTTCTATGCGCTTCTAAGAGCTTCGTGTTAAGTAATCATTACAAAGCGAAGATATATTTCCTCACTAGAAGCGAGGGCGGCAGGAAAAAACCTATTTTCTCTAAGTACGCCCAACAAATGTTCAGCGGTACTTGGAATATTGCTTGCAGGATAGATTTGGGTAAGGAATTCTTGTTTAAATTCTAGTGCTAGTATCTTTGTTAATTAATTAAGCCCTTACATTTTAAGTACTGTATATTCCTTTACTCGTATTTATGAACATCAAAATATTGACATTAAAATTTTAGAATTTTGTCCAAATATCACATTTCATAGTAATTTTAATGTAGATAGGTACGCACGGCGACACATCAAGCTATACAAAACCAAAATAAGCTGGCCGCGCGTTGGTCGAGTAACGTATAACATCGCGCGGCCAGCTTATGTTGGTTTTGTATAGCTTGATGTGTCGCCGTGTGTACATACCTAGGTCTGCACGGCTAGAATGCCACCCACGACAAAGCGTTTAAACGAGAAAAACTTCATGCGCGCTCTTTCTCGCATACGTAAAATAATAAGGATGGAGGCACATCTCGATTTTTATCGTTTTCTCTTGGGTGGCATGCGAGGCATACAGATCAGAGGTATAGTATAGGAGTATCTAGTACTACAAACAGTACGGACACTCCATGTCTCCCAATTTCTTACCTCACCCTCTGGCAGAATCGTAGCGTGAAATGTAAGCAAATGAATGTGTATTTCTGTCTCGCTCGCACTCACGCACATGCTCACCTCTTCTTTTGAATTTTTTCCATTTGTATGAAATGTCGTGTCCACGGTGTGCTTAAACTGGTATTGGCATTGACTTACTGGACGTCGGGCCCGCGCTCAAAAATGTTCGCACCAAAACGTATAAAGAGAACCATAATTGGTTCACGACAATCTCAGTTTGATCTACGCCGCGCGCCGTGCCGCGATGGGGTAAAAAGTACCCAAACAAAATGAAAAAGAATTTCAGCATTTTCAATGTTTTTAGTTGGTTTATATTACTATACACGAACACACGGCGACACATTAAGCTATACAAAACCAACATAAGCGCGCGAGTAACGTATAGCGTCGCGCGGCCAGCTTATGTTGGTTTTGTATAGCTTGATGTGTCGCCGTGCGTACTTAGGTTGGTCTAGGTTAGTCTCGGATACTTTTTTCGAGAATTTTGTACTAGACCCGGCCTCCATTATTTTGTAAATGGGTACCTATAGGTAAATAAACTTTGGTATAACTTATTCCTTGATAAATTTCCAGATCCATCGCAACACATGATGATGCCAGGCGACCACGGCGAAGTATACCTCACTCTGCTAGAAGGCATGGTGATGACACAAGGCCAACCGTTTACGATTAGAGAGAACAACGTCACTGTCGCTACGGGAATCGTCACAGACACTTTGACGTCCATAGACGTGCCTAAAGGGAAGTTAGGGAAAGTTGTTATGAAGTTCGAATAGTATTGTTAATTTAAGTAGGTATAGTTTGCAATATATTGTTGTTATTGTAAATTGATTTTTTTTTATCGTCAAAAGGTCACGTTGCAAGTCTAATATTGGGTGAACGCGTGTCGGTTGCCTGCTCGCCAGCTTGCAACGAAAGTCCACCATTTTATGGTCTGTCTTGTGCATAACACAATCTTTCAAGTCATCAAATCGTTCACTTTTGAAGATTTAAACTAGACATTGGCAAAAACATCAACGCCAAGTTAACATTAGAAAATCAAAAGGTTGAACATTGCTATTTTGCCATCCTTCTCGGTACTTATTGGATGTTGAAGAGGTATGTACAGTAGCCGGCAAACTCCTTGAGCAAGGCCTTGACTGCGCAGAAACAAAATTTATAGGCAAAAGCGCTCTGAGCAGGTCCCCTGACCCCCGCATATTTCAAGATTTGTGCCGGGTACTGTACTCTTATTTAACAATACCTAAGTAGATTATGTGGCAGTGGTATATTTCATTCATTCAAGTAACACGTAACCCATATTACAGTGCCACCAACTTATCTGTAGAATGGCCAAAAGCGGAACTACTGATACCATTTTGAAAACGTCATTTTGTTGCTGTCAGTCGATGTAGTCTGTGCTGTTCACACAAAATGAAATCATTCTTTGATACAGAAAGTGGCGCCATCGCTCATTCTACAGATAAGTTGGTGATACTGTACACCTTGCGACACCACCCATACCAAAGTAACCCAGCTGTATAGTTGTTGTACAGTTACAGTAGCTGGTTAAAGGTATTACTGTATATCAATTATACAGCTTCTGGTGCTACTTGGGTACCTACTGTATGATTTTTCAGCTCAAAATTGCTTTAAATTTGTATAGAGCTCACGATGCGACGTCCCGCCATCTGGGAGAGATATAAAATAAAACTGCACAAAACATTTTATTTCATTATATATTTTTTGTCAGAAGGTAATTAATACAGTGCCAAAACAGTAACAAAACATTAGTAAGAAAAAATGAAGACAGCATCTAGCTTTAACTACTCAATATTCAGATTAACAACTCTAAACGGTTGCGGGACAACATTTAACACTTACATTTCACAACATTTGAACAAGACAGTTGGCTTTTTTCTATATTTTTTTTTCTTTTAGAAAGTTAACTAGAATTCAACATCGATACGCCTAATGGATACTGTATTTCGCAAATTCATTTTTGTGGGTAGGTATATGTGCAATTGTCTTTTACTGAATACTGAACCTTATTGATTAAAAATTCACCTAGCATTTCGCTGAGCAATAGTGCTATTTGAATAAAATGTAGTTGTTCAACATTAAAATGAAGTAACAATAAATTTTTTTACCAACACCGTTTTATATTTTAATGTTGAATAAATATCCTATAAATAGGCATATTTTTGGTACTTTATAGCATTATTTTAAGTGGCAACTGCGACGGTATAGCACCACAGTTACCGCTTAAAATGGTGCTATAGTAGTACCGAAAAAACTGACCGTAGCTTGCGTAGCTGAATTTTCTAGCTTTTTTGGACGCGTGTTTTATAGAAAACTTTCTATAATTTTAGGTGAATTTTAGTGCATTGAACTATTATGTACTACCGTACGGTTAGCATCAAATATATCTGACCCCCTCGATGCTTATATAGAGCAGTCAGGTTTCTCCGATGCTGACTGTACTATAAATAGCATTGCACGTCACAACCACCATTAGCGTTGGCAAAATAATTTATCGCTACCATTTGATCCTCTTCTACGATCCAGACCTCTGTCTAGATCAATATAAAAGACCGATTCGATTCCATTAATTTCAACCAAATGATATGAATTCACAAGCCTCATTTATAAATTGTTATTCCATTCACGCACGTTCCAAACTTTTATCAGCCGTTTCAGAGATTCTTTTCTTTTGAAATTATCACAGATTTGAATTTTGCTAGGATTAAAAGTTTGCTTTGATTTATCATAATAAAATGTATTTCCGAAATAATTTTTTTGGGTTCTTCTAATCTACAGGGTCCAACATATGCTGACGGTTTTGTAAGGAAATGATCAGACCATCAAACTGAACAAATTTCTATAAGGGATTGACAGCGATTTCGATGTTGGTGCCGTAGAGAAAGTTGTTCAATGTGTTGGTCTGAGCATCCCCTTAAAAAACAAAGACCCTATATTTATAAAATTGCTTTGGCTTTCTATACTCATTACAAAACTGTAAGCACGCAATTTGCACTTACCTACCCACTTACAGAACATTTTTGCACCTAAGGTGACGTGATTTCACAAACCAATAGAAACCTGCCCTATAATCAGTCAGTCACCATTCCGTGTATTACCTAAATATACTTTAATCATAAAGATACTTGTATACATGGATCTAACACGAAGAGACCGGAGACATGTCAAAATATTTAATTACCATATTATATTAATTTTTTATAAACTTTTGGTTATTTTAGGTCTAAATATGACTTCATTTTCTTTGTAGTTAATTACAAATATAGATGGATTATGTTGGCATGCCAATTTCAATCCAGAATACTAATAAAACTTACACAGTTATGATCAAATTGTCAATGAATTGAATGAGGTATTGAATAATATTAAAATATGCACTTATCAACTTATGTAACAGGTATAGGTACTTTTGTTAGGCATGCTGAAGACATTGATAAACAACGGAGCAATTTAAAGATTTCCTCCATTGTTGATAGGATTTCTGAGTGCCAAGTATATTTTTAATTACAGACATCCTAATTCGTATACAAAAGTGTTATAATCCGTATAGAATTTATGCATTATTCTATACTAATCACGATGTGTGAAATTCGGAGATATCGTAAGAATGTAAAATTGTTTTTTATGTTTTATTTATTGGCAAAACCTCCAGTGGAAATACATTGATATATTCTCGAAGACTTGGTTAAAATTAGCACAGAATAAAGGCTTGGAAGAGGGAACTTGCCATATATTTAGACCTAAAACACCAACACCATATATTCCATCTATGTAAAACGCTATAGGTACTTTCAGCAAGTGAAGTGAGCTATACTTATACGTTATTCCTTGGTCCAAATGCGATAGCTAACTTGGCTTCTTATGAATACTAATTAGCTTCGTCAACAAACATTTTTTGAATAAACACTTTCTAGTGTAGTACCTACCCGCTTTTTTATCGATATTGCACATCTCTTTGTCTTTTTTACACAAAATAATATTGGTTTACTTGCAACTTTCACATTCAGAAAAAACAGTTGTCAAAGACGATGGACTCGTAGGCGCGGTTTATACGGAAGAGACGTGTGGCGGTGGCGGATAGTCAAAAGTAACACAATATAAACCTTATAGTACCTACGTAGCATAGCGTCGTTGGGAGAATTGCGACGTAGCCTGGTGGCGCGGGCGCCATATTCCTTTACGACAAAAACGAAGCAATATGGTACGTACTATAAGATTTATATTGTGTTACTTTGACTATCCGCCACCGCCACACGTTTCTTCTATAAATTGCGCCGTAGGAATAGCCCAGTCATTTTACGGTTTAAGCCGGGACTAATTATTAATTTATATTTTTTTTCGGTATAATATTGAAGAACCAATTTAAGCCGAGAAATATACCAAAATTAAAAAAAATATATGATTGAAACTGGAACTGTTGTTCCAATTTTAAAATTTAGCTATTATCTCTCGATCTAAAAAAGGTTTCACCATTATTACATACTTCAAACATAGTGTAAATATTTTTGGCTACTTAGAAGGTTTTGATTTGTATTTTCTAATAAATACCTCATTTTTTAAATTTCAATGCCTATTTAATAGCTATAAAATAATTGGTATTGTTAAATCTAAGTCAAATGAGTGCATTGGTATTAATATTATTAATGAAAAAGCATTCTGGGAAACACAATTTTCATTTCTATGTTGCGTAGCGATTTTTATTTTAATATGTTTTAAGATAGTCTTTTTGCCACTAAATGGTGCCGGTTACAGTTTAAAAGTCCAATTAACAATTATTCCCTACCCTGCCTAACAAAACTTCGTAAAATGACTGGGCTAGAACACATTTGCCGAAATTACGCGACGTAATTCCTGCGGTTACTTGAAAAAATGTTGCCGGCAAGCGTGTCGCCGATATATGAAAAGTAATGCAGAGTAATTTAAGTTACGTAATTTCGGCAGGTGTGAACTTACACTTTGGATCAGAAAACAATTTTATGACAATAAATATGCAACTTTATCCTGCATATAAATTAAGTATATTCGAGACTTGACTCATGCTAAATACACCTCTATATCCACCACAATAAAGTTTAAAGCGTTGTAATGATATAGCTCATGCTGACATGAAAGAAGAACGCATTGTAGCCTTTAGAATCTATCAGAATAAAGTTGTATTTTCATTGTTTTTAAATTACCTTTGAACATATATGGAAGCTGTTACGGTAGTAATGATATTACTCTATTTTTAATTATTTGTCAATGTATCTTCACATTACTTAGACGATTCACATATTTGATTCAATACAAAGATGGGGAATGGTTAATACAAACAAATTAGCTTATAATCTTATTTCTTTCCAAAATTTACTACTTATATTCAACCAGGAAGTTATGTACGTGGAGAAACATTATTCAAAAAATATTTCATAATAAAAAACATCAAAATTATCGAAAATATTCAGATACCAATACAAATTACTTTTTCAACACAGTTGCTCATAAAGTGCCTCTTCTTCCACCGCTTTTAGGTTCATAATGCAGCTTATAAAACACACGTTCCTTGACTTGACAGTTTTTTAGCAAGTGTGTTGACAAAGTCATATGAAATGAGCATTGGACATTACACTCTCGGCTCCATTACGCCCTCGCCTTGGGCTTGAGCTGCAGGCCAGCCTAGAGTCTAATGAATGACCAACTTAACTCATTTGTATCTTAATGTACTGTTATTGGACCTTTATACAACTGTAAGCTTAAAATTAGTTGTAGCAAGGTTTCTAACCATCCTGAAAAGGAATACAGTTGAGTATACATCTATAATAAATTACGCAATATTAATCCTACAAAGGAAGTACTATTCATAATTTCCAACCAGTACTAAACATGGATTACAAAATAACATCTCGCTCTTAAAAATACTCTCTACTATTTCCTACAGCTAAAACAGTGACTAAAATAATGTTGTTCATATTTGAAAGGTTTTTAAAACCACAGAACCGAGATGTGCAATATCAATGCAACACTAGCCACACGTTACGTAACTCGCAATACCAGAATTAAGTTTTAATAAGCTCATAAAATTCGATAATCACCACAGATAGTATATATTTTTTGTTCTATTAGCCGATCGATTCGGACGAGCGTGTTCTCTTCATTATGCTTGAATTCCAAGACATATTAGTTAGCATGCAATACGGTAATAATTGGGAAAGTAAACATAGAATTTTAGTAGGTATGTGCATTTCATAGTGCTAGTGTTACCAACGTAAATAGCATCCAGAACATTACACACATCAACAAAAAGATGATCTTTTGGAAACTCGTAGGTACCATGCGTCTCAATTCCATACATTGTGTTTAAAGAAATTAATGGTGTGATGATTGCATGCCAATATTATTATCAGATTTTGGGCTTTGAGTGGATGTCGATTTGAAACATTTTTCATTGCGCTCAAACACTCCACGCGGGCAATCTGTGATAGATATTTTAGCCCGCGAAAACGTCGGAATATAAAGGAGAAGAAGTAAGTGAGTGAAGGGGGGGGGGGGGGGATAAAACCCACCTTTGCCCCTGTGGATACGTGTCTGGGTTTGAAAGTCTTCAACAGTTATGTAAATTGACATTTTATTCAACTCGATCCACTCACTTGACACCTTAATATAAACTTGATATAAACACACGCTTGCCCGAATCGAGCCTTATTCTTTAAGTTATCTTAAAACACCTATGTATTTCATTTAAACGGACAGATCCAAAGTTTTACAAGTTAAAGGACTAGCGAATTTCCATCATTCCAATTATTTTATTAAAAAAACACACTCTGTGCGCCTACAAAGCTTCGCTAAAACAACAATAACAAGAAACAATGACAGTAATAAAAAATAATGCAGTTTTAATACAATATTTAATGGGTTTTAAAAACTGTGGCAGTGACGCTGTTTGATTAATAGACGAAAAATGCGAGGAGTAAAGGTAATGATGATCAGGGATCGGAACAAGTCAACATTTTATGTATACTACTCCAAATTAATAACGAAGGGTCTATTTCACCATTTCTAGTCGAGTTCTAAAATCTGGCAAATCGTCTGAAAGATATTTCAAAAGAGCTGTCAGATAAGCTATCAAGAACTTATTCGGAAGTGGTGTAACAGGCCCTAAATCTCAATAATGGTGTTTGGTTAAAAGTGAATCTTTTTCATTTAATGGCAAACGACTGTATTGGCATGCACATTGTACTTGTCGGTATAAAATAGTGTAATTTAATGTGAGTACTATTTAATTATTGGCACGCCAAATAAATAAATAAATTAAATGCTTTTTATTACTAGAAGCTCAGGTTTTGACATCTGAAACCTTTGTGATGTTCATATGGTAACGATATAAGCAGAGTCCGGAATTTTGGTAGCACTTTTAATATGTCAAAGGGAATGCACGTTTATCGACTTTTTTATATCGATATATTTCACGTCTTCTGTTTCGTGCAAGTAAAATTAGTATGAACTGTACCAACGCCAAATAAGAAAACTAAAATGTTTTTAATTCAGTTTATACTTGAAAAAAAAAATAACCAATTAAAGAAACATTAATATCCACTGTCAGAGGCTTTAATGTTTCTTTAATTGGTTATTTTTGTTCAAGTATAAACTGAAAAAAGACGATAAACGTGCAATCCCTTTGACATATTAAAAGTGCTACCGAAATTCCGGACTCTGGTTATAACATGTGATTTCCGGAGAGAAATATTAATATATAAGATTATCTAAATTCAGTACATAAAATTACTAATTATTCCGATCCCTGGTAATGATATAAAAAAAGCTATATTTTACTGCATTTCACATTCTAAACATTATATTTCGTTCGGTTATTAAATACATGATAATCAATTATGCGTATTACAATCTTAATAACCACATTACAAAAAAAGCTAAAACATTGGTTTTGGAGACCAATTTCTGTACGCATTATTTTCCATATGGCAAAAGTTAATTAAACACTGATACTTAAAAACTGTCACTGAATATAACGAGACGAAATGTAGTGAGATTTTCAAATAATAAGAAATAAGAACTTATAAAAGACCCCAATACATTTGCCGAGCTATATTTCAACATATTAACTGTCACTTATAAATAAAGATAAACATACAAATACGTTATTGGTGTGGAAACCTATGTAGTTTAGCACCACAAAAACTTAACTATTCGATACGTTTGCTTAGAACGAAACCCATCAGAATGGCGAATCAATTCCGTATTACAGAAAACAATTTGAACGTAGACAAAATGAGAAATAATAATAATAATTCCCGTGCTCCTGAATACTTGTGTACTTACAAAGTACCTACAATGTAAAAATTAATTTACCAACACTTACAACTATAAAAATATTTTAGCAATTCTCACTTACATTTAAGAGGAACTGGCAAAATAAATCCTGTATTTTCCATATCTATTTTTATTTTCATTAATTTATTTTTCAACCCCACAATAAAATACAAAAAACCAGATTTGGTCCTCATGTATAAAAATTCATGATGCCATTCCTATAAATTGGACAGAACTATTCACTGCACTTGCGAGTAGCAAAAATATTAGTAGACTATGCACACTAAATTAAACATTGGCTCAAAATATATCAAATCCACTAAATACCCAATAGAAAAAAAAACACATCCGCCTATTGTTAAGGCAAAACCTCGTAGAAGCGTTAAACTTAATAATAATAATAATAGAGTAAGTTTAAAAACATTGGTGGTTGACCTTACGACGGCAACTGGCGCGCTTCTATCACAAGGTACGTTCTAAACACGGCGAACCACCTTTATTGTCCACACTCATACCGCTATAAATACTAACATTTGCAACTAATTATAAAACATCCCTTTAGCCTTAAAAACATCCACCGACCGAGTCCTTAGTATCAAAAAACAGTGATTAAAATTTGTTTAATTAGAATAGAGTATTTGTGCACACGATGCTTATTACGTTTGGCGTTCGGGCCTCAAATCTAATGGCTCAAAAGACACCGAAATTCAACAACACGTACCTAACCTTCACCGCATATCGCTAGTATGAAAGGACTGACACATCGATAACGCTATACAGTTACATAGTTTATACGAGGATTCTTGAAACCATGCACGGTTATATATTAAAGACATGTAACTATTAGATTCGTACTATGTATAAGCTTTAGGGCCGTATCCACCTAAAAACTAACATCACCTATCGACAAAGACTTTCTTCTAATACACAACTAGCATCATTTAAAATAGATAAAAATTAACTACGTTACACAATTGCCGGAGTAACTATCTAACAGTGAGTTTCATGGATATCTACCACATTTTTTTTTCTTGTTCATTATTATGTGTTTTTTTTTATAAATATTCATCCGTAAATTATTATCAAATTCGATAAAGCTCTAGAATTGATCCACATTCATAAATTAATTCTCAGACGGTATTCTGAGACAAGCTGTGTTGAGGCTCTTTTTTATGGTCGATATCGCGATATTTCAGTAACGCAAGCCATAAGGCCCGTCTGTAAGAAAAACCCCGCATGCTGCATATCGACAGAGTTATCGACAAATAGAAATGAGCCTTTAAGGAACATGTTATAAATTAACTAATAAATAAAATCGGGAATTACTTCATTCCGTTTACCGAGTTTTTTTTAACAACATCGAGATAGTATAGCTTCACGCGAAGCTTACGACGAATATAAGTAAAGAGAACAGATTACCAGTCTTGCTAATGGTATCCAACCATGACTAACACTTCCTAACACAAAACAACTAGCCAAATCTCTAACAGTGTCACATGTATTTTGTACATTCAGGATTTTTGGAGCAATATAAGGTATTATAGTTCCAAATAGTGAAGGATTAAAACAGCTTATTGCCCGTTGCATTTTCAGGGCTCAATTTCAGCTCCTTGTACGTTTGTGAATCGTGTGTTTCTAAACACTAAACATTTCAAATCTAAAACATTGACTATATTAATAAAGAAAACAAAAAATAAACAACAATCGCTATATGAAAATAACTCATGCATTTTACTAACTACGAAATCTAGCGTTCATAAAATTTTTCTTAGGTAATCAATATGTTTCATGCATATAATTTTTTTGATCCGTAATGGTACCATACTTTGTTGTTATTACGAATATATAACGAAAGGGCGTATCTTAAAATATAGTTAGTTCTCTGAGTTAGCAGTTAGGGGCTAGCTTCAAGCATATTAGAAAATCTGATCCATTCTTTTCAAGGCATATGCTGAATTGGTACCTTTTTTGTTGCAGCCTAGCATTTTCATGTACTACCTACACTGGAAATCATTAGATATTCAATTTTGACGCAGCTTATGAATGAAATATGAATAGATCCATTCAAAAGTTACGTTGCAATTGCTCGTCTAATTATGATTTATAGTTAGTTTAGGTCCTGTACCCAGACTTTCGATTTTCTATATATCGAGACCGTTTCGGTCCGAACTTCATTGTAATAGAGTTGAGATCCGGACGAAAATGTTCACGCAATTGCGAAGCTCGAATGTCCGGGTAGACTCTCTGAAGTTATAAACGCAATGTCGTGATGAAAATCACTTTCCGCTAGCTGAAAATTAGATACGCCCTTTCGACCTTCTACTAATTATACCGACAAATACGGATATTGGAATCAAGTGATTTATAATTAATTCGGAGTAGTTTTTAAAATATTTGCAAATGATTCCAATATCTATAAAATCCATAATAAAGTTTAGATTTAAAGTTTTACCCAAAGCATAATACCATTCTAAGCGCTATCCAAATCTGTAAACTTTTAGATTTTCTTTTATGAATTGAGTTTTTTTTAGATTAGACTTTTAACTAGCACCTTGTCTTATGGTTGAATTTAATTTAAACAACAGATTTAGATAGCTTATCGTAGATCATAGATGAAAGGACGAATTACTGATTAAAATTTTAGATATTTTAGAATCATTCACTTACACTTATAATCCCAACGTAAGCGTTCATTTATTGGCTTTAAATTAAGTACTGAAGTTTTGGTTTTTTAGACATATTTTTCACATATTAAATAGGCATTAAGGACTAAGTAAAGGACATTTCCATTATAATTATAATTAGGTTATATCACACAATATTCTTATAAAGATATGCTGTTTAAGCGTTGGTCATATAGAAAATTCTGAAATCTTTTTTTATTTAAATATGTTATTAATTATATTAGCATTTGACATTTACTCTTAAAGGAGAAATTAACTTAAATAATACAATAACCATGGTTTAGAATTAGGTGAGAAGAAGCATCGATACGTTTTTGGATAAAACAAATGCATAGTAATTTGGGGAAGCTTATTCTATGCAAAAATTCCAATATGAATGGACGGAAGGAACGTTATTGAGCTAACACAAATTTTGCGCTTGTGAGCGAGATTTTTGATATTGGAGCGTTGTTTTTTTTAATACTATGCTTAATTTATCCTTATACCAAACCCGTTTTCGCCAATTGTATTTGTGTATTTAAACATTGTTATGTAACGGATTTGTAATTATTTAGAGTCCTTAAAATGAATTCTCTCAATCTTTCATATCAACTCTGAAAACAAATATTTATTATTACAGGTACATATAGCGTTTAACTGAGAAGGTGCCTGAGGTAGTGGAGCGGTGCGGGAGGGTGTGAAATATAGTCTGTCGACTGTCGCTCTATAGCGCGAAAGTGCTGTTACATCAAATTACACTCTCCCGCACCGCTCCACTACCGCAGGCGCCTTCCCAGTTAAACGGTATACCTCTATTAACAAGTAATTGTTTCAAAGTGGAACAATGACCATTCGAATATGATATGACCATTTTCTTTCCGCAAGAATTAGTTATGTTTTAATCTTCAACACATTGCATTATTTTTTTTTCCAAATATAGGCCTTTGGAATCAGTCTCCAATTTGACAATTATTCCCGTTTCTTGTGGTATATTTGAGGAATACCGTTTCAGAAGCGATTTTTGTTCAAATGACTTTCATTACTTTTTGAAAATTTTGCAAATCAACTCCAAAGTTTATTTTGCGCACGATAAAAATACTTAATGATTTAAAGAAATACCCTCTTTTTTGGGCTTCATCACCCGTGGGCAAGCAACGCTCCAATACAAACGATCTAATTTAAAAGAAGCTAGTTGTGGCACGTAAATTTAGCTAAATCCAATTCATTTATAATTAAAATGTTATCCTAACTTGGAGGTCAACAAAAAGTTCACCGGGTTATGCAACTAATGTCAAAGAAAATGTATGATTTTTTTAATAGGAAAGACATTAAGTTTTTTTTCAATATTTTGATCATGGCAAAGGAGTTTAGCAACCAGATGCGAAAGATGATTTTGTATTCTCTCTTGGCAAGTAGTTGCGATGCGTATTAAGGAAAAATATGTCGCACGCGAGTAGATATCATACTAGAAGGGCAAGTTACAAAACTAGAGTTTTATCAACGAGAAATCTAAGTGTTTCACGAAATTTCGATTTATAAAATCATACATTTTTCACATATCAGTCATGGAGATACCGGTAAACTTTTAAAAAGCATTTCATAGCCACTAAAAATTCATTTCATTTTATGGTCTTTTAAAAAATAAATTTTAACGTAAATAATATAAGGTAAATAAATTCATCTGTGTCAAGAAGAAAACAAAATAAATAAAAAATGATAATAAAGGCCTTAACTGTGTTTAACAAGTAAATAAATTATGATCATTCCTCACAATGTTTTCTTTCACCGAAGAGCGTGGTAGTTTATTATCAGGAAAGTGTGACAACATTATGCTCAGTAGGGCTAGCACGTCACGCAAGACAAAGCGACAAAACGAGAAAACCTTGTCGCGCGCTTGCTTTCGCATTATGCAAAGTAACAAAGACAGGCACGTCTAGATTTTTGTCCACCCCCTGGGGTGAAATGCTATTCCTACAAAACTATCCCAGAATGAAATTCCTGAATTTAGAATATGACTATCATATTCTAAACTCAGAAATACTATTTTAAATTAAAAAATATACACCACTAGTTCTTAACATAAAAAATTTCAAGGTTGTATTCAAACACGGAAACCGAACAACATTCCCTTCTGAAACATGTGTCGAAAAACAAGAAAATTTCGTGGACCTTCCATACAAAAGTGCGGAACAGCGTCAGCCAATTTATTTTCTACCTAGTACCTAGGGAAAGTTGTTTAGTTTCATTGTCTGAATACCACTAAAATTATGGTAGTAATTAAATACGAGTGCTGTATACTGACTTGTTATTACAGCTAAGACCTTCACATTATGAAAATTTTATATAATTTTGATAGTCAACAAATAATAATATAACTTTCGAAGTTAAATTCATTGAACTTTAGACATTTACTAATCAGCAAGAATATATTTTGAGGTAAATAGTTACTATATATGGCAACATTGGAAAACAGTGAAATCAACAATATGTAGTCAGAATTTGATCAATAAAAAAATGAGAAATTATCAACTACTTAAAATTTGCTAAGAAACTAAATTATTGTGCTATTAAATATTTTTTTCGTTTAAGAATTAGGATAAACTTTCAAACTACATGCTAAAATATGCTAGGTGACAATCGATTGTACTAATATTCTTTTTTTTTTGCTATATCAAAGTATGGAAGCATCTACGTTGTGTGGGGTTGGTTATAGCAAAGTATATATAACGTAATAGTAGGTGCGCTTCTAAGAAACCGCGCGACTCACCGGTGATGCGGCAAGATGGCGCCCATGCTAAGGGTTGTTACTATCATGTCCAGAGGATATGAAATAAATATAAGATAATCAATATGAAATAACTCTGACACCAGGGCTCTGCCCACACGATAAGAAGAAGAATATGAAATAAGTCTAATCATTTAATTTTTTATTAATTGGTAGTGATCATTAAACCTATTATTTTTGTTGTGGACTATTATTTACGTTTTTAATTCAACGTTTTATAAGAAAAAACACATTATTTTTCAATTAATAAAATGTATTATGTGCAAAAATATATATATAGCAGCGTAGCTTACGTATTTATAGTATTACCTGCAGTTTTAAACGGTATCTCCATTAAAAACAATATTCATAAAGTTTCAAATCGCGATAAAAATGTTTCAAACCACTTTATTTCCAACAAATCTTTATTTTGATTTAATGTGGAATCACACCCGAACACAATACAATCAGTTTGAACCAAAGTGGTACGTGCGCGCTCGCAAGTTTACATTTTGAAACTGCTGTCGGCGAGTACCCCAAGTCTTAGTTGAGTTTCGGTACCGCGCACAGGCAGAGGGGGACGAGACGCGCTCCTCCCGCGCCACGCACACCGCGCACGATAGACCTGTCGCGATCGCTAAGCGCGCTTACTATTACGTTATATATATTTTGGTTATAGTCCAGTAAAGGAGTAATAAATAACATATTATTCATTAATCTTGGTAAGTTTTTCCCTATATTTATTAGAATCGCATTAAACAGACCAGTTTTTCTTGATGTGCATGCCATAAAGGTGATAATAGAATGTAAAAGTTCAAGATTACATTTAATTGTCTGTCTTATACTGTTAATACAAAGAAATTATTGACTGTAAATAATTGGGGGGACCCAAATTTCAATTAAGAACTTGTATGTATGAATTTGATTCGAAACGCGATATATGCGACTTAGAGCCATATTTCGCTATATCGCAGCGATATCGTTCCGCCAACGCCTACACTCAAAAAACCAATATGGCTCTATAAACGAATATTCACTTAAATGAGCAGAATTACCTATAAATATTACGTATCAAACTAAAATTATGCAATTTGAATTTGTTGTTACTTTAAACAAAGCAATCGTTGTGACTTATGTACGTTCTTATTTAATAATAAATAGAAACAGATCGATTTTACACCAACCCCATAACTAAAGGCTCAGGCAGACCGCGAGCGATCAAAATGTCTAAATAAATACGCTAACCCATCAGGAAATGCATCACAAGTGAAAGGTAAAAACTTAATATCAGCGAACTAAAATCTAGAAAAATCAACTTTTAAACAACAACTCTTTTTTCGTATTTGTACACAGCTTTGCGGTGATCTTTTTTATTATTTGATTTTTGATTGGATGCGGTATGTTGCATAAAATTGTAATTATTTAAAGTATTCCGTAGGTAGGGTATTTGACAGGTTTTTAAAAATTGTTCTACGTTAATCACTGATGTCTAAGGACTATTATAGGAAATGTATATTTTACATTCCATTACATATTTTGCAATGGAAAAATTGAAAACAACAAATATTATTTAAATATCCCGCGAAAACGCTTTTCTTGACAATATACGTGTCTAAAAGCAACTGTCTACATGCAGTTGACGTCATCAACCAATCGGCCAATCACAGTCGTTTACGATCACATGACTAAAGGAAAAAAAATATATATTCTTTGTCGATTTTCTCTTAAAATATCCAGTATTTTTCTTAACTGACCAAATAGTTGGTTTCCAAAATTCATATTCAATACGGATGCCATCAATAGATCCTATATTTTACATGCTGTCAAATACCCTGTTGCTTTGTTGGCAAATCCATTGATAATTTTGAATGATATTTATCAAAAATTTATCGTTATGTAGCATAATTAGCAATCGCATAAAGGAGATCAAATCACTGCCTGACCTTTTAGGAAAAGACATGAAATTATGTATGTAATTACCGCATCCAAGAGTTAAAATGATGTAATCAAAACCATTGGGTTTTAAAAATGCATGCAGACTTCAGAAGGCACTACTTCAAATACTAAAAATTAAAAGCCGTTAAATAATTTATAAACATGCGTTATATCAGCTTTTTTGTCATAAAAGCTATATACTCTCATAACATACCGCTTTTTTAGACTAAGATATAAGTGTACTTTTTGCAACCATCAGCAGGAAGGCTGATTCAGTGTTTATGGGGTGTAGAGCATCTCTATGATGGGGATGGACCAGGTCTGCCTGCATAACTCCAGTCGGTTTAGGAGTTACTGATGTTTAAAGTTCAGTAGAAAATTAACGATCAGGTGCTAGGCTGATCGTATGATATTATTGTAGAATGTACTGTAGCAATGTGAACAGTACAAAAACTGACATGAACTGCCAGTCGGTTTAGGAGATACACCCTTTCAAAGGTAGGACCTTTGAACGGCTGTAACTCCTAAACTGACTGATAAACCATGCCAGTTTTTGTACTGTCCACATAGCTACAGTGCATTCTACAATAATATCATACGATCAGCATTGTAGCTGATCGTTAATTTTTTACTGACCTTTAAACATCAGTAACTCCTAAACCGACTGGAGTTATGCAGGCAGACCTAGTCCATCCCCATCATAGAGATGATCTACACCCCATAAACACTGAATCAGCCTTGCTGCTGATGGTTGCAAAAAGAACACTTATCTCTTAGTCTATTTTGTCGTAAAAAGCGATATACTCTTATAATATACAGCTTTTTTGTCACAAAAAGCGTTATACTCTCATAATATACACACAGATGTGTTAATACAAATTAATCACAAAAAATAACGTTATTACCATTTACTTCTTAAAACTAGCATGAACTTAAGATGGAAGATTTTTTTTATTAAACACTATTTAAATTGTTTTGGTTTAAACCTGCCTTTTATTCCGGGCAGTTTACTGTTTTGTGCACAGAGAAAAATAATAATAGTAACACTTTATTTTTAAATTAAAGCATTATTAAAAGCAGTTTTTGGGTCTTTCGTTGCCACGCTTAAGCTAGACGAAAAAGTACCCTATTTAGGACTAAATAAACACCCCCTTTTCTCTGTGAAATGTTCACAGATGAATTTTACGACATGCAAAATATATTGACTAACAATTTTACTAAACTATTTCGTGAGGAACTGACTACTTAGTTCGCAAATTTCGTTCTACATTTGGCCGTACTAAAAACACCCGGTGCTATTAATTCATTCTTAATTTTTCTTGCACTTAAATTCTAATGCAGTACAAATTAAGAATTGACGAAAACTAGCCGATCCATCTAAATAAAGCGACACCTATTTCAACCGCATTAAAGTTCAATTCCGTATTCCGCTTCCCTTTAAGCCTAATCTATAGAAAAATTCATTTGAAACTTAAGTCAAATAAATAAAAAGTGGTACACTTATCAGCTAATAGTTCCATAACTTCATTTTATATACTTTTTTTTGTTATTATAGCACGAAACGTGATATATTAAAATAGTGTCAACTAGTATAACGTAGATACATCACATTTTACTTAAAGGGTTTTTTTTCTTTTATTTTGGTGTGAGCTAATGATTTCTCCATTACATTTATCAGTCTGAAATGTTTTTTTGTGCTCAGTAAGGTTTGCTACTGTGACTAGAACATGTGCTTTTAAAAGGCAGCTTATAAAAGAAATAAAGAAAGAAAAACAAAGGTCCAAATGACAGCTATTGCTGGCCATATTGAAAATAAATAAAAAAGAAGAATGCACATTTCCAGCTTATAGCGATTATGCTTCCAACTTTGGACTCGAAAGTCGCCTTGGCTCACACCAAAAAAAAACCTAAATTTGGCAAGTATTATTAAAAATCTAGCCAATTACTGTCTCAGACATTAATACTTTATATTATAATCCAGCCAAGCACGATTATATTACGCAAGGTTTGATACTGGCATACGAACTAAACCTACACACATCTATTTTTTTTAGATAAACATTTTTTTTTTAATTATTATCTTTATAATAATTGTGGTCTCAGTTATACCTGTGTTAAGTCTTCATTATTACGAATACACTTTTTATAAGAGACGTGGTATAGTTTTTAAAGGATCGTTGTAGAATAAAGTTACTTTAGACTAAAACATGTTTTAAAAACGTATAACACGACACGATATACGTTGTTTCTGTTATTATACAGGGTGAAATTGATATCATTAGCATCCTTTTAAACTAAGAGTCTACCCATCAAACTGAAAAACTTTTACAATGGGAGTAAACCGATTGGAGCAACAAAAAAAAATCAGCAGTTCCATACTAAACTGCAGTGTCTACTCGACTCGAATGTATGGAACAGCTGATTTTTTTGTTGCTCCGATCGGTTTGCTCCCATAGTAAAAGTTGTTCAGTTTGGTGGGTAGACTTTTAGTTTAAAAGGATGCTAATGATATCAATTTCACCCTGTATTATCTGGCAATGATTACAACAAGTTTCTACCGGAATGAATTGATTGAAAGATTTGCAGTCCTACACTAAGGTGATTACGACAAAATAGAAATATGCCGGCGAGACTGCAAAATACTTGTAGTTAAGTAAGATAGAAGATTGGCAATTGGCTTATAAGAGCGTAGCACTTCATTATGAAGATAATGGGATTATCAAAAACTTTTGAATTGCCACATTTGGGAATATTCATAATCATTCCACCCTCAAGATAATAAGAATGGCTGATATCAACGACAGTGTTCTGATATCAGTTCCAGTATTTCTAAATGTGTGTCCACTTCGGTATCTGGCATTGAGAATTCGACTTTGAGAATCTGTCTTCATGAGAATCTGTCTACATGAGAATCCTTCCTCATGAGAATTTGACAACATGAAAATCTGTATACATGAGAATCTGTCCACTTGAGAATCTATCTGCATGAGAAACTGTCCACTTGCACTTGAGAAGCTGTCCAGTTGCGGAGGAGATTAATCAAGATTATAAAGACTATAATTCCAACACCTATTTTTCTCTTGTAGCTACCAGGGGTCTCTTTTCTTTAAGAGAAGGTGATATAAAGACAATTACGATTGAAGGTTCGTTTGAAATGTCACATGATGTAAGCCAGCCAGATAATATAATAAAAAGAAACAACGTATTTGAAACTAAATGCATGGAGTATAAATTTTAAAAAGTGCAAATCGTAATTATTTAATTAAATATTATTGTTGATATGATATTCATTTAGAGATTGCAGCGACCCTCTAGAATCCATTCTTAATACTGCCTTAAGCCTATCCAATCTAGATCTTTTGGGATACCTATTTATAACGAAAGAGCTAGAATGGATATACTAATCAACTAATGGTACAGAGAAATGGAAAATTAATTGATGAAACTTAGATATTCAGTACTTTAAAACTTTATTGAGTCCGGCGCGGCTGCGGAACGGTAGCCACAGTGTGACACCTCGCATATAATTCCGTAGTTTACAACTACTGCCGTCCTGCAGCCAGCTCGCAGCCGCACTCTGTGTGGCCCAGCCTTTATTGATTGTGCATGTCCAATGACCTACGTCTTAAAGTCTGTATCATAATTCGACGAACAACTTTCGACGGCGTCAAAATTGGTCGTCGAATAATGAATTTTAGAGGATGTATTTTATTAGATTCATGAAAAACTTCGTATCTTGCTTTCTAGTTTATCCAAGGATCAAAAGATAATTTCGACACTGTCTTGCAACATTAGTTTCTTAGCTAAGGCAGAATAAGTAAATATATCATAGATACAAAAGTTATGTTGATTTTCAAATCCAACAATCATGGCATTAAAACGCTTAAAACCTGATTACCTCTTTTGGCAATTCAGTGCTATTAAGAATCGTATTACAAATGACGTAGAAAACATTTTCGCTTATTCAAAATTGGCAATATTAGAGCATGTTAAGTGCTTTTAGTATAATTTCATTAGTAAAATTCAATCTAGAATAATTGGTTAAATAAGTTTAAAAATGTTCTAATATTGCGAATTTTGTTGTTTTTAAGAAGGCTTTAGAGTGAAAACTTTGGAAAATCTTAAATTAATTGGTGTTCGAATAAGCCAAATAATGCTTTCAAAAATTTTCCAAAAAATCGTCATGTTAGTTACATATTGTTACCAAATAGCATGAAAAAGCTTAGCATTATAATTTATAATAAAAAATAGGAAATCTTTCCAATCCTTAGATTCACCAAATCGACATAACTTTCAAAGCTCTTCACTCTAAAACAATTCGGATATTATCCAAAAATGTCGAATCTTTTCCGACAATTCATCAACACGACAAAAAAATAACAGTGACCTAATTAATAGGTCCCGTAGCCAGATAGTACGGGTGCCTGTTTTGCATAAATCTGTTGTCGTACCTCTGGTTCTTCTGGTAGAAGTCGTTGCGTTGATTTAGTTTCCTGTAGTTGTGTGTGCGACGCTGTTGATTCTTTTCCTTGTCGTTTTGTTTGTTGACTGTCGTTTTGTTGTTATTGTTGGTCTCGGTTTTGGCGTCGCTCTTTGTTTCGTTGGGGTTTTTGTCCTGGGGAATGTGATGATGATTTTAACACGGGCAAATGCTTATGAACACACTAGTGGTGCCCGCGACTTCGTACGCGCAGTGTATTCCTAGGGGATCGCTAGATTGCGTCACGGTCTTCGCGAGTAAAGGTCGAGGAAAAGAATAAAATAATGGCAACGCATCATTTAATGGAATATTTCAATATTTAAGAATCATTTTAATAGAAAATTTTAAACTGTTTATGTCTGACACGGCTTTATGGGCTCGATCCCCTGGCCTTTTAAAAGACGCAGACAGTCGTGACATGACCTGACACACTTCTTTATGAAGCGTCGGACAATGAAATCTATTGAGTTTTTTAGGAAGTTAAATTAAAAAAGAAAAACGCTCCTGGAAAACTGTAAATACTCATTAATTGAGTGAACCGATCGCGATAAAATAAACATAAAATTTTTACCCAAACTAAGCCGTATGCGTTTATGGAAACGTCATCTAAATCGGTTCAATATTTTGAATGCGTGCACAAACAGACGAAAAATCGAAAAATGTCCTTGCATATAACGCATTCCCCATTGTCAATGAAGACATTGAGGAAAATGAAGACATTGAGAGGGAGCGCAGGGCGTTGTCTGTACGAGCCAATATGATAGCCCGCAAGTTTGCTCGTTGTTCCACACCAGTCAAGATAACACTCTTTAGAGCATACTGCACTTCCTTTTACACGAGCAGTCTGTGGCTGAACTATACGAAGAAACAGTACAGTGCCTTGCGCGTCCAGTTCAATAACGCGTTCAGGGTGCTGGTGGGGCTGCCGCGATACTGTAGTGCATCGGGGATGTTCGCCGATGCGCGAGTAGATTGTTTTTACACTACTATGCGCAAAAGGTGTACATCCCTGGTGCGTAGAATAAGCGCCAGAACCAACAACATCTTGACCATGTTTGCAAGTAGGTTTGACTGTCAGTACGTGAACCATTGCTGTATCATTCACTTGCTGACAAACAAACAATTATAATTAAAAAGAAATATGTCGCTGTGTATAAACTAACAATAGGCTACGTGTGTTACTAACAATATTGTGATCTCAGTTGGTCGAAAATAAAGTTTTCTATTCTATTGTACCGTATGTTCTTCTAGTTCATTCACACCAAACTCTAGGTTTTATCATGGAGACAAGCTTTACATTAACAACATCATGTCAGTTTTCACTTTGTCTTTTTTCCAACTTCATGGCTAGATAATATGATACGTACCTCCTTATTATCATTATTAGTCTGTTTGGAGTTATTTTGAGACGTTGTGTTCTCCTGTTGCCTCGGCGTCGCGTGTGTTGGATGTTGAGGGCTTTCAGTCTGCAACAACGTTACAAACAAATTAAGATGTGGGTGGCAAAGAGAATGTAACTCACGTTATAAGAGTCGGGACTTCCATACTATAAAACTGGAGTGCGATTTTTAAATCTCATACGTTGAACTCAGCAGTCGAAAATGAATGGAGATATGCATCTTTCTACTGCTGATTTGACATTCAAAAATCATACTCCGGGAGTGCGATTTTTGAAAGTCAAATCAGCAGTAGATAGAAGCGTATCTCCATACATTTTCAACTGCTGAGTTCAACATATGAGATTCAAAAATCGCGCTCCTGGTCGTGACCGATATCCAGAATGTTTGAATCGTGTGCGACCGTTCAAAGGAATTTAATGGCGTCAGTGAACATTTCATATAACATTTTTTTGTTATAGAGTTGCGCGAGGCTGGTTGGTGGGACCCTCTGGTTGAAGCAGAAACTAGCTGCACTTAACTCAAAAGAAGAAGACTGAATAGTATTGTTAATTTCTACTTTTGTTGAATCAATGGTATTTCAAAGTTAGTAGACGAGCTCGGCCAAGATATTTCACCATGATAGGTTCATTATTCCATCCTCAATGTCAAATAAGCTATTAAGAACTTATTCAGAAGTGGTGAAACAGCTTAGCTCAAAGTTAAATTAACGGATAGGCCCAAATATCGTGTGCCAACTATACTCCATTCCAAATAGCAACGAAATTTTAAGGCTATTTTGCATTACAGAAACAGAGAATTGAAACACTTCCTCTCACTTATTCTTAGGACAGCTTTAGTTACGTCCAAGATACGTCGGATTACTATCCGAAAGATATACTTATCTTTCTCATAAATAAATTATATTTGGTAATCAGAATTCGTCAGAAAGCTACACAGGAATCGGAAAATCTTGTCGTCCTTATTTGGAATGAAGTATAGCTGTTTGAGGATTGTGTGTTACGTACCACGTTTGCCTTGGTGAGGTTGTTGTTTGCAGAGGCAGAGGCAGAGGTAGAGGCAGAGGGCGGTAGGTGGGAGTGGGATTGGGAGTGGGAGTGGGAGGGAGCGAGCGCGACGGTGAGAGTGAGGTCGCACCACATGGCGCAGCGGGCGCGGCGCGCGCACACTCCCAGCTGCTTCACCGCCTCCGCCAGTTGCAGGATCGCTGCAATCATCATCATCATTAGCATAATGGGCTATTTGACTGCATGTAAAATATGGGATCTATTGATGGCATCCGTATTAAATATGAATTTTGGAAACCAACTATTTAGTCAGTTATCTTATCTTATCTTGTTGTGGGGGCTGGCAAGCCAGCAACACTTCGACCCAGTGGGGTCTTTTGTCAGGCCTGGTTCACTCCGCAGTTTAGGTATGTTCGGCCGATCTGCCGCCGAGGGCGGCTAACGTCAGTGGGTTGCCGCTCGGCTCGCGGCTTAAGGTAATTACTTAAGGAAATATGAATAACTTTTGCTCTAGTTAATAGAAAATAAGAGTTCCCAATAAGGTAGCAGCTTCGCTGAATGTAGGTATGTACGACGTACTTACCTATTCGTATTCATAATAAGGCTAGGCTATGGATTTGTTGTGTATTTATTATGCTAAATATTTTAATGATTCGTAGTTTTCTTAGTTACACATAATAATGTCTTAGTTTGAAATCAATATCGCATTTATAAATTAGATTCAAAAACTTCGCAAGTGACAACCTTTGCGATCGCCGGCGGCAACGTCCTTGAACTGCGGCGCGCAAAGAACATTCACAGTTCGCGCGCTGATATAAGATACAATTTAGCTTGCAGGCAAGCGGCGCCGGAAAGTGTAGGTATCTTTTCATACCTAAACTTGCTGTTTGTTAGGGAGTGATTCTTCTGTACGCTAGTACTATTATATATTCTGTGCTTTTGTGTTAAGGTTGTCTGGAAGAAATCGCTTCTTAGCGATAAGACCGCCTTATTTTGTGCCTCTTGTATTTTATTTCTGTATTTTACTGTTTATGTTTTTGGTGTAAAATAAAGTATATTTGATTGATTGATTGATGTCCCGGTTTTGGATATCCATTTCCGAGGAGGTTCATGCGTTTTCTCGCCAAAACATCACAGTCACAAAAGATATGTTCCATGGTTTCCTCATCCTCTCCACACGCTCGGCAGCTGGGATCAAGGGTGAGTTTCATCTTGTGCATCATCGTGCCTGTGGCGTAGCACCCGGTGAGGGCTCCGACGATGGCACGAGCCTTGCTCCTACTGTTGTTTAGTATGAACCTTGAGACTCGAGTTGTCATATTGCTGATAAATTTCTTAGAGTGTTGTAGACCTGCAAGGCTAGACCACTCTAACCTGTGTGTTTTATCAACCCACTTTTGTCTACTTTAGCAGCGATAATTTAGTCATGTGATCGTTGGCCCAATGGTTGATGACATCAACTGCATGTAGACAGTTGCGATTATTTCGTTTTATATATTTTATGGGGGAATATAGTTCATAGTGTTTGCGCACGAACATTCCAGAATATAAATAGTTATGGATGTGTGTACTCACGGTCGGGGCGCATGTATCTGGCGGCGTGGTGGGGGTGGGGGTGGGGGTGGGGGGGCGCGAGCTCGCGGCGGCGCGCGGCCTGCACGCCGGCCACGGCGCTGCGCCACGACAACATCGCGCTCTCCACCTCGCTGTGCGGCGCACTGTAACACATTATAATAAGGGCCTATGTCGACAAATAATTGAAGCGAAATGGCCGTGTGATAGCTTATATTACTGCGTGATGCGACAGAAACAGATGGGGCGGCGCGCGCGACTGAAACGACGCAAGCGTAAAACAAACTCTATTTAATTGTTATTGTACTATTTATGTAAGTTCAATTCTGCTCTAATTAAAATTTGTAAAATATCAATCTCTTTTTTTTAAATCAAGTCTCGTGTTTCTAATATTCAGTTCCAAGCGTTTATCTATAAAGGCGGCAGCTACTTTGGCTTGTTTTTCTATCGAGAAAATGTGTCTTAATCGTGTTTTGGATCTTATCAAAACTTATTTATTTATTTTATTTCTTCAGGATCGCCGACAAGGTGAACACAATATTATTAACAAATACATAGACAGACAAAAGGCGTGTGCCACCTCAATTAAAGGCAACCACGGCATTCAATAGTCATAAGCAGATTTGGTAAAAAATACAACAAAAGTGAAAAACTCCAAGGAAAAAAGGAAAATAGAAAGCAAAAGCATGATTATAATTATGAATATGTTAGCAGCGCCAAAGTCAAAAAGAATTATTTTCCCTTACTTCAATTATATGTTCAATTTACACATATCCGCTAATCATACTCCTACTGTTAGTACTTCATGATATGACGCTTTGAAGAATCCTCTTTTTTTCACATAGCCTCTTAAGGCTGCACCAAACCTATGGTGCTGCCCTCAATCGTATTTTTTAAATTCCTTAACAATTTAAACAATATTTCCAAAAAACAAGAATGTCACATTGTAGTCATTGCTGATTTTCAATTTATCGGGTCACTGCGGATTTGTTTTTGTAATGTTTGGAGTTATTATCTTTAAACCGCCAAAAGTGACCACTTTTGGCGATAATAGCTACAAGCATAAAACATAATGATCCGTAATGTTTAGATAAATTGAAAGCCAATCAGGACTACAATGTGAAATTCTTGTTTTTTGGAAATGTTGTTTAATTGTTTAGAACTAAAAAACAAATCGATTGAGGGTAGCACCATAGGCTCTTAAGGGGACATAAGTTTAGGTGAATATTTTCTATGAGAAACGCGATTGCCCAGCCCACCGAAAAATGCGTGCGAGTGTCGTATTTTCGATTAAAAAGAATTAATAAAAGTACTCTTCATAGTTTACTCTTCATAATTTTAATAATTTCACTCTACCTATAGATAAACTAATAGTGAATATGTGAGTAAAATTCAAATAATCATAAACGGTCTAACTTCATTGTAATACAGTTGACATTGGAACGAAAGCGTTCACGCAATTTCGAAGCTCGAATGTCCGGATAGACCCCCTGTGAAGTAATTTAAATCGTTTATTCAATTTATGATTTCACTAAATAAATTAATGTGTATTTTTTTTCGTTTCGGTAACTTGTATAAATCTTGTAAAACACGAAAAATAAGAAACCCCTTCCTACGTAATTTCGGGACAAATAGCCCGTTAACACTAGCATCCCACCACAGACTGTAACCGCAAAGTTGCGGTATGGCTATACGGCATCTTTGTGTCGTAACAGTCGCCTAACTTATACAGCAACTAAATGGCGAAAGAAAATCATCTAATTGGTTCCGATTAACTCACTACATTTTAAGAGACGGTCATACATTATGTACAATACGACACAAATACTCACACCTCGACTAGATTTTTGACGTCGTCCCGATGAGGTAAGGTTGACCCCGAGCTTCTCCTTGTCGACCACGTGCTTCTCCTTGTCGACCACGTTCTCCTGGCCGCGCTTCAATACTGTTATCTTCAACCAATACTCACATCTCGGTTAGATTCTTGACGTCATCCCCACGAGGTAGGGTCTAAGCTGGAGTCGACTCCGTGCTTCTCCTTGTCGACCACGTTCCCCTGGCCGCGCTTCAATACTGTTATCTTCAATCAATACTCACATCTCGGCTAGATTCTTGACGTCGTCCCCACGAGGTAGGATCGAAAGTCTCGATTCCGCGCTTTTCCTCGTCGACCACGTTCTCCTGGCCGCGCTTCAATATCATCTTTAACTAATACTCACATCTCGACTAGATTCTTGACGTCGTCCCCACGAGGTAGGGTCGAAGCTGGAGTCGACTCCGTGCTTCTCCTTGTCGACGTTCTCCTGGCGCTTCAATACTGCTATCTTCAATCAATACTCACATCTCGGCTAGATTCATGAAATCTACCCCACGAGGTAGGATCGAAGCTGGAGTCGACTCCGTGCTTCTCCTTGTCGACGTTCTCCTGGCGCTTCAATACTGTTATCTTCAACCAATACTCACATCTCGGCTAGATTCTTGACGTCGTCCCTCCACGAGGTAGGGTCGAAGCTGGCCGGGTCGACTCCGTCCTTCTCCCTGTCAGCCACGTTCTCCTGGCCACGCTTTAATACTGTTATTTTCGGGTCTTCTTGCCTATTCGGCTTCTTGTTCTGAGCCACGCACACGCTTGCTCGGAGCGTCTCCATTTTACCCATTAGGGTTAGTACCTGGGGAAGATATTTGTAATGTTAATATGTAGAAATGAACTCAATGTTAGATCTGTTTCTTTCATTAAGTCACATATAAAGATCTAGAAGCTAGCCTGGACTTATTATGATGACTAGAAAACGATATAGAATATAAATATAAGGTCCAACAAAATTAACTGAAAAATTTTTATCAAACTGTACAACTTTCTCTATGGGACCAATATCGAAATCGCGAAAAAAAATTCAGCTGTCCCATACATTTCAGTCGAGTTATGTTTGCAGTGTTGTATGTATATTTTGTACAGTGCAGTCTGGGCACAGGTATGGAGTTGTAACAAGACATAGCTCGCCCCGGGTAGGCTAGAGCTACTAGTTACCTTAGTGTGCTCTCTCAGCATGTCTACAGTGAGCCTGTCGACTCTAGTAGGGCAGAGAGGCAGTCTGGGCACAGGTATGGAGTTGTAACAAGACATAGCTCGCCCCGGGTAGGCTAGAGCTACTAGTTACCTTAGTGTGCTCTCTCAGCATGTCTACAGTGAGCCTGTCGACTCTAGTAGGGCAGGGAGGCAGTCTGGGCACAGGTATGGAGTTAGAGGAAGACACAGCTCGCCCCGGGTAGGCTAGGGCGAGGCGAGCTTCGGTCCTTTTCCGCTCTCGTTCGAGTTGGCGCCACTGTTCGTAGCAGGCGTCTAGGCGGGCGTGCAGGATTCCCGATGATGTCGCTGCGCCTCTGGAAATTTAAACAAATATGGGATGTTACATATTTTTTATATTTTAACATAGTACTTAATGTGGCTGGTGGTTTTCGGTCCGAGACCACCCCAGATACTTCCTGTATCTGTAGAATCACCACATCTGCACTGTAGATGTTGTATGAGGCAAGTAAAGGAAAATAATTATTTTTGATCTCCACTGAATAGACGATTATCTTTATTTTACACGTCATCATCTTGTGTAAATATTTTAAAAATGAATTGATTATCAAAATTGAAATTGGCTGTATCCGAAACTGACTATTTATTCATCATTTCTCTAAGAGTATGAAGCCACTCGAAATGAAAATACCACATAAACAGCCAACCATTTTAAGAGTTGTACTGATCAGCGTTCAGTAATAACGCAACATGCGCCTGACAATCCTTATAAAATTTATTTAAAACTTACGAAATCAAGATTGGAGAAATATTCTCGACATCTATCGTATCACTATTCCCATCTACATACATACATAATCTCACGCCATTATCCCATTAGGGTAGGCAGAGACCACGGACAGCCACGCGCTACAACTCTGACACACCTCTTTAGCCTCATTCCAATTCATACATCTTTTCACGCACTTCCTGACGGAAGAATTGAGGGTGCTATATACGATGAAAACAATGACAGAAATATTGCAAGTGAGAACAGGGTACAGCTGAAAATCAGGGCTGCGCTCGCTGTGATCTCTAATCAGATCACTCAGCCGGCACAACACTGAGCTGATCCCTTTTGTCGCAAGCAGACTCTATTAGTATAATTATTGTAACAATTACTGTACCTACATTCTGTTTGCACAATAAAACTTTTTTCAATTTCAATTTATACGCACTTGTTATTTTCGGAAAAGATCATTGATTTGATCATGGTATGTTTTCCTCGGACGGCCTCTGCCAACACTTCCGCTCACCTTCGCTTGATATATTTCATTCGTAAGTCTTATTTCGTTCAATCTCTCTAAGTGACCAAACCATCTAAGCATACCCCTCTCAACCCTAGTTACTAAATCGCCATCTATTAGCTCTTATTGGTAAAAAGCTCTTACCTGACATTCCTCATAGCGTAATAAGGTGCCAGCATAGGTAGATCCATCATGGGTGAAGGCATCACAGGCGGCGGGACCGGCGGGCTGGGACCTAGAAGAGCGCCTAGCCCTGTAAATATACAGTACATTCGTGTTAGATGGTTTTAATTTTCAAAACAGGTTAATGTCTTCATATACTCATTTTATACATACATAAGCTATAGTCGCTGTCGGGGTAGTCAGAACTTTAGCTACAACAATCTTTTGAAGCTTGAAGTTGTAACGATGCTCAAGGTTTCCGACTCGAATGTATTTATTATTATCATCAGCCTATATAAGGTCTAACAAAATCAGCTGAAACTATTTTAATGGGATGATCAGACCATCAAACTGAACAAATTTCTCTATCGGGCCAATATCGAAATCGCGAAAAAAAATTAGCTGTCCCATACATTTGAGTCGACTTATGTTTGCAGTTTTGTATGGGACAGCAGATTTTTTTTTTTCGCGATTTTGATATTGGTCCCATACAGAAAGTTGTTCAGTTTGATGGTCTGATTATCCCCTTAAAATAGTTTCAGTTAATTTTTTTAGACCTTATATACGTCCCACTGCAGGGCACAGGCCTACCTTCAAACAGGGAATATGAGCATAAGGCTGCTTTTCCACCAGAGATGTGCGAGGTAGCGAGGCGGTGAGTGAGAAAAAAATCGGCCAATGAGAGTGCTTCAATTTCCCAATGACGTGATCGATCGAGCGCGCTATTGGCGGATTGTTTCCTCGCTCACCGCCCAATGCGGATTAGTAGACTTCACATACGCATCAGAATGTCTTCTTCAGTGTATACACGTTTCCTCGCGATGTTTTCTTTCATCGTCAGTATTACGTACATAAATCATGGTAAGATATGCCATGATATCGTCCGTGCGGATTCGAACCCGGTCCCTCATGATTGTGTGTAAACCTCTCGGCAACGCGCCACCGACGCTCTTTAGGCCGCTAAGATTGTTACCGCTCCAAAATGCATGATTTTAATAAGTATCTATGAATACTGAACGCTTCAAAAGTTGTAGAAAGATATGTACATTGAGTTGATTCTATCCATCAAGCATACTGGGCTCAGACATCCTTTTATCACTCCATTTGTCGCGTCAATGCGCTAATTTGATCCAATTTAAATTATTATACAGGGTGTTACAGAAGTCAAAATAAAAAATGATTTTAAGGGGGTGGTTTCGCGATTTCGATATTGGTCCCATAGTGAAAGTTGTTCAGTTTGATGGTTTTAACCACCCCCTTAAATTTTTATTTGTATTTTTGTAACAACCTGTATAAACTAGATTTAGTGCTAGATTTTAACATAAAGCAGAGAAATGAATAAACAAGAACTCACCAAGGTTGAAAGGAGTATTTTCATGCAGAAACGACACGTCGACATTCAACTGGTTGGGCGGCGGTCTATTCCTCATAAGAAGGCTCATTTGCCTCGCCAACTCCTGGTTCTGCCGCATCATTGCCGCCTGCTGCATGTTGTCGCGATTCTCGAAGTTTCTCTGATCATTCATTGTACCATTCGGCTGGAAGTTTTCTCTAGGCATTTGACCCATGTCTCGCCTCACGAAATCATTCTGGTGAAAACCGTTGGGCTTATAGTTCATGGAATTAGGCGCCGATACTGGCGTCTGGTTCGAGAAATCAAAGTTTTGGTTTATAGGAGATCGCTCGTTCATTTGCGTCATCATTTCGTTTAAGTAGAAATTGTTCTCTCCGTTAAAGTTGTTCTTGTTTGGTGGCATTTGTTGGAAGTTGCGATTGAAGAACATTTTGCTGTCTTGGGCTTTGTTGAATTCGTCGTTTTGGTAAGGACCGTTTGCCTCCATAGGCATTTTGTAATCCATGCCGTTCGGTATCTCGTTTGAACGGTCCCCAGATAAATTCAGCGAGTTCAAATACGCCAGTATTTCAGTGGATTCTTGATTATTGTCGAATTTATTCGGAAACCTTTGCATGTTGTAAGGATTGTCGTAATTTGTATTGAAACTCATGTCCAAATTCAGACTGTTAGGTCTGTTAAAGTTGTTGGGAAACATATTAGTTTCTGGAAGCGAATTTCTTTGGTTGCCTTCGAAGAAGTTGTAGAATTTCTCGTCGAATTTGTTGGGGTTTGCGAACTGAGCACCTCCGATCTCTTGGGCGGCTAGTCTTAGAAGGTTTAACTGTTCCGGACTGACATCTGTATTTGGTTCCACAGAGTCCATACCTAGTAAGCCTACATCATTGTCGTTATAATTGACGAACCCGTTTCCAAAACCGTTTTGAGGGTTGAAGTTAAAGCCATTCTGTTCAGGGAAATTGTAGTTCTGGTAGTTGTAGTTAGGCGGTGGGATGAATGTCCCCGTATCTTTAAGGTACTGGTTTGGTAAGCTTATTGCTTTTTCCGGTGGTTGTATAGAGCTGTAAGTTGAAAATAAAGGACTTTGAAAAAACTAATTTCGGTAGGGAATAAGTAATTTGATGCGATGTCAATTCAGTTTTATGATAGACAATTAAAAGTATATTTATATTTCTCAAAAGCCTATAAGTATATTTATATTTCTCAAAAGCCTCCTGTCACTAAAGATAGTGAAAATGGAGTGAGTACATTTTATTACCCACTACGGTGGCCCAGGATTTTTCACATCGAACGCGGTGCGACGATAAATCGAAAGTACATCACGTCGATTTGTATGTATCTAAAACCGACTTTAATAACTGTGGTAATAATAAAACACCGCCATTATGCGGAAAATCTTTGTACGCACGGCGACACATCAAGCTATACAAAACCAACATAAGCCGGCCGCGCGTCGTTATACGTTACTTGACCTATGTGCGGCCAGCTTATGTTGGTTTTGTATAGCTTGATATGTCGCCGTGTGTACTTGCAATATTAACAATATAGTCGATTATATACAGTCGAGTAGAGCAACCCAAAGCAGGTTTTATTATGTTTCTGGTCGGGTTTTACCCTGCTGAAAGCGTAGATCTACACTACTAAAAATTTATTTTCTATTGCGTCCGGAATAGCGGCAATTCATATGATAATCGGCGCCGCTCGTTCTATATGCTCATTAGAGGTCTAGAGTTTAGAATGTGGAGGCTAAAAGTTCTTACCTGCTCCCTTCTGTAGGCCCGGTCGTCTCATCGAGGATCTTTGTGATGAGATCGCGAACCATTGCGTTTTCTTCCATAATGCGCTCCGACTGTAACAATATACATACTTTTAACACATTTCGGAAAAGGTCAACATGTGCTAGGAGCAGCGTTGCAAGTCTGTTTGTAGGCGGTCGTGTATCGGATACTTTCTGGCTTACCACAAGGCTCCACCATTTTCTAAACTTCAAACTTCAAAGACTTTATTGCGACAAAGGTAATAATAATGTGGTGAACAGTATTTTAGATAGAGCTCTGTGATCTGCCCATGAGCATGCAATATTTAATTGGAGAGAGGGCATGCATAGCATTAGGTACCTTACAATTCTACAATTACAATTTACAATTCTTTAGTATACTTAAATATTACATTATAGTTTCTTCAGTCCTAGATATCTATACTATTATAAAACTGTAACAGGAAGTTTGTCTGTACATTGAAGATATTAACAAAAAAAAGTTACGATATGGTTTTTAGGTGTCCCTGATTCCATTTCACCAATTTTTGGATTTTTTGTCTGTCTGTTCGTTTGCGTGTTTGTTTGGGTGTTTGTTTGTTTGTTTGAACGAGTATCACGCAAAAACTACTGAACCGATTTTGATGAAACTTTTTTGTTTGATAGCTTATGATCTGACTTAAAATCTGGTATATAATTTGTGCGGACGAAGTCGCGGGTTAACGCTCGTATTATCTATTAATTCAAATATGCTTTTATGCTTAATCCTTGAGATTACGATACTCCGAAAACTCTAAGTTGCCAGAAATGCAGTGATAGACAAGAACCATTTAATTTATAAATAAAGAAAGAAGAATAGAATATTTAGAATATTTATCTTATCTTATCTGAAATAAAAAAATATCTGCTAGACATAATTACACAGTAGACAATAATAAAACTTCTATTGCATATTTACTGTAATCTACAAATCAAACGCCTAAATTGGTTGATGGGACGACAGTCTACCCTCTCACTGAACAACAAGCTGCTTGTATAAAAAAGCATCATCAAACCTATCTGGACATACGGTATTCAACTTTGGGGCTCTGCCAGTAACTCAAACCTAGAGATACTCCAGAGGTTCGAAAATAAAACATTGAGATCAATTTCTGGTGCAACCTGGTTCACAAGAAATAATGAAATACATGAATACCTAGAAATCCCAACTATCAAGGAGGAGGTCAAAAAGTACTGTATAAGATACAAGAAAAGTCTCAAAGGACACACAAATAGATTGGCCAGAAGTCTGTGCAATCATAATCAGAAGACGCGGCTTTAGAGGTGGCATATTCTAGATCTCGATTTGAGATAGTTAAAAAATGGGCATGAGGCTTGATGAAGAATCACCCATAGAAGAAACTCACGAGCAAGAACATAGAAACCATTTGATTATGGCCATCGTTGGCCGATTGCAGATCAAAATTGAGAATCAAAAAAAAATTTTTACTGTAATATTATGTGTGTGTTACTATGCAAATAAATTGTTTATCTAACTATCTATCTATTTAATTGATCCAAACTTTAGGAACACCTTGGACACTTGGCTGTCACTTCATACAAATGGGAAAATAAAAACTAACAAGAAGAGGTAAGGATGTGGGATACTGTAGTGCAAGTGAGAGAGGAATACACCATTGCCTTCTATTTACTGCCACTGGTATGATAGAAGAGGGTAAAGTAACAATCTGTCTTTCTTGTACTGTGACTGTGACATAATACAAAGGCTATGAATGAAGAGGTTTAAATAACAAAGTACTTGTAGTACCCATCACATGTTGTTACATCTAAACTCATTATGCTTAATGGATTTGATGTAGCAAAAAATATTATGGCTATTCATCTTTGTACAATATCAAGTTATAACACAATGCAAAGAAACAATATATTGTTCATTTCATCATTCTATAAACCATTATTTTATGAGTGGATTAGTCAAGTTCAATCAAGCCCAAGATCTACTGACAAAATGAACTGAGCATACGCTCACAACTATATGTATTCCCCGAGTCAGAGATATTTTGAAACCCGGAAGATCCACGTTTCACTAGTAGTACCGAAACGTGGAGTGAGCCGTAGACAGTCACAGAATTCATGCCTCGAAATTTAAGCATGCCGGTTTCCTAGCGATGTTTTCCTTCACAGAAAAGCCAGTGGTGTTATAAATCGTACATAAATTCTGAAAAACTCATTGGTTCGAGTCGGCCTGGACGGGTACCGAATCATCCCCCTCCTGCACGGCCGGCAAGGTTACTCGCCACTGGTCCACCACTGCTTAAACAAACTGAGGTAGAACAAATTTGATGTAGGTGCTTATCACAAAGTTTTAGCTAGCCCCAGTTCAGATGAAGCTAATTGAGCTTTACCATTATTTCATACACACAAAAAGAAGCTGAGGAATGTTGGGGAAAGTTCTTCCAGTACCATAAGTACAATCACCCTTTAAAGAACCATGGCGGATTTGGACCCAGTCATTTATTACGAAAACTAAAGGCCGTACAGGACACTGGACATAATAATTATAAACAGAAAAAAGGTATTTTGTTGTCGTTACGGAACGTATTTGGATCGGTTGAACTGATGGTATGTGTGATTTCGTTTTCTTCAATTATCACAATATTGTATAGTTATCGCGAATTTTCATTAAAATAAACTTACTCAATGCGTAGAAGATTGAATGGACTATCTAATAAGAAAGTTTATGAGTTTCACACACTTGATTCAAAAGGAGAAATTCCTTTCCCCTAACTTCTACAGGTTACAACCAATTAACTTTTTTGTTAGTTTTGTTTCACTCTACACGTATTACTAAGTTTTTAACCGACTTCATATCGATGTGCAGTCCCTCTAAGAGGGAGACCGAAAAAACAGGCAGTCCTGCCTTTCTTCTAAGTAATGCCACTGTCTACACTTCACCCTGTATTTAGATTTTTTATTAAAATCAATATTATAATAACATTTCCCTGATTTAAACTAATTGATAAGACTAACTTAAAAAAAATGTGTATCCCACAACAATAAAAAAGTTTTCTTTATTTCGTGCAAAATCATGTTTTTGTATTTACAATTATACAAGATCCTGACACTTCTCAGTTTGATATCTCAAATTATGTTTGGTATATTGCAAAGAGTCACCTTCAAAAAAGTAGAGCTATGGAGAAATACTTCAAAGTACTTATCAAAGGTTATAATCACAAACTTGCAAGCAGCCTACTTGCTCTTAATATATACAAAGTACAATAGTGAGATCTCCCACAGACCACTTCAAATTGAATAAACATATGAACACGCTGAAACTAAATCACTCAACCAGCTGCAGGTTTTGCAAAGAGATGGAATCTCCATTGCATCTTCTTTGTCAATGTGGCCCATTGATCTACAAACAAAGTCAGCATCTAGGTAGACGGGTACTAGCACTCGATGAGATACAAACTCTCCCTGTTAGAAACCTACTGCGGTTCCTGACTGCAGTGAGGATCAGCAGGGAACTATAAAAGGGGCTACGGAGGTGCTACTTGGGAATATTACTCCATTGAAAAGGGAAGATCTTCCACCAGACTATGTGTGAAGCCTGGGGACCAGCCGTGGTCCAACAGTTCTTAGTTGGACCTTGTATATGCATCAAATCTCTGTGATTATTTCTCTGCTTATAACCAATGGATCCATAACCTCCTAACTTTGACTACTTATAAAACGTGTTAATGAATTAACGCAAGCCTAGAAAGTAGATTGTTTAGAATCGAGAGCAGAATCGCATTATCATGGTTTAAACGTAGGTAATTTTTTTCAAAATATTAAATAATTGGTTTGTAAAATTTAAAATTTTCTGAACCCGATGTCAACCTACCCCACGGGCATACTTACCCTACTTACTATCAAAACAAGATTATTAAAATGTATCCATGAGCATGTTAGCGCTTTCATTTATTGCTGAAATGATAACAAATCATTTTTGCCTCAAAACTTAAAATGCGAATAACTTTAAATTTTAACCATCAAAATAATGATATTATTTTTCATTCTAATTATTTTGTTATAAATCAGTTGGGGTGTATGAGGTTTTGCGCTTATTCATTAACATGTTGTATAGGGACTAGTTACGCGTGATATTCTACTAACAAACATTTCTGTCACTTTTTGCGGGGGGCGAGGTAACATGAAATCCGCAACTTTGGATTCTATTCCCAATAACTTTAGATTCTAATTATGAATGTTAAAAATCATAAAAAGTAGTCTCGTGTGAACTCCAAACGTCATACGTTCGTAGTTATTGTTTCGCAAATTATAGGCTGTCCCGTTTAGTGATAAGGTATAAAAATGAGATGGGAAAATGAAGATGGAGAGGGGAAATGCTACCGCAAGGCCAGTCCTTATAATAAATAGTCAAAGCCTCCTAACAAGCATGGAAATACGAAAATTGACCATGGCAGTCAGTAATATTCGTCCTGCTTTCGAACAGTTCCGTCATTGATGTTTCCACCGTGTCTACTGTGTCCCTTTCTATCATTTTTTGTCATTGGATTAGAAATGGACAACGTTGACACGACGGAAATTTAAGAAAGAAGAACGGACATTACGAACAGACAACCGTCAAGGAGTATTTTCATGTGTCACCGTTTGTAAGGCAGTCTGTACTCCAGGTATAGACAGTACCTGTTCCACATTTCTGAATAATACTAAGACACACATTAGTTAGAGGGCACTTTTAAATATGCTGTTTTTTGGAGCGTTAACCCTTCCTATGCGTCAGGGCCGCACAAAATGTACCCATGGACTGCGAAAGTTTCGAGAGAGTGAGCATTTGTGCGTGTCGATATTTCTCTAAAAAAATGTCAGGAACACACAACACCTATCAGAGAAAATCTTGTCTATGACAACAAAAACCACTTTAAATCTTTATCATAAGATTTAAATAAACGTGAAAGGTGACCCAGTTAATTTTGTCTGAAATCTAAGACAACACAGAGGTGGTAGCGCAGATCTGAGACATAGCATTCGAAAGGTTATTGTGTATCTAGCTTTTAATTTTTTATCAAAGATGTTATGACATAAAATTATTATTTATGTTGTTATTTAGCCAAATCAAGTTTAATATTTTAAAATTGTAACTGCTTTGACTATTTATTATAAGGACTAGCCTTGCGGTAGCATTTCCCCTGTGCCACGGTATAAGATCAATTAAACATGAGCATTTACATTCAATTTTATACCTTATCACTAAACAAGACAGCCTAAAATTCTGAAAACAATAATTTCGAACTTAGAACGTTTGGGGTTAACACGAGACTAATTTTAATGATTTTTAACATTCAAAATTACAATCTAAAGTTATGGGAATAAAATCCAAAGTTGCGGAATTCATGTTACCTCGCCCCCCGCAAAAAGTGGCAGAAATGTTTGTTAGTAGAATTACACGTGTAACTAGTCCCTATATAAGTAGTCAAAGGTGTATTGTAATAATTATAATGTTACACCTCAATACATAGGTACCTATGTAGCCAAGTTATCCTACATTGTAACATAGTCTAACATCAAATCAAGTGCAAAGGTAACAGTAAAAGTCATTTCATACACCAATAGCAAGCTCAAACAAATGAAGGCAATGATATTATAATGAAGGACATAATAAGCTAAAATTCAGAGAAAGTATGGCCGAACCTTTAGAATGTTTGCCTTATGAATGCAACAATTATTCTAACAGGAATCTTATTGAATTCAAATACAGATCATTTTTGTGTTACAAAGATTACTGTTGTAGGAGCTACCTTGTTATTTTGTCCTCTAACGTGCAAACTACATAATTCTAAAAATATTGTGTGCATTCTTCAGATGTCATCATTTACCTCAGCCAAAAATTTGCAACTTACAATGAACAAGGCACCATTGCTATAGCTTCAGCATCAATTATTAGCATTAATATAGTCGTCAATGAAAGAAAACATGCACTTTTCACTGTTATTATGAGAATTTTCCCGGATTTTGGGTCAGATTGACAGCTCAATTTGGACATCTAAAACACCCAGAAAATGGCACAACTTTACACAACACTTGGCGACTTACCTGGTCTGGTTCATTTTCGACGGATTTATACGCATTGCTTATGTGACATAAATCACTGAAGGCCATTTAAATTAAAAATTATTCCTTGCCACGGTACATATGAGCTGCTAAGCCATTTTTTTCATTGACCTACATGTGTATAAATACGTGCTACTACTCGAAATGGTGTTGCTGTCACAAAGCCAACTTTTCTTACGAAAATAATCTCAGGTGAGTAAATAACGGGAAAACATGATATTTAGGTTGATACTCACATGAAATAACATCGACTTTCACTTATAAAATATTTGTTTTTCAGCTAAAATTTTAGATTGTTTTCTGAAATTCCCGCGCTTTCAGTTTTTATTTTTTTTCCTTTCCCGCGCCCGCTTCATAATTTTCACAACCAGCCAATGTTAATTATATGATACCTTCGTATTCTTAATGGAACCATGCGTACAATTTTGTTGCCCAATTAACATTTATTTTGAGATAGACAAATTATTCTTCATCAATACTTTATAATTATTATATTAGGTATTTCATGTTCTTGAAGACAACAAAGTTCCCACTTTGGTTGTAATTAAAAATAAATTATGGCAACACTAAGAAAGGTGTTTTTAGTACAACTTATGATCATTTATGATCTTCCCTTTTGCGTAGTTTATTTTGCTTTAAAATTGTATTGTATTTATTAAGAATATCGTTTTCTTATGAAATTATCATTGTTAACATTTCAATAAACCAAGTTGAATACGCATTGAATCGACATTGTTTTCACCCTGAAATAAAAACAAAGCCTCCTCATTTTCAACGTTCTAGAGGTTGCACTATAAAATACCTAACCATATTAGTAACCTCGCCATCTATTGGGTATTCGTAAAACTTTTATGTTAACATTTTTACGTTCACTCCATAGATGTTCACTCAAACGAAAACAGATATCACTGTTGTCTAAAACTGACTGAATAATATATTAATTCAGTTACCGTACCCGTTAAAATGTTTAGTTCTAGATTGAATATATTAATTGTTTAGCATTTATATTCTCCAAGGGGGTAGTCAGAGATATTCTGCAAACTCAGAACATCCACGTTTTCCAAAATATAAAAATATTTTACAAAAATAATTAAAAGTATAGGTAAGTACCTACATGATAACGAACACATTAATCGAAATAAAATGTTTGATTAGTTATTTAGGTAGGTATGTTAAAAAAGGTAGGCATATAGCGCGCCCAGCCGGCGCGGCGCGGCGTCGTAGTATGTCACCGTGATATAGCGCTATCGCGCTTTCGCTCTCTTTCCATTTGCGCGCGAACGAACGAGATAACAGACGTGATATAGCTGTATCACGTGCGACATGCTAGCCCAGCAGTTTGTTATTTTTGAATATTACACTTTGAATCACAGAGTAGATAACGATTGAATGATGTATACTTACCTAGTTACCTAATCATAATCAATATCCATTGACATTTTCTGCTGTATGTTGATTTGAACGTGTGAATGTGACTAGGTAGGTATCAATATCGGAATATTATACGTTACTTATTAAGGTGGTTTCAGTCCATACAAAAGTTTGACGCACAATACGCGTAGACGGAATTAATAAAAGTAATATTTTATATATGGAAAAATATTGTATGAAAAATTTCAAAGCTTTATATCTTCGTAATTATTTAATAAATTGCAAATGTTATGTGTTACGCGGCATCTAGATTTTCTAAACTATTGTTCCATATATACAAAGTTACTTATATTAATAACGTCTACGCGTATTGTGCGTTAAAGTTTTGTATAAAATTGACCCCTCTGCAACCGCCTTAAGGCGCATTTGCTAACAAAAATAATTAAGTTTGACTATTATTTTTCTCCTCGACGGAGGCGGAAAGCGACAGCTTCGTTTAGCGCAGCGGGACGAAAGTTGACGCTTTCCGTCCGGACGGAGCCGGAGGAGTGAAAAAAATATTTTGTGTGGTAATAATGGGTGGTATGGAATCCTCTCGGTGCGCGAGAAGTTCGACTCGCACTTGGTCGGTTTTTTTTTTAATTTGCTCTTGATAACATGAAAACAATAGGTATTATATAGATGGGCAACAAGATATATACTCTGTGCCATAGGTTAGGTATGAATATAAAACTGCAACAAATTCAAAATTTCGAAACGCATTGTTTGATTACAATGGGTTACTTAGCAGAGTGGAAGCTCGTGGGTCCCTTTGTGATGCACTTTGGGTGCAATTGCATCAGTGTCGGTGTGCCCGCTTTGCCCATTGCAATGTAATTTGATTAAGGTAGGCACTAGGCAGGACAAAGGCTTGGTACCAGGTAAACATTGGTTATAAGTAAGTAAGTAGGTATAAATATCTTGGACATTGTCACACAAATTATCTAGTCACATTTAATGTACCAGGAGTGCGATTTTTGAATCTCATACGTTGAACTCAGCAGTTGAAAATGTATGGAGATACGCATCTTTCTACTGCTGATTTGACTTTAAAAAATCATATATCATACTCCAGGAGTGAGATTTTTGAAAGTCAAATCAGCATTAGGCATTATTGCATTTCTCCATACTAATATTCACATTTTCAACTGCTGAGCTCCGCGAATGAGTTACAAAAATCGCACTCCTGGACTTGTATTATGATGGCTAGACAACGATATAGAATACATATATAGATACAAACAAACATCCATGACTCGGGTACAGATATTAATATTCATCATATAAATATTTTTCCCTCACGGGATTCGAACCCGCGACCCTCGGCACATCAGGCAGGTTCACTACAGACTGTGCTACCGGGCCGTCTATATATCTACTTATTCTACTATATTTTGCATGCAACTTCCACGCCATTACGTGTGGTGTGATGCTGGGCTTCCTACCAACCCATTATAGGGTGAAATACTTAATAGGGCGAGTATATTTATCCCTTACAGTGTAAGAAAAATGTGTCTAACCTTTAAGTCACAGACTCTACCCATCAAACTGAACAACTTTTACTATTGGAGCAAGCCAGTCAGAGAAAAAAAATCACCTGTTCCATACTAAACTGCAATACCTACTCGACTCAAACGATGGAACAGCAGATTTGTTTTTGTTTTGACTATTGGACTGGTTTTTTTTTGGTTCAATTCAAGGCTTTATCCGGAGATATTCGCATCCCGCAGGTCTGCCTCCGGCCCGCTTTCCCGCAAAACCGCCTCTGTGTGGCCTTGCCTTAATAGATTTGCGAATGTAAAAGATATTTGTTGTGCTTGGGCACAGATAATATAATACTATACTAGGGTTGGGGTAGACTGGGGTCAATCGATCCATTTTTTTTTTTTGCTCAACTGTCTTATTCATCTAACATTTTGCATTAGCTGCTTACAGCAAGATCATAATATACAGTTCATCCAGGTACACAATGCCATTGTAAATGTTATTTTATAATAATGAATACGAAAAAAGATATGGACAATTAAATACATCGAGGAAAAGCGATATATCTACTTGACATTTCATGTTGTTGTCTGTGTTGAATGTCAGAAATGACTAAATGTGTGAGTCTAACTACTTATTTATCTGTAATACCTCAATGTACCTACCACAATTATTGCAATAAATATAATTCATTCATTCATTCAGTGGTTCAAATGACCCATGGCTGGGATCGGTTGTACTACTCGTATCTTTTCAAAGTCAAGTTAGTCATCCTTTTCTTCATTATAACTATAATAGCAAGATTTTTATATATGTAGCGAGCTTTTGACTCGCGACTTCGTCCGCATGGATTACTCCTTTAGGGGTTTTCCAAAAATCCTTTCTTAGTGCACTCCTACCTTGTCTAAGACGACCCATCTCATCATTCATCCTCTGTAGAATATATATTCCAAATTTCATGTTTTTATCTTCAGCGGTTTAGACTGTGCGTCAGTCAATCAGTCAGTCACAGAACTATTTTATACCTATAGATAAAGTACTTACTTTCTAGATTTTAAACCCGCTTTCGATCTGGCGTAAGGAACCCGATTTACCATAATAACGTACCCTCCCTGAGGGTAGACTTGTGCCATGTAGTGGGACTACTATAGGCTTATGATGATGATGATGAATAATTTAATATCTCAAAATAAAGTTAATTTGGTATAATAGAAGCGAAAAAATTTAAAAATAAAAACAACAAAAAGGTATAAAAATCAGATTTCAGGGATTAAAAAGGTCGTCGGGTGCATCCCCGCGAGATAGTGCCAAGCATGCTGGCAGCGTTTTGCCTTTGAATGGTCAAGCTGAATCGTTGAAGGAAGCTGCCAGCTCTACGGTCACCGGTCGTCTCGCGGAGACGCATCGACAACTCTTTAATGAATTTTTTTGCTTCTGGGCCCCAAGGACCTAACGTTTCGAAGCTAATCGGTGTAAACATGAAGCATTAAAACAATCGAAAATTCAATTAGACCAAACAAAACGATTTACCTCCGAAATAGTGCGACCATTTTACCATGACAGAATTGACAGCCCAAACGTCACTTGTTTCCGACGTCGGCCACCACCCGCGGCGGCGCCACCTGCTGCGTGCATTATCCAATTTGTCTTCATTCAACGGTGAGGATTATTAAGCAGTGGCAATGACGTCTGTTTTGTTTTATTATAGCAAGATGGACAGATTAAATTGTAAACTTACAAATGGATGTAAATGTATACTTAATGGATGGATTTTAATTTTACTTTCAGTTTGATTTTGTATTTACTAGGCAGTCTTTTTGATTAGGTAGGGAGAGTGGGGAGAAGATGAAAAAAGGGGTAGGATAAAAACTTATCTATCTACCCAATGAAATATTTCAAGGTGAGCGGTAGTGTTGGTAGGCCGTCCGAGGAAAACATAATTACCATGATCAAATCAATGATCTTTTCCGAAAAGGACAAGTGCGTGGCAACCTCAATCGATGGAAGTGCATGAAATAAAAAGATGTATGAATGTGAATGAGGCTAAAGCGTTAAAAAAAGTTGGACGAGATGATCCCCTTAAGAGAGAATGCTCGTAGTTTAAACGATATTCAAGTTAATTCAGATGGTAAAGCGTTTAATGATACCTAATTTTTCTGTCTACCTGTTGTCATACTCAAAATGTTTTGTTTGCTAATCTTTCATTATTATATTTAACTTCTTTTAAAACCTTACTAAAGGATCAACCAAGGGACACCCCGGTGTTCAAGATTAAATTAAAATTAAATTAAATATCGTTTATTTGTCTTTTACATTTGTACACAAACAGAAGTAGGTATATGTAATACGAGACAAAAGGACATTAAAAATAAAAGTGTTGTTAGTATGATAATGATACATCCCCAGGGCACCTATACACAAACAAGTTTGGTTGTGTACATATACTCCATGGGAAGTACCACTAATTCCTTGAGAATGGGCAAGATGATTTTACCCCTGATTTAAGAAAGTTATGCGTTTTCGTATAATTAAATGAGAAGAACAACTCTTTTTAAAGTTAAAAATGTCTTTACTTATGTAGTCTCAGGTATAAAAAATAGCAGTTATTGAACATTGAACTTTACCTATGTTGAAAATCAACTTTTCCTTTATGTCATCAAATTTTTGTTTTTCATCACCAAAATTTACTCATCTTTCACAAATTGACTGATGCGAGGGCCATGTTTTAGCAAAGAAAACAACTAGGTGGTGTAAATAGTTAAGCTGCAATTGAAAAGGATCATCTTTCCTCAAGGGATCATCTTGTACACCTTTCCCCTATGCCCTATGTATGTATGTCATCTATCTAACAATTAAGTATGTAAGTATCTATTATTATAAGTAGGTATCTCTGATTACCTCCTCGAAGATTATAAGAATAAATTCGTGAGCATTCTTTCGACTATACAGAGTGAAATCGATATCATTAGCATTCTTTTAAACTAAGAGTCTTCCCATCAAACTGAACAACTTTCACTATGGGAGCAAACCGATCGGAGCAACAAAAAAATCAGCTTTTCCATACTAAACTGCAATGCCTACTCGACTCAAATGTATGCAACAGCAGATTTTTTTTTTTGCTCCTATAGGGTTGTTCCCATAGTGAAAGTTATTCAGTTTGAAGGCTAGACTTTAAGTTTAAAAGGATGCTAATGATATCAATTTCACCCTGTATAATCTAGGAATAAAGGTAAGGTTATGAATGTACGCGCCTTTTTTCGTAAAAGTAGACCATTAAACATATAATTACTGTATCTTAAGTATACAGGGTCCTTCGCATAATATGCTGACACTTTTTTAATGGGATGATCAGACCATGAAACTGAAAAACTTTCTCTATGGGACCAACATCGAAATCGCGAAAAAAATCTACTATCCCATACATTTGGCTCGAGTAGGTTTACAGTTTTGTATGAAAGAGCTGATTTTTTTTACGTTTTCGATGTTGGTGCCGTAGAGAAAGATGTTTTAGTTTGAAGGCCTGATCATCCCCCTAAAAAAGTGGCAGCATATTAAGAAGGATCCTATATACAAAATGTCCTGTAAACCGACGTCAACCCGGTGGATGCTGATAGGTTAGTTCATGCCTAACCTGAATATACTAAAATAAAATTAAAAATCTGTCAATCAATCAATCTGTCAACATTTTACTTTAGGAAAAGGTTGTTAGTTTTCGAGATTACGACAGTTTTATAAAATTCGTGAAACTCTTTTCCTTAGTCACTATTTTGAGTGCCACGGCTACTAATGTTCTATGCAGTATCTGTGTTAAAACTGCCAGTATCTCGAAAACTAAGACACTTTTACGAAAGTCAAATTTTGATATTCTGCTTAGTCATGACCTTACCTATCAGCATCCGCCGGGTTGACGTCGGTTTACGGGACACCCTGTATAATACTTAACTTAGGTAGTTCCGTAGATGATATCTTATTTCTAATGATTTTTTTATTTACGGGCTTTTGCTTGTGCATTAGTAGGTAGGTACTGCGTTTCCGCCAGAGTCAAGAGGATTGTAGGGAGTACCCTATCTATCTTAATCTTAGGGATTTTTGAGCAAAAACACAAAAGGAGGAATTGCGGGGCCTCGTGGCAAGCAAAAACGCGAACCGCGCGAACACCACGAAAGACGGGGCAAAACTTTTAAAATTTTTACCCCATCTTTTAAATTTTTCAACATACTTAACACAAAACATTTTACAAAATGCCAAAAAGATGGAAGCCAGGTACTTACCCCGCCACATAAAACAATAATATAGTCTTAACCAACGAACTGAAAAACAAAAGAAAATTTAAATAGGATTCAATCGCATTCGAATCAAGAATCCGTTCGCTGTAAGTCGAAACGAGACGCTCATATACGATTTCGCACACACCAGAAAGAGACGTGAATAGCGTTAATCCTATTGGTTTATACCGGGCGACGTTTGCCACGATTGGTCGCCGTGCTTTATTGAACTGTCACTGAAGACCGCGGTTTAGGGGGCGAGCTGTAATTCGGGGGCAAAAAGGGGGAGAAAAGGGTCGGGTTAGGGGTTGTGGGGGTAAAAGGGTGGTGGGTGGAAAAGCCGTTTCACAGAACGGAGTTTGGCGATTGACTTGTGGGTAGTTTTTGGGGTTCCTTTGAGGAGATTTGTGAAAGGGATTTCCGTATAGAGCTCAAGATAACGTCATGAATTTTAATAGATTTTCTTTCTTACTTTTTTCTAGAACGTAAAATATTATCACATAATATTTAGAAATCCTAACATTTAACGGAGTTTTGTTAAGTTAGGTTAGATTAGGTAGGGAAGGGAGTAATTATTAATTGGACTTTTAAACTGTAACCGGCACCATTTAGTGACAAAATTAAAAAAAAAATTGGTTTTAAATTAATAATATTAATATCAATGCACTCATTTGACTTTAGATTTAGCAATATAAATTATTTTTGAGCAGTAAAATAGGCAATTTGAAATTTAAAAATGAGGTTATTATTAGAAGATTCGTATGCATTTTTCAAAACCTTCTAAGGAGACAAAAATATTTACACCATGTTTCAAGTATGTATAATGGTAAAGCCTTAAATATGTGCAAAAAAATTAATATCAGGATTTTTAGAACGAGATAATAGCAAAATTTGAAAATTGGAAGTGATTTTTTTTTTATTTTGATACATTTCTAGGCTCAAATTGGCTATTCAATATTAAACCATATCAATTATTAATTAGTCCCGGCTCAATTCGTAAAATGACTGGGCTACCATATTATTAAGGAGGAATTTCGTGGTGTATTATTGAGTATTTAGACTAGATAAATTCTGGCCTGTTTGGATTTCACAGACATCATTATTATATGGTCAGGTATTGTGTACTACCATTATCACTGGTATTACCTAAGTACCTAAGTTAACGAATATTAGAATTGTTTCACTAATAAGCAAGAGTAAAATTTTGAGATACAAATTTGAAAAAAATTCCCGCCTTATACAGGTGACCCAAAACTCAACATCAAACCGAAAAGAGGAGATAGGCAAGTTTATAACTTTTCAGGGAAAAAATACGAAAAAAAGTTATGTTTAATAGTTTTCGTGATTTCCTAATTTTTTTTTAACATTTCGAAAATTGCCACCCTGAGCCGAACTTTTAGAAGCAGTGACTATAAAGTACCTATCATGTTCATGAAAACACTTGTTACGCAATCCTGAATAATCTATTCAGTGGACCCAATTCAAAAATTAAGGACTAGTGCCACAATTTTTAAAGAAGACACTATCTTTTGACAGATTTCTGCGTTATCATTTTTTATTTGGCAAATTTAGGATTACATCCTGTAAGTATAAAAAATGAATGGTGCTAACCTGACAAGTTATTTCAAAAGTTGGTCCATTTAATCATTTGTGTTCAAAATGGTATCATATTTGGCAGTTCTGTTTAAAAAAAAAAGGGTAGGGATTTTGACAATCGAAATCTTAACTTTTTCCAAAGTGAGCTGTCAAAATTTACTGTTTGTTGACGGGCCGAATATTTCTGATGCTTATCTCATGAAGTGCAAACAAATTAATACTTAATTTTACACTTGACTGTCTAAATGTAAAAGACTAGGTAAATAGGTACGTACCTATCTTATCTCAAAATGACACATCGTCTCAATTCGTCTCGCCAAAATTGCCAAGCGGCCAATGAAAGCGCGGGAAAACCGTTGACTTTTCCTCTCTGATGCGACTTTTCGTTGAAAACGCCATTCGCCACGCCCTTCGCGAAATACGCGCATTCTTATTGGGCGAGATATCAAATGTCACGTCATCACAGTCTAATGTAGACACATGGGTACTCCCCTATTTTGTGAATTTTATAACACTCAGCTAACCATTTAGGTATTAAATGTCACACTGTCTATCATCATTAGACATTATTATTATTATTTCGATCACTGATTTCTAATGAGCAGTTTTCTGACAGCTAATCAAACGTAGTTCAACAAATCGGCGATAGATGGCGTTGATCAGAGAGGGGTCCGAAGACGAAAATTTTAGGCTAAAAAGTAAACAAAAATGCATGCCACTGAGTCAGACGCATCCGTTGACGAAATATATGTTCATATTTTGCTGTTTACTTAAAAGCACAAATTCTTACTATTTTATTTGTATTTTACTATCTGCAAGGTCGCTCACCCCTGTCACGTCAACGCCATCTATCGAGCCATTAGGATCTACTTTTTCTTTTTTAATAGCTTTCGGAAAATCCCTCATTTGAAATAGACAAAAATCAATGTTCACCTTGTCAAAAACGAAAGTCATAAGTTATGCGTAATGTCTAATGTGTCATTATGTATGTGTGTAATTATGCGTAATGTGCCCTAATGAATATGTTATTTTGCGTTCCTACATACCTATGTAATTTTCCGTGATTCCGTGTAAATCTACTCAAAAAGAAGCACCTGACATGTCTAGCAGGAAAAAATCTAGTTCTGAAGATTTATACTTTATTCGATCTAGAAATAAACATTGTAACGGGTTCTTATTTCTAGATTAAATAATAACCGCGTAACTTTCAAAAACTGTATTACTTTATTCGGTTCTTTTCTGCTCTGATGGAAAGTTTTCGCGAAGACAGAAAGAAAAAGAAAACGAAATAAGTAACCTAACGACTAATATAATAATATCACGGCTTTATTTTATCATCTCATGAAACAGAACACCCATCGAAAGCGGTAATTGAAAAGCGAAATACCGATTCAATTTCCAGCATAATCTACGACGTCATTATTCTAAATGGCGGGCCGACGTAACAGCGCCGTAATGCCACAAATTAAAGCTTAAAACGGACGCTTAACAGCTGACCCAAAATCGAAGTATCCCCCTGTCTGGGGGGCTAACGTCAGATGCGAAAAGCAATGGGGCGGAGCCACGCCACGCCTTCCAACCAAGCTCACGCCAAGTACTGCGACCGCGTCAAAAGTGCCCCGGCCGCGGCATAACGCACGCGACTCATTTGCCAAAAAAAAACGTCAACAGTGAAAATAAAGTGCGCGTTTTCGTTAATGAACTGGTAAAATATAATGGTGGGGAAAAGTTTCGGAGCATATTGTTAATTAATAATAAAAGCGTGTTATTGTGTTTTTTTTTTCGTTTCGTTTTTTTTATGTTTTGTAATTAATAGGGTTTTTCAAGAATAACAATATTTTTAATTAAACTTTGACAGTAGGTATTAATTAGAAATATTGTTTTAAAATGCTCTGTCAGGTAAATCATATTCATAAAGTTGTATAAACTTAGTAATTAAACTACATATTTTTGCTAGGTACATGTTTCCCTTGTTGAAAAATTATAAACTATGTTAATTTATGTCAATATGTCGTCAACATACTTATTTACACAAAATGTACCATATTTTTGATACTACCTAAATTAAACATTTACTTTCAAAATTCAAAAAGCATTGCGTTCTATGGAAAATGCCTAGCACCTGTATAAATATATATTAGCATTAATATAAAATTGTTCAAAGTAGGTATGTAGGTGTCTATTTTATATTTTTCTGTTAAGTGGGCTATTTTGTTTATTTTATTCATAAACTTACAATTCTACTAGGTGTTAACAACAATTTCTGCTGGAAAATAATAATATGAAAGGACTCTTCTATATAAAATAATTATCAATAATCTGATAAGGGCTTGTAGTGATACATTTCAATAAAAGACAGTTGTAAATACAAATAAACATGGAAGTTGCGCAGACGCCACTGCAACTAACACAAGATCATCAAGACGGAAGAATGACAGGTAATTATAATTATTTCGATTAAGTTGTAATTTTTGACAGGTGTGGTGAAAGCGTATCTTAATTTTTTTAGGATGTAAGTTTTTATTATTTGATTTTAATATTTGATTTGATTAGTATATTTGACGACCCTGTTGGTGTAATGGTTACCACGCCCGACTGCCAAACCAGGGTCCTGAATTCGAATCCCGGTTCGGACATGTTGTTGTATAGTTTCCATAATAAACAGCCTATAGTGCTTGCTTGGGATCACAACAATGTATTAAAAAAAAGTTAATATAGCCTATTACACCAGCGAGCATCCATGTATTTTTTTTAAAAGATATTTTGCCATATTTATGAATGTCAGGTTTCCTGTCAAAAATATCAAACTATTTTTATTAACATTATCTGATAGTTCTCGCTGCCAAAGCATTTATTTAATAAGTTGTTATAGTCTTTAAATAGGATAATTAGTAATTATACGTTTACTATTGATTACGTAGTTACCTATTATTATTATTATTTGGTTATAAGGGCTTGGTCAATGACCATCGCGGCCCATTCCTTTAGCACACGTCTAGAGGTGTTGCGAGAGATGCCGCAGTAAGGCTCGGGGCCTATGGCGTCCTCTTCCGCCCCTCTTCGTGCCAGCTCGTCAGTAGCCTCATTTCCATCAATACCGCAGTGTCCAGGCACCCAGCCTAGGGTGACAGAGTTTGTCAGTCCTAGCTGGTTGAGTGCTCAGGCACATTCCAATGTTAGCCTTGACTCTATTTCGTCAGATCCTAGCGCTTTCAGAGCAGCCTGGCTATCTGATAAAATAACAATATGTTTCCCCTTTGGGCATCTTTTTAGGTTCTCATGTACGCAATCTATGATAGCGTACATTTCAGTCTGGAACACTGTGGCATGCTGTCCAAGGTGAATCGCCTTTTTAATTCTTGGATTGCCGCCACATACTCCAGCTCCAGCACGGTTGTCCTTCCTGGAGCCATCTGTAAACCAGACGACGTCTCCAGCGCTGAATGATTGTGGGGTATTCCCGTTCCAGTCCTCTCTTTGGGGTAGAATTACATTGTATAACCTGTTAAAGTTATATTCTTTGTTCATGGCGTCTTTCGGCATACACATGATCGGAATTGTTAAGAGAGTTTCATGTAACCCTCTCATAACTCTCAGAATCTCAGAATCTCCTCGTTCCAGGGCTCGGAGCATTGCAATTTTTGCCTCTTTCTGCACATGGATGTGTAGTGGAGGCAAACCTAATATTGCCTCCATAGCAGCCGTGGGTGTAGATTTCCTTGCCCCCGTTGCTATTCTGCATACTAATCCTTGGCTATTCAGGGTGTTTACACACTTCGCTTGTTCGGTTTTCTTATGCCAGGCCATAGGCCTCACTATCGCAGTGTAGATCCACATAACCGAACTCGGTTTCAGGCCCCATCAGGAGCCCGCTAAGCGACAGCATGTCCCTAGTCCTATTTTTGCCTTTCGCACAATGTGGTCCAGGTGTTCGTTCCAAGTGAGTTTTTGGTCCAGAATTACTCCTAGATATTTAACCTCCTTGGAAAACGGTATAGATTTGTTGAAGAGTATTGGAGGTCTAAGGCGCTCTAATTTTCACCTTCTTGTGAAGGGTACTATAACCGTTTTATCGGCATTCATTGAAAGATCGAAGTCTTTGCACCACCTTTCTATCTTGTGTAGTGCTGTCTGCATGAGACTGGATATAGTGCTGGGACATGGGCCCACAATTAACACTACCAGGTCATCAGCATACCCATGAGTATCTAGGTAGGCGTTGTTAAGGTCCCACAGGAGGCAGTCCACAACCACCGACCAGGCCAGAGGTGAGAGCACTCCCCCCTGCGGACAGCTTTTGGATACCTTTACCTCTAGGGTTTTACCTAGAAGTGAGGTCCTGACTGTTCTTGTCGTTAACATTGCCTCAATCCACTTTTTGGTAGTGGAGTGGACATTTCGATCATCCATACATTTTAGTATGATTTCAGTAGAGGTATTGTCAAAAGTGTAGTTACCTATAATCAAATGGTAAACGTGTACCGACTAACGTTTAAAATATCGCAGAAAAATAGTAATGGATTTTGACAGTTCAGCCTGAGACCGAATTCAGACTGTGCTGTCAAAATCCATGACTCTTTTAAAGGGCTGTGATTTCTCTTCTCGGATTCAGGCGCTTCTTTCTTTAGGTACCTTTTTTTAGACACATTGTACCTTAAAGACAATAGTACAGTGTCACCAATTTATCTGTAGAATGAGCGATGGCGCCACTTTCTGTATCAAAGAATGATTTCATTTTGAGAATAATTTCTCGTACACGACTTTCGGCATGATTTTCACAAAAAATACTCAGAAATATTTAGAAAAACAAGAACTCGATTGAACAGCACTGACTACATCGACTGACAGCAACAAAATGACGTTTTCAAAAGTAGTTCCGCTTTTGGCCATTCTACAGGTAAGTTGGTGGCACTGTACTACCAGCGTAAGCGAAAAGTTTTTCGTCTATGAGTATGTACTACACTTTATTATTTTACATTCGATTATAAAATGAGTCGTTATCATTATAAATCTATGGAATTTACCTGTCAAATCTTTGATGCGTGTTTTTTTCGATTCCCTAATTTTAGGGACCAATTTAGTAATTCATAAATAAGATTATGGTGGTCTTTCATATTGCATATGAAAGTCTTTTTGATACTTAAAACTGGTTGACTTCTTTGTACATTCAATTATAATTTATTTACAACAGACTAACATTTTCGATGTTATTGTGTATATTTGGGAAATGAGCAGTTTATCCACTGGTAACTCCACAAAATGAAACGTCAGTCACTAAACAAACCATAGACTAACGCGATCTGAAAATTTTTGTTTTTTGCTATTATAGGTACCAGGAAGCTAGCATAGGTATTGTCTGGAGGGCAAATTGCCTAACAAGCGGTGAAACATGATAATACCAAGTGGTCGGTAATAATCGTTCTTCTTTCGTAAATTCCCCTCTATGTTTTCAACGTTACTTTTTCCCTTTCTAATCCAACGAATAAAATTAAAAAAAAAAGTTTTTATTTAATTTTTGTTCTGATAGAAAGGGACACAAAAACGTTGAAAATATCGACTACGGAGACGTAGGAAAGAAGGTCGAACATTACCGACCGCCAATTTTCTTCTTTCCATGCTTTTAAAGAGGAGTGGCAACCTTTATGATTCTAAAATCCTTCATAGGTACCTATTCTTCGAAAAAGCTTCATTACTAAAATTCGTCTTCGTTAAAATTTTGTTACATTCGCAACAAACAAGACCTCAATATTCAAAACGCGAATCCATTATTCTACAACGAAAATGAAATTTCAAATCCCCATCTCGGCTCCTATTGGCTATTTTATATTCAGAACACACTCTGACCGGGTAAAGTGGCAAATCATGGAGCGGCTGAAAATCAGTCAAATAGACCCGGAGTTACTGGCAGCCGTGGGTTGAATACTAACGACCCTTTGCCGGCATTATACAAATATGAAGTATGAGCGGGAAAAATGGCGCCAGAATTGGAATTTCGGAAATTCCGATGGTGATGCTGGTATAGGAGAAAGAGGCATGTTGGAATAAAGCCCTGACAAGTGTTTATTTAAATTAGAAAAAAAAAATGCATAACCCATAAATGACTTTCCCTTCTTACTTTCGCAAAAAGATCGAGACATTACCTAGTCAATAATTTACTTGCACAGTTATCTAACCGCAAGAAAATCTTAGACCTTAGTCGAAATAATTTTTATTCGAAATAGAACGATCGAACAAACATCACAGGACAGTCAGTCTGTCAGTCAGTCAGACAAAACATCTCTGACTACCCACCCCCTCGGGAAAATAGTCTTCAGCTTGCTTCATGCTATGTAAAGGCTATGCGTCCTCCTCACCCTACCTACCTCACCTTATATATATTTTTAAAGTTTGTGGCCTGGTTACATTGACCTTTGGGCCAAGTCTTAATTTGAATGTTTTTAGATTCACATCACATCATTGTATTTTATTAGCACACTTCACTTCACTTTTTAACCGTATCGATTACCCCAGATCGAGAATAAATAGATTATAAATTATGTGATACAATTTTTTTGACTGGTTTCAGAGTCGCCCTTACAGCCGCTCGGCTGGTCTGCGGCGCTTCGATTTTGTAGTTCGTATGAAAAGATTTAAAAATTTTTTATTAGATTTTTTTTATGTACTTACCTAATATATTTTTGTTATGTGTGTTCGCGGATAACTTCGTCGTTTATGAACCGATTTTGATGATTCTTTTTTTTGTTGGAAAGAAGATTCCAAAGGTGGTACCATGATAAGGAAACCAGGTCTGATGATGGCATCCCAGAGAAATCGAGGGGAACCTTTGAAAATCGTAGTGCCGGCTAGTGCGTTTGTTAAATTGAACTAATGAATTCACAACTGAAAATTGTGAAATCATCAAAATTTTTACAAAAAATTAAAACCCTCTTCTAAAAAACTAAAAAGTTAAAAAATAATATTGCAGCCGATGACTTTTTCGTTAGCTTCATAAGAACATTAATTTGTTTTATAGAAGTCGGTGTCAAGCCAATGGTAGATAGATACTGTTAGTTATGTACTTGCAAAAATTCTTAGTCTTTTTTTATGTGAAGAATGATTTTCTTTTTCAATTCCAAAAAACTACTGACTAACAGGACCAAAAAAATCGTTCGTTCAAAAACCAAAAGCCTTTCGCAGAATGTCGTCTTTTAAACTTGGATTTGGGCGTTCCAGCGGGGTGAGGGGGGAGAATTAATCAGGTAGGCTCAAGGGCTTCCCGCGTCAAAAGAAAAGCAAATAAAATGGCAAGCGACAAAGTTTCCTGCGTCGTGGAGCGAACAGAAGTGCTGTAGAGTCGGTCGGCTGTCATAAAAAAAAGTTACCTAAGTCGAGACCATAGAGAAATTACGCTCTCCCATAAAGTTGAGACATACGCATGTTTTTTGGATCTTGAACAAACAACAGAGTTTTTATTAAATGTCATTTATTAGAGAAAAGCAAATTCGAATGTGCCGAACCCAAAATCGGTGTGAATAGATCAAGTATAGCACACCTTAAAAGGGCGTTACTTTGTAGGTTTTATATAGCAACATTGGCAACACTATTATCAGACTCATAAATAGGTATCTGCTTAAGACTGGTCGTTTTGTTTGCCCCTTAACATTTATATTGTTTAGTTTAAAAGAACAGAGAACACAAAATGAATTTGTGTTAATACTTACCAAGAACTTCTGATCACCCCAAAAGGGATTACAGTCTTGAATTAAGATATATAGACATTAGAGAAGATATGGTACGCCAGTGCACTTTGAAATATCGTGTTAAAAGACTAGACTAAATAATGAAAATATTTAACAATGTAGCCCTTTATTGGTACTTTCATTATAAGTAACGGAAAAAGTAAGTGTGAGAAAAAAAAATTTAAATCACTTCTGAACAAACTGTGTTCAAAAAATAGTTGAGTCTGTAGTCGAAATCGTCAATGAGAAATCATTTTTAAGTTGGTATCACACTATCAGTGGTATGAAGTAAATTTTTTGTGACTCTGCCATAGCTGCCATAGATTTTTGAATCTCATTCGTTGAACTCAGCAGTTGAAAATGTATGGAGATACGCATCTTTCTACTGCTGATTTGACTTTCAAAAATCGCACTCCTGGAGTATGATTTTTGAAAGTCAAATCAGCAGTAGAAAGATGCGTATCTCCATAGTAATTGTAACATTTTCAACTGCTGAGCTCAGCGAATGAGTTTCAAAAATCGCACTCCAGGTGTAGACTACGGAACCTAAAAAATGTTTCAACCGCCGTCTCCACTGCTCTCGCTGTTCCTCAGTAAGTGCCGCTCTCGGGCACAAACAAACATTGATTTATCTTGATACCAGGGATTTACTCGGCGCGCTCCCACTCCTATCTGACTTCCAATTTCCTCCGGAACTTTTATGTGTCTTATAAAATTTTCTTTTATGTCCTCTCTCGCAGCTTTTTTTTATTTTCACGTCTTCCGTTAGGAATGTTGTTGCGTAAAACATACATTAGGATATTAGAGGAGGGAATGCAATGTGGTTTATTTAGGATAGCCCATCTGACAAAAATTTATAACACATTGCGTCTGGGTTATTAAGAGGATATGTGAAAAAAATAGGATTCTTCAAAGCGTCATATACCATGAAGTACTAACAGTAGGAGTATGATTAGCGGATATGTGTAAATTGAACATATAATTGAAGTTTTGATTTTAGCCAAAACACGATTAAGACATATTTTCTCCATAGAAAAACAAGCCAAAGTAACCTCCGTCTTTATTTATAAACACGAGACTTGATTTAAAAAAAAAGAGATTGATATTTTACAAATTTTGATTAGAGCAGAATTGAACTTACATAAATAGTACAATGACAATTAAATAAAGTGTGTTTTACGCTTGCGTCGTTTCAGTCGCGGGCGCCGCCCCATCTCTTTCTCTCGCATCAGGCAGTAATATAAGCTATCACACGCCCATTTCGCTTCAATTATTTTTCGACATAGGCCCATTGACCGATTGTAGTGAGTGATTCGTAGTGACACATATTTAGTGTAAGAGGAGGCTTTGGCCCAGCAGTGGGACACAGAACAGGTTTTCCTAAAAATAAGTTTGTTAGATTTTGCTAGCTTTTGCAAAAGTACATAAAATATTTGTCAATTACATGTTTCTATTTTCTATCCTTCATATTGAAATAACCAATATAAGCTGGCCGCGCGTATGCTATACATTACTCTACCTACCCGCGGCCAGTTTATTTTGGTTTGCCTTGCGGTAGCATTTCCCCTATGCCACGGTATAAGAACAATTGATTATGTGCATTTACATTCAATTTTATACCTTATCATTATCACTAAACTAAACAGCCTATAATTGCGTAACAATAACTTCGAACTTATGACGTTTTGGGTTCACACGAGACTACTTTTCACTATGTTTAACATTCAAAATTAGAATCTAAAGTTATGGGGAATACAATCCGAAGTTGCGGATTTCATATTACCTCGCAAAAAGTGGCAGAAATGTTTGTTAGTAGAATGACTAGTCCCTATATAAGTAGTCAAAGGTCGCCGAGTGTAATATAAGTATAATGCAATACGAAAAAGCACGATAGGTTCCTCCCTATTATTGTATTTTCATATCGAAGTCATTTTATCGATGGAAAATAATACAATAATTACAAAATGGAGTAAACATTAAAAGAATTAGGAATTTTTCTAGGCAGAATTCACTTTTTGGTTTATAAGCATAGCATAAGCGTATGCTCGCGACTATATTCCCCTAGGGGATAGTCAGAGATATTTTGAAACCTCAGAACATCCATGTTTCACTAGTAGTACCGAAACTCTGTCCAGTGTGACGGGGAGTGAGCCCGTCGCCACTTATAATGGACAGTGGGTACAATACATGCCTCGAATTCCTCGAAATTAGAGCACCGGAAAGCCAGTGGTGTTACGAATCAATTCCGAAAAACTCATTGGTAAGACCTCAGGTCAGAGGATCGAACCATCGCCTCCTGCACGGCAGGCAAGGTTACTCGCCACTGGAAGACTATTGCTTCTTTTGGGATTATTGAACGCATTAATTAATAATAGTACATTATGGTACAAGTGTGTAATGTTGGTGATTACCGCTGAGGCGCCATTGAGACCCGAGTCGTAGGCGAGGGTCTTAAGAGAGCCGAGGACGGTAATCATCAATACACACGAGTATCATACGACGTTTTTCAACACACTTGTGAAGAAAATAATAATAAAAAATCGAAACTTTTTTAAGAACAAAGCAACTCAAGAACTCAACCAAGAAGTTTAGATACCTACTATCTAAACCTATAACTCACTTGTGAATAATAGATGAAAAAGTCACAGTTTGATTATAGGTGTCATTATGTGCCTAATTGCGGTGAAATAAGGGCCATTTTATGAGCAAGTGTGTTGAAAATTAAAATAATTCGTAAAACTCTTACATAATGATATCGTTAAACAATTACAATTCAAGTTAAAAATATAAATCCCACACAAATAAAAAAATATCTTCTCCCCACAACAATATTTACTGAGTCGCTATAAAATCATGATATCAATCAAATCGTTTAATTCCGCCGCCCCCCGTCCCAGATCCCATGTGCAAGGCTCTCCCGAGGGAGTAATACACTGTCATATTGATTTTATATTGGACCCATATTGCACGCGTCCAGCCCAGAATCTGTTATTGAATGATCTCATCAGTTTTGGTTACGGTAATGATACAAGATACGGTAAGATACAACAAATTACTAAATTTTTATCAATACAGAAGAGATATGTGCGAATTGCGTTCTAATGAGTTTAGGATTATTAATACTTAGAAATAGAAAGAAGTGTCAGTCACTTCTTCTTCCTCTTCTTGATTACGCTGACACCTGTTATCTTGACGCCACTGAGGAACTACTAAATAAGCTTGAACGTCTACAAAATTTGTGCATTAGGTTTAATATTCGGATTACGTAAATTTGACCACGTATCACACTTTAGAACAAAATTAAAGTGGCTTCCTATCCGTCTAAGGCGAGATGCACATATTGTTTCTACTTTGTACAATATTTTAAATAATCCGTGCTCCCCTTCATATCTTCGTGAACGGTTTAACTACCTAGTACCACGCGGTAAGCCTTGCAGATCAATCACATCGCTGCTTCTAGCGTGTCCCTTGCACACTTCTAGTCTGTATGGGAATTCTTTCACAGTTCATGCGGCCAGGTTATGGAATTCATTGCCGCATACTATCTGTGCTAGTCCTTCGCTGGACATCTTTAAGAGGAGAGTTAGAGAGCATTACCTATCTAAATAAAGTCGTAGTAGTTATATGTATGTATATAATATATGTAGGTTCATATTATTATATGATATTATTATTTATGTAAGTATATTTATATATTATATTTATTTGTATAGGTGTATCTTATATTATTTCTTATTTTATAGGTATTCATTTTACTATCTCATAATTAAGTAGATTTTTATTTGTGTGCACACTTATTTTACCCAAACATATTAGATTTCCTCTCACTCAACGGTTTGCTGGAAGAAAACTCTTTTAGAGTTAAGCTCGCCTTTGTACATCACGACTTGTTGTAATTTTTTTTTCATAATTATGTTTTTGTGTACAATAAAGAATCTAAGAAGTGTGGCATAGGGCCCATAGATTAATATGTATATATAGGGCCTATTATATCGGATCCAGTCTTACCGAAATGAAACAAAGGCCCGTATTCTTCTATCGAATCGATGTCAAGTCATTTTAAGTTTTTCCAGCCCTATATTTCGCCACACGGATGTCACTGTCGGCAGCGTCCATAAGCTTCGTTCGCGTGCAGATGTCAGGGCAGGAAGGGCAGGATATGAGGTGGGCCATAGTCTTTGGGGAAACACCGCATTCACATTGGAGGTCAGACACGTCTATGTAACCCCACTTGAACAGGTTGTCTTTACTCCCGTATTAATAAACAAAACTCCAACGCTAGAGGCCTCTTATATGACGTTTAAGACGTGCCACACATGTACGGAATTCCGAATCCGAATTGTGATTTTGTATAGGACTTGATACCTCTGCAATTTCAAACACAATTATGGAGGTGGAAAACCTATACGAAATCGTAACCATGATTCGGAATTCCGTGGGTATTGTATGGGGCGGCCCTAGTATACGTTTGACGTTCAGACGCTATCAGTTTCGTTTATTAATTACGCATATGCTCACGACTATATTCCCCGATGGGGTAGATGGGGATGGTCGTTTATTTATTACTACGGACCTAAATTCAAGTTTCTAGTGAAACGTGGATGTTCTGAAGTTTCAGAATATCTCTGACTACCCCCTAAATATAGTCGTGAGCATATGCTATGCTACCTTAAATTTAAATTAAAACGACATTAGTGTCACATTCTAGCTGTTCAAACAAACCAAAGACGTTCCGTTACGACTAGAAAAAGGTGTTATGGTTTCATTTTGCTCTTTCTGGTTGACTTGTTCCATGTGTTTATTTTAACCTAATCTTAAGTAATTATGTCCCTGCAAGTATTTTATTCAGTCGCAAAATAGTTTGCGTACTTTTTTTTAAATTCTTAATGGGTTTGCGCTTGGCTTCAGCTCACCTGAAGGGAAGTGTAGATGAAGCCGAGGATGTAGCGCGCGCACCCAGAAAAAGCCTATTAACTCTTCTTTTAAAAACATCCTGATTGTATTTGCTTGGAAACAAAGACGCAGGGAGATAGTTCCGAACCTGACCGGTTCTTATGGATTGTTGGAATCCAGTCTCGCAATACGTCTTGACGTACGTTGGTGGAAGGGGGATGATGGAATGAGGTCATGTAGCTCCTGGGCACATTCTCCGAGGTGTATCCGATAAAACACCGTATGGTGTAAATAAAGTACCACGATACTTAGTTTTTCAAACTAAAATTCAAATTAATTAATTGATCAAAGAATAACGAAGCACACCAGCAGACCTGCATCCATTTGTTTCACCACACCACCCTGATTGGTGGACAATTTCACAAAATGTAGTTATCGTCTGTCTGTGACGTCACTCGCACTGCCCTCATTGAATTATACTATTGAAAACAGAGTTGAGTACGTTTAGAGGTGACTGGGAAGATTTTCATGGCATTTTTAGTTTTTTTTAGCAATACTTATTTGGAACATCAGATATTATGGTAAATTTTGTGTGAAAAATTTAAAAGCTTTATATCTTCGTAATTATTTTATAAATTGCATATGTTGTTTGTGACGCGGCATCTAGATTTTCTAAACTATTTTTCTATATATACAAAGTTACTTATATTAATACCGTCTACGCGTATTGTGTGTCAAAGTTTTGTATAAAATTGAGCCCTCTGAAACCACCTTAAACGCGTTAACGCTTTATTTCTAAGGACAGATATGCCACAAGATTTGAACATGTTTAAGGCTAATAACTTTTTCATTACCATTAGTGTCATGCTTCTTACTCTAATTGAATCCCTTAATATCGATGACATGAAAGCTATTCCCACTTCTTAGTAGCGAAAATACAAATACAAATATCTTTATTAGCAAAAGAGAAATTCAGTACACATGATACAATGGACCCCGAATGCGGCAAGCCAGAATCTCGGGAATCCTCTACAATTTGTCAGGAAAAAATTACTAATTTTAGTACAGAGTGAGCGAAGTTAAAATGATTATGAGATTTAACATTTGAAACTATTTAAAAACAAAATTTTTAGTACCTACAGAAAATTAAATTACAACTAATATATATAAGGTCTAACAAAATTAGGTGAAACTATTTTAAGGGGATGACCAGACCATCAAACTGAACAATTTTCTCTATGGGAGCAATATTGAAATCGCAAAAAAAAAATCAGCTGTTCCATACAAACCTGCTCGACATAAATGTATGGGAAAGCAGATTTTTTTTTCGCGATTTCAATATTGGTCCCATAGAGAAAGTTGTTCAGTTTGATGGTCTGATCATCCCCTTTAAATTGTTTCACCTAATTTTGTTAGACCTTATAGGTAACGAAGACATGCAATGAAATTCAGTAACCTACCCATTTATTAAAAAATTTTTTTAAATAAATTAAAAAGTGTGAGTTTGAGGGTGTGTGCGTGTGTTAGTGAGTTGGTGTTTTAACAAGGAACGGCTAAGAGTAATTCAGTGGCAACATAATCAAGGGACTTTAAATAATTGGTTACTTTATGTTTGACCTCTCTGACACTAAGGTCTTTCAGGTTACATATCTCGTTAATTTTTCTGTATAGAAAAGGGAATAGAAATGATCTGAAACGTTGAACAAAGGTGGTCTTCACTCTCTGTGTCAATAATTTTACATTTTCCGCCCTTAAATCTGCTCCGTCCAATTTCTTTATTTCCTACCTCAGAAATAAGATCACAAATATAACCAACTCAGAAGTAAATCGATAATTATTTTTGGGAAACTTTGGGTTTGTATACAGGGTGTTACAGAAGTAAAAATAAAAATTGCAAACTTTTAGGGGGTGGTTTAGACCAACAAACTGAACAACTTTCACTATGGGACCAATATCGAAATCGCAAAAAAAAAAATGTTTTTTTATCCTATACATTTAGCTCGAGTAGATCTGTAGTTTAGTATGGAACATCGCAAACGCATCGCATCATGGCGATTATGGCAAATCTCCTGATTTTGAGGGAGGCCTATGTCGAGCAGTGGACGTCTATCGGCTGATATGATGCTGATGATGATGGAACATCCGATTTTTTTTCGCGATTTCGATATTGGTCACACCCTATATAATATATCTATGTTCTATCCCCTAAACGTTTAATCACAATATTTCACGTCTGCTCTATATCTTTGTAGCTCACACGCCTACGTGTAGCGACTGCTCACGACACTTAATGTAGGTAAATAAATAAACACAATAAACTCCATTGTGTCGATTCTGATTCAACAATTATCGCTAACTAGCTTTGACGAGCTATCATTTGTGAGGGGTGCCTTTTAGCCGACTACAGTGAAGACAAAAGGAGGGTCATGTTTTTGGAGTAAATTTTCTGTCCGCTTTAGAATATTGATTCTTCTTCTTACCGTGTGCAGCAAGCTCTGGTGTCAGAGCACCTTACGGCCTCTGAGAAAAAGTAGCCGGGACCAGCGGCTTAACGTGCCATCCGAAAGACGGAATCATCTTTCTTTCCAGACAGTCAGGTGATTCAGCCTGCAATGTCCTAACTAACTGGGGAAAAACTCACTGACATATCACTAGGTGTCCCCCGTGGCAATCGAACCCAAGACCTCCGTGTCAAGAGCCCAATGCTCTTAACCATTAGACCACGGAGGTAGGTAATAGACATCAATATAGGTATAATATTTATGTCAGTGGCTTAGAATAGATAGACCCACCGTGATGATGAGGAGGCTGAGATTCGGAAACGAAATCTGATTTACGGGTTCGAATCGACCTCCCATATGTTTTCACAGGGCCGTAGCTAGAACTGGATTATAGGTAGGGCATAGGAAGTTAAAGGTAAGGCGGGCGGAAAAATTTTTCTTTGTTACATTAACTACGCATGTCAAATTGAGCGCACAAGAAGTTATGTTATGCAGGAGCCAGTGAAGCATGCATGCATGCATATGCTCACAACTATATTCCCATATGGGGTAATCAGAGATATTCTGAAATCTCAGAACATCCACGTTCCACTAGTAGTACTGAAACTCTGTCCAGTGTGACAGGGAGTGAGCTCGTTGCCACTTATGAACACTTAGGGTGAAGCCAAACGAGCGTAATTTTGTGAGTTGTGAGTCGCGTATTTTGAGTCCGTTTCATAATAAAGCGTGAGGTCATAGACAATGCATTCCCGGATTTTATATGAAACGAACTCAAAATACGCAACTCACAACTCACAAAATTACGGTCGTTTGGCCTCACCCTTATGAACAGTGTCGCCAATACATGCCTCGATACTAAAGCATGCAGGTTTCCTCACGATGTTGGTAAAGACGGTATAGTGGATGGATAATTTTACCCCAATAATTCATTTTGGGGCGAGGCCTTCAGGAGACAGGTGTTTGACGGCTTGCCGTCTCTTAATATCGGGCGTTGTAATTGTGCCTTGGCTGCACCTACGTCGGTTGCTGCCAAGGGACTGTACTCCATCTACAAAAAAACCTTAAATTTGTAGTTATTTATTTTTCTATTTCTTCATAAATAAAAATAAATAAAAAATAAAAAAGGTTTATTTGCATCCACTTAGCCTAATTTACAATTGTTTACTATAACCTTAAGTTGTTAGTATAATAGGTATGAACTTTAGTAAATGGGGCTTTGATTTATCAAAAAGGAACCTCTGACTCCCAAACAAGGATAGCCTGGGCTATGTGAGTCAGCGCTCTTCACATTTAGTTGGAACTTTACATAGTGATAGGAAATAACATGAAAATAACTCGGCAAAAGTGTTGTTCCTGTTAAAAAGAAAAAGTATAAACAAAACAAAAACTATTACTATTATGATTAGTGTGTGTGTGTGTATGTGTGTGTGTGTGTGTGTGTGTGTGTGTATGTGTGTGTGTGTGTGTGTGTGTGTGTGTGTGTGTGTGTGTATGTGTGTGTGTGTGGGGGGGGGGGTATCCTGCTTAGACCTACAATGCCACCATTCGTAGCCTGGTATCGGATGACTACTGGTGGTGCCATTGTAGTCAGCCACTAAGGGAAGAGTAACAGTATTTGTATTTGTGCTGGTAATGCAAACATTCAGGAGATTACAGTCAACAAGTTTTCCGTTTCTGCGTAGGTTAAACCCTGTAGCCATCTCCGCAAAGCGATTTTACATTCATGTTTATTAAGACGATAAATATTAATTTTTTCGGATATGCGGTTGTACAAGAATGGACTTATTATGAAATAATGACGTTTAGCGTGGGTAGTCCTGTGGGCGCTAACTTTACACACTAGGTCAGTTCGCCGTTTGCTTCACTGTGTAGTTACTAGTTTTTTATTTTTATTGTTATTATAATGTCTGTGAACTTACCCAATAGAAAATCCCACAGAGCGACATAGCCTCAGGCCAACCTCTTCAATAAAGATTTAAAAAAAAAAAAAAAAAAATCATTTTATTGTTTTTTTTTTTGTTGGAACTTTTAACCCTGAGGTTATGTCAGCCCTTTAATTGTTGTGTTGTCTATAATATTAATCAAGTATGTACTTATTTATTACCCATGCTGTTAAGTGTACGCACTTCTCACAAACTAAATCAGTAGCAAACCATATCAATTCTTACTTTAATCCCGTCTCGCCCAGCCTCAATCAAGTAATTGATTTGTCACATTAGTACCAAAACGACCATAATACTTATGCATTCTTCTTACCCCTTATTTTTATATGCTTTAAGTCCATATTTGCGTGTGATTCGATTTTGGGAGTGGTCAAACAACCCCTATTTAATGCCATAAAGTGGAATGCTATTATAGAGAAAGGGTGTGATTTGCAATGGTTATTTTATTAGCTTTATTGAGATTAAATGTTTATATGTTTAATATCTTTAAGGGTAGGTTTCTGGTACTTTTGGATTCATAATGAAAACCCGCGTGGAGTATGAACAACTTCTTTAAGAGGACTGTGGAGCTGGGAGCATACAAAGGGCGAAAATGTTTCAAGGCTATTAAACCCATACAGAAATCGATGATTTTCATCTCATTTAATTCAGTGAACTATATTATGTTGCACACACGGCGTCACATCAAGCTACCCAAAACCAAAATAAGCTGGCCGCGTGTAGGTAGAGTAATTTATACGACGCGCGGCCAGCTTATGTTTGTTTTGCGTAGCTTGATGTATCGCCGTCTACGTCTACGTACTAGGTATATAGTTCCGATTTTAATTTAAATGAAAGTTCATTTTAATAAAATAAATTATTTTGTCATCTTCTTCTTCTTGTAGTGCCATCTCATCTACAAATCTTTATTATTCAATCGCCATTATTATCTACAAATCTTTCTGGAAATTAGAAAAAGATTCTGAAGCTTCAAACCTGGTAACTTATTGTACCTATAACATACTTCAAAAAATCATTGTTCATTAAAATTTTTGGTTTCTGTATGTAACACTACAAAGTAATTTTTTGCAATATTATGGAGTGTGATTTTTGAATTTCATTCGTTGAACTCAGCAGTTGTAAATGTGATAATTTCTATGGAGATATGCATATTTCTACTGCTGATTTGATTTTCAAAAATCGCACTCTTGAAGTATGATTTTTTAAAGTCAAATCAGCAGTAGAAATATGCATATCTCCATAGTCATTTTGTCATTTCCAACTGCTGAGTTCAACGTATGAGATTCAAAAATCACACTAATAAATAGTCTTACGTAAAACCATTGGAACATTATTTTATTTGCCACCATTCTACTCAGAAAACTAAAGTGGTTGACAAAATTCTGAAAAACTAGCAAGCAGTGGTAATGGGCTAATCATATCTGCCAAAGAACTGACTACCGATCTTTGTTCTAGAATGTAGACCACGAACTGTAAGGCATTGGACCGTTGACCCGCGAAAGGTAGCGGGAAGTGACTGGATGAGGAAGAACGAAGGTAGAGTTTTGTGGTGCGTTAGAAGAGGCCTATGTTCAGCAGTGGACGATGTATGGCCTACATTGTAGTCATCATGATTGTATCCGTCTCAATTTAAAACGAATAACCAGATATCTATTTTCTAGGAGACACATCGCCTATGAGATGGTCGCCACCAACATCAGCGGCGCTGGTCGCCGCAGCCCTTGCTCCACCCACGCTCAGACCCTGGCTACCAGACCCTCCTGTGAAGAAGGCGAACCATTTGGGTAAGACAGGTTGCATTCGACCTCATTTTTAATGTTCAGGAGGGCGATTGTGCTAATTTAAAACATCCAAGTTCAATCCTAATCCAATTTCAGTTCTAATCACATTGCAATCCAATTACTGTTCCACCGTGTTAAATCCGTATCGCTCTAAACATGACTTATATATTATCTACTATGTGACTGACAGCCTTTAACGTTTAACGTTTGAGCCATCATCTGTCAAAATTGCTCTAATGGCTGTCATGAGCTGTACCGCGATTAGCGCAATACCATAAAAATGGTAAAAAGCTAAGCTTCGCACGCGGTCCAATCACAGTTTAGTTGCGATTTATTTACAACAATTGCTCTCCAGAATAAACACATTCAATTCAAAAGCCCAAATTCTGATCGGGACTAGCATGCCACCCCCGACAAAACAAGTAAAGTCGACTATAAGCAGGGTATACAGGGTGTAACAAAACACCCTAGTAATACTTAAGGGGTTGCTTCGGACCATCAAACTGAACAATTTTCAGTATGAAGCTAACACCAAGAAAAAAATTTTAAAAATCTCTTTAGCTCCTTAAAGACGTCGTCCATCCACTGGTTGTCTGGAAGAAATCACTTTTAGTGATAAGGCTGCCATTTATACCCTTCTTGTTCGTGTATTTTGGTGTGCAAATAAAGATTATTATCTCTGTGAGGAATATACTCCTGTGCCATAACTCGCTATCACCGTTTCCCAGGACTCGTGTGCGTTGTATGTGGCGACACGAGCTCCGGCAAGCACTACGGCATCCTGGCTTGTAACGGCTGCAGCGGATTCTTCAAACGATCTGTCAGAAGGAAACTCATTTACAGGTTAGTCTTGGTTTATAAAAGGTTTTTTGGTTTAACGTGACGGGGCACTTAAAAACCTATGTGAATAGTTCGATATGAACACCACCTCGCTGTTCAGGGCTGCTGTCTCCAGGGTCCGAATATTCTAAATGATAGCCAATCTCCGATAGGAGATGGCTGGCTGGGGCTGCGGGTTGATTAAAAAGCTGGCCAAGACCGTGTCGGTTGATAAAAAATGTCTTAGTTTGTAGGGGTGTTTTGTCTAATTTTATAAGAATGGGATAGAAAAAACATTCCCCCCCCCCTCCCTCGTTGCATGAGAATACCAAAAGTAAAACAAAATTTGTTCTTCACTATTAATTTCTGTTTTTGAAAATCTGAGTTTACATGGTTACTATTAAAATTAAGGTTAAACTTTTCAACTGGTTCTTTTCGCGTTCATCATTATTTGCATACATATATACACTCACGATCGTTATCTCTTTGCGGGTGGTCAGAAACATTGCTACAACTAACAACTTTCGATTGTAGTAAAATGTGTATTGGGTATGTTCATAATTATTTGAGTTTGAGAAAAATCTAACTTAATTTCGAAATCGATACGTAGCTGAAGGCTTGCAGATTTTATTTTAATAATTTATTTTTCACCTCACAAGCTCTGAAAGATTCTGTTTTATCATTCGAAATCTGAGTGCAAAACTTACGTTTATACCTATGGCAAAAGTACATTTAATCCGCTAGTGTCATAGATATGCTAGCGTGGAAAGAGTTTTTAAAATTCGATTCTTTCTATTCAATAAAGAAAAACAGCCTAAACAAGTTTTTTTTTCATGCTGTTTTCGTGCTGGCCAGTGCGATAATTCTAAAAATGAGGTTCGCGCAATTACATTTTCCTCGCTGTAGTGAGGTGAAAAGTTGTGTGTTTCGCTCGGCAGCAAAGTTATTCTGCGTCTCGTACCTTTGAAACCCTCGCTACGCTCAGGATTCCTAGAATCCTTCGCTTGCTCATGTTTCAATACAAGTACTCACCAACGCAACTTTGCAACCTTGCATAACAAATAACTATTGTCAGCCTACCTACTCAAAAACATTTTTTTTATATTTCTTACGTCACACTTGTCAGTGATATAAATTAAATATCTACAATTGAACCACTACTCGTATAACTAACGTAAACAAAATAAGGTACTATTAGCACCTAATAATCTCTACTATTAAAAAATTTTTACATAAATTAAGTGTCTGTCTGTACACACGGCGACACATCAAGCTACGCAAAACAAACATAAGATGGCCGCGCGTCGTTATACATTACTTTACCTACGGGAGGCCAGCTTATTTTGGTTTCGCGTAGCATGATGTGTTGACGTGTGTACATTGAAGATATTTACTTAAAAAAATACGAATTATGGTTTTTAGGTGTCCCTAACTCCAAAACACATTTTTTTGAGTTTGTTTACGCATGACGCGAAAATAACTGGACCGATTTTGATGAAACTTTATGTGTCTGAAAGACGAAGACCTAAAATCATTTATCTCGCAACGCAACTCTAAATCTCACTTGGTTTATGCATCATCTGTGACAGAAAAAAATGTGAAAACTTTGCAAAACAAAAACCAATGAGACTTGACACAGCGACTCATAAACCAACCTCAATAAAGACAAATTTATCGTTTCCATTCGTTAAACAAAATTCAACTCAACAATCCATTAATTAAAACGCTTTACGAACCGAAAAAATTAAGTTTGCAGGAAATTAGATCATTCAAATATTGGTAGAATTATTTGAACAATTGTCACAGTATTGGCTTAGTATGAATTTTTAGTTGAATAAGTGAAACCTCCATTTCGTCACTGTTTGCTTTACCTATTTGTTTCATTTTAAATAGAATCATGTCATTATGTTTTGTAGAATATGTTATTACTCAATGTTTACTTTTATTATTCATGATACGATATGACTTTCATTGATACTGATAGGTAGGTAAGAAATTATCTATCATATGACGCTAATGAGTTCAAATTAGCAGTAGAAAATGTTAAAATTACTACGTATGGAGATTATGCATCATTCAATCATTATTTTGAACGTGTGAATTTTAAAAATCGCCCTCCAGGAGTTAGCCCAGTCATTTTACGGAGTTTTGTTAGGTTAGGTTAGGGGGTAAGGAGTAATTATTAATTTAGTGACAAAAAGACTATCTTAAAACATATTTAAAAAAAATCGCTACGCAACATAGAAATGAAAAATTGTGTGTCCCAGAAGGCTTTTAAATTAATAATATTAATACCAATGCACTAATTTTTATTAGATTTAACAATATAAATTATTTTTGAGCAATAAAAGCATAAATTAATGTTTATTCGAAAGATCCATAAAATAGTAACATTAGATAAGATTATAAATAAAGAGAATTAAAACTAAAGGTATCGAAATCAGAAAATACGAATGTATTTTTCAAAACCATCTAAGTAGACAAAAATATTTACACCAAGTTTGAAATATGTGCAAAGAAAAATTTACCATTAGGTTTTTTAGAACGAGATAATAGCTAAATTTTAAAATTGGAACTGTTGCTGACGTGATATTTTTTAAATTTTGGTACATTTCTAGGCTCAAATTGGCTCTTTAACATTATACCAAAAAAATATATCAATTATTAATTAGTCCCGGCTCAAACTGTAAAATGACTGCGCTAAGTGCGATTTTTGGAACTCAGCAGTACAAAATGTCAAAATTGCTATGGAGATATGCATCTTTCTACTGCTAATTTGACTTTCAAAAATCGCACTCCTGAAGCCATAGAGATAGTAAGTACTACGTACACCTGGAGCATGCTTTTTGAATGTCAAATCAGCAGTAGAAAGGTGCATAATCTCCATAGCAATATTGACATTTTCAACTGCTGAGTTCAAAGAATGAGTTTCAAAAATCGCACTCCAGGGTCAAGACAGGCACTAGACTATGTAAACCCCCCATGAAGCAGCATTCCACTCCTTGGCTGTGCGCATTATAAAAGAATCAGAAAGGCGCTTAGTGCGGATGTGTGGGATATCAACCAAGAAGGGGTGGTATCCCGCGGTGCGTCTGGAAGTCCGATTGTAGAAAGGGGAAGGTGAGATGAGCTCATGCAGCTCTTGGGCACACTCACCGAAGTATAATCTGTAGAAGACCGACAAGCAGGTTACTCTGCGGCGGCGGTGGGCCAGGCTATGAAACTCGGTCTCCACAAGCTTACTGTCGCCAATGAGCCTCCTGGCTCTGCGTTCGAGTCTAGTGCGTCTAGTTGATACTTGGCTGAGCCCATCCCACATGAGAATATAATATTACAATTTTTAGATTTTTGAGCGTACTTACATAGCAAAGTGTTATACGACGAGCCTTACTGCACCATATTGTTGGAATCGTTACTAATTTAGTCAAACATTACTCTTTGCATGTTGGTTTAGTTGTTGAACATCCGTGTTTCTGTATGTCTGTCGCACGAATCTGTGTCACACCTGTGACCCGGTTGTTAACTTTCTCTTTTTTAATTGTTCTCCAATAATTTTCTTGATAGTTTAAGGTCTTTTGATATTCGAGATTGAGCAAATTTTTTATCTCAAAAAAAAAAATGTGAAAATCATCCTAAGTTTTGGTGTGGTTTTTTTTAGTAGATTAGTGACTTGTTAAATAAAAAAACATAATAATATATTTAATACTTTACAATCAAATTAGCAAAAATGTGGTATGATATCACCAACCTTCCCCTATGTAGAGTACCTTCTCTGATTTTACAAAACTATCAAAACACCAAACATTGTATTATAATTATATGTAAATCATCATTATCATCATCTCAGCCGATGGACGTCCACTGCTGGACATAGACCTCCCCCAAGGATCGCCATAACGACCGGTCCTGCGCTGCCCTCATCCAACGGGTTCCCGCCGCCTTCACAAGGTCGTCGGTCCACCGTGTGCGGGGCCTACCCACGCTGCGCTTTCCGGTACACGGTCGCCATTCGAGAACTTTTCGGCCCCATCGGCCATCGGTTCTGCGAGCAATATGCCCCGCCCACTGCCACTTCAATTTAGCAACTCTTTGGGCTATGTCAGTTACTCTGGTTCTTGTGCGGATCTCTTCATTTCTGATTCGATCTCGCAGGGAAACTCCGAGCATAGCCCTCTCCATTGCTCTTTGGGTGACTTTCAGCCTTTTTATGAGGCCTTGAGTGAACGAACGTTGAAGTGAAATTATAAGTAAATATCATACAAATTTGTAATAAGAATCCCTCAGCAAAATCAAACAATCAAAATCCCACATAATCCCTATCAAAAGCAACATGGAAGATAGCAAAAAGAACCCATCTGTGGAGCTGGGGTTCAAAAATGACAATGGAACGGCACCACTTGAACCTACTTAATCCATAGCGTTACAAGCGAGCATATTTCTAATTCTTGGTGCATCTGTGACCTGTTACAGCATGGGGTTATAGTGGAAAGAATGTAGCGATTTGCCGATGAAAGTTATAACCTGGAGTGCGATTTTTGAATCTCATTCGCTGAGCTCAGCAGTTGAAAATGTCAAAATTACTATGGTAATATGCATCTTTCTAATGCTGATTTGACTTTCAAAAATCATACTCCAGGAATGCGATTTTCGAAAGTCAAATCAGCAGAAGAAAGATGCGTATCTCCATACATTTTTAACTGCTGAGTTGAACATATGAGATTCAAAAATCGCACTCCTGGGCCCTATTTAATAAACGTGACAATTGACAATGACAAAGCAGAGTAGATTGCTGAGAATGCTAGGACAGTTTAGCGTCATTCGTAACCAGAAATGTAGTCTGAATTGTCATTGTCAATTGTCACGTTTATTGAACAGGGCTCTGCTGTGTTTTGTTCCTCTAGGATAATAAAACTGTTTACGTGATGTTCAAAACGTGAAAACCTTTTGTAGATACTCAATCGATTTAAACGTGCTTAGGTAATACATCAATATTTCGAAATCTTTTTGCTCTTCTTAGGGTTTCGCGGAGTTGCTTGTTTGTCTACAACATACCTAATATTATACTTTCGTTCATTCCGTCTGTGCCCCACCCCAAGCACGTATCCAGACTTTAGTTTCGGTGGGAGACATTTAATTTTCGGGGGGGATATTCATAGAAAAACAATGAAAAAGTGAGTGCGGTAATCACTTTTCCATACAAATATTCGGATTTGGGGGGGGGGGGGATAAAACCCACCTATCCCCCTGGATACGTATACGTGCCTGGCCCGCCCCAATTATCCTCTTCATTTTTGCAACTAGGAAGGCGGAAAAATTACCCAATAAACATAAATGTGGTAGCTAAGAGAAACATTTTATTTTCAATCCATGCAACATAAAGGGTGTTGAAAAATATATAGGGTAGTGAGATGTCGTGGACAGGAGTGCGATTTTTGAAACTCATTCGTTGAACTCAGCAGTTTAAAATGTCATAATTACTATGGAGTATGCATCTTTCTACTACTGATTTGACTTTCAAAAATCGCACTCCTAAAGAATGATTTTTGAAAGTCATATTAGCAGTAGAAAGATGCATACTCCATAGTAGTTTTGACATTTTCAACTGCTGAGCTCAGCGAATGAGATTCAAAAATCGCACTCCAGGTCTTGTAAAATGGAACAAAACACCCATTACTTTTTAAAATGTTAACTTTGTAAAATGGAACAAACCAATAATGATAAAAGGATACTGCATAGCGCAACCAGGTTTCCTTTTTGTGTGCAATAAAGAGAATCTAAAAGCAATTTTTTTCGCCATTTTCTGATCGACTTATACTTTAATTTAAAACAATGAAATGAAATGGAATAATTTATTTGCTATGAATAGGTCCATAAAATTGATCTTAGGGTCTAGGAAAGTATCATCTATTCAGCTAAAATACAATAGAATGAAAATATTTATAGAAAGTTATTATTTAAAAACTCTGAAACATTTTAAAAATTATGTTGTGAAAGCCATGCGTACAGTTTGTTTAATTAGTTTCATGGGTGGCACTTTAAATCTATCAGCTATTTTATTATGAACTTTAATACACATGTTAGAACAATTTCTTTGAAACAGCGTAGTCCTTGGGCAGTACCAGTCATTGAGTACAAGTCTATTTGGGTTTACAGTCATAAGCGATTAATAATGAGCCTATGCTATAAAATCCGCTAATCGCTTCCGCCTATCTCTCTTCTCACCCTTACCCACCCCTATTGTGGGGCATTTAAATGCGATGTGAATTTAATTTACGTTTTTTATGGCCAGTGCGTCCTCCCTGTTCACTGTTTAGCGTTCCGTTTTATTGATGTAATATTTTTTGTGGAATTGCAAGCTTTTCGTTTGATAGATAAGTTTTGGTCTAGGTAAACTATTATTGTATAGATATAATATGCGTTAATTGGAATGTACAACGTGTTAAATAAACGCAAAACATGATAACGTATTTTTTACTAAGAGTATGTTCAAATAAGTTTTATAATTTTAGATTAAAGATTGGTCTTCGCTGCAAAAGTTTATAACATTTTATATTTTTCAAATTTTCAAAAGTGTAAGTTTTCTGCTGATTCTATCAGCGCGAATATTCAAGAGCAATATTCAACCATCAATATTTTCGCAGAAACGTCTGTCTATCATGGAAATTTTAAGGAAATTCTAGACTGGCGTCATTGAAACGCTGAGAAAATTTACGCTCACGCTACTGTGTCAAAAGGAGGTGACAGGTTCGCGCGCTCGATAGTTTTGCTTATGTACATACTCTAAGGCTGTACCTACATATATCGAGAAACTTCTGCTGTCTCGAATGATACAAGATACTATAATACTAGTAGCCAGACGTATCTAAAAATGAATTACAAAAATATCAGCTACCCTAAACACTCAATCACACCCAAATTGATAGCCACAAAAAATTGGGGGTAGATCCAAAAGATAGTATTAAAAACAGTTTAACATTTGGTCGTCATCCCTTAAGCAGCGTTTCAATTAATTCGCCACCCCCCTTAATGTTATTAACATTGTGCTACGCTGTTGTGTACGCACCCTTATAGTCAAGTGTGACATGTGTAGTATACTGGACAAATTGATTTTTTTCTTTGTCTATTATGATTTTGTGATCTAAACATGTTACAATATTATTGTTCTTCCCAGAAATTATGCTAAACAATGTTGTCGTAAAAATTAAGTTAGTCTTAGGACTATATACACACTATATACGATATAGAGGGTGTCCAGTAAAAAAAATTAAAAAAAATCAGTCAGTCAATCAATCAATCTGTTAACATTTTTCTTTAGGAAAAGGTTCTTAGTTTTCGAGATAAGGACAGTTTTATGAAATTCATGAAACTCTTTACCTTAGCCACTATTTTGAGTGCCACGGCTACAAATGTTGTATGCAGTATTGGTGTTAAAACTGTCAATATCTCGAAAACTAAGACACTTTTACTAAAGTCAAATTTTGATATTCTGCTTAGTCCTAACCTATTAGCATACGCCGGGTTGACGTCGGTTTAAGGGACACCCTGTAAACATACCTCATACGTTGCGATGTGACACACTATTACTCCAATACTTCGACCACCCATTTTAAGATCCAACAATCGTTGTCGGTGGAGATATCTCCAATCCTGATGTCTTTTCCTACAAGGGTCATTCCGTTATAAACACGAAAATAATTAGCTAGCTCTATCTTGGTATCTCTGCGTAAGTCCTTATATTTTCATTCTTACAGAAACGGGCATGTCTTGAACATTCCAACCAAAATTATTTTTCCTCTCCGATGCAACGCTACAGAAACAAGATCCAAACACAACCCTTCAAAACCGTCGTCGGGTAAAAAGGACCGTTCATTCCACAGCTCGAATTGCAACAAATGTCATCCCGTCCTAAGCCTATTAGGGAAGGATTACCAGTAATGAAATATCTTTAATCTTTATTAGTTTCTGGCGCAGCACATATTTGTTCTATTGAGTGACCGCTGCTCGGCTGTTGTGAGGTTTTCCTTATTCATGTTTCGATTGGTTTGCAGCTTTTTTAGTTGTTTCGTTTTAGTCGTTAATTAGATGATAAATGATGGAAAATAAACACATTTGGCACAGGCACATTGTTCGCAGAACCGATGACCGATGGGGCCGAAAAGTTCTCGAGTGGCGTCCGCGTACCGGAAAGCGCAACGTGGGTAGGCAGTGAGCCCCCACACGGTGGACCGACGACCTTGTGAAGGCGGCGGGAACCCGTTGGATGAGGGCAGCGCAGGACCGGTCGTTATGGCGATCCTTGGGGGAGGCCTATGTCCAGCAGTGGACGTCCATCGGCTGAGATGATGATGATGATGATGATTGTTGAATACTTTTCAAGAACTAAAAAAGCTATTGAAAATACAGTTTGGATTTTATTTTATAAACTATTTAAAAAAATCGTTTCATCGTTGACACGTGTCGTCCTCTATGTATGTAATGTACCTATAGCCTTAGACCTATAGCAGATTATTTGATTCTTCATTTGTATGATGTAGGTATTAAGTGTTTGTACCAAAAACTTACCTACTTTAATAAAACCTTTGTCCGACGCCTATCATCAGTATTATGGACACTTTCGGGCCAGGTGCCTATAACCAGGAGGTATAACAATGATTTACATAAGTATTTTAGTCTATGGTTCTGTATAGAATGATTTAAGTTTAGGCGTTTAGTTTTTTTACTGTTTTATTCAGTTTTTTATGTTAAATCAAACATCGCGAGGAAACCAGCATGCTTCAATTTTGAGGCATATAAGTGTGGTGTAATAATAGTGGCGACGGGATCACTCCCCGTCACACTGGACAGAGTTTCGGTACTTACTAGTAACGTAATTAAGGATATCCATAGGGTGCATTTTTTTATGTTACAATTGCAACAATTAAAACAGCCTATGGGTCAATTGCACACTCAGTTTGCTAAATGCCCTGTGCGTCTAATACAACAACATCTTCAGGATGCTTTTGGGGCTACCACGCTATTGTAGCGCCTCCGCCATGTTTGCAGAAGCGAGAACGAACGGATACCATGTCATCATGCGGAATAAAGCCGCCTCGCTCGTCAGCCGGTTGCGTGCAAGCCACAACAGCATTCTGGAGATGTTAGCAGGCAGGTCCTACTGTCCCCACTGTCTTATGTTGTATTTTATTTTATGTTTTGTGTGTACCTACTAACATAGTTCTTAAGTCAAACCCTGTTACTAACACATGGATTGTTATCTGAGTTTAAATAAATATTAAATTAAAAGGTGATTGGTATTTGTTGCTGGGTTTTTGAGGTTTTTTTCGGTTATGTATGTTTCTTCTTCTGTCGAATCGATGACGTTAATTTTCCACAGCCGCTATTTTCCAGTTAATAATACAATAAATTGTCAACAGATGTCAGGCCGGCACCGGGCGGTGTGTGGTGGACAAGGCTCATAGGAACCAGTGCCAGGCCTGCAGGCTTAAGAAGTGTCTCGCCATGGGCATGAACAAGGATGGTAAGTGTATTTTATCTGCTCTTTTTCCAATCACGCTTTTGCTGACCCCAGCTTTAGGTCCGCCACATACATAATTCGGAATTGCGGAGGTATCAAATCCTATACAAAATCACAATCCTGATTCGGATTTCCGGTTCGGATTTCACGTCTGAGGGTTACGAAAATGTGATCGACGGTTTGTTCATACAAAAAGCACGACTAGTACGGGACGCAGTAGGACGCATCCTTTCGCATCGACGTGGCGAACGGCGCGTGCCAAACTAATCGTGCTTTTTGTATGGACAAACCGTTGATCGAGGTAGGGCACCGTAATTCAGGTAGGGCATACAGACAGACAAACATAATAAAACTGTGCGTGAGCTTCAGATATTCCCACACATCACCCAATATTTGCAAACACGTCATAAACATTTCAAAACATATAAAAGACGCATCATAAAAGGCTGAGCCAACAAATCTGCGAATCTGTTTGTCCGTCACACGCACCGAACGAGGAGTCAATTAGTCGGAAACATATTTGGATAGACAGGAGGACCGACCCTCTTTTGTTGTATGTATTTATGAACATTGATATTTGTACAGTGGGTTTATATTAGAAAATACCTGCTCACCTCATGTAATACTGTACGTTTTAGTTCGTTTCTTTACTAGCCACCACTACTTCAGAAGAAGCAAAGATATAGACTATCTTTTATCTACCATTTTATTTTTAAAGATTTCTTTTTAGTTTCTTATTTTTTGGCTAGCATAATTCAAATAAATTATGTTAAAAAGTAAAATAAATTAAGTTTATTAGCACAATTTTTTTAAAGGTTTTTTTTTTAATTTGGTAATTATTTTGTGTAGCGTAATTTAAAAATAATTAGGTATTAAAATAAAATTAAGTCTATTAATTATTTCATGAATATGAATATAAAAAAAAACAGCCAAAACTAAAAAACACTTTTTAATTATTTATAGTATAATTATTAATCATTTACCTTGAACTTACCTATTTACGATTCTAAAAACCCTTTTTAATTTTGTATATTTTTCACTCCAAATACTTGCTATGGTAATTTTTTTCCGCAACATTATTTTGTTAATAAGCAAAATTTTAAGTAACAAACCTTTTATCCTTTTTAAATAAAATAATAACGGCATTCACAGCAAGGGTTAAAAAAACGTCTATCTCACCGCCACGCTTCCGCCACGTGCCACAAACCGCTCCGTATACAAATTATGGCTTACGGTACCCTAAAAAAGAATGTACCGTTTAATTTTGCGAGTTAAGTCTTGCATACGATTGTTAGTTTAGTGCCAGTGTCACAATTGGTTCCGTTAGAATGGTTTTGGTGTAATAATTTAAATAGTTTTTCTTTGAAGAAAGATTTGGTTTTTATAATTCTGGCTTGACCGCGTTTTCTCTACACCGCCATTTTTTAATTACTACCAAAATTAAGGGTATATTCAGATAATGAAACTAAACAACCTAATGCGGGCACCACATTCTCGCCGAGAACAGCCGAGAACGAGAGTGTGGATGCCTATCATTGTTCTCGTGGCGTCATAAGTCATAGTAATTTTCTTTGAAAGTTCTCTCCAAGGACTCTCGCCGAGAAGTTCTCGCTAGAGAGAAGTGCCGGCATTCAGAGATGTTTGCTAAGGCGCAGGTGGACTGCTCGCGGGTCATAATTCGCAAAAAGGCAGCATCTCTGTAACGGCGGGTCCGGAGTAGTGGCAATAGCATCCTGAAGGCCATTGCTGATAGTAACCAGTGTCCATTGCTGCGACACATGTTCCAAATCACAAGTTCCGTTTTTGTTATTGTTTACTAACCCTAGTATTTCATAAATCATAAGTCTTGTTGCTACTAACACATTGGATCTTTGTTGTCCGTAATAAAAAGTTTTTATTTTTATTTTTATTTATTTACGAGCGTTAACCCGCGACTTCGTCCGCACAAATTATATACCAGATTTTAAGTCAGATCATAAGCTATCAAACAAAAAAAGTTTCATCAAAATCGGTTCAGTAGTTTTTGCGTGATACTCGTTCAAACAAACAAACAAACAAATAAACACACAAACAAACAGACAGACAAAAAGTGAAATGGAATCAGGGACACCTAAAAACCATATCGTAACTTTTTTTTTGTTAATATCTTCAATGTACAGACAAACTTCCTGTTACAGTTTTATAATAGTATAGATAAGGAATATGGGTAGAAAAACGACAATTTTTTTTGGACCTACAACATAAAATTGATCCGCGGTTTTGTATGGAAAGTCCAATATTTTTTCTCGTTTTTCCTTAGAAAAAGTTATTTAGTTTTGTTATCTGAATAGGTACATCTTTACAAATTTTCTAGTGCCAAATTAAATTATAGTGGTATATTGGTTAGGTAGGCACAGTAATACCAAGTTTATAAGTCCGATGTACCCGCGCAGTTGACAAATTTTAATACTGCGCGAAATTATACTGCCCAATCATGATGTGCCATCTTCAATTCGTTTACGCTATTGGCTAATTTCTTTACGCGCCCTTTTCGCTGCACCCTTTGATTGACTAAATAACTTCGGGTTCTGTTGGGGACTCGGTCCTGCTCTGCGCAAACGAAGATTGACTAGCGGAATTATTTTCCTGGTCGTTCTGTATGTAGGTGGTGGTAGTAAAAGAGCTTTCTATAAGTTTTGTGTTAATTTCCTAAACACCAATGCACAAGTAGGATCGATCATAATGGTAGGATTAAACGAACTTACCTGAAGTAAAGTTCTATCCTAATTATATGAAGTACTTAGTCCTCGATATATACCTACTTCCCACCCCCCGCATACCCAGTTATTACCAGCTAGCTCTGAACTAATGAGCTTGACAGATGGGTGACACGTGGGGCCACTTTTTTTTTTTTTTATATGTCTAAAGGAAGCGGATACGAGCAAAATGAGCGATATCGCGGATACGAGCAAGATGAGCGATACTACATTGTTATATCGAGGACTAAGTACGAATATAATTGAAATGCCACGTTTCCCCCCCAAATCACTTAATTTCCCTCACACCACACCGTGCTCCATAAAGTTCACAACCTCTATTGTTGTACCCTTTACTCTGCCGGTGCCTGAGGCTTAATGCATTGTTATGTTACTTGTTAGTCCTGTTCACAATAGAGTGTTGTTACCTCTTTGTTAGGTAACTATTGGGGGTAACTTTTAAGAGTTAAGTATAGATTTGTATTGATCTGGAACGACGCTCGTTGGCGTAGTGGGACTTCGGCATTGGACACGGTCACCGAAGTTAAGCAACGTCAGATCTGGTCAGTCCTTGGATGGGTGACCGTAAAGCAATAGGTATTTACATTCTTTATACAGAGTGTTAGGGTAAACAGTTGCATTGGTAAACAAGTGCAGTTGCCAAACGAGCGTAATTTTGTGAGTTGTGAGTCGCGTATTTTGAGTCCGTTCATATAAAGGATGATGTCATAGACAATGCATTCCCGGATTTTATATGAAACGGACTCAAAATAAGCGACTCACAAGACTCACAAGTCACAAAATTACGCTCGTTTGGTTCACCCTCAGGGGTGATTGTGCACATGATACTGAACAACTTTCCCTAAAAATTATAGGAAATTCGCAAATAAAATGTTGGACTTCCCATACTAAAACAGCTGATCGAACGTTTGTATGAAAAGTCGTTTTTTTTTGCGAATTTCCTATAGGTTTCTTGGGGAAAGTTGTTCAGTATCATGAGCACAATCACCCCTTAGGGTGAAGCCAAACGAGCGTAATTTTGTGAGTTGTGACAACTATTCCCTAACAACCTGTATAAAGTAAAAAGTAGAGAAAAAATTTAAGTAAATATCTTGGACATTGTCACACAAATCATCTAGTCACATTTAAAGTACCTGGACTTGTATTAGAAGTAGTAGTAGTAGAAGAGTAAAAAAATGAAAGAGACGATTTATCGTTACAAACAATTTTAAAATCGACCACAAACGAAACCGCACGCAAATTGTGTCAAATCCATAATGCCCTTAAGCCGAATCTAATAAGTCTAAATACAGGGTCCATCCAGACTGCCACACCCTCCACCTAATGAGAGCATTCCCACAAAATACAGATAATTAAGCAAAAACTACAAAGCTTGTGCCCCTAGGCATTCACACTTTACATTTAAATGAGCACCCTCTTCATTGGGATGTTTAACAGTAAATTTTGGTAATATACTTCGTTAAAAATGTTCGTGGTCGTCAAAGGAGTTCTAATGATGAATACAATTTATGTGTCTACAATTTTTTTAACTTCCACAGGGTGAAATTGATATCATTAGCATCCTTTTAAACTAATAGTCTACCCATCAAACTGAACAACTTTTACTATGGGAGCAAACCGATCGGCACAAAAAAAAATCTGATGTTTCATGCTAAACTGCACCCGCCGCCGCTGCCTACTCGACTCAAATGTATGCAACAGCAGATTTTTTTGTGCTCCGATTGGTTTGCTCCCATAGTAAAAATTGTTCAGTTTGATGGGTAGACTCTTAGTTGAAAAGGATGCTAATGATTTCAATTTCACCCAGTATAAATCTTGACGTAGGTATCTGAAACTAAATGAAAGCAACAATCCTAAAGGTAAAACTAATTACTTCTACTTTTTTCAATTCTGGCAAAGTTGTATTATATTTGAATGGATGGTTGTGAAACTTGCGAATAGGGTCAAAGTGGTATTGCAAGGACCACAGTAAATGGAGCGCTCTGCTCTAGGGTCACGCAATTTTTTCTTACCGAACTTACTTACACGTTTCTCGAACACGAATGAATCCTCATGCATACTAATATTTTAAATGAGAATGTCTCTATGTTTCACGGGTAAACCGCTGAACCGATTTTGATGTTTGGTAGGTATATAACAGCATACATCGCATATTAAACATACACACTCTTAATAATAGACTATGCAAAATTTCCTTAAAAACGTGGTTACAAAATCTATCCTACAACGAAACAGAAAATCTTCTTCTCCCCCCCGAATAATGTCTCTCTCCCTCCCTCTCTCTCTCTCTCTCTCTCTCTCTCTCTCTCTCTCTCTCTCTCTCTCTCTCTCTCTCTCTCTCTCTCTCTCTCTCTCTCTCTCTCTCTCTCTCTCTCTCTCTCTCTCTCTCTCCCTCTCTCTCTCTCTCCCTCTCTCCCTCTCTTTCATACACGCACACACACCTCCACATAAACACACGCCCCTACATAAACACATAAACACACCCCTACTTATTCACTCACCCATACAAACCACACATCTTACAAGTACATTGTACATTTAGTTTGCAATAAGTTTTACAGTTGTAACTGATGTCAATAGCTCAGGCAGGTAATTCCTACCTTTCATGGCATCAGTTGTACCTACCAATACTCCTAGCCTACTATTCTAACATTTAGTGCTTCATTATTTTATTACAAATCCGTCTGTAAAATGGCTTTTTGTGGATTAATAAATATTATTCTTATTCTTCTTATAAAGATGAATGGTAACATTGGTTTATATAACTGGACGTAGGCATAAAAATTCCACGCAAATAAAGTGACAGAAAATAACTAGGAATCAAATATTGCTAAAAATTTGTATTATTACACATAATAATTATGGGCAGTGCATACACTCGTTTTTACATAAGTAAATATCTATTTAAATAATAATTACAACAAACGTCAATAAGAGCGACGATGCTGAAAGACTTATCTTGCATTTTTAAATATACGAACTCCGTTCCAAAAGGCTCAGCTTCGCAAAAAAAGGTAAAAGCAATTTTAAAACACAAAACAGTGATCCTTTCAATCAAACTTCGAACTCGAAATCCATTTCCACAATTACCATAACGTATCTACATCCAACAATGAAACCTTGATACAATTTAACACGAAAAGAAAGTGTCAAAAAGATTTTCTCTAGCGAAGGAAGTAATGAGGGCGTAGATGTGAGCCCTGCGGCACCCCAGACGGGAAACGCCTTTATTGCTTTAAGCTTTGTATTATTTTGCTCTCGGCTCTGTCCTGTGAAAAGGAAAGCTTAATTTGGTTACACTTTGAGATGTCGTCGGGGCACAATCTAATTATTCTGGTGCTCCGATGGTGGTTCACCTTGTCAAAAGCCTCTCTTTGTGCAGGAGGATAACTAAATTAATTATAATTAACGGTTTTGTTGTAATTCACGAGTTTGCGAGTTATTGAAGTTGTGGATGTGTCGGGATGGATAAAGTTTTAATTGTTATGTTTGTTAATGTAATTTGTCGTTGGTTTTAAATTAAAATGGACGACTGAATTATATTTTGGTTTTACATAATTGTTGCAAACTATAGTTTAGTTTTTAGTTTTAAATATTTAAAATAAACTGATATCCAGAGATTAGATAGGATAGAGTCGGAAGGTACAGTGTAATATCATCATCATCCTCCAGATAGAAATTGTGACTGTGTGGATCCCAGTTCAGGATACCTGCTAATTCGTAGTCTCTCTCTACCCCTCCGAGGAAAGGGCGTAAGTTTTTTTGTATTTCTTTATGACTAAGGTTAACCCCTACCACCATTTGCTAAAGAATAATATGCATCATCATCCCACTGCAAGGCATAGGCCTACTCTCCGGGAGGGTGTATGGGCGTTCCAACACGCGTGCCCAATGCGGATGGGTAGAGTTCACATAGACAGGACAGGTACGCATCGGAATTTCATACAGTGGCTTTTTTGGCAATTTCGATGTTGGTCCCATAAACAAATTTGTGCAGGTTGCCCAAAAGCCGTCAGCAAATGTAAAGACCCTGTAGGATATTTGCCTTTTTGTTGATTTTAAAGTCTCATGACATTTAACAAACATTCTCAGACAGAAGAGAGTAGAAGGCAGAGAATTAAAGATTCATTTGTAAAATTAAATGCTAATGGGGTGATTTCGTGTTTTAATCCTCGACTGTACCTCGTCCGTACAATTTTAAGCCTTGGACTTTACTCGGTATATTCGCGATGAAAAGTGCTTTATGTTCGGAGCTTGTAAATTGGAAATGTTGAACTCGACAGCAAGATTGATACAATCCAAGCTAATAAGGCACCATTCATTAAACAATGATATATAGATATTCTTTCTTTAAAATTTTAGTAATTTTTTCAGCAAAGCATCCCTGATTTGTCCTACAATGATGCACCAAGTTAATTTCGCCGAAGTGTTAAACTAAAGAAGTGCAAATCGGATTTACAAGGTATTTTTTCCATTTGGGCGACCTAGGTCTTTCTCTATGCCAGTCGTTTTAAAACGTTGTCCTTTCGTGTAGGTATGCAGGTTTCCTCACGATGTTTTCCTTTACCACCGAGCTGTAAAAACAAAATACAATCGTATTAACATAGAACTTTGTGGTAGGTACAATCGAACTGACACCTCGTGATTTATGTTTGTAATCATGAGCTCTTATCTGAGGCTTTTTTTCCTACTAAGGTCTTCCATGTCAATTTCAATGACTCATTGACATGTGTATCCTGCCTATCCTAACCTAAACCTAAACCTAACCGGTGCCCAAACCTGGTCTCTCACAGAGTCTCAAAAGTCCAAACTCAAGGTTTGTCAGAGAGCGATGGAGCGCAGTATATTAGGTGTTAAAAGAACAGATCGTGTCAGGAACACTACACTGCGCTCCAAAACACAAATCGCCGACGTCGGGGAGAAAACAGCTAAACTAAAGTGGGAATGGGCCGGCCATGTCTGTCGAATGCACCAGGAGAGGTGGGCAAAAATTGTTACGCCCTGGATCCCAGAAAAACGGTCGTCGGCGCCCGGGTCGTCCTAGGAAGAGGTGGCGGGATGATCTGGATGCATTTGACAAGTGGCCAGAGCTTGCCAATCTTCCATTAGGTACTATTGTTGCACCAAACCAGTTTTGTAAGAGACTGTACCTCAATCCAACGTCGCGTACCCTAACACTTAACTGTTTATACCAGAGTTAAAGCTACAGCCCCAGACACTGATTAATGCGATTTTAATCCTTCCATAAAACCCCTAAATCTCACCCCGTATTAATGGCCAAACACACCCAAAAGGTCACAACACCCCTTGAATCTTCAGTTGAATTTATACTTTAATCTAATGACATCAAACTCGAAACTTCATTGGTGTAAAATTGAAAAAAGATTTTTTTCTAAAGTAGCAATTTATATCCGGATTTCTAACTTTTAAGTCAAAAGAAGAATGAATTCAAACTCAAAAGGCTTAAGGTCGGATTTTGGACTGTCATAATGAAACATTTCTATGTAATTTTCAACAGATTTTGAGCTTTAGGTCTCAACGGTAGAGTCGAAATTCAATTGCTGGAATCAATAACCATTAAGCCGAATCACTTTGACAGAAGTCGTTTAAGACTGAGGGGGAGAATAGGAATGTTGGGTTAGAGTGAGGGAGATGGTAGTATTTTTGTGGGTGCCTCTTCAAATAAATGGGTTTAGGGACAGATGAGGCTTGCACCTGATCAACTTGATTTTATTTTTCAATTATGTCTGCTCTTTTATGAAAGGCCGCTGCTTAATTTTTTTCGGGATTTTGTAAATTGTTTTCTATTGGGTTTTATTTGATTTGTTTATTATTTTAGTTGCTAAATATACTTTCAGTAAAACTTCCTTTCCTTTTTCACCATTTAAGGTAATTGCAATTAAATAAGTAAGTAGATAAATCGAAATTCGACAAAGAACCCAGGTCGAAGACATGGGTAAGCGGATCACAAAGTTGAAGTGGAGATGGGCAGGGCACTTGGCTAGACGGGAAGACGGCCGCTGGACCAATGAAATATCAGAGTGGTAGCCGACAGAGGGACGGAAGTCAGTAGGCAGACCACGCTGGTCAGATTAGCACTGGACCGTGAAGAATGGCGCAATAAAAGGGAGGCCTATGCCCAGCAGTGGGTTGATGAGGGATGATTTAATTGAATCAGATAAAGGCACACTGCCTCTGCAGAAGAATGGGTGAGGATCGTAATGTCAAGAAAGCATATCTGGATCGATTTACTGATTGGGGTCCAGTGGGTAGCCCCAGGTATCGCTGGAACGACGTAGTTGAGGCATATGTGTGAGCTACACGCCAGGGGTGCGTTCACGACCTTCAGGTGCGGTTGTTTTTCAACTCGCTCTAAGGTATGGAACGACCGCGCCAATTTTTAACTCGCTATGAGGTACGGAACGATCACGGTTGTTTTATAACCTCAAATTTTGACATTTAAAGTAATATGGGCTTCCAGGGCTTCCATCATTTCCAAATACAATAAAAAAACTCATTTTCCATGTTAGCAAATCAAAAAGTGAATAAAAATAGTTTGAAAAACAAACTTTTGATCAAAACGCGCGAAAAGTCAAGTAACCACAGATATTTAAAACGTCAGAATGTTTTTTAACCATCGAATTTGATGGTTAAAAGTTGCAACCCGTCAGAGGTTCGGAACGGTTGAGTTGTGACAACCGAGTTGCGTTTTTCACCGAGCCTCGGAACGGCGTTAGTGCGAAAACTTGCACTCGGGGTGCACCTGGGGCGTAGGTTCTGAACGCAGCCCAGCTACTGCCGAGAAGTCGGGCAAGATCGGGAAAAGTGGCGGTGTCTCGTTTCGGAGGCCGAGACCCACTTCTGGTCACTGGAGCCAGTGGAGATAGTATTACAAGCCGTAGATGATTTAGCTTGAAAAGTAGATAGGTGCGACTAGTTTTTCCTAAGCTAGGTATGCTTACCCCACCATGTTTTCCTTCACCGCCGGGTTAGTAATGAGAACAGGTAGGTGCCTAAAATGGCATGGTAATAAAATTGGTCGTAAAAATACAGATGGGCAACCCACCACAGACTGAAACGGTGAACTCAGACCATCAAACGGAACAACCTTCACTATGGAGCAGGAAACGCGAAAAAAAATCAGCTGTCCCATACATTTGAGTCGGGTAGGTACAGCAGTTTTGTATAAAACAGCTGATTTCTTTCGCGTTTCCTGAGGTAGGCTCCAAAGTTGTTCAGTTTGATGGACATGAGTTCAGCGTTTCAGTCTGCGGAGGGCTGTCTTTCATCCTGTATAAAATAAACGCCAACGAATCGAATGAAGATGTAGAGTAAACTTCTACTAATCCACGAAATAAACCAAATAATTTTTAAACAAAAAACAAACGTCAAAAATCACAGCAACCCGCCCTGTGCAACATAGAACCGTCTCTCTCACTCGCATAGTTCACAACTATCTATCGATCTCTTTCCGAACACCGGAAGTGAGACCTCAAAGATGGCTGCGGCCGGATGTGGGAGGGGCTATTTGATTTATAGTGGGGTTGGGGGAGGGAGAAACTACGTGTGTGTGTGAATTTAGTTCACAGTTATCGGGTTAAGATTGTAATTTTGGTTTAACAGTGGAAGTTTAACTAGAGTGGAGTGGATGTGAAACTAGAGATGTGCTATGGGTTTGTATGTTCGTGCTGTTGATATACACCTACTACAGGGTGAAATTGATATCATTAGCATCCTTTTAAACTAAGAGTCTACCCATCAAACTGAACAACTTTTACTATGGGAGCAAACCAATAGAAGCAAAAAAAAAATCTACTGTTCCATACTAAACTGCAATGCCTACTCGACTCAAATGTATGCAACAGCTGATTTTGTCGAATTGTTGAAAAAAGACCTACTCTTTTTAAGCAAAATTCTATATTTAGACATACAAGTTGTAGGTAGGCAGCCAAATTGTTGCCACTGTTTGTTAGGGCCCTTGTTCATAAGAATACCAAAAAACTGATATTTTCGGAAAATAATGGTATTTTTCGGTAATAGGTATCGGTTATCGGTTGGTGATGATTCGAACTTCGCAATTGCGTGAACGTTTTCATTCCAATGTCAACTCTATTATAATGAAGTTTGGACCGAAAAAGTCACGATATAAAGAAAACCGAAAGTCCGGGTACAGGGCCTGAACTCTACAGTATAACAACAAATAACAAAAACTCGCCAAGTGTGAGTCGGTCTCGCGTTAAGGGTCCCGGAAAAAACACAGTGTTTAGGTAAATTGTACGGAACCATGAAATATCAATGTTGTATGTGAATGTTGTTGTATATTCTGTTTTGGTGTGCAATAAAGTATCATTGAATTGAATTGATATGTTTAACCCTTTGACTATTTATTATAAGGACTAGCCTTGCGGTAGCATTTCCCCTCTGCCACGGTATAAGATCAATTAATCATGTGCATTTACATTCAATTTTATACCTTATCATTATCACTAAACGAGGCAGCTTATAATTGCGAAACAATAATTTCGAACTTAGAACGTTTGGGGTTCACGCGAGACTACTTTTCATGATTTTTAACGTTCAAAATTAGAATCTAAAGTTATGGGGAATAAAATCCAAAGTTGCGGATTTCATGTTACCTCCCCCCCCCGCAAAAAGTGGCAGAAATGTTTGTTAGTAGAATTACACGCGTAACTAGTCCCTATATAAGGTCTAACAAAATTAGGTGAAACTATGTTAAGGGGATGATCAGACCATCAAACTGAACAACTTTCTCTATGGGACCAATATTGAAATCGCGAAAAAAAAACCAGCTTTTCACTACACACCTACTCGACCTAAATGTATGGGACAGCAGATTTTTTTTCGCGATTTCAATATTGGTCCCATAGAGAAAGGTGTTCAGTTTGATGGTCTGATCATCTCTTTAAAATAGTTTCACCCAAATTTGTTAGACCTTATATAACTAGTCAAAGGTTTAACCTTAAAAATCCTATATCTTTAAATAAGTAGGTTAGGTACCTTATCTAAACAAAAAATCTAGTTAGTCTTAGCTTAGCTCTTAAAATGCGCGTGTTATGTTTATAAAACACTTATTTTCACTCCGGCAGTCGGTAAAAATCAACATCTACCCACATCTATCTAACCTACATAATATAAGCAATTCGGCAAGTTCAGCTGTAAAAGGTGGCTTCGATTCCGGGTCGAGGCAATAAAATCAAATAGAAGCCTTCTAGCCCCCGAACCTCCCCAAGGGTGGGTGGGAGGCGGCAGGGCTGTGGGGTGAAAACGTGTATGTGACATTTTGGAATTTCACTTTATTCTTCGTTCTTTGGTAGAAGCGAACTAGTTTTTTATACGTAGTTTTATCTTCTTTGTGGACGAAATAATGATAGTGGGTAAATAGTCTTTGCCCACGCGACAAAATGTATTCGAATCAAATTAAAGATTGAAAAATTTGTCTCGGGCGGTACTTGAACCCGCACTCTTCCAAACCGGGGAACTGCGTTATCCAATTTGGCCACCGATCCCACTACCCTGAGAACGAAATTTTCAATCTGTTGCGTCTTAAGGGGACGTGAGCGCCATCTACTGGTCTTCCCCGGTTTGGAAGAGTGCGGGTTCAAGTCCCGCCCGAGACAAATTTTTCAATCTTTAATTTGATTCGAAATAGCACAACATGGCTGTAACATGTTTATAATATGTGAAAAATGTATTCGTTTCAAATCTTTTCACAACTAACGAATGAGTATTCAAAAAACACATTCAAATAATGGCTAAAATTATACACAAAATAGAAGGAATAATTATACTTCACAAAGAAATCGAAATTATCCTTTTCTATTGTAGCATTTCTTTTAATATTCAATTTAAATTTACCTGTTTTGAGGGGAAACGGGATGGGGCGTTTTCCTTTGGGAAGGCGTTTTTTCAAACCTCACCCCAGAGGTTAAACTGGGGATGAGAATCAAAGGATCATGTGTTAATAATTTGGATATTAAGTAATTTTCTAAAAGATAAATATTTCCACGAAATATCCTGTTATGTATTTCACCATAGAGATCTAGAGATATGGCAACCAAAGAGCTGAATACGAAACCTAGTGTCGCATTACCACCAGTACCACGCGATAGAAAGTATTTTGTTAGCTTGAATGTGCTCATTATCCATTGCAGTATCAGAACTCAAAGTTCGAATAATCTTTAGTTCTACGCAAGCATTGTTAACCATTTACACATAATATCTCGACTGGCTTTCAGCCTCATAATATATTGAATCCTTACCGTCGCGAGCAATGTGTTCCGTTTTTGCGCATATTGCTGCGACACTGGCCCCGCCCCCTCTTCACATCTCCCTTTAGTTTTTGTGATCTGTGTATTTCACTCTTCGTACATACATAAACTCACGACCACCTTCCCTTTCAGGTTGGTCAGACACATTGCTAAGGTATTGTTTGTATCCTGCTTACCAAGAAATAATTGTGTTGTTCCATAATTTTACATTAAGTACCTAGCTACTTTCATTGAGGCTGCTGATGAGCTGGCACGAAGAGGGGCGGAAGAGGACGCCATAGGCCCCGAGCCTTACTGCGGCATCTCTAGCAACATCTCTAGACGTGTGCTAAAGGAATGGGCCGTGAACCAAAGCCGTAAGCTCTGGTCGGATACACCAGGACTGAGGCATGCGAAAGAACTTGTGACCGGCTTTTCAAACAGACATACCTCGGATGCCATCAATTCGAACCGCAACGACTTAAGGCTCTTAGTACGAGCCTTAACAGGACACTGCAAGTTAAACAAACACCTACACAGAATGGGGCTTGTAGATTCACCCACTTGCAGATTCTGCTGTGAAGCAGAGGAAACGCCCATACACCTCTGCGAATGCGAAGTGCTCATTCACAGCAGGAGTCGCCATCTAGGTGGATACATAATAACACCTACTGACATTAGGGACCTCCCCTCCAAAAGCATAACACGGTTCATGAAGTCCGTGGGCCTAGGAAATGACCTTTAGGTCTAGGGTGACAGCTACAATAGATCTGTCCAGGTCGCAGTAGGTATTTGGTCATTGACCAAGCCCTTATAACCAAATAATAATAATAGCTACTTTCATTACATTTTCCTACGCGCAGACCACCGAGTTTAAATACTCATAACTTTTGTTCGAATCAACCGATTGCGATGAAATGTAGCCTGAATGTTAATCCAATCTTAGCCTTGTACTTATGTGAAAACCCCATACAAATCGGTTCAGCTGTTTTTATGTGATGCATGCACAAACAAACAGACAAAAATTCTAAAAATTGGTCTCAATGCATTCCATTACGTCTCCTAAACGGCACCTAATTAATATTTTTGCAAATATTATTGTACATCCACGCCAAGTTTACAATATTACTAAAAGTAAATAAAATTGTAAAATAACTAACTCAATATCGACATTAGTTTTACAAACAACGATTTCTTTCTGAAGACTTCTAAACTATGACCAATTTTCTGGGCCCATTTTTTCTAGACTAATAAAAGTTACCCTGTTTCGAGTTATAACATCGAATAACTTTGCAGACTCGGGGGTAGGTCGGGGGTAGAATGAAAGAGTGGGCTTTGCTTTATTTTCAGAGAGCGGGGAGCGTACGTGAAAATACGTAGGGTGTTTTAAATCAAGACATTTAGATGCTTATTGTCTTATTGTTTTTGAGAAAATATTGTTATCTATATGGGGATATATCAATATGGTATGGATACAATTTACTTCTGAGCTTCTCATTTTTTTATTGCACTTACCAATTTTATAATCAAGTTATAAGTTCGCCCTTGATACATAAATGTCTTCTTAATAATGTATGTGTGTAAAATATGTAATAAAAAAAAGTAGGTACACACGGCGACACATCAAGCTATACAAAACTAATATAAGCTGGCCGCGCGACGTTATATGTTATGCAACCTACGCGCGGCCAGCTTATGTTGGTTTTGTATAGCTTGATGTGTCGCCGTGTGTACCTATTCACTGTTTTTTTTACCGTCGCCGTGGGTACATTATTTTGATCGATTTATGGCACGCCCAATCCCGTTTCGTATCAAAAGTGGTAAATTTGAATTTGAATTTTATAAGAAATGCCACGATAGAAAAGGATAGTTTCCATTTCCTTGTGAAGCACGATATTGATCCTGTACTGTGTATAATTTAAGCTATCATACGATTTGTATGTGTTCTTTAACGACCCGAAACGAATACACTTCGTCACGTGGGCAATGTCTTTTCTCCTTTGACTATTTATTATAAGGACTAGCCTTGCGGTAGCATTTCCCCTCTACCACGGTATAAGATCAAATTAATCATGTGCATTTAATTTCTATTTCATACCTTATCACTAAACGAGACAGCTTATAAGTGCGAAACAATAACTTCGAACTTAGAACGTTTGGGGTTCACACGAGACTACTTTTCATGATTTTTAAAGTTCAAAATTAGAATCTAAAGTTAAGGGGAATAAAATTCAAAGTTGCGGATTTCGTGTTACCTCGCCCCCCGCAAAAAGTGGCAGAAATGTTTGTTCGTAGAATCACACGCGTAACTAGTCCCTATATAAGGTCTAACAAAATTAGGTGAAACTATTTTAAGGGTACGATAAGATCTTCAAACTGAACAAGTTTCTCCATGGGACCGATATTGAAATCGCGAAAAAAAATCTGCTGTTCCATACAAACCTACTCGACCTAAATGTATGGGACTGCAGATTTTTTGTTCGCGATTTCAATATTGGTCCCATAGAGAAAGTTGTTCAGTTTGATGGTCTGATCATACCCTTAAAATAGTTTCAGCTAGTTTTTTTAGACCTTATATAAGTAGTCAAAGCTTTTCTCTTACTAATAAATTCTTGTAAAGAAGTTTACGCGTTTATTGTAAATTATTAATAAGTAATTTCTAGTTGTAAAAGCTTCAGAATTCCATTCGAAACATATATAATTATGGCTTATGTAATAAAATGCCTACCACTGATAATACCACATGCATAATAGTTTGACATCTGTAAATAAATGGCTTCAAAATAATAATCTTCTGATTAATTTCGACAAAACTAAAATTATGAGCTTTAGACAATCGGATAGGCAGACCAATAACAGCTTGACTTATAATAATATAACTATCGAAGACGTGAAAGTTGTAAGGTTCTTGGGTCTCAACATTGACTCTAATATGAAGTGGCAAACACATATAGAGTTAGTATGTTCTAAAGTAGCGCAGTCATCCTATGCTCTCTATATGCTGTCAGGGAAGGTAAATAAAGAGGCTCTACTTATGGCGTATCATGGTACTGTTGAATCAAGGTTGAGATACGGAATTATCTTCTTGGGAAATGCTACTAACTGGTTGCGCGTATTTCGTGCACAGAAATCATGTATACGAGCTATGTGTAATTTAAAAAGGATAGATAGCTGTAGACCATATTTTGAAGAGCTTAATATTTTGACATTTCCCTCGCTCTACATATACGAGCTGGTAATTTATGTATTACTATAAACTATAAGCTCACGACTATAATCCCCGAGGGGGTAGTCAGAGATATTCTGAAACCTCAGAACATCCACGTTTCACTATAGTACCGAAACTCTGCCCAGTGTGACGGGGAGTGAGCCCGTCGCCACTTGTTAATGGACAGTAGGTACAATACATGCCTCGAAATCGAAGCATGCAGGTTTCCTCACGGTAATTTATGTAAGACAGCACATAAACGAATATAAAAGAGTCAATAGAGCACGACTACAGGATAGGCTTTGTACTAGAACCTGGCTTGCTAAAACAGCACTGTACATGAAGGGTGTCCTCTACATGGCTCCAACTGTATATAATCATGTACCTAAATGTATAAGAGACATTGCATGCAATTTGACATTTAGAAAGACATTATGTCAATTTTTAATAGAAAATACATTCTACTCAGTTGACGAATTCTTGACATGGAAACCTAAATAATCATAGTTTTATTATATTGTATACCCATAATAATGATTGTAAATTTGTACGCCTAATAGGCTGATCACAGAGGTCTTCCTTAATTTATGTACCAACTTTTTGTAACCTGTGTTTCACAAATAAATGATTTTGTATTTTTGTATTTTGATTATAATTTGCGTCTCTATGTATTTACTGAACCTGGATAGAGACATATTAATTTATGAATACTAGCTACATCTATGTTTTTGTTTTTGTAGGCCTGATGTACAAGGCAGTTATCAGTGGTAAGTGTCAATTAAGTAAATAACTTAACATTCAAGTACTTTAAAATTTTATCTAAATACATTTAATTTTCGAAAGTTTTCACTTATTTCTTGACACTTATCACTGGCAAAGTCATATCGATGATTATATGAAACTACTATAAATTATGAAAGTACCTAGGTAGTCTGCTTCTTCTTCTTACCTATTCTAATTATATGTATACATGGATGTAAAAAAAACACCCTTTTAATTCTTAAGGGGGTGATTGAGACCATCAAACTGAACAACTTTTACAATGAAGCCAACTTCGAAATCGCAAAAAAAATATCAGTTGTTTCATACAAAACTGCATTATTAACTCGATTCCAATGTATGGGACAGCTAATATTTTTTTCGCGATTTCGAAGTTCGCTCCATACTGAAAGATGTTCTGTTTGACGGCTGGAAACAGCCCCTTAAGTATTACTAGGGTTTTTGTTACACCCTGTATCTATTGACAAAGATCAATCGGAGAGGCGCGACGCCATCCTAGCCCAGTCATTTTACGGTTTGAGCCGGTACTAATTAATAATAGACATTTTTTTCGGTTTAGTATTGAATAGCCAATTTTAGCCCTCGATATGTAACAAAATTTAAAAAAATCACGTCAGCAACAGTTCCAATTTTAAAATTTACTCATTATCTCGTTCTAAAAAACCTGATGGTAATTTTTTTTTGCGCATTTTTAAGGCTTGACCACATACATACATACTACTTCAAACATGGTGTGAATATTTTTGTCTAGTTAGAAAGTTTTGAAAAATACATTCGTATTTTCTAATAAATAACTAATTTTTTACATTTCAATGGCTATTTTATTGCTCAAAAATAACTTATATTAAAATCTAAGTCAGATAAGTGCATTGGTATTAATATTATTCATTTAAAAGCCTTCTGGGAGACACAATTTTGATTTCTATGTTGCGTAGTACAGTTTTTTTAATATTATTTTTGTCACTAAATAGTGCCGGTTACAGTTTAAAAGTCCAATTAATAATTACTCCCTACCCCGTCTAACAAAACTCCGTAAAATGACTGGGCTATCCAGACCAGAACCAAATAAGATACTTTCTTCTTATGAATTTGTCGGGTTATCTAGTGCGGACAGTGGTTGACTAGTACATAAGCGAAGGTATATGTAAATTAAACCAGCTGAAAATTTGTATTTGTTGTAAATCTCCGTCAGTTAAGTTTCAGCTTATACTTACTTATTGATATCATTAGCATCCTTTTAAACTAAGAGTCTACCCATCAAACTGAACAACTTTTACTATGGGAGCAAACAAATCGTAGCAAAAAAAAAAATTGCTGTTTCATATAGTTGAGTAGAGTTAGTATGGAACAGTAGATTTTTTTCCTACGTTCGGTTTGCTCCGATAGTAAAAAGTAGTTCTGTTCGATGGGCAGAATCTTATTTAAAAAGGATGCCAATGATTTCAGTTTCGCCATGTTCAAGCTTTGTGCAATATCTATAAAACCTTGTCAATTGTTACAGCCGTACAAAATGAGCGTCAGCCAAGGAACACGGCGACCATCAGACCGGAGGCTCTTCGAGAGATGGACCAGGAGAGAGCCTTGAGAGAGGCCGCCGTCGCCGTCGGTGTTTTTGGGTAAGATATCACTTTTTTTTTATATTAACAGTTCTTAGAGGGCCACGAGGGTCCGGGTTCTGCACGGACGGCATGCTTTGTACCATAAAGATGTTCTTACTAAGTAACGTAATGACGTAGCTGTACGTAAATTACGTAATAATGATTCTCAAACGATGAAGGAAAACCATTGACTTACAAACTTATGACAATACAAAATACTCGAAAAAAGTGTCCCAGACTAACCAACAAACGAAACTACATGTTAGCAGGTAATGAAACTGATGACATTTTTATTTCATTTTGCTTGCGTAGTTTTTAGAAATTCTTACAGCATAGCAGCACGGCATTCTACTTACTTGTACCTACACATGCGTGTAGTCCGTCAATCAAACGAAGACTGGTGCGTAACTGCAGACGTAATTGTTTCTCTTTTGGTTCGGATCGGTCACTTTTGAGCGTGGACCCTACGTCCAGTAGTTGGTACTTCAATGAGGAAAACACCTAATTACGCCTGCATAATCATGATGAACTGAATGTGTGTTGGTTCCATAATCACTTTTGGTGATTCTTTGGTGATTGTCTGATTCTCTGACGCATAGGTACAGTAGCTTATCGTTTCGCGGATTTTATAGTAAGCCAGCACAAAAGCGGCCGTCAATGTATGGGCAAATGATTAACTTAGCGAAATTCTTAAATAAGACAGGCAGGGTACTGAATATGTTCAAGCATCTAAAGAAAATGGCGACCTTGAAAGGAAAAAGGAAATGGAATCAAACCTCTAATATTCTAATAACAATTCACACACAAGACGACCTAACAAGATTCTTCACTCTATACCTAAACACATGAACGAGCAACCAGGCATATTATGAGCATGTAGCCAATCACCCATGCCGACCCAACCTTTGATCATGTTACACAAATAGGCTTGGCTTGTGGCTTGATTCATACAGCTCAATAGCTTCGAGTCACAAAGTTCACCCTTATTCATCTGATATGATGAGGATATTAGTTAGGATACTAGGTAGTATGAAGAGCGTCTATGGCGCGTTGTGGAGAGCTATGGAAACTCAATTTATAATAATAATTATAATTTATATAGTAATTTTGACATTTTCTACTGCTGATTTCAACGTGTGACTTCAAAAATCGCACTGCTTGATAAAGTGCTAGCCCACTCCACTTTCAGTCTCTACGGTTAATAAAACTAGTCTATTTAAGCTTTCTAAGTCTATATATTTCATAGATTTAGTGAAAGCATATACAAAACAGCAACATAAACCAACGCAAAAGTTCGGCACAAAAACTCTTAAACAAAGAGAAATTGTTCCGCGAGACCAAACAGAATGCTCAAAGAAAAACATTTCCACAAAGAACCTTCCAGGCGAAGAGTCAAAGACAGGACCTCCGTGAAAATTGTTTGAAAAATATTACCCTGCTTCGTTGAGGTCGAGTAAAAAGTAAACATTGCTTTGACGTTATGTTTTCAAAGGATTTTAAAACTTGTGCGCCTTCCATATACAGGGTGAAATTGATATCATTAGCATCCTTTTAAACTAAGAGTCTACCCTAAGGTAATTATAAGTAGTTAAGGAGCATTTGACATGTAAAATTATTTTTATGAAATAAATGATTATGATTATGGCATACCTACTTTCCGCCATTTTGAAAAAAATCACGATTTTGCGGCCACTGATGAAAAATATGCCAATGGACAGGGAAAATAACTTCCGCACTTTGGTAAAATGACCTAAGTGGTATACTTTCGGAGATATGGGGCCCTGCCAATAAAAGAAAATAAAAACATTTTTTTCCACCCAATTTGAAGTTTTTGATCAGGAATAGATCGGCGAAGCTCAGGATCGATCAGGACTTAATATAATTATATAATATTATTATTATAAATACGTTTTATTCATTTACTAGGTAAATAAAATATATACTTACCTACATGCAAGACAACTACGCGCAAGACGATTGTTGTAGCAGTGTTGCTAATCATTCGGAAATAGAAATATTCTTTATTGGTAATACATAATTGATGACACTATTACTGAAGAGATTTATATGTATTTACCTATGTATTAAATACTTGATCATCATCATCATCATCTCAGCCGATGGACGTCCACTGCTGGACATAGGCCTCCCCAAGGATCGCCACAACGATCGGTCCTGCGCTGCCCTTATCCAACGGGTTCCCGCCGCCTTCACCAGGTCGTCGGTCCACCTTTTGGGGGCCTATACCCACGCTGCACTTTCATGTACGCGATCGCCACTCGAGAGCTCTTTGGCCCCACCGGCCAAATCGGTTCTGCGAGCGATGTGCCCCGCCCATTGCCACTTTAGTTTAGCAATTCTTTGGGCTGTCCGGCTGCTCTGGTTCTTCTGCGGATCTCTTCATTTCTGATTCGATCTCGCAGGGAAACTCCGAACATAGCCCTGTCTTTTGCGTTTTGGGTGACTTTCAACCTTTTTATGAGACCTTGAGTGAGCGAACGCGTCTTAGTTCCGTATTGCATCACTGGCGATACACACTGCTAAAGCCTTCCGTCTTGGGACACTGCGGTATTTGGGACGTAAAGAGACTACGTACCTTTCCAACGTTACCTAGCCAAGTCGGATTCGATGGTTGACATACTCTTTCTTGAAATTGTACCTATCTAATTGTATAGGTTTGTCCCAGGTAAACATAATCGTCAAAAGATTCAAGCGCAGAGTGGGTACACTATAGACATTTTACGTGATCTTCGTCTTCTCCATGCTCATTTTCATTTTGTCCCTAGACCCACCACCACCCCCACAATCACAACTCACAATATTACGCTCGTTTGGCTTCACCATAGAGATCTAGAGAGATGCCAACCAACGCGATGAGTACGAAACCTGGTGTCGCATCACCACCAGTAACCAGTACCACGCGATAGAAAGTATTTTGTGAGCTTGAATGTGCTCATTGTCCATTGCGGTATCAGAACTCAACGTTCGAATAATCTTTAGTACAACGCAAGCATTGTATTTACACAACTTTTTACGCAACTATTTACACATAATATCTCGACTGGCTTTCATCCTGATAATATATTGAATCATTACTGTCGCGAGCAATGTGTTCCGTTTTTGCGCATATTGCTGCGACACTGGCCCCGCCCCCTTTTCACATCTCCCTTTAGTTTTTGTGATCTGTAGGCTTCACCCTAAAGGTTGAGGTCATATACAATGCATTCCCGGATTTTATGTGAAACGGACTCAAAATACGCAACTCACAACTCACAAAATTACACTCGTTTGGCTTCACACTAATGATACTTTTCCTTACACTCTGTAGTAGAAGTTGGTACCATCTAAATTCTAAAGTATTCTTAGGAAACAAATACGTTTGATAGGTAAAAAGTTTCCAAACCCCTCCTTAATAAGTATTCCCTCCTCGTCTCTGCAATACCCCATAAAAATACCATAACTTAAAGCAATCACTATGATTATTACATTTGCATACCAATTCATATGATTTAGTGATACAAGAATACGCACTTTGTCGGATTGGCTCAGGTCTGGCAAATGTAGCCATGAAATGTGAATCAGTTTTTATAGACTTGAATATGAAATTGTATGGAAATTTTGGAAGGAACTGTTATGTATGTTATCTTATTAGAGGTGTATGTTAACTTCTCTTCGATAAAGCTTATAAAATACAGGATGGTAGGGTAAACAGTTGCATTACTTTAATGGGTGGTTGTCTTTGATTACTATATAGGGACTAGTTACGCGTGTAATTCTACTAACAAACATTTCTGCCACTTTTTGCGGGGGGCGAGGTAACATGAAATCCGCAACTTTGGATTTTATTCCCATAACTTTAGATTCCAATTTTGAACGTTAAAAATCATGTAAAGTAGTCTCTCGTGAACCCCAAACGTTCTAAGTTCGAAATTATTGTTTCGCAATTATAGGCTGTCTCGTTTAGTGATAACTGATAAGTTATAAAATTGAATGTAAATGCACATGATTAATTGATCTTATACCGCGGCAGAGGGGAAATGCTACCGCAAGGCTGGTCCTTATAATAAATAGTCAAAGGTGAGAACCCATGATACTGAACTTTCCGAGTGAAACCTATAGGAAATTCGCAAAAAAAATTTCGACATACGAACGTTCGATCAGCATCATCATTTAGTATGGAGAGGCGAATATTTATGTAAGTTCAATTCTGCTCCAATCAAAGTTTATAAAATATCAATCTCTTTTTTTTAAATCAAGTCTCGTGTTTCTATTATTCACAGTTTAGCAGTTCCAAGTGTTTATCGATAAAGAGGGAGGCTACTTTGGCTTGTTTTTCTATCAAGAAAATGTGTCTTAATCGTGTTTTGGCTCTAATCAAAACTTCAATAATATGTTCAATTTACACATATCCACTAATCATACTCCTACTTCACCGTACTACTCTACTTCTACCTCCGTACTTCATGATATATGACGCTTTGAAAAATCCTATTTTTTCACATAATTATAACAGTATAAGAAAGAGTTTGCTTTAGGTTTAATCTCTTTGGTTTCTACGTCGTCGTACTACTGCGGGATCATTGTAGTTAAATCTCGATCTTCCTACGCTCGCTCCGGATTTTTGAACTACTTGTATTGCAGTAAAACCTCGAGCTGGCCTCGCTCGCTCCTGGTTATGGTTGGTATGGCTCATTTAGTTTGCCACCCCGCCGACGACGACGACGACGACGACGTCGATGACTTCGACTACAACGACTACGACAGCCGTATAAGTAGCGACAGCAGTATGTTGGTTTTGTATAGCTTGATGTGTCGCCGTGGGTTGGCACATATTGACATGTGGACCATGCGCATTCGAACGTGGACTATTTTTTTACTTTTTTTTACCAGACAACTGGCGATACAGTTGCTCCGCACGATTAATACAAATTTGCAGAATTAACCTTTACCATAATTACTATCAGTTTTAATTCCAGCCCACCGGTCTCCCTAGCGATGGCGCTATCGCCAGCGCGCTATCCATTGCTGTCTCCGCACTACGCGCCCCTCCCGCCACCGCAGCCGAGCCACCAGCCTGCTCAACCTGACTCTTCTCACGATAACAATGAAGACCATGCACACACCGATAGTGATGGTAAGGTTATGAACCTTCACATAGCATAGAAACAATCAGAGTTAATATACCTACAGGGTGTAAACTTAAATGCGTTACCTATAGAAAACGGTGCTGCAGTGCAGACCATCAAACTGAACAACTTTTACTGTAGCACCAACATCGAAATCTCAAAAAAGAAATGTTTCATATATTTTGGAAGAGTAGCTATTGACATTTTCTATGGAACAGTTGATTTTTTTTCGCTGACTTTGAACTCCGCAGTTGAAAATGTCAATATTACTATGGAGATACGCATCTTTCTTCTGCAAATTTGACTTTCAATACTCCAGGAGTTCGATTTTTGAAAGTCAAATCAGCAGTAGAAAGATGCGAATCTCCATACATTTTCAACTGCTGAGTTGGAATTGGAAGTATCAAAACTTTCGGGCTACTGAGGAAACATCTTCTAATAATTACCCAAGTAACATGTATAAAATTCAGCTTTTATACTCTAACGTAAGTATAGTTACAAAGCCAGACACACTTAACTTTAATAAATTGTAGTTATCTCTATAACCAGAGAGCAACACATGGAGGAATCCATGACGGTATGTCCCTCGCCCTCTACTTATCGATTGTGCAGCTTACGTACAACATTGTGATTAATTATTTTGATTTTTCAGATGACAGCATCGATGTGACAAACGAAGAAGACTCAAGTTCCTATTCACCACCCGCAGCGTCAGGCTATCCACAAAACTGTGTACCTTACAGGTAAATACAATTGATACGAATCTTATAATTCAGTGTACAATTAAATAGGTCATATTCTAGCTGGCGGCGAAGTTGCTGACGCATGTAGCTTCCCACAGGAGGCACTTTCCCTTCTGCCAGGGCACAAAAGTTAGGCCGTCTGGCCTCTTACCGTCGAGGCGGCAGAGGCCCGGAGGCTCGAGCACGCAAGGTAATGTTGGCTGAAATTAGAGCCCTAGGGATGATGTCGGTAAGGGCGTGGTGACGAGGAAACCTTCCAGTACAGCGACGGCAGCATGCGTGGTGACCGTTGGCCTCCACCATGGAACCGCAAATGCACGTATGAGGTTCGCATATATTGCAGCCCAAGCGGAGACCCACAGCCACATGCAGTGAGTCGTTGTCTAGAAGGGTACCAAGGTGATGCGAAGGTATTAAATAGGTAAGTACATTACATACCGTTAATTTTCGGGGTGTAGATGATGTAACCGCCTATTATTGTTGGCTGGGCTCTTGCAAGCAAGCTTCGGTATATAGCACTGCGACCCATAGAATAACGCGACCATTGCTGGTCTATTGTGTTCGCCCCAAGCGGAACTATCTTTTTTTCTTTCTCGGGAATACAAAGTTTCCTCACGATGCGAAGTTTTCCTTCACCGCCGAGCTAGTGATAATAATAAATACAACCGTACATAAATTCCGTAGAACTTAGTCGTAAAGGCCCGTACCCGGACTTTCGATTTTCGATATAACGCGACCGTTTCGGTGCGAATTTCATTGTGATAGAGTTGATATTGGAACGAAAACGTACACGCAATTGCGAAGTTCGAATGTCCGGGTAGACTCTCCGGCCTGGAATCGAACTCGATCGAGTAGACAGGCATCGCCAGTGTTGGACAGCTGTTTCGTTTGGCGAGAGATATGCAGGGAATATGCAGAGCTGTCCGCCAACCTTCCAGTAATGGAGAGGAACCCGAAGAAGCTTGACAATAGTGAAGAACGAGATTCGCCATACAATCCTGCAGAGCATTATCCAATTTTTCCAAGTGCCTGTCAACAGTGTAGGTATCAAGTGTAGACAAATTCACCTAGACCAAGTGTAGACCTGACTCCCCTTGAAGTTATCTTTTGACATTACAGACCTCTTGGCATCGAAAGTGCAGCGGAGACCGCGGCACGACTGCTCTTCATGGCTGTCAAATGGGCCAAGAATCTCCCCTCCTTTGCTAGCCTCGCTTTCAGAGATCAGGTGAGCGAAATTGACAAATTAATCAACGATCAGACCATCAAACTGAACAACTTTCTTTATGGGACCGCGAAATGAAATCGCGAAAAAAAAAATCTGCTGACGCTGTCCCACACATTTGAGTCATCATCATTATCATTAGCCTATAAACGTCCCACTGCAGGGCACAGGCCTGCCTTCAGGCAGGGTGTATGGGCATTGGTACACGCCATGTTGTCCGTGCGGATTCGAACCCGGACCCCCATAATTGGGGTATACGCACTGTTGGGTCGAGTTGGGATTGCAGATTTGTATGGAACACCTGTTTTTTTTCGTGATTTCGATGTGAATCCCTTAGAGAAAGTTGTTCAGTTTGATTGTCTGATCATCCCCTTAAAAAAACCGTCGGCATGATTATTATGACCTGATATAAAACGCCTATCACTATTTAATAGTAAAATTTCATTTTGTGAATTTGCTATTAAATAGTTGGCAGGCGTTTTATGTCATGTTTTAGAATTCTCGTATGCATGGCACTGGTGGTACCTACTAATATTTATTCCATTCCATGCATCAATACTCCTCTTCCACGTTACAGCTCGATTTTTTCTGAATTCCAGGTGATTCTTCTCGAAGAAGCGTGGTCGGAACTGTTTCTATTGAACGCGATACAGTGGTGCTTGCCGCTTGATGCCGCCTGTACTGCGCTATTCGGCAGCGAGCAGACTGACCAAGGTAAGTTTTGACTTCTCAAGCCTGCAGGGCTAGCATGCCACGCACGACAATGCGACAAAACGAGAAAACCGTCATGTGCTCTCGCATACGCTAAAGTATTGTGCTGTGCATTGCTCAGGACTTATTGTATCTAGGTTACCAACCTAATAACAGTTTTCCTTTTTAACTGACTTCAAAAAAGGAGGAGGTTTCTCATCTACGCAACGCATGCCCATTGCCCATAGCAAAACACAAAGTTGGGAAACAGAAAGTTAAGCCAAGCACGTATCCAGACTTTGGTTTCGGCTGGGGGGGGGGGGGGGGGGATAGCTAAGATAGGATAGATAACAAATAAACAGGGGTGCTATTTGTGTTAAGAGTCTTACAATTACAACTGTGAATAAATACCTGCATAGATAGATAAACAATTTATTTGCATAAGTAGGTAACACACACATAATATTATAGTATCACAGTTTTACATACCAATCTATAGGGTGAAATTGATGTCATTAGCATCCTTTTAAACTAAGAGTCTACCCATCAAACTGAGCAACTTTTACTATGGGAGCAAACCGATCGGAGCAAATAAAAAATAAAAAAATCTATGCAGGTATTTATTTACAGTTGTAATAGTAAGTTGTAAAAGTAAAAGGACTCTTAACACAAATAGCATCCATGTTTATTTGTTAACACATTGTATACATAAGAGGCCAGCCGTCACATCCGGCTTGGCTGTAGTTCTTCAAGGAGGAAAGAAAGGAGCGGAGGTGACGCAATAGGCAATTAATAGGTCTGACGCCATTATACCTATTAGGTCATGGCGGCAGTGGGCGTGACATATGTTGCTCAGTTCTAAGCGGACCGCCATTCATTTTGCTGTGAGGGGTTTTGTCAATAAAATACTAACTGATGAACTACTACTAATGAAGTGCGGGCGGAACCTGCGCACCCGTCTTGTCCGCCGTCGCTGTATTTAAGCGACACCTACCTTCGAAAGATATACACCACTAGTTTTTATTACAAACATAAAATATAAACTACTTTCCCAAAGGAACATTGGGTCGAAAAACTATAATTTTTCTTGGACCTTGGACCTTCCATCCATTACAAAACCGCGAATCAGCTCGATCGATTTTCTACGGAAGGTCAAAAAATTTCTCGTTTCACGACCCATGTTCCTTAGGGAAAGTTGTTTAGTTTCATTGTCTGAATACACCCGAGTTATGTTAGTATTAAAAACTAGTGGTATATTGCTTTTCGACATCTCCGCTCCATTCTGCCTTCCATGATAACTTCCATTTCCTACAATAATATTAACCATGGCATCTTTGTACAGAGAACGGCATAAACTCAGCTACTCTAAGGCGCCTGCGCGAAGTGCTCGGTAGATACAGAGCTGTGCTGGTGGACCCCGCGGAGTTCGCCTGCATGAAGGCTATCGTACTGTTCAAGTCCGGTAAGGACCTATTAAGTATTTTAAACAATCTACATCAGAGACGTGATCTCTCACTCAAGGGCTCATAAAAAGGCTGAAAGCAAAGGACGATGGAGACTGTGAAGTGAAATGTGAAGTGAAAGCCCTAGAGCAATGGAGATGGCTACTTATGCTCGGAGTTTCCCTGCGAGATCGAATCAGAAATGAAGAGATCCACTGCTGCCAAAGAATTGCTAAATTAAAGTGGCAGTCGGGACACATTACAAGCAGCAGTATACATACTTTTGTATATGGGGGGGGGGGGGGGGGGGGGGGGGCGTAGTCACGTATCCAGGGGGGTGGGATAGGTGGGATTTATTCCCCCCCCGTCCTGGTTAAATAGTGCCTGGCAAGCAGAACCGATGGCCGAAAGTTGTTCAGTTTGATGGTCTAAACCAACCCTTCCGACGGATTTGTTTTAGTTTTAAGAGCTTCCGTTCGGGCTTCTCACAAAAGTGTCCGGGGAAAACCCGATGATTTGATATAGGTTACATGATGGTCATCAGGATCAATTTATATTGTGAATAAATAAATAAATAAAATAAATCAATTCGATCTCGGCATAATACCCCAGTCATTTTACGGAGTTTTGTTAGGAGAGGTGGGCAGTAATTATTAATTGGACTTTTAAACTGTAACCTGCACCATTTAGTGAAAAAAAGACTATCTGAAAACATATATTTAAAAAAAAATCAATACGCAACATAGAAATCAAAACTGTAAATCCCAGAAAGCTTTTAAATTAATAATATTAATACCAACTCAGTTGAATTAGATTTAACAATATAAATTATTTTTGAGCAGTAAAATTGGCATTGAAATTTAATAAAAGAGGTTTTTATTAGGAAATACGAATGTATGTTTCAAAACCTTCTAAGTAGACAAAAATATTTTCACCATGTTTGAAGTATGTATAATGGTAATGCCTTAAATAATTATGTGTGCAAAAAAATACCGACAGTTTTTTATAACGAGATAATAGCTTAATTTTAAATTTGGAACTGTTGCTGACGGGATTTTTTTAAATTTTGGTACATTTAGAAGCTCAAATTGGCACTTAAATACTCTACCGAAAAAATATCAATTATCAATTAGGGAGCATTCAAGTATTACGTAACGCAATTTTTGTCTCGTAAAACGTTACGATGCGTTACAGGGGCGGGAGGGGGTCTTTCTTACAAGACGTTACGTAACATTGTTTCTTTTTTAAATAAAAATTTAGGAAATTAAAACTCCCACAACCCTTTTCGTTTACGTTTTACGGGGAATCCCTCGATTGTATCATAGTCTGGACGGAGAAAAACAATTGTGTGTGTGTAAAGCCAAAAATTGATAGAAAAATAAACAAAATACGCACAAAAATCTCTTGTTTTATTTAGTATGATTACCGCAAAAGCAATTAAAACTATACCAAGGACAAAAACTATAACATAACTTGTAGCGCCTTTAGGGTAAAAATGGTCACTTGAGTTGAGTGTTACGTAACGTTTAGAGAGGGGGAGGGGGGGTACAGAAAAACGTTACGGTGCGTTACAAGGGGGGGAGGGGGAGTCTAAAATCTTCAAAAATTGCGTTACGTAATACTTGAATGCTCCCTTAGTCCCGGCTCAAACTGTAAAATGACTGGGCTATAAACTTGACAATCGAACTATTATGTGTTGCAAAATCTCGAACTCGCTCCGCTCGCTCTATTTTTTCATGAAAAAGCTTAGAATTTTAATAAAGTGCTTTTTTGTTGTCAATATATAATTTTTCGTGGTTGTCCGGGGAATATTTCTTCCGGGGTCCGTGTCCGGGGTTTTTGAAGTCTTAGTCCGGCGACGGAGATTTTGGTGTTGGCAACCCTAGACACAGGTTGTCCAGGTTTAACATTTCTGCTACACCTATGGTTCCCATATTGCCCACAACGCATACAGCCAAATACCTACCATAAATAAAAATAATACTTATTTGCAAGATAAAAGCTAATGGAACAAAATAACTGTAATAAAATAACACTTATGAAGCTTTAACTATTTATTATAAGGACTAGCCTTGCGGTAGCATTTCCCCTCTGCCACGGTACAAGATCAATTAATCATGTGCATTTACATTCAATTTTATACCTTATCACTAAACGAGTCAGCCTATAATTGCGAAACAATAATTTCGAACATAGAACGTTTGGGGTTCACGCCAGACTACTTTTCATGATTTTTAACGTTCAAAATTAGAATCTACAGTTGTAGGAATAAAATTCAAAGTTGCGGATTTCATTTTACCTCGCCCCTCGCAAAAAGTGGCAGAAATGTTTGTTAGTAGAATTACACGCGTAACTAGTCCCTATATAAGTAGTCAATGTTATGAAGTTATGAATCACATCTATTTACTCCGCCAAGACACGAGGAAAACCACAAATTGAACAGCAAATATAATTAATCATACTTAAGTAATTTGAACATAATACAGTAAATCAAAACAGTGTTAAGGGCTTGATCCCCATATAGCGAAGCGAAGCGATTCTGTAAAGATTCTTAGAGTAACGTAAAATGAACTTTACATTCGTATTACCTTTTTATGACCGATTGGCGTAGGAAGATTTTTCCTAAAGGGGGTAACTAAAAAAAATAAAAAGGTTAGGTTAGGTTAGGTTTGAATTATAAATACCAAAATAATTTGTTTTACAAAATTGGCAAATCGAAATCTCTAAAACCTACCTCACACTCGACCCAAATTGTATGGGACAGCGCTGATTTTTATTTTCGCTATTTCGACATTAGTCCCTTAAGGTGGTTGCAGTCCATACAAAAGTTTGACGCACAATACTGAATTAATTAAAGTAATATTTTATATATGGAAAAATAGTTTAGAAAATATAGTGGCCGCGTCACAAATAACATTTGCAATTTTTATTGAACAAATAAATAAAAATATACATTAAAGCACTTTATACATAACCATTAACTTAAAGAAAAAACAAGAAAGAAACAAAACTAATACTACAATAAAATTTTGTATAAAAAATTTCAAAGCTTTATATCTTCGTAATTATTTTATAAATGTTATTTGTGACGCGGCATCAAAATTTTCTAAACTATTTTTCCATGTATACAAAGTTACTTATATTGATACCGTCTACGCGTATTGTACACACGGCGACACATCAAGCTAACCATAACCAAAATAAGCTGGCCGCGCGTAGACAGTGTAATGTATAACGTCGTGGGGCCAGCTTATGATGGTTTTGCGTAGCTTGATGTGTCGCCGTGTGTACGTCAAAGTTTTGTATACAATTGACCCCTATGCAACCACCTTAAAGAATAATAATAAGAAGAATAATAGTAAATGTTGTTTAGTTTGATAGTCTTATCACCCGCTTAAAGAACCTTCATTCGTCATCATATTAATGAGGGATTTTCCAAAAGCAAAAAAGAAATAAAAAAGTTAGTTCCTAATTTCTCGATAGATGGCGTTGACCAGAGACCCCTCTCTCTTCAATAGGTATAAATATATTAATGAATATATTTGCTCATTCCTATTGGACCCCTCTCTGGTCAACGCCATCTATTGAGAAATTAGGAACTAACTTTTTTTTCTTCTGGAAAATCCCTCGTTGAGAAGGACCCTGTATGACGGACGGAATTTTCTGGCTTCATAAATAAAGTCAGACTGAATGAGTCTTTCTTCCACAGAAACGAGAGGCCTAAAAGACCCACTCCAAATCGAGAATCTACAAGATCAAGCCCAAGTAATGCTGATGACCCACGCAAGGACAGCCCACGGATCGGCTCCGGCACGATTTGGTAGACTCCTACTATTACTACCATTATTACGGCTGGTCACACCGCAGCAGTTGGAAAGGGAATTTTTCGCTAAAACCATTGGCCAGACGCCCATGGAAAAAGTGTTGGCTGATATGTATAAGAATTAGTTGTGGAAGCGGCTTGAAGTTGTTTAATAAAAACGTTTTGCTTTTTTTAAGAATCGCCGTCACACATTTTTCAGCTCATGAATCAGAGTAGATAATTTTTATGTTGAATAACCTTAGAAAAACTTTACTAATGATGAGCAAAACATATTCTTGAAAGTCTATGTAGGTGATATTGAGGGAAAAAATCTTTCTTTCCTAAGAAATCTGTCAACCATTTTGAAATACAGAATTTACGGCACCGCAGAACAGAAGCTTGTCCTATTTGCAAACCAATATAATAATTTAACAGAAGCTCGCTGAACCTGATAGGTAAATTTTTCGAAAGAATATCAATTCTCTATTCATCATCATCATCATCTCAGCCGATGGACGTCCACTGCTGGACATAGGCCTTCGGCCCCATCTTCCCATTATAGCCCATTATAGCTTCATAGCCCCATTTTCTACTCTTTTTCTTTAATTAAAGTTTTGTCCCCACAAATTATGTTAAATTAAATTTTTGCTTTATCAAAACTCATTAAGAATAAGAAAAAAACATTGAAAACCCTAGCTCCTAAATAAGATACCTGGGCTGCAATCGCTGTAAATATTCGGTAAATGAACTGTTATTGGACTACGTACGTACAATAACTTTTGACACATTTGGTGCAGATCGCTCAGATGCTGTCAGTTACAAAGAGTTTAGCGCGATGCGTAATTCAGCACAGTTGAATACTAATTGGATTGCAATGTGATTAGAACTGAAATCGGATAAGAATAGTTCTATTCTTATCTTATTTCAGTTCGATGATTTAACTTAGCGCAATCGGGCTCCTGAACCCTAGGAGCAACAGTTAAATAAAATAAGTTTTTTTTTTTTCAAAATGTATGTCGTACCTAAATGTGTACCTACTTTGCTTTGGTACCTACTGAAAAAACCAAAGTTGAAATGTAACATAGTGCAATTTAAAACTAGTCATTTAAGATTGTAAATAAGTAGTTAAAATTTTAATGTAAAACGAATTAAGGCCTCAGTATAAGAAATCTGTGAAAAAATATGATTAACTTAGGTAGGTAATAATATATGAAATGATTAATATTAATTGTAAGTATTTATGTTAAAAACTTGTATTTAAAATACTTTTTTGTCCTGCATGGCTAGTATGCCAGTGTGATATACCTAGCGCTATCACGCTGCCGCTCTCTTTCTAACGAAAGAACGAGATACAAGACGTGATATGATATAGCCGTATCACGTGCAACGTGCTAGCCCTAGGTGTATTATGAAACGCTTAGGTAGGCACCTCTTTGTATTAAAATTGTAAAAAATAAAAATACAGGATTTAATTTTGAGCGTTTGCTACATGGCGCCACGGTCTTCACGAGTAAAGGTCAAAATATCAAGATTTATTTCTTTAAAATAATAAAGAGGGAAAAGATGATTAAACTTTTAATCTACGAATAATTTTAATCGATACATTTCTACATCTTCTACAATTCTACATCCGCATCTAGATCTACATCTTACATGGCTGTATGGGCTCGATCCCTTAACTTGACACAGTCTTGACATGATTTGGCACACTTCTCTATGGAGCGATGAACAAATGCCATCTGTTAAGATTTTTAGGAAAAACTATAAGTACCTACATAGGCAAAATTAAAATATGGTACAGTAGTACCTGATTTATAAGTTCCCCCGATGTACCTCCGCAGGGCTGCGTTCAGAACCTACGCCCCAGGTGCACCCCGAGTGCAACTTTTCGCACTAACGCCGTTCCGAGCCTCGGTGAACGGTTCCGTACCATAGAGCGTGTTGAAAAAACAACCGCACCCAAAGGTAGTGAACGCAGCCCAGTTGTAAAATTTTAAAACCGCGCGAAATTATATTGACCAATCATGTTGTGCCACCTTCAATCCCTTGTCCCAATTGGCTAATTGTTTTCGCCCTCTTTTCGCTGCTATCCTAGTTACTTTGCACCGTTTGATTGATTACTAAACGACTTCGTATATCGTCGAGGGACTGCGCAAACGTGAACATTTTGTGCGTCCCTTAGAACCTTTGCCTACGTGGGGTAAACATGGTAATTTTTACAGCGCATTTTGTGCTATATTTTTCATGGTTGTACCTATAGGTACCTAACTTGCTAAAATAAGCTTTACCTATTCATAAGGCCCAAAGCCTTTGAATATTAGTCGGAATGTTATGTAAATAAAATTAAATGTTCTTGTATGTATTTGTATTTACATTGATTCTAAATGTATTACTTATTACCGTTTAATTAAATTAAAAAAATTATGTCATTTATAAACTGCCAAATGTAACCAAAATAGCCAAGAAAGTTTTAGAAATAAATGTGATGTCCAAATTAAAAACGTATTTTTTGTTCCGCAAACAACAAAATAACATTTATAGGTTAGATGACAGACTCTAGCTCTCCCCCAACGTGAGATTGGTTGAGGTGAGATGTGAGATTCGATTCTACAACCCCGCCTACCTACCTACCTATGTATGTACCTATAATTCAATTCATTTATTCAACAACTTACACTAACAGTACAAACACTACAAATGTAAGTGTAATGTTCAATAATATGAATATGAAAACCTAAACTATTATAAAACGTAGGGGTTGGAGTCACTCGCGTCCGTAGGTTTACCCTCGAGACCCTACACGTGACCCCTGGGTGGTGCTAAACGAGTGACAACTTACCGGTGGTAGGTTTCGGCCGAGGCTGGTTACCACCCTCCGGACTGAGCCGTGTCGCCAAGTGGTATTAACCACGTTCCGCCACGAAGTCCGGAGTTGCCCCTTGGAGGACGGGTCTGAGCAGTTGTGTCGCGTCAGAAGACCGTTCACAGGCTGCTGACCTCTGCTACACCCGCTGGCTGGTCTTGGAGGCTAGCGGGATCCGAAGAACGGTGCTCCGCTGGCCGACCGCAGGAAGTAGGGGGCCCAAGTAGCGGGAAAGCCACCCGTGAAAGGCTGCCCCGCCACCTAGCGAAAAATCCCGGGGTGCTCCACCATGCCGGTTGGCAACCGGATGGGAGAAGTTGGTGGGCATTCCCGGGGGGGTTCGGGCGTCCCCGCGGTCTCCAACCCAGCCATCTTAATGTGTGGCAGACTTGAGCATACTATCTGGTTCGATTGATGCGGCTCCTCGCTCAACTACCGTCCTCCTGCCTTTTCACTCTTAAACAAAAACTATGAAAGGTTCAAAAAGGAAGAAAGTTAAACAGCGGTTGCACGTTCTCCCCTTAAAAGTGCACCTGTGTAACATCCGGGGATTGCACTCAAATCTCGTAGCAGTCCACCACCACCTAGAGACTGATAAACCACAACTGCTGTTTCTCACCGAGACGCAGATCAGATGTCCGGCAGACGCGGCGTACCTCAGCTACCCTGGGTACACTCTGGAGCATAGATTCGTTCTTCATGCCGGACTCTGTGTGTACGCTCGCGATGACATCTGCATCAAGCGTCTCAAAAACCTTGAGGAGCCTTCTTTCTCAGTATTGTGGATACTGGTGGAAACAGGCGTCGAACAAATTGTTTACGCCTGTGTTTACCGGTCGCACAGTGGAGATCAGGAGACGACTAGGTTGTTCGAGTATCTCGGAGAGGCGGCTGAGGAGGCTCAACTAAGGTATCCTGTGGCGCAACTGACCCTTCTGGGGGACTTTAATGCTCACCATCAAGAATGGCTGTTCCCCTATCGGAAGACCGACCACGCTGGACGAGAGGCGCGCAAACTTGCACTATCGCTAGATCTCAGCCAGCTGATCAATTGCGCCACAAGGATACCAGACGTTGATTTTCACACGGCCAACTGTTTGGACCTTCTGCTGACAACTGATCCAGACAGATACTCTGTGTCGGTATGTGCCCCTTTAGGTACCTCCGACCACTGTCTGGTGAAAACTGTATCCGTATACTCCCCACCTGATCAGAGCCATTGTGGTAAGAGACGGGTGTGGCGATACAGGTCAGCAGATTGGGACGAGATGCGACACTTTTTTGCTTCCTACCCTTGGCGGCAAACTTGCTTTTCTTCAGGGGAATCGTCGAGTGCTGCGGCCGCGGTAGCCGAAGTGATACGTCAGGGTATGGAATATTTTATTCCGTACTCTGACGTGTCAACCGGCGCCAAAGCTCGCCCATGGTTCAACGCTGACTGTTCCCGTGCTGAGGTGAAAAAACAGTCAGCGTATCTGTCCTGGGCTGATGCTCGAAAGCAGAAAGCTCCGAACATCGAAAAGCTGAAGAAAGCCTATAACAAAGCCGCCAAATCTTGCAAAAAGGTGTTGCGAAAAGCCCGGTTCGACCATATAGGTCGTATAGGGGCTAAGCTAGCCTCCTATCCAGCTGGCAGCAAAGCGTTTTGGTCGCTTGCCAAGGCGGTGGAAGCAAACTTCGGCCGTCCCTCCCTACCACCGCTAATAAAACCTGACGGATCGCTGGCTCACTCGGCGGAGGAGAAGGCAAATTTATTTGCTAATCTCTTTGCTGGGAACTCGCGTCTGGAGAGCTCAGGTCAAACACCACCTACCATTCCTCGTACTGAATGCTCAATGGCATCAGTTCACATTCGCCAAAAAGAGGTTTTTAAAATCTTGCGTTCTCTAGACGTGAACAAGGCTAGCGGACCCGACGGAATCCCAGCGGTTGTCCTACGCACCTGTGCTCCAGAGTTGTCTCCTGTTTTGACACGCCTGTATCGCCTCTCACTTGAGACTGCGGTAGTCCCAAAGTCATGGAAGCTTGCCAACGTGCAACCCGTGCCCAAAAAAGGCAGTCGTGCCGACCCTGTCAACTATAGACCAATATCAGTCACTTCCATACTCTGCAAGACTATGGAACGTGTACTTAACAACCGGCTCCTGGCATACCTTGAACATAACGACCTCCTCAGTGACCGTCAGTATGGGTTCCGCCCAGGACGGTCCACGGGGGATCTTCTTGTGTATGCCACTCATCTGTGGAGCGAGGCTGTCGAGAGATATGGTGAGGCACTTGCCGTGTCTCTTGACATATCCAAAGCCTTTGACAGGGTCTGGCATGCAAGCCTTATAAGCAAGCTTCCATCATATGGAATTCCAACTGACCTTTGCAACTGGATAGCTGACTTCTTGAGTGAACGATGCATACGAGTAGTCATTGATGGTTACTCATCGGATCAAATGGCTATTAATGCCGGTGTTCCTCAGGGGTCAGTTCTGTCAGCTACTTTATTTCTGCTGCATATAAACGACATGCTTGTGCCCGGTACCTTTGGGTATGCTGACGACAGCACTGTTGCTGACAGATATATGTCCGGTGCAGGGGTCAAATTGGATGTTACTCAGTCTTGTCGAGAGGCCATGGTGCAGCGATTAAACTTAGCCCTTGAATCTGTGTCCAACTGGGGTGACGCTAATCGGGTTAGTTTCAACGCAAATAAAACACAGGCGTGCCTTTTCTCCACAAAACGGAGTCCCTTCGCTTTGACTCCGACTTTCCGAAATGTGTCTATACCGATAGCTGATCGCCTGGAGCTCCTTGGCATTAACATATCGTCCGATTTGAATTTCGGGCGGTATATTGAGTCCATGGCAAAAACCGCAGCGAAAAAACTGGGCGTCCTTTCGAAGGTCAGACGGTACTTCACACCGGGACAGCTTCTACAACTTTATCAAGCACAAGTCCGATCGTGTATGGAGTACTGTTGCCATCTCTGGGACGGGTCTGCCCAATACCAGTTGGCCGCGTTGGACTCAATCGACAGGCGTGCCAGGAAGCTCATAGGTGATCCAACCTCGGTGGCGAAGCTGCAAAGTCTTGAGCATCGTCGCAAGGTAGCCTGTCTGTCTGTTTTTTATAGGATACATTTCGGAGAGTGTGCGACGGAATTACACGATCTAATACCTCCGTCTCCCTTTCATCTGCGAGGGACGAGACGCAGGCTGGGTTTCCACCCTTATGTTGTTGACATACCAGCAATTCGCACTAAGAAGTTTGCTTCTTCTTTTATAATGCGCACGGCTAAAGAGTGGAACGTACTGCCTGCGGACCTGTTCCCTGAGCAATACAACTTGGGCCTCTTCAAGGCGAGAGTGAATAGGCACATTTCTAGGTAAGCATGCTACATACAACACACTGAATACTTGATTTTAATGTAATAATACTCTGTTAAAATTTAACAGCAAAGCGAAAAGGGTAATGTTAAAACTCTAATAATTATTGTGATAAGTACATAGATCTGAGATTGTAATTTTTATAATAAGTTTATTAAAAATTTTATAATATTTTTTTGAGTTTTTTTAATCTCTTAAATTTGTTATATCTAAGATGTACGTAAATTATCATAGCATAGCATATGCTCACGACTATTCACCGAGGGGGTAGTCAGAGACATTCTGAAATTTCAGAACATCCACGTTTCGCTAGTACCTAAACTCTGTCCGTGCTGGACAGAGTTTAGGTACTAGCGAAACTAGCATGCATGCCACCCACGACAAAGCGTTTAAACGAGAAAAACGTCATGCGCACTCTTTCTGGCATACGTAAAATAATAAAGATGGAGGCACATCTCGATTTTTATCGTTTTCTCGGGGGTGGCATGCTAGGCCTACAGTGTGACTGGGAGTGAGCCCATCGCCACTTATAATGGACAGTAGGTACAATACATGCCTCGAAATTGAAGCACGCAGGTTTCCTCACGATGTTTTCCTTCACCGAAAAGCCAATGGTGTTACAAATCGTACATAAATTCCGAAAAACTCATTAGTACGAGTCGGTCGGGACGGGGATCGAACCATCGCCTCCTGCACGGCAGGCAAGGTTACTCGCCACTGGACCACCACGACTTCCACCAATCCGCATAACCCTTATTAGACAGTTCTGGAAATGTGTGTCGACATTGTACCTAAATATGTTCTTTATAACCTGCCATTATTTGACTGGGAAAACCATGAAATATGTCCCACATTCTATGGTCAATTGGGTCTCATTGTTATGTTCTTTACATTGTAAATTATACTTACCTAAACCTACTACCTACATAGCCCAGCCATTTTACGGAGTTAGGAGTAATTATGAATGGGACTTTTAAACTGTAACCGGCACCATTTAAAGACAAAAAGACTATCAGAAAACTTTTAAAAAAATTCGCTAAGCAAAAAGCAACATAAAAATCAAAATTGTATCTCCCAGAAGGCTTTTTACTTAATTATATTAATACCAATATGCACTCATTTTTATTAGATAAAACAATATTGTTAAATTATTTATGAGTAATAAAATAGGCATCGAAATTTAAAAAATGGGGTATGTATTCATTAGAAAATAGTAATGTATTTTTCAAAACCTTCTAAGTAGACAAAAATATTAACACCATGTTTGAAGTATGTATAATGGTAAAGCCTTAAAAATATGTAAAAAAAAATTTACCATCAGGTTTTTTAGAACGAGATTGAATTTTTAGATGTAATTTTTATTTTATTTTGGAATATTTCTAGGCTCAAATTGGCTGAATACTATACCGAAAAAAAATCTATTATTAATTAGTCCCGGCTCAAACCGTAAAATGACTGGGCTAACAGATGTAGGTCGTAACCTTAGTTTAGTCATACTTGCAACATAGATTATAGACTTATAATATAATTACTAGCGTTGACTATTTATTATAAGGACTAGCCTTACGGTAACATTTCCCCTCTGCCACGGTATAAGAACAATTGATCATGTGCATTTACATTCAATTTTATACCTTACAGTTTTATAATAGTTTAGATCACTAAACGAGACAGCCTATAATTGCGAAACAATAATTTCGAACTTAGAACTTTTGGGGTTCACACGAGACTTCTTTTCATGATTTTTAACGTTCAAAAATAGAATCTAAAGTTATGGGGAATAAAATCCAAAGTTTCGGATTTCGTGTTAGGTACCTCGCCCCCGCAAAAAGTGGCAGAAATGTTTGTTCGTAGAATTACACGCGTAACTAGACCCTATATAAGGTCTAACAAAATTAGGTGATGATCAGACCATCAAACTGAACAACTTTCTCTATGGGACCAATATTGAAATCGCGAAAAAAAATCTGCTGTCCCATAGATTTAGGTCGAGTAGGTTTGTATGGAACAGCTGATTTTTTTTTTCGCGATTTCAATATTGGTCCCATAGAGAAAGTTGTTCAGTTTGATGGTCCGATCATCCCCTTAAAATAGTTTCACCTAATTTGGTTAGACCTTATATAAGTAGTCAAAGTATACTAGTGTTAACCCGCGATTTCGTCCGCACAAATTATATACCAGATTTTAAGTCAGATAATAAGCTATCAAACAAAAAAAGTTTTATCAAAATAACTGATTTTGATATTAGTTTTTGCGTGATGCTCGATCAAACAAACAAACAAACAGACAATCAACTAATAAAAAAATTGGTGATATGGAATCAATACAGTTTTTTTTTTTTTTTTTTTTTTTTATGTCTGATAGGTAAGCATTTGACCCCGATCTCACCTGATGTTAAGTGACGATGAGGCCGAAGATGTAGCATGCTTACCTAGAAATGTGCCTATTCACTCTCGCCTTGAAGAGGCCCAAGTTGTATTGCTCAGGGAACAGGTCCGCAGGCAGTACGTTCCACTCTTTAGCCGTGCGCATTATAAAAGAAGAAGCAAACTTCTTAGTGCGAATTGCTGGTATGTCAACAACATAAGGGACGAGACGCAGGCTGGGTTTCCACCCTTACTTTACTTTGACTACTTATATAAGGTCTAACCAAATTAGGTGAAACTATTTTAAGGGGATGATCGGACCATCAAACTGAACAACTTTCTCTATGGGACCAATATTGAAATCGCGAAAAAAAAAATCAGCTGTTCCATACAAACCTACTCGACCTAAATCTATGGGACAGCAGATTTTTTTTCGCGATTTCAATATTGGTCCCATAGAGAAAGTTGTTCAGTTTGATGGTCTGATCATCACCTAATTTTGTTAGACCTTATATAGGGTCTAGTTACGCGTGTAATTCTACGAACAAACATTTCTGCCACTTTTTGCGGGGGCGAGGTACCTAACACGAAATCCGAAACTTTGGATTTTATTCCCCATAACTTTAGATTCTATTTTTGAACGTTAAAAATCATGAAAAGAAGTCTCGTGTGAACCCCAAAAGTTCTAAGTTCGAAATTATTGTTTCGCAATTATAGGCTGTCTCGTTTAGTGATCTAAACTATTATAAAACTGTAAGGTATAAAATTGAATGTAAATGCACATGATCAATTGTTCTTATACCGTGGCAGAGGGGAAATGTTACCGTAAGGCTAGTCCTTATAATAAATAGTCAACGCTAGTAATTATATTATAAGTCTATAATCTATGTTGCAAGTATGACTAAACTAAGGTTACGACCTACATCTGTTAGCCCAGTCATTTTACGGTTTGAGCCGGGACTAATTAATAATAGATTTTTTTTCGGTATAGTATTCAGCCAATTTGAGCCTAGAAATATACCAAAATAAAATAAAAATTACATCTAAAAATTCAATCTCGTTCTAAAAAACCTGATGGTAAATTTTTTTTTACATATTTTTAAGGCTTTACCATTATACATACTTCAAACATGGTGTTAATATTTTTGTCTACTTAGAAGGTTTTGAAAAATACATTACTATTTTCTAATGAATACATACCCCATTTTTTAAATTTCGATGCCTATTTTATTACTCATAAATAATTTAACAATATTGTTTTATCTAATAAAAATGAGTGCATATTGGTATTAATATAATTAAGTAAAAAGCCTTCTGGGAGATACAATTTTGATTTTTATGTTGCTTTTTGCTTAGCGAATTTTTTTAAAAGTTTTCTGATAGTCTTTTTGTCTTTAAATGGTGCCGGTTACAGTTTAAAAGTCCCATTCATAATTACTCCTAACTCCGTAAAATGGCTGGGCTATGTAGGTAGTAGGTTTAGGTAAGTATAATTTACAATGTAAAGAACATAACAATGAGACCCAATTGACCATAGAATGTGGGACATATTTCATGGTTTTCCCAGTCAAATAATGGCAGGTTATAAAGAACATATTTAGGTACAATGTCGACACACATTTCCAGAACTGTCTAATAAGGGTTATGCGGATTGGTGGAAGTCGTGGTGGTCCAGTGGCGAGTAACCTTGCCTGCCGTGCAGGAGGCGATGGTTCGATCCCCGTCCCGACCGACTCGTACTAATGAGTTTTTCGGAATTTATGTACGATTTGTAACACCATTGGCTTTTCGGTGAAGGAAAACATCGTGAGGAAACCTGCGTGCTTCAATTTCGAGGCATGTATTGTACCTACTGTCCATTATAAGTGGCGATGGGCTCACTCCCAGTCACACTGTAGGCCTAGCATGCCACCCCCGAGAAAACGATAAAAATCGAGATGTGCCTCCATCTTTATTATTTTACGTATGCCAGAAAGAGTGCGCATGACGTTTTTCTCGTTTAAACGCTTTGTCGTGGGTGGCATGCATGCTAGTTTCGCTAGTACCTAAACTCTGTCCAGCACGGACAGAGTTTAGGTACTAGCGAAACGTGGATGTTCTGAAATTTCAGAATGTCTCTGACTACCCCCTCGGTGAATAGTCGTGAGCATATGCTATGCTATGATAATTTACGTACATCTTAGATATAACAAATTTAAGAGATTAAAAAAACTCAAAAAAATATTATAAAATTTTTAATAAACTTATTATAAAAATTACAATCTCAGATCTATGTACTTATCACAATAATTATTAGAGTTTTAACATTACCCTTTTCGCTTTGCTGTTAAATTTTAACAGAGTATTATTACATTAAAATCAAGTATTCAGTGTGTTTTGCATCAAAAAGTATTCAGGCTTGAGTCTTTTTATAGTTCAGTGGCGCCATCATCACTATATTAAAGATTTCTTCATAAAGAAAGCCTAAATAAAAAAAATTGTTACTCGAATAAACTACTAAAGTCTTAAGGTGGTTGCAGAGGGGTCAATTTTATACAAAGCTTTGACGCACAATACGCGTAGACGGTATTAATATAAGAAAACTTTGTATATATGGAAAAATAGTTTAGAAAATCTAGTTGCCGCGTAACAAATAACATTTGCAATTTATAAAATAATTACGAAGACTATAAAGCTTTGAAATTTTTCATACAAAATTTTAAAAGCTTTATATTTTCGTAATTATATTATAAATTGCAAATGTTATTTGTTACGCGGCAACTAGATTTTCTAAACTATTTTTCCATATATAAAATATTACTTTTATTAATTCCGTCTACGCGTATTGTGCGTCAAACTTTTGTATGGACTGAAACCACCTTAAATCTATTTTTGTACAATACGTTTATAGGTCTAAACGGGAAAAATATGGCGACTTTTACATTTATTTCGATATAAAAGTATTCTATTTGTAGTTTATTGGAGTAGCACTTTATTATTTTAAGCTTTCTTTATTAAGAAATATTTAATATTGTGATGAGGGTGCCACTGAACGGTAAAAAGAGCCTTAAATGTGTTTAAATATGTAGCTGTCACTGTAATTAGTATGAGCAGTGTGAGAGATACCATTCTCTATACAACGTGTTAACGAATAAGCGCAAAACCCCACAACCGATTTACAATTAAATAATTAGATTGAAACAATTATTTCATTATTTTGATATTTAAAATTTAAAGTTATTCGCATTTTAAGTTTTGACGCAAAAATGATTTGTTATCATTTCAGCAATGAATGAAAGCGCTAACGTACTCATAGATACATTTTAATAATCTTGTTTTGGTAGCAGTAGTTTTGTAGGTGACATCGGGTTCAGAACATTTTAAATTTTACAAACAAATTATTTTATCTAGAAATAAACAATTTAACGGGTTCTTACCGCGTTATGTTTATTTCTAGATTAAATAATAACCGCTTAACTCTCAAAAACTGTATATTATTTTATATTTTGAAAAAAAATACCTATGTTGAAACCATGATAATTCGATTCTGGTCTCGATTCTAAACAAACTACTTTCTAGTTTTGCGTTAATTCATAAACACGTTGAAACACCTGGTAACAGTTGCATTACTTTAAGGGCTGAATGTACCCATGATATCCTGTATTGCAATCAGCTAATCAAATGATTGCATGCAAAGTGGATTTTTTTATTCAATTCTATTCAATTCAATTATATTTTATTTGACAACAAAAAACAGAGTATACAGTTTATTGTGAATTTCACTTTGTTTCTTTGGTAAAGTTATTCAGTAAAAATGAGAACAATCACCCATTAATAAAATGCAGCTGTTTACCCTAAACACCCTGTATGTTTAAGACTAAATACTTGTTGTTGCAAGCCAGGCTCAGTCTCATAACTTGATTTAAATTAAGTTGATATAAATATAAAATATCTTTGTGACCTTAGACTTCTTAGATAATTATTAACATTTTGTTATATAAATCTCATGTTGTTTATTATTTATTAACGATAAGGCTTGTAATTTACATTTTTGTGGTTCTCAATATCACAACAAGACCAGGCACAAGACAAACGGAATGTAGGTATTAAAAATGTAAAAAAAGATGTTATTGTTGTATTTTTTCTGCTAAAATTATAATTTCAAATTGAACAGAAGAATAAAAAAAAGGTTTAAAATGTCTTAAATGCATATTAAGTATGTCCCCAGGCGACTAATATTCTTGATATTGAATATAATAGTCTGGTTTTGACTACCTTAGTTTCTTTGTAAAATAAAATCATTAGGTACCTATTATCTCAAATTTTAATATTTTAAAGATAGTTTCAGTTATGTCTGGCTGAATTTTATCTACAGTCAAAAGTCATGGCCAAGCTGTAGCAGATTCAAACAAAGTTATTATCAGGGTTTGAAGTTGTCAAGATAATTAATTATCCAAGCTAATTCTCAGTTTTGCGTAAAGATTTCTTACTAAATGTTTTAAAATTGCTGTCTGCTTTGATGCTCTGACACTGCATATTTAGACCAAAGAGCACCTAGTCATCGAGCATTTTCGTTTCGTATCACAATGAATAAATAATTAACCAAGCTGAATCTCAGTTTTGCGTAAAGATTTCTTAATAAAAGTTCTAAAATTGATGTCTTTGCTTTGATGCACTGACACTGCATATTTAGACCAAACAGCACCTAGTCATCGGCATTTTCGTTTCATATCACAATGAATAAAAAATTCTAAGACTTGTCTCAGATCTCATGTAATTGTTTGCCGAGGTCAACAAACATGTGATCTGAGGCTTTCTTATTTACTGCCCGAGGCTAGTATACTATTTTTCTCTTCGACGGAGGCGGAAAGTGGCAACTTCGTTTAGCACAGCGGGGCGAAAGTTGACGCTTTCCGCCTGGAGGTGTGAAAAAATTATTTCATGTTTGTGAGCTCCTTTTTACGCGAATCGTGACTGGATAAATATGGTGTGACATCGCTAGCACTAGCATTATAATTTTCCAATTAATTTTATATGCTAATTATAAGTGTACTAAGTTATCATGATAATTATTGATGATAACAATCCTTTTGAACCCTGATTAATAATATTAAACAGCACCCATATACAAAACAAAATTATCTAATATAAACTGGGTGTTTCATAGACACCACCGAAAACTATTGAGTTGGTAACTTTTTCTACTATCATAAAACAGAATGCTCGATTCGCAACGAACTGAACGACACCAATACGATTGCTGAACTCTGCTGCTGTCACGGCCGAAGCCGTGGTACCCTCCTCTGTGACTTCAATCTCGGCTTTGTGGACAATTTTTGAAACATACAATGGAGTACGAGCGATGTAAGGTAACAGAGCCTCTTCGTTGAACAAGTCAACGATACCAAGGCTCTTGCTCAATATTTCAGTCATATCCAAACTAGATTCTATCTTGAAACGTGGTATGAAGCAGTCGACCTCATCATCTCCAAATTCTTCCTTCGCCAATCTTAATTCGCTGAAGACTGTGTCGAGAGGGACTTTGGCAAAGTTGAAAAACATGTTCTCTAAAGAAACTCCTGGGTTTGGAAGCATTATGAGCATAGAGAGGCGGTTTTCTTTCCCGTAAGGCAATTCTATGACTCTCGCTTGAAGCTCTTTGATAAGTGCGAACGGATATGTGTTCCGGCCATACATCATATTTACTTCACCAATTTTAGTGCTATTGGTGTTGAAGAACGGCATTTTATTTGTTGACGACGCATTGAACGGGATCGTCCACTGTCCTTTAAAGTACAGAGCGCTTGTAAGTATCATTTTAGTATCCGAAAAATCATTTCCTTCAACTAACTTTGGTATTCTGCCTCTGGTCGCTTGTGATATTTTCTCGTTGATCGTTTTGGCAGTTTTTTCTCCGTCTTTAAAGTCTAAAGGCATTATGTTAGTTTTGTAAACGGTTTCCGCTAGGTCTTTAAAGTCCGGCAGCAAAAGTGCATCGTTTCTCACAAATGCAGCGTTCACTTTGGCTATTTCGATGGTAGTGGTATTTACTTCGAGCCATTCGTATATATTCTGGAACCCAGTTCGTGTAGCACTTCTTCCTCTAGTTGTTATTCTTAATGCTGTATTTATTTGCTTAGCAGTATTACCAATGGATCCTTCAGATATAACAGCTAACACAGTCCATACCGTGATAGGGGACAAAATCAAGTTTTTACCTTTAGGTTGAGATTTTGACGTGTGGTACAAAAGTTCGATGGAAAAATTTCCGATTCGTTCGGTGAGTCCATTGTGTAGTCCAGTTGGTAACGTGTCCGTGTCGGAATCAATTTTCTGTCCAGATATAACTATTAAAACACAAGAAACAAGCACTAGCAAACGCATTTTGTAACTTTTATATTAAAACACACGGATGTAAATTTATTGCGAACACAAAGGATTAATAAAAGTTGTTTTTTGTCAGAGCGAGCGAATGACAAACATTTTTGCTCAAAGGCGACTGTCGAATGAGGAAAACTGACCGGTTTTGCGTTACGTAGCTGGTTGTTGTCCACTTATTAACTTTATCGGCGTCTCGGAGCATTTGTATTAATAAAAAACTCGTACGTGATTAAATACACATAATTATCCAGACGACACCGCATTGACGCACACAATCAAATACATAAATTTTAGAATCCATTTCATAACATGTGAAATTCACTCAGGGGGTGCCCCATACGAAAGAGAAAAAAAGAATAAGAAGATATGTATGCTAGAGTGAGATAGATAGAATCCCTTCGAGTGATTTTTACATGTTTTGAAACGGACCCGTGAGGGAAATGTCAAAATGATTTGACAACTTTGACAAGTTGAGTGCTGCCACTACTAATTTATCAGACAGCGCAATTTTTATAATAACAAAATTTAGAGACACGTTGCAGGTTCTGACACGAGCACTTGTCTCGCGTGGTGGACACGCGTCGCGTTTTTGCCTGCCACGAGGCTCCGTAATTCTCAATCTCTTCTCGTTTCTTGGTCAAATACAATCCCTGAGATTGGAATAGATACTTACTCCCACAAACTATTGGATACTGGCGGAAATGCAGTGCTAACGCACAAGCAAGAGTCGATTTAATTATAAATAAAAAAATGTATATTATTTATAAAAACGACGTGTAGGATTGTTTGTTTCAGAGCCGAGCCGTCGCGTCGGACCTGCGCTTATCGGCTTTGCCTGCTTTTCCTCTCTTTACTGAAAATTTTTACATGGTGTCATTCATGACACCTTGTAAAAACTGTTGAAAAGCCGTCATGAATTAACGATATACAGGGTAAAATTGATATCATTAGCATCCTTTTAAACTAAGAGTCTACCCATCATACTGAACAACTTTTACTATAGGAGCAAACCGATCGGAGCAAATAAATGAGCTGTTCCATACTAAACTGCACCCGCTGCCGCTGCCTACTCGACTCAAATGTACCAATTGCTCCGATTGGTTTGCTCCCATAATAAAAGTTGTTCAGTTTGATGGGTAGAATCTTTTTTTTTATGTCTTAGTTTAAAAGGATGCTAATGATATCAATTTCACTCTGTATGAGGAATAACAAATTGCTCCCTAAGAGCTCTTACAGACGAACGACACTTCGTTTGCGACAGCGGTCACCGAGGGTCACGCTCTCAGACTACGGTCGCCGTGGGTCACGCGACCCTCTGCAACTGTCGGTCGTCTTTATGAGCTCTATAATTCTCCGGACTCTCCGGGGAGGGATTTTCCAGAAACCAATAAAAAATAAATTGTAGTTCCAAATGGCTCGATAGATGGCGTTGACGAAACATGGTTGAGCGCCCTTGCAGATAATACAAAAATACAAAGTAGTGTTTTTTAGTGGAAAAATATAAACATATACTTCGGCAACGGATGCGTCTGACTTACTAAGTCGCAGTATGTTTTTTTTTTGCTTACTTTTTAGACTACATTTCCGCTTTGCATCCAACTTGCGTCAAAGCCATCGCCACACAGTACTTTGTTAGCCATGTTCGAACTACGTTTTACTAGCTGACAGAAAACTCATCATTACACTGTAGTCTCTAAAATAGCGCTAAACGTAATTTTCTGGCAATTCTTTTTTCTATCCTTTTCTGTCGCTTAGGAACGTCATTGGCTAGGCTAGAGCGGGAAACGTCGCAGTACTGCCGGGGTGCTGTCGTATTCCCGCCATCTTTCTAGCTTTGTATTAATTGATCTGAGTTTCTAGCTGTAGCAAATGACGTTCCAGCAGGGCTAGCATGCCACCCACGACAAAGCTTTTAAACGAGAAAAACGTCATGCGCGCTCTTTCTGGCATACGTAAAATAATAAAGATGGAGGCACATCTCGATTTTGATCGTTTTCTCGGGGGTGGCATGCGAGGCCTACTGGGCGAGAGAAAAAAAGCGTGAAAAAATTCGATTCCGTGCTGTCAGATGAGGTTCAACCCTACGTCTCGTTCGTCTTTACCTCCCCGGATCCAATAAAGACAAAAAATGACATAGGTACTTACGAAAAACAGCCACTTTATATTTATTTGCCGTGGTGGTCCAGTGGCGACTAACCTTGCCTGCCGTGCAGGAGGCGATGGTTCGATCCCCGTCCAGTCCGACTCGTACAATGAGTTTATAGGAATTTATGTACGATTTGTAACACCACTGGCTTTTGGTGAAGGAAAACATCGTGACGAAACCTGCATGCTTCAATTTCGAGGCATGTACAGTATATTGTACCCACTGTCCATTATAAGTGGCGACGGGCTCACTCCCCGTCACACTGGACAAAGAGTTTCGGTATTGCTTGTGAAACGTGGATGTTTTGAGGTTTCAGAATATCTCTGACTAACCCCCTCGGGGAAAATAGTCGTGAGCATATGCTATGCTACTATGGTTTATATATTTTATATTTATTTCGATATTCTTATAAGTTGAATGTTTTGTAGTAATGGTTTTGTAGTATAGTTGGAGTAGCATGTTATCATTTTGGGTTTTCAATTCATTGAGAAATCTTTAATATTGTGATGAGGGCGCCACTGAACTGTTAAAGGACTCTTAAATCGATTCTATTGGTTGGTACATTATTGGTAACATATAAGGTTTCGTTGTGAAGTTTGCCTGCATGTTATATTTGCTGTTATTTGCAAACAAACCTGTTATGAATTTCTAAGAACGAGGTAATTTGCTAATGCCAAACATTTACGAAGGAAACCAGTTTAGAATTTAGAAGTGTTTCAAACTAATCCTAGATATAAGGAGAATTTACATCATAGATCAATGTTTACACCTCATGCTTCTCATCTCATCACACAATTGTAAGATTTCTCAATCAAATTAATTGGGGCGTTAACACCATTTTTAGAATTTTATTTGCTTGTCTCTGCCTCTCTTCCCCTCTATCTTCCCTTCTAGTATGGTTTTAAAGGAATTGTCGTTTCGTATCAAGTGTCCGATCATTTTTCCCCTCCGGTTTTCGATTGTTTATAGAATGTTTCTCTTTTCTTTAACCATTCATAACACCTGTTCATTTGTTATTCGTTCCGTCCAACGTATCCCCCGTTTCAAAATTACATTTCAAAAGCTTCCAGCCTATCTCAACCTCGTTTAGTCAATGTCCACGTCTCGCTACCGTACAGTGCAATTAGGCGTTTTCGGATGTTGCTCGATATTTTTTCTTTCAAAAGGTGTTTGGTGACCTAGACAGAGTTATCTGGCCCAAGAGAAGGAAAAGGTTGATGTCGTGTCGTATCAGGAACTCAAGAGACTAGCGGAAAGGAGACTGGATTGGCGAATACTCTACCGACAAGAGCGTAGCACTTAAATACGATGATGATGATGATTTGCTTGTCTGTTTGTCACACACGCACGCATCACTTAAAAAGTATTAATTTGGATAGGGTTTTCAAAGCATAGGACTCAGTTTGGATTAAGCGCTACATTTTATTAAATTTTCTTAATGTATATCATTGTGTTGTCTAATTTATTATTAATCTAAATACAATAGATGAAATATACAAATTGTATGACATGTGTAGTTTTATATTAAAACTAGTCTTTGGGTTGGGCCGCGGGCTTCGCCCGCGGAGTCGCCGCGAATGCCCCTCCGGGGGAGGGGGGGGGGTGGGGGGGGGGGGGGGGGGGGTGGTGGAGGCGCCACCCCTCAATCGGTTACGATTGGGGTGGGCTGTATCGCCTGGAAGCCTGGTGGACCTGGTCTCCGGGGTCAGTCTGCCAGCCAAACGAGGCGCGCTCATAAAATACTTGACACTGGCGGAAATGCAGCGCTAACGCACAAGCAAGAGTCCATTAATTATAAATAAAAAAAAAAACAATATGTAAAATATTTATATTTACCTAAAATCATCATTAACATAATTTCCTTTGATTTCTTTGTGTGCTTCGACTAGAATTCTCCCGATAGCTTTAATGAGTCTAACTTTGAACCTAGATATCCTAGTGTTTTCGTCGTAGTCTAGATTCATCAGGTCTCTCTCTATGTAGTACTTGAATGTATTCCATAGCATTTCCCTTGCTTTCATTATGTGGCCTGCTTGGCTGAAATTAAAAACAAATTATTTGTGTCACAATTCAATTAGTTTTGTCTGTTGTCTTGTTTACCAGCCTAGCTAGCATGCCACCCCCGAGAAAACGACAAACATCGAGATGTGCCTCCATCATTATTATTTTACGTAGGCCAGAAAGAGCGCGCATGACGTTTTTCTCGTTTAAACGCTTTGTCGTGGGTGGCATGCTAGCTAGGCTGGATTCGTATTAGGGACGAGTTTTACCGAGTGTTAGGAAGTCACTACGCACTCCAAAATTTCAAGGACAAGCTATTTAGTATATCGCACTTCCCGCAAAAATTCCAAGAACAAAGGGGCGGGGCCAAGACAGCCGCGCGGCTTAATTTCCCCTCGCGCCCCCCTTACCTTACTTCCCAAACCATCCTTACTGACCAAAATATCAAAATGGCCGACACGATATGTACTGTATGTTTATACACCACAGTGCTACGAAACTCAGAACAAAATCGTAATTGTATGAAATGCCCCAGATTGTATGGGCTCAAAAAATTTAATACCCTAGCTTCATACTATTTTGGATTTCGAAGCTAGTTAGGCAGTGCCGACTCTTAAAACATAGTTATTCCACTCTCTTTGATACACCAGCAGGGCTAGCATGCCACCCACGACAAAGCGTTTAAACGAGAAAAACGTCATGCGCGCTCTTTCTGGCCTACGTAAAATAATAAAGATGGAGGCGCATCTCGATTTTTATCGTTTTCTCGGGGGTGGCATGCTAGGCCTACAGGGGTGGCCAAGACGCCCGCTTCCACTTTTGGTATGTCTACTATGGTATTGCGAAGTGACCGATAACGAAAAATGAAAATGAATACCTAGTAAATCCCAACATCAAAATATAGAATTTTTGCATATTTCGGAAGTACTGTTTTTTTATGTAGAAACCCATGTACATCTGTTTCAAAGTTGACCTACACCGCGCACAAGAAAAAATTTGGGTGTATACATAATACTGTCGTCTGGAGATATCGCGTATATTCTTACCTAGTAGGAACTTCAACATCTAACTTGTGTCTTGGTAAACTAAGTATTGTCACATCTGGATCTTCTTTACTCTGAAAAGAATACATCAAATATAAAATATGGGCAAATCAATCCAGTAACAAAAAAAAAAATCAACAAAATCATCATGTTTAAAAATCAATCCAGTGTTTTGAAATCGTTGAAGAAAATATTAAAGGATTACGTATACACTTTGACCATATAATTATGGATGAGTTATGCAAAAAGAGACTACTTTTTCTCACGTTCCGGCTGCCGAATAGCCGGCTACCAATGTATGGGCCTACCCGATAAATTGCGCAGTAACGTTTTTTCACACGTACGGGTACGGGCAGGCAGGTACTATCGCCTTTGACTACTTATATAGGGACTAGCCACGCGTGTAATTCTACTAACAAACATTTCTGCCACTTTTTGCGAGGGGGGCGAGGTAACATGAAATCTGCAACTTTGGATATTATTCCCCATAACTTTAGATTCCAATTTAGAACGTAAAAAATCATGAAAAGTACTCTCGTGTGAAACCCAAACGTTCTAAGTTCGAAATTATTGTTTCGCAATTATAGGCTGTCTCGTTTAGTGATAAGGTATAAAATTGAATGTAAATGCACATGATTAATTAATCTTACACCGTGCGTGGCAGAGGGGAAATGGGCTAGTCCTTATAATAAATAGTCAAAGACTATCGTGGACTTTTCCGCCTGACCACTAAATTTTTCGCATAGATTCGGGCATAATTTATTGTTTGGAAACTATTTATTCATTTCTCTATTCATCAATAGGGCGGGGCTAGACAGTGCTTTTATTTTTTAGTATGCAAGCAAAAATGAGCCTAGTGGTGGTCAGGCGGAAAAGTCCGCTACATGGCCATACCATGCCGGTACGGCGGTACCCGGAACGAGTGAAAAAGGACTAACTGTGTAGCCTGAAATCTCCAAACGAGACTAGTTTGAAGTTATTTCACCGCAATCCGTTCAAAAGGCTGTCTCAAATCAAATCAAAAATACTTTATTTTACACCAAAACATAAACAGTAAATTTTTTTTTTTTTTATTCAATTTGTAAAACAGTAAAATACAGAGATGAAAATACAAGAGGCACAAAATAAGGCGTCTCGTTAGAGATGAGGTATGAACATTGTGTAAATGTCATGTAAATGCACATTATACAACTTGTAACTTGGCAGAGGGGAATTCTAACAATACAAGGCTGGTACCTAGTACATGGTCTTAACTCTAAGGGTATACATGAATACCGGCCGCCCTAGTATGATACGGTTTTATCGTTTTGTCGTACGTGGCATGCTAGCCCTGCAGACGTTGATTATAAAACAACAAATATCCTCATCTTATACAAAGAGAGTTCAGAACAATTTCTTAGAAGATATGAATACATAATAAGTTGTTTGGGCAGAGGGGATTTCCTTGGGTCACAATTTCGTGCTTATCGAATGATAATGTATTGGGGGAATAACTTTGATTGCGTATGCGTTTCTGACTAGATGACGTCATGTTGAAATAGTATATTATATGCAATACATCAATATAAGACCGTCAATTCGGTTCGGGGGTGGGCAGAAACTTTGATTCTACTTACAATACAAGCTAGAAATAAATAAATTTTGATATACATTTTTTCTAAGTATACATTTATAAAAATTCATTGCAAGTATATTAAATTTGTTACTCTTTTGGCCCGGACACTAACGTGGACGTCGAAATCACTAAATATTATTTTTTTCCTTTGAGCGCAGATATCTTGAGACAGAATCATTATAGTACTGTACCCACGGGACTTTTTAACCCTTTATACGGCTCTGGCCATATATTGGACACCATGTTTCGTTACACGTTTTCAAAAATATGGTATGGTAATGGAACGAATTTTAGATTCTGAAGTCTAACAATTTAATACTAAAACGAAACGTACATTTACAGTACGTGCGTGCAAAACGTGGCATGTTTTGCCGATTTTTATTAACCCACTGTAATTAATACTACATAACGACATCTTAATTTAAAAAAAAAAAATAATAAACACGGTATTATTCTCTAATACCATATATTACCATATCACAATCTTTTATTTTATTATTATTCTCTCATTTCTTCTGCGTTATAAAGGGTTAATTACAAAAAACATTACTGATTGCCATTTTGATATTGTTGTAGGGTACGAAATAACTAATATAAAAACCCCAAGTCATACAGATCACAACCCGCCGTAGCAAAAATAAAAAAATTGTCTTAAATTTTTAAATTTCTATGTTACCGTTTTTTATCTATACTGTCACGTTCATCACCTTAGTTCAATACTCATACGTAATTTATTTTATTTTTTATTTTATATTTATTAAGAAAACCAACAGCCTTAAAATAAAACAGAGTTGAACCATTCATACTATCAAAACATAGGCCAATTACAGGTTTCCCTAGATTAACATAATAGTTTAACAATATTAAAGGAGTACAGCGGTTGGATAAGAGCAAACAAGTACTTTAAAGGTATAGTGAGGTAAACTAAACAGGTAATGTGTGTGTAAACTATGCAGTGTGAGTTTGTGTGTGTGCAGGGGTGTAATAATAATGTTTAAATAGTAGGAAATTATTATAACTATATTTTATACATTTACTTTAGAATGTAATAATTATATATATTATAAATCATAAAGATAATATATAATATTATGCATATGTTATTTGGTATTATTATTAGTACAATACAATACTTATAAAAACATCACTGAAGAACCATTGACACGTAAAGAAGAAGCACAAATAAGTGATTTACATATAAGTATTTATTTTTAGGTACCTTTATTTATTGCGGGGTGTTTTTTTCATAGTAAGAAGTCTAAAGTTGTGGCACAAAGCTATAAGACCAGATGAAAAAGTCAATTTTGATGGGTATTATAGCTTTGTGTATGGGTATTGAACTAAGGTGAAGAACATGACAGTATAAAAAAACAATAAACTCGAAATTTAAAAATTTAAGATTTTTTTTTTTTTGCTACGGCGGGTTGTGATCTTTACAGATCATAGACTTTGGTTTTTATATTAGTAATTTCGTACCCTATAACAATATCGAAACGGCAATCGGTAATCTTTTTTGTAATTAAAAAGTCCCGTGGCTACAGTACTATTATTAGATAAATAAATAATAATAATAATAAATAACGATTTAGTTTCTATAGGAGCTTTGTTCCATTGGACAAAGACCTATCCAACGACACCTCACTCTATTTATATAAAAAAAACTATTTCTTTTCGTTGTATGGGATTACCAATCACGAAAAAAAATAGTTTCTTCATGACTTTTATGTTTTTGTATTACTGTTACCTTCATACCAAATTTCGATTTAATCGGTGCAAAAATGAGCGAGTTTTTTGAGGAGGGACATACAGACCGACAGATAGAATAGACGAAAGTATAGTATAAGGGTTCCTTGTTTGTCTACGGAACCCGAAAAAGCTGTTGACCCATTCATTTGGGTCTGGAGGGTAGGATTTTGTATACAGCTGTTTTCTTCCGCGTGCTGATTTTTTAGAGATTTTGTATGATGAAATTGATGAAGTAGGATCCTTTATATTGCTACGCAATTAAAACAAATAATTGATTGAATTATTTTTACACTTACCACTTCAGATGTAATGTCTCCCATGCAGAACAACAAGGCGGTGTGTGGTGTGACGACAGAAGTCTTGTAGACGACGAAGGACCTCCTCTCGGTGGAGTGTTGCCCTCCGAAGTACGTGAGGAGGACAGGGTGGGACGTCTTCGTGATGTTGTAGTTGACACTCTCGCCGCCTATGTGGGCGCGGTCACCCGTACTAGAGAAACATAATGTAACATTTTTGGCATACATATTACTGGAAGAAAACTACACGCATACATACATATAATCACGCCACTATCCCACAGGGGTAGGCAAAGACTACGGCTCGCCGCACACTAAGATTCTGACCACAGAACATTATAAGAGGGATTAGAAGTGCAAAGTAGTCGTAAAACGTGTTGCCACAGTGTTATGCAAATTTGCATAACACCATAAGGCGCGTGGCGAGATGCGAGCGAGAGGGCATGAGGAATTGTAGCAGCGTGAGCGGGAAGACAAGAAAGTGGTGACAGCCGTCTCCGAAGCAAAAGCGCTAATTTTCATTTCTAACCACTCTTATAAGGTTCTGTGATTCTGACATACTTATCTCGTCTCATCCACTTTCCATCTCTTCATGCAATTCGGTCGGTTGAGGGTGCTACGCACTTGTCCTTTTCCGAGAAGACCATTCCGGCTCACCTCCTACTTACGCTGCGCTTTCCGGTAGACAGATAGATAGATAACTCATTTATTTCACCAGAACAATACAGGATAAATAGTGACAGACAAAGGCAGTAGGTAACATTTTAGAGTCCGCATAAAAAGGTCCGTGTAAATCCTCAGCAGCAACAGGGAGCTCCCATGACGGACCGGTACGCCGTCGCCTACTTTTCATCCAACGATGAGCCGATGAAACTTCGTTATCATCGGTTCTGCGAGCAATGTGCCGCGCCTACTGTCACTTTAGTTTAGCAATTCTTTGGGCTACGTCAGCTACTAAAGGGCAATGGAGAGGGCTATGCTCGGAGTTTCCCTGCGGGATCCAATCAGAAATGAAGAGATCCGCAGAAGAACCAGACTAAACATTTACATTTGCACTACCCCAGCCGATCCCGTGGGTGTCGTAAAAGGCGACTAAAGGTATTAACCAGAGGATGAGCGCTCTCCGAGTATATTAACACCCAACTGCGATCGCCAACCCGCCTGCCAAGCGTGGCGATTATGGCAAAACCTCCCTTTTTGAAGAGGCCTATGTCCAGCAGTGGACGTAGATAAAAGGCAGAAATGATGATGATGAATAAAAATACCTCGTAAACAACTCAACGACAGTCTTCAGCTTCCCCTTAGTTCTGACAAGTTTCTTGCTCGTCAACAGCGCGTTGGAGCCGGATAGTAAGATGGCTGCCGTGAGCTCGTCGACCCCCGAGAACCTGTTCAGATCCTCTGTTTCTATCGAAGACTCCACCACACCTGACCCGAGTAGTTGTCGGAGAAGGAGGCTGGAGATGGCTGCAAAATTAATTATTTATTTTACTGTACGTAGAATAGAATAGAACTATATATGAAGTCTGTTAGGTTAAACGAGAACATCGACCATATATTCGTTTACAGAGTAATAACATTTTTATTTATCAAAAAAATCATGTAAATGTTTTTTAAAAGAGAAGTGACAGAAAGAAAATTGAGAAAAGCGTAATGTAATAATCTAGTACTTCCGCCACAAAACCTCCAGGTTTATGACAAAAGCTGCATGGCTATAAAAATATTAAGCAACCGGTTATGAATATTTTTTTTATAAGCTGTTGCCAAATATGCCCTCCTATGCCTCCTTCTGGCGCAATCGGGTAAAAATCTAACGGGCTTTCTGAAGTGGGTTACGCTCATGATATGACAGACCGCTTATATTGAAAAGATCCCCGAAGAATTGCTGCGGTCGAAACCTACAATGAAAATTCAATAGGTACTCACATTTAACATAATTGAGTCTATCCTTTCTAAGTCCGTATCTGTCACACCACTCGTCAGCCCCTCTCCAACCTATTAATAAAATATATTTATACAAAGCATGCCATGAAATCGTTAAATAATTATGATTTTCTAGCTGGTGCCCGCGACTTCGTCTGCGCTTCGTCTGGACAATTCACACAATATCTTTATAAATTGTAGCCATAACATTCTGACGTATAAACTATATTATTGTAAAGTTTCATTAAAATCCATTCAGTAGTTTTTACGTCAAAAAGTATCAAACATCCATCCATACTTACAAACTTTCGCGTTTTAATATAATATAGTTAGAAGGATGTTTTTCAACAAAATTTCTTACGTGTTAGGTATCAGAATTATTCGCCAGTATAAAAATCAGAAATAAGAGCTATTTATACATTTTCTAACCAGGAATACTATTTTTAAATGTCACACATTCTAATTCATAAGCGGACCCACATAAACTCCTGTTTACCTTAACACCCAGTAAAACAAAAAAAAAAAAAACCTTTCTCTGCGACTCGGTGCTCGAACTCCCCCTGTATGCAGTGTAATGCCGCGTGGTCGGACGTGCCGCTGTATTTACGTTTTATGTCACGGATCTCTGCAACAATGCAGAATAGTCGTTGCACTTTGAAATGTATTCAAGAACTTATATCTACAGGGTGTACCAAACACACCAGCAAAATTTAAAGGGATGTTTTGGACGGTCAAGCTTTAGTTTGCGACTCGCTTCAGGAAACGCGAAAAGAAATCAGCTGTCCCATACAAAACTGCTGGACCAACCCGACTATAATGTATGGGATAGCTGATTTTTTTCGCGTTTTCTGAGGTAGGCACCATAGTGAAAGTTGTTCAGTTTGATGGTCTGAGTTAACCGTTTCAGTATTTGCTAGGCTGTCACTTACGCCCTGTATATTAATGAATGAATGAATGTAAGGTACCGGGGCTCCTGTCGGCGGCGGCATGGAACAGCTGCACGTGGTCGTGGCAGTGCACCGTGACGTCACACAGGGCGGTGACGTCACCCGCGGGCAGCGCGTGCAGGAGCGCCAGGGCGAGGCGCGGCGGCAGCGCCAGCGACGACACTACCGACCCTAGCCGCGTCAGCTGCGAGCCCGATGTCAAGGCTCCTGCACAAATCATTCATTAATATGAAATTGAAACAGATTTATTGTCACAGCAAAAAATTTCTACAGCATCATTTCATCTAAATATATTAACCTGTCACATCCCGGCGACGCGATATCGACCGTCGTCCATTGTTTATCAATTGTTATTTTAAAGTCGGGATGTGACAGGTTAAATGAAATATAACCTTGAACATTTATAAATACTATGACAAAGGGGCTAGGCTTCAGCGTTTGCTGGTAGTGTGTTAAAACACACTGACCAGCACTGTTTTTCTGCATAACCCCTTATTCATGTACCCGCAAAATAATGTCGACACTGTCGCAAAAACATCATTACAGAATGGTTGCACACAATGCCCTAGCCGCTGATAAACGAGTTCAACAGCATGTCATTTAATATTCACTTTGATTAAAATAGTGTAATGGGCCGTGAATGGAGATGCTGAGTAACCTTTTTACTTCCTCATATTTCTAATTACCTAGGTAATTCGTTTCTTTTTTCTAATTTTATTTACATATTTCACATTAATCATTTTATTATATGTATACAGGGTGTTACAAAACTAAAAATAAACATTTAAAACTTCTAAAGGGGTCGTCTGCGAAATTGCGAAAATAAAATATTTTTTCCAATACATTTAGCTCAAGTAGGTCCCTAGTTTAGTATGGAACATCGCAAACGCATCGCATCATGGCGATTATGGCAAATCTCCCCATTTTGGGGAAGGCCTATGTCCAGCAGTAGACGTCTATCGGCTGATATGATGATGGAACATCCGATTTTTTTTTCGCGATTTCGATATTTGTCCTATAGTGAAAGTTGTTCAGTTTGATGGTCTTTACCACCTCCTTAAATGTTTATTTGTGTTTTTGTAACACCTTGTATTGGTTATAGATAAATAAGGATTGAGGCTACTTGAAACACATCTACAGACGGGGACCGACTAAGCCCAGTCAGTTTACGGAGTTTTGTTAGTGGGGGGGGGGGGGGGGGGGGGGAGTAATTATGAACTGGACTTTTAAACTGTAACCAGCACCATTTAGTGACAAAAAGGCTATCTGAAAACATATTAAAAAATAATTCGCTACGTAACATAGAAATCAAAATTGTATCTTCCAGAAGGTTTTTAAATTGCTAATATTAATACCAATGCACTCATTTGAATTAGATTTAGGTAGCAATATAAATTAAATTTGAGCAATAAATTAGGCATTCACCTAACTTTGGACGCCGATTCCAGCGTAAAATGGCCTATTAGGAACCACTTTTTGTTTGTTATTTAATAAGTTGAATAATTACTGAAGTTTCCAAAATTAGTTTCAACCAGTGAACGCAAATACATTTGCCTTCACCTATGAAACATCCATTTTGTACTTTAAAAATAGAAAATTCACAAATACATATTTAAAAAATCACAACTTCTAACTGACATAAAATCGCGGAACATACCTACATGTGGTATTTTCGAATGCACCGAGGCCAACTAAAAAAAGTTTTTGTTTCCGTTTGTCTTAGTTGTCTCAGTTTGGTCAGTTTGTATATGCGCCGAGGGGGTAGTCAGAGATATTCTAATATAACAACAGTTTAGTAAAACGCTTACCCATATCAATGAGATCGTTGACAGCATATTGCATAGCTTTCTTAGAAGGCGGCTCAGGCAGTTGGGACAAGAAGTTTTCTATCTTATCATCAGGTGCATAAGCCTTCAAATCCAATACTGTTTGTTCTAGAGGTATCCTGAAATCAGAAATAATGTTACTAATTAATTATTGCGACTTCGTCAGCGTGAATTACTCCTTCAGGGGTCGATTTTCGAATGATCCTTTCTTAGTCCATCCTCCACATCCTCTGCAGAACATATATTCCAAATTTCATGTTTCTATTTTAAGCGGTGTCGGCTGTGCGTAGATTGTCAGTCAGTCAGTTATCCAGTCAGTCATCGAACTCTTTTATATATAAGTATAGATCAAAGATATTCTATAGAAGGACTTCGCCTCAGTGCGCTATTAACGGGACCGCTAAGTTATACTTAATTGCTGTACATTACTGTTTTTTTTTAATAATTCATGGACTCTTGCTTTTGCCTTAGCACTGCATTTCCGCTAGTGTCTAGTGTTTATGAGAGAATCTATCCCAATCTCAGGGATTGTTTTTGGTCAAGAACAAGAAGAGATTGTGACAGGCAAAAACGCGACGTGCAAAATCCACGCGAGACGAGTGCTCGGGTCAGAACCTGCAAGGTGACTCCCCATTACTGTTTTGTGACCGAATACATTTGAAAGGACTGGAATGTCAGCGGCAATGTATGACAGCTGGGTATAACTGATGTATACAAAGGTGACATTAGAGACATGTGCCATGTTTAGGCTTTGTTATTGTATGACATGATGACTCAATGGTTATAAAAACTCATTGAATAATACATAATAATATATGCAGGTTTCCTCACGATGTTTTACTTTATCGTTAGTTGGTATTACGTTCTTTTTTTCTTTTTTTAATTGTGACAAAAGGAGGAAAATCCATCATGGACATCTGGGAAGGGAGACCCAGATAGTGCCGGACTCCTACCGGCTAAAAACCTCAGTTTGTCATTCCTCTTTGTCTCCGATAAAATTGTTCGGAGAATATTTTAATTCAAAAGAATTTATAATCAGTCTCAAAATTTTGAAGAAAAGTATACAAATTAATTCATATTATCATTATTTCTTATGAAAATTCAATTTTGAAAAGCGAGGATCATTATTTTGAGATAGTTGGTATTACGTTAAGCTTTGACTACTTATATAGTGACTAGTTGCGCGTGTAAATCTACGAACAAACATTTCTGCCACTGTTTGCGGGGGGCGAGGTAACACGAAATCCGCAACTTTGGATTTTATTCCCCATAACTTTAGATTCTAATTTTGAATGTTAAAAATCATGAAAAGATGTCTCGTGTGAACCCCAAACGTTCTAAGTTCGCAATTATTGTTTCGACTTTATATTCTGTCTCGTTTAGTGATAAGATAAGGTATTAAGTTGAATGTAAATGCACATGATTAATTGATCTTAAATGGCAAAGGGGAAATGCTACCGCAAGGCTAATCCTTATAATAAATAGTCAAAGACGTTAAGTTACGGACGTAAAAATACTAACGGGGGTGTATCTTCGTACCTTAAAATTTCAGGCGTGGTGTGTTGTGCAAACTCCGCCTCTTTCTCTCTCGTGTACAAGCGATAGCACTGTCCCGCTTGCACTCGTCCCGCCCGCCCGGTGCGTTGTTTAGCGCCCGCTTGAGACACCCACACTGTTTCTAAACTCGATGTGCCTGTAAAATTTAAATAATTTACTTTTGAGGAATGTCAAATATTATGGACTAGCTGTTGCCCGCGACTTCGTCTGCGTTACCCTATGTGTTAATCCAGGCCATGGTCTATCTGTATGCCAAATTTCATCGAAATCCGTTCAGTAGTTTTTGCGTGAAAGAGTAACAAATCTCCATCCACACAAACTTTCGCATTTATAATATTAGTAGGATCTTCTTCTTATCGTGTGGGCAGAGCCCTGGTTTGGTGAGTTTTTTCAGACCGCCTTACGGTCTCTGACGTGGTTTTTATGTAACGACTAATACCACCAGAGATAGTAACCGGGACCAACGGCTTAACGTGCCATCCGAAGCAGGCAATCAGTAGGATTATAAACATTTTAGTCATGTTGAGCTAGTATCAAATCAAATTAAAGATTGAAAAATTATTTATTTTTGTAAATACTTGAGTTATATTATTTTGTTTTTTAATGTATGTTTTGTTATGGTGTGCACATAAAGTATAATTGAATTGAATTGAATTCGGGACTTAAACCCGCTGTCTTCCAAACCGGAGAATACCTTTTTCCAATTTAGGTAAAAAGCCGCAGTGTAATATTTAGACTTCTAGATCGCATTTTTCAATATAGGTAATGATAACAAATGCATGAGTAAAACTCCCGTGTGCCAGTTTAGCCAGGATACTTTGAAAAAAAAAGTTAAAGTTTACGTTTTTTGTTGGAGTGAAAATATTTAAAAAAATCCTGTAATTCAGGTGTTCCCTCAGTTAATTTATTAAATTTGCAATTAGATAGTGCTACAAAAGGATTATATTATGAACTTTATTAGACCCAGAGGTCGGATTCTACCGGTCATTCCAGGAGAGCGATTTTTGAATCTCATACGTTGAACTCAGCAGTTGAAAATGTATGGAGATACGCATCTTTCTATTGCTGATTTGACTTTCAAAAATCGCACTACTGGAGTATGATTTTCGAATGTCAAATCAGCAGTAGAAAGATGCGTATCTCCATAGTAATATTGACATTTTCAACTGCTGAGTTCAAAGAATGAGTTTCAAAAATCGCACTCCAGGTACGCATTTAAGTGATATGATATTAAATTTAAATTTTCTTAATTGCGTCATATATCATGAAGTACTTAACAGTAGGAGTATGATTAGCGGATATGTGTAAATTGAACATATAATTGAAGTTTTGACGAGAGCCAAAACACGATTAAGATACATTTTCTCGATAGAAAAACAAGCCAAAGTATGCTCCGTCTTTATCAATAAACGCTTGGAACTGCTAAACTGTGAATAATAGAAACACGAGACTTAATTTTACAAAAAAGAGATTGATATTTTATAAATTTTGATTAGAGCAGAATTGAACTTACATAAATAGTACAATCACAATTAAATAAAGTTTGTTTTACGCTTGCGTCGTTTCAGGTGCGCGCGCCGCCCCATCTCTTTCTCTCGCATCAGGCAGTAATATAAGCTATCACACGCCCATTTCGCTTCAATTATTTTTCGACATAGGCCCTTAAGTTCGGACGAGACTTAATTTAATAATCTTACTTTTTTGAAATCTATCATAAATTCATAAACATACAATTTTATATATTTTTCTTACATGGTGTAAAATTACCTATTATGTACAGTGCTAAAGGCTCTAGGGCTACTTACCAGTTTTCTCTCTCATCCTATTCTCCTTGTGAGCGCCCGCGTCTATAACATGAACGACGTCAGGTATAGTAATGGAGGTCTCAGCTATGTTGGTCGCTAGAACCACCTTACGAACGCCTGGTAGCGGTCTGGCAAACATTTTAGTTTGATCTGTAGTTGACAATCTGGAAGAAGACATACGTAGAAAGAGAAGGTACTAGAAGGAAGCACGTGTCTTGTCATATTCACTCAATAAGAGATGCACATAGCAAATTCGCTCTAGTTAAAAAGGAGACTGCTACCTTATTGCTGTCCTTATCGGTGTAACTTTGTACTACGGCCACCTGACTCAAAAATGTCACTTCATATAAATTGTATAGGACTTTATGACTATCTATATGACAGATATGACAGGTTGTAACAAAACACCCTAGTAATACATAAGGGGGTAATCAGACCATCAAACTGAACAACTTTCATTATGGAGCCAACACCGAGAAAAAATAGAAAGCAATCTGCTGTTCCATACAAAACTGCAGTACCTACCGGCTCGACTCAAATTTTTATCTCGGTTTTCTCGGTCACCAATGTGGAGGTTCTACGACGTGTCAGGAAGTCCCGGGAGCTGTTGCAAACCGTTAAAAGGAGGAAAGTCACCTACCTTGGTCATATTTTGAGGAATGAGCGATACCAACTGCTCCAGACTATAATAATGGGCAAAGTGGAGGGCACAAGAAGCGTCGGTAGGCCACGAATGTCATGGCTCGCGAACCTTAAAGAGTCGACAGGCATCGCCAGTGTCGAAGAGCTGTTTCCTTTGGCGAGAGATAGACAGGGATATGCAGAGCTGACTGCCAACCTCCAGTAATGGAGAGGAACCCGAAGAAGAAGAAGAGATCTCGGTTTTGCCTCCATAGTGAAAGTTGTTCAGTTTGATTGTCTGAAGCACCCCTTTGAGTATTAAAGTGGTGTTTTGTTACATCCTGACAGCCGAGCAGAAGCTCGCGGCGGCGCCTCTTTGAATCTAACGATTCAAAATTGTGTTCGAATGACTCATAATCTCCATAGTAATTTTGACAGTCTCTATTGGACAACGTCTTTCGGGTCAGCTAGTCTATCTTTTACTATTATAAAACTGTAACAGAAGTGTGTCTTTACATTGAAGATATTAACAAAAAAAAGTTACGATATGGTTTTTAGGTGTTCCTGATTCCATATCACCAACTTTTGGATTTTTTGTCTGTCTGTTTGTTTGTTTGTTTGATCGAGCATCACGCAAAAACTACTGAACCGATTTTAATGAAACTTTTTTTGTTTGATAGCTTATGACCTGATTTAAAATCCGGTATATAATTTGTGCGGACGAAGACGCGGGTTAACTCTAGTAGTTAAATAAAATGAAGTATGATTTAGATACAACTTACTTAGAATGTACAGGCAGTATCAGGTGTGTACTGCTTTCTCCGAACGACTCGTCCAACAGTAGTTTAGTTTGCTTTATCTCTGCCCACCCCGGCAGGAACACTAAAATGGCGCCTTCGATTTCTGATCTATCTACCGCCTTTATTACTTCTACCACCTGTTAGAGAAAACCAACCACAGAATATTATAAGAGTGGTTGGAAATGCAAAGTAGCGCTTTGGCTTCGGAGACGGCTGTCGCCACTTGTCTTCCCGCTCACGCTGCTACAATTACTCATGCCCTCTCGCTGGCACCACGTAGCGCGCCTTATGGAGTAATGCAAATCATTGCATAACCTGTGGCGACACGTTCCACGCCTACTTTGCACTTCTAACCCCTCTTATAATGGTGTGGGGGAAACGCTAATTTTCTGACATAATTTGGGAATCACATAACTCTCCGCCGTAGTGGTCCAGTAGCGAGTCACCTTCCCTGTCGTGCAGGAGGCCATAGATTAATATGTATATTGGATATAGATAGGTAACTCGCCTTGAATTTTAGGACGTCCTAATTGCGTTGCCGCTCATTAGCACTAGGGGGCGCCACATTATGGAATAAATTGAAAAAGACGATCGGCCGACACGAGGATCGAACCTTAGCTAGCCGGATCGTAAGCCGGTTGTCTAGACCGCTAGACCAACAAGACAGTGATTGATATGGGCGAAATCTCTCACTACTACGGCGCAGCGCGTGAGGTGCAGTGCGCTGTTACTCCGATATGAACCCTAGTGCAACACATAGTGCTTCGAAACATAACCGATAGAAGGCGGAAGCTGTCTATGGAAAATCAGCGTTCCACTTAGTTTGTACTAAGATAACATAGCATGCAGGAGGCGATGGTTCGATCCCCGTCCAGCCAGGCTGACTCGTACCAAAAGAGCTTTTCGTATTTTATGTACGAACGACTAGCTTTGCCCACGATTCCGTACGCGCACTGACTTTAAATACTCATTGCGATGAAATAAAGCCTATATGTCAATCCAAAGCCCGATGATATTGTAAAAACCCCATACAAATCGGTTTAGGTTTTTAAGTGAAGCGTGCACAAATAAAACAGATAGACAGACAAAAATTTTAATTAAAAGTGGTCTCAATGCATTTCATTACGTATCAATGCCCCAAATTAATATTTTTTTAAATATACACGCCAATTTTACAAATTGCATTGTATGTTTAGATTTGTAACACCACTGGCATTTCGGTGAAGGAAAACATCGTGAGGAAACCTGCATGCTTCAATTTACTTCGAGCTTTTAGTACCATATCAACTGACCTCTTGACAATTGACTCTAGGTTTTTCATCCTTCTGACAGTTCTCCAAAGTATTCTTCAGGTTGACGTTGAACTTCGTCTGTATATCATCCAAGTAGGACACCTCTACTGGAAACGTGCGCCCTGGCACCTCTATCACTGGACATTCATCGAAATATCTGGAAAGTTCATCATTATTATAATAAGCTAGAAGTCCACAGCAAAAGGCACTGGCAATCATGGCTATGATGTTCAACATCGGATTGATAGAAAGACCCCTTTATTAGAAGTTATTACTTTAGCATTAAGTTTAGAATAGGGAAGTAATCCTGAGATCGTATTGAACCAGTAGAATTTTTTTTGTTCATGAGTATGAATTTTCGCGCGGAAACGCTAGCCGCCATGCTGTCTCGCTCGTGACGTCACTTCGTCAGTAAACAATACGACGGCGAAAGATCAAAGTAACAAGATTTGTGAAATGTTACAATCGGACCGATGACGTCACTCCGATATTGACGAAATCCAACATGGCGAATGGCGTTTTAGACATTTGAAAAAACAGATTGTAAAAGACGATTTTTAAAATGTTATTATTAAATTTACACTATATTTTTATGAATAAATATCGACGTTTCTCGTTTACTTTTTTCGAAATCTATCAAAGTCAAAGTCAAATACATTTATTGCAAAACTGTAGGTGCGACAGGGTGACTAGTAGACTAGGTACAAAAGAGCGCTACAATTTACCGGTTAAGGTGTACAATGCTTAATATAGATACCTAATAACATAAAATTAATACATGAATGTCAACTACACATTAATTATTTAAATCGGATTACACAATGTCAAAAACAAAAATACATTTAGCGAATTCTGTCAAAATTGAGTACACAATTTCCAATAATTCTTATTAACTACTACACTTTACCATTATTGTCAAAAAACTCATTCACACTGTAAAATAATTTTGTCGTAAGCTAATTGTTTACAGCTTTCTTAAAACTTAAATTGTCAAGAGTTTTATAAACATCAGGTATATTGTTGAACACCTTCACGGACATAAAACAAATACTGTCGTGATACAAAGTAGTACGGGGAACATGCGACTGGATTAATCTGTGCTTGTATCTTAAATTTCTGCTAGATTCACTGTTTGATTCGTAAAGTGACAAGTTTTTCTTCACGAACATAGTGACTTCCTTAATATATAGGCAAGGAAGTGTATCATAAACATGCATTTTTATATTTTTTCTTACATGGTGTCATCATCATCATCATCATCATATCAGCCGACAGACGTCCACTGCTGGACATAAGCCTCCCCCATAATGGGGAGATTTGCCATAATCGCCACGCTTGGCAGGCGGGTTGGCGATCGCAGTTGGATTGAATGTGTGTACTCAGAGTATGCTGCTGCCCATCCTCCGATAGATCCCTTAGTCGCCTTTTACGACACCCACGGGAGGAAATTACCCTATTGTCGCAGCCGGTATAGTAGCGATATAATTACATTGTAAATACTTTAGTGGCACTCACATCTATACAGGGTGTTACAGAAGTAAAAATATAAATTTAAAACTTTTAAGGGGGTGGTTTAGACCAACAAACTGAACAACTTTCACTATGGGACCAACATTGAAATCGCAAAAAAAAATGTTTTGTCCCATACATTTAGCTCGAGTAGATCTGTAGTTTATTATGGAACATAGCAAACGCATCGCATCATGGCGATTATGGCAAATCTCCTCATTTGGGGGAGAGGGGGGGGGGGGGGTCTGTGTCCAGCAGTGGACGTCTACCGGCTGATATGATGATGATGATGGAACATCCGATTTTTTTTCGCGATTTCGATATTGGTCCCATAGTAAAAGTTGTTCAGTTTGATGGTTTTACCACCTTCTTAAATATTTATTTGTATTTTTGTAACACCCTGTATAATATCGAAGCGAAATATATTTCTATTTCTATTTCTATATCCTAAAATCGTATCGTATAAGAAAGAGTACCTAGTACTAGATTACTGTATCATTCATTACTTAACTTGCTTTTTTTGCCCCACAAGAGGGCACATCTGACTAACTGACTGACATCTTTATACAGTACGGACACTTCCTGCCTCCCACCAATTTCTTACCTCACCCCCTCTGGCAGGATGTTGGCGTAAAATGTAAGCAAATGCGTATTCACATACTCAGTATCGCACATGCTTACCTCTTCTTTTAAATTTTTTCTATTTGTATGAAATGACCGCTAAATTTCCAAGGTGTGATCAGGCAATTTAAAACAAAGACCTGGCGCAGCCGGTAGGATACTCACTTAGCAATCCTTGGTATCGAGCGGTTCTATGATGTATAACGTCAGCGACTGGTCGATAGAGCTCTCTTCAATAACAGTAATTAAATAATAAATGTTCAGAACTGGCGCAGCCGGTAGGATACTCACTTAGTAAACACCTCAGTATCGAGCGTAGCACTCATCACTATGATCCTCAACGTCGGATTGATGGTTAGGGCTCTCTTGAGTAACAGTAGAGTGACGTCTGTGTTGACGTCACGCTCGTGCGCCTCGTCTATGATCACGTGGGAGCAGCCTTCTAGACCTGTGGTAAGTTCGAGTAAGGGTTGAGACACATTTACCGATGGCGACCAGCGGCCGACCTTCGATTCCTGGGAGAAACAATTTTGATTTCTATGTTGCGTAGTGATTTTTTTTTATTATGTTTCAGACAGTTTTTTGTCACTAACAGCCAGTTGCACGTACGTTCATTAAAGTTAATCCTCTATTAAATCTCTTGCAGTCACTTTTTGTCTTGTTGACGTAGTAAAAGCTAGCAAGAGATTTAATGGAGGATTAACTTAAATGAATGTATGTGCAACTGACCGTAAATGGTGCCGGTTACAGTTTAAAAGTACCATTCATATTAACTCCCCACCCCTCCTAACAAAACTCCGTTAAATGACTGGGCTATTGGTTGATTTCACACTTATGCTCCGCATGGGCGTTTATTACGTTCATATTCCTATCTCTGCTCTTTCGCGCAAAATTATTACGGTAGGTAAGTAATTTAATAACAAACCAGGGTTAGACTGTAATCTTCTCAGCAAAACTCCAGATGTGCAGTATAGGATTGAACCGCCGGGAGGACGCGGCGGACTCGAGCGGAGCCTCACTTGATACCCTATCGATTCACCAACCTGTGCAATTACAACACTCTTTATTTGTCTTCTTTAAACTGTTTTATCCCACTGCTGGGCAAAGGTTTCCCCTAAACTCTTCTACATCTCTCTGTGCGGTGATACCACACCCCGGACACCACCTACACATAAACAGAAATTGACAAGATGACGTCAGCACATGCGTAACGGAGTCTAGGGTTACAACAACTTTGGCTGCGTGCGGTAAATTACATTTTCTCTCATTGACACCCGCGTCTATTCAAAAAAAGTTTTTATCCTTCGTCCTGAGATTATATTGTGTCTGTGTGACTGTCCTGTGTGATGGGAATTGAACCCGTCGCCACTTGTAACAGACCGTTGTGGCGAACTCTTTGGTCGACAGTATTGAAAATATCTATGAGCGTTCCGGCGTTTCCTGGATGTCGGAACCGTGAGAAAAACAACAGACATATTTTCTCTCGCAAGGAAAACGCGAATCTATTCGTTTGGTGTATATTTCATGTTCCATTGATTTATCATCATAACTTTGAGTTTTAAAACCTATCGCATTATTTATTCGAAGTATCATCAGCTCCTCCGAGCTTCACCTGCTCATTCCGACTAACAGTACCAACCCCACAGGAACAATACCTCTAAATTGAAGCATGCAGGTTTGCTTACGATGTTTTCCTTCACCTAAAAGCCAGTGGTGTTAAAAATCGTACATAATCGTAAATTCCGAAAACTCGTCTCATTGATACGAGTCGGCTTGGACGGGCATCAAACCATCGCCTCTTGCACGGCTGGCAAGGTTACTCGCCACTGGATCACCACCAAGCTGATGATGATGAAAGAAAATCTGAAAAAGATGCAGTTTTGAACCCTAATGTACAGTAATAAAGGTGATCTTACCTCTTCACCAAATTCGCTAGCCACTCGTTCAGCTAAGCCGATGGCGGCGACTCTCCTAGGTTCAGATACAATTGCGGTGGTTTTGGCGCCAAAACGCCGCAAGATGGCGGCCGGCGCGCGAGTCGATTTTCCGCATCCAGCCGCCCCAACTACGACTGCTACGCGGCACTTTTCTAGTGTTGCTGTTATTTGGTCACTGCGAAAGAAAATCGTTAATATTATCTTGGTCTCGCTGCAAGGAGCATAAATATCACCATTCTCCGGGATCCAGGTGGTTATAACTGACTCACCATTCCAATATTCGAAATACATGACCGGCGGCAATTAAATTAAAAAATTTTTTTTATAAATATCTTGGACATTGTCACACAAATTATCTAGTCACATTTAAAGTACCTGGACATGTATTATGATGACTAGACAACGATATAGAATACATATATAGAATTATAGATACAAACATCCATGACTCGGGTACAAATATTCATATTCATCATATAAATATTTGTCCCTTACTGGATTCGAACCCGCGACTCTCGGCACAGCAGGCAGGTTCTCTACAGACTGTGCTACCGGGCCGTCGTTTAGTTCTTTAATTCTTTTATAACTTAGTAATTTACTTCTTTTCTTACCAAAATAGGCTGAAACTATTTGCGTTTTTCGCTCCTAGTCCTTTTAATCCCTAATACATGGTGAAATTGAAATCAATCGACAAAATTTAAGATAGTGTTATACTCGAGATAAGGCTAGTTTTAAAAATAGATTTAGTCCAAATTAAATAACGTCCGAGATTTTGAAATATCGTAATTATTTATTGTAGCTGATTTAATTTGTGACTGACTGTACAGATACCGGGTAGTTGAATGTGCGAGTGAGCGGTACGAAACAGTAGGGTCATCTGCGTCATTCGATTTTATTCTCTTACGATCACACCCGTTGAGTTTTACACGCACGATATTAATTGGTATAAAAATCAATGGTATACCATTTGGTACTGAACGGTCCATTAGTCGTCCAAGGAAAAACACCTCGTTTTCTCCAGTTTGCCTTAACAGATACGTCACGTTCATGTGGTCCACATTCAATCGACCAACGATCAACGAAAGTACCGTCTGTTCCCAAAAGTATCCCACGTCAGAGAAACGCGAAAGTGTGCCGCGAAACGAAACCGAGAGTGAACGAAAGTGTTTTGCACGACTTCAAAATGACACATGGTATCTGACGTTTCTTACGTCAACGTGACGTATTAAACAAGCCTTAAGTAGCTTCGATGCTTTCGGGGACTAGTAGTTGTATTAATTAATTTTCGATGTTATTTCAACGAAAGCAAAGTCGACAATGGATTGGCAGTGAAAAATGCTCTGCGCGCTGCACTTTGCCTGGTGTGCGCCGGCTTATAGAGCACATTGTAAACCCTGCTGTGCGGGCACTTACTCATCGGCGCGCGCCGTATGGGCCAATTCACTTTAGAAGAGCATCGGCGCGCAGAGGCCGGAGACAGAAATCTTATCACTAGTGAATAAAGTTCAAATTTATTTGAAACGGTACGGATTAGCGCGGCGCCGCCGCCGCGACGACGTGCAATTAAATTTAAACTTTATTCACTAGTGACAAGATTGCCGGCGAGCACTTTCGACCCTAAGAATATCAACTTTCTTACTAAAGATATTCTTATAGGTACGTATGTGAAATTCATCAATAGTTGAGTGCGAGGGTGAGGAGTGAGTGTTGAAACGACGGCTAAGAGAGATGAATGGAAGAGGATGACATATAGCGCCGATCCCAAAAAATGGGAAATGGGCAAGACAATGATGAGTTGAGTGCGAGGGTAGGGACAGCAGTGGGGATGGTAAACCCTGATGATGATGAAGTACTTTGTTTACTTAATTATCATCATCATTATCTACTTATAAGTACAAATAAAAATGAAATGCTGTTCGTTGGGAAGCGCATCGGCACCGCTTGAGAACGGCTAGACAGATTGAGGAATTCGCGCTACGGCTGTCGGCTACCGTTTTGACAAGGGCAGAGATTTGGCTTATTCCTTTTTTAAATGTTCGTAATCGTCCGAATAAGGCTTTTAGGGCAACAAGTCCTTTTTATCCAACGATCGAAACCAACGAAAGGCTACCAACATTGGAATGTGTGAACCACCCTCTCATTTTTAATATAAAACGAAAAAACTACTGAAGACGACAACAGCTATAAGCGCTAGATCCCATTCCCATTGCTTTTCCGAAAAGAAGAAGAAACTCTTAATAATGAGGCTCCACCATGCATCGACTGCGTCAACATTCGCCTCGCACTTAAACTAGCGGTGCGTTCCGAGACATGAAAATTACAGCGCTAACACCCGTTCCATTTACGTTATCGCGCCTACAGCGCTGATAGCTTCCTACAAATTCAGAACGCTAGATATCGCGCTCACACCGTTCACACCACAACATTGAAATATCCCTATTATTTTCTTCATCACTAATCGTTGATTAAACTTTTATTCGTCTTTTTTAAAACATAAACCCAATACTACTAAAGACGCCTAAATCGAGACCTAAACAAATCAAATATTTAATACAACAAAACTGTCAAACGTCACGTTCACAGTGCTAACGCTCAGAGCTATGAGCACTGTTATTGCAAGATGGGTGTCGGTAGTGACGTCATTCACGTTTTTGATTGTGGAAGCGCTGACGTCAAATCGGAACGACATTTATCGCGCTCACAGCGCTGTCGGCGTAATTTGGAACGCACCGTTGGACGGACGTCATCCGACGTCGACGCTTCTCACGTCGGCGTGACGTTGTGGACGTCATGTGACGTACGCGTGCATTGAAAGCGAAAGTGCACTCTCGATTTCTATTCACTTTCCGTTTCATTCGAACGCTCTGTGACGTAGTAACTTCTCTGTTTGACATGGCGCTTGTGGATGTTCATTGTCATTGAAATGATGTTCACTTTCGCACATATTTTTGCATCAGTTGTAATATTATTTTAAGTTTTTTTTTTGGTAAGTTGCCTTTGCCTGTAGGCTCCCACTATACGGGGGGTTAGGGTAAACAGTTGCATTATTTTAAGGGGTGATTGTACTCGTGATACTGAACAATTTTCCCTAAGAAACCTGTAGGAAATTCGCAAAAAAATCGGCATTTCATACAAACGTTCGATCAGCTGATTGCATTTAGTATGGGAAATCCCAAATTTTTTTTGCGAATTTTCTATAGGTTGCATGCATAATCGTAATCATAATTTATTCGTAATATTCATTACATATCACAAAATACTAATAATAATAATACAATTAAACAAAGATAATAATTATAAACGTCAAGAGTAATAATGTCAAATATAAAAATACGCTCACGACTATATTTCCGAGGGGGTAGTCAGAGATATTCAGTAACCTCAGAACATCCACGTTCTATAGGTTTCTTAGGGAAAATTGATCAGCATCATGGGTACAATCACCCTTTAATGTAATGAATCTGTTTACCATGGTCTAACAGCCTCCGTGGTCTAATGGTTAAGAGCATTGGCTCTCGACACGGAGGTCGTGGGTTCGATTCCCGCGGGGGACATCTAGTGAAATGTCACTTTGTGCGTGTTTCCCCAGTTGGTTAGGACATTGCAGGCTGAATCACCTGATTGTCTGAAAAGAAAGATGATTGCGTGCTTCGGATGGCACGTTAAGCCTTTGGTCCCGGTTACTATCTTTGGTGGTAGTAGTCGTTACATAAAAACCACGTCAGAGGCCGTAAGTCTGACAAAACTCTGACACCAGGGCTCTGCCTAAACGATAAGAAGAAGAACCATAACACCCTATAGAGCAAAGACCTCTCACGAATAAAATAACTATCATTGTCCTTTTAGTAATAGATATTCTTTCTTATACTGTGCCTTCACTAAGATGCGTTCGGCACTTGTAATAGGAAAGTAAGAACGCATCGATCGGAGAGCTGTTTCTCTCGGTATTCGACCTCAATACGATCGAGTGAGCCATTCCGCGACCCAGTTGCTGACGTGAAACTGTTTGAGAGTTGATATCGTCACTTTCGCTTTTGTTTTCTTTGGTTGATCGTCGGTTTCTTCTTTCGGCTTTTACTTATTAGTTTTTTTTAATATTCTTTTATTATAATAATAATAAAAATCTTTATTTGCTGATAAAGTTGCTTTATACAGTTTGTTCTTAGCATAATTAAGACAAGTTAATTAAGATTTTTGGCTTTGTATATAAATCTTAGCTGCTGATGCTTAAAAAGTAAAACTGTGATTTAAGCATCAGCTTCCTTATACAGGGTGAAATTGATATCATTAGCATCCTTTTAAACTAAGAGTCTACCCATCAAACTGAACAACTTTTACTATGGGAGCAAACCGATGGGAGCAACAAAAATATCAGATGTTCCATACTAAACTACAGTGCCATGACGTGCCGACTCGACTCAAATGTATGCAACATCAAATTTTTTGTGTGCTCCGTTTGGTTTGCTCCCATATTAAAAGTTTTTCAGTTTGATGGGTAGACTCTTAGTTTAAAAGGAATAAAAATAATATTTATTAATCCACGAAAAGCCATTTTACAGACGGATTTCTAATAAAATAATAAAGCACTAAATGTTAGAATAGTAGGCTAGGAGTATTGGTAGGTACAACTGATGCCATGAAAGGTAGGAATTACCTGCCTGAGCTATTGACATCAGCTACAACTGTAAAACTTATTGCACATTAAAGGTACAAATGTGTGGTTTGTATGTGTGTGTGAATAAGTAGGTACTAATGATATCAATTTCACCCTGTATAGGTACAGAATTCGCCATAAGGCCAGAGGGTACGCAGAGATAGATATATTTTGGTTCAGGGGTGCGATTTATGAATGTCACCGGTGAGCTTAAACGGTTTCTAAATCTCAAACAAAAGCCTTCAATACGAGTGGGAAGGGGCACTCGTATTGAACTCATGGGTATGAGAATTTAGTCACCGGTGAGATTAAAAATACGAACTTTGGGAAATCGGTGAATATCGGCCATTTTACTCAGCCGGTGACTTCAAAAAATTTTTTAAACTCACAAGTTGAAATCAGCAGTAGAAAATGTCAAAATTACAATGGAGATTATGCATCTTTCTACTGCGGATTTGAACGTGCGAGTTTCAAAAAGTCACACGTTGAAATCAGCAGGAGAAAATGTCAAAATTACAATGCAGATTATGCATCTTTCTACGGTTACAATATGCTAAATAGTTAATTGTAATCTTTTATCAGGAATTTTTTGACGACCCGGTTGGTGTAATGGTTACCACGCCTGACTGCCAAACAAGGGTCCTGGGTTCGAATCCCGGCTCGGTCATAGATGTTATATGTTTGTGCCGTTGTTGTATGGTTTCCATAATAAAAAGTCTACGTGCTTGCTTGGGATCATTATTTATTTAATCCCTTTTTTGTAAATAGTTCGGAGGGTTATGTTTTATTCCTTTTAAAGTAAAGAATGCTAAAAATACAAAAGAAACCCATTTTCCTTGTCCCGAAGGTTCAAATAGAAACCACGTATATAAAATATCAAAACTCTAAACGAGAGCAACCTTGAAAATGTGCCAATGTTCCAAAAACCTCATTCTGCGCCCTACATTGTCTGCGCTCCGGCGGACTCGTCCCTGATCGAATGGGTGACCCTAATAATTGACCTTCAGACCCGCGCGCACCCGCCGTGACCTCTTTACCGACCTCGGGTGACCTTGACATAGAACTACGTCAGAGGGATTGTGTGAGGGATTGTGTATTATTTTTTCAGGGCAGACTTGTAAAAGTGAGGTCAGAACGGAAAATATTGGTATGAGCATATGCTCGCGACTATATTCCCCGAGGGGGATGTCAGAGATATTCTCAAAATCATAACGTTTCACTAGTAGTACCGAAACTCTGTCCGGTGTGACGAGGAGTGAGCCCACCACCACTTATAATGGACAGTGGGTACAATACATGCATCGAAATTGAATCACGAATATTTCTTCAATATGTCACAGATTATTCAATAGATTCACGACGTTTTCCTGCACCGAAAAACCAGTGGTGTTACAAATCGTAAATAAATTCCTATAAACTCGGCACTATTCCTATAACTTGGTACGAGTCGGCCTGGATCGGGACGGGGATCAAACCATCCCCTACTGCACGACAGCAGGCATCGCCACACGACCACCACTAAAATAATTACGAATTGTTTTCGCAATGAATGAAAGCCTAGCGCTTTCGTGCTCATGGATACATTTTAAGAATCTGTTTTGAGTAGTAAGTTTTAGAGTGTGCCTTTGCGATGGGTTCACATTGAGTTCAGTAAGTTTTAAATTATACAAACATTATTTAGTATTTTGAAAAAAAAAATAACCTATGTTGAAAACTTGAAAATTCGATTCTGGAGTGAGATTTTTGAAACTCATTCGCTGAGCTCAGCAGTTGAAAATGTCAAAATTACTGTGGAGATATATGGATCTTTATACTGCTGATTTGACTTTTCAAAAATCATACTACAGGAGTGTGATGTTTTAAAGTAAGTAATTTTGACATTTTCAACTGCTGAGGTTAGCGAATGTGTTTCAAAAATCGCACTCCTGGCCCTGTACCCGGACTTTCAAAGTTCGATATATCGCCACTGTTTCGGTCCGCACTTCATTGTAATAGAGTTGACATTCGAACGAAAACGTTCACGCAATCGCGAAGTTCGAATGTGCGGGTAGAGGCCCTGCTCTCGATTCTAAACAAATTATTTTCTAGTTTTGCGTTTATTCATTAATACGTTGCATATCATAATAAATAATTTATCATCATTGGCCTTTCCATCTATAAAAGATGATTCATGCAGCGTCTTGGAAGCTCGTGACTATAAAACCATAGATTAATATGTATATTGGATATAGATAGGTAACTCGCCTTCAATTTTAGGACGTCCTAACTGCGTTGCCGCTTATTAGCACTAGGGGGCGCCACATTATGAAATAAATTGAAAAAGATGATCAGCCGACACGAGGATCGAACCTTAGCTACCCGGATCGTAAGCCGGTTGTCTAGACCGCTAGACCAACAAGACAGTGATTGATATGGGCGAAATCTCTTACTACTACAGCGCACAGTGTGAGGTGTAGTGCGCTGTTACTCCGATATGAACCCTAGTTCAACACATAGTGCTTCGAAACATAACCGATAGATGGCGGAAGCTGTCTATGGAAAATCAGCGTTCCACTTAGTTTGTACTAAGATAACATAGCATGTATAAAACCAGAGCAGGTGGGCAGGTACCTTGCATGTACGGCAAGTAAAAATTAACTAAATACTCACGCATATCGATCAATAGGCAGCGGAGTCAGTTCGTCATCATATCGTACAAACTTCTCTCTCAGTAGAGCGTCTCTCCGCACCAACGAGGCTTCAGAAGGCGCCGTTATGTTCCGACCGTACACTGGATGCACACGGTGTTTTAGTTCTGAAATAAATCTATATGTTACGGTCCCAGTAATCAATTGAAAATTATTAATAACGAGCGAACTTCGTCCGCACAAATTACATACCAGATTTTAAGTCAGATCATAAGCTATCAAACAAAAAAGTTTCATCAAAATCGGTTCAGTAGTTTTTGCGTGATACTCGTTCAAACAAACAAACACCCAAACAAACACACAAACAAACAGACAAACAAACAGACAGACAAAAAATCCAAAAATTGGTGAAATGGAATCAGGGACATCTAATAACCATATCGTAACTTTTTTTTGTTAATATCTTCGATGTACAGACAAACTTCCTGTTACAGTTTTATAATAGTACGAGCGTTAACCCGCGACTTCGTCCGCACAAATTATATACCAGATTTTAAGTCAGATCATAAGCTATCAAACAAAATAAGTTTCATCAAAATCGGTTCTGTAGTTTTTGCGTGATACTCGTTCAAACAAACAAACAAACAAACAAACAAACAGACAGACAAAAAATCCAAAAATTGGTGATATGGAATCAGGGATATCTAAAAACCATATCGTATCTTTTTTTTTGTTAATATCTTCAATGTACAGACAAACTTCCTGTTACAGTTTTATAATAGTATAGATAGACTACCGGTTATTATTAACATAAATCAACAATGAAGGATGATGTGATGAATTTAATATTGTTATTGTATCTCTTATGGTATTTCTCGGGCTGTAACCACTTTACCTTTAGAAGGCTTGCGGGGACACAGGTCCAACACGTAGAGGCCCCTTTGAGACACTTTTATCTAAATGCGATGGGACTAACTGATCGGGTTAGAAACACGGAACTGCGCTCCAGAACTGGCATAGCGGACGTGGGGCGCAAGACAGCTCAGCTGAAGTGTGCCTGGGCTGGACATGTCTGTCGCATGCATTCGGATGGGCCAAAATCTCCACAGACTGGGTTCCCCAGGATGGTCGCCGGCGTCGAGGCAGACCCAGAAAAAGGTGGAGAAACAACATGGATGCCTTCTTGGAGAGTTGGCCAGAAGTTGCACACAATATTGGGGATTGGAGATTAAAAGGGGAGGCCTTTTTCCAGCAGTGGGACATTGAACAGGCTACGTAAAAATATAAAAAAAATAAAAACCGGTTATTATTAATATTTTTTTTAGCGGTCGCGGTTAAAGTAATAAAACATATCAAGTAAACTGCCGCGGCACGCTCGCTGCGCTCGCTCAGTTCGTGCGCTGTGGTCGCAAGAAACCTAACATGGTAACCGGTCAAAACCACTTTTGCCTGATTTTTGCAGTAAAAAGTGGTTTTGTCCGGTTATGAGTTTTTTAGACCCCAGACCTAACTGATTCTGTTAGGTTAATGAGAGGAGCGTATCCTAAGTACGCAATAGAATGCATTAAGACCATTTTGTTCGACGCCTTAGAGTGAAAAACTCGTAAGTGCAAAAAAGAACTTTTCAAGAAGAAGAAAATGTGTCCTAGAAAATTGTTGTGCCACATATCTTCTAATTATATGTTATAGATGGCGTTCCGAGGGTCATAGTATTTTGAGTGAAATCAGGACATGTTTTGCGAGGTTTTCTTTCCAGAAACGTAATAATAAAAAAAATACAAAAATTGCATTCCCGAGGTTCTCACAAGTAAAAACTAAAATGAATGCATCGGGAATGCAATTTTTGTAATTTTTTTTGTACCACGATGCCCCCCCCCCCCCCCCCTCCACCCCTCCCGATACGGCCCTGTAGTACAAACAGTACAGATACACCGCCATGCCCACCAATTTTCACCTTACCACACCCCGAACAGTGCCTACAAAAATCAGAAATTGACAAGATGACGTCAGGACATGCGAAACGGAGTTTAGTGCAGCTAAAGTTTAGCTGCGTGCGGTACAATGACTTTTTCGTAAACGCTTTGACAACCGAATACATTTGAAAGTGAAAAGACTGGAATGTCAGCGGCAATGAATGACAGCTGGACATAACTGATGCATACAAAGGTGACATTAGAGACATGTGCCATGTTTATTAGGCTTTGTTATTGTATGACATGATGACTCAATGGTTATAAAAACTCAATGCTGGCGGAAATGCAGTGCTAACGAACAAGCAAGAGTCCATTAATTATAAATAGGCATATGTAGCCTATGGCGCGGGTCTACCTTGATATACAACTTTATTATTTATAAATTTATTTACCTGATATTTCTTCAATTTCTTGTAAAGAATCGTCATCACATTCATCTGCAAAAAAAATGAACTTATTTAAAAACAAAATTTTTTTACTTCGTTTATTGAGAAAAACCAATTAAACAAAGCCTTATTTAAACATAGTACTTTAAATTTACTAACTATAACATAAGCCAATTATAGGTTTCCTTAGAGTACTAGATCAATAATAGTTTCATAACATCACATCATAACTCGTACATAAGTATGTACGAGTTACGCGTGTAATTCTACTAACAAACTTTTCTGACACTTTTTGCGGGGGACGAGGTAGCAAAAAAGGGGGTTGAAATACGGAACTTTGGATTTTATTCCGTTACTTTAGAGTCAAATTTTGAATTTCAAAAATCATGACAAATAGTCTCGTGTGAAACCCAAACAAGATAAGTTGTTCCGCAATTATAGGCTGTCTCGTTTAGTGATAGGGTCTAAAATTGTATGCACATGTACATGATCATTTGATCTTGTACCTTGGCAGAGGGGAATGCTAACGTAAGGTAGGTCTCTATTTAAATGGTCCAAGCATAAGGATGGATAAATAAGAATCTTTTTAACAAAGCCCATACATTTGGAATGGAATTTTTCACCAATGTTAACTGTAGCTAATCCTGATATAGGACTCCGTCTTTTTGGGTTGTTACTGCAACACCTGCATACTAATGGAGACGCTTACTTAAGTATATTGTGAATTGGTTTTTTGTTGTCTTACAAATAAATAAATAAATTTGGCTCCAGTAGGTTTCCATTTTTGGAACAGCAGATACTTTTTCGCTATTTCGATGTTGGTGCCATAGAGAAAGTTGTTCAATTTGACTGTCCAATCATCCCCTTAAAAAGTGTCAGTATATTAAGAAGGAAACTATATGCAAAATTTGATTAATTTTTTTCCTCGCACGTGTGTTAAAGTATCAAACGCTTGGTCGTTGGTCATTACGTTATTGGTAACCTCCAACCTCAAGGACAATGCAGACACTGAAAGAGAGCGAAGAGCGTTGTCTGTCAGAGCTAATATGAATGCCCGTAGGTTCGCACGTAGCTCGAAACAGGTCAAACTCACTTTATTCAGAGCCTACTACTGCACATCCTTCTATACATGCAGCTTGTGGGTAAATTATACTCAAAACAGTACAGCGCTCTTCGCGTTTAGTATAACAAAGCATTTAGGGTGAAAAAAGCGTTAATAGTACATTATGATACAAGTGAGCAAAGTTGGTCATTACAGCCGAGGTGGGATTGCAGTACGAGCCGCGAGGCGATTGATGCATACTAGCCGAGGGCTGTAATAACCAACGCTCACGCGTTTCATACGACGTTTTTCAACATACTTGCGAGGAAAAACTAATAACATTTCCTAAAACACAACTATTTTAGACAAATATTTTTGTACAATGGCGGCGCTGGGCTATGGCTGGGCTTTTTTGTTTGAGATAGCTATATGCGCGCAGGCGGTCGAAGAGGCAAAGACTGACCAATATTCAACCAACGACATTTTGTAGCAAACAATATAATTTAAAAACGTTATAAACTTATTATTTATGAATTTATATCACAAATTAATGTTAATTTGTTAACTTAAATAAATTGTTTGATGAAATGAAGCGTTTATTTATCATATTTTAACTAAAACAGAATTATTTATTCAGAAAAAAGTTTTTTTTTTTTTTTACGGAACTCTTTGCTGAGATTAAAAAACAGACTATAGAAAAAAAAGTAACATTACCGCACTAGTGCGATAATGCAATCATTTTCGCACGCGTATTCTATAAGCTGCATTATGTACTTAAAAGCGGTGCAATAAGAGCCACTTTACGAGCAAGTATGTTGAAAAGATACCTTCAGTGTCTATAGTAGAATCCTTAGTCAAAGCTGGAGTAGGTAAGATCTTGTTTCTCGCTTCTATAAACGTGGCGACGTAAATATCCTCTGAAAATTAAATTAAATTAAAGTCAATTACATTTTTTAAACACGAACTAGAATACAACAAATGTCTATGTCGGTACCTTGCCAGATTTCCCTTAAAATATATTATAGTTTCAATGCTAGAATTAATTATAGTAGTTTATTATAGTTCTGAAATAAAATAAATTAAAAAAAAAATTATGATTTGTATGGAAAAATAGGGACATAGATTGTATGGTAAACAACCGGCCAAGTGCGTGTCGGGCCACGCGCAGGGTAGGGTTCCGTAGTTCCCTGATATAATATACGAACTTAGAAGGGGGCTTTTTGTTTTACGCAACGGTTTTTTTTTACGCTCACAGGCATATACATTGTAATGATCCCATGTAAGCACTATAGGCTTTTATATTATGGAAACCATACAACAACGGCACGAACATATAACATCCATGCCCGAACCGGGATTCAAACCCAGGACCCTGGTTTGGCAGTCCGGCGTGGAAACCATTACACCAACCGGGTCGTCAACGAAAAACGAAACGGACATGGCGAAACTATAAGGGTTCTTTGTCGACTACGGAACCCTAAGAAAGTCCAGTGTCCAGTGAGAAAACAGGGCAATCGGCAATTGTGGAGGAAAAAGTGCAAACTCGCCTTTCCTCTTATAAATTTGTCTACTGCGCAGGTACATCAGTAAGACTTGTGGGGACTTGCTACAGATGTCAGCACCCACAAGTTATAGCAAAGATGACAACAGATGGCGATACCGTCGCTCTCGGAAATATGCTCCATACATAGACAACGTTTACCGTGAATACGTAACTCGTAACCTACTACAAATAAGGTTCACAATCGAATGCGGGACATATATCGCGCAAGAGAAATAATCACCGAGATTCGATACATATACAAGGTCCAACTAAGAACAGTTGGACCACAGCCGGTCCCCAGGCTTCACACATAGCCTGGTGGAAGATCTTCCCTTTTAAATTGAGGAACATTCCCAGTAGCACCTCCATAGACTTATAAACCTGGTACTACTGTACCTACTTATCCCATTCTCGTAGTCATTCCATATCCTCTGTAACCTCTCCACCGAGTTCTCACTAATTGTAGCTCTGAACGGCACATTCAGTGAACTTCGCAGCTCATTCAGTACATCTCTATCGTATATTGGTAGTCCTTTGTCGTCTATATGACTGTTTGTGTAGAGGTAATTAAGAGCTTGAGATGCTGCCTTGTCGGCCGCTTGGCGTTTCGATAATGCGGTGCTGGAAATATGAGAAAATTACACTACATTATTCACTTTGATGGAAAATCCCTAACATCTCTCTTTCTAGTAGTAAAAATTCCAGTCCCATTTTCCCCCAAACTATTTTTACCCATTCGCATATTTTCTATATCAAAACTTTCCACACATGCATAAATTTTCAGTCGTGACCACAAACCACCAATTTTTGAATTTTTTATCTGTTTATTAGGGTTCCATACCCAAAGGGTGAAAACGGGACCTTATTCATAAGCCTACATTGTCCGTCCGTCTGTTTGTCTGTCTGTCCTAGCTATTTAAGGCTGCAACTTTTGAACCGTAATAGCTAGACATTGAAATTTTTACAAAATGTGCGTTATTATGGGGGATTTCCTAACAAATAAAATGTCAAAAAGTTAAAAATTAAGGGGGCCCTCATACAAGAAACTAGTTTTTATCAACGTTTTTTCTTTTCGCTCTATTGTAAAAACGGTAATACATACAAGCGTCAAACTTGGTGCGATTATAGAGCAAACTCTACTGTATAACGACAAATAATAAAAACCGACCAAGTGTGAGTCGGTCTAGCGCTGAAGGTCACGGAGAAAACAAAACTTTTTTGTAAGTTATGTTGTGTTACGGAACCCTCGGTGCGCGATTAGCCCGACTCGCACTTGACCGGTTTTTATTTTTTTGTCGCGAACGCGAAAACTACTGGATCTTTGATAAAAGTTTTTGCATTTGAAAGCTATGATTGTACTTAAAATTTGGTATTTCATTTATCTCTATAAGGGGACGAAAGCGGAAAAACTAGTTGAAAATTAAAAATGTAATTACCATTCAAATTTGATTTTCTCCGGCCAAATAAAAACATAAGTGCAGGTCCAGTCAGGACTATTCTGAATCTTATGTTTACCGCCTTTAGGTGCTATATTCTGCTTGTAATATATTTCAAATATCTTCTGAGGTGTCTTCGATGTAAGTATGTTGAGAGTGACACGAGGTTCCGGGAACAGTTTTGAAATTTTCTTTAAATCTGTAAATAGAGAACATAACGATTTAGTCCAAAACACCGGCCAAGAGCGTGTCGGACTCGCCCAAGATAGGGTTCCGTAGACATTATATGAAAAGCTTAACATGAAATCGCTTTAGAAGTTAGGGGGGGCTGTAGAATATGCGTTATTGCGGCGGATTTGTTAAATAATAATAAAATGACAAAAATTAAGGGAGTTCCTCATACAAGAAACTAGTTTTTATCAACATTTTTCTTCGGTAATACATACAAGTGTCAAACTTGGTGTGATTATAGAGCAAACTACAGTATAACAACAAATAATAAAAACCGGCCAAGTGTGAGTCGGTGTCGCGCTAAAGTTCCCGGAGAAAAAAAACTTTTTTCTAAGTTAATTTATGTTGTGTGGTGGTGTGGTAGTACCAAACCCTCGGTGCACAAGTAGCCCGACTCTTACTTGACCAGTTTTTATTTTTCTATTGGCCTTAATTTGGGAATGCTGTAAATAAAGGAAGTAGGTAGGTACCATGGAGGAAAGTAAGGGAGCGGAGGTGCGGTGCTGCAATGAGGCCAGTCGCCATTCGATGAGGTCGTGACGTCACAGTGGGCGTGGCATATGCTGCTCAGTTCGAATCGGACCGCCTTTGTTTTCGTACGTAATTATTTTGTTTGCTGAGAGGTGTTTTGTCAATAAAATACATTTAGAATTAATTAATTGCGCTGTTCCTGGATGTAAAAATTGTTTAGGATCACAGACAAAGCTTGCAGATGGCATAACTTTTCATAGGTAGGTCCAATTTAATTTAATAAGAGTTGTTTTTGAAAATAATTATCGAATTAGACGGTAAGTTTGATAATAGCGGCGAGTAGATGCACTAGTTGGTTGTCAAGTTACTCTGCATTTGTTGTAGTTACTTCTTTCGCCGCTAGATGGATTTGGGTTTTTGGGGCGGAGCCTACGCCCATCTCGTACCTCGTCCCCCGCATTTTGGCGACACTTACTAGAATAGAAAAATTGCCTTGCCTCACCTCCGCTCCCTTTTTTTCTTCGTGGTAGGTACCCACATAACATTTCTTTTAAGGTAGCATTCTGATTAGCGACCGAGACCCAATGCTTTGTATGAATTTATATGAAGCACTCTTTTTGACATTGCAAAGATAGCTGGCGAAAACTGGATGAGCACAAGTAAAGACAGAGAGTTGTGGAAGAGGATGGAGGAGGCCTTCACCCAAAGTGGGGTTCATATCTCAAACATTGAAGAAAACTAATCATACTAACAACCTGAAAAGTGAAGATACTAACAACATCTGAAATGTAGAAACCACAGTCATATGGAAAGTAAATTTTTTTTTTTTGTCTCATTTGTCCTTTGCAATCTGTCGCACAGTTTTTTTTTTTTGGACATTCAGCAAAACGTGTGACGTGTATTAATGTTGGCTTGCTTGGTATGTACCCAGTGATGCATCCAAATTAAAGTGTCTCAAGGAACGGTTACACTCCCAGTAGATTGTCAATCAATCAATCAATTATACTTTATTTGACACCAAAAAACAGAGATGATGTAGATTTTCCTGTGGTATCTTTTTCTTAAGTCTGGGGGTCTTAGTCTCTTCGCTCATTAGATTTTAACACTTTCGCGGACACTGAACGAGACACAATAGAACTTTTATTGTTATCACTGCTATAGCAGGTCACTGTCCGCGAACGTGTTAAGCTAATATGTTTGAGTGGTTTAGTATCATTTTCTGATAATTTCGTGTGAACTCTACTATTTCCTCCTTCACGTAGAATGTAAATAAAGGCTTTTTTATTTATTATTTATTTACTCTTTTTGAATTAGAGCAGTAGGTCGCGGTTGCTAGGATCGGAATGCTACCTTTACGGCTACCTACCTTTCTCAACTGTTCTCTCTTTGAACTGTGAAACATCTTCGTCCCGTAAACCGTTTGAATAGCATTTTCTGTGCAATAAACATAGACACGAATTGGTGTGAGTCGTATGCACGTTGAGAGAACTCCATTTTGTACCGACAAATAATCTGTTGGCTGTGGACCCTAGAAAATAAAATAAAATACTCCATAGCATTAAGCCGATACTCTAATTCTTCAGCATATCGACGCCTTGGAGTGAAGAACTTGTAAGGGCAAAAGAGATAATTTTTTCAGGAGGAAGAAAAAACTGCATCCTATAACTTTTATGTAAGTTTGGGAGTATTTTCAAAGTTCTTATTACATGCTATAGAGATGGCATTACAAGTATCAGATTATTTTTTGAGTGAAATCGTGACATGGTTTCTGAAATTTTCTCTCCAGAAGCTTAATAATAAAAAAATACCAAAAGGACACTGGGTATAAACATAGACGGCCGCAAACTATCACATCTAAGATTTGCTGACGACATCGTGCTGTTTGCTAACTCGCCTCAAGAACTGAACAAAATGATAAATGATCTTGCAGTTGAAAGCGGAAAAGCAGGACTAAAACTAAACCCAGAGAAGACAAACTGATGACCAATGGAGAGAAAAAGACCATAACGGTGGGAGAATCTCACATTGATTATACTGAGGAATATGTATACCTGGGTCAGCTGATGGCACCACAAGACAGTACTAGCAAAGAAATAGAGAGAAGGATATCAAACGGTTGGAAGAGATACTGGAGTATGAAAGAGGTCATGAAGGATAAAACGCTACATATAGGTACCAAAAGTAAACTGTTGAACATCTGCATACTTCCCATCCTTATGTACGGCTGCCAAACTTGGGCTTTGACACAAGACAACACAGACAGACTTGCAATCTGTCAACGAGCGATGGAAAGAAGCATGCTAGGGGTGAAAAGATCTGACAGACTAAGAAATTTCACCATCAGAAACAAGACAAAAGTCCATGACATAAAACGAAGGATTAAACGATTTAGATGGCGATGGGCAGGTCACACATTGAGAGGCAAAGAGAAGTGGAGTAAAATAATCACCGAATGGCACCCAAGAGAAGGGCAAAGAAAGAGAGGTAGACCACCGAGACGATGGGTTGACGACATAAGGCAGGTTGCCGGAAACACATGGCACAGAGTGGCAAGCGACAGACAGGAATGGAGAAGGTTGGAGGAGGCCTTTGCCGACTAGCAAACGGACATACAAAAAACGAACAAAGCACAACTACTAGATTAAAAACATCTCGGATGTCCGATTAAGGGCTTATATTATTAAAAGGACACTGGGCAAAAATGTATTGCCACTGGTCCAAGAGCCCCCGCTATGAGACAAGTAGGGATAGTTAGAGGATACCCAAACGTACATGGCACCCAAGGGGCTTCAAAATATTTTTGAGGAAACAAAAGATGCAGGGTGTTTTATTTTGACGTAGTCGTTTTTAGTTTCGGGGGTAGTCGTTTTGTGATCAGACACTTAGCTAAAACTTCTAAAAGTTATTATTAAGCGTGTAAAAGTTTACTATACCGGCAATTTCAAGATGAGATAACGTTTCAAGTGTTGTGTGTTTTGAGGGCTAAAGATTCTTTTGCATTAATAATAATCAAAAACAATAATAATATCCACATCACACAAGGATTTCAAGATGTAAACAACGGCTAAATGCTAACATTAGTATGAAAAACCGCTAAACAAAGCACCCTGTATCTTTTTTTCACTCTAAAAGATATTGGTGCCGCATATAAAAATATGTTCTATATTAAACCCCCTTTCAAACGTAGTATGTCACTTAGGTGAGGGTTCTTGGACCACTCCTGCTCACTGCTCCTAGCACCATCATCATCATCTGAGCCGATGGACGTCCACTGCTGGACATAGGCCTCCGCCGAGGATCGCCACAACGACCGGTCATGCGCTGACCTCATCCAACGGATTTCCCGCCGCCTTCACGGCACCGGGTCGTCGGTAGGACATCGGTTCTGCGAGCAATGTCACTAAGCAATTCTTTGGGCTATATCAGCTACTCTGGTTCTTCTGCGGATCTCTTCATTACTGATTCCATCTCGCAGGGAAACTCCGAGCATAGCCCTCTCCATTGTCGTTTGGGTACCTAAGATGACGCTCTGACCGTACTTTCAGCCTTTTTATGAGGCTTTAAGTGACCACGTCTCTTGTTCCATGTCATGACTGGCAATACACACTGGTCAAAGACATTCGTTTTTTTTTTTTACTTATATTTAATGGACTCTTGCTTGTGCGTTAGCACTGCATTTCCGCCAGTGTCACGTGTTTATGGGAGAATCCATCCCAATCTCAGGGATTGTTTTTGGTCAAGAACAAGAAGAGATTGAGGATTACGGAGCCTCGTGGCAGGCAAAAACGCGACGCGCGAAATCCACGCGAGACGTGTGCTCGGGTCAGAACCTGCAACATGACTCCGACTTTCGTTTTGAGCCATCGTGAAGATCGAAACAATTATTTTAGGTTATGAAGGTATGTATCTTACTTACCGTGAAACCGAACAACTTTGCCCGCTTTTCTTATATTGTTTAATAATTTAGGAATACAATTTGTTTGGGCGCATAGTACACTGAGCCATTGCATGGTTCGAAATAAATACAATAATTACTATTCCAATTTCCAAAATGTTTTCATTTCAATTCAAAACATGCCCACAGATTATTAAGATTTTTTTATTAGTTATATTTCGAAAAGGCAATAGGAACTAGCCCTTACAACCTGGTCTTTAGTTTCATTTTCGCTTGTACAAAACCTAACCTAACCTAATCTTATACCTAACTCTTGAAATGCGTGGGTTTTACGAGAAGATCAATCCGAATCAAACGGGAGCGCCTTCTTTATTTCTCACTTTTACTATTATTATTCTTCATTAATGGCACATTATTAAACTAATGAGGGATTTTCCAAAAGCAAAAAAAATAGAAAATTTAGTTCCTAATTGCTCGATAGATGGCGTTGACCAGAGAGGGGTCCAATAGGTATAAGCAAAAATATATTAATTAATATTAATAGTAAAAATACACAGTACAAACATATACTTATATTACTCTTTGGTACAAACCCTTTATTATTGTTGTTGGTTTATTATTTAGCAATCTCGGTGTTATTGTCCGTCAACAACGAATCGAGTATCGGACGTGGCTGTATGGCCTACGTATCCGTTTTGAATATACGAACAATAAACGAGAAACAATAACAAACTACAAAAACCTAACAGAAACTGAGAATTTCAATAAAAATTAACCGGAATATTTAAATCGTACGTCAGATTCCGTGAATGAAAAGCAACGCCTTAGACGAAAAATTTTGCTCTTTATTAGCAAAGCAATTTCAATATTCTTTATATAGAAAAGTTAAGTGAAAGTGACCACTTTAAATATTGTTCGTATATTCAAAATGGATACGAAGCCCATACAGCCAAGGCTGATACTTTAATTCGTTTTTGTCAGACAATAAATAAATAATAAATAACGCTCACAGGCACATACTTAGTAATGATCCCAATTAAGCCTTAGGCTTTTTGTTATGGGAACCATTCAACAACGGCACAAACATATAACACCCATGACCGAACCGGGACTCGAACACAGGACCTGGTTTGACAGTCCGGCGTGGCAATCATTACACCAACCGGGTCGTCAATAACACCCAGACTGGTAATAACTTGTACTGTGTATTTTAATTATTAATATTAATTAATATATTTGCTCATACCTATTAGACCCCTCTCTGGTCAACGCCATCTATTGAGAAATTAGGAACTAACTTTTTTTTTCTTCTGGAAAATCCCTCATTGGTCACTTCACTTTTCAGTATAAAGTTGTATTCATTAATCTGATGTATAAAGAATATTGAAATTGCTTTGCTAATAAAGAGCGAAACTTTTTGTCTATGGCTTTGCTTTTCATTCACGGAATCTGACGTACGATTTAAATATTTCCGGTTTATTTTTATTGAAATTCTCAGTTTCTGCTAGGTTCTCGAAGTTTGTTATTGTTTCTCGTTTATTGTTCATATATCCAAAACGGATACGTAGCCCATACAGCCACGTCCGATACTCGATTCGTTGTTGACGGACAATAACACCGAGATTGCTAAATAATATACCAACAACAATAAGAAAGGGTTTGTACTGTGTATTTTACTATTAATATTAATTAATATATTTGCTCATACCTATTGGACCCCTCTCTGGTCAACGCCATCTATCGAGAAATAAGGAACGAACTTTTTATTTTTTTTGCTTTTGGAAAATCCCTAAACATTTAAAAGGAAATCACAGATATTGGTTTCTAGATTGTTTTAAAACCATTCAGTTTTTACTTTAATTACTAAATGTTCAAACTAAGCTTCGTTTTGTATGGAGCGCCGTAGAAAAATGCGCAAAATGCACGGCGGCACCTCGCATCGGCGGCATAAAAAACCGACCCTTATTAATTTGTTAGAGTTCGTTCGTTTGTATTTTAGTAATAATTTACGGTATTTCAAAATAGTTTCTTACCTGTCTTATAATTGCTTTAAAATATTAGCTATTATCCAGTCTTACGTAACTGTGTGATTACACCGTAAATAAAAACATTCCGAATTAAAAATCGAGTTTTAGACATTTTTCGGCTGCTGATTTGAAATCATGATTATATTCTCTTTGTTTGAAATTGGCGTGCATTTTTTTTTTAATAATTACTCCTGCTTTGTTTGCACTGTAATTCTACAAAATGTCAAGAAATTTGTAATTCGAATCTTGTTTTCTTGTGGCCAGTACTAAGGTTTTTTTTGTTATGCAAAGGTTTTCTCCATGGAGTTTGAAAGATTTTATAGCCAAAAAGAAAAACAATGTTATACCGGTGCAGTCATCAGCACTGGACAATGATAAAATTTATAATTATTGGTATTTATTTTGTAATTTATTGTTATTTTATCTTCAGAATTAGCTTACTTTATTACAAGTCTTTTAATTTTGATTAGTGTTACTTAGTTGAAATTGAAATGGTACCGTACATTGGTTGCACTTGCGGTTATATGTTTATATCTCCGGCTCCCGTCAACGTAGCGAGATAAATTATATACCAGATTTTAAGTCAGATCATAAGCTATCAAACAAAAAAAGTTTCATCAAAATCGGTTCAGTAGTTCTTGCGTGATACTCGTTCAAACAAACAAACAAACAAACAAATAAACAAACACACAAACAAACAGACAGACAAAAAATCCAAAAATTGGTGAAATGGAATCAGGGACACCTAAAAACCATATCGTAACTTTTTTTTTGTTAATATCTTCAATGTACAGACAAACGTTCTGCTACAGTTTTATAATAGTTTAGAATAGAAGATAGATGGTTCGTATTTGCTTAATCGACGGCTGCAAAAGCGAATATTATCCAGATTGTGGCTTATCGTATCACAGGTCTGTATTTTTAATTTATGTTTTATTCTAGAAAATATTAAGCTGGTTAGGGTAACAACAAACACAGAAGGTAGGTAAGCTTCGGAAGCAAACACAATTTCAGTTTGATTTAAAATTGCTTATAGGTTAGGTTTACGCCAAAAACTACACTAAATAGTTTTATTTAGTAATATGTAAATAAACTGTAAATAAACATTGTTTATCGTTAATTCATTGTTTAATTTTACTCCGATATTAATTCGGCTGAGGTAGCGAAATGTAATAGGGAATGAGTAACTATTTGGATGACGTAACGGAAAACCAAGATGGCGGATCCAAAAGATGGTGACCCTTTTCCAAGTTGCTCCGATCCGACTGAATATTGGTATCCGGGGGTTTTAGTGTCCCCGATTCCACTGTTTGTTGTTTATTGTTTGAACTATATTATATCAGATAAATAATGTATTAAGAATAATTATGTTATTTTATGTACATATTTATTTGAACAAACGAAGAAACGCTGAATGTCACCCAAAAGGCAATGTAGAATGCCATGTTCGGAGTTTCCCTGCGAGATCAAATCAGAAATGAAGAGATCCGTAGAAGAACCAGAGTAACTGACATAGCCCAAATAATTGCTAAACTAAAGTGGCAGTGGGCGGGGCACTTTTTTCTCGTCAAGGTAGCGTAGGCAGGTATACCTGTACCTAAAATGTATAAATTTTCAGTGGCAAAACGACTGCACAAATAGAAAAAAAATTGTAAAAGTCCTAAAAGCAGAATCGCATTGCCACCCTACTAAGGATAGGGACACGACGGCCAACAGCTTCTATCCCGTTTTGCCCAACATTCCGAGAAGAGCTCTCTCCAGGTGTACGTAGTACTTACTATCTCTATGGCTCTGGCTGGACTAAAGACAATAATGAAACCAAAGCGCCTGATATTTTGTTAAAGCAGCTATCCATCAAAGTACCTGACGCCTCGTTTGCTTTTTACCTAACGCAGGAGCTTTTTTCTGTCAAATTGGAGTAGAATTCCTAGATAGATCAGGGATGGTAAAATGTTTCTATCTACGTGCCAGTGATGGTCTAATCACTTACTGTTTTGGTTTAATTACATGAATATCCACTACAGGTACACACGGCGACACATCAAGCTCTTAGATAAGTTATACATCAAGATTGACAGTCGAAGCTTTGACTACTTATATAGGGGCTAGTTACGCGTGTAATTCTACTAACAAATATTTCTGCCACTTTTTGCGGGGGGTGGGGGGGGGGGGGGGCGAGGTAACATGAAATCCGCAACTTTGGATTTTATTCCCATAACTTTAGATTCTAATTTTGAACGTTAAAAATCATGAAAGTAGTCTCGCGTGAACCCCAAACGTTCTAAATTCGAAATTATTGTTTCGCAATTATAGGCTGTCTCGTTTAGTGATAAGGTATAAAATTGAATGTAAATGCACATGATTAATTGATCTTACACCGCAAGGCTAGTCCTTATAAATAGTCAAAGCAGTCGAAGCTGCAAAAGCGTAGAAAAAAATTGTATTAGCCTCTAACCTAACCAGTATTGGCCTCTAAACCCTATCCATATACACGCACACAGACATAATTTTTATGGCGTCTCACGCACACCAACCTAAGAAAGTTGGCCCCTTTTTAACAGACTTCAAAAAGGAGGAGGTTTCTCAATTCGACCGTATATATTTTTTGTTTTATATAAAAACTCATTGGTTTTATACGGTAGAAGCATGAGACTCTTTCTAGACATATACTTTTTCTAAGATCAAGCAATACAAAACCAAAATTGTATGCTCTGGAGTGCGATTTTTGAAACTAATTCGCTGAGCTCAGCAGTTGAAAATGTCAATATTACTATGGAGATATGCATCTTTCTACAGCTGATTTGACTTTCAAAAATCATACTTTAGGAGTGCGATTTTTGAAAGTCAAATCAGCAGTAGAAAGATTCATATAGATCGCCCTCGTAATTTTGACATTTTCAGTTGCTGAGCTCAGCGAATGAGTTTCAAAAATCGCACTCCTGGATCACTTTAGAGAAATTAACAGTTATTTGTTATGCAAGTCTGCAAAGTTGTTTTTTGGCGCGAGTACTTGTATTGAAACCTGAGCAAGCGAAGGTTTCAAAAGTACGAGACGCAGAATAACTTTGCCGCCGAGCGAAACACACAGCTTTTCCCCTCACTACAGTGCGCCAACCTCATTTTTAGAATAATCATTAATCGCACTGGCCAGCACGTAAACAGCATGAAAAAAAAACTTGTTTAGGCTGTTTTTCTTTATTGAATAGAAAGCAAGGAATATACTACTCTCTACCGAGAGATAGAAAGAATCGAATTTTAAAAACTGTTTCCACGTTAGCGGATAAAATGCACTTTCGCACTCAGATTTCGAATGATAAACAGAATCTTTCCGAGCTTGTGAGGTGAAATAGTAGATTACACACCGACGGCAGGAAAGTAAGAAAAGTCTCAGATCTCATGAAATAAGCCGAGGTCAACAAACATGTGATCTTAGGCTTGTTTACTGCCCAAGGCTAGTATACTATTTTTCATCTCGATGGAGGTGGAAAGCGGCAACGTCATTTAGCGCAGCAGGACGAAAGTTGACGCTTTCCGCCCGAGGGGTAGAAAATGAAATTATTAAATTTACTGTACCTGTGCCCTGTGGCCCTCAGGGCAGTATCCTGGCCCCGCTTGTTCAATATTTACGCCAACGATCAGCCGTCAATTCCAAATACATCCGCTTTTTGTGCGCTGACGACCTGGCCCTGACATCTCAAGCCACATCTTTTGAGGCAAACCTTGGTGCAGCTCTTGACTCGCTCGGTGCCTACTATGACAACAATGTCTTAAAGCCCAACCCGTCCAAAACACAATCATGCGCGTTCCATCTTTGCAATAGACACGCTGATCGGAAGCTTACCATCTCGTGGCGAGGCGTGCCTATCACCCACTGCAGCCACCCCAAATATCTCGGTATTATATTGGATATAGCGTTGACCTTCAAAAAGAATTGTGAGAGCGTCAAACAGAAGGTGTACCTCCTGCAAAAACTGATGACTACGAAATGGGGAGCTTCGCCTCAAGTCCTGCGAACTACCAGACTAGCCCAGCCCTATCGTAATATCGTTCTGCTGATGAATACACATGTCCTGTATAGTTCCGCCCATACAAAACTCGTGGATAAACCTTTAAATGAAACCTGTCGGATTCTCACCGGCTGTATCAAACCGACACTGGTGCAAATGCTGTATCCACTGGCTGGCATTGCGCGACCAGAAGTCGCAGGATCGTTGCAAGTTTGATAGAGAGAACCAAGCTGGAAGTCGACTCACGGCACCCGATGTACAAGTGCCCTACAGTGCCCCAAAGGCTCAAGAGCCGTAAGAATTTCTTGAAGTGTGTCGAGCCAATTCAAAGTGAGGCTTTTCAGAAGACCGAGTATAGGTCTTTGGCGGTTTTTCTTCCCAGACTATGGCCCATCTCGTGTCCTGCCCTTCCTGCCCGGAAACCTGCACGCGAACGGAGCTAATGGACGCTGCCGATAATGTTATGTGGCGAAATACTGGGCTGGAAAGATTTGAATGACATGCCATCGAATCGATAGAAGAAGAAGGAGCTTCGATCTCCGTCCTGGCCGACTGGTACCAATGAGTTTTTTGGAATTCATGTACGATTTTGTAACACCACAAAATTTGGCTTTTCGGTGAAGGATAACATCGTGAGGAAACCTGCATGCTCCAATTTCGAGGCATGTAGGGTAAGTGTTGTACCCTCTGTTCATTACGAGTGGCGAAGGGCTCACTACCCGTCACATTGGACAGAGTTTCGGTACTACTAGTGAAACGTGGATATTCTGAGTTTTCAGAATATCAGTGACTACTCCCTCGGGGAACATACTCGTGAGCATACGCTATGCTAATAATATCTAACTGTGGATAACCATCGCGAAAAAAAATCTGCTGTTCCATACAAAATTTTAAACTGACTCGAGCCAAATGTATGGGATAGCAGATTTTTTTTCGCGATTTCAATGTTGGTCCCATAGAGAATGTCGTTCAGTTTGATGGTCTGATCATCCTCTTAAAAAAGTGTCAGCATATTAAGATGGACTTTTATAATACCAGAAAAATTGCTCATATACCTCTTTCGCCACATTAACATTCATACATCTCTTCATTTATGCTCGTAGGTAGAGAGAGACACATGGAATAAATCATTTTGTTAAAATAATCAACGGTTTATTGACATTAAAAAATATTAAAGTAAGTAATAATAATATGGTTTCATAGTCTTGTCGTAGAAAAAACCTTAAACCTACAAAATAATATAAATGCAAAGATATTTTAATTACTTGACATTAGTTAAATACTATCGTTATAATTTAGTTGAGAATAAAGTACTTACCTAAGTTAAAGAACGTTAGCTTAGGTATTCTATTATTATTAGGTTATTATATTATTAGATATGTATATTATAGCTTAGGTATTGTTCTTTAATGACTCAGGTTTTTATAGTAATATAATTTTAAATGTCACTACCCATAAACCACGTACCACAATGCGAGTTACAAAAATTTGTGAAAAATGTTAAATTTTTCTACTTGCCTCAAAACCAAATGCGTAGGTAGGTACTTACACTGTATGAATAACAAATCACATTGTAGGTCTTTACAAACTGATATTATACTTCAATTAATTGCTTAGGTGCTTAGCTAATACGTAGGCTACACAAATTATTCATCATTTTTGTCATTTGTTACCTATCTAGTACACAACAAACGAATAAAACGATTATGAACGCAGTACCTAAAATGAAAGATTCCACTGGTGCACTCATACCTATCTCGCCAATTGACTAAAGAAGCAGATTGCCTACAAAGTAATACAAGATACTAACCTAGATGAATAAAGATTTAGATAAGTAGAGAACAGAGTCACAAAGTTATTATTTATCAAGTTAATAAGTCTTTAGTAGACTATCAAAGCCACGCATTTTATGGTCGATCTCTCAAAAAAAAACTAAAAAGTCTCAAAAAACTGTTGGCTTGGAATAGATTCCTCCAAAAATAACACTTGTTGTTGTCTTTTCAATGACAAAGTAGACGAACGGTTTGTTCGCTTGAAATCTTGGAGCTGATATCCTATCAGCAAAGTATGCCGATGTGGACGCTGATGCCACGGTACCCTCCTCTGTTACTTCTATATCAGCTTTATGAACTATAGCTGACACGAAAATTTTCTCCCTAGTTGCTCGCTGAAAACTGGCCACGTCCGGCTCAAAAATATCGTAAACGCCCATGTAATTCAACGGCTTATTCAACACGACGTTTGTACTGATCTTGAATCTAGGTATTTGAACTTCGATGTCAACTAAACCGAATTCTTCTTCGTCATCTTTCAATTTTTGTATCACATCTTTGAAGCTTACTGTAGCGAAATTTTTGTACATCTGCGCTACTTTTACCCCATTGTGGGGTAAAAGGACAAGCATGGAATATTTATTGTCGTTCCCGTAAGGCAGTTCAATGACAAAAGCCTTTAATTCTGTTATGCTTGAGAAAGGAATCTGCGCCTTTTGATACATCATGTTAACTTCACCAACTTTCCTTTTATTTTCATCATAGAAAGGCTGTCTGGTTGTCTCAGTTTTGTTGAACGGGAAAGACCAAAGTCCTTTGAAAGAAATGACATTGGTCAATATCATTCTTGATTCAGCGAAGTCGTCAGATTTGAGGACATTAGAAACTCTCCCGCCAGAACTTTGAATGTAGCTATTTGCTAATTTAGCTGCAGAATTCGGGTCTCTAAAATCAAATACTTTCACCGTTGCACCGAAGTCCTTTTGTATCGTGCTTTCGAATTCCGGATAAATTGAGAAACCATTGTCTAAAAACACGAAATTTTTGCTCGCCAATTCGACTCCTTCGGTTTTAGGATCTAAGACGGATTTCGTTAAGCCTTTATAACCTTGTATGAGAGTATTTGGGTTCCTTGGAAGGATGAAAGCTCTGCTTAACTGCTTAAATGATTCCCCCGTAGCTCCTAAAGCAACTCCAGTCATTAAAGTCCATATTCCGAATGGAGATATTACCACATGACCGTCGGCTTCCAGCTGAGTGAAGTGCAGAAGTTCTATGCTAAAGTTTCTTGAGCGTTCACTGAAGTCAATTTCGCACAAACACGAATGTAAACAAACAAATAATATTATGAGGAACTTCATTGTGGGAACAAGTGGCCTCGACCGTGGCTTCTTGTGCACTAGTCTCTTATAATGATTATGCGAATGTCAAAACCAGTTCCACAACTTTATGTTTTGCCGTCTTTCAAAACAAACTTAAGACAATTCTGAGTCTTAATGAAGGAGAGATAAGAATGTGTGTGGTTTTGTTAAATGGTTTGTTTTTGAAGTCTTAATGGAACTGGTTGTCGTGATGTCACGTCAGGTAAGGTTTACAGTTATTTGGGAGATTCCCAAACTATAGGTTCGAGTGGAAGGTTAATTTGATTATAGAAGCAATACGTTATTTTGTATGCATAAGCACGTTGTGAGTTAAGTCGCTTCCTGTTAGCTACGAATTGCCAATAGTACACTTCTAAAATTCGGTCAACATTTTATAGTTTAGATAAGACGCTGCGAGAGCATGACAGCACAAATCGGTCAAAGCATTAAACCCTTTTTACTTTAACTAACCAAATCTAAATGAAAGATGCATGCTTTGATAAGAGCAAGATTAATATGAATGAGTAATACCACGTAATACCAACATTCGCGTTCGAGGCTCACCTTGCTCGCGTGACGTCATGTTAGAGCTAGTCTGTGTATGGTACTTAAAAGCTTCAAACTCCACAATAATTTATTCGTGATAAACACATTATACGCAAGTTGTAATTATGCACCGAAGATCGTCTTATGGTTTTCCGCTTCGGAAAATTCGTGAACTATGACCATGGAGATGGACATTGTATTGAAATAATGTATAACTTCATGCGTGTTTTGCCTTCTTAGAATAATGTCTATTCAATGCGTAGGACTACTTTATAGGTAATTATCCTTGCTCTTCTGTTGAATGATTGATTCCGTTATCTTGACGTCATTACACGTCATTATTGTCGGAAGGAAGCACAACTACCACGATTATTTAATTTATTTACGTATTCAATTACGTACATATATTTGTAGAAGTACAATGCAAGAATCACCCAAAGAGCAATGGAGAGGGCTATGCTCGGAGTTTCCCTGCGAGATCGAATCAGAAATGAAGAGATCCGCAGAAGAACCAGAGTAACTGACATAGCCCAAAGAGTTGCTAAATTGAAGTGGCAGTGGGCGGGGCATATTGCTCGCAGAACCGATGGCCAATGGGGCCGAAAAGTTCTCGAGTGGCGAGCGCGTACCGGAAAGCGCAGCGTGGGTAGGCCCCGCACACGGTGGACCGACGACCTTGTGAAGGCGGCGGGAACCCGTTGGATGAGGGCAGCGCAGGACCGGTCGTTATGGCGATCCTTGGGGGAGGCCTATGTCCAGCAGTGGACGTCCATCGGCTGAGATGATGATGATGACGAGGAATGCAAGAATCTCAAATACCTTTCAAGGCGCCTATTCAAGGCTACGAGTGACAGTGACAGGAGAACCAGCATCTAATCTGCACAAAAGTATCTCAAATGCCTCTCAAGGCGCCAATTTAAGGCTACGGTGTCAGGAAGACTGGCGCCTAATTCGCACAAAAGTATCTCAAATGCCTGTCAAGAAAATTTACCGGAGGAGAGGACTGACATCTAATTTACACAAATGTATCAAATGCCTCTCAAGGGCATTAAAGACTCAGTATTAGCAATTCAAAGAGTGCCAGCCTCCTAGCACCCCGTCTTGAATAGGTGCCTTAGAGGATATTTTCCAAATATTTTTATGAGAGTGATGACTTACTTACTGCTTACTATTAAGAAATAAGGACACATTTAATAGCGCTTACAATTGGTGTACTGAAGCTTCGATTTTGCAAACGATTTCGTTTCTTCGGCTGGAGTACGATTTTGGATGACGCCTCCGTGCTTTAACACGTTAATTAGTTGATTCCAGATAATGTTGTTTGATGGTATGGCGGCTACCTTTTCATTAATTCATGACTCATGAGGCTTACTGAGGCTGCTTGAATATACTCTCCCATCAACTTGACCTCTAACTATCCTCCACCATACACTCAGTCCGCGTGGTGAAATATGACCGTCCTCTTAGCTTAATTAGTAAAAAAAAAGCATTTAGTATGAACTGCAGTGGAGCCGTATACTTATTTATTGGTTGATGATGTGACGCGAAGTCAAAGTCCTAGATTGTACTGAAATGTTGACCTAAGGCTAGGCGCAAACATGCCACTGGTGGCCAGCGACAAGCAGTTCACACGATTTTGTTCGGACTGGCAGCATACGTGTGGCTAGTCGCTACATCAGTGTCCGCGACTCGCCACTGTGGCCGCCACGGGCCACACAAATCGCCGACACTCGCAACTGACGCGCCACTCTGCCCCCCTCTCACCGAACACAGGTGACTGTGGCGGATGGTCAATTTGCGCCAAGCCTTAAACGTAAAACAACAAATTTGCGCTCAACAAAAGAAAAAAAATTAAGGTCATTACATCGTATAGTATAGTCCAGCTAAATTCACACATTGTCTCGAGACCTTGAAGACAAACTATGTGAAATTGAATGAAACAATACCTTTTGGTGAATCTGTACGTACTTACCATTGTTATTGTTACATCCACCGATGTAATAGTTCAATACCCAAGGCTGGAAGACATTGGCCCCCGTTCACTTCTACTGCGGAACTTGACGATGGCTATACCACGCCTGTCTGCCAGACTAAAGGATCTTAGTAACTATTTGTGACCTAATTTCCAATTAACTACATACGCTGAAGAAGAAATTTCGATGCGTATGTGAATCCACATTGGGCACGCGTGGTGGACTTACACCCTTACTGATAACATTGATCTGTGCCCTTACACCCTAGGGATATGCCCTGCAGTGGGACGTACGTAATAGGCTGATGATGATAAAGTTCCAATTTCACAGTTAAATACCATTTGATGGATTGTGATACTTAGATACATAATCTTTAAGAGCTAATAACCATTTTAGAATTTGTCATTTTTCTTTAAACAGAGGTCACAGGGACATATTTTAAACCCACATTTTTGTATCTGTAACTTATGTTAAAAATACGAAAAACCTTCTTTAACAGATTAACCATAAGGTTGATTATGTTATAAAATGGTTTCGAGTGCCGTCGGAAAATGTAAGTCCATGTCTGCGCGAACGAAGATTGACGAGCGGAATTATTTTCCTGGTCGTACTATTAGTATAAGAGATAAGAGGAATTTTGGTAACCATCAAGGTGACGAGCATATCTGTGATGGGGATGGACCAGGTCTGTCTGCATAACTCAAGTCGGTTTAGGGCGTACAGGCATTCAAATGTCTGGTATGGTTGTTAAAACTGAATATGCATGAACATGCAGGTATTATTGTAATTGTAGCTATGCGAATATACAAAAACTAACATGGTCTATCAGTTGGTTAAAGAGATACTGCCGTTCAAAGGTCGGATGTTTGAATCGCTGTATGTCCTAAACCGACGGGCAGAACATGACTGTTTTTGTACTGTTCACAGAGCACCAGTGCATATTACAATAATATCCTATGATCAGCCTTGCAGCTGATCGTTCATTTGATACAGACCTTTGAAAGACTGTAACTATTAAACCGACTGGAGTTATGCAGGCAGACCTGGTCCATCCCCATCACAGAGATGCTCTACGCCCTATGAATACTGAATCAGCCTTGCAGCTGATGGTAACAGAATGCCGCTTATCTCTTATACTATGTACCCTTATTTTTATCTGGAATGGCCAATGCCTTTTTGACAGTGTAGGTGCACTGTCTCTTCGTATACGTAACAAATAGCGTGTAAATATTATCAAGATCTTATTAAAGATTTAGAACCACTGCTGTTTGATATAATATACTTGGTTTTTCCAAAGAGGGTCTAATGTTTATCCTCTTTTCTTTTTTTTATTTCAAATGAATTAGGTTTTCCAGTGCATCGCTGGACATCCAGTTTTATAAGGACATATTGTAATATTATAAGTGCCTTCAGTCAATAGGAATTAAGTGGAGTTATGCCCTTTTGGACAGGAGGCTCTGAAAGTACCTGCACGTATTTTATTATTGATTTTGTACTGCTTTTTGTGTTTAAAAGAAACATAAGTTAAACTTCGTAATTATAAGTACACACACCTAAAGAGTTAACTCCTATACAGGGTGTAACAAAACACCCTAGTATTATTTAAAGGGACTTAAACCATCAAAATGAACAACTATCACTAGGGAGCCAACTTCCAAATAGCGAAAAAAACTGCCCAAACTGCTTACTTACGTACTTACCTATCTACTGGACTCAAATGTATGGGACAGCAGATTTTTTTAAAAAGAAAATCGACTTTGTCTTCATACTGAAAGTTATTTGACCTACCCTTTAAATATTACTATAGGGTGTTTTATTACACATTGCATTTTTTTTTTCATTCACAAATAAAGGTTTCTAAAACATTGTCTATGTTTTATTTTTGACACGAGGTATACATGGTCCTTTTTAACAAGCTGACATTTTTTTAAGGGGATGATCAGATCATCAAACTGAACAACTTTCTCTATGGGACAGAAATACAAATTGCGAAAAAATGCATGAAAAATATAAGGTCTAACAAAACTAGCCGAAACTATTTTAAGGGTATGCTCAGACCATCAAACTGAACAACTTTCTCTATGGGACCAATATCGAAATCGCGAAAAAAAATTTGGTTCCCCATACAAAACTGCAAACACAACTTGATTCAATGTATGGGTAGTAGATTTTTTTTTCGCGATTTCGATATTGGTCCCGTAGAGAAGGTTGTTCAGTTTGATAGTCTGAGCATACCCTTAAAATAGTTTCGGCTAGTTTTGTTAGACCTTATATTTCATTCATTCATGCATTTTTTCGAAATTTGTATTTTGGTCCCGTAGAGAAGGTTGTTCAGTTTAATGGTCTGAGCATACCCTTAAAATAGTTTCAGCTAATTTTGTTAGACCTTATATACTTTATTTACACCAAACACATGAATACAGTACCTACGGACAGAGCAGAATACAAAAATAATTATGGTGCAAGCGGCGGCCGGCGGTCAAAAATCAGCTGTCCCATACATTTGGCTCGAGTAGGTTTGCAGTTTTGTATGGTAGAGCTGAATTTTGTTTTTTGCGTTTTCGATGTTGGTGCCATAGAGAAAGCTGTTCAGTTTGATTGTCTGATCATCACCTTAAAAAGTGTCAGCATATTAAGAAGGACCCTGTATAGTTTATATAAATAACGAGCGTTAAGCCGCGACTTTGTCCGCACAAATTATATACCAGATTTTAAGTAAGATAATAAGCTATCAAACAAAAAATTTCATCAAAATCGGTTCAGTAGTTTTTGCGTGATGTTCGTTCAAACAAACAAACAAAAACACAAACAAACAAACAAACAGACAGACAAAAAATCCAAAAATTGGTAATATGGAATCAGGATAGCTAAAAACCATATCTTAACTTTTTAATAAGCTATCTAACAAAAAAAGTTTCATCAAAATCGGTTCAGTAGTTTTTGCGTGATACTCGTTTAAACAAACAAACATACACACAAACAAACAGACGGACAAAAAATCCAAAAATTGGTGATATGGAATCAGGATAGCTAAAAACCATATCGTAACTTTTTTTTGTTAATATCTTCAATGTACAGACAAACTTCCTATTACAGTTTTATAATAGTTTAGACTCCGTGTCCGTGACTAACTGACTGACTAAGAGACAACACACAGCCTAAACCGCTGAAGATAGAAACATGAAAATTTGAATATAGATTCTGCGGAGGTTGTCGGGGTACACTAAGAAGGGATCTCTAATATCACGCGGACGAAGTCGCGGGCAAAAGCTAGTATATTTTACAGGGTGTAAGGAAAAGTATCATTAGACTTTGAACTACTTACTCTACCCATCAAACTGAACATCTTTTGTGTGGGAGAAAACCTGTCAAAACAAAAAAAATTAGCAGTCCCATACGTTTGAATCGAGTAGTTATTGCAGTTTAGTATTGGACAGCTGATTTCTTTTTTCTTTCTAAAAAAAATAATAAAAAAATAACTCTCACAGGCACATACATTGTAATGATCCCAAGCAAGGCACTATAGGCTGTTTATTATGGAAACCATACAACAACGGCACAAACATATAAACATCCATGACCGAACCGGGATTCGAACCTAGGACTGGTTTGGCAGTCCGGCGTGGTAACCATTACAAATACAAATCATTTATTGCAACCATAGGTTTATCAGATGTTACATAGTGATTCCAGTACCTACACACAGCGTCACATCAAGCTATACAAAACCAACATAAGCTGGCTGCGCGATGCTATACGTTACTCGAGCTACGCGCGGCCAGCTTATGTTGGTTTTGTATAGCTTGATGTGTCGCCGTGCGTACATATGGACCCTGCTAGGGCACTGCAAAACTTACATCTACAACTAAAAAAAAAAAGATTTGGGTTTGTAGTTGTATTACACCAACAGGGTCGTCAAAGGTTGCTGCCACAGTAAAAGTTGTTCAGTTTAATATAATTGGTTTAAAAGTTAATGATACTTTTTCTTACATCTATACTATTATAAAACTGTAACAGGAAGTTTGTCTGTACATTGAAGATATTAACAAAAAAAAAGTTACGATATGGTTTTTAGGTGTCCCTGATTCCATTTCACCAATTTTTGGATTTTTTGTCTGTCTGTTTGTTTGTGTGTTTGTTTGGGTGTTTGTTTGTTTGTTTGAACGAGTATCACGCAAAAACTACAGAACCGATTTTGATGAAACTTTTTTTGTTTGATAGCTTATGATCTGACTTAAAATCTGGTATATAACTTGTGCGGACGAAGTCGCGGGTTAACGCTCGTTCTGTATAAACTCATTCTCAGAGGATTAGACAGAGCCTAATAATAACTATGCAAGTTAAATGCATCTTTAAAGTTCAAAACTACAGTTTGCGGGTTTGAACTATAATTAACCTCTCACCTTAAGTCCAAATCTCCGACTCGCTAGTTTGACATCATCGGAATGGAATGCAGTTGCATTCAGTTAATTACCTATGCAGTTCTATAGAACAAATCTGAGTTAAATTATACACTTAACCGTATCATTGTTTAACTAGCAATTTTCATAATCAACTAATTAGGGTTTGGTACTTTTTTAGGGTTCTGTATTTTGATAAAAAAATCATTTTTTCTTACTGTTTCTAATGCCTTTTTCTTATGTTTTCTGTTACGTTTTTAGTGTTCCGTACCAATATTGGCAAAACGGAACACTTATGGAATCAGCTCGCCGTCTGTCCGTCCGTCTGTCACAGGCATTTTTTTTTGACAAAAATTCTAATAAAAATGGCTTCGATGCATTCCATTACGTATCCTAAACGACCCCAATTAATATTTTTGCTAATATCTTCAATGTACCTACATCCACGTCATATTAAAAATGATAGTATACAGGGTGTAAAATTTAATGTTTTACATATCGAAGTGGCTTTAGACCGTTAAACTGAGCTACTACGGAGACAACATCGAAATCAGGAAAAAAAATCAGCTGTTCCAAATAAAATGTCAACGGAACCCAATTCCACGTCGATCCAGTACACTCTTGACCGGTTTTTATGTAAGTAGGTAATTGAAACATAATTGAACCGTATTAATTGTTAACTACTAACATAGTATGTCTCATCTTCATCAAAGGAAGTCTTATTGTAGTTTTGATTTACGGATTTACAAAATTATGTACGTAAAGTTTAGAAAAAAATATAGAAGTTATTAAGAATTCAAGATTAAGAGAAAGTCGGTTGTTGTAGCAATGTTTCTGACCACGCCGAAAGGGATTACGGTCGTGACTTTATGTATGTATTATTATTTGTGGTTGGGCTATTGCAAGCAAGGGCCGTTGTAACACTGAGACCAGCGCTTGTCCTTTGTGTTCGCCCCAATTCACCAATATTTTTCGCATACCTCCGAATTTATGGTATTTTCTTTTCATTCTCGGGAATGCAGGTTTCCTCACGATGTTTTCCTTCACCGCCGAGCTAGTAAATGATAAATAAAACCCTACATAAATGCCAAAGAACTTTGTGGTACAGGGCAGGAATCGAACCGCGGCCTCATGATTGAGGCTAGCTCTCTTCCGTATGGGCTATCATCGCTCAAGATTGAAGTTAACATAAAAACAAAAAAAAAACTCGGTTCACATCCGTGTCAAAGGTATGTCAACAAAAAAGATTCATCCATCAATTGCTTATTTTTGCTAAAAATATTCTAAGTTGAAGTCACGGTTTTGTAGAAAAAATTATGATTAAATCAAATTTATGTGGGAAGTGATGTGCTTGTGAAAAAATCCATTCCCACCAACCACAAACTGTTAATACTGAGTGTCGCAATAATTTAGGACCGTTTTAGTGAACTAATTTGAACTCCGAAGCACTTACTTCACTTTTTAGATCTCCAAAGCATAGTGTACTCTAAACCAAAAACAGCTTGCAAAAAAATGGCCAAGTGCGAGTCGGACTCGAATTTAACTTTGCAGTGTAAATTAATGTTCTCCTATACTCAGTCGACATCAATGGCGATGCTCCAATTAAAATTGTAAGTCACAGAAAAACATTTTTCTCCCGTCCTGGCGGAAAGCGTCAACTTTCGTACCGTAGGCCTCGCATGCCACCCCCGAGAAAACGATAAAATTCGAGATTTGCCTCCATCTTTATTATTTTACGTATGCCAGAAAGAGCGCGCATGACGTTTTTCTCGCTTAAACGCTTTGTCGTGAGTGGCATGCTAGCCCTGCTGCTACGCTAAACGAAGTTGCCGCTTTCCGCCTCCGTCGAGGTGAAAGATAGTGTACTAACCTCGAAAAGTAGCCACTTTCGGCGGTTTTAAATATAGTAACTAATAAGAACATTAAAAAAAACAAATCATATCGTTCCTCCGATAAATTGAAAATCAGTACAATGTGTAATTCTTGTTTTTTGCAAATGTTGTATAAAAAATACAATTGAGGGCAGCACCGGCTCAGTGCAATTTAAAGGTTTTCATTCTTTGTCAGATGATGCCAAATATATATTTAATATTGTAAAGGTGGGTCTTCGGAGACGCGGGGAGTTGCCTCTTTGACGGCACCCCGCCGCGCCACCGAAGAACTACCTGAACTTACGTAGTAGATCGTATATAATGTCTAACAAAATTAGGTGAAACTATTTTAAGGGGATGATAAGACAATCAAACTGAGCAACTTTCTCTATGGGACCAATATTGAAATCGCGAAAAAAAATCAGCTGTCCCATACATTTAGGTTGAGTAGGTTTGTATGGAACAGCTGATTTTTTATTCTCGAGAATTTTTATTATAGAGAAAGTTGTTCAGTTTGATGGTCTGATCATCCCCTTAAAATAGTTTCACCTAATTTTGTTAGACCTTATATATTATGTGCCGTGAGCTATGTATTTAGTGTTCCGCTCCGATGAGGGTCATATATTAAAAAAAAAGGTTTTCATTCGAAGAAAAGTTGAAATAATGGAAAATGAAACGTATATTTTTAGATTCCCAACGATTTTTTCTCTTTTAATTGGATGGGTAACAACAAAGTATGAAAACAATAATAGATACGAAAACATATTATTTAACACGACGACGTTATATTGATTGGTAGGTAGGTATAACAAAAAGTAATAATTTTTGATTGTTTGAACCATTAGTAACTAAGTACCTAAGGCCCGAGTTAAAATAGCGCGCTCCATACAAACGAAGTTTAAATTATATTTTGGATTTTAACCAATTAAAGTAAAAAAAAATTTTTAAACAGTGCATATGATTTGTCAGATTCTCGTTAAAATGTATAGTTTCAAAGTTGTATACGCTCAAAGATTTCCATACGAAATCTTAAATTAATCCTAGCATTGAATTTATAAATTTTAACGGAAGTCTGACAAACCTGAGACATCAGATAGGAGATCAGACTTTAATTAGTTGATAGTGTATTTAACATTAAAATAGAATCAAACTTCGTTTGGAAGCAGCGCGCTTGGGCACCCAGACGGGAAGAATGAATTTGTTTCTAATGATAAACACGATAATGCAACTATTATACAACGTGTTAATGAATAAGCGCAAAACCTCATACACCCCAACTGATTTATAACAAAATAATTAGAATGAAACAATAATTTCATTATTTTGATAGTTAACATTTAAAATTATTAGCATTTTAAGTTTTGAGGCAAAAATGATTTGTTATCATTTCAGCAATGAATGAAAGCGCAAACATACCCATTGATACATTTTAATAATCTTGTTTTGATAGTAAGTAGGATGAGTATGCCCGTGGGATGGCTTGAAATCGCGGGTTCAGTAAATTTTAAATTTTACAAACAAATTATTTAATATTTTGAAAAAAAATACTTATGTTGAAACCATGATAATTCGATTCTGCTCTCGATTCTAAACAAACTTCTTTCTAGTTTTGCGTTAATTCATTAACACGTTGTATACGAATACATAATCGTTATCGATATATATTTATAACAATCGGCACGGCTATTATATATTTTCTAGACACAATTTTATTACAAAACTCACTATGAAACTATAATCACATTAATTACCTACATTTTGTTCGCTTTACTTGATGTATTGTTTGTTCGTTATTTTTGGAGTTAATTTAGGATTTTTGTTTACTACCAAATGAAGCGTAAATTCAAAATTTCTTGAGAATCGATTGTCATCTTTTCATTCAACTCAATAACGAATTCGACAAAGAAAAAGAAAATCGGTCATTAAACTATAGCACAGTATAAGAAAGAGTTTCTATTACTACATAACAATAGGTATGAAACTATTACAAAAAAAATTATTCACTTTAGTCTCATCTATATAAAAAGTAAAAAAGGTTGCTTTTTGTTACTAATTTGGTATAGGTAATCGGTATTCCGGTTTTGCATTAACAGAAACCATAAATAAATACGGTAATTAACACTTTAAACAAAGCCCAATGTTAATTAATGAACACTTTCAACTGGTAACGTATAACAACTTACAGGATCTTCTAAAAGCTAATCCTAAACCACAGAAGGATCATTATAAACACCAGCAAACAAAATCACATTCGATTTCCTTTCCATAATTAAAAACACAAATTCTTTATTAGCTTCAAATCGTTGTCCCAATATTCTGTCTTCTAAACCAACTACAGTGGCAGCGGCTGCAACAGTTCCTTCTTCATTCACCTCTATTTCTACATTTTGTATTGTTTTCGATACATACAATGGACTATCTGATACTCCAGGTAATTGCGCCTTTTGGCTATCAAAGATCGAGTGAATACCAGTATACTGCAATGGAGGAATCAAATCTGCCTTCGAAGATATCTTGAATCTAGGTATGTAAACGTCTATTTGCGGTAAATTCCCACCAATTTTAAACTCTGACATCCAATCAAGATTCTGCGAAGCTAAATTGCTTAACAATCTCTTCAACGGCATCCCGTCAAATGGTAGAAGAATCAACATTGAATATTGTTCACTTTTCCCGTACGTCATTTCTAAAACTTGCGCTCCAATTTGAACCGAATCTCCTGTGCTATGAGGTGCTTTATGATACATCATGTTGACTGACCCAATGGTTTTTCCTTGTGAATTGTAAAATTCTTCTTCTTTTGTTTGCGTCGGGTCAAAAGGGTGAGTCCAACTCGCCTTGAAATATAAAGCGTCTACTAAAATCATTCGCAAGTCCTCTAAAAGCTCAGGCTGGACGACGTTAGTTATTCTTCCTTCAGTTGCCAAACAAATGTAGTAATTAATATCATTAGCTAGCTTTGTAGTGTTACTGTTATCTACTGAGTAAACATCAGTTTTATAAGCTACAGCTTGCTGACAAAACTCCGGATGTATTTCCAAGGAGCAGTGAGAAAACATCGCCGATTGTCCTTTCAAAATCACATCCTGATTGTTTCTCAAAATTTGATTAACAGCGTCATGAAGCGCCTGTGTCAATTTCAAATCTTTAGGCAGTTGTAGCTCCTTTACTAATTCTTGAAAAGTGTCACCAGTAGATCCTTCGGCTAGCAACGAAAATATGCTCCAAACCGATAATGGAGATAATCCAATGTTTTTGTTTCCGAAATTCTCTTGAAAAGCGTACGTGTTATCCAAAAGGCGTAGAGCGAATTGATTGATTGGCGCGAAATCAATTTTTTCCGTCTCCGTAGGCGCCGTGAGGACGAAGCTCAAGCTTATTGTAACCACGAATACCTTTAACATTTTTACGTCTATTTACCGCGATAGGATCAATTTCACACGTGTGTTGTTGGCAACAGATTGTGCCTAACTGGTTAGCTAACTCTTTATTGTGTTGTTTAAGAGTTGTAATTATGTGAAGCGTTTACACGGGAATGCCGTGTCTCTAAGTACAGTGATTGTTAAAAGTGTAAGGTTTCGTGTCCTTATTATAAGTGCCTAATAAACACGAATTCCTATTTAGGAAATAAGGTTTTTAAAGTGTGATGTGACCTATGTCTTTTTATACTATGTTATATAGGGTGTAAGTGACAGCCTAGCAAATACTGAAACGGTGAACTCAGACCATCAAACTGAACAACTTTCACTATGGAGCCTACCTCAGGAAACGCGGAAAAAAATCGGCTGTCCCATACAAAACTGCCGTACCTGCTCGACTAAAATGTATGGGACAACAGATTTTTTTTCGCGTTTCCTGATGTAGGTTCACATAGTGAAAGTTGTTCAGTCTGATGGTCTGTGTTCACTGTTTCAGTATTTACCAGGATGCCACTTACACCCTGCATAGGTATTTTATAGGAATCGTAGAAATACACCACTAGTTTTCATTAATAATTTAAATGCAAAATAAGGCTGTATTCAGATAATAAAACTAAACAACATTCCCTAACGAACATGAGGGTCGAAAAATGAAAAAAATGTTGGGCCTTCCAAACAAAAAGTGCGGGTAAGCCGATCGATTTACTATGGGAAGTCCAAACAAAGTTCTCGTTTTTCGACCCATGATCCTTAAGGAAAGTTGTTTAGTTTCATTATCTGAACACACCCTTAGCATTATTCTAGTAATTAAAAACAAAAAAATGCACTTTATTGCCAAAACTATAATCAGATTCATCAAACAGGAGTGCGATTTTTGAATCTCATACGTTGAACTCAGCTGTTGAAAATGTATGGAGAAAAAATCGCTCTCCTGAAGTATGATTTTTGAATGTCAAATCAGCAGTAGAAAGATGCAAATCTCCTTAGTAATTTTGACATTCTCAACTGCTGACCTCAGCGAATGAGTTCCAAAAATCGCACTCACACATCGCAAATTTAAATAACAACAGATTATGAAATGGCTGTACCGTACGATCTTCTTCTTATCTTCCTTTCCGTGTAGCTAAACATTTATTAGACAAAATAGTGGTTCCAATAAAGCTATGCAGTAAAGTGTAGAAGTTTTCTATCACGCATCAAATGCAAATTGTATTCAGGATGTTAAATGTAACACGTTTTAGAGGTTGCGTTGCATTGACCATGCATCTTGCGAAAAATTATTCATGGTCAAACAACTAGTCAGAGTAGTGGACACAGTCAGTTTGCTTGTGCTTTGATTTATTTTCCCTATTTCATTTAATAAACACATAAAACAGACTGCAGTTATTAAAATACCAAATGAAGACAGATTAGGAGGTTAAGCAAGCCATCATCGTAAGCATTATGTGCATATCATGAAATAAGCAAAAGATAAACAATTAGCATCGTGTGCGTGTCTCTACAGGGTAAGCAGATGGGTGATTGTACCCATGACAAGTTTCCCTAAGAAACCTAAAGGAAATTTCCTCTCTAATCCTATGATATTGTAAATGATTAAATATATATACTGTTGGTATGCCATATTAAATAAAATAATAAAGTTCTATTCGATCAGCTGCTTGCACTTAGTATGGAAAGTCCAAAACATTTTTTTGCGTTTTTCCTATAGGTTTCTTTTGGAAAGTTATTCAGTATCATTAGTACCTACAATCACCACTTAAAGTTATGCAACTGTTTACCCTAATACCCTGTATACATACTAAAAAGACAATAAAAAGAGAATAATTTGTCCATGCATCGAACGACATAAAATTACTAAACAGTTTAAAAAAACAGAAATTTGTAAACTTAATTAATAGATTTTCGTTACTAATATAATCGTTATTGGTTGTACCTAATTGCGACTAAGTAGGTATTCAAAACAGACCGGAGAGCGGAGATGGTTCGAATCGAATACAGGGAGTTAGGGTAAACAGTTGCATTACTTTATGAACAACTTTCCCTAAGAAACATATAGGAAATTCGTAACAACAAACTAACACCCTGTATATCTAGTTTGTTCGTGCTATGATACATTGTTGATGATGTTGCATTAGCTTAAAAAACGATTCTAATAATTATCGAATTCGTTCAAAACGACTCAAAGTAGTCTTTTATACAGGTCGCAACAAAACATCCTAAGTAATATTCAAAATGGATTTAGACCACCAAAATGGACAGCTTTCAGTATGGAAATAACATCGAGAAAAACAAAACAACTGTTTCATACAAAACTGCGGCTACCTACTCGACTCAAATGGTATTGGAAAGCAGTGTTTTGATTTTTTTCGACGTTGTCTCCACAGTGAAAATAGAAAAAATGCTACTAGGGTTTTTTATTACACCATGTATAAAATCAAATAAGAAAATGAGATGAAGACTAAAAGTGAATCCAGCAAATTATGTAAAGGTCACTGGTTCGATTCCCGGCCATGAACTACAAAGGCCAGGCTACACAGAGGCGGTTTTGCGGGTAAGCGGTCCGGAGGCGGACCTGCGGGAAGCGAATATCTCCGGACCCTCTTGGTTTTCTGTGTGTTTTGTTGTGTATGGTGTGGTGTGGTGGTAATGTTCGAGTTTGTATGTACTCTACCACACAGGCATACGCGCGGGTCCGGAGATATTCGCTTCCCGCAGGTCCGCCTCCAGCCGGCTTTCCCGCAAAACCGCCTCTGTGTGGCCTAGCCTTAAATGGTGAACCGCACTAGAACTTTAAAGTTCAGAAATGACAAATAAGCAAAGGTTTTAAGAACATTATAGCATCTGTTATAAAGTGTCCTCCTTAATATTCTGTTTTTTTAAGGGAGCGATCAGACCATCAAACTGAACAACTTTCACTATGGAGCCAACATCGAGAAAAAATAAAAAAAAATTCAGCTGTCCCATACGTTTTAGCAGCGCAGCGTCATGAGGGCAGTGCAGGACAGGTCGTTGCGGCGATCCTTGGGAAGGCCTATGTCCAGCAGTGCACATCCATCCATAGCATAATAAGGTCATCTTCTAAACGCAATAACGTTAATTCGTTATCGCATTAAACCGCAGTCAGAATAGGTATCTACAATACACTATTAGGTCCGCCACATACATACGGAATAAACCTGTTTCGGAATCGGTTCCGGATGGAGTGTTGCCGCTTTCAGAGACTTTTTCACTAGATCTAGTGATTTTTTGATGCCTTAGTTGGAATTTTTTAAAGATTTACAGTCATATCACAGAAGTGATTTTTGAGCGTAGGCGTTGATGGAACGATATCGTATCGTGACGGTGCAGTTGCGACGTCGTCGCGGCATAGATGCGAAATCGCCTACGCTCAAAAACCGCTTCTGTGATAATGGTTCATGCCATTTTGTATGCAGATTATGTCTAATGTTAAAACTATCGATGGTCTTTTGATATAGTTGCATTTGCTTTTGATAATATTGGAATACAATTTACAAACCATCATCGTAACATTCGTAACGTCATGACCTCATCACATGATAGTAATTATCATGTATAAAAATTGTTTGTTTTGTTTTAATGAATACCTAAAAATGCAATTATTGTCATTAATTTGGCGTTTTTTATTTTAGGCATTTTTTAAACAGCTCTCTTGTATTTTTCGTAACCATAGTTGACAACACTGAATCCTGAATCAGGATTCCGGATCGCAATTCCGTCTGTGTGTGGTGGACCTTAGGTCCGCCTGTGTGTGGTTAGGTCAGGATTCAGTGTTGTCAACTATGGTTACAAAAATACTAGTGCTGTTAAAAACATTAGACATAATCTGCATACAAAATGGCATGAACCATCATCACACAAGCGATTTTTGAGCGTAGGCGTATAGATCTCGCAACTATGCCGCAACCATGTCGCAACTGCCCCGTCACGATACGGTATCGTTCCATCAACGCCTACGCTCAAAAATCACTTTAAAATATGCCACCAAAGACATAAAAAAATCACTAGATCAAGTGAAAACGTCTCTGAAAGCGGCAACACTCCACACGGAACTAATTCCGAATCAGGTTTTTTCCGGATGTATGTGGTGGGCCTTAAGAACAACATGAACCTGAATAGAATTGATGTTTAACCCTTAACTACCTGACTGGAGTCTGGCAGACTCCGATGACACTTTTTTTTGTAATTACTCATCGTGTACGCGTCTTTGGTTGCCATGCGCCTCTGTACCTTCCCCCCTCTACTGGCAGTGTCGCTCCTGCGCTCGACGCGGTTAAACGTGCGCGGACTTGAATTTTGGTGAGTATAAAATCTTTTTCGGAGTCTGAGAGACTCCAGGTAGGTAATTATGTAATTTTTTACTTCATTTATTTTTTTATTGTTTCAGTGAAATATGGCATATAACGACGCTATTATTGAGCGTTGGTTAGAGGAAGAGCTTGATCAAGAAGAGTCATTAGATTTAGTATGTAGTGACGAAGATATAAATATTAGCGAAGATTATGTACTGGGTGAACAATCTGGTTCGGATTCAGAAATAGAGGGTGAGCCAGAGACAAATTCAGTTGAAGATAATAGCGAGATTCGACCCCTAAGTCCACTTCAAGATTTTTCTTCGTCGGATGATGACATCCCTTTGCAACAAATGAGATCTAGGCCAAGAAAAAAGAATTACTTTGGTAAAAATCGTTTTCGATGGGCATCATTACCAACTTCTTCGCGCACAAGAACCCTGCAGCATAACATTGTTCAGCAAAGGGAGGGCATACATCCAGCTTATAAAGATATACTCAATTCTTCATCGTCACCAATTGACATCTGGAACCAGTTTTTCACCGATGAAATGCTTCAAGAAATCGTACTACATACCAATGAAAAGATTCAAACCATAAGGCCAAACTATAAGAAACAAACTAGTGTCCAAGACATAGATCTCATAGAGCTGAAAGCATTTATTGGCATGCTATTTTATACTGCAGTGTTCAAAGAAAACCACGAATGCTATCAGTCATGGTTTAGCACTGATGGTACCGGCAGAGAAATATATCGATGCATAATGAGTAAGAATAGGTTCGAAGTTTTACTCAATACCATTCGATTTGATGATTCATCAACAAGAGAAACTCGACGTGAAACTGATGCTGCTGCCCCAATATCTCAGCTGTTCAATTCCTTCATCACAAAATGTCAAAATGTCTATACCATTGGAAGCTATGCTTGTGTTGATGAAATGCTCGTGGCGTTTCGTGGCAGGTGCAAATTTAAAATGTATATGCCCAAAAAGCCATCCAAATACGGCCTAAAAATAATGTGTCTCACTGATGCACGAACAGGTTATCTCCTCAATGCATACATTTACGCAGGAAAGGACTCTGACGGGTTGAATCTACCTACCGAATACAGTCGCCTGAAAAAACCTACACAAGCAGTAATGCGATTAGTGCCTTGCATAGAAGGAAGTAATAGAAATGTGTCAACAGACAACTGGTTTACATCTATTGAGCTGGTAAATTTATTGAAGGAAAAACAGCTCACGTTGGTAGGCACCATGAGGAAAAATCAAAGGGATATACCACCCGAATTCTTGCCTTCACGTCAGAGACCTGTTCAATCGGCTATCTTTGGTTTTACTGCAAATATTACCATTACATCCTTTGTACCGAAACAAAATAAAGCAGTTGTCCTAGTCTCAAGCATGCATCATACACCAGAAGTTGACCAGAACACCAAGAAACCAGAAATTATATTATTCTACAATAAAACTAAAATCGGGGTTGATTTGTTAGATCAAAGGTGCTCCAACTATTCAACGGGTCGTCGAACACGCCGTTGGCCACTAGCTATATTTTACAGACTGTTGGATATATCAGCATCCAACTCATACCTGGTGTACTTATCCACGCATCTTCAAAAGCCCGAGAGTAGGTTTAATATATTTTTAATGATCCACGTTGATAAACCGTGTTCGCATCTCGGCTATGATCTATGCGTCTTGGCGTCAATCTTGTACCCATCTAATCATGATGCGAATAATAAATGAGGTAATAACAGTATGTAGATTTTCCTGTACGTGTTTTTACATTTGCAAGTAATAAGATAACCAATTACTTCCATGTCATTTTACGAATAACTAAATCGCGAGTGGTGTTGAATATTAAGAGCCTACCGAGCCTTTTGTGCTGCTCTCAATCGTATTTCTTTTATTTCTAAACAATTAAACAACATTTCCAAAAAAAGAATGTCACATTGCAGTCCTGATTGGCTTTCAATTTATCGAAACATTACGTATTATTATGCTTAATGCTTGTAGCTATTATCGTTAAAACCACCAAAAGTGGCCACTTTTGACGTTTTAAACACAATAAATAACTACAAACATTATAAGAACAAATCCGCAGTGAGCCGATAAAATTGAAAAAGAGAAATGACTACAATGTGACATTCTTGTATTTTTGGAAATATTGTTTAATTTAAGGAGGTGAATAGTGGAACTCTTCAATGTGTACAAGTAAATCCTTAGAGTTGGGGCTCATTTGGTTTGTTTTGACCATAGACGAAGATTTTTTCCTTTCTACGGTTTTGACAAGTCTTTTGTACGAGTTTTTGGCGGGGATCCGTTACGTTACGTTTGGAGTCCACATATTTTGTCGATTTTTTATTGTTTATAGTGAGTTTTGGTACGTAAAATTGGTGTTATTTTGCGTAATAAAGTGTCGTGCAAGTGAACAATATTATACAGTTCAGTGAAATATGATGGTGTATGGGTCGTAAACAGGAAAAGTGTTCCGTATTTGTAGCGCGGCAAAGCGGTCGGTTCACCTCTTTCCTGTGGACTTCTCTGTGTTTTCTACGTCTGTCGTTTGTCTCCAAAAACTCCAAAACGTCGAACACCTGCATTTTAATTGCTATAAATGAGATAACATTATTGCAGACATCGGTTGTATGGAATATTAAACCCTTTACCTTGAATTGAACAAAAAAAAAAGTCTTTTATACTTTTTACTTTTTTATTAGTCCTTCTAATCTATCTATATTTTTTTCTTATTTTTATCAGGCAGCTTGTAATTTTATGCTTGCCAGATATACAGCGTTGTCCCAGAAGTGGTGGTCCAAAATGGACGAGGGGGTAGTAGAGATGATTTCCAATAATTTTGACACCTACATCGATTTCTCAACTTTTTGTGAAAAACTTGAATTGTCACTACAAAAATACTAATTAAAAAAAAGGATGAAAGATTTCCAGCTTTACATTTTATTTCTATGTTCCTCTATCAGGTGTACCTTTTGTCATGTGACCATTTTCAATAGAATCACCAGCTTGTAACTGGAGACGATTTCGTGACATTTTGTTTTTGCTTAAAATGACTGTTTCTGAAATCTAGATCTTTCGTTCTTCACAGAAGTACAGTTCAGGTCATTGACACAACACTAACTTAACATAACATTATGCTTACCACTGCACCCTATTTCCATTTTAATAAAGTTTGAAATCTCTCAGCAACTGACACTAATGTACTCTATTATCTAAGTACTTATTTAGGCCTTTGAAATTGACAGTTAGCATTACTTTCAGTAGAATTAGCATAAAAATTCTGTAAACAATAGGGGTTTGTGTTCATTTCTGTGTGACATGATTTGTTATGTTTTTTACCTATTTTCTTTGTGATATTTGTGGTAAAATGATTGTGCCATTGGAAGTCATTGGTCTACGTACTATGGTGTTTCTCCTCGGCGTTTGAACGCCGTCATTACCCTCACCAAATATTTTCGCTTTGTTTATAAGAAAAGGTATACAATTTTATAACGCAGTTATAAAGTCCGCTGGCCCCTTGTTACAGCGCTAAAATAATATACCTTTTCTTATAAACATGGTGAAAATGACGGCGTTCAAACGCCGAAGAGAAACACCACTTAAGATTTTTAACAGCCAGCGGCAGCAGCACAGTCGCACTGTGTGTATTTTTCGGATGCCGTTTTTAATAAAATTTGTGTAATTTTTTTTTTTAATTTATTTATTGTAAGAAAAATTACAAAGATTTGGACAATGCAACTTCCAAAAACCATCGGAGGTTTATCCGGAAGTGCAACATAAACAGTACAGTTACATCAATCAGAGGACAATTATGTAGGTACTACTTATACATGCAATACAAAGATTTACTTCGTTAGGTAGGTACTTAACAAAGTAATTTGTCAAAATACAAACAGAATTTAATCTGATATATAAATAGTCAAAAGGTACAGTCAGCAGCAACAACCTGCATACACCTTAGCACTACTGCTTATAACAAAAGCGTACTCAATCCATTGCTGCCGACTGTACATTACTACACAGTGATATACATAACATAATTACATACATAACAGTGATATACATAACATAATTAACTACCAGCATAAATAAATAAATAAAAATAGGTACTTTTAGACTACAATAAATTGTCGATAGTTTATTAGTAGAAACAAGCTGACATCTGATATTAATATAATAACAAACAAAGAATTACCATTAAGACCACTTATTGTTATGTTCGAATCTTGGCCATGAATTTGTAATTAGTTTAATTTAATACTTTTTTAAATACTTGAATTAGCATCCCTAACATTATCGTAATAATAACTTGTAAGCCGTAAGGTAAGACATGCAGGACCTAATAATTATTGTAACAAATGCTTCTAAAACCACTAATGTCTAACAAATAAACGCATCTTTATCTTTATCTTTTTAAGAAATATTTTTATCAATTCAGCGATCCACACCTCTCACATGCAGATCGATGAATTGACCGAGGATATCTGTAGGTATCCATTCGATCAGGAGTGCGATTTTTGAATTTCATTCGCAGAGCTCAGCAGTTGAAAATGCCAAAATTACTATGGAGATATGCATCTTTCTACTACTGATTTGACTTTCAAAAATCGCACTCCTGAAGTATGATTTTTGAAAGTCAACTCAGTAGTAGAAAGATGCATATCTCTATAGTTTCTCACCGATCCCCACTACCCAATCGTAGCCCGCGTAGTCCCAGCAACGCCCATTGCCGAGGTCCGTACCCCTTAGGGGTGCCCCTTGGGCAGGTTGCTTAAGCTCATGCATTGGTTCGGTAGACCTACCAGGGCGCTTCGCCGTCACTGGTGTGGTCCCCCCATAGTCCGCAGTAATAAGCAGTCGATGCTCCCTGAGCAATGCTGTATCTGTCAATACGAAAAAAAAAAAAAAAATCTCTATAGGAATTTTGACATTTGCAACTGCTGAGCTCAGCGAATGAGATTCAAAATCGCACTCCTGGGCTCTTAGGGCATTGTACTTACGATTTTTGTGTAAAATAAAAATAAACTTATGACCATAATCCCAATCAGGGTAGTCAGAAAGTTTCTTATAGCACATAGTAGTTAGCGACACCTCTGATGCCTCCGAAATGTACCTAGTACTCTATCTTAGGAGCGCCATCTAGAAATGAATCCATGAACTTTATATACCTACCTACTCATATGTTCTTGGTATACCTACGTTATTCTCAATCACTGTTCCATTCTCTGACTGCGTCTAGTATTAACGATTCCGGTTAGATGGCGTTAGTGGTATTTGTTAGTCTTCATCGCCTTAGTAAAATGTAGAAAAAATACACTCTTCGCTTCAAGGGGGATAGTTAGACGGTCCTACCTTTCCCCATGAATGTCCAATCTTTCCCCCATTTCTCTATATTTTTAGAGAGGAAGTTTATCGGAATTGGCATGATTTTATTAAATTTGTTGTACTTTTATTGGGTAGTCACGTGTCGCTTGCTTGCTCTCCGGTCTACAACGAAGCTTCATTAGTATAGTGGCGCAACACTGTGCTTTTATTTTTCAAAAAACAACACTTGTAGTCAGAAAATATTTATAATCGTACAATGTCAAGCAATTTTTCTAAACTTGATGGGGGGGGGGGGGGGGGCGAGGCAGGGGGGGGGGGTGAGGCAGGGGGGCTCAAAATTGCACACACCAACTTAAGTGTTGGTGTGTGCAATTTTGAGCTCGCTTCCCTCGTTCCAACTCGTTTTGAATGGTTTTTGGGCATGCAACTTGAACTCAACCACCGTTTTGAGTCTTGGTGAGAAATTTCGGGCTCTCTTCGCTCGCTCCAGCCTTCGAATAGTGTTTTTGGCATACAGGCTAAGTTCGTTCGCTCGCTATTAATCGAATATCCGTAAATTTGTATTATTTACAACCTGTTAACAAATACCTTGCAGAAGCGAAGCACAAATCTTGCATTTATGGGGGTGGCCAAATATATTTACCCAGGGCCGCAACGTTTTGAAATACGCCACTCTGTATATACCTATACAGGAAATTCCTGACTTGCCCCCCCTAGACCAAAAGCTGGGGACGCCCATGTTCGGGGAACATAGTCGTGAGCATATGCCATATGCTTGATATTGGCAAAATCATCAACATTAAGATGGAGCCAGAATTTTAGGATAAGAATAGAATGTGCTATACTGTAGGTTATACCTATGAATTGGGACATCAAAAGAGCATGCTCTCTGTAAATGTGCCCAAAGGGCCACTTCGCTACAAGTTGATGAATGCTCTAAGGACATAAGGAAGATAGCTCGTTGATTATCTAATGCACAATATGTACACAAACACGATGTTATGGTTTAATTATCAGCGCACATAGGGAGTGCGCTAGAATTATACATGAAGGTAACTAACTATAATAACTGACGTAGCGACGTCGGTGGAATTATACGGTTGGGTAATTTGTCGAACGATTTGATTGATAAAGTATAACTACAAACCTGCATAATAATTAGTAAATGCAATCAGCTGATCGAACTTTTGCGTGAAAAGTCGAATTACTTTTTTGCGAAAGTAATGTAAAACGAAAGTAATGCAACTGTTTACAATAACACCCGGTAGAGGTTTCAAACCATAGAGATCTAGAGAGATGCCAATTAACGCGCCGAGTATGAAACCTAGTGTCGCATTACCACCAGTACCATGCGATAGAAAGTATTTTGTTAGCTTGAATCTGCTCATTATCCATCGCGGTATCAGAACTCAACGTTCGAATAATCTTTAGTACTAAACAAGCATTGTAAACTATTTACAAATATTTCTCAATTGGCTTTCAGCCTCATAATATATTGAATCCTTACTGTCGCGAGCAATGTGTTCCGTTTTTGCGCATATTGCTGCGACATTGGCCCCGCCCCCTTTTTACATCTCCCTTTAGTATTTGTGATCTGTGTTTCAAACGTATAACTTACTCTTTTCAATGAGTGTGTGTGTGTGTGTGTGTGTGTGTGACCGGCTGCAGATTCTGCAAGGAGGAGATGGAAACTCCTCTGCACCTCCTATCTGACTGTCGCATGTACAAACGCAGTACTCATCTGGGTAGGAAGGAATTGACAGCAGATGAGATACAAACCGTCCCGACCAAAAACCCACTACGATTTCTGGCCGCAGTAGGAATTGGTAAAGTAATATAAAAAGGGCGATCACAAAGGACCAGCAATGGTATAAGTGGCACAGGCTTTGTTATGAATCCAAGTATCAAGATTCTTGAACAGACTATACAGGGTGAAATCTATATCATTAGCATCCTTTTAAACTAAGAGTTTACACATCGAACTGAACAACTTTTACTATTGGAGCAAAACAATCGGAGCAAAAAAAAATCTGCTGTTGCATATATTTCAGTCGCCTCAGCCTGTCAAGGCCCCAAACCTCTCTCTCTCTCTCTCTCTTCCTGGCTTTTAATCCCATATGGTGGTGGGGTCAGCCATCCGTATCTGCTCTCTCCACCTTGCCCTATTTCTGACGTCGTCTTCGGAGACATTGCACTCGGTCATATCACAACGAACTGTGTTCATCCATCTAGTCTTCGGACGTCCTCTTGGTCTCTGTCCTGGAATCGACAGTTGCAGTGCCATATTTCCTACATATTCGGGTGGCTTTCTTTTCACGTGTCCAAACCACCTAAGCCTATGCTCCTGAAGCTTATCTGCAATGTCACGAACACCCAGGCTACCTCGCACATACTCGTTGCGGATTCTATCGCGCCTCGTGACACCGCACATCTACCTCAGCATCTTCATTTCGGCTGTTTGAAGATGCTGAGGCCCCAAGGCCCCAAACCCTCAAATAATAATAACAATGAGTGTTTTAATAAAAAGTTCGTCGCAATACGAACCCGTGTGTACATCAATACAGCTCGCTGTCATATCCAGGACACGGGTTAATTAACCACAGTTATTGTGGTACATTGTTTACGTGTATGAGTTGGTAATACCGGCTGTGTAACATTGATTATATTGCTAATTACAATTTGATATGCCTTTCATACAAGGTAGTTAACAAAACATTAACGAACACCCACGCGAGTAAGCCCACTCAGGTAGTATCCTGGGAACATAAAAGTCCCTGTCGAGGCTTCCGAATAGTTGAAAAACTTGGACTTGCTCTTCTTATTGGGGCTGGAAAGCCAGCAACACTTCGACTACATATTTATTTTCTTCACCCTTCAAAAACTGTAAGAAATCTGTAATCTCCTGCTTTTTGATAACCATCTCCCATGAGGCACATGCGTTTAGCCGCCAAGATATCGCAGATACAGGCTATCTTCCATGGTTTCTTCTTTCTGACCTGATATTATGATGACATGTTCTGAAAGCCATTATCCCAACTAACAATTTGGTCGTATAGGTGTCGTATAGTCGAACATTAGACGCATAAAGCTCCAGTATATGACGAAATTACAGTAATATGACTTTTATCAGTCAAAATAGTCATATAAATGGGAGCATAATACGACAAAATTGTTTGCTGGGTATGCATTTATGAAATTAACTCATAAACGATATAAAAAAACGTGCTTTAAGTTACTTTTAAGATTTGTCACTTCTACTGTTACTGCTACACATTTAGGGGTTTAGTATTTTTATAATAGATCTATATAAGGTCTAACAAAATTAGGTGAAACTATTTTAAGGGGATGATCAAACCATCAAACTAAACAACTTTCTCTATGGAATCAATATTGAAATCGCGAAAAAAAATTCAGCTGTTCCATACAAACCTACTCGAACTAAATGTATGGGACAGAAGATTTTTTTTTCGCGATTTTAATATTGGTCCCATAGAGAAAGTTGTTCAGTTTGATGGTCTGATCATCCCCTTAAAATAGTTTCAGCTGATTTTGTTAGACCTTACCTATATACTAAGGCCATAGCGATGTGATCTATCTCATCACAATGGCTTAGAATACCTACTTTAAAAAAAAAAACAAAATTACCAGCCTCTATTTTTGATCTTCAAGAAGGAATGAAAAGTCGAAAAAAAGATAGTTCCGATTTTCAAAAAGATACATAAGTATAATGTTATTCAGATAAAAGCTATTCCGTACACTTTTTTAGATTTTTCAGGATCTGTCATCATTTTTAACACCTTGTATATTGCTAATTATAATTTGATTATTATGTTGTTTGTTACAATGGAAGTTAACTTCAAAGAGTTAATTAATTTTATAACGTTTGTAGTACTTCGTTGGAACAATTAATGATGTAGCCAAGCAAACCTTCATTTTTGACTACTTACATAATCATTTTAAGGTGGTTGCAGAGGGGTCAATTTTATACAAAACTTTGACGCCCAATACGCGTAGACGGTATTAATATAAGTAACTTTGTATATATGGAAAAATAGTTAAGAAAATCTAGATGCCGCGTAACAAATAACATTTGTAATGTTTAATATAATATTATTAATATTAATTTATATTGTTACTTTAATATAATTACGTAGATATAAAGCTTTTAAAATTTTGTATGAAAAATTTCAAAGCTATATATCTTCGTAATTATTTTATAAATTGCAAATGTTATTTATGACGCGGCATCTAGAATTTCTAAACTATTTTTCCATATGTAGTTGCGAGTTCCTCCCAATACAAGCATTTATTATGCTCGAAGGGTGGATCTCAACTCAAATTATGTAAAAATATTGAGAAATGATAAACATTTTTTTTTTATATACAAAGCTACTTATATTAATACCGTCTACGCGTATTGTGCGTCAAAGTTTTGTATAAAATTAATCCCTCTGCAACCACCTTAAGTTCTTGATACGACACGACATCAACCTTTTCTTTCACCTGAGCCAGATAACTCTGTCTAGGTCTACCTTTGCCTCTCGACTGCAGTGACTGCATGCTAATAAAAAAAAATACAGTCACTAATGTTATGTTCATAAGTGTGCGGGGAATGAAAAACTGCACTGTAATATCGAATATCGTGATAAGGAGACGAGTGTTAAATATGATTGTGGATGGCTGCATGAAGAGAGGAGGACCAAAGAAAATATGGATGGATTGTGTGAAGGATGACATGTGTAGAAAAGGAGCGCTGAAATGACGGATAAAAGAGATGAATGGAGGAAGACGACATATTGCGTCCACCCCAAATAATGGCAGGAATAAGAGCAGGAAGATGATGATGATGATGAAGTTTAGTGTGCGTGCGCTTAATTAAGACTGAGTCTGAGAAAAACGAAAGTGACAGATTGTATGTGTAATTGTATTATACAGGGTGTAAGTTACAGCCTAGCAAATACTGAAACGGTGAACTCAGACCATCAAACTGAACAACTTTCACTATGGAGCCTACCTCAGGAGACGCGAAAAAGAATCAGCTGTCCCATACAAAACTGCTGCACCTACCCGACTCAAATGTATGGGACGGCTAATTTTTATTCGCGTCTTCTGAGGTAGGCTCCATAGTGAAAGTTGTTCAGTTTGATGGTCTGAGTATTTTACACCCTGTATATTTATTTATGAAATTTAGCTTTATCTACGACACTATCGCCACGACACGACACGACACGTCTAGGATGGACAAAAGGACGGACAGATAGGCACCGAAAAAGGTTTTCCATAAGTTTTCCGTTTAGCAAATTTTGCTACGGAACACTACAAAGGCAAATATATTTGTAATTAATATATTATAGCTGCCAAAGATCAATGGAAAGAAGTATTTTGAACTTGAGAAGAATAGATAGAGTAAGAAGTACAGATATAAGAAAAACAACAAATGTCATAGACGCCTTAGAACACTGTAAGAAACTTAAGTGGAAGTGGGCTGGTCATATAGCACGCATGAGCGAAGACAAATAGACAAGAAAAGTGACTGTATGGGCAGGACTATCCAATAAAAGAAAAAGGGGAAGACCGAAAGAGAGATGGGCAGACGAAGTAAACAAAATAGCTGGGAAGAACTGGTTCTTAAAAGCAAAAGAAAGAAACATTTGGAGAAATATGGAGGAGGCCTTTACTCGATGAGAGGTCCTTTAATAACTAAAATATGTAAAATATGTAATGTAACTCCAAATAATTTAATAATTTATCTAAATTCAATTTTTTTGCATGCCTGAAATGAAATGTACCTAATTGTTATTAATTTATTTATAGTATTGTAATTTGATAAAAGGAAATAAAAGGCTATAATAATATATTATAGCTATATTCTGCTGTATCAATTGAAACGGGTCCCAGACGCACGAGTTTAAACAATTTAGGACTGATTGGTATACTTACTTAGTAGCTTAGTTCCGGATTGGCAGGTTGCAGGTTCAAGTCCCATCCAGTCTTTAAACTAAAAAATATATATGGTCGAATTCAGAAATCTCTTTTTTTTAGGTCCGTTAAAAAGACAGTTTCAATGCAGAAAAAAATATTTTGTTAAATATAACCAAACTCGACTTGCAAACTGTTATGTATGTAGCACGTACACGGAAAAAAAATCGGTGACAACCCTCTTATTTTGTTGACTTTACTAGAAAATTTGTTGTTGTAAGGTATATTTGTACAGACAAACTTCCTGTTACAGTTTTATAATACACATATTAAAGCACTACATCAATAACCATTAACCTAAGATAAAAACAAAAAAAAAAAAAAAAAAAATCGAATACTACTTACAAATAAAAAATGTCCTCGAAATTTCCGCCGCTTGGCGGCAAGGTGCCCAGGAGGCTGGCAGCGTTACCTCTTTGTATGGCCAGGCTGATGCGCTGACCGAGGTAGCTGCCAGCCCTCTGGTCACCGGAGACCTCGACTAAGGTATATTTTAGTTATATCGACAAAAATTATAATTACTACAACAAATTTTCTGGTAAAGTCAACAAAATAAGAGGGTTGTCACCGAATTTTATTCCATGTACGTTTCTCTACTATTTTATTTCAGTATTATTATTTTATTTAACATAGTGAGGAAACCTGCATGCTACAATTTCGAGGCATGTATTGTACCTACTGTCCATTACAAGTGGCGACGGCCTCACTACATGTCACACTGGACAGAGTTTCGGTACTACTAGTGAAACGTGGATGTTCTGAGTTTTCAGAATATCTCTGACTACCTTCTCGGGGAATATAGTCGTGAGCATATGCTTATGCTAATAAATAAATAAAATAAAATAAAAAAGCCATTTATTTCCCAAAAATTAGCGTACAATAAATTGATTATAAGTAAAGGATTTAATTTCAAATATACAAAAATTATATTAATACATTCGCACACAAAATAATTTAGCACACTTACAAATTTCCAATTCTATAATATAAATAGGTTACCTCACAGCTTACTTTCAATTTCTAATTTTATATGTTACCTAATTAATAATATTAACAATTATATAAGTTCTAACAAAATTAGGTGAAACTATTTTAAGGGGATGATCAGACCATCAAACTGAACAACTTTCTCTATGGGACCAATATCGAAATCGCGAAAAAAAAAAATCATCTGTCCCAAACGTTTGAGTCGAGTTATGTTTGCAGTTTTGTATGTGACAGCAGATTTTTTTTTCGCGATTTCGATATTGGTGCCATAGAGAAAGTTGTTCAGTTTGATGGTCTGATTATCCCCTTAAAATAGTTTCAGTTAATTTTTTTAGACCTTATATTTCATTCTATATTATATATTTATAATTATATTTTATATGTTACCTAATTAATAATATTAACAATTATATTTCATTCAATTAAAATAAATAAGCACAGGTCGTAGTAAACTTACAATAAAGAAATGCTTACAAATATTTTCTAAATACATTATAATTAAAATTGTTCAAGAATGTCATGCTAATTTGCTAATTTAATTTAATAATAATTGCTAATTTAATTTAATTTAAAAAATGCTTATGCTTATGCTATGCTTTATTTCAGTAGACTTTACGAGCTATATCAAACATTATTTAATTATAACTTTATACCTAAATAGCAAATAGCTATTTGTAAGCAAATGTTTGATATAGCAAAGCATCTGGCCCCATCAGACGGTGTACAATCGTAATTGTTACCTATGCACTATGCGTGTATGTTAAAATATAATAACCTAAGCATGCTCATACGTTTCCATCTACATAGTTTCAACAAGGTAATTTCATTGGTTTCAGACACTCACATTACTAAGAGCACTATGGAAGTTGCTAAGAGAGTTTGCAAGAGTAAAGTATAGAGTAGTAGGTACTCGTAAACTTAGACCGAATTTACCTTCGAGAATTGTCAGAGACTTTGCTGTATCTATCACTTATCTTTTGAGTTTGACATACCATCGTGGTGTAAAAATTTTATTTAAAATCTAACACCTATAAATTTATCCGAGCTTCGGAAGGCGCGTTAAGCAGTTGGTCCCGGATAGGTCCGCCAGATGGCAGTATAACTAACTAACGGTATGTTAATCCAGGTCAGAGGTCTAATTAAGGAGGCTTGGAAATTCTTTGACAGCAAGTCGACCAGTAACTTGCCTCCACCAATCCGCACTGGGCCCGCGTGGTGGAGTATGCCCACTCCCTCTCACCATTATTTTTGAGACCTGCTCTGTACTGTATTTATGTGTTTGGTGTAAATAAAGTATATTTCATTCATTCATTCATTATTTGTGACTGGGAGCCTTTGCCCTGCAGTGGGAACCTACAGTCTATAAAATGATTTTAACCTATCAACCCAGTATGGCTCATTATTATTAGTGAGAAAACTCATACAATTATTTGTTAATCTGCATAATTCATTCATTCATTAAGAGACAAAGAACACTGAAATAAAATAAAAAAAAAAACCAACCAAATGCGAGTCGGACTCGCGTACAGAGAGTTCCGTACCAACATACAATATTAAAAGAAAAAGTGCTTTCTCCGGGATCATTTAGCGTAAAGGTCAGTTCACACAGAGGCGGTACCGGAGGCGGTCCAGAGGCGGGATTTTTTGTAATGTACGAGTTTATATGCACCCTGCCACACAGAAATCCGGGCCGGGAGCGGCGCGGTACCGGGCAGAACTCTATTACAAACAGGCGGCCGCTACCGCTGCCGCTGTATTCCATTGTAGTCAATGCGAGGTGTCACACAGAGCGGAGGCGGGCGCGTCGCGGTCCGGAGGCGATATTTACCGCGCTGTCATTTTAAATTTTTTCACGATTTTCGAGTGCTGGTTCAACATGAATTCTACCGAAAAACTAATACTATTGGTTCAACAACATCCTTATCTTTATAATACGAGTGATAAAGATTATAAAAACAGTCTGAAAAAGAATATTATTTGGGAAAAAATTTCGAAGAAACTGAAGCAAAGTCGTAAGTATAATATAACATAGACGCTCTTTGGTATCCAGTTTTAATATTTTTGGCTGCAAAATGTCACGTAACTCTTCGAAGCTACTTCTACTCATATGAAAATAAGTAAAAAAAACGGTCTTCGTAAGATCTTAATTCCTTGCATAGGTTGTTGCATTCTCTTCTCAGATTGATAGGCTGTACCCAATTCCGTTAAGGTTAGGTTTACGATTTTTCTGCCATAACGCTAATGAAAGCAGGAGCTCTTCTTCATCACTGTCCATAAGCGACATGGTGCTTTCTTGCAATCTGTATAGAAAATGAAACATGGCCGCTTTCGATGTCACACCGCGCCGCGCGGTCCCCGTGTGGCAGGCCACGGAACGCCTTCACTTCCCGCAAAACCGCCGCCGGCCCGCTTTCCCGCAAAACTACCTCTGTGGGGCCTGAGCTTAAGCCCAACACACACTTGACTGGTTATTTTTTGTTGTTTTACCTTAGAGTATGCACTATAATCAATCACACTTGTATGTATTAACCGTTTTTACGATAGAGCAAAAACAAGAAACGATGAAAAAACAACATGTTTCTTGTATAGGGACCCCGCTAATTTTGTACTTTTTATTTGTTAGCAAATTCACAATGAAAACGAATTTTCTGAGAAGATTTTAACCGTATAGCTGTTACAGTTCAAAAATTTCTACAGCTCTTTATAGGTAGTACCTACAGACGGACAGACGGACGGACATCTTTTGGCATCCTTTGGGTACGGAACCCTAAAAAACATGTCAGGATATTCTTTAACATCTGCTCGACCTAATTGACTAAAACAGACATCCTCAAACATAACAACTAAAATGAAACTAACTTTTCCGTGTCGAATACAAAATGGCCGCCGTACCCTGTACCCGGTAGTTGCGTACAATTAATTATGCCCCCACAATATAACTCACGGTTCATTAAACTGAAAACTGAAACAAAGACCCGACGCGGACCACTCAAAATGGTTCATAATTTATATAATAAATTGTTGTTGTCATTCTGGAGCGAGATATTGGGTAAAATAAATCCTATTAACGCAGGGTTGAATGGATTTACACGAAAAAAAAAATAAAGTTTTATATAAAACCCGACTATGGGGAACGACTAACCAAATTTAAAAGGGGAAAAAAATGATTTTCTGAAACTCTTTGATTTTGATTGAATATTTTATTTATCTTATCTTATCTTTACGAAGCAGTCCACATATTTTACACCCATGAACATGATGGGTCGAAACACAAGAATTTTTGGACCATGAGGTCCAAATCACAGACGACAAAAACTAAAAGGAGATGTGAAAAGGGGGCAGGGCCAGTGTCGCAGCAATATGCGCAAAAACGGAACACATTGCTCGCGACAGTAAGGATTTAATATATTATGAGGCTGAAAGCCAGTCGAGATATTATGTGTAAATAGTTTACAATGCTTGCGCAATACTAAAGATTGTTCGAACGTTGAGTTCTGATACCGCAATGGATAATGAGCACATTCAAGCTAACAAAATACTTTCTATCGCGTGGTACTGATGGTGATGCGACACTAGTTTTCGTACTCTGGTTGGCATCTCTCTTGATCTCTATGGGTCCAATAATGATATAATTTTGGAAAATCCGCCCTTTTGTATGGAAGATTAAAACATTCTTCTCGTTTTTCGAACTATATTTCTTAGAAAAAGTTTGTTTAGTTTTATTTTCTAAATACATCCTTTAATTGTTTTGGTAGTTAAAAAATGGTGGGGGCGTATTTTTTTTTTAAATTAACATGTTTGTGACAGTATCATAGAGGTAGGCGTGTTGACAGGAGTCACGTGACGCTCTACGGACAGTAGGTATATTCGATTCGAGTAGGTTTGCTTTGCAGTATTGTATGGAACAGCTGAATTTTTTAAGCGATTTCTATTTTGGTTCCGTAGAGAAAGTTATCCAGTTTGATGGTCTGCTCATTCCCTTAAAACAGTTTCAGCTAATTTTGTTGGACCTTGTACAACGTGTTAATGAATAAGCGCAAAACCTCATACACCCCAACTGATTTATAACGAAATTATTGCATTGAAAAAAATTAGATTCTGCTCTCGATTCTAAACAAACTAATTTCTAGTTTTGAGTTTATTCATTAACACGTTGTATACGAGACATTATACATAAACAATAGTGATCGGGCACACACATCATTCTGTCTGACTAGATAAGCATATACAGGGTGAAATTGATATCATTACCATTTCTTTTAAACTAAAAGAGTGTACCCATCAAACTAAACAACTTTTACTATGGGAGCAAACCAATCGGAGCAAAAAAAATCAGCTGTTTGCAAACATTTGCGTCGAGTAGGCTTTGCAGTTTGGTATGGAACAGCTGATTTTTTTTTTGCTCCGATAGGTTTGCTCCCATAGTAAAAGTTGTTCAGTTTGATGGGTAGACTCTGGATGCTAATGATATCAATTTCACTCTGTATATAAGGTCTAACAAAATTAGCTGAAACTATTTTAAGGGGATTATTATTATTATTTGGTTATAAGGGCTTGGTCGATGACCAAAAGCTACTGCGACCTGGATAGATCTATTGTAGCTGTCACCCTAGACCTAAAGGTCATTTCCTAGGCCCACGGACTTCATGAACCGTGTTATGCTTTTGGAGGGAAGGTCCCTAATGTCAGTAGGTGTTATTATGTATCCACCTAGATGGCGACTTCTGCTGTGAATGAGCACTTCGCATTCGCAGAGGAGGTGTATGGGCGTTTCCTCTGCTTCACAGCAGAATCTGCAAGTGGGTGAATCTACAAGCCCCATTCTGTGTAGGTGTTTGTTTAGCTTGCAGTGTCCTGTTAAGGCTCGTACTAAGAGCCTTAAGTCGTTGCGGTTTGAATTGATGGCATCCGAGGTATGTCTGTTTGAAAAGCCGGTCACTTTAAGGGGATGATCAGATCATCAAACTGAACAACTTTCTCTATGGGACCAATATCGAAATCTCGAAAAAAATCAGCTGTCCCATACAAAACTGCAAACATAGCTCGACTCTAATGTATGGTACAGCTGATTTCGATATTGGTCCCGTAGAGAAAGTGGTTCAGTTTGATGGTCTGATATTCCCCTTAAAATTATTTCAGCTAGTTTTGTTAGACCTTATATAAACTGCAATATATGGTAAGTGTATAAAGATAAGTCCTTCATTCCGTTGTGGATAGGTGTCAACAAAATACCTATAAGTATAAATAACAACCTCGTAAACAAGTAGTAAGTAATCGATGAGTGAGGAAACGTAACGAGAACCATATTTACATTGTAACTTACATCGTGCATAATGATGTATCTTGTGGTAACAGAGATACCACGGAGTAGAGTAGTGAACTGTTACAGAGACAACATAATTACATTCATAGTACCTGCACAGTTCAGTATCATCATCATCGTATCAGCCGATAGACGTCCACTGCTGGACATAGGCCTCCCCCAAAACGGGTGGATTTGCTATAATCGCCACGCTTGGCAAGCGGGTTGACGGTCGCAGTTGGATTCTTCTTCTTCTTCTTTTCGTGTCAATGGTTCTGCAGTGATGTTTTTATATTTTAGTAGCCAGGTGTTCGGCAAGCCTGACAGCGTAAGGAGTAGCTGTATTTAAATCCTCTCTCGTGCAGGTGTTCGGGTACAGCGAACATTCCAGCAGATGACCCGTCGACTGAATAGGTTCACCGCAATCACACTGTGTCAGACCAGGATCCCTATACCCCCAGTTACACAGATTTAGTCTGCAACTGCCGACCTGAGTGCGAAGCCGATTTAAGGATTTCCACACTTGCCATTGCAGATTGTGTCCGGGCGGTATTTGTTCCTGTGGGGAAATGAACTCAGCTGGTGGGGGTACCCTTTCTTTCCACAGAGTGCTACTTGTAGCAGACGGGTCATTATGTATAGCCGACGTATGGCGTTGGAAGCTCCTGCGGCTAATGAGGCGGGCTTGTGGGCTTTGGTGGCCATATAGAGGGTGTCGGCTATCGTGCTCTTGCTTATATTTTTCTATGGAGCAAGCCACATCCCGCCGAACTCCAGGAGGTGCTGTACCAGCCAAAGAGTAGATTAGGTTTAGAGGGCTAGGCTTTAGGCAACCAGTTATGATGCGGCACGTGTCAGTGGATTGAATGTGAGTACTTAGAGGATGCTGCTGCCCATCCTCCGGTAGATCCTGCACAGTTCACACATTCAAATCATATTTTCCAATCAGGAAAATGCCACATTCGCGCGCCTGAAATCCCTTGCTACTATTTTTGCTAATAGTTTTCGTACGGCGTATCTATAGCGGCCGTCAGTATGCTATTCAACTTAGAACGAGATAGATAAAGACTCAGTAGCACCTGAATTTGCACCCTTTGGCCACCGCGCATGATTGATTTTTAATTAAACTAAATGACTTCGGGTTTTGAAGAGGACTCTGGGGGCCTACCCGGACATTCGAACTTCGCAATTGCGTGAACGTTTTCGTTCCAATGTCAACTCTAATACAATGAAGTTCGGACCGAAACGATTGAGATATATCGAAATTCGAAAGTCCAGGTACAGGGCCTGGTCTAGTGCGCAAGCGAAGATTTACGAGCGGACTAATTTTCCTGGTCGTACTGTACCTACTTTATTCTTTTTCAAGATGCGATGGGATCTTCAAAACTCCCAAACGCAAAGTACAGTTCATCATGACAATTCTTGTTGCTTGGGCGCAGGCTACTTCATAAAGTACTTAACATGTGGCAGTCCAATACAAAAATGATCTTAAAAGGCAGTGATTTGTCAGGTTTTAACATGGAATTTAACTCCGTGTCGTACTCTATCTACCAAGGTAATTTTCCGACGCATCTTCAATAAATAACACAGGTTCAATAACGACACAGTGCATCACAAATCACAAATTGTGAAAGCGTATTAAGTGACACTTCGTTTTGGTTTGGACACCCACCTTGTCGACGTTATAGATCCAGAAGTCGAAACCAAATTATGGAATTTCATATGAGAGTCGATATATAAAATCGGAGTTAAAAATGTTCAACATAAACATAATTTAGTGCGACATGTTTCTAGCGATTTCAGAGCGCGTGCTCGTGGCTATGGCGTGGTGAGTTTGCCCATGAACTGAACAACTTTCACCATGGGAGCAAACCGATCGGAGCAAAAAAATAATCAGCTGTTCCATACTGCAATGCGTACGCATTGCAGTATGGAACAGCTGATTATTTTTTTGCTCCGATCGGTTTGCTCCCATAGTGAAAGTTGTTCAGTTTGATAGGTAGACTCTTAGTTTAAAAGGATGCTAATGATATGAATTTCACCCTGTAGATCGTGTGTTGTATCTCTTGCCACGCCATTTTATACTAGATTAAATGTATTGTTGTTCTTAAAACAATCCTTAAGTTTACGATAAACCCAAAAACCACTTGATATTTTCAGAAATACAGTACTTAGTCAAAGCAAAAAGCAACTAACTAATAAAATCCATTTTGATTTGGACATCCACATTGTCAATATAACAAAAATCTAGACTAAAATATTCGGTTGGGAGTCGATTCTCCAAGATGAACATAAATTTATAAGTCTCTGATCCTAGCTACGCTGTACACTACCGGCTGCCACGTCGCATTCAGGAAGCGGCGTGCTTATCTGTGAACTGACAACAAATTCGTGGCGCTCCTCTGCCTTTTCAAAAATACTCGTCTGAACAAAATATTGAGCTACATTTTTAACTCGGTCCCAGTTTTATGGCTAACATTATTTTTGAGATATTTTGTTTTGAGTCATAACTAGGATTCGTTGGAATAGGACATAAGTTTGACTCTGTGTGATGTATACAGGGTGTCCCGTAAACCGACGTCAACCCGGTGGATGCTGATAGGTTAGCCTATCAGCACCCACCAGATTGACGTCGGTTTACGGGACACTCTGTATGCTTACGACTATATTTCCCGATGGGGTAGTCAGAGATATTGACAGTCTGTCTAGTGTGACAGCTAGTGAGCCAGTCACACAGTTCTTAGATTCTTAGATTCTTTATTGTACACAAAAACATAATTATGAAAAAAAATTACAACAAGTCGTGATGTACAAAGGCGAGCTGTACAGTTGATACAATAAATCCTCGAAATTGAAACATGTTGGTTCCCCACGATGTTTTCCATTACCAAGAGGCCTAGGTACTGGGTCAGTGTTAGAAATCGAACATAAATTCCTTAAAACTCATTGCCTTGCTCTAGCACTATACAGGGTGAAATTGGTATCATTAGCATCCTTTTAAACTAAGAGTCTACCCATCAAACTGAACAACATTTACTATGGGAGCAAACCGATCGGAGCAAATAAAAAATCTGCTGTTCTATACTAAACTACAATCTCAAATGTATGCAACAGCTGATTTTTTTCGCTCCGATCGGTTTGCTCCCATAGTAAAAGATGTTCAGTTTGATGGGTAGACTCTTAGTTTAAAAGGATGCTAATGATATCAATTTCATCCTGTACAGTGCTACAGCAAGACAATGAGTTTTAAGGAATTTGTGTTCGATTTCTAACACTGACCCAGTACCTCGGCCTCTTGGTAATGGAAAACATCGTGGGGAACCAACATGTTTCAATTTCGAGGATTTATTGTATCAACTGTGTGACTGGCTCACTAGCTGTCACACTAGACAGACTGTGAATACCTCTGACTACCCCATCGGGAAATATAGTCGTAAGCATACAGGGTGTCCCGTAAACCGATGCCAACCCGGTGGATGCTGATAGGTTAGTTCATGCCTAACCAGAATATACTAAAAATTAATCTGTCAATCAATCAATCAATCTGTCAACATTTTCTTTACGAAAAGGTTCTTAGTTTTCGAGATAAGGACAGTTTTATGAAATTCGTAAAACTACATTAACTTAGTCACTATTTTGAGTGCCACGGCTACAAATGTTCTATGCAAGACTCTATGCCGACTCTTAGTTTAAAAGGATGATAATCTAAGAAATTATATCAATCACTCTGTATAATTCGGTTTACCTTAAAAATATAGTTGGTAGTTGTAGCTATAATATCTGACCACTCCTCCATGACCTTGGACACGGGTACAAAAAACAATTATTTTCCATACAAATGCACATAAGTCTCTTGCGGGATCGACACTCGCGACTATCCGAGTTCCCCGACGGACGTCCATATAAAAAAAATGAAATTCTTTATTTTTCAAACCGCATCAGATAACCGAACTATTCTAGTGTGAAAGCGAGCGATAAATGCGCAGTGGGAATGTTTTGTAACACGTTGATATATCGCTTGAACTAATGTAGTGGAGGGAATCTTCTTAGCTTGCCATTGTTGGGGTTTTTGAAGCTTTGTATACGAAATGATACTAAAATAAAATAAAATAAAATGATCTCAGGTAAGTATTTACCTGCAACAGAGCGAAAGTTGATGTTGTTGATGATGAGTTGTTGAATGATTACCACAGAAGTGCGAGTCTACTTTCTTTTACTACTACTAGTAAAAGAAAAATCTGCTGTTGCAAACACTTGAGTCGAGTAGGCATTGCAGTTTAGTATGGAACAGCTGATTATTTTTTGCTCCGATCGGTTTGCTCCCATAGTAAAAGTTGTTCAGTTTAATGGGTAGACTCTTAGTTTAAAAGGATGCTAATTATATCAATTTCACCCTGTATATATATTTTTAAGTAATACAGGGTGAAATTGATGTCATTAGCATTCTTTTAAACTAAGAGTCTATCAATCAAACTGAACAACTTTCGCTATGAGAGCAAACCGATCGGAGCAAATAAAAAATCTGCTGTTCCATATTAAACTGTAATCTCGACGCGCGAGTCTCCTTTCTTTTACTAATACTAGTAAAAGAAAGGAGACTCGCACTTCTGTGGTAATCATTCAACAACTCATCATCAACAACATCAACTTTCGCTCCGTTGCGCTAAACGAAATTGCCGATTTCCGCCTCCGTCGAGGAGAAAAATAGTGTACTAACCTCGGGCAGTAAATAAGAAAGCCTCAGGTCACATGTTTGATTACATGAGATCTGAGACTTTTCTTATTTACTGCCCTCGGTGTGTAATCTACTATTCTACGAATTTCATAAAAGTACCTTGAATGACTCGAAAACTAAGTTTTACTTCTTTATCTCTCGAAAGGTTAGCATTTAAACGGATGCGATATTACTGAACTATACCTTGTTTATCTATGTTTTCATGTTATTTTAAAGCCGGGTTACTAGCGGTTAAGGCGGTTGCAGAGGGGTCAATTTTATACAAAACTTTGACGCACAATACGCGTAGACGTTATTAATATAAGTAATTTTGTATATATGGAAAAATAGTTTAGGAAATCTATATGCCGCGTAACAAATAACATTACCAATTTATAAAATAACGAGCGTTAACCCGCGACTTCGTCCGCACAAATTATATACCAGATTTTAAGTCAGATCATAAGCTATCAAACAAAAAAGTCTCATCAAAATCGGTTCAGTAGTTTTTGCGTGATACTCGTTCAAACAAACAGACAGAAAAAATTTAAAAAATCAATCCAAAAATTGGTAAAATGGAATCAGGGACACCTAAAAACCATATCGTAACTTTTTTTTTGTTAATATCTTCAATGTACAGACAAACTTCCTGTTACAGTTTTATAATAGTACGAGCGTTAACCCGCGACTTCGTCCGCACAAATTATATACCAGATTTTAAGTCAGATCATAAGCTATCAAACAAAAAAAGTTTCATCAAAATCGGTTCAGTAGTTTTTGCGTGATACTCGTTCAAACAAACAAACAAACAAACAAACACACAAACAAACACACAAACAAACACACAAACAAACAGACAGACAAAAAATCCAAAAATTGGTGAAATGGAATCAGGGACACCTAAAAACCATATCGTAACTTTTTTTTTGTTAATATTTTCAATATACAGACAAACTTCCTGTTACAGTTTTATAATAGTATATAGATAGACGAAGATATAAAGCTTTGAAATTTTTCATAAAAAATTTTAAAAGCTTTATATCTTCGTAATTATATTATAAATTGCAAATGTTATTTGTTACGCGGCAACTAGATTTTCTAAACTATTTTTCCATATATAAAATATTACTTTTATTAAATCCGTCTACGTGTATTGTGCGTCAAACTTTTGTATGGACTGAAACCACCTTAAAAGACACTGTGCATAAATGACAATTTCCATAGAAAAAAGTAAAACATTTAAATTGAAATACCCATTTATCAATGAATGAGTGTGAGAAGAGAATTAGTTTTCTCTGGTTTGAGAGAAGCCTTGAAAAGAAACATTCCTTTTTAGCCACAGCTCAAAATTATGAAGACATTATTTTTTTGAATATTTCTTTCCTCCTTTATGTTACGTGCGAAATTACTTTTTCTATGACATAAAGTAACTTAAAATGTTGTACTATTTGAACGTCTCTACTATAGCGAGTGAGTTTGACGAGAGACTACCAGATATATTTTTAGATTTTATTACTAATTTTGTTACTAAAATGCATATCTACACACTTTCTAGAAGGGATTCTTTATACGCGGGGGATTTATACACCACTAGTTTTTAGCTACTAATAATATATTTTTAAGGTGTAGTCATACAATGAAATTAAGCAAACATGGGTCGAAAAACTATCGGCATTGTGCTGAAGAGATTTACAAAATACAGCTCGACAGGCTTCATCATCAGACTAATTAATAATTGATATTTTTTTAGGTATAATATTGAAGAGCCAATTTAAGCATAGAAATGTACCAAAATTAAAAAAAATTCACATCAGCAACAGTTTCAATTTTAAAATTTAGCTATTATCTTGTTCTAAAAAACCTGATGGCAAAGTTTTTTTTGAACATATTTAAGGCTTTACCATTATACATGTACTTTAAACATGGTGTAAATATTTTTATCTACTTAGAAGGTTTTGAAAAATACATTCGTATATTCTAATGAATACCTCATTTTTTAAATTTCAATGCCTATTTTATTGCTCAAAAATAATTTATATTGTTAAATCTAAGTCAAATGAGTGCATTGGTATTAATATTATTAATTTAAAAGCCTTCTGGGACACACAATTTTGATTTCTATGTTGCGTAGCGATTTTTTAAAATATAGATTACTCTCTGCCCCGCCTAACAAAACTCCGTAAAATGACTGGGCTACTTTATACGTCCCACTGGAGGGCACAGGCCTACCCTCAGGTATGGGCGTCAGTCTACCACGCGTGCCCAATGCGAATTGATAGACTTCACACACGCATTGGAATTTCTTCTTCAGTGTATGCAGGTTTTCTCACGATGTTTTCCTTCACCGTTTGAGAGCTCTCGGTTTACGTACTTAAATTAGTAAAACTCACTCTCCGCAACGCCCCATCGACGCTCTCCACCACCACCACAACCACTAAAGGCTTGCTGATAAGGATTACCAAAGGTGCGCTATTAAAAAGAAAACTAATTTAGAACTCTTTAGTATCTCACTTGAAACTCGCTCGAGAACCAATAGTAGCACGTTTAACTGTGGGAACTGATCAGGTGTTTGATCTCAAGAATTGCTCGGACTGACAGTTTTACAAAGGAATTATTATCGTTTTAAACCTTTTTGAACGTTGGCACTCGGGGAATGGTCTTCCTTTGAGTTTCTTCGAATTATTGAGGAAAAATATTTTGATTATTTTTCAAGAAGATTAGTTTGCTGTAAATTCTATAAGCAGATTGCCACTTTTGATTGTATACAACTTACTATTTGGTTAGATCTTTATCAGTTCCCTTCCTACGTTGCATCGTGGGAGCCTCTGCATCCGATATCATCTCTGATCGTATGGGTGTCCTGCTCCATGAGGGTTTTTCGACAGTTTAAAAAATATTATAATTGCCAGTTAAGAACTTTTATATCTAAGATTATGGGTATTTTAGGAACTTTTTTTTTTCAAAATAATTATTCATTTATAAGCTTAGCAAAATATGACACCAGGGCCTTGTTCACACGATAAGAAGAAGAAGAAGCAAAATATCAACTAAATAAATATTTCAAAAAAATTTACCATGAATGGTCATTGTTAATTACAATCTCACGTTTATTAAAGGCCCTGATATTAAAACGAAAGTCTTCGATCAGTGTGTGTTGCCAGTAATGACATATGGAACAGAGACATGGTCGCTCACAAAAGGCTGAAAGTCACCCAAAGGGCAATGGAGATGGCTATGCTCGGAGTTTCCCTGTGAGATCGAATCAGAAATGAAGAGACCCGCAGAAGAACCAGAGTAACTGACATAGCCCAAAGAATTGCTAAACTAAAGTGGCAGTGGGCGGGGCACATTGCTCGCAGAACCGATGGCCGATGGGGCCGAAAAGTTCTCAAGTGGCGATCGCGTACCGGAAAGCGCAGCGTGGGTAGGCCCCCCACACGGTGGACCGACGACGATAAAAGGCCCTGATAAGTCGATGGAATCAAAATCGGCTCTGAGAATCCACGTAGTTATTGTATTTCTCTATTTTTGTGTGTAAATAGATAATTTTTTAGTTATGTTAGTTTCTTTAGAAAAAGTTTTATCTCTATGAGAAATAGTTTCAAAAGTTCGATCCCGAACTACTGATCCGAAAAACGTAAAAAGTTCGGTAGCTGTTTTGGCCCGAATTTTTTAGATAAATAAAAGTTCGGCGGATTACTGAGAGAAAACTCAAATAACGTTCGGTACCAAACTAACGACCGAAATACTGAGACTAGACGAATTTATCGACAAATATTATCCAGAATGTATAGTTTATCGACTAGAAATTATAAACAACAACAACCAAACTCAATAAGCAAGTCTCCAACTCGATAACTATAGTTTGAAATGCATAATCTGTACTCAGAGAGATCTAGACTCGAAACGTCAAAGTTGCAGGTTGTGCTTGATTAACATTATATATAATTCCTATCTAACCTGGCATTTAGTTTGCCAGACAAATTAGCTTGCCAGGCTTTTAGGCAGCTATGTAATGGGCTAAGCTGAAATAAGCTAATCCCTAATACTCGTAGCTATATGCTTGTAAGCACTTAATAATCGCAATGGATGGTAGAATGGGAAGGCTTATATCCTGCAGTGGGTAGACATAGGGTGATGATGATGACTATATAAACTCAACTGTTGAGGACATAGACATATTCAACGACTCGTTGCGTGTGTTTCGTCGTAAGGCGCTGAGATCATTTCGTCTTTAAACTTAAGTCAATTGTTTAATTATGTTCTGCTCTGTTTCATTTTTGGTTATTTTTGTTTTTATTGTTATTATTTTTATTTTATTGTAATTTCCTTTAATTGTTGTGTCCTGTGTCTTCTATACATGGCGTAGAAAAAGAAACTGTGTGTTTTATACTGTAACTGTCCCTTTAAATGATGATTTTGTCTAGTTGTAGTGAATGTTGTGCCCACCTGTAACTGGGTTATGTATCAGAATTATACCTAGCTAAAGATGTAAATGTGAGTGTTATAATATGTAATCTGTTGGTGAGCCTAAATAAATAAATAAAAAACTTTATTTATCATCATCATCATCTCAGCCGAAGGACGTCCACTGCTGGACCTACCTTCCCCAAGGATCGCCATAACGACCGGTCCTGCGCTGCCTTCATCGAACGAGTTCCCGCCGCCTTCACTAGGTCATCGGTCCACCTTGTGGAGGCTCACTGCCTACCCACGCTGCGCTTTACGGTACGCGGTCGCCATTCGAGAACTCTTCGGCCCCATCAGCCATTGGTTCTGCGAGCAATGTGCCCCGCCCATCGCCACTTTAGTAGCAATTCTTTGGGTTGTGACAGCTACTCTGGTTCTTCTGCGGATCTCTTTGAAAGCTTTATTGCGCGAAGACAAGGAAAGAAAGCTGTATTAACTTAAATAGTTGTCACATAGAGAATACTGAATTGGTGAATTCAGACCATCAAACTAATCAACTTTATCTATGGACCCAACCTAATTGACAGCATTTCATTTTAAGGAAAATTAGAAAACCATTTGGAGATTATGTGATTCAAAGCTTATATCAAAATTATCCGATTTTTCTATCCATTATATCTCGAGTTATTTGAAAAATACTGAAAAATAAAAAAGAGGTTGAATGAGATTTTATTCCTTTGCCTGCTTGGCTTTTCTATTGTATTTGATCGTCATCATCATCATCCTCTCAGCCGATGGACGTCCACTGCTGGACATAGGCCTCCCCCAAGGATCGCCATAACGACCGGTCCTGCGCTGCCCTCATCCAACGGTCCAACGGCCTTCACTAGGTCGTCGGTCCACCGTGTGAGGGGCCTACCCACGCTGCGCTTTCCGGTACGCGGTCGCCACTCGAGAACTTTTCGGCCCCATCGGCCATCGGTTCTGCGAGCAATATGCCCCGCCCACTGCCACTTCAATTTAGCAACTCTTTGGGCTATGTCAGTTACTCTGGTTCTTCTGTGGATCTCTTCATTTCTGATTCGATCTCGCAGGGAAACTCCGAGCATAGCCCTCTCCATTGCTCTTTGGGTGACTTTCAGCCTTTTTATGAGGCCTTGAGTGAACGACCATTTGTATGTTGTATTTGATCGTGTTTATTTTTAATTTTATTGCGGCCAAGGTACTAAAGCCATAAATCCTACGTTTTTCAGAAAATGCAAAAGTAAATTAAAAATAGAAATATCGGACCTATTTATTACCATGGTGTATAAACAGGATTCTTTCGCGAATAGGCAAATTGGCTTGTTCGCTTTGATCTCTGAATTCACCGTTTCCGTATTTGCCCGGCTGTCCCTTATACCATAAGAAACAAAATAGACAATACAAAATAAATAACGCTGAAGAAGAAATTCTGACATGTATGTGACGCTCACTATTGGGGTTCGGAAGTCCAGAAGTGGGCATAACAGAGGATCATGATGAAGGCGGTTTTATCGCTTACAAATGTTTCTTCTATCAACCTTAGGGCAAAATTTCACACACAAAACAGTTCTACTAGTCGTATCGTAGCACTCAGTTACGCTTCGGTTGACTACGTGACACTCTAAACCATACTATCGTTTCAATACACTGTTCAAACACTACCGATACTTGAAACTCAACATTCAACTTCAACTTCAAAGACCTTTTTTGCGACACAGGTAATAAAAAGGTGGTGAACAGTATTTAAGGTAGAGCTCTGTGTTCTGCTCATGAGCACTAGATCCGATATAGTAACCACACGATTACGACGCTCTCGGTATCGATTTGTCCCAGGCTTATTTCGTTCAAAAGCAAATTAAAAAACAATGTTTCATTAGGCCAATTTTCATTTCGTGCAAACTTCATTTCTTCCAAGCTTCATTTTGTCCAAGTTTAAATTTGCCCAAGTTTCATTTCGTCTCTGTTTCATTTCGTCCCAGTTTCATTTCGTCCCTGTTTCATTTCGTCCAAATTTCATTATCATTTCTAGTAATAAGACAGGGTGAAATTGATATCATATTAGCATCCTTTTAAACTAAGAGTTAACCCATCAAACTGAACAACTTTTACTATGGGAACAAACCGACCGGAGAAAAAAAATTGCTTCGATCATTTCCATACTAAACTGCAATGCCTACTCGACTCAAATGTATGCAACAGCTGATTTTATTTTTGTTCCGATCGGTTTGCTCTCATAGTAAAAGTTGTTCAGTTTGATGGGTAGACTCTTAGTTTAAGAGGATGCTAATGATATCAATTTCAACCTATATACGTCCCACTGCAGGGCACAGGCCTATTCTCAAGGAGGGTGTCTCTTAGTTTAAGAGGATGCTAATGATATCAATTTCAACCTATATACGTCCCACTGCAGGGCACAGGCCTATTCTCAAGGAGGGTTTATGGGCGTTGTCCACCACGAGTTATTACCCACTTGTTATTATGCTACTACTATACAGGGAGGGTACAAAATTAAATGTGTTAAATATCGTGTACGGTGCTTCATACTATCAACCTGAACAACTTTTACTATGGAGGTCAAATCAAAATCGCGAAAAAAACCCTGTAGTTTTTCCCAACGATATAATAGACCGGGTCCTAAGTTTGCAATTTTTTGCAAGCCACTTGGCATGCATGTTCCTTAGGTCAATAGAAGCCGATTAAGGCAGCCCCTTTAATAATTACGATGACTTAAAGAACAAATTTTGACTTGCGATTTATTTTTATTTTTTAAATATTAAAAAAAAAACTATTAAACATATTCCTACTTCTAATATCAGAAACGAATTCTACACACTCAATTTATCCAAAAATGATACCGAACTTGACCTACTATCGAAACCAATTCTGTTATTAATTGTGGAATGAGGCCGGTCGGACTGCATCATTGTGCCCCCCCCCCCCCACCCCCCCTCCCCCACACTGGACCAGAGGGTCGTAGGATGTAGGTGGTAGGACTCCCGTGGCCTACCGATCTTAATCGGCTTCTATAGACCTAAGAAACATCCATGCCAAGTGGTTTGCTTCTATCAAACAAAGCTTTACTTTTCCCTTAGGACCTCCACTATAAGTATAAAAATGGCTTTGGTTCATGGGATTCGTAACTATGTTGCTGCTTGATCAGTGTATTGGTAATTTGGAATATAGTGAGTCCCCAGGTAGAACTCTTTTTCCTAACGTTATAAGTGTTAAAATGGCTTGATAAATGGGATCTGGTTAGTGAAACAAACTGTAGTACAGTGTTCGTTTAGTAAATAACACTGCGTTTGCATTTGACATTAAGGATCATAGACTGACGCCCGACACAAATTGCCTAGCCGACTTTACCAACACCAAGTACATTAAGTACAGAAGGTATACTGAAAGTGCTGCTGGAAATGCAAAGGCCTTAAAAATGTATTTCTTAAAATATTTAAAGGGTAGTCTACAATAATATACTTACTACAATTATTTTAAGTATAACAATAACCTTTTCATGCATAAAATCTAGACCATACATACATACAATCTAGACTATAAATTTCCTGAGTCAGAAAATTATATTTACATTCAGAATTTCTTTTCTGGAAATATGGGCATAACATAATGCGCCTCGTTCAGAAAGACTTGATAGCCTGGGGGAAAGTTCAAATTAGTTAAATTCGTTTTATATCAAAAACCACACGGATTTCACGCAATATACCACTATCTTGCCTTAACCATCAGCTTGGTCGAAATGAAATGCAGCATGACTCTGTACTACGATACTCTGTGGCTGTATGAAGTAATAACAACGCTGAATAGACACATTTTTATGCGTACCGTCTGGCAGTAGGTAAATGAAGTGGGGGGGGGGGGGGGGGGGTAATTTAGTTTTCGAAGGAAGTGATGTATCTGTTAATATTTGCCCATGTGGTACGGCCCGCTAGCCATCATCGTACTAATGACACCTTGCAGTATTTTTTAGTAGCAGGTTGCTCTACTGTATTTGATATATTTCGCTGTACGTTCGACCTAGATTCTGAACGGGAACTGAAATGCTAAATTGGAGTGTGAAATATTATCCGTTTTCGGATGAACGGCACGAATTATGCACAAATTCTCGTCGTGATTGTTGGTCTGAATAGACATTCATGTCTGTAGGTAATAAGGGGTAAAATAAAACCATAAATTGGGACAAGAGACGTGTAGATAACAATGTTCTTTATTTAACGGACGTAAAGGTTTTATTTACTTTGCTATTTCTTATTTCATTAAAAATGTTGTTAAAAAATACACCTATTGCCTACACCACTATTTTTATACAGGGTGTTAGGGTAAACAGTTGCATTACTTCAATGGGTGATTGTATTCATGATGCTGAACAACTTTCCCAAAGAAAAATAAGGGAAAGTAGCAAAAAAAAAAAAAGAGTTTTCATAAAAAGTTCACGATCTGATTGCATTTAGTATGCAAGTTAAAACAATTTTTTTTCGGATTCCCTTTAGGTTTCTTAGGAAAAGTTGTTCAGTATTATGCGTACAATCACCCTTTAAAGTAATGCAACTGTTTACCCTAACACCCTGTAATATAGAAACACCTCTTCTTCCTGCCCTTATCCCATTATTTGGGATCGGCGCAATATGTCGTCCTCCTCCATTCATCTCTTTTAGCCGTAATTTCTTCGCACACTGCCTTTTTACACATGTCATCTTTTACACAATCCATCCATCTTTTCTTTGGTCGTCCTCTCTTCATGCAGCCATCCACATTCATATTCAACATTCGTCTTGTAATGAAACTCATCTCTTCTCATCACATGTCTATACCACGATAATCGATTACCGCGTAGCTTTTCATTCACAGGAGCCACTTTCAAACTTCCTCTAATATACTCATTCCTGATCTTGTCCATTCTAGTAACACCACACATCCATCTCAACATTCGCATCTCTGCTGCATGCAGTCGTTTTTCATCTGTCACTTTAACGGCCCAACACTCGGAGCCATACATGACGACAGGTCTTATGATGGTTTTATATAAGGTCTAACAAAATTAGCTGAAACTATTTTAAGGGGATGATCAGACCATCAAACTGAACAACTTTCTCTATGGGATCAATATCGAAATCGCCAAAAAAAATCAGCTGTTCCATACAAACCTACTCAACCTAAATGTATGGGACAGCAGATTTGTTTTTCGCGATTTCGATATTGATCCCATAGAGAAAGTTGTTCAGTTTGATGGTCTGATCATACCCTTAAAATAGTTTCACCTAATTTTGTTAGACCTTATATATTTTCCCCTTCAACTTATGGGGGATTCGGGAGTCACAGGTCATTCCCGTAACCTGTCGCCATTTCATCCACCCTGAGTTGATGCGGCGTTTAACGTCTCGATCTAGAAACACCATCGAAGAATAAATTGACGCGAAAAGAAGTAAGTGTTTTATAAGATTCTTAAGCAGTTTCTTAACAAAATAACTTCACTATTGTTTAGAGAGTGAAGCCTAAAGCAGGCCTGGTTCACTCCGCAGTTTAGGTATGTTCGGCCGAACTGCCGCCGAGGGCGGCTAACGTCAGTGGGTTGCCGCTCGGCTCGCGGCTTAAGGTAATTACTTAAGGAAATATGAATAACTTTTGCTCTAGTTAATAGAAAATAAGAGTTCCCAATAAGGTAGCAGCTTCGCTGAATGTAGGTATGTACGACGTACTTACCTATTCGTATTCATAATAAGGCTAGGCTATGGATTTGTTGTGTATTTATTATGCTAAATATTTTAATGATTCGTAGTTTTCTTAGTTACACATAATAATGTCTTAGTTTGAAATCAATATCGCATTTATAAATTAGATTCAAAAACTTCGCAAGTGACAACCTTTGCGATCGCCGGCGGCAACGTCCTTGAACTGCGGCGCGCAAAGAACATTCACAGTTCGCGCGCTGATATAAGATACAATTTAGCTTGCAGGCAAGCGGCGCCGGAAAGTGTAGGTATCTTTTCATACCTAAACTTGCTGTTTGTTAGGGAGTGATTCTTCTGTACGCTAGTACTATTATATATTCTGTGCCTAAAGTTTACAAAGAACTTAGTGAGGTCACGATTCAATTTTCGATATAGGAGCGCGTGACTTCGCCGATATTCGATTTACTAGAGTTTACCCGCGTCGCGTCGTCGTGTTACGATAGTATCTTTAAAGTGTTTGTATTTTGAATGGGGACGTGACATACTGACTGAGATGACGTGGGTAGATAAGTACTTGTTTTTTGAAGGGACAATATTTTCTAGCACGGTTTCTTGTGAACCGAGATAGGGTTACTGAAATGTGGATAGGTATCTTTAAAAGTGTTTGTAACGTTTTAAAAACCACTCAACCGATTTTGATGAAATTTAGTAAACCTACAGATAGCTTGAAGTCGTATATATAATATATAAGGTCTAACAAAATTAGCTGAAACTATTTTAAGGGTATATGCTCAGGCCATCAAACTGACCGAAATATGGGACCAATATCGAAATCGCGAAAAAAAAATTTGATGTCCCATACAAAACTGCAAACACAACGTGACTCAAATGTATGGGACAGCAGATTTTTTTTTTCGAGATTTCGATATTGTTCCCGTAGAGAAAGTTGTTCAGTTTGATGTTCTGAGCATACCCTTAAAATAGTTTCACCTAATTTTGTTAGACCTTATATAACGTAATTGAACGAAAAGGCTAACCCTTTTAGACCTCGAAAAGAAAATTGGGAACGTAAAAAGATCAATATCAAAGTTTCGATTAATTATCGCGTAGGTTTCAGGATGGAATGCTCTAAAAGAAACATTATCCATTAGTCGCTTCCTACGACACCCATCAGTAAAAAAAGAAAGAAAGAAAGAAAAATTATTTATTTGGATCTCCGACACACATACAATCTTTTACATGGGATTTTATTGGATTTTTCTTTGTAAAATGGGATTGATCTATTCTGGTCCCAGAACCATACATACATGCTACACTATATTTGTCATGATTATTTTAAGTGCATCAGATTATGGAGTTACAGCTATACTTCATTCCATATGAAGACAAAAAGATTTTCCCATTTCTATATAGTTTTCTGACCAATTTTGGTTAATTTATTTATCAGAAAGTTCTACTTATATAAGGACTAACAAAATTAGGTGAAACTATTTTAAGGGGATGATCAGACCATCAAACTGAACAACTTTCTCTATGGGACCAATACTGAAAACGCGAAAAAAAAAATCTGCTGTCCCATACATTTAGGTCGAGTAGGTTTGTATGGAACAGCTGATTTTTTTTCGCGATTTCAGTATTGGTCCCATAGAGAAAGTTGTTCAGTTTGATGGTCTGATCATCCCCTTAAAATGTAATTCTACTAACAAACATTTCTGCCACTTTTTGCGGGGGGCGAGGTAACATGAAATCCGCAACTTTGGATTTTATACCCATAACTTTAGATTCTAATTTTGGACGTTAGAAATCATGAAAAGTAGTCTCGTGTGAACCCAAAACGTTATCTATCTAAACTATTATAAAACTGTAGCAGAACGTTTGTCTGTACATTGAAGATATTAACAAAAAAAAAGTTACGATATGGTTTTTAGGTGTCCCTGATTCCATTTCACCAATTTTTGGATTTTTTGTCTGTCTGTTTGTTTGTGTGTTTGTTTGTTTGTTTATTTGTTTGTTTGTTTGTTTCTAAACTATTATAAAACTGTAGCAGAACGTTTGTCTGTACATTGAAGATATTAACAAAAAAAAAGTTACGATATGGTTTTTAGGTGTCCCTGATTCCATTTCACCAATTTTTGGATTTTTTGTCTGTCTGTTTGTTTGTGTGTTTGTTTGTTTGTTTATTTGTTTGTTTGTTTGTTTGTTTGAACGAGTATCACGCAAGAACTACTGAACCGATTTTGATGAAACTTTTTTTGTTTGATAGCTTATGATCTGACTTAAAATCTGGTATATAATTTATCTCGCTACGTTGACGGGAGCCGGAGATATAAACATATAACCGCAAGTGCAACCAATGTACGGTACCATTTCAATTTCAACTAAGTAACAAGACTTGTAATAAAGTAAGCTAATTCTGAAGACTGTTTGATTTATAAATAACGAAAATAACAACAAATTACAAAATAAATACCAATAATTATAAATTTTATCATTGTCCAGTGCTGATGACTGCACCGGTATAACATTGTTTTTCTTTTTGGCTATAAAATCTTTCAAACTCCATGGAGAAAACCTTTGCATAACAAAAAAAAACCTTAGTACTGGCCACAAGAAAACAAGATTCGAATTACAAATTTCTTGACATTTTGTAGAATTACAGTGCAAACAAAGCAGGAGTAATTATTTAAAAAAAAAACTGCACGCCAATTTCAAACAAAGAGAATATAATCATGATTTCAAATCAGCAGCCGAAAGATGTCTAAAACTCGATTTTTAATTCGGAATGTTTTTTTTTACGGTGTAATCACACAGTTACGCAAGACTGGATAATAGCTAATATTTTAAAGCAATTATAAGACAGGTAAGGAACTATTTTGAAATACCGTAAATTATTACTAAAATACAAACGAACAACTCTAACAAATTAATAAGGGTCGGTTTTTTATGCCGCCGATGCGATGTGCCGCCGTGCATTTTGCGCATTTTTCTACGACGCTCCATACAAAACGAAGCTTAGTTTAAACATTTAGTAATTAAAGTAAAAAATGAATGGTTTTAAAACAATCTCGAAACCAATATCTGAGATTTCCTTTTAAATGTTTAGTTTTAAAGTTATCTTGACTCAAAGTTTGTAGTCCGTGCTGCGGTCCGTCCGTGTCGCGTGTCGTCCACCATTTGAGCTCTCTCTGAATAACCTGCCACAGCCCTACGGACTGTCGCTTGATATGAGCTTTACATAAATTAATGTAACATTCGGCAATAGCCGACTGCGTCCTTCCGGACGAAATTATTCGCTGGAATCCAGGCGCATACGTGCGCCTCAGTCGTTGTTTCAAATGCACGCAAATTGACAGCGAGTGCTGACCAGGCGACGTTGCAGTGGAATGCGGCCGTCACCGATTTCGCGCGCATCTGACCGGATTGCAAGATGTATATGGTCCTTCTTATATGCAGACAGTTTTTTAAGGGACATGATCAGACCATCATACTGAACAACTTTCTGTATGGGACCAAGGTCAAAATCACGAAAAAAAATCAACTGTTCCATACAAAACTGCAATCCTACTCTACAAAAATGTATGGGGCAGAAGATTTTATTCGCGATATCGATGACAGTCCCATAGAGAAAGCTGTTTGATGGTCTGATCATCCTCTTAAAAAAGTGTCAGCATATTAAGTTAAATATATAAAAAATAAAGTAATATATATATAATGCGCCCCGACGCGTTCCGTTCAGTGATAATCATACTTAAAAAATAATTTTGTATCTGCCAGTACACTTGATTGTTTTCAATAATGAAAAATGCCATCACGAAGAAGAACTAATAATCTCACTAATATTATAAACGTGAAAGTTTGTGACGATGTTTGTAAAGTTGTAATGTTGTATGTTTGTGGCGCAATCACGCATAAACGGCTGAATGGATTTTGATGAAATTTGCACGCAGATAGAATGTGTTCTGGATTAAGATATAGGATACTTTTTATCCTAGCAATGGGTTCCTGTGGGATAAATTACATTGTTTTATCATGCTGAAACATGTACCACGTTTTATTCTATGCTCACTAGCGCCAATTTGACGCTGACAGATGCATTTGTGTAGATTGCAGTGATAAAAATAGTATTTACTTTTTTCAACAGTTTTGACAACAGCTGTGTAGTATATTTGGTATATGGTTAGATTTTCGTGCATGAGGTGGAGGTTCGATTCTTGGTCGTTAATGTTTTTTTTTATTTTTTTTTTAAATACATTCAACGACTATATCCATTTTTCACCGGATTAGACAGAAGCAGTTAGGCTTGATAATTATGTTAAGGGCCTGACCTTCAGTCATAATTGTGAGGTATGTCTAGAATTAGTTTGATTGTTTTTTAGCTGTCAATATTGTGGGTAGGTTCGTCTCGCAATAAACGTATGTTCGGGAAGACGTGTTTCATCCCAGACTGCTCCCGTGTGCCTATTACTGCTCATATTTATCAGTGGCGACGATTTGGAAAAAATCATACGTGTGTAAATAGTGTTGTGACAAAAATAGAACGAAAGAAAAGTGAGAATTTGACAAAATGCCGATCGGAAAGATTTCGGAGTACAAAGTGCAATCGGACGATTGGAATCTGTATGTCGAACGTTTAGAACAGTTTTTTAAAGTGAACGAAATATCGAGGGAACTACAGGTACCTACATTGATCACCGTAATGGGGGCTGAGAGCTATGAATTACTCGTCAGTCTGTGTACGCCCGATAAACCGAGTTCAAAAACCCTTCAAGAACTCACCACAATTATGTCAAACCACCTTCAACCAAAACCGAGTGAGTTAGCCGAGCGGTATAAGTTTAGAAATAGGCAGCAGAAAAACGGCGAGTCAATTGCCGAATACGTAGCTATATTGAAAAAAATGTCGAAAACATGTGAGTTTGGAAATGGACTACAGGAGAGCCTACGGGACCAACTGGTTTGTGGAATAAATAGCGAGACCATCAGACAACGTTTATTCGCCGAGACAAAGCTAGACTTCAGCAAGGCGTACAACTTGGCAGTAAGCATGGAAGCGGCAGAGAAGGACGCGGCGGTCGTCGTCGGTCACTCGAGAGCTCCAGTGCAGGGCGGTGCTACGACGGCGGAGTGTCAGGCGATTGGTAGCGTGGGGCGCGCGGCATGGCGGCCGCGGCCTGCGCTGGCGCCGGCAGCGGCGGCCGGGGATCGGGCGCAGGGGCGCCGCAACCTGCCGCGACGCGCGCCGCTACCCCCGCCGGACCGTACACAGCGGCAGCAGCAGTGTCGAGTGTGCGGAGGCGGCCATGATGCTACTACGTGTAAATTCACGAATTACGTATGCCGCGTATGCAACAAACAAGGACATTTGCGACGCATGTGCCCGATGGTTTCACTCCAGCACAGTCTGGTGGTGACAGGAGAGGGCGGCGACGACGACGACTATATCGGACAAAGCAGTGAGGATAGTGACGAGGTAAACATTGAGAATTTCAATCAGTTATCGATCGATCAGTGTAGACCCATATTCATTCCGATTAAAATTAATGATAAATGCATAGATATGGAGTGTGATACTGGCAGCGCAGTTTCTTGTATAAGCTATAAGTTATATAGCAAACACTTTAGTGATTTACCAATTAGCGACTGCTCATTATCATTACGTTACTACACTGGTGAAATAGTAAATCCAGTAGGAATAGTGAGACCCTTAATCGAATATGGAAATATAAAAAAACATCTAGACTTGTATGTCGTTAAAAATGGTAAAACAGTACTATTAGGTCGACAATGGATAGCGGAGCTGAATATACAAATACCGAGTGTGGACTGCAAAAGCTTAACGAGCTATAAATTTGATATAAACAAATTCAGTTCCAGATACTGTAAGGTGTTTGCCTGGCTTGGGACGGTTCACCGGAGCTCCGGTGCGCATCCACGTGCGCGAGGGCGCGCGGCCCGTGTTCATGCGCGCCCGGCCGCTCGCCTACGCGCTGCGCGAGCCCGTGGAGCGCGCGCTGCTGCAGCACGTGCGCGACGGCATCCTCACTCCGGTCGACCGCTCCGACTGGGCGACGCCGATTGTACCGGTGGTCAAGAAGGACGGTAACATTAGAATTTGTGCTGATTACAAACTAACGCTAAATAAAGTTATCGAAGTCGACCGATATCCGTTACCGAGAGTGGAAGACGTACTTACTAAACTAGATGGGGGTGAACATTTCAGCAAAATAGATTTATCACAAGCTTATGCGCAGTTGGTTTTAGACGATTCCAGCAAATATACGGTAATAAACACGCATAAGGGTATGTTTAAATACAATCGCCTTGTATATGGTTTATCGTCGAGCCCGGGTATATTCCAAAAACGTCTGGAGGGGTTATTTGCAGATTTGTCGCATGTAGGGGTTTTTTTGGATGATATTATAATCACAGGGAACTCGACTAGAGAACATATAGACAATTTACATAAAGTTTTCGACCGATTGGAGTCGCACGGACTCAAGGTTAAGAAGGAAAAATGCGCATTTTTTGAAAAATCTATTAAATATTTAGGTTACATAATTAACAAAGACGGGGTGCACACCTGTCCGGATAAGGTCGCCGCTATCCGAGACACGCCGGCACCGACGAATGTCACAGAACTGAGGGCGTTCATCGGTACCGTAATGTATTATGCTAAATTCATTAAAAACGTCAGCACGATGCTCGCCCCACTATATAATTTACTGCGAGTCGGTACAAAGTTTATTTGGAGCAGGAGTTGTCAGGAGGCCTTCGATAAGGTAAGGGATGCCTTGAGTTCGAGCGAGGTGTTGGTACACTACTCGGGCTCACTGCCGCTGGTGCTGACGGCGGACGCGAGTGGCGTGGGCGTGGGCGCGGTGCTGTCGCACGTGACGTCAGCGGGCGAGCGGCCCGTGGCGTACGCGTCGCGCTCCCTCAACTCTGCCGAGAGGGCGTACGCACAGATAGACCGCGAGGCCCTGGCTATTGTATTCGGGTTGAGGAAATATCACCAATATTTATATGGAAGAAGATTCCTGTTACGGACGGATCATAAACCGTTGACACATATTTTCGGGAAAAAAACAGGCATACCAGTGATGGCCGCGTCTCGTATGCAGCGTTGGGCGGTTTTGTTGGCTGGCTACGACTACGATATAGAATACGTCACGTCTAAGAGAAACTGTGCGGATGGACTGTCGAGACTACCGGTACCGAGTACACAGCGCGTTCCCAGCCATGAGGTAACTTACTTTAATTTCGTAGAAGACTTTTTGCCGGTGACGAATGTTGACATAAAGAAGGCTACTGCAAAAGATCAGGTATTATGTAAGATTCTGCTCTTTATTAAATCAGGATGGCCACCCGTGTGTCCCGAAGAAGACATTAAACCCTTCTATAATCGACGCGACGAACTGTACGTAGATTGTGACTGTATTATGTGGGGCTACAGAATAGTAATACCGAGCGCCCTACGCCGATCCGTTCTTAAACAACTTCATAGTAGCCACATGGGCATAGTCAAAATGAAAAGCTTAGCGAGAAGCTACGTCTATTGGCCAGGCATCGATACAGACGTGGAGGCGACGTGCCGGGCCTGCGACACGTGTGCGGCGGAGGCGGCCGCGCCGTCACACGTCCCGCCCCAATCGTGGGCATACAGCGCCCAGCCGTGGGCAAGACTGCATGTGGATTTTCTCGGTCCGTACAAGGGTAAGACATTCTTTGTTCTGATCGACTCCAGCACCAAATGGCTCGAGGTATTTGAGATGGCACGCACCAACGCGACAAATGTAATAAAGGTGTTGAGGGCAACTTTCGCTAGGTACGGTTTACCGTCTGTAATAGTATCGGATCAGGGTCCACCGTTCACAAGTAGTGAATTTAATAATTTCCTAAAGAGTAACGGTATACATCAAGCATTTTCGCCCGCGTATCATCCGCAATCGAACGGAGCGGCCGAGAATGCCGTTAAACTTTGTAAAAGAGCGATTAAGAAGGCCTATAGGGACAACGTAGATGTAGATACGGCCTTACAAACCTTTCTATTAGCATACAGGAATTCGATACAAAGTACAACGGGCGAAACCCCCGCCATGCTGTTACAGCGCCGATCGCTACGTACACGGATGGACTTGATGCGCCGCGAGCACGGTTTAGAGGTAAAAGTGCGGGCTGCGCAGGCCCGGCAGGCTGAGTACGCGGGGGGAGTGCCGCGTGCACTGGCGCCAGGGGAGCCGGTGTGGGCGCGTGAGTACGGAGCTAGGGATAAATGGGTAAAAAGTACAGTCATGGAACAAGAGGGCTCACGTAGGTACATTCTCGGTGACGAGTTCGGTCGATCGGTAACGCGACACATAGATCAAATAAGGCGCAGAGCGCGACTGTCTACTGTTACCTGTCCGGAAACTGATCCTGCAGAAGTCGGTGAGGTTTCGAATGGGGGTGAGGAAGTCGTGAATGATGTAGCACGGAGGTGCGTGGAGGAACCCTGTACATCAACGGAATCGGCAAAGCCTAGCACCAGTAGTAGTAAACACGATGAGCTCAGTACGGGTCCTCCAAAGATCGTACAGGATTCCAACACGACCATGGGATCGCCTTTGCCGGAGACCCGTCCCAAACGTATCCGCCGCCCAGTTATTAGATATCCGGAATTTGATTAAAAAGCTACATGAAGGCTATATAGTATAAGGTATTTTTTTAAGATTAGCTATATTGTTATGGTGCAATATTGTATAAAAATAAATTAAGTACTAAAGTGTAAATAGAATAAGTGTTGTAATAAGGGTGGAGGTGTGAGGTATGTCTAGAATTAGTTTGATTGTTTTTTAGCTGTCAATATTGTGGGTAGGTTCGTCTCGCAATAAACGTATGTTCGGGAAGACGTGTTTCATTCCAGACTGCTCCCGTGTGCCTATTACTGCTCATATTTATCAATAATAATATCCTGAGATCATATCAGATCTAATATTAGCGCAGGATGTTTTATTTTGGCTTTTTTCTAATTTTAATCCTACCACCAGGTATCTCACTAATGTTAATATTATGTTTGTGGTTCTATCATCAACACGTCTCAGAAATTCGGTTTTACAGATTTGATTGTATAGGTACTGGGCGAATTGGAAAAATAATCTTCTTCTTATCGTGTCGACTTCAAATTCTGAACAAAGTCGCTAAATAGTAGCTTGCCAGAATCGGGCAACCGATACTGCACCGTCGCTAGCAGTTATGAGCTCCTCCTGCGTGCAGATGTTAGGGCACGCAGGGCACGATGTGAGATGGGCCATCGTTTGTGGAGTTCCACACAAGCAAGTCACATTTTGCGCAGCCGAGTATCCCCACCTGACCATGTTGTCCTTACTGCGACCGACCTGGGTTCGAAGTCGGTTTAAAGACTCCCAGGTCGCCCAAGGCAAGTCATGTCTAGGCGTGAGGCTCTCAGACGGCGACACAAATGGAGTTGGGAGGGACACTTTTTGTCGCCATAGAGTACACCTTGCTTGCGCTGGGCCAGTATTCAGGGGGTCGACACACTTCATAAAGCTGCGTCGGCTTGGCAGCCTTTGCGGCGCAGGAATAAAGCCATGCATGGGATGTCGTGTGTCGTCCACCATTTGGGCTCTCTCTGAGGAACCTGCCACAGCCCTACTTACATCTGGGGGCGCTATGCCAGCCAGTGGGTAAAGCAACTGTACTGGAGTCGGTTTCAAGCAACCAGTTATAATCCGACACGTTTTGTTTAGTGCCGGTATCTACCAGCTTGGCGTGGGCAGATCGGCCCCACACCGGGCAAGCGTATTCTCCAGCGGAGAACGCGAGAAAAATAAATAAATAACGCTCACAGGGACAAACATTATTTTAATTATCCCAAGCAAGCATTATAGGCTTTTTATTGTGGAAACCATACAACAACGGCATAAACATATAACATCCAAGACCGAACCGGGACTCGAACCCAGGACTCTGGTTTAGCAGTCTGGCGTGGTAACCATTACACCAACCGGGTCGGCAAATACTAAAAATTCTCTTTCTTTTAACCTTTTCTAAAATTTAATCGTAGTATTGTTTTCATCTTAATAGATGGCGTTGGGAGTTTTTTTAAAGCAAGTGTGCTACAATTATTAATTCAAAAACCTAGCTATAGCAAGAGCTTACAAATTGAGTTGATTATATTATCGTTGTAATACATCGTTGTAAGTATATTGATTGTTTGAGTCCAATCTGAGCCAATGCTACGGAATGATAACCTTATTTTACAGATCTTATTTAGCTCTTGCCTTCACCATTTTACAGTAGCCCGCGTGGTAGAGTATCCTCTAACGTTTATACGTGAGTGGAGGTCTGTAACCCGCAGTGGGTCGTAAGATGATTATTATGCTGCTCGACATAAATAAAAAACTAATAAACGACGAACAGTAGAAAAATTAAAGTGATGGATCCAGTGAATGACTTTTAAATCTGATACCTACAGAATTACTTGGGGTACTTTCTGATTTTGATTTAGCTTAAGTTCATGACTTTCTTATCTTATTATGGGAAATGGCAAGCCAGCAACACTTCGACCCAATGTTATCTTTTGTATTGAACCCTACATATTATTTTCTTCATCCTTCATTGAAAAACTTGGAAAATGAGGGAGGCAATAGCGTTCAGGGTAAGAAACCTGTAATGAATAACCATCTCTCAGGAGTCACATACGTTTACCCACCAAGACATCGCAGTCTCACAGTACAAATATTCCATGGTTTCCTCCTCCTCTCCACACGCTTGGCAACCGGGATCTAGAGTGAGCTTTATCGTGCCTGTTGCATAGTGCCCGGTGAGGGCTCCGACAATGGCACGAGCTTTGCTCCTGCTGTTGTTCTGTATGAACTGTGGGATTCGTGGTGTTATATTGCTGCTATACTATGACACCAGGACTTTGCCCACACGATAATAAAAAGATTACTGTTGAATTTCCTGCAGTGTTGCAGACCCGAGAGGCCAGAGCATTCTAGCCTGTGTCTTTTATCAGCCCATTCCTTAATCGCCATTCTAATGTTACATGCCAGGATTCCTAGACTTGGTTCGGACCATGACCTTCATGAACTTAGACGAGACATTAGACAAAATTACATGTCTACGCAGACGAAGTCGCGGGCAAAAGCTAGTACTATTATAAAACTGTAACAGGAAGTTTGTCTGTACATTGAAGATATTAACAAAAAAAAAGTTACGATATGGTTTTTAGGTGTCCCTGATTCCATTTCACCAATTTTTGGATTTTTTTCTGTCTGTTTGTTTGTGTGTTTGTTTGTTTGTTTGAACGAGTATCACGCAAAAACTACTGAACCGATTTTTGTTTGATATCTTATGATCTGACTTAAAATCTGGTATATAATTTGTGCGGACGAAGTCGCGGGTTAACGCTCGTAAGGTATAAAATTTAATGTAACTGCAAATGATTAATTGATCTCATACCGTGGCAGAGGGGAAATGCTACCGCAAGGCTAGTGCTTATAATAAATAGTCAAAGGAAAGATATAATATCTGATATATCTTCGACGTTACTAAAGCTGATCCAAGAATAAATGATTGTAAGTGTTTCAAATCTCTGTTTCTGTAATTCGAAATAGCCTTAAAATTTCGTTGCTATTCGGAATTGAATATAGTGAAACGTGGATGTTCTGACGTCTTCAGAATATCTCTTACTTCCTTGGGGAATTAAGTCATAAGTATTATGCTTTTACACAATCAGATAATAACGGTTTAATCACCCTGTCAAAGTCTGCAAGAGTCTTTGACTATTTATTATAAGGACTAGCCTTGCGTTAGCATTTCCCCTCTGCCACGGTATAAGATCAATTAATCATGTGCATTTATATTCAGTTTTATACCTTATCACTAAACGAGACAGCCTATAATTGCGAAACAATAATTTCGAATTTAGAACGTTTGGGGTTCACACGAGACTTCTTTTCATGATTTTTAACGTTCAAAATTAGAATCTAAAGTTATGGGGACCCACCCCCCGTAAAAAGTGGCAGAAATATTTGTTCGTAGAATTACACGCGTAACTAGTCCCTGTATAAGTAGTCAAAGGCAAAAGTGCATAACTACAAAATCCAGCTAAGAATACTATTGGGCCGCTTTCTTGAGCATTTTAACAGCGTGTGAGATCTTCCCTTCTCCAAAACCTACCTAGATAGACATTCAATTTCACAGTTTACCCGCATCGCCGGCGTTTCGATAGTATTTTTAAAGAGTTTATACTTTAGATAGGAACGTGACAAAGACGGTGGTAGCGAAATATATTGATGCTATGTGCTGGTTTTAGGTGGTTTCAGTCCATACAAAAGTTTGACGCACAAAATACGCGTAGACGGAATTAATAAAAGTAATATTTTATATATGAAAAAATAGTTTAGAAAATCCAGTTACCGCGTCACAAATAACATTTGCAATTTATAATATAATTACGAAAATAACAAGCTTTTAAAATTTTCAAAGCTTTATATATTCGTAATTATTTTATAAATTGCAAATGTTATTTGTGACGCGGCATCGCAGAAAATCTATTTCTAAACTATTTTTCCATATATACAAAATTACTTATATTAATACCGTCTACGCGTATTGTGCGTCAAAGTTTTGTATAAAGTTCCCTTTGACCCTTCTGCAACCACCTTAAGTCAGAAAATAAAAACATAGAGAAGAACAGCTTCCTGCAAGAAGCGAAACAGATGCACGCACAACCTCCTTTATATAATTTGGCTTCGATTTTATGAGATACTTTGGATATACCTGTCATTTTTTACTCATCAATTTATTATATCAGCGGAAAACAAAGAAAACCTAGAATGAACGAACCACTATAAAGTACGGTCCTTCTTCGTATCGTGTGGGCAGCAAGCCCTGGTGTCAGAGTTTTTTCAGACCGCCGCACGGCCTTTGACGTGGTTTTTTTATGTGACGACTACGACGAATTGCGGTCTTCATAACAGAAAACATAAAAAAAATATAAACGATCGAATTGAGAAACCTCCTCCTTTTTTGAAGTCGGTTAAAAAAAATTTCAATGTCAAAAACTCCGACTTGAAAAAGGGAGAATCTCTTTTCGATAAATCGCGATCATGCGTATGGGATGAAAACAATTGACAATTTACTCAAAACCTACTCCACAGATTTTGATGATTTTGTTACTGTACATTGTGAACTTCATAAAAACAGCCAGTCAATCTAAGCAAGTATAAACATGGTATATAATTGACTAGTATCACCGGTGCAATAATACTTGCAGCAGTAGAAGCTCGCACGATAATTTCTCATGGGACCCGAGCACGATATGTCAAGCTTCATTGTTGGAGAGATAGCCTACTGGAATCAGGTCATAGGACCTCGTAATAGAGGATTTTATACTAGCCTCTGACTTCGACTTTCGAAAACCTCTGAAATATGAACCGATGCAGATTTTTTACAATTCTGGGGATACATTTATTTGACTTTTACCCTTTGAAAGCTTTTAATTTACTGATATCAACATAATTTTAGGTGATAAGCTATCACCACTCCAAGTTTAGAATTAGTTTGTAACAATTTGTTCGTGGTGCTTTTTGTGCCCAAAAAGACAGATGGACAAAAGGATAGTAGAGAAACATGTTCGGTTTTGGCCTCTGTGTCGATAAAAATGTTAACGATTAATTTTAAAGTATACGGGGACATATTTTTATTCAATTAATGATTGAAAATTTGTCTCGGGCGGGACTTGAATGCATGCTTGACTTGCAATTTGATTCGAAATAGCTCAACATGGCTGTAACATGTTTAAAAATCTATATTTTTTGAAATATTTTAATTACTAGCAAAATTTCCTGAGATGATTATTTACTCTGACTAACTTAATACCTTTCACTATAGGTGTAACATTGAATCTGTATAACTTGTAAAAAAATACGTCAAATTTTTTTTTTTTTTAATTCAATTTCGATCTTAGTGTTGTATGATTTTGCCAATGTCTAGTTTAGCAAAAGTGATTGACATTTTTTTTAAAGAAAAAGGTAACTGCTACACTATACAACATGTGCTTCGTTGTAGACCAGCGACCAGGCAACTGACACGCAACCATCCATATAGCAGACCTGCAACGCGACTCCTTCAGAATAATAATAAAAAAACCGATTAATTGTTACATTATTGATTTAAACATTTATGGAGGAAACCAGGGACCTCACTTTTCTACAAGTGGTTTTTTTACCTTTTAAATTGAACTATGACTTCTTCAAGCATATCCCCCGTATTTTCCCCCAACATTTCTCTGTCACAGACAACATATCAGTACAATAGTGACAGTGACACTTAGATTCGGCTCACGATCGCCGCGCGGGAATCGAATCACTCCGTAGAGTATATTTACTATTCACTGCTTCACTATGCTGGTACGTGCGGAATTGCCTGGTATTATTTGAGAGTTTTTGGCAGGCGTAGTGTGGGAAGCCTTGCGGCTCGTTGGACCGACGATCTGAACAAGGAAGCGAGGAGCGACGGATGAAGAAGGCTGAGGATAGAGTCTTGTGGCGTACCTTGGGAGAGGCCTATGTTCAGAAGTGGATGATGGTAAGCGTTTACAGTCGTGTCTCGTCTCCTGCAGACTAGTATCATTTTGACCTTGTGTAGATCTTACGTGATCGACCTTATCTGCTAATATCCTTTAGGAATTGTAGGATTTCTTTAGCAGTGAAAAATTTTACTTCACTCGGGTGAACGGAGTGTTTACCCAATTGAGTATATCGTTTGTCTAGTAGTGGGCCATTCACACAGGATGTAAATGGATTTCGTCCTCTTCCAGGCATAATCTGCAAAGTTTCGGATCCTGGATGCCTAGGGTCGTAAAGAGTTTGTTCAGCCTATGATGTGCTTTGTCGTTATCGTGTGGGCAGCAACAGCAAGCCCTGGTGTCAGAGTTTTTCAGACCGCCTTACGGCCTCTGACGTCATCGTGCGTTGGTCTTTGTCGTGTTGAACGCGATTCTTTCCTTTGCCATTTTGCAGTCATGTACCGCAATCAGTGCCTTGGAGTGACTCACCGTGTTTGCTTTAGAATAAAGTACAGACAAACCGTCCTACGTTTCCATCAATCGATGTAGATATACGAATCCGTTCGGGACGCCAGATAAATTCAATTGAATGTAGAAATCTGTGGCGCAACTACATTTACTGTTTCTTTGAGTTTTATCAATTCTTTGGAGATTTCTCTCTATTTGAGATTTTAGTGTCCCTTTGGATGTTGTGAAGCGAATGTATTTCTGTTTAGCCCTACACTAGCGACCCGCCCCAGCTTTGCCCGGGTGGATTTATACTGTAAGTAAATATGTTATTAATTATTATTAAATAGAAAAAAATGGAGTAGAATAAATTGAATAATAGAAAAAAAAGATAATTAGAATTTTTAAATGACTGTTAAAACCGTATTAAAATCCGTTTTGTGAAGAAGTAATTTCTAAGCAGATTCAGATATTTCTTTAGAAGGGTCTTCCCCTTCTCTAGCCGGAGTAGTCTCATACAGAAATGGGTGAAGATCATAATTATGTAGCATCTTGGAGATTTAAATGGAATTCTTCAACGAATAGCAATCAACTCATTAGCGATTAAAGCTATTGTTTCGTGTCTTTAATACTCCTTACGTACACTACTACCACTTTACTGTGCTACTACGTTGTCGTTAGGCATCAATGAAACTACAACGATAAAAAAAAAAGGTGGAAAAAAACCGATGTTTCATTATATCCATCTTTTTAGTTTAGAAGGCGATTTATCTGTCTGTAGGGAATAATCATACCTACATAGTTAGAAAGATTAACATTTTAAATTCTAACTCAAGTCTAGTCAAGTCTAAAAACTACATTAATTCAAAGACAGTACTTAATGGGTATTTAATGTGACCAACTTAGCATATAACTCATGCAAGTTGGACGATTTACCCAACAGAACTATTGTTAATGTTAAAATCGAGTAACGTCTCATGTATTGTTTAACTTGATACATTGTTGTTGCTTAATTACTGTTCTTTCGGTTTGAAATTGTAACTTTGTTCAAATTGATTTTGTGAATTTCTTGCCCGAAGGTGCTCGAAGTAATTCTTCAATACAGTATCGGATCGGTCCGGATATTTTAATTAAAATCCATAAAATGGCGTAAATAGATTTTCTAGGATTTGTTTTATTATCTTTCGTTACATTGGTAGGTACTTTCTTTTAGTCGTGGAATTTAAAAACAATTGTTTAATTTTTTATCTATTACAACAATTACAATTTACATACTTACGTTGTTTTTTTTTTTCGAAATTTTTAATTATGCCTTTTATTAAAAAAAATGTTTATTTCGTCGGTCTAAAACAGTTATTTTCTAAGTAAATTAAGTATTTTATTTTGTGAGTCCATTGTGTCGTGTGATGTCTAGCTACAAATAGCACCTACCCCAGTCGGGTGTCGTAAGAGGTGATTTCGTTCCTTTAGGCATCTTACACATCTTTGTAGCTCAAATCTTGTGGCTGCCGGTTATAGTCACTGCATGCACGATGCTAGCCAGTATTCCAAAATGTTATAATTTTTTTTTTGATAAGAGAAATAAATAAATAAATAAAATAAAAATTTGACCCCACCTCTGATCGTATCGGTCTTCCGTTCCATCAGACATAAGAGAGTGCATACGTTTAAATCCACTTCATTATGCATACTGTCACGGATGCTGTGAAATGACGCAGCTATAGAAAGGCATTCAAAAATTCGGCCGGTCAACAAGCTTCGTAGCTCGGCGGTCGAGGCGTGGACTCCCGTGCCGGGGGTCGATGGTTCGAGACTCGTCGAAAATAATTCTAGATTTTATTTTTGTTGGAAATGTTCTAGAAAAGTAAGAGGGAGTACGAATATTTGGAAAGAGACAGAAAATGGGCGTGTTTAGGAATGTTCTAGAAAACAGAGAGAGAAGGAATATTTGAAAAGAACCAAAAACAATAGGAATGTTCTAGAACGAAGAGAGAGAAGAAATATTTGTAAAGAAACAATAAAAGGGGGCGTGTTTAGGAAAATTCGAGAAGGAAGGCGGGATTAAGAAATATCCGGAAGGGAACAAAGGAATAAAGAAAAGACTAACGAAATTCGGGCATCTAGAAAATTCTAAGGGGTATATAAGGCCGCGAGTTTGCGGACGCAGGCAGTATTGATTTAACAGTGAAAAGTGAGAAACAAAAAGGAAGAAAAGTAAAAGTGGAAAAGTACTAGTGAAAAGTAAAGTGCAAAGTAAAGTGGAACAGTGAGTAGACAAGTGTCAGTCTAGTGCAGTTTAGTGTGTGTCGCGTGTCGTGACGTCATATTGTCGCGTGTCGTAACGTCATAGTGCCGTGCGTCGTGACGTCATAGTGCCGTGCGTCGTGACGTCATAGCGTGTCGCGCGTCGTGACGTAGTGAACAGTGAAAGTGGTGAGAGGGGAAACCCCTGCGAGGAGGACTGTTAAAAGGGGAACCTCTGCGAGGTGGTCCGTGTGTAAGTGTGTAACCCAATAAACTCTGTAAATAAATTGGACTTAGCGTTTCACTCCAATCCCGAAACCCGTCGCTCGTAAGAATACCTACCAGACTGCTTTTCTATAAAGATTATCAGTAATCAATCTCAAGTAATCGACAGGAATCATAAACATTATGTAAAAAGAAATTCAAGTTTTGAGTAAATTTGTTTTTATCGAACAACATAATTTTAAAGCGAACTTATTAAAAACTAAACAAGATGTTTATTCAAAAACAAACCTAAAAGCAATAACGTTACAAGACATTATCTTCCAACAAATTATTATTCAGTTCTCAGTTGTGTTGGTAATAAATTACAAAGTTTGCCCGGAGACGACTCAAGTTTATGAATATCATTAATAGTAACGAAAAGGGAGATCCCTGGATACTAATCAGAGTTGGTTTGTTAGAGGGGAAATTAGTCATTTCGTCTGTCATGAATCTTGAATGAACTAACTTATGTTACCGCTTGGTAGAGATAAAACTGAGGGAAAGAGGTGCGAGATACGGCCCAAAAGAAATAAAAATAAATTACAATACAAGAAATAAAAATAAATTTGTATTCCCACATTTTCGACTCAGTAAGGTCAACACATCTTTCATGGGGCACTGTATACGCTATTATAATAAGATACCAGAGGATATTCTAAACTTGTCAGACAAAAAGTTTAAGTCCCATGTTAAACAAGTCCTCTGTAAAAAAGGCTACTATAAACTCGATGACTATTTGAATGACCAAAATGTCTGGTCTTGACAATGTTACTCTATGTAATGCAATATTGTATTTTAATTGTACTTTGTATATTTTGTTTTGTTCAAAATATGTGTGTTGTAGAGTTTCTGGCCGCATCTTCTCTCAACGGAACACCTTTCGACGCGGTGGTAGAGTCAAAAAATGACGTCAAAAAGCTATCTATGTGATATTTTGAATAAAAAAATTTTGAATTTTGAACAGAGAAAAGTCGAGCTCGCTTCGCTCGGTCTTAGTTTCTATTTTAATTATTGTAACTACACATAATTTTAAAAAGTTCTGACCACACGTGGTGCTGAAAATTTCGATTTTGTTTCGCTTGATTAATAGTAAAAAGTTCTCGGTCCAACTGATTCGTATTTAGGAGAAAAAGCGAGCTCGCTTCGCTCGCTCTAAGTTTCTATTCTTACTTTTATAAGCCAAAAGATGTCTGACCACTACCAGAATAGTTTTAAAAAAATTTCGAGCTCGCTTCGGTCGCTATTTGTTGTATAGGCTTCTTTTAAAGATAAGGGGAGCCAAAATCGATCTTCGTCCTGAGCGGCAGAAAATCACGCTACGCCACTGACTAGAGTTTACCCGCGACTTCGTCCGCACAAATTATAACACTAGCAAACAAAAAAAGTTTCATCAAAATCGGTTCAGTAGTTATGTGTGATGCTGGCTGTTACAAACAAATTTGATTCGGAGTCAGGGATACCTACCTAAAAACCATATCGTAATATTTTTCTTGTAAACATCTTCAATGTACAGATACATTATCTGTTATACAGTTTTGTAATAGTTTAGATTAGGTACAATGTCAATTATATAAGGTCTAACAAAATTAGGTGAAACTATTTTAAGGAGATGATCAGACCATCAAACTGAACAACTTTCTCTATGGGACCAATATCGAAATCGCGAAAAAAAAATCAGCTGTTCCATACAAACCTACTCGACCTAAATGTATAAGACAGCTGATTTTTTTTTTGCGATTTCGATATTGGTCCCATAGAGAAAGTTGTTCAGTTTGTTGGTCTGATCATCTCCTTAAAATAGTTTCACCTAATTTTGTTAGACCTTATATATAATACGAGCGTTAACCCGCGACTTTGTCCCCACAAATTATATACCAGATTTTAAGTCAGATAATAAGCTATCAAACAAAAAAGTTTTATCAAAATCGGTTCAGTAGTTTTTGCGTGATGCTCGTTGAAACAAACAAACAAACAGACAGACAAAAAAATCCAAAAATTGGTGATATGGAATTAGGGATACCTAAAAACCATATCGTAACTTTTTTTTGTTAATATCTTCAATGTACAGACAAACTTCCTGTTACAGTTTTATAATAGTTTAGATACAGTTATACATACAGTCTAATTATACACAGACATGCCAGCACATTTACCTAATCACAGATCTCTCTCACGATAGCGAGTCTAGAGCGGATTGTACTCGTAGGTGGCAGGGGAGGCAGAGGTTCGTATCTGTCGTAGTCATCTTGCAGTCCGGCCCTGTACCCGCACTTTCGAATTTCGATATATCGCGACCCTTTCGGTCTGAACTTAATTGTAATACAGTTGACATTGGAACGAAAACGTTCACGCAATTGCGAAGTTCGAATGTGCGGGTAGAGGCCCAGATTCGAACCCGTTCCCTCATGATTGAAAGTCCGCTATACTGTCTGCAACGCGCAACCGAATGCTTGTAAGGAATATAATTATCTAAGTCCACACATAGCCCAATCGTTTTACGGAGTTTTGTTAGGGAGAAATTATTAATCGGACTTTTATATTGTAACCGGCACCATTTAGTGACAAAAAGACTATATTTAAAACATATTAAAAAAAAACTACGCTACGCAACATAGAAATCAAAATTGTGTTTCCCAGAAGGCTTTTAAATTAATAATATTAATGCCATTGTACTCATTTGACTCCGATTTAACAACATACATTATTTTTGAGCAATAAAATAGGGATTGAAATTTAAAAAATGAGGTATTTATTAGAAAATACAAATGTATTTTTCAAAACTTTCTAAGTAGACAAACATATTTGTAGTATGCATAATGGTAAAGCCTTAAATATGTGCAAAAAAAATTCACCATCAGGTTTTTTAGAACGAGGTAAAAGCTAAATTTTAAAATTGGAATTGTTGCTGACGTGATTTTTTTTTATTTTGGGACATTTCTAGGCTCAAATTGGCTCTTCAATATTATACCGAAAAAAAATGTTAATTATTAAATAGTCCCGGCTCTAACCGTAAAATGATTGGGCTAACAGTGATTTTTATTCGCGCGATTTATATTCCGGAGCCAAAAAGTAGCCACCCTCCGGATTTTTTTCGATTACTTTCTAGTGTGTCCATAGGTTAAGGAATTGGAAAAAAAATTCGCGTGATTAAAAATCGCTGTGCGGACAAGCCCTTCCTATATCCTTATCTTTTTTTTATCCTACCTTAAATTACTTGGGCAATAAACAGCTAATACTTTGCGTAAAGCGCAAAGCCAAAATTTATCGCACCCTCGTGGGTTTGTGTACAAATTACTCATCAGCAAGCGATGTAAGGAAGAAAGGGAACATCGCGCTGTTAATTAATGTATCCATTGCGCCGTGAACTGGAGTTGAGTTGTTGAGTGATTCCATGGAAGTGGTAATGGTTGGTGGTGTTTTGGGAGTTCCGAATAATGATTTTAGTGTTGTTCTATGGTCCAATTTAGATGGAAAAAATTATGTAAGTAACATAAGTTAGGAAGCGGTGCTATCAAACTGAAGCAAATCTGAATATGTAGAAAAAATCGGCCGTCTAAAATATTTGAATCGTGTAGCTTTGCTCCCATAATAAAAGTTGTTCATTGTGATGGTCTGAACTTTGATAAGCTATATGTCAAGATAGACTGTCGAAACTACGAACGCGTCGAAAAAAATTGCAACCAGCACTGGCCTTTAAACCCTTTCCATCTACACGCACACAGACATAATTTGTATTACGCCTCACGCACACCAACATAAGAATGTTGGCTATTTTGTTTTACACGGTAGACGCGTGAGGCTCATTCTAGACATGATACTTTTTCTAAGGGTCTGAATTAGCCCAGAAAGATTAAAAAAATCATCCGTTACCCTTAGTGCACGTAGTGTAGTAGTCCTACTCACACTTAGCAATCCTCATCAACATATAGTATAAATCTAAAATATTATAAAACTGTAACAGGAAGTTTGTCTGTACATTGAAGATATTAACAAAAAAAAGTTACGATTTGGTTTTTAGGTGTCCCTGATTCCATTTCACCAATTTTTGGATTTTTTGTCTGTCTGTTTGTTTGTGTGTTTGTTTGTTTGAACGAGTATCACGCAAAAACTACTGAACCGATTTTGATGAAACTTTTTTTGTTTGATAGCTTATGATCTGACTTAAAATCTGGTATATAATTTGTGCGGATGAAGTCGCGGGTTAACGCTCGTAAATAATAAATATCTTGGACATTGTCACACTAATTATCTAGTCACATTAAAAGTAACTGGACTTGTATTATGATGACTAGACAACGATATAGAATACATATATAGATACAAACATCCATAGCTCGGGTACATATTCATCATATAAATATTTGTCCATTACGGGATTCGAGCCCGCGACTCTCGGCACAGCTGGCAAGCTCACTACAGACTGTGCTACCAGGCGGGTCGGGTCATTCAGTTCATAGCGGTCCCCTACGCATTAATTGACCTATATAGAATATCTTAAAGAGAGTTAAGAAGTAAAACATACATTTGCATACATCAAAAACAATAGGTGACCGAATTATTTTTCACTTTTTAAATGTTTGTTTTTAGCCAAGGGGGTTTCTGTAATTTAATTTTAATCGACTTTATATTTTCGTAACCCATTGAATATTCTCTAAGTCCGTGTCACCGATCGTCAATAGGACGGGTTCCACAGACAGACAGATATAATTGGAGAGAGGCATTGGGACCCGTAATGACGTCATCGAATCCTTTGTGGGTTGCTTTTCAATAATTATTGTGGAGTCTTTAGCATGGATTTTTTTAACGAATCCGATTGAAAGGCGTTTGCGGTGGTTTTTGTAAATTGCAACGTATTTTGATGGTGTTTTTTGTCGTTTTTAGTAGTGACATGCTGCTCAGAATTTATAAATAGGTACCACTCTCTCTTCTTCCTGCCCTTATCCCATTATTTGGGGTCGGCGCAATATTTCGTCTTCCTCCATTTATCTCTTTTAGCCGTCATTTCTGCGCACACTCCCTATTTCTTTCTATTTCATCATCATCCGCTCCTATATTACACCTACGCGTAATAGATACTCTTTCCTATACTGTGCCTACGCTATTATAATAATACGAGCGTTAACCCGCGACTTCGTCCGCACAAATTATATACCAGATTTTAAGTCAGATCATAAGCTATCAAACAAAAAAAGTTTAATCAAAATCGGTTCAGTAGTTTGTGCGTGATACTCGTTCAAACAAACAAACAAACACCCAAACATACACACAAACAAACAGACAGACAAAAAATCCAAAAATTGGTGAAATGGAATCAGGGACACCTAAAAACCATATCGTAACTTTTTTTTGTTAATATCTTCAATGTACAGACAAACTTCCTGTTACAGTTTTATAATAGTATGTAGATATATCTACCAGAGGATATTTTAAACTTGCCAGACAAAAAAGGGTAAGTCCCATGTTAAGGTGGTTCGAGAGTTGTCAATTTCATACAAAAGTTTTACGCATAATACGCGTAGAAGGTATTAATATAAGAAATATCTTATAAATGTTATTTGTGAACCGGCATCTAAATTTTCTGAACAAATTTTCCATATATAAGATATCACTTATATTAATACCGTCTACGCGTATTATGCGTCAAATTTTTGTATGAAATTGACACCTCTGTGTAAAAATGGTTACTAATATAAACTCGATGATTATAATTATGAATGATCAAAATATCTGCTCTTGACAATGTTACACTTTATAATTCAATATTGTATTTCTATAGGTAATTGTAATTTGTAAATTTCGTTCTTTAAAAGATGTTTGTTGTAGAGTTTTTGGCCCCATCTTATCTACTTCGGAACACCTTCCGACGCGGTGGTAAAGTCACAAAATGACGTCAGAAAACAATATGTAATATTATTTTGATTAAAAAAAAATTAGTTTTGAATAACAGGGCACAGCCTGTCATCATCATCATCAGCCCGTCATCGTCATCCACTGCTGAACATAGGTCTCTCCCAAAGTCCGCTACAAATTTCCTTCCCAATACCGACAACAATAATAAATTATTAATGGTAGGAAGTGAAATATATTCAGCAGATGAATCAGTAGTTTATTATGTACCATTTCTTTAAAATTGTTTTGTAATATTTTTTACCTCTTTACCAAGACATCGATATAAAAATAATGACAAAATCCATATAAAATATCCATACACCACAGCGAAATCAAAATGGACCGATCTATAATTGAACGTTTTCTATATTTAAATATTTTTCTTAAGCTGAATAAATACCGAAAACAATTTACAGAAAAATTATTCGTCCGAAAATTGTCGAAGTAATTTTCGTTGAAATTAGTTCGGCACGCGTCGGCGTCCGTAATTTCGCAACTGAATAGAGGACAATTTGTGACGTCACCGGCAGACATGCTCGATGCATGGCGTTGGAAACTTGGATATGACATGTTTATTTCCTAGAAATCGACATTCCAATTTGTGTATCTAAGAAAATACGAGCTTACTAACGTCACAGAACATTATAAGAGGGGTTAGAAGTGCAAAGTGGAACGCGTCGCCACAGGTTATGCAATGATTTTCATAACACCATAAGGCGCGCGGCGTGGTGCCAGAGGGAAGGCATGAGTAGTTGTAGCAGCGTGAGCGGGAAGACAAGTGGCGACAGCCGTCTCCGAAGCGAAAACGGCCCGGTAGCACAGTCTGTAGCGAACCTGCCTGCTGTGCCGAGCGTCGCGGGTTCGAATCCCGTAAGGGACAAATATTTAAATGGCGAATATGAATGTTTGTACCCGAGTCGTGGATGTTTGTATCTATATATGTATTCTATATCGTTGTCTAGTCATCATGATACAAGTCCAGGTACTTAAAAAGTGACTAGATAATTTGGGCGACAATGTACACACGGCGACACATCAAGCTATACAAAACCACCCTAAGCTGGCCGCGCGACGTTATACGTTATGCAACCTACGTGCGGCCAGCTTATGATGGTTTTGTATAGCTTGATGTGTCGCCGTGTGTACAAGATAAAAAAAAAACGCTACTTTGCATTTCTAACCCCGCTTATAATGTTCTGTGACTAACGGTGTAAAGCTAACGGTGTAAGGAGCCATACATAACAGTCACTCATCGACTGCGATCTACGGTTTGTCCATGGAAAATGTTCGCACCCTTTTACATTTTGTGTGGGCAAACTGGACAACATTTTTATGTGGAACATTTCGATTAAATTAAAATAGCGTAAGATAGGGGATAGACTAAGAGATAAGTGTACTTTTTGCAACCATCAGCAGCAAGCTGATTCAGTGTTTATGGGGTGTAGAGCATCTCTGTGATGGGGATGGACTAGGTCTGCCTGCATAACATTACTCGGTTTAAGAGTTACAGACGTTTAAAGGTCAGTAAAAAATTAACTATCTGATCGTTAATTTTTTACTGCCTTTAAACATCAATAACTTCTACACCGACTGAAGTTATGCAGGCAGACTAGGGCTGCAATCGCGGTAAATATTTGGTGATTGAACCGTTATGGGACTACGTACGAACCATAACTTTTGACACATTTGGTATTGCGCTAATCGCGGTACAGCCGTTAGAGCCGTTTTGACAGATCGCTCAGACGTTATTGGCTGTCAGTTACATAGCGTTTAGCGCGATGCAGAATTCAGCATAGTTGAATAGTAATTGGATTGCAATGTGATTAGAACTGAAATTGGATAAGAATAGAACTTCGATGTTTTAACTTAGCGCAATCGGGCACGTGGTCCATCCCCATCACAGAGATGTTCTACACCCCATAAACACTGAATCAGCCATGCAGCTGATGGTTGCAAAAATTACTCTTATCTCTTAGTCTAGGATGGACTTTAGCGCATGGGCCGTATAAATTGAGCGCAAACCACCTAATTTACTTAGTGAGACTAATCCGAGCGGCATTTCGTGATTAAGATATTTATTTTGATTTTAGGCGGAATAAGGGTACCACAATCCCTTCGTGTGCTTTTACTCGTAAAAATCATTCAAAAAGAAAAAACAAATCACACGACATTACTATGTCTCGTACATGAAAATCAGATTCATTGTTCGAGTGCGTCACAGAACATTATTAGAAATGCAAAGTAGCGCATTATTAATCTGTGACAGAAGCTCCGGTGGAAAGAAATTTGAACTCCAAATTAGCATTGTGACGCCTCTACTTTACCCACATCCATGACGATATTGTGTATGGCTGAATTCCACGCATAATTATTTCTAGCCACAGCTACTACTACGTCCCGCATTGTATGATGGAAATTAATGCACACGGAAATAGGTCATATTTCAATGACGTTAAGAGCTGCTCAATTATTTTGACATTGCAATTAAGTTTGGCGGGAAATTATGTGGCAATAATTGATTTGCTAATTTTATTATTGAAAATTGTACCATGTGACATGGATACCTGATAATTTAAATAATTTATTTTCTCTACAAATTGTTTAACACAAGTACACATAACGAAACTTCAGTGACTTTCACATTATTTTGTAGCACATAATCAAATGTTTTTTTCTGTATTTTGGACAGCAAAACACTTACTTACTCACTTACTATGCTTGCTCAGGGACAAGCACGTATCCAGACTTGGTGGACACCCCGGGTGGGGGGGGGGGGGGGGGGGAGATTCATAGAAAAACATTGAAATAGTAATCACTTCCATACTCATATTCGGATTTCGGGGGGGGGGGGGAGGGGGGGGGGGATTAAACCCATATAATAGACATAGATAAGGGAGGTAAGTACCCATTAAAATGTCTCAGTCTCTAGTTTTCATTTTAGTTTTCTACTGGCACCATTAAATTTAACCGTTACAGAACATTAGGGACAGTAAATTACAAACGCAACTCGAAAATTCTAGAACGAATTTACTTTCCTTCACTTGATCGATTCACACGCTTTCCACTTTAGTTTTTATTTTCCTTCTGGTGGAATGAAGCTGTCAGATTACTTTGTAATACTCTTGGATTTTCAAATAATTACATTCACACAGACAGTCTGAGCCGTTGATAAACATTTTGTCTGAGTAGAGCTTATGTCCTGATTACTTTTATAAAAAAACTAGCTTAGAACACTCTTGCAAAAACTAGTTTTCGATTACAAAAAACCGCACAGAAATCGGTCAACGAGTTTGGGGGGAGCTACGCTATGATGCCATAGGCAGATAACAGACCACAGACCTAGACATCAAACTTAAAACACCCCTCTTTTTGCATGTGTATAATTTTATGATAATACGAGCGTTAACCCGCGACTTTGTCCGCACAAATTATATACCAGATTTTAAGTTAGATCATAAGCTATCAAACAAAAAGAGTTTCGTCAAAATAGTTTCAGTAGTTTTTGCGTGATACTCGTTCAAACAAACAAACAAACACCCAAACAAACAGACAGACAAAAAATCCAAAAATTGGTGAAATGGAATCAGGGACACCTAAAAACCATATCGTAACTTTTTTTTTGTTAATATCTTCATTGTACAGACATACTTTCTGCTACAGTTTTATAATAGTTTAGATTATAGTTGAAATCGACGAGAATGTATGGCAACATGGCATCTGGAGGAAGAAAGATCAGTGATCGCATCACCGAAACCGAAATGTCAATATGTGCGAAATTGATACGTGTGTGAGTTTTAGTGATAGATTTTGGAAATCAATTTCTATGCGAAACGGTTTCTTTTTCACGTATACCATATTCTTTGATCTTACACATAATTATTTGAAATAATATTATTATATTATCTAGAAAAAAGGACGTTTACTGCATGTAATGAATGTATTACGAAATAATTTTAAGAATAACATTATATGAAAAAAAGTATTATGAAAGTAGTACTGTACAAATGGTATTTACCTTTGAAACTTCTCTGTATTTGATTTGCTGGTACAAGTTACACTGCATTCCAGCACAGAATATGATACTGTAATGATTTTTTATATTTGTCTAATAAAACACAAAATGAATTATAAAGAAAATCATAAAATAATAAGCGATAATTTTTTGACAGGTTACCAACCGAGACTTCATTGTTTAAAAAAGTGGTTTTTCGGCTATTATATGTATATATAGAATCTCTTTCGCACGCGTAGGTTGTTCGGTAAGGTCGGAATCTCATTCGCACAGTGTGTTGGTCTACAGACGGTAGTAATATTATATTAAGTTTATGGTCAGGACCATTCAAAGTGGAGATCCATAGTTTCTGCCAAATATAATATAATAACTACGTTTTCATTTCTGCCTAACCCAAAAAGGCTCGAACCTTATAAATCTCCTGATCTGAAAAGTCTCTCCTGAAAGTGAGCCTTTTTGCAACATTACGACTTTGCAACAACTAATTTGTTGCAATTTACACCAAAATAATAGTTTTGTATTGTACCTACTCCTGTAATGATCGGAACCTCTGCGCTCGAAGTTGTTGACGATTATGTTTACCTGGGACAAACTATTCAGTTAGGTAGGTCCAACTTCGAGAAAGAGATCAACCGTCGAATCCAACTCGGTTGGGCAGCATTCGGGAAGCTACGTAGTATCTTCACGTCCCAAATACCGCAGTGTCTTAAAACGAAAGTCTTCGATCAGTGTGTGTTGCCAGTGATGACATATGGAACACTGTGGTCGTTCACTCAAGGCCTCATAAAAAGGCTGAAAGTCACCCAAAGGGCAATGGAGAGGGCTATGCTCGGAGTTTCCCTGCGAGATCGAATCAGAAATGAAGAGATCCGCAGAAGAACCAGAGTAACTGACATAGCCCAAAGAATTGCTAAATTAAAGTGGCAGTGGGCGGGGCATATTGCTCGCAGAACCGATGGCCGATGGGGCCGAAAAGTTCTCGAGGGGCGACCGCGTACCGGAAAGCGCAGCGTGGGTAGGCCCCGCACACGGTGGACCGACGACCTTGTGAAGGCGGCGGGAACCCGTTGGATGAGGACAGCGCAGGACCGATCGTTATGGCGATCCTTGGGGGAGGCTTCGAAACAACTTTTCAGAAAGCGATGTAACTTTAATCTCGTATTACGTATTTAAACTGCAACGAATAACGCTGTTCAGTCCATTTTTCCGAGTCACATGAACTCCCCATTCGGAGTAGATGCGCGTTTTGTATTGCGACTATTGTAGGTAAAAAAGAACAAGGGGCAGAATGGGCCCAGCACTGTAGCACTTTTTAATCTACTTTAAATTAAAGGCCTGAATAAGACCAACATTTTATTAAACGGCAGCATAACTGTAACGCGTTAAATAAAAAAGTTACAGCCGTTTAAAAATTCAATGAATTACCCATATGAATGCTTATACTTTTGACCTAATAGTGTCCATACAGTAGAAGAAAGAGTATGGTACTCTAGGAGCTGGCTAGCTAGTGGGTGTTGCCTGGTGGATGGTGGGCGCTTGGGTGGTGTGTATTGGGTGATGGGTGTTGGGGGGGGGGGGGGGGGGTGTTTGGTGGTAAGTGGTGGGTGTAGGGTGTTGAGTGATGGGTGTTGGATGTAGGGTGTAGGATGGTGGGTGTTAGGTGGTGGGTGTTGGGCGTTATATGTTTGGTTGTGGGTCTTGGGCGGTTTATGTTTGGTTTTGGCAAGCTCCCACAGTACCAAACTCTTTCTTCTACTGTATGGGCATTATTAGGTAAAAAAATATTAGCATTATATAGGTAATTAATTTAATTTTTAAACGGCTGTAATTTTTTTATTTAACGCGTTACAGTTATGCTGCCATATAATAAAATGTTAGTATTATTCAGGTCTTTAATTCAAAGTAGGTAAGAAAGTGCTACAGTACTGGGCCCAGGGTCCATACAAAACTGCCCATTGTTCTTTAAGAAATCATGTCTTGAGTTAGTGATAAGCGAATTTATTTATCAGTATTTTGTACTCGTAGGTTAATTATTGGACCTAAATATAAGGGAACTGCACTTTAATTAATTATATGTCAAGATAAAATCTCACGTTTCTAACATACAAACAAAAAAACAAATAGGCCAACTTTCTTAGGTTGGTGTGCGTGAGGCGTCATATACAACTTATCTCTGTGTGTATGTATAGTGACAGGGTTTATCAGCCTAGATTTAACTGATATTTCTTTCGACGCGTTCATAGCTTCGACTGTCTGTCTTGACATATAACTTATAAAAGGGAACTGAAATTTTTCTTCATGATTTAAATATTGTGCCCATCGGAAATGTATTCAGTTGGTTCATCTGAGCCACAACATCCAATTTGGGTAGTCATCTACGAAAACTTAAGTTTTCTACACAGGCCATTCCTCCTTCCCTCCGGGGGATATTGTTTCAGCTGGTTTGAAGAAATTGAGATGTGTTGTTTGTTCCCTCCAGTGTCGCATTCGAAACTCTTCCGCTGTTGTTCCGTCTTAGGTTCTGTTTGTGGGAAAGCTTTTGCGAGACTTAAGTCGAGGTTTGACTGAGGCATGGTTCAGTAGGGTAAGGACGAGATAGTGCATTCGTGTTAAATCGTGTTTAGCACATACACTTAACAATATTCTGTTTAATGTTTTGTAAAGACCTGAGAAAAAAGGTTTGCTTTTTGTTTTCAGTTAATTTTCTTCATTTCGTGTCAATGTATCCTTAGTGGTTTTTCTATATTTTACTGGCCAGGTATACAGCGAGCCTGATAGCGTCAGGTGTAGCTTTATTTAAGGACACATCGACTAGATAGGTGTGCCGCAATCACACTGTGTTATGCCAGGATCCTTATAACCTCAATTGCTTAAATTTTGTCTGCAACGACCGATATATACGAAATGCAGGACAAAGAAGGTCTCTTCTCGATTGCGCCATCCCAAGCAAGCGCCACAGGCTTTTTATTATGGAAACCATACAACAACGGCACTACTATATAACATCCATGACCGAACCGGATGGATTCGAACCCAGGACCCTGGTTTGGCAGTCCGGCGTGGTAACCATTAAACCAACCGGGTCGTCGTTTTATTTGTACACACGGCGACACATCAAGCTATACAAAACCAACATAAGCTGACCGCGCGTAGGTCGAGTAACGTATAGCATCGCGCGGCCAGCTTATGTTGGTTTTGTATAGCTTAATGTGTCGCCTAGTGTACAACACTTTCTACAATTGCACGCTACATTATAATGCAAGTTTGAAATTGTTTGCAATCTTCCTCATGAAGTATTACAGTCCTTAATTCACAGATGCGTTTAGTACGTTTCATGTTAGTCGCAGTATCGTAGATGACAAACGCGCGTCTGTGCATGCTCTAAACAGCGCTGTTAGTGTTTGTTCGCGCGCGATACTATACGTCATGCGGCGCGACACGAGATAAAGCTTCCACGTTCTGAGCTACGACTACGTTCTGTTGATAACTTGCTGCAAAACTGTTCGCTTTTGGTTTTACTGCCGTTTTTATTTTTTTAATAAATTGGGAGTCACCAATAACTAAAATGATGAATATAACAATAAATCGTTATGCATAGAGTTTGTTTGGATGCTGTTAATTTAATGAGTGGATATTTTCAAAATGCTAGATAATTATGAAAAATTATTTCTTACTACGAAAAGGAGAGAACATTGTTGAGAGCATTTAATACCTACTTACTAAGGATATTAAGGGAAATATTATTTTGAAAAACATCGAGTGAAAAACCTAGATAATCTACTAGAGAACGAAAAGAAATAACCATAATTTCGGAGGAATGTGTAAAAATATATCATCATCACCCTATAACTACCTTTGTAGTCTAATGGTTAAGAGCATTGAGCTCTCGACACGGAGGTCGTGGGTTCGATTCCCACGGGGGACAACTAGTGATACGTCACTTTGTGCGTTTTCCCCCAGTTGGTTGACGAACCTGATCCTGATTGTCTGAAAAGAAAAAGGATTGGTCCCAGCTACTAGAAGGTAATTTATTTATAATAACTTACCTTCATTTATAAAAAAGAAAACGGAGTCTTTCAATCAATTTAAATACAAATACAGTTCAACATATCTTGTCTAATTGAAAACAAATAATTTGTGCCTATTGTTTTTGTTATGGAGAGGAGGTTTGTTTAACGTATGCATATTAACTTATTAATTAGGTAGGTACTTCACTAACTACTGTAAATTGTTCGAGTGCTCTGTGCGGTGCGAATGACTATTAATGTCTACTATAATTATTATGTCTTCTTCTCATGTAAGTGACTATTCTGTCTTAGACCGCTCATCATATTCTTTGGGAGTGTGAGCTCTGGTACGCCGAGCGCCAGACCATGCTTGACTCAATAAAATCGTTTTCTGGTGTCCCTTACTACATGGATCTTGTTGCGACTAGGGATAACTTCCGTGCGTTCAGATGTTTTTGCCATACTTATTACTGGAAGCAAAATAGGTCATAGTTTCAGTACAATGTTAGGTTCCTATTGTTTTATTTTGTATTTTTGGTGCTTTTGCGGTCGTGTCTTCAACACTGCCATAAATGATCTCTTGAATTGGCTCTCTAATAGCCATGTTTTTTCCTTATTATTGCTGTCTCCCGTTTGCAATGGAGGGAAGTCGGATATTTCGTTTTCCTACTCCTCCTATCTTCTTTGATTAATTCATTGCGGGTTCCAAGACAGATTAGAGTCATCCCCCGGGCTCGCTGGACTTCATTGTCCAGTGTTGTGAATTGTCGCCGCTGTTGATCCTGGCTTACAGGAGTTACAGCGGTGGGAATGTGTGGTGGGCCTATGCCCGATAATAAAAAAATATTCTGTCTTAGATTGAGAATAAAGTATCTTTAAACCTACTATCTCTGGTGTAACGACTAATACGTTAAATAAAAAACCACGTCAGACGCCGTAAAGCGGTCTGGAAAAAAGTTTTTCCATACACCTGACACCAGAGCTTGCTGCCCACTTGATAAGAAGAATCGGCCTATACAGAGTGTTACAAAAGTAAAAATAAACATTTAGGGGGTTCTCGAGACCATCAAACTGAACAACTTTCACTATGGGACCAACATCGATATAGCGAAAAAAAAAATTTTGTCCCATACATTTAGCTCGAGTAGATCTGTAGTTTAGTATGGAACATCGCAAACGCATCGCATCATGGCGATTATGGCAAATCTCCCCATTTTGGGGGAGGCCTATGTCCAGCAGTGGACGTCTATTGGCTGTCGGTTGATGTCTATGATGATGATGATGATGGAACATCGGATTTTTTTTACACGATTTCGATATTGGTCCCATAGTGTCAGTTGTTCAGTTTGATGGTCTTAACCACCCCCTTAAATGTTTATTTGTATATTTGTAACACCTTGTATAAGTCAAGTAAGGCAAAGAGAGGGTATATAGGCGTTAGTCCACCACGCGTGCAGAATGCAGATTGGTAGGCTTTCTCAAACACGTCAGAATTTCTTGGGAGACTGCCATAGTCAATCACAATGAGATGCCATCTTATCTACAGAATAAGAATTAAAATTCTTATCCAGTCTGATACGACAGATTAAGTACGTACTGTACCCAATACGCTTGTAAATATAGAACTTTAGTCCTCACACGTTCTTTCACAGCACTTTATATTCTTACCTTGTCTCCTGCCACTTCCAATCCTACCGTCTTTATTTTCCACATTCAAGGCATTTACCTGAAAATACAGTTTTAGCGAATCAGGACGAATCAAAATGGGGAGAAATCGTTCGGATTCGATTCGACAAGACAGGACATCTAATTTACATAATGTTGAGGTTGTAAGGCGTCAGGCTTATTGACGAGGCTATAGCGTTTCTAGAATATAATAATACTAATACTGATTACATATAAATTTTTGAGGCTTGCTTTGTGTCCAAAATTGGTGATGGAGTCTCTACCTGTAATGGTTGGCCCCTGAACATTTTATACAAAGGGGCTCGCAATCGAATCAGAAATAAAGAGTTCCGCAGAAGAACCAGAGTAACTGACAAAGCCCAAAGAATTGCTAAACTAAAGTGGCAGAGGGCGGGCGCGGCACATTGCTCGCAGAACCGATGGCCAATAGGGCCGAAAAGTTCTCGAGTGGCGACCGTGTACCGGAAAGCGCAACGTGGATAGGCCCCCACACGGTGGACCGACGACCTGGTGAAGGCGGTGGGAACCCGTTGGATGAGGGCAGCGCAGGACCGGTCGTTATGGCGATCCTTGGGGGAGGCCTATGTCCAGCAGTGGACGTCCATCGGCTGAGATGGCAGAAAAAGTTGTTCAGTTCGACGGTTTGATCATCTCCATAAAAAGTATCAGCATATTACGAAGGACCCTATAGGTAAGCTGTTATCGTTCCTACTTTACTTTTCCTACTATAACATCATCCTAATCAACATAAAGCCTGAGCTGCCTTAATCCAGATAATGGACGAAGATTTGTCGAAGCATCTCAAACGTAACAGACGCCAGATCAATTATCCATTCATTTCGACTGTTAGCAGTAGGTTTAAGGTAATATTTTGTGATCCGTTTGAATTACATTTTTATTTCATTACGATTGGTTTGATACTGTGTTTACATTATGCTGCTGTAATGGTTTCTTTTCCAGGTTTATTTTTAAAAAGGTTAGCTTCCTTCGAATGCGTTTACAATGTGACAACACGATGGAAGATGGAGTCACTAGATAATCGAATGGAGATCGCGAATCAGGCAATTAAAAGCAGGAAACCTGATCGACCTAATGCACGTTGAGACCACCAGCGGGCCTAAATAACCGCCTTTATGAAAAAATTCACAGATTTCGTGCCTCACACGACTATCGACCACATTGGAAATGAATCTACGGAATTCGAAAAAAACATTGTCTCAAAAAGGTTAGGCTACAGGGCAAACCCTTAACCTGATCGTTTTTATTTTAGGCTCAAATTGTAGCTGAATAAATTGTCCAGAGGATATTTGCTCAAATTTTTGATATCATTCCTCGTTACCAAAATATCGAGCGCCAAAATGAAAAATTCGTAAAAAATTTTTTTTTTTTTCACTATTTCGGCCATAAGTTTTTTGTTTTTGACTTTCTCGAATAACTCTTTTTGCACCTTACAGCTCTTGTGAATACGCGTCTTTTGAGTCTTTTTTGAATATCATATCTTCACAACTCTTCGAGATATTGGGGGTCACACTTTTTCGTGAAATCGGAGCCTATACTGGAACGAACGAAAAGACATTTGCAATGTCAAAACGAAGAGATATCCCTACGTCTGCCCTATTTCCCTGTATGCCAAAATGGGAGCTATTGGGAGTCTATTATAGTTGGAATTTTGTATACTGGGAACGAATGTTAGGTACGCACATATCGTTTGTGAAAATAATGGATTTATTAATAGAAATTTTTCACTTTGATGCCGTATCCAAATTCTTCCCCTCAATTTTTATCGATAAGTATGTGTTCCAAATCTGAACGTGACCGAACTTATTCTTTACGAACGTTTTTAACACCAACACATTCGGGTGTCGTAAAAAGCAACTAATTACTTAAGGCGTCTTTGACGCCCAAACCGCGTGGCTGCATCAGATCCAACCTCTGATCGTTTCGGTCTCCCTTTCCATCAGATATTCCTATATCTGATGGAAAGGGAGGGTAAGCAGGAAATAGTGCATCTGTGATTAGCGCATGCACTATTCTACATTCCAAAGTATCACGCGTACCTGACTGCTTTTCTATAAAGATTAGCAGTCGCCGCGGCGTAGTCGGAATCGACCAGGAATCCATCATCATTATTTAGTTGAAGCCTCCTTTTTTGTGTCAATATACACCTTCCTCCCTCTACTTCCATCTACCCTCATCTCAAGTATCAATAAGACATTTCAACAACTGAAGATCTTGTATAAAATACAGTTCTTTGTGAAACAGCTATCAGAATTCCAGTGTCGCATTAACCGACAGATTGGACGCGGCAAAAACGTCGTCTCATCGATATTCAACGTTCCCCAGACGAGTTCTTCCGCTATTGTCTATGTATTTGATACTATCAAGCCGATGGCATGTCCGCTCTAGCACGGCTAGCATGCCACCCTCAACAAAGCGTTTACACGAGAAAACGTCATGCGCGCTCTTTCTGGCATACGTTATCATTTTCTCGGAGGTGGCATGCTAGGCCTACAGCCGTGATGGTAGCTGAGCTTCACAACCAGCCTAGCTAGTACGTTGCACGTGATACGCGATTAGAATCCTCTAAGTCACGTTATTGCGAGTTGGCGTACTAGCCCCGCAGTAGTCTAAAAGAAAAAAAAATTCGTGCTACGCAACCAGTTGCCATAGACTTCATAGACGATTGTCTATTCTTAGTTGACAACCAGTTGCGGCTACCTATCGTTTGTAAAGTTTGACTTGCCATTGTGGTGAAGAGATTTGACGAGCAGAGTAGAGGTTTCCACATAACTTTATTCTCGGCCTTCCTCTTCTTGTCACTCACCGCTATCAGTATCAAGGCGTCGTCGGTTCAGCGGTCCGGAGGGTGTCTCCACCGGCACACTTTTGTTGCGCGTCTTGTAACAGGGCTATTTTTTTTATATAATTGATGCAGGGCTGATGATAATGCTTAAGGCTCGCTAATTGAATACATTTTTGACTACGGCGACTCTTACTGAGAAATCCTGCTTATGTCATTGTAGGTTAAACAGGCGCGTAAAAATTTTTATAAAGAATCGAATGCATTGACATCAACAAGAACGGTCGTCTTGGTTCCCTTAGCTCGGTTTCAATTCGAATATCAAATGAGAATCGATACCTTACCCATTTTAATAGAAGTAGTTTTGGTTTTCCTACCAGCTTGCTTTTTAAATAACTTGATATAGCAGTCTTTGACCTGATTTTAGATAAGAATTGTTTGTTTTGTCACTAGGAGATAATTATCATTATAATTTATTAATGAATTTAAGGGGTTGAACGATGAGACTAAGGGACAAGAAATGATTGTTGTTCTTTGATAAACAGTTTGTTACCACGCTGGACTGCCAAACCAGGGTCCTGGGTTCGAATGCCGGTTCGGTCATAGATGTTTATATGTTTGTGCCGTTGTTGTATGGTTTCTATAATAAAAAGGCTATAGTGCTTGCTTGGGATTAGTACAATGTATGTGCTTGTGGGCGTTATTTATTTATTTATGGTCTAAATCACCCCTTTCAATATTACTAAGTTTTTTGTTACACCCTGTACTGTATAGGTAGTGAAATTTGCAAACACAACCACATAAATATCCCTACTGTCCATTACAAGTGGCGACGGGCTCACTCCCCGTCACACTGGACAGAGTTTCGGTACTACTAGTGAAACGTAGATGTTCTGAGGTTTCAGAATATCGCTGACTACCCCCTCGGGGTATATAGTCGTGAGCATATGCTTATGCTACAACCACATAAATTCCGTAGAAAATATTCCAGGCCAGGAATCGAACCGCCACCTCATGATTAAACCGCTAAAGCTCATCCAAACAGACAATCAACGCTCCAGAAAAACGTTTAAGAACTTTATAACACCTTTAGAACGAACCCATTCTAATCTCAACCCAAAGGCTTCACTTTAAAAAATTATCACAGCATCTCATGCACTTTAATGCATGGCCTGTGTTTCTAGGGCATTCATTTCGCGGTAAGAGCTGGCTTCAAAAGAAAAGCTGCATCTTCTTTGCGCGTATTATGAAAATGGTTGGGTGCTTTCGTACATCTGATATTATGTATACACAAATATATTAAAGAAAGAAGAAATAAACATAAAGTCAAAGTCAAAGTGTCTTTATTGCAAAACTATAGGTTGTAACAAGGTCTTACAACTTACTACGGTGGCAAGGGTCTACAAAGGGTCGACATCTATACCAATTTTTTCCATCTGTTCGCGATCGTCTAGACAAAGCGTGGCTAGAGGTAGATCACTGCGTAGCCCAATTTCTTACTGGACATGGTAACTTTAAGGGAAAGATATTTTATTTTAAATTGGTTGCGTCACCTTTATGTGAATGTTCTGTTGACAGTAACGAGTTCGAACAGACCGCTCATCATATTCTTTGGGAGTGTGAGCTCTGGTACGCCGAGCGCCAGACCATGCTTGACTCAATAAAATCGTTTTCTGGTGTCCCTTACTACATGGATCTTGTTGCGACTAGGGATAACTTCCGTGCGTTCAGATGTTTTTGCCATACTTATTACTGGAAGCAAAATAGGTCATAGTTTCAGTACAATGTTAGGTTCCTATTGTTTTATTTTGTATTTTTGGTGCTTTTGCGGTCGTGTCTTCAACACTGCCATAAATGATCTCTTGAATTGGCTCTCTAATAGCCATGTTTTTTTTTTTCCTTCTTATTGCTGTCTCCCGTTTGCAATGGAGGGAAGTCGGATATTTCGTTTTCCTACTCCTCCTATCTTCTTTGATTAATTCATTGCGGGTTCCAAGACAGATTAGAGTCATCCCCCGGGCTTGCTGGACTTCATTGTCCAGTGTTGTGAATGGTCGCCGCTGTTGATCCTGGCTTACAGGAGTTACAGCGGTGGGAATGTGTGGTGGGCCTATGCCCGTTTTAAAATAAAAAAAAAGGTCTTACAATTATAGTACAGAATACTTGTGAGCCTCTATAGCTGATCAGAAAATGTGTACAATAATCTTACATTAAAATATGATATGATAAAGTTCTATTAATTCGACAACATATCTTTGATTTGATACAATTAAATAAGGCGATGGTTCGATCCCCGTCCGGGCCGACTCGTACCAATGAGTTTTTCGGAATTTATGTACGATTTATAACACCACTGGCTTTTCGGTGAAGGAAAACATCGTGAGGAAACCTGCATGCTTCAATTTCGAGGCATGTATTGTACCTACTGTCCATTTACAAGTGGCGACGGGCTCACTCCCCGTCACACTGGGCAGAGTTTCGGTACTATAGTGAAACGTGGATGTTCTGAGGTTTCAGAATTTCTCTGACTACCCCCTCGGGGATTATAGTCGTGAGCGTATGCTATGCTATGCTACAATTAAATCTATTTATTAAAATGTGTTGTTTTTCAGAGATCATCATCATCATCATCATCAGCCTGTCATCGTCCACTGCTGGACATATGCACATTTTCAGAGATATTAATGATTAATTTGTAATTACAGTCATTCTTTATGTCGTCATTAAATTATACATAAACGAGCGTTAACCCGCGACTTTGTCCGCACAAATTATATACCAGATTTTGAGTCAGATCATTAGCTACCAAACAAAAAAAGTGTCATCAAAATCGGTTCAGTAGTTTTATTTTATTTTTCAATTTTGGACACAAACAGTCTTAACACGTTCCGGGACAGTGACCGGCTTTAGCAGTGATAAGTGATAACAATAAAAGTTCTATTGTGTCTCGTTCACCGCCCCGGAACGTGTTAATAAACACAATAAATCTAAAACTAGTGAACAGATACCAGACTTGGAGGACACAACAATTATTTTTACAATTTTTTTAAAAATTCGTAGGTGTTTGGCTTTTTTTTTTTTCAAACGGGCATAGGCCCACCACACATTCCCACCGCTGTAACTCCTGTAAGCCAGGATCAACAGCGGCGACCATTCACAACACTGGACAATGAAGTCCAGCGAGCCCGGGGGATGACTCTAATCTGTCTTGGAACCCGCAATGAATTAATCAAAGAAGATAGGAGGAGTAGGAAAACGAAATATCCGACTTCCCTCCATTGCAAACGGTAGGTGTTTGGCTTAACATAAGTTTGATTTTAGTTTTTGCGTGATGTTCGTTCAAACAAACACACAAACAAACACACAAACAGACAGACAAAAAATCCAAAAAATTGTGATATGGAATCAGGGATACCTAAAAACCATATCGTATCTTTTTTTTGTTAATATCTTCATTGTACAGACAAACTTAATGTTACAGTTTTATAATAGTTTAGATAAAATATTTGTCTTATCATCTAAAAACTCTTGAACACTGTAGTATACCTTCCAGAGCGACCAATTATTAAAATTTAATTTCTGCGTTAAATATCGAACGGGGTGCATCAGACCATCTTTAACAACTTTTATTATGGGAACAAATTTTAAATATTAGAAAAAACGCAGTCTCATACATGTCGGTAGAGTAGATATTGAAATTTTCCATGAAACAGCTATTTTTTTTCGCTATTTCGATATGGACTCCGTAGTGGAAGTTGTTCAACATGATGGTCTGAAGCGTTGAGGTTGCTTATACCACAGAACATTATAAGAAGGGTTAGAAATGCAAAGTAGCGCTTTTGCTTCGGAGGCGACACTTGACTTCCCGCTCACGCTGCTACAATTACCCATGCACTCTCGCTCGCACCACGCCGCGCCTTATGGTGTTATGCAAATCATTGCATAACCTGTGGCGACACGTTCCACGCCTACTTTGCACTTGTAACCCCTCCTATAATGTTCTGTGGCTTATACAGCGTGGTAGGGTAAACAGTTGCATTTCTTTAAGGGGCGATTGTACCCATGATACTGAACAACTTTCCTAAAGAAATCTAAAGGAAATTCGCAAAAAAAATCGACTTTTCATACAAAAGTTCGATCCGCTGATTGCATTTAGTATGGGAAGTCCAACAATTTTTTTTAGTAATTTCCTATATGTTTCTTATGGAAAGTTGTTCAGTATGATGGGTACAATCACCCCTAAAAGTAATCTAACTGTTTACCCTAACACCCTGTATAAAACCAACATAACAAGGTACCTAATATAATTTTGGAATGATTATTGTATAAACTAACCACCATATTACTTTTAAGGGTAGCCAGAAACTTCGTCACATACCAAGAAATAAGCATTATCTCTCAAACTTAACAAATAACTGGACCAATTAGTTTCTCCCACATAATTATTTAAAGGATTTTGCTTCAGATTAAAAAAGAAAGATTATAGGTAACTTTATTTAACAAATTATTTGACAGGTGTCGTATTACCTACAATATTAGAATCATATTGGCATAATTCACGGGACATTGTACATCGAATTTATAAAAGATAAGTTTTAATTATCTTGTACAAACAGATAAATTGCATTTTAGTTCTGATAAGATATTTTATTTGATTGATTTTAGTCCGTTTTTAGTTGTCATAGTGGAAAGACGTTTGTGATAAAAAATGGCTCAGAAAGGAAAGAAAAAGAATGAAAAAGAAAATGTGGTAAAAAAAGAGAAAAGTAATGCCAGTAAAAATAACTCTAGTATTAAAGTAAGTAAATTCATTTCAATTTTAACACGAAGATTTTGCTCTATGGTATAAAATTTCTGATAGAAGCGTCAAACTTGAAGAAAGAATTTAATAATTATACAGGTATAAGGAAAAGTATCATTTACCTTTAACCACATACTCAAACTAAACAACTTTTAGTATGGGCGAAAACCTTTTAGAACAAAAAAATCGAGTCGAAAAGTCGAGTAGGAATTGCAGTTTAGTATGGGACAAGAACATATCAGCTGTCCCATAATAAACTGTAATACAGTTTAGTATGGGACTGCTGATATTTTTTTTGGTTCTGACACGTTTCTGCCCATAATAAAAATTGTTCAGTTTGATTGGTAGAGTATGTGGTTGAAAGGTTAATGATACTTTTCTTTACACCCGGCAGTGCAAACATAATTTATTATTTAGATTCTGTTGACGAAGCTTGTTGCAGATTTGGAGTGTATAGGTTTAAGTTTTGACGAAGCATGTTGCTGATTGGTATCCTGTTTATTTAATTATTATTTTTTTGGATAAATTTTGACGAAGCATGTTGCAGATACGGGCGTGTTGCCATTTTGGACGAAGCGTGTTGCAGATTTGGATTTTGTACTTTCCTATATCTAATAAGACTTGTAAACTATATTTAGATTCTACCTACTCAATTTTCCTATACGTCGTTTGTTCATTTCCCAAACTAACCAACCAAGTATGAATTCACAATTCTATCTCAAAATCCAGTTGAGTTATTGAATGGTAATTAGATTAGTATTATACCGGAATTCCCAAGTTGCCAACAACTGGATAACGCTATTGTGATTGAACATTAATAATGTGTGTAATTAATCATTATATTATGTATACAGGATGTACGCCTTTTTTTTTACTTTGAGCGCAGATATCTCGAGACAGAAACATTATAACGATTTAGTTTCTATGGGAGTTTTGTTCCATTAGACAAGATCTATCCAACGACACCTCACTCAATTTATAAAGACAATATTTGCCGACCCCTTTTTCGTTTCGTTGTATTTCGGGGTTGTGGAAAAAAAAATTTTTCTTCATAATTGCAACATTTCTGTTTTTGGGTTACTGTTATCTGATTTCATGCCAAATTTAAAAAAAAATAAAAAAAAAAATAGATTCTTTATTGTACACAAAAACATAATTATGAAAAAAAAAATTACAACAAGTCGTGATGTACAAAGGCGAGCTTAACTCTAAAAGAGTTTTCTTCCAGCAAACCGTTGAGTGAGAGGAAAACTAACATGTTTGGGTAAAATAAGTGTGCACACAAATAAAAATCTACTTAATTATGAGATAGTAAAATGAATACCTATAAAATAAGAAATAATATAAGATACACCTATACAAATAAATATAATATATAAATATACTTACATAAATAATAATATCAAATATAATAATATGAACCTACATATATTATAAATTTCGATTCGATTAGGTGCAAAAATGAGCGAGTTATTGAGGTGGGCCATACAGACAGACAGACGGAATGGATGAAAGTTCCTTGTTTGACTACGGAAACCTCAAAAGCTGTTGTAGTCGAAAGCCTTGAAAACTTAGTACCTACCTTAAAATTGCAATAACCTTTAGTGCACAAGATGTGTTTTCAGAACAAAAACAATACTACGAATTTGTTTATTTGTTTTATATAGGATGAAATTGATATCTTTAGCATCCTTTTTAACTAAGAATCTACCCGAGCGATGATAGCCCATACGGAAGAGAGCTAGCGCCTCAATCCTGAGGCCGCGGTTCGATTCTTGGCCTGTACCACTAAGTTCTTCGGAATTTATGTACGGTTGTATTTATCATTTACTAGCTCGGCGGTGAAGGAAAACATCGTGAGGAAACCTGCATTCCCGAGGATGAAAAGAAAATACCATAAGTTCGGAGGTTTGCGTAAAATATGGGTGAGCTTGGGGCGAACACAAAGGACCAGCGATGGTCTCAGTGTTACAACGACCCTTGCTGTGCCCAACCACAAATAATCATGAGTTTACCCATCAAACTGAACAACTTTTACTACGGGAGCAAACCGATCGGAGCAAATAAAACATCTGCTTTTCCACACTAAACTGCAATGTCGACGCGCGAATTCGCGACTCAAATGTATGCAACAGTTGATTTTTTTTGCTCCGATCGGTTTGCTCCCATAGTAAAAGTTGTTCAGTTTGATGGGTAGACCCTTAGTTTAAAAGGATGCTAATGATATCAATTTCACACTGTAAAAACTTCATAATCGATTATCTTCTTTTAAGAAATGCCTGAAAAAAAAACTTTATTTATAAACCTAAACACTTCTTTTCACTGCCTTTTCAAATTGCCGTCTAAAGTGTAATACTTAGTTTTGTAGGCCAGTGTATACATTTATGAGTATTAGTGTATGTTTGTATTATATTAATCAATCATTCTTCATTCCAGGTCCTACTTATAGCAGTATCTCTGACAGTTGTTCTAATATCTATAAAAACGTATCAGGTATACGTGCAATTGTCAAGTGTACCAGAACTGCCTCCGTTTGATTTGAACGAGTGGTGGGGTCCTAAGACCAGTGGCGTACAGGATACGTCTGTTAGACCTTTTAGGATTTTGTTTACGGATGCTGTAAGTAATTTTTTTATTCATATCATATTGAATACATTGAGTTGACTCGTTGATTATTGGAGTTACCGCATTGGAAATAGTCACCGAAGTTAAGCAAAGTTATTTTGAAATTCTAAATTGACATTTAATTTAATTTACTAACATAGGGTGTAAGATGACATTTTATAATTAAAATTTAATGCAACTTGTTTTCTAAAATAAATATTTTGATTTGATTTGATTTAAAGTCTAGTTACCTATCCAAGGTGGCTTTGGAACGCATGGTCAAGCTGGGTCGTGAAAGGAAGCTCTTCCTCTTTAGTGGGAAAAATAATTTTATTGTTATTAAACAATATTCCTCACATTCTTACATACGTTTATTTTTAATTACGCATTATACAGATTTTTACCTAGTTTTTCTTAAGCCCTCTCTGATCCATTAAAAAGTAAGCTTAAGAGCCTACCTAAAAGTTATTTCATTGGTGCCAAATGCGTATCGATGCAAGTATGAGCACAAAGAGATCAAAAACAATGTTTGCTCAGTCTGCTTCTTATTGTGTGGGCAGCAAGCCCTAGTGTCAGAATGTGCCTAAACGACCAGAGATAGTAGCCGGGACCAACACCTTAACGTGCCAACCGAAAGCTCGGAATCATCTTTCTTTTCAGACAATCAGTGATTCAGCCTGCAATATTCTAACCAACTGGGGAAAAACGCACAAAGTGACATATCACTAGGTGTCCCCATGGGAATCAAACCCGCGACCTCCGTTTTAAGAGCCCAATGCTCATAACCATTAGACCACGGAGGTAGTTAGTGAATAGATTTTAAATAAAATAAAAAATTAAGTAAAAAAAAAATTAAAATAAAATTAAGTAATTTTGAGGGTCCGGGTTCGAGTCCGCATGGACAACACTCCATGTACCAACGAGTTTTTCTAACTTATGTACGTAATACCGACTGCTCTCAAACGGTGAAGGAAAACATGGCGAGGAAACCTGCATACGCTAAAGAAGACATTCTGATGTGTATGTGAAGTCTACCAATCCACATTGGGCACGCGTGGTGGACTAATGCCCATACACCCTCTCCGAGGGTAGGCCTATGCCCTGCAGTGGGACGTTTATAGGCTGATGATGATAATGATGATAAAAATATACTTATTTTCTCCACAAGTATATCACCTGATTGTCTGAAAAGAAAAATGATTCCGAGCTTCGGATGGCACGTTAAGCCGTTGGTCCAGGCTACTATCTCTGGTGGTATTAGTCGTTACATAAAAACCACGTCAAAGGCCGTATGGCGGTCTGAAAAAACTCTGATACTAGGGCTTTGCCAACATGATAAGAAGAAGAGTAAATTTCCTTAGATAATAAGCACATAGCATCCCGATTCCAGATGCAAGAACATTTACGAAAGAAATTTGATGTCTACCGCTCTAATGCGAACCGTAAGAAGAGTTTGACAGACAATTGGACGTATGGAACTAATTCTCAAGCCTTAGCCCGATTCTTCGCTTACTGGCAATTCAAGTATAGTTACAGAGAACGTGTTAGATATTTGAACCAGTATGAACACTTCAAGACTCATGTGCAAGGCTTGGACATACATTTTGTTCATGTCAAGCCGAAAGTTGATAAGAATATTAAGGTAAGTGACACATTTTGCATTTCAATACTGATAATGTATGGCGGGAATCCGTTGGATGAGGGCAGCGCAGGACCGGTCGTTGTGGCGATCCTTGGGGGAGACCTATGTCTAGCAGTGGACGTATGTCAGCTGACATAGATGATGGGACGTTAGGGTGTATACAGGTTGTAAGTGACAGCCTATCAAATGCTGAAACAGTGAACTCAGACCATCAAACTGAACAACTTTCACTAAGGAGCCTATCTCAGGAAACGCAAAAAAAAAAAACAGCTGTCCCACACATTTTAGTCGGGTACGTACAGCAGTTTTGTACGGGACAGCTGATTTTTTTTCGCGTTTCCTGAGATAGGCTCCATAGTGAAAGTTGTTCAGTTTGAGTTCACCATTTCAGTATTTGCTAGGTAGGCTTACTTAAACTCTGTATATATTATTCACCCCTCCGGGCGGAAAGCATTAACTTTCGTCCCGCTGCGCTAAATGAAGTTGCCGCTTTCCGCCTCCGCCGAGGAGAAAAATAGTATACTAACCTCGGGCAGTAAAAAAGAAAGCCTCAAATCACATGTTTGTGCATGATCTGAGACCTGCCCTCGGTGTGTAATCTACCATTGGTAATGTCTATACTGAGTAAGTTTATTGAAAAGTTAAGTTAACTAAAAATAATAAATAATACGACGATTTTCTTGGTACAGTTCTAGTGTTATGCACGTTATATAGTGAATGAGTCTTTAATAATAATAGGTAGGTAAACACGGCGACACAGCAAGCTATACCAAACCAACATAAGTTGGCCACGCGACGTTATACGATACGCGACCTATGCGCGGCCAGCTTATTTTGGTTTTGTATAGCTTGATGTGTTGCCGTGTGTACACGAAGTCAAACGTCATAATTAAAATTTGTATGTCGTTTAGGTAGAAGTATGCTAGAAGTAAATAAATAAATTACAAACTTAAAAAAGATCTGGGTACACCACAATCGCTGACCTAGTTTCAAAGTACGGAAGAATCGACAAAATTCAAAGTTTCCACCTTAGACCATTAAAACGGGAGAAGACATAGACCTAGACAGAGTCATGGATGTTTGTATGTATTGTTGTATATCGTTGTCTATTTATTATAATACGCGTCCAGGGTAGATTCTGGTACTTTAAATGTAACTAGAAAAGTGGGAGAATGTCCAAGATAGACATGAATTTGTCTATGCCTAAGCTTGAACCTGGGTAAGAAAAATACATAATGCTTTATTGCCCCAGAAACAAGAATTAAACTTTTTTTTATACACAGATATACTCTATTGTTTCTGGACGTATCATAAAGTGTCCTTTAATCATCTACCGCTTTTATATACACCAATTCAGATTGGTGGCTTGACAAATGTAACCGATTTTCTAATTCGATTAAGTCTTAAGTCGAATTACCAGTCACCCTGTATGTAGGTTCATATTATTATATTTGATATTATTATTTATGTAAGTATATTTATATATTATATTTATTTGTATAGGTGTATCTTATATTATTTCTTATTTTATAGGTATTCATTTTACTATCTCATAATTAAGTAGATTTTTATTTGTGTGCACACTTATTTTACCCAAACATGTTAGTTTTCCTCTCACTCAACGGTTTGCTGGAAGAAAACTCTTTTAGAGTTAAGCTCGCCTTTGTACGTCACGACTTATTGTAATTTTTTTTCATAATTATGTTTTTGTGTACAATAAAGAATCTATGAATCTATGAGTATAATTCTGACTGGGATTAAACCAACGCCCTCTAAGGGTGGAATATTAGCCACTAGACCACCAAGGCTTTTTATCGGAGGAGTCAGGGTAGTTTAGACAATAACGGGAAGCGTTTCCGGTGCATCGCCTCCCATTTGAATGCTCTTGCCTTAACTAGTATCACGTCAAAAAACAAACGTCGTTAGTGTGAAATTCGAGCAACAAAATAGTGAGGCATCAAATACTCGTTCTCTCTAAAACCGAAATATAAAATTGATTTTGGCTGTCTACCAAATGAGTGACGTTGTCTGGTTGCCTGTTATTTTTTGTGTCCAATAAAAACAATTGGACATCAAACAATTTTTGACACTTTAGTTTTGCCTCGCCATTCATAAAGCGTCGGTGGCGCGTTGCGGAGAGGTATGGGCGCACAATCATGGGTCCGAATCATAGAGATCTAGAGAGATGCCAACCAACGCGTTGAGTACGAAACGTAGTGTCGCATTACCACCATTACCACGTGATAGAAAGTATTTCGTTAGGTTGAATGTGCTCATTATCCATTGCGGAATCAGACCTCAACGTTCGAATAACATTTTGTACTTCGCAAGCATTGTAAACTATTTACACATAATATGTCGACTTGCTTTCCGCCTCATAATATATTGAATGAATCCTTACTGTCGCGAGCAATGTGTTCCGTTTTTGCGCATATTGCTGCGACACTGGCCCGCCCCCTTTTCACATCTCCCTTTAGTTTTTGTGATCTGTGGTCCGAATCCTCCACGGACGTCCAATGAGTTCTTCTACCTGCATACGCTGAAGAAGAAATTCTGATGCGTAGTCCAAAAAATCCGCATTGGGCACGGTGGAATTACGCCGATACACCTTCCTTGAGGGTGGCCTGTGCCCTGCAGTGGGAAGTATAATAGACTGATGCTGATGATTTATCGCCAATGCTGCGTCACTTTTTAATACACTCTAGACACTTCATAAAAGCTCGCACTTGCTAAAAGAGGTCAGCAAACTCATACTCAACATTGTAGATAGTTTTCTGACAACATTTTTAGTGTTCCATACCAAAATTGGCAAAACGGAACGGACTTATTTTTTTTTTTTTTTTTTTTTATGGAATCAGCTCGGTGTCTGTCCGTTCGTTCGTCTGTCACAGGCATTTTTATCAGAGACCGTAAGACATAGGAAGCTGAAACTCGGCACAGATATAGCAATTGCTGGTACAATATCATAAATGAAGTAAAAAAAAAGCAGGGGCAGTTTGGGGAGAACGATTTTTCAGGGGCATCAATTGAAAGCTTATGAAAATACGAGTCTGAAAATATATTTTACAAATTTTTATATAAACTTTAACAAAATTTTCGATTAAATCCGAGAAATTGCCGTCCCCAACTCTATTTAAAAAAAAAATTGCCGTATAAAGTCTGAAAAAAATCATGAACATCAGAAATAGCGTGTAGATGGCGGGAAAATTATCAGGATGGCAATAACTTGGATAATATTTTTTCTGTACCCAAAAAACTAAGATCAGTGTCTAAAACTCTACAATACACATCATGTAAACAAAAAAAAATTACACGGCGTCATATCATTAAAACATGTAAAATGATTAAGAACAAGTGACTCCAATACCAAGTAAAGGGGGATCTACCACACATAAACATACATAGCCTCACAACCGTTATCAATATCAGGGTAGTAAGAATCTTCACTACAAACTATCAATCGTTTTTTTAGTCCTCCAGTTATTGAAAATTCAGCTAAATTGCGTTAATACGTTGCCATTTTGTTTAAATGTATATTTCTACTTTTCCAGGTGTATCCACTACTGCTTCTTCACGGCTGGCCAGGAACCTTCAGAGATTTCTTCGATGTCATACCTCTGCTGACCAAAGTAAGACCTGGATACGATTTTGTGTTCGAAGTCATTGTTCCAAGCATTCCAGGGTTTACATATTCTCAGGTTAGTAGATTCTATTTCATGGGTGATACAGTCTTATGCATTTTTCACTTGATATCTCTACTTGCCTATGTACATAAAAATAAGAAAGTATGATGTTTGGTTTGAGTTCTGTAAACCTTAATCTGCATCACCGATAACCACCAACTTTTAACAATCACACTTGACAATGAAAAGCCTGTTTAAAGTCTTGGATATCTTGGGACCAACTCAGACTTAATTTTGATACATACTCCAATCAAGATTCTTCGAAATTTCCTTGTTTTCGAATAATGGTAGATTCTCAGAGTAGCGAAGAATATTTGATTTGGAAATACATTGATAATTATCATGAACATACCAGCTTTGAGTGTGTAATTTTTCTAGACAATGTCCCCAGTTCAGAGTTTCTTAACGATTTTGTTAAATTGTTGCTGTGGTTATAAATTTATCTTGTTCATTTCTATTGCTTTTACAAATTACCTACATAGGCGATGTATGTCTTCAATATAAAAAATTGCATTTCCTTTTTCTTTGCAGGCACCTATTAAACCCGGTTTGAATCCATTCAAAATCTCAATAATAATGCGCAACCTGATGCAACGTCTTGGCTTCAAACAATACTATATCCATGGTCAAGACTTTGGTCATTCGATCGGCTCTCACTTGTCCACCATATTCCCAAAAGAAGTCCTCGGCTTCCATACGAGTTTCCCGGCCAATTTCAGCAATTTGTCCTTTGTTACGTGGATTTTGGGTTCAATTTGGCCTACGATCATGGGTGATGGTTGGGAAAGGATGTATCCGTTAAAGGAGAAAGTGGAATTTTTTGTGGAAGAGTCAGGGTATATGCATTTGCAAGGATCCAAGCCGGATACATTGGGTAAGTTTTTTTTAGTAGTGTAACCAATATGTAAAGCCTGACCAGGAATATAAAAAACCTGTTTTGGGGGTGCTGCAATCGACTATAACCTTTAATGACAATATTTTCCGCAACATAGCTTTCAAATCAAAAATTTTATTTCCAGGAATAGCCCTAAAAGATTCTCCAATTGGCCTAGCAGCCTACCTCCTCGACCGTGTCATGATCTTCACTGATCCAGCCAACAAATTGACAGAAGACGGTGGCCTATTCTTCCCTGACCCCACCACAGGTCCCATGTACAAATATTACAACAACACTGCTTTGCTGGACAATGTGATGCTGTATTGGTCCACTGGTAGTATAACCACAGCCATGAGACTGTATAAGGAGACAGTTAGGAGTTCTGATTTAGAACAGGATTTAGCGCGGTAAGGAAGACCTATAATTAAGTTCATTGTCCACACTCTGGTTTCACCCAAGTTTCTGCAAAATTTAGAGCTTCACTGGCTCCAACTTTGAGTTTTATGGTTATGATTATATCTCATGAACTGGGAATTTTGGAATTCATTTATTTGTTCACAACAATATAAACAAAGATGTGAAATTTTGAGTATGCTTCGCTCGCTCCAGATGCTAAATTAGGTTATGAATAGAACATACGAAACTCGTTTAGTTTATTATTGCCATAGAGGTTTCTTTTTTGAAAGGGCTCCAAACACAATCTCTCTGGAACTATATGGTTAAATAGTTCTAGCAGCGTTTCCACGCCCTTGCATGACTTATTCCGTCCCTACATTTAACAAATTTTATCATTTGTAAAAATAATACTAATTTGCTTTATATTTCATCCAGAATCCCAACATCAGTACCAACATGGGGTCTACGATTGAAGCATGAACTGGTTCACCATCCAGACTTCATCTTAAAGTGGAAGTACACAAACCTTCTCGGCTCCACTACTTTGGACTTTGGCGGTCATTTCGCCGCTTTAGAAAGACCTAAAGAATTGGCTAATGACTTATTTTTAAGTGTCAAACGTTTTTTGGAGTTTAATAAGAAAGTGTAAGTTTGGTAACTAATAAAACGTAAATTTTCTAAATTTGTTTTTTTGACTTGTAACATTCTGTGGTACCTATTTATCAGTCCGTGCTCCGGAAGGTACACACGACGATCAAGCTATACAAAACCAAAATAAACTGGTCGCGCGATGCTATACGTTACTCGACCTACGCGCGTTCAGTTTATGTTGGTTTTGTATAGCTTTATTTGTCGCCGTGTGTACATTAAGGCTGAGATTCAGAAACGAAATATGAGTTTGAGTTTGAACTCCCGTATGTCAGCGCATGCTCCCAACACAGGTAGGAATGATGGCCAACTATGAAGTTAAAGTCATGGTGACTTTGGCAGGTAGCAGGTTAAAATTGTCTGACCATGATTAGAAGTATCAAAACTTTCGGGCTACTGTATAGGCCAGGCAATGGGTAGGTTCCGCCTTATAAAAGGTCAAGGAAAGTTATAATTTGGTGGATTTGTACTGTTTGGTGTCCTCTTTAATATACTGAGTTTGTGACCTTGAGCGACCGGCGCTCGCGATTCCATATTGGAAAAATGGTACCGAAAACCTGTACACATGCTCGAAATTAAAACTTTCCTTGACCATTTGTAATGAAAGCCCTCTTTTATGTTTTCATTGCTCGGCCTATGTAGTTACAATGCCAGACACATTTAAATTTAATAAATTGTAACTATACTTACGTAAGAGCAGGGACCGAAAATTTTCGGTAACCTTTATTTAAATGTTACCTTTATCCAGGTAACAACCAATTTTAATACCGGTTACCTAAATATGACCTTCAAGACAATGCGAGTGAGTGCGGGTAAGGGTCAGTTTAGACGGAGCGGCAAAGAGCGCGCGTGGTTTTTAATAACACCGAAAAATGAACTTTAATTTCTACTAATCAAAAGTACAAAATTGATTGAACAACGTCGTTGTTGTAGCGGGTGACGCAAATTTTGGAGCACCCGACGAGCGACGCGCGCCCTATTTTTAGTGTTGCTACAGTATTGGACAGGTCGAGTTAATAAAGGAGATGATTATTTGCATTTTATTGAACCCAAAAGCATAGAATGGTTTAAGTTTATGTTCACGTTTGAGTTTAAGTTTGTTATTATAATTGATTTAATTTGTATTTAGTAACGACTAACGAGGTAACGAGGACTTACTATATTTATGAAGAAACAATTTTTTATTCAAATATATCTCTGTGTACGCAGACCTCTAAAAATACCTGTAAAAAAATTAAAGGTTGTAACCAAAAAGTACCGGTATTATCGATACCGGTTTCGGTCCCTGCGTAAGAGTAGTATAAAACTTGAATTTTATACATGTTACTTGGGGAGCTATTATAAGATGTTTCCTCTGTAGTCCGACAGTTTTGATACGTCTAACCCCTGGCCCTGGCTAGACAATTTTAACCTGCCACCTGTCAAAGCCACCGTGATCCAAACTTCATAGTCGGGGATCGTTTTTACCTGTATCAGGGACATATACAGAGAAACTTTAAGGTTTTATAAAACAATGAAGGTCTATATTGCCACGGGCTCTTGTTCTATAACTTCATTAAATATCAGACAGACAGAAGCTTCATCTGAAAAATTACAGCCCATTAAATCAAATAATCCGATTTACTCAGAAAATCAAAAACAAATCGTAAACTCAACTCGATTCTATAATCGTTTGCAATCGAGTCAGCATCGCTAAATCGAGTTAGTTCTCTCCCGACGTGCATCCGGAGATTCGCTTCGTACCTAACAGCAAACTTTTTTTTTCAAACCGTTCCTTTTTAAAAACAAACGTATCGAGCGAAAGAGAACTTTAGTTTATAGTCTATAGAGACGCGTGACCGATTTCAATAGTGTTTGGAATTAAATTTGTATTGGTGAGGAAACTGCACTAAAACGTTGAAGGAAAACATCGTGAGGAAACCTGCTTAAACTGAAGAAGAATTTCTGATACGTATGTGAAGTCTACCAATCCGGGTATACGTATGCATCGTGGACTATCGCCAATACCTGAGGGTGGGCCTGTGCCCTGCAGTGGACGTTTATAGGCTGATGAGGTCTAACAAAATTAGCTGAAACTATTTTAAGGCTATGCTCAGACCATTGAACTGAACAACTTTCTCTATGGGACCAATATCGAAATCGCGAAAAAAAAATTGATTTCCCATACAAAACTGCAAACACAACTTGACTCAAATGTATGGGGCAGCAGATTTTTTTTCGAGATTTGGATATTGCTCCTGTAGAGAAAGTTGATCAGTTTGATGGTCTGAGCATACCCTTAAAATAGTTTCAGCTAATTTTGTTAGACCTTATACAGGGTGTTTGGAAGGTGGGTGCGGACCTTTGAAGGGACGTTAGTATAGACCATTTAGAACATGTTGAGCCATATTTGTCCTAGACCAAGTCTGATATTTTTTTTTTAGAGTACTCATACGATTTAATATGATAATGTGTCCTTTGTTGTACTGAAGCTTTTTAACAAAGGACACATTGGACTAATAAATTCAATTAAAAAAAAATGACATTTCAGCTTAAACTAAACGTTATTAGCAGTTAATTGACAAATTTTGGGTTTTTGGCACAAAAAACGTATGAGTACTCTAAAAAAAATATATCAGACTTGGTCTATGACAAATATGGCTCAACATGTTCTAAATGGTCTATACTAACGTCCCTTCAAAGGTCCGCACCCACCTTCCAAACACCCTGTATAACTATCAATCAAACTGCAAGGCTCACGGCTTCCTTTCATCAAAAAACTGTAAGGGCGTGAACCATTCCCTTATTTCTTATTATTTTTAATTGGGGGCCTTGACAGACGTGCGCCTGTGCCACTGCGACCATCGCTAGTCTATTGTGATCACCCCTTTTATAGTTTCCCACCGCATTTAGGAATCTTTGCAGGTTTTTAACAGTTTGTACTACCTAGATGAATATACAACATTTGTTCATTAGTGAGTCGCAATCACGTTAGTAGATACAGGATGCAGATGCCATTCCATAGGTATTTTTTGCAAGTTACAAGAGCACTTAATTGAATCTCCTTTTAAAGTAAGTACCTAAGTACGTACACACGGCGACACATCAAGTTGTACAAAACCAACATAAGCTGGCCGCACGTAGGTCACGTAACGTATAACTTCGCGCGGTCAGCTTATGTTGGTTTTGTATAGCTTGATGTGTCGCCGTGTGTACACCTTCGATCCGTCATTCTAAAACCTATACCTATACACCTGGTTGCATCTCGCTGTCGCAATAAATTCTAACAGAAGGTGCGCGTCTTTGATCGTCAAAGGTCTTTGTGTGGTATTTTAGTCTGCAGGAGCCAAATAGCTGCGCGACAGGATATACTCACTCGATATCAAACTCGATTCGCATTTTGGTACAAGGATTAGGAAAAAATTTCATTATGTTTTAGAGATGAATTAATATTTGGCTGATTAAAAAGCTTCTAAACTCTGTTTCGTAATCTTCGCTCCGTTTTGCACATATTTGTTCCACGTAGTACATCTCCTCTCCATTTTGCACATCTAATACGCATTGCACATATCCACTCAGTTTTGTATATCTCTGCATTAGCTTCACACGTCTCTAATTCGTACATTATCCTCTCCACTTTGCACATATCCACTTCTCTTTGAACATCTCGGCTTTGGTGATAGTGGCCATTAGAACTGATAAATCTCTCTTTGATCTAACAACGAACTATGATCCGAGACGCGTTGCAAGTCTGTCATTGGGTGGGCGCGTTGGTTGTCTGCTCCTCGGCCAGCTACGAAGCTCCATTGTTTTAAGCTGGGTTAAGTGATTGTTTTGTGCATTAAAATAATCCTCGGCCTTCCTCATCCAGTCGCTCCCCGCTCCTTTTTTTAGGTCGTCCATCCAGTGGGCAGCAGGGCGTCCCAAACTACGCCTACGTTCGCGGTCTCCACTCTAGAACTCTGACACCCCATTTCAGTTCAGTTGTCAGTTCTTCGGCAGATATGACCAGCCTATTGACACTTCAGCTTGCAAATTTTCTAAGCTATGTCAACCACTTTAGTTCTCTGACGTAACACATTAATAGAAAAGAATGTTACTCGTAAATTTTAACACTGCTGACTCATTTTCATTCCGTTTCGACTCTGAATTCCGATACAATTTCAGAACTTCATAAAGTCGTCTCGTCGCATCACTAACGCCGAACAACCTTACAGGTAAAGCTGAAATTCAATCTCTGGGGACATACTGCCAAATCCAGTTTGAATGAAAGCTTCCATATCCTGGTCACTAGAGGGCGTTCGTAAACAAACTTTCCAGTCTCAAAGTTAGTTCTGCAGTTTACGTTTAAAACTAGAATTTCAGGGATATTTTTTAAAACAATAGCGCTGCAGGTGCATTGTTCAAGCTTGTTTAGCTATGCTGACTTCACAATTAGTTTTCTGAGGGTTTATTTATTATTAAACCTTCTTATTCTTTCAGTAGGTTGTACTATAAAAGTTGTTCAGTTTTATGGTCTGAAGCAACCCCTAAAATATGCAATGTATTTTTACGCCCTGTGCAAAGTAAAAAAAAATCAGAAACTATTTTATTCAACCATTAGACTGATCAACTCTTTATATTAGAATAAAATCAAAATAGCGAAAAAAAAATTGCTGTCCCATATATTCGGGTCAAGTAGTTTTTATATGGATTGTGTTTCCGCAATTCGGCATTGGTCCCGTAAAGAAAGTTGTTCAGTTTGATGTTTTGATCATTCCTTTTGAACTGTTTCAGCTAATAAAAAACCAGAAATCACAAAAAAGTTTTAAACAAAAATATAAAGGTATCCGAAGCCGACTAGCATGCATGAAAAGACAGATGAATGTTGAGGAAGAGAGGATTTGAGAATTTTCAGAATTTTAGCATGTAGCGTTCTGTTGTCCCTGCCTACTCTAATTGGAGATAGGTACCAATCTCCATCCATTTATCACAGCCCATGATCAGTCCGTCTTCGTACATAGGCCTCCTCCATATTTCTCCATGACCATGACTTCCTGTCCTTCGTGCTCTGCATCCAGTTGGGACCCGCGTGTCTCCTAATATCAGCATTGATACATCCTTTCTAGTGGGCGGCCTCTACCCCGCGTTGTTTCTCTGGGTCTCCACTTCAGTGTTCTTCTGAACGTGCAACGTGGCCTGCCCATCGCCACTTCCAGCATTCTGTAGTGGATACTGGATACCATGTCTATAACCTTTGTATTTCGCCGAATCCACTCATTGCGCTTACGGTCTAGCTGCGTGATGCCGAGCACTTCTCTCTCCATTGCTCGTTGTGCGACTCGTAGTTTTTCGGCGGACTTTTCCGTCACTGAAGTATGCCTCCATGCCGTAGGCACATCCCGGACACTGCATACAAAAAATTTAAATTGACTAGATGACGTCAGCACATGCGAAACCAAAGAAATTGAACCTTATCTCTTCTTCTTAGGTAACTGCCTGGTAACCAGAGGGCGATAGAGGGGGTGAGGTAAATAGTTGGTGGGAGGAAGGAAGTGTCCGTACTGTATGTAGTAATAGATACTCTTTCTTATACTGTGCCGTAGGTCAGTACCGGGAGGATACTCTAGTTGTACATTTTCATCTTAAGGGCCTATGTAGAAAAATAATTAAAGTGAAATGGGCGTGTGATAGCTTATATTACTGCCTGATACGAGAGAAAGAGATGGGGCGGCGCGCGCGCCTGAAACAACGCAAGCGTAAAACAAACTTTATTTAATTGTGATTGTACTATTTATGTAAGTTCAATTCTGATCTTATTAAAATTTGTAAAATATCAATCTCTTTTTTTTAAATCAAGTCTCTTGTTTCTATTGTGCACCGTTTAGCAGTTCCAAGCGTTTATCGATAAAGACGGAGGATACTTTGGCTTGTTTTTCTATCCAGAAAATGTGTCTTACTCGTGTTTTGGCTCTAATCAAAACTTCAATTATATGTTCAATTTACACATATCCGCTAATCATACTCCTACTGTTAGTACTTCTTCTATATGGCGCTTTGAAGAATCCAATTTTTTTCACATAGCCTCTTAAGGTATTGTGGTATATTTTTGTAGGTTGTATGTTTGTGTTTTGTTTTGTGTTGTAGTTTTTTGTCTTTATTTGCCCCATATGCGGAACATATGCCACTCTGTACCTATGTATGATTTGATTACAAAAACAACAATTTAAAATATAATATTCTCATTAAAAAGGGTGCAGCTGGTAGAAACCGCTCAGAACTTAACTCGATTCCACCGCACTGACTCGATTCTTGTCTGCATCGCAGCGGTAAAGTTTTTCTCTTATTTTTAATTTCCAACGTAACTATGTCGTCCGTTTTTTACGAACGCGCTTTAATTTACATTTTTCTGTTTTTAAACGTATTTCGTATTAATCGAAGTTATTTGGAATTTTATGCTAGTTTTGTTGGTATTTTAAATTTACGAGTGCAATTTGTAGATCGAGTTAAAGCTCGTATTAATAAAAGGGTTGTGAAGCTGAACACAAAGCAAAAACATAAGGTTTTACTGGGTTTAACGTTTGCACTCGCACCAAAACAAAAGCTTCTTCTTCTTCTTCTTGGTCGTAATCTCATGTGTCATGGCTGAGGGACGCGACCATCGTGGGCCGCTTGTGTCACAACAGCTTTCCAGGCCGCTCGATCTTGGGTCCGGTGTTTGCAGGCCTGTAGTGTTGTCTCGTTAATTTCTTTTACCAAAGCTTAAGAAAGAGTATATCTAGTACTACATACAGGGCGGTCACCCCTTGTCCCCCACAATTTTTTCACCTCACCCCCTCTAGGCAGACGGCGGAAAAGGACAGTAGGCGTTAGATAATATTCTTAGTGTTCTCATTCGCACTGAATGCAGGCAGGCACATGCCTGCCTCGTCTTGTCAGTTTCTCCAATTTGTATGAAATTACAGCCATGTCATGCCATTATTGTCATGTACCGAAGTGTCTACGATATGCCAAAACTGAGACTCTTACGACCTTCTGAGAATCGTTCATTTGATTCAGTAGGTAGGTAAACTATTAATTGGGTTTCGATTTAAAATGCCCACTTTAATTTTCGTGAAACAAATTATCCTGGCATCACAAATACAAGTACAGAGCTGCACTACATATCCTCCTTTGCTTACCTCGTTATAATCAAATGATCTTGATGCCAAATTATTATTCAGTAAAAAAATATCAAAAGGAAAGCGATGTCGCGGTATGAGATTCCCGGTAGAGTAGTATATTCCTTGGATTATGTCTATTTACATGGTTCGCTTTTCTACATTTCTTGTTTGGATTTTATAATTATGTCTTTGAAGTTTCGTAGAGATAACATAAAATCTCGAACCTTACAGTAAAGAATATTAACCTTACGGGATGGTTAGCATCTTTACTATTTTATTATATTTGGGGAGCTTACAGCTATAAAATAAACATCAACAACTTTCTTCAGAGAAGTCTCTGTCTGGAGATTGAAGCACACAGGTTTCCTCACGATATGTTCAAATCGCTTAAGCATTTGATCAAATCTCGGTTGTATGAAAACACCTGCGACTTACATTTTTATTTTTTGTTTTTACTTCTTGACTGAGACATTTAAATTTTATGATAAGAGCGACACTGAGCGGTAAAAGGCCTCTTAATACTTCCTCATGTAACCATACTTTCAAAGACAGATTGACATTACAATACGGAGCGTGTATCAAGCTCAAAACACCTGTTTAGCAATTCTAACGCTTCACTTGCAAATCCGAGATAGCGGTTCACCTCATCTGACTGTCAAATAGTCTTTAGCCTGAAGAATTCATGTTTGAAGCGCTGGTTAGCGAGCTTTGGTACTGGAATCAATTATCGAAGTTAAGCAACGTCAGGTCCGGTCAATATTTGGATGGGTGACCGTATAGTGGGATTTCATCTCTAGTGTTTCAGTGCCTATGTCGAAAAATAATTGAAGCGAAATGGGCGTGTGATAGCTTATATTACTGCCTGATACGAGAGAAAGAGATGGGGCGGTGCGCGCGCCTGAAACGACGGAAGCATAAAACATACTTTATTTAATTGTGATTGTACTATTTATGTAAGTTCAATGTATCAAAATTTGTAAAATATCAATCTCTTTTTTTAAAATCAAGTCTCGTGTTTCTATTATTCACCGTTTAGCAGTTCCAAGCGTTTATAAATAAAAACGGTGGCTACTTTGGCTTGTTTTTCTATCGAGAAAATGTGTCTTAATCGTGTTTTGGCTCTTGTCAAAACTTCAATTATATGTTCAACGAGCGTTAACCCGCGACTTCGTCCGCACAGATTATATACCAGATTTTGAGTCAGTCAGTTTCATCAAAATCGGTTCAGTAGTTTTTGCGTGATACTCGTTCAAACAAACAAACAAACAAACACACAAACAAACAGACAGACAAAAAATCCAAAAATTGGTGAAATGGAATCAGGGACACCTAAAAACCATATCGTAACTTTTTTTTGTTAATATCTTCAATGTACAGACAAACTTCCTGTCACAGTTTTATAATAGTATAGATTTACACATATCCGCTAATCATACTCCTACTGTAAGCTTCAATCCTATTTTTTTTACATAGCCTCTTAAAAAGTAATAACCATCCAAACATACGAACGGAGTTTATTTATATTTTGAATATTAACCAATTAAATGCAATGCAATTTATAAAGCACGAAAAAGAAACTAATCTATATGCCTGTGGTTTGTAAGATTTTCGTTATGTAATATATAGTTTCAAAGTTAGACTGGCTCAAAGATTTCCACACAAATCTTAAATTAATCCTAGCATTGAAACTAGTTCTAACAAACCACAGGTACAGAAATTGAGGACTAGATCGTGTTTAAAAATTTCATTATTGAAAACACGATCTAACTTTGTTTATATGAAGTGCGCTCGGGCGGTCTGCAAGTGCTATCTTGAAAGATCGAATTGTAGTTCGATATTTATTTCAATCTTAACCCTTTCCTTTTCGATAATATCGTCATCATCAGCCTGGATTCGTCCACCGCTGAATAATTATCAAGGCCTCTCCAAGGTCGTGCCATAGACTCTATCCTCGACCTTCGATCCTCGTTCAGTCACTCCCCACTATGTTACAGCATGACGGGCGTCCCACACTACGCCTGCCGGTTCGTAGTCTCCATTTTAAAACTCTGACTCCCCAGTTATTATCAGTTCTTGGGTAGATAAGACCAGAACATTTCCACTCATTTCCACAGTTTGCTAATTATTAGCTATGTCTACCACGTAAATCACCACTGGAAGATAAATGAAATGAAATGTTTATTTGCATGTAACAATGATCTTAGACTTGGTAGTAACTTCATGTACAGGCGTGTGTCAGTGACGTATCAGTATGCAAAAATTATTATGGGTCATAAAACATGTCAAATAGAGATTATACATGAATGAGAATAAATGTCAAACTTAAACTATACATTTAAAATTATTATCGTAAACAAACTTTAAAAATTAATTTAATACAGCATGGTCACAAAACTCGGAAGCATCTCTTTAAAAAGCTCAAGTTAAAAACAAGATTTGAATCTAGTTTCAAATTCCATCAGGAGCTCCGCTCGGCGAAGTATATAAATTTAAATAAACTCCGTACAAAAATAACGCCGTAATCCGTCACGGCTCGAGTTTCGCCTTCCTCATAATTCCGACATAATACGCTCTGTGTTGTATGTCCGGGCTTTTGATTAGTCCTGGACTAAGCATTCGCTTTTATTTAACGGTAATTTGGAACGATTAATAACGGAATGTGCCGAGAATTCTGTTCAGTGTCGTAGGAAGCGACAAAAACTAGTTTAAAGGTACACACCTAAATTACCAAGTTGTGGCAAAGTTTCTGTCGGTCAAATGCTAGCTCGTAGGTTTGCTCGATGCTCGACCGAGGTGAAAGTTACGCTCAAAGCATAGTGCCAATCCTTTTACTCTAGCAGCCTATGGGTTAAGTATACACAACGAGTCTACAACGCTTTGCGTGTCCAATATAACAAGATACTGTTGAGATCTATAGTTTTGGGTAAAAACTTGGTCTAGTTGGTCGATGAACAATCTTATGTCTTATGTTTATATGTTTATATTATAACACTTTATGGTACACACAGACACATTGATACAAACAATAGAAAAGACATGTACAAAGGACGAGGTCATCACTTAAGATAATTTTTCCAGCAAACCCGCAGCAGTGACAATTAATAAAAGAAAAGATTTTCCCGTATACTCCTGCAATGTGAAATTTCTTGGCAGTCCTGAATAAATAGAATAGAATTAATGAAAAAGGTAGTAAGTATGTCTGGTTTTCATAAAACGAAGATCAGGAATGTCCTAACGAATTTTAATAACTGGACACCCTACTTTGAAGGCAGCTCCTGAAAAATGAATAAGAATTAATTCCGGAAAAATTAAAAAGCCTTAGCCGCTGGTGTTTTACGGATTATACTAAACCAGCCCCCGGGTACTTGAAGGAATTCCATTTATTTTTATCACTGTCTTTCTTTAGTTACTTCGAGTACACAGGAAGGAGATGGACTTATAAAGTTGGTTTGCGTTTGTTACAGTAATGAATCATAAGATTTTTCTGACTTTATTATGTCAACTGTTTTGAAGGGTGACTTTTCAGCCCCCCCCCTCAAAACAGCCGCAGCCGCAGCTTTTCAGTCGTTATACAGTGTGTAATCTCTCATACATTTGAGTCGAGTAGGCATTGCAGTTTAGTATGAAACAGCAGATTTTTGCGATTTAAGATTTGCCTCCATCGTAAAAGTGGTTCAGTTTGATTGTGTGACCACACCTGAAAATTTCGAAATGGTAAAAAAAATCATCCAGTATTTTGGATATTTATCCGATTAAAGTCCGCCATGTCCGTCCGTCTGTCCGTCCGTCCGTCCGCGGCTTAGCTCAGAGACGCTTAGTACTAGAAAGCTGTAATTTGGCATGGATATACGCATTAATCACACCGAAAAAGTGGTAAAATAAAATCTTGAAAAATATATTTTTTAGGGTATATATTTAGCGAAGTGGGATTGGAATTTATTTTTCTCGTCTATCCCATGGTGTGGGGTATTGTTGAATAGGTCGTCAGTAGTATATGTAACGAAATTAAAAGGAAAACTATCACCGCTAAGTATGCTTTATAATTTTACGAGTAATAGTCGACCAACTTATAAAATGTACTTTTTAGACTTTATTAGCCGTTAAACCGTAGTATAAAACAAAAACCCTCCTTCTAAGTGTCAGTTGCAAAAACGCTCATTAGAGTTAATCCTCCATTAAATCTCTCGCTGTCACTTTTTGTCTTGTTGACGTAGTAAAAGCTAGCAAGAGATTTAATGGAGGATTAACTCTAATGAACGTTTCTGCAACTGAGTGTAAGTCTCTTATTATATTGTGACGGGTAACTACGGAACCCTACCCTGCGCGTGGTCCGACACGCACTTGGCCAGTTATTTAAACATGATCTAGAAACAAATCTCTGAGCCTGTATGTTTTGTCAAATTTTTGTTAAATCAAATTAAAGTAGAGTTTCAAAGGTATGCATGCTAATCTTAAAATTAGTCCTAGCATTCATCATCATCCTCATATCAGCCGATGTACTTCCACTGCTGGAGATAGGTCTCCCCCAAGGACCGCTATAACTACCGGTTCCTGCCGCCTTCACCAGGTCGTCGGTCCACCTTGCATTAAAAACATAAGTCCTAGCATTAAAAAAACTGTATATTTTAACGAAAATCTGACAAACCACAAACATGCAGTGAGATTAATAACTAGATTGTGTTTAAAAAAAAAATTCATTGATGTTAGTTAGTTTTTTTTCCAGTTTATATAAACTTAACTCATTCATTCATTTATTTTATTGCAGATCATAGATCCATAGTGGTGTTAGTAACAATGACTTAAAACTATGTTAGTGACAACATTTTTTTTAACACTTATTTAACATTAACAAAAGGGGGCCTAGATAATGATGGGACACTGGAACCGCACTGCAATGGGCTCGAGGAGGGTGTTGGTGCTGCCCCGTACCCTGCGCAGCAGGGAGGCGGCTCGTTTGCGTATGATGGCTGCAAAGCTATCTACTCGCGCCGCCGCAAACATGCTCGATGCGCTGCAGAAACGAGGCAGCCCCAACAACAGCAGAATTAATAACTATCTGAATAAAACTTTAAAAACAATAAAAATTCACTCCAAAGATCATATAAGAGATTAATTAATTGCCACGTTTCTGTAGTGCATCGGAGATGTTTGTTCAAGCCCGAACGGAAGGGTTTCACGCCATTCTTCGTAAAAAAAACTGCATCGTTACTGAGTAAAGTGCGGGGCAGCAGCAACGGCATCCTGAAGGTTATTTCTGAAAAAGTAGATTGCCCCATAATGAGGCACTTCGTCGAGATAACCAAATCTCAATTAGTTCTTGAGTACTAACTTAGTTTGTAAGGCTGTTTTTGTTTTTGTTTTGTTTTATTTTGTTTGTACTAACCCTGTATGCATCTCATAGTTATCTGAATAAATAAAGATTTAATTTAATTTAATTTAAATTACGGCTTGAATTAATCTTTAGGAAAATAACTGTTCTATGATTTAAAACCCACCATTGCCTTCAATACCGTTCCTTAATTCGTGTATTTTACCCAAATCTTTCCTTTTATAAAGAGACCTAAGTAGGTATCACAAGTATCTTCCGACATCGAACACGCGACAGATGTTCCGGCTTATCCGTGAATCGTCTGAAGAGTTTGTGGACTCCACGTTATATGATTTTTTGAGGATAGTTCTGCCATAATATCGATGTTTTGATCATTTGTCTTATAAAAATGTATTTCTAACTTGAGAAGTTCTTTAAAAACACATTGTCACTAAGGGATATCGCATACAGATTACAGATGGAGTCGAGGTGGCGTCAAGGCGCGGGCGCGTCTTGGCGACTTTGACATACGGTCGATAATTGTACACCAAGAATCCGCGCCGCGCGCCGCCTCGACTCCTTCTGTATGCGATACCCCTAAAAAGTGGCGTCTGTAAAAAAACGTCATTTGATGTGTAAAAGGTCTCCTTTAGCAGAGTGCATCCCCAGAACTCTTAGATCGTTTTACGAATGAGAGTCATCTTGATTTTTAATGCAGGGTCCATTATCAATAATAAATGGGTGTTAATTTTATAACAGAGCTTGCTCGATTGCACCGGCTTAGAATTGACCACTGCATTTTTTTCCGCGGGTGCCGTACGAGGCGACAAAAGAATAAGGGTTTCTTATGCAGTGTATTTGTGGACGAGAAGCTACCCACCTGTTACCATTTTACTCGTCATTTCATATTGCATTTCCTCACGATTATATTCCACGAGGGGATAGTAACAGATATTCTGAAACCTCAGAACATCCACGTTTCACTGGTACCGAAACTCTGTCCAGTGTGACGGGGTTCACTCGCCGTCGCCAATTATAATGGACGTAAAATACATGCATCGAAATTGAAGCATGCAGGTTTCCTCACATAACATAACATAACATAAATATTCTCACAATTCACAATGTTTTCCTTCACCGAAAAGCCAGTGGTGTTACAAATCGTACATAAATTCCTATAAACTCAGTAGTACAAATTAGCCGGGACGGGGATCGAGCCATCGCCTCTTGGACGGCAGGCAAGGATAATCGCAACTGGACCACCACAGCTTTATAGTAGTTATAAAAATGTTTCTGACCACCCCGAATGCTATTATGCATGTGAGTTTAAGTCTGTAAAAAGACTTATTCATTGTCACCCTACAATGGATCGGTGACAAATTTAAATGGCAAATGAGGTGAGCAAATAACATCGTAGCCACTTGGAAAATATTCTCGGTGAAAGAAAAGATGTTTTCTATCGATTGCGAGGAAATGGAAGACGGATGCTTTGAGAGGAGTACCATGTTATCTTTTAGAACAGAATGGGTATAATGGTGGGGATGACATCTTTGTTGAGAGGAAACTTTAATGGAAAGTAAAGTTTGTTCTTAAAGCTCTTTTTTGCGAGTGGGGTTCGAGCACTGTTTACTGCTCTTCTTTTGGAGATAATTTAAACAGTGCCTTCTTCGACGCCCATACCGTCTGGCTGCTGGTTACAGTCACTGCATTTCCCGTTTCCTCACACATAGGAAGGTAAGGAGTAAAAAATTAAAACCGCCTTCAAAAAAACGAAAAAGTTAAAAAATAATATTGCAGCCGATGCCTTTTTCGTTCGCATCATAAGAACATTAATTTGTTTTATCGAAGTCGCTGTCGAGCCGGTTCGATTCTTTTCGTAGTACTTTAAATTAACAAATACACTAGCCGGCACTACGATTTTCAAAGGTTCCCCTCGATTTCTCTGGGATGCCATCATCAGATTCTGGTTTCCTTATCATGGTACTACCCTTGGAATATCTTCTTTCCAACAAAAAAAGAATCATCAAAATCGGTTCATAAACGAGGAAGTTATCCGCGAACACACATAAAAAAAAATATATATATATATTTATATATACGGTCGAATTGAGAAACCTCCTCCTTTTTTGAAGTGGGTTAAAAAAGTGCGTTTGTGTTTAGCGCGTACACTATAAAATACTCTGCGTACCTGACTGCTTTTCTATAAAGATTAGCAGACGCCGTAGTCAAAATCGACTAGGAATCCATCATCATCATCATCAAACAGTATCTTGAATTCTTTTTAGCGCTCCATGGTCAGACAAGGATAATTATGATCATAGCTTCTACTGTAATTGACCTAAGTCCTTGTTGTTCATTACAAACAAAGGTGCCCGAATAGTTTCTATCGTTTAATGTTTAAAGATTTTTTAATTTAATTATTTGTTGATTTCTATGGTTTAACCAACAGCGACAGGCCAATCGTGCGCGGTGAGTGGGGGCCGGGGGGAGTGTGTCTCGGTACCAATTTACCTAGGCGCGGTACCAATACTGCCGCCTGCCGGTGCCTCGCCCCTCCGCACACCACGCGAGCATAGACATGCCGCGACCGCTGAGCGCACTCACTATATTATATTACGCCGCAATCACATTGTGTTAGACCAGGATCCTTATACACCCAATTGTAATTTAGTCGAATCAAATGTATAAAACATACAATATTCACTAGATACTTAGTGTATTTGAGTTATAAATCTTCCCTTGTAAGCTACGATAGAAATCTCAACAGAAATGTAGCATAATATTAAAGACAAACAAATAAGATTAATTCATCACAAGACAGACCTAAAACCGTTCTACATTTCAAAGGCTCGTCTTTCGTATTTCTCAAAAAGATTAAAAAAGATACAGCGAAGTAAGTCCCACTCAATATTCATCCTTCGCTTGACTCAAGTCTATATTTAAGTCTTAGCTTACCACAAATCTCGACTCATGAATAATACGTTATAATTCGCTTCGCTTAATGACGTGGCTTGTCTGTAGGTAATTTACTGAGATAGTACTTGGTTGGATCTCTTGTTATTGTTACTGTATTGACACTCAGTTTCAGAAACGCTCATTAAAGTTAATCCTCCATTAAATCTATTGCTGTCACTTTTTGTCTTGTTGACTTAGTAAAAGCTAGCAAGAGATTTAATGGAGAATTAACTCTAATGAGCGTTTCTGCAACTGACAGTGACACTTATTAATTGGCTGACGATTTTGAAGGTTCCCTGGTCAAAAAACCTAAAACGAAAACTACTTATACTACTTTTACTATGAGTCGAGTAGGCACTGCAATTTTAAGGGGTCAGCAAAAAATTTTTCACCATTTCTTGGTTGGCTCCGTTTAGCGCGTACATTTAAGCACTTCTAAATATCCTGTGTACACACGGCGACACATCAAGCTATACAAAACCAACATAAGCTGGCCGCGCGATGCTATACGTTACTCGACCCACGCGCGAGCAGCTTATGTTGGTTTTGTATAGCTTGATGTGTCGCCGTGTGTACCTGACAGCTTTTCTATAAATGGTAAATTTTTAGTTTCGGCGAATGCTAATATTTGTATTATTCGCTATTACGTTTAGGGTTGCTCAATGGATTTTATCTTGTTTACTTTACCAATTTTACGGGCAAATGCCTAGCCACCTCTCATCCTAATGTCATCTTGAACGACTCGATACCAATGGGAAAAAATAGGGTACTTCATTTTCGACAACCACAAATGGTTGTTTATTATCAGATTTTTCACAGTTTAATGTAAAAATTGTATTTTCATTTTATTGAAATTGTCTATTATGTTGTTTTCATGTATATTTCCGTGTGTACAATAAAGTGTTAAAATAAAAAAATAAAATAAAAATTGATATCTAACTCGTAAACCGTACATCGAATAAGTCCGCGTTACGTATTCGATGCCCATTAACATTAATGAGAATGCTACAATATGTCAATTGATCGATAACAAATGTTGTTAATTTAAACCTAAGATTGATTATCATTCTTAGCTAGCCTCGGACGGCACCCATGGGAAAATGTCAGGTTTACCCGTGTCGTTCCTGGATTTTTTTTTATGTCTTAGGTGACATATTTTAAAGTGATTTTTGAGCGTAGACGTTGATGGAACGATACCGTATCGTGACGGTGCAGTTGCGACGTCGTTGCGGCATAGTTGCGAAATCGCCTACGCTCAAAAACTGCTTGTGTGATAATGGTTCATGACATTTTGTATGCAGATTATGTCTAATGTTAAAACTATCGATAGTCTTTTGATATAGTTGCATTAAAATTGGAATACAATTAACAAAACATCATCGTAACATTCGTAACGTCATGACCTCATCACATGATAAAAATACAATGAGACTTTGAAAGAGGGGAAAGTATGGGAAATTATGCGCAAGGCCACTCCTCTCGGGGTACGAGTTACGTGTTTCTCTATGATTTTAAGCCACATAAGAAAACCATGATTCAACTACTAATAGACACAGATCCCACGAAACATTTTATAGTGGTGGTGGTTATTTGTAGTGGTTTAACTCAGAGATCGCGATAGATCAGTCGAGTGCGGCGAGCGCGGCACTGGCATTAAATTCGCTTCGGTACCTTTACCTACTATATTGCGCCACGCTTCCTACCAGAGGGGGTTAAGTAAGAATTGGTGGGGGGGAGGGAGCGTCCATACTGTATTTAGTACCATACTCATTCTTATACTCACGACTCAAATCGGACACTGAAATGTTCTTACAAACGTGAAAAAGTGTGATCTGCTGGGACTAACCATATTGTATTATGTATAGACGGTATATTGTAGCCTAAAATAATTACGTAAAATCAAATTTCAGGGTGGTATATTCCTGCCATGCCGTATGAACTAAAACACAACATATTAAATCTATTTCAAACTAGACCTCTAGCTGAAACTCTTAAGGGCATTCGACGAACTTTAACCAAGTTACCCAACTCTGGAGTTGCTCGAGGTTGCCGACATAATTAGTGGTCTGAGTATAGTTCGAGTAGTCGATCATGGCAAGGCTATTGTGTGGAAGTGATATACAATAGTGCAATATAATTTTTTGGACCTCCCATAGAAAATCGATCGGCAATTGTTTTTCGAAATTTTGAAGGGAATTTGTACGCGCTAATCACAAATGCACTCTCTCGTCCTTACCCTCTTTTGTCTGATGGAACGGGAGGCCGGTATGATCAGAGGTGCAGTCAGATGCAGTACGACGGAGATGGACGGACAGACAGATATAAAAGGAGTAAAATCTGACCATTCCTGGGTGAACTTTTGGCTACCTTGGGCACACTGAGTGGTGAGATACCCTGCCCCTATTCTTATGCCAGAGTGAGCGAGCGAGCTATGGCGAGAGCTATGCTCGGTGTTTCTCTGAGATGAAGTGATATGTCAGAGAACTAATGTGGTTGACAGAGCTCAGAGACAAATGTAGAGCGGTTTTAGATGGGGTGTCAGAGTTCTAGACTGGAGACCAGGAACTAGCTGGCGTAGCGTCCTAAAAAAGAGCGGGGAGCCACTGGATGAGGAAGGCCGAGGACAGAGTTTTGTGGCGCCCCTTGGGAGAGGCCCGTGTTTAACAGACGATTATAGGCTGATGATGATGATGATCATAGATTAGATTCATATATTCTTTATTGTACACAAAAACATAATAATATGATGGATGATGATTCTCTTGCCAGAACGGATAGGTAAATGCAATAAAATCAATGAATACAGTCCACTGCCAATATATCCTACACCAACTATAACACATTGCTACACTTGAGAGTCGATGGTTAATGAGCTATTGACAGATAGACGTGTCAACTGATCTTGAAACTTGGCTCCCGATCAAGTACCTACAGAACTTTTGATTGAGTCTTGATACTTGAGGCAAGTTGGTCAGGTCGAATTGATTGGAAGTCGGTAAGGTCGAGAGTTGTTTGCAGAAAATCTTCAAAGGAGTCGATATTTTTCGGTTCCTGATATTTTATGTGTGCGAGTGTGTTTTTGGGTATGGTACTGCAAAAGTCAACACTTAGATTTTCTCGTCATCGAACACTGTTAATCGATGGTACGCTTCATCGAAATTTTCGATATCTAACGGTTTATATATTGGTCAATACAATAAATAAATAAATAATTCTTTATTTCGGATTGTTAGTCCATAAAAGTGTTAGTAACAGAGAAACTTACCCTATTGTTAGTAAAACAGTTAATTTTTTTAAATATGGGACTTTACCCAACATTGGAAAGGTCTACAGGCTGGTGTGCAGCTGCACCCACCGTTTCATTTTGGGGCTATCCCAACTTTCAACAAAAGTTTGCAGAATGCTGTTCCGACTGGTTCTTACTCTATGGAGTAGGAAGGCGCAACGTTTTCGCATAATAGCATAAAAGTCGTCAATTCGAGCCTCGGCGAACATAGCAGACGCACTACAAAAATGAGGCAGCCCAAATACAACTAAAGTTGTATTGGACCCGCAGCGCGTTGTATGTCCTCTGCGTATAACTGACCCATAGACTGCACGTGTAAAAGGATTGGCAGAATGATTTAAAAGGGTACACAATTAATGTCTAGTATTATTTTGTGTGTTGGTTATAAAAGACGTAGACTGATAATCTCATACTAGACTTTGACTCATTCATAGTTCATACACACCAGATAAGAATGTCAATGGGATTGCTCATAATATGTGTTAGGTCCGCCACATACATGCGGAATAAACCTGATTCGGAATTGGTGCCGGATGGAGTGTTGCCGCTTTTAGAGACTTTTTCACTAGATCTAGTGATTTTTTGATGTCTTAGGTGGCATTTTTTGAAGATTTACAGTCATATCATGATGGTGCAGTTGCGACGTCGTTGCGGTATAGTTGCAAAATAGCCTACGCTCAAAAATAACTTGTGTGATAATGGTTCATGCCATTTTGTATGCAGATTATGTCTAATTATTATTATAACACTTTATTGTACATACGGACATAAGTTGAGAAAACATGTACAAAGGGCGAGCTTATCTCTGAAGAGATTTCTTCCAGCAGACCCGTAGAAGAGACAGTTAACAATTACAAGGCAAACTTATTGTGTACAAACAAACAGTATAAATAAATAAATCTAATGTTAAAACTATCGATAGCCTTTTGATATAGTTGCATAATATTGAAATACTATTTAAAAATCATCATCGTATCGTCATGACCTCATCAAATGATAGAAATTATCATGTATAGAAATTGTTTGTTTCGTTTTAATAAATACTTAAAAATGCAATTGTCATTCTTTTGGCGTAATGCGTTTTTGCGTATGGTAAAGTTCCTCTCTGTGCCCAAGACTGATCAGAAAATTCGGAGAAACATTTATATTTTACTCAAGGCGATGGTTTGATGCTGACTCGAACCAATAAGGAATTTAATTTTGGAATTTAAGTTCGAAGTGTAACACCACTGGCTTTTCGGTGAAGGAAAAGATTGTGAGGAATCCTGCAAGCTTCAATGTCGAGGCACGTACTGTACCCACAGTGACTCATCACACTGGACAGAGTTTCAGTACTACTTGTGAAACGTGGATGTTCTGAGTTTTCAGAATATCTCTGAATATAACCCCTCGGCGAATATAGTCGAGATCATTTAATATTTTACAATCTTCATATGCAGTCCAGTCCTAACCACAAATTGCATCTAGTCTCAAAGTAAGCCAGGCAGTGCAACCGATAGTTATCAAACTAGTGAAGTAGTTGAAATTATCCCGGAACTAGTGATGGGAATACAGTATCCGTATACCTCGAAATATACGAATCAATTACTGAAAATATTTAACAGTTGGTAACTATTTAAAATTATAGATTTTCTTTTCTTTTAATTTTTCTTTCCTTCTTCGTCTTTGCATGAAAAGTTGAAAATATTTCCCGTAATCATGGATTCAGAAGGATTTTTTTTAATCTCCAAAATTTCTGTTAAATTCGCCTGCGACAAACAGATGGACACTGCAAAATGATTCCATTTGTCAATATATGTTTTTTTCCAATATCTATGTAAGACTATACGCCTATCAGTTAGTGGAAGTAACATAATTTTAAGTGATTGTTACTTACATCTAATGGATCTATTATCTAATACAAAATAAATGAATCAAATTGATCCACCAATTTTTTTCAGTTTGTCGTAAGAGATCTCTAACAGATACAATTTCTAATGCTATATTTTTGTGAGTGAAAGGGGAACCATAAATGCATATCACTTAACACTTCATTCTCTGTGAAGTGATAGATTGTCGAGGTAGTCCAGTGGCGAGTAACCTTATCTGCCGCACCAGTGCAGGAGGCGATGGGTTCGATCCCCGTACAGGCTGACTCGTACCAATAAGTTTTTGGAATTTATTTACGATTTGTAACACCATGTCACCATTGGCTTATCGGCGGACATCGTGAGGAAACCGGCATGCTTCAAGGCAAGGCAAGGCGAGGCATGTATTGTACCCACTGTTCATTAAAAGTGGCAACAGGCTCACAGCCACACTGGACAGAGTTTCAGTACTAGAAGTGAAACGTGGGTGTTCTGAGGTTTCAGAATATCTCCGAACACCCCTTCGGGGAATATAGTCGTGAGCATATGCATGCATGCCCTTCATTCTACCTTGAAATAACCGATAATGATAAAAGTGAGCCTTGCTACAACTAAAGAAATTTAGTTTATTTGGGTTTTGTTGGTCGTGAGTATGTATATAAGTTACTAGCGGGTCACTTTTAAAGTATTATAATTTAGCCTGGACTTGTATTAGGATGACTAGACAACGATGTAGATACACACATCCATGACTCGGGTACAAATATTCATATTCATCATACACATATTTGTCCCTTACGGTATTCGAACACGTAATCCTCGGCACATCAGGCAGGTTCACTACAGACTAAGCTACCAGGCCGTTGGATAGCTACGGATATAAAAACTATTTATATATCGATTACATCACAACCCTATATTGAGGTTTCGTCGGGAGCCAATCTAAACTTATACGATGAAGCATTCAAGTTCCGACTTTACATAAAACTATTTCGAATCAGTATGTAATAAGTTGATTAAGTTATTCTCTATTGAATATTATTTTTGCACTTGCAATAAGACTCTGAAATATGTAACTATGTATCAAGATAACTAACATAAAGTTACGAAAGTATTCAGAATGGAGATGGCAAATAGGACTTTTATTGCTATGGCGACTGTTTTTCTCCTTAGCATATTTCATCCCACTTCAAGGCAAATGCTCCCTTTATCCAAATGATCCCTATGTATTCCTGTTTTGGGCTAGCTCCATCCACCCTAGTCGTCGAAAGTAGTCTCTCCATCGCTTCCGGGGTCGAACTTGACGGCAACATCCTTTCTCCAGGATCCAAAGTGTTAAAACTTCGGCCCTTCTTTCCGGGTGTAATCGCGACTACGCCATAATTATTTCCAAAAATAATTTGGTTACCACCTCATTATTTATGCCAATGTTATGAATTTCTTTTTTGTGTATGTTTGACCCCATAGTCTTGCAATAATAAAACATCTTTTAATAATAATGAAGTAAGATGGTGAAATGTTTTAAAAATAGGTATACTTTTTTCTGTCATAGGTCTGCTGAAAGAAATATAACTAGAACTCCGTGGTTTAGTGGTTAAGAGCATTGGCTCTCGACACGGAGGTCGTGGGTTCGATTCCCACGGGGGACACCTCTTGAAAAGTCACTTTGTGCGTTTTTCCCCAGTTGGTTAGGACATTGCAGGCTGAATCACCTGATTGTCTGAAAAGAAAGATGATTGCGTGCTTCGGATGGCACGCTAAGCCGTTGGTAACGGTCACTATCTCTGGTGGTAGTAGTCGTTACATAAAAACCACGTCAGAGGCCGTAAGGCGGTCTGAAAAAAACTCTGACACCAGGGCTCTGCCCACACGATAAGAAGAATAAGATTGAACTAGTCTACCTAATACAAATATAGCAAACATTCATCTTTAGGTATTTCTACGTGTATATCAAAATAAAAATAACAATGGAGTAAGAAAGTTGTTTGTTTGTCGTTGTGGCAGAAAATATAGAGCGTGGGTAAAAAAATATATGAATTAAAATAACAATGTGGTTTTGTTATCTTTAATAGTACGGCTTTTAGATATGTCAGTAATTGTGGTTTTTAATATATTTGATATTATATTTGTCTCTAATTATAAAATAACAATTCATGACTGTACTCTGTTTATTTTAATTCTTCAATTCCGACGGAAACAGTTTGAAAGTGAGGTAAGTACGTGAATTTTTTGTTATTTATCTGTACTTTTACCCACTTTAAACAGCGTTTATTAGAGCGAGACACCATGCGTATTCTTACTATCAGTCAATCTCATTCTTTATAATTGTTTTTTGTACCTTTTTTTCAGTAATTAAGTCAAATTTTTGGTATTGCTCAAAATTTGAGATTTTATTGCCTTTATATTATTTTCAGAAATATCATCATCATAGTCCACTGAGCGTAAGTAGGCCTCTCCCAAGGCACGCAACATAACTCTATTTTCGGGCTTCCTCATCCAGTCTCTCCCAGCTTTAGAAATATATTAACCGAAAATGCATCGGATAACAGAATGGAACGTAGCCAAATCTCCGAATTACATCACCAATGAAGACCTCTTATACCACTATTCCGAAGTACCATACATTGGTAACTATAAGCTAGTGAAACTACCCTTACCAGAACAAGATTTTTTGGAGCACGTTGACTATTGGGGCGAAGGAAGAATCATTGAAAAAGTCGGCGCAAGCGGCTTCACAAATTGCTATAACGTTAACCATCAATATCAACAAGTTAGCAACGGCCCTGATAGAAACCGAAAGATACCAAACAGAGTTCCAGTAATAAGCTACACTAATTGTGATACAAGTAGCTATATAAGAGACAATTCTGTTATGCTTGTAACTCTAATGGGTGCACCTATTAATAAAAGTTGTGCAATAGATATAACTAGAATGGTTAATGATACCACAGGCAAAGTAGTTGTTTATGGATTTAACGAAAACACTGCTGATATCAGAAATCTCGAAAGAGAGCTACAAGGAAAAGGAATTTATTGCTGTCCAAGTTATGATCTACCGGCAAAATTGAATACTCTGACATTATTTGACAGAAATAGGACTTATATCAATCAGACTGAGCTAACTGATTTGCTATATAAAAACGTTGTAAATGCTAAATATGATAACGCAGTTGAAATAACTAAATCACTATCAAAAGGTGCTAACGCTGATGTTTGTGATAATATTCTTAAAATTGTAAATAGACTGCTCGAGAAACACAACAAAAATTTAGTGAACTACGCTTATAAGCTATGGAATAGTGATGCTAAAGATATAGTAACTAACAATTTTCCAATGCCTTTCAAACTTATTTTCAACGACGAATCCGTAAACATCATCAACAAAAAGAATATGATTTCTTTAAAACTAGATAAGAATGATTCTGATGAAATAAAACGAGTAGTTGGTAATAGCAAGGACAATACAAACGATAGCTGGAAACTAACACCTATTTGGGATAACGATAAGGTTTATTTTAAAATTAAGAATGTTGAACATGATTTATTTTTAAAATTGAATGCGACTACAGGTGGCGTTCAAGATATACATGTTGTTAGTGTCAAAGATGCCAAAGAAGCTATCCAATGGTCTTTACAGCCGATGAAAGTGGATGATGATGTTATATTCTTTATAATAAACAAAGAAACTAACGAAGGCTTGAAGCTTGATAAAACTGAGGGCACTTCCGATGACAGAGTCTTATTGGATAATAAGGAATCAGTTAACGATAATCTTGGATACTTTGAATGGTTCATAGCGCCTTTTAAACAGATGGCTTAGATCTTCAAATCAGGACAGCAGCAGAAGGTTTTGTAGATTCTCTAATTTCTAAAGCAGTTACCTATAGTTATAGAAGCATCACTTCTCTTGACGACAGAACAAAAAGAGAAAAGAGACAAGGAGTGAACATAACGAAGTCCTAATTGTTCTTTATTTCAGTATGTGCACAAACTAATTAATTTTTTAAATAAAATTTTCTATTTACGAGCAAGTTATAAAATACAAGCCTCTAGGCCCGCTTGCGCCTAGCAGGGTTATCGTTATTAACTCGGAACTAGACGCTAATTTGGAATTAAATTATAATTATGTCTTGCACCATCCTGTTTTAGGGGCTAAACTTGTGTTATATTTAAACCGCCGATGTGGTAGGTTTAAGTCACTAAACTACGTGCTAAATGTCAAAATTGAGGCAACAGCTGTTTTTACAGTTTTGTTGTAGGCTCGCGCAAATCTCTAACAAAAAAATTTTATATGAAACGTGCACCGCGCCATTTAATTCCTTTGAACGGTTGCACACGTGTCATACATTCTGGATAATCGGTCACGACCAGTTTTTAGTATGGAAGTCCCGACTCATAACGTAGTGTGTTACATGCTCTTTGATAACATGAATGAACGATGAAAACGAAATGCCATTGCAAAAATAAAACAAATGAGACAGACAAATACAAAGAGATGTAGTGTGAAAGAGACGTGCATATATTATGTTCATTAATCATTCACTTTTCATATTTTGTCGGATTACATAAACTCTATGGTCATTTAGGATGTTGCCAGCAAAAAAGAGAGAACTGTCAGGTTAGTTACCTATAAACTAGTTTTCATTGGCGCAAGACTATCTTCGATAACACTCGTTCAATCTTTAGGTCGGTGCTACTAAAGACGGGGTTACGCAATTTAACCCAGCATTTGGCGCAAGTGGGCCTTAGCGTCCTGCAAATAATACAAACTATTTAGTTTAGAAAGTAAGCCAAATTTTGCATAAACAATTATATTTTGAAAAGCAAACCATCTTTCTCTGTCAAAACAATACATTTCAAAAGCAATGATCTATAATTATAACATAGTATTAAGACCCTGAGGTACTTTTATTTCTCTAAACTATCTCCCGTTTATTACAAATACCTCTTTGCAACCTTATCTCCTTTCAAGCTGAGTTCATTTTACAAAAACTCTGTTACTCTAGTTGTTTTTCCAATCACGTTTTCCAGTTTTGTGGCCCTCGTGAGAAAGAAAACGAACGATCCACTCGCTTTTCGCTCGTGATCTTTTTACTTTCACTTTATATTTAACACTAGGTGTAAATGTTTGAATCCATTTATTTTGAAATCTATGTACTATTACTATAATAAAATATACATAAAATACTCTAAATAACTCGAGGATGGTAAAGTTAATGGTAATTTAAGCGTATTTGTCAGTGCAATAAAAATATTCGAAACATACACCACACTTTTTATTTATAATTTGAAAAAAAATTTAAGGATGTATCTAAATAATGAAACTGAACCTCCCATACAAAATCGATTGCCAGATCGACATTTTTGTATGGAATATCCAAAAATATTTCTTGTTCTTCGACTCATGCTCCCCAGGGAAAGTTTTTCAGATTCATTATCTGGTTACACCCCTAACACTTTTCTGTACCTTGCTCGTCGCATCTATATCACCCATAATTCATAAAGACATAATTATACATAAGCTCGGTAGAGAGTAGTATATTCCTTGTACATAAGCCTATAAACATACAAACAAAAACTACACAGCAGATAAAATAAAAAGGAGAGCTCTAAAAAACTTTCCAACATTTCTAGCGACCTCCGCAAACGCACTTGAATCACTAATACACCGTCTAATTAACGACGTGCATTCACGAAGCTCGGTGCGACACGAGTGTGCAATTAGCATGCACTTGTTGACAGATTATGATGGTATCTCTCTCTCGCTCTAGTTGGTATTTACGGGTGGTGGAACACGGCAGAGTATTTCAATAGGATGCATCATTGCTAGATTCAAAGTTAGTTGCAGTGAATTCGAGAATTACTCTTTGTTCAGAGTAAATCTTGCTACAGTGAATGCTTCATTTATTTCTGTGCGGTGCAGTGAAGCTAATACGTAATCAGTTCTGTGTTCTGTTTACTCACTTTAAAAACATTTTTTTTAATTCTAGAAACACATTACTTTATTTACATAACGTACATTAACAATAATCTAAATTACCAAATTTACCCAATACCCAAAAATACCCAAATTAAACTAAGAAAAAACATTTAAAAAAATTAAAATTAAATATATAAAATAAAACATAAAGGCAAAATGAGTCTTCGTCGAGCACATCTTCTACTCGGCTCATGCTAAGTAGAAGAAATGTGCTCGAGGCTGCCGTCTTGTGGGAGTGTGCCAACGACGCTGCTGGTAGCATTACCTCGTTGGATGGCAATTGATATGCGTTGCCCAAGGTACGCGCCTTTTATAACATTATTTTTTCATAAGGATAAAAATAATAATAATAATTTGATTATTTGTATAAAGTCAAAATTCAGACGGAGTGATGAATAAATCACTGTCGGAATGGCAGCCATGGGGTGGGTCAGCAAGCACACCAGAAATCATATTATTATACATAATAGTCCTATAATTTAAACCTAGCTTATTTTCTGATAGAGGGGGCAGCGGAGAGGTGTAGTTAAATTAAATTAAATTAAATTAAATATCGTTTATTTGTCTTTTACATATGTACACAAACAGAAGTAGGTATTGGTAATACGAGACAAAAGGACATTAAAAATAAAAGTGTTGTTTTCTGTTGTTAGTATGATAATGATACCTCCCCAGGGCACCTATACACAAACAAGTTATTGCCTATTAAGTGCCTCCAGAAGGGACAGTGTGGCCGGTTTGGAATGGTGTTTAGGAGACTGTTAGTGCTACTTTGGACGCGACGCATCAGGGAGGCGACTCTACTGCGTATTATGGCGTGAATGGAAGTCACACTTTACCGCCGCGAACACCCCTGACGCGCTACAAAACCTCGGGAGCCCCATCGGCATCCTGAACCCATTATTGTACTGCATACGCAGAGCATTGTAGCCTCCCTGCGTATAGCTGACCCACAGACTGCACGTGTACATCGACTGGCAAAAAGCTCTGAAAAGTGTACGCTTTACCTCTGATGTGTGATGAAAAGGTTATGGCCGCATCTTCTCTACAACATAAAACCTTCCGACGCGGTGGTAGAATAAAAACCGGTCAAGTGCGAGTCGGGCTACTCGTGCGAGTCGGGCTACTCGTGCAAAGAGGGTTCCGTACCACACCACCACACGACATATTAATATGCAAAAAAGTTTTTTTTCTCCGGGACTTTAGCACGAGACCGACTCACACTTGGCCGATTTTTATTATTTGCTGTTATACTGTAGAGTTTGTTTTATAATCACACAAAATTTGACGCTTGTTGTTGTTTCTTAATTAAGCTATTCAAGGTTTCTGTGTGGACGAGACGCATCAAGTGGTGAATAAGTAGCTGGTGACAGCAACATTTTTACATCAGGGTTACATGCCTGCTATTACATTATTAAATCTATGAAACAATGAATCAACTGTTTTAAACTGGTGATTATTATTTTAGATAACTTGTTACTCGGGCAACAGTACAAGTAATAAATTGATGCCATTTGCATTTGAATATCAAAATTGTTCATCCCGAACCAATGCCCGCTCCATATTTATCGAAAATTTCGAATTATTTCGATTTTGCTCGCGAAATTATGTAGATTACTGTTATTATGGCGTTGCGTGAATGTAGAGAAATACGAGAAGTGATCAACGAAAGCATTGTTTAAAAGTATTCTGAAACATAAAAGATGCCCAATCCCGTTTCGCCTACAAAACTGGTAAATTTGAATTTGAATTTTATAAGAAATCCCACTATAGATAAAGATAATTTCTATTTCCTTGGGAATTATGATATTCCTCCTATTTTGAGTAAAATTTTAACTATCATAATCTTTCAAACACAAATAATGCTGCTTTATTAGAAGTAAAAAAGCGCTACATTCTCCGCTAAGCTTTACCTTCTGAGATACGGCGCTAAAGATACCAAAAAAAGTGCTAGATCTAGTTCCAAAAGCGCTAAAGTGGCAGCACTGAACATGATGAACTATAAAAATTTTAACAAAAAATTAAAACCGCCTTCAAAAAAACTAAAATGTCAAAAAATAATATTGCAGCCGATGACTTCCTCGTTCGCATCATAAGAACATTAATTTGTTTTATAGAAGTCGCTGTCAAGTCGCGTCAGGGCTTGCTTTAGTACCCTAAACCCCGAAACCCTAGGGAGTGTAGTGTTGAGTTTTACTATGTTATATATATATTCTAGATTAAGGTATTTATAATATGGGCCTGATATAATTAAGTTTGTACCGTTGCCTGAAATAAATAAATAAATAAAATTAGTATTTTGGCTTAGATTGACACCGACTTCTATAAAACAAATTAATGTTCTTATGATGCGAACGAAAAAGTCATCGGCTGCAATATTATTTTTTAACTTGTTAGTTTTTTTGAAGGTGAATTGAATTTTTTATTAAAATTTTGTTTATTTCACAATTTTCAGTGGTGAATTCATTAGTTCAATTTAATAGTAGTGCTTTAAATTAACAAACCCACTAGCCGGCACAACGATTTTCAAAGGTTCCCCTCGATTTCTCTAGGATGCCATCATCAGATCCTGGTTTCCTTATCATGGTACTACCCTTGGAATATCTTCTTTCCAACAAAAAAAGAATCATCAAAATCGGTTCATAAACGACGAAGTTATCCGCGAACACATATAAAAAAAAATATATATATACGGCCGAATTGAGAAACCTCCTTTTTTGAAGTCAGTTAAAAAGAAATGAAATGTTGATGACGTCACTTGTGGGAATTTAGTACAATTTTTCATACATCGCGCGCGTTTTGATGTTCGAAAGTTGCTAATTTGAATAATTGTCCGATCCCCTATTGTAATGATAATGATAAATGTTAATTTTAACTTTTGCTTAAAACTATTACATAAACGGTAGCCAAAAACGAGGCAAGCCTGATACGCGAGGTCTACGATATTGATGGCCTAGTCCTATTGTTAGGGGATACTCTGTGGCTAGGACCCATCACGGTCATGAAATATTCAACGGATGAAAAAGAATGACACATCCAGTATTACGTATATCTTGAACGTGTTCGGGAGCAAATTGAAAATTAATGGTTGGACATTTTGGTTTGCATTAAGTCGTGACAATTTTCAATTGTTCTTTTGATTACAAAGTAATTGTTTGAGCTCTATTATTATTGTCTAATTCGAATCACTATTTGATAAATAAATGGAAATTCAAATTTGAGTTATACTTATATTAAAAAAAAACCAATTTCAAATACAAACCTGCTTACTCGAATAACCCGCTCCAAGTCGTGTCTGTACCGAACGTACCCATTGCGCTGGCGGCATTGCCGCGTTGGTTAAAGGATCGTTAAGAGATACGTTGGCCAAGAAACGCCCCAGGGCGAGGGTCATTGCCCCTCTCCCGTAATCTACAGCCCAGGTCTTTTATAAACTTCTTGGCCTCAGCTCCCCAAGGCCCTGCAGTTTCAACTGCCTCTGGCACGAACAGATATGTGCCCTCTAAGGCTTGATACCAGGTGTGCTTGAAGCGAGCTGCGCTTTCTGACGCCGATCCAGTCACCCGCATGGTACCCTGCAGATCAGATGGTGCGTAGGTGCAGACGCAAGTCGCATCCCACAACTGGGACCTACCCTTCTCCCAAGGTACCAATGTTGGGCCGTCTAATCTCTTTCCGTCACCACGGCTCAAGCATGGAGGCTCCATGATGCATGGGATATTGGCTGCTACCAGCGCCCGCATATCAATCTCGTTTAAGGCGTGTTGGTGTGGGAAACGACCTGCACTATTCCGGCAGCTGAGACCTAGCTAAGTCTAAATAAATTATATTGAGAAGTAGGCAAATCTGGCCTCCTCTGATTTTTATTCATGAGAGTATGACCAATACTCCACCATGCGATCCTTGTGCGTATTAGTGCAGTGGAGGTAAGTTAGTGGTCGACAAAGATAATTTTGAACCCGCCCTGGGCATAACTAACTACCTATAGGTAATAGTTAGTTACACCGCTATCTGACGGACATTATCATCACTCTCTTGTCCTTATTTTTGTCTTATTTTGGGGTCGGCCATTGACCTTAAATACTATACAGAGTGTAACAAAACACCTTAGTAAATAATACTTAAGGGGGTGCTTCAAACCATCAAACTGAACAACTTTCAATATGGAGCCAACTTCGAAATTGCGAAATAAAAATCAGCTGTTTCATACAAAACTGCATTACAGGCTCGACTCAAATGTAATAGGTGATTTTTTCATTTTTTTCTCGGTGTTGTCTCCATAGTGAAAGTTGTTTAGTTTGATGGTCTGAAGCACCCCCTTTAGTATTACGAGGGTGTTTTGTTACACCCTATAGAACCACAGTCTCATATTCAAAAATTCAAAATTCAAAATAATTTTATTTCAGACACAGTCCTTTATCAAATATAAAACCATTGCAAATTTTTGTCCGAAATTACACATCAACCCTCACAAATCACGTAGGTATGCATGTTGTGTTGAGTGACACTAATACATTTGATAAAACTTGGACTTAGTGTAATTAATATATAAGGTCTAACAAAATGAGGTTAAACTATTTTAAGGGGATGATCAGACCGTCAAACTGAACAACTTTCTCTATGGGACCGATATCAAAATCGCGAAAAAAAATGTTGCTGTCCCATACAAAACTGCAAACGTACTGGACTGACACGTATGGGACAGCAAATTTTTTTTTCGCGAATTCGATATTCGTACCATAGAGAAAGTTGTTCAGTCTAATCATGCCCTTAAAATAGTTTCAGCTAATTTTGTTAGACCTTGTATTCTAAAAGCCATACAAATCAATTAAATAGTGGGAATTTATTTTTTTCTAAGGAAGTGGAAGGGAGGGTGGTGGTGGTGAATCAGTAACGTAACACAATGTAACACCGTCTAAATTAGCATTTGTACCTTTAAAAGCAAACCATCGAACTGTTATCCAGAAACTGTCTCTCCCAACTCCCGGGTGGTCCCGACTGCAGCTTATCGGTTTTGAACTGTCAAAGTTTAAGACAGGCTTCGGTCCGACCGACCATGATGTGCTTAATACTGCTTGCTGCGTGCTTTTTTGGACACAATGGTGCCTTAAAATGCTTCAGTACAACAAATGACACATTGGACTAATAAATTCAATTAAAAAAAAGACATTTCAGCTTAAACTAAACGTTATTAGCACTTAATTGACAAATTTTGGGTTTTTGGCACAAAAAAACGTATGAGTACTCTAAAAAAAAAAATCAGACTTGGTCTAGGACAAATACGGCTCAACATGGTCTAAATGGTCTATACGAACGTCCCTTCAAAGGTCCGCACCCACCTTCCAAAAACCCTGTATATCTCTTATGTACCTGAGGGATTCTGTGATTAGCATAGCATATCTATTAATGATGTATATTTGATTGATTGTTTAATCCAGACTATAATAATTATGTAGTTTGGGATCAAAAACGGCTATCTCCAGACACAATGGAAAATCCATTATTTCTGGAAAAGATAGCCGTTTTTGATACCATTCAACTCAATTATTCCTCAAAATTGAATTTTGAGGTAACTATTCTAATGGTGGTGACACAGTATACACCAAACCCGCCTACAAGCCGCCGACACAGCCTGAATATACAAATTGTATGATACGGCCATGTCGGTGGCTTATTGGTGGGTTTGGGACCTTTAACATACCAATCTTTCTATACATATCATAAAACAGTTCCGTTAGTGACTGACCGCACAGGCTCTGAACATTTTATATTTTAAATAAATATAGGATTTGTGAAAAATACGCGAGTGTCAGTGAGCCTTTCTTCTCACCTCTTCTTCTCTCTTCTTATCGTGTAGGCGGCAAGCTCTGGTGTCAGAGTTTTTTTCAGACCGCCTTACTGCCTCTGACTTGGTTTTTAATGTAACGACTACTACCACTAGAAATAGTAGCCGGGACCAACCTCGCCTCTAAAATCTCTCTTCAAATGATGGGTGAGCTGCGTTATTCAATATTTGTGAGAGGCAAGAAGTAGCCATTCTGTACGAATTACTATTCTGGATTCTGTGAATGTAGGCAGAATCCCTTACTCAAACCTATTAAATTTCAAACCAAACTTAACCATAACGAGAAAATGGAAAGAAAACGATCGCAAAGCCCTAAGTCTTCTCCCCACTTAGTGCAAAGTGGGGCTCAATTTAGATAAAAGGTTTGCGACGTTTATTTGAGTTCAGTTTTTACAATTCCGCTTTAGTGTGAAGATATTGTCTATTTACCAAAGACGGGCTTTGAATGGGCTCTTAGTTTTAAAATGAATTCGTATGCCGTTTTTTGTGGTTCAATTACTTCCTAACTGCGGCACAGGAAGGTTGTGTATTATTACGTCCGTGTGTTCGGATGTATGTATGCAGATCTTCGGAGCTGTTTATTTTAGACGATTTACGACGCCCCTGTTTACTGCCCATTTAAGGATTGGTGTTTGGATTATAAATTATGAAACTAGAAGCATGAATGCGGATGGCTGTAGTAGGAGATGCCGTAGAAAAGATAGATGATAATGTTACTTCGAAATATCATTTTAATAATAATAAGGGCAGCTTGTGGCAAGCTGTTGGTGATTGGCGACACCACAGGCCCGATTCTCTAGAGGGCCCGGATTTATTCGGCCCTCACCTCCTGTCTTGCCTTCACCGGCCGGCCAGGAGTGGAGTTGCTAGAGCGTAACCTGGCTCCAGGTTGGAAGTGTAAAATGTCATAACGCCGGGGGCCGGCTGACTGGTGCGCTCAGCACCAGGAACCGGCGCCCGCATACTCACCTCTCTACAACCTTAGCCACTCACTAGATGTTGCCGCCTTGTCGCTACTTTGCGAGCGGCCATTTTGGGGGGCCCATCAAAATGAGTTGACTAGTCACCGTCTGCCATTTTTGACAAACTAAGAGACATTTGTTACGGCAGGCGTCCCGAGTCTCTCCGCAATAACCCAGATTTCCCGGCCCACCAAGTTCACCCCCATAACCCGAGTAGTTTTATTTTGTCCTTCCTACAATAGTCTCTGCACCGAACGTGGTATGTCTTCTGGTGCATTTGCATAATGCATTCAGAGATAGGCCACGGTTGGTGCATCCCATCGCATTCAGATAAAAGTGTCTCAAAGGGGCCTCTACGTGTTGGACATGTGTCCCCACGCAAGCCGTCTGAAGGTCCGGGCTACGGCCCGAGAAATACAATAAGAGATACAACAATAATAATAATAAAGGTTTACGTTGAAACCATTGTTTTTAATAGCCTACATCATCCCTATAACAGGGTAAAGGCCCTTTAAAAACACTAAGGATGACTCACGCTACACCGTGCCTGGTCCGAGCCGTGGCCGAGGAACGGACAACGGTCGGAAACACTCCGCCTCGGCTCGGCCACGGCCCGTTGCATGAATAGTGCCACCGAGCTGCGCCAGTGCAGTCGTAGTTGTACTGGCGTCAGTGTTACTACTTTTAGTAGATTTCTACTTTTTTGGTAGATTTGGGGCTTAGAGAACGATGATTTAGTAGTGCGAAATTGTTTAGTAGATTCTAGTAGTAATTTCAGGCATGGGGCCGGTTCGGTGACTGCGACGGCTGGCACTCGGCTCGGACTCGGCGCGGATCCAACACAGAGTAGCGTGAGTCATCCTGCTACCATTATCTACCCACGTGGAAAGATGCGATAAAGGACATTGGGCAAAAATGTATGAAACGTGGGCCCAACTTCACTATGAATGACATGTATGTCAAATTGTTGGTGTGTCTTCTTGCGTTAATGCACATTCCTGAACTCGATGTATAATCGGAGATAATGAATTTTATATAATGTAGTCTAGTGATTCTTCGACTGTTCCGACTGGTTCAAATCTAAAAGCAATCGGTAAACAGGGTGTTACAAAAATACAAATAAACATCTAAGGGCGTGGTTAAGACGATCAAACTGAACAACTTTCACTATGGCACCAATATCGAAATCTCGAAAAAAATCTGGTGTTACATTGTCATCATCATCATATCAGCCGATAGACGTCCTCTGCTGGACATAGGCCTCCCCCAAAATGTTGAGATTTGCCATAATCGTCATGATGCGATGCGTTTGCGATGTTCCATACTAAACTACAGATCTACTCGAGCTAAATGCATGGGACAAAATATTTTTATTTTCGTGATTTCGATGTTGGTCCCATAGTGAAAGTTGTTCGGTTTGATGGTCTCAACAACCCCCTTAAAAATTGGAAACCTACGAAATTAATGGACACCTGTCACCACATGACTATATAATTATAAATTACTCTCGTTTCAGCACCGTGATTGGTTAAAAGGTGTTCTGTACACAGTTTCCACAAAATCATCTATCATTCATTATAAGGAATGATCCGCTGGGCAACAATGCCTATTGTCTCATCTTGATATCTCTTAATGCACAGCGTATCATAGTACGATCGCTGATTTAGAGTGCAACTTTTGAAATAAAATTGTTTTAAACAAAAGGCCACCAATCCAAACAAATTACTTAAAAACATCTTCAAATCTTTTCGTTGGTCGAGACCCAAAACAAGATAGCGGGAATCTTAAAGGATACGAACTAAATTCTTTTTTGGAAATTTGACGCTACGAAAGAAAATATTAAAATGCCTTAAAAACATGAGGAAGAGATTTATTTTTCAACTATAACGCTGATGGGGCTTAGCATATCAGCAGGGTTAGCATGCCACCCACGATAAAGCGTTCAAACGAGAAAAACGTCATGCGCGTTCTTTCTGGTCTACGTAAAATAATAAAGATGGAGGCACATCTCGATTTTTATCGTTTTCTCGGAGGTGGCATGCTAGGCCTACAGGGATTAGAAGGACAGATCGCGTCAGAAATACCACAATATGCCAAAAAAACGGAAATAGACGATGTTGGTGAGAAAACCGCCAAGTTGAAATAGAATTGGGGCGGCCATGTCTGTCGATTACACCCACAATGATGGGTCAAAGTTTTAACACCTTGGATCCCGGAGAATGGACGTCGCCGTCATGGTCGACTCCGGAAGAGATTGAGAGACGAGCTGCATACCTTCGACGGAGGGTGGATGGTCATCGTAAATAATAATATAATGCACAAAAAACGATAGTTTGTGGAAAACTATTAGCAAAGATAAGTAAGTAAAAAGTCCGAGAGAAAGAATAAATAAACGAATGAAAGAATATAAATAACCTTTCACATAAACAACGATTTAGTGAAAGTTGGGTCAAAATCACGTACCTGAAAAAAAGTCAAAATAGAGATTGTATTTGGGATTGTTCCTCCATTGAAAAGGGAAGATTTTCCACCAGGCTATTTTTGAAGCCTGGGGACCAACCGTGGTCCAACAGTTCTTTGTTGGACCATGTATATGTATCGAAACTCTGTGATAATTTCTCTTGCGCGATGTAAGTCTTGCATTCGATTGTGAACCTTATTTGTAGTAGGTTACAAGTTACATATTCACGGTGAACGTTGTAGCATATTTCCGAGAGCGACGGTATCGCCATCTGTTGGCATCTTTGCTATAACTTGTGGGTGCTGACATCAGTAGCAAGTCCCCACAATTGTAATACATCTACACAAAGATCTACACGTCTACACTGGTACCTACGATGCATTATATTCTTTTTGAATATAATATAATATCCCACATTTTTAAATATGATTTTATAATAATATGTATACATAATTTACATTTGCTAAACTGTATAAATTTACAATATTAATTATACATATTTATATTAAGTATAAACTTGCCATAAATATTTCCAAACCTTCATGATAGGATATGCAGGAAAATTGTTTTTATAAAATCTTATGTGCCATATTTTTGCAAATAAATTATCAATAATTATCAATATCGTTCGATTGTCTCATACGCAAACAAAATACGTGCATATATTCACGTACATTTCCCATTGAGGTGGGCAGAAATAATTGATCACCACCTGCTGCGATTCTGACACCACTTCAACATTCATAAGCCGCTTCGTGCAGGGTCGTCGGTAAAATATAAAACGAATGGAGCCGCATTCGGTGTTCGGATCTGTAAAGGGTAATAGCCCAGTCTTTTTACGGAGTTTTGTTAGGCGGGGTAAGGAGTACTAATTTGACTTTTAAACTATAACCGGAACCATTAAATGACAATAGGACTATCTTAAAGCATATTAAAAAAAAATTCGCGACCTAACATAAAAATCAAAATTGTGTGTCCCAGAAGGATTTTAAATTATTAATATTAATGCCAATGCACTCATTTGACTTAGATTTAACAATATAAATTATTTTTGAGCAATAAAATTGGCAATGAAATTTGAAAAATGAGTTATTTATTAGAAAATACGAATGTATTTTTCAAAACCTTCTAAGCAGACAAAAATATTCACACCATGTTTGTAGTATGTAAAGCCTTAAATGTGTGCAATAAAAAATTTACCATCAGGTTTTTTAGATCGAGATAATAGCTAAATTTTAAGTTTGGAACTGTTGCTGACGTGATTTTTTTTAAATTTTGGTACATTTCTAGGCTCGAATTGGCTCTTCAATATTATACCGAAAAAAATGTCAATTACTAATTATTCCTGGCTCAAACCGTAAAATGACTGGGCTTTAAGAGAGAAATTCAACCGATCACATTAAAAACGTGGTTTCGCTGTGGCGGAGTATCGGATTTCGAAACGATTATGTGTAATATGTAAATACGTCTAGATAGGTGAATATTTAAGTATAATTTCGTTCTTTTACACGAATGTCAAAAAGTGAAAGAATAACAATTAACGTAAAGTATAAGACTTGGCGTTTGTTATTCTTTCTTGGGTTAAGGTGATCACACTTTGTCTTCTACACTTTGTGATTCAATATTGTATTTGCGATTGTACTTTGTATATTTTATTTTGTTTTTAAAAGATGTGTGTTGTAGTATTTTTGGCCGCATCTTCTCCCTACAACGGAACAGCTTCCGACGCGGTAGTAGAGTCAAAAAAGGCGTCAGAAAGCTATCCATGTGATATTGTTTTGAATAAAAAAAACCTTTAGAGTTTGTGTTCTTTCCAATACTTGGCCTTCTCTGTTTCTCGAAGGGTCTATTAGGTCTTGGAGCAAGACAAGCGTTTCTGTAAATACATTTAAGATAAGTAGCAAATAAAATTAAGGATAAGTAATTTAATTATTGTTCGTGTGGTGTTGGCTAAGAATAGCACCATCCCATTTCCTTCCGTGGGCGTCGTAAAAGGCGACTAAGGGATCTACTGAAGGATGGGCAGCAGCATCCTCTGAGTACACACGTTGATTCGATCCAACTGCGATCGCCAACCCGCCTGTCAAGCGTGGCGATTATGGCAAATCCCCCCATTTTGGGGGAGGCATATGTCCAGCAGTGGACGTTTAATGGCTCATATGATGATGATGATGAATATAATTATAGCACTAAGGGTAAAGCCAAACGAGCGTAATTTTGTGAGTTGTGAGTCGCGTATTTTGAGTCCGTTTCAAATAAATGCTGACGTCATAGACAATGCTTTCCCGGATTTTATATGAAACGGACTCAAAATATGCGACTCACAATCACAACTCACAAAATTAGACTCGTTTGGCTTCACCCTAAGATTGTTTCTGAAATTTTCTGTTTTTGCCATTTGTTTGCAAATGCATCGCCTGAAAACTACTAAACCAATCAAAACAAGGTTTTCACTAACACAAGGTTTAGTCTAAAAAACCGCCTTCAAAAGAACTAAAAAGTTAAAAAATAATATTCCCAACAATAATAATATAGCCAAGCCAAAAAACGAATGCAAGCCCTGTCGCGAATCGCACACTTCTATAAAACAAATTAATGTTCTTATGATGCGAACGAAAAAGTCATCGGCTGCAATATTATTTTTTAACTTTTTAGTTTTTTTGAAGGCGGTTTTAAATTTTTGTAAAACATTTTTATTTTAAAATTTTCAGTGGTGAATTCATTAGTTCAATGTAATAGTAGTGCTTTAAATTAACAAACGCACTAGCCGGCACTACGATTTTCAAAGGTTCCCCTCGATTTCTCTGGGATGCCATAATCAGATCCTGGTTTACTTATGATGGCACCACCCTTAGGATATTTTCTTTCCAACAAAAAAAGAATCATCAAAATCGGTTCATAAACGACGAAGATATCCGCAAACACACATAAAATATATATATATATACGGTCGAATTGAGAAACCATCTCCTTTTTTGAAGTCGGTTATAAAGTGGCTTCTGTGTGGTGTAGGTCTATAAAATCCGGTCTCTAATTATTAGTAACTAGAGTTATCCCGGAACTTTGTCCGCACAAATTATATACCAAATTTTAAGTCAGATCATAAGCTATCAAACAAAAAAAGTCTCATCAAAATCGGTTCCGTAGTTTTTGCGTGATGCTCGATCAAACAAACAAACAGACAGACAAAAAATCCAAAAATTGGTGATATGGAAAACACCTAAAAACCATATCCTAACTTTTTTTTGTTAATATCTTCAATGTACTGACACACTTCTGTTACAGTTTTATAATAGTTAAGATTTAAAAGCTTCACTCTAATAGGTCGAATGAACCAATAGAACGAATGGATGAGTGAATGAAGTAGGAGCTATATTGTGTAAAGGATAACTTGGGTCTGGAACAAATAGCTATTGTTTTACATCCCTCAGTCGTTTTGTACACATTACGGGTAGTTTGTTTAAGTGCTTATTATTGTTTGCGGTTTGATAATTAAGATAGATGAAAGACAACGAGCAAATATGAGTAGTAAACATGAATTTTAGTTTTGACAATAGGCTTGTTTGCTTGTAATGGCTAATTACCTATAGGTACACACGGCGACGGTCGGCGTCGGTGGCGCGTTGCGAAGAGGTATGGACACCCAATTATGGGGGTCCGGGTTCGAATCCGCACGGACGCCATGTACCAATGAGATTTTCTAACTTATGTAAGTAATTCCGACTGCTCTCAAACGGTGAAGGAAAACATCGTGAGGAAACCTGCATACACTGAAGATGAACTTCTGATGTGTATGTGAAGTCTACCAATCCGCATTGGGCTCGTGTGCCTGACCTGCCTCTCACCCTCCCTGAGGGTAGGACTGTGCCCTGCAGTGGGACGTTTATAGGCTGATCATGATGACACACGGCGACACATCAAGCTATACAAAACCAAAATAGGCTGACAGCGCGTAGGTCGAGTAAAGTATAACGTCGCGCGACCAGCCTATGTTGGTTTTGTATAGCTTGATGTGTCGCCGTGTGTACATAATTTTTTGAAATATACGCGGTTTTTTACGCACTATTTTATTTATAAGCAAGGTCTACAAACATAAATGGTTGTATTCATTTTGGTAGAGATCGGAGATTTTTTTTATGTTTAGTAGAGCAAGCTGTGGTAATGCAGTGCCGAGTAGCCTTGCCTGCAGTGCAGGAGGCGATGGTTCGATCCCCGTCCAGACCGACTCGTACCAATGAGTTTTTCGGAATTTATGTACTACGAGCGTTAACCCGCGCCTTCGTCCGCACAAATTATATACCAGATTTTAAGTCAGATCATAAGCTATCAAACAAAAAAAAGTTTCATCAAAATCGGTTCAGTAGTTTTTGCGTGATACTCGTTCAAACAAACACCCAAACAAACACACAAACAAACAGACTGACAAAAAATCAAAAAATTGGTGAAATGGAATCAGGGACACCTAAAAACCATATCGTTTTGTTAAAATCTTCAATGAACAGACAAACTTCCTGTTACAGTTTTATAATAGTATAGATATGTAACACCACTGGCTTTTTCGGTGAAGGAAAACATCGTGAGGAAACCTGCATGCTTCAATTTTAAGGCATGTATTGTACCCACTGTCCATTAGAAGTGGCGACGGGCTCACTCCCCGTCACGCTGGACAGAGTTTCGGTACTATTAGTAAAACGTGGATATTCTGAGTTTTCAAAATATCTTTAACTACCCCCTCGGGGAATATAGTCGTGAGTATATGCATGGTGGAGCATTGGTGTTAAGATCAGCCAGAACAGAACGACCTTCTCCCCCCACTATGTCATACACCCCTGGGCACCTTTCCATCCTTTTTCCAATGATAATTATTGTCACGGATGCTGTGAAACGACGTAGCTATAGAAAGGCATTCAAAAATTCGGCCGGTTTGTCAACAAGCTTCGTAGCTCGGCGGTCGACACATGGACTTCAGTGCCGGGGGTCGATGGTTCGAGACTCGTCGAAAATTATTCTAGATTTTATTATTGTTGGAAATGTTCTAGAAAAGTAAGAGGGAGTAAGAATATTTGGAAAGAGATAGAAAATGGGCGTGTTTAGGAATGTTCTAGAAAACAGAGAGAGAAGGAATATTTGAAAAGAACCAGAAACAATAGGAATGTTCTAGAACGAAGAGAGAGAAGAAATATTTGTAAAGAAACAATAAAATGGGGCGTGTTTAGGAAGATTCGAGAAAGAAGGCGGGATTAGGAATATCCGGAAGGGAACAAAGGAATAAAGAAAAGACTAATGAAATTCGGGAATCTAGAAAATTCTAAGGGGTATATAAGGTCGCGAGTTTGCGGACACGAGTCAGTATTGATTTAACAGTGAAAAGTGCGAAACAAAAAGGAAGAAAAGTAAAAGTGGAAAATTACTAGTGAAAAGTAAAGTGGAACAGTGAGTAGATAAGTGTCAGTGTAGTGCAGTGTAGTGCGTGTCGCGTGTCGTGACGTCATAGTGTCGCGTGTTGTGACGTCATAGTGCCGTGCGTCGTGACGACATAGCGTGTCGCGCGTCGTAACGTAGTGAACAGTGAAAGTGGTGAGAGGGGAAACCCCTGCGAGGAGGACTGTTAAAAGGGGAACCTCTGCGAGGTGGTCCGTGTGTAAGTGTGTAACCCAATAAACTCTGTAAATAAATTGGATTTAGCGTTTCACTCCAATCCCGAAACCCGTCGCTCGTAACATTATATTTTCTCGGACTTGTATACTTAACATTGTGTTAACTAATATAAGTATTGTCGGTACCTATATAGCAAGTTATATTTATACAGGATGTTACAAAAATACAAATAAATAAACGTGTAAGGGGGTTGTTAAGACCATCAAACTGAACAACTTTCACTATGGGACCAATATCGAAATCGCGAAAAAAAACCTGATTTTCCATCATCATCATCATCATAATATCTGCCGATAGACGTCCACTGCTGGATATAGGCCTCCCCCAAAATGAGGAGATTTGCCATAATCGCCGGGATGTAATGTATGGGACAAAATAATTTTTTTTCGCGATTTCGATGTTGGTCCCATGGTGAAAGTTGTTCAGTTTTATGGTCTCAACGACCCCCTATAAAGATTTAAATGTTTATTTTTACTTTTGTAACATGCTGTATAACCTACAAGATAAGCGAATAGTCCAAACTTACAATCTTGATATCATCCAGGTTTCAAGTTATAACGTTTAACAATCTAGCAAACTTAGATGGAGTTGGAGCTGACCATATCGTGTTAGGTATCTTAAGTAGTGATGTGCCGAAAAGCCAGAATTATTATTATTGTGCTAAAATATTTTTAGTTCGCTGGTTGAGACTACTAGCCCAGTCATTTTACGGTTTGAGCCGGGACTAATTAGTAATTGAATTTTTTTTTCGGTATTATATTGAAGAGCCAATTTAAGCCTAGAAATGTACCAAAATTAAAAAAAAATCACGTCAGCAACAGTTCCAATTTAAAAATTTTGCTATTATCTCGTTCTAAAAAACCTGATGGTAAATTTTTTGGCTATGCGTATTCTAAAAGAATTAGAAAGGCGCTTAGTGCGGATATGTGGGATATCAACCCGGAACGGGTGATATCCCGCGGTGCGTCTGGAAAACCGATAGTAGAAAGGAGAAAGCGGGATGAGCTCATGTAGCTCTTGGGCACACTCACCGAAGTATATAATCTGTAGAAGACCGATAAGCAGGCTACGCTGCGGCGGTGGGCTAGGCTATGAAGCTTGCTCTCCACCAGCATATTGCTATTAAAGAGCCTCCTGGCTTCGCGTTCAACAAGGTCGAGTGTGGCTACTTGGCTGAGCCATCCCACAGATGGCAGCAATACTCCATACTCCATCCTCTAATCAACTAATTGTCATTTTAAACAGTCCATGAAATATAACAACTTTCCATATGTTGGAGTCAAGTAGCTACTATAGTTTGGTATGGAACAGCAGATAATTTTTCCTGTCAGTCGTTTTTCTTCTGTTTCATTTGGCTCAAGTGACTGAAATTTTGTGTGGAAAAACCAATTCTTTTTTCGCGATTTCAAGGTTGGTCTCATAATCAAAGTTGTTCAGTTTGTTCGGTCTGAAGAACCCTGTTTAATATGTAACGCATAATTAATTTTACATCCTGTATAATAGCTCAGTAATGGAAATGTGTTATTGTCAATTTAAAACAATAAACACATAGAATAAATTCTCATCTCATACGATATCCACCACATGGGATAAATCCTATAAACCGAAATATGGTTTAAGATCTTTCTTTTTCACTAGAATTATATGTCAAATCATAAGCTTTCAAATAAAAAAGTTTCATCGAAATCGGCTTAGTCGTTTTCACGTGATGCTCGAACTAACAAACAGACGGCGAAAAAATCCAAAATTTTGTGATATAGAATCAGGGACACCTAAAAACCATATTGTAACTTTTTTTAGGTATCTTCAATGTTCAGACACACAAACGTATTTCTTTACAGTTTGATTAAGAATTCAGAATATACATATTCACTTATAATAAATCTGTCACAGCACTAAATGTTAAGTGAAACTAAGTTATCTTATTCAAATACTGGTTCTACAATTGGGTATTGCCCGGGACTTTATTATTGTAGTGGGAATTCTGTAACAGTTTCGTCGCCTGAGGATGATTTAATTACAATAAGGTCTCTCTTATATCTTATATAATTTATGGGTACGGTTAGAAAGGGCAGTTGCGAAACGGGAGGTAAGACTGTCTACCAAAATTACAACACTTTAGTGGCTACCCTTACGATAGGGATAACATGGTGACAACACGGACATGATGATAGAGAGATCGTTCGAAATTGAATTGTAGACCATTCAACATTGATCTCTTAAGGCTATATTAAACCGATATGCCATTGATAAAACATCGATTCCTAAAAATTCGGTGCAAGCGTCTCTTTTTTACAAGCAAACATTTGCAATCAGCCATCCCGCTTCAATTCAAAACAGGGTCGCAAAAAAGCGTATTTTCATCAATATATTTTATCTTGGGTGTTCGGGGTAAAAACCATCGGGTAGAATCGCTGCTGTAATGAATTACCTTTCAAATGATAGTATATTCAGAAGAAATGGTGTATGGTGATACTTGTAAAACTGGTTATAAATCTGAAATCAAACATACTTTGGCCCTCTTTTCTATCGAGAAAATTTAATTGAATCGTGTTTTCAACGGTTAGATTCACTGCAGAAAGAACGTATCTACACTGTTATTTAACTATATATATTAAATGTAATAATTTGGTTATCAAAAACCGGTTCGAAAACAGACATAAAAGGTTCGCCCCCCCTTACGATAATGATGAAAAGTTCTCGAGTGGCGACCATATACGGAAATCGCAGCGTGGGTAATGTGAACCGACGAAACCTGGTGAAGGCGGCGGGAACCCGTTGGATGAGGGCAGCGCAGGACCGGTCGTTATGGCGATCCCTGGGGGAGGCCTATGTCCAGCAGTGGACGTCCGTCACCTGAAAAGATGACGATGATGAAGGTAATGATTGCTAAGATTACTACACTACACTACTACAGCTTCTAGTTGATCGATGTAATTTATCGTGATCATCTTTGTTTAAGTAGGCATTTTATTATTCACGAGCGTTAACCCGCGACTTTGTCCGCACAAATTATATACCAGATTTTAAGTCAGATCATAAGCTATCAAACAAAAAAAGTTTCATCAAAATCGGTTTAGTAGCTTTTGCGTGATACTCGTTCAAACAAACAAACAAACAAACACACAAGAAACAGACAAAAAATCCAAAAATTGGTGAAATGGAATCAGGGACACCTAAAAACCATATCGTAACTTTTTTTTAGTTAATATCTTCAATGTACAGACAAACTTCCTGTTACAGTTTTATAATAGTATAGATAAAGAAAAAACACACATGCAGTAGTGTAATATAACAGAAAAATAAATGTTAAAAACTAACACTTTGTACTTATTAATAAGGATATTTACAGTTACTTTCTATAACTATGATTTCGTTATAATGTTAACTATATCTATAAGACAAAAACAAGATTAAGTATACTTATCGTAAATTAAAAGTCCGAGTTTAACTTTACGGTCAAAAAACCCGCACAAACCCCTGGGGGCTGTTTGTACGTCCTCTAAACGCGCGTAGTGTGTGACTGTAACTACAGCGGCCGCTTGTATAAAACTTTCGTTCTGTATGGATATTTATTCATGTGATAGATCTCTACGCAAAGATGTTATTTGGTGAGCGCAGCGAAGATGAAATAACATCTATGTACTTTGACTACTTATATAGGGACTAGTTACGCGTGTAATTCTAGTAACAAACATTTCTGGCACTTTTTGCATGGGGCGAGGTAACATGAAATCAGCAACTTTGGATTTTATTCCCATAACTTTAGATTCTAATTTTGAACGTTAAAAATCATGAAAGTAGTCTCGCGTGAACCCCAAACGTTCAAAGTTCGAAATTATTGTTTCGCAATTATAGGCTGTCTCGTTTAGTGATAAGGTATAAAATTGTATGTAAATGCACATGATTAATTGATCTTATACCGAGGCAGACGGGAAATGCTACCGCAAGGCTAGTCCTTATAATAAATAGTCAAAGTCTATGTAGGATCTCCCTATATAGGGTGAAATTGATATCATTAGCATCCTTTTAAACTAAGAGTCAACCCATCAAACTGAACAACTTTTACTACGGGAGCAAACCGATCGGAGCAAAAAAAATCTGCTGTTGCATACATTTGAGTCGAATAGTCATTGCAGTTTAGTATGGAACAGCTGATTTTTTTTATGCTCCGATCGGTTTGCTCCCATAGTAAAAGTTGTTCAGTTTGATGGGAAGACTCTTAGTTTAAAAGGATGCTAATGATATCAATTTCACCCTGTATATTAAAAAGAAAAATATTAGAATAGCAAACACTATCCCCTAAAGTACAGTATAGTTACTTTATGCACTATCCAGTTCTAAAATCGAAATTCAAAAACTGTCCCCCGAGTACAATTCAAAGCATCATTCGTATGGGGGCGACGATCTTCTTTTATCTCTTTCTTTCTAATCGAAACACCTATTTCTGTCTCCACTCACGTTTCCAGTCGCATAGTGTCGACGTTGGCACACGTGACCGAGACAACTAATGTACTGATTTGAACATTCTTTTTACTTTCCAGCGCACCAAGGATTTTTTAACCAACTTTGGCTGAAATGGAGGAAATTATTTTTATGTAGAAAGACGCCGAATAGCGGGATTCGATTTCTTCGCATTCACCGCTGATAAACCGTTACGCATCCTGTAGACTGCCTAAGAACTGGCCAAGACAGCCAGGTTGCGGTGGTCTCTGAATTCTGTGATTTGCAAGAGATCGATTTGTAGGGGCCAGCACGTCTATCATAATTTCTCTATTTGCGTGCGACTCGGCTTTGTAACCCCCGACGCAAAAAGACGGGTGTTATAAGTTTGACGCCTATGTCGGTCCGTCGCGAGAGTGTTCTTTGTTGCTTAGTTTGTTTGTTTAATGAAAATCGGATCAGCAGTTTTCATGTACCTTTAAAAATTATGAAATCATATTAAATGACAAATTAAAAAAAAACCCCAACGTCAAAAACAATAATTTAAAAAGTAAAAAAATAATTCGGTCACCTATTATTGAGGTAAGAAGTGAAACATATATTAGCTTACATCAAAAATTTACCGAATAATTTTTAACTTTTTAAATGTTTGTTTTTGTTTCTACACTACATGTCGCAGCAAGCGCGGCTTTCACTCTCTGAAAGGCGCGGGAAGAGGTCATTTTTTTTTATTCAGCAAAGACGCATCACGCGCGTTTAGTCAAACCATTCTAGAGGGGCAGCACGGCTAGCATGCCACCCACGACAAAGAGTTTAAACAAGAAAAACGCGATGCGCGCTTTTTCTGGCATACGTAAAATAATAAAGATGGAGGCACATCTCGATTTTTATCGTTTTCTCGGGGGTGGCATGGTCGCTAAGTGCGTAGGCCCTCTAAGCCATAGCCATAATAAAAATACCTCACGATTATTTATCCAAGAGGGTAGTCAGATAAGTTCTAAAAGGCACTATATTTCAGTGCCTACCCAAAGTTTGTCTAGTGTGCCATTAAAGGATTGATTGATTGATTGAATCGACTGACCACCCACTGAGTTTTCACTGTACGGCGACTACTGTACTGGCGGCGCCAATTTTCTATGACAAAGTTAGTTCTCAACGTAACCACTAGGGGCGCTGTACGAAATTCAATACATAACTGTAGTTCACTACAGTTACAATATAAGATTAATATTATTATTATTAGGGGGGGTTTTTGGGCCTTGACAGGCTTGCTGAGCCTGTGCCACGTAGACCATCGCTGGTCCTTTGTGAACGCCCTTTTTTAAAGTTCCTTACCAATCCCCACTGCGGCCAGAAAACGCAGTAGATTCTTGATAGGGATAGTTTGTATCTCATCTGGTGACAGAACCTGCCTACCTAGATGAGTACTACGTTTGTACATCAGGGGGCCACAGTCACATAGGAGGTGCAAAGGAGTCTCCATTTCCTCCTTGCAGAATCTGCAGCCGGTGGTGTCACTTAGTTTCAGTGTGTGCATGTGCTTATTTAATTTGCAGTGGCCTGTTAGTGACCTTGCTACTGTACAAATTTGATTTTTGCTGAGGGCAAGGAGACCGTTCGCAAGTTTGCGATTGTAGCCTTAAGATTAATAACCTTTGACTATTTATTATAAGGACTAGCCTTGCCGTAGCATTTCCCCTCTGCCACGGTATAAGAACATGTGGTTTTTTGAATAAACCAAATTAATTCAAACATGTGGTTTTTTGAATAAACCAAATTAATTCAAAAAACATAGCCTACCACATTAAAAAATATCTGCTCCAAACTATAGACTGACTTAACGTAGAATGTGAAGCAACCTGTATATCTGCCATCTGATCACGCGCCGACCGACTGACAAAGAACTGCCTATGCAGTTTTTTTTCGATGCAAGTACGCGATAAGAACTTGTGGTTGTCCGGTGTGATGTACGAGTGTACTGTAGTTATGTACACACGGCGACACATCAAGCTATACAAAACCAACATAAACTAGCCGCGCGTAGGTCGATTAAAGAATAGCGTCGCGCGGCCAGCTTATGTTGGTTTTGTATAGCTTGATGTGTCGCCGTGCGTACCTATCTATCTGTTTGCCTACTTTTGCTATCGATCGATGTTATTAATTATGACTGATGTTTCTGCATTGGGACAAACCTAATATCAGGTTTATCAATGCTTTTAGTTCATAAGATGTTTGTTATGTATTTGATAAATAAAAAAAAAACAATTGATTGATCATGTGCATTAACATTCAATTGTATACCTTATCACTAAACAAGACAGCTATAAGCTGTCTTAATTAGCCTATAATTGCGAAACAATAACTACGAACTTATGACGTTTGGGGTGCACACGAGAATACTTTTCATGATTTTTAACAATCAAAATTAGAATCTAAAGTTATGGGGAATATAATCCAAAGTTGTGGATTTCATGTTACCTCGCCCCCCGCAAAAAGTGGCAGAATTGTTGGTTAGTAGAATTACACGCGTAACTAGTCCCTAAATAACTAGTCAAAGCTAATAACTCATGATAACATAATTTAATTTTTCATAATTATGTTGCTTTCTGTTTACAATAAAGAATTTTAGACCAAGAGGTCTACTGGATATTTTATGAAATTATGCATATGACATACATAGTCCGGTGCAAATAAACCGAGAAGCATATAATGCAGTGAGTAGTAGAAATAATTGAAAAAGTATGCATGCTAGGGACGAACAATTTATTTGTTGATGGTATTGTATTGAGAGTCCTTTTAAGCCAGGTTAAATAGTGTAAAGCAAGAAAATGCATTAGTTTTACGTGAGTAGATTAAATGCTCTCTTTTATAGACTCTCTTTTTTTGACGGCCCGGTAGCGCAGTCTGTAATGAACCTGCCTGCTGTGCCGAGGGTCGCGGGTTCGAATCCCGTAAGGGACAAATATTTATAAGATGAATATGAATATTTGTACCCGAGTCATGGATGTTTGTATCTATACAACGTGTTAATAAATTAGCGCAAAATCTCATACACCCCAACTGATTTACAACAAAATAATTAGATTGAAACAATAATTTCATTATTTTGATGGTTAAAATTTAAAGTTATTCGCATTTTAAGTTTTGGGGCAAAAATGATTTGTTATCATTTCAGCATTGAATGACAGCAGTAACGTACTCATGGATACATTTTAATAATCTTGTTTTGGTAGTAAGTAGGGTGAATGTGCCCGTGTGGTGGGTTGACATCGGGTTCAGTAAATTTTAAAATTTACAAACAAATTATTTAATGTTTTGAAAAAAAATACCCACGTTGAAACCATGATAATTCGATTCTGCTCTCGATTCTAACAAACTGCTTTCTAGTTTTGCGTTAATTCATTAACACGTTGTATAAGTATTCTATATCGTTGTCTAGTCATCATAATACAAGTCCAGGTACTTTAAAGGTAATTTTGTCCTAAGCATTTCATTCACCACTAATATAGTAGTGCATTATGATACAAGTGAACTATGCTGGTCTTTACAGTCATTGCTGGCGTGCAGCTCGAGCCTAAGGCGAGGGCGTAATTCAATCTGAGAGTGTAATGACCAATCACGCATTTCATACGACGTTTTTAACACAGTTTTGAGGAAAAAATCTATAAAATTTTACAAATATGCTAAGAAAAAACTAATCAATACTGAGAAAATCGCGTAAAAGAAATTAAAATAACATTTAATATGTCAAATAACAAAAAGTAAAAAGTAAAAAAATAATATTGCAGCCGGTGACTTTTTCGTTCGCATCACAAGAACATTAATTTTTTTTATCGAAGTCGCTGTCAAGCCGGTACGATTCGCGACAGGGCTTGCATTAGTTTTTTGGCTTGGCTTTGACACCGACTTCTATAAAACAAATTAATGTTCTTATGATTTGAAGGAAAAAGTCATCCGCTGCAATATTATTTTTTAACTTTTTAGTTCTTTGAAGGCAGTTTTAATTTTTTGTTAAAATTTTGTTTATTTCACAATTTTCAGTGGTGATCATTAGTTCAATTTTATAGTAGCGCTTTAAATTAACAAACGCACTAGCCGGCACTACGATTCATAAACGATGAAGTTATCCACGAACACACATAAAAAAATATATACGGTTGAATTGAGAAACCTCCTTTTTTGAAGTCGCTTAGTAAAAAGTATAACCGGATCGGATTGTACATAATTCAGAGGAAATGCAAAGTCGATAAATAATTATATTATGTAGATATAACATGGACCTATTATGTATGTAACCACAGATTTAAAATGACAAGTATCTCCCATAAATGTTTTACAGATAAAACGGAAAAATCAAGTTTGATTGTCTTTAACTTTTTGTCAATTTTATTATTTTTGAACAAATCCGCCGCACATTCTGTGTAAATTTCAACTGTGTATCTATTACCATTCAAAAGTTACAGCCCTAAAAAGGTAGGACAGACGGACGGACGGACAACGTAGGCTTAGTAATAGGGTCCCGTTTTCACCTTTTGGGTACGAAACCCTAAAAAACAGGTACAGATTTAAAAAAAACACGACAGTACAATACATTGTCACTAGTGAAAATTGTTCATTAATATGGTCAACGACCCCTTTAAAAATATTAGAAGGCTCTTTTGTTACATCCTGTATAATAAATACGTTGTACGCTTAGATTTTACGCAATTGCGTATTCTATTGCCTTTAAATCTGTGATCTGAACCATGAAAGATCTTCTAAGGGCGGTTTCTGAGAAGTGTTTACAGATGTCCCGGTCCCTTTCAACTTGTTTGAGTTAAAGATAATGTCATGGCTTACGAAACTTGAAAGCTTTTCGTTTGGAAAATAACTTTTTCCTTGAAACTGGTGACGTCAATGAGTCAGTGATGTGTGCCTTTGGCAAAGAGTAAAAAAAAGGTTTCTTTTTAACTACCACATTACTGTTCTTAAGTTATTATTTGTTATCAGTCTTGATGCTACATTTCGATTCAACAAATACAATAATGAGAGATTTATTGAGGCGGGGCATACAGACAGACAGACAGACAGACAGAATGGACGAAAGTATAAGGGTTCCTCGTTTGACTACAGAACCCTAAAAACGTTTGTTCACCATTATCATCATGATGATGATGACCTTAATGCCGCTTCACGACGGGTCGGTCTCGGCATGAACTTAGACAAGACAAAAGTCATGCTTAATTCTCATGACGAGCCAGAGGCGGTATACGTCGGTGAGGCGGCGATAGAAGTTGTGCAAGACTATGTCTACCTTGGACAGACTATAAGACTAGGTAGAAACTACTTCGACAAGGAGGCCGTTAGGCGCATCCAACTAGGATGGGCTGCTTTCGGGAAACTCCGGCATAATATATTTTCCTCGGCTCTAGCACAATGCCTCAAAACGAAGGTGTTCGATCAGTGCGTCCTGCCAGTAATGACCTATGATGCGGAAACATGGACCCTGACGATAGGACTAGTTCATCAATTCAAGGTCGCTCAGTGAGCTATGGAGAGAGCTTTCCCTTGTGTTTCTCTGAGAGATCACATCAGAAATGAAGTGATACGTCAGAGAACGAAAGTGGTTGACATAGCTCAGAAAATTAGCGAGCTGAAGTGGCAATGGGCTGGTCATATCTGCCAAAGAACTACCGGTGGGGTGCCAGAGTTCTGGAGTGGAGAACTGGTAGACGTAGTGTGGGACGCCCTGCTGCCCGGGCAGATGACCTAAAAAAAGTAGCGGGAAGCGACTGGATGCAGAAGGCCGAGGACAGAGTTTTATGGCGCGCCTTGGGAGAGGCCTATGTTCAGCAGTGGACGATGATAGGCTGATGATGATGATGAATAAAGCTAAACTAAAGAAAACGTTTGTTAATAACGCTATAAACAACAGAATAAATACTAGTGTTAAGCTCGCATTTTCTTTAATACTATTTTTAATAAACTATTAAAAGTAATGACATTTTAATGTTGATGCCGTCACTATAATACCTAGTTCTGTTTAAAGAATCTTTATTTTTCTCATTTCGACTATGTCATTTACATGAGAAAATCTTAAAAACTATTTACAATTTAGTAAAAAATATGAGCTTATTAAAAACTACGAGTATTTTAAGGTTTAACAAATGCGGGTAAGCTACTAATACAAGGAACATCATCATAGCACAAAAGATGCGTAGAAAAATACACAGACTTAGTTCAACAGTACTGGATGTGTCAACATAAGTTCGAGGTAAGTACTTACAATAGTTAGGTATAAGAATAAAGTAATGAGTATGTTTATTAGTTTGTTTGTGGAGCTAATCATTTATTTGTCTGTTTTTAGTATAATATATATATCTTTTTTGTTTTTGTTTTTTTTTTTTCTTTTTTTTTTCTTTTTTGTGTTTTTTAATCTAATTTGATGCGATTTTATATTTACCATTTAAAACCCAATGTATTTTTACGAATATATAAACTGAATCTGAAACGAAACTTATTGACCTTCTGATAATTAATTTAGTTTATTTATTTATTATTATCACTATTTTCTTTCTTTCGAATATTTATATATACATATAAAACAGTTCCATGACTGACCGAATGACTGACTAACAAACAACGAACTTCATAGACCACTGAAGCTACATAGAGGTAAGAGTATTATTATAGGAGTGCACTAAGAAAGGGTCAAAAATCAATTTCACAATGAGTGTTTGAGTCCTACGAAATCCACGCGAACGAAGTCACGGGGGCAAGAGCTAGTAAAATTTAATGTTTATTGAGCAGAACGGAAACATAGTAAATCGGAGCAACTAACATTAGTTTTTCAGAACGAAAGATTTTAGTTTCTTTTTGAAAATAGCCATGGATTTTTCGTCTTTTATATCAGTAGGAAGCTTATTATAAATTTGAGCACCTTCATACACGATACTTTTTTTGCCGTAGTCAGTCCTCGGGAAGTGCAGGTTTAAGTGGTTTGCGCATCTTAAAACTCGGTTTTGGACTTGTACTTTTTTCGTAAACTTTATTTTTGAGTGAATATCATTGTTTAAGATTTTGCGTATTATTATACACGTGCTGTACATATAGGATTGGTTGATATTCATAATGTTTGTTTCGCTATACACTTTTTTGGTAGGCGTTAGGAAGTAATATTTGAAAAGTACCTTTAATAATCTATTTTGAGCGGTTTGTAGTTTGGAAAGGTTCGTTTTGGCTGCAGTACCCCTAGTTACTATTTAGTACAATTGTGCGTACAAAGCGTACGTTTTAACGTACGATATTCAATAAAAAAAATGCACTCAATCAGATATAATTAATAAAAAATCAGTAATATACAGGCTGTTACATAATTAACCAACAAAAAAAAATCCCCCATCGATGCCAATTAATATAAATTTCCAACTGTAGTGTGACATTTGAAACATAGACTATTATTTCAGAAGGGTAGTGTTTGTAAGTCATTTGTACCTACATTTCAGTAAGAGACGAATAAACTTTCTTTGTCGAAAAAAACTAATTGTAAGATGCTTAAGTTATCTTAAATGATGACAAATATGAATAATTTATTGAAATTATTCTTTATTTTTAATTTATGTACCAATAATTTAACTTTTTGGTCAATCTGTTATTTATTGTTTTTTTTTTCAATAAATAGTTCTTAATATTCAAGTTTTAGAAATAAAGAATACTCAGAGTAAAATTAACTTTTAAACGAAGTACTTACAAGATAGTTAGTGACATCGCGGTGACCTTACGACGTATATCTGGCTGCCGTTTAGTCTTGAACTACAGGCAGTCCGTAAAATAGTGCTGCGCTTCAACGATGACTATTTTATTATTTTAATATCGATAGAACATTTTTCGGTAAATAATAATATTATGCTACGGTTGTCATACATTGTCAATAGACTCTTTACAAGGGACCCTTTAACAACCTTTTTTCTTTAGGGGTATTTTTGTAACACCCTGTTTAAAATAAATAATTTTAAATGTGAACTTATGTGTATTTTAATTGCTAAATTTGAGCTTTGCTACAAATACGTTCTTAAACTCATGTTGGTAATTATAGTCAACGATAATTTGTTACAATTTACTAATGTAATTTGGTTGTTGCAATGTTACTGACCACCCGAAAGAGATTACGGTTGTGAGTTTATGTATGTGTATTTATGTACATATAGGTAAATAAATAATTGAATCTTTCCTCCATTGAACATTGGTAACTATTTTACAAATATGTGCGCCTTAGGGAACCCGCGTCTTACTGTTCAGCGAGGAGCTACAATACCCTAAGCTATAAACCCCTTATTATACCCAAATTATTATTACTAAGTTAATAATTTTTCCCAAACTTTCAAACAACATTTAGCAAACAAAACAATTTTTATTCAACAAAATATTATCTCAACGAGGCAAAATTTGATTTCTAATTCATGAATTTTATTAACAAGTCTCCTAAGTTAAATCGAGTTTTCATGTCTTGTTATTATGTTGGCAAAGTTTGGTCTTTGGACAAAGTTACTGACGGAAAATCGTTAGGAAAAAAAAAAATAAAAACATTAAAGATATTTGAAATATAAATCGGTTGGAATATTTTGGTCGGATTCTATGTGTTTGTTTTTGTAATTTTTCTAGTCGTAATGGGTTTGCGCTTGGCTTCAGCTCACCTGATGGAATGAATGAATGAATGAATTATATTTATTGTAAAGGTATATTTATTGTGGAAAGTGTAGATGAAGCCGAGGATGTAGCGCGCTCGCCCAGAAGAAGCCTATTTACTAACCATAAACTACGTACTAGGTATTATTAACCATAAACTTAAATATACTAGTAGTCACAGATCACAAAAACTAAATGGAGCTGTGAAAAGGCGGCGGGGCCAGTGTCCCAGCAATATGCGCAAAAACGGAACACATTGCTCGCGACAGTAACGATTCAATTTATTATGAGGCTGAAAGTCAGTCGAGATATTATGTGTGAATAGTTTACAATGCTTGCGTAGTACTAAAGATTATTCGAACGTTGAGTTCTGATACCGCAAAGGGTAATGAGCACATTCAAACTAACAAAATACTTTCTATCGCGTGGTACTGGTGGTGATGCGACACTAGGCTTCGTACTCAACACGTTGGTTCTCTATGCTGGTAGTAATATTAAGTTTATGCTATTAACTCTACTTTTAAAAACATCCTGATTGTATGTGCTTGGAAACACAGACGCAGGGAGTGAGTTCCAAACCCTACCGGTTCTCATTATAAAAAAGATATCAACTACGTATGGATGCAGTCTTGCACTACGTCTTGTCGTGCATTGGTGGAAGAGGGATGGTGGAATCAGGTCATGTAACTCCTGGGCACATTCGACGAAGTGTATCCGATAAAACACCGACACACAAGCGACCAATCGTCGGTGTTCCAGACTATGTAACATAGCCTCGACGAGTGCATCATCGTCGAGGAGTCTCTTGGCTCGACGCTCAACTGAGTCCAGTGCGTCCAGTTGGTATTTTGCAGTGCTCCAGTGTGCCTGTAGGATCCCACTGCTGGGCAAAGGCCTGCTCTCATGAATAATGGTGAGAAGGAGTAGGTCATACTCCACCATGAGGGCCCAGTGCGGATTGGTGGAGGCAAGTCAGTGGTTAACTTGCTGTCAGAGAATTTTCAAGCCACCAATAGGCCTCTGACTTGTCTTAAATAATAGTTTCACCGCGCTATCTGACGGAAATATCCGGGACCAACAGCTTAACGTGTCTTTCGACATGCTAGAGATGAAATACCACTAAACGGTCACCCATCCAAAGACTGGCCGGACTTGACGTTGCTTAACTTCAGTGATCGTTTCCACTAGCGAGGCTCCACTACGCCAACGAGCTCCTCATTCTTCTTATCGTGTGGACAGAGCCCTGCTGTCAGAGTTTTTTTAGACCGCCTTACGGGCTCTGACGTGGTTTTTATGTAACAGCTACTACCACCAGAGATAGTAGCCGGGACCAACGGCTTAACGTGCCATCCGAAGCACGGAATCATCGTTTTTTTCAGACAATCAAGTGATTTTTTTTGTGATTTGTGAGTCGAGTGCCTGCAATGTCCTAACCAACTGAGGAAAAACGTACAAAGTGACATATCACTATGTGTCCCCCGTGGGAATCGTATCCACGACCTCTGTGTCAAGAACCCAATGCTCTTAACCATTAAACCACGGAGGTAGGTAGTAGCTCCTCATTGTTATAAGTATTGAGTTTTCAGAAAATAATTCTAAAGGCTCATTTAACTGGTTGATATCTCAGTCGGTATACAGCATGCATGGTAACGACTAATGAAAGTCATAAGCGAGTCATAAGTTGATAACGTACTCATTATACCACCTGCAGGGATTCCCCGCCTGTGCCGTAACGACCAATGCTATTCATCGGTCGGTATAAAGCGTGAGTAGAGTGAAACTAATAATTTCTTCTTCATCAAGTCGCAAACAGTTATGATTGCTGCACATAACAATAATAGAGGAACGGACTGCATAAAATATATTTTAGTTTTATCTTCTTAGTAAATAACGCTATACATTTTTAGTAGTTTTTTTTTGTAGCTACAATACTATTTTTAATAACAGGTTGATCTACAAAAAGTAATGAAATGTTGATGACGTCACTTGTGGGTATTTAGTACAATTTTTCATACATCGCGCGCGTCTTGAAGTTCGATTAAAAGTTGCTTATTTGACTAATTGTCAGACCCCCTATTGTCGATGGCAAGTGCGTCTGTATATATCACGCATAACAAATACGCGTTTTTACGTGAAAGTAGGCAATAAAAATATAAAAACTTGAATCCAGAGGCATGTTTTGGTTGCATATTTGCCTATTTTACTCCTATTATGTGTGTCAAATACAGACAGACGCAGGGAAACGTGTATTTGTCATGTGTGATACTTGTCAAATACGCCATGCAAAGTGACAACATTAGAGCAACACGGCCCTCGTCACCTTATGGCTTAACGCCACTCTCTCAAAGCAGCTGCCAAACGTGAGGTGTAGGTTCTCGGTATACCGCATGCGGGCCCTATCGATCAATGAAAACAGTTCCCCGTATGCGGGCTCTGTGGCGTGCGTTACAGAATTAATCTTCCGCACCCTTCATGCGGACGCCATCGACCAGTATAAGCAAGCCTACTTTGAGAGCTGTTCGTAATAAAATTTTACTATAAGAATGTGTAATTGGCTTTTTGTTACATATTTGTTTAACTATTAAGTTAAAATAACATGAAATAAGTACCTACCCATTAATAACTTGAAATAACCGATAAAAATATGTCAACTTGAAATTGTTGCATGAAATTCAACTAAACGACATTTAATTAATTATTCCATGCTTCATTATTTTATATGTAAGTTTCTAATATAAAAAAATAATCTAATACAAACGACTTTTCCCAAGAAACATAATATAGGAAAGGACTTTCCATACTGAATGCAATCAGCTGATCGAAAGTTTGTATGAATAGTCAAAAAGTTTTTTGCGAATTTGCTAAATGTTTTTTTAGCGAACGTTGTTCAGTATCATGGGTACAATCACCCCTTAAAGTAATGCAACTGTTTACCCAAACACCCTGTATAATAATGAGAGCATCGGCGGCACGCTGCGAATGCAAAATATGTCATACGATCTGTCACATAAGACATTAAGAAATAATTCAGAAGTGGTGACACAAGCTCTCACAATATTGCAAACAATCCCTTTCAAATGATCTTTTCTGAATATGTATGTCCATGCAGGGGTTAATCTTTGAAACTAATGAACCGATTGTAAAAATTATTTCACTAATAAAAAGCTTCACAATTCCTGAAGAACATAGGCTATTTTTTATTTTGATAAATATAAGTTTTCTGTTCAAAATTTTAATATTGGTAATATAAAGAATATTTCTATTTCTATTTCAAAAGTCGTACAAAATAGCGGCGATTGGCTGCTTTATCTGCGTGCGCTGACCTCTTAGTTAGATGTACGTGAAAACAAAATACAAAACCAAAATATGTCAAATCAAAAACAAACCAAATAAAAGTCAGCGACAGTGTAATAACGTGTATAATTGGAGGATTTTAGGGTGCTTGAGTTAAAGACATACTTCGTAGTTTGGTGTCTATATTTAGATTGGCTTTAAACTAGATACAAAAAGGTATTGCTAATAACTAATAATGTGCAATTAATTGAATCAGGCGTTACTTTGCGGAAATCCATCACTAATATGTAGATGACACGATTGTATCAAGACCTCCGCTTCCAATTACCTAGTAGACAAAGTTGTATTACGTTATGCAACACAACCTGCCCACCAAATAATTTCTACTCTACACGTGTTTCGCTCCACCAAGGAGCATCCTCAGGAGTTAGACCGACGAACGTTCGAAACAGAGTTGTTACTCCGCCGAGCGTCCGACACCGAGCCCCGGCTCGTGGCGGTGGTGGACAGGTTGTGTTGCATAACGTAATACAACTTTGTCTACTAGGTACTTGGAAGCGGAGGTCTTGATACAATCGTGTCATCTACATATTAATAATGTGCAGACGCAGCGCGTGACCCATTTACCATTTCCGTTTTCATTCTTTGATTAGGTTTTTAAGTAAATAGTTATAACATATAATTACCTAAAGTATTAATTGTTTATTCGAAAGATCCATAAAATAGTAACATTAAATAAAATTATAAATAAAGAGACTTAAAACGAAACTAACCTAGGATGTGGTGCAGGTTCGGTCCCTGTGGGAGGGTACCCAGAACGCTGGCCGCATTTCCTAGCTGAATGGCTATGCTGATCCGTTGAGCGAGGAAAGTGCCAGCTCTTGGGTCTGTCGAGTCTATCAGGCGCTTTGACAGGTCTTTAAAAAGCGCCTGCGCATTAGGTCCCCTTGGCCCAAGAGTTTCGACACCAAAACCCATAAAATGGTATTGGGGGCCGATATCCCGGTACCAGAAGGCCTTTCGTTGTTCGGCCGCCTCCGCCGCTGCGCCAGCCCTTCGACTCGTGCCCTGTAAGTGAGACGGGGACATGTAATTTATATATCTTACGATACAACAACAGGATACGAGTATATCCAATGATATTAGTAAATTACTTATGTCATTGAGTATAATCTAGCTTTTCAGTTCATTCACCTGGTTGAGAGATGACCAATGTGCGACGTCCGACACGCAACCTGTTATCGCGATATGCCTCATATGCGTGAGATAAGTACCTAAACTAATATAGCAACTAGCGATTGAGTGTAACGATTCATTCCATGCTCATAAACTAGGGAATATAATTATGTAAAAATTTTGAAAAAAAATGTGTATTGAACAATAAATAAAAAAAAGTTCTTCTGTGTTCCACGAGAACGAAGTCAAGAGCAAAAGCTAGTTTTCCATCGCTGAAGGCACAATCAGTATCGAAATACAAATTAGCGTTAATCCCCATATGATATTTATTTACATACGAGTCGAGACGTACGCAAATCAAACTAAAATTTATTTGCCCCCGTCTCCTTAATATGGCAGACGTAATAATGTTTCGTCTTGCCACTGAATTTTAAGGCTAAGGATAGACGAGAGAGTATGATACGTCGAGATTAGTATAGAATCAAAGCGAAATTTTGCGAATTTCGTATAGATTTCTTAGGGAAAGTTTTTCAGTATCAAGGGTTCAATGACCCCTTAAAGTAATGCAACTGCTTTGACTATTCATTATAAGGTAGCCTTGCGGTAGCATTTCCCCTCTGCCACGGTATAAGATCAATTAATCATGTGCATTTACATTCAATTTATACCTTATCAATAAACGAGACAGCCTATAATTGCGAAACAATAATTTCGAATTTAGAACGTTTGTGACACGAGACTTCTTTTCATGATTTTTAACGTTCAAAATTAGAATCTAAAGTTATGGGAATAAAATCCAACGTTGCGGATTTCATGGTACCTCGCCCCCCGCAAAAAGTGGCAGAAATGTTTGTTAGTAGAATTACACGCGTAACTAGTCCCTATATAAGCAGTCAAAGTGCAACTGTTTACCCTAACAACCTGTATAATGCTTAAGGCGAAGGAATACATCGTGAAGAAACCTTCATATGCTGAGGAAGAAATTACGTTGAAAAAGGTATTTATAATTACAGATATTTTTAACAAAATAACGTCGTTGTTCGGTCCAACGAGTGACGTACTCGAAGAACTTTAAACTTTAGAAGGCATGTGATTTTTATATTTTTAAATTAGGAAAAGGTTTTTTTTTATTGAGTTTCAATTTTTTTTTTGTGAACATTTTTGCTATTACAGATTACAGTTAAACATGTTTTATTGATAAACTCAATGAATCGAAAATAAGAAATGAAATTTGTTTCTTAAAATAATGTCTTCTATCCATTGATATACAATAATATAATGAACGCCGGGTCTAGTAGACAAACCTAACTATATGAAAATGCTGAAATATATTTCCATTTTGTTTACGTAGTTTTTACCCCATCGCGGTAGGGCACGTGCACGCGAGCTTGCGTGCGCGTAGCCGGACGGTCAAACGAAGAATGTCGCGTAATTAGTTCTCTTTATATTTTTTGGTGCTCTTTGGATTCGGATACTTTTGAACGCAGACCTTACGTCCAGTAGTTGGTAAGTCAATGCTTCTATCCATATAAATATAAAATAAAGACAAAAAAAATTGAAATACCAGATTGTGCAAATCAGAAAGATGTGAAAGATATTCTGTCCTAACCTTTACATGATGAAGCAGACATTCATAATTCGCGGCTCAGGGTTAAATCTCATCTCAAGCAAATCAAATATTTAATTAAGGAAACATACAAATACATATTATACTTATATGGCCTGCGATTATTATAAAATATGGTGTAATTTCTATAGGATGCGTGTAAATTCCGCGCGTTTAGAGGCTACCACTTAGTAAACGCTGGGCCGTGCCATATTTTTCTGGTTTTTATTAGAAGCTATCTTCTTGTTATTTGAAAGACATACAAATTAATCAAAAATATAGTAATAATCTTCAACGTCTCGGCTTTATTTGCTTTGAAGTATATTTCTTATTTATCTATAAAATACATGATTATGAAACCTGTATGAAAAAAAAGGAAAACCTAAATTTGAAAAATCTGTATTATGTGCATCTACTTTATAAGTTGAAGTCACATTTACTTGCGATACGCACCGTTGTGTAGACAATATTAAGATCTAAAATAGCTATGAAGATTTTTTAAAGACCAATATTGAATAAATTAATTGAAGAAAAACAATATAATAGGATAGCTCGCTGCGCGACTTTGAATTTATGAACTAGTCCAATCGTGAGAGAGTGTCCTATCCTATGGAGAGAGCTATGCTCGGTGTTTCTCCGAGAGATCACATCAGAAATGAAGTGATACGTCAGAGAACAAAAGTTGTTGACATAGCTCAGAAAATTAGCAAGCTGAAGTGGCAATGGGCTGGTCATATCTGCCGAAGAACTGACAACCGGTGGGGTGTCAGGGTTCTGGAGTGGAGACTGCGAACTGGTAGACGTAGTGTGGGACGTCCTGCTGCCCGCTGGACAGACGAACTAAAAAGTAGCGGGGAGCCACTGAAAAAAAACATCTAGGCTACTTAAAGGTGAAAAATTTCTTCTGAAGCTTCGGGGCAGTGCCCGTTGCCTCTTAGGATCGCTAGGCTGATTCTTTGCTCAAAATAGCTCCTGTCACCTGTAGCCTCAAATAGGCGCTTTCGGAGGCATTTGAGGAACATTGTCCCCTGAGGACCCTAGCAACCTAGGATCTCCATGGCGAAGGGCGGGAAAATGTTAATTTAATAATTTGAAAATTTGGTGCAAATTCTTACGATTTTCGAATTTGATTTGCTTCGATTTTGATTAGAAGGTACCACAGTGTCATAATGAAGGACAAGCCAGTCAAAAATAGGTATATATACTAAAATTATGTAGTTAAGTAGAGGTGAGGCGGCACTGAAAGGGTCAAGGTCGTTCGGTCAGGGATACGTCTTAACAACTAAATCAGCAACTCTTTATAAGACGTCAAATCATGTGCTTTGTATGAATTATAATATTGTACTAAATAGTCACCAGTGACGTCATCAATATTTCATTACTTTTTATATGTATATGATCTTATCGTTTTATTTAATACGAGCGTTAACCCGCGACTTCGCCCGCACAAATTATATACCAGATTTTAAGTCAGATCATAAGCTATCAAACAAAAAAAGTTTCATCAAAATCGGTTCAGTAGTTTTTGCGTGATACTCGTTCAAACAAACAAACACCCAAAAAAGCACACAAACAAACAGACAGACAAAAAATCCAAAAATTGGTGAAATGGAATCAGGGACACCTAAAAACCATATCGTAACTTTTTTTTTGTTAATATCTTCAATGTACAGACAAATTTCCTGTTACAGTTTTATAATAGTATAGAAATATTATTAAATAATTATTTTAAAATTATTCTAACTAAAGAATGACTGAAAATGTAAATCGATTTTTCACTATCGTGTACCTAAATAAGTAAACTACCTTTTAAGATTCTACGAAATTCTCGTAGCACTATGCTACGTGCTACGGCTACGGCGTAGCAAATCTTTAAGCCGCGCCCTAATCATGTTTTCACTAAACGTTTTTCTTAAAATGGCTCCACCTTTACAACGTTTTACTTCGCCTTAATTTTAAGGCTTATTTAACTAATTAGATTACTGCAAATCTATTTTCAAATAAATGGTTTCCTTCCTGCCTAGTAACCTCAATCGACGGAAGTGTATGGAGAGATGTATGAAAATGGATGAAGCGAGAGAAGTGTGTCAGAATCGTGTGGAGAGCCGTAGTATATGTATGATGTGTTTGATTTTCTCGAATAATTCTTTTTGCACCTTACAGCTCTCGTAAATACGTGTCTTTTGACCCTTTAAATATAATATCTTCACAACTCTGCGAGATATAAGGGAATCGCACTTTTTCGTGAAATCAGGGCCTATACTGGAGCGAACGAAAAGACATGTCCAATGTCAAAATATTTGTCAGACACACGCTCAGTTGCAGAAACGCTCATTATTAAAGCACAGATCACAAATCTCTACGAGTTAAAGCTAGCTCTTGCTAGCTTTAACTCATAGATATATGGTCTGTGCTTTAACTACATCAACAAGACAAAAAGTGACAGCAAGAGATTTAATGGGGGATTAACTTTAATGAGCGTTTCTGCAACTGAGCGTGTGTCTGACAAATATTTTGACATTGGAAATGTCTTTCCGTTCGCTCCAGTATAGGCACCGATTTCACGAAAAAGTGCCCTTATATCTCGGAGAGTGGTGAAGATTTAATAGAGGATTAACTCTAATGAGCGTTTCTGCATCTGAGTGTAAAAGACATCATCGGCGATTCATACATTTTTGGTCCAAATGTGAAAGTGCCGGCCAACAGAAACTAATGCTTTATTCTGTTAGAACTTGTCCGTCTATGCATTTATTGTTATGGCATGAAAGCTGTAGCTGTAAGTTTTATTTCATCAGAAATGTATGAAAAGGCAGATTTTTCAAACCTTTATAAAACCAAGGAAAATCGCCTTACAAATTTGGTGTCATACTAAAAAATGCTGCGATGGATTAGTTCTAACAGAATATAGCCTTATAGTCCAGTCATTTCACGGTTTGAGCCGGGACTAATTAATAATAGATATTTTTTTTTGGTTTAGTTTTTAAGAGCCAATTTGAGCTTAGAAATGTACCAAAATAAAAAAAAAAATACGTCAGCAACAGTTCCAAAATTAAAATTTAGCTATTAGCTAAAATTAATTTTTTTCACATATTTAAGGCATTACCATTATACATTCTCCAAACATGGTGTAAATATTTTTGTCTACTAAGATGGTTTTGAAAAATACTTTCGTATTTTCTAATAAAAATCATTTTTTTTTAATTTCAATGCGTATTTTATTCAAATTAAAGATTGAAACATATATATATATATATATATATATGCGTATTTTATTGCTCAAAAATAATGTATATTGCTAAAACTAATTTAAATGAGTACATAAGTATTTATTTTATTTATTTAAAGGCCTTCTGGGACTCACAATTTTGATTTCTATGTTGCGTAGCGATTTTTTTTAAAATATGTTTTCAGATAGTCTTTTTATCACTAAATGGTGCCGTTTACAGTTTACAAAAAAAAAAATAAAAAAAAAATTACTTCCTGCCTCTCCTAAAAAAGTCGGTAAAAAGACTGAGCTATTAGTTAATTTCATCAAAAACGTATAAAAAAGATCTACAGCTTTGGTGATCTAATAAATAAATGTTTAGACGAACAAGTCCTAACAGAATATCGCATTATTTTTTTTTTGGCCGACACTTTCTCATTTTGGACCAAATGCCATGATTTCCTTTAATAACAACTTACATATTTGCGTTTAACAAAAAATGTTTACCATAATAAAAGCTTCTATTCCATAGCTCTAAAGTACAATATCCCGTGTGCTTGTCTCTCGCAAAGTTCGAGTCGAAACTTTGTCTTTTAGTACAAGAGAAGTCGATTTAAGTTTTGAGGAAACTTGCTAATGATTTCATGAATTACAAATCAGAAGTTTTAACTGATGCGCTGTTGGTATAAAGTGGGTTTTGTGTTTAGAAACTTTACCTAATTACATTGTTTTGACTGTTTTTTGAGTACCTTCGTATTTTAAATACAGACGATAAAAATTTGGTCTGCTACCTTAAGGTGGTTTCAGTCCATACAAAAGTTTGACGCACAATACGCGTAGACGGAATTAATAAAAGTAATATTTTATATATGGAAAAATAGTTTAGAAAATCTAGTTGCCGCGTAACAAATAACAATTTATAATATAATTACGAAGATATAAAGCTTTTAAGATTTTGTATGAAAAATTTCAAAGCTTTATATCTTCGTAATTATTTTATAAATTGTAAATGTTATTTGTGACGCACAACTAGATTTTCTAAACTATTTTTCCATATATACAAAGTTACTTATATTAATACCGTCTACGCGTATTGTGCGTCAAAGTTTTGTATAAAATTGACCCCTCTGCAACCGCCTTAAGTTCGAAACTCGTTTGAACGTTATAAAATGTCTAGTTTTTAAATTGAGTCTTGATTCTAGAATTGTTCTAGAACAATTATTCCAATCTCCATATTAGTTATATTTTCACTACTTTCTTCTGCTGCCTTTCAACTGCCTCCGTGCTCTAATGGTTAAGAGCATTGGCGACACGGAGGTCCTGGGTTCGATTCCCACGGGGGACACCTAGTGATATGTCACTTTGTGGGTTTTTCCCCAGTTGGTTAGGACATTGCAGGTTGAATCACCTGATTGTCTGAAAAGAAAAACGATTCCGTGCTTCCGATGGCACGTTAAGCCGTTGATCCCGGCTACTATATCTGGTGGTAGTAGTCGTTACATAAAAACCACGTCAGAGGCCGTAAGGCAGTATGAAAAAACTCCGACACCAGGGCTCTGCCCACACGATAAGAAGAACTACTTTCTTGATTGACCTTTCCAATTATATCATCCAACTTTTCTTTTAACCTGTTTTGTCCCACTGCTGGGCGAAGGTCCCCCCCAAACTTTCCTACGTCTCTCTGTTCGGTGCTACATCCTGCCACTAATTGCAGTAGGCATCCAGCTCATCTCACCACCTGTTTTGTTGTCCGCCTCGACCTCGGCTCCCGTCGTGAGTCACCCATTGCGTACAGTAGTACCAGGTTTATAAGTCTTACCGATGTACCTGCGCAGTTGACAAATTTTAATACCGCTGAACTTATATTGATCAATCAGGATTTGCCACCTTCAATCCGTTTACGCTATTGGCTAATTTGTTTTCGCGCCCTTTTCGCTGCTATCCGACTTTGCACCCTTTAAAAAAAAAAAAAAAAAAAAGAATTCTTTATTTGATTACAATTTAGTGGTATACAAACGAATGAGTCCCTGACTCCCAAAGTCGGAAAACCGTGTATTGGGAGACAGTTTCTTCCCCTGTTGCAATAGGTATAAACCAACTAAATTAATTAATTAGGTACGTACATGATTTATTAATATTCTTAATATGCTGGTATTTAGGTACTTAAAAATAGTAGCAATATTCCGAAATATGTAGTTAACAAATGTATCATATCATCAAACATATCATTATTAATTTATTATTATCATTTAAGATTCAAAAAAGAACAATTCAATATTTTAAAACATTCAAGACAGCAATTGATAATATGTAGGGTAATTTCATAAAATACAGTCGAAATGACCGCCCGCCACAGAAATACCGCCACCGCGCTGCAAGCCATTATGGGCTGTTTGACCCGTATGCGGGTGCAGTATTAGAAAAAAGATCTACTACTTTGATTACTAAATAGCTTCGCGTTTTGTCGGGGACTCGAGTTTGCTCTGCGCAATCGAAGATTGACGAGCAGAATTATTTTCCTGGTCGCATTGTAACGATAGATGCTCACCGCTCCAACTATTGAATAAAAAGAAATTTTAAGAAAAATTTACGTTGTTTGTATCACAAAATACAAGTGCCAAAATATGATAATTACTTTTTAATTTAGAATTCTTTAAGTGGAATCTATACTATTATAAAACTGTAACAGGAAGTTTGTCTGTACATTGAAGATATTAACAAAAAAAAAGTAACGGTATGGTTTTTAGGTGTCCATGATTCCATTTCACCAATTTTTGGATTTTTTGTCTGTCTGTTTGTTTGTGTGTTTGTTTGTTTGTTTGTTTGAAAGAGTATCACGCAAAAACTACTGAACCGATTTTGATGAAACTTTTTTACGTTTGATAGCTTATGATCTGACTTAAAATCTGGTATATAATTTGTGCGGACGAAGTCGCGGGTTAACGCTCGCTCGTAATAAAATTAATAAGGGTGAAAGACTACATTTTTAAACTTTGATTTTAGTATAAAATGTATACGGCCATTACCCTCGCTAACTTCAGATGCCGCACTTCACCCCGCACTTCAGGGGCGATTTAAGAGGAGCCAAGCTAGAAACACATATAGCAGGTACTCGCGTGCGAGCGGGACGCAGTGTGCACTGACTCCATCTTGATTCTATAATAGAACTGTTATAGTCATTGACATACAAGATATTGGACGCCGTGTCTAGTATAAAAGTGTCGAAGACTAACCCACACAAACCTAAGTACGTGTATAGTAATATAAACATACTAAAAACAATAAAAATGCACTGAAAAAAATGTTTTGTTAATATAACCGAACTTTAGTGACTCCCAAACTGTTTTGTAGCACATAACCAAACGTTTGGTTAAAATAGCAAAAAGTTATGCTATTTTAACCAAACGTTTGTTTATGTGCTACAAAACAGTTTGGCAGTCACTAAAGTTCGGCTATATTAACAAAACATATTTTTCAGTGTGCTGAAAGTCTTTTTTCAAGTTCTTTCATTTTGTTTGCGTAGTTTTTACCCTTATCGAAGAAGAACAAAGACTGCCGCGTAATTGGTTCTCTTTAATAAGTTTTGGTGCTCTTTTGGTTTGGACACTTTTGAGCGCGGACCCGACGTGTAGTAGTAGGTATGTCAATCACTATAGTTAGTATAGGTATCAAGAGATTATTCTATGTAGAGCTCGGGGCATAATTTTAGTCTATTATCACTACAATGGTAATGAAGCAAGATTTAATTCATTATATAACACAATAGATCATGCTAGTCCGTCAGCATGCACCACATAATGACAATAGTATTAATTAATCAAATCAATCTATTTCCATAATTGAAGCGTTCATTGAACATTCAGAATTATACATAATTATTGTGACACCATCGATTTCATAAAATAATACATAGGACTAATGTTGCTGGGATGTTGCGTTATCTAAAACAATTTTAATAATTCATTTACCGCACAGCGCGCCGCCACAAATTAAGGTGGTTGCAGAGGGGTCAATTTTATACAAAACAGTGACGCACAATACCTGTAGACGGTATTAATATAAGTAACTTTGTATATAGGGAAAAATTATTTAGAAAATCTAGATGCCGCGTCACAAATAACATTTGCAATTTATATAATAATTACGAAGATATAAAGCTTTGAAATTTTTCATACAAAATTTTAAAAGCTTAATATCTTCGGAATCATATTATAAATTGCAAATTTTATTTGTGACGCGGCAACTAGATTTTCTAAACTATTTTTCCATAAATAAAATATTACTTTTATTAATTTCGTCTACGTGTATTGTGCGTCAAACTCTTGTATGGGCTGAAACCACCTTAAAGTAAAGGATCCTCACGATGTTTTCACTCACAATATGCTGAAATACTGTGATCTGTTTTTCTTCATCATCATCAGCCTCACGTCCCACTGCAGGGCACAGGTCTACCCTCAGGGAAAGTGTATAGGCATTAGTCCACCATGCGTGCCCAATGCGGGTTGGTAGACTTCACATACACATCAGAATTTCATCTTCAGTGTATGCAGGTTTCCTCACGATGTCATCCTTCACCGTTTGAGAGCAGTCGGTATTTCGTACATAACTTTGTAAAAACTCATTGGTACATGGCATGTTTTCCATGTGGATTCGAACCCGGACCCTCATAACTGGGTGTCCATACCTCTCCGCAATGCGCCACTGACGCTTGATAACTGTTTCTCTTAACGCATCAAAAAAGTAGAGCTTCAAAAATAATATAGTTTTTCGGGATAATGATAACAAACTTGCCATAAACTACTCAATAAACTTATAATATCTTCTAACTCTTTCAAAGCACAGTTTCTCACTTTCTCAACTCTATCTCGAGCCATACATCATGTAACCAGTAAGGAAGCTTTTAAACTACCAAAGGCGTTTGTGGAAACAAATTGAATGGAATCGTCTCCAAAATTTATAACTCGATGAACGCCCATCGCGCGAAAACGCGGTCATGTGTGTAAGGACGGATATGGTCATAGGAGGAGCGGGAAGCGATTGTTAAAATCGGAGTTTACTATATTTTAATCATAATTGTACTATATGCGTCCTGCTGTAAGACTGGTGATATATTGGAGACTATAATCCATTTCAGGGTGGTAGGAAAATTCTGCTACAATTTCTATCTATCATTTCAAGCTAGTAGTTGTTATTGAGACAAGGGTCACCCCATGCATTGCTGTAGATGATGGATCACGGAATAGAAGTATAAAATGGTGATAATATAAATCACCACTTGACTCTTACAGCCATCCAGAAAATGTTTTAAAGTCAACTTAGACAAAGTCGCAGGCAAAAACTAGTAGAACATAATGTTGGTTTCAGTATTTGACTTGATCTGGTACACTCTAAAAAATATGATATGGTATGGAACAGTCATAGTATACGAAAGATTATCTAGTATTACAAACAGCACGGACACTCCCTCCCCCCACCAATTTTAACCTCACCCCCGCTTGGTAGGTAGCCTGGCGGAAAATGTGGGCAATGGTGCTTTCCAGTCTCACTCGCACTCACTCAATATCGCACATGCTTACCTCTTGTAAATTTTTCCCATTTGTATAAAATGACAGCTAAGTATCTAAAGCAGGCACTTCAGTCTTGCGAGAACTTTCAAGGAAAATTACTAATGCGGGCACTACATTCTCGCCGAGAACAGCCGAGAATGAGAGTGTGGCCCTACATTTAGATTTAGATATATTTGCAGTAAGTATGGTATTTACAGGTATAAAATAATAAATAAGGTATCTCAAACTTAGCCAAAACATAGGCATGCAAAATCATAAACAACACAAAATTAAATTCAACAATAAAATCAATCAGCTTGTAAATGTCAAACCCCAATAACTTCATTTTACTTATACAATACCAACTCAATGGGGTTGATCCAAACAACTCTTTCTCAACAAAAAAATTTTTCTTTTTTTCTTATAAAGAAAAAAATATCAAAAAATTCTTTGGTAGAGTAGAAATTTTTCTCCATCACCCATTTCCTTAGGGAATTTAAAAATCACTTATAGGGTATATCCTTGATTTCATTCGGTAATTTATTGTAAATTGATAGACACGTCATAAGCCGTAGTAAATTTCCTTGAAAGTTCTCGCTGAGAAGTTCTCGCGAGAGTGAAGTACCTGCTTAGGGCTTATGACGCCATGAGAACAGTGAAGGGCATCCACACTTGCGTTCTCGGCTGTTCTCGGCGAGAATTTAGTGCCCGCATAAGGTGTGAACTGTGTTCGTAAGCCAACTCAACTGAAGAAGAATTTGATAAAAGTGAACAAAGCTACGTGACCATTGCACACAAAAAGCTGAGGTAGTTGTAGTAAAGAAATGATTCTTAATATAGTACAGGTCCATTTGGTACCTAATTGTAACAAAGAGTTTCAGAACGAGACGAAAAGTTACACCTTTTCCAGTTCGCTCCGCTCAACAATATGTCCTCAACCCTTCCTACCCTATCATTTGCAGCTTCCCAAACTCTCAGTGTCGTCCCTAACGTCGAACAGGGAGGACGTCTCGTCCCGTAACGCTTGGCGGGAAACGGACGGTTTGACAATCGTGGTTTAAACTTTTTTTGTTTCTGTGAAAAAGTTGATTGACGTCATTTTCCGGAACTGACTGGTTTTGGATTGTGATATTAAAGTTTTCGGTGAGTTTTTCTTTATAAATGTAATATGTAAATGTGTATGTAATGTAATATTTTTAAATGTTTTTTTGATTTGAGGGAGGATACTATATAATTGCATTTTTTGTTTTTAATCCGTATAAGGATGGGACTTTTAAATTATTTAAAATTTTACAATATTCATGGTTTAAAGTGTAATTTTTATTTAGGCATAAAATCTTAAATTAACGAAAAAAAAATTTACAAAAAAAATAAAAACATAAAATAACACGTTCTCTAGCTTAAATAACTAATTCTGCAAATTTGAAAAGCTTTTCTTTTTAATTAAATTTTTAATAGATTTTGAGTAAAAATATCAATGATATTCTATACAAGAAGGACTTCGCATCAGTGCGCTATTAAGAAAATATGCATAAACCCAGGAATGTATCTATAGGTATTGGTGTGATAGAAAGCTTTAATATAACTTATCAAATAAACTGCATATATGCAGCAGACTAAATTTACATAATTATTTAAGGTTTCAAAATCAAATAACGAATCAAATGAGCATATCATAGCATATGCTCACGACTTTATTCCCCGAGGGGGTAGTCAGAGATATTATAAAACCTCAGAACATTCACGTTTCACTAGTAGTACCGAAACTTTGTCAAGTGTGACGGGGAGTGAGCCCGTCGCCACGAATCAAATGAAAAAGGGAAAATTTTCAAAGCCGACTAATCTATACTATTACGAGCGTTAACCCGCGACTTCGTCCGCACAAATTATATACCAGATTTTAAGTCAGATCATAAGCTATCAAACAAAAAAGTTTCATCAAAATCGGTTCAGTAGTTTTTGCGTGATACTCGTTCAAACAAACTAACAAACACACAAACAAACACACAAACAAACAGACAGACAAAAAATAAAAAAATTAGTGAAATGGAATCATGGACACCTAAAAACCATATCGTAACATTTTTTTGGTTAATATCTTCAATGTACAGACAAACTTCCTGTTACAGTTTTATAATAGTACCTATAGATAAAACTGTAACAGGAAGTTTGTCTGTACATTGAAGATATTAACCAAAAAAACTAAATAGAGAAAAATCCCAAAAATTGGGTTATAAATTATATTGTTAATTTTTTCTAGTTTTCATAGAACATGGAAAACGAAAAGACTTGTGAATATAAAAGAAATACTAATTATAAACATACGTACTGATCAAATGTTGTTCTGAATCTACTTCTGAATACATTTTCCGAGAATATTCGTCATCATTAAAACGATTCCCAGAATAACAATTCAATTTCACAAATACTTAGACAGAAACAAAAAATTTTGGCATAAATCTAAAATAATACTTATTTCAGATGTATGCCAACATTGTTATTTTTAAATTATAACTAGAATTTATGACAAATCCAATTTTCATTTCCAAGAATGTCAATCTTGTTTCAACCGACATCATATTAAAAAACCTTCTCTTAAAAGATTTTTTTAATAAGTACTAATGTGATAGGTGCTAAGAAAAAACCTGAATTAAAATATTTTCTGTGTAATAGTAATTTATTCTTTATGCGATTAAGTTATAAATCATTTTAGCTTGTCATATAAAAACGAAACAATTTTCGCATTTCGCCACCAACCGTTTTGGTGAACAATAAATCATCGCTGCACATATATTTAGTGTTAAGCTTATAATTTCCCCAGGGTACGTATGGGGTTCGAACCATTCGGTTTAAACATTGTCTGAACTATATTGGACAAAGTGACTTTTTATTATACCTACTAGGATTTCGTGCTCGTTGGCGGTAGTGGAGCTTTTGTATGTAAAACGATCACTGAAGCAAGCAACGTTAGATCCGGTCAGGCTTTGGTTGGGTGACCGATTAGTAGTATTTCTTCGACTGCCTCCATGGTCTAATGGTTAAAACGACTTAAGAGCATTGGTTTCTCGACACGGAGGTCGTGGGTTCGATTTTCACGTGGAACACCTAGTGATATGTCACCTTGTGAGTTTTTCCCCAGTTGGTTACGACATTGCAGGCTGAATCACCTGATTGTTTGAAAAGAAAAATGATTCCATGCTTCTGATGACATGTTAAGCCGTTGGTCCCGGCTACTATCTCTGGTGGTAGTAGTCGTTACATAAACACCACGGCAGAGGCCGTAAGGCGGTCTGAAAAAACTCTGACACCAGGGCTCTGCCCACACGATAAGTGAGAAAATAATATATTTCACCTCAAGCATCTCTGTGCATCGGAAGGCACGTTAAGCAGTTGGCCCCGGATAGTTCCGTTAGATAGCGGTGTAACTATTCGTTAAGCCATATTGAACCGAAAATTGCCACAACAATCATAGAAACAGTAATTAAGTACCGTAGATATCATTTAGTAAGAAATTGCTTTGATGCAACTTTAACCCGAAAAATTTAATAACAATAATAGCTTTTGACCTAATTCGCTAAGAAGCTGATACTCTAGATTCTAGAACACTCTTGTTACAAAACTTTATTTGGCACTCAATAAGAAAACAGCAAGAAAATCTTAATTCATCATCTGAACATTCCTGGACATTTCATACCGTCGGAATTAGTGATGTGCCGAGTCTACCTTTTTTTTTTTTTACTTATATTTAATGGACTCTTGCTTGTGCGTTAGCACTGCATTTCCGCCAGTGTCAAGTGTTTATGGGAAAATCTATTCCAATCTCAGGGATTGTTTTTGGTCAAGAACAAGAAGAGATTGAGGATTACGGAGCCTCGTGGCCGGCAAAAACGCGACGCGCGAAATCCACGTGAGACGAGTGCTCGGGTCAGAACCTGCAACGTGACTCCCAACGGTAGTTCTTCTAATTAGTTTGTCTCTACCTTTTTTAGTACTCGATATGAAACATTCATACTTTACATACATACATACATAAACTCACGACCGTAATCCTTTTCGAGGTGATCAGAAACATTATTACAACTACCAACATTCTGTTTAAGAATGTAGTTGTAGCAATAATCACGTTTAGCAATTTAAGTTTCAGGATAGAATGACCTGTCAAGTGGTGAGAGGTGGCTAGCCTTTCGCCCACAAACACTGCATAAAAAACCTTTAATCTCTTAGTCGTCTCGTACGACACCCACGGGAAGAATACGTGTGGTCCATTCTTAGCCGGAACCACGCGGTTTTGAATTCTTTAGTACACGTTAAAAGAATATTCGAATCGGAACTTGAGTCACGAACTCGAATCCAGTGTATTCGATATTCCGTAATATTCAAGAAATAAATTATTATCATTTTTTATAATTTTTCTTGGTTTGTCTAGACTAACGAATATTTTTGTGAAATAAATGCGTACTACTTAAATTTTCATCTCTTCTCTATTTTATTTAACTCACCCTTTGTACATGACTTTTCTATTACTTATATCAATGTGTTTGTGTGTATTCCTTTAAAGTACGAGTGAACAGGCTTCTTCTGGGTAAGCTCGCTACATCTTCGACCCCATCTTCGTCCTGAGGACTGGATTGAGGTAGAGGAAGAGGTAGGAGAAGATTGAGGAAGAGCAAATCCATCATTAATTTAAAAAAAAATATCTCTGTTTACAATAAAGTGTTATAACTTATTACGATGCATGGGTTGTATTTTTCAAAATATTGTGGTTTTTTGTCCGCATAGCCTATTAAATAACAATAAACAATTGAAAATGACAATTTTAATTTTAGTTTCGGGTCGGTATTCGAATATTGTATTCAAGTACTTTGCATCTGAATACATTATTTAGAATATTCGAGTATGTACGTACCTATAAGGTATTTAAACCAGTAGTCGAGCACTATCTGATTCGGCACATCACTAGTCACAATGGCAAGTTATTATTTTCTGGACCCAATTTGCTGAGACTAAATTGTCATGTCATGTCATATTTTTTGATATAGGTCAGGTACCTACTCTGTAAAAGGTAGTCCGAAGTTATGAAGTGTTTCTTATTGAAACATGTTGATGTTTAGGAATTTATTTCGTATGGCTTCTTGAACATGTATACTATTTGAACATAATATTTCAACTATCCGAATTACTTCGGAAGCCTCTTTCGTTCATTTAACAATGCATGGCGTTTTTGACAGTTCTTGGTGAGTCTGTTCTTAAAATTTACATAAATAAATATTCTCATGACCGTAATCCCTTTCGGGGTGGTTAGGAACATTTCTACAACTATCTGTTTAAGAATGTAGTCGTGCAATGCTCACATGTAGCACAACTGAAGTGCATCTTTGTAGTTTTTAATTTTAAGTTCATCATCATCATCATATCAGCCGATAGACGTCCACTGCTGGACATAGGCCTCCCCCAGTACGGGGGAATTTGCCATAATCGCCACGCTTGGCAGGCGGGTTGGCGATCGCAGTTGGATTGAATGTGTACTCAGAGGATGCAGCTGCCTATCCTCCGGTAGATCCCTTAGTCGCCTTTTACGACACCCACGGAAGGAAATGGGATGGTGCTATTCTTAACCGACACGACGCGGACTCTTATTTAATCGAATTTTTAGCTAATCGATTTCAAACAATGCATTATGACAGTTATGACAATTGTCTTAAGTAATATTATTCAGGGACCGAAACCGGTATCGATAATACCGGTATTTTTTGGTTACAACCTTTATTTTTTTAACAGGTATTTTTTATAGTTTGTTATTATAATTAAATCAATTATAATAACAAACTTAAACTCAAACGTGAACGTAAACTTAAACCATTTGGGTTCAATAAAATGTAAATAATCATCTCCTTTATTATATAGACATGCTGTAGCAACACTGAAAATAGTGCGCGCGTTCCTCGTTGGGTGCTCCAAAATTTGCGTTACCCGCTACAACAACGACATTGTTCAATCAATTTTGTACTTTTGATTAGCAGAAATTAAAGTTCATTTTTCAGTGTTATTAAAAATCACGCGCGATTTAAAAAAAAAAATTCAAAAATTTTTATTCAAAATAATATCACATAGATGGCTCCGCCGCTCCGTCTATACTGACCCTTACCCGCACTCACTCGCATTTTCTTGAAGGACATATTTAGGTTACCGGTATTAAAATCGGTTGTTACCTGGATAAAGGTAACATTTAAATAAAGGTAACCGAAAATTTTCGGTCTCTGATATTATTACTCAAAAATTGCCTAGTACAGTCATAAACATACTATCAATCTTGTTTCAATACTATCGCAAACTTACATAGGTTTGTTAAGAAATGATGATAAAAATAATATACTTACCAAAATAATCTACCAAGTGACTACGTACATAAACTCATGACCACAAATCCTTTCAGAGGCTGGTCAGAAACTTACTACCACCAACTACCTATATTATTCAGTGTGTCAAATTATAACGTAGTCCTAAAATATGTTTTGCTCCATTTTATAAGATCTATATCCAGTGACACCTCAATGGGATTTTACAACGACCTATCTGATTTTGGTAACTTTTTTTTTCTTAGCCTATTTCATCCCACTGCTTGGCAATTCCCTCTTCATCCTCCATGCATCCCTGTCCTGAGCCAGTTCCATCCACTCTTCTTCGAACGTATCCAGGTCGTTTCTCCATCTTTTTCGTCCATTCTCCGGGATCCAAGGTGTTAATACTTTGGCCCGTCTTTACTATTTTGTATTGAAATTAATTGAATCAGGCGTTACTTTGCGGAAATCCATGACTAATATGTAGATGACACGATTGTATCAAGACCTCCGCTTCCAAGTACCTAGTAGACAAAGTTGTATTACGTTATGCAACACAACCTGCCCACCAAATAATTTCTACTCTACACGTGTTTCGCTCCACCAAGGAGCATCCTCAGGAGTTAGACCGACGAACTCGAACACCGTACGTCTCGGTGTCGGACGCTCGGCGGAGTAACAACTCTGTTTCGAACGTTCGTCGGTCTAACTCCTGAGGATGCTCCTTGGTGGAGCGAAACACGTGTAGAGTAGAAATTATTTGGTGGGCAGGTTGTGTTGCATAACGTAATACAACTTTGTCTACTAGGTAATTGGAAGCGGAGGTCTTGATACAATCGTGTCATCTACATATTATTTTGTATTGTTAAATTAAATTCACGGTGTTTCTGCCCTTATCGATTTAGTTTTGGTAAGTTTCGTAATCTTAAGGATTGTTTTATGTACAAAAACATATTTTAAACCAACACCTGGAAACAGACTACCTTTAGGTTATTACTTATTACTTTTGGTCTTCAAGAATGTCTCATTTTATTTCATTAAGTGCAAAAATGAGAGCAATTGAAGTGGGTCATAAAGACTGACAAAAAGAATTTGACGAAACTGAAAGATTTCTTTGTGTAATTAAAAAGTCGTTTGACTGTAAAACTTCAGATTGAGACAATTGCTTTAAAGAATGACTAACTAGTTCCCAAGTTAAACAAAAGGGAACATGAATTGAATTATTTATTTCCCTTAATCCAAATTGCTTCAATTTGAAGGACAAGATGCCTAATTAACTAAAGAATTGGTTTGATGTCTGCAGGCATTAATTATAACAATACTGAAGGGTTGTAATAATCCTATTGATGTGATGGAGTATTATCTAGAAGAGTTGTAAGACGGAGACAAAAATTTTAGGTACCGATTAAAATGATTTGACGTAACAAATTTTACGAAATTTGACATAGCTGGAAGCGACATGATGAAGAAGTCCGAGGATGGAGTTTTGTGGCGTGATAAGCAGCATTAGTATTTTAAGAAATGGACAATGATAGGCTTATAATGATGATGATGCATATTTATTCAATGTATATCACCCCACATATCCGCACCAAGCGCCTTTCTGAATCTTTTATAATGCGCTCAGCCTAGGAGTGGAATTCCCAGCCTGCGTAAGTATTTCCGAGCGCTTACAACCCGAATTCCTTTAAAGCACGAGTGAATAGGCTTCTTCTGGGTAAGCTCGCTACATCTTTGACACCATCTTCGTCCTGAGGAATAGATTGAAGTCAAGAGAAAACCCATCCATAGTAAAAAAAATTGTTACACTAAATATGACGTGTAGAGAAGAGGTGTGTGCAAATGAATCAAATGAATCTTCACTTCAACATTGATTTACTTAGTATTATATTCAGTAGGTACATGTTTTCTGTTCTTGTTGTTCGCTTATTTGTAAAATCATAAAATTATTACACACCTGTTGCACACCTCTTGCATTATTAGTGCATAGTCACGGGCTAAAACTATTAAAGTTTTTGTTTATAATTGTTTTGTCTGTGTACCGTTAATGCGTCTAATAATATACAAAACCAACATAAACTATAAGAGAAAGACAATAAGAGACGACGTTATAAGTTAAGACAATTGTTACTAACACAATATGGATTAATAACCTGAAATAAATAATTTTTAATTTAATTTAAATTAAACTGGCCGCGCGACGCATATATTATTCAACCTACGCGTGGCCAGCTTATTTTGTTTCGGTATATCTTGAACACGACAATTTTCCTTTTTAAGATATTTTACTACCACGACCAACCACATAGGGCGAAATACTAAACAAAAAAGAAAATAAAGTTAAAAAATAAAACGTTACACGTAAAAAGCGATAGTGACACGCTTAGAGGCGTAAACACGGTAATAAAACGGTCGGGCGTATCTACGGACGCGATCAGTTGCTCATGAATATATTTGTAGCGAGTTGTTACACTGCTGTCCAGAGTGGGATGTACAGGATGCACAGACATTCCAAATCCTGTCTACATCAGAAAAATTCATGTTTTTTTTTTTTATAATTAATGGACTCTTGCTTGTTCGTTAGCACTCAAGTGTATATGGGAGAATCTATCCCAATCTCAGGGATTGTTTTTGGTCAAGAATAAGAAGAGATTGAGGATTGCGGAGCCTCGTGGCAGGCAAAAACGCGACGCGCGAAATCCACGCGAGACAAGTGCTCGGGTCAGCAACGTGACTCAAAAAATGGTTATTCTATTCTATTTTGATAATTGCTCTATTGTTTTTGATAATGTCAAATTCAAAAAAAATATTGTCCTTTTCATTGTACGGTGATCACCACAAGCTTATACAGAGTTAAATTGATATCATTGGCATCGTTTTAAACTAAGAGTATACCCATCAAACTGAACAACTTTTACTATATGGGAGCAAAAGAATACAATAAAAACATTACAACAAACTATAACAACCAATACAATACAAACCAAATAATAAATATCTTAATTTGTGTGCATTTCACCCAAACACATTAGTTCTCCTCTCACTCATCGGTTTGCTGAAAGAAAACTCTTTAGAGTAAAGCTCGCCTTTGTACATCACGACTTATTGTTATTTTTCATAATTATGATGTTTTTGTGTGCAATAAATAATTATAAAAATATAAGATCGAAATCCAAACCAATCAATACAATAATTATTAACCGAATAAGAGAATTCCTAGGATGATAATTCAAATTTTCCAATAAATAGTTTTTGATGGCAATTTGTTTCTAAAAAACTGAAACAGCCTGTAGAAATATTGCATTATACAGGTTTCCCTTTAGATAGTAAAATAAAGGGCGCAAACCGCCCTTTTCTTTATCTACCCTTTACGATGTCTACCATTGGAATGGACACTCAAAAGTTTTGACAATGCTTTCGGTGATATTCGATAAGGAGTATTTTACCTTACGTAGATTTACATTATTTTGTAGTATTCCAAACTAAAAATTCCAAATTGTACAACATTTTGTTACAGTAAAAGATAATACAATCCTACTTTCATCATCATCATCATTACAGGCCTTTTCATCAATGACAGATGATATTATGAATATATCATATCTTAGCTTATATTATCAGAGCTTATATCATCTGTTATGATATTAGGAATTAGTATAATCATACTAATTCATAATATCAGAAATGTTGAAGTTTGTGAGGATGTAACGGTTAAACGGATCTGGATGGAATTTGACACACATATGTAATATATTAATATATTATTTCCGAAAATTCAGCGTGAGTAGGCCCCATGAGGTGGACCGACGATCTGGTGAAGGCGGCGGGAACCTGTTGGATGAGGGCAGCGCAGGACCGGTCGTTGTGGCGATCCTTGGGGGAGGCCTATGTCCAGCAGTGGACGTCCATCCGCTGAGATGATGATTATGATGATATATATTATATTCTAAGTAATATACTTTTTAAGGTTACCATAAGTGAAGTTGTGTGCAAAAGATAATATATGATATACACAATTTTATGAGCGGTGAGGAAACAAAATAAATTAATGGTCTCCACAGCTGAGTATTTGCATTTTCGTATTAAAATTGTAATAAGAAATTATGAAAACACTTCGTTATCGATGATAATTTGTTGGTGTAGCCTATAAGAGCAAGATGCCACGTAGAAACCTAAATTGCGCCATCAAAGTTTTCTCATGTACTATGTCAGAACATTGACGTAGAATACTATGGTTTAGTACAAAATTCTCGAAAAAAGTATTCGAGACTAAACTACGCAAACCTAATTACGTGTATGACCGGTCCCTAAGCATCCCACCTAACCAAGCAGTACGACGAGAATTCCATCTCGTCTCAATTCCCAATGCCTACGCCTGTAAAAGCATTTGATGAAAGTATGAACGGTTGCGCCAGGTGTCATCAAAACGAACCGTTTTTAAATTCGCTTTAAGCGCAGTATATTAAAAACTTTAATATTTGCGGTTCATGCAGAGTTTTTCCTAGCTGAGTGAAGCTGCGAGGTCGAGAGAACTTGTTTTGCGCAAACAATTCACGTTGTTTCAATCTAAAACTTGTTTCCGAAGCATTTTGATTAAAACGTCCACAAACTTTCTGACGCTTTTCAATTTTGCCTCGATTTCCACGTACATTGGATTTAACACTGATGCCTTTACGTTTGAACTGACTATTGCATGGTCAATGATATGTCTATGCAGTTCACAATACCTTTGGATTTTCGATCATCAACTCAGCCAAAAGACGTCCACTTCTGGACATAGGCACAGTATAAGAAAGAATGTCTATTACTAGATACAGTACGGACACTCCCTTCCTCCAACCAACTTTTTACCTCACCCCCTCTATCGCCCTCTGATTACCCGGCAGTTACCTAAGAAGAACACTTAGGGTTCAATTTCTTTGGTTTCGCATGCGCTGACCTCATCTTGTCAATTTAAATTTTTTGTGTGCAGTGTCCGGGCTGTGACATAGGCCTCCCCCAAGGATCAACACAACGAACGGTCCTGCTTTTGATTATAACCCATCGAGTTCTCGCCACTTTCACCAGGTCGTCTATCCACCTTCTAGGGGGTCTAGTACCCACGCTGCGTCTTTCGGTGCTTCGTTGTTACTTGACAATGCTTTCAGTGAGGAATCGTACCTTACGTTGCAGTAAAATACTGTGTATGTGAAATTCTATAATCAGATGCAATTAATAAATGCAGATGGATTAACATCTCCGTGTAGCTCCACGATGAAGGCAGGCCTGCAACCTAACATAGACTAGATGATGATGTATTGCTAAATATAGATATCAATAGGCTGACGTAACCTCAGGGTTAAAAGCTCCAAAAAAAACAAAAGAATTAAAAAAAAGATAACAATAGCTACAAATTTTTCCATAGATACTCTAATATATACTTTCGTTGGTTTTAGGTACATAAAAAAATGACTGCGTTTTGGAGGATTTTAATGGTGGCAGTATTCGTCAATGCTGGTAAGTTTTAGACTGTATTCTGACTTCGTAAGGTGTGTTTTATAATAACAATTATTTAAACACAATGAGTGGATTAACTCCGATTGTTTGTTAGTCTTTAATATAAATTATAATCAATTTGTATTGAATGGATCAAGTCAAATCGTCTCATCTAATTCAGTTGCCTTCTGCCAATTTAACTTGCCAATTCCTAAAGCTATGTTAAGCAACTTTTTGGTCCACTTGCAAATTCTCGTGTGTAGGAATAGTGGGGACACTTGCTTGCCAACCGTCAACAAGTGCAGACGCGTGCGCTCTGCATATTTTAAACCTAGAACCACATAAGAAAAATCGTTAATTTACGCAGGGTCCTTCACTACGGAACCTTAACAAAAAGAATTGAATTTACGAAATGAATTAAATTTTAAATTAAAATCCGTTCGGATTTGCATTTTGATATCTGTTTTCAACAGAACGTTCGGAAGTTAATAACTGGCAGTTTTGAATAATTTTCAATTCGTTTTTTTCTGTTCTTAATTCAAACACTGCCGTAGCTTTATGTTTAATTTCTTGACGAAAGGGTGGAATGATATTGTCCTCTCGTTCACCCCATTTCATCTTTGGGGACTCTGCAGTCAACACAGGGCCTCTCCAAAAGAGTTCTTGAGATCCAATCCTGCTTATAAGTTGTCTAGTTATTATCTTTCTATTAGTATTGATGGTGACTTTGAACTAAAATTTTTTTAATAAAACCGGTCAAGTGCGAGTCGGGCTACTCGCGCACCGAGGGTTCTATTCCACACAACATATTAACATACAAAAAAAGATTTTTTTTCTCCGGGACCTTGGGCACGAAACCGACTCACACTTGGACGTTTTTTATTATTTGTTATTACACTGTAGAGATTGTTCTATAATTACACCAAATTTGACGCTTGTATGTATAACAGTTTTTACGATAGAGAAGAAAAAAACGTTGATAAAAACTAGTTTCTTGTATGAGGACTACTAATTTTTTACTTTTTAAATTCCCTGTTATGACGCACATTCTTTGAAAATTTAAACTATGTAGCTATTACGGTTCAAAAGATACTGTATAAAATAATATTCGCAAAATTCTTCATCATTATTATCAGGAATCTTCACGTATGGGCAATTATCATGATCCTAATTACGTCATAAACTCACACCCATGATCCCTCACGGGGTGGTCAATAACATAGCTATAACTCTACCAAATAACTTTTTAGCCTGCAATTTTGTTGTAGCAAGGCAAATTTAGCAACATTTTAATAGTCACTCACAAAAACGTCACCGTTTCATTATAATTGTCAACCCGAAAATTTTCTCAAAAGGAATCAACAGAAATGCCAAGCGCAGACCTCGTTTTCTAGGCGTCCCATTATAGTAGTTAAAACGAAAATCCGTGCTCATTACCAAGTGAATGAATGGAACCAGCGAACGCATTGTACGGAAAACGAACAACTTTAAAATAGTTGAGCGTTGTTACTGGGAACGAGTGAATGAATGAAAATGTTGCAGTGAGCTGGAAGCGACAACGATTGCATGTAGCTTTGAAAATGATATTTTATATAGATTTTGCTAGTGAATTCGTCAGTATCGGCTCCCGTCATCGTAGCGAACTAAAATATATAATAGTTTTGATGTATAATCATATGCTTTTAAAAACAAACAGTTTAATCAAAATCGGTCCATTAGTTTTTATGTAATGCTAGAACAAACAAACAATCAAACAGAAAGAGAAATAATACGAAAATCTGTGATTTGGAGTCAAAGACATCTAAAACACCATGATCGTAACTTTTTTTTTTTGTTAATTTATTCAATGTACAGATATAATTGTTACTTACAGTTTCATAAAAAATAAAAAACTCTAAGAAACAATTATGCGTACCAAATTGGCAGCGTACTTAACACGTTCCGGGACAGTGACCGGCTATAGACGTGATAACAATAAAAGTTCTATTGTGTCTCGTTCACTGCCCCGGAACGTGTTAAGAAGGGTCAGATCAAATGAACCCGAAACCGACGAGCGTGTATGAAACAACTTATGACTGTGGAAGAGGCAAAAGAGGTGTGTCAGGATCGTAGCCGATGGCGATCCATTGCCTCTGCCTACCCCTATATGTATGAGTATATGATGAATGTATGTACAGTTTTATAAGAGTGTAAATAATAATTCCAAAATGGACAAACATGTTCAGAAAAATATTTATTTGCTTTCTAATTTCTAGTTTGAACTATTTTAAATAAGATTTTTTTTACAGTTATTAGGTTACAAGTAGGTTGGTTGAACTTTGTCCAATGCTGGAAAAAAGCTTCATCACATCAAAGAGTTTAGTACACAAGGTGTTAACTTAAATGCGTTACATACTTTATAGGGTGCTTCAGACTATTAAGCTGAACCATTTTTATTATGGGACAAATTTTAAATTTACGAAAAAACAGCTGTTTCATACGTTTTGGTTGAATAGCTAATTGACAAAAGTGCCAAGAAAGCTATGGAACATTTTTTTCGTAATATGCCAGAAGTAAATGGTACGCCCTTGTACGACCAGTTTAGATGTAGGACAACTTTTAAAGAGAAAAACACGGTTTACTTAAAAAATTCTGATCTAATAACTTGTTTTAAATTAGCTTTTCCAGGTTTCGCATGTCTATGGAATAGAGTGAATGAATGAATGAATACGCGATTATTTAGCAGGCCTACGCTTTCGCGGGGCAAGTGTAGTGTGAAAAATGTTAAAACAATTCCTCTTTTGTTCACGGCTTTTTTTGGACAGGTAAAAAAATGTCGTGTTTAAAATATTGAAAAACGAAAAGTTTGTTAGTTAATTTTATTCTTTGTAATGTTCATTTTTATACTTCGTAATGATTACTTAATTTTATACTTTGTAATGGATTCCTAACATTTTGTGTACACATTTTGTGTTATGAAGAACACACCTTTCTATTGACATTGTATTGTATATAAGGTCTAACAAAATTAGGTGAAACTATTTTAAGGGGATGATTAGACCATCAAACTGAACAACTTTGTCTATGGGACCAATATCGAAATCGCGAAAAAAAAATCAGCTGTTCCATACAAACCTACTCGACCTAAGTGTATGGGACAGCAGATTTTTTTTCGCGATTTCAATATTGGTCAGTTGGTTGTTCAGTTTGATGGTTTGATCATCCCCTTAAAATAGTTTCACCTAATTTTGTTAGACCTTACATTATACAGAATGTTTCTTGCATGTTTGTTCTGAGGTTGACTGCCTCCTCTGGGAATATTGTCGTGGTCATATGCTTATGCTTATGTTTCTTTTTTAATATGCTGATGGTTTTTAAGGGGATGATCAATAGGTACTATACCATTTTCTCTATGGAACTAATATCGAAATCGCGAATGAAAATCTGCTTAAAAAAATTTAATAAAATTAATAAAAAAATAAAATTAATTTAATTAATTTTTTTTTTAATTTTTTTTTTGCGATATCGATGTTATTCCAGAGAAAGATGTTCAGTGGGACCAATAGTGTGAAGGTCTGATAATCCCAAAAAAAATAGATATATACGAGCGTTAACCCGCGACTTCGTCCGCACAAATCATATACCAGATTTTAAGACAGATCATAAGCTATCAAACAAAAAAGTTTCATCAAAATCGTTTCAGTAGTTTTTGCGTGATACTCGTTCAAACAAACAAACAAACAGACAGACAAAAAATCAAAAAATTGGTGAAATGGAATCAGGGACACCTAAAAACCATATCGTAACTTTTTTTTTGTTAATATCTTCAATTTACAGACAAACTTCCTGTTACAGTTTTATAATAGTATAGATATACCAGAAAGACGGTCAAATAATATCAGATCAAAAACCGTTAGTACATTTTATTATTATTAAGAGAATCTGTATGCCTACACTGTGTTTTATGGAACCCTACTAGTGCAATTTGAAAATGCAAAATGTATTTTAAATAACACAGGTGGTCTACGAATGCATTTATGGGTCAATCGTTATGGCATTTACGTTTCGAATGACTATTTATTGAACTCCGCTTGCCAGAACTGCATTTTGCATTGTGTTATTTTTTTTGTCTGTTCTCGGATGCTAGTATGAGAGAATTATGTTATTTGAGACGATTTTTCGACGTTGGCGCTGTTTGGCTCCCAGTCGGTGAAATCAACGGGTATAATTTTTATCAGCCGGCTACCAGGAAGATGCGACAGCCCTGACAACAAATAATTTTTAGGACATTACAGAATATCATCATTCATCATCATCATCATATCAGCCATTAAACGTCCACTGCTGGACGTAAGCCTCCCCCAAAATGGGGGGATTTGCCATAATCGCCACGCTTGGCAGGCGGGTTGGCGATCGCAGTTGGATCGAATCAATGTGTGTACTCAGAGGATGCTGCTGCCCATCCTTCAGTAGATCCCATTATCATCATTGTCTAAACATAATTATGGACATAGAAAACTTATAACAGGACCTTTCATCCGTACATATATATATCGGCGCGAGTACGAAACGTCTAACGCCATCTATTAATACGTTCTGAGAACTATCGGAACGTCAACCAATCACGAGCGTTTATGTCGACCAATCACAAGCGAGCATTATCAGTTCATGAATCAGGCGACGAGTGGAGCCTGGGCCTGTTTATAAAAGAAAGCGCACCGGTGGCTGGGACACTTCTACGGCAACGGGCACTCAGACCACAAGTCTTTATTGTGATTCTGTCACGCCTGAATCATTTGTAAATAAAATTATATTGATTTTGATTAATTGATTGATGTAAATTTTGATTTTTATAAATAAATTATCTATTTACATTATCTTGGCCGCATAATTTAAAATATGAACCAAGATGATTCGAGTGACGATGACGAGCGAGGGAGAGCCTCTCCTATCTTGACTACCAGTCGCTCCGACATATACTTAGTTTATTTTTTCATTTTATTTTCATGTTGCGACTTTTAACCCTCAGGTTATGTCAGCCCCATCGTGCCTTAACCTTGACACTCTATATAACAATGCAAACCTGACACTTCATAACGAAAATAAAACTAAACGCTAGTACTAATATTCTTAGTCGGTTTCTCGAAATTTCCTCCACTCGAGTAGATTTCTACAGCGTTTTACTCAATCAACTTGTAGTTAAAAATGTCTTTCACTCGAGAAATTTCCTCCTTCGAGTAAAGTGGAAGAAAAAACGTCACTCTCAACGTAACTCTTGATAAATAAAGCAAACCTTGGAAACTATCGTTTTCATTTCGCCACGCTTCCTGTCAAGCGGGGGTGAAGTTAAGGTCCACCACATACATACGGAATAAACCTGATTCGGAATTGGTTCCGGTTGGAGTGTTGCCGCTTTCACTTTTTCACTAGATCTTGTGATTTTTTGATGTCTTAGGTGGCATTTTTTAAAGATTTACAGTCATATCATACAAGTGATTTTTGAGCGAAGGCGTTGATGGAACGATACCGTATCGTGATGGTGTATTTGCGACGTCGTTCCGGTATAGTTGCGAAATCGCCTACGCTCAAAAATAGCTTGTGTGATAATGGTTCATGCCATTTTGTATGCAGATTACGCCTAATGTTAAAACTATCGATAGCCTTTTGATATAGTTGCATAATATTGAAATTACGTCAGGATCTCATCACGTGATAATATCATGTATAGAAATTGTTCGTTTCGTTTTAATAAATGTCTAAAAATGCAATTGTCATTTTATTTGGCATTTCATACATTTTTATTTTAGGCATTCTTTAAACAGCACTCTAGTATTTTTTGTAACCATAGTTGACAACACTGAATCCTGAATCAGGATTCCGGATCGCAATTGGGGCGGACCTAAAGGAGATAGGAAAACTGAATGTAGTACCAGATACGGCTCTTGCTTAGGTCTCCTTGAAATGTCTAAAAATCTATTGAAATAAAAGTCGCCTAGTTTTTCGTAAATGGAATCATTTGCTATGCGAACACCAGTAAAAAAGAAAAATAACTTAAAATTCCTAACTTCTTGAGTTCTCCTCGAAATTTTGAAGTGAGGTTGAGTCGAGGAAAAGTTCGAAGAAACTACCGAATTAGTCTATTATAACACCTAATATCATAATCATTATATCAGCTCATAGACATCCACTGCTAGACATAGACCTCTCCCATAGATTCCCAAAAGGACTGGTCCTGCGCTGTCTTCATCTATCCGGTTCTCCCCGTCTTCATCAGGTCGTCGGTCCACCTTGTAAAGACCTAACCGCTTATAAACAGGGTGAAATTGATATCATTTTAAACTAAGAGACCCTTCAATCTGAACATGGGAGTAAACCGATCGGAGCAAAAAAGAACAGCTGTTCCATACTAAACTGCAATGCCTACTCGACTCAAATGTATGCAACAACAGATTTTTTTTAAATTTTTATTGATTACGAGCGTTAACCCCCGACTTCGTCCGCACAAATTATATACCAGATTTTAAGTCAGATCATAAGCTATCAAACAAAAAAAGTTTCATCAAAATCGGTTCAGTAGTTTTTGCGTGATACTCGTTCAAACAAACAAACACACAAACAAACAGACAGACAAAAAATCCAAAAATTGGTGATATGGAATCAGGGACACCTAAAAACCATATCGTAACTTGTTTTTTGTTAATATCTTCAATGTACAGACAAACTTCCTGTTACAGCTTTATAATAGTATAGATAAACATGTTACAGCCATTATTTTTTTTTGCAATCTTTAATTTGGATTTGATTTCTTTTTACTCCGATCGATTTGTTCCCATAGTAAAAGTTGTTCAGTTTGATGGGTAGACTCTTAGTTTAAAAGGATGCTAATTATATCAATTTTAACCTGTAGTACAGTGACGTATAACATCCGACATTATAAATACAACGTAATATACAAAGTCATGTAGCAATATTGAGTTCCCCTGAAATTATTTGCCCCAGGCGCTACACGGATAGCAAACTCAGTTTCGTCTTATTAACTCGTGTTATTCCTGGAACTAGTCAAAGTTTATATTTGGTATATATAATAATACATAATATTATGGTTAAACTTTTGATTCCTACATTATTCATCATCATCATCATCATCTCAGCCGATGGACGTCCACTGCTGGACATAGGCCTCCCCCAAGGAACGACCGGTCCTGCGCTGCCCTCATCCTTCGGTTCCCGCTGCCTTCACAAGGTCGTCGATCCACCGTGTGCGGGGCCTACCCACGCTGCGCTTTCCGGTACGCGGTCGCCACTCGAGAACTTTTCGGCCCCATCGGCCATCGGTTCTGCGAACAATATGCCCCGCCCACTGCCACTTCAATTTAGCAACTCTTTGGGCTATGTCAGTTACTCTGGTTCTTCTGCGGATCTCTTCATTTCTGATTCGATCTCGTAGGGAAACTCCGAGCATAGCCCTCTCCATTCTCATCCTACATTATTGAGGCATTTTAATTATAAAACATCAGGGACGCAGCTCCAGTGGAGTAAGTGAAACGTCTTGGACCAAGTAATGGTTTCTATCCTGTAAAAAAAATGGTAATAAAATTACGCCGGAAGGTTCTATACTTCCAGAATCATACACACAGCGTTGCCAGAAGGTAACTTTTGTAACCTTTTAGGTGATTTTTAGCTCCATCAGGTTACTTTTAGGTTACACGGTTCAAAAGGGTACTTATAGGTGATTTTTCGGAATTAGAGTAATTAATTTTTATATTCTTATTCTTTCATGAAATAGGAGTCTTATTCATATTTTTTGCAATGTTTGGTGACGCAAAGCGTTCGTAACGTAGTGAGTGGAACTCCTTAAAACACGTTTTTCTCTCTTGCACGAATTTATATCAAATCTGAGACCAAATTAAATGACCAAAGCTTCTCACTCAGATACTATCTTGATCAATCAATCGGACGAAAAATTAAAACTTAAAATGGAAAAGACTTTAGTAGTCTTTGTTTATATTTCTGTAAAATTAATGCAACCAACATCTGTTTACCAGCTTTTATTACCTTATTGCTGGGAAAAAATGTGAAAGGTAACTTTTCAGTTTTCACACCCAAACGGTTACTTTTTTATCTATTTCCGGTTACTTTTGACAAGACACTGCTGGCAACACTGCATACATAAGCGATCTTGTCATGACATCTTTCATCTTAAGTATTATACAACTGTAACAGAAGCGTGTCTATACATGGAAGATATTAACAAAAAAAATTAAATGAAATGAAAGATGTTTCACGTAAAAACTCATTTCAAACTTCATTCAAATGAGTATGAGTAACGTTGTATGAAGAAAAATTTAATTTTTTTTTGACATAGGTTTTTAGAGTCCTTGTCCGCATGGTGTCGGCTAAGAATAACACCATCCTATTTCCTCCCGTGGGTGTCGTAAAAGGAGACTAAGGGATCTACCGGAGGATGGGCAGCAGCATCCTCTGAGTACACACATTCAATCCAACTGCGATCGCCAACCAGCCTGCCAAGCGTGGCGATTATGGCAAATCCCCCCATTTTGGGGGAGGCTTATGTCCAGCAGTGGACGTTTGCTGTGCTATTAAGGTACAAATAACTTCTAAGGTTGTATGAATAAATAGTATACATTCGTACGTAATATTGTATCTAGGCAACCATGCTTTGACAGTCTTATAGCACCGGGCAACTAGGGCTGTCAATAAATTAATTTTGAAAAAATTAATTTAATTTATCATTCAAGGAAAAAATTCAAATTATTAAAATTTATATTGAAATTTAAAAAATATCGGTTATTTTATATAGTATGTTTGAAAGTTTGGTGATTGGTATCTTTAGTACTTTTCTAAATTACGTCTTGTTTGTTTGGTTTTAGGTGTGGTTTGATGTGAATAAAAATATTTAACCCAGGTTGGAAAACATTTCATTTAAGTATTGTATTACCTTTGAAAAAGCCTGTCGTGGATACGCACTCTGTCATTTATTATGAAATAAAGAACTTGTTATCACTTAGGTATTACTTGAATTTCAGCATTATCTACTTAAATTTATTTTACTCCACCACACGTGTACGCTCCCACCGTTCTTGAGTGTAGGCCTGTGCTCTGCACTGAGATGTATATTATGGGTTGGTGATTGTGATTTTATTTTAAACTAGAGTTAACCCGCTACTTTGTCCGCACAATTTATATACTAGATTTTAAGTCAGATCATAAGCTAACAAACAAAAAAAGTTTCATCAAAATCGGTTCAGTAATTTTTGCGTGATGCTTGATCAAACAAACAAACAAACAAACACCCAAACAAACAGACAGACAAAAAATTCAATTAAAATTGGTGATATGGAATCAGGGACACCTAAAAACCGTATCGTAACTTTTTTTGTTGTTAATATTTTCAATGTACAGACACACTTCTGTTATAATTTAATAATAGTTAAGATAGATTGCAATTATGGCAGTCCTAACCGCAACAACACTTAAAAGAAACCTTATATCTCTTAGTCACCTCCAACGGCACTCTATTTGTGGCCTAATACCACGAAGCCACATTTACAGTAGTTAATTTGAAACTCTTATTTCAATTTCAAACTCCAGAAACAGTTTTTCCAGCCTTTATATTCGCGAAGCCAAAATATCTCTACCACTTTATAAAAGTTGCAAGCTAAGCGAGTCTCGGAATATTCTACAACTGTGCCGATTTCTGTGAAAATGTATAAAATAAGTCAAATAAGCAGTTTTGATATAGCACCTCAAAGTCTTGAGATCGGGGAAATGTTGAGGGAATAGAAAACTTTGAGTCAACGGCAACCTGACTTGACTATTAGATAGCTTAGTGATTTTGACAGGTGGTTTCAGAGATTTCATTTTACTTTTTAAAGCTATTTGAGCCGTCAAAGCTTTATAATACCATAAAAATATTCAAGATTAATTAACATGAACATCTAACGAAAGGTTTTACGGCTCAAACATTTTCAGAAAGTAAAATAAAAGCTTTAAAACGATCTGTCAAAATCACCACCACCTATCTTGGACGCACTAAAATTGTACTTAAAAACCTTTAAATGGGTTACCATTAGCACAAGGTTACTTGTGGCACAGTATAAGAAAGAGAATGGTACTTGTACAAAACACAATGTAAAAAACAGGTAACAATTTTCAAGCATTTACAGCATTGAAAAGGGACGTCGGTGTCGGGTTGCGGATAAGAATGGATTCTCAATCTTGAGATCCGGGTTCGCATCCGCACGGACATGCCATGAGTTTTTCTAACGAAATATCGCCTATGATTTTTGTCTGTCTGTTGGTTAGTTCGCGCATCACGTAAAAACTACTGCATCGATTTTGATGAAACTAATTTTGTTTGAAAGCTTATGATCTGAGTTTTTTTTTTTCGGGCATAGGTTATGATCTGAGCTTATGATTAAACTCAAAATCTGGTATATCATTTATTTCGCTACGATGTCCGTTGGGATGGGAACCCGTGTGGACGAAGTCGCGGGTAATCTCTTGTAATATTATAAAACTGAATACGAAAAATCCTTATTAGTTAAAAAAAAAACAATTTCTTCTCTTTCAAGAACAAACCGTCGCCAATGCTAATTAAAAACAAATACCAAAAGAATAAACATAGCAAAATAAAAAGAAGGAAAGTAGATAAAAAAGCAAAAAGCCATTAATTTCTTTAGAGGAAAGAAAACAATTTAATTAAATTTATTTAATTAAAGACAAAGAAACTAGAGACAATATTAGCCCACAATCTAAATTAACTTCGACTGAACGAATTAGAAAGAAAGAACGAATGAATGAACTAATGAGTAATTTACAATCAATGAACGAAGCGAAGGAACGTTCCTTAGCCATTTTTCCTCGATTAAAGTAATTCGTTTTCGATTTTGACGTTTTATTTCCTTGAATAAATTGAATTGTCTCTTCTTTTCAATTTGCAATTTGCAATAAAATTATAAAAACGATGTACTTTTCAATATTTACTATTCATAAGATTTATCCCACTTACAAGTACGAATATTATTATAACGCGTAGCGTGGCGAGTTTGTTCGCGAACGGTTGTCTCGGTTGTACGCAAAACTGTATGTCTGTTCTCTCAATAATTCCTTGTTTTGCGCTTTGATAGGCCCGTTCATAGGTAGCCATCAATTTGGTCCCGCAACTTTGTCTAGGTCTGCTTCGAAGCAGATTTCTGTGGACTAGTTTTATGATGGGTTTTGATTTTTTAAATCGTGTTTTTAAAATATATATTATATCCGGGAATATAAAGGGTCTAGGTATAGACAGTGTGATTGTACTCATAATGCTGAACAACTTTCCCGAAAGACCCTGGAACTAGCATAATTGTCTTGTCATTTTAAATGTAATCAGCTTCTCGAAGGTTTCTATGAAAAATAGATTTTTTTTTCAACGTTTTTTTTCTCTTTGGGGAAATTTGTTCAGTATCACAAGTACAACCACAATTAAAAGTAATATCTTCATTTACACTCCGTGCAACGGGGTCCATAGTCGTAATCGTAATATAAATAAAATGGAGGCCTACAATGTTTCATCATCATCATCATCATCTCAGCCGATGGACGTCCACTGCTGGACATAGGCCTCCCCCAAGGATCGCCATAACGACCGGTCCTGCCCTCATCCAACGGGTTCCCGCCGCCTTCACCATGTCGTCGGTCCACCGTGTGCCTACCCACGCTACGCTTCCAATACGCGGTCGCCACACGAGAACTTTTCGGCCCCATCGGCCATCGGTTCTGCGAGCAATGTGCCCCGCCCACTGCCACTTTAGTTTAGCAATTCTTTGGGCTATGTCAGTTACTCTGGTTCTTCTGCGGATCTCTCCATTTCTGATTCGATATCGCAGGGAAACTCCGAGCATGCTCGGAGTTTACAATGTTTATAACAATTAAAAGTAAAATTTTGCTAAAGTATAGGAACATCAAAAGAAGCCAAAATTTGCGAAGATATTTCATAAAAGATACGACATGCACAGAAGAAGGGATGTCGAAAACAAGTAATGATGAAAGTCCCCATCTTTGTAAACTAGGGATGGGAAATTTTATATTAACTCGCTCACTCGACTCAGCGATTATAACTCATCGGTATAAAATATTAATCACTGTAATAACTTTCTCGAAGGTATAATTAGAGATATTATAATATAAATAATAATTTATATTCAGATTATTAACATGTTTATTACCAGTGCATAAACTATGTTCAGTTTGAGTGCAAATGAGTTCAAAACTACTTTTTGATGAACAATGGACATATTACCAAGCATTTATTTTTATGAAATAAATGATTATTATTATTATTATTGTATGTCTTTTCCTTATCTCGGGACATAAGTGTCCCGGACCTTTGGGAGGCGTGCGTGGGGCCGAAGCCAACACGTAGAGGCCCGTCAGACAATTTGATCTAAATGGTATTGTAACACCGACCGGCAACTATCCCAGTATACACTATAGAAGTGTATCCAAAACAGCCCCCGGTCAGTGTAGGACTATTGTAAGGAGTGGAAAGAAACAAAATCTGGGCTATTGGGGTGGGGTGCTAATGGAACAGGTAACTAGGTTTTGAACGGGACTATGGCGCCTGCCTGACCAATGTATAAACACGGAAAAAATGGCAGACGGTGACTTGCCAACTCAAAATGAATGGGCCCCCGAAAACGGTGGAGAGGTGCTTCTGGACTTTAAACGACCATCATTTCAGTCTCCAACGGCTAATCAGGTGCCCACTCGCCACTTACGCAACACATCCACTCTTCGAGCATATAGCTCTTGCGACTCCAACCTAAGGCCGGCCAATTAAGGCAAGCACAGAGGTGGGGGATCCGATCCTCTTGGGGTCCACTCCGACCGGCCAGTCAAGGCAAGTCGGATCAGGGACTTCCCCCGGGAGCATTCGGGCCCGTGGTGTCGCCACTCACCAACAGCTCGCCACAAGCTGCCCTGCGGGTTATTATTATTATTATTATGATATCACTCACTTTGCACTGCGTATCTAAGAAGATACAGGCTAGTCGTTCCTACATGGCTAGCATGCCAGGCACGACAAAGCTTTTAAACGAGGAAAACGTCATGTGCGCTCTTTCTGTCACACGTAAAATAATAAAGATGGAGGGATATCTCGATTTTTATCGTTTTCTCGGGGGAGGCATGCGAGGCCTACAGGAGCGTAAAGTTATATTTTCAAAAAAAACGCGCCAAATCGGAAGAGTGTAGTATCTGTTACAGTAGTAACTATTAAATAATTTGTAATACTCGCTTCAAAATTAGGGAATGTATAAAAATATTTCCTCAATATGTTTGAAAAGATGTTTGCAAGCTCAGATTAGTTCTAGTCTAGTTTTCATAACAGCTTTGACACATTCTAACAAAAGTTCACCTTTATATCAGTTTTTTAAACATTTGAACACTATTGCACATTGAAATCATGACCAACTTTTTGAGTCGATTCAAAGAGAATAGAATCACTACGTTTTAAGAGTCGGCACTGCCTAACTAGCTTCGAAATCCAAAATAGTATGAAGCTAGGGTATTAAATCTTTGGAGCCCATACAATCTAGGGCATTTCATACAATTACGATTTTGTTCTGAGTGTCGCGGCACTGAGTCGATTCAAAACGGTCAAATCTAGACTCACCTAACCAACTCGTGCATACTGAGTGAATCTTCACACTTCAAGCACATCTCTAAAAGAAACTTCGGCTAATGAAGTAGACGAACTTGGTAATTATACAAGCTGTGGCTGAAGGCCTCCAAGCTTCCAAGTTAGGGGCGACTAGACTTATTTGCGGGGATTTGCTTTGTGTCAAATTAATTAACCCCCTTACTTAGAAGAAAGTTTTTTCTTAGGAAAGGTGATTTGGTCTGGTAATTATGTTTAGATTTGTTGATGCTTTGTTGGTACGAGATGGATAAAGGAGTCACGTTGCAGGTTTGTTACTCAGCGGTCGCGTGTGTCGGGTGCCTGCTCTCAGGCCTGTCATGAGGCTCCACCATTTTGTGGTAGCAAAAAAGTTGGTCAGTTTGATGGTCTGAAGCACCCCTTTAAGTAAGTGTCCCATTTATTTTTATACACCGTGTAATGGCCATCTTAAAGCTAACCGGCGAGTGTGGGTCTACTGTCCAAAACAAGAGACCGCGTTTTTTGCAATAACCATTTGCATCCCTTCCTTGTTGGTAATGAAATCAAACAAAGAGAACTATATAATAATACTCATATTTTTTTGAATGGAACATGAAGTTTACAGAGTCACGATTCCCCATCTCTAAACATATATTTAGAGGTCCGTACGTCGTTCCGACTCTGAATACAGCTAGTTAGACCCCCAGGCGTTCATTAGAGTATATTGTGCTTGCCGTTTATAGAATAGGTATTCGAATAGTATCCGTTACTATAGTGTGCCGTGTAAGGAAGCTTATTGCTACGTGTATACAAGGTGTATAATTAAATGTGTTATACACGGTGGAAATGGGGTCGTTTTGAAGCCAAAGCACGGTGCTTTAGATAGACTAAGAGATAAGTGTACTTTTTGCAACCATCAGCAGCAATGCTGATTCAGTGTTTATAGGGTGTAGAGCATCTCTATGGACTAGGTCTGCCTGCATAACTTCAGTCGGTTTAGTAGTTACTGATGTTTAAAGGTCCGACCATTGAACGGCTGTATCTCCTAAACCGACTGAAGTTATGCAGGCAGATCTAGTCCATAGAGATGCTCTACACCCTATAAACACTGAATCAGCCTTGCTGCTGATGGTTGCAAAAAGTACACTTATCTCTTATAATAAGAACACCCTTTCTCAAAGTGGGCGATAACACCCCCTTGTGGGGGATGCTGCTTTCCAACCTCCGATAGATCCCTTAGTCGCCTTTTACGACACCCACGGGAGGAAATGGGATAAAATAAAAATAATATGATTAAATATGCTCTCATTGAACGATATTCTTTAAACTCAGAAATAGATGATATCCTATCATGGGTATGCACGTTTAAGTGTGGTTTTACAGTCACGCTTACGCCGGCGCGGGTGGGGGTGGTAAGCGACGCGAGCCACGAGCTAGGTGTTGCCTTGTATCGTTTCACAGTGAAAATTGATCTGCGACAGACAATTTCATAGTGCGAACCGCGCGCTTACCGTAAGCGTGACTGTAAAACCACACTTAAATAATGTTGCAATAGCTGTTTCAGACGTGCGCCAGGTGGTAAAAGCAATTTAAGGGGCTCTAGAAAAAAATTGCTTCTTAAAGTGGGCGGTGGGCGAAATGAGTTTAAGAACCTATGCTTTAGACCATAAAACTGAACAACTTTCACTATAGGACAACCATTGAAAAAAAGTTAAATAAAAATAAAAAAATGTCATAAAGCCGTTTAAGAAAATGTCTCGAACCCGTAGTAACACTAGCGATGTAAATAAGAAAAGTTTACTAATGGTTCTTTATTATCTGATTAAATTGATTTTAAAACAATAATAAAGCGAATGAACAATTATCCTAAAACTGAAATATAACTAGACTAAACAAAGTTTAAATTTTTTTTAAGGTCTAATAAAATTAGCTGAAACTGTTTCATAGGGATGATCAGACCATCAAACTGAACAACTTTCTTTATGGGACCAATATCGAAATCGGGATAAAAAAATCTGATCCCATACAGAAAGATGATTTTTTTTTTGAGATTTCGATATTGGTCCAGTAGAGAAAGTTGATTAATTTGATGGTCTGATCATTCCCTTAAAATAGTTTTAGTTAATTTTGTTAGACTTTGTATACTAAATCCTTAGATCAAAGTAAAATTAATGGATAGGCCCAAAGCGCGTTAAGTTGAAGCACACAACTAGTACACTTGGTCCATACAAACTAGCAAACTTGTCTGTCATCTCGGTACATATTTGAAGTATATCTATCAATTGTTTTGCCTCATATTTCTGGTTTAAAATGTTCGCGTAAGGCCCATCCATTAATTTTACTTTGATCTAAGACTAAATCTATGGCAGTAACTATTAAATAATCTGTGATATCCTGAATGTGAAGATTTGTTAATAGCATATGTAACCTTATATCTTTAACTATTGATAATATTTGTCTGTAAATCTTCCTGTAAGCAAATAAATAAAATAAATATCACCTCATTTCGGTTTCAAAACGACCCCAATTCCACAGTGTATACAAAAACGGCTAAAATTGTTTCTATTAGAAAGAACAATAGAAGAATATTGTTTCTACCATGTTTCTACTCGCACGTTTCCCGAAATAAAAGCGGTACGCAACGTTTAATTTACTTTACCGTTAATTGCAATTAAGAATCAACCCTCGGTGGGCTATGATAATTTGCCTTTTCGTAATTGAAATTGGTAATTAAAATTGTCTTGGTGTCGTTCTGAGTTGATTAAAGAAATTGTGTGGGTAATAAAAATTATAATGTTAAGAAAGTAAACTAATTTTCTAGACTTGGGGCTAACACAAAAGATCCCATTGGGTCGAAGTGTTGCTGGCTTGCCAGCCCCCACAACAAGATAAGAATTTTCTAGACAAAAAAATATTGTTATGTGCATAGCATAGCATATGCTCACGACTATATTCCCCGAGGGGGTAGTCAGAGATATTCTGAAACCTAAGAACATCCACGTTTCACTAGTTGTACCTAAACTCTCCAGTGTGACGGGGAGTGAGCCCGTCGCCACTTGTAATGGACAGTAGGTACAATACATGTCTCGAAATTGAAGCTTGCAGGTTTCCTCACGTGTGTTACAAATCGTACATAAATTCCGAAAAACTCATTGGTACGAGTCGGCCTGGACGGCAGGCAAGGTTACTCGCCACTGGACCACCACGGCTTATTATAAGCCGTTAAGGGTGTTAATAAATGGGATTAATATGGGTGACAATGTCCAAGATATTAAATAAAGGATATAAAAAAGCCCAAAACAAGAAAATGATTTGTTTTGAATCGAGAGTAGAAACGATTTATCAAGGTTTCGACATAGGTTAATTTTTTTCAAGAAATGTAATTTGTAGGTACTGTTGTACTTTTACCTGTTTGTTTGTCCAATGAAGTTTTTAGAAAAATAAAGAACTTATTTAGAGCATTTATCTTTATTTCATTGCCTGCCTCCGTGGTCTAATGGTTAAGAGCATTGGCTCTCGACACGGAGGTCGTGGGTTCGATTCCCACGGGGGGCACCTAGTGATGTCACTTTGAGCGTTTTTCCCCAGTTAGGACATTGCAGGCTGAATCACCTGATTGTCTGAAAAGAGAAATGAATCCGTGCTTCGGATGGCACGTTAAGCCGTTGGTCCCGGCTACTATCTTTGGTGGTAGTAGTCGTTACATAAAAACCACGTCAGAGGCCGTAAGGCGATCAGAAAAAACTCTGACACCAGGGCTCTGCTCAAGCTCTGCCCACACGATAAGAAAGAAAGAAAGAAAGAAATCAAAGGAGTCGATTTTCGAGTTTTCAAGAACTTCGTATTCAGTGGTAACGCACTGGTTGGAGAATAATCTTCACAATCATCAACATCATCATCAGCCTATAAACGTCCCACTGCAGGGCACAGGCTACCCTCAGGGAGGGTGTATGGGCATTAGTCCACCACGCGTGCCCAACGCGGATTGGTAGACTTCACATACACATCAGAATTTCTTCTTTAGCGTATGCAGGTTTCCTCACGATGTTTTCTTTCACCGTTTGAGAGTTGTCGGTATTACGTACATAAGTTAGAAAAACTCATTGGTACATGGCATGTTGTCCGTGCGGATTCGAACCCGGACCTTCATAATTGGGTCTTCACAATGTTGAGTCTAATTAAGCGTGTTAGTACGTACATCGTATTGAATGAAATTCACTACATTCGATACGATGATAATAAACTGCCTCCGTGGTCTAATGGTTAAGAGCATTGGCTCTCGACACGGAGGTTGTGGGTCCGATACCCACGGGGGACACCTAGTGAAATGTCACTTTGTGCATTTTTCCCCAGTTGGTTAGGACATTGCAATGTTGAAATGATTCCGTGTTTCGGTTGGCACGTTAAACCGTTGGTCCCGGTTACTATCATTGGTGGTAGTAGTCGTTACATAAAAACCACGTCAGAGGCCATAAGGCGGTCTGAAAAAACTGACACTAGGGCTCTACCCACACGATAAGAAAGAAGAAGGAGTCACGTTGCAGGTTCTGACCCGAGCACTCGTCTCGCATGGATTTCGCGCGTCGCGTTTTTGCCTGCCACGAGACTCCGCAATCTTCAATCTCTTCTTGTTCTTGACCAAAAACAATCCCAGAGATTGGGATAGATTCTCCCATAAACACTTGACACTGGCGAAAATGCAGTGCTAACGCACAAGCAAGAGTCCATTAACAATAAGTAAAAAAAAAAAAGAAAGAAGGAGGTGATAATAACATGCCAGAAAACAAACACAAGCGCTTTTGCATTCGATTTAACGTGTTACATTTGAAATAACACTAAAATATAATCACGCCGTATTATCCTCTCCTAGGTTCTTTTATTCTATTTTCGAAAAGCCCGTTTCAGAACAACGTGGTTCTCACTTCATAAATATTTATCAAGTCAGCCGTCTCAAGTACGGCTAAACTGTTTTTCATTATCATACATTTAAAAAAACTTTCGGTTGCCAGGATCGAAACACCTTGCAGCGGAATTTTTTACAAGCGAGAAAATTTTGCAGACTACTTTTGTTTTAAAGTCTTGAAATTTATTCAAGTTCAAGAATAATTTTGCATATTTTTGTGAAGCGAATCCTAGCCGTAGATGGTACAACTCCCGTTAGTTAGGCCGTAGTCAACAACGCAAGCTAAGAGCCGAGCCACACGGCGCGGTGCGGAAGCGGTGAAGCGCCTGAGCGGTGTCGCTGCGTTGTCATCTATGTCTATACTATTATAAAACTGTAACAGAAGTGTGTCTGTACATTGCAGATATTAACAAAAAAAATGTTACGATATGGTTTTTAGGTGTCCCTGATTCCATTTCACCAATTTTTGGATTTTTTGTCTGTCTGTCTGTTTGTTTGTTTGTTTGTTTGAACGAGTATCACGCAAAAACTACTGAACCGATTTTGATGGAACTTTTTTTGTTTGATAGCTTATGATCTGACTTAAAATCTGGTTCTGTACTATTATAAAACTGTAACAGGAAGTGTGTCTGTACATTGAAGATATTAACAAAAAAAAAGTTACGATATGGTTTTTAGGTGTCCCTGATTTCATTTCACCAATTTTTGGATTTTTTGTCTGTCTGTCTGTTTGTTTGTTTGTTTGTTTGAACGAGTATCACGCAAAAACTACTGAACCGATTTTGATGGAACTTTTTTTGTTTGATAGCTTATGATCTGACTTAAAATCTGGTTCTGTACTATTATAAAACTGTAACAGGAAGTGTGTCTGTACATTGAAGATATTAACAAAAAAAAGTTACGATATGGTTTTTAGGTGTCCCTGATTTCATTTCACAAATTTTTGGATTTTTTGTCTGTCTGTTTGTTTGTGTGTTTGTTTGTTTGTTTGTTTGTTTGAACGAGTATCACGCAAAAATTACTGAACCGATTTTGATGAAACTTTTTTTGTTTGATAGCTTATGATCTGACTTAAAATCTGGTATATAATTTGTGCGGACGAAGTCGCGGGTTAACGCTCGTACTATTATAAAACTGTAACAGAAGTGTGTCTGTACATTGCAGATATTAACAAAAAAAAGTTACGATATGGTTTTTAGGTGTCCCTGATTCCATATCAGCAATTTTTGGATTTTTTGTCTGTCTGTTTGTGTGTTTGTTTGTTTGAACGAGCATCACGCAAAAACTACTGAACCGATTCTGATGAAACTTTTTTTGTTTGATAGCTAATGATCTGACTTAAAATCTGGTATGTAATTTGTGTGGACAAAGTCGCGGGTTAACGCTAGTGCATATATAAAAATCTTTGCTATTTGCAAGTCCGACGTGCCCAGCCGTACCGTGTGATATACCATAGATTTTTATATGCAGGACATAGCAGCGGCACCGCTCAGGCGTTGCCTCGCTGCCGCACCGTGCCGTGTGGCTCGGCTCTTAGGGATTGGTAGGGGCAAAACTGTGTGTCAGATTATTTTCAAGTCAGCATCTGACTTAGTTATTTTATTGGACAGAAGCGAAATATCTGGCATTTTGAAATCCATTCATCATCATCATCAACAGCCTCCGTCGTCCCCTCTACAACAATGCAACATCGTCACAACCTTAAATTCGTCGTTGAAACATCAACAAGGTGACAATTCGGTATTCACTATGGTTATGTCATGTGTCACACTCATATAAAAATTCCGACGATCTGAAGGATGCAAGAAGGATGTTACATTTGTGAGCTCGTCGATGTTTTTGACAGCGATGTGACGCTTAGTAAATTGCACGTCCTATCAACACAAATATTCCCTGCCTCCCACCAATTTGTATCTCACCCCCTCGTAGAAGAGTGGTGGAAGATGACAGTAGGAAATGGTCTAATCGTGCCTTCGTTACAAACGCATAAGATTTTATTCATTTTCTATTCATATTTAGGTTCTTTCAACTCTGTGAAGAAACCTGCATACATTGAATGCAGTATGTTTTCCTTCGCGGTTTGAGCATAAGCATAAACATATGCTCACAACTATAATCCCGAGGGGGTAGTCAGAGATATTCTGAAACCTCAGAACATCCACGTTTCACTAGTACCGTAACTCTGTCCAGTGTTAAGGGGAGTAAGCCCGTCGCCACTTGTAATGGACTTTGGGCACACAAGCACAACACATGCCTCGAAATTGAAACATGCATGGTTTTGTCGCGTTTTGAGAGCAGTCGATATTACGCACTTAAGGCGGTTGCAGAGGGGTCAATTTTATACAAAACTTTAACGCACAATACGCGTAGATGGTGTTAATATAAGTAACTTTGTATATATGGAAAATTAGTTTAGAAAATCTAGATGCCGCGTAACAAATAACATTTGCAATTTATAATATAATTATAAAGATATAAAGCTTTTAAAATTTTGTATGAAAAATTTCAAAGCTTTATATCTTCGTAATTATTTTATAAATTGCAAATGTTATTTGTTACGCGGCAATTAGATTTTCTAAACAATTTTTCCATATATACAAAGTTACTTATATTAATACTATCTACGCGTATTGTGCGTCAAACTTTTGTATGGACTAAAACCACCTTAAGTTAAAAAATAAATATACTAAGTTTACATAATAATACTTTCTTATTTAAGGTGACTTTCGGGTACAGAGCAGCTTAAGAAACTTTATTTATAAAGAAAGAACACCACATCCATCATTCCGCAAAGAAGCGATTTGAGAAAGAAAAATGGAAAAAAGTAAATAGATTTTCAAGTGATAAAGCATTTTTTAACTCCGCGAAGCTAAGTGCTCAATCATCCTTGAAATTTGCTTTATAAACATGGTTTATTATTTAAGTTTGTTAGGTTGTCCCTAGGAACAGTGTTAGCTCCTTCGTTCACCAATGAATAGAAGTAGTCGGGGAAATTTACCGTGTTTTTGTATGGAGTTCTGGCACTTTAGGTAATAGTTTGAAATATTAGTAGATACATAACTGAAAAATATAAATTCTCAATAATCCCCGATTTTTTATTGTGTATTAACTGTACTAACTGCCTCCGTGGTCTAGTGGTTAAGAGCATTGGCTCTCGACACGGAGGTCGTGGGTTCGATTCCCACGGGGGACACCTAGTGATATGTCACTATGTGCGTTTTTCTCTAGTTGGTTAGGAAATTGCAGGCTGAATCACCTGATTGTCTGAAAAGAAAAATGATTCCGTGCTTCGGATGGCACGTTAAGCCGTTGGTTCCGGCTACTATCTCTGGTGGTAGTAGTCGTTACATAGAAACCACGTCAGAGGCCGTAAGGCGGTCTGAGAAAACTCTGACACCAGGGCTCTGCCCACACGATTAGAGGAAGAAGATTGTGTATTATGGAATAATTAAGACGTAAAACAAAACATAAAATTTAGGTATGAACAAAAAATGGAAAACTGGTGTTTTTGTACAGGACGTCTTCATTCTATACGCTTTACTTATAACAATAATAATCTGACAATCAGAATACGTTTTTTGTATTTGCATTAAGAGCCTACCGAGCCTATTGTGCTGCCCCCAATCAAATTTTTTTTATTTCTTAACGAGTAAACAACATTTTCAAAAACCAAGAATGTCACATTGTAGTACTGATTGGCTTTCAATTTATCGAAACATTACGGATCATTATATTTTATGCTTATAGCTATTATCTTTAAAACCGCCAAAAGTGGCCACTTTTGGCGGTTTTAAAGATAATAACTACAAACATTATAAAAACAAATTCGCAGTGACCCGATAAATTGAAAATTAGCAATGACATTCTTGTTTTTGGGAAATATTGTTTAATTGTAAAGAAAAACGATTGGGGGCAGCACAATAGGCTTGGTGCAGCCTTAAGGAATGATGTCCAAATGTTAAGGGCGTGATTCTAAAAAATCACCCATCTGAAATACCAAAATATATCAAGAAGGTCCACATCAAAAGTTATAGGCCAAAAATCGTATATTTTTCAGTGAATTTTTCTCTTCAATACACGAGTAGCTTATTCAATTCCACCCGTAATATTTTACGACGATATTCTGACGTGGTCTCCAAAATATCCTTCAAGGCTCCAGACCAAGATTCTCATTTGATAAACAGTGAGTGACGTACCTAAAATGGGCGGTGTAGTATGACCATAATTGTGCCGATTTAATTTGTGTTGTGATGATAAAGGTAGTATAGTGTAATAGTTACTTTACTTTATATTATGTCATGAAATCATAGTTGGTAGTAATGACAATCATCATCATCATCATCATCAGCCTATCATCGTCCACTGCTGAACATAGGCCTCTCCCAAGGCGCGCCACAAAACTCTGTCCTCGGCCTTCCTCATCCAGTCGCTCCCCGCTACCTTTTTTAGGTCGTCTGTCCAGCGGGCAACAGGACGTCCCACACTACGTCTACCAGTTCGCGGTCTCCACTCCAGAACCCTGACACCCCACCGGTTGTCAGTTCTTCGGCAGATATGACCAGCCCATTGCCACTTCAGCTTGCTAATTTTCTGAGCTATGTCAACCACTTTCGTTCTCTGACGTATCACTTCATTTCTGATGTGATCTCTCAGAGAAACACCGAGCATAGCTCTCTCCATAGCTCGCTGCGCGACCTTGAATTTATGAACTAGTCCTATCGTCAGGGACCATGTTTCCGCACCATAGGTCATTACTGGCAGGACGCACTGATCGAACACCTTCGTTTTGAGGCATTGTGGTAGAGCCGAGGAAAATATATGGCGGAGTTTCCCGAAAGCCGCCCATCCCAGTTGGATGCGCCTAGCGGCCTCCTTGTCGAAGTTGTTTCTACCTAGTCTTATAGTCTGTCCAAGGTAGACATAGTCTTGCACAACTTCTAGCGCCGCCTCACCGACGTAAACCGCCTCTGGCTCGACATGAGAATTAAGCATGACTTTCGTCTTGTCTAAATTCATGCCGAGACCGACCCGTCGGGAAGCGGTATTAAGGTCGCTAAGCATGCCACTGAGGTCCTGCAGCGATTCCGCCATGACGACGATGTCATCGGCAAAACGCAGGTGTGAGATGTACTCGCCGTTCACACATATGCCTCGTCCTTTCCAATTGAGCGTCTTGAAGACGTCTTCCAGCGCATTGGTGAACAGTTTCGGGGAAATAACATCCCCCTGTCTCACTCCTCTTAGCAGTTGGATCGGCTTCGTCTGCTGATCGTGTACTTGAACGGACATAGTGGCGGCGTCATATAGACATCTGAGCACCTCAATGTATCGCCAGTCGATCTGGCATCGCTGCAAGGATTCCAGAACAGCCCAGGTCTCGATCGAGTCGAAGGCTTTCTCATAGTCCACAAAGGCTAGACACAGAGGCCGATTATACTCCTCAGTTTTCTGTATAATCTGCCTTACCGTGTGGATGTGGTCTACGGTACTGTAGCCTTTTTCGAAACCCAGCCTGCTCTGGGGGCTGAAACTCGTCGAATTTTCGAGCGAGACGGTTCGTAATAACCCTCGAGAACAACTTATAGACGTGGCTCGGAAGTGAGATCGGTCTGTAGTTCTTGAGGAGGGTTTTATCTCCTTTCTTGAAGAACAAGACCACAACACTTCCACTCCACGCCTCCGGTGTTATGCCATTGTGAATGACGGAATTAAAGAGCCTTCCTAGGGCCTTCAGGACAGGAGTACCTCCAGCCTTCAGAAGCTCTGTTGTTATTCCGTCTTCACCCGGAGCTTTGTTATTTTTTAGTTGTTTGAGGGCTTTCCTAATCTCGCTCGAGTCAACGTCCGGGATATCGTCCGTGTAGTGGCGTATTAGTGGGGCTCTGGGATCGGTGTTACGAGCTACAGGCTTTGGAGCGTGTGTTGCATACAGACTTCCATAGAACTACAATGACAATGTATTGCACCTATTCGAGGCTATAGGCGACAGGAGGGCTGGCAGCCATTTTGCGCAAAGGATCAGCCTAGCGATCCAAAGAGGCAACACTGCCAGCCTCCTAGGCACTCTGCCCCGAGTAGGACTTTACCTTTTTACCTTTAGGACCTTTTTTACCTTTAAGTAGCTTAGGTGTTGTTTTTCTGTTTGTTTTGTTTTTTCTATCCGTTGTTCTATTATATTCGATTATAAATTATGAAAAAATATGACATTGTTATAATTGGAATTTTTTTGCAATATAATTATTGATAAAATTTAAAACTAACGATATTTGCAAAAAATCAATTAGAAATTTATACACTTTAATACTACGACGTAGAACAAAAGTGTATACAACTTATTGCTGTTGACTGCACATTAACATAAACTCACGTTCCTACTACCGTAACATCGATTGTAGGTACCTACATTCATATATGCAGCCTACATACATATTTTGTGCCCCTTGTATTTATATTTCTGTATTTTACTGTTTATGTTTTGGTGTAAAATAAAGTATATTTGATTGATTGATTGATTGATATATGCCTATTGCTAAATTACCCCATTTTTCATAAAGGTAATAAAACTATAAAATCAACTCTGACTTCATACAATTAATACTTAAGTTTCAGCCCATCTTCTGTTACTTATGTCACAGTTATATAAAAAGTTTCTTAATATCAAATACCTGATAGGAATTTTCCTATCATGACGCAAACGCATGGTCACCGTACTTTGTCATGTAAAATGTATGAGCCCATCCCTCACACTATCACGGTAATGGCATAAATAGCTCGAGGCGTTACTCTTTGTTTGCAGTAATTCGTGGCTACACTACCGTTTTGCATGGCCTTTGTGATTTTTTCTTTGTTTACAGGTGGTTTATTTTGAATGTGTTAAAAATAATATCGAATCGTGTTCATCTTTTTCGAAAAACTCTGAAAATGAACTGTAAAAAAACACTGGTTTATATTAAAAAGTTCCGCTTACAAGGTAAAATGCGGTATGTCTTTTTTTCATTCTTCTTTTCTTGACTACATCTTCGTCAAAAGGGACACCAACTCGAAAAAAAGAGCAACTCTCTTTTCTGTTTCACTTCTATTTATTTAACTCTGTTTAGTAGTAGGTAGTAGAAGACCGATGTATGACATTTCCAAGGCATGTGTAAGTGGAATATTCGAAAGGGTTATGTCATTGACGTTCGTATACAGAATATGTCGGAACTGTAAGTACATATTTGTGTAATAGGGACACACAAAATTTGTCGGAATCGACTAGAAAGTATTCAATAATTTAATGGTGAACGCACAGGGGCGAACAAAGGTGTGCGTTCACCTTAAATCTTGAAGAGGTATGATTACTATGAGGTGTGTGGAACACATTGTGAGGAATTTTACGTCTATGTCTCTTCTAATGAGACATACGTGAAGTATGTATGTATGAACAGAGTTGAACAAAACTTCTGACTATCTGACAATAATCTCGAACGTAACAACTACACGGCACAAAAAGTGATACAGGCCAGATAAAACCAAAAAAGAGAAGATGCTGTAGTTGCTCGAGAGGCTCAAGCCTCGTACGGTTGTATTTATTTGTAATTATCTCTATCTCGGCAGTGAAGGGAAACATCGATCGTGAGGAAACCTGCATACCCGAGAACAAATTTTACTTTTACTTTAATCGAAGGAAAAACAATAAAGGAACGAAGGGTTGGTCATCTGTCACAATTTTATGCATCACCCTATCTTGAGTCAATCATCAGCTGTTAATAGCAATCTAAATAGCAATCTCGAAGCGCGAGTTCGCGACTCAAATGTATGCGACAGCTGATTTTTTTTGCTCCGATCGGTTTGCTCCCATATTAAAAGTTGTTTCGTTCGATGGGTAGACTCTTAGTTGAAAAGGATGTTAATGATATCAATTTCACCCTGTATAATCACACGCTTGAAAGGATGGTGGGTATTTTGTCTCGAAACAGATTATATATTTATACTTTAACCAAGGAACAATTTTTGATTTGGGCGTCTTCCTTTTCTATTTTCATCTACGGTAACGGGATTACAATTGAATATTCAGTATTCAGTTCGTGCACGAAGCCGATCGCATTTGAAATATGCACGAGCAATAAGCGAGAGAGTCGATACAGTCCAAATGTTCTAGGAAGTTCTCTTTTGAATGTTACATGCTTCAAGTTGGTATTTCGTTTCTATGTAGATTAATTTTATGCATTACTGCAGGCCTAGCATGCCACCCCCGAGAAAACGATAAAAATCGAGATGCGCCTCCATCTTTATTATTTTACGTAGGCCAGAAAGAGCGCGCATGACGTTTTTCTCGTTTAAACGCTTTGTCGTGGGTGGCATGCTAGCCGTACTGGTTGTAACTGAGTTTTTAGGAACTTCTATATGATTTGTTACACGATTGACTTTTCGTACATGAATCATACGTATATCGGTTTACTGCAAGAAGTGACATAATATTACGAGTATTTTATTCTGAGAAATATTGCTTTTAGTTATGCTTCTAGCCTTCTAGGAACCATACCGCAGGGCGAAGCATAACTACACTTAGACAAAACTATTTTTTATATCTTTTATTTTAGTAAACTGCAACTTTACTTGCAAATGGGGGGAGGAGGTGTATGTATATAGGTGTATGTAATCCCTTACGGGGTGGTCAGATATCTGCTCACTTTTTGCATGTTAAAAGTCAATTTATAGTATAAATATATGAAGTAAAGAAATAAATATCTTGACATTGTCACACAAATAATCTAGTCACATTTAACGTGCCAGAATCTAGACCTGTATTATCTTCTTATCATGTGGGCAGCAAGCCCTGGTGTCAGATTTTTCAAACCGCCTTACGGCATCCGACGTGGTTTTTTAATGTAGCGACTACTACCACCAGAGATAGTAGCCGGGATCAAGGGCTGAACGTGTCATCTGAAGCAAGGAATCATCTTTCTTTTCAATCAGGTAATTCAGCCTGCAATATCCTAACCAACTGGGGAAAAACTTGTATTGTGATGAGTAACAACTGTGTACAGGGTGAAATTGATATCATTAGCATCCTTTAAAACTAAGAGTCTACCCATCAAACTGAACGACTTTTACTATGGGAGCAAACCGAGCTGAGCAAATAAAAAATCTGCTGTTCCATACTAAACTGCAATGTCGACGCGCGAGTTCGCGACTCGACTATAAATATGTTACAACAGTAAATATTTATTTTGCTCCAATCGGTTTGCTGCCATAGTAAAAGTTGTTCAGTTTGATGGGTAGACTCTTAGTTTAAAAGGATGCTAATGATATCAATTTCACCATGTATAATAAATATATAGATACAAACATCCAATACAATAAAAAGGTTGGTGGGGGACTAGCCCATACTAAGCCTTTCACTTGCCTTTCACTTACAAACACGCTGCATAAGAAACCCTTATTCCTTGGTCGTCTTGTACACTCACGGGAAGAAATGGGCTGGTCTATTTAAAAGAACCAGACGCAGACGGTCTCCTGCACTATTCATATTTATCTTTTTATCTGATTAAAATATTAACAAAGCAATAAGTATTTTTGTGTTTATTCTCCCGTTTTTAGCGTCCCGGAACCGGATACTTTAATGACTGTACCAGAATTAATTGTGTTTGTTTTATTTAATCCAACGTTGAACTGCTTTTTTGTTTGGAATGGAATAATGTTATAATGATTTGATACGCGTTTTATCCAAATCTCTCGTCTAAACATTGCAAAAACATAATTTTTAAACGATTTTATTTCACACAATATAATTGTGCAAGAATAGACAGAGTAAGAAGTTCAGATATTTGACCTTGGATCACTGCAGGAGACTCAAGTGGAGGTAGGCTGGTCATATAGCGCGTATGAGGAAAGACAGATGGACAAGGAGGGTGACTGTATGGCCTAAAGAGAGATGGTCTGATGAATTAAACAAAATAGCTGGAAAGAACTGGATCTTAAAAGCAAAAGATAGAAACATTTGGAGAAATATGGAGGAGGCCATTACTCGTTGAGAGGTACTTTATAAAATAAGAATTTATGTAGTTAAAGTTAATAATAATTTATCTAAATCAATTTTTTTTTGCATGCCTAAAATTAAATGTAATTGTTATTAATTTATTTATAGTAATGAAATTGTGTAATTTGATAAAAAGGAAATAAAAGGCTATAATAATAATAATTGTGCAAGATTTTACAAGTGTGCTATATTTTTTTGTCAGACGAATTGTTTTTTATTTTTTCTCAGATTTTGAGTGCCATATTGAAGTACCTTCATACACTTGAGTCAAGTGGGCATTGCAGTTTTTTTGAAAAAACAGTTTTATTAAAAGTTGCTCCTATAGTAGTTAAAACTTTTTTTATTTACTTAACTTACCTATGTCCAGCAGTGGACGTTTATCGGCGGATATGGTGATGTAATTAAAGTGATCATAGTATCTTAAATTACAGGGTTAATGCCTCCGTGGCCTGTTGGTTAAGAGCATTGGATCTCGACACGGAGGTCGTGGATTCGATTCCCTCGGGGGACACCTAGTGAAATGTCACTTTGTGCGTTTTTCCGCAGTTGGTTAGGAGTTAGGACATTGCAGGCTGAATCATCTGTTGTCTGAAAAGAAAAAAAAGGCGCTTCGGATGGCACATTAAGCTGTTGGTCCCGGATACTATCTCTGGTGGTAGTAGTCGTTACATAGAAATCACGTCAGAGGCCGTAAGGCGGTCTAAAAAAACTCTGACACCAGGGCTCTGCCCACACGATAAGAACAAGAAGGATTAATTCACGAATCATCATATTTAAAAAAGTTGTTCAGTTTGATGTGTACAATCATAGTTTAAATGGATGCCAAACACTTCAATTCCACCATATAAGTACCACATCACAGTATTTGCATGTACCAGTAAACTACGACAATAATGAAGTGAGCTAGAGGGAGACAAAGAGCGATGTAACGACAGGAAGTTCCTGCTCACGTCCGGCGCTCTGTGTGGATAGCGTAATGATACTTTGTATCGCTTACTGTCATGTTCAGACAAGATGGGTTGGAGGATTTTACATTCATATATTGAGATTATCCTACCTTTTATACTCCCATCTTTTTTCTTACTTTCTATGCGGGTTTCAAGAGAGATAGGAGTGATTTAACGCTTGATCGCTGGACTTCATTGTCACTGTTGTGCTGAAATACAGGGTGTTAGGGTAAATAGTTGCATTAATTTAAGGGGTGATTGCACCAATGATACTAAACAACTTTCCTAAAGAAATAGGAAATTCGAAAAAAATTGTGTACTTTCCATACTAAAAAAGCTGACCGAACGTTTGTATGAAAAGTAAAAAAAAAAATTCGAATTTCATGTAGGATTCATAGGGAAAGTTGTTCAGTATCTTGGGTAAAATCACCCCTTGACCTCCTGCGTACATCTGTACTTCTCGTAGGACACAAGAGGTAATAAAATCTATTGTCAGTGTTTTAGTTTCCAACCAAAACACCAACAACATATTTTATAATGAATAATTGTTTACTCTAACATACAGGGTGTTGTTATACAGGGTGAAATTGATATCATTAGCATCCTTTTAAACTAATAGTCTACCCATCAAACTAAACAACTTTTACTATGGGAGCAAACCGATCGGAGCAAATAAAAAATCAGCTGTTCCATACTAAACTGCAATCTCGACGCGCGAGTTTCCCGGCTCAAATGTATGCAACAGCAGATTTTTTTTGCTCCGATCGGTTTGCTCCCATAGTAAAAGTTGTTCAGTTCGATGGGTAGACATTTAAAGTACCAGAACCTAGACTACACTTGTATTATGATGACTAGACAATGATATAGAATGTAGGTATACTTATAGAGATATAAACATCCATTATTCGGGAACAAACACAAATGCCATGAAACAATGTGCAGATATGTAAAAGTTAAAAGAAATAATGGCTAGTAATTTCAGAACAGAAAAGAATTTGAATAGAAAAGTTAAAACAAAAATTATTTGTCAAAACTCAATTTATTAAAGTTATAAGGCAAATTGGTTCTTTTTCTCTTAAAAAATCGGATTTATAATGAGATTTCTGTGCGATCGAGCAAAATATTACTTTAGAAGTGTCTTTGGCTTTCCGAAGAAAGTTATTATAACTCTGTCTTAGTTAAAACTTTTGTACTAAGACGAAAAGATTCGATTATCAACGTTAAAAACTAATTTCCCGAAGATGATGATGACGTGATGATGTTCCCGAAGACGCGAAGATGATTGATGAATTTGAAGATGTAAATGTAATAAATATTGAGTGAAATAAATTATTTAAAAAATTAAAACCGCCTTCAAAAAAACTAAAACGTTAAAAAATAATATTGCAGCTGTAATTTGTTTTATAGAAGTCGATGTCAAGCCAAGCCAAAAAATTAATACAAGCCCTGTCGCGAATCGTACCGGCTTGACAGCGACGTCGGTAAAACAAATTAATGTTCTTATGATGCGAACGAAAAATTCATCGGCTGCAATATTATTTTTTAACTTTTTAGCTTTTTTGAAGGCGGTTTTAACTTTTTTTTTAATTTTGTTTATTTCACAATTTTCAGTGGTGAATTCATTAGTTCAATTTTATAGTAGTGCTTTAAATTAACAAACGCACTAGCCGGCACTGCGATTTTAAAAGGTTCCCCTCGATTTTTCTGGGATACCATCATCAGATCCTGGTTTCCTTATCATGGTACCACTGTTAGAAAAGCTTCTTTCCAACAAAAAAATAATCATCAAAATCGGTTCATAAACGACGCGGTTATCCGCGAACACACATAAAAAATATATATATATACGGTCGAATTGAGAAACCTCCTTCTTTTTTGAAGTCTGTTAAAAACAATAAAATTTTATTAAAGACAAGTAAAGGAAGGTAAGTATGTATATTAAAAATAAATAAAAATATTGAGATAATAAAACTAACTACACCAAATTTTTTTTTAGTTATTATGTAATCAAGCAATAAGTCAATATCAATTGTATTATTCATGGAATATATAGGTCATGATTAGGTAAAATATAAATTGGAAAGACTCTCACATTTACACCTATACCTCTAGTATGCAAATGCAAAAGAAACCATAACCCTTAGTCACGTGATAAGAAGAAAAGGGGTAATGTATTCTAAACCACACGGCTGAATAAATAGATACGATGAATTGCTAGAATTCCAACAAAATGTATTTATAACGGCATTCGAAAATTATGGCAACACCTCCCTTGTAACTCCAAAATGACTATCACACAAATTGTGGAGCCCAGACAAATGAATCAACTGGGAATTTAATAGGGAAAGCGTTAATGATGGCACTGGTATCCCCGAAACGGGGGTATTGAAATACCAACTTAAATTTACCACTCTGAAACTGAAACTCAATTGCACGCAGCTGAAAGCTCACGTTTCACAGCGGTAAAGTTAAGTTTGTAATGACGATTTCGACGGTTGGTAAATGCAAATATAGTTTTGCGTGTAATTGTTTCCTATTTCGTTCGGTTAAGGTTTACGTTTGAGTTGTAGATGTTTGTAATGGTTTTAGAGTCATAATTTTGGTTGCAATAAACGGTAATGCTTATTTGCTTCTGGCGACCTTAAGTATTTATAATAAACTAGCTTTTACCCGCAACTTCATCCGCGCACAATAGAATATCGAAAAACATGTTCATGCATATTCTACATGTTTCATTCTTCAGTGGTTTGGGCTGTGTGTTGTCTGTCAGTCAGTCAGTCAGTCACGAAACTGATGGGCTGATGGAATATCAATTCTCATCACATATTGGATTAAACGAGCTCTGGAGTGGAGATCACCTTTGAGTAGACGTAATATGCCTAACGACCTACACGGTGAAAAATATCTAGTACAGGCTCAACTAGAATATAGCAGATTTTAAAAGATGTTTCATTATAAATCGTATTCTTGTAGGTTTAACTAATATCAACTTATACCTAATAACAAAATGTTCTATACAGCAGGTTTTTAAGTGAATGATCAGACCACCAAACTGAACAACTTCCTCTATGAAACCGACTATGAAATCGCGAAAAAAATCTGTTGTCTCACATACTATTGGGTCGAGTAGGTTTGCAATTTTGTACTATGAAGAAAATTGTTCAATTTGGGTTATGCTCCGAAAGTCCCAGAACTTCCCTCGCGCAAAACGTTCTGGGCCCCTAGAAAAATTACTTTCGAGTAACGACAGTAGAAAACATAAAAAATGTATGGACTTGACGTATGGTGGCGAAAGCAATCGTCAAAATGTTTCAATCGCCAATGTCAAATCCATACATTCTGTCATTTCTACTAGCGTCTACGCCAATAGAAATGTTACTTTGTCTATAGGCCCTGCTCGCTGAATAACCCTTTCGCATTCCCTTTCGACTCGCTCGCATGACGACCCATTCGCTGTCCGTCCCATTCTCAAAAGGTTCTATTTGAACAGTCTATAACATTTTCATTTGATGTTTGATGGTAAGAAGCACCCCATAAAGTATGTAACGCATTTAAGTTTACAACTTGTACATTAGTGTGCTAAAGTGTACATTAGTCAAGAACACAAGAACCTACATCAAGATTAGGTGACGAAATTCCAGAATCAGCCCGTCTAGTAATTATATTTAGCTTTTACCATATTACTTGTCGCGGCAAGAGCGACGTTCGCTGTCTAAAAAGCGCACACAAATCATACCCAGAGGTGTTTTCCCGCCAGAGACCGCGTCTAGCTTGAAGAGCCTCACCTTGAATTAGGTTGACACACTTCAGGAAGTTCTTAAGGCTCTTGAGCCTTTGTGGCCCTGTAGCATATTCGTACATCGGGTGCCGTGTGTTGACTTCCATTTTGCTCTCTCTATTGAGCTTGCAACGTCCCTGCGGACGTCTGGTGGCGCAATTCCAGTCAGTGGGTACCCTCTAGTATGATTTATGTAAAACCCGTCATAGCTCATGTCTCATCCTTTTCTCGTGCAAGTTTACTGAGTTTGCTTATTACCCAAACTATAACAATATTAATTACCATAATAACATTAATAACTATGCTATTCAGTGTGCTCGCAGAGCGTAATTAGTTTCCAATAATTAAATTTCTGATAGCAGCGTGCCTTGTCATTTACAATGTGGAACACGATGGTATTCGATGATTAATATTTAATTTTATACATGGACAATGTATTGTTGGCGTGGTTTTATAATAGTGTTTGATTGAGACCGAAATTTCGACCGAATCCGAAATTTTCGTTACATTTTACTATTTTACTTACCTAGTTTAACCTTATTATTGATTTAATTTAACTGGTTACATGGTTTGAATTTTTAAATAGGTATGTACTGTATTTATTATGTTTTATGTTTTACTTAATTATATTTTGACTTGTATGACAAGGTGTACGACTCTGCAAGAAGGAAAGTAGACTGTCTAAAGTAGAGATTCACTCCACTGTATGTATGTATTAAATGATTTCCTCTATTGTTAATATTATAGTATAAGTGTTAATTTTAAAAGGTATATATTTGAAAGAAACTTAGCTTTTTAGCCGAATCCGAGAACTTAATTGTTTAGATGTAAAAAAAATCTTTTTTGTAATATCAGTCAATGTACCTACATTATTATGCCTGTTAATTTCTTTTACTATTGTTTTCAATTACTATTCAAAGGTTTAGGAGACAAACATGCTCTATGTTGTACATAATAAAAAAAAAACATTTTTTTTGCCGATACTGACCGAAAATAAAAATGAAGATCACCTCTTATTTTAAGCTTAAACTGTGGTACGTAATTAAAACCCTGTTGCTTTTAAATATAATTGGGTAGATACGTTTCACTTTGTTTTTGATTGCGACTTTTTTGTCCGTTTATCTGTTTGTTTGTGCACGCACGGCACGCATGTGCCGGAAGGGGACGACCTAGACGTACATAGATATACTGACCAAATTGGCGACGTGCTTAGAAAGGGCCAGGTCCCGACCCGGACGAGCATGCATGAAAGGACTAATGAATGTGGAGGAAGCTAGAGATGTTTGTCAGGATTGTTGCAGGTGGCGTTCAGTTGTCTCTGCCTACCAGGAAACTGCCTCCGTGGTCTAATGGTTAAGAGCATTGTGCTCTGGAGACGGAGGTCGTGGGTTCGATTCCCAAGACATATATGTCACGCTGTGCATTTTACCCCAGTTGCTTAGGACATTGCGGGCTGAATCACCTGATTGCCTGAAAAGAAAGATGATTCCGTGCTTTGGATGGCACGTTGAGCCGTTGGTCTCAGTAACTATCTCTGGTGGTAGTCGTTACATAAAAACCATATCAGGTCTGAAAAAACTCTGACACCAGGGCTCTGCCCACACGATAGGAAGAAGTGGGAGACAGGCGTAACAATATGTATGTATGTATTTTGTGCACGCATCATTTAATAACTAAGTACTGAACGATAAGACCGCCTTATTTTGTGCCTCTTGTATTTTTATTTCTGTATTTTTCTGTTTATGTTTTGGTGTAAAATAAAGTATATTTGATTTGATTTTGAACCAATCAGAAATCACAAAAGTGTATAGAGCTAGTAAGATCGGTCGAGTACAATCGTTATTCCATACAATTGAGTCGAGTATCCATTGATATTTTCTATGGGAAACACAAATATTTTGGCGATTTTGATGTTGGATCCATATCCAAAGTTCAGTTTGATGGTCTAAGTCTAAAGTACCCTCTAAAATTTGTGTCTGATTAGACGAATAGGGAAAATTGTTTAATTTGATGATTTGATATAAGTTTACACACTGTATAGTTAATAATAATAACAGTGCTCATATATCAAAGGTTTCCTCAATAACAAGTTTCACCAAATCATAATTATAGCAGTTACAATTAATTGATAATCAATTTACGTCTCAGTCATTACGTCAAACTCAGTTTCAGCCGCTAATTGGATAATTATAATTAATTAAGGTAATATTATTTACTGTTAATACTATTATCACAGAGTACTAAAGTTGGGCTGCTTTTCCACCAGAGATGTGCGAGGTAGCGAGGCGGTGAGCAAGGAAAAAATCGTCCAATGAAACTGCTTCAATTTCCCAATGACGTGATTAAGCGAGTGCGCTATTGGCGGATTGTTTCCTCGCTCACCGCCTTGCTACCTCGCACATCTCTGGTGGAATGTGCGAGGTAGCGAGGCGGTGAGCGAGGAAAAAATCGTTCAATGAGAGTGCTACCATTTCTCAATGACGTGATCGAGCGAGCGCGCTAATGGCGGATTGTTTCCTCGCTCACCGCCTCGCTACCTCACACATCTCTGGTGGAACGTGCAAGGTAGCGAGGCGGTGAGCGAGGAAAAAATCGTCCGATGAGAGTGCTACAATTTCTCAATGACGTGATCGAGCGAGCGCGCTATTGGCGGATTGTTTCCTCGCTCACCGCCTCGCTAACTCGCACATCTCTGGTGGAAAAGCACCCCTACTACCTATAATTAAACAAATTGTAAAGCAATCTGTGAGGCAGAAAACTTCAGTACACACAGATTTATCAACCCACTCTGTACCTAAATGAATGTTTTTTTAAAAATCAATTATTAAGTGGATAAATAATTATTATCTTGGACATAGTATCTATCCAGTCATGTATTATTATTTGTAATATAAATAATATAATTATAAGTAGTTAAGGAGTGCATTTGACATGTAAAAATATCTTTATGAAATAAATGATTATGATTATTATTAAGACCAGACATAGATATACAGGGTTAAATTGATATCATTAGCATCCTTTTAAACTAAGAGTCTAGCCATTAAACTGAAAATCTTTCACTATGGGAGCAAACCGATCGGAGCAAAAAAATTATCAGTTGTTCCATACTAAACTGCAATGCCTGCTCGACTCAAGTGTATGCAATAGCTGATTTTTTTTTGCTCCTATCGGTTTGCTCCCATAGTGAAAGTTGTTCAGTTTGATGAGTAGGCTCTTAGTTTAAAAGGATGCTAATGATATCAATTTCACCCTGTATATATACGTTAATACATAGGTATATCCATGACTTAGGTACAAATATTCATATTCACCATACAAATATTTCTCCTTTGCGCGATTCGAACCCGATTCTCAGCACAGCAGGCAGGTTCAGTACCTAATGACCCATCGAGCGGCGTCCGTTTCTTTCCAAATTCAGGGTTGGGTCAAACTGAACAACTTTTACTATGGGAGCAAAGCTGAAAACGCAAAATATTTGTTTCATACTAAACTAAAATGCCTACTCGACTGTCGACTGAAATGACTATATGAATAAATGAGTCAATTGGTGAAACAGCCCTCAGTCCGTCTGTCTATCCTACCTATTTATTTACTTTACTCATATTTTCAACTTAAAACCAGATCAAGGAAGACGTACTAGAATGGGGACATCATTAGAAAATGTCATGTCAAAAGTGACAAAATTGACGAGATTGTACGAACAAAATGTATGGACCTATAGGTCAGGACAGCCCAGTGTGGATATACATAGTATCTACCTATCATCATTCTCTTGCCCATTTCCCTTTATTTTAGGGTCGGTGCAATATGTCATCCTCTTCCATTCATCTCTCTTAGCCGTTGTTTCAACACTCACCCCTTTTTTACACATATCATCCTTCACACAATCCATCCATTTTTTCTTCGGCCTGCCTCTCCTACCACAGCCATCCGCATTACATGCCCATACCACGATAACCATAGTATCTACCTAGTCCCCTAGAAAAAAAGGAGCTTGTTTAGGTCTGTATTATTATTATTTATTATTATCAGCCACTAATGTCCCACTGTTGGGCAAAGGATTCTCTCCGTTCTCTCCAAAAGTCTCTGTTCCGCGCTTTGACAGGCCAGTTCTCAAGGAAACTATAAATTTCGTCCCGCCACTTTCGTCTAGGTCTGCCTCGATGCCGATTTTGTTTCGAAGGGGACCAGCTGGTGGTGGTTCTGGCCCGTAGGTCATCTGGCATGCGGCAGACATGTCCAGCCATAGACGAAAAAACGTTTCCAGCCCACGGACCCTGAAAAAAAGACGTAATGTCACACTAAAAGAGGTGAAGCATGCAAGGTCTAACGATTTCGTTTGTTCTACAAGGGACCTACACTCACAGACGCACTAGTTCTAGGTGCAGGTCCGACAACCCGCCGCCATTATGTACCGCGCGACAGGCCGACAGCACGCACACTCATATAAATGGGTGCTTCACTTTTCACTTTCATTAGACGAGATTCCGTCCGTCTTTTTTTCAGGTTCGTGGTCCAGCCCAATCCCATTTTAGACTGACAGCAGTGGTGGCGACGTCTGTCTCTTGATATGAATTCTGGAGCTAATGACTTCGTTTCTCAGAAAGGAAGGTTTGTATTGCATGTAGAAATTGTTTTTACATTTTTAAAAACATTCTCGCAAACAAAACAAAATAACTTTCAATGCTACCACTAAATACAACGAAAAGGGGGATACTTGAAAACTTTATCCGAATCCGAGAAAAGACCGAGGCTACAGTACTTAAAGTGCGATCAAATGGATATCCCTTTAAAGAAATGGCCTGTTTTATTGCCGAAACCACTTTGCAAAGAATTTAAAGCACTTTACGGTTTCGCTATAATACGAATGACTAAGAATTAGGGATGTTATGAATGGAGGCAATGGGATATCCGAACATGGTGTCTGCCTGAAAAAAAAATCGAAATATAATTACGTATTAGTGAAGAATCCTGGATTTGCAGAATGTTTTCGTTTTTTTTTTTTCTATATGATTCGTTTTTTCCTATATGATTCAATAAACGGAATTGCCTAAATATTCCAAGATTTAAAAATCCTGTCGGTCATGTTGGTTTAGTAGCATACTCGGTTCGAACCCAGGTCGGTCGGACAACATGGTCAGGTGGGGATTCTCGGATGCGCAAAAAGGGACTTGCTTGTGTGGAGCTCCACAAGCAAGCTCCGATCTCACATCATGCCCTGCGTGCCTTAACACCTGCATGCAGGAAGAGCTCATGACCGCTAGCGACGGTGTAGTATCGGTTGGCCAATCCTGGCAAGGTACTATTTAGCAACTTTGCTCAGAATTTGAAATCGACACGATAAGCAAGCATGCATAATCTAACATAGTTTTTAAGTATATACTAACAATCTATGGACTGTGTCTGAAATAAATTTTTTTTTTTTTTTTATAATCAGAAATAAATAATTTTTAATTTTATTTAATTGTAAATGTATGATTGTTTATCTAAGTATTTTTGTTTTGTCCTTGTCCAAGAATAATAAAAGTAAACTTCACTAATTACAATTTGTTTGTGTAATTAGTGAAGGTTACTAAAAGTAAAATAAATCATAATAGATAAATACTGGTAAGAGTGTCAACATAATTATTTTCTATGTAACAATTCAATCAACTCAAAATTATCTTAAAACGCTAAAATACAAGGTCTACCAAAATTAGCTGGAACTATTTTAAGAGGAGTATCAGACCATCAAACTGAACAACTTTCTCTATGGGACCAGTATCGAAATCGCGAAAAAAAAATCAGCTGCCCCATAGAAAACCGCAAACATAAATCAACTCAAATGTATGGGACAGCTGATTTTTTTTTGCGATTTCGATATTGGTCCCATAGACAAAGTTGTTCAGTTCGATGGTTTGATCATCCCCTTAAAATAGTTTCAGCTAATTTGGTTATAAAATAGAAAATTTACAATTCTGGTACATAGATCTGTAATAAAATCCGAAATCACATATCGATAACATCCCTATTAAAAATCTTAGCTATAATAAGCCTTCTGATAATTTGAAAGAGAAGCCTAATAGGCAAGGCATTAGGTTCATTTTTTGTAATAGTTGTAATAAGGTTTTGGCAGTATAAATGCTGACTATGAGACAGACGTCATCAAAATTTTAAGTTAAGCAATTTCATTAGTAGACTGCAGAAAAAATGTTTTTTTTTTAATGTTAAAAAAATATGTTTCTGAATAAATTTTAAAAAGTACATTTTGACCTGAAGAGTCATACCTGAGAGAGATACCACACAATTTTCATGGGTCATACAGGTTATTTACTTACATAATTTATAGGGATTAGAGGTACTGGTTGCAATTTTTCTCTACGCTTTCGTCGCTTCGACAATCTATCTTGACATATAACTTATCCAAGTCATATACAAATTTCTTAGAACTTACAACATTCGAACAAACAATTAAGGTCAATAAAGATAAAATAAAATAATAAACGAAAATAAGTTGTTAGACTGTTCACGGCACTAATTATAATATTCACTGGTGGTTACATACCCACTACACTACTTCTTAAATAAATACGTCTTCCCCAAAAATAAAATAACCTTAAAATGTAAGACAATTTAAAACTAGCAACAAAACAAAAGGAATTACACTTCGGTGTAATAGCAATCTCAGAAAACGTATTTTCCACAAAATGTGAGCCCCTAAGAATCGCAGCTGAAATCTTAGCAGCGCCTTTTCAAATGGGAGTGTTACATTAATGAGAAGACGAGGAAACCCGCAGTTTTGTTACATTCGGTCTTTGTAAGGGCTCGAGCAGGCTATGGCCTTTTAACCGAAAGAAAATCATTTTAGAAAAAAATAATAGGCGTCTTCAAAGGTTAAAAACTTTAAATACTAATACGTCGTAAAGTACGTGATTAGTGGTAGAGTCAACAAATGACGTCAAAAAGCTATCTGTGTGATAAATTTTTTTTTCATAAAAAAGTAGACTGGGCGCGAGTGGCCTATGAACTAATAGAGTTGAGAATCTGGTATATTTGTTGGGAGACCTTTCCTCGTTACTCACAGAAAGGCGCATCAACATTTTGAGAAAATCATTATTCAAGTTACTATGAGATTTTAGTTACCCCCATTGTATTCTTTGTAAAGAGACTGCATTTCATCGATCACGGAGATTCTTCATCTCCATGGTCCCGTCGCAAACCGCCGCACACGCACGTCACACCACACGGTTGTCATGACATGACATCATCATCATCGGCCTTTACATCTGTCGCAGATGGTTTAAGCAGTGTTTTTGGAGAGGCACTTTTTCTCATGGCGGCGTACGGTTCTATTGTGGAGGCTGTGGACGTTTATGCCGCTCTCGTATAGGACTTTACAGCCATGAGAAAAAGTGCCTCTCCAAAAACATGACATGACAACACTTGTCATTATTCAATAATAAATAAATTATTCTGTCTATGATTCTGTCATTGACAACTATTGTTGATTCCAAACTGTGAAAAGAGCCTTATAAATACCGGATAGTCATCATCATCATCATCAGCCTATAAACGTCCCATTGCAGGACACAGGCCTACCCTCATGGTGTATGGGCATTAGTCCACCACGCGTGCCCAATGCGGATTGGTAGACTTCACATTCACATCAGAATTTCTTCTTCAGTGTATGCAGGTTTCCTCACGATGTTTCCTTCACCGTTTGAGAGCAGTCGGTATTACGTACATAAGTTAGAAAAACTCATTGGTACATGGCATGTTGTCCGTGCGGATTCGAACCCGGACCCCCATAATTGGGTGTCCATACCTCTTCGCAACGCGCCACCGATGATCTATATCAAATACCGGATAGTAATTGTTTACTATTCAAATGCTCCCAATACTCGACCATTACCACATACTCACTCTCCATGCAATGTTACCCAGTTTCTTTTGACTTTTAGTTCAGTTCAGACACATTGCGACAGCTACCAGCTGCATGCTCAATTGTTATGTACTTATAAGTTACGAGCGTTAACCCGCGACTTCGTCCGCACTAATTATATAACAGATTTTAAGTCAGATCATAAGCTACCAAACAAAAAAAGTTTCATCAAAATCGGTTCAGTAGTTTTTGCGTGATACTCGTTCAAACAAACAAACAAACAAACAAACAAACACACAAACAGACAGACAAAAAATCCAAAAATTGTTGAAATGGAATCAGGGACACCTAAAAACCATATGGTAACTTTTTTTTGTACCTTCAATGTACAGACAAACTTCCTGTTACAGTTTTATAATAGTAATAATAGATTTAGGAGTTAGTCAGTTAAAAATAAAGTAATATTTTAAAAGCTGTTTTATAGTAGAATTGTTGAGCTCAAAAATCCTCGCAAAAACCACCCTGATATAGCTGCCCTTATGCATAATTTTTATCATGATTTTTCTAATTCATAATCACAATTAACACGTTCCGGGACAGTGACCGGCTATAGACGTGATAACAATAAAAGTTCTATTGTGTCTCGTTCACTGTCCCGGAACGTGTTAAGCTAAAACATTTTGAAAAAGTTCCAGCAATGCAATGCACAAAGCGCAAGTCACAACCTTTAATTCATCTTTGAAACATTGACGAGCTCACAATTCGGTATTCACTATGGTTATGTCATGCATCAAACTCATATAAAAACTTCGACGATCTGTAGGATGCAAGAAGGATGTTACATTTGTGAGCTCATCGATGTTTTCGACAGCGATGTGACCACAGATTATTATAAGAGGGGTTAGAAATACAAAGTAGCGCTTTTGCTTCGGAGGTGGCTGTCGTCGTGTCGCCACTTGTCTTCCCGCTCACGCTGCTACAATTACTCATGCCCTCCCGCTCGCACCACGCCGCGCGCCTTATGTTGTTATGCAAATCATTGCATAACCAGTGGCGACACATTCCACGCCTACTTTGCACTTCTAACCCCTCTTATAATGTTCTGTGGATGTAAAGCTTAGTGAATTGCACTCCAGTATGGACGAATCTTTACCCAAACCTCGGCTCCGATCTCCCCTTTTAGTTTCAGACCATTTCTCGTATTCTAGAGCTTCTCTTTGTTTCCACTCGTATAATTTAGTTGCTTCCCTGATAAGACTATTGTTTCACTCAAATTATTGTTACAATAAAGGCTTATTTGTAATTTTGTACAATCGTTTTGACAAATTGTGGACACTTGAATTTTTCGTATAATGTCTCATTTTTATACGAATTTGCATCCACGACATTACACGACTTTTCGAGAGGATGTCAGTTGAGAATAAAATATTAGTTTCTAAGTCATGGTCACATCCAACGAATATTCATAACGGTTTCTAATATTGTATGGTGTGGATATTATATAATGTAACGCATTTAATTAGGCAACCTACAGGAATAAGATGTAAGGGCAACAGGATGTAAAATTAAATGGGACACTTACTTTAAGGGGAGCTTCAGACCTGAACTGAACTACTTTAACCATGGGACCAACATTGAACTCGCAAAAAAAAATTCTGGTGTCCCATACAAAACTGCAAACATAACTCGACTGAAATATATGAGACAGCAGATTTTTTTTCGCGATTTCGATATTGGTCCAATAGAGAAAGTTGTTCAGTTTGATGGTCTGAAGCACACCTTTGAGTAAGTGTCCCATTTAATTTTGCCCCCGGTATATTTTAGAATATCTTGCAAAATGTCAGTAACACAAGTTACTGCAAAAGGTACCTTTCGATGTACCAGAATCTGGCCCAGATTGGTTTTATGGTGACCAGACAACGATATAGAATACATAAATAATTATAAACACGTCAACATCCATAACTAATGTACAACTACTTGTCTTTTACGGGATCCAAACCCGTTACTTTCTGATCACTGCCTGCTGATTGGACCGTCAAAAGAATAGTTTTTAATTATTTAAAAATTAATGGAATGCTTGCGCGTTAGCACTGCATTTCTGCCAGTGTCAAGTAGTTTGTGGGACTGTGGAACACAATATGCATACAGGAAAATTTCAAGTGATGTTTTTGAGCAAAAACACAGCTGAGAAGAGATTGCGGAGCCTCATGGCAAGCTCAAACACCACGCGAATGAAACAACAGCTCGCGGCAAAACTTGCAACGTAACTCCCAAAATTATAGAATTACTAGCGTTAACCGGCGACTTTCTCAGCACAAATTATATACCAGATTTTAAGTCAGATCATAAGCTATCAAACAAAATATTTAGTTATAGTTTCATCAAAATCGGTTCAGTAGTTTTTGCGTGACGCTCGTTTAAACAAACAAACAAATAGACGGATAAAAAAGCCAAAAATTGCTGATATGGAATCAGGGACACCTAAAAACCTAATCGTTACTTTTTTTTTGATAATATCTTCAATGTACAGACACACTTCTCTTACAGTTTTATAATAGTAAAAGCTTATTCATTTACATACAAACTCGATTAAGTAATATAAAAATTTAAAGCACTCCTTAATTATAAGGTTAATTTTAACGATGCGCAAACTTGCGAAGAAACATTTCCAAACAACTTTCGATTCCCTCTGAACTTTTCGCATCTTACTCCTTAATTTTATGAAGAAGATTTTCAGCAAATATATCTCGACCCAAGCAATTCCCCTGAGTAAACTAAACTTTCGTTTTCCAAAGTGTTTTTATGACTTTTAAAGCGTTATTGATTGCTAAGGGAGTGCCAGTTATTTTGGACCACGGAACGATAATAGAAGTTTGAAAATCACCAAAAAAAATTTGGGTTCCGTATTCAAAGGGTGCTAAAGGGATCCTACTATTATTAAGCCTTCACTGACCGTCCGTCCGTCCGTTTTTTCTATAAACGGTATCTTTAGAATCGTAATAGGTAGAGAATTGAAATTTTCACAGAAAATTTGCTTTTATTTTGGACGCGCTAACATATAGTAAAAAAAAAATACAACAAACAAGTAAAAATCAAGGGAGATCCTCATACAAGAAACGTGTTTTTTTTTAATTTTTTTGTTTTTGCTCTATCGTAAAAACGACGGAGATAATAGACATACTAGCGTCAAACTTAGTGTGGTCATAGTGCATACATTATGGTCCAGAGCCTTTTTTTTTTTAAACGTGCTTAGGCCCACCACACATTCCCACCGCTGTAACTCCTTGCTTACGCCAGGACCAACAGCGGCGACCATTCACAACACTGGACAATGAAGTCCAGCGAGCCCGGGGGATGACTCTAATCTGTCTTGGAACCCGCAATGAATTAAGCAAAGAAGATAGGAGGAGTAGGAAAACGAAATATCCGACTTCCTTCCATTGCAAACGGGAGACAGCAATAAGAAGGAAAAAAAAAACATGGCTATTAGAGAGCCAATTCAAGAGATCATTTATGGCAATGTTGAAGACACGACAGCAAAAGCACCTAAAATACAAAATAAAACAATAGGAACCTAACATTGTACTGAAACTATGACCTATTTTGCTTCCAGTAATAAGTATGGCAAAAACATCTGAACGCACGGAAGTTATCCCTAGTCGCAACAAGATCCATGTAGTAAGGGACACCAGAAAACGATTTTATTGAGTCAAGCATGGTCTGGCGCTCGGCGTACCAGAGCTCACACTCCCAAAGAATATGATGAGCGGTCTGTTCGAACTCGTTACTGTCTACAGAACATTCACAGATTTTCCGGTCTACCCAGTTCACCCCTATAACCCGAATAATTTTCGGTCCTTTTTACAATAGTCTCTGCACCGAACGTGGTAAGTCTGTGGGTGCATTTACATAATGCATTCAAAGATAGGCCACGATTGGTGCATCCTATCGCATTTAGATAAAAGTGTCTTAAAGGGACCTCTATACAGGGACCTTCTCATAAATAAATATCTTGGACATTGTCACACAAATTATATAGTAACATTTTAAGTACATGGACTTGTATTATGATGACTAGACAACGATATAGAATACATATTATATAGATACAAACATCCATGACTCGGGTTCAAATATTCATATTCATCATATAAATATTTGTCCCTTACGGGATTCGAACCCGCGACCCTCGGCACAGCAGGCAAGTTCACTACAGACTATACTACCGGGCCGCCTAATAATATTCTGATACTTTTTCATGATGATCAGACCATCAAACTGAACAACTTTCTCTACGGGACAAACATCGAAATCGCGAAAAAAAGAAAATGCTGTCCCATACAAAACTGCAAACTTACTTGAGCCAAATGTATGGGACAGCTGTTTTTTTTTCACGATTTAGATGTTGATCCCATATAGAAATTTTTCAGCATTTCTCAGCATATGAAGAAGGACCCTATATGTACAAACTGCAAGTACCTGAAATATATTAGTAAGACAATGTTTTATCTCAAAGGAAACTAATGTTTGTTATTATTATTGCGACGAAAATGGAGATATCTAACAACCCTTCGAGATAGGGGAGGAACGGTAATGGCTAATATTAATATTTGCTTGGAAAAATCGCGAAAAGATTGTGAACGTTGAGAGATTCTTTTATTATCTTCGAATACAGATAAGTAAGATTTAAGACCAAGGGAAATAGGGACTCATTTTTTTATACAGGGTGAAATTGATATCATTAGCATCTGTCCATGTTGCATACATTTGAGTCGAGTAGTCAGCGGCGGTGGGTGCAGTTTAGCATGGTGTTCCATGCAGATTTTTTTTACTCCGATCGGTTTGCTCCCATAGTAAAAGTTGTTCAGTTTAATGGGTAGACTCTTAGTTTAAAAGGATGCTAATGATATCAATTTCACCCTGTATACAGGGTGTACCAAAAGGAATAATAAACATTTTAAACTTTTAAAGGGGTTGTTGAGACTATTAAACTGAACAACTTTCACTATGGGACTAACATCGAAATCGCAAAACAGAAAGATTTTTTGTCCAATACATTTAGCTCGAGTAGATCTGTAGTTTAGTATGGAACATCGCAAACGCATTGCCACATGGCGATTCTGGCAAATCTCCTCATTTTGGGGGAGGCCTATGTCCAGCAGTGGACGTCTATCGGCCGATATGATGATGATGATGATGATGGATCATCCGTTTTTTTTCGCGATTTCGATATTGGTCCCATAGTGAAAGTTGTTCAGTTTGATGGTCTTAACCACCTCCTTAAATGTTTATTTGTATTTATGTAACACCCTGTATAGACGATTGTTATCTATATATGAATCCCTATTTATTTATTTATTTGCATTCATGTACGATACAGCATAGGCATTATTTCCCTTGGTCACGACATCACGCGAGAACAGCAGGACCGATTGCGATGAAACTTTGGTTATTGTGCTCATGCCATGGAAGGTTTATAAACAAAAAAACAGCCAAGTGTGTGTCGGGAAAAAGTTCTGAGGCGGTACGAAGTTCGCCGGGTCAGCTAGTTATTAATATTATAAGCGAGTCACGTTGCAAGTTTTTTCGCGAGCGGTTCTGTCATTGTTCGCGTTTGAGCTTGCCACGATGCTCCACCATCTCTTCTTTCTGTGTTGCTAAAAAACAAGTCCTCGACATTGGGATACATTATTTTTTTTTTAATTTATTTAACTTTTACAAAATGTTTTTAATCGCGCTAATAAGTAAAATTAAAGTGGCTGCGTGACGTTAGTCATCATAAGTCTATTCTATTCTATTTTTATTTAATGGCGTCCGATGCGTTATCACGTCCCTTTATGTGGAGAGTACACGTAGGAAAATGATTAGTAGCATTTCTGCCAATGTCAAGTAGTTTATTATAATCTCAAGTTAACGTTTTATAGTTAAAACACAAAAGAGTTTACAAAATGGCGGAGCCACGTGCAAGCCTAACAGATGCCAATACGCACGCGTCTGACCACCAGACTTGCAGCGCGACTCCGTCATCATAGTCTCTAGTGAAACGTGAATGTTCCGAGGTTTCAGAATATCTCTGACTACCCCCTCGGGGAATAATAGTCGTGACCGTATCAAATCGTTTCACAACTAACGAATGAGTATAATCAAAGAACGCATACAAATAGTATGATAGCTAAAATTATGCACAAAATAGGAGGAATGTCATACTTTCCGACGAAATGAAAATTATCCTTTTCTATCCCAGCATTTCTTATACAATTCAAATTAAAAAAAAATTAAGGCTCCAACTTTCCATAAAAAACTCGCATTGTCTGAGTTTTGTATGGAAAGTTGGTGCCTTATTTTTCGCCGTTGTTTTTGGCGCGACCATCAACCAAACTTGAATATTTTAGTTCAGAATAAAGTAACTAACGAAACTTGTTATTGCATGTGCATCCCTAAACTCAGTCCAAACAGAGATATAAAGGCTTGAAGTTAACAATATATTCATTAAGTTTACTTCAAGCCTTTATATCTCCATTCGGACTAAGTTCAGAGATATATTTGTCATACAAATGTTGTTTGTAACTTTATTCTGAAATATGATATTGAAGTTTGATTGATGGCCGGGCTAAAAAAATTGGCGGAAAGAAAAAAGGCGCCAGTTTTAGGCATTGGCTTTTACCAGTTTTGTAGGCGAAACGGGATTTAGGCCAGTCATTTTACAGAGTTTTGTTAGGAGGGGTGGGGACTAAATACGAATTGTACTTTTAATCTGTAAGCGGCATCATTTAGTGACAAAAAGACTGTCTGAAAACATACTACATGGATCTTGTTGCGACTAGGGATAACTTCCGTGCGTTCAGATGTTTTTGCCATACTTATTACTGGAAGCAAAATAGGTCATAGTTTCAGTACAATGTTAGGCTCCTATTGTTTTATTTTGTATTTTTAGTGTCTTCAACACTGCCATAAATGATCTCTTGCATTGGCTCTCTAATAGCCATGTTTTTTTTCCTTCTTATTGCTGTCTCCCGTTTGCAATGGAGGGAAGTCGGATATTTCGTTTTCCTACTCCTCCTATCTTCTTTGATTAATTCATTGCGGGTTCCAAGACAGATTAGAGTCATCCCCCGGGCTCGCTGGACTTCATTGTCCAGTGTTGTGAATGGTCGCCGCTGTTGATCCTGGCTTACAGGAGTTACAGCGGTGGGAATGTGTGGTGGGCCTATGCCCGTTATCTAAAAAAATATTAAAAAAAACATGCTGCGCAACATAGAAATCAAAATTGTATCTCCCAGAAGGCTTTTCAATTAATAATATTAATACCAATGCACTCATTTTAATTAAATTTAACAATACAAGTTATTTTTTAGCAATAAAATAGGCATTGAAATTGAAAAAAATGAGATATTCAATAGTAATACTAATGTATTTTTCAAAGCCTTCTGAGTAGACAAAAATATTAACACCATGTTTAAAGTATAAAAGCTTGCAAAAAAAATTACCATTCGTTTTTTTAGAACGAGATAAATGCTAAATTTAAAATTTGGGGCTGTTGCTGATGTAGTATTTTTTTCGTTTTGTTACATTTCTAAGCTTAAATTGGCTCTTAAATAATATACCGAAAAAATATCAATTATTAATTAGTACCGGCTCAAACCGTAAAATGACTGGGCTAATTGGGCGTTTTCTTTTCTAGTTGACTTTGTCGTAGTAACGGTATACCTTTTATTATCTGTTTTTATAATGTTACTTAAAATGTCAGTTTTCTAAAGGCATCAAGTTAATAAACCATTATACTTTAAGGAGACCTTGAAAATGATATCTTCTTCTACGAATTTCATTTTGCTACGAACAACGGCTACAAAACTCGTAGCACTATGCTACAATGTTATTTAATCTACCAAAATGAAAAATTCTTCTGCAAAATTTTACACTTGCATACACAAATATGCTCACAATAGTATTCCTCGAGGGGATAGTCAGAGATGTCTCTCTAATAATATAAAGTTAAGTCGATATTTTTGTCTGTCTGACTTTGCGCTTAGTTCTTTTAAACTACGCAATAGATTTTGATGCGGATTTTACTGTGCCAAAGAAAACAATTTTATTGCAGAAATATAATGGAAGATAGTGTTTTCTTTAAAAAGTATCGAAGTAATCCTTTATCTTTGAATTGGGTCCACTGAAAAGATTATTCAGAAATGTGTTACCGGTATTTTCATTAAAAAAATTACAATTTTGTAGTTATCTATCTATACTATTATAAAACTGTAACAGGAAGTTTGTCTGTACATTGAAGATATTAACACAAAAAAAGTTACGATATGGTTTTTAGGTGTCCCTGATTCCATTTCACCAATTTTTGGATTTTTGTCTGTCTGTTTGTTTGTGTGTTTGTTTGTGTGTTTGTTTGTGTGTTTGTTTGTGTGTTTGTTTGGGTGTTTGTTTGTTTGTTTGTTTGAACGAGTATCACGCAAAAACTACTGAACCGATTTTGATGAAACTTTTTTTGTTTGATAGCTTATGATCTGACTTAAAATCTGGTATATAATTTGTGCGGACGAAGTCGCGGGTTAACGCTCGTACTATTATAAAACTGTAACAGGAAGTTTGTCTGTACATTGAAGATATTAACACAAAAAAAAGTTACGATATGGTTTTTAGGTGTCCCTGATTCCATTTCACCAATTTTTGGATTTTTTGTCTGTCTGTTTGTTTGTGTGTTTGTTTGGGTGTTTGTTTGTTTGTTTGAACGAGTATCACGCAAAAACTACTGAACCGATTTTGATGAAACTTTTTTTGTTTGATAACTTATGATTTGACTTAAAATCTTGTATATAATTTGTGCGGACAAAATCGCGGGTTAACGCTCGTTACAATCTAAAAGTGAAGCTTTTAATAAAATTTTTTTTTTTTTGGTGACGATTTTTCAATGTTATTTTTTTTTTTTATAAAATCTCCAAAATTACCAAAGTTAGATTTTTTTGTATTTTTCCCTGATCAGTTATAAACTCACTTATCTCGTGTTTTCGTCTTGACGTTGATTTTTGGGATACCCTGTATATGGGACAGCAGGTTTTTTTCTCCCTCCATTCAATAGTGAAAATTGTTCAGTTTAATCGTCTCAACCACCCCTTTAAATACTGCTAGGGTGTTTTGTTACAGCCTGTATAAGTTGTTTCGTAATACCACATCCTAAATGGCTTTATCTTTCGTAGCTCGCAAGGCTTTAATGGCGGTGTTGAGATTGCAGCCGACCGAGCGCTAATATACCAACATTCTTACGGCTTCTGCTAATTTTCTCCGTTTATTAGAAATATTCTTAGATAATTATTATTACTATATTTTGAATGGACGGTATTACTAAATTGACTCTCATAAGTAAGGTACATAGCATATGCTCACTACTATATTTCCCGAGGGGATAGTCAGAGATATTCTGAAAACTCAAAACATCCACGATTCACAGTAGTATCGAAACTCGGTTCAGTGTGACGGGGAGTGAGCCCGACTTTGGATTTTATTCCCCATAACTTTAGATTCTAATTTTGATTGTTAAAAATCATGAAAAGTAGTTTCGTGTGAAACCTAAACTTTCCAAGTTCGAAATTATTGTTTCGCAATTATAGGCTGTCTCGTTTAGTTATAAGGTATAAAATTGACTGTAACTGCATATGATCAATTGTTCTTACACCGTGGCAGAGAAGAAATGCTACCGCAAGGCTAGTCCTTATAATAAATAGTCAAAGACTCAAAGGTTGAAGTATACAGTTAATATTGATATGGAAAAACTATAGGTTGATTCCATTTACATCGGTAATAATTTATTTTAATTTGATTATGAGGAATAAAAGTTATACACATTAATAATTGTTATATTATTAGGTCAAAATGGACATCCTTCTTTAACCACCTTACAAACAAATTGTAATAATATGTTGTTCATAAAGAACATACTAAAGACTTTATTAAACAAAACTTTACATTATTAAATTTCCATATTTCTCATAAACGCCAAACGATTACATAGCCGACACATTTTCAACGTAAAGCCTGTGAAATGCCTTTCAAAGAAGCCCCCATCCTTTCGCTTTATAAAAGAAAAAAAAAGAAATATCTATCTACCCACAATATGTTGGTAACACCTGGGAAGCCCCTCGAAAATAACTTTCCCTTTAGGGAAATTGGTTTCATAGAATGCGTCTGCTTATTTCAGCTTATTCGCAATATTAACAGTAGACTGAAAATGTAGTTTGCTGGCTTTTATGATGGTTTTTATTTTTCTAGATAAAAAGTGAGAACAAAATTTGTTGTCATATTTTTTAGATTATATCGTTCAAAAAGACATGACGATGTTCGGATTTTAAATTAGTATTTAACTAGCTCTCTAACTAGCCAATGTTTTTTCCATAGAGATCTAGAGAGATGCCAACCAACGCGCTAAGTACGAAACCTAGTGTCGCATCACCACCAGTACCACGCGATAGAAAATATTTTGTTAGCTTGAATGTGCTCATTATCCATTGCGGTATCAGAACTCAACGTTCGAATAATCTTTAGTACTACGCAAGCATTGTAAACTATTTACACATAATATCTCGACTTGCTTTCAGCCTCATAATACATTGAATCCTTACCGTCGCGAGCAATGTGTTCCGTTTTAGCGCATATTGCTGCGACACTGGCCTCGCCCCCTTTTCACATCTCCCTTTAGTTTTTGTGATCTGTAGTTTTTTTTCTTATTGCTGTCTCCCGTTTGCAATAGGAATGCCAAAGAAGTGTGAAAGGGAAGTCGGATATTTCTTTTTCCTACTCCTATTTTCTTTGATTAATTCATTGCGGGTTCCAAGACAGATAAGAGTCATCCCCAGGGCTCGCTGGACTAAATTGTACAGTATTGTGAATGGTCGCCGCTGTGGATCCTGGTTTACAAGAGTTACAGCGGTGGGAAAGTGTGGTGGACCTAAGCTTGAAAAAAAAAGTAGATAAGTAGGTATTTATCAAGCAATTCAGTTGTTGATTTGAGAAATGTATAGAGAGATTCTACTTTATGTCTTAACTAGCTGTTGCCCGCAACTTCGTCTGCGTTACCCGGATAAAAAGTCCCATTTGTGTTAATCCAGGCCATGGTCTATCTGTACGCCAAATTTCATGGAAATCCATTCAGTAGTTTTCGCGTGAAAGAGTAACAAACATCCATCCACACAAATTTTCGTATTTATAATATTAGTAGGATTTGATGTGCAATAATTTATTAAGCGAATTCCTTTTTCTTTATATCTTTCTGTTTCTTTTTTTCTTTATATTATTTTAGTGATCTGCGCGGACGGAGTCTTTTGCACAGCTAGCACAGCTATTTCATTTATTTATTCAGCCTTAAATTGCATGTATGTATAGATGTGTGGTGTTACATTATTTGATTGGGTTCCAATGCAATTTTACCCAGAGGTGTAGCTTAAGAATAACTTATTAAATAACAATATTAAATTTACAATGTCAGCTACGAAATACCAAACAATAATTAAGATACAGTGATGTCAATGAATTAATTGATACAATTTCTAATGTCCATAAGTTTAATTAATTGGAATAGTAAGTAATAAGTTTAATTAATGGAGTAGTTAACAAAGTAGCTATCAGCGTCTCTCCGCATCATTTCTTATTCTCCGCTTACTTCTTTTAACCACACAACAGATTTAGATAAGGTTTTCACTATCATTTAGAGAATTTCTTCCAGAAGGTTAATGTGTATAATACATTTACTTATTAAAGGTCTAACAAAATTAGCTGAAACTATTTTAAGGGGATGATCAAACCATCAAACTGAACAACTTTAACATATTAGTTTTCCTCTCACTCACCGGTTTGCTGGAAGAAAACTCTTTTAGAGTTAAGCTCGCCTTTGTACATCACGACTTGTTGTAATTTTTTTTTCATAATTATGTTTTTGTGTACAATAAAGAATCTAAAGAATCTAAAGAACTTTCTCTATGGGAACAATATCGAAATCGCACCATAGAGAATGTTGTTCAGTTTGATGGTCTGAGCATACCCTTAAAATAGTTTCAGCTAATTTTGTTAAACCTTATATATGGTTAAATTTAATTAGTTGGCGAAACTTAACAAACGAATATGGTATCTGTTACTAAGTATAATTGCGTGATAATAACCCGTCGCCTGGTCATATGATTTACAGGTCAATGTCCACCCGCGCCCTACGCACTACAGCCTTACGTACGATAATAATAATTTTGTTAATCATCAATACCAATTATAAACCTTGATAATGCAATCTGTTATCATTAACAAGTTCCCTGGTATAGTTTCGCCAACTAATTTAAAATAACCTCCTAGGTATATTATAGATCCCAGCCAGACAAAGCTGGGCCTGGCCACTAATTGTACCTTTTGTGATAGAGTTTGAGCAAGTAGTGGTTACTTGCTTAAATAGATATGAAATTATTCTTGCTTTCTTTGGTTTGTCTCTGATGATAATGATAAGAATGATTCATTACAAACACTTAATTAACGACAATGCATTTTGGCGCATCCTTGCGCCCAGTCGTACATCACGCCAAGATTCGAGGCTTACCATACCATTCCGCATGGAAACCCGACACTAAACGGTCATCTTTATCCCAATATGAACGTTATCACAATGGAGCAAGGCTGCTTTCTGATATGGCATGAGCTATTCACCTCGTTATCAGTAACAGTGACTACTAAATTAACTCGGCCACAGAGGGGTAACGTTTACATTGTTATTGATATGATATGAATAGTTTCGATAGTTGGGTTCCTAACCGCTCTATAATAGCTAGTGCCGCAGACATGGATATAAATATTGCAAGGGTACAGTAGTACCAGGTTTATAAGTCCCACCGATATACCTGCGCATTTGAACAATTTTAATAGCGCGCGAAATTATATTGACCAATCAGGATGTGCCACCTTCAATGCTTTGCCGCTGTTGGCTGATTGTTTTCGCGCCCTTTTCGCTGCTGTCCGACTTTGCATCCTTTGATTACTAAATGACTTCGGGTTGTGACGTGGTTTTGACGGGGACTCGGGTCTGCTCTGTGGAAACGAAGATTGACGAGTGGCATTATTTTCCTGGTCATGCTTTACCAACTTCGCTTGCATATTTCGCTCGTCCACGTCCACTAGCATGTCACCACGTGAAAACGACAAAACTCGAGATGTGCCTCCATCTTGGTTATTTCGCATAACTATGCCAAAATGAGCAAGCATAAAAGATATTTCATCTCATTTTGTAGCTTTGTCGTGTGTGGCATGGTTCATAAGTTAAAAACACTCATAATTATGCCGCTGCTACCGTTTCATTTTGTGCCCGACTGTTATTGTTCTGTTTGTCAGTCGAAAACGGACATCAGGTATAAATGCAGTGTTGCTTCTTAGACTTTTGTCCGTCCTTCCTACCCGGACTTTAGAAAATTACATGCCATCGATCGAATCAATAGAAGAAGTCAAAAGGGAAGAGCTGTTTGCTGTTTGCTGTTTTTGGAATCAATTTGACGCGTAAACCTCACCCATCACAAAATAGCTCTTGTAACGTCATAATTATTTTCCAAGCCTCTTTTCATTGTATGAGAAATGAATTGTTTTTTCTTTACGACCTCATTTCTGTTTTTGAGGTGGGGCATACAGTCAGACGGAATAGAAGAAAGTATATCGGTTTCTTGTTTGACTACAGGATCCCAAAATGAATCCAAATATTCAAAATGGCAAGTCTAAACTAGAAAGTAGTTTATTTAGAATCGACAGCAGAATCGAATTATCATATTTTCAACATAGGTAATTTTTTCAAAATATAAAAGAACTTGTATGTAAAATTTAAAATTCACTGAACCCGATGTCAACCCACAGCACGGGCACACGCACGAGTACGTTAGCGCTTTTATTCATTGCTGAAATGATAACAAATCATTTTTGTGTAAAATGCGAATAGCTTTCAATTTTAACTATCAAAATAATGAAATTATTGTTTCAATCTAATTATTTTGTTATAAATCAGTTGGGGTGTATGAGGTTTTGCGCTAATTCATTAACACGTTGTATAATACTGAATGCCTGGTGCATTATAAGGTAATCATTTTATTTCAAGAATTTATATTGTTTCAATTACTTCTGATACATTTGAAGAAGGAACATCAACTTGTACCTTGTTTTAACATAGACATTTTTAACATAGCAGTTTATTCATTTTTTTACTTCGTAGCAGCTGACATGTGCCTGTAAGCGTTATTAATATGACAGATGTTTATGGTCGACTAAAAGTAGACAAAAATAAAAATAAAACAAGTTTATATCTCTCTTCTAATTCACAAAATTGCCTCGACTTTCTACGTATACTTATATTTAGGTAAGAATTCTAAGCGTGGAGAACACAAAAAGGCAACTTTACTTTCTTTCGCAGCCGTAAATTCATTATATTTTATTTAGCGGGCAACCCTAATAGGAGGTCGGGTACAGTCGGCTACGTAAGTGCAGTAATAACGTTTAAGGTCAATTTGTGCAAGGTTGTGATTAAAAATAGCTTTTGCCCGCGACTTGGTCCGTAAAAACACCATGGATACTTTAGCTGTCACTTCATACAAATAGGAAAAATTTACAAGAAGAGCTAAGGAGTCACGTCAGCCTTACTTAAAGCCTTACTGCGGCATTTCTCGCAATACCTCTAGACGTGTGCTAAAGGAATGGGCCGTGGACCAAAGCCGTAAGCTCTGGTCGGATACACCAGGACTGAGGCATGCAAAAGAACTTGTGACCGGCTTTTCAAACAGACATACCTCGGATGCCATCAATTCAAACCGCAACGACTTAAAGCTCTTAGTACGAGCCTTAACAGGACACTGCAAGTTAAACAAACACCTACACAGAATGGGGCTTGTAGATTCACCCACTTGCAGATTCTGCTGTGAAGCAGAGGAAACGCCCATACACCTCCTCTGCGAATGCGAAGTGCTCATTCACAGCAGGAGTCGCCATCTAGGTGGATACATAATAACACCTACTGATATTAGGGACCTCCCTTCCAAAAGCATAACACGGTTCATGAAGTCCGTGGGCCTAGAAAATGACCTTTAGATCTAGGGTGACAGCTACAATAGATCTATCCAGGTCGCAGTAGCTATTTGGTCATTGACCAAGCCGTTATAACCAAATAAAAAAAAGGAGTCACGTTGCAAGTTTAACCGTGAGTGTCTTCTATAGATAGACCAATATTGGTAGGGAGCACTGTCCGTACTGTATATAAGGTCTAACAAAATTAGGTGAAACTATTTTAAGGGGATGATCAGACCATCAAACTGAACAACTTTCTCTATAGGACCAATATCGAAATCGTGAAAAAAAATCAGCTGTTCCATACAAACCTACTCGACCTAAATGTATGGAACAGCAGATTTTTTTTCGCGATTTCAATATCGGTTCCATAGAGAAAGTTGTTCAGTTTGATGGTCTGATCATCCCCTTAAAATAGTTTCACCTAATTTTGTTAGACCTTATATAGTACCACACATTTTAGTAAACTGTGCCGTGACATAGTGTAATATAAGTATACAAGTAGGCGTATCTTGCCAAGTCAAAGAAGATAAAGCAATAAACTATAGACTAAGATCGTTAGAAATCGCAGTCAATCAAGTTGGCCATTTTTTTTTCGGGCCTAGGCCCACCACCCATTCCCGCCGCTGTAACTCCTGTAAGCCAGGATCAACAGCGGCGACCATTTACAACACTGGACAATGAAGTCCAGCGAGCCCGGGAGTAGACTCTAATCTGTCTTGGAACCCGCAATGAATTAATCAAAGAAGATAGGAGGAGTAGAAAAACGAAATATCCGACTGAATCAAGGTGGCCTGTAGATTTTAAGAATCCGGTAGTAGGTTTTGCTTGATACTCGAAAAGGACGACTAAATAACATTTTGAACGTCTTCAAACTCAAACAGGTGTTAAACGGGGATACATAGGTAGCTTTTTGCCCCCTGAAATATTGCTTAAAAAACTTTAACCCTTAGTCATCTAGTGAAATACCCACGGGAGAAGAGGGGTAGTCCGTTCTAAGTTAAACCACTTGCAATTGAAGTGTTCAAACTCAAGTAAAAAAATGTTTACTTAATATGCCTACAATGTTGTAGAGTTTCTGGCCGCATCTTCTCAACAGCAACAACACGTTCTGACGCGGTGGTCGCTTCAAAAAAAAGATTTGTCGTTTAACACGTTCCGGGACAGTGAACGAGACACAATAGAACTTTTATTGTTATCACGGCTATAGGCGGTCACTGTCCCGGAACGTGTTAATAAGTGTGCTTCAAGCTCCTATATTGAATAAATTATTTTGATTTCGACTTATGTTGACTTTGACTTTGAACTTTTTTGAATCTACCACCGCTTCGGAAGTTATTCCATTGTAGAGAAGAAGAAGAAGCCAGAAACTCCGTTAACAACTTAAACGTATATGCACAAAGCGTTCCGTGCTCTATGATAATTATGTTAACAAGTTTTCTTATCTAACTGTACATTTGCAGTTACCATGTACATTCGTAGTCCAGGCTCGATATTATTACTAATGTAGAGGAACGTCGTTAGTGGCAAATGTTGCGTTAGGAACAACGGCCAATGGGGAGATATTAGACGAAATGAGACGAGAATCTTTTTTGTGCAAACGTTTTTAGATGGTAGGTGTAGTTAAGAGTTCTTTTACAGTTCAGTCTAGTGTTCAGTACAGTTCAGTGTATAACGATTTCTCAATAAAAAAACCTAGATTTAAAAAATGCTACTCCAATAGATTAGATCAGATTAGATTTTTATTTTATTTTTTGTTTTTATTTATTTGACACACAAAACTGGAAACAATCAGTGAAATAATAACAATAGAACATATAGCCTAAATCTAGATTGCAAGCCTAAACATGCATGCATAGAAACATTAACAATTGTGACTTAAAACCTGGATATAAATTATTAAACTGTAGTCTATGATTTATTTTATTTCACATTGTAATATGTCACATTCTTACATAAGTATTTTACATAAAATGTCCATTCACAGCATGATCGCCAAATTGAAATATAAAATTAAAATAAAATAATATAAAATACGAGCGTTAACCCGCGACTTCGTCCTCACAAATTATATACCAGATTTTAAGTCAGATCATAAGCTATCAAACAAAAAAAGTTTCATCAAAATCGGTTCAGTAGTTTTTGCGTACGTTTTTGTGTGTTTGTTTCAAACAAACAAACACACAAACAAACAGACAGACAAAAAATCCAAAAATTGGTGAAATGGAATCAGGGACACCTAAAAACCATATCGTAACTTTTTTTTTGTTCATATCTTCAATGTACAGACAAACTTCCTGTTACAGTTTTATAATAGTATAGAAAACAAAATAATAATTAAAATGAAATAAAAGAATAGTACCTATACCAACCTATACTAAACTACAAACGCCTTAAAGTTATTTTTGCACAATACTTTTTTATAAGTCTAAACATAAATTTATATACATATATATATCAGCCGTCGCTGTCCCATTGTTGGGCAAAGGCCTCCCTCCGATCTACATAAATTTGAAGGAAGAAAAAAACAGTCACATTTTATTTATTTCAATATGCTTAACAGTGGAAAGTTTAGATTCTATAAAAGTATGTTATAAAAATACCTTTTAGGCTTTTATAGTAAGTTGGAGTAGTACTTTGTCATTTTGGGTTTTTCATTATTGATAAATCTTTAAATATGTGATGCCACTGAACTTCAAAAGGACTCTTAAATAAGATTTTGCATAAATATAAATAATAGCAATTTTATTTTTTTAGAACAGCTCCCGATAGGTCATTGCCCTCTCTTGTAAACACAGTATTGTACAAAGAACTTTTATATAAACTTTGTACAACGCTGCAACTTCATAGAAATGTTCTAGTAAGGAACTTCTTAATTGTGGAACTTGTTAAAATGTCATGACCTCAGTTGCTTGTTCGATTTCAATGAGTGTTTTATAGTGTTTTCCCAGAAGATCGCTAGATGGTGCCACGGTTTTATTGGAATAAACATATTTTAAAAAAATGTGTAAAGAGATGATTGAACTTTGTGTGTACTTTGTAATACAGTGTACAATAAAGTGTTATAAATAATTGAAAAATGAAACTTTTATTTCGATTGTATAGATATTTCACTATTTACGAATAATTTGCATCAAAAATTTGAAACTATATAAGTCTGACATCGGCTGTAAAAAAAATTGTGTAAAGAGATGATTGAACTTTGTGTGTACTTTGTAATATCTGTGTGTACAATAAAGTGTTATAAATAATTGAAAAATGAAACTTTTATTTCGATTGTATAGATATTTCACTATTTACGAATAATTTGCATCAAAAATTTGAAACTATATAAGTCTGACATCGGCTGTAAAAAAAAATTGTGTAAAGAGATGATTGAACTTTGTGTGTACTTTGTAATATCTGTGTGTACAATAAAGTGTTATAATTAATTGAAAAATGAAACTTTTATTTCGATTGTATAGATATTTTACTATTTACGAATAATTTGCATCAAAAATTTGAAACTATATAAGTCTGACATCGGCTGTATGGGCTCGATCACTATGCCCATAGTCTTGTTTAACAGACTTTAAGATTGCAATGGATGAACAAAATAGGTGGTGTAGAATACCTGTCAAGGTTTTATCCAAAAATGCACGATAATCGATATTGTTCCATGGAATTCTGATCATACCATCTGTTGAGTTATTAGAAAAATACATTTAAAATATCGATGGAGTTATGAACTGCTATTTATTGAGTTGACACAGAAATCAATTAAAAAAAAAAACTGTTGTATATAAATACAACGCAAACTATACCTTTAAGTACTGTAGTGTCCGTTCACCCTTACCACCAAATGTTGTACTCTCTAATGGGCATCTCGGGTCCATTAGCCTTATGACCCTTCCTGTATCTTACTGTATACATGGAGTATTCCAACATTCACTAATTACTACAGGGGGAGTGATTTTATAAAACATTCATATTATATTTATTTCAGTAAGGTTTGATTGCGATGAGATTGCTGTTTATTTATTTATTTTTAAGAGAAAAAAATACACATTGAATAAGGTTTTAAAATGACTGCGTAAGAAATTGCGACCTGAAAAGAGAAAAACAAGCTCTTTTTTTTAAATATATTTATAGAATTTTGATTGTGCAAATAGTTTATAACTTGAATGTTATGTTATCATTTAAAAAAATATATTTCCACCTCTCCGGTCTCTCCGGTCTCCGGTCACCCGCGGTTACGCCGGCTCAGTATGGAATTTACTTCACATGTGTGCGTTACCTACGCCGACATACGTAGAGTTCCATCAAGGACAACGTGCCCAGGGGTGTCAACATTTTCCATCGTCTGCGTAGCCCTTCAAAGTAAGTCCGCACTTGCTATGTGTCGATGTCGATTTCCCATTAAAGTCTGACACATACTAATTATTTCTTACGGAATCCGGGGCCGGGGCAGACCAAGAAAAAGATGGCGCTACGACCAGGATGCCCACGAAGCGAAATGGCAACTGATGGCACAGGATAGGGAAGGCTGGAAAAGCTTGGGGTAGACCTTTGCCCAACAATGGGACTAAATAGGTTAAAAAAAATTTATAAAGTAACTATACCTTATAGGAGTAGAGGAACTGACATGAGTTGTCAAATGAAACCGTTTTACTTTAGATTCACATTTATTCACAGAGCTCGAATTTTCACCCTACCTGCCGCGCCGCTAAGTTCTCAAAAACGTTTCTATATTGTCTCGCATCACGTATTTCTTTCTATTATCACATGAATAGATATCTCGGCGAGGCCGGACCAGAAGATAAGCTTCATACAAACGGGACGCCGCACCTCAGACCGCCGCTAGACCCGTATATACGCCATTTTGATCCTTAAAGCAATGGATTACAATTTTTTTCGCGAGTCTAGTGCCGTTGTGCGCGCGTGCCGAAGCTTGACTTCTAGTCGTATCTATTCATATGCTATTATACACTGGTGCCGCCGCTTGGTACATCTCGCTCACTCCGCAGTCTTCTCTATTACCGGTATACTAACGTTATGGGTGGAATTACGATTTCGTATGGATTTCAAATTCCGTTCGAAATTCTGGAGGGGGAAAAATCCTATTGAAATTCGGAATGCCGTATGTGTGTGGCAGGTGAAAGATAGTAGAGTTGTACTGGATGGCCGCGGATCTTGCTTTAAGTTCGTCACGCTTGGCATCGGGATCAGCTTTACGTTCAGTCTCTAAATATCGAAAACTCGAAGGCGAAACGAAGGCTTTTTCCAAAAACTCCTAGAAAAACTCGAATAAATCTCTCAAGAGTTTCGTGCATGATTTTTTTGTTTTGTTTTTGTGTTTAATTAATTCAATCAACAAATATACTCCCAGTGTATTTTACTACATTTTGTAATAAAGATTAATATCAGATTTTCACCTTCACAGAGCAAACATTGTGAGACAAAGTAATCTTGTAAAGTAGTTTCTGATCTAGTCTTGTATTTTCCACTCCAGTGACAATGTGCCCGAAAATTTCAATTTCGATATGGATTCCATTCCGTTACCTGTCATATCACCTGCTCTCTGTAGGATGTGTAATGAATGAAAAATATTTCATAAAAAGTGTAGGTATTTCTGCCGATTTGCCTATGTCATAGGCTTCTAGTCTATTTTGGGTATACAGGGTGGAAAAAAAGGCCCGTGATTGGAGAGAAAGTACCCTCAATAAATAAAATAAATGTGTATGTTTTCTTTTCTTTTTTTTTTCAAATTTGTATGTTTAGGCCCATAAAAAAACCTGTTTAATTATTACACATAAATAGTTTTATGGTTTTTTTAGTATACAGGAGTAACGCTTTTTATTAAATTTATTTTTATTGACAAATCTTTAATATTTTGATGAGGGCGCCACTGAACTGTTAAAAGATTCTTAACGATAACAAGATTTCTTAAAAAGGAGAACCAGGTACCAAAATACCTAAACAATTTTCAGAATAAAACCAGAAGCAAGGGAAAGTATCCTACAGTGAAATAAACAAGCATTTTCCTACAAATTTATAGCGTTTTCTGTCCAACAATAAATGCAATTTACGCGGTCGCATCTCATTTAATGAGGCCTCATTCAGGTTTACCACTGCTGAAATTTTGCTGGATGAAAATTACAATTTTCGTGGTCCGGTAAATAGTTGCATTTTAGGCGTTTACGGCGGCGCAGCAAAAAAGGTTTATTTAATTTACATAATAATCGCTGTTAGGGTATGTACCATCATACGTACCATTAAAGACTCGTTGAATAGAAAACATCACAGAAACTAACAAAAGATTCACAATTGCTGAACTAAAGTGGCAATGGGTGGGGCACATTGCTTGCAGAACCAATGGCCGATGGGGTCGAAGAGTTCCCGAGTGGCGGCTGCGTACCGGAAAGCGTTGCATAGTTAGCCCACCCATAAGATGGACCGACGACCTGGTGAAGGCGGTGGAAAGCCGTTGGACGATAGCAGCACAGGACTGGTCGTTGATGGCGATACTTGAGGGAGGCCTATGTCCAGCAGTGGACGTCTATTGGTTGATATGATGATTGACACGTCATACCAACCTCGTTCATGCTTTTGGGATAGTGGAGACTCTTGGGCCATAGGGTTCAGATGCAAATCATCTAGGTACAAACGCAAAATTGGGTAAAAATAGGAGGGGTTTGATTGGGATTTTCAACAAGGATGCGCGCCACATGTTTCGTTTTTCGATAAACGCAAGATCATTTTTGCACGCGATGAAAATTAGTAAGTATAAATAATTACCTACCAAACCTACTTAGGGGTTTCTTATGCGTGGTTGATAAAGAAAGGCTACCCGACGACGATTTTTTTTTAAATATATTTATTAAATAAGTTATGTTATGTACAAAACATTTTAAAAATCATGAATAAATTATCTACACAATTATTAAAACTATAACATTGTACCTGTGCCTGTACATTGAAGATACTTACAAAAAAAAGTTTACGATATGGTGTTTAGGTGCCCCCGACTCCAAATAACAGTTTTTTTTTTGTCCGTCTGTTTTTTGTTTGAGGGTCACGCGAAAACTACTAGACCGATTTTGATTAAACTTTTTGTGTTTAAAAGCGTATGATGATACTTACAAACTCGTTATATCTCGTTACGATGACGGAAGCCGGCGTGGACAAAGTCTCGAGTAAAGTCTAGTAAGAAGTATAAATCTTATAGTTTTATATGAGTACTACATCCTTAACCGCTAAAGACAAAAACCATGAAAATTGATATTATATTTTCTACAGAGGACGAGGGGTTAAACTAAGAAAGGACTTTTTAAAAATAAACCCCAAAGAACGTTGCAAATTGGTATTGAAGTTATCCAAAACCTTTTACTACTTATATAGGGACTAGTTACGCGTGTAATTCTACTAACAAATATTTCTGCCACTTTTTGCGGGGGCGAGGTAACATGAAATCCGCTACTTTGGATTTTATTCCCATAACTTTAGATTCTAATTTTGAACGTTAAAAATCATGAAAAGTCTAGTCGCGCGTAAACGCCAAACGTTCTATGTTCGAAATTATTGTTTCGCCATTATAGGCTGTCTCGTTTAGTGATAAGCTTTGACTACTTATATGAGGAATAGTTACGCGTGTAATTCTACTAACAAACATTTCTGCCACTTTTTGCGATGGGCTAGGTAACATGAAATCCGCAACTTTGGATTTTATTCCCCATAACTTTAGATTCTAATTTTGAATGATAAAAATCATGAAAAGTAGTCTCGCGTAAACCCCAAACGTTCTAAGTTCGAAATTATTGTTTCGCCATTATAGGCGGTCTCGATTAATTGATCTTATACCGTGGTAGAGGGGAAATGCTACCGCAAGGCTAATCCTTACAATAAATAGTCAAAGTCCAAAACCGACGCGAATGAAGTCGCGGGTAAAATCTAGTAAGTTTTTAGTGAGCCCTTCTGCAACTTTACTAAAACACAGATTTCTCCGGTGCACTAACTGAAATCGAAAAAGTTAATTCCAAGTTCCAGCAACTAATTAGTAATTACTGGTGTATTAGTCCGAACTCCCAAAACAAAGAAATTACTAAGAAAATGAATCTCACAAAATAAAGTAACTTAAAACTTTTCCTGGAAAAACGTGGTAACAAGAGAAAGATTTCCATTTAATATGAAAACTGAGGTAATCTATACTATTATAAAACTGTAACAGGAAGTTTGTCTGTACATTGAAGATATAAACAAAAAAAAAGTTACGATATGGTTTTTAGGTGTCCCTGATTCCATTTCACCAATTTTTGGATTTTTTGTCTGTCTGTTTGTTTGTGTGTTTGTTTGTTTGTTTGTTTGAACGAGTATCACGCAAAAACCACTGAACCGATTTTGATGAAACTTTTTTTGTTTGATAGCTTATGATCTGACTTAAAATCTGGTATGTAATTTGTGCGGACGAAGTCGCGGGTTAACGCTCGTAAAGTAATAAAATTGTATGCTTGAAAATTCTTTATCTATCTAATATTCATAATAAAACTTATTTTAATCTAGAAATAAACGTTTTAACGGGTTCTTACCGCGTTTTGGTATATTTGAGTTCCCGATATTTCGGCAGTGTTACAACTGCCATGATCACGGGATGACTCAGGAAGTGCAGGTAGATTTTTAAGAGCAGACAAATCTGTCTACCCTCACTCTTCGTCGTTTGCTCTGCACACCACTATCGGAACTCACTCGATTGTCAATATCGGGAACTCAAATATACCAAAACGCAGTAAGAACCCGTTAAAATGTTTTTTCTAGATTAAATAATAACCGCGTAACTCTCAAAAACTGTAAAACTTATTTTGTGTGTTTGTACGTTGAACATTTTAAAACTGGGCGAAAATGGATACGACGTATTTCATTTTACCAGAAAATATAACTACACAGTTTAAATAATGCAAATGGATTAACATAAAATATTTTGAGGTAATTGATCATGACAATATCCTGATGTAAATCTAAGAAAGCAATTCGCGAAAACTTTGATCCTCATTTGCCACAAATACGCATTTTTGAGTTAAAACGGTTTATTATTAAGGTTGCGACGTTTTAGATGATCGTTTTTAGGGTTCCGCACCCATAGGATGCCAACCACTTTACTTATAGACATTGTTAAGCCTACGCTGTCCGTCCGTTCGTCTGTCTATCCTACCTATACAGGGTTGTATCTTTAAAACCGTAATACGTACTTACAGATCTGTCCGTCCGTTTCTGTTTGTTCTATACCTATCTAAGGCAGTAACTTTTGAACCATAATAGCTAGACGGTTGAAATTTTCAAAGAATATGCGTTATTATGCGGATTTTCTAAAAAAATGGCAAAAAGTTAAAAGTTAAGGGGGATGGGTTCTCATACAAAAATTTAGTTTTTTAACAACGTTTTTTCTTCTCAATCTATCGTAAAACGGTAATACTATAAGTGTCAAACTTAGTGTGATTATAGAGCGAACTCTACAGTATAACAAATAATAAAATCTGGAAAAGTATGTGTCGGTCTCGCACTAAGGTCCGCCACACGCAGACGGAATTGCGATCCGGAATCCTGTTTCAGGATTCAGTGTTGTCAACTATGGTTACAAAAAATACTAGTGCTGTTTAAAAAATGCCTAAAATAAAAATGTATGAAATGCGAAAACAATGACAATTGCATTTTTAAGTATTTATTGAAACGAAACAAACAATTTCTATACATGATAATTCCTATCATGTGATGAGGTCATGACGTTACGATGATGATTTGTACTTTGTATTTCAATATAATGCAACAATATCAAAAGGCTATCGATAGTTTTAACATTAGATATAGTCTGCATACAAAATGGCATGAACCATTATCACACAAGCCGTTTTTGAGCGTAAGCGATTTCGCAACTATTTATTTATTTATTTATTTATTTATTATAAAAATTACATGTAAATTTACAGAGCAATTATAAGCACTATACCGCAACGACGTCGCAACTGCACCGTCACGATACGGTATCGTTCCATCAACGCTTACGCTCAAAAATCACTTTAAAATATGCCACCTAAGACATCAAAAAATCACTAGATATTGTTAAAAAGTCTCTGAAAGCGGTAACACTCCATACTGAATCTAATTCCGAATCAGATTTATTCCGGATGTATGTGACGGACCTACAGGTCCCGGAGAAAAAAAACTTTTTGTTAGTTTATATAATGTTGTGTGGTGGTCTGGTACGGAACCCTCGGTGCGCAAGTAGCCTGACTCGCACTTGACCGGTTTTATTTTAAAAGTTGACAAAAATTCGTAATTCGCGCACCTTTTTCAGCGATCGACGCGTACAAAATCGCGGGCACAGCTTGTATAGAATAAATTTTCCGTTACGAAGGTAACAGTGGCATTATGGCGGCATAGTATGAAATTTACCAAAACAATTTCTTTGCCTCCCGTAAGCCTGCTTTATCATCCGTGGCAAAATAATGTTGTTTTATAGAAACTCGTTATGAATAAGTAACATTTAAAAGAGACATGAGTATTTATTTATTTGTTTTCATATTTTTCAGTCAGTTATTTAATTATTTATCCATTTTGTTCAGAGAAGAAAAAGTATAACGATTTGAATAGAATGAAGTATCAAGTAATGTCTTTCACCTACTAAAATGCCTAAAAAAGAAATTGAATTTCAGGTTTTGTGCCCACTGCTGGGCATAGGCCTTCTTTTAGATCCATTTCTGACCCGCATCATGTCGTCCGACCAATGTGTTGATGGTCTGCCTACTGCTTCTTTCTTCCATCGGCCGCCATTTCCGAAACTGCCTTGCCTTTCCTTCTTTAATATGTAAAAAATAAGGAAATCGTTCATTTGCAATATGCAAAAATAATAATAAGAAAAATTCTGAGTACGGAAAAAGAAAATTAGAAAGATTAAGAATGTTGAAAAATAATTAACTAAGTAACTAACTTTCAATCTAACCACTTGGCAGTCCTCGGTTATTACAATAGCCAAGTATCACCCTCTCTTATCAGTCCAGTAGCGACGGTTCGAATTCCGCGCCACTGGTTCTTATTTTCTAATTTTCTAGTGTTGTTTTCAGTTTATCGACCATGTGTTAAATATACAAAAAAAAAATCAAAATTTACTTTCGTTTGTATGTGTGCTTCGGGCGAGTGCAACGTGAGTACCTGACTGAGGTTTTTATTGGATGATTATTCGTTAGTAAATATTTTGACGATTTATTCGGCCAAAATGGTCTAGATTTCTTATACTTTCTAGTAATATATATATCTTTAGGTTTTATGCATAATTCAATCGATAAAACTTAAATATTCGTAGGCAATGGCCGCTAATTGGTTGGTTGGTCATGTTTTGGGTTGCACGTTTAAATTAAAATATTTGTAATGACACATATTACTTTTTGTTTATTATAGTAGAAGGGATACTTCATAAGCTTTATGTTAATATTTTTTATTTGCCCGTAGCTACAGTAGTTAAAAAGATAAATAGTTTTTTTGATGGATGTGCGTGCGCCGAATTCTTTTCCGCTATTTACCTCATCCCGGGACTGTTAAGGGGTGGGAGAGTAGCGCGTATGGACGTACAAGTGGCTAAACCTTTTACAGTCAAAATAATTTGCATTCTTTATATATAAGAAGAAAATTTTATGATGTTAGACTAGTTATTTTTTTTGTAGACGTGGACGTTTTTGTTTTTCCTAAACAAGAACCAAAGAAACTTGGGATACATTTTAATGCAAACCACATATTAGGATATCCGCTTCTAGGTAATTTCTAAAAAATACATTGAATTTAATTGGTTAATATTCCTTGGAGGAATGGCAGACCCCTGGTGTGGGACGCTACGTGTGTCGACACTGTGGCGCCCTCACACCTCCCTGCCACTTCTCTGAGAGCGGGCGCGGCGGCGGCTGCTGCAGAGGGTCTGGGTGACAGCTATATTCTTGCGCCGTTTGGTTTAGAGACCCTGGGGCCGTGGGGGCCAGACGCCCGACAGCTCTTCAAAGAGTTGTCGTCACGCCTGGTCGGGGTGTCCGGTGACCGAAGGGCTAGCGCATTTCTCGGGCAATGAATTTCGATAGCAATCCAACGAGGTTTGCGTCCTAGGTACCCTCCCTCAGGACGGTGGCCTTGAACACATCTTCTGTTTATAAGTCGAACGAAAGTCGTGCTCAATCTTCGTTTGTGTATTTATCTTTATTTTTAACCATACCCATAAGTTGTATATATTATTATTTAGTAGGATTAATTTTATAGTGTTGTTGTTGTGTAAACATTATATAGTAAATAAATACAACCAGCTATGAAAAATATGCAGCGACAAAGATCAAACCTGTTTTAATGGATCTCTAAAGCATACTAACTTTGTACTGTAACAGAGGTTTTTGTTGGTGGTTTACTATTTCTCGGTCATTTTTCGATATATTTTTTATATTTTATATTATATAAACTGTCACTATACAAAGTTTCGTCAAAATCCGTTGAGTGATTTTCCCGTTAATATTCACAATAGTACCAAACTTCGTTTGTATGTACGGAGTGCGTTCACCAGCATATCCTCTTAAAAGCTAATTGTCTATCCACAAAGGGGCTCCAAGCGTATGGAAGTACATATCTACTAATGGTTGTTCGTCATTAGGCTAATGGGCAAGAAACCGCTGTACTGAAAGCACTTTGTAGTTTTTTTTTTCACTCGCTTATGCCGAGCCTGCCAGCTCATAAACACAGACAGGATTGTGGGATACTAGTGCGAGTGATGATCCTGTGTGGTAATTTAAATTCTGTACTGGCAATACTTAACATTTTAAAAACTTCTGTTTTCGAGGAAAATGCCAGGACATTGCGTTGCAGTGCGAATACCTAAGTCTGAGTGGTATTTAAATTTCTACTGGCAACACTAATTCCAATTTAAAGTTTTATTTCTGCTTTAGAAGAAGAAGCCAGGGTAGTACAAAGTACTCCTTAGTAGTCTTAGCAAGACTTATTGATCTTGAGGGGTATTTTTAAATATATTTATGGTTCCGTACCCAAATGATGCCAATGGGATTCATAAGCCTAAGCTATACCTTGGACACTAATCTGTCATTTCATACAAATGGTAGAGTTTATTACTAAATTTACAAGAGGTACATACAAACATACATATTTTCTAATAATCTATGTACAGGTAAAGTATGTGAGATACTGAGTGAGTGTGAGCGAGACAGGAATACGTCACTGTCTACATTTTCCGCCACGCTTCCTACCCTAGGTGAGCTTAAAATTGGTGGGGGGGGGGGGGGGGGGGGGTAAGGGAGTGGCGGTATTGTATGTATTACTCATAGATTATAAAAACTAAAGGGAGATGTGAAAAGGGGGCGGGGTCAGTGTCGCAGCCATATGCGCAAAAATGGAACACGGCGCTCGCAACAGTAAGGATTCAATATACCATGAGGCTGAAAGCCAGTCGAGATATTATGTGTAAATAATTTACAATGCTTGCATAGTTCTAAAGATTATTCGAACGTTGAGTTCTGATACCGCAATGGATAATGAGCACATTCAAGCTAACAAAATACTTTCTATCGCGTGGTACTGGTGGTAACGCGACGCTAGGTTTCGTACTCAGCGTGTTGGCTGGCATCTGTCTAGATCTCTGTGGTACTACTGTAATACTATATCTTATACTGTGCCTACGCTGTCCGTCCGCCTGTCCATCTGACCGTCCTGACCGTCCTAGCATCCGAGTTCTACCTATAAAGGGATGTATCTTAAGAGCCATAACGAAAAACGGTTGAAATGGTCATAGAATATGCATTATTACGGCGAATATACAAAACAAAGGATTTTTTAAACAACGTATTAATGAATTAACGCAAAACTAGAAAGTAGATTGTTTAGAATAGAGAGCAGAATCATGGTTTCAACAAAGGTAATTTCTTTTAAAATATAAATAATTTGTTTGTAAAATTTAAAATTTACTGAACACGGTATCAACCCATCGCTCGGGCACACTCACCCTACTTTACTATCAAAACAAGATTCCTAAAATGTAATCATGAGTACGTTACTGCTTTCATTCATTGCAAAAATGATAATCATTTTTGCCTCAAAACATAAGATGCGAATAACTTTAAATTTTAACTATCAAAATAATGAAATTATTGTTTCAATCTAATTATTTTGTTGTAAATCAGTTGGGGTGTATGAGGTTTTGCGCTTATTCATTAACACGTTGTATAGATAGGGTAGATATAGATAGTGGCCTTCATTTAAAATTAATAGACTATTAATTAATATATACATACATAGTACATTTCCTTCTTCAGTTCTTCTCTTTTTGATATAACTCAAAATCAAACTCTTAACTTGTTTACGTAAGATTCTCGTAGCAATATCATTAACATCGAATGTTAAAGTAATTAAAGTTTACAGAGCGTAAAACAAATTAAACTTAACTTTAACGTCGCCGTAAAATTGCGACCCTTAAATTTGAAACGGTTTTTGATTTGGAGAACTCTGTTATTTGAAGGATAAATCTTTGATGGGATAAAGTTAACGGTAGATAAACATTTAAGGTCTTACGAGTTTGGGTACGGATTTAGAATTTGATTCAATTTATAATCAACATGATCAGCCCAAACATAACTCACTCCGTTGGCACAGCGACCCAAAGTTGGCCTTGGCCTCCGAAACGAGAGAGTTCCACTTTTTCCGATCCTGCGCTACCTCTCGCCAATAGCTGGCTTGAAGCTGATCTACGTAAGTTTCAAGCCAGCTACTAGCGAGAGCAAGCCACCACTAAGTTGTTACAGTACCCTGGCACACAACTGAAAAAGGTATGGCGCACTTGCGCTTTCTCCTACAAATTCAAGGTCAAGGTATTGCTCAAGATGTTTGGTGGCCATTATACAGCGATACTTGGGGTGGCCCACTGGACTTCCGCCAGATCTAAGTCCAAATATGTTCTTGTTGCTGATGGTTTTTTACACAATAACTAGTTGATGTTGAAGTACTCAAATCCAAACGTATTTTGCTCGGTGACTGCTTCTACTCCGTTATTGGCATTGATGAGCTCTCATTTGGCTATCACAGCATCTTTGTGAAGATACTCGCGCATGGAGGTCATTGAGAGCACACCATTATCATAGTAGTACTGTTTGGTAGCGCACTAAGAGATGTTATCACCAGTTCTTTTTTATTTTATTAAGGATGGATTTGCTCTTGACCCCAATCCAGTCCTCAGGACGACGATGGGAAAATGGACGAAGCTCACTTCAAAATATAATATTTGGCTGTTTACACGAGGCTTCCATGATCAATGATTGGCTGCTAATTGGCGGCCAATCATTGAGCCTCTCGCTGCTTGGGCTGTAACCTCATCTTCATGCCTTTGTGGCTCCTCTGCACATATTTATACCTACTTACTTGAGAAGTTTTTCTATTTTATTATATTCCTTTACTACGCACACCTGCTTACAATTATAAATCTTTAGTTAATAATGGAATCAGATCGACACATTTTATTAAATGTTTAATATTTTTCTTTCCTTGTTACAGTTGCGACAATATCAATAACATTCAGTAAAAAGAAGAATGACCACATTATCTTCAGACAGTACGAAAGGTAAGAAAAAGAATTTACAATTATTTACCTACAAAGTCTCAAAAGTTCGGTATGGAACGACTGAAACAAAAAAATCTTAGAACTTCGGTACCAGTTCAGGCCCAAACTATGGAGAGAAAAAAGTGCCTATCCAAAGGTCGGCACCAAAGTTACTACTGAACTACTGAGACTAGACGCTCTAGATTTGTTATACACACGACCATAATCCCTTTCGAGGTAGTCAGTAACCATCTCTTGAAGCGTTCAGTTGTAGTAAGGCTCACATTTAGCATATTGAAGGTTTCATGATAGAATTAAATGTCAAACGGTGATAATTGGCTAGCTTTTCGCTCATGAAAACACTGTATAAAAACAATATACTTTGTGTATTATTATGTCCGTGTGTAAAATAAAGTGTTATAATAATAATAATAATAATATCTTTTAGTCGCCTCGTATGACATCCATGAGAAGAAATGGGCTGGTTATTTCTATGTTGGAAAGGCAACTTCTGTAAAAGTTTCATCATCATCTCAGCCGATAGACGTCCACTGGTGGACATAGGCCTCCCTCAAGAATCGCCACAACGACCGATACTGCGCTGTCTTCATACAACTTAGAACCACAGAATAGATATCAATCAACCAGAAGAGAAGCGCGCGCAACTGCAGTAAGTCCTGCAAGAAAAAACTTTATACGTTGCTATAAGGATCAAAATGGCGTATATACGAGTTTACCGGCGGTGTGAGATTTCCTCCGGCGCCGCACCGGCGCGGCTACTCGGCTTCCTTGATTTCTGCCATTCGCACCAAACTGCAACGACGCATACGTCGCGCACCGTACGAAGTAATAACAAGCTTTACTAAAACAACCCAAAACCCGCGCTTACAACCCGAATTCCTTTAAAGTAAGAGTGAATGGGCTTCTTCTGGGTGAGCTCGCTACATCTTCGACCCCATCTTTGTCCTGAGGACTGGATTGAGGTCAAGAACACGTAATAAAAGAAATAATAAAAAAGGTACATTTTTGCGCGGAACGTCTGGCAGTATGTAATTAAAGCGTGTGAATTTACCGTTTTCTAAGGAAGTGGTGCATCTGTTACGAACTAGTAATCTGTGGCCACTTTTGTATGAAGTTTTTTTTCAGCTGCGGCCTCGCCGAGATATCTATTCATGTCTTAGAACAGTAGAAACTTAATTGTACTAAAATGTACAATGGAACTATTAACATTATCTCCGTGCATGACTCACTGACTCATCACGATTCAGTTCACACCATTGGACCTAGATACGTGCAGCGTTACATCTAGCTTAAAGGGTACTAGGCTAAGGATTATCTAAATGTGGAATAAGGTGCGAAAAGGAACTGTCTTTTAGCTTACCGACTTAAGGTGGTTGTAGCGGGGTAAATTTTGTACAAAACTTTGACGCACAATACGCGTAGACGGTATTAATATAAGTAACTTTATATATATGGCAAAATAGTTTAGAAAATCTAAATGCCGCGTCACAAATAACATTTGCAATTTATAAAATAATTACAAAGATATGAAGCGAATTGTAATTGTCTATTATGTTGTTTTCATGTATATTTCCGTGTGTACAATAAAGTGTTAAAATAAATAAATAAAATAAAGCATTGAAATTTTTCATACAAAATTTTAAAAGCTTTATATCTTCGTAATTATATTATAAATTGCAAATGTTATTTGTGACGCGGCAACTAGATTTTCTAAACTATTTTTCCATATATATGTATATTACTTTCATTAATTCCGTCTACGCGTATTGTTCGTCAAACTTTTGTATGGACTGAAACCACATCAATAAAATACCAGACAAGTTAATATCAATACGAGCAAAAATTTCCTTTTGCTAAGGCTTATTTCTACCCTAACTATGAGAAGTCCACCACACGTGCCTAAAGCAGATTGAAGTTACCATTTTGTATTAGGTTAGGTTAGGTACCATTTTGTTTTTGTTAATAAAACAATTCTTGAGATTACGATAACCCAAAAAATGTAGTGCTCAACACAAGCTAAAGGCCATATAAAAGAGTTCCGTGACTGACTGACTGACTCGACGTGGTTTAGGCTGTGCGTTTATTCGAAAATCGACTTCTAAAGGAAAATCCACGCAGACGAAGTTGCGGGTCAAAAGCTTGTTTATAAATAAAACAGTATACGGTATTTCAACAAATAATCGAAGCAAAGAGAAAACAGAAAATTAAGTTCGCATTTGACTCACCTAAATGTAAAAAAACCGGAGTACAGTCCGAGATAGTAGCAAAACGTTGGACATTTAAATAAAAAAGCGCTTATCAGCTGTTTCAGGATGGTCTCACTTTTATTGCCTTTAAAGTTTTATGTCGTCGAATGTACAGTAAAGCCGCGGGTGCAGTGGGAAGAAAAGTTTATTATTCAAATTGTACCTTTGGGTGATGTAGAAGTGTTATGGCAGTGGATAAAAGTGGATAAAATGTGTGGGGCAGTGTTTATGACAGTTTTAAAAATAGTTTGCAGATTAGGCGGGATTTATAATGAGTTTGTTGGTGCTCTGGAGCTTATGTAGCTGCATATGCTGACGACTTTATTCCCCGAGGGGGTAGTCTGAGATATTCTGAAAACTCAGTACATACAAGTTTCACTAACGGTATCAAAACCATAGAGGACGGCGTAACTCGTGTCGACGCCCTGACATGAGTTTTTTTAAATTATTTATAATTAATGGACTCTTGCTTGTAGCACTGTATTTCCGCCAGTCTCAAGTGTTTATGGGAGAATCTATCCCAATCTTAGGGATTGTTTTTGGTCAAGAACAAGAAGAGATTGAGGATAGCGGAGCCTCGTAGCAGGAAAAAATGCGACGCGCGAAATCCACGCGAGACGAGTGCTCGGGTCAGACCCTGCAACGTGACTCCCCATGAGTGACATGAGTTACGCCGTCTTCTATGATCAAAACTATGTCCGATGCGAGCCGGTCACTTATAATTATAATGGACAGTGGGTACAATACAGTCAGCTGTTGCATAGAAAGCATTTACACAAACACTCTACCTAAATGTAACAGCAAATTTTGATGTGTAACATCTTTCCTCTCACTTTCCTGTAATCTGTGTTTCATGAAAAGGGACGAAAATGTGTAACAGGAAGTCGGGAAAGCGCGCGATATTTGATTTGACCAACGAGCGCGCGCGGTTGTAGAGTTGGCCGTCAGGTACCAACCCATTTTCCGAGAGGTTGGTACAGTCAGCATTAGAGAAGTATGACCGTTCTATCTTAATCTTTATAAGCGCAAGGGGGTTAGATTTCTCTGACGCTGACCGTACTAGTGAGAAGTTACACATCATATGCGACAACTGTAAGACTCGCCTATTTATTTTTATTCGATTTTGATATTGGCTCCGTAGTGGAAGTTGATGGTTGATGTCCTTTAATATGTAACGCATTTAAATTTAAACTCTGTATACTAATACCGTAGGGAGTATAATTTTATTAAAGACAAAGAAACGAAGGTAGGTATGTACATTAAAAATAAATAAAAATATTGAGAAAATAAATATAGACGGCCCGGTAGTACAGTCTGTAGTGAACCTGCCTGCTGTGCCGAGGGTCGCGGGTTCGAATCCCGTAAGGGACAAATATTTATATGATGAATATGAATATTTGTACCCAAGTCATGGATGTTTGTATCTATATATGTATTCTATATCGTTGTCTAGTCATCATAATACAAGTCCAGGTACTTTAAATGTGACAAGATAATTTGTGTGACAATGTCCAAGATATTATCTTTATCTTTATAAAAAAAAAAAAAAAACTAATTTAACCTAAAATATGGTGCAGGTTTAGACCGCGCGGGAGGGTAGCCAAGATGCTGGCAGCGTTTCCTCGCTGAACGGCTAAACTGATCCGTTGAGCGAGGAAAGCGCCAACCCTTGGATCCCCAGTCGAGTCTACCAGGCGCTTTGTCAGATCTTTAAAAGGCGCCTGCGCGCCGAGACCCCACGGATCAAGGGTTTCGACATCGAATGCTATGAATTTGTATTGGGTGCCGATACCCTTGTATTTACCTTTTTTTTGCCTTTTCGGCAGATTCCGCCGCCGAGCCAACTCTTTTGCTCGTTCCCGGTAGATAGGACGGCACCAGAGTGTCCACACAGGTGGCATCTGATGTACTGAATTATCTTCAACGATATTCCAACGAGCTTGGTATAATAACAGTCACTGAGTAAAATTCAAATACTCACTGTACCTCTACCCTAACAATTTTATGAGATAGACTGCGACAAAGTAACAACACAAAGTGTTAAAATGTTAGATAGAGATTGAAGTCGTAAAATAGACATTACTTATCTATCTATATGTATACCTGTATATATTATACTTGCTTTTATAGGTTGGTAGGAAAATGACGAATTTAATGAATGGAAGAGTTTGTTTTGATCTTTAGTCGACACGGGAACTCCTGGGAAATGGGTCGATAATGACTAATCCAAATGTTTCAATTAGTAGATTAAACATTAATTAAATTAAAATTTGCTTTATTAACGCTCAGTTGCAGAAACGCTCATTAGAGTTAATCCTCCATTAAATCTCTTGCTAGCTTTTACTACGTCAACAAGACAAAAAGTGACAGCAAGAGATTTAATGGAGGAATAACTTTAATGAGCGTTTCTGCAACTGAGCAACTGTTTCAATAAGAACATTGAAAACCCTAGCTCCTTATTTAGATTCCTGAACCCTAGGAGCTAAAAAAATGATTAAATGAAAACAATACATAGTACCTCGACGACCCGGTTGGTTTAATGGTTACCACGCCGAACTGCCAAACCAGGATCCTGGGTTCGAATCCCGGTTCGGTCATGGATGTTTATATGTTTGTGCCGTTGTTGTATGGTTTCCATAATAAACAGCCTATAGTGCTTGCTTGGGATCATTACAATGTATGTGCCTTTGAGCGTTATTTATTTATATTATTTATTTATACCTACAGAACTTTTTGGGCTCATATTGTGAATATTGTAACGTCACTTAAAAGTATAATACCAGGTGAATGTCTTAACACGTTCCGGGGCGATGAACGAGACACAATAGAACTTTTATTGTTATCACTGCTATAGCCGGTCACTGTCCCGGAACGTGTTAAGGAATGTGGAGGTGAGCGGCTGTGCAGCAGCGCTTTCGTATACAAATTGTTTTCTGGGCAGTCAAGGCCATGCTCAAGACTGTAAGCTGGCCACTTCGATTGAATGTACTGGAATTACAAATAAAAAATTTTTGCTTATTATGCAAATGTGGCCAATCAAACCAAGAAAAGAGCTTATCTGCGCGTACGAAGTCTTGGGCAGAGCTTGTTTAAAATAAATTGATATAGTCAATTCGACTCCCGAGGAGGACGAAACACCTAAAGATTCAGTTCCTTTAATATAGTATGAATCACCTTTTTTCTCTATTTCGGTGTCAGTCTCTTAATAAAGGTTGTTCAGTTTGATGGTAACTGCCTCCGTGGTCTAATGGTTAAGAGCATTGGCTCTCGACACGGAGGTCGTGGGCTCGATTCCCACGGGGGACACCTAGTGAAATGTCACTTTGTATGTTTTTCCCCAGTTGGTTAGGACATTGCAGGCTGAATCACCTGATTGTCTGAAAACAAAAATGATTCCGTGCTTCGGATGGCACGTTAAGCCGTTGGTCCCGGCTACTGTCTCTGGTGCTAGTAGCCGTTACATAAAAACCACGTCAGAGGCCGTAAGGCGGTCTGAAAAAACTCTGACACCAGGGCTCTGCCCACACGATAAGAAGAAGAAGTTTGATGGTCTTAACAAAACTAAAGCACCCCCTTAAGAATTTAAGTTTACACCTGTATAATGAAAGTCTGAAACCCAAGAAATGCTAAAAGTGAACCTTGTTACAACTACAGAAGCAAAAACGGTCCTGAAATTTAAAGAAATTTCATCTAAAATTACTCTCCAATTCAAATTAGTTAAAATATTAAGTTTCCTTCTTAATTCCTGATAACCTGGTATTATGTTTTCAGCGATAAACCGAGTAATGCGGTGTCTTCCCAGTCCCGCGGGATTAGACGTGACATCCCGGAAAACACCGGGAATTATGGTAAGTAATGTATACTGGTTTATAAATATTCATGTTTTGTGTTACGTTGAATATTATGTAGAGAGCTTGGCTAATGGGTTTAAAGTATAACTTTTTAGTTAGCAAATAATATTCCATACAAACGAAGTCTGTTTATATTTTCAACGAGCGTTAACCCGCGACTTTGTTCGCACAAATTATATACCAGATTTTAAGTCAGATCATAAGCTATCAAACAAAAAAAGTTTCATCAAAATCGATTCAGTAGTTTTTGCGTGATACTCGTTCAAACAAACAAACACCCAAACAAACACACAAACATACAGACAGACAAAAAATCCAAAAATTGGTGAAAAGGAATCAGGGACACCTAAAAACCATATTGTAACTTTTTTTTTGTTAATATCTTCAATGTACAGACAAACTTCCTGTTACAGTTTTATAATAGTATAGATTATAACCAATAAAAGTCAATGAAATTTTTCAGAAACAATCTAGAAACTAATTTCTATGCTTTAATGTTGTCAGATTTTAGTTTAGAATTTATAGTTTTAAAATAACAGAGTCTCGATTGGGCTGACGAAACCTCAAGGTTAAAAGTTCCAAAAAAAAAACAAAATAATTAAAAAAAATAATAATAATAATATAACAGTGCCTCAAAGATATCCATATAAATCTTCAATTAATCCTAGCATCGAAACTGTATATTTTAACGACAATCTGACAGTATACAAAGAGATTAGTTTCCAGATTGTTTCTGAAAAATTTCATTGACTGTAAGATAAGATAAGATAAATATTCTTTATTTGCACACCAAAATAAACAAAAAAAAACAACAACAATATGAACAAGAAGGGTACAAAAGGTAGCCTTATCACTAAAAGCGATTTCTTCCATACAACCAGTGGATGGAAGAAGTCTTACATGAGATAAATGCTATGGCGGTGTAATAGTTGATACATAATATTATAATTAACACAAAGTATAAATAAATACATACATACTCAATATAACAAAATAATTTTATATGATAGGTACCTTATTGGAAAGTAGTTTTTAAAAATTATCAAAATATAGGTGCCATCGAAACTTAAGCAAATATTGTCAAAGCGTAAAATAGTAGTTTTTCAACAGTTTCTTAAAGATAATAAGCTTGTCTGACAGAAAGTGGCAGTTCATTCCATACACGGACGGACTGAATAGAAAAGGATTTATCGTAGAAGGAAGAGGTGTGGGAAGGCATAGCAAGTAGAAGGTCATTACTTACTGTAATTGGTTAGTATTGAAAATATAACCAGACTTCGTTTGTAAGGAGCGCGCTTCAAATTATATCCCCCATACATAACTTTATGATATATGATCATCGGTGGCGCGTTGCGAAGAGGTATGGACACCCAATTATGGGGGTCCGGGTTCGAATCCGCACGGACAACATGCCATGTACCAATGAGTTTTTCTAACTTATGTACGTAATACCGACTGCTCTCAAAAGGTGAAGGAAAACATCGTGAGGAAACCTGCATACACTGAAGAAGATATTCTGATGTGAATGTGAAGTCTACCAATCCGCATTGGGCAAGCGTGGTGGACTAATGCCCATACACCCTCCTTGAGGGTAGGCCTGAGCCCTGCAGTGGGACGTTTATAGGCTGATGATGATGATGATACATACCTTTAAAGTGTCGAATCATATTAGTTCTAACGCTAAAGTTTCTCTGATAATGAAAATTACACTGTATAGGACAGAGTTCGTAGGCTTACGCACAGTAAGGACGCTCCTACTACTAATTTTGATCTCACCCTTTTTCCGTGGTACGGGAGGGAGCTGAAAGTAAGAAGTAGTATTTCCTCTTTCACTCGCACTTAGGGCCCGGCCACATCACCTGGAACTTCTTCCACGTGAAAATTTACGGAGCTGCGCCTTGTCGTCAAAAGTTCCGGTGCGATCGTATTCTGCAGGCTCGCGCAACTCTCTAACAAAAAATCTTTATATGAAACGTGCACCGCCGCCATTAAATTTCTTTGAATGGTTGCACACGTTTCATACTTTCTGGATCATCGGTCACGACCAGTTTTTAGTATGGAAGTCCCGACTCTTATAGCGTAGTGAGTTACATTCTCTATGGTATTCTGTTTAGTGGATTTTTGGACTAATTTCGTCCTTCCATCTAGGGGCGAAAGGTGTTCGTTGAGGGCAAATATCATGGCTGCATCATTACATTTTTTTTTAATTTTTTTTTATTTATCGATTTCTTAACTATTGTTACATTGTACAACTGCCTCCGTGGTCTAATGGTCAAGAGCATTGGCTCTTGACACGGAGGTCGTAAGTTCGTTTCCCACGGGGGGACAACTAGTGAAATGTCACTTTGTGCGTTTTTCCCCAGTTGGTTAGGACATTGCAGGCTGAATCACCTGATAGTCCGAAAAGAAAAATGATTCCGTGCTTCGGATGGCACGTTAAGCCGTTGGTCCCGACTACTATCTCTGGTGGAAGTAGTCGTTACATAAAAACCACGTCAGAGGCCGTAAGGCGGTCTGAAAAAACTCTGACACCAGGGCTCCGCCCACACAATAAGAAGAAGAAGATTGTTCAAAGGTTACATAATTTTTAAGTTAAAGCTAAATGCACAACCACTTATAAAGAAATACAGCATGCAATAATATTTAGCTTAATCTGTAACAAGTAGAGCAACAACAGCTGTCCATTGTATATGAATATTATTGTTTATGAATAGTGCCGAAGATTTAAATTTACTTTCTAACATTTTAGCACACTTAACATTCAGCATAATTATGCTGGGTGATAGAGTTGACGAAATCGTATCTCGGCGCCATCACCGCGCCATGAATTTCCACGATACGGCTCCCTGTCATGGTGACGGCGCCGCGCCGTGGTGATGTGACCAAACTCTTACTCAATGAACTTTCGCTAACCTCTTCTTTTCTCTTCAGTATTTCTATTCTTCTTCTACTCAATTCTTGTCAATGCGAGCCCGTTTGTATAGAGAGTCCAGGGTGAGACAATACGTGGATCCATTAAACTAATATGTTAATTACTTTAATACTTTAGTATGTAAATCTTTGTGATGTTGATTTTACCCTTCGATTAGCAAAACCACGACGAGAGGTCGAGGCGCGAGGGTGCAACCAGGGTTGCGGTCTTGGGGTAGACTTATTTGAAGTAATTATACAACTTTGAACCTTAGTTACTGAAAACAAGTATCTTTTACCATATTCGTAGCCATTGAATTTATCTATCACGCGCTTTTGCTCGTGACTTCATTTGCACCGGTTTCCGTCAACATCGTAGTGAGATAAACAATACCAAAAAGTGTCATCAAAATCAGTTCACTATAGTTTTTAAATTTGTATTGAGTGGATTGCGATAAAAACTAACTTATTAATCCAAAATACGTTTTATGCTATTGTGAAAACCCCGATTCTGGACGGTGTAATATTTTTTAAAAGATATATATATAAGATATATTTATAAACAGACACAAATGGTAATAAAAACTTTGGGTACCCTATTATTTCGTAAGATAGTCGTCGTGATCGTGTTCGTGGATTGAAGTATAATAATTTATATCATCCAAAAATTTAAATAAGCCATTCATCATCATCAGCCTATTATCGTCTAGTATAAGTACTAGCTGCCCATATCACGTTGACCACTTTTTACCCATTTAATACACCTAACTGAAAAGATCGCGATATAATAAAAATTACACTGTTGAAATAATGCGTTTTTAAACCAATCTCGATTCTCTTTCTGAATTTAAATTCGCTGTATTCAAATTGATATATACCTCAAAAGTAAAATTCATCAATTAATTTAAACAAAAGTTTCGGCTATCAATTAACTAAAAAAGGCTAAATCCGCATTTCGGAACGGAAGCTCTGCTCTATTCGTTCAATACGAATTTCCGAACAATCTACTCCACAACTTCTCTACACGAGTTGGGAACGAATAAGTTTGATACACTGGCGGACAGACTTAGTAATAAACTTATTTATTTATCATTTATTGATTCCAGTAAAACAAAAAAAAACGTTGTTTAGGAAATCAACAGTAAGTAAGTTTTTACGAATATTATAATATTTTCTTGAATGTTGATAAATTACATCCATTCCTTATAATATAAAAGTAAAATAAGAATTAAATAAAAATGATCAGTGCATTTATTAAGTTAGTGGGACTTTTATTTCAGCCACCGAAATCAGAAATGAAATAAAAGTGGAAAAAAATGTATGTATGTACTATGTAAAATATTACCTAGATGAACAAATGGTTAAGAGTTTTACTGCTATTATTACTATAAATCAATACGCATACCTAATAAAATAGGGAATCTCATTTGCCATAATATGCAATGCTTGGAACTTATTTTTAATTCAGAAAGAATAAAAACACAAAACCTCTCATTCCTAAAATTTCGCAAAAACGACGACTCAATTTTATTTCTGGCATGTGAATTCCTTTTTGTCACTATAAAAAACTGAATTAATTATCGTATCATTTTGTAAATTTTACTTTTCATACTCAAAAATAAGAGGTGCGGCATGCAACTTTACTTATTGTAGAATTAGGTGCAATTCTGTTTTATCTTTTATTAATTTAAATTTCGAATATTTATTGCATTGCCACATTGTACTAAAAATTTGTATAACTATGTAAATAGTAAGGTAATCGTACATAGGTCTTAGTAATGTGTCTTTGTGTACAATAAAGTGTTATAATAGTAATAGTAATTATACAAATTTTATAGAAATGAAATAATGAATACTTTTCTCTGCAACGCAGTGTAATAATGTTCCAGCCACAAAACATGGGCTCTGTGGAACTAAAGTGAAATTGTAGATAAAGTTCACTTTTACATTTCAAGTTGGAGCAAACATTATTTTCTGACATACATTTTCTTCGAGAATAAGGTCTAATTTTGTACAAACTTAAAAAATAACGTTTTTTGTAACTGTAGGTATATTTTATTTTATTTATCACATAACTTAAGGTGGTTGCAGAGGGGTCAATTTTATACAAAACTTTGACGCACAATACGCGTAGACGGTAATAATAAAAGTAATATTATATACATAGAAAAATAGTTTAGAAAATCTAGTTGCCGCGTCACAAATAACATTTGCAATTTATAAAATAATTACGAAGATATAAAGCTTTGAAATTTTTCATACAAAATTTTAAAAGCTTTATATTTTCTTCTTTAGCTTTTTTCTTAAGGTGCAAATGTTATTTGTGAAGCGGCAACTAGATTTTCTAAACTATTTTTCCATATATAAAATATTACTGTTATTAATTCCGTCTACGCGTATTGTGCGTCAAACTTTTGTATGGACCGAAACCACCTTAAAGGGGATTTTGGATTCGATATTTTTGCAGTTAGTGTTAATAAATTCATATCAAAACCAAAAGCTAATGCTTTTAGGCTTTTAGGAGCGCAAAAATGCATGCATGTCTCGCCCGATGTTGAAGATCATTGCCAAGGATTTTTTGGTCGGTCATCTGCTTGCATTGCTATATTTTTCATTAACTTTGATGTCTTTCAAGTAGCGAGAAGATAGCCTCTAAAAACCTACAAAATATGGCCCGGCCCAGCGTTTACCTATGGGGAGCCTCTTTACCTTACATGTTTCAGAAATACATCCTATCCTACTAATATTATAAATGCGAAAGGTTATTAGTAGTTACTCTTTCACGCAAAAACTACTGAACGGATTTCGATGAACTTTGGTGCACAGATAGACCATGGCCTGGATTAACACATAGGGTACTTTTTATCCGAGTAACGCAGACGAAGTCAGCTAGTAATATAATAAACGAGCGTTAACCCGCGACTTCGTCCACACAAATTATATACCAGATTTTAAGTCAGATCATAAGCTATCAAACAAAAAAAGTTTCATCAAAATCGGTTCAGTAGTTTTTGCGTGATACTCGTTCAAACAAACAAACAAACAAACAAACACACAAACAAACAGACAGACAAAAAATCCAAAAATTGGTGAAATGGAATCAGGGACACTTAAAAACCATATCGTAACTTTTTTTTTGTTAATATCTTCAATGTACAGACAAACTTCCTGTTACAGTTTTATAATAGTACGAGCGTTAACCCGCGACTTCGTCCGCACAAATTATATACCAGATTTTAAGTCAGATCATAAGCTATCAAACAAAAAAAGTTTCATCAAAATAGGTTCAGTAGTTTTTGCGTGATACTCGTTCAAACAAACAAACAAACAAACAAACACACAAACAAACAGACAGACAAAAAATCCAAAAATTGGTGAAATGGAATCAGGGACACCTAAAAACCATATCGTAACTTTTTTTTTGTTAATATCTTCAATGTACAGACAATCTTCCTGTTACAGTTTTATAATAGTATATAGATTATAACTTATTTTAAAGGAAATCATAACAAAACTCTCTCTCTACTGCAATTTCAGTAAAACAAGGATTAACGATGACAACTAGAAGCGACTGTGCGGTACTAGACTAGATGAAACCCCAGTTATCCCGAGGGTTTATTGTGGGATTACCAGAGTCTTGCAATTAGGATTAATCTGAAACAACTCGATTTACAAATAATATTTCTGTTGGATTAATACCAATTGACAAAATAACGAATGAATGAATTTTCATAGCCAATTTCGACTGCAGCGAATGCTTTACAATAACAATTTTACGCAAATTGTTTTGATATCAAGCTGAAGGCTATATGTCACCAACAGAAAGTATGACATAATTATTTACAGCAAATATTACGCCGCCAAAAAAAGTAAACAAAATAAGGTGAAGGTTGTGTACCTATCTGAATTTAGTGAGAGAAAGGGACTGGCCGTTCTGTATGTAATTATGTATTTTTTATTTATTTAGGTATATTTTTATTTATTTGTTTAGGCTCATCAACTGTTGTTACGCTAATACTATACATGGCTTACGTTAAGATTATTAGGTAACAAACATAGCTAAATGCAGAACTAATTATAGATGAACACAAAATGCACTGAGAAATTTTACCCAAAGTGACACTAAGTAAAATTATAGATTTTAAAATTATGTAAAGTAGAAAAATAAAAATTTTCAAATTACTAAAAGATAAGCAAAAAAAAAATATTGTTACGAGGGACGGGTTTCGGGATTGGAGTGAAACGCTAAGTCCAATTTATTTACAGAGTTTATTGGGTTACACACTTACACACGGTCCACCTCGCAGAGGTTCCCCTTTTAACAGTCCTCCTCGCAGGGGTTTCCCCTCTCACCACTTTCACTGTTCAATACGTCACGACGCGCGACACGCTATGACGTCACGACGCACGGCACTATGACGTCACGACACGCGACACTATGACGTCACGACACGCGACACACACTAAACTGCACTAGACTGACACTTGTCTACTCACTGTTTCACTTTACTTTTCGCTAGTACTTTTCCACTTTTACTTTTCTCCGCACTTTTCCACTGTTAAATCAATACTGACTTGCGTCCGCAAACTCGCGGCCTTATATACCCCTTAGAATTTTCTAGATGGCCGAATTTCGTTAGTCTTTTCTTTATTCCTTTGTTCCCTTCCGGATTTTTCTTAATCCCGCCTTCTTTCTCGAATTTTCCTAAACACGCCCCCTTTTATTGTTTCTTTACCAATATTTCTTCTCTCTCTTTGTTCTAGAACATTCCTATTGTTTTTGGTTCTTTTCAAATATTCCTTCTCTCTCTGTTTTCTAGAACATTCCTAGACACGCCCATTTTTTTGTCTCTTTCCAAATATTCTTACTCCCTCTTACTTTTCTAGAACATTTCCAACAATAACAGTAATATTTTATATATGGAAAAATAGTTTGGAAAATCTAGTTGCCGCGTAACAAATAACATTTGCAACTTATAATACAATTACGAAGATATAAAGCTTTTAAAATTTTGTATGAAAAATTTCAAAGCTTTATTTTTCGTAATTATTTTATAAATTGCAAATGTTATTTGTGACGCGGCAACTAGATTTTCTAAACTATTTTTCCGTATATACAAAGTTACTTATATTAATACCGTCTACGCGTATTGTGCGTTTGTATAAAATTGACCCCTCTGCAACCACCTTCAGGTAACAGATGTCAAAGCCTATGATGATGATGATGATGGTTCTATTATCATAATCTATCGCCAAGGCCCACTTTGGGTCGCTTTCCTACTATAGTTTATGTATGTTAATATGTTCATCATAGAAATATCTAAATTCCACCTCTTATCCAACTTTATTCAAATGACAGCTTAACTCATAGACATTCCGAGCGTGTCACTCCAGCCAACCGGCCCAGTAAAACTTCTCCCAACTTTCACAAAGTTCCCATACAATTCCATACATTGAGAATAGTTAGCTAACTCTGTACGTGACAATTCAATAAGCCATTTGTTGGCAAGTTTCGTTGATTTATCCTGACAGTTTCGCGGCTTTTTTTGTGCCCGTTTTTTAAATTAATGGTTAGAGAATTGTTTTTATTATGGAACTTGGGTTAAGTAATTTATTTCAACAAAAACCAGCAATTTACTTTGCCTGCCGTTTGTGATTGAAATCTTAATTTTTAAATGTGTTTAATGCGCGCCAAAGAAAACCGTTAGAAATCTATTTCTGAAGTTTGTGCAACAGAAATAGATCACATAACTGTTTAAATATTAAAATAAAAAAAAATAAAAAAAAATATAAAAACTTAAAAAAAAATTATAAATACAAAAAAATATGCAAACTTTATAATTTAATTTAAATTCGCAAATATATAAGAAAAACGTTTTTTGTGAATTGGCAGACGTGGCTTGGCTTCACTACAATGAGAAATAAAAATAAAAAACCATTAACTATCACATTATAAAGCATTTTCATATTGGAGACGAAATGGCAAAAACTCTAAGTTCCTTAAATAACCAACTCTGAATAAATTCACGACCAAAAAGTTTTGCTACAAATATCAACTAATATTTTGAAGCATAGTTATAACCATTGAGATATTATGTACCAGGGGAGACACTGCACTTCAATACGCTGTTCTCTTTGACTACTTATATAGGGACTAGTTACGCGTGTAATTCTTCGAACAAACATTTCTGCCACTTTTTGCGGGGGGTGAGGTAACACGAAATCCGAAACTTTGGATTTTATTCCCTATAACTATAGATTCTAATTTTGAACGTTAAAAATCATGAAAAGTAGTCTCGTGTGAACCCCAAACGTTCTAAGTTCGAAATTATTGTTTCGCAATTATAAGCTGTCTCGTTTATGTTTTGCACATGATCAATTAATCTTATACCGTGGCAGAAGGGAAATGCTTTCGCAAGGCTAGTCCTTATAATAAATAGTCAAAGGCTGTCCCACTCAATAGCGGTGACACGGAATATCACTAGATCCTCTTTCACCTGACCGTGCTCCTCCTACCCGCATGTCTTCCCGCATCACCTCTAGTACTTAGTACGTAGAAGCTCAATGGTTGTATCAATTTGTTTTTGGCATTTCCATTCCCTATTATTATAGTTATGGGAGCCAACAAGCCATAGCTAACACTGTTACCATTTGCTGATCTAATGTACCTACTACCCACAGAAGTGAAAACCTGGCTTCGCTTTAATAGAGGTCGCATGTGGAGTCTGCCTGTCTATCAGTTCCTTAATTTCGTTCAGAAACAGCTCATAAGTCACTTAACAAATTTTATGATAAGAATGCGTTGTCAACGTAATCGACGTCCCCGCCGGCGGGGACAAGCGCGATCTCCGCCCACTCCTATTTCTTCTGACCTCTACAGACGCTACAGCTTAGACCATTTAAATAGGGACCTGTCTTACGTTAGCATTCGTTACGTTACGTTAGCATAGTCAAATGATCATGTACATGTGCATACAGTTTTGTACCTTATTACTAAACGAGAAAGCCTATAATTGCGGAACAACTAGTCGTGTTTGGGGTTCACACGAGACTATTTGTCATGATTTTTTCATTCTAAATTAGAATCTAAAGTAACGGAATAAAATCCATAGTTGCCTATTTCATGCTACCTCATCCCCCGCAAAAAGTGTCGGAAAAGTTTGTTAGTAGAATTACACGCGTAACTCTTCCATATTTAAATGGTCTAAGCGCTACAGTCACATTACAGGTTGTCCCAGGCAGTTATCACCGATCCCGCTATCCAATCCGCCGCTCAGCCCCAATCCGCCACGGCCGCTCAGCCCCAGCAACGTCCTATGCCGAGGTCCGTACCCATTCTGGGTGCCTCTAGGTAGACTGGTAGATCTTTCATGGCCCCAATAGTCCGCAATAATGATCGGTAGCTGCGAAAATAAAAAATGCTTCTTATTATTGTTACGAGCGACGGGTTTCGGGATTGGAGTGAAACGCTAAGTCCAATTTATTTACAGAGTTTATTGGGTTACACACTTACACACGGACCACCTCGCAGAGGTTCCCCTTTAAACAGTCCTCCTCGCAGGGGTTTCCCCTCTCACCACTTTTACTGTTCACTACGTCACGACACGCGACACGCTATGACGTCACGACGCACGGCACTATGACGTCACGACGCACGGCACTATGACGTCACGACACGCGACACTATGACGTCACGACACGCGACACACACTACACTGCACTACACTGACACTTGTCTACTCACTGTTCCACTTTACTTTGCACTTTACTTTTCACTAGTACTTTTCCACTTTTACTTTTCTTCCTTTTTGTTCCGCACTTTTCACTGTGAAATCAATACTGACTTGCGTCCGCAAACTCGCGGCCTTATATACCCCTTAGAATTTTCTGGATGCCCGAATTTCGTTAGTCTTTTCTTTATTCCTTTGTTCCCTTCCGGATATTTCTTAATCCCGCCTTCCTTCTCGAATTTTCCTAAACACGCCCCCTTTTATTGTTTCTTTACAAATATTTCTTCTCTCTCTTCGTTCTAGAACATTCCTATTGTTTTTGGTTCTTTTTCAAATATTCCTTCTCTCGCTGTTTTCTAGAACATTTCTAAACACGCCCATTTTCTGTCTCCTTCCAAATATTCTTACTCCCTCTTACTTTTCTAGAACATTTCCAACAACAATAAAATCTAGAATTATTTTCGACGAGTCTCGAACCATCGACCCCCGGCACGGGAGTCCATGCGTCGACCGCCGAGCTACGAAGCTTGTTGACAAACCGGCCGAATTTTTGAATGCCCTTCTATAGCTGCGTCATTTTACAGCATCCGTGACACTGCCCCTCCCTTAGTTCTGCTCGTCCCGAGCATCATTACTTCCGAAATAACGAGCTAACCGATCAACGTACACTATCTTCAACGGGCTCCTCGGCGATCGTTGGATTCGATATGTGACGTCATTTATTTTGGCCACTTCCTCAAACGGCCCTTCCCAACTTGCCTGTAACTTCGGGCTCTTCCCTTTCTTACGAACAGGGTTATACAGCCAAACCGGTGTTCCTTCCTCCTTCTCACAAACAAACGGAATGTGCTTAGGTCGTTGCTTGATTGGTGCCACATCTCCTGTATTAATCGTGAGCTTCACCAGGTCTGTTCTATCAATATCTGCGCCGTTCTTAGGGAGCCAGTTCTTCGCTATCTCAATCGGTGACTTAGTCAAGTCCTTGCTGGGGTCTTCCATAACTTCCGATACTACATCATCCTCATAGTGATCAACAACCTCCTCCTTCTCAATCATCAGGTTCACATCTCCGACGTTAAGTATCGGGTTCGAAGTAGATGAAACTGATTCAACAATTTTCCTCGCCGGAATCCAACAAATTTCAGTTTTAACCTTTTCCATCACAGCACATCTCCGTGGTAATCTCCCATTGTTACTCTTGGGCAAAACAACAGGTACCAAGGTCTGTGATCTAGGCTGGCAAACTGTTCTTCTCACACAGTAGACCTTTCCCGATGATCCATCTTTCATCGGAACCTCCTCTGTGTTACACCGTAGCACGCCGTTTTTCATGTCTATATTGCACTGGTAACTTTGTAAGAAATCTAAGCCAATGATGCAATCGTCCACTATTTCAGCTACAATCACCTCATGTTTGAAAGAAGTTTTCCCGATCTTAATCGAAACTCCCAACTCTCCCCTAACAGGTATGCGCTGGCCAGTAGCTGTTGTTAACTGTAGGTTGGTTTGCTGCACAACTCGTTTCTGATAACTTTCCATATCGCTTATCAGTCGAGCATTGATTACCGTCCTCGAAGCTCCGGTATCCAAAGTTAATTGACAGCTTCTACCATTGACCTCTCCTTCAACTAACAGACTATTTCCGTCCGATGTTTGTTTGACTTCAATGGTTGGATTTGCAACATAACCGCCCAGCGCCCTCCAGTTTTCCTGCTGCTCATCAGTCGAGACTCCTATATCCCGACGGCCTGTACGCTTCGGGCAAGAGCTGCGAATATGCCCCAGTTCACCACACTCGTAGCACACATAACGACGGCATGTGCGCTTCGGGCAGGAGCTGCGAATATGTCCTCGTTCACCACACTCGTAGCACACATAATTGACGCTTCGATTTCTCGCCACTGATGCTCCAGTCGCCACAATCTCCCTAAGCCGAGCGGAATGAGGATCCTGACGTACGGCTTCCACTTCCAATGCATGAGCAACAGCGTCCCTGAGTGTAACATGATGCCCAAGTCGCACTGCAGCTCGTACCTCCGGGTCCCGTATCCCATCCGTAAAGGTCTGCAGGAGCATGTTATCGATGACTGCCGGTGACGACTGTAAAGCCTTTCGCACGAGCTTTTCCACTTCCACAGTCCATTGTTGCAGACTCTCGTTAGCATTTTGATTACGTTCCCTCAACCGCGCCCTATACACGTGTTCAAGATGTCCATCGCCAAATCTAACCTCCAGAGCTCCGAAAAGATTGTCGAACGTCAGGTTTTCGCTAGCTCCTACGGCTTCCAGTACGGTGAGAGCCTGTCCCTGGAGTGCTAATATCAACGCAGGCTCCGCCTCCTCTTTGCCCCAGCCATTAACCTTCATTGCTGTCTCAAATTGTAGCTTAAAGGCGGCCCATGACGTCTGTCCATCTTAAACCGGAGTCTTGTCACCTTTTGGTTGTATGGGTGAGTCAAAAACAGCAGCGACACGACTATGAGATTTGTTCTGCTCAACTTCTCGCCGGATTTTGGCAAACTCACCCTCCACACGGTCCAGCCTCCCTTCAACCTCGCCCTTCACACGATCCAACTTCCCTTCTACGGCTTCGACTCTCTCTACTGCCTGCTGCAAGCCTTTCGTGATATCTTTATGAAGAGCCTCCTGCATAGTGCGCATTTGCTCCTCCTGCCGGCGTGCCTGTTCCTCGTGGCGTAGACCCTGTTCTTTCATCATGCGTGCCTGTTCCTCCTGTCGGCGTGACTGTTCCTCCTGGCGGCGAACAGCCTGCTCCTCCTGACGGCGAGCATGCTCCTCCTGACGGCGAGCTTGCTCCTCCTGACGGCGAGCTTGTTCCTCCTGACAGCGAGCCTGCTCCTCTCTCAGTGCGCGCAGTTGTTCCTCCATCATGCGCTGGATTTGATAGAGGAAGTTCCCTGGGTTCTGCTCCGGAGTGCGCTGCACTTCACCTCCCTCAGGTCTTCTCACTGGAGTGCGCTGCACCTCAGTTGCAAGGGCCGCATCTTCCTGCCGCGCTTCCGACATGGCCCGGGTGGTGACTCCCTTCAACTCCTTTGGCATCAGCGGCATCTTACTCCAATCCCACTTCTGACACCAAATGTTACGAGCGACGGGTTTCGGGATTGGAGTGAAACGCTAAGTCCAATTTATTTACAGAGTTTATTGGGTTACACACTTACACACGGACCACCTCGCAGAGGTTCCCCTTTAAACAGTCCTCCTCGCAGGGGTTTCCCCTCTCACCACTTTTACTGTTCACTACGTCACGACACGCGACACGCTATGACGTCACGACGCACGGCACTATGACGTCACGACGCACGGCACTATGACGTCACGACACGCGACACTATGACGTCACGACACGCGACACACACTACACTGCACTACACTGACACTTGTCTACTCACTGTTCCACTTTACTTTGCACTTTACTTTTCACTAGTACTTTTCCACTTTTACTTTTCTTCCTTTTTGTTCCGCACTTTTCACTGTGAAATCAATACTGACTTGCGTCCGCAAACTCGCGGCCTTATATACCCCTTAGAATTTTCTGGATGCCCGAATTTCGTTAGTCTTTTCTTTATTCCTTTGTTCCCTTCCGGATATTTCTTAATCCCGCCTTCCTTCTCGAATTTTCCTAAACACGCCCCCTTTTATTGTTTCTTTACAAATATTTCTTCTCTCTCTTCGTTCTAGAACATTCCTATTGTTTTTGGTTCTTTTTCAAATATTCCTTCTCTCGCTGTTTTCTAGAACATTTCTAAACACGCCCATTTTCTGTCTCCTTCCAAATATTCTTACTCCCTCTTACTTTTCTAGAACATTTCCAACAACAATAAAATCTAGAATTATTTTCGACGAGTCTCGAACCATCGACCCCCGGCACGGGAGTCCATGCGTCGACCGCCGAGCTACGAAGCTTGTTGACAAACCGGCCGAATTTTTGAATGCCCTTCTATAGCTGCGTCATTTTACAGCATCCGTGACATTATTGTATATAGATTGTATTTGTATATTCTTGGTGTGCAAAAAATACATGTGTGCAGTTCACAGGCGGTAGAAGTGAAATTTTCTTAGTCAGAAACTATTTAGTGTCGCTTTTTTGTTTCATCGAGTTTCAAATTGGAACGGTGCAAAAGAAGTTTTCACTTCAATTCTGATTTATCCTTTTGTTTTTTGGTCACACTATGATAATCGCCATGTGATTTCTATTGATTCTCTTTTCTGTGGTGCTACCTATATTTTTCCTCGCGATGTTTTCCCTTCACTGTCGAGGTATCTCTCGTAAATTTTATCGCCCGCTCTTCTTTCCTCTACAGTTTCAGTCTGGTAAAGACTATGAATAAGTAATTTCGAAAACTGTTCCATATAAAACTTCAGTATCTTTTCGAGCAAAAGTTATAGGACAGTAGATTTTTAGAGCTTCGTAAATCTACGCCACGTGTGGTGAAACTTTCAATAAATATTTATATTTGCAACAGGTATTTAGCTGTCTAGACTATAATTCTTACTACATTTCTTTCCCTTTCTCATTTGAGTATTATCATCATCATCAGTGTACTATGAATAAGGCCTACCCTTAGGGTGTGAGGGCGTCATTCCATCACGCGTGCACAAATCGCATTGGTAAACTTTACATACGCATCAGAATTTCTTCTCTTAGCGTATGCAGGTTTCCTCACGATGATTTCCTTCACCATTTAAGAGCAGTCTATATTACGTACGTTGGTTAGAAAAACTTATTGGTACATGGCATGTCGTCCTGGCGGATTTGAACCCGGCCTCTCACATGATTGAGTGTACCTCTAGTAACGCACCACTGTCGCTCTATTTGAGTGTCAACTAGAGATAGTCCGAGATCCAACCGTTAAATTATGCACCTATTTCTTAGGCGAACGAAATACGATTCTAGTGTATGTTTACACAGGGGTTAATTCAACGCCACCAATTTTCCTAGAAAAATCTTGCAACTCTAGAGTTGCGGCAGACAGAGAGATGGCAACCCTAGTTTTTCCAGTACTTTAGATCAGTCTCCTTCCGATGGCACCTCATTTATTTCCCAAACAGACAGGTGGAAAAAGTTATACTAAAAATCATAATGGAAAAGTTACTTGGGGCAAAATTTTTCTAGGCAACTTGGTGGCGTTGAACTAACCCCTGTGTAAATATACACTAGAATCGCATTTCGTTCGCCTAAGAAATAGGTGCATAATTTTACGGTCGGATCTCGGTCTATGATAATGTTTCTTTAGCATTGTGCAAGCTGTGGGTGTCCAACTTCAAACAGCATCAAGACACTGGTATAGTAAAAAACGACTAATTCCTTCAAGCATCATCAAGACCTCTGATGCCATCACCGTGTTACTGCCATTTATAGCCACTGCATCCGACCCGATCTCTGATCGTATCGATTTCCCGTTCCATCAAACTCAGGAGGGTAAAGAGATCGACTCATTTAAATGCACTTTAAATATCCTAAAACTGACTGTTTTTCAGTTGCAGTGGCTGGTAATCAAAATTGGCAATGAGAATTTTATTCTTACTCATACCTGTCTATCAACCACTGATTCTTTTCCTAAGTTTATACACGTGTACAGGGTTTATCTTAATATCCTGAGGCTTTTTAAAGGGGTTGATTAGATCAGACCATTGAAAAACTTGTTCAGATTGATGGCACAGATAATTAAAATAGTTACGAACTTACGATTTCGCGCGCGTTTTACGACTTTTCGTTTCAGAACCGACGAACCAAAATTCGCATTATGGTAAAGCTCGATAACCTGTACCTCATGAGATACGCACAGCCGTAGGTACCTAATTATTGCATGTTAATTTTTTCGGGCATGGGCCTACCATACATTTCCACGGCTGTAACTCCTGTAAACCAGGATCAACAGCGGCAACCACTCACAACACTAGACAATGAAGTCCAGCAACGGGGGATGACTCTTATCTATCTTGGAATCCGCAACGAATTTAATCAAAGAATGTAGAAGGAATAGACCAGGACTGAGGCATGCGAAAGAACTTGTGACCGGTTTTTCAAACAGACATACCTCGGATGCAATCAATTCAAACCGCAACTACTTAAGACACTGCAAGTTAAACAAACACCAGCCACCACCAGAGGAAATGCCCATACACCTCCTCTGCGAATGCGAAGTGCTCATTCACAGCAGGAGTCGCCATCTAGGTGAATACATAATAACACCTACTGACATTAGGAACCTCCCCTCCAAAAGCATAACACGGTTCATGAAGTCCCCTTAAAAAACCGTCGGCTTCTATTAAGAAAGACCATAATATACAGGATGTCCCGTAAACCGACGTCAACCCGGTGCATGCTGATAGGTTAGTTCATGCCTAACCAGAAAATACTAAAATAAAATAAAAATCTGTCAATTAATCAATCAATCAATCCGTCAACATTTTACTTTAGGAAAAGGTTCTTAGTTTTCGAGATAAGGACAGTTTTATGAAATTCGTGAAACTCTTTACGTTAGCCACTATTTTGAGTGCCACGGCTACAAATTTTCTATGCAGTATCTGTGTTAAAACTGTCAATATCTCGGAAACTGAGACACTTTTACTGAAGTCAAATTTTGATATTCTGCTTAGTCATGACCTAACCTATCAGCATCCGCCGGGTTGACGTCTGATGAAATATTCCTATTTCTTCTTGTATAGGGAAAACATTTTCAAAGCAAAACTTAGATGAGTCACGCCTTAAAATAGAAAACCAAAAAAAAAAATCAACATTTTTTAATCCACCGCCATTTAAGAAACGGGCCATTGAGGCAGCGCTTGAAAACTTTTAAAAATATCTCCCGGTGCAGTTACAAGTTTATTAGTAGAACTTTATTCCTTACACTATAAAGTTGAGATTGGGTTGGTTTATTAGGAAAGTTGGGGTAACTACACACGGGTAGATGCGGCCTAACGGTACTACCGGTAACGGTATGGTATGGTAAAGTTGATATGAGAAAAATTTTAAGACTACATTTTAATCTTAAATTTTTCTTGCGAAATAGTGTAGCCATAAGGAAAAGTTTATTCCTTATCCATCTATTGATTTAAAATCCATGCTTTAGTCTCATATATGTCCAGTTCCAGCGGGTAACTTCTCCCAACCACAGCTCGGCAAAAGCTTTGAGTGAGAGTTCGTTGTTCTGCTCAATCTTATTAGAGTCTAAACCGGTTCATTTCTATTTAATTAAGTAACTGACAGCCGCCATTGTCAGTTACTAAATCACATCAATAAAATATCTATTATCTATACTATTATAAAACTGTAACAGAAGTGTGTCTGTATATTGAAGATATTTAAAGAAAAAATTACGATATGGTTTTTAGGTGTCCCTGATTCACCAATTTTTTTATTTTTTGTTTGTCTGTATGTACGTGTGTTTGTTTGTTTGTTAGATCGAGCATCACGCAAAATTTACTGAACCGATTTTGATGAAACTTTTTTGTTTGATAGCTTATGATCTGACTTAAAATCTGGTATATTATTCATGCGGACGAAGTCGTGGGTTAACTCTAGTCTATTATATTTGTCGATAATCTCCATAATCATTGTACGAAGAAAAAAATCTTATCGATTTTACTAGAATTTTGTCAGTAATTCATTTTTGTGTACTGTGCAAGAAAATTTATTGCTAAAAGTCATTTTTATTTGTTTTTGTTCTGTGTTCTGTCACGACACATTATAGCGAAGGTCGTTGATGGTTTGTCCATTATTTGTTCACCTGTCCAATTGTCCACCTGTGCTATATTACCGTGTTTCCGCAAATAATATATTTAAATTTTATACAACATGCACGATTAGTATGCGAAGACGGCTTAGATCATTTAAATATGGACTAGTTACGCGAGTAATTCTACTAACAAAATGTTCTGCCACTTTTTGCGGGGGACGAGGTAGCATGAAATACGCAACTTTCGATTCTATTCCGTTACTTTAGAGTCTAATTCAGAATATCAAAAATCATGACAAATAGTCTCGTGTGAATCCCAAACAAGACTGGTAGTTCCGCGATTATAGGCTATCTCGTTTAGTGATAAGGTATAAAATCAAATTAAAGATTGAAAAATTTGTCTCGGGCGGGACTTGAACCTGCACTCTTCCAAACCGGGGAACTGCGTTATCCAACAACACAACACAACATGGCTGTAACCTGTTTAAAATCAATAATATCTGAAAGGTATAAAATTGTATGCACATGTACATGATCATTTGATCTTGTACCTTGGCAGAGGGGAATGCTAACTTAAGGCAGGTCCCTATTTCAATGGTCTAAGGACGCCAGTCGCCACGTCACGCGTCGATGCAAAAGGATGCGTACGACGGTGTCTCCATCGCATCGACGCGCGAACCCGTCTCGATTGCCGTTGAACTATGTGTCGTGTGTGGTGTTGGTCCGTATGTATCAGTACTTTTAACTACGATATAGATTAGCAGTTCCAGAGCGGGTAACTTCTCCCAACCGCAGCTCGGCAAAAGTTTTGAGTGCATCAGAGTTGGTAGTTCCGTTCGCTCTCTTAACTCTACCAACTAAACCGTCGAAATCGCTGTTCCGCGATTTTGTTTTAAAATTGTTTTTTAAATGTTTTCTGTTAAAGTTTCCTTTTGCTGAATTGCTGATTATTTTTTGAGATTTTCGTTTTGAGTTCGCGTTTGTTGGTAATTTTATTTAATTTATTTGACCAGTTGGGGTGAAGATACGAAGAATGATATACAAATATGTACTTGGATTTTTAACAATGGGTTAACAATTTGTTTGGACGCTGGATTATTTCCAGGATTGGTGGAGGCTGATGATGACATAATATACATATTAATATCTTGAACATTGTCACACAAATTACCAAATGACATTTAAGGTACCAGAATATATCCTGAACTTATTGACGAGACATAGACAACGATATAGTAATAGATATAAACATACATGACTAGGCTACAAATATTTGCCCCTTACGGGATTCCAACCCGCGACTATCGGCACAGCAGGCAAACTTTACTACCGACTGAGCTGTTGGGCGACCGATACTGATAATTGTACTAGATATACAGGGTGAAATTAATATCATTAGCATCCTTTTAAACTAAGAGTCAAACCATCAAACTAAACAACTTTGACTATGGGAGCAAATCGATTATTATTTTGCTCGGATCGATTTGCTCTTATAGTGAAAGTTGTACAGTTTGATGGGTAGACTCTTAGTTTAAAAGGATGCTAATGATATCAATTTCACCCTGGAGATAGAAAAAAAAAACGTCGTATATTATAAGACTATACATACCTCACCTACTACAAGCTGACACAAAAATTCTGCACTGGCTATTTGTGTGTGTGTATGAAGAGAAAATTACTTCGTTTGTCTTCTGTACTCTGAGTCCATAAAAGTAACGTTTTGTTATAGGTTTTCCATTCCAGCTTATGTTGCCAATGTAGATGAACACCGAATTTAATCCCATTGACAGTTTTTTGTAAAGATTTTAACCATTTTTGTTTTGTTTCAGATTCCTCAGAGTTTAATCAAGTAACACCATTAAAAAATTTAAGGTAAGTTCTATCTAGATATTATACAATTCAAGTTTTGACAATAATTTATTAACAAAAATAATCGTTGAGGTTTTGAAGTAAGCCAACTATTACAAAACTTTAACTTAAATTCATACAAAATTAAAATGAAAAAATTTATTTAATTATGAATTAAGTAGCTATGAATTAAGTAACTACCCACAAAGCGCAGTAACTGGGTTTAGCATAGTACTACTTTAAGAGCATCACATACATATATCACTATGAAATTGACGTGCTCACGTGCCCAAGAAGATTTTATTTTTCGGGCATAGGCCAACAACACATTCCCACCGCTGTAACTCCTGTAAGCCAGGATCAACAGCGGCGACCATTCTCAACACTAGACAATGAAGTCTAGCGAGCCCGGGGGATGACTCTAATCTGTCTTGGAACCCGCAATGAATTAATCAAAGAAGATAAGAGGAGTAGGATTTGTTATATTGATCCAGTGCCGATTGAAACATGCTTTCTTAATTTTATTTTTCACCAAACATAAAATTATTTTACAATCTGTGGTGTTCACTGCGTGAGGTGGGTAAATAATTACACAATATATTATTAGTTATGTTACACACGGCAACTGGTGGATGCAACGTCCGCTCGGTACGAGGAGTAGATTAGTAATGATGGCGGGTGTTGCCCCCACCACTTTCAATGCATACATTAATTTAAAATCAATACAATAACTATTATTATCACAATACACTATTACTAAACGTAATATATATTTATAATTAATAATATCTATTTATTTAAATAGCAGAACACCTCACAATCTTTCTTTCTTATCGTGTGGGCAGAGCCCTGGTTTCAGAGTTTTTTTAAACCGCCTTACGGCCTCTGACCTGGTTTTTATGTAACAACTACTACCACCAGAGATAGTAACCGGTACCAACGGCTTAACGTGCCCTCCGAAGCACGGAATCATTTCTCTTTTCAGACAATCAGGCGATTCAGCCTGCAATGTCCTAACCAACTGGGGAAAAACGCACAAAGTGACATTTCACTAGGTGCCCCCCTTGGGAACCGAACCCACGACCTCCGTGTCAAGAGCCAATGCTCTTAACCATTAGACCATGGAGGCAGGAAAAAACATGGCTATTAGAGAGCCAATTCCAGAGAAGAGAGCTCCAATAAGATAGGCTACGTTAGCCACATGACAGCCCATCAACGCCAACAACGGAGTTGAAGCAGTTCCGTGACCGGAATCGGTCAGGAGCAATACGTACACATTACATTTTAAGAGCTATAATGTAACAACAATACTACATATTTTAATCCCACAAAAAAAAAGTTAAAACGTAACTATAGTAAAACTAAACCACAACACTTGGGAGTAGCAATTATGCATGAACACGAGCCGCCATCATAACCGAAGTGCATACGGGATGCGTCAGTCAGCCAACCGTTATATTTAATGGGTTATTACGTAAATGCAGGCTACATAGACCACGTTATATATCTAACTTTAGTTAAAACGTAAGAATAAACAAGTTTTTTTTATTAATGGACTCTTGCTTATGCGTCGGCACTGCATTTCCGCCAGTGTCAAGTAGTTTGTGAGAGAACCTATCCCAATCGCAAGCTACAATAGATCTGTCCAGGTCGCAGTAGCTATTGGTCGTTGACCAAGCCCCTAAAACCAAATAATATCCCAATCGCAACTGCCTCCGCGGACTAATGGTTAAGAGCATTGGGCTTTCGACACGGAGGTCGTTGGTTCGATTCCCACGAGGGACACTTTGTACGTTTTTCCCCAGTTGGTTGCATTGCAGGTAGAATCACCTGATTGTCTGAAAAGAAAAATTATTCCGCGCTTCGGATTGCACGTTAAGCCGTTGGTCCCGGCTACTATCTCTGGTGGTAGATAAAGGTCGTTACATAAAAACCACGTCAGAGGCCGTAAGACGGTCTGAAAAAACTCTGACACCAGGGCTCTGCCCACACGATAAAAAGAAGAATCGCAAGGATTGTTTTTGAGCAAAAACACACTGTTGAGAAGAGATTGAGGAGCCTCGTGGCAGGCTCAAATGTGAACCGCGGAAACACTACACGATTGACAATCGCATGGTACCTATGGACATTCTATCATAATGGTCCGGGTTCGAAATTTCGAATGAACGGACGAAATGCCATATTATGTAACCCTGATGTAACCAATGAGTTTTTCTAACTTATGTACGTAATGCATGTAAATGCATGCGTACATACTCACTCTGTAAATGCATGCATTTTTGGGAAATAAATGTTTAAATGTTAAATGTTAATACCGACTGCTCTCAAACGGTGTAGGAAAACATCGCGAGGAAACCTACTGCAAATTTCCGATGCGTATGTAAAGCCTACCAATCCACATTGTTCACGCGTGGTGGACTGACGACGAACATACACTCAGTGTTGCCAGAAGGTTACTTTTGTAACCTTTTAGGTGATTTTTACCTCCAACTGGTTACTTTTAGGTTACACGATTCAAAAGGTTACTTTTAGGTGATTTTTTGGAATTTGTATTAAAATTCTTATTTTTCCATGAAATGGAACGGTTTTTAATATTGTTTGCAATGTTTTATAACGCAAAACGTTCGTAACATAGTGAGTGCAAACTGCAACTCCTAGAAATACGTTTCTCTCACTCGCACTAATGTGTACCAAATCGGAGACCAAATCACAACAAATGACTTTAGTTTTCTCACTTACTCGCTCAATCAATCAATCAGATGAAAAATGCTACTAAATTGTTTATATTTTGGTGAGTTAATGAAACCAATATCGGTCTATCTATAATACCTTATTACTGGAAAAAAAATATGAAAGGTTACTTTTTTATCTATTTCCGGTTACTTTTGACAAGATCCGGCTGGCAACACTGATACACCATCCGTAAGGGTATATAGGCTTGTGCCCTGCAGTGGGATGTATATAGGCTGATGATGAGTCATGCATTCAAAAATATCCCGTCTGCGCTTCTTAATAAGTAGATAGTCGCCAAAGTTGAAATCAGTTATCAAAAATCAATTAAATATTTGACCTGGTTTGATCCAATCTGGTTATAAAATGTTGTTTTCATAGTTCGGAAAGAATAAAGAAATTCTATTCAGTTATTTAACAGGAGAAAATGTCTGGAATTTAAAGCGAATGAAAATTGTTTTTAATTTTATCGGAAATTTATTGCCTGGCAGTCAAGTAGTTTTTTTGTTGTTTTGACTTTACCTTAATAATAACGGAATAGCTTGAAATCTTGTAAGATTGAAGTTAGATCTGTAAACTGAGTTCCTAGATTTTAAAAATTAAATTAAAAAAATAGAAAAATATCGAATAGAAAGTTACTTACTATTAGAAACCAGACTCGAACCAGAGGTTTGTCTGATTTGTAACACCTTCATTTATCGGTTACTGGAATGGCTAGCCATACAAATAATAGTAATAATTTATCGGTGAAAGGGTATGTTGTAATTTGGTAAGGCCTAGAGTGCAATTTTTTAATGTCACATAAGTCGTCACTCGTCACATATACGACTTAGGATAGTCGTATACGAACTCAAATTTCACTTGCCGTAGATGCGGCCGTACCTGTCGATCTCGTATCGGGCTTTATAGTCACGAGTGTAAATGCCGCCAAGACGCTGCTTGAATCATCTTCAAAGATGGAAAGGCCAATGATGATGATGATGATGATACGAACTTTATACGAAAGTGGCATAAACTTTATGGTATTTATTATTCGTATACATTATTAACATTAAAACAAGGCAAATTAAATAGCACTCCAGAAGAGTTACCACCTTACAAGAAAAAATTGCAAAGAAAATCTATTATCCTTTAATCTCGAAGCGTGTATTTTGTCTTACTGTGTATTGTGGCGACAGGCACATACCTTGAATACGGTTGGTGTAAAATGTGAATATTCTGAATAATATAATAAGTAACTATAAATAAAAACTAAAAAAAATACTTTATTTGCATCTTTATAGTACAATTTGAAAAACAGTGCCTAGCTCCCAAACTAGGATTCCCTGTCCTATGGGTAGCTAGGTCTTCAATCCTTAGATACTACGAAACAATGCTAAGTAGGTGCTTATTATATCTATTTATGTATTTTAAGATAGTTTCTTTTCACTGTAGGTGCGTGATCCTGGAAACTTTAATCTTATGCTTAAAATTAGAACGAATATATGGCTTTGAAACAAGTCGAAGCGCAGGTATTTAATACTCTAGCAGCAAATTGACGACCCGTATTCTATGTTGCTTTCTCGATATTTCCTCCTCTCGAGTCAAAGAAGAGTGGAGGATAGAAACGTCTAACTCAAGGTAGCTCGCGAATTACCTTAAAGTTTCCTCGACATACGTAAACGTCTTTTATTATACTAAACACAATAAAATTAAGGAAGGCTATCCACGATATAATTACCTAATTTCTTGATTCAACTCCAATGAAGGCACCTTAAGATATGACTGAGAAAAAAGATGAGACGAGGAATTTTCCGATTGAAAATGAGACAGAGATCAAGGAATTAACCGAGAATACGAGTGTAACTCTTTCAACCTGCACTAGGCCGTAAACTATGGCCAATTACTCCACTTACGCTTAACAAAGAGCGATGATAGCCCATACGGAAGAGAGCTAGCGCCTCAATCACGAGGACGCGGTTCGATTCCTGGCCTGTACCACTAAGTTTTTCGGAATTTATGTACGGTTGTATTTATCATTTACTAGCTCGGCGGTGAAGGAAAACATCGTGAGGAAACCTGCATTCCCGAGAATGAAAAGAAAATACCATAAATTCGGAGGTATGCGTAAAATATGGGTGAGCTTGGGGCGAACACAATAGATCAGCGATGGTCGCAGTGATACATAACGACCCTTGCTTGCAATAGCCCAACCACAAATAATACGCTTAACATCCTTCGTGAGGATCTTCTTCCGAGTCCTATATAGCCTCGTAACGCCCAAGCTTTTTTCGACCAAACATTAGCTTACTGCCCGTATGTCCATACAGGATGAAATTGATATCATTAGCATCCTTTTAAACTAAGAGTCTACCAATCAAACTGAACAACTTTTACTATGGGAGCAAACCGATCGGAGCAAAAAAAATCTGATGTTCCATACTAAACTACAGTGCTGTATGCAACAGCAAATTTTTTTTGTGCTCCGATTGGTTTGCTCCCATAGTAAAAGTTGTTCTGTTTGATGAAAGGGATGCTAATGATATCAATTTTACCCTGCATATAGGTTCACATGGTAACGGCCCAGAAGGTTCGATTTTCGAAAATGTGTCTTAATGCGCATAGTTATCATACAGCATACTATTTAATATCTTATGACACATTCAAATCGAGTGCTTTTTAGAAGGTGGTTGGTTGTTTACTGCATGAAATTGGATTTTATCATACCGCACACTGTTTAAAATATCTTATGACACATTCAAATCGAGTGCCCTTTAGAAGGTGGTTGGGTGTTTACTGCATGAAATTGGATTTCATCTTGGGCATGTATCACAATAAAGCTGAAGACCTTTTAAGAAGTATCTGGGTGTTACGAGGACAGTGGTACGTAATCACGTATCTACATAGATATATGATAAGGATTATATACATGCTCATGTAATAACGACGGAACTCTAGAAACTACGAAATCTAACTATCCTACACTATCCTACAAACAAGCATGTGTTATCCGCCAAGCCGTAAATTCAAATTGAGCCAACATTATGCGCCGCCACGGCCGCTGTTTCGAGGTAATTTCATTAATCTGAGTTTAATGTATGCATAGTTAACCAATGTTAAACTGTGCTGTTTGCTCGAGAGATGAGGGTCATAATTAGTTTCGATTGTTTGTTTTATTATTAAATTAAGCTGAGAGTTTGTATTGTATGAAAGAGTGCGAGAGTTGCTACAACAGAACTGCTTGCTTGCAAATATGTTAATAGTTGTAGTTTTTACATAGCTCCCGTAAGTTTATATACTTACTAGAAGTAACCCGCGACGTCGTCCGCACAAATTATATACCAGATTTTAATTCAGATTATAAGCTATCAAACAAAAAAAGTTTCATCAAAATCGGTTCATTAGTTTTTGCGTGATACTCGTTCAAACAAACAAACACACAAACAAACAGACAGACAAAAAATCCAAAAATTGGTGAAATGGAATCAGGGACACCTAAAAACCATATCGTAACTTTTTTTTTGTTAATATCTTCAATGTACAGACAAACTTCCTGTTACAGTTTTATAATAGTATAGATATAGATAGACTAAGTTTAACCCGCGACTTCGTCCGCAAAAATTATGTACCAGATTTTAATAGGCACAGTAATAATTTATAATAAGCACAGTTTTTGAGAGTTACGCGGTTATTATTTAATCTAGAAATAAACATTTTAACGGGTTCTTGCCGCGTTTTGGTATATTTGAGTTCCCGATATACCAAAACGCGGTAAGAACCCGTTAAAATGTTTATTTCTAGATTAAATAAGCTATCAAATAAAAAAAATTTTTAATCAAAATCGGTTTAGTAATTTTTGCGTGATGTTCGATCAAACAAACAAATAAACAGACACACAAACAAACAGACAGACAAAAAAATTGGTGATATGGAATCAGGGACACCTAAAAACCATATCGTAACTTTTTTTTTGTTAATAATTGTCTTCAATGTACAGACAGTCAAATACGCTTTCTGTTACAGTTTTATAATAGTTTAGATAGATATTTTCGATTACTAAAATTGTTCCTTGCAACAATTTAGCGCTCAAAAATATAGTTGGTAGTTGTAGCGGATTTCTGACCAAACTGAAAATGATTGTCGTTATGCTAAGTAAAACGGTAATCAAAAGGTCAAATAATCAAATTTAGATATAGTCCAGTCAAAATTAACTGAAATCAAGGCTAATGTGTGAGGAATATAAATATAAAGGCAAGAGGAGTTTGTCCATTCAAAACCATCCAATCTCGTCCTCTAACGTCCGGTCACACCACCCCGTTTCATCCCGTCTCACCTCAAGTATTATACAGGATGAAATTGATATCATTAGCATCCTTTAAAAAAAAAATAAGCTGTTGCATACCATTGAGTCGAGTAGACATTGCAGTTTAGTATGGAAAAGATGATTATTTTTTTGCTCCGATAGTTTTGCTCCAATAGTGAAAGTTGTTCAGTTTGATGGGTAGACTCTTAGTTTAAAAGGATGCTAATGATATCAATTTTGTTGCATTTTATTCATATTTGAAACATTAAATAAAATAAATAAATATCTTTGACATTGTCACACAAATTATCTAGTCACATTTAAGTAAGTACCTGGACTTGTATTATGATGACTAGACAACGATATAGAATACATATATAGATACAAACATCCATGACTCGGGTACAAATATTCATATTCATCATATAAATATTTGCCCCTTACGGGATTCGAACCCGCGACCCTCGGCACAGCAGGCAGGTTCACTACAGACTGTGCTACCGGGCCGCCAACCATTGTAACCATTGTTTCTCATTATCGTAGTAGAGATTTACTTCGATAACATGACCTGCGTCTAAAAAGTGTTTACAAATCTCACAACGCATGCGTGTGACATGTACTGAGACATACACGGATTTGTTGCTCGATTAGCGGTCTCACTAATTGGCTTATTAACATCACCGCAGGCTTATGTTATCTTATTAAATCTCTACATTGGGATGTCCATTTCTAGTCAAAACTGCAGTACCTATATTACATAGTTCATGTTCACGTTACGCTATACAAATATGTGATTTTCTCAAACTTTACTCGTGTATTGATCCTTCAAAGTTACCGTTTCGAACGCGGTGAAATTCAGTTTACTATACTTCATCATTCAAAACGAACGGACCGACATTTTGTTCATGTAAGTTTCAATAGTTCGAGCATACAATGTATCTACCTAGATATTAGTACTTACTACTTACTAGGAATATAACGATAATAGGTAAGTTTTGGTGTGTGGGGACTTGCTACAGATATCAACACCCACAAGTTATAGCAAATATGCCAACAAATTACGATACCGTCGTCGCTCTCGGAAATATGCTCCATACAAAGACAACGTTCACTGTGAATACGTAACTCGTAACCTACTACAAATAAGGTTCACAATCCAATGCAAGAGATACATCGCGTAAGAGAAATAATCACAGAGATTCGATACATATACAAGATTCAACTAGGAACTATTGGACCACGGCCGGTCCCCAGGCTTCACACATAGCCAGGTGGAACATTTCCAGTAGCACCACCATAGGTGACTATAGTCACCACTCCAAAATATATTTTTTTATTTTCAAATGGAAGTGTAGGCAGAGGGCGTCCTCGTATGACGTATGCTGACCAAATCGGTTGCGTCCTACAAAAAGGTGAGGTGCGGAGTACTCGAAACCGACGGGCATGTATGAAGATATGTTTGGATGTGAATGAGGCTAAATAATTATGTAAGGATCGTACAATACAATACAATACAATACTCTTTATTTGCACACCATCAAATAACAATATTAAAAGCAAATAAAAAAGCGGCTTAGTAGAGGGCGCGCTCTGGTCTCTGCCTACCCAACTAGGAAAGAGGCGTGATGTTATAAATATACAGAATTCCACGTTCGTTTATTTAAAAGCATAAATACAAAAGCACATATTAAAATTGTTTTTCTCTTATTTTCAGATCAACGTCACATAGGAAAACAAAGCGGAGAGAAAGTGCCTTTAATTATTTTAGTTCAAGTAAGTATTCAGCCAATATTACTTTTTAACATTTTTCGGTTCTCTTGGGTTTTGTTTCTTGTGAATATGAATTTTCGACAAAAACATAATTTAGGTTGTCATACCCGAAACCACATGAGGTGGAGTCTTATTGCAACTATCTGGTTATTGCAACTATAGAATAACTGCACTTATAAGAATCACGATTTCGTTCTTCTTTCAATAGACACATCATGTCTAGTCATCTAGAACGCAGGTAGTATAATATAAAGAAAAGAACTAAATCGTGATTCTTGTAAGTGTAATTGCTCCTGCTCCATAGTTGCTATTTCCCCATTGTTGCAATTACAGGACTTTCTTTAAAATTTACCATTCGTCTTTATGTTGGGATCTGTTTTAAGCTGTTCGGCTTGGAATCAGGTATATAATGAAAAATTATTTATACAAATACAAATACAAATACAAAAATCTTTATTAACAAAAGAGAAATTGACGTAACCTCAGGGTTAAAAGCTCCAAAAAAAACAAAAGAATTAAAAAAAAAAAAAGAGAAATTCAGAATTATTTAGAATTTATTTATTATCAATTTTGTCAGTTTATAATTTTCTCATTTTATCGAATGAATCGAGACAGTTTTTCCTACAGCTGACTTCAATTTCAGGTGTACATTTTGTGAGACACAAAAGAGATCTTGGATCTGGTAACATCATGATAACCCAACACTTTAATGAGAAGATTATCACGCCGGGAGAAGATGTAAGTAGTAGATGTTTGTTGATGATAGTAAGAGCAAACATCGTTTAAGTTTATTTTAATGTAGACAGTCTGCATACAAAAACGAAAATGTACATTTCTCAACCCTATAGTTATATTTTAGTTTTAGGATATTTCAGTTTTATTATGGATTTGTGTCTATACATTTGTACTGTTAATTAATATCAATTTGTTTATTTAATCATAATCGAGATTTTAAATAATTTGAAAGTGAACGCAGCCGTTTTAACGTCAACGAACTTGACGAGTTTTGACGTCTAATTTTGAAAATAGGCGGTTGTGCAACCGTCATTTTATTGCATTTTGTTGTTTGTTCGCTGTTGTCTCCTTTTCTTTGATTTCAAATATAATTTAATAATTTCGTTATTTCAATGCTTAATTCTACCAATAAAAATGCTTGATATTACCAGGTTTAAATACAGAGTGTGACAAATCACCCTAGTAATATTTAAAGGGGTTTATTCTTACACCCTGTATATACCTTTTTAGCTATAGCGTTTGGTGCTTAAAATATAAACTACTAGCTTTTGCCCGCGACTTCGTCTGCGTAGACATGTAATTTTGTCTAATGTCTCGTCTAAGCTCATGAAGGTCATGGTCCGAACCAAGTCTAGGAATCCTGGCATGTAACATTAGAATGGCGATTAAGGAATGGGCTGATAAAAGACACAGGCTAGAATGCTCTGGCCTCTCGGGTCTGCAACACTGCGGGAAATTCATCAGCAATCTTCTTATTATCGTGTGGGCAAAGCCCTGGTGTCAGAGTATAACAGCAATATAACACCACGAATCCCACAGTTCATACTGAACAACAGTAGGAGCAAAGCTCGTGCCATCGTCGGAACTACGCAACAGACACGATAAAGCTCTCTCTAGATCCCGGTTGCCGAGCGTGTGGAGAGGAGGAGGAAACCATGGAACATTTGTACTGTGTGACTGCGATGTCTTGGTGGGTAAACGTATGTGACTCCTGAGAGATGGTTATTCATTACAGGTTTCTTACCCTGAACGCTATTGCTTCCCTCATTTTCCAAGTTTTTCAAGGATGAAGAAAATAATATGTAGGGTTCAATACAAAAGATACCATTGGGTCGAAGTGTTGCTGGCTTGCCATTTCCCATAATAAGATAAGAAAGTCATGAACTTAAGCTAAATCAAAATCAGAAAGTACCCCAAGTAATTCTGTAGGTATCCGATTTAAAAGTCATTCACTGGATCCATCACTTTAATTTTTCTACTGTTCGTCGTTTATTAGTTTTTTATTTATGTCGAGCAGCATAATAATCATCTTACGACCCACTGCGGGTCACAGACCTCCACTCACGTATAAACGTTAGAGGATACTCTACCACGCGGGCTACTGTAAAATGGTGAAGGCAAGAGCTAAAACGATAATATTCTAGGAAGCTAATGGTCAATTTGCTAAAAAAGATTTTCAATTATGTAAGTAGCTACATTACCGACCTGTGGTGTTATATTATAAGGACATTTTAAATACGTAGGTATACGTTTTTTATACGTTGTGGTAGAATGATGTTCTATAGTTAAGTTGCACAAACCCTCAAAAAATCATAATTGAGACCGAAAATCTAACAAAACAAAAATTTGGCAAGACTTACTGCAACAAAATTCGTCCTTTCTGTAAAATAAGGTTATCATTCCGTAGCATTGGCTCAGATTGGACTCAAACAATCAATATACTTACAACGATGTATTACAACGATAATATAATCAACTAAATTTGTAAGCTCCTGCTATAGCTAGGTTTTTGAATTAATAATTGTAGCACACTTGCTTTAAAAAAACTCCCAACGCCATCTATTAAGATGAAAACAATACTACGATTAAATTTTAGAAAAGGTTAAAAGAAAGAGGATTTTTAGTATTTGCCGACCCGGTTGGTGTAATGGTTACCACGCCAGACTGCCAAACCAGAGTCCTGGGTTCGAGTCCCGGTTCGGTCTTGGATGTTATATGTTTATGCCGTTGTTGTATGGTTTCCACAATAAAAAGCCTATAATGCTTGCTTGGGATAATTAAAATAATGTTTGTGCCTGTGAGCGTTATTTATTTATTTTTCTCGCGTTCTCCGCTGGAGAATACGCTTGCCCGGTGTGGGGCCGATCTGCCCACGCCAAGCTGGTAGATACCGGCACTAAACAAAACGTGTCGGATTATAACTGGTTGCTTGAAACCGACTCCAGTACAGTTGCTTTACCCACTGGCTGGCATAGCGCCCCCAGATGTAAGTAGGGCTGTGGCAGGTTCCTCAGAGAGAGCCCAAATGGTGGACGACACACGACATCCCATGCATGGCTTTATTCCTGCGCCGCAAAGGCTGCCAAGCCGATGCAGCTTTATGAAGTGTGTCGACCCCCTGAATACTGGCCCAGCGCAAGCAAGGTGTACTCTATGGCGACAAAAAGTGTCCCTCCCAACTCCATTTGTGTCGCCGTCTGAGAGCCTCACGCCTAGACATGACTTGCCTTGGGCGACCTGGAAGTCTTTAAACCGACTTCGAACCCAGGTCGGTCGCAGTAAGGACAACATGGTCAGGTGGGGATACTCTGATGCGCAAAATGTGACTTGCTTGTGTGGAACTCCACAAACGATGGCCCATCTCACATCGTGCCCTGCGTGCCCTAACATCTGCACGCAGGAGGAGTTCATGACTGCTAGCGACGGTGTAGTATCGGTTGCCCGATTCTGGCAAGCTACTATTTAGCGACTTTGTTCAGAATTTGAAGTCGACACGATAAGAAGAAGATTATTTTTCTAATTCGCCCAGTACCTATACAATCAAATCTGTAAAACCGAATTTCTGAGACGTGTTGATGATAGAACCACAAACATAATATTAATATTAGTGAGATACCTGGTGGTAGGATTAAAATTAGAAAAAAGCCAAAATAAAACATCCTGCGCTAATATTAGATCTGATATGATCTCAGGATATTATTATGATTGAAGGTCAGGCCCTTAACATAATTATCAAGCCTAACTGCTTCTGTCTAATCCGGTGAAAAATGGATATAGTCGTTGAATGTATTTAAAAAAAAAAATAAAAAAAACATTCTCGACCAAGAATTGAACCTCCACCTCATGCACGAAAATCTAACCATATACCAAATATACTACACAGCTGTTGTCAAAACTGTTGAAAAAAGTAAATACTATTTTTATCACTGCAATCTACACAAATGCATCTGTCAGCGTCAAATTGGCGCTAGTGAGCATAGAATAAAAACGTGGTACATGTTTCAGCATGATAAAACAATGTAATTTATCCCACAGGAACCCATTGCTAGGATAAAAAGTATCCTATATCTTAATCCAGAACACATTCTATCTGCGTGCCAAATTTCATCAAAATCCATTCAGCCGTTTATGCGTGATTGCGCCACAAACATACAACATTACAACTTTACAAACATCGTCACAAACTTTCACGTTTATAATATTAGTGAGATTATTAGTTCTTCTTCGTGATGGCATTTTTCATTATTGAAAACAATCAAGTGTACTGGCAGATACAACATTATTTTTTAAGTATGATTATCACTGAACGGAACGCGTCGGGGCGCATTATATATATATTACTTTATTTTTTATATATTTAACTTAATATGCTGACACTTTTTTAAGATTTACACTTTTTTAGACTTTTTTATGGGACTGTCATCGATATCGCGAAAAAAATCTTCTGCCCCATACATTTTTGTAGAGTAGGATTGCAGTTTTGTATGGAACAGTTGATTTTTTTTCGTGATTTTGACCCTGGTCCCATACAGAAAGTTGTTCAGTATGATGGTCTGATCATGTCCCTTAAAAAACTGTCTGCATATAAGAAGGACCATATACATCTAGCAATCCGGTCAGATGCGCGCGAAATCGGTGACGGCCGCATTCCACTGCAACGTCGCCTGGTCAGCACTCGCTGTCAATTTGCGTGCATTTGAAACAACGACTGAGGCGCACGTATGCGCCTGGATTCCAGCGAATAATTTCGTCCGGAAGGACGCAGTCGGCTATTGCCGAATGTTACATTAATTTATGTAAAGCTCATATCAAGCGACAGTCCGTAGGGCTGTGGCAGGTTATTCAGAGAGAGCCCAAATGGTAGACGACACACGACACGGACGGACCGCAGCACGGACTACAAACTTTGAGTCAAGATAACTTTAGAACTAAACATTTAAAAGGAAATCACAGATATTGGTTTCTAGATTGTTTTAAAACCATTCATTTTTTACTTTAATTACTAAATGTTCAAACTAAGTTTTGTATGGAGCGCCGTAGAAAAATGCGCAAAATGCACGGCGGCACATCGCATCGGCGGCATAAAAAACCGACCCTTATTAATTTGTTAGAGTTGTTCGTTTGTATTTTAGTAATAATTTACGGTATTTCAAAATAGTTCCTTACCTGTCTTATAATTGCTTTAAAATATTAGCTATTATCCAGTCTTGCGTAACTGTGTGATTACACCGTAAATAAAAACATTCCGAATTAAAAATTGAGTTTTAGACATCTTTCGGCTGCTGATTTGAAATCATGATTATATTATCTTTGTATGAAATTGGCGTGCAGTTTTTTTTTTTAAATAATTACTCCTGCTTTGTTTGCACTGTAATTCTACAAAATGTCAAGAAATTTGTAATTCGAATCTTGTTTTCTTGTGGCCTGTACTAAGGTTTTTTTTGTTATGCAAAGGTTTTCTCCATGGAGTTTGAAAGATTTTATAGCCAAAAAGAAAAACAATGTTATACCGGTGCAGTCATCAGCACTGGACAATGATAAAATTTATAGTTATTGGTATTTATTTTGTAATTTATTGTTATTTTCGTTATTTATAAATCAAACAGTCTTCAGAATTAGCTTACTTTATTACAAGTCTTTTAATTTTAATTAGTGTTACTTAGTTGAAATTGAAATGGTACCGTACATTGGTTGCACTTGTGGTTATATGTTTATATCTCCGGCTCCCGTCAACGTAGCGAAATAAATTATATACCAGATTTTAAGTCAGATCATAAGCTATCAAACAAAAAAAGTTTCATCAAAATCGGTTCAGTAGTTCTTGCGTGATACTCGTTCAAACAAACAAACAAACAAATAAACAAACAAACAAACAAACACACAAACAAACAGACAGACAAAAAATCCAAAAATTCGTGAAATGGAATCAGGGACACCTAAAAACCATATCGTAATTTTTTTTTTGTTAATATCTTCAATGTACAGACAAACGTTCTGCTACAGTTTTATAATAGTTTAGATTATAAAACTGTAGTAGAATGTTTGTCTGTACATTGAAGATATTAACAAAAAAAAGTTACGATATGGTTTTTTGGTGTTCCTGATTCCATATCACCAATTTTTGGATTTGTTGTCTGTCTGTTTGTTTGTTTGTTTGAACGAGCATCATGCAAAAACTACTGAACCGATTTTGATGAAACTTTTTTTGTTTGATAGCTTATGATCTGACTTAAAATCTGGTATATAATTTGTGCGGACATAGTCGCGAGTTAAAGCTCGTTAATTTATAAGAATGAAGTTACTACTTTAAAGTAAAATTAAAACTTCTAAAACCAGTACAATAGTGCATTAAATTAAATGAAACTAAAACCTTCGATTTCGCGCCAATTTATTGTCCTCTTTATGTTGAGAGTGAATGTGTGCGTGAAATCGCATCATACAGTTATCACATTGTGAATTTTACACGCGAAAAGACATAACTAATTAACAAGATCGTCAGCCTAGCGAAAACAAATATGTCTCGTAATAATATCTTAGAATCTTAACAAACTAATCTATTTTCAGGTGAGTCTCCAATGCGCCGCCACTGCCGATCGCCCTCCCAGATTTATATGGGAGAGAGATGGAGTAGTTATTTCTTCCAATACCGACCAGAGGTAAATGCTTTTGGATACCTATAAAAAAATATAACAACAAAGTAAAATAAAAGTATGTGTTTAAAGTAAATTTTTAGCCCAGTCATTTTACGGAGTTTTGATAGGCGGGGTAGGGAGTAATTATTATTTGGACTTTTAAACTGTAACCGGCACCATTTAGTGACAAAAAGACTATCATAAAACATATTAAATAAAATTCGCTACGCAACATAGAAATCAAAATTGTGTATCCAAGAAAGCTTTTAAATTAATAATATTAATTAATACCAATGCACTCATTTAAATTAGATTTAACAATATCAATTATTTTTTAGCCATAAAATAGGCATTGAAATTTAAAAAATGAGGTATTTATTTGAAAATACGAAATATTTTTCAAAACCTTTCAAGTAGACAAAAAAATTTACACCGAGTTTGAAGTATGTAATAATGGTAAAGCCTTAAAATATGAGCAAAAAAAAATTTACCATCAGGTTTTTTAGAACGAGATAATAGCAAAATTTTGAAATTGACACTGTTGCTGACGTGTTTTTTTTTTAATTTTGGTACATTTCTAGGCTCAAATTGGCTCTTCAATATTATACCGAAAAAAATATCAATTATTATTTAGTCCCGGCTCAAACCGTAAAATAACTGGGCTATTTGGTGTGGTGTTGACTTGGACGAAAAGGGTAATTAACACACAAACGTTCTAGGCTCAGTAATTGTTGGCATTTCTGAGGCCAGAATAGTTAAGTATTCAGCTCTTAATCAAATTGTTTTATTTACCATTAGTAAAATTATTAATCAGATAATTATATGGCCTAGATGACAGAACTTCTTTTGCCAGTTTTAATCATGATAATACGTTTTAAGGTACGCGCGCACAGGAGCCAGCGGGGGCGTGGTCAGCAATACGGATTTTGCGGGTGGGGTGCGCGCACTGCATCCGGATTTCTGTGTCGGTATTTTGCGTGTGGTGCCAGCTTAGGGTATTTTTACCATAATTTAGGGTAAAAAAACGATGCCACGGAGATTTTTTTTATATTGATGTATCCAATTCGTTTTCCTTTGAGAATAAGTTAAATGTATACATACCAGTGTGGACATTAATAATATCACTTAAAATAATAACATTCTTTTATTATTTGTCTTCAAAAAAACGTTATTCCGAATTTTAATTACATTTGATTCCGAATTTTAATTACATACAACAATGTTACGATCTACAAAATATCCTAGACGTGAAAAAATTACCCTATAAAACTAGGGGAAAATATCCTAAGATAAGAACACTGACGGCACGCAAAATACCGACGCCCCTCCCGTATTAACGGATAATGCGAGTGCAGTGCGCGCACTTCCATAGAAATCCATACAAAGCAAGAAATCCGTTGCTGCGTCCGCTGCGTTGCGGCTCCTGTGCGCGCGTACCTATTAGGTTATCATGTTACTGGCTGATTTAAATTAGCTTCTCTTATGGTTCTCAATTGGTAACTTTAATGGTTCTCTCTTGGTAAGTATAATGATTCTCAGTTTGCTGGATATTTTTCTCAGTTGGTTACTATGGTTCTCAATTGGTTCATATGGTTCTAAGTTGGAAAAGATATGGTTCTCAGTTGATTGATAGTGTTCTAAGTCAGTTATTATGAATCTCAGTCGATAACTATGTGGTTCTCAGTGTAGTGTATTTATCACCCAGGTACATACTAGGACAACTGATGTCATCGTCAGGAGTCGGTGTGGTATCACATTTGAACATATCAAGGACAAGAGTAGAAGATGGAGGGGCTTACTCTTGTATAGCTCTGGAAGGAGACTACAGTACATCACATGTCGCCAGAATTGATATTTATGGTTTGTGATTGATGGATTTATTTACTTAAATGCAAAAATATGCTGTAATTTATTTAATAAACCATAAAATATACTTTTAGGACCGCCATACATCAGAACTTTGCCACCAATCAAAGTACAGAGTGGGGAGCCATTGAAATTACGGTGTCCATATTATGGATATCCAATAAGGTAATATTATTGTAACATTTTAGCCGTTGCTATCCCACTTTCGGGCAAAGACCTTCTTCTGCGGTTCGATATGCCAGTTCTTAAGAAAGCCATCAATTTAGTTTAGCCAACTCCAATCTCCATCTAGTACTACCTCAATGTCGAATAAAATAAATAATACTTACATTATCATATCAGTCACATCATCATCAGGCTGTATCGTCTCCACATCTACAGGGGACAATTTATTTCTGGTTGGTAGACTTCACATACGTATCATAATTTCTTAGCATGCACGGTTCTTCACGATGTTTTCTTCACCATTTGAGACCAGTCAGTTCTATTCGATGTGTAGGTATATAAGTTAGGGCCGTGGACGCACATTGCTTCCCCATGGCCCTTCGACATGCGTCGAGGTGACCACCGGGGGGGTTTTAGTGGATAAAAATCCCACATAACCCGACTCTTCCCCTAAGGAGCCGGGTATCTTTTGAAGATTTCCCCCCCGACACCAAAAAAAAAAAAAAAAAAAAAAGGTATATAAGTTAGATAACATGACATTTTGTGCAATCGTATTTGAACCCTATCCCTCGTAAGAGGGATTTAGTTTCCAATTCCATCCATTACTTAAACAAAATTATTTCACAGCAAACTTGAATGGGAACACAAAGGGAAGAAGATAATCACATCAATGGCCCAACATGCAAGATACAAAAGGACATACAATACAACAAGTATATCAGCTAGAAGAAAACGCAGGAAAAGACAGTTGTACGAGCCTAGTGAAGATGGAGTGTTGACGATACCGAAGATTATGAAAGAGGAGAATGGAGATGTGTATACTTGCATTGTTTATAGCCCGTCAGGAGAAATGGCTAGGAGGTGAGATATTTTTGAAAGTAGCTGGTTTTATTGACAATATTACAAAGTGTCAATAGGGGAAAAATCTCTTTTGAAAAGGAAGGGATGATAGGATGGAGGAGGATACTTTATATTGACAACTTGTGGCGCAGACCAATGAATACGTCCGGTACGTATTCATTGGTCTTTATATTAGCAAACTCATATATTTTCTTATTGAGTTACATTCAGATGCAGAAACGCTCAATCAATCAATAAATTATACTTTATAGCTCATTTAAGCTCATTTAAGTTAATCCTCAATTAAATCTCTTGTAGCTTTTCCTACGTCAACAAGTCAAGTGACAACAAGATATTTAATGGAGGATTAACTTTAATGAGCGTTTCTGCAACTGAGTGTTAGCCGATTACGACGACATCAACAATAGCTGTAACTTCAAGATAAGTTTTATGATTATCAAAAACCCAATCGGTTCATTTGTTCTTGTGTGATGTGTGCACAAACAAACTTACAGACATACATTCGAAAAATGATCTTAATGCATCCTATCACATAATATCCACTGTGGGACCAATAATTTATTTCCCATATGATTTTTTTATACAGACATGTAAAGTTTTCTTTTTAATTATTTTATTAAACATAATATTATAAATAAACATAAAAAATCCTTTATTTAATTTTAAAACTTGTAAACCAACAAATGCGGCATACTGGATCCTAAACTAGTCAAGTCTGAAGGACCAAATGGTCCATGTGTGTATTACTCATGCAAATAAATTGTTTATCTATCTATCTATCTATCAAATATGGAATAGATATACTTACCCATAGAAGATAGAAGAAGATAATAAATAGATTATCCCTAATTTTCATTTCGTGTATTCACTCATTAATTTGATTTCAGGTCGTTTGAAATCCAAGTGGTAGAAGCGCCCGAGCTAGATGAACTACGTGTTGGTACAGGGCTGAAAGAAGGACAAATCGTACAAATCACTTGTAACATTATCAGCGGAGACCCACCTATATACTTCTCCTGGTTGAAAGACGGGAAAAAAATGCCCGCTAGTTTAAAGGTATGGTTGGTTTACTTTAATTTAATCACCTGGGTCATAATTTTAATGTTTTAATTTTTCTTAAGATCACCTGAGTCAATCACCTAAGTGATTTGACTTTCAAACAGTTCTTGGTATCCCCAAATCGCCTTTTCGTTAATAGAATTTCATGGCACTCTGCGTGGCAATAGGAAATGCAAACAGGTACAGATCTGGTCCTCCATCCTGCAAAGCAGCTTCCTGGTTTCCAACTAGACCAAAAACCGTGGGCTACCCTGAACAGAATTAGAACAATTGTAGTCGCTCGTTGTAACTACCATCTTCACAATTGGGGCATACAAAGCTCGTCTGAGTGCGACTGTGGTGCTCCGGAGTAGACTATCGAGCACATAGTTAACGAGTTTCCTGGCAGAAGAGTTGACGGTGGAACCCGGGAATTAAACGAACTGACCCCGAGAGCCAAACTATGGCTTAAAAATGTGGTTCTTTTGTAATCTCCACAGGAATTGAAAGCCATACGAATAATAATAATAGGATTTCGTTCTGATAGGATCAAGCGATCGAGCTTTTGGCTATTGGTAGATTTTCCTCGCTCGCAGCTTCACTTCCTTGCATAGATCTGGTCCCTATTTAATTACCATGACAATTGCAACTAACAAATGACAATTCAAGATACGTTGCATTGAGAATGTTAGGTCGTAACCTGTCGTAACCTACTGCATATTTAGCGTCATTAGTAACCAGCGATGTACCCTGAAATGACATTGTAAATTACAATTGTCATGTTTATTAAATGGAGTCCTGGTGGAAAGCCGGCCGAAATCAAATCGTTAGCCGGGCCTTGGATAGAATTTAGCGGCATGACTGTCTGTGGAGAATTCGGTGTTTAAATGAAATGTCTTGGGATTCACGGTGATCTTCTGCGTTGGATAGAGTCTTACCTTCGTAATCGTAGTCAAGCTGTTGTAATTGGCGGTTATCGCTCTAGCTTCATTCAAATAACACCTGGAGCCCCTTAGGGGTCTCATTTAGGCCCTCTCCTCTATAATGCCTACTTATACGACATCGATGCCTGTTTTGAGAACGCTTCATTCATTATGTACGCGGATGACAAGAAAATTTATTATAAAATTAGGAATATTAACGACTGTTATAAATTACAAAACGATTTAGATAGATTATCTGTTTATTATAATAACAACAATATAACTATAAATGTAAACAAATGTCAGTTCATAAGTTTTACACGTAAAACCAAACCAATACAATTTGCGTACATGATGAATGGTACATTTATTGACAAAGCGGATGTGGTAAGAGACCTTGGCATTCTTTTGGATAGTAAGATGACTTTTGGCGAACACTTTCAAACCTTCGTAAATAAAGTTTATTATATATCGTAAATAAATATATAAATAAATATATCGTAAATAAATTTTGTTATTCGCTCTAGCAAACCATTTACAAACATTCATTGCATTAAACTATTCTATTACTCATTTGTACGTAGTGTACTAGAATACGGTTGTTGTATTTGGAACACGCAGTATCAAATTTATATAAATAGCATTGAAAATATTCAAAAAAGATTTGTTAAATACTTAGGCTACAAAACACACATTAAACTTAATACTTATGAGGAAAAGTGTGTTCAGCATGGGCTATTGTCCCTCGCTGACCGCAGATTGTTATTGGACCAAATGTTGCTTCACGATGTGCTTCACGGGCGCATAGATAACCATAATCTGTTGTCTGACTTAAGATTCTCGGCACCTGATCGTAGGACGAGACACACAAAATTATTTGCTCCTCCACTGTATCGCACTAATTATGCACGAAACTGCCCTTTAACTCGTATTTGTAACAGCTATAATCAATATTTTTATAACATCAATATAATTGATCACTCAAAAAATTCATACAAATCCGTAGTTTTCCGTGAATTAGTAAAAAAATACCCAATGAAAAAAGCACCCCGCAATAAATAAAGGTACCTAAAAATAAATACTTATATGTAAATCACTTATTTGTGCTTCTTCTTCTTCTTCTTTACGTGTCAATGGTTCTTCAGTGATGTTTTTATAAGTATTGTATTGTACTAATAATAATACCAAATAACATATGCATTATATTATATATTATCTTTATGATTTATAATATATATAATTATTACATTCTAAAGTAAATATATAAAATATAGTTATAATAATTTCCTACCATTTAAACATTATTATTACACCCCTGCACACACACAAACTCACACTGCATAGTTTACACACACATTACCTGTTTAGTTTACCTCACTATACCTTTAAAGTACTTGTTTGCTCTTATCCAACCGCTGTACTCCTTTAATATTGTTAAACTGTTATGTTAATCTAGGGAAACCTGTAATTGGCCTATGTTTTGATAGTATGAATGGTTCAACTATTTTAAGGCTGTTGGTTTTTGTTAATAAATATAAAATAAAAATAAAAAATTAACAGTGAACGACACAGACCTATTAATGAAGATAGGCTGACAATTATGACAAATCAGTGACAGTATATCGTTTTACATATTATTATTATTGTATGTCTTTTCCTTATCTCGGGACATAAGTATCCCGGACCTTTGGGAGGCGTGCGTGGGGCCGAAGCCATCACGTAGAGGCCCGTCAGACAATTTGATCTAAGTAGCAATGTGACACCAACCGGCAACTATCCCAGTATACACTATAGAAGTGCATCCAAAACAGCCCCCGGTCAGTGTAGGACTATTGTAAGGAGTGGAAAGAAACAAAATCTGGGCTATTGGGGTGGGGTGCTAATGGAACAGGTAACTAGGTTTTGAACGGGACTATGGCACCTGCCTGACCAATGTATAAACACGGAAACAATGGCAGACGGTGACTCGCCAACTCAAAATGAATGGGCCCCCGAAAACGGCCGCTCGCACGGAGCGACAAGGGGGCAACATTTCCTGAGCGGCTTAGAGTGGAGGGGTGCTTCTGGACTTTAAACGACCATCATTTCAGTCTCCAACGGCTAATCAGGTGCCCATTCGCCACTTACGCAACACATCCACTCTTCGAGCATATAGCTCTTGCGACTCCAACCTAAGGCCGGCCAATTAAGGCAAGCACAGAGGTGGGGGATCTGATTCTCTTGGGGTCCACTCCGACCGGCCATTAAAGGTAAGTCGGAGACGAGGATCAGGGACTTCCCCCGGGAGCATTCGGGCCCGTGGTGTCGCCTCTCACCAACAGCTCGTCACAAATTATTATTGTATCTCTTACGGTATTTCACGACTTTTGGAAGGCTTGCATATGGACACAGGTCCAACACGTAGAGGCCCCTTTGAGACCTCTTATTATTATTATTGTTGGCTGGGCAAGCAAGGTTCGTTATGTAACACTGCGACCATTGCTGGTCCTGGTCTTGCTGTGTTTGCCCAAAAATCACCCATATTTTTACACAAACATCCGAACAAATTTTTTTTTCATTCTCAGGTATGCAGGTTTCCTCACGATGTTTTCCTTCACCGCCGAGCTAGTGATAATGATAAATACAACCGTACATAAATTCCGTAGAACTTAGTGCTACGAATCGAACCACCGCCTCATGATTGAGGCGCTAGCTCTCTTCCGTATGGACTACAATCGCTCCCATTTTACATTACACTTACATAAACTCATAGAAATTGTGCTTCGAATTCTTTTGTTTGAGTTCTATCTTCGACTAAGTTATATCATGAATCAAATCTCATTAGTTCACAGTCGTACACAAATTAGCAGCTCGCTTGCACATCCTGTTAATATTCACCAATCTAGATCGATTCCGCCCTTACATAATCTGCTATCAATATTATAGGTTTACCTACACATGTGCATTTAGTTAATTCCGAGAATACATGAATTTACTAACGTATATGTATGTAGAGTCTGGAAAGTTTCCGTATTCTTAAACATTTATTAATGTTTTCATACAAGATCCGCCATTGCTGCAGTTTTTTAAGGGGATGATCAGATCCTCAACCTGAACAACTTTCTCTTTGGGACAAACATCATTATTTGACTATATTTTGACGTAATAATTTTGTCACATATTAGTTACATTCTGTATTCCACACGAGACATAAGTACTGTTTCATTGTTTCAACACCCAACACCCAATATTGCACAGGAAAACTCGTATTCAAACTTCAGCGCTAGGAGATGTGTCAAAGCGAGTCATTGATAACAAGCATTATGATTATCTAATATTTGAAAACGATACATTCAAAATGTAGAGAAATCAGCAATAAATGTAACAACATTCAGTTATCGTAGTACAGGGTCCGGTTACGCCACGTCTCCCGGAAGATGTTGCAGCTCTCATTGTTATTGACAAATGGGTTTTAAAGTTTATTCAATATTCCAGATAACAGAAAGAAGTTCCGAACTATTCAGCGTGCTCATAATAAAGCGAGTGTCATTGGAGCATTGTGGCAAATACACTTGCATAGCAACTAACCACGTCGGCAAAGTTAACCAGACTGCAGATCTTTATATCAACGGTAAGATACAAGATTGTAAGTTAGTTAGTAGAGGGGATCAGGGGATGGGTTGGTTGCAATGACTGTAACTCGACAGAAATGTTGAGGCCAGTTACTCCTATTCCCGTGTCTTCCTGGACCTATAGTTTTAACAATTACTGTTGTAAATTCATATTACATGGGACACCCTATCGTCCAGGGTTCGGCACAGCTGTTGGAGTTCTCTTTCGCTAGGCCTACTTTAACCGGAAGCTCATCGGAAATATTGACGCTCATTGATAATTCGTCTTTGACGACATTTGGGGTGCTATTCGAAGCCTGGCACAATTCAGGAGCGTAGGGACGAATGAGTGTGTTTCTGAAATATCATAATTATGCGGACCTGTTTTTGTAAATAAGCTATCGCTGTAGTTGTAGTTGAAATCGATTTTAAGAATTATACTATTAGGGTTTATCCATGAATCACATGCTCCATGTGTTGATGTATCTAATAGGAATTCATAATTTCATACATATTTCACTGTTCCTAAAATTTTATTATCAATATAGTTACAAATTATCCAAGCATGTCGTTAAGTAAATTTATCAGAAATTGTTTCCAATAATAGCTTTGTTTTGGTATCTGGTGATTTGATGGATAATTAAATAAATAACTATTTTATTTTATTTTATTTTTATTTTATTTTATTTGCGGAGTTTACAGCTATAAAACGAATAGTTTACAAACTTAGTCAGCTATAGGCCAATTACAAGCTTCCACATATAGGTTTCTAGTTAACAAATTTGAAAACGCTTAAACGCTAATAAACACTTAATGTTATTAATAATAAGGTCATTGAATCAATCGCTGAGTTGATCTATAAATTTTCTAATAATAGAATTGCGTAAGCTTGAGGCACTGCTACAAAATAAGTCGTCACAGAACTTATTAAATTCAAAACATGAGCGGATTAAAATACTGTTCCGTCTATAATTAGTAGTAGTGAGTGGGGTGTGGAGCAATTCACGCCTACGAAGTCTGCGGGCTGGGACCTTAAGAGCTATTTTGTTAAGGAGCGCAGGACAGTCAATCTTACCTTGCGCGATATTTAGTAGAAATACGATGTCAGCAATATTTCTACGCAAGTATAAGGGCAGTAGGTGAAAGGAAGCACATAGTTATAACTCACTATAAAACACTATCATTATAATATCTCGTCCGAAGTGATAAAAGTTATAGGTAGACTAAGTAAGGTAATGGTAGGGCAAAGCTAACGAAATAAGTCGCAAAAGGATCCAAAAACTAAACATCGCTTTTCAAAACTTTCCTCCTTCGATGATTTTAGCATTCATAATATAATGAGGTACCCAAAAATGTTTTAATTTATACCAACAGTGGCACCAAAATGGATAGACGAGCCTACCAACACATCTCTACTGCTGGGTCAGCGGGGACTGGTGTCCTGCAATGCGAACGGGTATCCAATACCACAAATACATTGGATGAAGAGAGATGGTGAGTGTTTTATCAGTTGGATACTTGCACATAATCTGCCGCATACGTTATACAATATAATTAAAAGATACAATGAGAAAAACAAGTGCCTATTGCCTAGTCCATGAGTTAGTCGATCAACATCAAATCAGTGAGTGTTTTCGCTTTTATACAGGTTCCAACTTAATAAATTTGACGGTTTTTAAGGGAATGATCGAATTATCAAACTAAACAACTTTCTCTGTAGGACATAATAACAGGAAAAAATCTGCTGTCCCCAATGAGTTTTTATAACCATAGAGACATCACCCAGCAAACACAAGCAGCTAATATTATAACCATGGCAACCCACACTATAGGTCACACTTGGCTCATAACCACTAAATGAGAGCGATATCGGCTGGTAAGTTCGAAGTGCGCGAGCGCACAACTACTTCGGGTATAGGACTCTAAGTAGGTGCGTTCCAAAGCTGTACAACGAGCTACCGGCCGATATTAGAAATGAGGTGAAGAAGTCGAAATTCTGTAGAATGTTGAAGGAATTGTTGCTATTGAATGTCATCAATGATTAGTAATAAGTACGTACTCAGTACGCCAGTCATGTAACGTATAAAATAAACTATATTTTGCGCCTATGTAATGTGAGACTGTGATTCTCTGTTTCCTACAGCCAAACCATAAAATATGGTTTTGTAGGACTATAAGTAAAACATGTATGTATTTCAAACTTTTTATTAAATAAATAAAAAAAAACAATTTGGTCGTATTAGGCCCCCATTTATATGACTATTTTGACTTATAAAAGTTATATTACGGCAAATTTGTCATATACTGGTGCTTTATGCGTCTAATGTTCGCCTATATGACACCTATACGACCATATTGTTAGTTCGGCATGTCATACAATATTAAAGGCTCAACATGGCATATTATGTCTCTAATGTCACCTTTGTATGCATCAGTTATGCCCAGCTGACATACATTGCCGCTGACATTCCAGTCCTTTCAAATCTTTCAAATGTATTCAGTTATAAAGCAGTCATGTAAAACTACTGGGCATAACTTAGTGGTCCAGTTAATAGCGCATTGATGCGAAGTCCTCCTTGTATAGAATGTCATTAGCTGTCCCATACATTTGACTCAAGTAGTTTTAGTATTGGTCCCATAATGGTCTGATCATTTCCTTAAAAAACCATCAGCATATTAAAAAGAACCTTTAAAACTATTCTCACTATGGGGAAAATAGGTATTGATATCGCGATAAATAAATATAACGCATTAAAACATTTCTCTTGGAGTGGTATTTTTGGGGGTCACACGTTCAAATCAGCAGTGAAAATGTCATAATTTATGCATCATTCGATCACAACTTTGGGCGTGTGAGTTTCAGAAATGGCACTTCTGGGGTGCAACTGAAAATCAGCGCTGGGCTCGTTGAGTCCAGCATAATGCTGAGTCGTATCCTTGTTTGCTGCTGCGGCACACACTGTTCTTAATTATGTAATTTTTAAATTGTGTGTTAGTTTAGTTTTTATTTATAATTATGTCAGTGTATTTTGTGGTGTTTGCCAATAAAAGTATTTTCTTTCTTTCTTTCTTAGTACTTTTATTACTTGGATTTATTGTGCCATGCGCCATAATAACTCTGTTTAAATTGTAAGAATATTTTATCAGTCACGGAAACTGCAGGAAAATACGCAAAGTGACAGAATCTACCGGCGTGTTTTATTGCACTACCTTCTAATCCCATTTGTGATCCTCACTTTGCTGTAGGATAGTCAAGACTGGTTACATTATGATAAACTGAAGGTTATTTGTCAACGACGTACCGTCTTATACTTCTCGTTTTGTTTATCTTCTAAACTATTATAAAACTGCAACAGAAGTGTGTCTGTACATTGAAGATATTAACAAAAAAAGTCACGATATGGTTTTTAGGTGTCCCTGATTCCATATCACCAATTTTTGGATTTTTTGTCTGTCTGTTTGTTTGTTTGAACGAGCATCACGCAAAAACTACTGAACCGATTTTGATGAAACTTTTTTTGTTTGATAGCTATATAATTTGGGCGGACGATGTCGCGGGTTTACGCTAGTTTTATTATAATTCTAGACGTGATGTATTCTACAGGGTCCTTATTATGCTAATAGTTGCTACAAGGGTAAACTATACAATAATTGGATGTTCACTAAAAAAACCGCAATCCTCGAACTTTGATTCGTATGGGAGAACAGATTATGCTGATGCACAGATCACAAAAACTAAAGGGAGATGTGAAAATGGGGCGGGGCCAGTGTCGCAGCAATATGCGCAAAAACGGAACACATTGCTCGCGAATAGTAATGATTCAATACAGGGTGACTGGTAATTCGACCTATTCCTTGAAAGGGGTTATACTAGAGTTCATTTGCAACAATTTTGCCCCAGTTAACTGGGGGTCGAAAATCGCTTGTTTTCGAGTTATCTCATTTTTAAGATTTTTTTGAAAAAATCCATTTTTCCACCTAAAACTGACAATTGTGAAAAAAATACTCCACTCTCTGCACTAAGTAAGCATTTTTCTAATAGCTGATGAATGAGCGACTACATTAAACTAAAATACATGTGTAAAATACCCGAAACCACTGAAATAAAAGGTTATAAACCGCACGACAAAATTTTTTTATTTGGATTTCGTTTCAATCCAAAGAGGATTACTTAAAAAAAATGTATGACACTTGGCGTACAAATTACGGAAATAACTTCCTCAATTCCTAAACTTTCCAAAAAGGTGCAAATGTTGTCTACTTTGACAAGAGTTTGAAAAAAATTGTTAACAATGGCAGAGCAGGTAGCGGATTTCCTAGAAGCGAACCTTACAAGATGCCGATTTGCTTTTGTCTCTTTCATTTTATTGCTTACATTGTTTCTCTTTTGTAAGTATTCGGGAATGTTTGTACTAAGGTTCACAATCGAGGCCCACTCATTCGCTCAATTCATTAAGTAATCAGTTAGTTTCAACCATCTTGGAGTTCGGACGTGTCGTTGTTAACTAACTTAAATTCTGCGCTAAAACAGCTTCCTTTTCAAATGGCTGCTGACCAAAATGAAGAATACGCGGATATCATGTATTGTTACGGGTTTTGTGATGGTGACGCTGCTGCTGCTCGAAGAGACTATCAAAGACGTTTTCCTACCCGCCGTTTACCTGATGTCAGCGTGTTTGGTACGACATATCGGCGCATTCGAGAAACGGGATCGGTTCGACGTCGCCAAACCGACGCTGGTAGACCTAGCGTTAGTGATCCAATCGAAGAGGAGCAAATTTTGCAGTGTTTTCAAGCAGACGGCACTACTTCAACAAGAATTGTGGCTAGGCAGCTTGGTATGTCTCAGTGGAAAGTCTGGTTCACTCAGCACACAGCACGGCAGTATCCATTCCATTACACGCCAGTACAAGCTATCGAGGAGGGAGATCCTGTCAGAAGGATGGATTTCTGCAGATTTCTAATAAATGCAGACATTGAAGACCCTGAGTATCTAAAAACAATCTTGTGGACAGATGAATCGAACTTCGACCGTGATGGTATTACAAACTATCATAATCTGCATTTTTGGGCCCCTAAAGGTCAGAATCCGAGAAAATCTAACGAAGGAGCTCACCAGCACAGATTCTCACTTAATGTGTGGATGGGAATCGTGCACAATAATTTAATCGGGCCATTCTTTCTGCCGGCACGCCTAACCGGCATCGCCTATGAAAACTTTTTAAGAGAAGAGTTACGTCCGCTGCTGGAGGATGTGCCGCTTACCACAAGAACAGCTTTGGTGTATCAACATGATGGCTGCCCAGCCCACTATTACCGGGGCGTGCGACAGTGGATGGATGAGAACTATCCACTGAGATGGATTGGTCGAGGCGGCCCGATCCCTTGGCCGGCTAGGAGTCCCGATCTAACCCCATGCGACTTCTACATTTGGGGTCATATGAAGACATTGGTGTATCGTACACCTATCTCTTCTCAAGAAGAATTAAGAGAGAGGATTTTGGCAGCTGCCCAACAAATTAAAGACACGCTTTCAACTCGAGTGACAGTAAGCGAAGTACGTCGCAGGCTTCGTGCTTGCATACGTAACGGAGGAAGACAATTTGAGCAAGACTTGTGATTTTTAAATGTAAAACTTTAAAACAAAATTTGTAATTTCATATGATTAGGTACTAAACATTATTATTTTACTCTTTTTTTTATTTTCACCAAACCAATAACTTTTTGAATAAAATTCACATCTGCGTGTTTAATAAGGTTTATTTTCCAAACTTGAACTAAAGTACACAACTTTTGCGTCTTTTTGGAAAGCTTAGGAATTGAGAAAGTTATTTCCGCAATTTGTACGCCAAGTGTCATAAATTTTTTTTGAGTAATCCTCTTTGGATTGAAACAAAATCCAAATAAAAAATTGTTGTCTTGCGGTTTATAACCTTTTATTTCGGTGGTTTTGGGTATTTTTCACATGTATTTTAGTTTAAAGTAGTCGCTCATTCATCAGCTACTAGAAAAATGCTTACAGAGTGCAGAGAGTGGAGTATTTTTTTCACAATTGTCATTTTTAGGTCGAAAAACGGAAATATTCAAAAAATTCTTAAAAATGAGAGAACTCGAAAACAAGCGATTTTCGACCCCCAGTTAACTGGGGAAAAATTGTTGCAAATGAACTCTAGTATAACCCCTTTCAAGGAATAGGTCGAATTACCAGTCACCCTGTATATTATGAGGCTGAAAGCCAGACGAGATATAATGTGTAAATAGTTTACAACGCTTGCGTAGTACTAAAGATTATTTGAACGTTGAGTTCGTTGAGTTCGTTCGTTGAGTATTTTGATAGCTTGAATGTGCTCATTATCCATTGCGGTATTCTGATACCGCAATGGATAATGAGCACATTCAAGCTATCAAAATACTTTCTATCGCGTGGTACTGGTGGTGATGTTACACTAGGTTTCGTACTCAGCGCGTTAGTTGGCATCTCTCTAGATCTCTATGTGCTGATGGTTGTTAAAAGGGTGATCAGATTATCAAACTAAACAACTTTATCTATTGGAACAAAATCGCGAAAAGAAATTTTATCCTCTTTCTTTTCAGCAACCCTTGGAATCTGGAGACCAGTCCTCGATTTAGCAGGAGGTGGTGTCATCAGCTACCCAAATGGCACCCTAATTATCGAAGTAGTGTCATTGTCCGATGAAGGAATGTACGCTTGTAACGTCGAGAATGGAGTCGGAGATCCATTGAACAAGAATTTTTGGATAAGCGTTAATAGTAAGTATTATATCCCTAGTTAAACATCTGCAAAGAGCAGAAACACTGATTGAAGCGATTTGAAAAAAACCACCATGCAATATTACCAAAAAGTTTTTTCCGGGGTCCTTAGTCGAAAGCCCGACACACTCTTGACCAGTCTTTATTATGTTTTGATTCACCTTAGAGTATGTACTTTATTCACACTAAGTTTGAAGATTGTACGTATTGCCGTTTTAACGATAGATCAAAAACTAAAATCCTTTCAAAACACGTTTCTTGTAAAGCCCCCATTATTATTAAAAAATGTGTAAGCGTTCCGTTTCTTTTTTTCCATTTGGCTACGGAACCCTAGAAAATTTACTAACACCGACCAGACAGAAAGACAGTAAGCCATCTTCATACAATGGTACCAAACGCGGCTTGTACTTGGCTCGCCAGTACGTACGCCTCGTAGCACGCACACACTGACGTTATCTAAGGCAGCCAAGGCAGCGCCAGACGGGGCTACGCGGAGATATTGTCAGTGTGTGCGTGCTACGAGGCGTACACCGCGTTTGGTACCATTGTATAAGGATGGTTTACTGTCTTATACTGTGCCAGTGACTTCGAATATTATGTTCAGGATAAAAATAAATTAAAAAAATAAAAATAGTTTATTTCGCTTTCTTAAAAGTACATAATTTTATCTTGTGGTTGAAATCTTCTGAAAAAATGTTATAAAAACACTTGTGCCAGAAGGTACCGCTCTTCCCAAGGAAATGTAAACATAGTACTAGTTACATAACTAATTTGTACAAAAATTTAGTTTAAGTAATCCTAATAAGTTGATAAAGATACAGCAAGTGCTACAGTTAATTTACAATAATACTATTTAGAAAAACATGCCAGAATTAAAGTTTAAGTGCATGGAGGTAAGTATCTTAAGAATATAAGATAGATTGTGTGTGTGTGTGTGTGTGTGTGTGTGTGTGTGTGTGTGTGTGTGTGTGTGTGTGTGTGTGTGTGGGGTGTGTGTGGTGTGTAGGAGTGAGAGTGTGTGTAGGGGGTTATATCACATATTATTATATTTTATTCTAAATGCTTCAATAAATCCTCAATATCTTCATCTTTTTACAATCATGCGGCTTCATTACATGAATTTTTAAAGTTTTATTAATTTTATTATATAGGTATGCAGATTGGTGGTTATACTGATTTCTAGCAAAACTTGTATGTATCCTTTTAGTATCAGCTACTATATCTTTTCTTCTTTTATTTTCAATACCAGGGTCATAGCCGAGGGGTTTGTGACGTTTTTGCAAAACACTGAGTATGTTTAGTTTTCTGACAGATAATAAGTCACATACACTGTAGAGCTGCTGTGTGGGATACCTGTATGGTTTAAAATACATGACCTTCAGCAATGCTTTTTGAGCTCTTTCTTAGGATCTAAGTTATGTCTTCACCAAATTTCATCAAAATTTATGAAACGTAACAAATAAACAGACAAAGACATTTTCATTTTTATTGATTTTTCTCAAACACATTTCAGCGATAACTTTTCCAAATACCCAAAGAAACTATCTTTAACTCAGACAAAAGACTGGAATGTAATTTGCTACAAATTCCCTTTCCACCTTTATATCCCGGTCCCAATAAATCGGGATTACATGTACGATTAGCAGGATTACAGATTTAGCTCGCTGTAGTTGATTTTCGGTATTATTGCATTCACAGAATTAATTTTAAATTTATTGTTTTGCGCTTGGAATGCAAAATTGGTTTTGTTTGTTGTGTTAACATAATATTGTTAGGAGAACTGTGAAAGTTTACAACGTTTTGAGTTTACTAAAGGCTTACAGAAATCTATTGGTCCCATTTAATGAAATGAAATTGTATTTATTTCAGGTCACTATGAACCCATATAAAAGCACAAACATAGTACATTAATTAATAATATCAAACTAGAGTCATCTCAACATTAGTTTAGGTACATTGCATGACAAGACAAGACAAAGTGGAATTACGTACATATACATTTTAGCTGGCGATTTTAGAGGCCGCATTATAGTGAACTTACATGCATTAATTAATTCAGTGCAATATTAGGTTCCGTGTGGTGTCGGCTAAGAATAACACCATCCCATTTCCCGTGGGTGTCGTAAAAGGCGACTAAGGGATCTACCGAAGGATGGGCAGCAGCATCCTCTGAGTACACACATTCAATCCAACTGCGATCGCCAACCCGCCCCTGCCAAGCGCGGCGATTATGGCAAATCCCCCCATTTTGGGGGAGGCTTATGTCCAGCAGTGGACGTCTGTCGGCTGATATGATGATGATGGTGAATATTAGGTTAGATGGGTTTCTATTTCACTTCAAAGTACTTCATTTTCATACAAATAATGAATTTACCTATAGTACCTCAGTCAGATTATGAGAAATCATAAATGCCAATTTCTTCAAATTAATCTTCAGTGGAAAAATTTTTGGGAGACGAATGCCTGGTAGAAGAATTACCTCTAGACTTAAGAACCTGTGTGAATGGTTTCATATGAACACCGCCTTACTATTTAGGGTAGCGGTCTCCCGGGTCCAAATATCCCTAATGATAGTCGACTTCTTATAAGAAATGGCGTCTCAAAAAGACACTTTTCCGACCTATAAACAAATTCGAAAAAATATAAATCAATCCTTATTATTTTACTTACTGAAAATCATTGAAATACATTGGGGTTGGTGTAAAACGTTTTTATTTGGTCCATGGAGACTAACAGCGTCACAATTTTATCGTTATCATTGTAAGTCTGTTAGTGGGCGGTCGCGGTTCTCTTTTGCTTGCACGTGGCTCCACCATTTTGTATTAACTCAGTTGTGTTTTTATACATAAAACAAGCCTTCGGATTACGTGATAGTCCCAAAACTCACTCCACATTAGCCAAAATGCAGTGCTATACACAAGCAAAACGACATTAATTTGATAACTCAAAAAAAGTACGGTGGACGAACTTACGTACAGTACAGTACAGTAAGTAGACATGACTACCCAAAGAAATAGGAAGATATACTAAAAGAGAGCTAAGACAATAATAATCCCAAATCCAATTCTAAGGATGTCCCCGAAATTTCCGATAAACCAAGTAATATTCAAAACTACCCCGTCAAACAATTCAATAATGGTGGTGCCTTACTGATCCCTATTAGGGTTGTTATGATTCTTAATTCTGAATTCGGATTCAGGTATTATATTGTAAAATATTTCGTACAAAAATGAAAATATAGAAATATAAAATTACTCTAATGATGACTCTATACAGGACACAAATCGCCTCTTATTAAAATGGGTGAGAGGGAATTTGTAACATCCTGTGTAAAATGTATAATAACAATGCAATTTTACCAAGGATATACAGGGTGTAAAATAAACTGGGAAAGTCACTTAAAGGGGTGCTTCAGACCATCAAACTGGACAACTTTTACTATGGGACCAACACTGAAATCGCAAAAAAAAATCCTCTGACCCATACAAAACTGCAACTGCATGTATGGGACAGATGATTTTTTTTCGCTTTATCAATATTAGTCCTATAGAGAAAGTTGTGCAGTTTGATGGTCTGAAGCATCCCTTTAAGTAATGGTCCCATTTTATGTTACACCCTGTATATTATTATGGTGATGATATGATAATGTGCTGTTTAGAACGAGGTACTGGCCAGCTTTATTCGATTTAAAAAGAATACGAACGAAACATGGTTCCGAATTGCCTTTCTCTCAGACTTTGTTTTCTTAGCATATCCCTTAATTTATATGTCGGATACGGATATTTCATAACATCTCTAGCCTGTTCATAAACTATGTGAGGAATTGTTGAGAAATGCAGAAAGCTTCATATCGGTCGACAAAACGGATATTCAAACGACCCCTTTATTAATAGTTCTCGGAATTGGGAATGCAATGTGAATGCTTTTTGCACAACTTCTGCCAAAGCTTTTATAAACATTAAGGCAGAATATAGGGTCGTTCTTCAAACCGCAACGACTTAAGGCTCTTAGTACGAGCCTTAACAGGACACTGCAAGTTAAACAAACACCTACACAGAATGGGGCTTGTAGATTCACCCACTTGCAGATTCTGCTGCGAAGCGAGGAAACGCCCATACACCTCCTCTGCGAATGCAAAGTGCTCATTCACAGCAGGAGTCGCCATCTAGGTGGTTACATAATAACACCTACTGACATTAGGGACCTTCCAAAACATGGTTCATGAAGTCCGTGGGCCTAGGAAATGACCTTTAGGTCTAGGGTGACAGCTACAATAGATCTGTCCAGGTCGCAGTAGCTATTTGGTCATTGACCAAGCCCTTATAACCGAATAATAATAAAAAAGGGTCGTTCTTAATACCTATGCTCATTGGTTTTTAAGGGGATGATCTAACCATCAAACTGAACAATTTTTTCCATGAGATCAACGTCAAAATTGCGATACATCCATCCATACAAAACTGCAATCCTACTCGATCGGAAAAATGACAGCTGCTTTTTGGCCATTTCGACGTTGGTTCCAAGAAAGTTGTTCAGTTTGATGGTCTGATCATCCTTTTGAAGATCTGTCCGCATTATATGAAGTTGGACCATTACACGCAAACACAGTACTATTACACAATATTACAAGTAAACAATAACTCTTGCGTTAACCTACTCGTAGGTTAGCAATTAATTAACTTAGAGTAAAATAACTCTTAACAATTTTACGTGGAGTTTATTGCTAATCTAGGTTGACGCAAGTGGGTAGTATTTAAACATTACACGCATATGGAGGAACTGAGGTGGATGGTTCCTCCATTGAAAAGGGAAGTTCTTCCGCCAGGCTTGCTGTGATGCCTGGGGACCGGCCGTGGACCTACAGATGTTTTGTCGGAACCTTGTATTTATACTGAGACTCTGTGATAATTCTTTTTGCGCAATTTGTGTCTTGCATGCGATTGTGAACCTTAGTGTAGCAGCTTTACGGGTTTCCAATTTGCCATCGTTAATTGTCTTATGTCGTATTTTTGCTAGAGAGGAGGTAACATTATTGTACCGAAATTATCAGTTATAATAATAATCCTATCGACCATTAAAATTCTTTGACTACCGATATTTTCAAATATTATTGATTTTTAAACATGTTACAGCCATGTTGTGCTATTTCGAATCAAATAGATGGCACTCACGTACCCTTAAGACGCAACAGATTGTAAATTTCGTTCTGTGGGTAGTGGGCTCGGTGGCGAAATGGATAACGCAGTTCCCCGGTTTGGAAAAGTGCGGTTTCAAGTCCCGCCCGAGACAAATTTTTCAATCTTTACCGATATTTTATAAAAAAAAAATTTTTAATTTATTTATTAAAGACATAAACAAACATCTTAGACTATATTATATCAAATAGAAATAGATTACCTATTAAGTGACAATACTAAACCAAGTCAATCTTTTATCTTCACAATGTCTTCTAGAGCCAGTGCACTTCGAGTCCCTCGGTACGAACCTGACCACCAAGATGGGCCTGCCAGTCACTTTGACCTGTCGACCGATGGGGGATAATCCCATAAGAGTCAAGTGGAGTCTAAATGGGTCACCTGTGGATTATAGTTCGTCGAGGTAAGCAGCCAGATTAATCTTTCGAAGGAAACATTTGGCCTTAAATGCTAAATGTAGGCCACTTGAATCATGCCACAGTCACATAACGTATTGTGATTTGAGACACAGTGTTTGCTGTGACAATATTAGACGGCAAAAAACAAAGAGAATATAATCACTACGGCAAAAAATATGTCGATACAGTTAGACAATTTTAAATGTGGGCACATATCCTACTTTTTTGTTGAGTGTGAACCTGATAACGCCATCTAGCACATTTCAGTTGTTTCACAAGTATTAACGCCATCTATTGAAAATTGCAGAAAGTTTGTAAGTGTAAGGGTAGGTTACCCTTACCTCAAACTTAGTGATTAAACGCGAAATAACCGTCATAGTAATATTTTCAGAGCAATGCAGATAGCGCTGATGCTATATTTGAAAGATTTTGATATAGATGGCGTTAATATTAACGCTAATAATAATTGGCATAGGACAGGAAAGAGTGGCAATTGGGGAGGAGGCTTCCTGCAGTCCTTGGACAAAAGCTGATGATAATGATAATAGTGACTTATGTTAATCTAACGTCCCACGCAGGGCAACAATTACTTATACTTGAGCCCCAATTTGGGCGCCAATTTTACTCAAATCCCAGCTAGTACGCTTATTACAAATATTCAACGTTTCTTTTACAGGATCACTATATCAGAAACAATGACCCACAATGGCGTGAAAAGCATCATAAACATAAACTATGTGGAAAGCAGAGATGGCGGCAGCTATGAATGCAGAGCAAGTAATCCTTATGGAGTTGCTGCTTACAATATACATCTTAAAATACTTGGTGAGTTTAGGCTTTTCTTAATCTTTAAGTCTTAAGCACCACTACTTTTGGGCTAGCTTGTACTATTTGCTATTGTAGATATAGGTATTACTTGGAATGGTCGTAACAGAATTATTATTAACTAAAAGTATCTGATTAATGATGAGTGTCTTCCGGGAATGCTAGTTAATTTTTATAATTAGCTTTCCGCTTTTCCTAAAAGTAAATACACAATTTTAGATATACAACTCTATTAGGCGTTGCAGATGTAAATAAATAAAAGAAGAAATCATTTATTTGCCAATTTTTATTTGTTACCTATGTACTACTTATTTTTGTGGCAAATAAATGATTTGTAACACCTATTGCAGGAGTCCAAATTTTTACAACATTTACTTATCTTATTAAAGCCACAACTAAAGAAATAGGGACCAGTCTTAAACAGTCGATTCAAAATCATTCAGTAACCTTTATTAAAAAATTTGCAGAGCCTCCAATACCGCCTCTAGATCTACAAGTAGATTCAGTTACAAGCAACTCAGCTAAACTATCCTGGAGAGATACAATCAGCACCCATGTCCAGTATTACACTATGCAGTATGCGACCAATGACTTCGCCCTGTGGGATACTGCAAAAAATATTAATATCACCAGGTAAGACAATATTTGAGACACTGAGAGCAAAAATGGTGTAATCCTCTTGAGCCTACAAAGCTATAGCCTACAAAGGCAATTACACTATTACGTAAGCACCTCCGCAGGTTTCAGAAGGTAACATCATTTTTGCTGATTGATTTGATTGATTGATTGATTGCAATTTAAGATAGCCACTTAGTAATACAAATACAAATATCTTTATTAACAAAAGGGAAATTCAGTACACATGTAATTCCTTGTATGTGATGTAAAAACTTCGGCACTTTCGGAATGAATTTATTGGGCTTACAAGCTTTGATATTACATAAAGTATTTCGAATTGTAACAAATTTTCATACAATGTTCATTAGTATGACAATATTGTTACGTTGAGAGCAGGATGATTAAATCGCTACAATTTTCACCAAGTTGTTCCTGATTGAAAAACGTATTTCATAAGCTATCGAGTGTTCGAACTTCTAAATTTAATCAATCAATCAAATCAGCCCACATCAAGCCATTGCTGGGCATATGTGTCCTTTTTATTGCGCCATTCCTCAGGGTCCTGTTCTAATCTGATCCCGTCACTCTTACAATGTCATCGAATCGACGTGCTGGTGGTCTGCCTATTGACCTCCGTCTCTCGTCTCTGATACTGCCTTAATCCACCGGCCGTCTTTCTAGTCAAGTGTTGATTATTCTTTTCAATTATTACTTCTTAATTCTTAGTTGGCATACAGACTATTATTTTTTAACTTCCAGACAGGACAACGATTTGCGCCAAAGCATAGAACTTCGAGATCTGCAACCAGCGGTTGATTACAGAGTACGAGTGGCGTCTGGGAACCAAGTAGACTTGAGTCCATACACGCAACCCGTTCATTTCACTACTCAGCAAGAAGGTGAGTTGTTAAGTTCAAAAAATTATCATGTTTGCTAAGATTTGGACGACATATTTTGAGTCTGTCAAGATTTTAATAAAAATTTAATTACTGAACCAGTGTTAAATAGTTGTTATGAACAATTTATTGAAGTATGAATGACCATGTAAATAAAAATAACTACATATCATGCACGAAAACTAAACACAGTCTCAAAGAATTCGATAAAATGTCCTCTTCTCCCGTTGTAGAAATCGAAATACTTAAATAAAATTTTAATGAAATTTCCACTTTGCGTTTTCAGCACCGTCATCAACACCTTTAGGAGTACAAGTTCAGCAGACCGATAACCCAGGAGAACTGATCGTATCCTGGCTCCCACCTCCCAGGGAAAGCCACAACGGTCCTCTCCAGGGATACCATGTGAAGGCTGTACCGAGAATCAGCGGAGAATCGGGTAATTTTAAACAATTTTAAACTTTTAGTTTAAACAATTTAGAGTTAGAAACCTATAAAATTTAAAAATTTTGAAAATTGTCAGTCAGCCAGACGATCAATAACTTGCTTAAACTAATTCGCACTGGGCCTGTGAGGTGAAGTATGGCTTACACTCTGTCATCGTTATTCGTGAGAGGAGGCTTTTGCCCTTCAGTGGAATCCTACAGGCTATATAACTTAGCAGCATTATAGAATTTAAGAAACTTCTATTGAGCTTTGTGTTCTTTCAAGGTCCAAACGACACACAGACGAAGTTGTTAAAAGTAATGGCAAGAAAAGGTAAACAAGAGACTACGCTAAGTGGACTGCTAAAGAACACGAGGTATTTCTAACGATAAAACTCACTAGTTTTAAGAAACTATAAAGAACAAACGTCACTTCGTTAGGGCTTTTTTATTTTGTGGAAAAGTTTTGGGTAGCTGTATACTAATTTTATAATGATTATGATGCAATTTCAGATATGCAGTGTCTGTAAGCGCTTTCAATTCTGCGGGTAATGGACCATTCTCGTTGCCAGTCTATCAAACTACCAGAGAAGGAGGTATTTTTGCATAGGTTCAAATGATTTCTTTTCGCAATTTCGATGCAATTGTATAGACAAAACGACAGAGTTTTGTCGACACAGTTAATACAATTTAAGATAGCCACTTATTAATACAAATACAAATACAAATACGAGTTTCGATGAGAGAGATTTGCAGAGTTTTGTAATTACAAGAAGTTGTGTTTTTTATTCGTTGCTTTGTAAACTACGTTACAATACTCTTTTTTTAAAACGATAGTACCTAATCATCAATGGTTTGCTTTTCCAGCACCTGAACATCCTCCATCAGCCGTAGAATGTAGAGGAGTATCTTCCTCTTCATTGCGGATTGCCTGGCAACCCATCACAGCTTACGGAACTTCCCTACTTGGATATTCTGTTTATTATAGTACTGAAGGTTAGCATTAAGAAAAGCGTTTGATGATATACTCACTCACTTTTAATGGCAATGGAACGGCCTATAACTCAAATCTTTTTGAGAATTTAATGTTATCGAAAAGGTTAGATTAGATTTATTTCTGTTAGATAAGTTGCAAAAAGAATCCACTAAAATGGCATTATAAAATAATAGTACCTCAATGTTTAATTCTTGGTCCACTTCTCTTCTCTCTTTTTGTTGTACATGTATTCTTATTTTTTGTATAATATTAATTACAGATGGGCCTTGGCAAAATATAACAGCACCACACACAGAAATTTACCTACAAGCTTTACTGAAATACAACAATTATACAATTAAAGTAGCCGGGTTTTCTAACTATGGCCTTGGACCTTTTTCATACCCAGTCGTGTGCACAACTTTGCAAGATGGTAAGAATCCAGCCAAATTATGATATCAATAATATAGGATTACGTAATAAGTTATTGATTACCTCATCATCATCATCACCATGGGCCTTATTTCATCTAAATTAGATGTTTCAAACAGCGTCTGCTTTGCATTGATTACCTACTAACTAAGAATATAATACTTCCATGTTGTAACATACAAAGAGAGAAACGATTAGTTTCAAATCATCATAATCATCATCTCAGCCGATGGACGTCCACTGCTGGACATAGGCCTCCCCCAAGGATCGCCATAACGACCGGTCTTGCGCTGCCCTCATCCAACGGGTTCCCGCCGCCTTCACAAGGCCGTCGGTCCACCGTGTGCGGGGCCTACCCACGCTGCGCTTTCCGGTACGCGGTCGCCACTCGAGAACTTTTCGGCCCCATCGGCCATCGGTTCTGCGAGCAATATGCCCCGCCCACTGCCACTTCAATTTAGCAACTCTTTGGGCTATGTCATTTACTCTGGTTCTTCTGCGGATCTCTTCATTTCTGATTCGATCTCGCAGGGAAACTGCGAGCATAGCCCGTAGTTCATAGTTTCAAATAGTAAGGTTCAATTATTATCATTACACATCCCAATGTAGTCTCGCGAACTGCAGAGTTGTGAAAAGCTATCGATGAGATGGAAAATTTTAATCCATGCTACCTTTATTTCAGTGCCTGGACCACCGTCTGAAATCAAAGTTCTCGTTTCATCTTCATCTTCACTGCTTGTGAGTTGGAAACGCCCAGACCAGCCCAATGGAGAGATCACGTACTACACCGTTTACGTTAAACCCGTTTCAAGGTAAAATTACCTTTTAGAAAATATCTTCAACATGAAGATTTGATATAATTAGGGTTAATCAAGAAGCCCGAAACCGGACCCGTGGTTCACACAAAACCACTAATAAAGAATTTTAACTATTAACTTATTGTTCCACTAAACACTTACGCCTGGATACTTTTTTGGACGGAATGACCGTACTAATAATTTGCAATCAAATAATTTAATGGTTTCACTTAACCTTGATCAGGAGGCCTACGTTTTACAGTAGGCAGACTGATTATGATGTAAGGCTAGTACGATATGTAAAAGAACACACTAAATAAAATCAGATATCAGTCAGCCTTTATTAAGAAGATTGAGAAATCAATAACGATTACTTGTCTTACTTCCATCAGCTTACATTAAAATTAACCAGAATATTTTCCCAATTCCAGCACAAGTTCACCTCTAAACCACCGAGTAGAACCTAACCAAGAGACGAACATCTTTCGACAGCTGTCATTCTCAGTGCCAAACTTATCTTCTGGAAGACAGTACGAAGTGTTTGTGAGGGCTCACACTGCAGCGGGAGAAGGGACTCCAAGCAAGCGAGTCCATGTTGACTTATCTTCCAAAGGTACAACAGTATTATAAACTAGATACTAGATTTATCCCGAGACTTCATCAGCTTTGTAGACTTTAAAAAAAAATGTTAATCCAGAACATTACACTATCTATGAAGCAAACAGCCAATTCCGTTCAGCTGTTTTATGATTAAGTCACAAACATCGTCACAAACTTTCAGATCCATAATTATTGCAATTAGTCCTGCCGTAACCCCCTGGGTGTCGTGCGCAAAAGTAGGGTTCCTGAAGATATCCGACAGTATTATAATATGTGTTCTTTACTGAAGAGTATCTAAACTTTATGTTTAGATAATGATACTTATTTCAGTGGTGTAATACTTCAGTGGGGTACCACTGTAATAAGTATCATAATTTAGGAAATCTAAAAAACATTTTTTAAATTGCTGCCTTTGCTATACTTACCAACTTTTGACAAACAACTGTTTAAATTTTACGTTTCATTTCCAGTTGTGGCAGGAGTCTCTTCCCTGGGCGGTCCCATCTCAGTTGGAGTCGGCAGTTCCCTGCTACTAGTCTGCCAGTGTGTCGGTATCCCACCTCCAAGAACAGTGTGGTACCACAAGCACAACATCATCACCCACCATCCCAGATTCACCAGGAATCATGACGACAGTTTACTCATTAATAGTAAGTTTCTATGAGCTAGATGAAATTAGTATTTAGTAAAAGACAAGAAGACAGAGTATTAACCTTGAAGATGTATTTCGAATGCGTATGTGAAGTCTACCAATCCGCATTGACCTCGTATAGTAGATCTACCCATACACCCTACTTGACCTGTGCCCTGCATTCGGACGTACATATGCTGATTATGATGATGAAAAAGCAAAGTCTGAACTCTGAAAGCGGTTTTCGAAAAAAAAATCTAGTAAGGCAGGGCGTCATTGATTCCGTTAAATAAGTCTGTTTCTAGTCTGTTTGACTATTTATAGTTTCGAATTTTCGACTGCGACTCCCTGCCTAAGGAATTTTTCCCATAGGGTGCATCATTGGTAGAATCCATTCAATTGTTCTTTCAAAGATAAAAAATCCCATAAAGAATAATGGTTTGAAGGAAATAGTACAAATTAATGTTTACTTGTTCAAGTAGTTAAATTTTTCAAACATTTAGATCCTGTTATCTATAATTTCCAACTTCCAGACATTGATCAGTCGCTCAGTGGTAACTACACTTGCCTCGCTAAGAACCTGTACGGTTCAGACTCAGTCTCCTACGAGGTCTCGGTTCTTCCAACTCCAGAACCTCCAGTATTGAGGGTCACATCTCATAAGAATGCTTTGCATCTTCAATGGGATGAGCCGAGAAGATTGGGTGGCAAATCGCAGAAGATTAGTAAGTATACTTGATATTGTTTATGGATTTCTCATTTTATTATTCCTTATAGAGAAATCATGTTTGCATAGTCAATAATAGATTACGAGTAATATACAAATGCTAGAATTTATTTATAAGCAGACTTTTTATCGTATGTAAAATCATTAAAATAACGAGTCGACTATAAACATAGATTCATCGTTGACTATGAGTAGTAAATTTTGTTAGATTCTGTCTGTAATTTCGAAAAAAAATCATCCTCCAGTCGTTTCTACCACTGTATATTGCTATTGTCTTCCAACGAATAATTTAATCAAAAGATGTAGATGAGTCTATCACATTTTTCTTGTCAGATTTTTCTGCGGTAGGTTTCGTATTTAATAAGATTTGTAAACGACTAAATTCTTATCAAATTCAGCTCGATTAACTTCAATAACCGAATGCTTTTAGGTTACAATCTAACTTGGAAAGAAGCGAACGGTGTCTGGCAAGATGCATGGTCGAAAAAAGGGACGTCTATTCAAGGATCTCAAGAGTTCACTCTTCAGGGATTAAAATGTGGTACCAAGTATTCGTTGAGAATGACGGCAGCTAATACTGTTGGTGCTTCTCAGCCGGCTTATCTAGATGCTACTACTTTAGGTGGAGGTAGGTTTTTTTAATATTTAATTTGAAAAGTAATAGGTGCTGAGAATAGATAAACTGACATGCCTAGGGGAAATGAATGCAATAGTAGAGTCGTCGTATTGTGGAATACAGCAATTTACAGGTAGATAATTATAATTCGAGCACCATCTCTTCCGATCCTAGCGACCCGACTCGCCCCTGATGTTTCGCACGATTAGCACTAAGTATCTTCGGTCGTTTCTTGTTACTTATTAGTAAAAACCATATAAAAATCCCTACAGTAGTTTCTGAGATTAGCCCTGGACAGTACAACTTTTTGTCACACACAGTGATTTTGCAAAAAATGTTTTACTCGTTTAGATAACTTTATTAATTTATTTTCAAGATTGGATACAAAGTAATGCATCTTTTTTATCCATAGAGTACCAGGATTTCATAAAGTGTGATTCGTCATGATGATCAGCGCACATTAGTTCACTGCAGGACAAATAGTGACTATTGTAATCGTCAGTCGCATTAGTGACTAGAACAAGACCTTTTACTACTTAAAATCCCTTTTGGAATACACGAGGGTCACACAATTTATAGTCCAGTTGCTTTTGCTGGACAATCACTTCATCAGCGGCATCCTAACTATAACACTTACCATCCTGTTTCCAGTCCCAATATCACCAACAAGCACAGAATGGTTCTGGAGCAACGCGAGCCATGTGTACATTCAGATTAGTGGTTGGGATGACAATGGATGCGAGATCACTAGATGGGAAGTTGACTTTAGAGAGTATGGAAGCAAGACGTGGAAAAAGGCTGATAATCGAATTGTAAGTATTATGACGTTATGTAAAAAGCAGATCTATGATAAGTGATAATAAGCTCACAGCTATCGTAGAAAATGATGCATATTTCCCTAGCAGTTTCTCAACCGTCCAGTATGACAGTTAAAAAACGGGCATAGACCCACCACACATTCCCACCGCTGTAACTCCTGTAAGCCAGGATCAACAGCGGCGACCATTCACAACACTGGACAATGAAGTCCAGCGAGCCCCGGGGATGACTCTAATCTGTCTTGGAACCCACAATTAATTAATCAAAGAAAATTGGAGGAGTAGGAAAACGAAATATCCGACTTCCCTCCATTGCAAACGGGAGACAGCAATAAGAAGGAAACAACATCATTTATGGCAGTGTTGAAGACACTTTTTGTTTTTACTAATAACTGCAGATTTTTGATTTTTTTTCTGGATACACCGCCTACCTTTCTTCTTTTCACCGTTTCCTCTACCCTAAGGTTGTCTGGAAGAAATCGCTTCTTAGCGATAAGACCGCCTTATTTTGTGCCTCTTGTATTTTATTTCTGTATTTTACTGTTTATGTTTTTGGTGTAAAATAAAGTATATTTGATTTGATTTGAAGACACTGACGCAAAAGCACCAAAAATACAAAATAAAACAATAGGAACTGAAACTATGACCTATTTTGCTTCCAGTAATAAGTATGGCAAAAAAATATGAACGCACGGAAGTTATCAGTATGACAGTAATAAGCATATCGCCTAAAAGTAGGTAGAAACTTAACAAATATCTAGAAATATTTCGCCTGCCACCAAGATTTATCTACCATTAAAAAGGCCAAGGACGGTTAAGAAAGCATATCTACGGTATTAGGGTGGATTATCATGCAAAGTGACGATAAATTGGTAAAATAAATACAATCTTCATTCTCTGTATCATAATACACTCCAAAGTCAGTAAAACATGTTGTCTTGGTTTGGTCTTTTTAAACTTAGAACTGTTGGAACGTAGATGTAGGTATGTAGAATCTACGCAACGAGCAATTGACTTTCTATTGTTTCTGGAATAACGAAAGTCCATGGGATAAGGCGAGAAATAAGTAGGTACCAATAAAACCACTCATCATGTTATTCATGTTTATTTCAGCCACAATTAGAACAAACATGGAACCACTACTCTTCTCCAATACTGAATCAGCCCAACTCTTTCATAATAGCTGATTTGTCACCAGCTCAGTGGTATCAAATAAGAGTGACTGCAGAGAATTCTGCTGGGATATCTACATCGCTATACAGCTATGCAACAACTACTGTTCTGGGAGGTAAGTGAAGATTTGTTAATAGCATATGAAAACTTATATCTTTAACTATTGATACTATTTGTCTGTAAATCTTCCTGTAAGCAAATAAATAAAAAAATAATAATAATAATACTGTTCTGGGAGGTAAGTTAATGTTTTCTTTCAGGTTTGGCTAATTATCTAATATCACTTTACGACCCTAGCCTGGTCAACAACAAAATTTAATTTAATTAAATTAATTTATTTTGTGTCAGACATGGATAAGGCGAGTGTCAGATCATAGTAGGTGTCAGTAACAGTGACTTAAAATTATGTAAGTAACAAAAAATTTACGATTTACAAAAGGGGGCCTAGAGCCCATATGCAGGCTATTCCAATGGCCAGTAAAGCTCTGCACTGGGCTCGAGGAGGGCGTTGATAGAAAAATGTAGAGTGATAGATTTTAGAGTGAACGGAATAGAATCTCTCAGTTATGAAAGAATATTATAAGATTCGAGAATGGAAGAGAATCTCATAGTTATAAAAAAGTATAAGATTCTATGTTGGCCATTCTAAGAATTACTGAACTGGCAAGGTGCAAAAATACCACAATGTACACCAAACTCCAAGCTTCTGGACTAGCTTGTGGTAGTACCTATTAAAGTACAATGGGGCCTTGTGCTGAAAACCAAGGTGCTTTTTCAGTGCTAGAGATAACTAATTACGTAGATGGTTATATAATACTATAAATATTTCAAATATTTTTATTTCCAGAGTCAATTGGACCTCCATCAGAATTCATAGATTTGAACATGCTTGTGATAATTTGCAGTTCAATCTTACTGATGATTTGTTCGTTTACCTGCGTCTACATTATCGTCAAAAAGCATAAGTAAGTAAAAAATTTAATTTGCTATTTTTTTTGACGATATGGGATGTTGGGACTTAGTACACTCGTGCTACTTATAATGACAATTTCATATAAATTATGTTTAAGCTCTTCTACCGGTTTTATAATCAATATCAGCCTATATACGTCTCACTTGAAGAACGACAAGAAAGACTATTACTCTCTCTTACGAAGAAGGATGAAAAGTCAATCCCTTGTGTCTAAACACAAAGCCCCACTTGCGCATTCCTGGGCTAGTAATAAACGCCGGGTAAAATATAAATATTTGTCTATACAAAAATCGTGGGTAACTAACTTAACATTTGCCAACATTGCTTGGTTTCATTATTATACAATTTTCGATGGAGATCATTAGTATCGTCTTTCATGTATAATATCATTCCTTCATTCCGCGCTTTATTCGATTTGTAAACTCAATAATCTCTTCCCTTACAGCCACCAACGTCTGACAGAATACAGAAATTCTCTCACTGCTGAATGCAAGTCAGAGCGCAGTAATGTAACAGCAAATACACCGCAAAGTGTACCTACTGATGTCAGTAACAGAGTCTATAGTACTCCTATACATCTTCCTGCTGAAAATAAACATGGTAAGTTTAAGATTAGGTTTAAAGAAAAGACTGACACTACACTCACCACACTACACTCGATGAACTGAGCTGTTTAGACAAAATATATAAATCTAGTCAAAAGATCGACAATCTACAACATAAGAGACGAAGTATTACCAAATAATCGCTGAAACTGCTCAAAATAAAATTACATCAAGAACCTTAACTTTGAAGTCCAAGTTGATGTGATAGTTATAATATAACACACTGTGCAGTGAACTGGTAGAACGAATTGGCTTTGATATTATGTACAACACTAATACAGTTTATGCAATAACAACATTTAATTTTGTTTGAGATCATAGCTATTAGCGCTATTGAGAGTTAATTATATGTATATAAGGTCTAACAAAATTAGGTGAAACTATTTTAAGGGGATGATCAGACCATCGAACTGAAGAACTTTTTCTATGGGACCAATATCGAAATCGCGAACAAAAATCAGCTGTCCCATACATTCAGGTCGAGTACGTTTGTATGGAACATCTTTTTTTTTTTCGCGATTTCGATATTGGTCCCATAGAGAAAGTTGTTCAGTTTGATGGTCTGATCATCCCCTTAAAATAGTTTCAGTTAGTTTTGTTAGACCTTATATAAGCCTATATTTTCAGAGTTCCGTACCCAAAGGGTGAAAACGGGAAGTCCTTCCGTCAGTTCGTCTGTCCTAACTATTTAGGGCTGTAGCTTTTGAACAGTAATAGCTAACCAGTTGAAATTTACACAGAATGTGTGGTAAAAATTAAGGGGGTCCTCATGCCAGAAACTAATTTTTTTCATCGTTTTTTCTTCTTGCTCTATCAGAAATCACACCAAGTTTATGTATTACTTGCTATGCTTATGCTTGTATGTATTACTTGCTATGCTTATGCTTGTATGTATTACTGTTATACATACAAGCGTTAAACTTGGTGTGATTATAGAACAAACTCTACAGTATAATAACAAATAATAAAAATCGGTCAAGTGTGAGTCAGTCTCGCGCTATAGGTCCCGGAGCAAACAAAACTGTTTTGTAAGTTAAAATTTTGTGTGGTGGTGTGGTACGGAACCCTCGGTGCGCAAGTGGCCTGACTCGCACTTGACCGGTTTTTATTTATTCTATGATTTATAAAATCTATCAAAATCTGTCTAATCTATTTAGCCTCTTTAAATAGACAGTGCTCATAATTTAATTTTTGTTTACAGAACTGTATGAAATAAGTCCATACGCACAATTCGCCATAGGCTTCAGAACGTTTGGGCACGTCGATAACCAAGAAGTACCCAGTCGGGTACATTTACCTGGCAACAGTAAATCCAGATATGACAGTGGTGAGTTAAAAGTCTTTATTATCTACATCATTCTCATGCCCTTAAAATTTATCTAGTATGTATGTGTTACGTCCTAGAAAAGACTAGATTTTACTTAATTACGCAGTCACAATCAAGGTCAGTCGCCGAACATCACTCATTAAATCTCTAAATTATCTTTTACTCACCCCTCATCCCTCCTACCCGCATTTAGCGCATGAACTTTGTTCACTTCGTAGAGCGTCACGTGACTCCTGTCAACTCGGGACGTTGACACGAGTTACGCCTACCTCTATGGTTCACTTCTTTCTTATAGGGAATTGAAATAGACATAGATACCTCTGCCAAACCTCCGTCACTCGGCCGTAGGAACCAAGATAAGTACTGTAGTGCACAGCAACAAAGAGTAGTTAATGTGGAAAGCACCGTTAGCGCCATCTATCGGCACGCGCAGTCTGTGGTGAATATCTATCGTGCATTCGCTCGGTATTCACTCGCCGACCACCGGGCCGTGCGGACGTGCGCTGGCCACATTCACTAGTGAAAACTATATCTGTGTTTTAATCAACCTCAACTAACCCTGAGTGAAAAGGTGCATTTTACAAGTATCTACACTTTGGTGCATCGTAAGCGATGCGCTTGTATGAATTCTGCCACTCGCTCCAAACGGCAACGTTGCATACGTCGCGCGCTATACGAAGTAATAACAACGCTGAGTCAAGCGCCATTAGATACATTTTCGCGCGTATCGCCTGGGAGTGAATGATTAAATCGTGAACATCGTTTTCTATGGAAGTGATGTATCTGTTACGAATTAACTATAACCTGTACCTCTGCCAACCCCGCATTGCAATTAATGGTCGCTTCTTCTAGTGGGTTCAGCATTGTTTGCTATAGTGATTTCCTATAAATTTTGAGGCGTCGATGTTTAATTTTTTTCGATCGGCGCTTGCATTACTTTTTTTCTCTTTACAGAAACAAGTTTCCAAATGAGATCGGAGTCTGAGGAGAGTGATTGCGTCTCAAGAACAACTACACTTAAAAGTGCCCCAAGAAGTTAGTACCACCAATTATTATGTTCGATATCTTCTTCTTCTTATCGTGTAGGCAGCAAGCCCCTGGTGTCAGAGTTTTTTCAGACCGCCTTACGGTCTCTGACGTGGTTTTTGTGTTTTGTTTTTGTAATGACCAGACCAAAAATAGTAGCCGGGACAAACGGCTTAACGTGCCATCCGAAGCACGGAATCATCTTTCTCTTCAGACAATCAGGTGATTCAGCCTGCAATTTCCTAAACAACTGAGGAAAAACGCACAAAGTGACTTATCACTAGGTGTCCCCCGTGGGAATCGAACCTACGACCTCCGTGTCGAGAGCCGAATGCTTTTTACCATTAGACCTAGGAAGCATATATTGATGGTCTTATTCAATAGCTTAGTTGGGAGTAAAGGTTATTGCGAAGCTTAATTGAATGTATCGATTTGTTTTGGTATCAGCCATGCTTATCTCCTTTTGATGAACAAAATTAGCTGAAACTATTTTATGGGTATGCTCAGACCATTAAACTGAACAACTTTCTCTACGGGACCAATATCGAAATATCGAAAAAAAAACTGCTGCCCCATACATTTGAGCCAAGTTGTGTTTGCAGTTTTGTATGGGACATCAAATTTTTTTTTCACGATTTCGATATTGGTCCCATAGAGAAAGTTGTTCAGTTTTATGGTCTGAGCTTACCCTTAAAATAGTTTCAGCTAATTTTGTTAGACCTTACATATGTGATTAATACTATATTTGTACTCAAGTCATGGACTTTGTTTGTTTCAGAAGCATGCAGAGTTCCACATCACAGGTAGCTGAAAAAAGAAACGACATAGTAAATAAATAAAATAATAGTCAATAATACTTTTAAGAAGGTTGTGTTCATTTTTGACTACCTATCAATGTAATAGCAGATTTTAGTAATAAGATGGACATTTATAGATGTTTTCAATAAGCCCATAAGATACATTATAAGAGTTAGGTACGCTACTAAAGCGTTAATGCACCAAGTGCATAAAAACGGTTTAGTCCTCTTTCGCCGGATTCCTTATTGGACGGATAATCTTTTTCGTCGCCTAACTGACGGTACATTTTAATTGATTGATATGTATCATGGGTACAAACCAAATATCTTTGCCAGTTTCCTGATATGAAAAACATTTCCGGTAAAAAAGGGATTTGTCAAAACAAGAATCTGGCCAAAACGGAATCTGTCCAATAAGAAATCCGGCGAAAAAGGACTAAACCATAAAAACCATTTACTGTATCCTTAAATTTTTTGTAAACAAGGATTAGACGGGACTTAACCAGTAAACTACCAGTCTGAGGCTATAAATAAATAAATCAAATTTATTTATTCGAATACCCATAATTCATTTTGTTAGCAACACACTTATGTAAACTATGTTAGTAGGTACTTAAAATTCAATTTACAATTGTTCAATGTCACATTTACACAATACAATACAATTATATTAAATACAATTAAATTCCATTCATTTCAATTACATTCAATTCAATTACATTCCAATCAATTCAAATTGTCATAATAATGTCAATATGCTATTCTTTCACCCAATTAATCTTCAGGTACTATACCAATGATGATATGCCTACACCGTTTCTCTATCTAATCTATTATCTGTTTAAAAACTATAGGTTTCATAATAAAAGTACTGCTCAAATTGTCTCATAAAATTATAGCATTCGTTCGTAATTTCACTACTATACAACACCAGTTAAATTATTTGTGACCATCTTTGACTATTTAGTATAAAGACTAGCCTTGCGGTAGCATTTCTCCTCTGCCACGGTATAAGATCAATTTATCATGTGCATTTACATTAAATTTTATACCTTATCACAAAACGAGACAGCCTATAATTGCGAAACAATAATTTCGAACTTAGAACGTTTGGTGTTCACGCGAGACTACTTTTCATGATTTTTAACGTTCAAAATTAGAATCTAATGTTATGGGAATAAAATCCAAAGTTGCAGTTTTCATGTGACCTCGCCCCCCGCAAAAAGTGGCAGAAATGTTTGTTAGTAGAATTACACGCGTAACTAGGCCCTATATAAGTTGTCAAAGGTGACCATTCATAATTTCCTAACAATGGTTTTCTTCACTGCCATATTAAACAAAATAAGATTTTGATCATTTATTAAATTATACCTAACAGTCTTTGATCCATATTTTCGATGGAATATTTTTTACAATAAGAAAATGTTATTCACCTACTTTATATTACCTATGCATAATACTTACATTACATACTTACGTTTTATTTTACAAAAATACGGTTTGGATAATAAGTAGTGAGAAGCATACAATGTCGTATTAAAAACAATTTTTTATTGGTTCATCAAAAATAATTAGGTAGGTATGATGATGAATCCATAACAAAAATAATTTGTACTGAAGGCAAATATTACACAATTGCTATTTTTTATCGCGATATTTAAAACAAAGTTCAAGATCGTGATACATACCACGATTGTATATCACTACAGATAATAATAAGAAAAAAAAAATTTTTTTTATTCCATATTAAACTTAAACAACTAGTAAAAACAGTGTGTCTTCAGTATATAGATCGTGATATAAAGCCACTATAACTATGACAACGCACTTGTGTCGTGATAAATATTGAGCGCTTAGCACACAGAACATTATAAGAGGGGTAAGAAATGCAAAGTATCGCTTTTGCTTCGGAGACGGCTGTCGCCACTTGTCTTCCCGCTCACGCTGCTACAATTACTCATGCCCTCTCGCTCGCACAACGCCACGCACCTTACGGTGTTATGCAAATCATCACATAACCTGTGGCGATACGTTCCACGCCTACTTTGCACTTCTAACCCCTCTTATAACGTTCTGTGGCTTAGCATTCAACACAGTTATTGCTCTTGGAGCCAATTTACAATGCATTTTTAAAAATCTGTACTAAGACACATTCCAAGGCCACCAGACAGTTAGCCTTAGAGGTTACCTAATAAGGAGCTTACACGTTTAATTGAATAGGTTGAACGGTGATTGGTAAATCTCTTCACCATGATGGCAAGTCATGCTATCGACTCGACGAAAAAAGAAGTTAAACTATGTAATATACCACGAGATTCCAAATTCACGTCTGCCAAAAACATTCCGGAATACTGAATCAGAATTACGATTTCGTATGGATTAGCCCCCTCCAGAATTCCGTACGGAATTACGGAGGCAACAAATCCTATATAATATCCTATTTCTGATTTGGAATTCAGTTTGTGTTTGGCAGGCGTAAAGGTAAGCGCATATTTAGACAGGCCGCATCGGGGCGGAATGGGCATCATTGCAGCGGAAAATGCGTACTTTGCACACTAGAGCGGGCCGGGTCGGAGTCGCATCGCAACGCATTAACGACGGGCTAGACGGTCTAACAGTTTGACGTAATACTGGCAGACGTTGTAAAAAGTTCCGCTTGGGCCGCCGCACAATATGACGGGCCGCACCGCACGGGCGGAAATTCGCCGCGCAAAAATGTGACTCTTTCCACACTGGCGTAGTATGCGATAGTTCATATAAATTGTATAAAAGCGATTCGGGCGGATTTTTGCGCATCGGCCCGCCCCAATGCGACCCGTTGTAATAAGAGGCACGAAGTTCTTGCACTTTAGGTACTACCTACTTACTATTACTGCGAACTAACTATGAATGCTGTTAATAATCTAAAATACTGTTCACCCCAGTCCCATATCAGAAGATTATTTTGAAAAATCATTTTAATTTATTATAAGAAAATTTTAACAGTGTTTAAATTAAGAATTAAAGTTAAGACCCTAGTCAAAATTAAAATGTTTATCTTCAAAAAGACTGATCGTTTAATATTAATTTTTAATATTCAAAATAATGTAAATCTCTGATTTACTAGAAATAAAATTTCTAAATTATAGACGAATAAAATAAATGTTAGAATTCATTTACGGTAGTTTTATTTCAATTCCCTAAAAAGAGAGTATCTCATCAAAACTCCTAAGGTGGTTGCAAAGGGGTCAATTTTATACAAAACTTTGACGCACTATAAATAATTTAACAAAATAATTACGAAGATATAAAGCTTTGAAATTTTTCATACAAAATTTTAAAAGCTTTATATCTTCATAATTATAATATAATTATAAATTGAAAATGATATTTGTGACGCGGCAACTAGATTTCCTAAACTATTTTTCCATATATAAAATATTACTCTTATTAATTCCGTCTATGCGTATTGTGCGTCAAACGTTTGTATGGACTGAAACCACCTTACGGGTTGGACAAAAAATTACTAAAACACTCACGTTGCTTAACTTTGGTGATCGTTTCCAATGTCGACGCTCCACATGGCCTGGTTGCAAAGCGTGCATACCAAACTGAAAAAAAGTGTTGTTAAAATAAATAAATAAAAGTCGGACTTGCGATCCGGACGCGAAGTGGGTGGTATATATTATCACCCGTATATCGCAGTTTGGTGCAAAAATTTACGAAAACTACGGGACCGATAAATTCTTGAGTGGCGACTGCGTACCGGAAAGCGCAGCAGCGTGGCGTGGGTAGGCCCCCAATAAGGAGGACCGACGACCTGGTGAAGGCGGCGGGAACCCGTTGGATGAGGGCAGCGCAAGACCTGTCGTTGTGGTGATCCTTAAGACATATGTCCAACAGTGGACGTCTATCGGTTGAGATGATTTAAGTACTGTGCCTCACCTTCAAGGCAGTTGGGCCTACATCTACGGGCGAGAATGGTAGGAAAACAATGAAACATTCAGAGTGAAAGAAGCGCTTTATGATTCGGTGCATTCTCGCGTGCATGCGCGCGTAGTACCAGGTTATTATTGGAGAGTGAATAATCTGTGTGTATTATGTATGCTGTGGCTCCAGAACGCCACCGAGCACCAAGTCGCGTTAAAAAGCTAGTTAAATAAAAAATTGTTCGCTAACCTAGCACCAGCCACCTAAAATCAACTTCAGAAACTGCCGAACAGCCAATAAAAGCTTTTGTCTAAAAATTTAACTCCATCTAAAACTCTGAACAACTTTATTACCCTTGCCTACGAGACGGGAAAGTTTCCATATAAAATCGTTTGGAAACTACCATTTTGTTCGAAGCATTCAACCGGCAAATTGGTAAACTTCGCAATAAGGTGTTCTCGTGATGGAGAAATAAAAAGTGTTAGCGAGTTAAAATTTTAAGTAAGTATACCTAGACAAGCATAGCAGATTTATTAACTAATAGTTAGAAATATTCTAACCGTACCACATTTAGAACATCCACATTTCACTAAGCTTCGTATGCAGTAGGTATCTTTATTGCGCGATCTTGATGCTCACAAAGGTGTTAATAAGCTGGCAAAGGAATTGTTAAACCATGTTACAAAGGCTATAAACTTATCACCACTTGATACGTCATTTCATACTGAATCCTTAAAAATGCTAAGTCGGCATTGTTACAACTGCCTGCTATAAAAGAAACAAAACTTCTGACTACCCCAAAGAGGTTATGGTCGTGAGGTCATGAAATGAAATTGTATTTATTTCAGGTCATTAGGAACCCATATACAAGGTCTATCACAATTTGCTGAAACTATTTTAAGGGGATGGTCAGACCATCAAACTGAACAACATTCGCTATGGGACCAATATCGAAATCGCGAAAAGAAATCAGCTGTCCCATACAAGAATGTTGTTCAGTTTGATGGTCTGACCATCCCCTTAAAATAGTTTCAGCTAATTTTGTTAGACCTTATATAAAAGTACATACATCCATCAATTTACACCGAACTAGAGAACTATTATTGTAATCTCAACGATGCCGCGTTCACATGCGCGCCTTCAAAGCGGCATTCAACGGGCTATTCGTCGGGTAAAAAATTTCAGTGTAACCTGTTGCCACTTACACGCCCAAATTCGAGCAGAAAGGTAGAAGTCCAGATAATAAAGCATTTTATTTGTACCATTGAAAACTTTTACTCATCAACAAAATACCATCCCCCTGACCTAATTCTACGAAAAAAGACGAAAAACTGATTTCAAGTCGCACGGGAGTAAGAGAGCACTGAAGCGCAAAATTGGATCCTCCAGTTTGTTAAAATCGATGTACCAAATTTAAAAAGGTTCGTAGACATGTTTTTCTTCAAAATTTTCTAGTTTCTGGATACATTGTGGGCTAAATAATGGTTTCACGCTTCAATTTCGACGCGTGTAAAGTGGTGAAGTGCCCATGCTGGATAGAGTTTGGATTAAAGTAAGTAAGTGAGCCTTTACTGTAGAATCTTACTCCAGGGTAAAGACCTCCTCTCTTAAATAAGGGTGAGGTGGCCATATTCCACCATAAAGGCTAACTATTGCTAACTAGTGGAGGTAATTTAGTAGTCAACTTGCTTTTAGAGAATCTTCAAGCCATATTAAATAGGCCTCTGCCCTGTCTAAACAAATACAGGGTTCTTCTTAATATGCTGACTCTTTTTTAAGGGGATAATCAGACCGTCAAGCTGAACAACTTTCTTCATGGCACCAACGTCGAAATCGCGAAAAAAACAGCTCTTCCATACAAAACTGCAAACCTACTCGAGCCAAATGTTGGACAGCTGCTTTTTTTTTCGCGATTTCGATGTTGGTGCTATGAAGAAAGTTTTTCAGTTTGACGGTCTGATTATCCCCTTAAAAAAGTGTCAGCATATTAAGCATGGCATAGCATATGCTCACGACTATAATCCCCGAGGGGGTAGTCAGAGATATTCTGAAACATCAGAACATCCACGTTTCACTATAGTACCGAAACTCTGCCCAGTGTGACTATATATGTTACACTGACATCTAACACAACTATCATGGAACAATTGCTTAATGTGCCTTTTGGAAGCACAGGACTGGATCGTCATCATCCTCAAATTAATTATACGTCCCACTGCAGGGACTACACGTGCCCAATGCAGATTGGTAGACTTCACATACGCATCAGAAGTTTTCGTCAGCGTTTGCTCACGACGTTTTCCTTCAACATTTGTGTGGATACTGCAGATAAAATGTGGATATTCTGATACTGCAATATTCAGAACAGATTTGACTACTCCTTTGAGGAATATACCTACCTCGTAAATGTGGCTAGAAATTGTAATATTTGAATACAATGGCACTACCACTTGTGCTTCCGTGTACCTTTTGTGAAGTACAAAATCGAACCCAAACACAATACATGGTCGCCTCATAAAAGGCAATCTGTGTACATACCGATCGTTCGACATGGGAACACTTTCGATAGAGCAACCGCGACAACTTTCGAACTTCAATAATATAAACTTGGGCACAGAAATTGCACATTGGCTGCTCTGGCGTTAAGAGTTACTTGTTGTTTGAAATCTCACGTTCAACTCACTTTAAGGCCGACTCAAATTTAAGAAGATTCTAAAAAGGCGCGCGATATAGTTTTGTCTGTAGTTTGTTACTGTCGATAGTTTGACGTTGAAAATTAGTAAAATGTCGATAGTGCTCGATCATCATCATCATGCGCCTTATTCCATTTAACTAGATGTTTCAAACAGCTCCTGTTTGGATAAGACACCGACGTAGTATGCAATAGTATCGATATTATCGATACTCGGTACTATCGATAGTAACCATACCAATCCATTTCATTACTATTTTATTTATTAAAGTAAAAACTCTCAATACTATTGATGTACTTTTAAAAATGTCGATTGTACTACCGATATTACTTTTTTTAAGTATACGATAGTATCGATGGACTATGGATTGTTGACTATTGGGTGGCACGAATATGTTGTTTTTGATTCATAAACTTAGTCTAATTTGATATGTTTACTGTCAGCTAGTACAAAAAAGAGCTACTTAGTAGCTCTTTTGAATCGGCCATTTTTGGAGTGTTTATTGTGTACCTATCTATAAGTTCAGTTCTATATCCCCATATAGAATATCCTTCTTAATATTCTGACAGTTTTTAAAGGGATTATAAGACCGTCAAACTGAACAACTTTATCTATGGCAGCAAAATCGAAAACGCGTTTCTGGCAGCAAAATCTGTTGTTCCATACAAAACTGCAAACCTACTTGAGCGAAATGTACGTGACAGCAAATTTTTTTTTTCGCGATATCGATGTTGGTCCCATAGAGAAAGTTTTGCAGTTTGTTGGTCTGTAGTGCGATTTTTGAATCTCATTCGCTGAGCTCAGCAGTTGAAAATGTCAATATTACTATGGAGATATGCATCTTTCTACTGCTGATTTGACATTCAAAAATCATACTCCAGAAGTGCAATTTTTTAAAGTCAAATCAACAGTAGAAAGATGCGTATCTCCATACATTTTCAACTGCTGAGTTCAAGGTATGAGACTAAAAAATCGCACTCCAGATCATTCCCTTAAAAAAATGTCAGCATATTAAGAAGGACCCTGTAATTTTATATCTTATCAATGATTGCGGGATCAAGTTTGGTCCGATACTGAATTTTTGAATCTTTTATTTGATCATCCAAACTACTATTTCTGGAGTAAATGTCTTTATCCTGTACAGGGTTATTTAATAATACAGTATCTAGTAAAAACAACAAATCGTGCTCTAGAAATTAGTTTCAATCGAGAACCGGAAGTAGTTCATAGCAATCCAGTTCAGTTTGTTGGACAAACAAATAATTAATCTGCCGAGGGTACAGTTTAATTGCTTGTTTAAGTTTGTCTCGCAGTTCAGACTGTATTTATGCTGATATCCTATGTTTGTGACATAAATCTATCTAGGATATAGCCTGTAAGCTACCAAATCCCGCATAGCTAGGACCCGCGCATGAACTGCTCAAAATCATGCTCTTACATGGTGTTACAGAAGTATGAATAAAAATTGAAAACTTTTAAGGGGGTGGTTTAGACCAACAAACTGAACAACTTTCACTATGGGACCAACATCGAAATTGCAAAAAAAAAATCTTTTGTCCCATACATTTAGCTCGAGTAGATCTGGAGTGCGATTTTTGAATATCATACGTTGAACTCAGCAGTTGAAAATGTATGGAGATACGCATATTTCTACTGCTGATTTGACTTTTAAAAATCGCACTCCTGGAGTATGAATTTTGAGTGTCAAATCAGCAGTACAAAGAGGCATATCTCCATAGTAATATTGACATTTTCAACTGCTGAGTTCAAAGAATGAGTTTCAAAAATCGCACTCCTGAAGTTAAGTATGGAACATCGCAGACGCACCGCAACAGTGCGATTATGGCAAATCTCCTCATTTTGGGGGAGGCCTATGTCCAGCAGTGGACGTCTATCGGCTGATGATGATGATGGAACAACCGATTTTTTTTTGCGATTCCTATATTGGTCCCATAGTGAAAGTTGTTCAGTTTGATGGTCTTTACCACCCCCTTAAATGTTTATTTGTATTTTTGTAACACCCTGTATAATAAGGTTCATCCATGGACAACAAGAGGATAATTCGTACGGCGCTCGATACAAAATGAAGTTCCGTTCTAGTTTGAACTTTTAGTAATCGACACATAGGATATGATACATACAAATGTTCTTGTCGACACGGTACTGACACTTACATTAGTTTCTAGATCGTGTTTAATAAACATTGATTTTAATTGGTTAATATTGAAAATAGGAAAGAACTTCGTTTGTATGCTGCGCGATTCTCTTAAACGAAGCAACTTATCTTAAAGGAGCCAATCAGAGCTCGATGTCCTGCCCCGCCCTTACCTTTTAACTATTAAATTTTCGTACAAAAGTGGTTATTTTTTTTCTTTCTATATTTGAATCGTGTGATTTAAAATCTTGTTCGAATGGGTACATAATTTCCATAATAATGTTGATATTTTCTACGCTGATTAGAACATGACTTTCAAAAATTGCACTTAAACAGACGATGAAAACGATGTCTTTTGCCTAAATGTAAGTCTAACTAATTGATAGTCTGATCGAAAATCTTGTTCCATTTAAGGGATTTCACCGAAACGAGACGCTAATTCTAAATCTATTGATTTCTATCTATCTTATCTCATCTTGTTGTAGGGGCTGGCAAACCAGCAACACTTCGACCCAGTGGGATCTTTTGTGTTAGCCCCAATATTTGTTGTTTTCTTCACCCTTCAAATACATGGTCAATGAAGGAGGCAATACCATTGAGGGGAAGAAACCTAAGATCTCCCGGTGGGTATCCATCTCCGAGGAGGCACATGCGTTTTGCCGCCAGGACATCACAGTTACAAAGAACATGCTCCATAGTCTCTTCATCCTCTCCGCATGCTCGGCAGCTGGGATCCAGGGTGAGTTTCATTTTGTGCATCATCGTGCCTGTGACGTAGTGCCCAGTGAGGACTCCGACTATGGCACGAGCCTTGCTCCTGCTATTATTCAATATGAACCTTGCGACACGAGTTGTCACGTTGCTGATAATTTTTTTGGAGTGTTGTAGGCCTACACTCCAGCTTGTGTGCTTTATCAGCCCAATCCCTAATGCCCATTCTTATACTATGTGCCGGGATTCCCACACTTTGTTCTGAGTTCTTGGTTCTGGACGATTTCTATCTAGCCATATTTTGATTTTTTTTTCTTTTGAAGTAGGTATCTACTAGTTTATATCTAGTCACAGAAGTTTTTATTTTCATTAAAAAATGTGCGACAATAATTATGCAAACAAGTTTCCAAAGTTTGATAAGATGAGCTAGCCATTTAAATCACGTTGGCTTACAAAATGTGACGTTTTTATTTTAATATCATTATTATATTTTTCAAGAAGTTTGACGAATTTAGATTTGCTGCGATGTAAGAATATGGGTAAGAAAAATAATAAAGCCTCGTAAAATAAAATAATTAAATAATTAATTAATTAATTAATAATTTTTGTTAGGTAATATGTTCTGCAATTGTGAATCGAAGGACAATTCTTGGGCTGACCTAAAATGCAAGCTGAAGTCTGCTGCCAAGAAGCGGAGGGAACAGAGATGCAGATGTGGATGGAGACCAATGTGTTTAAGGGTCAAGAGGAAAAGAAGTGTGAGACCCTCTCTCTCTCTCCTACTAATTTAATAACCCCTTGCCTGCCTCCGTGGTCTAATGGTTAAGAGCATTGGCTCTCGACACGGAGGTCGTGAGTTCGATTTCCACGGGGGACACCTGGTTATATGTCACTTTGTGCGTTTTTCTCTAGTTGGTTAGGACTTTGCAGGCTGAATCACCTAATTGTCCGAAAAGAAAAATGATTTCGTGCTTCGGATGGCACGTTAAGCCGTTGGTCCCGGCTACTATCTCTGGTGGTAGTAGTCGTTACATAAAAACCTCGTCAGAGGCCGTAAGGCGGTCTGAGAAAACTCTGACACCAGGGCTCTGCCCACACGATAAGAAGAAGAAGTAACCCCTTATGGTTGTGTGTATAGGGTCAATGTCTTTCGTGTTATAATCTATCGTGTTAAGTAATTTCAATCATGTATTCATTAGCGCAAGAAGAAAATAAGAGACTCCTTTCCAGGTAATTCGGGGACGTATGGCCCCTTTATAGAAAAGTAGCTGAATATATTTTTAGATTGTAGATAGATAGATTTTCCACTAGCGCGATTCTTCGAAGCTTTGTCTCTATAGGGCCAGGAGCGCGCAAATGGTCACGCACATGACGCGCTCGCCCAATGTCTCGCATAGATTGTCCACTAGCGCGATTCTTCGAAGCTTTGTCTCTATAGGGCCAGGAGCGCGCAAATGGTCACGCACATGACGCGCTCGCCCAATGTCTCCCATAGATTGTCCACTAGCGCGATTCTTCGAAGCTTTGTCTCTATGGGGCCAGGAGCGCGCAAATGGTCACGCACATGACGCGCTCGCCCAATGTTTCGCATAGATTGTCCACTAGCGCGATTCTTCGAAGCTTTGTCTCTATAGGGCCAGGAGCGCGCAAATGGTCACGCACATGACGCGCTCGCCCAATGTCTCGCATAGATTGTCCACTAGCGCGATTCTTCGAAGCTTTGTCTCTATGGGACCAGGAGCGCACAAAATGATGACGTGACGCGCTTGCCCAATGTCCACATAGATTGTCCACTAGCGCAATTGTTCGAAGGATGTTTACTCTTGTGCTAATATTTCCTGACGACCCGGTTGGTGTAATGGTTACCACGCCGGACTGCCAAACCAGGGTACTGGGTTCGAATCCCGGTTCGGTCATGGATATTCGTGCCGTTGTTGTATCTTAAAAATTAATAATAAAAAGCCTATAGTGCTTACTTGGGATCATAAGATCACTACAATGTACATACATTGTAATGATCTTATGATCCCAAGTAATAAATAACGCTCACAGGCACATGCCTGTGCGCGTTATTTATTTTATTTATTCCTAATTTTTAGAGATGTTTCTGCAGTCACAGCTGCTGTTCAAGATCTGATTGTTGTGCTAGACCTCCAGATATTCCTACTTGCCTACGCAAGACAGTTACTTGCACTACAAAGCAAGTTCCAATATTCGCCTGCTGCTCTGATGGTCAGCGCCAGGTTTCGCCAAAAAACCAGACACCAAAAAATGTTTGTAGATTTACTGTTGACGCTTATTTCACTTGATTAAAGATTTTGTGTGGATACTTTATTTTATTAGAATGTGTTCACAACTATGGGAGCAAAAATCGAAATCGCGAAAAAAGAAATCTGCTGTCCCTTACCTCATCACCTGTCTCGCAACTAATGATCGTTTGACATATTGAATTGATGTACCTAATTGAATTGAATGCAATTGAAATGAATGGAATTTAATTGTATTGTATTGTGTAAATGTGACATTGAACCATTGTAATTTGAATTTTAAGTACCTACTAACATAGTTTAGTGTGTTACTAACAAAATGAATCATGGTTATTCCAATAAATACAATTTTATTATTTTATTTATTTACGTTAGAGTCGAGTAAATCCCGCAGTTTTGTATGATTCAATTTAATGGTTAATACCACATCTTTAAATATTATCTGGGTGATTTGTTAACAGGATGTATACAAAAACTAATTGAAACAAATAATTAAAAAGAATATAGGTATACTATAAGGGCGAGCTTATCTTTGAAGAGATTTTTTCAGAAGACAAATAAAGCAAACTGTGTAAATGAATAATAAATGCAAACAGTAAATAAATATAAAAGTAATATACAGGGTGGTCGAGTTAAGATGGTTCAAAGGAAAATCTGGGGTAGGGACATCATTATGAAACTTTTTGCTTCTGGTCCTGATAACAGGCCTTTAGTACTTTTTTCTTCACAATACGCCTTTAAAACTTAGATTTTTTTCTCAGAAAATTTTAACTTTATCTTCATAAATTATTTTCTTGTTGATTTCTGACATTTCAGTAATAAACATTATGTTGTTCGATAGATACATTTCTGAAGTAGTTTAAGTTCTTGACGAATTTCAGCTTAAAATAGTGATTAGTTTGAACATAGTAAACCATTGTAGTTGGATTTGCTAGATCAGTAAAAACCACAAAAATTTGAATAACTTTAAAACGGAAAATTTTTAACCATTCCGTTTAAAACCAAAAAGGTCGATAATGATGTCCCCCTACTCCAGATTTTCCTTTGGACCACCTTAATACACGTAATATAGGGTGGTCACCCTGTATACAAAGCCTATAAGTCCATGCACCTCTACCCCGACTTCGTAGGTCTTCGTAATAATATTAGTGAAGAGTAAAAAAAAAAAAAAAAAATGCACTTTATTGCCACACAAAATACAAAAAAGAAAAGGTACAGAAACCATTACTTATTTAAATTGATGTTGAATTTGTACATCTTTAAACAAAGATCCCCCATTTCAAGTAGAATCTAAAACAATATTGATCTCGAAAGCAATTAATACTGCTACTATGCTCCAGCTTTAATTACATTAAATTAAATTGAATTAATTAATTTTAATGACCCGTTAAGGTGGTTTCAGTCCATACAAAAGTTTGACGCACAATACGCGTAGACGGAATTAATAAAAGTAATATTTTATATATGGAAGAATAGTTTAGAAAATCTAGTTGCCACGTCACAAATAACATTTGCAATTTATAATATAATTACAAAGATATAAAGCTTTTAAAGTTTTGTATGAAAAATTTCAAAGCTTTATACCTTCGTAATTATTTTTAATTTGCTAATGTTACTTGTGACGCGGCATTTAGATTTTCTAAACTATATTTCCATATACACAAAGTTACTTATATTAATACCGTCTACGCGTATTGTGCGTCAAAGTTTTGTATAAAATTGACCTCTATGCAACCACCTTAACCCGACCGCTCTGAATGTTCTGTTAAAATGTTAATATAAAGGATTTAAGGAAAATTTATTTATTGAATAGTCAGATACTGTATAAAACGATTACATAAAAATTAATTATAAAATTGGCAACATGCCTCGTCCAAAAAGTAAAGTCAAAAATCCACAACAGGCTTCGTCACAAGAGAATACTTATAAATATCCACAACACATTTCGTCAGCAAAATAATAAATAAACCTACACTAAACGGCATCGTCTAAAATCGTACCCGGTACAAAGGATCCCATCACACTAGCTGCGTTCCCGCGCTGGATAGCTAACGAAATCCTCTGCACCAGATACGACCCTGAGCGGAAATCGTTGCCACTTTCCACCAACCTCCTGACCAGATCTCTCACAAACGCCTTAGTAGTAGTAGCCAATTGTAGTGTAAATTTATGCTACAGGTAACTGCCGAGGTAATCAGAGGGCAATAGAGGGGGTAATCAGAGGGTAATAGTTGGTGGGAGGCAGGGAGTGTCCATCCTGTATGTAGTAATAGATACTCTTTCTTATACTGTGGCACTGGCACAGATTAAAAAGTAACGTAACGTAACAGATACATCACTCCCTCAAAAAACGATAAATTCCCACACTTTAATTACCTCTCTTTCTCGCTGGGACATTTTGTTCGGCGCTCTCACTTGCGCTCGTAGCAATGAACTAGAGATCCTGTAATTCTTCGAAAGTGTAGGCACTTATCACGGTAGGTAGGTACAGTCTAGTGATGGAGGCCTGGCACTGGTACAGTAGTACCAGGTTTATAAGTCTCCCCGATGTACTGCACAGTTGACAAATTTTAATAGCGCGCGATATTATATTGACCAATCAGGATGTGCTACCTTCAACCCGTTTACGCTATTGGCTAATTCGTTTCGCAACTTTTTCGCTGCTATCCGACTATGTACCCTTTGATTACTAAATGACTTCGGGTTTTGTCGGGGACTCGGGCCTGCTCTGCGCAAACGAAGATTGACGAGCGGAATTATTTTCCTGCTTTTCTAATCAAGCGAAGAATGTAGTCAAAATTAATTATGAGAGCACTCATTCACAAGTAGGTACCCTCCGTTCAAATCAATAGTTTTCTCATTTGTGGCTCGATGATTAAGAGTTGAGTTATCGAAACTCCTCGGAGAGAGTAAGTTTAGGGATAGGTTCACACTATACCAGCTATGTTTTTATGGGTTTTGGATCTTAAAAAAAACATAAACATTAATATTCTTTATATTATATGTACACACCAAAAACAATACAAATAATAATCACAGTTAAATGTGATGATGTCCGCCGACGGTGACTGTATCAACACCGTTTTTGGCGTCGATGAGTTTTCATTCTTATACAGGGTGAAATTGATATCATTAGCATCCTTTTAAACTGAGAGTCTACCCATAAAACTGAACAACTTTTACTATGGGGGCAAATCGATTGGAGCAAAAAAAAAAACAACTGTTCCATACTAAACTGCAGTGCCTAGTCGACTCAAATGTATGCAACAGCTGATTTTGGTTTTGATATATGCTAATGATATCAATTTCACCCTGTATAGTTGTAGTGTAGTGTTAGTGTATACATACATACTTCCTCCGGGTAGGCAGAGATTACGGCTCGCCACACACTACGATTTTGACATACTTCTCTCGCCTCATCCACTTTTATAGTTCTCTTCGTGCACTTTCGTCGGTTGAGGGTGCTACGCACTTGTCCTTTTCGGAGAAGACCATTTATTTGGTTGTGGTAAGTTCTACTCGGACGCCATCTCTCGACCGTTCCACTCGGATCGATAAATAGTATCATATTGCTATAGAAATAACATGGATACAGGATTCAATCAGATTTTATACCTCACATACTCCCCACACTCCCATTTCCTTCAACTCCTTAGAGGTGACCATTCAGGATAGATAGTCAGTGCTCGAGGAAATGAGCTTTGACCTTCGACTTAAAAACATTTAAGGAGGTTGCGCGTCTGATCGGCTCCGGCAACAAGTTCCAGAGCCGAACGGCATGAACAGAAAAGGAATGGGTGTATAAGTTAGTGGAGTGAGTGGGCATAAGGAGGGAAAGGTTTTCAGAGGAACGCAACGACACACAACGACCAGTGATGGAGGAAATGGAATAGTCGTGATATGTAAGTTCCTCACCCTCAAGTGATACTTACTCATGTGTTAGCGCCGTGTGAACGGTAGTTATAAGCTAATAGTGAAATAACATACCCAACCCATTCTGCATCAAAGCCTCATTTACCTCAAATACTACATGATGTATATAAATGGTACAGTTGGTCTAATTATTACAACCGTTCCACAAGTTATATTAGTGTGTCCACAGCTCAAAAGGAAGTTATGCCAGTAAGCTATCCAACTTAGATTAGTTGGTCGGTTTGCTTCGCCAGTAATTACTCTGGAAAACATTTCTCTACTAATGCTGTTTGCTGTTACCAAAGTTTATTTTGATGTTGACGGGTAAATTAGTAAACGTTTTCTTTGGTAATATTGTTTCATTACTATCAAAGAGCGTATCGGTAGCGCGTTGCGGTATTGAATCTCAATCTTGAGGTCTGGGTTCTAATCCGCGCGGACGACAAGTAGCCCAGTCATTTTACGGTTTGATCCGGGACTAATTAATTTTTTTTTCGGTATAATAACTGAAGAGCCAATTTGAGCTTGAACCAAAATTAAAAACAACAACAAATTAAAGTCAGCAACAGTTCCACATTTAAAATTTAGCTATTATCTTCCTTTAAAAAACCTGATGGTAATTTTTTTTGCACATATTATAGACATTACCATTATACGTACTTCAAACATGTAAATTATTTTGTCTACTTAGAAGGTTTCGAAAAATACATTCGTATTTTCTAATAGAAACCTCAATTATAAATTTCAATGCCTATTTTATTTCTAAAAAACAATTTATATTGTTAAATCTAATTCAAATAAGTGCATGATGATTGGTATTTTTTTTTTAACCTATTTCATCCCATTGGTGGGCAAAGGTCTCGCTTTTCCAGCCTTCCCTATCCTGTGCCATCAGTTGCCATTTCGCTTTGTGGGCATCCAGGTCGTCGCGCCATCTCTTTCTTGGTCTGCCCCGGCCCTGGCTTCCATCGTCGGGCTCCCATTGGGTCGCGATCGTTGCCCATCGCTCCGTATGCATGCAATAAACATGTCCGGCATTGGTATTAATATTATTAGTTAAAAAACCTTCTGGGACTCACAATTTTGATTTCTATGTTGCGAAATTAATTTTTAAAATATGTTTCAGATAGTCTTTTTGTCACTAAATGGTGCGGGTGCCAGTTTAAAAATCCAATTAATAATTACATCCCAACTGTCCTAACCAAACTCCGTAAAATGTCTGGGCTAAAGCTGCTCTCAAACGTTAAAGGAAAACCATCGTGACGAAACCTGCATACGTTGAAGAAGAAATTCTGATGCGTATGTGAAGAGAGAGAGAGAGAGATTTAAAGGGATGCTTTCACTATGGAGCCAATATCAAGAAAAAATAAAACGAAATTTCTGTTCAATGTCTATTCGACTAAAACTTGGCAACTGATTTTACATTTTTTTCGACTTTTTTACAATTGACAACATAATTTGTCATTTTTGAACCACCCTGTTTTATTGAACAATATAAAAATAGATTAAAAAATAATGGTATTTTTCCGATTTAATTTTTTACCGATATTTCTATTTTGAAGTTTCTCAAACACGTTGGATGAATGGCTACCTTAATAATACCTTGAACGCAATAAAATTAAAAATAAAAACTTTTAAATACAATAAGCCATACAGGCAAAGGAATAAAATCTCATTCAAACTCTTTTAAATTTTTCAATATTTTTCAAATAATTCGAGAAATAATGGATAGAAAAATCGGATAATTTTGATATAAGCTTGGAATCACATAATCTCCAAACGGTTTTCTAATTTTGCTATCTTTCATAAAATGAAATTTTGTCAAATTAGGTTGATGAATGAACCCACACGTTTTGTGTACTATATAATCCTACTTCCTACTAATATCATAAACGCGTAAGTTTGTAAGTATGGATGGATGTTTGTTACTCTTTCACAAAACTACTGAATGGATTTTAATGAAATTTAACAATAATATAGCTTATACATCAGAATAACACATAGGCTACAATTTATAAAGATATTTTGTGAATTGTCTATACGAAGCGCAGACGAAGTCGATCAATAAGTATTCTTCTTCTTATCGTGTGGGCAGAGCCCTGGTGTCAGAGTTAATTATATAATTATTGTTTTTTTATTACACCTTGTACATTCTAGTTAGTAACGCGCACAAGCCACACTTTTTCTAATGCAAGAATGAAAGTAAAACAAACTAGGTACCAGGCAAACATGAGGTTAACAGAGCAAAGAGTGTAATACGTTGCGGAGTTAACGAAGTAAGAATCACAAATGAGCCGGCACCCGCCGGGAATCTGGGCCGCAATCTCTCTTATAGGATGTTGTTGGTCTTTAGAGGGGGTTCCACTGATTTATTTGAAACAAAAAGGAAAGATCTTTAAGTAAAAAAAAACCCGGCCAAGTGCGTGTGGGACACGTCCATTATAGAGTTCCGTAATCTAAAAAACTGTAGCAGAAAGTTTGTCTGTACATTGGCGATATTAACAAAAAAAAGTTACGATATGGTTTTTAGGTGTCCCTGATTCCATATCAGCAATTTTTGGATTTTTTGTCTGTCTGTTTGTTTGTTGGTTCGTTTTTTTGTGTGTTTGTTTGAACGAGCATCACACAAAAACTACTGAACCGATTTTGATGAAACTTTTTTTGTTTGATAGCTAATCTGACTTAAAATCTGGTATATACTAATTTGTGCGGACAAAGTCTCGGGTTAAAGCTAGTCATTGTATAAATTAGTGTCTGCTTAGGATAGTGTTTGCTGCGCGCTCCATATAGATGAAGTCTGGTTATATTTTCAATACTAACCAATTAACGTTATTTAAAATTTTTAGACACGATCTAAAAACTAATATCTGTGCTTAACATGTGTCAAATTTCCGTTAAAATATACAGGATCACTTCCAAAGTGATCCTGTATATTTTAACGGAAATTTGCACACTGTCTCCAAGACAGTGTGCATTTTTCTTCCATGCAATCAGTATCGTTAATAGAACATATTTTTAACCTTCTTCGTCCCACTGCTAGGCAAATTACAGAAATTGTAGCGTTGCCACACTACACTCCAAATCCTCTTAGCCCAATCCCTAATCCTTCCTATTATCGACTACGCGGATGTCTGTTGTCTTGATGCCACCGAGGAGTTAAATAACAAGTTGGAAAGACTACAGAACTTGGGCATACGTTTCGTTTTCGGTCTGCGAAAATTTGACCATGTGTCCGAGTTTCGGGCCCAGCTGAAATGGCTCCCCGTACGCGATCGTAGGAATGTTCACATCCTTTGTCTTCTGTACAACATCCTACACAATCCTTCCTATCCTAACTATCTCCGTGAACGTTTCTCCTTCTCCCGCCCTTCTGACAAACCTTGCCGATCCCACATCCGTACCCAACTTAGTATCCCATCCCACTCCACCGACTTCTACTCCTACTCCTTCACCATCCATGCTGCTCGGTTGTGGAACTCACTCCCCGCCGACATTCGCGACTCCAAGACTTTAGCTGTATTTAAAAAGAAAACGAAAGAGCACTACCTTTCTCTATCTTAAGTGATATTCATATATATAATTATATACATATATTAATATATATTGTATGTTGTAGGTATATATTACATTTATTTATTTATTTATACTGTTTGCTTGTACACAATAAGTTTGCCTTGTAATTGTTAACTGTCTCTTCTACGGGTCTGCTGGAAGAAATCTCTTCAGAGATAAGCTCGCCCTTTGTACATGTTTTCTCAACTTTGTGTACTATTATGTCCGTGTGTACAATAAAGTGTTATAATAATATAATAATAATAATAATACACTCGTGAGTAAAAGGGGTAGGTAGGTGCGAGGGTAGCGCGGGGGCGACCGGCATACCCGCGCCCCTTGGCCTCTCTCGAGGGTGAGTCAGTGAGTGCAAGTGCAACCCTCCGCCGCGTGCGCACGCGTCTTGTTTACGCTCGACTTATAATATTTTTGTATGAGTCATGATAAAATAAAAAAATACGTGTCTTTTGATTTCGAAGGACCTTCATATACGTAAAATTTGCGCACTGTCTCCGAAGTAGCCCTGTATAGATTCAATGCTAGGATTAATTTAAGGATTGCATGGAACATGGAACACTTTGAGCCACGATAACCTTGAAAATATATATTTTAACCAAAATGTGACAAATATAAAGGAAAGATATTGGTTTCTAGATCGTGTTTAAAAAATTTAATTGACTTTAATTGGTTATTTCCTTTGTACACACTTTGTTTATAAGACGTTTAAATTTTTTGTTTTTACCTCTGGTTGTGGATTTAGGGTGTTTTACTTTATTTTAGACCTATCCAACGACACCTCACTCGATGGAGATGCTTTTAACTACCATATTTCTGTTTTTGGGTTACTTTTTTCTGTAATCAAACAATTTAACGGGTTCTTACCGCATTTTGGTAAAACAACCGCTTACAATTTCAAATATTACTGATTTTTAAACATGTTACAGCCATGTTGTGCTATTTCGTTTTCTGGGTAGTGGGCTCGGTGGCGGAAGAGTGCGGGTTCATGTCCCGCCCGAGACAAATTTTTCAATCTTTAATTTGATTTAACAACTACTTAATTCTTACAAACTGTGTTACTATTTTCTGTCTTCATTCTAAATTAAATTTCAATAGGTGCAAAAATGCCCTCAATTAGGTACTCCCTAGTACCTTTTTGAGGAGGGGCTTGCAGACAGAATGGAAGAAATTATAAGGGATCCTTGTTTGACTGCGGCACGGTATATAATAAGAGTAGAACTACGGAAACCTAAAAAGAGTTAAGCTAGCAACCTACCACACGTTAATTTATCCTGAAACTTTCATTGAACCTTTTTACGCTTAAAAGTTTTAGTACAGCCTTTGGATATTGTGGTCAAACTATAGTAGTAAAGATGTTAACTATTTTGATCTTAGTTCGTTTTGCTTTTAGGTCGTTTCGATAGTAATGTAATTTTGCTAACATGTCCCTATGATACGAAAGCATCCCTGACTATAACATCCTCTGGGGAAATCAGTCTTAAGACATATTTATTTAGTTATATCAAAAGGGACATATTTAGGGTTTCATGATAGAATCACTTGTTGGAAACTAAATTATACTCCAACTTGTGGGGACTTGCCACAGATGTCAACACCCACAAGTTTTATAGCAAACGAAGCCAACAGATAGCGATACCATTGTTCTCGGAAATACGCTCCATACAAAAACAACTCTCATACCTACTACACATAAAGTTCACAATCGAATAACACATACATTGCGCAAGAGAAATAATCAAATAGATTCGATATAATCAAGGTCCATCTAAGAACTGTTGGACCACGGCCGGTCCCCAGGCTTAACACCTATCACGGCGGAAGATCTACCCTTTTCTCTGAAGGAATCTTCCCAGTAGTTCCTTCATATTGGTGAATATGCTGACTATACATAATGCGTGGCGTGTGGTGGCCGCTGTAGGCATAGCCCCAACCTGATTCTAACCGAGGTGTAGTAAAAGGCGACTAAGGTAGTTTTTGGCAGAAGTGATTAAACCCTTTACAATCCTTGTGTTTTTTCCCTTCTGAAATGGGGATGCAGACCTCTTAGCATTGACTTGAAGGAAACTCTGAAATAAAATCCCGGAAGTGGTGTCTCCGTAAGGCGCGAGTAGGATGGCTCCCCACGTAGTGACTTGTCACTCCTGGGGGCCCAGCCAGCAAGGTCTCGACCTTGCAACATAGGTGCTGGGCAAGCCTATACTATCAAAGCGCGTCCCAGGCGATGCAACGTCTGTGGAGAGGAAACTTCACCCACTAGCCAAGCTATGTGGATAGTCACGAGCGTAAGTGCCGCCAAGACGCTGCTTAAATCATCTTTCAAACATGGAAAGGCTGGAAAGGTTGTCTGGAAGAAATCGCTTTTTAGCGATAAGACCGCCTGTTTTTGTGCCTTTTGTATTTCCTGATTGTTTGCTCTCTGTATACTCTGTTTTTTTGGTGTCAAATAAAGTATAATTGATTGATTGATTGATTGAAAGGCCAATGATATATACATAATGCGTACCTACATGTCGTCAGCAACTATAATACTGACTGCTCTCAAACGATGAAGGAAAACTTGGTGAGGAATCCTGCATACGCTGAAGAAGGAATTCCGATGCGTATGTGAAGTCTACCAATCCGCATTGGGCACGTGTGGTGGACTAACGCCCATCCACCCTCCCTGAGGGTAGGCCTGTGATCTGCATTGGAACGAATACAGGGTTTAAGTGACAGCCTAGCAAATACTGAAACGGTGAATTCAGACTGAACAACTTTCACTATGGAGCCTACCACAGGAAACGCGAAAAAAAATCAGCTGTCCCATACATTTTAGTCGTGTGGGTACAGCAGTTTCGTATGGGACAGCTGATTTTTTTTCGCGTTCCCTGTGGTAGGCTCCATAGTGAAAGTTGTTCAGTTTGATAGTCTGAGTTCACAGTTTTAGTATTTGCTAGGCTGTCGCTTACACCCGGTTTAGGATGTGATGAATGAAAAATTTTAAGAAGTACCAGCGTATAGGGTTTCAAGATGGAATGATGGTGTGAGAAACTTAATTTAATATTATCTCCTCCCCTCCTCACTTGATCAAAGCTCTATATATTATGTTTCAAACTTCCTACACACAAACTTGGTCTGATTTAACAAACATCCTGTGCTAACACTCGTGAACAATCAACGACTTGGAAATACTCTTAAAATCCTCATTTGCTGTGTTTCATGTGCTTTAGTTTCTCTGCTAGCTAAGCTAGTGTATAATTTGTTGCAGGGAGTGAAATAACTGAGTTTGTTCGTGAATTATTTGGGTTTGTTCGACCATAACTAAGAAACACTTATTTTAGAATGGTTGGGTATGTTTTATTCTAATAAATATAAAAAAAATCTATACTTTACTACATCAATTATTACCTAAAAGTGAAAACGATTCTCTGTCTATTACGTTTTCACTTACAGGTAAGGTTTAGAGTTATTTCTTTAAGATAATCGAATGAAAATCATTTTACGGGGTCTTTTCGAAGGGTTCTTTTAAATTTAATAAAACGTTAGGAAAACTGTATCTAACTTAATGTAAAATAAAGCGTTAAAAAATTATAGCAATTTTTTTTAACTGATATTGTTTATTGTCAGCGATATGGTACTTAATACGCTTTTAATTTGAGGGGAAACTGAAATTTTCTTGAAGCGTTGTTTCTGTATCTAGCTTTTATTCTTGATCCAAGATCTAAGTCTAGTAAAAAGTTTGTTGTAAATTAATAATTTTAATGTGATATCTTTTAATTTGTATTGACATTGTATTGTATTGTATAATAGATAAGTATAATATGCATTTTTTTTATGATGTATACAGTATTTATTATTCAGTAAAACAGTTATAAAGAAAATGAAACAATTAAACTAAAATATAACTAGACTAACTACAGGTAGAACACTCCATCAAAGCTGCTGCCGTGCGGGAGTGTGCCAAGAAGGCTGGCGGCGTTGCCTCTTTGGATGGCGATGCTAATGCGCTGCCCGAGGTACGCGCCAGCCCTCGTGTCGCCTGTGGCGTCGATCAGCCTGGAAGATATTTCTTTGAATAGCTTCCTGGCATCTGGACCCCAGGTGCCCATGGTTTCTCCTCCAAAAGGCGCAAATATGTAGTTCTGACCGAGGGCTACATATTTGCGTCTTTTCGAGTTTTCGGCGAAGGCCGCCGCTGCACCGGCTTCCGTGGATGATCTCTGGAAATGGGACGGTGCCAGAGTGTCAACGCAGGTAGCGTCCCATACCAGGGGTCTTCCACGGGACCAGGGAACGAGTGTCATGCCGTCAGGCCTCTTGCCATCGTGACGTGCAATACCTACCAGGCGGCTCCAGGACGGCCGGCACGTTTACGGTGGCAAGGGTTCTGCGGATGACATCGTTGATACTGGCGTGGCGGGAGAGGCGGCCGGCGCTTTTGACGCATGAGAGCCCGTGGTGGCCAAGGGGATAGACGTCACAGCCGCACTGGCAGCGGTGGGGCGCATTGTTTAATTATATATCTATGGGTTATTTTTTGCCTGACAATAAAGAATATTTAATTTAATTTAATAAGACATTTTATTATGAGAAAAGTTATTTCTCTCTTCAAGATTAGGCTTTTATTACTTTCAAACTGCAACCTAAGTAAATATTGATGTTTTTCTTACATTCAACTTTTTGTGTAATGTAGTGTTTTGTTTACTGTATCTAACAGACAGGATATAAAATAAAACAAAAGATAAAAACGCACAATGTTTTGTTGCGACACGGAACAGGCGCACTAAGTTTGCATCTGATATGTTTTGTGTTGTCCCAGTCTCAGATATAGAATGATAATAGATAGCGCATACTTGAAAAATTTATTAACAAAACGTGCTATATTTATCTATACTATTATAAAACTGTAACAGGAAGTTTGTCTGTACATTGAAAATTAAAAAAAAAAAAAGTTACGATTTGGTTTTTAGGTGTCCCTGATTCCATTTCACCAATTTTTGGATTTTTTGTCTGTCTGTTTGTTTGTGTGTTTGTTTGTTCGTTTGAACGAGTATCACGCAAAAACTACTGAACCGATTTTGATGAACCTTTTTTTTTTTATAGATTATGATCTGACTTAAAATCTGGTATATAATTTGTGCTGAAAAAGTCGCCGGTTAACGCTAGTAATTCTATAATTTTGGGAGTTACGTTGCAAGTTTTGCCGCGAGCTGTTGTTTCATTCGCGTGGTGTTTGAGCTTGCCATGAGGCTCCGCAATCTCTTCTCAGCTGTGTTTTGGCTCAAAAACATCCCTTGAAATTTTCCTGTATGCATATTGTGTTCCACAGTCCCACAAACTACTTGACACTGGCAGAAATGCAGTGCTAACGCGCAAGCATTCCATTAATTTTTAAATAATTAAAAACTATTCTTTAGGTCGCGGTATTATTAAGTCGCGGGTTAACGCTCGTTATACTTTAGGTATTTATAGTATACAACGAAAACTTTTTCATTCACATTCTCCATTGCACGTTTAGTTTTATTACCATTTTATTATAAATAGGTGATTTTTTCGGATTTAATAAAATAATAACAATAATTATAGCAAAATGTAGACCATTACTTTTTCATGCGTTTTATTTTGTAGCATTTTTTCTATTACTGAACAAATTATTATAAGTATACAAATGTGCATAAGGAATTAAAAGTTCATAAGTACATTAAACAAGAAAAAAAAACAACAATTCGGTAAAATAAAAAGTTGTCAAAATTTATAATGTTGTTCTAGTGGTAATAATAAAAGATTCCCGAGATACATGTTTCGTAAGGTTTCTTTGTCATATTTGTATGATACACGACTAGTTTTAAATTACTAACAAAATTTTAGAGGTGCATTCAGACCATAAAACTGAACAACTTTTCCTAAGGATAAGATAACTCAACTTCGGCGCTGACATTGAGTCTAAGGCACCAACTGCGGCCAAAAAGGTGGGCATCTTAAACAAGGTGAAGCGGCACTTCACTCCTGGACAGCTTTTAATGTTGTATAAAGCTCAGGTCCGATCCTGTATGGAGTACTGCTGCCACCTGTGGGATGGCTCAGCCAAGTATCAACTTGCCGCACTTGACTCGGTTGAACGCAGAGCCAGGAGGCTAATTGGCGACAGTAAGCTGGTGGAGACCAAGCTTCATAGCCTAGCCCACCGCCGCAGAGTAGCCTGCTTGTCGGTCTTCTACAGATTGTACGTGAGTGTGCCCAAAAGCTACATGAGCTCATCTCGCCTTCCCCTTTCTACTATCGGACTTCCAGACGCACCGCGGGATATCACCCCTTTTTGGTTGACATCCCACATATTCGCACCAAGCGCTTGAATCTTTTATAGTGCGCAGAGCCAAGGAGTAGAATGCTCTGCCTCCTTCAGTATTTCCGAGCGCTTACAACCCGAATTCCTTTAAAGTACGAGTGAACATACTTCTTCTGGGTAAGATCGCTACATCTTCGACCACATCTTCGTCCTGAAGACTGGATTGAGGTCAAGAGCGGTTCGCTCATATGTAATAAAAAAAAGGGTCTATGAATGAAAATTTTTGTGGACCACTTTTGTTTGAGAGGTCCACAATATTTTTTCGTTTTTCGACCCATGCCCCATGTTAATTTTTACTGTCTGAATGCACCCTTAAAATTTGGTTAGTAATTAAAAACTATGGGTGTATAGCTATACGTATTTGTTGAACGGGCCAGTTGTCCCCTAAGCCCAGCTTGCGCCATCTATTATTTTTAGATCAGTGGTCCTGGTCGTAGTACAAAAAGATCTGCAAGTGAAGCTTGCATGAAAATGTTTTAGCTCCATCCTCGTTTTATACTTGCATTCGGCTTTTAGACAACTGCACTAAAAATATAAATTAAAACTTGTATATTTTTTGAGTTATGTTTTGCTGTTCTCTACTATCATCAAACTGTGACAGAACAGAAGTGGGTCTGTACATTGAAGATATTTACAAACTAAGGTTCCGATTATGGTGTTTAGGTATCTTTGACTCCAAATCAACTTTTGAAATATTTCTTTTATTTTTTAAACCTTCTATTTTGTAAGCATCGACAGATATTAATATTATTGTATGGTATACTCAGACCTTCCCAAGAAAACTTTTCGGGAAGAAAAAGTATTAAATAAATATCCAGGGCATGGTCACACAAATTATCTAGTCCCATTTAAAGTACTAGAATCTAGCTCGTAATAAACAGTATACAACGTATTAACAAATAAGCTCAAAACCTCATACGCCTCTATTGACTTAAGTCAATGTACACCTCAAATATTTTACAACGAAATAATTACATTAATTCAATAATTTCATTATTTTATTAAAATTTAAAGTTATTCGAATTTCCAGTTTCCATGCAAATGCAAATAAAAAAAATAATAAATAATTAATATCTTGGACATTGTCACACAAGTTATCTAGTCACATGAAAAAAAAAGAAAAAAAATTATTTGTTATTATTTCATACTACGCTCATGGATTCATTTAGTATGGAATCTTGTTTGGGTTGTAAGCAGGGTGAGTATGCCCCAATCTTGGCCCCAATAGATACTCTTTCTTATACTGTGTTGACACTTGACATCGAGATAAGTATAATTTAAATCATATCTACTAACAAACAAATTATTTAATATATTCAAAAAATTTTACTTATGTAGAAACCTTGATAATTCGATACATCAACAAACTTTTTCTAGTTTTGCCTTTATTTATTAACACGTTGCATAAATACAAAAGTCCATGACCCGGGTACAAATATTAGTATTCATCATACAAATACTTGACCCTTGCAGGATTCGAACCCGCGATAAGCACTGCAGGCAGGCTCACAATAAACTGGCTGTCAAAGAAAAAAGATTTCACGTCAAAGAATCATCTAAATCGGTTCTGTATTGTTCGAGTAACTCATGAAGATATAAACAAATAAACAACAAACAAACAAACATCAAACAAAAACAAAACAAACATCATCAGCAAACATCCTGAGCAAGGCCTTGACTGCGCAGTAACAAAATTTGTAGGCGAAAGCGCTGCTTCGCAGTCCCCTCATCACATAAATACCGGGGCGTTTAGTTGACAATTTAGTATTCACTATGTTTTATCACGTGTCAAATTCATATAAAAACGACGATGCAAGACGGATGTTACATTTGTGAGCTCGTCGATGTTTTTTACAGCGATGTGTTGCTTAGTGAATTGAATGCTATGTTATCTTAGTACAAAGACAAACTAAGTGGAACGCTGATTTTCCATAGACAGCTTCCGCCATCTATCGGTTATGTTTCGAAGCACTATGTGTTGAACTAGGGTTCATATCGGAGTAACAGCGCACTATACTTCATGCGGTGCGCTGTAGTAGTGAGAGATTTCGCCCATATCAATCACTGTCTTGTTGGTCTAGCGGTCTAGACAACCGGCTTACGATCCGGGTAGCTAAGGTTCCATCCTCGAGTCGACCGATCGTCTGTTTCAATTTATTTCATTATGTGGCGCCCCCTAGTGCTAATAAGCGGCAACGCAATTAGGACGTTCTAAAATTCAAGGAGAGTTACCTATCTATATCCAATATACATATTTATCTATCGTGAATTGCATCCCTGAACCTTTATATACGAATATAATATGCAAAGTATGTACATCTTTGAACATATAATAAAGCAACATCTATGTAACGAAGAAACATTCAATCCTCACGACGTCATTAAGGCCATAATCACCAGCTACGGCAGTCCCCTCATTAAAATTAACAACTGTAACGTGTTGGATTAAATTCATAATTAGTATCATATGACGGGGTGTTAATGCGAAATGCCTTTTGAAATTATTATAATAAAAGTTAAGTTTGCGTGCGAAAGCTCAACATATTTTTATTAATTATTTATTCATATAGACAATAATACATAATACATTTCACACCTTAGACAATAGTGATAATGAAGAGTGACTTAGCTTAGATGAACATTTTTTTAAATATTATTGTGGGTGCCTTACCGGGAGATGAGAATAAAGTCCGATGTATGTTACACTCCACAAATAAATGTTTATTTAACGTAAACAATGGATCGATACACTTAACAACGTAATTTAGTAATCACAAACTGAGGTGCAAGGTGCAAGAGAGAGCGTGTGCATGCGGCGCCGAGAACTAAGCCAGACTGCCTGGCGGCTGCCGAGTGGTGGGACACGTTGGGCGCGTCGATGCGCTTGCGATGTCCTGCCGGACCATATAAGGTAATGTAGGTACAGCGCGCCACACGACTTTGCATACAACGCTCTCACCTGGGTTTGCTTATGAATATTATAATATTTTACATAAGTGTTTTATTAATTAATTAAATACATGTGGTGGTTCCCACATTATTATATAGGCGTTGCAATAGAAATCCAGAATGACCAAAGAGGTCTGTGCCAGGATTAACTATTCTTCCATGATTAAAAGGACATACAGAGTTAATGCAGAATAATTATTATTGACATGCAAATATTATATGTATATTTATTTACCAATCTTTTGTAATAAAATATGTATCTTGATTTTGTATGTATAGAAGTACTTATAGTATATTAAATATACGGTTTTTATATATACATATATAGGTACTAGTAACATTTATGACTATTATGATCTAACTTATTAATATATCCTGCGTATCTACCTGACTACGTGTGTACATAGAGAAAAAAACATGTGTGTAGTTCACACGCGGTAGAAGTGAAATCTTCTTACAAAGTATTTAGTTTCGCTTTTTCGTTTCATCGAGTTTCAAATCAAAACTGTGTTTAAGAATCTTTCACTTCAAAAGAATAACTTTAGCCCAGGAAGCTTGCATAGGTATTGTCTATACCTTGGAGTACAGACTGCCTAACAAGCGGTGAAACATGATAGTACTCCTTGGTGGTCGGTAATGATCGTTCTTCTTTCGTAAATTCCCGTTGTGGTTTTCGACGTTACTTTGTCCCTTTCTAATTTAACGACAAAAATTAGTTGTATACATGACGTTACGTCAATGGATAGAAAGGGACACAAAAACGTTGGAAATATCGACGATGGAAAGAAGGTCGAACATTACCGACTGCCACGGCCAATTTTTTGTTTCCATGCCTGTAAGGAGGAGTGGCATCCTTTATGATTCAAAAATCGTTGCTTTAGCCTTTTCATGAGGCCTTGATTGAGCAACCGCGTATCTGTTCCGTATGTCATCACTGGCAGTGGACACTGGTCAAAGACTTGTCGTGAGACATTGCGGTATATGGGGCTAGAAGAACGTTGTTTCCCGAACGCTGTCCAGCCGAGTTTGACTCGACGGTTGACCTCTTTCTCGAAGTTGGACTTACCTAACTGTATAGTTTGTCCAGGCCATCATAATTATCAACAAACAAACAAATCATAATTATGTGTACGAAACTCTTAACCTTAAACAAAAAGAAAACTTATACTACACCTAAATAAAAATATTTAGTAAAGAAGTGCTTGATGGATGCTTAGGAGGCTGGCAGAGCATTATCTCTTTGTATGTCCAGATTAATACCAAAATATAAGAACGATCTGGCGAAAATTTTCACAAAAAAACTAAAAAGTTAAAAAATAATATTGCAACCGATGACTTTTTCGTTCGCATCATAAGAACATTAATTTGTTTTATCGAAGTCACTGTCAAGCTGGTACGATTCGCGACAGGGGTTGCATTAGTTTTTTGGCTTGGCTTGACACCGACTTCTATAAAACAAATTAATGTTCATAAGATGCGAATAAAAAAGTCATCGGATGCAATATTATTTTGTAACTTTTATGTTTTTTTTTTGTATTTTTTTTTAGCCTGTTTCATCGGAATGCTGGGCAGAGACCTCCCCCTTTTATCCTCCATGCATCCCTGGCCTGAGCCAGTTCCATTCACTTTTCGTCGAATGTATTGTATTCGTAGAAAGAGCAGGTACTAGAATGAAGCACGTATCTTGTCATATTAATCAATAAGAGATGCATGTAGCAAATTCGTTCTAGTTAAAAAAAGGAGATCGCTACTTATTGCTGTCCTTATCGACGTAACCACTTTTTTGTACTACTGCTGTCTGACTCCGGAGTCAGTCTTCTAGCTTCATATAAATTGTGCAGAATTGTGAGCTTTGGGCTCTCGACACGGAGGTCGTGGGTTCGATTCCCACGGGGGACACCTAGTGATATGTCACTTTGTGAGTTTTTCCAAAGTTGGTTAGGACATAGTCTGAAAAGAAAAATGATTCCGTGCTTCGGATGGCACGTTAAGCCGTTGGTCCCGGCTTCTATCTCTGGTGGTAGTAGTCGTTACATAAAAACCACGTAAGAGGCCGTAAGGCGGTCTGAAAAAACTCTGACACCAGGGTTCTGCCCACACGATAAGAAGAAGATATAAATTGTATAGGATTTTATTAGTATCGCTTTCTCATGTGTGGTTACGTTGTGGTTCAGTCTATGAGCGTAAGTGAAAAAAAAATCGTCTATGATTGTAATTGTTTAATCCTTTCATGCAATGGCTAAAACGTTGAATATTTCTTTCCCATTATAGATTCAAAAAGGAAGAATAAAATAGACTATGTTTCTTTCATAGTCAATACGGAATCACCGGCTGTAATCTCGCAATCCCTCGAGAGATGCTTAGCCCAGATTGCATCTACAATCGGAATACATAATCTACTTACAGCTTCATAGCGAATTCTCTTTAGTCAGAATTCTCCTCACAAAGGTGCTTGGTACGTGTTAAGATTTAGTACTGGAAATTTGATGTTTAATTAATTATGGTCTTGATGTTAAGACCCACTTTCTATAAATAATAAATAGAAAGAGATTCGAGTATAATAATGGGTAAAAATTATATATGCAAATATAGAATACTTACTGTTTTGGGTTTGTGATATTATCTTTATACTTTGTCATAATACTTTAACATAATTTTATTTACTAAACTATATTGTAAAGGTAAGATTAAGGACTCATTTTTTAAAGTTGGGTGTAATGTTTTTCGCCAACAAACTGTTCTGCAGTTTGGCGAAAATTAAAGCAATTTGTACCTTTTGTAAAAATGAAAACTTAAAATAATTTAAAAAAAAAAGAATATTGAGACTAAAAAGTAAGTATGTACAAATTTACAATTTTAATAGTAGGTTAATCTATCTATCTATAACGTCACGCCTCTTTCCCAGTGGGGTAGGCAGATACCAGGGCGCGCCACTTACTACGATCCTTACATACTTATTTTGCCTCATGCACATCCATACATCTCTTCATACATGCCCGTCGGTTTAATAGTAGGTTAAGTTAATATTAATTGAATTTCCAACATAATGTAAAATAAGTATAATTATTATATGAAAATTTAACTTATAACAGAAAAAACGAATGCTATATTCTGTTAAAACTTGACGGTTTAAGCATTTATTAGTATGGCACGAATGCTGTAGCTGTAAGTTTTATTTCATCAAAAATGTATGAAAATAAGATTTTTAAAAATCAAGGAAA